>OU611798.1:2500-10002500 GCA_914767645.1 Hydraecia micacea
AACCTAACCTAACCTAACCTAACCTAACCAACCTAACCTAACCTAACCTAACCTAACCTAACCTAACCTAACCTAACCTAACCTAACCTAACCTAACCCAAACCTAACCTAACCTAACCTAACCTAACCTAACCTAACCTAACCTAACCTAACCTAACCTAACCTAACCTAACCTAACCTAACCTAACCTAACCTAACCTAACCTAACCTAACCTAACCTAACCTAACCTAACTAACCCTAACCTAACCTAACCTAACCTAACCTAACCTAACCTAACCTAACCTAACCTAACCTAACCTAACCTAACCTAACCTAACCTACACCTAACCTAACCTAACCAAACCTAACCTAACCTAACCTAACCCTAACCCTAACCTAACCTAACCTAACCTAACCTAACCTAACCTAACCTAACCCCTAACCTAACTAACCTAACCTAACCTAACCTAACCTAACCTAACCTAACCTAAACCTAACCTAACCTAACCTAACCAAACCTAACCTAACCTAACCTAACCTAACCTAACCTAACCTAAACCTAACCTAACCTAACCTAACCTAACCTAACCTAACCTAACCTAACCTAACCTAACCTAACCTAACCTAAACCTAACCTAACCTAACCTAACCTAACCTAACCTAACCTAACCTAACCTAACCTAACCTAACCTAACCTAACCTAACCTAACCTAACCTAACCTAACCTAACCTAACCTAACCTAACCTAACCTAACCTAACCTAACCTAACCTAACCTAACCTAACCTAACCTAACCTAACCTATACCTAACCTAACCTAACCTAACAACCTAACCTAACCTAACCTAACCTAACCTAACCTAACCTAACCTAACCTAACCTAACCTAACCTAACCTAACCTAACCTAACCTAACCTAACCTAACCTAACCTAACCTAACCTAACCTAACCTAACCTAACCTACCTAACCTAACCTAACCTAACCTAACCTAAACCTAACCTAACCTAACCTAACCTAACCTAACCTAACCTAACCTAACCTAACCTAACCCGCTATATATCTGCATCCCGGTGACGCATTCTGAAGCTTTTTTCAGCGTAGTAATTCATATTTAGGCTCCGTCTAACTATCCCACTGGTCTAAATTGACATAAAAGCGAAAAACACTTTTTGGTTATTCACTTTGAAAAAATTCCTATATAAATTCCTTTAAATAATTTTTTATTCAAAATTCATAGTCAAATCTACGTCGGTTATAATTTTAATAGATACTAACCTGCCTTACCTGTACTCCGGCGCGCGTTCCGCGAGCTTGGGTCACGTTCGGTGGTGTTATTCGAGTTTTTCACATACATTTTGGTCGTAAAATCAGTTTTTTCAGAAAAAGTCAGAAATTTTGTTCTGACAAAATTCCAAAAACACCATAGTCCGCTAGACGGCGCGGAGACGCGTCTTTTGACACCTCGCACGCCCGCCTAGCTCAAATAGAAATACAAAAAATTGTTGTACTGTGTTATTCCGCTAACTGACGAAATCTACCTAAGTGATAGTATAAAAAACATCAAATCGCTATATATCTGCATCCCGGTGACGCATTCTGAAGCTTTTTTCAGCGTAGTAATTCATATTTAGGCTCCGTCTAACTATCCCACTGGTCTAAATTGACATAAAAGCGAAAAACACTTTTTGGTTATTCACTTTGAAAAAATTCCTATATAAATTCCTTTAAATAATTTTTTTATTCAAAATTCATAGTCAAATCTACGTCGGTTATAATTTTAATAGATACTTACCTGCCTTACCTGTACTCCGGCGCGCGTTCCGCGAGCTTGGGTCACGTTCGGTGGTGTTATTCGAGTTTTTTCACATACATTTTGGTCGTAAAATCAGTTTTTTCAGAAAAAGTCAGAAATTTTGTTCTGACAAAATTCCAAAAACACCATAGTCCGCTAGACGGCGCGGAGACGCGTCTTTTGACACCTCGCACGCCCGCCTAGCTCAAATAGAAATACAAAAAATTACAAAAAATCCTCCCACCCACCCAATCGTGTCTAGGCAGGTAAACTTTTGAAATCTTGAAGAAAATTATTTTGTATTTTTTGCCCTTCCGGCAACATTTATACCTTTTCTTTTACGACGCAGGGAAGGTAGACGCTTTCTGAGACTTTTAGTGGCTTTGTAGGCATAATTATAATTGACTTTGATTTACTTTATTTAAAATATTGACCGAGTCCCTTCTTAAAGGGCTCGCTTTTTAACTCCTCTTGCTGATCCCCCCCTTTACAGGGATACAGAAGAGTCAGTGACCTCTGACGGTTTCCGCTCATGAACCTCACTTTCAGTAAAGCCACCGCCATGTTCCGCACGCCCGCAAAGAAAACCGCGAGCTCGCCTCTTTTCGGGGGGCTCGCCGCCGTCTACAGAGGAAGCTGGAACCTCGCAGCCGAGCGTGAGACCCAGCAGTGTTGAAGGTGAGGCCGGGAAAATAGAGCCCAAGGCAAAGTCCCCGGCAAACCCAAAACCTGGTGCAACTCCGCCGGTCACACAAAAAATCCCCTGCTCTCTGGGGACGCGGCGGGCCTCCGCGGATGCCGTGGTACCCAACAATAAGCCCGAGACGAAGTACCCGAACCTGACAGCGGAGGCGAGAGCTTGCCTAAATAAAGCAAAGCTGCACCTGGGCAACTCTCGCAACCTAAAGACAGAAATAAAGACGGAGGTTTTGGCAGCCATCACTCGGCTGTACGAAATTGTGAAAGAGTCGGAGAAGAAGAGACCCCCTGTCACTGCTGCCTCCATTCCGGCTGTGAACCAGATCAGCCTGCCCTCCCCAAACGAGGGAACCGGGGTCAATAAGGATCTCGAAAAGCGGCTGGAGGAAAATAGCGCCCTCCTAAAAGAAAACCTCACAAAAATGGAGTCGCTGCGAGATGCCTTAGCGAAAAGGGAATTTGTTGAGGAGAGGACATACGCGACTGTGGCTGCTGCGCAAATTAGCCAGACCGGGGCTCAGGCCCTGGGGCGGGCAACGCTGCACTCCGTTGTCGTCTCCTCAACAAATGAAACAGAAACAGGAGACGAGGTTCTGGAGAGGGTGAGGAAGACAGTCGATGCGAAGGAGGGCTGGGTGAAGGTGGACAGGGTCAGAAAGGCAAAGGATAGGAAAATCATAATGGGGTGCCACTCAAAGGAGGAGAGGACAAAAGTAAAGGAGAGGATTCAAGCAGCTGGGCAGGGCCTCGTCGTCGAGGAAGTGACGAACCGGGACCCGCTTCTGATTTTGAGGGACGTCTTGCTTGTTCATAGCGACGAAGAAGTTATAAGGGCCCTCAGAAATCAGAACCGGGAACTCTTCCACGGCCTCGGAGACGAGGACCAAAGGACGGAGATTAAATACCGGAGGAAGACGCGCAATCCTCATCTGAACCACATTGTGCTCAGTGTTTCCCCATTAATCTGGAGGAGGGCCATCGAAGGTGGCAAACTTAGAATCGACCTCCAGATTGTGCGTGCCGAAGATCAGACGCCACTGGTGCAGTGCACCCGCTGCTTGGGCTACGGACACAGCAAGCGGTTCTGTAAGAACCCTGCCGATCTGTGCAGTCACTGTGGCGGCCCGCACTTAAGAGCGGACTGCCCGGACAGGCAGATGGGCGAAGCAGCGGTGTGCATAAATTGCACCAAGGAAAAATTGGGAAGCGCTGAGCACAATGCCTTCAGCACTGAATGCCCCGTAAGGCGAAGGTGGGATGCCCTCGCTCGAGCCTCAATAGCGTATTGCTAAAGTTGCCCCTGATATCCACCAGTACAAAATAGTCCAGGCCAACCTGCAACGGAGTCAACTGGCCACAAACGAGCTGTTGCTGGAGGCGGAAAAGCGTAAGCTTGCCGTAGCGCTGCTCCAGGAGCCTTATGTGGGTGGGGTGAGAAGGATGAAGGGCTACCGGGGCGTAAGGGTCTTCCAGAGCTCTGAAGGAGGAGAAGGGACTGTAAAGGCAGCAGTCGCTGTCTTTGACCAAAGCCTCGACGTAAAACAGTACCCGCAACTCACCACAAATAACATCGTTGTGGTGGGAGTCCGAACCAGAGCCTGGACGATCACGCTGGTGTCCTTCTACTTCGAGCCCGACAAGCCCATAGAGCCATACTTGGAGCAGCTAAAACGAGTAGAGCAGGTGGTGGGCCCTTGCAGGTTGGTTATTGGAGGAGACGCTAACGCGAAAAGTACTTGGTGGGGTAGCGGCAACGAGGACTCGAGAGGGGAGCACATGTGTGGAACGCTGGGGGAAATGGGTTTGCAGACCTTGAACACGGGCGATACCCCAACCTTCGACACCATCAGGGGAGGTATCAGGTACAGCAGCCACGTGGACGTAACGGCCTGTTCGGCGGACATGCTGGACCTGGTGGACGGCTGGCGAGTCGTAGAAGGACTCACGGGCTCCGACCATAACGGCATATTTTTCGGCATTCATCTCAAAAAATCTAAAGGAATAAGCATCGAGCGCACCACTAGAAAATACAACACAAAGGACGCAAATTGGAGACAGTTTCATGAGAAACTGTCTCAAATTATGCTGGCAAACAATCTTACAGTTACGGAGCTCACAAACATAAACACCACAGACAAACTAGAACACACTATAAACACATACACACAAGCCGTAACTGAAACATGTACACACACTTTAAAAACAAAAAAGAAACACGAAACACTTACCTTGCCGTGGTGGTCCGAGGAGCTCGCGGGGATGAAGAGGCTGGTCGCCACCAGAAAACGTAGAATCCGGAACGCAGCGCCGATCCGGAGAGAGATGGTGGTAAAGCTGTACCTGGAAGAAAAAGAAAGGTATGAGGAAGCTGTAAGGAGAGCAATCGAGGAGAGTTGGAGGCAGTTTTGCGGAAAGCAGGACAAGGAGGGCGTCTGGGAAGGGATCTACAGAGTCATGGGAAGGGTCGCGAAAAGAGAGGAGGATCCGCCGCTGTGGTCAGGAGATGAGGTGTTGGATGCGAAGGGTTCGGTGAGGCTGTTGGCCGACACGTTCTACCCTGAGGACCGCGAGGAAGACGACACAGTGGACCATCGCCAAACCCGAATACTAGCAGAAAAGGTAAACGAGTGGAGCCATGATGAACAACATGACCCACCGTTTACCCAGAGTGAGCTCGATAGGTCCATTGGGTCGTTCAACCCAAAAAAGGCCCCGGGAGCTGACGGCCTCACAGCCGATATCTGCTCTCAGGCCATTTCCTGCAACCCTGAATTCTTCCTGTCGCTGTTAAATAAATGCCTGGCACACCAATACTTCCCAAAGTCCTGGAAGGAAGCAACTGTGGTCGTGCTCAGGAAGCCAGGCAAGGACTCGTACACTGTCCCGAAATCCTACAGGCCGATTGGGCTTTTGCCTGTACTAGGGAAGGTGTACGAGAGGATGTTGGTTGCTCGTCTCAAGTTTTACCTACTCCCCAGGATTAGTACTCGCCAATACGGCTTTATGCCCCAAAAGAGCACCGAAGACTCCCTCTATAATCTCGTGCATTACATCCGCACAATGCTCGCACAGAAAAAGATACTAACGCTTGTGTCACTGGATATAGAGGGAGCATTCGACAATGCGTGGTGGCCCGCCATCAAGGTACGATTGGCTGAGGAAAAGTGTCCTGTAAACTTGAGACGAGTAGTCGACAGCTATCTCAGCGACAGGGAGGTCAGCGTGAGATACGCGGGAGAGGAGTGCAAAAAGGCAACCAGCAAAGGGTGCGTCCAGGGTTCCATAGGTGGCCCTATCTTCTGGAATCTGCTGCTGGACCCACTTTTGAGAGAGCTGGAGGATAGAGGCCACTACTGTCAGGCATTCGCCGATGACGTTGTTATGGTGTTCGTCGGCGAATCGGCAATGGAAATAGAGGGACAGGCCGGTGCCGCTCTCGAACATGTTCAGGCGTGGGGTGTCAGAAATAAGCTCAAATTCGCGCCGCATAAAACCTGTGCGATGGTACTAACGCGGAGGCTGAAGTACGACACACCGCGCTTGACCATGGGGGGGATCGACATCGGTATGTCCCAAGATATAAAAATCCTGGGCGTCACCATAGACAGCAAACTCACCTTCAACAAGCATGTAACTATCGCCTGTAAAAAGGCGATAGGTATTTATAAACAGCTGGCCAGAGCTGCCCGGGTGAGTTGGGGTTTAAGCCCGGAGGTCATCCGTACTATATACACCGCAGCGGTTGAGCCGGTACTCTTGTATGCCGCGAGTGCGTGGGCACCAGCCGTAAGTAAACTAGGGGTCATCAAGCAACTGAACGTGGTCCAAAGAGGGTTCGCACAAAAGCTATGTAGAGCCTACCGCACAGTCTCCCTAAACTCGGCACTGGTGCTGGCCGGGATACTCCCAATCGATCTGCGCATTCGCGAGGCGGCAGCGCTGTACGAGGCCAAGAGGGGAGTGCCCCAGCCAGCACTAGGAGATAGGGAGATTGAGCGGATGGCCCCAGCGCTGGAGGCCCCGCACCCAGCTGAGCAAGTGAGTCTGGAGTTTGGAAGCCTGGTAGACGAGGAACAATATCGGAACCACAGTGATTTCGCTGTGAGGATCTTCACCGACGGCAGCAAGATTGAGGGCAAAGTCGGAGCGGCGCTATCCTTGTGGAATGGTGCCGCCGAGACAAAGGCCCTCAAACTTGCTTTGCCGTCTTACTGCACCGTCTACCAGGCTGAACTCCTGGCCCTACAGAGAGCGGCAGGGCTGGCTCTAAAGTCCCGTGAAACCTCGTTCGGCATCTTCAGCGACTCTATGGCGGCCCTTCAGTCGGTGATCAACACAAGTTCCCCCCACCCCTTGGCCGTGGACACAAGGGACACCTTACGACGCTGTAAGCTCCAGAACAAGAGTGTCTCCTTGTTCTGGATAAAGGCCCACGCAGGGTTGGAGGGAAACGAGAGAGCCGACCAGCTCGCGAAGGAGGCCGCCCTGGGGTCGAAGAAGAGGCCGGATTACGATCTGTGTCCCATTTCATTCGTCAAGCGAAGGATCCGGTCGGAAACGCTCGACGAATGGAATGGGAGATATAGGTCTGGTGACACAGCTTCGGGCACCAAAATCTTTTTCCCGGACGCGGTGACAGCGTACGGTGTGGTGCGCAAGATGGCTCCCACGAGCATCACCACGCAAATCTTAACGGGGCACGGTGGGTTCTCTGCATACCTGAAACGTTTCAAGTGTAAAGAGAACCCATCGTGCGCATGCGAGCCCGGCGTGGAGGAGACTGTCTTGCACATTTTACTGGAGTGTCCAATCACCGCAAGCACCCGTTACAACATGGAGCAGGAACTAGAAATCCAATTAGTGGCCCAGAATATACCAGATATAATGACAAGTAAAAGGAGAGAATTGTTTCTAAATTATTGTAGTAAAATCGCAACACTGGTAATAAATAGAAATAAAGTAGCATAAGAAAAGTTGATATTTAATATATTATAATAATATAATAACGTATCAACCTAGTTAAATAGATATAAAAAAAAAAAAAAAAAAAAAAAATATATATATATATATAGAAATAATGAGTAAATTTACAGTAACTTAGATGTCATTTAGTTTGTTTTTGCAAGTAGTCATATTTGAAATCTTTTGTCGTTTGTCGTATTATTCGTTGCCGTATTATTCATTGTCGTATTATTCATTTATCGTTTAAAAATATTTTCATACAAAATATATCGTTTACGCAAAACAAGGTCTCTGATCATGTCAGAGGGACACTGTAAGGCAGGAGTGTGGTTTTAGCCGGTAAGAGTCCGGCACTGCCCAGACTGCCTCACCAGTGAGACAGTCTGGGCGTCCATGAGGATTTCCCACTCCTGCCAAAACAAAAAAAAAAAAAAAAAAAAAAACCTAACCTAACCTAACCTAACCTAACCTAACCTAACCTAACCTAACCTAACCTAACCTAACCTAACCTAACCTAACCTAACCTAACCTAACCTAACCTAACCTAACCTAACCTAACCTAACCTAACCTAACCTAACCTAACCTAACCTAACCTAACCTAACCTAACCTAACCTAACCTAACCTAACCTAACCCAGTCTGGCTTCAACCGCCGCCCCGAACGCCACGGAAAAACCGCGCTCCGCAAGCAAAAATCGCTAAAAATAGCAAAAAGTTTGAAAAAGTAGAAGTGTTATACATCAAAACACGCGCAATCGCGAGCCGATCACGTTGGTGAAGAAATTTTTGTGATTAGTGCAACCCTGTGAAAGTTATAACCAATAAAGTGAAATTTCTGGAACACTGAACTTAAAAAGTGAATTAACTACAAAACTAATGCGGTGACACGGTGATTTTAATTTACCATCAGGACGGCCTTCTCGAAACCTACGATCCTGAGAAAATTCCCGAATTTTTCCCCGCGGGCGCGCGGAAATATAAGGGAAAACATCAATCCACGAGCCGAGGTCCCGTTTTAGGGGCATAAAGTTATCCCTGACCACCATCCAGCTCTACTGACAATTCCCCAGGAAGGAGAACGAGGAGAAGACCCTGGAGGTATTTTGAAAATCAATTTTTGTTTAAGGGAATACCAGTCTATTGACAGTACAAATATAACGTGCGGCCGTGAAAAAGTTATAGTATTTTTCCGACCACGATAAATTAAAATCTTCAGTGACAACCTAGGTTGAAACTCTTAGGGAAGATACTTGGAACATCCCCAAATCTGTGTAAGAAAAAAGAAAAATTTTTGGACTTTAAATTTAGGACGTATTCAAATTTTTGTGAACAACAGAATAATTTCCGACCGCAAAACAAATTGTTTCCTTCGGCTTGTAAGGAAGACTACTACGTCATAGGTTGTTTTTAATCATTTAAATTTTTTATTTTTTATTTTAAATTTATTTATCCCATAATAGTTTGTCAAAACAGTTTGCCCAAATTCATTTTAATATTAAATTAAATTTTGTTAACAAAATTTTCCATTCAATTTTGTAACCAACCGGGAACCGAACCTGGGACTTAAGAAATTATTAAAACGCCCATATCTCGGGAACGGAGTGAGTTAGCCCGTTTTTGACACCAGCCTGGATATCTATACTATAGTATAGATATACTGCAACCCTCTCCTGACTACCCTTTTTCGAACCCCCCTACTTCTTTAAATTAATCGTTAAATTAATTAAATACAGACCCCCCCTCCCCTTCCCCGCCCGCCACAAACATCCTCCACGTGCCTCATCATTATCACCGTATAAATGTATATGTATATGTTATTACCCCTCTAAATAACTCCTCTTCGACCCCCCCCCCCCCCCCCCCCCCGCAATCCATAATTCACTTCCCTCCCCTCTTCGCTCGCAATAAATTCCTTTGTGTATTATTGTGTATGCAGCAGTAATCCCTTAGTCACCCACTTTTACCCACTCCCTTTTTCCCCCTAATTTTGTTGACTCCCAAATATCTCGAGAACGGCTAGGAATATCAAAATTCCGACGAAATTTCCCCCCCCCCCTAGTACCCCCCCTCTCAGCTAGGACCTATATTAGGATAAGACCCCTAGACCCCCTTTTTGACCCCCTCCATTATTGACCCCAAAACTGTTTTAGTAGTATAATTATACAATATATTCTATAGTACACTTACATTTATATCCTGAATCCCCCCCCCTGCCCCTCCCCCCCATCCGTGGCCCCCCGTGACGCACCCTGTGACCCCTAGGATCCGCCCTCTGGCGACCACCTGGAACTCTCTAAAATCCTTTTATCCCCATTTTTGCTAAACTTCCCCCCCCCCCCCACCGTTTAAGGCTACTTCACCTCCCCTGGGCCTAACTTTCGAACCAGAGGTCCTAGACCCACCAAGTTTGGGGTCTCTGAAATCAGCACAAAAAGACCTGTCTTCTGGCTCCAACCAATTTACAAAATTATTAATTGCTTGTTGTTTGTTATTGTTTGATTTTATTTTTATTTACATTTATTTAGACTTACCCCATTAAGGGTAAAACTGTTAGGAATAAGACGTGTTTTGATTAATCTAAATTTCAAGTGACGTTAGTATTGACGCCATTTACACGTTTTACTAAAAAATATTGACCGAGTCCCTTCTTAGAGGGCTCGCTTTTTAAAAAATTCTTCTTGCTGATCCCCCCTTTACAGGGATTCAGTAGTTCTGCAAAGTAGTGTCCTCTGACAAATCATATTATTATAATAAGCTCTCTTTAAGGATGTTCGGACATAGGACCCCCCCTAACAAGCCGAAGGCTGTGGATGAGAGTTCGAGCTTTGAGGAGGCATGCACAGCACCAACGGGCCCCTCAGTGAGGCGCAGTGTCGGGGAGTGGGAAGCGGAGAAACAGAAAATGGGGCAACCCTGCAAACCTCCTACACCTCCAAAAGCGACACCCGCGACCACCCCCCCAAAGAAAGCACTCGTGCCCTCTCCCCTAAAGCTCAAGTTTAAACCAATAGCCACCCAGCGGGTAAGGACGGATACCTACGAGTTACCAGGAAGGGCCCTGGAGAGTTCGCCTCAGGAAGTGCCACCCGTGAAGTATCTTAATAGAACCACGGAGGCAAAAGCGTGTCTCTCCAGTGCCAAGCTACAACTGGATAGCTCGAGGAACCTTAAAAAAGAAATAAAGGACGCTCTAATAAAAGCCGTGGATCGGTTATACCAACTCGTCAAGGAGAGTGAAAAAGAGAGGGGTAAAACACCGGGAGAGGCAGCCGAACCCGAGATGGCTCCCAAGGACGTGACACCGGCCTCCGGCGCACCTACAGAGCTCGTGAAGCAGCTCATGGATAACCTCCAGCAGCACAACAAGGCGCTGGAGGAATGCCAGCTACACACGCGAGCTCTGTCGGAGCGCCTACAACAGGCACCTCGCTTTGTCGCAGGCCAGGGACCCTCGTTCGCAGAGATGGCCGCCGTCCCGAAACAGCGCTTCCAGGAGCCTCTTCACTCGGTGGTTGTGTCATCGGTCGATGACAAAGACACCGGGGAAGAGGTTCTTGAAAAACTGAGAACGGCGGTAGATGCCAGAAATGAGGGCACCAGGGTGGAGAGGCTGCGAAAAGCGAGGGACCAGAAGGTGGTGGTCGGATTCAGGACCAGGGAGGAGCTGAATCGGGTGTCAGAAAGGATAAAGAAGGCCGGAAACCTTGTGGTCGAGGAGATAAAGAATAAAGATCCTCTTATCATCCTCAAGGATGTCCTCTCGTGCCACTCGGATGGGGAGATCATCGAGGCGCTCAAGCGACAGAACACTCACCTGATCGGGGACCTACCTGCAGACGATGTGAGGATGGGGGTTAAGTACCGTCGCAGGACGAGGAACCCCCACATGTCTCACATCATCATGCAGGTGTCCCCTTCTGTGTGGCAGAAGCTGACAACGGTGGGTCGAGTGCACATCGACTTGCAGCGGGTGCATGTGCTGGACCAGTCGCCACTGATCCAGTGCACCCGCTGCCTGCGCTTCGGCCACAGCCGTAAGATGTGCACGGAACCCGCCGACCTCTGCACACACTGTGGAGACCCCCACATGAGGGTAGACTGCCCCTCACGGCTAGCTGCGGAAACACCAAAGTGCCGAAACTGCGTTTCCGCAAAGATGGGTAAGACCGAGCACAACGCTTTCGACAGCGAGTGCCCAACCCGTCTCAAATGGGACAGATTGGCGCGGCTGTCGGTGGCGTATTGCTAAGGTGGTCCAGGGCGGAAGCGCAATAAATAGCGAAGACAGACCTCACCAGTATCGCGTCGTACAGGCAAATCTCCAAAAGAGCAAACTGGCCACAGCTGAGCTCATTATGGAAGCGGGAAAGCGGAAGTTGGCGTTTGCAATGGTCCAAGAGCCATACATAGGCGGGACCGGAGAAGTGAAGAACTATCCGGGTGCACGAGTAGTGCAGTGTGCCAGGAAGACCGAGAAAGTCAACAAAGCGGCCATTGTACTATTCGACGACACCATAAACCTCACACAGTGCCCAACCCTAACTACAGAAAACTTTGCAGTTGCAAAACTGAGGACTGGAGCCTGGGAAATAGGTGTGGTGTCGGTGTACCTGGATGGTGGGCAGCCTATCGAGCCAGACTTGGGCCATCTAAGGAAGATAATGGAGGGAATCGGAGTTCGCGACGTGATGCTGGGGGGAGACGTCAACGCTTGGAACACGTGGTGGGGAAGCCGAGAGACGGATCATAGGGGGGAGGCACTGGCTGGTGCCCTCGATGAACTAGGACTCCAGATCTTGAACATGGGAACGGCCCCCACCTTCGACGTCATCAGGGGTGGACAAAGGTACTGCAGCTGCGTTGATATTACCACCTGTACAGAAGACATGCTCAGAAGTGTGGCTAACTGGAGACTATCCGGGGACGTCACCACCTCGGACCACAAGGCAATCCTGTTTGAATTAAAACTAGAAAAATCAAAGGGTATGGACATTATAAGAACTACACGAAAATATAATACTAAGAAGGCAAAATGGGGACAATTTTATGGGAAACTTGACGAAATTTGGGAACAACAAAACATAAACAAAATAGAAATAGACAAATTAAACACTATAGAAGAACTTGATAAGATAACAGAAAGATACACAGAATCAATAGAGAAAGCATGTGAGGGAACCATACCGACTGTTAGTAAAAGAAATCAGACAGGATTGCCTTGGTGGACGGAGGAGTTGACACGAATGAAAGAGGAGGTCAAGAGACGTAAGAGGAGAATCTCCAGTGCCGCACCGAGACGCAGAGCATGGGTCTTGGGCCTATATCTTGCAGCTAAAGAGGAGCTGAAACAGAAGATGGAGAGCACGCTGACATCCAGTTGGAAGGAGTTCTGTGGAAGGCAGGAACGAGAGACTATGTGGGACAGCATATATCGGGTAATAAGTCGCACTGCCACAAGGCGGGAAGACATACCGCTAGTACAAGGCGACCGTGTACTTAGCAGCGAGGAGTCAGCCATGACGCTTGCGAGGGCGTTCTATCCTGAGGATAAAACAGAGGATGACGATGCAGACCACGGCAGGATACGTGAGCTGGCAAATGGAGTGAATGAAAATACGAATGGTGAGACATTTGATCCTCTATTCACGGTGGATGAACTTAAATGGTCTGTATCTAGTTTTAATCCGAAGAAAGCACCGGGTATTGACGGCCTAACAGCGGATATATGCAGGGCGGCTATTACCCATAACCCACAACTGTTCCTAGCAGTGCTAAACAGATGTCTCTCTCTGTTCCACTTTCCGACCATCTGGAAAGAGGCAGTAGTCGTGGTCCTTAGAAAGCCAGGTAAGGACGACTACGCGCACCCCAAATCGTACAGGCCGATTGGGCTATTGCCTGTACTAGGGAAAATATTGGAGAAAATGCTTGTGCGTCGCATTAGATGGCATATATTGCCACAAGTTAGCAGGAGCCAGTATGGTTTCATGCCGCAGCGCAGCACCGAGGACTCCCTCTATGACCTGATAAAACACATAAGAGACCGACTGAAAGAGAAGAAGATCATCGTCGTCATATCATTGGACATAGAGGGAGCCTTCGACAATGCGTGGTGGCCAGCCATAAAATGCCGACTGGCAGAGACACCGTGCCCAATAAACCTGAGACGTCTGGTAGATAGCTATCTACTGGACAGGAGGGTGAGGGTGCGATACGCAGGAGCAGAGTTCGCACAAAGAACATCAAAAGGTTGTGTACAAGGCTCCATAGGTGGGCCCACGTTCTGGAACCTACTCCTGGGTCCCCTGCTCAAAGAGCTAGAACAGCGAGGCGACTATTGCCAGGCATTCGCGGACGATGTGGTTCTGATTTTTTCGGGTGAAACAGCGCTTGATGTCCAGGGACGGGCCAATGCAAGTCTCGCTCATGTTCAGAGGTGGGGAGTCGGAAACAAACTGAAGTTCGCGCCCCACAAAACGAAAGCTATGGTGGTCACAAATAAGTTGAAATACGACTCACCACTTCTGCGCATGGGCGGTGAGGACATTGCCCTGTCTCGGGAAATCAAGATACTGGGGCTCACGGTTGATGACAAGCTGACGTTTAACGCCCATGCTTCGAATGTCACGAGGAAGGCGTTAAACATATACAAACAGCTGTCAAGAGCCGCAAAAATTAGCTGGGGCCTAAAGCCCGAAATAATCAGGACCATATACACCGCTGTGGTGGAGCCGGTCATAATGTATGCAGCCAGTGCTTGGGCACCGGCTACAAACAAAAAAGGTATGCAGAAGCAGCTGGACACAGTCCAGCGAGGTTTTGTGCAGAAAATCATAAAGGCGTACAGGACAACATCGCTGAACTCGGCCCTGTTACTCTCTGGACTGCTTCCTTTGGACCTTAGGATCCGGGAAGCGGCCTCTTTTTATGAAGAGAAAAGAGGATACTCCCGGAGAGTGACAGGAGACCGAGACATCGAAACACCAGTTCCGTACACGGAACTACTACACCCGGCCAGCCAAGTTGGATTACAGTTCCAGTGCGTGGTGAACGATGCAGAGATGGACCAGCAAGAACTCACAATCCCGAAGATTTTCACCGACGGAAGCAAAATCCAGGGCAAAGTCGGTGCAGCACTGAGCCTGTGGGAAAATGGGGTAGAGGTCAAAGCCCAAAAGTTCAAACTGGATCATTTCTGCACCGTTTATCAAGCCGAATTATTGGCTCTGCACGGGGCCTCGGAGTTGGCCTTGAAGCATCCCTCAGCCGTTGTCCAGATCTATTGCGACTCCAGATCAGCCTTAGAAACCGTCACCCGAGGCGACTCTCTCCATCCCTTAGCAGTTAAAACACTAAGAAACATCCAGGCACTGAAACTTTGTGGAAAAACCCTTCAGCTGTTCTGGATAAAGGCACATGCGGGATTGGAGGGGAACGAGAGGGCAGACGTGCTGGCAAAAGAGGCAGCAATAGGCAGCAAAACAAGGCCCCACTACGACCTGTGTCCGGCTTCTTTTGTCAAGCGAAAAATCCGAATGGAGTCGCTTGGCGAATGGAGCACAAGATACGGGTCGGGCGAAACGGCTGCAACCACAAAAATGTTTCTCCCTGATGCAATTACAGCCTACCATATAGTACGGAAAATCGTGCTAAACCCGATCATAGTACAAGTGCTTACAGGGCATGGCGGGTTCTCCGAGTACTTGAATCGCTTCAAGTGCAAGGAGAGCCCGGCATGCCCCTGTGACCCATCTAAAAATGAGAGCGTCCCACACTTACTAACGGAGTGCCCTATATTCGCGTTATATAAATATAAACTCGAATCCGAAATAGAAATGGAAATAAATTTAGAAAACATACCGATAATAATGGGAAATTCAAAATTAAGGGAAAAGTTTTTAATTTACTGTGAGGAAATTGCTAAAAAAAGTCATTAAAAATAATAAAGCCTAAGAAAATAGATATACTATTATGTATTATTAGAATACATAAAAAGTATTCGCCGTGACATAGAAGAATTTAAAATAGAAATTGTAACCTTAGTTGTAAAAATTTAGAATTAAAAATGTAAAAGATAAGTAGTTGTTAGAGGTGTATTAAAGATTATAAACGGTGGAAATGTAAAATATTTCGAAATAATATTTAAGATATTAAAATATGTAATTAGATATAAGATGGTTGTATAACCTGAAACAAATATGTAATAGCATTAGAATAATAAATAAGATAGAATAAGAACCATTGTAAAAGATAAATAAAAACATGTGTCTATGTGTTATACCCAAAATAAAAGAAAAAAGAGGAATAGAGTACAGATTAGGAACAAGTAGAAGGGCGTCCTACCCTTAAGATAGAAAGATGAAGGAATGAAAGAAAGATAAAGTATGCAAAATGAAAGTACGAGAGGAATAAAAGCGAGAACTAGTATGAACATATCGATTAATGAGCTTACTAAGGTCTCTGACGACCTATGTCAGAGGAAACACTAGACAATAAAAAAAAAAAAAAAAAAAAAAAAAAAAAAAAAAAAAAAAAAACCTAACCTAACCTAACCTAACCTAACCTAACCTGAGCTAACCTAACCTGAGCTAACCTAACCTGAGCTAACCTAACCTGAGCTAACCTAACCTGAGCTAACCTAACCTGAGCTAACCTAACCTGAGCTAACCTAACCTGAGCTAACCTCACCTGAGCGCCCGCCTAGACAATGCGGTTCATGCCCCCCCTTCGCTTACCTCACTAGGATGTCGGGGCTCAGTCTGCAGACAAGTTCCGTTTTATACTTGGTAACTAAAACAATACTGAATGAAACTTAAGAAATTAATACACGAACAGAATCTTTCGACAAACCTTCGCAAATTTTAACAATAATTTTTTCTCGCCAAAAGTAAAATACCACAACCCCCCTTCCCCCCCCCCCCCCCCCCACCGCTCGCCTGGCCCAAATCAAATTGCAATTGTAACACCAACCGGGACCTGCTGCGTTCGCTTTTAATACAAGATCCGCTTTCTATCCTTAGACTCGCACCGGCGGGCAACATTACCGCTCTACTACATACTTTTAAAACTATGTAAATGTAAAAGATGTAGTAGAATGTCTACATGGGATTACACCTTCATTATCTTTTGTATATCACAGATCATCAAGCTGTCAACCATTATTATGTACTTATTTAGCCAATTATGATATCTTGTTCGGGTTACCGTGGGTTGCAGCAAACTTTACAATGGGGAACCTTTAACATAATTTAAAGTAGCTAGTATTTACTAGCTACTTTAAATCAAACAAACAACAAGCAACAAGTCTTATTTAAGACTTGTTGGAGTTTTCGCGTCGTTGACGGATACCCCGGTAGTTGTTGTGACACCAAACCACTGTAGTATAGTATATTTGTGGAAACAGTTTAATCGCTTTGTTATCTGAGCCACACAATAGCGCGTGACGGAGTTTTAGTGACGACTGAATTGAATGATTTGTCATTAAGGTACGAGTTAACGTACTTTTGCTGTACGAGCATTATTGGCTCGTACTTACATCACGCATCAGTAAGAGTGGAACTATAGTAAATCTCGCAGAGTGGGATATTATTTGAAAACTATGATATCTCCTATGATATTCATTGAAATCAAATGATGTCAAGGGCAATGATAAAAATTAAAAACTAGTGATGAAATAATGCATTATTTTAGAATAAAGATTACCATAAAAAAGGTTATTGTGAGTCAACCTTAAAAGATACACATCTGCTGTCACATTCTTTTTTTTTTTTGAACTTTAAAGGGGAACGATTCCATCATACATGAATTTTGTGTAACTCTAACCGTTTACGCAGCGCACGTAATAGATTATCCTAGTTATAGGTATTGTTATTGTTATCATAAGTATTCCTTTTACTGTTAAAACTTGATGAAATAGTAATGTTTTGCATAACCTTAAAACTTGTAACAAGTATTTAATACCTAATTTACATTATTCAATTATTTCATCATTATTTCAGTATGTCTGTAAAAGTAGACTAGTTAAAATATTAAGGAATAATGTAGTAAAACATAGAAAATATTCCAAACGGATATCCACCTTTTATGTCGTTGATATTTTGGATGACGGTAGATAGAAACGTCAAAGTTGTTTGTTCACGACTATAAAAGGGGGAGCTCCGAGTAGCAGAGACCATTCTTGTTCGAGACATCGACTAGAACGGAGCTCCAGCCTACAGTCATAGTTGATTAGTACTTGTGACGTAATTATGTGGAATAGATCGACCAGATGTCACGTAAGTGAATTGATATTATCCGTGCATGGCGTGAAGAACTTGATAACTCGACTTACATGTTTTTTTTTTATCGTCGCAATGGCTTTCTAAGGCATAGGTTTTGTAGGAAAAAAATTGACAACTCGATATCTACGTAACTTTTAGAGATATGGCCTGTGACAGTATATGAATATCTCGATATTTAGTGTTTTTTATTTAACAAAACGAGATATCAACGCGATGAGTCACAAAAAAATATCTTACATCATAATATATCCTTATATCAACATATACTCACAAACCGAAATAGCGTACGTAAATTGACAAAACAAGATAATATCAAAGCAACGACCAACACACTATACGTTAAAAAATTGAATATATTATCGTTTTATCTACTTATACTCAACTACCGATATAACGTACGTAACTTGATATGTCAATTTATACTTTTTCAGCATGATGAACACAGTAAATCCTAAGTTGACATAATTAGATATTAAGTTATTGCCAACGGATAGCTATATCCGTGCATGGCGTGAAGAACTTGATAAGTCCAAAATGCAAATTTTACAGGGCCGTGATTTTAAAGTTTGACTTTATCTCCAAAATCCGTTTTTACCTTGAACTCGTCTTTAAAGCTTGATTTAAGGATAATTTTATGAAATCTTTTCAATTATTTTATGTATTTTGGTAAAAAACATCTTATTTTGTATGATATTAGACTTATCAACTTATTCACCAAAGACTTATCAACTTATTCCCCATACATTAGTACTCAAATTAGTGAAAACATTATTTAATTTAATCCCTAAAAATCAGTTTTTCTACATAACTGAAATGTCTAAATTGATTTAAGGGTAATTTTATGAGGTTTTTCAAATTAAGTTATTTTTTTCTTTCTAATTATCTTATTATTCATAATATTTGATTTAGCAACTTATTCACTATAGATTAGGGTAGGTATAACACGTATATTGTTTGTAAAAAAAAATGTTGAATAATAGTGTTACTGGAATTTCTATAATTCAGTACCTAGTACTTTTTTTAGTACCTACCTAATTAGAAATGAAAAAGAAAAACTAAAACAACTTTTTTCATGTCACTCGGGATATTATTGAGATTATTTTGTGAAACATGTATGGGTTGAAAGTATTTGCTGTAGATTGATTCTCATCTACATGTCTTCCATATCTGGATTATCTACGTCGAGATCAGGATCCGTGGGAGCACAGTTCATGGTCTTGATGTTCAAATTGAATTCACGAAATGGCTCATCAATTAACTGCATTAAATCCTTTAAATCTTTTTTCTTTTCTGCACTGATTGGCAATGGCTGACTAGATATCTGAGTCAATTTGAAAGAATCTACAGTAATCTTCCCTCTTTTCTTAATATTGACTGATTTAAAAGGAGTTTCGCGATCAAGGTTGTCTTTGAATTGTATTTTTCCGATACGGTCTTTACTATAATATAGTGTGCTCCTACGGATCCTGATCTCGACGTAGATAATCCAGATATGGCAGACACATGTACCTATATGAGAATCAATCTAAAGCAAATAGGTACATTCAATCCATACATGTTTCACAAAATAATCTCAATAATATCCCGAGTGACATGAAAAAAGTCGTTCTAGTTTTTTTTTCTTTCTAATTACCAAAAAAAATACTAGGTACTGAATTATAGAAATTCCAGTAACTACTATTTTTCAACACTTTTGTTACATTTTTTTTACAATCAATATACGCGATTGATACCCTAATCTATAGTGAATAAGTTGATAAGTCATCGGTGAATAAGTTGATAAGTCGATTATTATGAATAAGAAGATAATTAGAAAGAAAAAAATAACTTTATTCGAAAAACCATATAAAATTACCCTTAAATCAATTTAATTATTTCAGTTATGAAGAAAAACTGATTTTTAGGGATTAAATTAAATAATGTTTTCACTGATTTGAGTACTAATGTATGGGGAATAAGTTGACAAGTCTTTGGTGAATAAGTTGACAAGTCTAATATCATACAAAATAAGATGTTTTTACCAAAATTCATAAAATAATTTAAAAGATTGCATTAAGGACGCTATCACATTTTTCCACGAATAACAGTGCTTTTCAGGTACCATTTTAATGAACTTGGAGTCGCAACTGCAAGGATATCTTGGTTTCAAATTAAAGATAATATATTCATCTCCAGAATGGCTCCATAACAATTAAATAGCCCCATACAAAATTTTCACACAAATACGTTTTTACCATCACAGTAATCGCAAAAAATTTAATAAAAAGGGGTTTGAATAAGGACCTATATAGCTAAATCCAATGCATATTTTAACTTAAAAATAAGAAGATATTGTTGCTTATATAGTCTTCTATACGACAAGCTAAATATTTTGTAGATAAATAAATAACTTTTTCATTTATGAGACAAATAAGAAACGCTCTCAAATTCCTCCATACATTTTCTACCCGCGGACACTTGCGGTTCGTCATTCCGCGCTCAGAGGCGCTCGTGGAAGCACGTCTGTGTCGCTTTCTCGCAAAAAATAATTACGTAAAAAAGTGAGTTCCGAGTTGTGTACTGAGGTCGGACGAAGTTGATACTTTTTCGGACCGAAATAAAATTAAGTACGATTATTGGTATTTGTTTCAGAAACAAATACTTAGTTGTAATTTTTACAAGCTTTTATTTAACTTGCAATATATGTATGTATGTATGTAACTATGTTTGTTCGGGTGGACTCTTGCAACTAAATTTTGAAGCAGATATCTTCAACCGATTGAGCTGAAATTTTGTATGCACGTTTAGTTTGGATGACAATGCATGTTTAGCTGTGTGACGTTATTCTAAATCCAAAATGGCGGAACGCCCAAGATGGCGGACTACTTATTTTTAAGGCACTCCTACAATATGGATATCAAATGAAAGGGATTGCTGAGAATAACTCGAAAAATAAAATGACGTCACTCTAAATCCAATATGGCGGACTTTTATATTATTTTAGACATTAGAAATATTTTTTTTGACATTCGATATTAATAGTCGATTTTGGGGTTTTTCGGGGTGATGATTACGAATATAACATCCATTTTTTATTCAAGGTGGCGGATTTTTGTTTGTGACAAATCGACTTACGGCCAATTTCTTCATAATACCAGTATATCCAGTTGTCATGCTACGTCACAGTTTTACTCTTCAATTCAGTAATTTTTTTAGTGAATTATAATGTTGCTATATTGAAGAATACAATTGTGACGTAGCATGACAACTGAATAGACTGGTATTACGTTTAGTCGGTTAACAAAGTCGCGTGGTTTTTTTGTTTACCTTTATTTAGCTACCTAAACCTATGGAGTATAGTAGTAGTACAATGAAATATTTTCTATGTGAAAAGACAGCTGTGCTGCTGGGGAGTTTGTTGCGCCACTTCTTCCCAGCGAAAGCACTAAGAAGTGAAGGGCGGGCGTTTTGGGGGACTGTCTTTTGTAATTTTGACATTCGAAAAGTGCTGATTCTCAGCCTAATTTGAATAAATTACTTTTGATTTACTTTGTTTTAATTTTTAAGTAAATAAAATACTTACTGTTTTCATAAGGGAATGATTATTTTTAAATATCACAACGAAACTACGATAAACTCCCAGGCTAGTATTTGATTATGTAATACTCCAACAATTGACATCAAAAATAATATTTAAAAGTACTTAGGTAGGTACATCTTTTCAAACTAACAGCAGACTGTGGTATAAATGTGGATGTTCCTTGTAATACTAAAATGTTAAGGTCGTTTTTGGGTACCTAGTAATGAACGTAACTGATGTTGAACGTTGACTGATGAACTTCAACAATACTAAAAACATGATTATCACGCAGATAGTAAGTACTAATAACACTTACCAAATTCGATTGCGAACTTACAACTAACTTTACTCAATAAATACCAGCAAAATTAAAAAAAAATATCTTCAAGTACCAAGATTAGTTAAGTTACGTATAAAAATCGAGCGAACAATGGTTTCAATGTGTGCGTGCGCGTAATGTTGCTGTGTTGCGATTCAGATACCTAAACTTGAGCGAGTTCAAAATGTGATAGCGTCCTTAACTCATTCACCGCTAGTCCCCGACTAAATAGAATGTTGTTGCTTCTTGGTTGGTGGATAATTTGATATGTGAAGTGTGTTTAATCTATTAGCGTTGTTGTAGTTCATTTTGAAATGCAAGCAAATTTAAATATCGAGATGATAGCTGCTGATATTATCGCGCTGCGTAAATATGGACTTATTATTATATCACAAATATTTGATGAAACCGGACTGACTGTGACTATTATGATTTCATTATTTTATCGAACATTTATCTAATTAAAGTATAAATGATGATCCTTGTAGTTATTTTTTTAAACGTTTTATATTTACCTACCATAAGCCCTAAATAGAAAAAAAAAAATATTTCCTAAAGTTTATTTATTTACTTTTGGAATGATGAATATAATATTAAGCATAATATTATAATATATAATCATTTTGTAACATTTCTATTTTCAAAATAATTTTGTTTCAAAATAGTAATAATATTTTATAATTTTGCTAGTAGCTTAACAGTATTCCTTTTTTGTTTTAGAGAAATTACCTACTGTGAGTCGGAGGGTCAAAAGATATAAGGAAGAGGGTAGCCTATTGCCAGTCGAAAGCGAAGTGGAAGGCCCAGCTGGTCAGTGAATATGAAACAATTGGTTTCCGAGATATTTTGCCGAATTATTCAACAAGTGTTTACGAAGCGTTCGCCGTGCAAACGAAAACCAGCTCAAAAACATAATATTTGATTGGAAATAATAAACAAGAACATTTATACAAAGTATTAAGTTATAAATTGATTTTAGTAATATTAAAATAAAATTGTGTCATATCCGTATTAATAAGGATTATTTTGAGGTTTAGTTTCAATCTTCTTTTCATAATGAAAATGAATACTTAAGCTATAACCGCAATAAGTCCTAATAAATATGACTGTTTATAACGAATAAACATTTTGAAATCATTTAAGCATAAAACATTTTTATTTTTAACCCCATATAACATAAGCATAACAATATAATAATAAAAACATAAAAATTATTACATTGTTATTATTCTCTTTTATTATCTCTATTGAATAACAAAAAAAAAAAAAAAAAAGATAATTGTTGAAAAGAAAAATAATAGTCTCATCTCGAGATTGGAACCCAGACTTTCACGTTTGCTAAACGCACCACGGTTACGTTACCAGCTATCTATACTTGCTATGATGAAGTGAATTTGAGCAGTAGTATGAACCCACCAAGATTATGTGTAATTACGTAGTACCGTGTGCGTAAAAGCGACGATATGTTTTGTTTCGTTCGACGCTAGGACAGTAGAAAGATACACACATCAAAAGTGTCTAGGGATCAACATATATTTTTGCAATAACTTTTCTCCTGATTGATATTAATTAAAATTTTCTTTAAGGATTCATCAAATAAAGTGTTTTCGTTTGTCACAGTAACGATAAACCAAGTCACCTTTGCATTAATAAAGAAATTTGCCATTTTCCTAATAAAGGGATTTTTGACATTTGAACCACTAAACTAACACAAAAGTTCGAAAAAAATACTGAAATAACAGTTTTCTTTAAAATTTTATTGGGTAACTTAAACAATTAATAATCCGTGTTTCTACCGCGAACACTAACAACACAAGAACATCGGTTTGGCATACTCAAAATGAGTTCATCCAAATCACGCTGTGGAATGGCAGCCCATGTTCGTTGCAACAACAAAAAAAAGGTCTTCTTGCGACTGGATACCCTCCATATTCGGCAGAGCTCTTCTCTGTAGCATATCCCATGCATGCTCAATCGGGTTCAAGTCTGGCTACTGAGCAGGCCAGGGCAGGACATTGATGTTAGCTGCGGCGAGAGTCTGTCTTACAACTCTTGCGGTGTGCGGTCGTGCATTATCATGCATTAACTGAAATAAGGGACCGATTTGCACTTGTAGAGGAACGATGACGTCTGATACAATCGTCTCAGCATAAATTTGAGCGTTGAGGTTGCCTCTGATCCAAATCAACTCAGTTCTTCCGCCGATCCAAATACCCGCCCATACCATGATGGTTCCACCACTATAAGGATGGACTTCCTGGCAGGATTTTAATCGCTGTTGGCGTCCAGGGGTTCTCCAGTGTCGTATACGTCTTGTATCCGGTCTCATACCAAAACGAGACTCATCAGAAAAGCACACGAAACGCCATTGTTCTTCTGCCCAATTTCTGTGTTCAAGAGCCCATTGATATCGAATCCTACGATTGTGCATTGCTATAGGTGGTACCCGTAGCGGTCTTCGGGAATGAAGGTTCACTTCATGCAAGCGGTTTCTGACTGTTTGGTCGCTAATTAAGTTCCCTGAAGAGTGATGAAGCCTCACGGCTAACATCATGGCGGTTATTGTTGGAGCTCTTCGAGTTAAGATTTGAATGTATCGGTCTTGTCTCCGTGTGGTGCAGCGATACCGTCCTCCATGGCGCTCAGCCACGGTACCAGTGCTTCGGTAACGTGTCCAAAGTCGACTGATAACACTCTGACTTGTATTCAGAGCTAAAGCCACAGTACGTTGCCGGGAACCAGTTTCTATCATTCCCACGGCTCTGAGCATTTCTTCCCTGCTTAAATGACGTCGCCGCTCCATAATAACGTTGGTTTTAATCAGTAGTAGGGAAACAGTAGCACTAATAATGTCTTCAATGCGTTGTATGTTTTTATAGGGAAAATATTGACAGCTGATTTTCATCTTTTACTCGAATTTGATTCACAGTTCCTGATTCAAATTATGAAATGCACCAAAAAGGATCCATATAAATTTATAAAATCATAAATTTATTACAAAGCCACATCTCAATCTCAAGAAATCCGCATAAAAATGCTTGATCCCTAGACACTTTTGATGTGTGTATTTATACTGTGACGCTCACGCTAGCCAATGCGTGTTCGACTTACACACACAGATGTGGCCTGCGGCGCGAGGCGGCCGGTATTCAGGGGGAGTTAGCTTTCTTAGCAGCCAATGCCAACAGTGGCAAATTTTGCAAAAACGAGATAGCGCTCTACAAAAGAAAACGATAGCATGATCAGTGATGTCACATGCCCGATTGAATAGATACCAGTCTTTTCGGTAGCTGCGATGATTTTAATGTTCATTAAAATATTTTTCAACAACGATTGAAACTAGTTAAAACGGTCAGCGGGTCGTCTTAGAACCCTTATTTTGTGTTTCAGTGGTCGTAAAATGCTGTCTAGAAGAAAAAAACTTTACAAACCAAATAATGATGTATGGTGATTTTATTTATGAAATGGCCACACTCATTTCTGTCATGGCGGATTTGTTTTCTTTGTTGCTAACTCTAACTCAAAGAGTAAAGTAATATAGAGGGAACTCTAACTGCTAAAGTGCTAACTTGCATGTTAAAGTTTACTCTGTGCTTG
This sequence comes from Hydraecia micacea, assembly GCA_914767645.1. Lineage (NCBI taxonomy): Eukaryota > Metazoa > Arthropoda > Insecta > Lepidoptera > Noctuidae > Hydraecia > Hydraecia micacea. The sequence goes on from OU611798.1 coordinate 27,689, forward strand.
CTTGTTTTGTTGTAATTGTTTCTTGCGTTAACCACTACGAGATATAGACTCTACAGTGCGAAATTGACGCTTTCTGTGTTGTGAAATCAACAAATTTATGAGATAGAGACTTCAGTGCGAAATTGACGCTTTCTGTGTTGTGAAATCAACAAGTTTATGAGATAGACTTCAGTGCGACTCTATTTCAAACACATAGTTTTACACCTATGTTTAACAAATAAAAAAATGTAGACTTTGACTTTGTTTTCTTTTGCAGAGATTTTTCAGTTTTTTCAAAGGATTATGCATTATTATAATAATTATGCAATGCATAATCGTCTGCATAATAAAAATTCGTTGTAGTTAATGCCTAATAAACTAAAAATAAATAGTAGGTATGTCCCTCTGTTCATAATTCCCGCGCCTCACGAGTTTCTTATGGCATACACTGGAGCGCTAGTGTGTTCTCGTGTAGGCTTTTTATTTGTATGAAGTTGTCGTTCTTCTCTTGGAGTATTAATGTTCTGTGTCGGTATTATCACAGCAATTTGAACTTTAATATGCTTATGCAAAATTGATGCCTTACTGTACATCAAAATAAAATGTAACTACCACAATAGTGGGAGAATAGATATGCAAAAGCCGGCAACACTGAATTTTTAGGTTATGAATTATATATTTTAATATTTTGGCTTATTTATCGATAAATTAATACTTGACGTGATGCTAGATATTTAAGACACACTCAATTAATATACTGAAAGGTTAATTATTGGCATTAATGTGGCATACTTACGAATGAAAGGACAAGTCCGGTATTTTTCTTTCACTGTCGCTTTTGCACAACAAAACACTACAACGCACCATGTTTTCATAAAATAACAATTATTAACAATGCACTAATTGTTCACAATAAGTTATATCGTCGAATTGTGCACTTTTTAATTAGATTAAACCAAATAACACGCTGACAAGAAAACAAGCGACTCTCAGCTGTCAAGATTGTTTAGCAAAGTACTGTGCTGACCATGAAAAAACTGGCACGCGTCGCGAAACAAAAGATATTATCATTCTGTCTCGTTTTTTTACACGATATACGCGTAACTCTCTCTTTTTCTTGTGTGAGTGGGACCAATGCTATCAATTTGTCTATAGTTTTCTCTGTTTACGTGTTACAGATATTTTTAGTTAGGTTACACCACATTTTACGTAAATAACACACACTATACTTCATAAAATATAGCTTGATCTCTGCGACAGCTGTCAGTTAAATCACGCCTATGAAGTCCTGAATTCCATAATAGTACAGACCTATTATGGTACAGACAGTACTTGTCAATGTCATACTTTATGGGCATGCAGCATTGAGGTACATAAAACATGGAGATGCCGCGTTATTCTATACATACATTTGCTTATACAAATATGAGTGAAATATGATTCAGAATGTGAAATATCATTATGTCTCATTCTTTCTAATGAGATAATTTTATTTGATAAAAGAGACAACAATATTTAAGTTGTTGCTCATTATGGCAATATTTTATCGTGACGTAGTGACAGTTGTAGGTAAGTGCCATAGCAGCCATCTTATGCGCGGAGTTTCATGGTAGTTTTGCTGTCAAATGGTTGTTTATTTTTTGTATTATTGAGGATTGCAAGAAAATTACGAGGATTTTACCTGTTAAAACTGCATGTAAATGTTGGGAAACAGAAACTCAACATGCCTGTGTGTTGTATTGTGAAGTGTGGTGCAAGAAAGAATGAAAATCAACCTCAATTGTCTTTGCACAGGTTAGTAGCCGGTTTTCATGCATTAATACATACAATAATACACATTCGATGATACAATTGTAACGTGATCATGAATTTATGGCTAAAGTATTGATATTTGGGTTCATTTCCGTATAACAGGCCTTTCTATTATATTTGTTAATTCGTTCGTTTGTTTACAATAATATGTCATAATGGAATAGTGTTGTACCGTTGCCGACTTGGCGTAATAGTTTCCGAAACTAGTTCCTCCGCTGAAACGATACCGGTATATTCTGCGATGTTAACATAAATAATCCTGCGTCTTATTCAGTCCGAGTGACCTTGCTAGGTCCGGCCTGTGGTTCACACTTCACAGCACCAAAATCAAAATATTTCACATAAACCTACATGGACACTTTTATGAAACGTCAGAAGCTAGGTGCACGGTTCCAATTGGTAGTTTCCTATGGAGAAGAAACGCGAAAAAAACTCAATGATTACGCTTTTAAAATAATTGGCTTTTACAATGTTTTCTATTTTGTTAAGTACCTAGTACTTGTTGACAGGCCTACACTGTCCTCCCCTATCTATTAACATTGAAATTTCAAAAGTTTTTCTCGGCTCCTAAGGGTCGTAACGTGATGTTAAATAGCCTATAACCATCCTGGCTACCAAACGCAAAAATAATTTATGCATGGCATTTTTTTTGCGCGGAACCCTAATTATTTTTCTAAAATAAAGGTAGCCTAAGTTACTCCTTGTAGGGTAGCGGGATCGTCCGAAAGGGTTACCGCTGCCCCGGAACATAAAGGGCTAAGGAAGGAACACGGGTGGGTTTTAGTCAGTATAAGAGTCTGACACTCCCTTCCGCTCCACCCAGAGCGGGAGGAGTCATTAGATGATTTCCCATCCACAAAAAAAAAAAAAAAGTTACTCCTTGTAACATATCTGTCAGTGAAAGTCCCGTCAAAATTGGTCCAGCCGTTTCAGATTAGCCGGAACAAACAGACAGACAGACAAAAATAAAAAAAAATGCCATTTTGTTAAAATAGTACTGTTTAGATTTTTATAAGCATTTAGTAAAAAGCTGTTATTTTGACAGTACCAACAGACACTTCAATTTTATTTATTTTTATAGATAACGGAAAGTAAGATAACCTACTCATCTTTTTCTGTTACAATTACAACGGACTTTGTATACATAATTTATTAGGTATGATCTAAACGTGATAACTAGTAAGACTCGTATTTAGTATCGATACTAGTTATAGTAACACCTATGTTCCTTGATAGACACAACACTAGCAATGGCAGCCATTTTATGAGACAATACCAGTTGTAGGTATGCACCCTTTTTTCGTAGGTATTTCCAGTCCATACTGTTGTATGTCAATGGCATGCAGACCTAATTAGTGATGGGCGATGAATCATCGTGACCACAGACTATAAACTATCGATATTTTAAATAAAACTTAATTTAAAATGAATGTATCTTTTAATTTTATTGTATATATTAATATCATAAAATTATTTATATTTGTACAGACGCCAGCACATCAACCTGCACCTAACTGTCAAATTTTCCCAATCAACATTGAACCTTATGTTTTAGCGATAAAGTTGAAAATCTATTACAGAAAACTGACAGATTGTAGTAGGTTGATGTGCTGGCGTCTGTACATACATACTTGATCTAAAATAATAGTGAGTAAATAAAATCCAATTTCTCACTTACTCATGTAGCATTCCATCCGTCAACGTATATTCAAATATTCGTTTAATTTAGTAACGTTTGTAATTAAATTAAACCCAATTAAATGTTACATCAGCATCGATAATAGTAAGAAACGTCGATGATTTCTATCGATTTTTTTTTATATCGTAACAACCCTAGGAATGACAGTTTGACTTATGTCGCAGAGATCAAGCTATCTTTTATGTAGTATAGATTTGGGGATATTATAAAAATTATAAGCCGATGCATTGAAGAAAGGAATCTTAAATGGCGGCTTGTACTTGCGTTTGACAGATAGTACAGTTAGCATGTAAAATTTCAAGCCAAAGTTTTTTTTTTCAAAGGAGGCATAATAACTGTCTCCGCACAGTACACACGACCAAACAACGAAACAACAATAAAACAAAACTGAACAACAATAACAAACAGATAACAACGGAATATATAACAAGGAATTCGTAAAAAGGATCACTGAGCGCGTCAAGACAGCGTGGAAGCAAATCAAGACTAATTTTTTTTGCTTACGGTACGCGCGAGAGTGAGTATAGACGGCACTAGTGTGCGAGCGAGAGAACATGATAAGCGCCGCCATTTAAGATTCCTTTCTTTAATGAACCGGGTTATACCATCTATTACAGATAATGCAATCCACGAAGACGCGCCCCACTCTTCTACCTAATCTCTTAATACAAGGGTGCAACATTCCGATAGTGTTTTAGTTTTTTCGATACACACTAATTATTACTTATTACTTAATAGGTAATTAGCGTGTATCGAAAAAACAAAACAATAGCGGAATGAACTGGCGATATTACGATTAGGAAGAAGAGTGGGGCGCGTCTTCGTGGATTGCACTATCTGTAATGGTTCATTGCACCAAGAATTTTTTCCAAAAATGGCACACACTGTTTATGTTGGGTTGGCATACTATTGGAACCATTGACTTGGTCTGCTAGTCTGTAAGGCTAATCTTAAGTGAAGGTCACAGAAGAAGAACAGGAAAACAGAAGAAAAGAAACCAATTAAAGTAGCAAGCCACATTTAGACATATTTTTTGCCTTTATAATGCTTTATTTATACAATACATCAATTTTCATGACTATCTTATCCAATGTGTTTGTGTATTTTTAAACACATTATTCCGGTCCCCTATTACACGTCTTAAAAGACAAGATGGCAAATTTAAATAAAAAATCTTGACTTTGACAAATGACAGCTGTCTTGTTGGTGGAAATCATTGGAAAACATTGACATACAAAAAACTAACTTATTGTTTGTTGTGTTTGTGTTGAAGTGATTATGTTATGTTACCTACCTGTTGTTAGAGTGTAACAGGAAAATAAGGAATGAATTGAAGTGAATAATATATCACCGAGTGTTACGATCGAACGGGCCAGTAATCCGTGGGCGTTATTTGCCGGTGAGCAGTGAGCTGGTGCCTGGTGCGCCTGTGCTCCGCAGCAGCATGCAGTGCGAGATCGTGGTGCGCGAGGCGACGCCGCGGGACATGGAGGCGCGCGCCGAGCTCGTGCGCCGGAGCATTACTGAATATGATCTCGACGCATTCTTATTATTTTTCTTCCAAGAGGTACTTATTACCTAATGTGAAATATAATAATGGACATATACATATTTTTGAGCCACTCACAAGTGACATAATTATCCTGATGCCTTAATATGGAAGAGTACTATGTTACTCCAGTGAACCAAGCATTTCAAGACCGTTGTTACAGAAATATGGATGCATACCATACTGGTTACTACTTGACGCGTATATTAAATAAGGCATTAAGTTTACAACTAAACTTTATGACTCACTCACTTACTTAGGGTTCTGTTATTAGTTCCATCTAGAAAAATAAATATTTCTGTTTGTTTCAAAAGCGAAGCCAGGCCCAAAGCTAGTGTGCACTGCAATCTGATTGATGCTTATAAAAATAATAGATTCACATACAAGATACAATTTCTTTTTTTGTAGAAATTCTTTGTTTTCTGATTGGTGTAACATGGGGGCAGGGGTCCCTTAGGTTTGATAAATGATTTATTTCTGTAAGTAGATTTGTACAAACATTTTTACACGTCAATCATATTTAAAATTGTTCAATAGAGAATACAATGAGTGTTAGCATCATGAATACAGAAGTCTCGTCCGTTCTGTTGCTGTCGATTACATAGTCAAATCCATTAGCCACTTCCATAAGAAGCATCATTACTCTTTCAGTAGGTAAACTTTTTACTGCGTTTTCCAGATTCCATTATGCTATTTTACATAATAATGGTTAAAACACTAACAATTGGAAAGACAAATAGACTTAACTTAAAATGAAATGGCAAAGCAAAAATAATACCACACGAAACAAAAACAATGAAGTGTCTCTTTAAAAAAAAATGACAATGACATTGTTCATACATCTGCCGTAATTTGCCCATAAACAACTATTTTTTATGCAAACTCATATAAAGATCCATCCAGCAGCAACTAAGGAACTAGTTATTGGTTCCATAGTTATTCAATGGTTAGTTGCGTATTCAGAAAGCAGTGACAGTTAACCGACGTTTATCTTATGCATACCTAACTTTATTGAATCATAGCTAATGAGAACATAACTGGGGACTTCAGAAACCGGGCATAAATCAGTTATTGTAAACCAACAACCAAACCATAACCAGTATAATATAATACTAAATCAATCGACTATCAACCAACCCACAAGTTAGTGCTAAACCATGCAGGAACTATGTTCTACAATGTTCCTATTATTGTTCCTGATATCTTTCTCCTGGTACTACTCAGTACTAACCTACTAGCCTAAAACGGCAAACATTGTTGCATCCTGGCCATAATAGTGAGTAATGGGCCTTCCTTTGTACCAAAAGTCCCCTCTGCTGAATCTATTAGCTATGTTCGCAAATCCATAATCATTCAGGCTGGGTGTCCGGTCTCCATATTAGTGTATCTCGTCAGCTACGTATTGACAGCGTCGTCCCGGTGTGTGTGACAGCTGACGCTGCAGGTGTGCGTGCTGTGCGGCGCGGTGCTGTTCATCTTCGCGGGCGCGGGGCTGGCGGCGTGCGCCTGCGTCGTGCCGGCCGCGGCCGTCGCGCTGGCGCTGGCCGTGCTGGCCGCGCACCGCGCGCGCGCCGGCGAGCACGCGCAGCGCATGCGCAAGGAGGAGCGCGGCTTCGTGGCGGAGCGCGCGGGCCGCGTGGTGGGCACGGTGAGCGTGTCGGAGTGCTGGGGCCCGCGGCGCGGCGCGTGGCTGCACGCGCTGTGCGTGGCGCCGGCGTGGCGGCGACGTGGCGCGGGCGCGGCGCTGGCGGGCGCGTGTCGCGCGTACGCGGCGCGCGAGGGGCTGGAGGCGCTGGAGGCCGTCGCCAGCGAGCTGCAGGGTGCCGCGCGCTGTCTACTGCACTCCGCCGGGTCAGTCATCATTATACCGTTACTATTATTGATGACTGACAGTATTAACCTTTTGAATTTGTAGTTATATCAACATCATAACCACGAAACAGCCCCCGAATCGTCCACCCACCCCGCTGCCTACCGTCCGACACTCGTGGGGAAAATGAAGCAGTGCAACAAACTTGCAGCAAATAATGTATCTGTTATCACAGTTAACAAGATACTTGGTATGATTGTCAGAATCAGAAAAATGAGTAACACTTTTTTTTGCAAATTATTTTTTATTAAATGTAATATTGTTAGGTTACAAAATATAACATGTGTGTTTCAGGTGGGAGGTGCGCGGCTCGTACGCGCGGCCGGTGCTGAGCGCGGCGCTGACGCTGCACATGACGCAGCTGGTCCTCGAGCTGCCGCACGCGTGACGTCACGCACACGTCGCATGCATCGTTGCGCCACACGACTTCCACTTTATGAAACTTGAAGGACAACTTAAGTGTCCATTCTTTTAAAAAAAATGTACAATAATATACCTTTACTACTTTTATAAACTTGTCATTTATTTTATTCTTGATTTCCCTTATTTGAATCGTTTACGTGGAAGTGTCTCGCTGCGGCCCAGGTTGTCCGCTGACGCCGCTCTTTGCACAGAACAGTAGCTTCAACTTGGACGCTCCTACCAATGCCTACCAATTAAACAAAAAGTTTTGTTGTTATAACAAACTAACCTTAAGTAATTATTAAAGGGTGATTAGATCACGATGATGTACCTTGAGTCGGTCAGGGTGGTGCGCGTCGCTGGCGCCGGCGGGCGGCGGCGCCAGGTGCGCCAGCAGGCGCGAGCGCACCTCCTGCGTAGCACGCGTAGTGTCTGAGGCGTCGACCGTAGCGTCTGTGGCGCCGCGCGTAGCGTCTGTGGCGCTGCTCGTAGCGTCTGTGGCGCCGCTCGTAGCGGCCAGCAGGCGGCCCGCCAGCTGCACGCATACGTAGCGCGTGTCCGCGTCGCATGCGCGCCACGCAGACGCCGCGCGCGCCACTCGCTCCATGCTCACCGCCTCCTCCTCCTCGCCGTCCTGTCCAGCAACACATGATGTTACGGCTACATTGTCGCGCAAAGATTCGTGTCGCGTCGTCGTCAACTTTGTGTTTGATGTACGACGACCTATATTGGCCACATTGTTAAAACACTTCGCAGAGTTCGCCTGAATGATTCGCGATGTGACGAATTGCTCGTCCAGACGTGAAATTTTTCCTTTAGCGCGACAACATAGCCGTAGCATAAGTACGCTCGCGCCACACGCACCCGGGCCGGCGCGCGCAGCAGCTGCAGCATGGCGGCGGCCGCGAGCGCGTCGGCCGCGCGGTCGGCGCCGCCGCCGCCGCCGCTGCGCAGCGCGTCGCCCAGCCGCAGCCGCGCGCGCGCCGCCGGCAGCGCCGCCAGCAGCGCGCCCGTCAGCAGCGACACCTGCGGCACACACAGTGATACTATAGAGGTATGAGGACCTCCATAGAAAAGGGAGGATCCTCCGAACAGACGGGTGTTGTGTCTGGCGGGCAACTGCCCGATGATTTATGTCGGACAGTTGATAAATAGGTACTTATGCTAGTTGCGCGGTAAACTCTACTTGCAAGATGCAGGATTTTGCGTGACGTCAGTATGAGGCGTAGTTCGCAGTTTACATTGATTGTCGCGATAAGGCGAACTACACTTCGCGCGCTCTCTCTCGCGCACGCCGCGCGACGTCTCTCTGCGCTAAACAGAGAGCGTGCGAAGCTCGCTTTATCGCGACAATGTAGCCGTAGCATTAGGTAGGCATCGTCCTCCCCGTCTGATCTAAACACCGCACATAAGTATTCACTCGCCTCACCTGCGCGGGTGTGGCGCGGTCGTCGAGCAGCGCGTGCAGCGCGCGGGCGGCGGCGCGGCGGCTGCGCGACTCCTGCGCCAGCGCCGCCACGCTCAGCAGCGCGCCCGCACTCAGCACCTCGTCGTCCGGCCAGGCCGCGCGCTCGGCCGCCAGCGCCGCGCCCACGGCGTGCACGGCGCGCTGCAGCTGCGCGGCCGGCGCGTGCCACTGCAGCTCGGCGGCGTGCGGCGGCAGGTGCGGCGCGAGCGCGGCCCACAGCGCGGCCGCGGGCTGCGCGTGCGCGGCGCGGGGCCGCACGCTGAGCGCGGTGACGGCGGCGGCCAGCGCGAGCTCGCCCTCGGAGCCGCTGGAGTCGCTGCGGCGCAGGGCGGCGGCCTGCTCGTCGTCGCGCGCGCGCTGGCGCAGCAGCTCCAGCTGGCGCTCGCACTCCTGCTCTCGCGCGCGCTGCTCCGCCAGCTCCTCCGCGGTCGGCATCGCGAACGTGCTCTACTCACACACGACTAGTGTTTTAGTACTGACCTTCTTTTATTCCATTCATCCCTCATCTAAAAGTAATGTATGTAAAGTAATGTATATAATGTAGCAAGGGATCATACATTCAGAATCAATGTCACGCGATCCACACAATCACCTTCCTATGCTACTTGGATTCGGCGCAAGACGTTTTCTTCCTCCATTCTCCTCTGTCAACCAACCGTCACGCTATCATTCACTCTCTTCTCTTGCATATCATTCCTCACACAATCCATTCATCTTTTCTGTGGCCTCCCTCTCGCTCTCCATCCAACAACATTTATATTCACTCTTTTAGTCAAACACGTTTCCTCCGTTTCCTTCCTTCTCATCACATGCATGGGCATCAGAAAAGTTAAAAGGAAATCGTTAGGCTTGGTCCGACCAAGCCTAACGATTTCCTTTTAACTTTTCTGTCACTGGTGCCGCTTTCAAACTTCCCCTTATGTAGGTACTCATTTCTTACTTAACCATCACCAGGAAGAGAGCCGACCCTTGGTGCAAGCCAACAGCTACATTGAAGCTGTGAGTAGTGCATCGAGTGTATATCGCTCGAATCAACTGCACATGCTTCACAAACATACATTTAGGCACCCTTAAGGGGGCCCACCACAAAACTTCACGAGGCACTCGGTCATATGCCTTTTCGAGGTCGACGAATAGGTAGGTACCATGTGCAAGTGTTTACGTATGCCTTTGTATTTCTCGCACAGCTGGCGGATGCAGATAGCGAAGATGGCATCCGTTGTTGTTTGTGAGGGCGCGGCAGAGTACTTTTGTTTTAGTTTGTTTGGAGTTAGGAAACCAAAACACTGGTTGAGCTCTCTTCTACATTCTCTGATTTCTCAAACTTTTCTGCATAAATCGAAAAGTAATTCGTATTTCTGTTTGAATTGACAAAAGAAAACCTAGGCGGAGTTCTGAAGTTTTTCGGCCTTCTCTACTCTTCAAGAGTGGAGGGGGCGCCGCACTTCACCCGGGGCGCTTGTAATGCTAAAACCGGCACTGGTTGTTGTTGTTCCCCAACAAGACATAAAACCACACGACAGTGAAATTCCACTGTCCTCTCGGAGTCGCCTCCAATAACTCTCTACCAAGCTTTCATACTATGTGACATTAGCTTTATATCTCTGTAGTAATTAAGTGCACATCACCTTTGTTTTTAAAGATGCGCATCACTGCAAACTGTTAAGTACTTACACCATTCGTCCGGTGTGGTTTCTTCAGGCAACAACTTATTGAACAACTAGCTTTTGCCCGCGTGAAGTTCGGAAATTATCGCACGGGATCGTAATGCCGTGATAAAAGGTACCCTGTCCTAACCGTGAAAATCTAACAGACGGACAGACAGATAATAAATTTAAAAAACTTGAAAATAATAATACCATTAATTTGAAGTTATTTTATAACTTTTGACTGGATGAACCGATTTGTTACGCGTAATTTCCGGCAATTATACGATTTAAAAAAAAATTTAATGGATAGAGTATACCTCAGGGGTGATCCTATATAAATTCTTATTAACTTTGCTTGGGTAGTTTTTGAGTTAAGCTTCAATCATCCGTATGGTTAACCGACTTCAAAAAAAGGAGGAGGTTCTCAATTCTGATGTTTATATATATATATGTATAGACGGATTTGCAAAATTCTTTTTTTGTTCGAAAGAGGTTTATTCAGAAATGTACAGTGATAAATAACTTTAATTTCGGAAGTTGGTGTCGTTGGTTCCGCATTTTCGTTTTTTGACACCAACTTCCGAAATTAAAGTTATTTATCACTGTAGGTTTTTTTGAAGTCAGTTGTATTTTTTTTTTTTGTAAAAAAGTTTTTATTTTTCACTTTCTAGTTGTACTTACTCCACACAAATTCAAATAACACTAGTGCATTGAAGAATTGAAGACACCGACTAGAAGAATCATCAAAATTTGCATAGAAATGCTGGAGATGCAGTACATTTATGCATATAACATTGTACATAAGAATAATTACATAATGTATTATGTACTAAAACCTTCCTGAAAGTATGTAGATCACATTAGTGAAAGAATTATCAAAATTGGTTCATTCGTTTTTGAGATAATCGCGGACATACAAGCATACATACATACATATGGGTCGAATACAGAACCTCCTTTTTTGAAGTTGGTTAAAAATGAGGTTGATTATGATCACTCAGATCATTATTCATTGCTGAACTGAAACGCATGTGGCTTGATAATTATTGTTTAGTCTATTTGGTACATTAGGTAATATGCAGTTAAGTATGTGTATGCCCTTCATATTGCATTTATTTCTTTCATTCATTCTAGCACACTCACAGGATGAATATTTGACTATCCCCTAAGATACCCTCTGACGTTCTTTTAAATTCAGTCCAGCATTCAGTAGTATCCAGCGCAGCATTTGAATAGGTACAGTCAACAAAAGAGGTAAGTATGTAGGATTGTCGCATATAGTTGAGGTTTGGATGGTGTGGATGTTTTCGAATAAAATTGAATTTTATTAATAAAAAACAAACAGCTCATTTATCACAATAAATTTCAGTCGACAACATCCATCTTACTGAACTTCAACTATATCCGACGATCCTGCATCCTTATCTCTTTTATTAACTGTACCTATAGCAGCCGCTAAAGAAGGTCAAATGGCTTGTTTTTTTTTTTTTTTTGTTAGCCTATTCTTTCCCACTCCTTCCTGGGTAAGCCTTCCCTTCAATCAGGATTGAAATACCGCATTAAAATGAATAAGCCTATGTAGGATATTGGTGTACTACCGAATTATTAGCAGAAGAGTTGACGGTTATCGGCGGCAAGTCATCACAGTCTTCTTCTTCACTCATGTTCATGCTTACTGTTCTTACAACTGGTTACTGGGTTACAATCAAACAAATAAATTCACTGCCAGAGTTATAGTGTTCTGTGCCTCTGTTCAGGACTAAACAGACAAAAATTGTGAACAGAAAATCAAAACAAATACTATCTGTGATTCGTTGTAAGTTGTAAAAAATGTAAAAATGTTAATGGTAAAATTCAAGTGGTAGCGCTCAAGCATCAGTGACACTGACACTGACGTGCGTGACAGCCGGAATGATGACAGACAGTCCCTACGTTCCGAATTGCGTCAAAAGCGATAATATCGCGAATCCGACCAACGCGCAATGTCACAATTATTACTCAATAGCCCTTATATTTTGTGACTATTAAATTTGGTCGGATTTGCGATATAATCGCTTTTGACCATTGAGGTACATAAAACATGGAGATGCCGCGTTATTCTATACATACATTTGCTTATACAAATATGAGTGAAATATGATTCAGAATGTGAAATATCATTATGTCTCATTCTTTCTAATGAGATAATTTTATTTGATAAAAGAGACAACAATATTTTAGTTGTTGCTCATTATGGCAATATTTTATCGTGACGTAGTGACAGTTGTAGGTAAGTGCCATAGCAGCCATCTTATGCTATGAGTTTCGTGGTAGTTTTGCTGTCAAATGGTTGTTTATTTTTTGTATTATTGAGGATTGCGAGAAAATTACGAGGATTTTACCTGTTAAAACTGCACGTAAATGTTGGAAAACAGAAATTCAACATGCCTGTGTGTTGTATTGTGAAGTGTGGTGCAAGAAAGAATGAAAATCAACCTCAATTGTCTTTGCACAGGTTAGTAGCCGGTTTTCATGCATTAATACATACAATAATACACATTCGATGATGCAATTGTAACGTGATCATGAATTTATGGCTAAAGTATTGATATTTGGGTTCATTTCCGTATAACAGGCCTTTCTATTATATTTGTTAATTCGTTCGTTTGTTTACAATAATATGTCATAATGGAATAGTGTTGTACCGTTGCCGACTTGGCGTAATAGTTTCCGAAACTAGTTCCTCCGCTGAAACGATACCGGTATATTCTGCGATGTTAACATAAATAATCCTGCGTCTTATTCAGTCCGAGTGACCTTGCTAGGTCCGGCCTGTGGTTCACACTTCACAGCACCAAAATCAAAATATTTCACATAAACCTACATGGACACTTTTATGAAACGTCAGAAGCTAGGTGCACGGTTCCAATTGGTAGTTTCCTATGGAGAAGAAACGCGAAAAAAACTCAATGATTACGCTTTTAAAATAATTGGCTTTTACAATGTTTTCTATTTTGTTAAGTACCTAGTACTTGTTGACAGGCCTACACTGTCCTCCCCTATCTATTAACATTGAAATTTCAAAAGTTTTTCTCGGCTCCTAAGGGTCGTAACGTGATGTTAAATAGCCTATAACCATCCTGGCTACCAAACGCAAAAATAATTTATGCATGGCATTTTTTTTGCGCGGAACCCTAATTATTTTTCTAAAATAAAGGTAGCCTAAGTTACTCCTTGTAACATATCTGTCAGTGAAAGTCCCGTCAAAATTGGTCCAGCCGTTTCAGATTAGCCGGACAAACAGACAGACAGACAGACAAAAATAAAAATACGTGTGGCACTCGGGGACTGCCGCGGTAAAGCTATTGCATAGCAACGCACACAAACACCGTGCCGAAGTCTGCCGAACTGATACGACGTTAGACGATGCTTAGGTTTATTTTCGTTACGGAATTTCTTCATTCGGTCGCCGCGCTCAAAGCCCAAGATAAAAGCTATGCAATAGTTTAAAAATGCCATTTTGTTAATAGTACTGTTTACACTTTTATAAGCATTTAGTAAAAAGCTGTTATTTTGACAGTACCAACAGACACTTCAATTTTATTTATTTTTATAGATAACGGAAAGTAAGATAACCTACTCATCTTTTTCTGTTACAATTACAACGGAATTTGTATACATAATATTAGGTATGATCTAAACGTGATAACTAGTAAGACTCGTATTTAGTATCGATACTAGTTATAGTAACACCTATGTTCCTTGATAGACGCAACACTAGCAATGGCAGCCATTTTATGCGACAATACCAGTTGTAGGTATGCACCCTTTTTTCGTAGGTATTTCCAGTCCATACTTTTGTATGTCAATGCTTTTGACCAATTCGGAACACGGGGATAAACCATTGACATAGAATTTCCTATCTCAATGGGATAAACAGGTGACTGACTAATGTCAGTACTGAATACTGTCATACTGATTGTTGGTTGTGCACACCTTACTAATTTCATATCAGTCGACTAAACATATATTGTAAGACTAGCTTTTGCCCGCGACTTCGTTCGCGTGGAATAGTGACTTCCGGCTGATTTTTGGTTTTACCCACATAGTTCCCGATCTCGCGGGATCTCTTCAAAAATGAAATGTGGAACCCAACCAAATGCGTGTAACGAAACCATAGCGCGATCTATTTCGATCCCAACGCCATCTATCGAGCAACTCGGATTATTTATCTATACTCTGTTCTGGCATTTTCTTTGTACTAAAAGTTTTATTATATTGATATTATTTTTTTCATACCTTTTTACTATTTATTTACTTTTTTCCGATGAATTAAAACAATAACATGAACCGAACTCGTGTAACGATCGACACCATTGCGCGATCACCAACTCGACATATAAGTAGTACTAATAGAATTATCTATACTCCGTTAGATCATTTTCTTTGTACTAAAAGTTGTATTATATTATATTTTCATACCTTTTTACTATTTATTTACATTTTTCCGATGAATTTTCAGTACTGAATTGATGCCGACTCTTGACCAATAGATGGCGCTGTATGTCCGGAATAAATTTTATTTTTTATTTTATTTTTTGTAATAAAAACTATCCTATGTCCTTTCTCAAGTTCCAAACTATGTCTGTACCAAATTTCACACAAATCGGTTCAGTAGTTTAGGCGTGAAGCAAAGACAGACAGACAGACAGACAGAAAGACAGACAGACAGAGTTACTTTCGCATTTATAATATTAGTTAGGATTAGGATATTATGTTAGTGTACAGACGCCAGCACATCAACCTACACCTAACTGTCAAATTTTCCCAATCAATATTGAACCTTATACTTTAGCGATAAAGTTGAAAATCTATTACAGAAATCTGACAGATTGTAGTAGGTTGATGTGCTGGCGTCTGTACATACCTATACGTTAGAAGGTGCATAATATTATGATTTTCGCAGAGCGAAAATGATGAAGTGAAAACAGTGAATCAAGCAACTACGACAAGCTTGGAAGTAACGCTCGCCGGCTGCTCCCGCGGTGCTGCTCGCTTCGCTCGCTCGGCTCGCACGCTGTTGGTCACAGACGTCACAGTATTAGCTCCTAAACTAATTGAACAGAGCGCCCTAGCTTAGTTACTGCGACTGTAAACGCTTATTGTAACTGAAGATAAGCCATTCTGCACTACGTCTAAACATGCTTTATAAAAACATTATATCATCTATACATTATATAGGTACATACATAAAATAAATTAAAAAAATTATGGATAGGATCTATTGTGATTGTGGGTCAAATTGTGGTTTAACACATTCAGAAAAAAGTCGTTATCCTCTAATCTTTAGTCGATTGAACTCGGATCATTACTTTTCTATGTCAATGGTCTAAGAATAGAAAACGTAGTATCTCTAAAAGGGTGCGTTCCGAGTTACGAATGTCATCGATAATATCGATTTGAGCGTGCTTAAACCCGTACCGAATTAGCGTGAGCGCGATAACGATGTCCCGTGAATCGTCATAAATGACGTCATGACATGCGCCATCTTGCGATAACGCCGACCATGCCCTAAAATAATATCACCGTGAGCGCTGTCAAACAAAAATGAATGACAGTTGTTGTCAGTAGATGAGTAGAGTTCAGTTGTGTTTTCTTTTGAGTCGCATCATATTGGCCTGTGCATCCTAATACTAACATTTTCGAAATTTTCCTTGTGGCTACAGTCGTCACCTAAGTTCACCTAACGAAAGAAATGAGTTTCCCAGTGAATATAGCCGATGAGCTTAACAGGCGACAAATTTCTGTCATGCTCACATCAGAGCAATACGAGAGGGCTCAGAGAGGTAAATAAGTGCTGAATTTTAGCCCCCTTGCAGTTCTACCTACCTACTGCTCAAACGATTGTGATGAAAATCTTTTACTCATCACAACTGCTTTTTAGATGTCCGTTTGCAAAAGCTACCTTACAGTCTGCATAGAGCATACAACCACTGTATTGTCTTCTGATCAATCATAAATGTTTACTAAACTAGTACTTACTGTTTACAGACACTGATTATGTACAGCAATTGGTGCATGACTATGATGGAAATATGCATAGCCAAGAATCACTGCTGAATGAACCAACAGAACAAAATGGTAAGTATTTTTTAATTTTATTGGTTCATCATCATCATCTGCCTAGCCTTTTCCAACTATGTTGGGGTCGGCTTCCAGTCTAACCGGATACAGCTGAATACCAGTATTTTACATGTAGCGACTGCCTATCTGACCTCCTATTTTTAACTGGTTATGTGCAGATATTTATTAGCTGAATATGCCTGTTGTGTTTGCGTAATATAATTATTATCATCTTGACAACAGTTTATGTACCTAGTCACTCTTACTCCAATACTCAGGAGTTTATTTATAAACAATGATTAAAGTTAAGTGGCATTCAAACATCAAAAATGTATGGTTAAACAGTCGCTAATCACTACCTACTTCTTTAAGCAATGTTTATGAATAAAGGGGCTCATCTATAATAAAAGTAAAATATGAATATGAAGATAAAAGTGTTCTAAGGTTTTGTTATATTAGCACGTTGACAGTAAATTCTTTTGATACAAGAACTTACTCTCAGATTCTACCAATTTAAAGTAATAAACGCGTTTTCTTTAGATATAAAATATATAAGAGAGAAGAATATATAAGAGATTTCTTATGAAATAAGCATCACCTTTGTACCTATTTTTCTGTTTTGTTTTTTTCTTGTCTGTTTATATAGGTATGTGTGTAGATAAATGGTAAAATAAATAAATAAAATATTTCAGGGTCATCATAATTATCTAAGTGCCAAGTTTCATTCAAATCCATTCAGCTATTATTGGTGAATTCAGTAAAAATCCTCACAAACAATATTATAATGTTTATTTTTTTTATTTCAGTAAATCAAGTTGTCTCTATTCATTTGGAACGAGGCATGCGTTTTGTGCTACTCGCATTATACAGTGAACATAAAGAACAATTTGAATGCGTCATAAGATGGTCTACGACATGATAGCAAGGAAAATGTGTGATTTTGTGATGGTTCCCTATGCCAGTCATAAATTTACCTGATTATTAGTATAGTTATGTTTTTTTATTAGTTTTTAAGATTTGATCAGTACCTGATGTGATTATTTGTAGGTCTACTTGTGATTTTTTTATTAGTTTTTAGGATTTGATCAGTACCTGTTTGCAGTAGTAGATTTGAATATAAATACCTGTTAAAATCTGTGTCTTTTAATTTTACTTTGAGTTTGATTTTACATTATATTTACTAAAATCGATAAGGAGTATATTAGTATTTAAGGCTTTTATTGCTGTTTGATATTTTTCTTATATTAGCATAATTAATAATTAGGAGAAGAATGTGGCCTGGACTGCGAGCGGGGCACCTGACGTTTAGTCTGATTAAACTGTGATTCTAATTGATTGTTAATAAAAATGTTTTATTACTATTAGTGTTGAACATTATTTACATACCTATCCCAATACAAGGCTCAGTGGTAACAAGATCCCTTCTCATATCTTTTAAACACATGAATATTTAAAACTACAAGCTACTTGGCATATAAATCTTAGTCATATCATATATATATAGTCGTTATCAGAGTCGATAGAGGCAACTAAGAAAACAGAAGTGCCAATGCGTTGAACTTCCATCTTCAAAAAAATATCCAAGGCCCAAACAATCTTTGTTGGACAAGGTTCGAGGTTATGTATATGTTTTGGCGTTTAGCGAACACTGTGAGCAGTGTGAGCGCGTTCACGAGCGTTCCGAATTGCTGACAGCTCTCAGCTGTCATTATCGTGATATCTAATTTGGAACGTAAATTATCGATATGAGCGCTGTGAGCGCTGTTGTCGTAATTCGGAATGCGGCCTAAGTAGTCTGTGGGTGCGTTCCGAGTTACGAATGTCATCGATAAAATCGATTTGAGCGTGCTTAAACCCGTACCGAATTAGCGTGAGCGCGATAACGATGTCCCGTGAATCGTCATAGATGACGTCATGACATGCGCCATCTTGCGATAACGCCGACCATGCCCTAAAATAATATCACCGTGAGCGCTGTCAAACAAAAATGACAGTTGTTGTCAGTAGATGAGTAGAGTTCAGTTGTGTTTTCTTTTGAGTCGCATCATATTGGCCTGTGCATCCTAATACTAACATTTTCGAAATATTCCTTGTGGCTACAGTCGCCACCTAAGTTCACCTAACGAAAGAAATGAGTTTCCCAGTGAATATAGCCGATGAGCTTAACAGGCGACAAATTTCTGTCATGCTCACTTCAGAGCAATACGAGAGGGCTCAGAGAGGTAAATAAGTGCTGAATTTTAGCCCCCTTGCAGTTCTACCTACCTAATGCTCAAACGATTGTGATGAAAATCTTTTACTCATCACAACTGCTTTTTAGATGTCCGTTTGCAAAAGCTACCTTACAGTCTGTATAGAGCATAAAACCACTGTATTGTCTTCTGATCAATCATAAATGTTTACTAAACTAGTACTTACTGTTTACAGACACTGATTATGTACAGCAATTGGTGCATGACTATGATGGAAATATGCATAGCCAAGAATCACTGCTGAATGAACCAACAGAACAAAATGGTAATTATTTTTTAATTGGTTCATCATCATCATCTGCCTAGCCTTTTCCAACTATGTTGGGGTCGGCTTCCAGTCTAACCGGATACAGCTGAATACCAGTATTTTACATGTAGCGACTGCCTATCTGACCTCCTATTTTTAACTGGTTATGTGCAGATATTTATTAGCTGAATATGCCTGTTGTGTTTGCGTAATATAATTATTATCATCTTGACAACAGTTTATGTAGTCACTCTTACTCCAATACTCAGGAGTTTATTTATAAACAATGATTAAAGTTAAGTGGCATTCAAACATCAAAAATGTATGGTTAAACAGTCGCTAATCACTACCTACTTCTTTAAGCAATGTTTATGAATAAAGGGGCTCATCTATAATAAAAGTAAGATATGAATATGAAGATAAAAGTGTTCTAAAGTTTTGTTATATTAGCATGTTGACAGTAAATTCTTTTGATACAAGAACTTACTCTCAGATTCTATCAATTTAAAGTAATAAACGCGTTTTCTTTAGATATAAAATATAGAAGAGAGAAGAATATATAAGAGATTTCTTATGAAATAAGCATCACCTTTGTACCTATTTTTCTGTTCTGTTTTTTTCTTGTCTGTATATGTGTGTAGATAAATGGTAAAATAAATAAATAAAATATTCCAGGGTCATCATAATTATCTAAGTGCCAAGTTTCATTCAAATCCATCCATTGGTGAATTCAGTAAAAATCCTCACTAACAATATTATAATGTTTATTTTTTTTATTTCAGTAAATCAAGAGTCGTCTCTATTCATTTGGAACGAGGCATGCGTTTTGTGCTACTCGCACTATACAGTGAACATAAAGAACAATTTGAATGCGTCATAAGATGGTCTACGACATGATAGCAAGGAAAATGTGTGATTTTGTGATGGTTCCCTATGCCAGTCATAAATTTACCTGATTATTAGTATAGTTGTTTTTTTATTAGTTTTTAAGATTTGATCAGTACCTGATGTGATTATTTGTAGGTCTACTTGTGATTTTTTTATTAGTTTTTAGGATTTGATCAGTACCTGTTTGCAGTAGTAGATTTGAATATAAATACCTGTTAAAATCTGTGTCTTTTAATTTTACTTTGAGTCTGATTTTACATTATATTTACTAAAATCGATAAGGAGTATATTAGTATTTCAAGGCTTTTATTGCTGTTTGATATTTTTCTTATATTAGCATAATTAATAATTAGGAGAAGAATGTGGCCTGGACTGCGAGCGGGGCACCTGACGTTTAGTCTGATTAAACTGTGATTCTAATTGATTGTTAATAAAAATGTTTTATTACTATTAGTGTTGAACGTTATTTACATACCTATCCCAATACAAGGCTCAATGGTAACAAGTTCCCTTCTCATATCTTTTAAACGGGCATTTTCATTTTAAATGGCGCAGGTGGTTTTTCGGTTGTCCCATGACAACAAAATTATATAAAAAAAAATTGGAAACATTTTTTTTAAGAAAAAGCGTATGTGCACTGAAGGTATATTTATATATATATGGATTTGTTTTATTGGTTCCTGAAAGAACACTTTTACAATTTTATTTTAATTAATAATGTTTCGAAAAGGTGTAAAATCATGAAGTCCCAATGACAGTATGCATTATTGTATTTAATTTTTTTGATATTTTTTGTACGTCAACTCATGTAGCGACAGTTTGATTTTATTGTTAGATAGTTAATTTATCATTTAAACTAAGCATTTCAGGGCAGTTATTAAAAACAATATTTAATAAATTATTTAAAACCTGTCTTACGAATTCGCGACTACCGGACTTGTCCGGTTAGTGACAAGCTTTTTACTATTAAAATACACAAATATCGTGCAAATTCGGTTTTCATGGCAACTCTGGGTACAAATGTCAAAGTTTGGAACGCCATTTCATTTTGTAGTCAGTCACGCAAGGTGTCCAGCTAGTGCGGTACGTTTCGCGGCACAAAAAGTTTGGTCAAAGAAAATCTATTGATGTTAGTAACGTTTTTTTACGTAAATATAAAGTTTGTCTTTATTTCTTTTTTAACTGTACATAACTTAAACACTGCTGAAGGCATAAAAGTAAGATTTTATTGGTTTGTGATAATATTGTTTGAGTATTTTAATTTCGTTTCGAAATGATCGACATTCGTCACGTCCTGTTAGTAACCGTTACTATAGGATGGACAAAAAATGTTACGAAACAGACATGTAAAGCTTAGAACTCATGAATTAAACTGTCGAAATTTATTTATTGATGACAACGGTTAGATTCTTTAAATATATTCCTTATATTTTAAATGTCGGTTCGTAAGTTTGAATATTTGAAACTCAATCCCGCAGAAGCGGGTGTTCGGATTTGGATGAAATTTGGCACCTAGATAGGTTTTTATTACGATATTTTTTAGGAAAACCTGATTTAACGCGGGCAAAGTTGTGGGGCGGTAAGTTAATAGGAAAATAATGTATCAACAATTTTTTTTTTAACTTTACAGGTTACAGTGGTGAGATCATTGTCCGTCGGCCTAGCCCCGCCCCCCAAACCAATTTTAAACTTTTAAGTGTATTTTTATAAATTCATTAAACTTTCTCTTTTAAAATATAATTTGATTGAATTTAACACAACTGTGAATACACTTTTATCTTGCAGGTGCACTGATGACTCACTGCATTCTTAACGCGAACGAACTACATATAAACGATGATTAAGATACTCGATGTACCAAATAAATTTTTTCAAGTTTTTTACTAAATGTTTTATTAAAATACATATTTAATATATGCATTTCTATTTAATTTGATCTATGTATTTACATACACATTTCATAGAAGAACTAACATTTTATACGATTTAAACCTTACAGTGAGCACTATTCTTAACAATTCTGTTTCGTCACGTCACATGTCCCTTTAGTAACAGTCCCAAAATATTTTTGTCGTTTTTTATTTTTATTTTTTTAAATATTATGTGGAATATTATTATTAAAATATTATAAATAAAGAAAAAAAAGTACATAAACACTATATTCCAAGTTTATTATTCCTTGACTGATCAAATAAGTTACACGAAAATTAAAACTTGCATTTGGTCAAAATGTTACGATACAGACCAAATTGTTGAAATTTTAAATAAAGATAAATATCTATTGACTAAGTAGTAATATTTAATTTCATTAATTGATATCATAAACTTATACTGAGCGTTTTTCTCATTTAATTTCCAGCAGTTTATTTGTTATCGCGATTTGATTTTTGTTACTAAAAAGACATTTTTAGCCTGACTTACTTTAAAAAAATAATTTTAGAAAATAAAATACACATTTCTGCACTTAATTATTACATTTAATCATAACATAAATATATTTTTTACAATAATTCAAAATTCAAAGTGTCCTAAAACAATAATAATTTAAAAGGTTGTTTTTTAAAACCTGCGCCATTTAAAATGAAAATGCCCAAACACATGAATAATTTTAAAACTACAAGCTACTTGGCATATAAATCTTAGTCATATCATATATATATAGTCGTTATCAGAGTCGATAGAGGCAACTAAGAAAACAGAAGTGCAAATGCGTTGAACTTCCATCTTCAAAAAAATATCCAAGGCCCAAACAATCTTTGTTGGACAAGGTTTGAGGTTATGTATATGTTTTGGCGTTTAGCGAACACTGTGAGCAGTGTGAGCGCGTTCACGAGCGTTCCGAATTGCTGACAGCTCTCAGCTGTCATTATCGTGATATCTAATTTGGAACGTAAATTATCGATATGAGCGCTGTGAGCGCTGTTGTCGTAATTCGGAATGCGGCCTGTTGTGATAGAAAAGAAAACCAAAACAAACGTCAGTTCAGAAAATTGTTGAATTGGGAAAGTTTCTTTGTTTGGTACCTTTGTTCGGCTCGTCGGAGCCGAAAGCAAGCGCATTAAGCTGGCGGGAACGCGGCAAAAGACGCGCGCGATGCGAGAGGAAGGCGGCAGCAGCAGCAGCGGTGGCACGTCCAGCGCCAAGCACTCTGACGTCGCCAAACAGCAGGAGGCCACCTTCAACGAGCTCATGCAGGAGTGTCGCCACAGCGCGCCCGGCGCGCGCCTGTCCGCCAAGATGCGCACCGCGCTCGAGCGGTATGTAGCACTTACCAGCGACGCTCACCAGCTAGCCTGCGCTAGCCTGCACCCTCGACATGTCACTGTTGTTTATTCCCATCGACTTGCATATTACAGAATCTCGGGTCAGTGGGTCGTCTCAGGGGCGGCGAGTATCGTAGAGGCGGGGGTGAGCCGCGAATGGAAAACATACAATAAATATATTCTTTTTTGTGCCTTGGATTCCTGGTCTCATACACAAGATTGACTGTGGAAACATTTGTACTACTCAATGCCAAATACAAAGATGAAATGTCACTTTGTCTTGGTAGAATAGAGGCAGAAGTAATCATGCTGCATGTGAAGGTGCTGCAACAGTTGTGGGTGGCCTGCAAGTTGACCCATTGATACTGCACTCATGATTCACTTGGGATAAGTTACTGGTTTTTCCTTTCTGTGTCGCGGTTACAAGTTGGATACAATCATAAGCCACTTCTTTGTTTGACATCTGTTAAGATAAAGTGAAGTATTGCTTAGTTGTGCGGGATACCACTTAGGACAGTCTGAACACTGTTTGATCAAAATCTCCCATTGTTACAAACAACCATCTCCACAGTGATGAGAGGATTGTAGATTTTAGTTCTTAATTTTGTTGCTTGTGGCTCTGTGTGTCGTAACAACAATAATAATTATTTATTTATTTATTCAGACAAAAATCTATAAATCAATGATAGTGTCCAAAACAGAAATAAATAAAACAAGTACCGTAAAACGGGGTGAATAGGGATGCAGGGGTGAAGCGGGACAAAACTTTAAAATGGATTTTAACATTGAAATAATTGTTTTTTTTTTTTTGCCAAAAAGGACTCTAATGTGTTTATTATATTATAATTAACGATTAAGTTTCCTTGTTGGCAATAAACTTTATTACATCAACGTTAAAATCCATTTTAAAGTTTCGTCCCGATTCACCCCTGCATCCCTATTCACCCCGTCTTACTGGTAATACGAGTAAAAATTACCTTAACTCAAGTGAAAACAGTGATTTTAAAGACAATATTAATGAAAAGATATAAGAGCTTTATGAAAGACGCTCATTGTGACTGCAGATAAGCCATTCTTCATTACATCTAAAAGTCAGTACCAGTTTTGTAAAACATAGCACAATGACAATCCAGCTGAAATTTGTTAAGTTGTTTTACATAATGGAGCTGTTTTGTAAAACAACTAGCGGATTTGTAAAACAGAGGACTCTATAATCCATCTGCAACATATACAACAACACCCAAAATACAGGGTGTTTGGCAGAACGTTCAACACACGAAAATGGCAGGTAGGTGTGGTCGTCTGCTACCTACCCAGCCCAAAAAAAATTACTCAGGCCCCATAGTTTTTTAATTTTTTTTTTTATTACTGAAATTCATGAGTTTTAAAGGCCTATAACTTTATGTAGGATAGACGAAACTGGCAATACTTTATTTTTGTTTTATCTCGACTATTGGTAGATTCATCTAAAATTATTGTTTGGTGTAGTAGCTTTTCTTTGTATTGCATTAAAAAAAACTAAAAGTGATTGAAGACTTAAGATTTCATCGAAACATCCTTGGTGTATGGCCTTTCGAACGTTATGTAATTGGTTGAATTAAAAAAAAACTAATAATACAGACTAAAATATTGGAGTGGACCCAAAAGTACCCATGTACGAGATCGCCAAGACCTGTGCCAACCCAACGTCGATAAATTAGCGTCGAACGAATGGCTTAGGCGTGGAGATCTTTTCCCTGTGACTGAAGGGTTTATGACAGCAAACCAAGACCAAGTAATCGAAACTCGTAACTATCAAAAGCATATTATGCGAATCCCCATTTCAACAGATATTTGCAGACGATGTCATAGTTCTTCCGAAACTATCCAACATATTACTGGAGCATGTAGAGCAATTGTTCAGACTGACTATAAGCACAGGCACGATCAAATAGCCAATATAATCCATCAAAAACTTGCTATAAAATATAAATGAATAACTACACCTCTAGTACCTTACTACAAATATAATCCTGAAATAGTTCTTGAAAACACAACACAAGCTATACTTTGATCGAGCCATCCTCACAGACAGAACAACTCATTACAATAGGCCAGACATAACTTTACTAGACAAAATTAATAAAATTGCGCAAATTATTGACATAGCAGTACCAAACACACACACTATAGCAGAAAAGCTGTCAAAATACACAGACTTAAAAATAGAAATAAGCCGAATGTGGCGATTAGGCAGCGTTGCCATAATCCCAGTAGTAGTCTCAACCACGGGTGTCATTCCCAAACAACTGCACCAATCTTTACCAAACTCTACAGAAAGCTGCTATTCTGAACACTTGCAGAATTTTCCGAAAATTCCTTCAGAACGACAATTGTGCCCAAATATCGCACCCACAAACATCACCAACAACACAAAGTCAAAACATATCATCACATCATCATATATTATCTTCTATCGCTTAGGTTAGCACTTGGCTTCGGCCCGTGTTATTCTATAAAACCGGCACATCAATGCCGAGATACAAAAATGTATACCAACAAATAATAATAACACCTGAGGAGGCTCTCGTTGGCCAGCTGGATCAAGGGCTTGATTCAGAAAGCAGTACTTCTGGACACGGCTCGCATTGTCAGGAGGTTCCTCTCTGTGGAGCCCTGACCACCGGTAGCTTGGACCTTGTTCCCGATACCGGTGAGCTACTATTTTTTATATTTTTATATATTTTTTTTATATTCTAATATTTAAAAATATAATTTATATGTATGTAGACGAATAAAGGAAAATAATCGTTTATTTATAAATAGGGAATACGTTACGTAAGGGCGGGGTACTATGGGGTCTAGGTATTTTTTTTTGGGCTGGGTAGGTAGCAGACGACCCCACCTTTTCTTTTATGATAACTTAAAATGTAGGTTGTTTTAAGTATGTTTGAAACAAGCTGTCCTACAAATGTGTATATGTAGCTAGTGGGTCAAGTGCGTATTTATTAATATCATCTAGACAGGGTGAATGCTTACTCGGAGTCTATTGCGCCGTAGGGCGCCACGGCGTCACACAAGCATCATTAAACTACGCCTCATGAATCATGATACATCATTCACATTTTTACTTTTCTGTTTATTATTCCTAGTTTCTGTGTGGTACATAGGAGTTGTAATGTGGGAATAATAGGTCACTTAATATCACACAATGACTTCACTTTCATTATAAGGCGTAAATTGTAGTCATTCCTCTAAGAAATGAAATTGCGTGAATTGTGTTTGCAGGATGAGCCCGGCCGAGCGCCGCGCGCTGTGCTCGCGCAAGCTGGACGGCTGCGCGCCGCTGTTCGTGGCGTGCAAGCGCGGCAACGTGGAGATCGTGGAGTACCTCGTGCACGTGTGCGCGGCCGACCTGGAGCAGCGCGGCGTGTACGAGGTGCCGGACGACCGCTCCGTGCACTCCGTCACGCCGCTGTGGTGCGCGGCCGTGGCCGGGCGGCTCGAGGTGCTGCGCGTGCTGGCCGACGCAGGCGCAGACGTCAACGCGGGCTCGGACTCGGGCTCCACGCCCGTGCGCTCGGCCTGCTTCATGACGCACCTGGACGTGGTGCGCTTCCTGGTCGCGCGCGGCGCCGACATCCACCGACCCAACCACAACGGCGGCACGTGCCTCATCAACAGCGTGCAGTCCGTGCGCCTGTGCGCCTACCTGCTGGAGCACGGCGCGGCCGTGAACGCGCGCGACACGCAGCTCAAGACCGTGCTGCACTACGCCATCCAGGAGCACCGCGTGGAGACGGCGCGCCTGCTGCTGGAGCACGGCGCCGACGCGCTGCTGGCGTCGCGCGCGGGCGACGACGCGCTGCGCACGGCCTGCCTCAAGGGGGCCGCGCAGATCGTGAGCCTGCTGGCCGGCCGCGTGCGCTACTCGGCCGCGCGCATGGCCGACGCCTACGAGCTGCTGGGCAGCACGCAGCTGGACGAGTTCAACGACGTCAGCGCCGCGCTGGGCGCCTGGCGCCGCGCCACGGCCATCCGGCACGGCTCGGGCGCCTACATCCCCAAGCGGCCCGTGCGGGCCCCCGCGCCGGCGCTGGGCGGGGCCCGCGAGTGGCGCACGCTGGCCGAGCTGGAGGCCGCGGCCACGGACATGGACGCGCTGCGCACGCAGTCGCTACTGGTCGTGGCGCGCGTGCTGGGCCCGGACCACAAGGACACGGTGTTCCGCCTCATGTACCGCGGCGCGTCCTACGCCGACGCCTTCCGCTACCAGCGCTGCGTGGACCTGTGGTGCTGGGCGCTGCAGCTGCGCATCGAGAAGGACTCGCTGCTGGCGACGGACACGTGCCACACGGCGTGCGCGCTGACGCGGCTCATGCTGGACGCGCACGGCGGGCGGCTGGAGCGCGCGCGCGGGCTGCCGGCGCTGGGCGACGTGCTGCGCGTGTTCCGCCTGCTGGCCGACGAGCTGCCGGCCTGCCGGCGCCTGCTGCAGGTGCGGCCCGTGTTCAAGGCGCAGGCCGACACGCTGGACCGCACGCTGCGCTGCGTCACGCACCTGGTGTTCATCCTGCACGAGCGCGCCGCCAGCGCGGCCGAGAAGCGCGCCGTGCAGGCGGCCGTGCGCGCGCTCGTGGCCGCGGACGTGCGCAGTGCGCAGACGCACGACACGCTGCTGCACCTGTGCGTGTCGCGCCTCAACGTGATCCGCTCCACGTACTTCGCGGACGAGCTGGAGCCCGCGCCCGTGTTCCCGCACGCCGGCGTGGTGGCGCTGCTGCTGGCGTGCGGCGCGGACGTGCGCGTGCGCAACGAGGCGCGCTCCACGCCGCTGCACGTGGCCGCCATCCCCTACAACTTCAGCACGGAGCTGGTGCGCGTGCTGCTCGCGGGCGGCGCGCACCTGGACCAGCCCAACAAGTTCGGCGACTCGCCGGCCGAGCTGGTGGCGCTGAACCGCGGCTCGCGCGTGGCCGTGCTGCAGCACGTGTCGCTGGCGTGCCTGGCCGCGCGCGCGCTGCTGCGGGCCAAGCGCCGCGTGCCCGAGCACGCGCTGCCGCGCACGCTGCGCGACTTCGTGGAGCTGCACCGCGCCTGATGCTGCTGTGTAGACTAACTCCAAATAATATAGGATTTTAATATTATGACAAATATGTAATAAATTAAATTAGTGAAAAAAAACCACGTATCCAGTTCTCGAGCGTTTTATTTTCGTCTCGGGCACAGTCCACTACTTACAAATTATGATTATAAAAGTCTAATTCGCGTTAATAAACTTAAAAGCTTGGCTATTTTTTCAATCGTCTGATGAAATCAAGTTTTGTTCCACGGGTATTCGTTAGCTGGCGAAATCAAAACTCAAAGCTGGCGATATTATTATAATTTGAACATTATCAATTCGTGTAATATGCGCTCATTGAGAATGCTTCTTTACAGTGCTAGGTCGATTACAGATATTCTATTTCACGAAGTCCATTTTACTCACAGAACATATGTTTTAATGTTTCACAGAGTTCTTTTTGATAGACTTTTAGTTGTGCCTGCACATGAACATTGTTTTGTGTGCGTAAGTCGATGAGCGCTCAGTCATAGAAAAAAGGTTCAGTCGTGACTCGTGAGCGTGACTGCGACAACGCTAGTGTATCCTCCTCGACTGCGACGCGGTCCGTTAATGCAAGCTTTTATTTAACTTGCAATGTATACAGTATGTAACTATGTTTGTTCGGGTGGACTCTTGCAACTCAATTTTGAAGCAAATATCTTCAACCGATTGAGCTGTAATTTTGTGTTATATACACGTTTAGTTTGGATGACAATGCATGGTTAGCTGTGTGACGTCATTCTAAATCCAACATGGCGGAACACCCAAGATTGCGGACTAGTTATTTTTAATGCTTTCCTACAATATGCGTAGGTAATGTAGGTATCAAATGAAAGCACTTGCTGAGAATACGAATGCGAGTTAAACTCCAAAAAAACATGTCCAGCGATAACTAAAAAGCAATTAGTTTTTTACTTTTTAGTTATTGCTAGACAGGTTTTTTTTTACTTTTAATTAAAAGTAAAAAAAACATTTTTAAAAACAAGCTCTTAGTTAAATGCGCTAAAAATAATAAAATAAACTTTTCCTTTAAAACTTTTACTATCAACTTATAACGTCATTACACAATTTATATGATATATAAAAGCTTGTCGCGAGATTTACCTGGGCATATAAAAATTTTCAAACTAAGTGAATACGAGCCGCAGAGTTAATAAAACATATGAGGGCAAACTCTTTGCGGTAAAACCAATCAACTAAGGTGCTGGCTCGAAACAGATTTGTATGATTGCTTTCGAAACTGTTCAGGACAATGTCTGTGTAGGTACTAATTGTACTATTCAGCACCATCCAGTATTGGCTCATATAGGTACAGGGATTGACTTTACGCGACCTGTACGCGTACCGCGAGGGCTGGTTCGAGATGGCCCGGGAAAAAGAGTTCCTGGAAGGATTTGTCAACCAGCTTATTTTAGTCACCCAAACCCACAATCCAATATATTTGTTGCCATATCCTGCAATAGTCCTACACCACAATAGTCCAACCGGGGGTTGTCCTTGGGTGTACTTGCATTGTGCGAACAGGGATAATTGTCGGTTGGTGCCTCACTTCACTCAAAAACGTCTAACGTGGGCTTCTGCGAGTTGGCTTCGGCCCCTCGTACGCCTTCCAAAGGTCCGGGACCCCAGGGTCCCGAGAAATATCATAAGACGAAAAAATAATAATAATAACCCCAACGCTGTATCTCTACGTTAACGTCGTGGTGGGCCTTGGGCGCTCCGAACTTTTAGTCCTATGCCGGAAGAGTTTACTTTGCCGGAACAGGTCTAAGGTTAGGAGCCAGACCAAGAGAGATACAGAAACCCGCAGGGCAGCATGTGGCGACGTGTTGGGCAGTAGCGACCCCGTGGACCCTATCTCCCCGGAGAAGAGTCTTGTTCTTCACCTCTGGCTTGCCTTTATTGGCCGGCTGGAGTGAACAATGACGAGGAACAGAGCTCCCACCTCATTCTTGCCTTTATTGCCCGGCTTGAGTGGAGATTCGCAAGAGCAAACGTGCTCGGAGGTATTCTAATAAGATGCTGGTATGGATCTTGACCGTAATTCCGGGATTGTCCTGATAAACTCAAACTCAAAGCATTTATTTCAATTAAACCATTTACACGCACTTTTGAATTGTCGAGAAGTCGGTCAGTCAAAAAATATGAAGCTAGTTGCCCATTCCAAAGCGTAGGTACCATGAAGAAGAACGGGCAAGAAACTCCAAGGACACTCTTTTTAATTGTATTTTTACAAAAATATTAGTTAAGTACATCATTTATGTTGAATTTATAATTATATATAGTCCAGAGTAGGTACAGCAAATAGTAAGAAAACAACAATACAAAAATAAAATACCTAATTAAAAATAAGCCGAGGCAACTACCTAAGTGATGATCAGCTCCAACTGACGGCGCCCGTTCACGAACATGACGCACAGATCAGCACCATTCAGCTCAACAATTTTGAAGGGAGCTAAATGATCCAAAACACGCCACCGTCAGCGAGACATATTTGTGTGAGCACAGAGCATGACATAAGTACCTACTATCAGCCGCCAGAGCTCATTCAAGTCCATGAAAGACATATTACCCGGTAAATGGTAGATCTGTGCTATGCAATTATACAATACAAAGAAAATTGAGTTTATACAATGCAAAGATAGTCTTACAATCTTCAGCAGCTCCAACAGTATTTTCAAGTGTTAATCAATTAGGTAGGTAGTTGTGGTTGTGGAGCAGGACCAGCATTGAGCATTGAGCCAGGCATTTTTATCAGCGATATACTTAATGCCCTAACTTATAATAATTATCCCTGCCCGCAGTGTGCGTTTTATACAAGACTTGAATTTTGATGTGGGGTTTTATTATAACATTTTAAACACTACCCCATAAAAGATGAATCTACTAGATAGGAGTGTAATACAATACCTACCTCTACATTCCTCATAAGCACCTCAGAACATGTTGCCCCTTGCTGCTACGATACTGTGCTAGCTAGCGATCGTTTTCGGGGGCCCATTATTGAGTGTGCAAGTCACCCCCTGCCATTTTATCTGTGTAATTTATATAAAACATTGGTCAGGCAGGGGCTATAGACTTTCCATAGTCCTCAATAACCAAGTTCACTTTAGCCACTCAAACCCATAATTCAATATCTTTGTTTCCATATCCAGCAATACCGCCCGGCCAAGACTTTTGGCTTAGCGGCAAGCGGCGCGGTGTCTTTATCAAATGCACTGCTAGCGTTGACGCTTCGAGCGGTGCGTCGTGGCATGGTTCATGTATTTTCGTATATTTGTTTTTACCGCTCGCCGCCGCGCTGATAGCGGCAAGGTCGTGGCCAGGCCGTTAGTCCTACACCAACCGGAGGTTGTCCTTGGGAGCACTTGCATAGTGCGAACTGGGATAAAGATGCGTTTCCACCGGAGATGAGCGAGGATGCGTGGCGAGGAAGGCGTGTAAAACTAACCAATAACAACGCTAACTTAGTTCAAGCTATGAAAATGAAGCGATGTTATTGGTTTGTTTGTTTACACACATCCCTCGCTACGCATCCTCGCACATATCTGGTGGAAATGCAGCCTAATCGTCGGTCGTTGCCCTGCGAGTTGGCTTCGGCCCCTCGTACGTCTTCCAAAGGTCTGGGATCCCAGGTTGCCGAGAAATATCAAAATACATAATAATAATAATCAATATTTATTGAAATAAATTAGTGTTACAAAAAGCTATGAAGCCTCTGAAGCCCAACTAGGTAAAAACCTGTATGTCAGATTTCAGCGCCTTCTCCCAATTCATGTGTTTATTTTTTTACACCAACTAAGATTTTTAAAGAACACGATAATTTTGAGCATACAGAAATTACAATAGAGATAGTAGGTACTTTAGGGCCTTATTGCCTTACTTTCATAATTTTCTCTTTGTAATATTAATGTAGACAATTCTTCAAATAAATAATTAAATCCACGTTAGGTTTTTATTACTAACGCTACCTAGGTTCACGCACACAAATACGCGTATCGGGGCAAGTCACTACTACAACCGAGGCTGAGCCATGCAACTTCGTGAGATAGATCATCTGTACCATCTCAAGAATATAAATTAGAAAAGCTTCTATAGAGCACAGTTGTAATAACACTAGTGACATCGCTACGACATTCGTTTGGTGCGTGACCAAAATCGGCTCTAAAGGCTCCTACACACTATGCCGGTGGCCCAGCCGGCGGGCATGCCGCCTACAAGCCCGACGGCATTCCCGGTTGGTATTTGAACCACCGGGCTTGCTGCACAAACGAGCTGCACAACTGAAATGATGCTCTGCAGCCACCTGATCATACCGGCGGCATACATACCCGCTCAGCAAAAACCCGCCAACATAGTGTGTAAGTATGTACTATATTAACATGGAATGGGGTTAAAAGCTGAAAGCTCGTCCATAAGTGGCAGCATTGTCCGTCTGCAAACCGCCAATGTTGTAAGTCGCTTTTTGCAAAAAAATATAGAGTTCGCGCAAAAACCGTGACCGTTAGGCACCGCCTGGTACGAATATAAAGGGGAATTTTATTGTTATGGCAGCCCTAAAATTTACTTGTCAAATAAGCAACGCGACTTCTAACTCTGGAAAACAGTACCGCGTAGGCCCGTTTTTATCTCTCTTCTTCACAAGCACGTTTGACCTTTGAGATAATATCCCTGCCAGCACTTTTAATTTCTTTCGGCATAATAATGGCGAATATTTACTTTGGAAATGAGTACCTGATCAACACCTGATATAAACGTCAAGATGGCGGCAAACGATTAGTTCCGATTTCAGCCGCGCGAAGACCTATTTTTCACGCACTCTAGTGACATTTAGCTGTCAAATTGTTGGACACGTGATATTAGCGACATCTGAAATGATCAAGGGGCAGTATTTATCCCCAATATAATGAAATAGTAAACATTTGTGAAATTGTATTGACAAAACAAGTTGGCGGCGTTAGTTCCAATTTTGCCCCGGTGCCAAAATAACCTTGTAGCTACCGCGACTTGAGATCATCTAAAGAATAAAGGTACATATGTTTCAAGTCTGTTATTGAACAGGCTGCCCCATAGTAAGCCTCGTTCATTAATAGAAGCAGAACCCTCCTCGCGACGCGACGAGCAGCGCGGCCAGAGCAGCCAGCGGGCGAGCGCGCGCACGCGCGGGCGCGGCGCTGGGCGCGCGGCCGATGTTGCGGCGGTGCTTGTCCACGACGTAGATGCGGCCGCCCATGCCGGCGTGCGAGAACGAGTGGTAGTACACGCGGTCGGGCCACGTGCTGTTGGGCGACACCAGCAGCTCGGCCGGCGCCGCGGCCGGGCAGCGCCACTCCAGCGAGCGGTTGTAGGCGCGGAACGTGGCGTAGTCGTCGTCGCGGCGCCGGTCCGCGCCGGCCGCGTGGCGCGCCGCGCACAGCGGGCCGGCCGCCGTGGGCGCCAGGCGGCCGCGCCGCGTGTAGTGCACGCCGGCCAGCACCTTGGCCGAGCGCTGCGCCGCCTCGCTGAGGCGCTCCAGGCCGCCCACGGGCTCTGCCGTCACGATCAGCGGGTGGTACTCCGTGGCCGAGTGCGGGTCGTTGCCGCCGTATACCTGACGCAGCACATTACGACGTTAGATTGGCATTGACGCGCTAAGAAAATTTAAGCTAGCAGAGACGAGGGTACCTTGAAGGAGTAGTGCAGCCCGCGTCGCAGTTGCAGGTCAGGCGCAAGCTGTCCGTTGACGTACCAGGCGAGGGGCGGCGAGTTTTTGAGGGGCCTGCCCGCCAGACCCCGGGCCCCACCCGCGGGCCCCAGGCGGAACGTGAACACGCGCAACGCCGGGTCGAACAGCTCCGCTACCTCCCACACCGGCGGCGCTGAACGGGCCCCGCTGCACAGAGCACACCGTACGAAATGACTACTTGTGTTGTACCGCTATGTGTGGGACACATACTTGTGTTGTACCGCTATGTGTGGGACACATACTTGTGTTGTACCGCTTTGTGTGGGACACATACTGGCCGCACCGCGCCGCTTGTGCTTTGCCTTGTTATCGAACGGGGCGCTCCGAGCGGACCTATACTCTGTTCCAAAAGTGTCTGATGAAATTGTAAATAAACCCTATTCAGGCTAAATTGTTACGCAATAACTCACTAAAGGGAATTAGTTACACATTTATCTGTTTTGTGAAGGCTATTCTGATTATTCGAATGTATTAGCTGTAAGTTTTCTTAAAAGTAATAAAATAAATATATTTGTACAGACGCCAGCACATCAACCTACTACAGTCTGTCAGATTTCTGTAATAGATTTTCAACTTTATCGCTAAAGCATAAGGTTCAATGTTGATTGTGAAAATTTGACAGTTAGGAGTAGGTTGATGTGCTGGCGTCTGTACAAGGCGACGGATAAGAAGCTTTTGTATAAAGACGTAGGTAAACCAATGTTCATTTAATTTAGTCGTATTAAAGGTGTCGTCAAGCAAGCACGCATTTCATTCTCACAAAAATCTAGCCAAACAATTTGCAACCTTATTACAAATAGAACAGAAGCACATATTTAGAGATGTTTCTGTGATCAGCAGGTGTAATACTGGAAACGATATCCGAGGCACTCTAAATATTAATTTTCGAGCTGAGAGAATCCGCATGATGAGGCCTATCCTCCGACCTACGCAGCTCAAGCAGCTCTAGGATCCGCAAAGATCCAATTGGAACTTCAAAATCGATTCGCCCTGCTGGAAATCACAGGCACTGTTGACGAGAAAGCCAACGAGGTAGTCAAAGTACTACGTGACGTGTCCAGCAGACTTTTCCCGTCGTAGCGAAAAAGTAAGGTGTCAAACTTTCCTCGGAAACTCTCGGACTTATGAGGGAAAATTGAGAGTTGCCATCCAAGCACCCGTCTTCGTCAGATAAGCCTTAAAACCTAAAAATTAGAAAGCTGATGCAATGCGACCTTCGGTGCTCCAACACCCGTGACATTGAAGTCTTGATTGAGCAGAACCGAGGCTGGAAAGTGGTCGCTAAGCAATAAGTAGATCCCATCTGAGGAAACTAAGAACTGCGGATGGTAGAAGTGACTTCGGAGTCGGCGATACTTTTAAGAGCGTTTACGACGTACGGCATTTCATACAAACTTTCAAGCCCTTGTTATTCGAAATGAATGAACCGATTTTAGTTAAAATTCGTACGCATAAGCAGGATTCAAAGGTCTAAAAAATTAGTTAAGAACATTTTCGAAAAATAGTGCTACAGCCAAATTAGACCGATTTTTAATTTTCCATAGAAACAGAGATTTCTATCTTTTTTTAAAAAAGACAATTCACATTCATCACACTCATTCGCTCTCTCTCTCTTTTATTTTTTTTTCATATCACTGACCTCTACTTGTATGATAGAGGTCAGTGCTAAAGTTGAAATCTTAGACAAAGAAAAGTATACTTACTTTAAGGTTGAATTAGATTTTATTTCTATAGTAGGTATCGAAATTAAATCGCAGGCAATGTCGACCTTACTCATGCTAACTATTCGATCAGGATAAGCCATTAGTAGAATTTGATGTTACTGGTAAGTAAAAAGTTTTAATAACGCCAATTTATTAACAAAAAACATGACGTAAATTGATCGATAACGTAGTCTCCCTAATCTCCCTATTTTTGACAAGTAAAAGTAAGTTTTGGCGGGTTGGTGTCGGCGCGCCTAATGTAGATATACCTGTTAGTACCAAGTCAAAAATATAGACCAAATCGAACGAAGAAAGAATAGATCTCACTACAGCTATCTAGTAGTATCCAGACGCATGCAGATAGACAAGAAGTGTACTCACACGGTGAAGCGGACGCAGTCTCGGTTGGGCGGGTCGCTAGCCAGGTGCAGCCGCACGTCGGCGCGCGGGTACAGGCGGTGGAAGGCGGGCTCGCGCTCGTGGTCCAGCCGGCCCAGCGCCCACACCGCCCACATGGCGCGGTCCGTCACCCACGCGCGGTCCATGGCCTCGGCTGCAAACACACATGCTACACACTGCGCCGGCCCACACCGCCCACATGGCGCGGTCCGTCACCCACGCGCGGTCCATGGCCTCGGCTGCAAACACACATGCTACACACTGCGCCGGCCCACACCGCCCACATGGCGCGGTCCGTCACCCACGCGCGGTCCATGGCCTCGGCTGCAAACACACATGGTACACACTGCGCCGGCCCACACCGCCCACATGGCGCGGTCCGTCACCCACGCGCGGTCCATGGCCTCGGCTGCAAACACACATGCTACACACTGCGCCGGCCCACACCGCCCACATGGCGCGGTCCGTCACCCACGCGCGGTCCATGGCCTCGGCTGCAAACACACATGCTACACACTGCGCCGGCCCACACCGCCCACATGGCGCGGTCCGTCACCCACGCGCGGTCCATGGCCTCGGCTGCAAACACACATGCTACACACTGCGCCGGCCCACACCACCCACATGGCGCGGTCCATTGCCTCGGCTGCGGACACACACATGCTACACACTGCGCCGGCCCACACCACCCACGTGTACCATCTTATACCTGTACCTACATTGTTGGCAAATAAATAAATCTGAATCTGAATCTACACACTGCGCCGGCCCAGACCACCCACATGGCGCGGTCCATGGCCTCGGCTGCAAACACACATGCTACACACTGCGCCGGCCCACACCACCCACATGGCGCGGTCCATGGCCTCGGCTGCAAACACACATGCTACACACTGCGCCGGCCCACACCACCCACGTGGCGCGGTCCATGGCCTCGGCTGCGGACACACACACCCTACACACTGCGCCGGCCCACACCACCCACATGGCGCGGTCCATGGCCTCGGCTGCGGACACACACACCCTACACACTGCGCCGGCCCACACCACCCACGTGGCGCGGTCCGTCGCCCACGCGCGGTCCTTGGGCTCGGCTGCGGATACACACATGCTACAGACTGCGGTGCTGACTACTCACGGGCGGCCAGCGAGCGGCGATAGGACACCACGGTAAGGCCGTTCTCTCGGCGCCCGCTGAACACTTGGTTGGAGTCCAGCCCTCCCACGCGGTCGTCGCGACACACGCCGCGCCACGCGCCCAGCACTTGCACGCACTGTATAAACACAGATAGGTTAGAGTTCCTCTGCGGTGAGGTGCCGATAGGCTGCTGTGTGAGCGGGAGCGAGACTGACGGGCGCGCTGGCGGTGATGTTGTAGTCCGTGGCGAGGCCGCGCTTCATGGCCGAGTTGTACTGCGCCACGGCCACGTCGGCACCCAGCATGCGCGAGCCGCTGTCGCTGCCCGACACGCCGAACGCCATGTACTCGTCCTCGTCCATCTGCGCATACATCACACGAATCAGACCCGTCGAGATCACTCGAGACGACGAACGATACGCTCGATCCGTGCCGTACCTGCGCCGCCATCTCGATGGTGATCTGGTTGCCGAAGACCTCCCAAGAGACTTGGAAGTCGCGGTGCAGCTGCTTGCAGTGCGGCAGCGTCGACACGTAGGCGTGCGGCTCCACGGGCGCGGGCGGCACGTTGAGCGCTTCGGGCACCAGCACGCTGGCCAGCGACGTGGCGCGCGCGCGGTCCCACAGCGCCACCCACTTCACGTCGAACACCGTGGAGCCGCCCGGCAGCTGCAGGCGCACGTCCTCGCCCGCGTACGCGCGGATCGGCTCCAGGCTGCGAGTGCGGCGAGTGTTGTCACATGCTGCCATTTCATTTGGCTTATTTGTCTAAATAACCGCGTCACTTGGGTAATACAAAATATACCCTAAACTGATTGGAATAAAGTTAATTTTAAATCAGTCTAATTTCGCCAATATTTGCACAAATACGCCAAGTATGGTGCCAGCATTATACACACGAACGAACACATGTTGATGCGAGAGAGCAGAGTTCAATACCGATTGATTGCGTGTACTTACTAGCCGTACTCGTCGGGTATTTTCATGCCTCTGGAGGAGGGCTGCGGGCCCACGCCCGTCCAGAAGTACACCTCCTCTCCGCTGCCGTCGTACCGCAACTCCGGGATGCTGCACATGTGGGACGATTAGATTAGTCTCTCCGTGTGCCACAAGTCGTGGTATGTGAACGTTCTTAGGGTCTTACAGGATGGTAGTGGCGTCCAGGAAGCGCACCGGCTTGCTGGAGACGGCGGGCGAGCCGGCCAGCGGGCCCACGGCCTGCTCGGCCGGCGCCTCGAACTCGTCCGGCACGAACACGTCGCCGAACGCGTTCTGGCTGCCGATGTCGTACACCGCCAGCCACTTGATGCGCGAGATGCGTTTGCCCTCCGGCACGGCGAGCCGCACCTCGGCGTTGTAGTACCGCTCTAGGATATTCGTTCTGGAAAATAATACACATTATAATTACCTATATGCAATTGTAATATTTAGATAAATGTTACACCTACTTCACACGGGTGCTACCTATAAACTGATATGAGTGATATGACAGACATTCAGTCAAAAAAGTATCGGGAACGGATGATTTGTTTATGGTTCCAAATTCTCTTTTTTGTATTTTTTTGTTGTGTGATTGGTACAACTGTTTTCCACTTTTTGGCGCGGAGTTTGAGTTGCGCCATCTGTCATATTACAGTGCTGTTTTAGTTAGTTAGATCATACGAATTCGGAATTTCATAATGGACAAAAACATCGAACAAAGAGTTTGTCTTAAATTTTGCATCGCCAATGGAATTTCATGTTCGAAGTCACTGAAAATGTTACAGAAGGCTTACAGTGAATCGACTTTATCAAAAACACGTGCTTATGAGTGGTACAAAGCGTTCAAAAGCGGTCCCTAAGACGACCCACTGACCCGGTCGAGATATGCTGGAAGATTTGCCTCGCCCTGGTAGGCCATCAACGTCTTCAACTGAAGTTAACATCGCAAAAGTGAAGGAAATAGTGACTGAAAATCCTCATTCAAGTTTGAGAGAGATAGCCGCTGAACATTCTGTCTCACGAGTCGAGCCGTATCATTTTAAATAATCACTTGGATATGAAACATGTTGCCGCTCGGCTACTCCCAAAAGACCTAAATTGAAGACATGCTAGAACGAGTCAATTCGGACCCAACATTCATGAAACGCATTGTTACTGGTGACGAGACGTGGGTTTACGAGTCTTACATCCAAACTAGTCAACAAGCTTCGGAATGACGCCTTCCAACTGAACCGAAACCGAAAAAACCACGCCAAAGTTGATGAAAAGTCAAAGTCATTACTCATCATCTGCCTAGCCTTTTCCCAACTATGTTGGGGTCGGCTTCCAGTCTAACCGGATGCAGCTGAATACCAGTATTTTACATGGAGCGACTGCCTATCTGACCTCCACAACCCAGTTACTGGGTAATACGCTACCCCTTGGTAAGACTGGTTGTCAGATTTTCGGGCTTCTGACGACCCGTAACGACTGTCAAAGATCCACGAATGACTGCCGGGACCAACGGCTTACGTGCTTTCCGAGGCACGGAGGGGTCTTGGTATGTAAAGATGGTCACCCATCCACGGACCAACCGCGGCAAGCGTAGCTTAACCTGATCGATCGACCCGTGCGGCTGTTATTATTTAGCCACAAGGTACTGTACCTATATAATATAATGTACTCTGTGAAAGTCATGTTGACTGTTTTCTTTGACTATCGCGCTGCACTCGGAATTCTTACCGGAAGGTCAAACGGTAAATGAAGTATATTATTTGAGCATTCGAAGAAAAAGGCCAGATTTCGGAAATAAAATTGTTGGATTTTGCACCACGATAATGCGCCTTCGCACAAGGCCATCATTGTGAACTAATTTTTTACCAAAAACTCAAAAAATACCATCAAGCAACCACCTTAGATTTGGCTCCAGCCGACTAATTTCTTTTTCCTAAACTCAAATTACCACTTTGTGGCACCTGTTTTCATTTGGTAGAGGACATAAAGGAGAATTCGCGGCGAGAACTAAGCTCAATTCCGGAAAAAGTGTTTAAAAAATGTCTTGATGATTGGATTATTTGTTGGCATAAGTATATTATTTCTGAAGGAGCATACTTTGAAGGCGATAAAATAAATTTGGATGAATAACTAACATTTTGTGTATTATCCCTTCGTA
Organism: Hydraecia micacea; assembly: GCA_914767645.1. Taxonomy (NCBI): domain Eukaryota; kingdom Metazoa; phylum Arthropoda; class Insecta; order Lepidoptera; family Noctuidae; genus Hydraecia; species Hydraecia micacea. Next base: position 68,050 of record OU611798.1, read on the forward strand.
TGTCGGAACGTAGATCCACGCGAGACAATGGCTTTTTAATTGTGTCTGTAATTACGACATTCAACCGGTTATTGATATTTTCCCAGTACCTCTTTAACAGAGTTATCAAAAAAACATCAGGATTGGTATGCTATAATAATACCTCTGTATGAACATAAACCTTCCGAACTAAATGATGATGAAAACCACATCCTGTTTGTATTCCTTGAAACAAAGCATGTGTACAGTAATCCTGACAAAGCAGTATAGTGCCAGAGCTACTCACCTGCCATACTCATTGGGCACGATGAAGCCCTGTGGACCCGGCCGGCCAGCGTCTCCGGCCCAGAAGAATGTGTCATCCCCGGTGCCATCATAGTTAAAGTTCTCCAGCAGTATTGTGAAGTCATCTACTGCATAAACGTCCCCAGATACCTAAAATTAAGCAAAAAAATTTTTTATGCAGGTCTACTTAATTTTGAAATTAAAACTGCCATGTTGGTCTAGTGGGGTCCAAGGTTTGATTCCCAGTTTGAACGGTCTTATTGGGTACACCTAGACCGCCATTGCTGAGAGATTGAATTCATGACACATCTCGGTCATGATTAGTAACTGACTATTATAAAATTAAAGATTGCAATATAGCCCTAAACTATTTTAGTTTATTTTAGGTTGATGTTAAAATCTGAATTTTATTAAAATTTATTAGTATGGTAGTGGATATAAATATGTTTACTGTATCAATGAATGTATTTGTTTGTATGTAACCAACAGGTGTCAGGAACATGTTCTCTTGGTGGTTGTACATTACAATATACTGTTGGATTAGTAGTGGCACGGAGTCTGAATTTGTGCCTGGCAATAGACTGTTACATAGTAGTCACTTGTAACTGGCAGAATGTGGGTGTACTCTACATATTGCCTACCCTTGGTATAAAACAGGGCGATAATATTTTGTTGTCTAATACGATTCTTAAAAATGTCAACATGGATTTTATTTTATATAAGTACTTAATTATCTACTCTTTTTTTTATCATGCTCCTTGATGCTTTAGAGGCCACATATCCATTGTCACACTTACATTCACGAAATAAAACTAAGAAATGTGTTGAAGTGTGTATTAAATCTTGTGAAGAAGGTGTGAACTATGGGAAGTTGTACAAATAACTGCTTAGTATTGTGCCACGAACCTGGTGGTGGTAGGAGTTGAGTTTTCCGATGAACCTGCCGCGATATGGGCCGTCCTCGTCCTGCGACCGACAGTCTGCAACGATACACAGCGCTCGGTTACAATACATTAGAAATTGTACAATACATTAGAAAGTTTTCATTTACACGCAGCGAATTTACTTCAAATTGCTAATCGTTACCTTTTGCGACTGCTATAAGCAGCAGAAAACATATTTTTAACATCTTACACTCACTTTATTCACTTTAAGCTATTTTTTTAAACTTTCTAACTAACAATAAAGGTCACAACATTTGAAGTATTTCGCGTTCCACCAGCTTCCGGTAACTTGACAAATCACTGAACTGGTTTTGTTGTCATTTAATCAAAAGTGATTCAAGGACGCAGTTCTATTGGTTGTGCACCGCTCCACGGTCTCCGCGACCAATCACAAGTGACTAACTTGGGTAACTTTCACTTTTTGTTCTCTTCGGAATGTTCATTCTGTTTCACGTTCAGAAACGACCGACGTTGCTAACTACATCTACTTATTAAATTAATTGTATTTAGACTGATTGTTATTTTTAAAATTCGTTGATGAAAACACTACAATCTGTAATACAGTACATACTGTATTACTTCATGGGGTGGAGCACCAAAAACTTACTGCCTCTTTAAAGAGCACAGAGAGCAATTTTAAAAGTAGCAAATTTCCATCCCTTTATCCTCTGCTATACAAATCCTGTAACGTGCTGACTGTAAGCCAGCTTTTCATAACGCACTTGGTATTAAAACAGCACATCTCCTATATCATTGAAAGTACCTAATAAGAGACGGAATGATATTGTATGTGAGTCAAATGCATCCACTAAAAATATGTCTTTGTAAACAGATTTTATACATTTTTAGGCTCATTTCTATACTTACAATAAATTAAATAGGAAATTAAGTATCTATACTTAAATTAAATAATTACGACGGTAAAAAGATCAGCAATTTTTACTGAGACAGAGGATTTTACTCGCTGTCTGTAAATAAAACATGTTAGTCTTGTAAGTTAGGTATGTACTTAATATCAGTTTTTAATTAGTCTACTCCGTTTTTAATTTTATATTTTAAAATTCTAAGCACCTTTCTAGGCCGAAACATAGGTTCTACCTAGTTCAGGCAAATGAGCAACTGTGTCCTCTATAATTTTTAAGTTATGTTATTGTAAATCTGCACCATTTTTATAAATAAACGATATTTATTATTACTAAGCATAATTATGTTACATTATCATTACCTACTGTAATTGTTTATAACTAAACTAGCAGCGCCCCGCGGTTTCACCCGCATATGTGTCGATCCCGTGGGAATATCGGGATAAAAACTATCTTATGTCCTTTCCCGGGACTCGTCTATCTCTATAACAAATTTTATCTTAATCGGTTCAGCGGTTTAAGCGTGCAGAGGTAACAGACAGACACAGTTTCGCATTTATAATATTAAGTACCTATGGATTAGGAGGAGAACACTGTGGGGCTATCCTCTATAAAAGTACTCTCATACTCTGTGGGGAGTGAAGAGATTAGTTATGTAAGTACTTAATATAAATATTATAATGATTACACTAATAAGTTACTGTCTACTAGCTAATGATGCTGACGGTGATAAGGGCTAAGGCCAACGTGCCTTGTAAACTATCCAGAAGAATCTACGTTACATGCGGTGCGCGCTGTGCCTGTGCGCTGTGTGCACTCGTACCTTATTTAATCTGAGACTCGTACAAAATGGAGACGCGCTCCTGTGTCGTGCTATATGATGAATACTAGGCGCAACGTGAATAACCACTAACCTCAATCTCAATGTTAATATTGTCATAGTAGTCAGTTTATATATGTACAGTCGAACAAGCTATTTGGTAACGGCAAAAATATTCATCTTTACGTTACGATGCCAATATTCAGGTTTATTGTATAAGTAATATTTTTTATAGTTTATGGAATCCTTATAAGAAGTTACTTCTCGGCACACTCACAACATTGCTTAACTAAAAGTATTTGCTAGTAAGCTACCTGTATACCAAATAGCTAATTCGACTATTATTATAATATGTGTACTTATATGTAACCAGAGCATGTTCTAACTGTAAGATGCTATCGACCCGCTGTCAACTTTAGCTATGCGGTGCGGGTATTATCCATGCGAAGTTACTAAGATACAGACCACCGGAGCATTACGTGACACGTTTGCTAGGTAGAACGTGGATGTTGAATGAAAAGCAAGCTCGGCGTGCGTCTGTAAGTCAGAGACAGGCGAGTGGTGGCGGGTGTGAGCTGCGACGTGTCGCACCTCTGTCAGGCTCCATGGTGCACCTCGCGAGACCTCAGTCCTCAGGCCCCGAGACCCATGAGATCAGCCAGGACAGTAAGACGTGAATATTATGTAAGTATTCTATTGAATGACAGTTGCTCACGACCGGCGAGCTTTACTTTTTAAAGAACAAATAATAGCGGAGTTTTGTGCTGGTTGCTCTGTGAGCAATAATCTATATTTTCAGTTCGTTCAAACGAATCTATTTAGTTTTATTTGAATTCCCGCTGTAACCCATTTTATGGGAAACGCTAAGCAGACGTAGGTACTACTTATATACGCCTATAGATAGAAGGTACCACTCTTTTTTTTTTTTTTTGTAGGTGGGAAATCATCAAATGACCCCTTCCGCTCTGGGTGGAGCGGAAGGGAGTGTCAGGCTCTTACTGACTAAAACCCACCCGTGTTTCTTCCTTAGCCTTTTATGTTCCGGGGTAGCGGTAACCCATTCGGACAATCCCGCTACCCCGGCAGGCTTCGGCCCTAACGGGCCCCTTCTTTTATGCTGACATCTCTTTGAGGCGCGCGTGGAACACATACGCGCCGTTCGGCACGGGCCGGTCCTGATCGGACGGTGAGCTACCCATTACTCTCCGTCCGCAGGCCCGCGCCTACGGTGGCCGGGAGTCGTCACGCGGCTCCCGACGCCCGTAGCGTCTCCCGCGGCGGCTGAGGCGTGCGGCTCTCTCCCTGAGCCGTCCCGCCACCTCCTTCGCTAGCATGACTGCTTCGCAGAAGGAGGTGACTGCCTCCCACTGCCTCTCGCTCCGAACCATGGCCTGAACCAGGGCCGGACGCGAGAGGTCGCCGCCGCTGCCTATCGCCTCAACGAGGACACAGCGGTGCTCCGCCCAAGCGGGGCAGACCTCCACCGTATGCTTCACCGTGTCCTCTAGGCGATCTTCGCAATGGTGACACCGGGGCGTCTCCTCCCGCCTGATGATGTGAAGGAACCTCCCGAAACATCCGTGTCCGGTGAGGATCTGCGTCAGGCGCGCAGCACGCAAGCGTTTTCAACATCAGTATACCAGCCTATTTAGAACTTAGAGTTCTTTTAGAGACGTACAAGAGTGTCAAAAAATGATTTTGTCTTTGTAAGAGTGATTTATGAGTTATTATACAGCTCAAACTGTACAAATCTTTATTGAGGGATCTGCGTAAGCTTGGGGTGCTTAAACAGAATATTAAAACTCTACTATATAACTTTAAGTATTTTGTGACACTACAATCTGGTTTTATCGTTAAAGCTGTAAGTATACAAGCTGTATTTTGCATTTGATCACTTACTTATTACAGCTCTAAGTGTTATTACAGTAAGACTTGATACTTTTTTCTGTACAATGGTGTATGCAAACTCCGTTCTCAAACTTATTTTTATGGCGTAATTGTACACTATTGTAAATACAGTGGTTTTATGACTTCTGTTTATGAGGGTGTTTTAAAACTAAAAAAATAAATGACAGCTATAGTACAGCTTTAGTCTGTATTACTGACACAGTCGCTCGATTGCATGACGAATTAAATTAATGTTTTCATTGTGAGAAATGCAATGTGGAAAAAAAGAAAAATATCTGGTGCAGTCAAGAGGAGGATTGAAAGGGAATTTTTGAATATTACAAATCACTGACTTTATCAACTCTCGGCGAATAGATTTTACTCTGTGCTATCAACTAAACAAAACAATGTGTTTTATATGAACGAGTTATAAATTCTGCTTTTCACTTCGATTGCGAGTAAATCAAACAGTGATATAGCAAGTTAACATATATTTTAGTTTAAATTAAATTGGAACAATTTTTCAACTTTTTTACCTGAGTACATAAACATTAGGATTGTATGTAGGAGACCTATACTGCCAAATAACAAGTGCGTTTTTAATAAAATATTATTGATAAAGTGAGGAACGGATCAAAGTAATTTTGAGCTCAGGGTTTTTCATTTCTAGTAACTCTAAAGAGCATTATAAGTTATACATAGAGAACTGATATACAGCCTAAGTAATAAAATATTCTATTATAAAGCTGATTAAAAGCCAATAGCTGTACAATGTAATCCATAACTTACTTAGTACAGCTATCAGACTATAATACTCTCCAAATACCGTTTAGGCTGCTTAGCTAGGTAATTGTCGCCATTTTCGAATGTTTAAAAACAAAATTTAAAGTATAATTAAAGGATTTTTTTACAACACCTAAAGCCGCATCATGATAATCAGCTTGAATAATGATCACTGTGCCCTCATATCTATTACTTTAAAATTATTTTTTTATTCTAACCTCAAAAACAAACATTTGCTTATCGTATTTAGTATTTTTCTTTATGTCAGCTCGATTATTTTGCTGGCGCGTGAATATTTTGAAGGAAAACATACACAGGTTTACGATAAATTTAATTTGCCCTTTCAATTCACCGAATAACACCATCAGATATACAAGTCTACACGGTTATCTTTTACTTCTAGTAATAAATTTTAAATAATAGTGTCGCCATTATTAGAACGTTTATATTATACGCATAATGTCATCGAAAATAGTTTCGTTTTATTTTTATTCTTTTGTAATTCTCTTCAAAAACCTATTTAGAACACTTTTCTTTACAAAATAATTATAAGATAATATCTGTAGTATAATGGTTTCTTCGTTCACCGAATAACAGCTTTAATACAGCTATTATACAGCTTCTCTATTGCTTCTACAGCTACTTTACAGCTCTACTAACGCAAAAAGCTGCCACGACGACCCCACCCCGGGACTCCGCGTCCCCCGTCGTGAGGGCTCTCACGCGCATGATGGCGTCCACCATTGAGCGCCCCTTGCGGAAGCCAAACTGGCTGGATCCGGCCCCGTCCTCACCAGGTTCCCGACGAGGCGGCTTGCAATCACTCTCTCAAAGAGCTTGCCGACCTCGTCGAGCAGCACTATGAGCCGGTATGCGGACGGAGAGTCCGCAGGGCACCCTGGCTTCTGAATGAGGACCAGCTTCCACGTCTTCCAACGGAGTGGAAACTGGCCTCTCTCCATACATGCACTTAAGAGCGTCTCCAGTTGAGGCCCGAGGGCCCTCGAGGCCAGGACCCAGGCTTTACCCGGCAAGCCGTTGGGTCTTGGGGCGGTATTTTTGGCTTTGCTCTCTCCCCCTTTCACGCAACCTCCTTTGCAGGCATCACCTCCTCGCAAAAAGAGGCCACAGCATCCCACACGTTTTCGCTTCCGACCATGGACTAAACCACCGCCGAAAATGACTGTAACTACCACGGGATGACGGTGAAGTGGTGATGAGTGGTAGGTACAGGGTGATAATTTTTTGAGGCGGATTATAGGATCTGTGTTGATCGGAGAGAGGTGCGCGCGAGGCTGCGGGGTCGCGGAGGAGGGTTGCTCAACTCGCGCGCAGCAAAACTGTTCCGACGGCGCGCGCGCGACCAGTACCCGCGACGCAGCCTACCTGCACGCACGCGTGACCTGCATCCCGCGCACCGCTCGCGCGACTCTCAGTTCTCGTGTGTCCCGTCGCTCGCGATGATCCCCGCGGCGGCCATAGCGCTGCTGCTGCTAGTCGGTGAGTACCACCCTCGCACACCTTACAGTACACCCATCGCTGATGAGTGATGACTAAATAGAAAGCCTCTGGTGAACTATGCAGCACTTTCATCTTACTGTAGCCAGCGCAAGAAAAAACAAGCAACTGAGACTTCATTAAGAAGATCACTAAATCCTACAAGACAAATACCTAAGTATTTTAGACTTTCATTCGGGTAGATTAAAAATGTAACGAACGATACAAACGTCCCCATATTGTTTCTAAGAATATGATGGTTCCTTTTTATTTATAATATGATTTCCTTGAATCGTATAAGATAGAACAAAGTGTAGGTCCCATGCACTTACCTCGAGCTATGCGCGAGCAGCAATTTTTGAGCCAAGGAACAATTGATGTAGAGCATCCTTGAGAACTCGCCAGTTCTCCATTCATGAGACATGCAGTCTAAATGGTACATGAAAATAAAATGCATGAAGATACGACATACAACAAGCGTTCGGTTTTATCGATCTTATTTGATTGGATCTCATGTTAGTATCTTAACTGCGTCAACTATAGCTCAGTTAGGCGACGCATATAACGCTGATTTATATATTATTCTTTTTATGATAATTAAGCTAATTAAGCATCATAATCTATGCATTATACAGTTTTCCAAAACATCAAATCTGACGTTGCTCAGTCATAATATATATATATAGCGTTTGCAAATGTCCTTTATAATGCGCACAGCAAAAGAGTGGAACTCTCTACCTGCGTCTGTTTTTCCGAGCGCATACAACCCAAATCTCTTCAAAGTGAGAGTGAACAGGCTTCTTCTGGATAAGCTCGCTCCATCGTCGACTTTGTCTCTGTCACCATTGACCTAGACTAGAGTCAAGAGCAAGTCCATTTCAAATTAAAAAAAAAAATATAAATATTAAGTAGGTAGGTATGGCAGACGACTGTAATTGACTGTAGTGTTGTATTCTCATTTTTAGGGCTCAAAAAGAAAAACGGAACCCTTATAAGGGAATTATTCCAAGATCACTTCGTTATCCGTCTGTCCATCGTCAAGACCCTTTTTCTCAGGAACGCGTAAAGTTAACAATTAGAAATTAATATCAAGTACTCGGGGTTGCAATCCCTTGAAGTAGTAAAAAAATCAAACTTCTAAGTCAACGCAATCAAAAGATACGGGCGTTTATGTTCCGGAATCAAAACCTACAGAGTACTCGTACTTCTTGTTGACCTAAAATCATGAAAAAATCCAAAAACTGTAAATTTTTGTACTACTGTAACTGTGAAAGTAAACATTACAAAAACATTTTTTTTCCCCGTGATAAACTATTTACATACTTACCTACTTTGTACGGAACCGTTCCCTCGGTGCGCGAGTCTGACTCGCACTTGACCGGTTTTTTTTGTGAGAATATCCATAGTGTTAATATCCATAGTGTTAACGGCACCGGCTCAGAGGACGAAGCACTGTCACACAGTGACAGGCTGACAGTTTGTCGGCCTGGCGGGCTGGCGGGCTGGCGGGCTGGCAGGCCAGTGGGTCACTCTACGCGGCTCGGTAGCCAAAGCACATCAACTAAAACCGGCGCTCGAGGCGTCCATTCCCGTTGTCCCCATTAACGCTGTCCCCATTGACTGGGGACAGCGGAACTCAATAAAAAAATTAAAATTTATTCCTGTTGTCCCCATTGACGATATTCCTGTTAATGGGGACAACGGAACTCAACTGCCATTTTTATCATTCGATAGACTGCCAGCACATTTTTTAAACGTTTGGTTTTTGATACATACATATATTAAGAACTAGGTAAAAATTGTATCTTTTCTGCATTCTTTATTTAAAATTATAAGGAAATTTAGAACCTACCTACCTAGAACCAAAAATTCGAAGACATGTGACATCTACTATGGCAATAGTCTCGCCCCCTATTACATGGGATTTAAACATAACATAAACAAAATATGACTTATGAGTCATATTTTGTTTATGTTATGTTTATAAGAAAATAAAATATAATATATATATATATATATATATATATTATAATGCTGGTTGTGTGATATAAATTAATTATTGTGATATGTTTTTGTAAATATACAACGGTGATTCTATGATCCAAACAAATGATTGTGTTATTTTTACTCTTTTATAACGTTAAGGTTGTGTTAGTTGTGTTTTTTTTTTTAATTAGATGTTTTCACGTTTAATTAAAAAAACTATTATGTTTAAATAATTTGTTTCATTTGTATCTATGTAAACTATGCCTACGTCAATGGGGACAACGGGAAGGATATTTTATGACTTCCCGTTGTCCCCATAACGTGAAAGCATCAATGGGGACAACGGGAAGGGTATTTTATGACTTCCCGTTGTCCCCATAACGTGAAAGCATCAATGGGGACAACAGGAAGGATATTTTATGACTTCCCGTTGTCCCCATAATGGGGACAGCGTTAATGGGGACAACGGGAATGGACGGCTCGAGGAATGCTGGCGCCGGCGCCGAAATCAAATCCGGTGGTACAAGTTGCAAATGAAATATTTACAATTTTTGATTCATCAATATAAACAACCGACTGTAGCGACACGAGATCTACAATAGTCCGAGGTTTTGAAATAGCCGAGAATTTTCAAACTGGCCCCAGAAATGGTATGGACTGTGTTGGAAGCTATGTATATGATATATAGTATGATAGTACATATATATAAATATGTACTCTCATATCATTCTGATTTTACTGAGCATACATATGTACTTCAGCTCAATGAATACTTGCGCCATTGAAGATAGCACAAGCTAGGTCAGAGACTTTAGTTTGTGTTGCTCTGCACTCACCAAATCACTTTCCCAGCGAAACATCACTGAGGAAGATATGATAAGAGTGATCTGTGCAAGTGGAACAGTTAGTGAATGCGATTGTGCGGCGGTGGGAACGTGAGGCCGCGCCCAAACAGATGTTACCATGACGCGTAGTCGCACAGCTTCACAGGACTGCACTTGCCTTCACAAATAAGTCCTCAGCTGACGAACATACTCGTATACCCACACCGCGAGCACAGGAATCTTACACAGATCCCTTTCGTGGGCTTCATCTTTGGATAATCTGCTCCAGACAGATATCCCCAATAAAGAAATTGAAGTTTTGTGGTCATGTAGGTGGTGAAGAAGAGAGTATCTGGGAGAGTTTGAACAAGAGGCAGTGGTGATGGAGTGCGTAAAGGTTAACCTTTCACATGGCGTGAGGTAAAAGTTGTTTTTCTTATTACGAGTCTGTAATCGTGGTTCGAAATAACTTTCTTCGCATGGTGTATTGATGCAGCTTCCGTAATGACTTTCTGACAAACCGGACAGTCCACAGACGCCACACATGCTCGTACGTCCGACATCGCAACTATCATACATAGGAAGCTTTACTATTCTCGCGAATATATTTAGTTATCTTGCTGAGTCTAAGAAGTGAAAAGTCATCGTAAGTATGAAGCATGAATTCAGACATCATACATAAGCCAATCTTGATGTCTATTATACAATGTCCTAAACCACTAGTCACATTCATGTTTAAAAAAAATCGGCCAAATTCGTGTCGGACCACGCACAATGAAGAGTTCCGTAGATGGGATGCATTTATTCCAAGAACAAAGTTAACATTGTAGTTGAAAAACATGTTCTCCCATACATTCCAACTGCGATATGTAAGTTTGTACGCTCAATATTGAAAGATTTACCATGTTGTTTTCTTTCATCTGTAAGCAAAGAACTAATTTCTGTATTTTTTTTTTCAAAATTTTAAGCTCAGTAGTTTCGGATATGAGGGGGGGGGGGGGGGAAATGGTCAATTTTCATATATCTTTTTAAAATAACTTTAAAAGTATTTGAGATCCTCATTTCATTCGCAAAACTTTTGTTTTTAATTTTCTAGTTTTCCCCCCAAAAGTGACCCCCATGTTCAAAATTTATTTACGTTACAAGTTCCTGTTTGGGTCACATATATTTATATGTGTACCAAATTTCAACTTAATCAGTCCAGCAGTAGATTCGGAGCAAATTGGCTGTGACAGACGGAAAGACTGATAGACAGACTGACACGAGTGATCTTACATGGGTTCCCTTTTTTCCTTTTGAGGTACGGAACCCTAAAAACAACAACGGCATAAACATTCATGTGACAAATGGAATAATCATTCTCTGGATTTGACCAAAACTCTAACGAGTCGTCCAAAAAGTTCCGGCTACGACAATATTCCTTTGAGAATGATAGTGTTAATAAATTAAATTTTCTTACGTTTGTCCCTTACGGTTCCGTTGCTGTGCTAGTGTTGGTGACGTCACAGCGTGATGGTAGTGGTAGCGTGGTAGCGGTGCCCGCTGGCGCGCATGCCTCGCGCCGCTCTCATTAGCATTGGGTGACATTAGTCCGCCGGGTCACGGTGGCGGCGCCACTCGACCTGCTGATCGTAACACGCTATTATTATGCATTTTGTCGGCGCCGGCGCACCAGTCCGACACCTTGTTGTTTTGCTTGGTTCGTGTTTACATACCTATTAGTTCGTATCCACTTTGTAACGCAACTCTTTTCTATCATACCACACTAGGACATACATCTCGAGATACTTGAGCACTCTGCTAGTGCTAACGATGCGGTATCATACCACACAAGGACATACATCTCGAGATACTTGAGCACTCTGCTAGTGCTAACGATGCGGTATTGAGACAATCACATTAGATTGGTCTCTGACTCTCTTTTCATTTAATTGAGTTAATTCCCAGTTAGTATTATTACGAAGTGTCCCGTATGTTGTTCGCCTACAGTTAGTGGCTCGGCGGCCAGCCAGCCAGCCAGCCTAGCGTCTCGCCAGTGGGCGCAGGTTGCTTAAGGCGCAAGGTGGCGGGAAGCGCGCGGAGGAAACTGCTTTCTCGAGGCTTCCGCGCGTCCGCAACCTTCCTGCTAACTCACTGTGCACACGCACAGACCTGCTACATCGTGAGCTCTAATTAGAAATTCTACAAATATTTTGATGTATGTGACCTACTACCAAGATCGTCATTAAAATGAACTGTGTCCAAGTCCAGTGGACACTGGACACTGTTGATTGTACCTACTGGTGCTCAGGGGAGGACCGCTCCACTTGCTCCACTGAATTTCTTTTGAGATTTACACATCGCACACGGGGCCGATGGCAAATCCTGCAAAAAATATAATTCTGTGGTGAATGCCTTTGAGAGTTTAATGGTGGCACTGCGCGTGCAAGTATTATTTATTAACATTGGAACCTTGACATTTGTGTGCATATTATTAAGGAATGCGAACCATACCATCAAATAAGTGGCGCCGGCGCCCGCGGTGCAGTCACTGCACACTACGGGGTATTACAAACAGGTATCGCTTGTCCGAAACCGACGAGATTCATGATCTGAACAAACTGAAACGACACAGATGAAGCATGTCACGACTCGAAGTTATGAGCCGTCTGTCAGGACTCACGAGCTTCCAATAAATCATCACATCCGACAAACTTCGTTATGTTGATTGCAATCCTCCATACCGGTTCCTATGGTAAACATTTTAAGGTTGCCCACAAAACAAATACGTCGGTGCTCACGCGGCCGCGGGTTCAGATACTCAGAACATCTTTCATTTCAATTATGTTCCGTTTTTTAATTTTTGATAAAACAATATACTTTAATTATTTATTTTCTTAAGGAACATTTATATATTTTTTTTATGAAGAGAATCACTTGATGCATTATATTGGGCTTTTTGTCCGCGTTGGGATTTTATTTTATTCTGTTCGGGAAACTTACAGCTAATATACTAACTAGCTTCATTTTATTTTTGACTGACCGACTTCTTGACAATTCAAAAGTGCCTGTAAATGGTTAAAAAAAAATTAAATTGGAAATAAATGCTTTGAATTTTGAGTTTTTATAAATAGTTGCGCCACTTCTTCTCCCCAGGGAAAGCACTAGGAAGTGATGAAGGGCGGGCGTGCCGGGGGACTGTCTTTTGTAATTTTGACGTTCGAAAAGTGCTGACTCTCAGCCTAGTTTGAATAAATGACTTTTGATTTTGTTTTTGAGTGTTATTTAACGATTTGCATTTGAAGGCCATTTACAAGTTTTGTTTCGAGTTTTTTTAGTTTCGATTTTGTTTTATTTTGGACCAAAAAAACTCAAACTGGTGCAGTGACATTAAATTGATTTCTCTCAAACATGTTTCTTAACTTGTAAAATCTAATCTATGATGGACTTTATCAGGCAGCTGTGTGTTAGTGTATTAGCATCTATTCGTATGGTTTGAGGCCCAGCTGGCCAGCATGGTTCAGCATGGTCCAGCATGGTCCCTGCGCGTGTGAGTGCAGGAAGTGGCGCGCGGCGGTTATGTTACGTGTTATGTTAGAGGTTGTCGCGATCTCGTTACAGTGCGTCCGACCTTAACCCAGTGTTGCGGTGTGTGGCGCCACAGGCCACATGCGGCCAGAAGGCGCACTCCTCGTGAGGAACAAACTCACTCGCACACGCCACTAGCCCATTATATAACTATAGTTATCGGCGGAGGTTTCTATTTTCTTTCGCATCCCTATCTTTAAATATAGTGGCAAAAAGGAATCAAATATTTTCGTGTTAGCAGATTCCTTCAATTTCAGTTTTATACAAACACAAGCCTCCATAAGACACACTGAGGAGTTGAATTTTGAACAATCCAAATGACGTTGTTCGAGTCCTTTGTCTATGGGATGAGTGTTGGCGCTGGATGCTATCCTGACGTCGAAGTGAGTTGTCCTTCTAAAAGTGCGCTGCGTGGCGCAGCACCGTTACCGATGTGTATCTATCTGTGCGTATGTAGTCGGAGCGCATTCCTCGCGGGCAGTGGGTCAGGTGCCAACGGTACCCGCACCGGTCCCCCGCACCCCCCCCCAGGCCCCAGTCCCCCTCGGCACGGAGACCACGCTACGGTACACAAGTGGCGCACACTCGCAGGGGAATGATCTAGATGTACAGACACATAGCACACCACTCACCAAAGCCAAGGCGAGATTTGAGGAGTTTAACTGAAAACCTAATACCATCACAGCGCTGCCTTTGCTACTCAGGCGTCTTCTTGACAAACGCAGCGGAATGATAAATGTCTCATTTGAAGTAGTTTCTATAGATATTGTTTTGAATGTATGCGAAACAGTTTGTGAGTTGTTCGTGTGTAGGTCAACATTCATAAATAGATCTTCTTCTTCTTTTCGTGTCAATGGTACTCTTCTTCGATGTTTTATATTCTTAGAGCCCAGTTGATTACGTCATCTGTGGCATTCTTGAGGTCATCCAAGGTGCAGGTGAACGGGCACTTAGGGTACTCCAGCAAGGCATAAATAGGTAAATAGTGATAATTTTCACAAAACCGGACGAGCTGGACCGCTACTGCAACTACACCAATGCAGGGCTCACCAGTCCTTTAGAATTCGGGCTGAGACAAACAAAACAAATGAAACATTTTTAAATCCAGTATTTATGTTCTACTCAGCCAGTGTCCGTGGCATATTAAGTGTGACATTTCGTAAAGTCTCGCCGCGCTAGTGAACAGCGTGAAGTCGTTAAAGTGTGAGTAACTCACCGGCACTCGCACATCGCACTATGTCGTGCTGTGCTCGAGTGTGTTACGTCACTGAACGTCACAGTTTCTGTGCTGTGCTCGAGTGTGTTATGTCACTGAACGTCACAGTTTCTGTGCTGTGCTCGAGTGTGTTATGTCACTGAACGTCACAGTTTCTGTGCTGTGCTCGAGTGTGTTATGTCACTGAACGTCACAGTTTCTGTGCTGTGCTCGAGTGTGTTATGTCACTGAACGTCACAGTTTCTGTGCTGTGCTCGAGTGTGTTATGTCACTGAACGTCACAGTTTCTGTGCTGTGCTCGAGTGTGTTATGTCACTGAACGTCACAGTTTCTGTGCTGTGCTCGAGTGTGTTATGTCACTGAACGTCACAGTTTCTGTGCTGTGCTCGAGTGTGTTATGTCACTGAACGTCACAGTTTCTTTCTCTAACATAAAGGTCGTTGTGACATGAGGCGCGGTTCACACGGAACAGTTTCCACGAGCCGCCAGTGTGAGTGCGCCGTACACGCACACTGCATGCCACTCTGTGCAATGTTAGTTTCGTTGATGTTACATAGTTTAATATGGAGACACCTGCCTGTGTCACTATCACCTTCGGCTCCTGCTATGCTGCCGGGTGTGACCACTAGTCAAGCACCCGTAGAACGACCATATTTATTTCAAGTATTTCTGTGTCTCTGTCTACTCTCTTGGTGCTGGTTTCAAAGACGCTGATAAAATTTATGATACTTATACAAAATATTTCATACCGGTTGTTGTTGTGTACAATGAGTAGGTATCCAATTCGTGGGATGTTGGCGGCTCCGCTCGCACGCTCGGTGAAAGTGTCGGCATCTGCAGTGGCCAGCTGACCTGTTACCTATTACATCTAATAGTTACAGCTATACTTGGCTATATGCGCTGTATGCGGCGCTGTTGTGATTTTGTTATCCGATATTGTCGATAAGTTTCCTGCAAGTCGAATATTGGGCTGCACCATTTAATTAATAGGTATAGTCTGTTCTAAAAGTATCAGATGAAAGTGTCAACAAACCCTGTTCAGACAACATTCTTACGCTATCACTCACTGAAAGGAATTAGTAACATATTCATCTGTATTTTGGTTTTTACTTTATATTTCACCAGTTTTTCCAACAATTACTGTTTAAATAACATTATTAAATTTAAATTAAAAATCATTGACGAAAATGGATGTTATTTTAACCTCAATTGTCACATGATGAAGTTTTAAGGTGGTTTAAAATTAGAATTACGGGTTTAAATAATTAGCAATCACTCTGTAACTACAAAAAAAAAGATGGCTTGAACAGGAACATTTTCAGATCCATTTGTTTACATTTTAAACATATACTTTTGACAGACTCAGTGGATGATGGACTTCGATATTTGACAGTGAGTCCTCTCGAATCAGTCCTCAAATGTTATATGAGTCACGTCCACAAATAAGAGAGCACCTGTGATGGTGTCGGTTTACATTTAGTAATTAAATATTAATTAATGACTAAATATCGTATGAGCTGATGTCATCACAGTGTATCACGCAGCGTGTACCCCGGGGGGTGGTGACAGGTGTGTTCAGCTCGTTTCGTCGATGACACTACCATGCAAATAGGGGCACCTTTTATAACTTGTATAGTGAGTGATCGCGAGCCGCCCGTATCTCTGTGCTGAGTGTTCTGCTCCAGGCGGGAGTCCAGCCCGGGTCCCTCACCCGGGTCCCTCACCCGGGTCCCTCACCCGGGTCCCTCACCCGGGTCCCGGCACTCCGCACGGTGACACGCCGGCGCAGGGAATGTTTGTTGTTGTTGAAACATTTGTTACGACAATGGGCCGCTGCAGACTCAGTCGTCCGCCGATTGTTGTTTGTTTGATTGTTATCAAACAACTGACGGCGCGTGGGCATACCGAAGCATCGACATCATGCTAACTCTCAAGAGACAGTCGATTTGTCCCACTGCTCAAGAAATGCTAACAATAAAATGTTTTGCTAGCTTGGAAAATATAATCTCAAAGAACGTATCCCAAAAATATTGTTTAGATAATATTTTTATGTAATGTTGCGAATAAGCAAGTAATTAAAAAAATACACGAAAACCTGTTTCATACAATTTAACGTTTCCTGTATGACAGCGAGAGATAAGCTGTTAACTGTAAAATTGTGCTATCTCTATAAACGCAGCTTCCATTGTGCGACAGACTCACTGACCCGCGGCTACAAGTATTGAATCAGAGATGATTTACTTTACACTGTTAATGTAATCTCTAGAACTCTCAATTATTGGTAGATCGAATGTTGATCGACGCGGAAGTGAAAGTATCGAATAGCTGGATATAGTAGCAGATGTTCATTACGACTGGGCTTAAGTGTCAATAAAGGAAAGTGGGTAATTATGAACAGCTGTAGCGAGAGATCTGGCGACCTGGTCGCAGGCACACGCTGGCCGCGGGCGCAGGGCGTTTGCTCTATCTTGTTGTATCGCGTGCACGCTGAAACTGTGAGCTTTGTGAACAGGATAACCACCAACTGTGTCCCCTACTCCATAACACTCTGCCTTTGTGTGATCTCGCGATGGCGCGTCACGCTCGCGGCCGTCCCGTGCACATGTGGTGCATTTTGCGCGACACCATTGTGGTGTTCTGCTCATATGCTGCTAGATGTCCACGAGTCGCCACGAGTACTGGGCGTGATCTATGTGTATACCCGCGCGCCCAACGCGTTCTGATATAAAGTACTATAGTTGCCTGTTTTGTTTAAAGAATGGTTTTGTAACAATTCTATTGTAACGTTTAGTTCTAGTTGCCACTTTACTGGTATACTTTACTTGTATACATTTACCGTCATTTACTCACAAATTATAGATTGGCACAGATCGATAGTATATTCCAGTGCAGCAATGTGATGTTTCTCCGTGATCATGAATAATATTCTCGTTTCTTTGGCCTGGTTGCAGACTGCGTGGTCACGACCGGCCTGTCTGTAGTACCTACTGGGTACTTAACATCTCTGGGAATCGTTCGCTGACGGTGGCTGTGAGCTTCCATAACGCTCGAAGGCTTGTTTCGTTCCGTCCACTAAACAAACTATCGCCAACAGAAAATAACACTCCGATAATGGGGAACACCTTGAAACAATCACGATCAGTGCGATTTGATAAGCAGTTTCATCCAACCACAGTATCCAGTACATTATCACACTTGGTTTGTTCACCTCCTATGAACGCTATAACTATCCATTGTTCAGTAGTCTTTTTATAGCATTTTAGTAGTTCACGTCAAAAGTCGAAACATTTATTTCAATTAGGCACATACAAGGCACTTTTGAATCTCAAACTTTACAAGAAACTAGAATTGATTCTAGTCACCCCATCCAAAGGGTAGTTTCGTATGGAGAAGAATGGGCAAGAAAAATAAAACTGTTTTACAAAAAAATAAAAAAAACTACCGACTTCCACAAAAAACACTACAAAGTGAAAAATAACTTTAATTTCGGTAGTCGGTGTCGTTGGGTTCGCGTTTTCGTTGTTTGCCACTGACTACCGAAATTAAAGTTATTTTTAACTTTGTAGTGTCTTTTTTGGAAGTCGGTTGTTTTTTTTTTTTTGTAAAAAAGTTTTTATTTTTCACTTTTAAGTTGTACTTACCCCACAAAAATTCGTAAAACACTACTTGCTATGTAAATATTAGTGACAGGAAGTTAATAACATTATCAATATAAACTAAGTAACAAGAATACGTATTATTGAAGCTAACTCAAAAACTACCCAAGCAAAGTTAATGAAATTTATATGGGACCACTCTTGAGGCATACCCTATTCATTAAAAAAAGAATTTTTGAAATCGATTTAAAGTTGCCGGAGATATCGCATAACAAACATAAACAAAATCAACCTAATTGAGAACCTCCTCCTTTTTTGAAGTCGGTTAAAAATAGAATTGATTCTCTTCACTCCATCCAATAGGCAGTTTCGTATGGAGAAGAATGGGCAAGACACTCCATAGTTATTCTTTTTAAATATTTTGTATAGTACGAATTCCGATTTACTTTCAATTCTATAGAGAGTAGCAGTGTGTCTCAGTACGACTATATTAGTGAAATGGGAGGCGAGCGGTTTCTTGATAAATACAAATATATATGTGAGTGGTTGACCAAAAAGGGACCTGGAGGGATTGGAAACCGTTATTTTTTTTTTTGAATTTTTTAATCTGTGGTCTTTTAGCTTTGTTTTGGTCTAACCAGAATATTTTTAGGTGCCGTAGTGTTTTTTTATGATTTTTTTTGTGAGCCGAGGCAGTTTTGGAAAAATTAGTTTTTGTGATGTCAGACGCACATAAAGACAAGAAACTGACACTAAATAAGTCGCCAATAACGTAGTAACCGCAAACACGTGTTGACACTCACTAACGAAGTCGCATACTGACATAAAACATGCCGCAATTTGTTTCTACACGAAATTTCAAACGCGATTTACTCGAAATCAATTATTTTCCCTTGAGGTCCCTTTTTGGTCAACCACTCACATATAATATGAGCACCATGCATAATTAATATAAATTAGTATTACATTAGCGAGAACGAAAACAAAGACATAGTGCGCGCGTTGATGTCTTTTGTATGAGCGGTCTGCGGTGTCTCCCCAAAGTATATTTTGCCAGAGTGGTTGGCGGTACGGTTGCCTTGTAATTAATATGTTTAATAACAATACATAGAGAAATACAGTATATTTATAAAGTTCGTATTTGGCTTATTGGTATTTTAATAAATGTTTACAAGTAGGTGTACGTAATAGAAATCTCCGAGTAGATACTGAAATTAATTCACATAGAAATGCTACGGACGACTTATGTGTTTTCTCAAGCTAACAATCTGAGAACAATCACTTTTTATATTGTACGTTTCGTATATCTTTAATCTGCATCAGCGTACTAATCAAGTAAGGCACATAAACGATCTAATATGGGGGGCTGCGTGTCTACACAATCTGCTCACAAGTATGGGAAAATGGGAAATACTCTACATTTTGTATATGTAAATACAATCACAATACCGACCGTCGCGCTACCGCCCCACGCCCACATGCTCGCATATGGATAGCACACATACAGACATACGTGTGCAATTGTGCATGCTTCATGCGTGTACGCATGTGTGCAGTACTCGCATCTCGTAGATCAACAACTCGCTGCAAAAATGCGTGGAAAGTGAGATGAATCCCCCCACTCCTCCCACTCCCCCCGCGGGGAAAGTGATAGCACCGCAGTACTACACCGACTCACGAGCATGCGCATGCGCGAACAGGTACCATTGCCATCAAACCTATCCGTATGTTGCATGTACTGAACACGTGTGTCAGAATATTTGTTTATTTTGTATAGAATGTTCAGCGATTTCATGTATTGTTGCCGTCTGTCTTAACTGACTGCGACGGGTGTCTAAACTAAATCGAAACATGATGTCTGTTATACCTGAAGTACAGTTAAGTTTTATGTGTGAGTTAGTAATGAACCACTTCCAGCTCATCTGCTATCATTTCTGTTCGTTGCTCTAGAACCCTCAGATAAGCCACAGAACAGCAACATACAAACATCACCCGAAGGGCCAGGAGGTGGCGTGCAGTACAACAACATACAAACATCACCCGAAGGGCCAGGAGGTGGCGTGCAGTACAACAACATACAAACATCACCCGAAGGGGCAGGAGGTGGCGTGCAGTACAACAACATACAAACATCACCCGAAGGGGCAGGAAGTGGCGTGCAGTACAACAACATACAAACATCACCCGAAGGGGCAGGAGGTGGCGTGCAGTACAACAACATACAAACATCACCCGAAGGGGCAGGAGGTGGCGTGCAGTACAACAACATACAAACATCACCCGAAGGGGCAGGAGGTGGCGTGCAGTACAACAACATACAAACATCACCCGAAGGGGCAGGAGGTGGCGTGCAGTACAACAACATACAAACATCACACGAAGGGGCAGGAGGTGGCGTGCAGTACAACAACATACAAACATCACCCGAAGGGGCAGGAGGTGGCGTGCAGTACAACAACATACAAACATCACCCGAAGGGGCAGGAGGTGGCGTGCAGTACAACAACATACAAACATCACCCGAAGGGGCAGGAGGTGGCGTGCAGTACAACAACATACAAACATCACTCGAAGGGGCAGGAGGTGGCGTGCAGTACAACAACATACAAACATCACCCGAAGGGGCAGGAGGTGGCGTGCAGTACAACAACATACAAACATCACCCGAAGGGGCAGGAGGTGGCGTGCAGTACAACAACATACAAACATCACCCGAAGGGCCAGGAGGTGGCGTGCAGTACAACAACATACAAACATCACCCGAAGGGGCAGGAGGTGGCGTGCAGTACAACAACATACAAACATCACCCGAAGGGGCAGGAGGTGGCGTGCAGTACAACAACATACAAACATCACCCGAAGGGGCAGGAGGTGGCGTGCAGTACAACAACATACAAACATCACCCGAAGGGGCAGGAGGTGGCGTGCAGTACAACAACATATTTCGCTAGTAATGTTTCCGTCCACTACCCAGTAATGGCCCATTGCCGTCAACCAAGAAGGTACACATTCAAAGTCCGGGCTGATATAATGCAGTAACTTTATACTACTACCTTGATTGTATCAACCGTTTGTTAAGGAAAATCCGCCAATTAACAGACGTGAATACCGCGAGAATGGTCTATTTTAGTTACTTTCATATCATCATATCTTACGGTATTCTGTTGTAGGGAGGGACGGGCTGCAGATATTGATTCTAGCTTCATTCTGCAAAAGAGGGTTGTCAGAGCCATCTACAACCTCAGCAGACGCGAATCTCTAAGGGAGTTGTTTAAAAAAATTAACATCATAACGGTTCCTTGCCAATACATATATGAAAACATTATGTACGTTCGAAAAAATCTACCTACATCTTTTAATAAGATAAGTGACAGGCAAAATTTTAACACTAGAAATAGGAACAAATTAGATCAACCGCGTTTCAGATTGTCTAAAGTAAAAACTTCTTTTATGGGTTACTGTGTAAAATGTTATTATAAAATACCACTCGATATTCTTCAACTAAACGAGAAGAAATTTAAAACACGCATTGAACGCCCACTATGTAGACAAGCATATTATAAGTTGGATGATTATATCGTAGATAAAAATGCTTGGCTTAATGATAGTCCTGCTCCACAGGCACTTGGGCTCACTAGTTAAAATTTCAATATTTGGAAGAGGTGCTTCCCTTTTTCTTTTTGTGTTTCTGACATTACGAACTTAATGTTTATTTTTATTTTATTCAATCAAGTTTTAATTGTTGAATATTTCAATATTAAATACCTCTTCCTGTTTGGTAGTAACATTTTATTCATTTCTGAAATAAATTGCAAATTATAGTTTTGTATATAATTTAGAAGCATTTTTAAAATTTTGTAAATTTAAAAACCATGGATCCGTTTGTTATGATTTTTTGATGTTGACTTGAAAGAGCATGGCAGTTGAGAATGATCCTGCTCACTTAAATGTCTCAGTGATGGTGGCGCATCTGTAGGATCATTCGGTTCCCTACAAAATGGTTGAGCTGGATGGTGCTGACCTACGCGTCATGTTCGTGAACGGGCGCCGTCGGTTGAGACGGGTCATCTCTTAACTGCCAAGGTTTATTTTTAATCTTATATTTTTAATTGTTACTCATTTGTTTTTTTTACATTGTTCTCACATATAGAAGCAACAAGAATAATGTAACCAGGATTTTGTAATATCTTGATTTAAAAGAGTGTCCATGGAGTTTCTTGCCCGTTCTTCTCCATAGAGATCTACGTTTTGGAATGGGCAACTAGCTTCAACTTTCTGACTAACTGACCGACTATTTAATTTTGACAATTCAAAAGTGCCTGTACATGGTTTAATTGAAATAAATGATTTTAGTTTGAGTTTGAAATATTTTTCACTTGTTCCGTGAGCTTGGTGTTATCGTGTCAACGATGTCTGTAGTAGCGGCAGAGTAACAATACCTACCTCGTTGAGTGCTCACCACAATACTGGGACAGCGCGTTATACAAGGGTTACCTAACACCTTGAGCGTGCTCACTGTAGGAACACCGGTAGAGGCAGACACCTCGCCTACATATTTAGTTGCAACTCCGTAATTACACCAAAGTACTGTTTCCTTCTTTCCCTCAGGGTCTTTGGTGACTCGATTGGTTTCTGTTGAATCCTCTCGAGTAATTTGTGACTTCATCATAAAACACGACCTAAGTCCGTACCTCATCTTCTTTGGGATCACTTATCATTCAGTTATTTTAAAACTGGATTGTTTTTCTCGTCGCATTTCTTGGATATCGATTTCAATGTTTTTTCAGTTGAGACTTTAGTAGGAGTTCGCTGCCCACCTAAGGCTCGAGGCGGAGCCGCTTCACCTGGCACATCGCACTCATATGGTCGGCACGTATCGACAGTAGACGTGTGCTATCCCATCGATGACGTCATTGCATCGTCTCCACAGACGCGTAACAGGTGTCTCCTCAACCCGCCGCTCACCGTGACGTCACGCAGTGCCGGAGTGCTCAGCTTCCGACGCTCGTGCGATAGCGACGTGTGATAACAGCGGGTTTATTATAATCCGGCGCGTCGTGAGCACACGTGGGGCTGAGCGTACATTATGATGGCAAGAGTTGCACGGGCTTATTTTAACTCTTTAAGACTTTATGAGGCAGAAAGGGATCTGCCTCGTAAGTCTAGTGGTTGTAAGTGCAAATGCTGAACTTGTTTTTGATTCCTAGGTTAGTACCGATTAGTGGTAATAGATTTGCCCCCTGTAACATGGGACTTGACCTACTCTGGTGCAATGTAGATGCAACTGCCTTCCTGAACGCAGGCAGGAATGCGGGATGTTATTTTATTAATTTCTTTGAACAAATGTGTTATTAAGTCTCCATATGCCCCGGGTTGTGCCACGAGTCCCCGATGTACGGTGATGGCTATCGAGTGCGATCTGATCTTGTTTGTGTCTCCGTGCGTGACGAAACTCGCACGCTATCTGGCGAGCGAGCTCTCAGGAACTGGCCCACATTTTCAGTTTATCGTCAATACGGTGTTATATCAGCCACAATATACACAAGGAGCATTGCCACAGTCGAAAACTGTGCTTGGCAGACAGGATATACGCCAGTAATGCTTAGCACGTTCAGTTTAATTTTACATACGACGTCAAGCACTCAATGAGAATAGATTGAAAGCTTGAAAGTCTTAACACTGGACGGTGGAGCGCAATGTGACGTCACTGACAGCCTCCACACGAAGATCATCTATCAGCATTAGAGCGAGGACGTGACTGATTTTAATTTTTATTATATGCTTCTGCAAGTTGTTACACAATGAGACAAACAGTTAAATTAAAACTGGTTGATCCCACTTCGCTGAATGTAAACATTGTGGTCTGTTGAGTCACCGTTCAGTTAGTATTGAGACAGACTGGCTCTGCGTTCAACTATCAGACTGAGGGACAGGCTAGTACCGCAGTGGAGATGCAACATCACACAGCTGCCGCGTCGTCGCGCGTCGCTCGAGTGTTGACGTAACGATGGCTCTGCATGTACCCCGCGACCTAAGGAACGTTACTTACTCTATGCCCGCGACCGCGACACTGTGACGCGCAGAAAGGCGCCTCCACCACTCGTCACTACACAATCTACGATACAGAAGGCCCCAACAGTGCTGGATTG
The DNA here is from genome assembly GCA_914767645.1 of Hydraecia micacea. NCBI lineage: Eukaryota > Metazoa > Arthropoda > Insecta > Lepidoptera > Noctuidae > Hydraecia > Hydraecia micacea. Next base: position 92,446 of record OU611798.1, read on the forward strand.
CCTTCTTCATTTCGTTACTGGAGAACCCTACATTTTTAAAAGAACATTTCAGAATACCCACAAGCGTAAAGTCGCCATGCGTCAATAAAAATGGAACGGACTGTTAATATGTACTCTTGGATGTGAGCATTTTATGTGAAGTGAATCGTCATACAGAGTGGACTTTCTGTGTCGATCTACATTTTATTTGGCCACGACGCCCTTCATGCCACACCGCATGCTCGCCACCTCGCCGGGACACGTTCACACTGAATGCGATGCGTGAAACAGTTGAACTGAATGATAAGTTGTACATGTACGTTCTGAGTCATAATGTTGATGTGCGCACATGAGGCCACTTTCTACAGTAATAACGTTTATCTACGACTGTGCTCGGAACTTGTTCTCTAACCGCTGAAGTTTCACTTAAATGTGCCGTTTAGTTAAACTACATCATTTGAAAGAAACCGACGGCGCGGCCTGTTATACATACGCTCACTCACCTGTGTCCGACGAACAAGTAAATAATTGTGATTACCTTACTTGATGGTTGTCTCACTCGTTGGCACTCGTAGATTGTAACGTTGCCAAAGAAAGCAGTTGAAAGCGCAGCGTTACAACTGTTATGAATGGTGTGTATAACTTTCGTTGTGACTGTACAAGCTCTGATCAATATGAAATCACAATATATATATGAATGACCTTTTTTTTTTTTTTTGTGGATGGGAAATCATGTAATGACTCCTCCCGCTCTGGGTGGAGCGGAAGGGAGTGTCAGACTCTTACTGACTAAAACCCACCCGTGTTCCTTCCTTAGCCCTTTATGTTCCGGGGCAGCGGTAACCCTTTCGGACGATCCCGCTACCCCGGCAGGCTTCGGCCCTATATGAATGACCTTACGTGATGTATTCAAGTCTTCAATGATAGAGCGACAGAAAAGGGAAATATTGAATTGCTCCTATACTTTTTGGCCTTTTCTCAAAGTTAGTTGCAGTAAGTTAGCTAGGGCACCTCGACTAAATATACTAGGTTAGGTTAAAAACATGCCAGCAGAAAACAATGAGCTCAGCGGAGGTGTTCAGTAGATGGCACAATGCACGCTGTCAGCGGGGCCCCGCCCGCGCGCCCCGCGCTTGCGGTACACTGTGCATGTACAGTCGGCCTGATATTCCTATCAGTATGTAGATCGAACTGTGAGCTGCACTACGGATGACATGGATCCATGTGGATGACACGGGACATCCATTTCCTTCACATGGATGTCGCGGACATTCACGCGACATCCAATGTATTCTGAAGCCTTAAAGTCGCCTGCTTTCAATTTAATTTCATTAGGCAGGCAATGACTGCTGTAATGCTCTTCTCGCTAGACAAGTCTTACGTAACGTGTGGGTTGCAATGACGACTGACCTGAACGTGACGCTCCCACGTCAATGACGACTGACCTGAACGTGACGCTCCCACGTCAATGACGACTGACCTGAACGTGACGCTCCCACGTCAATGACGACTGACCTGAACGTGACGCTCCCACGTCAATACATCGATTATCCTCATCGTAATAAGAAAGTAAGTAGTTGCTCTGTGAGACACAGGCACGGCCTCGCTGAGCGAACGATTTGTTTAACACTTTCACTATGTTACACCATACTTCTGCTGCTTGCTCTCTTTTACCTAATAAAAAAAAGGCAGTGATTGCGAAGTGAGTAGTTCAACCAAACTGCCCGAGACGCTCGCTGTGCTCCGACGGCGGTGTTCGCTCAGCTCACCTGCACTCCCACGTGCACTGTGCAGAGTGCACGTAGCACTCAGCAGCAATGTGTCGTGTGACGTCACAACCGCCACGCTGGCTGCCGCCGGTGGTACGCCGTCGGTGTACCCTCATGACACGGATTGTTCGTCTTTACTATCTATTTAAATTGTTCGTACATCCAAATCACAAAGGTCTTTCTTTGTCAGTCGTCTAAAATTACTATAATACGGTTTAAATTGTTCGTACATCCAAATCACAAAGGTCTTTCTTTGTCAGTCGTCTAAAATGACTATAATACGGTTTTACGGAGTGTGATAATCCGCCACTAAATGCCTGACTGTTACAAATTTAGGCGATTCGACTTTAGATTCTGTGTTTAACGAAACACGTGACACTTGGTTGACAGAATTAGCTACAACTGAAGGTATATTGATTAGAGCTAGAACTTAGTAGGTACTCTGTGCGATACTGACCTGCTCACTAGAAGACCTAGTAAAGAACAACGGGGTCATATCCTCCAGGTGGTACGAGGACCTAGTATTATATTAGGAACGCGCTACTGCATCGCCAAAATCAACTAGTGACAGTGAGACGTGAGGTGATCAGTATTTTTTGTGTGCACCGGTTTATTTACCGGAGGCGGCCGGAGTGAAACCGGAGCGGTCAGCGAACTTGTCGCTTTCAACGGATCGGTCACGGCCTCGCCTCGATTATGTCAACCGCGCGATACATACCGATGTTCTCACCGACCGCCACGATGGCCTAGTGGTAGTTAACGCGACTGGTGGGCGAGGGCTCGATCCCCTGGTCGGTCAAACTGTCATCGGGTCTTTCCAATACGAACGATTTGTGCCGGTTGATAGCAATAGGCTTGGCCCACACGAGACCCAAACATATCTGGCGTTAGTGTGTATAATACGCCTCAATTTGCGTATTATTCTCTAAACATACCAATACGGGCCTGTTGATGACCACTGCCAGGAACTGTCATAGTTCATTGAGCGCGTTGTAATGCTTAAGTATAACGCTTTCTGCAGGTGTTGGCACAAAACTTACTTTATTGATGTCAGCAGCCCATTATTCATAGTTGATAGTCAAACGGTTCCAGTCTTTAGTCTCTGACGGCCCCGCTGGTACAGAGGAGGAGGTGCCGAGTGCAGTCGGTGCTCAGCACAGAGTACATAGAGGTACTACGTACGTGCTCAGTGAGAGATGCGTGCTCTGTTTACTCGGCTATTTATATACCGCTTGAGAAAGTCCCGGGCCGTCGGCGTCGCGTCCATTACTACACTCATTAAGTAGATACAAATGGCTATTTGATTAATGGCACAGCATTAATTTGCTTTTATCTTAATCATAATATATTATGTTAAAACTGTTACAAAACGCAATATTCAGGGCAGTAAGTATACGTCGCGTGAGTTCAGATGGATCTAGAGACTGGCTTCGTTGTGCTATTCCGATTTTATTTGTAGGGGAGAAGAATAGTGCTGGTTTAGAAGATTAGCGTCGTTGCGCTATCGACGACGTATTGGGTTGGGTTGCGTTGGGTTTTTAAATTATAGTTATAGACAGAATATGTTTCGATTCAATTCTTTCTATAAGCGATCATTGCAACACGTTCTTTTATCCAGTTTTGATAATATTAGAGTATAAATGTTCAGTTTGTAAAGCTCTTTGTAAACAAGTAACGACCAACGAGCGATAGTTAATTGGTCGGTTCACGATTGCATGTTTGTTCTATCGCTAGTTAACACCGAAGTGGATTTCGAGGTCGTCCTTATTCCGTCGCTACATTTACGCAGGCTCGCACGTTCACCTTAGAATAGATTTGTCCTATATTGCCGCAGAGCCACAGATCATCGTCCTTATGTCTTCACATTAGAGTCGTGTGAGAGTGCACGTGTAAGTTGGCATGTATAAATCGTTTAGTTTTTGCGCGGCCTTACGCGCTGCGAGCACTTTCTTGAGAGCACTTTCTCCCGCTCGGATGTGGATCACTCATAACACACACATGCACAGAGCGCGTATGTGTGTGTGATCACACACTGTCATTGAGCGGAGTGAGCCGCTCCCCAGCTGCGTTAGATGTAGGTGATACGAGTCCGGTTCGCAAGGTTGTGTCGTGTGTTGTAGCAGGATAACTAGCTGTCGCTTGCGGCTCCGCCCGCGTTCATGTTCTCCGAGCCACAATGTTCGTAAACACGCCCTTGTATACAGTACGCAGCACTAAATATGACACACTGAGCTTTAGAAAGAAACTATTACTGAAGTATGAACCGCAGACACGACGCGCGAGGCTCTACGGTACAGAGTCATATCCTGTCATTTGATACTGCTAATTAATATTTACCTACAGTGATAACAGTACTGAGTCACAACAGCCCAAAAATAGGGATGAGCACACTGTGTTTTATCAAAAATAAAGGATGGCCTACACTAGTTTCAGTAGCAGTCATTTCTGAGTGTTGCTCGAGCAGACAAACGGACGCCCAGACTAGATTATATGACACTTTACAATGTATAGATACAGGGGGCAGCTTCATAAGAATATAATAGTTGTGTACATAGAGTCGTAAGTCACGCCGGCGGCGGCGGCGCGGGCGCTGGTAGGGGCGGCGCGGGCGCTGGTAGGGGCGCCGCAACTGGCACAAGGCGAGCTGTGGACATTTGACAGTCGCGAGATACGAGTGCAGTGGCGATATAGTAGTACAACAGCACGTCACGTGCACGATGTGAATGTATGTTAGCTCATACATGTATAGTCTGTACCAGTGGCGGTGGTTATAATGTACGAGGGGATCACTGGGAACACTTTGGAACTTCTTTGGGATGCATGACGAAGCCTCCTCGTGTCGCGTAGTTTGTTCCGCCAGTTACTCAACTGAACCGAGCGCTCGGAGCATCCTGGACAGTCACACCCAACACCTTATTTGACTGGCCAATTCTTCCCTTGCGGTGGTAGGGCTAACGCCCGCCTGGTTTGCGACCACCCTCGCACCGGAGTCAAGCAGTCTGTTGTGTTTCGTCGATGCGTGGGAGTTCCAGGGACTTAGGCATCTTCTGGGCACGCTCGTTCCATCATAGACCTCATCTATCGCTTTCCATCAGGCGTGATCGAGGTCAAGAGCGGGCCCATTCAGCAATAAAAAAAAACACTGGGTAGTGAATCCCATCCATATCTTGCTGATTAGCTAGTATTATGTAAAACACAAGCGAAGTTACAAATACGAAAACAGTCCGTGTCCATCGGTATTGCCTATTTGCACAAAATCTTGTAATCTAGTGGCTATATACACACTATCTAATTTTTTTTTAAGGGAACCGTAATCAACTATCGTTTGATCAATAACATTTGTCCGGAAGCAGAAAATATCGCACTACGGTTGCTGATACGCGGTCTGCACCCCAGGACTCGTCTGCTCCAGAAGGCGGCTGGGACAGACTGGATGCGGAAGGCGGGGGACAGGGTGTTGTGGCGCTGCTTGGCAGAGACTTATGTCCAGCAGTGGACTGCAATAGGCTAAGTTGATTGAAATGTGGATCAGCCATCAGCGCGACATATCTGTGCGCGTCGTGCTGCCAGCGCGCGTCGTGTACACGTCTCCTGCTGATGTCGTGCAGAGATGATCGCTATTAGAAAGTGATCGCTAATCTATTGCACACAACACTATACACACAATGACGTTTTTGTGGACTTCACTCTCGATGGCATCTAGTTCGTTTCGTTAATGGATGCAAGCACATTCATCGAAACCTACATAGTTCTCTGTTATCATTAGTGACCACTGAACCTTAAACATAACATCACGCCTGTGTTCCCCAAGGGGTAGGGCAGAGGTTCACCTGTTTAAGTCCCATGCAATTGGGGCAAGTTGTTATGAGTCAGAGTAGAGATTATCATGTTTATAAATCCAGCCTATAATTTAATTTTAAAGCTTATAAACGAAGGTTCAGCTGTAAAAAGGTTTCGACGGTTTAAGCGAGAAGAGGTAACAGACAGACAGACACACTTTCGCATTTCTAATATTATTAGCTGCGCCCCAGGTCTCACCCGCATAAGTGTCGATTCCGTGGGGATATCGGGATAAAAACTATCTTATGTCCTTTCCCGGGACTCAAACTATCTCTATACCAAATTTCATCTAAATCGGCTCTGCGGTTTAAGCGTGAAGAAGTAACAGACGGACGGACAGACAGACACACTTTCGCATTTATAATATTATTAATAGACGAACAATGTTTGGGCGACGTTTTTGAGTATGTTTGGCTGCAGTAAAATGTAATTCTGTGCATGCGTTCCCATTATAAACCGATCGCTCTAACCACAGTAATGTTGTGTGTGATCAGCTCGTTGCACACTGCGTTCGCTTTTAGTTTTCATCTGAGGATACGTTGCTTACATAGTATCCTGCTTTGTGTAGTTCAGTATCACTAACGTGTGCGTTATGTTCGCAGGTGGCGCCAGTGCCCAGGTGCGGTACTTCGGCAAGGAGCTGGGCCCCCTGGCCCCGCTGCAGCACGGCGTGCGCGGCCGCGTATTCGCGGTGGACTCGCGCACGCTCTACCTTCAGGACTTCCACTACGACGGAGAGGGACCAGGTCAGTAACCACACACACTCTCTCAAACACTCGAGATTTTGAAATCGCCAGCGAGACGCCGGCGACAAAAGTCGTTGCGTGTGTACCTAGCATAATAGAGCTTGTGCCATGGATATAGTATGTACTACAGAGCATTAAGATCTGCGTAACTAACTTCAAATGCATTCAAAGCCGTAATACACTACTCAGATAATATCAAGTTTATGTAGTCGAGATCGAGGAGTCAACAATAATAAGCGAAGTGCTGCACTCCGATCTTGTGCTGCATCAGAGTCGAACTGCGAAGTACCGGGAGATCGTAAACTTTTGATAGATAACGAATGAACTCGCAGTACAGACTAATGCATCTATGTCTGCATGTGAGTAGAACTGAAGAAAATAAAACAATTACTCTAAGTGCTACAAACATCACTAATCTAAAAAATTAATCGTCACAAACTAGCCGCCGGTAATCCGTGACTGCGCGACTACGAGATTAAGATTAATATCGCAGTTATAGTAGTCGTCTGACAACAATAAGTATAGCGGTGACGGGGTCCACACTCACGACTGCTGCAATGTGAATAAACAACGTCAAGAACTGCCACTAAGCTCCGGTAACTAGTAAGTAGTAGAACAACTTATACTTCCATGAGCAGCTCTAGGTTACGAACCGACGCAATGTCGGCCACATTCTGATTGAGAGTCAGTAACTAGTAAGTAGTAGAACAACTTATACTTCCATGAGCAGCTCTAGGTTACGAACCGACGCAATGTCGGCCACATTCTGATTGAGAGTCAGTAACTAGTAAGTAGTAGAACAACTTATACTTCCATGAGCAGCTCTAGGTTACGAACCGACGCAATGTCGGCCACATTCTGATTGAGAGTCAGTAACTAGTAAGTAGTAGAACAACTTATACTTCCATGAGCAGCTCTAGGTTACGAACCGACGCAATGTCGGCCACATTCTGATTGAGAGTCAGTAACTAGTAAGTAGTAGAACAACTTATACTTCCATGAGCAGCTCTAGGTTACGAACCGACGCAATGTCGGCCACATTCTGATTGAGAGTCAGTAACTAGTAAGTAGTAGAACAACTTATACTTCCATGAGCAGCTCTAGGTTACGAACCGACGCAATGTCGGCCACATTCTGATTGAGAGTCAGTAACTAGTAAGTAGTAGAACAACTTATACTTCCATGAGCAGCTCTAGGTTACGAACCGACGCAATGTCGGCCACATTCTGATTGAGAGTCAGTAACTAGTAAGTAGTAGAACAACTTATACTTCCATGAGCAGCTCTAGGTTACGAACCGACGCAATGTCGGCCACATTCTGATTGAGAGTCAGTAACTAGTAAGTAGTAGAACAACTTATACTTCCATGAGCAGCTCTAGGTTACGAACCGACGCAATGTCGGCCACATTCTGATTGAGAGTCAGTAACTAGTAAGTAGTAGAACAACTTATACTTCCATGAGCAGCTCTAGGTTACGAACCGACGCAATGTCGGCCACATTCTGATTGAGAGTCAGTAACTAGTAAGTAGTAGAACAACTTATACTTCCATGAGCAGCTCTAGGTTACGAACCGACGCAATGTCGGCCACATTCTGATTGAGAGTCAGTAACTAGTAAGTAGTAGAACAACTTATACTTCCATGAGCAGCTCTAGGTTACGAACCGACGCAATGTCGGCCACATTCTGATTGAGAGTCAGTAACTAGTAAGTAGTAGAACAACTTATACTTCCATGAGCAGCTCTAGGTTACGAACCGACGCAATGTCGGCCACATTCTGATTGAGAGTCAGTAACTAGTAAGTAGTAGAACAACTTATACTTCCATGAGCAGCTCTAGGTTACGAACCGACGCAATGTCGGCCACATTCTGATTGAGAGTCAGTAACTAGTAAGTAGTAGAACAACTTATACTTCCATGAGCAGCTCTAGGTTACGAACCGACGCAATGTCGGCCACATTCTGATTGAGAGTCAGTAACTAGTAAGTAGTAGAACAACTTATACTTCCATGAGCAGCTCTAGGTTACGAACCGACGCAATGTCGGCCACATTCTGATTGAGAGTCAGTAACTAGTAAGTAGTAGAACAACTTATACTTCCATGAGCAGCTCTAGGTTACGAACCGACGCAATGTCGGCCACATTCTGATTGAGAGTCAGTAACTAGTAAGTAGTAGAACAACTTATACTTCCATGAGCAGCTCTAGGTTACGAACCGACGCAATGTCGGCCACATTCTGATTGAGAGTCAGTAACTAGTAAGTAGTAGAACAACTTATACTTCCATGAGCAGCTCTAGGTTACGAACCGACGCAATGTCGGCCACATTCTGATTGAGAGTCAGTAACTAGTAAGTAGTAGAACAACTTATACTTCCATGAGCAGCTCTAGGTTACGAACCGACGCAATGTCGGCCACATTCTGATTGAGAGTCAGTAACTTGTTTAGCGGCATTGACTCTGGGCCCGTCATCAAACAGGAGAGCTTGTTTTCCCAAAGTGCAGTCAGGGAAACAATCTGCTAAGAAAGACATTTCCCTGAATGTACGTACACTGTTAATATAGAAATACAAACAGGAAACTCCTGAGGCTAGAAAAAAGCTTGCTTTCTTGGCTAGATAGTATGTTCGCAGATCATAGTTGTTGTTCCGCGCGGCTGAGCCCTAATCACTGGCATTGCCTTCTGTTCCTCCTGTTCGCTCCGAGGCTCCGCCGTACTTTACCTGCGTCCATAAGACGTGCATTAACTGTTCAGCGCGTTAACATTAACAAATGAAAGCGTACCCGTATGCGCGTTACTGCGGTTGCTACTACCTACCCATGACACACAAACCTTTTGTTAATTGAACCACAGTCGACACGACGCATTAACAGTAATGTCCTTTATGCTCTTCGACTCGCAACGTATTGAAACACTCGTTTCGATGAGATGAATGCTTTGTGTGTGAAATAACTGAGTTTACATTCATACTTAAATATCAAATGAAGCCCACATGGCCTGATTTGATATTTGTCACTAGGGCTCGTTTAGTTTGACTGTGAAACAAGGTTTCATCTGTGAAGTTATATTGAGATAAAAAAATCAAATTTCAATTTTAACTGGGAAGGCACAGCATAAGGCCCTTTCTACACGGCACAGTTTCTGTACAGTAGCTACGGCGGCGGCGGCGCGTCTAAACCGCGCCGTAGAAACGACCTGTCCGTCGCAAGCTTCCACAGTGATGCATACAACACTGACGACCGGCACCCTAATTGCAAAACACACTATCAATCTAAATCTGAATAATTTTGAAGCATATTGCTAATACATTGCTTCATATGTTCGGAAAACTTGTCAGCTCAACAACGTAAATAACGCAATGAATGTTGCTGAACTGTCAAAATGAAACCCATTCCTACTGATAGTGTGTTACGCAAGTACCCCGCGGAGCGTGCCTGCACAGGGCGAATGAAACGTGCGTGTACAAAGGGCCTAGCTTCTTTCATACATATCTGTTTACAACAATTTACGAGACTGTATACTTCGATTAAATGTTGTGCAGTCAGAACCTTTGCTAGATGCAGTAGAATATTATTATTTACGATATTAATACAATTTATATAAAAATAGCGGCATCTCCGAACTTCAATATTGAAGGCAATTGCGTAAATATAATGCAGTGTAGCCTGCAGGAATCCGGCGCTATGAGCCTTCCGTAATAACATCGGCTGAGATCAGGCACCAACAATACAAATAACAACCGTATAACACAAACAATACGATGCATATTGCATTGCGTATACGTAGAAGAAGGAAGAATACGTGTTATTTGCGGTCTATTTCTTTTGGTATTGTTTGTAGCCAGATGTAGTGGGGTACATAATACGAGGAAACCTTCCTACTGGCTGCAGGACGCGGCTCGGCAGCGGTGCTATGTGACCGTGTTGATAAGACCAGTTGCAAAGAGCATCATCGCTTTAACCGTTCATTCTTGAATAGAATCTGGAAGACCTCCTCAAATACAGCAACAATACTTGATTTTGAGGAAGCTCTGACGTTACCTGTAAACGTAAACAATAGAGCGCTGCTCCCTTGTGTCGTGAGCGCTCCACTCGTATGTCCTACCCAGACGTCTAGCTCCTTTGGGCGCATGCTGCTACTCTACTTACAGTCTGGGATAGAGCAGTTACAATTTTATTGTATGTGCATCGTCTTCACATATTATTATATAATTAATGTACCTATGCCAAATATTGTAAAATATTAAAAAAAGTAACGGTGGAGTGTCTTGCCCATTCTTCTCCATACGAAAACTACCTTTTGGCAGGGGCGACTAGACAATCAATTCTATTTTAATGTAACTTTTGACGTTCAAAACTGTCTTTTATGTGCCTATTTGAAATAAATGCTTTGACTTTGAACAATACGTGGATCAATTTAAGCGTTGATCTTCAATTTGCCAAACAATACGTTACTGTCTGGTGACCGGTTTAGATCACAGTTTAGCGGTGTCTCGAACGAGACCCATATTGAAGCTAAATTGACAGCCATTTTAATTCTGGCTAAATATAAACAATGAATGTTAGTCGATTGTGATCAGTCAATGAAATGTTGCGGCTTGCGACAACAATGAGCAACGGATAAACAATTAGAAGTATTAGTTGCTACAAGTACCTACTTGTGAAGAGATTGTGATCTCGTCGCTAGAAGGATGCTGCTTCAAGTACTCTACAACAAGGTCGTTATTAGTTTCAACATTACTATTTTCATCCTTGATTTGAGTGCTTTGTTGGTATAGTACTGCTCTGCTGCTGATCCTGGGTTCAATTCCTAGATTAGGCAAAGTGTTATTCGAATAGGAATTACTAATAAAAAAAAAGTAGCAGCTTTAAGTCTGGATTTGGGCTTGGTTCATGGCAATAAGCTAGACTGCTATTAAACATTAGTTAGTTAGTTACTACACGCAGTGTGGGTGTACTACACGCAGTGTGGGTGTACTACACGCAGTGTGGGTGTACTACACGCAGTGTGGGTGTACTACACACTTGCTTAACTCTTCGATAAGGGCGTGAAGTTATGTTAACTTTACGTAAATGTAAAACAGTGGTTTTGTGAGACACTTGCGTTGAAGTATTGAATGAATGTTAGTCAGTCTGCCTAGCCTTTACTAAAGTATGTTAGGGTCGGCTTCCAGTCTAACCGGATGCAATCGAATACCAGTATTTTACATGGAGTGACTGCCCGTCTAACCTCCACAACCCAGTAACTGGGTAACACGATACGCCTTGGTAAGACTGGTTGTCAGACTTCTAGGCGGCTTATTAGGTGTTTCGGCCGCTGAGTTTCGTCTGATCCGGTCGAAACAGGAATTTCATTATCCTAACTTTAATATTATAAATGCGAAAGTAAGTTTGTTTGTTACCTTTTCACGCCTAAACCACTGAGCCGATCATCCTGAAATTTTGCATATACGTTGTCAGGTGTACAGAAACGGACACAGGGAAAAAAGAGCTGTTCCTGAGGAAAACAACAATAACGTTATTATGATAATAGATGGCGCCACATGTGTATTGAACTTTGTCACATGATTTAATTCTGAGGCGGTACGAAGTTCGCTGGGTCAGCTAGTTATTAATATTTTTGAGTGGTGTTTCGGACTATACTTATACGTATATATATGTTACGGACTATACTTTTTTTAAACAAATTTTGTACAGTCAGAATGAAAAACCTTAGGTAGGGTTATATTATTTAAGTAAAAGTCAGGGAGTTATTGGAAAAAGACAAAGTTTAATTTATACAATTACAACATTAAACAGTAAACATGACAAATCACAATAATCAGTCATATATATCAATTGACACGTGTTCAACAAGAATGCTAAATGTAAATTACTATAATCAGTCTTGTATATCAATTACCTATTAAAAACCATTTTACTATATTTCCGAAAATAAGGAACAATAGCGTAAAAAAAGTAGGTAATTTAAAAAAAATAATCGACTTCAAAAAGAAATTAACTCAAAATTATGAAATAACTTTAATTTCGGAAGTCGGTGTCTTGGGATCTGCATTTTAGAATTTAGTTTTTTGCCACCGACTTCCCATGAAAATTATGCCACATTTCGCGATTTTTTAAAAAAAAATTTACTGACAGTTCCATGCCAAGATTCAACCATTCACAAAAAAATAAACTACAGTCAATCACCTCACATCGCGTATAAAAAAATTGACGTGTAATCTACGTGGCACTTTTAGACGGAATATTTTACATAGCCTGGGCAGCGGCAACGATGACGTGGCCATGGGTTGACGATAAGGATTCTCCGTAATGTACACATTGCAAATTACAACAAAAGTTCTTTTGTTACTTTTCACCCTTTTAACCAATCATGTGTAAGAAAGAGACAGCAATACGTTGTAATAATAGCTTTTGTTTTGTTGTGTTTGTGTGTCAATGTGTGTGCGTGCAACATGCCAAAAGTCGAAAACAAACCGACCCGTGAGAGATCACTCATTAGTGTTTATTTTATTTATAATTAATAATTTATACATGGCCACAAAGTAAAATAGGTGTTATTTAATTATTTTTCTGATGTTACTTTGCCTCTAAAAAAGGATTCGTCCGAAACACTACGTAAAAATATTAATAATAATGAAATTTCTGTTTCGACCGGATCGGACGAAACTCAGCGGCCGAAACGGCTACTAAGCCCTGGGCTTCTGACTACCCGTAACGACTGTTAAAGATGTACAAATGACAGCCGAGACCAACGGTTTAACGTGCTCTCCGAGGCACGGAGGAGTCTGAATATGTAATGCATGGTTCTACAACCTGCCCGCAAACCAACAGCGGCTTGCGAAGCTTAACCCTCGACTGACCCGTGCGGCTGTGACTGCGAGCCCCGCGGCCCCTCCGTCCTCCTCCGTGGAGTCGGATGTAATTGTGTAGTTATAACAAGACATCTCGTCACTGTGTGGTGTCCATAAAGTTAGTTACCCACAACAAGATACATCAACATAGTAACGCACTATGCAACTTAGTCAGTTGTACAGTTGATGGCGACTATAAACGACTGCTTGTCAAGTCGTCTGAAGCTCAGCCGGTAAAGGCCTATTGTCTAAATAGGTGATAAATAAGGCAAAGTTAGGCGGGCGGCACACGGGCGCGCCATAGACGAGGCGCGCGAGGAGCGCGGGCGTGCCTCGCAATGTCGTGTGCAGGACTTCAAGCGCGATAGATAGAGTGGGCGTATTCTGGGGACAACTCACACACAGAAGGTCCGTCTCACTCAATAACTATTAAGAAAATATCTCCTGCAAGCAGATAAAGAATAAAAGGAAACTATGTTATCGCTAAACCGTTTGCAATCTTACAGAAAAAGGTAAATGATTGATTGCATATGAGTGGGTTAAGGAGAAAGACTTAGGAATCCGTGGAATGTTGAGTCATATGCTTCCCGCGCAGAGTTCATAGTTGTGGACATGCCTGGGGGAGGTTCGTGTCCAGCAGTAGACGTCTTGTGACGATAACGCGCGGGTCATACAAAGGACATAACGAAGGCCTGTCTGAGCAAACACTGCCGCCGTCACATAGTGCAACATGGAGTAGCAGTTAGTTTCTATTAATGTTTTGGACCATGCGTTATGAGTTTTCCTTCTGCATCTCTCTGTGTCGCACATCTAGTTGCAGCACAAAGCGTGGAGCGTGACGTAATTAATGCCAATTTAACGCGTCCCTTCCCCGCGCCGGTCATACCTTTACATACGAACTGTGCGCTCCAGCCGGGGCGGGGATTCCTCCCGTGGGAGATATGCTTTGCCCCTTTGTTGGGTGGTCCTGCTTTGCATACCGGTGCCTCATAGGTCGTGTCGTCACTGAGGCATCTGTAGCGCGCCGCTATGTTGCAAGTATTGCAATATATCTTGGAAATGACTTTGTCATTCATACCTCAAGGGTTGGGAAAATTCCGAGCTTTATTTTAATACGACGCACAAATCCTTTAAAAGGATATTGAGATAATATATTGAGATAATTAAAGTCCATAATCCTGTTCAATTGACCGAGGTTTCTTTTTATTGTGTCCAGCAGCACATGCGTGTCCAGTTTGCTAAGCAATCAGTTTCCCTGACTGCGCATAGCACTCCAAAACTTGGACTAACAGACTTTCATGTCATTTTTGTCGATCAACTAATGGAAATCGATAAGAGCGCTTTTAATGTTGTCAGCCGACGTACTAAAGTCTCTTAAAGTTACCTTTGCAAAAGAAAATGTTGGGTTGTTGGTTGAAAACTTGTTCCAGTTCCGACTGAACTCAAACTCAAAGCATTTATTTCAATTAAACCATATACAGGCACTTTTGAATTGTCAAAATTAAATAGTCGGTCAGTTAGTAAGAAAGTTGAAGCTAGTTGCCCATTCCAAAACGTAGATCTCTATGGAGAAGAACGGGCAAGAAACTCCATGGACACTCTTTTAAATCAAGATATTACAAAATCCCTTGTTGCTTCTATATGTGAGAATAATGTAAAAAAAAAACACACAAGTAAAGAAAAAATTCAAAATATAAGATTAAAAATAAGCCTTGGCAGTTAAGAGATGATCAGTCTCAACCGACGGCGCCAGTACCTACACGAACATGACGCGTAGATCAGCACCATCTAGCTCAACCATTTTGTAGGGAATCGAATGATCCAACACACGCGCCACCATCACTGAGACATTTAAGAACAGAACTGTGAGCGGAGTAGGTAATGCAGCGCGCTGCTAATAGCCGGCTGAAACATCGGCTGCCTGGCCGCGCACGATGCCGCCGCGCACGACCCCGCTGCGCCGCGACGCCCAGCCTGGACTCATAATAAATATCGGTTGTCAGGCCGCGCGGGACGCCGCCGCGCCGCGACGCCCAGCCTGGACTCATAATAAACATCGGCTGTAAGGCCGCGCGGGACGCCGCCGCGCCGCGACGCCCAGCCTGGACTCATAATAAACATCGGCTAACATATTGTAAAACAAAGTTCCCCCGCCGCCTGTCTGTCTGTCTGAACTGAGCGATAAACTCAAAAACTACTCAACGGATTTTCATACGGTTATCACCAATGGACGGAGTGATTCTTGAGGAAGGGTTAGGTGTGCCTATAATCCATTCGGACGAACGGACAGACGGATATGATGAAAATATAAGGGTTCCGTTTTTGCCGTTTAGCTACAAAACCCTAAAAACCGGGCATCAATCCAGCCAGAGTCTAGGCTGATATTTATATCTGAATAAAAATTAATTTCTGGTTTCCTCAATAAGATATTCTTCAATAAAGATAACGTTCTAGAATACACGGATTGCTTTCCATAATAAACTAAGTTAATAGAATCAATGTCAAATGCAAATCCAGTCAATTATCAATTCGATTTATGTTTATTAATCGTGATGTACGATCTAAACCTATGATTGGTTCGTACTGGCACACTTACTTCGAACAAGTCGTCCTCTTTGTGCAGAGAGCAGAAAAGAGTAAAACGTCACATAGCGTACGGGAGGTTGTAAAGTATAAAATTAGTCGGAGTTTGAGCCTACGTCCGGCGATGCCGTCCGATACCGTCCGATCCGGACAACGATTAGCGCTTGCCTGCCCAATTACTGACCGGACACACTGGCTCACTGACAGCGCACTCACAACCCAACTCTATCTTAACTCTCCATGGTTCAAATTGTTTTACAGCCAGGTTGGTTTTGGCAGGACCGGCTAATTCAGAAATCCAATCAATAAGACTGTTTCTACGTGTGAAGTTTCTTTTTCTTTTATGAGTAGTTTCGGTGACGTCAGGTGAGTTTTGCAGTTGATGGAAGTCCGCGACCACACATATTTAATGATTGTTATTAAGGGGCTTACAGGACCTAAACGCAAAAAAACGCAAGTTTTATAAACAATAAAAGTATATGATCGACTACAGTAAACAAAATCAGAAAAATATATGATATTCTTCAGGATATATGCTAGGTAGATAGTTTGTTGAAAACATAATACAACTAATTTCATACGATAGAAAAAAATCATGAAGGTGTCTCTAAAAACTTTCTTTTTACAATAAAAACCATGCTAATACACGAGTACATACTTACAATCACTATGATTTTTTGTAAATAGATAATTGCTTCACATTTTGCAATAAATTACCAGCGTTGTGTCATCGTGTTGTCCATTGTTGTTGATTGTACATGCGTAGACATTCTCGTGCGAGTTGCATGTATGTGCTGAACAGAACTTACGAACAAGTTAATTAAGAGCTAATTAAACGAGCGCCTACTGCGGTGTTCTCCGATTATGAAAAATTCAGTATGTTTAATCAATACGGTAATTTTCAAGTATCGCGTATACGAGGGCGGGTCAAAAAGTTCGCGACATGGAAGAGTTAGAGTGGGGAGGGCTTTCTTTATATGTCACTACTTTTTGACTCAATACAACTATAAATACTAAGTTTCAGCCCTATCGGTTCATTATACTTTGAGATTTCGTTGGATAAACAAGTAAATCGAGAAGAGAACACTGACTATGCAGATAATTGAGTTTCGTGCCGTGATAAAGTTCCTTACTAAGCAAGGAACAACACCTCAGATAATTATGGAAGAGAGTTCATCTGTTTCTGGGGACTCTTGCGCTGGAGTTCATCTGTTTCTGGGGACTCTTGCCCTGGAGTTCATCTGTTTCTGGGGACTCTTGCCCTGGAGTTCATCTGTTTCTGGGGACTCTTGCCCTGGAGTTCATCTGTTTCTGGGGACTCTTGCCCTGGAGTTCATCTGTTTCTGGGGACTCTTGCCCTGGAGTTCATCTGTTTCTGGGGACTCTTGCCCTGGAAAATCGATGATTTACATGTGGCATAGTCTTTTCAAGCAAGGCAGAGACTCAATTGAAGACGGTCAGCGCTCTGGCAACTTTGAGGCAACATCTTCTGACATTGTTGAAAAACTTGTTCTCGAAGATGCTGAAGAAAAAACAGATCGCAGAGATGACTGGAGTATCGTCTGAAACTATTTTGAGAATTCTCCATGACCATCTTGGCATGTCTAAGGTCAGTGCAAGATGGGTGCCGAGAAGGCTCACACCGCTTCAAAAACAGCAGCGCGTCGAGTATTATAGCGAGTTTTTGGATCCGTGTAGTGAGAACAGGGATGAGTTTATGAACCGAAATGTGACTGGGAATTAAACTAGGGTGCTTATCATCGCAATAACAACCAAAGCAATCTTATCAAAACAACATTAAAATCATTACAATTACATACACTAAATTTATTCTTCGTTAAATATTACAAGTTCTATTACTCGTAATATTTTAAATCTAATACTAAAAATAACAAAATTAAATCCTAACTTAACTAAAACTATACAGAAACTAAAATATAGCGTCGAAAAATTCATCCGCATCGCTGTCAGGGTTCATCAATATGAACCTGAGTCAAAGTAAGAGTCCATGCAGTGGCACAAAAAAGGCGCAGCACTGCCTAAGAAGTTCAAGGTGTCACAATCGACCGGAAAGATTATGGCTACAGTTTTTTTGGGATTCAGAGAGGATTTTGTTGATCGATTATAAAGATAAAGGTGTCAATATCACGGGGCAATACTACTCTACGCTACTAGAAAAAAAGAAAAGAAGGGGAAAGTGGTCTCGAGGAGTGCTCCTTTTGCACGACAACGCACCCGTTCACAAGGGTCATGTAGTGAGGGCTGCCTTACACAAGCGCGGGTTCGAAACTCTGAACCACCCACCTTATAGTCCAGATTTGGCCCCTTATGATTATTATTTGTTCCCAAACATGAAAAAGAGCTTCGTGGAAATAAATTTACCGATGACGAAGAAGTGAAGTCGGCTACTTCTGCCTATTTTGAGGGCCTTGACAAATAATTTTTTTTCGAAGGTATAAACAAATTATTTATTTGAAAGGTCTGAGAAGTGTATTAGGGTTAATGGAGAATATATTGAAAAGGAAAAATAATTTCGTGTTTAATTTCACCTCCCTTAATTTTCATGCCGCGAACTTTTTGACCTCCCCTCGTATTGTACAGTTTGCGTGCGGTCACTGCGCATGTATACGATACTAAATATTATTCTTGCGAGTTCATTAACACGCTTTCCTAACACTACTGGGAATGAAACAAAATATAATCATGAGCTGCTTCTTGTGGATATTATGGATGGGGTTAACTGTAACTCTTCATGTATTTTGGTGCTTCTGACAGTTGCGCCACTATCTGGAAACAGTTGAGCACTATCGGGCGAGTGTTAATTGCAACTTTCAGGATGTAATTGTTGTATCTGCAAGCATGTAACATGTCGTTTCCTGCCCGCAGCGGCTTACTTCTACGTGGGCTCGTCGGGCTCGCCAAGCGCGCGCGCGGCGGGCGCCACGCGGCTGCGCGACGAGCGCGGCGGCGCCGGCCCGCTGCGGCGCTACGGCGGCGAGAGCGTCACGCTGTCGCTGCCCGACGGCAAGACGCTCAAGGACTACCGCTGGTTCGCCGTCTACTGCGACGAGTACTCGGTCAGTATTGAGAATGTACACTCATCATCTGCCTTTCCCCAACTATGTTGGGGTCGGCTTCAGTCTAACGAATGCAGTTAAATACCAGTATTTTATATGAAGCGACTGCCTCTCTGACCGCTGCAACCCGGTAAGTTAATGGGTATTATGATACTCCTTGGTAAGACTGGTTTGTCTCGAATGTACAGTACGGGAAACTAATTATTTAGCAATTTGTGTGTCAATGTGTACGTACAGTCAACCACACATCAGCAGTGGTAACAATTAGGCATTGACAGAGCCTTTATGTCGTAGCAGTAAGGGCGATTTTCGCAGTTCAAGCGTTACCACTGATGTGCGGTTGACTGCACAGTAAGCGATCAAAACTGCTTAAGCACGTTAAGGATGGTATTGCTGTGAACACGCCGCCCGCGCCCGTACAGGCCGTACCTTAAGCACGTTAAGGATGGTATTGCTGTGAACACGCCGCCCGCGCCCGTACAGGCCGTACCTTAAGCACGTTAAGGATGGTATTGCTGTGAACACGCCGCCCGCGCCCGTACAGGCCGTACCTACTTCTGTGTGTATAGGTGGTGTATCAACACAGAACGCACACTTCACATTTTCCACACTGGCTAGCGTCGAACGTAACGAAAAACATACCGTCGTTTTTTCACACAGGGTAGGTAATTACGTATGAACTTGGTTGGTTCATACGATTGCTAAAACTTACATAGCGGGTAGCGTTACGTATTGGATTAATAATCGCGTAGGTCTGGCTTTCAATCTCGAGATGTGACTTTTATTAATCTTTTCAACAATAATCTTTATCGTTTTTTGTTATTATTCGATAGATTAATAAACGAGAAGAATAACGTAATAATTATTTTATTTTTATTATTATATTGTTATGATAAATGTATCAGTCTGCTAAACAATAAATTTCCCTGACTGTACGAAGATGGGTTGTTAGAACATCATCATAATAACATTTAGTTCAGTTTATCTTGTATTCATAACAAGGCTGTATTTTGTGGTATTCGTTATCATCAGGGAGGGCCCTGCCTTGCAGTGTTACAAAACATGCATATAATAAATAAATAAATTACCATATTACCCTGAGATTACTGGCGAATACTGTTAGTTAGGCATGTTAGGTATCTGCACAATTTTATTTAATGATGGTCTGGCAGTTTGAGAACTTTAAATGCGGCCTACTAACGTCCTTTCTTTGGTATTGTTTGTCGAGCAGTTGAGCTGCTCAAGTGAAAAGTTGAGCTATACGGTTACTAACGTAATTATGCGCGCGCTGAGTGGACAGGACCATTCAAATCTGTGTGGATCCTCGTTTGTATTGTTCTGTGTATGTAATATGAACGTGTTTTGTCCTGTGCAGGTGAACTTCGGCGACGTGTCGATCCCCCGCGACATGGAGTACCCGCGGCCCGCGAAGGTGGCGGCGCTGCGCGGCGTGCACGGCGTGTCCTCGGACCCCGTGGTGGTGGTGGATGCGCAGACGCTGCTCGTGCCCAACTTCTCCTACGACGGCGAGGCGCCCGGTGAGTATTGCGCAAGTGTACCCACGCATGTACACTCAGGGAACTTCGTCATTCAGCAACAAACAATCAAGTCAAACAATACATTTCCCTGACTTAACAACAGAAGTATGTACAGCCACGAACAGTTATAGTTACGCAAAATTCAAAAGCGCGTCTTTTACTGAACAGTAAGGTACAACAATTTGAAAAAAGTCTTATTTCAAAACAGTATTTCGATAATACAATGTGCGTGTCACCATAAAATACGTACCTATCTACCAATACTTTTGGAGAAAATCTCTTTTTAAACTTGCGAGTAAGATATTTCTGTTCGTGTGTGTACAGCAAAGGTACATAAAAGTACACAGATATTATTATTCTTCACATTACGTCTCCGAAAGTTGAGACACTGATCAAAAAGTAAATCACTACCAGAAAGTAGCATAGTTCAGCTTTACGTCTTGTGAAACAAACAAACAAACACTAATTATAATAAATAAATAAATAAATGCTTTATTGACGCAAGTCCTTACAATTATGCTTAATATCTAGCTAATGTTCTCAATAATTAAAGGCGCACAAAAATTTAAACCCTGACTCCTAAACTAGGAATACCTGTGACTTAGGAGTCAGTGTTCTACTGCCACTTGGACAGATCCCTGTGGAAGTTAAGAGGTGGTAAGCTGATATAATATATATATAATATAATCTTGATTTGAGGTCTCTGACCGGCGATCGCCTGGAGGACACGGTGGAGGTCTGCCCAGCTTGGGCGGAGCACCGCCGCGTCCTTACGGCGGCGATCTGTCGCGTCCGGCCCTGGTCCAGGCCATGGTACGGAGCGAGAGTGCATGGGAAGCCGTCACCTCCTTCTGCGAAGCAGGAATACTCGCGAAGGAGGAGGCGGAGCGCGTGAGGGAGAGGCAATCTTTGCGCCCTCACGCCGGCACGCCCCTAGTCGCCGCAGGAGACGTCCTGGGCGTCGTGAATCGATAGCCGATTCCCGGCCACCGTAGGCGCGGGCTTGCGGACGGCGCGCAATGGGTAGCTCGCCGTCCGGTAAGGACCAAGCCCGGGTCGACGGCGTGTTGTGTTCCACGCGCGCCTCAAAGAGATATCAGCCAGCACTGATTGATGGGGTCCGTTAGGGCCGATGCCTGCCAGGGTCGCGGGTTCTTTGAAAGAGATACCTACCGTGGCCCCTGGCACAGGCAACTGATGGAGCACGGGTGGGTTTTATTCAGTAAAAGTCTGACACGCCCTCCCGCTCCGCCCAGAGCGGGAGAAGTTATTTGATAATTTCACACCTAAAAAAAAAGATCTCTGACCGGCTCAGAATGATAAAACGTCTTCCCTGGTTTCACTTTTCATATAAGATTTATAATTATGTTCAACTTCGTGATCATTTAATTATTTTGTGTCATTAATAACTAACAAATCACAATATTATCTTAAATTACAGTTATTACTTTAATTATCACTAGAAACGTCACGCAAACTTCGTCAAAATAAATAACAACGCACATAAAAATATAATAAATTATACAATCATATTAAATAACGATTTACAAGGTTTGAGTGACGCAGTGACACGCACCGCGTAGCTGGTCGCGCGACACGCGTTCGGAGCTATAAATCGTTCAAGTGAACGCATAAATTGCACGCAGATTATCAGCACATCGCGCGATCTAAACGCCTCCACATTTGCATGAGACGCGAGGTCGCGCGTACGTGTCGCCGCGCGCCCTGGCCGCCTGGCGTCGCGTCAATTACGATGTTTATCTTTGTTTCCGCGATGTTTAAAAAAAATAATAATAAATGTGTCTATCAAAGGATTGTTTGAAAATATACGGTCGGTAAGCTGGAAACGCGATAAATAAAAAAGAAGGTATTTTGACCTGAAATCTATTCGTTTAAAGTATTGGTCTTGAGTAAATAAAATGTTATTTATTTCTATATTATTATCTTCCTACTACTAATACTGTTGAACGCTCTCAACGTACACGTGTTCATTCAACGTACCAATCAAAACGTTCGTCGTACAGTCGTAACTCTTAACAGAGGTGAACGCACCAGTGATGGTCACCACTTTCACTGATTGATCTAGTTGATTATAATCGCATCACGTTTAATGGTCATAATGTGCATAAATCAGCAGTAACAGCCTGCTATGGGTGTCATAAGCGTCACGCTCGCCGGCCTCGACGGGAAGGCAGAGAGTAGGTTTGGTAACAGCCTGCTATGGGTGTCATAAGCGTCACGCTCGCCGGCCTCGACGGGAAGGCAGAGAGTAGGTTTGGTAACAGCCTGCTATGGGTGCCATAAGCGTCACGCTCGCCGGCCTCGACGGGAAGGCAGAGAGTAGGTTTGGTAACAGCCTGCTATGGGTGCCATAAGCGTCACGCTCGCCGGCCTCGACGGGAAGGCAGAGAGTAGGTTTGGTAACAGCCTGCTATGGGTGTCATAAGCGTCACGCTCGCCGGCCTCGACGGGAAGGCAGAGAGTAGGTTTGGTAACAGCCTGCTATGGGTGTCATAAGCGTCACGCTCGCCGGCCTCGACGGGAAGGCAGAGAGTAGGTTTGGTAACAGCCTGCTATGGGTGCCATAAGCGTCACGCTCGCCGGCCTCGACGGGAAGGCAGAGAGTAGGTTTGGTAACAGCCTGCTATGGGTGCCATAAGCGTCACGCTCGCCGGCCTCGACGGGAAGGCAGAGAGTAGGTTTGGTAACAGCCTGCTATGGGTGCCATAAGCGTCACGCTCGCCGGCCTCGACGGGAAGGCAGAGAGTAGGTTTGGTAACAGCCTGCTATGGGTGTCATAAGCGTCACGCTCGCCGGACTCGACGGGAAGGCAGAGAGTAGGTTTGGTAACAGCCTGCTATGGGTGTCATAAGCGTCACGCTCGCCGGCCTCGACGGGAAGGCAGAGAGTAGGTTTGGTAACAGCCTGCTATGGGTGCCATAAGCGTCACGCTCGCCGGCCTCGACGGGAAGGCAGAGAGTAGGTTTGGTAACAGCCTGCTATGGGTGTCATAAGCGTCACGCTCGCCGGCCTCGACGGGAAGGCAGAGAGTAGGTTTGGTAACAGCCTGCTATGGGTGTCATAAGCGTCACGCTCGCCGGCCTCGACGGGAAGGCAGAGAGTAGGTTTGGTAACAGCCTGCTATGGGTGTCATAAGCGTCACGCTCGCCGGCCTCGACGGGAAGGCAGAGAGTAGGTTTGGTAACAGCCTGCTATGGGTGCCATAAGCGTCACGCTCGCCGGCCTCGACGGGAAGGCAGAGAGTAGGTTTGGTAACAGCCTGCTATGGGTGCCATAAGCGTCACGCTCGCCGGCCTCGACGGGAAGGCAGAGAGTAGGTTTGGTAACAGCCTGCTATGGGTGTCATAAGCGTCACGCTCGCCGGCCTCGACGGGAAGGCAGAGAGTAGGTTTGGTAACAGCCTGCTATGGGTGTCATAAGCGTCACGCTCGCCGGCCTCGACGGGAAGGCAGAGAGTAGGTTTGGTAACAGCCTGCTATGGGTGCCATAAGCGTCACGCTCGCCGGCCTCGACGGGAAGGCAGAGAGTAGGTTTGGTAACAGCCTGCTATGGGTGCCATAAGCGTCACGCTCGCCGGCCTCGACGGGAAGGCAGAGAGTAGGTTTGGTAACAGCCTGCTATGGGTGCCATAAGCGTCACGCTCGCCGGCCTCGACGGGAAGGCAGAGAGTAGGTTTGGTAACAGCCTGCTATGGGTGTCATAAGCGTCACGCTCGCCGGCCTCGACGGGAAGGCAGAGAGTAGGTTTGGTAACAGCCTGCTATGGGTGTCATAAGCGTCACGCTCGCCGGCCTCGACGGGAAGGCAGAGAGTAGGTTTGGTAACAGCCTGCTATGGGTGCCATAAGCGTCACGCTCGCCGGCCTCGACGGGAAGGCAGAGAGTAGGTTTGGTAACAGCCTGCTATGGGTGTCATAAGCGTCACGCTCGCCGGCCTCGACGGGAAGGCAGAGAGTAGGTTTGGTAACAGCCTGCTATGGGTGTCATAAGCGTCACGCTCGCCGGCCTCGACGGGAAGGCAGAGAGTAGGTTTGGTAACAGCCTGCTATGGGTGCCATAAGCGTCACGCTCGCCGGCCTCGACGGGAAGGCAGAGAGTAGGTTTGGTAACAGCCTGCAATGGGTGTCATAAGCGTCACGCTCGCCGGCCTCGACGGGAAGGCAGAGAGTAGGTTTGGTAACAACCTGCTATGGGTGCCATAAGCGTCACGCTCGCCGGCCTCGACGGGAAGGCAGAGAGTAGGTTTGGTAACAGCCTGCTATGGGTGCGATAAGCGTCACGCTCGCCGGCCTCGACGGGAAGGCAGAGAGTAGGTTTGGTAACAGCCTGCTATGGGTGTCATAAGCGTCACGCTCGCCGGCCTCGACGGGAAGGCAGAGAGTAGGTTTGGTAACAGCCTGCTATGGGTGCCATAAGCGTCACGCTCGCCGGCCTCGACGGGAAGGCAGAGAGTAGGTTTGGTAACAGCCTGCTATGGGTGCCATAAGCGTCACGCTCGCCGGCCTCGACGGGAAGGCAGAGAGTAGGTTTGGTAACAGCCTGCTATGGGTGCCATAAGAGTCACGCTCGCCGGCCTCGACGGGAAGGCAGAGAGTAGGTTTGCTGAAAACAACAAAAAGCTTTCCACTGAATAATTTATTTCGCATTTTCTTCCCAATTTTAAAAAGATTACGGGAAGAGCTCCAATACTTATTGTGACATCATCTTGTGAGTAACATTCCTCTTCCGTAGCGTCAGTAATATGAAGGTATATAGATGATCGCGGCGCCACTTTGTCAGCGTGTCGCGACATTAACTGTGGTGTGTCACCGTGTATCCCCATCCTTACTTAGTTTTACTTATTAGTTTTACTTTTTGTGGCTACAGTAACTCACACACTTGTTAAAATTATATAAAAATAATCTACTTTAACAATAGTTGTAAATATGTGAGCACCATGTATCTATCACATAATTGATTTACCTGTCATTGCTTTATTTTTAATTCTTTTTACCTTTTGTTGGCAGACTAATTTTTATTCTAGATGCATCGTCTTCACATATAATTATATAATTAATGTACCTATACAGAACTTGTAAAACATTTTAAAAGAGTAACGGTGGAGTTTCTTGCCCATTCTTCTCCATACGAAAACTACCTTTTGGAATGGGCGACTAGAATCAATTGTTTTTACTATAATTTTTGACGTTCAAAAGTGCCTTTACTGTGCCTAATTGAAATAAATGATTTGACTTTGACTTTGACTTACACACGCGCGTCTTGAGGTCTTACGAGCCCGTCAGGTAATAAGGCGCTCGGCACACTGATGTCGCAATTTGGTCGGGGAGAGGCACATCACACAATTGCATCACATCATAAACATAACCTACAATAGGATGCTAACAGTCAGTTGAGCAATGTGACAAGTACTTGAATTTAAAACAACTATAACTGACTAGATAAAAAGAAAAACAGTGAGACGTCATCAATATGAACTAGATGCTATCATTCGGAATGATTTAAATTTAAAACAACTATAACTGACTAGATAAAAAGAAAAACAGTGAGACGTCATCAATATGAACTAGATGCTATCATTCGGAATGATTTAAATTTAAAACAACTATAACTGACTAGATAAAAAGAAAAACAGTGAGACGTCATCAATATGAACTAGATGCTATCATTCGGAATGATTTAAATTTAAAACAACTATAACTGACTAGATAAAAAGAGAAACAGCGAGACGTCATCAATATGAACTAGATGCTATCACTCGGAGTGATTTAAATTTAAAACAACTATAACTGACTAGATAAAAACTTTTTTACAAAAAAAACAACCAACTTAAAAAAAAACTACAAAGTGATAAATAACTTTAATTTCGGAAGTCGGTGTCAAAAAACGAAAATGCGGAACCAACGACACCGACTTCCGAAATTAAAGTTATTTATCACTTTGTAGTTTTTTTTGAAGTCGGTTGTTTTTTTTGTAAAAAAGTTTTTATTTTTCACTTTTTAGTTGTACCTACTCCACACAAATTCAAATAACACTAGTGCATTGAGGAATTGAAGACACCGACTAGAAGAATCATCAAAATTCGCATAGAAATGCCGGAGATGCAGTATATTTATGCATATAACATCGTACATAAGAATAATTATATAATGTATTATATACTAAAACCTTCCTGAAAGTATGTAGATTACATTAGTGAAAGAATTATCAAAATCGGTTCATTAGTTTTTGAGAAAATCGCGGACAAACAAACATACATACATACATACGGGTCGAATACAGAACCTCCTTTTTTGAAGTCGGTTAAAAAAGAGAAACAGCGAGACGTCATCAATATGAATTAGATACCATAATTCGGAATGATTTACTCCCGCCGCAAAGCAATCTATTTTGTGCAAGATATACGAATAGGAATAATGCATTGCCAAGTACTATTAATTATGGAAATTGAGACAATATTCCAGCGAGTATTTCATGTGCGGTCCCATAAAATATAAGATTTATGTGAAACCATGTGTTTTATGAATCTATATCGATACTTCACGTGACCAGAGGGCTGGGTCGTTCTTTGGTCAAAGAATTAGCATTGCCATTCAACGTGGCAATGCTGCCAGTCTTCTGGGCACGTTTCCGGATGACAGCGATGCGGATGAGTACTTCGACGCCTAAGTGTCCTTTGGTTTTTTTATTTTTTTTTATTTGTATAGTAGGTTAGTTAGTCTTTTATTTTAGTATCTAGTGTATAGTATATAGTTATATTGTAATTATGTGTGTACAGGAACTATTAAAATCTATATCTATTCTGTGAGCACATGTAGCCATGTACAATACATTAGTCAGAATTGGAATTTCACTAACCTGGCATCCATGCATCGGGGACTCGTTGAGACCTTCACGTACTGCTTGTTGGTACTCTGTGGATCCGTAAATTATTGCAAAGCTGCAATCAAATGCGTGCTTAAGTCACCAAATCTGAAATGTATGAAAACATTGCCGGGTATCCTCAATTCCGTATAAAATATTACGTCAAACATACGCCAGAAGTATTTTCCAGAGCAGATGAATTATGACAATAATCTTTCCACACGGAGGGAGCTCCCCTTACAAAGGCACGATCAGATACAGCGCATAATACGTAATAGTCGCATCCCTTGAGCGAGTGTCTCCATCCGCCGCGCACCGTGAGGTGCGGAACCAATATCTCAGCGCGAAGGATATCTATCGTGTGTGACGTCACACGTTACACCTGAGCCACAGACTACCGTCGCAGATACTCAACGCCCGAAATTCTTTGTCGCCACGCACACAACTCAAGTAACCGAAATGTAACAGGAAAACACGGGAAGGTAATAGGTACTGATGTACTCGTAGTTACATTGCGGGAAAATAATTGCTTCGCAAATTGGCTGTTTACTTTACGTAATTCAAATAACAACTGTCATTATATGACAATTGTGATTTGAATGACGGAAATTGATTTGTGAAAATGGCTGTTATACGGCAAAATTACGTGTTTCAATCTGCTAAAGAATTCCCTGACTTTACAAACATTTGTAAGCGAATGTGTTTTGCGTATGTGTGCGCACACGAGTTTTGGATATAAGGAGTGAAGTATTGGTATTATGAGTATCCATGAGTTCGTCTCGAATGAGGTTTGTTTTCGTGGCATGTCCGGGAATGTTCCACGCAATGATTCTCAGGGGTGACATCGCCCTGTAGACACGAGAAATTCTTTTATGGTGAATATTTTCATTTTGAATGCTTTTGGGACGCGTGCCGCCCTTGTGAATTATGTCGGCTTTCCCGAAATTAACCGTGAAATGAATACGTGAGATGAAGAGAATTCTATAGGCTTATGTTACAACTAGCTTCTTCCCGCGACTTCGTCCGCCTGAAATTTCACCCCCCCCCATTCACCCCCTTAGGGGGTGAATTTTGAAAAATCCTTTCTTAGTGCACCCCTAGACCTCATAAGGAACGTACGTGCCAAATTTGGAATCTCTAGACCCAGCGGTTTGGGCTGTGCGTTGATATGTCAGTCAGTCAGTTCTCCTTTTATATATATAGATAAATAATATATATTTTTAAGCTATTGCATAGCTTTTATCGCGGCTTTGAGCGCGGCGACCGAATGAAGAAATTCCGTAACGAAAATAAACCTAAGCATCGTCTAACGTCGTATCAGTTCGGCAGACTTCGGCACGGTGTTTGTGTGCGTTGCTATGCAATAGCTTTACCGCGGCAGTCCCCGAGTGCCACACGTATTTTTTTATTAAGATACAGACGCCCTCACCACATCAAGCTACTACAATCTGTCAAACTTTAATAGATTTTCAACTTTATCGCTGAAGCATTAGGTTCGAGGTTGATTGGGAATATTTTACAGTTTCGGGTAGCTTGATGTGCTGGCGTCTGTACGAGAAGGTGTGCATTATTAATGAAATGTGTAGATACAACGAATTGTTGGGTGAATGGCTGCTCTCCTAGCTAGATTACTGAACAATCTGTATTTAGGAGAGCATACAAAATATATTAAGGAAACACATGTACTGCTTTTAATGGTAAAGTCACCGATGTGTACTTACTGGACGACAATCGTATCACTTTACATTCGCAAACTTGTGTAGCGTTGTCAGGACATGTTTAGTAAGATGTTGTGTTGTTGCAGACGCGAAGTTCTGGGTGGGGCGCGGCGACAAGCCGTCTCCGCAGGGCATCCGCATTCCCGACGAGAATGGCAAGGAGGTGCCGCTCAGGAAGTACGACAAGAAGACAATCGTGCTCACGCTGCCAGGGGTACGTACCATTATGGAAGCCTATGTCCGCTGTAGGAGAAGCATCCCCCTGGCATCGCTATAACGGCCCTGTCATGTGCTTTCAGCATCCAGCAGATTCCTTCGACCTCAATCGAGTCTTAGGTCCAACTTGTGCCTCCACAAGGTGGCGACAAGCTACCAATGCTGCACTTTTAAGCACGCGGTCGCCACTTTTGAATTTTTGGCCCCATCTGTCATCTGTTTTGCGAGCAATGTGGCAATTCTTCAGGCTATATTGTTTACCTTGGTATTCCTACGGATTTCCTCATTTCTGATTCGCTCTAATTCGACAGCTAACTCATAGATCTCTGTCCCGGGCAGGAGCTGACAGTGTTCGACATCGGTCATTTCGCGGTGTGGTGTGAGGCGTTCACGGTGAACTTCGGGCACGTGTCGTTGCCGCGCGCGGCGCTCGCGAACGTGCCGCCCAGCCTAAAGATGCTCGGCGTCTCACCGCAGGTATGTCTTATCTAGTACGGTCGAGGTCATCGCTGAGTAAGAAGCTAATGGAGTGCAATATACAGGAAACATCGTTTAGATATCAACGTTTATAATTATTATTTTTGTCGTGTTCGATTGATAATTTTGCCAATCAGTGACAAAGTTGAAGGAAATAATATAAGTACAGAGATGCCGCAGCAATAAACTGGAAAGATATTCTGCATATGAGCAGTCCATTTACTCTCTACTCAGGGATGATATATAATGTAAGGCGCAAGGATGATTTTAGATCTTTACAGCATTTTAAACCGATTTTAATGGATAACTGCCGATATTTTTTATCTAAACTTTTATAGTTTGATAAACAAAGGTCTTGTTAGGTCGCCGGAAACGTTTCGAACCAGTTCCCCTGAATAAGTACTAGAACTAGAAAGTACTCACAAAGTCGTGAAAGTAGAAGCTCGTTCGTTATAAAATATTATTTTATTATTAAAAGAGAGAGAACCGGCAAGAAGCGGGTTCTTCTCCATAGGAAACGATCAATTGGAACCGTGCACCTAGCTTCTGACGTTTCATAAGTGCCCATGACGGTTTATGTGAAAAAAAATATTTTGATTTTGAATAATAAAGGAGGCGCGTTCCGCCGCGCGGCTCTGTCAATACACGCCGAGTGCAGTCCGAGTCTACTTCTGTGGCCAGCTCTGAAAGTTGACTCATTACTTGAATTTTCAGCGAGAGTTACAGGTTTTGTTCATGTCTCCGAAAAGTGAAAAATAAACCACGGAAGACCGTCGCTGAAAACTGACCTATTTGTTCAGTTATCAGAACCAGATGGCAGTTCTATAGATACTGCTAGACAAAGGATAACACTGATTGCATCACGCGCTTCATACGTGGACTCCTCGCCTGCGGAGAGAAACAAACTACATTGTTATTTACATTTCGTTCGATCTAGAGTCGAACGTGTCAATTCTTCGCACCATCCTAGATATGTATTCCAATATTTGCAAACCATTTGTCAAACCGTCTTATAGTGTAAATAAAAAAAAAATGTTTCCTTTAGCGGTTAGCGCTACTGATTCAACTAATGACAGTCGATTAAAATTTACAGGAAACTAAACCTCATGAAAATGTACTCGAAAAACATCAAAGTATACTGGTGCCTCACTTGGTTGTGTCCCAAACCTCCGCGCTGATGTATGGCGTCAGTAAAGTGCACAATGGCGGCGGCTGCAATGAACAGCTGTCTTGTGTCGGGCGTCACTCAATAAAGATTAACTTTACCTCAACACTCTTCTACAATCACAGATAACACACAGAAAAACTACATTGTACAATACCCGGCTGATTTTAAAACTCGTTGAGTATGAGACAAAGTTCGGCTTTGTGATAATTTATAGAGAAGAAAAGCTCGATTTCTCAAACCATGTTGAACGGCCGGGTACCTACAGTGCTGGGTTTCCGTCAACGTTGTTTTATTTGACGCAAATTTCACAAGTTTTATGGAACTAGGGAGGTCTTCCCTAGTTGTATCATCATCTGCCTAGCCTTTTCCCAACTATGTTGGGGTCGGCTTCCAGTCTAACCGGATGCAGCTGAATATCAGTATTTTACATGGAGCGACTGCCTATCTGACCTCCACAACCCAGTTACTGGGTAATACGATAGTTGTATAAAACTTGAAATAGACGTCCCGAACAAACGCGTAGCTTGTGCTGCGCAAGTGCTACAAAAATGCTACGGCGTAGATTTAGAAATATTTAGGACACAATTTCAAATGACTAGTATGAGCGTGTCACATAAGAACTGTAAAATCCAAGTACCGGTATGAAGTATTTAGATTACAAAACCACGTTTTCCTGCTGAACTTTCCTGCACAATACACTTGATACTTCTCGAGCTCCCGCTTCCTTCGCTCAGCTGGTAACATGGAAATGATTTGGGTATCGCATCGCAGCGTGACGTCACTCATCACGTACGCTATTGCCACACACACATGCACAACGTTCGTTAGCTCGTTCTAGATGGAACAAAACAAGTGACTTGCGGTGTTCAATTTGATAAGTAGAAGTAAACAAACAGAGGGGCAATTCTCGTAATTTTAAGAACGTTCGCAGTCAGTCTCAATCTGTCAAAAAATACGTCTAATATCCCTACATTTTGACAAGTTTTTGACATTTGTTTGTCGCTGAGATGGGACTACGACTAGATTTTGAACGTTTTAATAGGGGTGACGACTAACTTTTTTTTCTTCGTCTATCAGGTAGATTATTAAAAAGTATTGGGCACGTATTTTTTCTTTTTTCACATAAACAAAACATTACAGAGATATATTGATTTGAAATGTCGTATGACGTCACGTGTTGGTACAATTTTTACCTACAAGTGACGTCACGAGCCCCCACTCCCAAACTTTGACACGCTTTATCTTTGTAATTTTTTGGTTGATTGACACAAGAAAAAATATGTGTCCATTATTTTTTGATAATCTAACTGACGGACTAAATAGAATTTCGTTTAATTTACCCCGTCGTCATCCCTATTGGCCTTCAGGTCATACGACGGTTGACAGAAAGAAAAAACATCTATGTTTTACTATGTTTAACTACAGGATTCGATTAATGAAATCTATTTCATTAATCGAATCCTGTAGTTCTTAAATTCTCATTTTAAATCATTTTAGAGATTTTTTTTCCAATAATAACTTAATTTATGGCCTTATTATATTCAATTTTTAATAAAAAAAATGGAATATTGTTAAAAAAACTAGTGTGATATAAACCTTCGAAGTAGGTACTGATGAATTTCAATCAAATTGGACTAATAGTTGTTTCGTATTACCGTTCAACGGTGAACCATGCTTTCTGTAGACAATTATATCATTCAAGGGTAATTCTATATACCATACGGGACTCGATTGAAAACGACTTGCAAGTGTGCTTTTTGTTTTTCCTTGCAGTACCTAAGAAATGGTATATCTATGGATATGCGCGCGCACGATTACCGTGAGAACTGAACTACGTGCGTCATAGCACGATGTTCGGCGCACCATTGTGTCACATGATTTACTGACAGCGTGTCTTTGTTCTCATGAAACCCATATGAAAACCTTCTCCAAGCATCAGCTCGGAGAAGGTTTTAGCAATGTTGGTGAACGTTAGATAATCATTAGGTACCTACGTGTATGTTTTGTTTTGAAAAGGTCACCAGTTGTATTTTCATTTCATCGATGATATTTTCCTGTTGACAATCGTTTAAGAGTCAATTCTATTATCATTATATGTATAAATCCGTGACCAATCTGGGCATCGCATGCTTGTTCACAACACTTTTTTACTGTTTACCTGAACACGATGAAATTGAATTGAATATTAGAGTCACAGCACGTATGTACATCCGTCAGTTATTACTGCGCACAAGTATTGCTGTTGTGTTGCTGGTAATAACTCATATAGTGCAATCGCAGCAGATTGAACACAAATCGTACGGCATTACTCAGAAACGATATTTCTCTCGGAGAAAGTCGTGTGCGATACATATGTGCATACATTTTCTAAGTGACAGCTGTCGTATTCGGCGCGATGTTTATATCTGCGACGAGTTGTCTTCTGGTCTCGCGACAAGGATCATTACAACAATGTACTGCGATGTGCTTTCAAGCTGAAGTTGAATAAAGTGAGGTGAGAGTTTTAATATCAAAATAATGAAGTCCAGACTGTCAGTTGTTTTATATATTGGAACTCGTCTCAGGTAGATCTTATTCATCTGACAGGTATTTTCATATTAACCACACATAAGGGAGCACAGCTGCCCACCCGTTTGGGGGCGTGATGTTATGTTATGCTCTTTAATTAAGCACTTTAATCTGTAAGATTCCTTATGAAAATTAAACATTTTGGATACTAAATGTAATCAGTGTAAATGTACCGGGGGCGAGATGATAAAGTGATGAGCATGATTGAGTCGTGTCGCGGAGGACGCCGCAGGGGGGCGGGGGCGCCGGCGGGCCGGGGCGGGGGGGGGGATTGGCGGGGGTGATGGCACAGTGACGTCACGTAATTAATTCGGACGAGGCGACACAGATTGCACCCGGCGCGGCGACGGTTTAGATGAAATTGTTACTTTAAAGCGAATTCATTACATCCCAGTGGACGTCTTATTCGCGAAATTAAGATATCATCTTTAAAATATCAGAAACATTTAGAATGTGGACATTCGATGCAGTGCATCTTTAGTGGACGTAACAAGATGTATGATCTGCATAACACAATGTGCATGCAAGTAGCTACGATTTTTTCACATCAAGAAAACTTTGTCGGTCTTTAGAGTTTCGTAATTATTATTTGAAGGTGATGTCGTCAGAAAGCATGTTAAATGTTACACAAAGTCACTTCTTCATCTAAAATATTATCATAAGCACTTCAAATATCCGTCGCTTTCGTCACTCGCGAGGTACTCGTCGTGCGAGTGGCTCGCCACGCTGCGCCCGCGCCGCACGCCGCCAGTGCGTGGAAGCACAACGCTACATCCCAATACGTTTTGTAATAACTTCACCTCAGCTCTTCATGTTCTGCTTGCGACAGTCGGTACAGAGCAGTGTTTACCAAACTTATGAAAGATCTAATTCTACCCGATTACGAAACTGTATACACTTTATAAGCGACGCTGATGCTCAAAATCTTCACTAATCTTACCACACGTAAATTATAGCCTTATTTTTATGTAGATAGAGTTGCGAATGCAGTAAAGTTAGGTAGATTTCATCACATCATAGCAGATCGGTTGCAAAAAAAGCCGATGGTGAGATAATGTTGCGCAATGAAGCGGATTTGTAAACGACGTCCGATTAGTTTCGTGCAAGACATAATGGACACGATCAAGTCTGGTCTGCGCGCTCAGCTCGCGCAGAATTTGGTGGAGAATTTGGACATTTCTGAATTTGGTGATCTTGGTTTGTCGGGTGTGTCGATTCAATCAAATCAAATCAAAATATTTTTATTTCACATAAACCAACATGAGCACTTATGAAACGTCAGAAGCTAGGTGCACGGTTCCAATTGGTCATTTCCTATGGAGAAGAACCGGCAAGAAACTCCATGGTTACTCTTTTAAAAATAATTGACTTTTACAATGTTTTCAAATTACAGTAGGTATGGGAGGACAGCGTAGGCCTATCAACAAGTACCAGGTACTTGATAAAATAAAAACTGGTCTACAGATCTAAAGTCTACAAGGCTTACAAAGTCCTCACATTTACAAAATAAAAATGTATCAAAAGGATATATAAAATATAAAAATCTACTAAAACCAAGAGATATGATTGCCATTTCAACCACTAATGAAGAAGTGAAAAATTAAAATTGTCTGTATATAATGTCAAATAATAAAAAGACTATGTCAAAGAAGTATGTACAAAAAAAAACATCGTAATTTGAGAGCAGTTAATAGACATTTACGTAGTTATGCCGT
The DNA here is from genome assembly GCA_914767645.1 of Hydraecia micacea. Classification (NCBI taxonomy): domain Eukaryota; kingdom Metazoa; phylum Arthropoda; class Insecta; order Lepidoptera; family Noctuidae; genus Hydraecia; species Hydraecia micacea. Next base: position 127,574 of record OU611798.1, read on the forward strand.
TAATGAGGTGCCAGGGCAAATGGCAGGCAGGCAATAATTCCTTCTGCACATGTGGTTTACATGTGCAGAAGGAATTATTGCCAAACTACCTTGTCTTCAACGTAGTCTTTAATCTTATACTTTATGCTTTTTTGATAAATTTAAAAGAAAGAAATATTATACTAATAATAACGCTGAAGAGTTTGTTTTTTTGAACGCGCTAATCTCTGGAACATCAGTCGGAGTTGGAAAAAACTTTTTACATTTGATAGCCCAATTCTTGAGGAAGGTTGTTTGCTAGGTATATAAAATAACGCTACAACCCTTAGAAGTCTAGTAAAAAGAAAAAATATCAGGTAGAACGTTGAGCGACAATTAAGTGATAACGCGTTGGGTCGGGGTAAGAACTTACGTATGTTGTGTATCCTGGCTTCGCCTCGACCCACATTTACACGTTCGTCCATCAATGCCTCTTTTGCTGGCCGCTGCAGTAATGTACTATTACAGTGGCCTTGACTGACGGATCCAAGCCCCTAGTAGAATTCAGTATCTCAAAAGTTATATGAAACTGGGACCTTTGTGAATATTCTCGAAATATCTCGGCAAAAATCTGAACTTCATAAATCATGTGGGTGTTCTTGCGCAGAGAGCAATAAATAAGTAAAGGAAGTTTGATTTAATTTTTGAACGGGTACAGGGTGCGTCCCGCGGGCGTCGCACAACATACCACGATAAGAAATATTGAGAGCATTCGTTTTACACCAAGTTGGTAGAACTTGGAGGAGGCTGTGTTTAGTGGATCGAGATTGATCGATTGATTTCATAAATTGTATATTAGTTGTTGTGTTGAACTTTGTATTGAAGTTGATTTCCAATTGGATGATAGACTGTTGGAGTTTTTGGTAAAGTTTTAGGTGTTGTCTAGAGAGAATTGTGTTACAAGTGATAGATTGGTTTCCTATTACGTAATCTATAATTCCGTGGATGTAGATAATAAAGACTACCTAATGTTCGAATACAACTTGTGCTACTATGAATATTTGGTATTCAGAGTGTTACATAGCACGAGTTGTATTCAGAGTGTTACATAGCACGAGTTGTATTCAGAGTGTTACATAGCACGAGTTGTATTCAGAGTATTACATAGCACGAGTTGTATTCAGAGTGTTACATAGCACGAGTTGTATTCAGAGTGTTACATAGCACGAGTTGTATTCAGAGTGTTACATAGCACGAGTTGTATTCAGAGTGTTACATAGCACGAGTTGTATTCAGAGTGTTACATAGCACGAGTTGTATTCAGAGTGTTACATAGCACGAGTTGTATTCAGAGTGTTACATAGCACGAGTTGTATTCAGAGTGTTACATAGCACGAGTTGTATTCAGAGTGTTACATAGCACGAGTTGTATTCAGAGTGTTACATAGCACGAGTTGTATTCAGAGTGTTACATAGCACGAGTTGTATTCAGAGTGTTACATAGCACGAGTTGTATTCAGAGTGTTACATAGCACGAGTTGTATTCAGAGTGTTACATAGCACGAGTTGTATTCTTCCACAAACAGTTTCGTCAATGCGCCATTCAATTGTTTTTATGTAATGTTTAGTTCGCTCCATTATCGCGGCTCCCGGCGCTCTGTTAAAGATTAACACGTTAAAGTTAACGCGAGTTTACACAAAACAACCGGCTGCCGTAAAATCGAGTGTTTTGCCCTGTTTACATAGATCATTGTTATGACGCTTCTTTGTTGTTCTTGTCTTTGCTTTGTTTTACTACAATCGTTTTGTTTCCTATTTTTATGTTTGACCGTCTGTTTGTAGATAAATGAGAAAATAAATTATACATTCCAGTTTAGCACTTACAACTTTGTGTAAGCGTTATAACATTTCAGTGCAATGTACTGTAGGGATGAGATCAATGAAACGCAGGACTGCCAGAATAGTACTGATTGTTTATTCGGATGTAGCTGAATATATATTGCTTACAACTATGGAGTACATGCATATATAGTACTTATATCTACTACACTACACCTCCCCCTTAACAAGACAAAAAAAAAAATTTACAAGTTTTTTTTTTTTTTTTTTTTTTTTTTTTTTTTTTTTACAATAACATAAAAGCTTATACAGAGTACCTTGCTATAGAGTATTATAATTTTATTTAGTACATGATTATAACTAGTATACAAAAATGTTAATAATATAATTGTTATTTGTAACTATAATATAATTTAGTTCGGTTCTTATGAACTGTATCGAGCTTTCCTTTTTTAATAATTTCTACATTGGGTGACAAGTCTCTTACAACTACATACGGTCCAGAAAATATAGGACTTAACTTATTGCCGGTTTCCTCTTTTAATAAAATCTGATCATTTGGCTTATAAGTAATAGGCTTAATACTAGCATCAAACTTTTGTTTTCTTATAATTTTTTGTTTAATAATATTTTTACGAGCTTCATTCTGCGAACTTTGTAACCTGAATTTTAATTCTAAAGGATAATCGTCATGATTATACAATGGTTCAACAGATGATAATAGATTACTAGGCAAATTACATTTCTTTCCGTATACCAATTCAAATGGAGTATAATTAGTAGCGCTGTGCACTGATGTGTTGTATGAGAAGCACCAATAAGGTAACCATGTGCTCCAAGTCTGGGGATGATTATCGCACTGTATCCTTAGATATGCGCCTAAGTGTTTGTGTGCGTTCTCCAATGCACCGATACTCTCATGGTGATAAGCAGTAGACTGTAACTTGTTAATTTGTAAAAGTTTACAAACTTCTGACATTGTTGTGCTGATGAATTCCGCTCCTCTGTCAGTTGCGATGCTAGTAGGAACACCATATTTAAGAATAAAATTCTCCACGAATATCTTTGCAATCTCGTTGGAGTGTTTCGAAACGAGTGGACACGCTATTACAAATTTTGAAAGCTCACATTGAATACTTAAAATATATGAGTTATTATAAATATCTTTATCTAATGGTCCTACAATATCTAGATATATTTTCTCAAATGCCGTGTGGGCTGTGGTGGTCACCACCATTGGCTCTTTCGTGTATCTAGAATACTTTTGTGTCTGGCACTTATGACACTTTTTAACAAAGTCATAGATATCTCTTTCCATATTGGGCCAAAAATAATATTTTTTTATATTATTTAACATTCGCCTAATACCCGCGTGGCCACTTGTGGGTAATAAGTGAAAGTCGTTAATAATAACTCTTTTATCGTCTTTGTCAATAATTCTTTGTACATCCTTTAAAACACATATTCGCGGTCCGGACCACGTTGTATTATCTTTTATTTCTTTCACTAACTTTTCTATGAAAATATTATTTGTGTTATTTTTAATTAAATATATCTCCTCAATATTGTATGAAAGACAATAATCTCCGAGCTCCCTCGCAAATGCGGCTGGCGTCAATTGCGATCGGGTTGCCGGTTTTATAAACATAGTCATTTGAGACGGTAAATAATATAGTGTGCCCGTGCTACTGACTTGTGTGTTATCAGTATTATTTAATTGCAATCTATTCCATTCATATTTATTAATGAATCTTAACTCAACAGATTCTTTCGGCTTACTATGTGTTTCCACAACTTTTGGTTGATCAGGCCAATCGTCATTGGTTGCCATAGCATCCGAAGAGCTGTCTCCTAATAATTGCTTTTTCTGTCCTCTAGTCATAACATTTATGACACATTCATGCATCTGTTTTAATTCTTCTGACGACAAACACACTCGAGATAACGCGTCTGCAGCCGCATTAACTTTCCCTGGCACATAACTAATGTCGTAATCATATTCGTCCAGAATCAGCCTAAATTTTAATAGTCTACTAGATGGGTCTTTTAAATTAAACAGATACACTAACGGCTTGTGGTCCGTATAAATCTTAAATCTACGCCCGTATAAATAAGGTCGAAAATGTTTTACTCCCCATACTATAGCAAGTAGCTCTTTTTCTATAGTCGGGTAATTTTTTTCAGCCTTATTTAGACTTCGGCTAGCATAAGCTACTGGTCGGCCGTCTTTGTTAGACAACACGGCGCCTAACGCGTATCCCGATGCATCAGTTTGTAAAGTGAACGTATTGCTGTCGGAAAAATCGGGATATTGTAATACTGGTGCCGAAATTAAACATTGTTTTAACGTTTCGAAGCTATCTTGACATTCCTTATCCCATACGAAGGTGACATTCTTTTTACTTAAATTATTTAATGGATGAGCAATATGTCCAAAATTTTTGATAAATTTTCTGTAATAATTAGCAAACGCGACAAAACGTCTTACCTCGTCTACTGTTTGCGGTATTGGATAATTTTTTATTACATTTATTTTTTCTGGGTCTGGGAGAATGCCCCTATCTGTAATTATGTGACCTAAATATAACATATCCTTTCTTAAAAATACACATTTAGCAGCGTTCAGCTTTAAATTAACTTTCCGAAGCCGTTCAAAGATATCTATCAAATTTTTGTTATGCTGACTAAGCGAATTCCCGTAAACAACCAAATCGTCCTGATAAACAAGGCATTTTTCATAGTTAAGGCCCGCCATTGCTATAGTCATCATTCTGGAAAATGAACTAGGACTAGTCTTTAGACCCATGGGCATCCTAGTCATTTGGTATTGTCCAGAGCAAAATGATGTGTACTTTCTACTCTCTGGTTCCAAGTTCACATTGTAAAATGCTTGATGTAGGTCGAGGTGACTAAAATAGATACAACCGGATAACGAATCTAAAATCTCGGTTATATTTGGCAGTGGAAATTTATCGTTTTCGATGACATTATTGAGCTTCCTGTAATCTATAACTAGCCTCCACTTTTTCTCACCGCTAGCGTCTGATTTTTTAGGTACTAGAAGAACCGGACTCGACCATTCGCTTGTGCACGGTTCTATTATCCCTTCAGCTATCATATTATCGAGTTGTCTCTTTACCTCAACCTTCTGTGAGTGAGGTAACCTGTAGGGCTTAACAAATATTGGTTCGGCATTCGGTTTTAATCTAATGGAATGTTGGTATATGCGCGTAGTCGTTAATGTATCCCCGGGTACGAAGAAAATATCAGGATATTTAGCACATATACTTTCAATCGACATTTGTTCCTCTTTGTTTAAATGCTTAAGATTTAACATCGAAAGTATGGTTTTAACTCGATTTGTGTTTCTGTCGCATTTGTTAAAACTGCAAATATTATAATCCGAAGCGCTATGTATAACAGGTTGTAGTTTACCTATAGTTAATTCGGCTTCCGTTGTATTCAAAACCCGTATCGGTATTTTACCATCAACTGGTCTTACTAACGAGCTAGCTATGAACACACCCTCACTCAATTCACTTGCGCAAACAACAGATTCACCTAATTTTTGCGTTTGTATAAAATGTATCGATTCTGATCTAGGAGGTATAACAAAACATTTATCATAATTGTCACTCGCCTTAATAGGTAACGTAATAATGTTTCCAACCTGATTACGCATAATTACATTGTTGTTATTGTAATCTAATAATGATTTATACTTGCGTAAAAAGTCATCACCAATTATGCCACTCACCGAACATGGCAATGTTTTAAATACATAAAATATATGGTTAAAGGTGGCGTCATTCGCTACTAAGTTCAAATACACATAGCCTATTGATTGTACCTTGCCCCCTAGTCCATTGATCTCTGTAGCTTTGTTATAAAAGGTAATGTTTAGTTCAACAAGATGTTTATGTTTGATGGCCGAAATTGACGCACCCGTATCTAATAACCATTGAAATGGGCAACCATTTACGGAGAGTGATATCGTTATGCTACTGTTACATGATAAAATATTAGGTACACTATTATTCACGAAAAAACTGGTTTGGATTGCCTGATCCATCTGTTTTCTTTTCATTTTCCGTCATAACACGCATCGTCTCATTATTTTGTGTCCCCTTATTTCGACTGTAAAAGGAAGTCTTACCTCGATAAGGTCTATTTCTAGGTCCGTTCTGCCACGAACCTCGCGACGCATGGCCTCGGCTGGATCCCTGGTTGCTCGCGTAATGTCCACCTCGCACCTGACCTCTGCTTGGCTGACCTCTAAAGTATCGTCCAGATTGACCTCTAAAATAATTATTTGTCCCTCGCCTGTAATGGTAATTGTTTTTATGAAATGTTCTAATTTCACCTGGGGAAGAAGTTGCCGCCGTAGTGTCCTCCTCCACAGCTGCTTGAATGGCATCCTTTAAGGAATCGAAGTTCCGTGCAGTAATAATTGTGCCTAGGCGACGGTTTCGCAATCCGTCGGCAAATCGCTTAATTGCCTGTTTTTCATTTAATTGCCTTAAGAAGTTGTAATTTTCGGGCTTACCGTCTGATTGCGAAACAGTCAGATCAACAAATATTTCGGTTATAGTTTTGCCATAATCATTAATTGTTAAATCATTTTGACGAAAAGAATGTAATTTGCTTTGTAATGCTGTATGGGACTTTTTCGGCAGTAGTTGAATACTCATATCTTTTAATAAGCTGTCTACTGAGTCATAGCTAGTACTAAGTTTCAATTTTGCTGCTTGAGACAACCGACTCTTTAATACAAACACAATCAATTCCTTTTGGGATTCTATGTCCAATATTGAACTATAATAATCTATACTATCAATGACCTGTCTAACAGTATGCTCCTCATCATTTATCATAACAGGCACCAAGTTTAGTGCTACTTTTAAGTCAAATTTCCCCATTATTGGTAATGATTTTCTTTCCTCTTCACTGACGCTTTCAGAATCAGAGCTACAGTTACTAGTCATTGAGTCACATAACTCTTTTATATTAGTGTACAATTCATTTATTTTTAGGCGATAACCTTGTATTACACTTAATTCTTCACTTTTATGATATTTAATGTTACTTCTAATACTTATCCATAACTTTTCAAATGATAAATGTAAAGAACTTGCTTCAATTAATTTCTTACTACAAACATTAGATTCGCGCCTGCGTTTGGGACCTACCTTTACCAAATATTGTCTAATCTTATACAAATCACTATATATATTATTTAGTTCTTTAGCCATAAACACCTATGTTCTTTTAATCGTACCGCAAACACTGTTACACATACCGGTACATAACGCGCACTTTTTTTTTTTTACGAGTTTCGCACTTAAACACTTTGATTTTTATTCACTTCACAACACTTCGTAAGAAATATGATAGGGATCATGTCTATTACTTATTCATTGATGCAGTTTGGCACGCGCAATCAGCCGACCTCTGTTGGACAAAGCTCCGACGACGTCCGGACCATCTCAAGCCCCTAAAGGCCTGCTGGTTTATCTCCTGACGCATCCACCGTGTATGGCATTTCTTATACGCCTTATATCCGAAAAACAGCAATATAGCTGCGACCATGCATATTATAACTATTGATATAATGGTCTGAGCGTTCATATGCGCGCCAATTTCTTGTAAATTCGCGTTATTGCCAGCACCTGCAGCGTTCTGGGCCAGGAAAACCTCCTCCTTGGTTTGGTATGATTGACACATCACGAATTATTTAATTTTATCAAATTACGGTGAAATTATTTAATCACGTATTTCATTTTTAAAAGTTATCTACAGCCACGCACGAAATTCGACGCTCGTCTCTCGCGCTATAGGCAGGGTCGCCATGTAGGGATGAGATCAATGAAACGCAGGACTGCCAGAATAGTACTGATTGTTTATTCGGATGTAGCTGAATATATATTGCTTACAACTATGGAGTACATGCATATATAGTACTTATATCTACTACACTACAGTACTGTTTGACAACTTAATTGAACTACACAAATCATTATAGCGTCAGTACGTCATTGTTTTGGCTAAGGTGGGCGAAGGACATGAAGTGATTAACAAATCGAGCAATCAATATCACAAGCAGTGAGACTTGTATGGTTAAATCTGGGACGCTGTAATCACTAACAAGTAAAGTTTCATAGGACTACAGTACTAAGGTACTTAATCATTTGTAATTATCTCAAGTTAACAAAAGCCTATATTTTGTGACGGTAACGGAAAACGGAGAGCGTTTCGTGACGTAAATGATCACAAAACATCTGTCCTTTGATCGTTGCCCAGTTTGTCCGCCCTTTGTACTGAAACATTCCGATAAAACAACATTCATCGAACATTCAGTGTGTTCGTACAAGCACTAGTCGTTTGCTTTGGCCGCACGTGAGCTCTTCATTCGTTTACTCATCCGTGGCGGCGTCGTGCTGTCCTTGACGGTGACGGTGACGGTGTCACAGCCATACAGTAGACTATCATCTCTTAGTATAATATTGTATTTGAGAAACTTATTCAGTTAGTGCGGAGTTCCACAGGAACTGGGATGTTAAACAGTGGGGAGGTGTATGAGTGATGAAATGCAACTATTATTGCAGCAATGTTTGTTGGTTCGAAATCAGTTTATGTAAAAGATGTTTGCATGATTTGGGTCGTTTTGAATACTTGTTAGTGAAGCGGCAGTAACACTAACTGTGAACACTACTGACATTATGCAGTTCCACGTGCATTTGAAATTCATTTAGAGATGACTAGCTTTTTAGTTCCTCCTAATTTATCTGATTCAAACATGTTATGACGTATCTAACATTCTTTTATAAATATCCAAAATTCACTCTTTATTAATGATTAACTTTTAACTTGTCTGTAATGAAACAGATTTGAAACTATATGAAATGAATGTTGAGTGACGTATTTTAGTTTAAAGTGATAGTACGAGATAAACTTGTGGTGAATATATTAAAATGGTGGATGCGCTGTGCGCTGGTAATAAATAACGCGCCCGTCGCCACAGTGGGCCCATACTGAAAATTAGTGGACTTAGGCAACAAAGTTCCAATATCGATGCGATTTTTTTTTATATGACGTGTTATGATATTCCTGACAACTTTTATTCTTATAACATTTCTTCTAAAGTTGATAGTTTGTCTTGAAAAAAATTAATTAGATTATTTTGTATGGAGCGAATCACGTTTAATTTTTTTTCTTCAATTGTACTAATATGTTGGGTGTGTGGCGTGAGTATATGATAGCTAGGGTCATTCTCTATCCACGAAAAAAAAAACAGCGCCGGCCATCTGCGGCAGCGCGAGTAATCATTCGGTAAAAAAAAAATGTTATGTAAGATTTTTTTTTGCCATTTAAAATAAATTCAAAGTAAATTTTTTGTGTCATTAGGCTAATTCACCTTCTCTTTATTAAATATATAGTTTTAACAGCGCATAGGTACTTATAACTAATTATTCTGGTAGAAATTTAGTAATTATTGCTATGTTATCGGTAGCACCTGCATTGTGATTGATGACTCATTTGTTATTGCGCTCGGCTAAGCGCATAACTAATGAGTCATCGAAAAATGCTCGTCTCTGATTGGCTGAATAATTTTCACTCACTGATAACAGTGTCCACTACTTGAGTAATTAACACTGTCTATAAATATAAAGACATTCATTAAGTCCATCTAGTTTCGCTCTTGTCGCTTATTTGTGAACACAGTGAAATACTTTTATTTTTATATTTACATTAGAACTATGGCTGGATTTTGTACCAACCTAGATTTTTTTGTGAAATTAAGAAGTGGCGGTGATCTGAAAAATCATATGTTTCTATATGAAAGTATCATTTCTGTCTTGACTACCGAAGTTTCTGAAGAAGACAAGAACCGAATCAAGGAGTTCTGTCGACTTTTTTGTGTAAATCTAAATAAAAAGTGGATAGAGTCAAGTAGAAACCAAAAAACTTTTATGAATCGTGTAAGTAATCGCAAGTGGTTCGAAAAAAACATCAACTGGCCTGTTTGTGACAGTGTTGACCTGAGAAGTGAGATGGGCTTTTCGGACGCAGTCTTATCTGAACCTGTGGATATAGATTCCCATGTTCCTACTCTTGCAGTATGTACTGCGGAAGCGGGAACATCTACAGAAAAGGAGCACAGAAAACCATTCGAAGAGTTAAGTAAGAAGCAAAAAAAAAGACGTTCTACTTCCATAGTAGAAGAAAATTCCGAAGAAGAGTTGCAGACCTGGTACATAACAAAATTGAAAGACAACGGCAAAACGAATCTGGCAAAAGTGATCGAATACCTTTCCAGTAATCCAGATGCCCTATCCGAAGTAGACGAGCGACTATTCAAAAAGCAGAGCTTAAGTACTGTCTCTGAAGATAACTGTTTAGCTCTTTATACATCACTTGCGCTCTCGAAATGGAAGTACTTAGCTCTTCGACAATTTCTGAAAGAAGAAAACTGTGCTGCCTTTCCATCTTATCCAAAGCTTGTAAATGCCAAGAAAAGATGTTACCCACCACAAGAGAGTATGGAGATTACCGAAAAAGGAGCTCAAATTAAATTGCAAGCGCTATTGGACCACACTGTGGAAAGGATTTTACTAGGTATTAGTAATTCTGTTGATAGGTCTCAAAATAAAGAACTCAAGTTGACCTGGAAATGGGGACTTGATGGTTCTTCGTCGCAGAGCAATTATAAACAGAAAACGTCTACAGAGTTCGATGATTCATCAGTAGTCATGATAAGCATCGTCCCTCTTCGGCTAGTGTCTACTAGCCCATCTTCTGGGAATGAAAATATAGTTTGGGAGAACCCCACACCTTGCTCAACTCTGTACTGTCGACCGGTGAAGTTCACTTTCACTTCGGAGACAGCTGATTTTATAATGTCTGAAGAGTCTGAGATGAAAAAACAAATTGATGAACGAATATCTACACAGTGTGGAAATATTATTGTATCACATGAATTGCATATGACCATGATTGATGGAAAAGTGGCCAATATTATTGCTGAAGTACCATCATATGCAACGTGTCCTATTTGCTTGGCAAAACCGAGCGAGATGAATAATTTAGACGCTTTGACTTCCAAACCACTTCGTGAAGAAATTTACAAACAAGGAATTTCTTCACTGCATATGAAGATTCGGTGTATGGAATGTCTTCTCCATATATCTTATAATCTGGATTTTCAACGATGGACTGCTCGAGGCGAACATAAGGCTTTGAAACAAGCTAAAAAAAATACCACGCAACAAGAGTTTCGTGAGCAAACTGGAATGCTGATTGATATAGTCAAACAGGTATGTATTTAATTTTGGCTCTTTTTATGTTGTTTGTGTATTATATCTCTATGTATTGTATATTACAGTATTGTTTTCCCATTTTAGGGTTTTGGAACTACAAATGACGGGAATACTGCGAGGCGCTTTTTCCAAGATTACAAAAGATCATCCAGAATAACGGGAATTGACGAAAATCTGATTTTCAGATTTTCCGTTATTCTACAAGCCATATCATCAGGCAAAAACATTGACTGTGAAAAATTTAGAACTATACTGCAGAGAAACAGCTGATGTGTACGTGCAACACTATTCGTGGTACTACATGCCAGTTAGTGTACATAAACTTCTAATGCACGGTGCAGACATCTGTAACCACTTTGGTGTTTTGCCAATCGGTAAGTAAAAAATAAATATAGTTTGATGTATTATTTGACTCAATTGCGTTTTGAAATTAAAATGTATGTACTTATTCGTTTTAGGTATCTTATCTGAAGAAGCTTCGGAAGCCCGTAATAAGGACTTCAGAAACGTCAGGGAGTGGCACACTCGGAAAACGGGGAGAATAGCAACAAACGAAGACATCCTCCATGGACTTCTAATAAGCTCTGATCCCCACATATCCTACATAAGGCCTAAAATATTGAAACAGGGTCATAATGAGTTGTTGCCTGAAGCAATTCAGTTGTTACAGACTACTGAGCCTCCCTGTGACAGTGAGATTATGGAGGAAGAAGAATGCCTCATAGCAGAGTCCGAAAATTTGCCGGACCCACTAGCACTTCTGGAACAAGAAATAATGTGATCCGGCTCTAGATTATCCTCACAAAAGCCCATCAGGGCTAGGTATATGACAAACAGCCCTTTTCAGGGCTACAATTACTTCACAGTTTCATACGCTTGATTATGTAGATAATTATCAACGACTTGCCCGTACAAATTTCAAATTTAAATTATTTCACCTATCATTAACAAAATTAGTATAACCTGAAACTTATTACGATATTTATTCAACAATAGATAACGTGCAGTTAAAAAAATAACACAGCCAATCAGAGACAAGCATTTTTCGACGACTCATTAGTTATACGCTTAGACGAGCGCAATAACAAATGAGTCATCAATCACAATGCAGGTGCTACCGATAACATAGCAATAATTACTAAATTTCTACCAGAATAATTAGTTATAAGTACCTATGCGCTGTTAAAACTATATATTTAATAAAGAAAAGGTGAATTAGCCTAATGACACAAAAAATTTACTTTGAATTTATTTTAAATGGCAAAAAAAAATCTTACAAAACATTTTTTTTTACCGAATGATTACTCGCGCTGCCGCAGATGGCCGGCGCTGTTTTTTTTTTCGTGGATAGAGAATGACCCTAGCTATCATATACTCACGCCACACACCCAACATATTAGTACAATTGAAGAAAAAAAATTAAACGTGATTCGCTCCATACAAAATAATCTAATTAATTTTTTTCAAGACAAACTATCAACTTTAGAAGAAATGTTATAAGAATAAAAGTTGTCAGGAATATCATAACACGTCATATAAAAAAAAATCGCATCGATATTGGAACTTTGTTGCCTAAGTCCACTAATTTTCAGTATGGGCCCACTGTGCGTCGGTACCTTGGGGGCGGTACTGTCGCGCGCGCAAGTGATATCGCAAGCAGTACACTCACACACTCTCGAGTGACTCACAGCCACAGTGCGCAGCTTGTGTGCTGATATGCGCAATGATAGTTCAGTATAACTGCCTCGGTGGTCTAGTGGTCTGACTGTAGAGGTGACGGTTCTGGGTTCGATCCTCGGGTCGTGATGAATAAAACACAACATTTTGTTAGATGTTAGGTTTTCTGCCAATGTTTTAGATTTTCTTTTAGTTTTGGTACTACTGGGCACATTTATTGTTTGTGCACATAGCTTCAGAACTAAGTATGTCTGTCTGTCACATCTTCACGCAACCAACCTGGGCACGTGTACACTTTCTGACACATCTGCATAATTGTATGGTGGAAAGGTGACTTCCGAGAATTAAAATTAGAAGTTATGTGCGTTTTGTAATTAAATGGAGATTGCCCAAATACGAAAGATTTATATTTAACGTGAATATAGCAAAAAATATGTAAATATGATTTAAACTACACAACATGAAAACTAGAACGAAACCGTCGAGCAACTATTGAATCAAAGTTGGTGCTACGTCGTAGCGGCGTAGCGCCGTAGCGGTTTGACGCGATCCAAGCGGTTGTTGTCGCGAATAAGGTCAGCGTAGCGCTACGCCTGCTACGAGTGCTACGCCGTCACGTGACCCATTCTGTTCAAGGTTTTTACTTTAATATTTATAAGCACTTAGGAATTATATTTATTGTCATTTTATTGGCTGATAAAAATTTAAATTAGCTTACATTATTTACTGGAATTGTACAGCTCTAGCTTACCTTGCCAAAGATGGGGTCTCCTTGTCTTCAATCTAGGTCACCCGCAACGGGTTATGGGTTAAGGGGTGGTTCTTAAGCTATAACCCGTTGTTTGCCCACTTATGGTAGTTAATAATGCAGATTGCTGTATAAACTGCTGCGACTACAACTTAGATTTGAATGCATACTTTATTTGTTTGTTCTGGATGTGATCCGAGCTCCGTGTGTAATGTGTGAACAGATCGTCATAAGTTCACTCATAGCGGTCGCTTGCACATTTGTTTTGGCTCATAAATCTTGAGACCTGGAAAGATAATCCACGTGTAGAGGGCAAAATATAAATAATCTCGAGTCTTTAACTTCCATCCCTCAATATAAAAGACTGAGTAAAGACTCACGTAACATCGGAAGCCTTAACATTAGACGCGAGCGCACCTTAATGTTTACATAACGTTAAAGTTCACATTGCAACCGACTCCCGAGTGTAATGTCAGTGACGATGACGACGTTGAGCAGACAGGCGCAGAAGGCCCATTTCGTATTATATGCGCGGGAGTAACTTTGGTTCGCAATATTACCGCGTAAAGAGCTGAAAAACATAGGTGCTGCTGAGGTTGTACCCAAAATATGTTCGATAGTAAAGTCAGTTCGCTAAGAAGATGACTGATCAAAACTTTAATCCTCAAAAAAGTTTTATAAACATCAAAAATACAGGTTTGATAGATTTTTCGTTTTCATGGCTCAACTCGTTTAAATAAAAAGTTAAAAAGTTTGATTTTATTTATAAAAGCCCATACCTACACCATTAGTCTCGTAGTCTGTTCAGAGTTACCCTGCGCGTCTATTACGATGTGTGCGCACCGCGCATGCGCGAGGACACAGCGCGCGCACCGCTTTGGAAAGTGAAGCGTGAGGCCGTTGACCCCGCTCGCGGGTACCTCTGACCGCTTATGTATTGCAAGTTATGTAAATAATTATGAATGTGTTGCGACTGCGAGCACGTCACCTACAGTGGGCAATAGTTTGTTGTGCCATGCAGATGGCAACACATTAGCAGGTTAAATATGTAAATATCCGGTACATAGATTTGTTGTAGTATCAGTAGATAATCTATAATTCATTAGGAACGTTTAGGTATCCAGCGAAAACACTGTTCTTACGTTCAGTTTCAGGTTTTAGAAGATAGTAATTAGCTTTCCCTATAGTCGAACTTCCTTTAGTCAAATAATGTCTGAATAAATAACGTGAATATATACATTTTGCAAACGCTCATTTCTGTTTAGCCACGGTTAATATGAGGTGGCAAATATTAGCGCTAGGCGGTGTTGAGTCAATAGTTCATTAACATGGCGTTACACACGGTAATGCTCTCATCACTGCTTCTTGATGCAGTCACACGGAATTATGATGAATACTTAATTACACTCTGTGACCGACTTCCTCCTACTGTTCCATTTAATTGGAAATTATAATAGCCTATGGGAAGAACCACTTTCATTGATACCCGCACCACGTGGTCACTCGGTTCGTCAGTGACCATCACTCCCGTCCCCCGTCCCGCTCCCGCAGTAGCTGAGTGCAGCTTTCCTGTTGCAGAGCCGCAACAGTGCGCTGGCGGGCAGCAGCACGGCGGCGCCGGCTCCGGCCCGGCCGCGCCGGCCAATCGCCCGGCTCGACGCCACAACGTACCGGCCGCCGGCACGGCTCCGGCCCGGCGCCGGCGTGGTCTCCGCGCTCGACGCGTCCGCCGCGCGCCTGCCGCTGCACCGCCGCGCCGACTCCTACACCCCTCCCGAACAACAACTCATCTCCATACAGAGCTCGAAGGAACTCACCATCAAAGAAGACGGAACTCTCGGGCAGCCAGAGGAACAGCGACAAGTGCAAATCCAACAACAACCAGACTTCAGTCAGCAACAGCAGCCGGGACTGCAACACTCACAACAGTTGCAACAACAGCAACACGAGTACCAGCAACTGTTACTGCAACAGCAATTGCTCCAGCAGCGACAACAGCATATTGAACAACAGCAGAAGCTTCTGAACGAACAAATCTACTACAACCAGCAACAGTCCGAGCCGCAGATCTATCAGCAGCAGCAAGCTGGGCAACAGAACTACTACTACCAGCCGCAGCACGGGCTAGCGCACCAACAACAGCTGTACGAGCTGCAGAGAGAGCACCAGCAGCAAGCGACGCGCAGCGAGGAGCCGCTCCAGTACCGCCTGCTGCCGGCCGCGCACGGGCGCGCGTGATCCCGCGGTGACCTTGACCCACATCGCGCTTGTGCAACGATGCGCCGCTGCAGTACTGTTGCGCAACACTCTCACCGCATCACTCATCCTCGCCTCTCACGCGGCCTCGCCTACACAACGCTTCATCTGTTACTCGCGGATCGAGGTCATGGGCCGGCCATCTTTCCATCCTTCTTCCTATCCATTCAGATTGCGATCGGTCACAGAGTTGAGTAGGGTTCATGTACCACACCGACTTATCGAGAGCTTTTTCATTCATGCTGGCTTAACTAAAAACCTCATACGCTTAAATTAACTGCATCTTTGTATGCATCTGCAAATGTCATGCGTGTGAATTGAATCCTAGTTGGTAGGTAGCTCAGGGTCTTAAGAGCACGAAGTTTCATCACGTAAGCAGGTATATAATATTAACATGATTGGGCAATTAGCGAGCGCCCTTCTAGACCTCTCACTTCGTTCGGAGGTAGCCTTGACGCTCCACACGGCATGCAACTGCGGGAGACGCATCACTCGGCCTTCGTCCTATGTGGCCATCTTCTGAACATGTTGTACAACTGGAACTAGTCACACGTGTGTCATGTTGGGATGTAAGTAGCAGTCACAGTACAGTAGTGCTTGCTACATTATCCTAGATCCATTTGAACTCTTTTCCAAGTTGTTAAACAGGTTCTGAAATAGTCCTTTGCTAAAAATGTTAAATCATTTCTTTTTCAATCCAAAACCGTTGTAGTGAAACGAAGTATTTCGAGCATAGGTATATTAATTAGATTTAAATTTTATGTTATAATTAAAGCTCCAAGTTCAATTACGCGTAGGACCTTTAACAAAGATTTTTAATATAGTGATTCCAACGTAATTGCCAGGAAAGGCAGAATATTTGCATTGTTTTCAAAAATTGCATTGTATGCGTCCAAAACTAGATACAATGATAAATAATGACGTATTGTTGAGTTGTTCTCAAAGTGCATACAATCGATTGTCTCACAGTACTCCGGGATTGCCCAATGCTCCCACGAACAAATAAGGACGCGGTGTGTCTCATGCGAGTGTCAGCGACACACACATTAGCAGCGAGACTGAAATGTTCTGTTGATACATGCGTTATTACAGATAATGGTATTCCCATTTGCGTATCATTATTACTAAATTGCTTGTGTTTGAATATAGACGTAATATTGAAATAGACGAAACTAAAATGCAAGGTTTGCGAATGGCAAATTGTACGCTTCGTTCAACCATCAGTTCATTCGCTTGGAAACATTTTGGTGTAAATTTAAATTGTGACACGACTGTGTTATATTACACACCCGTTATATGGACCCATACAGATCTAATTCTAGATACGTAACAGCTTCAATGCTTATGTAGTGACATATCATGCTTGCACCGAGAATTATATGCCTGTGTACTGCATTGCAACGTGGATGTACATAATATTTAAAACTTGTTGAATACTTTTTAATCAACACAATGCTTGCTATGCAATTCTAGTACGAAATACTTAGAAATACTTAGACGGTACAAATAAACATAAATGAACTGTTAATCCGGACTATTTCGCGGTGTGCTCGGCTTCGCCTCATTAGTAGCGGTGGTTGCTGCAGCGAGTCGCATCGCATTCAGAGCCAGTAGTTACCATTAGTTTTAGTTTAGACTTATTTAGTGCCACGACGTGACGCCCACGTTAGCAGGACGTTGTTCTACGCGCTCATACATGGTTATCTTAATGAAGAATGAAGCCAGGGACAGTGTAACGCTGTGCCACAAGACTGCTACTGAACATTTGGTGAAGTAAACAATTGCATTGCTCACGTGTTACATTCTTCAATGAGCGCGTAAAACAAATGTTCTCTTTATATAATTTGTAAGTGCTATTATTTTTGAACGTATCTACTAATAATGTCAGGATCACAGTGATGAGAAGTGTCGATATATACTTATGTGATCAATGAATTTTAAAAAACAACTGCCTTGTATCTCTTGTGATAAAATGTAAATACTTTCTACTTACTATGCAATGTGATAACTACTCAGGACAATATTCCTAGCTGTGATATAAATGTGAAACAATCGTTGGTGGTGCTTCGTCTATGGCCACCGACACGTTTCAACGGAGCGTCGATACGTTATCGTATTTTTGTACATTTTTAATATAATTGTATGTTTTATAATGCCAGTCAAACTTGTATTAAACGTTTGCTAAATCTTGAATCTGTTCTTTGTTTTCCTTTAAGGATTCAATTACTTACATCCCACTTATGTATCGGAGAGGACGATTTATTTATGAGATGCACACGAAGTACCTAATAACTACTTACGGCGACGACATTCGCCTCGGAACATACAATGTATGTACAATATGTTCATATAGCGCACATGTAATAGTTTTATTGCTCAAACTCAAACTCAAACTCAAAGCATTTATTTCAATTAAACCATTTACAGGCACTTTTGAATTGTCAAGAAGTCGGTCAGTCAAAAATAAAATGAAGCTAGTTGCCCATTCCAAAGCGTAGGTACCTATGGAGAAGAACGGGCAAGAAACTCCATGGACACTCTTTTAAATTATATTTTTACAAAAATATTAGTTACATCATTAATGTTGAATTTATAATAATATGTGAGAACGATGTAAAAAAAGACGTATGCGTTAAAAGCGTCCAGAGTACAGCAAATATTAAATAATATAAAAAAACAACAATCCAAAAATAAAATAATTAAAAATAAAAATAAGCCGAGGCAGCCGAGTGATGACCAGCCCCAACTGACGGCGCCCGTTCACGAACATGACGCATAGATCAGCACCATTCAGCTCAACCATTTTGAAGGGAGCTAAATGATCCAACACACACGCCACCGTCAGCGAGACATTTGTGTGAGCATGACATACTATCAGCTGCCAGGGCACATTCAAGTCAATGAAAGACATATTACCCGGTAAATGGTAGCTCTACAGTACATAGAACTCACATCTGTGCTATGCAATTATACAATACAAAGGAAATTGAGTTTATACAATGCAAAGATAGTCTTACAATCTTCAGCAGCTCCAACAGTATTTTCAAGTGTTAATCGATTAGTTGTGGTTGTGGAGCAGGACCAGCAATGAGCCAGGCATTTTTATCAGCGATGTAATCCCCTAACTTATAATATGCCTGTCTGCATAGTGTGCGTTTTATACAAGACTTGAATTTTGTTTCATTCAGTTGAAGAATGTGGGGAGGTATCTTATTATAACATTTTAAACAGTACCCCATAAAAGATGAGTCTACTTTAGCCAGTCTGAAATCTGGTTGAACCAATAGGTCCCTATTTCTAGTACTATAATTATGTCTTTCTCCTCTTTTACTAAAAAGATGTAAATTTTTCCTTACATACATGAAATTTTCGTAGATATATTGACCGTCATGATGTTAATTTCCTTAAACAGTTCCCTTAGAGAATCGCGCCCGCGGAGATTATATATGGCTCTGATGGCTCTTTTCTGCAGAATAAAAATAGAATCGATGTCTGCAGCCCGTCCCCAAAGTAAAATACCGTATGACATGATACTATGAAAATAACTAAAATAGACTAGTCTCGCAGTATCCACATCAGTTAATTGACGGATTTTCTGACAGCATAAGCTGCTATGTACTGCTATGTACTGCTTGATTACATTATAAGTTGGTTTACTAAGAGTTCATTTCATTTCATTTATTCATAAAACAATAAAATTTACATTGTGTTGAATATACACGCACGGTTTACGATGTCAAGTGAGCATTTATCAATATGTTGGGCGATGTGTACATTAATTGTACAATCTACACTCTGCACGGTTGCATTACGCTATAACACAATATGTGACGTAAACAGTAGCGTCTTCGGACACTCAGTCCAAGTGGAGACTATTTGCACGTGCTGTTGTAGAGTGAGCTCGACTAGTTGTAAACAGTAGCGTCATCGGACACTCAGTCCAAGTGGAGACTATTTGCATGTGCTGTTGTAGAGTGAGCTCGACTAGTTGTAAACAGTAGCGTCATCGGACACTCAGTCCAAGTGGAGACTATTTGCATGTGCTGTTGTAGTGTGAGCTCGACTAGTTGTAAACAGTAGCGTCATCGGACACTCAGTCCAAGTGGAGACTATTTGCATGTGCTGTTGTAGAGTGAGCTCGACTAGTTGTAAACGGTAGCGTCTTCGGACACTCAGTTCAAGTGGAGACTATTTGCACGTGCTGTTGTAGAGTGAGCTCGACTAGTTGTAAACAGTAGCGTCATCGGACACTCAGTCCAAGTGGAGACTATTTGCACGTGCTGTTGTAGAGTGAGCTCGACTAGTTGTAAACGGTAGCGTCTTCGGACACTCAGTCCAAGTGGAGACTATTTGCACGTGCTGTTGTAGAGTGAGCTCGACTAGTTGTAAACAGTAGCGTCATCGGACACTCAGTCCAAGTGGAGACTATTTGCACGTGCTGTTGTAGAGTGAGCTCGACTAGTTGTAAACAGTAGCGTCATCGGACACTCAGTCCAAGTGGAGACTATTTGCACGTGCTGTTGTAGAGTGAGCTCGACTAGTTGTAAACAGTAGCGTCATCGGACACTCAGTCCAAGTGGAGACTATTTGCACGTGCTGTTGTAGAGTGAGCTCGACTAGTTGTAAACAGTAGCGTCATCGGACACTCAGTCCAAGTGGAGACTATTTGCACGTGCTGTTGTAGTGTGAGCTCGACTAGTTGTAAAGGTGTGTTCCCAACCAGTCACACTGTAACATGTCACAGTGTGACTCGTTGGGAACAATCGGTTAGGTTAGGTTAAAACTGAGACCCCTCTACGCACGAGCCGAGCGAGCGAAGCGAGCGGTGCCGCGGCAGCGGCCGGCGAGTGCCAGAAACGACTTGCGCAAATAGAAAAAAAAGAGCTAGAAAGAGAAAATTGCGAGTTCCCGTGACTGGTAGTGTGACCGGTTGGGAATTTTTTCAGAAAAAAATCCCATCGAGTAACAGTGTGACATTTGAGGGTGTTACTCGTTGGGAACAAATGGTTGTAAACGGTAGCGTCTTCGGACACTCAGTCCAAGTGGAGACTATTTGCACGTGCTGTTGTAGTGTGAGCTCGACTAGTTGTAAACAGTAGCGTCTTCGGACACTCAGTCCAAGTGGAGACTATTTGCACGTGCTGTTGTAGAGTGAGCTCGACTAGTTGTAAACGGTAGCGTCTTCGGACACTCAGTCCAAGTGGAGACTATTTGCACGTGCTGTTGTAGTGTGAGCTCGACTAGTTGTAAAGGTGTGTTCCCAACCAGTCACACTGTAACATGTCACAGTGTGACTCGTTGGGAACAATCGGTTAGGTTAGGCTAAAACTGAGACCCCTCTACGCACGAGCCGAGCGAGCGAAGCGAGCGGTGCCGCGGCAGCGGCCGGCGAGTGCCAGAAACGACTTGCGCAAATAGAAAAAAAAGAGCTAGAAAGAGAAAATTGCGAGTTCCCGTGACTGGTAGTGTGACCGGTTGGGAATTTTTTCAGAAAAAAATCCCATCGAGTAACAGTGTGACATTTGAGGGTGTTACTCGTTGGGAACAAATGGTTGTAAACGGTAGCGTCTTCGGACACTCAGTCCAAGTGGAGACTATTTGCACGTGCTGTTGTAGAGTGAGCTCGACTAGTTGTAAACAGTAGCGTCATCGGACACTCAGTCCAAGTGGAGACTATTTGCATGTGCTGTTGTAGTGTTTTCATGGTTTTAGAGGGTGCTGTAGTCGATAGTGAGTTCAAAATGAAAATCCAAGATGATACAAATATTCGTCATTTTGAAATTTTTGCAGCCGCCATTTTGGATTTTCATTTTGAAGTTCGTTCCTGCCGGGGTCCCCCGACTCCACATGTTTTTTTAAAGACGGTGTTTCTTGCTCGTTCTTCTCCATAGGAACCTCCTGAGCTTTGACACCGACTCCTTTGACAAGTCAAAAGTATATAAAATAATGTTTTTTTAAACGAAATTGAAATGGTTGGAGTTTGAATAAAACGGTAGTTGGCTAAACTTTTGCTTCTTTCTGCACTAGTTGGAATATTGTGTTTCGCTGTTAGTTCACCATGTATGTTGTTCAGAGTGAACCTGCTGACCTTGCGGCCCCGATGTCGTTGTCTCGTGAGCCCGCCCGCTGCGCCCGGCCGGAGCCGCGTCGCCGCGCCGATGTGCCGGGACATTGTGTGACGTCACACGACCTCGGCCCAGCCCCGGACTGTGTGGTGCTACCACACAGATGCTGTCTAGCAGATGACACTATCATAAGATCGAAGTTTAAAAAAAAGAACCTTCTTTCTAGAAAGGAAGGATTTTTGATGATTTAAAAAAACTAGTGAAACTTAATGATGAAATAATATACATATTTATGTACTTACCCGTGCTTTAAATATTGGAAATTATTATTTATTGAGTACCTACTTAGAAACTGTTCACAAATAGTAAGTCTTATTTAAAGACATTTTGAGAGATAGAAAGACATTTGTTCGAACTAAAATATCGAAACTACTATCTATGCTGAACACTTCCCAAGGATCTTGTCTTACACACGACACAAGAAGTAATCAGTCGACAACCTTCGTCTCTAGTCGCTGATTCACTGCGATGTTTTTCCGTATCCACATTCATTTGGCGCTCACCCGTCTGACCCAGTTCTGAGATAGTCTCATTACAAAATACATTCAGAAGGTTTAATTCCAGAGATCTCACGCACAGTCCAGAAAATATCAGATGATAAGCAAAGCAATAATATTATAGTCTTATGAAGCCATAGTATTTACTACAATTTTAGAATTAGAGATAATTATTATTGGTCTTTCTCCCTCTCACAGAGAGGAGGCCTGTGTCCCAGCAGTGGGAACATTACAGGCTGATTATGATTATGATAAGATTGGTCTTTGTGGCTCTGCGTGGCGAGCACGAGCGTGTGGCCACCCCCTTACGTATGATGACACTCGTTAGGGAAGGTCGCTGCTACTAAGATCATCGGATCATCGGCCTACCTTTCGATTAACCTAACATTTATTAGTTTAGCACATTGTCCAGAACGAAAAAAAGTTAAAGGTATTTATGTTACATCAACAGAACTACTGTTAATGATAACAACACTTGGCGATTCTACATTTATTTTAAGGAAAAAATGTAACTTGGTTTTACACAAATGCAGTTCTATAATCACAGCTTATACGATCGCAGTCGATTCAATTAAAATAACTTCTTCCCGGAGTTCAATGAAAGAGCTCCGCGATTGGAACGAGTCCAAATGTGCTTCTGGAGTCAGTGCGCTAGTCTGTGTCTCGGTTCAATATTACGGCGAAGTTGTACCAAGTTTTAACACTCATTTCGATGGCAATACAAATATATGTTGGTCGGTAGTCACATTGTGTTGAGAGTGAAATAAAAACTAAATACGGCAGTCGCATAGCGGTTACCACGACTGAACTGCGAAAGATTTTGGATGCTGTCACGAAATAGAAACAATCTGGATTTGGGAAAATTGTTTGGAAGCCCTTTTAAAATGTATCTAATACTGTCAACTGCGATCTAATGAGAGATGGTAACACCGAGGTTTTAGAGAACCATTTACTTATTGAAGTTACATGATTCCGAAGAACTAAATTACCACGATAGCATAAAAGCGAATTGCAATTTCGTTCAGACGTCCCTTGAAGAAAACGAAATGAAACAAGAACAGTTGTTCTGACTGTTCAACGACCATACCTACCACCCACTAGTATTATAACGAACTTGCTAATACTAATTGAGTTCAGAATCTTGGCAAGTTAGTTCAATTCGTACAAAGTATACAATAACAAACTGGTAACAGTCCAAGTTATCAGTTACAATAAGTTGCGGTGCATCGCGCGACAACTTTTACGAGCGAACATCTCCGACGCCACCATTGTTCACCAAAAAACGCGACATCAGCACTAGCGACACTTTTTGGATAAAGATTATCATATCGCAATAGACTTAAAATAAAATTATATGTACATAAACAAGGGTAAAGAATCATAGGCCATCACAAACATGAGTTATTCCGGTCTGATCCCCTGAGCCCGCCCCCCCCTGCACCCCCCCTGGATCCCCTGCCAGTTATTCTTCTGTTTTATTCCATCGCTGTTAGCGGGAAAAGTGCCTAAAAGGCTGGCAGCATTGCCACGTTTTGCAATTCCTACTTATTAGTTTCGTCATAATGATGATTATATGTTTAGATCTTAAATATATGAATCGCGAACAGAATTGATGACAGAGAGAGATGCGCAGCATGCGTGTGATGTTCTGAACATGTGTAACTGCAGCGTGAGACTCAAAGTTCTCTTGATGAAAGTCATTTTGACCTGGATCAATCTCAAACGTATAAAGTCTATAGAATGTGTCCCGTTTTGTAAACATTTGGCAACAATCATGAGCCAGCTGAGTTTATTTATTTAGCGTAAAATATTTCGCCGAGTGTCCTCCGACTAATATCACGTGTGTTTGTTTGTGACAGTCGAAGCTGAACTGCGAGGTGCTGTACGACGAGCTGGCTTTCGAGGTGCGCTGGGCAGTCGCCGGCGACAGCATTGTGCTGCAGCTTGTAGCTAAGCTTGGTCAGTACCTCCTTCCTACTACGTCTGCACAGAGAACCAAAACACTTAACAAAATATAACTCAAAGAATTAGCAACCTGATGAAGTAGTCCCGAAGACCGTTGAGGTTGAGGGGTTCGTGAATGAAGTGTGTGTTCACGAACCGGTAATGTGTACACACGTTGAAACAAATTCGCCTAGTTGTTGTGTTACAGTTCATGTTGCGTTGCATACATTAGGATGATATTTGTGTTACATTTTATGATTCATTTCACCAATCTGTACATAAGGTAGGATGCCATCAGACCGCAGAGCGACGATCTTCGCAAGGTGTAGGGATAAAGTTGATATTTATTTTTATTTTTAGTAAAAAATTGTGCATTTTGCTGAAACTGTTTGTTAGAAATTCACGTCACTCGTCCCTAAAGGTTAATTAGAAAACCAGCATTCATGCTGTTATGGACATGTTTGGCGCAGCCGTGACCCACACACTGTTGTTACAACATTCAATTTTTTTTAAATGAGTTATTTCACGAACTATTGCCAAATGAATGTTGTTCTTCATATTGTATCCTAACTTCCTAACACATGTATTGTTTCCAGAGGACGGCGAGTATATGGCGTTCGGTGTATCTGGCGACAACCTGAAGACACAGATGGTGGGTGGTGACCCGGCCGTGGCCTGGGTGGACAAGCGCACGCTCAAGGGATATGCTGAGGACTACTACCTGGACGCCAAGAGCCAGTGCGCTGGAGTCCGGGGCTCCTGTCCCGATGAGAGGCTTGTGGTATGTGCTGCAATTCTTTTTGTTTCATCGTTAAATAACCTAACTAAATGCGTAGATTCTACTACAGTACTTTCAGTTATGGAAGTTGTGTGGTCACAACTGCAGCGCGAAATGTCAGGTACGACTTCAGTTGGACACACAAGTTAGCAAGCTGTTGTAAATTATACATAGCTGAGCTACATACAACTGTCATAGCTGAGCTACATACAACTGTCATAGCTGAGCTACATACAACTGTCATAGCTGAGCTACATACAACTGTCATAGCTGAGCTACATACAACTGTCATAGCTGAGCTACATACAACTGTCATAGCTGAGCTACATACAACTGTCATAGCTGAGCTACATACAACTGTCATAGCTGAGCTACATACAACTGTCATAGCTGAGCTACATACAACTGTCATAGCTGAGCTACATACAACTGTCATAGCTGAGCTACATACAACTGTCATTTTGTAGTCTTTGTCGTATAAAATGGCTATAACATGGCCAATTGCTGGAGTATGTCAATCTGCTAAACAATTACCTATTTTTTTATCATACAAGAATAAACTAAAAGCTTAATGTACCTACCAAAAAAAAAAACATCCACTTTATTGTCAACGGAAAAAGTAAACCTAAGTTAAGAACACACTGACAGAAACTCTCTGTGCAGGAGAACACGAACTCGATCCGCCTGCTGAACGCAGCGCTGGTGAACGGCTACTCCATCGTGACGTACCAGCGCTCGCTGAAGGCGGCCGACGAGCTGGACCGCGCCGTGCTCACCAACGGCAGCCAGGCCATCATCTGGGCCATCGGGCCGCTCAACTCCAGGAATGAAGTGTCCTACCATCCGCACTTTACCAAGGTTGGTGGACAAAAACTTTTGTATTATGAATATACTAGCTCTTCGCTCGTAACTTCTAAAAATATTAAAGAAGAAACTGACTGACTGACTGACATATCAACGCACAGCCCAAGCCGCTGGGTCTAGAGATTCCAAATTTGGCACGTAGGATCCTTATGAGGTCTAGAGGTGCACAAAGAAAGGGTTTTTCGAAATTCCATCCCTAAGAGGGTGAAATTTTACGCGGACGAAGTCGCGGGCAGAAGCTAGTTATTACATAATTACGTACATATTCATATTCAACCCTTTCGTAGTGGATGCCTACGTTACATAAGGAACCTACTTTCCTAATTTCTAGCTGTAGCAGTTTAGGCTGGGCGATAATAAGTCAGCCGGGACACTTTTTTATATGTATATATAGATTGAAAGTCAGAATTTACGATCATAGTTAAAACAATACTTACACAAGTGTAAGTAGTCACGTCTCACGTCAGTAGTCATTCAGGAGTAAGCTTTGAATGACTACTGACGTGAGACGGGACGGGATTGTTTCGATAGTTTTATATCCACGGACGATCCCATCAATTAACCAACACATCTGAGTGATATAATATTGTGTGTGTGATGAAATTGATCTACATCCCAGTTTTGTATTTTGAACCATTGCTGTGTGTGTAGGGCGACAAGTTGATCGAGTTCGGGCGCCCGCCGGTGTGGAACTGCCCCATGCCCGAGGAGGACGACGCACCAGCCGAAGAACCGCAGACGGAACCCGTACGGCCGCCGCAACAAACTGTGAGTACTCGTATACAGGGCATGAGAAGACCCATCATATAGCCGTCATCTACGCATTCTGTACATCGAACTAAGCTGGGCAACGACTATTCATTTTGGTGTCGCTGTTTACGGCAACGCGCAATGTAACGCACACAAATCATCAGTGCGTGCTACGGTACAGGTGTTGTAGGGGTATTTAATGTTAAGACGACATCGACCGCGCAGTGGTGCCCTCTTCGTTTGTTTGACAAATCGAGTTCAGCAAAATTTTTCGAAACTAATGACAAAGTTTCTCTAAAAGCAAAATGCCCTCCAGGCGCAGGTGATCAAGCCGAATCCTGTGCCGACTCCGAAGCCCGTGCCGAAGGCAGTGCCGTGGGACATCCCCGCCATCCAGTGCTACGAGCCGCCAGACGGCGTGTTCTACGCGCAGATGGGGCCCACCGGCGGCAAGCAGGGATACTCCGCCATCACCGGTAACTCACTGTTCCATAATTATTACTTAGCATCACGTTTGATTGAAGCCATACGTTCAACGTCCACTTTAGTAAGCATACGCAGCACTTTATTAAACCAGTTTGTCACGGTACAACTGGTCCCCATAATTGTGCAAAGTGCAAATACATATCTACTTAATAAAAATCTTAAAGTCATTCACTGACAGACAACGCACAGCCTGAACTGCTGGGTCCTGAACCATGAAATTTAGCCACAAGAGGTCCTTTTATATAGAGGGTGTTTGGCGCATGAACCGACAGATTTTTTTGGAGGTTGGGAGTGTCAATGGTGCATACGGTACAAGGGGGTTATTCGCGAGGTTTTACCCAAAGACCCCATGACCTAAGTAATGAAAAAAATAATTAATTTAGAAGTTGTAATTTTTCATACATAAAAAAATACTTTGGAAGCACATAAGTATTTTTTTACAGACCAATTGCATCAAACAATTATTTATTTAGAATAAAAATACATAGTAAAGTACAATAAAAGTGATTTCGTGCAATTACAAACATAAACAAAAAGTTATGACGATATTTTGAGAAATTTATGGAAAAAAATCATATCTCAATAATTGTGACAGTTAGAACATGGGGTCTTTGGGTGAAACCTCGCAAATGACCCTCCCAACCTCCCAAAAAATTGTGTCGGCCCATGCGCCAAACAACCTGTGTATAGCGAAAGTGGGCACTAAGAAAGGATTTTGTGGATTTCATTGGGGATGCAAGCTTGTATGGAAAAATCCCATCGAGCACTCGGCTTGCTATATCAATCCATACTAATATTATAAATGCGAAAGTGTGTCTGTCTGTCTGTCTTTTACCTCTTCATGCTTAAACCGCTGAACTGATTTAGATGAAATTTGGTATAGAGATAGTTTGAGTCCCGGGAAAGGACATAGGATAGTTTCCATCCGGATATTCCCACGTGATCGAAACTTATGCGGGTGAAACCGCGGGGTACTGCTGGTAAATCATGAAAGACTGTCAGTAGCTCTATAATCATGTCTTGCATTGCAGTGAACCCAACTTAAATAAACAACCAGAGCTGCAGAGATCCATTTATCCTGTCTTTTTTTCTGGTTGAAAAGATGCAAGTAAGATCAGTTTTAGCTCCACCAGCTCGTCTTGTGTTAGCTCCACCAGCTCGTCTTGTGTTAGCTCCACCAGCTCGTCTTGTGTTAGCTCCACCAGCTCGTCTTGTGTTAGCTCCACCAGCTCGTCTTGTGTTAGCTCCACCAGCTCGTCTTGTGTTAGCTCCACCAGCTCGTCTTGTGTTAGCTCCACCAGCTCGTCTTGTGTTATCACCACCAGCTCGTCTTGTGTTAGCTCCACCAGCTCGTCTTGTGTTAGCTCCACCAGCTCGTATTGTGTTAGCTCCACCAGCTCGTCTTGTGTTAGCTCCACCAGCTCGTCTTGTGTTAGCTCCACCAGCTCGTCTTGTGTTAGCTCCACCAGCTCGTCTTGTGTTAGCTCCACCAGCTCGTCTTGTGTTAGCTCCACCAGCTCGTCTTGTGTTATCACCACCAGCTCGTCTTGTGTTAGCTCCACCAGCTCGTCTTGTGTTAGCTCCACCAGCTCGTATTGTGTTAGCTCCACCAGCTCGTCTTGTGTTAGCTCCACCAGCTCGTCTTGTGTTAGCTCCACCAGCTCGTCTTGTGTTAGCTCCACCAGCTCGTCATGTATTCCACAGACACGTAAACTCACGCCTTCTACCCATGGGGGAAAGCCAACATTACAGAACGCCACCTGCTACGATCCTTATATACTCTCTTTGCTTCGTTTACGTTCATCGCACCATCCATCCGTACCTTTGTGTGTAGGTCACGTGGGCTGGGGCATCTCCTGGTACATCAACGGCCTGCTGATCCCCGAGATCAACGTGGTTCGCGGGCGCAAGTACACGTTCGTGGTGGAAGGCGGCACCAACCCCGACGTGCCCGCGAGGTACCACCCGTTCTACATCACCAACGACCCCGTCGGCGGGTACTTCCACAAGACCGATAAGGAGAAGGAGGTAAATTTTAATAGATTTGCTTTTTGATTAGCTATCTCTTTACAATGATAGGTATTCAATTACAACGCGTCAAGGTTCTCTTGGGGCGCGGGCGCGCGGTCATAATCGGAACTCACGTTACAATCTTGTTTTGTCGAAACAATTTCTGTGACAAATTAAAAATGTTTACCAACAACGCCTCCTGTCAAAGTCATTCTGGCGGCAATAGATCCTGGTAGCACTCGATCGTTGTTTGAAAAGTGTGGTAAGAAGACACATGATCTTTAGAAGAGTTATTAATTTCAATATAGGTAATGCAACAACTTGGTCTAAAATATCACAATTAAAACTTCAGTGTGTCAAATCCGGTACATTTTATCTCCGTACCAAAATTCACCCAACTTCATTTCGACTGTTGAAGTAACAAAATAATGTTCCAAACTCGTGCATTTAATTTAAAATAATAGTGAGATCTCGTTGCTTCCATATTTATAAAACTGATAAACTTGGGAATCCTTTTAATCTGCTTCAAACTCCTCAAGAAATGCGCTCCAAGAATATCTTGTTTGTTAACTCCTGAAAGTTTCAGTTTTACACTTTCAAAGGCTTTATTTAGAGCGCGCATAAATGTAGACTTTCTGATTATTTTTATGCAAAGGGTATTTATTTATTTTTGTCATGCAATACGCCTGTGTACAGTAAGGGAAATATATATTTTTAGCGGTTATACACCACATTAACTGCCTGTATTATTTCCTTTGATTGACAAAGAATCACAGTTCGTCATTTGAACATACTGACAATTCAAGTTGTTGGTCAATTTGTCAAACAAACCGATTCCCTGACAGTATAATATCGCAAGTCTTGCACTATAACCCCATTATGCTGTGTGGCCTCGAGCTACACGCTCAAGCGACACGCGTGTTGCGACAGCAACTGCGGAAGAAACAAATGAAAGTGGTTTTTTAGAGCATGCCACTAGTCATCGCGACGCGACAGACGAAAACAGGTGACGCGCGGGCGTGTTGTCGCTTGACGCAAGTCGCGTCGCAAGTTGCATCGCTCGAGGCAGTGAATTCTGTGCACTGTATCACTATTACCATTTTCCAGGGTGTAGAGATATACGCGGGCGTCCGTCGCACGCGCTCGGGTGGTCTAAGCCCCAGTGGCGTGGGGCGGCTATGCAACTGGACGCCGGACAGCCAGGGCCCGGAGGCCGACGAGTACCCCAGCTTCGGCGCCTACCAGCGCTCCCTCACGCTCGTGTGCGAGGAGGGCAACCCAGGGGTCGTCACGTGGGTCCCCGACAGGAAGACGCCTGACACTGTCTACTATCAGGTCAGTTGCCATCCGCCTTGAGTCAAACTCATCCAGTAGATTGTTGACCTGCATGGCGCATCTACGAGAAACTTTTTCGTATTTGGTCAAGGAGTAGTGAAAAAATGGAGTGCTTCGCGTGAACTGCGTCGCGTAAAATAAGCACCATTCAACCACCAATCCACAGATGTTTTTTAATGAATAAGAACTTCCTTATTTCACTCCTCCAAGACATGCATGGTACTATGCATGTACCAGCACTACCAGCTTTAGAATGTATTTAGTGATGTTGTTTTATTTTTCATGTCCTTTTTTATACCACATCAAATCGACAAACACTATATTAACTGTCCAACATCAGACAACGACCGAAAACTTTCACTATTATTTACAAACCATTACTCTTCATCTGTTCTCTACAATATCTTATATTGCATTATTCTTTACTTCATTGTTACATACGACGCATGTATCTGAACGTGTCTAAGTAAACGCAACGCAGTACTGCGCATGACACACAATACATTACAGTACGTGGTCGTTAATATGGCACATCGAGTTTTAGAAAAGTCGGCTCTGACAATCTGTGTGACAGACTCCTTTAAAAACTTGATGTTCCACTTTAACGCCTGGATACTATACCCATTTATTACTTACATCACAGGTTACATGAATACTGGTGCTTTACTTCTTATGTATCGCTAGACCCATGCACACATTTGCAACGCTCCTATATGCCGCTAGATCTCTATTATGTTCAAACACAAACTGTGCTCCGCGCATCTCCTATTAGTTCGGATAAACACGGCCACCCCAAAATACATTAGATAACTACCTAGCTTTATGTCCTTTAAGATTCCATAAGTGTGCCTGCACCTGGTGTCGATGGGAGAAGTTGAGTATCCATGTAGTATGTAATCTGCGCCTCCACTGTGAAGCATACACTGTATGTACATAATCTTTACTATCTGTTTTCTGTTTCAGCCTTCCAAGCCTTCTCTGTGCATGAGATAGCTCGATTACTTCTCAATATATATTATTGGACGGTGAAAGTTTCATTAGCTTGCAAAATTAGTTTAAATTCCCGGGATTAACATGTTTGTCTGTTGCAGTGTTTCACACACCGCCACCTCGGGTGGAAGATAAACGTGGTGGACGAGTGCGACGCCACGGACTCGCAGGACGCGCAGGAGAGCCGCGTGGTGCAGACCGTGGCCGCGCTCGACGACCTGGCCGGCGAGGAGTCCGTGCAGGTACCGTCACGACTCACTCCGAAACGTAACTTTTTAGATGACCGCAGGAAAATACAAAAAATAATCAATACGAAAACGAATTATGACGATTTCAGTAGATTTAAGAGCCAGAGCGGACTCCTGGGAGAAGTGTACCCAGAGATAGACCAGTCGCCGCCGTACAGTAAGAAACAGGAGTATTCTGAATTGCCGATATCCAACGAACAAATCAAGGAGGTGATACAAGCTGTGGAGAGCCTGGAGGACACGATGAAGGACGACAAGAAGAACTCGACGTACCTGCAGTACCAGGTGCACGAGGACGGGCAGGACAACTTGTTTGTGGCTGAGCAGCCACTGCGCGACGACGACGAATACTTCTTCGAGCCGGGGAAGATCGCTGACAATTACTTCTTACCGGTCAATCAGAAACCTCTGACATTACAATCCGTATTAAGGCCAGCCCCACACAATTCCCACAAGCCAGTGAATAATATGCGACCTAGTCCGTTCCGCCGTCCGGCGCCTCCTGAGATCAAGCTCCGTCGTCCTCCTCCAACATACCAAAAGGGAAACATGAACATGGGCTACCCGCTCCCCCTCCCCAACCACCACGGCTCGCACGGACCGCAGAAGAAACCGCCACCAAAGTTCAACCAAAACCGTTTACAGTCGAACATGAACCGACCACCCATGAACGGTGTACCACCAATGAAAACATTGCCCCCGATGCACCAAAATAAACCCAACTATAATACATTAGGACTCAAACAAAATTCAGCGCATCAACAAAACTCAGCACATCAACAAAATTCTGCGCACCAACAAAATTCTGCGCATCAACAAAACTTAGCGCATCCACAAAATTCAGCGCATCAACAAAATTCAGCACATCAACTAAATTCTGTGCATCAACAAAATTCAGCGCATCAACAAAACTTAGCGCATCAACAAAGCTTAGCGCATCAACAAAATTCAGTGCATCTACAAAATTTAGCGCATCTACAGTTTTCAGTGCCTCCACAAAATTCAGCGCCTTCTCATTTTGCAGCGCCTCCACAATTTGCGAAGATACCGAGTAGTCCAGTACAATCCATAATAATGGGTAAGCCGAGCAACAATGTACAGATAACAGTTCCAAGTCAGACATTAAATCTGGGTCAAACCGATATTATCGCTAATCAAGTGGTCAAAAGTCAAATAATGCTGCCTCCCGGTGGAAACGATGTGATAGCTCAGCAAAGCAACGTACAAACATATTACAATAAACTGGGACAGATCATACTCGGCAAACCTATGGACAACCCGATGCCTCTGGACCAACAGATGATCCCAACGAAGCAGCTAGGTATGAGATCACCGCCCACTCCAGCGCCAGGGTTCCATCAATCAACACCAAGTATTCATACGCAACATGAAAACGAAAACGAACATCAGTCGCAAAACGAAATAAAGTCATCCGATTTCATTGGGGAATCTGCCGATAAGTCTACGATCCTACCTGCCGTCAACACAGGATTTAAACCTGACTCAATCGTAGTTGAGAGTGGCTTCAAACCCATAATTAGAGAACCACTTATGGCCGGTGAAGACAGGATAGCGGAATACAAAGGCAACGCAAACAGACGAGAAGATGCCGATGTTAAAGACGATTACGAAGAGTCCCCGTTGTTCAGCGGGCCCGCCAAACACGAGTACCCCCCCAGTGACAAGCTCACAGAGACGTTTGAGCCGATGTTCATTCCATCCCCACCGGATCACTTGTTGCCCACCAACGACAGAACTAAGGAAGTGTTCCCAACTAATCACGCCAAAGAAGACAGACCCCATCCAGTGTACTTGAAGAATGTAACCAAACTGACTAACGTGACTAAACTGATTGGTTTGTTCAGCAAGAAAAACATGGAAAAGGAGGTTCCTGGCGATTTAATGATGGAGTCAGATAGAATCAGCCCTCATTACCTCCCTCCCGACCCAAAACTACCAAAAGAGCATTCTCAGAAGTTATCTTCATCCAGTGATCAAACTTTCACCACCTACGATGGAAAAACTGTATCAGCAGCAACTTTGACGAGCGTCTCCGATGGAAGTAAAGCCCCCTCTAAATTATTTTCTGCCAAACTACCAGCAAACTTTGAGAAATTGTTAAAATCGCCACAATTTGGTCCCTTCCAGGGCGAAATCCCACCACCAGTAGCTGCTCATATAAATAAAGAAGCCCAAGTAGTGAATACAGCCAAAGTAACTGATACAAGAAAGACACATCTGAAACTTGTAAATATTCAAAAACCTGAAGATTTGAAAGCAGAAGGTAGTAGAACAGTCGAGGTGACTGCAGAGATACCGCAGATGGAAGAGGAGAGCCCAGAGGAATATGAATACGATGACGAAGATGAGGATGACAAGGTAAGGCAGCGAAGAGACACCAAAACCACTCAGTTCGAGATGGGAGAAATAGAAGAAGTTCAAACCAACGGGCACAGCATGCCCAAGAACCAAGTAGAGTTCGAGAACGAGAAGCACGCGAGCGCCGCCGCCAGCTCGATGCGACTGTACTGGATGACGCACCTACTGCTGCTGACGTTATGTATCAAACTCTTGTAACATAATATATAAGTTAATTATTTAATATTTATTGGATATTGTATAGGGCTTGCCATGAAATGCATTTCGTGTTGGATATGTAAAGTATCGGGGTTGGCTGTGGGCTGTGGGCTGTGGACGCTCTGCATCACTCTTCTCTGCGCCTCTCGGCCTCTCGTGTTAGTTGAATCTGAACCACACCTGTTACCACTTTGTTACACGCATAATGCAATTCAATACTCCGTTAGTGTTTAAGGATTTTGTAAATATTTTAATTTTTTAATAAAATTAGTGTTACATTTTATTATTGTAGTTTAATTTCTACAGTGAAGGCGCTGACATACGAAAAACATGTGCACTTAAATAAATATAAGTTTGAAATCATCAATCCAGATTGAGCTTGCGTTGTCCTCAATGCTCTTGCCTTTTTATGAGAAGAAGTCTTTGCCCTGCAGTGAAACAACAGCAGCACGGTATTATAATTTTATTGAGATCATGGAAAGATAATAACCGTATAACACAATATTAGTTCCTTCATACTCCTTATCTTTAACTGTACACATAAGACGTAGGTACCTCCATTGGTGTTAATTCTTTTCGACGCGTGGACTGGGCAGCTTGAGCAGCGACTGCACGTTGTATATCTTCTTGGTGAGGCGCGTGAAGTTGGCGAGCGCCTTCTCGTGAGGGTAGCTGGTGTCCACCAGGCGCAGCACGGAGTCGCGGCTGCGGCCTCTGGAACGTTCAAGATAACTTGTTTAGAGAGAAGTTCCCTATATTCCCGCATTGGACGCAAAAATCTATGCGCAGCCTGCCATTATAATGAAAATACTTTATAATTTCTCACAGGCATAGTAACAAGCAACTAGTAAGCAGTTCCTTTGTGTTACTGTTTGTATTTCCTGTGCGTGTCTACACTAATATTCTTCTTTCTTTCCTAATTTTTTGCAATTTTATTTAGTAGAGGTAGATTATTATTAGCCCAAATTGTAATAATTGTACTCATCATTATGAACAACTTTTACTATGGGAACAAACCTGAAATCGCGAAAAAAAGTCAGGTGTTCGCTACATTTATGTTCATATAACTCGTCAAAATGTAGTGAACAGCTGATTTTTTTTTGGCGATTTCAGGTTTGGTACCATAGTAAAAGTTATTCATAATGATGAGTACAGTGACCACGAGTATGATGAATGTAAGCGAAATTTATTTAATCCTGATAGCTTCTAATGTATTGTCGACACCAGAATTGGTAAGACACCAAAATTGATATCTAACACCAAATTTAGAAGGTTTATTAAAACTACACCAAATTACACTCGAAAGCAATGAATTAGGGTCACATAAAGATACCTGAAAGTCTTGTGTTTAATAGACAGTCAAATGTTCCTTAAATGAAATTAATAAAATTATGTGTCACTTTGTATTATATTCATTAAAAAATACATAAACAAAAAAATAAACAATCTCATCTTAAAATACATAAACAAAAAAATAAACAATCTCATCTTAAAATTTTCTTGAGTTTTAATACTTTGTATTACCCCCACGTGCTGTCATCACTGCGGTTATGTGTTCGGCATGCTGTACACCAAGTTTCTTATACGATGTTGGGAAATATTCTCCCATTCCTCTACGAGCGCAACTTTGAGCTCTTGAAGCGTGGCTATAAATAACTTACCAATTTAAAAAAAAACAGTTGCTTATTTGCCTTAACTGTATAGGTTGAACAACTAGGTTGAAAGTGCTTAAATATTTAATTATTAACAATGAGTGTTTAAAGTAAGTTAAAACATTGGTAAACAGAAGTGAAATAGCATGTTATTAGTTCTATTTACAGATAAAAAGTAGATCTTCTGTGTGTGCACAAACGATGCGTACTAAATGTTTCAGTACATTTTTTTAAAAGCTAAACTATTTTAATTTATAGATACTATGTTTTATTTTTTATTAGTTTAAAGAGCTTATAGATTCTAATTTTATACTAGTAAGTTAGGAAGTGTGATTTGTGCACGATCACTCACTGTTTGTGGAGCAGTCGTGCGACGGAGGTGAGCGGCAGGCCGGCGTGGTCCGCCATCTCCAGAGAACTGCCGCGCACCACCAGCTCCTCCACCACGTCGGTGGCCGCGCCCTGACACACTGCGGGAATAGGACGATGTGCATAGCATAACATCACGTCTGTGATCCCGAAGGGTTTAGAACAATAAATACTTACGTTTATAACTACTTAATAAAAGGCATGTATTTAACGCGGCGACAAATTAATCTGAATTTGAGATTAAAAAATAATTAAAACCGGTAGAAAAAATAGTAGGTTGGCAGCTACAGCGAATGATAATTTGAAGTAGAAAGTAGCAGCTTAATAATCAGTTGAAACTGGCATCGAGTTTTTGTTTTGGTAACTGAATTTATTGTTAAGCGAACACTTGACAGCGGACAAAAAGTAGAAAATGGGCATTCTTAAATTATACAATGAGGTTGTATATAAAGTTAACTAATTGTTTTTAATAATAATAAGACGCAGTCGACAGAGCCCCTATTTCTGTCTACAGGGTTTAAAGGAACCTAACACGAAGGAGATGACGGGGGCTCGTTCGCTCGATTTGCTCGCTCACTTGAGCCCCCGTCATCCCCTTCGAACCTAACCTGTCCGAGTCTGGGTGCCCTAAGTCCCGAGCTCGCTTCGTTCCTAACTTCTCAAGTTCAATCTTGTGTGTTTCTGGGAATAAGTCTTCAGAGATGCCTGTAGTTGCCTATAATACAATGTTTGTTATCCCACTGTTAATATATTATTAGTCCCCATGTCATTATTTATAGGACCTCGTCTATGATTTCAATTGGCCCTGTTTAATATATTCGCTAAGCTTAAAGTAGCAGCCATTATAATTTATAATTCCTTGTATTTTGAAGCTCATCTAATATAATATTGCTAAAATATTTAATCACTGCCAAGTTATTTTTTTAGTAGCAAATACACTGACCTGCAAAACGAAGTATCACACTTTTAAAATTGGAATAACTTTTTAAGTACACAAGATATACTTACTTTCGAAATAAAAAGGACTCGAAAAAGAGTTTAATTTTGTATATAAAAACTTCATAGTCGAGAACCTTCTTATAAGAAATGGCTGAAAAGAGCTATAAAAACAAAAATAATTCTTGTCGAATTATAATTTTACCATTCATTTTTTTGTTTCTGTTTTTGTTTTCAAAATTTTTCTTGATCGATGAGTCTTATTACAAAAGCTAAGTTAGACAACAGCACATTTATTTATCATGCCTCTTTCACCTGAAGAATGTGCTAGGATCATGACTTTTCTGGAACTATTCATCAGTATGCGTCGTACTGCAAGAATGGTGGGTGTGACGTTACGAACGGTCCAGAAGGTGAAGCGAAGGTATGAAGAGTCTGGAAACCATCTGAGAAGACCTTGTAATGACAGACCCAGGTCTACTTGTGCCCGAGAAGACCGTTATATTTATTTAGGTATTTTATTCATTAGCACACATATTGTTTCCACTGTGTTGAGAAATCGCCACCTTAATGCGGTTGAAGTCCAGCAACAGCTTCTTCAGACCCGAAGGTACTACATTAGTGACGGTACAGTGAGAAGAAGACTCGTTGAAGCAAATCTGAAACCCCGAAGACCAGCGAGTGGCCCCAAACTCGAGAGAGAGCATCGAGTAGCGAGACAGCAATACGTCCGTGAACACACACGGTGGGATGAAGAAGAGTGGTCAAGAATTTTGTTCACAGACGAGTCTCGATTCTCACTTTACACTTCTGATGGAAGGCGAAGTGTATACAGGCGGCCTGGTGAGCGATACTTTCAAGACTGCTTCTCAGAAAGAGTCCAGTACGGTGGAGGCAGTGTACATGTATCGGCTGGCATATCTTCAGAAGGTCGCACAGAGTTATTGGCTATAGAAAATTCCACTCTGACTGGGGAAAGATATGCCCAAGAGATTCTCAATGATTATGCAGGACCGTATTTTGCAATGGGTGATGGATCGATAATAAGGGCTCAGGTCGTGCAAGAGTATATTCAGGAGATCGGTATCAGCGTGATGGCTTGGCCATCACGAAGTCCTGATCTTAACCCGATTGAGCACGCCTGGGACGAGCTAGGGAGGCTAGTCAGAAGCCGCAGACCACCACCTACTACCCTCAGGGCACTAAAACAAGCCCTGATTGAAGAATGGGAGAATATTCCTCCAAAACCTCGTGTTCAGTATGCCACATCGGCTCGAAGCTGTAGTCAGAGCCCGAGGAGGCACTACCAGTTATTAAAATTTAAATAACATGTAAAACATACTTATAAATGTTAATTGAGTGTTCTGACACTAAGCTAAAAATGGCTGTTTTTATTGTTTTATCTTTTTTTTAAAGTTAAAATGTTGCTAATATATAGTTTACTAATTTCAAAGACAGCTGATAAAATTTGCTATAAAACGTTTTTTATTTTAAATCTCTAATTTCTATAGGTTAGAAAAAAAAAAAAAAAGTGTAGTAGGTACTTCATTTGGCCGGCCAGTGTAGTTAGCCGCCCTTTACGTTGTTATTCGCCTGGAAAATAAATTAGCCTTAATAAAATAGTTATGTTTAAGTTCCTTGTAAGCGGGGCGAGCCTATTGTCATCAACTGCTACTGACGGAAAATCCCAATAACACTTTGCCAAACCTGGGAATCGAACTCAATGTTCAGCAGTAAAACTTGCGGCTACTAGACCAACGAGGCAGTCAGGTTCCAAAGAAGAACCAAGACTCCGCCCAGCGCCAGACTATAAAGTAGAAGCAAGTCTCCGCCCAGCGCCAGACTATAAAGTAGAACCAAGTCTCCGCCCAGCGCCAGACTATAAAGTAGAACCAAGTCTCCGCCCAGCGCCAGACTATAAAGTAGAACCAAGTCTCCGCCCAGCGCCAGACTATAAAGTAGAACCAAGTCGCCGCCCAGCACCAGACTATAAAGTAGAACCAAGTCGCCGCCCAGCACCAGACTACAGCAGTTCACTACTGACGGACTTTTATTTATTTATTTCGACTCTCAGCTTCTCTCATCAAGCTGCCTTCCATGAAGGTCGTCACTCGAACTCATCTGAGGGCGTGTACCTAACCAATCCAATC
Source organism: Hydraecia micacea (assembly GCA_914767645.1). Lineage (NCBI taxonomy): Eukaryota > Metazoa > Arthropoda > Insecta > Lepidoptera > Noctuidae > Hydraecia > Hydraecia micacea. The sequence continues at coordinate 167,080 of OU611798.1, forward strand.
TTATATTTGCCCGTTTCGTAGTGTTCTCTCAAGGACACGTTTGACCCAACGATCATTGGTTTTACGCCTCAGATGGCCGGTCCATTGCCGCTTCAGCGTTCTTATTCTGTGGGCTCTATCGACTATTTCGGTTGTTTATTGTTATCACCTAATTCTGGATTCCATTTTTCATAACACAATTTTAATAATATGGGACTTCCTGTTTTATTATTATTATTATTTGTTTATTAATCAAAACAAAAACAGTTTAAAAATATTTGTTGAACAATAAAACATACCACACAAACCATCGCGGGTTTAACAGCGGTATGGCCAGACACGGCAACTCGGTGCCACTACATATTAATTAATGAGCAATTAGGTATAGATACATAGATTTTTTTTTCTAGATCGCACTGCAATCTAGAAAGTATTTTTTTAATACCTTTGAACAGCTCTTCGCATTCAATACATTGCAGATTTCAATCGGTAATCATTCACATACGATGGATTGTTATAACTCACTCTATCATCCTCGCTGGTACATTATTATTATAACTCACTCTATCATCCTCGCTGGTACATTATTATTATAACTCACTCTATCATCCTCGCTGGTACATTATTATTATAACTCACTCTATCATCCTCGCTGGTACATTATTATTATAACTCACTCTATCATCCTCGCTGGTACATTATTATTATTATAACTCACTCTATCATCCTCGCTGGTACATTATTATTATTGTTATAACTCACTCTATCATCCTCGCTGGTACATTATTATTCTTTAATGTGAACGTATCTGTAAAGGAATGTTATTTTGGTCCCGAAAATCGAATAACTTATTATGTGAATTTAGCCGTAGGGACAGGAAGTAACCTATATGTCCCCAGTGACTATTTGACCCTGGATCATCAAAAATATTATTTCTTATTTAATTATCGACATTTGAAAGAGTTACATGTCGACTGTCTTAATGTTATAGTCTAGTACTCTGTTGACCACTGAGGTTCTAGGTTCGATCCCTAGGTCAAAAATGCAATGAAATGAAAGGAGTCTGTATCGGAGTCAGGATCTCTAAATAAATATGTATTATCTAATAGACTTACAAGCTCTGAAGAGCGGCGTCCACCCGTGGCCATCCTGGGTGTGTACGTCGCCTCCCTCGTCGAGGATGTACCGCAGCATGTCGAGGCTGCAGGAGTCCACCGCGTAGTGCTCCACACGCAGACCGTTAAGGTCGCGACCCTAAAACAGGTGAAAGGCTGCTCTTAGAACGGCGACGGGAAACATGGAGACGAAACACGCATAGCCTAGAACTAAGTAACCTTTTTTTACTTCATTATTTTATTTCTACTGATTTTAACATTTTTAACAATACTGCCGATGCTTGGAACTGTTTCGTAACTTAAAAGGCATGTGACGTCCACCATGCACCAACCCGCACTTCGCGGTGTGGTGTGAGGTGAATGACCGTGCATGTCCTAGCAGTAGGCATGTTATAATGTAGGTAAGAATCCGTCAAGTAAAGTAAACAAATGATGTTAACGTAACAAGTTTCACTCTAATAGGCCTTACTACAGCCTCGTTAGTGAGTAAGTTTAATAGATACAAGTTACTCATCATTTTGCATGATTTCATATTACAAAAACTGATTTCGGTATATCAAAAAAAAAACAACACAGATCTTGGAAGTGATTAAACTAACTCAGAATAATTTCATAGTGCAATCCACGAAGACGCGCCCCACTCTTCTTACTAATCGCTAGTGGTTAACGCTAGTTAATTCCGCTAGTGTTTTAGTTTTTGATACACACTAATTACCCACTAATAAGAAATTACTGTGTATCTATAAAACTAAAACAGTAGCGGAATGTTGCACACTTGTACTGTCAGCGGTTAGGAAGAGTGGGGGTGGGGCGCGTCTTCGTGGATTGTCAGCGGTTAGGAAGAGTGGGGGTGGGGCGCGTCTTCGTGGATGGCGCTATTTGTAATAAGTTACTCGGTCAAACTAAACGAACAAAAACTGCGAATATTGCATGAACGATATCGAAACGGATGGAAAGCGGCAAGTATCCAAATAGAGCCGTGTTTGTAACTTAAATTGATATCTAATATTATTTACTAGACTAAAGTGTGCAGCGGTACACTGTTTCTCAATTCGATTGTATTTTTTTGTATGTATGTTACGCGATATCTCCGGCAATTGTAAATCGATTTCAAAAATATTTTTTGAATGGATAGGGTATGCCTCAGGAGACCACCCCTGAGGCATACTTCCATATAAATTTTTATTCCATATAAATTTTTATTAACTTTGCTTGGGTAGTTTTTGAGTTAGCTTCAATAATTTGCCACTTAGTTTATATTGATGATGTTATAATAACATCCTGTCACTGATATTTATTTATCCATTTATTTTTATTATTAAGGCCCACATAAACACAAAATACAATATTAATATAACTTAAAAATACTATAAATACATACCGTCATAATTACTTTATAAACTAATTACTAACGCACACGAAGTGTCTGCGTCGTGTGTACATAGCAAGTATTGTTATACGAATTTGTGTGGGGTAAGTACAACTTAAAAGTGAAAAATGAAAACTTACAAAATAAAACTCGCATAGAAAAATTTAGTGTATTTATTTTTATTTATATGTTGTGTACAAAACCTTGTAATTCATATTTAGAACAAATGTCCACACAAGCTCTAAGATGCTTGTAATGCCTTCTATTGATAATGAGAACCTCGGAGAACGACAATGATGGCAATTTCTCAGACAGTTTTTATCTTCCCAAGTAAAGTAACGTTTATTGCTATCACGAAGTTTTTCATTGCACAGTGGCGGTATATAGTGTCTACGTGGGTGACACCGCAGGAAGCGGCTAGTGTAGCATCTCTCCTGCAGAAGCTGCACGATGCGGATGCAGCCGCTGAGCACAGCAATGTACAGCGCTGTCTGGGCAGCTAGTGTAGCATAAAGTTTGTTTGTTCATGTTCACCTGGAAGTCGGCGCCTTGCTCCAGCAGCAGCTGCACGATGGGAGCGCAGCCGCTGAGCACAGCGATGTGCAGCGCTGTCTGGGCAGCTAGTGTAGCATAAAGTTTGTTTGTTCATGTTCACCTGGAAGTCGGCGCCTTGCTCCAGCAGCAGCTGCACGATGGGGACGCAGCCGCTGAGCACAGCGATGTGCAGCGCTGTCTGGGCAGCTAGTGTAGCATAAAGTTTGTTTGTTCATGTTCACCTGGAAGTCGGCGCCTTGCTCCAGCAGCAGCTGCACGATGGGAGCGCAGCCGCTGAGCACAGCGATGTGCAGCGCTGTCTGGGCAGCTAGTGTAGCATAAAGTTTGTTTGTTCATGTTCACCTGGAAGTCGGCGCCTTGCTCCAGCAGCAGCTGCACGATGGGAGCGCAGCCGCTGAGCACAGCGATGTGCAGCGCTGTCTGGGCAGCTAGTGTAGCATAAAGTTTGTTTGTTCATGTTCACCTGGAAGTCGGCGCCTTGCTCCAGCAGCAGCTGCACGATGGGGACGCAGCCGCTGAGCACAGCGATGTGCAGCGCTGTCTGGCCGGTGGACGACGGCTGCTCGATATCTGCGCCCGCGCCTAGCAGAAAACGCACCGTGTTTATGTCACCTGAAATAAAAAATACACAAAGTTTATTGTATGAAGTGATTGTTGAATAGACTTGGTAACCGTAAGAACCAATTCTCATCTTTGAAACCGGATCACAAACTTGTTACTGGGTGGATAGCGGTAGTTACACTCCACACATCATCTGCCTAGGTAGCCTTTTCCCAAATATGTTGGGGTCGCTTTCCAGTCTAACCGGATGCAGTTGAGTACCAGTATTTTACATTGAGCGACTGCCCACTATTTTCCTTACAATTATTTAGCTAGGTATATGATGTATTTATTCAGTTATATTATGTCGAGCAACTGCTTCAATATCATTATAGAATAGATAGTAGAGTATCATCTGGTAAACTGATAATCACCATGACGTGTGGTACATAATGATTTGGTATTGATGAAGGGCCTATTACGAAACGGAACCGTTTTATTGGGTCACGTGGCCATCACACTCACTTGAGTGTCGGCCGTGACGGGGACCATTCAGTCGCGTACTTTGGGAAACTACTCATCTGTTTTTATGGTCACTTTAGTGGATCTTTATACTTCATCACTCGTATATGTAATCCTCAAAGTAGTTAGCAGGGGTGATGTTTACATCCAGTTATGTTTAAATTCTATGTAACAGCGAGCTAATAACTGAGCTCATATCCAGTCTGCGGCTGGAGAAATTCCTCATAGAAAAACTTAATAGCATCTTACCTGAACTGGAAAGCAAACCCAGAACCTTACGCTCTACAGTCGCACCCATTTGTTGTGACCATGAAGTGGAGCAACGAGACAGGAAGAAGCATGAAGGCACGGCGCAGGCATGCACATCGTGCAATATATAATATAAAAATATAACTTAAAATCAAATATATAAATACTTATGTAAATAAGATAAAAGCAAAGTATACTATTTTCTTAACAAAAAGCGCCTTCATCCTCTCTCCTATTAAAAATTAACTTTGCTGTGCCCGACAGGGTCCATAATTGATTCAATGTTTTAACATACGTATCGAGTATTGAGTATTTACCTAAAGAAAACCAAAATAACCTGCATTCTGCCTCCGTTAGAAGAATCCTACAAATACAAATAACCTGCCTTCTGCCTCCGTTAGAAGAGTCCTACAAATACAAATAACCTGCCTTCTGCCTCCGTTAGAAGAGTCCTACAAACACAAATAACCTGCCTTCTGCCTCCGTTAGAAGAGTCCTACAAATACAAATAACCTGCCTTCTGCCTCCGTTAGAAGAATCCTACAAATACAAATAACCTGCCTTCTGCCTCCGTTAGAAGAGTCCTACAAATATAAATAACCTGCCTTCTGCCTCCGTTAGAAGAGTCCTACAAATACAAATAACCTGCCTTCTGCCTCCGTTAGAAGAATCCTACAAATACAAATAACCTGCCTTCTGCCTCCGTTAGAAGAGTCCTACAAATATAAATAACCTGCCTTCTGCCTCCGTTAGAAGAGTCCTACAAATACAAATAACCTGCCTTCTGCCTCCGTTAGAAGAGTCCTACAAATATAAATAACCTGCCTTCTGCCTCCGTTAGAAGAGTCCTACAAATACAAATAACCTGCCTTCTGCCTCCGTTAGAAGAATCCTACAAATATAAATAACCTGCCTTCTGCCTCCGTTAGAAGAGTCCTACAAATATAAATAACCTGCCTTCTGCCTCCGTTAGAAGAATCCTACAAATATAAATAACCTGCCTTCTGCCTCCGTTAGAAGAGTCCTACAAATATAAATAACCTGCCTTCTGCCTCCGTTAGAAGAGTCCTACAAATCGATACTAAAATGCATGCATTGTATTCCGTACGGGCGCCGGTTCCGATGACCTGATGTAGCTCATCACTAATGAACGGGCCGGACCACTGGCTATTCTTACCGGATTTATATCGTGTCCATTTTCGGAACGATCGGTACCTTTCCTCACAGCTGTCGCGAGAGGCGTGAAACCATTCTTCGGGTTCACTATGCCGATTAGAGCTGGGCGCTCATCCAACATGCCTTGCACCTGGAAACATGCCACAAGTTTATAGTCAGCGACAAATAATGCAGAAAAGTGAACTAATTGATTTTATTCATCTTCCATTTAAGTTATAAGCGCATGGTCGCTGAAACAAACCTACATAATAGATCTTAGAGAAATGATACAGTATGACATAAACTTTCATAAGTTTTGTTAGACTTACCCATCCTTTTTTTTCAACTTTAGGCAACAAACGGCCTTGGCAATATCTACCAGTCAACCAATGATGGGGTAACATGACAAGTGCAAAACAATAATAAGTGTATAGAATAAATATATCGGTTTATACAGTTATTTAAAATATTGTCCTTATTTAGTACATTTGTTTTGGTATAAGCTACTAGCGACCCACCGTTGCCACCCGTGACAGTGGCAATATGTCAAAACATCGAGATTTGTGTTCTATATGTCATTTAAATATAACTTAATAATACACATAAACCCTACGAATAACTAATTACTTATTCGTAGGGTTTAATACTGATTTCTGATATAACAGGTCTGAACAGTCACACAGACGAAGAGTGACTTTATCATTCCATATCATGCTACAAGTACCTGTTTGATGTATCCACATCGCACCGCCATGCAGAAGCACACGGCGGAGGTACCGTCGGTCTCCGTACTCGACCACGTCGGCTCCGACCACTGGGACTCCAGCCATTTGTGAGCTCCATTCCTTACTTGAAGTACTCTGCTGAGACCACATTTTTAACCAACAAATGCAAAACAAGTGAATAGAAATAGGAAGAGAAAAAGTATACCTAGTTTGTTTCATTTCATTCTGAGTATCTCCGCTTTCTGCTGCTTCTCGAGTTTTATCAGATTCAGGAGATAGTGCGACCCTCGCATCACCACCGCCTGTTGGTACAGGCGGCTGACTCTTACTGTCAGCACTATTTACTTCTCTCTGCTTCTCAACTGCCCTCATCTTCTCGTACACAGTGGCTTCATCACCGTAGAACTGGATCGCTCGTTCTGCGAGAGTAGAAACAGCTGTGGCGTTCACTATGACTCTCAGGCGGAATTTGTGACAATGTCTCGAAGCTAGGTTGACTATTTCTTTTGAAGTTTTGCCGCCCCTGAAATGTAATAATAGTTTGGATGTCGAAAAGCAAAGTGTATGGTAATGAAATAAGGTATATTTTGAGTTAGCCAAATAACGCGAGCTAGTGTTTGAACAAAAACCTCAAGTGAAGCATATCACTTTAGCGGGATCGTCCGAAAGGGTTACCGCTGCTCCCTGCTCCGGAACATAAGGGCTAAGGAAGGAACACGGGTGGGTTTTAGTCAGTCTGACACTCCCTTCCGCTCCACCCAGAGCGGGAGGAGTCATTAGACGATTACACATCCAAAAAAAAAAGCATATCACTTTATAAGTATGTACTTTATGTCCATAACATTTTACTACAAAATACTTAGAAACCCTGACCTGTAGACGACAATCCAAGGCGGTATCTTCTCATTCTTCTCCAGCCGGTATAGCAGCTGGTCAGTAATGAAGTTGAATGGCTCCACTCTACTCCAGTCCAGTAAGATGGAAAACTTAGTCTTCTTCAGCACCTCAGGCTCTGGCGGCGACCAACTCGTGAACTTGTCTACCAGAAATGCTTGGAGATCCATCGTTGGACCTCATCAAACTAAAAATGTGTGGTGTGCTCATCCATAATCAGAAATACACATAATAACTAGATTGAAAACTGTATTTTCAATCTAGTTATTATGTGTACCTATATGTGAAGCTCTGTAGCTTCATCAGTTTTATTTACGTTTTTAATAACACCAACAGAAACTATAATCAAGTCACAAGTTCTCTTACCAATCTCAAGAAATAAAAACAATTCTACACGAAACCAAAGATTTTCCTACAAACCCACACGAGCACGACTCTGTTGGAAACGGTACACAAGTAGCCGGAGGTATCAATCTGTACTACATTTGTTTGCTTCGGTCACCGCTCGAAGTTTGATCGATGCTCTGCGGTCGCTCTGCACTCCTGGTACCCGTGCTGTAGGTATGTGGAAACTTGTAAGCATCGTATTTTATTCAACTTATAGAATTAAATAGTTGTGTGCTGGCTTATTTTATTTGGGTAAAGTTACTTTGTTTAGATTAGGTGGTGGAAAATTTGTGTTTAGGTATTAAATCAAAGTTGTATTCACAATTCATGTTACCTACATGGACTATCTGGTATATAATTATGACAATAGTAATTTGTTCAGTTTGGTATTTTATCTATTGTGAATCATTAGAAAAGGGTAAGTATCGGATTATCAGAAAAATATTTTCTTTGAAATCATTTTCAATGACTTATGTCCTCATTTTCAGCATATTGAAGTAAACAGTTTGCCTTGACATCTCCATCGTAATCTGAGGGGCAATTTATAACGCTAGTGTTTACATTCTCTTTGGGGCAATATTCGTAATTTTAAGAACGTTCACAGTCTGAAGACCAATTTTCGTAATTTAAAACGTTCAAAATCTTTCCGCAGCTCATCTCGGCGACAAAAAAATGGAAATTTAATTAAGATGCTATGTGTAATATCTAGTTTTAATTCCGTGTAATTATTACACGGAATTAAAACTAGATATTACACATAGCATCTTAATGTCATGGATTTCCGTAAAGTAACGCCTGATTCCATAATATATGGAAATTTAAGGTATTTTTGACAGATTGAGACTGAGATCAGACTGTGAACGTTCTTAAAATTACGAGAATTGTCGTCTGATCTCAGTCTCAATCTGTCAAAAATACCTTAAACTTCCTTACATTTTTGACAAGTTTTTGACATTTTTTGTCGCCGAAATGAGATTGCGAATAGATTTTGAACGTTTTAAATTACGAGAATTTGCCGTCTGATCACGTGCAACTTCGCTCGATTTAAATAGAATGTCCTCAATCTCATTGTCCTGCCATGTTTAGGTACGTCGCGCGGTGCGGTATACAGGATGCATGTCATTTTCGGGAGTGTTTCTTCTGTAAAAAAATTTGATGTGGCCTTGTTCAAGGTTTAAAAGACTGAATTTGCAGTTCAGGGAAATCCTGACTTATTCGATTTGTCCTAACGTCTCTAGTCTTAAATAATGTCTGTAGTTAATGGTATACTACCCACACCTGGCAAAACTTGTCTTTAAAAAAAAAACGTAATAGATTTCTTCAGAAAATCAACGACACCAATTCACTTTCAATGCAAGAAATAATAAACTTCTAACCAGCTGTCCTCTTGCAAACAAGCGATGTTATTGTCGCTGCGTTAACTCGCCGTGACGCTAGATGGCGCTGTCATAACTATCGTGCATGACCATAAAAAAACGATTCTATCACTCACCGTAGCTACCTACCTTTAGAAAATGGTCAAGGAGCTTGGGTACGCCAAAATAATGTGATTGAATATTGTTGAAAGTGCTAATAAATTATTTTTGGAACCACGATTCTGAGGTATAATTGTATGATTTTAGAAATTGTGTGATACTTACCTATTTAATTATTCACATAATTATTTTTCAGTTTTATAGGTCTATTTCAAAAGTGTCAACATGATGCTTGCAGGTAGTCCACAATCGGCAGCTGTGGGAAGTTTCATCAGTCTGCATAATTATATTACCTGATGAAATTTTATGTTATTTAATCTCAACTCAAACTCAAACTCAAAGCATTTATTTCAATTAAACCATTTACAGGCACTTTTGAATTGTCAAGAAGTCGGTCAGTCAGAAAATATGAAGCTAGTTGCCCATTCCAAAGCGTAGGTACCTATGGAGAAGAACGGGCAAGAAACTCCATGGACACTCTTTTAAATTATAGTTTTACAAAAATATTAGTTAATTAATTTCAATTTAATTATATTATATTAGTAATTAATTTCAATTTAATTTGGTTTCAATAATTTCATCATCTGCCTAGCCTTTTCCCAACTATGTTACGGTCGGCTTCAAGTCTAACCGGATGCCAGTATTTTACATGGAGCGACTGCCTATAAATATCTGACCTCCACAACCCAGTTACTGGGTAATATTATGATACCCTTTGGTTTCAATAATTTATTTTTATTTATTGTTTACCTACTAGTTAATGCATTAATTGATCGCCTCGTCGTAACTAACATAGTCTTAGATAATTTATAACTAAGTAACAAAATATGGGCAAAAAATCCTAGCCTGAAACCATATTATACTAATATGATAAAGGCGAAAAGTGTGTTTGTATGTTTGTTACTTCTTCAAGCACAAACGGCTGAACAGATTTGTATGAAATTTGGAGACAGATAGTTTATAACCAGGATTATACACATAGGATACTTTTTATCCCGATATTCCCACGGATCGACACTTATGCGGGTGAAGCCGCGGAACGCAGCTAGCTGTACTATATTTATTTGTAAGTGTCTCAAGACTAAAGTCTTTGACCAGTGCATGATGACCTATGGCACTGAAGCGTGTTCACTCACAATGGGTCTTAATAGAAGGCTAAAAGTCACCTAAAGGGCATTGGAGAAGGCTATGCTTGGAAATTACCTACGTGATCGAATCAGAAATGAAGAGATCCGCAGGAGAACCAAGGTAACGGACATAGCCCGAATTGAAGAGATCCGCAGGAGAACCAAGGTAACGGACATAGCCCGAATTGAAGAGATCCGCAGGAGAACCAAGGTAACGGACATAGCCCGAATTGCCAAACCTAAGTGGCAGTGGGCAGGTTACATTGCTTGCAGAACGGTGGTGCGTGGGGGAGGCCTCTGTCCACAAACCTAAGTGGCAGTGGGCAGGTTACATTGCTTGCAGAACGGTGGTGCGTGGGGGAGGCCTCTGTCCACAAGTGGACGTGTTTTGGCTGAAATGATGATTATGTGTTGCGAGTAATGCTGTGCACTGCAACAAGTCATGCATCTCCGTTGAATCTTCATTAATAACATCATTCAGGCATCTTTTTCTAAACTACCTACGTATAAAGAGTATTCGGTTTTCGAATGATTTCCGACGTCAGCTCCCGAACAAAAAGGATTTCTTTGTTACTTGCTCGTGAAACAAATGTACTAGCATTCTTTACGCTTTTTGTGAGCATCCGCGTAGTTCTATGTAAAAAAGGTTTAATTAAACCGTATGCTGCAATGAACTCACAGACTACCTACAGATGATATAACGGATTTCTCGTTTATTTTTTTTCTGTATTTATTAAAAACATAGAATAACGGAAATCCGTTGAGCTTTGTTCATGGGAGTCAATTAACTTTTGAATGGTTTGTGATATGACGTAATATTGAAATATCGTTTAACAAAGAACGTAAACAGATATTAAAACCTCTGCCATACAAGTACAATCCTAAGATTGATTACTCAGAGATATGAATGTAATAAAGTTGCAAAAGCAATTTTCCTTATGTCTGTTGCATTTTCCAAATCCGCGCTCATTTGAGTGCCAAAAGCGAAGTGTTGTGGACGAAGATAAATGTTCAGACTTCACTCCCCCTCCCTGAGCCCCTTGCCGCGCTCGCCCCCTCGGTGATATCCCGCGACCTTACGTAACACGGATCCGGAATCCCAGAATTGTTTACACATAGAGTTTTTATACCGAAACGGAATATTAACTGGCACAATAGAAGAGAATTTTCAAATAGAGAACGCTGATATTTGAACCCATTCGTATCCGTTCGGAATTAGGTCAGGAGCTGCGAATGGTTTTTTTATTGTTGGAGATGCTTTCAGCGAATGATAATAATTTATGACTGCAGCATTTAGGGTTCCGTCGTTATTATTTTCAATTTGATATGTGTTGCGAGCTTATTTCAGCGTATGGCTTCCTGTTTGGCATAATTATTTTTTTTGATCTCGTTACTGACCTGGCTATGCAACCTTGGGCTTCGTTCTCAGCAGTAGCGTTGCGACTAAAAGGACCAACAAGCGAGGCAGTCCAATGGATGTTGCTTTGTTTACGTAGGTCAATGGGGCAATGAATCAACTCTTCTACGTCATCAAGTACTTTCTTAAACGCATCGCAAACTACAATAGAGTGAACGCAGACTTCTTTTTTAGGGTTCCGTACCCAAAGGGTAAAAACGGGACCCTATTACTAAGACTCCACTGTCCGTCTGTCTGTTTGTCTGTCACCAGACTGTATCTCATGAACCGTGGTAGCTAGACAGTTGAAATTTTCACAGATGATGTATTTCTATAGCCGCTATAACAAAAAATACTAAAAACAGAATAAAATAAAAATTAATATCAACAAACGTGATTTTTTTGCCGTTATTTGCTCAATATTAATAACGGCAACAGGTAGACTCTTGAAATATTCACAGAATATTTAATTGTATATTCACTTTAAAAATAAATAATTAAAATAAAATAAATATTTAAGGGGGGCTCCCATACAACGGACGTCATTTTTTTGCCGTTTTTTGCTCGATATTAATAACGGCAACAGGTAGACGCTTGAAATATTTACAGAATTGGTACTTAGTTGAATATTAACTTTAAAAATGAATAATTAAATTAAAATTAAAATAAATTAAGGGGGGCTCCCATACATCAAACGTGATTTTTAGGGTTCCGTAGTTCTGACAAGGAACTCTTATAGTTTCGTCATGTTCGTCTGTCTGTCTGTCTGTCTGTCCGAGGTTTTGCTAAGAGACCGTTAGTACTAGAAAGCTGTAATTTTGGAGGAGTGTATATGTCAATTACGCCGACAAAGTGGTAAAATAAAATTTTGCAAAATATTTTTTTTTAGGGTAGCTCCCCTACATGTGAAGTGGGGATGAATATTTTTTTCGTCGTCTACCCCATCTTATGGGGTATCATTGAATAGGTCTTCTAAAATGACTTAGGGGTTACTAGCATTATTTTTCGATTTAATGCTCCATTTACGAAATATTAAACATTAAAGTGAAAATTTTTGTTCCAGTAGGGCGTCCCCCCCCTTCCTCTAAAAACTGCTGGCTTGAAAAATCAGGAAAACTTCTCGATGATAGTGAATTTTATGAACTTTAAAGGAAAATTATAGTGGCTAAGATAACTTTATTAATTTAGCAGTAATAGTCGTTGAACTTGGGTGTTGGATAATTTTGTACCAAATACAAAATCCTTAGCATTAATCCTTTAAAGTGACTAAGATGAAGTAGTTGCTTGTTTATAACGGCTAAAGACTTGCATTGAAAAACAAAATATTATGAAATAAAAAAACAAAAAAAACCATAATAAATTATCATAAGTTTCACAATACTGCCGCTAAATGGCGCTGTACCATAGGGTTACATAGAAGTCACAAACGAACTTTGTTGTTTTATAACCATTAACTCTTAATATCTTTACCATTACTTATATTCAGAATAAAGAACAACAGAATCGTACTATATTGTGATAACGGGCTACTACGGAACCCTACACTGTGCGTGGCCCGACACGCATTTGGCCAGTTTTTTAATATAATTATGTAGTGTTAAATATTGTACGGTAGTACGGAACCCCTCGTGTGCGAGTTCGACTCGCACTTGGCCGATTTTTATAAAGCGTTACTAGATTCGCGCACAAACTGACACTTTCTACGTTAAGAATAGAATAGAATACTCTTTATTATGTACACCATATAAATTACAGACATAAATATAGAAACTTTACAATGGGCGGTCTTATCGCTAAAAGCGATCTTTTAAAGACAACCTTTTGATGGATTAAAAAGAAGAAGGACAGGCAAATACTGTAGGTAGTCTGTGGTATACCATTTATAAAATACAATAAATACATACATAAAGTAAGTATATTATACTAATCTAAATATATATATATATATGTAGGAGACGGTTGTCAATTACAATAATTGTGGGTAGTCAACATAATTTGTTATGATTTGTTTTCTTATTATTAATTTAAGAGATTTGACTATCGATTATTGTCTAATAAATCGGAACATAATTTATTGAGTACTCAGTGTACGAACTAATTGATTTTAGTTAGTAACTTATTTCGATTTATTGTAACCGATGGTTTTGTTCAAAAACAATTGTTGACATGTTACTGATTTACTTTGTGAAATCACTATTGTTTATTTACAATAATTATTATTGTATTATTTGATTACTTATAATGAAAGTCTTATTAGATTAAGCACATGATATTGTATCAAGTAAACACGATGACGTATTTCCGTACGGCATTAGACAGAGTTGTTGTGGGGCGAGTGCATAGTGGGGACAAACCCTTTATAACTGAGCGCACTCGTTTGTGCTGGCAGTTCAAGTCAAGGAGTTCAAGCAGACAAGTCAAGTCAGTAGTCGAGTTCAGAGTTCAGTTCATTCAGTCAGTCAGGCAGAGTCAGTCGGTCTATGGACTCAACTCTTGACAGAGCACTAGTTCCCGACAAACCTGTCGGTTTACTTAACTTCATTTTGTGACTCTGTCACTATACGAACAGTAATCGATCCTACGGTTTGTTCGCAATTACTTAGTTACTGTAAATAATTATTTTACTGTGTATCTAGTTGTGTCGTGTACATACAGTGTGTAATTTGCTAGTGTGATAATTGTTCGTGAAATTATAATCTAATTTGAACTGCAAACCGTTTTTATATTGCGCTATAACCAACACTACTCACAGTACGCCCACAGTAGTTAAAATATCCTGATAATAACGAGACATACATAAAACCTACTCCTGATCCTACATATATATATATTTATATATATAATATAATATTGAACATAAACAGGAGCAAAGAAAATATAATGATGATGTTTAAGGAGAGAGGAAGTGCTTTTTTATCGTAATTTTAAAAGTGGACAAAGATTGAGCACGCCTTACCGACACGGGCAAGTCATTCCATAACCGTACTGCCTGAACAGTAATAGAATTATCATAGAAACTGGTGGAATGCACCGGCATCTCTAGTCTCAGGTTTTCATATCTATTATGTGTGTTAAGAAGGAAGGAAGGTTAAGAGTTTAGTTCGTCTCGTCTGATTTCAATCGGTTGACTAGATATGACGGATTACGACTTAGCTTATACAGAACATTAATGTTATTCTCTAGGGATCCATCTTCTTTTTAGTGTTAGATCTAGAATAAAAGCAGACTTCTCTCAAAAACAACCATTTTCTTTGATAACAGAGGACTCTAGTGCTCTCGCTTTGGTAGGCACCTATTCTACTTTAGTGAACTGACTCAGGGACGGACCCTGAATCGGTTCACTATTTGTTTTTTGAGAGAACTCTTAACGGAACTCCTTTTTAGTGTTCTTTGGGCAAGTCCTTGAATGGCACTCCTTCCCCCTATGTAGCTCCTTATTAAATATTAATTAAACATAGATGCGACATGTGTAATATACTTCCTGCTATTTACTGAATCATTCGGGGTATTTTAGAAAGTATGACTATCTTGCTGTCCTCATTTCTGTGGACCTTGCCTTCTTGGTTTGTAATGAGGAACATTCACATTAGAGCATAATTAGCCTATAACGTCCCCACTGCTGGGACGGCGGCCTCCCCTCTTCGAGAAGGAGTGAGCTATAATCTACCACATGGGTTGCTAGATATCACATGTCTTCGATTTTTTGGTTCCAGGACATGTCGGTTTCCTCAATATGTTTTTCTTCATCGTTATGAGAGCATTGGTGATGACATTATTTACACGAAGTAAACGCCGGCCTGGGTTCGAACCCACGATCTACGACTCTTAAGTCGGGGCCGATACCAGTGGGCCAGCTCTGCTCTCTATATCCATTACGATCGCGAGATACGTACAGTCACGAGCACTAATATGTCAACACTTGGCAACTTCCAATTGCGATTTTTTCGTGAAATAACGAATGCAACGTTGAAATACGACACTTTACATAAACCTATGGGTTCGAAAATACTATGTTCGTAATAACATGAAATTTCATTCAAAAATAAAGGAGGTGATCGCCTTTGAATAAAGTCAAGTGTATACATACTTATGCTCGTGACTGTACGTACGACCTATGCTGAGCATCAAGATACGAACACTAAAACGTTTCTTTGTAGGAACTCCTGCAAAGGGAATCATTTCGTATTCTGTCTATATTGTAAGCTGATAGTGGGTACAATATTCATGTGACTATATTGGGAACAGTAGCGAGTAGGTCAGCCGCCCCTGTCAACGCTAGCCGAACAGTTATTGAACTTCTGCCGTGTGGCTCTGTGACAGTTGGCGACGTGAAGTGAGCTCATCGAAGTAGTCGGAGGTGTGTTAGTTCGATGTATGGACGCAGTTTTTGAATAGGTGATAACGATATCCGTGGGTGATAATGTTTACCATAGCGTGATGGTAGCTGTAACATGGCTGCCCTCGTTGGCCAGGCGGGTCGAGTGAGCGTGATGGTAGCTGTAACATGGCTGCCCTCGTTGGCCAGGCGGGTCGAGTGAGCGTGATGGTAGCTGTAACATGGCTGCCCTCGTTGGCCAGGCGGGTCGAGTGAGCATGATGGTAGCTGTAACATGGCTGCCCTCGTTGGCCAGGCGGGTCGAGTGAGCGTGATGGTAGCTGTAACATGGCTGCCCTCGTTGGCCAGGCGGGTCGAGTGAGTGATGGTAGCTGTAACATGGCTGCCCTCGTTGGCCAGGCGGGTCGAGTGAGCGTGATGGTAGCTGTAACATGGCTGCCCTCGTTGGCCAGGCGGGTCGAGTGAGCTTGCAAGCGCGATTGCTCTGGGTGCGACCCTAACGTTGGGATTTATAGTTTAGGTTTTTTTTTGTAACAGCTTAAAAATTCTCAGTGGGTCGGTGGTAGTTATTAAGAACAGTTTCGTTGCCTATTACGAGAAGGTCGTGAATTGATATGCACTCCTTACAAATACCACAATTATTAACCGTTTAACATTGCAATCGAGTCCTGGAACCAACATCCAGTTAACTACACGCAGTGGGTTAATCCTGATAAAACAATACGTAGGTATTCGATTATGTAATTTGCAAGCAGTTTCCTGTATCTATGTGTATCGGTGTTATCCCTAGTCATATATGATAACAGACTAGTTTGTCACACATATTCTATTAGATTTTCCTTCTTCGGTATAAACCCCATTGGTCTCGTGGTCGCAAGAGTGACTACTGAGCGTGGGCTCCTGGGTTTGGTTCCCAGGTCGGGCAAAGTGGTTTTCCATTATGAATTTATTACTAGCAGGATGGAGTTTGGAAGTTGGCGGTGTGAAACCCTCGTGCCTCGGAAAGCAGGTTAATTGGTTGGTGCCTGCGCCTGATCTCACGCCGGACGCATCGGATTGCCGTCGGGAGTAGTGAGGGAAGAGTAAGTGCATCTATACCTGCGCACATTCGCTTGCATTATAAATCTACCGCGCCGAAGGCCAGTCTTCGTTGAGGTTGGTCTCCCATGGCCGACATATCAAAGTCAAAGTATTTTTATTTGTAAAACATAGGTGGTGTAAAAACAGGTGTTGTTAATAAAATAATTATATAAAACAATTGGACGACTATTATTGTAAATAGTTATAGAATAAAATAAAACGAATCTTTAAAATTAATTTATCGGTGATTGTATCTCTATCGTTCTGCAGATTGTTTGGTCATGTTTCTGTTAGTAGTTGCTCTTTGTGAAAGAGCTCCTCGTCTACGTATTTCTGTCCTCAAGCAGCATTGCTATGTTTCGGCCAGAAGGGCATGCCGGTGTAAAAACAGGCACTGTAGAGCTACCATTTACCGGGTAATATGTCTTTCATTGACTTGTGCCCTGGCGGCTGATAGCATGTCATGCTCACTCAAATGTCTCACTGACGGTGACATGTGTGTTGGTTCATTCATTTAGCTCCCTTCAAAATTGTTGAGCCGAATGGTGCTGATCCATGCGTCATGTTCGTGAACGGGCGCGTCAGTTGGGGCTGGTCATCACTTAGCTGCCTCGCCTTATTTTTAATTATTTTATTTTTGGATTGTTGTTTTGTTACTATTTGCTGTACTCTGGACGCTTTTAACGCGTACGTCCTTTTTTTTACATCGTTCTCACATATAATTATAAATTCAACATTAATGATGTAACTATATTTTTGTAAAAATATGATTTAAAAAAGTGTACATGGAGTTTCTTGCCCGTTCTTCTTCATAGGTACCTACTACGCTTTGGAATGGGAAACTAGCTTCATATTTTCTGACCGTCCAACTTCTTGCCAGTTCAAAAGTGCCTGGAAATGGTTTAATTGAAATAAATGCTTTGAGTTTGAGTTTGAGCACATCACACAAGAGACATTTCAGCTTTGCCTTTTGGCAGCATTACCACAAATCTGCGATACCTCCGGAATTTCAAATATACTTAGGTGGCTCATTTCCAGTCAGATGAATCGTCGTCAACTCGTTTGCCATCTAATAATAAAAAAGGCATTGAAACCATCCCTAAGTTGCCTGTAACGACGGCATCTTCAAAATATAACCCCATTATAACCTTCACCCTTATATTCCCATAACTTCCCCTAATCCACCAATTGGGACAGCTTATCAGTGCCTACCACTAACAGGCTCTTTGAGGCTATATCAGCTTCCTCCCTACGCCACCTAGAACCGATTGCTGCAGTTAAATGGCTCTTATAGTAGTTAAAACGACTCTAACGACTGAAGTAGAGCCAATTGAACTTGACCCCAAAACACTGACCTTGGTCATAGAGTCATAGAAAAAGAGTAGACACATCGACTGTCAGAACAATGAGTAATGGAGGGTATGAGAGTGATTAGCTGTAACATGCGTTGCTTATTTATGTGTTCATCTATGTACATGTACATTCCTACATGATTATTTGGATTAAGTAACTTACTTTTACAACATACTGTCTTTAAAATAAATATTGTAGATGATAATCTATCTTTTTATCAGCTGTTCTACTAAAATAATTACGTTATCCATGAGAGTGTACAGAAGTAAACAAAGAATTTATTATGTACCTATACTTTATGCAGAGACGCTCAATCTGCTAATGTTATCTCCCTTCCGATGCGATCGGGCAATTCTTATTTCACATTGTGCTAAAATGTCGGAATCAAGTAAATGAGAATACCTCCTTACTTTACGAGAGCACCAAGCGTCTATCGTTGGCACATCGCAATAATTCCGGTGCCACGAAAAAAAATACGTCATAAAAAGTAACATTGGTTCGAAATTCGAAATGATTGGTGTAAAGGAAACGTAACGCGGCGATGGCGGGGCTATCGATCCGCGCGGCCAGTCGGCGCCGGGCCATCGCGCGAAGCGCACGTATCGCGTCGCCAGAAACACACGAATAACCTCACTGGCCACTCGCAGTCGACACCACGACGACACGGACATCAACACCCATCGGTAAGTCTATTTACAATACAACCTTTTAAAAAACCCTCGTAATATACCGCGCGTGATGACAAACAAAATCATTTTCTATATAATAGTGAGTGTACGTAATACATATACAAACAAATATTATTATGATCTTCCGTAGTGGATGATCTGTGTACAGTAACGCTGTGTATTGACCGCCGTAGCCTCTAGTGTACTAATCACATTACGTGATAAAGGAATACTGACTCATGCATAATGTTGTGCTGTACAATTGTACATTCATAATAAAATAACGTCACACGGATTCGCGCGCGTTTTGAGAACAACCGCAACGTTTTTGAAGCTGACTATGTGAAACGGCAAGATTTCTTGCCGCTGATAATGTTTTTTTGGAGTACTTTTGTATGTTAAGCTAATTAACAGTTACAGAAGATTGCATAAGAAGCATTATCTCATTGAATTTACAGGTTTAATACAATATGCTATTCCCAGCTGTGTAAATATGTCACCTCAATATTCTCTACTGAAACTGAAAAGTGCGCGAATCGATTTCCCGAAATACCAATTAGCCTGAGCCCCTACTGAATTGTTTTGAGCAACGCTACATACGAAAGCCTCTACATTCTAATCTTACATTCAACTCAATGCTATAGTTTTTCTTCAAGTGTTTTCCTAAAACATTACCAAATTCTAATTTCGTTTGTTTCTCTCTTATAATGTGCTATTAACGAACGGTACCCAAAAATGAGTATAAATAAGTACCCATTGCCTTCGGTTTACGTTCGTTTGGGCGCAAAGCAATCGCCCTAATCGCCGGTCATAACATATTTTGATCGCGACCCAAGTCCTTGGTGCCTTGCCTCACTTGACCCGACCCTGCCCGAACAGTGCCCGAGCAGTGCCCGATCACTGCCACGGGAATTCAGCCGAGCAAAGACTTTTTAACCAAAAAGTACACCCGAACGATTAAAGAGAATATGTAGCGAGGCTCCGACGGTCATTAGAACCAGGAAATATTAATGTAGGTAGTTCTTTCTCTTATGCAATAAGGAATTTCGCAGTGAGTACCCGGATGCTGGATTCCCGGTTAAATCAATAGGCTAACCCCCAAAACCTAACCTTTACATACTTGGCCAAGTTTAGATGTACCCAGGAATAGAGAGGTAATATTAGCACAATAGAAGGCACATAAAAATGATAAATCTATCTCTGGTACCTACTGTAATTTTCCTTACAATAAGGAACAAAGGCTCCTATAGAGACCGCAGCATAAAGTCCTCGAATGAATCAGCCTATATCGAAGAGATTGTAATACATATGTACATACAGGTAACAGAATCGGTAAATACTAGGCTGGTCCTCGTCCTAGCCCCCGTGTGTAGTGTGTGCACTGCCCAAGTCGCGCGGAAACAAAACAGCTGACGCACACAATATGGCCTCCCTAATTTGCGGCCAGCACTTTATAGGGTATGTGTGTTGGTCATAGGTTTTCAACTTTTTGTGATTAAGTACGGAAAACTGCAAATCTATCAGTTTCCCTACGTAAAATAGAAAATGATCTCTTATCTTTCGAGGTGCAAGGGCCATATGTGACAGTGGTAGTCAACGATCTGATCACCATATTGGTTTAAGGATTCGCATCGCAATAATGTCTATGAATGATCCTAGAAATCAAAGGTCTCTATTATTTGTATGTGAGAGTGTTGGCGCTTCTTGAGCATACGAGTCATGATTTCTCTTCCTCGAGTAGCAACTTCACAAGCACGCTGCCTGTTGAGAATAAGATCCTAGTTACAATTCCCAGGTTGGACAAATTATTATTAGGTTTTCCCTTAATAAATTTTCCGGTTGATGAAAATGAGCTCGCTATACGTGACAGGTTTTATTGAACCTACGATCTGGTACAAGACCAACCCCACATAGTGAGAAAACCCTATTCAGGTTCCGCAGGCCGTGTCTAGGATTATACGCCCTTAGTAACGCTCAGACGCTCAAATGAAAGGCTTTCACACAAACTGTGCAATTACTAGGCGATATGAATTATAATAATTAAAACGCATCCTGCTGATCTAAAATGTACCTTATCTTGATGTTGTTTCGATACAGTTTTGTATGTGGAGCGCGTCTTAATTAAGGCCGCTAGTTTGGAAGGGCGCTGGGCTGACCCCAGCCTCAGAATCGAAAAACAAGTGAAGGGTGAATGTTTTAGACTTTAAACACTTTGTTGGGGAGGGACAGTCAGTGATGATGGCTGCTACAGTAGACACGATTGGAGTTCAGAATAATATAAAACATTGCTCTGAGTTTTTGAGATTGAGCCTAAAACATGGAATAGCCTTTAAACAATTTTGAAAATGGAAATGTGGCTGGGATTTTTCCGAAAGACTAAAGGATGAACCTTTAAAATGCCGGACATTTTATTATCAACAAGAGCATCTGATTAGTATTGACTGATAACTCTGAAGATCCACCAACATACACAATAGACCTACCACAAACGATCGCTGTGGATACCGCGGTTCTTCGTGTAAGAGATGACGGATGTTCTTTAGAAGGTCGTCAAGTTATTGCTCACTGTCGAAGTTTGTCGGATCCAGGTCACAGCGCTCGAGACGCGCCACGCCATTGTTCACACTTGTAACCAAAGATATGGCTTTCACGAGGATATTGACAGGAATATATTCTTCATGTTATTAGCTGAATTTTGGCTTCAATACATAAAATTAACATTCAACCAGTTTTTTTTTGTTGGACTTGAATATAAGAATACCGTCTTTTTTGTGTGGGAAATCATCAAATACCTTCTCCCGCTCTGGGCGGAGCGGGAGGGCATGTCAGACTTTTACTGACTAAAACCCACCCGTGTTTCTTCAGTTGCCTGTGCCAGGGGCCACAGTAACTCTTTTGAACAACCCGCGACCTTGCCAGGCATCGGCCCTAGCAGACCCCATCAGTTAGTGCTGACATCTCTTTGAGGCACGCGTGGAACACAACGCACCGTCGACTCAGGCCTGGCCCTTACCGGACGATGAGCTATATAAGAGTACCCTAGTTCTGACTTTGTAATTTCTTATTGTTATACTTTTCTTTTATCAACGAAGAGATAAGATGGTCATTAAAGTTAATAACGGACCTGATAGTCCAGGATGCGCCAAACGTACGTCGAAAACGCCCCAGGCATTTACATTATCATGCATTCATGCAAATAGATTGAAACTTGCTAGTGATCGTATTTGTATAAATTCTGATCATTCAAACACAACAAATAACAAACAAGTACCAAAATGTATAATAATGTTGGTGAAAGCTAATCGAACATCTTCCATGAGATGAGTGAGGCTTTTCCAATAACTAACTGTGTTATGTTTTGGTTATGTTGCTTTGTGTTAGTGCTAGTTGTATAGTACGCGTCAAGATGAAAATCAAATACACAAAAATAAGTAAAAAATGCAATACTTATTAATTTATTGTATAGAGGTATGAGGAACAGGGTGTAAAGTTCACTCATACTCTATAATTGGATACACCAATATCATTCAGTCAAAGTCATCGTCGTCAAAGTTTATATAATAAGTATACTCCTGTTGTGTGTGCAAATTCGCATCAAATCTCTGAATCGCTATCAATGAAAACTATTCATCGTGTCATAGCTAAGATAGTACTATATGTATAAATTGTTCAGTTTGAGGAAATATATTGACTAGGCGGTCTTATGGCTTGCAGCAATTTATGGAAAGAACGCATGTGCAGTGTACTCATAATATTTGTAAGCAACATTAAATGCAATACTCTGCAGAAGACCACACTTGTTACATTACTTCCACGTGATTGCACCTCGGGTTGCGTCCGTGAGAAATTGCACGTATTTTGTCGCCATTGACGAGTCTGTTCTTAAGAATTAAAGGATTAAGGAATTAAGTCGTCAATGCAGTTAGTCTCGGTAGCGGAATCTCTTTGTGTAGCGAGAGAGCGGGGAAGCGGGGAAGAGGGAGCTTTGTTCACTTGACGATCAGTTGGTAATTGGATACATTGAGTTTTGTCTGTTCTTGAAGGTAATTATTTCTTTCAAAATACTGAAAATGTTTATTTACTCTACGGGATAGTTTCTGAATTGTAATTTTAGGTGTAGTCATCATCGTCTGCCTAGCCTTTTCCCAACTACGTTGAGGTCGGCTTCCAGTCTAAGCGGATGCAGCTGAATATCAGTATTTTACATGAAGCGACTCCCTATTTGACCTCCACAATCCAGTTACTGTTAAACTTTGGTGTAGTATTTCAACTAAATCACAGAGTAGAGCTTTTTGTGGAGGAGTTCATCCGACTAAGCATTGGTTCCAGAATTCTGCCGCTAAAAAGCGTAACTGACTACAGTTGAAAAGTATGCGAGCTGACAGAGAGCACAAGAGACATTCGAGCGCTGTCTTTGGGATGACATTGCATCTTCGGACCCTCTAATATTGCAGATCACTTACTATTAGACGGACGCCTGCTTGTCTACAAACCAAAAAGGCTGAATACATTAACATTTCAAAGAATTCGTTTTTTAATTTTTTTATTTCAAATATAGACAAAGTCGACGATGGAGTGAGCTATTCTTCAAATTTTTCCTTAAACATATTTAATAATCAGCAAGGAACGTAGCATTGTATATTCTTATACGTGTATATTGTATCCGTGTAAAGAAATGTCTTTGATATTGCTTTCTTTAATATTCTCTCCGACATCAATAAAATATAAAATGCTCGCGATCTTTGTTAAAATGCAATTCACAGAGAAGTATTTTATCTGAGACTGCCAAAGGACATGTCCGTGCGAGTGAAATGGAAGCAAGTTCATAATTTGTATGAAACTTGTAGATCGATCAGTTGAAGCTAGTCCGTGGAAGCACGGGTACATTGAACCTGTATCGCGACGCTTTGCTCTTCGCTTTATTTACAAACCTTAGTAAATTTTTATACATTTTTTTAAGTATTTAAATATTCATATTCATAGTCATGTTCCTACTGCTGGGACACAGGCCTCCTCTCGGTGAGAGGGAGTGGGCCATAATCCACCACCCGGACCCAGTGCGGGTTGGCAGATGTCACATGTCTTCGAATTTTTGGTTCTAGGTGCTAGGGTTAATGATGGAACACCAAAGGAAAGACCGTTCTAAGGATTTCAATGATACGTTTATTATCCTTTTATTTATTATATTGGAAGGTGTGTCTACTAATATTATGTGAGACGTGTGATCCCACACAAGGCTAATAGAGTAGTAGTGTCACTATGCGAAAGTAAGGATTTCGTTCAAGTGCTAAGGGCGGGCTCGGATACTTAAATAATGTTTATGAGTTAGAATGAGAAAGACGATAATGTTGAAGTAGGATCGATTTGTTTTTGCTATACTCCAACACTTGATCATGTCGGTTTCGTCACGATGTTTTCCTTCACCGTTTTGAGAGCAGTGGTAATGAAATAATTTACACAAAGTAAAGCGCCTGTCTGGGTTCGAATCTACGACCTACAACTTGTAAGTCGCGGCCGTTACCACTTGGCCACCACTGCTCCTATCCTATTTAAATATTAATCTTTATAATTTCGGTAAGACATAAAAAACAATTTGGCCCCAAATTTGCCGCCCTAGGCTCCAGTCTACTCAGCCTGCTGGTAAATCCGCCACTGTAGCCAACTGATGACTAATACAAAAAGTTTGTGTGCAAACCTTTAACAAAATCGTATCAAAACAACAATAATGGTCGAACTGCCATGGCGTTGCCGGTCGTACGTGTCGCGACTTGAGAAAGTGTTAATAGCGCTATCTAGAAGAATAACTGATTTTTTCATAAATATATAATATTTATGGAAAAATCAGTTATTCTTCTTACCCGCACTATGCTTCTTGCCCAGGCTTCCTCTAATATTATAGAAGTTTCTATTTATGTATACTATATTCTAAAAGTTTTTGTAGATCGTTTATCCTAGCCATAGAAAGTTCCAAAAGTACCTACGCTTTTCGCGGCTGAAATATGAATAGTTATAATAACATAAGGAATTTAGGAACGTAGGAATTTAGGAACGGTCCTGGCTAAAGAATCATAAAAATTTGTACTTTATTTCTGTAAATATTTACATAATATTAGCTAACATATAAACTATAATAATATGTACATTTATATGAAAAAATAAGTAAAATAATCATAGGGCATCAAAGAATTCGTCCGCATAGCTGTCAACAGGAACAGTCGGCTGTTCAGAATCAAAACCTAGTAACTCATAATTTCAAAAATGTCCAGGAAAAGCCAAAAACATGTTTGCATCCTTAATCGTCTGCCCTATTTGAACCATTAGAGTTAGGGTTATGAATGTTAGACCAAAATGTGCGTAATAAAATCAGCTACACTTTTCAATTGTTTTCTACTCAAGAAGGCGTTCAGTACAGCTTAGTCCTTACTATTTAATAATTTGATCAAAACTAGACATGGATTACAAATTAGCTTGACTTGCTCAATATTTTTTTAAATTTATCTTATGAAAATGGCTGTTTTAAGCACCTGGTCACAAGGACCTATACCTAGTAAGTCAGAAAATTGAATAAAACGAATTTCCCAAAAATCTGAGATACTAGGTTATGAATTTGAACAGCCGCAGTGCCCAAAAGGCTGGCAGCATTGCCACGTAATTCTTTGGCCAAGAAATAGGCCAGCCCTCTGGTCACGTGAAGAGTCGACTAACCTGGCTAAAGTCATTTTCTATTAACTCTTTGCTCATGTTGGATATACCAGAACCAGAAAAGCTATTTTTTTTTTTTACAAAAAAAGGACGCTTCAGTTTGTAGCCACTACGCTGGGCAAGACTTAAAAATCTCAAGTTTTGCTCCAAAATTTACATCTAAAATGAATGCCATCTGGCGACCGCCACTAAAGTTTGAATGACCTTACAACGATAGATGTCGCTACTGTCGTTATTTAATTTTTAAATTCAAATGCGAGTAATTGTGTACGCAAGAGTGAATTAAAAGTAAGCATTAAGTCTCATTATTATCGTCTGGGTTTGCAAAGGGTCCTCTTGTACTTGTACCTACTTGTAGTGCTCTCATCTCATCTGTCCAGAACTCCAGAGCATCCAGACTCCAGGCATCGCGGTTGTTTTGTCTCATTGTTATTAAATTAAGTCTTAGTTCGCACCTGAGCATTGTCGGAAGGAACCTGAGCTTATCATTCGCTTTTCTCCAGTCTGCGTCCGCTGAAACTTAATTAATTGAATTAGTTTCTTGAAGAAACAGATTATTCTTAGTTTTGTTTAGGAATTCTAGTATTTGTGTTCCAGTAAGGTTCGTCTTGAATATGAAATGTTAAATTTGCTTTATTGTTTACGACGACCGCTCTCTTGTAACATTTTGTGCAAATACTCATGAGTCGGTCATCATCCATAACAAGAAGCATTAGGACGCTTGAGTTCAAAGAGTTATTCTCTTTAATGAACAAAAACCGGTCAAGATTGTAACGTTTCCCCCCCACTAGCGATCAGCCTTTATAAGGAGCTGCAAGCCCGGTTAAGCAGACGACAACCTCATAGGTTGAACTGCGAGACGCCATTATCAAAAAAAAAAAAAAAAAAAGAGTCTGCACGCATTTCCAACGGATGCGTCTTGGTGCACGGACCACTGTCTCTCGACAGTCAGTACTGCCCGATTATTGGATGTGGAACGCTGTCTCTGACAACTAGTACTGTCCCTATTGCGGTGGGTGCATGGACCACTGTCCCTGACAGTCAGTACTGCCCTATGTGACCGCCCTCAATGCCATTATTAGTTATTTAATTAATTATTTTATTTTATTTCTGTATTTTCCAGATTTAAGATAAGTGATTGTTCGATTGAAATATATTTGTGTATTAGTTTTTGTTCTGATGTCTGGGCCTAATCCGACATATGCATTAGGCCTGCTACTCGATATGTCAAAAGCCTATGATAAAGTATCATACAGCATATTACTAACAAAACTTTATGGTTCAGGTATACGTGGCCCTGCTTACAATTGGTTTAAATCATACTTAAGCGAGAGAAAACAAATAGTCCAGGTTGAAGATCACAATATTAGAAATAGGGAGACAATAACTGTCTAATCCCAGATGATAAATCTCACATGCTCCATCCCTCAAGGCAGCGTTGTAGGCTGCATACTATTCTTAATATAGGTACATAAATGACCTCCCAAAAATTCTAAATAAACAAACTACATTACCAGTACTATTTGATGATGACATCTCCATACTTGTGAAATGTGACAAAAATTGTGATCCAAATACAATTTTACAAAATACTGTTCAGACAGTAACACTTTGGCTATATGATCACAATTTAGAAATTAACTGTAATAAAACTAAAATGATGCAATTTAGATCTTATAAAACCCCTCCCCTAAGTGCAAATGTAATTTTTAACAACACGCCTATAGATTCAGTAACTATATTTAACCTACTCGGTATAAACATAGACACACATCTCAATTGAAAAAAGCACATAGAAACAGTCAAATCTAAATTATCTAAATTTACCTACGCCTTGTTTCAACTTAAGTACAGCACAAATACAGGAACAGCACTATCGGCATACTACGCATACGCAAACTCGTGGCTAAGATATGGAGTGATGTTATGGGGAAACAGTGTCAACGCAAGTGAAGTATTTATAATTAAAAAAATGTGTTAGAATACTGGCCCAAATTGACAATACCCAAAGCTGTGAACAATATTTTGTTAAATTAAAACTCCTAACTTTACCTTCTATATTATATACATATATATATGACCTTTGCACATTTGTATTTAAAAATAGCAACATTTTTCCAAAAACTAAAGATATTCATAACATAAAGACACGCCATAAAAATAGATTACATCTTCCACCCTCTCGGATCAAAATGCTTTACAATAGCCCATATTACATGGCAATAAAAATTTTCAACAAATTACCGGAACAAATAAAAGAAGAAACTAAATTCAATAAATTAAGAGAATATCTAACACAAAAATGCTTTTACTCGGTTGCAGAATACCTAGAACAAAATAATTAGTAAATAAATGATAGCTAGATAAATAATTACATATTTTATTATAGTCATAAAAAAAGAACGGCGCGGTGGTGGCGTGGCTCCCATAGGCCAAACGTACTGGCAGATTACGTTGATCAACACTTTCTGAACGCACAAAGGAACATTTCATTTCAGAGGATGGAGGCAACATTACAAGACTT
Source organism: Hydraecia micacea (assembly GCA_914767645.1). Lineage (NCBI taxonomy): Eukaryota > Metazoa > Arthropoda > Insecta > Lepidoptera > Noctuidae > Hydraecia > Hydraecia micacea. The sequence continues at coordinate 195,231 of OU611798.1, forward strand.
AGCAGATTTCCCAAGAATGACTTACTATGAGCTGCTTATTTTTGCTATTGGAACGTACTACGTCAATTCTGGGGTTTTTAGTGTATGGATTTTTAGCCATCTCCTTTAACCTAACTCTGAATTTTAATTAGCCCATAAATTATGATATAACAGTGTAATGCTTAAAACTGTACTGAATTTGTTTACATGCACATCAATCGATGGCACATCGGCTGTCGTTGTGAACAGCTGTTTGATCACACACCGTATTTTCAGCACAAATTATAATATTTTGTAAGAGAAAAATTAATGAGTGATAATAATAAAATGTTGTGTGGTTTTACATTCAAAATCACTTTTAAGCAATGGTTACATAGGTTTGCACAAGCTTGATTCGACTTCAGCACAATCAGTTACAAAAACATTAAACTTTTAGCGAAAATCAAGGTGGCATTTCAGTTTTAAATTTCAAACCAAATACGTATGTTTCAACTGATAAAGTGAACCTACTAATTGTAGGTTCTTTTGCAGTTGAGGTACCCTTTAACTCATACTCCAAGCTGAAATTGTCGAGAATAAAGTGAATAATTCTAGAATAGGTAGGAAGGAACCTACGTCTTAACTGCATATTTGCATCAAAATCATCTTTGTCACTAATACTATCATTGCTCTGGCTATGTCTTATTGTTTCAATGTTTAACTTCGTTATTCATCACGTGCCTGTCCAGCCGGCCACCCGCACTACTTCGCGTCTCTCGCTATAACCACGTGCCTGTCCAGCCGGCCACCCGCACTACTTCGCGTCTCTCGCTATAACCACGTGCCTGTCCAGCCGGCCACCCGCACTACTTCGCGTCTCTCGCTATAACCACGTGCCTGTCCAGCCGGCCACCCGCACTACTTCGCGTCTTTCGCTATAATCAACTGATGACTTCCTATTGGCGCTGTCTTGCACCGGTAGTTGACTCGTCACACCCGACGTTTTAATTATTAAACTAGTTCCAATATAAAGTTTGTCAAACTAACAAAGTTGTCATGTTGCTGAAAATCCTCGCAATAATAGTCTTTGGTTGGGGCATGCGGTCTAGATTTGTATTGCACCTAGATAAAGGTTTATTTACCTATTATAGATTATAATGTCGGGAATACGTCAGTCGTTCGTTTGACTATTGGGGACTCCAACGCCAAGCAGCGCTCGACAGTCTAGCCTGAGTTCGTGCGAGTCGATGAGAGCTACAGCTACAACAGCGGCGAGGTGCTTCTCTGGATCATAGGGAATTGTAGGTACAACATGTGCTCAGAAACTGTCTCGCGTTACGTATCGTTGTGTCGCGTACCTACAGTGTGTGATTCGATAGTGTGATTAATTTCTTCGTAAATTATAATTTGATTTGAACTACAAACGGTTTTTCTATTGCGCAATAACGAACACTACCCATATTACGCCCACAGCAGTTAAAATATGGCTGCTGATAACAAGAGACACGCCCCTTCTCCGTCATATATGTATATACTTATTGTTTCTTTTTAGGTTTTCATTAAAAAATAATCTTTTTTCTCTAAGGTCTATAGATATTATACTAGGACACTATAGTGGCGCGGGCGCAGCCATGGTAATGCTGCCAACAAAATGCATGCGAAACCAACCGCAAGCCTGGTGAGATGAACAACTTTACAGCTTCATGGTGGGATGAAGCTGTAAAGTTGTTTAACCACTACAGTTTAGAACCTTTTTTTTTTCTTGTGGATTGTGGTATCCAATGTGGACTACATTGGATACCCTCCGTCCGGGAAAAACGGAGGGTTATGTTGACTCCTCCCGACTGAAACCCCACTGTTCCTTCTAGTACAATGAGTCGGCGGCCCGCAAGATACTTGTACATTCGCTGCACCCCCGACTGATATCAGCCCGCCATGTCTAGCGGGCCCTATCACCAAGCGCGGCCGATCCCACGACCGCACGTCCTTCAATTAAGGGTCAGCTCACACCGCGACGCGACGCGCATTTTTCAAGATAGCAGTACAATAATAGACCTTATCTACTACACAAAAAGGTACACAATTCAGTGAGGTTGCCTGCGCGGCGCCACGCGGCGTAGCTCGACGTAGTAGACACTACCTCACTGAATTGTGTACCTTTTTGTGTAGTAGATAAGGTCTATAATTGTATTGCTATCTTGAAAACTGGTCGTCGCGTCGCGCCGCGGTGTGAGCTGACCCTTAGGCGCGCATACTGCGTGCAACCCATAGATATATGAAAACATTTCTATGGTGCAACCTCTTTGAGCCTGACTGCTCGAGCGACGACACGGCCCCAATTTCTCCGCCCGCAGGCCCCTTCTTATGGTGGCCGGAGATTGTTAACCACCCTTCGACGCCCGGCTGTTGGGCCCAAGCTGAACACTCCTCCAGAGTATGTTGCACCGTGTCCTCGTGGCAGTCCACACAGTGATGACAAGCGGGCATCCGCACCCGACCTATGCGACGCAGGTATTTCCCGAAACATCCGTGTCCCAGTAAGCACCTGCATCAGCTGGAAACTGAGGGCGCCATGCTGCCTCTAGTCATTCCTCCATAATAGTCCTTACCGCCACTATTGTGGTAAATTGGGTCGCAGTCGCGCAAGAGCAGCTGCAACGCTCATCAACCTGGGGACCAGCCACTGAATGTGCGGCCCGAAGTCCCACCGGCTGTCGAGGACAAGTCCTAGGTACTTCATCGTCGATCGACACCGATGCGGACGCCTCCTATTACTATGTGTAAATCGCGTGGTGGCTTGTTCCGTGGCCCATGGAAACAGAGAGCCTCAGATTTGTGCAAAGCCACCTCGAGACCCAAACGCCAGATCCTTCCAACGTCCTACGCAACCGTCATCGGCGTAGCAGATTATGTCGACACTGTGGGCACTGGCACCGCACAGCACCCAGTCGTAACCAATGTTTCACAGCAGCGGCCCCAAGACTGAACCCTGTGGATCTGGCTCCATCCTTCCCGACCCGGATAGATTGCGGCTCTCTCAGCTAAATAGTCCCCGACAATGCGGCGAAAGTACGCAGGCACACGATGATATACGAGTGCCTCCTTTATGCAATTCCAGGGCAAGGTTTTAAAGGCGTTGGCGATATCCAGAGACACCGCTAGTACGACCGCACTCTGGGCAACTGCTTCCTCCGCTACAGCCTTTACACGCATGATGGCATCCACGGTGGAGTGCCCCCGGCGAAAACCGAACTATCCGCCAAATGTGGCCCTACACCGGATCTAGCCCTACAACAGTTAAGAACCTAATATTATTGTGTTTTGAGCATTCGCAATGGCGGAATATAGCAATAACTAGCGGTGGCTAATCTTAATTTTGTTGAAGTATTGCCTCCTGAGCCCCGCTTGCCTAATATTAGGATACTCGGGATTTTCCCAGTGGCCAGATTGACGGTCAGACTAGTCTTTCCAGCGGGAATTTTTGTTACTCGTCGAGATGGTAATTGCGTTAGTTTTATTGAAAAGTAAGCGCTTCCCAGCGGTTACTGTTCGTGGCTGTTCGTTTAGTTGAGGGTTATGTGTTCAACGAGTATTAAGCGTTTCATTCTCATATATAGAGGTACTTTCACAATCAATACTTATTAGTACTATTTAGTTTAAAAGGGATGTGTGTGTTAACAAAGATTGTTCTTTAGTTTCTTCTCATTGCGAAAATATTTGTGTAAAATGTCAAGGTTTCGAACCTAAACATCATCAGGTTTGAGGCATGAAAATAAATTCATGTTTCTTCTTAATACTTGGTACTTTAGTAAATAAAAACTAAAACAGAAAACTAACTATAAAAAAAACAGTGGCACTCCGGGAGTGCCGACAGAAGTGAAAACAAAACACAAACAGAATACTTTGCCATCATTCACTGACATATCGGATATACATTAAAACCGAGTACATCTCGAGGACAGCCGAACACATCCGAAGCGGTGTCGGTTATACATTTTCGCCGCGCCGTAGAAAGAGAGGGGGATACTCCTACGCCGCGCCGGCTGTCTACTCTCCATCCGTCATGAATTTTCGATCAGGGTCACGTGTCCTGACGCGAGTTTAACATTTTTTACCCATTACAAAAAAAGTGTACAACGCCGCTAAAGAAGTTTTCACTTCAAAAAATCCGTATTTGAGAAACCGCAAATATGTAGAGCATTTCATGTCAATGTTTGTGTTCTACTACATAATGATAAATAAACAAAAGTGAATCATCCTTACTCGTATCTAGAATACTCCTGCATTCTTCATAACAAGACTCAAGGAAAAAATATGAAGTAAGAAATTATTAGTTAAACCAGTAAGGAGTAAGGAAAACAGTCATTCCTGCGGTTTAAAGTCGTTATCCGTCTCTGTTTGCTGCAGTTAGTTGTAAGTAGTTAACGTAGTGCTGTGTTGAAAACGTTATAATATTAAATGGAATCAGGTTTCCTTAGCGTTTTGTTAAATGAAGCACGTTTCTTGTAAAATAAAGCGGACTTACTTTTAGTAAATACAATTGTTTCTTATTGTATCTCGTTTAGTTTATCTAAATGTGGATTGGATAATGGATCAGATGGCACAACAGTTGATTTACCTCAAGTCTGAAAGATGACTTTATTGATCAAAAGCTTCCATTTTCTATGAAGGTCTAACAAAGCTAACTAGGTATCTTGTGGCGCAACTTATTTATGGGAATAGATTTTGATAATTGCAATTAAATGAAAGAAAATTTAAAACTCATATTAAAAGTACACTTTATAAACAAGGATATTACAAATTAGAAGATTACATCCAAGATAAGAATGCTTGGAAACATGCTGGTCCTGCTCTATAGGACAATCTAGAGTCTAGACAAAATCAAACTGGTCGCTAATTTAATTTATATATTTTTTTATGACATTAGTTTTACTTTTTGTGGCTACAACTCACACACTTGTTAAAAATATATAAAAATAATCTACTTTAACAATAGTTGTAAATATGTGAGCACCATGTATCTATCACATAATTGATTTACCTGTCATTGCTTTATTTTTAATTCTTTTTACCTCTTGTTGGTAGACTAATTTTTATTCTAGATGCATCGTCTTCACATATACTCGTAATTATATAATTAATGTATAAAAAACTTGTAAAACATTTTTAAAAGAGTAACGGTGGAGTTTCTTGCCCATTCTTCTCCATACGAAAACTACCTTTTGGAATGGGCGACTAGAATCAATTCGTTTTACTATAATTTATGACGTTCAAAAGTGCCTTTAGTGTGCCTAATTGAAATAAATGATTTGACTTTGACTTTGATAAGGAAATCGGTAAAGCTCAAATATAGTAACGGGGCCAGCGCATTAATAACTTACTTTCATGTTTCAAAACAATATGTAAAACATCACTCTTACTGACAACACTAAATTATATTTACCTACTATCGTTGTATCAACCACCGTCCTTAGAATGACGACTAGCAACAATAGCAACCGTCTAACAAGAATGGCAAATATCCGGGAATCCGAGCAACTTGCCGGCAACTTCGGCGACACTTCGGCAATTTCCGTAATGATTCGACTGTTGCCGAGCCCCGGCACGAGCTCGTGATAGCATTGCAGCTCTGTTTAGATAACAATGATGACTGCTGTCTGTGCTCCTGCTCCAGCGAGGAATCTGGGCCACCTACCTGTATTACATATTAAGGGAATATTCTCAGTTTTCTTGAGAGAATTTTAAATATCGTGGAAGATTTTTAACCTATTGATTTTGTTGAAACACGCAGTTTTTCCGAAAATCGATTTGAATGGCGTGCAATAGGAGATGCCTATGTCCAGCAGTGGACTGCTATAGGCTGATGATGATGATGATGATGATGACGCAGTTTTTCTTACGATGCGCTGGCCGAGCTGAAATATTGTATTAAGTTTATTAATTAGCATTTTCTTGGGATATCCAAATGTTGCTGATGCTGTACTTTTATCAGACTGCCAAAGTCATAGGCTACGCATACTGTTCATACCTACTGAATGTTCGGTTAGGCAGCCATTTAATATTGATGTAATATTGTTATTTGTATCGCTTGCCCTCAACATAATATAACAAGGCACCCTTTGGATAATTGGATGAATTTTGTAAATTGCTTTGAAACCAATTTATTATATTTTCGTCTCAAATAAATCATAACCCCGAGGTTTCTAAATAATGTCTTGCAAATAAAGCATTATCTCCGTACTGTGAGAATGGCCACGGGTTGGGTAAGTCATTCTCATTAGCATTGATCATGTTAAGGTTGTTCCTGTCGGCGGCAGAGCTCATTGCCCGCAGTCATATGCCGTGTGCCGTGTGCCGGCAGACGGCATGCGGCACGACAGTGATCTTATAAAAGAAACAACAATGATATTTATAACCTATGGAAAACGAGAATATTGGACATAATTTATCTGATGTTTTGATCTTTGTCCTTTTGAAGTTGAAAACATTGATTGTATTGTTACTTAAACATGTAGATGTCAACATCACGCCTGTGTTCCTCAAAGGAGTAGGCAGAGGTGTTTTTATACCCCTATTTTGCCAGTTGTGTTTTAGTCTCATGAAATATAGGGCGACCCTATTGTCATAACTGGACTGCTACTGGAACATTCCTTATATAACAACTCAACAAAACTTTACCCGATCTTGACATCGAACCGAGAACCCCTTGCTTAGCAGTCGCGCCACTAGACCAACGAAACTTAATCTAGAAACCGTACTACACGATGAAAGGAAGGTGTATAATTTTCTGACTTAAAAAATGAACAGCAACTTTCTCTCCCCCACAGCGCACTTTGTAAAGGCAGGATTTCCCCGCGTCAGTAATGTTTTCATAAACTTTGCTCAACTCGGTGCGGTATTAGCCGATCGATTTCGGAAGTCGCGCCTTATCTGATGCGAAGAAGTAAGTACGGCCTTCCCATCTCCGCCGGGTGCTCAATATGTTGCTGCGAGGTAGAAACATGCCGAATGTAGTTTTGTTAGAAATAACGGCGTTTTATTTTATGAATTTTGCAGCAATTAAGGGGTATGTGTTGGGTAGCCCGCTAAATTCAAACTTTCTTACGTTTTTTTTTGCAATTTGCAGGTCACTTAAGGCACTATGCAGTTATGCTTGCAAAATTGTTTGGTTATAATGTCTAGTAAAAAATCATCCCTTTCTAGATTATTTTTCATATGCATTTTTTGTAAACTGAAAATAAAAACAATAATTATGACGTGGAACAAGGGTACTCGGACCCACGTAACATTGGCACTTTAGTACGCATTATAATAATAGTAAGTACATGTAGTTTTAGTCAGGCTGTAGATTGGACGCTTTTTGTCTTGTCTACTTAGGTCATAACAAAAATGTTAGCACCTCAAATTCAAACCATTTATTTCAATTAAACCAATTACAGGCACTTTTAAACTGTCAAGGAGTCAGTCAGTCAGAAAGAAGAAGCTAGTTGCCCATTCCAGAGCGAAGTAGGCTCCTAGTAGAAACTTCATGGACAGTCTTTTAAATCAAATCCCCACTTTTAGTACGTGTATTCCCGTTGTCCCCGTGATCCGTGTCCCCGTTAACGGGGACAACGGGAATTTAATAAAATTATTAAAATTTATTCCTGTTGTCCCCGTTAACGGGGACAGCGTACGGGGACAACGGGAATTCAATAAAATTATTAAAATTACTTCCCGTTGTCCCCGTTAACGGGGACAGCGTACGGGGACAACGGGAATTTATTTTTTTATTTATATACTTACTGCATTAACAATTTGTTGTGTGGAATGTGTCTTTTTATCTTCCCGTACTGTCTCTGGGTACAGTCGCTATGGGTGAACGTATTTATAATAAGAGCTCATTTGCCTTTAATAAACGTTATGTACCGATCACACACATACTTCTATGACATAATATTTTTTTATTATTTGACATTATATACAGACAATTCTCAAGATATGTTGCGCCGACCCCAAATAAATTGGGATAAGGGCAGGAGAATGATGAATGATGATGATACAGACAATTCTAACTTTTCACCTCTTTATTACTGGTTTTCGGCAATCATATCACTTGGTTTTAGTAGGTTTTTATATTTAATTTAATTATTCTTTTGATAGATTCTTATTTTGTAAAAGTGAGGACTTTGTAGGCCTTGTAGACTTTATATCTGTAGACTATTTTTTAGTTTAACAAGTACTTACCTGGTACTTGTTGACAACTACGTTGTCCTCCGATACCTACTGTAATTTGAAAACATTTTAAAAGCCAATTATTTTTAAAAGAGTAACCGTGGATTTTCTTGCCGGCTCTTCTCCATAGGAAACGACCAATTGGAACCGTGCACCTAGCTTCTGACGTTTCATAAGTGCCCATGTAGGTTTATTAAAATATTTTGATTTTGATCGAGAAATGTACCACTTTGAGTTTGTTCAGCGACGCGATGGACATATCATTCATATGAACGAGTTCTAGTAATTTGTTAGGAATTGGTCTATATTTGTATATTGAGAAGCGAATATACATGGAAAATATATGTGGAAAATATCTATCAATATTAAAGATGTTATAAATATCATATGAAATACAGTACCTAGGCGTTAATATGACACATCGAGCTTTAGAAAGAGACAGTCGAACAGGTATAAGTGACAGAGACGACGTGAGTCAAAGCCAACATAACATAACATCACGCCTATATTCCCCTGTGGGTTACGCAGAGCGTTACCTACAGCACACCCTGCACATCTCGTCAGTTATGTTTCAGTCCCAGGTGATCGGGGGCGAGCCTATTGCCATCATCCAGGCACAGAACCAGACTCCGGGCTGCTATTGAGAAACTCCTGTTGGAAAAACACAATAACAGTTTCCCGACCTGGAAATCGAACCTAGGATCTCAAGCTACGCAGTAGCACTTGCGATCACTACGCCCAACGAGGCTCTACAAAGCCAAACCTACTAAATTCCTTGAGCTGGGTAACGGCCACGTATTGTGCACTTTGTACTCTCCACTTCAACCTACGTATACTTAAGTGGACCGAACCGCACGTTACAAAATTTTGTTTCAGTGCGGTTAGTGGAAGTGCTCAGGTGCGGTTCGTCCAAGTGCGGTTGAAATCAATGCTCTGAGTGGAATACCTCGATTAAACACGTCAATGAAGAACGCGGAACACTTAATATTTTCTTTTTAATTAACTATATTATTGTCTAATAATCTCGTGTTCATTACATACGGTACGGCATCGATACGGCACGGCATACCAGGCGACGTATCGTATAGCCGGCGGCCGGCGGCGACCGCGCGCCGCAACACGACAAACATGCTCGCTTGATTTTAATTGTTTTAATGATTGCTTCCTCTTTGTTTGGCCCTTTTGGTGCTGTGGTCGACCTGATACGAGGTTATCAGAATTAATTACGAGTTTTGTTTCTGGGGAATTTGTATTGTGTAGTGTCCTATCATGATTACGAGTTCTACGAAGGTGTGTTATTTACAATCTAAATTAAAAAATATGTCCCCTTAAATCGACTCCAAAAAGAAAAGATTTCTTAGTATGACTTTTTGAAATTGAAACCCGAATTCCCAATTCTCTCTGGTGAATAATAATAAGCCTATTGAAATGTCAGGGGTTAAATAGTACATTACTGCAGCGGCCAGCAAAAGAGGCATTGATGGACGAACGTGTAAATGTGGGTCGAGACGAAGCCAAGGCACACAAACGTAAGTCCATCAATGCCTAGTTGTGGTCAAGGCTTGTATAGTACTTTTCTCAAATAATGCGCGGAAATTAAAACTCAGTCGTACCTAGGACTTTTTTTGAAATACAATTACTTTTCAAAATCAATGACGAACAACAATATTTTTTCCCGTTTTCATTAGTTTTTTTTTCAATAAACGGCTTTCTATTTGCAAGCCAGTTCGAAATTTAAATAAAACCTTTGGTAAGTTAACTCCTTGGTTGCCATGTTTCGGACTTTTCGGAGTAAAAGATCGTACCATTTTTAAATTACACGACACATACATATGAGTTTACTATGTAATTTATTTGGCCGCTAAACCACGACAGATATGGATTTTCATACAATTTTTGCCGGCCGCTGCTAGCATGTATTTGGCCAGTACAGCAATTTCAATTTATCTCGAAGAAGGGTGTCAATCATGCTCAAATTTCCAAGCATGTGTGAGAAAAATAACATTTCATGCTGATTGTTATTGCACCAACTGCTCTACCGATTGGTATTTGTGGGATTATTCTCAAGATCGCTTTTTGTACGGCTTGTCATACTCTGCTTATTTCCTTATGTATGCGACTTATACCATAAGTAGGGCAACCATGCAATCTCAGAGAGCAAACGATGCACAAAATAGTCACTAAAATATATTGTTATGATACTTTACGAGAAGCGCAGTGCACTCAGATCGTTACATTATACTTTTACCTGTAGTCGGGAGTACTGAATACGTCGGTACGGTAAAATAGGTTTTTTAATAAAAGTTTATCTTACATTAAACGGCGGCTCGATGACTGCGATTATTTTTTATAATACTTATTTAATTTTCATAAATCCAAATTAATTGGTATATTACTCTTGTTATTTATTTTTAATCCAACGTACGGTGCAGTGCAGACATATTTATACATAATCATTCTTTACGATAAAAAATCAGTGTCTTAATGTAAAACATACATAACTCCCAATACTGTATAGAACACGTAACAGAAATAACATGTTGCCAAATGAAATAATAAGAGACGGCGCAACGATGGCAACAATACAAAAGTTTATTTATGTCAACGCCATGAAAACCTATAAAGAGTCGGCGAGAGAGGGGGGGGGGGGGGAGGTCTGAGCCGGCCCGGCCGTACCAACACAAAAAACCTTTTAGCCGATACATAAGCACACCCAAGTCTACGCTACAATATACCGGCTCCCTAGGTTTTTTGCGCGAAAGCTGTTGGGGTCTGCCTATAAAGTTACGATTGTTTCAGATGGCAGATCCTGGTAGTATTACCAGCTTTGCGAAGGTCCGTCTGCTCGAGATGGCATTACTTGATCTACCCAGATGGCATATGACATATGAGGCATATGGACGGGAAAGTCTTGGCCTTTATGCGAGGGTGATGCTGCCCATATAGGGGCTGGAGCGAATCTTGATCACGCTCATGTAAGCCTGTAGGATGTGTGGTCCATACTAACTGTACATAACACTAACGTTTACAGAAAAACTTTGGATGTTTGTTACTTCCTCTTCATATTATATTTATTGCGATTCATAATGTATAAAAGATGTTACAAAAAGGCTTATAGCTGTACCCACGTATTATGGATTTAGGGCAAAACACCCTGCGATAAAAAAATCCACAACACACAGTCCCGTTATCCCGTATTACAGAACCTCACTCAAGACTCAAGCATTACTTAAAACTAGCTTAGAGCCATTTGATTATTTGAAACTAGTTTTAAGTAATGCTTGAGTTTGGAGTGAGGTTCTGTAATACGGGATTTAGTCTGGTCGTACCGATTTCATGGATTCGGTTCAAAGGTAGACTCTAACTTTTGTAAGAAAATAAGTGCTAATCCTACTTGTGGAATATAAGAAAATCACTTTGATAAGTTCTTGCTCCCCATATATATATCTATGCAAGACCAGTTGGTAGTCGGTCACCTAACAAATACTAACATTAGGAAAATAACCTTTTCCTTATCTGACTGGGATGATAAGCGGTGTATACCCACCCTATAATATTATATTATATTATATTAACTCTAATTTTTCCCTGAGTTTCATAAAGGTGTACCCTACGTTGTGTGCCATAAAGGATAGCATTTAACCATTTTTCATATTAGTTTGGTGAAGATGTTTTTTCGGGATTCAGGGTACCTACGGAACCAAAAAAGATATTGGAAAAATATGATTTCCATCGCAAACCGTCATTCTCTTGCCTTTCTCCCAATTGCTGAGGGGTCGGCGCAACATGTCTTCTTCCACACTACTGTGCCTACTTGTTTCCTTCCATATCCTACATAGGTATTACACCAATTGCTGCAGCGTATATTTATTTCCTGTCTGTTCTATCGCCGCATCGAAGACAGTCATTCGACAATATTTGATAAAAGCTCAGTACTCGCGGCGCAATGTATCGTGAAATGCCATATTTCACATTTCCTATTACAGTCAACTGTGAGTTATATTTTGGTTGAAAGGTCAGACTATATTTGCAATTTAGTACATTGAGTACATGGCGAAGGTGGAATTTTGTCAGATAGTGTAACGGTTCCTGTAGATTTATTCGTTTCTTTATAATTGATGACTTGATTCCATGGCATATCATCTCCCTAAAGCGGCTCATGTACCTAGCTACCAATATTAATTTGTGTGTACATAATAATGACGTATTCCTTGTAAAACAACCATGCTACTAGACTAACTTTTACTTACAACAGCTACTTAAAAACCTCTATTTTGTCTTAAACCTTAGGTGCTATTGTGATTTTTTTAACAAACAATATCATGTTATATTTGAATGATAAAGTATTTTCTTTGTATCACACTCGCTCCACAAATATCGTTATAAACTGACCTCACTCGAACACATAAGTTTATTTTTAAAACAAATGAAAGTTCTGCTCATATATAAAGTTTAGAACATTTTAAAGCTGTTCCTTTCACAATGTGCAAGATTTATAACGAGAGAGCAGTGGTGGCCCAGTGGTAGCGGCCGCGACTTACGAGTTGTAGGTTGTAGGTTCAAACCCAGACAGGCGCTATACTTTGTGTAAATTATTTCATCACCACTGCTCTCAAAACGGTGAAGGAAAACATCGTGAGGAAACCGGCATGTCCTAGAAAATTCGAAGACATGTGGCATCTACCAACCCGCACTGGGCCCGCGTGGTGGATTACGGCCCACTCCCTCTCACAGAGAGGAGGCCTGTGTCCCAGCAGTGGAAACATTATAGGCTGATTATGATATGATGAAGATTTATAACTACGTTTATCTAAGTCCACCACACCGTCTATTCCAGAACTATATATGTGCTTGTTTTAAGTTTAGAAATGTGGATTGATGTGTAATGTCATAATCAACACGTCTGAAAAACGAATTTTAGTTAAGAAGTGCATTTCTATCACACTATTTACAAAGAGCGGCCAAGTGCGAGTCGGACTTGTCCATGAAGGGTTCCGTAGCAGCAAGTAACATAATATAAAAGTTCTTGTAGTTCGTTGTAACTTTGAGTTAATTGAATGAAAAGTAAATTGCGGTTTACGATTAATGATATATTAAAAAAAAACTACTTACAAGATCTCGTTCAAACCAATTTTCTACATTGTAATGTACATCATTTATATTTTTTTAGTTTTATCATTCTCTTATTTTAGAAGTTACAGGCGGGGGACACACATTTTACCACTTTGGAAGTGTCTCTTACGCAAACTATTCTGTTTAGAAAAAAATTATATTAGAAACCTCAATATCATTTTTGAAGACCTATCCATAGATTTCTCTCCAACAGAAATTTTAACCTTGTGATCAAATTCTGAGCTACTAGTAGTTAGAATTTGGGTGTTTTGTGCTTTATAACATGTGAATACACATTCTAGCCATAATACTAATAAAAAAATCACAAAGAAACTCCACTCAGAAAAAGTTATGACTACAACCGCGTACAATTTAAAAAATGTAGAAATAAAACAAAAATATCTATTTCTCGATAACTACAAAATATCGCGGAACATACATAGGGGTTCAATCGATGGGTATTAGTGTCCCCTGACCCTGTGGTCGGGGGACACTAATATCCTAATTACCTTCACTGGTACAAGTTTCCTGGGACACAAAAAAATCACGTTTGTTGTATGTTGTATGCCCCCTAAATTGATTTTATTTTAATTTAATTATTTATTTTTAAAGTGAATATACAACTAAGTACCTATTCTGTAAATATTTCAAGCGTCTACCTGTTGCCATTATTAATACGAGTATCAAGCAAATAACGGCAAATAAATCACGTTTGTTGTATGGAAGCCCCCCTTGAATATTTATTTTATTCTATTTTTACCCGACTGCGCCAGAAGGAGGGTTATGTTTTTCGACAGTATATATGTATGTATGTACATATAATTGTTTGGTACGCTCTGTAGCCTAAACGGCTTGATCGATGTCAGCTTGAGAGGTGTCGTTAGATTTGTATTTACTGTGAGAGTGACACTGGGTATATCAAAATAAAAAAAAAAACAATATAAAGGGTTTTAAAAGGTGATTACAAAAATATGTAGGTACAACTTATATTGTTAAAAGTAATTCGAAGTGACAAATCGTAAAAAACACATACCAAGAACTAAAATCGCCTGCGAAATCTTTCACACTTGTGAACCAAAAGCTGGAAATAAAAAAAGTAATTAAAACATTTAAAAAACCCGACTGCAGTAAAATACTTAAATAAAAAAAAACTGAAAAGCTAAAAACAAACCCATTTTAAATTACACACATCAAAAGTGTCTAGGGATCAAGCATTTTTATGCGGATTTCTTGAGATTGAGATGTGGCTTTGTAATAAATTTATGATTTTATAAATTTATATGGATCCTTTTTGGTGCATTTCATAATTTGAATCAGGAACTGTGAATCAAATTCGAGTAAAAGATGAAAATCAGCTGTCAATATTTTCCCTATAAAAACATACAACGCATTGAAGACATTATTAGTGCTACTGTTTCCCTACTACTGATTAAAACCAACGTTATTATGGAGCGGCGACGTCATTTAAGCAGGGAAGAAATGCTCAGAGCCGTGGGAATGATAGAAGCTGGTTCCCGGCAACGTACTGTGGCTTTAGCTCTGAATACAAGTCAGAGTGTTATCAGTCGACTTTGGACACGTTACCGAAGCACTGGTACCGTGGCTGAGCGCCATGGAGGACGGTATCGCTGCACCACACGGAGACAAGACCGATACATTCAAATCTTAACTCGAAGAGCTCCAACAATAACCGCCATGATGTTAGCCGTGAGGCTTCATCACTCTTCAGGGAACTTAATTAGCGACCAAACAGTCAGAAACCGCTTGCATGAAGTGAACCTTCATTCCCGAAGACCGCTACGGGTACCACCTATAGCAATGCACAATCGTAGGATTCGATATCAATGGGCTCTTGAACACAGAAATTGGGCAGAAGAACAATGGCGTTTCGTGTGCTTTTCTGATGAGTCTCGTTTTGGTATGAGACCGGATACAAGACGTATACGACACTGGAGAACCCCTGGACGCCAACAGCGATTAAAATCCTGCCAGGAAGTCCATCCTTATAGTGGTGGAACCATCATGGTATGGGCGGGTATTTGGATCGGCGGAAGAACTGAGTTGATTTGGATCAGAGGCAACCTCAACGCTCAAATTTATGCTGAGACGATTGTATCAGACGTCATCGTTCCTCTACAAGTGCAAATCGGTCCCTTATTTCAGTTAATGCATGATAATGCACGACCGCACACCGCAAGAGTTGTAAGACAGACTCTCGCCGCAGCTAACATCAATGTCCTGCCCTGGCCTGCTCAGTCGCCAGACTTGAACCCGATTGAGCATGCATGGGATATGCTACAGAGAAGAGCTCTGCCGAATATGGAGGGTATTCAGTCGCAAGAAGACCTTTTTTTGTTGTTGCAACGAACATGGGCTGCCATTCCACAGCGTGATTTGGATGAACTCATTTTGAGTATGCCAAACCGATGTTCTTGTGTTGTTAGTGTTCGCGGTAGAAACACGGATTATTAATTGTTTAAGTTACCCAATAAAATTTTAAAGAAAACTGTTATTTCAGTCTTTTTTTCGAACTTTTGTGTTAGTGGTTCAAATGTCAAAAATCCCTTTATTAGGAAAATGGCAAATTTCTTTATTAATGCAAAGGTGACTTGGTTTATCGTTACTGTGACAAACGAAAACACTTTATTTGATGAATCCTTAAAGAAATTTTTAATTAATATCAATCAGGAGAAAAGTTATTGCAAAAATATATGTTGATCCCTAGACACTTTTGATGTGTGTAGATAAAATTTAGAAGCAGGCGGGATCCATACCATTTTTATTATATTTTCAAATTCAAATGGGTCCTGCCTGCTTGCAACTTTTATTTATTTTAAAATGGGCTCGTTTTTAGCTTTTCAGTTTTTTTTTTTAATTTATGTTTTTTGCCGCAGTCGGGTTTTTTAATAATTTTTTTTTACCCTTTGGGTACAGAACCCTAAAAAGTATATTTATTTTATACTCGGACGGACATTAGCAACCAACATTTGATACTAATCGATTAAATTGTCTATTACAAGGAAAAATAAAGGCAATACATTTCGCTCGCTTCCTTCACGGACATATCCAGACGTGTTTACCTCTTAAGCTGGTATATGAGCACGTGGCAACGGGTCAAGTAATGTTGGGCACACTGAGCCAGCACGATTGAGTTTGTCAAGCGACCTTATTGCTCGCAGCTCGATTATTTATAGTGGTGGAACATTATTAGAGGGCTCCATCGAAGTGAGCTCATATATCTATGAGTTTTATCGCTTTAATGCATACAAAAGTGGGTAGGAGGTTCACGTTTAATCGATGGAACTGTCTTTCGTAACGATGTTATTTCTGCTATCTTACAGCAGGGCTTGGCTGGCCTGTATCTGCTAACCAATAGATCATCTCAATCCCTTTTGATTGCCATGAGTGTCAAAATGCGTCATAACCCGAACCATCTTTCTGAGAAACGGACTAATGAACTTAAATTATCAGCTAAGATCTTGATTGCATCTACCAATAACCTACTGAACAATTATGAATGAAGACATTCAGAGACTTCATTTTGCTCTTAGCGAGATTGTTAGTAGCATATCAACACTCCAATTTTGGAACAGTTCCAGCCTATTCGCGCAATCAAAGTAAACGACGTCAGAGCGTACCTCTAGACTACATTTGCCGATTCTACCCGTTTCCCTCACATAAAGTACCAGGGCCACATAAATTGAGGGACAATATGCGACCCACGTTCTGCTAACGTGGAGATTGTCCCGGTTCAAATCAGTAGGTACCATGCTCCTAATTCGATATACTCTCCTGGTACTTTTAAGAATTCTCGAACGAATCTGGATTGCAAAATCAAAAACTTTTACAAAATCCTTCTTGATTTCTGGCGTGGCTTACTCAAGCAGCACACCATGGATTAAATAAATAAAAATCATTTATTTCGGACCCATGGGTACGTATAGTCCATTTGGTTAGTGTACACACGACTTAGAAACTAGTGTTAGTACTTACATCTACCAGAATAACAACACAAACCATTACTACGTCACTGTGGCTTGTAGGTAGACACGTCCAATGTCCCAGTATATATAGTAGCTATAGGTTTCGTGATGCTGTTGGGGCTGACGCGTACCCTGCGCATAATAGAAGCGCAACGCTTGCGTATGATGGCATGAAATCCATCTAATCTCGCCTCTGCGAAGCAATTCTGTAGCGCGGCAACCATCAACTTCCTGAAAGCATTATTGAATTAATGGTACCTAAGATTTTTGTTTGTTTTTTGTGCCGTCGTTAAAGTTACAAAAGTTAAGAATAATCACATGATTTATTCAAGTGTAGGTTAATTTTTTATTTAAATATTATTATGTTATTATTATCTAATATGTACTAATACTAAATAAACTACAAAGTATTAAAATAAAAATATACTATCCTAACTTAACTAAAACTATTAAAAAAACTAAAATATTACGTCGAAATATTCCGCATTGCTGTCGACTGATAATGTACCCAAGACACTGGCGGCACTGCTGCGTTGTATGAATGCTGATCCTCTAGCCAAGGTAAAAGCCAGCCCTTCATTAAATAAACTCAAACATTCTTCAATCAGTAAGAAAATCCAAAGTCTAAAATAAATACAGCTTTCTTGTCAATATATTACTGTTACGTACCGTTCTCTTATAAGGTAGGTATTACCGCATTTCATATTAGGGATTTTTGGATAGCCCTTCCCCTACAACTAATAATGAAGCTTTTATGTGTAATGGAAATGGTGTTGATTTGAATGAGTTGCCAGTCTGATCGTCGCCTATTCGCTGAGTGTTCCGATTGGTCTGCGGATGAGCACAGTGGCGCCGCACTTCCGAACGTCTTTTCACTTGAACTAATCGTCTCAACGTGTACAAACCACGCGCTCCGCGCACTATAAACATTTCTAATAAGAAATGATCCTTCTGTGGTTTTGTGCTACAATCCCCTCAAGATACGAACAATAACATTAACCTGTGGAAAAAATGTGTAGTGAAGTTTAGCAGGATTCAGCAGCCCGGACGCGACGCTGAGCCCATAGGAGCGCCAGTCAGCAGACGGGATCTGGCAGGTAATTTCTTCGAATCCGCACCCTCACTTTTCTTACACAATTACATTTTACCCAGTTTACAATCCTCAAATGCAGAAACCACAACCACTCTCCAAAGAAAATGTAAGCTAGTCTCAGTAACTAAACTACAAAGACATTTTGCTCACAGCACAAGAAGTCGAAACTGAGGAGCGTGCAAATTCAAACCTAGACTAGAGTCAAGAGCAAGTCCATTTCAAATAAAAAAAAAAAAAAAAAAAAAAAATTGTATCACAGACGATGCAGCGACTTCAATTACAGCACACCCTGGGAATGCTTCAGACTTCGTAAAGGAAGACATGTAGGTCACACAGCGATCATTGGATACATGGCATTGAGGCACTGTTGTGTAAGTTTGTGGTGCAGAGCCTTTGTCTTTGGCGGAATGTTATTAGATGCAAGGTACAGGGGTTCTTGTAGCGAACTTTATATTAACTAAATGTAAAGTAACTAATGGATTAAGATGACAAAGGTTTTTATTCAGAAATCACGCCAATTGAAAAAGTTATCAAAGTATTGACATTTTTACTTCCTCTGGATAACCTTTCGCTTTTCCTCTTGAAGCGTGTTTTGCGGCCGCAGATTTAGAAATCCTAATCTTTCTGAGTTACACATAACCAAGGCTTCCCGCTCCATTCTTTTTGCCTTTCTTTCCTCTTATCTCTTTTAGCAGACTTATCACCAGACGTCGTCAGTACGTCAGTATTACCTATTCTGTGTGACCAGTTATTACAAAATTCTGTTCAATATTCGCACACCCGGTAATTCCAAACAGCTGAATATCGATAGCGAGGCCCAAAACAAAGGCGTTGTCTGCCCATACGTGAGCACTACTCGCCCGGCAGCCCCGCAGCCCGCAGCCCCGCAGCCCGCAGCCCGGCACCGACCGGCGATCCATTACAAGAACTATGCCGTTCACTGCTGAGCTATTGGCACCATGCGTCATTGTTCCTGGGTGGTTGTTCGCATTTAATATGTGGATATATGGGGACATTCATGAATGTTCCACATTTTGATCACAGACTTGGATGCCAGCCATGTTATTCCATTTGGAAAATGTAGGGTAGGATATTATTCTGAAAAGAAATACTCGGCATAATCGCGAATACCTAATTCTTTAAATTGTCTACCGCTGACAACTCAGAACCGTCTCGTTAGTGGTTGTCTCGAATCCCGCATCACGTTACGTCGAGCGAAGCATTTGATTTTTCAGTTTGATAAATTCCGTGTTCTAGCTTTCCTGCCATGCATATCATTTCTTGAGTTTTAGATGGAAAATAAGGAACATGGTTGTAGAATGGTACGATTGGTGGATTAATTGAATAAAATAATGTAACTTACGTTTGATTCGACTTAATTTCATCTTTATTTAAAAAAAAAAATGGTTAAATGTAAAAGTCGCCTGAAAGTGACTTGCACAAGTAGCTATAACTATTACAGATATTCGAAATCGTAAACACCGTTTTGATTCTTGTTATCATTAGTAAATTAATGACATAACACAACATAATAATCGATTCTGCTTAAATCGATTACTACCTGCCAGTCGATACGATCTATATAGGGTGACTGGTAATTAGTGACCGATACCTAAACACGTGATTGTACTCATGATAACAAACAACTTTTACTATGGGACCAAATCTTAAACCAGGAAAAAAAAAATCTAGTGTTCAGTACATTTTGACCAGTTAGGCGAACATAAATTAATGACTAAGCAGCAGATTTTTTTTCGCAATATCAGGTTTGGTCCCATAGTAAAAGTTGTTTGTTATCATGAGTACAATCACGTGTTTAAGTATCGGTCACTAATTACCAGTCACCCTATATTATAGGAGACTGTCTTTGATAGACTTTTTCACAATGGCGATGCCATTCCTAGTTTACGAGGAACCGATCCTTATTATACTGAGATAGTAGGTCATGGTCCACTGCGAATAGCGATCTTTGATGTTTATATTTTCAGGAACTTTTCTCAGCAACTTTCAGCCCATAGGTATTTTGTAATGATAGTTTGCGTGGCTTGCCGCTGCTATATTTATCAGTTTAATTTAATTCGGAACCAGCTTTCGGTATTAGTTATTAGATTCTTGCGCTTCAGCCACTCTCCTACGTAGCTACAGCTGTTGCTTTTCCAATTAAATACTCTCATGATTACATCTAAATAAAAAGTACAAAATAATTAATTCACGTGTGGAAATACCTACTACTGGTAGGTACGCTGCGCTTTCATTCAGTGGTCGAAAGTAAAAACGTAGCGGACGCGGCTTTTGTTAAATAAATGATCAGATGAGCGGCATCGCATCCGGCTCCAGCCCTTCATTCATATCATATGCGCGTGGCTTACGTAGGGGTATACCCAGTGTATGGGTATGCCCAGAGACCCGGCTTTTTTAGAGGGTTAGACCGTACGTGATGTCAAATTCAAAAAGTAGTGTCAAGAGATATATATATACTTAACAGAACGTATCATATTACAGAACATCACGCATGTTTATGTGTTTTGATCGATTTTTATAGGTGCCTTTAATGAAGTAGCAAATGTCACAGACTGATGAAAGTATCATGTGCCACTTTCACCCTTATAAACAGAATGCAGCAGAACAGAACCTCCCCGGGCGTTGTGAGACTGCCACGACACGACTACCGACTCATTTAAAAGAGTGTCCACGGATTCTTCTGCTCGTGTTCTCTTCATAGGAGCCTACTACGCTTTGGAATGGGCGACTAGCTTCATATGTTTGACTGACTGTCTCCTTGGAATGGGCGACTAGCTTCATATGTTTGACTGACTGTCTCCTTGTCAGTTCAATAGTGCCTGTTAATGGTTCAAATTGAAGTAAATGCTTTGAGTTTAAGTTATTAAATTTTTCTAAAACTCGGCGCACCATATAAACGGCCGAGTGCGCATAAACATGTAATGAAGTATTTTATACAGTGACATGCATAATGTTTCAGATCCAGTTATCTTACTTCTTTCGTCTGTCAAGCAGCTGACCGGTCTATCTTACTATTGTGCGGGTGCATGCGGCGGGTAATCAGGGCGCGGCCTCGCCGGGCCCTATTTAGACCGGAGCTGTAGTCTGTCGCTGTTAATACCAAGGTTCAAGTTTCGTGGGCCGCACTTGCCATTGAACATGTAGATGGTTATATTTTGATTAAGATACTGGTATTTTAGTACATAATAGAAGATAACGGACTGCTTCGTCGGTTCAGTGGTTTCAAAAGTGACTGCTAAAAATAGGACAGTAAGTTCGATGCCCAGTGTTATTAGGATTATTTTGTAGGAATGACTCAATAGCAGCCAGGTGTCTGTCAGGATTAGTTCCTGGTTGATGGCAAAAGGCTCGCACCTGACTGACGGAATATGGGGGTAGGTAAATATATACCTCTGCCTAACTCCTTCGGCATATCTAAGTTTACTTTACATAATATGACATACGTATAGGTACATTTAGTTTACATCCCGATGTAAATGGAGTTGAGATATAATTTGTTTTTCTTTTACATTGACTTAACGATGGTTCGCGGATGTTTCTGTTGGACCGATCTCTAGAGATTATTTTTCATTTTCTTTGCTGAGTTAAGGCCTCAAAGCTACTGTATTTCAATATATTCGTTACTTCTTTCCACTCGTTCTAATTAATAAACGCAGAGATGACTCACTGCGTGTAAATGCATCAACATAACAAAACACACCAGAATCTCAGCTGCCAGTTAGCCCAGCAAACACAGTGTCATTAGCTGAAAAAGGAGATGACAAATGGTCGTCGAGGAGCTGAGTACTCAGTGAGTACGTGAGTTATGAGTATGGTCGGGTGGTGCTGACAAAGGACGGCCGGCACGCCGCGACACCGTGCCATTGTGTCGGTTTTTGTGAGCCCCTGTTTGATCATCTGCGGATAAGGGACTTAAGGAAGATGTCGTTATTACGGAAAGGGAGAATTTCTTTAACTAATATTTAACTCGTTGTTGTTCGTGACATTTTTTTAAGGCCCGTTTTCCACGACTCTATTCAAAAGTACCCGTATTTTGAGTAGTGACATGGACGCCGGCCTAATAGTTAAGTTAAATAAAAATATGTGAATGTCTTTATACTAAGTATGTATGAAGCTGAACTACACGAGATAGTTTTCTGCCAAATAGTCTATTTTATTTCGAGAAATAGGAGAAAGTACTGGTCATGTCTTTAATACCAACTAAAATACGTATTATACGGACCTAGAAATCTGAACATTCTTCTTTGGCCAGGATTCCAAATTTCATTCTTCCTTTGCGATTATTCTGTTATATTCACAACTTTTTGATTAATGCCACTTTGTAAAAAATGGTGTGTCAATGATCTTATCTGCAGAGTTTGCGTACCTATACTACATTATACAATACATGAACACGCTTCTTGACAAAGGAAATGAGATTGGTTTTTATTTTCCGCCTGTGCTTATCGATAGTTATGGCCAACAAATATCGCGCCAACATTAATTCGGCGCACAATCGGAAACTGGAGCAAGTACAGACGATCTTAGATAAAGTTCTGATTGAAACCAGCCATGCTTGTACTATTGGTGCCACCTTTCATAAATATATATTTTTTGGTCTCGATACTTTTTTAAGCTAAAGTGTATGAAAGAAAGAAAAAAATTTGATTTGGACACAGTTCGTGAAGCACAAAATACAAGAATAAATTTAAAAAAAATATGTTTCAGACAACAATAGTGTGTGCCTCACGGCTGCGCCAAAAAGGTTAATTTCAGCATTAATGCCAGACAGATGCTGTCTGACGCTGGTTTTCTAATGAACCTTTAGGGACAAGTGACGGGGGAGTACACACAGTTTCAACATACCTAATACATACATACTTTTTGTACTTATAAATAAATAAATAAACTGTCGATGACATATCTTTCGTATGAAATTTCTGCTTTCTTTATGTACGTCTCTAAAGGTAATTTAATTTTAAATTTTAATCAGAATTTTAGGATCCCTGACTGAACACTAATTTAAAGGCAGTGTAAGGGTCTTGATGCCCTTGAGCCTCGTCGCGAGCTGACAAAGGTACCTACCGGAAAATGCAACATTTTATATACGATAAAAGGTCCTTTTTTATTTACTGTAAGGTCTTGCTTGTATTTTACAAATAAAACAACATTAAACTGAGTCATTAAGACCAGTGCGTTCCGGGCTATTCGCAAATGTGTTTAGCGTCGTGACATAGCATAGTACCCACACTAAGTCCTTAGGCCATCCACACACTTAATTAAAGTTCAACTTGTCGTTAACGACTTGCCTGTCCTTAGGGAGTTTCGTCTGTAGCCCGCTTAAGCCTTATCGACCGTAAATTAGATCGGCGGTAATTCGCCCCACCCAACGTCTTGTCTCGGAAAATTTGAGGAAAATTTATAAAAGAAATATATATTGTTGGCTTTGAAAATACGCGGCGGAGTAGACAATAGAATAATATACCTAATGAAGGGAAATCTTTTTATACATGATTATCTTTGGGAAAGAAAATGAATAGGGTAATCAGTAGGTCGTCATTTTCATTTCATTATATGTGTTTTTAAAGACGCTTATTAGATGGTCTTGGTAGAATTGATCTTCATAGTATTTCAAAATGTTAAAGGATACATTGTTTTGGGGATACACTGCAGCGCGGAGACATTTTTGCAATCACAAAAAATTCTCTGGATTTTTTTGTTGGCCTACTCCCTTGACAAAGGCAAGGTGAAACTACACCAATTAGCGAAGGGTTAATAAAATAAAGTCCTCCAGACCGTATTTCGGCCTCGGCGGCCAATCTCAACGGAGACTAGCCTTCGGCACGGGAGATATAGTGCTCAAGTATGCGCGCGGACACAAGTTCACTCACTCTTCTCTACACTCATAGTCCGATGGGACGGCAATCTGACACGACTGGAGAGAGATCAGGCGCATCAGCAGAATGGCTGTTTAGTCTCGAACAGTCGGATAAAGCGCGTTAAGCGGCTGCGGGGTCTGCGGGGGCTGCGGGGGCTGCGTGTGCACTCTGTAATGTTGCGGAAGTCGGCGCTAAACTGACGCCGCCGGGACTGACGGGATAATCAGCGGGACAGGCGGGAACTGGAATAGCTTTATCATTTTATTTGAGTATTTTTAAAGAAAACTATTGCTATTGGCAGGAAAAGAACTACAAGCATATTGTTATATGAATATATTTGATTGTTAGTACTATTACTTGTTGACATTGCCAATTTACCGCCCTTATCGGTTAAGTACAACTGAATGACCAATAAATGATTATTGGTGAAAGACCATAGCCTAAATGAAAAATTAAAAATATCCTAGATAGATTTTACTAGTCTAGTATGTTGATTTGATCTAGCTGTTAGAACATTAGGCAGGTTTAGTTAGAGCGTCATAAAACGTAAGAAACACTGGCTGAATTTATTTATTTATAAGACGCACTAGAAACACGGGTTGAATGACGCGCTAAAAACACGGGCTGTATGACGCGCTAGAAACACGGGCTGAATGACGCGCTAGAAACACGGGCTGAATGACGCGCTAGAAACACGGGCTGAATGATGCGCTAGAAACACGGGCTGAATGATGCGCTAGAAACACAGGCTGAATGACGCGCTAAAAACACGGGCTGAATGACGCGCTAGAAACACAGGCTGAATGACGCGCTAGAAACACGGGCTGAATGACGCGCTAGAAACACAAGCTGAATGACGCACAAGAAATGTAACTATGACGATGAAAAAAACTACTTAAAATACAATAACATTTATTAGAGATAAGGAATCTTAGCAGGAGATTCCTTAAAACATCCAGTTTTGGTAAACATTCGGTTTTGTAGAGCGTCGTCCCTGTCACTCATCTATTCTGTAAAAATCTCATTGACAACTTAGGTGATGTGATCTTAAAGTGTCCTGTCAATAGCATTACTCATTAGCATTAGGTAGAATGATCACTTCAAGATTACTTCAACTAAGTTTTCACGGTTAGGTATTCGATCTTATTAATGGCTAAGTACCTACTGTAGCTGAATAAATCAGAACTTCTTTTGTTCTTGTTGTTTTTATTGTAGAACTACATAAAGCTTCATCGTAGTAAATACGTTAATCATCAAAATACGGTTTACTGACTCAACAACGTCAAAAGGTTTCGTAGGAAGCCATGAAACGCTGTTCAATCGTGCGAGCGTATTTTCGTTCGCGATCGTCGAAGCATTATGGCTATTATAGTTCAGGCTTTTAACTATTCGAATCCCTTTGTAAATAGAACCAACACGAACTGTTGAAAAAGCTAGTTCAACACATCCACTTTCTTTAGCCTACTAAGTTAAGTCAAACTCACCCTGTTTGTTCTCAGCCTACTCGACGGACAGCGTCGTTGGTCTAGTGGGCGCATGCGCGACTGCTGAGCTGAAGTCCTGGATTCAATATTAGAACAGACAACGTGTTCTTTGGGTTTCCTCAGTAGCGGGCCAGTTTCAAATATTTTTGGCAAAATTTAACTTTTCTATAACATCACACCTCTACTTACCCCTTTGAGGAATGCCTCAGACGTGATGTTATATATCCTATAGGTTATTTGTCTTACTACACCAGATAAACCATCACGATCTCTCTTCTCAGTGCGTCACTTACGTACATTTTATGCCCAATATACCCACGTACTGAAGGTAGGTGCCATTAATCAGAAGTTCCTCTGGCATGACGCGCCGGTTCTATCTAGCTTTACTTTACTTTACTCTAAAATTCGTAGTTTTCGAACTTATCCCGACTATTTAATTTGTGGTCGCTGGTTACTTAGTATATCCTGCTTCAACTTGAACTAAAGCCGTATTCGAAACATAAGTAAACTATAGAAATATCATCTTTTGGATGTATGTTTGTGTGTTTAGTTACGCTTACACGGGCATTAAAAAAAACAGCAATATTGTGCCCAGATTTGGGATTAACTCCACTTTGCCCCACCAAGTTATGCCAGTGATGGGACCATGTGTTGGAAATGTTGGTGTCGACTGTGTGTCACTAACTGATATGTTGGTGTCGACTGTGTCTCACTAACTGATATGTTGGTGTCGACTGTGTCTCACTAACTGATATGTTGGTGTCGACTGTGTCTCACTAACTGATATGTTGGTGTCGACTGTGTCTCACTAACTGATATGTTGGTGTCGACTGTGTCTCACTAACTGATATGTTGGTGTCGACTGTGTCTCACTAACTGATATGTTGGTGTCGACTGTGTCTCACTAACTGATATGTTGGTGTCGACTGTGTCTCACTAACTGATATGTTGGTGTCGACTGTGTCTCACTAACTGATATGTTGGTGTCGACTGTGTCTCACTAACTGATATGTTGGTGTCGACTGTGTCTCACTAACTGATATGTTGGTGTCGACTGTGTCTCACTAACTGATATGTTGGTGTCGACTGTGTCTCACTAACTGATATGTTGGTGTCGACTGTGTCTCACTAACTGATATGTTGGTGTCGACTGTGTCTCACTAACTGATATGTTGGTGTCGACTGTGTCTCACTAACTTATATGTTGGTGTCGACTGTGTCTCACTAACTGATATGGTGGCGCTAATAACACTCACATAAACATCCCTTTCCCCAGTTTACTTACTCGAGCATAAAAAAACCGGACAAGTGCGAGTTGAACTTGCGTGGAGAGGGTTCCGTACAATGAATATGTTACCCGCCAAAAATAATGTAAAGTAGGTTGCCAAGACTTACATAACGCTTTCACGGTTAAAAAGGTATCAGATCTAATGTGGAGCCAAGCCCCTAACTCTACAAGGCTTAACTCTACTAACTTCACATCTTGGTCAAAATCTACGGCTTGGCTGTTCCATTCAACTATTCCATGACACAATATTAAAGACCAGTGACGTGATCCGAAAAACAATTTGAAATTGTAGTTGAAAAACATGGTCTCCCATACATTGCAACTGCAATTGTAAGTTTGTACGCACAATATTGAAAGATTTACCATGATATTTTAAGACCATAGATTTCTTATAGTCGCTTGCCTGTAATCTGTAAGCAAATAACTAATTTTAGTTTTTTTTTTCAAAATGTTTGGCTCAGTAGTTTCGGAGATGGGTCTGAGGACGGCGATATTTGAGACCCTCACAATAACACCTTTGCCCATTAGATCTCCATTTGATATGTCACACAATACAGTTTGCAAAACTTTCGTTTTTAATTTTTTGGTTTGCCTCCGAAAAGTAATCCCCATAATGCACCATTTTCAAAATTAATTTATTTACGTTACCGTGTTTGGGTCACAGATATTTACGTGTACCAAATTGCATTTTTGTCAATCTAGTAGATTCGGAGCAAATTGCCTGTGACAGACGGACAGACAAACACACGAGTGATCCTATATCCTACTCGTAAAAAAACAATATTGTCCAGAATTAAGCAATTATTATTTTCGTATAGTTCCTGTCATTACCTCTATCTATGTAAAGATAACACAAATGACCCATACGAATGAAAATAATATCAAACACAAATGAAATTACGATATTACGTGAGCACTTCCAGCTCCTATAAGATCGCGTGACTGATGTTTATAATATCAGTCTCCCATCCCGCACACTAATCACACAATCAACGAGGTACTGTGTCTGTATCGACCGGTATCCGCGCCTCGTGTGCGGCCAACTTACCTACGTGCCGGGATTAGCTGCTAATAATTATTGAGCTGTGTAATTTGGTGAGACACGTACGATATTCTATAATACATTTGTGCTTTTTGTTATAGCTAGTGAAGTTGAGTAGTGACGTCGTATAATAGTAATACACTATGTGATTGTAAGAGACGAATTATAATATATTATTATGTATGATACAAATGTAGATGACTATCTTGAAAAAAAATGTTAACATACTACCTAGACCATCCTACATCAATTTGCCCTGTTATAGCCATTTCACACAACGTTCAAAAAATTACAATAATAAAATGAGACTGGTTTGAATATACGGACAATTTAAGCTGTTAGTCAATTTGCTTAACAATTAAGTTCCCTGGCTGTACAATGATGGTTCCGCTTGACTTGTTATTATCACAGAAACGAGCTGCAGCTGCTTCTCCAGCTCGATGTCTCAACGATGACGTAGGTAGGTCAAACGGGAAGAAAATTCTTAATGTTTTAGGTGAAAAGCTGTCGTTTTGTCACTATTTCAAGCGAAGATGTGTTCGACTATGGAGTACCTATGTTTGCCTAGAAGTAATCTGTTCAGGAGAGACCTGAAAGCTCCCAGAAATCGCACGGAATTTTTTGTAACTCATAAGCAAGGTTAGGTACACAGGCGTGCTAATTCCTGCAATGTTTACTATCCAGCTCTCGAGTCCAATTAGCCGACGTTTGGCTCCGGATGGACACAGAATAGATAGGTACAGTAGGCAGACTCCATAAAACGAACGAAAACGTACGCACACATAGACACGCTTCACGCAGCGGGTGCAAGCGCATTCGCGACTGGCATTTGTTTGAGATCGCCGTGCGTTCGCTTTGTGTGCGCGATTTTAAAAGAACCTGCCATGCTTTGGAATGGGTAAATCTGACTGACCGACTCCTTCATAATTCAGAAGTGTCTGTAAATGTATTAATTGAAATAAAAGCTTTTAGTTGAGTTAAGTTTTCCCTCGTTGTATGGGCCTTCTGTACCAATTTATTCTGTGGTTTGGTCTCGGACACCAGCCGACTAATGAGTGAAGTTAGCTCTGACCCGGGGGACAGCTCCACTTCACTCACACTCGCTTATTTATCCTAACTGAAGGTGCTGGTGTACTTAATGAGCGAATCTTGTTCGAATAATCGTTTCATTGGTCTACACAGATTGGGCTAAAGTTGTGTAGTTCATTCACGACATATACATAACATATTTTCCTAAAAGGTTTGGCAGCAGTGTATAATGTAATGCGCACCTACTTAAAGTTAAGTCCTATGTAATGGGGTACGAGCCTATTGCTATTAACTCCGGGTACTACTGAGATTATAGTAAGAATAACATTCTGCCCGACCTTAGAACCGAACCCAGGACCCCGTACTTAGTAGATGCTCTTACACGACCACTAGACAGTCGGTGCGCTCGAGAAAATTCAAGTTTTTACTTACCTATTACGTACTAGCAACCCGCCCCTGCTTCGCACAGGTACTACAATGACATGACAAAACATCGAGATTCTCGTGCTATATCTAAGTTGAATATTAATGGAGTATACACACACATTCCGCCATAATTTTTCTAAATTATGGCGGAAACCGCATCACAACCCATTGTATAGTTTAGAAGAACTAAGTGGTCACACAGACACGAAATATTACTTATAGATATAAATGTATGATGACAGCACTTTTAACGCGTACGTATTTTTTTACATCTTTTTCACATATATTTATAAATTTGAAATTAATGATGTAACTAATATTTTTGTAAAAATATAATTTAAAAGAGTGTCCATGGAGTTTCTTGCCCGTTTTTCTCCATAGGAACCTACTACGCTTTGGAATGGGCTGAACTTACTTCATATTTTCTGAATGATCGACTTCTTGACAATTCAAAAGTGCCTGTAAATGGTTTAATTGAAATAAATACTTTGAGTTTGACTTTGACATAAAAACTTCGAAAAAACGTGTTTGATTTGTAATAATGTAAAAGTACTAGATAATGCATGTGCTATACAATAATATAAATCTGTAGCGGTATGTGTCTACCTATCATTATCACAATGTTTATCGACAGATAACAGCTAATCTCGTGTTTACTTTGATAATGACACTCGTATTCGCATATCGTGTTGCATCATAATATTGTTAATGTATAAATAAATAACTCTCTTCTTTTTTTTTGCAATTTTTTAGTAATCCTGTTATAGCTTGTAGATTTTCAGACATCCCAAAGTATCGAAGTAAAGCTATTCGAAAAAAAATATTGAAAATACTAGAAGAAAGATTGTAAAACGTTCTTTAATGCATATTTATTGCTTTTGTCCAATGAAGACGAAGTCAAATGAAATATGTTTATTTATGCACTTCATCCCTAAAAGCAGAATATGTGCTCTCCCCCACAAGCGCGTTATTATAGGTCGATAATATCGAATGCTTTCGATAATGCTTCCCGAATCGTTGCCACACAGTTGCGTTTGTATCGTCCGATATTTGTAACGTGTGCGTGTAGACCCCCCCCCCCCCCCGCCCCGCGCGCTACACGTTACTACGTATGTGTGAGATCGTATGCGTCCTAATACTAAATGTTCTAAGAACTCATATCGGAATATCACAGGACGGAGGAACGTGAGCGTCCTACTTCTATTGCGTCGTTATCATCGCGGCAGTGTGTAACTTCATAGCCGTCCTAATACATAATGTCAAATCAGATATCGCAATAACGCATCCGATGTTATCGACCGATAATTACGCGCCTGTGGGGGAGAGCCTTATAGTAGTGATAGCGTCTAAAGTAAGTCAATGTAAAACTGTTACACACATCTGTCAATGTAACTCAAACTTAATAACCTGTAGCTGAAAAACAACACGACGTGATCTTGTAGGGCGGGGAGGAACGCGCACAATATTCGCGCATATGAAAAAATATGAACGCATTTCATATTGAATATAAGAAAGAAAGGCTAAAATAAATAGAGGGGTGGGATTAGATCAAGTTAATATAAATTGCTTCTTTGACAACGTTTTATTGTACAATCTCATCACGTTTCTTTTTGTATGACGTGATATTTTCCGCGCTATTTTTCTATACATGGATGCCTGCCTCCCTGTTGTATAATTTCACGAGTGTCGCACAAAATTAGAAACAAAAGGTTCAATCTAAACAGTATGTGTAAGGAACAAGCACATTGGCGCGAAATCTCGACAAAAAAACGTATCCGGTGAGCGGAATTAAATTTTTATCTACAAAATGGTTTTAAGTCATTGACTGCCACCGCGGTCACCGGTGACCGCGAACAATAGATTTTCTATTGCGTCTGTTGCCTGGCAGTCAATTAAGAAAGCCTTTTTATCTGTATTCAGAAAAGTTTTCCAATAGTTAGCTGAATAGGTACCAAACGTATTGACTGCCCCAATAAATAAAATATTAGCAAAGAACCCGCTGACCAAAATTTTCAAAGGAGAATGACCACCAATGGGCCCCTTAGTTTTGGTTACGTGTCAAGACTATTTACTTCTCAAAAATTAAGTTGTATTTTTACATGTTTAAGTTTTTTTTATCAACATTTCTTTTACCCTAGCATTGGAAAACAAAATTAATATTTATTTTATTGAATTTATGTCAGTTCCGCCATAAAACTTAACCTGAATGTTGCCAGACGACAGACTATGTCAATTCAATATTTGTAATCGATTGAAAATATCGATATTTTACTAATCCGCCTACTGAAATGACCGGAGATAGGCTACAATAGCTTTTCTCCTGTCGTAATCTAGCTAACACTCTCATGTAACTGATTAGGCGCGAAATAGACGATGGACGGGCTCAAATAAAGAAAACAAAAGTAGTAAATAAACTAAAAAAAATATTATCATAGGTTTCATGGTATTTCCTACCGTCAGAAATATTACGCTACATTCATGCTTGATTAGTCTGTTTAAAAACAAAAGTTGGTACCACAGACATTATTGTGGTTAGTACTCAGGTTAGTACCTCCTGTACAAACCTAAATAGCGTATATAATTATCTTTTTAATTAATTATTTAAATAATATTATGAATAACAAATCGATTTGGTAAATCGATTACCAAAATATTTATTAACATGGTCACACCTGACAGATCAAACTGTCAAATCAATCCATCAATCAAATTGTTTCGTGCCGTTCGTTTTGCGTCGAGTTGAATTTATTCCTCCGTATTTAATTCTGTTCGTTTATTCGTTACAATTTGAAGCTTTCTAGTTGAGCGTTTACGTTCCTCCAGTGGATTTGTTTTAAGATATTGGACTCCTGTTTTAGTGACAAGTGAACACATTGACAATTTAGTTTAAGTGAGCTTTGGACTCTTGTTTTAGTGATAAGTGAGCAAATTGACTGCATTTTAGTTTTTATGTTAGCCTTGGACTCTTGTTTTCCCCTGAAAAATGTCTACACCTAGTAGAGGTCGGGTAAACCGCCCTCTATCTCGCCGATGTATCAATTGCTCCCTACGTTTGGCGCCTAATCTTCGTAGACGTCAAATTGAAGAATTAGATGAACCAATGCTTATCCTTCTGAGATCCTGGGTAACACCTACACCGGTAAGTGTATAATGTGTCATTTACAAGACTTATACGACGAACATTTAGGATGCCTGTTTGGTCAATCAAGGGGTCATCGTCAACTGTAAATCTATTATTTCCACTATAACAGAAATTAACGTTTTAGACAGTGTATGGTGATCTGTTAGAAAACCTAGACCATTGCAATGAGCACATGAATAAATGTATGTATTATCTATTTAGGAATTCACTGATTTATTTTTGTTATCTTTTCAGATATCCTCTGATGACATCCTGTGTGTTGAATGTTTTGTATTATTACAAAACCGGACATCATCAACCACAACTCTATCCCTTGTATCCCCTGCTCTTGGACACCTCAACGTATGTTATGCGTGTGGCATGTCAATTGCAAGTTGCAGAACTCAAAGGGTTAGTCAAGACTGTCCTCAAAGGAACTTTATACTAAGATGGACACCAGCTCATCATGTAAGTGTTTTGATTGTGGCATTATAATTATTATTGAACTAATTGAACAAAATAAATAGTATATAATATAATATTTTCTTATTTTTAGGTCTTGAATTTAGAACGAGTTTGTCGTGCTTGTTGGGAGGCTGCATCGAGAGGAATACAGAGCCAGGCCATTGGTGGTGTTAACAGACCCACTGTGGAGTCTGCCCCAGTGACTGATAACATGGACAATAACATCGCAGATGCTGTGATTCCTGTACCACCTCCTCTACCACTGCCGGTTGCACCACCTCAGGAACAACAATTACCTCGAACATATTCAAAAATTAATTCACTAAAGTACACGCGGGTTT
This sequence comes from Hydraecia micacea, assembly GCA_914767645.1. NCBI lineage: Eukaryota > Metazoa > Arthropoda > Insecta > Lepidoptera > Noctuidae > Hydraecia > Hydraecia micacea. The sequence continues at coordinate 228,666 of OU611798.1, forward strand.
CGGCAAGTTCACGACATTGCCTGTTCCTTGGTTGTGGGAACACTGAACGTCTGTTAGTACCAGGCACTATAAAAGAAGTTTTGTTGTTACATCAAAAAGTATAATTCCCTTCACTGCAAGAATCTGCAGATATCATTTACATAGCAATTGTTGGGATGAACTAGAAGCCCCATATTCAGATTTTACTGGATTTCAAGTAGATGATATTTTCACAAAACTTGAAAAAGCTACTGAGAAATAGTTAAGACTTCAATGACATGTCAAAACAATTATCTAGTTAGGGCCAGAATTAAATCAAGACATGTGAGTAGCAGGATTTATTACACCTATTTATTTATATGTATTTTCTAACTGAACAGACAGCTGTGCTGCTGGGGAGTTTGTTGCGCCACTTCTCCCCAGCGAAAGCACTAGGAAGTGGTGAAGGGCGGGCGTGCAGGGGGACTGTCGTTTGTAATTTTGATGTTCGAAAAGTGCTGATTCTCAGCCTAGTTTGAATAAATGACTTTTGATTTTGATGAGTAGAGAGCAACATAGGGCAAATTCTTTAGAGAGTATCATTGCTTATTATTGTAGTTGCTTAGTGTTAAATCATACAGTAGGGTGCTGCGTTCATACTATGACCGTATTGTGTTAATTAAGCTGGGGTTGTTTTAATTATATAAGCGCCCAGCACATTTTCTAAACCATATATTCCTTGAAGAATAAATGTTATACCTATTATTTGTTGTTGTTTTTTTTTTAAAGTAAGCAGCCGTAGAGCAGCTTAGCTTAACTTGAGATGGATCCGTGTGGTTGTAACCTAGCCATGAGCATACCTGCGACTAAAGTCGCAGGTATGTATTTATTTTTAACAACACTACCTACTAGTGGTGAGGGCACAGCCTACTTAACGCTGACTGCCGCCACGGCACAGCACGGGATATTTGTAAGCGCAAGTACTTAACCTACATAATATCTAGCAAGAGAAGTTATGTAGTGTTTTCTAAATTAAGGAATCAATACCATACTACTACTACTACTACTACTACTTAACCCACGTACCGCACTTAATACTTAACCTTTTAAGCGCTTGGCTAAATATCAATTGCCGTGCCCCTAGCGCGCGCCTACAAATCGATAAAATGAAGATAAAATAATATCTAGAAGAAATCGTTGTATCGATAAAAAAATTGACAAAAGTTTTTATCTGCGTGGTACATCTAAAACCATTATTAAATATTCATGGTTTTAGTTATACCATGCAGTTAATAGAACGAAAAAATCATGCATGTTCTCTGTCGCAGAAATAGGACACGAGCGGTAGGGGCACGGAAATATGTGTCGCATAAATACGACACGAGCGGTCAAAAGGTTAAGCAATATTATTATTTTAATTTCAATTATGTTTAAAACAAAAAAAAACTTTTTTTATAACCTCAATTTCAGCATCCGAAAAAATAAGATTTCTCTTAACCCAGGGTGAAAAATTGAAAATCGATTTCAGAATATGAAAAGGTAATTCTAGGTCTACAAAACCAAGTTATAACCACCGTGACACGCGATGTTTTTTAGGGGCCCAAAACTCCTAACAAAATGGGCATTGTCCTTTCAGTTAGATAAAGCTATCATGAGTCTGTTGTCACTGTTATCAATGTCACCGTCACGTTTATGTTGTCAGATCCGCCGCCGTGTCCGCTTCCGGCCGTGACGTGCGTACCTCTCCTCCCGACAGTGTGCACACGGCATTACATGACGTCGGTACAAGCACTCGTCTCTTTGTCACCATAATTAATGACGTCAATATACATACATTACAACGTCGATGTACCATGCCAAGTAATTAAATTCATTTTCATTTCGTATTTAATTCTATACAATATGAGTTTGATTAATCCAATTAATTATAGCTTTATTGGCATGGGCAAATTGGATTTGAAGAGTATAATTGACATAATTCATTTATTTTCGACATACACGTTTTCTGTTTACGTTGCCAATATTTTTTCAATTTACAAGCTGAAATTCAGCGTATTTAGTACAGAGAAATTGGGCAGAGAATTACGTGAAACACTTAATTCTCTGTCCAATTTCTCTGGTTATTGTAAAGTCATAAAATTGTTCTCTCGTTAAAATAATTTTCACATGTACAGAGTGAAAAACAATCAGGAATCGTGTCGTAAAGTTGTCATCGCGTCCGGAGCCGGACCGCGGCGCGTATCATTGAATGAATGCGGATAATTAGCGCTCGAGCGGCGTCAGTGCCGGACGAGTGCCGTCGATTGCCATCCGAGTGCCGTGCGAGTGCCGGCCGACAATTTATCGGTGCTGGATGTCAGCGCATACGACTTATAGCGGTTTCAGCAATATGTAAGCTCTTGTTTTGGCTTTATGGGATTGGGCACTGCTTTTAAATCCAAATATGTCAACTTGTATCTCAGAATGGCAATGTTTGTTGTAATCTATATATATAAAAGAAAGTCGTGTTAGTTACACCACTTATAACTCAAGAACGGCAGAACAGATTTGGGTGAAAATTGGTAGGGAGGTAGCTTAGAGCCAGGAGACGGACATAAGATACTAAAAAAAATAAAAAAAAAGAATCAGACTTGGAATAACAAAACGCAAATGACAGGGTTAGGAGTAGGCTCGGGGTAGGGCAGGAGTAGGGTAGGAGTAGGGGTAGAGTAGGAGTAGGGGTAGGGTAGGAGTAGGGTAGGGGTACGGTAGGAGTAGGGTAGGGGTAGGGGTACAGTAGGAGTAGGGAAGGGTTAGGGTAGGAGTAGGGTAGGGGTACGGTAGGAGTAGGGAAGGGGTAGGGTAGGAGTAGGGTAGGAGTAGGGTAGGGGTAGGGGTACAGTAGGAATAGGGAAGGGGTAGGGTAGGAGTAGGGTAGGGGTACGGTAGGAGTAGGGTAGGGGTAGGGGTACAGTAGGAGTAGGGAAGGGTTAGGGTAGGAGTAGGGTAGGGGTACGGTAGGAGTAGGGAAGGGGTAGGGTAGGAGTAGGGTAGGGGTACGGTAGGAGTAGGGTAGGAGTAAGGGGTAGGGAAGGGGTAGGAGTAAGGTAGGAGAAGGGCAGGGGTAGGATTGGTAGGAGTAGGGTAGGGGGTATTAGTAGGACACCACGCGAACGAAGTCACGCCGGGCAGCTAGTTATAAATAAATAGGACTAAATTGAATTAAGTTAATTCTCCTTTCGAAACTATTCGAAATGTTCGCAACACTTTATTAGTTATCTCTTCGTGCCAAAATGTTGACCTAAAATAACTTAACATTCAAACATAAATGACTCTTAAAACATGAGGTCTTATTTCGCATAACATTTAAATTCTTCTGAAGTCTTAGGTAAGACAAATATTTTACTGTATTCATATTTTTTTCGTCTCGTAATTCTTTATAATGTCTGATAAAAATCTTTATATTTACATCTTGCAATCATGACATGTATATACCTACATACATATTCCAAAATGATCATTAAGTACTGTTTGCAGCATGAGTCCGGTATCTGTTTACTTACGGACGAAACCTCAAACACATTAGTCAATTACGTCGTACTTAAAGTAAACAGTTTGTATCTTAATCAAGTAATCTCATAAACAAATCATTATTGTTCCGATCGATTACGGCAAGTAATCGAGGACGATTCGTCACATTAGGTACGGTCGAGTACAAGTGTTGTCGGTGGCCGTGGTTAAAATTTAACTAATAGGGTTGCAGACGACCCTTATCTTGATTGGATTAGATTCAATAGACAGGAGGATGTTCAGTCGGGGACATGTATTGTTTAGCACATTGACACAATACTAACGTAACGCCGGTAACAGCCATTTCATACGTACTACTGATAACGATATTGTGAATTGATTATACCGACAATTAGATGAACCATCCGTCGCCTTGCTTTAACTGTATACAGGGTCAAATTAAATAAGCTAGCGCAACTCCGCAGAGTGCCGCAGACGTGGTGGATATCGATATCTAAATACTATAAAACAAAAAAAAGAGATTTCTTGTTCTTTTGTGGGCTCGCCGACTGTAGTTCTTATAAATATCAGTTTCAAAACCCGTTCTTGTTCCGTGCAAATTTCACAGACGGGATGGGTATCGATATCTAAACACGATAAAATAAAAAACCGGTCAATGCGAGTCGGACTCGCGCACCGAGGGTTCCGTACATAGTAGGTATGTAACTACAAATTTACGGTTTTCCTTTACTTGTGCTATATGACATAGCCTCTTGCAAAATTTCATGATTCTAGGTCAACGGAAAGTACCCTATACTCGCAAATTTTGATTCCTTTGAGAGTGTCGAAATATACGTTTTTTTGCGACATAAACGGCCGTATCTTTTTTTTATGTTAACTTAGAAGTTTGATTTTTTCACAGCTTCAAGGAACTGTAAACTTGATTTTCAACTCTATACCTCCAAGCGTTTCCGAGATAAAAGGGTCTTGACAGACAGACCGATAGACGGACAACAAAGTGATCCTATAAGGGTTCCATTATTTCCTCTTGATGTACGGAACCCTAAAAACACATTGTCTTAGCTACTCCACGTCACGTACACTACCGATGGTCATTGTCTCAACTACTCCACGTCACGTACACTACCGATGGTCATTGTCTCAACTACTCCACGTCACGTCCACTACCGACGGTCATTGTCTCAACTACTCCACGTCACCTACACTACCGATGGTCATTGTCTCAACTACTCCACGTCACGTACACTACCGACGGTCATTGTCTCAACTACTCCACGTCACCTACACTACCGATGGTCATTGTCTCAACTACTCCACGTCACGTACACTACCGACGGTCATTGTCTCAACTACTCCACGTCACCTACACTACCGATGGTCATTGTCTCAACTACTCCACGTCACGTACACTACCGACGGTCATTGTCTCAACTACTCCACGTCACCTACACTACCGATGGTCATTGTCTCAACTACTCCACGTCACCTACACTACCGATGGTCATTGTCTCAACTACTCCACGTCACCTACACTACCGATGGTCATTGTCTCAACTACTCCACGTCACGTACACTACCGACGGTCATTGTCTCAACTACTCCACGTCACGTACACTACCGACGGTCATTGTCTCAACTACTCCACGTCATACACTACCGATGGTCATTGGCCCCAGAAAAAAAAACATAAAATCTTTTTTTCTTTGTTTTATCGTGTTTAGATATCGATTACGTTTGCGGTTTCGCGGTCAGTCAGACATATGAAGCTAGTTGCCCCGTCCAAAGCAGAGTTTCTTGGAGTTGCTTAGTAGAAGGAACTCCACGGAAGAGTCCATGGAGTTTATTTTTTAAACTAATAAATAATTTGATATTGCTATCAAACTGATCATTAAGAATCGTGGTGCGCCGTGACAAGCAGACATCCTGTTTATACATCCGTGATTAAAATTTAATTAATAGCAACCCCTCGTAAGGGGCGATATGTATTGGCAGCACACACCCCGCGCACCTCGGCGCACACCCCCGCACACACCCCCGACCCCCGTCAACTTGACGGAAGGGTAGTTATTGAACGGAAGGGCTGTTTTAAAATTATCACGCCCGTGTTGCCAATTTAATATTGTTAGGATTTTTTGGGCTGGTATGCTGGTATTGGGTCGTAAAGGGATTATTTTCGTGGTTTATGTATGTTTTAATTAATAATTAAACATTTCTTGGATCGTGGGAACACTTTACAGGCACTAATCTTGCATGATAGTTTACAGATCTATCACGCCTAACTATTTTTAGATTGAAAGGGTCTTTTCAGTCTAAAAATAGTTTTATAATAAAATGATGTTTGCTAAACTAAACAAGTTCTTCTGCAGTTGACTTTAAAGTTTAAACTAACAATCTACTTGGAAACTACTTTTATACCGTGACTCCGTGAGCAATTAACTTATTTTATACTTAAACAAGCTTTAAGTAGGTGTTAATTAAAGTCAGAAAAAGTAGCTTTTACAAAGTTCGACAGCGGGTTAGAAACTATGCACGGAACATGTGTAACTTTAATTACTAAAACAGTGAAGAATAACATTTTTTTAGCTCTGGGAAAGTAATACAGGGGTTCTTTGAACATTTATAATGATTCTTACCATACACAATATTAGAAAATATTACGTGTCATCAAAAATCTTAAGAAGTCCACCACCATTCAATAGAAGGCTATGGAAACCACAATCAAACGTTTTTTTTTGGGAAAATAATAAATCACCCTTTTTACACCTTAAAAATCAAAGGCTTGCCGCCCCTTCCAGTATTTAATAATTTGACCAAATATTATACAATAACAGAGGTGGCCTGAATAAACAGTTTCTTTCCATTATGCTCGTATTCAATCAAAATCAATCAATCAATCAATATTAAGACAACCATTCAAAACAATCCCATCCAATCACAATTACACAAACATATCTGTGTTTCAGTCACCCCCCTTCCGACTTCACCCCCTCTCACCCCGCTGTTGACTTATTCATCTTAGTTGATACGGAAAGTGCGGATGATGTCACTTTGACGCTCTCGACAACATCCCCTTTGACGCCTTGACGTGTGACGTCACAATAATAACGCAAATCACTTTAAAATTGGGCTCGTGTGTGTGTGAGTATGTTTGTGTGTGTGGCCTAGTTTTTGTTTGACAGTTACCGGTAGTCAGGAATACAAAGTTATGTAGATTGTGGAGATCGCAGAATTGAACGTAATTGGTGATTGAAAGATTCTGACAATGGCGATATGCAATAATTTTTAGGTTTTTGCAATCTTGACACCATACACCGTTTAAAAACGCTGATTAATACCTTCAAAATTAATTTGATAGATGTTGGTTTTATTCAAAGCATATTATCAGAGCCTGTCTCGAATGCAGCTATCTTACTTTATAAAACAGTATTTAAGGTTTGAAATCTGAATAGTGTAAAGCTTTTATTGAATTAGGTTATGATGGGGCTGGCATGGTCGTGCTGTGACCAAAAGCCCCTAAATTTATAATAGATAATAAAAAAAATAACCATTTAAAAAGGTAAAGAATCGTGTCTTGACTGACGGAATTGTATCGGTATGTTGTTTATGTATCGCACGTCACTAGTTTTTCCGGGAGAAAGTTTACATAGAGAACAATAAATTGCCATCGCAATATGAAAAAAGTTTCGTGTCGTGCACGAAAACAGAACAAAAACAACACCAGTGTCACTAGGAGGAGATGTTCACAATATGTCCACGTTGTGTTGTAGGTAGGAGTGAAGGGCGGGCGTGCCGGGGCCCCGGGGGACTGTCTTATGTAATTTTGAAGTTCGAAAAGTGCTGATTCTCAGCCTAATTTAAAGAACGACAAACATAAGACTCGTGCGAAATAGACTACCAGATAATAAGTGTACAATTTTAATTTGACATGCTCCACCCGTGCTATGGGTAGTCCCCAAGGTATCATAAATAATATGTAGGCACCATAGAAATTAAAAAAAATACCAATCAAATTACTTGTGGTGTAGCACTCCCTGAGTTATTGAAAAGTATCAACCCAACAAAGGCACTTTCTTGCGCAAACAATTTTTAATGTTAAATTATGATTTATTTATTGCTGTCGTATCACGTCCACGACCTAGAGTTAGCTCAACTACCAAACAATGTTAGTATCACGTCCACGACCTAGAGTTAGCTCAACTAACAAACAATGTTAGTATCACGTCCACGACCTAGAGTTAGCTCAACTAACAAACAATGTTAGTATCACGTCCACGACCTAGAGTTAGCTCAACTAACAAACAATGTTAGTATCACGTCCACGACCTAGAGTTAGCTCAACTAACAAACAATGTTAGTTCAAAATGAAACTTTGTATGTAGGTCCACGTACATGTAGTTCGGATGACAAAACTATAATTTGGTATCGTGGAGCTGATCTGATTATAGAGCCAGGAGGTTGATAGTGGAACTCTTCAGTGGCTCAAATTAATTGTTTTGACGAGTCCAATAGATCAGATAAGCGTGTTTTTTTCGTTTTTTTTAACTACTTAGGTACATATTTTTGAAGTTGCTGTACCACGATGGCCACATCTGGTAAAGGCTATCCTGCGCCGTTACATATTTTTCTTAAACTAGATGAGGTCAGAATTATAATTTCACGGCACTAACGTAGACGGCACGCATTGTACGCTCAGCGAGAGAAGTAGATGAACACTTACTGTACATGTGATCTAAGTAGACCCAAAGTTATTCGATACGATAGCTAACAGTTTATATCATCAAACAATATTGTGCTCAAAAATTATTTGAAAAAATTGAAGTCTTAGTCGACTTTTATTGCTGACCGTACCTATGATAATCATTTCGCACTACAGACCTCCAGTAAACCGAAAACATGTTTTTTTATTAAAACTTTATTCGCCAGTCGCGTATTCGTGTCCGCTCAGAAGTTACATGTATGTTATTTTAAAACATTCTCTGTTTATTTATTCGTAGATAATTCAATAATAATCGAAGTGCAGTATAAATGGGAGATTTATTGAACTGAAAAATATTTTCAGCACACTTGTACATTGTGAAATTGCTTCAATTTCATACACATATTTCGTTGGGAAATATTCATGCATTTTATTTGGTAGACATTGCAAATCGAGTATTTTTCTACTGGATTATAAAATAGTTATCACTATTCTTTGTGACTGGTTCGAGTGTTTGATCAGCTTCAAAAAAATAATATAGACTTCATAAAACAATTGGCAGTGTCAACTGCTTCAAGAATAATCTAAAAGCTTAACGGCACATGGCCATCATCAGTCAATTCTGGGTTCATTACGGCTGCCGAGCTATCGTGGGTAGACGGGCGAGGAGAATTAAAACCACGTGTTGAAGATAATCAACGATACACAATTATTATTTTAACAAAATATTAACAGAATTGTAATCTAAACTTTCTAATTAATTGGAATACAGCGACGCTCCACCGAACACGTTTTGCTTAAGCGCGATGCAAACGGGTCTCTGCCCCGTCTGACGGCTGTGTGCCAAAGAGCCCGGAGTTGCGTCAGAGTGCAGAAACGTCAACCCGCGCTTGTCAAAATGTCCGCTGTCATTCTTGACGTTTCTTGACACTCTCAAAACGTCGAAGCGCCGTCACGGCCGGACTGACATTCGTACGTCCTCGTGCGACTGCTGACGCCTCGAGTTATCTGCAAAGACCAAATACCAATCTGTAGTACACGTTTGGGCACGCTCGCCCATTCCTGACTAGCTACCCATTTGTGTTGCCTGTTTGAAAGATCTCGATCTTCACCCGTCACATCTGAATTAAACACACTGGGCGGACAACTGACCTCAGGCGCCCCTTCGACCACCCACCGACTCTCATGGTGCGGTGGACCGGACAACCCGTCAGCGCCCCTTCCACCAGTGACGAAAGCCACACGCAGCTACTACAATCAATTGGTCCGGAACATCGACCCGCATAGGCCAGTCCCAGCTCAATCTCCTGCTCCAAAGAAGTCGTAGTCTGATCATGGGCGTCGACCCGGTTTAGGCCAGCCCAGTCGATCAACTACACTACATACCACGCAGAAAGACGTAATTTGATCAGAGGCATCGACCCGGTTTAGGCCAGCCCCATTGATCAACCACACCGCTCCCAACTGCCTATCCAGTGCCCTACGCTCTAGATCGATTCTCGCTAAAGGAACACTATTTATCCATTGTTATAAACTCACCCTTTTATTACTCGTCCTGTTCGGAGGCAGAGAGGGTGCCAGAGCTTGCGGTCAAAGTGTGTGAATTAGATACCGATACTGTGTCACTATCATCATCAGTTGTTGCCGTTCCATTCTCATGACTATGGACTTCCGCCGTCTCGGCCTCGTCTGCCTCGTTGGCTAACGAAGTAGCTACTTCGATCAATCCACCATAGCCCCTGGGTACTGCGCGTAAGTTTTCATGGGCGTACTTATAGGTTCGGTTAGACCCATCAATGTCTCTCAGCTCGTATCTATCGTGATCTAGTACCTTGACAATCGTAAAAGGACCTTTGAACTTTCGCTGTAGTTTGGTTTGGTTACGCTCACTACCCTTTATAAAGACAAAGTCGCCTTCACTAAATGGTCTCACTATTGCTCTACCCCGGTTAAAGCGTTCTACTTCTGACGAAGCAGCCTTTTTGATGTTCTCGGAAGCATTATGCCTAATGGTGTCTAAGTCTAGACGGGGCTCTGGTTCAGCATGCGAGGATAAGGTTGAAATTCCCAATGACTTTGCTCGTATGCCAAACATCAATTCCGTAGGGGAGTAGCCTGTTACTCTGGATCTGGTACTATTCAAGGCAAGCTGAACTTCGGGAAGTTCGTCGCGCCACGTTTTGTTTGGGTCGTTCTCTACTATTGTGAGCAGGCATTTTAGAGTGCGCATTATGCGCTCAACTTGACCGTTGGCTCTACTGGAGCCAGTAGCGATGAGGTGAAGCTCTATACTATGCTCAATACAAAACCGTTTGAAATCCGCACTAATATAGCACCTACCTTGGTCTGATATTATGCGCTTCGGTGCACCAAATAGGTGAACTGCTCTTTTAAGAGATTGAATTGCGCTAGCAGTATCGAGAGAAGGTGTGTAATCTAAAAGAACGTATTTGGTGAACGAATCGATAATAACGGACGCATATTCTTTCCTATCACTTTTACCACTTAGTTTACCCGTGATGTCTATATGTATCGTATGCCAAGGCGTAGACACTTTAGGTATTGGATGTAATCGAACTTGCTGCGCTCCCGAACATCCCTTTGAAGCCTTGCATACTATGCATGAATCTACAAATTTACGCACCTGCTTGCACATTTGTGGGAACCAGTACTGTTCATATATTTTGTCAAGCGTCTTATCAGCGCCAAGATGCATAATTTCTGTGTGAACGTGATTAATAAGTGTCCAAGTCAGGGATCTTGGTACAACTGGTAACCAAGAGCTGGTTCTATTGCGTTCAATTTTCCTATACAGTATGCCCTTCTGCACGTCATATGTGTGTGCAATCGCTTCTGGCAACTCGTTGTTTTGATGTTTGCTGATAAGGTCACAAATTTCGCTATCGCGTTTTTGCTCTACAGCTAGCCAACCCTGATGTAACTCTATAAAGTGAACTTTCTTATTCCTATTCGTAGCAACAGTTAAATCATTTAATCCCTGCGAACTAGTTGTGGGCTCCAAAACGGGATTTCTAGATAGATAGTCAGCGTGGCTCATGCTAGTGCCCTGCTTATGAACAATATCAAAATCGTACGCTTGTAAGAAAGCCCACCATCTGTGTACGCGTGGAGTTAAGTCGGTTTTTGATTTGGATGCTTTCAAAGAATTTGTTACAATTTAAAAATTGTACTCCGTGGTTTGGTATGGAAAAATAAATAAACAACAATCTACCTCAAACACCATATAATTTTATTATGCAAGCAGATTAAATCGATACAAACACACCCGGTGGACAATAGAGGTCCACCGGTATAAAATGTAGACAATAGAGGTCCACTGGTATAAATTAATGTGAAGTCTTAATAATCTACAATATAAATTAGGTAGGTGGTTGTGATTGTATTTTACTAATGAAAGCCAGCTATAAGTTCAGCATAAAGAGCTATGGTCGTGGGGAGTTGGAGATAAACCCGGTACTGTTCCTTATGAAAGTTAAAGGTTATTTGTTACAAAATTAAGATAAAACCTTCCAATTATTAGTAACGTTATCTATTAATATAAAATTAAGTTATAAGTGGGCGCCAGGGACTTTGAGAGTCCCGGATCCTGGAGCCGTCGAAGGTGACCAATATATTCCCAGATGAAGGTGGAATGACGTACCCAAGATCCACTAATTGAATTTGGGAAGACCGGTTTCCACTAGGGAAAACCGGACTATGTTAACTGGTTGGTTTCTACCGAAACTGTAATATAAAAAATAGTTGAAGGTAGATTTAAAAATATTTTAAGGGGTAAAAAAAAACCGTCCCGCCTGCGCTAACGCTAGACGGACTCAGCCAGCCGCACAGTCGCTTCCGTAGGAGGCTTCCAGCAGACTCGAGGAACGGGTCTCGCGTCCAGGCTCCAGACGCTTGACTAGATCCTGGCGGCGAGACGAATCGCTCGAGGTGCCTCTCCTGGAATCGACAATACGGAGACCTAATAATATATGGGGAAACTAATTTACTTTCCTTGAGGTGACCGAGCTTGGAAATCTAAAAGGCTAAAACATTAGCCGGTCAACATGGACTTTTTCAAGAATAACAAAAGGGACTACGACTTCTGTTTGCCTAATCCTGAGTGGTGGGACAATAGGAAGGAGGATTGAAATACTCACAGTTGACTTGGGAAGAAAGCACTTCACTGCAAGATCCTCGACTGGCTGGAACGCTATCTGCGTGTGCGCAATTTGGAATCCTGTAATAAATATCCAGGGATCACGACAATATCCTTTTAACAACCAGGGAAGGGCTCACAGACCACTTTCAAACACTATTAGAACCAAATCCTTACCTTTTAAAACATGGAAGATAGTATGTGTTTACTCAAGCGTGTTCAGGGGCAAAAAGAACGCCACTCTGCTCAACAATACTGTCATGTGTAACAAACCGGAACTAGAGGGAGCACCTAGAAAATCTCCCCTAGTTCAGGTAAAATGATTATAAGAACACTGAAGATAAACACTACACCAAGACACTCAAATCCTTGAAAATCACTAACAACAGTCCAACGTGACGTTTAAACGCCGTAACAATAAGAATCCTCATGATCCAGACCAACAAACAAATTATTGGTAACTCCCAATACTAAAATTAGTCTTGATTGGGGTAATTAATCCGGAATATTCATTCGGCTAATTATCAATTCTAACCTTGCCACATTATGTCAAAGACAATCCACAGATTAAAAATGAATTTATTTGACAACGAAGTTTCTAGAAAGAAGTCTATATTGAAAAAGTTAAGTTTCATTTCCGTTTACGGTTATCTAGTTTATTACTTATGACTTTTTACTGAAAGCTGAAAATTATTAAGGATTGCTCCATACGATATTATTTCGATGGATAGCAATCTATATGTTAAAATATCGATTAAACTACAACTTTGAATTAGCGACTATAGAGGTCGCTTCTGTCAGAAACTGACGTTTGACATACTGACATTTGGAATGTAAACAAAACATTCTCATCTTAATAATCACAATACAATATGTTTAGAAAAGTATTTTAATGTGAGAAAGTGTTAACCAAAGTGGTAGGTACAAAAAAACAACGTAACAGTACCTCCCCAACCACCAGAGATTTGACCCTCTAGGGCAAATCTCGACGCTGGCCCTCCAGCGTCAAAGCAGACTCCAAAGGACCTAGCACGTTTACAAAAATCTACAACATTAATGCCTGAAAACAGGAACAAAGAAAGAAAAGGGAAAAAAATATATATATGGAAGCCGGTGTACGATTTCTATTCTTAAACAATATAGCTGATATAAATATAAATGATACGATATACATAAACAATACAGTATTGATGTTACACTTCAAATATAGAGTAACAGACCGCTCTATAAGGAGGCATTGTAGTAGGCTTTGGTTGTCGGGTCTACAATTCCGCCCGTGTTTATGGCTTATTTTTAATTATCCATGTAACTTTTATGAAATATACTAATTTGGGTTTACATTACATACTACATAAACCTACGACCAAAAAGGGTTCTGGTCACACTTCAAGTATAGAGTAACAACCCGCTCTATTAGGCGTCATTGTAGTAGGCTTTGGATAACGAGTCTACAATTCCGCCCGTGTTTTATGGCTTATTTTTTGTTATCCATGTGACCTGTGCAATATATTATATATACTATTTCACCTGGAGCGAGTCTAATCCATTTACGAACATGTAAAAGACAAGCTCCAAAGAGAGTAATATCCTAGTCTGACCTACTATATATATGTAGGAGAGACCACATTATTCCATCGTACACCACCTTTCACATCCTAAAGAAGTGAAACCGATAATAATGCTGAGCTGAAACTCAAATAAACAGTAAAAGAAATTAAATGCTACAAACTAAAAAAAAATTGGCTAACCGTCTTCCATAAAATGAAAGTAACGGTTATACGGCCCCTGTAAAAAAAATACCATCATAAACGTTTTCCATCAATGCAGCCTACACGCCCGCCATTATGGCCTCTTATCTCAGGACTATCATTATGCTGCCTTACCAGCAATCCGGAGGTTAAACACTCCACAGGGGAGTCAATCCTGCAACAACCACAGACTACCAACTACTTTAAAACATCGCCTTCCGTACTTCTAAATAAAGTTCACAAATGTGAACACAGTAAGAACCTGTGTATCACTACGAACTGCAAAAACAGGGTAAAATATATTTACCCTACTATATTCTAGCACCGTGCATATACAGCAACCAATGCTAAAATAAAAACCAGCAACCACAAGGCATATACAGCCCTCTATGGTCACTGCAACCAACTACTACTAACGAATTTAAATTTTTAGGGATTTAAATTCAAATAAAATTAAAAAAAAAAGTTATTCCTTATCACATGGTGATTTTAAATCCTTGATATGCCATGTGCCAAGGTTTTTACTGAAACTACAGCCTTCCAATTCATACACTAAAGGACACAGAGAATTTGGAGGCGTCACTGTGGGGATATGTTTTCTTCCACACAGTGTCGCCTACCTCAACCTCCGCGTGCCTCCTACTAATATTAAAATAACGAATAAGCGCGTTCTTTACTATATTGAAGATACTACCCAATGCCCCTAGCTGATTTGCATATGAACTGCGGGAAGCGAAAACTAGAGTGGGCTGTCTGACGGTATCATTGCCGAAGACATCACCACTACTAACTGCCTCCCTGCCATGTGCTAGGAAGAACGGGGTAAGACAAGTAACTTCATTTGTAATGGGTTTGTAGAGAATTGGATCTAAGATCCCTAATTTGAACACGTAGTTCCTCTACGGAGGAAGTGGGTTTCGCGTCTCGGAACAGTACTCCATATATGAGCTCGTCTCCGCGAAGTAAATTGTATGTAATGGGTCTTTTCATTTTGTAAAATTAAAAAAAATGTTGAAACTGTACTGAAGTTAAAACTGGCTGTCACAATTTACAATCTCGAGCAATGTGCAAATAATAACTATAATAAACTCAGTTACATAAATAGCAGTCTTATAGACTAAGTATATATTTCAATACCAGGCTTTTATTTCCAAGGTCAATAGAACCTGGTCTTATGTTTTAGGACACAAGTAAAATAAAATTGTAAAATGTATATAGTTGTAAAAAGTGTAAAAATTGTAAAAAGTAAATAAAAGTGTATAAAACAGTACAAACATAAACATGAACACGTTAACAAAAGGATTCCGCGCGACGGTTTTTTCTTAAAATTAGAATAACTGGAAGGTTTTAGGAACAGCACTGGCTTATAAGGTACAGCAATAGACGTAACCTCTATCTCCAACCAATACACACGTTGGTCGCCACTGTTACAATTTAAAAATTGTACTCCGTGGTTTGGTATGGAAAAATAAATAAACAACAATCTACCTCAAACACCATATAATTTTATTATGCAAGCAGATTAAATCGATACAAACACACCCGGTGGACAATAGAGGTCCACCGGTATAAAATGTAGACAATAGAGGTCCACTGGTATAAATTAATGTGAAGTCTTAATAATCTACAATATAAATTAGGTAGGTGGTTGTGATTGTATTTTACTAATGAAAGCCAGCTGTAAGTTCAGCATAAAGAGCTATGGTCGTGGGGAGTTGGAGATAAACCCGGTACTGTTCCTTATGAAAGTTAAAGGTTATTTGTTACAAAATTAAGATAAAACCTTCCAATTATTAGTAACGTTATCTATTAATATAAAATTAAGTTATAAGTGGGCGCCAGGGACTTTGAGAGTCCCGGATCCTGGAGCCGTCGAAGGTGACCAATATATTCCCAGATGAAGGTGGAATGACGTACCCAAGATCCACTAATTGAATTTGGGAAGACCGGTTTCCACTAGGGAAAACCGGACTATGTTAACTGGTTGGTTTCTACCGAAACCGTAATATAAAAAATAGTTGAAGGTAGATTTAAAAATATTTTAAGGGGTAAAAAAAAACCGTCCCGCCTGCGCTAACGCTAGACGGACTCAGCCAGCCGCACAGTCGCTTCCGTAGGAGGCTTCCAGCAGACTCGAGGAACGGGTCTCGCGTCCAGGCTCCAGACGCTTGACTAGATCCTGGCGGCGAGACGAATCGCTCGAGGTGCCTCTCCTGGAATCGACAATACGGAGACCTAATAATATATGGGGAAACTAATTTACTTTCCTTGAGGTGACCGAGCTTGGAAATCTAAAAGGCTAAAACATTAGCCGGTCAACATGGACTTTTTCAAGAATAACAAAAGGGACTACGACTTCTGTTTGCCTAATCCTGAGTGGTGGGACAATAGGAAGGAGGATTGAAATACTCACAGTTGACTTGGGAAGAAAGCACTTCACTGCAAGATCCTCGACTGGCTGGAACGCTATCTGCGTGTGCGCAATTTGGAATCCTGTAATAAATATCCAGGGATCACGACAATATCCTTTTAACAACCAGGGAAGGGCTCACAGACCACTTTCAAACACTATTAGAACCAAATCCTTACCTTTTAAAACATGGAAGATAGTATGTGTTTACTCAAGCGTGTTCAGGGGCAAAAAGAACGCCACTCTGCTCAACAATACTGTCATGTGTAACAAACCGGAACTAGAGGGAGCACCTAGAAAATCTCCCCTAGTTCAGGTAAAATGATTATAAGAACACTGAAGATAAACACTACACCAAGACACTCAAATCCTTGAAAATCACTAACAACAGTCCAACGTGACGTTTAAACGCCGTAACAATAAGAATCCTCATGATCCAGACCAACAAACAAATTATTGGTAACTCCCAATACTAAAATTAGTCTTGATTGGGGTAATTAATCCGGAATATTCATTCGGCTAATTATCAATTCTAACCTTGCCACATTATGTCAAAGACAATCCACAGATTAAAAATGAATTTATTTGACAACGAAGTTTCTAGAAAGAAGTCTATATTGAAAAAGTTAAGTTTCATTTCCGTTTACGGTTATCTAGTTTATTACTTATGACTTTTTACTGAAAGCTGAAAATTATTAAGGATTGCTCCATACGATATTATTTCGATGGATAGCAATCTATATGTTAAAATATCGATTAAACTACAACTTTGAATTAGCGACTATAGAGGTCGCTTCTGTCAGAAACTGACGTTTGACATACTGACATTTGGAATGTAAACAAAACATTCTCATCTTAATAATCACAATACAATATGTTTAGAAAAGTATTTTAATGTGAGAAAGTGTTAACCAAAGTGGTAGGTACAAAAAAAACAACGTAACAAATTACAGTCGGTGAAGACAGTAAAATGCTGACCGTATAAGTAATGCCGGAAGTTCTCAACCGCACGAACGACCGCCAGGGTTTCTAATTCATATGAATGATATCGCGATTCTACGTCCGACGTTCGACGGCTGAAGTAAGATACCACGTGAGGAACATTATCTTTCCTCTGGATCAATATAGCCCCGTAGCCTTCTGAACTGGCGTCAGTGTGAAGTTCAATGGGCGAATCTTGATCAAATATTGTCAACACCGGTTCTGACGTAAGAATATCAACAATCTTTTTATGGATGTAATTGTGAGCGTCTGTCCATTTAATGGGCCCTTTCAATTTTGTCAACGGGTAAAGAGGTCCTACTATACGGGTGAAATCTGGTATGAACCGTCTGAAGTAAGAAGCTAGGCCTAAAAATTGCCTGACATGTGTAGCTGTTTTAGGAGTCGGAGCGTCAACTAAAGCCTGTATCTTTCTAGGGTTCGGTGTAACTACTCCTGCTTTTATGACGTAACCGAGGTAATCTATTTCCTTTTTCATAAATTTGCACTTTTTAAAGTTCAACGAAAAACCCGCGTCAGTGAGAGCTTTCAAGGTTAGATCTAGACGTTCTAGCCCTGCAGTGACGTCATTTGAATAGCACATGACATCATCCATGTAGGCCAGCGCTACCTTGTCTTTTAGGGGACCTAAAGCTGTATTTATGCACCGCTGATATACGGAAGCGGCATTCCGTAACCCAAACGGCATCGTCAAATATTCGAATTGTCCATCTGGCGTCACGAATGCCGTTTTTGCTATGCTATCGGGGTCAACGATTATCTGGTGGTAACCAGATGTCATATCTAATGCCGAAAAATAGTGCGCGCCATGGAGACGGTCGATTTGTTCGTCAATACGGGGCAATGGGTAATGCTCGGGACGCGTGTTAGCGTTGAGTTCCCTATAGTCTATGCACATCCTATCAGTGTTGTCTTTCTTCTTGACCAATAAAATGGGGCTAGCAAAAGGAGAACTGCTTTCCCGAATAACGCCCGCTTTTAATAGGGACTCTATTTTCTCATTGACTATTTCTTTTTCCGCGGGTGCTAACCTATAAGGATGCCTTTGCACGGTCTTATTTGGATCTATAAGGTCTATACGGAGAACACCTGTCGTGACCCGTCGCGTTGGTATAGCGTGTGTGAAGAACTCACTATATTTTTCTATAATTCTAGTCAATGCTAATTTGTCATCACCTCGTAATTCCGTATCAATGTTCATGAAATCAATGTTACTAGATTTGTCAGAAAAATTAACTTCTTTACGCTGAGAAAAAGTAACTTGATCGTTATCCATTTGCACGTGTACGTTACACTCTAATATATCCCTACCTATTATAACTGGTTCAGCAATGGTGCCATCAGGTACTATGTGAAACAACACCGAGAGCGAGAGGCCTTGAACATTGATGGGGCTAATTACCTGGGAAAAACATTCTACATCCCCCCTACCAATGTCCGTGAGATAAACTAAATCATTCTGCGCAGTACCTGGGAACTTCTCGGCGTAGCTGTTAGCTACTAATGAACAAGCCGATCCACTATCAAAAAGAAAGGATACTGGCTCACCGGATGATGTAGTCAAGGTGCTCCTCGATGCCTTGCGTTCACACACATGGACTTCTTTGACTCCCGCTACTCCGCCGCCTCCCGCTCGATCTGGACACGCCGACGCCAAGTGTCCTGGTCGTCCACATACGAAGCAGGTGATTGGTCTTGGTTTATTCGCGGCTCTGGATGTTTGGTCGTGCGTCTTTTCTGAAGTAGCAGGCTCTTCTCTTCGCTTCCGGCAGTCTATCGCTTTGTGACCCGAAGTACCGCAGCGGTGACATGTTCCTGTGAAGCGTGATTCGTAGAATCGGGTCCTTTTCACGTCCGCATCATGGTTATCACTACCCTCATGCCTTCGTTTCAGTGAAATGCCGTTAAGAACGCGCAGAAGTTGAGATCTAGTGGTCAGGTTATGAGAGTGGAGCTCACGGCGAATCACGGCTTCCTTTTGGCATAAAACTGAAGATACGAATCCGGTTGTAATATCTTCAGACATCTCCATCCGCGGGATGCGTTCGATGATGTTCCACAGGCGCATGGCCGCCTCGCTCGCGGTTTCTTTAACACCAACTTGAAAACGTAGAATTTCATCGAAGTAATCTTGTGGCAGCATAGGTTTAGCAAACTTCGCAAGCAATACTTCTTTTATTTGAGGCCATGTCAGCTGCGATGCCTGTAGTCGTGTTAAACAGGTAGCAGCTTGGCCTTTGAGTGCACGTGTAAGTAACAAAAGCAATTCTGCACCTTCTAACTTACGGTTGTTGACTACGATTTCTGTCACGTTGCACCAACCTTCGATGTCCGCTTCGTTGCCATCCGGATCAAACTCAATCAACTGGGTAGACGTGCTGCTCGAAGGTTGCGGCTGTGATATAGCCATCAATCGGGATAAAAACAGTTCCATCTGTTGAGACAGGCTTGGTTCTGATGGCGGCGCTGAGAATCTCGTGCGACTATTCTCCTCTGAAGCAAGCCCTTTATATCCCACTTCTGATAACGGCACATGGCCATCATCAGTCAATTCTGGGTTCATTACGGCTGCCGAGCTATCGTGGGTAGACGGGCGAGGAGAATTAAAACCACGTGTTGAAGATAATCAACGATACACAATTATTATTTTAACAAAATATTAACAGAATTGTAATCTAAACTTTCTAATTAATTGGAATACAGCGACGCTCCACCGAACACGTTTTGCTTAAGCGCGATGCAAACGGGTCTCTGCCCCGTCTGACGGCTGTGTGCCAAAGAGCCCGGAGTTGCGTCAGAGTGCAGAAACGTCAACCCGCGCTTGTCAAAATGTCCGCTGTCATTCTTGACGTTTCTTGACACTCTCAAAACGTCGAAGCGCCGTCAAGCTTATAACAATAATAAACAAACAAGAAATAAAATTAATTTAGCGTCATGAACGGAACCCACCTGCCAGCCGCAGTGTCTTCCGCGCTTATATTAATGTAATACCATTTCGTCGAGCGACGTCATAATAAGTTTTGTGATGAAACTCATTTGTTTAATTCTCCTTACACTTCATATTTGCCTGGTACATCATCTCTGTGTAACTAATAGCGTTTGGGCTGAGATATTACATACTTGGCCTTTATAGGTTCCATCATGATGACCTGTTGGGCTTATTGATACATAGGCCCTGGTCTATGTAACCATAAAGCCAATAGGCCTGCCCACATTGACCATAGGACATACATACACCATCTTATTCTAAGTTATTATTTTATTATGAAAAGACATATCAACTAAAACTTTCTACAGTACCTTTAGTTTAGTAGTGCCTTTGTACAGTTTTTACTTGTGCATAAAGATTTAATAAATAAATAAATAAACTAAAACTTTCTCTAATTTATAGTATTTTTACAAAAACTATGGATAAACGATTTTCACCTATATCTAGCTTCCCTGAAAAATACTACACATTGCCTTGACACACTAAATACTTCTTTAACAACAATAGAAACGAAGCTAGCTACATTAAGTATGCACATTCATATGTAGATGTGAGGCGACGTGTCAATGATGAACCGCCTGGTAATACCCTACAATTGGCTGCAATGCAGTGAACAAGCGAACAGAGGCGCCACCTGTAACGTGTGCTTCGTATAAACTACTCATGTATATCGTTGCTCGTGGCTGTCGATCGATCGAAGGTTAAGCCACACGTGTCGTGGTCGGTTCGTGGAGGAGTGACCATCCATTACACATCGAGAGTCCTCTGTATCTCGGAGAGCACGGTCCCGGCACGGTCCCGGCACTCGTAGATATTTGATAGCCGTTACGGGTAGTCGAAGCCTAAACATGTCATGTTAGCAACCTTTTAAGTACAGACTGGTTACGGAAAAGAGGTATACTACCCGGATATTAATAAGGCACATAGAGAGGTACAAAAAACTTCGTCTTTGTAAAGGTTCCCACAGACAGACGCGACGAGACGGTGCGACGCGATTCTTGTAGAACAATATCCATAAAGTTTTCATAGAAATTCTTCTACTAGAGTCGCGGTGCGCCTGTCTGCGGGAGCCTTGAAGCGTCGTCCCTGTCACTCATACTTGAAATCAAAATCAAAAGTAATTTATTCAAACTAGGCTGAGGATCAGTACTTTTTGACACATTAAATAACATAAGACAATCCTCCAAAACGCCACGCATGACAGTCTCCTTCTAAAACTAGATGTGTCATATTACCACTTAAGCTGTTGACAACAGAACGATTACTTAATAAAACTTGACAGGCCATTATCCGTGTATAAATTGACAGCCCACTCCGCCTAACACCGACGATCGTACAACCTTTTAACCTGAACAATATTAATTTTATCCATTAGCCGATTATAATATGCGAGCAGAGGGCGGCTTCAGGCTACAATGAAACACTATCTACTTGACTAAAGGGAAGGTAATCAGCTCGGCTGACGAACTTCATGTTGACACGGCTCTTAATAGACAGCGGGTGGTTACTTTAGTGTGTGTTTCTTGCTGTACACGTGTAAAGTTACTACTTAATACTACTTATTAGTCCACTTAACAAAGGAGTTGTAGAGTGCGTGAGCTGGGCCCTCAGCGATTTCTGCAGAAAGTTATTCAGGGTGCTTAGGGAGTAAACATACTAAAAGTCCCCGCGTCTAGGAGGTGATATCATTGAATCGGTGCATCGTAGAGAAAAATTATCTTAAATGTAATAAAAGCTTATAAAATGTTCTACAACTTTTATCTTATACACTTTTTTCAAATTTCTACCCATTTTCGAACTACACGTTCGGGAAAAGTGAAAATTTTCGAAAAAACGACTTCTATCAAAGACTAGCTGTTGCCTGCTACTTTTTATTTCGGGATAAAAAGTGGCCTATATGTTAATCCAGGTCCTAATCTATCTACCTACCAACATCAAAGTCAAAGTCAAATCATTTATTTCAGTTAGGCACACTAAAGGCACTTTTGAACGTCAAAAATTATAGTAAAACGAATTGATTCTAGTCGCCCATTCCAAAAGGTAGTTTTCGTCTAAATCCAAATCCGTTCAGCCGTTATCAAAACTTTTATTTATGTATATTATATATATTATATACCATTTAATTCTTCATCCATTTAGGCCGTGTGGGTCCTGACAAGAGTTCTTTTCCAAGGCACGTTCATCCTCAGTGGATGGTTCTTTCTGAAGGGGCTCTACCTCGTCTTCACCATCGCCTTCGTCAACAGACACGCCGTTGAGGCATTTCCCTTGGCAGTGGAGGCACGCCGCAGAACAGTTCAGCATTGCTTTCCGACATCCACATTTGCCATAATCCTTGGCGCAGCGGCAAAATATTGTTTTCAGTAGGACCTCCGGTGCTGGCGAATCTTCGGTTGTTATTGGCACCAGACTGTCTCCTACATGTTTCCATCCCCACTCTTGAGGAGGCAGCTCATTCCCGAGTCACAGCTGCACTTGGTCGCCGTGCATGCTGTTTAGCTGC
This sequence comes from Hydraecia micacea, assembly GCA_914767645.1. Taxonomy (NCBI): domain Eukaryota; kingdom Metazoa; phylum Arthropoda; class Insecta; order Lepidoptera; family Noctuidae; genus Hydraecia; species Hydraecia micacea. The sequence continues at coordinate 251,638 of OU611798.1, forward strand.
GTTCTCACCCGTGTACAACTAGGTTAGCTGTTCTGTCCTACACGTGTACAACTAGATTAGCTGCTCTGTCCTACACGTGTACAATTAGGTTAGCTGCTCTGTCCTACACGTGTACAATTAGGTTAGCTGCTCTGTCCTACACGTGTACAACTAGGTTGGCTGCTCTGTCCTACATGTGTACAACTAGGTTGGCTGCTCTGTCCTACACGTGTACAACTAGGTTAGCTGCTCTGTCCTACACGTGTAATCCTTGTTTTAGTTAGGGTGGAAAGTGTTGACCGTTTGAGGAAAATTATTTTTTAATATTTTATTTTAATAGGTGTTGAAATAATATTGGATGTACCACTACTTGCATCTCTTGTTTAATTAAGGATACAATTTACATTGTCTTTCTCTGAAAGTACAGAACTGTAAGCCCTGCAGTTAGGTAGTTAACAACGGGCTGTTTATGATTATAGCGAGTAATCAGTCGATAATGTTCCCACACTTCCCACTGCTGGGATACAGGCTTCCTCTCTGTGAGAGTGAGTGGGCCGTAATTTATTATTATAACTTATTATCATTTATTAACAGTTTATGTTGTTTGTTACAGTTGCATCGGACAGTCGTCGGTTTCACACCTTTTACATTTTACTAAGGTATGGAATTTTAACAAGTATAAAAAAAAACATTTTGCTCCCAAACGATATTATTAAGAAGAGTGAAGAGAAGTGCGAGTACAAAGATATTGACACGGAGTTTAATTTGTTGATCTTTTTAGTTAAGTCGAAACAAAGTCTAATTACCTGCTACTTAATCTACTTAACACCGGAACATTATCACTTAGAAAAATTATTATATATGAAGTTCGTCAAATAAGACATTTTTATCTCGTTCGGTCACAATAAGCATCGCAACGCTGAGCTGAGCGTGATCCACTATGCTTGTGCTTGGCTTTAATCAGCGGTGCTCTTCTGCTATAACTTAGCTTCTTCTTAGCGTGTCGATAGCAATCTAAATGGAGTCAGCCCAGAATTCAGCTACTTGTTTGGCGCCATCACCAGCGTCCATCAGTTCCTGTACCGTGCAGCTGACAGGACACGCAGGACACGATATTAAGTGTCCCATTGTTTATGGAACAGGACCATATTTACACTCCAAGGCGGAGTCGTCTATGAGTCTCCGCCTGAACAGGTTTTCCTTGCTTCGGCCAACCTGGGTCCGGAGTCTGTTGAAAGACTTCCAGGTTACCCAAGGTGACTCATGTCTACATGAGACACCTTGGGTAACCTGGAAGTCTCCCGCTGAAGCCTGACCTCCCACCTGGAGGTGTCAAGGTGTCAAGGTCTTCAGCGGGTGGAACGAACGGTTTGCGTAAGGAAGCACTGGCTTAGTAAGTACGATTGAACTCTTACCTCCTTATTACATAACAAGGTTTTTTTTGGATCAGATTTAAACCACTGAGCCAGATATTCAATTAAGAACCTAACTGTAATAGAAATGCAGTTCTTTATACAAAAATTACAGCTTAGTTCGGTGCTAAGTTGTCATTTTAGTATTAGGAACTTTGACTCAATCGAAATAAAGTTCGAAATACAAAGGTGAAACAAAGGTAGCTAGAAATAAAGTTAGTTTTCGTTTTGTAATAACACGGTATCTACCTGCACTGAACTTTTAAGTTTTTACACTAACATTCACAACTGTCAGTGAAGTTAAGGCGATTTTATAAGAGAGAATTTAAAGAACAAAAAAGGAGGTCAATCGAACTGACCAAAATACTTTACTTAGGTTAATACCTGCCTAAGATTTTATGACTAATGAGTTCGATCACAATCATTATTATTCAGATAATAAACAAAGAAAGACATTAAAGTCTAAACAATAAAATGCCTAAACTAGGATTATAAAGCTACACATAAAATGTCAAACAAAGGTTTATAACAAAACCTGTAGTTTTAACAGAGCAGGAACAAAACTCGTCCATCTAAATAATCCGATGCGAGTGGCAGCTGAGCGGCCGTATATTTCATTACTTGTAATAAATTGTTGCGAGGCGACACCGCCGCCCTGTCGCCGTACAACAACGGGGATGTTCCATATTTATGTTGCGGTGTCGGGTCAGACGTAGCAATGGATGAGGTTGCTTATGAGCGAGTTGATACTTTGCGGAGCTTACAGGGAAGGTACACGTCGATTGAAATACTGGGTGAAATTTTAATGGTTGTTTTCCTCTTAAGGGGTCATTGTACTCATCATTATGAACAACTTTTACTATGGGACCAAACCTGAAATGGCAAAAAAAATATCAGCTGTTCCCTACATTTTTACGAGTTATACGAACATAAATGTAGGGAACAACTGATTTCTTTTTCGCGATTTCAGGTTTGGTCCCATAGTAAAAGTTGTTCATAATGATGAGTACAATGACCCCTTAAGAGGAAAACAACCATTAAAATTTCAGCCAGTATAAGAATAACAAGGATATACGTATACTTCATACAATTTAAAACGAGAGTTTGTTAAGTGTTTTCTTTTATCTTTTCTTATTCTCAAATCTTCTATCAACTCTTAAACGTAAACATAAAATCAAGCCTGTTTTTCCCCGAAGGCAGATTGTTAGCAACTCATTTAAGTCTAAACATTTTTCAGAGAGTACCTTTAACTGCAAAAGGATGCCCTATTTATTTAACATTGTATTCACTGTGGAAGCAGTAAATTATTCGAAGGTTTCTGACACAACACTATCCTCTAACAAATGTTTGTAATTAACTTATCTATCACTTATCCGAAGGTTCGAGAGAGAGATAAATAATTTCCTGCGGCGGTGGATAAAACTTTGCTTACGTTAATCATTCCTGTTATCTGGGAAACTGTTTTACGGAATAGCTAGTGGACAAAAATACGGTTTCATTACGCAACATACATAACACTGTTTGACATCTTGTCTCAGGAGACATTTCATTTTTCGTTTTAATAGATCTTTACAAGTTGTCCTATGCCTTTAAAAGTTGTAACTTGAACTGATGGTAAAACCTAATAAGTACCACTTTTGTAGAGCCGGAAATCGAACCTAGGAACCCATGCCCAGCATTCGCGCATGTGACCACTAAATAACAAATTAGAAGAAACACTTTCTGCTACTGATTACACAAACAAGCTCCATCTATATTCCCCGTTTTCCCGTCGTGCGTCGCCGCAGACCTCTAAATACTTAAGATTAAAACTTTTCTAAATGATAGCGACGATAAATTCCCAAAATCCCTGATCTTATCATCATTTTCCTTCGGGCCATGTGGAGACCAGTTTAACTTGACCCCTTGTTCACGCACCTCTCTAATAAGTACAGGTATAAATAGACTTAATGGGTTTATAAGGGTTCCTCTCAAGCTGGACGATGTAGAATTGGGTTACGGAAAGGATGATTATGGCGCCCGGAACTCAAATCGGTCGCCTGCAGAAATCTTTAAACAATACCTTCTGAATTTTATGTTGTACATGGATTTGGGATTTCTAAACGTAAATAAGAAAATCAGATTCCATTATTAGTTCATGGGTTCAAAAATATTAGAAAATTCTAGAAAGGTAAATTAAATGATAAGCAAGGTAGACTTAAATAAAAATTGCAACAAAAATAGTATTCAATCAAATTATGCAAAGGATGGCGTTATTTTATCGAAGTCTGAAGCAATCCAATTGATTTGAAAAATCCTTAAGATACCATCGTCCGATATTCTCAACAAAGCTCGTACGGCATCCGAGGAGTACCAGGGCCGCAGACGTGGCGCAGAGCCAACGCGAGCCTCCGACACTTTGGCACAACGCCAACTACATCGATCGCTTATTGAGCAGGTCAACGCTCGCCCTTCTCGACGCGCCAGAGATGGAAACATTGCTTGTTCTTACGTCTCCTAACTTAGGCTCTAGACGATCATAATGTGGGTATTTTCTCGGATTTTTTCTTCGTCGCTCGTAAAGCGGATCTCGGTTAGGAATTTGTTAAAGTGGCTGAAGTTGGCTTGGAAATAGATCTTGATTGAATACCTACTGCTTTATTATTCATGTCTGCAGCCAAGAGCTGGTCTCCAGTTCATGACTTGGAATTTTAACAAAGTAAGCTGGAAGAAAACATACTATGTATATAAAATATTCTTCAGACATTCTTTTTCTCGTTTCATATCGTACGACAATACTCTCTATAATACATCATTTTTCATACCGAACTTTAGTCTATACATAAGCAAAGTAACTGAAAATAAAGAAACGTTTTACTCAATATAAAATAATAGAGCTAGCTAAAAGGGTTTGTTCCCACTAGTTCTACTGAACAGTTCTACGGTAGAACTAATGGGAATTTCGTTCCCACTAGTTCTACGATATCAGGTATAACAAAATAGTAGAACTATTGGGACTCTCTATTGAGGTTTTGTTCCCACTAGTTCTACTGAACAGTTCTACGGTAGAACTAATGGGAAACAGTTCCACGGTAGAACTAATGGGATATTTTGCAAATAGTGGGAGTCTCTATTTCCCGCTTGTTCTACCTGTTCCATCGGTAGAACTAATGGGAAATTTTGTTCTCACTAGTACTACATTTTGATAGGTTCTAGAAATGGAACTAAAGTACCAAATATGCTAGTCGTATCTCAATATTAGGTTTAGACACTTTAGATATTACTGGAAACATTACAACACTATTAATTAAAAGACACATTGTTTATATAATGGTAAATATTGTAGTAATATTTATTTTCACTTCTCATGCTCTAAAAGTCCAAGAAAACTAGCACAAAAAATCCAGAGGAGGTAGAAGTACCTAAACAGTATGAAGATTTTTTACTTGCGGACTACTCGCATAAAGATATGCGAATTATTGTATTTTGCTCAAAAGACGCACAACTCTTGTCCAACACCTTTTGGACAGATATATGTCATTCAAGCAGATATAGGCAGCGACTCTAATAGTACCAACATAGTGACATTGGTTTTTGCCTTTATGACACATAAAACAACAGAGGCATATACGATCCTGTTTAATTTAATTAGAGCCCAGGTTCCAGACTGGCAGCCCAAGATAGTCACCATTGATTTTGAAAAGGCAGTTATGCTTGCATTGTCAAAAATGGATATCGAAATTCATGGTTGCCACTACCATTTTTCTAATACCCTATTTCGTAAAGCGAAAACTTTAGACATAAAGCTAACTAAAAACAACAGGAGGATAATTACATTATGTGGTAAACTGGCTTTACTTCCTGAAAACATTATAAAAGATGGCTGGGATTATATTAAAAGTGAGATTTCCCCAAACGAGAACGAGCTAAGTAAATTTCTAAATTACTTTCAAAAATACTGGATGAATGACAACTACTATACTGGTGTGTGTATGGGCTGCGCCACCGCACTAACAATAGTAGAAGGTTGGAATCATGGCATCAATACGAACATTAATAAAAATGAAGTGCATCTTTCACAGATACTGCACATTTTACATCAAGAGTCATCGCTGACTTCACTCAATTGTGACCGTTTGGAAAGATTTAAAAAAAGTCATCACCTAAACGCCGCAAAACGAGCATTCAAAATTAAATAAAAAGAAAATAAAAAGTATTATTAAGACCAATCGTCACTAGATCCATAATGGATCTGGCCAATGGATCTTCTGAGATTGAACGAAGGATATACGTCGAATTGCAAGTAACCCTGTATAATTATATGTGATACTAGCTTTTTTCTGCGACTTCGTCCGCGTGGAATAATGACTTCCGGAAAAAAACAATTTATCCCCCTTTTCTCCCCTTTGGGAGGGAATTTCCAAAAATCCTCTCTTAGTGGTAGCCTACTCCTCCCAACAAACACACATGCCAAATTTCAGCTCTCTACTGCCAGTAGTTTCGGCTGTGCGTTGTCTGTCAGTCACGCAGTAACGGAAGAGTTTTATATATTTATAGATATAGATAGCTGTGCCCGCAACTCCGTCAGTGTGTAATTCCTTGTGTGTTATTAAGTTAATGTATTGGTAATATTGTTTAGATCACGTTTACATGAGGCTTAAGTACCTATACAACGAAATTCACTATTCTACTTCACCTAAAAAGAAATAAAATGTAAACTATTAATAATTTGTAATTTGAACGAATATAATACACTGCCAAAATAACTAATACCTATTTTATAAAATAACAACAAAAGAAAACTAAATAAACTAAATTAATTTAAAGACTAAAAGTCGCGCTGATAAACAATATTGTCTGTCAATAAGGTCGAATGCTCGGAACGTCTACTCGCATCAACGGCCAAATATTGTATGAAGTTCGCGTTTTTTTTTTAATTAAGGCCTCCAGCCAGACCTCTCTACAGATTTATTATAAGTATAGATGATAATTACCGAATCATTTCTAAAAAGTGCCCCACGCTAATTTCGCTAGATATTAATTTTAATTGTGCATTTCTTATAAATTCATCGTTGTCGATTTCCAGTCTTCGACGTTTTGTTTGTGGATAAAAAGGAAAATTCAGAGTTGTATGGTTACGAAATGAAGACAGCAGTGAATCTTTATGAAGAATGTGTAATATTTGTAAAATATTTCCTTCATTTTTATTAATTTCATTATTAATTTTGTGATGCCATCCTTCAACTACATTGTTTGTCCGGTGACGTTCTCCATATATACACCACATATTAATGAATTCATCTCTCATCCAGTAATTTTCAAAATAGGTAAAGAATTCTTTTAGTCGTTCATTATTATATTCGGCTATTTCACTTTTAATATATTCCCATCCTACCTTTATTTCACCTACTGGTAAGAAAGGGAGCTTACTGCATAAGGATATAAACCTGCGGTCGAATTTATTTTTGTGTAGGCCTAACTGTTTTGCCTTGCGCCACAGACTATTTGAAAAATGATACTGGCATCCCTTTACTGTTACGATCAATTTAGATAATGCTCTCATTGTAGCTTCTTCAAAATCTATAGTGACTTTACTAGGTTGCCAATCTGGGATTTGTGACTTTATTAGGTCAAATAAAATTAAGTATGCTTCTTTTGTCTGATGCGACATAAATGCATACACTAATGGAATTACATTCGTTTGGTTGCAATTACTGCCAATATCGCCATGAATACTGAAAATCTGCTTAAATGGTGAAGGACAGGACTTAAACGTCCCATCCATAAAAAAATGTTTCACTTTTTTCATATTTTCTCTGGCATCTTCTGAACAAAACATTATTATTCTATGTCGTTCGTCATAATAATCAGCGAGTAAAAAATTTTGAAACTGTCTAGGCACTTCTACATCTCTAACACTATTTGTAAAAACTTTTTTAACACTAGCATTTTTATTTCTATATCTATAAATTGTTGACTTTTTATTTTTGAAATTAGGGACTGGTTTATTTACAGATAGATCCAGTCCTTTATCGATTATGCTCGCCAAACCTCTATTAAATGCTCGTGGCGCTGGCTCCTTTCCACTTGCTGCTTCTTCGCAACTGTTATTTATCATGACATCAATTGTATTTTGATTTTCATTGGGTTGACATTCGGTACTATGAGGTTTAGACTGCAATATTTCATGAAGGTCCTAAAAATAAAATGTATTAAATATTTTTCTAGGAGTGGGTGTCAAAAAAGGATAAACTTGAAATTATAAAGAACTGCCTCGTCGGTCTAGCGTACCCAAGCGCGTTTACTGAGCACAAGGTCCCGGGTTCGATTCCCAGGTCTGAAAAGAGTTATTGGATTTTTCAATCTGGAAATTCTCAGTATGGAGTCTGGAACTGTTCCCGGTACATGGCAACTGGCTCGCCCCCTGTTACATGGGACTCATAACTGGCGAAATTTTGGCATAAAATACCTCTACCTAACCCCTAGAGGCAAATACAGGCGTGATGTTATGTTGTAAAGTACTCACCGTGGACAATGTTACGGATCCAGCACATTTGCCATCCTTGTACCTTTTACACCTCCATATGGATTTACCACTTTTATACAGTCGTTGTTGGTAAAACTGATGCCCCGATAACAGCAAAACTTTTCCTCGACCTCTTGAAATTATGGTATGGTTCACAGCACTCATTTTTATTGGTATTAACAAATACAGTTATTACCGACCGTGAAAGGAAAAGTAAAAGGAGTCTATCAAAAAGTACTCTGTGGGCGCTGCTGGTAGGTAGCCACAGTTTTAGTTTTAGTTTTTTTCACATTCAATCGAATAAGTAATCAAAAAGTGACGCGTGTCTCACCTGACAGCCAAAAATCACTTGAATTTAGAATACAATATTAATGTTCCGAAAAAAGGTGATATTTTGCATAAGTTTGACATAACAAACATACCTACTCCACATTTTTTTAAAGTCTAGCCTAGAGCTCCTGGAGCACTAACTTCCTAAGCGGTCTCCTGAGAGGCCCAGCACCTGTTTGTACATCCGCCACTCTTGCTACTCCGTCTGGACCTGGGTATATATTTATTATTCTACCTCTCGGCCAAGATCCCCTGGGTAGTTGTCCATCTGCCACAATAACCAAGTCACCTTCTTTTATATTTGGGGAAGATCCACCGCCGCGCCGCGTCGAGGTACCAAAGTCGGAAGATATTCTCGCATCCATCGAGACCAGAAATGATCCGTGAGTCTTACGGCTCTGAGCCAACCGTCTCGTCCGATGATATCCCGATCCGTCAACGTAGCTGGGAATGGTCTTCCTGAGGACGATCCCTGTATAAAATGCATTGGTGTCAAGGCTTCCTCACAGTCTGGGTCAACTGGAACATGTGTCAGTAGACGCTAGTACTAGTGAGAACAAAATTTCCCATTAGTTCTACCGATGGAACAGGTAGAACAAGCGGGAAATAGAGACTCCCACTATTTGCAAAATATCCCATTAGTTCTACCGTGGAACTGTTTCCCATTAGTTCTACCGTAGAACTGTTCAGTAGAACTAGTGGGAACAAAACCTCAATAGAGAGTCCCAATAGTTCTACTATTTTGTTATACCTGATATCGTAGAACTAGTGGGAAAAAAATTCCCATTAGTTCTACCGTAGAACTGTTCAGTAGAACTAGTGGGAACAAAAAGCACCAAAGGGCCTTACCAAGAATACACGCATCTCAATTTGGGGTGAGAGCTCTAGGCTAAAGTGGGCGCCAATTAAACGAGATGTTTCTTGCCGCGTACGATCCAAGAAAGTGTCAATAAAATCCAAGTGTGTAGTACAGACTGGCAAACAAGTACCACAGAGTAGATAGGTAGCTACAGAAGATTGGCTCTGACGCACACGTAGACACGATGCACGTACAGTGAATGCAAGTGTACGAGCTCGCGACTGGCATTTGTTTGAAATCGCCGCCGCCGTACATGTGTGCGTGCACCCGTTCTTACTCGTTGTATGGACTCATTGAACCAGCCTTCTGTACCTATCTAGTTTGTGGTAGTACCGACACAGGCAGACAAGTACGAAATGTTCAACATTTCAGATAATATGCGTAGTTGGAGTCAGGAGAGGTGGTTTATGAGAATTTCCTTTTGTTTTTATGACTGTCAGCGGACGGCGAAGTTTTTGATGAGTAGTTACTATGTCAGGCTTATATGAGTAATTGCACGTAAATATTGTTTTTATTGTATTGTTGGTTTTACTTTTATTTGATTGCTGGGTTCACTCGTGCTTTAACTTCCATTTAAGTATCACGATCTTCGAATTAAATTAGTTGTTTCTAGGATATATACATTGTTATACGATACATTTTCGTCTCTTCAGCTACTTAAAAGAGAAACAATAATAATTTCATTAATAAGGTTTATTAGAACAGCAGCGTCAGACAGCATCTGTCTGGCAATAATGCTGAAATTAACCTTTTTGGCGCAGCCGTGAGGCACACACTATTGTTCCTTGAAACATTATTTTTTATTTTGTTAATTTTGTATTTTGTGTTTCACGAACTGTGTTCAAATCAACTTTATTCTTTCTAATTTGGGAAAATCAAAGATCACCACAATATCAACGCGATACATAGGTATTCGAAGCACGTACGATTAATTTTATCGAGATTTTTCTTGTCATATTAATTAAAATCCCATGTTTCATCCTATTTGCTGCCATCGTAATATTACTAACGTGAGTCGATGAGGTGATTCGGCAGAGAACCTAAGTTGCCGACATAACTCACAGAATAAGCAAGCTGGGCAATGGGCCGGCCGTATTACCCGTAGAACCGATGACCGTTGGGGTAGACGTGTTCTTGAGTGGAGACTGCATATCGGTAAACGTAAGGTGGGACTAAAAGTTACTACTTTTACCTTCGTAGACATGCTTGTCTGCGAAGGTCTAAAGTTCCGTTCTTAACCAATGGTGCTAATACATGCGTCATGTTCGTGAACGGGCGCCGACAGTGGGGACTGGTCATCTCTTTACTGCCATGGCTTATTTTAATTTAATATTTGAATTGCTTTTTTTTCTCGCACTTATCATTATGGACGCTTTTAACGTTCTGCATCGTTCTCACATGCATAATTTTTAACATGAATGATGTAATCAAGACTTTGTAAACATATTATTTTGATTTAAAAGAGTGTCCATGGAGTTTCTTGCCCGTTCTTCTCCATAGGTACCTACGCTTTGGAATGGGCAACTAGCTTCATTTTTCTGACTGACCGACCCCTTGACAATTCAAAAGTGCCTGTAATTGGTTTAATTGAAATAAATGCTTTGAGTTTGAGTTTGAAACGATCTCACCGGTGAACAAGATTACAGTTTTCGCCATCTCGCGCTCCGAGTATTTCACAACGAAGTATTGGAACGAACTGTATTTCAGTACAAAAACTTGGTGCAATCGGGTAATAATTTTAAACCAATTCCGTTCTACCCTCTCATAGTGCACTGCACTCCTGGTACCTAGTAATTTATCGCCTTCGGCTGTGCGCATTTTATGTTTTATCTTCAAACTTTACCACTTTAGTGGAGTTTTCTTTGGAGTTTATAATTGGCGTTCGATATTCCTATATATTTAAGAATTGCTTGTTTTTGTTTGTCTGTCTACTCATTTGACATTTGAGACGTGTCTTTATTGCTTTTCTTTGCAGTTTTTGGGTTTCGTTGAATTTTGTTTGTTTATTTTTTTGTCTCATTATTGCTATTGAATATTATTTTTATTCTTAGCACATTGAAGGACACTGAACGAGACACAGTTAGAAGTTTTATTGTTATTACGTCGAGTGGCGTTAAGTGTTCCGCAAAGTGTTAAATATTATTTCTATACTATATAATTACATGACGTGTGACGGTGCGTCTCCATACCACTCTATATCTCCACAAAACACAATCAATTTATTGAAGTATTCTTACAATTCTCACATTAATCACAATGACTTTAAAATTAAAAGAGAATGTAACTTCATCCAAAATATCTCATCGACTTTCAATCCACGGTTCACTTTGATTTATTCTACTAACCCCATGAGTATTATTACATCTTCGGTTCCTCTCACGTACGTACCCACTAATTCCGCTGATAACCAATAAACGAAATAAAAGCACACAATGGGAAGATAATGAGAAAATCCACTCGCAGCCAAATGTTTCCGCCCAGATTCCTCCGTGATAATAACGTGGTATTCGCGATGCTGGCAATCCCGACGATTGTATAGCTATTTTTTATATTAACATAATAATATATTAGTACTTACTTTTCTCATAATTTTATTATCAAAAGGGTGAGGGAAATGTAAATGGTTTGTACAATTCCAGAAACTAGATAGCTAACAGCGAATTGTGAAAATTTAATTTTGATATGAGCATGCAATACAATATATATTTTATAATTTGAATTTGTCTTTGAAAATAACTACGATTTGGTAAAAATGGATGACAACGAGGAAACATTAATTATTATTATTACTGATTAAAATAAAGACAAAGACGGAAAACTTAAAAAAAAAACAGTCGATTATCTAAAAATAATGTTTAACTGGTTTATCTAATATTCTTTTTTGTACTAATTCTATTTATTTCTAACACACTTAACCTATTATACAATCTAAAATTTTGGGGCTCACTAGTTAATAATATACTGTAACCTAGCTGTATGTAATATTTTTAAGTTACTGATATTGTCTTAACTTGCCTGCTTATTGTATTACCTGGACAATAAATATTTTCTATTTCTATTTCTATATATACAAGTGTATAATAAAAAAAGGAAAAAAAAAGAAAAAGACAGATCACTGTCAATTGGATAATTGCCCAAAAGGCTGGCAGCATTACCACGTTGGATGGAAATGCTTATTCTCTGGGCTAAAAATAGGCCAGCCCTCTGGTCACGCGAAGAGTCAACCAACCGAGGCGTTTAGGGTTGAAACACTAAGGCCATGGGGACCATGGGGTCCGAGTGCCCATTTGGTTTTTGAAGATATCGCCAAGCGGTTGGTCGACTCTTCATGTGACCAGAGGGCTGGCCTATTTTATGGCCAAAGAATCTGCATCGCCATACAACATGGCAATGCTGCCAGTATTTTGGGCACTCTTTCTGTTGACAACGATGCGGACAAATTTTTTGGTGCTCTATGATGCTTTTCCTTCTTTTTTATATACATGTACATATTATTAATATTATTTTATGTCTGCTAGCTTATAATCAGATCTGTACTTAAAGAAGTAAGACACAGCAACAATAGAACGCGGAGAGTGTTGAGATGTGATTGATTACTTCACAAAACAGGCAATCTGTATTAGCTTTGTTTAAGACACTTAAGTTAAGTCTCCGAGAAACTCCAATGATAATTAATAATGAAATCAGAACAGCCATTAAAACAGTAATGGATTTAATAAACGATTCCATTGATAACTAGAACAGTAATAAAGAATATATTGAAGGTACTTAATGCAGTAATGCCTATTTTATTTAAATATGTAAACTGTACCAAACGCTTTTCATAAATCTGTGTTTAACGTTGATGTGGACATAATTTATAGCATGACTACTCGGTCGAATAACATCGATATGAAACATCGATATGAAACATCGATATGAAACATCGATATGAAACATCGATATGAAACATCGATATGAAACATCGATATGAAACATCGATATGAAACATCGATATGAAACATCGATATGAAACATCGATATGAAACATCGATATGAAACATCGATATGAAACATCGATATGAAACATCGATATGAAACATCGATATGAAACATCGATATGAAACCGACAGTTTATTTAATGTGGAGTATTTTGTCCGCAGCCGAGAGTCTGATCGATTGACTCCATTGAGTGGAAAACTTTTCGCTTCGCTCGACATTTTCTTATTTTTGTTTAGTTGTTGAGGTTGCTTTATCTGCGGGTAATAAACTTGTTATATTAATAACAGGCTCTTTTGGATAAGCCAATATTAGTTCCAGTAAACATAGTGCTATTTCGTATTATCAAGTTTGCAGCCTTGGTAATGTACTTGTGTTACAAGCTTAATGATCAATTAGGTATTATCCATAATGGGCGGTTTGAATAAATACTTAGTTAATGTCAGGCAATTAGATAATTAATAAAGCTTGCTGTCGCATATGTGTTGGTTCGGTTGCGTTGTGGTCGCAGTTCTAACACCTATTAATAAATCTATTTTAGTATCCATATTATCGTAATTAGCACTCGGTCCATGAATTTTAAATGGTGTCATATTAATTCAATGCCTACCGCATTGGATGAATGCTTATTGAAAATGGGAGTGTAAAGTGTTTACGGTTGTCTGTCAACACACTTGCATGTTATTATGATTTATTCCTATAGATGCTCCAAGAATATCTCTTTCTAGGAAGGAGTTTATAATAAGAAATCACTTTGAAACGATAATGACGAAAAGTTTTATTCACGAACAATTGTTTATCATTCCAAATGGTAGCTTTAAGCCGAAAAAATACATTAATAATAGCTACACAAGTAAATGTGAAGTAATAAATGAAATAAGTACTCAAAATGTAATCATGATTAAATCCATATGAAAGCTTTACCCGGCCCGGGGGCTACGTGCAACTAAATCAAGCCCGCGGTCGACCGCAGCGCGTGATAATATATACATTGACATTTCTCTATGAAATGAATTTAATTCTATCCTGTGTTTGAGAGGTAATGGAATATTCCATGTACTCGTATTTATCATCGGCTTGTTGTAGTTCGTTACGTGGAATTATTCAGTTTAATACATTCTGATTTGTTTGAAATATTGTTTGTTATGTTTATGTAGGCTTTATTAGTATGTTTGTGTAGGCTTCATTAGTACACACAATCAGTTTCATTTGTATTGTTTTATGTGCGGCTATATATGCGTTCGTAGTGTTTTTAGGGTTCCGTAGTCAACAAGGAACCCTTATAGTTTCGCCATGTCCGTCTGTCTGTCTGTCCGCGGTATAGCTCAAAAACTATTGGTACTAGAAAGTTATAATTTGGCATGAGTATACACGTTAATGATGCCGAAAAATTGGTAAAATAAACTTTGAAAAAACAACAATTATTTAGGGTACCTCCCCTACATGTAAAGTGGGAAGGATATTTTTTTTTTCGTCCTTCCCATAGTGTGGGATATCGTTGGATAGGTCTTTAAAAAATATTAGGGGTTTGGGGATACTTTTTTTTGATTAAGTAAACCGTTCGTGACTTATCAAGTTTTAAAGTACCAATTTTCGTTAGAGTCAAGTGTCCCCTTCCTCTACCAGCTAAATACCAGCTAAATGGTTGCTTTTGGATATGTGAAAAAAATTCACGACAGTAGTATATATAACGAAATTAAAAGGAAGACTATCATAGCTAAGTAGGCTTTACAAGTTTACGAGTAATAGTCGACCAACTTAAATTTGCAGTTGCAATCTATGGGAGAACATGATTTTTAACTACAATGTTAAGTTTGTACTTGGGATAAATTCATTACAACTACGGAACCCTTCATTGTGCGTGGTCCGACACGCAATTGGCCGGTTTTTTTCTCTTTGTTTTCTGTATTAATGTGAACTAAAGTTCTTAGTAATTGATTACAATATAGTAATCAGACTATATTCAGACTATATAGACTAATAAGAAACATAATATATTACGAGACAGATTATGTTATAACTAAGAATAGTGTGAATGTTCACTATTATACAATTTCGTGGCGCTTTTGTAGCAATGTTCTTAGTAAAATTGTATGTTTGCAAGATTTTTTTTACCTATTGTTTATTTTCTGTAAGTTTAGTGTAACTGAATGCCCCATCTATAAATACATATATACGCAACTGTTATAAATTATCTATGGAAATAAATAACATGATTGTACTATACAGTACATACACTGTATAGTGTATACTCTTTTGTTGCAAATTATTACATCATCCATATACCTAAACAAGAACGAGGAACCACATAAAGTGGGATCTATAACAAACCTTCCCCATTATCTCGCGCGCTAGTGCGACATATTTCTGCCTATTACCCTCCATCGATACTTCGGCGACAGATAAGCCACACTTCCCATCCTCGGGTACAATACCAAACTTATTGCGGAACCTTTTTCGTCGCGCTCCGTCACTGATTGAAATCGGGGAGTCATTTATTTGTCGACGAACTTGTTCTAAGTAGGAGCCAATTTTTAAAGTCTCGGTAAAGTAAATGTAGCTAAAGAGCTGATGATGTTCGATTTTATTAGGATAGTCAGTGTCTTGAGCATTTTGAGTTAATAGCGAAAGTTTTTGTTCAGGTGTCCAGAAAATGTGCGATTTGGAGAAGTAATTGGTGAAAAATCATTCCCTTCATAGAAAAAATAGATAAAGCTTTCATCTAAAATGTATCAAAATTTGTTCTAAGACTACCTTAGACAGTTAAGCTAATATAAATTCTACAATAGTAACACTCGTAGGAGGCTTTCCACTCTTATAAAGGCAATACTTCAAACAACATGGTTAGAATCAAAACTATAGAAGAAACTTATGGGTTCCAATGACCCATTAGTATTGTAGACTTTACCTTCCCAAACGATAGAATCTATGAGTCACCCCTAACACCAATGGAAATCCATTCAACCAATTTGATGCTAATCTTTCCATAGTTTTTGCTCCAAACTTGAAACGGTTATTCGCTAGCAGATAACACGCCCGCAGTCTGAACTAATCCTTAATGATTTAACATGGGCCTACCCTACGCACGCTCGAGGAACGTCATCAATCGTACGCCTGAAGGGCACGGGGCGCGAGGGGCGCAGGGAAGCAGGGAGGGTCGAGTGGAAGTACACACATCAAAAGTGTCTAGGGATCAAGCATTTTTATGCGGATTTCTTGAGATTGAGATGTGGCTTTGTAATAAATTTATGATTTTATAAATTTATATGGATCCTTTTTGGTGCATTTCATAATTTGAATCAGGAACTGTGAATCAAATTCGAGTAAAAGATGAAAATCAGCTGTCAATATTTTCCCTATAAAAACATACAACGCATTGAAGACATTATTAGTGCTACTGTTTCCCTACTACTGATTAAAACCAACGTTATTATGGAGCGGCGACGTCATTTAAGCAGGGAAGAAATGCTCAGAGCCGTGGGAATGATAGAAGCTGGTTCCCGGCAACGTACTGTGGCTTTAGCTCTGAATACAAGTCAGAGTGTTATCAGTCGACTTTGGACACGTTACCGAAGCACTGGTACCGTGGCTGAGCGCCATGGAGGACGGTATCGCTGCACCACACGGAGACAAGACCGATACATTCAAATCTTAACTCGAAGAGCTCCAACAATAACCGCCATGATGTTAGCCGTGAGGCTTCATCACTCTTCAGGGAACTTAATTAGCGACCAAACAGTCAGAAACCGCTTGCATGAAGTGAACCTTCATTCCCGAAGACCGCTACGGGTACCACCTATAGCAATGCACAATCGTAGGATTCGATATCAATGGGCTCTTGAACACAGAAATTGGGCAGAAGAACAATGGCGTTTCGTGTGCTTTTCTGATGAGTCTCGTTTTGGTATGAGACCGGATACAAGACGTATACGACACTGGAGAACCCCTGGACGCCAACAGCGATTAAAATCCTGCCAGGAAGTCCATCCTTATAGTGGTGGAACCATCATGGTATGGGCGGGTATTTGGATCGGCGGAAGAACTGAGTTGATTTGGATCAGAGGCAACCTCAACGCTCAAATTTATGCTGAGACGATTGTATCAGACGTCATCGTTCCTCTACAAGTGCAAATCGGTCCCTTATTTCAGTTAATGCATGATAATGCACGACCGCACACCGCAAGAGTTGTAAGACAGACTCTCGCCGCAGCTAACATCAATGTCCTGCCCTGGCCTGCTCAGTCGCCAGACTTGAACGCGATTGAGCATGCATGGGATATGCTACAGAGAAGAGCTCTGCCGAATATGGAGGGTATCCAGTCGCAAGAAGACCTTTTTTTGTTGTTGCAACGAACATGGGCTGCCATTCCACAGCGTGATTTGGATGAACTCATTTTGAGTATGCCAAACCGATGTTCTTGTGTTGTTAGTGTTCGCGGTAGAAACACGGATTATTAATTGTTTAAGTTACCCAAATAAAATTTTAAAGAAAACTGTTATTTCAGTCTTTTTTTCGAACTTTTGTGTTAGTGGTTCAAATGTCAAAAATCCCTTTATTAGGAAAATGGCAAATTTCTTTATTAATGCAAAGGTGACTTGGTTTATCGTTACTGTGACAAACGAAAACACTTTATTTGATGAATCCTTAAAGAAAATTTTAATTAATATCAATCAGGAGAAAAGTTATTGCAAAAATATATGTTGATCCCTAGACACTTTTGATGTGTGTAGTTTGAAGGATGTGTGTGTTTTAAATACTGACTGAATTGTATTGAATTGGATTTTTTTTAATCTAAAGGAGATTTAGGAACCAAGCAAAAATATTCTCAAACCCAATACCATTCGAAATGTTTTCAAAATAAAACCTTAAGCTATTTCTGTTGAAAATTATGGGTAATTTGTTTCACATTATCCAGACTGTACATGTATTTACAAAGAAATAAAATGGCTCTTCAATCAGGCGCCTTATTTTCTTCGCAAGTTACTCTTATATTTCAGGGCGGGCGTAGGGTTTACCTTGACAATTTTACTATTTTTTTATTTCTCAAGATAGTATACTCAAAACAGTGAAACAAATTATGATTATTTAGTTATGGCTATTGTTGAATTGACCTTTTTAGGGTTCCTTACCTCAAAAGGAAAAACGGAACCCTTATAAGATCACTTCGTTGTCCGTCTGTCTGTCCTGTCAAGACCATTTTTCTCAGGAACGCCTAAAGTTATCAAGCTGAAATTAATATCAAATACTCAGAGCTGCAATCCCTTGAAGCAGTGATAAAATCAAACTTCTAAGTTAACGCAATCAAAAGAGATACGGGTGTTTATTCCGCATATTTTGACACTCGCAAGGGAATCAAAACCTATAGGGTACTTACTTCCCGTTCACCTAGAATCGTGAAATTTTGCAAGAAGCAATGTCATGTAGCACAAGTAAAGGGAAAAATCCGAAAACCGTAAATTTGTAGTTACATACCTACAAATTTGTGCGGAACCCTCGGTGCGCGAGTCCGACTAGCACTTGACCTGTTTTATTTATTAACAATAAGTGCAGCTGTTAAACGCTCAGTGCTAACTTCACTTATTTCAGTTCCGTTACTTACATTAGCTCCACCATTATTATAAACCCTCCGTGCGTCACCAGCAGACAGTGACACACCACCGGCCGCACTACCTACTGCCACTCGAGCCGCACCCTCATCAACAGTGGCTCCCTCCGTGCGTCACCAGCAGACAGTGACACACCACCGGCCGCACTACCTACTGCCACTCGAGCCGCACCCTCATCAACAGTGGCTCCCTCCGTGCGTCACCAGCAGACAGTGACACACCACCGGCCGCACTACCTACTGCCACTCGAGCCGCACCCTCATCGACAGTGGCTCCCTCCGTGCGTCACCAGCAGACAGTGACACACCACCGGCCGCACTACCTACTGCCACTCGAGCCGCACCCTCATCAACAGTGGCTCCCTCCGTGCGTCACCAGCAGACAGTGACACACCACCGGCCGCACTACCTACTGCCACTCGAGCCGCACCCTCATCAACAGTGGCTCCCTCCGTGCGTCACCAGCAGACAGTGACACACCACCGGCCGCACTACCTACTGCCACTCGAGCCGCACCCTCATCAACAGTGGCTCCCTCCGTGCGTCACCAGCAGACAGTGACACACCACCGGCCGCACTACCTACTGCCACTCGAGCCGCACCCTCATCAACAGTGGCTCCCTCCGTGCGTCACCAGCAGACAGTGACACACCACCGGCCGCACTACCTACTGCCACTCGAGCCGCACCCTCATCAACAGTGGCTCCCTCCGTGCGTCACCAGCAGACAGTGACACACCACCGGCCGCACTACCTACTGCCACTCGAGCCGCACCCTCATCAATTTTAACTCTGCTATCACCACAGGCTATGTGGCGAACTTAGAACAAATTGTATTAAATCACTTTGTAATGACTACTGCGAACAGAGGTTGATGTAACGTCTTTGTGATCGACGTCTTTAACGTTTTTTGTTGAATTATTAACAGCTTTTTCTTTTGTTGTTGCGATATGGTTATAAAAGTAGAGAGTTATTTTAGTCCTGTCGAGTAATATCTTTGTATCATATTCTTTATTGTACACACTGCATTCTTACACATTTGAATAGAAATTTTGAAACTTATTATAGACTGTTTTCTATATTACCAATCATAATAAACTTAACCCAATATTGAATAACGGTTGTAGTCCCCAAGCGATTAAATTAAATTGATATAGGTACACTATTTGTACGCACATTAAATTAATAGAGATATTATGTTACACAGAGGGCGACATGTTTACATAAACAAAGCCACAAAATGCTGTCAATGTTTACGTTCAGGTGTGGAAACAGAAAAATAAAGATAAATAATGTCGCGGTAAATAAGGTAAGAACGATGTGTGTTTTTAGAGAAAAAAAGTTTCGAGTTACAGTTACTGCTTTATTTGTATTATAGCCGAGTGTTAGGGGAAGGATTTGAAACCAGAAGTATATGAAAATTGTACTTGGACTAGAACGTAATAACGTTTGCCCAAAAATGGGAAAAGGTGAGACCATGATTTGAAGTACATTCTCATCCCAATGTATTGGAGCTCGGTGCAGCATGTCTTCTTCTTCCATACTTCCTCTATTGGTCGTCACCTCAGAAGTCACTCCCTTTCTAGCCGCATCAACTTTCTCACAGTCCATCCATCGTTTCTTTGGTATTCCCCTATTCTTGTAGCTACCCATATTCATATGCGCAATTTGAAATACATATTCCTATTATATTTTCTCCAGAACCTCATCGAATTTTTCTTTTCTATAACGTCATTTCTTTCGCCATCTCCGATCTAAAACTCGCTCCCAGTTCCTCGTCTAGCGTCTACAACATATCCTGTCAGGTTGAGAATGTACAATATGATATTCTATTAGACAGGCGAAAGGGAAATTGTCTGGCTTTACACCGTTATAAAGTGGGATCGTGTTTGGCACATGTTTTGATATAGCGCCATCTGCCGGCGGACACGGCGACTATAAACTAGTTTATGTTTGCACGTGCTTCGAGTCAAAAAAACTATCAATTTATGTGGTGCATATAGGATCGGTTGGCATATTTGATGTGACGATTTGTATGAATTTAGTAGCTAATCAGATCGAAATGTAAAAGTTACCGATAGGCCCCAAAAACGCAATTTTTTTGCAACCATAATGCTAAAACTGGAGAGAAGAACCGGTATGTTATTAATTACGTGACTCGACTATTAAGACTTTTACAATATTGTGTTGCACATTTGCGGGAAATAAGAATCTATTCGTGGATACTTTTTCGAGACACAATTTTCTTGTAAGCTACCTATGTTTTCACATTGTTGAAATCGCACAAAATTGCTGGTTTGCTAAAAGTTAAAGGTAGAACTATAATTCATACTGCAATACTAATATTACAAATTCGAAAGTAACTCTGTCTATCTGTATGTTACCTTTTCACGCCTAAGCCACTGAACGGATTTCGATAAAATTTGGCAAGAAGATGGTAGATTGGCATCCTTGGGAAGGACATAGCCTACTTTTTGTCCGGGTAGCACGTTCCCGTAGGATAATTTCCGACATCCACGCGGGCGAAACCGCGGGCCAACGCTAGTAATAAAATATTTCCTCCACGTACGCACGTGTATCTATTATTCACTCAAACACTTTATTAGTGTTAAATCCCAACTCAAATATAAAATTCCCGGTCTGAAGTGCTCTACTTCAATATAAATCTCCAAGTCCGTGTCGAAGGCATTACGAGGGAGATTGAGAAAGTCAAAGCTTTTAGATGTTGTCAGTCTTCGTTAACATTGCGTCGAGCACGCGGACGGCTTTAAGTTATAAGACGGAATTAACCAGGCGGTCATATTTAGAACGAACTAAAAATAAAATGCCAAGAAAAATTAGTTTTCTTTTGAGCCACGTGCAACACGGAAATCTACTGAAAACTTTAGAATTTAAACTATTAACATAACAATTTTATGTGCAGAGAGTAATTACTGATGTACATGTCCTATGCGGTCTGTATTTATAAATATTTGTAAGGAAAATACTACCTTTAATCAAAGAACTACAGAACATGTTGAATCAAGACTCGTTGTAGCGAAAAAGCAATGTTTGTACAGCGATATTACGAGCAATTTTCTCTTGAAAAATGTCCAATATAGTTTCAGAAAATTCTGTTTCATCAGTTACAAAGTAAATAAGAACAAAATTGGCCAAATATTATATTAAAAACACTACTTCAGATAGGTAGGTATCTACTAGAACTTTATAAGAGACTAGCTTTTGCCCGCGACTTCGTCCGCGTGGAATAATGACTTCCGGAAAAAAACAATTTATCCCCCTTTTCTCCCCGTTGGGAGGGAATTTCCAAAAATCCTCTCTTAGTGGTAGCCTAATCCTCCCAACAAACACACATGCCAAATTTCAGCTCTCTACTGCCAGTAGTTTCGGCTGTGCGTTGTCTGTCAGTCACTCAGTAACGGAAGAGTTTTATATATATAGATAGCTGTGAACGCAACTCCGTCAGTGTGTAATTCCTTGTGTGTTATTAAGTTAATGTATTGGTAATATTGTTTAGATCACGTTCACATAAGGCTTAAGTACCTATACAACGAAATTACTACTTCACCTAAAAAGAAATAAAATGTAAACTATTAATAATTTGTAATTTGAACGAATATCATACACTACCAAAATAACTAATACCTATTTTATAAAATAACAACAAAAGAAAACTAAATTAATTTAAAGACTAAAAGTCGCGCTGATAAACAATATTGTCTGTCAATAAGGTCGAATGCTCGGAACGTCTCAACGCATCAACAGCCAAATATTGTATGAAGTTCGCGTTTTTTTTTTTATTAGAATATGGCATCTCGTAGTTGACCTTGAGAGGTCGTGACTACTTAACCGGACTATCCTGTGGTTGCCTTAAGTAAACTCAAAGCCTCCAGCCAGGGGCAAATATCTTATGTACTAAGCGACTACACGCTAAGGGCACCCCCTGTGGGGTACGAACCTCGGCTTAGGGTGTCGCTGGGGGAGGGCAGCAAGATGGGACAGGCTGGATCTGGTTTTTATTATTTCAGCTTGATGAGGCCGGCGCGGCGTTTCCTAGTTGACTACTCTGGGAAGAAACGCCGAAACAAACTCAGAGGTCACGGTCGGGAATTTAGAACTACTGGCTCAGCTGCGGCGCGGGCTGGCACATCTTCGAGCAAGGGTCGGGGGGAGGCATTTAATTGAGGACGTCGCGAGGGACCTCGGCGGCGAGGTCGGAATGAGTTCTGTATTTGTGCACTGTACTGGTTGACTTATTGCTCTCCTGGAGGAGGGTTATGGGGTCGTCAGGGTCGGAGAGGACATGCCTTGGACGGCGGCATTTGCTGATTTTGGAGGGGGTATACCTGGCGGCCTCGACAACCAGAGGGTTGCCGTGCTTGGCGGCGGTATCGAAGAAGCGCTTGGAAAGGCGCTTCATGAATTGATGGATGGTGGGGATTTTGAGGTCAACATGGAGGATCTCATTTCGAACGAACCAGGGGGATCCCGTAGCCTTTCGGAGGAATCGGTTTTGGAGGGTCTGCATCCTATGGATGTGGTGGGGCTTTGCGTGGGCAAAGACTACACAGGCGTATGTCATTATTGGACGTATACACGCTGTGTAAATGCGCATTTTGCACCTAAGTGACAATTTGTTGCGTGCATTTAGGACGGAGTGGAGTCTGCCGAGAGCGAAAGCGGCGCGCGAGCAGACCGTCCTTATGTGCTCTGCGAAGGAGAGGTGATTGTCGAGTATTACTCCTAGGTATTTGGCTCGCTTCTCCCAAGGGATCGGCTTGCCGAACATGGTGATAGGTCGGGGGGGAGTGGGTCTAAGTCGTGGTTTCGAGTAGAAGTTCGCGTTTGGATCCCCCGCCCTTTTATAACTCCCGCCGCGAGCCGCGTCGAGCGCGGCGACCGTTACACAAAAGTAATCCTTATAGCATGATTCAGTATTCACGCGCGATGGCTTATTAGCGTATTTCATTTTTCATGTATAACTTTGGTGTTTCTGTACCGATTTCTATGATTCTTTTTTTATTAAATAGGTAATAATGTTAAAATTTTTTAATTAGGGATGAGTGAGAGTGTTATAAACGTAAGAGTAGACAAATATAATCGGAAAACTCCGAACGGCTAAGCTATCGGGAGTTACACGTGTTATTGTGAGTCAACCATAAAAGATAGACATTTGCTGTCGTGGAATATTTTTTATATAATTTTAAGGAGAACATTTCCGTCATACATGATTTTTGTGTAGCTTTAACCATTAAGGCTGCACACGCGACGGAAGCTTAAAAAATGGAGTAAGTTCTCCTGTTTTCCCAACATTTCCCTTCACTGCTCTGCTCCTATTGATCGTAGCGTGATGAAAAGTATACTATAACCTGCCCAGGAGTATGAAGAACAATTGTACCAAGTTTCGTTGAAATCCGTCGAGTGGTTTTTGTTTCTATAAAGAACATACAGACAGACAGACAGACAGACAGACAGACAAAAATTTTACTGATTGCATTTTTGGCGTCAGTATCGATCACTAATCACCCGTTGATATTTATTTTGGAAATATATTTCATGTACAGAATTGACCTCTCTACAGATTTATTATAAGTATAGATAGAATCTCGAATCTCAGCCATTTTCATGAAAATGTAAGAATATACTTAGCGGAGCAGATTTTTTTTTACATCTATACTTATAATAAATCTGTAGAGAGGTCAATTCTGTACATGAAATATATTTCCAAAATAACTATCAGCGGGTGATTAGTGATCGATACTGACGCCAAAAATGCAATCAGTAAAATTTTTGTCTGTCTGTCTGTCTGTTCTTTTAGAAACAAAAACCACTCGTCGGATTTTAACGAAACTTGGTACAATTGTTCTTCATACTCCTGGGCAGGTTATAGTATACTTTTCATCACGCTACGATCAATAGGAGCAGAGCAGTGAAGGGAAATGTTGGGAAAACAGGAGAACTTACTCCATTTTTTAAGCTTCCGTCGCGTGTGCAGCCTTAATGGTTAAAGCTACACAGAAATCATGTATGACGGAAATGTTCTCCTTAAAATTATATAAAAAATATTCCACGACAGCAAATGTCTATCTTTTATGGTTGACTCACAATAATACGTGTAACTCCCGATAGCTTAGCAGTTCGGAGCTTTCTGATTATATTTGTCTACTCTTACGTTTATAACACTCTCACTAATCCCTAATTAAAAAATGTTAACATTATTACCTATTTAATAAAAAAAAAATCATAGAAATCGGTACAGAAACACCAAAGTTATACATGAAATACGCTAATAAGCCATCGCGCGTGAATACTGAATCATGCTATAAGGATTATTTTTGTGTAACGGTCGCCGCGCTCGACGCGGCTCGCGGCGGGAGGTATAAATGGGCGGGGGATCCAAACGCAAACTTCACACCGTCCAGCAGTTCATGAAGCGCCTCGCCAAGCGTTTCTTCGACTCCGCTATAAAGCACCCCAATCCCCTGATTGCGGCGGCCTCCCGATATACTCCCTCCCGCATAAGTAGGATTCGCCGACCAAGGCATACCCTCACCATCCCCGACGACGCCACTACCCTCTTACAGGGGAGCAGGAAAGCCACCAGCACCATTAAGAGACACAAAAACACGACCCGACAACTGTCCTTCCGTCCTCGCCGTCGAGGACGCCCGTCGCGACGCCCCGTAAACTCTTCTCCCCGACCCTTGCTCGAGCCAGCCCGCGCCGCTGAGCCTGTAGTATTAAATTCGCCCCTAAATAATTCCGATCCAGCCTGTCCCTTGCTGCCCCCCCCCCCCCCCCAGCGACGCCCTAAGCCGAGGTCCGTACCCCACAGGGGGTGCCCTTAGCGTGTAGTCGCTTAGTTTTTAAGGAAGCGTTTTATATATATAGATATAGATTCTATATCTATATATATTAAACTCTTCCGTTACTGAGTGACTGACAGACAACGCACAGCCGAAACTACTGGCAGTAGAGAGCTGAAATTTGGCATGTGTGTTTGTTGGGAGGATTAGGCTACCACTAAGAGAGGATTTTTGGAAATTCCCTCCGAACGCGCAACGGGGAGAAAAGGGGGATAAATTGTTTTTTTCCGGAAGTCATTATTCCACGCGGACGAAGTCGCAGGCAAAAGCTAGTTTTAGAATATAAACATTCTTTTCACTACATTCTTGAAATATAATTTCATCAAAAACGTTGCTAAGAATGTTGATTTTAACTGAAACGTTCGCTGTAAATTTAACGGGTTTAAGCGCTGTTATTTTAATTAAGAAGAGTTCTCATTATGTATAGTATAATGTAGCGTTGAAGGCTGAGAGTAGCGCTGCACTCAGCAGCTGGAAGTTCTGACGACCATCGTAAAGTTGTGGAGGGCTGCATTTTGTATGCGACGTTTCAGCTCAAAAATGTTTAATGGGTAATTGTGTTCGCAAGTAGTCGTGGCGTGCACTCGGCGACGTGTACTAATGGGACCACAGTATAGTCATCATTCTGAGGGAAATGTCGTAAAAAGAAAATAGTTTGGAATATCGTAGAGAATTACACATACCTACATGAGCAAAGTTTGTTCATTATAGTTTTATTACTCTTGAATTTATTGTTTTATGAGTCACTTGTTTTCATTTACCGATGGTTGCAGTGAACCTTACGATAAAAGTATTCCTTTGCTTCATTTGTCATAATATAAAATCAATAAGTATATCTTTTATTTCATCTCGACATCGTTAGATTAAAAGTGATGTGCTAAAAAGATGCTGTAACCATTTAATAAATACTTCGAACACTAGAGCCAACAATCAATAATGAACGTTCCTTTTCTCTGCCACATTGCGTACATTTCTTAAAAGTTAATCATCTTACCCAGTGCAAAGTTAAATTGCATAGCACCTTTCATACTTGCAGGTACTTGTGTGACCAAGTAGGTACAACAAGTAGGTGCTCCGCTGTATCGAAAAACTCTCATTATAAACTAATTTAACTTCAGTTGTTCAGCTTGTTTTCTGCGGAAAATACTTTGTAAACTACGTGGTTTATTTTAGTAGATTTTTAAATGGAATTAATTTAGAATAGTATTTCAAAACTATGGTAAGTTCGATTCATATACACAAGGAGTTCCTTGTTTACATGACTAGAACTTACGATAGTAGCAACCGTGCTTGCTCATTTTGTGTTAGTGATTTGAGATTTTAAAGTCCAGCCGCTCTATCCTGTAAAGATCTCTCTGTGGAACCTCAGGTGAAGGGAGCTGTCAATAGTGTCCATCCCTAGCATAAGGTGCAGTGACAGCTCACTTTAAGCTCACTTCACCTAAGTTTTCACGGTGAAGTTTTCACAGAAATGTTCGACTGTTGCTAGGGATTGACACTATTACCAGCTCACTTTAAGCTCGCTTCATTTCAGTTTTTTCAGTGAGGTTTTTACAGAATAGCTCTCGATTACCACGCACAGGTTACTTCACAATGTATTCCATCACTCACCTAATCTCAACGGTAGTTTGAATGATTACACCTAACTATATTCCAAGTTTGGCAAAAGGAAATATACCTACCTACAAAAAACATATAAAATCACTTTATCGCCTTTGTGGACTGTTTAAAAGCTTTTGATAGTATCACCCATAGCTCAATTTTTTGCCGCAGAATCAAGACATAGACACCACTTATTAATCTTCATATACACAGACACATTAATCTTCTAAAAAGTATTTACATGAACAGCAATGTACCGATTAAGATCAGTTCCATGACAGGACCGTCCTTCCGGATAGAGAAAGGTGTTAAGTAAGGCGACCCGCTGTCTCCGAAACTATTCACAGCTGTGCTGGAGGAAGTCTATGGTCGGCCATATGAGATTTTATAATCTCCGTTTTGCCGCTGATATTGTGCTCTTTTCGTCTTCAGCCTCCGAGTTGACACAGATGCTAGACGATCTCTGCACGGCAAGCCTCGAGGTCGGACTTCAAATGAATATGTCAAAGACCAAGTTGATGACGAACAGCGCGCATCGCATGATCACTGTGGCAGGTGGGGAGTTTGAATACGTTGATGAGTATCTCTATCTTGGTCTAATAGTCTCTTTCCAGGCAAGACAAAACAAAGAAGTTGCAAGACACACCGAAAATACCTGGAGGAGCTATTGGGCCATGAAAGACCTAATGAAGGGTGATCTTCCTTTGTCGTTCGTTGTAAATTAACAGACCGGGTTAGGAATACGATCATCCGTTCCATCACAAAGATATTGATGTCAGACGAACAATGGGCCAAACTTACGACCCAATGGGTCCCTCTTAATGGCAAGGGACATCGTAGCAGGCCCAGACAGAGATGGCGGGATGAGCTGGACTCCTTCAACGAGAACTGGTCCTTAGCAGCGTTAAACAGAGGAAAGTAGAAAGAGAGTAGGGAGGCCTTTGCTCTACAGTGGGACATCACATACATATAAAATACCTAAATATTATAGCATTAAATACGGGAGGAAAACACAATATAACCCTTCTTCAGTCGGGTAAGAGTGGAATGGCTTACTGTTTATTTTAAAACCATAAATGTGTCCAGTCTGAAATCGAGACGTATTGGTTTGCGACCACCAAACCGATAGACACTTTATTTATTCAATGTCAAAATCGGACCAGCGAGCGGTTAAAGACAATAGAGAGAATGGATGTTCTCTATAAGCTAAGAAGAAAATCACAATTTTTATTGGTTAGCTTTGAAACTATTACATTCGAGTATAAACCTAGGTTATTTTAAGGAATGGTACCTACTGAGTAGTTCCTGTTAATTATTATTAAAGTGGTGCTGATTTGAAACGGATGTTTTGATTAGCACCTTAGTTCCTGTTGATACAACTAGGCAGATGTTTTCTTAGCAAAATTGAACCTCAAGCTAACACAACTGAATATTCCGAGACACAACATAACTCTATACATATGTTATTACAGCCGCGATAGTTCCGTTCTGGTATCACCTGCGAGGCCCCGGCGACTGACCGCTCTCCTACCATACGTATTTTATTCCTGTTCCAATATTTTGTGACGTAGCCGTGCACCTGGTTGTTTTATGTATTTTGAGCAAAGATTTTTGTATATAAATTATATTGTGTTCTCAATAAAATAAGCAAAAAGGTATGATGTTATTAAATCAAAACAGAAAACTTCTAACTCCTTGAAAGCCGCCTCGGACACTTAGGTAACAGAATTCATTTTACCGAAAACTTGGGAGCAAATTAATATGCATGACGTGTCACTGCGGTTAACTAAATTGAAAACATTCTGCATTTCTTTGCCAAAAATAAAGTACCAAAGTACTGTGATAAGGGTAGAATTCTCAAACACAGCCAAACACGTTGCGCGACTACCCATCTAAATAAATAATGTGTTTGAACTAAAAACGTTGCAAATGTGATGCTCACTGTGCATTGCGGCGTCTGAATGGATCTCATTTCGTCGCCGCTCTTATTAAACGGCATTCTATAGCGGTCTTTGTGTCCTTTTCGCTGTAAACTGTGATTTACGTGACTTTTGTAAGGGTTCGTTGTTAGTCAATTTTTATTTAATGTTTGTGAATGTACGAGTATACTGTTTTCAAATGAGTTTTTCTTTCTTGAATTTGAAGGCGAGAAAAAGCCTTGTGGAGAAGCATTTCAAGATTATTATTATTATGAATAGGGCGAGCTAAAAGATTGCTCTCTGTTTTGACAATGCCTCATTCTGTACCTACCATAGTTACGTGTACCTAGAGCATAAAATAATACATAAAATACCTAAATCAAAAACGAATGATAACAAACATAAAATGATAAAATTCTCTATTAGATCGACGAACAAAAAGAACATGAATATGCATCCGATGATCTACGTCACTGAGTTGGACGCGTGCATACACTCGTACACTCACAGGAGCTATGATCACAGCGCAGTCACACATAACACGGTTACGTATAGTCCCCGTCAGTAAAACTCGTGAACTAAACTGACGCGAATTCGTGCGAGTTGCGACAGGATTACGGAAAGTTTCTGGTGTATGGATGTGCAATACACATACTCTATTGGTTGTGTTTCTACATTGTGTGTTTGCATGATAACACAATTATATGGCATGTGCGAATTTTGAAATTCGCATCTTGTGTGTGATGACTTGCAATAATTGTGAATTTATTTTTGGAAATGTTCAAAATATAGTCGCAATCTATTTCCAGGCGACCATCAATATCAAATACACGTAGGTATTTTAGACAGATGAGACTGAGATTAGAATTCGAACGTTTTTTAAACTACGAGGATTGCCCCTCTGTTGTTGTAATTATTCTATTCCGTCATTTCAATTATGAACTCAATTAATTACCTTTCCAAATTGTGACGTGTGTGTGTTTGAAAACAACATAGAATCATTCAAATAAATGGCAATTTTGAACAAATCCATCACAAAAGTTGTTGACAAGGTATGGCATCCTGCAAACTATTCTGACAGAGCATTCCACAGCACCTATGAGTTACAAAATGGCGAAACGAACGTAATGAAAGCTTGTTGTGAACGTTCGCAAACAACACCGACAAACATCGCAATCATTTTTATTATTTCCATTTTTTGTATCGTGTGTGCTATGCTGTATCAATGCTCGAATTCTTTTGCGAATATTTTGTTTTTATTCGAAGAGTCTTTAATTCGATGTATGTTGTATACAGTCTGTAACAAAGGATTTACTTATCGTTTTGCAATGCAAAACATGTTTTTTTTATAAAAAATACTGCTCTTACCTAAAATATGTATATTTGTTTTACAATTCTTATGAAGGTTCAAACAAAATAGTTTTTTTAATAACAACACACAAGCTTTGCCAATTATATCTCTGTGTTGAAAATGTTATCATTCAATTGAAACGAGTCACTTTGAACTCCACCATAATAGGCGCCCAATCATAAAGAAAAGTTAGACCTAAGCTGGTAGGCACAGGCAGGTATAGCTAAAGAAGCAGATTATAGACCAAACCAATAAAATATAAGTGATAATTTAGCTATATTAGTGCCCATTCATTTTTCTCATAAGGTTTCTGACTCAGTACATTAATAATCTTAAACTCGACTCATTTATGGCTAACATCTTTTTCTTTACTTCATAGTTCGACAGCAACATAATGCGAGCACAATAACTCAAAAATCCAACCGATCCATTAGGTACTCGATACACAACACATTTTCTTTCTGACCGTTCTAGAATCAGTGTCGTTCGTTCCGCCGCGCGGGTCCACATTGTGCGCTATCGCCACGACTTTTGTCGCGCGACACAAAGCCGCCCGTCTGGCGACGACATTAGCTATTGTGACCCCTTTCATAAAGCCGCCGTAAGGATTGTGTGTGGCGTGTGATTGTTCTTTTAACGACATATTTTTCAAATTGAAACTGAGTTTAGAATGTGTTAATATCAGTAAAGCTATGGTTTCTTAGAAGAGCGGTGACCGTCACATAGCGTCCGCAAGTTACCGGTGGGTGACGTCACTGAAACGTTATTTGTGAAATTAAGTTGGTGTGTTTTCCTAGAGAGCGTTTTTGACACCGTACAGTCAAACCCCGCTACCCAAAGGTTTGAATCACTGGATTTGCCCTCACGGTATAGCACATCAAGCTACTACAATCTGTCAAATTTCTTTAATACATTTTCAACTATAACGCTAAAGCATAAGGTTCAAAGTTGATTGGGAAAATTTTACAGTTTCGGGTAGCTTGATGTGCTGGCGTCTGTACTTAGTCACGCAAAAAAGTGTCCATAACTCCATACTGACAAGAGTGAGCGCACATATTATTATAAAGCGTTTTCATGACAATCAAGTCAATTCACTGCGTCATCAGAACGAAACAGAAAGGCGACTATCGTTTGACGCGGAAGGGCAAGAGGGGGGGGGGGGGGGCTGTTGGCGCGTATCTAACGACGCTGTCGCTGGCATCATTTTCATGACAGCTGTCACTGCGGGTAACCGCACATGTTTTGTGAGATTTCATGGTTTCAGGAAAAATTAGCAATACTTTTGCAAAACCATGATATTTTGAATAGTAGTTGGTATTTGATAATTATGTTGACGGGCTCATGTTCGACTATCGCTTTTGTTTGATATGGTATGATGACAGTTCAGTCAGCAAGCAAGGCAGGTACTAACTTTTGCAGATGATCTCACTCGTTTCGTTAGGATTGGTGTCATACACGGCAGCCAATATAAACCACACCATAGATATATTTACATTTCTGTAAACCAGACTTTTGTCCCAATTGCCAAATATCATATATCCGAGCATTAAAATCTTCAAAACGCGAACAAAATAATGATCTTTACTTTCACATTCACATGATTTAGCTATGTATGTATATTTACTGTGGTTTCTCCCAATACTGCCATTTTATTTTCCAAACTTTCTTTGTCGACAAGACAACACCGCAATTTAATTTAAATTGCGGTGTTTTCTGTAGATGTAATGTGTCCCCGGGGTGTGAGCACACTGATCACGGTGCTAACAGTCAAACGGATGGGCAATGGCGTCAATCTGCGTACATACAGTATAACATTGCTTGTCACACTTGTATATGGAATAATTTCCTCTTACTATTCAGATAAACATTAGTTCAAACTTTACGATGAACTTGAAATAGATGATAAAAGATGAAGATTTTGAAATGCTTAAGTATTTTCTGCTAAGCAGGAATTGCGCACCATACTTGACTAGGGCTTCCTGGTGATTTCAGACTAATGATTCTAAATATCTTAGCGATTCTTTTCTTCCCCGTCATGTTCTAGTTGTTAAACCTGCAGTTTGGTTGAAGCAAGTATCTTTTCGCTGCTTAACTTAACGTTATCCTCCATACCAACAAATCGTAAATATTAACTTGAAACTGAAAATAAGTTTGTTATAAAATCAAATTAAAGTCATAAATCGCGGTAATGTATTACTTATAGCCGAAGTTTATCAATATCCAGTGTAAACTTTTAACTGTCCATTAAAATATATTTATAACTTAGGTATATTTTGTTCAAGTTGCTTATTAAATTACCTATGATAATTATGTTGGTACCTGAAGATGGACGGCGCCGCCGAGGCCGACCTAAAAAGATATGGCGAGATGACCTGGACGCGTACCGCGAGGGTTAAGGTGGCGCGGGGTGAAAGTTCCTGGAAGAATTTGGGGAGGATTTTGCCCAGGATTGGGACAGAACAGGCTTACTAAATATATCTTGAAACGTATCTTCCTTAATATATTCTCGGTTTATGAGTTATTGGACTTATGAACCTTTCATATCGATTTCTTGGTCTCGGTATTATACAAGGTGTGATTGAAATAACCTGGAGCAACTTTTTTTTCGCGATTTATGTGTTGGTCCCATAGTAAAAGTTGTTTCCTAATAATGAAATTTATAAGTTCTCCATTATTTAAATTACATTTTAAATTAATCAACGACGTTAATATTAATTTATTATGATGCTATGAAGAGAAGCAGCTTTTCAATTGATATTAAAACATTTATTTCATCAGCAAAGTGCTTTATCTTCTTCAGAGCAACTCAAACACAAAAACCTAGCGACCCAATTCACAAGCCTGCACAAAATATT
This sequence comes from Hydraecia micacea, assembly GCA_914767645.1. Classification (NCBI taxonomy): domain Eukaryota; kingdom Metazoa; phylum Arthropoda; class Insecta; order Lepidoptera; family Noctuidae; genus Hydraecia; species Hydraecia micacea. Next base: position 284,899 of record OU611798.1, read on the forward strand.
TAAAACTCATGCACTGTCGAAGTCGCCTTTATTATTGAACCGAGTGGTACACAATACTTCACGGTTCTATCATCCGCACGTATATGTTAACAATTTGACATTGACAGAACCTTTATGTCCTAGCTTTAAGGGTGATTTTCGGAGTTCATGTTTTATATCTGACTGTACATCTAGGTTTATATCGAGTGCTATTGAAATGCCTCCACTCGCGAACCACGGTACATCGCTAGTCTCATTTGCATTGTAGGAAATTGAATTTTTTCGTGCGCCAGGTTGTGACCTTTTATTGTGGAAAACTGTTCATACGTACGTACATACAGGTAGATAGGTGTATATTATATATTATAGCGGGTCTGATGCAGGCTGTGGTGGCAGAAACTATTGCGTTAATGTGGTTACATATTTGGTTTTGTTTTTATGAAAATTAAAATATATTATTTCACATAAACCTGCATGCGTACTTATGAAACGTCAGAAGCTAGGTGCACGGTTCCAATTGGTTGTTTCCTATGGATAAGAGCCGGCAAGAAACTCCACGTACTCTTTTAAAAATAATAGGCTTTTACTATGCTTTCAAATCACAGTATTAATAGGTATGGGATGACAGCGTAGGCCTGTCAACTACTACCAGGTACTTAGTAAAATATAAAGTGGTCTACAGGTCTACAGTCTGCAAGAGCTACAAAGTCCTCACATTTAAAAAATATAAAAGAATCTATCAAAAAGATAAATCATGTATAAAACCAAATGATATGATTTCCATTACAATCAGTAATAAAGAGTTGAAATTAGAATTGTCTGTATATATAAATAAAACGATTATGTCAAAGAAGTATGTAAAAAATATCTATCGTAATTTGAGAGCAGTTAATAGACATTTACGTAGTTATGCTGTTAATGAGGTGCCAGGGAAGCCACATGTGCAGAAGGAATTATTGCCAAACTACCTTGTCTTCAACGTAGTCTTTAATCTTATAATATGCTTTTTTGATAAGGACACGTTTGATGAAGGTTTCAAACTTTCCATCGCTAAGTTCTGTAACCGACATTGGCAACTTGTTATAAATGCGGATACTGCTTATAAGAAATGGAAATGCGTTGCTAGTTTTAGTTAATTAAAATGTAGGTATGAGCCAAATATTAATCAGCAAGTATGACTGTTAGCGACGCAATAAAACAATAACATTATCAATTATAAAAGGGAGTGCGCGGGGTCAGAGCGGGTTGAGCAGCAGGTCCAGCAGGTCGCGGACCGCCATTTTATTTTGCGACGCAGTGCCATTACTGACGCAGCGGACACCGCGCGCTTTTTAGCTCAGTTTTGTTGTCTAAGTCGCTGTGTTATTGCTATAGCATGTACTAAAATGAGGTTGTCTCATTATTTGAACCATTAATCGTGTTGTAGAATAAGCTTATGATAGATAATAAGGGTAATACTTTCAATGTTGAATGTATAAGCTGTCGGTGTTCTTAAATACATCAATAATTAAATGCTTTGTTGAAGTATCAAAATTAAAACAGATACGCGTTTACGTTTACTAACAAATAAATCGACCGGACTAGCTTCCGCATGACCTTTACTTCAAAGAAAGTTTCCCCTTCAATTATTCCGCTACACAATACAGCTACGGCGTAGCGTGACCGTAGCACCGTAGCGGCGTAGGCTGCTACGAGCCGAATGGTTGAAATGAATAAACAAATTCGATATCTACATACACGATGACGACGTTTAAGGCTTTATAGTCGTTATAAGTTAACTGCCGACTTAATGCGAGGTTAAACGTAAGTTTAAGTGGAGTAGGTGCGTTGAGTTGAGATGCTGTCGTTGTTTTATACAAATGCTGGCCTCGTTTCCTTGATATTATGTTATGGTTTATACTTTTATGACTCGTCTCCTAAAGTCTTCACTTGATATGAAGTTTTGATTGACATGATTTTTAAAAAATGAATATTTCTATCTCTTACCACACATACCATCGCGCCTGTATTCCCCGAAGGCTTAGGCAGAGGTGTTATATACTTTTTATTTATTTACTTTATGTTGAACTTTTGTGTCGTGCACGAGGCTCTTTACCAGTGATTGCAATAATTTATAGAAATGTTGAGTATTGTTATAACTCAAGTTTCTTCTCGCACGTTATACTCTACATACTTGGCGATTGAGAGCTAGACAGAAAAATGTGTAACATCATTTTCACCGTCACGACACTTTGTTACACTTTTTTTTAAATTAATTATTTGATCTAATCTTATATTTTTCTCATGCTACCGATCATGTTTACAAGCTCTAGTGTTCAAGCGTTGCTGTATAAAGAGGAACCAACAGAACATATCACATAATCCGATAGAATGCGACGTCGTCTTGGAGTGCCTTCGATGACCACTGGAGTCCGCATTAGCACAAAAATGTACAGAGGCGGACTTAATGCCATAGGCATTTTCTACCAGTCAACCTTTGGGTGATGCAGAGACAAACAGTGGTAGGTGCAAACATGAAAATTGAGGAATAAATATTTTAAATATAAAGATACACATAAACCTATTAAAACTATGAATATAATATATAATAAATATTCACACTAGTCATCCAAGGCATTCATAGGACGCGGCGCACTGGCACGGGTCTGAACTTTGGAAAGCTAGAAGGAGTTCATATGCTGTTTGTTAATGACATGAAACCTCGTGACACCTTCCCCCTCGCTTCGTCTGTTTCACAACTGTGTATAGTCGTCCTCATAATTGCTTTACCACCCTAAGGTTGAATGTCACTTCCACGGCATGAGACGTGAAGGTCTATTTTGATGGGTCACAAATAGATGTTTTCAACCTTAATGAGGTTTTTCACTGGGAATTGATGGTAAAGCACTTACGAGGTCTGAGGAACTTATGATTTCGCCAAGTCCGTCTGCCATACTGTTCATCGCGTCGGTTCGTCTGTCCGACCATCAGCCGCTTCATTCGACAGGATGTAACGTCGTCTTGGAGTGCTTTCGATGAACAATGGAGTCAGAGTTCACACTGGTCATCCAACGCATTCATAAGACGCGTCACACTACTCCAGGTCTGCTGATAAAGAGCTTCCTGATCTGCTGCTGAACTGGATCTTGGACGAAGTCACTGCGCTGCTGGTTGGCGACATGAAACCTCACACAACACCGCTGCACTGACGGTTTTTACCTGTATCATTACTTTGTACAGTCAACCTCGTAAGTGCACTTTTGACAAAAATCGCAGCAAATTGGAAGTGTCTAACTGTCACATAGACTAATAGACCTTGTCGTTTTATGACGTGAAAGTGGCAAACATCCTTCTGATGGAAAAGCAAATACGAGGCTGACTATACTTCTCAGGACTATTTATGAAGGTTTGTTTTATGTTATTAGTTGATTAATGACTCTAAGCTAATGGACAGTAGTTACCATTGCCTATGAACATCTGTAGTACGTCCCAAAAGCATGCAATGTGTTGTATCTTAGAGATATGCTGAAATATCTCAGTATGCCTGTAATTGTTGAGTTGATGTTTATTTTAATTTATACAATTTTAAAGTACCTTTTATATTAAATTATTGTAATATTTAGGCTCGAAATATTACTATCATGAAACGTGAAACTCACGTGGATTAAACAAATATGATTGATCTCATAAATGCTAATGTAGAAAGAAACTATATTATAATGAAAATAATAAAATACTGACGTTAATAAACGAGTGTGAATAATGTATGTTTAAAAATAATCGCTTTTGCGTTAAGTTTCTGAATGGTATTTTAATTAACTTAGTTTTGTTGACAAATGTTTGTCTTGTGCGCACGACTGTCTTTTTCTTTTGTTCGTTATTTATCTAATCATCAGTTTCAGAGACACTCAGTTAATTTGTCTCATTCCTGTGACCGACACGATCTTGGGTTCACTTAATGAGTCGCTTAATCAAACTCAAACTCAAAGCATTTTTTTCCATTAAAACATCGTGAGGAAACCGGTATGTCCTAGAACCAAAAATTCGAACACATGTAACATCTACCAACCCGTACTGGGCCCGCGTGGTGGATTACGGCCCACTCCGTCACACTGCACTGAGGAGGTGTGTCCCAGCAGTGGGAACATTAGGCCGTTAGGCTGATTATGCAAACCACACTCATGTTTACATCTCACTGTTCGTACCGTTGAAAACAAATGCAGTTTGAAACTGATCCCAAGACCATATTATTATATGTAATATAGTATTGTAGGTACTTGCTGATCACCACCGTGTGGACGAGGTCTAAATGTACGTGTGCTATAAAAAATTGTGTACCTTTAACATAATTTTCGTTTAACACTCTTCGCTGGAGTATCTGATCGCAGCAGTCACGAAGGTTCGCATGATTCCCTCACTCAGTTGTAACGTACAAAATATCTAAACAATCGTTACGTGTGGACTTGGCTTTATTATGTTAATTGACGCGTGTGACGAAAGAAATTGATTCAGAAGTATTATTGATGATAACATGCTGCATGAGTTAGTTATGGTAGAGTTGGTAATTGAGTTTTTTCATAGATATCGATTTCGCTTTTAATAGATATCGATTTGGCTTTTAAAAAACTAACTATTTAACTTTAAACCGAGGGTAGCGGAGAACATTGGAGGCCTTTGCCCTGCATTGGGAAAACATAGGTTAAAAATAATAAATAAATAGTAATTATTTATTTGATAGTGCCTAAACACGTATTTTGTTTGCTTTTAAATTATAGAGGTTGTAAAATGTAATCTATAGAGGTGGAAAGGAGCTACTCTATTTCCGAATAAAACTGGTGTTTGGCGCAAATACTAATATATTGGTACAATATACAATAATAGATACATACATACTAAATATATAAACAACGAAAATAAATGATGACTTTAGATTATTACAACTACGAGAACAAGATGACAACACAAACAGAGTACGAGTCTTCAACACAAGTACCACAAGTACCTAGGTAACAAGTTCGTGCGTTTTATTGGGACTAGCAATGTATTCGACAAACAACAATAACATTCGGCTCGGAGCAGGATTTGTCGTTTATTTGTATTTTTGGATTTGCCAGTATATAAATATCAATATTTGCGACCTCTACCCGCTGACAGACAGAAGGTTTACTATAACAGTTTGTTGATACATAAAATGCACTCTGCACGGGGACACTGGAAGGATCTTTAAATCAACGATGTTATTTGTTTATCAAATTGAGTACGAGCTACCCTTTGACAGTTGTATGCAATTAATAAAAAATAATATAACACGTGACTGTACTATGGAGAAATGTCTTACAATACGTAGGTACCAAATAAATGTATGTGTAATGATGGTTTATTAAGGAGATACTTTTGCAGTTCAACTCAATTCGCAGACGATTACCAGCATTTTACACCTGTCCATACTAACAACGGCCCTATTATTGTACAATGACTCAAACTCAAAGCATTTATTTCAATTAAACCATTTGCACCAGGCACTTTTGAATTGTCAAAAAACAGTTTCACAGTTTCACAGAACTATGACAAAACCGTGTATAAATGCATCTTGACCCGTGCAAGTAGGTCGTGAAGCCTCGCAAGTGTTCATATAGTTGAGTAACTGAAGAGCGTGTGAAGGAGTTTTGTTAAAACCTTAATAATTGATTTACTAAGAACGTTTAATTGTTCGTCAAGATGAAATGTGCTATTTATTGTGTTACTATAAAATAATGTCAGTATGGAAACGGCACGTAAAATAGTGGTTGTATAGAATGATCAACATAACGTTAATGATCAACATAATGTTAATGATAAACATAACGTTAATTATCAACATAACGTTAATGATCAACATAACATTAATGATCAACATAACGTTAATGATCAACATAACGTTAATGATCAACATAACGTTAATGATCAACATAATGTTAATGATCAACATAACGTTAATGATCAACATAACGTTAATGACAGGTTACAATCCAGACTCCAACCTGCTATTGAGAAAATCCTGATGATACAACCCTATAAAACTTTGCCCGATTTGGGAATCAAACCTTGAACCTCATGCTGTTCCTTGTAGCGGGTATAGGCGCGTAAGATACGTAAACACACGTCATGCGTTTTCTAAAATAATTACATTTTACGAACTTTCACTTTCACATCCTCTCCATCATACTTCCTGATTGCGTTACCGATAATAATGTACTCTGAAATAACTCGCTTTGCTGCCACCCTCCTCGCGTATGATAACACAATGTGTACATAACATTAGGGGCATGTAATACATGCTGACAGTTCCCTTGAGCTTCAGCGATCTGTATTGACATTGTTTCAACGAATTTATTTAATAAGAATACCTTGATCGGAGTAAGTCTTAACAAAAAATTAACCTAAAATGAAATATACCTATAAATATCTATATATATGTCTATATATTTATAAAAGCTACTTTTTGACTAGTGGTAGACCCTTCCCTTCTCCTTAGCTCATCTTTTCAGTGCAATACACCCCATAAGTCGTTTGCATTTTTATATAGTATTTGTTTAATTTGTGATTGACTCTACAGTAAACACATACACCACAATGGTGGTTTCTGTAATTCCAACCGTACTGCCACAGCGCCACCTATCGCGAGCTTTCAGTCGTTAACTCCATTAGGTATATAATAAATATAATATTAGTGGTAAGAATCATTTCAAATTTATTTATTAATCACAATTTGTACAAGAATAGAATAGACGGTGTCCCCATAACTAGGCATTTGCCTGTGTCTTGGGAGTCAGAGTTGCGACATTTTCAAAGTGTGGTTCATAGTGATAATTGCAAGACAGGAAAACATTAACCAAACTAGTCCCACAACTGGCTGTGTTCTGCAAAAAACCCATTCTTTATTCGATGTTTCCTAGTACGCACGTAATATCTTTCACCTAGATTTACTTTCTTATCGACCAGCGCCCTCGGTCAGCGAGGGCAAGCCTACAGTCTTGAGTTATGGGATTTTTATTCACTGAACTTTAATCCCTAACCCCTGTAACAAAAGGTTCATATTGCAGGGGAGGCGTGATAAAATTTTAGCCTAATGGTGAGTCTAGGTTGTTTTGTAAAAAGGTATTATAGTGTTGAAGGTGTGTCGACTAGTGTTATGGTGTTAGCGGGACAAGTTATGAAGGAAGGCCTAGTTTGTGATGTTTTAAGGGCCGTGAGTGTTATTACAAGTAGTAATATTGGTTAGGAAAATCAGAGTTTATTCGTAACATTTACGTCATAACATGCCTCACTTCTGTGAAGGGTCGCGCAGACGTGTACCTATTATATAGTACACCCACATTTCGCCAGTAGGGGCGAACGTGTTACCCTCAAGCGGGCGCAAATCCAGACTCCAGGCTATTCCTTCGTTATATTTATCTTATTATATTTACTTAAATGAACCTATAATGACAGGTAATGCTTATATCCAATAGAATTACTTAAATGTTTTGGCTTTAATAAATTAATTTACATTTTCACATAGTGATGGTCTCTACACTTTTTTGTGATTTTGCTAAAAAAACCAAGGGTACTATTATTGTGTCCGATTTAAAGGTTGTTTGTTTTTTTTGATTTTCGAAATACACGAAATAAAATTTTAAGCGAAGAATATTCACTTTCTAGATAGTCCAAAGCAATATTCGCTCTTCGTAAATACTTACGAACAAGTAACATTGTATCTTAATTCAACAGCAATTAAGTTATAAACTGCCTAACAAACCGTTTAGTGAAGTTTTACTTCAGAATCAAGTAAATAAAGGTTTTGTTGAATTTTAACAAATTTACTGATAGTCCCTATCGTTTGGGCACCGTCGTGGATAATAGTTGTTTATTGTCTTTAAACCTTTTGTTTGAAATTAATTGAGATTGGAATAACACTGGATTAAAATCTTGGAGGTGTATTAAAGTTTCTGATAGATGCATTTATTTGAAAACAGATTGGGATAGGTATTGGGATATTAAATCAATAAAAGATTATTATTAAATTAAATAACTAGAACCCTCCAGTGTTCTCCTCGTCGAGGTTGCGTGTATTAACTCTGAAAAAATAACAGAATCTTGCATCCTAATTGAAAAAATAACAGAATCTTGCATCCTAATTGAAAAAATAACAGAATCTTGCATCCTAATTGCGTAACACAATCACAATCTGAATCATTTTGGAGGATGTTGCTATTCCATTGCTTTATATGCTCGAAAAATTTGTCTGCTCAACAACATTAATGTTGTTAAACTGTCAAAATGAAAGCCATTCCTACTGTTAGTGTATCAGGTACGTAGCCCGCTGTTCGTATACTCTACTGTTATATTTCATACCGTCAGGAATTGAATCAAAATTTCAAAGCATTTATTTCAATTAAACCAATCACAGCACTTTTGAATTGTATTTTTTTTATTATTCGAAGTACATTAAGATCTATAAGCGAATAGTAACTAATATGTAATTAATTAATAAAAATAACAAAATTAAATCCTAAATTAACTAAAACTACAGAAACTAAAATATAGCGTCGAAAAATTCATTCGCATCGCTGTCGACTGGTAATGTACCCAAGAGTCTGGCGGCATTACCACGTTGTATGGCAATGCTTAACCTTTGGCCAAGATAAAAGACAGCCCTTGGGTCACGGGAGGAGTCAACCACCCGTTTCTAAATTTCCTTAAAAAGACCATGAGCACTCGGACCCCACAGCCCGAGGGTTTCAATCCCAAACGGCTTGAAATATAATTTTCGATAAGGTTATTATATTTTCGCCGCTTGAGGTTTTCCGCAGCCGCAACAGCAGCGCCAGCACAGCATGCCGAGCCAGGAAGATGGGATGGCGCAAGAGTATCGACACACGTTGCGTCCCACACTAATGGCCTACCTACCTTCCATGGAAATAAAGACATACCGTCCGGTCTCTTCCGGCCATCGTTGCGTGCCAAGCCATTGGGTTCCAATACAGCTGGAACGCCGACGGTAACAAGAGCTCGGCGGATGATGTCATTAATGTTCGCGTGACGCGCTAAGCGACCCGCACTTCGGCTGCAAGACAGACCGTGATGTCCGAGGTTGTTGACATCTTCACCACAGTGACAGCGCTGAGGAGAACAGCAAGGAGTGCCTAGTCGCAGGGAAGCAGCGAGGCGAAAAGTAGTGTCGTCGAACAAAGTGCCTATGTTCGACGAAGATAGTGCATGAAGCCAAATACCCGACTCCCACCTACCCACAGCCAGCAGGCGCGCGCGTTCCGCAGTAGTAGCAGAAGAGTCAAGTAAATTGTTCTGTACTACTCTGCAGAGCGGCTCTTATTCGAAGACATGTGACATCCACCAACCCGCACGGGGCCCGCGTGGTGGATTACGGCCCACTCCCTCTCACAGAGTAGAGGCCTCCCAGCAGGGGGAACATTATAGGCTGATTATGATTCTATTAAGTTTTGCATATCTTTGAATTATCCCATGACTAACTTTATAATTATGATTGTTTCAACAATGAATGTTCAGTAAAGACAATAGTTATAACGGATGGAGGGCTACCATTAATATTTCATAATTAATTATTGCCGCAAGGGTTCGATCCATAGCTCTAGAAAAGGCACTGGAAGGAGGCCTTTGCTCAGGAGTGGGACAGTGTCGGCTAAAAAAAAACATTATTTATGTACGAGTCTTTGGTCAACTGGACCCAAGTTGCTACAAAACTTTACCATTATTATTCTTTCTGTAACTTGAATAAACATTCGTTTTTTGCCACTTACTTCCGACATTTAAGTAATTTTTCACCACTTTTTAGTGGTGGTACCTACCCCACACAATTTGATTTATACCTTCACTTGTTTAATTAATAACAGTGACATGAAGTTATTATAATATCATCAAAATACACTAAGTGGAAAAAATACTTATTATTAAAGGCCAACTCTCCCCTTGCGGTGGCAGGGCTAACGCCCGCCTGGTTTGCGACCACCCTCCCACTGGAATCCTGCATTAAGCAGCCTGCTGTGTTTCGTTGATGCGTGGGAGTTCCAGTGCCTTAGGCATCTTGTGGGTACGCTCGTTTCATCATAGACCTCATCCATCGCTTTCCATTAGGCGTGATCGAGGTCAAGAGCGAGCCCATTCGCAATAAAAAAAATATAGGTATTAACTGGAAAATAATCCTCCAGAGTATTTGTGCAATTAAGTTACGTTTGCACATACAATAATTACAAATTAAAATTATTAAAAAAATACGGAGTAAAATTTAACATGCCATTCGGGCAGTGTTGGTACTTTTTTTTTTCAAATACTTTGTCCTTCGTATAAGGCTAATCACTACCTACCGCACGCAAAATACATGCATTGACGGGGAGTTGCGGACATCAGCCCGTGTTACCTATTGAAGCTAATCACTTTGCCACTATATACATGGTAATAGTTGCGAAACCCGATCATCAACTACATAAAAAATTCATCCATGTCACAAGTACCTACTTAGTAATTTTATTCTGAGAATTTAATAAAAAGAAAAATCAACACGCAATTCACTTAGTTGTACGTGCCTGAGCTATGATTGATGAGCGCGACCGTGTGAACGAATGACATGCGGCCGAGAGTGAACGAATGACATGCGGCCGAGAGTGAACGAATGACACGAAGGAACTTGCGCTGTTACCGAAAGGAATGACACGGCACAAGATCCTTCTTGTTACAAGTTTGATTGGTTCCAAGTTTAGGGTGTTAGTATTGGTGAAAGATTTATAATTAATATAAGCTCGGGGGCAAGGCGACGTGTACAGAAGTACACATAAACTCCTTCTTCCCATGAGGATCAGACCGGAATGCGAAGGATTATAGTGGATAAGACAGAGATTAAAACAGAAGAAAAACTAGCAGGGGATCAAGGAGGGGGGCGTGGAGGGGGGCTCAGGGGATCAGACCGGAATAACTAATAACTAATAACTAGAGAAAATAAAATAAAAGTCTGATAAATAAACAAGGAATCTATAAGTACAACGTGGGGTCATCAATGCTGCTGTGGGTAGATACAACGTGGCTGTATGAAGATGCTTGAAACAAAAACAAACATTAAATAAATGTTTTTATTTTATTCACGTGGACAAGCTCAATGCTGATCAGATCCATTCTGATACGAATGAAACGCGAGTATACAATGGTAAGTGATTATACAGCTAACTATATAGAGTGACTGGTAATTAGTGACCGATACTTAAACACATGATTGTACTCATTATAACAAACAACTTTTACTATGGGACCAAACCTGAAATTGCGAAAAAAAATCTGCTGTTTAGTCGTTTATGTTCGCCTAACTGGTCAAAATGTACTGAACAGCAGATTTTGAACAGCGTATTTTTATTGAGTCTCTGACGTGTTGTTTTTGGTTTTTTATTAAATTTGAAATCATGCTTAAATTCAAGCATTAATTTCTTCAAGATTAAAAAATTCAAGAAATAACAAGTTTGTTTGTGGTTAACAAACTTGTAACATCATATTACATTATAGAATGCAAATAAGTACATGAATATGATTTCTTAACAAAAAACATTTAAGTAATAAATTAACAAACACTACTTACGTGTCCTCGATCAACATAAAAGCGCATGGAGGTACACGTAGTCAACTAGAACATGTGTGCGTCCGCGTTCCTCTACACGTTTAACTCGCAAACAATCTCTGATTACCCTCCATTGGACATGTTTCAGCTTCATTCTACAATTAGCAGAGGGGATATACCGACGGAGTGGAGGTAGTACGTGATCCTACTGCTGATGTGGATATACTGTGACACTGGTAACAATTTGTCGTTTATAACGTCTTTATGTCGTTGTAATAAGGTTCAAGTGTGTAGCTACTGATGCGGGTATGCTGTGTCATTGTTAACCATCATTAGACTTTGATAACACCTTTATTTTGTAGCGATAAGGTTGGTTTCCGCAGTTCAAGTATTAGTGTATGGTGTATGGGTGTATGGGTGTATGGGTGCTGTGACATCGTAGTGCGACCTACACTATAACGTCGCTAGTTGGTTGTTCCACTGCTTGTTGGGTAGTCGTGTGTTTTAATAGCTGCGAATGACTTGGTTACGTGTGCTGGGCAGGTAACATATCATCACGCCTGTATTCCCCGAAGGGTCAGGCAGAGCTGTACCTGTAGGACACCCACGTTTCGCCAGTTATGTTTAAGTCAGTGACAGCGGGCGAGCCTATTGCAATCAACCGGACACACATCCAGGCTCCCGACTGCGACTTGAAAATTATTAGAACAACAATAAGTTTTCAGATATGTTGTTATCTTATGAAAGTCTACGTCTACTATTGTGCTGTAAATGACCTCAAACTGGCAAATAATAATGTTGAAAATTATAATATCATTAATACGAGCGCTTAGATATTTTAATGTGCTAATATTTATGTTTTACTTGTTGCAGGTCAGTTGATTTGATTTCATATCACTCACCGGGCGACAAGTGGTAAGATGTTGCTTTTAAAAAACTTAATTTTAGGGTTTTTCACAGTATGTTCAAATAATGAGGCAATGTTGTTGGAGGCTGTGAATTATAATCCCATCCATTTTGCTATTTTGACATGAAACTCACTCTTATCACAAGTATATTTAAATAATGGACGCATTTACAAAAAGTAATACAATACAACCTACGTTGCTAATTCCATGAAAAAATTCACAGTTCACACTCAAGTACAGTTCAAATGTCTATGATCTATGTTATGGGTTTGGTTTCCGCACCTGGTCCTTAAAATGTGGACCATTGTGCGTGGTTCACATGTCTATCTACCCGAACAGATGCGATAAATTCTTAAAACAAACACACATAAGAGTTGTTTCAGTTGAAGTACCCTCTCAAACAGCGAGTTCAAAGAGTCATCGGTCACGTAGAGCTCAATAGAGCGCGGTAGAGCCGCAAATAGTTCAGTTTGCTCTCTGCATACGATATGTTGCGGTGGCTCTATGTATCTTGATTGATAGAGTCTGTGAGTAACGAGATAGTGCACGTTGTGTTTGTGGTTCATAGAGAACTGCGTGATAGTGTAGTATGATGAGTCGATTGTGATTTTTTAAAATTAGGCTAGTTTAATTAATTCTTACAATAGTTTAAAATTACCTTTTAAACATCCAATAGTATAAAATAACTTTTTTTATTCATAAGTAATAGAAGTGTTGTTAATACGTTGAGGTCCGCCTGCCCCACACATCACTAAACACGTTTAGCGCTAAACATATTGTAAACATCATTCAGTCTCTGTCATCTTCAAGTGATTGACACAAATAGAACAATGTTTTATTGATAAGAATTAAATTTGTGGTGACAGAAAACGTAAAAAAATTACCCTGTTTTTAACAGGATAAATTTTATGTCAATTAAAATAAACAATCTCGATTCGTAGCTAATCTGCTACGGCGTAGCTAGCGTAGCCGTTACGTAGGCCTTTTGGTATATTGTTCAAACGCTTTCTTCGTTCGTTTTATAATTTTCCGACGTTCAGGACAAGAAATTGCTCATATTTTCCGGGACACGGATTAATGAATAAATCATTTTCACAATCACAAAGTGACGTAACACAAAACCAAAACTCATCTTCATAACAACATTAAACACAAGTTCGGGAAAGTATCAACATTATCATCCGCTGGGGGATGGGAGGCGAATAGCGGATGGTGGATGGTGGGCGGTCATAAATAAAAAACGCATCAATTATGAAGCGCTCGGAAAGGATCCGCCGCGAGGACTCTTGAGCTCAAGGGCTGCGTGCGTTTACCAAGGAAAGACGGACTTTATAGGGTGATATATTTTGCTTTAAAATCTTCTAAAATCAGTTCCGTGGTCAACGGGTTAACATAACGCATACTATCGCAGATTTAAACTATGGGAAAATAAACATTTTCTTTAGAGGGTGAAGAGGTGTGTTAAAAAATCTCTTTGAGTCAGAACCAAAAATGTTTTTATAAGTGCCAATTTGCATCACTGATGTGTCTCCATAAACACTTTTCAATCATTTAAACAAATATAATACCCGATAGAGTAATTTTTACGGAAAAATTAAATCCACATTATAAATAGAGCTACGCGTTTTGTTTTATATAATATTTAAACAAATACAAATATTTAAATTCAATGAACGTAACGATATCAAAGACGTACAAAATTAGCAGAACTCTAACCAATATTCCCACAAGAAATATGTACACACAAATCATTCCATAAAAATATTCTTAGAACATTTTTGGAGATATGTTTGACATCAACATTAAAGTTCCAATTCAGCTAATCACTTTGTATTCATTTCCTCCCGTCATCGAAGCGCGTCGAACCTTTATCGCGGTGCGTTCGAGGGGCCCCACCGCCACCGCCATGTCTTGCCGTCACAGATCTGTCACACAATAGACAGGTGCAGAAGGTTGGCTCCACACAGTGACCAACCGCCAAGTAATTATTATGCCACGGGCAACTAAAAACTGAAATCACGCATTTTTTTGGCAATTCCAAGATTGTGGCAATAACATGTGGCTTGAGGGACCTCCACCATTTGGAACGAGATGGGGCAGTATTGAGCAACATAATAAACTACTCACAGTATTTAATTTGTCAATTCATTTTGGCGACATTATCAATAATGTAAAAGATTGCTTCACTAATTTGTCCACTACCTCCAACAATTTTTTTACACACATACACTTTGTGTGGACGCATTTTGTATTAACAGTATGACAATTAGGTTATCACATTAATTGAAACCACGTATTCTACATCACGTATTTTAAATATGTACAATTAAAATTAATCATAACAATTAACATTCTGGCCGTGGTACCTAATATGAAAATCATAAAAATGAATCGCCGAAATTTATGTTCGCGCATAACTTCCGAACGAATGCACCAAATTGGATAATTCTTTTTTTTTGTTGTGTTCGGTATTGTCAGGACAAGGTTTTTATAATAGAAAATTTCGGAAATTCAAGTTTTTTATTTTTTATTTTGTAGTTTTTGTAAAATTGTTTATTTTATTTTTTTACCAGACTTAACTAATAACAACTTTTAATAACCGCTGTACTGTTTAATGTGATAACCTAATCGACACTCTGTGTAGGTATGTGCATGCGATCTCGCTAGTTGCATGAAGCCGAACTTCTGTACTTGTCTTTCTAGTTCGTGTGAGGGCTGTCCGGGACTCCGGGACCTCACCGATCCCAGCGAAAGAAAAAAGAATGATGCTTTCTTCCTGCCTTATTCGGGCGACATTTTATACAAAGTTGATTAATTAGCGAATTGTTCCTACAACGATATTGTCGCATGTTTTTGTTTACAGAATTTGTTCCACGTTTTTTCGGGTATTTTTTGCGAAGATGTTCCTTCGTAGTAATTAGAAGTGACAAGTTTGTTTTTGCTGGTATTTGTTTTTCAATATAAAGAGTCATTGAAGGTGTTGTAGATGTATACTAGGAAGGAATGTTAAATGACGGTGTTTCAGTAAATAGATCAAAATACACAAATAAAGAAGAATTCCTATTTGAAGAACTCTGCCCACGGTGACATTATTATTGATAAAAGTAGCTTTATCGAAGTTTCAAAGGGTAATGTCGAGAATAAATAACTCAATTCCGAACCGAATCAATTACTTGTTCAGGAAGATCAAATTTACAGAATTATCACAAACTTATTATACATACCAGCACTGTTTACTCCCACGACGCCGAACTATTACTTCTATTACTAGTACAACAACCTACAAGGTAAAACTTTTCGTAGATAAAAGAACAGATAGCAACATAATGACTTCACTCCACACTCGAGCAAGTTTCACTCAGATCTCACTCGTAAGAGTACAGTCAAGGGCAAAAATATTAATACATTTTGTGGAATTTTACAAAGATTTTGTTCTAAAGTATTGATTGAAATTATGAGATATTACGAAAATAGCATGTTTTTTTGTGAATTTCTCGTTAAACCTAGTTCCAATAACTGAAATATGCTACAACACTTCGGTTATTTGATCAATGTTTAACGAGAAATTCGCTTTTTAGTTTTGCAATGTCTATATATAAATACATACCTACATATTATTTTTACCAATATACTACAAGACACTCTCCTTTAAATTTTGCAAACTCTATACATGTTTTCGACTTTGACTGTACGACTCGCTTGCTTTGCATGCAAATGTAACTGGGGCCAGCCCTGAATGAGAATGGCGCGCCACGCGACCTCGGCTACACCCTGTATAATGACAAAGTTTTTATGTGATATCGCTGAACACCGCGGCTTTCCTCGCCTGTCCTGTTATGGAGATCGGCTTGTTAAGGATATTGCGGGGTAGTCTTTTTGTAATATGCTTGGGTTTTGTTTTTGAAAGTTGGAGGAAATAGTGAAAAAAGAACTTACTTATATGTTTTGCTGTTGTGGCACACTTATGCAATCTTACTATGTATGTATTTTAGTGCATGAATCTGATGTTATTATTTAGATGTCTTGACTTTAATATTCAATGAAGTAACCAAACAACGTTTTGTTAAAAAACCGTCCACAAATCTAGAGCTTTTGCTTTACAAAACGTCTTTCTCTCCCCAAAAACGTCAAAATACGATTCCAACAAGTTCCACCACCCCCACAGACTTTGCTTAACAAATGATTAATAAAAATTTACACCGGCGTACGTGTATGGCCAGATGTATGAACGTAAAAAAGCAAAAGGACTATGTAAAGAACGTAGCAGGTGGCGTCCGGCCGACCCCCCGGGAAGGAGGCGTGAGTTTATGTATGTGTCTTAAATATTCGGAGGTAAGTGAGACAATACAACACTTCCTAACTTGATATCGTATCTCACACTATTCCAATATCACTAGCCTAGAGGGAGGTGGCAGTTTCGGCAACGCTTTGCGCCGGCACCGCGCGGGCATCGGCAGAGCCTGTTAATAATGCATGAGCCTGCGAACGCTACTTATGCACTATTTGATGCTGCTCTGAAGCCTCGTCGGCTATTTGTTTTATTTTGTGATGGATAGCAAGAACTTGGAAAGGTGTATAAGTATGATCCTTAGATTGTTCTGGTGCTGTACTGGTGTTGTACTAGGTAGTATCCTAAGACGCTTTAATGATGCGAGTTTTATGACCAAGTTTTTTATAGTTCAGGACCGAAGTAGTGTGACATGATTGGTGATGGCTCGCTATATATATATATATATATTATACAAGCTTCTGCACGCGACTTCGTCCGCGTCTTTTTTATTTTTTTTTAGTATATAGATTCAACTTAAAAAAACTCATTTAATGCTATGCTTGAAAACCAAAAAGACTAAAAAAGTAATTGTCTAGCCATTAACAGCAAGAAACAACACTAAAAATAATTAGAATGCGTATTGTAATCTTGTATATTAGCACAAAAGGCACAAGTAACAACATATGTTCATTATTCTCGTCGCTTACCGCAGTACAAATTACTGTACCTTTTTTATGATAAGCCGACCCAACAATTTCTCGGTAACTTGCCATTTTTCTGCAAACGGTTTTGTTTGTTTCGTATTAGCGTTATATTGGGGCGAGGTTTTATTTTGTAAGCGAAAAAATAGGACAATATTCTGGATGCTGACCTTGGTATGGGACCGTATATGATTTGAAAGTGAACTCATTTGTTTTCAAAGTAAATCATCGCGGGTTTACATCACACCAGAGCGGTAAGTTTAAATTTCGAAATGATATTTGAAAAATTCTATAAGTCAGAAGGCCAATTCTCGTAATTAAAAATGATTAGCCGCAATCTCATCTCAGCGACATTCAATGTCAAAAAATTGTCATAAATGTATGGATTTCAGAGGTATTTTTAACAGATTGAGACTGAGATCAGAATGTGAACGTTCTTAAAATTATGAGAATTGCCCCTCTGAACATGATCAATGGTGGAATGCTTCAAAAAGTTTGGTATGCTTCTGTCTGTTAAAATAATAAACGATCACTTATTCGCTGTTCACACGCAATGTTATTTCACTCTCAATCTTCTGCTTGATCGTTCATACTGTAGTGTCGGTGTTCAGTAATTGTTACGAAGATGAGAAAATTGAAATCTCTTACTCATATTCTAGGCAAAGTTAGAATTTTAGTATAAGAAGGATCTCGAAAGCTCATGAGCTTTTTCAAAGGTAAATATTTTTTTAATTGTCGTTCTTAGTTATATCTTCGTATAATTTTTCTCCAGTTTACTTCAAAATAGCTGCAACACAAACCAGCCGACTTACATTTTCCTTTTTAACAATATTCTTATAACAAAAGTTGATACATCTGTCCCCATCGTGGCTACAATAAAGCATAACGCAGCAATATGCTAGACTGGTGTATTGTTCACTTCGCAGTGCGCTATATGTATGCAAATGTGGAGTATTGAGAGGTACCGAGTGATGGAGCACGTAGGCGACGCGAGGCGTACGAAATATGAGGCGGAGGTTCGTTCCACTCCCTGTGTGTCACAGGTTCGTTTAGAAGGATGAAGAGTGACTACAAATGAGTGAATGTGTTTATTGAAAGTAAACAAATATTCAGTTAATTATTTACGACAAGGTTTTAAATCTTTTGGCTAATCATATTTAACTAAACTCATTTTTTTTTTTTAACCTTTTTCAGACTAGTTTGTATAAGTTTTGTGGATTACAGTCTGTATCTTGTGAAATGAGTTGTGTGCTTCACATAAACCGATGCTCTACTATGCTAATCTAACTCTCGACTCATTCACTTCTTTGTCCTGCCAACAGGTTGCTGTGCTAATAATTATGCAGCCTTAATTTTGCTCAATCAGATAAACACGAAGCCAAGAATTTGGTAAAAGTCGACTCAGAAGCCTGTACCGCTTAACAAAGTGAAAGCTGGCTGGATCTGGGCATTTAGCTTAAAGCTGTATTAGTTACCGAAACGGAAGGTGATGCGCCAGGATGCTCAGTGTCGTCACGTCCCGAGAGCTCGCTGTGAAATGTTCCGCTAGCATTGAACCCGATAATCCAATGAATGGGGGTTTTCGCTTTTCGTTCGTTGTTTGATGGCACGTTGAAATATTAAATTAGCGTTTCTGTCAGCGTCTACTTATATAATAGGGGATTTATGAGTAGATCACACTAGAAATTCAAAATTGCCTGTAAATGGTTTACAATTAAAAAAATAATAATAATAATATTTTTATTTCAGACTTAATTCTAGTCCATAGTTTCGGCTCATGCAATTAAAAGTACTTATAAAATATATTAAATTCCAAAACAGATAAAAACCTAAATTACAATTGTGATAACTTTAAAATATTCAACAGCACAAAAAATATAAAAAATACAGAATCATATAATATAAAAATAAATAAAATGTCAAATATAAAATTGTCAAATTGTAAAAATTATATAAAAATTTCAAAAGATTAAAAATAAAAAAATATAAATAAAAATGATATGACTTGCAAACATAAATAAAAAGCTAAGCTATTTTACAAATGCTTTGAGTTTGAGAAAATTATCTGTTTTGTGAAGAATAATCATTTTAAAAATAATCTCTCAATTGATATATCCCGACCAACTATAGGAGCAACTATTTGTAGGACATTTTTACCACAATATTGTAACATATTCTTCTTTCCATCAGATTGTATCACCGTTGAGTGGTCACTCATGCGCAGAATGGATGGTCATGTCACAGTTAACAAGCTATCATTAACGATTTCATGAAATATGAAGCAAAATATTTCGCGTTTGAGCTCAGCTTTCAGTACGTTTCGGTAGCTCATTGATTTCATGCTCATTACATTTAATATGGTGTCATATATGTAACAGCTGTAATAATATTATTCGTGCATCATTCAGTTTTCAGTTGCATTTTATACTGTATTTCAGTAAAGAATTTTAATAAAATTCTCATCATTTATAAATCATGACATGATCATTTGATTGTAGTTAATAATTACTATATGCTTCTAAAGTATTTTGGATAATAATCATAAGTACAACAAATTCAAAATATATTTTTTCTAGACTGCACTCACCCACTCCTGGGCAAAGGCATGGCTCTATTATTTCCATTCTTCAAAATTTTCAATCTTTCGAAATTATCTCAATCTCAATTTTTACTGTTATGTATTTACTTTAAACTACCTGCCACTACATAGCGCAATTTCAGCAACTTTTATCCTCAATATTTATGCTAAACGGGTTTCAAGCGGTAGTTTGGCACTTTGCCATCGAGCTATAACATTTCGATGCACTTTGCCTACCCGCTCGGGGTCGTAAGCGCGATATTATGTACATATTTCCTATTTAAGGTACGTTATGCTTCAAGTATGAGGTGCTTGTAGGTTGGCTAGGGCGTAGATAGAGGGATGACTACGGCGTAGAAGGCTGGCTACGCCGTAGAGGGCTGGCTACGCTGTAGGCAAGCATCGGTGACTTTAAATGGAGAATGAAATGGAGGGAACATTGAAAGATGTCATGGAAATATTAGATTAGACAATTTTATAAAATTTGTGACTTTGTACAAATTAATTGGAAATGTTAAAAGAAACGAAATTTTTCAATTATTTTGTTTACGCAGGTCAAAGTGCTACAATTAGTTACGTTCACCGTTCGAACAAACATTTCCACTTACTTGAGCAATTGCAGCTGAGACACAATACATCTTCACACCTTCTGCTTACGTAAATCTAGCTTAAGAGTCCCTATCAATTTCGCTGTCTAAAAACAGAAAATTCCATTTTTTTCAGCGCAATTTTCTCAATATCCTTAAGTTATCTACTTTTTTTTTTAAATGCACAGTTATTTATCATCTATTTATCTAGTAAGTCTACAAATTAAAATTTTGATAACTACTTAATATAAATTAAGAAAAATAAAAATCTAACACACGTTTTTACGTAAACACGAAACACCATGTTTTTCAATTGCTTTTTTAGCTTACTGGTAGCAAATAACAATCTGAAAAAAATCCCAAATATTGGGAACATAGTATATTAGTAAGTCTACAATTTATTTTTTAAAAGTTTAATGAATTAGTACTTGTAAAAAAATGTTGACTACGCTGAAAAACTCCAATAAAATCATGTGCAAAACCGTCGTCTATGTGTAAGAATTGATTGAAAATAACAATAAGTGTTAAATATTTTAAAATTTGAGGTGTTTATCTACCAAACTCTATTTTTATATTTTAATTTAGACTACTTATTTAATTGTAGTAAAATATTTAAATAATGCCTTATAAACCGATGCGCTCGCTCGATGCATTCAGTCGCGCCCGAGGGCTTCTCGACGACGGACCTGTGTCGCCTGTGACGTTCGCCGCTCCCGACGTAACTAGCGAATCGCGCATGATTTTGTACTACGCCTGACCAGTTTTGAGACTAAGTATATTTATTTTTTTATTTTAATAGTGTGACTTATTAATGTTTTGTATTGTACTATTAGTAATATGGTGAATATATTTTTAGAAAATGGGTCGAAAAAGTGAACTTTATTATCATGGAAAAATCAAAGGTAAAAAGAATAAAGTTGAAAAAACACGAAAGGCACGTGCAGTTCTTAGGTAAATAATAATTGTTGCAATCACCTTAATTAAGAAAATTGTAATGATTTACTATTATTTATATAGTCTAAAAATATTTTAATTGTATTTGTAGAGAATTACATGGTAGAAATCTACCAAAAATCAAATATTACTTGGAACATCATCAATGAGCAAAAACACAAATACAAACACACAAACAAGACAAATTATAAAGTAACAGTGTACTCATTGTTGAAAAGCCTAATAAATAAATAAAATAAATAAGACAAAATGGCTCGCTATACTATACTCTCATGGTATGCGGTCTTATAGCGAGGGAAATACTACAGACCCCTTCGTTCTGTATTAGGTAAACAATAACACGTGTAATTCGTTTCAGACGTACCTTGTATACGCTGGTCACACTTTGTAATTTGCTTTTGCTATAGTGAATACTAGGTTAAGATGTTTTTATTTCAACGATATTTATTGTATTTAGGGGACCTAAACATAACATGTCATAATCACAATAAAATCCATCCAGTATTACGGAATCTTAGTAAAAACTATGGAGTACTAATAATAGCGGTTCCGGACCAAGATTATTTGTTCCCGCTTCATCGTACGCTTCAACGCACACTACGATTATCAGCTATAGTTCGAACGCACACAGACACATTGCGCTCCTATAATTACCTAATCTAGTAGCGCGCAGAAATTGATAGGGACTCTTAAAATTGAAAGCAATAGTATAACATTCAAGAGTAGCTGCAACCAATCTCAGGATTACACTCAGCTGGAGGCTCGCGCTGCGCCTGATTGGAAACTGTGAGCAACTGAGCAAACATTCACGAGATATGTGCGGAACAGCTGGGAGTTGGGGAGTTAGTACTGATGCAGTGATGAAGATTCGGTAGGTATCTTTTGGAAAAGATGGATCGATGAAGTAAAGTTGCAACGGTAGAAGTAAGGTATTGGTCGATGCCTGTAGTTTAGTGATCTGTTTTGCAACTTTCGGATAAGTTTCAGTCAACTTATCTGATAGATAGAGGCTATTTTGGTCACTGTGACAGCAATACCTATATGTTATTACGGGAGCAGAGTTGAACGTAGCACTTGAGAATTATAAATAGATTTGGAGGAATATCGTGTATTACGTTTCTAACCGAGAAGAAAAGGGAAATCCTCCACAAGAAAACTAAACAGAATACTTGATTTTGAAAAATAAAAAAGAAGCCTCAATGTAACTTTAGGGTTACCTTCACTTAACCCTCGCGTGCTACCTAAAGCTAGTTAGCCACTTCAGACGCACTCGTAACCATAGTTCACATCAACCCTACGTCACGCCACGCAGCTCCGAAACGAAAGCTTACAACAATAAAAACGCTTGAAAGCCTCTCGTAAAATAAAACAAAGATGGGACTGGCATAACTGCCGGCATCTAGCGGATGGCCGAGGAACTAATGACGTCTACATCTCGTTGATAAAGTTTTCCGGCTAAATTATGTCCTGAACATAGTTTGGCGAGTGTAATCGGGTGACGTAAAGTTGCTTATAGGATTAAGCTGTTGAATAAACGGGTTAACTAACATCCAGCTAGGATGCAAATGTGTTTCACGAAAGAAACGGGTACGGAAAGTTAATTCACCATTTCAAAATTGTTTGTATTTTGTTTGTATTTTGCAGGATATGCACTTATTGGAGAATTCCAGCAACACCTGGTTCTCAAAACGAGGTTTAATACTGATAATTCCAAAAACCTTGGTAACTCTGCATGAACACTTTAAACTCATTCACTCACTCACTAATTTTTTAATCGCACTTTTCTATGCATGTGGAAACGCCTATAGGCACATGTAATGTTTTTTCTTGTAGCCTGCTGTCTGTGTTCTGTGTTGTCTGTGTATCATAAATTGCGTAAGTAAATAAGTACCAGTGCCGTCACGTCTCACACGCGATTTCGCAATGTTTTTGTTTTGCTCAGTGTTTTGGAGTGTCGCTAGTGGCGTAGTCTTTATAAATAATTCTTCATCATAACATCATAATCAGCCTATAATGTCCCCACTGCTGGGATACAGGCCTCCTCTTGGTGAGTGGGAGTGGGCCGTAATACATCTCGCGGGCTCAGTGCGGGTTGGCAGATGTCACATGTCTTCGAATTTTTGGTTCTAGGACTTTTTAAGACGTTTACTACGTTTACGACTTTTGGGACGTTCTAGGACGTTTACTTTTCGATAAACATGCAACAAGATGTTGCGCATTATATGTAATAGGTAGGTATTGCATTATTTAGTGAGACACTCAAGGGGCCGGAGTCCCTTGAGGCTTGCTCCGAGCACAGGTAATTAGATATTACGTTAGTCTAGTGACTCTAGTGCCTTCTAGTCAGTATATTGAATTAAGTTCATACCTATGCCTGCAATACATCTACATGTTTACATAACGTTTGTGACTGAGTTCACTTTGATGCATCAATATTAGATATAGTTTTGGCAAGTCAGCTGATTTCTCATGATGCTCAATAATTTTTGAGTTACTTATAGCAAAATCGTGCACTGCCTGCACTTTTCTCTCAATAAGACGCCGTAAAACCCTACTTTTATAAATAGTATGAAACGGTTTCATGCTTGGAAAAAACCTTGAGTTGAATGTTGACGACAAACAATCCACATTATTAAATGCATGGAACCTACAGCCCTGTCACAGTTAGTGCCTCTGTCAGCAGCTATACAACAGCAACCTTATTGTAAAGAGAATGAAGACCACAATGATTTTGACAGTGATGCCAAATCAAAGGCAAAATAACTGAAAGGATTGTAACAGTTCACATGTTTCTAGTTCAGCAACTAGAAACAGTTCTATTTTCTTGTTAGTTATGAAGTTTAAAAGTGCCTTTTATGTGCCTATTTGGAATAAATGCTTTGACTTTAGTTACAGAATTCTAAAATTTAATGACACAACGTTAGTATGTGTGTTTGAGTTTTGTTTCTACAATTAGGTAGTTTTGGTTGTAATAGTGTCAATGTGGGTAAAGTCGACCAATGAAAGGTCGAGTTTGAGATTAATAAAATCATTAACTCGATCTTGAAAACGTCTTTCACAGGGTTATTTTCAATTTAAGCGTGCTCTCGACCAAACGTGCTTAAACTAAGTCAATTTGGCTTACCGCCATTGATAGCGACGGCAAAAATAAGCCAATTTTGTGGTTGAAGAGTCAGCAAGACTGCCGTTATACAATTTACTAAACGATCAATTGAAGCTGAAGTAACTCGAGCTCCTAGTGAATGTGTTTATTGAAAATACTTATTAATCCAAACCTAAGAATATATTCTAGCCATATAAAATTCTTGGAAAAGTCCTAGGATTTTCGAGTTAAACAGGACAGTTTGAGTGAAAGGAAGCAAAGAAGATTGCTCAATTTTCCTGAATAGTGTAATCTGCAAAACCGCAAACTAATGTAGTGTGTTTCATGAAAATTGAGCGTAAAAGTACCTTTCTCGCTGTACATTCTAGAGAGAATTTTGAAAGAAAAATTACAATAATTATGTTTGTTTGCAAGGCTAGCTTCTATAACTTCACAACTTTTAAATGCGTGTTGGTGATCCTATTCGCATTTTTATGTACTAAAATAAGCACATTAAAAATATGTAAACCTTTTATTCCTCACATTAACATGACGGTGTATGATAATGAGGCTCAGCTGAAGTGACGCCAAGCGCTGAAAAATAAAGATGGCGGCGTAAAACCACTTTAAATGCGCACTTTTTACGTTTAATATGAAAAATATGTAAAAAGAAACATAAAATGTTGTGCGAAGTTATGTTCTAGTACTTTTATGTGCGTCCCATGTTGGGGAGATATCTTTGTGCTTAAATTGTCTGTATTGTAGTAAGTAGAATTGTCGTATTCTTTTGTCTGTCTTTTTGTTACTCAGAACCATTTCCCTAATCGGCACTTCCTAATGAAACTTCTATTTATCCAAATAATGTATAGCTTGTAATCAAACTTGTGACATTTCCAGTTGCTCACCCGACACTGTTTCTAAAAGCAATAATCGTTAAACCTTTCGTGACAACAATTTAAACTTTTCTACAAAACATGGCCATTTGTATTTTAGATGTATTTTATCGTTTCAATTTTATTTGCTAACATTCGTCCTTTGACGATCAGACGTTACAATGTCAGTAAACGTGTAATATGCGACAAATTTCATCCAATTCAATGAATAGGTTGAGGTAAACTCACATAACTTTCACGTAAACAGAAAATACAAGATATAAGTCGTGCCGTAAATCAGAGCACGTAAAGTTACTGCGAAGAAACGCAGCAATGTATTTTAGTGCCGGTGAATTGGTCGTTTATCTCTAAGGAACATTGTACGGAGGAATGAACGTGCATCGCCTTTGTTTTCATTTATGGACTAGCTTTAAAGTTTATGTGATTTTTAAAAAGGAACATGTTTAATGACCGTAGTTTCAAAGTAGTGCCTCAAAACATGTATTAATAAAATTCAGCGATGATCGTGAAACTATAGTATCATACAAGTAGCTTGTATCAACCTACGCCTTAATACATATATAATTATATATTATAATTAAACAAGTTGTGTTCGAATTTAATGAGAACTGTAATCTTGTTATTTCTGTCAACAACAATTTGCTTCACAATTCTAAAGGCTTCATGTAATTAATGTGATAAAATCACTTCACACAGAACTCTTTGATTTTAATTGAACATAATATAATTATATCAATTCAATCAACTATATACAAGACTGCCTCGTTTGTGTCGTGTGTCTAGTGAACGCAAGCACAACTGCTGAACATTCGGTCCTGAGTTTGAACACCAGATTCGATCGCGCAAAGATTTACTGGGTTTTTTGGCAGCTTGTAGTGTGTTGTCGTGCTTGGTTAATGGCATCGGACGCACCCGCTCTTGACTTAAACATAACTGACGAAATTTGGGTGCACTTGACACCTCTGCCTACCTCATGGAGGGACACATGCTCGTTGTTACGTTTCCTGCTATTCCTCTGAGTTCAACGCACTCATCCGTACTCCTGTTTCAATTGTCGTAGGTCTTGCTCAGTGCTCGGTGAAGCCGCATTCACGCTTCATTTGATTCGCCACTAATTAATAGAGCAAATGGCTAATTGATTGTATTCACACAAGTACAAAATCCAATCAGTGCACATGGCAATGTTATGTAACGGCAGGAGGAAACTATTATATCATTATTGATATACGATCGTGATTCATAGAGTTAGATAGAGCCTCTTATTTAGGTCGGCCAGTACCTACTCAATTTGGTTGCTACCTAATTACACGAATGATAATTTATCATCCGAGCTTATTCTTGAGATTGTCATTTATTTTCTTAGGTGAGTGACGTCCTTTTGTTCCAAAATACCTGTATTCTTTATGAAAATAAGTAAACATGTCTAGTAAAATACCTACAGTGAGGACAATTTCTTTTTCTAGAAACATTTATTTCAATACTTAACATAACTAAGTAGTATCAAATAATTCATGTTACAAAGCACAGTGGGCCCGGCATCACCATCGTCTGGACAAAACGCAAGTCTTCGAAGTGTGTGCACAGCGCCCTCTGTGGCGCACACAGAGGGCGCTGTGCACACACTTGACGAACCACTCGTCTGTGTTTGAGCAGCTATTGATGCTGGGGATATTCAGTGGGCCGAGAAATCTAGGCAATTATCAGGAAACAATTGAATTTACGATTTGAAATTTTAAGCTCATAAATAAACTGTATTCATACATCAATGTTCAAACATGACTGTGTACCATGTTTTATCGAAAGACGATAGCTAGATACATCAATGAATACTCCTATAGCTGCGTTTACGTTCATACATCTGCACCCTGATTGCGTAACACACTTTCAATCACAAGCCGAAAGTTTAGAAGGATATCGCTAGTCCATTGCTTCATAGGTTTGAAAAATTCGTCTGCTCAACAACGTATAACGCAATGAACGTGGGTGAACTGTCAAAATGAAACCCATTGCGTTCAATTGTCATGGTGTGTTACACAATTCCCCCGCTGTGCCTATACGCACGCCGGTTGCGAGTACGCACCTTACGTAGATGTTTTGTGTAATAAGGCAAATAATTTGCTTTTGTCAATATCTGGTCTGCTGTTACCGGTGTTAGGTCCTCCTTAGTCAAATGCGACCAGTTTAATCATTCAGTCTTTTTCACAATTTTTTACAAAAACACCATCTTTTTTATTAGTCGTTAATGCCTCACTGCTGGGCAAAGGCCTCCCTACGCTCTTTCCATAAAAACCACTAGAAAATCTAAAATCAACGAACTATTTTTGAAGAACAAAAAATCCTAACCCACTTTGCACAGTCCTGCAATCGAATCCGGCGTCCATATTGTGAACTAGATGCTCAACAAAGCGGAAGCCATGTTTTGACTACCAACATCGGTTTGCTGACATCTCTGTATTTTGTATTTAAACTCAGCCTCAGTATTGAGCGTTCAGATTCCGTATCTTGGCAAATATTTGTGGGAGTACAAGCTGGAGTTTGTTCCTTGGCTCAATATTCTGCTGGAGGTGACATGGTGTAGAGCGTGCTATGAATTGAGAATTTTGCTAAAAGGCTGTGTATTTGGTGCATGTTAATAATCGGTCGCGTGCCTGTCAGCGAAACTTGTCAAGTAAATGAATCACTTAATTAAATATGCGTCACATTTTCCGCCAGACATTCAATTACATTCATCACCTTTTTATAATTAATTTGAGCGAAAGCAAAATGAACTGCTTTGGCTTTATTCTTATTAGCATTTTTATAAATATTTTTCTTGTTAAAGTCATTTTGTTTAAATTCAAAGGTAATTGGCGCACTGTGCACGACTGTGAAATAAATCGCGTAAATGACAATATTGAGAGTGTTGCGACTCCTATTTGTATGTTAATAGACATCTGATGATCGTCGTCGCCCACCAAACTTCCTTGCTGAGTAAATTAAATTTTTCATGAATATTTTTTCTTGGGTTGTTTGCGAAATGGTAGTGTAATTCTTTTTGAAGTGATTTTGCCTTTAAATACGGTTATGTTTTGTTATGGTTTCCTGGGGTACTTGGATTTCAAACAATCTGTTGTAGATACATACTGTACACAAGTTAAGTCTGGGGTTATCATTGTTATCAAAGAGTTGGCGGAAGAATGGTCGTGTACTGAGAGTGGAATATGTGTACTATTTTACTCTTTCGCGTTAGTTGAAATTGATTTTGACCGCCCGTTATTCGCATATTATGTACCTCTTCAAGATTGCCTTCACTATGTAACTGAAATTTTCTTTCAAAATCATTCCTTATTTTGTACCTATTTAATTATTCACAACGCCATCCAGACGGAACTTGAAATAATTAACAAAATAATTATCACAAAGTTGAAAGTGTTGTCCACGTCGGCTGTGAGAGGGCCCACGGTGCGGCCAGCGCGTAACAACTTTGTGCACAGTTTTATTTTGTTGTTAGTTCAGCGGCCGCCAATACGGAAGTCATTTCGCTTTTTGCGCGTTGAATATTTTTATGAATACTTTTCAGTTCCTGTTATTTTTTTACTGTTTGTTCAACTTCAAAGCTAGTTGCTGGTTTCAAACAATCTGCAACTGATTTAATTTTATTGTTTAAAATAAAATGTGTTTATTTTTGTTTGAACGTGTGAACATCGCAACGTTCTGTATTCATTTTATGCAAAATTTTAGGTAACGAATTCAATTCAAACTGTTTGTTTGTGAAAAACGCAATTTTCACTATTTTTGATAAAAAAGCATGTATTGTGTTAACAAGTTCGCTTCATGAGTTTCATTATTTTTATTGCAAATAACAGCAACCTTTTTAAAACCTTGATAGTAATAAGCACTGCACAAAACCAGGGCACACAGTGTGCCAACTTAGAGCAGTGTCTGTCAAACTGTACATTAAAAGCTTACTTGAGGAGCTTGTAAACAAATAAACTCAACAAACAAACAAACTTAGTTCGATATAACATTGTGCGCTGAGATCGCTGTGTTGTTACCTCAGTTTTGGAGTTCGAAGGTGTTTGCCTACTGATGTTTTTTATTTGATTATAAAATTAACGGCTCATAAATAGTAAAGATCCACAAATGTTGCTGTTTCCTTAAGACAAATACAATATTGAAATGCAACTATAAAAACAATATTGAAAATTTTATAGTTGTTATTCACATTTAATTCATAGTTTACCCTTTTTTTATCTGATCTCCTTCCTTTGCAGTAAGTTTATTTAGAAGAAGGCAATCAGTTTCAACAGCTGCCCCAATTTTTTTCCAGTTAATTTCACAATACACTGCACAGTGCGACGTACTCATAGTCCGTCGTCTTGGGAAATCTAAGATCAGAGTCGCAACGAATTTTATCAAAATGAACAAATCCTTTCTTTTCCTGGACATTTAATTTTTATTTTTGGCTTTTATGGGAGTAAAAAGAAAAAGTTAACTTCTAAACAGTTTCGGAACGTATGTTGCGATGTTATCGAGTTACTTTAATCTACTAAAATATTTTCGAAGCCGACTCAAATATCTGCGGTATACTTTGTGAATGTCATCTGTATACTCGTAAAACACTGTTCAAACGATAACGTGTACTGGGACTTTGCTTTAGTAAGTGTTGATGCCAGTGTATGTTGTGTATAAGGCTGAAGTTTAACATTTAGTAAAAAAATGAAGAAAACCTTACGCATGATTGATAAAGTTTTTATAGTTATTTGTTGGTTGGTTCTTTTTTAAATTCAACTGAGAAAGTTTTTTTTTATATTTATGAAATCTATCTATATTACGGTAAAAGTTTTCTTTCTTATTGAGCTATTTTCT
The DNA here is from genome assembly GCA_914767645.1 of Hydraecia micacea. Lineage (NCBI taxonomy): Eukaryota > Metazoa > Arthropoda > Insecta > Lepidoptera > Noctuidae > Hydraecia > Hydraecia micacea. The sequence continues at coordinate 315,274 of OU611798.1, forward strand.
TCTTTACCCAAATACGAGGAAGGTTTCTTTTCCAATACCCAAACACCCGTGACCCTTCTTATCCGAATCTTGAATAAGCAATTAATTCCCTTGGCCGTGCAACGTTGATCCCTACCCTGTTTGAACATAAATTCTCATTATCTTAGGATTTTATCGAAGAATTTGACTTTAAAATGAGACCACAGTGCAGGAAGTGTGTCCTTGTCCCTTACAGCGCTGTGAGGAGGGTTGTGCCCGAAAATAGAGTGCGGTGTCTTTGTTATAGATAGTGAGGCTTCTGAGTAGCTGCGGCTTATGTAGAGGCAAGGTTCGACGGACGTCGCTGATTCAATCTAAGGGCGACTCCAGTAAGGATAGGAGTGTCATTAGAGTAGTAATAGCTTTGGTTTTGTAATTTTGTAAATAAAAACAGTAACTTTTTTTTTCGAAAATCTGATTATCGAGACCCAAATACTCTAAAATTCAACTTTTAACGTATATTCTGACAGAAGCTTTTATGAAATCATTTAATTAGTTCTCAAATTGTAAAATAGGCTTTTTCACATTAATGTTTTAAATACATCTTCGCCACTCCTGAAGCTTTGCATACCTCTACATAATAATAATTAACGTAATTGATCAATCCGAGCCCCGAGACTATAATACACGAGTCCCTAGGGACTCGGTAATTAGGTATCTTTGAATTTCTTTGACTTGGTACATTCGTATTCCTTCCGACGACTCGGAGGTACAAAGCTTTATTATCCGAGTTCGGGAAGCCGAAAAAGAGGATTATGAGTTAATCCTCTTTTATCATATGAACGTGCACAAGTAAGAATGGAATCTATTCTACGTTAAATCCCAGACTTGTATTTGCTATACCATTTCATTGCCATTTGCAATAGTTAATTCTTTTGGTTCAGTAGTAGCAAAATTCAAACGAATTACCTTAAATGGGCATAGAACCCAAAACAAAAAAGAAACATTTGGTCTGCACCAAACATTTGAATCGAAGAACCAATTTTGCTTTGTCCACTCACAAAAAAGTACACCGTGTAAGGAAAAAATTTAAGTCAGAAACTCGACAAAATTTTTGTTTTATAGTACCGAGTTGAGTCATGACTTTGACCAAGTTCCCGCGACTCGGCCCACTAGGCGAGAGGATTTTAATTTATTACCGTCCTGTTGAGCTTAGAGAAGTGATTGCAAACAATCGAACTGTACTTTTTACGGGCACAGTTGGGTAATTGGAAAAGTTAAGAAGAATGTTGAGACAATGGTGAATGTTAAGGACCCCCGGGGCGCGAATTTGAATATTTCTGAACGGTTTTCGGACGAGATAGACTTAATATAGGTAAAGGGTTTATTAGCTGAAGTTTAATCATTGCTTGGATCTCTTTTATCTCTCTTATCGTTTAGAAAGTTGCAGAAAATAAAAGAAACCTCTGGCTATCTTTGCACTTAACTTTAAAGTCTTATTTCGGCACGAAAACAAGTAAGCGTAATTACTTTCTATACTCGTAATCAATTTAACACCATTACTATTAAAATCAAACTCCCTAGAAAAGAAAATGAACTCCGCACATTTAAAAATGCTCTCCAAGCACGCGACCTCGATTTTAAACCCTAATTTAAAAACGCATTCACAGACGCGGTCACTGCCGCTCCATAAATTCTCGTCCCTCCAGAGATTGCCTACTTCCTTCCACCGCGACCGAGAAGGTTCTAGTAACGAGTGTGAGGTCACAAGGAGGTTGGACACATTTACTTAAATTATTTTCTTCAAGGCTGGATTGGCCTACAACAATAAAGCCTCTTGTGGCAGCCGTGACTAGTTATTTCATCCATGATTAGGCATTTTCTAGTTTAGTTTAAAGCGTCTAAGAAACTTTACCTCCACCGCGGGTTTTATTTTCTTGAAAATATGTTGCATGATTAATAACTTAGTTCAAAAATGTTACCTTAAGAACAGCAAAAAAAAGGCATTAGCTTGTTGGATTCTTCTCTTGTGGTCACTTGAATAGAAATCTAGGCCAAGCCTGGGACCAGGACCAGGTTGAATAACTACTAGTTTGAACTTTGAAAACACCATACATACTTAACTACAGAATAAACATTTAAGTTTGTACTATGTATAGGTCGAAATAATTCAAGTTTAATGGGAACAATAGGCTTACTATTATATTCGTTCAATGTTATTAATGAATTAAGTATTTACATAATATAGGTTATACAAATATAATATCTGTGTATATCTAATACTAAAAATAACAAAATTAAATCCTAACTTAACTAAAAGTATACAGAAACTAAAATATAGCGTCGAAAAATTCATCCGCATCGCTGTCGACTGGTAATGTTCCCAAGAGACTGGCGGCATTGCCAGTATGTATATATGTATGTATATACTATGTATATACATATATATGTATGTACATCTGTACAAGAGCCTATTTTTCGCCTTTGTCACAGCAAAGCGTATACATCTCATTCCGAACCGAGAACACACGTACAAGGCAACCTAAACAATGATCCTACATGAAAACACACAACCTTTTCAACGAGTTCAGCCCATGTTTAGCCCTCGCCACGCAATGTAAGGTCTAATAGAAAATTGACTTTAAAAGGTCAAATTCTTTGTGCGTTTAAAAGAAAGCTTGTTGGACCAGTTAGAGTATCCTCCATTGAAGTTTATTTTAGACTTCTATTTTTGGGAATTCGGTAACATTTACCACATGGGCTATGCTTGGCTTCTAGGAGATGAGATTTAAGCATATAAGTAAGTAATTACATAGGTATATGAAAAAGAAATCAGGACAAAAATATATTTTATAAGAAATAGTTATGTTATATTATTTACAAGTATTCAATTATATAAGAGATAGAAATATCTTGTAAATGTATAGTAAGCGGGTTATAAAAAAGTACTGCATACTGGCATACACCTACTTAAAAATAGGTTTACGATCGTAGTACGTTGACCGCAAAGAAAAATGTAGAACGTTATGCTTGTCTTCCTTGTTCATAGAGGACAATTTCGTTGAAAAAGAGTTGTTATAACGATACAATATTGTTCAAAGTCAAAGTCAAAAGTCAAAGTCAAAGTATTTATTAGTGTGTTTTTTGGTGATACAATAGGTCTTATAATTAGGATATGGTAACTCAAAAAACTACCCATTAGGGCATACACTACTCGTATTTAGCAATTTAAGAATATGTGAAAGGGCAGCAAGGGGACAAAGTTTTCTCGTTGAGCTGCGGCCATTCATGAAGAGAAACTTATAATGATTGATATCGACTTCATACATCGCAATGAAAATATCTTCGACTTTCATATTTTCAGACCTTTTCATCACTTTCCTGTTTTCATGGTGGGACTTATAGCTTTGTTAGAGTTGGAGCCGAAATAATGATGTGCTACGTTTTATCTGCTACGCCTGCTATGACGTAGCACATGCTACGGGGGAATCACTGCGTTTGCTACGGTGTAGGCATTGCCATGGCAGCGTAACTGGCATAGCATACTTATTCAATCTTTATGCATTTATGCATCGAAAGGCGACAGATAAACAAAACAAAAAAATCTCCGTTTTTACGATTCGCTGACGAAACCCTGTAACGGAAACGTTCGCTGAAACGAGTGCATGAATAAAGCTCGGCTTCATACAGCCTAATTTACAGCGCTCGTTGAATATTTGAGACCTGTATCTGGAGAGTATAAAATTTTATTTCTCTCCGCCTTCAAGCTTCGATAATAATATGTTTATTTAACGATGCGACGAGAATCTTTGCGACTTTTCCCCAAAATTGAAGGTTTTATTAGCCGGTCTGGAGAGGATACGGGCCAATTTGGTGAAGTGTTAAGAAACGATTACTGGCCGACTCAACTGAAACTGGAAATCTACTATTTAAATTATAAAATAATTACTGTTGACACTTATCGAGTCAATTGTACGAATCGTTCTTTATAATACCAAAAATTAAGGAATAACATACAAACTACAAATCACTTGTAGGTACTTACATATTATTTATTATATTTAAAAAATACTACATGGCAAGGCAAGCAGCACGTAATATTTCAACAATTGTATATCTTCATAATTAAATATTCAAAAGCCAATGTACATAAACAATTGTAACATGACGCGCACATCAACTCATTGTTCGGACGTAACAATTAATCACCCCCCCCCCACCCCCCCCCTCCCCGCCCGCACCTCACAATATTGTATCAATTATAACATCAACGTCAGAACTGAACTCATTCAACTCGTGTAGTATGAAAGAACACACTGTACAGTCAAGGACTAAAACATTTGTACCTTTTTTTAGCAATCTGTATACATATGTATTTTTGCTCTCTTCTGTACAGTGTGCTATAAAAATCTCACTGGAGTTTTGCTAAATTCAAATGAGATTATTCCAAAAGTTTTGAACATTATTGACCCAGACGAATACACATACATATTTAATATATTACAATTTCAATAGATATTTTAGCATAATAAGGCTTTTGAAATTCGCTAAACGTAAATAATATTTATAGCCTTTGACTATAAACCTCGCACACCTCACACATACACAAGTGCACAGTGCTATAAAATAGATCACAGAAGGTCGGCCTCATACAACAAGTGCTTTAATAGTGATATGGGACAAAACTAAGAATTTTTTGGAATGTGAGACAAAACTTCGGGACGAACGAAGAATAAATCGTGAAAACAGGCGCACGCACTTATAGACGCGTACATACAGCGATCTCAAACAAATTCCAGTCGTGGAGTGCACTTATTTTCTCTGGACTGTACTTACCTGTCAAAAACAGTAACCTAGATAATGTGGATAAGACAAAGTTTAAAACAGAAGACGAACTAGCAGGGGATCGAGGAGGGGGGGGGGGGGTGGAGGGGATCAGACGGGAATAAATCCTTGCACTCACTGTACGTGAAGCGTGTCTATGCGTAACCACCATTTCTAAAAGTCCTGACTATACTTAAGCCGGACATTTTCAAAATAAGTCCAGCTATTTTACTTTTTAATCTTTCTTTTTCAGTAATCATTTATCAATTTGAATTAACCAAAAACTTATCTTTTTTTAAAAGTCTGGACAAATTACAAAGCCGAACCTAGTCCAAAAAGCCGGACACTTTGGCACAAATCCGGAAGGATGGTAACCCTTTACGAAACCAACATTCTGTACCTATCTGCTCTGTGGCAGTGAGCCCGACGCGGTGAACGCGACGGAGCTAATGAGGCGCGATAGAATCCAACACCGAGCAGTGCGCCGCGCAGTGGCCGCGCGCCCGCTGGAAATAATTCACTTCATCGACTTGTCGCCATCCGACACTTTTTACTACACTCTCTTATCAATTTTGGAGTTTTTTATTCAATCGTACGAGTGCTGGTTGTGAGATTTTATTGCATAGTGTTATTGATTTTTTGTGAATAATATACTTTTGATGGAGGCTCAAGATTAACGTCTAGAGTTTAGAGGTTTTGTTAAGAATGTTATTTGAATCACTTATTTAAAAAGGATTTTAATTGGAAGAGGTATTTTATGTAAAGTATGCACTAGAATATATGCTTCACTAGGATAAGAATTTCATGTTAAAAAGTCGGTAAAATATTCCGTTGCTTTGGCTGAACAAACTCTACGGCATGTTTTGTGCTATTTATACGAACCATAACCACTTATTACACAAAATACGATTTCAATCAGAAATCCTTACGATATTAAAAATAGATTACCAAGAAGCCTACTGCACCAATTATAACCGAAACACGTCTAATCCCCAATTATAACTGTCGAAGCTTATCGCATAATTCTCTCTCGATCGTATTACTTGAGTATTATGTTTAAGTAGGATATTGAAATGTATCCGCTGTCCCGCGGGGCTGGCGATGGCGGTAAGACGCTGTCCCGCGGGGCTGGCGATGGCGGTAAGACGTCGTTACGCGCGATTTATCGCGTCGCCGCCGCACGTGGCTCAGGGGACTTGCCGGAGTTGAGTTGTGCTAACTCTGTCCCGCCCAAAACTCTGCCTAGCTCGAAAGTCTCACAATTACCCGTCTTACCAAAGGTATCATGTTACCCAGCAACTGGGCCAACCCAGTTATGGAGTAACATGATACTAGCATGTCCTAGAACCAAAATTTTGAAGACATTATAGAGGTATGAGGAACAGGGTGTAAAGTTCACTCATCCTTTATAGAAAAGGGCGGGTCATCCGACGATTGATGTCGGGACGTTCTAGTTGCGCGGTAAGTTCTGCTTGCGCTATGCAGGATTTTGCGTGTCGTCAGAGTGATGCTTAGTTCGCATGTGGCGATGTAGATGTCGCCACAACATTGTGACATCCATCAACACGCACTGCGCCTGCGTTGTGGATGACGGTCCTCTTCCATAGAAGAGGCCTGTGTGACCTGTGTGAGAGAACCAGCCGAAAGAGCGTTATAGGCTAATTATGTTGCTCCAAGATTAAGACGACGTTGACAGATTAGATTGTTTTATTTTTGGTTGATTTATCTTCTGAACTGTCAGAGTTACTAGTAAGGTTATTCTTTTGTTTTTTGGTTTAGACATTTTATTTTTTGAAGTATTTCCTCTTCGTCGCGTATTTTTGCTTTAGCTCCTTTGTTCTAAACAGGCTGACGCAAAATATTAATGGAACTCTTTAATCAACTTTAAAACTTCATTTATTTGGCCAGTTCACAACATTTCGTCAAATACTAACATATTTTTGTTTAAAATTGTCGTCCTGAAATTGAGTAGATCGTAGTTCAGTTGAAACTGTCCGCACTTTGACGAAGTGCGTTCGGAACGAAATGCTATTAGTTTGACTAAAACGGAATTTATGATGTTAGCTTCGAAACTCAATTCTGAAGTGAAGCTAGAAAATACAAGTTGCATTTTACTGCTATCATAGTACTGAAAACGTCCATTTTAAAACTGTAAACTGCGATCACTATCGCTTTTAACTGCTTCGAAGACGAGGTTAATGCCTTTATTATGAAACCTGACAGTATCCGTTAAAATACCTAATGAAGATATTGTTGTAAAAGAGTGAAAAACTAGATAATTATCGTCGCTCAAGTTGTGAAACAGTGCTTAAGATGACTTTCCTGACTTCTTAAATAAATATAACAAAGACAGAAAGCTTAAAACAAAAATTAAAATGTAAAGGGTAGTCCCATTCAAGGACTAATTTCGCAGCTTACCGCATTTTCCACGAACCTTAAAATATGAAGCCTTGAGCCCTTTCAAGCCTAAAATAGGACCTAATCCAGGTAGGCATAAAACAGCCTCGAATAACAATATAATTTTTACATTGATAATTAAGTAAGGTTTCTTTAGTAAGAGCTTTTAAGAGTAATCCCTGGAGGATGAACCGCCATCATTGAACCAATTTATAGCTCCGTCCGTAGGGACCAACCAGACTGGTACTATTTTTTTATTAAAATTACTTATTAGCGTAGGATTAGACTCTTGTTAACATATTTTTGGAAGGAAAAAATGTGTTAATAAAGGCTAATGGAGCGAATTTTGTGTATTTTTTTTTTAAACTTGTTATAAATTGAAAGAGCGTTGTAGAGAATGTTGTTATAATAACCCTGTTTATGAAATAAGATTATTTTTATCCGACTGCGGCGAAGCCCAAAAGGAGGGTTATGTGTTTGACCTGTATGTATGTATGTCCGTTTCTTTGTTCCCTCGTAACTCCTAAACGAATGAACGGATTTGGATAAATTATACGTCTTTAGATTTTTCTTGCTGGTGCGAGTGCCACTGGCTACATGAAAATAAAAAAACAAAGTAAAACGGCGGATTTGGGGTGCCATATTGTGGAGTTAGAAATTTTGTTTTCTTCTAATACCATCGAGTGGGATATCAAAATGAAGGGTTTTAAAATGTGATTTCAAAAATATATACAACTTATATGGTTTTCGAAGTGACAAAAACGTAAAAACGAAAAAAAAACTATCGCGTTTATAAACTAAAAAGCTGGAAATAAAAAAAAAGTAATTAAAAAACTAAAAAACCCGACTGCGGTAATAAACTTAAGTTAAAAAAACTGAAAAACTAAAAACAAGCCCATTTTAAATTAAATAAAAGTTGGAAGCAGGCGGGACCTATTCCATTTTTATATTTTCAAACTCAATTTTATTTTATTATAAAATAAACTCATTATACTACTGAGTAGCTTTTGTGCGAATGTTTTGGACACGCGGCATATTTTTATTTAGGACTCGTATATTGTTCTGGAGATCTTTGAGACTTAGAGTGAGTTAGTTAAGTCTCAAGATGCAACTCTCAGAAAAAAAATTGAGAACGAAACCATTTATGCAGTAAATGGTTTTGTTTATAAATAATAATCATTCTTAGCAGAATGTCTACACAAAGCGAACTGTAAAGTACTAAGGTACCTTATGCTTATTTCTAAAGAAATCTCGTCCAGTTTACCTGTAATAAGAATTTAAAGATGTAGAGAGACACTATCTCTAAGCTGACCCTATCAAGATTTCTCCGGAAAATCTTATTAACTGACAGAAAACTAAATAAAAGGTACTCTTTACTTATTATAAAAACGTTGAAGATACAAAATGAATCAAACTTTTAAATTGACTTCGTTCAAAGGTTAAAATGAATCATTAATATTCATGGCGTCATCTCTAGGAATCTATCAATCAACAATATTACAACCTGCGGGGCAATTGCGTAACACATTATCAATCGGAATCGGTTTCATTTTGACAGTTCAACACCATTCATTGCGTTATTTACGTGTTGAGCAGATACATTTTTCGAACTTATGAAGCAATGGATTAGCAATTTGCTTCAAAATGATTCTGATTTCGATTGATAGTATGTTACGCAATTAGGGTGCGGGAATGGTAACGAAGCAATGGCATGTATACATCTATATCTATTACATATTACAAATTAAAGTCGTTTTTCGTGTCTGTCTGTGTGCCCGCGCTGTTGTTCTAAACTATGCAATGGATTTTGATGTGGTTTACAGTACAATTTAAAGTATTTATTCCGGAAGGTTTATGTGTAAAATACTTTTATATTGATCTTAAAAATATTAATAAAATTTAGTGTTTTATCAAGTCGTAAAAACCGTGCGAAGACGGTGTGTGTTGCTATACTTGCCGTGATATACATACATACATAAACTCACGCTTTCTTCTCAAGGGGGTAGGCAGAAACAAGAGAACGCCGCCTGCTATGATACATACTCCTATGATGATATAATATATAATATGAAAGAAACGACAGAACCGTTTGCGTTGACAAAAAGTAACAGGTTTTGTATAAAAATTGTAGATATACATTTAAGTAGATATTACATTTGTATCGTTTTGTTGTAGAAATACTCGTAAAAGTAGATTGTATTTCTGTAGAAAATGATGATTTATTCAAGACGTCCTTTAGTCGTTTGGGCTAGTTAACATTACGATCATATTGATACAGGCGGTTGGTGGGAATGTTAGGCGACTAGGTACTTATATAAGTGGTTAGTGAACCACTTATATAAAATGTGTCTATATCTAATATTACATTTGTTTCATTTTAGTGAACCGTTCTCAGGTAGTGAAGGGTTAAGAGAAAGGTAAACAATATCTTGAGTATCCCGAGATTTTGATCCCAAATATTCAATATATTCCAATAATCCACCTACAAAATTGTTGATATTTTAGAGACTACTACATCGACAAGGACTTTTGAAATATGTACGAACGTGTCGTATATAAATGTACTTATAACTGTCGGATTTATCTACGAGTAGTCAAAGCTAAAAATGTCCCTAATTGGATCCCTGGGGCATACCACTGGCTCTACAAACGTTGCTAGTTTATGGAACACTCTTTTCCATTTTAAAAATATTAACAACTTTGGTCTCGTATCATCATCTGCCTGCCTTTTCCCAACTATGTTGGGTCGGCTTCCAGTCTAACCGAATGCAGGTGAATAAGTTTGGTTTCGTATCCGAAAAAAAGTCACCATATGTATCAAAATCCCTACTTGTTTCAATACACATACATCCTGTAATCTCCTAAGGGTTTGTTATTAGTACACCTACAATTCGCCAGTTATTTGAGTCCCTTGTAATAGAGGGGCGATCCTATTGCCTTTGACCGGCACAACCGACTATTTCCATTTCACGAATTCATTGTCTTGTAATCCGCTCGGCGCCAATCAATATGAAAGCGGAGTTTTTGGTCCGAAATAATTAATAACAACAAACTGTGGGGACCCAAGGCTTTTACTGAAATCTTCTACAGTATTATTTATTTAATTCTGCTGTTTTCGTTCACCTTACCTGTAAAAAACAATGAGCTTCCCGATATTAAATTAAATTAAATTTTATATAATAAAAATGATTAAATTCTTTTGTTGCATGCACCTACCACATTCACGCCTGAAAATGATTAAATATCGGATGTCATTATGGTTCTATAACATAAAACTTTAATTCACTCTATGTTCCCTTTTGTTTTTTATTGAATTAAAATACACACATCAAAAGTGTCTAGGGATCAACATATATTTTTGCAATAACTTTTCTCCTGATTGATATTAATTAAAATTTTCTTTAAGGATTCATCAAATAAAGTGTTTTCGTTTGTCACAGTAACGATAAACCAAGTCACCTTTGCATTAATAAAGAAATTTGCCATTTTCCTAATAAAGGGATTTTTGACATTTGAACCACTAACACAAAAGTTCGAAAAAAAGACTGAAATAACAGTTTTCTTTAAAATTTTATTGGGTAACTTAAACAAATAATAATCCGTGTTTCTACCGCGAACACTAACAACACAAGAACATCGGTTTGGCATACTCAAAATGAGTTCATCCAAATCACGCTGTGGAATGGCAGCCCATGTTCGTTGCAACAACAAAAAAAGGTCTTCTTGCGACTGGATACCCTCCATATTCGGCAGAGCTCTTCTCTGTAGCATATCCCATGCATGCTCAATCGGGTTCAAGTCTGGCGACTGAGCAGGCCAGGGCAGGACATTGATGTTAGCTGCGGCGAGAGTCTGTCTTACAACTCTTGCGGTGTGCGGTCGTGCATTATTATGCATTAACTGAAATAAGGGACCGATTTGCACTTGTAGAGGAACGATGACGTCTGATACAATCGTCTCAGCATAAATTTGAGCGTTGAGGTTGCCTCTGATCCAAATCAACTCAGTTCTTCCGCCGATCCAAATACCCGCCCATACCATGATGGTTCCACCACTATAAGGATGGACTTCCTGGCAGGATTTTAATCGCTGTTGGCGTCCAGGGGTTCTCCAGTGTCGTATACGTCTTGTATCCGGTCTCATACCAAAACGAGACTCATCAGAAAAGCACACGAAACGCCATTGTTCTTCTGCCCAATTTCTGTGTTCAAGAGCCCATTGATATCGAATCCTACGATTGTGCATTGCTATAGGTGGTACCCGTAGCGGTCTTCGGGAATGAAGGTTCACTTCATGCAAGCGGTTTCTGACTGTTTGGTCGCTAATTAAGTTCCCTGAAGAGTGATGAAGCCTCACGGCTAACATCATGGCGGTTATTGTTGGAGCTCTTTGAGTTAAGATTTTAATGTATCGGTCTTGTCTCCGTATGGTGCAGCGATACCGTCCTCCATGGCACTCAGCCACGGTACCAGTGCTTCGGTAACGTGTCCAAAGTCGACTGATAACACTCTGACTTGTATTCAGAGCTAAAGCCACAGTACGTTGCCGGGAACCAGCTTCTATCATTCCCACGGCTCTGAGCATTTCTTCCCTGCTTAAATGACGTCGCCGCTCCATAATAACGTTGGTTTTAATCAGTAGTAGGGAAACAGTAGCACTAATAATGTCTTCAATGCGTTGTATGTTTTTATAGGGAAAATATTGACAGCTGATTTTCATCTTTTACTCGAATTTGATTCACAGTTCCTGATTCAAATGATGAAATGCACCAAAAAGGATCCATATAAATTTATAAAATCATAAATTTATTACAAAGCCACATCTCAATCTCAAGAAATCCGCATAAAAATGCTTGATCCCTAGACACTTTTGATGTGTGTATAAGGACTTTAATATCGTTTTATATTGAAAGTTTTGGCGCGTAATAATGAATGTTGGCGCACTGTGCACTGTGGTGCCGCCACGTGGTCGCGCAGCCGCCCGTTAATGGACATTATTTAATTAACATTCGGATTAACATTATTCATCTGCTTATTTACTTGAGCGTTCCTGTCGAGAGTCTTATTAATTTTATATCATGTTAATAATAATGTTCTTTTTGTTACAGGTAAGCTGTTTAAAGAAAAATCATCAGTGTGGTATGAATAAAAATTGAAATCTATTTTATTTGCTAAGGTTATTTTGTTATGTTCGTGAAAATGAATCTTCGAGATTCAAAGCAGACTGGCATTTATTATAACATTAATTCGACATACCCACACAACGTGAACTTATTGTGTGATACAATAACATTTACTTCCCCGATGGTTTTGTGGTTGCAAGCGTGATTGCTGAGCGTGGAGTCTTGGGTTTGATTCCCTGGTCGAGCGAAGTATTACTTATTACATTTTTCCATTGACAATTTCTTAGTAACAACCCAGAGTTTGGAAGTCGACGGTGTGATACCCCCGTGTCTCGTAGGTCCTGCGCCTGATCTCTCCCAGGTCGTGTTGGATTGCCGTCCCGTCGGACAATCAGAGTGAAGGTGTCTGACCTGTCTGCGCACACACTTGTGCACTACAACATCTCCCGCGCCGATGACAGTCTCCGCTCAGAATGGTTGCCATGGCCAAAATTCGGTCTGGAGGACTTTATTTACTTAATACTTATAAAATCGTACGCTTTTGTAATTACAATGTTCGATAGTAGGTATTTTAAATGCAAACCCAATATAGGTAACTGTTACTAGTGCGGAATCGTCCAATCTCTGTTATTTTGTGAGGATTTGCAAGACACGTGCCAAATGCTTATTGTAGAACTGTGACATAACATAAATCAATTCTTGCTGTCTATCAATTGTATTTTTAAAATAATTACACTATTATTCGATAACGATTTAACGGCATAGCTTACCTAGGACAAAAATCTTCAAATTTTGTTTTGGGATTGTACACATGGACTTGGACAGACATAAACTCACGCATTTTTCCCGTGTTTGATCATAAACAGATAATAGTCAGGTGAAAATACGATATTACACGTAATTTATACAGCCGACAAAGCGTCCAAAGGGTAATGAATAATTATCAGCCAAAACTCAAAGTCACGCTGCTTTATGCTAAGGCTTCATTCATACCCAAGCGCGGTGCGGGTGTTATCAAATCTCAGCACAATTACGTATCACATAGAACAAACAAACCCCGTGACAATAACAATACAAACGAACGTCATTATAATACACTAGTGTCGGTTGAGCGGCCGTCTGTATCACTCGTGTACTATGGTTTGTAGGGCTGCCACCAAACATATGTATTTATTGAAACCTCCCTTACAGCAATCATTAGGTACAGGTGTTTATACCCAATACGACAGTGTGGTCATTTTCACAAAAATAATATTTAGCTGTTTCTTAATTCATCATCTGCCTAGCCTTTTCCCAACTATGTTGGGGTCGGCTTCCAGTCGAACCGGATGCAGCCGAATACCAGTATTTTACATGGAGCTACTGCCTCTCTGACCTCCACAACCCAGTTACTGGGTAATACGATACCCCTTGGTAAGACTGGTTATGCTGTTTCTTAATTGGGTGTACAAATATTTTGTAACACAATGATTAATGACTTTAGTTTGTACAAACGCTTTTACACGTTAATCATATTTTGCAAACTATGTAGATGAGGTCCGCGTTTTGTCGACTCGTAAAAACCCTGCGAAACAGGAACGGGTCGCTGGTAAAATGTAGGTACACAATATTTCGGCAAAGGTTGGCAACCCTAGCGTGGACTACCAGTTATATGTAAGGGGGGTGCGGGGCGCAGGGGGGGACGTGCGCTATTGTCTATCGAGTGCGAACCTTTGGGAAATTACCGTGAAATGCAATTTACAACTAGTTATTAATATTAACGACAAATATTATATACGATGTGAGAAAATGTTGCAAGTTTTTAACGAAAATATGTTTAATTAATTTGATTACTGCTGTTGATAGTAAGGCAAACATGTATAACTAAGTAGTGGTATTAAATAATGCAAGTGAATTCTTTCAGTAGGTACACATTAATACACATAACAGAGAGCCAAGATAATATAAATCGTATTATTTTTCATGGCATGGCTAAACGCTAGCTGTTTTACTCCAGATAATTATTTGTACTTGTACAGCTTTAGAATCTTAATACTGTTTATGTATTTAAAATACTGCCCGCTGCACGAGCAGCAGTGGTCCAGCATGTTGCGGCCGCGAGGCCGCAACTTACAAGTTGTTGGTCGTAGGTTTGCACCCAGACAGGCGCTTTACTTTGTTTAAATTATTTTATCACTGCTGCTCTCAAAACGGTGAAGGAAAACATCGTGAGGAAATCGGCATGTCCTAGAACCGAAAATCCGAAGACATGTGACATGCACCAACCCGCACTGGGCCCGCGTGGTGATGGATTACGGCCCACTCCATCTTACAGAGAGGAGGCCTGTGTCCCAGCAGTGGGAACATTGTAGGCTGATTATGCTACATACCATTTGAGTTTGACAACAGTACAATAATGCAGCGTATAATTTAATATGAGATTCGATAAAACTTTTTTCAACACACTTGCTCGTAAAGTGGCTCGTGACGCGCGGAAAAACAAAACCAGCGCGCCATTCCTTTAACTCCTTCATTTTTCCATATAAATTAATATTTAACAATACAAGTCTGTTTTTTTCCTCGCAAGTGTGTTGAAAAACGTCGTATGAAACGCGTGTGCATTGATCATTATACCCGAGGCTGTATTACTCGCGCGAGCTGCAGGCGAGGGCGATAAGGAAGCCGAGAACATAGCACACATGTATCATAATGTACTATTTCTCACTCTTTCTTATCTCCTGTCGTCATCTACACACGTTATAACATCTTCCTAAATATCCCTAAACTTGAAAAATGCTTGCTTGAGGTAGCTTTGCCATACATAGGTAGGTACATGTATGGTACGGAAGTAAACTGAAAATAAATTTCGCACTGAATACTCGTCTCTAATGACTTTCTGATGGCGCTTGTCAACACGAGCGTCATGTGTGGGGTTCCTTACGCCTCAGTGACGACATTCAGGGTATGTTTGTATTTGTTTTTACGCTTGTTGCTGTTTAAGAAATTGTTTGTCGATTTTTTTACCAGAAAGACAATAATTCAATAACAATAACGTATATTTTGTATTATTCTAAATCAATGTCCTAAATCCAGCATGGATTTCTTTTTTCAAAAAGTGCCCTGTATGTACTATGGCATAATGAAAGGCATTGGAATATGGAATTGGGCTGCACACATCTGCCGCATATCATATCAGTGGGCCAAACTTACGACCCAGTGGGTCCCGCTTAATGGCAAACGACATCGCGGCATGCCCAGACGGAGATGGCGGGATGAGCTGGACTCCTTTAATAAAGATTGGTCCTTGGCAGCTCTGGACAAAGAGAGGTGAAAGCAGAGTAGGGAGGCCTTAGCCCAAGAGTAGGACATTGATAGCTAATAAAACATAAAAAAATGAGAGGCTTTGGATATATCGAATGTCACTTTTTAAGTTTTCCTGATATTCCGAGTTGAATAAGTCACACATTTTGTGCAAATAAAAGAAAAAACTAAACAATAATATTCAATGCATCACTGCTGTTGTTCACTCACAAAATGAGAGTCATTAATAACCCTGTACATAGCTGTCAATGGACAGCTAAGCTCGCCCAATCAATTGCCTCACAGAATCCAATGAATATTTTATCTATATTAATTGTTTGTTGTCTACGCAGCATGTGATGGAAAACAACGAATGCTACCGAATGCTCTTTTGACGTAGTCAGCGGTCAGGTATATAGTATCAGGTAGACATGAGGTTTTCTATTTTAATCATTTGCCTACAGGTAGCAAGCAATCGAGATTTTAAAAGTGCAAAATAAAAAGTATTTAAAAAATGGACTCACTGGATCACGTAACATCGCTCATCAAAGTCACTATACTAAGATTTTTGTTAATTTTTCTGCCAATTCAAAACTATTTTAATAAAATCTTAAATTCATTTATTCACTGATATACAACGCACACCGGTTTAGAAGCATACAAGTTACACAAGAGTTCCTCATCTCCTAAAGGGGATTAAAATTTTATATGAAAGTTCGTAATTTTTGGATACAAGGTTTGTCCTAGTTATAAACATAAAGGATATTCACCAGATTAATTGAAAAATATAACTATCAGTTACCGAATAAGTTAACCAGGATATCTTCAAAGATGTTGAAACAAGTCATGAAACTCATTCATTAAAAATTCATTCCGCCATCTTAAATCCCCCAAGTCACAAAGTAGCCTTTTTAGGGAATGATCCTTCTCAGCATCACCTGCTGAGATCCACCCTTTCAGAAGATAATCCTTCTTAGGTCACTTTAAATACCAACAAAAGTAGAGGAGATACTTTAGAAATATATTTATTTTCCACAAATCCCTTTAGAATCTCCCATGAATAAGCAAATATCAACGTATAATGTCTAAGACTCCGGAATGAAGTACTAGGATCGCATATCACGAGAGAGATTACCTCAACGCTTGGCTCAGAACGCCTTGCGTCGAGTTAAGTCCTGTGCTACCAATATGAGGATCTACACGTTTCTACGCAAAGTAAGCTGCTTGGTGTCGCGGATAATATTACAGTTCATTGTGCCTCGGAAAGCACGTTAAGCCGTTGGTCCCGGCTGTCATTCGTGGATCTTTGACAGTCGTTACGGGTAGTCAGAAGCCCGAAAGTTTGACAACCAGTCTTACCAAGGGGTATCGTATTACTCAATAACTGGGTTGTGGAGGTCAGATAGGCAGTCGCTCCATGTAAAATACTGGTACTCAGCTGCATCCGGTTAGACTGGAAGCCGACCCCAACATAGTTGGGAAAAGGCTAGGCAGATGATGATGTTGTGTAAGGAATGCGTCATAATTAGAAGGTTACTTTACTTAATATTTTGAAAGGGAATGATGGTTAATAAGTAGAAAGAGGTAGGTTTAGAACATTAGTAAAGTAACTGAGATATTAAAAATAAATGCAAGAAAATTTGTGGCTCATACTGTATGTAATGTACGTCACGGTTTATAGGGTCTACGAATGGTCTACGTAAACGCTACGGCGTAGCACATCAAACAACATTCTGACATGAATTCTTGAATAATTTAGAATAGACGATTTTTAGTCGACTTCAATAAAATATTATAAAGGCTTTCTCACTAATAGCACTGGGCACTCAGCATTTCAGAAGTTTGTAATCTTAACTAATATCTCAAAGTTGCCACTTCCGCCGCGAACTGTGCCACCCGAGGTTTACTGATAATGTGGAACAAGACACAGGAGGGAACCGGAAAAATAATAGTTTCATATTCCTACTCATGTATAAAAAATGGTGATATTGTTTGCACTATTTTCAGATCAGGAAGTATTTGAGTTTTTAAGAGTCACGTAATTTTTTACTAGGTTTCAGTTGTAATTATTTTCTAATATTTTTTTTTTAATCCAACACACATTAAAGATGATTTAAAATATGTTGACTATCTGCTCAGATTAACTCCTGTATTTTTACCTAACAAATTAATTGAAATATCAATCTTACATATTAGAGAATTACTTATTAAAGATTGAATCAGTTGTGTACGTATTGTTAGAGAAATATTAAAAACTTGTTGCGCTTCTAATGATGTAAGCTTTTTTTAAATAAATGTACCTGTTATAAACTTTCTGACCTTTTCTCACAGTTAGTCGCAGCGACTAAGCTACCTCCGACGAGATGGCCACGGCAGCGGCTGGCGAGCGCTACATCCAGGATGCTAGCAGTTAATTGACTATTCAGTATTTTAGGTAAACAAAATGAGAATTATTTGGCATTCGATTAAATAGATACCTTTTCTTTCGGCGTTGGGAGCTAAAGGGCTGTAACCCATTTTTGTCACATCTCTCTTCACAGGTCCAAGTTGTTCCCCGCCGCCGCTCCCAACTCGCACGGCCCCTTGAACTGGCCGGTGGCATCGGTTTCGGTTTCAATAGCTCCTCAGATATTATCTGCTGTAATTTAATCAAAACTTGCCGGTTGCCGCTGAAGCCTAATTGATTTAGTGTTATTTTAACTCGACATTATTATAAATTGGGATCGGGCAACTTTGTTGGCTTCGCACTGATTATTGTTTAAGAGAGCGAGTTATTAGCGTTAGCTGGTTATTGCGAGTAACGGTTGTTGTTGCAGGTTAGTCAGGTTTATATTATAGTCTATGGCTCTTGTTGGCGCAGCTGTATCTATTATTTTGTCTATTATACATGGTGTGGTGTCGTACTGGCCCAGTGGCTAAGGCCTTGCCTCTTATGAGGGATGTGGGTTCAAATCCGGGCAAGAGCTAATGTGACTTTTTCAATTCATATGTACTTTCTAAGTTTATTTTGGACATCACTAACATCGGTGAAAGAAAACATTGTAAGGCAACCTGGACTTGTAGTCAATATAAGTCTGAAATCGCCAACCTGTCTTGAACAAGCGTGGTGATCAATGTTCACACCGTCTCTGTGTGAGGCGAGGCCTAAGGCCCTGGGACAATAATAGGCTAGTATTTTTATTTATTTATTTACTATACGTAATTCGACTGCCAGCAACATTTTTTTGAGTCGGTTGGTAGTTGATACTTCAAAGGTCAAATTAAAGGCACAAAGTTACCATTAGATGATTCCTGCTAGAGCCACTCTGTCAGTTAGCCAAAAAACAAAATATCTTGTTTCTTTTGTGGTAAAGTATGCTCAACGGTCTATTTTTGGTCGCCCTTAAATATACTCTTACGAAACTGAATGCCCTTTATAAGCCTATGCAATTCAATTGTTCACAATAAACTTCAGTACCTAATCTCTAGGGCAAAGATTGCTTTTCATAAAGAGAAGCAAAGACAATAGGCAGATAAGGTAGAGAAGCAAGATAGGCAATCGCTCCGTGTAAAATACTGGTATTCAGCTGCACCCGGTTAGATTGGAAGGCAACCCCAACATAGTTGGGAAAAGGCAGGCAGATGATGATGATGATGAAAGAGAAACAAAGAGCAATCATCAAAGTTTGCTATACAAACAATAAAAATATTACCCTTTTTTTCGGCTTCACCACAGTCGGGCAAAAAGAGAGAACAATACTACTATATACACGTAGGGTGCAAACAAACATTACTCTCCTTTTCAGCATCACCATCAAAAGATTATCTCCCACTTCCCACGTTACAGTCGTCCATTAGAAAGCCATCACTATATTGGTCCATTCAGTAATAAAGGACCATTTCACCTTTAGTTTCTGTTTATTCGCTGTAAAAGGGTTTTACTATTCAATCTACAGTTCTATAGGTTTCAGACGGAGTATTTCAATTCAATTGAAATTGATTCTCTTGAGTAATTGACTCTTTTAGTTTCAGTTAAAATGGAGTGATATAGCTCGAATGAAAAAGTCATCTGGGAGTAAAGTCTGTTACAATTGCTTTACTCGTATGTTCACTTATTTATTAGAGTATTCAAGATATCATCGATATGTTGAAGAAGACTGACCCGGACGACGTGCCAGATTTCGTGGCGAAGGAGCTAGGTAAACTGCCCCCCGTCACGTTCGATCACGTCGACGTTACGCGGCTGTTAAAGGACATCACTTCCTTGAAAGCAGAGATGACCAAGATGCAGTCCAGAATGGAGGTATCAGAAAAAACCAATACTGAACTACGTGCAGAAATAGCATCATTGCGCAACATTGGTTCGGTAA
Source organism: Hydraecia micacea (assembly GCA_914767645.1). Lineage (NCBI taxonomy): Eukaryota > Metazoa > Arthropoda > Insecta > Lepidoptera > Noctuidae > Hydraecia > Hydraecia micacea. The sequence continues at coordinate 335,203 of OU611798.1, forward strand.
TTGGGTCACCTGAGGCCTCAAAGGTGAACACACGACGAGGGGCGCAAAATGCATCCGTCGGCAGTTTTGAATCGGCGAACACAAATGCGTCACCAGTTGCCGATATCGCTGAGCAAGCGCCGCCCGCCGCCGCCGTCGCCCGCGCCACAACACCGGCTGCGGAAACGTCACGCGTTGGTACGTCGACCCCTAATCGTGCCTACGCTGCTATTGTCACCAGCGGAAAATCAAATGCGTCGCAGCCTAAGCGACATACCAAAAAAGGGGAAAAACCAATAAAGGGTACTCAACCTGCCCTGACTGCGGTCCGTAGCTCTTTGCCAAGAGCCAGCCAAGTTGATGAGGAGGGTTTCACAAAAGTAGAAAGGAAGAAGAAGAAGCCCTTTTCTCGTAACCTGTGTGGCACTGCACCGAGTGGACCCAACATGTTGCTGCGCCCTGCTGTGCCTACGACGCAGCTGTACCTTTCGCGTCTGCATCACTCCACGACAACTGAGGAAGTTGTGCAGTATTTGAAGGTGAAGACCAACTGGACTCTAAGGGTCGAAAGGTTGGAATCGCGCCACAACATCAACTTTAAGTCATTCGTGGTACGAGTTCCAACCCAACATCTACAGACCTGCCTGAAAGAGGACTTTTGGCCGAAAGGTGTCGTATATCGACGTTTCCGAGGACGGTTACGCGACACCACGCAGCGAAACACGACGCCGACCACGTTACGTGTATAGTCATAGCTTTAAGGTTTTTAATATGTATTAGTTTATTATAGGTATAAGATTATGTTGTGTATTTTATCTATGGGCCTTAGCTGCCTGATAATAAAATGATTATATTATTATATTATTTATTCTGTCAAAGGTTTCACAAAATAATAATTATGGTTGTTAATTAGGAAGGTAAATTAAAAGATAAAATGCTGTGTTTGGAAACTTATTTTATATGTCTAAAATTACTATTTTAAGAACTTGGGCATTACCCAATTGAAATCCATAGTAATAATATTACGAGTATAATGCGAAAGTAACCCTGTATGTCTGGCCTTTGGCCTGAACCACAGAACCAAAGACTATATAGCCACACAGAACCAATCGTTAAAACCGCGAAGAAACAGCTGAGACTAAAGATGAACGTCTATACAGATAGATAGCCTGGGATGTGGGATGAACATGGGTTACTTTACATAATAGATATTTGTATTCAAAATGATGAAATAGAAAATACACGCAGACGAATTAGTCGCTAGCAACTAGCGTAAAATACATAAACAAACAATTTAAAATTCAACTGAAAAGTAACATCAGCTGAAAAGTATTTCAGTTTTAATTAGAATAAATCACTGAAAAACATTCACAAAACCAAAAGATAATTCAATTGAATCGCACCTTTATCGGGTATACCCGCCCGACACTAGATAGAGGTACCTAGTTACCTACCTACGACTAGGTAAACCACTTTAAACCGAAAACCCAATAAAACATGTACAGGAGCCGTTAGTTAAAGCAAGTAAATAGATTTTAAATTTTTCACCCATTTCTGTCTATTTCGGTCGTGTGTCAGCCCTGTGCTAAAATATTAACGACGCGGCGCCAGGGTTGCCGCTTTAAGAATATTAACGACGCGGCGCCAGGGTTGCCGCTTTAAGAATATTAACGACGCGGCGCCAGGGTTGCCGCTTTAAGAATATTAACGACGCGGCGCCAGGGTTGCCGCTTTAAGAATATTAACGACGCGGCGCCAGGGTTGCCGCTTTAAGAATATTAACGACGCGGCGCCAGGGTTGCCGCTTTAAGAATATTAACGACGCGGCGCCAGGGTTGCCGCTTTAAGAATATTAACGACGCGGCGCCAGGGTTGCCGCTTTAAGAATATTAACGACGCGGCGCCAGGGTTGCCGCTTTAAGAATATTAACGACGCGGCGCCAGGGTTGCCGCTTTAAGAATATTAACGACGCGGCGCCAGGGTTGCCGCTTTAAGAATATTAACGACGCGGCGCCAGGGTTGCCGCTTTAAGAATATTAACGACGCGGCGCCAGGGTTGCCGCTTTAAGAATATTAACGACGCGGCGCCAGGGTTGCCGCTTTAAGAATATTAACGACGCGGCGCCAGGGTTGCCGCTTTAAGAATATTAACGACGCGCCGCCAGGGTTGCCGCTTTAAGAATATTAACGACGCGGCGCCAGGGTTGCCGCTTTAAGAATATTAACGACGCGGCGCCAGGGTTGCCGCTTTAAGAATATTAACGACGCGGCGCCAGGGTTGCCGCTTTAAGAATATTAACGACGCGGCGCCAGGGTTGCCGCTTTAAGAATATTAACGACGCGGCGCCAGGGTTGCCGCTTTAAGAATATTAACGACGCGGCGCCAGGGTTGCCGCTTTAAGAATATTAACGACGCGGCGCCAGGGTTGCCGCTTTAAGAATATTAACGACGCGGCGCCAGGGTTGCCGCTTTAAGAATATTAACGACGCGCCGCCAGGGTTGCCGCTTTAAGAATATTAACGACGCGGCGCCAGGGTTGCCGCTTTAAGAATATTAACGACGCGCCGCCAGGGTTGCCGCTTTAAGAATATTAACGACGCGGCGCCAGGGTTGCCGCTTTAAGAATATTAACGACGCGGCGCCAGGGTTGCCGCTTTAAGAATATTAACGACGCGGCGCCAGGGTTGCCGCTTTAAGAATATTAACGACGCGGCGCCAGGGTTGCCGCTTTAAGAATATTAACGACGCGGCGCCAGGGTTGCCGCTTTAAGAATATTAACGACGCGGCGCCAGGGTTGCCGCTTTAAGAATATTAACGACGCGGCGCCAGGGTTGCCGCTTTAAGAATATTAACGACGCGGCGCCAGGGTTGCCGCTTTAAGAATATTAACGACGCGGCGCCAGGGTTGCCGCTTTAAGAATATTAACGACGCGGCGCCAGGGTTGCCGCTTTAAGAATATTAACGACGCGGCGCCAGGGTTGCCGCTTTAAGAATATTAACGACGCGGCGCCAGGGTTGCCGCTTTAAGAATATTAACGACGCGGCGCCAGGGTTGCCGCTTTAAGAATATTAACGACGCGGCGCCAGGGTTGCCGCTTTAAAAATATTAACGACGCGGCGCCAGGGTTGCCGCTTTAAGAATAGTGGCGATCGATTGGTTAGGGCCGAAGGAATGCCGGGCGGTTATTTTTGCTGTAGCTTGACAAAGGTTATTTTTGTTAGTACACTGCAAAATAAAACCCGATACGGTGATAATTTTTAGGCGTAGTAGTATGGCATTGTGGATAGTTGTAGGAAAATATATGTCTACACTTATGGTGAGAATAAACTATGAAATATAATTCTGAAATACATATGTTAGCAGAATGATATAAAACGTGCAGTAAGTTAAATATCTCTGCATTTCAATGGTCATAGTTTTGACTAAAAATGCTTCTTAGATTCGCTAAATACAGGGAAAAAATTAACCAGTGTGCAACCTGTAACCATGAATTCAAGCATATAGCCTAGCGTGGAAATTTTTCGTCGGTTATAAAAAAAAATGTTCCATAGATTTTGACCGCGCAGGTATTGCACTTTTCTATGGATGAGATGTTTTATTTTTTGATAAACGTCTGAAAATTTCTACGCTAGGGGGTCTAGAATCATATGCAGAGTTCATGGTCACAGTTTGCGCTCTGGTAATGTTTTTCCTGTATAGGTACACACTTTTGCTTTAGTATTGTAATTCTGACAACACAAATTGTATTTTGTGAAGTGCCTTTTGCCTGGCTTCCTTAAAGTCCTTGTGTTCTGATAACTTAGTAAGCTTATTGATTAAATTAAAATGCAGTGTCTTATCTCTCTTGCATTTTTTCTTCATTAATAAAACCGTCAGCTGCTGTGTCAACCCTGAAATAAAATATTAACGAGGTGACGTCAGGGCCGCCCCTATTTATAGTAGCGATCGATTGAGGAGAGATGTGCCGGCTGTGTCGCATGAATATGTACCTAACACACACATACATACGGTGGGGGAGTGTGTGAGTGCGATATTTTGCGAAAGGGTGACACGGCGAGTGACGAGGGGTAGTGTTTTGATAAATACGAACATAACTATGCAACAATAATAATGCGAATCGATGTGATAAAGGACCGACTATGTAGCAATAGTTTGACGCAGGTATTGTGAATTGTTGAGTGAGGTCCTTGTACTTGGTATTGTATCAGATAGAAGACAATGACATAGGCTTGTTTTTTTTTTCTGGGCAGCTAGCATCCAATGTTTACCCTGTCATCAAAATATGTTAAACCTTCCTACTAACATGATCACTTATGTAGATACTTCGAAATGTTTCCTCATTCGTGCTGAATTATTATATTTATTGGGCAAGGAATAATTGCATCGGCTATAATGATAAGGAGGGCGCTGATATCTATATTGACAAGATATTAAGTTATCTAATCTGTTTGGTATTGGCTGCAACTCTAACTTGCAACTTTTACCGACTTTTCGGCCTCTTTGGTTGTGAGCTCTAGTTTACACATAAGTTAACTTGCAGGTGCAAATAAACTATATTTACTTTTAAACCGCGACCTTTACCGGGAAAATTATCCATTTCCAACGATCTTCTTTCGATTGTTTGTACATTTTAAAACTAATAACACATTTCGATTTGTGAAGGTAAACACACAAAGCTACTTGTATCGGTTTACAACGACCCATCATGCCATAACACGGCAAATTGACGTAGTGAGTCAATTTGATAAACATCAGATTTCCCTAAATATACTTTAGTTAGAGAATATCTAAAAGTGAAGGTGTCACCGGTAACTGAAAGTTTGTGTGGAAATCAGTTGTCATCGTATGGGCACGTGATACGGAGGAATGGGGGAAATGTCGTGAGGAAAGTGTTGAGTATCAATATCGATGGCTATAAGAGTAGGGAATGACCAAAAAAACGATGGATGGACTGTGTGAATGATGATATGGTTAGAAAGGGGGTGACTACCGAGATGGCGACTAATAGAGAAGTATGGAAGAAAAAGACATGTTGCACCGACCACAAATAAATTGGGATAAGGGCAGGAGAATGATGGTGACTTTATAAAATATCAAACTACTGTAGGAGAGTTTAAAAACAATGTTATTGTACGTTTTAAATGATTTACATTGGAATAAATTTAAAACGTACAATATATTTTACGTTTATTTATTGAAAGTTTGTGGTTTGTTAAATATTTCTGTCTGTAAAGCTTCGGCAGCAATATTAATTTAATATCGTCAGCAATTAACAGTTTATACATAAATTAATTAATTCAATTGATCACATGTTTAATTACGAATTCAATAATTTGATACTTTTGTTGCATGTTATTATTTAAACTCAGGGGTTTACTGACAACCCATTGCTTTTTGTAAATTTAATTATTTCGTTATTCTCTACATACTATAATATAATACCTACCTAGTTCCTGTATAGTGTATTAATAGACATAAGTTTCTAATGTACAATAACTCGGTCCTAAAAGAACTATCCTTCGTGTTGACATCCGACTTGTAACTATTGTTAATCAGTCACAGTACTACTAGCACTATTAAACAAACTAGTTAGTGAATGTTACACGAGTAAGTCGGTAAATCTAATTTTTGAAGAAATAACAAGAGATCACAAAATGCACACATTCCATTGGTTAGCTGACCAGCGTTTTAGGCTGTGCGTTGATATAATTATCAGTCAGTCAGGACTTTGAATTTAGTATATAGACCATTTATTGGTTCACAAATATGGATAATTAGTAAGAAAGTCAAAGTCAAATCATTTATTTCAAATAGGCACATTAAAGGCACTTTTGAACGTCAAAAATTATAATAAAACGAATTGATTCTAGTCGCTCATTCCAAAAGGTAGTTTTCGTATGGAGAAGAATGGGCAAGAAACTCCACCGTTACTCTTTTAGAAATGTTTTACAAGTTTTTGTATACATTCATTATATGTGAAGACGATGCATCTAGAATAAAAATTAGTCTACCAACAAAAGGTAAAAAGAATTAAAAATAAAGCAATGACAGGTAAATCAATTATGTGATAGATACATGGTGCTCACATATTTACAAATATTGTTAGAGTAGATTATTTTTATATAATTTTAACAAGTGTGTGAGTCACTGTAGCCACAAAATGTAAAACTAATGTCATAATTTTTTTTTAAATAATAAATTAAATTAGCGACCAGTTTGATTTTGTCTAGACTCTAGATTGTCCTATGGAGCAGGACCAGCATGTTTCCAAGCATTCTTATCTTGGATGTAATCTTCTTATTAATAATCTTGTAATATCCTTGTTTACAAAGTGTACTTTTAATATACGTTGTAAATTTGATGAAAGATGTTTTGTTATAAGAGTCCTCCATGTTCTACCATCACATGGGTGTGCACATCAGATCATTATTTAATTAACACAGATATATTATAATTTTAAATAACAATTAGAAATATAAAATAATACAAAATATAAATTAATGTCAAATCGTTTGGATTACAATAAAATTGTCACAATAATACAAAAATGGCAAACAAACCAGCGATAAGGCTGCCCAAGTGCCCATTGTATAGTTTGTAGTGATAATCGTATTTTTTTTGTTATGTATTTTCTGGTGTATAATAAAGTATATAGAAATAAATAAACCAGACTAGCCAAGGCAAGGCAAGTCAACAAAGATACAGTAACAAAAAAAAAAAAATGTCAAATGTCCTCAAGCACGTCAGTCACTCAGTTGTTCATCAATAAGTAGGAAAGTCGTCAATTGTGTAATGAGTAAACTTTATAATGCGTTTATGGCTCCCATAAAAAACCATGTTTGTTTTTTATGACATTCTGTATTCATATGACATATACGTATAATAGGACTCCCAAAGCTAATCTAATTTACTTTTAGTTTTCCCCGACAAAGTCCCCGATATTATTAAACTAGCGAACAAGAACAAAAGCAGCGCGAAAGTCTGTCGCCTGTTTGTTGTTAGGTAATCACTTGACAACTTAGATAATCTAAGTTGAGGCAATATGTAAGTTATCAGCGAGTCGGAATTGTTCTTTTTATTTGGGAATCTGGTTACTGATATTGGTTTGTAGTAACAAAATTAATTGTGAAAGAACACGTAAGTACATCTACCATACTACATTTCAGCAGGCAAGCCTTGCACAGATTCCATATTGCATGGCTATAAGAGTAAAAGCCCTATTAAAACACATCACCTTAATATCGGGCCCTAAATATAGTGTATTGTAACAGGGGTTTAAGGGAAGATCAAAGAAACGCTCTATCTCATCTCAGTCCTAGTCAGGAAGACATGTTTTGTCGACCCCAAATAAATTGGGATAAGGGCAAGAGGACCATGACAGGGTGCGCTGTGTACATACAACTATGGTCAATGAAATACCACGCACGCGAAGTGTGAATACACTGAGGTTACCTTTTAAAATGAAGTGGATTAATAAAGTATCTACGCAAGGTCTGTCATTTTCTCAAAAATTTTGCATAAAAACAATTACATAGGTGTTCTCCGACTTTGCTTGAAAAATCTTTAGTAATGCATAGTTGTGCATCTTATAAAATAGTTTTGTTACTTCATTGAAAAAGTTCAAATTGGCTTGGAAACATTTCATACCCGATATTGGATCAGAAATAGTAGAACTACCCACGTTTGGTAATTGCACAAAGTTTTATTAGTTAAGTTCGTTAGCTGGCGAATATACTCGTAATTATGCACCAACATAAATCTTTTGATTCTGGTTCCACTAATGAGGCAACATTTTGCTACAATTTTAATTTCACCTGAGCTTACTTACAAATAAAGTATGAATTTGTATATTTTTTCTGCTTTTGGTTTATGATGAGTTTAATAGAATTTATATATTTCTATAACACAATATTCCCTGTATTCCCCTAAGGCTCCGCCACATTTCGCCTGTTATGTTTAAGTCCCGTGTAGGGGGGGGGGGGGGGGCGAGCCTATTGCCATCAACCCTGCATAAGTTCAGACTCCGGGCTGCTACTAAGAAATTTCAGATGGAAAAACTCAATTACAGTTTGCTGACCTGAGAGTCGAACCCACCACCTCATGCTCAGCAGCAGTGTTTGCGGCCACTAGATACACGAGCAGTTTAATCAAATCTGAAACAACTATCTTTAAGCTGTACACATGCATATATATTTGAAACGGAAATCTGCGTCAATTCAGTAGTCATTTCACTTTGTAATTACTCACAACAACATAACGCAACTACAATCAGAAGACGTTTATCAAACAACACCGAACAAGCCATCAAATACCGAAGCTTCCCATGAATCAAATAAAACTTCCCCCTTTGCAGCGTGAAGGTACCTGCACAACGTCCCGCGGGTCTCCTCTACGAGTCGGACGCTTATTTCTAAAGCTTGACACACAGTAGTCCTGAAAATTACACATTTTGTGACCACCTCGTATTTAGGGTTCCGTAGCCAAATGGGAACCCTTATAATTTTGTTATGTCCGTCTGACCGTCCGTCCGGATGTCGCACACCCATTTAGTGATATTACGAAAAAAATATTAGGGGTAATATTAGGCACTCCATACATGCAACCGAGGGAAGAAATGAAAGAAAAAATGTACTATGCGTGTAGAGTATTGTTGGATCCCAAAGTTGAAAGGTTATGATGTTTTCAAGTGACTTTGCTGTATTTTTAGTCAGTCAGTTTTTGATAAATGGGAAAGTTTCGGGTATAACCGCAGAAATAATTTCATATTCATATTTTTTCGAGAAATAATATGAAATACAAACTTATTTTTGCGGTCGTTCCATACTGTGCATGCGTTCATCCCGCCCACGGAACCACTCGTGATTCGTCACGCGCTTGGCCGGTTTTTTTATTCTTAGCATTCGCAGAAATATTTTGAAGATTGATAAAATTAAGAAAAGAGAAAAAAAAGATCAGTGATCTTTTCTTTATCTCTGTCATATTAAAAGATCAAATGTAAAAAGATTGCGTATTTTTATGACTGGGCTATGTCGTATTTTGTCAAATTGTACGTGAATTTGCGAAGGATAGCGATTTTTTGGATTAGAGATAATTTTATAATGTTGGGGACATTTTTATTACAATTACGTTTTGGCTGGATCCTCGCGAATGGTTTTTCCTCGGGGCGTTTTTAGTTCCCACACAGTACGAAGATTTATATGGATTACAGTGTTCTTTTGAACTTTTATTTAACAAAAGAAATCATTAAATCTTCAGGCTACGTAAATGTTATAATGTGACTCCATACCACTGGTTTAATTGTCAAAACGTATACTAATGTATTATTTATTAATTTATTTAATACTTCAAGCACATAAATGTACAGAGGCGGACTTAATTCCATAGGCATTTTCTACCAGTCAACCTTTGGGTGATGCAGAGACAAAAAATTGTTTTATCTTATCCAGTAACACCTAATTACATATAACAGAGCTAAATATCTGTTACCTCACAGCCAGGATAGCTGCATTAGATTACTAACCATTTCAGCCAAAACAGCTATCAAATAAATACATCATTTCATAAAATGAATACTTGTACAGATGAGCAGATAAACAGTAAAACGAAACTGTTATTACTAAACTTTTATCGCGAGGCTTTTAAGTTGTGTGCTGTTAATTCAGAGCTTTTACACCCCCTTCCCCTTCAGCCTTCAGTCTCCCCCTCCACTTGTAAGTACAAGTTAAGCCGGTACACACTGTTGTAGGTTTAACGGCGAGTTAGGCGGCGTGCATATTAACGACAGTTGTGTATAAATCGTGTATTTATGAGATGTGATGTATTTGTGTGTGGTTTGGACATGACCACATTGTTTCCGGGTTGATAATTCAAATATGTAGTTGGTCTATATTTTGGAAACTATACTAGAGTTACTCGTTTTTCCATTATGTTCTACAATATTAATGTTCAAAAATATTCAGACCGAGTAAATAGAAGTATTAATGTTTGTTATGTTGTTGGCCATCGTATCCAAGATTGACTCATTAGGTCCCAGCCAACCTTTTGATAACATCGAGTAATTGTATAACAGATGTTTTATATTAACTAATACGTATGACTGAGACTAAAAGCCTCCTCTAACAACTTTAAGAAAAAGCCTTGGAAAGAGATGAGTTTCCCATGATGACGTTAACAAAGCCACTTTGTGTAACAATTATCGCAAAGGAAGGATGCCCTATATACTATGTGAAATGCGGACAACATTTGTAATTCCACGATTACATAATATACGCCGCCCTCATCTGATTCAGTCACGCGTCATCCGTGACGTTGCTGTACGTACCGCGCTCATATCATTATGTGTGTCTGTAGATACATACATTTGTACGTAATTGTCTCTTTAGCAAAGAGAGGAGAGATACACGCACTTCTACGTATCACAAACATAATTAAGCTGAAGTGTCATTAATTAGGCAAAAGTACTCTTAACAAAAGAAGTACCTTACCAATAAAATTAGCGAGGTGGCTCTAGAAAAAGATGCCTGGAGGAATTTGTGCAAGGCCTTTGCTCAGCAGTGGGACAGAGTTGGCTAACTTAAAAAACAAGTTAAATAATAAAATAGCCCTGAGAACATCGTAAACAAAATCATGGCCGTTATGATGCCTAACTGGCCATTTAGTATAATTCTGCTGGATATTATAGATATATTTGGAAAAGGGTTTAAATCCTTTTGATATCATGTCGGACGATTAAGTTGTTCGTTGAACATTACATCAACGATGCACAATTTTGAGATCAAAGAAAACCTAATGCCTACGCTGTAGACATATGCTACGCGATCGTAGCAGATTGCTACGACGTAGAAGCTAGCCTTTTCCCAACTGTGTTGGGGTCGGCTTCCAATCTCACAGGATGCAGCTAAATACCAGTACTTTACAGGGAGCGACTGCCTATCTGACCTCCACAACCCGGTGGGTACTTGATACCCCTTGGTAAGACTGGTATGTAAAGATGGTGACCGATCCATGGACCAACCGCGGCAAGCGTAGCTTAACCTGATCGATCGACCCGTGCGGCTGTTAGTACTTAGCCACAAGCCCCTATCGAATTAGGCATAATGATAATTTAATTGACATTTCATATCAATGTAATTAAGCTAGAAACTATATTGGAGACACAAACACATTTAACATTACTTGCAAAAAAAAAACACATACATTTACAAATACTAGGAAAATCGCGGCAATTCAAGCTAAACTCAAACGACGTATGTATGTAGATACGTATTATGTATGTATGTGTGTATTCGTCGCGTCACTTGAACGCAAACTTTATGCAAATGTGGCGTGTGTTTTATGTTAATACTACCCTCGATGTCACAGTTTAGAGTGGAACAGTAGGCTTACTTGGACTAAGTGTGAAATGGAAGTCACATGGGAATTGTTGGTACTGTGATTTAGGTGCAATAGAATAGCGAACTATTACTGCTGTATATACGCCATAGAGCCTATTGCAATGTACTCCTCAATCGCGTTAACTGAAAGCCCGTAGTCGGGCAGCTTTGTAAATACATAGCTGTTAGCTTCATAGCCATTTCCCTTTCATCTGTAAGATTGCTGTCCTGTGCAAACTATGGCCGGTCGCTTCATGTTTATCTTGTCCTATCTGAGATTGTCGAAGCTACAGCTGTTTATTATTGTAAAAACATTCGTAACTTTGTATATTATGTTTTAATTAAAATCAAATCACATCAAAATATTTTATTTCACACTATTAACCTAAATTTATGAAACGTCAGAATCTAGGTGCACGGTTCCAATAGGTCGTTTTTTATGAAGAAGAAAATGCCGAAATGAGCTATGAGCAAGAAACTCCACGATTTAGCCAAAAAATATATGTATTTATTAATTAACTTCTGAACGTGCACGTACAAGCTTCCTAACAACTAGCTAAATATCGCTATGATTTAATAATCTTACTTCAGCGATATTTTTGTTTCATTTCCTATTTCACCCGACTGCGGACCCCAACAGTGGTGATGATTTAGTAAAACTTTATACAGCAATGGTGTACAGGAGGCGTTAATGCCTCAGGCCTTTTATGGAAGTGTCTGTGAACCTTCTTCTCTTGTCCATGTAATAGTCTCCACGATTCTATAGATTCCCTTCTGCTTTAATAGCGCACACACACACACACAAACACACCCTCACACACTCATACGTATCCATCGGTGAGTGCGCGGCGTTTGTATGGTATCGTTACGTCTTATGGTGGATGTCTGCTTTTAATGCTTCTATATATTCAAATGTAGCGGTTCGTAAGCGTACGGGTCTTCTATGGGGGTTTTCTAGGGTGATAGAGTTTTGTTATTACTTTTATTTGGTGTTTTAGTTTGTTTAATTGCTCTCGTTATGGAAATTCGTTAAACATTTTAAGAATTTTACCCTTGTCTTCATACATACTTTTAAACCCATTCTATGGTGACGTGTGCAATAGAACCGTCTACACTCCAAATATTTTTGTATTATTTTTGAAAAGGTTTTCAATTTTGTAATCTATATAAGTATATAAAAGGAGAACTGACTGACTGACATATCAACGCACAGCCCAAACCGCTGGGTCTAGAGATTCCAAACTTGGCATGTAGGTTCCTTATGAGGTCTAGGGGTGCACTAAGAAAGAGTTTTTCGAAATTCCACCCCTAAGAGGGTGAATGGGGGGAGGGTGAAATTTCACGCGGACGAAGTCGCGGGCAGAAGCTAGTACATAGTAAAATAATATCTACATTTCAAATAATAATTCTCCAACTATTGTAAGTATTTTCACAAGAAATCTTTATACTTATTGATGGCCCCGTTATCGTTTTTAAACTTCAATCAAGTGAACATAAGATTTCTTGTGCTATAGATAATGAAAGCTATATAAACGACCGTTATATTAAAATTGCGTACACATCAATAGCGTACATAAGAGTTGTTATTTTCCATCGGTACGCAAAGCTTGTCGATGTCACAGATCTCAGAGAGGCTGGCTGCAGAAGATCCGTTCCATTCTGAGATTCATAGTTAAAACTTGTATTTAATTTTCTGATTTGACTTGTACAGGATGCCCATGCTTAATGGAACAATTGTAGGTGTTTATTCTCAATGAGACACAAAGTCACTTACATGAGAACAATGTTTTATAGTTAAATTATAAATATGAAGTTTGTCACAATCGTCACTGCATCAATTATGATACACCCATCTAAAGCATTTAGTTAGTAGGAAGGATGTTATATTTAGCTAATGATTGAATCTTGAATACATTGAATGAACTTAATTTTATATGAGGGTATTATGTTAACAATTTTTTTGCCAAACTTAGTTCTCATCTTTGATAAAATCAGAAAACTAGCTCGGCGAGGGTTACTTGTTATACTTTAGTAAACGATACATTAATTTGTATAATTTTTTCGAGGATCTTACGGATTCAATATTATGGATAGTATTATGAGTGATACTTCTGCGTCCTAAGATATGTTGTCTCAGTTCAATAAGCGAGTAAACAGAGGGCGCCGCGGCGCCGCGACGTCGGCGTCGGGCGCGGGTAGGTACCTGCGACTAGTCAGACTAGTCTTGTAAGACGTACGTACTGTTGTTCAACTAGGAAATATAGACTTTGAGGTAAGTTGGTACTGTTCTTAGATCTGTGGTATCTTGAAGTAGGAATAGTATAAAAGTTACTTGTTTTTTTGGCATTACTCAGACCAAATAATCTGAATTGATTTATAGTCCTTCAGAAGTAGAGCTTATTTCATGTTGGTTTCTGTTTTATTTCTTCGATCGAGTTCGTATACATTTGTTCAAAAAAGTATTTTATTTTCTAAAGGCAGATTTATTACAATGACAGTTTTTTTGTTCTTAGCAGAACTGTATACCTTTTTAACATAACAAAAAGCGACTAAATGTAGACCAAACCGAAACTAGCTCATTGAAATCTATTTAGAAATAAACTGACTGTATCAATCCCTCCAATCAGTCCGTCGTGAATGCTAGTCAATTAACAAACGAATGATGTAAGTTAAGAAGTTCAATCAATTTAATTGATCACTTCATTAGCTTCAGATTTGGTCTAGACTCAGACTGAATTAATGGACGCTGTTTAGTTTGGCCCAGGCCGTGCCATTAATTTTAATGATTTACACATTATTTACGACGGTTTTGATTTATGCCAAAATTTTGAAAATAAAATGCAAGTTTTATTTTAACGCTAGATTTAATTGCAATTATAAATATCATCTCAAGATGATTGGTGCACCAAATTCTGAGGTAATCAAAATCAGTACTCAGTAAAGCAGCATAAACATAATCAGCCTATAATGTTCCCACTGCTGAGACACAGGACTCCTCTCAGTGAAACAGTTTTTCTATTAATTTTCAAAGAGGGTGCATTCTGACTCCTAAGTCACAGGATCACCTAGGTTAGGACTCAGGGTTTACCTTATCCGTATGACATTTAGTTAAACAAGTTGTGTATCCTAGTCTTAAGCAATGTCAAAGATTTTTGTATCAATAAAGATTTTTATAATTATTATTATTCTGAAAATTGGCAACGTCGTAAATAGTTATCAAATATTCCGCAGCTATGATTAATTTGTCATTCATCATCATCATCCACAGCCCGGCTTCACCCACTGCTGGGCATAGGCCTCTCTTCTCCCCCCCCCCCCCCCCCCCCTGTGGCAGCCTTTTTTTTTTTTTGGATGGGAAGTCATCTAATGACTCCTCCCGCTCTGGAGCGGAAGGGAGTGTCAGACTCTTACTGACTAAAACCCACCCGTGTTCCTTCCTTAGCCCTTTATGTTCCGGGGCAGCGGTAACCCTTTCGCACGATCCTGCTACCCCCCTGTGGCAGCCTCGTCCAGGTTTACCCATGGTGGTAGTAATGTCGTCCGTCAATCTCACCGCCGGATGACCGAAACGTCGTCTGCCAGTCCTTGGCCGCCACTCGCTCACTGCCTTACTCTACCTGTCATCACTGTGTCTTGCCAGGTGTCCTGCCCGGCTCCATTTGAATTCCATAACTCGTTTTCCGATATCGAAAACCTTCATACGTCTGCGGATCTCGACGTTTAGTACTCGGTTTATAAGCCTTACGCAAAGCATGGAACATTCATTTTCAATACGACTAAATTAAATAATTAAATATCGCTCTATTGTGCGAAAATATTGATTGTGAATTGCAATAATAACACTGAATTAGGTGTTATAACAGTTTTACTTGATGAACTATTTGACAACTATATGCGGCGTCGCAAACTTTCAGGATGCACCCTCTTAAATGTACATAAGCGCTTTTTATATAGATAAACATACAAGTCCTATCTGGCATGATGACCCGCAATGCAAAACGCCCCAGTTTTACTAGCGCTATCTATAAAATGATATATGTTATATAGATATGAGCAGTGGAAGTCAAAAAGTTAGTAAATGAGCTTCCCGTACAAACGAGTCGCGACCGTCCGCTTCAGCGATAAGTCGCGGTAAGCTAGCGGACGTGACACATAAGCGGAGGCGATTGAGCGATTTGTGACACTAGTACGTACAAACCCATTGCAAAGTAACATGGTCATCTTATCGTGCTTTGATAAGAAATGATAGAAATTGGAATTGTAACTGAAATTGTGTGGGAGTCTAGTCTGTTATACATTTATTATCTTCGTCAGTTTTGAAATTCAAGTATAACACATACATAATACCTTTTGATACTATAGCACTTACCAGACTATAACATACAGAACTATTCAAAGTCAAAATCAAAGTCAAATCATTTATTTCAAATAGGCACACTAAAGGCACTTTTGAACGTCAATAATTATAATAAAACGAATTGATTCTAGTCGCCCATTCCAAAAGGTACTTTTCTTATGGAGAAGAATGGGCAAGAAACTCCACCGTTACTCTTTTAAAAATGTTTTATAAGTTTTTGTATACATTCATTATATAATTATATGTGAAGAGGATGCATCTAGAATAAAAATTATATAAAAAAAAAAACTTGATAAAAAGGACTAAATTGCATACATCTTTCACCAATGTCGAGCTGACATCAACCAAAAACCTTTTTCATGTTCTGTGCCATTTAATGAACATGTAAATAATTAGTTTAATTGTCAGAGTCAGTCAGTGTCACATTTTAATTCGGCCTAACATGTAACGGAGATGGCTGAAGAACAAAATAAAATCCTAATAACATAATGTTAGGACTTTAATAGAGACAATGACCTCGGAGTTTGTTTCGGCATTTCATCTCAGCGATCAATCAGCTAGGAAAGGCCGGCGCCATCTAGTTTTTTAAATATTGACCAACAAAATACTGACGTGTAAAAGTCCTGCTTACAAAAAAACTGGTCAAGTGCGAGTCGGACTCGCGCACGGAGGGTTCCGTATAAATAGGTATGTAACTGCAAACGGTTTTTGGATTTTTTCATTTACTTGTGCTACATGACTATAGGTTTTGATTCCCTTGCGACTCAAAATATGCGGCATACACGGAACATGAACACCCGTATCTTTTGATTGCGTTGACTTAGAAGTTTGATTTTTCACTGCTTCAAGGGATTGCAGCCCTGAGTACCTATTTGATATTAATTTCAACTTGATAACTCCACGCGTTCCTGAGAAAAAGGGTCTTGACAGACGGACAGACAGACGGACAATGAAGTGCTTTTATAAGGGTTCCGTCTTTCCTTTTGAGGTATGGAACCCTAAAAAGAAGAATATCATTCTGCGATATTGACATTATGACGCTATAAATATGTCTATGATGAGTCGGTAAAACAGATTCTATCATGCAAAGAGCAGACAAAAATAGCCCTTAAAGTGATGAACTTATGTTCGATATGACTGTACCTGTCTAATTCATAACTGGCTTCTTTACTTTGTTTTCTGTAAAAATGATGTTGTTAATATGTTCAAAACGACAAGTCGTGTAGACTATAGCTTATTTGAAAATAATCTGGATGTTGACAGTAAATAACATGCCCTCAAAAATGCCCGCTGTTGACTAAGTACAACAGTCCCATCTCAGAGTGTCATAAACAGACGAGCACTTTGTAGCTCAAGTGTACGCGACGGAATTATGATGAATGAGGTACAACACACATAGTATACTTGTAATTGTTATTACTACTCGTATTTGTGTTGTGAAGCGTTTTAGGTAATCTCGTTGTAGTGTGTTAGTTTAGAACATACATTAGCTAGTTTAAGCGGTGCCAAAAGTTGTCATCATATGATCATAGCACTGTTTTGCGGACAAATGTTATTTATTATCTCTTGCTAAATAGAGTGGTATTTTTCTATTAATATTCTCCTTAGCGTCGTATCGATAGACGATACGACGATAGATTCGGGATTCGATGTTTGTTTTTCTTGATCTAAGATCCTAAAATGTATTTATCTTGAATTATGACATTATTATTGTCAGAGAATTATAATATTTTATCACAGCTGTATGAATGTAATATTTGTGTATTTCGGTAACAAGTCCGCTCCCCACACTGCTCTCTCCCCTACAATTTTATCGGCGTGCACTCTCAGTGGGCAAGTTTACAGACCAGTAGCCCGAGCGAACCAATTCTCTGATTTCCTTTCATTTTAAAACTATTTTATGCTTTTAAACTTTTTACCGTGTTAAAATTTTCGGTCTATATACTTCTGCGGGAAAAATTACCCATCTGTTGTTAAAATAGTGTTGTAAGAACTATCAAGAAGATGGACAGCTTCCCTCTGTCTGCTAGTGTCGATTTACTGTGAAACCAAACTGTTCGCCAATCGTATTATGTATCTGTACTGACTCTCGACAATATTAAAATAGCAAGTTCCAGATAAAACAGAGTTTTTCTAAATAGACAAATATTTTAAGTAGTACTATTTATTGCTGAACTTTTTGTATACGGCACTTAAGTACTTACATGAAACAATTTATTGTTCATCTCATAAACCACATCCATTTCTAAACGGTCGCTCAGCTGTCAATTCTTTGGCAGCCCATACATACATAATCAGCCTATAATGTTCGCACTGCTGGGACACAAGCCTCCTCTCAGTGAGAGGAGGCCTGAAACAAGAGCCCATAAACAGAAGAAAACCGCCTCCTCTATTACATATTCACCACTATAATTCAAGTATAAAAACATAATTCCCACTCAACATATAAGTATTTGTACTATAAATATTAACCGACTTAGCAAGGAAGACGTCGGGTAATGTGTTTGTTCTTATTTCAAGGACAGGCTCCGATGTTGGGTAGACAATATGAGGTGAAGGTCAACTAATGAATGAAAAAGAAAATAAGTGTATTTTTTTAAGGCTTCTCCAAAACATGACCCTATAAAATACTAAGGCAAATGATGCATTAGACTCCAAAAGGATATTTCTATTAAAAAAACAAACTTGTGATAGTATTCTTCATTATAAAAGCAACCAAATAAACTTTGATATTTTAATTTACATTTGTCTTGAAACTAACTTGAATCTTTGCATCTTTGCTTACTTGCCGAAGCGTCCAAATAATTATCAGTTCTTGAATGATTTGATTTCTTCTGATTAGCCTGCATAAACAACATTGGCATGTACAGACGCCAGCACATCAAGCTACTAAAATCTGTCAAATTTCTTTAATACATTTTCAACTTTATCACTAAAGTATAAGGTTCAAAGTTGATTGGGAAAATTTTACAGTTTCCGGTAGCTTGATGTGCTGGCGTCTGTACCTACCACTTATCTATCTATATAAATAAAAATGAATCGCCGAAATTGAATATATGTACGCGCATAACTTCCGAACGACTGCACCAAATTGGATAATTATATTTTTGTTGTGTTCGGTGTTGTCAGGACAAGGTGACAAAGAATGTTTCGGAAATTCTAAAAACATAATTGCACCCGTGCGAAACTGGGGCGGGCCGCTAGTAATCATATTAATATACCCTCATAACTAACAACAAACTCAAACAATCTATACTACGGACCCTTTGATTATATAATGTCTAGATAGAGCGTCGCCCTACAATCAAAACAAAGAAAACGAGGCAACAATTTCAAACATGTGTGCGTGCGGGCGGTGTTTTACACTGTGCATCTATGTCTCTGTGTGCGTGAATAATGATACCAGCTACTACAATTCTCCCATAAATCACATATTAAAAAAATTGACTATACAAATAATATAAGTAAGTTTTAGGTGTATGTTTGTAGTATTATTCAGTTTTAGTAGTGTCTTTATTTACTTGTATTTATAAATAAAAAACACTATTTAATTGAATTAGAGTTGTGTGTGTGAATGTTGTGTTATATTAAATCAGCTAAGTTAATTCAATTAGAATATTTAACTTTTTAGGCAGTTTGTATTTGGAAATTTCAAATGAAAGATCACAGATAATACGAATGGAATAAATTAATCTTATTAAAATTACTCTTGGCACCTTTGAAATCAGTTTATTGGACCCAATGCAACAATAATCATTAAAATGGGCTCATAAACAAAAAAGTTATACGCGAACATTATATTATTATAAAAAAGTACAGACGAATTGAAAAACTTCACCATTTTTGAAATCGAATAATAAAAGTACATCAACTAAATAATATAAACGTAACCATAAAGCAACGAATATACCCACAAAAAAAGGACGTTAAGTTGGGAGAATGGAAAAAGAAACTGGCAACACTGATAAAATATGGCGTAATAGGGCGTAATTTGGTAAATATAAAAACAAAAAACAAATACGTAGTTTTTTTGGTTACTTACTGATGATATGTGATGTGTTTGGTGTTTTTTACCCTTCCTTTATAATTTCGGCACAGTTTAATAGCACATACCGTCATTTTATCGCTGTTATTTGTTTATTACTTAGCGCGCGTAAATACGTAGTGACACCAAAGCGGTACGATCGGCACTAATCGGCGGGTAAGTACTTACAGTCCAACAGTTGGCTGGTATTTTTTGACACGTTTGCGCGCAATTGATGCTCTATCTAGACATTATATAATCAAAGTACGGACCCTTATCTGATCTGAACGAACAGCATCCCGATACGACGCGTTCAAACTTAGACCATCAGGCGTTCAGAACAATCACTGTCACTGTGTGAGCACATGTGTTTCAGTAGCGGTGATGTACGAGGGAGGTTTGAAACAAGATTGTAGATGTGATTTGATGTAATTATAGAGGAAAAAGTTATCTAAAGTGCAATATGTAGGTAAAGTCTTCTTGTAAATTATTGTTCTCGTCCGTCCTGATTACATAACATTTCCAGGGATATTAAGTAAATAAAATAAATATTGTCACATCAATCGTATGCAGAACAACCGCTGAGCAAAAGTCTGTACACAATGGGTGCCTGAAGATGGACGGCGCCGCAGAGGTCGGCCCAGAAAACGGTGGCGAAATGACCTGGACGCGTACCGCGAGGGCTGGTTCGAGGTGACGCGAGAAAAGAGTTCCGGGAAGGACTGGGGGGGGGGGGGGGGAGCAACAGGGAGACAGTACAGGATAAACAAAAAAAAATTGTGGACGTAAATATATAACACAAGTTATTACTGGTGACAAATAACATAAACAAACAAAAGACTGTCGTAAAAATATTATCACGAGCTATTAGAATAGTTGTCCACAAATAAACAATTGACGATCGTCGGAGAATCTCTGGGAACTCGATTTGGTCATACATTAGGAAACAGGCAACTTATTTTCCTATCCTCTTGAAATAATTCTTTATGGCCGATTCGTATAATTTGCGGACCGTTATTGGTTAAAATTAAAACTCTTGTATATTTCGCAATAATGAAATACCTTAGAACTTAGAGCTTTGCATAGTAGACCTTCCCATATGAAAGTAGCTATCACAGATAAAATCATATGAAAATAGCTATCACAGATAAAATCATATGAAAATAGCTATCACAGGTAAAATTAACTTACGAATCAATTTATATGCCCAATTTGGTAATAAAAATTATATCATTGGTCAGCAAAACGATTCGATTTTGTTTATAGGAACCGAGCATTAGTCGTCATAATAATAGATACCGACGTCAAGAGGCAAGGCATTGTAATTTTTGCAAAAATCTACGCTACATAGTAATTAGGTTTCCGTTTACTACAATGTTCTAGGTGCGGATTTAAACATGACCTAAGTTTTACAGCGCCTAGCCCTCACGTACGTCGTAATTGATGCATACATAGTAAGGTACAGGCACACAAAAGAGGCTCTTTGAATTAAATAGCGAAGGTTCAGCAGTTCAGCTGTAAGCACTTCTAGTGGATGTATGTACAGTGGCGAGGAATTACTTGCAGCCTTATGTATACGAGGACCGAAATGTTAACGAGTTCCATAGTAATGTAAATACTATCCGTATGATGTTTCAGGATTGTAATAACTTTTTGTATAATTTCACTTTGTCTGTACGCGTGTTCTACACTTAGATTGTTTCTTCCAAATGAGTGAATTTTTAGGCAGAAGTTTAGCGTTCTTTACACGGATACCCAAACAAGTTCATAAATATTTGTAAACCAGACAAATATTTCAAGTATCGTAAAGAGATCAAAACCGAATATCGTAAGTAGTTTTATTTTGTTTAAAAAAGGAGTATGATATGATCGTAGGCGGTGTCGTTCTGTAGTTTCTGCCTACACACATGGGAGGAAGGCGTGATTGTATGTATTCATGTATTATTTAATTGACTACCAACTAGTGGTACCACACAAGTACCACACATACACACTAAAGACGTACCACATAAAGCTTAGGTTACATTGTGTACCCAACACAATGATATGTAAATACGGCCTACTTATGTATCGTGAGTGGAGGGATAACTCCTAAGTAACCCTTTCAGTGAAATACATTTAGTAGTAGAAGCCATTATGTAATAAATAAACTAGATATATAGACAACTAACTTCTGGCCGCGACTTCGTCCGTGTCTAAATGTCTTGTTTCCCAGACCCACCCCGTCGCATCGCATCGCCTGCCTGCGCTGTAACTTGGTTTTCGCTTAGAGTTCATTCTGACTTTTTTCTTACTGCTCAGCTCTTAAGAGTCCTAGGGTAATGTTAAAAGCCTATAGCCTTCCTCGAGAACTGGGCTATCTAAAGCAATTTGATTTTCTGTAATCCGACTGGCAGTCCCGTTCAAACAAACAAAGTCTTCAGACAGAAGAAATGGCACATTCTTGTTTTTATCAAAATCCTGTTTTGATACAAGTTTTTGTGTTCTTTTCTCACTATCTAAAGTACCTATTCGTAGTAATAAAGTAGGGCACATACAATATTATGTAAAAACACTCTTTACCCAATGTACTACCACAGAGTGCCAACCCGAGTGTGTGCTCATTTGATTAGCTGGTAATTGAGCATTTTCCTTGCATGCGAATTAGTTACTCTGTGACAAAGATGGAGCAAGTCTTTTGTTAAATAAAAATAACTTATTTTCATACGTGACACATATTTTATTAAGAACTAGCTGTGCCCGCGACTTCGTCCGCGTGGAATAGTGACTTTTCGGGCAGCATATTTTGAATTACATATAAAGTCGTTGGGGTAGCTAAAAATTTACTTTACAGTAATGCTTCTCTGTATACGATATTTGACGTATGGCCATCGGGGATGAAAGCATACAGGCTCCTAGGATTGCTAACCCGTGACAGAGCCACATACATCTGACCGTGCGAGAAACAGCTGATACTAAGATCTACACCCACAACTTTCAGCGTCTGACCTTGGGCTTTATTAATTGTCATCGCAAAACATAGGCTGACTGGAAACTGGACTCGTTTAAAACTAAATGGAAAATTGTTTGGAATGAGAGGAATCCGAGGAATGAAAACACTTTCACCTTTTCCACACCCTGTTAAAATCTCTGCTTCTATCAGATTTCGTTGTAAATTGGTCACTTTTAACCTGGTGCCTAAATTTCTAAGAAGCATTATTGGTACGCCTACTTTTCATTTTATTTTATGTGCTGGTAGTCCGGGAGCATTGAGGGATTCTAAAAATTCTAATGGGTAGCTTGTAGATTCTCCTTCTTCCATGACTCTGTTAATGGAGATATACTCAACATAATCCCCCGGAACATAGCTTAAAATTTCAGCGTTTATTGTTGCTGCTTGGTCGTTTCTTGGCGTCAAAATAGCTCTTTCGCAAAGCCAGGAATTTTCGCAAGTTGGTATTTGCGTTGCGTTTCCATACACAGATGAAATGAGGTCTCGCATTGATGAAACTATGTTGCATAGGTTTTCATTAAGAACAACTTTTCCTTGTTCCTGCGGATACACACCGTTACCAATCTCAAGTAGCAAATCAGAAAATTCTTGAGCATTTTCGTTGCCTCCAATTTGTGCACGCATATTTAATGTCAAATGCAAAGGGATAATGTAATGCCACAGTCGAGAACTCTTTAGGCAGGCTTTAACTTCATCAGCCCTTGTTCCGCGTGGTATTACAGGGAGAGTCTGACGAAAATCGCCACAAAAAAGCAAAGTAATGCCACCCATGGTTTGATCATTTTGCTTCACATCACGCAACGATCTGTCTACTGCCTCTACTGCTTTTCGATTGGCCATTGTGGACTCATCCCATATAATAAGGCTACAATCACGAAGAACCTTAGCTTTATCGCTGTTTCTTGAAATATTACAAACAGGGTTTTCTGTGCGGTCTAAATCGATCGGAATTTTGAACATTGTATGAGCAGTTTTCCCACCTGGCAACAATGTGGCTGCTATGCCTGATGAAGCGACAGCAAGCGCGATTTTACCTTGGCTTCGTACCTTCGCCAAAATAACTTTCGTAAGAAATGTTTTACCCGTTCCACCGGGTGCATCTACAAATAGCATTTCTCCCAAAGTACTATCAACGCTGCGGCACACCCGATCAAATATCAAACGCTGTTCATCAGTTAGCCTGGAGATATCAGTTTGTAAAATTTCGGCCAGGTCGATTGGATCATAATTGGTTTCCATCGCGTAATCTCTATTAATACGTTCACCGTCAAATGATGCCTCCGGCATGCCATATTGAGAAATAGGATTACCTCCAATAGATGTAACTATATCTTGAATAGCTAACAAACAACGATTCAATTGACTTTCACGTAATCTCTCCTCAATTGGGTTGTTATCATTAAGTTGTACGTGCCTAAAAAAATCCTCAGCCAATTTGTTCTGATACTTATACCACAACTGTGCAGCGTCAGAAAGTGCACAAAACACCAGCATGACTGCAAACAAATGTCGCAACCGATGAGGACTTTCGCTAATACTTGCTTCTGACAAAGCATCATCCCAATGTTGATCCCCATCCAGCAAGTGACGTGCCCGGCAAGCGGCTTGGTATGTAGGGTGTACGATATTGTCAACCTTTCGGAGATCGGCAAAAGAAGTAGGCCCTCGGACAACGTGCAGCAGTAGGCGTAGGTAAAAGCATTCGGAGTTATTTGGATGAACCGTATAAACCCTACCAATGATATGATCTTTAAAAATACCTGGTTCACCTACTACAGTTGTTCCACGTCTTCTTCGGTTAAAAATACCCTGTTGTTTATTATAGGTATAATACGATGGAACTTCGTTGTATAAGAGTGTCTTAGCAAATGCGTCTGTTTCGCAAAGATTAAAGAAATATTCGCCGTGATTCTTTAAATTGACATAACTTTTTTATTTATGAACCGATTGACATGAAATAAACACTAACTGTTAAGTCAAGCTTACTATAATATATTAGTGAAAACCGCATCTAAATCAAATAAGCCGTTTCTGATATTAGCGTGCACAAACACACAGACAAACAGATAAACCGACAAACAGACAAACAGACAAAAAAAAAAGTAATTACAACTTCGGGTTCGGCATCGATATAATAACAACCCCTGCTACTTTTTTTTTATATATTTCCATTGTACAGACACCACTTTTCTACAATTTTATTATATGTATATAGATGAATTTTATCGTAATAGAGCTAATAATATACCTACTAATAAACTCTTTACATAATTTACTAACCATAAATATTTCTGCGTCTAACCAACACTGCTCTATTATAGCCTTAAAAGTACGACTCCAGGAAAAAAATAAATAGATATTATAATACATCAAAACAATAAGGCGTTACCAACCTAAAATGGCCTTAATATTAGAAATTCCCTAATCTAATAATACCCGTAATTTTCACCCCTAATTTCAATACCACACACACAATACGTACACTCCACAGAGCACAGAACGCGACACAGAGTGCTCGCTCATTTGATTAACTGGCAATCGCGGGGCGTCTTTGTTCAGTAATTAGTTCCCCTGTGGCGGCTCGGCCTCGGTCCTTGTTGATATGTCGCTTCTTGCGGACTATTGATTTATTACATGAGAGTATGTGTGACGGAGTTTGTTTGCTGTTAGGTTATTATGTAAATTGTGGATCAAAATCTTCTTCTGTATCATTATGTAAATTATATCGCTTGTCTATTTTGCTTGTGGGTGATGTTTGCATAATTTTTTATTATCTTACCTACACTATCATTATTACAGATCTGTGATCCAATGCGACAGATTGGCCTTACTAACTAAATCCTAAATCAACACCTTATACCTAGTTAAAAAAAAAAGTTGATGAACAATAAGTAGGTATAAGATACTGTTCATTCAAAATACTGAGCGGTGGTGGCCCAGTGGTATCGGGCATGACTTACGACTTGTATTGTAGGTCGTGAGTTCGAACCCAGGCAGGCACTTTACTTTGTGAATTTAATGTTATCACGTCTGCTCTCAAAACGGTGAAGGACATGTCCTAGAATCAAAAATTCGAAGACATGTGACATCCACCAACCCGGAATGGGCCCGCGTGGTGAATTACGGCCCACTCCCTATTACAGACAGGAGGCTTGTATCCCAGCAGTGGGAACATTATATACTGATTATGTTGTACATTCAAAACAAGCATTTGTCTAAATTGGCTGTTATTTGTATTTATAAATTATGAAATAAGTTTATTCACATGGTAGGTCCTTACCTAACTTGTGAATAACAGTATTGACGTAAGGGTGACTAAGTGCCATACGGCATTATATATGAATCAGCTTTCAAAATGGACAAATTCTCAAAAGTAAAGTTTTTTTTTTTTTATAACGGTCTTTTGTTTAGTGAGTGACATGTAGAAGATGCCTCACTGCGATACACGATCGCAGCTTAGCTCGCTACCTCGATGTCACCTCAATGTAAACAAATGCATGCTAATAGACTCGCAGCTGAAGGACACCTCACTGCGATACATCGCGGGCTGCTTGGGGGTTTACCTCGATGACCACGTGAAAACAAAATATTTTGGTTTTAAATCGATGTGGTCTGGCTCTTGATTGTTCAAATCGGTTCAACTAAACTCAAACTCAAAGCATTTATTTCAAATAACTAATTACATGCACTTTTGAATTGTCAAGGGGTCGGTCAGTCAGAAAGATGATACTAGTTGCCCATTCTAAAGCGTAGCTTATACATACCAATGGAGAATAACGAGCAAGAAATTCATTCAAATTAAATTATAAAATTGTTACAAAATATTGGTTACATCATTCATGTTGTTCTTCTGGAGTAGCTAGAGTACAGCACGAACACACGACTTGGCAACTGAGCTTTCAGGTGCCACTGAGACGACGTTTTTGCACCGCCATCCATGTAGAAACAGCGACATTGAGGTATCGACATAGCGACCGCGATCGCGACCATCTTCGGTATGTCATTACCCTAACACTGTGTCTTCTTACATTACATTAACCCTATAACGTCTCTGTAGTCGGTAAAAACAAAACACAAAACTCCTTTCACATACATCTTGCGAGATCACACAGACCCTTGCGGTAAGATTCCTGAAAGAAATATCCAGCAGATAAATTAAGCGTCTTCGTAAACTGAGACAAAATACGGTCTCCTGGGGAAATATATAGCATCGAGTTGGCGCGTCTGTCCGTGGGACGCAATAAATAAAAGGAAGAGATGTCGGGGAAAGAGTTACCGGAGCGCGGAGTGTGATCGAGGATTGTGTTGTTTTATCGTTTTAGAAGTAGTTTTGAGATGATTTTAAATTATTGTGTCTGTGTTGGGCAATTCTTATGAAGCGTTTAATTTGTCTTACATGTTAGGGTTAAAGGGGATACCAAAAAGTTCGTTTTAAGGATTTCAATAATAAGTTTATTTTCTTTCTATACTGTAAGATTTGTTTTAATAATATTACGTGAGACGTGTGATCTCACGCAAGACTTAAAGAATACAGCCACTGGGAGAAGTGGTAAGAGCGGGCTCGGTTATGAAAAAAAAAATATTTATGAGTTAATACGAGAAAGACTAAAGCGTTGAAGTAGTATCTATTTGTTTTTGATATACTCCAACACGCTCTATGTACATCTGATTCTATGTCAAGGTATCAAACACTTCTCTTGACCAAAAAGAAATATAAAAACGTTTCTTTTCATCCCAATTAGTCGCGGCCTTAACAAGCCACTCCTAAACATCAAAAACTTCTAAACAACGGTGACTGTCAGTTGTTTTCTACACAGCCTCAATATAAACGTCGTCAGATCATATTAATGTGCGGCCAACACGAAGCTCTCCAACAAATTGCCGACTACGTTGTGTCGATACTATGATTTACAACAATGGCGAACGCTCTTCTAGAGGTCAGCGAAGAGTGATGACGTCATTCTATGGGTTTTGGGATAAGGAATGAGATTTAGGTGAATTTTGTGTGTTTTTATTCTGACCTGCACTTTAATAGTATACATAGGAGTAAGATGTGACGTTTTATGATCAAAACGCGTCCCTAAGTTTGCACTCTTTCAGATATGGATTTTTAATGGGACTTTAATGTATGTAGAGGGTCCATATAGGAGGCCCATTGTCTTTTATCAGATGCAATCCTTACTAATATTTTTAAATCATACAGTCAAAACGACGTTATCGACCTGAGACTCTAACCAAAAACTTTACACTCAACAGCAGCGCGGAGGTACTAAATACCAATTATGTAATTTGCAAAATACCTTTCAAATCTGTCGATTTCTCGAACCATGAATGTCTTCATAAAACATACCTCACACCCGCCCCAAAAGACTTCTCCCTCATAACACATACGGGTGAATTTCCCAAACGACTTTTTTTTTTGTCTTCATTGAAATTAGTATTTGAAAAAAGGAATATTGTTCTGTACTATTTTTTTTTGTATTCATTAGGTATTTATTGGGTTGTGGCATAAAATATTATTTGTCTAAGTCTATTTACAAAGGTAGAAATAAATACATAAACCTCTATTTTTGTCACATCGGTGCTGTCCCTCTACTTTTTTTACAAGCAAAAACGCTTATATCGTTATAAAAATAAGTAACTTAAGAATATAACTTATTCTATTTCATAGAATATTAGTTTTATTATTAATATGTAGCATATTTTATTACGTAATTCATAATATTTATTACTGAGAGGCATAAATGTACTTGTCTCGCAAAATTTTGTCATATCGCTGCACAAAAGTAATTTAAACCTAACTTTGCATCGATGAGTCCGACAGTGTCCCCACCCCAATTTTATTTCCCTCGTTAGTGTGTGCTAGTGCGCAGTCAGGACGGACGTGTGTCAAATCGCTGCATATTCCCGCCAATTACGTAAGTACGACATTTCAGTTACTTCCAAGCAATTATTTTATATTATCGGTGGTTGCATTTTTCTAGTGTAATGTGAAGTTTTATTACGATTGTTTGGTTCTAACAGACATAGTAAGTAAATTAGCATCATTATAGGTACTTGAATTTAGCCTAAATATTATACATTTTTCATAATTTTCAAAAAAGTCGATAATTTCTCACGTCGCTGTTCTCATATCGCTGTAATCGGTGGTCTTTTTTACCACCGATGTGATAATTTACACCGATGTGATAAGAAAAATCAATCGGTGTCTTAAATATCATATCGGTGTTTTGATTCATGATCGACGCATAGTTTTGTCACATCGGTGGATTGTTTTATCACATCGGTAGATCATATTATCACCTCGGTGTAATTTTATCATATTGGTAGACATAGTGTCATTTCATTAAAGTAAACAAAAAAACAATGGAGCATACCTACAACCATACATTATATACATACATATACACATATTATATTTTTTAACTTTCATAAATATTAACTTGTGTGCAGCTCGTGCCGCACACAATTCGTTCGAGTAATTTTGTTTAAGATTAATTTTGTTTAAGAATGCTGAAATCAAAACTAAACGAGGAGGAGAAAAAAGAGAGAAAGAGGTTGATGGAAAGAATAAGAAAAGCTAAAATCAAAAGTGATCCTGTGTTAAGAGAGCAGCATTTAAGAAAAGACAGAGAACGCTTAGCTAAAAGAAAGGCAGCTGGACTTATCCTAACCCGAAGCCAAATGACTGCACATGCACGTCGCAATGCACAAAAGAAAAACCGAATCAGTGCCCGTGCATATTATCAGCGGAAAAAAAATAAGGCAAATGGTGCCCGCAACAACCCAACAAGTGTTTCAGAGACCAATGACGCAGAATCGCTACCGAAAAATCAAGATAATGAGCCCGGTATTTCTCAAGAACTAATAGGACCTCATAGCCCACGGCTATTGCGACAGAATGTTCGATGTAATAGTCCTAATTTGCGTATTGATGCCATAGTAGCGAGTAGTTCCCACTATTTACGTACAAGCAGTCCCCTAGATTTATCAATAGCATCTCCTTTACGAACGCCAAGTATTAGTTCTATAAATTCAGAAGAATCAACATTACGCCCAAATAGTCCTAACTTAGACACATCCTTTAATACTGTTAAATTCAAACAAGACATTAAAATGAAATTTCGTAAATATCAAAACGTTAAAACTCAGCAAATACACGATTTAAGAAAACAATTGGCAAAGGCTAATAAAGAGAAACTAATGTACAAAAAGAGATACATGAGACTACATCAAGAATTTAAGAAATTAAAACAGAGTAATTTAGAAGTGAGACGAATCCCAACGAAGCCAAAAAATATAGACCTGCAAAAACGTATCCGTAAGATTGTTGTTCAGTTTTTTGAGGATGATGAAAATTCAAATCTTTGCCCAGGTAAAAAGGATACTGTCACACAAAATGGAGTAAAAAAACAGAAAAGGCTGATGAAAGACACAATTAAAAATTTACACAAAAAGTATTTGACTTCGGGCTACCCTCCAATCAGTTACGTCACTTTTACAAGAATGAGGCCGTTTTGGGTCACGCAGCCAAAATTAAACTTGAGAAATACATGCCTATGTGAGAAACATGAGAACATGGATCTTGTTATATCATCTTTAAAAAGAAATCGTATCATAAAAGAAAACACCACGACTGAAATTCTAAGTAGTATTTGCTGTGATATTTTTAAGGTAGAATGCCTGCAAAGAACATGTCCTGTCTGTAAGAATCGTCATTTAAATTATCAAGAATTTGATAACTCCAAAGATGTTATTTATTGGAATTGGAAGAAGATAAAAAAGAATTACAAAAAAAATGGAGTCGATAAAATAGCCGTTAATGTAGAAAAAGTAAAAATAACCGTTAAACCATTACAACTAATCAAAATATTTGAAAACAATCTGAAACCGTTCTTAACACATTGTAGTAATATACGAAATCAAAGTCAAGCTTTTAAGCACTACAAACAAAACATGACTGAAAAGGATTGTGTCGTTCACATTGACTTTAGTGAGAACTATAGCTCCAAGTACGGGTCCGAAATACAATCTATGCACTTTGGTGGCAGTCGTCAACAATTCACATTACACACTGCTGTAATTTACTATAAAAATAAGGAAGAGAATATAACAACTCAATGTTTCTGCACTATTAGTTCTTCACTGCGCCATGATGCTGCCGCCGTTTGGGCTCACCTTGTTCCAATATTAGAAGAAATTAAACAGGAAGCTCCAATTGTTCAGAATCTTATTATTATTTCTGATTCTCCATCAGGCCAGTATCGGAATAAGAAAATTTTTTATATTATGTCCCAACTCAGTATTTACTGCTCTTCTCTGACTAACATAATATGGAACTATAGTGAATGTGGTCATGGAAAAGGTGCGCCAGATGGAGTAGGTGGGCTACTGAAGCGAACGGCGGATCGATTTGTTGCACACGATGGTGATATGAATAATATAGACTCTTTTGTAAACTATTTAAAATCTGCTGTCCAAGGCGTGAAAATTAGTACTGTAGAAGAATATGAAGTTGAAGAAAAGGACTGGCTTCTCCCTACAAATTTGAACACATTTCGTGGAACATTGCAAGTCAAACAAGTCATTTGGACTAAAGAAGCTAAAAATCGTATAGTTTTACGTCGACTTTCTTGTATAGAAGATGAATGTATGAAATATGTTGTTAAATGTCCACATGGCAAACATCTAGACTTCCACAATTTGTCAACCGAACACGAAATTAAGTCTAAACCTCAACTTTCTACTTCGAGTAATAAAAAATCCAGAACTAAATCCAAAATAGATATCACTAAAATGCGACCAGTAAAGTTAACTGACAAATTAATTTTGTTCCCACAGCCATCACATTCAAAGTATTTTACACCATCAAATACATTAAAAATCTCGGAAAATGCGGCACCCAGATCATCCTCTTCGACAAAAATGTCTGAAAATTTGCTATTGAACTATGTAGATCTTGATCAAAGTACTCCTGCCTGTTCATTTTTAGAGAAAATTGACACGAACATTTTAGTTGGTTTAGAGGAATCAACTCAATTCGTAAATAAAGAGGATACGGTAAAAGCATCTAATAGATTTTCAAGTCCTACCGTGGAAGACAGTGACACCGATGAGGAAATATTTAGAATAAAATCTAAAATTAACTTTAAAAAAGAAAAAAATGAGCCACGTAAACCAACTCCTGACATCAAACAGAGATTTAATTATATATTTGGTTGCAGTGACACTGATGATGACTTATTTTGATCTGGGCTGATTTGTTTTTAAAATTTTTATTTTTATTGTTTTTAGTTTTAATTGAAAAAAAAAGGTTTAATTGTTGTAACAGATAATAATTATAAAAGTACGTAATTAAGTGCTGTGATTAACTATAGGTATACTACATAGTCTTCTATGACTTAAAAGTCTAATTATGGTGCAATTTAATAAAAGTGGAGTACGAAGACGGTTCAAGTTCTGTAGTGATTTATGTTGAACTTAAAGGCTGATTAACATAATAACCAAATTATACTGACAGATTTAATTTAAGTTTTTTTTTTAAGGGTAAAGATTATTTGCTAGATGTAAGATATAAGCGATCTCTATGTAATCTATGATACTTACGCACTGAGAACAAAGATTTTAAAAATATTAAATTAAGTGATAATTAAAGCTGTGATTATTGTAGTGTTGTTATGATTAAGGTTAAACTTAAAAGGCTGATTAATTAGGTATATAAAGTTTTCTTATATAAAGTTTCTATTCTTAGTATTGTTGAACCTAGAACGCCACAATGTTTTAAGTGTACACATGGCAAAACAATTAGCTTGATCGCCACATTAATAAATGTGTATTGTACAATAACGTACAAGAAATTTTTGTTTTTTATACTTCTTTTAAATAAACACAATGATAATAAAAAAAAACATTATTTTTTATTCTAAGAAAATAATACCCTTAGTTCAGGTATTCAGTTCTTAGTCACTCCTTCAAAAATGTATAAGCCTACTATTTCTTTTTTGATGTTCAAAGGTGGATAGATTATCATATCGCTGTATATGTATATCACATCGGTGAATAAATTTATCATATCGGTGTACAGAAAAGATAATCGGTGCCGGATTGTCACATCGGTGGAAACCAGAATTCAAACTGAATTTTCTCCATAGTCTTAAAAGATACGTTGATGGTTACCAATAAGGGAGTATTTAGTATCCTAAATATTACATTAAACATGAAAAAAATAAAAAATATATATAAATGAAAAAGTTCACCGATATGATAAGAAAAATGGCATTTGTTGAAATTCACCCATCATAGGTATAAAATATCCGTGTCAACATATGCTCCAGGGTGTCCCACCCATCATTTAGGGGATATTACTTGGGAACGTTTGCAAAAGCATATAAAAGACAAATTGCCAACCCATGGCTAACGAGACCCATTTATTTTACCTTACAACCTTTTCGATTTGTCACCCTATCATGTATGTAAATACGTAAGTACATGGCATCGTTTGAAATAGGATATCCCTGTTTTACCTTTTATGGTTAAAAATGAGGTTTGAGATAAAAATGGTTTCTAACAGTGATTTGTAAAAAATAAAAACAACATAAAAATATTTGTCCTATCTCCTGCTTCAGCAAAACCAGTTACTTTTATTTTTCTTTTCCAGAGTAAATCGTTACTGTGTAAGTTAAATATTTTGATGAATTCTGAACTTAACAGCCTGAAATCGGTAAGATCAAAACCAAAAGTTATTTATTCAAAAGCTTAGAATTGAAGCACTTTTCGTCCGCGCTTCACCACTTCCTAGTTCTTTCGCTGGGAAGAAGAAGTGGCGCAACAAACTCGCCAGCAGCACAAACTCGCCAGCAGCACAAACTCGCCAGCAGCACAAACTCGCCAGCAGCACAAACTCGCCAGCAGCACAAACTCGCCAGCAGCACAAACTCGCCAGCAGCACAAACTCGCCAGCAGCACAAACTCGCCAGCAGCACAAACTCGCCAGCAGCACAAACTCGCCAGCAGCGGTAAGCCTGGTGATCGATGTTCATCCTTTCTCTACAGAAGTCTTTGTCGTGTCCGTGGAATATTTTATTCAGTATGATAATTATTCAAGCTTAAATCAATTCTAAACTTCATTAATTCTAAAGCCCCATTTCATTATAAATTGACTGGACCCTAAAATGTCAATCAATTTACATAAAATCGCCTTACATTTTCTGTTCCCTCTTTCATACAGCCTGCCGCACAAGTTGTCACCTCATATTGTCCACGTACATGTGTGTTGCAGGCTCATCGTGCTCTAGGCTGTACATCGCCATTTGGTCGGGACAGAGTCGATGGGCGGCATTCGATTATCCAATAATTGCTTGTCTGAGTGGTGTTCCTGTGTGATGCGGTTTGTGTGGTGTGGGGGACAGGAGGTGGCGATAGTGTATGGTAGAAGATATATTTGACATGACATCATCAAAGTGGCAGGAAAACCCAAACCAAAGACTTGGCAAAGACTCTCACAAAATTGTGGAGACTGATAGAAGTGACATGAGACCTACACCCAACCATGGGAGATTCCAAGCTGAGATAAAGAGAAAAGAATATTTGTAGGAAAATAATTTGATTTCTGTTCGAAAGAGATCTAGTCAGTAGTTTATTTTTTGTTTGAAGTGGTCTGTGTTAAAATCAGTAAACAAATGTGATATGTAAGCAAGAACGAAACTTACTAAAATGACTATCTTTACAGACAAAAAGGTATTGATTCCGAGTCAAACTCGCTGTCTCCTATGACTTGGACCACCCTGTACGTCGGCGTTGGTTTTCGTCGTCAGTATCGACTCGGGAGCCCAATTTATTTGGTGCGGTTGTCGGCATTCATCGAATTATTTCGAGTCGGCCCCTAATTACTGACCCTCTGTGCCTCTAGTGTTGTGTTGTCTGTAGTAGAAACGGTTTAGAAGAGATGTACGAAATGCTTACGGTTTAACTAAAACTTAAGCGTGTTTTCACACGTTCCAGTTAATCGGGTCTGAATAGGTGTGTAGTGTGTGTACCTACCCGGTGCCAAGTAAGGTAGGTCGAGTAAAATATAACGGTACGTGTTAATGGTTTCATACTTACCCTTATACTTCGCCATCGGGTAGTTGGTGTCAGATAGGTTGACCCGGTGCCAGGAACGTATTTAACGAATAGCATTAGCGGGTACTCTCGCAGTAAAAACACTAAACATAATATTATAACGACAAATTCGTCAAGAAACTGGTCCTGTGCATGGAATGAGTATGTACTATATATTAAGATAACCGGCATGTCCTAGAACCAAGAATCGAAGACATGTGACATCTACCAACACGCAATGGGCCCGCGTGGTGGATTACGGCTCACTCCCTCTCACCAAAAAAGGCCTGAATCCCAGCATTGGCAAGATTATAGGCTGATTATGCTATATAGTAAGGTCCTTGGTCCTATGTCACTTTGAACTGTCAACTATCACTTTTCCATGTGTCCAAATACACTGTGCACTGCAAAAAAAAAATGAAGTGTAGATATTGCAATCTAGACAAGCCCGCATCTTAGGTACATAGAGAAGAGTATACAGAGGGTTGTAACTGTAAGCTATTCCCATAAAGTTTGTCGCCGCCATAACACTGGAAGAAGAAACGGTTCTACTCACAAGCACAGGTATCTTGAGAATGTTCTTGTGGTTCTCAAGTGAAGGTAACTTCCACACATATTAACATAACACTATACATTACTTACAACACTGCGGACGTTACAGAACGTTTGGTTAGCGCGGAATGTGCGGACACATAGCTGTGGAGTCGTTGCGCTGAGCGTAATGCCCGTTTATTGTCCGTACGTATGCATGTGCCATGGAGCGAGTTTGCGGTAACACTTTCATTGCCACTAGGTACCAGAAATTCTGACACTAAACGTATTTGACTCCCACCAACCTCATAGAACATTCAATGTTTATACCTGCGGCACATAGTGGCGCCTGTGACAGATTACAAATCCTAGTAATCCATACTAGTAGTATTATAAATGCGAAAGTGTGTCTGTCTGCCTGTTACCTCTTCACGCTTAAACCACTGAACCGATTTAGATGAAATTTGGTATAGAGATAGTTTGAGTCCCGGGAAAGGACAGGATAGTTTTTATCCCGATATTTCCACGGGATCGAAACTTATGCGGGTGAATCCGCGGGGCACTGCTAGTATTATACAAATGTGAAAGTTTGTGTATTTAGATGTGTGTTACACAACAAGCAAAAACGACTGAACGGATTTGGATAAAATTTCGCACACAGATAGTTTATAAGCTGGATGAACATATAGAAAATCTTCCTATACATATGTTTGTGTATATGTATGTTACTTGCGGTATTGAGACGAGACTGATGCCGCTGAAACCGCGGGGAGCTGCTAGTTAATTATAAAAATATAGCATAGCTATTCAATAAATTATAATTCCAGTGGCACAATATTATTGCAGCCTCTACTACAATGTAGTATTGCATTTTGTTTCCTCACTTTTAGAAGACAATGTCAACGGAAAACGTGCAAACGTACATGCAGCACCGCTATTGTATTTCTTAAATTTTTCAGTTTATTAGAGAAAAGATGTGATTAGGAGTAGGTAACACAGAACAGATGAAAGTTTAACAGTTTTGTGGCAGGTAACATACGTCCGGGGCATCCTAGGAGA
Source organism: Hydraecia micacea (assembly GCA_914767645.1). Taxonomy (NCBI): domain Eukaryota; kingdom Metazoa; phylum Arthropoda; class Insecta; order Lepidoptera; family Noctuidae; genus Hydraecia; species Hydraecia micacea. The sequence goes on from OU611798.1 coordinate 371,621, forward strand.
TCGCCTGGCACGTCTTGGTCAACTGCCTTGCTGACTGGCTTATAATAATGACGAGAACTGTTCTTAGACAGTTCGTTTATCTACATACGTGTAAAGAAAAGCTTTTGAGTACTAGTTTATTGGAATACGTCGACGTCACGCGTGCGCCGACACACACACATGCGTGTCGTTCGCGCGGTAGGTACAATATGTAACATTTGTCAACTTTTATTTTGTGATATCAAATCATGATGAGTTTCATACACTATACCGTCACTTTTTAATAATGTCAAATAATGTTGTAGACACATTGCATAGCTTTATCTTACGGAAATACACAGACTTATTAAGTCTGCGCAGAAATACATAAAACATCGAAGCCTTCCTCCTTCTAAAATAAAACAAATAAACATCTTTATCGCTTACACGTGGAACTGGTACAGTCAGCTCTCATGAATTATGGAGAGGCAATATGGCGTCGGTAATTATTTGCAATTAACTTAACGATCGGACGGCGCCTGCTAGTTCATTATGTTTGTTTTTGATGGTATTGGGTCATGGTTTGAAATTTAAATAGAATACTCAGTATGGCCATATTTCATGGCAGTTTAAACATAATTGGCGAATTGTGGGTGTACAATTGGTAGACTTCTGCCTAACTCTTCGGGAAATATAGCCGCTATGTTATGAACGTGTTATGTATGACGTCGCAGTTTACTACCATAGAGCTTGAGATATATTTCCCGAAGGGGTATTTTACAGCCGCCAAAAAACCAACAAAATTCACATCGCCACAAAAAGATAAATATTTTTATAAAAAGCTAAACAACACAAAGACTCACTTCCTATCTAACCCTATCAAATAAATAGAACATCCATGTTACGTAAACAACGGTCTCCATTTACCTTACGCCATACAGCCCCGCCATTGTATAGTAAAGCAAGCGATACACGCGAGAGAGAATGCTGACAGCTATGTATTCTATTGCTGTCATTCTCCCGGTAGAAGAAGGAAAGTTTTGAGGGTTCTGTACCTCTACTGTACTAAAATTTATCATTTGCAAGACCGTTATTTTGTTGAATTACCTATTTGTTGGGTTTTTTGATAATCAATGTAAGAAAAAATACACTTTTCCTTCATAATTAAGATTTTTGATTGGTTCACAATAAATAACAGGAAACTACTGAAAGACAACAAAAGGAGCTGTGTTATAATTTTGTTCTATAATGTTCCCACTGCTGGGACACGGGCCTCCTCTCTGTGAGAGGGAGTGGGTCGTAATCCACCACGCGGGCCCAGCGCGGGTTGGTAGATGTCACATGTCTTCGAAGTTTTGGTTCTAGGACATGCGCGATATTTTCCTCCCCGTTTTGAGAGCAGCGGTGATAAAATTAAATTCACAAAGTAAAGTGCCTACAACTCGTAAGTCGTTTCCGTTACCACTGGGCCACCTCTGCTCCCACTTTGCTACTTATATCATAATAAAGAATATTCTATCCATCTATTCTGGTATTGTTCGTCGAATCGTTGAGCTCCTTAATTTCTGAGTTGAGCTACTCGATTAATGACAAATGCGAGCACTGACTGGACAGGTCCACTCAATTAAGAAAGAAAGAAAAAACGTTTATTCAATCAGTCAATTCGTGTAGTTCTTCCTCAAAAGACCATTTCAGACACCAATCTACATGGTCTTCACATGATCTGACCAAGATTATGTTTGGACTTTAAAAGAGACTGTGACCTCTGAGTTTGTTTCGGCTTTTCTTCTCAGAGTAGTCAGATAGGAAACGCCGAACTCATCGACTTTAAAAAAAATATGATTGACCTGTAAAAGTGTTTGTACAAACGTGCTTACAGAAATAAAATCATTTATCTAACTAATATTTTAACTCAATAAAAAAGGTTGTAAAATTAAATAAACGCAATTGGTATAAGATCATGATTGTTACTGCAATGATAATATTTAAAAATAATCGAAAGCTGATCCCATATGGTATACTAAATATGGCATGCTTAGCGAGCAAGTCACACTTTTACGTGTTTCAATATGATTTCATACAATATTTTCAGTAAGTTAAAGGGTTCTGTCTACTTGTTGTGTGGGAGCGTTTGTTAGCAGCTTTATTGTTAACAAGAGGGTAGAATACAGATCGCGAGTAATATGATGAGGGTAGTGAGTTTACGTAGATATTGCGGGGATTCGTAAACATATCCAGGAGATAAAGTTCATTGAAAATGTACGTGAGAGTGTGCTTGGGAGGTCGAACAGCTTGGAAATAAAGAAGAGTTGGATGCTTAATGCGATAACGTCATTTAAATAAATAGTTTTTCCTATTGTTTACCGTCTTTGGTCTGGTTTTAAGTTAGTGCAAAATGAGCCTCGCTTATGGAAAATCTATATTTAATCGGAATGAACAAACTTCTGATTCCTCGCTTCGAATGTATTGTGCTAACTTTCCAGACAATCATCACCTTTGTTGTCGTAATTTATGACTCAATTTGCTTTCTTTTTAAGTATTTTGACACGAGTGCGGAGTGCCAGGATTCCTAAATTGACAAAAATACAAAACGCACACACATACATAAACTCACGCCTTCTTCGTATCGGGGTAGGCAGAAACTACAGAACGCCACCTGCTACGATCCTTACATACTCCTTTTGGTTCGTTTACGTTCATACATCAGTAGGCCATGTCTCGTAATTAAAAACGTAAAAAATCGACAATCAATGTCAAAAACTTGTTAAAAATGTTGGGAAATTGGAGGTATTTTTGACAGGAATGCGAACGTTCTTAAAAATACGAGAACTCAGGTCACACGCGCACGCGCCTCCTGCGAGGACTATGCACCTGACCTACAAAACTAAATCTAGATAATTTAAAATAATAACTTAATAATACTTTCTGCAAGTTAACATCTCCTCTTACAGGTCACAACGCTAACTCAAGTCTAACTTCAAACTTACCCGTACGTAGCTCCCTGACACATTACTCTCGCACTTAGAAGCACTTAACAAACTATGCACCGTTATTCACGGTTGTGCGCCGTTATATTATGTAACTACATAGCCGTCTAAAGGTAACCCTTTGACGTTTGTCAGCTGCTGGTGACTACGTCGTCACAGCGAATGTTACCTTGTTAACCTGGTTCTTTAGAAAGCAGTTCGTGTGAAGATTGCTAATGACTCTCTAATTAGTATGACGTTTAACGTTTTGGGTCACCCACTTTGGTTTGTAATTTGAAAATCTTGAAACTCACATATTTTAGGATTGACCTCGTTGGTCTAGTGGTAATAAGCGAGAGTATTGACTCCCACGTCTTGAGTTTGATCCCCGAGTCGGACAATGTTTTTTGGGATTTTTTTATCTGGAAAGGTTGTATTGCTGCCTGTTCCTCATGGAGAATATATCTGTGAAGTTATTATAATAATGTATTGTACAGTGCATATCCTTCTATCGACGGGGCAACATCAAGCACTTTTCTTTTTAATTACTTGTTTCTGACTTCAGAGCTGGGTCTTCTCTAATTATAAATGACGGCACTAACTGAATAGTTCTATCTGTGGTAATGAGAGCCACATCAACTGTGACCAATTTGCACCATTTGACTTACAACGTTACAACACAAAATGTAATAATTTAATTTCGAACAACACACTACAAAGCATAGTTGCTACGCCGTAGCACATTATTTAGAGCGTAGCATTGTGGTTACGACGTAGCAGTGATAGCTACGTTGTCCAGCGTAATTTATTTAATTTGACTTCGGAATAACTTTTGTGGTCACATACATGAATTTAATTTTTATAATTATATGGTTTTATGTAAATTAATTTGTATTTTTCATTTGTTACAGGTAAACACGTTACATGTTACGAAAACTAATTTAGAGGCTGTTTAGTGGTGAGCCAAAGCTTAAGTACGTGCTTTAGTTATTATTTAAACTAAATTTATTCCAATTTATACAGCGTTATTAAAGAAAAACAAACTCGCTTTGTTTGCGCTCCTTATTTAAATTAGTGAGTTCATAACGCAAATATTAATTTAGTACCTCGAAAATATTACATTTGATCATTTAAAATTATTTTGAGTTTAATTGGTGTAAAAATTACTTTTTATAAATGTTAATGGGTAATAAAACATAAAAATAGTTCTAATTTAAAAAGGGTATTCATAATCATTTATTTATTCATAGCAGTCATAATATGTTTTTTACACCACCTGCTCGCTAATGTCAAATTATATGTCATACAAACCCAACCCAAAGCCAGTCATTTAAGCCATAAGCTCTAGCTGGGCATCAATATTGTACTGGATTTCATTATGCCCCGCTGGTCATTAATGTGATTTGAATGTATTGCGTGGAAACTTTTACGAAAAATATAACTGCACATAATTAGGTATTCCCCGTTTAATTAACAATGTTATAAGCTACTAATTTGAAATCTAATTGGTTTTTATTGGGAGTATTGGAGTTAACTTAGAGCTCCATCGCTGCGCTCGGGAGTCTATCAATCCTTCGTTACGTTCGGGATTCAATATACCACCCATGACGTAAGACACGGCTTTATCCCTTTAGTAAATAATCTACTATTAAATGTTATACCTAATAGCCCCGCAAGAGTTTACCTTGTATAGTTTATGTATGCTTCGAAGAATATTAATGAAATAACTGATTCAACTAACAGCTCAAATTATCTATCTGCTCAACTTGACTCTTTAAACCACAGTATTAAAACCTATTCAACCAGGAACCTTCTTCCTCAATGCTTAGCCAACCTAGGTTAAACGGTCGGTAACGGAGCAAAGACACAACTATGCGCTAACAAGTTACTAGCTTGATTTAGTAGGTGAACTGGTAGACTAAAACTTAAATAAAAAGAAAACAAGAGTTGTAAAAGTATATATAGTAAGTTTGCATGTCGAAGGATTTTACAATTTGGTATTCAAGAAAACCAATCTATTTCTATAACTTACAGTAGAAGAGCCATCCATGGAAGGCTCTGACCTCCGGTGTGTATGCGGTGTCTCTCCACAGATAATGGCTCACCTCCCATCTTGCACCGCATGCCCTGTCACCTACACACGTCAGGACCTAATGGCCGCGTCAGCGAACGCTATCCGCGTTGCTGAATTTTGGTCCAAACAAATTTAAGAAAAAAAAAATATTTTTGCCATCGACACGCTAAGAAGAAGACAGTAAAAGAAAAAAATGGACAACTTGTTTTTTAATCTTGACAGACAAATGAAAATTAAAATATTTTCTATTAAACATTCATTTTCCGATTGTCGAGAAACATTAAAACGAAAGATTGTTAGATTTTCAATATAAAAACTGTTATAAATTATCAGCCATAAGTTTTTATCTTCCATTCACTTCACTATCAGCCGTCTGTTCAGCATTTACCTTCTTTACTATTTTAGGTATATAACAAACCTCAGGGTGGCTGTCACGGATGGTGGCTGCTGATTAAGGGACTTTTATAAAGGTCAACAGTTGTCTTTTCACTATTGCAAATATATAATACTTATTATTGCCATCTAAAAAACAGGTCCAAGCATATTTCTCTACTATATGTTACCAACTTTAATCTTTGAAATCTATTGATGTTTATAGTTAAGTTGTCATCGGGGCTGAGTGGCTGACTAACCGCTGCCCAGAGTCAGATGCTACGTCTGTCGTATAGTTAGTGTCACTTTTAATTTACATAGTTACTAGCTGTGCCCGCGACTTCGATGTTGGTAAACAACAATGTGTCTCTTTACTATTTCTTTTTATTTTTCTAAAATAAAAACTTACGTTACTCCTTATAAAATCAGTAATCTGCCAGTGAAAGTTCCATTAAAATCGGTCCAGCCGTTTCGGAGATTACAGACCGTTTTTTTTTTAAATTGTTCTTTGTTATAATAAGTAGGTGCCGTATATACTTTCATATGCATTTAGTAAAAAGCTGTTATTTTGACATTACAAACAGACACTTCAATTTTATTTAATTGATTAGATAACTAAGATCTGACACAGTTATTACTGAGACTACTTACTCTAATGAAGTTCTTCGTACAAATTCCCTACATAAATAGCCACTCAATTTCCGGCATCAGATTTCTAATCAATATTGAAATCTCTTTCGCCTCTTAATTCTCACATTCTTCTCGCTCTGATAAAAAGTGAGGGTCGATACATTCCTCGTGCTAAATGAACATAGTTGGGAAATCGGGCCGGATGCCTGCCTGCTCCCGCACGCGCTCCCGGACGATTAAAAACTCGTGTTTCAGCGTCTATGTACGGGTATTTTCAGGTGGAGGCTGATGGTCCAAGTTGTGAACTGTGCAATAGTTATTTGATTGGTGAATGTTTGGTTAGTTTGATTTTGAAAAGAGCCTAGATTTTGAACATTGAAAAAATACGCCTTAAATTAAAATAATATTCAATAAATTATTGGAATATTTTTCAGCTGAGTGATTAATAATTAAGTTAGGCTCAAGTCTGGCGTAGAGTGTCAATTTGATAAACAATTAATTGACTTGGCTTTACATGTTTCATATTAACGTAACGTTTGTTATGATTTATTAAACAAAATTCTGTAATACTCACATTAAAACGATCAAAACAACGTCTAGACATCACAAAAATTTCGTCAATAGTGACCGAATAAATATCTTAAATATTTATGAGCAGACCGATGTTTATATTTAATGGCGCTCTAAAACAATGTGTTTGTCGCCGTCATAAAGATAATAAACAACAGAATTCTCACTTGAACGAGCGACACACTTGTTCAACCTATCGGAAACTGTTGAAGATATTTTTAACGGGAATCTAAGTATGTAATAAAATCATAAGACCGTAGTTTTATAGCGCTCGAGCTAGGCAAAGACCATCCACTTTTATCTAACAAATTTTTTATCTACTTTTTCTGAGCATGCTTGTTCTAAAAAATGTCCCGCCTGCCTGGGTTCCTTGAATGGGCACAGGTCGCTTCAATACCTTTCTTTGTTATGCTCAACACACACAGTAGCACTTGAACTTCCGAGTCCCCATACTGTAACAGATAGCGCTATCCACGAAGACGCGCCCCACTCTTCTTCCTAATCGCTTACAGTATAACGGTTTAAGACATTTATTTCTCAAAAAGAATACAATTCACTTAATATGAGAAATACAAGGTAATCTTAAAACTAAATATAAAAATTACTTATGATGAAGGTACCTAGGTATTAGTAAATAAATTAGTTATTAGACACACATTTTTTACAGTGTTGCAGGTAAAAGGAAAAAGTTGGTTTACTATTACATATCGATTCTTGAAGGCAAGTCAATAGCAATTACACATTAATGCAACATTCCGATACTGTTTTAGTTTTGTCGATACACACTAATTACCTATGAGTGGGTAGTTAGTAAACACAACAAACCAAAAATACTAGTGAATGTTGCACACTTGTACTATGAGCGATAAGGAAGAAGAGTGGGGCGCGTCGTCGTGGACGGCACTATCTGTATAGCTGTTATGAAATAGAGTTATTAGTTACTATGCTCTGGCTGAATGTAAGTAATGTAAGTCTGACTCTGGCAACCAGTCTTACCAATGGGTGTCGTATTGCCTATTATAGTAACCGGCTTGTGGAAATCAGATAGGCAGTCGCTGAAAAATATTGGTACTCAGCTGCATCCGGTTAACTCATGCTCATGGAGGCATCATGTCATGACATTATGATTCTGTTAAATGTACCTTTATCTATTTTAATTTACTGGGTATACACCTCAAATAATTTCAAACGCTTTGTGCCTAGGTAATTATGATTCAGATATTTAGGCGCAGAACCTGCTTCTCCGACAGTTCTTGTATGTGCTATATAAAACACTATACATCCACTACACAATAGCTATACATATACATTCACACGAGCCCACTCGTAACTTGCACCGCCCCACAAAGGCACCGCTTCTCCGCAGTTTTTATTTGAGTTCCAGCACGTTATAGTTCAACTACTGCCATTTTCCACTTGCTGTAATTTGCACGCGTTTCATATCAAACTTGTGTGGGCGCCTGTACTGTGTATTGTATTGTATTTGTTTGAGGGTAGTTTGAGTTGCTCCACTCTCTCCCGTTTGAATTCCTGAAAAATAATTGAGCTATGTGGATTGTTGACAATAGAATAAAATGTTATTTTATTAATAGAAAACAAATTGCTCTTTTATCAAATTAAATTTCAGTCGACAACATCGATCGGTTTCTTACTAAACTTCAACTATATCCGACGATCCTGCATACTTATCTCTTTTGTTGACTATACATACGTACTCTTTTTCGTATTAATAACACCATGTCAAGGAGATAACAACAACACGATCCATCGCTTTCTATCAGGCGTGGTCGAGCTCAAGAGGGGCCCGTTCAGCAAATGACTGACGTAGATTTAAGGTGTTAAAATAACGACGGCCGCAAAGTATAAACGGTTATCTCCAAAATCATAAAATTAGAGCAGAGTGGTTTAAATAAGTCGTATGGTAAACAAAAGAATTTTGAATAGAATTTCGTAAAAAGTGTAGTTGACTCCTTGTACTTTGCAGCCGTCGATAATAATAAATACATACCAATTTGAGAATTGGAAACTTATAAGAATGTCCCAAGTCCCAATGGGTACTCTAGAAAGATAAATAGTCTTTATGGTACAAGAAAGGGTAAAATATGAGCTAACAAAGTCAAAGTATTGTTAAACATTGTACTCATGGTTTGTCTTTTGGTAAAGTTCTTATCGCAAAAGGTGCTTTCAGTGAAAGAGGAAATATGATCATTAAAATATAATAACAGATACAAATCCTAATAATGAGCTAAATGAACAGTCACCCATTATAACTGGATCGTATTCCATCTCTTTCCATCAATCTTTCTTTTATCATCATCATAAAACCACAATATTCGTCCGCTTTCCTACAGCAGTATTCGTTTGTTTTATTGACCAAACATTTTATGCGTTCCCTTTGACTGCGAGGGATGCCGGAGGAATCGGGAAATGCCAAGTCAATACTTTTTGTGTTGTATTGTTTGATGATACGGAGAATATCGCATGAAATAAATTGGATTTAATTTCGTACATGTTGTGCTACACAATGTATATACATACATACTCAGCCTATAATATTCCCACTGCTGGGACATAGGCCTCCTCTCTGTGAGGGGGGTATATATATACTTAACTTCTATACTAAAGCTAAAGAGTTTGTTTGTTTTGTTTGAACGCGCTAGTCTCTGGACCTACTAGTCGGATTTGAACAATTATTTTTGCATTTGGTAGCCTAACTCTTGAGGAAGGCTATAGGCTATCACGCTACGACCAATAAGAGCCTAGCAAAAATAAAAATAAAACATCAGAAAGAACGTTAAGTGAAAACGAAGTAATAGCGACGGGGAGTTTTATAAAAATGTGGCTGTTATTTTAGTATAGCCATTGTGTACCTTACGACTTCCACGGGAGCGAAGTCGCGGGCAGAAGCTAGTTATAAAATAAACTCGCAAATCAAACCTAATTTTGATCTTACATATGTACAATAGCATAATTAGTCTATAATGTTTCCACTGCTGGGATGCAGGCCTCCTTTCGGTGAGAGGGAGTGGGCCGTAATACACCACGCAGGCCCTGCAGTGCGGGTAGTTAGATGTCACATTACTTCGAATTTTTGGTTCTAGAACATGCCGGTTTCCTCATGATGTTTTCCTTACTGTTTTGAGAGCGTTGTCGATGAAATAATTCACGTAAAGAACACAGACATAATTAATCATTCGATAGTAATCAGGTTTTGTAATTGACCTTTTCCAGAAATTAAGCAGTAGCTGTTATTTGTGTACCTATATTCTAAGACATTGGAGTCCACAAAGTCTTCAAATATAGAGATGTCCATAGAGACTATGATTATCTTTATCTAAAAATCCTATTTTGCGTTGACGGACATGTTACAAATTAATACAGACTGTTCCAACTGATGTAAAATTATATTTCTTTTTAAATCTTTGTTAAATGTTTACATTTAAATGTGTAATTGGTATGGTTTACATAATGAAGAGTCTATGTATCTTTATTTCTTATATTCTAACTTTATATTCTGTCGCACAATTTTCCACCTTTCTCGTTCGTATTCACTTGTACAAAGTGACAGGTCGCCCTCCGTCTTGTGTGGACGGATGGTGGCCGGCACCTAATAGCCCCGCTTCCCTTCGCTTGACCCACATTACTGAGGGATGACATACAGCTGATATGGACTGGTTCTTTTCATAGCCTTCTTTGTTGGTACGAGTATAATTATAATGTAGATATGTATTTTTGGTATTTGTTAAGGTTTTGTCGTTTTGAGCATGAATGAAAAGCTCAAAGACTGGGCATAAAATACTAAATTCATCTTCTGTTTCTTTGCTTCACGAGGATTTGAATTATGAAAAGTAAAAAGAACTTATTATTATAAATACAATTAGATTTAGTCTTGACTTGACGTAAAGTAAATACAACAGAAAAAAAAAATAGATAGCTGTTTCTACCGTTAATAATATGACTGCTTTAATTAATGATAAAACAACAATAAACACTTTACTGTCCATTACTTTAATTAATTCATGTTTCTCTCCTTCCTTTTGTAAAGCGATCCATATAATGAACACGATGGTATTCATTATATGGATCGCTATTATGAATGATGCTATTGAGGATGCTCTATAACATAATAACACAACTCTAAAAGCAAAAGTATAGAAACTCAACTGTAAACAAACATTATTTGAACTCATTTTCAAACAAACTCTTAATCGTAAAATGTTGACTTAGGTCGCTTTGCTACTGAAAGCGTATTCTTACATAAAATTTTATGTACCTACAAAGATACGAAGATGTTTAATTAATTGTCTGTTTGTGTCGTTTTATTAATTTTGTTATTATTCATAATTATTTAAGTGCTGACAAAATACACATACCTAATATAATTGTGTTCATAAAAAATCTTGTCACACTTTATTTCGTTTCATCGCGTAATTTTGTTTCAATATTTATACTCATACAAACCTTGCGCCCGATAGGAGTTTCCATCGGTACTAATGCAAACTTCCTTACAAACTTCCATCCCCTGTTTAAACCCCATCAGGAAATGAATTAAAAAAATCATTCCTCAGTGCTCATCATCAAAATCATTCGGTTAGACTGGAAGCCGACCCCAACATAGTTGGGAAAAGGCTAGGCAGATGATGATGATTCCTCAGTGCTCACTTGCATTCTATAAATAACTCTTTTGCAAAATTTCATGCAAAGATTTTTATAAAGTTAAAAATAAAGAAAGAAGAAATAAAAGTAAGTAAGAAAATAAGTTTATTTGACCTAGGTTAAGTAAACGCACACAATATTCACACAACAACAAAAAACAAAACCAAACTTAAAATAATTGTGTGCCTCACGGCTGCGCCAAATATTAAAAAAAAAAAAACATTGTCGTCACTTAAGTTAACATTTAACGAAAAGAACACCCGTAAGGTTGTGTGGATATTACCACTGAGTAGATAACCGTTTATCTACTCATGTGATATTACCTAGACGTATGCGCTCGTACTAGATAATATCCACAAAAACAAATGACTGTTTCCTACTTTCAAATATTCTCACGTTCTTCGCGGTGCAGACTTTCGAAAGTAATTTAAAAGTCTAGACTGCCTGTGTTTGTACTAAGGATGAAACATTGTGCTCATACCTCATGCAAGCATCCGGTATATCTTTACACATTCTCTGCATGCCTGCATGCTATGAAAAATGTCATATTCAGTATTTATTTGAACTATAGTGCCACGGGTCAAGGAATCATCATCTGTCTAGCCTTTTCCCAACTATGTTGGGGTCGGCTTCCAGTCCAATCGGATGCAGCTGAATACCAGTATTTAACATGGAGCGACTGCCTATCGGACTTCCACAACCGAGGTACTGGATAGCACGATACCTACTACTTGGCATAACTGGTTATTATCAGACTTTTGGGCTTCACATTCAAATTTAGTTTTTTCATAACCATTACTTTGTGGCTATAAATATTATTTACGGCGTGAAAATATCCGTGTTCTAGTGGCTATGTATTTGGTTTTATGAGGTTAGAAATTATAGTATTCTTTAATAGCGTTTACTAATGATATATATTTTTACGAAGGAAAACATTACTGTTTTTAGAAATAACTATTTTAAATGAGTAATACTGAAGGTCCTTCGTTGGTAGTCTCAACTACTTGCTGGTTGATAAAAAATATAATGAACTAGGCACGACTCTCTGCCCGCGACTTCGTCCGCGTGAAATTTCTTGTTCCCCCACCCCACCCCGTCGCATCGCATCGCCTGCCTGCACTATTACTTTGTTTCACTTAGCGTTCTTTCTGACTTTTTTGTTTTAGCTCGGCTCGTAAAGGTCCTAGCGTGTTGTATGTAGCCTATAGCCTTCCTCAAGAATTGGGCTATCAAATATAAGAATATTTTTTCAATTCCGACTGGTAGTTCCAGAGATTGGCGCGTATAAACAAACAAACTCTTTAGCTTTATTATTAGTAGCTAAGTATAGATAGATGAACATACCTATACTAAATACATAAATCGTTCCTTGCAATATAATGCCATAAACTTTACCATTCTCAAACTACTAACCCAACCCTCGATGGATACCAAAGTGTACGTACCCTCTCCATATTGCGCAGTCACTTAAATCACTTCACATACTAAGACACCTAATATTGAATTAAACTCTGGAATGTCATCGGTAGCACAAAGTTATCTCCTAAGCGAACAGTGCTGGAACTAGGAAGATAGTTAGGAACTCTCTATGTGCTATGCGCTCCTGGTACCTAAGGACATAGTTGTAATTTCTAAGTGGCGAGTGTAAATTCTTAGTCCAGTTTCAGGGGAATTTATTGTAGAAGTTAAGTTATTCAAAGGTGAGTCTTGGACGGGAAACAAGTGGTTAGCGTTGAGCTTGATATGTGATTAAAGAAGATTTTTATTTAAATTGTTTACATAATTTAAAAGCTAACAGTCTTAAAATAATAATAATATGTATAAGTATGAAAAAGGAGGGGAACTAATCAAAGGGCATCTAAAAAATTAGTCCGCATCGCTGTCAACAGGAAACCTGCCTAAAAGGCTGGCAGCATTGCCATGTTGTATGGCAATGCTGATTCTTTGGCCAAAAATAGGCCAGTGCATACGTGAAGAGTCGACCAACCGCTTAGCGATGTCTCAAAATACTAAGTGGACACTCGGGCCCCATGGCCCTAGTGTTTCAACCCCAAACGGCTCAAACATAAGTTCCAAAGAGATTGGAGTATTTGCGCCGCTTGAGGTTTCCGCACCTGCAGCAGCCGCCCCGGCACAGCTCACCGTGCTTGGAAGATGGGATGGCGCAAGGGTGTCGACACACGTTGCATCCCACACCAAAGGCCTACCTACCTTCCAAGGCATTATGTTCATTCCGTCTTGATAGGTAAATGTAAAAGACAGTTCTAGTTTGTTTAAAGATAAATAGGAATATTTTGTTAAGCAAAATTACCTTCTGTACTTTTGTTAAAATTGAAAAAGTTAATGACAAGTAAAAAAACATTACAATGCACATGAAAAGAAATAGATTCCTTTTAAATTTTCTTTAATACTCCCAAAAATCATGTTCACCAAATTGGAATGAAATACAAGTAAACCTCAAATAGATACACAATTTAATTACGAGGCGGCAAACAATATTTACGCTGCCCGTCGCTTTCTGTCACCAACTTCCGATGACAAGGCGTTTCGCCAACTGTCACTCGCACAAAGAATGATAATTAGCTCCTCTGTACCCTGGCCCCCTGCTACCCTGGCCCCCTCCCCCCCCTCCCCCTACTGGTGTCGTGGTCGGCAGTACTTCTGCACGCGACAGGGACCAGCCCCCCATACAAAAAGCGACCGTTTTATCTCCTGGCAACGTTGTAATTTCGACTCCGCTCTGTGATTTTCATTGAGTCGAGTGTTGATTTTTGAACTGGTAATTAATGAGGTGGGCTGTTTGATCAACTTGGATTTTGTAGATTGTTTCTTGTTTTTAATTGAAGCTTTGTTTGTCGGAATTTAACAAGACTGTGAAGTACTACTTAAGTTACCAATTAGTTTTGCTGACTTCTCTATTCCGTTCGGCGTCTTCTTTGATCAAGTGCCATTATTTACTAAGAAAACTACAAATAAAAGTTAAGCTTTGCCATCGACCGATCACTCAAAAATGATAATCCCTCTTCCACATAATCCCGATCCTTTCTAAAAGAAAACTTTTGTCCTGTTATACACAAACCTATTTTACGTACTTACAAACTAGATACACCGTTCAAAAACATAACCCAGACGTAGACAGGAATTCTAATCAGTCTTTCTTAAGGGGGGGATGCGCTATTTATCCCACGACATTCAAATTTTCTTACGTTTTTGCAATTTGTGAGTCAATGTCAGGTGGTTAATGATCAACATATGATTCGCGAACGTAACATAATATGTATTCACAGAATTATAATCATTAGAATCTTCAATATAACTTTCTAAGAATTGGCCTTAAATGTCATGATTTCATCAGTCATTTAATAGGACGATTTGCACTGAGAATTGTATTGATTATAATTTTGTAAATACATATTTGTTGCGGTCGCAAATTATGTTTCATTAATATACAAAAGGAGTACTTATGCAAGTGGCGTTCTGTAGTTACTGCTTAGCCTCATGGGAAGAAGGCGTGACTGTATGTGTGCACCCTGACGCTGGTTACCAAAAAACGTAAGAAAATTTGTATTTTGCAAGCTGCGTGACGTTTTCGCCTTAAAAAGCAGTCTTAAGCTTGGGTCGCACCGCGCTTCGTGTAAAAAGAGTTCGTTGTGAATCGCGCCACGTACTGGCAGGCAGGGGACACTTTTTATTATAGCTAACAAATGATAGGGAATAGACTTGTCCGGGAGAATTTGGGGACATTGTCTGGAATTTTTGTTTTCAAGATTAAGGTAATCTGTTCTGTTTTTCGGTGTTATTTGCTTGTTATTTTTTTTAAAGAGTATCGAAGTCGGAATCTTTTGAACACGGGAGTGGATAATTTTAAAGGAAGACTTTTATCAAGGTAACACAGAAATAACGAAACATCACGTAGGTGCAGAATGATGTTTTTATAAAACCTGCCATCTAAGTTCACATTGTGAAACACAATAAATATATTGAGTATTGAGATCTTTACATAAGTAGGTACTTCTTTTGCTTTGTCTACCTCTCGTTTCTTCGTTGTTCATCACCTTTGTACCTATTTTTCTGTTCTGTTTTCTTTTCTTGTCTGTTTATATATGTGTGTACATAAATGATAAAATAAATAAATAAAATATAACATCTTAATTCAAAAACTTTTCTAAACGCGACACCTAAACAACGTCGCACAATAAAATTATCAATTCGGGACATCTCCATTATTCCACACTCACTAAGTTCTGTGGAAAGTTGCCTAAGTAAGCAAGCACCGCTAAGCGCCGCTTATTATCTCCCGCCGGAACATGACGACTCATCAATAAACTGAATTACAAAATGTTTCAGTGGTTTTCAGCCGGAAAGGGCTGATAACACGATGATATTGAGTGGGAAGTTTGAGATGGTTTTGTTCTTGTGGAGGAACATTGTTTAATAGGCCTTAAAATCACCCTTTTGGTCCATTTCTAAAGCAGTAATATGCAAACGCTATAGATTTTTACGTTAAAAGGGTTTTGCTATTTTTGCATCCAATTTTCTGCACTGCTTATAAAATTTTCTATCTTTCTTATGGGGACAATCTGTTATAGAATCTATAAAACGCTCATTTCAAGTTTTGTCTTCACAACACATAGTTTTCAATTTACCAATATTCAGTTTACCTTAATTACAAGAGTGACTATAGATACTCACAAGTAACTACTTAAGATACAAAAGTTTGTTTATCATTATTGTCAGCCACTTGTGCCCCACTGCAGGGCAAAGGCTCCCCTTCCCTCCTTCCACTTGTTTCTATCTATTGCTATATGTGGCCAGTCTTTTAGAAAAGAATCAAGTTCGTCCCGCAATCTCCTCTTGGGGGTTTGTCATCATCATCATCAGCCTACAGCAGTCCACTGCTGCACATATGCCTCCCCTATTGCACGCCATTCAACTCGATTTTCGGCAACTCTCACCCAGCTGCTATCAGCCTTCCTGCGAACATTGGGACACACTGTGTGGTTATTTCAGCACAAAGCTTCTCTGGAATGCGGCAGATGTGGTCAAAGTACAAAAGTTTATTCCGTAAGTTTATAAGAACTTAGGATAAGGTAAAAGGGATTTATTAAAAAATATCTTGATATCTCAAATGTAACTGTCTGTCCCCAAAAAATATCAACGCACGCTTATGATTTTATACTAACTCGACGTTTTTCTCTTAAAACCCAACTTAGTTCCAGCTTCTTCCATTAAAAAAACCTGCATTATAAATTCCCAACACAATTGCAGAAACATTAATAGCACCAGAAACAACAGATAATCAAGAAAACAATAGAAGAGAATTAACACGAAGACATCCCACGGTTTGTTTTCAAACTCTGCAGTCCATTAAACATGGGGGGTGGGCACGTCCCAGCTATATATCGCGGGACAGGGGGGAGGGGACAAACGTGACCCACCAGAAATTAACAGCCAGATATCTCGGAGATATCGCCCAAATTGAAGATGGCGACAGAAGTAGAGAAAAATATGAATTATTGAGCGGACGCGGGATAGTTATTTGGTACGTGGTTCTAATAATATTGATGTAGTTTTATTATGCTGTTAGAAAAATAGATTTAAAATAAAATTATACATGGTCTGCAATATGTAACGTGAGAGGGAGACATTTGCTCGGCGGCCGTGGACCTATAGGCTAGTTACACAGATATATTTGCGTGGTAATAGGCTGGTGCTACCGTATATTATGCAAGCTATTACTTCAGTAAATAAGACCATCGATTCGCTATCCTGGAAATATGAATACTGTCAAAGCGCGCAGTATTCTTAAAACTAATTTGACCTAGCATCGATGAAAGGTCTAGTCGCTTTAATTTATCACAATAACAAGAATTACTGTACACTAACCCAATACACATACCAGCTTTGAAATTTAGCCTACACGCTATGTCCTATGAAAATCCACGTCCATACTACAGTAGGATTTCAATCAAGCTATGCACTGCACTATCAATTTAAAATATGCCAATACCTCCCAGTTCCGACGAATAAAAACAATACCTACTACATGGATCATATTGCAGTATACTGCATTCGCAATCTAGTTTCCAAATGTGTAAACAAATAAGTGTTGTTGGAAAAATAACTTAAATACTCAACCATTAAGTTAAATTTGCACTGCAACTTAATTTTTTTTAATGACTGTTGCAATAGTATTAGTTATTATAATTCTAAGAAACGTTGATATTTGTTTATATGAGATTAACATTAAACTGGAAACAAGGACTTGAATATGAAATAGGTAAGTAGATACTGTTCTATTCAATGTATTGATAACTATGCGTTTAACACAGAGTTCAGGTATTCATTTTATTAATGCTATGTCAGTGGAAATTGTATGTTCTTAGTGGGAAGATTGTGAGTTCGAGTAGTTACATTGAAAATGTTGATGACTTTATCCAATTCTGAAATTAATTTTAATTTGATTTAGTTTGTTCATTCATTTAACATTAATCATTGAAGCCACCACGCCTTCGTTAAAAGTCTAGTTATCCTTTTCCAGGTAATTAACTTAATTATATATTTTCTAAATCGTTCTTGTACAACCGTTAAAAGTACATAGGAACTTACCTCTTACAAAGAAACTCGCCTTCGCTTTCTGAATATTAATGAGAACGAGGAATACCTACATTATCCTCGACTCAACTTTCGTCTGTATGAAGGGACTTATGAAATGTGTATTTAATTTTATTAATTTATCCATAAGTCGAAAGCAGTGGTGGCTCAGTGGTAATAGCCCCGACTCACTAGTTGGAGGTCGTGAGTTTGAACCCAGACAGGCGCTTCAGTTTGTGTAAATAATATCATCACCACTGCCCTGAAAACAGTGAAGGAAAACATCGTGAGGAAACCGGCATGTCCTAGAACCAAAAACTCAAAGACATGTGACATCTACCAACCCGCACTGGGCCAGCGTGGTAGACTATGGCCCACTTCCTCTCACCGAGAGGAAGCCTGTGTCTCAGCAGTGGGAACATCATAGGCTGATTATGTATGTTTTCTAATTTTATAAAGATCACACCTTGTTTATACTCACAACCAAAAATCACTTCTCAAATATGACCATTGTGACGTCACATACAAAAAATAAACTATTTATTGAACAGACTTTTTGTTAAAGACCAATTGTTGGGCAGTTGAACGTCAACCTATTGTCACAAATTGAGGATAAAAGAAACCCTATTGTGACAGACGTCTTGTATGAAACGAATAAGGAAAATGAAGGTACAGTCAGTAAAGTGATTGATTGAAAGCTCTTAAAGTGATGTAAGTAACTGAACTGGATGGAGATCCTTAAGAAAGTTGAAACGGATAATGTAACATCAATTATGTATTCATCGAAAGGGTAAGCTGAGTTGTAGCACTCTCATATTATATTTAAATTCCAAGTAATAAGAGGTAAAAAAGAAAGAAAACACGTTTATTTGCAGTAAACACGCGCAGAGAAAAAAAACAAGATGGGGAAAATATATGCGTCACATCCACGCAAAATGGCCGTCGCTCATTGTAATGCTAAGGCCGTATGCGAGACGGAGCCCCAGTGCTGGCTTTTAGCGACAACCGGCGCGGCGGTGCGCGGCATTGACGTGATGGCGTCAACCGGTACAGCATACAAAAAGATTAAAAAAAACAAATAAGTAATGAAATAAATATACAATACCTAGTTCTAACTATTTATATAAACATAATATGTATTAAATTCGAGCTCCAGGCTACTACTGAGTAATCCGGATCCCTGACTCTAGACTCAACCAGGACCTCATGCTCAGCAGTCGCACTAGACTAATGACGTAATCAAAAGCAGTAAAAACAGATCTAAGACCCAAGACATGGGTAGCGGGATCGTCCGAAAGGGTTACCGCTGCCCCGGAACATAAAGAGCTAAGGAAGGAACACGGGTGGGTTTTAGTCAGTAAGAGTCTGACACTCCCTTCCGCTCCACCCAGAGCGGGAGGAGTCATTAGATGATTTCCCATCCAAAAAAAAAAAAAAGACCCAAGACATTCAACGCTATAAGCATAGAACGACATAAATCCAATAAAAGATTTGACTTTCAGTTCAGCACGAAGAGAAATGTCGCCACATTTCCATTCACTCCTGAATGACGCACACCGACACACTTTAACACGTCACCTGTCAAACGTCAAGCTGTCAACTCGGCTGATTACGCGCGCGGTGACGCGAGAAATCAATTCCGATAGCATTGTCCCACGGGCATTCATGCAGCTTTAGTTCAGCGCGTGTAGTTAGTGTGTGACTTGTTTCGGAGTGACGTCATCGGATGTGCGTTGATTAATACAAGAATAATCTTAACACATTGACATATATAATTGTGATGACGTTTATTATTTCCTCAAAATGTCAATGGACAACACAACTACCTTCTTCAGATTATTATTTACTTAACTCATCAAGCGATTAGCATTTTTTTCTGCAATTTTTATTAAGAAAATGCTATTATAGTCATTTCATTCTCCTGCCCTTATCCCAATTTATTTGGGGTCGGCGCAACATATCTTTTTCTTCCATACTTCTCTATTAGACGTCATCTCGGTAGTCACCCCCTTTCTAATCATATCATCATTCACACATTCCATCCATCGTTTTTTTGGTCTTCCCCTACCCTTATAGCCATCGACATTCATACTCAAAACTCTCCTCACGACATTTTCCTCATTCCTCCGCATCACATGCCCATACCATGACAACCGATTTCCACACAACTTTTCCGTTACCGGTGCCACTTTCAAACTTCCTCTTATGTACTCATTTCTTATTCTATCCATTCGTGTAACACCACACATCCCTCTTAGCATTCTCATCTCTGCTACATGCAGTTGCCTTTCATTCATCCCTTTTGTGGCCCAACATTCTGATCCATACAAGACAGCAGGTCTAATCATTGTTTTATATATCTTCCCCTTAAGCTTATATAGTGTAAACGACAAAATATATGTGCTATCATATCTAATAGGTAATTATTAGTACAGTAATATTCACATATAAAAAGTAACATTGGGTTTAGTTCAGAAGACTGATAAGCTAAGTTTTCAAAGCTTTCTCTTCTACTATTATGCTGCGCCTGACGGGGTTCATAATGATCACATTTTAAGTTACCACCTAAGTACACTATGTGTGTAAGATCGAATGGTTTCCAGAATTACAATCAATTTAAAAGTCATAAATTCGTTTCACAAACTGTTATTCCAATAATCCGCTCGCATGTTCGAATATTTTCAATAAACATTCCATAAAATATGAAATTTAATCTAGGATTCAGATTTTAAACCCTTGCGTTTGATGGTTCGGAAGTCAGAAAGTTTATTTCCGTTAATCTGGTTCGAATACTTCAGTTGAATTTCCAGATTTCGAAATTGAATTTAGTTTGCGCTCGTAACTTTACTATTTTCATCTTACAGTAATCAAGAAACTTTCACTGAATTAATTTAGTCTCAACGCTTTCACTGAGTTCTTCAGTTAAGTCAAGTTTCTATCTATCTACGTTATTACATTGAAAGGAAAATCAATTTTAAGACGTAACCAGATATCTCCGTTTATTGTTATGTTTTGACGACTTAAGTAGATACTCGTGTACCTGAGGGCTTGTTTCTCTTTATAGCTAAGTACTGAATATAGATAAAAAATCGCTTTATATTCTGTTCCCATAATCCGAATAGTTCCCCGCACCCATTTTCATTGTATTGTCGTCAAAACAAACCGTCCCAAACATAATTCTGTCCTAATACAAACTACGAGTGAAACTGTTCACACTCGGTGACCAAGACTCTTGTTCGAAGGTCACGACACCACACTATGAACATGCACAGCGTTCGAGAAATTTCCATTATCGGAACAATGTTCCCAAATTCCTTACTTCTTCATGTCTCTCAGATTCTCTCAAAGATGACTGCTCACTTGGAACACTGCTAGTTTCAAACGTCCATTCGACATCATGAATAACTTAATTAAAGGATAATAATACCCGCTGATCACTCTCGAAGTAATTTCACTTGAAGATACTAAGTATACAATTAGTGGTCTTACTGCAGCATTCAGAGTGTTCACATAACATTTTTCAGCGTGATATCTAAAGCACATGTCATCAAAATTGAAAGAAAAGCTCTCATATTTTCATATTTATGACTGACAGTATTTCAATATAATATAATTAACTTGTCCATTAAAGACCGAAATAGTGGTCTTACGTCTTTATTGAAACCAAGTCTTGAATTACTAATTTTGGGTCGATCAATATTGGCACTCGGAGCATGTCTTTTAGAGGCTTCAAATGTCTCGATAATTTAATATTAAATGAATCGAAGTAAGTCTACTGAGCTGATATTGGAAAAGATAAGCTGAATTTTATTTTATTTATTGTCTTGACATTGCTCGATTTTGTTTTATTGGTAGCATTAAGTTCTTTTCGTTGTTTTTTGTGCCAAACGTAGCGACTTTAATTTGTTATACAGGCTGGCAGTCTAATTTGTTACATGGATGACCCTGTTACCATGGATTCAGTACATGACTGCGTTACATTTTTCATCGGTTAATTAAAAAAAATACTCTTCCATACATTTTGACCGCGTAGGTTTGCACTTTTCTAGGAAACAGCTCACATTCTTTTTCCTAATCGACGGAAAGTTTCTTCGTGTTCTAGAATCATGTGCTGAACATGGTTTCAGTTTGCGCGTCGATGTCCTGCCACCCTGTATAGAGATCAAATTATATATTAGCCTAACAACGATTTAGTATACTTATACAAAATACTGAGTTCCTTAAGTCAAAGTCAAAGTCAAAGTCAAAGCATTTATTTCAATTAAACCATTTACAGGCACTTTTGAATTGTCAAGAAGTCGGTCAGTCAAAAATAAAATGAAGCTAGTTGCCCATTCCAAAGCGTAGGTACCTATGGAGAAGAACGGGCAAGAAACTCCATGGACACTCTTTTAAATTATATTTTTACAAAAATATTAGTTACATCATTAATGTTGAATTTATAATAATATGTGAGAACGATGTAAAAAAAGACATATGCGTTAAAAGCGTCCAGAGTACAGCAAATAGTAAATAATAATAAAAAAAAAAAAAACAACAATCCAAAAATAAAATAATTAAAAATAAAAATAAGCCGAGGCAGCCGAGTGATGACCAGCCCCAACTGACGGCGCCCGTTCACGAACATGACGCATAGATTAGCACCATTCAGCTCAACCATTTTGAAGGGAGCTAAATGATCCAACACACACGCCACCGTCAGCGAGACAATTGTGTGAGCATGACATACTATCAGCTGCCAGGGCATATTCAAGTCAATGAAAGACATATTACCCGGTAAATGGTAGCTCTACAGTACATAGAACTCACATCTGTGCTATGCAATTATAAGAGCCTGGGGCCGGGAAATTATCTTTTTAAGGTTTCATAATCAAATCACAATAACATATCTAATCCTTTGAATTTCATGTACATATTTTTCTAGCTCCTTATTTTATATTTTGAGACATAAAAATCGTTTAAATCAACCGGGGTTTGTACCTTTAGACTAATCTTAGACTGATCTGGGATTGCATTGCATTTGCCTTAAACTTCTGTTACTAACAATATTATTTATTTTTACCTCTACATTGCGTCTAGACGTGTTTTGAGAAAATACTCTAAAGTTGTCATCTTTGTTTTATTTACATATTATTTGGTCTGGTATTGTAATTGCATCATTTATTTGCATTAAAGTGTCATATTTTTTGAGAATTATTCTCAAAAAAGATGACATGTTCAACATAAAATATGTTATTGTTGACGCTCAATAAAATTAACCTATATCAACATTCAGTTCCAAAACACAATGCCAGTTATTTTCGTTCCAACTCTAAGAGAATATTACAGTGCTATATTTCAATTTACTTGCCACGTTAAGCCGGCCGGGACAGCTAATCTATTACAATTGTACATACATTATGCTCATAATACACCCCAGCAAGCAAACAGAACAAATAAAACGTTATTGTTCTCCTCCCCACAATCCCTCCTCTATTTAAACATGAAATAAATTACTTAAATCATTAAACATTTCAAAGCGAGCCATCACATTTACTAACAATCACATCGTCTAACAAATCTGAAAACAAAACGACTTACAAAACCATTCTAGATGTTTACGAAACAATTTCTATAGAATTACACCTATTTTAAATATTCATAAAACCTGAATTTTTGAGTAGGGAAGGTCCGACATACATTACATGAATGTATTCAGGACGTGAGTAGGATTACATTAAGCTCTTAACTACTAACAACGTTAGAATTGTATAAATATCGTTTTACACATTAATTCGCTCCATTATCTTTGTGTTATGAAATACGCGATGGTAGCCATTATAGCCCAAGTGCTGCAAATAATAGTGCCCTTATTAAATGTTGAATTTACATAACAAAACTGATGTAACTTTCCCCTGGGTTGGCCACGAATTGCCACGCTTACTCGAGTCTGTTTGTAGTTATTATAGGTAAAGTTGGTTTGTCTAGCGGTCTCAAGTGTTGTTTCACAAAGAAACCTTTGTTCTTTGATCAGATGAAATAAGTATGAAATTGATAAAGTCCTGTAGATTCTAAGTACTAGTTGTTTTGAGGCAAAAGTTTTGAGTGTTGTTGTTCCTGTCGTAATTAAGGCATTTAAATAAATATGTTTGTTTTGTTCGACTTGAGTTATTCTAATAGGCTGTGTTTCATTTGTTTTCATCATGAATACAGTAATGATCAAACTTGAAGTTACCTATTCATTTCGAACTTTATTAAAACGGAAAGAATCATATCTCATCACTTTCCACCATCCATTTCAATCAGCGTGCAGCGCCGAGATAAATCTCGTCTATTCATTTGGTAACAGGGATAGTGTCAAGTTTCTAAAGACTATGATATCATCTAGGTACGCTAACCGATAACGGTTAGCGTACCTAGATGATATCATAGTCACGACGCTCGCAGTGGTTATAGAATGAGGGTATAAACCCTCATTCTATAACCACTGCGAGCGTCGTGTTGTCAGCAGTATTGAATCTGGGATGTATTCAGACCTCCAACTCTCAAGCGATTCTGCCCCACTTCGTTTGTTAGACGCGTCTAACTTTTGTCTTTTGTCTGATCGGGAGTAACATCGATTTGATAGTAGTTGTGGCGTGAATCAATTGATTGCACTATATCGGTGGAGCGCTCCAACATTCAGTGCCGGATTTCTAAATACATTTAAGTTTAATAGAAATACCTTTTTTGTGTGTTTCAGTTCGAAATAATTTATTGAAAACTCGAGTTCAAACAATACCGAGGGGCGTTAATAGGAATTCATTAACATTTTGGGATCCTTTAAAATGGTTATGTAAGGCCGTTTCAAATTTTATGAAAATTCGTGCGCCTGGGCACGCCTGGGCCGCCTCGGTGCCAGATGATTAAATCACGATAACACTCGATAACGCAACTAGGTCAAAGCTGCCAAACGTTAACAAAAATGTTAATATATTAAATTCTGTTGATCAAACTCAAAATTAAATACGCTTTTGGATAGCATCAAATAAGAGTATCTTTAATAAAAAAATTGCTGGAGGACTGCTATCGGATATCTTATAGAATAAAAAATCGGTTAGGTACTATTTATAATTTACGAATAAGCGTAGTTTACATACAAAACGGCTTTGTGTTTCGTTCAATGATCAGTTGTAGCGTGGAGTGTGTTCCAGTCGGGTAGGCGTGATGAAGCCAATTTCGTCTAATTGTTCTAATAAATTCAAAGGGAAGGCCTTTAATTTCCTCCGCCCCCTATTATTTCTCCTGATTAAATTCGTTGTGGCTCACAGACAACTTAACTTGCGATACTTAGAACTCCATTACTTGGAGTTATTGTTTGGTCTACTTTGGGCTCCTGGCTTACCTTCGGCATACTATAATATTAATGGTAACTTAGAAATCTTTGAGAATATATTGTAAACCATTTTACCATCCTTTACTGCGTTACCTTAAAAAATTTAAATGGAACGTTCCTGTTTCAGGAAACAAAGGATTAAGTTACTATAAGGAAAGAGGAAAACAACCAAAATATTACTGTCATAATAACTTGGCAAGAGTTACCAGGAACACATAACAAGTGTCAATCATTCAAAACATTCGTTGTTTACTCTTTTATTTATACTTTTGGCACAGGTACAATATTCGTGACTTTGAATCGTCCTTTATGTCGCTAAGTGTACTTACATGCAATACACCTAGAGCGGTAATTCTCGTATTTTTAAGAACGTTCGCATTCTTCATCTTAGTTTGATCAATCTATTTCAATAAAAAATCCGTCACAGTTTCAATCTGTCAAAAATATCTCTAATATCCTTACAATTAAAAAAAAAATACATTGATTGTCGCTGAGATGAGATTGCGACTATATTTTGAATGTTTTTAAATACAGGAATTGGCCTTCTGGGAAAAAGGTAAAATAGAATTAGCAACGACTACTAGAAAGGCCCAACCCCGAACCCCATAGTAGTTCTCTAACAAAAGCTCTTATTTTTCAATTAGGACCACGTCTCGCAGACGTGTGTGATGGAATTCAAACAATTTATTTTATTCACCGACTAAATAAAAGGGTTTACTTCTCAATGGCACGAAATAGGAACACCAAACAGAAGGTCAGCTCCTTACAATGAGCGAAAGCGCACGCACACATAGACATTCTTCACGTACACTGAGTGCAAGCGCACTCGCGACTGGCATTCCTTCAAGGGGTCTCCCCCTTAAACGAATGCCAAGGTTGAATGCGGCCGCGAATCATATTTAGATAACATTATATAACCTGATTCTGACCTGTAAAATACTGAAAACGTAAGAAAATTTGTATTTCGCGGGCTACCCTGAGGCTTTCGCCTTAAGACCGTGTAAGTACGCGTCTATGTGTGCGTACGCCTGTTTTGCTCATTGAACGGAGCCGACATTCTGCACTTACCTATTTCGTGCCAATGGGCTGAGAAAGTTTCGCATGAAAGCCTTCCTTTGTGTGAATTCCTTAGCTACGGAGCTCCGAGGAGATGATGTAATTTAATTTGAAGGTTTATGGTCTTAGTGTGAATTGTGATGCTTTTATTTGGTAAGCAAGACTTGAAGTGGTGTGCCTTTTAAAGGTTTGTGGCTTATTGTTTATTTGTTTTGTTTTTTGTTAGTTTAAGATGTTAAGTTTTGTGATATGCACAAAACCTGATTCAGTGTGACGGAGTGTTGATGTACAACTATAATTGAATATTTCGCTGTGCCGTGTCTTTATATATCCTTCAAGGCCTTCGGGCCTTGAAAACTTTTTATCCTGATACAATCATTAGTATTTTGCGGGAACACAACACAGGTATCATACTAAATTCTCTTATAGTCCGGACTTAAATGTTATACTTTAACTGTATAAAATACAGATAACCCAAAACCATTTGTTGTAGCACTTTCCGAGAGAGCTCCGAATTCGACAGAAGATGCCTTGAGTGATGTAATAAACTCAGCTTATTACCCTCATCTCAAGACTTTCTTGTAATTTAACTCGCAAAGCGCACAGAATAGTACAGAAGGCCAACTCTATCTAGCAAAAACAGGCGCACGTACACATAAACACGTACGAGTACGCACGGCGGCGCGGACGGCGCTCTCAAACGAATGCCAGTCGCGAGCGCGCTTGCACTCGCCGTACGTGAAGCGTGTTTACGTGTGCGTGCGTATTTACTCGTTGTATGGAGAAGACCTTCTGTGCCTATCCATTCTGTTTCTTTGTTAGGTACAGCTATTAATGTATTTAGTTTTTATTGTTTTTTTTTTAGTGTTTATTATAAGCGGTTGACCTACATCCTCGCTTCGGGTATATTGTCCGTTGTTTTTCTTAACCAACTAACTGAATAGAATTAATTAAATATTTTTCTAGTTATTCTTTTGTTTTCGCCAGATTTCGTTTTATTTTCGTTGAAGAAGTTTTTGACTTGTCATTGCTGGTGGTTACAATAGCTGGTAATGTTGTTTTAACTACCATCAACACATAATTTCTTAAAAAATTGTAGTAGTATAGTAATTTACTATTAGTACTAGCAGCGCCCCGCGGTTTTATCCGCATAAGTTTCGATCCCGCAGGAATATCGGGATAAAAAGTAGCTTATGTGTTAATCCAGGGTGTCGGCTACCTCTATACCAAATTTTATCAAAATTGGTCCGGCCGTTTGTGCGTGAAGAAGTAAAAAATATACAAACACACTCACAAACTTTCGCCTTTATAATATTAGTGTGATTCTCATGAACTTTTTTGAGTCTTAGAAATTATTTCAAGGAGACATTCAAGTGGGTGTACATAGGTGCACCTCTGCCTAACCACTCAGGGAATACAGGCGTGATGATATGTGATGAGACCTTCGACGTTGAACTATAGAGGAAGTAATACCAGTTGCTTTGTTCCCATGAGCATAAAAATATATTCTGCTGTAATAAAATGTTTACCTTCGATTGTCTTACGGGGTGAGTGAAAAACACTGTACCGTTTGATAGAATCACATAAATAATAGGTTCGGCAGAGTAAATAGTGGCGTCAGTGATGGTCGCGGCGTCTTGGTGGAAGGATGGGAGTGCTTGTCAAACCTTTTTGTTTGTGAAGATTTGTCGCGAGATGTGAGTTTAAGTTGGTGATGTATGCAGGGCAAACTTAAATAGTGATGGTTATAAGAAATAGGATTTTAATCATAATATTATTTCGACAAATAAATATTGGTTACATAATAGAAAAAATGCTGAAGTCTTACTTTACACACAGAAATGTTGGCAATAAACACTTGACATGCACCACACTATCACTATAGAGGTACGTACACCTCTGCATAACCCTTAGTCAGGGGAATACAGGCGTGATGTTATGTATTGAATACACAGTCATGTCATGTGAGGCAATCCTAAACAAAGTGTTATTGTT
This sequence comes from Hydraecia micacea, assembly GCA_914767645.1. Classification (NCBI taxonomy): domain Eukaryota; kingdom Metazoa; phylum Arthropoda; class Insecta; order Lepidoptera; family Noctuidae; genus Hydraecia; species Hydraecia micacea. The sequence continues at coordinate 399,846 of OU611798.1, forward strand.
CAACGAACTACATTACATATAAACTAACTTGACACTCGCTACTTCTGAATATAAATATTCTAAACCAAACCTATAACCCAATATTTTCATACAAAAACACCATCTTCTTACCATATTATTCAATCTCCTCAACCATAACTCAGCTGAACGATAATCCCTCCTCCCACAACACCTGCTAGAAGCTCGGAAGGCATAACGTATCAGATATCGGTTCTCGAAAAACATATATCGTAATCGTTGGGAGCCGGATCCAGAGCATAATTCGCAGCTTCCAACGCCTTCCGGCGGCTCCCGATTACGATATCGTCGTAAATCATGAATTTTGTCATCCCCTTCAGGCTCCCTTATCCGTTCAACCCCTTTGTCCCTGGGTGTGTCATCCGCAACTGGTTTAGATATGAACCTGTGTTAAAACTTGGGTTCCGCTGTTGCTTTGAGGATTAAAGGGTTGGTTTTTGTGTAAGTACATCAGTTGTTTATTTGTTCGTCCTTAATTTTTACACATTGGAAAATCGTGATACTTATTAGGCTTTTCAACAACGAGTACACTGTTACTTTATAATTATATCTCAGTACCTACTAGTTACACCTCTACATAACCCCTTGAAGGATGCAAGCGTGATGTTATGTTTTAGGTGAGGTTTGAGATAACTTTATTCTCATAGGAATACATTCATTCACTCACATGAAAGTATTAAAAATTAAACATAAATCTTATTGAACGTATTAGAAATTTTTTGCTTCTTTTTCACATACATGTACATATTATTATTTTATGTGTTAGCTTATATTATGTAAATATTATGGAAGTTCATTACAAAAATTAGGATTACAAATTAGACATTGGTACCTACAATATTATTTTGTGGGTAGATTAAAAACATAACTGACAAGGATAGGTAATTATTGGATAGGCGTTTGACTACTATCTGAAATGATGGTTCCAAAACGAGGTGATCAGAACTCGCCGGGGAATAGGAAAATATCTCGGTACACTGGATACCTATGATGTACCTACGCTTGTCTATAAGCAACCTACTTATTAGTGACTTTGAATCTTCCATTTTGTAGCTATTGGAAAACAGATTTATTTGTAATAGAAATCGTTATTGGTTTTCCTAAAGGAATTATGTTTATTTATTTAGGGACAACAAAGAGTATCGCAATAATAAGTAAACATTGCATAGGTTACAACTTAATAACAGAGGCAACAACTACACTACTCACAACGTTACGGTGAAAGCTTTTTCTTCTCGCTCACATTGTTTTGTTTATGTAGTTCCTCTTTAGTTTCTTCTTAATACAATTTGCTCACGCAGCATCATTCCCGAGAGAGCACACACAAATACAAAGACTATTTAACTTGTATAAAGTAGAATTGGGTCATAACATCGCTTTTGATGCTCATTGGTTATTAACGCTGCATTGCTATTGGTCAATACGGAGCAGTTTGCAGCCCTCGAGCCTGCTGTAGTATTGACAGGGTCGTTATTGGTATTTCTGAGATTGCTTTGTACTGATTGAAGTACTTATGTATTTTGTGAAATATTAGACCTTAGCATTTCGTGCTAACGAGTAGAAATATCATATCATGTTCTTTTTGAACCTGTATTCGTTATTATTTATGCTCATTGAGTTTGGGACTCGAAAACAACTTATTTATGAGCTATTCGTTCTGTAAAGCGAGTCGAATGTATTCAAGAGTTAATCCGTATACAGTGCTAATTTTGGTCCTACACTATGTAATAAAACTATACTTATATCGTTAACTATAAGGATTTCTAAAAAAGTTCTTCTAACTGAACCGACAGCTGTGCTGCGAGGGAGATATATACGCCACTTCTTCCCAGCTAAAGTAGTAAGAAGTGATGAAGGGCGGCCGTTTTAGGGACTGTCTTGTGTAATTTAGACGTACAAAAAGAATAAATGACTTGATTTTCATTTAAATGTGACGTTTCCCGTGTTTTTTATTTCGTGACCCTTGAAGTTGAAGGTTCTTAAGAAAAAGTTTAAAATAGATTTAAAATCCACAAGTTCTAGTACAGTTTCTTCTTAAACAAAAGCATAGAAGCCGTAGCGTAGTAAGCACCCATAAATATAATACTTGTCATGAGGAATAATGTTGTAAGTTTACCATAATGAATAGATCGCTTGACCTCGCCTTCACATACAATACGTTTTTAAGGTACATACTGTTAAACACTAAACTTCGTGAGAGATTGCGACAATCTTGTCAGACTTGCTGAAAGTTTAGCGTGTACGGCAATCTTTATAAAAGTTTCATGTACTCACATACTTTGCAGAGATAACTATGTATAAAGATTAGAGGAACTTAAGTCTAACGACATTATTTATAATGTCCTCATACGATTTGATATCTGCAATCTTTTGGTAAGAACTTCCATAAGAATTTATTGAATTAAAACTAAAAGGAGGCTTAAACTGGATGAAAGTACGCATTCCTTAATCATCATGTTCGTCATCATCGGCAGCCCTGTTCCCCCCACTTCTGAGTATACGCCTCCTCCCTTGTGTGCCATGCTTCGCTTTCCAGGTCTTCGTGAGTCGCGAAGTGAGCTGTTATTCCAGTTGGAGCTGGGAATTGAAACTATTAACTATTGACAGCTCACTTCACCTAAGTTGTAAGCATAAAATAAAATCATCAACCACACTTTTTGAGCTGAGTTGACATTGATAAGTCAGTAAGTACTACTTTTATCTACATCTTACATTATGATTAGATATCTTAACATTCTGTCATTGAAGACACATTTCACGCACAGCATATCGAAGAAGCCTACAATAAAATCTTCCACACAGACGAAGTCACGATTCCTTTTCATTCTAACAATAAGAACTTAATGAACATTTCTATCAGTATTAAAACTGGGGATTACTCCTAATCCCCAGTTTTATGCCTCCGGGAGTCCAGGATAATGGATAATGAGCGAGTTTCAGTGAGGGATGTCTTTTTTCAGCTGCGACCCATCCCCAGACATTACTTACTTTAAATTGATGGTTCGTTTCTGTTTCTCTGTTACTGCCGATGCTTTTTACAGATTGCTCTGTATCTTGTGTAATTTCATTTGGATAATTAAAATTACAAGCTTTTGTTTAGAGTGGTTTTTGCTGTCTTGTTTTTGTGTAAAGTTTAGTTGTGAAAGGTTTCGCAGGAACATTTTTTGCGATGTTCATTAATTATGTCAAAGTTGAGGAATAAATAATGTTCAAAAGTTCGTCGTTTTCACAAGAAAAATAATAAACGTACCGTATATTATAATTAAACAAAGCCAAGCAATCTAAAGTTGCGCACTTATAAATAAAAGTTGAATAAAGTTTTTGTTAATGCTTGAGTAGTAAAAATGCTGTTCAAACATGTTCATCATTCTCATATTTTTGGCGCTTTTCCGCTATACACTTTACAGTCCATTTAGCCATTTAGGGACATACAATTACACCCGAAAGCACTGACGAGATAAAACGCATGGCGCTTCTACCATTGACGTAAACTTTACAGCGGTACCAACACATAAATATAGTGCGATATCCATAAAACATGTACCAACTTTACGACCTTATGAAATATTTTGCAGTTTGAATTGTGCCGAGTTCGCAAACTGCCTCGCTATATTGATTCACACGCAAATGCTTACAAGCAAAAATAGACTTTAAAAAGTCTGACGTACAATTTACAACTGTATAAGATTAGAAAGAAAGTTTCAGTGAAAGACGCGTGTTCACAGTTTAGAATACATAGGTTTTAAAGCAAAGTGTCTTGCTTTACAAGTTCAAGCTTTAAAGTGAGCCAATAAGGTTGGTATCGCGTTGTGATGTGTTATTAGATTCCCCACGACGCGCGACGACGCGACGGTCGCAAATAGAATGGTGCATGTTTTTCGTTTGTTAACATTGTTTTCTCGCAGTGTTTGCGGACTCCTAAGGTTTTATTTTAAACATGAGGTTTGCATTTTAAACGTTTCCTTTAGCTGTGTTTTGCTACGTTTTCACTTTCGTTCCGGCGCTGTCTGCGTTAGTTATTTTGCAATTAGAGTGGTATTTATGAGCTTGTGTTACATATCTAATACTCTTTTTAATTTTTGTTTTGATATTCACGATCATGGTTCCTTATTCACTCATGTGTTAATTTTGGTATTAAGATTATTTTTTATGTGCGGTTTGTTATTCTCTGTACAATCAAGGCAATAAATTGTTAAGAAAATTGACACACTACCGTCAATTTTCCGTGTTGTATAGTCAATTTCCTAACTTCGACATCAAAATAATTAATAAATTTAATTAAAAAACTAAGACCACAAAGCTAAAAATTCGCCGTGCCAGCCACATCGAAAAAAAAGTAAGGAGTATGCCCAGAAGCTCTGCGTCTATGAAGTGTTCCGAAAGAGCTGACCTAGTTAAAAACCGGCCAATTACTGGCGGTCCCTTGGGGTATAACAGGGATGAAGTCTCACGAGATAGTTCATGTCTAGATATCAGAATCGGATTGGGACTTTTCGGATTTTTAGTTATTTGTTTATCTTTGCTAGGACATGTAGATACTTTTATAATGCATACAAGGCTTTTTATATGCGCCATACAAAGAGTAGTCTTTGGCGCCGTATTATTATAATTTAGAAATATTGATTAAAAAATTTACTCGTAAAATTGTCTGAGACTACTCATAGAAATAAACATCATTTATTTCACTTAATATTTCATCGTTTCATCATTATACTTTTGCTTGAAATAATTGTTGCATTTAGTTATTAAGAAGATGATTTCGCAGAGAGAGGCTGGTTTTATTGGGGCTTAGACAGATTCATTTTCAGTTAGATAATGAGGTCAGAATGATTAATTATTATTTAAAATGAAAAAGATACAAATTAGGATGCACTATACTGTGGAGACAATAAACCAGAAATGTTATAAACTCAAAAGAAGAGCTCTTACAACTTGCAAGTATATTCTACATTTAATTTCGCTCCCAAATGACCGAAAGAAACTTGGTCCAGCAATAGAAATGTAATATAAACGAAACGCCAACACTTATTGTGAAAACTTTTAAACTTAAACACAATATTGTCTCGAAGTTAAAAACAAGTTTCACTATGTAAACAATTTCTTTGTATTTTGCTGCAGTTTTGTTTTAGTGCACTCATCGGTCTACTGGTCACAAGCACGACTGCTATGCGAGGTGTTCTGGATTTGATTCCCGGATTGAACAAAGTGTTTTTTATGTTTCCATATGCATAATTTCAGTGTTAACCCAGTCTAGATCCGGGGTAGCGGGATTGTCCGAAAGGGTTACCGCTGGCCCGGAACCTAAAGGGCTAAGGAAGGAACACGGGTGGGTTTTAGTCAGTAAGAGTCTGACACTCCCTTCCGCTCCACCCAGAGCGGGAGGGGTCATTTGATGATTTCCCATTCACAAAAAAAAAGCCAGTCTAGATTAGTGCCCGATTGATGGCTTGGTCTTGGATGGCTTGACCTGAAACAACTAACACCACTGAACTCTTAACGTAACTAAATGGCGAAAATCGATGTACTGTTTACATCTGCTATCTCCTTCGCGGAACATAGGCGTGATGTGTATATTAACAAAGAGATATAACTACGAGATAGTCATGTTCCAAATATTCTGGTTATGCAAATAAATGTTACTCTAGAGATTTGCTGGTGTTGATAGAGAGCCAAATTGAACTTATTTGCCGTTGATTAAGAACTAAAGTAGCAGAGTTACTTACGTAGAAATATAGTGTTATCGTAAATATTTCAGCGCGAAGTTTTACACTAAGTTAGTTAAGTACTCATCCATGGCACAGCTCTTCAATTATAATTATATTATCTTATTCGTTTCTCTTTGCCAAAATGGAGATTTAAAACATTAATGAAAATAATAAAAGCTGACATAATAGGTACTTAGTTAGACAGAATCCGGGTTCAAATATGCTGGCAATGAAACAGTGCTTTTTAACAACGTAGTACGTGTCAATATAACCCAACCAAATTGGCCGACACATCAACATAAACACCTCTAAAGCTCCTGAGCTCTTCTCAAAAGGCCGGGTAACAAATTAGTTGAAACTTAAACGTGGGATTTGAAGTCAGTTGGCAGGATTAATTTACATCCCTGGGACTTGGAGGTTATACGACATATGACAATGATATCTCAGACGTTAGTTCTGTGTAATTGGATGTATGAACTTGGACAGTTTCGGAGTAATCTTCACAAACTGTATAAGTATGTAATGAAGTTAGGAACTGAGACCTAAGAGGATTTCGATGCTATGTTCGAAGTACAGCCAGAGAAATTAATTGTTGAATTGATTGACACACTATGTTAATGTGCCGTGTTATAGCCATTTGATACGATTGACAGAGAGTGACAGTTTTTACTTGAATTTACGGACAGTTTAAGTTGATAGATCGATTCGCTAACTAATCAGTTTCCTGACTGTATAATGAACGATAAAGGTAAAGTTAGACTGAAATATTTCTGAAGTTATATTGATAAGGGGCACCAATTATTAAATGATTTTGCTGTAGAGCGTTGGTTTCATTAAGGTTCGCAAAGATCTTATTACAGTTTCTCCGAACATAGTTTGTAAACGAGTCTACAATCATAAGACCCTCTATTATCCCTCTCTCAGATACATACACAATGTATAATGTTCCTACTGAATGATAACCTTGTAATATATAATGTTAAGTGTGTATAAAACAATTCAAATGAAAACAATAAAGTGGCATCGCTGTAAAAATACACTGTAGTCTGTTTTAAATTCACAATACTTTAAGCACTGGGAGCCTTTTCTGTTTCTTTTCTTTCAACAACTCTCAATCTACAGAATTACACAATAATTGAAATTGTTTTCTCTTCAAATCGAAAATATGCGAAATTGCAAAGCGCTTCCAATACTCGATATCACTAAAAGATCAAATAAGCATACAGCAAAAAAATGGAAAAAATATCGCTCAAGACGGAAATACGATAGGAAATCTTGTGAAGTGGTATTACGATTGAAAATTGCATAAAGTATCATCTCGGGAGAACGTTGAAGGAAATCAGATCTTATTGTGATAGTATTTGGGTGTAGATTCGAGCGCGGTTGCGTTCCTGATTCAATAAGGTTGAGAGGTAAGGTCAGACACAGACTGATAGAATTGTGTGTCGTGAGGCTTTCCGTGGCTCGCCTCCGCTTTTAACATTCTGTTCAGAAATGGGGATATTTGCCGTGCAAAGCCTGACATCTTGCCTTTTTACAAGTGTCTTGGGACTAATTCTAATGTATACGCTTTGAGCGCCGCTTTTATGAAAACTGCTTTTTATTTCTTTGATATTGCCTGCGTCATTAAAATTCAGTCGACGGAATGGCGGTTGGTTTGTATTTATTCAGCATTTTGTGTGAACTCGCCATTGGACATAATATCTTCATATTTTCTACATTTCGTCATTAAAAATAATTAAGTGATAACAAAATCGTGTTTTTTTGCCACAAAATTTAGGTAACAATAAGAATCATCATATTAAACACACATGATTCTCAAATTAGATTACCTCTTCACCTTTAAATACCAATTCATGACATATTACCACACTAACAATCTTTATCATCAATCCAATATTGATAAACTTGTCAAAACTAAACACCCTTACAATGACGTCACGTAACCATTACTCACTAACTGCAAAAGATATATGTTACCCTCTCAAAACGATGCCACAATTTTGAGCAACCAAACAAAAATATAGCCCTGACCTTTATTTAATAGACATTTAACCTTATCAGAGTCATACATTACCCCCGTACCGCCCAATAAATCCCTTCCGATCTCATTACAGTCTCGCGCCGTTTGTTCCGATCGTTTCACGTTACATTGCCTTGTTTGCACGATTCAGTCATCTGATATACTACAGTGAGCTAGCAATGTATACTTAGCACAGCTATATTGTATCGATGTTTTTTGAATTGTGATGCGGGCCGAGGAGTTTAATTCGAAAATAATGGGTTCTAAATTGAGTAGGAAACGTTTGCAAGTAATATTATTTTGAAAGCTATTATGATGTTAGTAATAATATATGTATTCTTCGGAGGAGACAAAAATATATCTAAAACAATAGAGTAAGAAATTAATAATGTTATACTCTCATATGTTATTAATTTTGAAGGAGGCAATTTAGAAAGTTCGTTATTAAAGCTAGATTTAATTTTCTACGATGCTGTAGGCAACTGTGTTGTCGATAATATTACTTGTATGAGGGTTATAAAGTCAGCGGGTAATTTGTAATTAAAATATCTCGTTATTAATAATTTAATGTAGCACCAACATCTAAATAAAAAAAATGTGCCAATTGCGGTTCAAACGAAGCCCAAACTCCATTCAAAATCCTTCTCAAATTTGACTAAATTATACTTAGTTAATTAATTTCGTTCTTCCTCTCTCCTACTTATTTAAAACATAGCTGTGTCCGACAGGGTTCACAACTGATTTTATTGTTTTATACTCACCACCTGTATGTCTACATTGTGGATGCAATAAAGATTTAATCGAATTGACTTTCTATCTTTTCCTAACCTCAAAGTCAGACAACAGAGGGGTTCTGTTGTCTACTAATACGTACATATCACAACGCACACAAGCAGACATTTGTTAATTACCTCCAGGCCCACATAATTGCGGTGCCTTTAAACCGAACGCAAGATCCTACCCACGTATGATCCTACCCACGTATGATCCTACCCTTACAAATGGGTGAAATTAAAAACGGGCATAAAGGGAGAAAAGGGCCTTTCTTTTGTGAGTTTTGTTAACAATCCGTGTAAAATTATCCACATGTGGCGTTTTGTTGTGTACAATATTTTATGTAACACCTCTCATTAATTAACTGTCATTGTCTTTGGTTTTGTGGAATGAATTATTTAGTCTATGGTTATGAATTTTGTATTGTTTCTGGTAATTGAAGTTTTGTGAAAGTTTTATTGATTTGTACTTGGGTTTTGACCTTTTTATAGTGTATTTGAAACCCACCAACGCTTTTGAAAAACTGTTTTTTTTAGGGAACAACATCCCTCCATTTTGTCAGAATCGAGAATTCTTAAGAAAATGTAAATAAAGTAAACTCGGTACGATCGTTTTTTTTTCTTTTGCTGCTTTAATTAATAGAAGGTTAAAAATAACAAGGAAGTCTAGCGTTGCCATTATTCCCCAAATTATTTCCCAAAAAGCCCCACATCATTAGCGAAAAACATATTCTTCAAACAACCGTTGTGAGTAAATTAAAAATATTTTTAAGATGTTTCTGGAAAATACAAGCGGTTGCAAGTTATAAAAAAACATTTAAGAAGCTTATAAAAACATGACGTGTAATGCTGACTTACAGACATAATATTGCGTCTTAATTATCCTTTGTGACTACTGAACAGAAATACGATTCTTATGATTGCACGAAGTACATGTTCTATATTATGATTTCTACTACGAAGTAAACAATACCCTTATCTTTGTCATCTAAGTGAAAACAGCATATTTTATAGTTGAAACGATTAGGAACATGAAAACTCCAACGTTTAAGATGCCAAAAACTAGTATCTTGTTTGCTACTCCACCCGTAGCAAATACGCTACGCTGCTACGACATCTCGTAGCAGTGCTACGCGACATCATTCTTGCACTAAAATCTTATGACATTATCATATACCTCAAAGTTAAGCCGCTTGTCTTGCATCACCACACTTGCATATCAACAGTATAGACGTTTTTGTTCGCATTGAAATCGCACTTGGTACTCAAAGCCAACAGTCTGGTTTGAATGGCAGATCTGGAGTGGTTAGGCTTTGAGCTTGCAAGCTGTTCTGTAAACCTTAGTGCTTTGCTATATTATAATAACTGTGTATTGGATTGATGGTTAGGATTAAATTGGATGCAGTATTCAATCTGGTACGGACTTCGTAGCCAGTGGTACTGAACTTGGTTTTATCTTTTATCGTAATATTGTAATACATAATTTTAGTGTTTATTAAGGCAACGTTTTTTTTAGCCAACGTTTCTAATTAATAAGCGGGCTAGAGAGTTATACTTAACACTATTTCAATCACAGTAAAACGGATTTTTTTTATCCAGTTTAGGATATTTTAATACTGGGTTGCAACCTTTTTGCTCATCATCTATACAAATAACTGTATAGGAGTAATTTTACAAAAAAAATTAGGGCTCCACGAAAAAGGAAAATTAAACCCATGAAATCCAATTTGTTTTCCGACATGCACGCAAACGAAGTCGCGGGCGCAGCTAGTTAATAGATAATTCATAGGGATAATGAAAAAAAAACGTCAAACCCAATTTTGACTCAAATTGACAGTCCACCCATTGAAACTCAATCGACGTTCCTTTGAATCCCAAACAAACGATCACACACACGTCAGTGGAGGTTTTGTGTCGTAAGCACCACATCACAATACACGTCAAATGTGACTCACAGCTCAACAGCCTTTGAGCTTTGACCCTTTGAGCTCACAGCTGAAAGAAACATCGTAACGAACTTTGGTGAATACAAAAGAATATCTGAAATGTTTCAGTTTCAGGATTATTTAAAGCCTTGGCTTCTGCATTGTAATTAAAATTGCAAGCAATTGCTTTGTGGAGATTGTCGGAAAGTGTCGAGTTTAGTAACAGTTGCTTTGTGAGAGGAATTAAATGCATTTACAAATTACAGACTTGGGATAGCTTGTGGGGAATGACAGCAATTTTAATTCCATTTTGTTGAGCTATTTGTTAGTGCTTTTGCGCAAAAGGTGAATTAAAGTATTTACTAACTTCATAGTGGATAATGGTATCCACAGCTTGAATTCCACTGCTTGACACAATGTTTATGCTTCTGTGCCAAGTATACGAGTATGCACGTCCGTCCTGCTGTGGCAGCAATGTCCTTGCCATATTTGACACCTTTGATCTTTAAATCCTAATCATACCAGTACTACTATCAGCTGTTAAGCATTTTTTTAAAACAAAACCAAAGTAATTTGCTTTGAAAACCCCTAACAATCACACGATTTTTCCCTTTCAATAAAACCTATCGTTACGGTCGGCAAAACGTTTTTAAAGAAGACTCCACTTACACACCGCACGGTGCAGAGTGTCCGGCAATAACTCTTCGTACAATAGGGGCAGCGCTAATGAGCTCCGTGGATTTAGTACACACACACACACATGAGCAGACAGCTGAGGGGGCTGTGTGTCTGTGTGCGTGGTATTGAGCTTGACCTGTAAAGGGTGACTAATCAACGTCAAGCTATGCTGCACGATAGCTAGCTAAGCTACACTGTTATAAGAATCTTTTGGCACTCGATGACGTAGAAAGGGGAGTGCTGTAGGTCAGCCAAATTATCTTTGTACGACTTTAACTTTCTCGTACTATGTGCTTTAGACGAAGCGTTGTCATGGTAGCGCCGGGCAGAAAGTTTTGATTGCTTCCCCATTATAATCAACTAGTGAGCCAGCCCCAGCTTTGTCTACTGATGTGGTCATATATCAAAGCATCAATATTTATATTTATAGATATCATCATCTTCCTAGCCTTTTCCCAACTATGTTGGAGTTGGCTTCCAGTCTAACCGGATGCAGCTGAATATCAGTATTTTACATGGAGGGACCGCCTATTTGACCTCCACAACCCTGTTTCTGGGTAATACGATACCCCATGGTAAGACTGGTTGATATATAGATAGTTAAAAAGTAATACGCAAGCAAACAAACATACAGACACGAAATGTGACATTGTTTTTAGGAGCGAATAAGATAATCACAACACAGCGCAGTGCAGTATAGGTGCGATGTTAGTTGAGTGGCCCTTGGGGTAGTGGTAGTGTGGTAGTGTCATGGGATTTCTTTGTGTGTGTGAGAGTGTATCAGCAACCACATAGAACCATGACCTATAGTCTTTAATGTATTGTGGTATAGTTTTAATGTCGTGTAGGCTGTGGAAAGCATGTAACTTAAAAGGCATTTAAATACACTTTAACAGCATTATTAGACGACATTGATAGTATACTTTTTGATTAGTATATATGTCACAGTTTGAAAATATTGTTTTAAATAATAAATATTAATAAGTATGTATTTTTTCAGGTACGTTGTGACTTTACCAGTTTACAATCAAATACTTTCTGTGAGTACGTAATAGTAAGTAAATTATAAGATAGATAATATGTATTAGTTGTAGTTCCGGATAAAGAATAAACCCATATTTTTAAAAGCGATGCTAACAACAACGAGACCTTGGAGAATGAAGTGATAATCACCACACTTAGCAGAAGGTTTATCCCACAGTTACGCCGCATATAAATAGGGGTAGATACAGCTACTCATTCCCGTGATTTACAACTGTATTCGTCTGTTACGACACCCATGGGGGGTTGAATGGGGTCCTACGTAACCTGAGACTTCGGCATTATCATCGTTAGTGGGTAATAAGTGGTGGGTTTAAAACAGTCTGTGTGTATAATTGGAGAAAGACACATGGTTGTTATTATGTGTTCTACAACTTTACTTGCAACCCGTTCTTTGACATTAGGGATGAGCGGGCAATTATAAATCATTTTAAATAAATGTACAATGATAAAAATATTTAAAAACAATCCGTCTCTTTTTTGGGAGTCGTAAAAGACACCACGGTAAATTATTTATTATGTTCTTCGGTACCCGTACGCAAAATACGCGCATTGACGTGGAGTTGCGGACAACAACTCGTATTACCTATTTCCTTTGATGAACGTTTACAAACAAATTCCGAAGTGCATTAGAGGTACCTACATAGAACTAGTGTTAACTAGTGTTAGTGTGCTAGTGTGTGTGTGTGTGTTGTGTGTGTGTTGTGTTAGTGTGTGTGGGTGTTAACTTTTATACCAGTCGAGTTGAACTTAAAGTGTCCATCGAAAAGAAACTTCATCAGTAGCAGCCTCTTCCTCTCGTGTCAGCACAAGCTATATTAATATACGTCCAACAAAAGTTTATACCCTGTTTAAAAGATTAGTTGTACAGTCAGCTAGATTGGTAACGTGGATAAACGCCGGGGGGGCGCCAGACGTACTTAGAGTATCGTAACTCATGGATGCTCTGGGGGGCGCCAGACGTACTTAGAGTATCGTAACTCATGGATGCTCTGGGGGGCGCCAGACGTACTTAGAGTATCGTAACTCATGGATGCTCTGGGGCCGCCAGACGTACTTAGAGTATCGTAACTCATGGATGCTCTGGGGGGCGCCAGACGTACTTAGAGTATCGTAACTCATGGATGCTCTGGGGGGCGCCAGACGTACTTAGAGTATCGTAACTCATGGATGCTCTTTTAATGCACTCCACTTACACTGAGACACGATGCAGTATTTTCGCATATAAAAGTAGTAGTTCAAAATAAATTGGTAATGTACTTAATGTCCGTGGAACATGGCCAGAGCACGGAGAACAACCGACGATCACGACTTGAATATTGAGGTGAGCGCGCTGGGTAGATAGAAGTACAAGAATTGAAAAATTTTCTTACGTTTTTTTTGAAATTTTGCAACTCAGTGTCAGTTTGTATGGTAATCAAAAGTTAGATGAGTCCATAAAAAAATAAGTATTTACAGAAACATAATCATTAAAATTATTATAATACAACTCTGTTAGAATTTGTCGCGAACGTCATTGTTTTCATGAAATATATGAATAAGTATTTAAGTTTTGTTAACTTAGAGATCTTCGTTGTTGAATTTGTTAATTATACTTCAGTAAATTCATATTTGTTACTTGTGCTTAACTTTTTTCTTACCATACAACCTCACACTGACCTGCAACTAGTATGTTGCAGCGTCCCCCTTAATTTTTACATTTTCACCTCCCTTAAACTCCCCCCCCCCCATTTTTTTTCCAGTCTTGTAATATCCGTTATGTAACAAGCAACAACTACTGAATATCATATTCAAAAGGTTAAGTGCCTTTTAAGTGATAAAAGTAGTAATTAGCAAGTTATCTAATTACTAATCTCCTTACAATCGAAAATTATTTTTTTTCTTGAAGGCACAACCCTCTTTGAAGTAGTTTATAAAAGTTTAAGGAAAATATTCTTTCCTCTTGGAGCCTTTGTTGCTGAAATTGTTGGTTGAATTTTATATTGAGTTAATTTTTGCTTCTAATTTTACTTTAATATCTATTTTATACTTGAATTTGTTGATACAGTTGTGAAAATACATTTTCGTATTGGCAAAAAAATTACGTTTTCATTCATTTTTTTAATTGAGAAGGAACTCTAAGAGCGAAAACATTAAACCAATTGTCAAGTCTTAAATGCCAAAAGGCTTGTGTTTATTTATCGTAACAATCTTAACTTACTAGAACATAATTTTTATTAAAAGCATTAACTTTCATTACTAAACTATGCTTTAGTTGATCTGCCATAATCACAAATTATGGCCAAAAGGATTTCTGCTAGCTGAACGACAATTTTTGTCGATCTTCTTGACTAAATCCCTTAACTTTACCCACAACAAGATTAAGAATAACTCATTCCTTCCTCCAAAATAACAATTTGTTCCTATTACTCCTACAACCAACACATTTTACTGCTCCTACAAATGCACCTGCAACCTACAGCTCTGCCCACCCCACAATAAACACGAACTATCAGCGGTTAAGCGTAAATCTCGCCACCCAAGTAATTTGTTCTCCCTCTCCAACACCCGCATGAAGCAACGAGAGAGAGCGAGACAGAGAGTGAAATGTGTTTATGTCTCACCGTAAAATATTGGTTTTGGGAGAAAAAAGCGAGTTTTGTAAAATAACGTTCGGTTGTTTTAAAAAGTTTGTTTTTGCTGCCTCGGGGCGAAGGCGCACGTTTTTGTATTCCGGTGCGAGGAAAGATTTTTATTATTCAGTAAACGAATATTTTTCGTCGTGCTTGAGATAATAAAATTAATCATATAGTTAATATTGTCACTCTAGACACTATCTACAAGATACATCGCTTAGACTAGATAGACTTTTAGCAATTTAATTATCTGGTACATAAGTTAACCAGAACATTGCAGGAGGTAGTAATACTGCCCTTCTAAAAATAGTGACAATCACATATATTTGCTATGGACAATCGTTCTCATAAACTCTAAATCAACCTACCAGGTCGAGATGGTCCGTGGATGGGTGACCATCCCTAACATATCGAGACCCATGCGTGTCTCGTTGGTCCCGGTTGTCATTCTTAAATTTTTGACAGTGGTTACAGGTAGTCGGAAGCCCTAAAGTTAAACATCCAGTCTTAGCAAGGGATATCGTGTTACCCAGTAACTGGTTTGTAGAGGTCAGATAGGCAGTCGCTCCATATAAAATACTGGTATTCAGTTGCATCTGGTTAGACTGGAAGCCGACCCCAATATAGTTAGGAAAAGGCTAGGCAGATTGAGTACTAAAATAAGTGATGACCTCAATCCCCAATAATAAAACATACAACTTTATTACTCTTACATTTAAGCTGCCACTTAAAGTTAGACAACTTAAGCTTTCTCGCAAGGACAAACGTACAAGAAGTACAGGTATACCTTAGAGTACTTAGGTTCACTCGGTAAAGTGAAGGTACTGCTCTCACTTAAAAGCTTTGAGTTCTCACGGAATGCCGTGACAGTTGAAAGGTATTGTATTTTACTTTTTAACAATCGACAGGTTTATAAAATGTGGGTTTAAGAGAGAGTGCTGGAGCTGTCAGAAGCTCTAATGGAGTTGCGACATTTTATGCGTGGGTATATTTTAAACTACATTTATTAATTCTCTTTTATCTTTTTTTTATAATACTTTTACTTTTGGCCATGCAGCTTCTTCCTTGTGCTACCCCCCCCAGACACTATAATAATAATAGTCCTCCAGACCGTATTTCGTCCATGGCGGCCAATCTCAACAGAGCTAGCCTTCGACTCGGAAGATATTCTAGTGCACAAGTGTGTGCGCAGACACAGGTGCACTCTCTCTTCCCTCACTTTCATAGTCTAATGAGACGGCAGTCCGACACAACCGGAGAGAGAAGAGGCGCAAGACCAAAAGCTTAACGTGCTTTCCGAGACACGGGGGTATCACACCGTCAACTTCCAAACTCCAGAGTTCCGGAGCAGCCCGGGCTGTTACTGAGAAATTCTAGATGGGAACACCTAGTCAGCCAGAACCCCACGCTCAACAGTCGTGCTTGTGACCACGAGGCTAACGGAGCAGTCGACCCAGACACCATTACAATGAAACCAATCACTAAACCACTGGGTAGAGTGTGTGTCAAAGAGCCAGTTTTAAACCCCGTCAAAAATACTCATTTGAGGTAGGAGCCCGGCTCCATTTTAGTGGGTAATAGACTCATAGATACATATCACAAAGCCTCATGTCTATAAAAGCACAGCTGATCAAACCGAAATAATTACCTTACAACAACAAAACCAAGCGCTCAATTGGTTTTATTTAATGTCTTTAAACAGCATTTTATTCGTTGTACTGCCATGTCGTTGGTTATTATCAGAAGCCTAATAGTGTTGTTTTCAACATATTGTGTCAATACAATTCATCATCCTATATAGGACTAACATAATAAGAAACAAAAAACAACCTAACCCTATTTTATTTTTAATTTATACAAATCTTAGAAAGACAGTCACAAACTATCCCTCGCCTGTTTTGTAACTGTCGGGTAACTCGACACGTGCCGCGGAGTCCGGGAGGCACACCCGACACAACTGACGTGTTCTCGATAATGTTACACGCCGTGAACCGGAATACCTTACACGTGTCTTCCTGACGCGGCAGCACTGCTTGTGGGTTCAAATACTTTAGGCCTCTGCCCTTTATATGAGAACTTTCGTTGTAGATTTATTTTTCATGTATTTTTTTCTTTTGAAAAGGACTACTTAGCTGATGAACAGTGATGCTTGTTCATAAAATAAGACTTGATATCCCAAGTTTTAAATAAGGCTTCGATTTTTGGCAATAGGTTAGTCAATAGCGGCGCTCCTGTTTCGTGATTGATAGACTCGCGTTCGACAAATATCTCACCTGATGGCTTTCTCTTCACCGATCACTATAAACAAATTTAAAAAATCAAACTGGTAGGCAAATTTGAAATATCTCAAAATACTGTGATTTTACAGACCCCGATACCTTGCGAATCAAAACTTAGCAATTATGCTTAGAGGTGGAAATATGCATTTACTTTACGCCGGCAAAAATAGAGCTTTAGAAAGAGAGACATGCATGAGTGACAAGGACGGCCTGACCCTCTACAAAGTGGAACTTTTTCCAATATTCTGCATATTTTTTTTTCAACCTTTATTGTCCCACCTGCTGGTCACAGGTCTTCCCTATAGTTTCCACTCTTACCTTTTCCTCTTCAGAAGCTTCATACGAACGGCTTCGTACTTTGTGCTACTAGCGAAGAGCCCTTTCTTTTGGAGCTTTGTAAATTGGTTAAAAGTATCACTTTCACACGTCATTTTTATATTTAAATTAAATGAGATCGGTCTCACTCAAACGTTCACTCTACTAGTAGAATTAATTTCTTTAAATATGAATAGCTTTTAAGACCTAAATTGCTATTCACTTTCACTAAGAACACAAACCTACCTCAAGGCTCCAGTCCAGTATATGGGCATGCCACAGTGATTGATGAGGCGAGTGATTCAATTCACGCCAGACGACAGATGTCAGGACAGCTCGTATTGCTGCTGTTTTATCAGTGTAGACTAGGCTTAAGTGGAGCGAGTTATTGAGCCGATTCTCTTGTACACCGAACTAAACTATCACTAAAATTCCTTACTTTTTGCTACGAGAATCTTACAGCTATTCTGCCTAAAAAATTCTCTAAATTTAAAAATATTTTTTACACAACTAAAATTGAATTTGACAATCGCGACTCGTCGACACGTGGTACTTGTTTGCCCTACGCCTCTAACCTGTGAATCTTTCTTAAAGCCGCAGGCCCGCAGGGGGCAGCCTTTACGTGTTTTTTAAGGAATTTTTCACTTTTTGTATGTAAAATATGAAAAATGATTGCCTACATGTTGAGTTTTAGGGGTTTATGTGTTTTATAAAGGCGGTCGAAATTTTCATTATTTTTGCGATAGGACACACCATTTTCGAGATATGTAAGCAAAAGAAATAAAACGATACAGTACTGTTTTTGCACCTGAAGTCGAGGTGTTGGTGTGAATTTCTATTCATGACAACTAATTTTATTCCACACCTTTTTAATTGCGATTAAAAATAGTCAGATTTAGTTCGATTTAGTTAGACAATCAAAATTTTAGGTGAAAAACGTGAAATTCAGAATAGCAAAATTGCCATTTTCAACAGATTAATAAATCAGTGCCATCTTAGTGCTGTCAAACTAAAATATAGTTAACTTGTGTCACTTTAGTCAATTTCAGAATGGGAAATCGTCGTTTGACAGGAATAAACTAAATTTTGGTGATTTTTAGTCTAGTCTAGAAGCATTCGTGACGAGAGAATCAGCATCATTGATAGACTCGTACTACGTGATGTTCGGCACGTGGAGGTAGTGTTATTTGTTTGTAGGTGGTTGTAAATGTCTTGTTTGCAGAAATAAAACATGATTTGTTAAGCCTTGCCTCTATGCGATGCCTCCAGCTAGTAGATAGGAACGGGAAATATACAGATGTAATACCTAACAAACTTGTATCTAAACTAATAATAATAAAGCTGAAGAGTTTGTTTGAACCCGCTAATCTCTGGAACTAAGAGTTGGCTTTGAAAGATTATTTTTGCATTTGTCAGCCTAGTTCTTTGGGAAGGCAGTCACAAGTCAGAAAGAACGCAAAGCGAAAACGTAGTAATAACGCGGATAGGCGATGCGATGCGACGGGGTGGGGCGGGGGAATGAACAACTTCACGTGGACGTGTCGCGAGCAGAGGCTAGTAAAATTATATAGCTACAACAGAATCCACGTGTGTGTGCTAAACTATTATGACAACAACCAGTCACGCCCATATATCATCCCTATCTCTTTATAATTTCCACACAAATAAAACGAAACTGTTCTTCCAAAAAAAAACATAAGAATCCATACACAACACTCTCTTTTTCCACCACAGCTCAAAGACCCATAAAATTCAAGAAAAACGCTTTAAACTTCAATATTAGGCTACAAACGAAATCGGCAATCGACAAAACAATCAGTGATATCCGACGGCTATTAGCCGGTGAACGGTCCAGGGTGGTAGCGGGGGGAGGAGGCAATTAATCTTCGCCGGGAGGGGGGAGGGGCTGTCGGCAACACGCCTCCCCTGATCAGCTAGGTTGTAAGGTATTAATGTATGAGAAATGTAAGTTTGTGGTTTGGTTATGTGTATGTGTGTGTGTGTCAGATTTGGCAAAGTGTATCAATTTTGTGACATTGTGTTATATAATCCGTGGTTGAATTTTCATGTGGCACGTCGCTTTACTGAAACGAAACAATCTGGATCTTTATAGAAATATTTTTTATCAAAAATAGATAATTATGTGACTTGCTGCTTTAGTGTAAACCAAAAGACTAACATCGATACAAAATCAATAGTAAGGGTTGTATGGTCGTCTTATCAACCAGATAACCTTTGGATGTACAGGATACACGAAATCGAAAATTCGAAACATTACCTTAGGAAACATTGTCAAAATTAGTAATTACAAGTGAACTCCATAGCTATTGCGAACAATGATAAATGATTTTATTTTTGTAAGTAGGTTTGCACAAACACTTTTACACGTCAATCATATTTTTAAAAACTAGACGAGGTCGGCGTTTCCTATCTGACCACTCTGAGAAGAAAG
The DNA here is from genome assembly GCA_914767645.1 of Hydraecia micacea. Taxonomy (NCBI): domain Eukaryota; kingdom Metazoa; phylum Arthropoda; class Insecta; order Lepidoptera; family Noctuidae; genus Hydraecia; species Hydraecia micacea. Next base: position 419,670 of record OU611798.1, read on the forward strand.
GCCGAAACCAACTCAGAGGTCACAGTTTGCACAAGTAAATATAATTATAAGCACTACATGATTAGTTGTAAATGTGAGGACTTTGTAAGCCTTGTAGACTTTAGATCTGTAGACCATTTTTTATTTTATCAAGTACCTGGTACTTGTTGACAGACCTACGCTGTCCTCCCATACCTACTGTAATTTGAAAACATTGTGAAAGACAATTATTTTTAAAAGAGTAACCATGGAGTTTCTTGCCGGTTCTTCTCCATAAGAAACGACCAATTGGAACCGTGCACCTAGCTTCTGACGTTTCATAAGTGCCCATGTTGGTTTATGTGAAATAAAAATATTTTGATTTGATGAGTTAAACAACACTAATCATTTCCTTATAAGAACAGCCCTAAAGTTATATTGTACGTACTGAGGGTGTGTGTGTGTGTGTGTGTTCGCTGCGAGTGAACAAAGGTGAGAGTCAAGATTAGCAATCAAAACACTATTAGCAAGTTTGTTCGTCGTCAATTTTGTACGTGTAGCTTCAGAGCTTTGAAACTAGACGTGTTAGTCTTAGATATTACTTTGTGTCTCACATACTATCTACTCTCACCTATTAGTCTCATATTGGGACCAAATTGGGATAAGGTAAGCTCATGTTTTTTTCAATTTAGCTTTACAAGGTACCGAGTAGCGGAGATGACTGCCCGTGTTACGTGTGAGGTATCTACTTTACAAGGTACCGAGTAGCGGAGATGACTGCCCGTGTTACGTGTGAGGTATCTACTTTACAAGGTACCGAGTAGCGGAGATGACTGCCCGTGTTACGTGTGGGGTATCTACTTTACAAGGTACCGAGTAGCGGAGATGACTGCCCGTGTTACGTGTGAGGTATCTACTTTACAAGGTACCGAGTAGCGGAGATGACTGCCCGTGTTACGTGTGAGGTATCTACTTTACAAGGTACCGAGTAGCGGAGATGACTGCCCGTGTTACGTGTGAGGTATCTACTTTACAAGGTACCGAGTAGCGGAGATGACTGCCCGTGTTACGTGTGAGGTATCTACTTTACAAGGTACCGAGTAGCGGAGATGACTGCCCGTGTTACGTGTGAGGTATCTACTTTACAAGGTACCGAGTAGCGGAGATGACTGCCCGTGTTACGTGTGAGGTATCTACTTTACAAGGTACCGAGTAGCGGAGATGACTGCCCGTGTTACGTGTGAGGTATCTACTTTACAAGGTACCGAGTAGCGGAGATGACTGCCCGTGTTACGTGTGAGGTATCTACTTTACAAGGTACCGAGTAGCGGAGATGACTGCCCGTGTTGCGTGTGAGGTATCTACTTTACAAGGTACCGAGTAGCGGAGATGACTGCCCGTGTTACGTGTGAGGTATCTACTTTACAAGGTACCGAGTAGCGGAGATGACTGCCCGTGTTACAAGGTAGTAGCGGAGATGACTGCCCGTGTTACAAGGTAGTAGCGGAGATGACTGCCCGTGTTACAAGGTAGTAGCAGAGATGACTGCCCGTGTTACAAGGTAGTAGCGGAGATGACTGCCCGTGTTACAAGGTAGTAGCGGAGATGACTGCCCGTGTTACAAGGTAGTAGCGGAGATGACTGCCCGTGTTACAAGGTAGTAGCGGAGATGACTGCCCGTGTTACAAGGTAGTAGCGGAGATGACTGCCCGTGTTACAAGGTAGTAGCGGAGATGACTGCCCGTGTTACAAGGTAGTAGCGGAGATGACTGCCCGTGTTACAAGGTAGTAGCGGAGATGACTACCCGTGTTACAAGGTAGTAGCGGAGATGACTGCCCGTGTTACAAGGTAGTAGCGGAGATGACTGCCCGTGTTACGTGTGAGGTATCTACAAGGTACCTAGTAGCAGAGATGACTGCCCGTGTTACGTGTGAGGTATCTACAAGGTACCGAGTAGCGGAGATGACTGCCCGTGTTACGTGTGAGGTATCTACAAGGTACCTAGTAGCGGAGATGACTGCCCGTGTTACGTGTGAGGTATCTACAAGGTACCTAGTAGCGGAGATGACTGCCCGTGTTACGTGTGAGGTATCTACAAGGTACCTAGTAGCGGAGATGACTGCCCGTGTTACGTGTGAGGTATCTACAAGGTACCTAGTAGCGGAGATGACTGCCCGTGTTACGTGTGAGGTATCTACAAGGTACCGAGTAGCGGAGATGACTGCCCGTGTTACGTGTGAGGTATCTACAAGGTACCGAGTAGCGGAGATGACTGCCCGTGTTACGTGTGAGGTATCTACAAGGTACCGAGTAGCGGAGATGACTGCCCGTGTTACGTGTGAGGTATCTACAAGGTACCTAGTAGCGGAGATGACTGCCCGTGTTACGTGTGAGGTATCTACAAGGTACCTAGTAGCGGAGATGACTGCCCGTGTTACGTGTGAGGTATCTACAAGGTACCTAGTAGCGGAGATGACTGCCCGTGTTACGTGTGAGGTATCTACAAGGTACCGAGTAGCGGAGATGACTGCCCGTGTTACGTATGAGGTATCTACAAGGTACCTAGTAGCGGAGATGACTGCCCGTGTTACGTGTGAGGTATCTACAAGGTACCTAGTAGCGGAGATGACTGTCCGTGTTACGTGTGAGGTATCTACAAGGTACCTAGTAGCGGAGATGACTGTCCGTGTTACGTGTGAGGTATCTACAAGGTACCTAGTAGCGGAGATGACTGCGCGTGTTACGTGTGAGGTATCTACAAGGTACCTAGTAGCGGAGATGACTGCCCGTGTTACGTGTGAGGTATCTACAAGGTACCTAGTAGCGGAGATGACTGCCCGTGTTACGTGTGAGGTATCTACAAGGTACCGAGTAGCGGAGATGACTGCCCGTGTTACGTGTGAGGTATCTACAAGGTACTTAGTAGCGGAGATGACTGCCCGTGTTACGTGTGAGGTATCTACAAGGTACCTAGTAGCGGAGATGACTGTCCGTGTTACGTGTGAGGTATCTACTTGATTTTTGCCACTCTTAGGGGCTCTTTTTATGCATATCTATACAAATAAATAAAATTGAAGTGTCTGTGTGTAATGTCAAAATAACAGCTTTCTACTAAAAGCATGTGACAGTGTATACGGTACTTGTAACAATATTATTTTATAAAATTTTGTCTTTCGGCTAATCTCTGAAATGACTGGTCCGATGTTGACGGGACTTTCACTAGCAGATAGCTGCTATTATAAATAGTAACATAGGGTACATTTATATAAAAAAAAGAATTAGGGTTCGTGCAAAAAATATGAAAACCCATGAAATCCATCCCAACCTTTTGACGCCTAAACTACTGAACGAATTTCGTTAAACTTTGGCAAGGGGGTAGATGGCATCCTGAAGAAGGAAATAGGCTACTCTTTGTCTCGGTAGCACGTTCCCGTTGGATAATTTTTGACATTCACGTGGGGGAAGCTGCGGGCAGAAGCTAGTTACAAATATAATCTGAACAAAATTGTACCTTCTAAGAACGTTATTTAGATACCGCTTCCCATTAAAATATTGGAGACTATTACCATAATTCATAATAGATGTCCCTATTGTTCAAAAGTACTTCGATATTAAACATTCCATGGCAGTTATATTAGAAATTTCTACGAGCCGTAACGCTTCCTGGTAATAAATTCCAGCCTAAATGAATCAATTAAATATTCTGTGTCAGACATTTGCATATAATCTCTAATAGACAAATCAAACAACCGCGGCTGATTATTATTCACAATATAATATCGATTATTATTATTAATTGAATCGAGATAAAATACAAATTAACTTCCGGGTCTGTATTTGAATTTGAAATTAATGTATCCGTTAAATTATCAGATTTTTCCTGTGAAAATACTGATGTTTGGGACAGGAAAAAGGTACTTAGAGATTTCACGTCAAGGTCTTTTTCCACATAGGCCGTTTTTAAAGTGATATCTATACCAACTTAAAAAAATATATAACCCATCATTACAGCCCTCAACTGACCAGTGATACGCGGACTCTATGAAAAAGAGAAACCACATTTGAGGTTAACTTTTAACACATAAAGTTAACCTTAAAATGAGACTCCTCTCTTCTAATTAAAAAATCTAATTCTAATCTTGGAAAAAACTAAGCTGCCCAAACATTCTTCCTATTAGAAATTAAATTACACTTGCTACAAAAGGCCTAAAAACGTAAATTGCAGTCCCAGAAAAAAATATTTTCGCTTAACTTGCCCAAACTAAAAGTAACTGCCAACACCTGTAAGCCATAAATACTTATGACCCACTAAACTTGATTCATATCAGCCCGAGGTCACCTATAACTTACAAATAGGTCTGATTCCAACTCGGCCCGCAAACTGGCGACCGCAAACACTGGCGACCCGCCAAATAGGTATTAACATGATCAATAGGCTACTTTGGCGCCGTATTACACTGTGATTTAAATTCAATCAGGCTTTCAAGTATTTGCTAGTGAAGGAACTGAAATGTAGATTTAGCGCTGGCGACAAAAAAGAGGCGGTGGACGGTTCAGTACTTCAATGAAGATTCAAGTAGGCCATTTTTGTGGTGTTTACACTAGCTACTTGTAGTGGAACTCCTTGTAAAATATTTTAATCCATAAATGCTTGCTTCTGCCGCCAATCAGCCTTGCCATGATTCGGTTTTAAAAGTAAGGATGCAGCTGAACTTTCAGGCGAGGAAGTATTTATTTCGACTTTATCTGTACCTTTTGACTTTACCTTTTCACTTTTTTTGCCATTCGTGGATAGTGTTGTCGTTTTTACTGTTTTACCTATGTGTTTACTGTGTTTTTACGATTATTATTTACCTTTTACTGACAAACGTGCGTTCGAGTAATTGAATTAGGTAACCCAACACATACCCCTGACAACTAACTTTCCTTACAAGTGGTTGTTTTAACGAGAAAGTTTAAATAATTAGTACCTCATTTTTCTGAAGGATTGAGGATTACCAATGCATTCATCAGTAATCCTCTCGGTATTATAAGTGATGATAACCGTTTTCCGGGTGGCCGCGAGCAAACACTCATTAACATAAAAATATGTAACCTCACTTTATACTGCATTAAACTTGCGTCCGTTTATAAAAATGTTTTTTTTTTTTCACCACGCCCCTGTTTTTTACTCTTAACCCAAATACGAGTCAAATGCTGTTACCTAGTTCCACTGGAGTTAAATAAAAAAAAACATCGCTTTCCACGCTAGGGAATGTGGTTGTTTATATAAAGCTTTAATGGCTGAACCCGTTCGGACAAATGGCCGCTAAAATGTTTAAAATTCAACTGTGCTTTGTGAATTTAAAATGGAACGCGCTTTGGAATGCATTTCTTTAACGTTATCTTTTGCATAATTCATGAACAATCGATTTATAATTAATAAAAATTTTGATATCGTGATTCTGGCTTTTTACAAAATCACACTGCCACCTATCGACGAAAATTGACACCAAATTACCATCACCCACCGATAGATGGCGCTATTATCAAAAACCATTTACCCTCGATTCCCTGAGACTAAATCTTCCTAAATGAAAACGTTTCGTAGAATGAGGTTTTAGTGAACATAATAAACCGTCAAACTTGAACGTGAATACATTAAAAATAATCCCAGTTTACACACGTAAGCCTCATTTACTCGGTTCGGCGGTAAATGGGACACTATATCATTTTCAGCCGACATTTTCAGAATAAAATAGGTATTATAGCCATAATGTGTTTTGATAATTCGCTCGAACGACTGCGGCATTTATTTTGTTTGAGCAAAATGTCTGTATATTTCTTTCATTATTGCTTTCGCCTATTCTTAGGTTTGATTTGTGTGCCAAAATGCTTACTTTTCTTTGTGAATAAAAACTTAAATTCTGACTTTTCCTCAGTGCCTGTACGTATATACTCGTAGTTATTTTTTTTTGTTTTTACTTAGAGCTTTGCTACTGCCAGAATACAACTGCAAGCCGTTTGTGAATCAGTTTTTCCTTGTAGTAACCGGTTTATTGAATAAATTATTAAATCCTTATATCTTCTCCTCCTTTTATAGTCCTCCTTGCTAATCCTTACAGCTTGATTTTGACGAAAGAAAACATCGCAAATTTCTTTCCCGTAACTGTCTTTTACAGTTTTCCTCAAACTTTATAAATTAATAGAAACATTATCTAATACTTCTCGTGTTTGGGTCCAATTAAACTTTCTTTGGAATGTAACACCCTACGAACACCATAAGAGGAAAACCGGTCCCGTGTAAGAAAAGGTCTGTTACCAAATAGTTTCCATTCACACCATACCAAATGTTTCCAAATTGCAATTTAGATAATCACATGCCACAAGTTTGTATTAGTTAAGTAACTTTTCTATTTATTCGCGTCTTTGAATTAAGGCTTTGACCTCATTTATTTACAGCGTGTATTGGCTTGCGAGTCTTAATGAGTTTTGCCTTTTTTATGGTTTAAGGTTTTTAATTTTTTAGGATGCTGTATTCATTCGAGCGTTTCGACGTCCTGGCCTTTTTTATTAGACCTTAAATCTGATAGGGTCTGCTTTACAAATGTGTTTGTAAATGTGACCACCATGAACACAGCGTAGTGTGGGGTGTGGCGCTGTGGAAGGCTTACATCACTTATTGATGGACTGTGTTCGATATGAGTCTGATAGGAATTATCTATTTAGGGGTATTGAGGTTGAACTGACTTGAGGCACATTCTATAAAATTCTGTCTCAACCAAATAGTGATCATAGCGATTATAAAAGTCCCAAATTAAATAAAGAAATAAACAACAAAAAAACTGCGTAACAGTGATTTCTTTCGATTTATCCCACCTCTACCTCGTTTGTTGATTTTCAATGGGCTATCGATTGAGAAGAATCAAATTTCAAACCCTATGCTTCTGTAGCCATTTTGTTGATTACTATAACCGAGCCTTAAGAACCTCTTTTCGGTCCAATTCCCATTAAAAACTGCACAAAAAAAGCTGACGTTAACAAAACTTGTTTTTTAGTTTCTGCTGCATAAAGTCTGCGATATTTTTAGACCGCTAAGCTGCCAGTGAAAGTCAAGAAGCACTCACCAGAGTAAACAGCTGATAGCAGAGCCCGAAGCTGAGTGCTGTGAAACAAAAACATTTTCTTAAAACTACATATTTTGAGCTGTTGGAGGACACAGCTTATAATATTAAGTACAATCTTGATAAGTTAAGTATAGGTATACTTATTCAGTTTAAGTTAAGAGACACATAACAGGTAAACACCTACTCAATTGACAACTCATATTGGCGAAATATTTAAACTATGTTTGCACATCTTAGACCTAATTTGATAGTGCGGCTATCAATTTTATTAATATTATATCAGAGCTACCTACACGTAATACCTGTACATAATAATTGTATCTAACGTCTCCTCACAGACAATTACGCAATACAAGGTTAAAAGTTAAAAACAGCGTAAATATAATTAAAAATCAAAGTTGACCCTAAAAAAACATGAATAAAAGTAAGCGTTAAAAATCCTTTGAAAATTCTTTTGGCGTGAAAATTACCGAATAACAAAATATCTTTAAGGTTTTTTGAAGGCAATAGTCATTAATTTTAATTGCCCAGCCATGGGGAAGTGAATAATTTGTTACGTGTAATTGGTGGGAATCACGCCCTGATTTATATTTAGGAGCACAGTTTAGTTGATTTATAGTTACGGACACTGAAGTAATGAGTTTGAGGGCAGTTTTGAAGGCTTGAAGCGCCTTGAAAATAGATTAAATGGACATGTTGCGTACTTTGTGAAGATATAGTGTTGGTGGACGTAGGTGTGGTTCGTGGTAGAAGGCAATGGAGCAAAATAAAAAAGCAGGCGCCGCGTTAAACATGAGGTGGTTGAATTTTTTAATTCTATATTTTTATAGAGGTACCTGTGAGGAACGAGATGTAAAGTTCACTCCTCCGCAATAGAAAAGGGAGGACCCTCCGACCAGACGGGTGTCGTGTCTAGTGGGCAACTGCCAGATGATTGATATTCGGACGTTGTATATATGCTAGTTGCGCGGTAAACTCTGCTTGCGAGATGCAAGATTTTGCGTGACGTCAGTGAGATGAGTAGTTCGCATGTAGCAATGTAGATGCTGCCATATTTTCATTGAATTGACATAAAAATCAATCTCACAGAAAGAAACGAAAATTAACTTAAAATCCATGAATTATTGTTTGTTGGTGCTTTCAACGGTTAAGAGTACATCAATGTTTTACACTATAAATATGCTTTAAGGTCAAGTAGTTGTAATGTCAAGTGAAGTCTTTGGTTCAATACCCAGCCCTGTCCAGTAAAGTGGCACTTTAATCAATTTTGGAAAAGCCCATTGAAATGCGATAGTGATTAATGATAATTAGTAACGAAATCCACCCTTAATACAGTGAAACAGGGTGTCGGAAGAGCAATTTATCAAGTTATGTACCAATAATAATATAGCTACGTAACAACCTCTACCGTAATGGTAGTGTGCGAGTCAATTACCTACAGTTAACTTTAAATAGGTAACAATCTAGACTAATTCTAGTTTTCGACTAGCTTCAGTACTTTTGTAGTTCTTTTGCGACCGTTTTATTTTAATTGCTAAACTTGTCCGTGTAGTTTGCTTGTTAAAGACCTTATAACTATTTTTGAGCGCGAAAACCCGTAATAATAGGTAACGAGCATAATTGAATATTATATCTCTTGTAGAATTATAAATTTTTAGCTTTGTTTGATTTTCCTCAACATTTCATCGAAGCGAAGGAGATAATAATCATTTGGAATTCTATTCATACTTTCCTAGGTTCCGTATTTCAATATTTTAAAACCTTCAGTTTACAGAATATTAATTCTATTTACGAGCATACATTCATTTAAAGGTCCCTTTGATCTCCGGTACTAAAACCAGCGTGGCATATTCGTTGCACTTCCGTAGCATATTCGTAGAACTTCCGTAGCACCAACGTAGTAGTTCTACGAACAGTCGTAGCGAGAATTTGATATCGAATTCTGGGTATGCTTTTATTGGGATGTCAACTCGATTTTCCGAACCAGCGATAGGGTAGGCTACGTGGAACTGGTTTTTTTAACTTCACAATAAAAACATCGTCGTTTCTTTATTATATAAAAAATTAATATTAACCGTATAGTTCGGTAGCGCCCCCGAAAGGACCCGAACACCTCCGCCGGCTCGGTAATGACCCCTTTCGGACCCAAGAATTACGGCATACGACACCCTACATTGATTATGTAAATATTTATTATGCTACCCATCAAATCGTATGAATGTGCGTTAATTAAGAGAAATGGATAAAAAACTCATATGTTAACGCCATTAAATATTTCATATTTAGAGCGCAAGCTTATTCATTTACCTTTATTAAATTCAAGTCTGTAAATGCGATAATCGCCATTTTGTTGAAATTGGCGCCAGAGGCTAAAAAACATAAAATTTGGGGATTTCGAACATCCAAATTTCACCACAGGGGCAGTGAATAATACATCATTTAATTATTTGACGAATTCATCCATTGTTCAAGTTAAATAAGTAGTGGTAATGAAGTTTTTTGATATCTAATGCCGAAGTTTCGCGCCAATCGTGCGTGTTTACATTTTTACTTTTCACAAATTTCACACACACACACGTAGATAAGATTTAAAATGAGACAAATATTATTGAAAATATTATAAACGACACGAAAATGCCAAAATCTTAACGTAATATTGAAACACAGGTCCAATAACACGTATTATTCATTACCACTACTCAATTTGTGTTCAAAATCGCCGTCCGTTATTGTTTTTTTTTTTTCGTAATGATGTGCGAAAGCGATTATGCCAAACGATTTTTTTTTTAATTTCGATTGACTCGGATAATTAATATCTCGAATGTCGGAAATCGATACTCGGAAATTGAAATAAAATTATTTTAAGCATTAAATACAATAAGCATTGTTTATAATAATGACTTATGCTTTTCTAATGTAATTTTAATATTTTTTTTTATATTAAGTACTTATATTGAAACTGAGTCAATACCTGAGGACCTTTGACCATAGTCATTTATTGAATTTCGCGCCGAATTGTTTCTATATTTGAATATTTATCTTCGGAATGCGCTCGGCGCTTAAAATTATTTTTATTTATTGTACAGACGCCAGCACATCAACCTACTACAATCTGTCAGATTTCTGTAATAGATTTTCAACTTTATCGCTAAAACATAAGGTTTAATGTTGATTGGGAAAATTTGACAGTTAGGTGTAGGTTGATGTGCTGGCGTCTGTACAATTATTTATTTTTGATACTTTCTAATAGTTTGCTACAGAATGCCCAGTATACATTTTGTTAGGTAGGCTTAGCAAAAGATTGGGAATGATGATTATTAATTGTGTAAATTGGGTATTCCACAATCACTTTACATTTCAATATGTTTTGTTAGTTGTATGAGCTTGGTAGATTTTGTTTCTATTAGTTTACTTGAGTAATTGTTTTTTTTTGTGGTAGCTTCCAACGAAATTTAAAAAACTGACCATGTTTATATCGGACTACGCACAGTCGGCACAGTGAAAGGTTCCGTAGTTGGGTTGAATATTTACGCATGCACAATGCACATAATTAATTTGATCGACTGCAAAAATAAGTTTGTATTTCATAAACTCATCATCCATAAGTTATAATAACCCATAAATTAACGTGCCTGCCAGAAAATAAAAGTACTGTTTTCTTATGCGGAATAACATCTTGAGCATTTCTTACTATTACAGCGAAAGTCTGAAATTAACCCCTTGGCTGCTATTTGAGATTGAAAATGCCAAAAATCTTATTTTTATAACAACTGTTTTAAGCATAACATTTAAAAAATACCAACTATAAATTGAATATACCATCCCGAACATGTTTTGACTACCTATGACCAAATTTAAGTATGTACGCAGTATATTGAGAGATTTGCTTATCTTTTTTTTAGGTATTAAGTATAAAAATATATTTGTGACCCTCACGACAAGCATTTTCATTTGATATATCACACGGTACCTACAGTAAGCAAAGCTTTTTTAAATTTTCTATGTGACCCCATACTTATTCAAAATTTATCTATTTATGTTACACGTCCGTGTTTAAGTCACAGAAATTTATACCTATGTGTACCAAATTTCAACTTAATCGGTCCAGTAGATTCGAAACAAATCGGTTGTGACAGACCTACAGACAGACGAGTGATCCTATAAGGGTTCCGTTGTTTCATTCGGACGTAGGGAACCATAAAAAGTTACACCACACTGTACGTTTATGTACTTATATAATAAAATTATTATATTTAAAAAAAAAATTAATTCATGAAAAATATACCAAAGAGTTTTTATTCAGTTTCAATGTTTTTATTTTTTTTAATAGGTATCGAAATCGATTAGGCTTTATGACATTTTTGAATCGGAATAAGAAAATTGAATGGATGGTCAGCACTAAGAAGTGTCACGTCACGATACAATTTTTAATAATTTTTATCAAGATTTGATCATGTTTTTCTTGTAGTTTATGTATGAAAAATGGTAAAAGTAAGAATGCAGAGTGAATGACAATATCTTTATTTTTCCCTTTTGTATATTTTCATCAAGAGATTAGGTGGTTTATGTACATATTTTCAGCGATTTTAAGGTGCCTACCTTTTGGATATGTGTAGTAATATCGATTTTATACAACTTTCGCAGTAGAATGACGCGGTTTGACCGACCTCAGCATATAGTTAAAGATATTTGCCACAAAGTTATTATACAAAATAGGCACTTTAACACATTTTTGTTAATAAATTCGAATGCTGAATGTTGATGTAAATTCCGGAAATTCATGACGTAATTCGCAACATCCCGTCGAGTCAGCTGATGTGTCACTTGTCAAAATCTTGTCGAGCAGAGAGGTTAATGTGTTATGCACATAAACCTTTCGGAATAAATTCTCTAAATGTTGGTAAAAACCGCATCTTCAAAGAATAATGTGCTCACTTAGATAGACACGAAAAGCAGCTTTAATTTATAATATGTATAGATTACTAAAGAAACTAACATACAGTTCGGTTATTCGTGACGTAACTGAAATGATTACAATTACAATAACTCATCATGTACAACTACCTACTAAATTGTATAGCACCAAAAATAGATCACAATATTATTAATAAGCTCTAAATACACGTAGTTAAGCGTTGCTACGCGACTCGTAGCGCTCGTAGCACTTGCTACATAATACCGTAGCACTAACATGTGGCGTAGCACATAACGTTAAATCAGTGCTACGAGCGAGAAAACTTTTTTATGAGAGTTCTCAAAACGGTTTAAGCTTGTTTCTACTTGTGGCAATAGGTTTTATGGCTCTTTAGTCATAATGTACCCACGTTGTAAGGCTTTACTTACATTAGGTATGTTTCTTGAAGGTTTCATGTTAAAGATTATTTTCGTATATGTGGGCAATTCTCGTATTTTCAAGAACGTTCGTATTCTAATCTCAGTCTCAATCTGTCAAAAATCCAATCAATTTACGTACATTTTTGACATTGATTGTCGCTAAGATGAGATTGCGAATTGAATTTGAACGTTTTTTACGTAAAAGAATTAGCCTTCTGTAATCGAACATTCGAGACGTAAATTCCGATTTAATCTGATTTAAAAACATGTAAAAACGTGATGTTTCTGAAGATCTTCATTTCCACGAAAATTATGTTTTCCAAGTGTGTTTCAAAATACTAAAAACTAGGTCAGAAAGTGATATTGTAGCCAATGAAATATTTTATATCTTTAAATTTTTTCATCAATTACAATTTACCACACATATTACCTAAAAAATCCCTAAAATATTCTCTCCATCACTTTGACCCTCATAGTAACAATCTAATAACTTCCGCTACCTATGAGGGATACATTTAATCCTGTTGACTTCGCTTAAGTAATAATTTAAGATGGCTTCCAATTTTCTGCGTCGTCGCCGACTCGTTTTTATACGGCGAGGGGTTGTGACGTAGTGTGGTGTGTGGCAGGGAGATAGACAGAAGGTTCAGTTGGAACGAATTTTGTATTTGTGGCGATGGTTTTAAGGCTTTTCTTCTTCTTTTCAAATCCATTATACAACATTCGTCTAGTTAACTAGATTAATTTGGTTTTAATGTTAAGTAACTTTTTTTCTGTAGTGGTGATTATATACGTATGATTTTATAGAAATCATATTTTGCTATAGTGTTTGTAATATTGCTTTATACTAAACATGGGAAAAGAAATTGGCAAATATAAAAATAAACCGTTAACTTGATTCCATAATGCAACTCGAAATAGGATTACCTAATTCCCAGATCTATTAGCCAATACCTACAATTTTGAACTGCCCCTCTTACAATATGCAAGCACTGCGCAAATAAATACACGTCGTTTCATTGTGCATTGTGTACTGTGTTATTGTGTTGTCTTACCTTACACAACACAGTATCCCATACATATTCACACACCTATGACGTCACTGAACTGACCTTCTGTCCTCCCCGCACAGCGCTGCGGTCGCTTTCAATTCCTTCCAGCGTCACGCTCCAAGTTGTTTGAATATGAACATGAATGCTCTCGACCGCGCGCCGCCGTGCGCACGCGCCTGATGCGCTGCATCATTACTCTAAGAGCTCTAAAATTAATATTCTGTAATAATGCTCTGCTAGTGATATACATTAAATTCGGGGTAGAAGCTTTTTAAGAGCAGTGGGTTGTTATGGAATATAATATGGATTGTTATTGTTAAAAAGGCTGGCAACACTGGTAGCCGGTCGTCAAAAAACGGTCTCTAGGTTAATTATTTCTAGAAAATTAATAAAAGTGTTATAAATGTGTTAAATTAGTATAATATAGTCAAACCTAGATGTTAAGTAATCTAAACAGTGATTATAAAGTGTTTTTTGTCGCGAAAACTTCGTAAAAACAACGGATTCAAAACCGGCTGTCAACTCAACGTACCAACGGTGAACGGATTTCAAATTATCATCGATCCCGGGGAGTATTTTGTTTTATTTAAGTGCTTGTAGTTAGTATTTACAGACCACAGAACATCACAAAATACTGCTCAGGTCTCTGAGCTACGTCCATCACACACTGGCACGGTTTATGTCTCCTTTTGCTTGACAACTAGTGGAAGCAAAATCGACGACGAAAACATTCGCCCAGACAATAAACACTACATAATATACTACACAAAAATAGGCTCATTATAAGTAGCTTATGAATAATTATTATTCCTACTATAAAACCTGTCTTGTGTTATAAACTTGTTATTGTCAATCAAGTTTCTTTGTGTTTTACAATAATAGCAGTATTCCTTGTAACTTCACTTCTATTTAACATTCCCGTCTAATTCCTTACAAACTTGACCTATTTTAAATCTTTGTTAACATTTCATTACTTATTTTTATCTTAATTTAATTTTTATTTTTTTTATTTTTTATTTCCCTCCTACCTCCTACTAATCTAAATATTGGAACATCTTTTCTCACACTGTTATTTAGCTGCATAACTTCACACATTCCAGGTGACTGACATTTCAAGGAAAATGATGACCCGCAGTGCTACAATCAAGGAGATGGAAGCAAAACTAAGAGCTGCCTTGAAGGAGTTAGAGGTTTCTGAAGCGATGTGTAAACAGCTGCTCCGTGAAAGGGAAGACAGTGAAGTGGAAGTGGAAAACATTATTTTAAAGAACACCTCCCTCAAGAATGAACTATCTCAGCTGCACATGCAACACATGGACTTAACTGATCAGCACAGTCAACTGCAACACGTAGTGTCAACATTTCAAGAGTGCAGTGACACCCACGAATTGGCGTTGAAGCGAATCACAGAGCTGGAACAGAGACTGTTTGAAGCTCAAGAGGAACTATCAATCTCCGAGGGTATCAAGGTCGATAAACAGGTTGCTCGCACTAGTAATCTTTTTGATAAGTTGGTAGGTAGTAAGTCAAAATCAGTGTGTGAGCCTGCTGTAACTATAGATTTGACTGGTGATGATACCATACCATTATGTCCTATTGTTATGAGTCACAACAAATTAAAGAAATATATTAAAATCAAGAAATTAATTAAACGGTCACAGAGAGCAATAAAAAAACAAAAGCTCTTAAAATTAAACCTTTCACTTAGAAAGGAACGTGTTGTCTTATCAAATAGTTTAAATATTTGTACTACTGAGTTAGATAAATGTAGGGAAAAGTATGACACTGATATCCAGCTCCTCTATAATGATATATTACACAAGGAGCAGTTGCTGAAAGATATTTTTGAAAAATATGAAAATTCACAACGACAACTGAGTGACCGCTTGTTTGAGGCTGGAGAACTACTGGATTTGGTGAAGTACAATGCTGAGAGGTATGAGTCTCTGACTAATAATCTTTCATGCAACTGTGACAACCAACCAACACCTCTTCAGCCTCAGTCTGATTTGCCCCTTCCGGCGTTGGCTCTTCCAGCAGAGACTACAGAGATAAACAAATCAATATTTTTTTGTGACGAGTTAGGTTCTGGCTTTGGAAAAATTTTACTCAATTACCTTAGCCATAGTTTTACCAATCATAGTTACCATAATATAAGTTTTAAACAAATGATAAAAAGAATTGCCAATGCAAACCTAGATAATTATTCTACTATGGTTTTGCTATTAGGTAATAGCACTGGTATTACCAGAAAGGACATAGTGGATGGTGTAAACACCTTATTAAAGTTAAACATAGGTAAGATAATGTTGTGTGCTTTTCCTTACTCTGATACATTATCATATAACGAAAATAATTATATTTATAAGTTGAATAATACTATTCACAAGCTGACATGTTGTCATAGTGACAAATTATTGTTTTTTGACACTAACAAGTTTGTTAGTGGTTTTAAGTTAACTCAGAGAACTTTATCTCTGTCTGGGGAATGTAGACATCTGATTGCTATGTTGATAGCATATAATATTAACGAGGTTATAGCTAATATAACAAATTCTAGTATTAGTGACGACTCTGTGTTGCCTAGTTATACTAGCAACATAGTGATTAATTATGATTTGTCATGTTGTACGAAGGAGGATCCACCTACAATACCAACATCCTTGGAGACCACTACCAGCCAGATAGGGTATTCTCCTCCTGCTGGAACTTGCACGGGTAATCTAGACTCTCCAGTTGTAGTTGTGGAGGTCACTCCAGATAATTTTTTAAACTAGTCAGTGAGACAACAGAAGTTACCCAGTCAAATAACCAATTATTATTACAAAACAATAAAAAGGTATCTTCTGGCAATATAATTAATAATACTAAAAAACCAAAGGGAGTGCAACATAATTTAAAATTATTTAATCAAAATATCCAAGGTTGCGCTTCCAAATTACTGGAAATAGAATTGTTTTTGGAAAACACCAAGTTTGATGTTGTTTGTTTAACAGAGCATTGGTTGAAAGATCATCAAGTAAAGTCAATTAATTATGAAAATTATTGTGTAGTTAGCCATTTCAGCCGAAAAAGTATGATACATGGCGGGTCATTAATATTAATTAAAAATTCTATTAAATCGAAAGAACGAAAAGACATAATCGGGCTGTCTGTTGAACACCAAATTGAATTGTCCTGTGTTGAGCTTGATAAGCATGTTATAGTATGCGTATATAGACCTCCAAGTTACCAGAATCTATCTGTGTTTGATTCTGTAATGGAAGATGTGTTAAAGAAACTTAGTACTAGTAGTAAGTCAATAATTGTATGTGGAGATTTTAACATTGATTTATTGGAAAATAACTCAAATACTGTCAGATTGATAAGTCTTTTTAGGACATTTGATTTGTCAAATGTTTTTATTGAACCAACCCGAGTGACAGCTTCTTCTGCCACTTGTATAGATAACGTTTTTTGTAATTGTGATTACTTACACAAACAAATTGTAAATAAGTTGCCATCTGATCACAGTGGACAAACAATAACATTTAGCTCCTACATGCCTTTACAAAAAATTCAAATAAGGTTTAGGACAATTACATGTAAAAATTTGGAAAAATTAAATAATTCTTTGGCCAGTAAATTATGTGATCAGAACTTTAATAATATAGGTGACCCAAATGAGTTCTACGCCGAATTCTTTTCACTGTTGAACGCGCAGTTTAATGATATTTTTCCACTAAAAACTAAAAGTATTTACACAAAGTTTTTATTTAGTGACTGGGCGACTCCAGGTATTCGTAAAAGCAGGGAAAAACTTTTTGAACTTTATGGCTTAAAGCAACATATGAATAATACAAACTTTCATCAGTATGTTGCAAAATATTCAAAAACTTTTAAAAGTGTGTGCCAAATAGCTAAAGCTCTTTATATTAGCAATAAAATAAAATCAGCTGATGATAAAATAAAAACTACCTGGCAAATAATAAATAATGAAACAGGTAGGAAAAAACAGCGTAATACTGAATTTAATTTAGAGACTGCACATGGCCCCATCAACTCAGATGTAGAAATAGCTCAGGAATTTGAAAACTTTTTTGCTAATATTCCCATTAAAACTACTGAAGCTTTAAATTCATCCCCCACGCTTTCTGCTGCCTTACTTAAAAAGAATGTAAAGGCATGCCCTTTGGAGTTTAGGTTTCAGCATACAAACCCCCAGGCTGTTATAAAAGCTTTTAAAGATCTTAAAATTAAATCAACAGAAGATCTCTGGGGAATGTCTGTAAAAGTATGTAGATCTTTTATCGAAACCATTGCACCCTATTTAGCTTTCATATTTAACACCAGTGTTGACCAAGGAGTCTTTCCAGATCTTATGAAACATAGTAAAGTAGTACCACTGTTCAAATCCGGTGATAGTAAAGAACCCAACAATTATAGGCCTGTGTCAATTCTGCCAGTTCTCAGTAAGGTGTTTGAAAAGTTGATGCTCAATCAAATGTTACGTCACTTTAATAAAAATTCCATCTTTCATGAACACCAGTACGGTTTCACCAAAGGGCGTTGCACTACTGACGCCGGTGTTACCCTAATAAAGAACATTTTTAACGCCTGGGAAGAAGCACAAGATGCCATTGGAATCTTTTGCGACCTCTCTAAGGCGTTCGATTGCGTAAACCATGAGACACTTCTGATGAAACTGGAGCACTATGGGATTAGAAAAACAGCACTTGATTTGCTAAGATCATACCTGAAAGATAGAAAGGTTAAAGTTCAAGTAAACGGCGTAAACTCGTTGGGGTCTGAAATGACAATGGGCGTTCCTCAAGGTTCGATATTGGGTCCATTCCTTTTTTTAGTTTACATTAATGATTTACCCCAATTACTTCAAAATCAACCGAAGATGGTGTTATTTGCTGATGACACATCGCTGATCTTTAAAATAGACCGACGGTCACAAAATCTTGACGACGTGAATAACTCTATTCTTCAGGTCCAAGATTGGTTTACGGTAAATAATTTAGTACTAAATGAAAAAAAAACCAAATGCATTAGATTTAAATTACCGAATGTTAAAAGTAATGAATGTGACGTCATATTGAATGGCCAAAAACTAGAATTTATTCATCAGGCAGTTTTCCTAGGAATCACGCTAGACGAGAAATTACAATGGGGACCTCATATAACATCTACTGCGGGGCGGCTCAGCTCGGCCGCTTATGCTGTTAGAAAGATAAGACAGTTAACAGATGTAGAAACCGCACGTTTGGTCTATTTTAGTTACTTCCACAGTATTATGTCATATGGTATTTTACTATGGGGTCGGGCTGCTGACATTGAATCCATTTTTATTTTACAAAAGAGAGCTGTCAGAGCCATTTACAATCTACGTCGCCGCGAATCTCTTAGGGAACTATTTAAAAAGGTTAATATCATGACGGTACCTTGCCAATTCATTTATGAAAATATTATGTACGTTAGAAAAAATCAACATCTTTTTAATAAAATAAGTGATAGACATAATTTTAATACTAGAAATAAAGATAAATTAGATCAACCTTTTTTCAGATTATCTAAAGTACAGACATCTTTTATGGGGTACTGTGTTAAATGCTACAACAAAATACCTTGTGACATATTGCAATTAAATGAAAGAAAATTTAAAACTCATATTAAAAGTACACTTTGTAAACAAGGATATTACAAATTAGAAGATTACATCCAAGATAAGAATGCTTGGAAACATGCTGGTCCTGCTCCATAGGACAATCTAGAGTCTAGACAAAATCAAACTGGTCGCTAATTTAATTTATATATTTTTTTATGACATTAGTTTTACTTTTTGTGGCTACAGTAACTCACACACTTGTTAAAATTATATAAAAATAATCTACTTTAACAATAGTTGTAAATATGTGAGCACCATTGTATCTATCACATAATTGATTTACCTGTCATTGCTTTATTTTTAATTCTTTTTACCTTTTGTTGGCAGACTAATTTTTATTCTAGATGCATCGTCTTCACATATAATTATATAATTAATGTACCTATACAGAACTTGTAAAACATTTTAAAAGAGTAACGGTGGAGTTTCTTGCCCATTCTTCTCCATACGAAAACTACCTTTTGGAATGGGCGACTAGAATCAATTGTTTTTACTATAATTTTTGACGTTCAAAAGTGCCTTTACTGTGCCTAATTGAAATAAATGATTTGACTTTGACTTTGACTTTGACTTTATAACATCACGCCTGTAATCCGCAAAGAGTTAGGCAGAAGTATAGTACACCCACATTTCGCCAGACACGTTTAAAAAAGTCCCATCTAATACGAGGCGAGTCTATAGCCATCAACAAGGCACAAATCTAGACCCCGAGTTGCTATTGAGAAATTCTCGATGAAAAACCCAATAACACCTTGCCCGACTTGGAAATCGAACCCAGGACTTCATGCTAAGCAGTAGCGCTTGCGACCACTGCCACTGGAGCAATGAGGCAGTCGGTATACAATTATTGAATAGTGCGAATGAACCAGCCCACTAGGTACTACGCCCTCCCTAATATCTTCATTCAATTTTAAACCATTGGTTTTACTATAATATTTATAATACGTTTCAGGAATGAACGCAATATCTTCTATAGTTTTCCATTTAGGTAAAAACATGAATTTGCTGTCCGTATGCTTCCTCGCCGACAGTCAGGTCCTGTGACCTAGACTGATTAATGATCTTTGCATGAAACTTCTCTTATTCAAGGTGTAATTGAAACAACAGACTGATGTACTGCAAAAACTTAGCGCTCTTGCAGTACTGGGTCTGGGAGTATTATGTCTATAAATGAAACTACTTTATTAACATCGAGACGTGTGCTGTCAACTATACAGGCTGACCGTCAAACCCTTTTTTCTTCACCTATATATGAAATAGCGTTTTTCTCTTATTTTATTATTATACCACTTACTTATCGAATATTCGTGGAGTTTGGAAAAGAAAGCCATCACGGTTATCGATCATTACGAACAACTGTTACTATGGATCTAACCCTGAAAACGGGAAAAAAATCAGCCATTCCCAAATTTTGTCGAATTATGCGTACAATGTATGACGTAACTATTTCTTTTTTGTTTGGGAAGGAATCTATTACCATACTTAAGTTTTTTTTTTATATATAACTCGTTTTCATAGAGCATCCTTCAATCACGCCGCCTTATATAAAAAGTGGTACGCAAATAATAAGTGTTCAAATAAAATGAGGTATTTTACTGAAAAACATCTTTTCAGTTTCCAGCCGAGTAGGTTTTCACGAGCCACTGGCTTTTCAGTATTTATGTATGTAACGTTATGTAGCAAATAATATGGAATCATTGAGTATTTATGAGAAGGGGTGGAGATATTGATAAGGCTTCCTGCGACGCTTTTGTGATGGTATATTATTTTGCAGTAAATGTGTAGGTATGTTTTTTTATGTACTTGTATGTATAATAACTTCCAAAGGGGATTACCTACAGGTAACAGCTGTGCACTAATTTATGCGTTCCAAAATAATCTTCCTTTCAAAAGTGATGGAAGAATAGAATTTCAGAATATTAGTTTGATCAAGGGCCTTCTTACGTAAAATATACACCAAATTGCAAATGGTACAAGAAAAGTACATATTTTAAGTTCATATTTTAAGTTCATATTGTAAGTTCATATTGTAAGTTCGTCGATCAAAGTACCTATTTACGCACCAATACCAATAGATAACAAAGAACCAATACTGCCCAGAATTAGACAAGCTCAAAGAATAATAACACAAATAATAAAACGCCTGTACCTAGTCCCCACAGATTTGAGCAGAAGTGTAACAGTACACACTCATTTCTCTAAACTTAAATAGGTTAAACTCATAACTTCACAAAAACCAGCGTTGTTCTATCAACACAGTAATCTCCTGTCTTTTTACCATTTAGCGTTTAATGTAAAATACCTTCAGCACTATCTGTAAACGTTCCGTAATTGACGTTTACACTCAAAACAGTCACGTAAGAAGCTTTGCAAATCTATGCGTTTGTTTCTCTTTCCTCGCTAAATGAGCGTTTTAAAAACGAATGAAAAACAAATTAGTTCTAGATAGCGTTGAATTTACGCTATTTGTTTTAAAGCAAGGTTTGGGGATAGATCCTTCTAATTATGCTATTAGCTGTAGGAGATAAATACTTTTTATTTTTCTTCTTTCTTGTTAGTTTGGCGTCTTTTAGTAATATTCAAGAGAACTTAAATACAGGCACAAAGAAAAATAACCCTTTAACAATTACTTTAGCCATTTTTCAAATAGTTTTCATTAACCCAGATACTGCGACGAGCCTTTTAAAAGGCTGCCTTTTCCTGGCTTTCCTGGAAAAAATTGTTTCACTAACATTTGGGTTAAGGGAAGTACTAACTACATCCTGGTTTATTTTTTAAACATTTTCATCGTATAAATAGTTATGTCTATAAACAGTCAAAAATATTATACAGCAGAACCACACACGAAAAATCAGTAGAAACTTAAATCTTTTCATCTTAAAAATAACCTCAAAAACAATCACAACAAAGCCTTTATTACCGTCAAGCCTTTATTCCAATCAGAAGCTCTTCATTAACAGCTACAAAGATATCAGAATGGCATAAAATGTACCAAAAAGTACCGTCGCCACTTCATTAGCGGTGACGTCATCACAATAAGGTATCTCCCATTGTTAAAGTAAGAAATTGCTCGCCGGTCGGAAAGAGATTTTTTTGAGTTTTTTGTCGGGTCGTCGGATATTTGTTACTTTGCTTGAAAACGTTGTAATCCATCCTTGTTGTTTGAGGATTAAATTTAATTTATGGTTTTTAGGAATTTATGTTGGCGTTTGGTCTTAATTTAAAGTCAATTGTTGCCTACACGATACATGGTAGGTACGTTCACGTTTCTCCAGTGTTGGATTAGAGTAGTTAGAGGTATAGCTCTGCCTGCCCCTTCGAGGAATATGGGCGTGAGATTGCCAAAATCATTAATTTGCGATCTATTTTCCGTTTAACCGTTCAATTTATTATAGCGATCATTGGAGGCCCATTTGTGGTTTTGAAATCACCGTCAGGCTGCACATCAAGGTCGTTTCCCGTCTCAGTTAATGTCAAATACAACTGTAACCTTATGAAGAATAATATTAATATATAAATTTTTTTCTTTGTTTTTATTCTAGTCTGTAAGTAAGTTTTGTCTCAAAGAAGATTTTTTTTTTGTTTTTGTTTATAGAAAGAAGAATTTGTTTTAGTTATAAAGATTCTATATCATATTTTATTTTCGTATGTATTTTATTTCTTTTAACTTTCGGTACATAGTTTTTAATATGTGGAAGCTTGTAAATGTCAACTGTAAGCGCTAATTGTACATTATTTACCTAGTTATTAGACTAAGCTTTCTGAACAATAAATAAATACATTTTCGAATTCTCTCTACCCAATATAAAGATTTTATCAGTCCTTATTTAAAAAGGTGATAATCTTATCACATCGCCATATCCTCCACTAAACTTACACAAAGCTCTTAACTCCGTAACTCCTAAAATGTGACCTCTCCCTCCATGAAAAGACTCGCGTTGATCCGACGAACTATTTCTTACAAGTTTGTAACAAGGCACGTCAAATGGCGGCGATAAAACTGATCATAAATTCCGAACACATTGATACTCGTCGACGATAAGTTTATTTTATTATTTTTATGGAAATTATCGCTCTGTTACGTAGGTAAGCAAATATTGTGTACGTGCTATATTAAGTTAACTAATAAAAACTTCACAACGTGATCCGTTGCCATAATACATTTCATCCAGTCTTATAAAAGCAAGGCATAATTAATCCAACTCCTTGCATTTATTACAATTAATCCAATTACAGACACTGAATTGTCTGTAGGTAACACAGCAAAACGCTGAAATGCAACTTAAATGAATCAGGCGTTCACTATTGCGCGTAGTATTGGTTATAAAGTTTACAACGCTTTACTAAAATAAATATTTTAAATTTCCCCTGCCCAGTTAAATTCTGTCATGTTCACTAAACAACAAGTAATGTGCTACTTAACATAATCAGCCTATAATGTTCCCACTGCTGGGACACAGGCTTACTCTCTGTGAGAGGGAGTGCGCCGTAATCCACCACGCGGGCCCAGAGCGGGTTGGTAAATGTCACATGTATTTCAATTTAAATGTACTACTTACTTAATCAAAATCCAAAATATAATAAATGATGTGCTTCAAGGTACATACCTCCAATATTATACAATCACAACACCTGGTTTTCTCTCCGAGTCAGTATTATTATAAAACTTCAC
This sequence comes from Hydraecia micacea, assembly GCA_914767645.1. Classification (NCBI taxonomy): domain Eukaryota; kingdom Metazoa; phylum Arthropoda; class Insecta; order Lepidoptera; family Noctuidae; genus Hydraecia; species Hydraecia micacea. Next base: position 443,446 of record OU611798.1, read on the forward strand.
AGATTAGCATGTAAATTGAAAATTAATTACTTGCCACACAACAACAACATTACTATATCCCGGAATCCGGGATTATGTAACAGAATCACAGCGTCTAAACCCGGTGCGCGAAGCAATTATTATTTTACGTTTATAAACTGTCGGCGGTGTATTAAGCACTTGCAAATCTGTCCCGGGACTAGTACGGGACTGTTTGGGGTAGCTCTAGCTCGTTACTTTCATAATAGTAGGTACATAGTATGTTACGTAACTAATGCTATGTATTTGAGCAAGAGATAAATACATTATGGACATAGATTTAAGGAAAGATCCCTCATAGTAAATTATCTATCTTTCTGATCGATCAATTTACCTTCCTAAAAGCTTGCTAAGACCAACTCTTGGATACGTGACCATTTTCATACATGGAAAATCTTCCGCACCTTCTAAAAATTAAGGGAAAAACATCGATATTGTTGGAAATCCAATCGTAACAGTTAAACAAACCCCAAATGCTGACTGTCAGGTTTATTTTAGGATATCGGTTTCAGCTGAATTGGGTTGCAGAAAAAACTGGAAATGGTGTATTCGTCAGTATTTTTGCTAAAAAAAACAACCCTTGTTTATTTCCCAAAAACAGTCCAAACATAGCACAGCTATATAAAACGAAAATCAACTCATAATTAAAACCGACATTGACCCCGAAAAAGCAATAAAAATTCTTCCCTACTTTCAAATTTTGAAACCCTCGACACAAGGGTTGAGTTTGGACCCTAAAGTTGTGGGTCCAAGTGTTCCCAATTGTTTATGAGGCATGCTAATTAGCGGTTGACCTCTATTTAAAGGGCTCTTGGGAGTTTTACAACGTGTACCTGCAATTTGAAGACTTGGCACTGCCAATAGTTTACTTTAAAGTATTTGGACAGGGCTTAAGGTTTCTGGGAGATTATGACATGCACCCATTCTAAACTTTAATTTGGTGCCAAGCCCTAGACTTTATTATTGTAAATTGGTGTTGGATTTCACGATAAGTTGTTGTTTTGGTAAACATGAGACTTCTCTAAAGATTTCCGATAGTGAAAAGTTTGATGCTTTCAGAAAATACATAAGATGCAGAATTTAACATATTTAAAGGAAATCCTTCAAATCTTCGAAACCTTCTGTAAACGCAGTGTTGTGGTTATTAGAAGACACAAGGAGGCTCCTGCCTATCTCCTTCACTTTATTCTTTAGTTAGTATAGTTCTTTTAGCTCCCACGGCAAGGATAGCAGCAGTATATTCGGCGGATACTGAATAATAATTATTATAATGCTACTTCAATTGAAAAATTGTTTACAAAACTCCCATATCCATCAATTTCAAAGCAGTTTTTTTTTCAACATGAAACTAATAAAACACCCCAAACTTTCTTTTCACGGTTTGAAATTTTCAATTCTTCGAAATTCCCCGCGCCGCGCGCCGTCTGCGAAGCTGCGATAGTGACAATCCGGCTGAGTCTTCCCACGCGTGGCCATCGTGTGAGGCCGTGTACTAGAATGCGCAACGACGCGACTAAGCCGAGCGGAGCCGAGCGAACCCGAGCTAAGCCGAGCGGAGCCCACATGTGCTACGTCCAGTAAGATTTAATAGTTCCACAGTTTCGATTGAAATATGGAGGGATTCAGAATGAAACAGTTTCTGCAGTTGAATAATGTTCTATTATTCAAGTTTCCAATTTCTTGGAGAAAGAATAATGGAGAGTAATGGTCTGTCGTTCCCAGAACACCTGTGAGTTCATGTTAGCTCTGAGTGTTATTGAAACTAGTACATGTTAGCTCTGAAAGGAAATTAGGTTTTGAGTCAAAACACACAGTGTATGCGATCGCTGAATAATACTTCTATTAGTTATTACAACGATGCGACGGCTCAAACTCATTGGTGTATATGGTTAATATGCATGCTATTAGTTTATTTATTTATTAATTTAGTTTTAGTGAAATAGACGATGATGCGTAACGAAAACGAGCGTAAAATTAAATGAACAAACCTTTTGGCGTATAGATATTATGAAAAACGACTGGATGTACATATTTATTCAAAAATAAGATATTTGAATTCTTGAATATATTATCTATCACTGTACGGTAACTATTTTGCCATTGTCATAGGTACTCCGGGGTGTAGCGGCATATACACATATACAGATAATCCACATATATATATACAATTATGCATAGTATTTACAGTATTTAATTAATTTTTTAAACAATCATATTATTATTTTGTGTCGGAACCTCGGTTGCTGTGGCTCAGTGGAAAAGCACCATTCTATATAGCCCTGTAGCTATATATTCTACTAGCTTCTGTCCGCGACTTTGTCCGCGTGCAATTTCTTGTACCCCGACCCACCGCGTCGCATCGCAACGCCTGCCCGCGCTATCACTTCGCTTTCGCTTAGCGTTCATTCTGACTTTTATTATTTTCGCTCGGCTCCTAAGAGACAGCGTGATGTTAAATAGCCTATAGCATTCCTCAAGAATTGGGCTATCAAGTGTAAAAAGAATTTTTCAAATCCGAGTGGTAGTTCCAGAGATTACCCCCTACAACCTCACAAACTTTACCTCTTTATAATATTATTAGTATAGATAAACCTGTTAAAAAAAGTCAAAAAGTAAAGTACTAGTAAAGTACGTAAGTACTTTTTTTATAGCACCAGTCTAGACCTGCCCTCGAGGCGGAGCGCACGCTGCTCACATGCTTACAGTTCTACTTATTCCCGCTTATGGTATAAACTAAAATTAGAATCTTACCATGGTATCCAAAACTGATGTACATTCGCATGTGAACTTTATGACTATAATTTTAACCAATATATGCTACTCAATCCTCCGTTGTTCTTGTGCTTAAATGATATATGTATACTGTTTTGGAACATATTATAAGCTAGCTACAATACCTACCTGAAGACTTTAATTCCATCGCCCCGAATCACACCTGCTTAGAAGGAAGTCACTACAGCGAGAAGGTAGGATTTATTCATCACAATTTTTACAAGAATAGAATAAACGGGGACCCCCTAACTAGGCATTTGCCTGTATCTTGGGAGTCAGAGTTGCGACATTTTCAAAGTGTAGTACACAGTGATTATTGCAAGACATTATATATTACAGGCTGATTATGATTCCTACATGGCGGCCCCGTATAAGTAGCCGCAAGATTAGTAATCCCTCAGATCACAAACAAAGCGAGTATATTTAGAAAACATGTCGGAAGGTTCACAGTCCACAAGTAGCAAGCCATCTACCGAACGTACCGAAATGCGTGTTTCCACTGACGCATCAGACGTCTCGACAGAAATTTGCAGAGTTGCTGTTCGCATACCATCCTTCTATATAAACCACCCTTCTTAAATATGGTTTTGCCCGCGGCTTCAGCTTATAACATCAGCTATCTGCCAGTGAAAGTCCCGTCAAAATCGGTCCAGCCGTTTCGGAGATTACCCAAAACAAACAGACATAAAAATATTGATATAAGTACCGTATATATACTTTCATATGCATTTAGTAAAAAGCTTTTATTTTGACATTAGGAACACTTCAATTTTATGTAAGTATTTGTATAGAAGTGATGGGCACCAGCTCTGATTTCTTTATTTATTCAAAATACATTATCAAGCTTACAGTATTTCCGATGACAGTTGCAACAAATATAATTACGCTAAATTCACTTTAAATCTCTCTCAAATGACGGTATGAATTAGAAAGCGATCTCGCGTGTTTTACGAATATAAGTCATCGAGGGTCTGCACCTCGACATCGTTCGAGTTTTAAAGTGATGTTTATAAATTAACGTTATACTAGATTATCACAAGCCACCAAGATTATTTTTTTAATTGTAAATTAAAATCAACAACACAACAACAACAACAGTAACTGAGGTAAGCGGAAGCCATTAAAAATTAACAAATATTTAACTTCCACTTTCCCCAAACATCGAACCCATTCGATTCCTTTTCTAAAAACCACCTTAACAGATTAAAACACCTGAAACACTTCAAACAACGCAAGTAATCCTGCTTGGAAAATACCTTACATTACCGGGAAATACCTCGGAATGTTTTCAAAGAATCCTTAAAAATTCCGCACGGAAAGTTTTCGATAGAACGCGGCACGCGGGGCGGAACGCTACTTTTTGTTCGGCGGGTTCGACCGCACGCGATTTGTTTAGCCCCAAAGTCCCCGTTATCCCCTCTGTAGTGTGACGCTAGACGGCTAGACTACTTTTAAACAATGTTCGCACAACAAGGGATTTTAAATGTTATACTGTAGCGTTGCTCGTTTTGTTCTGACCGTTTAGTCGCAGTGCAGTTGTGTTTAAGGGAATTGGGTTAAATCGGTGCGCAGCAGGAAACTAACGAGCTATTAGTGTTATGTCTGACGTTAAGAATCAACTGCATACAATGCTGGAACAAATGTTTCTCGTTTATTTCAACTGTGTACAGTACGAAGCAATACTTTTATCTACCTAGAGCTAAACAGCGCGCTTCGCTGCGTAAGATAAATTACTATTGCTAAAGTAACTAAGCATTAAAATGACGGTCTCCGATCAATTACGTTATTAGAATTTACAAGGTAGGTAAGCATGAGCTGCGAAATAATTATTCAAGGTTGTCTTTTTCATGTGCACGTGTTTCTGTGACAGAGTATAAACATTTTTCTTTCTTTCAGTCAGAGATTTGACCAACGTTTCATAATTCAGTGTCCTATTCACGACAGTAAAACCTATCAACACTCAACACCAAAATTAACAAGCTATCTAAAACAGTCTCAAGGCGCGACGAAGTTAACTCTAGCGTCCAGTTCAACCAATCCAATTCCCGCGTCGATTGAATTGCGTCCAATCGCGTCCAGTGGTAACCAATAGTAGCCAATCGCGTCGCTCCAATCGCTGCTGATTGAAACTCAGACCGACTACAATAGAATTAGGGGTTCCGAGGAAACTGATTCAATGCCCTTTTGTTTTTTGTCTAAGGGTATGTTAGTTACATACCGGATCGTGTTTTGTTTTATTTTCTGCAGCAGCATGACTCGCCTTCGGTACTGTAGACCATAAAGAAAGTTGCCAAAAACTAAATGAGCATCAGTGGAGCAGTGGTGGCCCAGTGGTAACGGCCGCGACATACAATTGTAGGTCGTGGGTTCGAACCCAGACAGACGCTTTACTTTGTGTTAATTATTTCATCACCACTGCTCTCAAAACGGTGAAGGAAAATATCGTGAGGAAACCGGCATGTCCTAGAACCAAAAATTCGAAGACATGTGACATCTACCAACCCGCACTGGGCCGCGTGGTGGATTACGGCCCACTGCCTCTCACCGAGAGGAGGCCTGTATCCCAGCAGTGGGAACATTATTGGCTGATTATGAGTATTGTGTAAAATGAGCATCAGTAGTCGATGAGAAGTCCTGACGTTTCGACGACTCTGAGAAGAGACACCGAAACAAACTCAGAAGTCACAGTCTCTTTTAAAGTTCGAACTTACTCTTAGTCAGGCGAGGGCCAAGCAGAGTAGTGTCTGAGATGGTCTTTTGAGGAAAGAACTTTTTTTGAGTGGATCTGTCCAGTTAGTGCACGCATTTGTCGGTAACAGTGCAACTCAACTCAGAACTTAAACATGAATAAAAATTCCTCTGTAATCTAGTAACAGGAATCCGTAGCACGACGTAGCAGTCTCGTAGCACGACGTACCAGTCTCGTAGCACGACGTACCAGTCTCGTAGCACGACGTAGCAGTCTCGTAGCATGACGTAGCAGTCTCGTAGTACGACGTAGCAGTCTCGCAGTGTCGCGTAGTATTATTACAGCAACAGAAATAAAATATGCTACAAACAAGTTTTAAACTCCTTTTGTCATTATTTTAAGCGTAGTGTTTTTGTTAGCGTGTAATTTTTTTATCTGCAGTGCTTGGGATTTCCATGCGTAGCGATATACGCTCGTGCGCAAATCCTCTGGCCTAAAACTATACTATTTGGTTTCTGTTTCTACGCTGCAAAAGTAAATATTTAGGTAAACTCACGCCTTCTTCGATCCTTACATACACTTTCTGTTTCGTATGCGTTCATGCATCAGATGGGCCAATTCTCTTAATTTTAAAAACGTTCACAGTCCTGATCTCAGTCTCAATCTGTCAAAAATACCACTAATTTCTCTACATTTTTGACAAGTTTTTGACATTGATTGTCGCTGAGATGAGATTGCGACTATATTTTGAACGTTTTTAATTACGGGAATTGGCCTTCTGGTCATTCATGCACGTCGGTTACGAGTACTATGCACCCGAACTTATTGAAGCACGACATGTCCTCCTAGGGCGCCCCCTTGCAGCGTTTACACTCACATCTACTTGGTAAACCATAATTCAAGAGAAGTATTATATTTGGGACACGTAAAATGTTACACAAAGAAATCCTACTAAGAAGAAAAACGGATTGTAGATATCTAAAATCCACACACCAAACCACGATAGTTAAGACGTTAAAGCAGAATACATAACGTTTATTTCCGACAGTCGCCTTCCTCTCACTACAAAGAAACCCTCGCTAAAGAAACTCAACTAGATTCAACTTTCCAACTATCAACCTGACTCATTTCCACTCTATCGAATAACTGATCAATTCTCGGGAAAAACGTCAAAATCCGAATTGAGACGCAAACAGTTCAATATCTGGGCAGCTAAAATGCCGTGAAAATCGTTTCTGCTAAAACCGTTCAATTCATCCGGGCAGCTAAAATGTTCAGAAAAGCAATTCTGCCACGAACCGTCCCGGGATTCATTGCCGGCTATTTGTAAGCGCCTACGTAAGCGTCCTTTGTTCGGCGGTTTTAAAGTCGGATCAGTGGAAAGAGATGTGTTGTCACTTTAAGATACGGGCGCTCATAGATAGATGTGGGGAATCTATCTAATTAGCTTGGACGGATGATATTATGAGCTAAAGAAAGAGAAAGGTATGAAATCTTTTATTGGCTCATAATTTAATGAATGCCATGAAAAGCAATTACTACTGGGAGAAATGTGGGTGTACTGTCAAGTGCACCTCTGCCTACCCTCTGGGGAATATAGGCGTGTTGTTATGTGTTGTGAAAAGCAATTTAGACTTACAAAAAATTTACTAAAACCACTGTTACCGACTTAAAAACTCAATGGCTTCAAAAAAAAAGTAAGTATTGCTTCCGTGTGCTTCATGCATTCTACATGCTTCACTGCTTCCTATATTTACCAAGGATCAATAATGACCCCTCATAACATTTTATCTTCAACCCATAAATATGAAACAACAACTCACCAGCAAAAACAAAAACAAAAAACAACAATAAATTCGAAATTTAAACATCATAACGCGACCGTCACTTGTTTTACGCGCCACATCTGCGCAATTTTACGCGCGCAGTAAACCGGTCGCGTAAAAGTGCTGCGATACACCGTATTGCACCATGAATCGCGTAAAATTGCGTAAAACCGTAAACTTACGGTGTGAGCTCGTGTGTTGTACTTATTGGTATCAGTATATTGTTTTTTTATTTCAGTTTCATTTTGTGGATGAAATAGTCTCGAGTTATAATATTATTTTTATATTTACAAAAAGCATTTTATACAAATAAAACTATAATAGATGGAATGCTTTTTATGTGTGTTTGTGCAATGACTAACGTGATCTAAGAAACTGAAAATAGAAATGCCATATTAGCTGGCACGGTAATTGTTGCAGCATAAAATAATTAATTCGGAATTAAAACCCCATTGACTTTAAACTTAAGTAAGAGTGAGATGCAAGATCATAATCAGCTTTGAGTATCCATGTTTTCCATCCACGTTAGGATTACTACCATCGAATATAAACACAACTCACATTCGTAGCTATCCCAAAATTTATAGCCTCCATGTATACAGCTTATCCGACACATCGAACCGGATTTAACCGACCAAAACCGGTTATATGCGCTCCGATCCGGACGAATTTAGCTCTGAAATTCCATTTTACTAAACCCAATTAATATTTTGCGGTTATGAAAACAATAGGCAAGCGAAATTGACCTTTATTGGATGAGAGATAAGACTTGACGTGATGCTACAGTGTGTATGAAATTCTGGTATATTTTATCGAAGTGTTATACGTAATATCGTTTTAAAGTTTCTCGATGATAGGGGCTTATTGTCGAATGATAAATGTATCGTATTTTGTGTTTCCACTGGACAATGTTCAACGAACCAGTTGATTAAAGAATTTGCGATTGTCGCTTTTATTATTGTATCAATTGGATGCTGTCAGGAAAATTCTGATACCATTTAGATTGTAAACCTGAAATATAAGATAAATATTTTCCACGTCAATATAAAAATATGAAAGCTACGAGCGATATGTTTTAAATGACTGGTGTTTTTCTGAAATGGAAATAACGAGATCTATTTTTTCTCGAGAGCAGGGATTACTTGCCTATGTTATGAAGATAATAGTTATATAGACAGCAACCTCATTAAATAAAATAACTGGCGAAATGTATGTGTACTGTAATAAGTACAATTTTATCCGTTTTACCAATGTTGAGTCTTTGGTCAATGGACCCACACGAACTGAACCCGCGGGTCCAGTTGACTAAATCAAATTTTGAATAGGTCGACTTGTCAAAGGATCAGAATTCCATACATTTTAATTTAATTTAAAACTTTTTTACCGATGATACCATTTTTTCAATATAAGCGCTTATTACTAAGTAAGTTAGCTTATTTCTCTGGTTCATTGTTTTTATCCATATGGTGTTACCTATAAGTAACTGATGCACTGTTATTTTATAAAATGTATATTGAGTTTGTATCAGTGTAGTCAATTGTTGATGAACCAAATAAAAATAAAATATTCCTGTACTATCAGAATAGACTGCAATAACCAATTCTCAATAGCAGCCCGAGTACAGATTTGTGCCCTGTTCAACAATAGGCTCGCACATACATCACATAACAATACTGGCGAAACATGGATGTTCTATATACCTCTGTCTTTGGGGAATACAGATTCGATATAACATAGATTGTAAGTAATCAATGTCTATTCACAATCCAGAAATTTACGTTTTAAAACAACAACATTTCGTTTTGTATTTGCCATAAAACACGAAGAATCTCGTGCACGTTTTTCTCTACTTTAGCCTCGATCCCAGATATTTGCAAATGTCCCTGAACATCGTGAATGTCCCTGTACATCGCGGAGGAAGCACACAGGGTAAAGTTAACGACGTCAGGGATTTGGGCAAAGCGAGACGTTCTTCTGTACAACATCGATAGAATTGTAACTAAGTTAACTTTGCATATATGTATGTAGATAGGCGCCGTTTTATGGGGTCCTGGAAGCGTTTCTAAAAATAAACCAGGTGATATCCTGGTTTGTCTGTTCATATATTTTGAGTATTTATTTATTTATTTCCTTTGGAAGACTTACAGATAAACAAAACAGAATAAGACATTGAAAATGTAACTGACAGCCAATTACAAGTCAAAGAAAGTAGTATTTAAAGATAAAACCTGCCTACCTATTAAATTTACACAATCTAGAACCAAAAAATCTGCCTGCCTTTTCCCAACTATATTGGGGTCTAAATGATAAATGATTTTATTTCTGTAAGTAGGTTTGCACAAACACTTTTACACGTCAATCATATTTTAAAAACTAGATGAGGTCGGCGTTTCCTATCTGACTACTCTGAGAAGAAAGGCCGAAACAAACTCAGAGGTCACAGTCTCTTTTAAAGTCCAGACATAATCTTGGTCAGGTTATATGAAGACCATGTAGATCGAAGTCCGAGATGGTCTTTTGATGAAAGAACCACACAGATTGAGTGGACCTGTCCAGTCAGTGCACGCATTTGTCAGAATTCGTGCAGTTCAACTCAAAACTTAAGGAGCTCAACGATTCGACGAACAATACCAAAGAAAGGACATTTGGGTAGGCCACATAAATTACTCAAACTGCCAGACCATGACAAAAACTAAACAGAACAAAGAAAATAATCAAAATAAAAAAATAAGTAAAAAATAAAATGACCCACATTGTCTTCACACTCAAAATAATTAAAAGAATATAATACTTTACAAAGTAAGCAAATGTCATTGTTTATATAAAATTCATTAATGTCAATGTGTATATAAAAAAAAAAATGTTCAAAATACAAAATTGGAAGCAGATCAATCCCAAGCTTTTTTGTCCTCAATCGTCGACTTCCAGTCTAACACGATTACACCATATGCAGCTGCCATACCAGTATTTTACATGGAGCGACTGCCTATCTGACCTCCACAGACTTTTGGGCCTTTGACTACCCGTAACGACTGTCAATGATCTACGAACGACAGCCGGGATCAATGGCTTAACGTGCTCTCCGAGACATGGAGGGGTATCGATATGTAATGGATGGTCACCTATCCACGAACATTGATCAATCCGTGCTGCTATCAATTAGCCACGAGCCTCAAGCTATCTAGAACCAGGAACTCATAATGTAAATAATACTCCTGTACATGTGTATGTCATTACCGTATCCTGACAAAAATCCACCACTGCAACTAGCGAACCTACCTGCAATACATTTCCTATGTGCACTATGACAAGATGTATGAACGTAAACGAAGCAAACGGAGTAAGGATCGGCGTTATATAGTTTACTTACCCCCATGTGCAGAAGTCGTGAGTTTATGTATATATGTACCATGGAACCTGGGTGTACCTACTATAATTATTATGCTACCATTGACAGAATGTAATGCCAAAACTTGTCCGAATCTTTGAAATAATTTCGAATACCCAATTTTAAATACATGAAGAGGTGGCGAGACGACCTAGACGCGTACAGCAAGGGTTGGATCGAGGTGGCGCTAGAAAAACGCTTCTGGAAGGATTTGGGGGAGGCTTTTGCTGAGCACTGGGACAGTGCAATCTAAAAAAAAACAAGTACTCGCAACACATATTTCACAAGAATTTAGAACACATTACATAATCTCTTAGCTACATAGAACACATAATAAAGCTTCACTATCATAATTAAGTCGATCCCGATGAATATTAATTAACGAATTTATGCCTCGTTACTCTGTAACCGGTAGATCGAAATACAAATATTGCGGCAAAATTATGATTTAAGCAGAACATGAAGTTGCGTGAATACTGATTACATCGCTGCATACCTACTGTCCAACTAGTGCTTTTAAAAATCGAGATAAGCCTAAATAACTAAAGGGTTCAGCAAAAAAAAGAACGTACTTCGCGGTACGTAATTTTCTCGTCTCAAGCGTTAGTGAGATAGTCTGAAAATGATTATGTACCTCCTTCTTCAGATTACATACTTAGTTTTCAATTTATTTTAGAAACAAAATCATATTTACACGCTAAGAAAATTGTTTTTTTTTTTTTTTTTTTGGATGGGAAATCATCTAATGACTCCTCCCGCTCTGGGTGGAGCGGAAGGGAGTGTCAGACTCTTACTGACTAAAACCCACCCGTGTTACTTCCTTAGCCCTTTATGTTCCGGGGCAGCGAAGAAAATTGGCTTAATTAATAATTTATGGAGAAGCAATTTTTCAAAATCTACATTTGTATTATTTTTGTTGGCCTCGTATTTTAAAAGCACAAATTGATTATCTATTCTCGCCGAACACTTTTCTTAAATTATTTACCGTGATTGCCTAGTAAACAAGCTCAAACATGCAAGTTTACAGTATAAACAAAATGTACAATGCATTGCATAAGCAATGCATCGCATTGTAGTGAGATTACATCGCGCAGCAGTGCCGGTTGTTGTTTCATTGCTACAGTTTGTAGTTAATGTATTAGCTGAACTGTTATGCAACGCTTATTAGACAGGCAACTCGAGATTCTGTTGGAGTATTTTAGCGCTGTAGGTAGGCACTTGTCTGTGTTATATTTTTTGTCTTGTTGTGTCTAAGTGGGGATTTGGCCTTCAATAATGCACTACAGACGCTTATTTTAATCTTACAAAAACTGACCATTCATTTATATTCCTACTTCATGAATTTGCGTGAATAATATGCTGAGTAAATTAAGCTGCCTTTTCATTTAGTAAATGTTTGCAATTACTAACACAATAGACGTAGATTTTTCAGCTGAAAGCTAAAAGCAGAATTCTGTTTTAGTACAGTGAACACAAACACTAAAACTCGTAAATACTCGTAACAGCCATCACTATTCCAAAATCGAACGATCGTAGTATGGTAATGAGTCGGCTTACAAGTGCAGTCGCAGTTGGTCACAGTGGCCGAGTTGGCGGCCAATTGAGCCGGGCTGGCGGCCAATCGGGCGGTGTTTGCGGCCGATCGGGAGCTGCTCGCGGCCAATAGAACCCAGTATTAGCATAATCTTAGTTAGCACTTGTCGGGGAGGTCTTTGCGTAATCGCATTGTAATAACTAGATAATAGGTGCTGGGGATTGAATTAGGAAACTTAGGGAAATGAGCTCGGGAGTTAGATGGCAGTGTAACGTGGCCGCAGGGTCATTGATATTGTAGTGTTACCCGCACCAACGGCTTTCAGAATATTAAAAAAAAGGACAGGAAAACGTTAATGCCTTGTTGGTCTAGTAGCAGTGATCATGGGGTCTTTAATTCGAATCCTAGGTAGAATCAACGTGTGCGCGGTTGGGGTGGGGGGGGGGGGTCGTATGTCAATTGTCAATGTCAAATGATACGCGACAGGAATCAATATGTTGAATTGCTTGGACGTACGAAGTTGTATAATGTATTCTAATTGAACCACGATTGTTTTGTTTAAAGTGTAATATCCGTATTTGAAATAAAGATTTTTGAATTTCAATTAACCATAAATCACAATTTTTTCCACATCCACTTTCACCTCCGCCTCCACCTCCCTTAACCTCCTCATCCACGGAGGCGAAGCTCGTCGCCTCCGCCTCCGCCTTCGCTAAGAAGGCCTCCGTTACAACCCTAATACAGGTGATACTTTATGTTAATATTGTGTAAATAAATCATTTACGTGGAATAACCACAACTCACACCAGGATACATACATCCACAATAATTACTCAACAGCACATTAGCATTCCTTCTCCACCAACAGATGGCGCCACTAACAATGCGCGTCCGAGTTGTCGCCGCCGCGGAACAATACGCCGCGCGACACACGCCACACGAGGTGACAAATTGACGCGGCATAATGACGCCAGCTAGTAATCGTGGGTGACATGTGGGTGGGGGATAAATCTTATGGGACAGGACAATTAGGTGGTAGGTCATAGCTTTGTAAATATTAGGATATACTATCTAGCAATGAAGTTTGCTTTGAACTACTGCATCATTGGTCTGAAAACCATTAAAAAACGACAAGAAACCCTATTGGGATAAACTACATAACAACATGTCCAACATTGGATAAAGGAAAAAGGCTGATACGAGTATTATGATAATGAGGATGACGACACCTTCTTCGCTAGTTGTCAAGATAACACGGTTATGATGAATTGGTGATAAATGTAAAAAAAAATATGACCTAAATCCAAATTCAAAATTAAACAACTAAATATGTATTCAACGACATAGTTATTTTTCACATCAAAGCGCAGCATAGCAAACACGAAAGAATGTCGGACTCAGAGGTAAAAGTGCTCAAAATCACTCACAAAGCAAAAATGTGAGACTTTTACAAAAATCTCTCGAAAAAACTGAAGGCTTTCATGGATAATATAATAAAAAATAAGGTTCCACTGAATAACGGGAATATTTGTGACAGCTTGTTAGTTCAGTTTTGTTTTCAGTGCTGGAAACGGAAATTAAAAAGCCTCTAGGCGTGTATTTGTTTAGTTAGTTTTGTTTTAGTTTACGTTTTCATTGAATTCTAAATAATGTAATGAAGTTTGAAGTTTTTTTATTGACACTAGTGAAATGGCAAATTTTTGTTTTAAAATGTTCAGAATCAGATTTTGACAGAAATTAAAATTTTAAAAGTTGCCGGGAAAAGTGAGAGTGCATTTTCTATGGGAATTTTGTATGAATGATTGAAATTTGGACAATATCTGTTTTAAAATTAAGTATTCATGCAAATGCACTAAGCCCCAGGCTGGAACTAGGTTAGTGGTTAGTTTCCCACAATACTTAATCCGTCCGGAACTAAGATCAATGAATACCACTCACAAATCTGTAACCATTAACAAAATGAGCGGATCGGATCCGAGCCGGATTCAAATCGGAATAATTGATGCTTAAGCTCAGTCTGGGTCATTTGCTATTCTCATGAGAGCAGTGCTGCTAAAATTACATAGTATTGTGCTAAAAGTGAAGAGTAAGATTTTGGTGAAATTAATTTAATTAACGAGTGAAAACCTTTTTTCATAAAATTTTTATACAGGGTACGTTATATCGTCAATGGTGCTGATAAGTTACATAAACCTTTGTATCGTAAGACGTGACTTAAGAATGTGGTTCGTCCGAACTCTCACCGATCCCGACTCTACACGATTTAATGCTTCAGGCTAGGGCTATTTTTTTTGTGGAAATCCGATATGGAGGCCTTTGCCCTGCAGTGGGAAAATACAGGCTAGTTATATTAGATAAGACTATTTATTAGGTATCAATTCGCTAGCGTGATTATCAAGTTCATCGAAAATCGTTAATTTGGGATACCTTATGACCTGTTTTATAACTAACGCAAAAAAAAAAATTTTCATCATCTGACGAAATGTGGTTTAGTATACGCCTCTGGTGAATATCGACGCGATGTTCTGATGTGGTATATTTAAACGTACCCAAAACACCTAATTCAACTTCAAACAAGCACTTCTTTTCGTGTCGATGATACTCTTCCTCGTTGTTTTTTATTTTTTTATATATAGTTTGAGTCCAGTAGGCCATGTTATAGGCCACGTTGACTGCGGCATCAGTGGCTTTATTTAGGTCATCCAAGGTACAGGTGAACGAGCACTTAGAATACTCCAGCAAGTGGGGCATGGTCTTATCAAAAGCACCGCACTCGCACTGTGTGTTGTTTGAAACAAGCACTAACAACCTAAATTACAGAAATTCCCAGCATCCCCAGTACATACGGAATTATACGTCCAACTATCCGCTATACCAACTATATCGCATTTCATACCAAACCGCAGCGAAACGCGCTCGGAACAATATTATGGAGAAATAATTACGTTTCCAACGCAAATCGAATTAAATGTTCGTTGCGGTTCTATCATTTATGTTTTAGTAATAATTCTGAACCTATATGTGATTGTAGTTAGTTTGTAGGATAAGCTTTGTTTGATTATATTATGTTTCAACTACTTTATACCGCTTATGACATGTGTATTTGATAAATAATAATGACAAATGATATTTATTTCTGTAAATTGAATTTAAAAAAACACTTAGGTATACACGTCTAAAATAAATTATGTTTTTGGTGAAGTTTAATCAGTATTTCTATCACCGAGCAACATTCATTTTTTTGTGGTTTGAAAGCGTGCGTGTGAAGTTTGATAGACTTATGACATTTCAAGAATTTGCGATTAGTCACACATCACAAAGTTATAGTTACAAGAACTGGCATAAGTGACGGTAATCGTGCAAAGTCACCCAGTTTAACCGAAGAAGCGGAAAAATCCTAACAGAAGCATCGTTATAGGTCCTTTGGACAGACCCTCATTTGCCAAAACTTTGAGTATACTTTTCTTTTATAAGACAATTACGCGTAGTGACAGATTGTCGACCCTTTCCCAAAACAGCAGCCCATCTCCCAAACGACGTCAATAAAAATAACGTTAACAACGTACCGTCAACAATAGATGTTTTTTTTTAGTTTGAATGTGGGTCCAGTTGACCAAAGAAAAATACAGAAAATCAATGATTTGGTCAACTGGACCCGCGGGTCCAGTTCACCAAAGACTAACACAGCAAAATTGATTATATTAAATAGCTAAAAAGTATTAACTACAGGTATTTTAGCTATTTTTATATTTAGAAAATTAATATTAAGTCTATGTCTACTTTAAGTGAGACAACCATTTTCTCGTGTAAAGCATTGATTGAAACGAAGAGTTAACGCAGCATCGCATACATAATTTTTTTATTTATACGAGTACATTTAAATCGATACGAAAGTTACTATTTAATTTTGGTAACTCAAGACACATTTCAGCCCTTGACTACACAAGAAAATGCTCAAGTAATACTCGTATTTAGGTGTAATTTATCGCCCGAGTTTAGACATAAATTATTTTAAATGATCAGTCGCGGCTGTACTCTCTTTTTGGTTTTATCCTATTAGAGTTACGTAACGGTTTGAGAGAATTGTCTACTTATGAATTTAGTCAGTTTAATTTTAATAATAATCATTGTTACGATCCAAAGCAGCATTCTTTACAAATAAAGAATTGGATACCTAATATATTTTATCTAAAACTAAATATGGCAACATATTTTCAAGTTAGATTCAACAAAAAAATATGCATTTGTTAGAAGATGAAGTATAATCTATTTATAAAGGTCTATATATATAGATATATTACCCAAATATAAAGCTTTGAATATCAGAATGGTTGGTGGTATGTAGGGAAAGGATTTTATGAAATAAAGCACAGAAAGACAAGCTAGACATTTATTTCAATTTAGGCTTGTCAGTAATTAATCAGAAAACTAGTTATCCGTTCCAAATCTAGGTCATTATGGAGAAGAAGGACAAGAAACTCCATGGAAACAGTATTAAAGTATTCTATCAACAAATTTGTTATATTGCCATAAATTATCATTATTTTAAAAACAATTAATTATACCTCTAGGACAATGGTCCAAGAGAACTCAGAATAATAGCAACATAATAACAATAGCTAGGAATATTCCATTATACACTTTACAACATTGGCATTATTGGCCATATTATTACATTTACAGAAACGATAGTTATATATAATAATAATATAAATTAACTTACATGACATCTGGTCGATCTATTCCTCATAATAACGTAATCAACTGACTGTAGGCCGGAGCTCCGTTCTGGTCGATGTCTCGAACAAGACTGATCCCCGCCACTGGGAGCTCCCCTTTTTATAGTCGTGAACAGAGCAACTTTGACGTTTCCATCTACCGTCATCTAAAATATCAACGACATAAAAGGTGGATATCCGTTTGGAATATTTTCTATGTTTTGCTACATTATTCCTTAATATTTAGGTTATGCAAAACATTACTATTTTATAAAGTTTTAACAGTAAAATGATAACAATAACAATACCTATAATTAGGATAATCTATTACATTCATCTTATTTCCCACATCCCTATAACAATGAGCTAAAAAATATTTATCATAAAAACATTGGTTACACATTTTGACATGACCCTGTATATAAAACCATCCATTTCAAATATCACATTTCAAAAGAAATTAATCTCTTTACGACATCTCAGATGAAAAAAATAAGAATGAAAAAAGATAAAAGAATTAGCGCTAGTGTAAAAATAAAATAATTATCACCGGAATAACATAGTTCGCTTTTACACCTATCTTTTTATTTCATGTAATAAATGCGCTTCAGGGAATGCAAACCTTTAGTTAAATTAAAACCTGTGGAATCTAATGTTTGTCGTAATTTTATAAACATTTATTTGCTGGTTTGTGTCCGTACGAGTAATTCGTAAAAGATACAATGACAGAAATAAATGGCTATATAATTTATTAAAACTTTGCTAACTAGAAGGTAAGCTTAAATAAATAAGATGTCAAATGATGCATAACGTTAGTATATTTCGCCCCAATCATTTCACCGAACTTATCAACCATGTAGTAATATTATTTCTGCTCAGGCTTTTTAGATTTCCACATGAGGAAAAAACTACATTTTCAATTGTCATTGTTCAACCTTCTCGTACTCGGGCAGTTTTGAGTCTCCCCGAATATTCAGATTACATAACATCACGCCTGTTTTCCGCGAACAACTAACCAGAAGTTAATGGTATCCCACATTATGCCAGTTATGTTATAACTTTATGGAAAACCCCAGTAAAACTTAACCATGTCTGGGGCTTGAACCCCGACACCACACATAGCAGCCACTATTGCGATTACAAAACATAAGCTAGATTTTTAAATGAAGAATATGAGAAAACAAAAAGTATATTTTTATTTGCAATTCCGCAATCACACCAAGCTCTCAGGTAGGATATGCTTCATTATTATTTTTTTCTGAAATACGATCTAGAATTTTAATAGTCCCTAGTTATGCAACAGCGTCCAGCTATATAGCTACAATAACCAACCTGCATTAAGAATAATAACCTGCAATAACCGAGGCGTTATGGTTATGCAGCTGTAATAACATATGCAAATGAAGCCATTACAAGAAATTATAGAAGCGGTTAACCGTAGCAGTGTGTCTGCTGTTCAGATCACAATCACACCGACTCAGGATATCAGCAGATGTGCATTAAGCAAAATTATTTTAATAAAATTGATAAATGATTTTATTTCAGTAAGTAGTTTTGTACAAACACTTTTATACGTCAATCACATTAATAACTAGATGAGGTCGACGTTTCCTATCCAACTACTCTGAGAAGAAAAGCCGAAAAAACACAGAGGTTCCACTCCTTTTTTAAAGACCATACATAGATAATCTTTGTTAGAACATCTTAGGACCATGTAGATTGGTGACCAAAATGGTCTTTTGAAGAAAGAACCACACAGATTTTAGTGAACCTGTCTAATCAGTGCACGCATTACCTATACTACGAATCTCAAGAATAACAAACATCACTCCTGTAAAAAATACATTAAATAATATAATCTAAAACACTCAAAAACTAGGGCTACATCTTATAAAAACAAATGACATTAAAACAAGTCCCGACGGCCACTAGACGACAAACAATACCAGTTTCTCCGAGAAAAATAATTGTCCCTTTTCTATCTTATTTTGTAGAACAGTCTGCTTATAAAACCCCTTTTTGTTACCTTATTATACTCTGGACAGTTTGTCGCCAGCTTAACAAAGTGTACTAACAAGTTGAAGTAGATAAGAAAATTAACTCCATAAGAAAAAGGTTTTTTATTAATTAATTGAGATATTTTTAATAAGTAAGACTTTTTAGTTGGTGTAGATTAAAAATATCTAGTCTAGATGGTTTGTTTACGCTAAGATAGCTACTTAGTACGTTTATACTCAAACGAAATAATAAAAATAACAAAAACAGAACAATAATTAAAATTGAACGTGTGAATCAAATACAAACGTGGCTTTCAAACACTATTGGAAGTAAGTGTCGTCCACGTTTCAAAACACAGCTCAGTAGTGACATCTATTGCCGATAACTGCAAAGAAGGTTGCCTATTAGCGACAATAGATGCCACGCACTACGCTTTGAACTATTAGTTCCAGTTTCTTCTACACGATAGCGCTAAAAGTTATTTGAATTGCGTAACATCTAATTAAGTTTACGAAGTAACAAATAAGAGTGTTTAGTGATTTGATTAATAAAGTTGAACTAGTGTTAACATCGTTAAAAATAGTTTTGTTGACAATAACTGCGATTTCGAAAACTCAAGCTCATGGAAACATAAAAAAAAAACATAAGTAAAAATATTTCGGGACACGTAAACGTAAATGAGTTTACAAGCCTCACGAGTCACGGCAACACTCAATGGTCAGTGTTGCCATAAACATCTGCCTTTATGTCTTTATTCGTTTATGACGTCACTTGTTCATCTGGGATTAGAATTTATAAACATTGCCCGTGTAAATAAGTTGTAGGTAAGTTGTAAAATCACTTCATCTTTCGTTACGATTGTTTTGAAGAGATCTTTCAAGGGAATGTATAGACATTACACGAGTTGTAAATTAACTTTCATTACATGTAACTAATTACGTTCCAGAATGTTTCATTAGTGAAGTTTTTGACATCAAAGAATGACATTATAATACTGTACGCGTGTGTTCCATTCAAAAACTTGGGAGACTTTGGGAAAGTAGGTAGGTACGCTATTACTTATTCTGAAGAATTAAGCTACTTTTACGAAAGTCTGTGCCAAAAAAAACGGTGATTGATACCAAATTCCATTTCAATTCTTACGGTTCATTATTGTTACGCAAAGTGAGTTTTTAGGAGAGAATGTTCACCTTAAAACTAATAAAGAATGAAGGTATCATTTATTTGAATATCAAGATTCACGACAACTTATTCAATTCCCATTTCAGTATTTTTCACGCGTAAGCTTTACTTATTCAGCGGAAAATTTTACACAAATTCATGTAACATTTATATTCCGTACTTAATTCCGGCCACGAAATCAACATTCCGAGAAATTCCGACAATGAGAGCCGAGCTAAATCGTTTACCGAATTTATTCGGCATCAGCAAACTGTATCAGGAAGCGCGATAAACAATGAAAAATGATCTCTGAAATAACAACCTGAATCACACCTTATCCCCAACACAATAAGACTGAAATTACTCCCGAAAGTAACAAGAAAAACGCTTACAGCAACAGCGTAAATATTCAAAAGACATCAATCCACATGCCAGGTGGGAGAAAACAATCAATCTCTGATTTTCCGCGACGAAATCGGTATGTCTCTTTCTTTCGTATAGTAAACTGATGGGTGTAAGCAAGAGGGAATGTGATGTAGAAATAATCGGAGCCAGTTAAGCACGCGAAGTTTTCTATACATTTTGTTCGTTTTATTTCGTGAAAGTTGGAGTATTTTATTTTGTAAGGTAATTACGAATTTGGGGTAGTTGCGAGTGTAGCCTACTTTTACTTTCATGAATATACGATCAAATCTACTTTCAAGTTTCGCACGATGTTTTTTTATTCTATCTGAGATTTGGAAACAATGATTATATATTTTTGGGAATCCTGTACCTACATAATGAAAATAAAATTGGAAACGAAATTATTGAACAAAGGGCATAAATGTGATACCTTAGTGCTAACATAGAGGAACGTAACGTTATTACCTCCTAAGACCTTTGAACTTTAACCTATACAAAATGATTTCTAGATGTTCACTTCCTTTTATCAAACATGCTGACAATATTTTCACCCCATTTCGATGAATCCATCACGAGATTCTAAACATCTAGACACATGAACACCGTAGGACCAATTTCGCTTCAAAGCCACCACTTACCAACCAAGGACGAAACAGGATGACAATCCACCCCTTTGGGATGAAAGCGTGATAATACTCGTTGAAATTCAAAGTGTTTCAGTACGTGCAAACAATTTGTTAGCACAGCGACGTCAGCCGTTGATAGAGTCACGTAATAAACGAAGAGAAGACTCTACATCTCACAGACGTACTCTACATACTTTGTAGAGTTTTCCTTAAAATTCCCTTGGATTTTATTTGTATTAAGACT
Organism: Hydraecia micacea; assembly: GCA_914767645.1. Lineage (NCBI taxonomy): Eukaryota > Metazoa > Arthropoda > Insecta > Lepidoptera > Noctuidae > Hydraecia > Hydraecia micacea. The sequence continues at coordinate 464,825 of OU611798.1, forward strand.
TTGTTTGAAGGTTTTAGAGAGGAGAGATAATTTAGAATAATAGATGTAAATATGCTGAACAATATGCAACTTGAATATTTATAGATATTTTAGGTTTTACCTTTAGGTTTTTTTTTCCATTGAAAGTAAAACTATTTTAAGACGTCTTTAAACTCACTCACTATTCGGAAATCAGCATATTCAAAACTCGACATTTTTATCTTATTAGGTATTTATTGGCTATAGTTGAAATGAGGCTAACTAGTGAAATGAGGGTGTACTAATAGGTACACCTCTGCCTAACCCTTTGGGGATTACAGGCGTGATGTTGACTGGTGTTTCTATTTCTCTCTGGAGTTCAGTCGACTCGAAGAAAAAGAAACTACGTTTATTTGCGGTAAACATTATGACGAAAAAAAAGAACACAAATACAAAAACAATAAGACGTTAGGGGAAAATATGCGTCACATCCACGCTGAACGGCCATCGTTCAGCAAAATGCTACGACCCTATGCGAGACTGAGTCCCAGCACGGGTTTTCAGTGACAGCGGGCGTTGACGTGATGATGTCAACCGGTGCAGTATACGATGAGATAAATAAGAAATAAAATAAATAAATAACACTTAGTTCTAAATATTTATACTGGCAAATATTAACTGTTAATATAGTGCTAATTGTTGTCTCTTTTGTTTTCCAGGTAAACACAACCACAACATTGAAGAAAAGGTTTGGAAACCTTTAAAATTCGGAATTGAATTATCCATTCAAGAACAACCTTTCTATTAGTTTTTTGTTTTATAATTTAATTATAAAAATAAAACACCTATCTATAATTCACTTTCTACAGAAATTAAAATCCCGAAAAAGTTTATTAAGAATTTAAATTCTTAAATCTCGTTGACATTTAGATAACTTAAAAGTCAAAGAAAATTAGAAAAGCATCTCAGAAAGTACTTGAGAAGCTTTGCGAACTGCGAGTTCAGAGTTCTGATTAATAATTAATTAGATTTAACTTTATGTTAAATAGATAATTGAGCAAACACTTAATAGGAAAATTGTTACATTCAGGACAATCTGGGTTTGAACCGACAGACTGATTACGTAACACATTGGTAATGTCTTTGATTTTGACAGTTCGACAAATTACATTGCGTCGTATATTTCAACGATTAATCTATTCGACTGCTAAATCAACGCAATGAACAGTTCAACTGTCAAAATATAAGTTATTGTGACGAATGACAAGTGTGTGAAATGAATATTACACCCGATTTTTGAATTGAGAATTTAATGTTGTTCACTAACTTGTTAAACTCTATTTAGCATTACTTATACTGTTTTTTTTATTTCTGTTTTGAGCCAATATCGTTTTTAGGTTATCGTTATTATTAAAAACGAGATCCTCTCATCATTTTTATAATCATAATGTGGAAACTGCGGTTATTAAAATAGAAATTAAAGCAACTTTAAAAAAAGTTTCATAACAAATTAGAGCCAAGAAAATTGAACAAGCCAATTTAATAACCTTTAGATTAGGCCTGATGGTCTAGTGGTTAGTGACCCTGACTGCTATGCCGGAGGTCGTGGGTTCGATTCCCACCCAGGACAAATGTTTGTGTGATGAGCACGATCATTTGTTCTGTGTCTGGTTGTAATTTATCTATAATATGTATGTATTTAGAAATATATAAGTATGTTTATCAGTTGTCTAGTACCCATAACACAAGCTCTGCTTAGCTTGGGACTAGATGGCGTTGTGTGATAGTTGTGGAATATTATTAAAAAAAAAAAAACCATTCAGCAGCCTGTTTTAATATCAAATCTTCTTGCCTTACTTTTTTCGTCGCAATGCAATTTCCAGGAAATGCCGACGTTGCAAATCTCAACGTTGTCACTCTCCAGACATCTGCTTAACTTGCAATAATTCCTGAAATATTCAGCTTATTTCGTGATCACCTTTATTTATTTTAACAGAAATAAAAAAAGGTTGTTGGGAAATACGCAGTTCCTATCTGTGGCACCGGAGAAATCTAATTATTTTTTAGGGGTTTCAAGCCTTAATTGGAAAACGGATTAACGAAAATCCTAGTAACGGATTTTAGTTCACTTTTCCGGTTTTTCGGATAGAACTGAATTGAAATTCGGCAAAGTAAAATGTAACGGTACACAAAAAGGCACATTTTGGGCAGAAAATGGAAGTTGTCGTGTACTTCATGGAGCACAGCTTTTATTTATTTATATATAGGTACTCCAACGACTTGTTCACCAATAACATATTACATAAAAGAACTTATATATCTCTTAGTATGAATTTGTCACTTAAAGAAATACACAGCTTAGACATAAATAAAAAATACATACAAATTAAGAGAATTATTTCAAAGTGATTTAAAATAAACTAACTTATTTTCTGTTACAATTTAATAAATATGAGCTACTTTACCATAGGAAAACAATATAAAAGAAATTCAAAATCAAAATCAAAATATTTTTATTTCACATAAACCAACATGGGCACTTATGAAACGTCAGAAGCTAGGTGCACGGTTCCAATTGGTCGTTTCCTATGGAGAAGAACCGGCAAGAAACTCCATGGTTACTCTTTCATTTTTATAATAAACATATTCACTATAACCCGTATAAAATTGGTATTTAGTGTTTCGTCGGCCTATTATTATTATTCCACTGTTACATAAGGTCATAGCATAGCATGTCGAACTACTCACCACTAAACTGGATTCCTTTCAATCTGTCTCTCGCTCCAGATGCCTGCGGGCCACACTACCTTTGTCGATACCTGGAAAATAAGAACGCGTCCAACAGCCATCCATACTATCCATACAATATTATAAATGCGAAAGTGTGTCTGTGTGTCTGTGTGGTTGTATGTTACCTCTTCACGCTTAAGCCGCTGAACCGATGTAGGTGAAATTTGGTATAGAGATAGTTTGAGTCCCGGAAAAGGACATAGAATACTTTTTATCCCGATATTCCCACGGTATCGAAACGTATGCGGGTGAAACCGCAGGGCACAGCTAGTCGGTTATAGGATTACCATGTTACTACGTGTACTGTACCTACCTATTTTTTTTTATTGCTGAATGGGCCCGCTCTTGACCTCGACCACGCCTGATGGAAAGCGATGGATGAGGTCTGTGATGGAACGAGCGTGCCCAGAAGATGCCTAAGGCACTGGAACTCCCACGCATCTACGAAACACAGCAGGCTGCTTGACACCGTACTCCGACGAGAGGGTGGCCGCAAACCAGGCGGGCGTTAGCCCTACCACCGCAAGGGAAGAATTGGCCAGTCAAATAAGGTGTACCTATATTATGAACTAGCTTCTGCCCGCGACCTCGTCCGCGAGAAATTTCTTGTCCCCCGACCCACCCCGTCGCATCGCTTCGCTTGCCCGCGCTATTACTTCATTTTAGTTTAGCGTTCTTTCTGACTTTTTTCTTTTTGCTCGGGTCCTGAGGGTCCTAGCGTGATGTTAAATAGCCTATAGCCTTCCTCGAGAATTGTGCTATCAAATGCATTTTTTTCAAATCCGACTGGTAGTTCCAGAGATTAGCGCGTTCAAACAAACAAACTCTTCAGCTTTATTATTAGTATCCAATCCCCGAACTTCGAAAACTCAACTCCGGAAAATGTCCGAGCCTTTAGCAAACCAGTTTCATCAACGTTACACTGCGGCCTTCTATAAACCTGAGTCGGTGTCACATGCAGAAAGGTGAAAAGGCCCAGTTGTCGCAACACGTGGTATGAATGTCTCACACGGACAAATTGACAGTCCTTTCTCATACTTAATTGGCCTTTACTTTTTCGGATAAACATTAGAAGAAAGCTAGAGCATTCAAAGTGATTAAGTATTACCAAAGATTCAAATCGCTGGATTTGTCCTCACCGGACGTAGTCACACGAAAAAGTATCTATACTGAGAAGTGTGAGCTCGCACATGATTAAATAGCATTTCCATGACAATCGAGTCAAGTCACTGCGTCATTGTGTGTCACACGTGTCTAAACGAAACATGAACGCGACTATCTTTTGACGCTGTAGGGCGAATTCAACGATTCAAATCTTTGATTAATGCGCATTCCTTACATGAAAAGAGGCTTCCACCCGCAACTACCAGCCAATATGACAATAGTGGCAATGTTTCCAAGAACTGCTCGTACAGCCGAGCTCGTTTACATACATTAGTGTCCCTTCTGCAGTAAGGTATCAACATTTTTCCGGACGCCGATGTCACAGGGTTCCTATATAAATGCAAATGCGGTGACCCTTTGTTACGGGACCTTACAAAGTAAATTTGATGGTAGATTACTTTTATAGGCACTGTAGGCGAAATGCGGAATATTTTTGATTTTATTTTGACCCGTTTCGGGTCGAATTGTGTTAGGGTTTTGATGTTGGGTTTCTGGTACAGGTGTTGGAAGTAATACTTCTTTGATACATTTGCAGAAATATAAACAAAAACGATATAGATATTGTATTTTGCACTTCTGTGAGACTGGCGGTTTATATTCTCTTAAGATATGAGAAACTGCAGGGGATGCAATAGAGATAAAGCCGACGTTGCAAGAATATGGCGAGAGTAAATTTATTTTACACTTAAATACAGCAATGGGTGCCCAAAAATAAGACACTTATAATAGATAGTCACCTTGCTTAGTATACCTACATATAGATAACACAAGAAAAATATATTTTTGATTTCACATATAATTCCTTTGAAGCCAAAGTAGAGAACGACATTATATTGATCAATCTGAAAAACTCTAAATTCAAACAAAATTAAGTAAGATGAAAAATGTACAGCATCAACCCAAATAATTGGCACGCGCCGACCCAGTTCTCCGCCGAGCGGTCGGAAAATACACGAAAATGTATGGGAACAGTAAAACAGTGGAACCCGCGGGTTCCGCACAAGCTGCCGCAGTTGGACGACACGCTAGCTTGTTTCATTAATTCACTTTTTGCTGGGTTGAATTTGTTGTTACTAATGTGTGGGTTGATCGAAATCCGGAACGCATTCTTTGGGACTAAAACATGGAATATATTCGTGTTTGGTTCATGTTGCGCACTATCTCGGTTACGACTCGCACAGAACAGAAAAGCATTGAACAAAAGGGAGTTGGCTTATACACATACCGTGGTGTGGCTGGATCAAGGTTGTCGATCATTTTCACATTCGCCTGTTCCCACTGCTGGGACACAGACCTCCTTTTTAGGCTCCCTGTGAGATGGAGTGGGCCATAATCCACCACGCTGGCCCAGTGCGGGTTTGGTGGATGTCACATGTCTTCGATATTTTTGGTTCTAGGACATGCCGGTTTCCTCACAAGGTCTTCCTTCACCGTTTTGAGAGCAGTGGTGATGAAATTAAATACACAAAGTAAGACGCATTCTAACCACTGCTTTCTTGTGATAAGGTTGTCAATGGCGATGATGAATGGTTTGATCTTTCATTCACTACTTCACTCTACAAGATCCTAACAATCTGCAGCGGTACATGTAGGTAACAAGCTTAATACCTACTTCAAACCTGTCAATAGCTTTGAAGTAGGTATTAAGTAACGAAACTGACTTCCCATAACGATTTTCACATTTGTAAACGTATGACAATTCAGATAGACTAGAATGAAAGCCATTGCTACTGTTAGTGTGTTACGCAATTACTACGTAGGTCAGCAATGGCTTTCATTTTGACAGTTCAACAACATTCATTGCAGCAGACAAATTTTTAGAACATATGAAGCAATGGATTAGAAATATCCTTCAAAATCATACAGATTGTAATAAAAAGTGTGCTGCGTAATTAGGATGCTACACATAGGTACTCTGCAAACTATGAAGAATATAGATTCCTGAAAACAAACAAACTCACATAGCCATCCACAGCCTTTCAGTCACATACCACGAGACTCATTTAACATTCTATTCTAAATAGCTTTCAAAATAAAACCACCACAATATTTTCATAACCGTTTTATCAATTCCGGTTCAGAACACTAAAAGCCCACAATCCATATTGCTCGAATGTCATCCGCTTAATAGAAAGTGGCCAAGTGCGCGTCGAACTCGCTCAAGAAGGGTTCCGTGCACCGTACAATATTTAACACAAATCTTTTTTTTAATACTTTTGCAAAAAAAAAACACGTTTTTTGTATCGGGACCCCCCTTTAATTTGTATCTTTATTTCATTTTTTGTAGCAGTCATAGTAGTACAAACACTGAAAACATCAAATTGCAAGATACAGCCCTGTGACAGACTGACGGACGGACAGCGGATCCTTAATAATACGGTCCCGGTGGCACACTTTTGGTACGGAACCCTAACTAGCGGAAAAACAACAGGGGCGCCACAAAAAATGGCCGACAGCCTGTGGTAGATAAAAACTTCGATTTCCCGCGTACTGATGGTATGTTAGATACGTTTGAGCTTCATGTATGTATTTGTACGGGGATGGTATTGGTTTTGAGGACAAAAAGAACTATGTATTGTATCGGTATTAATAAATAAATAATAATCAAATTTTTATTTTCCATTCAATTTACATACATCCGCACGGGTCGATCGACCAGGTTAAGTAAGCTACACTTACCGCGGTTGGTCCGTGGATGGGTGACCATTTTTGGGATGCATGAAGAAGCCTCCTCGTGTAGAGCAGTTTGTTCCGCCAGTTACTCAACTGAACGCTCGCGCTCCGCGCATCCTGGACAGTTACACCAACACCTTACTTGCCTGCCAACTCTTCCCTTGCGGCGGTAGGGCTAACGCCCGCCTGGCTTGCGACCACCCTCCCACCGGAGTCCGGCGTCAAGCAGCCTGCTGTGTTTCGTCGATGCGTGGGAGTTCCAATGCATTAGGCATCTTCTGGGTACGCTCGTTCCATCATAGATCTCATCCATCGCTTTCCATCAGGCGTGATCGAGGTCAAGAGCGGCCCATTCAGCAATAAAAATATTTTAAAAAAACCATCTTTACATACCAAGACCCCTCCGTGTCGCGGAAAGCACGTTAAGCCGTTGGTCCCGGCTGTCATTCGTGGATCTTTGACAGTCGTTACGGGTCGTCAGAAATCCGAAAGTCTGACAACCAGTCTTACCAAGGGGTTTCGTATTACCCAGTAACTGAGTTGTGGAGGTCAAATAGGCAGTCGCTTCATGTAAAATACCGGTACTCAGCTGCATCCGGTTAGACTGGAAGCCGACCTCAACATAGTTGGGAAAAAGGCTAGGCAGATGATTAATAGGGGTGCGCCAAAGTTCACCTAAATTTTCAACTCCGATAATTGGAAATCCGAAAATGTTCTTCCTAACATTTTTTATCCTAACAATCACAATTCCTAACTACTCTGTCTCTAATGTTCATAATACCGAAGCATTCAACTTCATAATGTCAGTAGCAATAAACATCTGTTATACTTTTATTTGTTTTCCTATATTTTCTCAACATAACCATCTTTTACACTATTATTCAAAGTCATATCTTTTTTGTTTAGATTTCTTTTTATTCATAATAATCAGTATTATATACATTAATTTTGCGTAACTTTATTTTCACATAACATGTATAACATATAAGAATAATGCACGAGCCGAGCGAGCAAAGCCAGAGTCCCGCTCCAGTCATTCAGTCAAGTTTCAGAAACGAATCGGTCCTATTCATAATTATTGGTTTAGGTTAGGTTAGAACTGTGACCACAACGCACGAGCCGAGCGAGCGAAGCGAGCGTGCCGCGGCAGCGGCCGGCGAAGTGCCAGAACCGAATAGGTCCTATAGTTATTGGTTTAGGTACGGTTAAAACTGCGATATAAACTCCCAGGCCATAAACATAACCGCACATATATTTTTTATTACACTTGGTAAATGTTTCTTTCTGAGTATGAGTGAAAATATTATGGTAATTATGTTTAGGGATAAAAGCGTTATGATAAAAAACAGTAGGAGTTTAAATATATTTACATTAATGATTTTATTAATAAAAATTTTCGGAAACATGAGTGTTATGAACATCGCCGATAGCACTACAAATAGTATGAAGGAAAACTTTAGGATGAAAAATTTTAGGAAGAGTGATCATTCGGATTACAAATCATTAGGAAGAACAATTTCGGGTAAAGAACTTTAGGTGAGCCAATATGGACCCGATTAATAGAGATGTAAGTAAGGACAGGGACGCACGGGCGATTTTTTATTGCGACGATTTCTTTTGCGCACTCGATTTTCACACGCTCTGCTTAGCGCCGAGAGTTGAAAATCGATTGTTTTTTTTTTGTGAGGCGCCGGCGTGCGTTCTGTTAGATTTTCAATGCTCAGCTCAATACCGAGAAAATCCAGTATCATCATCCATCCATATTTAAATGCGACAGCCTCGCTACTGACCATACTGACTGGTTAATCAGCACGGTATTAATATCCTTCCATAGAAGAAGTTAGTTACGTTACCTAGTTCAGTACAAGGTTCTGGCAAACTAAGTAGGGCCCATGTCACACCTGTACCATCATGCCCTAACACCTGCACCCAGGAGGAATAATTAATAGATGAACGATGGCAAAAGCGCCGTCCGTGTGGAGTAGATACTGGGTTAGTAACAAGACTCGGTAGAAGAACAAATCATCTATTGACTATTACTGTAGGTATTCTTTAGATTCTCAGAATCAGTCTCTCCTCGATGCGTCCAAAAACACATCGGTCCAAACAGAAGGTTAATTTAGGCAGCCATCCTTTTCCCCGTAAAATGTTAACTTAATTGTACAGTATAAAATTACAAAGCTGTTCTTGCATTAAACGCGTACGAGCGTGAATTCCTTGCTAATTAATGACGCATTCAAGGCTGCGGTTACTCGCGTACCTACTTGCCTGCGGATCTGCAGTGCGTCGCCGATGTGCAACGAAGCGGGAAGGTACGGTCAAACGCGGTCAGTACTAACACTTGCACCACGAAAACCACCCTTACTGCTGGGTAATGGAGACGCTGTCAAGGTTTAACCTTTTAACCGCCTACGTCGGATTAATCCGACAAATATTTTCGGGCCCATTTCGCCAGAGTCGTATATTTACGACCAAAATATCACTGTTTCTTTTATCAGCTTTGTTATTTAATTACGCTGTATTATATCAAAAATATGTTTATTTTAGGTAAATAGTTAACTAAGTAATCATTTACAGTTTAATACACTTTAAGTTTCTTAATTAGAAGTCCTAAAAATAATGTTCAAAGTTAGATGAATTACTAACATTATTTTTAGAAAATTGTATTGATGTGCAACGCCCATGACGACAAAATCCGACATGAGGGACGGGACATATGCCAAGATTTACCGATACAAAAATAAACATAAATCAAAATATTTCTCGTTATACAGACTAATTTACTTTAAAACAAATACAGCAATTGTTAATAAAACATTTTTTTTACAAATATTTGTGAGTATTTCATTTAATTCCTTTAAAATTAAGTAAATTTACTTGTGAAATGTCAGCGACTGAATTGATGGTTCCCATCCCTAACCTACATGTTCCGAAACTTACTTTGTTAGTACGCCCTGCGCCACGGTCGGATAAAGACGACCGCTTCTTACGTCATAAACGCGTGCCGACTTCTGGAATTTTCCATCAGCGTTGTGATTGTGCATGTAGTTTTACGTTCGTATGTCGATAAATGCACATGACAGAAATTTATCATGACGACTACCACTACTTTTATTTCTCAATAGTTTTTCTTCTCTGGACTGATTTTACTGTGAATAGCCTAAGTACTAATTAATAAATCGTTCAAATTTTTAAACACTTTTTGTTTTACTGGCTTGCGAAAAATGCCGAATAATTTCATAAGGTAAGTAGTAGGTAGTTATATCTCCACCAAGCTAAGTTTGCACCTCGCTGGAATGCGGCGTGTACCCGTGTAGGTAAATATGTATAATATAATGTTAAAAACAATAAATGCAAAGTAAAATCTAACAAACATTTGTTTACAAGTCATAGCGAATTCTTTTTGCAGCCCGTACCTAAGCGTCAGTGTGATGTAATCGACGCGAGGTGCAAACTTAGCTTGGTCGAGTTTTAGTGCAAATGTCGTTATTAAAACGAAATATCGACATCGAAAAGTTAAGTATTGCACATCCCTCTTTGTTGTAGGTATTTATTTTTCGATTCACTGTGCCGGGCGCTGGGGGCACGCCAACTGATGTGAAGTCGGGCGGTTAAAGGGTTAAAGGTTAAATGGTTAAGATGGTCGCGCGATTGACTGTACATGTTCAGAAGTGATGGTCGCGCCATCTGTATGTCTGCCTCATTGTTGTCTGCTAGTGACTGGATGGTGATTTCAATAGTGAATTCGACTAATAGTGTGCCACGCTGTAGACTGTGTGTTTTCTGACTGTTTAGTAACTACTAAACAGTAAAAATAAAGCTCTTTACAAATACTTAGCGAGGATAAAGCATAAATAACACGTTCGCGCGCGGTGCTCACTTTTTCGAAACTTCTGATGGAGCACTGTTTTCTCCCATACATTTATTTTGACGTTTATAAACGTTCTTTAGTACCTCTATTTATTTGAGTAATCAACTATGATTAGAACGACATTATACGTCGACGTATGTATGGTGACGTTGCGCAACATTTAATCATTTTTCAGAACATGGTTCTGATGGATCCTTGCTTGTTTTGTCACCTTTTTTATTAGTTTTCTTTCTTCTCACTCGCTTTGTTTTGTTCATCTAAAACAATGGAATTTCTATAATAAGAACTAAAATAAAACTACTCAGGTTGCTCAAATATGAAAATAATTATTGTATTCTATATAATACACACTATTATTTAAATCCAGTACAAAATATGTGATAACCTACGATTTAAAAGTTTCGTAACTCGGGAGCTTACTTCACTGTACACGTGCGTCGCGTAACGGTGCACAGCCCGACTGACAGTATGGCGGCGCATACTCCAGTTGACGTCTGTGCACGTTCTGCGTTTGTGGGTAGGTGTCTTTGTATGTGTGAGAAGCACCCACAAAACGCTTAAAATGACGATGCTGTGTGACACTACGAAATCAAAATTTTGATATGTTGTGGCACTGTGACGTCACTATAGGAGCATTATATGAGAAACGGACGTTTCCTTACGTTCTGGTTGATAGAGAAACATAAAATTTGACGTATCGATACGTTGTGCGACATCGTATCTCGATTTTTTTACGTATCCATACGTTCTGCACGCGAATGTGATAAACATTACACACTGATCTGAAGGTGCCCTTTGCACGATAATATTAAATATTTACTAACAATTTATGGAATGAAGTCTTGGGCAAACCAAATTTAAATAACTGTCGCGCCAGCGGCACGGACATTTATGAAATGTAAATAATTCTAAAAAAAATTATGAATAATTATGAATATTTGCAATTCATTAAGTATTATTATTACTATGAGTTTAGCAAACCATATTGCCACCATCATTGTTAAACGATTCCTTCACAAATACAAGAAAGTTACTGTTTAATTACTAAACTTAAGCATAGGTACCTCCAACACAAGTTTTAAAGCCAAACGTGCATCCAACTGAAAACATTACTTCATAAAAATTCTGAATTGAACTTAAAGTACAAACAGCTGTTTTTGCTCAGTGCCGAGCGCAGTATTAAATTCTTGAGTTAACGATGAGTTTTAATGACTGAAAGTAATTGCTGAAACCGATGCTTCGCTTTCATGAACGTTGTTGAACAGACTACTGATCATTATTGCAGAAGGATTGCGAATTGTTGGTTAATTGACACAAGGGGCGAATGGCGAATAAAAAAGTTTTTACTTACAATACTTCTTAATGTTACATAACAGCATCACGCCTGTATTCCCAGAAGAATTAGGCAGAGGTGTAGGTACCTATAGTAGTTACACCCACATTTCACCAATCATGTTTAAGTCCCATGTAATAGGGGCGAGCCTAACTTTATGCGTAATTTTCGTTGCAACGTTCTTAATTGTTTTTTATAAAATTGCAATAATACCGGCTGCTGTTTTAAACTTCTTGCCGTAAGAACTTTTTCTTTCTTTCGTTTCTTATTGTTTGCTTTCAACTTTGGCTTTGAAGGAGCAATTAACTTGCTCCGTGTAAAACGGGTTTTCAGAAACACCCTTTATTTACCGTAGACTTTTGTTATCTTCTTTTTAAATTCCGTTTCTTGAGACCTTTACAGAGTTCCTTTCGAATAAACTAAATATTGAATAAAAGAAAAAGGTTTTGACTGCATTGCAGTAACAGTAACCAAACCTTTTCAAGAATGCAAATCCAAACAATTCAGTTACTATAAGCCAAAACCTAATTTATACGGGTCCGGACTTAGAGGTCAGACAGCGCCGCGGCCACTGATCGTGACAGATGGAAAAGTACCGTTCATAATTTGAAACGGAGTCACAGATTCAGTTAGAGATTCTCAGCAGTGACAGAGCGATTAAGAAGAGAGGGAAGTAGCCCTAGTCAGAGAGAAGTGGAAGGAGAAACGGGAATCCTTTCATTACAGGCTGATCCATACTATCCTAATTCTAACTAATATTATAAATGCGAAAGTAAGTAAAAATTATGTTCCCGAGGAAAACAACAATACACGTGGCGCCATCTATTATCATAATAACGTTATTGTTGTTTTCCTCGGGAACAGAACTTTTTTTCGGGAAGAAATACCTTTCATCGAAACGGACATAGGGTACACCCTATGTCCGTTTCTGTACTCTTGACAACGTATATGCAAATTTTCAGGATGACCGGTTCAGTGGTTTAGGCGTGAAAAGGTAACAAACATACTTTTAGTTAGGATAGGATTTCACACGGACGAAGTCGCGGGCAGCAGCTAGTATATAATATTAGGTATAAATGCGAAAGTGTGTCTGTCTGTTACCTCTTCACGCTTAAACCGCTGAACCGATTTAGGTGGGTATAAAGATAGTTTGAGTCCCGGGAAAGATCATAGGATAGTATTTATCCCGATATTCCCACGGGAAACTTATGCGGATGAAACCGCGGGGCGCTGCTGGTAATAAATAAATAATATAGGTACCTAATATGCTCAACTTCACTGATGCATTCCACATTATCTTCGAATACACAATACTTCCTTCGTTTTATAGTAAAATATAATGCCCCCATAAAGTGTACAGGTCAACATAAAATACGAAACGTGGTCCGCATCGGAACCAGTGGAGCAGACCATCGGGAGCAAAAAGTGTCGAACGTCTCTTAACGACATTTTAACGACCCGGACGGAACGTTTTAAGTGATTCTTTGGGGCTCATAGTCACGTCAGTGCCAAGTAGATAGAATGGAGCTTTTCAACGTTTTTTTTTCTGTTTGGAGACTTTAAAAAGTATTAATTGTTGCAGTAAAATGAACGCTAATGCGTCGGTAATCTGATCGGCCTAGATTTACAAGTGTCTCCCGTCTAACAAGATGTGGGTAACTAGCTGAATATTTAGTACCTACGTGCTTCATAATATGTGATTGTCTATTTGGTCTAGAGTGTTCGCAAGCGCTACTGCAGAGTATGAGGTCATTGATTCGATTCCCAGGTCGGGTAAAGTCTTATTGGGTTTTTTCATCAAGAATTTCTCATTAGCAACCCGGGGTCTGGATTTGTACTACTTATAGGCTCGCTGCTTCTTACGAGAGACTTTAAAAAACTGGTGAAATGTGGGTGTACTATTAAGTATAGGTCTGTACCTCTGCATAACCCTTCGAGGATTACAGGCGTGATGTTACAATCTGACTGCCAGATAAATATAATATTCTTTCATTAACATTAAAAGGGAGAATACTTCAGGTCACACCATACTTTAGAATGGTAGGTACAGACGCCAGCACATCAAGCTACCCGAATCTGTCAAATTTTCTAAATCAACTTTGAATTTGAAAATCTATTAAACAAAGACAGATTGTAGTAGCTTGATGTGCTGTGTGCTAAAAACATTTTTCCAGACAATAGGATGAAAGAATCATACGGAAGAATACATAGAATCAGTTTGCAGTGTCCAAGTTTTAATTATTCAATGTTAGGTTAAATAAGAAAGACATAGTTAAGTATTTGTGTCACCACTAGGGAGCTCTAAGCTATGGTATTTATGCTAACACACATTTGACTAAATAAAATGAGACGTAGGTAATTTTTGTTTCAAACTACCCACTAAAACTGAAAATCATAAAATGTATATTCTTACTGAAACAGATGGGAATTTAAATCCATTCATACACAGAAGCTGTAACAATGTGTGTAAGTTACCTCCCTCCCTCAAAGTTGCCCCGCCATTGTTACGTCTACACACAAAGTTGCTAAGGTAACTGCTGCATAACAATACGTTATTTCATAGTTTATGACTAGTTTTCAGTCGGTATGATTTCTGGGTAATGGAGATTTAGGGCACTCGCAGTCTTCACGTGAGTGTTGTCGTAAAAGGGCAATTAAGTAGATTTGCTGCGATGTTTGCTTAATTTAATATTTAGCATATTAGTGTGGGATGATGGAAAAAATTAATCTTAGTAGAGCCTTTGCCCAGGAGAGGAACAGCGCAAGGTAGTAAAAAAAACTTGTTGTCTCCACACATAAGGATGTCGAACTTTGGCCCAAACTCTTCTACCTCTTATCCCGCCCTTTGAGTCCCAAAATAGCAGACATAGTGACCCCATGCGCTAACACCCAGCGATGCCGATGCCGTGAAAGTGGCGAAGTTTTGGGCTAACAAAATCTAATTCACTGTCGTGCCAATTCCATATACTATTTAAGTAATAGCATTATTCAAAAGGAGTCTGTTTTTTATTTACATTCTAACAGAAAATGTAATTTAATAACGTTCTAACAATATCTCATTTTCGTTCAAGTGCCGCCTCCATTTTTCCTATATCAATGTCGGTTGCCATGGCGACTCGTGGCGTCTTAAGTTGACGACAGCGCCAATGCGGAAATCGACAGCAACTACGGACACCCTCATCTTCCATCTTAGTTTATGCTCACTACAATAGATGGCGCTGCCATAAGCTTTCTTATAGTTGGAAAAAATATTTTTATTTATTTATACCCCCTTAATAATAAACGTTATATAGCGTCTGAACACCACGCTTTGTCTTCTTCTTTCGAAAGTCAAATTACTGACGACTGAAAAAGAGAAATCGGTGTGTAACTACCTATTCATCTGATATAGGTAATACGTTTATTAGTAAGGGGTTACTTTACATACCTAAATAGTTATGATAGTTAAACGACTACTTCTTACTAATATATAAAATTAACAGTAAATTGTTTGCAACATTATTGGATTAAATTTTAATCGGCTTAAATATAATTTAATAAATTTTATTAATTTTATAGTCATAATCCATTTTTGGGTACAATCCGGGTAACCGTCCCATCCCTTGAGACAAGGTTTCGTGTTTAATTTTTGGAAATTATTTATTTAGGTAAATATGTACGTAGGTAAGGTACTCGTACCTAAGTAGGGACGTTTGAAGCGGCTGCTAATTCTGGGCCCAAAGTTTGACGTCCTAAGAAGATACCTAATTAAATTCCTAGTTATTATTGATATTTAAGATAAGTATTTATAAGTAAATAGATGGTATTCACATATAATAGATGGAATTCACAATTTTGTTAGAATAAACTGATACGTAAGTATTATCTTCACACTCACAATATTATTTTGCTGTCACTATCTCAACATCTAATTACACGAGACCTCAGAAAGCAGAGCGTCTTCAATTAAAGCGCAGCTCGCAGGTTTAATTGCATTAAATTGGTTCCAATCCCGGCCGCTCGGCGCCACTGTCGCCACTGTACTTGACAACTACACTAATGACTGAAACTTTGTTCCATTTACAGACTTGTGCTGTTCATTTCTTATTATTTTTCTAGTAGTTTAAAGAAAAGAAAGGTTTTTGTGTTTATCTCCGGCTGGAAACTGACCTGAACCTATCTGGAAAAGCCTACCTTTTTTTTTTCGAGGGTGGGAAATTATCAAACGACTCCTTCCGCCCTGGGTGGAGCAGAAGGGAGTGTCAGGCTCTTATTGACTAAAACCCACCCGTGTTCCTTCCTTAGCCCTATATGTTCCGGGGCAGCGGTAACCCTTTCGGACAATCCCGCTGACCCGGCAGGCTTCGGCCCGTTGGGGCCGAAGCCTGCCGGGCCCTTGTGCTGAAATCTCTTTGAGGCGCGCGTGGAACACATACGCGCCGTCCGCCACGGACCTGGTCCTGATCGGATGGTGAGCTACCCATTAAGTACTCTCCGTCCGCAGGCCCGCGCTTACGGTGGCCGGGAGTCGTAAGGCGGCTCCCGAGGCCCAGAGCGTCTCCCGCGGGAAAAGGCTAGGTACCTTAGGTTAGGATGATAGTTACCTACTAGGTTTTTTTTTTCTCTCAGTATCTGTAGCAGCTTAATGTCTGGGCAATAACTAGGTAAGTCATATCAGCAAAGCAGGGTCGACAGCACAGGGTAAGCTGGACGTCCAGTGTCATAGTGGACGTCCAGCTTCAATCCCTACCTACAGGCGCTTTTAATGCACCATAAAGTTCAAAATGGAAGAACCATTTTATTCTAAGCAAACAGTAGGTACCTAGGTTTTACCGACTTATGTATGACTTAATGAAGTTAACTCCGCCTGCAGTCTGTAACACTCCCTGGGACATTAAGGGGTTTATTCATAAACGACGATTACAGTTAAATGACTTTCAAACGTCAACAATGTATAGTTAAACAGTCGCTAAACACTACTTAACTTTAAGCAACGTTTATGAATAAAGAGGTAGGTAGTACCTACAAGAGCACAGTCATGAGCATAAATTGAATGCCGATTATGTCGTGAAAATAACGTTACATATATTTCATAGTACGGATTTCAGAATACTATTTTCTTAAGGGGCTTACAGGACCTAAACGCAAAAAACTAAAGTTTTAGAAACAATTAAAGTAAGTATGTATTTATATGATCGACTACAGTAAACAAAATCAGAAAGTATATGTTATTCTTTAGGATATATGCTAGGTAGATAGTGTGTCAGTTGAAAACAATACAACTAATTTGATACGATAGAAAAAAATCATGAAGATACCTATAAAAACTTTCTTTTTACAATAAAAACCACACTGATATATATACAATTATTATGATCTTTGTCAGATTATTCTACAAGCAGTACTAAAGCACTAATGTTTTAATTTTTTAGTCCAAACAAAAGATTTTTTGTAAATAGATAAGTAATTGCTTCATATTTTGCAATAAATTACCGGCGTTGTGTCATAGCGCTTCTCCTTCTTTTCTATGCAATCCAACAGTGACCGCGCTTTAAAATACCATAAAACGATGAAAACTATAGGTAAGAGAAAACGCTTTTGAATCTTGCGAAAGTACGCTCGTGACTGTAAAAGACCTCGGTGTAGCCGTCTTTAACCTTTTAACCGCTTACGTCGGATTAATCCGACAAATATTTTCGTGTCCATTCCGCCAGGGTCGTATATATACGACCAAATAACACAGCTCTTTTAATCTGTATAATTATTACATCATCACAGCTCGTTTCATCGGTATTTATTTTTCGCTTTTTTTTTTCGGGCGCTGGGGCCACGAAAACATATAAAGTCGGGCGGTTAAAAGGTTAATAACCGTTATAATACCTACCTATAGATTTATTTTTTTAAAGAAGTGATAGATTACTAGATTAATACAGGTATAAATAAAGATCGACGTTAGGCCAATTGACCTGGAGCAGTTCCTGTATTTTTAGGAACGATCGCATTCTAATTTCAGTCTCAATCTGTCAAAAATACCCCTAATTTACTTACATTTTTGACACGTTTTAGACATTGATTGACGCTGAAATGAGATTGCGACTAGATATTGAATGTTTTTGAATCCGGAAATTGGCCTTCTGTTATAATTTAAACCTAAGTATTATATTATTTTAGAATGGAGTGACAGATCACAAGATGAATATAGCCGATCTATCAAAATCTCTCTGTGAAAACTCAGGTTACGTCAGCTTGAAGTGAGCTGTCATTCCACATTCTTACTTTCATTTCCTAGGGATTGACACTATTGACAGCTCACTTCACCGAAGTTTCCACGGTGAGATTTTACAGAACAGAGGGGCAATTCTCGTAATTTTAAGAACGTTCACAGTCTGATTTCCGTCTCAATCTGTCAAAAATTTCCTAAATTTTTTGTAAAATTTTTGACATTGATTGTCGCGGAGATGAGATTGTGACTAGATTTTGAACGTTATTAATTAAGTACGGGAATTGGCCTGCTTATCGACTGATATAAAAAGAGTTTGACGTTTACGCCCATTGACATTGTTATGTTCAATACCTTTTTCAAAGGACGCACTTATAAAAAGGGCCTAAAGCATACCGTAGCAATTAGAGAAAACACCGCGGTAATAATGAAGCTACCCTCCATTTGCGATTCCGCTGGCGATCGAGATCATAAAGTTAGGCTATAACGCGCTGATTTACTGCACAATCGTTCCACTTCAGGAGTTCTATAATATCTGGCACTTACTTGATAGTAATGGATAGTGATTTGAGAACAAAAAGGGATTATTGGTATTATTTATTTGTCACCTCGATTTGAACATGTACTGGATCCACGAGATAGGGATCTGTAACAATGTTTTTAATATGGAGTTAAGATAAGTAATATTATTATTCAAAGTTGATTAGTAAAAAGAGAGATCGACCCTCCCCCCCCCCTCTTCTGTATAGAAACGACGAATTGGAGCAGTGCGCCTAGGTACATTCTAACATTTTTAATTACATACATATACAATATACTAAATACTTACATATAATATCTACTTAATCTAACACTAAATATGTTAGAATTAAAATGAAATATTTTGAACGGATAGACAATTATAATCATAAATCTTTATTTATATCAACATCATAATATATGGCACTGGTTAATGAAATGTAAAATCCTAAAGAGAGAAAGGTGTTTACAAAACTGTTAAGACTTATCTTCTACCTATAAGTACTAATAGAAAAGCTAAAGAGTTTGTTTGAGCGCGTTAAATAAAATAAATGTTGAAACTACTCCCGTTGAGAATGAAAGTATAAAAATGAAAAAAGTTACGAATAATTTTGCACCATGTCGCGAAAAGATGAATTCCTAAATATATAAAGAAATACTTTTGAACATAAATAACGGTCGATACAAAACTGAGAACAATTTTAAAGTGGGTTTGCATCCCGACATTAAGATTTACAATCGACGTAAAAAACTTTTCTTTCGTCTGAATAATGACTAAACATTTTCTTTGTGAAATAAGTATTCTGTTGTTTCTTTTTTTAAGAAAAAATGGGTTCAGAATTGATTATACATATTATATCTGGTTCAAGTTTGCTGGATGAGTGATGAGTTTCATTAGTTTTCGGTAGGCAGACATTGGTTCTATAACCACATAGAAGTCCCATGTAAAAAGGAACAAGCTCAGACTCAAATCAGGACTTCAGGAAAAAAATCGTCATTATTTTATTTTAAGGTTACCATTAAGTATACCTACTTACTAACATTTCAAGCATAAGGATAAAGAAAATAGAACATTTTAACGTTTAAAACACTTTATTGGAAATGGTGAATCAACAATGATTAACAACTAGCTAACGCCCGGCATGCGTTGCAATGCCTTTTTCGTTTTTTTTTTTTTTTTGTTAGGAACCTTGTCCGGCGCGCGCACAAGTTTCATCACAATTGGTCGAGTCATTTTTCGAGTTTTTGCGAGACTAACGCACGGCAATAGATTTTGATATAAATGTAAATGAAATGTATCTATTACTCTCGACAGTGAATTATCATTCTGCTGCCCTTATACCATATCATTGAATATCTTGATGAAAAGTCTAATCGTAATGAAACATTCCGACTTGGGGAGTGAACCCAGGATCACAAATGGTCAGCAGCCAGTTTGGCGACTACTGGACCAACGAAGTAGTATACAATTAAACCTATAGCTATTAATGTGCACCCGTAAATATCCACTGCTATAGAAATCTTGATACTTATGTAAAGAATGGTCATCACCCATCTTCGAACTGACCTTGGCAAGAGCAGTTTAGCTTTACAGATCACTTAATCCGTGCAGTTGCAACTCAGCTCAATCAGCTGAAATTCGAACAACCCATAAAATATAAAGCGTGCTCCTATATCTACGTTTAATTGTGCTCCAATAATAAATCGCTTTTAGCGCTTTAAACGTAATCCAGCTCCCGATTGATTGCTATTTCATCAACCAATTCCCGTTGAAACGCAACTTTTTATGCGATAATAAAAAATTATGAGCTTTGAAGCGCTTAATTAACGCTTCAATGCCCATAATTCTTTATATTTGATTCCTTTCTTCGCCTATTTATGAAATGAATTAAATTGGATTATTTTTCCGGTTTAATTTACTACGAATTGTATTGTTTACCTATCGTAGGTAGTTTGCTAAACAAGGTACCCAAAAATACATATCATCATGCTTGTATGCTCTGAAGAGGTAGGCAGAGGTTACAGAAGCTAGGACGCTCACATTTAGCCAGTTACTTTCGCTGAAATAGAACCTATTGTCATAATCTGGTACGAATGACTTCTCCATCCATTCCTTGCGTAACACACATAAAATGGCAAACGATCGCAATGCCATACATTGCGTCATAGATTTGATCTGCTCAACGACGTATAAATAACGCAATGAAGGCGGCCGAACGGTCAACATTTTCATTTTGCGATCGGCATTGCGATGGGTGGGCATTTTATGTTTGTAAAATTACGCAATCACCCCGCAGGTTACAGATGAGTCCCCAATACTCTGCATAATTATAAAGAATATTCAATATCTTTAAATAATTTATTTAATTCTCATAGTTTACATGTTTCGTTTAAAAAAAAAATTGACAAGCGTAAACGTCTACAAGTGTAAGAACGTAAATCATGTACGGTCTAGGTAATGAATGAGTACTTTGGAATGTAATATGAAACACGGTGCGTTTAATAACTGCATGATGACTTATTTTTAAGTAAATAAAAATCTATTCTATATCTTTAATTAACGCAGTTGTTTGTATTGTTTCAGTTGAAAGCGTAGAACAGTAAGCAGCTAAGATGGCGGCGTTCGTGGCGAAGCAGATGGTCGGCAACAAACTGAGTGCTGTCAAAGGTATGTGCTGTTCATAAATATATACTTAACCCAAACACTAATAACGATAAATGTAAATTATTGTCTAAATATCGTTATTAACGATATTTAGACAATAATTTACATTTATTTAATCAATTCTAAACGACACACATAATAATTGACGACGGGAACAGCTTACAATATTAATTCTATTATTATTGATGTTAAATATATTTACACATTCAAATATTTACAAATTTACAAATATTTAACATTTATAAACAAAGGGCATCAAAAAATTCGTCCGCATCGCTCAGGAAACGTGCCCAAAAGGCTGGCAGCATTGCCACGTTGTATGGCAATACTGATTCTTTGGCCAAAAAATAGGCCAGCCCTCTGGTCACGTGAAGAGTCGACCAACCGCTTGGCGATGTCTCGAAATACTAAGTGGGACTCGGGCCCCATGGCCCTAGTGTTTCAACCCCAAACGGCTCAAATATATAAGTTCCAAAGAGATTGGAGTATTTGCGCCGTTTGAGGTTTTCCGCAGCAGCCGCCCCGGCACAGCTCACCGTGCTTGGAAGATGGGATGGCGCAATAATTAATAATACTAATATCAATAATCGGCACATCAATCATGTTTTTATATCACAATTTTAATATCGTAACACACTTTCATTCAATCTATATCTGAAATATTTTGAAGGATAATGCTAATCTAATGTTCGAAACATTTGTCTGCTCAACAATGTAAATAACGCGTTGAATGTTGTTGAACTGTCAAAATGAAAGCCATTGCTACTGTTAGTGTGTTATGTAATTATCCCGCTGCTTGGTGACAATAATGGCGATAGCTTCGCCCTAATTCCAAGCATTGTCTCTGATATTGCAGATGTCCGTAGACAGTGGCAATGATATCCTCCTCCAATAAAATTTGAAATCGTTGTCTAGGCTCAACTCTAGACCGTACTATAAGGAATGCGCGTGAGAAGCTTCAATTTTTTTTTGCGTATTGATGTCACCATGTAGAACGTTTTTGCAAAATGTTGCTAGCAAACTCCATTTTCGAGAAAAAAGATCATAAAATTTTATAGTTTTATTTACCACAGACAATGTACGAATTCCACCAGTGAATTGATACACTAAAAGGGTAAATTCTACCAAAAAAACTTGCTACTATGAAAAATCGCGTCCATAAAGTATAGTGCTTCCCAGCCCTACAGGGAATTCAGACATGATGTTATATCTCCTGTTGATAGCAAGAAGTCAGGAAACATTTAGATCTAGAATATGCAATTTGTTCAATCTTGGTAGCTCACAGATAATGCAGCATTCAAAGATAGAAATCTAAATAGTAGGTATTTGGAACTCAGACCATTTAGATTTAGTGCCCATTTTATTGTCTGGAACAATGTAGTCGCTGCCGCGCTGTAGGAACTGCAAGCTGGTTACATTTATGGCTCCATTACTTACATGTATACGAGGTTTACGGCAAGGTGTTAAAAGTTGTAGCTTTGACCTTCAATATCTTTGTAACCAGGAAACCTTTGGTATGGTCCAGTACAAAAAAAAACACAATGAGGGTGAGTACAAGTGACTCTCGGCTTCGTTAAACGTCTATTTACGCGAGATATACATGACTAGCTTCTGCCCGCGACTTCCGTCCCCATGGTAGTCAACTACACTCTGAAACATATCCTATGACACTCACCAATAGTGTAGTTTACTGCAAGTGAAAGAATGTTTGTGATGACGACTGCTTCCTGAGATTGCCTCTTATAAGCAACAAATAATTTTACCTCTTTGATAGTGGAAACAGAACCTTTATAAGCCCCGTGCGTTTAGAGACGACCACGCCATTTCACAAAGGTTCATAACACAACCAGCCGATGATTTTCTCACAGCCGGGACTCGGGCCTCCTCTCTGTGAGAGTGAGTGGGGCTGCGCCATAACATTTAGAAATCAACCTTTTTCTTATATCTAACCCGGGGCCTATTTAACCGGTTGAATTACGTAATTACTGAAACAATTAAAAAGCCATTGTGTCTCGCGTGGATCCACGTTCATACGGAGTTCTACGGTCATACGAATGGTTAATAAATCCGACAGGTGACAATCCAATAAGTTTAGTTTCCTGTTTTATTATTCAGCACCTGTCGTGAAAATGCGACTTTTTCAGAATGTTGTACTTATATTGAACAGCCGGTCCCACTAATTATAGACCTGCAACTCTTCACCCCACAGTCAAACCACATTTAAAATCTTCAATCTTTAGCCACCATTTAAAATCATTAAGAAAACTTTAAAAGTATCGCTAAAAGCCGGTGAGAGATATCGCAAGTCGTAACAAGCGCCGAGCGTCGTGCCGTTGGTATTATTTAGCCAATAGAAAACTTGCCGTGTTGTGATCTGTGCCGGAGCGTTTCGATAATGCTGCAGTTTTTCGCGCTGATGAAGGAAGATTGCGTTTTGTTCTTTGCGATAAAGATGGTTAGTAAAGTAATGATGTCAAATGTGTTATGATAACTTGCAAATATTTATGACTAGCAACCCGCCCCTGCTTTTCACGGTTTTTTACGACTTAACAAAACATAATTATTTCTTTACTACAATATAATATTACCTAATATAAAACTTATCTAACATTAAAACTAATTTCAACAAACCTGCCATTATAAATTCTGTAAATTATAGCAAAAACCACAGCGAAGATTAGAAGAACAACGCGGTCACACACAGACACGAAAAGCGATTTTAATTTATAATATCAACAGATATAGATAACAGCTTGCGGAGCTGTCATCATAAATATTTACGAGTTACAGGACGTAACGAATCATCAATGTAGTGGTCCAACTAACTCCAGGTGTTATTGGGTTCACCCATTAAGAATTTATCTGCAGGAAGCAGCCCAGAAACGAGCTTGTTGTTGGTAATGCTATCCCCTATTACAGAGATATTTGTCCTCCAATAGCACAATTTACACGAAGAAGAGATAACGAACAACATAATCAGCCTATAATACTCCCACAGCTGGGAATTATCCCTCCTTTCTGTGAGCGAGTGGGCTGCAATTCACGCAGGCCCAGTGAGGGTTGTTAGATGACAGACTATCAAAGGAATCCACGGTATTGACTCGTAAAGAACGGCCTTGTTCTATCTTTTACATAACTAGACCTATCAACAATCACCTATATTGGTATCGGTGGGGTATCACTCGATTCCCCCATTTACAAACGGTATCGGTATTAGTATCGTGGAGTATTCAGTTCCCCGGGGGACTTACGGACTCCTTTGTAACCGTTCCTCTGGTTACAAAGGAGGTTATTATAATAATGTTTACTTCTTGTTATTGCAAATAATTCTTTATTTTCTTTATTTGAAAACATTGTAAAACCCAACTTTTTTAAAAGAAAACGACCAATTGGAACCCTGCACCTAACTTCTTGAGTTTGCCAGAAGCTAGGTGCACATTGTGAGAGTGCCCATGTGTGTCTATGTGAAATAAAATATTTTTTAATTTGTTTAAAATGGGTATGGCTAATCACTTATTTTAACAGATGATTTTCTCAAAAACGGATGAACCAATTTTGATGTTTTTTTCATTAACGTGATCTACATACTTTCAGGAAGGTTTCAGTATATTATACATTAGGCAATTATACTTATGTACGAAGTTATATGCATAAATGTACTGCATCTCCGGAATTTCTTTGCGAATTTTGACGATTCTTCTAGTCAGTGTCTTCAATTCTTCAATGCACCTTATCTTTTTTATTATAGCTATGTATAGTTTTTAATGGATAAGGTATGCCTCAGGGGTGGTCCCATATAAATTTGATTAACTTTGCTTGGATAGTTTTTGAGTTACCTTCAATAATACGATTTTTTTTTCTACTTAGTATAAATTGATGATGTTTTAATAACTTCCTGACGCTGATATTTACATAGCAAGTAGTGTTAATGGAATTTGTGTGGAGTAGGTACAACTAAAAAGTGAAAAATTAAAACTTTTTTACAAATAAACAACCGACTTAAAAAAACTACTTTCGGAAGTCGGTGACAAAAAATAAAATGCGAAATCAACGACACCAACTTCCGAAATTAAGCTTATTTTTCACTTCGTAGTGCTTTTTTTTTAAGTCTGTTGTCTTTTTTTTTTAAAGTTTTTTTCCTTGTGGTTTTGTTATGCAAACTTGAAAGCTTCTTATGTCTAGCAATTGATTGAATTGATTAATTAATTAAATTAAACTTTAGGGACACTAAACGTTGACAGTAAAGGTACATAAAAACACTAAAAATTATTCTATATTTTATTGAACTAATAAATTCGATATTACACTGAGTAAATTGAAGTTATGGCACGTAATATTTTATTTATATAAAAATAATAATCTATCTTAAGTCTACGCTTACCTCTAACATGAATGATTACAAATTATAACACATTTTTACAACAAATTGTTATTATTTTTATTTAGAGTCATCAGTAACATGAAAAAATGCGAATCAGCAATAAAAACCTTATTTAAAAATATTAACTAACAAAATCTAAAAAAAAAAAATTGGGAAAAGTAATAAGTAGTTGGTACAAAAACATGATATAAAGTCGTAACAATAAAACTCAAAGCACCTGCCGTAGAGTCTCTTCACCACCCTTGGTTGACTGGTGGAGAATGCCTAAGGCATTAAGTCCGCCTTTGTACCTTTTTGTGTGCGAAAAGATTAAATAAATAAATAAATTCGATACTGTCAAAAATAACTTCAGTCTGAATATAATTTATGTGCTGCTATTCTACAATCAGTTAAAATAAACGCTTTCCTCAATTTATTTCAACTTATATAATTATTCGAAAGATATCATATTTCCAGTCGATTTGGCAGTCTTAAAATGAGCAGGACTTACTTATTATTAAATGAAAATCGATAGGCCAATTTGGAGCCCCTAATAATATTGCAATATAAAGTAATATAAACTAACTTAAACTATGTAACCTAATATTAAAATCGGACAGCCAAATATGGCTTTAGGGTATTTCATTAATTACTGTGACCCTTATCAAAATATCGGTTTTCCAATACACCTACGAAATATTCAACATACATGACAGAAATACGCACGCAATATATAATTTCATGATAAGGTTCCAACTAAATTCAACTGCCAAAATCCATGCAGTATTCCTTATTATGAAAGAGGCTGATTAAAACTCTCTTTCGTATTCCGCCTCGTACGTCGGGGCTATATCCGTCCTGCTCGCACTCTTTCACATACGCTCTTTTGATGTTCTCATTGTTATCGGGTATGAGTATTTGTTTTCGCTTTTTCGCCTTTCTGCTTCGTTTCGAGGTGGTCCATGTCAATGCGGCTTCGTTAGGACTTTCGGCCATCGGTGAATGGAATAGCTTTTTGCTGATTGGCTGTCCGCTCTGTTTTCTTATTGGTGAATCCGTCTCCATCTGAAAGGAGATGGTTTTTCTTTACAATAATTTATGTTACTAGTAGTTTTTTAGATCGTGATAGATGCTCTGGGTTCCGTTTATGGGGAGTTTATGCGATGTTGGGGTCTTGGGGACCTTTTTAGTTGTTTATTCAGATGTTTTTATCCTGGGTGTGGAGTTATCTATGGATGTCAATATTACCTATTGTCGTATACAAATTTTATCGTCTTCACATATAAATAATGTACAAAAATATTCTAAAACATTTGTAAAGAGTAAATGTGGAGTTTCTCACCCATTTATTTATTTATTAAAACTTTTCGCACAAAAAGGTACAAAGGTGGACTTAATGCCCATTCTTCTCTACTTATACGAAACTACATTTTGGAAAGGGCAACTAGAATCAATTCTATTTTTTTTTTTCTTTTAAATATTGACGTCCAAAAGAGCATTTTATGTGCCTATTTGAAATAAACGATTTGACTTTGACTTCAATTGCGACTTGCGAGTGACACTAAATGAATTCTAACCATCTATAATGCACCTTAGATGTTAAGTTTGAAGTAGGACCAATACGATCTCCTTCTTCATCTTCGATAACTAGGATACCTATTCAATATTTACGATACAGAACTCAATAACTAGCTAAACGGAAATATTTAATTGTTCCTCTAAATGTTAGGGCTCCGACCAAATGGGATTCAGGTTAGAACTGGACACCCGGTTGGAACGAAGTTCCTTTCGCTGTGTATTAGGTATTAAATAACAAGCACAAACGAAATAAATAAACAACGTTTGCGATTAACTAAATGAAAAAAAGGGTCAAAACGTTACACTTTTTTCGGTCTAGGTCTCATTCGTCAAATGAGAAGAGTATAACGTGCGGTAAGGAACATCGTTCCAAAAATTTAATAACTACTCAAATAGGTTCAACAACAATGAATATCCTGCTATCCCACAGGTATAATATACAGGTATCATTCATTCATTGAATTCCAGTAACACTGTATCAAAGTGACCGCTTCCCGTCATGGAAGCTACCTGACTAGCTATAAAAACACAGGTAGGTTTGTTTTTGACCTTATTCGAACAAAATGGCATGAAGTTAGACTATGAACATTTTAACGTTAATTTCGATGACTAAAATAGAAATGGCCCCCTATTACATGGGACTTAAACATAACTGACGAAATATTGGTGTTCTATTTATAGATGCACCAGAATAATCTAACAGTTACCTAGCTGCCACTAACCTTACCTGTGTACACCCTGCGGGCAATACAGGCGTGTGATGTACAATATAAATATTGACGATCTTAATTTAAAATAAGCCCAATAATGAAAATAATAATATGTAGGTATAAGACATTGATAGCGACACTAAAACTAATTTATTTTCACTGCACATGAATTTTGTCGAACAAAATTAATCAACAATTATTATTATGTAGTTTAATTAATTATTTATGTAGTTTAATTTTTAGACTGTTGAGTTTCTGAATAGTTACTAAATAGCGCAAGTTATACAAGATATAAGATACTGCGCCCTAAACTGACTGTGTAAAATAATTAAAACAAAGTCATAATCATAGTTCTATGAATAATTCAACACAACATAATGCCTTACTCTAATTATTATTATTATATTTAGAACTCGTAACATATTAAATAACAATAATCTAATTAATTCACTTGATAACATTTAACCCAAAACCTACATATCACTAACGCGAATAATCGTCCTTATCAACAAACCATCAAACATTCAATAACAAAACTTTGACAGACATGACCGTTATTTAAAAATTCACAGACACAACAAAACACCACGAATTATTAACACAATAAAAATAAAACTCACCGTATCACAGTCCGAGATGAATTCCAATGAATTATTTAGTATATTATTCGCTCATGAGCAAGTCACCAGATTCTCAACTTACCAGATTCTCAACTAACCAGATTCGCAACTCACCAGATTCGCAACTGATCAGATAATGTACTATTAACAACAAAATAATTATATAACTTTCAAATAAATTATTACGACTATTTTACTAATAGACAACCTCATTACATAAACTGATAAAATCGAATCAAATGCATAAGAGGTCGGATTAAATTTTTGATAGACAAGGAAGGGGCCCGCCAGGGCCGAAGCCTGCCGGGGTAACGGGATCGTCCGAAAGGGTTACCGCTGCCCCGGAACATAAAGGGCTAAGGAAGGAACACGGGTGGGTTTTAGTCAGTAACAGTCTGACACTCGCTTCTGCTCCACCCAGAGCGGGAGGAGTCATTAGATGATTTCCCATCCAAAAAAAAAAAAAAGGGTGGCATAGACGCTTAAACACAACAATAACAACTAATACCATCACTGTTTAAATGTACTTATTTTAATTTTGAAAAAAGAAGCAAATGTCCAACATATCAAAATTAAAAAATTCGCTTTGCATTTTAAGGAAAACAAAAGGAGTATTAAGTTATTACAAAAAGATGAAAGAATTAAAAACATTATTTCAGATTGCTTAAAATAGTACAAAATTAGTGTAAGTGATTGTATGACGCATCTACACTGGACAGCAAATAAACCGGGCCACCCGCTAGCGTGGAACTCTGATTCGATTTTCTCAAAAAGTATAAAACTTACAACTATCATAGTTATACATACAGAAAGTGCGTTTCATGATGATTAAAATGAATGAAAAACCCATTGGGATTAATCAATTTATTAAGCGTTTATTAAGGATCTTACAAAGAAGAGTCGTTTTCCAGTAGTGTTAATCGTTAGTAATCATAAAATGAAAAAAAAAAAAATTAAAGCCAGAAACAAAGACAAAATTAAAAAAAAGTTTTTGATCAGTATTCAGTATTCCCTCCCCTTGCTCGGATAACTGCCAGCATCCTCGTATTCATCAACCTCACGAGCCTGACGATGAAATCTTGGGGAATTGCATTCCACTCCTCTTCAATGGCGATTCGAAGCTCTGGAAGCCTTGTTGGAGCAGGTACCCGGGGTCGAACACGACGTTTCAGCTCATCCCATAAATGTTCTATCAGAATCAAGTCCGGGCTTCGAGCTGGCCAGCCCATCGTACGAATGCTGACGTCGCGTAGATATTGGGTCACCACATGAGCAACATGAGGCCGTGCATTATCATGCATCAACTGCATATCCTGCCCGATATATCCTGCGTAAGGTACCACATGGTCTGCGAGGATTTCAGTAATGTAGCGATGAGAAGTCAATCCACGTGTACGACCCGTCGGTTCGATGAAAACTGACGCTGTATGTGCGGTTAACGAGATGCCGCCCCAGACCATTACAGATCCTCCTCCATAAGCAACAGTTCCCTCGATGCAACATTGAGAATAACGTTCTCCAGGGCGACGATATACTCTCTGTCGTCGATCACTTCCATATAGACTCACCCTGGTCTCAGCAGTGAAGAGTACATTACCCCACTGCACTAACGTCCAATCCCTATGCTCTCGAGAAAATTCAAGTCGTGCTCGACGGTGGGCTACCGTTAATGCTGGGCCTGTTGCAGCTCTCTTTGGAGTCAGGTTCCGTTCAGCAAGTCTCCTTCTGACGGTATCTGAACTTATAACCACTTGGCGTTCGTCACGCACATTTTGTTGGACTTGAACTGCATTGAGGCGGCGATTTCGCAGAACAGTAAGTTGGATATAACGGTCATCTGCTACTGATGTAGCCCTAGGTCTGCCAGTACCTAGACGGCGATCAAATGCTCCAGTCTCTAGGTATCGTCTGTAAACTCGTTGCAATGTTTGAGTTACATTACAATAGGTATTGAATCATATTATATTTGAAAAATCCTAGACCCTTCATGTTGATTCTCGAATGAAAGGATCCAAGTGACACATTATCCGTATTATTTTGGTTTTGTTTCAATAATTTACTTTTGTAATTTTTTTGGTGAATAAAGTACTTATTCTGTTATTTTTTGTGATTTTGTGTTTCATTGTACATTTGGTGAGTTGCGAATCTGGTTAGCTGCGAATCTGGTTAGTTGAGAATCTGGTGAGTTGAGAATCTGGTGACTTGCTCATGAGGGATATTATCGGCTATCAACACTGTTAAGTTCTCTCTGGTAATCGTGTTTATCGGTGTTGACATTACGTCGTCCATTTTGTAATAGGTTATAAATCTGACGTTTGTGAAAGAGGCGTGCGTGCGCGCCGCTTCGAGGTTGGCACAAGACTGCTTGCCACTTTGCCAGAGATAATAAAATGTATGTTGATTGATTGACAATGGATAGTGTTGCCAGTTTATGAATTGTAATAACTACTAATGAATTTGTGTAAAATAAATATAGTAGTATAATAAATTAGGTCTAACAGATATCGTATATTTATTTAGTGACCTTTAATTTTTTATTAAGAGGGTTGTGACAGTTCGTAAACACTAACTTACCTAACTAGATTTTGTTAAAGCGTAGCTACACGGAATAAAATGAATAAAGATGACATTAAACAACGAACTGACCGACTTACTCTTTAACAATTCAAAAATGCCTGTAAATGGTTTAATTGAAATAAATGGTTTGTGTTTGAGTTTGAACAAGAGAATTGGTGTATTTGTCCTAAATTCGTATGTATAAATAAAAACTTGTTAGTTATTGGTATAATCGATTTTAATGTCCGTATCACACATAACATCTTGCGTAGTCACTTATTTACTAAAAAATAAAAAAGTACACTTATATCGGTAACTAATGTCTTAATTAATTATGATAAAATAAAATGTACCAAAATCTTATGATTTCAAAAGAATTAACCTACATAATAAAAACACAAACACATTACACACAGTATACAATTTTGGTAACAACGCCATCTATGATATCTCGGAGTAATCACATTTTACGAGCAAAATCAGCATAAAACACACTACCAGGTTTTTGCTTTTGCAATTTTGTCAATTTTGCTGCTACATTTTTCTGTACATTTTGATAATTATTAGGTATCATATTTAGGAGTTCTTTTCTTCTAGACTCATTAATCAATATTTCAATGTTATCGGCATTTTTATTTGCAATGAATGTGTGATCTACAGTAAACATAGGACTTGCACCATCTCTCAAATCTTCTGTTTTTGTTTCACTAATACCAACTCTGTCCGTATCTTCATCATCATCTAAGAAACTGAAACTTTTCGGTATGTTACTCCAAGTCAATAATTCATCTTTCAAGTAGAGCTTTTGGATGTACATTGCTATGTTATCTACAGAGTTTGCAGCTTCAGTGTTTTTGACAAAGTCTTGAAATTCGGCAAGCAAAATTCTTAAGGATTTCGAATGAGTTTTACTATACATTCTGATCATTTGACTGGTTTTGATAATATCTTTAGTTGTTGCACCTTTTTGTATCTTCATATCGTGGAACCCTTCGAGGTTGAAGACACAATTCTCGAGCGTGATCTCTTGTACTTCCTTGATGTTAATTTTGTCGTTCTTGTTGTGTAGATATAGCTTGGGGAAGTGTTCCGTGAGGTACTGTGATGCTGGTGGAAGGTTTGAGAGCAGGTTGGGTTCGTGGGCACGACTCGTCGCGCGGTCTTCCGCTGATAACTGGTCCTCCTGGAATTCGAAAGAAAAATAATGTCGTTTATATTTAGATATTATCTAGTTCTGTTTTAGCTGTATCTATGTATCCAGCGCCTGTTTATTTATAAGTTGATATTGATCAACTGCCTCGTTGGTCTAGTGGTCGCAAGCTCGACTGCTGAGCATGAGGTCCTTGGTTCGATTCCCGGGTCGAGCAGTGTTCCAATAACACTCCTCGGAATTTTTCCATCTGGAATTTCTCAGTAGAAGCCCAGAGTCTGGATTTGCGCCCGGTTGATAGCTATAGGCTCGCCCCCTATTCTGGAATGCGGGTGTACCTACAATAAGAGCACTTCTGCCTAACCCTTTGGGGAATATATTCGTGATGTTATGTTCTGTTATGTATGACATAGATTGTTGATCTCACCATAGACTCGAGCCGATGGAAGTAGTTGCACACGTGTCGGAACTCGTTCTGCTGGCCGCACTGCAGCCACACGATGAGGGCTCTTCTGATGGTGTCGTTGGTGTATGCTGGCGATGGCGGCTCCAACAGCAAGTGGCAGCTGCTGTCGTTCGGCAGGAGGGAGAAGTGGCCCATCATCGTACTGAATTAAAAAATATATATATTGTAACATTAGAGTTTGTGGCTAGAGAGTCAAGATCATAGAATCATCCTCATTTCATATCAGTTGAAAGACGTCCATTGAAATGAAGTGCAGTGCAGATCGGTCAAGGACGGTACCTAATTATTGATAATAGTTGCACTGCATATGATTCAAAATCGCTTGACACTTTGTATGACATTAGCACTTTTTATTAAATTGTAACCCCTTGACATTGATTGATAGAGAAGGTGGGGCAAGGTGTATTATGTAGTTACAATAAAACATATTGCAGGGCTGATAGCTTTGGTCAATACCTACCAAAACAGCACAATACGAGTATATTATGTTCCGCAAAATGTTACGGATTTACAGTTATACAAAATTTTACGAAATATCGAAAAATCTCTACCTTGAAACAGATTTTAAGCATCTCGTAATGAAAACTTCCTTTTCTAGTACTTTTAAACATCAAATTATTGCTGAAAGTAATTTTAATAATTTTATTAAATTCCCGTTGTCCCCGTTAACGGGGACACGGATCACGGGGACAACGGGAATGCACGGAATAGTTACTCTACTCATTGATAAGTCTTTTTTGTATAAAAAAAAAAGAATGTTTTCAAGAAATACTATTTTTTGTTTAAATTTTCGCAGAACGATTTTCTTATCGCTTAAGGTGAATGCGCAGTGGTAGACCGCGAAATTCAAATTTAGTTACGTTTTTCGCAATTTTCTGATCAGTGCCAGGTTGTATTTTGATCAAAATTTGATTCGCGACTATAACAGGTACGTATTTACAGAATTATAATCATTAGAATCATTAATACATCTTTCTAAGTTAGATTTGTACCACGACAACAAATCTCTTATGGAAAACTGCTTAGTGGTACAAATCTAACTTAGAAAGATGTATTAATGATTCTAATGATTATAATTCTGTAAATACGTACCTGTTATAGTCGCGAATCAAATTTTGATCAAAATACAACCTGGCACTGATCTGAAAATTGCGAAAAACGTAACTAAATTTGAATTACGCGGTCTACCACTGCGCATTCACCTTAACATTAATCTACAGTAGTAAAAATAAAAAATAAATAGTTACATTTTGCGGAACATATATTGTGTTGTTTTCAACAACTGACCCAAGCTATCACCCCCTGCAATATGTCGTACTATTTACTGGACACCCTGTATATATCTCCGCTTATATAAAGTTAAAAGTAGATTTCCTACGTAACTACTTTTCTGCAGATAATCCTGCAATATGAAGCAGGGGTTTACCCGGGTTTGTCCTAATTTTGAAGATGTCAAGGGTGCGACCGGGATTTTAAAAGCGTCCGGGTAAGATTTTACGTGTTCAAGTGCGAATTCATCGCACTTAAGTACCTGTAAAAGTTCAAAAGAACCCCAATAGCACTTTCTATCTATAAACAATCAAACCCAAATGAAAACTGTTTGGAAGACGCGCAACTACTGATCCAAGGCGATAGTTTTAAATATTTCAAGATGAAAGTAGCTAACATAATTACAATATGTACTAAAAACAAGAAGCAACAATTAGTAGTACCTATTTACCGAACAATATAATTTGAAACAACACTACGTAAATATATAAAAGTATTAAGGTCTACAAAATAAAACGGCAAACGGTCTGCAATAAAAATGATTTGTTCCACGAAAATAGTTCAATTTGTAAGCAAATAAACAAAAGGAAAGTTTGACACTGAAAATTATCACTAAGATCTATTGTGACCGTTCTGAAAAATATTTCAGGAACGGTCATAAAAATGAATGTTTTTTTCTAGCTCTTACAACCGTTATTCCCAAGCGGGAAAGTTGAAAATTGTGTAGCAAGATATTTAGCGAAGTTAAAGGGCGATCCATCAATTTTTTTTATAACTTTGGTAAAGTTATGACCTCTTTGTAATATTCTAGAACTGTACCTAACAATTGGAAGTATTTCGACTGTTCTTCGTAAAGATTAAGTAAATTATGGATTCTGACCAAATTTTTTTAAGTGAAAGCTTTTTTAGGCACGTGGGCATTTTTGAGATGGGAAAATACCATTGAATTCGCGCCACTGTTACCGTAACCGACACCGCTTCGGATGTGTTCGGCTGTCCTCGGGATGTACTCGGTTTTAATGTATTTCCGATAATTATGTCAGTGAGTGATGGCAAAGTATTCTGTTTGTGTTTTGTTTATATGACGATTACAAAAATACACACGTAATTGTTAAAATTTTCACTTCTGTCCACACTCCCGGAGTGCCACTTTTTTAAAATTATTTTAGAGTACTGCAGATTGACTTGCTAAGGCTTATACGACTAGGCACACAAAGGGTTCCGTACCACTAAGTATGCAATATTTAACAATTACAAATAAATAATATTGACGTGTCTGTTTGTAAAATTGTAATGTCAAAATAACAGCTTTTTACTAAATGCATATGAAACTATACAGGGTAAGTACTTACAATAAAAAACAAATATTGGTCAGTGGGTCGTCTTAGGGGCGGATAGGTATAATATTTCAATCCATTTATTAGCTAGTAAAAACTCTAAAAGTAACTATAATTCTATTATTACAGCAGTAGATTTAAATATTAGTCTTAAAATTAAACTTATTAAGATTGAGGGTCATTATAATATTACCAGCTGGTTACTGTCCCACTCCCACTGTTGGGCAAAGGCCTCTTCTCATACAGAACAGGCACGAGCATTGATGAAGAAAGGTTGGCGATTTCAGACTTACGTGTATTAACTATAAGTCCAGGTTTCCTCACAATTAGTCACAATGTTTTTCTTCACGATGTCAGTGATGTCCAAGATAAACTCAGAAAGTACATTATGAATTGAAAAAGTCACATCGGTTTTTGTCCAGATTTGAAACTACAACCTCGAAGGTCGTTATTACAACCAAATAATACTTATGATTACAATTCAATCAACTAATCACAAGGTTAGGTCTATTAAGTCCTTTGGAAATCTATTTGTAATTCAATTAATACTTACTTATTTCTATGATTAAACTTTGTAATTACATACTTTTGTCCACTGAGTATTCAATACTTTAAAACTTTTTGAAGGACTTAAGTAGGTACCTTCAATAATCTACCTGCACTACAACACTTTGAAGATAAAGGCATTTTTCTTCTGATGAAACACACAACGGCTTAAGACATTTAAAAGTTTAGAGCATAAAAAATATCTTTTACACTATTTCAGTACAGCTGAGAAATTTTATGTATAACAGACTCACATCTTTGAAAATGTTTCATAAGATCTTAGAGGATTGTCGGTCAAAAATAACTTCTTCATACTATGACTACATCATTATGTAGCTCGGAACAATAGCGGACTAGCAGGCTGCCTAGAAAGATAAACCCATGGGCACGCTCGATCCAACATAGAACTCAGCCATCGATTACCATGGCATGATCGAGGTCAAGATCGGGCCCATACAGCAATTAAAATTAAAGAAACCCTATCTCCCTAACTATATCAATCAATCTGCCTGCCTTTTCCCATGCTGGGGTCGGCTTCCAGTCTAACCGGATGCAGCTGACTACTAATATTGTAAATGCAGCGACTGCATATCTGACCTCCACAGCCCAGTTACTAGGTAACACGATAAGAGAAACCCTATCTCATTATAGAAAATAAACTACTTACCTGTCTCTTAAATATAACTGGAATCACCTCACTTCAAAACACGTAATTAGTTAACTATTATTATTTTAAGTAGGTACTTAAATGAAGTAACTACAATTTATAAGTAATTATTATAAAATGTCTGTAACGTGGCAGCCGTGCGATCGCAAGCTCTGTCTAAAATGTTCACCTACAGATTATCTGACGGATTTATTTATTAGTTTGCAAAATACCCACGGTTTTTCGATATTTTGTAAAAATATTAATCCATTGTGGGTAAAATTCTCAAACAGTTTGCATGTACCCTTAATTTATGTTGATTATAAGAATTCTCGACGGTAGGTTTACAAAGTAGGGTTGATCTGCAAATGATTGCAGCGCGCTTTCATTCTCCAGATTTTTTCATTGTATCTCGGCTTCTTATCATTGATGGGTAGTTCAGCGGGATAATTTCGTAACACGGTAACAATTACAATGCCTTTCATTTTGAAAATTCGACAACATTCATTGCGTTATTTAGCTTGACGAGCAGACAACTTTTTCAAAGATATGAAACAATGGATTAGGAATTTCTTTTAAAATCCTTCGGATTGTGCAAGTGATCATGCCAGGATTTAATTATAGGTACCTATTTGTACTTATTTAGGTGTAATGCGTGTTGGTGTCATTTTATCAAATTATTTTTGGATTTGATTTACCTACGAGTATCTATTTAAATGAAAGAAAACATATGGGTTGTTTTCAATATCGATACCTCTGGGCTCAAAGGTCGTAAAGGACATTTGGGCGAAAATGACTTTTTGATACTGCTATACTCAGTTTTTAATTTTCTATCGATCTGTATATTCCGTTCTACGAAATTCGCAAAAAAAATGCCT
The DNA here is from genome assembly GCA_914767645.1 of Hydraecia micacea. Lineage (NCBI taxonomy): Eukaryota > Metazoa > Arthropoda > Insecta > Lepidoptera > Noctuidae > Hydraecia > Hydraecia micacea. Next base: position 502,113 of record OU611798.1, read on the forward strand.
TTACGACCCACATAATTTGAGACGTTAAGCAAAGTTTACCGTGAAAATATGGATGTAAATAACACTTAGTTACCAGTGTGAACTCATTTTGGTAGTAAAGCAAAGTATAAAACAACTTTTGGGTGTAAAATACATAAAAAATATAAATTGTCTTATACCACCTTAGATGGTTAATATAAGTCACCTCAAAAATTTGGATGTAAAGGACATCGTCTTTGCAAATTGTCCTGTACACCCCTACAATTTAAAATAAAAAAACAAACTTGTCCTTTACTACCAAAATAATCTATGAAAATGTGTTGTAAGTAGGTCCTTTACATCCTTTACATCTTACATTTGTAAATCAATATGAGCTCTACTCCCTACAAAATGATATTAATTTACAATACGTTTGACTTAAATATACAACTTGATACACTTGAGCTGTAATAATAATTCTTTACGACCGTTTCTTATTTTTTCTGCATAGTGCTGCCGTCTTTTAACTAGAAAGCCGTTAACCCTCAAATTGTCAATCTTCACTTTTTAATAGAAAGTGACAAAAAATCCTCGCTGAAGAACTATAGACCCATCTCATTTCTGAACCACGTATGCAAGCTGCTCTCGAGGGTCGTCACGAGCTGTCTCGCCAAGAGATTTGTCGAGTTCCAACCAACCAGATCGAGGCGGTTTTCGAAAAGGCTTCAGTACCATATACCAAATCCATGTTCGGCATATTGTACAGAATATCGCGGAGTACAACCAGTCACTGTGCATTTGCGGACTACGAGAAAGCCTTCGACTCCATCAAAATATGGGCAGTTCTGGCCTTTCTGCAAGGATGTCTAATTAACTGGCGCTACATCGAAGAGAGACAAGAGTGAGAGAAAGATTGAGAGAACGCGCGCTCGCGTGCGGGCATTAGCTGGATCCACACCAGACGATCCAGCGCGCTCCGATCGCGCGCGGCACCTCCATATCGACCGCGCATTGTTCTTGCCGCGCCCGATCGGAGCGCACTGGATCGTCTGGTGTGGATCCAGCTAATGAGATGTTTGTACGACGCTGCCACGATGACTGTTCAGATCCAGGATCAAAAAACCACCCCATCCAACTGGTCAGAGAGGTTTTTACTCAGCATCTCATCAAACAGATTCTGTTTATAAAGTTGATAAAAGAAGAATTATATTTTCACTTCTTTAATTTTTTTTTACTAGTCGGACACATTTTTATTTATTTCTAATACACATAACCTATTTTACAATTAAACACTAAAATATTTGTAGATATATAATAAAAAGAAAGGATTAAAAAGAAAAAGACAGGAGCTCATTTAAAAAAAATCGGCCGCATCGCTGCCGCTGTCAATGGGATAAGTGCCCAAAAGGCTGGCAGCATTACCATGTTGGATGGCCATGCTTATTCTTTGGGCTAAAAATAGGCCAGGTCTGGTCACGCGAAGAGTTAACCAACCGCTTGGCGATGTCTCGAAATATTTGATGAGCACTTGGACCCCAAGGCCTTAGAGTTTCAACCCCAAACGGCTCAAACATATAGCTCCCAATAAGGTTGTTATATTTGCGCTGTATGAGATTTTCTGTTCCTGCAGCAGCCGCCTTAGCACAGCCCGCCGTGCTAGGAAGATAGGATGGCGCGAGGGTGTCGACACAGGTTGCATCCCACACCAAAGGCCTACCCAACTTCCAAGACATTATGGTCATTCCATCTGGCCTCTTCCCATCGTAGCGTGCCAAGCTATTGGGTTCTAAAACAGCTGCCCGACGGATGATGTTAATGCTGGCGTGCCGTGCCATCTGACCAGCGCTCTTGCTGCAAGATAGGCCATGGTGTCCGAGGCAGTCGACTGCTTCACCGCATTGACAGCGATGTGGAGGTCCGCAAGGAGCGCCCAGACGCAAACATGTAGCGAGCCAGAATGTGGTGTCACCTAGCATAGTGCCTATGTTGGGTGACGGCAGCGCCTGAAGCCAGAGGCCCGACTCCCATTCACCTACAGCCAGCAGGCGGGCACACTCAGTAGTATTGGTGGACGTATTAAAAATATTAATTTATAATTTAAAGATTTAGAGCTTTGTGTTCAATTACAAATAAACGATCTCAATTTGATAACACAAATGTACGTTTTATTTGTATAATTATGATATTTCATGAATATTTGTAAAGAAAATACAGTAGTATACACATAAATACATACAAAATTACATAATCCATTTAATACTTAAGTTTAATAATTTATTTATCCTTTCAGAATACCTTAGCGGGTGATCCTTAAGAACCTAAAAATTATTACACTTGTCGATTATTTCCTTATTTTGTTTAGTTTTGTGCAGTAAAGTACATTTACGCCCTTAGGTAAAATCATAGGATGAAAATTTGTAGGGTGTAAAGGACTTTTATTTTTAAATTTATGGTCGTAAAGGAAATCTATCTCGGTAAATACAGCACTAGGGTAATTTTTTAACACTGCCCTAGAGAATACTATAAATTCTAAGCACTTTTTTCCTAGGTTTCATTAAAATAGCTCAAGAAACAAAAATGTTAGAGTAAAAATAATTTTATTTTTTTCGTTTTTTGCTTCTCCTGAAAAGTCGCATTTTGTCCTTTACGACCTTTGAGCCCAGAGGTATCGAATGTTTATTCAATTTGTGTTTAGAGTTACATTTTTCGGACAGTGACCTACTGTCCGAAAAAATCATACAATTTATTCAAAACTACACAATTAAAACAAAATTGATTTTGTCTTTTTTTCACACAACAGTAAAATTTAATATTGTACTGTTTTTGTATTTTACCTACTTACTCATTGTAAGATTTTGTATTTTTTTGTTTGTACGTGTTTCAAATAATTTTGTCAGTTATTAGAAATATGTTTACAATCATTTATCTTATACATAATAATTATGCATAATCATACATAATCAGCCTATAATGTTCCCACTGCTGGGACACAAGGCCTCCTCTCTGTGAGAGGGAGTGGGCCGTAATCCACCACGCGGGCCCAGTGCGGGTTGGTAGATGTCACATGTCTTCGAATTTTTGGTTCTAGGACATGCCGGTTTCCTCACGATGTTTTCCTTCACCATTTTTGAGAGCCGTGGTGGTGAAATAATTTACACAAAGTAAAGCGCCTGTCTGGGTTCGAACCTACGACCTACAACTCGTAAGTCGCGGCCGATACCACTTGGCCACCACTGCTCTCATGTGTAATAATTATGCAAAATATAATAATATACTAATACAAAAGACTTTAAATTATTACACATTTTTTTTGTTACTTTTTTGTTCTTGTCAATTAATAACTTAAACATTTTAAGATTAATAGCACCGCCACCTAGGCAGTGGCTTAGGAACTAACAAGTCTGAGCTTACTTAAGGCTAGTTCACACACGCAAGTTAAGCGTCTTAATGTATTATAGATGTAATTGTAATACAATAAGGTGCCTACACATACCCCACCATTATTGTAATATACATCATATTATATTATAGTAGGTCCACAATTATATTGTTATTTTTTATAACTTGTGAGTAGGTATTTAAAAGAAGATAGGAACACGATAAAAGTCGATTATTTTATAATTAGCCATCTTGTTTTAGTAATACTTAACAAAACTTATGTTTTTTAATTGCACATTTTATTTTTGTTTAGTTTTTAATAATCCTTTTGATTTTTTTTTGTTTGGTATTTATAGTTTTTCTGGACTCACAAGTAGTAAAAATAAGTTAATTCACTTATAAAACTATACACGTACATATAAAACTTTGAAACGGTGATGGCAAAAATTGACGTTGACCATGTTGCAACATGGTCAACGTCAATCTTTCTTACACCACCTCAAAACTGTAATTCACAAAACACTTGACTATACATTACGTATTACAAGGTCGCTCTTGTCAATCGCTTATAAAAACAACGCAATGTACTCAGTAATCCATTTTTAACATTAACCATCAACATGCGAGCTCGGTCTTAGGAATTGCTCGATTCCCGCTAAAGTACTTAAAAAAGGCCTCGACAGAATTATTGCCATTCCTCTCTGGCTCATAGCAAAGGATTCGCTCTCTCGCGGTCGTCTCTTTCTGCCTTTCGTCACTCCATATTGACTTCGGGAAAGGGGGCCATGAATAATCGACGTGATCCAGCATTTTTCTCGGTACGGGGAAACTAACCCTCGAAGTTGATTGGGTTACGTTAGGTATAGAAGCCCTTATCCAATTATTGAGAGAGATTGGCGAGACTTTTTCTGAAACTGCTTTTGCGTGTCCATTGCTGGTAATGTTCTCGGGCCATCGCGGTGTTGGTAGGGTGTCTGCTGGCGGAGCGACATTGTAGTACATGTCATTGGTTGCTCGGTCACTTTCGTAAGGAAAGACGCTGTCACTGCTAGCCGCGGATACGGTGTTGCTTCGGAGGGAGGATTTCTTTGAACAGCTACATTTGAGGCGGTTGCAGGCTAAGCAGTCGTGGAACTTGTATTCATCTAGCAGGTCGACCAGGTCCCGCCGAATGGTTTGTAAGTTCAACTCCTGTTGGCAAAAAAAAAATAGGTTATATTAGGTTTGTTGTAGATAAAAAAAAGTTTATACAGGGTGGGCAAATATTTAATTTACATATGTAAGTAACCACTTAAAAATGTATAGAAAAACTTTTATTTCTGCTGTACAAATACAATATTTAGGGCTGATTTTTCAATAGTTAGAAAACTTTTTTCTGAAAAATAATATGGCAGTTAAACAGCTTTTGTGTAGAAAATATGACAAAGTGTCATATTTAGTTGTCATATTTATAAAAGTTAAGTTGCTGGCTATTGAAAAATCAGCCCTTATTTTATTAAAGCTACTAGAAGTATTTCCGGCAAACTAAGGCTGGTAACATACATAAGGATAGTTTATGTAATACGTTTATAAGGTTCTACTGTTCTTTTTCAAACTCATTACGAGATCTCAAAGAACCACAAGAAGTTTATAGTGTATACGTGACTTTAATCAGCTAACTTGTTGCGATGTTTTTGTGTAGTAGGTAAAATAAATACCCACATAGGTCTTACAAAATGAACTGATAGTTTTCCCGAGGATTATTTATGTTATAAACTTAAAAAGTCAACACAAAAAAAATGCATGCACACCAATATAAGTAGTCCATAAATCTTGCGATACGAATCATGTGGTTTAATTATACATATAATGGAAAACACTAGATTTTAATTTAATATAAAAACATATTTGCCAATTTCAGAAATACTAAGTAAACATCTTAAAATTTAGGTAATTCCACAATTATTCACAACAACATATTTTTGAAATAAACTGATTATTAATTTATATTAAAAATATTAGTTATCTACTTACTAACTGAAACGCCACGTCCTCGTAATAATAATGTTGAGATTTCTTCATTGTCACCAAAAAAAATCAGAACACTAAATAGAAATACTTAGTTTATACACTGCATATCTGTCACACTCGGAAATCAAATTAGAAACAAAAAAAATGCCATGCTAATTATTAAATGGATCAAAAAAATTAAATAAAGTACAAATCTCAAAAGTAAAAACATCTTTTTCCTTCGAAATCGTCCCTCAGTCCCCTTTATCGACCGCCGGGTAACTGAGATCGATTTTTATTTTGGCAATGGTTTTATGCGCTCGCACATCCCCTAATGACTCCCACTTCGATTGTTTCCGTCAATGTTCGACAGTTCCCATCGCCCTGACGGGCGCTTACGGAACATGCTACTAAGAAAGTGGAATGTTAAAGGGATTATGTCAAAGTAGTTTATTACTTTGGTCGTTATTAACTTGGCTTTGTTAATGAGGGTGATTTGTAGTACCCAGTAAAAATATTACCAAGTAATGTACTGATTAGTGATTAGTAATTCTTGTAATTAGATTATTGATCGTGAGAATAAACTTGTTGTTGTCAATATTTGAGACAACACGGCACTTCACATTCCTTCCTTTCTATTTTTTTCATTTACTAAGTATGGCGTTTAATTTAATGCTTCACCAGCTTACAAAGTGTGGCTACTATTGACTCAAGATAATTTAAAAAATAGCAACACCCTATACATAATATTACTTATATCGCACGCCTCTCGTAGCATAATAAGCTCAATCAGCCTATAATATTCCCACTACTGGGACACAGGCCTCCTCTCTTTGAGAGGGAGTGGGCCGTACTCCACTACACGAGCCCAGTGCGAGTTGGCAGATGTCATGTCACATTTCATACATTATTTTCACATAGCTATTGGTTTACGCGGCGCACGCCAGTAGATCTCCCATGCCGAGTCACTTTTATCGGTGCTTTATCTATTAATGAGCGCTATTGGTTCGATAACTTGTGAAGTGCGTTTCCGAACAAAGATAAACCATCATCCATTATGTTATTTTACAAAAGATTGGAAAACCACTAACGATTGGAAAGACAAATTGTCTTAATATAAAACGGCAAAGCAAAAATAATATCGCACGAAACAAAAACAATAACGTGAATTTTACGTTTCCTTAAAAAAAACGGTCAAGTGCGAGTCGTACTCGTGCACCGAGGGTTCCGTACATATTTGTAGGTATGTAACTACAAATTTACGGTTTTTGGATTTCTTCCTTTACTTGTGCTACATGACATTGCTTCTTGCCAAATTTCATGATTCTAGGTCAACGAGAAGTACCCTATAAATCTTGATTCCCTTGAGAGTGTCGAAATATACGTTTTTTGCGGCATAAACGGCCGTATCTTTTTTTACGTTAATTAGGAAGTTCGATTTTTTCACATCTTCAAGGGACTGTAGGTAGGGGGCTTTTAATTTTTACTCGATACCTCCACGCGTTCCCAATATAACGGGTCTTGACAGACAGACAGACAGGCGGACAACAAAGTGATCCTATAAGGGTTCCGTTTTTTCCTATTGAGGTACGGAACCCTAAAAATGACAATGATGTCGTTCAACATTACCGACTTACCTAGGTATCATAATTTTGTAACTAAAACAGTGTTAAGCCACTTATTCGCCCGAAAAAACACCTAAACCTTCGTTATGAATCAGTCCGTTTATTGGTGAAAACCGTATGAAAATCCGTTCGGTAGTTTTTGAGTTTATCGCGTACAGACAGACAGACGCGGCGGGGGACTTTGTTTTATTATAATAATTATGTAGTGTAGCTGTTGCTGGGTGTGTTTTCTATTTTGTCTTCATTATCGGGCTTAGAAAATTAATCAAGTATTCAAGAGCTTTTAATCTGAATTCTTACCGGTTTTTTTTTTAGGGCATGTGTAAGCCCGTTTCTCAATCTTATCGGATGTATAAGTGGTCGAGAGATTTGTAAACTACGAAGTATAAGCAGCGGCGACCTTAATTATTATAAATACAAATTAAAACAATACAGACTACAGACAAATGGATAATGACTTTATTTGCTCAATACTAAGGGCAAGATTCATAGACCCGCACCAAAACTGAACCAAGCGATTCATACGAATGTGAACATTATTCGTATCCAAATAATATTCCTATTCGTATGAAACGATGGGTTTACTTGGCAAAGTATAAGTGCAGTCCTGTGAATCTCGCCCCAGCACTAGCTGCTACAACACCGAAGCAGTAGAACTGAAATAATTTGTAAAGTGAAGTACCTACCTGGATTCAAACCTACAACTAGTAAGTGTCGGGACCGTTACCACGGGCCACCATTGCTCCTCATTCGGTAACAACATCACAATAACACTTTGCCTGACCTGAGAATAGAACCCGAGCCCTCGTGATCAACAGTCGCACTTGCGACCACTAAACTGACGATACAGTCCTACCCATTTACTAGTTTTAAATGACCAGGAACATTTCCATAAGTACAGACACAAACTTACTGTCTACCTAGCAATGACGAATAATCTTTAAAGACAGCGTTTATTTTGCAACGTAAACTACTTAACACCTATAATCCATAAAAAACAGTAACTAGAACCAAACAATTGTTTGTAAAAGATAACAATTCTGTGAAAGTCGAAGTTGTAAAATAACGGGAGTGATCATCAAAGTCGCCGACTGGCAATTTTGCCAAGTTAAGACAAAGATTGGTCAGGTGATCGTTTGCTGTGCACATGTTTTACTAATAGTATTTGTCCTTCACTGATATAGAAAGCAGGCGGCAAAAGCAAAAAAATCTATTCCAATATTATAAAGAGATAAGTTTGTTTGTATATAGGGGGTAAACTCTGTAACTACCAAAAAAAAATAACAAAATAGTATTTGCAAATATCTTTTTGTGTTTGATAGCTCAATTTTTGAGGAAAGGCATACGCTATTGAATAGCGTGACCCATAGGAGCCAACCAAAAAGAAAAAAGGCAGAAAGAATGCTAAGCGAAACCGAAATGAACGCGCGGGTAGGCGATGCGATGCGCGGACGAAGTCGCGGGCAGAAACTAGTAAAATAATAAAAATAATGTAATATTTACATACTTAGCATAACATCACGCCTGTTGTGGCTGAAGGGACAGGCAGAGTTGTAACAATGGTGCACACTTATTTCACCAGTTATGCTAAAGTTTAAGTCCCATGTAAATAGGGGGCGAGCCAATTGCAATCAGCCAAGTACAATCAGCCAAGTACAAATCAGACTCCGGGCTTCTACCACAGTAACTACTGGGCTTCTACCACAGTAACTACTGGGCTTCTACCACAGTAACTACTGGGCTTCTACCACAGTAACTACTGGGCTTCTACCACAGTAACTACTGGGCTTCTACCACAGTAACTACTGGGCTTCTACCACAGTAACTACTGGGCTTCTACCACAGTAACTACTGGGCTTCTACCACAGTAACTACTGGGCTTCTACCACAGTAACTACTGGGCTTCTACCACAGTAACTACTGGGCTTCTACCACAGTAACTACTGGGCTTCTACCACAGTAACTACTGGGCTTCTACCACAGTAACTACTGGGCTTCTACCACAGTAACTACTGGGCTTCTACCACAGTAACTACTGGGCTTCTACCACAGTAACTACTGGGCTTCTACCACAGTAACTACTGGGCTTCTACCACAGTAACTACTGGGCTTCTACCACAGTAACTACTGTGCTTCTACCACAGTAACTACTGGGCTTCTACCACAGTAACTACTGGGCTTCTACCACAGTAACTACTGGGCTTCTACCATAGTAACTACTGGGCTTCTACCACAGTAACTACTGGGCTTCTACCACAGTAACTACTGGGCTTCTACCACAGTAACTACTGGGCTTCTACCACAGTAACTACTGGGCTTCTACCACAGTAACTACTGTGCTTCTACCACAGTAACTACTGGGCTTCTACCACAGTAACTACTGGGCTTCTACCACAGTAACTACTGGGCTTCTACCACAGTAACTACTGGGCTTCTACCACAGTAACTACTGGGCTTCTACCACAGTAACTACTGGGCTTCTACCACAGTAACTACTGGGCTTCTACCACAGTAACTACTGGGCTTCTACCACAGTAACTACTGGGCTTCTACCACAGTAACTACTGGGCTTCTACCACAGTAACTACTGGGCTTCTACCACAGTAACTACTGGGCTTCTACCACAGTAACTACTGGGCTTCTACCACAGTAACTACTGGGCTTCTACCACAGTAACTACTGGGCTTCTACCACAGTAACTACTGGGCTTCTACCACAGTAACTACTGGGCTTCTACCACAGTAACTACTGGGCTTCTACCACAGTAACTACTGGGCTTCTACCACAGTAACTACTGGGCTTCTACCACAGTAACTACTGGGCTTCTACCACAGTAACTACTGGGCTTCTACCACAGTAACTACTGGGCTTCTACCACAGTAACTACTGTGCTTCTACCACAGTAACTACTGGGCTTCTACCACAGTAACTACTGGGCTTCTACCACAGTAACTACTGGGCTTCTACCACAGTAACTACTGGGCTTCTACCACAGTAACTACTGGGCTTCTACCACAGTAACTACTGGGCTTCTACCACAGTAACTACTGTGCTTCTACCACAGTAACTACTGGGCTTCTACCACAGTAACTACTGTGCTTCTACCACAGTAACTACTGGGCTTCTACCACAGTAACTACTGGGCTTCTACCACAGTAACTACTGGGCTTCTACCACAGTAACTACTGGGCTTCTACCACAGTAACTACTGGGCTTCTACCACAGTAACTACTGGGCTTCTACCACAGTAACTACTGGGCTTCTACCACAGTAACTACTGGGCTTCTACCACAGTAACTACTGTGCTTCTACCACAGTAACTACTGGGCTTCTACCACAGTAACTACTGGGCTTCTACCACAGTAACTACTGGGCTTCTACCACAGTAACTACTGGGCTTCTACCACAGTAACTACTGGGCTTCTACCACAGTAACTACTGGGCTTCTACCACAGTAACTACTGTGCTTCTACCACAGTAACTACTGGGCTTCTACTGAGAAATTCCTGACGGAAAATCCCAATGCCCATTTTTATTTTAAAGAACTCAATTTAGTCGATTTTAAAAAGACACACAATCCATCACTGTCTAAACTTGTATGTCATGTGTTTATTATTTATTGAAACACTAACTGAAGGAGGTGGCGGGACGGCTCAGGGAGAGTGCCGGACGGCGCGTATGTGTTCCACGCGCGCCTCAAAGAGATGTCAGCATTAAGGAAGGGGCCCGCCAGGGCCGAAGCCTGCCGGGGTAGCGGGATCGTCCGAAAGGGTTACCGCTGCCCCGGAACATAAAGGGCTAAGGAAGGAACACGGGTGGGTTTTAGTCAGTAAGAGTCTGACACTCCCTTCCGCTCCACCCAGAGCGGGAGGAGTCATTAGATGATTTCCCATCCACAAAAAAAAAAAAAAAAAAAAAAAAAGTGATGTTCAAGTTAGCGGAAAATGGTGTGTGAAAACTCCCTATTCACAAAGGGTCCATCAAAAACCCAAAGGGATGGATGCGAGAAATATTAAAACCGACCTCCCTTTTTCCTTCTCAGTAGTGTGCAAGTTCGAATTGATAGAAATAAAAAGAAAACAAAAAAGTTAGAGGGGCTTGTGGCTAAGTAATAACAGCCGCACGGGTCGATCGAGCTGGTTAAGCACGCTTGCTGCGGTTGGTCTATGGATGGATGACCATCTTTACATACCCAGACCCCTCCGTGCCTCGGAAAGCACGTTAAGCCGTTGGTCCCAGCTGTCGTTCGTGGATCTTTGATAGTCGTTACGGGTCGTCAAAAGCCCAAAAGTCTGACAACCAGTCTTCCCAAGGGGTTTTGTATTACCCAGTGACTGGGTTGTGGAAGTCAGGTAGGCAGTCGTTCCATGTAAAATACTGGTACTCAGCTGCATCTGGTAAGTCTTCAACAACATTAATTGCGTTATTTACGTTGTAGAGCAGACGAATGATTCGAACGTAATGAAGCAATGGATTAGTCATATCTTTCAAAAGATTCAGATCGTGATTGATAGTGATCGTGATTGATAGGATGCAGGAGACCTGTGACCAGCAGTCCCCTTCAATCTGACCTACCTCCTCACATGACGGTATTCGGGATGACTGACTGCTGTCATGAAGCCACCGCAACTTGTCTGTTCAATGCGGTGTGCTATCCGTTTGTCTCAATTACTGCTGTAGTGTTGTAACTTGATCAAGTCGATACTTTTGGCTACATTGTTACAATTTTTATGTTTAGGAGTAATAATATGCCTGGTATAACCTTGCACGGATTTTATGTGCTGAATATACATATTATTACCTAATTCTGTGTTGCCTGCCCAAGCAAATATTTTTGAGGAAATCTCAGCAGCAGACCGGAGTTCTGATTAATAAAGAAGAGAAATGGTAGTAGATTCACTTGACAATAAGCGGAACTTCAAATTATCGAAGGCTAATAAAAATACCTACATCTATGCCTATTCGGTAAATACAAAAATGTGTGAATTATTAACTTAATCGCTCAGGCCCGGCGCGTACCACTGGTGGCACATTACAAATTACAATAGAAAATCAATTGTGTGTCATTAGCCGGCCTTAACTAGTTAACATATTTATGAATTGGGCTGCGCGACACGTCAGTTCATGTTGCTGTTTTAGTAATACCGACTTCATGAGTCATCTGACGGTGACAATTGGCATTACTAAGGTTTAAAAAAAATAATCTTAATACCATAGTAACCAGTAACTTTTAAACATTATTATGATTTTTTTTATCTTTTACAGGTAAGTTCGTGATTATGGAAGTCTCCGAACAAACGTAGGTAACAAACGTAGGTAACAAACGTAGGTAACGAACTTCCTTACGTTACGCAAAGCCAAGTCTCCGATTTCAATATTTTTTGAAATCTAATTAAATTAAAGGAATTGCTAGGAATATTTTACTTTAATGTTTTTCCTCAACTAAAATTAATTCATTTATGAAATAAAAACCACGAGGCGTTTGCAATAATTAACAATAACGTAGGTAACCAAAAATAAAAAACATCTGAATACCTACATAACACTCATCACAACGCTTCTTATGGACATAATTATTCCTAATATAATTAGATTCATCAAGTTTCAGGTAGCCCAGAAAATCCATGTTTAGACGAATAAGGTCTTCCTTTGGGCAAATAGCCCCACAAAGACAACTACCAACCCATTACTCCAACACTACATTCAATAAACGCCATTATCCTTCCATTTAACTGAAAAGCACATCCCGGATCGATATCTCATATAGCCAGCATTGTCTCTCAACACTGCGAAGAATGCCATCTTAATATGCGAGCGGCAAATATCGAGCGCCGCACTTCACTATGCGAGGAATGCCACTGACGCGTAGGAACGTGACCGGATTATCGATACCGATATTGCGATGGAATATTTTATAAATTGGAGAAAAATTCGAGGTGTCTGTTGGTTTTATAAGTGGTGCGTGTTGATGGAGACGTTACGATAATTTTTTGGATGTTTGTGAGTGGGGAGAAAAATAAATATATTTGCTTTACTATACAGTTGTATTGCAAATTAGTTTAATCATGATGATTAAGGAAATCATGACCATTGTATTTGTATTCAAATAACAGTGGGTATTATTAAAACAAAGAAAACTAAACTAACCTTAAATAGAAAGAAGATAATAAAATAAGTAATTTCTTTTACCTAACAAGCATGTCTGTACTCATAATTAATAAAAAAAAACTTATTTACTCCATACCAATAACAAAGTTAGTCATAAAACATATTCCCTGCACTACCGTGTAATTACTTCTTCCACTATTTTATAAAACACACGCCACTCATCGACTATGAGCGATTATGAAGGCTCATTTACATTCGTACGTATTACGGCTGCGTGCGAATACCGCATTTCAATTTAACCTCGTAGGTATTCATAGGCTCAAATGTTAACGCTTTCGTTAGTTGCAAATGACATTTGAGAGTTGTGTAGTTTATAGTGATCTTACGCTTCCACTATTCCAAAAACTATTACCTATGTTCAACACATGCTGAATTTATATTCCTTTCCAACCCCCATGTACCTATTAGATTAGAATAATCTAATCTAATACATGGGGGTTGGAAAGGAAAAAGCCTTTGCCCTACAGTGAGACAATACAGGCTGAAAGTAAATAAATAATTCATGTGTCGCACTACTTGGATTATTGATTTTCGTTTCATATCCACAATATTTGGTGACCTTGAGTTATACTCCTGGTAGAAAAACAAGGAGTGATAATATGTTATTTTTATGTTATAATATACAAATATTTTATCAGGTAACTGGTAAGATAACTTTCATAATATTAATCAGTAGATACTCGACTTCGATATCTGAATAAACAAGAAACGACAATATGGTAGTAACGAAAAAAAATATTGATGAGAGTATGAAATACAGGAAAGAACGCATCTCACCTTCCACCCTTTAACCCAACCCCAGTTGATATTCTTACAGCGTCCTCTTCCGGTATTCGTCCCCGTTCCGAGCCGTCCCGAGCCGTTCCAATCCGTCACGACACCGCACATTCCTTGACACGTTATGAGCCATAAAGTGCTTTGTTATAAACCCCTTTTTATATCTAATCATGTAATGGATTGCACAGTGATAATATTTAATAGGTGAAAGGTGAGGGCGGAGTGTGCAGGATTTAAGTAGATTGTTCATGATTATGTCATGTTGAGGAACGCATGATGAATGAATAAAGGTAGTTGAATATTATTTATTTGTGGGGTTTATGACGTTGTCATAACTAATTATGTAATATTCCTGTGTTGTAGGGTTTATCAGCTAAAGTTTTGTCTTATTTTTTTTAAGTTTCAAACTTAAGAACTTAGCCGATTTTAATTTATATCATCGTTGATGTAATGTTTTCATGATCATTTGAAACATGTTAGGCATAAAATATAATTATTATTTTGTACTTTCAACTATTAAACGTAACAAGCAAAGATGAGGAACCAAGTAACTGCTGAACTATAAAAATGTTTTTTTTTCTACTTCAATATTGTACAATATGGCTTGCTAAACAAAATCTTATGCCGATACAATAATAGTGCAATATTGCAAAATATTTACCATCGATATCTTAAAGATCGAAGTCAGCCCATCACTATCCATAACGAGGGGGCGTGGCTAGACGTGTCGTTACCATGACAACTAGTGCGACTCACCCGCGTTCCGGAAACATACGGGAGAAGGAATTTGAGGCGTGCTCGGGCGGTTTTTTGTAGAAGGCATATTTGTAGTGTGATGGTATACGGAGCAAACCGGAGCATGTCTTTAGCATTTTATATCGATTGATAATCTTGTAAAATAGTTCAATAACCGGGGAAGAAGAATTCACGCCTCGGTTTTGCTAGCTGATGAAGGCTGAAACACCGAAAATACATATTGTTAGAACTTTTATTCCTGAATACAATTTTTCTTATATTTTAGAAAGAGTTTATTGATGATGTAACAAGGTAAAGAGTGGAATCTCCTTAATGGAAGCACATTTCCCACAATATCACATTTCAACTATTTCACTTAAAAAAAAACGTGTTAAAAAGTCGAGATGTGTCGTGAGACATCCGGTTGGTACGAAGTTCCTTTCGTGTATATTAGGTAAATTAAATAACAGGCACAGTTAAATAAATTAACAACATTTGAGAGTAAATAAAGAAATAAAAACCAGCTGAGGTGCATCCCGCACGTCCATACTAGTCTATCTATTCTGTAAAAAGCTCATCATGAAAACTCAGGTGAAGTGAGCTGTCAATAGTGTCAATCCTAAGCATCAGTTGGAATGACAGCTCACATCGAGCCCACTTCACCTAAGATATCTCGGTGAGAATGCGACAGAATAGATCGGAAGTAATATACCTATGGCAAAAGTGTTGTGTCAAAGTCAAAACATTTATTTCAAACTAGCTTTTGCCCGCGACTTCGTTCGCGTGGAATAGTGACTTCCGGCAGATTTTTGGTTTTACCCACATACATAGTTCCCGATCTCGCGGGATCTCTTCAAAAATGAAATGTGGAAGATATTCATAAACCTTTTAATCGACAAATACAACGGAACCAATTTTGAAAACAACCACCAGACATCCCAACAAACATACTTTTTAATCTACTAATACAACGGAGCCAATTTTAAATTTACGAAACGATCAATCCACAATTCCACGACAGTACCGAAGCGCTCGGCCGATACCCAACCAAATGCGTGTAACGAAACCATAGCGCGATCTATTTCGATCCCAACGCCATCTATCGAGCATAGTGACAACTCGGATTAAGTATTTATCTATACTCCGTTCGGGCATTTTCTTTGTACTAAAAGTTTTATTATATTGATATTATTTTTTTCATACCTTTTTACTATTTATTTACTTTTTTCCGATGAATTAAAACAATAACATGAACCGAACTCGTGTAACGATCGACACCATTGCGCGATCACCAACTCGACATAATTATAGTACTAATAGAATTATCTATACTCCGTTAGAGCATTTTCTTTGTACTAAAAGTTGTATTATATTATATTTTCATACCTTTTTACTATTTATTTACATTTTTCCGATGAACTTTCAGTACTGAATTGATGCAGACTCTTGACCAATAGATGGCGCTGTATGTCCGCAATAAATTTTATTTTTTATTTTATTTTTTATTTTTTGTAATAAAAACTATCCTATGTCCTTTCTCAAGTTCCAAACTATGTCTGTACCAAATTTCACACAAATCGGTTCAGTAGTTTAGGCGTGAAGCAAAGACAGACAGACAGACAGACAGACAGAAAGACAGACAGACAGAGTTACTTTCGCATTTATAATATTAGTTTGGATAGGCACTTTTGAACGATTTAAATGTTACACTCGTTATTAGTGACGGCCTAAATGTTACACTCTTTATGGTAGAGCTCTCATTCACCAAGTGCGCAGAGTATAACGTGCGGCGAGGAACATCGTTCCAATAAGAAATAATGAACACGCGCGCCCATCCTAACCACTTGCCCGTATGTTCTCCTATAAAGACATACCGTGGTACAACCGCTTGTATTTGATCCCGACACAATGTTTCACACTTATTTTATTTTCTCCACGCATCGGTATGGAAAACTATCACTTTATATTTATTTCTTTTCTTTTGTGAATTTCAAAGATATAGTAAAGGTGTAGAAAGAAAGAAGGTTTCTTTTTTGCTCATTAGTGATGTCTCGATGTGTTGAAAACCATTTTTCATATTTTAGAGGTGTTTTTTGCAACAAAAGTTTATCAAATATTTAGTTAGTTGTGGTGTAGGCTTTCATATTTTTCTTATGTTTTTTTTTTCTTAAATAGCGCTGTAAATGTGAAGATCGTACCTAAAAGAATCATGTATACTTTATCCCGTATTTTTTAATATTTCTCTAGTAGTTGTGTAGGTACGTACAGGTAGAATAAATGACAGCAGAATCAGAATACTCATTATAAATGCGAAAGTAACTCTGCCTGTCTGCGTGTTACCTTTACATGCCTTAACGGCTGATCGGATTTCAATGAAATTTGGCACACAGGTAGACTGTGACCTGGGCTAGGACATAGGATACTTTATCCCTGTAGGACATTCTTTTGGGATAACTCGTTTCCGTATTCCACGCGGGCGAAGCCGCTGACAAAAGCTAGTATTTTATATTTTCTTCAACTAACTTTTTCGAAGAATAGGACAGATTAAAATGTCAATTCAAATTACGTTTTTGAACAATTTAAAAAAATCTTTAAAGTAATAATGAATATAAAAGTCTAAACTTTTTAATCATCCCTTGGTTTTATTAGTAGTCCTATAAATCTTCTTGTATTTTTTTATAAAATATTGCTTCTGATAAGAATATTTCAGTAAGTATTTGACTAACGGCCGACCACCCAACAATCAATTTTCAGTTAAAAACTGATCGCTACTGATGGTAGCCAGTATAATCATAACTGCCAGTACAATATTATAATCATACAGATCGCTACTGATATAGATTATTGGGACGTTAAAACCAGCGATAGATAGGTTTTTCCACCTCTAGTATGCCAAAACTGGTGATACATAGATAATTGGGTTCGGCCCTAAGTTAGTTACTAACACTTTGACAAAAAATAGGACTATAAACATTATACTATCATTTAAATTTGTCTCTCATCAGTTAGTCATGCACGAGGTTCTGGATTCGAATCCGTGCTACTTCCAATGTCACTGTTTCAATTCATATGTGCAGACGCCAGCACATCAAGCTACTACAATCTGTCAAATTTATTTAATAGATTTTCAACTTTATCGCTAAATAATAAGGTTCAAAGTCGATTGGGAAAATTTGACAGTTTCGTGTAGCTTGATGTGGTGGCGTCTGTACTTTCTGAGTTTATCTTGGACATTAGTCACATCGTTAGGAAGCCTGGACTTATAGTCGATATGAGTCCGAAATCGTTAACCCGTCTTGAGCAAGCATAGTGATCAATGCTCGTGTCTTCTGTGTATGAGAAGACGCCTCTCCCCTGCAGTGGGACAATAATAGGCACTATTATATTAAAGTCTATCTTCAGAACAGCATCCATATTTTACAATAGCTTTCATGTTGAACTATTTACCTAACCTACCTAGTTGAGTGTATAGATATTGTGCCACAATCAACCACTGTGTACCCCGTATATCTCCTAAATCCCCCAAATAAATAAAATACAGTTGAATTGAAATTTAATGTATAAAAACATGGCACTGTATTTACAAAGATATATTCTTTTCTGATCCGCGCCGATATAAAAATGTATACGTGGACAATCCTTAGGTCATAAACAGGGATTATTTTGGATACCCGTGGATATAACTCACGGTTTGCGAGCGATAAGGTCGGATACTAAGCGGATATGGGTCGGATACGCGGATATCACGACTGTGAATAGTGCGACGAGATTTGTAAGGCAATTGTTCGACGCTCAAATAGTTGTTTTTATGTATTTTTTCGTTATAGAGGAGCGAATATCTTTACTGTTTTGTGAGAAAGATAAAAATACAGTTATTTTTTGTCAGTTATGTGTCAACGAATGAAAATAGGCTAGTATAGCGCAGTTTTGTTCGATTTGTTTAGAACTTTTTTTTCCTTGGCAACATTACAACAGAAAAAATACAATTTACAGATACCCTTGGTCTCAAACTAGGCAGAACCTGTATCTTAGGCACCACTAGATAAAATAATGTACTATGATTGCTATTGCTACGCCGTAGCAAACAGCTACGCTGTAACAGTAAACAGCTACGGCGTAGCAATTGCTACGTGAAAGACAACAAAGCGTGACATTCTTAAACAAAGTTTAAAAAAGCCAGTCAGTTAAACGAAATGTTCCAATATCATTAAGGTTATACGCATAAATATATATATGTAGTCAATGACAGGCTATAGATCTTGCACAAGCCGTTAAATACAACAAGTTGCGGCTAAAAGTTAAACTTAATGGTCTGGCGGCCGTTAAATAAATCTTCTGTCAACTAACTCTGTGACTAGAGTTAATAAGTAAACTAGGTTTAATTTAACAAGTAACTTGTCAGCGTGAAGCATGACCTTAATATTTTCTTTACGTAGCACTCTAGTCATTTTTAGGGTTCCGTAGTCAACAAGGAACCCTTATAGTTTCGCCATGTCCCTCTGTCCGTCCGCAGCTTAGCTCAGAGACTCTTAGTACTAGAAAGATATAATTTGGCATGGATAAACGTATTAATCACGCGACAAAGCAATAAAATAAAATCTTGAAAAACATTTTTATACCTCCTCAACACGTAAAGTAGGGATGTTTTTTTTCTCTCGTCTACCCCATGGTGCGGGGTATCGTTGGATAGGTCTTTCAAAAGTATTGCGGGTTTGTGACAACAAGTTTTCGATTCAGGGATCCGTTTGTGAAATATTTAGGTTTAAAGTGCAAATTTTTGTAAGAGTCAAGTGTCCCCCCTCCTGCCAGCTAAATGGTTATTTTTGGATATGTGACGTTTGGAAATGTGTAGTAGTATATATAACGAAGTTAAAAGTTAAAAGGAAAACTATCACAGATAAGTAGGCTCTACAACTTTACGAATAATAGTCGACCAACTTACATTTGCAGTTGCAATAGCGAGAACATGATTTTCAACTACAATGTTAAGTTTGTTCTTGGGATAAATTCATTCCAACTACGAAACCCTTCATTGTGCGTGGTCCGACACGCACTTGGCCGGTTTTCTTGCTTGGTACACAATAATAACGTCATAAATGCACTTTAGTTTGACATAGAACAACTATCAGCAGTTATTCAAAATACTTTGAATCGGTTGTAGAAGCGAATTATATAATTACGTAAGCTGTGAGTTGTCTGACAGCCCTACTTATAAAGTGGCACGCTTATCGTTTTACGCGCACTCAGTGAGCGTAAAACTCACTTGTAAATGTGCCTAAATTCGTACAAAAAATGTCACACTACACTTTTAAATTATTTAAGCATGTTTTATTTCTTTGCTCATTCAATCCTTTGGGTAATGAAACTTATACTAAGTTCTCACGTATAATATTTCGACCAGTTTATGTAAGATGTCCTTCCTCTCAAGTCCCAAAAAATCAAATCAAACACCATGTCCGTAATATTAAAAGCAGCTTCAGAACCCTAAAACAATTACGTTCGGCAGTGAAGCGCGCAGGGCTGTCGCGAGCGATAGCGCCGCCTCGCCGCCGCGTCGCCGCCTCGCCGCGCGCCGATGTGTTGTGACACCCCTGTATTTATGTGCCACTAATAATGTGGACCCTGTTGACGGTATTTGTTGAAAAGTTAAATGGTTGCCTTGGCTTTAATGGGAAGATTGTGCGCATGGTTTTGGTGAAAAATCTTAGCGGAAAATGTCTTCAAAGTTATTTTGTTTGGTTCCAAATTATTTTCACTGATCTTCTCGCTATGTTTGTACTCACATCATCCATTAA
Organism: Hydraecia micacea; assembly: GCA_914767645.1. NCBI lineage: Eukaryota > Metazoa > Arthropoda > Insecta > Lepidoptera > Noctuidae > Hydraecia > Hydraecia micacea. Next base: position 522,538 of record OU611798.1, read on the forward strand.
AAGACGTTGTATCACTGCAATGAATTGTTAAAGAGAAAATTGTCATCAGCATGAAAATGTAAGGAAGAAACAGGCGTACTACATTGACTCCAGACAAGAGAATGTTGTTGAAGACTTACCAGATGCAGCTGAGTACCAGTATTTTACATGGAGCGACTGCCTATCTGACCTCCACAACCTAGTTACTAGGCAACACGATACCCCTTGGTAAGACTGGTTGTCAGACTTTCGGGCTTCTGACTACCCTTAACGACTGTCAAAGTTTCACGAATGACAGCCGGGACCAACGGCTTAACGTGCTTTCCGAGGCACGGAGGGGTCTCGGTATGTAAAGATGGTCACCCATCCACAGACCAACCGCGGCAAGCGTAGCTTACCTGATCGATCGACCTGTGCGGCTGTTATTATTTAGCCACGGGCCCCTTCCATCATTTGCAACACCTACTGGAATGCAGATGTAGATAGAATTATTTCTAAATGTTAAAGCTCGTTCGCTCCCCAAGACACCCAATAAAAGACAATTACCACCAAGAACAATAACAGCACCCAAAAAAAAATCACTTAATATCCATAACTTAAGGGTCCGAGAGTTCAGCCCATAGCCCGATAATTTAGCGGGTTTCCGGCCGGCGGGCAAGATGGCGCGGGCAATTTCCGTTTGGCGCACTTTGAGTCACCCAGTGCGTTTGACGCGCCTCGAGTGCCTTTGCTCAGATAATTGGTGCTCTCTGACTACACTCGGCATATTCCATTTTTGCGGGTGAGTGTACTGTTCGGTTCACGTATTGTTTGTTAATTAGTGGTTACTGACGGGGGTTTGTTATTATTTTAAGGTTGTGGTACCTATTTGTTTTGTTAATACATAGGTCTGTCATTTTGAAAAAAAAAAACTATTTTGTATTTTTAATATGCACCCTAATTGCGTAACACACTATGGATCTCAATCAGAATCATTTTGAAGGATATTGCTAATCCATTGCTTCATATGATCGCAAAATGGGTCTGCTCAACAACGTAAATAACGCAATGAATGTTGTTGAACTGTCAAAATGAAACCCATTGCTACTGATAGTATGTTACGCAATTACCGCGCTGGTTCCAAAGAAGAATGATAGCAAGCGTAGCCGTTGACAGGGGAGAATGGAAGACAATTACGTGTTTCAACGACACCAACTAATATGGGACCAGGACAGCAAGATGATGAAAATGTTTCCAAAGCATAGCACTTATTAAATCTAGAAAACCACGACACAATCATAATATCAAAACTACTGAAAATAAGTTATTACTTGTGTATGTAGGTTCCTACAATAAGTTTCTAAAATCCAATAAAAAAATATGTTTTATGGCCTCCAGATCTTTTCTTTCAAGTTTATGCATCTGAGATTTGCGTTCCTAACTACATATACTCCTACAGACCTACTTACCCACCAAATTAGATCTTTATGAGGTGTTTTACCCGATTGCGGCGAAGCCCAAGAGGATGGTAATGTTTTTAAACAGTCTAAACAGTAACATTTTAAATATCAATCCAATAATCCAATGTTGTTGGTATAATGGCGTGGCTAGCTGACATAATTAAGGCATACAATTTTGCATGCCTGCTATTGTTTACAATCAAGTTTTTCTAACTGAACAGACAGCTGTGCTGCTGGGGAGTTTGTTGCGCCACTTCTTCCTAGCGAAAGCAATAGAAAGTGGTGACTGTCTTATGTAATGTTGACGTTCGAAAAGTGCTGATTGTCAGCCTAATTTGAATAAATTACTGCTGGTTTTGGTTCTATCGTCCCAGAAACTCCAATTCCCAACCATATACTAGTTGTATCATTCACAATACTGAAATCAAAAGCCTCGGGCCTCCCTTGTAAAGTTTAGTTAGTAAATAAAAGGAGCCTTCTCGCCGGTAATCCGTTTAGACGCTCTTTGATTACGTAAATCACTGTTCTTAAGGCGAGTACGGTTGCGCTAATGTCATTATGTCGCTGCCTTCTTGTATTGTGCTGCCTTTAAGCTGGCGAGCGGTTACTGGACGATAGTGGAGTTTGTTTAAAGATTTCCTTTTTGTTTAATTTATTGTATTTTAACGGGATAGTCTAAACAGCGTGTTAACGAAGTTGTCTTGTTGGGTTAGAGTCCCACATAACTGCACTATCTCCCCGTGGTAGTGCAGAATGCATGAGCATTTCTCCACGTAAAAAAAAAAAAAGGTCACCTAAGAAAGGTGAGAGATTAGGTTATTTTTTTAAATGGACTTGCTCTTGACTCTAGTCTGGGTCAAAGGTGACAGAGACAAAGTCGACGATGGAGCGAGCTTATACAGAAGAAGCCTGTTCACTCTCACTTTGAAGAGATTTGGGTTGTATGCGCTCGGAAAAACAGACGCAGGTAGAGAGTTCCACTCTTTTGCTGTGCGCATTATAAAGGACATTTGCAAACGCTTAGTGCGAATTGGTGGAATAGCAACCAGGTAGGGATGGTAACATGCTGTGCGTGCGTGTGTAATCTGAACCTTCGTTGACTCAAATTGTCAACAATTCCTAATCGACCGTTAAAAAAACAAATAAAATATGTATCGAGTAGGTCCACGTCCATCTGATAACAACTTTATTATTATTTTGTATTTCAGCACTTTGCTGCCTAAAGTATTACAATAGTATAATGACCAGTAATTTACCATATCCATTACGTGACACCACGTTTTTGTTATAGCTTTATGGTTTTCCATCAAAATTATTTCAGAAGACATCATAATAATGTATATTGTTAAATGTTAATACAGAACATTACTGTTTCCTGTTTGCGCATTCAATTATAACAGTTTTAGGTACATTAAAATTTAGTATTGATTTTCATTTCAATCTCTAATCGTATATGTACTTTTTTAAATTATTTCTCTGACTAAAACACCACAATTTTAATCCATAGCGCTTACTGAAGTGACCTTATTTTATAACTTAAAACATATTCACAAAAAAATAATAACAAAGTTTAAGAAAATCGTATAATAAATACAGAACGCTAATAGAACTGTTGACTAACTAAAACTTTTCAAAGAAACTGATTCAGTTCTCCACTGTCGTCTTAAACCAAACGCAGGAAGTGGCTGAAACACAAATCTCTTTAACAAGCCCCATTCACTCGCACTCGCTACTTGCCTCCGCACTAACCCAATTGAACGCAGCACAATACTGCCAGCAGATTTATTAGGGTTAATCAAAATGTACCAAAGCGTCGCTTCCCGAGTCCTATTTGATTTAGTTATTTAATAAACATTTTGTACTGCGAGACTAGCGCGTCTTAACTTGAATACAAGTTGGGAACGGTTCAAAAGAATGGAGTTTGTATTGTATCTTCACATTAATTACGTAATCGAAAGGATGAATACACGTATTTAGAAAAATTTTACTGATGTGTTTATTAAATTCTTATAAATCAAAAATGTTATTGTACTTTATCATCTTTCCTACATTATCATCTTCATTCTCTCTTCCTTATACCAATTTATTTGAGGTCGGCACAGCATGTCTGCTTCATGCATACTTCAATAGTAGTCACCATAATAATTTGCTTAGAAAATACATCCCTGATCCCTGTACAATCTACCTTAAAAGCATGCAAACATTGAAAATATTTTTTTAATAAAAAAAGTACACATCAGATCTTGGTGTTTACCCCATTTTCTAGCCGTATAATCTAAAAATTGTTCAATGTCTAGTTTAATTTCAATGGCTCTTCTAATAAATGAACATAGCTATCACATTTTTAATCGCTAGAAATCATTCGTTGTTTATTATGCTCTGAACAAAACAAGAACAAAGTAAATGGCATAGAAGTAATATGAGCTATCAACCACTGAACCGTCACCAGTCTTAACGCTATTGTAATATTTATTTATTTACATTTGGGAAAACAAACAGTAGTATATTAAACTTATAATATAATAAAGAAAAAGTATTTATTAATAAATTCAAAGTCCAATTATTTATTTCATATAGGCACTTTTAAACGTCAAAATGAAATAGAATTGATGCTAGTCGCCCCATCCAAAAGGTAGTTTCGTATAGAGAAGAATGAACAAGAAATTCCACCGTTATCCTTTTAAAAATGTTTTACAATATTTTGTAAACATTATTTATATAATTATATGTGAAGACGATGCACCTAGAATAATATTAATATAGGTTTTTGTTTGCCTGTAATGTCCCGAGTTTCGGGCTAAGGCCTCTTCTCATATAGAGAAGGATTGAGCTTGATCACCACGCTGGCTCAGTGCGGTGAGGTATATAATATAGGTAAAAAGAATTAAAAATAAAGCAATGACAGGTAAACTAAATATGTGATTAATACAATGGTGCTCACATATTTACAAATATTGTAGAATTAAATGATTTTCTTAAACTTTTAACAAGTAATAATTTTGTGTGTGAGTTAAAGTAATTAGAGAATGTAAAATAATTAAAAAATATATATAAAATTAAATTAGCAACTAGTTTGATTTTGTCTAAACTAAGACCTAACTAATTACAACATCACAATCCGTCAATCCCAAACGTCTTAATCCCAGCTCTCGTAAATCAAAAGCTAACATAATCATAACTAAAACAAAATAGGTTCCCTAACAAATGTTATCGTCAACCCTCTCTCCGCCGATGTCATCTATCAGTCATGTGCTGATTAATAGCGCGGTAATTAATCAAGACGCGAGGAGGGTTAGCTTGGGTCGTGGCTCGTGGCTACTTTCATATGAACATGTGACTGAGACATAGATGGAGAAAGGAGGAACAATTAATGATAATGTATTGGGGTTAGGTATCTATAATTCAGCCGCTTGAAACTGGGGCGGTTCATTGGTTTATATTATTTGCTATTAATAAAAAATTAATTTACTCTGAGAACTATGGAAAATTCTGTAAAAAATTAATTGTCACTGCCAAACTTTATTTCACAAAATGGTACATTTAGCTTTATATAATAATTTGAAGAAACATTGGTTTCCACAAAACCTGAAAAATCGGTAGACGGGTTCTTAAAAAAAATGTTAAGCGGTCTTAGTTTCCTCTTCTTTTTAAAACAAAGTACATACATTGATAATTCCCATATTCCGCACAGTCACACTTAATGCATATAGGTAACAGCTTAGCGATAATTTCTACTAATGCATATAATACAGCGATCATTTTTACAAGTGATCTGGGATCCGCTCTGGATCCGCGGCGACAGTCACGCGCGCCCCTTTCACGATGCATTACGCTTAGCACTACCATTGTGTGGCGTGAGTCATGGGAGGGCGCGGGGCGACTAGTCAATGTTCTAGAAAATGGGGCTTAAGCTCCGCGTGTATCCTATTTGACCTGAAACAATAGAAAATCAATTGTGTCTCATCAGCGGAGCTTGAGAGGTCACCAGTACGCTTTGAAATGAGGATTGATTTGTAACAACCACGGGCTACTGAATTAGACACAAGAATTTTATAATCCTCTCCTAATTACTATTAACTAAAAGTTCTTATACAAATCACCTTGCTTTAATGTGATTTCCAACTATCTTACATTTGTATAAAAATCAATTGCCGTTTGTTAGTTTCGCAAAAACTCGAAAATGGCTTGACCTATTATGATGAAACTTTATTACCTTCATGTGTGCATGCTGGAGACGGTTTCTAGCGAAAAAAAAGGCATTGTAACGCATGCCACATGGCATTATCATCATCTGCCTAGCCTTTTCCCAACAATGTTGGGGTCGGCTTTCAGTCTAACCGGATGCAGCTGAATACCAGTATTTTACATGGAGCGACTGCCTATCTGACCTCCACAACCCAGTTACTGGGTAATACGATACCCCTTGGTAAGACTGGTTGTCAGACTTTCGGGCTTCTGACTACCCGTAACGACTGTCAAAGATCGACGAATGACAGCCGGGACCAACGGCTTAACGTGCTTTCCGAGGCACGGAGGGGTCTTGGTATGTAAAGATGGTCACCCATCCACAGACCAACCGCGGCAAGCGTAGCTTAACCTGATCGATCGACCTGTGCGGCTGTTATTATTTAGCCACGGACCCCTCAATGCCACATGGCATTAGTAGTATTTAATAAAAATATGTTTTTGCGAGGTTCATTCCCAAGCCATGTTTTTATTGCAAATGTTATATTCTGCCTTTACACGTAAAGAAATCCCATTTTATGCTAAACAAAATTGAATTTATCATGCTCTGTGCAAATAGACTTTATTCATTGTGTTTTTATTCGGAATTACAAGTACGCAAAAGTAACAAAACTCTACTAGGTATCGGCCGTTTTATATCCGTGTTTTCATATAATTGATTTCCTCGTGCCCGCTTACTCTTTGGACCACAACGCAAGACATCTTGAGAGCACGGCTAGTACAGCAATAAGTTAGAATTTTCCTAATAACAGCGAAGTGTAGGTGCGAGTGGAATGAGCGCGAAGAGCCGGATAATGGCGGCTGAGATATGGCCGCCATGCCTCTGTGCCGGGCTTTTTTAGTTGCGGGCTATTTGGAGAGTTACTTTAGAAGAGTTGGGCTTTTAGTTACGAAAAGAAATATAGAGGTGGACTGTCTTTGCCAGTTTCAATTTGACGTTTAATTCTCAGACATATTGTGTTCCTCTGCTATTTGACAGACTTTTTCCCACGAGTACCTACTTACTAATTCCTTGCTTATTCGTGACTGTATCATGGATATTATTTTATACCAGTATTTGAAAGTCTTTTTTAACTTCCGGTTACGTGCACGTTCCTTGGGAAGTGTGAAATGCAATTCTTTGTGTTGCCATCGAAACGACACCTGTTGATTCTTCTCAAAGTTCTATCACATATCTATACATACAAAAGAGCTACGTTTGATTTCATCTACTTACAGTATGTCAGCTATAACTCATAGAGCTAAGGGCTGACTTTTCAATAGTCAGATAACTTTTATCTGAGGAACACATATTGCAGTTTGACAGTTTTTGTACAGAAAATATGTTAAACTGTCGGAATTGTTCTTTAGATAAAGTTATCTGACTATTGAAAAATCCAGCCTATAACAAAGTCTAGGAGAAAAAAGACTGAACCTCTTCTTACAGTTATTGGAAAATAATAAACAAGGTGACTGTAATGTAACAGTAATGAATTTAACCAATTTACCCTATGGAAATAACCATTTATGTTTTTGCTGGTTTCACATTGAAAGAAAAATAAAACTCGAAACTCTACCACTCATATTCGCATTCCGCACCAAAGGAACCACTAACACAGATTTATTCAAACACAAGAAAAACCAAGAAACCTAAAACCGAAGTAACAAAGGCCGACTAACCCGCATTAATGTACCCCTCTCCTTCCCCCCCCCCCCTCCCCCCTGTAACACCTACCTATAGAATAATTTCAGAAAGCGTTCTCTCATTTCTACCCACTAGGACTACATATGTATGAGACACTCGCCCGATTGTCCGCGCAATTAATATGTATGGACTTAACCCTTGGCTCGCTGCGTAGTAGTGTTTGTAGTGAAATTGTAGTCAACTGTTTAGGGTTATAGGTAGTGTTCTCTTTGTAATTGTTGGTGTTGGTTTATTTTTGTTTGATTGTATGGTGGTTTCAGTGAGCGGCAAAACCCATTTTGTGTTTGTAGAATAATTCCGAGGAGAGCTAATATGCTTTGATTCCAATTTCCTGCAAATATCACTGCTTATACCAATATCTTTCTGAATTCTAAATTGTAAATGGTATTTTGTTATTTGTTCGTATTTCGTATATTACCTACAATAATATATATATATTTTTGATGTGAAACATCTATAGCCGCACGTAAAACCGATTTCTGGCGTGGCGACGCATGCCGTGGCGACGCGTCGCCACGCTATATGATGGTATATATATACGGTCTATATGCAGTAGTGTGTATGGTGTGGCGACGCGCGTTTACAAAATAATGTCGATGTTTCACATCTGCCAGGCGTCCCGTGACGGCTCACAATTTTTTTTATTATTAATTTAAGGTGTTAAGGACAATTGGTATGTGAATTAACAATGCGTTAACGACAGTAAGTACAGACACCTAAAGAGATAAGTAACCAGGGTAGCCGGATATAGTTGAAGTTTAGTAGGAAACCGATGGAGGTTTTCGACTGAAATTTAATTTGATAAATGAGTTGTTTCAATTAATAAAATAAAATTTTATTCGAAAACATTCATCGGTTTCTTACTAAACTTCAACTATATCCGACGATCCTGGTTACTTATCTCTTTTGGTGACTGTACATGAATTTGCAAGTGCAACCCACATTGCTAGAATCAACACATATTTTGCTGCAAACACAGTTCGTGGTAGACGACTTCGGATTAATTATGAAATTCTTATATTTAATATAAAACACAGCGTCTCTCTGTGTATCTGTCTGTGCCACTTATTCGTAGGAATGTGATTTTGATCATAGATATTTTCGCTGAAGCACTTTTGGCACGTAATTTACAAATTGTTATATACCAATAATATACTACAATAATACACTATAATAAAATATATATATACTATAATAATATTATTAGTATATTAGTTATTTATTTATTTATTGGATCGCCAACAGAGGCTACACAGTTACATGCATGTTAACATGAACAGGGACAAATACCAGTGTGCGCTTCCAATTATAGGCGACCACATCATTCACTTAACATCTAGGTAGGTCAACTTTGAACCTTATGCTTCAGCGATAAAGTTGAAAATCTATTAAAGAAATTTGACAGATTGTAGTAGGTTGATGTGCTGGCGTCTGTACAATAACTTTGACAAGGACGAACACATTAAAATAAATCACAATACAATACGAAAATTATAGAAAGAAAACAAAATTAAAAGCTAAAGCAAAACAGTATGGATACAAAATAAAATAATACAAACTAAGTAATTACAAACAATTCAAATAAAATAGACCAATAATTATAGAATAACCATAGATCAACAGAAATAAAAAATATGATTACTTGGATACTAGGACTTTTAGGTCTTTTTTAAACTTTGATAGTTTGCATGTATTGTAGTTTGCGTGTATGTATGTTTGCTCTGATTGCCCTCTGGACATCAGTGATTGATTGTTCAATACAGTTTGATTGACTGACTCTATTGATTCGTTCAATTAACTCATGTTTTGTATGCAGCTCGTATTTTACAATGCGAGTTGAATTCTAAACAATTGTGATTATTTGTTTGTGGTTTAAATCAGTACCTAATTCAAAGCTGAATATTTCTCTCTTAAATTCCGCAGAAAAATTTGTAGTGATAGCTTAAAAATATTAGAAAGCTCGTTAAACCGTTGGTCTCGGCTGTTATTCGTGGATCTTTAACAGTCGTTACGGGTCGTCAGAAGACCGAAAGTCTGACAACCAGTCTTACCAAGGGGGTTTAGTATTACCATACCAGTAACTGAGTTGTGGAGGTCAGGTAGGCAGTCGCTTCATGTAAAGTACTGGTATTCAGTTGCATTCGGTTAGACTGGAAGCCGACCCCGACATACTTGGGAAAAGGCAGGCTGATGATGAATACTTACAAGAGCGAACTTCACAGAACATTCTTGTCCTAATTTTTGGCTCTAAAAAACTTTACCTGGAATGCTTTAGACTTTCACAATACTAATAATTAAATAACAATGATAAATAATAAATTATTTATTTTCTGTAAGTAGGGATGTACAAACACTTCTACACGTCAATCATATTTTTTAAGCTAGATGAGGTCGGCGTTTCCTATCTGACTATTCTGAGAAGAAAGGCCGAAACAAACTCAGAGGTCACAGTCTCTTTTAAAGCCCAGACAAAATCTTGGTCAGATCATGTGAAGACCATGTAGACTGGTGTCTGAAATGGACATTTGAGGAAAGAACCATACAGATTGAGTGGACCTGTCCAGTCAGTGCATGCATTTGTCAGTAACCGTTTGTAATAACCGGGTCTCCTCAATAATAACAAAACACATTTCACCTCAAAAACCACTTATTCCATAATATAACTCATAATTAAGGGCAAGTCATTAAGACGTATGTGCAGATCAATCTTGTGAATGAGCGGCATGTTCTTAAGGGCAGCAACCCTTTATTAATCGAGAAACATTGCTGGGGCACACCCCACCCCAGAGATGATCAATGGGAAGTAGGAGCCCATTGTTGGGGCGGACAATTGACGGTGATTGGTCGAATTGATTGTTGATTAAGTTATTTTTAATTGAATTGGGATGCTGTTTAGGTGGAAAAGTAGTTTATGCAAAATAATGTCATCTTACGATGAGAAGTCACTTCTTGGCAAGTAATATTAAGCTGCAAAAGTAGTGAATGCTCATGTTGTGTAGATTTTTTTATATAATTATATACAATTCGTGTGCCCGATGGTATTTTCTGTCGGCAAAAATGACGAACTTCGACACTCAAACGTTCATCCCCAATTGTCCCCCTTTAGAGGATTAATTTTCATAAATTCTTCCTTTGCGCTCATTTTCGTTATACAGATTGTCCCTGAAAGTATGGGTCAAATCGAATAGGGGCGAGGGCAAGGTTATTTCCAAACTTTTTAACCCTGAGAATGTCGGTAATTTTTTTACGGTTTAAGAGTGTTATCGTTAAAAAATTACAATAAACATAAAATTGGGGTTTTTTAAGGTTAAATTACTACTAAATGGCATGAATTTATTAAAAACTAACTTGAGTACCGCATTAAGCATATCTTTATATTGTATTTGTATAGAATAAAAATTGAAAAATATTATTAAATATCAAAATAAAAGCTTTTTTTGAACTCATATTTTTGAGATTATACGAGAAGACTGAATTTCGGAATGAAATTATGAGTCAACAATGAGTCGTGGAAGTCTGGAAAAAATACGTGGAAAACGAAAAGATACCGTTATTGTTATTGTATAAAGTAAAAAAGTAATTTTAATTCATTAAGTACCTCAAATAAAATATTTTCTTAACCTAAATTTGACATAATAAACATCATTTTTATTTGATATTAAGGCTGAAATAACTTTAAAAAAAATACACTGCTTGTAAGTGGAGTTCATGCAAACCAAAATCAGTAAAAAAAAAATTACATAAAGTTATTTTATCGACAATATAAAATTTCAAAGTTACTAATAAATTACGCAACGCCAAGCGACGTCGGCCAGTCGCGCTGTGGCGCTCTCCGAGGTAGGACCTATGTCGCTCACGCTGCCATCGATTGACAACACAGATACGTAGTTGCCGGCGGTATACACTACGCCTGACACGTTTTGATCCGTAAGTATTTTTTTTCATAATATTTATTTTGTACATTCGAATTATAAACGTAATAGTGTAGTGTCAACTAGGTGTGTTTGGTCTATTATTCCTTTTATGTTTTAGCTGATGGGCCGAAAAAGTAAATTATATTATGGTGACAGTGGAGAACTATTTTATAATGTATACAGTTTTTTATTTATATTAAATGATTCACTAAACATAACATGATAAACCTTTGTTTAATTTCCCACCTACCTATCTAGTGCATAAAAATTTAAAAAGCTATTTACAAAAAACTGGAACTAGTCACCAACACTTGAGTAATCTAAATTATTAATATTCTTTTTTCTCCTAAATAACTTAATTTTGCGTGTAGAGGATTTCAGATTTATTATAAATCATAAGTATGACAATAAATTGAAGTTGGATTTAAATTCAAAATAAATTTTGCTAAAACAATTATTGCTCTAAAGCGAACGGATCAAATTGAGTACGTCTGACTATAAACAGAGCGAACGCGCCAACTCTACGCACACAGTTGCGCACGCGTCTGTGTGAGTGAAATTTGCAAAGAATTACCTAAACTTGACGATCCGCGCTAAGCGTAAACGCTCTTAAAAGTTATGACCAATTTTTGTTTTTATTTAGTCACTGCGGCCGTTACCACTGGGCCCCCAGGCCCAGTGGTAACGGCCGCAACTTACAAGGGTCGTGGGTTCGTACCCAAGCAGGCACTTTACTTTGTGTAAATTATTTCATCACTACTGCTCTCAAATGAGGAAACCGGCATTGCCTAGAACCAGCAATTTGAAGACATGTGACATCCGCCAACCCTCACTGGGCCCGCTTAGTGGATAAAAGCCCACTCCCTCTCTCAGAAAGGAGGCCTGTGTCCCAGCAGTGGGTACATTATAGGCCATATATCTCTTTAGATTACAAGCTTTATATTTATTTTCAGTCTATTTGTATTTATCATCATCTGCCTAGCCTTTTCCCAACTAAGTTTAAGATCGGCTTCCAGTCTAACCAGATGTAGCTGAATACCAGTATTTTAAATGAAGCGACTGCCTATTACACACATGATACCCCTTCATTTTTAGTCTACTATTATTATAAATGATCATAGATTTCTCAGACCCTACTAGATCGTTTCATCCTAAACCCTTCTATTATATTGTCTTTAACCAAACTAGGCCTTAAAAACACCCTTCATTCACCCCCGACCACACCCCCTTGATCACTGAATACGCATGTAATTACCCAGTACGAAGATAGCGTCATCATGCAAGTACCATCACAAGACAGAACTACGAAAACAACCCTTACTGCGACAACATAAACGTGCTGTCAATGTCAAATTGTTACCATGTGCGTGCAGTTGATTGTAGGCGAAACTCCTGCAAGTCATCGTGCAAGTACTTGCGATAGTCTACAAGTCATTGTGGCATCGTTTGCAGGCTCATTGGTCAGTCTTACATTAATTAATTGTGCACTGCCTTCAGTGGGAGATAATTATTTATGAGGGTAACTTAGTCGAGGAGTTTTTGAATGGGCTAGTTATAATTTCTTAACCGACTTCAAAAAAGGAGGAGGTTATTTTATTACTAGCTGCTTTCCGCGGTCTCACCCGCATAAGTCTCGACCCCGTTGAAATACTGGTATAAAAAGAATTCTATGTCCTAACCCAGGTCATGGTCTACCCACGTAGAGGTAGTGTGCTATAATCTACCTCGCAAGCCCAGTGCGGGTTGACAGATGTCACATGTCTTCGAATTTATATCAATATATTTTAAATATATATTTAATATATATTTTTTTCAAAAATAAAAATTAGTCTGTATTGGGGGCTATTAAGGATTTTCATTTTCTTGCCTTTATATTCTTTATGTAACATATAAAAATCATTCGTGCAAAAAAACAATCAAAATTGGATTCGTACTTTACAAAACCATCAAACAAATTCACATCAGCGCAAATAAACATAAAACAGAACAGTCTGTTTCAGTGTTAAAAAATTACACGAAAAAACATCCAACAAAAAAAACGTGCTCGTAAAATATTCCGGTTATACATCAGCCGGAGCGGGCCGGATCCGTCACGGTCCGAATCGGACACGGCATCCGTCACTCCGTCGATGTATGCTAATCATTCGGACTCCATTCGTTTGCCCGGTGAAAAGCCGGGCGTGTAAGAAATGGGATGATTCCGTTAATAAGAACTGGTGAAATGAAATAGCGTGGAGTGTTTGTATAGTGGAGTAGTTTATTTGAAGTTAAGTTTTTTATTTCTTAGAGGTAAAGCAATTAAGAGGTTGACTATACATGAGACACCAGTTACAGGAAAACGTAGAAATTCCAACTGGCGAAGTTGGGTTAGTTGGTTGGGTTGGGTTTGGGTGTGCCTCTGCCTAGCCCGTCAGGAATTATCGGCGTTATGCTATGTTATGTATGTAGTAGTTCCAACCTATTGTTGTCTGAGTGCCAGTGCAGGTCTCGAGACAAACCACACTGTGAGTCTTTGGTCAACTGGACCCACACGAACTGAACCCGCGGGTCCAGTTGACTAAATCAAATTTTGAATAGGTCGACTGGACCCACTGCGAAATGGAGTTCAAAACATTTTTAGAATATCAATTTCTAAATTGAATTTACTTGTCGGCAAACTTTCACCGTTTATCTGTTTGTCGCACATCAACGTTTGAAAGTGACTGAGTAAATACAAAAATCGTTAGGAATTCAAATATTTTCGTTATTAGTTGCCCGTATTATCGTCCAATGCTAAGCAAAGAACTTTCAATAAACGATCAATACATTCTACAATTCACTCCAAGAATTTAATCTTAACCCTCGAATACTACCAAACGTCTGAACTCCTAACTACATCACTAGAGGCGTTCCCGATATCCGCCGATATCCGCCAATATCCGATAATATCCGCCTCTCAATAAATAATAATAGTCGATTATCGCTGTTTTAGCTTATTTCCTGTTCGTTCGGCTGATCGATATCTATTTGTTATTATATTGGAAACTAAATGTGTAATAGCAGTGTTCAGGAAGATTGGGAATAGTTTTTCCTCTTTTGTAATTTACTTTTTGTTAAGTACCTAAGTAGTTTTTCATAAGCTTGCAGACGACGATTCTTAATTAATTAGAGAACTTTGACATAAATATACAGGTTGGCATACATTGACGCGCAAACTGAAACCATGACTTGAGCACGTGAATCTAGACCTCCAAGTGTAGAAATGTTTAGTCAGTTATTAAAAAAAATAAACTGCTGAAATTGTATTGCAATTTTCTATGAAACAATAGATTTTTTTTAATGTGATGTGCTGTAGTTTCTGCCTAACCCCATTTGAGGATAAGGAGTGAGTTTATGTGTGTATTATTAATATGTATTAGTTTATTATTTTGTAAGATTATTTTATGTCTTTATCTATTTATTTAGGTTAGCCAACAATTGTTTACACAATACATTTTACAAATATTTTCCTAAATAATACATTTATAAGTGCAACAATTACTTATAGGCTAACACAACATTTAACAATCATCATGTAAAAGATCTATGGGCATTAGTTGCCTGAAAATAAAGCAACTATTACATTTTATTATTATAACCTCTTGAAGTAACCATAAAGAAACCCTAAGAAAATCAGCAATTAAATCTTTAGTTTTCACCATTTAAAAGCTTAAACATAACTGTAAATTAAAACTAAATATGCATATTACCATCTGTACATGTTACTGGAAGTGGCCTGGACTCACATTTGTCTGTTGGAGGCTGTCAGTCGCAGGACGAGCTCAAAGCTTTGTCTCTGGCCAAAGGATGTCGACGTCATACTCCTAAAATTGTAACAAAACCGTTTTGGAAATCCGGACTTATTACTGTGTGATTTTAACATAAAACTGTAAGTAAATGTGATATCCATTTGTAATCCAAATGACATATAAGCTATCATTCTTATTTGTTCAACAATAATGTTTTCCACTATAAATTGGTTCCAAATTGATTCAATTTAAATTATCTTAACGTATTAATTTATGTTCTAGTTTATAAAATACCTAAAATTATTCACTCCATGAGGCAGTAATATTTTATCTTTAAATATACTGAAATACTAAAATCATATTTTTGGCAACAAGAAATGGATTTTGTGTTTGGAATTTTCCGTGTGAGGTCTTTCACAAGTATATCTAACTCGTGATGTGAATGGGATATATAATAAATAAAAATACATTACTATAGTATTTTAAAACGCTATGCAACTTAGAGGGTAAACAGAAAAAAAGGCAAACAGTCTCTGCGTCACCGTCTACGTCAATAAGTGAAACTATTGTAAACATAGTTTAAGGCAAGGTGTAAGTTACAAACTTATTTGTATAAAGTGTAGACTTGTTTTATTTTCTTTAAAAAAAACAGTAACCTTATCTAGAAGCAAGCAGTGGTGTACACCCACATTTTGCTAGTTATGTTTAAGTCCCATGTAGATAATATGGGGTGAGCCTATTGCCATCAACTGGGCCCAAATCCAAACACCGGGTTGTAAAAAAAAACAATATTCTCAATAAGTCAATTATTTTATCATACAACACAATCGAAATGGAAAAGCGTATTTTATTTTCCAGTAGCATTCACCCCAACCCCACGTACCACTCCCACTCATCACTTAAGCCACTTCTTAAAGCCGCAGCCTCCAGCCAGTCCTCCTGACAGTCGGGACTGACAGTCTGGATTGACACACGGATTGGACGTAAGACGTAAGCTAATGGCCGCCGCTCGCTTAGTTAGCCGTTACATGGCACGCACAATTAACTTTCATTTGTTTGAAAAGGAGAATCGCTTCGATTGTCTAGATGTGGCTCGGATTAGGGAGAAAAGTCTCGGGGATTTTCTTTTTCCTGAAGTGAAAATGCATTGCACTTTGTTTAATAATTGACTGATTAAAATCGTAGCTTACAGTAATGTTGTATCTTGTGGAATATTTTTGTAAACCTTACTCTTCTTACTCTTAGTAAATGTTTTCATAATTTTAACGAATCATAGTCATCTTCTTTGAAATTTAAAAATAACTACTGCAATATAATTCTGAAGCTCGACCGAGAACGTAACGTATAACGTTTACATAAAGATTTCGAAAATAATAATATGGTATGTAATTTTATTCTCGAGTCAACTTAAAACCTATAGCAATTAAAATGCCTAAGATAGCATGTATTTTTGTTCATTTATAAATATTGAAATATAATGAACTAAACTAACTGAACTGAACTTACTATTACTTCTCTCGAAATCACAACATTTTATTTATTTATTTTCATGTCTTCAACACAATCCATGCTACCCAACCCTAATGAGTATAAGCTGGCTTTTGTTTTAAACAATACCTCAACACACTGTTCCCCTGCCGATGCACTATCAGTTCCCCGTATTCCCCACATTCCCTCTCGATACACTGAAAAGCTCCTAATTACAAATCCAAACAAACCATTAACACTTACTGGAAAACCGTTTCCAATGTGTACACGTACTCGAGGGTCAGCAGAGGAATGAGGGGGAACGAGGAGGACCGGGGAGGGGAGGAGAGAGGAATAAGAAAACGTATTTACCCCCGGACCACTTGCGTTCAGACGTAACTTTATACCTAAACGATGGTAGGGCTGTCGAGACAGATTTATGCGCGTAAGGATTTTTGAAAGTTAATTCTTTTTGGGGTATGAAAAATGTATTATTTTTATTTATTAACTATTTCGTAATATAAAAATGTTTACTTAATACTTCCACTTTTTTATAAAATTAGTAAATAGATTTTGGAGTAATGTTTTACTTTGATTGATCTAAATGTGACGAATTCACTAAGTATTACATTTTTAACACTGTTTTTAAGTGGATATTTCTTGGTCCAGGCCAAATTCCGCGCAAGTACAGAGCTACTACAATCTGTCAAATTTCTTTAATAGATTTTCAACTTTATCGCTAAAGGTTCAAAGTTGATTAGGATAATTTGACAGTTTCGGGTAGCTTGATGTGCTGGCGTCTGTACCTAACCATCACTTAACCTTAGAAAATAAGCTAACTTATCAAGATAGTAAAAAAAGCCCATAAGAAATTGTAATTTATTTATACCACCCACACGCATTCCACAAAAATCAAACAAAATTAAATGCAAACCCTCCTCATCCATATAAACAAATACCTTCCCACTTTATTTCCCCAAATCAAACCTCACGCGGGGCAGCCCTAGCGCGTCCATCAAAGATCCGCGTTAAGTATATCAAATGAATTGTAAATGAAATCAGACGCGAGTGGGCCCCGGTTTATCGCTCCAGTACCGCTGACCTACCGGCACCGCTCGCGTGCCGCATACTACGTGTGTGCCGCGGAAGTGATCTACATAATGTGCTGTAGTGGGGATGGTAATTGTAATTGGTTGATGGTGAGAGAGGATCATTTATATGATCGCACATATTTGGGTTGTAAGTCGATGTCATTTGTAAATCTTTGACAGTCGTTACGGGTAGTCAGAAGCCTGAAATTCTGAAAACCAATCTTACCAACGGGTATCGTATTACCCAGTAACTTGTTTGTGGAGGTCAGATAGTTAGTCACTCCATGTCTAAGGTATTCGCATCCGGCTAGACTGCAAGTCGACTTCAACATCGTTGGGAAAACGCTAGGCTGGCTGGATGATGATGAAGTCAACAAAATCAGTGTCAATATTGTTGACCTGAGCTACTTTAAAATATAATGTGTCTGTTTACAACCGGTAACAATACATATCTTTTAAACCGAAACATAGTTAAGAATGGTTCTGATACATTCCCGGGCCTAGTTCCTACTAGATGAAGCTATAATGTTGATGACCCATGAGACGAAAATTGGTAATGAAATTAACAATAGGGATAATTTTTATTACGAGCAACATATTTATAAAAAAAGTACATTTTCATCAACATACTATGCCTTTCAAAAAGTATCTGGAAGAATTATTTTGTTTTGTAATACAGAAAACAAGCATACTTACTATTACTTACAAACATGGTTGCAAACTTACTAAAATTAAAACTATTTATCTTCAAAAAACTTATCACAGAAAACCGCTTAAAAAAAGACCCTTCATACCTCAAGTTGGAATTACCGTTTTTAAAACTACCCGCATCTTATAAAACTTCAAAAAAAGTAGGGAATTGAATAGAACAAACTGAATTCTTCAATGTAAAGGCAACGAAGTGCATTGCATTATTCTTTTGTTCGAGCGCTACGCTTTCGTAGCGTCTGCTACGCCGTAGCAACGTAGCAATATAGCTACTATTTGTAGCTGCGTAGTATGGATTGTTGCATCTCTTTTGTTTTTAATGAATAAGTTTACTTTTGTGATTGTTTTACGTTAGTGTATTGAATTACGAGTAAATAATTTAAATATAGAAGGTATCCCGGAAGTAAAGCATAAATTTTTCGTGTGAAAATAAATATAAACATTTTGAATTGAAACACAAATTGCATACATATTTCTGTCGTACCAAAAATACCTAGTACCTACATATTCCAAGATAAACAATATTATTTTATTGTGTGTCTAATGAGGCATTTTCTCCTTTTTCAGGTAAATGCTACGTTCATGAATACTTTGAAAATCATCATCAAATAGTAAGACATACCTGCTACCATAAACCGTCATATTTTTTTTAATATTCAGATGAAAGTTATCTGACGATTATTTGTCCTAAGACATTTACAGTCCT
The DNA here is from genome assembly GCA_914767645.1 of Hydraecia micacea. Lineage (NCBI taxonomy): Eukaryota > Metazoa > Arthropoda > Insecta > Lepidoptera > Noctuidae > Hydraecia > Hydraecia micacea. Next base: position 541,538 of record OU611798.1, read on the forward strand.
CTAAATGGAAGTATTTCAATAATATCTTCTTCCTACTTCCACAATCTAACAGCACTATATAAATCACTATAAAAAGCCACGATTTCTCTTAAAACTAGTCATATTCAGTATTACAATCACGCGCTCGGAATCTTTTCCTTTGTCAAAAATCACTTACTCACCACAGCCTATACGATTTCTGGCAAGTGGGAAAGAGACAGGCATATTTCCGTCAGCACCGCAGCAAGGACAATTTGCGCGTACAACCCCGTAAGAGGTTTCGACTTTTATTTTTACGGTAATGCATACTTTCTTTGGCGGGACTTATTGGATGGGCTTGAGTGAAGTGGACCGGTTGGTTTTATGAAAAGCATAATTCTTGAATATTGCCCCCTTTCAGGCTTTTACTTGCGAACGATTGGAAGCGCGGATTAAAAAAGTTTATATGACTTTTTTATGATGATGATCGTTTTTGACTTTTTTTTAAGTGACCCTTTTTGTTCGTATTGTTGATTGCTGAGGGTGGTTACCCGAGAAATCTGTTTCCTTTGCCGACAATTGTTTGTTGTTGTTACTTTTCTTTGTGAGAGACAAATACTTTATATTTGACGTTTTCCCTTTTTTCAGGTTCTTGTAATCTAACTTTTTTATTTGCATTTTTTACTATAATGAAAAGAAATTTTGAAACATTTTACCATCTAGTGATCGTACTTCCTACTCAGTCGTATTGCGCAACCTCATAATCATTAAAATATCAGCAAACTGCCCATAACATCACTTACTTCACAACAAGGGACTGATCTTATTGGAAATTAAAGGTATAACTCAGACACCTCTAGAACTTAAACAACAATAAAACGACGCATACTTAAATTAAGCCATTAAAACTCTAAAACTAATTAAAATTGCCCTCCCTCACTCCATCCTCCACACAACATGATATAATAATAAATGGAGAAAGTATTTAGAATATCCGTATTTATGTCAACGTTTAATATAATATTCAAATGAGTGCATAACGCCGGTAGTTTGAAGTCGGGCCTGAATCCTAATCATGGATTATGAGGTCTCCTACTCAACGCAGGAATCTTGAGAATGTCAATATTGTGGATGTGGATGGTAGGAAAATGAACTTTAGGATGAATGGAAGGAGTTTTTAATGGCGTTTGAGGTTCTAGAGTGTTTTAAAGTTGATTTTTAAGGTTTTGTGTTATGTTGTATTTGTTTTCGGATAGTTTAACGCCTGTTTCAATTTATTTCCTGGCCATTTTCATTAAAACTTATACTTGTTTCTTTGCCAATATAAAACAACAAAAGCATACAACCCAAATCTCTTCAAAGTGAGAGTGAATAGGCTTCTTCTGGATAAGCTCGCTCCATCGTCGACTTTGTCTCTGTCACCTTTGACCCAGACTAGAGTCAAGAGAAGTCCATTTCAAATAAAAAAGCGTAGTTCTTAGGTCAACTAAAGAGAATATTTTGTGCTCTAATTAGTTGCAACGCAATATTTTCCATTTTAATTATTTTTAAAGGATTTTCGAGCACCAAAATGGATCGCTAAAATGTCCTGTAGAATAAAATGTTACCTAAAGTATGCTAATAACATAATTTACTAGCACTTAGCGCTAGTTGGTTTCAAAAATGGTTGAAATATAATAATTTATTAAATTTTAATGAACTTAATCAAAGTATTGTTTAAAAATATTCCAGTCAGAACTTAACACATAGTATACTGCAAGCTTCTACTTGTTTAGTAGATCATAATGGATCATCTTAGTAAAGAAATTGGCATTTTCACTTAGTTAAGTTGCACGAATGTCATTAAAAACGCCCTATATCTTCACAAAGAGTTTCCAACAATAGAACAACGTCCTAAGTAAACGTTCCCAACACGGAAACGGTTAAAAATACGGAAGCGAGCCGTGCCCGCGTGCCCGCGTGCCCGCGTGCTCGGACGCAGAACGCGTATTTCAACCGGCCTCTGTCAAATGCAAGGTATAATACTAAATTACTTAATGCATCGACCTATAAAAGATTTAACACACGCACACTCGCAGCAGGCCACACCCCCACCGCACACCCTTTGTTCTTACACCCCACACATGCGCAACCCGCGCCCACCACCCGTGTGTGCGTTAAGGGGGGTGAAATACGCAGCCAATTTTTCTTACTTACATTTTATTTATCGTCATTCCGCCGTATTGCCGATTGAATTTTAGATTTTAACGATTATTTCATGTTAAAAAATACGCAACATTTTTTTCTTTCACTAGAGATAAGCTTTGATTTCTTAAATTGGTACTATCTTTTCCCGGAGGGACGAGGCTTTCGCTCAGAAATCTAGGAAAAAACCCTAAATAAAGATAATTACGATCATTATTAAAAGTACAATTTGACGGGAATCAATTTTACCATTTCCATTACGACGACAATGGCGGAACGATTTCCCTTGTGCGCCCTCTTAAGTGCTGCGGGTGTGTGCGAGGGGCCTGTGAGTGTGCGTCTGTGTGCGGCGCCGTCAGTGCGCACAGGGCTTAAATAGGCGCGCGGAGCTCTCCGGGCAGCATTGGCTTGCCGCCGCTCGCGTCGGTCAGACGTCCCTCTCCGTTCAAACATGTCATAGCTTCTTACGTACTTCTCTTTCTTCTTCTTATAACGATACGTATCATGTATTTTCTAATGTAGGCGTAATTTGGTGCTCAATATTACAAATTAAAAGTATTTTTTATATACGGACTTTATGGCGACTTGTTACTAGATTGTAGGATATATATATTATATTTTTGGTACGGAAAGTGTGATAGAAGCAGCAAGATGAACTTCATCGGTAAGTTGTTTGCACTTTTAAACGCTTTTTCTTTAATGTTTCTGTTCAGTTTTAATTTTCCTTAGCTTTTCTTTCTTGATTTGATATTTCTGAGCTTTGTTTCAAGTTATCCTATTCTAAGTAAATCTGTGTCTAAGTGTATTCTGTTCAAGCACATTTAAAAGCATTTTCTTTAACTTTTCCGGTTATGCATATTTTTCCTCAACCCTTTTTCAGCGAATTACCCTTTTTCCGCATTTTCGCTACGGTTACATAAAATGCGGGATTTACATGTTCACTGAAGTATTCGCAGCACGTACATAGCCTTCTTTTTTATAAAATAACCTCTATACATACAAAGCCGAGCCGACCTTACATTTTTTTCGTAGTTTTCCTCCAAAACCAGGCTAGAGTTTCCTATTTGTAGGCAAATATTTTTACCTACCTTGCAATAGGGTAAAAACCTATTTCTCGTTGCATAAACTGAAAAGATATAATGCATAAAATAAAAAATCCACAATCTAGAATTAGCAGCCTAACCAATGGGAACACATAGTCCACTGCAGTAATTTTTAATCGTTAAGGATTCTAGTTACTGGTTTCATTATTATGATCCCGTGAGCCATACTTTTTAGAGAAAAATCTTTTCCTTTCTTTTATCTTAACAACATCCTTGTTAATCATTTTACTAAGATAGTAGATATTTTAGAAGAAAAAAAACTCGTAAGCCATCCTTTACTTTAAAACATCTCAAGCCAACATTTACAAAGGAAAAATCTTGCCAAATCTCCAACGACCTTCACTACACAAATCTTTCTCATCCCCCAAGACAAAACAAAACAACATCAATTTTCTTTTTTCTGTCCCTTGGAACCCCTCGTGCCCTGCTGACTCGGCAGTCCTGGGCGAGCTTGAAGCAGCCATACGCGTTGACCGACTTGTTTCAAGGCCACTGGCAACGTGCCAACTGGGTTGGCCCAGCCAGAACCCGAAATAGGTTGACAGTAGAACCAGGCGGTAGACTATATAAATAATTTAGCCGAGTTAGGGAATGTTGAGTTGAATAGTTTAGTGGAAGCGAAGTATGAGAGTCGGGGTCAGCTGTGTGGTGAGGAGGAGGAGTTTAGTTTTGGGATAGTTCACTGAAGTTTCGTATGTTTGGGTACTCTTTTTGAGTTGTGGTTGATCGGGGAAGTATGGACTAAACTCAATTTGTAGTGTAGGAGACAAAAAGAAAAGTCGGGTTTATCTTTTAATGACCATTTTATGAACCAAAAGATGGGAACTTCTGGATAAGTTCTCCATTTATCTTACGATTGTTTAAAAATCTCATAGACCAGATAATTAAAATAGGAATAGTGTCTACCATGAAAACTATTTCCTTCTTACCTTCAAAATTCACTTAGTTGATGCTTACTCTCAGCTTTGTTATCTTTAAACAGTCGACTAAACTAAAAATAAAATAATACCTAACATATCGACAAAAATCAGTTCTAGTCGAAATCAGCACAACTCTAGTTATTACCGTAGTTATTTCAGATGGTGGAGCGCGACTAGTTCACGAGGCTTTCATTGAAATTTACACGAACACAAACTTCAGGACGTATGTGCTATTTACAGGCAGTTTAAGCAACCTACATAGTTGAAAGTAAAATTCTCTTTTAGTTCACGAAAATAATATGCTATTTTAAAATAATGACGGTATTATTTTAAAGAGGAGAGGATTATTTTGTGAAATAGTTTTTTTAAACGGAAAATAGAATTATATTTTTACTTTGTTGTTTCTCCCGAAAATACTTCCTTTTACGTAAACGGGTCTTGCATTTATTAATAATCTCGCAACTATTTATCGTAGATGATATTTATTATAGGAAGGTGCTGTAAATAAACTAATATTCCATTGAAGAAAGACTAAGAATTGCATGGAAGAAATTAAACAATTTCAAGACAATCTAAAATCCAAACTATACTAAGTAAGTATATTAGACAATTTAAATTCTTTTTTGAATAAAACAAAACATTTAATTTAAAAACTTTGTACTAAAATGTAAATAAACTCGTCAAACACTAAACTCGAACATCATGAAACGTTTCCGCATAAAAACGATTACGACAGTTCAACGAGTTTAAAAAAAAACTTTTCCTGCACGTAGCACATGCTACGAGCGCTACATTATACTCGTAGCGGCTATGGGTCTACGCCGTAGCCTCGTAGCCAAGAATTTTAACATTAACATAAAAATGATTGCTCTTGCACCGAGGGGTCATCCGTTTTATTGTTGTTACATAAAATTGTATGTATTCATTTATTGCATAATATACGCTTATATTGGACAACTCTTACATTCAGACGATATATTTTATGTCGAAACATTTTACGATGTTCTGACTTTTTAGTATTACACACGGTCTGGGTCTGGTTGATATGTTACTCATACATAGATAATCGTCACGCTTGTTATCCCGAAAAGGGGTAGGCAGAGGTTCTTACATTTTTTTCATTCATGGATAATTTTACTGATACTATTTAGAATGACACTTTGAAATTTTAATACTGGGCAGAAGCTAAAGGTCCCTAAAGTAATATGTGTAATATAAATAATATAACAGCCTACTTTGTCCCACTGGAGGGCAAAAGTCTCTTGTCATACAGAGAAGACTCGAATAGAATAGAATAGAATAGAATAGAATACTCTTTATTATGTACACCATATAAATTACAGACATAAATATAGAAATTTTACAATGGGTGACACAATGGGCGGTCTTATCGCTAAAAGCGATCTTTTAAAGACAACCTTTGGATGGATCGAGCATTGATCACCACGTTTGCTTAAAGCGGTTTAGCGATTTTAGAGTCGTAATTATCAAGTTTTCATCGCGATATTTTCTTTCATCATTAACTATGTCAGTGACGCCTAAGATAAACTTAGAAGGATCCCAAAACTGAAACCCAATACATACTGAAATGAGACCCCAAGAAATATAAGAAAATCATCACATAACAGCATAATCAGCCTATAGCGTTTTCATTGCTGGGACAAAGGCCTCCTCTCGGTGAGAGGGAGTGAGCCGTAATCCGCCATGCGGGCCCAATGCGGGTTGATAGATGTCACATGTTTCCTCACGATGTTTTCCTTCACCGTTTTAAGAGGAATGGTAATTAAATAATTTACACAAAGTAAAGCGCCTGTCTGGGTTCGAACCTACTACTTACAACTCGTAAGCTGCGACCGTTACCACTGAGCCACCACTGCTCTGACACAGAAAATCATCATTTCATACGTCTCAAATTGCATAACTGGAAAAATGTGAGTTTACTGCTCACCTCTGTCGAACCCTCCGTGGATTATATTACATCCTTAATTTTCTCCTCCAAGCATATCTATGAACATTATAAATTAAAATCGCTTCGTGTCTGTCTGTGTGACACGTTGTTCTTCCGAACTACGCAATGGATTTCGATCCGTATTTCATCATCATTTGCAGATTTTTTCCGAACGGTTACTGTGTACATTACGTATATACAAATAATAAAGAAATGTCGATGTTTTTTTTATCATAAAATCCGTGCGAAGCAGGGGCGGGTCGCTAGTTACTTTATAAATTAAACGACTTATACAAAATCATAACATCTTCCCCTTTTGATCATCTACCTCCCCGTCACAAAGCCTCCACTGGTCGGTAACTGAATTACACCTCGGAGGCTAATCTAATGAGCATGCCAGTATTGCCAGTTGATGCCAAGACGGCTGGCACAGTGCCAGGTCACTTCAGGGAGGCTTCATATTTTGTGTAAGTTGGACGTGTCTTGTATTTTAAATGAGGGTTTCTCTTAGAGATAAAATTATTATTTTGAGATGACTTGTAACTTTATTTTTTTACAGTAACTTGATACTCATTTTCTACTTATTATTATTATCTTGTCTTTTTACTTATTTAATAACAAGTTAGCATGTGTAAATGAAAAGGTTCAAATAATACACACAGAAGGGGTCTAAAATAAAATCCACGTCTTCACACTACGGGCTATTTAAAGACTAAACTTGCTTACTTGCAGTATAATGAGGGCTATTGGAGTATTTTTACGTTATAGCTAACTGAGGGCTGAAATAAATTAACTGAAGTAACTTTTGCAATCCATTGCTACACATATTATTAGTAGGTATAGTCAGTAAAATTACGAGAACTTGAGATTTTCATTGGACTGTGTATTCAGAAATCTTCTGGTAATGAAGATATCTACATAACACCAGGCCTGTAATCCCCGAAGGGGTTTTCGTTTCATTTCGCCAGGAAATATCTATTGGCAAAAATCACACTTTTCGCCAGTTAAAGAATCCGACTATTCACAAACAAAATACGAAAAAAATCTCCAACTAAAGTCGAATATTTCGAAGTCTTAACTTTCTCTAAACTTCCAAAACTTTTTCCTTTCTAAAGTATGCTTACTTATAGAACCTAGGCTACTAACCCCCCCACCCCCCACCCCCTCTTCAGTAAGAGACACATTCTTCCACAAATCTTAGAGACGGCGAACTTTTTAACGACAGCGTAAAAATACCCTCTTGCAAGTACTAGCCATTACCGGCCTTCCGTCTGTTTCGTTCCTATGAGGGGTGAAAGGGACAGAGATACACTCTAACCGAATGGTGTGCTGACCAAACATACATCGTTATGCTTTTAGATGGCCAGCGGGATTATGTCCAGGATAATGTACGAGTACTTCATAATAATGCTGGATTATTTTTTTGGATTAAATGCTGTTTTTTGAGTTATGGGGATTAGAACAAGGTTTTATTTTTTGTGAATGAATGTGGGAAAAAGTTGTTGAGTTTTAAAATAAGGGGTCATAATTTAGGCTCATAAGGAACTGTTTTATTTAAGTAAATATGACTGTTATAATCCAAATTAGAGTTATTTAGGAACAAGACTTATAATTAAAATATCAAAGCCGTTTTGAATTCCAATAAATGGTATTGCACCGTTGTGAAATCGTCTCAATGAACAAATAAGTTGTAACAATCAAAAATATATTTCAGTTATTCACTTCGCACGAATAAAATCTAGCTCGAATTATATTGCGTACATAGTTAACAATTCATTGAACTCGTTGCAAACGCACAAAACTAACGAACACACTATAAACGTACTCGGATATATTGCGTTAGGTTTTGTTATAAACTATAGTTTCATTGATACTTACCCATGACAAAATATAAAACTTTATAGATGAACAAATCAATTAATCAATTGAAGTCCAATGCTGGATTGACTTCTCCCAAGTTGCGATAGGACACCCGGTTCTCCGCCTTCCGCATTGAGTCTCTCCCAGCCTACTCGATCCATTTAGCTGAGGGGCATCTAGAATTAGTAAATCTTATTTTCCTTGAAAAACACTATGTAAACAGAAATATCAATTTACACAAACTGTTTGCGACAACTTAGCTTTCCACGACACTCGTTAGCTGCATCGTATTAGGAAGCGATCGTCGCGCAAATTCGCGATTGTCGCGTCCATATGTCATTTTTTGTTCGGTGAGCCGAAACGCGTTGTGGCGCCGACGCGTTTTTCATAGAAAAAGTGGCATAACGACGATCGCTTTATATTAGTACACGGGGGTAGCGAAGAATTATGTCTTTTGCATAACAATATAAATTGTAAATTGCATATTGCTACAAGCACATGTGCAATAAAAACATGCGCGAGTTTCCAATTAAAGTAGTTTACAGCCTGCCATGTGCGTCTCGCAATATTCGTCAAATGAGCCGCAGTTGCCACTGTTGCCAGCTCTCTGGCATTAAAGTGACGCTTTAGTGCCACAGTTATTGCTTTGACACTGTTAATTAAATCTCTGCGAATGTTACTCGTAGGGCTAATTTGAGGACCTGTCGTGCAATTTGGTCTTCTTAATAATAAAATCGTCTGTAGTTTATATGCATTGGTCCCAGCTATACCCGACGATACCCAGACAATATGAGCCATGGCCGAGAGTGCTGCTTACTGCACAAAGCTCTTGATACACTTGCTTAAGAAGGGTCTCTTCAAGTGATGAACAAGATTATTGCTTACTCATAAAATGATTACCTGTAACAACTCTGCACGATTACTGCTGCTTTACATCTTGCATGTGAACAACCTCGTGTATCAAATCAAGGTTATGTATTGACCTGACCTTTTCTCTTTAAACTCACCTGTCTGATCTTTAATTACTGTTACTGTTAGCCTGCATCATCCCACTGCTGGGCAAAGGCCTCTCCCCATGACTTCCAGTTCTTTCGATCCAGGGCTAAAGTGGACCACTGGTCGTTTGTTTTGTCCAGCTCGTCCCGCCATCTTCTACGGGGTCTGCCACGACGCCTTCTACCTGTGTCAGGGCTCCACGTGGTGGTTATTTTGATCTTTAATTATTATCTTTTTTTTATTGCCTCTTTCATAACTTCCGGTTATTTTCTGGTACTCAACAAAGCATGTTCTATCTAGGTCATCCCAAAAACTAAACTACACTACTAAACTTCTGTCTATTAAATTACAAAATAATAACTAATATAATTCTGTAACCGCTCCACTGCGGCCCAAATACCCTTTCTCATACCGAGACAGTCCAGTTATCCTATTAGGTCTGGTCTCGGAGGTGTAGTGTAGACCAAGCGTCTCTAGTACAATAGTTATGCAGAACGTAAATGTTATTCTAGGTGTAATTACAGCGGCGAGCTGTACGTTCGAGATGAATCTCTAGATTTATAGTTATTGCATAATTATGGTTGCTAGATAAGGATGTTAGATTAAACTGGACTTATGTACATATGTTACTCGGTTAGTTTAACGTTTTTTTTTATAAAGTTCTTCGGTTGCCAGTTGTATTTTAGCTCATGGTTTAGTTTAGGCCCTTTTGCGTAGTTTTCCCCAAATAGCGAAATCGAAATAGTTGCTTAGACACGAAAACGCATCCAAACAACAAAATAATCGACAACCGCAACTTAATCACAACTATGATGTCATTATCATCAGCATACAGCAGTCCACTGCTGGACATAGGCGTTTCCAATCGTAACTATGATGCAATTTCATAATTTATAAGAAGTCTTTTTTAAACGGTTTTGGATGAAAACTCGGAACTTAAAATACAGAACCTTGGCAAAGCCAGACTAATAAGTCATAAAGTCAATAACCCGCCGTCAAATCTATCATAACTTCGGAGCCTTACTTCTAAGAAACCATCCTTCAATACAAAAAATATTACCATCCACCAATTTACCTTCCATCTTCGCGTGTTTTCCAAACATAAAGCCTTTAAATAAAACAAACTTAAGTCTACAACAATAAAGTCCGAATTCAATTAACATACAAAAAACAAAAGAGAGCGGAATAAAATCCTACTTTATCGTAGCTTGCTGGCTACATACAATGAAAGTTAGCTGTTCTTTTTTATAACTGTTCGTTGTACGCCGAAAATCAATATTTGGGTCACGAATCGGCCGCGAAACCGTTTTAAATCATTTTGGCTTGATTTACAGGCGAACGCGAGTTGAACTAAATGTACGAAAATATTAAGTAAATGTACAAAATGTACGACAACATTCGGGATGTCAGTTAAGCTTGTGTAACAGATTTATTGGTTGAACTACGCTAGTTTATTGTTGCTGTCAGAATTTTTTCGTAATCAGTACTATTTTAAAAATGAAAACATATTTTCATGATGATGATTGAAATTGTAATTGCATCGAGTAAATTCCCTTCCTCTGATAAAGAGCAAAATGTTAGTAAGTATAAAAGATTTCTTCTTTTATATCTTGAGTGCCGTTATTGTACTTTTAGAAAATTCTTAGTTAAACCGGCAAAGCTCTCCACCCCCTCTTACATTAGACTTACAATAACTGGCTAAATTCAAAGTCCTATATGTACACCTCTGCCTATACCATCTGGTAGGACAGGCATCATGATGCCATTGTAGAAAAATAATTCCTTGTTTTTCACGCGACCTTCACGGTACATTCCCTTTGCATAATCCAAAGGATTGGATGATTTCATACAAACGACTTTAGTTTGTGTAAATAATTTCATCACCACTGCTCTTAAAACGGTGAAGGACACATCGTGAGGAAATCGGCATGTCCTAGAACAAAAAAATCGAAGACGTGACATCTACCAACCCGCACTGGGCCCGCGAGGTGGATTACGGCCCACTCCCTCTCACAGAGAGGACGCCTGTGTCCCAGCAGTGAGAAAATTATAGGCTGATTATGCTGTACATACAGCTGTAACCATATCAGACTAAAAAAAAAAAAAAACAATCAGTGCACAACTTACTCCCCTAGCTTCCGCAACAATTTACATGTAGCAGTTAGAATCGCGTGCAGTTCGCTAACACCGCGCTTGCTAGGAACTCAGCCAAAGGAAACTAGGCTGATTGTAGTTAACATGCTAAGGAAATACTGCGTTAACACGGGCTTTTCTTACAGCTAATATTGCCTGGAGGTAGTGGGGCAATCTGTGGAGAAAATTTAGTTTTATATCTTAAAATAGCTTCAATATTGCGTCTTATCGCTGCATATATTCTGTATTGGTTGAAGGTATTGCTTGGTTTATTACATTCCTCCATTTCATTCAATATGGTACAGCGGCATCTCTAGCAACAATTGCTACATACTGACGCAGTAATATGACAACCAAACCAACCAAGTACCAAAACCACCAGTAACTTATTTTCGTTTTTTTTTTTGTCTGAAGTATTTGAACAGCCGCGAACAGCAGCGAAGAGAAACTAGGCTGAGTCGTAGTCATGGTAACGATAAACACTGGGACACATAAGCGGGCAATAAATTATAGAAACCTACCATAGGAACCTACTATGTTTGGTTGGTATTATTATGTATTCAATATCAAGTGTATACATACTATACATCCAGCTGCATCCGGTTAGACTGGAAGCCGACCCCAACATAGTTGGGAAAAGGCTAGGCAGATGATGATGACATACTATACACCTCTACGAAACACTCTGGGTAATACTGGCGACATGTTTTATATTATCCAATGTACTCGTAGGTAATGATGAAGTAAAAGTGACTTTATGTTTCTGACTGGCCAGCTTTTTGAAAATTCAACAGTGCATGTAAATGGTTTTATTGAGATACATGCTGCGAGTTTAGTATATAGGCGACATTGAGTTCCGCTTAAAATGGTATAATAAGCAAACAATTATAATTATTATTAACAAACTAGCTCTGTACAAAGTAGAGTCAACGGAATTATTTTTTAAGCAAATTGACTACCTTCTTTAATTGTCAGTGTATTCAAATCATAAGTGTAATTATTTGACAGTTGTACGAAATGGCTTTAACACGACAAATCGACGTAATATATCAATTTGCTTAGTAATAAATTTCCCTCTCTGTACATTAAGCAAATAATTATCAATAGCTTAGCCCTTTTCAAAGTGTAGTTCTAGTTATTTTTTATAAATCTTGCTTTTATCACAAAATCTAATGTGGCCAATTCCTAATCCAGGAATAACCGGCAATATTACATGTCAATGTGATACTATCTATAAATTGCCTAAATGGGCCGTCGTTATCCTAATTAATATCTTAATAAGCCATTATTAATGTCTATGCTTACATGTAGGTATTATTAATAGATATCAAACTAGATATTATCATAATTATCTTGTTAGTTCCAAATTTGGACACGCTGCACTTAGCAGTAATAGGTAAGTGTTAGCACTTACAAGTTACACAATATAATATTTATTTATTTATTAAAACTTTATGCACAAGTAAAAAAATACTGTACAATGGCGGATTTAATGAGTGATGATGAATTAATGAGCCTGAGGCATGTTCGACCAGTCGACCTTAATGTGATGCAGAGACAAAACATGGCAGGTGCAACATAAGGGATAGATAACTCGTAAAAGAAAAAATACTAATACATAGATACACCCAATAACTGGGTTGTGGAGGTCAGATAGGCAGTCGCTCCATGTAAAATACTTGTATTCAGCTGCATCCGGTGAGACTGGAAGCCGACCCCAACCTAGTTGGGAAAAGGCAGGCAGATGATGATGACACAGATATTCATTTTCATCACACAGTATTCCTGCTTACGACCACTAGATCAATGCGCAGTCACTGTCATTTACATTTAATATTGATGGGGAGTAAACGTGACTGCAACCGTCCCCTATAGACTAGCGGTTAGTATCACCAACGAGGAACTATTTGGTACAACCCTACTTTTTCATACAGACACGCAGCTTGTTTGCTTAAATAGTATCGATGCCTGGGGTGTCACAGGCCCTTGAAACACTTTCTAGATGCCTACGAGCCAACTTTGTTGTATTTGTAAACTTAACAAATGAAAATAACAACTTCTTATTGAACTCTGATAAATATAGAATCCATGAGGCAGTACTGAGAATAAAGTGACTGCAACCGTCCCCTATAGACCAATATAGAATCCATGAGGCAGTACTGAGAATAAAGTGACTGCAACCGTCCCCTATAGACCAATGCGTAAGCTTTAGTGTATTCTGGTTTGAAAAAAAAGAAAATAAACTGGTTTATTTTGTACAAATAAGAATATAGTATTGATGCCTGAGATGTTACAGAGCCTTAAAACACTTCCTACTTCTACCTATATCAACGAACTGCCCATTTTTGTTACTATCCATCGTAGTCCCACTGCTGGGCACAAGCCTCCCTACTTTCCTTCCACCTATCTTTGTCCAGAGCTGCTAAGGACCTATTTTATTAAAGAATTCCAGCTGCAGTTCTATTATATTTGTAAAAAATAAACAAATAATTACATTTTATTGGTATGATATAATTATCATACCAATAAAATGTTATTAATTATTTATTTTGCTGTTTTGTTGTTATTTTGATGTTATGTTTAGCTGCGGTCAATACTTCAGCTAAATATAACATCTCCTTACTCGACACGTAAAATGTTTCTTCTCCCAAAACTAAACTATAAATCCCCCAAAATGAGAAACCTGTACCAGAACATGTTCCCACATGCTACATAGTCGGGGTACAAGTTACAACTAACTGTATAATAAAAGACTTGCTCGCCGTAGAAACTTTTAATTAAGTAAAAGCCATGTGTGGCAGCAGAGCTAGAGGGACTAGAAGAGATTTCACAGGACTTTTTAAGCAAACTGATTTATTTAGTGAAGATAGTAAAGATAAAAGAGTACGATAAAGGATCAAGTTTTTACTGTTTATTTAATAATCTAACTTTGAAGCTATATCATTTTACGACTTTTAATACCGCATGTGTTTTAAGCCCTTAAAAGTTTACGACGTTATACGGTTGTTGTTGTGTGTGTTATATGACAAAATCTGAACACTAAAACAAATTCTTAACTGTTGTAGCCATTGTCATCCTAATATTTTAAATTTTTAATCAACAATAGAAAATAAACCCTTTAAAATGAAGTTAATGGAGCTCTTTATCTGCATTGCGAAACCATAATTTCTCGGTCTCCAAAATCAATCGTTGTTCTGACAAAATTTTATGAAAAAAAAAAAAACAGAAGATAAAAACTTTGCATAGTCAGCTGTTCATGCCTTAAAAATATTTAATAAACTCTCCCCCATTATTCCTCAACACATAAAAATGCAACCACATCTAGTATCTCCTATATCACATGTTGTACTTATAATATATCCTTGTCAGTGAAAATTTAAAAAAATAAGCACTGCAGCGCCCTCTCGCGTTCGCCCCCAGATTAATGAACTGTGTTCTGTCTTGTTGGCGGCGAGTTGACGGGGAGTGAAAACGATTCCGAGATTCCAATTTTGCTGGTCGTGTGTCGAGTTTTTATGGGAGCTTTGGTTAAGATTTTTGAGTATTTAGATTATAATATTAAGGCGCGGTGAATAGACGACTTTTATGTATTTGAGGGGGTGAAGCAGATGAAGTGGGACACGAATAGTCCCGCCTACTGCGGGGAGCACCCCGCGAATTTCGTCGATGCGCGACTTCCATTATATTTAGAAGCGCAATTTCGCTATGCAGATAAAGTGCACGATTGGCCCAGCGCGTCGCTGTCCGGATTTGCAACGTGCTTCCGCAGTGATCACCAGGATCGAATCTCATTAGGCGTATACTTTTTGTTTTCTTATTTTTTAATTTTATGTACCTACATATTTTTGTGTTGTTATTTTAAAAAGTAATTCAATAGTTAATTGCTATTTTATAATAATAACAATCATTTTTATTTCTGTAGATATATTTTTCTTCAGAATCAAGAGTAATAAATAATACATTATACAAGGTGTTAAAAAATTAACCCAACAAACTTTAAGAGGTGCTTTAGACCATCGAACTGAACAACTTTCACTACAGGACCAACTCTGAAATCACGAAAAAAAATCAGCTGTTTAATACAAAAGTTAAAATACCTACTTGACCAAAATGTATGAAACAGCTGATTTTTTTTCGTGATTTCAGTTGGTCCTATAGTGAAAGTTGTTCAGTTCGATGGTTAATTTTTTAACACCTTATATAATAAAAATAAAATAAAAACGTCCACCAAGCTTGATGGTTGATTCTGAAGAAAATTAATATACAGTTTGTTACAAAAGAGTGTAAGTATTACCAAAGGAGATCATTGTAGTCATCATTATGAACAACTTTTACTATTGTGCCAGCCCTAAAATCACAAAAAAACAGCTGTTTCATACATTTTTTCCCGAGAGTGAATAATCTTTTTGTATAAAACAGCAGTTTTTTTTGCGAATTAGGGACCACTGACACTTGTTCAGCTCTGTTCAGCTTTTTTCCATAGAAAACAACAATTTTGTATGGAGTCCGTTCAGCTTTACGCGGTTGAACGGATGCGTACGCATCTCATACATAATCGTTGTTTTCTATGGACAAAAGCTGAACAGAGCTGAATAAGTGTGAGTAGTCCCCTACGGTGTATAAGAAATACAACGTGGACAGACGGATGCATGTAGACACGAATGAAAGGGTGGACATACGGACGGGGCGGATGGATGGACAGGTGAAGGATACATAAAATTTAAACAAGCTAATTATTTTTATTTTATTATTTTTGACGTATTTACGCATACGGAGCAAAATGTAAAGATATAAATTGTGGAAAGAAAAATTACTCAACTCACAATTCTTCAAAATTTAATCTTCTACTACAACAAGGGACGTTTTCTTTGTTGTCGTCACTTGATGTGACTACTAATGAAGATTCTTTTTCTCGCAGTGGCATCCCCCGAGCTCGCCGAGAATCGACTATTTCAGGCAAAATCCAGTCCATGAAAAACGACACCAGCTTTTCCTTCATCTTTTTTTCCCAAAAATCGTCATCTTTTTTTATAATTTCTGTTTTTAGTGGCTTGTTTTCACCACTCCACACAGCAAACAAGCACTTTACTCTACGTGTTACATGGAGCTGTCCTTGAATCTGATGGTACCAATTACTATTTTTGTTCACTTCAATCAGTTCACTTTTTTTATTGTATTTCCATATCTGTATCTTGTTTTCCTTTATACATTCTTCTAGATCCTTTTTGAATGCCACCAAAGGACATTTTACTTCCACTACTGTGTCTTGGCCTATCAAACCATCGGGCGTTGCTCCAATAAAGGGAAATTCGTGGTCCACGAACAACCCGCACGGCTCAATGGCGACATTTTCTTGGATGGCAAGTTGCTGTAAAGCGAGATGTTCATTTTCGACGCCATGTGCGATTGCCGCTATATTACTGAGATTACATTTATATAAAATATTTTCTACTAACTTGGCTTTGCTGGTATTCTCTCTTCTTTTCACTACTAATCCGAAATTTGATGCTGTTAGCATATTTTTTCTTAGTTCTACCCAGTCATCGCTATCTCTCTGATTTATAGTAGATATTAGTATTTTTTCTTTGTCAGAAGTTAGTTGCTTTAGATTTTGAAGGAATGATTCTTTAGCGGCATTTAATTCATCCGGTGTCAAATCTGGAGTAGTACTCTGAGCCCCATAATCATGTTGAACAGCATTGTCTTTCTTTAGCATCCGATTTTTTTTATGAGGTTTAGCTTTGTTTAATTTTCTTTTTATCAGTCTTCGTTCTTCAAACTTTTTCAGGATGCTTTTGGGACTATTCCCTAAAATTTTTTTATGTAGTAGATGCCTCGGGTGGGGGTTATTAAAAGAAACGACTGCAGCATTGCAACGCGCGCGGTAACCCCGACGAAGAGAGAAATTAATTCTCTTTCCCCCCACAACCTTTGCAATCACACTGTTGAAGCGCTCTACTGTATTGGTATCCACGTCTTCAAGCATGCTTCTTGATTTTGAAAGCAATGACTGGAGTATTGTCTGTATCCTGAACCAAAATGTAGTGTTTTTTATTTCCATATTACTCTGCTGTGTTTTTTCTTTGGAACAATAATAGTTCTTACAATTTTCATGATTACCGAAAGCATGTAGAATAGAATTTTGAATTTCGTTTCTAAAACCTGCTACTGCTTCCGTTTTGTCTTTTTCTAGCTTGTACTCTTTTATTGATGCAATAACAACCTTTCGGATACTCAGAATTCTTGGTTCAGTCAGCATTTTTCTGTGCACCAAGGCATATTTTGTGTCTTTGGCTACAGCCCTTAACTTATTGCACATATTGCGCAGCACATGGTTTCGGCATTCAACTTTTTGAACGGTATGATTCTGGTAAGGATTACGCGCCAAGATTTTTGCATAGGTAGCGGAGTCACCGTCAGCAATTAACCTGCCATAAATAACATTGTACATCAATACAGATGTTTCGAATCCTTGACAAATTATTTCGGACTCCATTCCGCTAGATGACCCAGTGTAGTTTTTGAAGCAAACATGTTCTGGTGCAGCAGTTTGTTTTTTCTCTGCACGAGCACATACAAGGCAGTATTTGTTTTTAATGCCTAAAAACAACACTTCACCATATCTGCGACCTACGATTGCTGCAGCGCCGGACAATGCCTTATAATTATTGCCGTAGGATCGCGATGACCAACAGGCATCGGCATATACGTCTATTAGAGGTATGCCATCTTTGCTCAATGTTCCTTCAGCTACTGCTGCATCACGCTCACGCATAGCTGCTGCTGCCATGGATTCGACAGATGTTGACTCCCATTTTTCATAAACTATGTTTTGAACTTGAGCATAAGTTGTTTTCGTAAATATGGGTACGTCCATACATGCTGTTATTTCTTCAAATTGCGAAAAACCGATACCAGCAGAAGTAATTCCTGTAACGGCACCCACGTTAGCATTAACATTATGTGTACTTGATAAATCTTCGCTTGTGATAATAAAGTCGTCTTTACACATATTGCATCTAAACTTGAATCTAGAGATCAAGCCGATCCTTTTTTCTCCTATGAGTGACATTTGTGAGAAATTGCAGTTGAACAAAGAACTATGGCCGGATATAGTTTGCAGCTGCTGGATAAAATGCATTATGTCAACGACTCTTCGACCATGAACTGGTGGGTATATATTACCTTCTTGAGATTCGGTCGACGGTTCATCGAATAGTACATCGTCAGTGATTTCTCTGTAATAAAAAACACGTAATTTTTTATTTTATTATAAACAAAAAGAAACAAAATAATTCCAAATCATGGCAATTACGCGATGTATACGAATACAATGCGTGGACAGACAGATGGGTCGACAGTTGTGGACAGTGATTCTGGCGAAGTTTGTCATGCCCCTTTGGAAGTCGACCGCGGAGTCATCGGTTATCCGTCGGCTCCCATTGTGTGACGATCTTCACCCATCTGTT
The DNA here is from genome assembly GCA_914767645.1 of Hydraecia micacea. Lineage (NCBI taxonomy): Eukaryota > Metazoa > Arthropoda > Insecta > Lepidoptera > Noctuidae > Hydraecia > Hydraecia micacea. The sequence goes on from OU611798.1 coordinate 560,109, forward strand.
GATACTTACTCATCATAATTTGATTTTGGATTGGTTCCTGGAGTTACAACTGTTGCAATTGAAAATGATGTCCCAGGGTTTTCGTGCTCAGAATCCTTTTGTAATCTAAAATTGAGAGAACATGATTATTTTTATATCATGTGATTTTTTTGAGAAAATGAGGAATATCCATTTGCCATTTTGAGAATTAGGCATTTTTAGAATTTTGCATTTTGAGACTCGTATGTCAATTTCAATTTATTCACTTTATATTGTTAGCCATGTTGAGAATTTATCATTTTGCGCATAAGCCCACTAAGTCATTTTGAGAAGTGGTCCTTATGCGCTTAGCCCGTTGTGTTATGTTATAAATAGTAGGTATTTATTTTAGTTGATAATTTACAAATTATTTACAAGGTCTTACAGAAGAGTGTAGAAATGCGAAAAGGAGTCATTGCAGTCATCATTATAGACAACTTTTACTGTGGCGCCAATCAACAAACTATGGTCTTTTTGTCGCAGGTGAATGTCCTTTTTCTTTTTCAAACGTTGTTCATAAAGATGAGTTCAATGACCTCCTGTCGCATTACTAGTTACTACAATATTCTGTAACACCATGTATACGCTTACTCATGAAAAGTTTTCTCCGATGGTTCATCTGGTGACGGATTGCTCGCCAACCGTTTCTTTTTACTATAAAGGAAAAACAATAAAATTGCATTATAATTGTTACAAAAATAATAAAATCAACAAAATTAATAATTACTGAAACAATTTTTCAAACAAGAAAATCGGCAAAAACTATAATAGTAATTAAAAAAAATATAATTCAAATAAGAAAACCAACAAAAAGAATATACAATGAATGGCGGGGTTTGAACCCGGGGCGTTAGTCACTGATGCAGAAAACTTCCCCAATGCACGAGACCGCTAAACCAATCGAGCTATGAAAGTGTACGTCGAAATTACGCATCTATAGATAATCTATACAAACAAAAAACTTTTTTACAAAAAAAACAACCGACTTCCAAAAAAAAACACTACAAAGTGAAAAATAATCTATACAAACAAAATAAGGTGTGCACAAAAAGGTAGGTACTTACTTTACAACTTCCATCATGTGTTTTTGTTTCGTCGAATAACATCTCTTTATTGCCCGCCGTTTATTTTTCTTGTTGCCCATTTTTTATACACTGATGTTTATTAAAATTTATACAACTTATGACTAAAATCGAAATCGAACAAAAATTTACACCAACTTACAGCACAACTTAGAAAAAATGAATTGTTTATTTACACAACTTATGACTAGAACAGAAACCGAACACAAATTTACACCAAAAACAGAACTTAGAAAAACTAATCATAAAATAAAATATAATAAACAGCTTTCATCAACAAACAGATACGTAAATGATTATTTTTTTAGCGGCGCCGGCGAGCGGAACAAACTGACATAGGTCCATCAAGCAGCGCGACTCAGCGGTCACTGTCGCTCCGCGTAGAAATGAAAGAGAAGCGAAAAGACGCCGCGATGGCGCGACGTTTCGTTCGACTCGTTAGAGTTATTTATCATTAAATGCATTAATCCTTACAAATGTCTTATTTAAATCGATAAATAAAAACAACAGTTCCCTTTATTATTATATATTACATCACTGTTATTAATTTTATCAAGATTTGTTTATAAATAATACAGTTACAATTGCAACGATTTCAATTTTAATGGTTGTTTTATGATTTTTTTCTATCGAGAAAATTTACCGAAAACGTGTTTTAAAAACAATGGTCCACTCATAAATATGATCAAGATTAACATATTTTTTTTTTGCTGCTCTAAAATGTATACATTTGGCTAAAAAACTGTTTTGTGAAGTCTATTTTGACTAAGTACAGCGCCTTAAAAACGTTTTATTGGGCAAGGGATGTAGGTATATGAAACTATTTATGATAATTCTTAGGTTTTCGGTTTTTGATTGAGTCTGGATTAGTACCCGGTTGATGATAACAGACTTGCCCCCCATTACATAGGACTTAAACATAGCTGGCGAAATGTGGGTGTACTATAGGTGCACCTCTACTCACCCCCTTGTAGAATTTAGACGTGATGTTATGTGTGTGATGTGTTATGATGATTCTTAGGTCGAGTTTGATGGTGATCGTTTTTGAACTTTATAGCTTCCATGTGCAAGAAAGCTGTAATTCAGTAGTTAACAACGTGTTTCGCGTTTTATCTCACAAATCGGAAAATCTAAAAATTTAACGCCGAGTTATATTTATAAACACAAACTTATCAAAGCAGTTAATTTCCATCAATTGATAGACATCAAGTATCGATAGAACAAACATAGATTTTTTTCCAATAATTTGTAATAAATCAACTTGAAGCAATGGAAATAGATTCTGATCAACATTATTTATCAATTCGTCTGAAACAGCCTGAAACAGTACATACTACGGCTTGTTCCCTTCTACGTCTGTATGTATACTTGGTAGGCTCATTACTAGTGACACGCGATTTCCAGTTACTTGGTATCTGTTCCATTTATTTTGTTGTAAATCGTTTCATGTGACTGAATTATAATTGCAAACTCCGGGAAATGGTATCATTATATTATGTAGTTGTACATATTTACGTTCAGTAATTCTCCCGTTTTTTTCATTTAGACAGGTTTCTTTTGGTTATTAATTGTAATATGGTCACCCCTTATTAAATTATAGGTTACAGGCTTTAAGAGCGGGCTTAAAGGAAAATCGCTCTTCCTATATGCCGACTGATATTTTCATGAAATTGGCAAGACTAAAGGAGTAAAATATTATGACAAAATGGTGAAATGTGACTGTATTATACGCCTCTGCCTCAATCACCGGGAAATACAAGCGTGATGTTTATTCTCTAAGGTAAATTGTTTCTACTGAGCGCCTGTTCGATGTGAGTCCATACCAAGTCATCATCATTCTCCTGCCCTCATCCCAATTTATTTGCTGTCGACGCAGCATGTCTTTTTCTTCCATACTTGTCTATTAGTCGTCATCTCGGTAGTCAACCCCTTTCTACCTTACTTGTACCAAATATAAACCATATATTTTGGACCGTCCTCAATAATAGTAATAATAGACCAATAATATAATTATTACGACAAGATAATAACATAAACTATACACCATAACTTACCCATAACAGAGGTAACAGTTATCTAACTGAAAGCGAAATCTCTCAAACTGCATTCGACAATAATAAACACAATTCCGTATTGATGTCTACGGCAGATGTCTACGAAACTTGCCTGGCTACGACAGTGCTACGGCGCTACGTCTCGGTGCGTCGACGCTACGAGACGCGCGAAGGAGTTAATCAGTGTTATTAACTAACTTATGTTTAGTTAATGCATTGTATTGTTTTGTATTTTCAACTTTCGTGGGTCTAAAAATATTTAAAGAAGCTTAGATTTCTAAGTACAAGGTGTACTCTGACACTTTTAAAATGTACAAGTCTAGAATCGCCAGTATGCAATAAACAAACGTAATTATCAATACTCATGTCTTCTCAGTATGAGACGAAGCCTTTGCCCTGCAGTAGGACAGTAAACAGCCTGATTTTATTTTAATCCAGACTCTAAAACACTAAATTATATCCCCAGTTCAAACAAAGTTTAAAATAGAGCTATTATTTATGCACAAACATACCTCACATAGTTGAATGTGCTTCTATGTAGATAAAATTTATTGCAGCGTATATTTCCTCGAAAATGAATTTCCATTTCGTATAGTTGGAATAAATATTTCCCTTAAACTACAAAAATGTAAAAACGACTAAATCCATTTTTACACAAAACCGTTTAAACCTTATAAAACTACAATGAATTGGGTTAAATCCCCAATTTTAAAACAAAAAATCGATGTCCATGTTTTTATTCCGCGATATCTATTTCGAGAAGTAGGTTACAGTGTTGCCACGCTGAAAATAATAGCTTGTTTGAACGAGCGCGCATTATTTATGTTGGCAGGTCTGATTGTATCGTGGCCGGCGATGTATTAATATTGCTATCTAACGGTTGGTAGTTGTTTATGTGTAGTCGGGTCAGTTGAGAATAGAGCGGTGTAAAGGTTTTAGTTAAAAGATAAATTGTTGTTTGACAATGTAGTTTCAAGTAAACTAAGTAGTGGTATTTGGTATAACCTTAAGGCTAGTTTCACAGGTTCTTCTCCATAGGAGCCTTCTACGCTTTGCAACAAGCTTCATTTTGTGACTGTCCGACCCCTTGACAATTCAAAAGTACCTGTAATGTTCGAGTTAGAACAGTTTCAGAAAGGAGTACGACTATTACGAGTCTAATAAATGTCTACCGACGTTGGTTCGCTGAGGACATCTGAGGACATCATCTTTAGTCTATCAAATTACAGCATATAAAACTTTTCAACTTTATCTCTGAACTTGGCGAGACATTTGTTATAAGAAATGTTATTTTTCCTTTGATGTCAGCTTCATTCAAAACTAGATGCGCCCCGTGGTTAGCCGCATAGTATCTTATGTCCTAATCCAGGTCATGGTGTAGACCATGTGCCAAATTTCATCCAAATCCGTTCAACCCTTTTAGCATGAAAGCATTACAAACTTATAAAAAATCAAATTCTTTTCTCGTTATAACATTAGTTCAGATATATCAGAAAACTATACCTACTTTTTTTGTTTAACCATGATGAGAGATACTTTTAAATACTCAAAAAAAAATTGAAGTACTTTTTAAACAAACGTTTTCCCTTTACTGCCGGACACAAGCGTCTAAATTATTATTTCCCAGAATACTTTTCCCCATAAACGCCACAATAAAGCACGAAGCAATTGAACTATTCAAGAATAAAAAAACAAATTAAAAAAGTATAAAACTTTTCTCAAAAATAAGATTAATTTCCTCAAAAAAGCAATTCGAGGAAGATCCCATGGTTCACATTGTTCCTCACAAACTTTTCTGACGGCTTTTTTTAATTAACCGCAAAAAGTTCTGACTTGTTCTGAAAAGTCTGAATGTTCAGAATTCCTTTTGCGTTTAACTGGCGAGTTATCTGTTAGATATGTCCGGTTTGTCAATTCAGTGCTATCGGAGGGTGGACGGAGAAATTAAATGAAACGTTATTTAGTTACTTTTTAAATCGGCAATGATTTTTTGCTACTGATAACAAGGAAGTTTAAAATAGATTGTATCTCTATACTAGATATTTATAAATCCTCTTGCCTCTTGCAATACTTTTTATTTCGTGTAGATTCTTATCTAACAGTCAGCATTTAGCAGTCTTTTGAATTCGAGTACCTATTGATAATATTGTAGGCTTATATCAAACTGTTTAATCCATCTGTTTCTTATTGTTGGCGCCTAGTGCTACATTCATAGCAACAAGCTTCGTTAATCGGAGACGAAGCAAATAGTTAGGAGTTTACTTTTTTCTTAGTTTTTATAAGGTACCCCACATTACCTTTATCATTATATCCATTTTTGCATAACGTTGATCGCTCCACTAAATAATTGTAAAAAAACCTATTCTGTGTCGAAATACAAGTAAAAAACTATCCGGTGGTTTCATTTATGTCCAATACGAGACATAAAATTTGGCGACCGTGACAGGACCTTTCGCAAAACGAAAAACCTATCAAGAAATACGAAGCCCGGTCAGCTTGACCAACTAAGCTAAAGATCTGCTACATCAAGAAACGATATTTTGGAGTATTTGGAGGTTCAGCCATTGCAGCCTACACCTGATTTACGGTCTAGACACAGTGATATCAACAGAAGTCGCCGTACAGCAGCCTGGCCAATGCAGCTAAGTGACCTTTCCTTGACCTCCTCACACATACCTACGATTTTTCCCTATTGATTCTCATAAACCCCGAGATTTACATGTGCTTATTTCATACAGATGGGTATATAAATAACTAAATAAGCAGTGATTAATTCCTAAAATAAATATCTACACATAATTTAAAGAAAAGCATTGACTTTAATATATTGTTTGACCTAACTACCAACGTCGTCTTACCGGTTTGAATGACCTACTTACAAGGTGTCTCAAAAGAAAGTTCACATTTAAATATTTTTTTAAAAGAAAAGTCTTAGCTTTATTGAAAAAATGTTTATTTTATATTGAAGTACACTGTTTGGGAATTTATTTTTTAAAAATAACATCGTCCAAATGTAAACCGTTGCGCTCTCGGCATTCATTTAGTCGGGCACTAAAATTGCCTATGACAGCTCGGCAGGTAGTCTCCGTGATGGCTGCCATTTCATGACGGATATTTTCTTTTAATTGTGCCAGGGAAGTCGGTTTATTAGCGTAAACTTTTGATTTGACATAACCCCACAGGAAAAAATCCATAGGCGTTAAATCGGGACTCCGTGGAGGCCAATTTATGTCACCTCGCCTGGAGATTAATTTGTTCGGAAAAATTTCGGCCTCCACGGAGTCCCGATTTAACGCCTATGGATTTTTTCCTGTGGGGTTATGTCAAATCAAAAGTTTACGCTAATAAACCGACTTCCCTGGCACAATTAAAAGAAAATATCCGTCATGAAATGGCAGCCATCACGGAGACTACCTGCCGAGCTGTCATAGGCAATTTTAGTGCCCGACTAAATGAATGCCGAGAGCGCAACGGTTTACATTTGGACGATGTTATTTTTAAAAAATAAATTCCCAAACAGTGTACTTCAATATAAAATAAACATTTTTTCAATAAAGCTAAGACTTTTCTTTTAAAAAAATATTTAAATGTGAACTTTCTTTTGAGACACCTTGTATTTTACAAAAGACGTTGTATCTAAATTCGAGTCTAGGTAAATTATAATTTTTTTGCAAGTCATTAAGATTGTTTCGCCGAACATTCCAGGAACGGTGACGTCATTTGCGACGGCCGGGGCCTACAATATAGTCAAGCCTCATCCACGAAGTACTGTCGGATTCTGCACCGGTACTTCCAGACCACAGGTGACACAGGAAGAGGGACGTAAGATAAATATTTTATTAATAGTTCATTGTATTCTTGCATAGTTTTACCACGGTTTACTAAAAATACACATATTTTTTATTTACCTTTTTTATTGTTACAATGGGTAAGGATGACGGTTCTGTGCAAGAATTACAAGATCTTATTGTTAAGCGTAGTTCAATAAAGGGCCAAATTACTAAGTTTAGGAATTATTTAACGAGTCTGTTGTCAAAAGATTCTGTTACACGCATTGAATTAGCCGAGTTAACACTTAAACTTAGTAAATTTGAGTCATTGTCCGTTCGGTTCGATGACTTGCAGAATCAAATTGAGATATTAAATTCGAGTAATTTATCAATCGAGATTGATGAAAGAGATGATATTGAACAATTATTCATAACAAACATTGCGAATGCTCAGAGTTTCATTCAAGATCATCAGCCTAATAACCGCCACGATGAATCTGGCAACATGCTCAATTCTAGCCATGGTTCAGCTGCTCCTTTGAATGCTGACAATCACGAAATAGGGTTCAAACTGCCACAGATACAAATTGCTAAATTCAACGGAACATTCTTCCGTTGGCTTGAATTTCGTGACACATTTAAGTCAGTCATACATAATAATGAGCGCATTGCACCTATTAATAAATTTCACTATTTATTATCTTATTTGGAGGGAGATGCAGCTAGAATAGTGAGTAACTTAGAAGTCTCCAATTCTAATTATAGTGTTGCCTGGAAGTTGCTATGCGACCGATATGACAACAAGCGACAGTTAATAAGCCATCATTTGTCTTCTCTATTAGACATACGTCCAATGTCTCGCGAGTCGGATAAATCACTTCGCTTTATAGTGGACCACGTTACCAAGAACCTGAGAGCGTTGTCTGGCTTGGGGCTACGTGTTGATAATTGGGATGTTTTGTTAATACATATACTGTGTTCTAAGCTAGATAACCGTACTCTTACCAAGTGGGAAGAATGGCGTGGCACTTTGGCTGATTTAATACCTAACTTACAACAGTTTAATAAATTTTTAATTGATCGAGCAGATGTCCTTGTGTCTCTAAATCACTCTTCACCAAGCCATAATAATAATAATAAGGCATCGGCTTCTACTTCGTCTAAAGGTACCCACAGTAAAGCCGAACGTCAGCATAATAAATCTGATACATGCCAATCGGTTTGTCAGTCTGTTTGTCAGAGTAATTCTTCATCTTCTTCAGGTTGCGTTGTTTGCCAGGGCGAACATAGAATCTACGATTGTCCTATTTTTAAGGCCAAGAGTGTGGAAGACCGTATAACTGAAGTTAATAAATTAAATCTTTGTTCAAATTGCTTAAGGTCCGGGCACATTACACGAAACTGCTACCTCAGACCTTGTCGGGAGTGTAAGAAGAAGCACAACGCTCTTTTGCACGTTCCGGTAGTAACCGAAACCCCTTCTGCAGGCACCACAACCTCTGCTGCAGGTACCAAAACCCCTGCTGCAGGTACCACCACCCCTGCTGCAGCTACCACATCATCATGCGGAACGATAGCTAATCATACTACACAGGGTTCAATACATATTCTACTATCTACTGCCTTAGTTGAGGTGTGTAACCCTACAACAAATAAAACAGAACAAGTACGTGCCTTGTTAGATTGCGGCAGTCAATCGTCTTTTATGACGCAATCACTTAGAGACAAATTATCTTTATCAGGTAATTCATTATTTAATAATTATATTAACATTGTCGGCATCGGCAATCATGTCAATAGTAAAGTCACAGAGAGTTGTGTGGCGCAGTTAAAATCGTTGATTAAACCGTTTCACGTCACAACAACTTTTCTAATATTACCGGAATTAACAAGTAACATTCCCAGATACACAATAAACACTCAGCAACTGCAAATACCTACTGAGGTACACCTTGCTGACCCTAGTTTTAATCAATCCTCCGCTGTTGACCTACTCATCGGAGCAGATTTGTTTTGGGATATTCTTGGCTGCGAGCAGCGTTCTCTAGGCCCTAATAATCCCACTTTAAGAAATTCCCAATTTGGTTGGCTCGTTTCAGGCCCAATCAAAATAAACGATTTAAATAATATATCCAATATTCAATGTCATCATTCTTTGACTTCAGTTAAATTGGAAAATGATTTTAATGTGGAAATATCAAAGTTTTGGGAGCTTGAGGAAGTGCCATTAAAATCGCCATTGAGTCACGATGAAAGATTATGTGAAAAACATTTTTTAACTCATACGACACGATTAAATACCGGCAGATTTTCTGTTCGATTACCACTTATAGATTCACCTAATTGTCTTGGAGAATCATTTAAGCTAGCAAAAAAACGTTTTCACAATTTAGAGAAAAGATTCCGAAAAAACCCACAACTTAAATCACAATAATTATGTCAACTTTATAAGAGAATATGAACAGTTAGGTCATCTCTCACAGTCTGATATACTAAGACCCAATATATCATATTTTTTATGTCATCACGCCGTGTTTAAAGAAAGCAGCGAATCCACTAAAATTCGTGTTGTTTTTGATGGATCAGCTCCTACTTCATCTGGATTGTCAATCAATGATATTCTTATGATAGGTCAAAATATGCAGGACTCTCTATTCTCCATTCTAGTACGGGCTAGACAACACAAGTACCTCCTCACCGGCGATCTAGAGAAAATGTATCGCCAGGTACAAATTAATGAGGAGGACCGAAATCTCCAGCTCATACTGTGGAGAGAAGATGAGTCCCAACCTATCAAAACGTTACGACTAAATACTGTAACTTACGGCATGGCAAGCTCCAGTTATTTGAGTACACGTTGTCTGTGGCAGCTTGGCGAAGAAAATCCAGATGAAACCATTAAAAATGTAATTCAGCACGACTTTTATGTGGATGATATGATAACTTCGAGTGACAGTGAACACAAACTAAAACATATTCTTCAGGGGGTTACTGCGGCACTTAAATCAGGTTGCTTTAATCTAAGAAAACTTAAAACTAATATAGCTAGCATTTTTGACTCATGTTCTTTAGATGTTAATGAAAGGTTAACACTCAGTGAGTCTTCTAGCACCCTGGGTTTGGGTTGGGATCCATCGACGGATACACTGCATTTTCCAATGCAAGTCCCATTTTCTTTGGATAGCAATCGCCCAACTAAACGTTCAATATTATCTAATTTATTTAAAATTTTTGATCCTTTGGGTTTGCTCAGTCCGTGTGTAATGCAAACAAAGGTTATATTACAACAGCTTTGGCTGGAGAAATTAGGCTGGGATGATCCAATTCCTGAAAATATTGCTTTGACCTGGGCTAAGTTTACTGATTCTCTATCCGCACTTGGGAACATAAAAATTCCAAGGCATGTACTCTGTGATGAGCCAATATTTATAGAACTTCACTGTTTCTGTGACGCTTCCCAAAGTGCGTACGGAGCTTGTATTTATGCACGATCAGTAAACTCTGCTAATGAAGTCACTGTAAAATTATTGTGTGCTAAATCTAAGATTGCACCTACTAAACCTACAACAATCCCGCGCTTAGAGCTTTGTGCTGCGCTCTTGGCCGCTAGATTGTGTAAGGCGGTCAGAGAATCCTTGCGGTACAAGGTAAATAGTGAGGTTTATTGGAGTGATTCCAGTATTGTGCTGGCATGGCTTCATTCAAGTTTTAAGAATCTTAAAACTTTTGTTGCGAATAGAGTTTCAGAAATTTGTGAGCTGACAGACGTAAATTCTTGGCGTCACGTTCCAACATCAGTTAATCCAGCTGATCTCATATCAAGGGGGGTCAGCCCTAATCATATCAAAGACAATTTGTTGTGGTGGACAGGTCCGCAATATTTATTGCAATCAGAAGACACTTGGCCTGTTTTAAATAACAAAGAAGTTAATGTAAATAACTTACCGGAAACCAAACAGAATTCTGCAATTGTTAACTTAGAAACCTCAACAGAATACTTTATCAATTTTCAAAACTATCAAAGTTATGATCACTTAAAACGAATATTTGCATACGCGATACGATATATTAATAATTTAAAATTAAAGTCTTGCAAAAATTCTATAATTTCAGGTAATTTAAAAACAAATGAGCTACATAAGTCATTTATTAACTTGTGTCGCTTGGCACAGCAACAGTCATTCCCAAGCGAATACAAAACACTCGCCAACGGCCACTCATTAAAATCTAAATCTAAACTTTTATCATTGACTCCTTTTTATTGCCCCAATGATAAATTAATTCGAGTAGGCGGTCGCATTGATTCCTCAAAATATCATCATGATAAAAAACATCCTGTGTTGCTTGATGCATCTCATCATCTCACGAAATTAATATTTCAATATGAACATATTCGTAATTTACATGCTGGCCCACAGTTGCTGCTGGGTATTATTAGAGATTATATTTGGCCTATTAATGGCAGACGTCTCGCTAGACAAACTGTTCGTCATTGCGTCAAGTGTAGGCGGTTTCAAGCTAAGCCATTGGAACCTATAATGGGTAATTTACCTTCACAAAGGGTCACGCCAAACTTCCCATTCACTACTGTGGGCATAGACTTCGCCGGTCCTTTTTTTATTTTGAATAGGAAAGGACGCGGTTCGAAATTAGTTAAAGGCTATCTTTGTCTTTTTATATGTTTAACGTATAAATGTATACACCTTGAAGCTGTAAGTGATTTAACTAAAGAAGCGTTTATTCTTACCTTTCGACGGTTTGTGTCACGACGTGGAAGGCCAATGGAGGTATTTTGCGATAATGGTCGCAATTTTGTATCTGGTGCTAAGGAGCTAAATCATTTTTTTAAGATTAACGCGGACTCTCTTTCTGATTTTGCAAGCGGGGAAGGGATCAATTTTATTTTCTCACCTTCTTACGCCCCTCATTTTGGTGGAATTTGGGAGGCCGGTGTGAAATCGGCTAAGTACCATATCAAACGTGTGATGGGCAATTCCCATTTAACTTTTGAAGAGCTGTCTACCCTTTTTGCACATGTAGAATCCATTCTGAATAGTCGTCCGCTTTGCCCGTTATCCTCCTCGCCTGATGACCTTCTTTGCCTCACCCCTGGTCACTTTCTTATTGGCCGGCCCCTTACTGCTCTTCCATCACCTGCCTTAGAAGACCGCAATTCCAACAATCTACAACGCTACCAACGAATACAGCAAATTCATCAACATTTTTGGCGTCGGTGGCAGCGGGAATATATCGCTGACTTACAGCAACGTAGCAAGTGGAGAACCGATAAGTCAAGCCTGAATATCGGTGATTTAGTCCTCCTGAAGGAGGACAATGCGCCACCTCTGTGTTGGAGACTGGGACGAGTGCAGAAATTGTTTCCCGGATCGGATGGAGTTTCTCGAGTTGCTGATGTGAAGACCCAACGGGGAGTTGTACGACGTCCATTAGTCCGCCTCTGCCCTCTGCCTTCTTCTGATGAAATAAAGGGTTGAAACCTGAAGATTCCAACGGCGGGAGGATGTTGGCGCCTAGTGCTACATTCATAGCAACAAGCTTCGTTAATCGGAGACGAAGCAAATAGTTAGGAGTTTACTTTTTTCTTAGTTTTTATAAGGTACCCCACATTACCTTTATCATTATATCCATTTTTGCATAACGTTGATCGCTCCACTAAATAATTGTAAAAAAACCTATTCTGTGTCGAAATACAAGTAAAAAACTATCCGGTGGTTTCATTTATGTCCAATACGAGACACTTATAAATAATACAAGCACCTTCCACGTATTCGCAGGGGTCAACTTCATGTCGTCCAACAATAATACACTTCCCAAGCAAAAAAACATAACTTGAAAAAACTTCCGCCATGCATCAAGTATCGTGACGTTTCCCATGAACATGGAAAGTATAAAACTAATAAAAACTAGGCAGTGAAAGACCACATCGTTACATAAGTATAGGTTGTTGAACTACTGTAAGTTTTCCCATCGATTGTGTAATAGGTGAGTTTTCTATTTGTGGGAAATCGATGACTGTTTTATTTCAAGGTCATTGATACAACTATTAAATGTTGTAATTTCTACTTTCTTTTATTAGCTAGCTTCGCCCGCGTTGAGGTCGAAAATGATCCCATACAGACAGAACTAGTTTCGCAATTATAGTATGGAGTATGGATAGGAGTATTGATGCAAGCAGTTTAGTCGAATTAATGTTTCTTTTTGAAATAGGGTAACAAAAATAACACGATCGATTGCCCTTAGCATAAAATCATACTACCACAACTCAAGGCTACGACTTTACTACGACGCAATACATTGCTACGCCGTAGCGCTACGCTGTTACGCCGTAGCGCTACGCTATTATGCCAACAATTTCAACTTACATACTCGTATACAAAATAAAGCCTCCGAACTTGAGACCCTCAAATCAAAGTAAATAATTCAAGTCAAGTTGGAAGAGTGACGCAACTTCAAGTTATTAAAGGTTTGAACTTAACTTGAACTTAACAGTAACTTGGGGAGTTAAGTTGGCCACAATTATGATAACGAGCGCTCTTTGTGCTAGTTAACTGCGACTTTTAGCTTTCAAATGACGGTGAGTTCCTCGTGTTCTTTGTGTATTGTTATTTTTAAAGCTTCAATTAAGTGTGACTTGATCAAATACGATGAAACGTGGATTTATTAATGTTCTTTTATAATTCTGGAAACGAAATACGGAAATTCTAAAGAATTTATACGTGAATGAACAAATGATTAATTATTCTAAAATAATAATCCTGGTATTCTTTCTTTCTGCTGCGTTTCAATGTATTTATCGTTATAATTCGTACCCCGTTAACTGCCACGTCAGGCACATATCCTGAAGTTAGGGTACGTTTGATCTCCAATATTTTTGGCACGGCAGTATGTGTGTTAAAGTGAGAATAATTATGTATTTTTGTACCACAATTGTACTTGAAGTTTAAGTAAATAAATAAACATTAATTTTAAACTCACGGCATCTTCTAGCTCAGTCATTAGACAGTTGATTGTTTTTTTTTTTTAACTTTTATTACATAGATATGGTTCGGTAACACGATTCAAATAAAATTATTTAGATATAGATAGTACTTAGTTTGAATAATATTATATTTTTATATTTTAATTATGTTTTTATTAAACTTAATTTTAAAATAAATTACTTATTACTCAACTTTGATTCATCTCATTAAAACTCAAAAACCTTCAATAACTGCTCCAGCCGTGGAGCGACACTTTTGTTTTCACCGCAGTAGTTGTGTTCAGTGGATTTAGTTCAACAAACTGTAACGGAGCCGGCGGCTATCGATCGCGCTAATAATAGCCGCCCGGCGCCGCCTGTCGCCACTACCTCTTGGTACCACTGCTACCTACCCAGCCGATGTGTCTCCTATTTGTCAGGACTTGCTTTATTATCATCATCATAATTGCTGCATTTACTTTTGATACCTGAGTAACGTAAACTGCTTTGCTATTATTTTTTAAACGGAATCCTTATATTTATACGTGCAATATTAAAATAATAGTTGAACATTTTGAAAGTTAAATTCTATGGGTGTTATAATGCGCCGTCTTAAAGGGCTTTAAAAAAGTGTGCCTAATTTTTCCGTTTGAGACCCAAACGCATAGTAAACAAGTTCCCTATTACAATAAAAGAAAAAAAAAACATCCAAAAATAACCAATAACAAAAAATATGAACCCCTCAAAATTACCAAACATTTTACTAAAAATACACAACACTGAATAACAACATCACCTTCCAAAAAACCGGAAATAAAAATACAAAAACGCAATATTAAAAAAAAAAGCTTTCTAAAAAAGTCCCCCAAGAAACACGTAATACACGTTATCATAATAAAATAAAACCTTCCCTGAAAGCTTAGGTGAGCGATAAGGATTCTTGAAAAACTCGGCCGTGATTACTTTCAGTCCCTTCGAGTTTAGCAGCGTTAGGTAGCGCACTGAGTGACTGAAGCGGAAAATTGGCAGCGATTTTGGATTATTTTATAGAGGGTGAGATAAAATGGGGATAGGTTTTTGAAAATTATTTGTGTCATGTGACGTGGTATAAGGATTAATCTGGATGGGCAGGACTCGGAAACTATCTGTTGTATTTTTCTTTGAAAGATATAATTTTTTAAACATACCTCCTACTCACAATCCTTGGGAGCAGGCAAATAAATAGGTAGATGAATTCTAAACAAGCCCTCATTAATTTTAATGATGTATGTACTTTGTTCAATTTCCTAAACCCTTTTTGCTAAACTCTTCAAGACGTATCACAGTCGTTTTAGCTCACTTATACAACACACTACTAGGAGATTAAACTTAACACAAGTTCATTAAAAAAATCTCTGAAAAAAAAAACCAACAAAAATAATTAAAAGTTTGAAACTTGTTATTGAACACTAAAGCTTTTTTTTTCGCATACGGATCCCGCTCCGCTCAACACTGCATTCCATCCTAACGTATCAATTTTGGGTCGTCCCATAGGCAAAGGAAAGGTATTACTTTAGGCCCCATTTCATTTATTATCTACTACATAACACATATAATACGTAACGTACATCTTTATGAACAAAAGGGATATATGACGTTTTATCCCTGTCTCTTTATTTACATGTGAAAGAGACGGAATTAATGGGGGTTATCTCGGCGTAATTTTAATGACTTCTGTATCTCTGTAATGGGTCACACGGCCATGTTAATGTCCATCATTTTTTCTCTTTCCAACGAGTTTTACTAGTCTACTTATTTTTGCTGACTGTAATATGTTTTGTTGTGCTGTTATATATTTGAATACATTTTTTTGTTGATATTATGTGCTCGTTGTTGGCTAACGGCTTAATCTTTCCACAACGGTTCCAGTTATTCTTCTAAAGAATTTGCTCTTTTTGAAGAATACCATCGTATATATTTTTGAATGAAATAAAAGTCTGAAACCGCAATAAGCAAGCGCGGTGATCAATGCTCATACCTTCGCTGTTTGAGAAAAAGCTTTTTCCCCGCAGTGGGACACCAACAGAATGATGCCATTTTTATCTTTACAACGTTATTTCAAATGAGTACCTACAAGCATAATCTTCATGGTTACATAATTTCGTTGAAAAAGGAAGTTATATTTCATTCTGCGTCCCTTAGGAGCTATAAATATTAAGTTGCTATAAAAACGTATACCTTTCACGTGGCAACATATTATTTAGATCTAAAGCCGGCGGTACACTGGAGAATAATCTTAAAATCGTTACAGGTCCACTTTAACGTATTCTTTATGAATTTGTTCGTCATATTATTAGTACAGATATAAAGCTGAAGAGTTTGTTTGTTTGTTTGAACGCGCTAATCTCTGAAACCACCAGTCGTATTTATTTGTATTTTTGCATTTGCTAGCTTAATTCTTGAGGAAGGTTAGGCTATTTAACATCACGCTAGTACGGAGTGGGTCGGGGGAACAAGAAATTTCACGCGGACGAAGTCGCGGGCAGAAGGCAGAAGTAATAATATATAAGTTGAAGACCTGTAAGTGTATCCTAGGGTTTGATGTTTTCAAGAGCCAATTTCTCAGAAAAATGTTCGAGTGTTTTTTAACAATGGCTAGGATAGGTTTTTTTTTTTGACTAATTTTTATGACTTTTATGACTAAAGGTACGGTGAAGGGTTTTGCGAGGAGACCTTTTTATTAAATAAAATATGACTTCTAGGTTTTCGCAACGAGTACCGTCTGACCTTTATAACCCTTTGGAACTTACTGCACACCATTTTCAATACAATTCAATTTTATTTGAACCTTAATAGTATTGGCACAATATGATATCAATTGTGTGAGCTTCTCATTGTTACCTTCTTTAATATTTCTTAAAGCAAGTCAAACAAGTGTCGAATGCAATAACTATACCGACAGGAAGTTAACACAATACACTATTGTTTGATTTGATTGTTATATTTTCTCAAATATATATCCCGGCAGTATTCTTAGAAGGGGTAAGCAGACAATCATATTTTGCTAGTTAAGTTGTAACTCCTATTTACCTTCTTCTTCTTCTTAACGTGTCGATGGCCATCTAAATTGCTTCGGGCCAGAATAATTCGGATATGAGTTTGGCGCTTTCAATTGTTTGTTTCTGTATGTACCTTATTTGGTAGCGAGCCTTATGCCATTCACTGGGCATAAATGTAGGCTTCGGGCCGAACTGAGAATTTCCTAATGTCGAATAAAACTCATGTTTAAGATAATATTGTTTTTCACTTATCGGTCTATACGGTCAACCGCATGCATGACATTTGCACTACGAAAACCACCTTTTCTGCTACGAACTACAGACGCTGTCAAAGTCAAATTGTCATCTGTCCAAGGTTATATCTGAGCTTTAAAAGAGACCTCTGAGTTTGTTTCCTTTCGACGAAACGTCGACCTCATCTACTATTTAAAATATGACTAACGTGTAAAAGTGTTTGTACAAACCTCCTTACAGAAATAAAATCATTTATTATCATGGACATGCGGTCGACTGTACGCGACACATTAAAGCCCCCAACTGTTCGTCACCCTCCAATCACACTTCATAAAACCTGTATCGTAATGCACTTAACCTGCACTTGTCCCCAAATCTTTCCCCCATCCCCCAAATATGGCGATAATAACAACATCGCCGTTCCGTTCCAATTAACTTTACGAGTTTGTTTACTGGCTCCGCCATTACTATAATGACCTCGTTACCGATACCCGGTTTATGACTGTATTTGCTTTGCTAAGTGGTGGTGGATATCACGGATATGACGAATGGCATCTTGTTGGGGAATGATCTACTGATATTTGGATGTACAAAGTGTGATGTAGTGTGTTATCAATTTCTTAGGAATCGGAGGAGAGAAAGGGAGTCACTTGGGAAGACCATAGAACGGAAATATTTTAGGAAACCTTTATGTGCCAACACCACCTACTTAAATTTGCATAAATTTGGCACATAGCAAGGTATGCTGTCAAGCCAGTTTAAATTTTAAATTAAATGAATCACTTCATCATCTGCCTAGCCTTTTCCCAACTATGTTGGGGTCGGCTTCAAGTCTAACCGGATGCAGCTGAATACCAGTATTTTACATGGAGCGACTGCCTATCTGACCTCCACAACCCAGTTACTGGGTAATACGATACCCTTTGGTAAGACTGGTTGTCAGACTTTCGGGCTTCTGACTACCCGTAACGACTGTCAAAGATCCACGAATGACAGCCGGGACCAACGGCTTAACGTGCTTTCCGAGGCACGGAGGAGTCTCAGTATGTAAAGATGGTCACCCATCCACAGACCAACCGCGGCGAGCGTAGCTTAACCTGATCGATCGACCTGTGCGGCTGTTATTATTTAGCCACGGACCCCTCTGATCTCATGATGTATAATTTGGATAGTGCTTTATGAGTTTTTGTTTAACTATTTGTCACTCGTCACTATGGCAAAATTCATCCGTTTCATCGGGTACGTATCAAAATCCCGAATTTTAAAAGACCGAATTTTAAAATACCGATGGACGAAATCCCGAAAATTGAAACGCCGAATGGTTGTTTGGTCGAAAGTTTAAAATCCCGAAAGTTCATTTGCCCGAAAGTTTAAAAACCCGAAGTTCAAAATCCCGAAATTGTCACCGTTTCCGAGAAAAACTATTTTTTGTAAACCTAACCTCAAAACACTTAAATGTTGCCTAATTTTTTTTTAATAATTAATCTTCTCTAACTAGTTCGGTTCCAGGTAGCCTACTAAAAATAATCTCTTTTTTTCTATTAGCGCAAGTCGTTTCTGGCGCCCATATTTTGTGTAAAAGTAATTTTTTTCTATATAATCCTGTCGTTTCTGGCACTCGCCGGCCGCTGCAGCGGCACCGCTCGCTTCGCTCGCTCGGCTCGTGCGTAGGGGTCACAGTTTTAACCTAACCTAACCTAACAATTTTTTTTTGAAATAATTAACCTAATCTTTCGTCTATTCGGGATTTCGTCCATTCGGGATTTCGTCCTTTCGAGCATTTGAACATCGGTATTTTGTGTTTCGATATAACGACTATCGGCATTTAAAACTTTCGGTATTTTGAATTTCGGTGTTTTGGACGTCGGTATTTCAATCATAGCTATTATGAACTTTCGGGATTTTGATACGTACCCGTTTCATCATTAGGAAACAGTCTTGTTTAGGTAAATCCTATAACAAATAAGTTCCTGTAAACTCGCGTAATTAAAGCAAATACTAACATATTATAACTATAACCAAACCCACCAAATCCAAATCTATTTACTCCAAACACGATAATACAGAAATCAAGTCTGAATCAACAAACTAGTCGCGAACTCGGCGAACAAGGCTAGGTCTAGACTCAGTCAGTCTGCTAGAGCTGGAGGATACCAATTCAATTATAAGGGGAAGCCGTACAGCTCAATCGCTGGTTATGTAATTATCTTGTTGTAAATTTTCATGTGCTGGTTGAGCGTGTGTTTTCTTCTGTAGCCATGTTATTTTGTAGAATTTGTGTTAATATAATTTGATTTAGGTGTTCATAAGACTTCGGAAATAAATAAGGCAAAGACAAAAGAAGTCCAATTTTTTGGAAAAAAAATTTAAGAGACTATTTTTATGACTGGAAAGCATATTATTCATTCAACTCACTGAATAAAGATCATTCGAACTTAGTATTCATGAACATGTAGTAAATTCGGACATTTTCCGCCCCAAAAATAATAATACGACACATTTTTCCACAAAAAAAAATATAAGAAAAATATCCAATTCAATCCATTCACCTTATTCATACAAAGGGCATTGGGCAGAAAAAATATTCATAACGCAACACAAACAACAAATTCATTATTATTTAAATCTAAAAATAACCTATTAATATTCACAGAACGTAAACTTAGACGGATATTTAATTTAAAAAACGCCGAAGAAACCCGAACGCAGAGAAGCGTTCCACAGTCACTCGAAAATTATTGAATTTGAATTGTTGAATCGAACTCATTATTCTGTCAGAGACACGATGCGATCAATTAGAGGTTCTATAGCCCATGTACGACCGCCTTTTTCTTAATGGGAATCATTTATTGGGGAGGCGAGAGTAAATTGAATTGTTGAGACGCCTCGCCATCGGAATTCGTTTACGTTCGATATTGAATGCGGGGACATTGTTCGGTGCCCGATATGGAAATGAGTGGAACTCTTTTGGCGGTCGGAATGCTTAGTGTGCGTGTGTGGCTTGTAGGATGAGCTTCGTATTGTAGGTGGCGATATGTAAGGGATACTATAGGGTTGATAAAGTGCCAAAGTGTAGAGGCTATGTCGAAGGGCACACTTAAAGAATACATGTTTACACTTATGTACAGTCAACAAAAGAGATAAGTATATGCAGGATCGTCGGATATAGTTGAAGTTTAGTAAGAAACCGATTTATGTTCTCGAATAAAGTTTCATTTTATTAATAGAAAACAAACAAGCTCATTTATCAAATAAAATTTCAGTCAACAACATCCATCGGTTTCTTACTAAACTTCAACTATATCCGACGATCCTGTATACTTATCTCTTTTGTTGACTGTACCTACTTCAGTTTGATATTGTTTTATACTGTAATGGTATTACCGGACTGTTTCATTTTTTTCAATCCTATCAAATAACTTTGTACAAAAAAATGTCTGTCGATTGTTGTCTGGATCTGTAAATTCAAAAATCACATTGTGGAACTTGAGTAAAACTAGTTTTATCTTCAAAACGACAGACATGTCTAAGCTTTCAAGAATTTCTTGTAAGAAGCTTATGGAAAACCCACTTCAAGTTACATTTTATATTCCTAGACGTGAAGAAGTGATAGAAATATTTTTGCTGTATGAACTGTATACTACTTTAACACATCTAATATAACATGTTATAGATGTCAGATTCTGCTTATGGATTAGATATCACAACAAAAATGCTATCTATTTTGGGCATAGACTTTTATATTTCAGTTTTTTACTTAAAACACATGCAAATCAAACAAACCAGTAAACACTCCACACATACCCGTACATTTATCACCATATTCTAAACACGAGCCACAGACAATGCAAAAAAAATCCGCCATTTTTTTTTAAGAGAATAGAAAATTGTACGCGAAACGTTCGCGCCAACGCGTGCGTTCGACGTGCGAATTGTTCAGATTGACGTGAAATGGATTTTTGAATAGCAGCCCTGTTAGATCTACCACTCGACCGGATGGAAACGGTTTGAGGCAGTTCAGACCGACCGTGAGCGGTTAGGAGTGGTGCAAATGTGTTTTCTAATTTCAATGCGTTCTTCTGATGAGGGGAATTGTTTTTAAATTAGTTTTTCTTGACGTAGTTTTGTTGAATTTGGATATAGTATGTTAAGGAAAGGTGCAGTACTTGATTCACGTAACATGGTGCGTTAGTTTAGTCATTAACTGAATATTGAATATACTTACGACAATGCAGTTTTCAACATTTATGCGACGACTAGCAAAATCATTCCAACTTCTTACCCTCATTGCCCTGTTATTGTGAGATGCCATTTTGATTGCCGTTCAGTTGTCTTTGATAGCTAGCTTAGTTTGTTGGCTAGTAGGTAACTGTAGATGACTGTGTATATGTAAGTTAGACCGTTAATAAGTGCAATTTTCACAAAAGTTTCAAGCAATTTGTTTTTTGCACCAGACTTATTGGCATGCTTAAGATAATTGTCACTCTGTATCTGTGTACCATTTTATGTCATATAAATATTATTATTATTATTTCAGCCTAACATTTTATGTTAGTATTTATTTAGCATCCTAAACAACATTTCTGTTGTAGGTACTTAGCAGTTCTATTCTAATATTTCTTGATAAAGGTGTTTGTTAAAGAACAAAAAGTACTTAATCAAGAGTGTAGTTACAAAGGCGTTGCTAATTTAAACATTAAGGGGACCTGAGTTCCTTGTTTTATTTTACTGTTTCACTGAATAATGTAGGCGAGCTAAATGAAAGGGTGAAGCTTGAAATATTCTTGAGTCTAGAGAAGTATAGCTTTCTTGATCTTTGAAAGATTTGACGTTTTGTCGACCTAATTACTCAAGATGATAATTTAATAAAACAAATATCATTAGCATAATGACTGTTGTGTAGAAGTTTAATAATGGTGTATTAATAACGCGTTAACCTTTATAGAGGAATAAGGACAAGAATACACAGTACTTCAACTGTCTATAATTGCGTCGTTCCAGTGGTGGAAGCTGCTGAGCATAATGAAGATATAAAATCTTATTAAACATCTTTGAAAATCAGGTTCCTTAGTCCTATCATAAAATATTCATAAAACAAACAACTAACACATAACCTTTCCTTGTTACAGGGGCAGTCGGTGGTGATGGCGATGACAGCGACGACAAGGAAAAGGAAGAGGAAGCAGAACGCGAACGACAAGAAGCCATCCGCGAGGCTGAGGAGCGGCGCAAGGAGAAGCACCGCAAGATGGAGGAGGAGCGCGAGAAGATGCGCCAGGAGATCAGGGATAAGGTAAGAGTAGAGAGCAATTGATACACGAGGGTAGAACGGCAAGGAGCCATCATCGTCAGGTAAAAGGTAAGCAGTAGAGAGTAGGAAGGATGATTTAGGGAAACTATGTATATGAAAAGGAGTAAAATTGATGTGAGAGACAAGGGATAGATTAGGGACAGTTGAAAGGAGTAATGAAATTTAGAAACTGGAATGAAAAGAAGCATAATTAGATCTAGCAAAATCTACAGACTACAGATATATAGTCCATACGTATAGGACTGAAACTAAAGAGTAAGGATATATAAAGAATAAGTAGTAAGTAGTACAATAGAGTGATACCAATGGATAGGTACAGCTCGGTGAACAGCGATCGTTGTTGATAAAAATAGGGATGATGAGATAAAACATGATTAAAAGAATAAGAATCCTAGATTTTACGACCATCAACTAATTTTACGTAGTGTAAAGAGGATTGAAAGTTAAAACTTATCGTATACCTTCCTCCTAAACCTAACATAACACCATCCTCTCACTATACCTAGCCCGTGCCGACACACAAACAAGTCAACAATTAATGCCGACGCGCGGAAGTATGTCAAGCGTCCTCAAAGCCCTTCCACACATGTCAGATAATTTGTTCGACGCGCGTCGAGGGCGCTCCAGCGAGTGTGGGATCACCTTTATATTTCTGTTTTTCGGTAATTGAGTGGTTGGAAAAATTGAGTTTATGAATATTTTTCTGGTAATTGGTTAAATGAGGCATATACACGCCGCAATACTGCGGTCAATATGACAACGGTTTTCGATAAAACATCAGTTTATTGCAGTCCAAAAATTTAATACTTGTGTTTTTTTTTCCGAGTACAAAAATTGGGATCCAGTCTTGGTAAAAGAATCTAAAAATAATATATAATCAAATAAGCAGCCTTGATTTTGGAAATTATTACAACGAAAAACGATTTTAGGTCTCGACACAGCGGTGTACCAATAAAAAAGTGAAAAATGTAAAAATGTGCGGGTGTATGTAAATAAGTAAAATATTATAAAACGAGTTATAGCACCACTTGAATGGGCGACTTGGTAGTATTACAAAAACATCAGGCGATGGCGCAGACATATATATAATAATAATAAATACAGATAATCATAATAAACTAAGACAGACTGCCCGTACATTGTACAACAACATAATCCAGAAAAACCCCCTATTCAACTCAAAAGCTCCAAAAAATTTTTTGAACCGGCACAAGCATGTCGAGGATTTATTTAACAAAGAAAATATCGTCCGCGAGACCCCAAAAACGTTGAAAAACCCGCCAAGCTATCCGGCTAATTAAAAAATCTCTTAAAGACCGCCTTTATAACATTTAAATTGACCTAAAACTGACATAAATCGCGGGCGAAATAAAAACGCGTCTTCATTTATGAAACAAAAGAACCTCGGGTGGGGTTCACTTATTCTTAATTAAAAAATTCTAATAATCCTCACAGGCCACGGTATGCGGACCACGACATTTTTATGGGGTTCCGTGGTACCCCAGTGTGAGGATTGTAATTGAAGATTCCGTTCAGCGCTTTATTAAGGCTCTGGGGTACATAATAGGGGTGATATCGGTACGGAATTTAATATAGAATATTATGGATTGCTCGCATTTTTCGTAGTATGGTGTGAAATACGTGACGGTTTTCGGTTTAGTCTTGTGCTAGTTTTCGGGTTGTATTGATCTAAAGCAATATTTACTTATATAATAGTTGATTTATTGAAAGATAGAAATCAATAAATATACCTCAGAAAACAATGACAAACTATGACAGTTTTCCTCCAAATTCAACTCAGTGAAAAAAGAAAGTGTGTATTTAAAGTGTTTAATAATTTTTCGTACGGAACTCTTCAACTTGATGAAGTCGTTCCTGACAATTTTTTATTTCGGTCGTATCACTCTTCATCCGGGCGGAAAAAGGAAGATAAAAATGTGAAAGACGAAAATGTGGCGTAGACATTAAACTAATTATGTTCATTAATGTAACGCTTCCGGGGTTATAAAAATAATTAGACGGTGCTTTTATGAGACGAACCTTAGAAAATTACAAATAAAGAATTTGGTTTTTAATTTAGAAATGTAAGATTTTAACCACACTTGCCAATTAATACGAGTTATTCCGGTCTGATCCCCTGCACCCCCCCTCCACCCACCTCCCTCCTCGATCCCCTGCTAGTTTGTCTTCTGTTTTATACTTTGTCTTATCCACTATAAGCTTTCCCATTGAGTGTAAATTCGGTAACCAACCAATCCATGCTGGAGTTTTTTTTTGTTTTTTTTGTTTTAACGCGCTAATCTATGGATCTACCATAAAATCATTTTTTTTTAAAGAGTAACGGTGGAGTTTATTTCCCATTCTTCTCCATACGAAAACTACCTTTTGGAAGGGGCGACTAGAATCAATTTCGTTATATTATAATTTTTGAAGTTCAAAAGTGCCTTTAGTGTGCCTATTTGAAATAAATTATTTGACTTTGACTTTGCATTTGATAGCCCAATTCTTGATGAAGGTTATAAGATAGAAGTATTCCACTCAGAGCACTGATTTGAACCGCACTTGGACGAACAGTATCACGAAGAAAAAACAATCAGAAATAACGCTAAACAAAAACGAGTAATAACGCGGTGGGAAATATATGGCTGATATTTTAGTATATTGTATTGTCTTCCGACTTCCACGGAAACGAAGTCGCGAACAGACGCTAGTAGTTAACATAAATTAAAATAGTAATATCCTTTCACTGTCAAAACCTGCTCAGCATCTTTAAATATCGAAACAAAATCATTTTTATAAAGTTTGTGCAAAACATTATTAATACTAAACAATATAATATACGCAGGCAATGTTTACGTATGAGATTAAAGGGGACGCGATTGGTCCGGCCTTGAGCAAACACCCTGTGTAGCGACGGTGTACAAACAACATGATGTACTTAAAAGGAAGGGGCCCGCCAGGGCCGAAGCCTGCCGGGGTAGCGGGATCGTCCGAAAGGGTTACCGCTGCCCCGGAACATAAAGGGCTAAGGAAGGAACACGGGTGGGTTTTACTCAGTAAGAGTCTGACACTCCCTTCCGCTCCACCCAGAGCGGGAGGAGTCATTAGATGATTTCCCATCCACAAAAAAAAAAAAAAAAAGGGATTAACTTGAGGATTGGAGGTTTTTCCTTTTTGAAGGGAAATTAAATTTCTGGTTTAAATTCACCTGCTGAAGGAACCAAGTCGAAAAGGGTTTGCAATTGAATAGTTACCAGTACTAATAGGTAAATTAACAAAGTTATAGCTTTTGCCCTATTTAACCAAACTAGATAATAATACCGTTAGACTTTGTTTAATTCAAAGAAATAAGTAACTCCCAAACATTTTTCTTAACATCGATTGCGTTATTGAGAGGGGCTCGTGGCTAAATAAAAATAGCCGCACGAGTCGATCGTAGGTTAAGCTACGCTTGTCGCGGTCGGCTCGCGGAGAGGTGACCATCCATTACATACCGAGACCCCTCCGTGCCTCGGAGAGCACGTGAAGCCGTTGGTCGCGGAAATCATATGTAGATTATTAACAGTTGTTACGGGTAATCTGACAACCAGTCGTATACATTTTTTTTTATCAAGTTGTTTCGTGTTACCCAGTAACTGGGTTGTGGAGGTCAGATAGGTAGTCGCTCCATGTAAAATACTGGTATTCAGCTGCATCCGATTAGACTGGAAGCCGGCCCCAACATAGTTGTGAAAAGGCTAGACAGAGTGGTGGATTGCGTTCTAGCATTATTCAAGATTACCACATCTACACATACATTTTCTGGGGATCTTAATGTAGAATCCATTAAAAGTACCAAACGGCTCTCTACCAAGAACAATCAAAATAAAGTGAAGACAACAAGTAACACTTTCGCATATTATAATAAAACATTAACCCGTAAACAACATAAATAAAATAACCGCAACACGTAGAGTGCTTCCTAAAAACAAAATTTCGGAGCTTTTAGCGTTTCAGTGCTTTTGAATAAATCCTAAGTTGAAAGCTTAGCTGCTTTGTGCTGAAAGTTGCCGCCGAAGTATTTATGATGTTATATTATGAAATATAAAGTAAGTAAACAAAGCTAGTTTCTTGTGGAAAAGTTTGTGTGGGGAAGAATATCCGGTTCTAGTTTGAATGATTAGAAGCGAGCTTATCAACTTGTTAAAAAAGATAATGTCTAATGTTCAGGCATACAAATTATGATATAATGATACAATGAAAGTTATGTGCAAATTAAGTAATCCGACGGGTAAATTACGTATCACACTAACAGTACGAATGGCTTTCATTTTGACAACATTCATTACGTTATTTACCTACGTAGTTGACACATTTTTCGAACATAAAAAGCAATGGATTAACTTCCTTCAAAATGATAAAGATTGAGAATGATAGTGTGTTACGCAATTAGGATGCAGGAGTAAAACAATACTAAATTATTGTTTAACAAATATGTTACGAGTACGTATAATTTTAGTTTAGGGCACTAGTCTCCATGAAAAGCAATTTTTGTACCTATATTGATACATAATATCCCACTTGTTTTTCCCGAAGAGTAGTGCAGTGTGTGTGTGTGCGTGTTATATTGCTAAATAAACTATTTGTTTTCCTGTCTACTTTACTAAATATAGACCTCCAGTTTTACTCAAGACTATAAACTTACTTGCATCTCCTTGTAAAGGCAATAATACAGTTCCATCTTTAGTATCAAAATCAACTCAATAAATTACGTACAAACACGTACCTACACACACCTTCCTCAAGTGAGGAACACACACAAGTCTCACTAATTTCAATTGGACAGAGACATAGTTTCAATTGTACAAATGGAATCACAAACTACGCCGGTGGCGCCACCTGGCGTCTGCCATTTACATAATTGGTGCACCTTGCGAGGCTTACACAAATACAATATCTATGCAGTGGATTATGTTGTATATGCTAATATTTGAATGTCCGTGTTGTCTGGCAGAACATACATATACAACGTAAACATGTAGAGAGAATTACATTTGAAATTAAGGGGTAGGTAATAATAATAATAATAATAATATTCCACAACTATCACACAACGCCATCTAGTCCCAAGCTAAGCAGAGCTTGTGTTATGGGTACTAGACAACTGATAAACATACTTATTTATATTTCTAAATCTATCTAAATCTAAATATATAAAACTCAAAGGTGACTGACTGACATAGTGATCTATCAACGCACAGCCCAAACTACTGGAGGGATCGGGCTGAAATTTGGCATGCAGGTAGACGTTATGACGTAGGCATCCGCTAAGAAAGGATTTGGATAAATTCTACCCCCAAGGGGATAAAATAGGGGATGAAAGTTTGTATGAAACTTTGTCAATTTTAAACCGATCGGGCTGAGACTTTGCATGCATATAGCTACTATGACGTAGGCATCCCCTAAGAAAGGATTTGGATAAATTCTACCCCCAAGGGGATATAATAGGGGATGAAAGTTTGTATGAAACTTTGTCAATTTTAAACCGATCGGGCTGAGACTTTGCATGCATATAGCTACTATGACGTAGGCATCCCCTAAGAAAGGATTTTGATAAATTCTACCCCCAAGGGGATAAAATAGGGGATGAAACTTTGTCAATTTTAAACCGATCGGGCTGAGACTTTGCATGCATATAGCTACTATGACGTAGTCGTAGGCATCCTCTAAGAAAGGCTTATGATAAATTCTACCCCCAAGGGGATGAAAGTTTGTATAAATCTCCTTAGATTTTCGACTGATTGTACTGAAATTAAAGATTGGAGCTACTATGATGAAGACGTCCGCTTAAATAGGATTTTGATAAATTCAACCCCATGGGGACAAAATAAGGGCTTATGGAGGATGTAAATGTATTAATTTGAACTATCAGTACCTAATGGAACGAATAAATTAAGAGTAAAGCCGCAAAAAATATACCTAATTAATAATAATACTTAACGCGAGCGAAGCCGCGGGCATAAGCTAGTACATACATATTATAGATAAATTACAACCAGACACAGAACAAATGATCGTGCTCATCACACAAACATTTGTCCTGGGTGGGAATCGAACCCACGACCTCCGGCATAGCAGTCAGGGTCACTAACCACTAGACCATCAGGCCTGTCTAAGGTTTTTCAAACTCTGAATTTGTGAGATCTTACAGAGTGGATTTCGTAAAATTATTAAACATCACGCTATTGTAATCCCCGGTGAGTCAGGCAGAAGTGTACCTATGGTAAAAATAAGTATTATTGTATTCGGAAAGTTAGGAAATCTAAATTAATATTTAAAAAGGTTAAATTATTTGTAAGATGTAATCTCTGGAAGTTCCTATTCGATTTAAATCAATATTGCACTGATGGATAGCTGCACTATTACCGAGTACCGTAGGATATGTTTTATGGTATAGTTAACCTCCACGCAGACAAAGTCGCGGGAAGAAGCTAGTACTTATTGTGATAGACAGGAAAGTCCTCGAACTAATGGCGTATAAAAATTGTTCATAAGATTATTTACTAGACAGACACAACTAACTCCATATGTGTTTATTCTACTGAACATGACTGTAAACTCTTTCTAATTTCTATCTTAAATTCCATGAACATCTAAGTTCACTTCATCAACCCTTCAGCTTGAACATTCAGGCACTATTTTAAAGTTCCTACTTTCAACTCACATTTCCTCGTTCTAAAAACTAAAATGCACACACCAGCTACCCCCACTTAACCCCATTACATGCACTACAATATTCACCACATTTTTCCATAAAAATAAGTACCACTAAACGTCCTACTCCCCCCCCCCTGCCCTCTCCTCCCTAACTTTCCTAACCGGCGTAAAGACGAAGTGCCACTTTACGCGCGTAATTTACCGCGGCCACCATTGTGAAGCTCTCGCGTCAAATTACGAGCAATTTACGCGCGTAAAAAGCCCAGAAGTTGCCGCGAGAAAAGCGACTCGAATCAGGACTAGATTGGCTAGGCGAATGATTGGATGATGTCGATTTTATATTATTTTGTTGAGTTGAGTTGTAAATTTCCTAGCAGCTGTGGCTGCTGATGCTAGCTGTTTGGTTTGGCTCATTGTGAAACAATTCGTCTTGGGAAGTACATAAGTACTTCCATATTACTGCGGCAAAGCAAGATCCGATCTGTTCCGTAAAAATCTCTCCGTAAAAACTTGTGAGCTTGAAGTGAGCTGTCAATAGTGTCAATACTAAGCATTAGCTTTTACGACAGCTCACTTCACCTAAGTTTTCACGGTGATTTTTTTACAGAATCAACGGGCTGATATATTCTGTTTGGGTGACAGTACAGACACATACCTACCACTATGCAGCTTCGTTTCTGAATGAAAGCGAATGCGATGGTACTTATGACATTTCTTGGATGGCTTTGAGCTTAAGTGCTTTCCTCTTTAGATGTCTGCGCCTGTTTTGCACTAAATAAAAAACCTGTTCAGCAGAAAAAACAATATGAAATCGCTAAATGTCTTTCTTACGAAATTCTTTCTCTGTGAACAACATAACATCCTGAAGGCTTCGAGGCATATAGCACATAGCACACTCACTGAAGGCTTCGAGGCATATAGCATATAGTACACTCACTGAAGGCGTCGAGGCATATAGCATATAGCACACTCACTGAAACGTTTCGTTTCCAAAAAAACAAAGATTGATAATGTGCTTCAATTCAAAACAAAACCTCCAATCATACAAAAATATTTACTTCGGGAGCTATCGGCCAATTCCCGTATTTCAAAACGCTCAAAATCTCACAATCAATGTCAAACATTTAGGGAAATTAAAGGTATTTTGGACAGATTGAGACTGAAATTAGAATGTGAACGTTCTTCAAAATACGGGGATTACCCCTCACATAGACATCTCCTCACTATCAAAACAAATCACGATCGTTTTACAAAAATCTATGCGCCGCCCTCATAATTGGCGACACTTTCAAACTGTAACACTTACATTACTCCCGGCTCGGACTATTACTTGAGCTATTACGTCACCGCCGCTCCGCCGAAGTGTTCCGACGCTTTCCCTCACTAATAAAATTTGTACCCTAAATGGCTACGTCAAAGGACCCTCGGTAATTTCGAGTTGGGTGCCTGTGGGGTCACAGGTATGAGCGACAGCGATTTTGCGAATCGCTTACTGTTGTGGCGGAAACCTGTGTGACCTGTGACCTCTGGATAGTATGTATAGGGAAATGAATGGGCTAGTGGTCTAGAATTCACTACAAGTTTCTGTACTTTTGGCAAAATAATGCCTTTGATTTTTCTATTCCTTGATAAACAAAGGGCTAGTAAATTTTAATGTAAGTAAACCTACGGTTTCAAAGGTTTTTACACAATTGAATTAAGGCTGTAGACATTGGTTTGAAGTTATAGTCACAATAGGCCATTGTATTTTCATATGAAGCAGCTACTTAGAGTGCGTTCAAGTGGATCATAATTAATCATTATAATGTATCTTTATGACTCGTAAGGGTACACCATAACAGCTGCTCAATAAACAATCACATTATACCTGCAGTTATTTATAAGGAAATCAAATTCTAAGACAAAGTCATCAATAAGATGCGCTTCCAAATTGAGGAAAACGTTAATTTTAAATAAAAGTTATTCGTTCAGAAACTCGATCTTCAGGCAAAGGGCTGTAACGCGATACATCTCACTTGCGTACGACCTCACAAAAATGTGTAAACAAATAATGTTGATGCCGCTTGAATGCCGTATCGTAGAAGAAAACTGTCATGGCTGGCTTTTGGATGGCAAACTGCCTTTTTATTTATCTTTATTTCTGAGTATAACCTAACACATTTACGAGAACGCAAAAAGTCAATGCGTAAAGCAAGACATCGTAACAAATGGTGATAACCAAATAATGCTATCAACGGTACCACTTATACGAAACGCGGTGATTGAGGGGATATTTTTTTTAATCAAGTATTTCGAAGGCTTCCATGTCCTAGTTTTTATCACGAATGACAGCTAGCCGGAAGAGGCGTCCATTTTTTGACATTATCTATTCAAAACATTTTAGCTTATATTTTATTGATACCACACACCAAAGTATCATCTAAAATAATATTTCCTAATACGATTGGCGTCCATCAATTGACAATTAGCAGTATCGCCATCTGTTGAGTTCGTCAGTAAACTTGATTCATGATCTTATTAAGACAGTTCCGTTCCTCCCTGTCACTTGGTAGAAGGTACTGCCTCTTATAGAGAGTTCTTTGATACCTTTGATGTTGCGGCTATAACCTCTATGATTGAATAGCTCCACCTCTTTATTTCCGTGGATAAGTGAGTAGGAACATCACAATCTTAACGGTAACTTAAATTAGTATTGAGTCAAGAAGACAGGGTTATAATAGTTTTGTAGAACGTGTAGGCTCGTTTAGTAGAGGGCCTTCGAAGTAAAAATTTACCTAGGTATAGTTCATTTAAATATAGGTCAGTCAGTATGAGCGCCATTCTCATTTGTTCCGTAATCGATTTTATGCAAAACACGTACGAAGAACGTGCTATGTCAAGCAATAATTAGAGGCATCGTTTGTTCAAACGACGATACCATAATGCGTAAAGCAACTTACCTTACCTAATTAAATCGAATTTTACCCTAAAACAAACCTGAACTTCTCACTACAACTTCCCAACGGCGTTTAATAAAAGCACTTCTTTCCGCGAATTCTCTTTAACTATGAACATAACGTTTCCCTCCCCCACTAGGGCCCGGCCTGACCCTACAATTAAAACTTGCAGTAACGAAACTTTTACACGAGTTGTCGCAACTTTCCGCAAATGTTCGCGCGAACGTGACGGACGGACTTTGATGACGAGTCCTTAATTAAGTGTAGCTAAGCTCTGTCCGGATTATGCGAGCCTGTTACTCGTACTCTTGATCTGATTAATAAACCCATGTTTTATTGGGATAACTTTAAGTTTGATATTTCCATATAAATAGCAGGTTTCTCGTTCTCTTATTATAAATGAATTCGTATCTGAGCTCTGTCTCAACGATGATACCCTGGTAGTTTACCTTTAAAATCGTTCGAACGGCCATTTTCATCCGAAGGGTTACTTTAATCGCAAAACAATTAACACTATCAAAATAGAACAATCGAACTATAATTATGTGTATACGGTAAAAGGTCAGCAATACAACTCACAAGAGTCCAATAACCTACGCTTTTTGAGAACCGACAAAACAGTGAATCGAAATATGTAGATAAAAACACATTTATAAACTAATTAAGTTGGTGGCCAGTATACCAACCCCTCAAGTTTAAACAAACGTTAGTAACTAGTTCATTAACCTGAATGTACTACAAGTGAGGCAGTTACTAACAAATCGACGTAAAACGTTAATTGTTATCGCGTGACTGGCAACACAGTGCGTGAGTGTTGCCAGCCTTTACGTAAATTATTTATTAAATGGTTATTGCCTACCGACTGGCAATAGACAGCCTAATTATTATGATAGACGTATTGTTCATTATGTATTATTGAGAATTATTGAATAGTTTCAGTGAATTGTGGACAGGCATCGCTGCAGGAATTATTAATGGGATAGTTAATAAGGAAATGTTCATAGTTACAGACATGACGTTAATATGACATGCTCTTTGTATCATTTCCAAGGTTGCAGAGCGTGAAAACATTCACGCAAAATTTTCTGAACTGTGTGGTATTTAAAAACTGCCCTAAAAAAGGTAGCAATATTATAAATTCAGAGCAGTGGTGGTTCAGTGGTAACGGACGCGACTTACGAGTTGTAGGTCTTAGGATCGAATCCTGACAGGCGCTTTACTTGTGTAAATTATTTCATCACCATTGCTCTCAAAACGGTGAAGGAAAACATAGTGAGGAAACCGGCATGCTCTAGAATAATTGATTTTAATAAAAAAATCGAAGTCATGTGTCATCTACCAACCCGCACTGGGCCCGCGTGGTGGATTACAGCCATTCCTTCTACCCACTCCCTCTCACAGAGAGGAGGCTTATGTCCCAGCAGTGGGAATATTGTAGGCTGATTATGCTATTACATACCTATTAATATCAGCAGGAAAACCATTTTTTGGCGCGTGACAAAAATCGGAACTACGAGGGGGCGTTTTTATGTTCGCGGAATGGAGGGGTTAGAGAGAGGTTACGGCTCTCATTAGTACCTCAACGTGTTGAGTGATTCACTATTAGCATAAATACAAAATTTTATTACAATCGGCTAATTAGTCTCTGAACTATCACCAACCAAACAACTTAATCGGGATGACAGCGTTCACAATGGAGAAAATCGAGCACCGCGCCCCGTTATAAAGTTCCTTACTAAGCAAGGATAAAACGTCCAAACCATTACGGAAGAGATGTCCTGCATTTACGGAGACTCTTGGCCTTGTAAAACCATGGTTTACAAATGGCATCGTCTATTCAAGCAAGGACGAGAATCACTTGAAGACGATCTCCGGCCTGGACGACCGTTTTCTTGGAAAACCCCTGCTGATCCCCTTCCTGCTGATCGATTATAAGGACAAGGGCGTTAATATAACCGGAGAATACTACGCGTCAATTCTGAAGCGTTTAAGGGGAAGCAATCAAAGAGGAAAGACGAGGAAAATTGACGAAAGGCGTCTTGCTCTTGCACGACAATGCGCCTGTTCACAAGAGTCGTGTTGCCATGGCTGCCCTACACAAGTCAGGCTTCGAAATAATTAACCACCCACCATATAGTCCAGACCTGGCCCCCTGCGATTATTATCTATTACCAAACGTGAAAAAAGAGCTGCGTGGCAAGAAATTTTCAAGTGATGAAGGAGTGATGGACGCAGTTTCAGCGTATTTGGAGGACAAAAATGTTTTTTTTTTTTTCGATGGTATGCATACACTTATTGAACGATCTGAAAAATGTATTAGGCTAGCAGGTGAATATATAGAAAAAGAAAAATATTTGCGAAGTTTTATTTACCCCCCTTACCTCCCATTCCGCGAACATAAAAACGCCCCCTCGTAACGCCGCCATTTTATTTCTTCAATACAATTTCACAAAACAATTGTACAAATGTTTACCAACAGCACCCCGCCTCTCAACATCTTTCAAAGGCCAAAAAATCCATAAAGCAATGTACTTCAGTCAATGCTTAACGAAATCAGCCATTTTCTTTTATACCACATAAAGAACCAACACTCTCCCACAGAACCTTAACAAATAAAATTCAAATCTAACAGCGCCATGTTAATAGGCAATTTAAAGCTAATTGATCGGATAGCGGATAATCGTCAGCTGGGACAGACGGTCTATAATCGCTCGCCCAGACAATTACTAATAAAGACCCAGCCTTGGGCATTGGCAGGGCCTTGTGACCTAGTAAATTTTATGATTCCATAACTAGTATAGTCGTTATAGACGATGGGTGACCCTTCGCTGGATATGGGTTCCTAGTACTTTACATAATCCGCAAAGTGGAACGGTTTAAGTTACATAATTGTTCAGTGGTCCCAAACAGTGCTAGATTAAAATGCCTGCCTCGTTGTTCAAAGTATGACTGTTGTGCATCGAGTCTTGGGTTCGATCCTCAGGTTGGGTAGCGTACCTAATTAGGATTTTTTTCTAAGAAATTCTCAGTAGCAGCCCAGAGTCTGAATGTGTGCTTGTTTGTAATAGGCTCGCCCCCTTTTACATAACTGGCGAAATGTGGGTTTAGTAGCACATCTCTGTCTAACCTTTCGAGAAATACAGGCGTGATGATACAGAATATGTATGATGGTACACCGACCGATAAACAATGTTCTGAATACATAGGATACTTTTATTCTTGGACTTAAAGTAAGTCCCCTAGGATCCGAAAGTGCGGGCAGCACCGAGTATAAGCTTACATTCTTCCATAACCATATGAATGTACCAGGAGACCATGAAACCCGAAGAGGTAGGTACTCGTAGTGTGAGCAAAACAAAGTATCGCTAAGTGTCGCAGTGGACGCGTTGGCAATACTTCCGATACATTAGGCTCGCCACACGACGTCGGTAGGGACAGCAAATATGATTAGACGCTTGTTTTGTTCGTCCATTTTAAGTGGGTTTTTGTGTTGTACATGTATTTTGTTTTGAAAGAGAAATAGTGTTGAGAGAATATTATCTAAGCTCAAGAATTTCAATGACAAAAAATCAGTAGCCTTTTAAAAATGCTTCATGATAACGCACTACCTACTAGTGCTACTAGCAACCAACAGTAATAATAGCCTACTTGTTACAACATACTAAAAATAACAAAATACGATCAATATACTGCATTAACACTATCTACATGAACTCGTAACTCCTACTAGCCAACGTTATCAAACAGCCCAACATACGTCGAACAGGCGCATAAAAATACATTCACACTTTAATAAACGCCGCTTACTTCAAAATAAGCACACAGGATACGTCTCCGCGATTCAGTTCCCCATAAAAAGGCGTAGAAAATCCCTGTTTATGCAAACCGTACTTGCGAACGTTTTACACGTCATTTTCCGAAGCCATGCGCCCCATAAACTTCCCTATA
The DNA here is from genome assembly GCA_914767645.1 of Hydraecia micacea. Lineage (NCBI taxonomy): Eukaryota > Metazoa > Arthropoda > Insecta > Lepidoptera > Noctuidae > Hydraecia > Hydraecia micacea. Next base: position 596,175 of record OU611798.1, read on the forward strand.
GCAATTTTCCACCATAACACACACGCACACACCCTCACACACACACATATATGTACATTATATGTATAGAAACGGCAACGTGTAAATAAACGATCGTATAGAGGTTCCGCACGACTCACCCACACTAAAAAAGATTCATTGCGTATTTACGCTCACATAATTATGCATATTTTATGTCTATGTGTGCGTGCCACCTCTTATTGCGTTTCTACACAAACAAAGATGACGTAATTTGCGTATGTATGTGTATGTATACATGTGTAGTGTATTGAAAGGTCTTGTAGCAATTATGTGTCATGCAACACAAGGGGTGCGTATGTAGATGCATTTGGACTTGTATAGAGAGATTAATACTCACTTAGAGAATTCATTTTTAACGAAAGTCCTTCACTTCTTCTTTTTTATTTTCTTCTTCATCTTAATAGTGATTTTATAACAATTAATGTTTAAAATAATAAAGATACCAACATAAAGAAAAATTTACTCACAGCAGAGCAGTGTGAAAAGATGTTAACTAAAAACTAAAGATTTTCTCTAGACTCCCAATCATTTCAGTAGGTACAGTTATAGCGGTATCTACAGAGCCACATGCGAACTACGCGTCATACTCATCATCTGCCTAGCCTTTTCCCAACTATGTTGGGGTCGGCTTCCAGTCTAACCGGATGCAGCTGAGTATCAGTATTTTACATGGAGCGACTGCCTATCGGACCTTCACAACCCAGTTACTGGGTAATACGATACCCCTTGGTAAGACTGGTTGTCAGACTTTCGGGCTTCTGACGACCCGTAACGACTGTCAAAGATCCACGAATAACAACCGGGACCAACGGCTTAACGTGCTTTCCGAGGCACGGAGGGGTCTCGGTATGTAAAGATGGTCACCCATCCACAGACCAACCGCGGCAAGCGTAGCTTAACCTGATCGATCGACCTGTGTGGCTGTTATTATTTAGCCACGGGCCCCTCAACTACGCGTCATACTGATGTCACGCAAAATCCTGCATCTCGCAAGCAAAGTTTACCGCACAACTAGCATATAGTACACAACGCCCCGACATGAATCGGGCAGTTGCCCACCAGAAACGACACCCGTCTGGTTGGAGGGTCCTCCCTTTTCTATAGAGTATGAGTGAACTTTACCCTGTTACTCATACCTCTATACAGTAGTCAAGTAGTGACAAAAATACCTTATTTTATCGTAGAGGGAAAAATAGGCAAATCGTAACCTCCATGTCAAAATAAACAAGGACAATATCACGGTAACCAGTAAATTATAATAATATGGGCGACGAAGTGTGAAAGTCTTTAAAGAATTTTTCCGCATCATACGCGCACACACACCCTATCTCTTTACACACACGTGTTTGTGTGTGTTTTATGTTCCACACATGGATAGCTCGGAAACAATAAAGTAGTATAGACGGTCGATTAAACAGAAAGCTATTTTCTAAGGTTTTTACTTACAGATTTAAAAGAACAGAGACCTTTCATTTCAGGATAAACTTGAGACATTTTTATCGCCCTAACTCCCCTGAGCTTTGCCAAGCCCCTGTTTTTATTGCAATGCATAACGGAACTCTTTAAAAAATTAAACCCTAACTAAATTAAAATTGCATTCTTGCTTCATAATCAGCCTATAATGTTGCCTGCTGGAACACAGGCCACCTCTCCGTGAGAGGGAGTGGGCCGTAATCTACCACGCGGGTCCAGTGCGGGTTGGCAGATGTCACATATTGTCTTTGAATTTTAAGTTCTAGGACATGGCAGTTTGCTCACGATGTTTTCCTTCGCCGTTTTGAGAGCAGTGGTGATGAAATGAAATACACAAAGTTAAGTGCCTGCCTGGGTTCGAACTCACGACCTACAGCTCATAAGTCGTGGCCGTTACCACTGGGCCACCATTGCTCTCCTTGCATAATCAATATTGATCAATTTTTTAATCCACATCAAAATGGCAATAATTTTTAACCCATTAAACGCTACTGCACTATTTCTACCCAACATAACCGAGCCCTCATCGTCACAACTATCGAATAAAAAGCCGCCTAACCCTAGCTATACGTACACCGGTGGCCGCTCAATTTCTGTCCAGATGAGTTTCGTAACACGTTTAGCGCGCCCCAACGCGGCAATCTTGCGCAAATTGGAAGCATCACAACGGCTAATGATGGTAGCTGCCACGCCGATATTCGAAACTTTTACCACTATGCCTAGCGTTATTTAGTGTTTAGGTTATTTATTAATGGGATGGGGCAAGAAATTTTTGATATACAAGGTGGAGACGACAATACGACAATAAAAACTTAGTCCCCCTTATTACAAAACAAGGTTTTTCTTTAGATCAGTTTTAAACCACCGAGCCAGTTATAGAATTAAGAACCCAAATGTTATAGAAATGCAGTTCTGTATACAAAAATGACAGCTTCGTTCGGTGCTAAGTTGTCATTTTAGTATTAAGTACCTATTATTCATAATCAGCCTATAATGTTCCCACTCCTGGGACACAGGCCTCCTCTCGGTAAGAGGGAGTGGGTCTCTACCCACTCCCTCTTACCGAGAGGAGGCCTGGAATGGATAAAAGATTTATTAAATTAAAGCTGTGATTACGACAAAACTTTTTAACAAAAACATTAAACCTCCGAAAAAACTGAAAAGCAAAAAATTTTAAAACCTTTTTATTTAACCTTAATAAATAGTTCTGAAACTAATGTAATTATACCTAAGTAATTTTGAGTCGGCGCCAAACAACCAAATTAATATCGTTGCGAGTGAGTGGTCGTGCGGAGAGCGCATTTTTTGTTTGGAATATTAATGTTTATCGCTGGAGACTTCACGTTGCATTGTAATTTGATTTGGTTATTTCTTTAAATTTAAGATAATTTAGTGATCTTTGTTCATTGGTTGTTTGGCGCCAACTCAAAATTACTTAGGTATACTTACATTAGTTTAAGAACTATTTATTAAGGTTAAATAATAAAGGTTTATTATTTTTTCTTTTCAGTTTTTTCGGAGGTTTAACTGCTGGACATAGGCCTCTCCTATTGCACTCCATTCAGCTTGATTCTCGACAACTCTCATCCAGCTGCTACCAACTATCCTGCGAAGATCGTTGCTCCACATAGCCTGATTGTAGTCACTAATATAATTAGCATTCGTGAAATAAATTACGAAAATACATGATTGTTGTAAACGAGAGATGGAAGGGGATATCGGTTAATAATTTGGTGAAAGGTGTTTGAAACTATCGGATATCCGAAACTTTTATGAATGTTTTCGAAAACTAATTATTATGGATTGTTGGCTTTGTTGTTTATTTAACAATTAATTACAGCGGCTGGGTCGAATAATGCAAACGTTCAAGATAGATTTAATAACTAAGTAGTTTGTTGTTTATACGTAATTTTCCAACATGAAGAGCTTCCTGTAATCTTCTCAGAATCGGTTTGGTCAGTTCACATTTAACCGGTTGAATGCCGTAATTACAGACACAATTAAAAAACCATTGTGTCCCGCGTGGATCCACGTTTAAGCATACGAAGGGTTAATCACACATGTTCATTGCTATATTATAGATACAATTTTCATGAGTTCAATTGGGCATCAGTTCATTTTGTAAGTAATTCTATTTCAATTGGCATATTAATTATGAATGATCGGTAAATACATTGAATGGTTCAAAACCCATTAGTTTTTTAATTGACGTTTGAACTAATGCTTAGCTGTACTTCCAATCACGAATTCCTTGCTTGTACAATTTTCCATACCCCTTAAACACACTACCTAGCACTGTGCATTATTAATCAAGAATTAACCAGCAGAAGACAGAAGAACACAGAAGAAAGAAGACACAGCTCTTGGATGTTAAATTGACTCTAGTAGGGAGTCCGTATAAACGCGCGACTCCCTAATCGAGTCAGGTTGACTTCTTTGAGGCTAACACTGCGCCAGAAGACGACAGGAGAGGAGAGAAGAGAAGAAGATAGAAGGGGACAGAAGATATGTTTGTTACATTGTGCTATTTGTAATTTTTGTGCTAGTCTCAACAAAGGTGGTTTCTTTCCTAATTTTTTATTTTTGTTTTATTTTGTCCTTTTACCTAATTATTTTTTGTCAAGTACCTACATCATTTTCATTGAAAGCAATGCTAAAGTTCCTTTTTATGTTTATTTTCAAGTAGTATTTTTATTTCCCACCAAAAATATGATACCAATTACAATATTCTACAATATTACTGCGAGTAAAGCTGACTATAATTCAGCCTCATTTTAATTAATCAAATCCCAGCAAATCCCCGGCTAAGCCGGTGATTATTTTAAATTGTGCCATCTACATGATTAAGGAAAATGTTATATTTCATACTCTCGGTGATGTTGCCAGAGGTAAAATATAAAGCTTGTTGTGGTAATATTGTAATAAACTTAAATTAAATATGTTTCTTGTTGGTTCCTGTGCTCAGTATCTATGTCATTTTTGTCAGTGGTTTTGATATTAACATACACTATATTCTGGTTCTATTCACTCATTATATTGGGTCCAGGAACTATTATTTTTACAAACCATTAACCATGTCAATATTGTGTGTTTCATTTCAGCATTTGATCACTTGTAATTATTCGTTATGAACGTCACATGTACGTCGTATGTTAGGGTATATTTTCAACACAGATTGTTCATGTTGCAGACTTGGTGCTGGTTTCATAACCGTCAAAACATTATGACAGACTACGACAAAGCTTTTAAATCCTCGCTCAATATTTGAGACAACCCTAATGAGATCTCCAGAGGGTTGCCAGCTAATTAATGCGTTTAAGTAAAACTAAATTCTCATTCTGCCAACAAACTCAATATGCTCTGAATAGAGGAGAATAAAATGGAATATTTGCATTAAAACATGAGACGATAATGGGCTTAATAATGGGCTATGATCTACATGGTCCCGTCTGCTGTTTAGGTTAAGTATAGATCTATAGAGATATGAGGAACAGGGTGTAACGTTCACTCATCCTTCACAGAAAAGGGAGGATCATCCGACCAGACGGATATCGTGTCTGGTGGGCAACTGTCCGACGGTTTCGGGACATTGTGTATATGCTAGTCGCGCGGTAAACTCTGCTTGCGTGATGCAGGATTTTGCTTGACGTCAGTATGATGCGTAGTTAGCATGTGGTGGTGTAGATGCCGCCACAAATCCTATACATACAGTCATACATATTTCAACATCCTTGCCCGATGGCAAGGATGGCTGTAATATCATGACAAAATACAAAAAAGCTTTTAAAAACCACAATAAAAATCTAATTTAAGACCGATACCCGCAAAGCCTTGCTCAATCTCGAGCTACCACTGAGACAGCCCTAATGAGATCTCTAGAGGGTTACCAGCGGAAAAAAATGCTTTTAAAATTAAAATAAATTCTTCCCGAGACTGTCCCGGCTACATGTAATCAATTGGAGATTAAAGGCAAGAGGATTGCTCTGAGCCTTCGCGGTGTAATTTTCTATTTTATAATTAAGCCTCTTTGTGTCGTCGATCTGGAGTGGCTTAGAGGTTTAGTGGCGTGGATTACAATTAAGTGGATGTACTTACTTACGGAAGTGGAGGTGCTTGGGGGAGCCCCTTGTCCAGCAGTGGACGTCTTTCGGCTGAAATGATGATGATGATGATGACTTACTTACGGGGCAGGAATCCACGCCGCAAGCTGGAACCTTGTCGGTACAATTCTATATTCACGAGTACAGTGACATCCCATGTTGGACGACTTTCGCAACAACTTAAACTAATAACTCATATAAACAGTGTTCTTAAACAATATGAAATTGAAGACCAGTTATGCGCTAATAAACATAAATTTGGGTCAAAGTTGCACACATTCGTACATTTATGTTTGAATCGTCTCGTTACTAGCTTTTTTGTACCAATAATACCGTGTCGTGTATACTGCCGTGTCCAATCGCGTGTCATTTATCTCATCTTTTTTATAAGTTTTGGTCCTAAGCTGATCATTTCGTTTATTTAAGTAATTTCTGTCGGACTCGTCAAACCTCAAAAGACAAAGACTCTTCTTAGCACTGCTCATCTTAGTTTCCGGTCGTGGTAAAGATCCAAACGTATTCATTTTCTAACACTTTGCGATTCAATACCTTTATCAAAACAGAAAGTATCGTTAAATAAAGCAACAATACAGAAACAAAATCTCTTTGGCGACAAACAGAAAAAAAATGCAAACAAAACAGTTCCAATAAACTAAAGGTTGCATTAGTCCCAGCTGCGGGAATAAATCGCGAGTTTACAGAAAAGACGCCAATCTATTTGAGTGTGGCAACACAGAGCGTTCAGAAATCGAATGCGCTGTACCTTTGGGAAATTACGGCAGGCAACCCGGAGGTTTCGCTGAGGAGCCGTCATAGCTTGTTACGACAAAATAATGTATTAACTGGTAGTTTGATGGGATGCAATAATACTCTTTTGAGCTGAGCGGGCGGAGTCTCGACGGAAGTCTGCATCGTTATTCGCTTTTGAACCTCAGACAATTCTGCCTCTTGGCTATCGGATACAAACTCTGCTTCTGTTTGAAACAATGCCAATATTTAGTCGGTTTTAAAATAATTCGCAGGAGCCTAAATGTACCTACGAGTACCTATATGTATCAATCAATAGATCGAAATTACCGTATTAGGTACTTAGAGCTACACAAAGAGCAGTGGTGGCCCAGTAGTAACGACCGTGACATAAGAGTAGTAGGTCGTAGGTTCGAACCCAAGCGCTTTAGTAAACGGTGAAGGAAAACATCGTGAGGGAACCGGCATGACCTAGAACCAAAAAATTCGAAGACAAGTGACCTCTACCAACCCACACTGGGCCCGCGTGGTGGATTCCGGCTCACTCCATCTCACCGAGAATTCTGGTTATGATAGCTACCACAGTTAATCATAGCGGGTTTAAGCAGTATACACTCACTCACAGATGGTGAGTTATAGTAAATTACAGGTTTTGTTTAAAAAAAACAACATTGGGTACGTTTTATGCACTCTAAAAAATTACTACTTGTTAAGAAATATGTTAAATGATAAATTAGAATTGGAGGCCACTTTCCTCCATATTGCTTGGGGTCCTGGGTTCGCTTGCCAGCGAGGTAATTGCGTAACACCCTTACAATAGCAATGGCTTTAATTTTGACAGTTCAACAACATTCATTGCGTTATTTACGTTGTTGAGCAGACGAATTTTTCGAACTTATGAAGCAATGGATCAGTAATATCCTTCAAAATGATTCAGATTCTGATTGAAAGTGTGTTTCTCAATTATGGTGCAGGTCAGAGAAAAATATGATTAGGTATTTCCACTAGGAACTGCTCAATAACAGCCCGAAGCCAAACCGAAGCCGAGTCGAAGTCTAGATAACTATGTGCCCGGGTGAGGGCAATGGGCTCTCCCCCTATTCTTCTTCTTCGCCATTCCCCCATTGCTTCTGATCGCGACCACATACGCCCCCTATTACCTGGAACTTAAACATAACTAGCGAAATGTGGGTATTACTAATATCCCCCTCTAGGAATTTCAGGCGTGACGATTTGATGTGGTAGCTAAAGTTCTTCTTCATTCTGCTTCTAGTACAAAATCCCGAAGAAGGAGGAGGTGGTGGAGCAGCAGCCCATGGAGCCCGACAACCCGCTCATGAGGAAGAAGAAGACTCCTGAAGAACTGGCAGCCGAGGCCGAGCTTGAAGACCAGGACGAGTTCACCAGTAAGTACCACCTTCAATGAACCTTCTGTTAGGAACTGCCACTTCCGAATAGGTTTACTCCCCTCACAATGGCGATCCGGTTTCTTGAGCTGATAAGATGGGCTCTAGAAGTCGGTAGCTAGTGATTATAATTCTAATCTAGCTAATAATGTACAGAAATGTAGGTATGCTTTAGAATAAATCTATGGAAGGAGAAAAAATTGGCAGAATGTTTGTATCAGGACCCGCGGCAACGGGTCAGACAAACGTGAGGACCCGCGGCAACGGGTCAGGCAACAGTGACGCGTCATATTTACACCAGTGCCGTTCAAACGAAAGACCAAATTCAGTAATGATATTTCAAGAAGTGTTTACAGGAGAGTTGTGTCCCTGTCTATGGTGTGATCTAAAATATTACTGAAATTCTATTTTTCTCATTCCAGAACTGAAAAACACCATCGAAACGCAAGTGAATGAACTAAAATCGCAGATCGAGAGCAAGTGCGTGATGCAGTGAGCACCTCTCGACCATTGTAAACTATCTGAATACATGATGTAGCTGAGCTAAGGTCATTGTTACGACGATGTTTCACAACCCTGTATACACCCCACCACCCCCACACGACCCCCGAATAGCGAATAAAAAAACAACCAAAAATAATAACAATTTCGTTCGGACGTATCAATCATTCGCGCTCAAAATGTTTGTAGGAGAGATTCGAATTCTAAATTTTTTCGGAACGTAGTTGGCTAGTGGCGCGTTGGTGCTTGATAATAAGCAATAATATTTTTATACATTCATAAAACATTTTGGAAGGCAGCCCTCGATACAACTGTGAAGCGCGTTTCAGAACGTTCCAGAACGTTTCAGAGCGTATGGTCAAAAAGTCATGAACTACCGAGCGGCAGACGAACGAGTCGTGAAACAATCCGTTTTATATGTTGAAGCTTGTGATATATTGTTATTTAAGTGTAAAGTTGAAATAATATAAATACAACTAGAATGAAACGGTGTAATCTATTTAAAAGGAAGCAAAATTATTATAAGGATTCTAGCACGCGTGTAGACTCGACAATCGATTACTCGATCACTCATCGCCTTCTCTTCTACATTTCGCTCTTACATTGAAATAACAATGTATTCGTCCTCAGGGTATTTGTTTCATCCAAATTCCACGCTTGTGTGGCGACCTGCCGACCTCCGTGGTTCTCTACGATTCGCTTGAGCTCTTCGACTTTTGCCTCTAAATCTTTTGCATGCGTGCTTATGCAGTGTTAATCTATGTGTCAATGTATTTTTTTTTAGGTGTACATACCTGTAATCGACCTAGCCTTAATATCCACATCGAATATAATAGGTAATTGTTATGGTGGCGCGGTGACGCGTGACGCCGCGTCTGCTGTCGTTGTCCAATACTTTCTTGCATGTTTAATATAAGAGTCAATGTTCATTTAGTGTTTAATGTGTAAAATGTTGTAGATAAACAAGTAATTCGCGTTGTGTTACCGTCGCGCCGACGAGCGTTGTTCTAAACTAATGTTTTATCGATGTTTTACGCTTAGGTATTAAAGTTAAATAACACATTGTGGTGTGAGCAAATTATTCGAGCGATTGCGCCATCTTGGATTGAAGTAGTGATGGAAAAAGATTTGTTATCGATAGATTATTAACTAGGTATTGATAGATACATACTGGAGCGTAAAAATCGTAGGCAAACATCGTATAATACCGATGCACTAAATTAGGACGTTGACACATGTGGGCAGCTGGTCGATGGGGCAGGATGGAAGAGAAGAGCGTGGAGAAGGTATGACGCGCTAATTGTTCGAACAATGTTGTCCACGTAGTTATAAAGCTGCAAATGCAAAAGATTTGTTATCGTCAAAAGCTGTGATATATGAATATAATAAACTAAAGCGCGCAATGCGACGACCGCTCGCGCTCTTAGCTTCTTCAATCTTTCAATGTTCAATGTTCGACACGACTCTGTCATTCTACCTTCTTGTAGATCGTACTATTCGGATTACAATCTCTTCAATCAGCACATCATGTATTTTATATATTTTAGTTGTATCTTCTTCACACGCGATGCTTTTTGGTATAGTCTAGTACGTTCTTAAAGTAGTCTTATCTTATGTATAGATCTCATTGTGATAGTTGAAGTGGTACATAATACATGTTTGAAGACTATATAACAGATGTTAATGTAATTCACCCGTGCACTGTATCCGTTTATGATAATTATATGACTTACACAAACATAGGTATCTATAGGTTAATTTATTAATTTAAAGTTGGTAATATTAAACAGTTATTTAAGTACAACAGGAATAAGGACACTGACACCAATCTGCATAGTTTAAATCGATGGCACATCACTAGCTAGTCGAGTTGTCGACAGTTAGTCGATGTATCGATTCACAACAAATCGCATCGCGTGTTAAATACTAAGATTATTTTAGATACTTCACTTACACATTTAATGTTACCGCTTGCTTATTTTATGTTACATTATACTGACATCCTGTCAATTACACCTACCTTCTCTTCACACATATACTATTCAATATACAAACATGTAAATAAAAAAGTAATAATTTCAGATTGTTTATTGAGAATGCTACTATTTTTCTGAAGTATAAGAATCGACTATTTTTCGCACTGTACTGCACTCGATATATTTTCATAGCTTCTTTCATAGTTATCTTGTTTGGAGCACGCACCGCTGTATTGTGAGATGGGCATCAGTCCTAAGGCCCCGTCCGGCCACATCACTAACGTAAGTCATAAAATATATAAATTTAAATTTTCACAATGTATGTGTGGTTAGACTAGGTAATAATTATATAAACATAGTTCTACCGTATGTGCATGGCAAATCTAGCTAAATGGTTGTATGTAGACATTCAATACAATAATAGTTGTTAAGTCTATTGGACCTGTCTGATGACCAAATTTCGATCGAATCTATCTTTCCTTACATCCTCTTGTGTGTTAGAATATTAATCTATAACCTTTGTCTATATCTTCAATCTATCGTAGTCTAGTCTGCGTTCTATGTTGTTGACTCTCAAGTAGCTGATAGTTTAGATAAAACGTTATTTTGGTATAGAACGATCTGTAATCGGGAGTGTGGACTTACTGTCACTAATTTAAAATTAACGGAACTTACATTCTCTGCGCTGTCAGTGGACTGCCACGATGACAGTGACGTTTCGAAATGGCACTGTCATTTGTATTTAAACTCTTGTCTGGCAGTATTTGAAGTGCGTAGCAGCGTGCAGACGATGTAACTTCGATGGTTTCTTGCGATAAGTTGTGGTTTCCTTGCATGACAGTGTTGAGAAGTGTGCTCTTGGCGTGTTGGTGTCGTTCTCTCCTAATTAGTCTTGTTTCAAGCTGTTTGTTAAACATAATGTTTAGACGCTTATATTAATGTGTATATTTAAGCTTTCGATGTTCAGTGTATAGTTGATAGTTATTAACGTTGCTTAACTGCGCCATTTCTAAAGGAATTTGGGTGATATCAAATGGTTGTTGATCCTTTTTCTGTAGAACCGAACGAGTTTCTACGGACAGTGTTTTATTTCATAATTAATATAATTATAACAAATGTAACACATCGATCTCTTCGCCCTATCCGTCTTTCATAATGTAATTACTCTTCAGACAACAATGTACGTTTCTTTTTTATAATATTATAGTGAATTTATAAAGAGGTTTATACAAGGTAGATGTGTAGTTTAGACATAAAGAAAATAATTGTAAAATCTAAATTTTTGAAAAGAATATAAATTAATTATTTCCGTGAAAACCCGTAGTGTTAATTTTAAGGTATCCAAGAAGTCACGACCAATTTTTTATATTTTTTGCCACGAGGAAGATAAATTGATGAAACAGTTGGATATTTTCAAATCTTATGACTCTCATGCTCAGGGTAATATACTATTTATAGTTATTTGTTCATAGTATGATTTAGATCGTTTAGCTATGAAATGTATGACTTTTTGGCCTACGAAGGCTTTCCTAAACCTTTCTTCTTAAATTTTCCCTCTATATGTAACCCTTTGACCCAAACGGTAGAACGTCTTGATATTTCACTGTTGTTCTTAAATCCTTAGAGGAGTTATGAAATGGTAGACTAAATAACATTTTATGACATAACTTGTTAAACTTATTAAATAAACTAGCATATTGATAGTTGCACTAGGTTAATGTGAGGGGCGTCACGTGATGGTGCATTTGTTCTAGACATGCGAACATACACTTGAACGAGAGAACACTGCGAGTGAGACGAGATAAGACTAAAACAGTACAAATGCATCATTAACTACAGAGAGACGGGGAGAAGAGTCGGTAGATTTATCATCTGAACTTAGAAATGTCATAAAATCGTTATTGGAAAGAGGAAAGAGACAAGAAAGAACGAGAGAGAACATTTTATACAAACAACAGACATTTGAGTAAGATTTATTAAACATCCTTGTTAAAAAATACTGACTATTACACCAACTCTGACTGATAGCCTTTCAAATGATAACCCTACCGACCCTCAAACATTTCAAAAACTGTTCGTTACAACCAAAGACAAGAGAACGAAATGAGGTCGGTGATTGCAATATAGCATAGACAATTAGAGACAACGACACTGTACCACACACTCAAGAGCTTTGACACGTAATGCCAGTATTCATTTAATGTTAACATTCATTTTTGTAAAGTCAGGCGGCGCAGGACGAACAAAGAACTGATTTTAAAGTGCCACAGACTATGAATATTGCACTAACAATTTATTTTTCCTTCTCTGCGCTGTCTTTTCAATGTGATTCTTAATAGTTTTAAAAACATATGTTATTACACTGGAAGGAATATGTCTGCCTCGTAATATCTGCCAATATTGTTGTAAACTAAAACTCGGCACATTTCTTCCAGTTTTTATTGTTTTTATATTATATATTATAGTTATTGGCCAACACACTAGTTCGTTAGCTTTTAATATTAGTGACATTATAGTGTTAAAATTGCAAGTTTACAGAATGTATAAAATTTCAATGAAACCATTAAGTACCTACTCAATATGAACGGGGTTCATATGATGTTGTCTTGTTATATTTAAAAAAGAAAAGGTTAGTAGTTTATCCACAATTAAATTTAAACTTAGGGATTATGGATGAATAACGAAAAAGGTTATTGTTGAAAAATGTTTTTAGGTAATTAAAAAAAACGGATTGAGCTTCTGTGACACCTTGTTGTTAACAATAAGTTAGGTTTTTTTGCAGTAAGGCAGCTGTACACGGCCGGTTCAAAGAAATACCTACCAAGTCGAATAATCGTCGTCTGAAAGTTATTTTATTCAACGCTGCCTAAAGCCATGCAGTCTCTGACATATGTATGTAAGTTATAACTACCTTTTGACGACACAATATATACCTAGTTTCAAAGCACCCACATAACTATAAATAAGATCTACAATAACTTAGACCAGTGACATATTCTCGAACACAATTGAATCGGCCGTACAGGCTGTGGCTATCTTCTGGCTGAATACAAACTGCCGTAATAAACTCTATTCTTATATAAATAAGGTTAGTTTTCCTTTCACGACTGTATCACTGTAGTACATAGGACGCTTGTTTGCTACCACTTCGTTCGCCATTACTGTTGCGGAGCATTGTTAATATTTATTTACAAGGTCCCTATTAGTTATTGTATAAAAGTTTAGAGGTAGCCATTTTCATATGTACGTTGAGTTAAATGTGAAAATGGTTTATCTAACATGTTGTTAAATAATAAATAAACTACATTGTACCACTACTTGTTTGTTTTATTTCTCCAACCTGCCAATATAAAAAAGCACTAGAAAAATAACACGCACTGCGTAGCGGCTCTGCTACGACTCTACGAAAGCGTAGCCCGTTTAGCTTTCGAGTCCGTAACCGCATTAGCTACGCCGTAGCAACGGTGTAATTGAAATAACTGAAAACATTTTATGCGGTCATTGTATTCTTCATTATGAACAACTTTCACTATGAGAACAACCCTAAAAAGGTGTTCGACCAAATATAACAATACATATTCTTTTTTTCGCAAACTCTTCTTTCTAGAACCCTATTCAAACTGAAGGTTAAACTGAACAAACTCTCTACAGAATGTGATTATCCACAAGATCATCATCAGCTGATTGGCCTTTTCTCAACTATATTGGGGTCGGCTTCCTGTCTAACCGGATGCAGGTGAATATCAGTATTTTACATGAAGCGATTGATTGACACATAAAATATCCTTATAAGATCGTCTCTACGAATTGGTATATCAATAGTAATCAATGAACATTAGAGACATGCAGTCGTAAGTTGTATCCTCAAATGGAGCATTTTAAATCCCTTTTCTTCCTTTTTCGCAAACATCTCAAAAACTAGAAGTCCTAGATAAAAATTCTAACATTTTCACCTCCCCACCCCATCTTTGTATCTCAAAGTAGTTGATTTTGTTTTCATTACGAAACCGGCACTAGGCTCAACAGAACATTTAGATAAATGTTCGGAGGTAAATAACTCTGATGGTAATGTATAAAAGTTTCAGCTGTCGGCTCTTCCTGTACAACATTACCAATTCAAAAAGGAAAACACTTGTCAGAAAAAGTATAAAAAAATATATTTAAGCTAACCTATTCACTGTACATTAATTTAACAAATTGATAGCATTCCAAACTCTGTTCAAGTTATTGTTCACATCTTCTAAAACATTCATCATAGTCTTCATTGTGGTCTTGATCACTCCGTGGTTAGAGTCTTTGACCCTAATAGTCGCACTGTCGTCCGATAGTTCAGTCTTTAACACTATACCTTCTGTAGAATCAGTGCCACTATCGATATGTTCTTCTGAAAAATCACCAAATTCTTTGTTTAATTTCTTTAGCATTTTCCAAAGCTTGGCTTTGTTTTTACCAGTAAGGTCGGTAATATCGTTCTCTGAGGATATTTCTTCGATGTCATTACTGATACTTCTTTCTCTTACTTCTCTTCTTTTTCTTACTACTGCTTCTAAAGTGTCTGGTGCTTCGGCAGATAGTTTGTTGATATCTTGATTTCGTTTGGTACTTTTATCCTGTGTGTCGAAGGGTCTTTTGGATACGTCTTTCTCAGTTTTGCTTTTTCTATTAACTTTTTTTAGGAAGTCGTCATTTTCTTCTGAAATATTTTTTATGTGTTTGGGTTTTCTATTAATTCTTCCAAGAATTTGACCGTCTGCCCTCAATGAGTTAAATGGTCGTAATTTGGAGTTTTTCGAATGTCTCTTACTTACTCTATTAATGTTCAGTCTTGGTAGGTTTGGTCGAAGATTTTTCAGGTCATTTACTCTTTGCCTCGCTTTTTCTAACAAATCATCAATAATCCTCCTAGGATCAAAATCACGATCCTCAAATCGATATCCTCTGTCGGCTCTATGTCTAAAGCCTTCTTTTCGAAGCTTTCCTTTTCCAAAAATATCTTCTCTTTTAAATCTTTCCTTGCCTAAGTTTCTTTTGAAAGCATTTTGAATCTTATCCAAATCTTTATTCATATCACTAATCCTGCTTTTCAAAGCATAATTGTCGGGGAGGACAGCATCGTAATCCTCAAAATCGTAGGAAAGATCAACTATGTGTGAGTAGTCATCAAAATCATCATTGATAGATCTTTTGGTCCTAAAGTTGCCATTGCTGACGGTCTCTGGTTCGATGAATGTTTTATTTTCTTTATCTACGTTATGACAGGCTTCAATCTTCGTGTTGGCGAGGACCCAGAAGCCAAAGGATTTTGCTGGCAGATTAATGAGCAGGGTCTTGTATGGATGGACACGTTTTACTACAGGCTTAATGTTCCCTTCATGGTACATTGGATGGCCGTTCACTACGATATTCCTGCAATTGAAAATTAAAATAATTGAGACAATTTATTAGCGGTATCTAGTAAATGAATGAGCCACGCTTTTAGCTCAAGCTAGTTTTCAGTGGACATAAGTTTGCAAAATGAAGATGTACTATGTTAGTACAGCAATAGGGTACGGCAGAGGTACCTACACAGACCTCTATCTCAGATGTTTCCTTCGGGATGAAAATGCTGATGAAAAATGTTTAATGTAGCAGTGGAAAAAGAATCTAATGGCATCTATACTCCCTCTACTATTGAATAGGTCTTGTTGACCTAGCTTAAATAATCCTTACCCATTATTATCATTTCCAAGTATAAACTGCATGATTTCACCACCCTCTTCTCTCCGGGAGAATTTGAGTGAGAACCTAGCAGTTTCGTCATCCAAGTTAACTCCAAACAGGGTGACAGCACCGTGCACTGGCTTGTGACGCAGCGATGTACAGTGTGCGAAGAGTATCGCTTGTTCGGGTTCCATTTCGACGTTCAACACTCGCTCTCCGACCAAATTTTTGAATAGGAGTGCCATGTAGAAACTCTGAAATGTTATTAAATTACATTATATCACGGCGTTATTCCTCTAAAAGAGGCTGAGGAGTATTTATAGTACATCCAAATTTCGCCAGATAGGTTTTATACCTCCATGCAATAGGAACCGAGCCTACATCCAAACCCCAAACTGCTGCTAAGAACTGGTAGAAAAAACCTATAACATATATAATAATTTGCTCGACCTGGGAGTCGAACCCCGGACCTTATATCAGAGGTTGGAACCGGTACCAGAAATACAGGTTCTGTACCGGTACTTGCCATTTCGGTACCTGAGTACTGGTTCCAGACAGGTATCGGTATTCCATCTAATAAGTAGATACCGGTACCAAATTCAGATACCCGGAGCGTAATACAAATCCTCGTACAAATCTCATATTGGAACCTCGTACGGTTGGCAACTTTTAAGTTATTTTTCTGTTTTACTTACTATATCTGTTTTCTCACTCTAACTTACGGAAATATTTGTTTGGTACCGGTACATTACCGATACTGATTAGTAATAGTACAGGTACTACTCTGGTACTGTTATCACACCAAGACCAATGGTGCCGGTTCCCAAAAATACCGGTATTTCAAGCCCTGCCCTAATACGTATATTCCTGGACTACATAGCATATCAACACGCCTGTTTTCCTTGAAGGGTTAGGCAGAGGTGTATCTATCTATTACACCCACATTTACCCAGTTATGTTTAAGTCTCATGTGGACTACCATAAACTAATAAGTAATGGAAAATTACTGATTTTTTACAAGTAAGAAGCTATCTGATCTATTAAAAAGGAGATGTTTACAATTATCTCCTTCTGATTAACTCACCAACGTCGGCTCGTACATCTCTTCCTCCTCCAATTCCCGATAATACACAGCAAAACCGTTTCTAGCCGCGTATCCCAAACTGGCCAGCCAATCAGCGGCCCTGTCTAGATCATTGTATCGCTTCTGATTGGTCTCCGTCAGCCAGAGAGGGGTCTGGCTCCGGGAGAAAAGGCGCCGGAGCTTGAAACGATCGTGTTCTGTCATGCGTTCCAGTTCGTGGCATGAAGAGTTGCTGAAAAAGTAATAGGGTAAGTATATTAGTAGATACTATTAAAAATGTCTACTTCCCAGTTCCGTTCGTCCCTCATCCAAGTGTTTTCCCGCGACTTCAATGATATCATCAACCCAACTCGCTTTTGGACGACACTGGTTTCTTTTGAACGGCACTGGTTTCTTTTGGACGGCACTGGTTTCTTTTGGACGGCACTGGTTTCTTTGGCATATTAACCTTGGCCACCATTCGGTCACAAACGGTCAAATGTACAAGAATGTAATCTTAATTTATAAGTAAGTTTAACAAAGAAAAGCGAAGAATACAAAAGTGACCTAGTGAAATATATATTTAGTTCTGAATTCAGCCATTCCTAGAAATAAAGAATTTTAGCCAAGACTTTCCGGGAACCACATCTTAGATCATAAATAACAAACCAACGTACCCGTTAAGTAGCAACGCATCCATCATATAGTTGGACAGCGTCATGTAATACTTGAAGTCACTCTTGGACTCGGCCTGAAGACACTTGGTGACGTCACCAGCGACCACCTTCCATTCTGCTGTCCGACCAGGGGGAAAGGTCTCGATGATCACGCGCAGAGTCTCCAAGTCATTCAAGTATTCTTCTATGGACTGGTTTGTGCATTCTGGTGTAAGAAATGGGGCGTTAAAAATGTGATGCGTCATCGTATTGCAAGTAAACTCGGTTATGAAAAAGGTTCTGTGTCGACCGCAAATAAATTCGGATTTGGGCAGTACGATGATGATGAAGCTACTTATAGAGTAAAATTATAGAGTCCAAAGAGAGGGTAGGCTGATAACTCAGCCTAACGGGCCAAGCTCTCAGCGCTCATTAGTTATCGTAAAAAACATCATGACCGCCAACCTCCAAACTCTCATCAAAAGGACAGACTTAGTCTGTAAAAGAACCCAAGATCTTACGATCAATAAACACACTAGACCAATGTATATGCGGCATTTAAAAAATATTGTAAAAGTGCGTACCATAACCCAGCTCCCAGAAAATATCACCAACTTTAACCTTCTCAGCCACCGTCAGTATATTCAGCGCAGTATTAGGATCCCACAAGCCAGATGCTGTTCTCTCCTCATTGTTCAAAGCAAAGACCAGGTCAAAACCGGTAGACTTGGCCCAATAGACGAACTTCTTCCATTGTCTATGGGACACAGCCAAGTTCCTTGGATGGAGGTCAAAAGGAACCCTTCGTGGAGCATCAGAGTCTATGGCTGTGATGTCGAAGTTATCTCTATGGTCTGGGAAGTCCACGTCATTGATTGAGATGGTCGTGTTGTGGAATGTCATGTGGGCGGTGGATGGGCCAGCTATACGGAGGTATGCTGGCGTGAGGGATGAGGCCATGCAGATACATTCTTTGCTAGAAAATAAGAGATACTTGTTAGAATAGATACACCAGGATATATGCCCAGCGGGGTAATTGCGTAACACACAAACAGTCAGCATAGCATATACATTGCGTCATTTATGTTGTTAAGCAGACACATTTTTCGAACATATGAAGTAATGGATTACCAATGTTTCAAAATGTTTCAGAATCTAATTAATAGTTTGTTACGCAATTAGGGTGCGGGACTATATTTACAACTGCTGTCTATTTACTTGCAGCACGTCATTAAATCACATAGACAAACACTACATTTAACATCACGCGTATACACTTCGGAAAGATCTCGTCGATGTTGTACACCTAGATTATAAGAGTCATGTCCTCAGGGCAAGCCTATTGCCATTTACCAGGCACAGATACCTACCACAGGTGCTCCAAGTGAACACCGCGTATTTCTTGAGGGAAACACCTTTGCAAGATTTGGGGATTGAGCCCAAAGGGAAACTAGGTCCTCAAAAAGACAGAAAAGTTTTTTTTCGTTAGGAACTGCAATTAGGACAAAAGTCGGGAGAAGTAGTTAACCATACGTAACTATAATGGGGCACAAGTGAACAATAAATGTAGGTCACACAGTCACACACACACTCACATTCCTGCTAAACGCGAGAAAAAAGTAGTAACACAAACTCACCTACTGTACTTCTCACTGCTCGAAAACAAATACTTTGGGTCTATAGTGAAGCTCAAAAACCTGCTATCTACCAAATTCTCATGTTGTTCTGTACTTATCTTCACGCTATACGTGTCGGCGCTGGACAGGGACAGAAACCTTAGCAGGATGAACAGAAACAAATGTATTGTGGTCCCCATCGCGTTGACGACGCGAAATAAAATACTGAGCGCTTCCATTTCAGTTTATATCGACGAAGTTAAAAGAAGAATTTGTGTTGCTGTCAAAGTTTTAAGAATTTCTGGACATATTTCTGAATGTGCGTTTTTGTCACGCTACTTTAGGATTTACTAGGTTAGCCCTATGTGTATTTAATATGGCAGATAAATACATATAGTTTAGGTGTAGCGTTAGATGGCGTACGAATTCTGCGTCTTTATTTTTCGACTACGGATATTTAGCAACAACGGAATAAGGAAGAACACCGCCTCCACTTAAAACTTCTTCGTAAGCCTAGTTCCAAGTGGCGGCGACGAAAGTCCACTACATATCGATACCTCTGGGCTCAAAGGTCGTAAAGGACAAAATGCGACTTTTCAGGAGAAGCAAAAAACGAAAAAAAAAAAATTATATTTGCTCTAACATTTTTGTTTCTTGAGCTATTTAAATGAAACCTAAGAAGAAAGTGTTTAGAATTTATAGTATTCTCTAGGGCAGTGTTAAAAAATGACCCTACTGCTGTATTTACCGAGATAGATTTCCTTTACGACCATAAATTTAAAAACAAACGTCCTTTACACCCTTCAAATTTTCATCCTATGATGAACCTAAGGGCGTAAATGTACTTTACTGCACAAAACTAAACAAAATAAGGAAATAATCGACAAGTGTAATAATTTTTAGGTTCTTAAAGGACCACCCGCTAAGGTATTCTGAAAGGATAAACTAATAATTAAACTTAAATATTAAATGGATTATGTAATTTTGTATGCATTTATGTGTATACTACTGTATTTTTTTTACAAATATTCATGAAATAACATAATTATACAAATAAAACGTACATTTTTGTAATCAAATTGAGATCGTTTATTTGTAATTGAACACAAAGCTCTAAATCTTTAAAATATAAATTGATATTTTTAATACGTTCACCAATACTGCTGAGTGTGCCCGCCTGCTGGCTGTGGGTGATTGGGAGTCGGGCCTCTGGCTTGAAGCGCTACCGTCACCCAACATAGGCACTATGCTGCGTGACACCACATTCTGGCTCGCTACATGTTTGCGTCTGGGCGCTCCTTGCGGAGCTCCACATCGCTGTCAATGTGGTGCAGCAGTCGACTGCCTCGGACACCATGGCGTATCTTGCAGCGAGAGCGCTGGTCAGATGGCACGGCACGCCAGCATTAACAACATCATCCGTTGGGCTCTTGTCACCGCCGGGGTGCCCGCTGTTTTAGAACTCAATGGCTTGGCACGCGACGATGGGAAGAGGCCAGATGGAATGACCATAATGCCTTGGAAGTTGGGTAGGCTTTTGGTGTGGGATGCAACCTGTGTCGACACCCTCGCTCCATCCTATCTTCCTAGCACGGTGGGCTATGCTGGGGCGGCTACTGCAGGAGCAGAAAACCTCAAACAGCGCAAATATAACAACCTTATTGGGAGCCATATGTTTGAGCCGTTTGGGGTTGAAACTCTAAGGCCTTGGGGTCCGAGTGCTTATCGAATATTTCGAGACATCGCCAAGCGGTTGGTTGACTCTACGCGTGACCAGAGAGCTGGCCTATTTTTAGCCCAAAGAATAAGCATTGCCATCCAACACGGTAATGCTGCCCTGCTAGCCTTTTGGGCACTTATCCTCTTGACAGCGATGCGGACGAATTTTTTTAAATGAGCTCCTGTCTTTAACATTATAAACAGAATCTGTTTGATGAGATGATGAGTAAACACCCCTCTGAGCAGTTGGATGGGGTGGTTTTTCAATCCTGTATCTGAACAGTCATCGTGGCAGCGTCGTACAAACATCTCAATGCCCGCACGCGATCTGACGGCTGGAACTCAACAAATCTCTTGGCGAGACAGTTCGTGACGACCCTCGAGAGCAGCTTGGATACGTGGTTCAGAAGTGAGTTGGGTCTATAGTTCTTCAGCGAGGATTTTTTTGAAGAACAGAACCACCGCATCTCTGCTCCACGCCTCGGGCATTATACTCTCTTAGATGACAGAATTAAAGAGACTTGCTAGACTTTGAATTATTGTATTTCTTTTTTTGGATCGTTTTCTTGTAGGTTTGGGTTTTTTTGTTTCAATATCTTCATCTATATCGTCACTTCTTTGATCTTAGTTAGATCTTGTAGTTTTGAGTCAGTGTCAGTGGCAGACGGCCCACCGGGTGGAAAGATTAAGTCCGACGGGACGGCGGATGGCTTGAGCACCCTCAGCTCACCCCCGGAGTGAACACAGCGCGAGAGTCGGCTAACTGTCTTTTAGCTAAGTAATGAAGCTTAGCTGCTTTGTTGCAAAATTATATTGTTTTTTACCGTTTTCATTAAACAGGCAATTATAATTGGTACCTATATATTTTTTTACCGTTTTCATTAAACAGGCATTATATTCAAGAAAAGTATTGTGGGAATTAAATGCTTAACTAAAATAGCGTTAAGGGCGGGTAACTGCAAATAAGTTAAGTTTTTCACTTAAACTTTTCTTTAAATGCTTAATTATAAAGTAGTTATAGTCCTTTAGCGTCTTTATAGTCAAGAAAAATCAGATAAAGTACTTGTAGTTAAGTAGAAGGCTAGAAAATAATCATCACATCGGACAGTTAAGGTATTTTAAAGTACATTAAGCGAAAAAGTGTGGGTTAGACGCTTTCAAGTGATGGAATCATCAGAAATTATGTTACTTAACGGTCTAAAATATTTTCATATCTTTGGAACTATTTATTATTGTTAAAATGTTTCTTAGACAGAAAGATAGCGAATTTTGAACTCTGTCACATTCTATTAAAAAGTGAAGATTGACCATTTGAGGGTTAACGGTTTTCTACTTCGTACTTTCTAGAATACTAGTTATTTACAACCTAGCCAATACAGGAGGCTATTTATATTTAAGTAATGTACAACGAGTATTAGAAACAATTTAATAAGGTAGGGGTTGAAAGTTTGTGTACAGAAATCAAATTCTACGATAATAAAATTATGAAGTGGATACCTAAACTTGAACATCTTGTAATTTCAATAATCGTTATAATACATTTCACAAAATTGTGAGTTAATAGTTTTGTGTAAATTATTTAATTTTTATTAAGTTAGGTAGTAAGTTTAGATTAAATTCGTTGTTTATGAATATTCTAGGATTTATGGGACAATTCCTCACTTACGTTTATATATACGCCCTTAGTGGAAGCAAAGAATTAAAATGAAACTAGGTAGTAAAGGACACTTGTATTTTTTTTATTTTAAATTGTAGGGGTGTACAGGACAATTTGCAAAGACGATGTCCTTTACATCCAAATTTTTGAGGGACTTATATTAACCACCTAAGGTGGTATAAGACAATTGATATTTTTTTATGTATTTTACACCCAAAAGTTGTTTTATACTTTGCTTTACTACCAAAATGAGTTCATTCTGGTAACTAAGTGTTATTTACATCCATATTTTCACGGTAAACTTTGTTTAACGTCTCAAATTATGTGGGTCGTAAAGGCATTTTTTTTGCGAATTTCGTAAAACGGAATATACAGATCGATAGGAAATTAAAAACTGAGTATAGCAGTATCAATAAGTCATTTTCGCCCAAATGTCCTTTACGACCTTTGAGCCCAGAGGTATCGATATGTATATATGTCGTAGGATATCTATGTATTTTACTGTGTTTACATAAATAATCATTTATTTATTTGTTACGTGCAAAAAGACAATTAAATTATTTGATATGATTTTACGTGAAATGTACCTACTTACCTAAATGATTTTGTATAAATGTAGCATGCATTTTTATCTCCAGCTACCTTATGTTTTCCGGAGTTCTTTGAATTACATTTGACAAAAATCTGTATGTAATCGAATGATGATGTGCCAGCAATAGATGACTTGTAAAATTAATTAAAGTGCCACGGTGAGATATTAAATGCCAACTACGAATATTATGGAAGATTAAACAAAAATCTGAATTCCCATTACGGTCAACAACACAAAAATGCTGACTCTCGTAGCAAGCGAAATAGTTGAACGCATGCATTTTTTGTATTAATACATTATTATAGCAAATGTTACACAATCGTTTGTTTATTTTGTTTTAAACATTATGGCACGTTTCATCTTACATTCATTTGTCGTGAATAATTTCGCGAAATACGTTGAATATAGGTACGTGCGTATTTTGGGTTCCACGTGTACCTAATACCTACCTCATCATCGTAGATCAGCATAATCAGCCTATAATGTTCCCACTGCTGGGACACAGGCACCCTCTCTTTGAGAGGAAGTGGGCTGTAATCCACCACACGGGCCCAGTGCGGGTTGGTAAATATCACATGTCTTCGAAATGTCGGTTTCCTTATGAATTTTCTTTACCGTTTTTAGAGTAGTGGTGATGAAATTATTTACACAAAGTAAAGCACCTGCCTGGGTTCAAGCTCACGACTTACAGCTCGTGAGTTGGGACCGTTATCACTGGACCACCAATCATCTGCCTGGACTTTTTCCCATCTATGTTGTATGACTTAGACCTCATCCATCGCTTTCCATCAAGCGTGATCGGGGTCAAGAGCGGGCCCATTTAGCAATTATTATTATTATTATGAGCCTGTTATGTCCCACTGCAGGACAAAGGCCTCCCTTCCGTCTTTCCATTTTCTCCTGTCTCTTGTCATTTAGCAATAAATAAAAATTTAAAAAAAGACTGGTTGTTAGACTTTTGGGCTTCTGACTACCCGTGAGGACTGCCAAAGATCTATGAATGACAGTCGGGACCAACAGCCGAGGCACGGAGGAGTACCCATCCGCGGACCGACCTCGGCAAGCGTAGTTTAACCTTCGATCGACCTGTGCAGCTATTACTACTAATATTAGCTGTTATTACTTAGCAACGACCTCCTCCTACCTACCAGATAATAATTAATAATATAATGACAATAGACAGTGATTTATGAATTTTATGATATAATCTCCCGCGTAATTGGTAGATATATTGATTAGGTACTTACACACTAAACACGGGAACTTTTGTAAGATAGATCACAATGTTGTCAACTAATCTGTAATCAATAATTTAATGTAACGTTACGCCTGTTTTCCCAGAAATTGTAGACAGAAGTGTTTTTTATACTTTATGCAAAATAAAGATATTGTACTCTATGTTGTATTCTAATAATAAATACCTGATTAGCCTCTAAATTAGCAGTCTTCATTTGATAAGGCCCTTCACAAACCTAATGGAGGCTATGTTCCCTAATCATTGGGGTTTATTTTATAAACCATGATTAAAGTTGACATTTAAAAACATCAAAAATGCATGGTTAAACAGTCGCGGATCACCTGTCACTACCTACTTTTATGCAATATTTATAAATAAAGGGGTAATTTCATAAGTCATTTATTTCGTAACAAAATACGTTGTGTTGAAAATATTATCTAAGTACACAACAGAATACTTGTGATTTTCATTGCGTAGGTCTTCGGCATCAATCTTTTCTCCGGATACCTACTTGGATCTTAGGTTGTAGGGCGCATTCTAAATAACAACACAATATGTTATTAATATTAAAAATGGACTCTGTTTGTGCATTTAGTCTTGTAGTCCCGAGGAGGCTAACTAGCTTAACTGTAGCTAATCTCAATCTTAACTAGGTACTTATACTTATTTTGTCTAAAATTATCAAAATGTTGTACCTATGTAGGTAATGGTGCCAAAGACACAGGCTGTGCCTAGTTTGGGACCAACGATACCTCCATATTGTAATTTGAAATATGAAATAAACGATTTACTTTACTTGGAGGCTTACATTGTTGTCTGGAACTGTACAATAACGTCATCAGTTGGAGCACGCGACCCTACTAGTCCCCGTGCTGCACCCAGGTGGAGAACCTAGGTGAAGCACGGGTCCAGCGCCACTTGGTCTTCTTGGGCCTTGGGCACCATTAAAATAAAATAGAAATGTTTTCGTATGTGTAGTTTGTCGAAGTACTCTCTGATTTTGCATTAATAAAGACTTTTCGCGATTTTTGTATCCTGTCCTTAAATGTGGTATAAAAATAAAAATGTTATGATGGACGTGCATTATTATGCATAAGCAGAAATGAAGCACCAAATTGGGTCCGCAATGGAATAACAACATCTGATGCAATCGTTTCAACGTAATCTGTGCATTGAGATTGCCTCTGATCCAAATCAGTTCGGTTCTTCCACCGATATAAATTACCGCCATATCATGATTGTTCCACCCACAGAACAGATAAATTAACTGTTCTGTGGTTCCACCACTGTATGCATGGACTTCCTGGCATGGCATGGCAACATCTTTTGGGAACGGAGATTGACTTGATGCAAGCAAGCGATTTCTTATTGTTTGATCACTTATTAGCATCCCTGAAGAGCTATTAGGTAAGCTTCGTAACCAACTTCATCGCGGTCGTTGTACGACGCTGAGAAGTAATTTGTATGTAACGATCTTGTCTGCGTGTGGTGATGCAAGCTCGTCCTACATGTCGCTCTGCTACGCTGCCGGTGATGCGGATGCGGTAATGTGTCCAAAGGACTTACAACAGTTTGCATAGTGCCCAGAGCGATTGCCACAGCACGTTGCCGGGAACCAGCTTCCAACATTGCCACGGCTCTGATAATTTCTTCTCGGCTCAAAGACCACTCAGAAGTATGGCAGAAATTTTACTGATTTGGCCTCAAACCCGTTGCTTTAGTAGTGTATGCCCGATGCATTATTATATAGGAATACCTACGACTTGACAGAAGATTTTTATCTTTTGACCGAAATTCAAAACTAATCCCTTTTCAAATCACGAGATTTACTAAAAAGTGTCCATGTGAGTTACAAAAAATATAATTAAAACAAACGTGCTTGATCCCTAGACATTTTTATGTGTGTATTTCAACATCCTGCGATAGCAAAACCATGATCCAGGATGTGCTGACTTTCACATCAGTAAGTGGGTATTTTAATCTCTTTCGATCATAACAATTACGATAAAAGACCTATTAATTAGCGTAGCAGAACAATTAGGTATTATTTTAATTTTATTTATGTTCTTGTATAATAATAATTGGATAAGTAAGTACAATATTCCCCCAATTTGTATGTACTATCTAATTTCTTACAAAATGAGTGATGAATTCAGCTATCAGAGCTATCACATTATAATGAGACGATATTTAAGTACTTAGGTTTTATCAGCTAAAATACCTACAGGATTAAAAATAGTTGCTGTGATGTCAATGTGACCGATGCGAGTTGGAAAACCAATTCTTCAAATATATATTTAATGGCTTACTAACTTTTCAATAAAAGTTTGGAAAAGTTTTCTCATACAACGCAACATAGAATACATAGTTTGAAAGGCTAGTATGACCATCGCACATAACACTATACTCCTAAGCGGAGGACCATCGTCTAAAAAAAAAAAGTTTTGTTTTTACCACACTTGACATTTCTGACGTCACAGCTGTCAAGCGATGACTTATGTCATTAGTCATCCGATATGTATCTGATATTCTGCTATTTATCTGGAAATATTTTAGCGAAATACAAAGTTATCGTAGCAAACAGCTAATATTACTGATAATCACTTTCACGTAACGCGTGATAGTGAATGCTGGACGCGCGTGCAATGAGAACAAGTGGAAAAATTTTGTGTAAAGTTGTATTCCAATGTTTACCTCAGTGAGTGTTTTTATTAGTTAAAATGGATAATAGCAGTGATAAGAAAGACGATACGAGTGCCCAGAAGAAAGAGGTGCTCTCGAGTTTACAGAAAATATGTTTAGTGTGTGGTGATAAGGCTCTAGGTTACAACTTTAACGCAATCTCGTGCGAAAGTTGCAAGGCGTTTTTCAGACGCAACGCCTTAGCCAGCAAAGAGTTCAAGTGCCCGTTCACGAACAACTGTGTGATCACTGTGGTAACTAGAAGGTTTTGTCAAAAATGTCGACTAGAAAAATGTCTGTCTATAGGCATGGTCAAAGAATTCATAATGTCGGAAGAAGACAAGGCGGAAAAGAGACGGAAGATAGAAGAAAACAGAGCTAGAAAAAGGCAACGTGATCCTGACGACGCGGTAACAAGCTCTAAGAATGTCAAAAGAGACGATGAAGGTGACACTGGATTCATTCCGTTACAAGACACCGTGATTCAGTATGATACTTTAAGTACAACATGTAGTCCTAGTAGTACGGTCCAGTCTCCGCTGTCTAATGATGTGGACACGTCGATACAGTCTCCTCAATACAACTACACTCCCGCTCCACACGTCACAAGCAATGATCCACCATACACTATGAAGATATACCCAATCGATGAGAAGTCAGTAATTAATAGAGCGATTTATGAACAACGAATGATGGAATCGTACATGTATGAGAATGGTGACAGTAATATGTATGGGGACACGCCAAAACAGAATAGCATAAGGTTTGTATGAATATAATTATTATAGTCACTTATTAAGCCATTGTATTGTTTCTGCTTTGCATACAGTTGAAAGTGTCATGTGTCATTATTATCTTTTTGACCCTCCTCTATGTCATAATCAGCCTATAACGTTCCAACTGCTGGCACAGGCCTCCTCTACAATGTTGGATGGTAGATGTCACAAGTCCTAGAAACTTTGTTCATAGGACATGCCGGTTTCCTCATGATGTTTTTCTTCACCATTTTGACCTCCTCTATGTAATCTTATTTCTTGTTGGACAAGTATTTATCTGAACAACATAACTAAGGTCCATTATTAGATTTTTTTTCTTTAATATATTGTTTACTTTCATTGTAATTATGGTCATTTACATTCATTATAATTATGGTCAAAAACTCGAACTCAAAGCATTTGTTTTAAATAAACCTATAAACTCACACCTTCTTCTCATGGGGGTAGCTTGGCCAGTGAAGCCTGAAAAGCAAACCCTCTTTGTAAACCATTGCTTGAAAATATCCTGAAAGAATAAAAACCAGTTACAAAATTCCACTTTTCCAGTTTTAAGTTAGACCGTAACTGGATTTATAAAGTTATTATTAACTAGCAGCGTCCCGCAGTTTCACCCGCATAAGTTTCTCATGGGAATATCAGGATGAAAACTATCCTTTGTCCTTCCCTGGGACTCAAACTATCTCTATACCAAATTTCATCTAAATTGATTCAGCGATTTAAGGCGTGAAGGGGTAACAAACAGACAGACACACTTTCGCATTTATAATATTAGTATGGATGTTTATTTCTTAAAGGATAATGCAAATTTTTTTCCCTTACAAATAAGTATTGTTTAAATACTTGTAGTTGTAACTCAATTAATAAATTAATCATTGCCTGTGCGTAACTCATTTTTGTAGCAATACTTAGGATAGGTCAAAGTTCAGATTTGAAATGTTGAAGGCCGAGTTTATTGTAATAAAATATAATTAAATACTGTATTTAATTTTATTCAAAGAACAAATACCCATACAGGTTGTCCGGGATATCGATGCGGACAAGCAGAATAATTAAAATAGTATAATACTTTACAAAGTAAGCAAATGTCATTGTATTAAGTGGGTGTGAGTGGCCATATCCGAAACTATGAGGAATAGCGAAAAGTAGTCAAAGGAGTCTCAGCCTCGATATTGATGAAAACTAAAACTGCATCATTGGATTTTTGAAAAATCAATATTTCTAGCCAGGAATCGAACCCGTTAATTTAAAAAAAAAAAACACTATTATACCCAGTGATCAGATAATCGGGCGCTAATATACCTAAACTTCACTTTTATTCCCACGAAAGAATAATATGGACGTGCCTTTCAGAATCCCGGATCCCGGAATCGTTTGATTCGATTTGCTCACTAATCTGTTAGATAGATAAATCAATTTCCACTACTTGACCACATTGTGCACATTATCATTTTTTATTGATATTCCATTTGTTTTGAATAAAATAAAGATACTAAATCAAAATAACCACTGTTATAATTTCATTCAGTTTGTTATAGTGTTTTTACAAAATTGATTACTTATTTATTCAGAAAGGTAGCTAATTAATTGTTCAAAATGATGACCATTGTTTTCAATACATAGCTAGATTCGACGTCTCAAGGATTGTACTGCATTCAAAATTTGAATTTAGAAAATAATGTTGTGAAGATGACTGCACTGCGGGTGTGCGTTAATAAAAATATTGAGCATCATTTCGAACAAGGTACAAGTAATGTAGGTAGGTATGAATAAATGAATACTTTAAAACAAGAAGGAGTTTATTAAAATGCAACGTTTTCCTTAATTTTTCCGTATGTCATTACTTCCCAGAATTTGCCCTTATTAGGGACACTATCGAATGGTGTAATAATACAGTGTGTTTATTTAAATCATAACAAAAAAATTAAACCTCCGAAAAAACTGAAAAGCAAAAAATAATAAACCTTTTTTTATTTAACCTTAATAAATAGTTCTTAAACTAATGTAAGTATACCTAAGTAATTATGAGTCGGCGCCAAACAACCAATGAACAAAGATCACTAAATTATCTTAAATTTAAAGAAATAACCAAATCAAATTACAACGCAATGTGAAGTCTCCAGCGATAAACATTAACATTCCAAACAAAAAATGCGCTCTCCGCGCGACCACTCACTCGCAACGATATTAATTGGCTTGTTTGGCGCCGGCTCAAAATTACTTAGGTATACTTACATTAGTTTAAGAACTATTTATTAAGGTTAAATAAAAAAGGTTTATTATTTTTTGCTTTTCAGTTTTTTCGGAGGTTTAATTTTTTTGTTAAAAAGTTTTAACACACAAGGCAAATCACTTGTCCAGGATTGCCTTCACAAATAAAAATGAGCCCAAAAAAAATTTAGAATCGACACATTGGTATTTGCCATTTTTCAAACTCATATCATGCTTGAGAAGCGGACCTGTTAACTCGAGTCCATTTTGAATCAACTTATTAATTTGAAGACTATCCCTTACCACTTTTGGCAACAGCAATACCTCTTAAATGTTCATTCTCCATCAAAACATACACAAACACAACCACATACCACCCATTCGCTCCCTCACATAGAAGCCCCAATATAATGATTGTAATTGACAGATCAATATTGACAAATAGTGACAAGTCATCGAACAGAGAGACGCGGCCACAGCACGTGTGTGAGGAGATCCCGTCTACAAGCAACAACCCCGATGTCAACAAAGCGAGAGACATACTGCAGGATGTTGAGAGGTACATACTTATTTTGTCTTGTATTGGCTTGAACTGTATAAAAACTAAAAAACTGAGCCGTTTGGGGTCGAAACGCTCGGGTCATGGGGCCCGAGCGCGCGTCTCCTTTTTAAGGAAATTTCTCGCCGGCTGGTCGATACTTCACGTGACCAGAGGGCTGGGTCGTTCTTTGGTCAAAGAATTAGCATTGCCATTCAACGTGGCAATGCTGCCAGTCTTCTGGGCACGTTTCCGGATGACAGCGATGCGGATGAGTACTTCGACGCCTAAGTGTCCTTTGGTTTTTTATTTTTTATTTGTATAGTAGGTTAGTTAGTCTTTTATTTTAGTATCTAGTGTATAGTATATAGTTATATTGTAATTTTATGTGTGTACAGGAACTATTAAATAAAATTTTGTATAAATAAAAAAAAAAAAAAAAAATGTTAAGTACTCAGCGAAGTGCTAGTCAGCACCATATCCCCTAAAATTTAGAGGATATGTTGCAGGGGTTCCCAACCTTTTAACATACGCATCCCCTTAACTTTTGTTTAAATCACTACGCCCCCAGATTTACTTTATCAACTTATGCAGAAAAAGCTTAAGGACGCTATCACATTTTTCCACGAATAACAGTACTTTTCAGGTACCATTTTAATGAACTTGGAGTCGCAACTGCAAGGATATCTTGGTTTCAAATTAAAGATAATATATTCATCTCCAGAATGGCTCCATAACAATTAAATAGCCCCATACAAAATTTTCACACAAATACGTTTTTACCATCACAGTAATCGCAAAAAAATTAATAAAAAGGGGTTTGAATAAGGACCTATATAGCTAAATCCACTGCATATTTTAACTTAAAAATAAGAAGATATTGTTGCTTATATAGTCCTCTATACGACAAGCTAACTATTTTGTAGATAAATAAATAACTTTTTCATTTATGAGACAAATAAGAAACGCTCTCAAATTTCTCCATACATTTTCTACCCGCGGACACTTGCGGTTCGTCATTCCGCGCTCAGAGGCGCTCGTGGAAGCACGTCTGTGTCGCTTTCTCGCAAAAAATAATTACGTAAAAAAGTGAGTTCCGAGTTGTGTACTGAGGTCGGACGAAGTTGATACTTTTTCGGACCGAAATAAAATTAAGTACGATTATTGGTATTTGTTTCAGAAACAAATACTTAGTTGTAATTTTTACAAGCTTTTATTTAACTTGCAATGTATGTATGTAACTATGTTTGTTCGGGTGGACTCTTGCAACTAAATTTTGAAGCAGATATCTTCAACCGATTGAGCTGAAATTTTGTATGCACGTTTAGTTTGGA
The DNA here is from genome assembly GCA_914767645.1 of Hydraecia micacea. Classification (NCBI taxonomy): domain Eukaryota; kingdom Metazoa; phylum Arthropoda; class Insecta; order Lepidoptera; family Noctuidae; genus Hydraecia; species Hydraecia micacea. The sequence goes on from OU611798.1 coordinate 628,177, forward strand.
TGACAATGCATGGTTAGCTGTGTGACGTTATTCTAAATCCAAAATGGCGGAACGCCCAAGATGGCGGACTACTTATTTTTAAGGCACTCCTACAATATGGATATCAAATGAAAGGGATTGCTGAGAATAACTCAAAAAATAAAATGACGTCACTCTAAATCCAATATGGCGGACTTCTAAAGATGGTGGACTAGTTATTTTTAATGCACTCCTACAATATGGGTATCAAATTAAATTACTTGCTGAGGATGACTTGAAAAATAAAGTGACGGCATTCTAAATCCAATATGGCGGAACACCAAAAATGGCGGACTAGTTATTTTTAATGCACTTCTACAATATGGGTATCAAATGAAAGGGCTTGCTGAGAATAACTCAAAAAACAATGTGACGTTACTCTAAATGCAATATGGCGGACTTCTAAAGATAGCGGACTAAGTTTTTTATGCTTTCCTACAACATGGGTATCAAATGAAAGGTCTTGCTCAGAATACGTATGCGAGTTAAACTCCACAAAAAAACCTGTCCAGCGATAACTAAAAAGTAAAAAACAAAATAAAGTAAAACTTTTTTTTAAAACAAGCTTTTAGTTAAATGCGCTAAAAATAATAAAATAAAGTTTTCCTTTAAAACTTTTACTATCAACTTATAACGTCATTAAGTACACAAGTTATATGATATAAAAGCTTGTTGCGAGATTTACCTGTGTAGATAAACAAGTAAATAACATGATCTGATTGATTTTCATTTTTTTTAATTTTCAAACTAAGTAAATACGAGTACTTAAATCTGAAAAAAACTTTTTTACTTTTAATTTATTTATTTAGTGGATGTAGATGACGGATAAAGATTGTATAAATTTTATTTTATTATTTTATAATCAAATTAAAATGATGGAAATATTTTTTTTAGACATTCGATATTAATAGTCGATTTTGGGGTTTTTCGGGGTGATGATTACGAATATAACATCCATTTTTTATTCAAGGTGGCGGATTTTTGTTTGTGACAAATCGACTTACGGCCAATTTCTTCATAATACCAGTATATCCAGTTGTCATGCTACGTCACAGTTTTACTCTTCAATTCAGTAATTTTTTTAGTGAATTATAATGTTGCTATATTGAAGAATACAATTGTGACGTAGCATGACAACTGAATAGACTGGTATTACGTTTAGTCGGTTAAGAAAGTCGCGTGGTTTTTTTGTTTACCTTTATTTAGCTACCTAAACCTATGGAGTATAGTAGTAGTACAATGAAATATTTTCTATGTGAAAAGACAGCTGTGCTGCTGGGGAGTTTGTTGCGCCACTTCTTCCCAGCGAAAGCACTAAGAAGTGAAGGGCGGGCGTTTTGGGGGACTGTCTTTTGTAATTTTGACATTCGAAAGTGCTGATTCTCAGCCTAATTTGAATAAATTACTTTTGATTTACTTTGTTTTAATTTTTAAGAAAATAAAATACTTACTGTTTTCATAAGGGAATGATTATTTTTAAATATCACAACGAAACTCTACGATAAACTCCCAGGCTAGTATTTGATTATGTAATACTCCAACAATTGACATCAAAAATAATATTTAAAAGTACTTAGGTACATCTTTTCAAACTAACAGCAGACTAAAATGTTAAGGTCGTTTTTGGGTACCTAGTAATGAACGTATTGACTGATGAACTTCAACAATACTAAAAACATGATTATCACGCAGATAGTAAGTACTAATAACACTTACCAAATTCGATTGCGAACTTACAACTAACTTTACTCAATAAATACCAGCAAAATTAAAAAAAAATATCTTCAAGTACCAAGATTAGTTAAGTTACGTATAAAAATCGAGCGAACAATGGTTTCAATGTGTGCGTGCGCGTAATGTTGCTGTGTTGCGATTCAGATACCTAAACTTGAGCGAGTTCAAAATGTGATAGCGTCCTTAAGAAAGTAAGCAAATTAATGTTTGCGCTAGAGATACTTACTAGGTTATTTCTTTTTTTGATCATTCAAACAGATTTTTATTTTCATAAAAGTTTTATTACACGTTGTATTTATAGTAACGTCGTATTTCTAATAATTTATTTTAAGGTACGTGTTTTACCGCTAAATTCCTTTTTTGCGTAGTCTGATACGCACTTTGAATTTAATATTGATCCGAATTGCCCCAAATTACGTTTCAAGGATATAGCTGTGGCAAAAGCGCTGTTATGTTTATATTTATAACGTTATCTATAATATCGGTAAACCTCGGTTACACACTTGATGATAGAGCACCTGTGTGCCCTTCATAATAGTGACTCAGACCACAGATTTAACAAGTAATTCTCAAACGAGACTTCATTTTTAGTGGTAGAGCTATTCGCGAACGAGCTCGTCCGGCGGGATAATTGCGTAACACAAATAAAATGACAATTGATCGCAGTTTCTTTCATTTTGACAGTTCAGCCACGTTCATTGCGCTGTTTACGTTGTTGAGCAGACGAATTTTTCAAACCTATGAAGCAATGGATTAGCAATAACCTTCAAAACTCGTTACGTCTCGAATCATATTTTAACAAATTAACATACAACCTGCAAATTGCAAAAAAACTTAAGTAAATTAAGTAGTAAAGTATAGTGAGTAGTTTTTATGGTGTCAATGCTACCGTAAGATGTAGTGACACACCTTTATTATGAACTTCAAAAAGTTGAGTGCACAGCGCATCACTATAATGCGTGGTATAGTTCGCGTTAAACTTGTTGGCGGCTCTGCAACTCGCTGCGCAGTACCCCACCCCTCACCCCCGCTAAAACGTAAATTTGTTACTGCGCAGCCACTCGCCTCATGCTCCGAGCTGCCATAATATTTGAATCGGGCTGTAGTTGAGTGTCGATTGAGAATCGGTATGATAGTTAACATGTGCTAGCATTCGAGTGGCTTACAACTTTGTTGACAGTACATTAATCTTTGTGTAGATTACGAGAGGTTGTAAGAGAGAATACTTACTCATCGTTTTGGCGATAAACGCTTGTATTTATTACCTCTACATTACATGCCTTAATAATTATAGTTTAGGTACCTACGCGCTGTATATTTATTTGTAATTGTACGAACCTAAATGCCGAATGAAAGGCAAAAATTAACAATAAGTAAGGCGTCTGGTATCGGCTTAAGTAGGTACGTACATACCGACTTAACATCGTCCGACATGACGACGCTCATTAACACATACGTCTGCAGCCTGCACGCCAAACAGTCAGTGCAAAATAATATAAGTAACACATTCGTCAATAATCTCCTTATCAGCTTATCAGGAGTCCTTGTATATCGGGCTAGCAACAGCGGCTAAGTCATTGACTGCCACCGCGGTCACAGTGTCCGCCAACAATAGATTTTCTATTGTGTCTGTTGTCTGGCAGTCAACATTTTAACGGATACTCGTGTTTTGACACTGCACCCCGTAAGACACTTTCAATCACAATCCGAGTTTTGAAGGATATTGCTAATTCATTGCTTCTTAGGGTTGAAAAATTCGTCTGCTCAACAACGTAAATAGCGCAATGAACGTGGCGGAACTGTTACCTCGCTGGCTGGACAGTGCCCGGCCATAAATATGACTCACTAGCTTCTGCCCGCGACTTTGTCCGCGTGTAATTTCTCGCATCGCATCGCCTGCCCGCGCTATCACTTCGCTTTCGCTTAGCGTTCTTTCTCACTTTTATTATTTTCGCTCGGCTCCTAAGGACATAGCGTGATGTTAAATACCCTATAGCATTCCTCAAGAATTGGGCTATCAAAATGTAAAAATAATTTTTAAAATCCTAGTGGTAGTTCCAGAGATTACCCCCTACAACCTCACAAACTTTACCTCTTTATAATATTAGTATAGATTGAGCATTAGAAAATCAAAATCAAAATAATTGATTTCACATAAACCTACATGGGCACTTATGAAAGATGAAGAGCTAGGTGCACGGTTCCAATTGGTCGTTTCCTAATCGCGCCAAGACCTATAGACAAATTCAGTTGTGTTTGATGGTCTCGTGTTTCCGCGTTACCTAGACGGCGAAACGTGTTTCACCCTGCAGCTTACTGCTCCAAAGGAAAGTTCATACATATAATAATTATGTTTTGTTTTATCTTTTCAGGATAGAACCGAACTCCATGGAGTCAATATTATGTGAAGCGATAAAGTTGGAGTTCGAAGCATACACGTCAGTCAATCCATGCAGTGGCTCTTCTAGAGAATTAAATGAGGTGAGAAAAAAGCGCTTTCTTCATTTTAAAATATTGCCCACGCTTATACTTAATGTACTTTACAGACTCAAATCATTCTAGCTTAAGAGGGTGAGGTTTTTTCAAAAAGTTAGAAACAAAAATGATTTAAAGGCAAGTTATACTAAAAACTAACTAATAATCAGGCTTACTAGTTCCTAGTGCATACCTACCCATCATAACTAATCCGACAAACATATTAACATTTTTTGAAATACCAACTATTTCCTACATGTTTCCGGATTAAAGTTTTCTGTGTGTTAGTCCAGGACATGGTGTATTGTGCGCTAAACATCCTCGTCCATGTCCGTTCAGCCTTATAAGCGTGATGTGTCAATGTCGAACATCTTCACATATTTAACTATTTTACAAGGGAATAAAATCCACAAATGATGTGTCAGGTTTTGCTAACATTTTGTTCTCATTTCCAGGTGGAACGTGCCAAATTAAACGAGTTAATAGTCGCGAACAAGGCACTAAACGCTCCCATAGACGATGACATATCGCAGTTAGTGGGAGATACCGCGTGCACGGCCGGCTTCAAGGTATCAATCATCATTAAAATCACGTAGTATATGATCATTATATGTTTTATGTTAATCGCTTGACAACAGTTTACAAAAATAATAATATACCTATTGATATTTCAAAAATATAAAAATTATGTTTTCAAAAAATAAAAATAAAAATATTTACAATTCCTAGTTAAACAGGGTAAAATCCAAACTATGAGATAGGAAAATAAATGGTCAGCTCTCAAAATGAGAAAAAACCAAAAGAAAGAAAGAAAATACGTTTATTTGCGGCAACACAAACACAAAAAAATAACAAGTTGGGGGAAAACATGCGTCACATCCACGCAAAACGGCCATCGCTCAGCATAATGCTAAGACCCTATATGAGACAGAGCCCCAGGGCTGGTTTCCAGTGACAGCAGGCGTTATATTTTATATATATCTATAAATAAAAAACAACAATCAAAATAAGAATAAAATAAATATTGTACATTACAAAAATATGGTATAAACGTAAAATATATGAAGTGGTAACATTCCGAGCAACGACTCATGCGCCGCCGGGTATTAAAAATCTGTGCGCGCGCGCAGCTGTCGCAAAGCTATAGACAAAACTGTTCTGAAAACCCGTACCTAAGTTACGCTTTTCTGTGACTTAAGTGCGCGCTTAGGTCACATGAACTATAAAATATTATACGTATCGTAATGTACTATTTTAATAACATTTTTTTTGTAGTCCGAACTCGAGCCTGATCTTTGTTGCAAAAAAAACTAATTATAATGAACAACCTGCATACTGTCAGATTAAATGACATCTTTAGTTTACTCCATAAACTTAATAAAACCCTTAATATTACAGGAAGGCGGCAGCAAACACGATCCTCGTTTGATAACGATAGTGAACCTTACCGCTGTAGCAATAAGGCGGTTTATCAAGATGGCCAAGAAGATCAACTCTTTCAAGAATATGTGTGAAGAAGATCAAGTAAGCAGGAGTATTTCGCCTTCATTTTTCTACTTTTTACGACAAGATCGTTATGAGTTCTGAGCTGAGCTGCATGATTACTGACAAATGCGTGCACTGACTGGACAGGTCCACTCAATTCTTTCCTCAAAAGACCATCCCAGACACTAATTTGCATGGTTCTTATATGATCTGACCAAGATTAGGTCTGGATTTCAAAAGAGACTGTGACCTCGTGAGTTTGTGTCGGTCTTTCTTATTTATTTATTTATGTAATACTTTAAACACACAAATGTACAGAGGCGGACTTAATGCCATACGCATTTTCTACCAGTCAACCTTTGGGTGATGCAGAGACAAGCAGTGGTAGGTACAATCATGAAAATTGAGGAATTGAAATTCTTTCTTCTCAAGTAGTCGGATAGGAAACGCCAAACTCATGTAGTTTTAAAACATAATTTATTTTAAACGTGTAAAAGTGTTTGTTTGAACCAATTAACAGAAATAAATATAATTTATCAATTTCTGTGAATTTGAATCCTTGGATCGATAATAGCGCGATAAGGATATTGATTTGGTGTTAAATAAATTCCTCTGTTATTGCGACAGGTGGCGCTTCTCAAGGGTGGCTGTATAGAGATGATGGTACTCAGGAGTACTATGACGTATGACGGACAGAGGAACCAGTGGAAGGTAAGGTATTTTCAAAGTTATTGGTAACAAAAATAAACACCGTTGCTATCGCGGACTTTACTGTTGATCTTTTTTTATGATGTACAATCCTCTAGAACATTAATATTATAGATCTCCGAGCATTTCCATGTAATGTAACGTTCTAACGAATGGTACAATACAGGGAAAAGCTCAGTTTCCAAAAGTATTTCTATGTAATGTAACGTTTCTGCGAATGCTCGCCGCTACGTTCGGCGTAATGCTCCCAGCGAGTGAGCATTTACCTGTAACATTTCATTCTACCTTGCGTTCTTTATTTGAAATGTTGGACCTACAGGTACCGCTCGTGCCTTTGCTCGATAAAATAATACCTTCCTTGGTTTTTAAAATCAGGTTGTAACGAAACATCGAGGGTCGTGTTCGAAGTGCGGTTCGATATCATTTATAAACGGCAAATGCTCGATGTTCTGCTACAAGTAAATGCTGTAGTCTATACTCACCATTACGGTTTAGTCAGCGCACGCTTTGTAAGCGCTCGAAAAAGCGTATTTCTTACCACTTGACAAGACGATAAGTTTTTTGTTTCTGCGTTTACGTTTAATATCCCTTTTAATGATGGTGAAACCGCATTAAAATCCTCTGCGAACTTTTAGAACAACGACGCGGTCTCACAGACAGACACGAAAAGCGACTTCAATTTCTAATATGTATGCATAAGAAATAGATTATAGGTAGACATTTAGGTTTACATTTTTGCAACAAGCATAATTAGTATCCACCCGTAAAACCCATCACCCATTTAGATATGAATAATGTCTTAAAACTAAGTAAATATGATATGCCAAACAAGATTTTCAATTTTAATATCGTTCGAATTTAAGTTACGTTTATTTCTCGCTTTCGTGCTAGGCCCACATACTGTAACGTGCGAGTGACCTGCCCGGCAGCACACACTGTACCATCTGTCTCCCCGCAGATCCCGCACTGCCAGGAGCAGTTCGGCAGCATCCGCACGGACGTGCTGAAGCTGGCGAAGGGCAACATCTACCGCTCGCACGAGTCCTTCATCCGCTCCTTCGAGCCGCGCTGGCGCACCGACGAGCACGTCATACTCATCATGTCGGCCATCTTGTTGTTCACGCCCGACCGCATGAAGGTCGTGCATCCCGATGTCATCAAGTTGGAACAGGTGACTTGGTAGCATCGGCCTCCTGATTTAGCACAATTTCTTTGAAATCTTCTTCCATAACACAGTTCCCATACATCTATATTAGCTGTCATCCTAGCTTCTCCACATATCTTTCTTTTGCTGTGCCCGACAGGGTCCATGATTGTTTCTTTTTTGGCAAATATTTGTCACCTAAGCCTACATTGTGGAATGTAATAAAGAATTGAGTATATAGATTGCCTGAAAGATGTTATGACTAAAAAGGTAAAACCCTTTAAAAAAAATCTTTCACACAATTCATCCATCAATTCCTTGATCTTCCCCAACTTATACTACCATCTCAAAACTATTCTGAAGCATGAAGATTTCCCTACATTTTTGACAAGTCACCTAGACAAATCTTCATGAAACTCTTTTCCGTTCTAGAACTCCTACTACTACCTGCTCCGTCGCTACCTCGAAAGCGTGTACCCAGGCTGCGAAGCGAAATCCACCTTCCTAAAACTGATACAGAAGATTCTTGAACTTCGCAAATTGGCGGAGGAGGTGACCGGCGTGTACCTAGACGTGAACCCCATAGAACCTCTGCTGATGGAGATATTCGACCTCAAACACCACGCCGCATGAAACACAGGGTAACATAGCATAAGTATTCATTACTACTTCGGGACACGGATTGGTAGAAAATGGAGTGCTAGCTATATGGCCGTCGCACACCGAAACGACTCAATACCAACCCCACTTATAGTACTCCCATATTCATGTTTAATGTCGCAGTGTTGCTGGCAACATAATCAATTTTCTTATTTATTTTAATCAAAAGTTACGCAAACAAAATTTGTTGCTAAAGGAAGCAATATTTAGGAACTGTTTTTTGAGTAAAGCATTGAAATGTGAGCTATATTATATCGTATCATGTACACACGACGACACATCAAGCTATATTTTTTCCAGTTTTAGCTGACCTCGCATTGTATAGGCTTTTCGTACGATATAAGATTTCTATGGGAAATCCGCTAATACTGGAAATGTGTAGCTTGATATTATGTCGCCGTGCGTGCAGTGACATTAAAACTGCGTGATATGGCTCCCATTTCAATGCTTTACTTTGTGTCGCGTTGTTTCGGTGTGTGACAGCCAATAAACTTGATATATTTAACGTTGTCCTATTTTTTTTTTCTTTAAAAAATAAACCTTGCTGTTTGATTTTGTAATCACATTTTATTTCTTTAATATTGTATGATCATACAAGTTTTATACAAACTAATGCCAAAAGCAGTGCTTACAAGGGTTCACTAATGTTTTACCAAAACTCCATTGACAAATTTTTAGTTTACAACCAACGTTTCGTATTCTATTTATTTCACAAACAACTCATTCCGCAAATATTTTATTTTATAAACACTCGCTTTACAAACATTTATTTGGCAAATGCTTCTCTTTACAAATGTTTCGGATGATATTTAATCATTTATACATTTCTTTTGAAAAAATCACGTTTATACAAACTATCATTTTATAATATACTAGCGACTGCATTAAAATCCGTTGCGTAGTTTAAAAGATCTAAGCTTACAGACAGCGGGAGCTACTTTGTTTTATACTATGTAAAGATTTTCTAAACCAGACACAAAGTGATCATGACGGTATTTTCCATTTGGGACAAATAATTTACAGGCAAGTATTTTTTTCTATATAATCTAGTCGTTTCTGGCACTCGCCGGCCGCTGCCGCGGCACCGCTCGCTTCGCTCGCTCGGCTCGTGCGTAGGGGTCACAGTTTTAACCTAACCTAACAATTTTGTTTTAAATAATTAACCTAATCTAACTAGTTCGGTTCCGGGTAGCCCACTAAAAATAGCCTCTTTTTTCTATTAGTGCAAGTCGATGAAAGAATGAGTTTCATTTTTAGGAAATTGCGTAATAATAAGTCAATATGTAAAACGTTTTTATCCCAAACGTTTTTTATAAGATAAAATTAATTGTTTGTCAAATAACACGTTATTAAAGAAAAGTTTATCGGGTAATGATTTTGTAAAGTGAATTATTTGGCAAACTTGTTGTTGTGTAATGATGAAATAACAAGTCATGTTTTTGCCAATCGTTGCTTGTCAAGTAAAAATGTGTAAATTAATTTTTGGTAAACTGACAGGGCACCGCTTACAAGCATTGACATGAACACTCCATTCTTTACCAATCCGTGTCTAATTTTCATTGTCCGTCTGTCACATCGGCCTAAATAGCTGTACCCATATTGACATATGGAAAATTTTATATTTATTCATAAGTCGCACAGTCCGTTGGGATTTCTTTTATATTCCATTTGATAAGATATTTTAAAAAACGTTATTCTTGTACAAATGTTACTCGCAAACCGACATATCATACAAAAATGAATTAAATCAAATGCCAAATTAGTAATATTTGTGATATAAAAAACTAACAAACTGTAAGGCTAGGCTACATGTCCGATCTCTCACGATGTTTACAAGTGTATATAGTATGTATGTAAATGTAGTCAACGCCTATAATTAACTATAAGTACAATCTAAGTATGTGTTAGTCGTTTTCACAAGTAGATATTGTTAGCTTGGAGATCACGTTTTACTGACTGGACGCAAATTACGACCGTTTACAGTACGATGAATCATGACCGGTCCTACGTTTGCGCAGGAGGCTGCGCAATAACATTTTTTAGGAACCCAGTGGTGACATAAGGCGAGTGTGAGTGAGAGAACATGCGCGAAAGTTCGGAGAGCCTATATTCAGACCGGTCACGTTTCCTCGGCCGTATTTTACATTAAAAGAAAGTCAAGCTCAATAAGTTTAAGATGCAATTTTGCTTAATAAAGAAAAGTTCAACAAATAGGCTGCAACGAAAACCTCATGAATGTTGTTATCTGTAGATTGGCGATTTTATATTAATACACATGTCAGTTGCATAGAGTATTAAGGACAAAGAGGCGAAATTAAAACAAATAGGATTGAAATCAATGATATTATAAGTATAAAGAAGTAACACTACGCAAGTGGCACGTTAAAACTTGGCTAGTTAGCAAACCAGCGGGGTAATTGCGCAACACACTATCCGTAGCAACGGCTTTCATTTTGACAGTTCAACAACATTCATTGCGTTATTTACGTTGCTGTTCGAACATGTGAAGCAATGGATTAGCTCTCCTTCAAAATGATTTAGATTGAGATTGGTAGTGTGTTACGCAATTAGGATACTGAACTCGGTGTCGCGGCGCACATCAACATATACTTGTCTCTTTTTAACTCCGAATAATTACAACATGCCGTCCTACTTTTACGTGTCATATAATATAGTGTGACATTATAATATTACATCATTTATATGTGAGTCAGTTTGGCATTTTTGAAGATCGAATGTTGCGTAGATCACCTACAATCCGCTCGCAATTATTGCAGTGATTTTGACAGACCTGTCAGTGGCAGCAACCCAACAGCAACCTTATTACAATGAGGATAAAGATCACTGTGCAAAATAACTGCGAAAGGACTGTATCCACCTCTTTTTACTTATCATTATCATTGGTTGAAATAGTATTTCTGTCGCAGGTCTGTCTACGGACACTTCTTGGCAATATTGGTAGGGTATGCTGGCAATATTTAACTTTGTCTTATTTGTACCCGACTACGGCGAAGCCCAAAGGGAGGGTAATGTTTTTGCAATAGGTATTGCCTTAATCTTTTTTAATGCACATTTGTGTGATATGATATCCACGATCTCTCTATTAAATAGCATCCCAGTTGCCATACTATTTATACATGTTCTATTATATTTCTTATATTTATTTGTTGGTTTTTGAACACATAGAAATATTTTTCTGTGTTCAAAAACCAACAAAACTATTGTTTTAAACAAAATTTTACCATTGTTATATATATATCTAGCCCTATATCAGCTATGTTGTGAATTTAAGCTAAATATGAGTATTTCTCACGGCGGCATCAACGTTGACCTCCACAACACATCCTTGGCGACCTTTCTATTCTAACTAACAAAATTCGTAAAAACGGTAAAGCTTTTAAATTTTTATCAGGAAACTCACACAAAATTCGTTGAAATTATGAAAATATTTATTTTGTTTAAATTGTAAATAGTTGTAACTTTTAAAACTACGTTTATTGTTAATTAAGAGAAGTTTATTTTTATATTAACGTTTAGAACACGATATTGTAAGTGCAATAATGTATTTTATAAGAAGGAAATATATTATAGTTTGTTTATTTTATCGTTTCATTATATCATATTAAAAGACAATTAGAGAATTATATAATTTAGAGAATTTATACCTTCCGAAATAAATTCTCTAAATGAGGATGAAAACCGCATCAAATTCTGTTGCGTAGTTTAGAAGAACAACGCAGTCACACAGTGACCTTAATTAATTATAATTATGTATATATATATAGGGTGACTGGTAATTATTGACTGATACTTAAAAACGTGATTGTACTCATGATAACAAACAACTTTTACTATGGGACCAAACCTGAAATCGCGAAAAAAATCAGCTGTTCCCTACATTTAGACGAGTTATACGAACATAAATGTAATTTTTTTTTGCGATTTCATGCTTGGGCCATAGTAAAAGTTGTTCATAATGATAAGATAAAGCACAATGACCCCTTAAGAGGTTATCCAATAATTACGGGACACTAACACATATACTGACATACCATTCGCACCTTCTTATGTAAAGAAGTGTAAGGTTTTCACTAAAACTACACAAACTTTTAATCATTTATTTTTATTAATAATTTTCAACTCACGCCAAACATATTGTCCGCTCTAAACTTAGCAATAAGTGATGACGATACACAAAAAAAAATACGATTCGAGCGAACGTTGCGGACATCTCTGTTCTAGTTCGGAGCAACCAAAAAATTCGGCAAACGTTAAACTATTTATCTACTACATTGCCATAAGTAAACATAGTTAAACAAAAAAAAAACAATTTCTTAAAGAAAATAAACGAAAAAATTAACTTTATTGAAAAAGGTAAATGGTGACCTTATAATAAAATCCACACAATTATGACATCTATCATCATATTATTATTAATCATAAGTGTTCATATTATTTGTTGCTCTACTCCTTATGGGAGTAACACGTAAAATAAACCCCAAAAACGGGAAAGAACAAGCATGCACACACACATACAGCCCTAAACTAATGAAAGCCATACAAACAAAACATCTGACACCAATAGAACAATTGAACCCGTTGTTGAATTTTAACTAACAGAGCTAAAATCTACAACTTTCCATCCTATTGAGGATTAATTATTCCTTGGATATGTAGATAGCTTTAGGTGTTCACCTAAAGCTAACTTCATTTCTAAGGAATAATTCTCCTCTACTCTATCAAATTGTCCTTCATCGCCATCCTTCTTATCATCTGCGTTTATATCAATATCATCCTTCTTATCCTCTGCGTTTACATCAATATCATCCTTCTTATCATCTGCGTTTACATCAATATCATCAACACAATCCTCAAATACATCATCAGTAGATACATCATTGATGAAAACTTCCTCACTGAGTATCCGTTCATAGTATATAGGATCGTGTAGGTATTGTCCATACGTTTTATAGTTAAAAAAGGAAGCGTCTCCTGAACCAGAAGCAATAGGACTACTCCAAGTGTCTGAATCCCTTCTATTACCGTCTTTGTCAACTTTTTGTGGTGTAAATTCACCAGCGTTACTCTGAGCTTTTTGTGGTGTAACTTCACCAGCGTTACTCTGAGCTTTACCATTCTCAGCGACACTTTTATTAACCTCAATGGTATCACTTAGAGTAGAATCATTACCGATACCCGAATCATCTTCGACGATGGCCACCATTTTGTTCACATTCTCATCTGTCAGAGTATCTTCTAAGGATAAGGAGGTGTTGTGGCTCGGGATGAGTGTAGCTTCGTTGTCATCGTTCCCTTCATTGATTGATCCGTCGGGACTGCCTGGGATGAACTGTAGCGACTCGCCAGCCCTCCATCTTTGTTCGGCAACGTCCATGTGAGCTTCGAGGATGCGGGATACTTCTGGGAGCTGGAAAAGGCGATGGTTTCGGTAGATACGGGAAATAATATTAAAACTTAGGAGCTAAGGCCATCTGTTGTGGATCTAGTCGGAAGAGCGAATAGATAAGTAAGAAATACAAGTATGTTTTTTTTTCTTATAACGTGTTTTTGATAATACGATAGAATTTTTATAAATAGTCCCGATACATTTTAGAACTCATACATTTTTTTTTTTTTGCAGTATAAGGTTGGGAAGTATCTAGCTGAAGACCAGTATTTTACATGAAGCGACTGCCTATCTGACCTTCACAACCCAGTTACTAGGTAATACAATACCCTTGGTAAGACTGACTTTCAGGCTTCTGAGGACCCATAACGACTGCCAAAGATCCACGAATGACAGACGGGAACAACGGCTTAACGTGTTTTCCGAGGCACGGAGGGGTCTTGATATGTAAACATGGTCAAATTCGGTAGACTCGGCAGTAATATGATAAATGAAACTCACAGTATACTCATTCTCCAGCTGATCAGAGATATGCTCAATTATGGTATTGGTCCGGTTATCAATGTTTCCGGCGTGGCTGTTCATGACGTTATACTGGCGGTACAACTCCCGCTCCTCATACTGAAGCGTACGGTCCAGTATCTCAGACGCCACATTCTGTTCTATGCGAGCATTCTCTGTCATATCCGACAGGTTGACTCCTGCAAACAGGGGTAAAGGGAAACGAGTTTCATGAAAAGCATCGTTCACAAGAAAATTTTGAACAAAGATCTGCGGGGTAATTGCGTAACACACTAACCCCCTTATACTAATAAACGTTGTATAGCGTCTGTGTACTTAGGTACACAACGCTTTGTCTTCATCTTTCGAAATTCAAATTACTGACGACTGAAAGGGAGAAATCGGTGTGTAACTATTAATTTATCTGATATAATACGTTTATTCAACGACTGTTCAACAACATTCTTTACGTTATTTACGTTGTTATGCATTCAAATTTTTCGAACATAAGACTTATAGCGCAATGTATTAGCAATATTCTTCAAATTGTGATTGAAAGTGTGTTAAGCAATTAGGGAGTTTTACTGAGAAGGTGAAGGATTATTGCCACACCAAAAAAAGTACCCGGCTGTAAATATACCATATTGTGGAAAAAAAAATGGGTTTTGTTGTCACTTATTATGCCTGTGGCAGCCTGTGTGACGGTGTCTCTAAAGCTCGATATCAGTCATATTTATATGCCTGGGTGCTGTATATTTACTAGGATTTTAATAGAATTCATAGGAAACAAATAATACTACTACATTATTTATTATTGAGAGTCTTTTTCCACCCACTGCAGAGTATAGTCCAACTTCCTTTCGAAACCAAGCAACCCTGGGGCCATATTAAGAGGAAATGCGGGTGGTCTTTTCTCCATAGAAACGCTCTCGTCTGTTTTCTTTCTGTTTAATGACCATTGAGCAATGATTTTTACAGAATAATAAACATTAAACTACTTGTATATCCCTATGTGTTCATTTTTGATAATACATTATTTTTATAAACGCAAGAACCCTCAAAAAATTCTCAAATTTTCCGATTTAAACCGCTGCCGCTGTCAACAGTGGCCTAGTGTCCAAATTTGACAACTATTAATAAAAAAGAAAAACATAGTGACACAGTATATATCCTTCTTATTCAGTGTGAAATATCTTTTAAATTAGTCCAAAATTGGAGGAAGAAATAGGCGAGAGCCAAACCTCGAATTATGACTTTTAATTCAGGCTTTTTCAAAAGTCTTTCCGACCGCATTTCCTCTTAAAAGTATTAATGCCATCATTATTCCACTGCCAATAAGGGCTGGTGCTATATGTCTTCTATAGCTCCGTCTCTCTCATACTTGTAAAATGGTGGCATTAATACGGCTCTGGTCTGTGCTAACCTCATCCAGGGTTATCCCGCAGTCTTTTGTAGGTTATCCACCCACTTGGCTGCTCGTGTTTCAATAATTGTTCTACCGCCTCTGGCAGTATCATGCCAAGTGACGTGCTCATCTCCATTTCAGAGCATACTACATCGACATTCTACTATAATATTTATATTACAAATAATACCTTGTGAAGGGAACCTGTTATCATTATAAGAATTGATAGTGCTTATTATAGACTTCTTTGCTTCTCTACGATCAATATTTAGCATCGTATCGTAGGACGAAGGCAAAACGTTACTAGTATTGAGATCCGCCGAGCTTGCATCTACAATATTAAAACATCTAATAAACAATCCTATCCTAACTATATACCTATATAGGGTGACTGGTAATTAGTGACCGATACTTAAACACGTGATTGTACTCATGATAACAAACAACTTTTACTATGGGACCAAACCTGAAATCGCGAAAAAAAGTCTGCTGTTCAGTAAATTTTGACGAACATAAATGTAGGGAACAGCTGATTTTTTTTCGCGATTTCAGGTTTGGTCCCATAGTAAAAGTTGTTTGTTATCATGAGTACAATCACTTGTTTAGGTATCGGTCACTAATTACCAGTCACCCTATACAGGGTGAAATTTTAATCACCGTTTTCCGATTAAGGGGTCATTGTACTAATCATTATGAACAACTTTTACTATGGGACTAAACATGAAATCGCGAAAAAAAAAACAGCTGTTCCCTACATTTTGCGAGTTATGCGAACATAAATGTAGGGAACAGCTGACTTTTTTTTCACGATTTCAGATTTGATCCCATAGTAAAAGTTGTTCATAATGATTAGTACAATGACGCCTTAAGAGGAAAACGGTGATTAAAATTTCACCCTGTATATATAATATTATAAATGCGAAAGTAAGTTTGTTTGTTTGTTACCTTATCACGCCTAAACCACTGAACCGATATTCCTGAGAATTTGCTTATATATTGTCAGGAGTACAGAAACGGACATAGGGTACCTACCTCCACACCACCACATGTGTGTGTGATGTTTTCCTCGGGAACAGCACTTTTTTTCGGGATGAAAGGCACCCTTTAGTAACTATTCAGTAATCTGTGCCCTTATGTCCGTTTCTGTACACCTGACAACTTATATGCAAAATTTCAGGACGATCGGTTCAGTGGTTTAGGCGTGAAAAGGTAACAAACGAACTTACTTTCGCATTTATAATATTATATATATATACTCTTGGAAGATTCTTAGAGGATTTGACAGCTGAGAGGGCGGGGACATCACGTCGCTGCAATGACGCTGTCAGTAGAGGGGGTGACACACCATGCGCCGTGTACTCACTCGCCTCTATCACTTTTGCTGCGGACCTCGGATGGGACGGACGCGTACTAGTGATCATATCGAAATATATTGTTGTAACGGTTTTTCTGATTTAAAATAAATAGTTGTAGGCCGTTTCGTGTTTTCTTTTTAAAAAAATTAATTAGGCTTCTGATCCCTAAGATCAGAAGTGGGATAGGTTTTAATTACACGCGATTTAGATCGTTCGCCATCTTTTTAACCGGAAATAGTGCTTTTGAGACTATTTAATTTTATTTTTTTTTACCACGTGTTGTTGATTTTGTCCGTGATTAGTTTCTGTGCATTTTAAGGTGATTCGCTACGTGTTTCTGTTCGATTCAATCATATTTTGTGCGTGTTTTTGAAGTAAACAACCACGTGTTAATTGTTTTATTTCGTGCTTAGTTTTTTGTTCACGTACTTGTAATTTACGTTACCTGTAGTCATAATCATGTCGAGTCGTGAATGCACACCGCGTGAGAATACACCTAGGCGTTATTCTCGGGAAAAGGATTCACATAATAGTCGTAATGCTCATAAAAGGCGTCGTCGTGATAGATCAGAGTACTCTCAAAGTTCGCGTAGGCGCCGGGATAATTCGTATGGGCGTCGGGATAGCCCTCGACGCGACCCTTTAAATGAAATACTAGATCGATTGAACGCTTTAGAGGAACGTTTTCCTTTAAACACTATACGTACGTCTACTCCCATGTCGTCACATCCGAGCGGCACTCCGCCGTTGACAACTTCGGTGGTTACCGAGGCACCTGTTACCGCTAATACGGAAACACGTGCTACGGATAGAACCGTGACCACTGAGGCATCGCGGGAGGCTGACGCTGCGGACAGGATTGTGGGGGCACTTTCTTCCCTAATTCAAGTAAGATCTAAGCATTACTATATTTCAAATTTTGACCCCAATGTGCATGACTTTGACATGTGGTGTGCGGAAGTCGATCGTGGGCGCGAGATATGTCAGTGGGACGATCGGGAATGCCTGGGACGCATTGGTGGGTGCTTACGTGGCGATGCTAAGACGTGGCTCAACGATTGGGTGACCAGTGATCGGTCGTGGTCCAATTTTAAAATTGAATTCCGATCATTGTGCCCACGCGAAGTTGATATGGCTACTGTGCTATATGATGTCATGAGTATGAATTCTAATAAATTCGCTACTTATGCTGAGTATGCGCGGAAGTCCCTGTTGCGACTAAACATTGTTAAGGGGCTTTCAGAGGAACTAAAAACCGCTATTGTGATCCGTGGCATCTCCGATCCTCAAGTGAAGGCTGCGACCGCCAATGCTAAGCTACAGTCAAAGGAATTAGTAGAATTTTTGTCAGTTTACTTAAAGCCTAAGGGCGCGCCATCTGTTAATAACAATCCTGTTCGCACGTCAAACGCAAATTCCCCTGATCCGCGTAAACGCAAGGTCCCGCAGTATGATCGATTAACGTGCTTTTCATGCGGAAACGTAGGTCACAAACAGGCCGTTTGCCCTAAAAAGTCAGCGAAAATCGATGCGGATTCTGATAAATCTTCATCAAAAACCGAACCGACTACCTCAAATTCTCAATCAACAAAGTCCAATTCTAAACCCGCTAAGACTTGCACATTCTGCAAAAAGATTGGGCATTCAGTTGAAACTTGTTTTGTTAAGGAACGTGTAGAATCGAAATCAAATAATAAAAATAATTCGAGTAACGTAAATTTTTGCTCAGAGTCTCCTCCAGACAAAACAATGTGATGTCCGCGGTCATACAGAACGTACCTGTTGACGTTTTAATTGATTCTGGTTCTGATATTTCGCTGATTTCTGATTCCGTCTTAAAGCATTTTAGTTTAAATAAAATTCCCACCTATCGCCGTATGCGTGGCATTGGAAGTCAAGATATAGAGTCCACTTCGTATGTGAGCACTCTTATCGAATTTCCCGAGTTATCTTTAGAAGTAGATTTGTTTGTTATTCCCCCGGATTGTATTCAGGCTCCGGTTTTGATTGGCACTGATGTTTTAAATCGTAGCGGAGTTACGTATACTCGAACAAATAACTCTCAACGCTTAATCAGGGTTTCGCATGTAAACAACGTGTCAACTGTAGAGTCCCCTAAGATAAGGACGCCCTTAGTAGGTGACGAAAAAGAGTGTTTGTTAACTCTGTTAAACGAGTTTTCTGATACGTTTACTACCGGTACAGCGACTTCTACAGTAAACACGGGTTGTATGGAAATAAAAGTTAACAGTGACATCCCAATTTACTATCGACCTTATAAACTCTCCGTAGACGAAAAGCGTCGCGTTCGCGAGATAATTAATGATTTGATTAGTAAAGGAATTATTCGCGAGTCACAGTCTAATTACGCGAGTCCCATCATCCTCGTTAAGAAAAAGGATGGGTCTGATAGGATGTGCGTTGACTACAGAGCTCTAAATGCTATCACTATTAAAGAGCGATTTCCGCTACCGTTAATTGACGATCACATTGACAGGCTGGGCAATTTTAAATTCTTTACAAGTCTCGATATGGCGACAGGCTTCCATCAGGTGCCGATGAAAGACGATGACTCTATCAGTAAGACAGCATTCGTAACGCCTGAGGGGCATTACGAATATTTGAAAATGCCTTATGGGCTCGCTAATGCACCTATCATCTATCAAAAAATCATCTCCAAAACCCTGAAGCACCTGCTGGATACCGGTAAGGTGTTGATTTATATCGATGATGTATTAATAATGTCGAATTCTGTCAGTGACGGTCTCAAAACTTTGCGAGAGGTATTAAGAACACTCACTGACGCGGGATTTTCAGTTAATCTAAAAAAATGCACGTTCCTAGACACCGAGTTAGAATACCTAGGTAGGCTTATTGGTCACGGTCAGGTACGGCCGAGCCCTAGTAAGACTGAAGCTTTAGTGAAGTCTCCTAAACCATCTAATGTAAGAGGTGTTCGTCAATTTTTGGGTTTGGCGGGCTATTTTCGGAGGTACATTGCTGGGTACGCTTCGAAAACTGCTTGTATTGCCAAATTACTTAGAAAAGGTCAGCCTTTTGTATGGGGCGCGGAGCAAGACTTAGCACGTGATTTTGTTATTAAAAGTCTTACTGAGGAACCCGTTTTAGCAATCTTCAATCCCAATCTGCCTACTGAGCTTCATACGGACGCCAGTGCAATAGGTTACGGTGCAATCTTGTTGCAGGAACATGAGG
Source organism: Hydraecia micacea (assembly GCA_914767645.1). Taxonomy (NCBI): domain Eukaryota; kingdom Metazoa; phylum Arthropoda; class Insecta; order Lepidoptera; family Noctuidae; genus Hydraecia; species Hydraecia micacea. Next base: position 648,285 of record OU611798.1, read on the forward strand.
GTAAACGGAAGCGAGTTGTCGGCTATTTTAGTAAATCTACACAGGGTGCCGAGTCCCGCTACCATAGTTACGAACTCGAGACGTTGGCAATCGTTCGCGCATTACAACACTTTCGGCACTATTTAATAGGCATAAAGTTTAAAATAGTAACCGATTGTAATTCATTGAAATTGACTGAGCGTAAAAAGGACTTGTTACCTCGTGTGGCCCGTTGGTGGGTTTACATGCAAGACTTTCGGTTCACGCTTGAGTATCGAAAAGGCTGCCTCATGCAACACGCAGACTTTTTAAGCCGACAGCCCGCTACTGTTCTTCAAATTCAAAATTTCAAATTCAAATTCAAAATCCGCGGAATTGGGCGAAGATTGCTCAGACGGCCGATTCTGAAACTCAAAGCTTGATGCAAAAGCTGAGAGAGGGTCAATTGGATCCTACACGGTTTTTCATAAGGAACGATTTGTTATTTTACAAGTATTCACCAACTGGTGAAGACTCTCGTCTCCTTTGTTTTATCCCTAAAGGGCATAGGCTTAGTTTGTTGAGGGTATTTCACGATGATCACGATCATATAGGAATAGCTAAAACAACTGAGCTTATATTGCGTCATTTTTGGTTTCCTGGGTTAAGAGCTTTTATTAAGAAATATGTTGGTCACTGTATTGTTTGTCTGTCACATAAGAAAGTCCCTCGCGCTCCTAGGCAACCCATAGAATCTTGGACGAAGCCTGAGGTACCCTTTTCAGTGGTTCACACTGACGTCCTTGGTCCCCTAACGGAGTCAAACGGTTTCCGATACATACTCGTCGTGGTAGATGCTTTTACTAAGTACTGTCTGTTGTACGCCCTGTATAGACAAGATACCACCGAGTTAAAACGTGTATTTTCCAATACCATTTCACTATTCGGTACTCCGTCAACGATTGTGTGTGACCGTGCCAGAATGTTCGAAAGCGCATCCTTTCAAGACTGGGTCACTGAGTTAGGCTGTAACTTACATTTTATCACGCCTGAAATGCACCGTGAAAACGGGCAAGTCGAGCGTTATTGCAGGACGGTCCTCAACATGTTGCGGATAGAGGCGAACAACAAGGGTGCGCAGTGGTCCGATGCGTTGTGGAAGGTGCAGCTCACCTTGAACATAACGAGGCAAGCCACTACCCGAACCTCGCCTCTACAGCTGTTGACTGGCGTTGAAGGGACTACTCCAGTGCTGAGGTCTCTTGTGCGAGACGTCGCGCTGAACGACTCGCATCCTAACCGAGAAGCCCTTCTGACGCTGAGAAGACAGAGGGCGTCCGAGTTGCTTGCCGAAAATCAGCAGCGACAGGACGCGTACGTCAACGAGCGTCGCCGTCAACCGCGTATATTTGTCGTCGGCAGCTTCGTGTTCGTGAGCAAGGGCTCGCAGAGCACGGGGAAGCTGGACTCCGGGATGCGTGGCCCGTACAAGGTTGTACGAGCGCTCCCACATCACCGGTACGAACTTGAACTGCTTGCTGGCTCATACGGCAAGAAAACCCAGACCGCCGCAGAACATATGGTTCAGTGGCGTGGTGAGTGGACCCCAGATGCTTGCGAAGTATTCTTCGATCATCTTGCTGGTGGTAAGTATACCCCGGATGCTTGCGAAGTATTATTCGATCATCTTGGAGGTGGTGAGTAGAAGCAGCATTGTGGCAGCTTCTTACTCATGGCCAAGTTATGTTGGTTACTGGAACCCCGATAGTGGTTGCCAGGTGATTGATTACTGGAACCCCGATAGTGGTTGCCAGGTGATTCATTACTGGAACCCCGATAGTGGTTGCCAGGTGATTTTGTTATTGTTTCAGTAATGATTGAGGTCCGGAACTCTTTCATTGGTGTAACGATAACCTATCTGCAACCCATTTTGATGTTATTGCTGGAAGTTGTAGTAAAACGCTTGCAGTTCCATTGCAATGGGTAGCTCCAAGTTAAGCTTTCAGAATGCTGTGTTGATTTTTTTATGTTGATATGTTTTAGATGACGACCCAAACGATGATGACCAGGTGCAAGAAGGCCTACCAATGGAGAATCCATCCAGTGGTGGCCAGACAGACGAGGAGCTGAATCCAGGAAGCCAAGCTGACGAGGACGTTCAGCTATCAGGAGAGGCCGTCTTGGAAGATTCTTAGAGGATTTGACAGCTGAGAGGGCGGGGACATCACGTCGCTGCAATGACGCTGTCAGTAGAGGGGGTGACACACCATGCGCCGTGTACTCACTCGCCTCTATCACTTTTGCTGCGGAGCTCGGATGGGACGGACGCGTACTAGTGATCATATCGAAATATATTGTTGTAACGGTTTTTCTGATTTAAAATAAATAGTTGTAGGCCGTTTCGTGTTTTCTTTTAAAAAAAATTAATTAGGCTTCTGATCCCTAAGAATACATATAGTTAAAATAGGATTTCACGCAGACGAAGTCGTGGGCAGCAGCTAGTGGGCTTATAAAATCTTAACGCCTTTTTGGCGTTTATACTAATTCAAAGAGAAAAATTCTCATCTAAAATAGAAATGTCTTACTTGTAACCCCAGACGCGCTAGGAACTGGTTCCTTTTCATCAACAGGAACCCCTGCTGCTGTATCCTCACTATCTTGATCCCCATGACGTCTTCCAGAAGACTTTCTATCTGCCTTCTCCCCTGCACTTTTCTCATCACTCTTCGTCTTTCCAACAGTCTTCTTTTCAGCAGCAGTTTTATTGTCCTTCGCCCATTTGCCGTTATCTTTAGAAGAGGCAGTTGCTTTACCAGATTCCTTAGGATTTTGCTTAGCATTGGATGCAGTGGTGGGCCTATTAGTTGGCTTCTTAGTAACTTTAACTATTTCTTCTTTAGATTCCTCTTCACTTGAGCTTGAGTCTGATGATATATTTATTGAATCGGTTTCACCTGATGATGCTGGAATTGAAATATTATCCATTATTCTATTAAATCAGGACTCGTTTCAAGGTATCCTTTCTGAACTGATTGCATGCTTAGTAAGCATTTACTAAGCATTTCTGGCTGTATTCTTTCACAGGAAACCTTCCTCCTCTCCTTTCATAAACGACACAAAGAAATTATAGAGATGCTTCTCACAAAAAAAATGGGGCTCAACACTTGAAAAATTGACATTACTCCTACCATATATAACTATGTCAAAACTACAAATTGTAAATCAAATCAATCATGCTAATTACGGGCAGACTCGACTTCTTCCTCTCCAATCTCATATTGCACATCAGTGTTGGGCCTCTGGTTGTCCAAATATTGGAACAGCACCGCGCCCGGCACATGCGTCAACTTCACCTTAGTTTCATCTGCAATGAAAGGACATTACTACATCCTTCTGTTCTACTTGAAGAATTCTCATATTTAAGCAAATGTAGAGCATATCCCGTTTACAGAGGCTACCATAGCTCTCTTCAGTTTCTTGAGTATCATCTTTTTGGGGTTAAATATAATGACCACCAACAAAATATAGTATACACCAAAAAATTAAGTCTAAAATTACAATAGTTCTAGCTGGGCACCCCGACCGAGGTTTGGTTTGGTTAGGTTACTTTAAACCCTTTACACAGAAATAGGAGCCCCATCCACATAGGATGCAAGAGCGAGCAAATGAGAATACAAATACCTTTACCTAGGTATTTTACAATAAAATGGATTTTTAATTTTGGTGATCATTTACTAACGTTGGCAGTAAAAAGTGTTTTTTGATGTTACATTTTACTTTATCTGGTGGTAAGTTAAACATAAGCCTATCTTTTTTATTTAACAGTTCAGCGTTTTCATTTCTTACATCGATTACTCAACGTAAATATTTTTAATCTTACCAGGTTTGTCTCCAGCAGTTAGTTGGCTGAATGCTGCTTGGTCGAAGGCATTGTCATGTCGATACGTGGTAAACATCGTCTTGTCCTTTACTAAGTGCGCGGGTACGCTATCTAATTCCTTGTGGTATGCGTCCATCTTTTTCTTGTCGTACAATTTCTGGGATCAGAGTAAAATATGTAAGCCAGTACTGATTGAGTTAATGAATTTAGAAGGAAATTTCACATAAGATCTCCTACCATGTGCATGGAGCTTTATGTGCTAAGTTTAAACGTAAATGAATACGCGAGAATAGGCAGACCAAAGAGAAGGTGGATACCGTGGATACGTTATGTGAAAGAGATGAATGCCAAAGAAATGAACACTAAGATAACGGCTGACAAAGACGTATCAAAGAAATGCGCCGTCCTTAAACAAATTGGGATACAGGCCTGATGATATACTTTCTACCACTAAGACCTACGAGGACAAACAATGATGGATAGACGACCTAAAGAAGGTGGCTGGGACGAAATGGACGCGGAAGGCGGAGGGAAGGGTATTGTAGCGCAGCCTGGGAGAGGCCCATGTCCAGCAGTGGACTGCAATAGGCTGAGTTGACTTAGACCTACTAACCATGGGGTCAACAGCAGGTTCTCCCCTGTCAATCCTAGCCTGTCGTTCCTCCTGCTCTCGATCCAACTCAGCAAAGATCTCCAAGTCATCAGCACTTGGCTCCAGATCCAGGTTCCCATCATCAAACTCCTCGTTATTCATGCGGTGCATGTAGTTTATGAGAGCTACCCCTTCGCCTTCCAATTGTGCTGGAAAATTAATATTACGAAATTACGAAATGCTGGCGCATTACATAAAGTGGGTAAGATTACTTTCCTGGCCCGAAGTTGTTGAAAACACAAGAAGCTAAAGATAGAAGACAGGCTAAAGATGTTGAAGTTTTATGATTTTATGTCTAACTGGCTGTATTGACCTATGTCTTGTATGTGTCGTACGGAGATGTTGACCGCCATGCTTCCGTGCCGTTAACCTTTCGCAAGCTCAATGTTCAAGAGGCATCTATGCGCTTGCGCTATTGATCCAGCAGGTTGGGAGAGACTCGCGTCACATAGGTCATCTTGGCGCTCTACTGTCTTATCATCATCATAATTTCAGCCGAAAGACGTCCACTGCTGGGCATAGGCCTCCCCCAAGCACCTCCACTTCGACCGGTTCTGTGCTTCTCGCATCCAACGGGTTCCTGCGGCCTTCACAAGGTCGTCAGTCCACCTTGTGGGAGGCCTTCCAACGCTACGTCTTCCGGTACGCGGTCGCCACTCCAGAACCATTCGGCCCCATCGGCCATCTGCGAGCAATGTGCCCTGCCCACTGCCACTTAAGTTTGGCAATTCTTCGGGCTATGTCAGTTACCTTGGTCCTCCTGCGGATCTCCTCATTTCTGATTCGATCACGCAGGGAAATTCCAAGCATAGCCCTCTCCATTGCCCTTTGGGTGACTTTTAGCCTTCTAATAAGGCCCATTGTGAGCGACCACGTTTCAGTGCCAAATGTCATCACTGGCAACACGCAATGGTCAAAGACTTTCGTCTTGAGACACTGCGGTATGTGGGACGAGAAGATATTGCGTAGCTTCCCGAACGCTGCCCAGCCGAGTCGGATTCGACGATTGACCTATTTCTCGAAGTTGGACCTACCTAACTGGACAGTTTGTCCTACATAAACATACTCGTCCACGACTTCCGAGTGTAGCGTCTCCGATCTTTATGAGAGTGGGTGTTAAATGGGCATTTGACATGACCTTCGTTTTGTCCATGTTCATTTTAAGACCCACTCTTTCGGAGGCTCTACTGAGATCATCGAGCATTGTACTGAGGTCCTCCATAGTCTCAGCCATGACTACGATATCGTCGTCAAACCGAAGGTGAGTTATCTACTCGTCATTGATGTTAATGCCAGCCCCTTTCCAGTCCAGAACCTTGAAGACATCCTCCAGTGCAGCGGTGAACAATTTCAGAGAGATAACGTCTCCCTGTCTCACACCTTTCTGCAGAAGGATAGGTTTCGAGGTCTGATCCTGGAGTCGGACTTACATAGTGGCGTTTTCAGCACCTCGATGTACCGATAGCCGATCTGGCATCGTTGAAGAGACTGCAGTACAGTCCATGTCTCGATCGAGTTTTTTTTTTTTAAAGCGCCTCGATACACTAACCAAAAACCCCAAATACGTAAAGAGAGGCATAAGCCCTCTAATTCCTATACCTTTAAATCTGCCGGCCAACTCTATTTTTTGGTTATAATAAGTAAATAAATATTCCTATGTTTAGCTTCTCGTCGTCTTCTCCAAAAAAGCCTATTAAATATGGAATGTTTCACAATGCATTCTTCTCGTTTCTTTTTTGAATTTACCATCTTGTCGACGATAATCCAAGTTTATTTACACAAATAAAAACATTGTGATTACTATTATTATGTACAGCTGTAAGCAACTCACCACTAGGTCTTCTTTCGACTTGTCCTTGGCTGGTAGACGCTGTGTTACCCTCTTTATCTTTACTCTTGTCATCTCTTTGTTTAACACTCTCCTTCTTTTCTGCGGCTTTCTTAGGCGAGTCTTTCGGAACAGCTTTCTTACCTAGAGGAATTTCTTTAATGGAAATTTTCTTAGTACCTTCTGGTTTTTCGGTAATAGTCTTCTTGTCGTGATCTATGATTTGATTGCCTTCAACTACTACTCCTGTATTATTGCTAACCTCAATGACATTCTTTTCTTTGGTATTTTCTTCTTTACCTTTTTCTTTCTCAGTATTTTCTTTAGTGTTATGTTTTCCTTTTTCTATAATTTCAGTATAAGTATTGGTCACATCTTCTATAATAACTTTATTGTCATTGACATTAGGTTCATTTTTGTGTGCATCTTTTGTCTCCGTTGAATCTATTATTTGAATCAATGGTTTTTTCTCAGCTGAAACTGCGGCTTTTTCCTCGTCTGGGTTGATTTCCGTGACCTTTAGTTTGTCTTTGCGGTTTTTGGAGTCTATAATTAATTAAAAATTGTAAATAATGACAAAATTACTTCAAAACAAAAGTAAAACGCATTAAATTGTATTTTACCTTCCAAAATCTTGGTAACCCTCTGCCTTCCAGTAGTTCCAGTATGCTTTGGCTGATTGAATAAAAGATTGTTGATTGCTTCAAATTCTGTGGTAATGTCGCTGTAAACATACAACACAATGTTTTAGTTGAAAAAAAAAATAGAAAAAAAAAAACATTGTTAAACAAGGTCAAGGGCCGTCAGGTTAGCTGGAAGTTAGTCGATCTTCACATGGAGGTTGATAGCAGCTGAATGAGAGTAACCAAAGATTGAGATCATTAGCGTGCGATCGGAGAGATCCAAGTCCTGACTGCTGAAGGCTGATGATGATGAGGAGACCGATATAGATTATTATGAGGAGGAAGGTATTAATTCAGATTTGTTACAATTATAATGGCAATCATGTCATTTGGTTTAAATAAGTTTTATTTAATATTTGTCTTTTAAATAGATTATTTAGGACGTTGTATGCAAAATGTGTAGGCCATTTTCAGTTTTGTTAAGTACCTGGTACTTGTTAAGAGCCCTACGCTGTCCTCCCTCTATCTGGCAGAATCTTGATGCTCCGAAATTTATTTGGTATAACACACTTGGCATAATCTTCTTTAAACGAATATTTTTAAGGCATAGATTTAACATAATTATTGTTTGGCCGAATGTTTATATGTCCGAATTTACAATGGCATACTTTTAAGATTGCAGAATTTTATTTGGCATAATTACCTTTGGCAGAGTTAAAATTCCGCATAATTTCGTTTAGCATAACGTTTATTTAGAGCGACGATTATAATATGGTACACATGGGTCACAGTTTTAACCTAACCTAACCTAATAATTTTGTGTTAAATAATTAACCTAATCTAACTAGTGCGGTTCCGGGTAACCCACTAAAAAACGCCTCATTTTTCTATTAGTGCAAGTCGATGAAAGAATGAGTTTCATTTTTAGGAAATTGCGTAATAATAAGTCGATATGTAAAACGTTTTTATCCCAAACGTTTTTTTTATAAGATAAAATGAATTGTTTATCAAATAACACGCTATTAAAGAAAAGTTTATCGGGTAATTATTTTGTAAAGTGAATTATTTGGCAAACTTGTTGTTGTGTAATGATGAAATAACAAATCATGTTTTTGCCAATCGTTGCTTGTCAAGTAAAAATTTGTAAATTAATTTTTGGTAAATTGACAGGGCACCTTGCTGCATTCATGGTGTAGGTATGCTTATTTGCATGCTGCATGCTTGCTGCATACATGGTGTATGCTTGTTTGCATGTTTGCATGCTTCTTATAGGGAAATAAAAACCACAATATGTCCGCAATCAACTGTTTTATTGAGTGATAATTATGATAGATGAGTCTTTCAATTATGATGAATATAAAATGTAGGCCAAAAGATGATTCTAACTGTAAACTTCCTGAGATATGATAGTTCTGCCTTTTAATGACTATCGATATGAAATTCAAAAGACGGTTCTGACTATGAGTTTTGAATTTATGATAAACGAGTGTTTGCCAGTCGATTTTCTGCGAAATTAAGTTTATGCTATCCGCTGTTATACAAAAAAAATATTATGACATAAAAAGTTCTGCTATAAAGGGTGGACCCGTCCTCCCATACCTATTTAAACTGTAATTTGAAAACATTGTAAAAACCAATTTATTTTTAAAAGAGTATCCGTGAAATTTCTTGGCGGCTCTTCTCCATAGGAAAATACTAATTGGAACCGTGCACCTAGCTTCTGGCGTTTCATAAGTGACCATGTAGGTTTATATGAAATAAAATATTTTGATTTTGATGATGAGGAAACCGGTGCCCTGTCAGTTCACCAAAAATGTATTTACAAATTTTTACTTGACAAGCAACGATTGGCAAAAACATGATTTGTCATTGCATCATTATACAACAACAAGTTTGCCAAATAATTCACTTTACAATATAATTACCCTATAAACTTTTGTTTAATAACGTGTTATTTGACAAACAATTAATTTTTTATTCATTTTATCTCATAAAAAAAACGTTTGGGATAAAAACGTTTTACATATTGACTTATTATTACTTACGCAATTTCTTAAAAATTAAATTCATTCTTTCATCGACTTGCGCTAATAGAAAAAAGAGATTATTTTTAGTAGGCTACCCGGAACCGAACTAGTTAGAATACCTACATTAATTATTTAAAAAAAAATGGTTCGGTTAGGTTAGGTTAAAACTGTGACACCCTACGAACGAGCCGAGCGAGCGAAGCGAGCGGTGCCGCGGTAGCGGCCGACGAGGGCCAGAAACGACTAGATTATATAGAAAAAAAATACTTGCCTGTAAATTATTTGACCCAAATGGAAAATACCGTCATGATCACTTTGTGACTGGTGTAGAAAATCTTTACATAGTATAAAACAAAGTCGGTCCCACTGTTTGTAAGCTTAGATCTTTTAAACTACGCAACGGATTTTAATACAGTCGCTAGTGTATTATAAAATGTTATTTTGTATAAACGTGATTTTTCCAAAAGAATCTAAATATTAAATGAAAAATGTATAAATAATTAAATATCATCCAAAACATTGTAAAGAGAAGCATTTGCCAAATAAATGTTTGTAAAGCGAGTGTTTATAAAATAAAACATTTGCGGAATGAGTAGTTTGTGAAATAAATAGTAGGTATACGAAACCTTGTTTGTAAACTAAAAATTTGTCAATGGAGTATTGGTGAAACATTTGTGAACCGAGGAAACGAAGAAGCTGGCAGTATCATGACAACGGTAATGTTTTCTCATTATTTGTCTTTATTTCATTTTAGTTAGTTAGGAAATATATTCATGTATTTATGTATATTTATTTGTGCTTATATTTATATGTAGGTAATTAGGTATTTACCTATTATATTCATAGTTTTAATAGGTTTATGGTTTTTTAGGTTCGTGCTTGTTGTATTAAATAAATAATAAATATTGACTATTCAGTAAAAAGGTCCCCGGACACTTACAGTTTTTGGTTCTTCGGCTTGATGTTCCCGTAGCCATACAAATAGTCTTCCGGGGGTGGTGGTGGTGGTTCGTTCGTGATCTCTTGCACCAAACGCTTGCTGCGGTCTATTTGAGACCACTCAATATTGCCCGTCTCGGGACCTAATGAATAACAAGGAAAAAATAATTCTGGTACTTGAAGCATAAACATTCGGATAACCCATGTCGGAATTTCGGATATAGGGGTTTTTACTGGTTTTACTTCCAGATTGGCCAAAATATTGTGTTTTTCTGGAAAATATATCAGAAGTAGTTCCACGTTCCAAATCGTAAATGCTCCAATTTCAGTCTAAATAACTTCATCGCAGAAAAGTGCCAGACCTTTTGAAAAACACAGATCATACCATATAACATGATTCTACATGTGTCATCCTCTATGATTAAAAGCCTTTTGATCAGTTTTAAGACTGAAATCATACTGTAAGCCCTTTGCGCTGTCCGTTAAAATCTAAACAGAATTTTATTACTTACCATCATCTTTTTTGTCGCTCTCATCGCTGCTGTCTTCACTTGTAGAATCATCTTCAGATTCCGACAGCATATCCACAGCCACTCCACCCTTGACTTTTACCTCTTCTGGTTCATACTTCAACTCAAGAGATGAAGGACCTTCAATTTCCAGCAGTTTTGGTTTATCTTGTTGAGTTCCATCATCAGGCTTGACTTCTTCGGGATTTTCTCCTTCCTATTAATGAAACATTATTTATAAAGGCTATTTTGAGAAAAGATATATTTTGGAACTGTCGTTACTTTAAATTCTACTTTTGCTTTGTAAAGATATAAATATACTTCTGCCCCATTTGGTCTCGTGGCGCGTGGGGTCCTGGGTTCGATTCCCCGGTCGGACAAAGCGTTATTGGGTTTTCCATTAGGAATCAAACTCAAAGCATTTAGGCACTTTTGAATTGCCAAAATTAAATAGTCGGTCAGTTAGTCAGAAAGTTGAAGCTAGTTGCCCATTCCAAAACGTACATCTCTATGGAGAAGAACGGGCAATTAAGAAACTCCATGGACACTCTTTTATAAATCAAGACATTACAAAATCCTGGGTACATTATTCTTGTTGCTTCTATATGTGTGAACAATATAAATAAAAAAAACGTAATTAAAAAAATTAAAAAACCCGACTGCGGTAAAAATTAAGACAAAAAAACTGAAAAGCTAAAAACAAGCCCATTTTTTTATTAAATAACTGTTGGAAGCAGGCGGGACCCATACCATTTGGGAGCTTGGAGATCTGTCATACAGGTCCCGAGCCCAGTATAGACTCCAGCTCTCACATAGGTTACTTTAAAATGTAACTTGATGCTTTTATCAAATTGTACCTTTTTGAGAGAAATTGCTATTTATTATTCCTTTATTTCATTATTTACATATAAATTATATTTTTAAATATAAGCATATAAAATATATAAAAACATTTAAAAATATAAAAAATAGTAGCCCACCGGTATCGGGAACAGGGTCCAAGCTACCGGCGGTCAGGGCTCCAGAGTGAGGAACTTCCTGACAATGCGGGCCGTGTCCAGAAGTACCGCTTTCTGAATCTATTTATTATTATTATTATAGATTGTCATCGTGACCAAAATCGGTCGGGAGAATATTATTTTTTATTACACTTTTAAATGTTAACCTTTGGTGGAAGTCCTTCTTTCTCCCGTGCCTCCTGTTCCTTAGCCTCTCTTATTGCCTTGTTCTCGTCGCGCATTTTGATTAAGAATCGGACACTCTGCATCACTTTCTCTTGATCTTTGGCTATCCAGCTAAAAAAGAAACTTCAAACAATGTAAAAAAATACTGAGTTGAGTTTGCAGTAGATAGTATTCAATTATGTCAATGGGAAAGGATACATGTGTGCGTACAAAAGTGTTTTTAAATGTCGCGTTATTTTATTGTATACTGTTGAATTGAGACAAAAAGCCAAGCGAAGAAAATCAAATAGTGCGCCATAAAAAAAAAAAAACAGAAACTAACACTCTGTGTGATCTGTTCACACCAGGGTATTGTATCAAATATAGCTCCACGTGGACCCTCATCCACAACTGTAGAGTCAAACGATGTCTTACTAGGAATCGCTTACCGTTTCCTCTCAGCAATCTCCTCTTGCAAACCACCTCGTTGCCACGCTTCAGCGCAAGCGCGGTCCCTGGGGAACACCGGACGGTTGTCCAGGTTGAGGAGTTCCTGGAGCCGAAGAGTAAGGGTCTTGCGGTACGCTGGGATGTTGCGAATCACTGGGTTACCGGTTAAAACTAGCACTGTGAAATATATTGTGAAGTTAGTAAAGTTCGTGGCTGGACTGTCCCGTTAATGTGGCACATCGATATCGCAAGTAGAGGTAGCAAGTGCTACAGCTAAACGTGAAGTCCTGGGTTCGATTCTCGGGTCGGGCAAAGTGTTATTGAGTTTTCCCACCAGGAATTTCTCAGTAACAGCCCTGAGTCTGAATTTCTCAGCAGCAGCCTCGAGTCTTCAGTCTGGATTCTGGCGCAGTCGATGTCTATTAGGCCGCCCCCTATTAAATGGGACTTAAACATTACTGGCGAAACGTGGATGTACTATAGAGTACACCTCTGCCTAACCCTTCGGGAGATTCAGAAATAGTTCGGCTTTGAAGTTCGTCATCTGCCAGTCGTACCAGTTGTCACAATCTCTATCTAAAACTCGATAGGCCGTATTAAGGGGCCGGCGAACTACGTATGCTAATGCGTTGTTCATACATATGATATTAAGACGAGATATGAGACGAGGAATTTCAGATTTCTATAGAAAACTTATTTTTCTCATAACTCGTCTTTAAATCAGTGTCCATTCAAAATATAGGTATATTTGGGAACCTTCTGTAATCCAATCGGAATAAATACACACTACATTAAGAATATGTTTGATTTACTAATTATTTTGATATTACGTTTGTATGAACTACACATGCTTCGCCGGCCTCTTAATTAACGTCCGGTCTAAAAGCAATAGTCGTAAAACCGTTTTTTTTTTTACCTTTCAATATAATCATATCGGCAAGCACATCGACTATAAGAGGATCCTCCAAGCGGTTGTATGATAGATCCAATACTGATAGATTCCTGCAAAACTTTAGTTGTGCCAAGTCCTCTGAAACATTAAATGTGAATAGATATAAGGCGGATACAAGACGTTTTATTTTAAAAACCTTATGCGCAACGAGAGAAGAGTACCTTAGATAAACTGAATATACCTACTCGTAATCCAGCGGGGTAATTGTGTAACACACTACCAGTACCTAGCAATGGCTTTCATTTTGACAGTTCAACAACATTCATTGCGTTATTTACGTTGTTGAACAGACAAATTTTTCGAACATTATGAAGCAGTGGATTACCTCCTTCAAAATGATTCAGATTAAAATTGATAGTGTGTTATGCAATTAGGGTGTTGGCTGATTTATCTTCGCATGCCAATTGGTTTATTAATTTTGGATTCAAGTAAAGCGTCTGACTGAGTCCTCCGTAGATAAAAGAAAGTAAATTCTAACGAATGCCTAATGTTTTAATGCGAAGTTGTATTTACTCATACTTACGAACACCACTGAGCATGTTATGAGCAATGCTTAGCGTATGTAAATCGGGAACCACGTCCAAATTCTCGATTGTTGCAACGAAATTGTGATCAATATTCAAAGTGTCCAACTTAGGGCACCCATCTAAATTTTCAATCTTCCTTAGGACATTATAATGAAGGTACAAGCACTTCAGTTCGGACAACGTGTCCAGTCCTTCAATCCTCTGGATGCCGTTGTTCTCCAAAAATATGCATTTCAAACCAGTGTATTCTTCAAGGTTTTCAATTTTAGAGAAACCCTGCAGAAAAAATGTCTGGATTCAATATAAGTCTAGACATAATATCTTGGGTGGTAATATCCTTCTTAGACCTTCTTTATTTATTTCAATATTATGATTGTCAATGGGTTTTAATTTGATTGACATAAGGTTCCAATTGCATTGCTTGTCGCGCTCTATCTCTCTCATGAAATACTGCAACTATATACCTAATCATGCCATTAAATTGAAACAAAATCGATACTTACCTCGATGTGAATTTTACATATAAAATTTTACCTACTTTCGTTAAATAACTTTTACCTTAAAATGCAAATATAGAATATCATTGAGATATGGCGTGTTATACAGTTTGTGTTGTCTGCAATGGTTTTTTATGAACTCCTTTGTCATCCGTGGGGTTTTGTCCATGTCCTCTAGTTCCTTCTGCACTTTTCTCTGGAACTCTCTTTGTCTTTGTCTTTCTTTTAGAGCATCATCTTGCTTCTTCATTTCTTCTGCCAGCTTCTTCTTTTCTTTTGTCTGCTTCTTCTCTTCTTCAGTTTCGAACACTGAAAGTAAAAGATCAGGTTGATCGCTACATTTTCATAATGTGGAAGCTGTCTGGGTGAAGAAAACATGCAGTTTTACCTGGGTCTCATGACAAAGACCATTAACTATACAGGAGATAGGTTTTATTTGTCTAAGACTATGCGATTTTATTTTATTACCTTCCAGTTTTCCATCAGTGAGCATGGGTACTTCTTTACAGCCTGATTCTTCTGCCTCAATATGGTCTCCTTGAGCTCTTGTGTCAATCTCTTCTGGCGGTATCTCACCAATATTCCCAGACTTATCTGCAAGAGCCTTCTTCTTATTCTCTTCCCTCCGGAGCATATTATTGGCTAATCTTAAGACGTCTTTATTATCCTTCATCTTATCCTTAATATCATAAAGAAGATTGTTTATCCTTTGGCTCCGTTCTTGTTCTAGTTTCGTTTGCAACTCTACAGTTTTCTTCTGTTTCTCATCTAGGCATGAGAAGTCAACATCCCACAGTTCTTTACGTATTTTCTTGCCATTTTCATCAACTTGTTCGGTTTTGATAGCAGACTTTTCTTCAACGGTAGGCTTATCAGCAGCAGCACAGTGGTTTTCTTCTAGTTTAATTTTTCTGGCTTCTTCCATTTTTTTCTTCATTGGGTGCAAAATGTCATGGGATTTCAAAAGAATTTCATCAACTTCTTTGATGAACGTCTTGCACTCTTCATTTCTCTGTTCATACCTAGCCTTGCTTTGATTTACTCTATCTTCGTGATGTTTTATCTCGGAATTCAGTTTTGTAATAGCATCATGTATGCTATCCATTTGTGGGTCAGAAACTACATCGGTTGGTTTTTCTTCTGCCTCGTCGGTTGGTTTTTTTTCTTCCTGAACGTCCTTTGCTTTTCCCTCAATATAAATCCCACGCTTAAGAATTTCGCCTTCTTCTTTTATTTTGTCATATGCTATGTTAGATTTCCTTGAATTTTCTAATGCCTCATTAACGTCATTCAATAATTCGTTCATACTGTTCAGTTTATTTGTTATATCTTCACGTATAAGTGTACTTAAGTTTTCAGCACCTTCAACAATGTTTCGAGCTAGATTTTTCATTTCTTTGACTTCCATTTCATTATTCTCTGGCTCTCCCTCGCTGGTCGCTTCAAATATATTTTCCAGAGTGTTTTGTAACGTTTGCTCTGTTTCCTCATCAAACTTTTGTTGCTCATTTTTGTGAACATGTTCTGATGGTATTTCCTTGACATCGATTTTATTTTCGTCGGAAGATTTGGTATTATTGTTGTTTCTTGAGGTCTTATTCAATGTGGGTGGTGGTAGTACTACATTATTTAGCACGGAATTTATTGCACGTAATGTTTTCTCAGTATCTTTCAGTTTCGCTCCAAAACTTTTAGGAAATACATCTTCTACATTAATATTCTCGTCTTCTTCTTGCTTTGGTTTATCTGGTTTACTTTTACATTTTCCGCTAAGGTCAGGAGCCACAGGGTTACCTACTAAAGGTATATTCATAGCTGCGTTTATAGCATATTTTTCTTTTACTTCCTCAAATGCTGAGCGCCTTATTTGGCCTTTTATTAACTGCACAGATGACTCTTTAAGGATCGGGTTCTTCTCTATTTCTATAGTTCGTTTTACTTTAGGATCTTGAGTTGATTCTGCCTCATCATAGTTATCAGCCATTTTTCCTAACATATCTTTAGTTTCTTGATATCTTGTTTCGTAAGACTTTGTGGTGTACTGACTAACCACTTTTTCTATCGCATCGTATTCTTTTTCATCGCTATCCGAACTGGCACGTCCACTTTGCTCTAAACCAGTTTCAACGCATTCATGTGCACATTTTGCTTTGTAGTGAGATACAGAATTCATTAAAGAAAGCATGTTTTTGTAATTTAATTTGTTAATTTGCTCTTTGTCACCTTTAGCAGCATCCAACTCCTTCCTCATATCGTTGTAGCCTGTTACGTTTATTTCGTCCAGGGGTATAGCTACTTGCTTGTTCAAGCCTTCGTTTTGCGACATGATCTGAATTTGGCGCGCTTTCTCCGCTATGATAGGGTTGTCCTTAAAAATCTCTTTTATTTCTTCTACAGTGTATGGTTTATTATGGTCATCTATTTTAGTAAAAGGCTGACCAGACATTACTTCTTGCTCAGTTTTAACTTCGCCAGAGTGAGAAGCCGCTATATATGGTCTATCTAAACTCACCGTTAGAGGTTTGAGCTCATTCTCAATAGCTTTCTCGATCATTTCTATAGGTAGCTTGGCATCCTGAAAGAAAATTCGCAATTCTTTCCGTTTTTTCTCTACATATTGAGGATCCTTCAAAGAATCGGGTCCCTCCATTGTTAACTGAAATAATATTAATTTGCTGCGTAATTATGTCCAATAATCTTTATTTTTACCAGATAAAGTAATACTTATTTGCTTTGTTTGACACAAATCAAACAAAATTTGGCGTAGTTACGTATAGCCATAGTAATCAGACTATTTTGTTTGGTCGATTTTGAATAAGGAATTACAATACGTCAATGCCAGGTAGGATTTTTTTTTGAATTTATTATACGCTCTTTAATAAAATAACAGTTTTTTTTTCTACATAGTTTTCGAAAAAATACATCATACAACAAAAATTAAGATCGGCATAATAAAACTTGTTTTTCTTGTACGGAATTATGAGATTTCAGACTATACCTATCTGTAGACTCTGTAGTGCTGCGCTGTCAATTCAAAATGTCAATGTCAGCTTGTCAAGTTGTTTGACAAATGACATTTATGGCATTGCCAGCATCGTTGTTATAATAAACAGGTATTTTCCAATTTCTATTTTCCATTTCCACATTCTTTATGAAATACCTTGAATTTCACCGGAGAATTGAATAAATACGAATGAAGCTGAAAAGCTAAAAGTGCTGAAGAGTGGCTACAAAATTACAAGATGACTGACGAAAGGAATTTTCGATCGTCGTATTACGAAAAAGTCGGATGCCGGGGGGTCGAGGAAAAGAAATCGCTTGAAATATTGATGAAAGAGAAACCTTGGGACAAAGTGAAGCTAAAGCAGTTCTGTTTGAGATTTACGGTGCCTGCTGCGTACAGGAATCTAGTATGGAAAGTGTTACTGGGTATGTTTCGTTTACTAAAATGGGTACCTAAATACAATGTCTGAGATAGTACGTATTGGCAAGAAAAGACGATATTTTTCATACGTTACATGGAAAATACAGCCCTTCTTCCACCAGCGACGGTTTCAAACGGCGACCAAGGGTTTATGCAAAGGTATACCTTTCTACTGACTGGTCTGCTGACTGTAGTCAGCTGTCTTTCTCTAATAAACGACAAAATGCCAACAGCATAGCTAGAATATTTAGTGACTTTATAAGAAAGAATTCATTTCTTGAATTTTCATTTCTTGAAGATTCAACCAGTCTTAAAGTAATATCACCACCTCAATCATCACTTCCAGACATACTACCAGTCTACCCAGACTCGCACCAGTACGTAATGGAACAACGTACCGAGCAGTACCAAGATTTGTTGTATGCAGTTGAGATGTTTGAGCTGGTGGACATGGATAATCCTCGCTGTCAGGTGCTGTTGGAGATGTGGCTGCTGGAAAATGAGGAGAGAACGCCTCCGCTGTTCCCAGAGACTAATTTCTCGGTGAGTATTTATAATATTATGTAACTATAACTATAATGAGAATCTGATATTGGCTCAACTTATGAACAAAGTAATGTATCTCTCAAAAAAAATTTGAAATCTATTTCTCAATTCAAATATCGAGTAAAAGACCATTACCTTTCCTCTTAAATGTGAGAATTTATTTAATTATGTTTATTTATTTTAGCATTATGTATTTATTTAAGTACTTATGTGGTTTTTTTTTAAATTATGTATACTCCATTTACTATAGCATTAGACAGAAGTTAAAAAAGGCTCTTTTAGGGGCACACTTTGTAATAAAAGTACAACAAACATTATTACAGTCAAGATTGATGTGGAGTTTAATATAATCAATTTAAATAACAGCAGTCACACTTAATTGTACTTATTTAAACTATCTACCTTCTGAAATTACAAGGCTTTCATTTAATATTATTTAGTTTTTACATAAAATATGGTCGTGTCAATGTTTAAAATCTAAAAGATGCAGGGGCGGAAAGTACCGGGAATGTTTTTCATGTCACTATAACCACAGATTACTGAATAGTTACTACGTAACAGATACTTCACTCAGTAGAAAATTTCCAATACCTATTACGATAATTGCCTACTCCCTCGCGTCAACAACCACTGTATGCTAAAATGCGCCTAAATGCTCAAGCGTACAGCAGTGATTGCTTCGCACCGCGCGATTCCACAGTAATCGCAGGGCTGCCTCTTCGATAAAATTAAATTAACATAACTTTTTATCTATGTTATTGAGAACTGTGAATATGTTCTGACTTTTATGTGGCAGTTAAAAATTTTATCATTTATAAAATATTTATTATTATTTATTATTATTAGCCTGTAATGTCCCACTGCAGGGCAAAGGCCTCCCTACTCTCTTTCCACTTCTCTCTGTTCAAAGCTGCTAAGGACCAGTTCTTATTGAAGGAGTCCAGCTCATCCCGCCATCTCCGTCTGGGCCTGTCACGATGTCGTTTGCCGTTAAGAGGGACCCATTGGGTCGTTAGTTTGGCCCATTGTTCGTCTGACATGCGGCAGATGTGTCCAGCCCAGTTCCATTTTAGCGTGGCAGCTTTCCAAGTGACATCAGTTATCTTTGCCAACTTAAAAAAAAGGAGGTGATCAGACATACAGGCCAAACTGAGAAGTTTGACTTGTATGGTTTGTAGGTATGTATGTTTGTTCGCGATAATCTTGCGTTTGGCTAAACCGATATTGATGCGGTTTTCAGAAAAGGATTTGTTACATACATTTAGGAGAACGTTTTAAAATAAGTATAATACTTCTTAGTTTGATGATGATCTTCGGAGATGTTCACTAGAAATGAAAAAAAAAAAGCCTTAAAAAAAGAGAACCAACTTCAAATAAAGCACTAAGCCGTAAGAAATAATTTGTTTTTTTTTTATGTTAGTGCTAACAGCTGGTAATTACGAATCGAAAAAGCACCGACATCAAAGAAGAAATTATTTCTTACGGTTTAGTGTTTTGAAGTTGGTTCTCTTTTTTAAAGTTTGTTTTATTATATTTGTAAGTTTGTTTTGTTAGCACATAAGGCACCACACGGCATCGTAATACGCGTACGAACGAACAGCACTATTAAAATTGAACGGCGTGCGCGCGCTTCGCTTGCGAAAACCGCACTGAATTTGGTCCGCCGGCGGACCGAGACCGCTCGGCTGGGCGGTAGGCACTTATAGCGCGCAAGTACATGGAGTGACGGAGGCCTGGTAATAGGGTCCCGTTTTTACCCTTTGGGTACGGTACCCTAAAAATGCGCAAAATACGCGCATTGACGTGGAGTTGCGGACAACAGCCCGTATATTCTATTACCTACCTAATAAAATATAGATAAATTAAAGCCACACCGTGTTGATATAACATTTGAATTTCAATAAAAAGCGAACCATACTTGCACGTTATTTGGTGAATCCCCAAAACTTATGATTAGATTGCCACTTTAGGAAAGGTAATCCAAATTGTAGTTTTTTTCAAGTGTTGCAAGGGTAAATTTTGAATCTGCAAAATTTCTAGTTTTTACAATGTAATTAAGTATATCAATTGATATACCTACTTACTTATGTCAAATATCAATTGATAAATATTCTATATAAATATTGTATTAGCGAACCCTGGTTATTCATAAGATAAGTTATCAAGCCATTGAAAAATCAGCCCTTAGGCAATAAAAATGACTCAAAACTCTTTTCTAATATTACCAATTTCTTTTTCCAGTCTGCACAAACATTCATTCCGATAGTGAATACTCTGCTAGAACTGTATGATGATGAGGTGGATGTGTACTGGCTGGCAAAAAGCCTGACCGATGTGGTACGTAACATGCAGAAAGATCTGCCCAAACTGAAGGAGGCATTTACCACCATGCTTGAGAAGGAAGATGGGGACCTGTTCAAGTAAGTGTGACAGACCCATTTTATTTCAAACATATTTTTGTCCAAACAATCATAAACAAACCTTAACTCATTGTAACTAGAGAATAGTACAACTGTATAAAAATCTTTTGGTGCGTGGCCAAAATCGGAACTAACGCCGCCATCTTGATTTTTCTATAATTTTCACATTTGCGCCTCCTTGTCTATAACATTCAAGCGCCAAAAGATTTTTGTACTAAAAGGATCTTTTGGTGCTTGTAAAGGTTGTCTTTAAAAAATCGTTCTTAGCGGTAAGACCGCCCATTATGTCACCTTTTGTAAAATATCTACATTTATATATCTGTACTTAATTATGTTGTGTACATAATAAAGAGTATTCTATTCTCGTAAAGCTGTGCAATACATTTTATTTACTCTTAATAATACTGTCTATGTACAGACGCCAGCACATCAACCTACACCTAACTGTCAAATTTTCCCAATCAACATTGAACCTTATACTTTAGCGATAAAGTTGAAAATCTATTACAGAAATGTGACAGATTGTAGTAGGTTGATGTGCTGGCGTCTGTACATATATCTGGTGTGTTTATGTTTTTTTTTCTTTTCCAGTCATCTGCTTGACATAAATGCTTTGGAAGTGTTGCCACTAACAAAATGGTTCAACTGCTGCTTTGCTGGAGTTTTGGACGACACCTCTCTTACCAAGTAAGAATATTATTTATATAAAAACAAATATCATACAGGAAAAATTATGAGTAATGTGCCCAAATTAAAGATGAATAAATAAATGAACAACTTCACATCTGGATTTATCACCCAACAAATATATTTTCCTCTCTTCTACAGAATATGGGACAAAATATGCAGTGGAGCTCCAAAGATACTGTCTTATGCTGCCGTTATGTTAATCGTAACGTTACGCAGAAATATACTGCGCTCCCAGAATGCTGACGAAGTGCTGAAATGCGTATCTGAGGTAAAACAAAACACACAGCAACTCAAACGAAATAAGTTGCAAAAAAATAACAAGTGATCATTTCCAGCATAAAGATTAGTACTTATAGTAATAATATACTCAAGTAGCTTTTCTATTTACGCAACATGTTCAACTTCTTTCAGATACTATCAAATGGTCATCACCCAGTTAAAACTCACTCCCTTATTTCTTATTAATTTTCGTTTTATTATATTTTCTAGATACCAGAACAATGTGAGGAAGTAGTAGCTAACAAGGCCATCGAGCTGTGGCAGTACTACGGCGCCCAACCCCAGAGCGACACTTTAGCCAAGAAATGATGTATGACCTTCTAATGGGGTGATCTCATTAGAAGGAAAACGGACTGTCTTTGAGTTGGATCTAGGCTACGGCAGCTTAACTTTCGAAGTTATTGAACCTGTATGCGATGGCCTTTTCAGAGCTCTTTTTTTTTTGTGTGGCAACACTTGTATTTATTTGAAGCAGAAAAAAGAATATCGTCTGAAAAGTTCGTAATAGTAATTTAATAAAACATTACATCAATTGTAATTGAGGGGTACCCCGAAGGGGTTGGCAGAAGTGAACATTTCGCCTGTTACAAGTCCCATGTAAGATTAAGATTTGTATTTAGTCATGCTAGTAAACAAGGAATTTTATAAATCTAGAATTCTAGGTAGATAGCAGTAGATAAAATTGACTGTTTGAAAGGGACATGTGTAAGTTATGAGATTCTGCAACTAGACTAAGCTTAGATTTGCAAAACACTTAAGAAAGTGCTCTTCGCTTTTAGCTAAGGCCATTTCATACGGGCCTTTAGAATGTATTGTGAAGTTCGATGTCGATTCTATACTTTTATTGTAATAAATAGCTATGTAGACAATGTAAATAAAATTGTATATGAAGGAATATTCTGTTTGATTATTGTTTTTCACTCAAGCAAGTGGTACTAACGATCTGGTGAACGTCACGAAAATCCGCTGGAAGCTGATGATTGAGGATCGCCTATGTCCAGTCGAAGAAGTTTTTCGGCTGAATAATAAAATTATGATGATTGATTTTCAATTGGATAGGACGGAGAAAGCACAGCACAAGGGAATGTCATTGGATTGGACAGAGAAGGCACATCACAAGAAAATAGGGGAGGCCTTTGCCCAGCAGTGGAACAGTACAGGCTAACGAAAAAAAAAAAGATTGATTTTTAATCATTTGAATGCCCATACAATGATCAAGAAACCCAAGTACAAAGTCGGTAGCCGAGTTGTCTTTTCCCAGGATGTCAGATGCGTTAGACGTATCAATATGACACATACATAAATATCGTTACTTATGTATTCTTATTCTTTTTAGCGTGTCGATGCCAATCTAAATGGACTCGGTCCAGAATTCTGTAACAGAATTTCTGTTACGTGTTTGGCGCCATCACTAGCGCCCATCAGTTCCTGTAACGTGCAGATGAAAGGACACAAGAAGCTTATAGATAAAAGTGGAGGCAACACCCTAATACCTAAGTGAAGACGACTGTGGTCGGACACTCTTTCTAAAGACATACATATGACAGAAAACACATATCACTGTCTCGTTCTTATGTGTGTATTTAGAAAGATATTGTCCGACCACAGTCGTGTTCACTTAGGTATTCAGTGTTGCCTCCACTTTTATCTATAAGCTTCTTGATTAGGTGTCCCGTCGTTTGCGGAAAAGCACCACATTTACACTCCAGGCGGTGTTGTCTGTGAATCTCCACCTGACCAGGTTTTTCTTGCTTAGGCCAACCCATTTTATGTATTTGTTGAGTATGAAGCTTGTTGCCTTGGCGTCTTGTTATAGTTTTAATCCAACCATTACCCCATTATTTCCTATCATGAATGTACAGACGCCAGCACATCAACCTACACCTAACTGTCAAATTTTCCCAATCAACATTGAACCTTATGCTTTAGCGATAAAGTTGAAAATCTATTACAGAAATCTGACAGATTGTAGTAGGTTGATGTGCTGGCGTCTGTACATACCTAGTTGGTGTATGTCGTATTCATTAAAATCGGATAGAAGCGTAAAAGAATGCCTAGAATAGCACCACAGAACACGAAGACGCCAAGGCCGCTGCTAGAATAGAAGTGGCATGCATTGTCAATACGTTGTTGAAATTCGTGATACAAAGGCCCAAGCGTTTCACTGAATAACGCCACGACTTTTTTATCACATACTGCCGTCTCTGGACGCTGCTGGAGTGGTGATTCCGTGCTCTGTACCAAGAATTTATATAATTCTTGCTTAGTAGCAGTCACAGTCCACAGATACTTCATTTTAGGGGTGGCGACACTGTCTATGTGCTGCCGATGCTTGTCATGCGATTGTAATACTAAAACCATTGACATACAAAAGTACTCAATGACTAAAACACGTTCCTAACTCATGCTACGTTTATTCATTTCTCCACTTGGCAACATTTGCCCACTCGCCATTTTGCAAGAATGTCAGCCAAATCATCAGAGCAAGTTTTTAGTTAATTTTTATGTTAACGCTCTTTAAATTACAGTGATTTTGTGTTTTGAATATCGTTTTTATTGATAAACAGCAAAAATGGACCGTTTTATAAGTATGTGGAAGGTGCGGGAGTTGGCGGACAAAGTGTAAGTCTCATGAACATTTTTGTTAATTTTTATGTAAATTACAGCAATCTGTTTCACTAATGTGGTTATTTACTGCATTTTTTGCTGAACCGTGATAATATATTTGCATATATCTCGATGTATTTAACTTTAGGAACGATGTACTTGAATGTTTTTGCAAGCCTGTCTCGGTCGGTTATAGTAATGAAGATAGGGAGTGTATAGATGAAACGTACTGAACATTAACGTTAACAGCGCTTCGGCTAATGAACGACCGGTCCCAGGATTTAATTGTTTTTCGGCGGCAAAATTTAACTACAAAATGACTTTCAATAATGCAATCAACATAACATTAATTACATAGTTTTGCGTCTAAACTTCCCACTTATTTGACTAAATTGCCTAAACCTATATTAAAATGACGGTCAGTGGGTCGTCTTAGACCAGTAAATAGTCACAAGTGAACAGGCTCTGAAATGATCTTGTTTCTACCACTAATAATATATCATGGCCAGGCCCAATTAGAAGAGGTTTGTCATTTTAAAGTTCTACAGATGTTAAATAGTTTTCACTTTTCATCACTTTCAAAACTGAAAGTGTCAATTCACTGCTGTAACAGATAAACATAATATTTATCTTGTGATAATATGAAGACAAAGTGTCATTTAGTAGTACAATTTTCCTCAAAAGGTTGGTTCAAACATTGGCACATTACTGATTATCCAAGTATTAGTTTAGTATTCTTGTAGTTTGATTTTTGGGATGCGTGAAGAAGCTTCCCCCTGTAGCGCAGTTTGTTCCACCAGTTACTACTGAACTGAACAGAGTGCTCAGCGCATCCTGGACAGTCACAACCAACACCTTATTTGACTGGCCAATTCTTCCCTTGCGGTGGTACGGGTAAAGTCTGCCTGGTTTGCCTGCTGTGTTTTGTAGATGCGTGAGAGTCCCAGTGCCTTCTTTATCCATAGCTTTCCATCATGCGTGATCGAGGTCAAGAGCAGGCCCATTCAACAAAAAAAGAATTAAAAAAAAGATTAATAGTATTATGAACAGGAAATGTCAACTCCATGTAGCTTATTTTTTCTTCTTAATAAGACATGTAAAAGTGATTCGATATTGTATTTACAGAATAAACAATTTCATTTCAATTTCTGCATTCATGTATTACTAGAAGAAAAATATATTACTAGAATCTTAAATATGTCCCATGTATTTAAGATTCTAGTAATATATTTTTTTAGTAGGAGTAGGTAACTTATTAAATAAGAATTACAATAAAACACCCTTTTTTGATTCCCTACCCAATGGGAAAAAACGGGACCTTATTACTAAGACTCCACTGTCCGTCTGTCTGTCAGTCTGTCACCAGGCTGTATCTCCTGAACCGTGATAGCTAGATAGTTGAAATTTTCACAGATGATGTATTTCTGTTGCCGCTATAACAAAAAATACTAAAAACAGAATAAAATAAATATTTAAGGGGGGCTCCCGCTCCCATACAACAGACGTGAATGTTTTGCCATTTTTTGCTCGATATTAATAAATTGCAACAGGTAGATGCTTGAAATATTTACAGAATAGGGACTTAGTTGTATAAAAAAAAAAAAAAAAAATTATGGGTGGCTCCCATACAACAAACGTGATTTTTTTATATATTATGTAGTGTTAAATATTGTATGGTGGTGCAGAACCCTTTGTGTGCGAGTCCGACTCGCACTTGGCCGGTTTTTTTATTATATGCCATTTACCATTTAAATGTTTCCAGCTCTATACAATTTTTCTGTAAATTTACAAGTTACCATAAAAGCCCACATGAGCAATTCAACTAAACTGTTTAACCTTGGAACAGGAATTTCACTATTGACACAATCAAGTGTTGTCCATTGACCTGCACAGTGAAATGAGTTGCCATATGTGCCTATAGAGGCAATGTAAAATAACATTAATAATGTGTATGTCGTCACATTTTTTACATAATTTACAGGAAAGTGAATTGAACTATAATTTCGTTGTTTTGTTTTTAAATTGACCAACTGTCTTTGAAATGTTATGAGTAAAATTGTTAATGGAGTAGAGGAAGACAAAAATGATAAATGAATTGTGTGAAAGATGGTATGGTTAGAAAGGGGGTGACTGCTGAGATGACATAATAATATAATATTACAGTTGTATGGAAGAAAAAGAAATGCTGTCCCAACCCCAAATAAATTGGAATAAAGGATTATGTTACCAAGCATGTTAAAAGCAAGCTACAAAATAAGCATTTAGCATAATGTCATATCATTCATCTTAAAATAACCAGAGCATAATGCACATATTTTCATAACAATGAAAATATTTTCTGCTGTTACTTTTTCTCTGGCTCCTCTCCAAAATGTCTTGTAAGGGTCTTGGTCTCACTAATCTTATTGTTTTAAGCACAGTGCAGTTTTGGCTACACTTCAAGAGTTTACCATTTATAGTAATGTTTGCTTCCAGTGTGTATTTTACACAGATTATTCTGATTTTGGGAGATATCAATGTCTTACATAATAAGAAAGATAAAAGTATTTTTGCAAGTCATGATTACTAATTATTTTAAAACTGTGTTTTGGATGAAGTTCTTAAAAATTATATTAGTACAGACTACACATCGAGCTACCCGAAACTGTAAAATTTTCTCAATCAACTTTGAACCTTATACCCTTAGGGATAAAGTTGAAAATCTATTAAATAAATTTGACAGGTTGTAGTAGCTTGATGTGCTGGCGTCTGTACATGAACTCAAGTTCAGCAACATATTGTCAATCGTTGATATTGGAAATGTCAGGGCATTCCCTATTGACATTTTTTTGTATGTGTAATGAATTTGTTAGCCACTTCTGTAAAGTGGTTGGTTGCAGTAGTGACAACAACAACTACTAGTTTATTTATTTATTTTTATACTACTTTATTTAGCCTATAATGGGGGGAAAGAACTTCCTTGTTTCCACTATCTACTACCATTTAGATTAGCTATTCTATACATTAGTTTCTAATTCATAACATCACAACTGTTTTCCCCACTCCCCGTCTTCGGACCCTTTCTATTCATTATTATTCAAAAGGGGGTGGAAGGTGGTGGCCCAGTGGTATTCTAAAATGCGGAGACGACAATACGATAATAAATGAAATCACTTGCAATACTAATGCATAAGAGTATTTTGGAACTATCAAAACATTGAAATTAAAAAAGTGTTTTTTTCAAACAAAGTAAGTAGCAGTGGTAACGGCCCCGACTTACGAGTTGTTGGTCGTGGGTTCGAACCCAGGCAGGCGCTTTACTTTGTGTTAATAAATTCATCACTACTACTCTCAAAACGGTGAAGGAAAACATCGAGGAAACCGGCATGTCCTAGAACCAAAAATTCGAAGACATATGACATCTACCAACCCGCACTTATCCCTCTCACAGAGAGGAGGCCTGTGTCCCAGCAGTGGGAACATTATAGGCTGCTTATGCAAAAGGGGGAGCTAATGTACGAAACATTACAATACCCAGTTTTCACCAGTTATGTTTAATTCCCATGTGGTAGCCTCTATTGCCATCAACCGGGCGCAAATTCAGACTCAGTCTATTCATTCATCATACCGAACAGTCTGCACACTAATGTTTGACAAATCTCACAATGTGTATAACTCGGTAAATGAAAGAAAATGTACACAATGTCAAGCGCTAGTCATGTTGTAGGATTATTTCTTTTTGTAATCATTGTCCACAACTGTTTTCAAAGCAAATAACTATTGTTCTGAAGAAATCACAGCTAGTAGGTTTCCTTATCTTAAGTTGTCAATTAATTTTTAATGTTCAACATTGTAAGGAAAATTGCTTGTGTTTAGATTCTTGTATTTTTATTATTGTATTGAATTTATAGTTCAGTGAACTTTGTAATTTTTTTTGGTATGATAATAGTTTCATTTTTATGAAAGGTTTATGTTGTTTATGAATAAATTATATTAAAAAAAAACACTCCTCGGCCCTTGTAATGTTTTCGTAATCTCAACTGCGCGTAAAAAAACGCGCCTCCCAAACAAAAGGCGGCGGACCCAGAACAAATTACTGTAGCTCATACAACTATTTGTTCTTGTTCTTGTGGGTAGAGGGGTTTATGGCTAAGTAAGTAACAGCCGCACGGGTTGATCGATCAGGTTAAGCTACGCTTGCCGCGGTTGGTCCGTGGATGGGTGACCATCTTCACATATCAAGACCTCTCCGTGCTTCGGAAAGCACGTTAAGCCGTTTGTCCCGGCTGTCATTCGTGGATCTTTGACAGTCGTTATGGGTCAGCAGCTCGAAAGTCTGACAACCAGTCTTACCAAGGGGTATCGTATTACCCAGTAACTGAGTTGTGGAGGTCAGGTAGGCAGTCGCTAAAATACTGATATTCAGCTGCATCCGGTTAGACTGGAAACCGACCCCAACATAGTTGGGAAACGGCTAGGTAGATGATACAAATATTTGTTCCATGGTGGAAATCAAACCCGCGTGACCGCGTCGACAGCCAACAGCTTAGCCACTTGAAACGAATTGAAATGTAATGATGGTATTGCTTTATTTGTGGATTCAGACAAATAAGGGTAGGCAGAAACTACAGAACGCCATTTGCTACCCTTTGAAATGGTGATCCAATACATTCTATTGAATTTGTATGCGTTTATTATTCAACTACATTTTTAGTTTACACTATCGTTTTACCTATATAGGGTAACTGGTAATTAGTGACCGATACTTAAACACGTGATTGTGCTGACGGTAATAAACAACTTTTACTATGGGACCAAACCAGAAATTGCGAAAAAAAAAAAATTATTTATTTAACATTATTTATTTAAAATCTGCTGTTTTGTCGTTTATGTTCGCCTAACTGGTCAAAATGTACTGAACAGCAGACTTTTTTTTCGCGATTTCAGGTTTGGTCCCATAGTAAAAGTTGTTTGTTATCATGAGTACAATCACGTGTTTAGGTATCGCTCACTAATTACCAGTCACCCTATATATTAGTCTTATCAGTACTAATAATAAAAACAGGTAAAATTTGTGAGTTTGTACGTAGGGGTAGGGTAATTATCCCAGTTTATTCGGGGTCGGCGCAACATGTCTCTTTCTTCGTACTTCTGTATTACATATCATCTTTCACACAGTCCATCTATCGTTTCTTTCTTCCCCTACTCGTAGACTGCCTCTTACATGTATACTCATCTAATTCTATCCATATACGATACACCACACCACACGTCCCTCTTAGCATACCTACTCATCTCAGCTGCATGCGATTGCCATCGGAACTACTGCGGGGCAATTGCGTAACACATTATCAATCGGAATCGGTTTCATTTTGACAGTTCAACAACATTCAATGCGTTATGTACATGTTGAGCAGTCAAACTTTTCGAACTTATGAAGCAATGGATTAGCAATTTGCGTCAAAATGATTCAGATTCCGATTGATAGTGTGTTACGCAATTAGGGTGCTGGTCCGATTCCGAAAATTCATTCAGTAATACCTATCTACAGTATTGCCGTGTCATAGGATATATTTTATGTTACATTATATAAAACAAAACATGTCACGCGGACGAAGTCGCAGGCAGAAGCTAGTCCATCAATGTTATAACTCGCTGTAACAGGTGCATTATTTCCCATAGGTACTGTTAAAATGGTACAATTAATAACTTTGCTTGTCATGTCCGTGGGAAAGGATTCATTGGTTCAATATTATGTAACATTGACTGTCGTGTTGGTTTTGTTGAGAAATAAGTAATATATTGTAAGATACCATAGTTTTGACGTTCTAAATAGCTTAGTGGCGAAAATTCACCTTTCTTCAGCTGTCTGATGTTGTTGTCTTTATGAGAAAGACGACCAAAACCTATTGACCATTCCACCATGTCACGTAGGCTGGTCTCTTTCGCCACCAAATTCGCTTGTTATCAATCTACCAGTTACAAATCTGCCAATAACCTCACCCACTCGGTTTCATCGAGGCAACCTTGCTGTAACCTTTCACTACGGGTTGCATAACGCCTCGCATGCGAATGGCTTGTTGATCTCCGTATATGTTGTGTACCGACTACCGACGGTTATTAAAACTTTTCAATGACGTATCACAATTATTATGGTTGTCATTGGAGATGAGTGAGAGGTAATTAAGACTATTTTTGATTTTTCAAATAGCCTTAATTACCTCGTATTTTTCGTTGGCGTTAAGAGATATTGTTATAAACCCACTCACTAATCTGCATGGCCCTCGTATGGTCACAATAACTAGTTCCATTTAACGATAGCAACATTCCGTTTCATTTTACTCCCAAATAAGCGTTAAGGATATAATAATGAAAGTATGACGCGTTTTAAAGTACCAACAGCTCCGTAGAAAGTTGATTGCTTCCCTTGAGGGTGAGCAGAGTACACTATCAGCTTTACATAACACCCCACTGCTGATCAAATAGAAACTACATTCAACTACCTAAATTAATTTTAAACTATGTGCATCCGCATCACGAAATTGCTACAATACTTCATAACCAAAATGTTTATTTTACCTGTTTGTGGCTTGGGTCTTATTTGGGCTGGATGCCCGTAGCGTCACAGTTTCACAGACGAGGTAAAAGGCATTCACGACTTCACCAGATACGAGATCAAGATAGTTTTTCCTTGAATAACAAATCACCCACATACATACATCAATAACCTCCTTTTTAGGTCAGTTAAAAAGTATCAGAATGATAGTATTCTACCCTATCTCGATGACTCGATGACGTCTGTGTCTTTATGTACTGCTACTAAAGAAAACACGTTTCGTTTGTTTTGTATCACTATCCATACATGGTAGCATATCTGAGTAGATACTTGTTACAATTGACCGTAAAATATGCCGTAAAGTACACCTGCTCAAGTTCAAGGTTTAAAGCGGCATAACTGTGACATTGCCATTGTTATTATGATGGGTACGCCATCGCTTCGCTGATCCTTCAATGAGGACAAACACGTGCTTGATGTATTTATGTGTAACCTTTGTTGCTTGACTTTACTTTTTGAGGCCATTCCAGTCCCTTGTATTGGTAGTTTCCACCATTAAATAATGTGTAAGAACACGAAAACAATTTGTGGTAAACATAAAATACTGTCGAGGTCTATTATCTTTGGCCAAGTTACATAACATGAATATTTGTAAACTCTACATCGGCAGCAAACATCTGTATAAGATTATGACTTCCTAGATAGAAGATGTAGATTAGCATAATCAGCCTATAATGTTCCAGGCCTCCTCTCTGTGACAGGGAGTGGTCTGTAATCTGCCACGCGGGCCCAGTGCGGGTTGCACATGTCTGAATGCCACATGTCTTCGATTGACTGTTCGATGTTCATTACATAATATTATTTTGACATAATTTAGTTTTACTTCCGGAAAATGTCTTATCGAAATCAAAGTTGCCAATTTTCGCACTTTATTGTGAATTGTTAGAGATACTAATGAAATCACTATCTTGTTTTTATTTATATAGACAAGACATTTGGATTGCGTACGATAAAATATTGCAAGACAATAAAATGTTTTCTTCGCTGAATGTAAAATAATAACAGTTACTATCTATAATATGTACAGACGCCAGCACATCAACCTACTACAATCTGTCAGATTTCTGTAATAGATTTTCAACTTTATCGCTAAAGCATAAGGTTCAATGTTGATTGGGAAAATTTGACAGTTAGGTGTAGGTTGATGTGCTGGCGTCTGTACAATTGTCCATGTTAATGTTGCATCTCAATGCAACTAAATGCTTGTCAGCCATGTCAGCGCCTTACTTCGTTTTAAACGAGCGCTTTTAGTTTATGGTTCATACTTTATGTTCATTGAACATTCTTCTAAGAAACCATCACAACGGCTAGGCTAGGTATCAAACTGCTGTAACCCTGCCTGTGGCACCACGTAACCACTCCTATTACAATGTTTTATAGCTGTTGACAAGACTACAATAACAAAACTACCAAGTACCACATTTTTATAATCATAAAAGATAATTGGATATTTACAGTCAATAAAAGAGATAAGTATGCAGGATCGTCGGATATAGTTGAGGTTTAGTAAGAAACCGATGGATGTTCTCGAATAAAATTTAATATATTAATAGAAAACAAACAGCTCATTTATCAAATTAAATTTCAGTCAACAACATCCATCGGTTTCTTACTAAACTTCAACTATATCCGACGATCATGCATACCTACTTATCTCTTTTGTTGACTGTACTTAGTTAGAGGCTCGGGGTCCCGATCCAAATAGTTAGAATCCAAATAGAAGTCAACGCGAAAATTCATTATTATCATGTAATTTTGTTACAGTACAAACGTAGTAATGAACTACACGGAAGTAGAAGGCAAGGTGCGCGAAGCGACATCAGACGAGGCGTGGGGCCCTACCGGCCAACAGATGCAGGAGCTGGCGCTCGCCACCTTCACGTACGAGCACTTCCCTGAGGTCATGTCCATGCTGTGGCGCCGCATGCTGCACGACAACCGCAGTCACTGGCGCAGAACTTACAAGGTGAGACATAATCATCTGCCGAGCCTTTTCACAACTTTATTGAGGTCAGCTTCGAGCCTACCGGATGCAGCTGAATAGCAATATATAATTTACATGAAGCGACTGCCTATGACCACCTCAACGCAGTTACTTGGTATCACGATACCCCGGGCAAGACTGGTTATCAGATTTTCGGGCTTCCGGGTACCCGTGCGTGTCCCGTACTAACTATCAAAGCTTTACGTAGGACAGCCAGAACCATCGGCTTACAACGTGAGACCTAATCTAGCAATATTCTAGATTATTTATTTATTTAATACTTTAAGCACAAAAATGTACAGAGGCGGACTTACCTAATGCCATAGGCATTTTCTAGCAGTCAACCTTTGGGTGATGCAGAGACAAACAGTGGTAGGTGCAATCATGAACATTCAGGAATAAATATTTAAATATAAAGGTCTCACTTTGTAAGCTTTGTTGACTTTGAATTCATTGACGTGAATTCCCCAGAAAGGATTCTGGGGAATTCACCCCTGGTAACAGTAACAGTCCATTTATTTGTCAGAATATTGTTACAGAGTTGTTACATGGTTTTAAAAGTTTTATAATATTCTGCCGTTTCCGGCGTACAAATACATTTTCATGGTTTTGGTAGATGGCAAAGAGTTCAAAGTCAGTCCGTTGAACAGTCTGGACTGACCCTTTCCAAGGGCGTACGAAGTAGCCCTGAAGATATTGTTTAGAAATTGTAACTGCGTCATTAGGTCTAAATAAGTATTAACAAGACCATACCATCACCAAATAGTTTGGTAAAATTTTAAAAAGATAGTTTCGACATAATAAACGCGTTACGATAAATAAAGATATATCGTCGATAACTTTATAAATTTTCGTTATCGAAGGCGTTAAAGATTAACTAACAAAAAAGGGCATTGTGTGAAGTCATCGTGAACTTATGTCGCCACAACCTCGGTTTTTTTTTGGTCACTATTTCTTCGAAGAGATTGTCAGAAAAGAAGTTTAGATTAAAAATTGCGACGTCGAAATGATTTTTAATAAAAACATGTACTTAAATGATTTCATTCCAGTGTCTGCTTCTCCTGAGCTACTTGGTACGTAACGGCTCCGAAAGGGTGGTGACATCGGCGCGGGAACACATATACGATCTCCGTTCACTCGAGAACTACACATACGTTGACGATGTGGGGAAAGATCAGGTAAGATGTCTATTCAGAGATATACAGGGTGTAATTGAATTCATGAGCATCCTTTTAAGGGGTCATTGTAATCATCATTATGAACAACTTTTACTATGGGACCAAACCTGAAA
Source organism: Hydraecia micacea (assembly GCA_914767645.1). Lineage (NCBI taxonomy): Eukaryota > Metazoa > Arthropoda > Insecta > Lepidoptera > Noctuidae > Hydraecia > Hydraecia micacea. Next base: position 682,126 of record OU611798.1, read on the forward strand.
TCGCGAAAAAAAATCAGCTTTTCCCTACATTTATGTTCGCGTAACTCTTAAAAGGATGCTCATGAATTCAATTACACCCTGTATAAGTACCCGTTCATGGCCAACACTGAATATAGTTTAAATAGACTTGTCACTACGCTTGGAATAAGAGATTTGTGATTCTAAATTCATTTACTAAAATTGAGCTGAGAATCAACACATCATATTGAACATAAAAACAAAAGACAGTGCCAGTACTTCCTAGTTTTTAAGCTGGCGGATTCTTTATATCAGCCTGTCAATATCTGTCTCAATGTCTGTCCTGTCAATACATTTCAAGAGAAGTTTCTTTATAGGATAAAGTTATAAATAGATGAGAGATCCCGTGTGATATTGATGAGGATGACACCTCGTGTTCCTAACATAGTTCCTTATGCTAGCTACACACGTAACGATAAATCGTAGGGGTTTATCGTCGCAAATCTATCTACACCGTGTGTGCGACAAATCCTTGCAATTTATTTAATTTGAGCAGTCCATCGACGGCAGTTCAATTTATATTCGATAAATCGCTGTTACAAGATTTAACAATAATATGCTTACAGGGTATAAACATAAGGCACAAAGTGCGAGAGCTGATAGACTTCATTCAGGATGATGAGAAACTGCGCGAAGAGCGGAAGAAAGCGAAGAAGAACAAGGACAAGTATATAGGTCAGGCTCAGTTACTCACTCTTATGTATTAAACTATTAACTAACTGGCGCCGAGCCGGCCGGTTGTATTGAAACTTTCTCCTCGACTACAGATCAGTGTTCTTCATTTCAAGACCGTTCTTTTCGTAATGCTAAATAAACTTTATGTCTAACACATAAAGTTTGTTTCTATGTATTTAAAATTTGAAAGACAGAAAGCACTGCAGGTAAATATATCTGGAGTGCTTTCTATCTTATAGGGTCGTCCATTAATCACGTGAGGCTCGAAGGGAGGGGGGATTCGAAAAAAATAACGAAATTAGGGGGAGTTGGGGTGTAGTGAGATATCACGTGTGTATTTAACGTTGAATGCGCGATTTCAAAATCGAAAAAAAATGTTGCTCCTTGGCAAGAACTAAAATATTAATGAATAGTAGGTATGTGCTCTGCAGGCATGTCTTCGGACGCCGTCGTCATGGGCATGCGCGGCGGCGCGGGCGGCTGGGGCGAGTACAGCGACCGGAGCCAAGGCAACTGGGGTCAGTATACACTCTAAATGTTTTTCTTTCAAATAGTCAATAGTTAGTTTAGCAGCAATTTTTGTAGTAAGAGTTTGTGCAGAAATTTCGTCCAGGAAGGTACTACCACAATACCAATTTTTATCGCCAAACAGCATTTCTGTGTTTCGCTTTGAAATAACCCTATGGCACATAAGACATTACATCTTTGTCTCTGGATAGCGTACCTGGAACCTCTGATATTGCTGATGTCCTGTGAAACGCCAATAGTTAGTTCTTTTACAGATGGATGGCACGATTTTTTTACTATCTAACACAAAAACTTCCTCTTGACACCGATTTTGTCCGTCGATAAGGGTTTTAGTTGCTTAAAATGCATTCTAATAAGTTTCGCTTTACTTTCCAGAGGAGCCAAAAGAGAGGAATGAAGAAGATGATTATGAGCGGGAAGATTCCGACGGAGACTATAGCCACGGGCCGCCGCGAGAGCGGAGACCACAGAAGTAAGTGCTCAGGGATTTGTTAACTCTAACTCAAAGCATTTATTTCAATAAACCATTTATAGGGATGGCCCAGAGGAAAGGGCCCCGATATACAAGTTGTAGGTTGAGGAAATTTAATTTTGTTAATAGAAAACAAACGGTTCATTTATCAAATTAAATTTCATTCGAAAACACCCATCGGTTTCTTACTAAACTTCAACTATATCCGAAGATCCTGCATACTTATCTCTTTTGTTGACTGTACTACGTTGTGAGTTGAATCTCAAATGTCTTTAAATGTTATTTATTTTTGCAATCGTAATTTTTACAGCAATTTCATCAAACTCACATTTGTATTAGGCCACAAATAATAATACATTCTTATCCTTTTTTTTTCAGAGAAAACGTATACCGCGACTCAGAAGTAGTAAGCTCGAGCCCACCACGCGCGCGTTCGCTCGATGGCGAGCGAGTGGACCGAGCGGAGCGAGCCGACAGAGTGGAGCGGAGCGAGCGGAAAGCGCCGCAACCGTTCAGTATCAACCTCAAGAGTCCCGCCAAGCAGAAACCTAACACGCCTGTCAAGAAGATTGATCTTGGTTAGTTCTTATTTTTTATATGTAACACAATTTTTGAGGGTTATAGATATTCCATAGTTAATCCAGATGTGTAATTGTAATTGTTTTTTTCTAAGAACCGTTTATGAGCGCTAGCATAATAAACTTATTAGTAATTTCCCTTATTATTTTGTGTGGAAAAAATGGATGAATGGATGGTGTGGTTATCAGTGGCGAAGGTACCATACAACTCGATTCCCACCGGCTTCCCTTCGAAAATTCAGAACATAACCACTCTATAGTCAATTCATCATTGAAGTTTTCTTTTGGGAATTTTTTTTTGCTCCGGCCTGCCTCTGTCATAAATTCACCCTTCGCCACTGGTGGTTATGGTGTACATAATATAGAATATCCTATCTATCTAAAACATTTTTCAGGGTTTAAGAACAAAAATGGATGGAGCGCCAATGCAACTAGACAAATGATACTAGAAAACATTAATTCCCTATCTCTTACGAGGGAAAGTTGCCAGGAGCCCTAAGCAATTGTTCATAATTTGTTCATCCATATGATAATGTTAATGTACTTTTATGGTAGGATAAAGACTTACATTCATTTTGTTTATAGGGCTCAAAAACCGTTCTAAAACGTCAATAAACGTTCCTCTTCGGCTATCGCGTTTCTTCCTTATGACAATCAAGACTTCTAGATTTTTTGCAAGTATTAACCAAAACCTTCCTTCTTCCTCAGGTGCTGCTGCCACGTACGGCAAGTCCTCATCATCAGTGGCAGCTCCAGTGGCAGCTGCACAGAGCCAGCAGTCGCAGGAGCTGCTGGACGATCTGTTCAAGACCTGTCCCGCGCCGCCCACTCCGCCCAGCCTCGCTACCGGCGGCACGATGCTGGATGACTTCGATCCGAGGTATGTAGCAAACTGTTGGATATAGCATCAAATACGGTCTGCCACTAAAGAAGACTCACATTCCTATGTTTTAGAATAGACTTGTGAATGACAACTTCTTAAAAATCACTTCATCATCAGCATCATTTCAGTGGAAAGACGGAAAAAAACTAATCGTACCCTTGTTTATAAAAAATGTTGAAACCTATTTTTTTTTTGTGGTTCTTTCCCTATCTCTTGAATCACAAGAATAATTCTTATGTAGGTACTATTTTTGCTTTGCGGACTGTGACAGTTTTAACTTGCCTTAACACCTTAAAATTCTAATCTTGAGACACTCAAATTTCAATTAGAGCGAAATGATGAACCATAGAGCTTATACATCATCGCTCATTTTGTACCACCAGAAATAAAAGGTAGGGTAGTAAATATAAAATATTATTAACATTATCATGATATTCAATTTCAGAGCCGAAGAGCCGCCCCTCCCGCGCAAGGTGTCCAACGAGTTCGGAGACTTCACCAACGCGTTCGGCCCGCCAGCGAACAACAACGATGGATTCGCTGATTTCTCTAGCGCGTTCACCGAGTCTACCAACAGTAGCAATAACATCAATAACTTGATGAGTTCGGGCAATACCCTGATGAGTTCGAGCAACACCCTGATGAGTTCAGGCAACAATTTGATGGGTGCGAGCAATAATTTGATGAGTACGGGAAATAATCTGATGAGTTCGGGAAATAGTTTGCTTAGTTCGAGCGCTAATATTGTTAATACGAGCAGCATGCCGGCGGCAGGTGAGTTTTCGTTTATTTAAATTTTAATGGTATAATATGTATTCTTAAAATAGTTAATAAGATAGAAGTTATTGGACTATTTCTTAATATTATAGTTACTTAGCAGTTTAAGTTATATTTAAATTACTTATTAGTTAATAGGGTAGATTTTAATGTGAATAAAGTACCACCGACTGTGATACATTATAATAAAAATATGTGTTCTGTAGAATTCTTTTGTACTCGGTTGATGGTAATAGGCTCGCCCCCTATTACATGCTACTTAAACATAATAGGTGAAATGTGGGTGTACTATAGGTAAATATTTGCCAAACTCTGGGGAAGAACTGTTGTCTCTGAATGGGAAACCATAGGGATAAAAATACGACAATCCTATTTTACGGTGCGGCCATTTACAAGTGCCGCCAACACCGATCTTCCAATATTTCTTTAAACTGTTAATGGGAAATCATCAAATTTATCAATATATGATAGTTCTTTACATATTATAAATTACAAGTTTAAGTCGCTTTTCGTGTCTGTCTGTGAGCGGTTAGATCTTGTAAACTAGACAATAGATTTTGATGCACTTTTCGTCATCACTTAGAGAATTTTGAGAGGGCTATGTGTATAATACATTAATATTACCCTATCGTCGTTTTGTCACGACGTAAGAACTGAGCGAAGCAGGGACGGTAATAGTTAATACTTTTTAATGTAAATATTACAGACTAATCACGCAGTACACTTGATCTTTGATTCGAATTGGGACGCCTATGATCCCGAATACATGACGATAACAAAGTGTAATGGGGTATTTGACTGCTATCAAAAATATACATGAACTCATAGTTATATGTTGCGGGCAGCAGCTGCGGGGCCCGCACCCGCGCCCGCACCCGCACCCCCCCCCCCCCCTCCCCCTCAGCTCGCTAACGCGCGCCACTACGGATATTTCTTTGCACTATTTTTCTATACATTAATATAGTAAATTATGGTATTACACTTATTTTAATACAATGCACTACTTCTTTTATTACAAAGATCGGACTTTAAGCCCAATCTGCTGCCAAGGATCAATCTTTATGAAAGGAGTGCAGCTCATCCCGCCATGTCTAAACCTACCGCGAAAAATCATTTCTGAAAAATAAATAGAATCGGTAGAAAAATGGAGAAGTTATATTATTTTGATATTATTCTTATATCCTTGTCTTTTAGTTACGTTATTAGCGTTTCTGTGTTATTATGTTTCGCGAACATCTGACGGATGCTAGTAGTGTTTTCTCTGTCTAGCATAGACTTTAAAACGCATACGACATCACCATTTTTTGAGATATTTAATCATTTTTATTTTCTGTGGCTTAATTTTTTTTCTCGGTTCAAAAAATCAAATTAAAAAAATAGTCAAATACCCTATTATCGCCTAGATATTGCAAACATCAATACTCACGCCCCCCCCCCCCCCCCCCCCAGGCGCGTCGTCCAACGTGGACCTGCTGAGCGCGCTGCCTGCGCCGGCGCAGCTCGTGGCCGCGCTGACGTCACAGCTGGCAGCCAGCACGCTGCAGCCCACACTCACGCCAGGTCAGTTGCACACTCACTCTACCATAAATATACAGAGGGGAAATATACTTCAATGATTTGCTTTCAATTCGGTAATACAAAAGGTTAGTATTTGAAAGTATGTTCTGTACTGTACTGTATCTCACGATTACACGACGTCAAAGCTTACTCTGTAAATACGCTCGACAGATCGCAGACTATGTTCCAAGTTATATAGCCCTCGTTTAAATTAGTTCGCTACATAGAAAAATAAAAATAAAAAAAATGTTTTCAAAACTTAATTCGTGGATCCATCGTCCGTTGACCCCGTGCAGTTGTAAAGTCCGACCGCGGCAAATTTGGCAAAGAAGAAAATTTGGCGCGGTCGGACCTTAGTTACTTGAGATTACAACTTTAAACAAACTTTTTTATTTATCACTAGCCGACCCGACAGACGTCCTATCCAAATTTCAATAATTCATACAAAAAAGGACGTTCGATTTTTCTCGAATTTGAAAACTATCCGGGACACTTCTAAATTTTCTTTTCATAAAAACCTAATTCGGACTATTACGAACATTTAAAACTGAACAGAAAATTAGCTAAATCGGTCCAGCCGTTCTCAAGTGATATACTTACCAACGAACAGCACGTTTATTGATAAAGATAATTTGATATCAATACCCATCCCCTCTGTGAAGTTTCGCCAATTATTTAAAATTGAAGGTAAATTTGAAGTAGTTGATGGCTAGCACTTGGAACATAGTCTGATGTCTGCTGAGTGTAGCGTCTGCACCGTGAGCATTGACGTCGCATTACTTCTTCTCGACCGAGAAACTTTTCACATAATCGAGAAAACTTGAATCAAGATAAATAAACCTTTTATAAACACGGTGGAAGGAACATCGTAAAACTTTGAAATACCATGAATTCAGTACATGATTCTTGAGTTCGACACCCACAAGGGTAAAAGTAATAGACAATAAAAAAAATGCAGTTACTTTCAAAAGTGCAGTTACCTACACGATGAAAATGTATGGAACAGATGTTTTTTTTTTAAACCAGCCTGAAATTTCAACACTAGAATGATGAACTGAAGAATTCATGGTAAAAGTGTTTGTTACCATGTCCCTTGTCCCTTCCACAGTGTACGACTATTAACTATGATAAGATCCTTTTGATATTATTACAATAGTTTTCGACTTGTAAAACGTTTGGTAATCACTTCAATGCATTTGTCTCTTTCAGACGAATGTTTTTAATTTGATGTATGACTGTTGTGTGTTGTAAGTTAGTAGAATTTGTTTTCTTTTTTATTTCCTTTGTGTGTGTATATGTAAAGATATTATTTATTTGTAAAAACATATTTGAATAAATCAATGATAGTTTTATTTGCAATAAAATTAAACCAAGTCGCAACGTTTGTCACTGATTATTTCAATAATTTTTACTCGTGTTTTTCCGCTTATAAATTATTTATCGTGTTTTTCCGCTTATAAATTATTTATCGATTGAACCCGGAGCAATAAAATATCAATTGAACGCGCGATTTTCAATTTATTTAAATTGAAGATTCAATACATGGCCTTTTGTCATGATTGTATAGAATCTGTCAACTGTTAACCGGTATAAAAAACTACGACATCGCGTTTTCTTTTTCGTTTTTCTTTTTATAACAGTGCATGTGAAAATAAAAGATGTACCCAACAGTTTTGGACACTTTCAGGATTTTTTTATTTGCAGGCGAATCGAACCCGGCGTTGCAGCAGGCCTTGAAACTCGCCATTCATCGCTTAGTCTACAAACAGACCATTCAGACTGAAAACGACCTGAAGTACGCTGAAAACTCCCTGAGAGAAGTTATATTGTTTCTGCCTGGACCAATCACCGTGCAGAAGCTGAGCAAGATTGAAGATGTCGTACTCGCGCCGGATGTTCTGGACACCTACACTGAGGTTCTCACTACCATCGTAAGGATGCTACTCCCTCAGTGGCCAGTCTGCAGATATGAAATACTCAGCCTGTTCATCGTAGAAGAAAGTTTTGAAGTTAGTTATGAAATATTGTCCAGTCTGTGCGGGTTCTTGAAGACTGAAAGGGAGGTTGGGACGTTAAAAGCGTTGTCAGAAATACTTATGGCGTATATTAAAAGTGATATGATATTTACAGCGATAGTAGACTGTAGTCGCCCAAATTACCAACCAAATGAAATATATAAACAAGAGAATGCATGGGAAAATTATGTCCAATTGCTGGCAACACTGCCGCAAAGGGTTGCCAATAGACTAGAAACTGATACCCCGAAAGGGTTTTCTCACGAAAATTATTCTTACTATTTAATCTTTCACGTTATTCGGGTGATAGATTATATGTCTGACAGCAGTTTTTATCAAGGCACACAGTACAATATAAAATGTCTGTCCCACTTACTGTCAAAGATTATTACGAATTATTATATGAGTGGGGAATCCCCTGTAATAGCCAGTTTCGTTGACATTCTCTCAGGCTGGACGGAAACCTCTGAACCAAGTAGATATGTCAAACGCAGGCTCATACAAACATTACTAAGGCACTTATCCCGGCAAGCTATAGAATATCTCTGCGTTATTCTTCTGAAAAGATGCCCAATACATTACAAAGCTGATCAACAAATAATATATAATGTCATTGGAGATAATTTCGATACAAGCAATGATTGGAAAGAAATACTGAGCTACAAAATCCCGTTTTATGTAAAACCTAAAGATTTTAAAGATACAACTATACAGGAGAATCTATTGTATTATCTTTCCTATACAAAGAATTCTGAAGGAAATATGAACGATTTGATCTTAAGATTAGCAACCGTTTGGGCCGATGTCAGACTTGCCAACACTTCCAACTTGATGGAACATATCTATATATCTCAGTTGCTTATTCTAGCTGTCAGGTATAGAGTCACCATGTCTTTGTGGAGTAAATCAGTTTGGAAGACGAATGAGCTTAAAACTATACTGCTAAGAGGAATGGGGAAGCATTTAGACGTACTGTCCCAAGAGTTCCGATGCGTTGGAACTGCCACCATTGAAATCATACTCAAAGTAATGTCCGAATTAGAATCCGATAGAGTCGAATTAAAATTTCAATACGATGACATGGGAGACATTTGCAAACAAATATACCGGAATCTAAAAGACCTATCACTCAGATGTCTTATAGACCATAGACGGAAAGGTCCCGAGAAGTACGTGCCAAGAGCTTTGAATCTGAAACGGACTTTAGATACTATTGCTCGCAAATTCGCCGATGACGAAAATTCTAGGGTGCATAACACTATAGTCAGTTGCGCTGTCAAAGGGCCTGAACAAACTAAGGAAATAGTAAAAACTATCATATCTGTCAAGCTAGATGCATTAGATGGCAAGCAAGAAGATTTAGACTCCGACGATGACCTAGTACCTTATGATATGAGTAACGATGTCCCAGCAAGTGCTAAGAAACATCCTAAGTACCTTCGAGATCTGATAGAATTAATAGTTGACGCGTCAGACGTAGAACTATTCGAAGGAAGTTTACAAGTAGCTGAACAATTAGTTAACAAACAGTTGAGGGATGAAGACGCGAAAGTAGCCACAGAACTATTAGACCTATTCGTACACCTCGAGGCTAAATACCAAATAGAAAATTTCGATTCAATAAAGTTCAAAACCTGTGTCGCGGTCGTTTGTGAAAGACCTGAAGTGGCGGCCGAACATTTATGTAAAGAGATACATACGGATATGGGGCGGTATTCCATCGCCACGAAGATTTTCATGTTAGATGTGTTGTCTGAAGCTGTGAACCGAATAGCAGATGTATACTCAAAGAAGAAAAATCTTGAACCAAAAACCGAGATAATATGTGAGCCACAAAAAAATGTACCGGCAGAGGAAATAATAAGGCGACGACTGATTAACAAAACTAGATATTTCCATACAATGCAGCCTCATCCCTTTTCGAAAGCAAAGAAAAATCGATTCGCGAGTGTCGCAGATCATTTCTTCTACCCTTTACTTGGTGGTTTCGGCCACAAACAGCTTACCTTAAGCCACCACAATTTAAAACAGGATATAGACAATATTCTACTGCTAAAATATTTGTCTGTGGTCGGCAATGTGGTGTTAGCATCGAAAAACTGCCCGAAAGTGTCGGTCTACTGTTGGGAAGTCGTCAGGATTGTGCTATACATGAGATATACTCCCGATCCGAAGATACAAACGGCTGTGTTATCTTTACTAGCTTCCATAGTGATCGCCTTGCCCGCTAGTATTCTAAAACAGGAATTTTTCGATGTTATGATGGAGCTAAGGTCTTGGCTCATAGATTGTTTGAACAATATAGACCTGACGATGCGACTTGGCGGGCCCAAGTCTGAAGCAGCCATATTCGCTGGACAAGTCCTCGGATTAATGGAGAAAAGTTTGGCAGAAACTGAATAACATCAATGTATTATTAAAACGTCGATGTCCTAGTTACTTAAGTGTAGTGATTAGCTTTTGAATGTAAGTGGTAGTTGGCAAAGCCATGAGATTCCATGTAACTGTTAGTTTTAAGTATTGATGCTATTACAGCAAATTGTAGTGATTCCTAATTATCTATGTGTCTGTATATACCCACCGTCAATAAAATAATTACTTGTCAATGTGTCGTAGTTTTATTCAGTCATAACGTGTTTTCTTTACTTAAATAATCGTATATAAGAAGTAGACCTCCGCTCTTGAGCGAAATAAATGAAACAAAATTATTTTAAACCGCGCCTTTAATGTCATTCTTTAAGTAAAGATATTTACGGTACACGATTGCGTTAGTTAAAATATTTTTTTTACTATGTAGATATTGTTAAACCACGCTCTCGCTTACTGTATCTAACATTAACACTTTCCTTATAAACAGCAGAAGAAATACCCATAATTATAATCCAATAATCCACACAGGTATCCAACCAACACCCGTCGGTCTCCTGCAACCGATCGCGCCAATTAACCAGCAGCAGCAACCGACAGCAACCAACGCTAAACCGACCACCAAGCTCGGGGCAACCTGGGCAGACACCACCGGGGCTATCAACATCGACGTAGACAACCTACTAGCCCCCAGGTCCCCTAAGGCCGGCCCTGCGCCTTCTATGAACCAGCTAACATCTAGCCCGAATAGCCCCGCCCACGTACCCCAACAACTCCCCATGATGACCCCACAAATGCCCATGGGGGGTTTTATGATGCAAAATAATATCATGAACAATAACTTCATCAATCCAACCGGACAGAACAACAATATGATGCGACCTGCGCCCGCGTTCGCGAACCAGAACTCGTTCCTCCAATGATATTGGTTACTGGCAGATTTATGCCAGAATGGTTGAGTTAGACTTAGATACGGATTGGAGCAATGGTAGACAGAAATATGATATATAATTTTTATTATTCCATTAGTTTTTAACAGAGTTGTGTCCCGCTCAGTGTTGAGATTATGTGAATTATGTCCTTTATATTGATATCTTGCGTGCGTTTTCGTACTAAACACTAGTTGATACTATATAATTTTGATTAAAATATGCTGTTAATTTTGCATGTGTATAAGCTTTTTTTTCAATAAACGCCTATCCCTAAAGTTCCTCTTATTTATTCGTAGATTAATATCAATATATTTAATCTGACAATAAAATACCGCATTTGCGCAACGAGGAGCAAAAATATCATAGAATACCGCTCTTGCGCAAATAAAAATATACCATTGCTCCAAAAACAAAAGTACCTATTGAAGTGGGTTTCGGAAATTAGTTCTAAAAGTGAAATAAAAACAATTTTTATACGAATTTGATATTATAATGAATTAGGCGCGGCCCACGCATGTACATACGTACATATCAAAACTATATCGCCTGATATTATTTGTGTTGTTTCGCTCTAGTGGCTGAATGATGCGAGCGAGACCTATCATATATTTGCATAGTATCTATATTTACGTTTGAAAACTACTTAAAATCTACTGTTTTCCTAAACCATTTATGCTTAAAGGGTGTGGCCGATATAACTTGGAGGTTTTCAATATACATGTTGTGTAACTTAAAATCCTTGTATGAATTTACTTCTCTTAGAGTCGCTGTTATATAAAATGTGGCAAGTATTTTTAAGGGCCTGCATATCGTAAAAGTATTCATACTGCGGTCTGTAACATGTAACCTTCATGTAGGTCGAAAGATTGAGTCACAGTCTTCAAACCTCTCGCTAATTCTTCAGTATAATAAAATGTTTTCTTTACAAAACATTGGGTCTATACGGGTGACAAACATGAACGCAATAAAAATTATAACTTGTAATAGTTTATCGAAAATCTTCTACATTTACTTTTGTTGATATGTTTTACTATAAAAGTAATGTTTGTTTTTATCAATATTCATATAAAACTGTTTCACTATTCTACGTTATCTTGGGCTTGTGAAATTTGGGTTTTCCTCTTAAATGTAATCTTAAATGCTCACTTTACATTCCTTCCATTTATTTCTACTTATTAAGTTAATAACATTATAGATTTCTTTACAAAATTCTATTTATTTTCGCTTACAAAGTTCCCATTTTAGCTTCATACATCACGCAATATTTTATAATAATTAAAAAAAACAGAATAAATAAACTGCCGTTTTAAAGGAATTATCTGACAAATAAGGCTCAGTTTAAATTAGCTAAGTATTCCGCTCACTGATTATGAATAGATAGACAACAGACTTATCACAATATATTTGTAAATCTATTGCTCGAAACGAGGCAACCTCGGAGATAGCAATTTTTACGACTTGAGTCACATTGAAAGCTTAAGCAGATGCACGGTTAAATAGCAAGTTTCATTAAAAGCCCTCTTTACGAAATGTGTGTACACACGGCTACACATCAAGCTATACATAACCAGTATAAGCTGACTTCTGATTGTATGAAAAACCTATACAATGCGAGGTCAACTCAAACTGGAAATGTATAGCTTGATGTGTAGCCGTGTGTACGTGGATCCCATCTAGTAGCATCGAAAGTGTCATAGCCTTTCGATCAATAAAACAAGTCTATGACACTTTCGATCCAACGTGAAAGAAACGAGAAAGATAATAAATTATTCTTCGTATTGAAGTAAGAGGCTGTCTCGAATCGAGCAACAGTGATATCACGAGGCATTAACAAATTGTTAAGACTTTATCGTTCTGAAACTGATCAACGACAAATTAAGATGAAATGAACAATCTAGCGACGATAATGTTCTGTAGGATCAACGATTTGATCACGAAATCAGGTTGTAGTGTGAACTAGTGTATAACCGAGGTCATAGAGTATTTTTTATACCCGCTTGAAGTAGCTGATGTGTAGTGTCAAACCCTTAGTGTTACAGTTTTTGATGTAAGTGTTACAATAATTAATAATATTGTATTATAGTAATGTATGTACGTACTGTCTTGTTGTGTTTGCTCAGAATGTAATAACAAAAAAAAGGAGAAAGTATTATTGCCCATACTTTACATAAAATGAGCTTAAAATACAAATTATGGGAGTGTTTTGGTGAATGAATGAGCTCAACCTTTTCGACTATTTAATGTAGATCTTTTGAAAGAAATCAACAGTGAAGTTTTTTTTAATAACAATAAATGTCTACATTTCTTTGATTTTTATTGGTACCGTGTCAAAATCATGTTAAAACGAATGTTACATTTCGAGCAAAACTAAATTGTACGTAAATAAAAGAGAGTTTGGATACGGAATGAATTTGTATACTGGTAGGATTATCAAGTATATATTCTTCATTATTATTATTGTACTTAAAACTATTATATTGTATGTAATAATTGAAAATTTAAAGCTTTATTTCATAGCACTGATCTATCTATGCATTTAATTCATTCCGTTTTATATTACAAGCGTTGTGTTTGGCAGCTTAATATTATAATTTCTGTTTCGAATAGTTGGCTTTTATTTCAAAATGGTAGCTTTATGGTATTCTACTACCAACTTATGTACATGTTCTACCATTCCAGCGCAAAATATCACAATTATTTATAAGCAGTCGGCTATTTTGGACAGAACTTATTTAAATATAATTTATTTTAATGTATATTTAACCACCATTTTTGTATAATGCGTCTTAGCGAAAAATAATCAATAATTGGGACCAAAGTATCAAAATTTATTTTCACTGGACTGTAGTGGCGGGCGCGTTATAATTATCCGTTTGATATCACTTCCAGTTTGATTTAGTCTCATGATTTCTCTATAACAGTTAAGTTTTGGCATTCCTATAAAATACTAGAAACAGAGCACGGTCGTGGAGAGCTTCTATGTAGAACCGATAAATATCAATGTAGTAAAATGTTGTTTTGTCTATAGGAATCACGAACTTACTAACAAAAACATATCTATAGTTTGAAAGATTGAAACTAAATCAAACCGATTTTTATGAATTTAGAGTGCTTTTGTAATTATGGTGCGTAGTTTTATTTTGAAATTAAATTGTTTGGTATTTCTATACGATCATTGTATTATAGTTGCACCCTACATACAGATTGGGTCATCACAAATTAAAGAAATGCTTTAAAACTAGCCGTCGAAGTATTAACATCTAAGATGATTGCGTATTTTTTATTTATTGATCTCTTGTTAAAAAATGTACAACTTTGTTAACATTTGACAAACTATATAGTTAAAAATATTTCATGAAACTATTGGAATATAAACACAAATGAATTAATTCACGCAATATTGCTGTCGGTAATTCTCATTTGTTGACAAAATTTAATTTGTGATGAGTTCAGTCTGTAATTTGGGATGTATGTAAATATAATTATTCCCTAATTTTCGTAGTTCTTCCATTGGTTTCATCATAATGGAGATTTATGAAGCAATAATTATGGTTTAAATCATTTGTTCGTAGTTAATCGATATAAACGAATTTTATTAGTTTATAATATTATATTAATTTAGAATGTTTATCTTAAATGTATAATTATGTGTTGAGTGTCATGTCATTACTACGATTATTCGCACAATTATTATGATTAATTAAATATTTTATTTTTGTGTAATAATACAATTATTATTGTGAAATTGATTTTATTTTAATAATAAGTTAATAACCCCACCTGGGTGTATCGCCGGCGGGCATCATCAACAATTGTAATAAATAGCCCATTATTATTAATTATTAAGTATGTAATTTGTAATATTTTGTTCAACTGTATGTTGATTACGGCGCGTGGCGAATGTTTCGACGTGGTTTAGAATCAAGGAAGAATTGTCTATGTTGATGAAATGTATTGAATAAAACTTAATTATTAATTTGTTTTATATTCCAATACAACACTGCTACCCAACTTAATATCTGCTGCAATCCAGAAATGCTCGTAACTTTCAGTAGCGCCATCAGGATGGAATTTGGTGTGGAGTAGTGTGGAAAAATGTGCGGTCATGCATGTAAAGCGAGGGGAGATTGTGGAGTCCGTGGGAACCCAACTCTCGGATTCCATAAATCTACTAGCCCTCTCCGCATCCGAAACCTATAGTCAATGTTACTGACGTGAAGCAATCGTTGAAGGAGCGCTTCTTTGGCCGCCTGAAGAAAGTATTTAGTCTTCTATCAGGTGGAAATAGTGTGCGCCTTCGCCCCCCCCCCCCCCCCCCACCGACTTCGTCCACCTAGTGGGACGAACGGGAATAAACAATACATTATTACCGGGAATAAATACCGCTAGTTCAACGCGTTGCCAACTGTCTTCATGTTGTGAAATTTGCGATGAATAGATTGCTTATCGGGCGCGTGCGAAAATTGATACTTATATTTGTTTCGATGATTAAAATAATAAAAAAATACTGGAACGGCGATAATTCGTGTCTACTTGAAGGCAACAACTTAGTTTGCGAGTTTTATCTAAGACGGTAATTACACTATTTTTTTTCAAGAATTAAAGACAAACAAATGAAAATATATAATGATTATGTAACACCTCCTAGTTTTCAATTTCATATTGTATAATACGGAAGTAGACGTTGTAAATTCTCGGCTCATACGGTGACATGCAATAAGCATATTGGGTATTGATAAATCAAACAAAAACATAATTAAAGCCATTAAATTTTATTCGTGAAAAATTGAGCGCATTTGAACTAAGCCTAAACAAAAATATACTTAAAATTAACTATGTACGCTAAAATTAATACAATTAATGAAACATTTACTTAATTTCAGTTGTAATTCATTGACGCGACATCACTACTGAATTCGTTAAATAAATACTTTATGTTCATTGAGATTTAAAAAATATTCGATATTATTCAGTCTTATTCATAATTAAAATAAAAAAAAATGGAATTTAAATAGAATCAAATGGAATGACACATCAATCATTACCGTTAATTACAATAATTATTAAAAGCATACTCAATATCATGACAATAATTAATAAATATAAAATTGGAAAACTGCACCACCATAATTATTTAACATTAGATGCCATAGATAAATTGAGGAATTAGATAATCAATTTATTATTTGTAATACTGTTAATTGAGAGAACGCCCCATAATTATCATAGCATTTATAATTATTAATTCTATACAAGTCAATCAATAGCTTATGGTGCAGCTTTAATTTAAAATACAAAATCAGATCAAAATTATTTAATTATTATACCTCTATTGTTTAATAATAATTAAAATAAAACTAGTCTGGATGGAATTGTAAGACATAATAAAACATATTTGGAGAAATAATTGAATGGACATAAAATGGCAGTGAAATCATTCGAGATTATCTAAAGCGCTCAGAATTTGTGAGTAAAAATTCTTATCCCTTTGACTTATTTATCATATATCTAATTTATTTATATTTATTCACTGGTAGATTGTTTCTGCACTCATTATTCCTATTTATATTATTGAGAATATTTTATAGAAAATATCAGAGTAAGAATATGTCAATATCATTCCGATAATAGTTTCCTTACAAAAAATCTGTGAGTGAAGAGTTATACCGATAAATAAGTGAAAGAGACATACTATAATTGTTTATTCTATCTAAATCGCAGTGTGGTGCGCGGTACACGTACGTAAAGTACCAAGCTACCATCAATAACAACCGTTCAGCACAAACCTTGCAACTCTATACTGATATAATTATGATTCATTTTCTACAAAATTGTAACAAATTCATCGTATTTTATATCACTGATATTTTTAATACAATTGTTGATGTTTAAGTGTCATCTACAGTACAGATATCATTCTGATACTGATAATGATCACACCCGATATTTTTTGGCGGTATCCGATATTTTATTTTAGTTGGAGATCCTAAATAAATAAAATCCAGTGATATCCACTAGTATCACTCTGATAATGATACTAAGAATGATTTTATTTTCATTCAAATTCTAATTAATTTTATCGGAGATTTATATCACCACTATCGAAAAATTGTTAAAATTCTGTAGAAACTAATAAATTTTTCGCAACAAAGCGAATAGTAATAATACTAAAATTACAGATTATTGCGTTAACACGAATAGCTAGATACATCAATAATTTTAGCTTTATTACAAGTCTTTATTATTGTCAGTCCGACAACACGCTTTCTTTACAGGAAACTTGACACAAGTTGAAAGTTTATAAAAAAAAACAATACAAAAATAAATTAAATAAGACATGTCATGTCAAAAAAATACTCATTTCGAGACGGTTCATTTTCATTTTATTATACGAAAACCTAATAAAATAGATTAAAAAATACTGCGTATTGGGTGAAAAATCTAACTTAACTTACACTAAAGATCAGTTTCAACTTGTATCAAAAATACAACTTTATTCTTTCTTTCTTTCCTTCATTTCTAGATAAACTAGCATCTAGCATTATCCTACGGTGTAGTTAAAACAGTGCAAATTCAAATAGTTGCGATGAGCAATAAGACAGCGTTGTAAACCAAGTGTTTAAGGCACTTTGACTGTAATTCTATTTAAAACTATGGTCGACTTTTAACAAAGGGTCCCGTAAGCAAAATAATATTATTATATTTAATCATTATTAAAGGCATGAGTCGTATTGTCATGAGAAATGCAAGATTTTGTTTTTAATGTTAATCAAAACTATAATTAATGTGGTTACGAAACCCTTTCGAGATTGTTTGTGGTTACAGAACATAGGTTAAATAAAGATTAAAAAATCGACCAAACAACGTTCAGGAAATTACGCTAAACGCATAAGTATGGCGAAGGGGTATCAAACCCCTTAATACGTAGTCTTCATACACAATCAATTCAGGTCGATTTAATTATTAAAATAATAATTTAACTGGATTAAAATCACTTAAAATTATAACTAAATTAAATCACATAGTAAATTAAAATTGAAAGTTTCGTAGTTCACTGAGAATCGTTAAAATTAATAGTAAATCATTAACATTTAGGATCTTTTTTGTTGTTGTTATTTTGTGCTCTTAATAGGAGAGTTTGTCGATAGATGGCGCTAGTGTTGCAACAATTAATAATTTATATTTGATTATCAAATTTAGCAATTCAAACAAAACATAAAAAAATGTTTTTAAATTAACGAATTTTAAGCATCAAAAGCCTAATTACAAATCACGCCAATTTTATTATAATTTGGAATATAAAATCACAACACTAATTATTTTGATTTAAGAGAATATTTTTAGAAAATCAAACGGAATCATAAAAAAATACAACGAAACTTACTGTAACATCACTTAATCTTTTGATAAGGCTTTTCCCAATTATTTTATTCATACATAATTACGGAATACAAAACATCCAACGATGCAAAAACCCATAAATTCATGACAAAATTGCTCATATAACCACCAACTAAAAAACTTCATATACCATTAGCGCCACCTACCGTCATTCCCGCTCACCTCTCAGTTCGCGCGTGACTTCGGCCGCGATCACACGCCTTCCTTGAGCGCGTACATCACGCTCGTGTCGAATGTTGCAGCGACCGTGTAGTTCTTTGTGAGGAGGTAGTTAGTTGTCTTGTTGCGAGTTGTGTCGTTGTTGAACTGTACTTCAATCATCTGAAGATTTTAGAATGATTTGTTGAAAATAATCCATAAAAGTAATTCTCAAACTAAGCTGATTGGAGGATGGACGTTTAAAAGCAGCAAAGATTTAATACTATTTAGCCTGTACCCTAGTCCCGCTGCAGAGAGCAGATGGTGGGACGAACTGGACTCATATCTAAAGTACTGTCTTCAGAATTCAGTAGGATCCTTCCATCTGAATCGATCGGGGTTATAACTTAGGAGTCGGTATATTATGTGGGCGTTCACACGGTATTAACTGTACGATATTTCCCAGTATACTGTTGCAAGTACAAGGCAAATTCCCACTGTTCATACAGTTAAAACCAAATATTGTTTGTTGTGTGATCCCAACTTTAAACAGTACAAAATATAGTAAAATTTAACGTCGTGTGAACGTAGGCTATGATTCATGAAGCCTGATAATTTTAAATGTAAATTTAATACTTTTTCTATAGCTACTCCATTCTCACCTGCAAATGCAGCCTCTCATCTTCAAACGGCAGATGCGTGAGCGCAGGCAGTGCGTTGTTTCCTCCCAACACCACATAATCTGCACGCGTCGCATCAGCCGCTAACAGTACGGTGAGGAGGGGTAGGCAGAGGACTCGGGAACTGAACACGCTCTCTTGACTCTCTGTTTCTTGGTAGGTTACCTACGGTCATTATATAACATCACGTTTGAATTCTTTAAAAGAGTAGGTATTTCAACAGTTTCGGTCTTATTATGAAGCGAGACCAAGCTTTGGTCCAAACTTAAACATTTCAGCTAGTTTTTGTTTTTTGAACCTTAGTGCTCATACACACGAGCGACACGCGTCGACGACAGAGGCAACTGGAGCCTTCGACAGCCGTCGACGCATGTCGTTCGTGTGTATGCACTTATTTCAGACTTGTGTGTAGTGCACAAAAAACCGGTCTTAAACACACAAAAAACCAGTTTTAAACGGACATCCATGATGTTCCCTTCGCTTTGTTATACTGACCTCTCTAGGGTGCGCGGTGGGACTCAGACAAGCGTGCAGCGCGCGGGCGGCGCCGCGGATGGCGAGGAAGTCCCGCGCGGCGGCGCGCACGAGCACGCCGTCCCACGCGCGCGCGCGCTCCAGGTAGCGCGCCGTGGCCGAGCGCGCGCCGCGCGGGACGAACTCTACGAACGTGCCGTTGTACTGCGACACGCAAACAAACGAACTTCAGCAAACTGCATTTTGTTTTTTGAAACATCGACAAAATCGCAAGAAATAAATCAAACTACACTATCAATTACAGGCGATAGTGTTGCTGATAAGAATTCAATCCTGCAAAAGAATGTTCTGTGGCAAATCAAAGGCAATGGCTCTTTATGTAATTGGCCTTACTAACTTAGTATTGCTAATAAGCCAAATAAAACTTTTTTTTCAGTTAACTTTTATTGTCCCACTGCTGGGCAAGGCCCCCTCCATATTTTTTCACTTTTCTTTGTGCTGTGCCTTCTCCGTCCAATCGGTTAGAAACGAGTCCACGTCACGCCAGCGTTTTTAGCCCTGCCTCAGTGACGAAGAGACGGCCCGTCTCCAAGCACCCACTGTGTGACGATTCTGGCCCATCTGTCTGGATGCATCTTATAGGTGTGACCCGCCCAGTGCCACTTCACCCTCGCAGACTTATCGCCAAATAAAAACATAAGCAACAGAAATGAAATCCATGACCAATATCATATGATAGATTGAATTAATGCTCCAAAATGACGCCAAAAAATCCAGATTTGACTTGACGTATAATTTTTTTTTTCGAGGGGAAGTCCTCACGGTTACTCTCTGTCTGAGGAGAACGGAGAGTTAT
The DNA here is from genome assembly GCA_914767645.1 of Hydraecia micacea. Lineage (NCBI taxonomy): Eukaryota > Metazoa > Arthropoda > Insecta > Lepidoptera > Noctuidae > Hydraecia > Hydraecia micacea. The sequence goes on from OU611798.1 coordinate 702,477, forward strand.
GTCGGACTCCTACAACCGACTTAAACCCCACTGTTCCTACTACAACAACGTGACGGGGTCCCGGGAGATATTTGTACATTTGCCGCACTCCCAACACCTAATGAAATACCTACCTACTAGTTTTTATCTGAGAGCAATGGTGGCCCAGTGGTAACGGCCGCGTCTTATGAGTTGCAGGTCGTAGGTTCGAACCCTGACAGGCGCTTTACTTTGTGGCGTAGTAGACTACGCCCGCGTGGTAGATTACGGCCCATTCCCTCTCACAGAGAAAAGGCCGGTGTCCCAGCAGTGGGAACGTTATAGACTGGTTATGATGAGTCTTTATTCACTTGAATTTCAAATAACGCTTTATTTGGCCTTATGAGCCGCGCCTAACAAAAAGTCGGTAAAACAAAAGGTCAAGGCATGTGCTAACAATGGCCGAATGGCGTGAGAATGGCAAATCAATAATATACTTCAAATTCAAATTGTTTCAAATTGTTTATTGGGTCTCAAACAGATACATTAGCAGATGTGATTGAGACAGCCCCAGTAAGTAATTAATAATACTTGTGTTGGGGTTGTCTCGCTCTTTCCCTTAATTGATAGCTTAATACACTATTGAGACTGTAACAATTAAAATTAAACTAATAACTAATTGAACTACTTTAGAAACAAAGAGAAAACAATGACATAAAAGTAGTTAGCAGCTCTCTGTGTTGTGCAATTGTAACTTTTAAAAGTGACCTTTGGGCTCTTTCTAACTCTAGAAACTTAGTTTTGGCGGCCCCTCCCCAGACAGGTAAGCAGTATGTGATTACTGACTGCGCGAGTGCTATATAAATGTTGTTGAGTATCTTTTGAGGCATCACATGTCGAAGATTTTTAAAAATCCATATAAATTTTCGAACACGCGACATAATAACCTCGACATGCGAGTGCCACGTCAGACACTCGTCGACTATAACTCCCAAATATCTTGCAGACGGTAATTGTTTGATGGGTTTGCAGTCGCAGCTCTGCCCTATGCTGTTTGTACACATATGGATACGAATATTGAAGTTAGTACCTGCTTTCGACCTTGCACTTGGCGAGAAACAGATGTAATTTGTTTTAGCAATATTAAGAGTTAGCAAGTTTGCTTTGAGCCATCTATCTATGACCACTAACCCTTGTTCGGCCTTACTACGTACCCCTTCCCAAGTGTCGCCAAAGTAGACAATAGCCGTATCGTCCGCATATGAGAATATTTTCCCACCACTGCTTCGTAGGTTACAGAGCTCGTTAATATACACTAGAAACAGTGGCGGGCCGAGCACGGAGCCCTGCGGTACGCCGAAAATAACATTTTCCTCAGTACTGCACAAGTTACCCAGCTTAACCTGTTGTTTCCTACCCCGGAGATAGCTGTCAAAAAGAGCAAGAGCCTTACCTCTGATCCCTATAGCCTCAAGTCTCTGCACAAGGATGGGAACAGATACGGTGTCAAACGCTTTCTTCAGATCTAGAAACACCGTAACGCATTTATATCCCTTGTCTACCTTATCTGTAATTTCAGACGTTAACGCTATAACCGCGTCCTGAGTTGACCGCCCCTGTCTGAAACCATATTGTGAATCGGAAATAATGTTATATTTATTCAAGTAATTTGTAAGCCTTTTATTTATTATTTTTTCTATTATTTTTGACAGTGACGGTAAGACAGAAATCGGTCGGTAATTGTTAACATCGCTTCTGTCCCCATCCTTGTGCACAGGCGTGATGATAGATCGTTTCAACGCATTACAAAATACCCCCGTTTCAAAACATAGATTGGTTAATTTGCAAATGAGAGGAACTACAAAGTCTCGAGATAACTTAAGGAAACTCACTGATATGCCGTCCCACCCTGAAGCACTTGCTGAGTCAAGTGCCATGAGCGTAGCATCAACTTCTGCCGGATCTGTCTCCAGCAGCACAAATGAGTTGGCTTGTGATGGTGTGTTCGAAGTGCTAATAGCAGGTCTGCATCCTTGCCCAGTTAGAGCCATGATTTCTTCCGCCAATGATTTCCCAATTGTTACAAAGAAGTGGTTCACGCGGTTTAAAGAGTCTAGAGGATGCGGTGTGATTTGAAGTAGGTGCACACTGGACGTCTTGGGTTTTTTGTAATGAGTTATGTCATTAATTTTACGCCAAAGTAGCTTGGGATTTTTCACAGAAATTAGAATTTGGTTCTTATGATAATGTCTTTTGAGTTTCTTAATAAGATTGGAGCAAAATGTACGATAACGCTTATATGTTATGATCAAAATAACATTATAAGGGTCTCTCCTCGACTGTAGCTGCAATTTGTTTCTAAGCCTGATACATCTTAGAGCCCCCGTTGTTATCCAGGGCTTTAGAGTACGTTTAGAACTAGAAAGTGAGACAACCTTAGTGTTTTGGAGGAGAGATGACTTAATCAAATCTATCATCGCATCCACTAGAGTGTTTGGGTCTCTGTATGTATGAAGAAAAGAAGTTTCCATATTTACGAGTTGTTCGTAGGCCTTCACCAAATTAGTCACGGTCTTAGTTTTGACATAAGACTTGGTTTGGTACGAATGGGATATGTTAAGTACTACCATTGCATGATCCGTAACAGATGTATTTAAGACTGTCACGAAAGCAGAGTTTTTAGATTTATCTAGTTTAAGAATCATGTGATCGAGGCAGCTGTCATCCCTGGTGGGCAAACAATGTCCTGGGAGGAAACCGTGCGAAGCCACCATATTTAAATAATTTAATCTATTAGCCCGGATTTGTGATGTTTCTGCTGGTTTCATTATTAAGTTAATATTTATATCGCCTGTAATAATAATGTCCCCATGCGAGTCGATAGTTTGAAGGTATTGATCAAGCGAGGCAATGAAATGATCTGCGGATACATTCGATGGAGACCGATAAGTACCAATAATGGTGAAATTAGGGATTGTGATTGGCAAAGCTGAGGCATGTGTCAAATTAATTTCTTTTGCCTGAGGTGAGTGGCAGTTTTTTATGTAGGCTACTACGCCATCGTTTTGATTTAAATGTCTAGATGTATTAAACGAGGTGTAGTTATCTAACACTGGTATTTGTTTATTAACGTTCAATCTACACTCTGTTAAAAATAAGACATCCACTTCAATTCCAATTTGAGACAAAGTTAATTGAAGGTCATCAAAATTACTGTATATACTCCTTATATTTTGCGTCAGGACGGTTAAGTTATAATTGTTATGTAGTAGGTAAGTATTTAAGTGTGCAATATCAAGAATAGCAGAATTAGCAATCTCAGCAGTATCCAACTCCTGCAAGTTGCGTAAGTTACTATCCATTATTGATTAGAGTAAACAATTGTTGTTTCTTAAGTTTTGAACCATAGCATAATAGTCTTGTGACGTCTGTCTTCGCATATGCACGAGTATGTTTGTTTATATATGTATGAATTGTCACGACAGGACAAGATATATAAGGCACTAATTGGAGTGAGTGTGTGTGTGGATGTGTTGATTGAGTTAGTTGTATATTTTGTGTAGAACGGATTGTGTGAAATGTAGTGTTTGAATGTGTAAAAGCAAGCTGACCATATTTACAATTATAAAAATTTACAGGAAATCCATGCAGTTTAAAATTAAAGATAGGAAAAACATTAATTATTAATATAGTAACAAAAAATGACAAAGTTTTTGGTATTAGGAATAGACTAATGAAAGCGCAAGTTAGTCATGCTTCTTGCATTAGTTGGTGCACCTGTGCTTCACTTTTTATAAGGATCGCTCGAGCATTCTCATCCTTCTTAACTAAAATACGTCCAAAAGCAGTCCAGCAAAATTTGTATTGCTTAGTTTTAGCCAGGTCTCGAGCCAGGAAAAATAGTCGGGCGCCCTTAGGGGTCAATTGTTCGGATATAAACACAGGTGCCTCCTCGTTTCTTGTTATTCCAAGATGTTTCGCCTGAAGTTTATTTGTGTTTTTAATGTTAAACGACTTTGCCTTTTTTAGTAGATTAGTTTTCAACATAGTGGAGTTCAGTTCAACAATTATGGGAGTGTTTGTAATACCTTCTTTCTTACTTGGCAGTCGATAAATGTCTTTGAAGTCGCGTGGATCCATCTCAAGGCTTAAGTGTTTTCCTAAGTTCGTGACCATATTAATTAAGTCAATGTTAGTTTCTTGAGGCTTTTTAGGGACGTTCTTTATTTCGATTCAGGTTTTTTTACTGCTTCTTTGTAGGTCTTCGATCTTATCCTCTAGCAAGACAATGTATTCACGATCCTTTTTACCTTGTACCTCAAGCATTTCGATCTTCTTACGGAATTCTTCATTTTGACTAGATAAGTTAGTGATGGCAGCTTCAATGTTGTTGTTTGTTGTCTGAATATCCTTGAGATTCGAAGCAATCAATTTTAATTCCTTTCCTTGAGTTGAAATAAAGGAAGCCAACATCTCTTTTATTTCAATCTTGAAATTAGTGAACTCCCCTGGTAAATCTTCCTCCCTTACTCTCTTATTACGCGTAGAAATATAATTGGGGGGAGTTATGTCCATCAGTCCACTGATATTTGAATCAGAGAGAGATTTGTCCATTTTACCCGTTGAAAGTACTAGGCTGTGATGAGTATAAGGAAATAATTAGCTGCCGGGGCCAATTAATGGACTATGCAGATGTTTACGTATAGACACAGTCGGTGATAGACGCGAGCGCAGGTCAAGCGACCAATGACACTTTAGTGGGGCAGGGCTTATCCTTGAGGTAGGCGGCGCTTAGCCTTGAGTGGGTGGCGTCCTTGAGTGGGTGTTAATTAGTGAGCGCTGATTAGTTACCCAAATTGGTACTGCCTCCAGCGCGTACGCTGATTAGTTGTAACAGTCTTGTGTACCAAGGCGACAGATCTGTTGAGTAGTATCGTGAACGGTACTCACGCGCGTCGAGCTTAACCGCACACCTCCTGCGTTCCTATGTTTTCTTATTATTTCACTGAATTTGAATTTACTTTAAGTTTGTGATTTTATTTATTAAATAGATTGTTACGGATCTAGTTCACGTCTACACCTTGCGGCGGTCCGGGGGAAAAAGGAAAATACTTAAAACCTCTATTACAAAGGTTACAAATATTTTCAATAAAACTTTCACAATTTTTTCACTCATACAGAGGTCCTGTGTTCCGGTAGTAGCAACATAACAGGATCATTATGGTTATGCTGTTATCTACATCGAGAATGCAGTCATAAATGTTCTGTAGGTGTTATTTGTATCCTTGTTCTCATATATTGAAGTCACGGACGTCCATGATCCAATTAAAAGTCCCTGTTTTGCAAGGTTTATGTGACGTAGTTACGATGACGTCACCATAATATTTAACATTGTTTCTTAACTGATAGTCATGACTCAGAAACTCGTCTAAACAACTAGATTAGTCAATGTGGAGCATGGAAGTATGAAATAAATAATGTCTTCAGCCGTAAATGGGACGCCCAAGGTGGACCGACAACCTTAAAAAGGTGGCTAGGATAGACTGAATGCGGAAGGTGGCGAATCGGGTTTTGTGGCGGAACTTTGGAGAGGCCTGTGTCCAGCAGGACAGGGCTGCTTTGATGCGACCATCCACATAAAATGACGACGACCTTCATTCAGTACTGGCACTTAAACGTTAGTGTGAGGATCTATGTTAGGGCGTAATAATACACGGTTTATTTTTCAAAATCAACGGGTTCAATTCCTGGCTAGAAATATTGATTTTTCAAAAATCCAATGATGCAGTTTTAGTTTTCATCAAAATCGAGCCCGTGACTCCTTTGAGTACTTTTCGCTATTCCTCATAGTTTCGGATTTGGCCATCCACGCCCACTTGGAAAATTCACCCTGTATACCGAAGGTGAGCAGTTGAGCACTAAGGAAGGATTTTTGAAAATTCATCCAAAATAGTGGATGAAAGTAAGGAAGTTCGTCATTTTCGCCGATGGGGAATCCCGTCGGGCATATAGGTTGTAATTTATTGTTATACTCACAATCTCGCCATAGAGATTATCCATGACGTGTATCTGCGGCGTAGGCGCCGGCGGCGGGTGGGAGGGCGGCGCGGCGTGGCGCGGCGCCAGGTGCAACTGTTGCACGAACGCTACCAGTGCTGCCGATCCTTGTGCGATGCTGGCCAGCTCGTAGTCACGGGTCATGTTCGCACGGAACTTCTGGGCGCCTAGGGCTGGACAGAGTTTCATTGTTAGACTAAAATCCTATAAGACATCTCAATGCGTAAAAAAAGAATGATAAGTGAAATACGTGGACCAAACATCTTCAAAATCACTTTGACTCAAGTTTTGATGAACCACATATTATGACTACCACATATGAACACAGCAAAAGTGGGATGATAAATTTTAATATTATAACTTGAAACAACGTCACTATGCAGATTTGGACAATGAACGAGTTCATTGAACAAATCTGCATAATGACGTGATTTCAAGTTTTAATATTAAAATAGTCGCCAAAAAAGGCTGCATGACACAACCACTCAATGATCTTAAAACAAAACTTAACACAAAACAATCCCCATTTGTTTGAAGTTACGACAGGTGCTTCTTTACCCAGATTCACTGAGATTCAATGATAACATTTTTATGTTATTACTGCATATTTGAAAACAATGTATACAGGAATGATGGTTATGTTTTGTCATTTCTTATCTCGGTAACATCACAGGAATTCTTTGTTAAGGGATGAACTGCAGATAGTAACCCACAGCATACATCTATGCGGTACTTTCCTCAAAAGACCATTTCAGATATCAATGTACATGGTCTTCAGTTCTTCACATAATCTGATCCCGAATATGTCTGGAGTCTGGACTTTAACACTTTCGACTCCACCCACTTTTCATAGAACTCATACGCCATGCCGCCATACATATTGCAAATGGACCCTCCAGGAGGGTCACCGGCATTACGTTTGCGCTAAAGTGAACCCTCGAGGAGGGTCGTCGGCATTAGGTTTGAAACCGTATTATAAAACACTGTAAAAAGAAGTAAAATAGTGTTTTCAAAACGTCTTGTTGCTATATTTAGTATCTCTGGGGGTATTTACATGTACTAGTGGGGTGGAAACGTGAAATATTTAAAAATAAAAAAAATCAAGAAAAGTATAATCGCTCGCTTTGATCCCGAGACAGGGGTATCCAACCTCTTCTGAAATTTTCAAACATGTAATAATTTTTTATTTTATTTTATTAATGAACAACAAACAGTTACATTATGCAATATTAGTAGTTGTTTATGTAATGAAAACGTAATTATTTTGTAACAGCTTATTAACGATTAGGTAGTGTTCTATTATTTACTTGACGGTAATGATTCACTCTGGAATTACCTACTTTCAGTCGTTATTCATATAATGTTAATTGAGAAAGTACGTATAAAATAATTACGAAAAAACTCCGATTGAGATAAGAACTGATTTATGTCATAACTACTTTTACTTGTAGCTTCGCTCCCGTGCTTCCTTTGCCTGACATTACCTTAAGTTATTCCAGCTATAAACATCACGACACCGCGTCATTTACTCATTCCGTAGGTAGCATCATTACGTGAACGAAGACACGGAAATCATACACTACCTATTGGTGTAATACATATACAATACCTATGCCTATTGGTGTGATACATATACACGAACCCCAAAACGCATACTTATCCATGTATATACGAGTACATTGATAAGTATGCGTTTTCGGGTTCGTGAGGTTATGTATTATTACATTAGGCATTAATTTGTTTGTGTGGCTGTTAATTTTCTCTTAGAAATTACAGAACCTTTCTTTCTTATATCTATGAATATCACTATAGAGTAGGTTCGTTTTACGGTTTTATAATTTTTATCAGTAAAACGAACCTAATAACTTATACCTAAGCTATCAGAAGGAGACGAAGTAATATACTGTTTAGAAACTTTTGAAGTAAATAAAATTAAAGAAAATCTAAGTCCTATGTTTACATACAACTTTTATTTAGTTTTCAGTGTCAAAGGAAAAGTTTGTTTAAAAAAACGTATATTTTATTATAAGAAACTTTTTAAAGGTTTTTTTTAATTTTCAACATGTGTCATTCGACTTGGGTACTTCATTCATACTGCCAAGTCATAAAAACGTTTCTTTGTGTTTTTAAATAATAAATGACAACTATTTTATCTGATTTTATTAAATTAACGATAGAAAACACGGAAGCGGTATAAATAAAAAAAAAATTGTTCGTGTGGCTGTTGGGCCATTATCTTAGTCTTAGAAAAAAAATTACTTTATGCACTAGAACATAAAAGCGATTTTATGTCGCCTAAGCACAACATAAAGACGAACTTTTAGAGCATGAGAAGTCAAAATATTATTATGATGTAGAAGATTACTGTCAGAAACCATAGAGGACAAAAATGAATGAATGACAAACGAAGTTGCACTATGGGTATTCTTTTTTACCATTTTGATACGGAACCCTGAAAAGCTTCTATTTTTAAAGTCATCCTCGTAATTTATAATCTCAAAATAAATATTTTTATTTTTAGTGAATATTTGTAACCGTAAAATGGTTTACCACCCCTGAAATAGCTCCCAATTATTTTTAAAAATAAAAATGCTGGTATTTGAAAACCAACGAATATACTAATAAATCTTGTTAAAATATACGACAAATTTTATTTTCATAGTTTATAATGCTGTATTCGCTAAGAAAAACGTACATTTAAAATGAGCCCTCCGCGAGGGCTCCCGGCATCCCATAAGGGATTTCAGTGAACCCTCCAGGAGGGCTCCCGGCACTGAACGTGTTAAAAGAGACTGTGACCTCTGAGTTTGTTTTGGCTTTTCTTTTCAGAGTAGTCAGATAGGAAACGCCAAGCTCACCTAGCATATTTTTTAATAATAAGACTTATTTACAGAATAAAAAATTTGATTTCACAGAATCAAGGCTTGAGTAGAAAGATGATTTATGTATGATTGTAACTCACAAAATATAATGTTATGAAATAAACATTACATTATTTAATTAGACACATCAAAGTTAAATTAACAATGAAGTAACTGATCCTTTTGTTCTATTGCTTCACTAATCTAATCCAACCAAAACCTCACATAAGACGCAAACATTATTTAAAACTAGTTTCAACCAATCAAATGGGTTTACACTACTTTTCAGTAATGCTTGATTTTTGAGTGAGGCTCTTCAGCTAGTATCAGGCATACACATGGTGAGCTGGACTCCCACTTGATGCAACCTTGAGACATACAACTTTCTATCTTCATTATTTGAAAGTGTGTCATAGTCAATAGTGTCATCACAATATGTCTTGTCTTCTTCTTTTTATTTTTATTTGGATATTGGCACCTTGTAGCTGTTTCCTAATATTCATGTAATTAGTTATTATTTAATCCTCTTTTGTATGTCATGCTACATGTTTTCTGTGCACCGAATAAACAATTTATCTATGTATCTATCTACAATATAGTTACAATATACAACTCACCAACAGTATCCATATAGATCAGCAGCATGGTCATAACAGTCACAAATGTCAACACAAACAGCATCGCCGGCAGCAGCCTCCTGTACATGTCATTGGGGGAGGTCTTCGTGAACACAGGTACCGACAGCCGAGGACTGACCACCGGTGGTGTGACCACTGGTAAAGGCACTGTTGTTGTGGCCTTGTCTGGTAATGGTACAGTTGTTGTGGTTTTATCTGGCAGTGGTACCGTTGTTGTGGGTTTGTCTGGCAGTGGTGTTGGTACTGCATCTTTTGGCTTGTCTGCGATTTCTGCAGGTTGATCCTCTGGTAGCGGGTTTTCTTGGATTTTCTGGATGAATAAGGTTTGTAGGTCAGAGGGTCATCTTATAAGATTATTGTAAGGAGATTGATTTGACTATAAAGCAATAATATGATTGGTGTTATGAGTTTATGACAGATAGACTAATTATGCTGTAGTGTATACCAAAATTTAAACAAATCTCATTAACAACTCGACAATGGCAGCAGCTCAACTTATGTAAACAAATAAGTTTGTGAACTATGATCAACTTTCAATACATTTTTGCACAGGACAGAACTCAGAAATGTTACACTAAGACTTGAAACTGGACTATTACCTCATGTAACTTAGACATCTTTGTTTGTTCCGATATGCAACATTTCACCATAATTTCCCAAAATTTTATTACACATGCAATTTAAAATAGAATTTAGAGTATTTTTTTGTTAAATATGTTGAGTAAAATACACTTGAAATTTCGCGTTACATGCCAAAATGAAGTCCTACGCGTGCCACAGACAAGACAGGTGTATTTTTTTGTTTGACTAACGCACAAACAGCTGCAAAGAGGCTTGATGCCATCTTCTAAGTAAAAAAACACATTGAGTGCCTCTGTCAAGTTTCATATTCAGTTTGCAAGATAATCAACATTTTAAATATTATTACCGTAGAACGAGATACTTTATTACAGTAAAACGTTTATGTGGGAGGGTTTGGCTTCCGTAATGGCAGTAAAATCCAGTTAAAACATACCTTTTCGGCCATCGTAACCTTTTGTTTTGTTCCTTACGTAAAATAAACACTCACAACGATCAATTTCTGTAGTAAAATAGGTCCTTTTTTATATTACAAAACAAACATAATGATATAAACACAATTATAATACTTTACACTTATATATTACTTGAATAATACTGAATTATTTGAAAATAAAATAAAAATATACGTCAAAGAAGCGTGAGTCACTGACCGCATCAGTTGCGACTACATCAAAATTGTAATTTCTACCACACAGAGCAAAATTCTACTACTCTACTATTATTGGTAATAAATAGTTGAGAAATGATTGATGTTTTTTCTTTTGAGAAATGCACAGACGTATAATTACTCTTTATATGTCTGTGGAGAAATGGTTTTCAATAAGTATTTTGACCGCGCCTGTTACGATAGTAATTTCAAAATCGTCATTTTGTTACTTACTATAATAATTAATAAAATTAATATTTTTTTATATTCTAATATTTAAAAATATAATTTATATGTATTTACTTAAATAAAGGAAATAAAATAATAGTCTTGATGAAATTGTGAACCTGCAAAAAACCTCTTAAGAGATTAAAATCCAAATTAGGCAGCAATTTTTTTACTTACGTTCACGTAGACCAGAAAGTAAAAAAAAAAAAAAATGCTGCCTAAAAGTTTGGGTTGGTCTTAATAAATTCTGTGGTAGAATCGTATGTATTATTACATCATTTACATCCATAAAACACGTCTTCAGACTGATGTACTGCGATATGGTCGCAACTGTTGGTTATGTGTGATGGGTTTTCCACATCTACTTATACTAAGAAAGCGTTTCGCTAACAAATTCATTTAGCGTACTGCTAACCCGATATATTACTTTACTCTATGTGCTAACCTTAGATATAAAAGTACTCTGTGACTGCTAATGAGTTGGCTCATTGCCAAAGTCTGTATCAAAAGTCAGAACAAAACAGCATCATTCTTGGCATTTTATTTGCACTAAATGAAAATACGGATACGACAAATTACAAATACTTTCCAGTTAAAACTAAATTAACTCTTGGTCTATAGGTTACTAAAGAAAAACACCATTATACTTTAGGAAAAGGTCTTTATTGTCAAAGTTTATTATAAATTACACAGTATTAACGGCAATGTTAGTCAATAATCTGTAACTTTAGTTTACAAATTAGAGATTGACTGAGATGTATAAGTATGTACAATGGTAGTGTCTGTAAAAAGCTTTAAAACTCTATAATATAATTCAGCTGAAAAAATTGTGCAATCGGTGTAAAAATTACACAAATAACTACATAAATTCTTATTTTAAAATAAATTTCTATTTTAATTCAATGATCGAAAAATGTTGAATTAAATTATTTACATTATTGTCATGTTATGTAAAGATTTAGAGACGTTTATAAATATTGATATAAACATACTTAACAAGAAATAATGGAACGTTTGTCACCACAGTTTGTCACAGAGTCTACTTATTATGTTTACAAACTGCGCGTTTATTGTCGTTTTTATGAAATTGTATTACTCACTGTTAATAGATATCTACCAATTAAATGGCTGTAATATCTATATAAATATATTAGATTTAATCATGTGTTTTTACAATGAAGGCTACTTTTGTCTTTTGAAAATAATAACTTAGGTACGTCCAATCATAGGCAAGCTGAGAAATCTCAACGAATAGGCAAGAATTTCTTTAAATAATAATCCCCAAATACTCTTAGTTTTCTCTTTACACAAATAAACAGTTCAAATATCAATGACTTATGTTTGAACTGTTTATTTGTATAGATGAATTAATCAAAGATAAAAATGTTTAATTTTACAGGTCTTTATTAAGTCAAACTTTAAACCTATAATATTTTTAAAATTTTATTGTTAATTTATTTAGATATGCACTTTATGATAATTAATTCCTATTAACAAAAAAAAAAAACTGTGTATTTTCTTTCATATCATTTGATAGTAAAGGTGTAAATGAAAATTAAAAAGTTATGTAGAAATCACTAATTATGTCTATCATCAAAAGAGTTAATATTATCATAGACACAACGTAGCAGGCTTTTATCATTAATTGCACTGTATAAATTTGTATAAGTTTATCTATAATATTATTACAATAATTAACTATCAATAAAATTCTTAAGTATAACAGAAATTTGTGCATCAACATCTACAACTACAAAGTGTAAAATTATTTTTTAAATTACTTACTAAGATTTCGCCTAACACAATACGAGTAATTTATTTTGTTCAAATAATTTTATCTAAAATTCAAAATGAATACGTATTATTTCAAAAATACAGCGGCAATAAAATGGTTTCTAACTCTGTATTAAATATTGATCACAAATCTACATGCACGTGAATATAACAAGATGCCTTTTAGGCTCAACACTATTTAAATTAGCTCAAGGAATAAAAATAATAAAACAATAATTAGCCCTATCCGTAAAATCTACCAATCGTCATTTTTTCAACTGTGGAAACTTTTTCAGTAGTTTTGCTAACCTATGAAAAAAACCTACGAAATGTGAAAGATACGGTCTGCACAAAAATTTGCGGTTTTTAACAAAACTATTTATTTCAATCAACTATCTAAATGTGATATCTAAGGGCATCTTTAGGCATTATTACAATGATTTGGTTTTTAAAAACAAACCCTGAAGGTGCTAAGTATATAATACTTATAACATTTTGAGCTAAGTATTTCATAAAGTATACATCTATTATAATGCTGCTGATATTGTATAAAACAAGATAATTATTATACATATACATAATAAGTACTTAAATATTACGTTTACCTACATTTTAAAACGAAATCAGTTTAGTTGCGATCAAAACAAAAACCAAATAAATGAATCTGAATGTCACGTTAAAAGTAGATAATACTGCTCTATGTGATTATAAAAATGGTTGAGGCAAAAGCCTTTTACCCTGCTGTTAAAATAATAAAATAGAAAACTACTTATATTTTAATTTATATAATTTGTTACAGTCAGATATGACCTACAAAAAGTGCCTATCCAGAGAGTGAAAGATACAACAATGAATAATTATTGTTATGGTACATAGGTAAATTAAAAAATACTAATATTGGTATATACGACGACGAAGTTCAAAAGTAATAAGTATTTTATGTTTATCATTCTAATTCTCTCGCCCTTATCCCAATTTATTTGGGGTTGCGGTTGGCGCAACATATTTTTTTATGTAAGTATAATTATCTGCTATTAAATTATGAAGTCTATGAAAAATTCATGTCTGCGTTCAGTTAGCCTCTTAATGTGGGTCATATCTGGTCGCAATCTTATTATAATAAGACGAAATGGTTGTATTTCGTTATTCACTGAGAAACATTACTCTACTTACACTTTACAGTATGTAAACAGCCCAAAAAGTTAATAACTATTTATTGTCAATTAACGAAGTCCATTCAGAAAGCGAGTGAATTTTATAATAGTAGGTACGTACTAAAGTTATGTTCGAAGAAGTTTTATTGTCTGACATTTCAAATTTCATAATCTCTAAGGAAAAAGATTACACTAAGTAACTCGCATTTTATATAAAAGAGCTTACTATAAATATTTGTTATTGTCAAGCACACGACGAATACTTATAATAAATGATTCTAAATAATAATTAGTTTTTATTGTCTATGTTTCCATTGCAAATAGCTTTCATATAAATTTAGTTCAGTTAAGTGATTTTTTACCGAATTCAAAAAATGTCTCCTAAAGTCGGATTTCAATTCCGTACATACATACAATTATTTATTAATATATACTTATTATTATGTATAATAGTAATATCTAATTACTTAGATCAGTGGTTCTCTTTTATGTAAATGATAATGATTAACAATACTTTTGGGTCTGAGAACCGTGCAATATCTTCATTATTTCCTGAAAAACCTGAGCTACATCTTTATTGCCATTGCTCAGATATAATACCTCGTGTAATATCTCATTTTTAACAGTATACATACAATATAACAAGTTTTTTTTACAAATGTATAAATACAATGTTAGTAAGTAATAAATGGTTTTCCCTAAGGAAAATCTCGAATTTATTGATAGTTTAGCAATGATACCCATGTAATTTGTTGTAACACGCGTAGCTGCTGAAAACAATGGTTACGTTTATCGTGCCACGGGGTAACTGCGTAACACACTTACAATAACAATGCCTTTCATTTTGACAATTCGACAACATTCATTGCGCTATTTACGTTGTCGAGAAGACGAATCTTTCAAACTTAAGAAGTGATATATTAGAATATTTTTATCAAGATCCTTCGAATTGCAAAAGAAAATGTGTTACGCAGTTGGGGTGCAAATTTCCTTATCAGCCTAGTGTCTTTTAACTTAAAAAAATAATGTTATTAATAGTATGTATTGTCAGTTTTTTTTTATTCACAATGTTTCCGTTTAACAGCGCAATGTATAAGTAGTCCGTAGATATACATATGTGAGTAGGTTTCGTATATAGGTACTTGTTTAGGTAGACATGATACTTTAAACGGACTTAAAGAGTTCAAAGCTAAAGGAGCTCTTAAATACAAGGGCTACTAGATACCGTCAAAATCCTAAATTGTAAAAATGCACTTTCGCGCTCCACATCTGATATGAAATTGATATTATGTACGTAGATTGACATTATTTACCCATTTTCTTTATAAATACCTGTACAAACTGGCGAATTCCATACTCTTTACATTCTAAATTCGTCCAAGAATATCACAATCTTAACCCGGATAAATCGACGCGAATATAATGTAGGATGTTATTATTGTCATTTAATTACGTTTCAATAAAATAACACGGATAAAGTTGAACGAATGCTACATTTTTGAATATGTATTAATAAAGTTGTATATAATATTATACGCCAATTTAAAATGTATATAATTTCAGTTTACTCTATATAAAAACAACCAACAATATAAATAAGTTGCATACTTCTAAATACATAGTTTTATTTTTTATTTGTTAAACAATTTAAAAAGTGTAAAATTCAATTAAGTATAGTTATTTTTTTGCTTACCCTACATTATTGTCATTATTTTGACAGACATTGCATACAGACTCAACATTTATTGTCTATGACTTAAGAATACAGATTCAAAATTATTGTCTTCGTTACTTTTTGAAGATTACATAAATTATTGTCTTCAACTTTCCTACTCTAAAAAGTTCACAACAGCATTGAATCAATGCTTGGTATAAAAAAACCTGTAAAGTCTACAAAATCCGGTTAGTATCGCTCTATTCCCTTGTCGACGTCCCTCGTGGCTGTGGGCACATTACCGCATCCTGTTGGCGAGGTGTCGCACGGCGGCCAGCGCGGCGGCGGCGAGCGCGCCGTGCGCATGCGCGCCGGCCGCCGCGCGGGCGCGCGCGCGCCGGTCGCCGGCCAGCGGCACGCGCGCGCCGGGCGAGACCACGTGGATCTTCCAGCCGAGGTTGTTGTGGGTGTAGCACTGAACATTGTGAATAGACAGTTAGATGAAGACTCCAGCAGCCTAATTGCGTAACACATTTTCGACAAATGATTCTGATCAGTGGCCTTAAATTGCATCAGAATTGCAATCAATTTATGATTTTCGAATTGCGTAACTCTACTTTAATGTTAAACCAATCGAGTTGGTTTGGAACGTTAAAGAGTGAACGACATCCTAAGAAAAACTGGGCAAACGTCAATATTTCGTATTGTGTAACCAAAACACTGACCTATAAATAATATGGACTTGGCATACCTACCAAATTAGCGTGTATACCTACAAAAATCGGGCAGTTAAGATGGCCGCCTTTCGTAGGGTTGTAACTGCGAGCAACATGCGCAGCGGATATCGACATTATTTAACCTACATGAATTTGTTTTCTATTATTTATTTAAATTTTTCGAATTAGCCTTGTAATGTAATGCAGCTGAAGTGACAAGAATTTTAGAAGTTGTGGGTGTTTTATGTTTCTTGGTTTTATAAGACGTTGTAACTTGTCACCTTGCTCAAGCTTCATTCAATATCAGAAGGCCAATATCCTCGTAATATATTTACCTACTTACTACAGGTGTAGAGTATTGTTCATACGAGCTTACACACTAACCAGGACCAGGAGACTTATGATGTCGTGACTGGCAACAAAATATTATTATTTATTTCCTACCCCGTTGGTCTAGTGCGGTCGCAAGACCGATTGCTAAGTGTGGAGTCCTAGGTTCAATACTCGGGTCGAACTTCGATTATTAATTATTACTTTTGTTATTACATTAATGGCATTTAAATAATACTAGATTGCTAAAAAAATACATAGTTGCGGTCATCTATTCGACTATATTTAACAGAATATATACAAAAACCATTGAGATCGCGAATCGGCAAATGTATACCTTGTTTAACTTGGCTTGAGACAAAGTATAAACAATCACCACAACCAAAACTAGGTAATGAAAAATTCGAAACACACACACAACTCCTCCTTATTACACAAGATTATCATATAATAGCAGGATTATCATCCATTGCAAGGCTATTAATGGACACTTATGGATTATAATCGATAATAACTCAAAGCATCCGACTATTTACCCAACACTAGCAATCAACCGTTTGACAGCACATCTACCACAAAACTCGGCAACATAGAGGAAAAACCTCGGCAGTTAACATGGCGACCGACCACGCAAAGAAATGATTTTGACGTCACACAAAAGTGTTGCCAAATTTAGAACTTGACAAACATTTGACGTCTCTCTTTTCATATGCAGCTCTTAATTAGTTAAAAAGAAACAAAACGATTTTTGACATGTGTGTGTCGATATGACAGATATTTGTATAACTATTATTTCTATAGTAGAATATGCCATCTCCATAGTACTCCCAACTCAGTGAACCAAAATGACAAGCGATTATCTGCTTGAAACGTCAAATGAAACCAACTATAAATTGGTTTGAAACGGAAGGCGACCTTACTCGTTGGAATCATTTTCCGTTCTACATATTTTAGGATATAAACGCGTAATCTCCATAATTATTTCGAAAAAATGTAAGTGGTAGTCTTCCTGATAAATTGTGGATGTCATTTTGTGTAAAACCTCAATGCTTCAATATCAGTGGTACCTATTTTAAAAATCGAGCCGGTGATGTGAATTTATTCAAATATTTGTAAAAGTTTTCTTCTGTTACAAGTGCTTACCATCTAAATTAAAGATACATATTATGATATTTCAGAAACGAGGCATATTGGTGGCATTTTAACGAAATACTAATTCGTACCTCGTAGGTAGGTACCATAACAAACGTTAACTTATGCCAGAAGCTTAGCAACACAGTATGGCTTTTACTTCATTGGAAACGCAATCAGTAAAGAGGAAGAATAAAAAGCACACTTTGAAGCAATATAAATCAATGGGTTATGTACCTAAGGACGTCGACGAACATACACACACACCATACATAGACCTACTTATATCCACATCATTGTCTGTTCAAGGTAATGTCAGTATTATTTACTTTTAATGTTTTGAACATTGAATGTGCCCATCACAGATATAACCACCTTTGTATCTTATATGTTGTTTGCTATGCACAGCAACAATCTATCTCTATAGGTAACTATCTATAATATTGATAGCTTGATAGCAAAGTAAATTGGAAGTCACTTAAAGAGCAAGTTTTCAAAAGACTTAGAGCTCTTATGCTCTTTAGATTAAGGAACACTGTCAGTCAGCCTGCACTACTATCTGCCTGTCATGGAGATGTTGCTTCAATCATACACTACGGCATCATATTCTGGGGCAAGTCTGTGGAAAAAGTGTGCTTCTAGAGCTCGAAAATGTATTAGATTGATGTGCAATATACCAAGTGGATTCATGCAGACCACATTTTATATCATTTCAAATCCAAACTTATTCGAATTTTGCACTAGGGCCAGACACGAAAGACAAGCTGTGCACCATAGCCAGTAAAACAAAACTTTTGCACCAAAGCATGTTTTGTATAGTCCCACATATCTTTAATAATCTTCCACCTTTTCTCAGACCTATGAGCGATATACAGGGTTATTGGAAAAACATCAACAACCTCTTAAGAGGTCATTGCACTCCTTTAAGTTTGGGACCAAACCTGAAATCGCGAAAAAAAATCAGCTGTTCCCTACATTTTGAGGAGTTATACGAAAAGTTGTTCATAATAATGATAAGTGCAATGACCTCTTAAGAGGTTGTTAATGTTTTTCCAATAACCCTGTATATAAATACCTTAAAAAAAAACTACACAAATTATTAATAAGTAAAATGTTATTATGTAATTACTCTAAGAGAATTTCTAAATGACAATACATTGAATCATACTATTTTGTAACATGACTAATTTGTAATTTGACATAAATACTTATTATACCTACTAATTTAATCTAAATCAATGGCATGACAATTTGATGTACTGAATTTTAACTATGTACCGAACATATATGAATTTTGTATGCCTCAATGGCGGGACATAGCAGACTTACCTGTAACTAACACATCTTATGAACCTACAATCCACAATAAATTATTTGAATTTTAAAAACAAATGTTACACACATATTGTTTGTTAGGTAGCTAACTGGTGAATACACAGTATAGATACCTAAGGCACCTTAATAAGGCTTCCTAAAAGGCGAGGGGATGAATATTTACTCAGCAAATTTACAACAAACTAAATTAAAGAAAGTAGGTAGGCAACTGAAAATATATCTAAGTTTTCAATTACCTATTGTTAATATTATTAGTAAGAATAATTATCCAAGTCAATTATTCAATTTAAAATGCCTATGTAGTAGAAATGTATGTAATATGTATGTAATGTAATAGCACAGACATATAAAGCTTTATACGTCTGTGTGTAATAGCTAAATATCATAGGCCCATCCTCTTTTTTATCTATTACCTAATAATTAAAATTAATTTATTATAAAGTATCTTTGTGTGGGTACTTTTTAGTCAAGTATACTTCCTCCATCAATAGAATTGTAGGCACCTAACTGTTGTTTATAGCAGTATATAGCTGTTCTAATAATATGTTCATAGATTTTGCATTGAAGTGTTTAAGGGGAGAGGCCTTTGTGGATGGTTGTAATATTATAGTGAGGATTTACTTAAATTCTTTTTTTTTATCTTTCAGTTGTCAGACTCAACCACATTATTCAAGAAGAAAAATACTTTCTCTCACAGCAAGCATTACAAAGCAGTATATAAATTATCCATGATGACTTTCAAGAGAAGACTTCAGATGCCAAATTCAACCAATCCATACAACATATTCGTTCCAATTTATTCTTGCCGCATGTCCAAATTTTTCATGTTAAATGTGAAGAAATACTATTGTCAGTTAAGGTTGTAATAATATTTAAATAAAACCACTTTTTTTTGTTTACCATATATTATGTCTTTCTATTTACCTACACCCAATGAATGACAGTTAATTTAGCTAAACACCACTATTTTCTAATTAGTATCACTATAATAATCACTAATTGTCTTTATAAAAAAAAGGTTTCTTTCTATTTACCTATACCCAGTGAATGACAGTTAATTTAGCTAAACACCACTATTTTCTAATTAGTATCACTATAATAATCACTTGTCTTTATTAAAAAAAAGGTTAAGTAAGTATTCAATTTATTCTTACATTTTTCATAACAAGTTATTTTTATTTGTACCTTTACAGTTCATAATTAAAACATTTTATATTAAAGCTTACACTGTTATCAATTTACACCATAGATACATATGTTTATATCCTTGTCTTGCAAGACTGAAGATTCAACAGTTTTCTAAAATACAATGATTAGCTTTTCTTAACAATCTTGAGTTAAACTGAAGTAGTTGCTGAGCAGCAGTAGCAGTGGCCGAAGCGAACAGTAATGGGCAACGTCAATCATGCTCCCTTCCATGTCTTCGTAGGTGAAACACCCCGAGAATTATCCTGCAGTGTTAAAACAAAATCAAATTATTTTCTACTCAAATAAAGTACTTAAACTATGTAATGTGGCAAACTAGGCATATCAACTAGTCCTTCATCAGCCCATGGCTGAACAAAAGCCATAGGCCTTGTCATGTTGTGCATTGTTTAATTTCTTCTTTGTTTAGGGCCAGTTTTTCAGTTTCCAAACATTTTTATTTAACATAACACTAAATTTGAATGGTAAACATTAGTTATGTATACATAAAATATATGATGATAAATATATCATAATAATTATTATGTGGGTTGCTGCTTGATCCTTAATTGTGTCAAACAGCTTACCTTTAATTATTAATACGGCAGATAGGTTTTCCATTCTTTGTAAGAAAATCCATTGTTTGTCAACTAGATTGATGTTAGTAGGGCAGTGGTCCATTCTTGTATTTTCAGCTCTTAGCACCATCTGCAAAAATATTATGATTAATGTTTTGTACTTAGTTGTTATTTGATTAATGGTTATTATAATTTGTTTCAATAAATACTTATGTACAAACATCAATATTAATAATTTCAGTTGTTACAATGGAGGTTAACGGACATACTGTGATAATTATTCTAACCACAACAAATAGCTAACTAAGCCAAGCTAAATAAGTTGCTTATCTATACAACAAAGGAATGATTGTCAGTATGATGTGTATGATACAAACAACATTTGACATCCAAAATGCCTTTAATGTGCCTATTTGAAATAAATGATTTGGCTTTGACAAAATTTTCCTAAATATACTGGGTTACTTACTTGTAGTGATGAAGATATTGACTTTTCGCTATTTGAGCAAAACAGCCTGTCTTAGCGCAGCCAGCGATAGCTCCCATAGAGTGAGAAAGTAAGGACACTTTGTCCCAGTTGAAGTGCTCTTTTTATATACAAAATCATCCTCGCCCTCGGTCAGTCCCATTTGTTGTAAGTCATAACTGAAAATTAAAAACATATTGAAATCCTCGTACGGTTAAGCTTTATTTTGAATTCTCAAAGATCTCGAATTAAGTTGTTATAACTATTATGTTTAGGTACGTGGGGCAGTTATCATTAAATTATTGAGTATTTTAGCTATGATTGCGAAAGGTAAGACCCCCAAGTTTAATCATAATAATTGTGTATGTGTACCGGAAGTCGTACGACGAAAACCCATGTCCAGGGAGGTCCAAAGCTAATATAGGTCTATCTTTGATGATCATCGGTATCAGAGATAAGTACCTACACGAACTACAATAATCTAATGAGATACGAACAACTTTTTCGTAAATATATTAGGTTAGGTAGGTACTTACTTGTAGGATTATATTGACTTAGACAGACTTAGGTTCTTTTCGCTATCGAGCAAAACAGCCTAAGTCTTGGTGCAGCCGCCAGCGAAAACCTTCTTGTCCTCTATCAGAGAATTTTGCAAACGTATTCCTTCTACAGCAAACCACAAGAAATTTTTTCCGAACTATTTAACATAGGCCCATGTTTCTGTATGAAAATAGTAAATATAATTTTGTATGTTAAAAAACATAAAACAACTATTAATTGAAACAATATTTAAGGTAAAACCAAACAAAGATTATTATGGTTTAAAAGTTTCCTATTTTCATATTAACTTTTGTTTTTTTATATTACTCAGTGTCAGTGTTGCCAAATTTTCTCCCGAGTCCACTAGAAGTCGCAATTTTTTAAAACTATTCTTATTCTTATTACCGATGTTCGATCGCCGTTTTGGAGGTCCATTTTAAGATTTGAGAATTAACACAATATAAGTTATTCACAGTATTTTTTAGATCATCATACAATAATATCATAAAATAGTTTACTCAAGAAGTTAATGAAGATGTTTGTTAGATATTGTTTTCTTATCCCGGAAGAATGTTGCCGTGGGATTTTTTTCGAAATTACTTTGTTTCTCGATCTCCACGCAACTCAGCGTACAGACGCCAGCTGTAGGTACATATCCACAGTGGTTTCCGCAATTGAAAGAAATAAATCGTAAAACGTCAGTAGTTTTATGATTTATTTCTCACTTTCACAGTGTTTAAATAAAAAATAAAACATGCCATTATCGTGTTATTATTCGAGTCAAAGTTTAAGTAGTTGATTGTATTGTTTTCTACAAATTGAGTTAGTCTAACCACTAGACAAAACCACCAGCCACTGAAAGCAAAATTTTGTCCCCACCCCTGTGTCCAAACCCCAAGTTTAGTGGAAATCCCACTAACTTGACAACTCTGCTTTTTTACGATTTTATCGTTGGCCACAGATAACTAAAACGTGAAAAATAAAACGTTTCCTTGCGTATTTCAATTATGGTAGTTTTTGGTAGAAGTGTATTATAAAATTGGTTTTTCATTTTTCGGCCATCATTGTACATTTTTATTTATAAGCAGTAGTAGACCATCAGTTGTAATCAATACAAAATGTAATTATAGCAAAATTATTCAGAAGCGAATAGTTCATATATGATGAAACGAAACGCGTTCACGAATCAAATAATGCCCGGTATTTGGTACCCCTCTATACAATTTGCCTCAGTTTGTATCAGATAAAGTTCTACAATTCCGAATATGAATATTGATTGCTACTGCAGTTGGCTTAAATTCGGAATGGCTTTAACAATCAAAATATGTTACGCAATTAGGCTGCGGGTCTACCTACCTACCTACTTACAGGACATACGATACTTTTTATGCCGATATTCCCAAGGAATCAAGACTTATGCGGGTGAAACCGTGGGACGCAGGTAGTCAGTCATATAGATGCAAAGGTAGGATACCAAAATGGCGATAAACAATATTTTTGGTTTCAAAGCAATGCAGTTAATTGAATTTTGCTGTTTGTGTTGCAAACCTATGATTTCGACAGTTATTTTCTCAGAGATATTGCTGTTTTTGCTACAAACTGTCAAAGACTGAAGCTGATTTGACATTGACAGACTCATTCAAAGTTGGACTAACACTCAAAAATAGAATGTTGCTGCCTTAGCACCTACATGACTCATTTGAGGGACAGTGTGCTGACTGACGAATAATCCGCCAGTTAGATATTGGGTACCGACTGTTAACAATAAATAACGTGACAAGATTATTGTGTGCAATTGATGTTGTTGTAGCGGTTCTACACCGCCACATGCAAACTACGCATCATACTGACGTCAGGCAAAATCCTGCATCGCGCAAGCAGAGTTTACCGCCAACTCGCATATATGTATACAACGTCCCGATATCAATCGTACAGAATATATAATAGTAGGTACTATACGTCAATCGTCGGACATTCGCCCACCAGACCCAACACCCGTCTGGTCGGAGGATCCTGCCTTTTCTATGGAGGATGAGTGAACCTTACACCCTGTACCTCATACCTATATATTGTTAAAAAAGTGTGGTTAAAAAAACTCCTTGCCAAATTTTATCGAAATCCGTTTAGTGATTTAGACGTGAAAAGGCAACATACAGACAGACAGAGTAGTATGGATTGATGGGGCCAAACTGGGGTGACTACCGATATGACGACTAATAGAGAAGTATGGAAGAAAAGGACATTTTGCGCCGACCACTAATGAATAATTGAGATAAGGACAGGAGAATGATGATGATGATGGGACCAAACTTTGGCAATTAACCTAGCTAAAGTTTCTGTTCAAAAGTTCAAAGCCCCTTATGGCAAGATATACTAGTCTTAGTATAAGACGCCCTGTTACCTGGTAGTACAGTAAGTCCGGTGTCTCATGCGCCACGGTCCAGTTGAGCATGGCAGGCTCTCCATCATTGCACTCCAGCTGGATGGTCTTCATGTAGTCCTCGAAGGTCTCGGACGTGGCCGCCTGGTCGGTGGTCTTGTGGGTCCACTCGCAGTAGCGGCCCACTGGAAAGGCAAAATGGCACCTTCAGTATTGAAGCTCTTTACTACGTGTGTCTGCGGGGTAATTGCGTAACACACTATCAGTAGCAATGGCTTTCATTTTGACAGTTCAACAACATTCATTACGTTATTAACGTTGTTGAGCAGACAAATTTTTCGAACAATATGAAGCAATGGATTAGCAATATCCTTCAAAATTATTCAAATTGTGATTAAAAGTGTGTTAGGGTAACTACATAGCACAGATGGCTCACTGCGGTACATCGCGGGCTGCTTGTTGTACCTCGATGCCTGGCGTGTGTGTGTGTGTATATTAGCGTGCATTTGATTTATTATAGAGGTGACATCGAGGTAGCGAGCTAAGCCGCGACCGCGAGGTGTCGCAGGGAGGCCTCGAGGGCTCGAGGCAAGCAATTAAGGTACTGATGTGGCACTACTTTTAACAGAAAACTGTTAAAACTATTTCGACTTTGTAGCATTTCCTAAAACGTAAGAAGTAGGTATCAAGTGAAATGAGCACCCACTTTAACATTGATCACCTTGTTTCAAAAAGCAAGTGTGCAAGTCATATTTCGGATTTTAGACCATCAATTTGGTCTTCATTTCTTAAAGGCGAAAAGTTGAAGTCGTGTCATAGCTCGACGTTGAAAGTCTAGAGATTTTAAAGACTAGCCGAATGGTACCAATGTCTTCGATCGAATCACTACTTGATTTAATACAACAGGTGTTTTGTTCCTATGAGCGGTAGTTTCACCCACCAGCAGTTGGGTACGGGTACCCCTCGTTATCGTACGCCACTCCGGCGAACACGCGTTGTTTCCTCTGGTCCTCTTCCTTCTTCTGGCCGAAGCCTCCCTCTGAGGAGTCGCTGATGTAGAACGGATGGAACCTGAATGGATTCAGTAGTTAGTAAGAATTGAAGAGTTATTAACCAGGGGTATATGTGATAGAAAAGTTGGTTTCTGTGAGTACAGTTTAAAAAAAATATATAATCTGAGGTCTTTACTGTCTTTAGGCTTATGACGGGTCAGTTATTTTCTTTTGAGTGTGGGTAGGGTTGTAAGTGTAACCCTAAGAACTAATGTCAAGTCTCCGTTTGACCGGCATTGCTATGCAACCATATTATTATGATTGCATAACAATGGACTAACTTTATATTTAAGCTTTCATGATCGACTCAGAAGATCTGAAAGAAGCGATGGAAGTATGCCTCACTTAGCAGGGTTAGTCCTGTCGTCTCCTCCCTCGACCATGAAGGTGTAGGTGTTCCCGCGCTCCACGTACAGCTCCGGGATCAGCTGGTCGTTGATGTACCACGCGATGCCCCAGGATGGGTGACCTGCATACAAAAGACCCTCATTAATCAGAGAAAGTATTAATAGTTTTGTTTTGTTTTGGTGAGGTTTAGTTATCAGTTCATCATATTGGTGAAGCTGAGAGGAGTAAATGGTGAGACAGTCGATATTTCCAGTCATTCTAAAATATGTTGAGTGCAAGATATGAAAATGGATAAAAATAAGAAATATTAGAGGGTTATATTTACCGTATGGAAGGAATCCATTACTAATATCATTGTCTGCATGAAACAGAATAATGTGAAACATTACATTCCAGTATTTTTTTTTTTCATAAAGTCGTTAAGAGAAAAAAAAAACAAATTTGTAGTCCGTATCCAAAAAGCACTCATTTTGTGACTCGATGGTTAATCGCAGTTCTTTCAAGTAGACTAATTCTATGAAAACTCTGTAGGTACTCTTTGTAGTGTTGTGTTTGATATGTAGCTTCCTTCTTAGTTGATCCCATAGAGGATAGTAACTTAGAGCGCCACGTCCAACAATACCGTGCTTCTTGGGTGAGTCCTTACCAGTGATGGGCGTGTACCCGCGGGCCCCTCCCGCGGGCCCAATGCGCGCCGTGAAGTTCGTGACGCCCGACAGCACCCGCGGGGGCCACGGCTGGGGGCCCGACGAGTCCGTCTCGGCGAGGCCGATGCAGCTGTTCTCGTTCTGTGGGTACGGGACAGTTGAGGGATTCATGTATAAAATGTTTCTGCGAGCAACAAGAAAATGTATGGCTTAAATCTGAACAGTCATCTAATCTTATGGCTATTATAAATTAAATGGAATGCAAGTTTTCTTAAAAAAAAATAACCATGATAGGTGAACAGGAAGCGGTTGACTTCGCTTGATATCATGTATAATTATACAGGTTATTCCTTACAATTTAAGAAAAATGAGTTCCTTTACCAAATACCATAGACGTATACACAGTGGCGTAACTATACGGTGGCATTGGGGCAAAATGCCACGGGCCCACAGCCAGAGGGGACCCAGGCCCGAGAGGGCCATGAGCACAGGAGGATCACAAGTTTATATATGCAAACTTTTCATCATGCATCGTTCAGGTTTCGAACATTTTGTACGTTTTCCCATTGTTTGTCAATTTTTTTGGACAGGACCTCATGCTCAGCAGTAGCGCTTGCGACCACTAGACCAACGAAGCAGTCAGGTGTTAAGATTTGTAGGGAAAATATGAAATCTACGCGGAAGAAGTCGCAGGAGAAGTGCTAGAAAAAAGAAATATAAAGCTGGTTGAGCTTCTTTACATTGAGCGAGGGCCCTATCTCTTGAATTTGCCACGGGTCCCAAACGGTATAGTTACGCCACTGCGTATACCTACTATAGAAATGTAAAAAACTATAGGTATCTATGCCGTATACATAATATGTTATATTCAATATCTATTCAAATTCAAGCCCAACTGAGATTTTGCAATTTTTATGCTCTCATGCAAACTCTCAGTGAACCAAAATCAAGCTGAAATGTACTCTAAAAACACAAATCCTCATAAAACAGAACGAAAATGTTTTTAAAACCAATATTGACCTGAGCACCAAAGTCCAGCTGCACATCATTCCTGGTGGTATCCATGAAGGAGTGCGCGTTGGCCTCGTAGCGCGAGTTGAGCGGCCCGAAGGCGGCGATGACGGACTGCGAGCGTGACGTCAGCACCTCCTTGTCCTTGCCGGCCTCCCGCGCGCCGAGCGGCCGGCGGTACGTTATCGTGGTGATGCCGTTCTTTTGGTTGCCCGATACTGTGGACAGAGAGAGTCCGTCATAGGGGCTGGCTGCCGTGAAAAATGACTATCTTTTCTTAGGAGGAAAAACGATTTTTGTTTGAGAAGTATTGTGAGTTGTATGCGCAAGTCTATGAAGAGGGCATGTCTTGTGGCCGAAATCATAATTCAGATTAACATAGCCTTGAGGAATAAAAAGCTGCACTGTTTTGTATGATAAAAAAACAAAAAATACCACCGCCAGTGACTTTTCAGTCTGGCAACATAGGTGGCTTAATAACACCAAAGGATGCAGTACATCACCCAAGTTAGCTACTGTTGCCAACGAGCTGGCCTTCCCATACATAATTCTGGCACACAGTTCTGGCAGTATGTGTCTAGCCTGCGATCAAAGGGCGGCTTCGAGCCCAATGTGGTGTACAATGGTGAGACTTGTTGTGTCAAAGCGCCCGGCCGAGACATTTGCTCATTATTTTGCTAGCCTGTTTCTGCCCGATAGGTACACCTAATTTGCGTCCTAGTAAATTAAACTTCCAACAAAAATTAAAAATTGTACTTAATATATTTACATGCTTTTAAACCGATTTATTTGCGTTCAGCAGTGGACTGCGATAGTTTGTCAGGTTGATAGTTACCTAGCTGTGCGTCGTTGGTCCCGCCGATCCTCTGGTCGGGACACACTCCGCGCTCTCCGTCGCACTGCGCGAGGTGACTGATGGTGTAGTCTGACACGCGAGGCTGGTTCACTCTGGGACAAAAGTTAACTTGCTATAGCATAAGTCATGACGAGCAGGTGACTCGTAGAAGTGGTGTAAAATATTTGCCGGCGACTTTAGACCAGGGTTGGGATTTGCCTAGCCGTAGTCCTGAAGATTGTACCAAAGAGAAAAAAAAAATTACTCATGACTGCATAATATAAATTAGGTACAGACGCCAGCACATCAAGCTACTACAATCTGTCATATTTCTTTAATAGATTTTCAACTTTATAGCTAAAGCATAAGGTTCAAAGTTGATTGGGAAAATTTTACAGTTTCGGATAGCTTGATGTGCTGGCGTCTGTACCTATTGGAGCTTAGGACAATTTATTTTAAACCTCGTTTTAGTGTTCTTTCCGGAACATCAATTAGTGAATGAATCCAATACCTTCCTTAATTTTAAGACTCGGGGAAAGATGACTCCAAACTCTTAGGATGGTGGCATCATCAACATCACCAGTGTAGCCTGGCCGGCAATTACAACAAATAGCCACTGTTATTCATTCTCGTTTGTTTACTACCGAAACAAACATCAACTCTGACCAGGGTTCTCTTCTACAAGATGAGCTGATACATTCTATCTCCACTAACCTGGTATCCCAGTAAGCCACCACGACGTCGGCCCCCAACATGGCCGGTCTACCTTCAGCTCCAGAGATGCCGAACGCCATGTACTGTTCCTTGCGGAGTCGGGCTGATAGTGTTATCTGGACCTGGTCGCCCTGGAAGTATGAAGTTAGAGTTTAGCGATGAAGAATCTTCAAAGGGGAATAATTAGGAGGATATTGGACTAAAAAGTTCGAATATGCTCAGATTTGTAAAAATGATTATCTTAATATTTTAGCCGGCATTGAGCATATCTGCTACCTACCTTATAGCATATATGCTAACTACCTTATATTGAAATTCTTGGACACAAGGTAGGATCATACTGCGAAAACCTGTTGCGAGTACTCTGGATAAAACCAGATACTTTGCCATCTCGTGGTGAACAGAGGGGTGGGTAGTGAATTAGTGATCATATAAATATATATTAGTGATCATAAATAGGTTTTATTTTAACAATTTAAGTAGTCGATATCATTACTCAACGAATTTTTTCACGATTTTATGGTGAATTTCAGTAAAATTATTGGGTAATAATATCGACTTTCTTACATTAAGCAATGATATTTTACCTTCAGTATTCTCTGGATACCCGCTTGAATGAAAACATTAACGGACTAATTATTATGGCTAAGATATAGTACCAATTACTTAAGTTAAATTAAATATTTTATGGTTTTTATGCTAAACGGTTTGCATATCGAAGTCATACCAGTTGTCAAGTTTTTTTGCTAACGGTACAAACGTAAGACACAATTTAACGTCCATCGATGCACCCACCCACCATCCAAAGCAGCAAAAATGTAGAAAGTTCTCCTCAATGAACGCTGAATTGTACCTATACGAGTATTCCATTTCGAAGCAGATAATTATACAAAAATCAATCAATTACGTTAAGAAAAAAAAAACTTGACGTCAAACCAATGTTTTACCTTACCTGTTACTAAAATAAAAATGGTTACAAAAGAATCATGAATAAATTTAAGTAATATGTTTTACAGCCATTTGGCTTTTCATAAAGATGCTTATGTTTTACAATTGGTGCAGGAGGCCTACCACAAGCTCTTAACGCGATCCATTTTAGGACCTAAACTGAACTGTTCTTCTAATTCGTACCATGACGTCAGTTTAACGATTCAGTTTAGGCCGTGCCATCTGCTGACAGCGATTGTTCCAAACTGAGTCGCATGTTTTGGTTTCATTCATACTTGTTTGGTACCATGACGTCCATAAAGCAGCTCAAGCGATGCAGTTTAGGAACCTAAACTGAGATGTCTTATTTTTGAATCGTTTTTACTTCATATTCATATTCATATTCATTTATTTTGCATTCCACAAGGTACAAAAGATGTTTACAAAAGGCTTAGAGCTAAGAGCCGTTGTAGACCCTGTTAGGGCACAGCAAAAATTTATATTTGATACATAGCATAGTTAAAAATCTAAATCATAGAAACTAAAGTTAAAATAAAATTATACATGAAAACTGAATATATAAGTAGAAGTATATATAAGTAGGTAGACTACTAGGTAGGTAGGTAGGTAGGTTTACTTAGATCATGGTAGGCCACCAGTGCTTCAGAATTAGATAAGCCACAGTACGTTCACCAAATTCAGTTACAAACTTAAACTTTTAGTTTAGTCAAATAGCTAAATACCTATGTACCTATATATTTGTCAAGATGGTGGAACGTGTTTTTATTTTCAAGTTTACCTGTAAGAACGTAAGACAATCACCTGTATTTCCCAGCGCACTTGTAATCTCTTGTCGAGTATCTCTTTGCAGTTGTTGGTGGCGCTGTAGGGCGACTGCGAGGTCGTCGAGCTAGTCTGTAACGGTACATAGTGTTAAGATAATAAATGAATACATGAGGGTCTATCCACACATATCAGGATCAGGGCCTTCCGTGGTAGGGGCGAACCGGGGCCTATATTTATCGGAACTTGCACACGTACCTACTGCAGCGCTCGGCAATGAAGAAGATAAACACTGTTAGGTACATTCTTTTTATTAACCTGTACTGTCCCACTGCTGGGCAAAGATCTCCCCCATACTTCGCTATTCATCTTTGCCTTTTCTGGCCAATCAGTCAAGAAAGAGTTTAGGTCATTGCGCCAGCGTGTGCGTGTCAGGGGCGAGGTGAGTATCTGATCCGCCTATCCGGGCGAGATCGATTAACCTTCAGACGGCGAATTTAAAGAATTCCTAAATGCTCATTGCGAAAACATATGTATGATAGCCGCACTCTCGTAAAGGATGAGCGCCTAATAGAACTAGAAAATGCCCTTAAAGACATAAAACTGGGACAACATAGGTCTGGCAGAAGTTAGGAGACAAGGAGAACAGACTGAAGAACGAGAGCTTGATGTCTTCTTCCACTTTGTAGAAACCAACGGACTACACGGCGTGGGGTTTATGGTAGTAAAAAGTGGAAGAACATCATCATTGTGTTTATAGGATACTCAGAACGAATAGCAGTGCTACAATTTCGCATTTTACCAAAGCAGACCCTTACAGTCATCCAGGTATACGCACTCACATCAATTTATTCGGACGAGGACGTGGAAGACTTTTATGATCTCCTCAATAAGCTTGTTAAAAACATGCCGATTTTTTTTAAGTCGGTATTTTATTAAGTGGGACTGAGCTGTCCGCGTCTCCCGTATACCAAATGAGCTGTGGGCCAAAATAACCACTACGTGGAACCCTGACACAGCCAGAACCAGAACGTGTCGCGGCAGACCCCGTAGAAGATGGCGAGACGAGCTGGAGAAAACAAACGACCAGTAGTCCACTTTAGCCCTGGATTGAAAGAGCTGGAAGTCATGGGAAGAGGCCTTTGCCCAGCTGTGGGATGTTGCAGGCTAACAGTAATTTGATTATTTTGATTTAGAAAATTGAAGCGTAAACCGATTTTCGTTGGTTAGTGACTGGAGAAAATGAAAGCTAACTTAGAACATAGAAGGTCCTGCCGCAGAATGGTGTGGAAAGAGCTTGTCATGTAGTTACCACAGATTTACCTGTATATGTACTAGAGATTAATGAGGTATACAAGTTTAAGTGTTAAATAATCAATGCACCCATTACAAATAAAATAAATCGTGAAGTTATAAAATTGAATAACAAAAATAAATATATAAATAATTATATACTTACAGGGTTATACCACCAAGCAGGCTGTAAATACAACATCCAACATCCCAAGGTAAGCAGAGAGGAAAGAAACACATAACGAAATGGATAAGTTAAATAACAAGATTTTATTAAGTACATAACATTAAATAACAACATTTTATGATTCAGTCTTAGATGTGTTTATGAACCAGGATCATTCAATTGATGTTTTAAGTATGATAATAAATTGCAAACCGGTACTTAACGAAATAAATAAAATGGTAAAGCTAGGAATTTTCCGGATAGGTGTGATGTGAATATAGTATAGTCGACAAAGCATAAGGTAGGTATCTGTATATTTTTAAAATTAAATAGAAGATGCATGAAATAAGTAAACCAGAATTTATCCGGAAGTGATGAAACAGGAGGAGGATTCTGTAAAGGTGTTATAATTGTGGTTAAATAAATAAATAATAATAATAAATAATAATGTGTAGTATCGTACAGCCAGGGGAATTAACTGTTAAGCAAATTGACACCCTGCTGCAGTTTGCCGTGTTATTTAAGCAACTGTCAAAGACTGAAAGAATGACAGCTGTGATTTGAATACGAGGCAATTTCAGTTTGCTTTTAACAATTAAAATACCTGTCTTTAACAAGAAAAAAAAATAGAAGTTTGATGAACAGTAGGTGACCTTTTACAGCCGTCATCACACTAGTGCTAATGAAAATCAACGATATTTTAAAGAATACTGTTGATCCTGATTCATAAAGAGATGGTTCAGAAACCTGTGAACCAATCAAATGAGAACCACTTGGGATTAACACTAGATGGACTTTTAGTTAATCTCTGTGATTTAGTAGTATTGCGTCCTTTGGATGGCTTCCGTTTACCCTGCAAAGATTGGGAATAAAATATATAAAGATATGGTTAATTATGAGAAATGTGGTGTTAGAGATCCGGGCAAGCTGTTAGTAAAGTGATAAGAAAATGATTAATTTCATAAAACAGAACTTTATAAATAAAATAACGATTAGGTAGTACCTTGCATGATAGCATTAACACATTTTCAAGAAAGTGCTTTAAATTGTTTCTTATTCACTGTATTTTCTCTCGCATTCAAACATCATCATAATTTAAGACAGCTTTTAACTTTTATAACGTCATGGATTTTTAAGTCTTATTAAGAACAATCACTCCATCTTCCAAACAACAATAAATCAACAATAAGTAATCAACATTCATTGCATATGACAAGACGTGGCTAAACCCAATGACGTATTATATCATTGGCTAAGCCTAAAAATATGGCTACTAACTTCAGTGGTAATTTAAAACCAAGACCCAATTTAAATATACTCCAAAGCCTCACATATATATTTAGTTGCTGTTCTTCCGAGATATTATTATCTATAGCTTATGGTTTCTTTAAAACACATTTAGTATGTACATTATATCTCAATTTTAACGCTCTTGTTCAACGCACCAAAAATGACATCTCAGAAAATTCCAAAATTAAGTATCTACCAATTAAAAAATTGTTCATCGAATATATCCCTTTATCTTTTACAACATCACCAAGCTCAACAAGTTTCACACCATCCTCCCTACATTCACCCTTCCCAATATCTTCCAACAACTCACAGTAATCTTGGTCTGTCCCAGCGCGGGCGGCACGTCCAGGTCCTTCGGAATGTACACGTGTCCGAAGTTATGTCTGTACTCCACACACCACACCGCTAGCCAGTCGATGTCGTAGGCAGTCAGCTTGCCGGGCAGCTGGATCTCTATGTCCTCGCCTTGGTAGCCGCGGAGGGGGTGTAAGGAACCCATCTCATTGGGGACCTGGAAACAGAGGAGTGTTACCCAATAAGTAGGTAAATGAGTTGTGGAGGTCATAAAGGCAATCGTTCTATGTCAAATATTGGTAATCAGGTGTGCATCCGATTAGACTGGAAGCCAACCCCAACAAAGTTGGGCAAAGGCAGATGATGAGTTAAAGAATAAGGTATGTTACGATAATCTATAAATACCTAGACCATTGCAAAGCAGTCATGACAACGAATTATATAAGAGAAAATATATTTTCAAATCTATTTTTCCTGAAATAAACCTCATATTCCTCTATACCTAGTAGGATAACCAGAACTGATTGGTAATATCAAATATTACGGTTGTCAACTTTTGAATTGACGTCATCCTAACGTAACATCACGATTCACGACTGTATTTCCGAACGGGATAGTTAGAAGTACACATATTTCTTAGATAAGTGCCATAGTAGGGTCAGATTACTATTATATATATACTACTACTAGGTTGACTTTGACTTTGGTGTGCTTGTTGACATCTACCGGGCACAAATCCAGACTCCGGGCTGCTAATGAGCAAATCCTATTGGGAAATTGCAATAACCCATTTTTAAACTGTGTTCAACGGTATGTACCTACGCCTTAATTGTCTTAATTGTGCATTAGTCCATTAGTTATTTAGATTGTTTCTAAAATAAGTGTGTACCTAATGTATGTGAACTGGCTGCACTTTTTTAAAAATAAATAAACATTTTGCCCGCTCTGTGTCTCCATGCTCAGCAGTCGAACTTACGAGCACTTCACCAACGAGGTAGTCCGCAAATGCATCACCACTTTTATCTTCCTACCTTAGTTCCAAAAGGATTCGGCTCCGATCCATTGCCAACCCAGAAGTAAGCATCAGGGCCTGCTCCATCATAGTGCAGGTTAGGTATGTAGAAGGTCTTAGCATCCAGAACGCTGATGTTGCCAGACCTGAGGCCGTGGGCCAGGCGCTTGAACTCGGGCAGGACGCGCGGGCGGGGAGGGTCCAAACCCGGGGGGATAAAGACATCGCCGAAGTTTACCTGGGAAAGAAGAAATGGGAGAAATTAATATGAGGTTTTGTAGTTAATTAGTTGACAAATAATATGTCAACCCAAGTGAGGGTAAGTGTCACCGCCGCTCGACAAATAAATACCGGAAGCTTCGCAGATGGGAGGTTCCATCAAAATAGGTATTTTCAAATTTCCTTTCCCTTGTTTTTATATCTTATGCTGAACACATGATAAAATTTTGTAATAAGAGGCATTTCAATAAGGACTGTGTAAGTACTAAAAACTTATTTCAAAAAGCCAAAAATTCAGTTGTGACCGTCCACGAAATCGAACCTAGGACTTAGCCAGATAGATGTCACAAAAGGAGAATGTGGAAATAAAAGTACGAATAAGTTCCTACTATCTATAAATAAAAAAAATCAGTAATTATTTTGTATTCGTAAACAAAGCGTAGGTACTATAAATGCATTAATACCGTACGCTTACAACTTGCGTGGGATGAGGAAACGGCGGACGAAATACACGTGGGTGGATATGTCTGATGGTCTGGAAATACCGACCCTCCCTAGACATATCGACGGCGGAAATGTCGTATTGGACAGGGTTTTCAATGTTTCTTAAGACATTTGAAATC
The DNA here is from genome assembly GCA_914767645.1 of Hydraecia micacea. Taxonomy (NCBI): domain Eukaryota; kingdom Metazoa; phylum Arthropoda; class Insecta; order Lepidoptera; family Noctuidae; genus Hydraecia; species Hydraecia micacea. The sequence continues at coordinate 737,906 of OU611798.1, forward strand.
GATCTACGTTATTGCAAAAGCCAGTAATATCGTAGGTATACTGCATTTTTGATCGGACGAACTTGTAAAAAAACTGCTGCAGGATAAATAAATTCTTATCTATTACCATCAATTTTATAACACCTCAAATATTAGAAATTGTCTGACACATAAAATATAAAACCTCATTATTGTCAAATTAACATCAGCGAACGCATCCATTGACTATGAACGCGACCAATAGCAGCCTGCCGAATGCCGGCAATGGCCGCCAAACGTCACATTTTGGCGCGAAAGTTGTAAGCATGCGCGCCAAAAGTAATCGATATTTTGTTTCGGTTGTTACTTGCGGGTGTAGCCGTTTTTGCGTACTTTTATTAGGCGGTAATAATTTGGAGTATGTAAAATGTACGGGAAAATGAATTGCAATGAAGACAGAATTTTGAATTATGATCGATAAAAACTTTAATTATCATAATTTATACTTTTCAGAAAAATAGGAAAGAGTCAAATACTTTTTAACGTTTCTATCTAAACCTCCAAATTGCTACTAACAGGTTCCCGATCATACCTATTGAACAGTTCAATGACATCTCGAAACAGACTCAATACTCCCAACGAACATTCAAGGATATCGGAAAAGCCGTCACAAGTACAATGACAGTAACCTCTAATACATTATTCTCAGAAATACATGATTTGTTGTAACATCTTGTTTTATGTCAATAAAGGTACAAGTTCGTAGCCGACTGCAGACGACAGTAGCAGGCGACGTATCGCCGCGACACTACTGGTTTCAATGTATTTCTATGAAATACCTTCCATAGCTGCCACCATAGAAATGTAAAAAACAGGAGAAGTGGCAAGGGGGCGTGTCTGTGTCCACGAGCTATGAGCAAATTAAGCCTGTACTCGGCAAATGGCCGTCTCCGCGAACTAGTGCGATTTCGACCGTGATCGTGGTAAAATATAAAAATGCCGAGTTGTTCAGTGGTTTCCTGCAAAAACCGAAGTCAAAATAAAAACTTCGTATCTCACGGAATCACTTACCATATGTAAGTAAAAGTATTTTCCTGTATTTGTCATAAAAATCATAAAAAACAACAAATCGTAAAATATTCCTTGCTTTTACTACGTTATTTTTGTTTTCAAATATCGCAGCGGCTGTACTATTTTTGCAGCAAATACATTGCTCCTTAACCACTACCTTAAGGATTTCGCTAAGCGACTCGACAAGCAATGTAAAAATAACAAAACGATAATTTATTTATGCGGAGCGTCGCATGGTACGGCCGCTGTGTCTTGCGGCGAGATAGTGATGTAATTGGTAATGTCCACTAACGTAGGCTATCGACAACAATGTCGATTGCCCAACGAATATATTGCTATTATAGTTAATTTTTCAATTTGTCAACCGTTTTAACCCGGTTTATAGAAGACCTGACAAGATGACGTTTAAATCCGGATGGTAGACCCTTGAGAAGATGTAAAATAATATTAACTTTTTTATTTACTTCAATTTTTTTTTTTTTAGCTACATTTTATTGATTTATAATATAATATGCTCTGGACATATCGTTTTTTATTTATTTTATTTTCATGACCGTACATTATTTTTAGTACAATAATGAATGGAAGAATCGATAATTTTCCGATTTAGTCAATCACTAGCGTATATGTAAAATAAATTGCTTTTGCACAGCACAACGATAGCGACAGATGTTCTTGTGTGAGTAAGTTGTACGGTGCTTGGTAAATGCACGCTGTGTATGACGAGTTAAGGTTTATAATTGACTGTGTAGTACGTTCTGATTTATGAATTGCAAGTGTGTGCGCGACTTTGTATCTATTGCTTTTACTGAATTACATGTGTAGTAGTGGCGCGGTGGTGGGGCCAACCTAGCGACATCGGGTTCTGATACATTTTCAACTACCGGGCATATCTCCTTCTTTCATATATCTATGGCTGCCACGTATTTCGTAGAAATACATAGAAACCAGTAGCAGGCGACACGCTGCAGTCGTCTGCAATCGGCTACGGACTTGTAACTTTAATAATCTTTAATAGCACAAAAAAAACCATTTTCAACTTTCGCTGCTCGCTGTTGAACGTTACCTACACGAAGGTTATTAGAAAAATCCGTACCTACTACTTATGGAAAGATGTAGCTGTAAAGGCTCCCGCAGTCAGCCGCGACGCGACGATGCGACGCGATTTTGGTAAAACAATTTCCGTGAAGTCTTATAGAAACTGTTCTACTACAGTCGCGTCGCGCCTATCTGCGGACGCCGTAACTGCGCAGGGCTTTTTCTTTTATTTTTTGTGGCCCTCTTGGAACCAACCCATCAACAACTCCCCCAGAACTAAATTCTGAAATTCATCATGAACTTTGTACACTTACGGTAAACCTCCGGCACCACACACTGATCCACTTGATGTCCCTGAGTCTCTTGCCCCCCGGGAGTCGCAGCAGGATGTCTGAGTTGCTGTGTGCTGATAATATCGGAGGGTCCCTGGAAGAAAAGAGATTGATCTGTTAATTATCGTCGGCATAGCGAGCGCATGTCACCTTTTGCGCACTGTCATTTTCATTCAAACTTGGCAACGTATCGCGCCGTCACGCGTCGTCGGGAGAACAACAAGGTGCGCGAAAAAATTAACCATATGGTGCTTAACATTTTATTCCTTGACTGTAAATGTCCAGATGTCAAGTCAGGGAAATTTATTGATTGATAAGCAAATTGACTGCCAACTATAATTTCACTAATTTCTAGTATTCATTTCAGCCGAAAGACGTCCACTGCTGGACAAGGACATAGGCCTTTAATTACTAAGCATCACCACTTCGACTAGTTTTGATGTGCTTCTCGCATCCAGCGGATTCCCACGACCTTCACAAGGTCATCGGTCCACCTTGAGGCCTTCCAACTCTACGTCTGGTATACTACAATTAAATATCCTTACATAATAATTTGAGAAACCGCGGGCGCAGTTAGTACATAGGTACTTGTAGTTCATTACGCTTTCTCGCAGTACTTAAATCGCCACATTCTTTTGAGCGAGAAAAGAATTGTAAAACCTTGTCGAAGAATAAACGAGATGTTGTTCCTCTCGTTAGGGCACTGCCGGCAAGTATGTACTACAGTGGCACATACACACAGAGGGTACATACACACAGAGGGTACATACACACAGAGGGTACATACACACAGAGGGTACATACGAGCGACGATTTGTTAACAAGCGACCCTTATTACATTTTACGATTCGCACGCTTTGCAGTCGCAATGTGGAGATGCTTTTATATTTTTATTGCTAAGATTAGACAAGAACATACAGACAGAGAGACGACTGTATCATTCATAACTTGTTTCTGCCCGCGACTTCGTCCGCGTGAAATTTCTTGCCCCCCGACCCACCCGTCGCATCGCATCACCTGCCCGCAGTGTCACTTCGTTTTCTCTTAGCGATCTTTTTGAGTTTTTTTTTCTTTTCGCTCGACTCCTAAGGTTCATAGCGTTATGTTAAAACAAACAAACTCTTCAGCAGATGCTACTATAACGCCATCTTTAAAAAAAAATCAAAGTCATTTATATAAACTAGGCTGAGAATAAGCACTTTTCGAACGTCAAAACAAAAATATTTGTCTGTCCGAAACGGCTGAACCGATTTCGATAAAATTTGGTATGGAATACATTGAACCCTGGAGAAGGACATAGGCTACTTTTTACGGACATAACACGCGGGCGGGGCCACGGGCGGAAGCTATGGAAAAACTAAAAATACAGTAACAAAAACAACGAAAATATCATAACTGTAAAAGCAAAAAAAAGAAAGAAAATCCTCGATTTCCTTAACGTTTGTCAGAACGAAACACCCCTCTTCTTACAGACCCATTACGTCTCCCTCATAATTATCTTTATTTAATTACCAAACAATTTCACTATTGTGTTATTCATATTTTTGACGATGCCCTCAAATTAGGAAACGTTTTGTATTTCCACCCCTGAGATATATTTTGGGATGTTTTAATGGGGTGGCTCGAGTATTATCTGTATTTGCATAGCTTTTTTGCGTCGTCGAGTTTTCTTGATTGTGTTTACTTTTGTACACGAATCTTTGCTAAATAGGTACTTATTTCTTAGGTATTACGTTAGGAAAACGTCGTGAGGAAACCGGTATGTTCTAGAACCAAAAATTCGAAGATATGTGACATCTCCACTCCCTCTCTTACACAGGAGGCCTCTGTCCCAGCAATTTTTGGTTCTAGGACATGCCGGTTTCCTCGCGATGTTTTCCTTCACCGTTTTGAGAGTTAAATTATTTACAAAGTAAAGCGCCTGTCTGGGTTCGATCCTACGACCTACAGCTTGTAAGTCGCGGCCGATACCACTGGGCCACCAACTCACCACTGCTCATAGAGACATACTTAGTACCTTTCACTTATTTTCCATACAAAAAGGTAATCTGGGCTAATTGGTCATAACCCTACAACCTAAAACCCTATAAAAACCCTTAGACCTACAAATATCTAGGTCCTGTCTTTCACAAACACACTTATACATACATATATACATATTTATTTAGGTATTTGTCGTAACTAAAACGATATTTAAGTAGCACATTGTCAGGTCACAACATTGCTTTGACACGATTTTATTGATTTTCAAAACGTTGCGGCTGTAATGTAACCAATGACTAGTTCCAAAGCTTTTACTAGGAAATGACGTAATTAGTGAGTCAAACATAGGTTTAGGAAGGATTATAGAACTAGTATCATGAACAGGCTGTTCCAACATCAAAATCGCGAAAACAAAAAATACTGTCCCATACAAAACTTCATTGCCTACTCGACCCAAATGTATGGGACGGCTGATCATTTTTTCGCAATTACGATGTGGGTCCCGTGGAGAAGGTTGTTTAGTTTGATGGTCTGTACCACACCCTTAGACCACACCTTTCTGGTACATCCTGTATAGTGAGATTTTGAGGTAGGTATCTTTATAGGGTAAGAAAGAACAATAATTAATATATCTTAGGCATGCGTTGAATAATAGGCGAGGTACAAGTAAAGAATCTGCCCCTTCCCATTTTTGGATTCGATACTAGGACGCCCCCTTAATACCCACCAACATTTGTAGAATGTACAGTCAACAAAAGAGATACGTATGCAGGATCGTCAGATAAAGTTGAAGTTTAGTAAGAAACCGATGGATGTTGTCGACTAAAATTTAATTTGATAAAAGAGCTGTTTGTTTTCTATTATTAAAATTAAATTTTCACTCAAGGAATTAAAAAATTAGGAAATTTTTCACTTGCCTCACCTTATTATTTATTATTCTTATCGTATCGTAAGCTATTAGGTACACGTTGAACATTACTTAGGGTTAAAAAAAACATTTTTAAAGTCAACCTTCATTTACAAATTACCACGCGCCTACGCAACACGGAAAAAGAAAACACTTACTAAAATTACATTTTAAATACTTAACTAATTTAAATAAAAAGCTCTCCTTGAATTACGTCCGAACATTTAAGGAGCTCAAGGAAAGCCCTCATTGATCGCAGGACGAATTTATTTCGTTTTGACTTCGTCCCATGAATACTAAGTACGACTTCGGCGGTACGACTGCGATGAAACGACTTGTGACGAATGTGATAGGTACTCATTTGGATGAATAACGAAGGGTGGAGGAGGATGATGCAGGAAGTTATTTAAAAGTAGAAAATATAGTCATGGACGAGGTCGCAATTTTGAATTTAATCTGGGGTGGGTTTGTGGCGGCATCTACATTGCGACAATGTGAACTACGCATCACACTGATGTTATACAAATCCTGCATCGCGCAAGCAGAGTTTACCGCGCAACTAGCATATAGACGTAAAACGTCGGGCAGTTGCCCACCAGACACAACACTGGTCGGAGGATCCTCCCTTTTCTATGCAGGATGAGTGAACTTTACACCCTGTCCCCCATACCTCTATAGGTTATAATAGGATATACGCATTTTATGACTGCCTCGTTGGTCTAATGATCGCAAATGTGACTGATTACGAGATTTTCGTAAAAAACAATGAATAAATGGAAATTCGTTAAAGAACACAGGCAACTCACAAAAAAAAAAAATTGTTGACTTTTTTTTGTTACTGCTAATGAAAAATATGTAAAAATTTTGAGTTTCAATTTCTGAACATTCTTGTCTTCAGGTATATTAAGTTTGAAGTTTCAGAGGAATAAAAATCATTTATTCCGCTAACAATTATTGTATTAAGCTTCATAAAATAATATCCATTTACGGAATCATTTGCATCGTTATTGTAATTTTGAACAACACAAAATTCTCAGTACCAGCCTATGAGCATATAGACCGGATTTGTTCCCATTTGTACACATTTCTGGGATCGCTGCCTCATTACACGGAAATTACTACATAACAGACGAAATGTGGGTGTAACTCTACACCCACCTGTCTAGGTTTCTGTCTAGCCTTTCGGGAATTACAGGCGTGGTGTGAGGTTGACATCCATATTTATCTATGCTTACAACCAGTCTTACCAATGGGTATCGTATTACCCAGTAATAGCTCCATGTAAAATACTGGTATTCAGCTGCATCCGGTTAGACTGGAAGCCGACCTCAACATAGTTGGGAAATGGCAGGCAGATGATTACTTATCTATGCATGTTATTAATTAAAAAGTCGCTTTTCGTGTCTGTCTGTGTGACCGCTTCGTTCTTCCAAACTGCACAATGATTTTTGATGTAATTTAGAGCATTTATTTCGGAACGTTTATGTGTATAAAACATTAATATATCTTAGATACAGCATAGAAATATCGATGTTTTGAGAAGTTATCATTGCATCCTTGCGATGCGGGGGAGGGGGGGGGGGGGGGGAGGGGACAGTACCTAATACACAAAGTGAAATGAAATCGTTTATTCTGTTGATATAGGATATCGGATCTACCTTTACAGATCATATATGAAAAGAGAAAAGCTAGATGGAGTCAACATTTCCTATCTGACTACCCTTGAGAAGAAATGGCGAAACAAATGCAGGTGCAAGTTTCTTTTAATGACATCCAGACATACTCCTGTTCAGATCATGTGACGACCATAGGTATAGATTAGTGCTGGAATGATCTTTTGAGGAAAGAACCACACAGATTCAAGTGGACCCGTCAAGGCTGTACACCTACCTACATTATCTGTTCCAGTTATAGCTCCAACAGCTCGGCAACAACCGATGTGTCCTCGATTAGGGCTTCGTGTAGCGTCGATCGAATCCCTGACATTTGCATTGTGTGCCGTTGGAAACTTCGTCAGTGAAGCAAAAGTTGGCCATCATAGGTACGAGTACAATACGTAACTGTATGTTTGTCACTAGGCGGGGTGGAACCGGTTCTTAAATTAGACTGTTAGAAAGTTGGTTTTAATCATGGCCAAATATAAACGTGTTATTAAAGCTTCTCAAAGTGTTATGTGTTAACTGTTTTATATAGGGTGTTGCAGAGCTGATGTGTCGACCTTAGCTCTTATTTCACGGGCATCATCACCTGCCTAGCCTTTTCCTAACTATTTTGGGGTCGGCTTCCAGTCTCACCGGATGTAGCTGAATACCAGTATTTTACATGAAGCGACTGCCTAACTGACCTCCACAGTCCAGTTACTGGGTAATACGATACCCCATGGTAAGACTGGTTGTCAGACATTCGGGCTTTTGACGCCCCGTAACGTTTTATTTCACCGGCATATAAGTACCAAACAAAGTAGAACACAGCAATGTTTTGCTCAGTTTACCAATGAGCATTCTGCATAACGGCAGAAGTCATAATCAGCCTATAATGTTCCTACTGCGGGGGCACAGGTCTCCTCTCCTCGAGAGGGAGTGGGCTGTAAATTCTGTAATCTAACATGCGGGCCCAGTGCGGGTTGGTAAACGTCACATGTCTTCGAATTTTTGGCTCTAGGACATGCCGGTTTCTTCACGATGTTTTCCTTCACCCTTTTAAGAGCAATGGTGATGAAATTATTTACACAAAATAAAGCGCCTGCCTGGGTTCGAACCCACGACCTACATCTCGTAAGTCAGGGCCGTTTATTAATAGCTTTAGTAGGGTAAGGCTAATATCATGAAAGATAATAATCCCTTAAAAGATTTCGACTGAGAAAGTACTACCTAACATTCCTAGATATTCACAAGCAAACAACACCATGAAATTGATGTACCTACAACCTCAAACCACTCACCTAGTAGTATAATCCTCTGGATACGGCACCAAGATCCCTTCAGGACTTGGCTGTGGCGTATCGCCGACCCAGAAGTAAGCATCGGGGCCGGTTCCATCGTACGCGAATCCTCGGACGAAGACTGTGCTCTCGTCCACTGCATAGACGGTACCGCGGATGCCGTGTGCGTATTGTGTGAGCCGACCAATCAGACGGCCGTAGTAGGGCTCAGGGCGACGGGATGTGACGGTACCTGCGGAAAAGAGATAAGTATTAGGATATAGAAGATCATTTTGACAGGGTTTGTTGGTCAGGGGTGTTATGGATTCTTGAGTATCGGTTAGCAAGGGGCCAAGGTTGCTAACGCAATTGATATACCGTTATGGTTGATTACGACCATTATGAATTTGGGAGATTACGAACTTTTGGCATAATGGTAACGGCGTTGTCTTAGTATAGTTGTCATAATGGCCAATTATTAGCCGTGGTCGTGTTACTTTTGTCAATATCATTGTGTACTTTTAAACTTAAACAGCGTTCTATGGTCTGAAATTAACAGCAACAATGGTAATCAATGTATGTACAGTCAGGGAAATAACTGTTTACCTTTTACCAGCACATTACGTCTATTTGCCAATTTTACCATCTTAGACAAGACTGTCAAATAAACTGTTGTAAGTTGAATTACTTAATTAACTAGGTTGGATTAATTAAGGAGGATATTGGTAGTCATTAGTCTATTACAAAAACATTGTCCCTAACTTCATACTATTTATTTTTATAAGAAGTTTATTTCTTCTGCAGACGCAAGGTAAGTTGTATGAAGAACTTAATATTATTTTGTTAAAGCTCCTTAAATAAAGAGAAAATCTAGCAGACCTACGTACAACTACGTAGTTATACCATTTATAACTCAAGAACGGCTGGACAGATTTTTATGATCTTTGATTTGTTGGATTTATCTTCGCTCCGAATAGCAGAATAACTTAAAAATGGTAAAAAGAAATTATAAAGATTTTTCATTTTCTCATACTTACATACATTAAATTCAGCTATAAATTAAAACAAAATATATACTCGTAGATTCTGAGTTGGTAAGATGTTCGCCAACTAGTTTTCAATATTTAAGTATTCCTACTCTGTTTGTATAAGGCTTTTGCTATGCATCAAGGCGTTTCATCTCAACTAGAAAACCCTTTGTATGAAATGCCATTTTAACTATGCCACTCTATCCTCACCTTTAGAAATCCAACCACTTCTAGTTTCAATAACTCCAGAAACAGTTCATAAAATGTCACCCATTTCTATGTAATGTCAAATGTTGACTGGATCCATGTTCTATTATGATAACTATGAACTCTTGGAGTGGGAACACTGCCACGGATCAGGTAGCTTAGCTTTTGAGATGACGGCTGTTTGATGGGTGTTGGAGCGAATATCAGAGTTCTGAATAGTTTTCGTTTACGTGCGTAGTCGGGTCTCGAAGGAGTACCTATTACTGAAAAAGTGGTCTAGGGAAATATGTTCAACTTTTTCTCTGAAGAAGCGAATAAATGCAATAAGTTCTAAGTAATTTACAACCTTTAGAGATGTGCATATGTCGGAAAACAAATTGAACTTCATGAGTTTTAATTTTTTGCCCGGAACTCTTAATTCTTTTTTTCTAAAATAAAACTAAGTTACTTCTTATAACTTCAGCTATCTGCCAGTGAAAGTCTCGTCAAAATCGATCACCAGATCGATTTTTCGAAGATTAGACGGAACAAAAAGATAACATTTTTTTTTTTATTTGTTTTGTTTTGGGATCGTATATACTTTCATATGCATTTAGTAAAAAGCTGTTATTTGACATTACAAACAGACACTTAAATTTTATTTATGTGTATGTATGTAAGTATAGATAATAATAGCAAATTATAACGATTTAATCAGTCGCCCTCTAATTTACGAGTTTTACCCGAAAACCTTACCATAGCAGCCATGGTGACTTATCCAATCGAACATCCGTCTGCTAATGGATTCGACTGACTATCCCCCCCCCCCCTCCCCCGAGCTGATCGATCGCGGCTTTTAAGAATATTACTCTGTGAAAAAACTTCATTTGTAATTCAATGCGCATTCTAATCTGTACCTTATTCTTGGGAAATTACGTCTTTAATTCCAGCGGGGAGGGGGGGTTGTGGAGTTAAGTCGTTTTGTTAGGGAGGGTTGTCCCCTAAATTCGGAAATTATTGTCACTCTGCATTATACACGGTGTATTGTCAGGGTACATTGTCGGGGACTGATGAAGTTGGGGAGTTAACGTGTATTGATGACCAGCTGAGCGAGGCCTATTTTAGCGGATTTCGTTTTTTTATTGCAATCCTGGCTTGGACTGATAAGAATTTCGTTACATTCATTTTTTTTTCGTGTTTTTCTATGAAGGTTTTATTCTGGCTGATTTTGATTTTAATGGCAATCTTTCAGAGGGTGGAGGTAGTAATGGGTTTCATTTTGACAGTTCAACAACAATCATTGCGTTATTACGTTGTTGAGCAGACACATTTCATTGAAGAGAGAGAGTGCACCTGTGTCTGCGCAACCACTTGAGCACTATAACACTCGTATCTCCCGCGCCGATGGCTAGTCTCCGCTGAGGTTGATCACCATGGCCAAAATTCAGTCTAGAGGACTTTATTTATAGCATGACCTCTCAAGCTCCGCTAATGAGACACAGTTGATTATCTTTGTATCGTACTACATAAGAGACGCGCGGAGCTAATTGTCACACATGTATACTACGTATAACATACTAAAAACTCATCCCAAGGGATCTACTAGGTACTCGCGAAAAATAAACTCGTATATGAGAACGTAGGAGTAATTCCACCTCCCGCGGTGGAATTAAGCCTGTGGGTAAAACCGGATTAATTCTGCTGAGAAATGTTCAGCGAATATTTTTTTTATGAATATTTAAGACTTTTTGGATAGTGCGAGGTTTTTTGAAGATATTAGGTATGTTGCCTAGGTTTTTCCTATTACAGCAGTTTTATCTCGATGGATAGGTAGTCAGCACCCTAATTGCATGTGTGCTATATATATAGGGTGACTGGTAATTAGTGACCGATACTTAAACACATGATTGTACTCATGATAACAAACAACTTTTACTATGGGATCAAAACTGAAATCGCGAAAAAAAAAATCAGCTGTTCCCTACATTTATGTTCGTATAACTCGTCAAAATGTAGGGAACAGCTGATTTTTATTTCGCGATATTCCGCGAGCGTACGTAGATGAAACACTTTTTTTCGCCTTAACAAAATTAAAATTAGAATTAAGCACTAATTACTTTTAATAACCCTAAAATTACTTAAAATTACTTCACAATAACTCAGTTTCAAAATAAACTACCCGTTTCAATTCCTTGTCCCCCCTGGCCCCTGCAGTCCCCAAGGCACATTATCGTTATCACCGGCTGCCTCGTCCGTATTTATCTAATATCCTAAGCGGGATCTGGCACCCCATTAAGGGATATTTTGATTGACATACTCAACCCCTGAGATTTGTTGCAAAAGGAGGGTTGAGTTTGAGTTGTGAGATTTTGTGAATGCTGTGTAGTTTGGTGTTAGAAATGGTATTTTGGGGTAGTTTTTTTTTTAACTATAAGTAGTTTCGATTGTTTTCCTGCTTTATTAAACAATATATGAAAATGTCTTTCTATTCACGCACAATGGTCCAGCGGATACCAAACCCATAACACAGATGTCTTTCTACTTATATAGCTATAGCTTTTAATCCCAAAGATTGCATTATAAGAAAGTTTTTCTGAATCCACGATCGAGAATAGGTACCTTTGAATTTAAAACGTTACAAACTTATTCCTAATTCTTGTAACAATTTTTTAGCAAAATCTTTCGAAATTGAATTGAGTAATTGGGTGAGATTTCGAAATGCTAATCTTCTATTGTTTTCGTCTTTTATCATATTTTCTGTATACAAAAAAAAGCAACATAAAACCCATCTTCTAAGCCCTCCTTTGCTAAGCCCCATACGACCAACAATCATCCTCAGAAAAATCCAGTGCGTCACACACAACCTCGCAAGTCGCACAGGAGTCCCCAAAGCCGAAACATAACCGATTAAAATATACCCCGCCACAACCCTACTCCACCCCCGAGGGGTGGATCTCGCCCCTCGCCCCTCGCCCCAACACGTACACTTAATACAGTTTTGTCTCGCCATTTCGATACTCGTTTGCGTCTTCAACAAGACTCTTGGCGTCTTTCGTCTTACATTACTTATATTTTTTGAACAAAAAGGTTTTTGAGGGTTCTTGACGAAAGAAAATACTATAAGTAGGTATTAGTAAGAACTTATGAGAAAAAATCTATATTACTAAGAACTTATTCTGTGGGATGAAAACTTTATGTGAAAACATTTGTCGGGGAAGTACCTACTGAAAACCCGTTCAAGGAAGACGTGGTCTGTCATTGCTTAATACGTTGTACCTGATCAGATATAGTAATTTTATTATTGATAGGTACATCGGTTTCACATGCAATTATATTATTAATGAATGTCAAATATACCGTACAAGACAAAGTCTGGAAGGAAAAAGGGCTTTTTCCCAGCAGTGGGACATTATAGGATAACAAAATAAAAAAAAATAGAGTAATACATGCTCATTTCTTCTCCATACGAAACTACTTTTTGGAAGGGGTTGTTGACATTCAAAAGTGCCTTTTATTTGCCTTATTAAAATAAATGATTTGACTTTCACTTGACTTTGTCTACAATGCATTGCAAAATGAACTAACAGACGCTAGGCACTGTTTAACATCAGGGCTATCTGCAATTTTGATCGAGATTCCAAGAAAAAAAAAATGGCTGCACAATCCACCCATTTCTTGATGAACGACTACGATTTGGCTTCAAAAGAGAATGTATTATAAACAAAACAATGTAGTTACTTGATACCTGTCTCGATCAGCTTCACAGACGCCGAGATTAGAGCAGAATTCAATACAATAGACAGCTCCCCTCATGAGAAGCCGTAATCAACGAACTGTGAATTTTCGGCAACACTAGTTATCGTATGAAAGGCAAGGCAGGTATTGTAATCACTACTGATGTTATTGTGAGCTTATCGTCGTTAAAGGTACGTCAAAAGGTTTGAGATGTGGACAATAGGGAGCTAGGAGGAGCACATATGGTCGTGCTCATTCTGTCCGTTCTCGTCATTATCCTACCCTTGTCCGATGTTGCTTAGGGTCGGCGCTACACGTTTTTTTCGTCACTCTATCATTCACTCCTTTTTCTATCATTTATTATCTCTCAAACAATTTAATTAATTCAGTCCAGTTTAAGTAATTTATTTAGTCCCGAGTTACATAATCAGCCAATAACGTTCCGACCGTTGGGACACAGACCTCTATGTGAGAGGGAGTGGTTTGTCAGACGGATTTTTAGAATATAAAACTTTTATTTCAGACAGGAGTCGATATGATAACAATTTTACTTATCTTTTAGAGTTATTAGGTTACAGACGCAGATATATACAATTCAAATTCAGCGTGGAGTTGCATCCATCTCCGCAACATCGGGGAATCCCCCCGATCTGCGAACACACTGAGAATACTGTTGGTCCTGCCGCGAACACGCGTCATCAGGGATGCACATCTATTCCTAATAATGGCGGCAAATCCATTAATATTATTATCCGCAAACATCCCTGACGCACTAGTGCCACGGCAGCTGCAGCAGTACTCTCAGTGCAAGAATATATTGACCACGTAGGTCGCTGAGTGATGTTGACCCACAGGCTGCACGTGTAGAAGGACTGCCAGTTTGAGTAACATTATTTATTGCAGTTTGTTGTTATTTACCCAACAAGATGACGCTGACTGTTGACATTATCTCTAAACGCCTACGGATTTTGACACCCACGGATAAAGTAAACGAGACGAGAACCGAAATAAACACCCAGAGAATAATAAATCGGTTTATTTCCAATGATATATTTCTATCTTAATGAATTCAAATGGAAATAAATGTAGGCAGCGACAATTTGAAAAGGTTAAACCCCAAAGATTCGAGATTAAACCCCGAATCCTTGGGGTTTAACCTGTTCAAAATTTCCTTTTAAATTTTCGTATTAATTTAAACGAAACTTTCTGCTAGTTGATTTCAATAGGCTCCGTCCCGTATTACATGGGACTTAATCGTAACTGGCGATATTTGGGTGTACGATGCAACCTAACCTAACCCACCGGGATATAGTCGATAGGTATGTTATATTGGAGCAAGGTCCTTGGTTCCTATAAAAAAAACGAATCGGTTTGCTTACCAATGGTTGGTAGCATTTTTATTTCCAAATTGGGCATATGAATAGATTCCAAGCTAATTTTACCTGTGATAGCTACTTCCATATGGGAAGGTCCACTATGCAAAGCTATGAGATCTTTGCTTCATTACTGGTAAAGATACAAGAGTCTTCATCTTTACCAATAACGATCCGTAAATTATAGAAATCGGCCATAACTAACCCCTTATTCATAAACGTTGCTTAAAGTTCAGTAATGATTAGCGACTGTTTAACCATAAATTTTTGACGGTTAAACGTCGCCTAACTGTAATCATCATTTATAAATAAGCCCCTAAGTCTAAAACGTTCCACTAAGCTGCTTCGAAGTACGGCCAGCCACACGTCATACTTGAACAACGAAAACCACACGTACTGCTACGACATAAAGGCGCTGTCGATGTCAGACTGTTACCATGGATGCGGTAGACTGTACCTACGTCATGTTTACCGCTCACAGTGAACATAGCTGGGAGGAGTGGAGGAGTACCCGCGCCCGGCATTGGCAGCTGAAGTTGTGCACATCAATATACTCGTACATTATTTAGCTTGTAGTTTGTTGGTGGAAGTTTATTATGATGATGGTGATGCTGTCAAACTCAAAGCATTTATTTCAATTAAACCAATTATACGCACTTTTGAATTGTCAAGGGGTCGGCCAGTCAGAAATCAATCAAATCAAAATCAAAATATTTTTATTTCACATAAACCGACATGGGCACTTATGAAACGTCAGAAGCTAGGTGCCCATTCCAAAGCGTAGTTTATGAAAAAGTGGCGGATTAGTGATGGATTCTTGTTATGTAGTAGTCTGTTATGAATAAAATACTTCTTAGTAGCTCATCTGTTTGGGCAGCATATTGCCAACATGAAGCCGGTCAGAACGTATGTTAAATGAAGTATCAGAAATTGACTGTCAAATTCTCTTTGAGTTGAAAGTTTCCTGTTACGACTCCATTTGATGTCTCCCATATATAAATCATAATCATAAATCTTTATTTTTTATCATATTAAAGGCACTGATCAATATAATGCACAATCTTAAATAAAGAAAGGTGTCTGTGATGGAGGGTCCTGAGTTACAGATCACCCGGCTTCTTAGTTAGAGTTAAGATGTTATAAAATGAAAGTTAAAATTGCAATTAAGAAGCAAGAATAGCAAGTACAACGTTCAGAAACAAAATATCAAAGAAATATACCACAGAGTACTTTTTGATAGACTGAAAAAATATACAAATGATGTATATTAATCACTGATGACGTCCTCACTCCTCAGGTATATACATAAAATGAAGAATGAATAAATAAATAAATGGAAAATGAAGAATGTTTGTGTTTGATGTTTGTAAGTGTAGGTGTTTTAATACGGTGCTATTTTGATAAGACATTCGTCTCATGTTTAGAAGGTGATTACATTTTGACTGCTCTTTTAACATTGATTTACTTCTTCTGCGTTCGGATGCCATTTTCTTTTGCCGTACACGAATCTTTGTCTTTGTCAATTTTTGAAACAGTAATCCCATTTCTAATAAAAGTAATAAGACCATCCTACTCAAAGTAGTAGTTATCAAGAAGACTTTCAGTACCCAAAACAACAAATTTTGACTCTTTTTACATATTGGACTCATCACAACCTCTGCTGGTCACAAGCTTGCCATAAAAAAGGCTATACTCCTAGTCATCACGCTAGGTGGGTAGGTACAGTAGGTAGATAACCGAGCCCTCTCACCCACTCTCACCCGACTGACCCCGCCAGCCAAGCGTGGCCGTGATTAGTAGGTACCTGCCGAATGTGCGGACGTTGCACAAATGTTAGCATGTTGCATGTTTTTATAGGATTTTCTATAGGCATGTGCGGATGTAATCATTGCCGTATTGCCGTAATCAATTTGTTGATGGAACTAGTGACCATCGTTTGTTATTTCCTATTGACTTTGTGGAAATTTTAAAGGATTGCTTCATACGACCGAAGAGTTCTAATTTTCTAACTGCATGAGAAAGGGTCTTCCCGATAAGAAAAGAATTGGATCATTTTTTACCATGCCGTATACATATACCTTGCTCTCTGGTTAAAAACGTCAAACTTAGAGTTCTTGATGTGTAGAGTTCCTGTTTTTATTTGATTGTCGAATGGGCCTGCTCTTGCTTGACCTCGATCACGCCTGATGGAAAGCGATTGATGAGGTCTACGATGGAACGAGCGTGCCCAGACGATGCCTGTTCATTCTTGCTTTGAAGACAGACGGATGTCAAACTATGTCAATTTCTAATGTTGGGAAGTCTATGGCAGTTATTGGGACAATGGACGGCATGTAGGGAAACTCTAAGCATAGCCCTCTTGATAGCTAGAGGGCTAATAGAACACGTAGCAAAACCCTAGCAAAGCAAAGGCTTAGGATTTCACCACGTGATCGAATCAGAAATGAAGATATCCGTAGGAGAACCAAGGTAACCGACATAGCCCGAACAATTGCCAGTGGCACATTGCTCGCAGAACAATTAATGGCCGATGGGGCCGAAATGATCCAGAGAAAACCGCGTAGCGTTGGAAGGCCTCTCCTACAAAGTGGACCGATGACTTGGTGAAGGCCGCAGGAATCTGCTGTATGCGAGAATGCGAGACCCGGTCGAAGAGGTGATGCTTGGGAGAGGCCTGTGTCCAGTAGTGGGCCTTTCGGTTGAAATGATGATGATGACAGCAGTTAATTTACCTCATGACACCTAATGAATTCTCAACATGAAAAAGCTGATGACACCAAAAACAAGCCACACACAAAAAAAAAACACTTATCATTAAAGTCTGTAATGTTCCATTGCAGGGAAAATACCTCCCTACTCTCTTCCTACTTTCTCTATTTAAAGCTACTAAGAATAAGGAAATTCACTAAGGAAACGCAAACCATTACGTAAACCACATTGCTATGCCACCCAACACACAAAAAAAGAAACTGCCAATTTCACACGAAAATAATGGCAACACTCAAACGTATCGTCTTAATATTCAACAGTTAGGGTGACCATCCTCACACGACAAATGACTAGGGTGCATACAATTTACGGTCTCCGAGGGAATTTCGTTAGGAAACTGCTGATTTGATTGATACAAAGAGATCATTGCGTAAATGGGGTCGGTTATAGATTTTATGCGGGACTATGGGGTGCTCGATCACCCCTTATAGCTTACGCAGCAGGTAGAGGGTTAGAATTTTATCCATGTTTATTAAAAACGTATTTAGGGATGATATTTGCAGGGTTTTGGAACTTTACTGTCTAAACGTGTAAAGACTCTTGATATGTAGGTAGTTGTCATGGTACCTAATGCCTTACAAATGTTTGAAAGGAAGTCTTAAGCCTAATAATTTAATCATTATTATTTTGAGCCATACTTTCCTTGAGGGAAATGCTCATGTACGACCTCCACGTGTCTAGTTTTTAGTCAAGGGCATGGACAAGGGCGAGTCTATTTTTTCTAAAAAGTTAGAGTCTTCGATCATATGTCATCCATCTGACGTAGATGCAATGGGTTGCGCGACTTGCGGGGAAATAGACGAAAATTATGTCAGTGTGTCTGGCACAGAGTACTTTTTGATAGACTGAAAGTGTCTGGTTTCAGTCTATCAAAAAGTACTCTGTGGTGTCTGGAGATTTCTGAGATGAGCGTAATGAATTTACAGATTTTGTCTTAAATAATTTTGGCATTTGGTGGCCCAGTATTAACGGCCACGACTTACGAGTTGTTGTTGGTTGTGGAATCGAACCCATACAGGCGTTTTGCTTGTGTAATTTATTTCATCACCTCTGCTCTCAAAACGGTGAAGGAAAACATTGTGAGGAAACCGGCATGTCCTAGAACCAAAAATTCAAGGACATGTGACATCTACCAACCCGCACTGGACCCGCGTGGTAGGTTACGGCCCACTCCCTCTCACAGAGAGGAGGCCTGTGTCCCAGCAATGGGAACATTATAGGTTGATTATGTACAAAAATAATGTTTTGGTATTTTTTTTAGTGAGTGGCCGTCCTTCTACGGACAATATCCTTAATGTTCTAATAAATTATTCATACAGATCCGAAAAAAATTGTCTATAAAATAATAATTTCATAGGCATTCACACTCAATGCCAAGTGCAAGACAGGTGAGCTCACATAAAGTTCAAGATCAACTGCTTGACAACACGTTCACTTTCGACCTGTCTTATGTAAATAATCATATATTACACCATATTTTACAACTATTTTAAAATAGATTCGACCCCGTTGTTTTGAAGAAAATCAAAAATCTTCACTGTATTGCCACAAGAAAAAAACAATAGGTCGAAAAGGGGATAAGGGGTAAAGCGAGAAAGAAAAACTGGCCAAGTGCGAGACGGACTCGCACACGAAGGGTTCCGTACCACCGTACAATATTTAACACTACATATAATTTAAAAAAAAAACACGTTTGTTGTATGGGAGCACCCTTAATTTATTTTATTTTATTTAATTATTTTGTTTGAAAGTGAATATACAACTAAATATTCTGTGAAAATTTGAAGCGTCTACCTGTTGCCGTTATTAATATCGAGCAAATAGCGGCAAAAAAATATATTTTATTCTATTTTTAGTATTTGTTGTTATATATTCATAGTTTTAATAAGTTTATGCGTGTCTTTATATTTAAAATATTTATTCCTGAATGTTCATGATTGCACCTGCCATTGTTTGTCTCTACATCACCCAAAGGTTGACTGGTAGAAAATGTCTATGGCATTAAGTCCGCCTCTGTACATTTATGTGCTTGAAATATTAAATAAATAAATAAACGTGCAAATTGAGAACCTCCTTTTTTTGAAGTCGGTTAAAAATGAGTGTGTACGTTAAGCAAAAATAATACATTGTGACTTAAACTTTTGTACACACTTTGCCTGCTTAGCATTCGTATTGGGAAAAATTAAACCCATATTTTCCCATTTCAAAACAGTGTTTGTTGCGTATAAAACCGTATCCTGAAAAGCTAAATTTCTTGTTAAATAAATCACCCAATTGTATAGCTTTCCCACTTTGCCAAAAAATCCCACAACACAGCTACCAACTACACATTGAAATTCAAAACACTCGCACAAAGCTCTTAAAATTTTACGTGAAGTGCCGCTAACTCCGAAACCTTAGGTTTTATTGACCTATTCGCTTTTATTTGAATATAGAAAGGGTTATTGGGCCGACGAATTCATATTCTTAAATGCGCTCCGAAGAACCCTGGCAACGGGGTGAGTGTTTCTTGAGTATTTAAATGAGCATTTTGGCTTGCAAGGTACTTTCTATTCAAGCTAGGTTAAGTTTGGAATTAAAATGATACGGTGTTAACTTTGTCCTGAAAACAAATGCGTCAGCTCGAAAATTACTATGTAGTTTTGTAACTGCAAGGCAAAGATAATGTTTTTGGTGTCGTCAGCTCCTTCATGTTGAGAATTCATTAGATATACAGAGGCAAATTAACTACTGTCATCTTCATCATTTCTTGACGGATTGGTGGTTGATGAACTAACTGCCAAAGATTACTTATTAGCTACTTTTAGCGTAAAACATAGTAAGTACTGTCAAAAAATCTGGCAATATTCGAAAATATAAAAAGAATGCGTGCACTGACTGGACAGGTCCACTCAATCTTTGTGGTTCTTTCCTCAAAAGACCATCTCAGACACCAATCTACATGATCTGACCAAGATTACCTATGTCTAGATTTTAAACGGGACTGTAATCTCTGAGTTTGTTTCAGACTTTCTTCTCAGAGTAGTCAGATAGGAAACGCCGACCTCATCTAGTTATTAAAATATGATTGAAGTGTTAAAGTGTCTGTACAAATGTACTTACACACGGATATCGATAGTTTACAGAAATAAAATCGTTTATCATTAATTGCTCTTTTTTTTTAACAGAAAACAAAGCAGCAGTTCAACTCATCGCAAAAACTCCGTACAATACAATGTCTTTTTTTAATAAGTTTTTATTACAGACAAGTCAAAGAATAAAGTAAACAGTTTTACTTGTAAAAATCATCACCATCAGCTTATTACCGGCTCATATCAGCCGCATCTTTGAGGGGTGTAAAGTGCAGCACAAACACAATACTGTCTAAACTGGGGGCGGACACCCCACACACACCCCTACCCCCCCAACACCCCCGGATAAACATGCGCACACTGCTTGTACACGAGGCTAGGATATTGAGGACGGTTACTAGTTCAAGTCAACGCTTTGATTTGAATTTTATTTTATTAGTGTTTCTTTTTAGGTTTCTGTAATACTCGTACCTCAAAAGGAAAAACGGGACCCTTATAAGATCACTTCGTTGTCCATCCGTCTGTCTGTGTGTCAAGATCCTTTTTCTCAGGAACGCGTGGAGTTATCGAGTTGAAATTAATATCAAATACTCAGGGCTGCAATCCCTTGAAGCAGTGAAAAAATAAAACTTCTGAGTCAACACAATCAAAAGATACAGGCGTTTATGTTCCGTATAAGTCGCATATTTTGACACTCGCTCGCAAGGGAATCAAAACAAAGTTCCTTGCACGATACTCGCGCAAACATACACACATCTCATCATTAGAGGGTTGTATTGATGATTTTAATTATTAGGCTATATTGTGACCCACTGCTGGGCAAAGGCCTTTCCTTTTTCCTTCCAAACGTCCCAGCGATCTCTGGCCATGTTGGCCCTGCAAAACGCGGTTAATTATTATAATTCTGTAAATAAATACATACTTATGTGAGAGGGGTCCGTGGCTAAATAGGAACAGCCGCCCAGGTCGATCGATCAGGTTAAGCTACGCATGCCGCGGTTGGTCTGTGGATGGGTGACCATCTTTACATACTGAGACCCCTTCGTGCCTCGGAAAGCACGTTAAGCCGTTGGTCCCGGCTGTCATTCGTGGATCTTTGACAGTCGTTACGGGTAGTCAGAAGTTCGAAAGTCTGACAACCAGTCTTACCAAAAGGTATCGTATTACCCAGTAACTGGGTTGTGGAGGTCAGATAGGCAGTCGCTCCATGTAAAATACTGGTATTCCGCTGCATCCGGTTAGACTGGAAGCCGACCCCAACATTGTTGGGAAAAGGCTAGGCAGATGATGAAATACATACTTATGTGAAAGGTAGTTTCGTTAATATTATGATCATCATAAGCATTGCGATGCGCGGTCGAGTACGGTCGCGTTTGCGCTGCACAGTACGAATATTATATTCGCGAATTGCGCGGCTATAACCGCTGCCCGTTTTCCGCTATGAGTTCCCAAACTCTCATAGCCAACGAAGTATTGGCATTCATCAAGCATGCCATCGACTACATGGACGAGATCAGCATCTTGCAGATCTGCAAGTCATCCTACAAGGAGGAGGAGATTAGCAGTGCCAAGTTGCTACTGTTCACAACGCTCGGCAAAGTCAGCCAGATGCCGTCTCGTCGAAGGGACGGTACAGAGAAGAGTCTCCAGGACATCGTAACGCTGATGAAGGAGACTGACCCGGACGACGTGCCTGAATTCGTGGCGAAGGATCTGCACAAGCTGCCTCCCGTCACGTTCGACCACGTAGATGTCACCAGGCTGCTGAAGGACATTACATTCCTGAAGCAAAGCCAGGCCGAGATGCAGCAAAAGCTGGAGGTGTCCAATAACACCATCAGTGATCTACGGGCAGAATTAGTGAGCTTGCGCAACGCAATTTCTGCAAGTAGGTCACCTACCGACGCTGCAAATGTGAACACGCGTCGAGGGGCACAAAACGCCTCCATCTGCAGTTTCGAGTCAGCGGGCTCGAATGCGTCACCAACTGCCGAGAATGCATGCGTTGCAACGCGTGCCGTGGCCGTCCCTGCCTTGACACAGGTGGAGACAACGACGTGTGTAGGTTCGTCGACCCCCAAACGAGCCTACGCAGCAATAGTAGCCGCTAACAAGCCTGCTGAGTCGCAAAACTCGGTAAATATAAAAGGGGGTAAACGGAGCCGGTCGAAACCCAACAAGGTTTTGAAAAGGCAGGATCCAGAGAAGGACACGTGTGACAAGGATGGTTTCATCAAAGTGGAGAAGAAGAAGAAGAAGCGTCCTTGTCGGAACCAGTGCGGCACCGCGCTGGCAGGACCCAACATGCTGCTGCGTCCAGCAGTCCCGACGACGCAGCTGTACGTGTCCAGACTGCACCACTCCACGAAGGTTGAGGAGATCGTGGAGTACATGCGTGTCAAGACCAACTGGACTTTGAGGGTCGAGAAGTTGGAGTCGCGTCACAACACCAACTTCAAGTCGTTTGTGGTGCGTGTTCCGACACATCATCTCGAGAAGTTCCTCAAGGAAGAGTTCTGGCCGAAGGGGGTTGTGTACCGCCGGTTTCGTGGCCAGCTACATTACACCAGTCAGCGAAACACGACGCAGACACTTCGTGTTTAGTTAGTTTTTTTTTTAGTGTAATTATAATGTTGTATGTATTTATAGTATTGTTAAGTTATATTAATATTATATTGTATGTGTTTTATATGGGCCTTGATGCCTGAAATAAATGGATAAATAAATAAATAAATAAAATAAGCTATAACATTCATTGTAATAATTATTATAATAATGATGCGCTTTGTGAGGCGGGCGTTCTCGGGGACAGATATTAGTTCTCGAGATTACTTGTCCCGCGTTACAGAGCGTATTGACTTCCTGAAACAGAAGATCTGTGCGTGGGCAAACCGTATTCGTCGGTACAGGCGGAGAGTGGAGCGGTACACTCAGAATCGCAGATTCCAGAGTGATGAAAGGTGGGTTTATAGGGCTTGGGAGCGACCGGACCAAGGTGTGACTGACACGCGCCTGCCGGATGATGACGCCATGTGTTCATTCTGGCGAAACATCTGGTCGGTGCCTGTCAGTCACACCGAAGGTGATTGGACTGGGAAGATTGAGCGAGCGTGCGATCTAATACCAGAAATGGAGGCACTTATCATCAGCCCCCAAGATGTTGCTCGAGCAGTCCGTCCGTTGCCTAACTGGAAATCTCCAGGGCCGGACGGGCTGCACAACTTTTGGATAAAATGGTTCAAACGGTCGCACGTCCGCTTGGCATCCCAGTTCCAGTCAGCCTTAGAGTCAGGGTCGCTACCCCAATTCCTAACGACAGGAATAACCCACCTGCTCTATAAATCAGGTAGCACCGTGGATCCCAAAAATTATAGACCGATCACTTGTCTACCGACGGTCTATAAAGTTCTTACATCTATTTTGAGAGCTAAAATTAACAAACATATAGACACCAACTCCATCATGTCTGTCTCTCAAAATGGATGTAAGAATGGATCCCGGGGTACTAAGGAGCTGCTCCTCATTGATATGACCATTAACCAACAGGTTCGTCGTTCCCGAAAGGATCTGTCGACATGTTGGATAGATTATAAGAAGGCCTATGACTCCGTGCCACATACATGGCTCATGAGGGTGTTGGAGTTGTATAAAGTAGATACAACTCTGTGCACCTTCCTGATGTCGTGTATGGGGCAATGGAGGACGGTCCTTCGCTATCCAGGATGTCGAAATATCCAGAGGAATAGCGAGCCGATAAGGATCGAGCGAGGCATATTCCAGGGCGACAGTTTGAGTCCGCTTTGGTTCTGCTTGGCCTTGAATCCTCTGAGCACACTGCTGGAGGATTCAGGTCTAGGCTATCGGCTGAGGAGAGGTGGTCAGGTTATATCTCACCTCCTTTACATGGATGACCTAAAACTCTTTGCCCCCAACAATTTGCAACTGATGGAGCTACTGAAAATTACTGAAACTTTTAGTAGCGCCATCAGGATGGAATTTGGTGTGGACAAATGTGCGGTCATGCATGTTAAGCGAGGGGAGATTGTGGAATCCGTGGGAAACCAACTCTCGGATTCCACAAACCTTAGGGCCCTCTCCGCATCCGACACCTATAAGTATTTGGGTATGTCAGAAGCGTTGGGCATCAATGTTACTGACATGAAGCAATCGTTGAAGGAGCGCTTCTTTGGTCGCCTGAAAAAAGTATTTAATAGTCTTCTTTCAGGCGGAAACAAGGTGCGTGCCTTCAACGATTGGGTCATGCCGGTTTTGATGTACTCTTTTGGCATACTCAAATGGACTCAGACCGAACTCGACGCCCTGGATAGGAAGGTCCGTACGCTGCTGACTGCAAATCGAATGCATCACCCACGGTCATCGGTAATGAGGCTGTATATTCCGCGAAAGTGTGGAGGTCGAGGGTTTTTAAACGCTAAGACTCTCCACAATCGCGAGATATGCAGTCTCAGGGAATATTTCCTTGAAACCGACGTGGGGATGCACCGAGATGTAGTCGTGGTGGACAACGGCCTCACCCCGCTCTCCTTAGGTAAAGAGAACTGGCGCAAACCAGTAGTGCTTGACACTAATGATCGCATGGAGGTATGGCAGAGTAAGGAGCTTCACGGACGCTTTTTCCGGGCCCTACATGGACCCGATGTAGATTTACTAGCGTCCGTAGCCTGGCTGCGTTTCGGTGATCTTTTTGGAGAAACCGAAGGTTTTGTCTGTGCAATTATGGACGAAGTTATGATGACGAACAATTACCGGAGATTTATTGTGAAAGACGGCACGGTTGACATCTGTCGGGCATGCCACCGGCCGGGAGAATCAATCAGGCATATTATCTCCGGGTGTTCTCGTCTAGCTAACGGGGAGTACTTGCATAGACACAACCTTGTAGCCAGGATAATCCATCAGCAACTTGCTCTGAAATACAGCCTTGTGGAATCGGAGGTGCCGTACTATAGGTATGTGCCCGACCCAGTTCTCGAAAATGGAAATATCACATTGTACTGGGATCGATCCATCATCACTGACAGGACTATTGTTGCCAATAAGCCTGATATAGTGGTGATGGATCGATTAGAGAGGCGCGCAATGATTGTTGACATAACCGTCCCACATGACGAGAACCTCGTGAAAGCCGAAAAAGATAAACAAATCAAGTATCTTGACTTGGCTCGCGAGGTTGTCGACATGTGGGATGTGGACTCAGCGATCATTGTGCCGATAGTCGTGACTGCCAATGGGTTAATAGCCAAGAGTCTCGACCAACACCTAAGGAGGCTCTCGTTGGCCAGCTGGATCAAGGGCTTGATTCAGAAAGCGGTACTTCTGGACACGGCCCGCATTGTCCGGAGGTTCCTCTCTCTGGAGCCCTGACCGCCGGTAGCTTGGACCCTGTTCCCGATACCGGTGGGCTACTATTTTTTATATTTTTAAATGTTTTTATATATTCTTTTTTATATTCTAATATTTAAAAATATAATTTATATGTAAATAATGAAATAAAGGAAATAATAATTATAATACATACTTGTTACGGTCGCGAATCATATTTTGTTCAAAATAAGTACAACCTGACACTGACCTGCAAATTGCAAAAAACGTAAGAACATTTTAATGTCGCAGGCCTACTTGGTTCTAAAATCCATTTCATCTATTCTGCCACAAGAAAAAAAAACTCTTAAATACTCTAACTAAATAATAGAGAGATTGAACTCGATTAAGACAACATCGAGCTGATAAGAAACGCACCTTTTTTGCACCAAACCCGCTGACTGGCTACTCCATTTAGCACTTTTTAGCAGAAAAATATTCGCTTATAATGCTGACTGTACGATTGGAAAGTAGCTACAAACCCTCTACAATTTATTCTTGTAATACTTAGTTACGTATTGCAGGAAGAAAGGAATTATAGGAAGGTAGGTACGTGAGAGAGCAAATCTAAGTTTCTATGATTTACTGCATACCTATTGCATACGGTTTTATGGGCACCGATCTAGTTCATACAGATGTGGCTTTTAGATTTATGTTCTGTGGAATGTGCTTCTTAAAGTTTCTAATAATGTGTGAGTCGCTCCTCCCCTGCCTAGCTTTTTCCGAACTATTTTGGGGTCGGCTTCCAGTCTAACCAGATGCAGCTGAATACCAGTATTTTAAATGGAGCGACTGCCTATCTGACCTCCACAACCCAGTTACTATAACCTCTTGGTAAGGCTGGTTGTCAGATTTTCGATCTTCTGACGAACCGCCGTGCCGCCGTTTCGGGCTTCTAATAATTAATGTGCGATTAAAAGGAATAATTGGTAAGCGCTTAAAACTTTTTGTCTATGATTACAGACTAAGAGAGGAGTTTTCTACTCAGCATTTTAGCTATCTATGCAAAAAAGCTTCATTGCAAAATTCATGAAAGCGTCGCTTTTCAAAAAAATCAGTATCTAAGTAGTAGTCCAATGTCTGGATTGTATGCCTGGATAACGGATAAAAGGCTGGAACACTAACCCAATAATAATAATAATAATGATATAATAATGATGGCGAATGTGGGTGTGGTGTGTGTCTGGTAAGACTGGATTAATACAATCTTTGATATTATTATCCCTTCTGTGACCCAAATAAAGCAGATTCTTTGGATTTTTGGTTTATAGTCGTCCAGACCGTACTTGGGCCATAGCGGCCAAACTCAACAAACTATCTTTCGGCGCGAGAGGTGGTAGTGCATAGTGTGTGCGCAGAACCAGGTGCACTCTTCTTCCCACTCTCACTAGGTTTTTCCATTACGAATTTCTAGTAATGACCCGGAGTTCAAAGTTGGCGGTGCGATACCCCCGTGCATCGGAAAGCACGTTAAGCCGTTGGTCCTGCGACTGCGGGGCAATTGCGTAACACATTATCAATCGGAATCGGTTCCATTTTGACAGTTCAGCAACATTCATTGCGTTATTCACGTGTTGAGCAGACAAATTTTTCGAACTTATGAAGCAATGGAATAGCAATTTACTTCAAAATGATTCAGATTCCGATCGATAGTGTGTTACGCAATTAGGATGCTGATCTCTCTCCGGTCGTGTCGGATTGCCGTCCCATCGGACTATTTTTGGCATACGGAGTGAATGGAATTTGGATTAAAACCTGATTGATATCATATGATGTTCTTGAGATATCCTTACTAACAATGAGGCGTTACCCGCCGGGGCAAGCCGGTCACATGAACCACTGTAACAATGCACAATGAAGAGACCACGCCATTAGAAACGACTTGTTTCGAGAAATCAGTGTTTACTTAGCAAGTCCATCGTAATGAAGTAAGCGCTTGGTACTGCTTTATAATCAATGAATTAAATCAGACTACCGCAGTTCACTGCTGGACATAGGCCTTTCTCAATTTGCACCACAACTCCCGGTTTTCCGCATCCAGTCTGTAGCAGCCGGTTTTATGCCCCTAGCCTGGTAAACAATATATTGGGTCTTCGGACATCGACGCGCAAACTGTTAGATATCATGGATTCAGTACATGATTCTGAACCCCTCTGCATTGAAAATTTTCGTCAGGTATTAACAAAAAAAAAAAAATTGCAGTTCTATACATTTGACCGCGTAACTATTGCACTTTTCTATGCAACAGCAGATTTTATTTTTGATAACCGACGAAAAATTAACACCCTGCATACTGTTTGGTGGACTGGGAAACCAGCGACGGCACCTGATGGCAATTGGTCGCAGCTGACGATGGGCAACTGCAATATCTATCCGAGCTATCAAAAAGCTCTAAGCATTCTTTTCAATTAAACCATTTACATACACTTTTGAATTTTCAAGGAGTCCATCAGTTAGTAAATAGTTGAAGCTAGTTGCCCATTCCAAATCGTAGATCATGTGTCACCAGTGTCTGACAGCAGACAAAATATTTTATGTACAACATACAACTCCGCAGACGTGATGGGAACCGACAAAAACACAAAACATGACTTGAACAAAATTGATATGATGATAATTTATTTTGAGGTCAACGACCATATGTAGTGTATTTGCTTGAAATATCAGTTCAAAAATCTGTTATTAACGGACTTCAATAAAAGGATTTTTGTTTCTGTACACTTCACAGACGTGATGGGTATAATTATCTAAACTTTATGTGACTTTGTTTAAGTTTTGGCACTTCGGTTAACTTTCATCATCTGCCTAGCCTTTTCCCAACTATGTTGGGGTCGGCTTCCAGTCTAACCAGTTGCAACTGCTCTGAATACCAGTATTTTACATGGAGCGACTGCTATCTGACCTCCACAACCTAGTTACTGGGTAATACGATACCCCAGTACCTCTTGGTAAGACTGGTTGTCAGACTTTTGGGCTACTGACTACCCGTAACGACTGTCAAAGATCCACGGGATCAACCGCTTAACGTGCTTTCCGAGGCACGGAGGGGTCTCGGTACCTATGTAAAGATGGTCACTCATCCACAGACCAACCGCGGCAAGCGTAGCTTAACCTGATCGATCGACCTGTGCGGCTGTTATTATTTCGCCACGGGCCCCTCCGGTTAACCAATCAAACAATATTAATTGTTAGTAGATTTATCAATTCAAGCTTGAATCAAGTGTCAACGTTTTAAAACCAAGTAAAAAATCGAGCCCAGAAATTCATGAAGCATGGTTACTCATTCAAACATAAACTTTTTAAGGACCATTTTACATACCTGACCTTTTAAGAGGGTAAAAAGGTTTTAATTTCGGAAAGGGTCTCTGAAATGCAACTTTTTTGCGGCTTTGTTGTACGTTTAAGTTTGCTGGAAAGGGCAGCTCAGTAAACAACGGGATTTGAGCCATATTTCCAGTATTTTCCAGGATATAAAATGGCTTCTGTTTTGAAGGTGACATAGTGAAGTTCCTTTTAGAATAATGGCATTCGAAACAAAGTATATTAAGTAGACCACCGGTGACCTGTTTCCTTTTAGAATTAAGCCTAAAGGGAATGCAAAGACCAATTATTCCGGGTTTTGGGGTAGTCTCGAAAATAGTATCAAATAACTACATAGCATAATCAGCCTATAATGTACCCACTGCTGAGACACAGGCCTCCTCTCTGTAAGAGGGCTGGGTCATAATACACCACGCGGGCCGAGTGCGGGTTGGTGGATGTCACATGTCTTCGAATTTTTGGTTCTAGGACATGCCGGTTTCCTCACGATGTTTTCCTTCACCGTTTTGAGAGTAGTACACATTGGTATTATGCAATGTTTTAAAAAGGTTAAAAAATGGTCTAGGCATACCTATTTTAAATCAGCTAGCGTGGAACAATAAACAAATAGTGAATCTTTTTGGGATTGCCAATAAAGATGTCCATATAAAAACTTCGCAGTATGAGTGAGTTCCTCAATGTGATCTAGACCAGTGGCTCCCAACCTTTTTCGGCCAGGGACCACTTCAATTTATAATCTAAAAATAAACTTGAATCAAAACTTTTGACATAATTATTCGTAAGAAAACTTTGTTCGTACCTAAATGAAGCTAAAGTATGTAAGGATCGTAGCAGGTGGCGTTCTGTAGTTTCTGCCTACCCCCATGAAAGCTTGAGGCTTGACTTTAAGTGTAGGAAAGACGTTCACGCCTCAAGCTTTTAATAAAAAAAATATGAATCATAATTTCAGCCAAAAAAGTTCACTGCCGGACATAAGCATAGCCACTTCGGCCGGTTTTGTACTTCTCGCATTCAGTGGATTCCTGCGGCCTTCACCAGGTCATCAGTCCATCTTGTGGGAGGCCTTCCAACACTACATTTTCCGGTACTCAGTCGCTACTTCAGAACTTTTCGGCCCCATCGGCCAACTGTTCTGCGAGCAATTCTTCGGGCCATGTCGGTTACCTTGGTTCTCCTACGGATCTCTTCATGTCGTAAAAATACGAATAAAAGTTTGAAATTTTAAACCTTTCGCGAACCACAATTTAGCTCTTGCGCTCGTTGGGAACCAAATACAAAAATATAAATATCTTTAATCTCTTTGTAGGGAACCCATGATCTAGATTCTAGACAGACATTCGTCAAGATCCGGTATATGTGCGTGACATTGTCAAGGTTAATAGCTCTTCATCACGGTAATATTATCTTCGTGTACCTCGTAAGACCTCTAATTACGATAAAAACTGGATATATTGCCCAAGGTTGTACCTACGCAAAAAGCTTGTCTTCATTGCTACATGCATAAAGCTCTAAGATATTTATCACAACTTTTTCCTCGTGTGCTGACTAATTCGCAAACAGGATTTCGAGAGAATTTAATGGTAAATAATATCAGTGTGTTCATTTTGACCACCATTTAGGTATTCTTCTTCTTAGCCTACATACAGAATGTTTTTATTTAAAGCCTATCTGTGTATGTCCTAGACCAAAAATTCTAAAAGATGTGACATCTACCAACCCGCACTGGGCCCGCGTGGTTTATTACGGACCACTCCCTGTCACAGAGAGGAGGCCTGTGTCCCAGCAGTGGGGACATAGGCTGATTATTTATGAAGTAAAAAATAAGTTCAAGGTGTTTAAAATATTTATTCCATGACCGTACTTGTGTGTGGAGCGTCTTGTTCGTTCTTCTCCATACGAACCTACTACGCTTTGCAATGGGCAACTAGCTCCATCTTTCTGACTGACCGACCCCTTGAAAATTTAAAACTGCCTGTAATTGGTTTAATTGATATAAATGCTTTGAGTTGGAGTTTGAGAACATGGATAACGATAAGTTATAAATAGACACACTGTGAACTGTTGAAGGTTACATACAGACATATCAGCACCTTAGTCTAGATATAATAATTAATCTAGAATCTAGATTTAATGTACTGGTAATCCTTGTTCACTTGAACTTGACTTACATAACGTAGTTTTATGATCGTGATATAAAATAAGCCATCATTTGCAACTACGCGGTCTTAAAT
Organism: Hydraecia micacea; assembly: GCA_914767645.1. Taxonomy (NCBI): domain Eukaryota; kingdom Metazoa; phylum Arthropoda; class Insecta; order Lepidoptera; family Noctuidae; genus Hydraecia; species Hydraecia micacea. The sequence continues at coordinate 769,211 of OU611798.1, forward strand.
ATATTATTAGTAAGTACTTTAAAAGTTGTCTGCAAAAGTCGACCTTATGTTGTACAGTCTGGCAGATTAATAACTCTATTAGTTGCATTCGAACATTCAAGCGAATTTAGAGAATGATTGAATGATTTCAAATTATTTCTAGTAGGTTTTTTGTTTCAATAAACAGTGATAGTATAGTCGCGTTTATGTAAATATGTTCACTTGGAATAAACGTAATAATTATATAACGTTGTACTTATCATTTCAATGCCCCCACACTATACTCATTACAGTACGTATCTATTCTTTAAGATCGATTTGATAAATGATTTTATTTCTGTAAGTAGATTTGCATAAACACTTTTACACATCAATCATATTTTAAAAACTAGATAAGGTCGGCGTTTCCTATTTGACTACTCAGAGAAGAAAGGCCGAAACAAACTCAGAGGTCGCAGTCTCTTGTTAAAGTCCAGACATAATCTTGGTCAGATCATGTGAAGACCACGTAGATTGATGTCTGAAATGGTCTTTTGAGGGAAGAACCACACAGATTGAGTGGACCTATCTAGTCAGAGCACGCATTTGTCAGTAATCGTGCAGCTCAATTCTAAATTTAATTTCCCTATGGAAAAGAATAGAAAACTATGAAGTTTATGATTTTGACAAAATCTTAATTTCAACTGTTCTCTTAAATATAGGTTGCTGCATCGGTTTCAAAAAGATGTCATCTCTTGGAATCTATCCTGTATTCCATCCATCCTATTATTTCGGCGTCGCTTGTATCGTTAGATAGCTTCGGTATTCCTTCGATGTCACATATTTATGAAATCAGATATTATTGCCGAGCTGTCCGTAGTAACATGTTTATGTCTTCTTCGGCCAATCCATGCTAACGCCCTTACTAATAAACGTTGTATAGCGTCTGTAGAGTTACACAACGCTATTTCTTCTTCTTTCGAAAGTCACAGTACTGACGACTGAAAGAGAGAAATCGGAGTGTAACTATTCATCTGGTATAAAACGTTTATTAGTAAGGGGGTAATAATATAATATTATCAATTCGAAAGTAACACCGTCTATATGTCACCTTTTCACGCCTAAACCACTAAACGAATTTCGCTAAAATTTGGCAAGAAGATACATGAGGAAGGACATACGCTACTTTTTGTCCCTGTAGCACGTTTCCGTGGGATAATTTCCGACTTCCATGTGGACGAAGCTGCGGGCAGATAGTCTCCCATATACGCATCTGTTGGCAACCACTGCGTGACGACCCTGGCCCATCTATCCCGATGCATCCTAACATACGAGTGCATGGCCCGCCCATTCATAGTGTCTCCAACCAACCAACATGCACATAAAATCCTCGATCCCATCATTCCCATCGTACCCCAGAGATAAAAATTCGTTATTTTCGAATAAATTTTAACACGAAAACACTTTGTTAATTTAGGTTCTAGTCTATTATTGGAACTTGGTCTGTTTTGTCACTGTAGGTACAGTCACGAGCATAAATACCTACCTTACACTAAATCTCGAATCTTGTGTACAATTCAAAAGCGATTTTCTCCTAAAGTATTGATAGATTTTTATGGTGTTACGAACGTAGTACTTATTTCCGAAACCTATAATGAAACAAGACCTATTTCTCATTATAACCATACTAGTATGTCCGAATACAGAATGGGGTAAGAAGGAGTTGGAGTAGAGTCTCAGAACTGGCCATAGGAGCGTAGGCAGGCCACGAGTCAGGCGGACCGACGACCTGGTCAAAGTAACAGGCAGGAGTTGGATGCGGGAGGCTCAAGTCTGGCTAAAGTGGCGTCCAATGGAGGAGACCTACACTCAGCATTTGATGGATACGGATTGAAGAAGAGAGAGTATGTTGTAAATCGTGAAAATTGATTTTGAATTTTTCCTAAGTGCAAGTATTTATGCTCTTGACTGTACAGGTGTTGGATTAATCACAATCCAATGTTGTGTTACCGGGAACTTGGAAATTGGTTTTACTGTGGAGCCAGTTCGCAGAAATGAAAAACAAAATGGAGGGGTATTTTGTAAGTCTGGGTCAAATGTCATGGGCAATATCTCGCACGGACCAGGGAAGCATGACACAGAAGAATGGAGGTATACTCAGCAGTGAGTGGAACATGACTGCCGATGATGATGATGATGATGGGCCACATATATGATGATGATGGGCCACATGTATGATGATGATGATGATGGACCACGTGTATGATGATGATGATGGACCACATGTATGATGATGATGATGGACCACGTGTATGATGATGATGGGCCACATGTATGGTCAATTGATCTACAGCGTGTTACGGAAAGGGTATATACATACCAAGGGCACGGCTTCTTTGGGTGATATCAAACGTTATTGGAAGGGTTTTTTAATCCTATAATCCTATCTCTACATGTTCGGAAGTCATGAGATTTTTTAATTTACGCTCGCCGCCTATTGAGTTCATAGAACATAAGACGAGAAAAACTCAGATACAAAAAAAAATGTCTACACTAATATGATAAAGAGAAAAGATTATATTTTTTGTATGTTTGTTTGTTACGCTTTCACGCTTCTTATTCTCCGTCTCGTGTCGCTGGCACGACTGTATTTTATTTAAATCTTATTGGCCCAAAACCTTGCCACTTCCACGGCGTTGTCGTGCGCAGAGGTCACTTTGACAGCATGTTTTGGGACACAGAGGGCAGGATAGGAGGTGGAGCATGGATTGTGACATAGCTCCACACTGCCGTGCCGTCAAGGTAGCCCAACCTTACCAGGTTGGACTTACATCTTCTTTCTTCTTGTTTTCACGCTAAAACGGCTAAACGGAGTTGGATGAAATTTGGCACATGGGTAGAGCATAAACTGGATTAGGAGATAGGATACTTTTTGTCCTGATATACCCACGGGATCGGGACTTATGCGGATAAAACCACAGGGCGCAGCTAGTTCATAAATAAAATTACTAATTGGCAAAATATTACTGCACTTCTGCCCTCCCCTTCGTGGAATACAGACGTGGTGTTACTTTATGAACGCTTACGTTAATTAAGAGAATCTGAATGATATCTAGTTGAGTAACATTTTGTTGGCTATTTATAAACTGGTTCGATGGAACTAGAATTATTAGGAAACTAGATTACTAGGCTGTTGGTATTTGTATTTATGTATATGTTGTATGACCTTCGTCTAGTTTTTTTAAATAAATATAGCATTGACATTTTATTCTCTATACTCCTAAAATCCAGGAACACACCCAGTGTTCCTGGATTTTCTAGTTTTTTTTTTAATTAAGTACACTTTTGCATTGATCAGGTACACTTATTTATATAATACAACAAGCAACTTTTTTATTATTTTTTATTGCTGAATAGGCCTGCTTTTGACCTGAATCACGCCTGATGGAAAGCGACATTTCCAATTTTTGTTTTTTAATGGTCTGTCGCAATGCCAGTCTTTTTGGTCTCTAAGAAGGCACATAGAAACGGAAAAATACCAGAAAGAATTAATGTTTTAACTCTTCGTTTGGACTTCGCTGCAGTCGGGTAAAAACGACACAAATAGAAAATTAAATATCAGTACGTTTAAATTTAAAGTAACACGATACACAACTTTCAACCTCGTTAAGCAGCGATTAATTATAACTCCGAACTTTTCTCAAAAGAGGTTACTTTCCTCGTCTTAGGTTGCCAAAAAAAAAAAGAAAAACATAACAACAAGAAAATCGACTTACCGGCAAGGAGTATCAGGATCGTAACCGCGAAGCAGACATGCGACGACCCCCGCGGGGGCGGGACCCTCCCCGCCATTGGCCGAGCGATGGGGGCGGTTTAGCTATAACAACACAGCCTTCACCGACGAAACCTTCTTACAATACAACACTAACACCACACAAAAAAGCAAATAGACTTGACAGTAATTTTGGCGCGTATTTTGACTTTGACGTTTTGATTTTTTAATCGCGCACGGATACGTTCGCGCACAGCCACCGCACGCCACAGACTACACTTTCACTCGCGCTTCAAACGCTGATTGCGTCATTTGTTTACTTTCACTATAATCAGTCACATTCGAGATATTGTTTAACTTTTTCGTTTAACTTACGAACTATTTATTGTCGGAGTTTCTGTACAGTCTTGGTTTAGAATTGGCTGAGTGATGGGTTGACATGGGAACTGAATTCTGTTGGGAAGAAGGGTTAGAGAGTTCAATGAACTCTTCGATTGCAAAACACCTAGCTTTTAGGTACTTTACTAGTAAAGTACCCAAGAGTTACGTAGGCAAACTTTTAAGAATTTAGATCCGTTTTTTTTTTCTTTTTCCAAACAAACTGGTGCGTCGCATTTTAGTCATTACTTTTACTCAAAATACCGTTAATTTTAATTCGCGAAAGCTCTTCTTAACTACGAAGGACGGTCCGGTCGTTGACTCCGAAACGTTGCATAAGCGAAAAAAGTACGTACAAGCAAGCATGACGCAAAAGATTGTGTTTATAGTTCCAATTCATTTTTACACTGAAACTTAATTTAGAATAACTACAATCGTGACTGCGTTTTGCTGTTAAAATCCTGTAAATGTATTGAACTTAACAGGCATTAAAATAATATTATTATTTAACTTTGTAAAGGTTAACAAGTTTATTAGATAACCTATCTTTACTGATATTATTAACAGCAATTACGTTGCCGTTGCCATTAAATCGTCGCTCTATAATATGTATAAGATTTTTTTGTTTAGTTTTTACGATTTAAGGCTCCCGCAGACAGGCGCCACGTGACACTAGTAGAACAATTTCTGTGAAAACTTCGTGGAATTTGTTCTGCCGCAATGAGGGCTACCGTTTTTGTGCTCACCAGTTGGCGCCACCATGTCGAGAAGGTCCCTGAAGTATATAGCTGTGAAAGTTTATTATTACGGGTGTATAGTTATTAGATAAAGAAAAAAACGATATCATTTATTTGTCCAATAAATGATTGACAACTGGCAGTGTTTTTTAAAAAAAAACTGTTAATGTAGTTTCATATGCACCATTAATGGTGGCAAACGAAACTAATTAGTCTCTTCTGCACCATTGATGGTGCAGATCAATGGTGAATACGGTACAACGGGTTTTTTACTTTATCCTGTTTTAAGCCAATCAAAGTCGGGTTAATACACAATTTTTAACTCAAGAATGGCTGGAGCGACTCTTATGATCTTTGATTTTTTTGGATTTGTCTCCGCCCCGAATAGCAAAATAACTATTAAAAAACATTTTTAAAAAAAAACCAACCGACTTCCAAAAGAAAAACACTACAAAGTGAAAAATAACTTTAATTTCGGAAGTCGGTGTCGTTGGTTCCACATTTTCGTTTTTTTGACACCGACTTCCGAAATTAAAGTTATTTTTCACTTTGTAGTGTTTTTCTTTTGGAAGTCGGTTGGTTTTTTTGTAAAAAAGTTTTTATTTTTCGCTTTTTAGTTGTACCTACCCCATACAAATTCATATAACACTACTTGCTAGTGACGGGAAGATAAACATCATCAATATAAACTAAGTGGAAAACAAACGTATTGTTGACGCTAATTCCAAAACTACCCAAGCAAAGTTCATAAAATTTATATGGGACCACCTCTGAAGCATACCTTTGCTGATAATCCTGGCTGCAGCAACAGGCCAAACTTATGTCAACATTGCATTGAACTTAAAAAATCCTGGCTGCAGTAACAGGCCAAACTTATGTCAACATTGCATTGAACTTAAAATTTAGTCCTGTTTAAAATGAGCCCAAACACGACTACGGTGCTGTAATTTCAAGGTTTGTACTTTTTCTGATGCTCCTGGCTTCAGCATCAGGTCTCTATGTACTTCGGTGTTCCTCATTAACATTACGTTTATCCACACATCGAGCCCTTTCCAATGAGCCTAAACACGATATATCTGCTGTTAGTTGTCGAGGAGTTAGGTACTCTGCAGACTATCCTGACTGCAGCATCAGGTCATGACTTGATGATCATGAGACCAAATGTGGCAAATGCCCAATCAAACATCAAAACAGTTTACTAAAACAGTCCTTGCCTGTTCGAGTAACTTCTTACTGTTAAGGAGTTGTACCTTCCATCATCAGCCCAGCTACCTGAGATGGTGACAACCATACGAAAATACACAAGATACTTCATAAAATATGCGAAAAACCATAAGTAAGCCTATAAAATTTGAGGGTTGCCCTCGATTTCTCTAAGATCCCATCATCAGATCCTAACTTGGTGACAATGGGACCACCTCAGAACTATCTACTTTCGAACAAAAAAAGAATTTTGAAAATCTGTCGACAATTGGCGGAGTATTCGATGAACAAACATACAAAAAAAAAAAAAAAAAAAAAAAAAAAACATACAAACAGCCGAACATAGTACCTCCTCCTTTTTGTGAAGTCGGTAAAAATGGGAAAAAATCACGAAAAAAAATGACGATAATTAATTTTCTCATACATTCGTTCTTGTTGATTCTGAGGCGCCACGAAGTTCGCTGGGTCAGCTAGTTAGGTATAAAAGTTTGATCGAAGTCGCCCTAATTAAACCTCAAGACATGCAACATTCTTAGTTCAAGAGCAAAACAATCAAAATGGGAAGTCATGCATCACAGAACACAATGAGGAAATTAACGTGATCCAACTTAACTATGTAACTGTCTGTGTCGTAACTTAATAACATTGAATAACTTTACCAATAACTGCAGATATTGTGGGAAATCGGAATAATGAGGAAGTGTTACACAACAAGATTTTCTTAAATAAGGTTGGTAGGTATCGATTGAAAGTTGAGCTACGCTTGCCGAGGTCAGTCCGTGAATAGGTAACCATCCATTATATACAGTGGCGTATTTTAAGATTCAGCGCCCTGGGCCTGTAAGGTTTGCCGCCCCAAAAATTAGCGGAATAAAAGCAAAAACTTATAATGAGATATAAAATAAAATCCAGCAGTGTGTCGATGTGGGCTGAGAATGATTATAACAAATTAAAAAACTAAAAAGTCCATATAAAGAAATAAACACCATTTATTTCAATATTTGAATTATTCCGATCTGTCACCCTGCTTTGTCCCATATTTTTTTTTTTTGGATAGGAAATCATCTAATGACTCCTCTCGCTCTGGGTGGAGCGGAAGGGAGTGTCAGACTCTTACTGACTAAAACCCACCCGTTTTCCTTCATTAGCCCTTTATGTTCCGGGGCAGCGGTAACCCTTTCGGACGATCCCGCTACCCCGGCAGGCTTCGGCCCTGGCGGGCCCCTTCCTTAATGCTGACATCTCTTTGAGACGCGCGTGGAACACATACGCGCCGTCAGGCACGGGCCTGGTCCTGATCGGACGGAGAGCTACCCATTACTCTCCGTCCGCAGGCCCGCGCCTACGGTGGCCGGGAGTCGTTACGCGGCTACCGACGCCCGTAGCGTCTCCCGCGGCGGCTGAGGCGTGAGGCTCTCTCCCTGAGCCGTCCCGCCACCTCCTTCGCTAGCATGACTGCTTCGCAGAAGGAGGTGACTGCCTCCCACTCCCTCTCGCTCCGGACCATGGCTTGAACCAGGGCCGGATGCGAGAGGTCGCCGCCGCTGCCGATCGCCTCTACGAGAACACGGTGGTGCTCCGCCCAAGCGGGGCAGACCTCCACCGTATGCTCCACCGTGTCCTCGAGTGTCCAGAATCCTCGCAAAGTCTCCTCCCGCCTGATGATGTGCAGGAACCTCCCGAAACATCCGTGTCCGGTGAGGACCTGCGTCAGGCGGTAGGTGAAAACGCCGTGACGCCTCTCTAGCCACTCACTCCTCAAAGAGGGGTCTTATCGCCACTATCGCGGCGTGCCCTGCACTAGGTTGCGAAAGTCGCTCTTTCCATGATTCCATGCCACCATGAGATCGCGCCGGAGGTCCGTCCGTTCCGCCGCGATTTGCCGCGGAAGCGGAGTTTCCCCCCGGCGTAGTGCCTCCGCGCGCCACTCATACAGGCGCGCGAGGACTATCGCCTCCAGATCCCATGGCGGCATTCCGGCAAGGAGGCTTGCCGCCTCGCCCGAGCTCGTGCGGTAGCCCCGGATCAGCCTTACGGCTACCACCTTTTGGGGCGCGTTCAGATAGTGGGCGGCTCGCAGCCGCAGTGAACAATTGCGCTCACACCGGGGCCTCATATAAGGCCATGGACCGCACGACCCCTGCCTGCTTTGTTACCCCTTAGGGGGACAGATCGGAAAAAAAACGTTTGACCTGTCCCCCTGTTAGCAACGAGCGGACATGACAGTTCGAACTTTATTCACTCCTATCTTTAACGTTTTATTCCTATTTGTCCCCCATAGAATGTAATATATTAATTCTTAAAAGTAATGCCACACATAAGCAACATTACATTAAATAAAAGACTGGTTTGGGTTTGTAATCATTTAAATAAATTAAGTACATTTTTTTTTGTTTTTGTATCAATCTGCCACAGCCATACAACTTAGTTACAAATACAAAAAAAAAATGAATAACAACATGATAACTTCTACATGACTTTTAAAAATGAATAAGTAAGTACCTATATTAAATTCTATGGGGGCAAACAGGAATAAAACGTTAAAGATAGGAGTGAATAAAGTTCGAACTGACACGTCCCCCTAGTTGCTAACAGGAGGACAGATCAACCTTTTTTTCTGATCTTTCCTCCTAAGGGGACGAAGCAGGGTGACAGATCGGAATAATTCGACAGACGAAATGACGGACACGCTGCCGCCAGCCGATAGCCCCGCGTCTTGATAAATTAACAGCCGAGTTTTAGTTATTTACGAGTATTTTATTTTATTTCTTCATGCATAGAAAGAAAGGCGCACAAAGCTGAGCGCGAGGTGCGGCTTGCACCGCCCTTCGCAGGCTGCCGCCCCGGGCCATGGCCCTTTTGGCCCTAGGGTAAATACGCCACTGATTATATACCGAGATTCCTCAGTGCCTCGGAAAGATCTGACTATCTTGACTGTCATTCATACATCCTTGAGTCGTTACGTGTAGTCAGAAGCATGAAAGTCTGACAACCAGTCTTACCAAGAGGTACTTATTTTATTGTGTAACCCAGTAACTGAGTTAGAGTCAGGTAGGCAGTCGCATCATGTAAAATACTGGTATTCAGCTGCATCCAGTTCGACTGGAAGCCCACGACGACCGGTGCTAGAGATGGTACTGCCAACACTTTTCATAAAAACCAAGCTTGTCAGTAAACGTTACCATTTACTCACAGAAACTGACGGCTCGTGACAATTCTATGACAGGTGACAGCTAGCTTGCGCTCAGTTGCGCCAAATTATGACACGAATGTTATTAATAAAGGCGTCTAGAGTCGCTGCCGGTGGCGATTTCCTCATCTGTGGTACCTACCAAAGTACCCTGCCTTATATAAGAAAAACTGTTAGATAACAATGTTTTAAGTTAAGAAACCCTTGTAACGTCTATATTTCCGGATTTAGCAACGCAAAGGTGTTTTTCCCTCGATCTGTAACTTTGTTAGGTATGTACACTTGTACAGTGAAAGAATAATAAACTTTTGACAGTACCTACAGTACCTACCTATTCCTTTGAACTTTACCCAAACTTACTTCATGTAATTATTTTGAAATACGTCATTAGAAAGTTTGCACCAACTTTATGTTTCCCACACATAGTTTTATTAAACGCTTTTCCTGTTGTGATATAAAGCTCAGAATGAAACTATCCAGAAAATACTTTAATATAAAATGTAATCCTATCCACAGGAACTCCCACGCAGTTTTCAATAAACGCTATACAGATTTGTGGCACTAACATACATCCAACCTTTGACAACTACCCACCCATAACCCCACCGAGTATCGTTCAGTTTATCAAAGAGAATCACAAATACTTGCATATTGACATAACACTGTCACCCACGGAAAACTGGGGATTTCCATTTTGGTAAAATAATTGAGGCTGGTATATATCATGAGTTCATGACAGAAAGGTGTGTTGTTCATATTTAAGGGTGTAATACAGACCATCAAACTGAACATCTTTCTCTATGGGACCAACATCGTAATCGCGTAAAAATTAACAAGTGTCCCATACAAAACTTCAATACCTACATGACGCAATGTATGGGACGGCTGATAATTTTTTCGCGTTTACGATGTTGGTCCCATGAAGAAAGTTGTTCAGTTTGATGGTCCTTATCACACCCTTAAATATGACCACACCTTTCTGATACATGCTGTATGTACAGTGAACAGCTTCGGTTTCTCTAAAAGTCTAAAGTCACGCCTCATCGTCAAGCTGAGGTTAAGGTGGACTTCCAGTCTAACCGGATGCAGCCGGATACCAGTATGTTATATGGAGCGACTCCCTATCTGACCCCCAAAACCCAGTTACTGGGTAACACGATAGCCATTGGTAAGATTGGTTGTCAAGCCTCAATTTCAAAAATGAGTTTCTAAGATAAGTCGCAAAAATGGGGACGAAAAAACTGAGGATTACTACAAAATCAATCTAAGTCCTTTTAAGTCAGTTTTCAAAATATGAAAAAAGTTACTCAACAAAAAAAGAAGAAACGCAGAATTTGAAACATTAAACTTATTCCATTTTCAAATCTAATTTTCCCCATGTATTCTGACGTCACTCGTTACGTAATAGTTGGAGCGTCACTATCTCAAAGTTGTTTATGGGCCAAATAAGCGTGGGAGTTCAAATATTAAGCTGACTACAGACAGACCCGAGTACTCTAGTTGAGTACTCAGTTTAATAGGTCAGAGGGAAACCTCTGACCTTACTACCCACGTAGAGCCATTTACTATCATCATGTGAAAATTTCTTTTTGACATTTGGGATTAACTATCCTGACACAATATCGTCTTTTATAATGGACGCCATTTTTCTTGACATTTTGTTTTTAGTCCTTATATATTAGCTGCTAAAGGTTACCGTGCACCCTAATTGCGTAACACACTATCAATTACAACCTGAATCATTTTGAAGGATATTGCTAATCCATTGCTTCATAATGTTCGAAAAATTGGTCTGCTCAACAACGTAGGTAAATAACGCTATGAATGTTATTGAACTGTCAAAATGAAAGCCATTCCTACTGTTTGTTTGTTACGCAATTACCCCGCTGATTATAACATTTTCATACTTGTTTATAGTGCACGCTTTGAAATCACCAACAAAATATTAATCGAGTCACCCGCATAGTACAGACGCCAGCACATCAAGGTACCCGAAACTGTCAAATTATTTCAATCAATCTTGAACCTAATGCTAATCGCGATAAAGTTGAAAATCTATTAAAGAAATTTGACAGATTGTAGTAGCTTGATGTGCTGGCGTCTGTACATTATCTTGTGAGCGTCGACTTTTACTGATAGCTCTGTATTTTTTTTACTGAACATAATGCACATTTATGCTTATCCAGTTTGCATAACTGCTTGCTGTCATTACATTTTTAAAATCCCTCTTGACCTACAGTTTTTTTTACGCTACGTCATCGTTCAAGGTTTTTTTGGTATTTGGAGATGACGATTTTACATACACACATATAGGTAGTTACAGTCAGGGAAAGATTTTTTTTCTAATTGGCACTACCTACGTCAATTTGCCGTGTTATAACTATTTCATACAACTGTCAAGGAATGGCACTTGTGATTCGAATATACGGCCAATTTAAGTTGGTAACTAGTCAATTAATTTTCCTGAATTAACATAACCTCAAGCCTTCCCGATGTAGGCAGAATCCTAAGCACACAAACACTGCGATGCTGCTGTGGTGTTAAGTGCTAATTACTATTTATTTTGATAATTATTTGTTTAAAATATTTACCTTTCATTACACAATACTTAGGTAAACAAACATAATTCTCTCTGTCTCGTTAACAAAGACGTTTCAAAGGAAATTACCTTGAAGAGTACTTTGTACAGACAAGAACAAAACTAAGCACACGTCTGCAAGGAATATTTTTAACGCGACGTGTTTTTTGCGAAATGGATTTTTTGTTCTCGATATTGAGTCAAGCATTGAGAATCTAACAAAGCGCATCCCAGCGCTTCAAGAAAACACACTGTTGGATTTTCAACTCTCGGCGTTAAGTAAAGCGTTGAAAATCCAATGCGGAAAAAAAATCGCCCGTTCGTACCTGGGCTAAGTGGAATATGCACTAAAATTTATGAGAAGAAAATGCGTTGAAGTATCTTACTATCTATAATATCTCTATACTAATAATAAAGCTGAAGAGTTTGTTTTTAAGCTATTGCATAGCTTTTATCTTTATAATTATTATTATACTCTTTGTTGGGCTTTGAGCGCGGCGACCGAATGAAGAAATTCCGTAACGAAAATAAACCTAAGCATCGTCTAACGTCGTATCAGTTCGGCAGACTTCGGCACGGTGTTTGTGTGCGTTGCTATGCAATAGCTTTACCGCGGCAGTCCCGGAGTGCCACACGTATTTTTTTTTTAAGTATCGGTCGATTTGAAAAATCTTTTTACATTTGGTAGCGCAATTCTTGATTAGATTTATCTTTCGCGATTTGGGGATTGTTCTCATACTATTTAGACCCCTTAAGATGTTTTCATTGTACCGACAGTCGACACCTTGTAAGTATGATGTCACTTCTCATTGCAATTTGACTTTCTAAAGTGCACATCAACGGTACTTATCATTGAATTAAATTATTCAACTGTAGTCCTAATTATATCGTGCATCCTAACTCAAATCTTAATAGGTTGAGTGACGAAATTCTAGTTATATTGCTGACTGTACAGAACCGTTCACTTTTTGATGATTCTTGCGTCAAGGCGACTGACGATGCTCCGCCAAATCGTGATTCGGGTATCTACCTACATACTTATAGTAAACAGACTTTTGTCTTTGAAAGTACCTAGGTGTCCCATTTTCCTAGATGACTACAAGGATTTGTCAAAGAGACCGAAGTATACATCAATGAATGCATGCAATAACCATTTAACTAAACTCTCCAAATATTTGTTAAAGGCACATGTCTACAAGGTGGCAGGTACAGACGCCAGCACATCAATCTACTACAATCTGTCAAATTTCATTAATAGATTTTCAACTTTATCGCTAAAGTATAAGGTTCAAAGTTGATTGGGAAAATTTGACAGTTTCGGGTAGCTTGATGTGCTGGCTGTCTGTACATCGATGCGCAAGCTGTAACCATGAATTCAGCACATAATCCTGAACGCCGCTGCGTTGAAATTTGTCGTCAAAAACTTCTTCGAAGGGGGCGTAGACATTTTTCGCCGGTTATTATCGAAGCACAGGATATAAGTCTAAAATGGGTGCAATCATGATCAGTCACGGATTTGACTAAAAAGCTGAATATCTGGGGTATGAGCCGTCTTTTTTTTTTATGGTAAAAATCTGTCATCTGTCCTCAGTATTCTGTCTGGTGAAATAAAATAAAGGGTCTCTAGAAGTCGCTAGAATCCGAATTTTAGTGTAGTTACCTAAAACATTATTCTTATAAAAACACTTTCAAATTCTAGTGTTAGGAGGAGACAGAAAAAAATATCAAGAGGCAAGACCCGCGGTAAGTCAGACAAAATTAAAAGAACAACACGAAGAAAAAAAGAAATAACAAAAGACTGTGGCGCTTGCGGCTATTTTTCAATAATCATCTCATGCTATACGAGTATACAGGTTGGCGATTTACTCATCTGCATTCATCAAGGCTGTAATTCTATCCGTCCTACTGAATAACGAAATCCATATCCGATGCGAAAAAAATTAACTTTTCATACATGTATCGAAATAGTTAAACTTCATTTTTTTTCACGAATCGGATTAGGGTTTTATAGCGAAAGTTGGTTATACCAAGGGGTATCGTACTACCCAGTAATTGAGTTGTGGAGGTCAGATAGGCAGTCGCTCCATGTAAAATACTGGTACTCAGCTGCATTTTTTGGACTGGCAGCCGACCCCAACTTAGTTGGGAAAAGGCTAGGCAGAGGATGATGATGATGAGCGAATGTCGGTTAAATCACCCTTTTCAGGTGTCTAGATCGCCGCCTGTATAAGTTTATACTCTGTCCGTGTGGACGTGGTAGATATATGAATGTTTATATTTTAATATTCTACCAATTATAACATACTATGTAATGATTTTTTTGTTTTTTTCAGTCCTGTACTAACCCCACAAAATCTAAATTAAGTTCAACTGTATCATCGAAGATTTTTATCGTTATATTATTTTTTACTTTTTTTTTGTTATCCTATACTGTCCCACTGCTGGGCAAAGGCCTCCCCCGTATCCTTCCAGGACATATTTTCCCTATATTTATTCTATTCATATAGTTTTTAATTTATAACAATGCACACTTGATACTCCAACTCACTTTAGATGTTGGCACAATGGTCGACATCGGCCTTGCTTGCCTTAAAAAGAAATATAATAGAAAATAGTCTCACTGTTACAGGCATTTTTGTCCTATGCAGCTTAAAGCTTTGCGTCCGAATTCACAGCACACCGCCATATTGGCTACTATGTAGTGTAAAAATGTGTAAACTGAAACATTTTCTTTACTTATTTTTTTATGTGTATTTATTTATCGAAAATATTATGAAAACGAAGTTGTAAGAAAGCTGGTTAATAACGTTTATAAAAATTGGTCAGTGGCAAAGAGAATGTAGTTTTGCGCAACTGTTTTTTTTAATCAGTTTAAAAATGTTATGATCAGTAAGTATTATTATTTAAGTACATAGCAAAATATAGATACCAATATTATGAAAAAAAAAATTAAGAAAAATTATTTCTGTGACGAAAAATGATTTTGGAAAAATCAGTACATATTTTTTAATTGTTTATGTGACATTTACGAGAATCAAAACATGAATTACCTACACTAGAAAAAAAAAATTAGAAAATGAATCAAATTAATTAAAAAATCCTTAATGAAAACCAGCAAGTAACTAATCAGTAAACACATGTAAACGAAAAATGTTCAATTGTTAATTTTCACAACACTCCAAAAACTAAACTCTTAGTTCTAAAAATTCAAATTCAAAAATCGAACAGAGAGCTCCGCACGAAAAAATCAATTCTTTTTACTGGCAATTTCGTCAAAACGTCGCCGATTTTTATTTGAAAAACGAATTTTGAGCTTGTAGTATTCGCACCAGTTTACTATAAACGGTTTTCAGTTATTTTTGAATGGTTTTTAGTGTGTTTTAGTGGTAGGATGGTTACTTTGTGTTGGTAGGTGTCGTGTGGAGCGCAATACGCGCTTGCCGCGGCGCGGCCGGGTTCGTACTAAGCAGTTTTGGCGGTGGAAGCGGTTTGAGGGAGATTTTCCAGCTTTATTGGGTAAGATTAAAGTTTTTAGATTCGATTGTGGTCGTCATATATTTAACGGAAAAGATTGTTTGAATACGCATAGATTGCTAACCTACTCACAATTTGCAAAAATCCAAGGCAAAACTTATATTTACCACTGAAGAAACGAGAGAAAGAATAGCTACTCAAAAATACTTTTAAACATTTTAAAAGTAAAATACAACGAAAATGCTCAATTAAAAATGAATACTTATGAGAACTACATACGAATTTAAGCCCTAAAAAAATTATGAACTAAAATAAAATACAAACACAAGTTCAAACAAAAAAAAAACCGCTTTTAACAAAATAATATTTAAAAACTTCTACTAAAATAATAAATAAACTAAAACTATAAAAATCAAACTCCCACTTCTGTTCTGGCAACCCACCCTACTACGCCGCCCTGTGTAGCCGTAGACCCCGCCCGCTACGCCGCTACGCCGTCGCTACGGTGCTACGCGTCTACGCCATACATATATTCTACGTAGCGTATTATTACGTTTTTGTAATAATAATCGCGCTTGGCGGGAAGGGGTGGGCAGGGCTGTCTTTGTCAATTAACTAGTTAAGAGTAGACGGGTTTCTATGTTCGTTTGAGAGTAAACGGATGATGAAAATGATTGTTTTTTGTGTATTAACTGAGAAAAACATAATCAAAAATCTTTATTTATCTCAACATCATATTACAGGTACTGATTAATATAATGCACAATCTTAAATAGGGAAAGTGTCTGTGATAGTATGGTCCTGAGTTACAGATCACCCGGCTCTCTTAGATAGGACATTTTACTTTACACAACAACGGTTAGCGATGTTATACGACGAAAGTTAAAATTGCATTTAGTATATGCAAGTTCAAAATTAAAAAACAAAAAATTCAAGAAAACACAAATTATGTATATTCGGTACATAGTAATTTTTTAAATTTTTTTCTTGATTTTGAAAACCTAGAGTTTTTGGTCTAATTTGCTAAAAACAGAGGTTATTAAAAAATATTTCATATATTCTCGGTTTACGTAGACAGATTTCTTTTACTTCCGTTTCAGTTTTTTTTAGTACCTTATCGCTATTTACAAATTTCCTTTCTACCTCTTATCTAATGATTGCTTCATCTGTTGTATGATGAACGAGACCGAAGCATTTATAGGGTTCCGTGTCCAAAGTGTGCCAACGGGACCCTATTACTAAGCCTCCGTCTGTCTGTCAGCGGGCTGTACCTCATGAACCGTAACAGGTCGACAGTTAGATTACAGCCCACGACCCCCTCTCACCGAGAAGAGGCCTGAGTCCCAGCAGTGGGAACATTATAGGCTGAGTATGCTATACTATTATGCTACACCCCAGGGTTCAGGTGTACTCCTTCACTCATATATAGGAGACTACAGCATGTGCAATATAGCTATAATAACAAAGTTAAAATATTACTAATCCTAACTAATCCAAACTAGTATTATAAATGCGAAAGAGAGTTTGTTTGTTTGTTTACGCTTTCACGCTAAAACCGCTGAACGCATTTTCAAGCAGCTGAAATTTGACATATGGGTAGGTAAACCATGATCTGGGTTGACATACATACGTAGAATACTCTATGTCTCGATAGTGCGTTCCCGAAGGATAATTTTCTACCTCCGACACGGGCAAAGCCGCGGGTAAAAGCTAATTATAATATTATTATTATTTTTTTTTTTTTTTATATTATTATTATAGTTTATAATAGGGAATATAGCCCTGCATAATGTTTAAGTTAAACACTCAGACAGTACACACATTACACCACACACAGTTACATTGTTTCAGCGAACGTGTTCAGTGAATGGTTACACGTCCGTCAGTCAGAGAAGGCGTTGACACCCGATACGCTTGACACGCCAGAACTACGCCACTAGGTACTCACTACACGTCAAACACGGCTCGCTTGACCTGACTATCACGGTGCATCTGTTATAAACACTATCACATATCACAGGCTAAGTGATTGACCGATGGTCAAGTAGGAATCTTGAATTTAATCGTAGTTTCCGTTGTAATCTAAACTGTAAATTGAAAGCTATAAAGAAACTTTTAGTT
Source organism: Hydraecia micacea (assembly GCA_914767645.1). NCBI lineage: Eukaryota > Metazoa > Arthropoda > Insecta > Lepidoptera > Noctuidae > Hydraecia > Hydraecia micacea. Next base: position 786,622 of record OU611798.1, read on the forward strand.
TAGCCTCAAAATTTCGATTTGGTTAATATTTAAGTTCACACGACTTAGAAACTAGTGCCTCGGGCCTTTAGCCCCAACTTATGAGTTGTAGGTCGTGGGTTCGAACCCAGGCAGGCGCTTCACTTTGTGTAAATAATTTCATCTGCTCTGCTCTAAACCGGTGAAAGTCAACATCGCTCCCAAAAAGGTGAAGGAAAAAATCGTGAGGAAACAGGTATGTCCTAGAACCAAAAATTCGAAAGATTTGTGACATCACAACAAGTGCGCCTAGGTAAATACCTAGGCGCACTTTGCACTTTCCAAAATAACCGGCCAAGTGCGTGTCGGATCACGCACAATGACCCTTCATTCTGTTTTTGGGATGAATGCACAAAATAAGTCTGTATTTCATAGTAAATAAACTGGCTGACTGAACTGTTTTCTCGAAAAAAAAACTGTGAAATAGTAGGAGGTGTGAAAATTCACTTAGAAAAATGTTTTTTTTAAATTATGCAATCAATGCAATATGCAATTGCAAATACCCCGCACACTTTTATGTGCAATGATTTTTATGAGGAGTGTCACTCCTAATTATTTCATAATTTTAATAAATCATTGCTTAATGTAACACAGAATACATCTTCTTTCCAATTTTCATTGATATACTGCAAAAAGTCTTCGATTAAAATGGCTGTGTATTCCAGATAGACGGACTTGACGAAATTCTAAGGGTTTTGCCATTTGGCTACAGAACCCTAAAAAAACACTTGCTCCACAATTTTCCCAAAACTCAATCACATTACAGAAAGTACAGCGACAAGTTATCCTCGTCTCAATATAACATGCATTAAGGTAATCGTCGTTCCTCCCCTGCATTCATCCCCGTTCATCCCCGTGGATCCCCGGGGGTGAGTCGTAAATATTATCCGAGGGTTGCACCCTCATGCTTTGTGGAAACCGGCCGGTTATTATATTTTGGGAAGCGGGGAGGTTCGGCTCGTTGTGGAAAGCTTGGATTAGTTTAGATGTGTTAAGTTGTCTATGGGACGTGTTCGTTGGCAAAATATTTAGGTTCTAGATTTTTCAAGTCAGTTATTTCTCGGTTAGTTATTTTAAATCTAACATTGGCGTATTAGACCGCAAACGAAAATTGTTAGCCATTGCATCGATATCGTACAAAATCGGCCAAGTGCGAGTCGGACTCGCGCACTCAAGGGTTTCGTACCACCAAAATGTTATAATAGTCAATCTTGAATCTACAATTTTTTTTTTATTATGAGGCGACTGTGTTATCTTCAGTTTTTTTATTCATGCTCGGTAATAACATTACCTATTAAAATTATTTGAAATGACTACCTACCGTTTTTTGTGTCTGCCTTGAAGATGGTAACATTACGCCACCAAGCAACGCGGCAACGACGTGAAGGATTTCAAAAATGTACTGCAAATACCCTCAAAAAAAATGTTTAGGACAAAATACCAGAGGGTAAGTAATACTCTCTCAAATGGTCTTAGCGACCCCCTGTGACGTCACTTAAGTGGTGAAACTAACCCCCGGCACGGAGGGGTTGAAAGAATTGATTCTCATCTGATTTTCCGTGACGAATCTAAAAAGTGCCGATTTGAGAAGGGAATTAAAATGTTCTTGAATACAAGAGCTATGGAAAAGGGGTGATGCAATATTATAAGGTATGAAGTGATAGGTAAATCTATGATACCTATGTCGTCCCTTTTGCACTTAAAACAATCCTTTATATTTTAATATAGTAAAGTATGTCCAGAAGCTGTGTGTACTAAAATAGGTAGTGAACGGGGTGAAAAAAAGGATTTTACCAACTTTCTTTGTAAATAGTAATTAAAATCGACCAAAACAATGGGCACAGCTCACACAGCATAGAAGAAAAACAAAAACTAAGTTATTATTACGATCCAAAAAATGTTTTTCAAAATAATTCTAAAATCTCCATCTTCATCTGTGCCTACAAGCATTATGTATGAGTAAACAATATCTTGTTGAAAATATTTACAAGCCTTCCTTTTTGATATTTGCATTCAACCCGAGCGAACTCCAAGCAAGAAAAGTCCCCTTCGATACAGGGAATGCCATCTAGCGGAAACTATGAAACTAAAATAACTAATCAAGCGGCACAATATTTTCTGTTCTCCACTTGAGAGAGTTTACAATTGATTCACTTCATTTTCAATAGATGTCGCTAGTCAACTAATGGTGCAGCAAAATAAAGTTCTGTACCTTACCTTTAGGCGGGTCTACAAACGGCAAGAATGTTTTATACAGTTCATTACTGCATTGTTATGGAGTTTATTACTTTTTGCATAGCAATGAAGCGATGGATAGTTAATAATCTTTGATACAAAACTGGCAACCAGTGTTGGCGTTATCAATGATCAAGTCAAACCATTAGTACCTAATTGTTATCAGATGTAATAAAATGCTAATCATTTGATAACTGCTTTGACCTTAATTTAATTTTCATGTTATATGCTTGTGAGTCATGTTACTTTATGGAATTATACCGCTGATTCGATCGTATTTTTATGCACTGAAGTTCTACGGCATTTAAATGATTCTTGTTTTTTTTTTTTATTCTATTCTATTCTAGATACTTAGTAAATAATTATAATGAAATAAAATTAGTTGGAAATTCATAGATTAAAATTAAGTACGTTTAAGTATAATAGGTAGGTATCTACCTATTAAGATTGTCGGAAAACATAAGAACATTTATTATTTTATTATATATTTTTTTGAGTATGTTTCGTTATTCCTCCTGATGCCCAAGTACCTACTGTGCTCATTCTCCTTAGGTACAGACGCCAGCACATCAACCTACTACAATCTGTCAAATTTCTTTAATAAATTTTCAACTTTATTGCTGAAGCCTAAGGTTCAAAATTGATTGGGGAAATCTGACAGTTTCGGGTAGGTTGATGTGCTGGCGTCTGTACATAAACAAATATTATTTATCAGTTGATCAGTCCATCGTAATTCATCGTAGGTGGCATTTATGTTGATCTAGAGGATCAGCGCAAGCGCAGCCAATGAGTTGCTGAACACCCAGGTGGTAAGGGTTCGACTACAGGCTCGGGCCATATTCCGAAATATAAAAAAGAAAAAAAAAAACGTTCCCAGTCCTTATTATTATAGTAAGTACGTAGGTACAGGTACAGACGCCAGCACATAGGCCAGGTGTTCCCGTTTTTGCCTGTTTTAGAATTCATTTTTGATAGGCAAATTATAACATCTAGAATCTGAAATAAATATATATTTTAGATACAATCTTTCTCCTTACCATGTACCCGTTCAATACACGATACAATAAAATTTTCTCGATAGAAAAAAATACCGAACGAACTTCGATTTGCAGTTTTTTACAAGCAAAATTTCATTTTAAACAAGTATTAATACTCCTTTTTTTCTATAAAAAATATCAATGTATAGGTAATTCATTTTAGAATCGATTCTACCCGATCGATTTTTTTCCATTACATTTTTAATTTTTTTTTGGATCATGCAAGTGATTTTTGATCCGCGCGTCACTTGCCAGTGTCCCGCGGGACGATACCGAGGTGGGACTTGTGCCAAATTTTTGCGCGCGCGCTTCTCTTCTGCTCCGTAAATAATATTAATAGGAAATAAAATAAATTGTAAATAATTATTGTACTTATAAAGACCATAGTTAAGATTTTGTTTATGTGTTTATTTCTCATTGTGTAAATATTTTGTATAAAACTTTTAAAACATTAAGTATTATTTTTGTGAAAATGGCAAATAAAAGAAATAAAATTAGGACTAAATCACGGTTGAAGACAAAAAAAATCGCGAAAGAAATATGGTAAGTTATATTTTCTATTAATTCATTCCTATTGACCACAGCACAAATACAGAGAGTACAGAAGGCAATCTACGTACAAAGTGCGCTCGAGCAACGCACACATAGACACTAGACACCGCTCACGGACACCACGTTATCTCGGACTGGTTGGGACTAGTGCGAGCGCGAGTGCCATCCGCTTGAGACACGCGTCTGTGAAGTGCAAAAATGGAGCAACAAAAAAATGGCTATCTAAGCTCGATTTATATAATAGTTTCCTATTTTGAATCAGTATAAACGAAGTAACTTTTTTGTAAGGTAAATTCACGCCACCAACTATTACGTAAGTTGAAAACATGATTTTTTGTTTGTGTAGATATTTTGTTATTTTTAGTGTCATTTGATAGGTTTAGGTCTAAAACGGATATGGCAAAATAAATTGTGTAAATAGGGTAATCCGTTTTGAAATTATTAGGGATTTTCGATAGTAAAAATTGACAAATGTTATTTATTTATTAGAACGAAAGTTATTAGAACTATTTTCTGTATTTGAGACTCTCACAGTAAACTCTTTCATTTGATATGTCACACGGTACAAATTTGCGCGTGGTGGCCGGCTCTCGACTATCTGGTGTAGCTCACCCATTGCACTTAGTGCTGCAATAATATCTTACATTTAGTCAATTTAGCATTATAATAAAGTACTTTTTTTTTCAGAAAACCGTGTAACGATACGTCTGATAAGACTCACGCATCTTATATTACATTAGAGCCTCTTGATTTGCAACCCTCTGCTACTAAGTAAGTTTTTTTGTTGTCGTTCAGGCATACAAATCTAAAATTTGTTTTATACAGTTTTTTTTAAACATAAATGTTAAATAAATAATTATTATTTCAGGACATCGACATCACCGAATAATGATAATTTACAAGATGTACCACTACCAATGTCTTCGTTATCTGCGCCAGAACCAGTTGTTGATTCTGAAATTACTCAGTAAGTTATAAGAACTGACATAACAAATACACATGTGAGCAACACGCATGTCACGACTTATGAACCTGTATAACCTCTATCTTGTATTACTTGTATATTTAAAATTGGGTTTTTAATTCTAAATTAGAATAAGGACCGAATTCTAAAAGTGCATAACCGTTTTATTAAAATTGTTTTTCATCATCAGTTTTTTAGATTCCACGTTATACTATCTCCATAACTTATTTTATGTTGTTACAGAGAAAATGATGGAAGTGAAGACGCGTTTATTATTGAAATGGATAACAAGGAAAACCATTTCCAACCAATATCAGGACGGCGAATAATTGATATCAATTACTTTTTACAAGAACTTCATGAAAAAGCACGCCACAATGATTTATTTGATTGTAAATCAAGCAACTTCTGCTTAGTTGGTGAAAGAAGAAACGGACTTATTTCGGCTTCACGCGCGACTCGATCTTTGCGGAGCTCGCGTCTGCGCGTTAATACCTATTGCACTTAGAACTGGCCTAGAAACTAAAATGTCAATGAATTGAATAAATATGGTTTAGAGCTTATTGCATTTAAAATATCTATTGAAATTTATTTGTTACATTGAAAAGTCTTACGCGATTACTACGAATTACAATAAAACAACAAGCTGTTAATGAATCAAATCTCGTATTTTATTTTTAAAACAAATTAATAAAATAAGTTGGCCTACTGCCTGCTTGCCTGTAATGTGACACTTCCCTCGGCTTTGGGTTCATATAAGTTCACGCCAGCGACGTAAGCGCACGGCTCGCTTCGCGGGAATCGCGGGCAACTCTTGGTAGCGATTAATGCCTACTTCGCCTGGTCTACCTGCCCTTAATAGATTTTCAACTTATCGCTAAAGCATACGGTTCAAGGTTGATTGAGAAAATTTTACAGTTTCGGGTAGTTTGATGTGCTGGCGTCTGCACTTAGGTTCTACTGGAAGTGGTTTGGTGAAATGTGACCCTACCTACCAACCTACCCCATTGGGCAATGAAGAAAATAAATATTTGTGTTTTTACCGCTTCTTGCCTAAAGCGAAATAGAGACTTGGTCGTTGTTAAACAAAGCAACATTTGTACTTACCTATTATAAAAAAAAAAACTAGTTTTGAACCGGTTTTTTAAAGTCACAGTTATAAGAATAAATTAAGAAACAGACGATTGTTATCTGATCTATGGTCTGCAAAACGCGGGTCGTGTCCTCATGTTATGTTGACTCAGCGCATGCGTCACAACTCCGAGTGTAAAACCAATATGACTTGAGCCACGGCCAAATATGGAACTAACCCAAAATGTACTGAATTTGATGTATTATTGCTCTTTTCCTTAGCAAGCAGCGCCACCCCGAAGTATCAAATGCTGGGTGCAGGCTTGTTAAAACTTGTTATACTTTTAACCGTCACAATTTTAAGTAATATTTGATTTGATTAGTCATAATAGCAGTTATTTACGTTGTAAACAGTATAGTGCGCAAAGTAAAAAATCATTAAAAAAAGAACTATCAGGGTTACTAAAAAAATTAAATTGATAGCCCTGATAGCTTTTTTTAATGATTTTTTCCTTTGAGCACTATGAGAAGTGATTGAAAGAAAAAACAAAAATTGGTCATAACTTTTGAACCGTAAAAAAATTCACCGACATTCTCAGGGTTAAAAAGTTTGGAAATGACCTTGCCCACGCCCCTATTCGATTTGATCCTGTATAGTCAAAAAACCCTTAGCCTACGTCACCAAACTAATTGGCTAACCGACTTTTAAGAAAGAGGCTTATGAATCCGTATTGTATTTAATTTTTTTGAAATGAATGCAGAGAAAAGCGGAAATGAAACCGGAAATCCATTTGTATGAAAAAGGATGCCATGCCGCCAGGAAGTTAAACTATTTAAGGGGGAAGTGCCAGGGTAGCCCGCGAAATTCAAATTTACTTACGTTTTTCGCAATTTTCGGATCAGTGTCAGGTTGTATTTTGATCAAAAGTTGATTCGCGACTATAACAGGTACGTATTTACAGAATTATAATCATTAGAATCATTAATACATCTTTCTAAGTTAGATTTGTACCACGACAACAAATCTCTTATGGAAAACTGCTTAGTGGTACAAATCTAACTTAGAAAGATGTATTAATGATTCTAATGATTATAATTCTATAAATACGTACCTGTTATTGTCGCGAATCAAATTTTGATCAAGATACAACCTGACACTGGCCTGCAAATTGCAAAAAACGTAAGAAAATTTGAATTTCGCGGTCTACCACTGCGCATTCACCTTAAAAAAACCTTTTATTTTAAATCCATATAGACACAAGTGACCACAGATAGTATCTACAAGTAAATATTTAGGCCATGCAAATGTATTTTACGATGCGTACAACGCATAATAAAAATTTACAAACAAAGGAGGCCTTGCATACAATCTGAACTTCAATAAAAATCGTCGCTTTGTGTGCTGCCATCTTGAAAACTGCTGAACCGATTCAATAACTTGTCATTGTCGCAATGAGAACATGAAAACTGGTGATTTTTAAACAATGTTATTCAGTTTCACCCGTCTTATATCGGTTGCGCTGTGTTTGTGATTGATTTTTCACCCACTTCCAGTCATACGATTGAATTGTAATTTTGCAAACCTTTGCTTTGAACGAGTTCTGATGATGGCAATAAATTATGGTATTTGTTCGTAGTACAGTCACCACACATAGGTGGCAATAATTTGACACTAACTGCCCCTTTGTGTCATAGAAGTAAGGGTCATTGTTTGTCGTAGCGCAAGTGTTACTAAGTAGTAGCATGCGGTTGGCTGTATAAGGCTTTAATTTCATGAGCCCAAAAATTAACTTACATTTGGCAAGCTCATCAACAGTCATGGATCAAGAGTAGGTTCATTCATTGTTATGATACCTAATAAAGTAATCCTAGGTACGCACATGCATGGCCCTCACAATGAACGGTAGGTCTTAGTCACTGTGTGAGGGGTAAGGCAACGGTGTTCAATTGTAGTTCCCCATTAATAGTTATATGTATAGATCAGTCCCTTTAAACTCGGTAGCGGTGCGTGGGATCATATTCTGTAGGCTTGCGATCAGCTGTAAATGCAGTAAACGATATATTTGGGCAACACAGTATTCAGCCTTATCTAAGAGCGTAATTATTTCTAGCTATCGCAAAAGACCGCGTGCACTATATTTTGGTGATTGTTAATTTTCGAACCTTCTAACTGAAGTAGCCTTACCAAGCATGGTGAAACATATTAAGGTTTGTGTAGAGGCAAACTGGCTTAGCATAGGTATACCTACGTAGTATACTATAGTACGTGTGGTCTGAATGTCTGTTCTTGTAGCGTATAATATTAAGTTAGTTCATAGTTTATTTTTAGACTCATTGGACAGAGCTCGCCTTGTCCACGATGTCACCCTTGCACGTATTGAATTATGCACTAGGTACATGGACCCAACTTCAAGGAATTTATATAGATTACGTATGAGAAATTCCTATTAATAGACCAGTGTCACTCAGACACTCACTCTTCACAAGGTTTTGCAAGATTACCTACTAACTACTCCTAAGGGATTAGGTACCTATATACGTGAAGAAGTTGGGCAGCAATGCACCTACCTTGGCCTGTGGTACCTACCTACTTTGCACTAATTACAACAAACTGCCATCGCCAATTTGATTGCTAAACGTGTTTGTATGTAACAGCTGTCTATAAGAAAGTCTTAGCGCCGGTAGAAACCATTAAGGAAATAAATGAGAAGGACCAAAAAACTAAAACCCTGCGAATGAGACCATTGGCAGACTAGCAGACTGACAACGAGTAAGGATATGTTGGTATCTTTCAGTAGCAAAGGGCAAACGGCAGCTACTCGGTTGCTCCTTGAAAAAATAGTTTTTTTTTACTGGATGCCCACCACAGACCACTTGTCACAACACAGAAGTGAAGTGGCTTGGTTGATAAAAGCTTTTTTATAACTTATAACTACAACTTGTACGTTGTTTTATAGGCAATAGTTTCATAGAATTTCGTTTCACATATTTTTTTTCTCATATTATCATTTCGTAGAATATTCAATACGCAGAATACTATTAGGTAAACAAATAAAATTTTATGTTTCGATATGCATATAGAATAACAAATCAAATATTCTTTATCCTCATATTGTTTAGTTAATATAAAATTCATTACCAAGAAAAACATTTTATCGAGTGACAGCTTCTAAACGTTTTTGACAAAGTGAATACCCCTCCTATAAATAACAACATCGCGTTCACAAAAAAAAAATGCAGGTAAATTCTAGTGAAGTAGCAAGAAAATGGCAGCAATTTTTAAAGTGATAATATTAAATTATACGTATGTATTATTATTTTAAAGTAAGTAAGTACCTACTGATATACAAGTTATAGTGCAAACCATTATTTTTATAGTTCATTCGATTAATTTTAAAGCTAAACATTTTGAAGTGTGAAATATTATTTTTAAAGTGCGTTTATATATTCCCCGAAAAAATCTTGTTATTCTCATTAATAGTGACTTCATATTATCCACGGGATTCTTAAATTAGGTATATAATGAGGTTGTATAAGTATAAATTAATAAGACGTAGTCAACGAAGCCCCGCTTCGCGTGGCCTCTATTTCTGTCTACAGGGTTTACCTAAAGGAACCTAACACGATGGAGATGACGGGGGCTCGTTCGCTCACTTGAGCCCCCGTCATCTCCTACAAACCTAACCAGCCTAACCTGTCGGGGTGCCCCAAGTCCCAAGCTCCCTTCGCTCGCTCTTATGCATCCTAAATTCTCAAGTTCAATCTTGGGTGTTTCTGGAAATGAGTCTAGCATAACGTCTATTTTTACATTTTCGTTGAAATATAATGCCATGCAAAAATACCCCGAACAAACAATATTCGTTTAAAAATAATTCTACTGTTTGATTAGTTTGTTAAATAAAACAAAGTGATTAAAAATTCATTGAATTGTGTTTCTGTGAAATATGTTACATTCAAGTAAATAGTCACTGAAACAATCATATTCGAAATAAAAATACAAGGACCGAATATTATATGAAACATTTTCTGCGAAACGAAATTCTGTCTGCGAAACAAGGGGACAGCCAATATTAGTTTGTCTTACTAAGAAATCGGGTAAAGAGCTAATTTTATATTTTTCTGAAAATGATTCATGAAAATAACTTCACTTACCGAGTAAACCACTTACAGTTCTTTGTTAAAAACGTTAACTAACTGAAATATTTTAAAAAGGACTCATTGTTTTGTTCACGTTGTCATCGTGGGTATTTTATACATGACTTTATACCGCAAGGATCTTACACAGAAAATAACACGAATAGCTTTCTGAGCTTGTTTTTGATTTCAGAAAATCCCTAATACTTACTAATTTATTGGACAGTCCTAGTTATAAGCTCATATACCTACTTACCTACAAACAGCAGGTGAATGGGAACGAAATTTTAAAATGGATTTTAACGTTGAAATAATATAGTTTGTTGCCAACAAGGGCACTTAATTGTTAATATGTATGTATTTAGAAATATATAAGTATGTTTATCAGTTGTCTAGTACCCATAACACAAGCTCTGCTTAGCTTGGGACTAGATGGCGTTGTGTGATAGTTGTGGAATATTATTATATGTTATTTTTTATTATAATTATAATACAGTAAACACAATAGAGTCCTTTTTGCCAACAAACTAAGTAAGATATTATTTCAATGTTATTCCCGATTCGTCCCTGCAGTCTATTCACCCCGTTTTACGGTACAAAAATGTACTAAAAAAAAACCATAAAAGTAAAATAAAATAAAAGCAAAATAAAAAGTAATCACTCTTTATTTCTCTAAAAACACAAAAAAAAAACAGATTTATTTCAATTAAAACAAATTGTTCATTAAAATTACGAGATTCATACCTAAATTAGATCATAGTTACAAATACAGTGATAAGACCGGACATTAACATTTCACCGTATCTTATCTACACTCGTTTCTCGGAAGACAATCACACTCGTGTCGTAATTAACATGTACCAATTTCCTAATTATCTAAATCTGGAATAACTTCAAGCGTCTTACTTCCTAGACTCGAGAGCGAAAGCTTTTAGTATGTACTTAGATCTTGCCTAATAAGAACAAGTTATGCTTATTTATAAGAAAATATGGCGCGCTTCCATTTAAAAGAGTAGTTGTGTAGGTTACGGAACGGCAGTAATCATAATCATAATGCTAGGTATTGCAAAGTAGTAGATAGATTTTTATCTACGTAACAGTCCGTAACACTCACAGCAAGTATGTATTTTCATTATTCATTCTTCCGGCACACCTAGACTAAGCACTTGGGCTTACAATTTTAATTCTAAAGCGCCTTTCTCATGTCTGCACCCTAATTGCGTAACATACTATCAATCTCAATCTGAATCATTTTGAAGGATATTGATTATGACCGAACAAAGACATTTAAAATTTGTACAGACGCCAGCACATCAACCTACTACAATCTGTCAGATTTCTGTAATAGATTTTCAACTTTATCGCTAAAGCATAAGGTTCAATGTTGATTGGGAAAATTTGACAGTTAGGTGTAGGTTGATGTGCTGGCGTCTGTACCTATCTTAAAATCTCTTTGTGATCGAAGAATTTGTTTTATAAGTCAATGGCTCAACAACGTAAATAACGCAATGAATATTGTTGAACTGTCAAAATGAAAGCGTTTACTCTACTAACAGTGTGTTACATAATTACCCCGCTGGACAGATAGGCGAAATCGGAATTAATCTAGCATACCCTATAGCCTCCAGTGAGATACCCTAGCTAGATTTCTTAGCTTTATCCACGAAGCAGACTGCTTTTTGCAAATGAAAAAAAAAATTAAAGACATGATCATAGACGAGGCATCTTTAGGCACTACAGCAGAATAACGTTTGTGTGTCAAGGATAATTTATATGTTTCTGCTTTAGATTAGTTATGTAGCACCTACGACTGTGTATTATATGGAATTACAATTGATTCTGATTGACTCATTGCCAAGGTTGAACATACTAAATGTAGAGCAAAAACAGGTTGACCATGAGCCTTGACTTTTGATACCTACGAGCTCATAGGTACCTATCTAATAGTTGTAATATAATATCGTCTTACATTTAAATCAGGGTCGTATGAAGTTAAGTACCCTTAGGTTATTTTATGGATATGTTATAGGGAAGAGCCAGGGGAGTTTTGGAAGGGCTGGCAAGGCGCTGTGATGACAAGTGGAGTAAGATAGTCACCGAGATTCCAAGGACTGGAATGATGAATGGACAGGATGAGGCTGACACAGGAGCGTGGGGATTGGCACAAGTAAAGAGAGGCCTATGCTCAGCAATGGGCGAAGTCGGGATGATAATGATCACGAGCCAGGGGATAAGGGCGAGAAGCAGTGGGTATATAGCTGTGTTATAATAAAGAACAAAATTAAAATACAATTACAAATATATCTACTATTAACGGGGACTATTTTGTGATTGGAGCAATGGAAGATTTTTGTCAACTAATGATTCTCTGCCTAATTCTAACTATAGAATGAACAAATCGGCCGTCAGTTAGATCTCTATCTTAATAGATTAATCACCTTCAAAGTTCAATACCTACATTAAAACGACACAGTAATTTATTGAACATAGTTGGTAAAATTCGTGACTGATCGATAAGAAAACAGGATAACGCTTTACATGATGTAAGCTAAGTATGTTCCATTAGCTAATTTAATAATAATGACATTTCTCTATGGTTAAAATAACGAATAGCGTTTGAAAAGGTTATTCAAATAACGGTTTTTAACTACTCGATATTAATCATGTAGAGTGGTTGCCGTTTACAGTTATCGACATGAAAAAATATCGATGAACCGTTTGTTGGTTTTGGATTAGTAAAAACGTGTAAAAATTTTAGTTGTGCACAGAAACTGTGTTAGATCGTTTTGTAATGTTTGCCAACTCAAATGTAAATATTATCTCAAACTTTCGCTGGCGAGAAATAGGTATTTCCTGAATTTATAATTTTAATAAAATTAGGCAACAATATTTTTATTTAGGTACCTACTTAAAACGATTTCGATTAAAAAAGACAGTATTTATTTTATATTGTAATATAATTTTTTACGTGTAATTCTTTTTATAATAATAACAACAACACCGAATAATAGAGAAGTATGGAAGAAAAATACCTAAATGTTGCGCCTAAATAAATTGGGATAAGAGCAGGAGAATGATGACTTATAATTTTATTCTTTTTGTTATTTTCCAATGAAATTACCTTTTACCAACACTAAGCTTACATAAAAGGAATATTTTATTTGGCTTGTGTTCAAAACTTGATCGCATCCCACGAGTGCAGTAAAAACTTTTGCAATAAATACGGGCACAATCCTGTCACCTCCTACACATTGCGGGGGATATACGTCTTGGTATCAACAGGATATTTAGTTTTAAAGGTCGGCTAACAATTAATGTCACTGTTGTGATGTCTTAAAGGTTACGTAGAGATATTTCCCCTGACCTTTCTAAGTATAATATAGGATTTGAAGAAGATTCATTAACCTTCTTTAATAAGATTAAATCCAGGAATAGTCTTGATTTTACAAATCTGTGTTAACTGTCTATTTTCAAATTTAAATTTAGTCGTAATTAAAAAAAAATTTAGTCGGTTTGCTTAATAAAAGACGGCATGCATCAACAAGCTTCAATAACCTTCTACTTTTATTGATCCTTCGATAATAGTAACATCCATCATTACATATTATACATAGAATACTGGCTAGATACAAATCCACGTGCACCACAACGTACCTATAGCCACCACAACGAAGGACAGACTAGTGACACATTTTATGTGGGAGAGCGGAATGTTGCTCGAAGTCAGGATAGATGGCCACTACGACGACTAATTGCACGCCATCGCCAAAACTGCGCTAATGGAATCAAATAATTGCGGGCAGTTGACACTAGTTGACTTAAAATTGGACTGTTTTCCCTGTTTTTGCTGTTGTTAGGAGGATTGTGTGGGTTTCGTTTGGCGGAATTATTGTTGAAGTTATGGGTTCCTACAGTGAATGAGGAAACGCATGTTTATCAGTGTTTCAAATGGATGGTGTGTGTGTCAAATGGAGTGATGTTCGTTAAAACGGTCACTGCACATTACCACCCAAAAACTGTGCAGTCGTTTTTATTTAGTTAAATACTCGCTCACCCATAAAAACGACAAGACTGCTCATCATTGACATGGTGTAAGCAGTATGAGCAACATTTTTACGTCCTCCTTATAGCCAGTAGCGAGATTTTACGAGCGGAGGTTAACAAGAGCCCAGAAATAGGACTGAGGTGAATGGTCGCTCTCACCCGTTATAATATTCGCTCATAAAAATAATATCTGCCGAATTTACTCGCTGCAGGAAGTGATGTGAGTGTTTCCTTGAAATGTGGGTTATGTTCATGCTTTTTGGGATGTAGAGTGGACAGAGATGCAAGCGATTGTGCGATAATTTTATTCATCATGGATTTTCTTCCATTGATACTTCGACCTCAAGCAACACAGGAGATACATTCACAAATTCTAATTACTATCCAATTTGATGACCCTTGCAAGCCAATCTAATGCAAATATATTCGGAAAATATCCGCAAAAACAAACGAAGAAATGTATAGACGCCAGCACATCAACCTACCCGAAACTTTCAGATTTCCCCAATCAATTTTGAACCTTAGTCTTCAGCAATAAAGTTGAAAATTTATTAAAGAAATTTGACAGATTGTAGTAGGTTGATGTGCTGGCGTCTGTACTTAACTGAAATGTTATTCCAAGCCTGAGTAAACTCGTTCATCATTTGTTATGGATTACCTACCCATAACCCACCGCTATAAAACTAGTACCAACAATGTTTCAAAACATTTCTACGTCAAATACAGTACTAGTCGATAAAGTTTTCCCTTCCCTCAGCTTCAAAGAGAACACAAGCAACACGTTATAAATTCAATTTCACAGTAAATCAAAGTTTGCGCCGCAACTTGAAAGATATAATGAGCAGTTCGTGGGCGGCATGCGGCACACACTTTTCTGTTAGCCCTTCGCATAAATTTTGGAAAATTTTCAAATTTATTTTTTTAAAGCGAATGCCCTAAATTTTATTGCGGAAGCGGTAATGAGTTGCAAATGTCCTTTATTTCCTTATTATTCGCGCAATATTGGGGTAATTTATGTGATTACTTGTCGATTACAGTAATTGGGCATTGAAGTGGTTTTAATTCATGGGCTTTCTTTATGCAAGAAGGTTACGACATGTGTTATTAAAATCAAGTCGAAGTTCTCGAAGTCGTAAATAACAGTGACGTGCTTATATTATTGATAACTATCTTTTTATCATTAACCAAATCACTTTGAAGTATCAAAAGTCGAATTTAATGAATACATTATGTGACAAAGTTGGGTATCGTTGGTGTAATCGGATTGCCTTGCCGATAGCAATGTTGGCGAAGCTCTTTTCAAAGGTGAACCTCACTTTGACCTCGTTACCTAAATATGGTTAAGTTCTTTAAGACCCGTCGTCGGGTTTCTGTTTCCAAGTTTGTTTTTTCCACACTTTTTATGTTCCGATTGGTTTCTTGAACTTTAAATGTACTAGCGATGCCTTGGATCCTTAAAATTATTCATGAGACGATGCCTAGTTCAATTACAAATGATCTCATTTTTTAAGCGTTCTTTCCTCATTTTTTATACGAGTGGCTTAAAATATGTTCCCGGTAATATTGAAATAAAGTTTGAATTTAGAAAATGATTAGCCTACTTTTAGTGGGAAGCTGGAAGCGAACACTTGAAACAATGTTTATTCATCGTAGTTACTAATTCTTCCCACGTGGTTTGGTGAGAGAAAAAAAACAGAGCTAGTTGTTAGACCAATTGGGTCATTATAATGTTTTGCTGTCCCAACAAGTACCGTTGCAATTTCCTATTACTTCATATCTAAGAGCTTCAGGGTTTAATAAAATAGCTGTGTTCTGTATGTCGAATTCTTTCACAGACAAAGGCATGAGTTATGGTCCGTGTAGTCTGCATGCAAGTAATGAAGTCTAAATTGAAAGATGTGTCTGTATTAATACTGGCAGATTTAATAAACACCTCTATTATACTTGATTGCCACATGATGACATGACTCAATATTAAAGCAGGTGCTTAGCATACTTGGAATATAACAACAAGGCAGTCTTTTAAAGGCTTAGCTGTGAGTGTTGTGACTTTATGATTGGCAAGAGATGTGGAGATAATATTCAGCATTGATCTTCTATTTTATTCACGAGTGTTTGCGGTAAATTGGCTGTGATTGTGAGAATATATAAAATAATATATTTATCTTTGAAATACATCAGTAATTTAAAGCTGTCAGTCATCATAGAGTTAAACTGAAATGGGACTATGTTCAGGAAGGTAAGATAACATAAGCTTCTTATCCTAGTTTTGTACTGCTAAGTTTTAATAAATGCGTATTTAAAGTGTGATCTGAGTGAACCTCACGATTTTAAAAATAATCTCTTAAAATCAATTAATCAAAGAAAATTAATGCGACAATTCCAAAACTCAAAACAGCCCATTAAGACTTCAATAAAACTTAGATAAACAAGAGGACATTAGCAACAAGAAGAGATTAATGCTTCGCATCTCGGTCGTGACAATTAAATCACTTGAGATGTCTAACAATTCAAGCGGCCCACACAAGCCACACGTTGTATGTCTCTTACATAGACAAGACGGTTCGGCTCTCCGTTTCACTGGAAATGGTTTAATTTTAGAATTTCCGTTCAGCCCTACTTGGACATAATGCGTTGACTGCGTTTAGTAGTGGATTTTGACATGTGGTAGCCTGTCGCCAATTTGTTTTATTTTTCGATTCAGTGGTATTTTATCTGTCGGTGACTAATGTGGGATAGTGATCTTTTTGTGTATTTGTGTTCGTATCGGTGAGTTTTTTTTTCTTTTATCTGGATGGTTGGGAATGTTGAGATCAAGCCGATTTTTTTTTACTTGCCTTTGTATGTAGATTTGTAACATTGTGTCGATTATTGTAAGCAGCAGTAAAGGAGCACTGTATGTGATATTTTAAACTTAAAATACAATATTAGCTAAATCGCAGCTCACATAATAAAATATTGGCACCGTCACTAAACTCTTATTTAGTTTTCTATCAAAAACAAAAATAAGTTGCAAAATTAATCTACGTAATAATAATCGTTTTTTATTATACCTGATATTTTGGCTCATGAATTCACAATCATAACTAATTAAAGTCTAAAATACTACTGATATATTTTTACATT
Source organism: Hydraecia micacea (assembly GCA_914767645.1). Lineage (NCBI taxonomy): Eukaryota > Metazoa > Arthropoda > Insecta > Lepidoptera > Noctuidae > Hydraecia > Hydraecia micacea. The sequence goes on from OU611798.1 coordinate 803,803, forward strand.
CAACATTAAAGTATGACGCTTACAAGCATAAACTATGTTTAATGATCTTAATTAATGATAATGAAGAGGTTTTCTATAAACCTCTAGTGACAAAATAAAAAAATGAAATACACTTTCAATCTACAAACACAATAATTTATTGAGAAAATTATTAGAAACGAACAAATCAATGACTAGCTCTACAATAGGTAAGTACACTAAATTGATGCGTAACGCGGCGATAACAATGCGGTTCTTCGATCTTATTGATAGCCTATCAAGCGCTCCATGCATAGTTGTTTCCGACTAAATTCTAACTAGATTCTAAGAAGGATCGAACGATAACACTGCTAACTATGAGGCAACGTCAAACGTAAACAAAAAGCGTAAACACCAAACCGTATGACTCACAATAGTCACAATGACGAACTCCTCATTATCATATCACAGCCACACGCTTACTTTAGTAACCTTAGTTGAAATCTGACACTCGGCCTTCATTATTGTCTTTTTGACACGCTTTTTTATATTAAATATTGAATTATTTGTTGCAGCTTCTAACCGATCAAGGCTGCTTTACAAGTGAACGCGCGTGACATACTCCGATGTGCCGCGTATAATATAACACGTATTTTTCCTCAACGGCGAGAACAAAGAAGTCCTTTCGCGAATTAATTTCAACACTTTCCAACTAGCGACGCACCAGCCAGCCTGTTGATCTAACACGTGTCGCGTCTGTGCATACGTGAAAACGAGAGGATGCGAGCGTTCGACGCGCGCGTGCAATAAAAATCGAATGCAAAAATGATTAAAAGGAACGGTGATAATGTATTTGCGATCGCGTCGAGCAACAATCAGTGTCAAGGCGGTCGGAGCGCCGTCTCGCTCTGTCCCGGTGGCGGCGGCGCGGCCACGAGGATCCCGCGCGCCACTACCGCCAGGATGACGCCGCCCGACGCGCAACCACACACCAAGGAGGCTAACATCGCGATCTCCACATACGTGGAAAAGTGGAAAAATAGATACGAGGACGCCGAGCGAAAACACAAAACTTATTTACTTAAATCCGAAAAAGGTAAGTGTTTCCCATTTTTTTTTTACGGTGAATATCTTTAGTTTTTGCGACTTTATTGTGGTTGAAACTGCGCATGTCACAACATCTCCCGGGTCGTATGCAAACGAAAAACCAAGTTGAAAATCCTATTCGCGTATTTGTCGGATTATGACGGACGATAACCTGTTGCTTAGACATTAATTCGTAATCTTCCCCAATCCTTGCTCATATACAATACCTAAACATTTAATGCCTTCTATTTGCCAAATAAAATTCAAAACATTAGTATTGCTGTAGGTTAGGATTGACAAAGACAACCGTATCATCTGTTTACTACGCACGTATAGGAATAATGACTAATCGTCTACATGGAATAAAAGAGTTATAATACCGTTTCCAATAACGGTATACGCTGTTTCATAGAAAAATATTATCGACTTTTTAATTGCGCAACACTATTTTCGTTTTCTGACGAAATGTCAAACAGTCAAATGTCAAATTGTAATTATTGTAAATATTTTGCTTTTTGAATTGAAACTTGAAATAATTTTGTGTTTGTCGTAAATTATGGCGAATTAATTACTTTTTCTTTGTGATTTGTAATGTGATGAATCAGTTTAAGGTAGAACGTTTTACCTTGTTGTTGTTAGAAGTCTGTAAACATTAATTACAAATATATAAGTTTGGTAAAAATACGATTTTGAAATCCTTGTACAAAATGTTGTCGCAAATTCGTAATAGATAAGATAACCTGGGTAATGGTTTTAGGCATCCGCCCCTAAGACGACACACTGACCTAAAATCTGGTGCATAAAGACATAATAATCATGTTATTACTTACCTATTTTTCACAAATTTAATTACCTATCTATAATTGCTTACTGCCAAATGAATCAATATTAAGGAAAATATTGTAACTTATTATTGCATTAATGTAGATATCAACATTGTGATGTGGTACCTAATGTCTGGTTCTAAAATAGTTTAAGTTACAACAAAAACTTTTAGGAAGTTCACTTAATACTTGTGTATAATTAACTTTATTTTATGGATATCTTAATATGATTTATGACTAGAAAAGTCAACTTACAAGATGAGAATGTACACTTCCATTACATGGGCTAATAGAAATGTTTGGAAGAAACATGCTTCGCTGACCCCAAAAAATGAAATAAGGGCAGGTGATAGCAATGCAATGATGACAAGCATCTTTGATATAGAAATAATTATTTGAAACAGTTTCTAATGATCAAAAAGAAGTCAGTTAATTTTAATGTATAGCATAACATCACACCTGTATTTCCAGAAAGGGTATGCAGAGGTGTATCTATACTACATATACCCACATTTTGTCTGGTATGTTAATCCTTTGATCTGATTGTTGTATGTAATTTTAAACCATTTTCCTACTAAGTTATTCACAGAACAAGGTTAATAATGGAATACCTAGTAAAAATATAGCTTGTTCTAAGAAATAAAATGGAACACATGAAATCATTACTTATGAGTAATATAATCTGCATTCGCGATTCATTTGCCAAAAATGTAAACAAATATGAGTTTATGGAAAAATAACTTTAAATCCTACACAATAAAGTTTAGTTTACACTACAACTTCAAACATTTTTATAACTTTTTCAAAAATGCTAGTCGCTCTTAAATCAACTTAATAACCATTAAAATAAAGTTGATATTTCTTTAACTTTAAATACTATTATTTTGAAACATATGTTTGAATAGACTTATTACCACTTAAGGGAAGAGCAAGACAAGTACTTTTGTAACTTACTGGGGCTGCTTCAATTTATGTATGACACAATATTTAAGTTGAAATAAATATTTTTGTAATATAGGTAGCTATTAGGTCATCCATATTTATTGGACACAAAATAATAATTAGTATGACTCCTATAAACACTGATAATACAAATAACACATTAGGTATTGTATTGTTTTGTTTGTTTCAATACTTAGTTGCATTGTATTTGAACTGATAGTGTTAAACATGATCGAAATAGATTGGTTTTTCACAGGGACAATGATTTGTTCATATGGTTTTTGTAGGATAATAGTAGATATAATAAGCTTATGAGAATATTCTACACTAGCTTCTGCCAGCGACTTTGTCCGCATTAAATTTCTTGTTCCACCAATCCATCCTGTCGCCTCACAGGGCCTGCCCTCGTTATTACTTCGTTTTAGCTTAGTTTTCTTTTTATTATACCTTTCTCATGAATTGAGGTATCAAACACAAAGAATTTTTCAAATTTACTGTAGTTACAGAGATTAGTGTGTTCAAACAAACAAAGAAATACTTCAGATTTATTATTTATTAGTATAGATTAGGAATCTCTTGGGACAATGTAATAATAGATAGAGCACATTCCAAGTGACCTGTTGTAATAGAAATAGATAAAGTTCATTGAAAAGAAAAAAAAAAACTAGTTTATTTGTTGCAGAAACATGTGCATAAAAATATGATAAGTTCACTCCAATAAATGATACTTAGGCAAAACGGTGAATAGGGATGCAGGGGTGAATCAGGACAAAACTTTAAAATGGATGGAAATGTTGAAATAATATACATATTTTCTTGCTAAAGAGGACTACACACAACAGACTAATGTGTTTACTGTATTATAATTAACGATAAAGTGTCCTTGTTTGTAACAAGGTATATTATTTCAACATTAAAATCCATTTTAAAGTTTCGTCCCGATTCACCTCTCCATCCCTATTCACCCCGTTACATGGTACCTAAAATAAAGCAGATCTATGATAAGGAGCACAGAACAGAAGTAGTAGGAAACTGTACATTGAGACTGTGACAAGAAGGCTTACTCACCAAGCATTCATCATTATCTGCCTAGCCTTTTCCCAAGCAAGCATTGCATTGCTTAATACAATTGGTGGGCCATTGCATACCTATTATCAAGTTATTTGCTTCTACTTCCCAACTCCAACACTAGAAAATGGGAAGTAAAGAAGGACAGGCCTTTGAGGGGCTGTCTTTTTATAATATAATGTATCTTATGAAGTCATGACATTCAAAAAGTGATGATTCTTAGCTTGTAGCCTAGCTAATAAAATTGTTTTTAAACCTGAATTTTAAGTTGACAATCCCTTTTGGAGGAAGTTTTTAAATCACATGAAACAATATCACAATAAAATTATCGTTTTTAATCACATGAAACAATATCTCAATTAAATTTTCGAGTTGTGTCTGGCTTTAAAGTTTACATAGGCGCAGTTATCAAGTAAGTACCTACTACAACAAATGTAACAGTTAAAATTTCCTCAAATACCTACGCATTGGAGGAAAGTATTAATGACTCATTAAGTCAGTTGTTAGTAAAACATAATTAGTATTATTCATGAAAACATACAAGTAAAGGGTTGACCAGCTACAGTGACTCAAGCAATAATTTATTTATGTAAGCTGGTACTTACAACGCAGAAGTGAATAGCGTCTTGAGTTCTTGACAATACAAATAAAATTGACAAAAAAAAACGCTAACTACGGACATTTTGTTTCAAAGTTTCATAATTTTTTTGGTTTTAACATGAAAGTGCTGTGAAATGTGAAGTGACTCATCGTGGAGGATCATTCATATTAATTGATTGACATGCTCTGTGTTGATGTCAGTACCTTGCCTAATGACTTTACCCGATGCACACCGACAGCAAGCAAATGGCTGACTATGATTGTAAGTGCATCACTTAAAGGCGTTCTACACGATCCAGACCGACCGCCGACAGAGGTGACCTTGGTCCAGTTGGTATGAAAATCTACCGTGTAGACGTTGGTCGGTCGACCAAATATGGGCGGGGTCAAACGACCTTTGGACAACCTTGGTCGGCAGCGCATCCATCGCGACAGGCTGCGTCCGTGGTCGGCCTCAACCGTCTGGAACGCTGTTGTCCGACGGGAGAGCTTCAGTGTGCGATTGTCAGTCAATGTGGGCGCACGTCATCGCGTGTCACAGCGATGGATTAGAATAGAATATATTTATTTGCTTTAAAACAATACATAAAGGTCTTATAAATAAAGTGATGATCTTACATGTTTCGCCATGGACTGGCATGCAAATATTTAAACATACTAAATGTGACTTTAACGCATTAATTTGTTAAAATTAACATATTTTTAATAACATTGGTTATTAGGGTTTCGTATCTATTTGAACACATAAGAATAATAGGTATATAAAGTAATATAATTAAAACTCAGCATCATTATCTTATATTTATCGTCTATTTTTTTATCAAAAAATTCTTTTACACTATAAAAACAATTATCAATAAGCCATTTGTGTAGTTTTGATTTAAAGCGTTTTAGAGGGAGTTCCCTTATTTCTTTTGGAATATTGTTGAATATTTTTATTGCTGTGATAAAGCTATTCTTATGTCATAATGTGCTTTGATGTGAAGGAATTCTTAGCCGTGTTGGGTCTCGACGGGTATATTTTTTGAATGTAAGTCGCATGTTATAAAAAATGTAGAGTGCTCTTTATTGATTCACAAAACGAACCCCGCGAACGAGAGGTTCTGACCGAATTTATATCTTTATACACTGATTTATCATGTCTTTGGTACATTGGATCTAATTTATATAAAGATAAGAATAAGAAAATGTTTAATTAATTTTTATTTTTTTTTAATAATTAATTTTTCTTCTTCACTCAAGCATAAAAAAGTTAAATTGCCAAACCGACCTTCCGTTGCTTTGAAAGGCAAGGAGCCATATTGATACGTCATTACGCTGTGAACACCGGATGGAATTGACAAGTTGGTGTCAACCACCGACCGTGTAGAACGAATACAAAAGTTGGTTGATCCGACCAAGGTCACCTCTGTCGGCGGTCGGTCTGGATCGTGTAGAACGCCTTTTATTGAGAAAAGAACAATTTGGTGTTGATTTCAAGTATGTAGGTACCTATGTGGTTTCTGAGTTGGTAGATATTTACCAGAGCGCAGGGATAGCAACCCTCAGATTCTCTAATCCAAAAGCTGGGAGTATATACCTACTCTAATAGAGAATATCAACGCTGTGCCAGATAATGACAGACTTTTTGTTAAAAAAAAAACCCCAAAAATCATTCAACAAGGGATTTTTATGTCAAAAATGGATTTGGAACCATTGTTTCCAACTAAAGGATTTTCAATTTTGAAAATCTTTTTCTCTATTTCCGCTATCTTTCTTTTTGGACTAGGAGACGTTAGGCGGAGATGCAGAGCTGCACCTCCGCGGATGCTGAGGCGTAGGTAGAAAAATAAAGAGAAAAAGATGATTAAAGAAAAAAATCGATCTATTGTTCGAGTTAATCAAAATTTTGAAGGGGCAAAATATATTTCACGAAAATCGTTTTGCGGGTTTGTCACCTTCTAGGCGATTTGTTAGTGCTAAACGGTTGCTCACTTGGTATTGGTATTGAACCGTGTCGGCGACATTACCTACTGAGTCTCCGCTTAGTTTTGAAGCCGATTTTCTTCCTGTCTTAAAAACTTGCGGAGCCGGAGGTACGATTTCTTGCGTTACAACAATAGAAATGTAAAAAGCCTTATAGGTATATGGTTCCAACTCTAGTGGATCCCAGTCTAGGGCTAACAACTGGGGCTAGACAAAAAGTTTACATACGAGAAAGAGGTCATCTCATCTGCCTATACCCAACTATGTTGGGGTCGGCTTCCAATCTAACCGGGTGCAGCTGAATACCAGTATTTTACATGGAGAGACTGCCTATCTGACCTCCACAACCCAGTTACCTACTGGGCAATACGATACCCCTTGGTAAGACTGGTTGTCAGATTTTCGGGCTTCTGACGACCCGTAACGACTGTCAAAGATCCACGAATGTCAACCAGGACCAACGGCTTAACGAGCTTTCCGAGGCACGGAGAGGTCTTGATATGTAAAGATGGTCACCCATGCACGGACCAACCGCGGCAAGCGTAGCTTAACCTTATCAATCGACCCGTGCGGCTGTTATATTACTAGATCAATTCCTCGTGGAGTACTTATCTACAGAAGGGGTAAAAAACATCCCCTTTTGGGCACTGCTACAGTCAGGTTAAAGAGGCCAACATTTTATCCTTGAATATTGTAGGTACCTACCTACTCTGGGAAAGTGACACAGTCATTATTCTCCGTCTTCAATATAACTTATATTGATCTGGAATTATATAGTAGGATGCATGAATGAGACTGTGGGCTGTGGGTTGCATGTAGTTGATGTACGTAGTACCTACTTATTTAGTTAGTTGATAGCTAGGTAGGTACACTACATATCAGTCGGTAACTGTTTCTTTGGCTGACTCATACATACTTATTTATTAACTTCTACAGACACTATTGACATTCATTGATAATTACCTACATTAATTCTTTCTAGGTAATGAATGGTTTTACAATTTACATATATACCTACTTAATATTTTATTTACATGTATTATGTAATGCCATTTATATTAATTATGTTCTCGAACTGTAGGAATGGGTGTAAGAGGTGGTTTTGGGGTCGAAACGCTCGGGTCATGGGGCCCGAGTGCGACACTTCACGTGACCAGAGGTCTGGGTCGTTCTTTAGCCAAAGAATTAGCATTGCCATTCAACGTGGCAGTGCTGCCAGTCTTTTGTAAACGTTTCCGGATGAAAGCGATGCGGACGAGTATTTCGACGCCTAAATATTCTTTTGTATTTATTGGGATTTTAGTAATATTTCAATAAGACACGTTAGATTTCTGTATAAACGGTGTTTACTATAGAGCACAAAAGGGCATGACATTTGTCTACACAAAAAGGTAAAAGGCAACAGCGCCACCCGTAACAGAACACGGAAACTAAATACATATTTCTACTAAGAAACTCTTTTAACAAAATATTTACAAAGACATCTAACTTATAAATTTATATTTATTCAACACTCCCACTTAAATTTATAAGGTAGACTTAATAATTCACTACACATGTATTTTTACTTTTAACTTACATCCTTTATTTCAACAATTTCAGAAATCAATCACGGATTTAATCCTCAAACATTAAACATTAGCCACATTAAACATATATCATCATATTATCTCTAATAATAATTGAATTAAATAACGTAAGATTCTTTTCACAGCTGTAACGTGACCTGGACCTGGGTCATTGACATACCTGCTAACAACATTCACAGCATATGCTAAGTCAGGTCTAGATACAGATGACTAGAATAGCAATGCTCCCACTGCTTCTCTATATGGGAAATTAATTTACATACTTTTGAAGACTCAGTTTCCAATCCCGCTGGCACCTCCATGTATATTTCCTCGGAGAGCTCACCATACAAAAAGGCCGTCTTCACATCAAATTGCTCAATCTGTAGTTCGTCTCTCGCAGCGATGCTAAGCAGCACCCTGATGGAATCATACCTGCTAGTGGGGGAAAAAGTCTCATTATAGTCCAAGCCCTTGACTTGTGTGAATCCTCGTGCTTTGGATCGTACTATTTCTCCATCTTTATTCTTCTTTAAAGTGAACATCCACTTACAAGAAACAGGCTTCTTCTCAGTTCGATCAGTCAGTATCCAAGTTTGATTTTCTTCGTGTGACTGAAGCTCTTCAGCCACAGCTTTCTTCCATAGATGAGAATTTGGACTATTCATCGCTTCTTCATAAGTATTAGGTACTTCCAACTCTGTAAAATTAGCTTCTAACTTATTATGTCGACGAGGACGTAACGTGATGTTTCTCTGTTCCTCCTGTTCGAAATGTATACCTTTTGGAGGGATATAACTTTCATCTATATCTTCTAAACTCTTCATGCTATCATCTGAAGAAATCTCTTCAGGTACATCGCGTTGATCTTGAAACTCACGCCGTGAGGTAGACACTGTAGAATGTTCTTTTTCTTCTTGTTCAACTCTTATTTCTACAAAACTTTGTTTTTCTTCTGGTGTACTACATTCATCAAACTTCACGTCCCGCGATATTGTAATCTTCCTGGTATTTTGATCATACATTCTATAATTACCATGGTCATATCCAACTAACAACATCTTCACACTTTTCTTGGCAAGCTTCCTTCGCTTTTCTTTTGGAACATGTACATAACCAATGGATCCAAATATTCTGATATGTTGTAAGTTCGGTTTTACTCCATGCCACAGTTCAAATGGCGTAACATCTCCCGTCTGGCTTGATGTATTTCTATTCAACAAATATACTGCACAGTTGACAGCTTCTGCCCACAAGTTTAAGGGAATGTCCTTTGCATATAACATAGTTCTTGCAGTTTCCATGATAGAACGCATCTCTCTCTCTGCTCTCCCATTCTGTTGTGGGGTATACGGGGCAGTACGTTCATGGGTTATTCCGCTTTTCTCCAGAAATGATGTAAATTCTTGGTTCACATATTCACAACCATTATCTGTATGTAGTATGTGCAAATCACGTTGAAATCTGTTCTTCACAATTGCATTGTACTTCAGAAAACATTGAAATACTTCACTCTTATGTTTCATGAAGTAAACATGGCGATAACTTGTGGCTCCATCTTTGAACAAAACAAAGTACTTCATACCCGACACAGAAGGTTCTTCTATAGGACCGCACACATCGCTGTACACAATTTCACCAGGCTGTGTTGGACCTCGGGTAGATTTCAAGAAGGGGCGTCTTGCTTGCTTCCCATATTGGCACGCTTCACAAACAAAATTCTGATTTCCACTCAATTTAACTGGAATCGCACCATTCTTACTCATATTTTGAAGTTCCTTGACATTCAAATGTCCTAATCTTTCATGCCAAACTTTTATATCTGTTTGCACAATATTACAATTTTCTTGTTTGATTGTTTTGACATCCAATTCATATAAATTGTTCTCTGTTAATCTTGCACTCATAACAATAACATTATTCTTCATTATCATTGCTTTTTCATTATTCTTTACTATTATATATCCTCTTCTAGTGGCAGCACCTTCAGAAAACAGATTTCTCCGTAAATCAGGTACATATAACACATGCTCAAGTTTACATCTCTCCCATGTACCATTAACTTGTTTATCCATCAGTATAGTTCCTTCACCACATACTTTGATATTCTGTTTGTTACCCAATTTAACAGAATTGTTGTCTTGAGACTCGTTCAACTCACAAAAGTAGTCACGTTTGAAGGTCATGTGCATTGAGGCTCCACTATCTAGTATCCATGCCTCTTCATCATGTTCAGATGAGTAACCTTCGGCGCTGAATGCCAACATATTGTTAGGTTTCTTATCATTGTACTTTTTCTTTGGCATCCTGCAATCTCTAGCGAAATGGCCTCTTTTGTTGCAATTGTAGCATACAAATCTATGACTTGAATTTCTTTGATCATCTGAAGCATTCTGTTTATTTCCATTTCTTGATTTGGAATCTCCTTTTGACGTCACTAATGCAATCTCACTACTACTTGTATCGCTGGCAAGGCTGGCTTCTTCATCCACTAAGCGAGAAGTGAGGTTTTGAATTGTTTGACGATCTTCATCGAGTGACAACCATGCTTGTCTAAGCGAACGATATGTTGATGGTAACGTGCTTAGAATCTTTGTCATTACTGCTGTGTCACTGATCTTCTCACCAGTCTCCCGTAGCTGCTTTGCTAAGCCTTCCACCTTGGACACATGCTGTGCCATCGTATCACTGGCACTATATGAATATTGGTAGAACTTCTCATGAATTAACATTTTGTTATATTCTGATTTCTGTTCATAGATTGCTTCTAATTTTGTCATGACTTGTTTAGCAGTCTCGCAGTTTTCTATAAGAGATATTTGGTTCAAATCCATGGACGACGTTAAAATGAACATGGCCATACCATCATCTTTATCCCACTGCACTTGCGAACTGGTTTCCAAGGGTCTTGCCTTTTCTATGTTCAATCCCTTTGCTCTTAATGCACATTTTACTTGAAATTTCCATTGTTTGAAATTTCTGCCATCAAACTTCTCAATTTTCATCGCGTTCGTAACCTCCATTACGTAGACCAGTTTTACACCGGTAGTAATCTTGCTCTTAACTTGACTTTTTATTGAAATATTTACTTATCATGTGCCTGGGCCCATAACCTATTGGGATTTTAGTAATATTTCAATAAGACACGTTAGATTTCTGTATAAACGGTGTTTACTATAGAGCACAAAAGGGCATGACATTTGTCTACACAAAAAGGTAAAAGGCAACAGCGCCACCCGTAACAGAACACGGAAACTAAATACATATTTCTACTAAGAAACTCTTTTAACAAAATATTTACAAAGACATCTAACTTATAAATTTATATTTATTCAACAGTATTTGTATTTATTTATATAGGTAGGTACATAGTTAGTTAATTAGTCTTTTAATTTAGTACCATGTTTAAATAGTTAGTTAAGAGATTATAAAAATATGTTTATAATGAATGAAATAAACGAAAGTACTTACAGGTTATAAAACTACTTTCACCATGACATCACGTCTATTTCCCCAAAAGGGCAGACAGAGGAACACCTCGTCAGGTTCTGTAGTTTAGTGGTAGCAAGCGCGACTGCAGAGCATGGGGTCCTGAGTTCGATTCCCAGGTCTAGTAAAGGGTTTTCCCATCTTAAACATAACTCACGAAATGTGGGTGCTAGAGTGGTTATGTTCTGAATTTTCGAAGGGAAGCCGGTGGGAATCGAGTTGTAAGGTGCCTTCGCCACTGCTACCTACCCTTACTTGGGAAAATACTGGTGTGAAGTTATACTACAATTTAACATTCAAACTAATTTTGCTCTCTCCCAATTCCAGCTAAACGCGAGTACGATGACTTACAGCGCAGATACAACATTCTGTTCGAAGAGAGACAACACCTGGACGGTGAGCTCCGAGAGCGGACGAGAGAGCTCAGCAAGCTCAAGAATGTGTCGGAGAAGCTGTTCAATGAGTACCAGCAGCTCAAGAACCAGAGGGATGTGGATGCGGGGGTTATGCACAAGTGAGTAGGGTTTTTGAACTGTTTATTTATAGTCAGTCTCGAAATTGCTTTACCACCCTTAGACTCGTAGTACAAACACAGTGCTGTGTGTGTTTTGCCGTGAATTACTACTGTTGATTCGCCGTGTGTAGACACGGTTCTCAGTGTTCTAGGGATCACTATTGAAGTTTGTTTACGACACGGCGGCACTACGGCACGGCGCTGTAGCGGTATAACACCATAGAACCGGGAGTTTGTCGTGTCATAGACAAGCTCACACGTTTGTTTTGCGGTGTGGCTAGCGCGCCGTACCGTAAAGGAACCGTGGCGTGTACAACGGGCCTAGGGGTTTAGTGTTACTTGCACGTTATAAAACTACAAGATGGCCGACACAAGTACATGCGTTTCGTTTATTGCTACAACAACTTTCAACAGGATTGAACTACCGAAATCCTTATTTCTTTACGGTAACTCATGTTGCGCCGACCACAAATAAATGGGGATAAGGGCAGGAGAATTATAAAGATGTCACTCCCATCCCACACATTGTTGACTTTTCCAACATCGTTATCCCTGATGGAATGTCACTGTCAGGGTTCTATGGTATATTTGTCTATGTGATTGTGATAGTTAGATAGACTTTACTGAATGTTCAATTTACTGGGAATTGCTGTCAAAAGTGGTAAGTCAATTACGAGGTCGACTGTGCGTAGTGTTTGCCCAGACTTCGGGCTGCTACCACAGCTGCTACTGCAAAATTCCGGATGGATAAACCCAGTACCCACTTTGCCAGAGCCATGAATCCGACCCAGGATCTCTTGCTCAGCTATAGCGCTTGCGCCGACTAGAACAACCAGGCAGTAATTTTATTATAGTCATTCTTAACTCTTATTTAGGCTCGAAGAATTTAAAGAACGCATTTAAAGTAAACAAAAGCAGTTTATCTTGACAAATACCTTGGTGTGTAAAGGTTGAAGGAATTAAAAGTTAATGCGTTTCCGACTTTATCTTATCTAGAGGGCCACACGTTATGACTGTAGAACTTAAGTTTCAATTAGCGCTATACATAATGTATTCAAGGGCCTTTTGTGTTTGAATCATTCTTAAGGCTTTTTACTTCATTTTGATAAGTAACTGATTAATTATCCATCTATGTGACTAGCAAAATCTCTTTTGGATTGGAAGAACTATGAAAGATGTAATAAATAAATCAAACATATATCTGATCTTGACTATCCGTGATTGTCTATCTCAGTTTCGATATTTTTCTATTACATAGCCATTATTTTCTTCAATAATATTTTAAGGATCAAAGGTAGACAATTAGACAAATAGGACAATTACCCATTTTGATCGAACTACTTCTTAGCGGTGTTTATCAGTCATATCTATTAGTATAACTCTGTTCAGCCCTTCAACTAAGCTGCATATGATGGTCTTAGGCCGCGTCCACACCAAGCGTATACTCCGCCGCCTACCGATTATACTTCTGACCGACTGACAGTCGTTGTCCGAGTCCCTAAAAAACGTGGCTTTAAAAGCAGGTTCTATTCTAGAGTTGAATACGATGAGTTCGAACTCACGATCCCTCGCTCGCCATTTTGCCATTAGTATCATCCTTACAAATTCCATAACATACTTATTAATAAGACCTAACCTCGTTAATTCCAGGGTGATGCAGCAGGCAGGCGAGTGGTACAAGCAGAACAAACAGTTGAAGCGCCGCAGCACCGCGCTCATACAAGCCCTGCCGGCTAAAGCGGTGGAGATTGATCTCACTGACTCTCTCGATACAGGTAAGGTGATGCTGGATATCTTGTCGCTGAAAACCAGCGCTGGGGTTCTGTCTCGCATATCTCTAAGGATGCTTAATGCCCTCCTGGCCACCAATCCTGAATGTGATCTGTTTGCCGATGAATGGAGTAGAATTATGCGGGTATGTATGATGTTTTGTGAGAAGAAGTATGCTAGGGTTTCCTCTATTATATGTTAGTAGTTGATATTTTATATCTACTATACCTGTTTTTCTTTTATGTTAATTAATGTAATTGGTGTTACCGTTTTAATTAACAATAATAAACAATAAACAATATAATCAGTCTATAATGTTCCCACTGCTGGGACACAAGCCTCCTCTCTGTGAGAGGGAGTGGGACGTAATCCACCACGCGGGCCCAGTGCGGGTTGGTAGATGTCACATGTCTTCGAATTTTTTCTGTCTCGCATAGGGTCGCAGCATTATGCTGAGCAATGGCCGTTTTGCGTGGATGTGACGCATATTTTCCCCCAGCTTGTTATTTATTCGCGTAATGTTTACTGCAAATATACGCGTATGCGTATTTGCTTTCTTTCATCATTTGAAAGGCCTTCAATCCTTCAATTTGGCGAAAAAACTAAATTGTAGAGACAAACTGATGGTTCAACATAATTAGAAATAAAAAAATATTGACTCAATGGGTGTTTCAGATAGAACACAGTACAAAACAACAGTCTTTTTGACAATTATTGTATTCAAATGAGATAGTTTGTTTTTTTTTGTAGTTTCGATCATTTTGAAGAGAGTTCTCAAAACCAAGTAAGTACTTAGGAAAAACCTATTTCGAGTAGCTACTCGAAATAGGTTTCGAGTAGCCAACTAATAAACTTGCATTCGTTGTTATCAGCCTTCAAAACGCTATCTGTTTGATTAAAGCCTTACTTGAATTATAATTCCATTCACAACGATCCTGTACCGTATTTCAATCCTGTATTTTTTACAATATCGTCCGCCGATCTTACTTACTACAAATACTATAATGTCTGTTCCAGCGTCAGACGCGAGCAGTAACGAAGAAGTCGAGTTCCTAAAGCAGACAGTATCGGAGCTCAGTCGACAGATAGCGACGCTGCAGACTGAGCTCAACGCGGCCAAACTGCAGGAGTTTGAGGCGCAGGAGGCCAATGTGGCTATTGGACAGGTATCTAACTGGTCACTAATTAATGACATTCTCTTTTAAATGGGACTAAGAAGTCCAAATCATAGTAACTCACTCACACGAGAGAGTGCCAAAACAACTCAATCTGTTCATCATGATCAATTACAATGTTTTGTTACGGCCGTAACAACTAAACAAGGCTAGATCATAATATATCCTAGGCCTGGTGCGGTTATTCCACATATCTCCATTGAAAATCCCCATCAATGATTTGTGAACTTTTTTTTCACAAATCCCCATTGAAGTCTCATTAGAGCTTGCAATGGGGATTTGTGGAGAAAAAAGATCACAAATCCCCATCAGTTTAATAATTATCTTTCCCATATTGTCAATGGTGATTAGTGAAATAACCCGGCGGTAAATAACAGTTTACGGGTGCACAACGCGTAGGTTACTTCTTGGGGCATCAACAACATCAGGATACCGCATAACATTAGGTCTTGGGGAACAAGGCCCAATCAGCAATAAATAAAAACAAATGCCAGCTAAGAGGGTAAAAATGAAAAACAATGAAAAGTTGCAAATGAAGATTTATTTTTGATAACTTGTGATTCCTAAAATGATTAGCTATATTTTCAACGGTTTATGTGTAATTAATAAGTAACTCACAAAATAATTTCCTCAATTTCAGGAACTAGAAGCCGAAAAAGAGAAATCCTCGGCCCAAGAGAAGGAACTACAAGAGCTCCGCATACAAATAGAGAGACACAACCGGGTGTCCAAGCTACTGATGGAAGAGGTGACCGGACTGAAGAACAACGCGGATACGGACCGGGCGATGGCTGAGACGTGAGTTGTTGATTATCTCCTTCGTGTCGATGGCGCGACAGTTTAATAAGTCTTGTTGGACCAAAACTTCACCACATCCACGACGTCGTCTGTGGCAACGCAGAGGTCACTGGCTGCATATGTTGGAGCACAGAGGGCAGGATATGAGGTGGAGCATAGCTTGCGACACAGCTCCACATTGTTACACACGTAAACTGACGCCTTCTTTCCATGGGGGTAGGCAAATACTACAGAACGCCACCTGCTACGATCCTTACATACTCCTTTTGCTCATTTTACGTTCATACATCAGAGGGCCAATTCTCGTAATTTTGAGAACGTTCACAGTCTGATCTCAGTCTCAATCTGTCAAA
This sequence comes from Hydraecia micacea, assembly GCA_914767645.1. NCBI lineage: Eukaryota > Metazoa > Arthropoda > Insecta > Lepidoptera > Noctuidae > Hydraecia > Hydraecia micacea. The sequence continues at coordinate 819,913 of OU611798.1, forward strand.
AAAACCTCGAATTTCCCTACATTTTGACAAGTTTTTGACATTTTTTTTGTCGCCGAGATGAGACTGCGACTAGATTTTGAACGTTTTAAATTACGAGAATTGGCCTTCTGATCTCCACATTCTACTTGCTTATTATACCTACCGTATGACGAGATCTAAATCAACCCTTTGTCATAGTTACGAGTTTCTCTCAGGCTATTTCCGTACCAATATCTACACTCATCAGATCTAAATACCGCGGGCCGCCGACTGTGAGCTTCACGTTCAAAATGTATGATAAAACAACTTCGGCCTCAGTCAGCGGCCGACTGTAACTTTGGTGTGAATGTTTCTATACGTACTAAATTCATCTTATTGTTAGCCGACTTGTGACCATGTCCGTGGCCGTATCAGTGCGCGTCTGACCTTAACATGCTGACTGAGCTGCTTTTGATATCTGACTACTGAATCTGTACTGATCAGCGTTAAATCGTTAAACATTTTCAGCCCGTCTTAAGGTGAACCTAATATCATGAAGAACGTATTCTTCTATCTGACAATATTTGAAATCGATCAGTTTGTAATGCTCTTTTCTCTCCTCCCAGATACAAGACCGAAGCCCGAGCGGCCAAGAAGCGCGTGAAGCTGCTCACTCACCAGAGCTCGCTCCTGCTGGGCGAGCTCGCGCTGGACGAGCGACTCATGTTGTTGCTGAGCGAGGTGGACTCGCTCAAGGACGCGCTTGAAGAGCAGAGTGCCCGGCACAGGGACCAGCTTGATGACCTTCAGGTAAGAAACCTACGTTATTTGCAAGATAAGCGATACTTCAACACATGATTGTACTCATCATATTAAATTAGAAATTAGAGCCAGCCCAGAATTTCGCTCGCCACCTTCAGTAGCGTCCATCAGTTCAGTTCCATGTTCATATCAACATCCTTTTTAACCACCAATTGTATTTCATAGTTGAAACTAGCCGAAAAACACGAGGACACGGACATTCTCGTCTGGGAGGAGAAGATAAGACTGGCAGAAGAAGACGCACAGAAGGCGGTGGAACGTGCAGAGAAGGCAGAGAAGAGACTTCAAGATATGGAGAGGAATAGGCCTGTTCCGAAGAAGTCCAATCTTATGTCGAGGATCTCTTACTTTGAGAACGCAGGAGAGAAGAAGGAGAAAGAAGAAGTTAAGGAGGAGGTTATTGAAGTTGTTGGTGAGTGAAACGAATATTTATTGAAGTGAAAACTTCTTTAGGCGCGTTGGGCATTTTTTGAGATAGGAAAAAACCATTCAATTCGCGCCACTGTTACCGTAACCGACACCGCTTCGGATGTGTTCGGCTGTCCTCGGGATGTACTCGGTTTTAATGTATATCCGATATGTCAGTGAGTGATGGCAAAGTATTCTGTTTGTGTTTTGTTTTCACATCTGTCGGCACTCCCGGAGTGCCACTGTTTTTTATATTTACGAGGGCTGGCTCCTACTTTGGCCTAAGAATACCATTGCCATTTAATGTGCCTGTTAGTTTTCTGGGCATGTTTTCGGATGACAGCGACGCGGACGAGTACTTCGACATCTTAAGTGTCCTTTTGTTTTTATTTGTATAATCAGTCGTTTAATTTAGTACCTACCTAGTGTAAATAATTACTTCTGTTAGATATTGTATATGAAGGAGAATATTTACCTATATTATCATAATTTTGTTTTGAAGCCGACCCCAACATAGTTGAGAAAAGGCTAGGCCGATGATGATGATATTATATTTTTGTTTTAATGTAATTAATGGTTTTTATAAAATTACTCTTGTTTTTCTCGAATCGATGGTACCTTCTGGACTTATTGTATTATTTGGGTTCAGTAAATGGCGCGAGATCGGTGGTCGCGGTATCAGTAACACTTTTATTTAATGTTTGCTAAACTGCAGGAGTTGGGATACTTTGGACACCGCAGCAAGTGGGCCATAGTCTAGTCAGGAGGATTGCATTCACATTGGGCTTGGAAGAAAAAAAAAGAAGAGATTTTATTACCTTCAGTTGTACAAAAACACTTGTTTAAACACTATGTAGCGTTATAACTAAGGGAAAGAGTGCAAGAAGGGTCCATAATCTCTCATTTTGCCAATTCTTACTACAAGAAGTTATTGTAAATTACAATGTCATACAAAATGTTAGATTACATCTGAAGTCCTGATACAGGTTCTAACTTGCATTAAACGTTAAATAAGCCTCATCTCACATTCATTATTTGACCAATTCCAGCCTCACCTACTGAAGCAGAACGCGCGCCCTCCCCGCCCCCTCCCCCCCCGTGCGCGCCCCCCGCGCCCCCCTGTGGGCGCCCCCCGGGCCCCCCGGCGGCCCCTGCGGCCCCTCCCGCGCCCCCCCCGCCCCCCTGCATGCCGCCCCCTCCCCCGCCGCCCCCTCCCCCGGCGCCGGTAGCCTTCGAGTTCGGACAGGCGGACGACATGGCCAACATGTTGGCCAACAAGAGTGGTACCTTGAAGAAGAGCAAGCAGAACGGAGCCGAGTGTGGTGAGTGAAATCTTTTTTTTTATATTAAGAGGACTACATGACCTAAAGCGCGGTCTTTGTCGGTCTGCATAGAAAAGAAAGAGAAGCGCGATGCCACAACGCTGGTAATTTATTGCAAAATATGAAGCAAATATCGATTTACGAAAAATCTAGTCTTTGGACAAAAAAACTAAAACACTATAGTTTTAGTATGTTGCTTGTAGAATAATCTGACAAAAAATCATAATGATTGTATGTATATTAGTATGAATTTTGTTGTAAATAAAAAGTTTTTAGAGGTATCTTCATGATTTTTTTCTATCGTACCAAATAAGTTGTATTATGTTTTCAACACACTATCATCCTAGCATTTATCCTGAAGAATATCATATATTTTTTTGGTTTTTTTTACTGTAGGCGATCATTTACTTTTATTGTTTCTAAAACTTGCGTTTTTTGCGTTTAGGTCCTGTAAGCCCCTTAAAAAGCCGTTTCATCGTGCGTTTCCACCTCCGAACACAAATTTACTGCATTACATCTCGACTTACAACTTTGTGTATATTCCTAACATTCCTAACAGGTCCTCACTAATCATGGAATTTTAAAACGAAAATACTTTTGCCACACATACAAACTTTCTTAAATTTTAAATCAAAGAGCATAATAGTAAAAATATATTACAAGTACCTATTACGTTTGAACGTATTATGTATCGACCCAATGTTAAGTGTAGACTCAGTGTAGATGTCCTCGAATTTCGCTCGGTCTTAAGACTCCAGCATCCAATCCTTACCTGCTACCTTGCTCAAATCGTCGCTCCACATGGCTCGTGGGGAGGGTAGGTACATAGCTACCTACCCTCAAGGTAGGCAAGCAAGTCTACTCAACCAATTCCACTCCATCACTAATGAAAATCTACCTTCCGTCAATGACTCAATGGAGACAAAATGTTTTCACTGACTGTCTATAAAAATGTATCCCGCTACTTTATGGTACTAGACACAACAGTGCAGAATAATAGCGACAGTCACATTGAAACTATAACGGCCTATCTTTACTGTGCCATCGCTGGGCGAAAGCCGCTTCTCTGGGAGACAGTAAACTATCGATTATTTTGCTTAAACGTATTTATTTTCTCCCCAGGTGGCGCCATAGACGCAATAGTAGACCAAATCAAAGGCGGTAAGTTCCAGCTGAAGTCCACCGACCGGTCGGTGTCAGAGAAGAAGGCTAAGGAAGAACAGCCTGAGGCTGTGAAGGAGATGCTGGCCATCCTGGGCACGCTGCGCAAGAGGCGCGTCAGTACCAGGCCTGGGTTTGTGGGCGATGGGGATTAGCGAGTGGTCGATAGTCAGTGGTTATTCTATGAGAGTTACGGCCCATTCGCATGGAAATCCGTGATTGACGATATGTTAAAGATGAATTAAATAGACGTTCAGATTTTTAAACCAACAGGCCGTGTGCCCGATGAGATTTCCCATCAGCAATAATAACGAACTTCTGTACAAAGTTTCATCTCCCATTCAGCCCCTTTATGGGATACATTTTCAAAAATCCTTCCTTAGTGCTCACTTTCGTTATTTCATAAACATTTGTGCAAAATTTTATGGCTTCTAGACATAGCTGGTTAAGCTGCAGGTTATATTTTTAAACGATTCGTGAGCATATATTTTATCACTGAAAAAACGATTCTATTAAACCACGATCTGTAAATAACAATTCGTCAATGTGTGAGTGGGCTGTTACTTATTCTGTTCCAGGCTAATCCAAATAGATTCAGTTTGGTCTAAGCAAGTCCTTTCAACATACAGTAAGTAGATAGCTATAAACTGTGCTATTATTATGTTTTATATGTTTCTATTAATATAATAGTAATAAAATAAGAACACAATGTTATACGACGCTAGGAAGAATATTAATAAATAACAGACATATCTATAGGAATTGACTATCTTAAGAACTTGAAATATCACGGTATGACATTAATAATAATTTTAGCATTATTATTATAAAAAAAAAAAAAACTAAACACCGGTTGCTGAAAATTTGCTTATACCTACTCTAGACTCAACTAGACTGTCAAACTCATACCAAATGATGTAAATGGCTGTGTTTTTTCCAGTCAGCCAATTATAGAAGTTAACCTGAGTTTGACAGTCAAAACTAAGCGTTTCAGAAACCTGGTAATATTACATATCTACAGAAAAAGATAAATGTTTTATACAAATTTTGTAATACTAAAGTACACGAAAAGTGCCTTAAAATGTGTGTAGTAGTGCCAATTGTATTAGTATTATCCGCCATTTTTGACAGTGTTGCCATTAGCGTAAATATTTAATGTTGAATAGTATAAAGCAAATATTTGTGACGCCATTTTTAAATTATTTTAAGAAATTATTAATATTATTGGCATCGAACAATTTAGAATCGGTATAGGTTGTGTATTAGAAATGATATTGTATGTTTTGTATTTATAATTATTCCAAAATTGATTGTGATTACAGCATTTATTTTTTAAAACGCATCTTGATTGCATTTTTAACTGTGACAACCCAAAAGAGAATTGAGCTTTTTTAGCAATTGTTTTTTTTTTGTATCTGACTGATCTAGAGTCTAAATTATATCGATGTTTTAACATTCGATATTGTCATTGTAAAATAATTAAAATCGATTAACCATTCATTTTTTTAAATACTTTTCTTAACTATTATACGTATTTGTTAAAGACGTACATATTTAAAATGATAATTTTAGCCAGGTATTAAGTTGACCGAGACAATATTATGACAATTATATTTAATGAAATAACTTTGTGACTTATTAGTTTTAGTTAATAATGTCATGATCTGAATACTGTAAGGTTTATGTTTATATTATTGGATAGTTTATGATGATGTATAGTTACTGTGAACTGCTTCCATTATCTTGTACAGGTTTAAATACATTTTAAAACATATGCTCGATTGCAATTTTGTATATTTATGGAGTTGATTTTTTAATTTTCTACATAGCTCATAATTAGCAAAACATTGCAGATTTGAAGATGATATGAGTCTGTTTCTAAGGGTCTAGATTGACAATATCTTCCTGACTAAAAAAAGGAAACAGAATTTGAGCCAGATAAGTAAAACGAAGCTTATCCGGAGGGAAAATAGCTCATAAAAAATCAAAGTCCTGATTTATTCAAATATTTTAGGCCCATAATGCGTCCATTATAGAAACTTCATTTTCATAACAACATCACGCCTTGTTCCACGAAGGGTTTGGCAGAGGTGTACTAACTGTAAAGTTCATTTCGAGGGGTGAAAGGCTATTTGGTTTAAGCGACATCTTGGGCGATATTGAGTTATATACATATTCGGAATCAGCAAATTTTATATGATATAAGCATCAACACCTCGACGTTTTCAAATTAATTTAAATTAAGTTTACTCCATTCCAATAGCTGAAGAAGTTTTTTGTTATGATTTTTTTTCGGAAATTTTAAACTTTAAATGGCTCTCCTGTAAAGTTGCAAAAATGTCACTTAAACCAAATAGCCTTTCACCCCTCGATTTATTTATTTCATGGGTTTTGACTGTGTATTTAGATGTGTCCAAGTATATAATTGATTGTATACTAAAGTTACCCGCGGTGCCATTGTGTTGACGTCGAAATTGAAGCATTTTGTAAAGTATTATTTACTGTAGTCCTAAGTATACACCGAAGTTTTTATTATACAATATAGATATATATTAAAATATATGTTCTTTTTAATTTATTTAAGGTTCCTTATAAACACACATAACATCACGCCACCAGGCAATACACAGAAGGGATAGGCTGACGCGTATTTTGCCGTTGTATGTAACTCCCTTATAATAAGGGCGACCTTATTACCACAAACCAGGCACAAATTCAGACTAGGCTGGGTTGGGCTGTTACTGAGAAGTATTAGTTAGGCAGCAAAATTGTGGCCCTACTGCCCAAGGTGCACTTTTTTAACGTTTTCGTATGTTCTGTCGTGTGAGTGTGTTTGTAACACATAAATACAATAGGTTGATGTGGCAGAAATATCCATGTCAGCAGGTTGGTAGGTAACGGAGCACATATTTATCTTTCGGTGTTCATTTCGAGACACTGGTTGCGTGAAGTCACTACGCTTTTGTAGTACGATACATTAGGTATCGTTCACTCGTGAAGACCACAAAGTAAAACAACAATACCATGATATAAATAGTAATAGTTTCTCATACAATATACAGGGGAGTGAGTACAGTAAATATCACATGCAAGCAGGTCGCTGCGGCCGCACTGTGCGTCAGACTTAGCCGTAACGCTCTGTCTCGTGCGGCCATGTTGGTGTCCTCTCTGGAACGCGTGAAGAAGAATGTATTATTATTTGGAAGCCTGTCGTTTCTCGAATAAAAAAAAAACGAGTGTGATTATGACCACACGACTGAAGTGAAACTTCAGTATTGCGTATTTGGCTATGAGAGGAAGAGAGAAAGAAAATGCACGCGCGCACTGCTGTCTCTTGCTTATATCCCCCACTCAACTCCCGTTCGCCTCGCCCAATCACACTTTTCGTAACGCTTACGTCACGCGTTCGCCAGCTTACTCCCCAAGTCAAGCGTGCGTAAAGAAGTTTCACTTCAAAAATTGTTATTAAACGGCTTGTTTAAAAAAAAAACAACTTTATTGGCACCTATAACTATACAAGGATATTTTGAGCTAAGGCTTCAATTTTTTTTTTTAATTCATTTCACAAAACAATTACAAGTCCTTTCACAGGTATTTCCGGTTTTCTTTTTATATACCCCTGACAGCTGCAACCTAACAGCAACCTTATTACAACAAAAATAAAGATCACTGGGATTTTGGCAGACTTGACAGTTGTAGCAACCCAATAGCAACCTTATTGTCGCGAGGTTAAAGATCACTGTGATATTGACAGTGATGCAAAATCAGAGGCAAAATGAATGGATTGTAGCATGTGTATTTACCAATACCGCCTCCCTGTCAACGTTCTTCGAGCGACAAAATATCCTAGAAGAACTATATTGTTGTTGCATTTTATGCGTGCACGTCAATATTTGCATTTGCAATCTAAATCTTATGTCAATGGTATTAAGCGACATGACGCGCACTCGGGATTTGCAGTTTTAATATGATTTTAATACTTGGTAGTTCGATAATAGGTACTTAGGTACCAAGCTCCCGTATTATTATTATAGTCTTTGGTACCAAGTCTAAAGGTCTGAAACTTTTATCATCAGCCTGTCCACTGTTGGACGTACAGTGCTGCAAAGATATTTTGGAGCTTGAGTGATATTGACATGGGGCGCTGTTGGTAAATAAATATGTGATTAGTTCCGATTTTGGCCACGCTTGAAAATATCCTTGTACTAAATGACCTTCCGATCCAATACTATGCATACCTATTTAAAAAAAGAAATGTTATGTACTTACTTTGGATATGTGCATTAGTGCAATTAAAAAAAAAACCTTTAGGAAAATAAAACTAAGAAATAAAAATAAAACAAAACAATGATATAATTTGACATTTATTTTTTAATTCTATTTCTACGAATTAAGTAACCATTGTTCTCATATTCATTATTAACTTGTACTGGACGGAGTTACTATACCTACTATTAACAATAAATAACTATAAAAAATTATGCCAACAGAACTTATTCAAACATTCTATTAAGTATAGTTATTTAAAAATTAAAATAATCGTAGCACAAAACAGGGGATAAAATAAAAAATAGAAACAAAACATAATTATTTAGATTTTACTATCAAGATTCATCTAAAACTTAAATATTATAGACATAAATAAAACAAAAACAAAGACTGCTTGCGTAAAAACGAAAGAAAATATAATATGATTTGGTCACTGGTAACAATCAAACAGAAAAAAATAAGGGTAATCGAAAACAAGTGTTTTATAGTAATTTTTTTTTCAAAATCTGCTCATGCACGGTAGTGTGTACAGCCAAGTTCGAAATATAAATAAATTCATTCACGCTTTACAATTTAGTTTTTGTACAAAATACATTTTTCTATGGCATTTTCCTATGAATAACGTTTGTTTTCTTTTCTATTTTGGTTTCTATAAAATCTTTCAGCATTGCATAGCTCAGCTAAAGGAGATAAAGTGAGTGATTTATCCTAAAATTAGGTTACACCTACTCTCTTGTTGACTACAAGTGTCAAATTATCACAGATTTGAAAGCACATTAAAGGCAAGCTTTTAATTTTATTTTCGTACGTAATACGCAAACGGCTTCAATCGTTCTCTAGATATATTGTGTATAGCGAATAAAGATTGTAACATGAAGTTAGATCGCCCCTTCCACGGAGTAGCAGGCTGACGGCGGGGACTAAAAATAAACAGGGTTATACAGGGACACATTTTTACAAGTTAGCGAAACTTCACACACGCTACGATGGGTATCGGCAATGACAAGTAGGTATACCTCAATGGGTTGTATATTTCAATGGGCCAATTGGCCTGGCCTTTTCTCAACTAAATGATAGGGTCAGCTTCTAGTCTAACCGGATGCAGCTGAATACCAGTATTTTATCGCTCAATGAGCGATCTCAATGGGTATATCGATAGATAGAACATTGATAATAGCATTTTTTTATTTCTCTCTGCTGGCATTATAATACCTTATGTCTGTGAAGTTTCGCTTATTTAAATTTAACCCTGTATAATTTGATTTGTCTAACTACATTTTGTTCTGTAATAAATTGGAATTTACTATTTTGTTCTAGGATTTAAGTACTTTCTACGAATTGATGCTAGAAATAAAACATAAGTAGGCTTGGTAAATGGAAAATTAATCTAAATATTTTTTACATGATTGACAAAAGAAGTACTCATCACTAGAAAGCACAAATATTTCATAGCTAAAACCTATTCGACACTATTTTACAGAAAAAAAAAAATACAATTTCGTTGGTAAATCTGGTAATTGGATGATAGCCGGTTTTCAACTTAATAAGAAATAACAAAACAATAAAAATCTATGCATTTAACTTAAAAATAGATAGCTTGTCGCAATTTCTTACAAAGCGAAAACATGCTTCAAACCAAAAAGCTTTTAAGCTACGCTTGCATGGGTAACTTAAAGTGCGCAATTCTTGGCAACTGCCATACAATACAATCGTAGCATTGCAGTCAATTGCTCAGAGTTGCCGAAACGTCACAGTTAATCTAAGGGTCGGGCCACATTGATCAACGGCGTTCGACGGTTTGTCCATACAAAAAGTATAAAAAGAGAGCATGTGTGCTCCTTTTCAATCGGCAAAATGCGAAAGGCCGTCGATCAATGTGTCCCGACCCTAAATTGCCCATGTAAGCGGAACGGCTTTGACAAAAAGCAGCCACATAAGTACATTCAAATTAATACATATCTACTTAAACTAACTACCTACTTAAGTCTACTAAACGAAGCATTTTACTCTTTAACCAATGTTCTTGCCCCAATTAGGACACCGCTGTGCGATATTTTCACTAAGCCTTGGATATTTTCTCAGGGGAATACATGAGCGTTTGGTAGGTAATTTTTTTCAATAATTTATGTACCTACACATTATTTAAATAAAAAATAATCTTATGTCAGTTCGAATAAGGATCATATTGGTACGAATCGCTTATTTAGCCAAGCAAAATATTTAAAAACCGTTAAAATTTTCTAAATGTTCGTTCATATTTGTATGAAACGCGTGATCACAATCGCTTATTATGAATATGAACTTTAACTCTATAAAAATTAGGTTCATATTCATATAAAACGCTTATTTTACTTGGCATAGTCAAAGTGTGAATCTCACCCTTAGAATGAGGCGCAAATTACTCGTTAAATAAAATATTCCCCTGACAAATCCCTACAGCGTGTCGTAAGCAAGGTCCTTACGTGGAGAACTCCCTCAGCTTGTCGATGACGGCGCGTCTGTTCTTGGAGATCCAGTCGATGTTCACCTTCGCCTTCTCGATGGCTTGCTCCACGCTGAGCTTGGAGTCAGCCAGGAACTTGGAGTTCCTCTCGCGCCAGGATAGGAACTGTTTATGGTAGATAGAAAATAATTGTCAGTAGGAGATCAAGGTTTTATAACAAACTCTACAGCGACAAGACTATTTTAATTAGGTACTTGAGCCTTGCTAAACCTCGATGCCTGAAGCACCGTGGTTTAGCAACACCCATGGAAATACAATAAAAAATACAGTTGTGTAACAGAAACCAGAGGAGATAAACCATCAGATTTTACATGAACGAAATTTTGAATTCTTGTCTAGGTCTTATAGAGTAGAGTACAGCTCCACCTGATGAACTTAAAGTTAATAGTTAGTTATTAGTTCTATAATAAGCAAATAGTTACGTTACTTACGTTATCCAGCTCCGTCTGTGTGGTGAACTGTTCCAGCAGTACTTTAATGATATGTCCCACGCGACGACCTTGTCCCTTGAAGCTGGAAAGAATTATAAATATTTAATACATTAATGTTAATAATTATTTTATCCAAAGTTATCCCCTAGTGTTTTCCCAAATACATATATTGGGGTCGGCTTCCAGTTTAACCGGATGCAGCTGAATACCAGTATTTTATATGGAGCGACTGCCTATCTGACCTCCACAACTCAGTTACTGTGTAACATGATACCCCTGGCAAAACTGGTTGTCAGATTTATTTTAACCTCCTCCAGCCAAGATTATATGCCCGCGCAAGGAAACAGGAGATAGTACTTCGTGCCATCAAGCTATTGCTACAAAATAAGTAATTCTATGTAGCTTTCTAAAATAGCATGTATACGTCATGGCGGTATCGTCCATTGCGGTACCTACTATTTGGGTCACGTGAAAGCTGAATTTTCTATACACAGTAGGAGCCTTGAATACATTATCACCCAATACCAACTAGGCAACCAACGTCAAGTATTTACACACAGACACACGATTGAACTCTTGGGTTATTTCTATAAAACAAATGTTCAACTCCTGATTTGAATACGGCAATCCCTAACAACCTAGTGAAGCTGTCAAAAATTAAGTATTGTATTAAAATGCATTCAAAACTGTGAAGTATTTTATAAAAATCCACTCACGCATTGTGGATATCCTCGATTCTCTGGTACACGAAGTCCTTGGCGACGTAGTAGCCGACAGGCGAGCGGATGATGTTGGCGATGACAGCGCCCGCGTCCTGGCGCCGCACCTCCGAGCCTTCCGTTATCGTCCACTCCAGGTACCTGCGGGCAGTCACAGATGTGGCACACATGTATCAAGGCACTCTCGCGTCATGTTGGAGGATAAAAAAGAGGTTTTAAATGACAGCGCCACTTATGAAAAATACTGTAGATACAGAACTGTATTCTGCTTTCTAATAGTAGTTTATTTAAGGTTATCGGTAGTAAGCACCTTTTTTCCCCAAGTGAGGAATCCTTGTCAGACGATTTGGGCACAAACAGCGAATTTTGTATTGTTTCTGCTCCATAGCCAATCTATCACTTGAAAAGTTACTATGTCAATTTCACCACTACAAAAATAAAACTTCTATTGGCGTAAAACGTACGTCCGTTCGACGGATTCGGCTGGGCAGTCAGATACACCTTCCTAATCCAAATCCTTAACACCTTGATCTTCTCTTATAGCGTGTCGATGGCAAAAATATCGTATTTTTTTGAGAAAAAAAGAGCAGATAGAGAACTTGCAATATACTCACTGCGCCAATATCCAAATCTCCTTGGTACACGTCAGGGCCTGCAGCAGCGCGTCCCTGGCGGCGGCGACGTTGGCGCGCTGCTCCCGCGCCAGCGCGAACCGCCACTGCAGCACACTGCCGCGCGACACGCCCACACAGTACACCGTGCGGCGCAGGTCCAGGGGGATGCTGTGGGAGCGAGGGCTATAAGTAGTACGACTCTATCGAACATTTTGCTTCCATGTCCCAAATTTACCTACGTCACACATTTAGAATGACAGTCGCTTCATTTTGACAATACAATAAAAATCTATTTTTGAAATTAATTTAACGTATCAAGTATGCAACTTCCTTACTCTTGCAAAAAATTGATCAAATCAAATCAAAATAGTTTATTTGCATAAAGTTATGGCATGCAAATATTTAAAGGATGTTAGTCTGTTAAACAGTAACACAATTATACAATTATAGACAAATAAAAATATTAATGTCACTCTTGTTGTCATATTGAATGTACTACTTACAGAAAAAAAAATTTATACTTATACCTAACAAGAAAAAAAAATAATTTCGGACATGGTTTTGTTGAGATATGTATTTCCGAAATTATTGGTCTTTGTTTTTTTTTATCTAATACTATAAAATGCCAATAATCCTCAAAAATAATAAAATAGAACGTGGCGTTGCACTACCATTCACCCAAAATTAAATCTTACTCTCGTTATGAAAAAATACTAATTCATAAATAAACTATAACTCACGGGTTGTTCTCATCAGGGTTTTCGGAGTCCATCCACTGCTTGAACAGCTCCATGGCGTTCTCTTCACAGCCGGGCACCTTCATACGACACGCCCATGCACTTGTTGTCACCTATAAGAAGTTCAAATCATTGATCCGCTTATACAAAGTGAATTTGTAGTAACTTATTTATTTTAAACAAAAAGACGTTCGTTTCGTGCTAACAAAATCACGTGAATAAAAAAATTCGATTCAAATTATTAGTTGGTGAACATTTTGAGAAAATTACGAGTGCTGTTAAGAACCTGGCTGTATACACTGCCATGCACCCATCTAATGACAAAAGTTATAATAATGTTTTTTTTTCTTATCAATGTCATCATAATTATTCCTAGTCTTTCCTCAACTACGATACGGTCGGCTTCCACATGTTTTTCTTGTGACCTAGAAGTATAGTATGGCAGAGTAGGTAGTTTGCTGTGCCCGACAGGGTCTATAAAGATCCCATAAAATTTCAAGTTATCACCTAAGAACACATTGTTTGTGGAATGCAATAAACGATTGAGTATTTGATTTTTTTTGTGAGCATGTATTAGGTGCTCCATCTAAACTTATATACTTAGAGAAAAGATTTGCTTTTTTGTATGTATGCTTGTTACGCTTTCACGCTAAAACGGCTGAACGGATTTTGATGAAATTTGCCACATGGGTAGACCATGACCTGGATTAGGATATGAATGATATTTTTTATCCCGATATTTCCACGGGATCGAGACTTATGCGGGTGAAACCCCGGGTCACAGCTAGTAATAAATAAATAGGTACGGCACAAACTCAACTTACCTGCATCTTAACACTATTCAGATCGTCTCCATTCAATATCCTCTTCGTAGCCAGCCCTCCTGACCTCTCATACGTCTCGCCGATCAGTTTCCTCACGAACTTCTGGAAGGCGCCGTAGTCCGGAGTGCGCTTGAGAACGATCTCGATCTTGGCGAGGGCTTTCAGACCGGTCGAGAGGGGCAGGTATTCCTTCTCATGTTGGAGGTAGCTTGCTAGACTGTATGGGGGAAAAGAACAATGTAGAGTTGAGATCTCATTTTATTGTCGAAAAATAATCATTGGTCAAACTGCGGTTACATTAGGTAGCTTTAGATGGATATTCACAGCGTGGTTGTACACTCGGTAACCACAAGTAAAGTTCGCGTTGCTTCGGGAGATAAAAATACTATAGGTATGAATTCAAGTGTAGTCTTAATTACCTGAGCGCAGTATTGTAGTCCAGATGGTTGGTCCAGGCGAGCGCGAAGGCGTCCGACAACAGCTGCACCCTCCCCATGACGGGCACCTGCGCGTGCGCACCGCCCTTCAGCGCGTCCGTCAGCAGCTGCCAGTTGCGCGGGTCGTAGTTCACGCGGTACGGGGCTGCGAGGAAACTTGGGCTTGTATGAGGAAGTTAAGCTATCCTGTCGTGAGCAGTAGTGGCTCTGTGGTAACGGAATCTCTTTCACCGTTTTGAGAGCAGTGGAGAAGAAATAAGTAACACAAAGCAAAGCGCCTATTTGGGTTCAAACTTACGGCCTCGTAAGTCACGGTATTCCATATGACTTGATATATCTTCTACACAAATCCTCTTCTTCCACAAGAAGCTCTACAACCATTCCTTCTTAATCACTCACCGATCATATCATGGTTGAACAGCACCCACTCGTCCCTCCCGGAGCCATGCTGGAAGGTGTGCAGGTCCCGCACGCCCTCGCTGGCCGCCAGCCACTGCAGCGGCGCGTGCGGCGCGCTCGCCTCGCGCTCGCACAGCACGCTCAGCGGCACCCACCACGACGCGCGCGTGCTGGACTTGGCGGACAGGGAGAAGTAGCGGCGCTGGGGGGGGGGGGGGGGGGGGATGGTTAGCATTTATTTGGAAACAGCCTTAACGATTCGGCGATCCAGTCGAAACTTAAGGATGTTGGACGCACTCTGGACAACCAACCGGCGAGGTAATTAAGCGACCAATCTCAGTTGAGAGCAGCCATCACAAGTGTTTGCGCAGACACAGGTGCACTCTAACCTCACTATCATAGTCCTCAGGGACGGCAAGCCGACACGAGCGGAGAGAGATCAGACGCAGGACACACACAGTGCACCGAGACACGAGGGTATCACAAGCCGTTACTAAGAAATTCCCAATGGAAAAACTCAATAACACTTTGCTCGACCCGGGAATCGAACCCAGGAACCCACGCCAAGCAACCAGACCAACGGTCACTCCTATTACATGGAACTTAAACTTATCTGGCGAAATCTGATAGGACTATACATTCAGAATATTCAGATTTCACTAGACCTCGATATTGCTTTAAAACCTTACCTAAGATTGAACGTAACTTGCACGTCATAAAACTTTAAGATCCATTTTTGATTGAACTCAATGCGACAGTTAGATAATTTAAATTTAATTAGAGTTTTGAGTATCTTCGTGTAGGGTGTAAAATTCCGTGGTTTACTTGGAAGCCCCTGAACCGTCTCCGGACTCAAGTGGAAAGGTCTAACCTCGTAAAGTGGGTCTATCTCGACTGTACGGCAGCAGTGGACGGGAGATTGCTGGTAAGCTTATTCTAATCCTCACCTTTAACTACTACACATAATTGTAATAACTGACGACACGAAGAACAAGAAGAATCAAGTCATGGGAAAGCAAAATATACGGGGTCAACTATACTATACCTACCCCTCTTCTTAACCGTTTGAGGGATACAAACGATGTGATATCCTCACCTGTGAAATAGTAAGCGACTTGTCCTCATAGTCCCTGACGACGGTCAGTATCGGGTACCCAGTCTGCGTGGTCCACGTGTCCATGACCTCCTTCACGGTGACGTTTCTGGTCAAACCGCCATACTCTTGGCTGACAGCTGTCAGTTCGCGCCAGAGGTCATCCTGCTCCGCGTTGCTGTAGGAGTACTTGAGGAGGTAGCTGTACGGTGAGAGAAGACAGTAGTTTATGTTATGTCAAATAAGGAAACGAACAGAATTTTTCTTTATGTAAGTGTGGCGACATCTACATCGCCACATGCGAACTACCCACCATGCTGACGTCATGCAAAAACCTGCATCGCCCAAGCGGAGTTTACCGCGTAATTAGCATGTATACAACGTCCCGATATCAACATCGGGCAGTCGCCCACCAGACAACGCCCGTCTGGTCGGAAGATCCTCCCTTTTCTATGGAGGTAGAGTGAATTACACACCCTGGTCCTTATACCTCTATATAAGTATAAGTTATTTAGTTGGACTGGATGACAATTCCAAAATTCTTAAAAGAATTTAATGTTATAAAAGAATACAAAGCAAATCATTTATTTGTTGATATGTCCTGAAACGTTTCGGAAACAATCGTGTCAATCTCATGGCTAGGTCTCGAAAGCATTATTCAAATATCCAAAAAGTAGCCTAAAATAGGAATAGGAACTGCTCTGCTGATTTCAAATGAATTTTTGAAACTAAAAGGGTCTCTTTAAGAGCCACACTAGACTAACAAGACAGATCCTATACAATGAACCCACGTAAGCACGGACGTTGGATTTTCAGCTCTCGGTGTTGAGCCGAGCATTGAGAAACCAACAGAGCATCCCAGCGTGTCAAAACACACTTTTGGATTTTCAACTGTCGGCTCACCACCGAGATCTGAAAATCCAGTGCGCGAAAAAGAATTGCCGCGGTAAAAACACACCAGCTGCGAACCTGGGCTAAGAACAACATACTGCGATACCCATTCCGTCTTCAAATTCGGAGATTGGAAATGGATGTAATATCTTCACCAAAAACTAAGTACAAGAACTTACTTGTGTATAGCCTTTCTAAAGATGTCGCTTCCTAGGAACATGGTCATCATTCTGATGAGCGTGGAGCCCTTCCTGTACGAGATCTCGTCGAAGATCTCCGAGATGCGCTTCGGATCGTCGATGGGGACTGACACCTGGGAATAAAGGTCATGGTTATTTGTTGGAACGAAAGTTCTTAACTCTGCTCGCGGTAGGAGTTGACTGGTAAAAGTCTTCAAGCAAGGAAAAAACGTTATAAGCTCCATGTGACTTTTTCTCTCTCTGTCTCATTCGGTTATTAAGAGTGTGTGTGCGTGCGAGAGTATCACGTAAGAAACAGCGGGGTAATTGCTTAGGAAACACACTATCAGTAGCAATGGGTTTAATTTTGACAGTTCAATAACATTCATTACGTTATTTACGTTGTTGAGCAGACAAAGTTTTCGAACATATATGAAGCAATGGATTAGTAATATGCTTCAAAATGATTGAGATTGAGATTGATAGCGTGTTACGCAATTCGGGTGCTATCCTACATTCCTGACCGCACAAGTTTTTGTTTAATATTATGTATACCTATGGCTTCGAAAAATAAGCGGTCTAAAACCACCATTTTGCAGGCAGTTGAAGTCCTTCTTTGCGTATGTCCCTACGGAGTTAAAAGTATCTTCATCGCCAGTTAGCTTGACTTTTAATCGCATTTACCTCCTATTTCTAAAGTGTACTAAACTATCTGAGGTCAAATATCATGTTAACTTTGATATTAATTAATGATTAGTTGAGCCTAGTATTTTTGTCAACGAAAATAACAACACTTGAAATTAGACAGCAGATTGAAAATTTATTGATTGACGGCTAATGCGATAGATTAGTAGAATGTTCAGAGGAATCAAAGTCCCCAAAAGAAATATTTTCTTATGGCCGATTTCTATAATTTGCGGACCGTTATTGGTTAACATAAAGACTCTTGTATATTTACCAATAATGAAGCAAAGACCTCATAGCTTTGCATAGCAGACCCTCCCATATGGAAGTAGCTATCACAGGTAATATTAGCTTACGAATCTATTTATATGCCAAATTTAGGAATAAAAAATGCTACCAACGATTCGTTTTTGTTTTTAGGAACGTGTAAGTCACGCCATGTTCTGCAGTTTCAAAGCCAGTATCAAATAATACTCACAGGATGCGAAGACTCGAGAGCATCCAGGTTGAGCACGGACAGCATGTTGTCGGCCGCGTAGCTCTTGTCGGCGCTCCAGGTGGGCTCCACGTGCGACACGGCCACGGAGGCCGCGAACGTGGCGAAGCCCTCGTTCAGCCACAAGTCTGACCACCACTTCATGGTCACCAGGTTGCCGAACCACTGGTGAGCCAGCTCGTGGGCTATGACCTGGGGGGGGGAGGGATTGGGTTAGTTTTGGATAATAATAATAATAAAGCCATTTATTCCCCAAATATAACAGATTACACTTTTACAAAATTTTGTATATTTACGGAGTGCCTTAAATATCGATTTCATGCAATAAGAAAAAAAATGCAACAAAACAATAATTTGGCTTATACGAATACGTCTCTAAAAATTTGGTTTTCGGAGAATGAATGGGCCTTTGTACAGTTTTTAATAGGCAAGTTACGGTTGGCACACAAACATCAGAATTTGTGTGAGTGTCAATTACAAAAGTTAGTTAGTTTTAATTAAAATCACAAACCTTCGAACTCTCAAAAAAGATTTATCGGCTGGCTAGTGGCTAGATAATAATGAAGTGCAAAAACAACATATTATCAGTCTGACTCAATCTAACTTTTTAATACAGGGTGGCAGGACATCGACGCGTAAACTGTAACCATAAATACAGTACTGACGCCAGCACATCAAGCTCCCCGAAACTGCCAAATTTTCCCAATCAACTTTGAACCTTATGCTTTGGCAATAAAGTTGAAAATCTATTAAAGAAAGTTGACAGCCTATACATACTGTAACCAAAATTTCCGTATTCACCAACCCTTTACATAAACCCTCACCTCAGCAACTCTCTCCTTATTCAAGAACGAGGACTGCTTTTCATCATACAGCAGTTCCGTCTCCCTGTAGGTGATGAGGCCCCAGTTCTCCATGGCGCCGGCTGCGAAGTCGGGGATAGCGATCATGTCCTGCTTGGGGAGTGGGTACGACACGTTGAACCATTCCTCGAAGTACGTCAGGGCTTTGGGGCCGGTGACTGCGGCGTAGGCAGTCTGTGGAGACGAAAAAGTGGAAGTTAGTTTTGAGAAAATTGTTTGCTGATGAGAAAATTGTAGTTTGCTAGGACACGAATCATTTTGGCAGGGAATTTATCTCTTATAAATTAGCCTGGTCTTTAAGGAGATTTGCATCAGCTAGTTGATTTAACTTGTCAGTTTTTCTAATCAGTCAAACAAAGATAAGAAATTGGACGTTGTTCTTTAGTTAAGGAACGAACGGATTTCTCGAAAAGACCAGCAGAAGTTTCTTTAAAAGCTATTCAAGTGACTCGCAGCTGATAAAATCCCTAAACCTAAGCTACACTTGTAAGTCTAGGTAAATTAATATAGCTCCAACATACCTGATCACTAGCATCACTCCTGGCCCAGATCCTGAACTTGGTTTTGGACAGCTCGGCCGGGCTCTGGACGAACGAGAACTTGGACACTACGAAGGCTACCAGGTATGTTGACATAGGTACGGACTTCTCGTACGTGTCCCACATGAAGTCGGCTTTGGGTTTCCTGAAAAGGAGCAAATAATACGGGGTGAAATTAAATTTGCTAGCGAAACTCCGCAGACGTAGTGTGTATCGTAATCTGAACATAAAAAAAAAATATTGATGTGATCATTATTTTTTTTTGACCCTGAATAAAAGTTAGATGGGTATAAGGTGTCTATCCATAAGGAGGATGTAAAATACTTATTGTAGTTACCAATGCGGTTGTCAAATATTATATAATAATAAAAACATTTGGTTGGTTAATGAGTCAATGGTAATTCCATAGATATACTGTTTTTCACATTTCTATGGGTAATTATTGGTGAGTGTGACACAAAGATCAAATAAACCAACTCTTGAAGGAATAAGTATTCATTCAAAGTCACAACTTACTTGAAAGTTTTCTCGATTCGACTCCATGGCCAGGTGTCTTCAAGGGCGCTGAAAGAAATCACACAAATTCTTATTAAAATTACGTGGTTATAAAAAAAAAAAATCAGACAACAGAGAACACTTTCAAATTGTCATACGACTCTTGGGGCCAGAATACGTGAGAATTTTTCTCATCCAAACCCCTTCAGTGGTGGTTTTCTTCAGCATGTAAGAAAAAGCAAGGACCTTCAATGGTTCGGTTTATACATTTTTGGGTTTTCATCGGCACTTCTTGTTGTACGGTATTACAATCAGAACTGTGGCGGCATCTAAGCCCACGATGCGTAAGGCTTGCTAGACTACACGGGGTGGCTGGGACATCGACGCGAAGATGTAACCATGAATTCAGTCATGCAGTCGGTTATTAGAAAAGTGCAATACCTATGCGGTTAAAATGTATGGAACAGCAATTTTTTTTAACAGCCGAGTAAAATTATAACGCAGTGTTTCAGAATCATATACTGAATCCATGGTATCAGGTTGCGTAATGATATCCCTGATGCCACCCTGTCTGTATGCACAAAAATCTGATTCTATATTCTGTAGCTCTATAATCCTTTGGTCATATACTCACTTCTCAGACACAGCGTTAACCAGTGGCATGTTGGAGATAGCGGTGAAGTCCTTGTGATGTCCGATGGTGATGGTGAAGGTCGCCTTGTACACCGGCTCGTCGAAGCACGGGAACCCTTTGCGGGCTGATATCGCCTCGAACTGGGTTGCTATCAGGTATCTGGGGAGGATAAATATCGATAAGTATCTAGGGGTACTACATACCTAACGCCTGCAGTTCCCGAAGAGGTAAGCACAGGTATATTATAAACTCACAGTTCCCCAATTATGTTTTAAATATCAAGTAATAGGGACCAAGCCTACTGCCATTAACCTCACCACAGTAATAGGGAAATATTGTAAAGCAAAGTATTTTTAAAAGAGTAGCCGTGGAGTTTCTTGCCGGTTCTTGTCCAGAAAACGACCAATTGGAACCGTACACCTAGCTTCTGAGGTTTCATAAGTACTCGTGTAAGTTTATGTGAAACAATATATTTTATTTATTTATTAAAACTTTATGCGCAAGTAAAAACTGTACAAAGGCGGACTTAATGCCTTGGGCATTTTCTACCAGTCTACCTTAGGGTGGTGTGATATTTTGAATTTGAACTGGACACAAATTACGGCCTCCTAATTTTAAGAAATGTTTTAATGGAAAACCCCAAAAGCCCTGCCCTGCGAATTGTCTACTCTTCCTATGTACACTTGGGAGTTGTAAAATGAGACTTTAGGATAATCTGAAGTTGATGACAAATCGTGTATGAATCCACTTGCCAAACATAGGAAACGATAGTAGGTACTTAGTGTGTTTAGTAGCAAAAAACTCTCTGGGTGGAAACAGCACACAAAGGAAGGAAGTAGGTAGTCATAAATTAATTAGTAAGCAAACAGTCACATTCCTTTATCCTTGTAAAGCATGTTGGCTGTGAGCCAGACAAGAAGACACCTTGTTTTGATGTTCAGATATAGACTGAAGACTTGCTGATCCAAATATTCATAATGATAGTCCTCTAGACTGAGTTTTGGCAATGGCGGCCAATCTCAGCGGAGACTAGCCACAAACGCGGGCGATATTATAGTGCACAAGTGTGTGCGCAGACACAGACGTGCACTATTTCTTCCCTTACATAGTCTGACGGGACAGCAATCCGTCACGACCGGAGAGAGGTCAGGTAAACAGTAATACACCACTTGTAAAATGGCTGTTTTGAATAACGAGAAAGTGTTGGAAAATAGACGCATTCATTTGTTTTTGGGTCATTTCCGACAAAGACTTAGGGCGGCCGTACACGGACTGCTTCAAGCAGTTGAGACCGACTGCTTAAAGCCGCGACCGCGCGGTGAACTATAGTCATTCATTCGCTGCCGTACACACGACTGCTCGAGCAGTCGCGACCGCTTCACGCCGTCAACTGCTCGAGCCGTTGACTGCGCTAGAGCAGTCGACGCCGACCGCTCGAGCGGTCCGTGTACGTCGCTCAGCCGCTAACTGCTCGAGCAGTCCGTGTACGGCCGCCCTTATGTGGTCCTTAAATACCACTACAGTTTTAAGGGTTACGGACTCGTGTGCCAACGGGTCTCTAATACCAAGGCTACGACGCGTCTGTCTGTCCAACACAGAGCTAAATGTTTTTAAACTTCTTTTTTACAATATGGGAATCAGGGTTGAAGAAATCCTACACCCTTGTCTTTGCTTTTTGATCAGAACCGAAGGATGTTGAAGGAAATTCGTAATCCATTGCTTCATATAGTTGAAAAGTTCGTCTGCTCGACAACTTAAATAACGCAATGACAATAGCTGAATTATCAAAATTGGGATTGCGAGCGTGTAACGCCATTTACCCGTCGATTCGTATCCTGATTCTTAACCACCACGTGTTTATTTGGTAATCGGCCTATAATGTTCCCACTGCTAGGACACGGACCTCCTCTCGGCGAGAGGCAGTGGGTCGTAATCCACCACGCAGACCCAGTGCGGGTAGGCAAACTCATCACGTTGGTTCACAGGTCTTAGAATTTTTGGGATCTAGGACACGCCTATTTCCTCACGATGTTTTCCTTCACCGTTTTAAGAACAGTGGTGATGAAAAAATTTACACAATGTAAAGTGCCTTTCTAGGTTCCAACCTACGACCTACAACTCATTCGCAGTCGTTACCACTAGGCCACCACTACTCCAGCTTATTTGGTATGTAGCCTTTTAAATACTCACTCTTTAGCCTTCGTCTGCTTATTAACATAAGTACTAATATACGCTCCGTCCAGTCCCTGCTTCAGGTTACCATAGAACGGTATCGTCAGCGTGAAGTTTTGGTTCTGTTCCATCTCAGTATCCAGAGCGATGGTCATCAGGTTGTAGGTGTCGTTGAGCTTGACTCCGACCACCTTGAACATCTGACGACCTGTGACGGAGACGCCAGCTTCATTAATTGAGAAGTCTTTCGCGTGGAGGACGATCTTCGATGTTACTTTCTTTACGTGCAGCTGTGGACAAGAGGAGAGAGACATTTTAGGATGATTATAGAGAAAAAAGTGGTCTTTAAAAGAGGCTGGGGTAGTTTGGAAAGTTGGTCTGATAATACTAAAAGAACTGCAATAAACCAATAGCTGCATAGTTTAAACTATGCAAAGTCATTTAACTATGGGTAAAATCCTATTTGATTTTTATACTAGGAGCGTCTTCATCATCAGCCTATAGAAGTCCACTGCTAGACATAGGCCTCTATCACTTTGCATGTCACGTGGCTTGATCCTCAGCTTCACTCGACCCCACGTAGATCTTCGCTTCACCTTGTCCAAGAGGATCCTACATTACGTGTGACGATGTTTTTAAAGAATTGCATGTTGTGTTGACAGCATTTTAGACGTGACTGCTAAATCATTTTCGCTTTTGTTTGTGATGATATGCTGCAGTTGATGGTCATATCATAGAGCAAACGATATTTTAATGCTAGTTTAAACGTTTAGAACGGCGAGAAGGCACAGGTCACAGAGATACAACCTTCCTTACATAAACAAGCCTTGACCACTAGATTTCTCTATGTCCAAAAAAACGTAAATTATTACCTATAGTTTCTTTTTATTATCTTATGTTGTCACAGCTAAACAAATAAATGTCCGTTATTTTTTCATAAAATAAATGTATTATGCCTTTGTTATTATTTGAAAGTATATTGCGTCAATCTCAAGGCCTTGGCAAGGCTGTTATGGCATGCCTAAAAATAAACATGCTCATGTTTACGTGGGTTTTTTGGGAACGTTCAACGGTTTAGGATTAAAGGTGAGGTTTCTCCGCACCTGGGTGTTAAAATGGATAGTGAACTTGTTGGTTGCAACAGATCCTCGTGAACCTCGTCCTCCTAACTAGGACTTATGCATACCATATTTTCTATGACATTAATTTTTTACATATTGAATAATATGTAAAAAATTCTAATCTACGTTGGCGCCACGTTGCAGAAATGCACCTGGAGAGATGGGCAAAGATCGTCACTCACTGGACACCATGGCCACCATGGCCAGAGATCGCACAAAAGAAAGAAGTGTGCGAGGAAAAAGCTGGCCAGTAATGGGACTCAAGATAACTAACAAAAAAAAAAATTACATAGCATGTGAGCATGTTTGAGATAACTTTTAACCTAACACACACCAATAAACAGAACCAGTTGTCAGAACTTCATACAACAAAGAGCCTATGGATGAAAGCTAGGTAGGTAGGTACGACATACGTAAGTTTCCTTAATAAAAGAGCTGAATCTACGGATCGCAACAAACTCAGAAATAACTACTTAGGAATGAAACTTTCTTTATCGGAATAAATAAAAGTCCCGACGCCCAACTCAATTCGACTTTATCTATCAACATCTGAGCCTTGACCCCGTCAAGTTATCACAAATTCATTACTTACTCAATAAAAACTACATCCTGTAGATTATATAAAACTGATAGTTATGAGAGTGGACATCCCCTGTGACAGAGTTCTTTATTAGGTGACGTCATGCGGTTGATTGGACAAGGGGAAGAGACTGTACGGTCAGCAAAACAGTCGATTAACACTTCAGTTTTAAAATCATTATTATTGACCACAGAATATAAAAAAAACGTGTCTGTTATCAACGTAACATAATATCATGTGAAAATATAAATATCTATATGAAATAATCCGATTTCTTTTAAATTAAACGGCGGGATGAAATTGCGGGGCACAGCTAGTCAAATTATAATCAAAGTTTAATCTTTAAAACGGTAGTTTCGATAAATCGATCATAACCTCGTTGCACACGTCAATTTAAAAGTTGTCTGTAAAGAAACACAATACCTACATATAGATAGCAGTAGGTAGGTATAAGCAAGAGCGTCAAGAGGAAAACCTTCGAATAAGTTTGTCATTCCTGTCGAGTGCAGGCGTTCTACTGCGCATGGTGAGTACCTAAGTGCCAGCGAGTTGTGTCGCGGTTAGGTGAAGCAACTCATAGCTTGACAATTTAAAACGAATCGCAGAAGACTGGGAGGACAAGTACCTACCTACCTACCCTTTGTAGACAGATACATGAAAAGTCCCCTTTGTTCTTTTATAAGCTCAAAACAAAAAAAAAATAGTTTTGATAATTAATCACAACAGGAGCTGACATAGGATTTCTCAGCAGATTTACTGATCAGGGACTTGATCATGCTTAGAAACCTAGAAACCATGGCACCTCGGCCAAACGTAGTTGAACACCGTGTGGTTTTAATCAGTAAGTCTGACAGACAAGCCTCCGCCCGCCCCAGGGCTGGGAACATCGAATATGAGGAATATAACCCTCATATAAACCTTGGGACTTATTAAATGCTCGTTTCTTTATAGACCAAAATATAATGATAAAAATAGAATAGACCATTTTTAAGTACAATTAAATACAATTAAAAACTGAAATTAATTCTTGGCAGGAATCAAGATCACAGATATTAATCTTTTACGACCACATGACACAAGCTCTAAGTCTGGGTGAAGGCAAACCGAAACCATCATTATTAATTGCTCTTGTAATACCTACTCGTACTAGGATAAGGATAATAAATAATACAAAGGACCGTTTGGTAGAAAGATCACAAACAAAATGTTTACAGAACAGAAAACATGACAAAATGAAAAATTACTTAAATTTTGGGGAAAAGTAAAAACCAAAATTGTAGTTTGTTCTTTGGCCGCATTGGACTTTCAGGGGGGCAGCAGAAGACCCGGAGAAAATTATACATAATATCCTATCTAGCTAGAAAAAATATATTCTCAAAGTGGGCGGTGGGCAAAATGAGCATGGTAGGCAGATCGAGAGCCTATGGTTTAGCGGTAGCGGTTGCAACGGCTGCTGCTGATCATGAGGTCGTGAAAGTGTTATTATGTTTTTCTATTAAGAATTTCCAAGTGTGAGCCCGGAGTCTGGATTTGCGTCCGGCTAATAATCGCATTAAGCTCGCCCCCTATCACATAACTGGCGAAATGTTGGTGTACTATAGGTACACCTCTGCCTTTAACCTTCCGGAGAAACAGGCGTGTAGATTATGTTACGTGTGTTCTCAAACTCAAACTCAAACTCAAAGCATTTATTTCAATTAAACCAATTACAGGCACTTTTGAATTGTCAAGGGTCGGTCAGTCAGTAAAATGAAGCTAGTTGCCCATTCCAAAGCGTAGGTACCTATGGAGAAGAACGGGCAAGAAACTCCATGGACACTCTTTTAAATCAAAATAATATGTTTACAAAGTCTTGATTACATCATTCATGTTAAAAATTATGTATGTGAGAACGATGCAGAACGTTAAAAGCGTCCATAATGATAAGTCGAGAAAAAAAAGCAATTCAAATATTAAATTAAATTAAAATAAGCCATGGCAGCAAAGAGATGACCAGTCCCCACTGACGGCGCCCGTTCACGAACATGACGCATGTATTAGCACCATTCAGCTCAACCATTTTGAAGGGAGCTAAATGATCCAACACACGCGCCACCATCAGAGAGACATTTGAGTGAGCATGACATACTCTCAGCTGCCAGAGCACATTCAAGTCAATGAAAGACGTACCCAGTAAATGGTAGCTTTATAGTATGTACATAGTACTCACACATGTGCTATGCAATTATACAATACTAGGAGATTGAATTTATATAATGCAATAATAGTATTTTAAAATCTTCAGCAGCTCCAACAGTATTTTCCAATGCTATAATCAATTTATTTGTGCGTCCTTATGGAGCAGGACCAGCATTTAGCCAAGCATTCTTATCAGTGATGTAATCCCCTAATTTATAATATGCTTGGCTGCATAGTGTGCGTTTTATACAAGATTTAAATTTCTTTTCATTTAGTTGAAGTATGTGGGTAGGTATTTTATTGTAACATTTTAAACAGTAGCCCATGAAAGATGAGTCTACTTTAGCCAGCCTGAAACCTGGTTGAACTAATTGGTCCCTATTTCTTCTTTATAGAAACAGTTGTTTTTGCCTGGGAAGTAAACCTTAGTAACACGTGTTCAATCAAAATCGATAGTGTGCAACGGTAGATAGTTTGCAAACCGCTAGCTGTTGGACTCTGTTAATGCTATAAACTTCAGGGTTAGTGGTTGAGCAACCGAGACTAGAAAAGCAGTCGCAAAAACTTACATTTTTAAATATACCCTCAGACCAACAAAAAAAGATAGACAGCGCGCCGCAAACATCAAAAGTGAAGCCATAAAACCGTGCTCCTGCAAGTAAACATACACGCTCACGCACACACCTACACTAAAACCATGCTCATTGCTCTTAGTTTGTCACAAGTCGTCGTCAAGATAACATAGATTTAAAAAATATAATTATGCCTTCCTGTGTAGTGAAAAGTTGCAAAATCACACAAAAAGTCTCACGGAATCGCTTTTCACTTATAAGTACTTGAAATAACATCGTTTCTTTATTATTTATCTATGAATTTTAGGTTACTTGGAACAAAAAACCTCAACGAACGAAAGCAGTGACATAAAGTGCGGAAGTTGCCATAAGACGATTTAAAATTTCCCCATTCGATTAATCTAAGTATACATATAAATATGATTTCTTACTTCGAGTTATATTCCCATTTTCTTTTTATATGTATTTAATATTTTAGGTTTCCAATTAATAATGAAATTAAAAATAAATAATATAATAATATTTAATAGTTGATTGAAAATATGAGTTGTTTTTTTTTAATAGAAGTCCTTCTAAAATCTAAACAATTGAGGTACTATACCATACTCTACAATACTCGTACAATATTATACTAGTTCCTACCCACACAAATATCCCCAAATTATAGGGAAAAAATTTAACAAATGGCAACCCTTCAATACACACATAGATAAAAAGGTGGCTTCACTTTTAATGTTCGCGGCGCGCTGTCTATCTTTTTTTGTTGGTCTGAGAATATACCAAACCAAATAGAGATTTCGGAACTGCTAAGTTTGGACTATATTAAGTATCTTTCATTTTGACAGTTCCACAACATTAATTGCGTAATTTACGTTGTTGAGCAGACAAATTTTTCGAACATATGAAGCAATGGATTAGCAAAGTCCTTCAAAATGATTCAGATTGAGATTACTCAATTGTGTGTGTGTACATTTACTTGTTTGAAATACACTGATGGAATCGCAGCACAGCTAGTCATAATCATCGTATATAACCTTTAATTACCAATTTAAAAGTTGTCCATAAATTAAATGTAACAAATCATAATAGGTAGGTAAAAGTAGTCAATAATGTTTGAAGACTCCTGAATTTAAATTAGCGGCATAATGACTCAAGTTATAAAATCCGTTTTATACAGATTCTAAAATAGAGAAAGTAGCCAAGAATCGCGATGTTGTGGCGGGGGCCAAACTTAATTAAGTCAAGAATCAAATTACTGGTGTTTAGACACACCTCTTCGTCCTTGCCGCATGCGAGATTCATAATATATTTAGCCTCCGTGTGACGATACGCTACGAGGCCTAAGTACCTACTTATTTTTGGCGCACCCTAGAAACCCAACCCCGACCTTGTTTATTGAATATAATAAGTACCTTACGTTGTATCGACACGAAAAAAGATTTTGAGGCAATGCCTAACAGCCCATGGGGGTCACGTCAAGTTTAGTTTACAAAAATGTTTTATTTTTGTTGAAAAATAACTTTACCACCTACTTACACAAGTTCA
This sequence comes from Hydraecia micacea, assembly GCA_914767645.1. Classification (NCBI taxonomy): domain Eukaryota; kingdom Metazoa; phylum Arthropoda; class Insecta; order Lepidoptera; family Noctuidae; genus Hydraecia; species Hydraecia micacea. The sequence continues at coordinate 848,559 of OU611798.1, forward strand.
GTTTGCGCCACAACTTCAAACTTTTGGATGACTTTGTCAAAGTGAAAAATTGTTTTTTTTTTTTTTGTAAAATGGATTTTGTCTAAATCAAATCAAATCAAATCATTTATTTCTTTGCAAACATGGGTATAGTACATATTCGGTGTTTTTTCATAATAAAGTTCTCCATATTTTACCGTCACATGGGCATGCAAAGGTTTACAATTCCAAATCAAAAAATAAGTAGCAGATCATTGGAATTACAAATATATAATAATGCATTAAAAAAAAATTAAAAAATGTCAGCGTGGTTAAAAAATTAGAATAAAATAAAAATAAGACAATGAGAGGATCACAATAATTATGTCAATCAGAGTAACAGTAGGTATGTCAATCAGTTAGTGAATCGTCGTTAAGGAAATCGTCAATCGTGTAATATGTTTTCATAATTAATAAGTCGTGTCGTGTCTAATGCAGATGGGCTAACACTTTCATTCAATAGGTGCGTTATGAATTTCCTTTTTATGTTTTTCTTCGTCCATAGGTAGTTATTATTTACTGGTTATATGATATAAGTAGCTATGTCAAACTGTCAACAACATTATGTTTTCAAACTCGCTTCTTGTTTAGAATCATGTTTAGCTGACACATCGCGTGTAGGTATTTCGTCATTTACGACTTTCATTATTTGTGTTTCTAAAATAACACACAACAGAATATCACGCACGTTTTCCCCGAAGGGTTAAGCAGATGTGGAACCACGGCGGGACAATTTAAGTACCTAGTCAATTTGATAAACATTCAATTTTCCTACTTAGAGTAAGTACGTCAGCTTTGTTTAAATCCCATGTAATAGGAGCAAGGAGCGGATGTTTTCTGTTTGGCAAGTTCAAAAATAGGTGCGAATTTTATGAGGGCGTCCAGGTTATCCAAAAATCCAGATGTACTTATATTATATTAGGATTCCAAGTCTGCGCACTTAGCTAGATAGTAGTACCTAAAGTTTCTTCAAATCCTTGTTTCCAATTGACGTTAAGTATTTCCAAGGAACATCAACTTTGTAAATTAAATTGATTTTAGAATGACAGTAGTTTGAAGCTGTGGTGCAAACTACATACCTGGGTGTTAAAAGTTAATTTTCTAAAAACACATTTTAAGTTTATAAATATATTTGAAAAAGGGTGACCAAATTGGGTTTGTTCTCTTCTATTATGTGGGTCAAATACTTTTCATCGCTCGCTAGAATTCGTGTCCTGCGAGGTAATTTCGTATAACACACTAAAAGTAACAATAGCTATCATATTGACAGTTCAACAACATTCATTGCGTTATTTACATTGTTGAACAGACAAACTTTTCGAACATATGAAGCAATGGATTAGCAACATCCTTCAAAATGATTGAAATTGCGATTGCAAGTGTATTACGCAATTAGTTTGCTGAGCTTTTTACCACCCTTGCGAGCTGATAACTGACAGCACGTTCATTGAACAACCTTATCAATCATACTTATCAGGCATGAGGCAGTCACAATACAATTGTCTCTTGTCACAAGCTATCTATCTAACTAGTTAGTGTCTCTGACCTCAGCTCTATGATAGCCTATTGTCGTTGAACGCCCACGTAATATGTACCTATTTACATAGAAGACATTCTTTCATCTGTACATACGTACCTAATAAATATTCAGTTGAACATCCTACTACATACTTACATACAACTAGCTATGAAGGTTTTATTTTAATTTAATACATATAGCATTCAAACAGGTTTGGAGGCATAAAGTCCACCACAATAGCAGGATATCGTCAAATTCCAGCGGTTTGGAGGAAACTGGACGAGGAAAGCCAGAAAACGGAAAAGCAGTTGTTGTAGCGTAATTTGGGAAAACCAGAGCCGGCTTTAACCTATTGGAAGCCCTGGGCTCTTTAAGATAATGGGGCCAAATCTATTGCACCCTGCCGCGGATATTTTAAGTTTGCTTTTGACCATTCATACAGAAATAGGAGCTACTTTGTCGACTTATGCAAGCAAGTTTGCGAATTAATATAATGTAGGATGCAAGACCGAGCGAAGCGAGCTCGAAAATTTTAGCATCCCGTCTGGGATAAGTTAGGCTTTCTTTTGAACTGTCAAAAGAAATCCTAACTTATCCCAGACGGGGTGCTAAAATTTTCCGAGCGTCGTAGCTAGAGACTGCTCTAGCTTCGACGCTCGCAGGAAATCCAAAGGATCGCGGGGCCCTGGGCACTTGCCCAGAGTGGCCAATAAAAAAGAAGGCCCTGGGGAAAACCACATGTCCAGCAGTAATTGGCCTGCATACGTAGACCAAAAAAGTCCGCTGGATACAAGAAGCACACAACCCGTCGAAGTGGCGGTGCTTGCGGGACTCCTATGTCCAGCAGTGGACGGCTTTCGGCTGAAATGAAGATAGATAGACCAAAAGCATTTCCTATTAGTTGCAAAACAAATTAAAATGACAATATGCAAACTCAACGTCAAAACATGTCTAGTCAACAAAATAAATGAAAAGAGCTTTTTAAAATTCAAATAGGTTATCGACCGTAGCAGGCAATAGAGAGGTGCCAAACTATTTTTATGTTAATTCTCGACATACCGTTTATAACGGTAGAGACAATCGATTGTATATGGACAACTCTATGCGACTTGTTTATGACACGGCTATAAAAATGTCCACTCAATATCATAAACAATATGGCCATACCATACGGTATCGATCTAGATTATGTTAGGTCACACATGTTTAGGTTATGAATATTTATATGTTGTTGAGACTAGTTTTTAGACATAAAAACGGTAAAAATAAAAGCAGCTTTCATTAAAGACAGATTCCTCAGTTTACTTAAAAACAACAGTTTTTTTAACGAATAACGCGAATAACTTAGGTTTTTTAGCCCACGGACGCACACACGTAAAAATATCGCGGCCGGATTTTATCGCACATTGGATTTTCAACTCTCTGTTTAACACCGAACATTGAGAATCCAACAGAGAGCAACCCAGCGCGAGAAAAATATACATTCTTAAACCAACTCTCAGCGCTAAGCAGAGCGTTGAAAATCCAGTGAGCGAAAAAAAAACCGTCGCGAGTAAAACACGCCCGTGCAAACCTGCACCCTAATTGCGTAACACACTATAGGTAAAAAGTAAAAAAAATGTGATTTTCATAATGGCAATGTCAATCCATATACGAAAATCACAAATTTTTATTTTTTTTATGCCATGAATTCCGGTAGACCTATATCAATCTCAATCTGAATCATTTTAAAGGACATCGCTATCCATTGCTTTCTATGTTCGAAAAATGTGTCTGCTCAACAACGTAAACAACGCAATGAATGTTGTTGAACTGTCAAAATGAAAGCCTTTCCTACTGATAGTGTGTTACGCAATTACCCCGCAGGGCTTACCGTTACGGAATAGATTACCTACGCGTGCTGATAAATTGTTGTTGTTGTGTTCTTCTTGTCCAATGAAATTACCTCTAGAGTATAAATCTTACTCAAGGACGCAATACTGGGACGTAAAGTAAACAAGAAAGTATTTACAACCCTCGATATAACTACATAATGAATCGAAATATACAGGTTGGCAGGTAATTGACGCGCAACCTGTCACCATGGATTCAGCACATGATTTTGAACACCCTGCGTTGAATTTTAAAAGAAATATACCTACTCCACACATTTTGACCGTGTAGGTATTACAGTTTTCTATGAAACAGCTGATTTTTAACAGACTTCTAAAAAGGAGGATTTCTACGCCAGCCCTAGCGTAGAAATTTTTCGTCTAGAATCATGTGCTGAATTCGTGATTAATGTTTAGGTGACGATGTCCCTGCCACCCTGTATTTCCTGTATTTAGTCGTTTCTGGTATTTGCGGAATACAACCAACACACCCTTAGTGAGTAGTCGCTTAGTTTATAAGTTTTTGATGACCTGACTGGTCTTATCTGTTTATAAGGTATCCACATGATAGCCTGGTTAAGTAGCCGACAAATTCAGATTGAAAAATATCGTCAGTTAATTTGATCTGAAAAAACTTTTGGGAATGACTGTTTGTAACCCCTGATTTTTAAAGAAGGGTCATCTGCCCTTCATCATCATCATCATCAGCCTATAGCAGTCCACTGCTGGACATAGGCCTCTCCTATTGCATGCCATTCAACTAGATTTTCGGCAACTCTCATCCAGCTGCTACCAGCCATCCTGCGAAGATCGTCGCTCCACCTAGCCTTAGGGCGTCCCACGTTACGTTTATCTGCCCTTACCCCAACTTATTTGGGTTCGCCGCAACATGTCTTTTTCTTCCATAGTTCTCTATAAGTCGTCATCTCGGTAGTCACTCCCTCTCTAACCATATCATCATTCACACAGTCCACCCATAGTTTCTTTGGTCTTCCCCTACTCTTATTATTCTACATTCATAATCAAAACTTTCCTCACGACATTTTCCTTATTTCTCCGTATCATCATGCCCATACCATGACAATTTCACACAACTTTTCAGTTACCGCCGGTGCGACTTCCTCTTATGTACTCATTTCTTAAGTACCTACTCTCTTATTTTTAAAGAAGGGTATAGTTTAGTAAGAATTGGAATCATGTCTGTCTGTAGCATCGTAGCTCCCAAACGGATGGACAGATTTCATAACGTAAGTTGTTAGCCTTTTCTACTCATCAACGTAAATAACGCAATGAATGTTGAAGAACTGTCAAAATGAAAACCATTGCTACTGCTATCAGTAGCAATGGATTAACCCATTTAAATACTAGTACAGTAATAGTAGTAGTGCTGCCTGCTGTATAGTGTGTACTAGTATTTAAATGGGTTAATCTAGTCTAGATCGTTTTGAATACTTAGCTAGCTAACAGGTGATCTACTCTCTAAGCACGAATCCGTAGTTTCGGTAAAAGTTACGGACATTTCCTTGTAACCTTGTTCATTTTCCGTGTAACCTTCGGACCTGAGATTAGTTTGGGGCTCGAACTAAGAATTCATGATTCTATGTTGTCCTTACACCCGAAGTCCCGATGTGGTTTTGCCCGTCCAAAAAACGTAATTTATCGGGAGTAGGACTCATCCCGAAGTAAGGAACTACTTTCGGAATAGCTCGTATCTTCGTTGGCGGACTCAGAATGAAGGCCCTCAAAACCACGCAAAGAACGGACGAAGTCACGGAAAAAAGTGTTTGTTTGTTTTCAAGTACCTACTTCTTTCGCGCAGCAACGAAGCAACACATATAGTTTATGGGCTGGAGACTGATATAGGCTACATTTTATCCCGAAAACATGTACAGTGCCCTTGGAATGAGACACAAAAGAACCGCGAGAGGAAGGTCGCGGTCGTATAAAGTGATTTTTATAAGAGTAATGTAAATTGTAAATATTCGTATGGCACTTTTAGCCGCGGATGTGTCTTGAGCATACCTTAACCCAACCTTGTACGGACGGCTACACATCAAGCTATACCATTACCAGTATAAACTGACTTCAGATTGTACGGAAAACCTATACAATGCGAGGTCAGCTAAAACTGGAAATGTAGCTTTATGTGTCATGTGCACCATATCCTTCGGATAAAAAGGCATGTCTTTAGTCAAATCTCTAATAATTCCCATTTTGCGCTCCTAAAAAAAACGCCCTCGAAGACGTGGCCTGAAAGGCGATGGAAACATTATAGCCTGATTTTGCTTATGCTCCTAAAAATATTATTGAACACTAATATAATCTTTGCGTCTCTTTTTGTGAACCTTAAATAATTCCTATTATGAGGTTCTAAAATACTAAATAGCCAAGTAATAGCGACAAACTTGGATGCACCTAGCGCTCGATGGCCGCTGCCGCAGCTCCAGAAGGCCAGAAAGTCAAAAGGAGGGTCTATTATTTAAAAAAGTGTGCATCATTAGAAGCGCAAAAAGTCTTCAGAGGTTCCTTAACTATAAAAAAGTGTCCTTAATTATAAGGTCAATAGGTTTCTAAACGATTAGTTAAATAAGTATTTCCCGAATAAAAACAATGTTTTCACTCACCAATATATTAACAACGCCGTAGAAGCTGAAGTTGGTGCTCGGGTCTATATCGAAGGCGTACTTCACATCGTAGTGGTACGGCACCACGTCGCCTGGGAGCAGGTACTCTGCAGGTGCAGCCAGGTGCTGAAGGCATGCTACAGGTGCAGCCAGGTGCAGAAGGCATGCTACTGCTAGAGTGTGGAGCCAACGCATTGTGCCTGCACAGAGAAAAAGGGACATGCTATGAAATAATATAATGGTGAAAAGATAAACTTACAAAGACACGCACAGCAAAAAGTATGTACAGTAGATACAAGGAAAAGTATTTCTGTTTCCCAATAATTGATGTTATTTCAACTTTAATCTAGTGTTAATTCAGTACTAATAAAAAGGTCACAAAAATGCGCAAACTGAAGTTATTAAAGTTTTTTTCCAAAAACACCTGTCAGTTTACATATTTCGAAACTAACGCAGGATGGATATATAGGGTGAGTGGTAATTAGTGACCGATACCTAAACACGTGATTGTACTCATGATAACAAACAACTTTTACTGTGGGACCAAACCTGAAATCGCGAAAAAAAAAATCTGCTGTTCAGTACATTTTGACCAGTTAGACGAACATAAACGACTAAACAGCAGATTTTTTTCGCAATTTCAGGTTTGGTCCCATAGTAAAAGTTGTTTTTTATCATGAGTACAATCACGTGTTTAAGTATCGGTCACTAATTACCAGTCACCCTATATACTTCAATTAACACATATATCATCTACTATCTAAGTTCTTATGTCGACATTTTGTATGATAATAAGAAAATTATATAATATAAACACTTTGTATACAAGTTTTATGATATCCAAATAATAATAAGATTCGTAGAGATTTTAAATCAAACTAATTACAAGCAATTAATTTTTAAAAGATCATCTACGTACGTTTTCCAGTATAAATATTTTTATGCTTGCACACCAAACTTGGTACCTATATACCAAAATTTAACGAACTATTTAACTAGGTACTCAATATAATATTATAATATCAGATATAGACCTCTTGAAGACAACCTTTCGGTTACGAAGCTCGAAGAGAACTAACTCAGAAACTAGTCGATGCTCCAAACATCATGTGGAAACATGATGGTTTCCGTTCTGTTAAAAAATACAGTTGTTTTATGGAAACTGTCAAATGAGATACTTCTAAACTTCATGACTACAGTGATACAAAAATCATTTGAGGCAATTTACATACTTTAAATTTTTTATTTAGTATTTAAAATCACTACAAATCTTATAAATATTATTTTGGAAATTAACAACTAAGGGCTGATTTTACCAAAGTCAGATGTCTTTTATCCGTGGAATAAAATTGACGTCTGACAGTAATTCTAGTAAGAAAAAACGGTCATAAATTCAAAATTTATTCTAAGGATAAGACTTATTCTATGTATAAAAGTTTTGTGGAATGCGAATGCGCACGATTTTTCGAGCGGTTTTTTGAAACGTGAAAGGAATTACGCAACATTTTCAGTAAACCAAGGAGGAGGCTTGGATTACTTAAATGCAGTTATGAAATAATCAAGCTCAAAAAACTAATTGAATAACTTAACAAATCACAACACTTAGTGTGCAACTGTGCATACACACAAGCGACCTGCGCGTCTCGCTTGGGCGTATGAGCACTTATTAGCAGCCAACATTTTTCTTCAACTTATTTTTTTAAGTAAATAGGTAGTACAAAAAATAACTTACTAAGGTCACAGTCGTATTTAATAAGTCACCAGAAGATAATAAATCTCACAGTCCAGTTAGCCCCAGCTATACAGGACGATAGCGTCAACTAGGGCATACTTTAAATGGGAGTGAAGTAGCCATGAAAATAAAAAGCTTTTACTATAGAGCTAAAGCCTGAAATCACGAAATAAATCAGATGCTTCATACAGATACATATGAGTATACCTACGTCAAAATGTATGGAACAACATATTTTTTTTGATAACCGACGAAAATTTTCAACGAAGGGGTCCAGAATCCATGGTAATACGTTGCGCGTTGATATCCCTGCCACCCTGTAGGTACTTTAGAGAGTCGGTCCCATAAGAAAAGTTTTTCATTTCAGTACTTCAATCCCCCCCCCTCCCTGCGTTTGACCTAACACCCTGTATTTATCACAATTTATTTTACTATCAAAACAACCATACTCCGCCGCCCTTGGCCGCCTTAATACGACTACCCGCAGCGACACAGAAACGTAATGTACCTACCGACTTAACGTAGATCAATATTATTTGTACCTACCCACATACTATAGATTATGTGTTTCTATGCATTTTGATACAAGGACGGTACAATGATCGTTTGACGGTATTAGTATGGTGGCCGGTGGAATTTAGCAACATTTTTGTTTTGAAGAATTTTGGCAAGTACTCAGAAAACTCAGAATTATATTCAGGTAAGGAAGATGTTTGTACCTGTTCCGCAGACAGCGATTAACGAAAAGCGAGTAGAGCTAGCAACTAAAAACGAGTTGGCGAGCAACGAGCAGCGAGTGCGCGACGGCGACGAGAGATAATGCGCAGTATTCGTATGTAAAGCGTGAGTCTCTTCTCACCTACCGCCTGACGCAGGTCCTCACCGGACACGGATTTTTCGGGAGGTTCCTGCACATCATCAGGCGGGAGGAGACGCCCGGGTGTCACCATTGCGAGGATCGCCCAGAGGACACGGTGGAGCATACGGTGGAGGTTTGCCCCGCTTGGGCAGAGCACCGCCGTGTCCTCGTAGAGGCGATCGGCAACGGCGGCGACCTCTCGCGTCCGGCCCTGGTTCAAGCCATGGTCCGGGGCGAGAGGGAGTGGGAGGCGGTCACCTCCTTCTGCGAAGCAGTCATGCTAGCGAAGGAGGTGGCGGGACGGCTTAGAGAGAGAGCCGCACGCCTCAGCCGCCGCGGGAGTCGCTACGGGCGTCGGGAGCCGCGTGACGACTCCCGGCCACCGTAGGCGCGGGCCTGCGGACGGAGAGTAATGGGTAGCTCTCCGTCCGATCAGGACCAGGCCCGTGCCGGACGGCGCGTATGTGTTCCACGCGCGCCTCAAAGAGATGTCAGCATAAAGGAAGGGGCCCGCCAGGACCGAAGCCTGCCGGGGTAGCGGGATCGTCCGAAAGGGTTACCGCTGCCCCGGAACATAAAGGGCTAAGGAAGGAACACGGGTGGGTTTTAGTCAGTAAGAGTCTGACACTTCCTTCCGCTCCACCCAGAGCGGGAGGAGTCATTAGATGATTTCCCATCCAAAAAAAAAAAAACGGGAGTCTCTCAGCGAGTATTCTGCTCGCACAGCGAGTGTCACTCGCGGCGAGTTCTCTCTTTGACAGCTCATGTCGCCGCGACAAACGAGTAGGTACTCACCGGTGGTGTGAACGGACAGCGATTAGCTATTAATATAGGTGTATGGGTACCTATGCATCTCTTTTACTGATACGGCACCTACAATCTTTTGTACAGACGTTATCACATCAAGCTACTACAACCTGTACATTTTTTAAAATAGATTTTCAACTTTATCGCTAAAGCAAAAGGTTCAAAGTTGATAGGGAAAATTTGACAGTTTCAGGTAGCTTGATGTGTTGGCGTATGTACGTTTCTTGAGCGAGAAAACAGTCAGTAGATAGTCGCTTCCTCGTCAGAGCAGTGGGACAGGTGCCTTAATAAGTTATACTATTATTGCTATAATTAATTTGGTATACTCAAATTAATTGAGGTAATATTCAGAGCTGGCAACCGCAAACTGACAAATAATGTGTTCCATACACGTATAGCCAAGGAGACAGGAGTTATCCTCAGTAAAACCTTTAAAAACACAAGTTATTAAGGTAAACTCGTTAACTCGTAGGTCGTCAAGACGTTTAAGCTATAGCCAATAAAAGTCAGTAAATCTTGACTGGCGAGGAAATATAACATTAATTTATGTAACGCTACATTAGTATGCCATGTGTCACGTTGTTTATGGTAAATAATGGTAAGTAGAGTGTTGTTCTGGCGTATGACTTAATCTCTCAAGCTCTCAAGCTGATACTGTGTACTTGATCAGTCTTATAGAATAATAATTTTATGATAATACTTATTATTGGCCGTTTGAGGTCAATTTTCGGATAGCTTGAATGATCCGACGGCTTGTCAATCAATACAGGGTTGTTTTTAACTGGCTAGCTAAACTCCGCAGACGCGATGGGTATCTATAATATATCTAAACATGATATAACGAACAATAAATTAATTTATTTGCTGGTTTATTTTTGTGGGGTCATCGACCGAAATTATTGTAGTCACTTGAAATATAATTACGGCTTAACGTAATTTCCGAGGCACCGAGTAAATCTATATATGTGCTGGTCGCCCATCCACAGACCAACCGCGGCAAGCGTAGCTTAACCTGATCGATCGAACCGTGCGGCTGTTATTACTTAGCTACAAGCCCCGAGTGAAAACTGGTAAGATAAGATATAGGTACCCATATAATTACCTACTGAAATCGATTTAATTTACCTTTACTTACTCCAATAATAAATTGTTGAACAACATGTCTGAACTTTAAACTGCAGGTGAAAGTGCAAGAGAATGGCGGCCATTTAAACTAAGTATCACAAATTCACGACGTCGCCACACTTGCCACCGAACGTTGCGATCGGCTACCGATACAGGAAAGTGTAGAGAGGTGCACTCCGAAGTTACTAACTGGTAGTGTTTATTGAAATACTTTCGATTCGGCCTATGTCTATGGTGCCGTGCCATCGGACGAACTACAATATCTGCCGCGCTGAAGGCTAGTCTCCGTTGAGATTGGCCGCCGTGGCCGGAATACGGTCTGGAAGATTTTATTTATTTATGTTGGCAAGACGACATATCAAGCTATATACATTTCCAGTATGATCTGACCTAGCTGAGCTAGCTTTCCGTATAATGAGAGGTCGGCAGGTGATTCAGAAAATGTAGGCATAGCTTCGTCATTTGCATGGTTATCGAAATCTAAACAAGATAAAACAAAATAGAAATTAATGTGAATCATCACATTAATTTATTTTTTGTTTTAGATCGATGACCGTAAAAAAAATGATTTTTGTAGGGTCATCGACCGTAGCTAGTTTTCCCTAGCTAATTTAATTTGACCCTGTAAGCCTACGTAGTACATGAAACAAAGTGGGCACAAGTACCGACCTTCAGATAATAACTTATCGACAATACCGCAAAAGATAAGTAAAATAAACAAAAAATTAAATTAATTCATGTTCAATCACCCGGACAGAGCAATTAACATAAAATACATAGTTTTGTCGCCTTACCTAATAGTACTATTGTTTGTTAAATATCTACTTATTATTTACGACAGGTTTGTGTGCAATTTATCTTACAATAGGTAGTAAGAATTCATATTCAATCACACCACACCAGTAAAGTTAATCATTTTAGTAAAGTTAATAATTGCGTAACACACTATCAATCACAATCTGAATCATTTTGAAGGAAATTGCTAATCCAGTGCTTTATATGTTCGAAAAAAAAATCTGCTCAACAACGTAAATAACGCAATGAATATTGTTGAACTGTCAAAAAGAAAGCCATTCCTACTGTTAGTGTTTTATGCAATACGGAACATTGTACCTAGTAAAGTCTGCAAACGTCCATTACTGAAAATGGAATACCTACGGACAGTTTTCCATTTTCAGCAATGAACAAAATAATGAACCGTGAGAAAACAAATTGCAATAAACATCAGCACCCTAATTGCGTAACACACTATTACTCTCAATTTGAATAATGTTTAAGCATATTGCTAATCCATTGCTCCTTATGTACGAAAAGTGTGTCTGCTCAACAGCGTAAATAATACAATGAATGTTGTTGAACTGCCATGTCAAAATGAAACCCATTGCTACTGATAGTGTGTTACGCAGTTACCCTGCAGGCTTATTTATTTGGTCCCACAGTTAGTTATTAGCAGACAGGAGCACTAGTCCACTACTGCCTTTTTTTGCTGTCCTAACACCTAGGTACCTACTGGTGTAGGATTGAATGCCAACCACGAGTGCCACGAGTGCCACGACTGGCGACCCGCGCAAAAACAGGGAAGAACGATACAGATTTACTTTTAATAAAATTGTAATTTCATCATTGAACCTCGAAGAGGGTTGAATATCTTGAGTATTAAGTAAGGAGCCTCGGTTTTTTAAGCGATTACAAAAGTTGAACTAAGTACAGACAGAGAGAAAGACTACAACGCGTTTATTTACTCAAAAATACGTATAAGGTAAGCTACTAACCATAATTATTCATTAAAACCTTGATCAGTCTTCGTTATAAGTATTTAGAAAACAAAAATATCAACAAAACATACCTAAAACACATTAAATGTTCGTATCATTAACAAAACCATGTCAAATCCTCACAATCTCCCGTTAAACTTGATCTCATATCATAGCACCATATATTTCCCACACAGTTTTAATCAAATTCACTATTCCGAATAAATAATTAACAAATAAAATAATATATAAGTACTCGCAATAAATATTGATAAATCTATCGAAAGTTCAAACGTAACGGTGACAACTGTTGTCAGTGGACAGCTGTCAAAAAACCATAGACTATAAATAAGTGACCACTTGATTTTTTTTAGGCAAAGATAATTTTGCATAAAACATAGATCTTCCAATATTTCAGAATTAAATCTTATGATCTTAGACCAATCAAAGGTTTTACATGCAAAATCGTCACTAAAATATTTGAAAGGACGAACCAGAAAATCACCGTCGCAAGAATCGGAGATTATGCAATTTAACTTTACCGAAATAAATAAGAAAAGATAACAAGTGTCTTAACAATCTTGAGCACTGTTCGTCCGTAATAAAACATCGAATCACCTGTCTTTTCCTTACTCGCCGTAGGTCAAGTCCAGTGTAATAACATTGTGACAACGTGCAGCAAGTAGGTAAGTATAAATAATCGTGAGGTCAGTATCACGAAGGTTAGGGCAGTGTCGAGGTCAGGCAGAAAGGTGGAGCTTTGATAATTTCGTACGATTGTTTTAAGTATTCAACTGATGATGCCTCTGAATTTTATAACGTATGTAGGTCTTGGGAACCACTGAATAATGATGATCTAAACAGTATCTTCGTTTCAGTCGAGGAGAGAAATTAGGAATATCGACGACATATCAAGCTATATTTTCTAGTATAAGCTGACTTCTTATTGTACGAAAAGCATATACAATGCGAGGTCAGCTAAAACTGGAAATCTATTACTTGATTATGTGTAACCACACATAATCAAGCAATACATTTCCAGTTCTAAGTAAGTTAAGTAACTTGCTTGCTTGTTGCTTGTTGTGTGTTGTGTGTTAGACCGTTTTCAAGATAAAATCAATAAGCTCTTCTTACTGGTTACTTCGGTACTCCTGCGTAATCTTTTTTGTAAAAGTACATAATTCACCAACGCAACCCAACATCCTAATTACCGAAATTCGTCAGCCGAGCTTGCAACAACGTCTTCACCTCAATACATATCATGAGCATAAGCATTTGGGCCGAGTCCATTTCGATTGCCATTGACACGCTAAGAAGCATAATCAGCCAATAACACAACAATTAATAAATAATAAATTCACTTGGTATTCTGCACCTAATTGAACAATGACATTTGTCATCAGACAATGTTTGTTTTTTGTTGCTTCTCATCATATTGCATTGTAACTAAATCTTGGTTTTGGAAGATCAATAGTTGATGCCATTGAACTTCCAAAACCGAGATTTAGTAGGTACACAAAGAATATTTACATAAATTATACCAAGAAATTTTAATGATAATGCTTATTGATTCAAATAATAGCATTGTTTGTTTAGTGCTTCATATTAGCATCCTCTTGTCATATCTTACAATTGTATGTAATAGGTGTAGTTTTTGTATACTTTAAATAACCTGTAATTGTCCCGTTGTGAGCAAAAACCTCATCCCATACAGAGAAGAGGCACTACCACTCACTGAGGATCACTTACTGTGTGTTCGATTTCATGGGTTTCTCCCTATTTTATTTAAAAACCCTTTCGAATATGAAGTGAATGAACAGATTGTAAATTCAAACAATCATCAGTTGGAGCAAAACAGAACGTTAAAATCCATGAGAAATCTGAGCGTATTTAATTATGGACATAATAATATGTAAGTCCGTGAGATGTTCAACGAACAGTTTTATTCCGGACATACGAGTAGTACGGTAGTCCGAGACACAGGCGCGTGATGTTTCGTTGTGTTAACGATTTCGGCCCATGTTTTGTCACGATATTTTCGCGATGTCCAAGAATAACTTAGAAAGTAATATGACATTGTATAGATTTAAGAGCCCCTCAATGGCCTTCGCGTGTCGTCAAAATTACGCAAAGAAAGGTGAGTCGCCTCAAAGGTAAAAGACCTATGAATAGAGTATACCATGGTGTTCCTACACCATATATTTTCTCGATTTAAACAGGCAACTTAGGGCACTTACTAAGTCCAGTGATATCTACGGTTACAACTTATTTTTTCTGACCGACACTCTCTGTATTTTGTGGACTTATCGACTCATTGGTAATTCAAAAGTAGGCAGGAAGGCAATCTAAGACCCTTGAAAAATTTCTGGCAATAAAATTTTTCTTTATTTATTAAGTAAGTAAGTACCTATCTACTAATAATCAATAGCATTACTATGCTTTGACTTCGTACCTAAATCCCGAGAGTGGAAATGATCCTTTTCACTAAAACTATCATATTATACATAGTTAATTAGTTTCACTCAATAAAAGTTCTACAAGAAATGGGCAATAATTACCAACCAACAAGCAGAAATAATTACCTATAAGTCAAGCTATCTAGATAATCACGAGAAAGCTTCATCGATTGCATCCGACGACGCGACAGGGCGACAAGGCGACAGTTGTCGGCGTCGGAAATGACAGCGGTTAGCTAAACGAGTTCGTGATCACATAATCACATCGATTTAGTTCAATTATTGTGTGCAGTGCTTGCTGACTACTCGTGTGCTTTTCTTGGCCATTCAAACATCTGTGGGGTAAACTTAGAATTAAAGCTTATCTAAAGGGTTAAAAGAAAAAGGTGGAATTTTCAGAACTGAGATTATGAAGAGCAGATTTACCACTGAACAATGTGAGTGTATGAAGGAACCGATATGTGTGCTAGGAAATGGCAGGAGCACCCATGATCATGCAAGCCGATGATAAGTCTGGACTCTTGGACACACCAGTTGCCTGTTGGGTCCTCATTCTTGGTATCCAATGTCCTTAAGTACTCGAGAGTAAGAAGTAGATTGTGCCATGCACAATGTCCGTGCGTGTTGTGAATGTGCTTGTCGTAAGACGTCCTCGTAACATAGGGTCCAATAGAAAACCAACGTCAGGCATTAGTTGTATGTTATTTATGCTGAACTGGGCCTATTTGGCGCAGCCGTGAGGCACACACTATGACACTACGTACTATTTTAAGTTTTGGTCCTTTTTATGTTTTTGTTAATAGTGCCTTACTTACCCTGGGTCAAATAAACTTACGTTCTTTCTTTCTTTTTCTTTCCATGCAGAAGTGATTTTACCACCTGGGAAACTTGCATAACTTATGCAGGTTTTCTACGAGTTTTTTCCCAACTTCCCCGTATAATACCGGTGGAAATCCAGTCTTTATAAGCCGACTGACTTTCCGGCCTTGTTTCCCAATACATTTATTTTCGAAGTTATTGACCCCGGTACCCATTTTGACCTCCAAAAACTCCCAGTGCCAAATAGTCAAATTATTTGATGTGCACCTGCGAACCGCTTTCCCCCCACGCGACTGGTACAAACTGCTATAAAACAATTTAAACAATATATCGGATGAACCGGACGGATGAACCGGACGGATGAACCGGACGGGCTCTTCCGATGGCTGACGTAGCTATGCGATACAGTAGTAACTTGTAGTAGTTTGTGCATATAGTAAGTACATACCACGAACTGGTGTTTAAAGGAGATTGAATTTTGCTTTATAAGAGTTTCCCGTGGAGTTTCTTGTCCATTCTTCTCCAAGGAACCTACTACGCCGTGGAATGGGCAACTAGCTTCATCTTGCTGCGACTGACCGACCCCTTGACAAATGAAAAGTGCCTGTAATAATTGTTTTAATTGAAATCAATGCTTTGAGTTGAATTGAGTTTGAAGCATGCTATGACTTCTTACACTACACCAACGTCTAGTTAAGAACCAATGTGACTTTTCAATTCACATGTGCTTTCTTTCTAAGTTTATCTTGAACACTGCAGACATTGGTGAAACATTGTGAGGAAACGTGGTGTAATCATTTATATTATAATTCTGTAATCGCCAATCCTTCTTGTGCAAGCGTGGTAATTCACCTCCATCCATCTCCACCATCTTGCCATCTCTGTATGTGAGGAGGCCTTATTGCCCTGCAGTGAGACAGTAATAAGCTCAGGCTGGTATGTAAAAACTCATGTCATAGGTATAAGAAGTCCTTCAAAGGAATTGTTTTGCAGACCCTTAAAAACATTCCCGCACCCTAATTGCGTAACACACTATCAATTAGAATCTGAATCATTTTGAAGGAAATTGATAATCCATTGCTTTATAAGTTCGAAAAATTTGTCTGCTCAACACATAAATACAACGCAATGAATGTTGTTGAACTGTCAAATTGAAACCGATTCCGATTGATAATGTGTTACGAAAAGTGTTGGGAAAAGGCTAGGCAGATGAATGTGTTACGCCATTGCCCCGCAGGTCAGTCAGTCAACCAAGACTGGAACAGAGGATTAAAGTAATTTTACAAAATGTTGCCTAAAATGTTTTGTTTGTAGTAGGTAAGACTAGGTAGTTAGGTACAGTCAAGCACAAAAATGTTTAACTTGTTTATAACATTTTTATATTTTTGGTAAATGATTGTAGTGTACCTACTTACCGTATAAAGTAATTATTACAATAATAACAATAACAAACATACATTTGATACGGTCATCCGTCCTTGAATTCTGAACGAGCTAAATGAAAACAAGTGTAGCGGGACAATTTGTGTACAATTGTTTGTTCTTGTCACAATCAAGTCATTTTCAGGTTCCAAATTAACATTTTGCGCCTTTTGAAAGCCAAACTCAATGCATTTATTATCTATATATATATAAAAGGAGAACTGACTGACTGACATATCAACGCACAGCCCAAACCGCTGGGTCTAGAGATTCCAAATTTGGCACGTACGTTCCTTATGAGGTCTAGGGGTGCACTAAGAAAGGATTTTTCAAAATTCATCCCCTAAGGGGGTGAAAGGGGGGGGTGAAATTTCACGCGGACGAAGTCGCGAGAAGAAGCTAGTCTATATATATAAAAGGAGAACTGACTGACTGACATATCAACGCACAGCCCAAACCGCTGGGTCTAGAGATTCCAAATTTGGCACGTACGTTCCTTATGAGGTCTAGGGGTGCACTAAGAAAGGATTTTTCAAAATTCATCCCCTAAGGGGGTGAATGGGGGGGTGAAATTTCACGCGGACGAAGTCGCGGGAAGAAGCTAGTTTCAAATAAACCAATTACAGGCACTATTGAATTGTCAAGGGGTCGGTCAGTCACTTCAGTCAGAAAGATGAACCTAGTTGTCATTTCCAAAGAGTAGTAGGTACCTATGGAGAAAAACGGGCAGGAAACTCGACATGCACTCTTTTAAATCAAAATATGGTTGCAAAATATTGGTTACATCATTTATGTTAAAATTATACCTGTGAGAACGATGCAGAACGTTAGAAGCGTCCGTAATGAAGAGATAAAAAAAACAAATATTAAATTAAAATAAGCCAATCCTGACGGCGCGGCGCCCGTTCACGAACACGAGCAATCAGCGAAATGGTAATTTGAAAATAGAAAAGATTACGTTTATGTGTGCATGCCTCGTGATAAAGAGGGGCTTGTGGCTAAGTAATATCAGCCGCACGGGTCGATCGATCAGGTTAAGCTACGCTTGCCACGGTTGGTCCGTGGATGGGTGACCATCTTTACATACCAAGACCCCTCCGTGTCTCGGAAAGCACGTTAAGCCGTTGGTCCCGGCTGTCATTCGTGGATCTTTGACAGTCGTTACGGTTCGTCAGAAGCCCGAAAATCTGACAACCAGTCTTACCATGGGGTATCGTATTACCCAGTAACTGGGTTGTAGAGGTCAGATAGGCAGTCGCTCCATGTAAAATACTGGTATTCAGCTGCATCCGGTTAGACTGGAAGCCGACCCCAACATAGTTGGGAAAAGGCTAGGCAGATGATGATATGTGTGCAGGCCTCTTTGACACAGGTACCTAGAATCTTTGCAAATAAATAGTACTTACAAACGTAAAAATATCACGACTGTCCCCACCGAAGATTTTACTTTATCATAATATGTATTACTGACGGACGTGCCAATATAATAAGAGGCGCCGCGCGCCGGGCGAGCACAAAGTAGGGCTGCTACTGACTATTTTCTTATGGCAAATCTAAATAACACTGCCCTACCCGGGAATCAAACCTTCGACCCCACGCTCAGCCGTGCGCTCAGTATTTGCGACCACTAAATCATCGAGGCAAAGGTATTCAAAGGCATACAAAGGTAGGTATAACAGCTGAAAAACAGAAGTGTATCTTTTGAATCCTAACAGAAAATCTTGTAAACATTGTCAGATCAAAACGAAGATCTCACTCCCCTAATCTTTCCACTAAATCCAAGTGAAAAAAAACAAAAGAAGTATGGCCGATGGCCGCTCCCACTTCACATGTTCACTTGTTCAACTCACGATCACGACCGATCTCACCCGATAAGTTCCGAACACCACGATGATACTACCCACATCGCTAAAATAGTAAATTGACTATTGATTTTATTTCGTTCTTCGTTTATTTCTTTTTAATGACGAACCCTAAAATTTTCTTAAATTAACAGGACATTCTTACAAATACAACGAAGATATCTACATCGATATTTTTAAAGAAGTTATGTCTTGTTAATTAGTTATGAAGAAAAGTGCTGCATCTCGCAATTAAAGTTTTCCTCTTTCGTGACATATATACAAATTAGTTTCTTTGAAGGATGGGCGGGCCCCTCTCTACGTGGGAAACTGGTTGCAGTCGTACCGGCCTAACACGACTGGTTGTAAATAGGACCAAACTCAAGCAAACTGAAACAAACTTATGGTTCAATTGGATCTAGACTTTGAGCCAGCCACCACCATTGTAGAGGCTTCGTCCACCCTATTTTTGGGTGATATGAAATATTGTCTGCTGCTGAACATGAGGTCTTGGGTTTGCTTTCCAGGTCCAGCACAGTGTTATTAGGTTTTTCTATCTGGAATTTCTCAGTAGCAGACCGGAGTCTGGAATCATGCCCGGTTGATGGCAATAGGCTCGCCCCCCTATCACATGGGACTTGAAAACATATACTTACATATACATATATATGTGGGCGTACTATAGATACACCTCTGTCCATCTCCTCGGGATAACAAGGCGTTATGTTATGAAATAGTGCCAACAGCAAAGACGGTGGATTTTAGTCTTCTTTTATGACGTCGTCCAGTATTTGAGAATAGCTTAAAACTGTGGTGACAATTTCAGCAAATGTAGTGGCTGGGACTGACTGTTGAAAGTACACCAAGTAAACTTCAGTATTTATTGACACTTTTGTGAATGCTTATCATCATCAATATTTGTCCCAGAAACGGCCACAGCTGGACAGGCTGGAAGTACTGTGACAGGGATTCATGAAAGTGCTGGTAACTTTTTATCCACTGCAACTACCTACCTATATAGTTTTCTATTTTCCTTTTTATGTGTATGTGTCTTAATTAAAAAAGGAGGCAAAACTTTTTTTTCGATCGTAAAGCAGTCTCTAATGCATCGCAATATGTGTCGTGCAATATATAGGTAGGTAGGCCTCCCCTAAGCATCCTCAAAATTACTGTTCCTGTGCTATGGCAAAAAGTTCGCATGTGAGTGGAAACGCCAGGATGGGACGCCCTAGATAGAAGGACATAATATCCAGAAAGGTCAAGTGCGTAGTACTCGCAACCGACGTGAGTGTTTGACGATGTATAAACGTAAACGAGGTAAAACGATTATGTAAGGATCGCAGTCATGGCAGGCATGGGAAGAAGACGTTTTATGTACCTACTCGTATGTATGTACGTAATTGAACGACTAAAGTCCATATCTGCCGAAATAAAACTACTTACACTGCTTCGTCCGGAAATCAACTAGGTACGTACCTACTTAACAAGACAGCTTGTTGATTAATCTGCCTTCAAATAAAGCAATAAATATAGTTACATCTAGGCAGATTAGATCGGTGAGCTAAATATTACACAAGAGGTTGTTGCTCTTCGCTGCACTGCACACTGCTCTGTGGCTTGAGGAGTAATTTCTAATGTTAAGTCATCGGCTGAAATGATAATAATAGTCTGCCTCAGGCTAGGAGCGAACACTTAAATAATATCTAAGTGGTGTGTTTTATCTCTACTAATATTATAAAGAGGTTTTGTGAGTTTGTATATAAGGGGTAATCTTCGGAAGTAACTATATACTGATACGATTACAAAAATTCCTTCAGCTACAGTATTGCCAAGTGTCATAAGATATATTTTAAGTTAAAACAAAAAAAAAATCATGCGGACGAAGTCGCGGACAGAAGCTAGTTTAATATAAGTTAGTCGGTTGGTAATTATGAACTTTTAGAGGCATTTTTTGAAAGATGACTGAGATCAGACTGTGCACGTTCTTATAATTACGGGAATTGCCCCTCAGATGTCTTTCAGTTCCTGGATGGGTGACCATTCATCTATTACATATCGAGACCCTTCTGTGCCTCCGCTGGACCCGGCTGTCATTCACCTTTGACAGTCGTTATGGGTAGTCAGAAGTCCGAAACGTCTAACAAACAGTCTTACCAAGGGGTATCGTGTTGCCCAGTAACTGGGTTGTGGAGGTCAGATAGGAAATTGTGGAGACATTTAAAATGCTGGTATTCAGCTGCATCTGGTTAGACTGGAAGCCGAACCCCCAAACATGGGAAAAGGCTAGGCAGATTGATTGACTTTGAAGACTACAGTAAACTTATAAGTATTTTTCTCCTTATAGCCATACAGATTAGTTAGAGGTACTTTTCCATGTTGAGGAAAAATATAAACTAAGTATAATGGCAGGAATCGAAAACGGTTTTCTTTAGAAGTCGGTTTGTATATTGGAGCAGTAAAAAATCGTAGATAAGTATTGAAACTTGTTTTCAATGTGACCCCTGTACACAGGTTATTTCTAGCAACGGATTTTTTATTTTGTGCCAGGCTGTTCACACGCTATATTAAGTGTCATTCTGTAGGTATCTGTATATCTACTTACTTTATTAAGTCAAATAAATAATTCTAAAGTTACGATAATATGAAATTAGTTGTTTTTATGCTTATGCTGACGATCAAAGTCAAAGTTTTATAAGTTTTTTGTAAATCTAAACAATCTAAACTAACTTCCTAACTAATTTTTTGTATATTTCTTTGTTACGCTTTCACGTTAAGTACCTATAACGACCATGGCCTGAGTTAGGACAGAGGACACTTTTTATCCAGATATTTCCACGGGATCGAGACATATATGTTATGCGGGTGAAACCACGGGGCTAAATAGGTAGTCGAACCTGTCCATAACGAATAGACCGTAGCAACAAATTGAAGGACCTAAATGTAGTTCTAAAGAATACAACCACATCGTATATCCACAGCCTATATCTCCAATTAACCAAGCGTGGTATAAAGAACCTCCTTTTTTGAAGTCGGTTAAAAATATCAACCTGTTTGAATTGATTTTTTGATAATAGGTATATGCAAATGTCTGTTTGTAATGTCAAAATAACAGCTTTTTTATGAAACTGCACTACATGATATGAAAGTATATAATATACAGTACTTATAACAAAAAAACCATTTTTTAATTTTTGTCTGGCTGTCTGTGTGTTTGTTCCGGCTAATCGCCGAAACGGATAAACCGATTTTGAAGGGACTTTCACTGGCGGATAGCTGATGTTATAAGGAGTAACTTATAGCTACTTTTATTTTAGAAAAATAATTAGTGTCCCCTAAAAAAAAAAAATCCATGCCGACCTCCACGCGGGCGAAATTAGGAAAAATAAATAAAAGATAGTCAAGTAAGTATGTATTAGGTACACTTCTACATATAAAAGCATCCACATAGCAACAACGAATTATCTTCTAATCAAAGAGAATATAAATAGTCTTTGCTTCTAATGTTACCGTTAAGTTATTTGTTTGACGTCAATTCAATCACAATCGAGATTAATCAATTAGTTAGTTCCGGTACGTACACTTTTAGAATGTTATCCACCCGTCTCACTTGAGAGCAATCTTTATTGATTATAAGTACAATGATTTACACGGGGTGAATTAATTGCCTGCTGTGGCATACCATTAGTTAAAGCAACCAGAAATAAACAATGGTCAGACGGTGCAACTTTGCACAGACGTGGCTATAATATGTATTATAACAAGCTCAAGCACGCACGGAGACGATGATACTCGTATGTAAACGAATTTTTTTTTCTGTCCGCGGCTTCGTCCGCGTGAAATTTCATGTTCCATCGACCCACCCCATCGCATCGCATCACCTGCCCGCAGTGTCAGTTCGTTTTCTCTTAGCGATCTTTCTAACTTTTGTTTTGCGCGGCTCCTAAGTATCACAGCGAGCGGCTATCGAATGCAAAAATCATTTTTCAAATCCGGCCGGAGATTAGCGCGTTCAAACAAACAAACTCTTCAGCTTTATTATTAATTTATAGAGATATATTAATATGCTGTGCTATAATATATTATTATAGCAAGCTACCACACAAAAAAAAAAATTATTTGTATTTGAACACACGAACGAAGGCGATGTTATCTAACTAAACTAATATTATTATAATAAAGAGAAAAGATTTGATTTTTTGTTACGCTTTCACGCTAAAACGGCTGAACGGATTTGGATGAAATTTGGCAAATGGATAGACCATGACCTGGATTAAACCATAGGATACTTTTTATCCCGATATTCCTACGGAATCGAGACTTATGAGGGTGAACCCGCGGGGCGACGCTATCCATACTAATATTATAAATTCGAAAGTAACTGTCTGCTGTCTATCTGTATGTTACCTTTTCACGCCTATGCCACTGAACCGATTTAGACGAAATTTGGTATAAAGACAGTTTGAGTCCCGGGAAAGGACATTGGATAGTTTTTATCCCGATATTCCCACAGGATCGAAACTTATGCGGGTGAAACCGCGGGGCACAGCTAGTTAATATATATTTTGCCTTAATTTCATTGATGGTCGGTCATACCATAATATATTTTAATACGGAATAATATAAATTACTGTATAGGTTGGTAACGTCATAGAAACATAATATGTTATATCTGCGTGTGTGGTCATTTAAAGACATTATTAAAAATATACTTATCGTAATATGTCTAGCTATGATTTATATAGCTACGTCTGTGATGGGCAAAGTTGCATCGTCTAAACAGTGTCCAAATTTTATTATAGGTAAGTATTCCACAAGCAAGAAACTTGAAAATTTTAATATTAGGTAGGTAAGTATTTATTAAATTCCCGTTCAAAAAATTAAAAATAAATTTAATATTATTTAATAAATTCCCGTTCGTCCCACCAGTGGGACGAGCGACGGCAGTGGGACGAACGAGAATACACGGGTATAATGAGGCTAATTATGTAAGTGTAAAGTTGAAAAAATATTTTTAAAGGTATGATGACATTTTTTGTTTTTAATTCTAACTAACCCACTTAGATATTTACGTATTTTGAACTTATAAAACAAAAACAAAAGTTTACCTGTCTATTCACATCATAAATTGCCCACATTTAAAATCATAACTTCGTAAAGAGTTCGTCAGATTCGAAGTAAGAACATAATTATTATTATTTGGTAAACTGCCAAACGCTATGGTGTTTTTTAAACTTTTTTATCAAAAACGTCCGCAAATAAACACAAGCAATCAACGTTAAAAATAAATATTCCTTCACAACACAAAACAAATAGTAAATAAACAAAACACGCACGTAAACAAAACAGTTGTTAAAAACAGAAAACACTTACTTACTTTAAAAAAAAAACAATCTACTTTTCGACCAATTTTTTTTTACTAAAAACATTCGCTTTTGTAAACAGTGATTCGATAATATTGTAGGTATTATACTCACAATAAAGTGTCGTGTCCCGCAGTCCGTCTGCGACTGACTGACCGGCCTCGGATATACAGCGGGGTTACTATCATAGCGCATTTAGTGCTCACGACACGACTATAACAATACTTACATAAAATAACTAATATACTATACCTACCTACACAAACCTATTAATATAATATAAATTTATTATACACCCAATTAAGCACATCTAATAATTTAAAATAATATTGATTTGCTACTTAGCCCTCTTCCTCTCTCCTAATTTTGCTGTGCCCGACAGGGTCCATATTGATCTTTTACTTTATAATACCATCTATGTAATACATATGGAATGCAATAAAGAATTGAGAGGATCGAGTTTATTTTGTAAAAACTTTTATTACAAAAACAAAACCACCTACTTACTTAAAAATACTAGATAAAGATAAACCTACGAAGTGAAAAATAACTTGAGTTTTGGGATTCGATGACAAAAAAAGAATCAAACAAACTAAGCCAGACTTTTGCACTTTGTAGTGAATTTTTTTTTTTGGAAGTACTTGCCGAGTTTTTTATTTTGTAAAACGTGCTTTTATTTTGTTGTTGTATTGAAGTTGCATGAAATTTCTGGGACGAGTTTTGGGATCATCTTTAACCTAAAACCAATAGACAGAGTTAAGGGTCATATAAGTGAGGGGAATATGTACGAGTATATCAGTCGCGTAAATGAAATTGTAATATTTTGTTTAAAATAAAGTAATATTTTTTGTTGATCAAGATTTTGTTGTTATATGCTTACCATGGTGGGCAAAAATGACCGAATCTTGAAATACTCAATGGGGCCATGGGGGTTAATATCATAACTGTTCTGTGGTTAATATGGCCGGTGGGTTAGAGGTACCCACCACCGAAATAAACAAACACGGTGTGTCAGCGACACTAAAAGTGTGGATTGTAGGTACCTATTTATGTATCGTATCGTAGCTGATCTCGGCGACAAATGACAGTCCGCACTCAGGTTGGCCGCAGCAGGCCGCAGCAAAGACTATCTCCACAGGTGGGTCCATTTTTTTAAACAGAGAGAAATAAGAAATGCCAATACATTAACGGAGCTGAGTGGTCGCTCATTCCGAAAATGGACGTTTTCGTTTTCAATTAGTTGCAAAGATTTTTTGATTCCACTCATGGTTTTCACTGAATGAATGCGCGAACGAGCAATCGTTCGCCCAATTCAACCAATCATCACTGAACAAACATGTTCGCTTGCTTGTGTTGTGTGTTACCGCGCGAACAAACGCTTGCTCGCTCAGAACTGTTCAGAACGCAAAGTGAAAACGCACCTTTAGAAAAAGAAGATCGTGTCGTATCGGAGTCGTACGGTATAAACGCAAGTCAAGTTTCACTGAGGAGTGACGTATGGACTACAGTCAACGTCACCAACTAGACGAAACTGTTTAGTTTACCAATTTAGTTTTTTAGCTGAAAACATGTCTAGAACTGCACTTGAACATTCTAACAAACTGAAAAAGGGCTTATTTGTCGATTCGCACGAATTAACTCGCCCGTAACGGGCGAATCCTCACTTTTAAATAATATTTTTTTTACATATTTATGGAATTGTCGACTCGCCCAAAAATAAATTAACTTCGTGCGAGTGGCCTATAGAAAAAATAATATTATTTAAAAGTGACGATTCGCCTGTTTCGGGCGATTTAATTCCTGCGAATCGACTAATAAGCCAAAAAAAAGGGATCATTGCAATATTAATAATATTTAAAAATGTATTTAATAATTATTATTAAACAATATTGCTACTCAAATGTAATTGTAACTTTAATTGAACAATAATACAGTAATTATGACTAAGTATAAACCTAAATGTTTGCATGTTTTCACACAGTGTTATCAATCTGTATAATTACTAATTACGAAATTGTACCAACACTTATGGCAAACCAATTGATTTGGTTTAACAGGGTCAAATTAAATTAGCTGCTGCAACGTGGTGTCAATATCTAAAAACGATAAAACAAAAAAAAAACAGATTTTGTAAACTGACACTTCGACTAATTACGAGTATAATCAATCTAAATAGTTGATAGATAGGCAGTCGCTCCATGTAAAGTACTGGTATTATCCCAACATTGTTGGAAAAACTATGTTGGGATCGGATTCCGGGTAACCGGATGCAGCTGAATACGAGTACTTGACATGGAGCGACTGCCTGTCTAGCCTCCACAACCCGCAGCCCTAATTGCGTAACAGACTATCAATCGGAATCGGAATCATTTTGAAGCAAATTGTTAATCCATTGCTTCATAAGTTCGAAAAATGTGTCTGCTCAACACGTAAATAACGCAATGAATGTTGTTGAACTGTCAAAATGAAACCGATTCCGATTGATATTGTGTTACGCAATTGCCCCAGTGTCTAGGTAATAAGTACGATACCCCTTAGTAAGACTTGGTTGTCATAGTTTCGGACTTCTGACGACCGTAAAAGAACTACGAATGACAGCCGGGACCAACAGCTTAACGTGCTTTCCGAGACACGGAGGTTATGTAAATTGGTCACCCATCTACGGCGCCCTTCGATAATGGCGCCCTTCGATCGCAATGTCATGATATTTTCAATACTGAAACGTTTGAAGTTATCCAATAGCAGTTACGCATTTAGTAGCATTATCTCATTTAATTTCTGTAAAGCTAAACAAAAATCTATGACACAAAATTTAATATTTTACCACGATGCGGGACTCGAACTCGCGTCACAACTGCACTATTTGGGTCGCTGATACCAATGTGGACTATGTCGTAGGATATTTAGTAATTACAGACAGTAATTACCGCTTATCGATAATTATTATGCCTTCCGATAACAAGTGGCCGTGAGGATTGCAATTATTTCGTTCTATATTGGCCATTTTTACCATATTTCATATATTCGTTAAAATTAAATGTCGTAGGTAGGCTACAACTAGCTTCGACACACTTATAGACGTCGATCTTCGTAAGCTGCTTGAAGACGTTCTAACTATTAAAAACTGGCCAACTGTGAAGGGTTCCTTAGTTGGGATGAATATTTACCTACGCATGCACACACAGTACCTACTGATTTTATCGACTACAAGAAGAACAAAGTTATTTCTGCAGTTGGACTTGGATCGAAAATATCCTATATCTCAAAAACTATTGACTTAAATAAATACTAAGAAACACCAATACTACACACGCTAATGTGCATTGATTTTACTTCAGCCCTGGGATACATGTAAGTAGGTAGGTACCAATTACCTACTATAATAGTAAACTATATTTTATTTTCCTAATTTCAACTTTTCATCGATATGGCGCAAATAGTCTCCGAATATAATGGCTGTGTGACATCCGAACGGACATGACGACATTATAAGGGTTCTGTTTTTGCAATTTGGCTACGGAACCCTAAAAAGCACATAATTAAATCAAATTCTCGGTAGGTGCATTCATACAATCATTATTGTTTATGTGATTATCCACATCTATAGTACGGTTTGCTATGGCTGCTGCTTCGCTCATTCGTCAGATCGCCACATAAAACATTAACTGAGAGCCATGAACTATTGAAATTATAGTGTAACGAGCAATCAATGAAAAGGCTAATTTTATTACTGTTGCAACAGCATTAAGCATGATTAAAACAAAACGCACACGCGCGTGTATAAAACGCAGTATGTTGTAATTTGTAAGGGGGCGATCCTATACTATTGCCATTTAAGATAATGATATTAACAGACTTCGGGCAGCAACAATTTTTTTTTTGTTTGAAAATACTCGTACCATAGCACTGTGAGAGCCGAGAATCGGACCCTCTTACGATACGACTACAAAAATCAACTTCAACTCTTAAGTTGTGACTTTTGTGGAAGTCACTAAGTACCTACAACTTTTTGGATGAGGTCGGCTTTCAGTCCAGCCGGATGTAGCTGAATAGGTACCAGTATTTAAAATGGAGTGACCGCCTATCTGACCTTCACAACCCAGTTACTGGATAACACATAGGGAATGTAATCTCGATCCGAGATCGCAAGCTCGTGATCTCGGGTCAATCAATCAACAATCAATTCAACGTATCTTCGTCCACAGCTGGACTTAGGCCTCTCTCAGGCTGCACCACAGTACCCTGTCCTCCGTCTTCCGCATCCAGTTTATCCTAGTCCCAGCCACCTTCTTTAGGTCGTCGGTACATCGGGGACTTTTTGAAAAAACTATTATTTTTATTCGTGTTATGTGATTAAGTAAGACACAAAATTAATAAAAAAAAAATATTATTCTTTATAATCTATCATTTATAGGTAAGTCTAGCTCTTGCTAAGTCCCCAGCAGCTGAAAATGCGCTCTCAGACACAACACTGGTTCTGGTTGGCATCAGCTTCAGCAAGCTATTATAAGCAAACTGTAAAAAATTACCCCTTGTGGGACCGCACTCATAGACATCCATTTTTTTATGAGTGACTCTAGCCTATCTGTAGACGTAGAAACACGCAAAAAAGGAAGTTTACATTATTTATTCAAATTCTGTATTAACAATAACATACATAAAGTCTGCCAAACTGCATAACAGTTTGTCGGCAGTTGTTCTAGCACTTAGAGCCTCTTCTAATTCCTCTTGAAGAGTCGTGTTGGCTTTTGCAGCAGCAGCAATAGATTCAAATCGTCTGCAATCATTGAAAGTTGAGGCATGTGGAAGAGTATCTTTTCGGGGCTGCGATATAATCGTTTGATTATATTCTTGATTTCTTTCCGTATGATACTCTTGCAAGTCAATTGGAAAGTTTCGCCCTCCAATAAGTAATAGTTGTAAGTGCTGCCGCTCAATCTCGCCCAATTTATGCTTCGATTGATCTCGTAAAATAGCTCGAGATCTCGCGAGATCGACATGCCGCGAGATCGGATTTGCATCCCCTAGTAACACGATACCCCTTGGTAAGACTGGTTGTCAGACCAGATTAGGTACCGGTAATGACTGCGACGACCGGCATGTAAAACGTTTTAATAATTAAGTACCTGATTATTCAATCCCAAGGCTTCTACAACTAAACCAATGAAGCGTAAACATTGAACACCCAAATACATCAAAGATTGCTTAACTTAACTTTAGTTTCTCTGGCAACAATCTTATTTTGTAGCACCCACTGAACGTGACTCTTACATGTTGAAATATCACCTCCATTCTTATTAAATGTTATTTAATTGCTAAGTTTGGTATGTTGACGACAAAAAACGGTCCATTTTGATTCTGAAGAGGAAAATGTTAGCGTTTGTTGGGCAATGCAGTAGCCGCAACAAGCACCTTGTGCTAAAGTTACGTAATGAGTTTGCAACACAGCCATCTGCTTTGTCGTTTTGTAAATAAAAAGTATAGTTGATTGAAATAACTGAAAACCTCAAAAGGGGTCATTATGAACAACTTTTATTACGGGACCAACTCTTGAAATCGCGATAAAGATACGCTCTTCCATAGAGCAGTGGTAACAACCCCGACTTACAAGTTATATGTCGTGGGTTCGAACCCAGACAGGCGCTTTACTTTGTGTAAATAATTTCATCACCACTGCTCTCAAAACGGTGAAGGAAAACGTCGTGAGGAAACCGCGATGGTCCCTATTTTAACAATGTCGGTTCCGTAAAAAGACTACTATTCAGTAGAGCAGTTCCACAGAGTACTTTTTGATAGAGCAGTTCTTTGCTCTATCAAAAAGTACTCTGTGGAACTGCTCTACTGAATAGTAGTCTTTTTGCGGAACCGACATCGTTATTAGGGACCATCGCAGCATGTCCTAGAATAAAAAATTCGAAGACATGTGACATCTACCAACCAACCCGCTCTGGGCCCGCGTGGTGGCTTTATTAGACCACTCTCTCTCTCGAAGAGAGGCCGGTGTCCCAGCAGTGGGGACATTGTAGGCTGATTATACATTCATATTCGTATTATTCGGTGTCTATTCAAACGAAATAAAATATACTGACCGCAATGTTACTGAAATCAAAATGATGCTAAAATGCAACAAATCCTGTAATCTGCGGGGTAACATACATGCCATACAATGGTAATTGATGGCAATGCCTTTCATTTTGACAGTTCAGCCACGCTAATTGCGTTATTTACGCTGTTGGGCAAACGATTTTTTATACCTATGAAGGAATGCTTTAGGAATTTCTTTCAAAACCGTCGGAATTTAAAAGTGTGTTACACAATTAGGGTGCTGATTTACTATATTGATTGAAGTACTTTACAAACAAATTACATTTAGCTAAAAGGACACTACAATGAGAACACAAAACATTGATTGCAATGATTTATTTAACAAAAATCGCCATTTCTATATTATAATTCAATTAAACTAAACTTTACCTTAGCTACACCAAAATAAACACATTAATTTTCTATGCGTTGAGTTTCATACAACATTTTAGTGAGATCTCATTTTCAAACATCCCTCATGTGTTTTAGAAACAAAGTCCTCGTACCGACGACAGTTATTATCGCGCAATGGATTTTCAACGCACTGCTTAGCGCCGAGAGTTGAAAATCCAACAGTATGTTTTTAGACGCGTTGATATACACTGTTGGATTGTCAATGCTCGGCCCCACACCGAGAGTTGAAAATTACTTGCACGATAAAAAGCTGAGCTTCAGTTTTGTAAAATCCTTGTTTATCTTCATGCACACAACATTTTAGAAGCATTTACTTCACGAAGTTTGTCCGATGCGATAGGACACAAGAAGACCAATTCTCGTAATTTAAAACGTTCAAAATCTAGTCGCAGTCTCATCTCAGCGACAAAAAAATGTCAAAAACTTGTCAAAAATGTAGGTAAATTAGAGGTATCTTTGACACATTGAGACTGAGATCAGACGGTACTTCTTAGTCTGTGGATCAGACTGTGAACGTTCTCAAAATTACGAGAAATTGCCCCTCTGTTGTTTGAAACTCGACGTATTTTAAGAGCCAGTCAATACTACTACTTATTTTAATACTTTCCAACTAATCCTTAACTTCTATAATTTCCTACGATTTTTCCTATATATTTAGTTGTACATCCGGTATCTCGTTCTACGAGCTTGCCAAACCTTCCCTAGATTCGTCGTTAGAACAGTTTTCTTGAGCTCCAAAATAATTCATTTACTTTCAGTAATGACTGGCCCTTATTTTCAATGATTAAACATCTGTAATAATACTCATTGCGAACAAAACTAAGATTCTATTTTCACACTAAATTTTATATAAAAATATAATTAATATCGAATTCGAAAACACTTATGTTCTACAACACTTTGTATGCGCAAGAGACGACATAAAACAGTTTTTATTTGAACAAAGAAAGTTTGAGAACATTGTTTGGTTTTGTTGCCACTTATTTTATTCATCCTTTTGAGGAAAAAATATAAGAGAAAAAAAAAACAAAACCACTTT
This sequence comes from Hydraecia micacea, assembly GCA_914767645.1. Classification (NCBI taxonomy): domain Eukaryota; kingdom Metazoa; phylum Arthropoda; class Insecta; order Lepidoptera; family Noctuidae; genus Hydraecia; species Hydraecia micacea. The sequence continues at coordinate 880,303 of OU611798.1, forward strand.
TGACAGCATATTCTGATTTTCAGCATTTGCAGAAGCACTAAAAGCTTATTCTTTTTACTATGGCTGAGAATGTGTATGAAGTTATGTGGATATTATAAGTAAATTTAAACAAGCATTTCATTCGAATATGAACATTAACTTTACACTAATAAGGTTCATAACACATCACGCCTGTAATCCCCGAAGGATGAGGCAGAGGTGGACCTATAGTACACCTACATAAGGTTCATTTTCGTATGGAACGCTTTATAAATCTCAGCCTTCAAACTTGTACAAAATGTTACCTTACTTTTAACATTTTTTAGCAGTGGGAAAAGAGAACATAATTTGCACATATTCACAAAGACACAATTAATTTCTACGCATTTGCAAATTCTATTCCCAGAGTAATAAATTCGTTCGATTTGTGTTATAGCTTTCGATTCGTGCATCTACTAAGACGACCCACTGAAGGGTCAGTGGGTCGTCTTAGTAGATGCACGAGTATTTTGATTATTTTGTACTGACAGAACGATTTCATAAGTACCATTTAACATTCTCAGATGCACTCAGCATAAATACAGGGTTAATCTCAAGTAGTATTTAAAAAAAATAGTCTATGAACACATTACAGCAAAATGCATACAATTTGGTGGTTTATTGAATTTTATGTTTTTTATGGCAATAAGTCGGTGTTTCTAATTCCTATTGTCATGAATGAAAACGTGAAAGATGTGGTGTATAAATACTATGAGATATTTAACCATGATTAGAGTGTAAGCAAATAATTTTCTTGTTAATTTCATACAACCATGAATTCAGTACAATCATGATTCTAGATCGCCTGCTTGCGAAGAATTTTATCGTCCGATACCATCGAAAAATTTCAACGCACGAGGGTTCAGACTCAGGTTCTGAAACCATGGTAACAGGTTACGCGTCGATGTCTCCCTGCCACCCTGTATTTCTCGTTTATTTTTTATGAAATAGTATGAAATCAGAACATAAATTTTTGGACAAACAAAAAAAAAACCTAATTCTAAAAGGATGATCTGTTAGTAACTTCAAATGATTATGAAATAAAAAATCCTGTATAATTATATGATTGAAATTTATTAAAAAATGCACAAATATGCTTGGAGAACATAATTCTTGTTCATTCTTTGGGTAGACTTACAGTAAATTATCAATGTTATAAGATAAAATCCGTGAAACCGATTACTAACCGAGTTTCGTTAGTATTAATCTAACAGTTGGGACATGTTAAGGACTAGAAAACAAAATATTACATTTTGACATAATTTCAACATTATTTCCATGTCTTGCAAGGAAACACAAGATATTTTATTACATATAATTTAATTAAATAGCAATAAAACGAATTCTGCAGATTATTTACAAAATCACTGATAAGATAATCCACAAAGTTGATTCTATTTACAAAAAAAAAAAAAAAACATTTTTCTTTCTGGTCCTTATGAATAAGTTTTTATTCCTTACCATAGAGTTTGTAGTCCCAAACATGTCCGGTTTAAAGTCAATCGATAAAAAGATAAAATCATTCGGCGAGTTAAAACCGCGACACATAATAATATTATGTACAAACACACATTGCTGTTTATAAATTTGTCTTTTACAACGAATCATCATAATATATCTATTTACTATATTACATATTTATGTATTCTATTTTGTTTCTCTAGTGGAGTGTGTTTTGGACTTCAAGTTTGAACAAATGACGCAATTATAATATAAAAACTAATTGTATTAGTGTAATCATCACTAATCAGCCATAGGTCTAATATTTGTATTAACAGAGAGAGCCCTGGCACACATAACACAAGTTATCTTAGCTTGGGTGCTAGTGGAGATAGTCAGTGATTTATGCAACTTAAAAACAACAGTGTCATAGTATTAACCCATCGCCTTTTTGTTAATTATAGAATTGGAAATAAAGTTATTATTTATTTATTTAATTGATATTATTGAGTCTATTTGCTGAATTTCTTTTATAGAGATTAATTATTTCATGTATAGAAATGATAGTCGATTGACATGACGATTTGATTCAAATTCTAAATCCACAGTTTCTATGATCAATCTCACTATGGCTGTGTAAGCTGATTTTAAATGAAACATGAATATATATTCCAGTATAAAACACGCTCCACATACAATACTTATCTACGGACAAAGGCGTAAGGATTCGCTATCGAAGCTATCCGCCGCCGAATAATATCTAGACATTTGTGACGAGGTTATGAAGTGATGAAATAAAAGAAAAGCTAATTTAATTTGATCCCGTGTACACACATATAAGATTCTGATTGTCCATCCTTTGTCACAGGGCAGAACTACTAATTATTTCTAGGCGTTGATTAAAGACGTACTGACGATACACAATACGATTTCGGATCGCAGCTTAGTGGCTTTAGAAATAATGACGTTTCAGTTTTTATTTTCCATGAACATCTAATTATCTTTTAATATAGTAGTGTATCTGTCTGTCTCCCTATTTTGGATGTTGGAACAAGTCTCTGCTAATGCTATTTAAAGACTAATGCTTGCCACTTCATAACCTCACACAAGTGTCTTCAACTCTTATTGAATTGTAAAAACGTATCTAAATAACATCTGATAAAGTTCACCGGGGCCATAATATCTTCTTCCTGAGCCCCTGAAGTGCTACACGATTCCTGTTGTGGACAGTTTCCCTTACATGATAGCGCACCTCTTGTTGTCCTTCTCGTCGCCTGCGAGCGGCACGGCGACGGGCTCCGTGCGCGCGGGCGGCGGGAGCGCCGGCTTCAGGGACTCGGGGTCGAAGGTGTCGGGCGACGACACCGGCGCGGTGAGGGGCAGGTCTGTGTTGATGCCTACGATCTGGAGAAAATAAGAAGGTTCAAATTTCCACTAAAATCTTGACACTTCCCTGTATCTATATTTTGGAAGTAGCTATGTTTGTCAAGCAGAATCCATCTCGTTTTGAGCGCCTGGCTGTTGTATTCCCAAGGAATAGGCGTGACAACAGCAAATTATGTCAGGTATCATGTCGAACCACTTTAATGCGTAAGAGCGTTTCTTGCATGGCCCCGATTATTTACAATAAATTACCGAGTAGTTGGAAAGCTTTAAATACAGCACAATTTAAGAGTAGATTACGGAATTTTTTGGTAGATAAAACGTACTACAGTGTAACTGAGTTCCTATCAGAGAAAAATATTTTTTAATTAGTGACATCTTGATTGTTGAAATTTTGATGTATTATGACATTTTTTATTTTTGACATTTTGATCTTTGACATTTTGATTTCTGACATTTTGATGTATTATGACATTTTTTATTTTTGACATTTTGATCTTTGACATTTTGATTTCTGACATTTTGATGTTGTTTTTTTATTTTTTTTGGAATTGTAATAATAAAAATATTTGTAATAATAATGACGTGTTAAATGATGTAATGATAATGGTATGATATTTATAATAGTAATGACATGATATATAAGCTAATGATACTAATTATATATAAGCTAATGATACTAATTTATACTATCCTTTTAACACAAACATATATTTTTAATTATTAAGTTGATGATTTAAAATTTTATAATAGTAATTTATAAATTGAATTTAAATAAGTGTAATAATATAAATAATTTTAAATGTTTGCATGCCGATTGGTAAAATGTGGCTGAGCTAAATGTAATCTTAAGAACTATTATGTATTACCCATATTTGCAAAATAAAATTCTATTCTATTCTATTCTATTCACTTCTTCGTATGTCGACGGCAAATATTATTTGAATTTTTTTTTTTTATATAAAATTTCTACTGTTAACAGATAAATAAGGATCCAGCAGATAAGCAATGGTATTCACAGTGCGTGGTATATCGTGTAGGTCTGTATGCCTAGTGCGTGGTATATATGAAATAAGTTCAGCATACAAACCTCAGCATTCCTCCTGGCCACAGTGGGCAGCGCGGCGGAGGCGGCGACGCGGCGGAAGGGCGAGGCGAGGCGCTCCAGCACGCGCATGCGCTTGGGCGGCGCGTGCGCGGGCGCGGGGTGCGCGTGCGCAGTGAGGTCGGCGCCCAGCTCGATGTCGTCGCTGTCCGGCTTGCGCTTGCGCCCGACCACAGTGCCGGTCGGCCTGCTGTGCGAGTCGGAGGCTGGCGAACTTACTGGAAGAGAAACAAATGACAATGTTAATTAGATAGTATTCTTAAGAAGCTTCATACCTGCAGTGTCCAGCAACCAACTCTCACAACTACATAGCATGTTAACATTAAATCGACTTCAAAAGGAAATTCACTCAAAATGATGAAATAACTTTAATTCCAAAAGTCAATATCTTAGAATCTATAGGTATTTCATAATTTTGATTTCCTTTTGAAGTCGATTAAATTTTTTAAATTACTTTTTATTTCGTAATTTTTAGTTTTAAATAAAAACTGAAATATTTATTTCTAATGTTTAATTAATAGTTTTGGTGTAAATATTGCACTAGGATCTACGTAAGGTTTTAAGATGTTTTTTTTTCCTTTGACATTACATCCGTAGCTCGTATCAATAAGCCAAGCCGTCACACTTACACGTATTAGTCCATAGTCCATATCTTGAAAATCACTGAATCGATTTTGATGAAACTTGCACTGTTCCCTAGGTTAAAGTAAATGTAAACCAATAAAAAAATGGTCACGATGATCCGATTAGAAATGCGTGGACAAACATACATCTATAACATTTTATATTGTTTGGAAGCCCTAATAGATTGTCATATGTGAATATATTGCAGTTCCAATAATATTACATACATACATGTCGAATTGATAACCTCCTTTTTTTTGAAGTCGGTAAAAAGTAGGGATTAGGCAAAAGCTCGCTTAGAGCTTGTAGGACAGTTACACACTGATATATTTATTTCTATAAGACTTTTAACGCATTTTAATTCATGAATGCTCTATTTTGAAAATGTTTTGAAGTTTATTTTACCTCTGACAGCAACAACCTAACAGCAACCGTATCACAACAACAATAAAGATCAGTGATTATGACAGCCTGCAAAATAAGGTCATAAAGATATTGTTTCGCTATCCATACCTAACACGAACTAGTAAAATTTTTGAAGAAACAAAACTGATGAATATCAAACAACTCTACACATATAATACTTGCGTTCTGATTAGAAAAATTATAGACAAGACCATCCACACTAACTTATCATTTACCACAAAATCTCAAATTACTAAACGCAGTCTTCGTCGACCAAGTCTACTTGTTTTGCCAAGAACACGCACTAATTACGCTAGAAAGAGTATTACATATGAAGGAGCACAAGTATTTAATAATCTACCCTCATATATAAAAAGTGTTAGCTCTCTCAGCAGTTTGAAGTCTCGGCTATCCAAACACATAATTGAAAACTGCCTTGACTAACATCCTCCAATGAATTTTAATGGTTGAGAGTTGAACTGCTGAATGAGTATAGAATAATTTTATATAATATTATACATATACTTTGGTGACAGTTACCTAAAATAAGTTTACTATATGTTCCTTGTCTGTTCTCATGTAAGTGGCTTTTGTCTTTTATGAGAATAAATGATTTAAACCTAAGATTTGGACAGTGTTGCAACATCAGAGGTAAAATAACTGTGAACAGTCTGTAGTATTGCTATATTCCATTTTTAAAGCGAATGCGTGCCGATAAAAACACTAACAACATTATCACTTCATTCAGCCCCTCTACTACCTTACTGGCATCATAACTGACATATCTTACTGGTATCAGTTTATTTATTTTGTCTAAGAGAAGAACATAGTACATAATTATTATATACTCACTGCTAGTACTAGCTGTGGATCGCGCACTTTTGTTCGCAGTGACGTGTCTGAGTGTAATCTCTTTGAGCGGCTTGTACGACGTCCGACCGCGGATGCTGCGCAGTCCACGTAGGTATGAACTGTCGTCTAAGGGAGCGTCTTCCATGAATGAGGAAGATTCTGTTATGTCCATCTCCATTGTTGTGTTGTTGCCTGAAAGAAAGTAAAGGTTTTATGATATAATGATGTTTTTATTTTGCAAAAATGTTTCGCAACAAATTGAAGCTCCCATATGTATGGCCGAAATTCAATAGTTTTCGAGATATTTGTTTTTACGAGTTACTTGTAATTCGACGTATATCTGTCAGGAGCTGATAGGGGGTCAAAATGCAACAAATTGGCTAGGCCAAGAATATTTTTAACCTCTCTCTCACCAGGCATTTTTAGGCGTTAGGTAAACTAACAAGGTCAAGTGTTTACCCAAGTGTTACATTACTTACCGGTATAGTTAGCCTGTAGCGACGTGTTGGTCTGGTCCGCGATCCTCATGCTGCGCCTGTAGGGCGACACCTTGACCCTGGACTTGGAGAAGTTGGTGTCAGTCTTGCTTCTCTCCTTGTCTTGCGCCTCCTCGCCTGTAAAGATATGTCACACTACACATAACGTTACCGTATCCGTGGTTATATTTGTTAGGGTTTTTGATACCAAGGGTATCCTAACTATCCTAACTAATATTATAAATGCGAAAGTAACTCTGTCTGTCTGTCTGTCTGTCTTTCTGTCTGTCTGTCTTTGCTTCACGCCTAAACTACTGAACCGATTTGTGTGAAATTTGGTACAGACATAGTTTGGAACTTGAGAAAGGACATAGGATAGTTTTTATTACAAAAAATAAAATAAAAAATAAAATTTATTCCGGACATACAGCGCCATCTATTGGTCAAGAGTCGGCATCAATTCAGTACTGAAAATTCATCGGAAAAATGTAAATAAATAGTAAAAAGGTATGAAAATATAATATAAAACAACTTTTAGTACAAAGAAAATGCTCTAACGGAGTATAGATAATTCTATTAGTACTATATGTCGAGTTGGTGATCGCGCAATGGTGTCGATCGTTACACGAGTTCGGTTCATGTTATTGTTTTAATTCATCGGAAAAAAGTAAATAAATGGTAAAAAGGTATGAAAAAAATAATATCAATATAATAAAACTTTTAGTAAAAAGAAAATGCCCGAACGGAGTATAGATAAATAATCCGAGTTGTCACTATGCTCGATAGATGGCGTTGGGATCGAAATAGATCGCGCTATGGTTTCGTTACAAGCATTTGGTTGGGTTCCACATTTCATTTTTGAAGAGATCCCGCGAGATCGGGAACTATGTGGGTAAAACCAAAAATCTGCCGGAAGTCACTATTCCACGCGAACGAAGTCGCGGGCAAAAGCTAGTCTCCCATAAATTGAAAAAGTTATAGATTTTCAGTTACAGAAAAAGAATCTCCTGTTTCGGTCAAAATGTATGGGAACAACATTTTTTTAAATTACTGACGTAAAATTTCTATGCTAGGGGGTCTAGAATCATATGCTGGATTGATGGTTACAGTTTGTGCAATGGTAAAAATTGTATTTTTTTTTTGTGTCCCGATGCTGGGCAAAGGCCTCCCCTTTTTCCTTCCAAGCCTCCCTGTCTTGTGCGATCTCTGACCATGTTGGCCCTGCGAATGATATTAGATCCTAAAAAGTAATAAAATTTTATTTACTGTTAAGAAATAAATTAGTATCCCTCCAAACTGGAATTATCATACAAGTGACAAAAAGCATCCGTTAAAAGAATAGAAGATAAAGATTATTTATTTGTCCAAAACATGAGTATTCACACATGCCATACAAGATGTTACAATAAAAAATCGCAGTCATGTTTTGCCTTAGCGGCGTAAAAATATAAATAGAAGGACCCAACGTCCAGGGAACTTTTGCCTGGTTATAATACTAACAAGCTAGGGTCTCGTCTGCCAAGTCTGATACTTTAGTCAATAACTTGAAGCAGTTTTTGAGATCCCCTTACAGATATAACCCGCAAGTGTTAACTTGAGACCCGAGCGGCCCCTCCCGCCCCCGCGCTGTTACCGCTCTGGACATCGACGCCTCACTACCGCGCACTTACGACATCTGAGCGAAACTCTTGCGGGTTGTACAAATAGAAGTAAATAGATAGCAACAAATAAAGGGAAAAACAAATGGATTCTACAAAAAGGCTGTTAAATTGGGCGCTCTTTTCCAACTAGCAATTTCTGTCAGACCACCTTAAAATGGATATATTCTTACTTCATCATCATCACCTGCCTAGCCTTTTTCCAACTACGTTGGGGTCGGCTTCCAGTCTAAACGGATGCAGCTGAATACCAGTATTTATCACGAAGCTACTGTCTATCTGACGTCCACAGCCCAGTTACTGGGTTATAATAAGATACCCTTGGTAAGACTAGCGGCTGGTAATATTATTCTTCGTAAGTTCCCCAACAGAAAAACATTACATACACATCCCCATTAAAGCACGATAAAATAAAAGTCATCATCATTATTTCGCAGTAAAAACAAGACATTTATGTAACACAGAGCAAGTATCCGCTTACCCTCATTGCCCGGCACTTCCAGTCCACCTTCTACCTCCACCTCTTGATTATTTTCTCCCTTGGCAGCATCTTCATCTTTCTCTTCTACCTTCTCCAAATCTGACTTTTTCGGCGAGTCCAGGAGTTTATCCTTCAATGATTATTTGTTTATTATTAACTTTAATTAAAATATTTAGAAACCAATTACACATTAAAAAGAAAATGCTAAAGTTGAGGTTTTAACACAAAATATTAACAACACTTTCATGAATCCCTCATACAGCACTTTGCGTTTTTGAAAAAACATATTTATTACATACTTACAGATAAAGTTGAAGTTGTAGTGCAAAATGATTGATTTGAATGATTTTGCACTACAACTTCAAACATTTTTATGACTATTTCACTAATAGTCATTCTGAAACCAACTTAATTTATACCAAGACAAAGTTGATATTCGTTTAAGTTAAAATAACATAAATTGGGAACAAGGGTTTGAATAGACTTTACCTTCTTTGTGGACTCTGGTTTCTTTCCTTCCTGAGGTTTCGGAGAGTTTGATGAACGGAGTCGCCGGTCTGTTGCGGATGTTGCGTCTTCTTTGAGCTTCAGTACTTTGTCTTTAGGCTGAAATTATTTAAAAGTGGTGATGAAAATGTTTGTGTGAACGTTAAGTAAGGTTTGAAGTTATTTGCGAGTGGTGATGGTTTATTGAATGTATAATAAATAGATAATTTATTGAATAACTAATATTGCTATCAGATTTTTACTTTCAAGATTAAGCCTAAAATAAACAGTAATGTGTTTTCAATACATAAATACGAAGTAAATAAATAAAAATGTTGTACAAATAAATACAATATATTATAATGTTCATAGCGCATGATAGCCCAGTAAGTTCACAAGGGGAGATCTGATCTCTGGCTATAATCAATATTTCTTGCAGTGAACTTAAACAGCGGGGCAATTGCGTAACACATTATCAATCGGAATCCGTTTCATTTTGACAGTTCAACAACATTCATTGCGTTATTTACGTTTGAGCAGACACATTTTTTTTAACATATGAAGCAATGGATTAGCAATTTGCTTCAAAATGATGCAGATTCGGATTGATAGTGTGTTACGCAATTAGGGTGCAGGTCTTAATAATACTCCTTCCAGAATGTTTATACGGACAATCTATATATAAGTCAATTACACCTTTACATTCGTCAGTACCTGTATACCATATATAAATATCACCTCATGCCGCACCTCTTAAACAAAATCTCTCTTCACCAATATACAAGTAATTATCATAATTACACAGGTATGTAATACGGAATTGGGTCAGTAGTGTTAGTACAGTCAACATGTGCATATTGTAGTAACAGACATTGTGCAGGCTGTTAGCTGTGCAAATATGTACAGAACACTGCTTTGCGAACGTGGAAAACTGATAAGTTTATTTGTATTTGTAATTATGTCAATTTTATTGTGGTTTCGGTAATACGAGAACAGAATACAGGTTGTAGATAAGAATCTATCCGATTTTAGATCCATTTTTATGTGATCGGCCAATGCATAATTTAAAAAATAATTTGTATTTGTTTTCCAAATTCGCAAATTAGTTTTATAACAACATGGAGAAGTTAATAAATGGAGTGTCAATGAACGCCATCTTCGGATCACCGATTGAGCATGCAGTCTTATTGCTTAACAAACTCGTAATGAAAATCGCTTTCATTTAGGTATATAGTTAAACAACAAATCAGTTTTTTTTTTTTGTATAAATGACAGACATTTTGTGTTAATTACAATCAAGACATTTTACTTATTTCAAGTTGTTGGTAATAACTTTGTCGCGCTAGACCTTTAGCACTCCATTTACCCACTCCTCCGTGACATACGTAAGGTAAGCCGGACTTACATCGTCCGCATCTTTGTCCGGCTGTTTATCGGACGCGGGGCGAGGTGTCTCCGGCGTTCGCGTCGCTTTCACCTTTACCATAACAATGCTATTAGTTAGTTAGAGGGTGAAGACAAACACAGTGAAGAGATGTCTTACTGATGAATTAGGTGAATTCCTTACTGATGGAAAATGTGACGCTTATGAAAATGGTTGAAAATTATCATTTCATGGGCTTTACTTTTAATTTGATTGAAAACCAACCTTATTGTCGGCTCTAATAATCAATTTTATCTTAGGGATTTTTATAAAGTGGTCAGTTAGAATGAGTGTTGAAAATTATTCAGAGTTAACTGATAGGCTAAATCGAACTGATGTTTCGGTAGTTGGTAAAATATAGTGGTTTAAATTAGATGAAATTCAGCAGCAAGACATCGATAAACACACAACAGAAAATGTTTACCACAAACCAAAAAAAAACGACTATCATTAAAATATCCATTGTCATTATGAATGAAATTATTACATACACCATTATGAATGAAACTTATTTCTCTCATTATGAACACGATAATGATTGACGATCGAGATTCTAACGGAACTGTCACATAAGTCGTCATAAATTCGGTTTAGTAGATTAATAAACCTGCACCAACCATCAATGTTACTATCACGCGTTCTATTTAATCGATTTTCAATTCAACTTTCAATTAATCGATTTTCAATTTAACTTTCAATTAATCGACTATCAACTACTTGGAATAAAAATCGACTCAAATATCGGATTAAAATCGAGTACTTATCGTAATCGATCCATCTAATGGGAATTAAAATCTAACCATCGTTTGATAAATAACTTGACTTCTCAGAATAAAATCGAATAAAAAACACAAAAAGAAAAATGTATCGACATTCAGAAAACAAAAAAGCACAACAGGTACCGAATAAAGGTACCTGCGATCGACGCGTGAAACTCCTACTGGGCCCGTTTTCAGGAGTCGGCAGTTCAAAACAATCGCCATCAGATGTCTCTTCATATGTCAGCTCCGGGAACAAATCGTCTTGGTCGTTGTCATCTATGACGAGTATCACGTCATCATCGTCCGAGTCCGCACTCACCGTTCCATTGAGTACCTCATCGGTCCCGTTCGTACCGAGCGTGACGTCAGACACACCGTTGTGCACGCGATCGCGCCCATTCTGTTTTGCCTTTGATGGCTCTGCCTTTTTCGTGTCTGGTTTTTCTAGCTGGAATTTTTTAAAGGTTTTTCATGAATATTTAGAGAACTCTGTAGAACAAGAGCAATTGATTTCAGCACAATATAGACTGGGGTCAACAGCAATCAATCAAATTGAAAGGACTAGAGAGATGTTGCAACAAAAACGTAGGAGGACGATTTCAGGGTTGGTCCCGTAGTAAAAGTTGTTCATAATGATGAGTACAATCACCTCTTTTAAGAATTATAACGATCAAAATGTAAGGGTGTATACATAGCAGTGGGAATAAAATTGAACTCAGACCATTGGACAGTGGGATATTGACGATCTAACAAGCATCTAGGTTAGACGACAAAGAAAATCGTAGGAGAGAAATGGTTAAACAAAGGACAGATAGAACACAGGACATTGATGGTTGGCATATAACAAAGGATTATACCGCAGCAGTTGGTTAATATCGACCAGGGGATGTTCATAGGAGGCCTATTTCAGCAATGGATGTTAACTGTCTGATGGATGATAATGGTAATGACTGAGTGCTATTGGCTTTAAGTGATTGTGGGTTGAATACAACTCAAGGAGTAGTTAATTAAGGGGGATGCGCTAGCGTAGCCCACGAAATTAAAATGTTCTTACGTTTTACGCAATTTTCAGCTCAGTGTCAGGTTGTATGTTGATTGAAATATGATTCGCAGCTGTAACAAATATGACTTTACAGAATTAGAATTAGCAATACAACTCCTTTAGAATTGGCCTCAAATGTCATGATTTCATGAAATAGTCATTCAATAGGGTAATATGAACTTAGAGAGTTGTGTTGATGATTTTTATGATTATAATTCTACATATAAATACATATTTTTTACGGCTGCGAATCATATTTATAACGACACACAACCTGATACTGACCTACAAATTGCAAAAAACGTAAGATAATTTGAATTTTCACGGGTTACCTTGACGCTTCCGCTTTAAATATGAATGAATACGTAATGTTACTCAAAAAAATGAAAGGATTCTACTTATTAAAACGTTTAAAGTAATAAAAAAATAAATTGGAGAGACATGCATATCAAGTAGTCAGAACTCAGAATCATCACTACTTTCAAGCAATCAAAGCAAGCAAGAAAGACATGTCTCTGCTTATTACTTTGTTATCTTAATAAAACTCACCTTTCCACTCGTATCTTCTTTACTGCTCTCTGCTTTGCTCTTTTCCGGCTGAGGTTCGGGCTTCTTTTGTTCGTCTTTCGTCTGCTTTTCAGCTTTCTTATCTATACTCTTATCAAGCTTTTCTGCTTTCTTATCTCCACCTTTATCAGGCTTCTCATTTTTATCATGTTTCTCTGCTTTTTCTGCAGATTTCTCCACCACTTTCTCTGCAGCTTTGTCTGTTTTCTCCATGGGTTTTTCTACCGTTTTCTCTGCGTGTTTGTCTGAGGCTTTTTCGGCAGCTTGTTTTTCTTTTTCTGCGTTGGCTGCCATTTTCTTTTTCATCTCTTTTACTGGACTGTGTATTTGCCTCTGTGGAAGGGAGACAGAATTTATGTTATTAACTGAAACCCAAAAAGAGTTGGCAACTAAAGTGTAAAGTGTGACTTAGGACCAACGGGGTAATTGCGTAAAACACTAACAGTAGGAATGACTTTCATTTTGACAGTTCAACAACATTCATTGCGTTATTTACTATGTTGAGCAGACAAATTTTTCGAACATAATATGAAGCAATAGATTAGCAATATCCTTCAAAATGACTCAGATTGTGATTGATAGTGTGTTACTCAATTAGGGTGCAGTTCACCGCTAATGAATACGATTAGTTTACGGTCGTCGGTTAAAATGGCTTCAGTAAAGAAGTTACGGCACAATACGATAACTGGGACGGCTTTGGACCTACTTTTGTAAGTAGTAATAAATGTTTCTTTTTACGACTGCGCATTACCTTTACCTTTTCTTTGTCCTCAGTAACCGCTGATTTGCGGGACACCTTCTGACTCATGATTTACCTGAAACAAAATATAAAGTTATTTAGTATTTATGTTTTGAAAGCACAACTCAGTTCTAATGGGACCAGAGAGGTCGAAACTACACCAATTATCGTGTATAACGAGTCATGTTATTTGGGAATGTCTTTGTGGTTAGAGTTCTTAGAAATTGTGACACTTCTTAAGCCGGGTACTCACTAGCGAGCCGTAACTGTAACCGTTGCATGTACTGTTACCAAGAAAACATAGTGTGTACGTGGTTCGCAAACCTGCCACCACACTAGAACCTTGTTACTGTATCAAGCATGTTACAGTTACAGCTCGCTAGTGAGTACCCGGCTTTAGGGGCACGGTATGAAAAATGTAGATAAGCTGTGGAACGTTATTCAAGTATTTTATTAATTGAACTTAGAAAAATACACCTAACATAACATAACGCCTGTAATCCCCGAAGGGTTAGACAGAGGTGTACCTATAGTAGATAAGGTACACCCACACTATGGTACGCCAGTTATGTTCAAGCTCGATGTAATAGGGGGCGAGCCTATTGCTATCATCTGGACACAACTCCAGATTCCGGGTTGCTACTAAGAAATTCCTGATGAAAAAACTTTCCTGAATAAACATTCCTGATGGGAATTAAGTCCAGGAGCTCTTGCAAAGCAGTCGCGCGATCACTAGACCAACGAGGTAATGAAACTTAGAAAAATTACAAATATAATTTACCATTTACAAACTATTCAGGTTTACAAGATATATGTAATTCCCTAACAGTATTCAACGGTATCCGCGTGAACACAAGTAAGATCTAAGATAAATAGTGCCGCCATTATGTCCTAGACTCAGACTATTGTGTACCTAGGTGTTTGAATATCCTTTTAGCGTTTGAGACACGTTATGTAATATTTAACACACTTTCACGTATTGCGTTAGTCAGAGGTTTGAGTGAAACTGAAATATTTTATTTGTTGACTTAAACTTTAGGAAAATCAGAATATTGATAGCAATTAGCAATGCAACGTTTTTTAAAGTTTTCAGCCCAGGAATTCCAGAAGATGTTTCCTTTGATTTCTCTTTTTTCTTTGTTGTTACATACAACGTCGAGTACGATTTCTGGCAATATCCCGGATTTAGGCAATCCGGGAGACTGCCAGAATTATCGCAGATTTGTGTTCTACAAGTTCAAGGTTGACCTCAACAATGAATTATTAAATTTAGTAGATTACTCAACACTTAATAGTAAGACAAAACGGCTCAAAACAATGTATAAATAGAGTCATCACTATTGGAAACACAGCGCCACTTTATCTTTTCGTGGCACCTTAACTCGTCTTGCAAATTAGATAATAGGATTATCCGTTATACTATACAAAATGGGCACTCCATTTATTACTTATCTGTGCCACAGAAAAAAAAACCTCTAAGTGCATATCACTTGCCATCAAAGGTGAATAACACAAAATTATCTCTAGCCCCATCAAATTGATATAATGACCATGCACTTATGGTGCTAGGCAGCGATCAAGGTCAAGACTTCAAGAGCTTTCTCTGAGATATTAGTTATTTCCCTTCTAGCACAAATAGAGGCGATGGGTTGAATGAACTCATGCGCACACATAGATGGCGGTGGCTTGGTGTGTGGTCTAAATTAATATTATTCTGTTAAAAATTAAGCAAGAGGAAGACTTCTGTTTTTAGTGGCTCTTAAAGTCATTATTATTGATGGGAAATGAGAATTGATATTGTAAAATTAAAAATAGGCAGTTTGGAATAGTTTTATTGTACCTGAATCCTTGTTTTTTACGAAGAATAACGTGTTTGTATTTATAGATTCGTTTCAAGCAATTAATCCGCTAATTAATAAAGATTGGTTATTTTAACTTAGAGCTGGCGAAATAAAAATAGACGAGATTCTTACAAAATTCTAGGTTCTGTTTTTGTAATAAAATTATATTTGTAACAAAGCTACATCGGCCTTAATATTGTATTTTACAGCATTCAAACGAGCGAACATTCAGAAAAATTATAGGTGGCTGAACGCAATAAGGGTGATGGAGAGAGTGGTGAGGTGAGACCGTGGGACGTGATTTCTTTTTTTGTCTAGATGAAGCAACAGATTCACAAAAAAACCTTATTTTAATTTGGTTCTGACATCATATCGTTGTTCAAAAATCCGCTAAGCTGAAGTGGGACTGGGTGGGCCACGTCTGCCGCATTCCCAATAAGCTGTGGACCAAAATAACCACTTCGTGGAGCCCTGCCACGGCTAGAAGGCGTCGCGGCAGACCCCTTAGATGGTGGGATGAGCAGTGATGAGCTGGAGAAAACAAATGATTCTTCAGACGACACTTTAGCTCCAGATCGAAAGAGCTGGAAACCCTGGGGACAGAGGCCTTTGCCCAGCAGTGGGACCATGCAGCTTAGCAGTTACATCATAACATCTTTATAACCCACCTTTTGAGGTTTTTTATAAGCTTGCTAAAGGCCGCTCTTTTATGTACTTTAGGACCAATCAAAAATAAAACATTTAAATGATTAAGTTCACAAACCCGCTACATCTTACCACTTGCACCTCACCACAATGCAGGCGCTTATAAAGGCCATCAGCGCAAGGGCCGTTCATTTACCACTTGGTGTTAACAGATGTTATACATCGATATTTATACACACATGTACATCAAATCGTGATTAACACTAGTAGTTGAACGAAATAGGTTTTTTTTTAAACCACATCACACTAATATTATAAAGGCGAAAGTTTGTGAGTGTGTTTGTATGTTTGTTCCTTCTTCACGTACAAACGACTGGAACAATTTTGCTAAAATTTGGTATGGAGATAGCTGACACTCTGGATTAACACATAGACTTTTTATCCCGATATTCCTACGGGATCGACACTTGTGCGGGTAAAACCGCGGGGCGCAGCTAGTCTATCTATAAATAGATGCCATGTGCTTTACTATGCAACAACTTCTAAACCACTATTATCATTATCATCATCATCCACAGCCCGACTTCTCCCATTACAATACTGAACATGGCCTCTTGTACTTGTGCCAATCCCCACGATCGCTGTGCTAGCCTCATCCAGGTTCTCCCAGCGATCGTAATAATATCGTCAAAATCACTATAACGTAACATTATTATTACGTAGGTACATGTCGCCAGGTATCTACTTCCCATGTACGGCGAGGTTGTTACTGAGAATTTCTTAATGAAACCAATTAACTAAGTACCTACACTTTACCTAGTCATTAAATGATAAATGATTTTATTTCTGTAAGTAGGTTTGCACAAACACTTTTACACGTCAATCATATTTTAAAAACTAGATGAGGTCGGCGTTTCCTATCTGACTACTACATTGACTAAAATCATTAAATAATGACTAATTAATTAACTGTGACTATTTCGTTGGATAAGTGGTGGCAAGCGCTACTGCTGAGCATGAGGTCTGGGTTCGATTCCCGAATCAGGCAATGTTATTGGAGTTTTCCATCTGGAAATTCTCAGTAGCAGCCGGGAGTCTGGATTCGATTCCCGGTTGATTACATACAATAGGCTCGCCCACTATTACATGGGTTGGTTGGTTCTGGGACGAGGTGGTGCACCTCTGCCTAACCTTACGGGGAATAGAGGCGTGACGACCAATTAATTACGCTCTGTATATAGCAGTGGCGAAGGGTGAATTTATGACAGAGGTAGGCCGGACAAAAAAAAATACCAAAAAAAAATTCAATGATGAATTGACTATAGAGTGGTTATGTTCTGAATTTTCGAAGGGAAGCCGGTGGGAATCGAGTCGTATGGTACCTTCGCACTATAGTCACTTACAAAATTCATGAAATAATTACTATCTAATTAACTAAGCGAACCCTAAGCTTTATACAATCATTTTGTTAAGTCCAGCGCACACTGGGCAGATAACCCAACCAAATCAACCCTCTTCATAGCTGCAGCTGTATCTTCTATATTTGTACTACGAGTTTACATCTAAACGCTATTTAGGAAGGCGAAGACAGATTTATTTCGAGAGGTAACTGTAATATGGGCCACCTGTTCCGTAAACTACCGGCATGGAATTTATCTAGTGTGCAGTGTTGATTGACATTTTATGTTTCCTATACTTTATCTGAAATCTGTTGATGGTTTGATTGGTATAATACTAGTTTATGATATTTCTTGCATAATAAAGAAAATATAGGCTACCAAAATCTTTTAGTCACTATTTAAGGTAATATAGTTTAGTGCTTTGGTTTAAAGAGTTGTAGTTTTGATTTTGAAGGGTTAATTATAATATATAATAGAATACTCTTTATTGCGTACACCATATAAATTAAAGACATAAATATAGAAATTTACAAAGGGTGACACAATAGGCGGTCTTATCGCTAAGAGCGTTCTTTTAAAGACAACCTTTGGATGGATTAAAAAGGGGAAGGAAGGAGAATATTAATGCACAGTTTTGAAATCTAAAGTAAAATATTTTAAAGGGAGAAACAATCAAATCATTCCCAGTCAAACTTTACGATACGGAAATCACTGCTGGTACCGAAAAAAAGCATTCCTGTTAGAAAGATTTATGGTTTTGGGGCGCTTCGTTGTTTTGGTTTCTTATTTATAGTTTTTAGAAATAGCTGCTTTGTCTATACAAAGCTATCTTTATGAACTTCAAAGATAATTATTTGAACTATTTATTTGAAACGCACGATTTTATAAATGCGATAAGTAGTGAATCTGTCCGTCTGTTTGTTACGTTTTTACTAAAACATTATTATAAACAGAATTATCTGTTTTGATAGATATAAATAATATGGCAAGTTTTCATCACGGAAAATTAAACATTTCAGTTGTAGGCATAGTTTAAATATTTTTTCGAATAATATAAGTAGTTCACTTAAGGTTAACTAACTCAATGTTGGCATAGTTTTAAGTATAAACCGGAACACATCAATATTTATAACTACAGTTAAAATCTTTTACAATAGGAACCAACCTATAAAAATACGACATAACGTGGTTTTAATTATAGCCTTTAAAATACGTTGATGTTAGATAAGAAACGTTTGTAAATGTTTTTTTATAAAACTATTAGATTAAAACTGCGAGTCATTCCCGAACAGGTGATGAATTTGATTGATTTACAATTACTTTTGTAGTCCAATTTTATAAGAAACAAAAATATATTAAGTGTTTTATAGTAGTTACTACTTACAGATATCGAAGCTGTATGCAATCCCAAATAGAACACTCAGAAAACTAAACTGAAAATAGTTACACAACACAACACAACCCACTACAAAAAATCTAGCTTCAAAATAGTCTAGACTGAAAGTCTAACAACAATCACTGCACCTTGCCACCTACACTTTGAACTAGATGCATTGCAATGCACTCCTAAATACGTCGTCGATGAATGTGAAAGTTCATTAGTCAAAATTCGGCTAATCTAATCACAAAACCAGTTTGTGCAATGTCCTTTACCCCAAGTAGGCACGGGCGATTTTTTACCGTGCACTCAATTTTCAACTCTCGGTGTTGAGCAGATAGTTGAGAATCCAGCACAGGGCATCCCAGCGCGTCAAAAAACACACTGTTGTATTTTCGACTCTCGGCGCTAAGCAGTGCGTTGAAAATCCAGTGCGCGATAAAAATAATCGCCCGTGGGAGCGACTTATTTTAGTTATGTCAAACCGGCTTTTGTATTTTGCTCATTAGGTATACAATAATTGATGGATGATTCATGGAGATTTCATGTGATGACCAGAGGTTCCATAAGACAATGGTCTTTGAATAGCTAATATCTTATCAAACGTATGGTTTAACCATATCAGTTTTGTTTGAGATTAGATAACGCTAGGCTCGCCCCCTATTACATAACTAGCGAAATGTGGATGACGATAGGTACTTACACCTCTGCCTAATCCTTTGGCGAATAAAGGCGTGATGTTGTGTTATGTGTAGATAATGCTTGCGGTATATGCGGGGTTCTGTGGTCCTAAGATTAACTCTCAATGGCTATTGCTCCATAGAGATATCGAGCCTATCTAGCGAATAGATAAATTCCGGTATAGAATAAGCTCAGGGGACCTACTCTCTAAGTCCGTCAACGAAGCTATACGAGCCAGTCCGAAAGTAGTTCGATACCTGCAAATGAACCCTACGCCCGATTAATTAACTTTGTCGGACGGGTAAATGCAAAAAGTGTTGTCATTCATTCTTAGTTCAAAACTAATCCGAAGGTGAAATGGAGTACAAAACGCACATAACTTCGGCCGAAAACATCGTGAGGAAACTGGTGAGTCCTAAAACCAAATTTCGAAGACATGCGTCATCTACCAACCCGCACTGGTTCCGCGTGGTAGATACGGCCTACTCCCTCTCATAAGAGAGGTGGCCTGAATCCCAGCAGTGGGTGATTACGTATTTCTGTACTATGCCACGATGTATTCTGTCAACTTCTATCATCTAGATAAGCATAGCACTTATATTACAGTTTAGTTTAACGTTATCATCACCTTATATCGGCCAATAGTTCACTTGGTTAATGTGAACACTGGTACATTATATCAATACGGAATTACTGATAAAATATGCAACGTGCGGCGACTGCATTCCTTATCGCCTGACTGACTGCCATCTTAAAGTTCAGCAAAGTTCGGTTGTAGAAATGCTCTAGTTGCTAAGTTGTGATTACTGTTAGCCTGCATCATCCCACTGCTGGGCAAAGGCCTCTCCGCATGACTTCCAGCTGTTTCGATCCAGGGCTAAAGTGGACCACTGGTCGTCTGTTTTCTCCAGCTCGTCCGCCATCTTCTACGTTGTCTGTCTATCCATTCCACGTACGTGTGTAAACGCACGTTATCTGTATAATACACACATCAAAAGTGTCTAGGGATCAACATATATTTTTGCAATAACTTTTCTCCTGATTGATATTAATTAAAATTTTCTTTAAGGATTCATCAAATAAAGTGTTTTCGTTTGTCACAGTAACGATAAACCAAGTCACCTTTGCATTAATAAAGAAATTTGCCATTTTCCTAATAAAGGGATTTTTGACATTTGAACCACTAACACAAAAGTTCGAAAAAAAGACTGAAATAACAGTTTTCTTTAAAATTTTATTGGGTAACTTAAACAATTAATAATCCGTGTTTCTACCGCGAACACTAACAACACAAGAACATCGGTTTGGCATACTCAAAATGAGTTCATCCAAATCACGCTGTGGAATGGCAGCCCATGTTCGTTGCAACAACAAAAAAAAGGTCTTCTTGCGACTGGATACCCTCCATATTCGGCAGAGCTCTTCTCTGTAGCATATCCCATGCATGCTCAATCGGGTTCAAGTCTGGCGACTGAGCAGGCCAGGGCAGGACATTGATGTTAGCTGCGGCGAGAGTCTGTCTTACAACTCTTGCGGTGTGCGGTCGTGCATTATCATGCATTAACTGAAATAAGGGACCGATTTGCACTTGTAGAGGAACGATGACGTCTGATACAATCGTCTCAGCATAAATTTGAGCGTTGAGGTTGCCTCTGATCCAAATCAACTCAGTTCTTCCGCCGATCCAAATACCCGCCCATACCATGATGGTTCCACCACTATAAGGATGGACTTCCTGGCAGGATTTTAATCGCTGTTGGCGTCCAGGGGTTCTCCAGTGTCGTATACGTCTTGTATCCGGTCTCATACCAAAACGAGACTCATCAGAAAAGCACACGAAACGCCATTGTTCTTCTGCCCAATTTCTGTGTTCAAGAGCCCATTGATATCGAATCCTACGATTGTGCATTGCTATAGGTGGTACCCGTAGCGGTCTTCGGGAATGAAGGTTCACTTCATGCAAGCGGTTTCTGACTGTTTGGTCGCTAATTAAGCTCCCTGAAGAGTGATGAAGCCTCACGGCTAACATCATGGCGGTTATTGTTGGAGCTCTTCGAGTTAAGATTTGAATGTATCGGTCTTGTCTCCGTGTGGTGCAGCGATACCGTCCTCCATGGCGCTCAGCCACGGTACCAGTGCTTCGGTAACGTGTCCAAAGTCGACTGATAACACTCTGACTTGTATTCAGAGCTAAAGCCACAGTACGTTGCCGGGAACCAGCTTCTATCATTCCCACGGCTCTGAGCATTTCTTCCCTGCTTAAATGACGTCGCCGCTCCATAATAACGTTGGTTTTAATCAGTAGTAGGGAAACAGTAGCACTAATAATGTCTTCAATGCGTTGTATGTTTTTATAGGGAAAATATTGACAGCTGATTTTCATCTTTTACTCGAATTTGATTCACAGTTCCTGATTCAAATTATGAAATGCACCAAAAAGGATCCATATAAATTTATAAAATCATAAATTTATTACAAAGCCACATCTCAATCTCAAGAAATCCGCATAAAAATGCTTGATCCCTAGACACTTTTGATGTGTGTAATATAATCGAAATTAAAAGGAAAGTAAAACGGAGTACCACTTGAAGCCAGGTGTTGATTAAGGAAAAGCCATATAGCCACTTCACATTGGAGTATGCTGCTCACATAATAGCTATGCAATGACACCTGCACTATTAAATACCTGTGAGGACAGTGCACGTATCGGCAGGCGTAGTTGGACAGACGACCTCAAAAAGATCGCTGGGACAGACTGGATGCGGAAGGCGCAGGATAGGGTGTTGTGACGCAGCATGGAAAAGGCCTATGTCCAGCAGTGGACTGCGATAGGCTGAGTTGATTGATTGTTGATTGAGGACAATGTAACGCTATCGACTTGGCCGAATTCTGCGGGGGAATTGCGTAACACATTATCAATCGGAATCGGTTTCATTTTGACAATTCAACAACATTCATTGAATTATTTACGTGTTGAGCACACAAATTTTTCGAACTTATGAAGCAATGGATTAGCAATTTGCTTCAAAATGATTCAGATTCCGATTGATAGTATGTTACGCAATTAGGGTGCTGGTCGAAACTTGTATGAAATGTCTTATATGAGATGACGAAGGAGAGAGTAGAAGAAATTATGAACATGAGAAAATGAAACTTATCCTAGTATTGAATCGTCTTCCTGCCTTGCCAGGTGCATATTATGTTAAAATGTCGTAGGCAAATGCGATAGTAGGTACAACGACCTAAGGAAAGGGTCACGCGAGAGAGCGTGATGCGGGTGTCGTGGGGAGTCACGATCAATTAACAGATGGTGACAGGTTGGTATTTAGCACATAGCAAAGGAAGCGTTTAGAATTAGCAAGCAGGGGATAGTAGGCAGAAAGAGACAGAAGAAATTAACTGAAAATCATAATCAGAGGGGTATTTCTCGTAATTTTAAGAACGTTCAGTCTGAACTCAGTCTCAATCTGTCAAAAATACCTCTAAT
This sequence comes from Hydraecia micacea, assembly GCA_914767645.1. Classification (NCBI taxonomy): domain Eukaryota; kingdom Metazoa; phylum Arthropoda; class Insecta; order Lepidoptera; family Noctuidae; genus Hydraecia; species Hydraecia micacea. Next base: position 903,195 of record OU611798.1, read on the forward strand.
TTCCCTACATTTTTGACAAGTTCTTGTCTGACATTGATTTTCGCTGAGATGAGATTGCGACTAGATTTTGAACGTTTTAATTACGGGTAAGGCCTTCAGTTCTTTTACTATTTAAATTCAAGGAAAGCTACTGGATTTTCAAGGAGTCGGGAACTCGGGACATCCGGCAGCAAGTTAAATAAAGGTTTTGCGGGTGTGATAAAGGTAGACATGTTGCTGCCAATGAAAGGAGACTTGAATGATAATTTTAGCTTTTTACACCTATGAATTGACAAGTGTTTTTCAGGAAAAGGCAAATAATGCTAATTTATCTAATCCTACTCATAACAATCGTTTGTTTATTTTCACATACTGCTTCAAACTTATTTCAAACAAATTTTTTACCCAGTTTTCTACCAAAGGGACAAATCAATACCTTACATAACATGAAGGTAAAACGCTTGCTATTTTTTATAATAGGTAAGTTCGTCAATTCACGTCAGATAACCTTGGAGTGCGAATTACGAGGTTATGTAACATGGAGTAGACAAAAAACTACGCTAATGATTTTTTATAATGAGTAAACTAGTTTTATGCAAGCGTGGGTGATTAATTTTGGCATATTCATTCCAATCTTGTCGGTAAGCAGATCAGATTTTATGCTGATGAGATATTTGGCTGAGAAAATGCAAGATTGAAACGAAACTGAAACTGAACTTGAAACTGTCAAGAAAAAACATTTTTCAGAATTTCCCATTGAATGCTGAGCGATATCGCGACAGATCAAGACGAAGATGGAGGGACTAACTTGATTTCTACCGAAAGAACTGGCCCGCAATGGCAGAGGACAGAAGTGTGTGGGAGAGTGAGGCCTTTGCCTTGTGTAATTCAGACTACATTTTAGACTAGACACTGTATAAAAGCCGTTGTTTCGTCAAACTTAGATGAATGTGTCGATTGGCTGATGCGGAAAGCTGAGGAAACAATGTATGGTGTGAAAGTCTACAGGTTAATGGAGTTAATAGATTCGTTAGAGCCATGTTTTGTACTTTCAGATCAAAGAGAAAGGTTCAGGGGGTCTACTCCGAAGTGGTAAATTTATCGGATCGGCCGAATGTTCGGTCATTTCCTACTACGAAGTTCATTCTATTTGGTTCGGTAGGTTCGGATCCGACTGAACTTCATTCTGACACTTGTTGTATCGTAAACCCTACTCTGAACGAGAAAAGACTGACCGATAATTTGAGTTTGGCAAGAGTTACATCGTGAAATTAATGTCAAAATACACGACAGCAAAGTAGCTACCTTTTGAGTATCGTAACATATCGAATTTAATGAATTATTACAATTTTATGTTTGTTACTGTTTGTAATATTAGTTTATCTAGCTTAGTTTTCTTATTAGTTTTCATATCCTAATCCAGTAACACTGATTAAAGTAAGTTTGTAAGGCATTTTCTGGAATATGTGTAAGGATTGTCATATAGGTATAATTACGTAACTTGAAAATGTGATTTTTTTGTTTATGTAGATATTGAAATAAATTTGGTCTCAAATGATAGAGTTGTGTATAAAACTAATATTTCAATTGGATTTATGTAAATCGGACCACGCATTCGGAATATATTACAAGATTTGTGTAAGGAAATTGTACCAACCTATTTTTTTAAGGTTTAGGTATGCTCTAGATTTTTTTTATTGTAAACAGCGTGCCTGCTCCACCATTGAACACACATTTGGGATAGTCAAGGGTTGATGGTGGTTTCTCGTGGCAGCAAGAGACGTGCACTAGGATGCACATAGAGCAGGCAGAACAATGTTACCCTCCTGTGTTTTGCATAATATGTGCATATGTAAGGGCCGGAGTGAGTGATCCGGAGTTAACCCAAGATGATTTTGAATCTGAGAACTCCCGGCAGGTGATATATCAGCCTGCTATATTTGCTGATGATTTGTCGCAGATGCTTTGAGGAGGGTACAAAGAGAGAGGGAAAGACTGATACAATCATTAGATAATAATGAATAATATATATTTTTACAATACTAAACAACTAGAACTAATCTTCAATTTGTTACAAGTAAGACTAAAAATAATATAGCATTCAGCGTGGTGCAAATTTCTTCCCACAGTCGATGATTCAGCGTAGGTACGACTGTCGATGCTCCTCAAGTTGCCTTGGGCCAAATCTCGATGAGGAGAGCATCCATTTGTGCCGCTGTCGGTCTGGACATGGTGACATGTTCTTGCAGAATGTTTGTTCATAACTTTCATTTACAAACTTCCAAAACACGAACATGATAAACGATAAGGCCAAGGGACACTTTATCACGCGTAAAGTGAATAATTTATGTAGTTTATAGTAGATTTAGCTTGTTTTTTTGTATACATCTCATAACTTGACTTTTACACTTTACACTTCAGTCAGCACTTGACGATAAACGACCGAAATACGATTATCGCTATAGGGATAGCGACACATGAGTTGGTTTGAGTTTAAAAGTACTTTTTCTCAATTTTGCAATAATAAAAATCACAATCTCTCCCTTTGTTTGTTTACATGTCATCCTTTGACTTTTATCAATTTTCTTTTTATTTTGACAATCGGCAAATCAATCTGTCTGCCAGCTACAAATATATTGTTTTTTCGAGAAATATTAAAATGTTCTTAGGAATAAATATTGAATTAAAAGCAAAGTTCTATTTTCTTACTATAAAAAATAATTTTACTCTGTAATTCAACAGTTCAATTATATCGAAATGAGTATTAATTACTATAAACACATATCGATAAAACGTTCACCTCTGGCACTACATTTCGTTCGTTCCGACACTCTTTTCGAACATTGACTATGGTCCCGACCAACCTGAGCCAATCCGAACCTTTGTCGTAGTAGGGCAACAATATTCGGTTCGGCCGTGTGTCGGATCGTTCCGATCATTCGAATGTGTCACTTCGGAGTAGACCCCCAGGATCGTAGCAGGTAGCGTTCCTGCCTACCCCCATGGGAAATAGGCGTGAGTTTATGTGGAAAGGTTTGTTCCTAGGTATCAACTTGAAGAAATATACACCTATCGGTGAAAAAATAAATGTCGTACACTACGTAAGAAATCTTGCGCGAAAAATTGCAGTTTCCAAGTGGGTTACATCAATACCAATAAATACTAACTAAACACGAAACTAGAAAGTCTAGGCCACCGATATAATACTAATTTAGAAAACTAAACAAACACCCATTGTATTGCAAATACATTTAGCAATATTTCAAGTCTCGCTTTTTAATATTATGTATATCCTAAACATTGACTCATCGTCACAAATATATTCTTTACTTAGCCTGTTTAAAACATCATTTAAATGTATGCAAAAAAACTTGTATTTCATTCATAGACTTTGAAATATTTAGTATACTTATTGTGCTAATTTCAGATCTTGTCAATAACGCGCTGTATGAATCAGACATCCGCGTTGTTTACGCAAGTGTTTAACAGGTCACCTTCCAAAAAGGTAGAATTAAATATTTTAGGACACAAATGGCCCCAGATGGGACTGCTTAAAACTTAATGTATGAAAAAATTACACTACATCATTCGTAGTCATTTTTTTGACTCCAATTTTGGTACCTTATGGCATGTCTCCTGTCATGCCATGTCACGTAAGGTTTTTTGGTTCAAAAGTCAGCATTTAAGCATATCTGCCTACTTATAAGCTGACTTTCAAAGCCAAAGTGCATGTAGAGTACACAATCAATTTGAATATTTAAACAAAATAATATAGAAAAAGTTTAGTGACTAACTTTCACGTTTTTAAGATCAGAATAGACCCAGACAATTCACAGTTACCTGAAATTGAACAGTATGCTTAGTGTGAGTTTGACAACACTGTTCGAATGACTTCACCATCGAGTAAATCGAGTTAACGTCAACCTTATCGAGAACCGAATGCAAGCGAGTGCGAGTTGCCATCAAAGTTAACCATTCGATACGCGTTTGGTCACCGTGAATTGCGAGCATTATTTTTCTTATGTTGGTGTTACATACGCGTCCTCCGATAAACCGACCAAATAGAATGACATTATATATTCAGTGTTCTTAATGAAAGCGGCTGTCTATCAAATTTGTGATGGTTATAACGGCTTTGTTTATGTTTCGTGAACTTTCGTGTTTGTTTGTTGACTATTGTGTTGGAATACTACAAAGAGTAAAGTAACTAGAATACTATTTGATTCTAATTAGATTTTATTAATTAAAATGAAGACAAGTTCGTCCCAATTTGTTATGATGGTGACATTTATGGAGCAGTGAGTGGAATTTAAATTATTTGGTGTTTAAAGAGCTTAAGATCTGTGAAATATACAGAAATAAAACTAAGGTCAGTGGGTCCTCTAACTTTGTTTGGTCTTTTAGGCATGGAGACCTCAGCAAGCTGTCTACATCAAATGCTAGAGGTAGGATCACAAGTATGAAGAATTGGGAGGAGTTAACCCTGTTACTCAACAGTGATGGTAGTGGTGATACCAAAACTACTGAGAAATGGAAGAAGGTTGGTTATAATGGTTATGGCGTATCTATTTTGGCTAAAACAGGGATGCGGTTCTAATACAATGTTGGCTTCTTTGCATGATTTAAGGTTTGGAGTGATTTCAAAAATAATACCAAAAAAAAGGCTGCACGTCTGCACAGAGCAGCTAGGGGCACTGGTGGTGGGCCCGCAGTATTTGTGAAACTGACCGATTTAGAACAGAGAGTTCTCAATATTATTGGTGTGCAAGTGGCTACGGGCTTGGCAGTTGAAGAGGCTGGGTTGTCACAGGTTTAAACTTGTTTACTTATTATAACAGCAACCGCTATTAAATAATTATGTTACTATAATGGTGTCTCATAAATTGTATTTTCTTATAGGAGATTCACATTCAGCCCAATCCCACTGTGGAAGATAATATACAAACTCCACATCAAATTGTAGAATGTAAGTTACTCATATCAGCATATTATTATTAAATTGTTGTCACTCTGTTTCTGAAATATAATTATTATTTTTATTTTAGCTCAGCATTTGAACGAGTCAGTATCACTGATGAGAGCTATTTCTTCTCCACCACTTTCATTTATAGAGGAAGAAGCTCAAAGTAAGATAATTATAAGCAATTTTATCTCTAGATAATTATGCAAATTAATTTAGAAATTCATATCAATTAGAGCATACATAAAATAAAGTATCTCTTTGCAGGCAGGATGTTTATATGAATTGATCCCTAGAGGAATAAAAAAAGCAAATGATCTCTCTTTGTTACTTTTTCCTGACCTCTGAACTGTTTTTGATGAAACTTGGAAAAGAGTTAGCCGGATGTAAACTTCAAAGTATTTTATGTTCTAGGTATCCAACCTAATTGGAATGAGCCAGGGCCATCGAGACTCATTGCCCCAATGCAGTCACCACCTCCTACCACGGCTGCTCCACCTCTTTTTGTGGAGGTACAAGTGGAAGGTAAGAAAGAACTTTTTAACTTTTTAAAAGACTCTTCAAGATGGCAACTGATAATATTAATAACTTTTATTATTTTTTTTAGAGACTGGCACACTCTCCCCAACCAGACCTTCATCTCATGTCCGTGTTGCTCAGCCAGAGCCTGTTATGTCTGTGCAAACTACTCCTCGCCGTGCAAGGAGAACTGGAGGTTCACCTCGTAGACGCACGGCGAGGCCAGCACACACTGAACAGGCAGCACATCACTTTCTCCAAGCTGATTCATCTTGGAGAAATTTCAAAGAACAGCAGCACAATGATAACATACGAATTAGGGAACTGGAAATACAGACTCAGAGGGACTGGCAAGTTATAGGCGGAAGAATTGTAAATGTTTTGGAAAAACTAGCTGATAAATATTGTAAAGATTAATTACAAAAATTTTTCTTTCCAGTATTTATCAGCTAGTTTTTCCAATTAATAGAGAAATAATATAGTAGAGGCCTTTGCCCAGCCGTAGAACCGTTACAGGCTGGTATTATTTTTATTTTATTTAGAAAAGTTTTATTATACACTCTGTGATTCAGCAACACAGAATCAAGCTTATCTTGCATATTCTACTTGTGATAACAAAAACTTTCATGTGTTTCCAATGTTTGTTTCTTTTGAGAGGGGTACAAAAAACGTTTACATTTAGTCCAAGAGAGCAATTCATTATGTTTGAGTGCACTATGGAGTCAATTTTTTTTTTTGTGGAATTTTGTCACTTGAGGGATTTATGATGTTATTCCACTTGATTTAATTTACATTCCGCAGATTGGAGTGTTTTCCTTGATAACTGTTTATGTTACTTTAAATGATAAATGACTGATTATATCATGCACTAAAGCAGGTGTTATGTGTGCGGAGATTTTATTTGTGTTTCTCATGTCTGGAACTATTAAATTGTTATTATTAATTACTAGCTGTTACCCGCGACTTCGTCCGCGTGGATTTTTTTTCTAAAATAAAAGTAGCCTAAGTTACTACTTATTACATCAGCTATCTGCCAGTGAAAGTCGCGTCAAAATCGGTCTAGCCGTTTCAGAGATTAGCCAGAACAGACAGACAAACAAAAGTTGTAAAAAATCTTATTTTGGTATTTATTATGTGCCGTGTATACATCCATATTCGTTTAGTAAAAAGCGGATATTTTAATATCACAAACAGACACTCAAATTTTATTAATTTGTATAGATATTGTGTAAATACTTAGTTATCTAATATATTTGAAGTGTTGTAAAAATATATTTAAAAAAAAGTTCCTGATAATTTATTTCAAGAAATAATTATGTTAATAAAAGTATTGCAACCTCAATGTTTGGTATTTTAATACTGTTCCTCTTTTATATATTAAAGTAGCTTAGCTTCATTATTTATTCTTACAAATTCTAAACTTTTTACTTAATATGTAGTGTGTAATGTTACACAGGCAGTTTTGCTCCATATTAAAGTATCATAGGTATTCAGCAGCATCAAGTTAGATTGGAAGCCCAACCCAACATAGTTGGGAAAGCCTTATGGTTTGCTTTTCGTTAGGAAAACAAGATTATAGTGTTATACAACTTTTTCATAATTTATTCTAGGCCAATCAGTCACTATTACAATGCTTAACTTATATGTATAGAAATCTAATTTAAGAAACTAAATAAGAGTAACAAGATCTCAACCATTTTAGGGATATAAAGGATCCAATATGTTTCGCCACCATCAGCAAGATACAAATACATATCTAGGAAATACTAGCTTCAAAGTAGGAACATGGTTCTTACTTACACAACATGTGCTATGCAATTATATAATTAAACATACCAAGAGACTTAATCTATAATAGTAATCATAATCAGCCTATAGTGTTCCCACTGCTGGGACACAGGCCTTCTCTCTGTGAGAGGGAGTGGGCCGTAATCCACCACGCGGGCCCAGTGCAGGTTGGTGGATAATAGTAAAATAGAATAAAAATATTATAGTTTTTACAAAATAAAGGTGGTAAAATAAAAAAACTATTTCTATTCTATACAAGTGTACAAAAAAAAACTAAGCTAACTTAAACTATTATGTACAACAACAACAACATAATTATCCTTATCATAACCATGATTATTGTTTTAAAATTAAATGTGTGCAAGTCTTCTAACTAATTGTTCCCTTAGAACCCTTCCTCTGATTAGGTCAGACGTTGAAACACCTATTACTCTCTCTATGGGAATGGGCTCATTGTTATCTTGTTCTTCGTGTTCTAATCCTAAAAACAAAAATAATTTAATATTCAAAACTCATTTGTGCCATTGATTACTTTTTTGAATTATTAATTAATTAATACCAGTCATGTCCTCTTCTTCTACAACATTGAGATCAATGCCAATATTATGTAAAACGCAGCAGGCTTGTATAATTCTTGCACATTTCAGTGGCTTATAGTGGAGCACTCTATCTTTGTTTAGACATCGCCATCGATTCTTCAACCGCCCAAACGTATTTTCTATGACAACTCTGGCTGCCACATGCTTATGGTTGTAAATAGCTTGCAAGGTGTCCGGAGCAGCGTCTAAAATGGGAGTCATCAGCCATGGTCGTTGTGGATAACCAGAGTCTCCTACAATGATGATCAATGTATTAGTTTATTTGCGTTAGCCCAATGCACAATGTTGTTCTAACAATATTTTATTGGGTAGAGCTTACCTAAAAGCCACACTATCTCCCCATTTTGATGCAAGGACTGCATATAATGGTTGATGTCACTGTTTTCCCATATAAAAGAATCGTGATTTGCTCCTCCAAATTTGGCATTTACATTTAAAATTCTATAATGGTCATCACAAATCTGTAAAATAAAAAGTTAAGAAAAATAGATCTTTAAAGAAGGTAAGAATAAATCTTAGCTAACTATATCTAATGAAATTATTATTTACCATTTGAACATTAATTGAATGGTAGTGCTTGCGGCAATAATACAGATGTTCTTCTGGTTTTGGTGGGCCAAATATCCTAAAATGGCTACAATCAATACACCCAATTACTCCGGGTATTCCGTATTTGTCACAAAACCTGAAACAAACAACATTCATAGTACCTACCTATGCATTTCACATTACAATGATATTGATATTGTATAATTATTTACAGTATATAAATCATGTAGACCATACCTTTGACTGATTGTTTGCCTGGCAATTGAAGTATTAGGAAACCGAATATATTTTCTTAGTATGTTCTTATGTGTCAGAGCCTTGGTAACCTCTTCAATGTAGACACTGCACATTTTTTGTGAGACGTTTTTCGCAACTCCCACTGGGCGCTGGTAAGACCCAGTTGCATAAAAAAATAGGGCTGTAAGGATCTAAAATAATAAACATAGAAAATAAGAACGTTGTGTCAGGGGGCAGGTTGAAAAAAGTGTTTCAAAATAGATACATTACCTTATCTTTCAAGGATACCCGTTGAGAAGACTTTAAACCAGCCAGCTGCCTCAACTCTCGGCACAAAAACCTGACAGCTGCCTTAGGAAGCCTATATCTTCTCTTAAATTCAGCCTCCGGAAGGTTTCTTAGTGGATTGCTAGAGTTACGTGCTCTTGCACGACCAGTGGACGTTAAATTACGCTCATCTTGTGCTCTCGCGGTCTCAAACATCCTCCAAGCGAAATACATACGAGATGCCATTGTAATTTTTGTTCACACTAAGAAATTAGATTAAATTACTTTGTTGTTTCACCACTCTCACGACGCTCTCACCACAAAATTTTAAGTGACAACTATTCCCGCTCGCAAGTGACTGCGTTTCGTATTCGAGCTGTCAAAACTGTCAAAATTGTAACTTGCACTCGCGTTAGACATGCAAACGTATAGCGATGTGCTCGAAACGGTCCTCACTTTCGAGAGGCACTCGATTGTCACTATCGACGACCAAGAAGCTTATAGATAAAAGTGGAGCCAACACTCTGAATACCTATCTGAAGCCGACTGTGGGCTAACGCTCTCTTTCTAAATACATACATATGACAAAGAAAGCACATATCACTGTCTCGTTCTTATGTGTGTATTTAGAAAGAGAGCGTCAGCCCACAGTCGGCTTCAGATAGGTATTCAGAGTGTTGGCTCCACTTTTATCTATAAGCTTCTTGTCGACGACGTAAGTTTTAAAACTTACACTCACACAATTTAGTTCTCACGTATGACGCTAGGTGGCGCTTACCCAGCGCCATACAAATTTGCGTAAACGTTAACGCGTTCGATACGTAAAAAAAACTCGCACTAAGCATACAGCTTCTTTTTAACAAAAAAGGTAAGTGACTGAAAAATTTAAAAGTATTGTCCTATTTTTTGTGAGTTGGTAAAGTTGGGTTTTCTTTTTTATTTTGTGTTTGCATTTTGTCTGGTGCACTGATCTTTGCTCTGAAAGCTGCATCATCGAAATGGTACCCATACTATCTACCCAAATTATAATGCGAAAGTAATTTTATTTTGTGTCTGTTACCTTTTCACACTGTAACGGCTGAACGGATTTCGATGAAATTTGCCGCACACTAACCCCAATACGCCCGATAATACGAGTACGTTCCCGTAGGATCAATTCCGACGTCCACCAACGCGATGGCGTGTGTAAAAGCTACTCATATTATTAAAATGAGCTTATTATGTCCAATGTTTTATGGGCATCAGATGTGAAGAAAGTGAGGCAGTTAGTCTGTTTATGGGTCGATGGTCTGAGGAAAGCAATGCTGTTAGATTTAGAAACATTGGTTGCGGAAAACGGGAGTGCAATGTGGCACACTTTCAAAGAAAGCTATGTTTAGTATTGAACTGCGAGTTAAGAAGAGTCGATTATTGATTCTCACATAAGCCATCCATACTATACTAATATAATATTAAAAGTACCTAATCAATATTAATAATAAAGCTGAAGAGTTTGTATGTTTGTTTAAACGTGCTAATCTCAGGAACTCGCAGTCGGATTTTAAAGATTATTTTAGCATTTGATAGCCCAATTCTTGAGGAAGGCTACTTAACATCGCGCTAGCACCCTTAGGAGCCGAGCAAAAACAGAAAAAACGCTGAGCGAAAACAAAGTATAACGGCAACGGCGGTTTAAGTATAGCGGGAAAGCGATGCGATGCGATCCGATGCGACGGGGCGGGTTGGGGGAACAAGAAATTTCACGCGGACGAAATCGTGGGCAGAAGCTAGTAATGTTATAAAAAATACGAAAGGAACTCTGTCTGAACTGATTTGCTTGGGCACACGGATAACCCATGGATCTGAGTTAGGATATACATAGGATACTTTTTATACCGGCAGTATGTTTTGTGGAATAATTTCCGAACTCTACTCGGGCGAAGTCGTAGGTAAAAGCTAGTATACAATATTTTTGTTAATCGTATATTGCAGTCAAAACACCATTAAAATAACGGCTTACTCTTCAAACCACAGAGTCTCTAAAAACCATTATACGATGAATCAGTCAAACACTCAGACGATCATCATAAGAAACTCCAGTTCATCATCATACATCAGTCAATTAACAGTTGGTAACACAATAATTATGCGATTGTAGAAGTGTTTTTTGGGACGTTGCCATAAGGGTCAACGGACTATGTAATGATCCAATGTGGCGTACTTCGGAGCCAACATGTGGCCAATGATGGCCATTTCAACTGATGAGATCAGTGTAAAGTTCTAAAGTTTTATTTATGACTGGTTTTAGGACTATACAATACATATTTCCTATTTTGAGATTATTGTAACAAAAAAATTTTTTTTTATTATTATTTAGGAGTAAAGAATCGCTCAATTCACTTCTTCGGGGTACAGTATGAAACCCATACCATCATCTCTTTCGTCGAGGAGGTAATCCAACATTGGATCAAACCAGTTGGCGTATGGCGAGCGCATTGAAGACTAGCAGACAGTAATGGATTTCTAATGACGCTCAACTAACGGATTAAAGACTTCATTTAAAATGTACAGGAGTTATGAGGTAATAACGGTAGTTTGATTATGCTGCAATCCATGAATTGCTGTGAAGATGGTGTGTAATATACATAGATAGGCGGAGAGGAGATAGGCTCTATTTAAATTTTACGTTTTATACTTTTTCCTACTAAACCTACCCAATATCTACTTTAAACAAATACTTTTTGGCTCAATAGTCGTTCATCTATTGCGAGAAGGACCTTGAACCTAGCACTTCACAGCTTCTTCAAACTTTGTGCGGTAGATTTGAGCAAGAGATAAAGTGGTCAATGTGTTTTGAGGTACTACTAAATATTTCCTGCTTTACAAATGCTTATTGGATCAACAGATATTTATAGTATTGCGAGTTGGACGTTGGGAAACTCACACATCACATCATGGCTTCTTCAAACTTAGCACGGTTGTGTTAAGGGGCTTACGCAAACCTTCTGCGAACATGTCATGTCCCAGAAAGAGGCGGCGGAGCGTGCGCGGGAGGAAGATCCTCACGCGGCGCTGCTCCGAAGGCGGAGGAGGGGTCGAAGAAGACGTCAGTTTGACAGTCATCTCCGACTCCTCCCAGATGGAGGCCAGCAGGCAACGGGTGCGGGGGCACCCTTACCTGTATTGCACAGGCCTCCACCAGTGTCGAACGGGAATGGCCAGGTGTCCCCGGCCATTCCCGTAGCCCCCCAACATGGGGGGCATGCAGGGCCCGCCAGCTAGACGGGCATGCGCCGGGAGGGTTGTGGAAATAAAGGCTGAGCCGGTTTCCCATGGCCCTCCCATCACGGCGATGTGGGTACACCGCTGAGTTTTAGTGGGTATACTGTCGGTGCCATTCCGACAGGAGTCCCACATACCCTGTCTCGACCCCCGCGAGCGGGGATGCGTAATGCTTTTCTCAGCGAAAAAAAAAAAAAAAAAAAAGGGGCTTACGCAAAAAACGCAAGTTTTAGAAACAATAAAAGTATATGATCGACTACAGTAAACAAAATCAAAAAAATATATGATATTCTTCAGGGTATATGCTAGTTACATAGTGTTTTGAAAACATAATACAACTTATTCGGTACGATAGAAAAAGATTATGAAGATACCTCTAAAACTTTCTTTTTACAGTAAAAACTATACTAATATACGTACAATCAGTATGATTTTTTGTCAGATTATTCTATAAACAACATACTAAAACTATTTTTTAGTCCAAACAATAGGTTTTTCGTAAATAGATAATTGCTTCATATTTTGCAATAAATTACCAGCGTTGAAGTCATCGCGCTTCTCTTTCTTTTCTATGCAGTCCGACAGTGACCGCGCTTTAGGACATGTAGTCCTCTTAAGTGGCCGTGGTAAATTTATTTTTCATCTCGATTCACATTTCATTACGAGTCATCAACCTAAGAACCCAGAGGCATAGTGCTAAGGACCCATGAAGTGTCTTGAAGAACCCAACAAGGGCCGTCGGCGATACTTAGGTCTTCACAACTGGGAGTAAAACGATAATGTAAGCATTATTTCGCATGCTAAACGAAGGTAAATAAGGACCTACGTTCCATAGTAAACTAGCGACTGTAAAGTTGGCACGTTAACAATGGGCAAACATACCGAGTCAATATGAGTTCTCGCTTACCTGAACAAAGTAAAATAATTTTAACTTAGTGATAACTTGTGCTTAATAATGTAGAAACCATATCAGCCCATAGCTGAAGAGCAAATCCCTTTCTCATATAAAGTAGAAATGAGCATTGATCGCAAACTTGATATTGCGTGGTAAGAAATTCTTTAAAAAAGTAATGTAAACTGGGCACCCATTAGGTCATAATGCAGCACTTACAACTGTATAGCGCTCTTCAATAAATATAAATGTCAATTTTATTCGTTTCTAGTCGCCTTCATTAATTTCCCTTGACTGAATAGCGACATTGGACCCAAGACTTATTATTCTATGATTTGTCAAGCATTCAGAAGTTTTCTCCAGAGACCTCGCCTAACATTCCTTATCTCTCCAACCCTAAATCTCTGCCACACCACTAAATTAATCACATAACCACTGATCATGAACTCTATCAATTAAATATCACCATATTCGGCAGCGTGTAAAGCCTGCATAAAGCTGTGTACCGACAGGAAGGAGGTCTATTGAGGCATGCGTGTGCGCATTGATGCGAGCATGATATGCATCACAATGCGCTCTTGCCGGGAGTGTACGTATGTCCATAGGGTACGGTTTTGGTGTTATTGAATTTAATGGACGGTATATAGCTGCTTGTTTGAATAGTTGAAAAGACTCTATTATTTGTTGAAGATATTAAATGACAACATGGTTGGAGGATCTAGAGCTTGAAAGTTGTACTTGTGGGCTTCGCATTTTTAGCATGGCAATAATATGCTGGCTCCGATCAACTCAAGACGTCGCTAAATTTGCCAAAAGAAGGGGCAAAGAGCGAAGATACTAAATAATCACCGCCGCCATGGCCCACGCACAATGGTCCACTTGAAGGACAAAGTGCGGAAACCAAACCCTCTAACATAGAACATAGGTCGAAGATACTGGTACAATCGTAAAAAAGGCTTTATCCATCGTTACATGCTGACCAAAGGACGAAAAGTCATTTAGGTTATCCTTCTAATTAATAAGGTGCATGTGTTAGTTTATAAAGCTACATTATTTATATTTCACACAGTTTTGTTGCCCCAATAGATAAACAAACATGGCCTGTGGTTATTTATGGAAAAAGTCAAGTTTTCCCTATAGGTACAGTGTCACGCGTCAGATTGTGAAAGTATGTATTTATTTTCATACAATTAATACCACACGCGCAAACAATTGCATGATTATTTAGTTGTTAAATAAAATACCAATATAATGTTAGAATTAGAAAGTACTAAGTAAATAGAGGCTATTGAAAAGGTCAGGAAACTCTTGCTTTTAGTCCTAAATCTGTGAAAATTCCAAATAATATTAGTCGATTAAAAAATCTGCACCACAAGAAATATTATCAAAAATTGCTAGAAAGAAGAACAACTTATCCTTCTCCAATTATCTACAGAGTCCAGCTACTGAGGTTCCATACCGAACCCGATTGAATAAGGAATTCGTTGTTAAACATTCACTAGTCAAGTTCAGACAAACGTTACCTACAAGCCCTACGACCACATTTCAACAAATCACATAGCATTATACTTCTGAACCACTTACTCTATTATACTCCAACTATGCCTCACAAATGCATCCTGCACAAGCTATTGACAACGCACAGTTCCTCAGCTCTCCAAAGATTTGCAAGTTAATGCATATATGGACAAATAGCTGACAAGTTTCAATGACCTCCAGTAACCCCTGTTGAGGAAACTTGAGGTTTTAGCAAAGGAGGTGTATTTGAAATATGATTCGAGTAACTGTATGTAAAGTTTGAGATGTAACAGATTTAGTTATATGGCGTGATGGGATGTGGTTACATACAAGGCCTAAAATTTTGAAGGCTTACTTTGATCAACCCTTCGTACGTCCGGAACGTGGATCCACGCGAGACACAATGGCGTTTTAATTGTTTCTGTAATTACGGCATTCAACCGGTTCGAGTACCTTACTATTCGACATACCTCGGAGAAAAATGGAATTGGAGTCTTTATACCTATACTAGATAGGTTATAAGCCTCTAATCAAGTTATTTTTCTTTTCGTGGTGGCACGGTACATCAGTAACTTAAACTGTTTGAAGATGACTAATATACATGCAAAAGCCATTCGATCTTTTTATACCAAAAAAAATAATCTCTCATGAAAAATATGGCCTCAATATTGATGCTGTCAAACAGAACAGGTTTATTTGCAACCAAATAAAAATAACTTGTTGCTATGTGAGCGATAAACATTTTGAGACTCGCTAAACAAGTCAGAATTATATCCATGAGGATATTACATCAAATTATTCGTGTAGAAATAAAGACTCCATTAATTCCTACCTCCATTTATAGTACTACACTACACTGTGCCCACTAGACTATGTAAATGGTTTCAATGTGTGTGACCATATCAACACACTTTATCATGTATTGTACATACCATAGGCTGAACCCAATCAGTAATTGGAGCATTGGATCGGTAAGCGAACAAACTGCTGATGTTTACACATTGATTGGGTTTCAATTTGATATGCTATGCTATCAATGTCGGTGTCTCAGGCGAATGGAATACACCTTGTTTCAGCGCACATAGGAATACTCAGAATTCGTTTTGTAAACTTCATTATTCCATGCAGTACAAAATTGGAAAGGGCTCAGATAATAAGCAACAGTAAACACAACCAATTAACACATGTAAACTTACTGAACCTAAAATCTTTTTTCAAACTTTAGCCAGCGAGTTATCAAACTTGGTGAAAATGCATTCTTGTGATGTCTACAGCATTGAGAATCACCAAGAAGGATAAAAAACGTTATTCTAAAAACGAAAACACATTCGGGTCGCTAGCATCAAAACCACCGAACCAAACTAAGCGCTTTACCCTTTTCGTGTACAGACAGTAAAAAAAACACCATAGTATTAAGTTACAAAAACCACAAGCGGTAGTTCACTTGTTGAGCACGGCTGGATGCGCGAGCGCTCGTCTATCATCACACATCACTGGTTTCGATACCAAGGGTCGGGTACGCTACGCCATTGCCATTAACATCTAGTCCTGCTTGAACTAATTACCCGATGTGCCGTACCTTACTGTAGTAATTATAAAGCAAAAGTATTGTAGTAAAACATGGACAGTCTCTTCCGAAAACATGAACTGTTAAAGGATTTGCGGCGTTAATTTAAGATGCAGCAAGCGGAAATACCTAGATGGCGTGGTCTATGGATTCAGCAAGGGACGGCAATTTTATAAACGACTCGGCCAATATTGTTATAAATCTAAGGCATTGGTCAGTAAGAAATGGAGCTCAGAAACCGGTATAGATTTTTCTAAAGCTGTATTTCTGGTGTAGTTCAATCGCAGTACAAAAACTACTTCTTGTAAAAAACTGCAGTATCTACGTGGTTAATCAAGTCTGGTTGGTCTAGAAACAGAGTCCAAAGACTCGGGACAAGACTACGATGATGATGATGATATAGCACATACTATGATTTACTCAGTTTCGGTCCGTTAGCTTTTATTCGAAGGGACTGGGCTGACATCTTGCCCTGCATGATTTGACTAATTGAGCTATTACAGTGCCGTACCTTTGGATAACGTACTAGTCGAGCATGATGTGAGATTGCCCCATCTTAATAAACATGTCGGCAGATGTAAACAATGGGTAACGTTGTGAAATAGTGGAAGGTATTGTCAACAATCGATTCTAGTTAGTGCAAAACCGACAATATTTCAATCTGCTCGACTTAGTGACTTCAATGACGAATAGAATTGGTATCATTAGGCCTCCTACATCAAATCTATTTATGGCTATAAAACCTACATCCAACTGGCCCTTCACATTTCGCTACTATACGATTGCTATTGAGCTCATTATAGCTAGTTACTACCGTACAAAGCACCTAGCTATTGTACTAAGTATTCAGGTATTTGTAGTACATTCCAAATCGCTTTGTATTCTTGCAACGCCATCAATGGGCAGGTGAGTCACCATCTCAGATTTCAAGCAGGAAAGAATGACTAAGAATGGGACCTAATATCTCCAAATCATAAACTAAAGATCTGTGTCTTCATTACAGAACTTGCGATAATATTGGTATTTGGTACTGAAACCAGTGCAAAACCGGTGTCTAGTCTCCGACGAACAGCATCCACCTGCTTAATTATCACAAACGGCGATCAGAAATCCGGTTGCCATGCACAGATTATAGCAACACTCGCCACGATTTCTTGTGGCGGTTTTCAATGGCGTTCACGGCTTCCGTAATAGAGTAGACTACTTTTGATGCGTTGATGAATGATGTCGACGAAATCATTTAGATTAGACGAGTGTTCTCGTCCCGTGCTCAAGGCCGTGCAAAAAAGTCTGGACGTTATACTATACGGTGATTTGTTTGTGTGTTAGCAGAGACAGAGGCCCGTGAAATTTTGTAGGTAGGCGCGTTGTTCATGAATGTGTTTTTCTTTCCATTGTTCATGTGGGAAATATGAGCAGTGCCGTTATTCTAGCTAGTACTTTAGGCCGCTTGCGCTCGTCAGTAGCAGTACAAAGTTGGATTGTTTAATAAGGCCTCGGCAGGTTCCTTGAATGAAAATGATAAAAAGTACTGAAGGATTCAACAAAAAAAATGTTCCGCTTGCGCCGCATTTTCGGACGAATTCGAGGGCTGCCTTTTGTGACGTTATAAAACTAAGTGGACTAAGTATATAATTTTACTGAAAGGACGTTATCTCCGTAGTCACAAACAAGGAACGTTTAGTTTATCTTAAATTCAATTCACTTCCAACCATCTCGACCACGTGGGTGACTAATTATACCGTGTCGTGCCTAGATAGTGTTCTATTTAGTCACGCAAGATATAACAATGTAGTACGGTGTACATGGATAAACGTAGTAAATAGCTCGCGGCAATTTATGACGGAGATTATTCACTAAATGGGGTGTTACGATTTGATCTGGATTCTGGATGTACTTAATGAACTCGAGTGCCGTGGTTGTAGTATCTTTTTACTGTTGTAATACTACGTTCCTGTTGTAGTTCCTGGAAGGACTTGGGGAGACCTTTGCGGGAAAAGAGTTCCTGGAGGGACTTGGGGGAGGCCTTTGCAAGAAAACAATTCATAGAAGGACGCCTTTGACCAACTGCGGGACAGTATAGGCTAAACAAAAGATAAAGTACCATAAAATACAAAGACAATAGGATTTTTCGCTAAAAGGCGTTCTACACGATCCAGACCGACCGCCGACAGAGGTGACCTTGGTCCAGTTGGTGTGAAAATCTACCGTGTAGACGTTGGTCGGTCGACCAAATATGGGCGGGGTCAAACGACCTTTGGACAACCTTGGTCGGCAGCGCATCCATCGCGACAGGCTGCGTCCGTGGTCGGTACCAACCGTCTAGAACGCTGTCGGCCGACGGGAGAGCTTCAGTGTGCGTTTGTCAGTCAATATGGGCGCACGTCATTGCGTGTCACAGCGATGGATTCACAAAACGAACCCCGCGAACGAGAGGTTCTGACCGAATTTATATCTTTATACACTGACTAGCTTCTGCCCGCGACTTCGTCCGCGTAGATTTCGGATTTGTGACAGGATTGCGTATCTCAAAAGGAAATCAAAATAACCCATAAAGATACAAATTAAAAAAAATAAAATAAATAGAAGTAAGAAGATGAATTTTTTAAACTTTGCGAATATTATGAAAACTTTATAATACTATACAGATCATGGATGTGATGTAAATAGTTATATTATGACTTGATTTTTGATTTTGTAAACTTATTTACCGACAATTTTTTTCTATACATATAATTAAGGAGTAAATCGACCGAATCTGTAGGTGTACAATGAATATTTTTTGAAAATTCAAAGCTTATTATATTTTTATATTTATATGTTTAACAAAACCAAACGTCCAATTTTAATCATTCAAAGACCAAATATTATCTACATAAACTGAACTTAGTGATGAAATAATTGATTTTGATAAGGATTAATAGCATGAGTGAAATAAATGCGTTTAAATGTAGTCCAAAAAAAAATTCAAGATTTTTAAATGAAAAAATGGTTGTTGTGCCTCACTCGACATAGATAGGTATAGTGTGTCGCGTACTTTTTTTTAGATATTTATAAGATCTACAATTAATTTGAACATTTTATGGTTCTATCTTTTATAGTTTAGGCAGCGTACGCAAAATAAGTAACTTTTCTGGTTGATTTTTTACACCTAGTGTCCAAAAAACCCAAATTTCTTACGGAACCCTATTTTTTTCCAAAATAAAATTTTGCCTATGTTACTCGTGGATAATGTAGCTTTCGAATGGTGAAAGAATTTTTTAAATCGGTCCAGTAGTTTTTGAGCCTATTCATTACAAACAAACAAACAAATTTTTCTTCTTTATAATATTAGTATAGATTTATCATGTCTTTGGGACATTGAATCTAATTTATATAAAGATAAGAATAAAAAAATGTTTATTTAATTTTTAATTTTTATTAATAATTAATTTTTCTTCTTCATTCAAGCATAAAAAAGTTATTGCCAAACCGACCTTCCGTTGCTTTGAAAGGCAAGGAGCCATATTGATACGTCTTTACGCTGTGAACACCGGACGGAATTGACAAGTTGGTGTCAACCACCGACCGTGTAGAACGAATACAAAAGTTGGTTGATCCGACCAAGGTCACCTCTGTCGGCGGTCGGTCTGGATCGTGTAGAACGCCTTTAAGGTAGCACGAGTTTTACAAGAGGTGCTCGTGCGTAAAGTTATTTTTTTTGGCCTCAGAAACGGTCGTTGAAAGTATGATGTTTCACATAAAATATTGTGTTTCTTTAGAATCATGTTTTTAGACTGTGACCAAGACATAATGCCATCTATAAAGTTGAACTGTTTTTCATTAATTAAATATTTAAGTAACTTCTACAAAAATATCTCGATAGATACTGTTGCTTTTTTTTAACTGCACATGGCTTTAGTATTTATCTGTTTGTTTATAAAACAAGTAAAAATAACGATAACAAAAGTTGTAGACAGACATTGCCCAGTAATCTTGAAATATCCTGACATGCTTGGGGGACCTCATGCGCGGTTTATTTGCCCACTTGTCGAGCGAGTAGTCTCGACGAGGACGCAATTGAACGCAGATTATTATACCCTTTTGTTTTTTTATTATGATTTAGGTACCTACTTTCTTTATGCCAGCTTGCAATATATGATGTTGTTTCTCCCTGGTACTTATTTGGTAAAGGGCTAATAATCATAGTTTTATTACTCTGTTCTGCATGACCATTGGAGATTAGGTGAGGTAACTGGTGTTCATAAAATATTTCATAATATTTTTTGTGAGTATTAAGAATTGTTGTACTAAATTAACAGTGGTAGGAAGTGTTTTTATGATAGCCTTGACTTTATAATGTAAGTATTTGATTTGCAAGTACAAACTATGTTGCTATGGTCATACAAACCATAATATGGTTGTATTGAAGAAGTTTCATCAACAAAATGTTCCTTGATCATTTTATTAATTTCCTTATCTACACTGATAAGCAAGTTCGTTCACTCCACAAAAATAATTCAAACAACTTGGAGGATATTCTTTATCACAGACAAGTGAATCTGAAAATAGTGAAAATCCTTGACTAAAGCACTAAGTAATTGAAATCATATTCCAAAAATAGAATAGCCGCACAAGAAGAAGCAAAGACAAAAAAAGCTTTTTTATTTGTGCCAGTAATAAAACCACAATTTTAATCCATTGAATAAATCCTTCATGCCAGCAAACTAAATATTATCAATCATAAACGAAATATTATCTTCACTGAGGAGTAAACACGGGGCACTGATAGATAAAGAGGTTAGGGACAGGTGGGGCCGAGATAAGTGGAGTTATCTGATTTGCCACGGTCACAGCACTCACAAATTACTGACATCTCTGTGTTGAAATTATGAATGAAATTTTAATTTTGATACTTTCACAGAACTAAAGGATAAAGATGAATAGCCTAACAAATCAAAATTACGCATTATTAATTTATTAAATGAATAAATTATGGATCAATGGACAATTGGACATCAACCATTTTGGAAGGTTAATTTATTTTATTTACAATTTCCTGTTTAATAAAAACTGTAATTAAAAATATATTTTAGGTACTTCATTGAATATTTTGTTATGCTAATAAATAAACAAGCCAAGTTTGTTAATCAATTGATGGGAATGTTATACAAGGAAAACAGTATAAGTAGTAAGTATACTTATTGGAAGCATAGATTACTGGAACATTAATTGTGTTGAAACAAACTTTGTAAATAAACAGGTAAGTGCATTGTTTTGATAAAATTAATCAAAACATTAGCATATTATTTTTATTTTGTTAGATAAAGCACCAACATTTGATAGCTTCATTTTTTCCTGTAGTATTATTAGTATGCTAGAGTTTTTCTAGCCAAAATGTCAAGGTAAATGGAATGCACTGCATTCATTTGAGAAGTTTGATGTGCTAAAAATAAAAGTATAGGTACCACATTGTTTAGCACAACTATCGCGCCAAAAACTCGGCGAAATTAGTTCTAAGACTTCTAGCAAAGAGTCACAATACAAATAAACTTTAAGTACAAGTAATTATATGGTCAGTGGAAAATGTGAGAACCAGAGGTCGAATGTCATTCATTTCTTGTACGTTTTTTACAGGAACAAGGTGCTGAAATAGTGTAATACGAGTAGAACGCTGCCACTTCGTTTTATATTACTACGGAGCGTAATTAAAAACACACCGACGCTCCTTTGGGCGTGCGCAATCCATAACCTAAATAATAAATACAGGCATCTATAAACCATAATAGGTGAATAAAGAAGTATGTGAGCTACTTTCCGGCAATTTTTCATAACATTTCCGAGTGTAATAATCCAGTTGGACAAATAAAAAAAACAATAATTGAAATGATGGCGGGCGGCACAATGGCGCGCTCACTGTTTGATAGTAATACACGCAAGAAAACAAGGAAAATACTCACGTTTGATTACAATAATCCACACTCACTGAAAAAAACACTGAACAAACCAAATATCACCTAATTTGGCGTGTAACGATCAAACAAAACGTATTATTTTCGAGAAAGCGTCGTTGAAACACATCGTTTTTCCGGATTCAGAATGATTAGTGTTGCCAACAAATGAACAAACCTATAATATATAACAAAAGCAAACTGTTTCAGTCAGATTTTTTTTTATTTCAATAATAATAATTGTTGTAATGACAAAAGTATTGCTGCATGAAAATTAGGGTTCAACCAAGGTTAAACTGTAAAATGAGATATAAATAGATTTATAATATTTTTTCTTTGGCAAGATAACAA
This sequence comes from Hydraecia micacea, assembly GCA_914767645.1. Taxonomy (NCBI): domain Eukaryota; kingdom Metazoa; phylum Arthropoda; class Insecta; order Lepidoptera; family Noctuidae; genus Hydraecia; species Hydraecia micacea. Next base: position 925,612 of record OU611798.1, read on the forward strand.
GTGTTCCTAGTATCGTTGACTTCCCTTATTTGTGGGAAGATTATAATAAATAAAAAAAATCTTACTAAGTTTTTTATCAGTAGTAAGTAGATTTTTGCACGTAATTTTCAAATGACAGTTGACAAATGGAGGTCATTGATCTTTCTATTCTTAATTGCGTCCAACCAACCAGCCAGCCAATCAGTATTGTTTAGCATGTTTTATTTATGGCTATGTCACTAATAATTATGTAATTAGGATCACTATAATTAGGATACTTGCTGTAAAAAAATACCACCACAAGCTTTACAAAATTGACGCCTTACAAAAGTAAAAAGAATCAGTAATGTTTTATATTATAATCTATCAAGAAAAAGTACCTATTCGGGGCTATTCGGGAAAATTCAATTCCTACGTGGTAGCACTACTGAACTGTCAATCGAATGTCAAAATAAAATAACCAAAAATACCATGTGCGTTGCGGCGACACACGGTATTCGATCTATAAATAATTATATCAAGTGATTGTTGTGCCATGGATTACGTGCTAGGCAGCGTGGCAGCCTTAATTACCGGCAACGTGACACCAAGCAGACCTAAGCTCATAAAGAGAGCCTTAACTCCTACAAAACATCAGCCTTCACCCAACGTTACTCCAAAGAGTGAATTTGTTGAAGATAGATCCATATTTCTTTCACCAAGTATGCAGAAAAAGAAGGCTATAGTCAAGAAGTCGCCGAAGAGAATATTTCAGAACCCAGAACTTGAGAATGCTGAAAATGGTGAGGACAATTTAAGTCTCTCAAGTCCTAAGGCAGATAAAGTGAAGAAACATTTAAAAGATGAACTAGAAGCTGACAGCGTGGCTAATAAAAGTACATCTAGTCAGAAATCACCTAAAAACAAAGGTACTAACAAAAGAGAATCAACATCAACTCAAGAAAGTAATAAAAGTATTACAGAACAAGATGATAATGAAAATACTCCTAAAAAGAAGAAACAGAAACAGAACTTAGAATCAGATAATACAGAGAATGTAAGTACACAACCCACAGGCAATGTTAGTACTGAAAATACTTCAGCTGCAGCTAAAAGTCCTAAAAAAAAGAAGCAGAGGCGCAAATCAGTAGGCGCCACAGATAGTGTGAAAGAAAATGATACCAGTGACAAATCAAATGCACCTACTCCTAACAAAAGTCCTAAGAAACAGGATAATACAACATATATTTCAGAAGCAGCAGTAAAAAGCAATGAGGTCACAGAAACAAATAATACTAACACACCTAAAAAGAAAAATAAGAGACGAAAAAAGAAACCAAAGGCACAAGTAGCACCACAAACTATTGAAAATAAAGATAAAGAATCAGATGGAACGGACAAGGAGAATATACAAAAAGAGAATCAAGTAGCAACAAAGAAGAAAAATAAAAAACGTAAGAAATCAAAAGGACCACAGAATAAACCAGAAATTATGGACACAGATGAACAAAAACCTGACAGTGATGCAGAATCAGATAGTGAAGAAGAAGAAGAAAGCACTGAAATTAAAAGCACAGTCAACCCTAATGCTATTACAGATAAAGAATCAGATTCAGAACATGAATCAGACGATGAAATAGAATCGGAGAATGAAGAAATAAATAAAAAAGTTTTAGAATCAGAAAAGCCAGAATCTTCAGATGAAGAAGATGAGGATACAGAGAAGGTGGAGAAAAAAGAAGGGGAGAAGAAAGAAGGGGGGAAGAAAGAAGGTGGTGAGGAGAGAATTACTGAGGAAGAGATTAAGAGGACTCTGTTTGTGGGCAATGTGCCCTTTAGCGTGAAGTGTAAGAAGGAATTGAAGAAGATTTTCGGTCAACATGGACAGATAGAAACCATCAGGTAATTTTTAGACCATTATGACTTTCTAAATACTCCTTTTTTCTGAAGAATATTCAGTAACAAACAAAGCTGTATAAATCCGAACAAAAGATTGATCAGACATACCTTCATACAGAAAGAGTACATTATTACTAATACTAATTTGGGTCCATGCAAAAATCGACTACTTAAGTCACACATATTGTATACTATTTTATAGTTTGTGTGACATAAACCTGCACTTAGGGTTTATGTCACACAATGCTATAAAAACCTTTAGTCCCAGACACATAAAATTCATTAAAAGACATTCAATTCCCTTAGTTTATAACATCTCAACCAAATCAGACCAAACCTTATTTCTCTATAACCTTATAATTCATGCTGTTTTCTCAGGATCCGTACAGTACCCATAAAGGATGGCCGCTACACTCCCAAGCTAGCCGTGATCAAGAATGAGCTGCATCCTGAGAGGACCACAGTCAATGTGTACATTAAGTATGCTGATGAGGACTCTGTGGAAAAGGTCAGAAATATTTTCCTATTGTTTTGGCTTTATAAACTCCACAAATGTTATTTTCACCTCATTTTTATAGAAGTTTCTACTGAGTATGCAATTTTATAAGTAACTCTTATCTAATCTCCTTTTGACTGATCAGTGATCTTAGTTTTCTATTTGTTGCACTTTCAATTTTGCCACTATAATAACTGCTGCAATGAGCAGTTTTGTACATTTGACAATAACCGTCTTATTACAAAGCAAGTCCTAACTTTAGACCTAGCCTAAACCTTCAAGCTAGTTACTGTATTTTGAACTTTTTCCCGCAAATGTAAACTTTTTATGGCAAAATTGACAACTTAGATTCGGGTTTAACTTCAATTTTGGTAATAAGAACTTTTAACTTTGTCAGATTATAGTTCGAAATTTAAAAATGGTTCATGGTTTAAACCTGGATCTAATGATAAACCTTGTTATGTAATAAGCCCATAAGAATTTGAACTTTTCTCCAATGTGTTTGAAGCAAACCAGAGAATGCTTATTTTGTAGAGTCCTAGATATCTATCTAGATAACTATCTGCGGATATACAAACTGTTTGTATAGCCATACTTATCAAATCTTGATAAAAAAGTAATAATTATTTCTTTCTCCAGGCCTTAGTTGAAAACAACACAATCCTCAATGAGAATCACCTCCGAGTCTCTCGCAGCAGCAGCACAGGAGCTGAACATGACCCCAAGTGCTCCGTATTCATTGGAAATATGCCATTTGCTATGGAGGATGAAGCGTTACGGGCCAAGTTTGAAAACTGTGGGGAGATTCATTCTGTCAGAATTATTAGGGATAAAAAGACTAATGCGGGGAAAGGTGAGTTCTATCATAATAATATCACAAGCCATGCGCCCGATCTCCCATCGATAAATGAAGTACCATACAAACTTTCATCCCCTATTTAACCTCCTTAAGTACTGCATTTTCAAAAATCCTTCCTTAGTCCTCTCTTTCAGTATAAAAGGAACGCTTGTGCAAAAAGCAGCATTTTTCTACAATCTTGTCACTTTCTTTTATATCACAAGTAACATTTACTCCAGGCATAGAAAAGAAGGGTATTGTTAAATATAAATTGTTGAGTGAATAATACTTCAATTATTATTATTCTTATTAAAACGACATTTATCCTCTTTGAATGAATGCTGCCCTTTTTCTTTGTTATTTGTGTTTTTAGATTCTAATACAATGCTATTTTGTTTCCAGGATTCGGCTATGTAAACTTCGAGTCAAAAGACGGCGTAGAACTAGCTTTAGCTTTAACAGAAGAAGATCTTACAGTCAAGAACAGAATACTCCGTGTAAAACGATGCACGCAAACAACGACCAAGAAGAAACCAGTTAAAAACAATAATAACGTGAAACACAGCGGATACAAGGGTGGCAATCACCAGCCTAATCAAGAAACAGGTGGCTTCAATAACCAACCTTACCAACAAAGAGGAGGGGAGGGGGGTTTCAGAGGGGGAAGCCAACAAAGAGGAGGGGAGGGGGGTTTCAGAGGTGGCAGCCAACAAAGAGGGAGCTTCAGGGGTGGTAGCCAACAAAGAGGAGGTTTCCGAGGTGGCAGCCAACAAAGAGGAGGTTTCCGAGGTGGCATTCAACAAAGTGGGGGTTTCAGAGGTGGTAATAACGAAGGTAACCAGCAAGGAGGTGGCTTCAGAGGTGGTAGTAATCAGCAAAGAGGTGGCTTTAGAGGTGGAAGTAACCAAGGTTACCAGCAAAGAAGCGGGCCACCTAGCCGTAACAACCAGGGTAATAGGCAGAGAGCGTTTGGTGCCGGCAATAACCAGCAAAGAGGCGGATTTAATAAGTTTGATAGCCAGAGGAATCTACCACAGAAAGATGAGCAGGGGCGCGAAGGAGCTCACAGGAGGGTTATGAATAAGAGGAAGAATCAGGTAGGAAAATGTTTCTAGAAATTCATATTAGATATTAAGCACTTTATTAAAGACTGACTTAAAAAGTGTAAATTAGTCGACTGCTAAAAACGTCCTATGGTTGTTAGAAAAGCTACAATGCATTTTGGCTAGAATGTTATAAAGTAGTCAATCTTATTGAACACCTGGCCCACATTCGACCAAAATTCCTATATCTAGTTTAAGGGATCCTCAAAATCTAACAGTACTTCTTACCCATATAATGTCTTGGTAATTTGTAAAACTTAACGTTTTGACCGTTAAGTTTTACGACTTAAAATGACCGATGATGACGACTTAAAATGGCAGAAGCCAGCAGCAGCAGAGTATTTCTTTTTATTTTGTTTTTTAAGGTTTAATAACTAAATGAGTACTGGCAATAAAATCAACTTTTGTTTTCAGGACGGTGCGGGCGGTGATGCACCTCCAAACAAAAAACCGAAAGATATGGACCAACCTAAAGAAAAGAAAACCAGGAAGGAATTCGTTGGTATGACTGCTGAAAAGAAAAAAGTTAGTAACTCTTCAAAACTCAGTGTTTCTTCATTTTCTTATTAAGTAGACTGAAAGATCGGCTGCAGAATTCATCTATGTCAAGTAAAGATCACAAGATGTTGTAGGCCTCTTCATGATTTGTCCAAGGCTTTTGAATGTGTAAAGCTGATCACTGTTATCTGTCAATTTTGAACTTAAAAGTTCGTAGTCGTGCTATTGAGCTTCAAATATCCTATATATGAGAAGGGACAGCAGAAAGAAAAGCATATGTGTTGTAACATCGTTTTTTGGCTTAGTACATGTTGGCATCCCACAGGGCGCTATTCTGGGTCCTCTCCAATTCAAGACCTTATTTTATCTTTCGTAAGTGTTCGTGTATTAATATTGAAAATCTTTTACTCTACAGAAACACAAGTTCGACAAAGGACTGAAGAAAAAGAAGGCCCTGAGCGAGATTTTAACGAAATAGTATGATTATGGTGATAATGCTTCCAACTGTATGTAACTTATTGTTTTAATTATTATGTTCATTAAACTCGCGAATATTTTAAGTAATAAGTATTTGATTTCAAATAATAACAGCCGCACAGGTCGATCGATCAGGTTAAGCTACGCTTGCCGCGGTTGGTCTGTGGATGGGTGACCATCTTTACATACCGAGACCCCTCCGTGCCTCGGAAAGCATGTTAAGCCGTTGGTCCCGGCTGTCATTCGTGGATCTTTGACAGTCGTTACGGGTAGTCAGAAGCCCGAAAGTCTGACAACCAGTCTTACCAAGTGGTATCGTATTACCCAGTAAATGGGTTGTGGAGGTCAGATCGGCAGTCGCTCCATGTAAAATACTGGTATTCAGCTGCATCCGGTTAGACTGGAAGCCGACCCCAACATAGTTGGGAAAAGGCTAGGCAGATGATGATGATGAAGTATTTGATTTCATTTTGCCCTTATTAGTATTATACCTAATCAATTTTAGATATTATACCACATACTTGTTATCGCCTTTTCTGACGATATACAAAACATGAACGAATTCGCTCGCGAAAAAAATCAGCTATTCCCTACATATATGTTCGCATAACTCGTCAAAATGTAGGGAACAGCTGATTTTTACCACTTTTTTATGTATATCCATGCCAAATTATAGCTTTCTAGTACTAAGAGTCTAAGCTGCAGACGGACATAGCGAAACTATAAGGCTTCCTTGTTGACTACGGAACCCTAAGAACGGTATTTTATAGTTATGTAGTGAAACTTATTAGTTAATTATGATAAAAAAAAACAATTTAGAAAAAAATACGAGTCGAATACCGGGATTTACCGGGAAAATTTCTATGATGCGGTATTAATATCGGTATTGAAAAAATCCGGTATTCGAAACCACTAGTAAAAAGCCGGGTACTCACTAGCGAGCTGTAACTGTAACATGCTTGATACAGTAACAAGGTTCTAGTGTCGTGGCAGGTTTGCGAACCACGTACACACTATGTTTTCTTGGTAACAGTACATGCAACGGTTACAGTTACGGCTCGTTAGTGAGTACCCGGCTTTAGGTGCATACTGTTGACAGTAGTTATAATGGTTAAAATGGATTTTGCCTGTGTCATTATGCAATTTCATACAAACTGAATTGCGATGAGCAATGCAGTTTCTTAAGGTATCGATGGCAAAAAGTTCAAATATGTTTGGCCCATAATTTAGCTACGCGAACTCCGTTCACTGAAGCAGTCATAAATACTATGGTCCGGCCGCGCCAAATTTGCCAAAGATGTAAACAACAATGGCCGCTCAAAATTGAATAAAATTGATATACAAGAACATTTATTATTAGTAATGTTTATTTTCGTCTAAATCTCCGAGCTAACTAGCCGAATACAAACATTACTTAAAACAAATGTTCTTCAAAATCGATGTACAGACGCCAGCACATCAACCTACACCTAACTGTCAAATTTTCCCAATCAACATTGAACCTTATGCTTTAGCGATAAAGTTGAAAATCTATTACAGAAATCTGACAGATTGTAGTAGGTTGATGTGCTGGCGTCTGTACATCGATTTTATTAAATTTCGAGCGACCATTGTTGTTTACATCTTTGGAAAATTTGGCGCGGCCGGATTTTACCTACATTGCATTGAAAAACCCAGTATGAACTTGGTGTTTTGGGATATTATTTGGAAAACTGTCTCTAGGGCAGCTAATAGGACTGTCGAGTTGGGTTTATACAGCCCCTCATTTTGCTTAATACTTGCAGTAATAAATAAAAATACTTAAATTATTTGGTACAGTATTTATTGTATAGTTGTCATTACAAAAATGTCAATGTTAGCAAAAATAATCACAGTCTGACACTTCTAAGATACAATAATTAATTCTACACTCAATCGATACATTCGCTACACCATCTATCGACCGATTTACACAACTATTCGATGTTCCATTTGCTAAGCGACATCTCTAGACTGAAAATTATAAAAAAGATAATATTTTATACAAACGCCACATATAACTTAATATCTAGACTTCTATCTACCAATTCTAGACTCCGTAACAACCTAACTTAACTGTACATCACTACAATCTATAAAATGATGTGACCATTGATTATTATAGATTTTGAATACCATAAAGTTTGTGTGTTGCCGTTTAAAAAACAAGATGGCGCTGCCGTTTTACTCAATCATTATTATGTTTCGAATAACTCTGTCATGTCTTATTATATTCACACAGATTTTTTTAACAGAGTCGAAGCAAAAATAATAATAATAAAGTATTTAAAGTTCAAACCAGTTTTTATAATTTGATCCAAAAAAGGTTTTTTTGAAAAAGTTCCTTATACACCATTATTGTTTATGGCACCATCTTATTCTATGGTAACTCATTTATCAGGTATTTTCAACATTGCATGTCAAAATCTTACATTATAATGTCCCTTACCAATGATAGCTAGGAAAACCTGTGTTTATTTCGAGATAAGACAGATTTCACTTCAGGGAAACGGCGATTTTAGGGCAATATTTATTTAGCATGTTGACAACACCACAGTAGGTATTTATTTTTTAAATATATTTACTATATAATAGCAACACTGCTTAATTGTTTTAAATTATTGGTAAGCCAATATAGAATCAGACTTTAAATAGCATTTAATGTACTAAAATCAGAAATAGAGAGAACTCCCGAAATAAACACATGAAAACACATTTTAACCCTAAAAAGCGTTGGACCAATCATTATTGCTAACATTCCCGTTAACCCTAGAAGTATATCTTGACACTAACGCATAAATATAAGCTACTATTTACATTCCGACTAACAGTCAATTAGCTATAAGAACTAGGTCATTAAAAACAGTTTTGTTCGTATTTTTGAGCAAAATATAATTTTATGAGGATGTTAGCGTAAAAGGGGTAGTAACACACATTTTTCTTTTACAATAAAATTTGAAATCACTTGGCTTAATTTTTCAATGCTTACTGCTTTTGATAAATTAATCGCAGTTTATTTTCTTCCATTCTATCGAAATTGGAAATTGATTTTTCTTGAAAAATATGAGATAAGCCACTTTTACACAAACATCCTCAAATACACAAAAAAGTGACCATGTTTTCCATACTAAATCGCATTTAGAAATCATAGAAAACTTTTTCTTGTACATATTTAGAAAGAAAGCCGTACACTTTCGATATTTGGTGGTAACAGGCATAAGCGTGATTTAGGCATTCTGGAAAACATCCAGATTTTTTCTACATCTCCAGCCTTAATTTTTTTGTATTTTTTTTTCTCCATTTTTCTTTAAGTTTCGTTTCGACAGTGTACAACCAACTTTGACTCGTCTACCTTCACCTTTATTATGAAGAAATAGGTACTGACTAAATAAGAGGCGTGGTCCATGAATTTCTAATTATTTTCTATCGCAAGCTACAACGTACATAATTTACAAATATTCTGACATCAGATTTTTTGTTTGCTATAATTGATATGTCTGTCAATAATGTGATGCAAAATAAAATTAATGTTACGATTTATATAATTCAAATAATTACAATTCAATTCACTGATAGCTCACGATAGTCAAAATACCCCATTTTAAATGCTATTAAGTATTACGTAACATATACATTTAGAAACATCTAAAGGACGGACTTTTAAAGTCGATAATCGACTTCCAAATGACGGACCAATGCCTGAAGCAACTGCAATGGCATCCTAATTTCTTTTGAACTTCAAAATGGTTAATGTGACGACTAAAAATAGAGCGATCCATGCTAGAGTTGAGACGAAGCCCATGTAAACTTCTGGGTCTGTGATTGGCCATCCTCGTGTGAGGATGGACCGTAGCGAGTTGGTGGCTAGAGTCAGGGGAAGGCATAGAGAGACGTATCTTAGGATCCAGGGCATGCCCTCGATGGGCCAGATGACTCCACTGAGCAGAAGTGTCGGGTAGAAGGATCCGAGTGCCAGCTGGATAGCGTTTCGTTCGAGCTCGCAAGCCGCGGAGATTACGAAGCCGAAACACATGCCGCATAGACCTGAAAACACGAAACATTTTTGTTATTATATATTTAGTATAGCAAATTAGCCATTAATACTAAATTAAGTTCATCCTTTCACTCTGTCTTCTCACAGAACCGCAAAACATTCTAACATTGTCGTCTTCCATTCACCAGCAAACAACTCCCATCCAGCGGGGTAATTGCGTAACACACTAACCCTACGTTCCGAATTGCGTCAAAAGCGATAATATCGCGAATCCGACCAACGCGCAATGTCACAATTATTACTCAATAGCCCTTATATTTTGTGACTATTAAATTTGGTCGGATTCGCGATATAATCGCTTTTAACGCAATTCGGAAGGCGCCCTAACAGTAGCAATGGCTGTCATTTTGACAGTTCAACAACATTCATTGCGTTATTTACGGAACGTATGAAGCAATGGATTAGCAATATCCTTAAAAATGATTCAGATTGCTTCAAAATGGTACACTAGACGCGTATTTAATTTTTGCTTCTTTTACTGCTATTTTAATAACATACTTAAATAAAAAATAATGTGGTCATACCCAAGGCTACTGGGAAGTCGTTTCAAGGTAGGTTTCCTAACTAGACATAGATATCCAAACTACAAACCATTTATAACTAACATAAAAATGAGGAAGTTTCTGCGTTGGTAAAGTTTATACTCATTTCCAAGTGACTAACATTTTATATTTTGAATATACTTAAACATGATCTTGAACATAATGTTATGCAAATAATAATGAGGTCATCTAAACTATACTTCTAAGAACGCATTCGAGATGTTCAAAAAATCATGAGAATTAATGACTTATATAATTGTTTGTGGTCAAACTAAATTTAGTTGGCCACATCAAGGAATGTCTGATCATAAATATGACCTTTTTTTTTTAAACCACTACGTTCTTTTTCATTTGTAAAATGTCCCATGACTAAGTTTGACTAATGACTGTAAAAACAACAACATATTTCTAAGATATTAACGTTATTCTATGACAAATTGTGCGTCATAAAGTATGACAATTATATCTTGTACTTAATGACCACACAAAGTGAAGACATTGTCGGTCACACCGGTCATTATAAGAATTATGTGCATTATGCTAGTAGATATTAAAACTTAGATATTGTATATAAAAACGTAGTGTCATTTAATGAGACTTGCGACCACTTATGTTTGCAACTATGTAAAGCCACCAGCACATTAGTGTCGTGTTGTGTCGTGTCGTGTGATACACCAATCTTAGACTATAAAATGATTTTATAAGTAGTCTATAACACCAATTATACGATTCTGTTCAGGACTACGTCAAATCCGGGTCAATTGAAAACCAGCATCAGGCACTAGTTGTCTGGCATTTTTGCTGAACTGGGCCTGTTTAGCGCAGCGTGAGGCACAATTTCCTGCTAATTTCTTACATCGGACTTTTCACTTTTTATTTGTTTTTTTTCTGATGTACCAATATTATCTGTGTTAAATAAATGTATTTTATTTCTTTCTAAATCACAACGAATTTTGATTGGCTAAGACAGCGTCCGAAGGCGTCACGACACGATACAACACAGACATGTGAATCTGATTATCTGGCTTTAGTAATACTATAAGTAGGTATAATCTCCTGTTTTGAATATTTTAGTGTAGGTTTTTCTCACGAGGTGAATTTAAAGTTCAATGGCATTACATAAGTGTGTTTTAAACATCAGTGACTAACCAAAATTGCACAAAATTTGTTTTTCATTAGTAGATTTGTTAATTGCATCATAAAACTGTCGATACTATATTTTTTTTATATACAGCATCGGTTATATAACGCCAGATTTGAATGTAATTTACATAGTATCGTGAAAAACACAAGGCAACTTCGCAATACATAAAAAAAAAACCTTGAATGGACTTACTCAAGGTATTTTTTTTATTGGATGGTATTGGACCGCCTCGTTGTTCGCAAGCACTACTGCTAAGCTTGAGGTCCTGGGTTTGATTTCCAGGTCTGGCAAAGTGTTATTGTGTTTTTCTATCAGCATTTCTCAGTAACAGCCCCGAGTTTGGATTTTTGTCCGGTTAATGGCAATTGGTTCGCCCCCTATTACATGGGACTTAAAAATAACTAGTGAAATGTGGGTCTATACATCTCTGCCAAACCTTTCGGGGATTATAGGCGAGATGTTATGTAGTCTTTCGTTTGACCACTACCTCATCGAAGTTAAGTAAGCGACTATTGTAACTTGCTTAGAAACAACAAAAAGTAAACAAAAAGCGACTCTACTCACCCTGCAACAAGGTCAACATGATAACAAACACGATATTTCCATTATTCTTGACTCCAAACACGGAGATCATGAATATGAGGACCAGGGCCGTCTGCCCGCACATGACCACGAACTGTGTGACGACGTGCGAGAACAGGATCTCTCCCGGGGATACTCCAGCCACCCAGGACCTGTCCAGCAGACCTTCCATCCGTTCTACGATCAGCGCTGATGATGTGAGGGCGACGGCTAAGAAGAATACGATGCTGGAAGAGATAATGGTGATGGTTAGTTTAAGAACCTGTTTTATAGTGTCACTAGCTACTACCCGCGACTCCGTCCGCGTGAAATTTCTCGCTTCCCAGACCCACCCTGTCTGAAATGTACAAAAAAAAATGTAAATCACTTACGTCAAAATAACTCCAGGAGCCACGAAGTCCGTGAAGGAGGGGTTCTTGTTGCCGTAGATGGGGTCCATGAAGTCGATGGGGATGTCACCTAGCTTCGGGTTGTATTTACACGTCTGTAGCAAGTCCTGGAAATAACATTATAATGTGTTAAATTTTGAAAACGTATGGAAACTGAAGTTTTGCAGGCTGAAAGGCATTACGTCTTTAGCCCAGCAGATGAGATGAACTTACCAGTCAAATTTTTATTTTTTACTTAGCTTACACTGTCCCACTACTGAGCAAATCCTACCAGCCACCAGGCATCCAATGTAAAAGGCTAAACCTTCTCATTTAGCATCTTACAAAATCACCCTGCATAGGTACTTTAGCAGTTAGTACACCAGGTGAACTTTGAGATGAGACTTTTAGGCGAAAATCGACACTAGTAAATAGAGATAAGTAAATACTAGTAATAGAGAAAAGTGGTCAATATAACCATTGGTTCGATTTTGGAGTCAAGTAACCAGGAATCGAACCTGATCTTTTTTGCAAAAAGAGTCCACTTTTTCTTGAGAAGAATTGGTCGGAAAAGGAGTGACTATTTCGTTGTTTGAAGACACCGACACCATTTAATAATGCTTAAGTAAAATCGCGTTGTTGGATTTCCAACGCTCGGCTCAGCACTGAAGGTTCACAAGAGCATAAAAGACATCAGATTAAAGAAATATTCACCTTAGCAAAGTCCCTGTACGAGAACTGTATATCTCTGTTCAACATGAGACCGATCTGTTGGTTGGACATGTCGAGCCAGACTTGCACCTCCGAGGACGTGATGGTTTCATTGTCAGCAGTATCCGCTGTGGACAAACGTGGTTATACTTAGTTTGAGAAGCTGTTTATAAGGGAAGTTTCTTGCCTCCGACTCTTTAACAATTCAAAAGTGCCTGTAAATGTTGTAATTGTAATAAATGCTTTGAGTTTATCATAATCTGGCTAGCCTTCTCGATCGGTTTTTAGTCTATGTAACCTACCACTGTCTGTTCTAAAAGTATAAACAAACGCTGTTTTAGTTAAATTGTTATACATTAACTTACTAAAGGAAATTGGCAACACATTCATCTGTATTTAGAAGGTTTCAACATTATATCTCTCCACTATTTTCCAACAACTATTGTTTAAATAACTTTACTAAATTGTAATTAAAAAATCGTCGACAACAATATTGAGGTTATAATATTAACCTCAGTTGCCTAATGAAAAGCATCTTTTAGGTGATTTAAAATTAGAATTTCGGGTTTATACATACAAATAACCAAATGAAAGTACCTACCAATCTACTCAATTTGTAACGGCAAAAGATCATTATCAGATCATTGTTTCTGATTCATTAGATTACATTTTTTTCAGATACTTTTGAAACAGACAATATTATTGTTCATGGTAGGACTTCTAACTTACTCCCTCTATTAATGTCACTTCAAAACTCACCCAAAGCCAGTCTCGCAACGAGGGAGTCGGTATAATTCTCGTTGAAGTACAGCGCGCCCCAGGCCTGTCCATCTTCCACCGCTTTCAAGGCTGATGACAGGTCCGCGTAGTACTCCTTTATAGTGTGGTTGTTGAGGTTGTCCAGGTATCTACACGAGAGGTTCTTCATCGAGCAGGACGCGTTGTAGGGACAGTAGCCGTCGATTATGCGGACGTCGTCGTTTACTATGGCCTGGGGAGATAAGGGTAGGTGTAAATCTAATGTTCATAAGTAAGGAATGTGGACGAATTCAGCGACCGCATTTGTGGCATTTCAACCACGCAATAGTCCAATTGATGCATGGATCAACTAACGACCAAAAAGCAGTTTGCACCAAGTGACTACTGAATTCCAGGGCAAGCACTTGGAAACGTAGATAGGATTCTAAATATTTTAACCCCTTTGTTTAGTAGGTTGTTTTTTCAATGAAACAGCATTATGATCTTTATTACGGAGCCCTCTACAGCTGTCTTTTGTACCTAACAGTAGTCTTTCCAATCTTACTTCGGTGTGTGTGAGAGAGATGGAGCTGTGCAGGACATTGATTCCTGCTGCTTTTAAACAGCATCCCTTTTTCGCACAGGAACGGTGATGCTTTTGGCACTTCATAGTAGGTAGATACAGTGTCTAGATTGTCACTTGTTTTCTCATTTAACTCTCAACTGACTCCAGTTAGCTTCTTAATTCTTCGACACCATCCTCATCCAAGTTATAAAGTTTACTCACCAGCCTCAACCCACTAGGGTCCCTTCCGATGGCCAGACAGAACAGGATGACCTGCATGACGGGCAGCACGAAGATGAACAGCATCACACCGATGTTACGCCACATCCGAAGGAAGTTCTTCTGGATGAGAGCCTTTATCTTGCCGCGAGATGTGAACTGGAAGGGAGAGAATTGATGTAGAATTTTAATGGATATAATTAAATATTTGTATGGCACAGAATACAGATAGGCCTAGTTATTCCGGGTCTGGATGTATGTGGAGATCTACGTTTGTAAATGCAAAGGAAAAGAATTTGGAAATAAAATCATACTAGACAATAAAGTAGAGAATTTGACCAAGATTTTTACGCGACTCAGTAGAGAACATATCCCGAGATATGTAGGTATTTTAAAATTCGCCATTGCAAGGTGCGCGTGATCCCTCTTAAAGAGAGGAGGCCTGTGTCCCAGCAGTGGGAACATTATAGGCTGATTATGCTAAAAGGCGCTGTAAATTAACTGCCTTCTTTTTGGACATCTCGTAATAAGCCGGATGTATTTCGATGGGATTTCGCAGTTGTTCTAATAATGATGGATGACAAGAAATACTTACGTTCAGACAATCTCCGCAGTCTTCACAATCAGGGGTCACGTCAGTCACCTTGCCAGGAATCTGAAACATGCCAGAATATTTATTAGTTTAGGTTTACATTGAAAACTTGAGGCAATCTGAAGTAACCCTGGGTAAAGGTTAGGTAACACCTATTGGCAACATATGCCCGACCAAATACATTTATTATTTTCTGAACGAACCTGAATCAAAAAATGTGATGATTCATAGATAGCCTTTTCTATTAAAATCAAAGGGGTTAGGCTCTTTGTACACACACGTTTTTCTTACCAAAAAAAAAACTTTGAAAAATGACTTTTTTTTCGCCGTGTGTAGGCACGGTCATCAGTGTTGTAAGGATCACTAACGAAGCTTGTTGACAGACACGTTTTACGACGGCGTACCGAACAAAAACCGTGCGTGTATAAAGGGTCTAAGGGGGTTAAGCAACTCGTACGGGGGAAGTAAAAGGATTTTTTGCCAGAGAAATTCACAGGAGTAGGTACTCCTCAAAATCTATAAAACACAATGCTGTACTTACGTCTCCATTCGAGCCGGCGCCATGGTCCACTATCAGCACCTCCTTACTCTGGTGGAAAACCAGTCCCACGACCTGAGCATCCTCGGCCGCGTAGGGGGCCTCCTCTCGCTTCGACATCTTGTTGAGCCCCAGGCCTCCGCCTGTTACGTTGAGCTCCACAACTTGGTTTGCTTGGCCTGGAAGAGAAGGCACGTTTTGTTGGGTAGGTTGCTCCACTGAAAGGAAAAGGGAGGTTTTAGATTTCTGAGAAGAAAGAAACCTAAAGAATAGACTAAGATTATATGGAGGAAGGAGACAAAGTAAATAGATAGTGTTAAATATAGAGAGAGATGATAGTTGTAAAGACTTTTTAGGGCAAATTGGACATGGTAGGTAATTGAGAACCAGGTGTCACTTAGAATAGGCCAGCGAATGCGTGGAATACATGGCGTAGAGTTGATCAAAATATAGTCGAATTCTCAAAAACTCGCCATCAAGTTTCACGCTGTCACAGTTACTAGGTAGCGGCAGAAAATATAACGTCAATTTTTTTTGAGAATTCGGAGGAATGTTTGTCAAATATCAATGCGCTGACTCCAACCAAATCGTAATTAGAAAATAATTTATGCTAACATTTTGACAGTCACCAAAATGCATAAAACCTAGACACAGTCATCTTAAAACACACATACCTAATAGGTAATTGTCATGGAAATCAGCATTTTACGTATTCAAGCTCATGTTTGATATTCCGGCATCTGGTAAGCATACACAATCGTGTGATGTCTCAACAGAACAGAGCATCTTATTATTACCATCGTTTTTTTCTATGTGAAGAAATTAATGTTCCGTGGTCACGTGCAATGAGGTAGAAAATAAACGGAATGCTTTCTTTGTGGCTCCGAGGGAGAGAGTGCTACACGAGAATGGACATGCTTTATGCATTTGCAGTTAATTATGGCTTCTGTATGCTTGGTCAGCTGTAGATTAGACCTGGTTTCCTGCAAGGAGACGTTCTACATTCTGTTTTCAGAGTTAATAAAAAAAAACAGTGGCACTCCGGGAGTGCCGACAGAAGTGAAAACTTGAACAATTACGTGTGTATTTTTAAAAGCATAGTAATTTTATAAATATGTTTGAAGGTCATTCTTCCCAAAGAAAATGTACCACGCGTTGATGTCTTTATAATGGCCAAAACTTAAAACAGAGGTGTTGGTAACGGTAACAGTGTCGCGAGTTCAATGGTATTTTCCCATCTCAAAAAACGACCACCGCGCCTAAAAAAATTTGTGTCCAGCGGTGGACTGCTGTAGGCTGATGATGATGATGTGATGTTTATTCTGAAATTCTAGTTAGCTCAGAGATTCAGACGAAAACAAACATTATCTATCTATACTTATAATAAATCTGTAGAGAGGTCAATTCTGTACATGAAATATATTTCCAAAATAACTATCAGCGGGTGATTAGTGATCGATACTGACGCCAAAAATGCAATCAGTAAAATTTTTGTCTGTCTGTCTGTCTGTATGTTCTTTATAGAAACAAAAACCACTCGACGGATTTCAACGAAACTTAGTACAATTGTTCTTCATACTCCTGGGCAGGTTATAGTATACTTTTCATCACGCTACGATTAATAGGAGCAGAGCAGTGAAGGGAAATGTTGGGAAAACAGGAGAACTTACTCCATTTTTGAAGCTTCCGTCGCGTGTGCAGCCTTAATGGTTAAAGCTACACAGAAATCATGTATGACGGAAATGTTCTCCTTAAAATTATATAAAAAATATTCCACGACAGCAAATGTCTATCTTTTATGGTTGACTCACAATAATACGTGTAACTCCCGATAGCTTAGCAGTTCGGAGCTTTCTGATTATATTTGTCTACTCTTACGTTTATAACACTCTCACTCATCCCTAATTAAAAAATGTTAACATTATTACCTATTTAATAAAAAAATAATCATAGAAATCGGTACAGAAACACCAAAGTTATACATGAAATACGCTAATAAGCCATCGCGCGTGAATACTGAATCATGCTATAAGGATTATTTTTGTGTAACGGTCGCCGCGCTCGACGCGGCTCGCGGCGGGAGGTATAATAGGGCGGGGGATCCAAACGCGAACTTCACACCGTCCAGCAGTTCATCAAGCGCCTCGCCAAGCGTTTCTTCGACTCTGCTATAAAGCATCCCAATTGCC
This sequence comes from Hydraecia micacea, assembly GCA_914767645.1. Classification (NCBI taxonomy): domain Eukaryota; kingdom Metazoa; phylum Arthropoda; class Insecta; order Lepidoptera; family Noctuidae; genus Hydraecia; species Hydraecia micacea. Next base: position 943,141 of record OU611798.1, read on the forward strand.
CTGATTGCGGTGGCCTCCCGATATACTCCCTCCCGCATAAGTAGGATTCGCCGACCAAGGCATACCCTCACCATCCCCGACGACGCCACTACCCTCTTACAGGAGAGCAGGAAAGCCACCAGCACCATTAAGAGACACGAAAACACGACCCGACAACCGTCCTTCCGTCCTCGCCGTCGAGGACGCCCGTCGCGACGCCCCATAAATTCTCCTCCCCGACCCTTGCTCGAGCCAGCCCGCGCCGCTGAGCCTGTAGTATTAAATTCGCCCCTAAATAATTCCGATCTAGCCTGTCCCTTGCTGCCCCCCCCCCCCCCCCAGCGACGCCCTAAGCCGAGGTCCGTACCCCACAGGGGGTGCCCTTAGCGTGTAGTCGCTTAGTTTTTAAGGAAGAGTTTTATATTTATAGATTCTATATCTATATATATAAAACACTTCCGTTACTGAGTGACTGACAGACAACGCACAGCCGAAACTACTGGCAGTAGAGAGCTGAAATTTGGCATGTGTGTTTGTTGGGAGGATTAGGCTACCACTAAGAGAGGATTTTTGGAAATTCCCTCCCAACGGGGAGAAAAGGGGGATAAATTGTTTATTTCCGGAAGTCATTATTCCACGCGGACGAAGTCGCAGGCAAAAGCTAGTTTAAAATAAATGTTGTTGTATATCGATTTTATTCAATTTCTTTGGCAAATTTAGCGCGGCTGGACCTTGGGTATCTTCTTATAACTACATTATTGTCAATTTTATTAAAATAAGTATTTTCTCCAACATCTCAATTATCGACAATGCAATAAGAAAAACTCAGATGATTGGAATCCATTAAACAATGGTGCGACAACCTTGACTGAACAATTTTCTAGTAGTTGTTGTTAATAGGTACCTAGGTAGGTATACCTACAACGCAACTTAGTCATTATAAGTTAATTAATGTCTTCGAGATGTGAGCCATTCTCAGGCTGGGATAAAACAAGGGCCGAGGCTATTTTGGCTCGAGGGTTAGTAACCAACTTCAAAGTAGAAAGAGGTTCTGTATTCGTTTGTCTGCCTTTAAGTCACAGTCAGTGCAATATTAGGATACATTTCACTTATCTTCTTTATACCTGACTGCGCAGCATCAAAGACAGGGTTATGTTTTTCCTAACTCCGTTTTATGCAGATTATCTGTTTTCTTCATTGTGTTAGTTGTTAACCATAGACGTATAAACTCAAGTGGCATGGACTTCGACGCGCAAACTGAAACCATGAGTTCAGCACATGTTGCTAGCCCACGCTGTGAAAATGTATGGGGCAGTATTTTTTTTTGATAACCGACGAAAAATTTCATCTCAGCGGGGTTCAGCCAGAATCATGTACTGAATCCTTGGTGACTCGTTGCGCGTCGATGTCCCTGCTACCGTGTAAGTATTTCAAAACATAATCATAAGTATCATTCGATCTCTAGATACGTCATCTAAAGCGATCCTGTCTAATCTTCTTAGGCATTAAACTTTTTTCGTTCAGATTAACTTTTCATTTCATTCACCTGCCCTTATCCCAATTTATTTAGGGTCGGCGCAATTCGTCTTCATCTTCCATAGTTCTCTATTAGTCATCATCTCGGTAGTCACCCCCCTTTCTAACCATATCATATTTTACACAGTCCACCCATCCATCGTTTCTTTGGTCTTCCCCGACTCGTAATAGCCATCGACATGCTGTAAAATGTTTTATAAGATTAACTTATCAAATATTTTAGCTACTACACAAGTAAACATCACCACATGCATATAAAACGATTATTTTACATTGTAACACACGCCATCAACAACACTAATGTACCTACTTAATAAGGTAAAACTAATGGTCGCTACTCTATTAGTCAGTGACATCTCTATTCAATGCTGAATAGTGAGGTGACTAAGTACCACGTTGAAATTATTCACAAGTCATCTTTGTCGTAAAAACATTCGTTATTAATGTATTTTGAAGAGGGCTTCGTACGTAGGTATTCTAGGCGTACTTTAGTCTGTTTTCTTATGAATATGGATAACTGATTTAAACTTTATGACAGCTCTGAAATGCGCTACTCGCTGTGCAGTACCGCACCCCTCACCAACGCTGACACGTGGATTTGTTACTGCGCAGCGACTCGCGTCATGTTCTGAGCCGCCATAAAGTTTGAATCGGACTGTACATTGATCTACTTATTGTTATCGGCTGTGGTTGTCCAGCATGTGATCCTGAGTTCAATTCTCGCTTCGGTCTATCTATTTTTCTTTTCCTATGTGAGATGAGGTCTTTGTCATGTAAAGGGCTCTTCTGTTACCATAGATATTTCTATGTCTGTTACTGTTAACAAGCTGAAATAAATAGTAGTATCCATACTAATATTATAAATTCGAAAGTAACTCTGTCTGTCTGTATGTTACCTTTTCACGCCTAAACCGCTGAACCGATTTAGATGAAATTTGGTATAGAGATAGCTTGAGTCCCGGGAAAGGACATAGGATACTTTTTATCCCGATATTCCCACGGGATCGAGACTTATGCGGGTGAAACCGCGGGGCGCAGCTAGTTTTCTATATCGGATACTCGTACTTAGTCGTCAGCGTCATTACTTACTACTTACTAGACAATTCTCTACGTGGTCACCGATTCGCTTGAGTTTACAAACAGCATTTTATTTTGTTAACTGTCAAACTTTTCAAACTTCTTGATTTTGTGGAATCTTTGGCCATGTCTGCCCCGAATTAAACCTTTCAAAAGATGCCTAGCTGTGTCAAGCAGTGCGTGTTAACCAAGTAAGGTGCTTGATTTCGTCACTATCATGAATTATTCCATCAACCTTGACAACAGACCTTTGACCCACTGTCTCAGCAGTCAAGAGATGAGTAAGTAAAACTACAGTTTATGACGAAAATAATCTTCGGAACAATAGTGAGCTATTTACGACAGGACCTTGCATTGTGCATCTGTTTCGTAAGGCCGTGCTGGCACGCAAGACCTCAACGTTCGACTAGAGATGGGCAGGTTGAGGCTGAATATTCGGCTTGAATTTTCTGTATGTTGAGATTAAACAAATAGTTGGGAAACAAATAAAATGGAGGGTAGTGCAGTGAGGACCGTTTTTTAAAGTGAGTTCTTCAGACGCACAGTGAGACTTCTTTAGGCGCACTGTGCAATCTTTCTGAACAGTGAACAGTAATCATAAACACACACCCTCTTTTTTATATAATTTACGGGACAAAAACGAAGCAATGTTCTTTGACATAAGAGAAGATTTGCTTGTAAAAAGTAACGCAAATCGAATAAAATAACAAGTTTAGGCGATATCAACCTTTCAAATTCTTAATTTAAAAATAATATTAAATATTAATACATGTAATTACAGCATGTCTTGCGCTGAATATTCGGCTAAAACCAAAGTGCCGAATACCGAATTTGGCTCATCTCTATTCATAGCATTAAGTTGTACCTATTCCGAAGAAGTCATTTTGCAACAATTGCAATATTATAATACTAGAATTTACATAAATTACAATATTGAAGTAGGCTACTGTTGCGCGACTTTCTTAACTTTGATTTATCGTTACATAAAATGTTGACCAATAAATTATTTTAAGATGAAACGTGAACTCTATAAAAGAACTCACGTTTCAATCTATGGCCTTCATTTAGTAGTAGCACAGTCTTACTAAAATAAATAGAACATGCATAATTAATATCCCCTGGCTTACATAAGACAGTCCCCAAAACGCCCGACTTTCACCACATCCTACTGCTTTAGCTGGGACGAAGAAGAGCAACAAACTCTCCAGCAGCACAGCTGTCTGTTCAGTTAGAAGAACTTGATCAGGGTTAAGTAGAAAACACCTCAAAACACGAATTACACAAAACTTTCAACCTGAACAAAAAACAAATTAAGCAGTGAATATTAGGTAATATTTCGAGCAGTGAACTCCCATATTATGCCTACAACATAAGCAGGTGATTTGAACACGCATTAATATTTTATGAGCACGCTATTATAATAATATACCTACTTCGCAATGAAACTGATTTTACTTAAATTGGTCAACATCTGGTTGTGAAGCGCCTCGCAATATTTGATGTGTGAAGACTGAATTATGGGGACTACATGACCTAAAGCGCGGTCACTGTCGGACTGCATAGAAAAGAAAGAGAAGCGCGATGACACAACGCTGGTAATTTATTGCAAAATATGAAGCAATTATCTATTTACAAAAATGTATTGTTTGGACTAAAAAATTAAAAAAACTAGTGCTTGTAGAATAATCTGACAAACAATCAGAATGATTGTATGTATATTTGTATGGTTTTTATTGTGAAAAGAAAGTTTTTAGAGGTATCTTCATGTTTTTCTTCTATCGTATCAAATTAGTTGTATTATGTTTTCAACACACTATTTAACTAGCATAATTAATTATGTCCTGAATAATCTAACCGTTACTGACTGACTGATCTATCAACGCATAGCTCATACCACTGAACGGATTGCGCTGAAATTTAATACACGCGGACGAAGTTGTGGGCAAAGTGCTATTAATACATAAAATCGAAGTCCTGACTGACTAATATATCAATATCCACCTCTAGGGTGAATGGGGGGAGGGTGAAATTTCACGCGGACGAAGTCGCGGGCAGAAGCTAGTATCATATATTTTTCTGATTTTGTTTACTGTAGTCGATCATATACTTTAGGCATTATAAAACTTGCATTTTTTGCGTTTAGGTCCCCTTAAAGGCAGGCATGCTTGATAAAGGCGAGATTGTCGCAAATTAATCTAGCGTTGACTTCAATAGATTATTATTCCCTAGGTAGTCATCACTGTTGAGGGGCTCGTGGCGAAATAATAACAGCCGCACTGGTCAATCTTCAAGATTAAGCAACGCTTGCCGTGGTCGGTCCTTGGATGGGTGACCATCCATTACATACCGAGATCCCTCCATGCCTCGGAAAGTATGTTAAGCCGGCTGTAATTTGTAAATCTTTGCCAGTCGTTACGGGATGTCAGAAGCCCGGAAGTCTAACAACTAGTCTTACCAAAGGGGTATTTATTGTGTTACCCAGTAGCTGGGTTGTGGAGTTCACATTGGCAGTCGCTCCATGAAAAATACTGATATACAGCTGCATACGGTTAGGCTGGTAACCGACCCTGAGCGCAGTCAGTCATGCCATACCTTGCTCACTGGCTATTTACCACTGCATGGGCTAATCTCGTAGGTATAGAGAAGAGAGTCACATCCCTAATTCTAATACTAAGCATTGCAATATTTGCGACAAATCATTATGAAATGAAACGCGATAATAACACACGTGCGAGAATGGTGGTACACATGAATATACTGTTCTATAACGATTTAAGTACCCGATAATTTTAATGGTCTAATACGCAACCAGTACCTACGGCCTATATACGAGTAATATTGTGCGTAGGTTGATGATTATAACATCCGTCTAACCTTTACTCAACAATTTCTTTCTTTCTATGTTAATCGAGCAGTGGTGGCCCAGTGGTAACGACCCTGACCAATGAGATGTAGGTCGTGGGTTCGAACCCAAGCAGGTGCTTTACTTTGTGTAAATCATTTCATCACCACTGCTCTCAAAGCGGTGAAGGAAAACATCGTGAGGAAACCGGCATGTCCTAGATCCGAAAAATTCAAAGACTTGTGACATCCACCAACCCGTACTGGGCCCGCGTGGCGGATTACGACCCATTTCCTCCCACCGAGAGGAGGCCTGAACCCCAGCAGTGGCAACATTATAGGCTGATTATGCATCCCCTTCTAACCTAACCTGTCCGAGTCGAGGTGCCCTAAAGTCCAGATTGCATCCAGTTTCTCCTGGTAACAATAGTTATAGCCATACTAGCAGGCGTTTATCAGATTTTCTAAATTATATTAAAAGTTACTTAGAGATTATGAATATTACAGTAAATTAATAATATACTAAATGAATATTATGTCAAATGAGCATTATAGGAAATGTTCATTATATCATAAGAAATTAGGTAAAATGAAATTAACAATTCATTATCTCAACTGATCGTTATACAGGGTGGGCCAGAAAGAATTGCGAATTTGAAAAAATGATTTAAAAAAAACTTAGTACAATTCACATACAAATTTTTATTTCTATAAAAATTTACATCTGGGAAATTCATTTCTTAAAAATAACGTCATCCAGGTGTGCACCATCCCGCTGCAAACATTCTTCGAATCTGAACCTCAAATTGGTAAAAACTCGCTGGCACATTGCACGGGGAATAGCTGCCATTTCTTCCCGGATATTGGTCTTCAACTGGTTAATCGTGGCTGGGTTATTGGAGTAGACTCTACTTTTTAGGTATCCCCACAAAAAAAAGTCCGGTGGCGTTAGATCCGGACTTCTAGGAGGCCATGCAATGGCACCTCGGCGCGATATCAGTTTCCCAGCAAACATCTCGTTTACGACCGCCAAAGAGGCATTAGCTGTATGGCATGTCGCGCCATCTTGTTGAAACCATGTCGCATGATTATAGGCTTCAAATTGTTGTTCAAATCTTTCAACAAAATGCGACGCAAAGATGTTCTGGATACCACAAGTTCGGCTGAACGCTTTCGAGTCGATAGAGCAGGATTACGTTGAACTGAAGCTCTAACTTGTTCAATTGTGTCTTCCGTTCTTGTTGACCTTGGGCGTCCCGCAGGCTTCTGTTTGAGAGTCGAACCAGTATCTTCGAACTTTCTGACCCACGATCGAATCACACTTTCTTTCGGACACTGATTTAGGTCATGTAATCCAAACTCACGCCGAAATAAACGCCGAACAATAGCGCACGAATCGCGATTTTTGTAATAATGTTTAACGCAGAATGCACGTTGCGCTCCGGTGAAGTGATCCATCGCGACTAAATTTCCGAGAACCGAGCTACTTAACCCCACCACCCGCGCAGTCCCCTCTCTAAAGCTTCAAACGCAAGAGTGTTTTTAAAATCGTACGCCTTTCTGGCCCACCCTGTATTAAACAAAAGCATATTAACTGAAATTAGGTCAAGTGAACGTTAGGTTTTTTGTTATTATATCAACTGTTACACACCCCTAAGATCAATGGCCAAATGGCCAATGTTATAATAAGGTGAGGTTCCCATCACCACAATATAAATATTGACATAGGAGTCGTGTGAATATTTCTATGTTATCACTATCTATAATGGTTTCAGTCAATATGTTTATGTTTAGAGTTCATTCAGTTGTGACACAGAATATTTATAATAGTACTAGACATCTAACTCGTGTTTATTTGGAGTGAATGTTTGGATTTTATTTTGATAATGTATGAATGGTATGTGGTATGAAGGTTAAATAATATAAAGGTGGAGACCGCGAATCGGCAAGCGTAGTGTGGGACACCCCCCAGCTAGACGGACGGACGACCTCAATAAGGAGGGCTGGGTCAGACTGGATGCGGAAGGCGGAGGGCAGGGTGTTGTGGCGCAGTATGGGAGAGGCCTATGTCCAGCAGTGGACTGCGATCGGCTAAGTTGATTGATTGAATGGAGTTACTCCATTACAGTCGAAAGACGTCCACTGCTGGACATAGGCCTTCCCGAACACCTCCACTCCGATCGGTCCTGTGTGTGTGTTGAATGGAGTAAGTAGAAGAAAATAACAATTTTTATCAGCCCTTCTTACTATCCATATCGGTATTTCTAACTTTAGTAATAAATCTCTTATTAATGCGGTAATCAGCAATGCTGAGTTCGTGTGAAGGATAGTCTTTGTATAGGTTGAGGAGCTGCCCTGACATGAAATTACAATCGTGAGAAACAAGCACTAGTTACTAGTTATCCTCATATTAAAAAACTACGTTCTTAAAAGTATTTCTGTCTCTACAAAGCTCGGTAAAGTGACAGAGAACGCATGAGACTTAATGACGACTTAAAACTGAGCTGCTTTTGAGAATTCGACCGTTACATTTAAATAATAGAAACAGTTTTGCAGCGATGGTAGTTTGAATTCTTACCTTGCTTCCTGGACAGTTTGAGGAAGACATCTTCGAGTGATATGCAGCTGTACATCTGCAGCAGTGCTTGTGGAGACTCTTCAGCCAACAGGCGGCCGCTTCGCATCAGACCGATCTGGAAGAAGATGCGCATCATCAGAATAGGGCAGGATATTTTTACAGGATACTTTTCATAATTGGTCATATAAAAGAGAGAATAGTAGATGCCTAGTGGTAATTCGAAGACATGTGAAATCTACCAACCCGCAATGGGCCCACGTGGGGGAATAGGGTCCATTCCCTCTTACAGAAAGGAGACATGTGTCCCAGCAGTGGGAACTACGTTATAGGCTGATTATTATGCATATAGAAGATACATTATTTTTATGTTCCACTTTGCTGTAGGGGATTAGCAGTTGAGTTTGGCTACTGTCATATCTGTATTATAGAAGGATTTTCACAAAATGTTGTTCTTCTCAAATTATGGTGACCTGCGGGACACACTAACAATTCCTGCATAGCACATAAAATGACAATTGATCAAAATGCATTTTTATTATTATTCACCTTGTTAAGCAGACGAATTTTTCACACCTATGAAGCAATTGATTGTGAAAAAGCTGTGCTATGCAACTAGGGTGTTGGAGTAGTCAAGGAATCGCTGTGAACACCATTTTGATAACAATTGGCAGACAGATTTTGTTGTGATAGCAATATTCTTCCACCATTTTGTTCATAATTACTGTAGGTAATGTATTTTTTTGGTAATTCAAGTTCATCAGAATACTAGATACATAATCACTTATTATTCACATCATCAGCATAATTATAATGACTGGTCCAGACGTCCAGTCTCACCGTAACAAATCAGATAATGATGTCAAATATTTCTCATCGTTTTTGCCAATAACCCCGAATTTGGGAAAAAAAGTTTATGTGAAGTTTTTGTCTCTGCCTTCATTAGTGGCTTGTGGTAAATGAGTTGGTACTTTGAACTTGCCGCGTTGTTACGGTAAACTAACGAACAATAGAGTTTTACAAAAGTGATATTCAGGGCTTTTACTTTTTTTAGGATCGGTTTGATTTTAGAAACTTGTTTATTTTTTTACTGAATTATTACCCGACTTCCCCAGAAGTAGGGTAATGTTTTGTAATATAATGATATTATGAATGTGTATTTTAAATTTTACATGTTCTTTTGTGCCTATTCTTTTTAAATTATGACATCATAAAAAAAATCTAGGTACAAAACAATATACGTGCCATGTTATCTCTTCCACACCCTCGGTTGACTGGTAGAGAATGCCTAAGGCATTAACTCCGCCTTTGTGTCTTTTATGTTGCAAAACGTTTAATAAATATCATGTCAGCATATTTAAATTATCAAAGTAATAATGAATCTCTCGTTTGTCCACGTTTGTTTCTATGCAAAGACAGGCACTGTGAAAATAACTAAATAAGAAAAACCTGTGTAGCAGGAACAGGAATGTTGACATTAATTTGGAAGTGGCTTTAAGAATAATCGGAATGTCGAAATAGAGCGTGGATAAAAATAAATTTGTTTCGAAAGATGATAAAGTTACTTTAAAGCTTTTTCATACTAAAAACAGCTAAACGAAACGTTTCCGAAGGATAAGAAGAGACGGGTCTACTTGGTAGACATTTAAAACAATTAAAAAAAGTTATTTTAATTATAATTTTTTTGCTACACGCCATTTCTCGAAGAAGTCAAATCTCAAATTTATTAATTAATAATCATGTTTAACAAGAACAGATTGGACGGTGACCCCCAAAGTAGGCATTTGTCTGTCTTTTGGGGGTCGGCAAGTAGCCGTAAAACTTTGCTTATACTTTTGTGACATCTATGACTGTTTCTGCGCAGTTGTAAAACAGCCTTACCAAGTCAAAATTATGCGTACAATATGCTAATGACTCGAAGTCTGACGAGGAAGCTGTTGGACCTCGATTAGTCAGTTTTTTGACACAAAAACACGTATCTTCAAGGAAACATTATTCCGGAATCATTAGTGGAGGTAATATGGTTGAGAAATATTTTTGTATAAAATCATAATATGATTTTATATACTTACAAAAATATTAACAAACAACAACATATTATTTTGTTTCACAGAGAAATAGGCCGAAACTTTTTCTAAAAATCTCACCGTGAAAACTTAAGTGAAGTGAGCTGTCATTCCACCTGTAATGCTATTCTGTAAAAATCTCACCGTGAAATCTTAGGTGAAGTGAGCTGTCAATAGTGTCAATACCTAGCGTCAGGTGGAGTGACAGCTCACTTTAAGCTCACTTCACCTAAGTTTTCACGATGAGATTTTTACAGAATAGCACCGCTGATGCTAGGGATTGACACTATTGACAGTTCACTTCATCTAAGTTTTCAGGATTAGATTTTTACAGAATCGTAATCGGCTGATCGTCCCAAAATCTCAGTAGAATGATGTCAAATTCGTAGATATTCTTCCCGAAAAAAAAACCGTAGCCTACCGCTACCAATTTCCACATGTGATACAAAGGTCGCAGACATCTAAACTAATATTATAGATAAGAGAAAAGATTCGATTTTTTGTATGTCCGTTTGTTACGCTTTCACACTAAACCGGCTGAACGGATTTGGATGAAATTTGGCACATGGGTAGACCATGACCTGGATTAGGACATAGGATAATTTTTATCCCGATATTGCCACGATCGGATCGAGAAATGGAAATAAAGATTACAACCATAGGTCGCTGGTTCATATTCGGCTCCAAGGATCATGTTGGCCATTACACCCCAACACTCGATTTTTATATCCAAAACAGTTTGGCGTCTAAGAAAGATACCATGGTGGTACTTAGTACTTCTTTGTTCTTTTTTCTTAATAACTGCTGCTTTGGGAGTATTGGGAGGTATGGGAACAATATGGTACCTAAATAATGGTTATTTTATTATTTATGTACACACAGTAAAATACATAGAGATATAACATAATTACTACATTTACTACATTTTTATTTTATTACATTTTGATGTATATAATGACGCCAAATAAGGCAGGCATCATTGAATAGGGACCTTCAACAGAGATTAGAAACACGTGACAGTTTTTTTTTTTCAAAATTTGCAATTTTTTGCTATTTTTGACATCACCTTTAACTTAACATTGAGTGTCAAGTTTTTGTGTAAATAAATACAATCATTTATTATTATACTTGAGACAACGTTTTGTCAATAAGGCACGAGTTTAAGCAGCATCTTTATTATAACTAAGTGCGTGTAAAATTTTAAACTTATGAGGCCTTTATTTTTGGAAATAAATGATTTATAGTTAATTTAAAGAGACCGTAGAACCGCAGGAATCTGCTGGATGCGGGAGGCATAGAACCGGTCGAAGCGGCGGTGCTTGGGGGAGGCCTATGTCCACCAGTGGAGGTCTTTCGGCTGAAATGAAGGAGACCCTACACCCTTAACTAGTATTGTCTCTTTTATAATCCCCATGTTTTGAAAGAGTTTTTAGACTGGCCAGTGCTTTAATTTTGTATTTTCTAACTACCTACTCGTATGTAAATAAAAACTGGAATATGTATTTTAAAGTTGATTGGTTTTCTGTTTACAAAAATCCCACTGAGATAAGATACCCAAGTTATCAACTTTTTTTTAATACATTTTGTTAGTATATTTCTAGCAAGTTATAAGTTCCATAATATACTCACACAATGCGCCTGCCGAGCCTCTTCAATATAATGCGTGGTGATAATGACAGTCTTGTCTCCAGAGCTGGTGATGCGCACCAGATGGGTCCAGATGGACTGGCGCAGCAGTGGGTCCACCCCCACGGTGGGCTCATCCAGGATCAACAGCTCTGGGTCATGCATGAGAGCCACGGCGAACGAAACTCGACGTTGTTGACCACCACTGTGGAAGAGAGGAAAGGTTAGTTTTGTTTGATAGGAGCCGAGAGATAAAACGTTTGCGAACTATGCTAGTTCTAGTGTGAAAGAGATGGAGCTATACAGAATGGATAGCACCATCTCTTTGTCGCATCGGAACAGTGATGGCTTTAACACTTTGTAATACGGCCCCAAAAGAATGGTCATTGTATCGAAGAATTTTTGGATACAGTAGGTGGGTTCTGCAGGATTTTTGAGCTACAGTTTGATCATTTTTATTTATCTACTTACATCTACCAATTCAGGATAACCATCATTCTCCTGCCCTTATCCCAATTTATTTGGGGTCGGCGCAACATATCTTTTTCTTCCATACTTCTCTATTAGACGTCATCTCGGTAGTCACCCCCTTTCTAATCATATCATCATTCACACATTCCATCCATCGTTTTTTTGGTCTTCCCCTACGCTTATAGCCATCGACATTCATACTCAAAACTCTCCTCACGACATTTTCCTCATTCCTCCGCATCACATGCCCATACCATGACAACCGATTTCCACACAACTTTTCCGTTACCGGTGCCACTTTCAAACAATTCAGGATAACCCAATGCCATAAATGCGCTTATCCTAACTTAATCTTTAACTAATTATAAAGAATGATAATACACGAAGCAAACATCAGGATTCGATGGTCTAACAGTTTGCCAAATGGAGAATCAGCAAATATTTGAGCAGCCTCAAGAATTCGTTTTGTCCATAGAGTTTTGACGGTATATTTTTTTGAAACTGCCTTTTGCGTTTGTCTAAGTTAGGTTGTTAAAAGATTTTTAATATATAAGGTGCAGTGAACTCTACTTGACGGACAACGCTTATTAAATAGTGTTTACATTATAAGTTACTATTTGTCTGTAACTTTACCCACAATGGAAGCCGAGTGCGTCAGAGATATTTATACGTTCAGCGAATCGGTAAGAATTGAAAATCAAAAAATTATCTGTAGTTTTTCAAGATTTGGCGATTATCTCAGTTTAGTATCTGTCAATAATCATTAACCGACTTCAAAATAGGAGGTTCTGTATTCGACCCGTATGTATGTATGTTTGTATGTCCGCGATTTTCTCAAAAACTATTGAACCAATTTTGATAATTCTTTCACTAATGTGATTGAAGTCGGTTGTTTTTTTGTAAAAAAGTTTTTTTTTAATTATTCAATTATTCATCTTCAAACGCGCAAACTTATCACGGACTTACACAACGGCTTTATATAACTTACCTATAGGTCACCTAGAGGCTGTTTTTAACATCAAGACCTACCTACACTTACACACAAATTCACGCCGTATACCTATGGTAGTAGACAGAGATCAACACAATGTCTATCTATATCTCTTTGAAGGTTCCGATATCATAATTAAAATATACGGTAATGTAGGTATGGAATTTGACTTTTTGAAGAAAGTTTTAACCTGTCCCATCAGACGGCAAACACAGATATCGTGAGGCATTCGAACATGTTACTCGACTCATCATGACATCACAATATCGTGATCCCAAACAGTCAAGTCATATGAAATTTCACCTTTCATAAAATTGCCTTACAAGTGTTACAAGCTATTGTCGGTAATCGACTAGCGAAAGTCGATTGCTTACGTAATATCATGACTTTAGACTTGAGAGTTAAGTTATGAGCACGGTGATTCAAATATCTAGTAAGAGTTTTAGATAATATAAATCATAATATTACACCAGCCGATGTATTCTGTAAAAATCTCAACGTGAAAACTTAGGTGAAGTGAGCTTGAAATGAGTTGTCAATAGTGACAATCCCTAGCATCAGGTGGAATGACAGCTCAATTCAATCAATTTGTATGAATAGTTATAAAATATAATCATATGTCTGCATGAAATAAAATCCATAAATCTCAATTTATAGCTATGCGCATTCATGCTGTAATATACTGAAATTCAGTCGCATCTAGTTAACCTATGAACCAACTACAATAATTATGAAAATACACTTAAAATTAGCTTATAACCATAAAAAAACAATACAATTTATCCACACCAATTGCCTAAACAATGTTTTCAATAACTTACACGACACAGATCGATATAAGTCCTTTGTTACGGCTGTCACGCGTGTTTGGACACAAGTGGCGTGACAAAACTCTCGTTATTCACGAATTTGTCATGCTGCTGGGAACGTTTACAAATTGGAAGTGTTTGTTTAGAGTTTAGATTTGGTGTAATGTTTTGAATTTTTGTTAATTAGTGTGGGAAAATGCGACGCTACTGTGTGAGCAATGAGTTAAAAAGACTGTCAATAGGTCCATTCAAAAGAACGCAACATCACCCATAACGTTCCCACTACTCGGACACAGGCCTCCTCTCGGCGAGAGGGAATGGTAATCTGTAATCCAATACGCGGGCCCAGTGTGGATTGGTAGGTGTCACATGTCTTCGAATTTTTGGTTCTAGGACACGCCGGTTTCCGCACGATGTTTTCCTTCACCAGGAGAGTAGTGGTGATTAAATAATTTACACAAAGTAAAGCGCCTGAATGGGTTCGAACCTACGACTTACAACTCGTAAGTTGCGGCCGTTACCACTAGTCCACCACTGCTCTCAAAAGAAATGGAATAAGCAATTTTTTTTTTTATTTGTTAAGACTAGTTTCTGCCTAGATAACTATTAGGTACTACAGTTGTCAATTAGATCTACTTTTAGCACTTAACTTGACTGATAACTTGGGCTCTTTAAGTAATGAGATGAAAATACTTATTTTATTGTCTTCTGTCTTTCTTACGTTTTCTTAGCCGTGACAATATAACAGCAATTAATCTAAAAATTATTCAACATTAAAATAATAAGCATTGCCATCCAACGTGGTAATGCTGCCAGCCTTTTGGGCACTTATCCCATTGACAGCGATGCGGACGAATTTTTTGATGCCCTATGAGCTCCTGTCTTTTTCTTTTTTTCCTTTTATTTATTATACACTTGTATATCTATATATATAAAAGGAGAACTGACTGACTGACATATCAACGCACAGCCCAAACCGCTGGGTCTAGAGATTCCAAATTTGGCACGTACGTTCCTTATGAGGTCTAGGGGTGCACTAAGTAAGGATTTTTCAAAATTCATCTCCTAAGGGGGTGAATGGGGGGGGTGAAATTTCACGCGGACGAAGTCGCGGGAAGAAGCTAGTAATATATATATATTTTAGATTGTAAAATACATCTGTAATCAATTGAATAAAGAACACATTAAAATTATTTATTATTTATCTACTAAAGTTTAACAAAATCATATTTGAACACATGAACATCTTGCATTTAACGACGCAACTAATACTTTTGCCTGTTCACACAATCGCTGAGTTATCATAAAACCGTAGTTATAAATCGTAAAATTATCGTTATTATTAAGTATATGATTAGGTAACCGGTTGAATATAAATATTAGTGTTTGTAATAATTTAGTTCGAATGTTAGTCTGTACTAGCTGACCCGACAGACGCAGCGCCCTAATTGCGTAACACCCTATCAATCATAAATCTCAATCTGAATTATTTCGAAGGATATTGCTAATCCATTGCTTCATATGTTCGAAAAATATGTCTGTTCAACAACGTAAATAACGTAATGAATGTTGTTGAACTGTCAAAATGCCTGTCAAAAACCCATTGCTACTGGTAGTGTGTTACGCAATTACCCCGCTGTTCAATTTTCAATCATTCATACAAAAATCCCATAGAAAAGAGACGTTCAGATTTTCTCGAATTTGAACATATTCCGGGAAACTTTTCCAATATTTCTTTCGATAAAAATCTAATTCGGACTATTACGAACATTTTAAAACAAAAGATAACCATCCAGCCGTTCTCAGGTACGCTTACCAACGAATAGCATCTTCTTTACTTACATTTCAGTAATAAATAGTTAGACTTGAATTCGGAATCCTTAGATTCATTGCCACTTACTCAACTATTTACTTTACCGTTATGTAGTCTAAGTTGACATTAGAGTGACCATGTGTAATACAAAGCAACGGAGTGGGTCGGGATCAAGAAATCTCACGCGGACGAAGTCGCAGGCAGAAGCTAGTACTAAACAGATACAAAATATTATGATGTTAAATACCTATGAGTCAAGTTTCCACGGAGATTCCAGTGTTTGCGATTACTTAAGATTTTCACACATAGAAAAGTCATGATCACTAGCTATGACTAATAAGCTAAACCATATCTACATCACTACTAGAAACTACATATTTTATTTTAATTATTAACGCTGTAAGTATCCAATTACGCTAATTAGGAAAATCATACAGATCTTGTGCTCGACTTCCGTTTGCGTCTGCGGTGCACTGTTTTGAACACCTTATGCGCAAGAGCAAAGTGCGTTAAACCGAGAGGTTTTAGTTAGGTACATTATAGACATAACATACGAGTAACATCGCGCCTGTGTTCCCAGAAGGGTTATGCAGAGGTGTATCTATAGTATGTTGTAAGTCCCATGTAATAGGGGGCGAGAGTCTTCACTCCAGGCTGCTACTAAGAAATTGCGGATGTAAAAACCCAATAAGTACAGTCAACAGCAAAAGTAGATGATGAAAATCAGAAATTCAATACTAATGAGCGGAGTTCGCGTCAGAACTGTGTGGCGTCGAAGTGATTCAAAAGTAATTGATTGTAAATTATACCAAACATTTACTACTAATATAACTGCTACATATTCGTGATCAGTTTTGACTCCAAAAGTTATAAACTCAATCATCATCTACTTATGCTGTTGACTGTACCTAGCACTGCTCGACCTGCACCCTAATTGCGTAACACACTATCAATCGGAATCTGAATCATTTTGAAGCAAATTGATAATCCATTGCTTCATAAGTTCGAAAAATTTGTCTGCTCAACACGTAAATGATGCAATGAATGTTGTTGAACTGCCAAAATGAAACCGATTCCGATTGATAATGTGTTACGCAATTGCCACGCAGGGAATCGAACTCAGGATCGAGTCCTGATCTAGTAGTAGGTAGCGCAGCAGTTGGGTTTACGACCACTAGATTAATGAGGAAGTAATTTCATTGATATCATTTAATACATAGAACCCAGAGCTAATCGGTACATTTGGCACTTACGATCACCTAGATACGTATAGGTGTGAAGTTCTGTATGACACGTGTTTTCGTTGTGAATTATTCTTACTACGAAGTTTGTTAATACAGACAGTAAACACCACCGTGACGTCACCTGTCTCCGTATACATAAAGGCTTACAGTTTACATGAGACAAATTCACACAGAGGTTTCTTGTTCCACTGCAAATAATAGACAAGTATATTTAGGGTTCCGTACTCAAAGAGTGAAAATGAGACTTGATTACTAAGACGAGTATCGGTTTGCTCGTCTGTCACAGAGCTGTATCTCTTTTACTGTATACATAGTTGGCCAGATGATTTTTTTACAAAATACATATATATTACTATGTCTTTTATTATTTTCCAGTGGATATTTTTCAAGATTTTCTGTTCCTGCTCTATCTTATAATACAGAGCCTTATTTTATGAGCACGACTCGCACTTGGCCGGTTTCTTTATGTGCTTAAGTAATTATCGTTACCGAATTTAAGAGGAAATCCTGATGATTATGTATGTAATGTATGTGGGGTTAAACTGATCATGTTGTACCGGATCCAAGATACCGGTTTGCAACATTTTTATGACGTATGTAACTACTTAATATAATGTCACTTGTTACGGGAGTTATGTAATAAATAGGTACATTAATTTTTAAGTCCACCAACTTATATCTCTGACTGCGAGGTCTTAGCGTCAGAGGCTACAGTCCGGCCTTCGAGAGAATATGTTCCCGACTCCTGTCAGTGCGACAAGTCTAGTAGCTAATAAAGTTGAAATTCGCAAAACACGTATTCGTTTGTATGTAACTGACAGCTGTCAACCATCGGACGAGTTGGGAATGAGTCGAAATACAGCATGAGACGAGTTAAGAAACTGACCAGATGCACAAGATGACGTATTAAGGAATGTGACCTATTAGGGATAGCGACGAAATAGCCATTGTGACGAATGGTCATCATATCCATTTTCTCGCATGCACTGTAGGTAAGCTAGACCATGTGGGGACGACAATAAATAAAAACATGCCAGTGTTTTTATTTATTGGTATTTTAAAACAATCATATAAAAATATTTTCGTCAAAGAATCTACCGGCAATCTATAGTCACTGCTTAAATATATATTATGCAACGCCATTAGTTATACCAAGTTTAATTTATTGTCGTATTGACGTCCCCACCCTGTATAAACTAAGTTGATTGTTTGAATTGGGCTATTTAATGAACAAAATATATTTAAATGGGTTTTGTACACAAGACTCGACTCAACCCTGGCCTTAATTGACAAGGGCCACATGTACTTGAAGAGGTACATTCTCTTTATAGGGCAACTACCCACACCGTATTAATTAAATAATGACACGGTGGTCAGTTTACTATAAAGAAATTGTCAAGACCCACATCCAAAGTTGAAGATATTTCTTTAGTATATTCATAATTTTTTTTAAACATTATAGCTGTAATAACAATAACGATAAATTGTTCCACCGAACCACGTTACAAAATTTGGTTTCAGTGCGGTTAGTGGAAGTGCTGTTCGTCCAAGTGCGGTTGAAATCAGTGCTCTGAGTGGAATACCTCATTATCATCACAATAGGAATGTAGAGTTTAACTAAACCAACTTTTATGCACTTATTTCGATCTCGTTCTAATTTACCCTCAAAGGTTTTCTCCTATATCGTGGCGTGGGCGCGTTTATAGGTCCAACTCTTACATGCATAGACACCCAGAACTGAAATAACTATCTATCTGGGGATCCATCGTGCGACAAGTAGCTCGGTGTTCAATCGCTCAACCACTACGCCTAAATTATCGTCCCAAATTATTTGGGGACGGCGCTACATGACCTTTTTTTCCACTCCTCTCTATTAGTCATCATTTCGGAAGTCACCCCCTTTCTATATCTACTTATATATCTACTTTTCTTCCACTCACCTAAGATTCTTCACCATCCTATTCTCGCTGGGCAGGTCGAGGAAGTCCAGCAAGAACCGCAGCCTCTCTATGATCTCCCTGGTCTCCATGCCGAAGATCCAGCCGAAGTACATCATCGTCTCCTTGATGGTAAACTCGCCGTACAAAGCGATCTCTTGAGGCATGTAGCCTACCCGCTTCCCGGGGACTCCAGAACCTGGTGGAAAAAGGAGGGTGTTACGGTGTTAGGGGAAATATGCATAAGAACGAAGGTCTTCTCATCATCATTCATTCATCATCATCATCATCATTCATCGGTCATTTTTCCATCTTGCTAATCTAATAATGCTTGTGCATGAAACGTGTCTAGCTGACATTTGGCAAATAATTTAATGTGTATCGTAATGTTAATTACTTTGCATACCTACTATTGTATACAATCAAGTTTTTCTAACTGAACAGACAGCTGTGCTGCTGGGAAGTTTGTTGTGCCTCTTCTTTCCAGCGAAAGCACTAGAAAGTGGTGAAGGGCGGGCGTTTTGGGGGACTGTTTTAAGTAATTTTGACGATCGAAAAGTGCTGATTCTCAGCCTAATCTAAATAAATGATGTTTTTTGTGTTACGCAGAACCTCTTCGTGGTCACACCGATGTTTTGGACATATAGCCGTATCCTTTGCAGACTTTTTGAAAAGTTGTTGTTAGTTGTTTGTGCAGGTCTTACCTTTGGTGCCAGGCTTGCCCCCGAGCACCCATATCTCTCCGCTGTTGAGCTTCCGTCTGCCCACGATGCAAGACAACAGTGTCGTCTTGCCGCACCCTGACGCTCCGAGTAGACCGTATCTGTCAACAAAGAAGAGAATTTAGTGAATATGGTCTGATTTTATATTATGTACAAAATAAGTGTTGATATAGTGTTCATTCCAAAATGTAGGTCAGGCAGAGATTACCACATGGCACCCATAGTGTTTTTATTTCTTCTTTGTATTTCATTCATTTTTGTGTATTTATTGTGTTTTCGTTGTATACAGAGCATTCCCGATTAATCGAGAGTTCCAATAGATAACATATAGGGTGGGGACTTTTATGAGGAATTGATTTTGAGTCTTTTACGAGCAAAAGCATGCTACTTATCAACAAGGTTTAATGCAATTGTTTATTGTAAAAAACGAAATGTTAAAAAAAATATCAATATTAAAAAAAGACAGTCGTGTTTCTAAAACAACTAAGACATTCAATTTCACCTACAAACGATTAAATCTCAAGCGATCACCTCACCATTTCCTAAAACCGCCCGAGATCGCAACGTAACGGTCGGACGCGCTTGCGCTTGCGCATGCAACAACACACGAGGACGAAGCATTGCGAAACAACACCATTTACATTCTATTTCGTACCAGACCAACTAATACAAGCGGTTCCCAATACTTTTATGTCATTGCAATATGGTTGTTTTTTCCTTGTCAATTGTCGTAGGATGGACATCAGTTTCTTCATTGAAAAAAAATGCAGCTTAAAAGAATCTTATGTCATTGTAATAAGGTGGGTTTTAGATTGATAATTCTCATAGGATGGACAGTCAGTTTCTTCATTGGTTTGAGGAAAAGACGGTATTACTGTATGTGGAGGAAGGCGACAATTGTGACTTATTTCTCAATGGTTAGGATGTCGTTGTTTGCTTTGAGATTGGACGTCATGGTATGCGCTTGCACATGTCCAAGGATGACGGAAGGATAAAGGAGGTTTGCATATGTAAATTTACCTTGGTTGATGCTAATTAAGGCGTAACCTTTTAAATAGAGCTTTGGGTCTTTTAATCGCTATGATCGTATTAACGTAAACGAAGCATAAGGGATCGTAGCAGGTGGCGTTCTGTATTTCCTGCCTATATTTATTCACATAATCTCACAAAGAACACCTTATATTTTAATGCCATTTATAGTTTTAATTGAAACTATAGCAATATTATTCGACAACCTCCATGGGAAGAAGGCATCAGTATATGTACAGACGCCAGCACATCAACCTACTACAATCTGTCCAATGTCTTTAATAGATTTTTTACTTTATCGCTACAGCATAAGGTTCAAAGTTGATTGGGAAAATTTTACAGTTTCGGGTAGCTTGATGTGCTGGCGTCTGTACTTATGAATTTTTTGCAACTTTCCATAATAACTTCACTTGATACACAGACTGATGTTCGCCATTTGTTTTAACTAGCAGATCATGAGAACTGTGTTGCCAACTGTGATTTCTTTAGGGGCGAGAAATCGTCATTCTATATTATGGGAAATCTCTAGCCATTATTTCGCTACAACCACGGAATAATGTAGCCTTATTTACTACCAACGAAATCCAAGAAAAACGTATCCCATTTTTAGAAGATGACGGCACAAATATTCAAGTAAAAAAACCCCACATATAGTTATTTACATCAATAACATAATGTATTTCCCTTAAGGTCATGGTATTAGCGCCTATGTGTTAATGAATCAAATTCAAATAAACTAATCTACCACGATACACAGACGGCTAGTAAAAAACTTTAAAATATTTGCGGTAGGTAGGTGAATTTTTTGTGGCATATCCATGTTTATTTTTTGCTCTTTATTGAAGACGTCAATGGAAGCTATAAATATTATAGGTAATATTAACTGCTTTATATCAAAACTGAGAACTCTGAACTTGATTTCCGAGTATCGTCTGAGGTTTAGAGACCTGTGCTGGATCCATCGCCTTCTTTAATATTCATGAATATTTCGCGAGTCGCTTTTCGTAGAGACGAATTTTAATGTATCATGTAACAAGCATATGAGACATAAACAAAATTTGTCTCTACGAAAAGCGCCTCGTTAACACAGGAATACTTAATAAACTGGAAATTTTCTACTCTTTAGACTGTAGCATTATCTCTCCTCACTAAAATTCATCCAATGGTTGTGTTTAAAAGATCGCGTAAATTAGAGACAAGGCCGGCCTTGTGTCACCTTATGTTTGTAATTTTGTACATTTACGAGTATATCTGTATTTAATTGGTGTTCGTGTTCAATAAAGATTAAATTTTTTTTCTCTATCTACACTAGCTTCTGCCTGCGACTTCGTCCGCGTGAAATTTCTTGCTCCCCCGACCGACTGGCAATATACTTCAAAACCGTGAAGACGATAGTCTTCAGCAGTGATTACGACCTCAAAAACGTTCGACATTAAACATATTCCGTCAATAATTAGGTCTCAATTTGTATGTCATTCATATATCCTTCCCATATTAGGGCCACCATCTTGTCATACATAGCCGTCAGTTATGTACCGCACATAATGTAATGGTCATCCTCGTATATGGCGCAAGTATTCTAATTGTTAGGCTTGACGTCAGATGGTAAGGACTTCCTGACGATGTTGGAACTACGACGAATTGTTACGTAGATGTCGGTCTGAACAATTATAAGCATATAGTGTTCTTCTTCTTGGTCGCGTACTTAGGTACTGAAGGTCGCGTCGAAAACCTTTTGTGGGTTTATGCGTGATGTTCTTCCATTTCGTTCGGTTCTCGGCTTCTCTCAGGCCGGTCTTAACAGTGAGTCCCAGTCCAGTAAGGGCAGATACTTGGTCTGATCAGCGGTTAGGTGACCGGCCGTGAGGTCGTTTTACATCTACCTATAGGTACTGTAGAGACTGAGACCTCCTTCCTGAGACAGGCTGGTAATAATTTGATGACGTGTTCCATTCGGGCATTCAAGCGTGTGTCAAATATTATGGTAGTGTTTTTTCCTATATAGAAGCAGGGCTAGTTTTACCTTGATACAATGTACTTCTATTAAACAATAAATGCTGATTAAAGCTTTACGCTCTTTAAATTATATATCCTGAGCAAGTACAGTGGGCTCATACCCCACAGTACCTACATAGATTTAGATGTATCAAAAAAATGGTACAGTAGGCATAGCCGTAAATATGGCAGATTACATCAGTGTTAGATTAAGTTTAGCTTTAAAAAGTGGCGCTTTTGTGACTCCAATCTACAGTTTCTGCTTTCAGTTTCATTCTAAAATTTGATGTGTCTCATTTAGGTCTAGATAGTGGTGCTATAGTTAGATAGTCTACATGATCTTACGATTCTAACCCAGAGCCAGCCAATTCAGTAAGGAATATACATCCTATTATAATATTCGTGGTACTAAAACCCACAAAAAGAGAGCATCAGACTATCTAGAAATTCTGAGGACCTAGACAAAATGACATTCTATCAACGATCTATCTATCTTCTATCACATGGGGTATAAATATACGGTCTTTTTTTTCTAGATGTTTTTAGTGTAACTTTGTTTCATTTTTTCTTTTCAGACTGAAGTGAATAGACGCTATTCATTCTTATTGCAGTTAGTTTTGCATACTGGCTCGACTAATTACAATCAATATCTCTTAAATGTAGTCATCAATCTCAACAATAACGGTCGAAATATGGCATTAGATATCATACATACATAATCAGCCTATAATGTTCCTACTGCTAGGACACAGGCCTCCTCTCAGTGAGAGGAAGTGAGCCGTAATCCACCACGCGGGCCCAGTGCGAGTTGGTAGATGTCACATGTCTTCGAGTTTTTCGTTCTAGGACATGCCGGTTTCCTCACGATGTTTTCCTTCACCGTATTGAGAGCAGTGGTGATGAAATAATTTACACAAAGTAAAGCGCCTGCCTGGAATCGAACCCACGACCGTAATTCGTAAGTCGGGGCCGTTACCTACAGCACTAATACGGCATTGACCATTCTTTAACTTATCAAAACATATTTGTTTCCCTTTAAATCTGATCTGGCTGATAGTATGTCATGCGCATGATGCGCATGCGCAAATCTCTCGCTGCCGGTGGCGTGTGTGTTGGATCATTTAGCTCCCTTCAAAATGGTGATCCATTGGTTGGTACGTCACGTTCGTCAACGGGCGCCGTCAGTTAGGACTGGTCATAGCTGCCACGGCTTATTTTAAATATTTTATTTTTGGATAGTTATTTTTTTTTATTTCTTTTTGCTGAAATCTGGATGCTTTTAACGCGTAGGTACGTATTTAGTACATCGTTCTCACATGTTTTTGTACCGACATATTCAACATTAATAATGTAACAAATATTTTTGTAAAAACATAATTTAAAAAAGTGTTCATGGAAATTCTTGCCCGTTCTTCTCCATAAGTACCTACTACGCTTTGGAATGGGCAACTAGCTTCATATTTCTGACTAAACGACTCCTTGACAGTTCAAAAGTCCCTGTAAATGGTTTAATTGCAATAGAAGCTTTGAATTTGAGTTTTGATCCATACACTCACCTATCATAATACCTAATGTTCTCTATAAAATAATACTACGTCAATCATTATGGGCACTCGTATGAGCTGACGTCGTTTGACGTCAATAGGCGTTGTAAGGAGTGCTTGACACCTCTCTATGTTCTATTGAGTACTCCAACTAATTGGTCTAATTGATTTTTTGTACTAAAGTCATTGTACTTGGTGATCGTTAGGTTGCTAGTAGATGAGCCTATATGGAAAGTACTTCTTCTTCTTAGCGTCATCATCATTCTCCTGCCCTTATCCCAATTTATTTGCAGTCGGCGCAAGATGTCTTTTTCTTCCACTTCTATATTAGTCGTCGTCTCGGTAGTCACCCCCTTTCTAACCATATCATCGTTTGAGTAATTTACGCGGCCAACCCAAATGTTCTTTCTTTGGTATTGTTCGTCGAATCGTTGAGCTCCTCAAGTTTGTAGCTCAACTTATAAGAGGTTTACCTATGCTCAGTGGTTGTACGGCTGGTTGACACTTCCCGTGACCCAAGGGCTGGCTTTTACCTTGGCCAAAGGCTAAGCATTGCCATACAACGTGGCAATGCCGCCAGTCTCTTGGGAACATTACCAGTCGACAGCGATGCGGATGAATTTTTCGACGCTATATTTTAGTTTCTGTATAGTTTTAGTTAAGTTAGGATTTAATTTTGTAATTTTTAGTATTAGATATACATAGATATTATATTTGTATAGCTTTTAATTGATTAAATAAAAGTGCTCAGTGGTGGACACACATAGGCTGTTTGTTGAACCATATTTATGTTAGCTAAAGAAGGATAAACAGGAGTACTAGTAATGTGTAACTTAGAGCTGTTATTTAAAGAAATTTAAACAAAAATGTTACGTGCGCACTTAGTTCGGAATTCGCTTGTAATTTTGTCTAATCACAAATACCTAACAAATTTCGTCAGCCAAATTAAGGTACAGATACAAACCTACAGTGCGATGAACTTATTTATGTTTGAGCTACAAAATATACCTGTCTGTTGCTAACTGCAATTCCTAATGTTTATATATTTTTGGGACACATTCTTTCTTGTTTTTCCTCTGGTAATACTTGTATACGTTATATGACAAGTTTCTTGTTTTATCTGTCTGAAAATGTCTATATTCAGATTTTTTATTTGCTAGACAAAAATTACAGCTACGAACGACCATTTTATGTGACCTTTTTTATTTAAATGCACGACATTTAACGAGTCGTTTATGCTAATTCTACAAAAAGGTAAAAAAAATCTAAATAAACAGTAGACTGGTTTCAAGTCTTATTTGTGTATATTTTAAAACTGCAATAATACGAACTGTTATACACACACCATAGCTCCGAAGTATGGAACTCGATTGAAAAAGGAAATAGTAGATAATTTGACTAAGCAATTTTTTTGAATATATGAATCAATCAAACTATCAGTCCTTTACAAACATGGCCAGCCCACTGCCACTTCAGTTTGCTTACTCTGCAAGCTACGTCGGTAACTTCGGCTCTTTTCCGGATTGCCACGAAAGAAAAACTTCCTAGGAAGAAGCTCTACCACAAATGGGTGGAGAAGGATCTATGCCACCAAATTAATATGACTATATAATTTCTTAGAACATCTATTAGGGCGGTTTCGCACTACGTCCGATCCGAATACGAGAAATGCCGGTCCGAAGTGACCGTAGTCCTATTTGTATGAGGGGTTGTGCACTACATCCGAACTCTATCCTTCAGAATTTAGAACAATTTCCAATTCGGATTGATTTCTCGGATTCGGATCGGACGTAGTACGAAACCGCTCTTAGAGATCTACACATGCCATTCTCCCATCGTACGCGACCAAAAGTTCCGACTAACTACAATAACTCCTCATGTTGTCTCATGTTCATCAATTGTTATATTACAATAATTATAAAACGTTTGTCAGAGGTTAACAATATTTTGTTCTTCGCCCTTGCTACCTTGGCATCCTGCCAGACACTTCCGTGTGGAAAATTGTTGTCTGTTAGTTAATCTATAGGCATTCTACCATCTAGGTATGGTCTGTTCAAAAAGTATATGACAAAAATGTAAACAAATGGATCTGAAAACATTCCTGTGGATGCTAATTTGTAGTGGCACTTACAATTTGAGAGCTTTGATTTGATTATTTTAATAGTTCGTCCCGAAATTGTAGTTTTAAATCACCTTAAACATGTATTTCATTTGACGATGGAGGTTAATTTTATAACCTCAACTTTCGTCGATGTTTTTTTTTTCAATTACATTTGAGTCATGTTATTTACAACAATATATGTTGGAAAAATCGAATTGAGTTTGTTTTGTTTACAGTTTCATCAGATGCTTTTGGAACAGACTATAGGTAGGTACTTATGTGATAATATAATTATGTGAGATTGCTATCAGGTAATCTGATGTGGCATGCGTCCAGGAATTGCTTCTAAGTTTACAACTCCTAACGGGAAATCAAATGGTTTCAGTGCCAAAGAGATAAAATGGTCTTGCTTAGCTTGTAAATACAGTTAATTTGCAACTTTGCAATTAAATTGACGAATTACGTAAAATATGTTAGGGTTTTGCCAATTTTGGACTCAACCTCTTGTTCTGGGATATTGTTGTTGTTGTTGTCTGTTTTGTTTCACCTGTTAATAACAGGTAGCAGCATTTTATTTTCGATAGATGATGCTTAACTGAATTCAGTATCGAAACAAGCTGCGGAGATATACAGGGTGGTACGTGCGTGGATGCGCAACCTGCTACCATGGATTCAGCACGTCATGGTCGTCATGATTCTGAACACCCCTGCGTTAAAATTTTTCGTCGGTTATATGTCCCTACCACCATCATCATCATTTGCCTAGCCTTTTCCCAACGCCGGCTTCCAGTCTAACCGGATGCAGTTGAATACCAGTATTTTACATATCCCTGCCACCCTGTATATTAAAAGAATAGTCAGACTGCGCCAGCGGTAGTGGGCTGACAACACTGAGTGTTGCCAATTTTGGAATTTGGAAAAGAAAAAGGGCAGAAAACTCATACCACCACTGGTCTGAGTTTGCTGCCGTTTTTTCTTTATTATATTCCCTTTTCCTTGCAGTTCCAAGAGTCAAGTAGATACAAGACAAATAAAGGTGTTGTACTTACATGGTGCCCTTGGCGACTGTCATGTTGAGGTTACTGAGCACGTGGTTGGGTCGCTTCTTTGAGCCGTAGTCCTTGAACGCGTGCCGCACACACACCGCCTGTTGACGTTTCTGCCACACCTGTTGATGTAATAGGGCGTGAATATAGGTAACAATCTGACCGATTGATCAAAGGGGCACATAATAATCAAGTAGAATTAGCCTGAACTTAGTACTAAACGGGAAAGAGGGTTTCTAAAGCCTGATTCACACGATGCGATCAAATTGACGTAGTATACTATACCTATGTTAAAGTAACAATAACAGTTGCACTGTCTGAACAGAGTTTAGATCATGCAAGTCATTTGTTGCTTTAATTTTATTGTAGACTAGTTTTTGCCCGCGTATCGGTAAATATCCCACAGGAACGTACTACCGGGATTAAATATTACCCTATGTGTTAATCCAGGTTATAAACTATCCGTGTATAAAATGTCATCCAAATCCGTTCAGCCGTTTTTGCGCCAATTCGGAACATACATATACAAACAGACAAAAGGACATGGATATTTTGTGGCCCTGCACGGACAAAGACTTAAGAATGTTAAAAAAAAAACTTATAATACTTGAATTTCTATCATGACTTTCATTTCTCCGCAGAGGTGTGTGGGAAAATATCGATTTAAAAGAGTAATAATTTGTTTGTTTTATTTTGATTAGCATCCGTGAGTTTCAAATGTTGCAATTATTTGAAATAAAATGGTAATTAGTACATGTTCATCGTTCGAAACGACATGTTTTTACCTGTATTTTTGATAATAGAGTAAGAAAAATATATATCTTTATGCGCGTTTAGTGATAACGGAACTAAAAGTAAAAAAGAAACATTTTATTTTATCTCTTTAATTAAAAATCAATAGATTATTTGGTTCTTCAAAGTAATGGAAACACTATCTTCTTCTGATAAGGCAGTTACAGACGAAGCAATAAAATATGTTTTCAAACTAAATCTTAATCGACATAGTGTTTGAACAAATATTCACATAACATCACGCCTGTAATCCTCGAAGGGTTAGGTAGGTAGAGGTATACCTATAGTACACCGCCATTTCACCAGTTATGTTCAAGTCCCATGAAACAGAGGGCCAGCCTATTGCCATCAACCGGGCAAAAATCCAGACTCCGGGCTGCTAGGTACTGAGAAATTCAATACAACATAACATAAGTAAGTAACAGATCGTTTCTAACAGATATTTAGTGCAGGACATATTACTTATTGTATTATTATAGGTAGTAAGGTGATTTAAAATATATTTTGACATATTTTTGTGACGTTTACGATATTATACTTTCTGTTATTATAAACACATACACAGCTATACCTATGACTGCACCTTATGTATACAACACAATATATCCGTTCTATTATAGTGACGCGCCTAAATGACTAGATGTATGAACGTGGACAAAGCAAAAGAAGTAAGTAGGTAAGGGTCGTAATAGTAGAGGGCGTTTTATAGTTTCTGCCTTCCTGCATGGCAAAAGCAGTGCAGCAGTTTATGTATGTTTGTATACATAGGTATTATAGCTAGGTACGTGTGTTAAGGGTTTTATGTCGATTGTCATGACAAAGTCAAGATATTTGTCTTTCATTAATGATTTGACAATTTAAGTCATTCCTGTCACAGATTACTAATACGTATGTGTAGGTTCTTGTGGCTCGCATATTGAATATTTTTTTGTGGTGTTTTACGACGACCTTTGGCTTTGTTTCTGTTACTGCTCTCTCGACCAACCCCGGCTTTCACAGACACAGACAACTGATTTTGCCCTATTTCTGATGGAGAACCAGCGCTGCACTAACTGTGGTATAGCAATGTTTTCGCATAACGAGGCATTTTTGGGATTCGGATGAAATTCAATCTATTATAAGACAGTGGATTACTCCGCGATTGGTGAGTTTTCAGTAACGGCTTCAGCACGTCTTTTAAGGGTGTAGCTATTTGTTTATACTTATGTAGGTTGTCTTTTTAGGTCACTGCGTCTGATAATGTGTGCCATTCTTGCTGGTTACTGGCTAGGCAAACATTATCACAGTCTGATACAAGTGGAATACCAAACCCTAGTGTTGGCCATCGTAATGTGTGTGTAAACTGTGAAAGATCCCTGATACGTGTTCGTTTTCACACACTGACACGTAACTCTGAAAGCAATAGACACATTCATGATGTTATATCTGAATGGATTTGTCCTCAACAAGTTGGTATGAAAAATGTTTGTGCTTAAATATTTTTATACAATTATTATGTTATGAAATGATAAATTATGAACTTTTTCGTATACTTAGGTGAGACCGACAACCTCTATTTGCCACCCATGCTGGCAACGAGCTTACAGAGCGCAATCTCCAGTACCTAGGCGGCCCAACAGCGTCACTGACGGCGGTCAACAACAAGAAAATATAAATGTTCCACCAGTCCCCGAGGTTCTACCGTTCCCTGAAGTTCCACCAGTCCCTGAAGTTCCACGTGTTGAAATATTTCGTAAAGTGCTGATTCTCAGCCTAATTTGAATAAGTAAATGACTTTTGATTTGATTTTCTCATACAGAGAAAGAACGAGCATTGATCACCACGATTATTCATATATAACATTCTAACAAACGAAAGAGTTTTCTTTAAAATAATAGTCATCATCATCATTCATCTAAAGAATTCCACTGCTACTCATAGGTACCTAAGCCTCAGATGCTGAACATATATGACCTGGTAGAAGTCGCTGGAATTAATTTTATGCGGTCTAAGTGACACACGTAGTTAAATATGCTTCAAAGTAAATAATAATAATACCAGCCTATTATTGTCTCATCTCGTACAAAAGAGACACGAGCATTGCACGTTTGCTCACGACAGGGTTGGCGATGTCAGAATTATTTTAACTAGAAGTCCAGGTTTCCTCACGATGTTTTTTCTTCACCGATGTCAGTAATGTCCAAGATAATCTCAGAAACTACATATGAATTGAAAAAAGTCACACTGGTACTCCCGGCATTGAACCCACAACCTCGTGCATGAGAAGCGAAGCATTAACCACTGGACCATCACGACAATGATGTACATGCCTACTGTATTTAAACGTCAAAAAATCATACCAGAATTTTCACCTAAAATGTTTTATATCTCGTCACCACCGACTTCTGGAGTAATAAAATATAAACAGGACTATTAAATACAAATATTCCTTCATGATATATATTGTTTCATTTATGTCCATGCTGGACCAGACTTGTATGGGAGCGTTATCCATCTCCTTTAAAAACTATATTTTCGCCATCACACTCGTTCCCACACGACATGGCAATTACTTTTTAGTAGTTTTGAGTAGTGTCAGACGCTGATTATAGTGACTAAACAAACATTTATCTTCTGTCCTTTTCTTAATGAAATAGAAAAAGATGCACTGAGCTTAAATTTAGTTTAGTTTGTGAATAAGAGAATCGGCACCATTATCCTTCCTGCCTTCCCTAAACTAATTTCAGGACATAAGGAAACAATGCATCATGTCATAAAATTGTCACAATCTATCGTCGAACCCTGACCCACCAGCTTGTAATGGCAAATTGCCTATAAAAAAATCAGACCCTCGTTGTCCGATATCCATGTTATCAAGGCTTCGTCGAAAACAATAACACATTGACTGTCTTCCTCAATGGGAACCTTTATGGCAAGTAAGTGGCCATTGTACTAGTGACTCCTTGTAAGTACCTTTGGAGTAATGTCTGATTCATTTATATGGCTAAATTCTCGGCTGTTGACCTTTATGTGTCAGTGCAGGAGTACTGACTTCTTAGAAGCGACTGTCAGGAAAGTACATCGTTTCGCCTAAGGGTTCTAGTTCGTTCAGACTTTTTAAAAGGAACGTAGCTTTGACGACGTTACAATCATTCTTCTCGTTTATTTGTGCTTCAGCTAAATGGTTTTTCAAAATACCACCACCGCATAGTGTGTTACACACTATCATTCAGAATCTGAATCATTTTGAAGGATATTGCTAATCCATTGCTTCATATGTTCGAAAAATGTGTCTACTCTACAACGTAAATAGCGCAATGAATGTTATTGAATTGTCAAACTGAAAACCATTCCTACTGTTAATGTGTTACGCAATTACCCTGCAGGCTATTCATAATTTAACAACCAATACTATTATTGCGACTCAAAGATGGTAAAATGTTACATATTTTGCTGTATAATTAAGTCAAAGTAATTACTTGCTTACTTCGCAATTGCGACGGGGCCTATCTCCCCAGATACAAAGATGTCAGCGTGTCAGTCAGGAAAAAATGTTACCCGTTTTTGGCTATTCAATTCATGGTGACCAGGAAGTTGGACACTTCTTAAGCACCAGGAAAATCTAACGCTCGAGTCATGGAAAAGGAAAACAGTCATGAGGAAATCTGAACCTTACCGCCACGCTGTGATGAGGCGTGGTTATATATGCTAGCTCCTTCTGTGTCATTTTTAATAGACCTTTGTTTTAGATGGGGACAATATACACACATCAAAAGTGTCTAGGGATCAAGCATTTTTATGCGGATTTCTTGAGATTGAGATGTGGCTTTGTAATAAATTTATGATTTTATAAATTTATATCGATCCTTTTTGGTGCATTTCATAATTTGAATCAGGAACTGTGAATCAAATTCGAGTAAAAGATGAAAATCAGCTGTCAATATTTTCCCTATAAAAACATACAACGCATTGAAGACATTATTAGTGCTACTGTTTCCCTACTACTGATTAAAACCAACGTTATTATGGAGCGGCGACGTCATTTAAGCAGGGAAGAAATGCTCAGAGCCGTGGGAATGATAGAAGCTGGTTCCCGGCAACGTACTGTGGCTTTAGCTCTGAATACAAGTCAGAGTGTTATCAGTCGACTTTGGACACGTTACCGAAGCACTGGTACCGTGGCTGAGCGCCATGGAGGACGGTATCGCTGCACCACACGGAGACAAGACCGATACATTCAAATCTTAACTCGAAGAGCTCCAACAATAACCGCCATGATGTTAGCCGTGAGGCTTCATCACTCTTCAGGGAACTTAATTAGCGACCAAACAGTCAGAAACCGCTTGCATGAAGTGAACCTTCATTCCCGAAGACCGCTACGGGTACCACCTATAGCAATGCACAATCGTAGGATTCGATATCAATGGGCTCTTGAACACAGAAATTGGGCAGAAGAACAATGGCGTTTCGTGTGCTTTTCTGATGAGTCTCGTTTTGGTATGAGACCGGATACAAGACGTATACGACACTGGAGAACCCCTGGACGCCAACAGCGATTAAAATCCTGCCAGGAAGTCCATCCTTATAGTGGTGGAACCATCATGGTATGGGCGGGTATTTGGATCGGCGGAAGAACTGAGTTGATTTGGATCAGAGGCAACCTCAACGCTCAAATTTATGCTGAGACGATTGTATCAGACGTCATCGTTCCTCTACAAGTGCAAATCGGTCCCTTATTTCAGTTAATGCATGATAATGCACGACCGCACACCGCAAGAGTTGTAAGACAGACTCTCGCCGCAGCTAACATCAATGTCCTGCCCTGGCCTGCTCAGTCGCCAGACTTGAACCCGATTGAGCATGCATGGGATATGCTACAGAGAAGAGCTCTGCCGAATATGGAGGGTATCCAGTCGCAAGAAGACCTTTTTTTGTTGTTGCAACGAACATGGGCTGCCATTCCACAGCGTGATTTGGATGAACTCATTTTGAGTATGCCAAACCGATGTTCTTGTGTTGTTAGTGTTCGCGGTAGAAACACGGATTATTAATTGTTTAAGTTACCCAATAAAATTTTAAAGAAAACTGTTATTTCAGTCTTTTTTTCGAACTTTTGTGTTAGTGGTTCAAATGTCAAAAATCCCTTTATTAGGAAAATGGCAAATTTCTTTATTAATGCAAAGGTGACTTGGTTTATCGTTACTGTGACAAACGAAAACACTTTATTTGATGAATCCTTAAAGAAAATTTTAATTAATATCAATCAGGAGAAAATTTATTGCAAAAATATATGTTGATCCCTAGACACTTTTGATGTGTGTATGTTTGATATTCGCCAAAACGGGAAACGCTCTAGGCTACTACTACAAAATTTGACGATATAGCTTATGTTCCTGCTGCTACATTTGGCTTATATGTATGTTTAAGAAGGTGATCCGGAATTCGTAAACACAGACATAGATCTCTATGTCTGTGTTCGTAAAGCTATTTTATCTTTAGCTAAATTATTAGCTTTTTGGTTGACTACAATGCTAGACATGGGCCCACTCTTTAGGATACTATATATATCCTGTGACTACCCGCAAATTCTTTAGATTGGATCTTTCATTAAAAAAACATTGGCAGAAAAACATATCCCGAATAAATTCCGAAGAACGTCAAACAGTCTTGTATTTTTATAATGATGATAAATTATTATAAAACATTGATACAAGCTATAAATACGTAATACAAGCTAATATGTAGTACAAACTATTAATAAAAGGATAAGTTAGGTATCTGCATAATTATATTCGAGTCATTAGCAGGTATGTTATATTGCAATTTGCTTATCAAGGCCATTTTGGATTTAGTGATATTTAAACTACATGCACTTTTTTTATTATCTCATTAGAAATGCAGTTAGAGAACGTTTTGATCGTTATTTCGTAATATGCCAAGAATAGCATAGAACATTATAAGCCGTACATTATAGAACATAATATTTTGTATACTTAAAAAATGGCAAACAAGACTTGTACCTGTTCCTAGATAGGATAGGCAGAAACTAGGGAGCGCCTAAAAATGTATCCTGAATTAAGATAATAAAAGGCAATTAGGCAATCTAGAAGCCACAAATCAAAATCCAAGTTGTTTGTTACTAACATAAAATATAAAGCATCGCGTTCAAAATCTTAATTTCACGAGTTGCAAGTTTTTTACTAGGTGTACGAACTTATAAGATGGCTCGCTTGAGCATCACACTTAATAAGAGTCTTTGGTAGATTCATCATCATATTGTTCTTGCCCTATTGCTCTATCGGGAACATCCTCGTTACCCAATTAGTTTGTGACCAGAGCCGCAGCTCTTCTTCTGCCATACATCTCTATAAGGGCGTTCGCTACGTTAAGGCGCACGCTTAATTCGTTCAATACACGCGGCGGGTGCCCGCCTCGCGTGTATTGAACTATTATGAGCAGCGCTCTCTGGCACGGACGCGTGCGACGGGTTTGTACACGCGCAGTGGCGCTTGCTCCGTGCACCCGCCGCGTGCGCACGCTTAACGTAGCGAACGCCCTAAGCCGTCATCTCTATCAGTAGGTATTCTTAGGCCGCGCTCACTTTGGATGCGAATTATATCGTACACACGGCTACACATCAAGCTATACATTTCCAGTTTCAGCTGACCTCGCATTGTATAGGTATTTCGTACAATCAGAAGTCAGCTTATACTGGTTATGTATAGCTTGATGTGTAGCCGTGTGTACGTAAACGTATGAACACTGTTCGTACGAATTGAGTGTGCACACTGAATACGTTTTTCTCCATCAAATAGACAGAGTACCGGTGTTAGCGCATACGTGAAGTCATCTTTGCTGCGATGAAAAATATTTATCTTTTGGATAATCATCTTCTAAACCGTAGATTGCGATGCCGTCGTCGTTATCGTAGAACCGAATGGGTGCGCGAAATTTTTTTAAAAAGAGATGAATTCGGTGAATTTCATCACATTATGGAAGATTTGTATAATGACCCCAGACTGTTTCATGGTTATACACGCATGGGGAGAGATACTTTCGAGTACATTCTTAATGCAATACGACCTAACCTGACTAAATACAGCAACTTTCGCGACACAATATCACCTGAAGAACGATTAATTGTCACTTTAAGGTAAGAAAGTAAAAAAAATGCTTTTTCGATATATTTTTGTATAATAATTCTTTATTCTATAACTGGAATCACTTTGATCCCACAAAGATTTATGCCCGTGAACCAAGTTAATTAACTTTTCTACATCCATTATTGATGATGAACGCACGAACGTGTAATAAAATCCCAACAAGTTCGGATTGATTTCGGACGTCGGACTTGCACGTACGTATACGTACGACTAACTCGCGCGCAGTGTGAGCGCTTTCATAGTACTCAGAAGGTCGGGAATGTTCGTGCGTGTTCGTACGTTTCTGCACCAATGGAATTCGTACGAAAACGTATCCAAAGTGAGCGCGGCCTTATGCTAATTTTCTCAAACTTACTTGCATTACTATGCTTAATTTTTACACTTCTAACGTACATAAATATGCTCTCTTATCATTCAAACATACATCGTCATCTCAATTCGGAATCACCTACTATGGCCTCCTTTCGTTTCTACTGTTCCGACACTTAAAACCCTAAAATGACATAAGGAAGCCATCATCAGATTTCACTAGTTTAATACCGGTTTAATTACGAGCAGAATATAATAGCAGTCGTAACTGCGTGTTGTTCGGACAATGGTTAATTATGCAATATATTTTGTAACTACGACTCCTAAAGCGATTGACATAGTTTGGAGTTATGTATTCTTTGGAGAGAGACAGTGTGGTAGATGGTGAAATAGGGTTCTAGAAATTATATGTGTGATCTAGGCTAATTATATTGTTTTTTCTGTTTGTTAAGCAATACCGCGCCATTTTGATGCCAAGATTTATCATCATCTGCCTAGCGTATTCCTAACTACGTTGGGGTTGGCTTCCAGTCTATCCGGATGCATCTGATTACAAGTAATTGACATGGAGCGACTGCCTATCTGTCTGTCTGCCACTACCAGGACTTTAAACTGGTTTGCGGGACCGCCAATGGTTTAACGTGCTTTCCAAGACACGGAGGGGTCTCGATATGTAATGGATGGTAATTTAACCCATCCACAGACCAACCTCGGCAAGCATTTGCTTAACCTTGATGATCGACCTGTTCCGATCTTTGTTACTTGTTACTTTACCACGAGCCCAGAACTGCACATAGATTTTTTTTATGGCATTCTTTGGCAATCTGTATTTATGGTCATTTACAGTTTTATTGAGCCACATGTTTTGATAACAGCATTCTGGTTTTATGCGCCAATTTCGTTAATAGGTTTTTGGTTGGATTTTTCCACTTTTTTTTTGTGTAGTTTTTGTTACTTACACGTTTTGTTTTAATCAATCGATTTAGCAAACCTGAACTCAAAGTACAGTATATAGTGGAGCTTGGCATCTTTGGAGCTGCTGTGCCCATTTTTCATATTGATTCTTTTCTCTCTGGATCTCCTGTCCAATTGGACACTCATCACTAATTTTAGCACTTTACCGTAATTCATCTCAATAACAAAACAGACCATTTATCTTTTTCTGCCGGAGTTCACCCGTTTAATTTTCTTTTCATTCCACAATTTTCTTTTTACCCTTATTGATAAATTCTTTGGCTTCCATACCTCTCATATCATAGTTCACTCTCTGTAATTTATGTTTATTTTATAATGTTCGTCTTATTTGTGCAGAATAAACAATTTTTCACTCTTTCATTATTTCGCTGTTGACTGCTTCGTTGGTCTAAAGATTACAAGCGTTACTACTGAGCATGAGGTCCTAGGTTCGATTACCAGGTCGGGTAAAATGTTATTGGGTTTTTCCATCACTTTCCCATTAGCAACCTGGAATCTGTTTTATAATATATTAATAATTAGAGATGAGTGCTCCATAATCATTTGTATCGTTACTTAATTATGTCAGCTCCTTCCAAACTAATGGCTTTTCATATTTGCTAATGCATGCGACCAAGGCATGTGAGAAGTACTGAGAATTGATATTAATAGGCGGAGAAGAGGTTACGATAAGGAAAAGTTCCAACTGCTTTAGTGTTTTTTTTTTTATAGATGGGAAATCATCTAATGACTCCTCCCGCTCTGGGTGGAGCGGAAGGGAGTGTCAGACTCTTACTGACTAAAACCCACCCGTGTTCCTTCCTTAGCCCTTTATGTTCCGGGCAGCGGTAACCCTTTCGGACAATCCCGCTACCCCGGCAGGCTTCGGCCCTGACGGGCCCCTTCCCTTATGCTGACATCTCTTTGAGGCGCGCGTGCAACACATACGCGCCGTCCGGCACGGGCCTGGTCCTGATCGAACGGTGAGCTACCCATTACTCTCCGTCCGCAGGCCCGCGCCTACGGTGGCCGGGAGTCGCCACGCGGCTCCCGACGCCCGTAGCGTCTCCCGCGGCGGCTGAGACGTGAGGCTCTCTCCCTCAGCCGTCCCGCCACCTCCTTCGCTAGCATGACTGCTTCGCAGAAGGAGGTGACTGCCTCCCACTCCCTCTCGCTCCGGACCATGGCTTGAACCAGGGCCGGACGCGAGAGGTCGCCGCCGCTGCCCATCGCCTCTACGAGGACACGGCGGTGCTCCGCCCAAGCGGGGCAGACCTCCACCGTATGCTCCACCGTGTCCTCTGCTTTAATGGTTTGATCAAGCTATTTTGGGTGCTGCATGAGATCCTGAATCGAATTTTTTAATAATAATTGATAAAAGTGCTACTAATTCTTGGTTGAGATAAGGTCGAGACTAGATTTTGAAGGTTTTTAATTACTGGAATTGGCCTTATGATTGCTTTACACTTTCTTCAGTAGATGTGTATCGAGTAGAAAATTGTATGTATACTGACCGAGCTCTCCTGTTTATCGAAAGGCGGTGAGAACTGTATCTGGCTCATCTTTGACTCCTTCGCGTCGCCCATCGGCGACGGAGGCGAGGTCTCTCTGTAAACAAAGGAAAAATAACGTTAGTACTATAAACATTAGGTTTATTTTACAAAGTAGGGTGGAGAACGAGCTAAGGCTTTTCATCTATGAGACTCCGAGGTAATGTGTCTCCGCCAATCACGTTGGGTATAAGTTAGTACAGCTATTTTCCAATTTAGTTAGGGTTGGTCTAACCCATAGAAATCTTCTTTCATATACACTTGCGTGCAAAAAAATTGGCCCACCCCATGCTCTCCATTTGAGACACGATATCACAAAAATCGTAATGAATATAATTTATTATTTTATACTATGTGAAGGTAGGTAAGGTACAGTTTATTTGAACATACACTATATTTTGTTCAAAGCAATATTCTTGATAAGATCGACTCGATTCTTCAGATGTCCCCATTACTCACTTTTGCTCGGAAAAAGTGTGTGACTTTTTTTGTCAATGAACTTAACAAACTTAAAAATTTGTGTATTTCTGTTTGTTTAATCAAAATTGAACTTGATTTTTTTAACGGGCTTCAAAAAAAATGGAGCTTCTTTATTCAACCCCATATTTATAAGTTCGAGATTTTCTCAAAAACTAATGAATCTGTTTTGATAATTCTTTCACTAATGTAATCTACATACTTTCAGAAAGGTTTTAACATACAATATATTAGGTTATTGTTAGTAAAACTTTTATATTGTTTCAAATCGAAGAGCATGGGGTGGGTCAGTTTTATTGCACGCAAGTGTATATCTATGGTCTAACCCGTCTTAAGTCCGTCAACGAAGATACGGGCCAATTCGATAGTAGTAGTTGATACGTCAAAACAGTGACAAATTAAAATTTTCGAGTGGAAATGACGTATCGCGAGTAGGGACAACTCTCAAATCGTTGTCATTCATTCTTAGATCTGGCTCCAAACTAGTCTAAGGCGATTGGCACACTGCACCGCATTACGCAGCGGGGTGCGTGAAACGGAGCCAAATTCCCCGCACGGAAGCACGTTTTTTTTTGTAAGTAAGAAATCACGCGCGGGGGGGACACGTTATCTGCGTCCCGCTGCGTAATGCGGTGCAGTGTGCAAATCGCCTTATACACGGTAATGTTATCTAGTAGTAGTAGATACCATTACCGTGTCTTATGTCCGTAAGTGATACGTAGTAAGAAACGCCCGAACTTCGACTGAAACTACGGATTTAGTGTTTATGTACACGACCCTGACACGGTTCAACAAAGAGCGACAGTTATCTGAAGGCTGAAGAAGATTTTATGTGTTTGGTAGTTTTATTATTATGACATAAAAGCTGCTGCCCGCGACTTCTTTCATCATCATCATCAGCCTAATAGCAATCCACTGCTGGACATAGGCCTCTCCTATTGCACGCCATTCAACACGACTTCGTTCGCGTGACATTAATACCTTTTGATTTTCTTTCTTGTTTTAAAATAAAATTAGTCTAAATTACTCCTTTTAACATAAGAAGCCCAATTCCCGTAATTCAAAACATTCAAAATCTAGTTGCAATATCATCTCAGCGACAATCAATGTCAAAAACTTGTCAAAAACGTAGGGAAATTAGAGGTATTTTTGACAGATTGGGACTGAGATATGAACGTTCTTAAAATTACGAGAATTTCCCCTGTGATCTCTGCAGTCCGATCACCGAAAGACTTATAAGTAATTGTTTACAGCTAAAATTAATACTAAAATAAGTTTGGTAATTGATACAGGTGTATAGGTATATGCAAATGTAGGCCAGATGACACCGTGACGTAACGTTAACCCTGGGATGTTTAATATGTTTATACTTTCATTCGTAACTCAACATTCATCGTTCATGAATGTCCAGCCGCTATTGCTCGAGTAGTTGAGTATCACCTGACAATGTTTTACTTTTTTAAATTCAAATTCATTTATTGTTGCGAAGACGATATATCAACAAATTTTCCGACAATGACACGTTTAAACAGTCTCTGAACAAAATCTTAGTCAAACTCTAACTGCCGCAGTCAGAGACATCACATAACATCACGCCTGTGGGAATACAGGCGAAGGGTTAGGCAGAGGTGCACCTATAGTATAGTACACCACCCACATGCA
The DNA here is from genome assembly GCA_914767645.1 of Hydraecia micacea. Lineage (NCBI taxonomy): Eukaryota > Metazoa > Arthropoda > Insecta > Lepidoptera > Noctuidae > Hydraecia > Hydraecia micacea. Next base: position 983,429 of record OU611798.1, read on the forward strand.
ACGATGACGAGACGTGATGTCACTTAAAAATAATCAGAATAGAATAGGATACTCTGTAATCATTAACCTTATTGGCCAGCATAATTAAAATGTTTTCAATCTTTATGTTTTTGAATGACAGCGTTCCAATTTATCCTTGTCAATTAAAGTTAACGATTGATTAATTTTTAATAACAACTCTGAACACGCACATTAAACTACTACCTTAAAAGTGCTTGTAACTTTCTTTAAAAAAAAAAAGTTGTCCTCAACATCTGTGACCCAATACTTCCAGGAAAATGTCAGGATTTGACTCTTTAAGGCGTCAATCAGACAGACTACCTTGACCTGATGAGTCGACTGTTGCCTTTATAACCAAGCGTTTAAATCATGGTGCAACCTGGCAGTTAACTTTTATGATAGCGCGAGGTGTAAGTTGAACTGTTGGCGTAAAAAGTAGCTATTTTTGGCGAGGTTGAATTTAACTAAGTTTATGTGGAGAACGACATAATATATAAATAATTACAGCCGCACGGGTCGACCGATCAGGTTAAGCTAAGCTTGTAGCGGTCGGTCCGTCGATGGGACCCCTTGGTCTCGGCTGTCATTCGTCAGTCGTTACGGGTCGTCAGAAGCTCGAAAGTCAGACAACCAGTCTTACCAAGGGGTATTGTATTACCCAGTAACTGGGTTGTGGACGTCAGATAGGCAGTCGCTCCATGAAAAAATAGTGTTAGACTAGAAGCCGACCCCGTTATAATTGAATTGTGATAATTTATTATGTTATACCTATTGTCAGTAGTAAAGTGAATAAAATATAATAATCTAACCACTCACTATAATTAATTGCAAGCTATATACCCAAAGTTTTATTTTTAATTAATGTCACGTCTGTGTGCTACCTTCCAATGATGAAGGATATACAAAAAACTTGTAATATCTACATACGTAATGTTTATATGACGTAAATGTCTTGAGACAAGTGCGTTGTGTATATTTACATAATTACAGGTAGGTATATGCATGTCGATATATACATTTGGCACTATTAAAAGCGGATGTGAGTCGTTTTCCTTTTGCAACCCAGTAATTAAACTATACAAGTTTTAGAGGATTTTTGTGGTTGGTAATTTTATTATTATGACGTAATAACTGCTGCCCGCGACTTTGTTCATCATCATCATCAGCCTAATAGCAATCCACTGCTGGACATAGGCCTTTCCTATTGCACGCCATTCAACACTACTTCGTTCGCGTGACATTAATTCCTTTTGATTTTCTTTTTTGTTCTAAAATAAAATTAGTCTAATTTACTCCTTTTAACACCAGAATCCCAACTCCCGTAATTAAAAACGTTAAAATCCTCATCTCGGCGACAAATAAATGTCAAAATGTACGGAAATTAGAAGTATTTTTGACAGATTGAGACTGAGATCTGACTGCGAACGTTCTTAAAATTACGAATATTGCCCCTCTGATCTCAGTCTCAATCTGTCAAAAATATCTCTAATTCCCTTACATTTTGACAAGTTTATGACATTTGTTTGTCGCCAAAATGAGACCGCGACTAGATTTTGAACGTTTTAAATTACGACAATTGTTCTTCAGATTGCGAACGTTAAACTTACGAGAATTGCCCCTCAGCTATCTGTCAGTGAAACTTCCGTCAAAATTGGTCCAGCCATTTCGGAGATTATCCGGAACAAACAGACAGACAAAATTTATAAATATATTTTTTTGTTAAAAGTACCCTATATATTTTCATATGCATTATGTAAAAGGCTGTTATTTGATATTACAAACAGATACTTCAATTTTATTTATTTGTATAGATGAAGATAATCAGCAATATGTGTTTATATTTCATTTTTATTTTCAATATCTGGCTAAAAAAGTTTTCAATAGATTCCATCCTTCATAATAATTCCGATAATCATTATTTCAGTTTATCGGGGGAACTATCAAAACAATCGATTACTTGAACGGAGATTATTTATGACAGACTCACATATTATTTTGATGGAACCTTCGTAACATGTCATTATCAGGTCATCTATCTACAAACACTAAGGCTCTAGACAGACGGACCGCATTTCAACTGCAATCCAACCGCAAATTGCAGTTCGGATGCAGTTTGAATGAGTTGAGTTCTATTGCAGTCGTGTCAACTGCATCCGAACTGCAATTTGCGGTTGGATTGCAGTCCGTCTGTCTAGAGCCTAAATAAACTAACAAACGGAAATTCCTAAAATAAATCGTGGAAAAACCCAGCTGAACAAGGGTCAAGGAACTTAGAACCAGCACAAAAGGACTTGCTTGTAACCGTTACATGAGTACTGGGTCCTGTACGGTCAACCACATGTTAATAGCAACACTTGAACTACAAAAACAGTCATAAGAAATTAGTCATTTGTAGACCATTTTAATTTTTTTATGGGAGAACAGGTTATGCTTGTTGACAGGTATGTACTGTCCTCCCGTACCTATTTTATTTGATTTTTATTTTATTATATTTGGGAAAATAAACGGTAACACATTACATTGTTATGGTATAGAGCATATGACTAAAATGGGAGTATAAATGTATAAAAAACAAAATTTTCCACATATTATAAAAAAGTTAAACAAACACGAACGGCGTGCGATATAAATTACCTAAGTACATTGACTATAGAGTATGGTTAAATATAAAAAATAAAACTAAACTGACACATATACTATACAGGTAAAAATAATAAAAAGAGAAAGAAGATATAATAGAATATTATAATTTTAGGATTGTTATGTGCTTAATTGTAATTTGAAAACGTGGAGTTCCTTGCCCGCTCTTCTCCATAGGAAACGCCCAATTGTGCACCTAGCTTTTGACGTTTCATAAGTGCCCATGTGGGTTTATGTGAAATAAAATATTTTGGTGTTTTTTTTAGCCCTTACCGCTACAACTACACTGTAAAAGTCAAATACTAATCTACACTACATGGTCGTCACATGATCTGACCAAGATAATTTCTGAACTTTAAAATAAATGAAGCCTATAGCCTCGGAGTTTGTTTCGCTGATTCTTTCCAGCGTATTATAGTCGAATAGGAGACACCTAACACCGATCTCTCCTAGTCTTTGTATAAACCTACTTATAATATAAAATTAAGTATCAAAATCACAAGTCATTTATTCAAATTAGCCTACTACTTTCCGAACGTCAAAATCACATAAGACAGTCCCCCAAAACGCCCGCCCTTTACCACTTCTTATAATACTGCTTTTGCTGGAAAGAAGAAGTGGCGCAACAAACTCCCCAGCAGCACATCTGTCTGTTCATTTATAAAATAATCAAACTGTTACCATGGGTGTGCGGCTGACTGTCCACTTAAACGACCTTTATTACAGTTAAACCGGAATATTTCAATATTGAATTGACAAGTTTCGAAATTGAGGAAATGGTTAAAATCGAGAGCTTGGTTGCGAATAATTGCATGTAGGACCTAAATTCAAAAGAGCAAATTGGCGAAAATTTTCCATTTGTATGTCACATATGTAGTTGATAATATTTTAATTATGAAACCATAAGACGATACAATAACTGTTCAAATACCTAATAAGAGTTCTTCTCTTGTGTCAGCAGAAAACAAACGAACGTTACATCAGACTGTATCTAGTAAAGCCAGTATAGAGGTATGAGGAACAGGGTGTAAAGCTCACTCATCCTCCATAGAAAAGGAAGGATCCTCCGACCAGACAGGTGTCGTGTGGTGGGCCCGACGATTGATGACGGGACGTTGTGTATTTGCTAGTTGCGCGATAAACATTGCTTGCGCGATGCACGATTTCGCGTGACGTCAGTAATATGATGCGTAGTTCGCATGTGGGTATGCATTGAAATACTGAAGCAATATAAATCAGCCTAAAAATAAGTTCAAAAGCGTTTGAAAATGGCGACAAGACTAAAACATATAACCGTCACCATAAATCGTCCTAACAATACCTGCCTGACCTGAATAAAAGCATCTCTAACAGAATTACGTGAACAAAGCTGTTATCTCCTACATCTAAACTAAACCGCCTCTCAACCGCGCTATAAACCTGAGATGTGTTAACAGCTGTTGCGTCTTCCGCCATGCTGTCTTCCTTGAAGATATTATAACATGTTATTACAGCATCGCGTGCTATTGTCGCTCTTGTCACGTGCTGGATTTGTTATTGGAATTGCAGAAGACATTATAAGAAAATTTATAGACTTTAATTCTTTGTGTGAGCACCATTGTGAACCACATCACATAAGGCTATTATAAGCGCGCACTGCGAAGCGATTTTTTAATCGCATGTTCTAGCGAAATACAATCGCTAATATTATTTTTCAAGCGATTATTTAGCGCATTGCGCTTACTCTAGTATATTGGCATTGTTCACAGATTGGCGATTATTTTGCGCAACAATTTTATTTCGTGATGCGCCCATAGCCTTGTACAAGTCTAAAATGGGCCTACCCTTTGTAATCGTAAAAAGGCAATCTTTAAAGACAAACAACGCCGATTGTCCTGGTTTTCTTACATATTTTTAATTACCATTTAGCAAAGTGACACATAATATTAACTTTTCGTTGTATGGGGTCGACACAACGTTTTAGATACAAATGAATTTAAAGGATAATTAGGTCTGTATTTAGACTACTTGCACATACAGGGTGGCGGGACATCGACGAACAAACCGTAAGTATGAATGAATTCAGCACATGATTCTAGAGCCCCTAGAGAAGAAATGTTTCGACAGTTATCAAAAAAAAAAAACTGCTATTTCATAGATAAGTGCAATACCTACGCGGTGAAAATGTATAGAACAGCTTTTTTTTTTAATAACCGACAAAAAATTTCTACGCTAAGGGATCTAGAATCGTGTTGAATTCATGGTAACAGGTTGCGCCTCCCTGCTACCCTGTACATATACTTCTTTGAATACTGCAGGAAAATTACGTACTTAGTAAATAAATAAATATTTTTTAAAGTAATGGTGTCATCAGCACTTTTAGCAAGAAAGTTGTCAATGTTACAACATTGTAGCTACGTCAGATTTTTAGGAACAGTGATGGCGAATCCGAATGACTCATCTTTACTAGGAGAATGAATATAAGTCAATAAGCAAATAAGTACCTACGTAACTTATGCCGAATCATAAAATATGACAACTGCGTCTTTCCTATCCGGAATTCCGGATCCAACCAAGCCACCATTCATAGGAACCCTAGAGATATGGATGTAGGTAACGATAGTCAGATATTTTCCAAGAAACATCGATCAATTGTCTGTTATTAACTTATAATCGATTCGTTACACAAACCGTCACTCGATTACCGATGCACACTCGACTACTCGGACGTCACATCGATTATACCTACACTCGTATTCTGACGACACGTCGTGACGACGTATCAAGGTCGCCGGTGACTCAGTAGTGCAAGTCTGCACAAATCACGTACGATGCGAAATGTGAGGGAAATTTGAAATGAGAGTGTAGTGCGCAGGCGGTGTCTTTAGCTTTGAAGGTAAAGATAGAAAGTTACATCAAAGGTAGGGAACTTTCTGTGTCAAGGATGCTAAACAGTCGAGACGACCCTGGAAAGCATAGCACATTTTTACCCAGATTGTGCCAAAGATGATCACAGTTTTTTTTTAATTTTTGAGATTCTAGGTTCGATACCCGGGCAGGGCAAAGTGTTATTTGGTTTTCCATCTGATATTTCTCAGTAGCAGCCCGCAGTCTTGATTTGTGCCCGGTCGATGGCAATAGGCTCGTCCCCTATTACATGGGACTTTAACATAAATGGTGAATTATGTGTACTATGTACATCTACTTCTGCCGAACCATTCTTAAGTTATGTATATGGTGTAAACCTCTCCATAAAATTATATTATTCTTAATAGATCTATCTATACCACAACGAAAGATATATAAGGATAAGGTTTTTAATAATTCCGTTATCCTGTTTAAAAATCATAACGTCTTCCACAGTATATCAGTAAACCCACAGAACATAGACAAACTAGTCTATGAAGGTATGAACTAATAAACTAGGTACACTAAAACAAAGAGATCTCAACTTAGTATTACAAGGAGACCATAAAAGAAAGAAGTTAACAAAGCAATCTCGATTAACACTAACATCAAATTCCAATGGTCTTGTCTCTCACGCACAGCTTCAAGGACAATACGAAAGAAAGAGACGGCGGCATAGTAATCAGTTTCGTATCGTAATCGTAATTTCGCCACGTGGCCATGGACATGTCAAAACGTTAGACGCGGGTTGAATGAAAATGGAGGATGTCTGACTAGAATTAATTTGTTTAGACAAAGGGTATCAATACCTTTGGTATATAATTAGTACATAGGTATTACAATGTTGGCAAATGCAGGATAATCTTGGCTCAGCTTTTCCGCCTCAAATTCTTTGTCTTTTTAGATTACGTAAACGTTTCAATCCAGTTTAGAAACCTTGCTTGACCTCTTCAACTTTTCCATAAACCGGATTTTGGTCAAAATGATTTCATCTTTAATGAGTATAAATTAAAATTCTTAGACATTTTGACGACAATTTCTTGATTTTGAATCATCTTTGATTTTTCTCTACCTGTGTGTTATTCTTTCTTTAAAATATTTCTCAGCCAGCATCAAAACTAATGTCATACATAATCACAGCGTTTTCTTAGTTTTTATACAACCTGTTTTATCCAAACCAGATTGAATCAGGCACGAGAAGTTATTGACACTTGATGATCTACTATTTACAACAAATGGATAGTTATCCACCTTTTCTGATGTTCATAAACCAGTTATTCTTATGATGTACTCTTTCTTTATTACATATTAACCCACGCTTTCACTCGCATATGTCTCGATCACGTGGTAATATTGGGATAAAAAGTACCCAATGTGTCTCATTCAGGTCATGGTCTACGTATGTGCCAAATTTCATCCAAATCCGTTCAGGTGTTTTAGCGTGAAGGCGTAACAAACAAGCATACAAATAAATCCAATCTTTTCTCTTAATAATAATTTTAGTTTACAAATATAACTTGTCCGTATTTCGTACACTGGCTTTTCTACACTAATATTTTACAGAGGTAAGATTTGTTAGTATGGATTTAAGATGTAATTTCCGAAACTAAATATCCGATTTAAAAAAAATCACCACAGATAGAAATCTACACCATTGCCGATTGACATAATATATCTTTTGTAGTTTAGTCGGCTTCCACGCGGACGGAGTCGCGAGTTTTCATGACCTCAGTCGAAACGCTGTTCTATACGATCATTACCGACAGTTAATTTTTCTACTATTAAATATAAATATTAATGTTCCATACCTGCTAATTATTTAGCCAATTAGAAGTTATAAATATAGTGTGTGTACTGAAGATATACTAGGCTCGTAGGAAACTATTGGAGGTCGCACGTGAAACGTTACACCGCACGCTCCGATGATTACTTGCAATGTTTTATGCTAGCCTGGTACCTGGTGAGGAGTTTCTTGGAAAATCCTTATGCGAATAGTGTGCTCTTTTCTTGAGCAATAAACTCCTTTTTTGGAAAGGTGTACCATTGACGAAGAGAATTGGATAAAGTAGGTATTCTTATTTGTTATGGTTGCTTTTTTTATTTATTTCATGCTATAAGATAAGTAGAGCATAAAAGAGAGTTCTTTTAGATAAAAGGAATACCTACCATAGTTACTATCAAAAAGCGCTTTAGAAATATTCAGAATTTTTTATTATTTATTTTACACTAGCTTTGGCCGGCGACTTCATCCGCGTGAAATTTCTTGTTCCCCCAACCTACCCCATCGCATCGCATCGCCTGCCCGCACTATTACTTCGTTTTCGTTTAGCGTTCTTTCTGACATTATTTATTTTTGCTCGGCTCTTAAGGGTCCTAGCGTGATCTTAAATAGCCTAGCCTTTCTCAAGAATTTGGCTATCAAATGCAAAAAGTATTATTCAAATCCAACTGGTACTTCCCGAGATTAACGCGTTCAAACAAATACACTCTTCCGCTTTATTTCGTATAGATTTCAGTATTATGTTCTGAGTCAACTGATCTAGACAAAAATTCTAACCTCACCTACTCTACTAACCTCACCTCTATAGATTTACAGCATAAAAAACCTAACAGTTTACTGCATATTTTCTCGGGCACCGTTCCATTGGTGGTTCCATACAAACACCAGCACACCACACACCAGACACCAGTTTAATATCTAAATTACCTTTATTTATCTACACAAGCATATTTTCCATAATATATTTTTCCTTATTCTAACTATTTCTTGTAATTAATAACTCCTGTGTCCACTTGACTTTGAACCCTGCTGACCTCTGCACGGCGCAATGGTATATTATTATGATAGAGGATAAACATTAAACATGCATATTGTTGACGGTCTAGTTTTTATGCCTTCTCGGACATGCAAGAACGATATTTTATTTCTAAGGCTCTGTCAGACAGGTGCGACGCGACATTATAGTAATTGCTCTACTAGAATCGCGTCGCAGCTATCTGCGGGAACATTTAATGTCTGCAGTGTTCATTTAGCGTAATTTTAATGTAATAAATGCTTTAGAGGTAAATGCTCCGAAGTAAGATAAAAACAGCAAGCTAAATGAATGCTAGTTTCATTTTTATATGAGAGGACCCAATAATACCGATTCACTTTTTCTTTAGAAACATCAACAAATTTTCTCACTAAGCAAAGAAACTTTAGAGAATGTATTGATAATTAATGTCAATATTATAATTAACAATCCAAAAGAAACTCGTTATTTGATAGGTACGTTTTAAAAAATGCAATAAAAGCAATATTAGTAAAAAATATCTATGACTTCATCCCACTTGCGTACACCTTGATGCAACTAAAATCACCATTTTATCTAATTAATCTTCCCAATAAATTAAAACACAATCTAGGAGAAACTCCTTTGTCTGAAATAAGGAGCACCACACATAAAAAACACGCCACGCGATGAGACGCGATAAAAAACACGCGACAATCCGAAAATAAGTTTGACTGTCTGTCTGTTTGAAAGTTTCCTAAAAATTAACGAACATTAGTTGCGAGCCTAGTTTTAATAATACATTGATATCGAGAACATGAGTCATCAGTTCATAGGTTTAATTACCTACAAATTAATTATAATAACCTGCTTATCCGTGTTGATTATTTTGCTTTTCAGAAATGCTGATAGTGACCAATAAGTAGTTCAAGTTCGAATACCTATTGTTTCGGGTAAACGTCTCTTCACACCGTTTATTGTTTTAAAATTATGTAATTTACTGTCGAGATAAAAGAGAACGCTTACTAAATTTATAAAAAGGCCAAGACGACTGCACACAAAACTCTACTGCTAAATTGCAGTTCTACAGCAATGGCATAGCTGCATAATGCTGCAGTTGTGATGCATCCCATCTTGACCCTAAATATCTTCCATACAAAAACAGATTACTATAGCAAACAAAGAAAAATTGGCCAAGTGAAGTGTGTGTCATACCTTTTTTTTTTTTTTTTTTATGTGAAATCATCTGATGACTCCTCCCGCTCTGGGTGGAGCGGAAGGGAGTGTCAGACTCTTACTGACTAAAACCCACCCGTGTTCCTTCCTTAGCCCTTTATGTTCCGGGGCAGCGGTAACCCTTTCGGACGATCCCGCTACCCCGGCAGGCTTCGGCCCTGGCGGGCCCCTTCCTTTATGCTGACATCTCTTTGAGGCGCGCGTGGAACACATACGCGCCGTCCGGCACGGGCCTGGTCCTGATCGGGCGGAGAGCTAATATCGCTGCATTATGCTGAGCTAGGAAACATTTTGCCTCGCACAGGTCCTTTTTATTTTTAATGTTGATTTTATTTAGTTTCAAAAACTCCTTTTTTACTGTTTGTATTTCCCGAGCGTGTCAATAAAATATTTTTCTTTCTTTTTATTTATTGTTTACGCATGCGCATGGTTCCGTTATTGAGATTTGACTCATCATCTGCCTAGCCTTTTCCCAACTATGTTGGGGTCGGCTTCCAGTCTAACCGGATGCAGCTGAATACCAGTATTTTACATGGAGCGACTGCCTATCGGACCTCCACAACCCAGTTACTGGGTAACACGATACCCCTTGGTAAGACTGGTTGTCAGATTTTCGGGCTTCTGACGACCCGTAACTATTATTCGTTATTCGTTATTATTATTATTTGACTATGGAACCCTTAAAACACAATATTACACATTATGCAACAATTCCAAAAAAAAGAAGCGTGTTGCCAGATAATAAACAATAACAATAAGGGTGACGTCGCGTCGCGCGTCGTCGCAAGTATATCGCAGTGTGCGGTGACCCTAAAACGTTAGTTATAATCACATCACGCTACTTGAGTTTCAGTCACTTTAACTTTGTTTAAACTTAAGTTAAATTCATTGCACGAATTATTATTTCTTACAAACAGGAAACATTAAATAGCTGCTCAGTGCAAAATGACTATAAATAAACCCATTCCATTATAAAATACTAGGACAACGATTTGAGTCAGTACAGAAAATTACTGAAATACTAAAATTTCATAAAATTATCAATTAAAATGAAAATGTTTTTAATTTTAATTGATAATATCATTAAATTCAAATAACATTTTCATTTTAAAAAAAGCTATTTAATATTTCAGTTTTTTCTAACAAAGGTAAACCAAGCAAGAGAAACATCTAAAATAAGTCAGTAGTAGGCAATACTAGCTAATATGTTAACAACATTGATGGTTAACAATTTAAATTTTATTTTCTAGTCTAAATAATACGTTTTCTCATAACTAAGCACGTGGCAGTGAAAGTAAAGATCGCAGATAACGCGCAAGGGCATGCTTCGGTAGCTCGCTGTTTAAATTATAAGACATACTAACTAAAATAATTATTAACTTGATTATAATCTTAAAAGCGCACAAAAAACTGTTGTTTAGAAGTGTTTAAGAGTTTCGTTATAATGCAATAAAATAATAAGATTCACTATTTATTTATTGGTATAATGCATGTATAATATCTATGTATATCTAATACTAAAAATAAACAATTTAATCCTAACTTAACTAAAACTATACATAAACTAAAATATAGCGTCGAAAAATTCATCAGCATCGCTGTCGACTGGTAATGTACCCAAGAGACTGGCGGCATTACCACGTTGTATGGCAATGCTTAGCCTTTGGCCAAGGTAAAAGCCAGCCCTTGGGTCACGGGAAGTGTCAACCAGCCGTTTCGAAATTTATGATGCATGTGAAGAACTCAAGAAGTAATAGAATAATCATCATTCTCCTGCCTCATCCCATTTTATTTGGGGTCATCTCAGTAGTCACAGTCCATCCATCGTTTCTTCGGTCTCCCCCTACTCTTATAGCCATTGATTTTCAAAAAGTATCAATTGAGTTTGAGTCGGTTTGATAGCAATCAAACCAAGTCGAGAGTTAATAGTTATTCTAAATTCCAAGCTATTGAATCATCTGCTAGATACACGTCTCATTTAAATGTCATTAAGTAAAGAAACATAGACGGCGCTTTAAGTGTGATAGAACTTCATTCATAGATAAAGGAATTCATGATGTGTAGAAGTCATTGATTTAAAATAAATACGTTACTAGAATTAACTTAATAGGCTCACCCCCTATTACATGGTACTTAATCAAATCATAACTGGCGAAATGTGGGTGTACTGCAGGCCTACCACAAGCTCTTAACGCGATCCATTTTAGGACCTAAAGTGAACTGTTCTTCTAATTCGTACCATGACGTCAGTTTAACGATTCAGTTTAGGCCGTGCCATCTGCTGACAGCGATTCGCAAGTTTTGGTTTCATTCATACTTGTTTGGTATTGGTACCATGACGTCCATAGAGCAGCTCAAGCGATGCAGTTTAGGAACCTAAACTGAAATGTCTTGCTTTTGAATCGTTTTTAATTCGATCATGGTAGGCCACCTTTACAACGTGTATCAGAAATGTGTGGTCATACTGAAGGGTGTGGTACAGACCATCAAACTGAACAACTTTCTCCAGGGGCGATGTCTATCGCGAAAAAATTATCAAACGTCCCAAACAAAACTTCAATACCTATACCTACTCGACCCAAAAATACAATGAACTGAAAGTATTTGTTTTATTGTTTATTTAATCACAAAAACAGTTTACAAGCGAAAAAAAAAGTATTAATTAGAAAAAAGAAAGTTTTTTATTTTTTATTAAAGTATTAATTAGAAAGTTGTTCAGTTTCATGGCCAGTTCTCATGCCGTATCTGCCTAACCCATCGGGGAATACAGGCGTGAAGTTGTGTTATGTAGAAAAGTAACTAAGGTAGGTATAGCCAGACCAGCATTCTAATCGTGTAACACAATCGATATCGTAATAGCAAAAACTTTCATTTTGACATTTACGAGTTACAATTTTACGTTTGTTAGCATTTATTCAATGCGAAAATTGTTGATCACACACAATCGAGCCTATTGCGATAGTGTGTTGCTGTGGCTGCTAGACTTATATTATTATTAGTCCTTTCATGAATAAAACAGTAGCTAATTACCTTTCATTAATTTATTACTAATAACAATTAACACTGGGATTAAGAAATAAGTCAGTCATTGAATGAAACTTAAGGGCGAGGTGTGAAAGTCACCGCGCATACAAAGGTTATGGGTTGCTAAACTACCATGAACAGAAACAAATGAACGATTAATTAATAAAGATTAAGAAAATGTTGCTGGAAGAGATCGCAGAAAGCGATTAGGCCGCCGATTGTATATTTTGTGTAAATGGTGTAGTGTTTGATTTATTTCCCTTTCTACAAAATGTTAGACATTATAACTTACTACAAAAACTTAACCACTTGTTTAACGTGTGTTTAATGTCAGTGTCGGGATTCGGTCGTGGTTCACCTGCTCAATTCACTTGGGTCGACCACGGGCACTTTTTCTTGCCGGTGGATCACCTAAATGAGGAGGAATATGTAAATAAAAAATGTATATTAGCCATGGTGCACCTAAAATTAATTCCACGGAAATAAAATCCTCTGCCTGATCCTGATCCTGTCATTGTTACGTCAAAGTCCATATAAATATGTCATGTTTAAAAGGTGTTTACCCTAAGTAAGGTATTTGTTTTATCATTAGCCATGACCTATCCCAAAACTAAAAATATTATGCCTTTCGAAATTACATGATGAAATGATATACGTTTCTGTAAATAGATCTTTAAGGACACTTTTGAATATTTTAAAATTAGCACCGGTACCTAGCTGACCGATTCTGACTTCCGGGCTTCTAACGACCCGTAACGACTGCTCAACAACGTAAATAACGCATTTAATGTTGTTGAACTGTCAAAATGAAAACGATTGCTACCCCGCTGGTCATACACGTACGTCGGGGGAGGAATTTTCTACTTTTTATGATTACATTCTCATAGACCACATAATCAACGTGTACAATCAACAATAAACGCATTGTTTATATAGATAATAAAATAACGCTGATACAAACACCATCGTACGTGCCTTTCAAATCGTAGTGAATCATTGAAACCGCATTGTATGCAGAATTCCTTCCAGCACGGTCGCAGCACGTTCATCGATGTAGCTGCTAACTTGTGGGTGGCATTTCCAGGTATTTTTATTGTCCTGTATATTTCTTTTTTTCTTTGTTCAATTGTTTATTTTTTAGCTGCTGTAGAAATTGTGGGAGAGCCTTGACCCTGATTATTGAAATAATCGCGAAAAAGTCTGCTATCTCACTATTGAATACTGTTTTTCTGTAGCTTGTTTGAAAATTCCTCAGTGCATTGCTAGCATAATCCTATAATGTTCCCTCTGCTGGGACACAGGCCTCCTCTCTGTGAGAGGGAGTGGGCCGTAATCCGTCACGCGGGGTCAGTGCGTGTTGGTAGATGTCATATGTCTTCGAATTTTTGGTTCTAGGACATGTCGGTTTCCCAGGCTAGTCTTAAGCAAGTGTGGTGGTCAATGCTCATGCCTTCTCTGTGTGAGAAGAGGCCATTGCTCTGCAGTGGGACAATAGTAGGCCAGTATTATTATTATTACTATAGACTACATATCTCTAGGGTTGCATTGCCTAGTTTCTTAATTCAGACGATTTATTTCAAGAATTATACTGACACAAATTTTCTTATACAAAGTTTTTGGTAAATATTTATTTTATCTATCACATTCGAACTTACTATAAAAATACACCTTTTCCTGTTTATTTATATTTCGCTTTACTCAAAGTCACAGCATTTATTTCAATTCAACCAATTCAGGAAGTTTTGAATTGTCAAGGGGTCGTCGGTCAGTCAGAAAGACGAAGCTAGTTGCCATTCCAGACCGTAGTAGGATCCTATGGAGAAGATCGGGCAAGATACTCCACGGACACTATTTATTTTATATCAATAAGTAAACATTCTACAAGTAAAAGTTCTTTCAATTGTATAGAAATATTATTACAAGTACATACGGATGTTTTCTCATACGTTTGGGATGGCGCAACAATCGATGTTCAGAGATGATTGTGTATCTACTAGTAGCTACACACATAGTACATGATGGGGCCATAGAATTGGTGGCAGAAAGAGCGGACGTAGATCAGCACAATGAGTCATAATAAAAATAAACAGTTTATATTTGCTAGAGGAAATTCTGATGGGAAAATTCCAACTACACATACATAAGAAAACCAAATGTTTCAGAAACTGTTTTCAGCGAAAAATACAAGCAAATCCTTCTTCATTATTGCTTTTAATTTAAACCTTCTTATCGTAAATTTGCAATTCAGGCAACCTATTTTTGCCATATTGACCCTGGTTTTTAGAAAGCTGTTTTCTTTATTTTGGCACCCTAGACTAATCTTACAACACCTACTCGTAGTGATTAACCAGCCTAATTGTCAAGGGCAAAGGTAGTCGGAATGCGAGTATTGAAAGGTCTTCAATTGCATGCTCAGAGAACCTGGTGAAAGTTGTAAGAAACTGTGAGGTCAAGACTATAAACATGTTTTGGATAGTATTATAGAGGTATGAGGAACAGGGTGTAAAGTTCAATTATCTTTCATAAAAAGGGAGGATCTTCCGACCAGACGGGGTGTGGTGTCTGGTTGGCTACTGGCCGACGAGTTGTATATATGCTAGTTGCGCAGTAAACTCTGCTGGCGCGATGCAGGATTTTGCGTGACGTTAGTTTGATGCGTAGATGTAGATGCCGCCATAGTATAAATACTTAATGTGTCCTCCGTGTATTCTTCGTCATATTCTCGATACATAGCATGGCACTTTAACCAAGTCTCTTATTTTAACACGCATCTCTTATGAATCGTGCTTTTCCAACTCAGAACAGGATGAGGATTGCACCTACCACTGTTTGTCTCTGCATCACCCTAAGGTTGACTGGTAGAAAATGCCTATGGCATTAAGTCCGCCTCTGTACATTTGTGCTTAAAGTATTAAATAAATAAATAAACAAAAAAGAGCTTATTTCTTTGACAATTTCTTTAGTCTTTACTAGTATATCATCATTTCAGCCGAAAGACGTTCACTGCTGAACATAGGCCTCCCCCAAGCACCTCCACTTCGATCGGTTCTGTGCTTCCCACATCCAACTGGTTCTTGCGGCCTTCACAAGGTCGTCGGTCACTATACATATATTAGTTAATAGTCTAATTACAATTTCTGCACAAAATCGTAAAAAAATATATTAAAATATCAGAATCACATGTAGTCTTATAAACTCTTATGTATGTCGCTACTTCTATGGCCACACCAGTTCAATAGACAGCACCTTCCTGTTACTATCGATGTTCGCATGACACTATTCCTATACTCCACGTTTGTCTACCTACCAGCTTATGTAACCTACAAGTAAGGCATAGGTGTATGTAGCTTAGAAGATGTGAAGTTTTTGACTCCTTCTAAAAGGGCACATAAACGAAACTGTTACCGTAATATCAATTTAGCATGAATGACTATCTGTCTATCTTTTTGGCTCACCTTACCGCACAACTCAAACAATTTGATCGAGAAATAGCGTGAAACCTGGAGGCAAGAGACGCTTTTATCACTGAAAATCAAACCTATGGGTACTAAAATTAAACAAAGAATCCGTACCTTACAAAACATTTTTAGTTTCACTTGTCATAACTTTTGTCATGTACGCAAATCTTGTATCTTAACAAAAAAAAAAGAAAGTGTTACCACAGTTACCCGATTTGAAAGAGTGAGAGTGTTGATTACGCCGCACTTTTTATGTAATCTATCGATGGATGGCTCAATATAATACCTTGAATTACTGCCTATTGATCGTCTGTGGCTTTTTGATAAAGGTTCAGTAGGCTTAAGTTTGGAAAGTAAGGTGAAAAAGAAAGTATTTATTATTACAAAATAGGTGATCCGAGGATGACTTTGCGAAGGTCGAGGTCGAGATCAGAACAATTTTTACCATTTCCCTTACAGTATGGGCGACGAGAGAACTTTTCCTATTGACACCTGTCAGTTTCATTCAAACGAAAGTGAACATTTGTTAAAATTACGAGAATTGCCCCTCTGGTGTTAGAGGCAACTGAGGTAGAGTTAACTAAAAAGTGTTACATCTTACCAATTGAAGGAGTAAGTGGACAAAGGTGTTAACTAACAAAAAATTCAAATTGAGATATGAGCGTTAGAAAATTTTAATTCTTAAAATCAAGGTAGTTTTTTAGGCTTTGCTAGGGTCTGTATTTTTGGATATGAATTAAAATTAGATATTTGAGCCCACCAGACGATTTATCGTCACTTAAAACCTATGTTCATGCACGAAACTCGATTTATTCAGTTTTGTCAGATAACACCTTTGTCCACTTACCCCTTCAATTGTGTAACTCTTTTAACTATCTATGTATTTAGGCCGCGATGTCCCACTGCTAGGCTCAGGTCTCCTTTTTCCTTTTCCACACATGTCTGTCCAGTGCATCGCAGGGCAGTTCTTACGGTAGGAGCTAGTTCGTCCCTCCATCTTCGTCTTGGTCTGCCGCGATGTCGTCTAGCATTTAATAATCATTAGTGGTTCTTTTAGCCAACAGCTCACCCTGATAATCCTGATATGCGGCCTATTCAAATAATGCAGGCCAAAATGCTAATATACACCTAAGTTAACGCATTGCGTAAAAAATCGATAGGTAAATGGTAAATTCCTACCTCGATTTAGTTATTGAAGCTCCATTAAACAACACAATTTATCAGTGTCGACTGTCCGCGCAATATTCTATTATTGATTTATAATGACTCCGGCGATTGGAAACCAAAGATCAACGAGTTATCAAACCGATAAAGGTGCCTAATGATGCCGAGTTTGATACTAAACGTATCTTTAGTTGGTATGAACTGGATACAATAATGTAGTTGACTTTAACAGCCTCTACGAGAGATGATATTAAAGCTAGTGCAGTTAGCTCCCTTTACAACCTTGCTCACTGTACATACATACATAAACTGACGCCTTCTTCGCAAGGGGGTAAGCAGAAACTACAGAACGCCACCTGCTACGATCCTCACATACTCATTTTGCTTTACGAGGGGTCTCAGTATGTAAATATGATCACCCACCCACGGACAGACCGCGGCAAGCGTAGCTTAACCTGATCGATCGATCCGTGCGGCTGTTATTACTTCCCATGAGCCACTCAACAACAAACAAACAACAAACAATCATATATGTGTATCATAAATATGCAGGAATTGTATTAAAGATTCCATCGTCTACCTTAGACTTGATTCGCCAATCCCTGTCTGCATATTATAGTAACCATACGCCTACAAGACGTGTGCCAGACGATGCATAACAATGCCATACCAGTGGCCATATTGTTGCCATGTCTGATGGCAAGTTGGCAACGAACAATGCCGAGTCATGATGCAAAAATGTTGGACAATTACTGTTGGAAATTATGGTCAAAAGCTGTCTGGGAAGGAATTTTCGAGAACATTTAACGTGTAATCTTTTTAAGAAGGTAAATCGCCTTGATACGAGGGTAAACTAAGGAAACATTTTATAATAGGTCCTGTACGACATTCCTGTAATTAAGTTAGGTGAAGGTCGTTTGAGAGTGTGCGTAGATAGGGTATAGACTGCGCATAGACAAGAGTAAATACTGACATATAGACAAACATATCGAGAGAGGGGCCCTTGGCTTAATAATAACAGCCGCACAGGTCGATCGATCAGGTTCAGCTACGCTTGCCGCGGTTGGTCTGTGGATGGGTGACCATCTTTACATACCGAGACCCCTCCGTGCCTCGGAAACCACGTTAAGCCGTTGGTCCTGGCTGTCATTCGTGGATCTTTCACAGTCGTTAAGGGTAGTCAGAAGCCCGAAAGTCTGACAACCAGTCTTACCAAGGGGTATCGTATTACCCAGTAACTGGGTTGTGGAGTTCAGATAAGCAGTCGCTCTATGTAAAATACTGGTATTCAGTTGCATGCGGTTAGACTGGAAGCCGACCCTAACAAGGGAAAAGGCTAGGCAGATGATATAGACAAACTCATCGCTCTATGATAACCATGATAGTCACAGTTGCAACGAAACGTCAAAAGTACAAACGCCAGCACATCAACCTACCCGAAACTGTCAAATTTTCCCAATCAATTAGAACCTTATGCTTCAGCAATAAAGTTGAAAATGTATTAAAGAAATTTGACAGATTGTAGTAGGTTGGTGTGCTGGCGTGTGTACCTATTGAAAACCTTGTTTTGACACAAAACAAAACTATTCTGTCTATAATTAACGTCTGTTTCTAGTGTAAGCATTGTCTATCTCCATTAATTATTTATTTTAACACAAACACCTGCACGTGTTAGCAAAGTATGCGCACCTTGCCAACACGTGAGCGTTGAGCAAAGCATCGCCAATATTGGTCCACACACGGCCAACAGCTTGCCAAACATCGCTTATAAAGGTCGCCTTACATAATTTCGGATGTGTCCGGCGACATACTTACCGACTTCGCCGATTATGGTTTGTTGACCGTAATTCTTATAGCTATATAAAATATTTCGGTCAAGTGCATACTCAATATGCGGGGTTTTGTCACTGGTATCGCAATTCGGTTTTAGATTGGTCGAGTGTGAATTTTACTTAATAAAACGATCTAGTTTTCGTTGAGATAAATAATAGCTAGAATTTTTTTTTTGGCGAAATGCTAGCATAATGTTTGGTGTACTATAGATATTCTACATTTTAATTATGGCAAGCAAAGCCGCTGTCCACCATTTTGCCAATGTCTAAAGGGATTTGGAAAAAGAAGAGTGTATTGTTGTAAATTAATAAATAAATAAGTTGGACGATAAAAAAAAATTGATGATACAGTTGGTCTTATGGGGATATTTACTAGACTAAGGGCTGATTTTTGAATAGTTTTGAATTTTTGACATTTCTTCCATACAAAAATTTTAAAAATTCAATTCAATTTTATTCCACAGTTAAAAGTTATCTGTCGATTGAAAAATCAGCCCTTAAACCAACAAAAAGATAAAAAAGCGTGATGTGATGTTGTTATTCAATTTAGTGCTAATTTCACCAATGAAACTGTACGCGATCACTTGGCGCTGTCAGTGTCAATTTTCCACAAGAATGACGTCACTGACAGCTCTTGAGCGCAGTTTAGATATGCTGATCTTCACTATAGAACTAAATAACTCAAAACTTGTGTAGAGTCGCTTGCAATTTCACCATCACCAACACTCTTCAAACCGAAACAAAACCTTGTTGCTATGCAGCAAAAATAGATCTTATGGTACATAGAATACTCCCAGGAAATTGGAATACTTAGCAAGATTTCATCACTGTTATAGTCAATTAGTTTTAAAACGTGGAAATAGAAACAGGTATCGAATCGCATTTAAGAAATACTAAAGTTACAACGTTCTTTTACAATTATTTTATAACGTTCCGGATATTAGAGGCACACGATACGGTAGTTTTCACTGAATTCGGAATCAGATGCTTCCGTTATATTGTGTCAACAAAAAGTGCAAACAGAATACTGAAAATCAGGCTGTAATGTTAGCACGATCTTTTTGGATCAATACATAGTATGATGACCGATTCTAGTTACTTTTTTTAGTTATGTATACATAATAACACTTAGTAATACATAATAAGACTTTTATAGTTCTCACTGCTGGGCCACAGGCCTCCTCTCCGTGAGAGGGAGTGAGCCGTTATCCGCCACGCGGGCCCAGTGTGGATTGGTAGATGTCACATGTCTTCGAATTTTAGGTTCTAGGACATGCAGGTCACTTAGTAATACATTGACTGTTAAGATGTATTTAGATAATATACAATAGGTCCTTCATAAATATTAAGCACGCTACTATATTGAGTAATATGTATGTATCCACTCTTTCAAAGTTTTAGAAATTTCCCTTACCTTCTTTTTTTATTTTAGTTTTGTGTTTATGTTCATTTTTGCGTCATGTTCACCGCAAATAAACGTATTTTCTGTCTAAAAGCAGCAGGTCTCATTGATTTATGACATTTCTATCTTACCTTTTTCTCTTGAGTATCGACAAAATCGAGGTACATAGCTCAAGAAAAGGATGCCTGGAAGGAGGCCTTTGCTCAACAGTGGGACAGAGCAGGCAAAAAAAAAACAGGGACAAGGACAGGAGGACACTTCCCTCAAAATATCCAAATCAGACACAAGTACCACTCACTACACTATTATCCTCAACCACCAAACATCTGAAGCGAGCGGAAAGCACGAGAGAGAACAGTTGCACAATCACTAGTTAAATGATCGACTCGCTAACGTGACATAACGTTGATGAAACCCTTGCGTCACCAGCCGCTTCATTTGGAGTGACCACGAGTCACAGATATTTATTATAGATCCGTTCTTATGCTGTGTAATTATAAGGTAAGTTGGTGGTACTTGGTGTCCGGTAGGTGATAATCACGAAGTAAGTATACCAGTGATAATACACAGAACATTACGCTTGTATCCTCCGAAGGGTACGGCAGACGTGTATAGCACACCCACATTTTGCCGGTTATGTTTAAGTCCCATGTAACGGGGGGCGAGCCTATTTCCATCAACCAAATCTGTGCTGCTTCTGAGAAAGAAAAATCTGGGAGTTGAACCCAAAGCTCATCAGAAGCGACTCGACTACTAGACCAACGAGGGAGTTTCAGTGATTATGGTGTTATTAAAAGTGGGTTGTGTTGCTTTGAGATGATAATGAGAGATATCTTCGTGCCTATCATGAAGATGAAGACGTGTGATGTCAAGATAATTGGGTGGTTAAGAATACATGTTGCGATTTCTGCTGGACGTACAGATGCCAGCACATCAAGCTACCCGAAACTGTCAAATTTTCCCAATCAACTTTGAACCTTATGCTATAGCGATAAAGTTGAAAATCTATTAAGGAAATTTGACAAATTGTAGTAGCTTGATGTGCTGGCGTCTGTACGTATACTGAGTAACATGTACGTACGTACGGTAGGTCATGTTTCTTGCTGATATGAGGAGTTTCAGTCTTTACGAGTTTCTTTGCACACATCCGGTTTTTATTCAAACAATTTCTAACTGAGGGACAATTCTCGTAATTTTAACAACGTTCACAGTCTGATCTCAGTCTCAATCTGTCAAAAATACCTCTAATTTCACTACATTTTTGAGAAGTTTTTGATATTGATTGCCGCTGAGATGAGATTGCGACTAGATTTTGAACGTTTTTAATTACGGGAATTGGTCTTTTAGATTCAACGATTTGACGTCCCCTTAAAGATACATACACTCGGGACCTTCTGAGAAATCCGCACGAACTGGTAACTATACCTGCTAGATTCCTAAGCCGTTTGAGAAAGGGTTAGCTTTTCAAGTGCGAAGAATATCCTCATAGTTTTCTTTCGTGAGGTCGTTCCAATTAGTGACGCCCTTTTGAATCACTATACGTAGTTCGCTAGCAAATGTGTTTAGGGTTAACTACTCGTATTAATCGTTGGTGTTGTGGTCGCAAACACTACTGCTAAGGTCCTGGGTTCGATTCTCACGTCGGGCAGTGTTATTGGGTTTTCCATCAGGAATTTCGGGGGCTGGATTTATGTCCGGTTGATGGCAATAGGCTCGCCCTCTATTACATGGAACTATTTTTTATTTTTTTATTTGAAATAGACTTGCGCTTGACTCTAGTCTAGGTCAAAGGTGACAGAGACAAAGTCGACGATGGAGAGATCTTATCCAGAAGAAGCCTGTTCACTCTCACTTTGAAGAGATTTGGGTTGTATGCGCTCGGAAAAACAGACGCAGGTAGAGAGTTCCACTCTTTTGCTATGCGCATTATAAAGGACATTTGCGAACGCTTAGTGCGAATTGGTGGAATAGCAACCAGGTAGGGATGGTAACATGCTGTGCGTCTGGATGTCCGAAGGAAGAAGGGGGCCGGTGGAATAAGGTCGTGGAGTTCTTGGGCACTTAAATATAACTTGCGAAATGTGGGTGTACTTTAGGTACACCTCTGCCGAGCCCTTTGAGGATTACAAGCGTGATGTTATATATATTAATATTTAGCTATAAATAACTGAATATGCCTAATAAGGTCTCTAAACTAGAGTATTACTTACATTTCGCAAGTGCGCACGCAGTCACTGCTCACGCCTTTCCATTTTAACCAGCTATAATATCTATACATACACAGTACATTTATATACGTATTTATATTACCAAGTACCTACGCCCGTTTACTTAGTTTACTCTAAGTACAATTACAACTAGCTGCGCCCCTCGATTTTACCCGCATAAGTCTCGATCCCGTGGGAATATATCGGAGTAAAAAGTATCCTATGTCCTAATCCAGGTCGTGGTCTGCGCATGTGTCAAATTTCATCCAAATCCGTTTAGCCGTTTCAGCGTGAACGCGTAACAAATAAACATACAGAAAATGAAATCTTTTATCTTTATAATTGTATTAGTTTAGACAATACTGAGCAAGATACGTTCAACGTCAACCTTAGTTCAAGACTCTCCTGCCTTTATCCCAATTTATTTGAGGTCTGCACTACACGTCTTCTTCCTTCATACTTCTCTATTAGTCGTCATCTCAGTAGTCACCTCCTTTCTATCTATACCATACAGGATGACAGGAACATCCACGCGAAACCTGCTACCTGATTGATTCAGTAGTACAGACGTCAGCTCATCAAGCTACCCGAAACTGTAAAATTTTCCCAATCAACTTTGAACCATATGCGTTAGCGATAAAGTTGAAAATCGATTAACATCTCACACGTTTGCCCGCCTACCTGTCGAAACACCCGACGCGTCGGAGTAGTAGAATTGGCGCACTAAAGTCATTGTTTTAACCATAGATATGAAAGAAGTTTTTTACATTTCTATGGTTTTAACAATGACAATGAAAATAGAACAATGACACTGTTGTGTGCACTTGGTGTACCGTTGACGTTTCGAGCACTTTTTCTTATGTACACTTGACGCTTGAGGTGTTAAAGAAATTTGACAGATTGTAGTAGCTTGGTGTGCTGGCGTCTGTACATGATTCTGACCGCCCCTGCGTCGAAATTTTAAGTTATTTGAAAAAAATTGCTGTTCCATACATTTTGACCGCGTAGGTATTTCAGTCCTACGTTTCTTCGTCGTTTCTTTGGTCTTCCATCCAACCACATTCATACTCATAACTTTCCTCACGACATTTTCCTCATTTCTCCGCATCGCGTGCCCCAACCACTGATGTACCAATACAACCGATTTCAAACCTAAGTTAGTAAGAACACAAAAGAATACTTCAATATTTAATAAAAATTACTGCACGTATTTTGAATAGACTTAACTTGGTAATGTATACTGTATTATATTGTAATTTTATAACATAGAACAGTAGTTACTGCTGAATATGCCTAGAGAAACATACGGGTGGTCAATTACTCATATAATACTAACACATTCATAAATCATCATTGAATAATGACCACTCCATAGGATCATAGCCAATATATTGTATTTATTAACACTGTAAAAGGCAGTGCATATGATTATAAGTATTAGGTACCACAGATGCCACAGTCTACCTATTTGAGCTACTTACAGTATGTCACGCGAGTGTTTTCACAAATTGTGTGTTGGTTTTAGGTAAAATCAATATGGGACGTAATTTTTTACGGTGTGACTAGATTGCGTCGACCGCCTCACAACAAAATCGATCTTCCAGATCGATCGATGACCGTTCGACCATTGATACCTTTTAAAATATACTGCATGGTTTGATCAATTCCAGACTATTAGTACACAAATTAAATATTTGACGTCGATCGATCGCTACTTGCACGTTTAGTCGTGTGAACTGTGAATGTTAGACATTGTGTCACTTCTAAAATTTTATCGAATTTTTTGGACGTTGAATCACTGTTAGTAATAGATACACTGTGGCATTACTAGCCGTAGAACGAATCGGTTCAGACAGGATGCGTGTTATTAGTTAGTAATGTGTCGCGAAGGGCGCCAGAGATGCAAGTAGAACGGATACCGACTAAGTTGACCATATAAGTAGACTTGGGACTTTGGACCCCTAATCAGTAAAGGTGTGTAAGTTTCGCAATTATTGAATTTGTCTATCAGTATGTATATACCTAGCCTTTAACCTCTATGTAAGGGTCGACTGTCAGTCTAAATAGATGCAGTAGAATACTTAATTCTTAGCAAGTGATAATCTAATTTCAGAAAATACTGCAGGTAGTGTGGTGTACCATTTACATATACAATAAATACATACATAAACAAAACATACAATTATATATATAAACAATTATACTCAAGAAACAACAGCAAAGAACTAGTGGCAGGGTCTTTTGGCCATAATTTTAAAATTAAGTTTATAAGTAAGATGTGTATGGGAAAAGCTTATACCACAATCAGCCTAGCATGTCACCACTGCTGGGACACAGACCTCCTCTCTTCGAGAGGGAATGTGTTGTAACCCACCACGCGGACCCAGTGTGGGTTGGTAGATGTCACATGTCTTCAAATTTTTGGTTCTAGGACATGCCGGTTTCCTCACGATGTTTTCCTTCACCGTTTTGAGAGCAGTGGTGATGAAATTATTTACACAAAGTAAAGCGCATGGGTTCGAACCCACGACCTACGACTCGTAAGTCGTGGTTGTCACCACTGGGCTACCTCTGCTCTTGGGAGAATCCTATGCAATCGTAAAAAGGTTATCCAATCAGCAAGTTAGGTAGGGCTGTTTACTGCCCAAGAAGCGCCGAACGCGCTCTAGTACGAGTATCATCAGGGGAGGCTCTTGAATCTACAGACCCAATATCACCCAAATGGGTAAATAAACATTGAGGCTTCTCACAAACACAATCTAAAAGGTCATGCTTGAACCGACGGCCCAAAACTGACCGGATTGTTTTCACTAACCTTGGAGCAACGTTGCGATACATGTTTATATGCGCGGACGCATGCTACTACGAAGGTTTGCAGCGTTGCAACACTTATACCGATCTGGCAACCTCGCAATAGTGATGACACCGAGAATCAGTTGATGAGGATGTTTGATGGATGGATTGTGGAAGTGGTGATAGGTGCCGACTGAACTACTTTGAGGGAAAGGAACTGCTTCATATAAATAAATTCAAAGCGGTGGCTCTAACTTTAAACAAGTTTAACATCAACAAGTTATATTTATTGAAGACCTTGCATTGGCCTCAACTGTGCGAGGTCGATCTGAGCATCATTATATAGGAATTCGGATTTACCAACATACAACGTATGTTTGAGGATACATAGTGTGTTTTATGTGTTGCTTCATTTGTTTTCTTTCTGACGGCTTGAGAAACAGCGCACCGGATATTCCGGGTAACAGTGGAAGAAGGATCAGAAGGTTTTAGGGAGTATCGGTCAGATAAAACTTAGATACGTTTTGTCAGGACAGGCAAAGAGAATCTGTCTATGACAAATTTTCTCCCGTGAAACCACTGAACAACTAAAAGACTATTGAATACTAGCTTCTGCCCGCGACTTCTTCCGCGAGAAACTTCTTGTTCCCCCGACCCATCCCGTTGCATCGCATCGCCCACCCGTACCACCAACGCCTTTTTTTCTGACTTTTTTATTTTTGCTCGGCTCCTAAGGGTCCTGCCGTGATGTTAACAGCCTATCCTTTCTCAAGAATTGGGCTATCAAATGCATTTGCATTTGACCGTACCTTTATACCCGGTACCCGACGCCTCCACCAATATGTAGGGGACGTAGTTACGGTGTGTGCTTAGGACATATAATTGAAAAGCGTTAAGCTTTGACCAGCATTTATTTTAAGAGAAACTTACTATACCACGACAAAACTAGCACTGCTTCAAATATAAGAAAAAACACTATCAGAATATTTAACACACGCTTGAACATTCGAATGGAACACGCCCTCAATTATAACCATCCTGTCCCAAAACGAGGTGAGGCTTCACAGTCAGCCTCTACAGTACCTACTTTTCATTCCAGAGATACTTCAACTTTTCTCTAAGGAGATCCGTGGACACAATATTTCTTCATATAAACACCTATTCATCTCTCTATCACATAATAGCTATATATAATAATGCTTGACACATAGTTTTTATACATAACTCATTGTTTACTGACCTCTTTGACCCCTACATAAAGATTATAATCATACGCTCTAATGTCCAAGGCAATAAGGTTCATAGTCGAAACGATATTTTATTATGTCTTCAAGGATTGATTTTCGTCATAAGCTTGAGACAAAACCTATGAGAAAAATACTTTGACGCAATAATTATATAAGATTGTGTGAATATTTTTGACAGGTTTTATAAGTTTACCTCATCATCTGCCTAGCCTTTTCCCAACTATGTTGGGGTCGGCTTCCAGTGTAACCGGATGCAGCTGAATACCAGTATTTTACATGGAGCGACTGCCTATCTGACCTCCACAACCCAGTTACTGAGTAATACGTTATCCCTTGGTAAGACTGGTTGTCAGATTTTCAAGCTACTGACGACCCGTAACGACTCTCAAAGATCCACGAATGACAGCCGGGACCAACGGCTTAACGTGCTTCCCGAGGCACGGAGGGGTCTTGTTATGTAAATATGGTCACCCATCCACGGACCAACCGCGGCAAGGGTAGCTTAACCTGATCGATCGACCCGTGCGGCTGATATTACTTAGCCACAAGCCCCCACTTTTATAATTTTACATATATAACCTGTATTTGACAGAATTCCTGGGTTGTTCAAGTAGAGTGCGTTTCACGAAAGAAGTCCCGCGGCAATATGTTGAACTAATTATTATTATATAGTTAGCAACATTCCAACAACAACCCTCCTACCTCACACACCTTTCTTTAAGATTGTGCATTTAATTAAACAATGCCTGTAATATTATGATGATGAGATAAATAATTAAATAAAGATTTATGACTCCTTCGCATACCTGTGGCGCCGCATCTGCGGGACTTCTTTCGTGAAACGCACTTTAGTCTCGAATCTCGACGTCACTTCTTAGGCAAAGTTGTACTACGTTCAACTACAATCTTGTTTACCATCAGGTGAAATAGTGGTCAAATGCAATCCTATACTGGTCCTAGTGTTGTAATTTGTGCAGTAAATTGCAGCATAGGGTAGCAATAATAAAAAATATGACGTTGACTCAATGTACACCACCAATAAAGTTACTAAAAAAATCTTTGAACGAAATTAATGGGCACACAAAAGTCGCACAGGCCATTTCGCCTTAATTGGTTTCAATGAAACATCTATTCAACACCTATTAAAAAAAATTGAAAAGGTAAAAAAAAAAAATTGGAAAAAGTAAAAAAAAATTGGAAAAGGTGCTTTTGTAACTGCGCGTTGATGTCTTTTCTGTGTAAAACAGTTTCGGGACCACATTTTCAGTTTTAAATTTTAATGATATGTTTTCAAAGTTAAAATGGTTCAGGTAGGTAGTGACTTTCAATTATGGATTAAACAACAATATGAATATTTATAAAATGTAATGTCGAACCTTCATCTCGCAAGAGATTTTATCATCAATTTTATGTTACAAAAACTTGTAGGTTTTGTTTGAGCAAGATAATAACAACTAATCGCATTGGCTAACACGTGATTTCAATATAAATAAAATAGGCTTTCAGTATTCCAAAATTTTTAATATTCCTATAATTCCTTCTAATATGTATGAACTTATGCTGGATGAGAAGTGCCGAAAATCGAGTTGAACGGCGTGCAGTAGGAGAAGCCTATGTCCTGCAGTGGACTGCTGTAGACTGATGATGATGATGAAACGAACTTATAACAATATCAACTGCAAAATAACGAATAATTAATTATTTATTCAACACAGTAACATTGTAACTGTACCCAAAGATTATCTTGCAAAGTATTATTTAAAACTGATGAGGTTTTTTGTCACGTTGCGCACGTTTGACCTCATACATCAATGATGGCCTCTCCAGTTAGCCTAACACCTTATTTACGTCACAAATCTTTATATAGCTATTTCCTGTTAGATACAAAGTCTTTATTACAATCTAAGGCTTTTTCCTAAGAACTAATAATATACGTTGTTCAATCAGGGAATTATTTGTTAAGCAAATTAACATGCTACGACCAATTTGCCGTGTTATAACCATTTCATAAAAATGATAAAGAATGACAGTTGTAATTGGAATATACGGACAATTTAAGGTGATAGACAATTTTCTCGACAAGTAATTTCCGCGACTATAGTACTAGTTTGTTTTCAGTAAACAGTAAAGTTGGGAATTCCTGTGTAGCTATAGTTGTTTATCGCGGGCTATCAAAGATCGCTGTGATTGTGGAAAATTTCTTAATGCTTGTTAGGTGGATAAGTCATAAACTGCAACACACTGCAAACAAATACCATTTATTTATTGTTGAAATAAGGATGTTCATGTACGAATTTTCGCTTTCTACTAGGTTTTAATAGTGAACTTAATAATAATTTTCAGGTCCAGCAAAAATGTATTGAACCTGCTATCTATTGCGATAAAGACCGAACGCGACCCACTGCGCCATTCAATCAACCGTGGCAAGGTAGATCATTCTTCTAATAAATACATCAACTATAACAGAACATAACATCACGCCTGTAGTCTCGAAAGGGTAGGGCAGAAGTGTACCTATAGTACACCCATCATTTCGCCAGTTATGTTCAAGTCCCATGTAATAGGGAGCGAGCTTATTGCCATCAACCGGGCACAAATCCAGACTCCGGGCTACTACTAAGGAATTCCAGATGAAACCCAAGAACACTGTACACTTAGCAATGCTTAGATGGTGCTAGCAGTTCACTTTATTCTGTATGTTTGTTTCTGCTGCATGCATTGCATAGCTATTAAATTGTAAATCTGTAATTGGCTGTAAGACTAGCTTATATATTTTAAGATAAAATTTCAAAGAGCTGTGGATTTTGTGAGTAATAAATAAACACTTTGCCCGGCACGGGAATCAAACCCAGGAACTCAAGCTCAGCAATAGCGCTTGCGACCACTAGACCAATACACCAAATATCCACCTAAATAAAGCACAAAGTATACCGCATACTAAGCAAGTTACAAGTCCGCATGTTTGCGCTAATCTCCTAAACTACTGGACCGAACTAGAACAGGCTTCAGTGTTTCAACATCTGCCCTTCCGACCGACTCGATACGTATACATTAGACGTGTTAGGTAACGCGATGCTCGACTTTTGACTAATAATCGTATGTATTACGGTTGTGATAATGTGTTTGGACTAATAACGGCTATATCAATGGGTAAGTTTTAATACATTTTTAGTTTGTTATGGCCCTACTGCATGGTGAGGTTCTGCTGAACTGTTCTGTAAAAATCTTACAGTGAAAACTTAGGTGAAGTGAGCTGTCAATAGTGTCAACACCTAGCATCAAGTGACAGCTCACTTCAAACTCACTAAACGTTAGTTTTCTGAGATTTTTACAGAATAGACCGGCTGTTCTCTCTCAGAAGCATTGATTAACAATTATCAATTAATGTTGTTTTCAGACTGTTGCAAATTAAAATATCGAGAAGTAAAGCCAATTAAGGCTTTAAAATTACTGAAGTAGTGGGTTCCATTTTATTGAAACAATTACAAAATGGCGGCTAAAAACAGTATATAATTTCTTTAAATAGACATTTCAAGACAAAAAATAATTTTGGTCACGTTTGGACCTCGAGCCTTAAGAATAGACCCAGATTATCAATATCCATGTGGACTAGAGCTCCAATTAACAAGAATAGTGCGAGAGCATGACCAGACCAGAGTTATTTAAATCACTAGCTGCGCCCCGCGGTTTCACCCGCATAAGTGTCGATCCCGTGGGAATATCGGGATAAAAACTATCCTATGTCCTTCCCCGAGATGCAATCTATCTCTCTGCCAAATTTTATCGAAATCCGTTCAGTGGTTTAGGCGTGAAAAGGTAACATACAGACAGACAGACAGAGTTATTTTCGAATTTATAATATTACTATGGATTATCAAGTTTGCCTTCAAAGATTCCAAATTCGCCATTCACAATACCGAAACGTATATAGTCAATACTCATATAAGGTATCTAAAATACTATAAATAGTACCTATTAGGCAATTTTAGTATCCAATGTCTAACCGCCCACGAATGTATTTGACCTAGTTCCTTCATTATTTATGTCAGGTTATTTACCTTTTGTGTAAAAGTTAGCAGGCAGTCGATTTTCGTGACTTTCAAATCTTGTTCTTGGAGGAAAAGTTAGAATATTGAAAAAAACTTAGCGAGAGAGTAAAAGTTTCTCAAATACTTTGTTTCACCTGACAACCCAAGACAGATTGTCTTGGCACAGATAGGCGAGGAGACCCAAGTCCAAATAATTGGAAAGTGCAGAAGAACAAAGAAGAAGAACAAGGCTTTTGCGTAAACTCGCTATATTATCCCATTAAGGAAAGAAAGAAAGCAACACACACACACACACCCTCACACATCACACAAACATACACATATCATAATTAAAACCATCCTGTATAGTGCGAAATCTCTACAACAAGAACATACTAAAGTCAATCTATTAAAACTCCGCGTGGGGCGAGTCGTTTATTCTCTCCTACATGTTAACAACCCATTGCAAAATCCATTATACCCATTCTGCATGTCTGAACCACGCCCTACAACATTCTACCGCATTCTAACCTTATCTTTACATCCGACATTACAATACCACCCTAATCAGAGCAAGAAGGTTTTATAATTTTATTTTTCTTACATCGCTGGTTATATAACCCCCTCACTTACTAATTACGTAACAGAAACAGAGATGGAATATTATACCCAACCGATGTCTGATACACAACTGGACAAAAAAAAATGCCTGATCGATTTTTGTTTTGCGAACGGGTGATGACGCAAATGCAATAATTCGGTAATATTAGATGTAAAATGCTGACACGACTGAACGCAAAAAGTTGTTTTGGATGTAAATAACTTATACCGGTTTTGGTTAATCTTTGAAAGATGTGAAGAAATATTATGCTTTAAGATATTTTGTGTTTTCGTATGCAACAC
This sequence comes from Hydraecia micacea, assembly GCA_914767645.1. NCBI lineage: Eukaryota > Metazoa > Arthropoda > Insecta > Lepidoptera > Noctuidae > Hydraecia > Hydraecia micacea. The sequence continues at coordinate 1,015,020 of OU611798.1, forward strand.
GCATTTTAGTAAAAAAACATATCATAAGGATTTGTTATTTATTATCTATACATATAATAAAAATGAAACGATGTTCGTTCATAAGCGCATCACTTGGGTATTTTTTTAAAGCAATGTTTATTTTTTATTGCTGAATGGGCCCGCTCTTGATCTCGATCACGCCTGATGAAAAGCGATGGATGAAGTCTATGATGGAACGAGCGTGCCCAGGTAATAAATTGGAAAAATTTCCCAACAGATTGGAAAATTCGGGATAAACTGAAAGTGTTTTTTCTACGGTTTTTTGGTCTGTAATGAGACAGAACAACATCAGTCGGGCCAGCTAGTTTACTTTAAAAAGGATAAAGTGCAACAAAGTCAAGATCAGTTGATAACCTGAGTCACTTCAGTTAATGTCATTCGCAGATAAAAAACAATTAAAATGTCATTACCCTAGTTTTTATCTCTTCACTTATAAATTAGAAGAATTACTTATCGAAAGAGGAATTAACAATCGTCTATTGAAATTGTAAACAGGTTTTGATGCATATTAACAAATAAAACATTAATTAAATTTCAAGTTGATGCGATAAACATCAACCTTGATAACTTGAAATAAACAATTTTTAAGTTAATTAAATTAGCGCTGACTTTGAGGTGATATTTTTCAATGCGACTCAATCTAGAATCATAATAATGGAGGCAATCTGATGTCCAAAAAGATTTCTAAGAGGAAAATAGAGAAAACGCGCGTTTTCATTTTCCTTTACCAAGGCTGAACGTTCACCCCAGAAAGTATTTAATTATAGAAGAACACAAAATGTGTCAACTTTCTTTTATGAACTTATGTAACTTCCTTTTAAGTTCAATCTTCAAAACTATTCTTCAGGAGGTCCGTATCGTAATAATATCAATGATTAAAAACTTTTTGTTCCATAAACATACAATACATCTACGTAAAAACTATTTACTGGCTGGAAAATGATAATTATTCTGCAGCTTCCTTATTACAAACATCTACAACAAGAAGGTTTATTATTTGAAACCTCTTCTTGGATTACCTACTTTATTACAACCTTCCACATCAGGACTTAATCTTTATTCATTCAGGATTTCAGCTCTTTTTACAAAAAAATAACGTTCATGTTAAGAAGTCCCTTTAAATACTTTTTTACCAGCACCCTAATTGCGTAACACACTATCAATCGGAATCTGAATCATTTTGAAGCAAATTGCTAATCCATTGCTTCATAAGTTCGAAAAATTTGTCTGCTCCACACGTAAATAACGCAATGAATGTTGTTGAACTGTCAAAATTAAACCGATTCCGATTGATAATGTGTTACGCAATTGCCCCGCAGTTTAAAACGTTAATGACACGAAAACCAGTGCCAGTTGGTTGGTTACGAAAATAAACAGCCACTTCTACAACTCCATAATTTGCGTGCGCCCAAACCTATCTCAAGTTAAACTGTGTAATTTATACTGCACGGCAGTGTACGTGCAAGGCCAAGATGGCGATATAGAGTAACTGTTATAGTAATTTCAACTCTATTTACAAGAACCTAGAATACATTTTTGTTTGTTAAATGCTGATAATTTCGAGAGAAATCATAATATGATATCCTTTAAAATTAAATACGTAATTAGTTGAGTAATATTTTATTTACGTGTCTGTTGAACTGAATTTGTAATGTGGTCTTTAAAAAGTTGCCAGCAGTCAAAATTACATATCACGTCTATACTAGTTGCCTAACATTTATTTCGTCAAATGATCTCTCTTAAATAACAGCTGACTCATTGCCATTTATTTGATGACTAGACAAGACACATACCGCTATAATAAATTATTGTTAATTATAAATTACTACACGAAAAATATTCAAATCTCTAGACTGCCTCGTTGGCTATTGGTCGCAAGCTCTAAGTTCCTGGGTTAGATTCCCAACCCAACCATGAACCCAGGACCTCATGCTTAGCAGTAGCGCTTGCGACCACTAGACCAACGACGCAGTCATAATTATTTACAAAGAATTCTTGCTAACGTAAAATACCGCACAATAAGTGTTTTAATTGATCTATCAAGTGCTGCAAATAACAAGAACTTTTTTTTTTTTTTTTTTTTTTTTTTAACGTTGAGAAATGCTCATGCATTCTGCACTATCACGGGGAGATAGTGCAGTTATGTGGGACTCTAACCCACTAAAACTCCACGGTGTCCTCCTCTGCCGCTTACGGCGGGAACACGGGCACGCGTTTGCACTCATCCGTGAATCCGCCGCGGCTGTCCAGGAATATTCCAACACGTTACAAAAAAAACTAATTTATTTAAACCATAATAATCTTGTGGTGAAGATTCTTTCTCCGTTGAGTCTTATTGTATACTTTTGTTATCAATTTTACACTAGATTTCTACACTCACAAGTTATACCTCAGAGGTCAATCTTACATCACGCCAGAAGTCAACTAAGACTTTTGACCTTAATAGCGCGTGACTCGGGGAAATTCATAGTATTGGTCATTCCCCTTAGTGATTCATATGGACTATAAATACATACGATTAATAAATAATAATGTACACCTTTGTTGGCTAATAAATCCTTTTGTAAGTGCTCGGTCAATAATCTTTCGGTCTGCATGTTGCGGTTATACGGATTTGGGGTTCCGTAAGGAATTGGTAGTTGGAAAAACATGGGGGTTAATTGCTTTTAGTTTTTCACTGCTGTTGTGTTTCTTATCTGCCTAGCCTTTTCCCAACTATGTTGGGGTCGGCTTACAGTCTAACCGGATGCAGCTGAATACTAGTATTTTACATGGAACGACTGCCTATCTGACCTCCGCAACCAAGTTACTGGGTAACACGATACCCCTTATTAAGACAGGTAGGTGTATCTTATGAGTGTTCGTAATCAATAAATCTTTGGTAAACTCTTTCTAGTGAAACGGAACGAAACTAAGAAAAGGTGGTTGGACTGTGTGAAAGTTAATATGGCTAGAAAGGGGATGACTACCGAGATGACGACTAATAGAGAAGTATGGAAGAAAAAGACATATTGCGATGACCACTAATGAATTGTTATAAAGCCAGGAGAAAGATGACGACACTCTTTCTACTGAGAACTATTTATTTGTCCGAAATTATTCAGATGGTTACCTTTCTTAATAGCCAACAGAAAATTATAAACAAATATTGCCTGATTGTGCGGAATTCATAAAAATCATAAAATATGTGTGTTGAAGTACACATTGGTTCCATGGTTTACCCTCATAATAACCGATTAGAACTACAACATAAAAACGCATAATTACAAACTACACATTAACAATTATTCGCAGACGAAAACAACAAACTATAATAACTCATTTCCTGTTTATACGAAACTTAAACCGATTACATCGACTCGCACTTGACTCGTGTTTTTTGCAATCATTTCGTGCTAGATCTGGCAGTGACTCGGCGAAATTACACTCGCAAAGAACTTTGGACATCTGATGAAATTGACAGTTGCACAAGTATGATCACATTGAGCGGCGGATTGATCAATCAAGAGAAGTATAGAAAAAAGTTATGGGATTCTAGAGAACAGCCGATCCATTCGGCAAATATCTCACCATGAAAGTAAGCTTGAAAACAACTGCTAATACTGTTAATTCCTAACATGACTCGGCTCATTTCACCTAAGTTTTAACGGCGAGATATTTACGGGATAGACCAGCTGGGTTATGTGTGATGATGGATGCCATTCTACGGGGTACGCACACTAACAGTAGCAATGGCTTTCATTTTGACAGTTCAACAACATTCACTGCGTTATTTACGTTGTAGAGCAGACAAATTTTTCGAACATATGAAGCAATGGATTAGCAATATCCTTCAAAATGATGCAGATTGTGATTGATAGTGTGTTACGCAATTAGGGTGCTGTGCTATTGATATTAAGATAAAGATAACTTAATATTTTTTTGAAGAAAGCATTGTAATAGTCTAATTTATAGTTCTGGTTGTTTTGAATGTAGACAAGTCATGTCATGTCTATATGGTCGAACCCAATGGGATAAGCTTTTACTGACAAATAAATAAGAAAGAAATTCATCAATCAGTCAACCACGGCGTCAAATGAGCCGTTGAATTACTTTCCTCTAACTGAGTCTCGTACTAACAGATCAACAACTCACCACTTCGAGAGTTCGAGTTAATATTCCAGAAAATAATAAAATAGATAGTTTGTTCACGATTGTACATCCAGATACGTATCGCTGTCAAATACTTTGAGTTCGCGGTTAAAAGTGCAGTTACACACAAATGACTTGTTATGCCTCAGATCATTAGTCACTAAAGAAAGGATGCGACCCAGGTTATTGGAAGAGCAATGACCCCGAAATGTTGAGGAAAATTTTACAAAAATGACATTCGTGTAAAACGTTTAATTCGTCCTAAAACTGACTTTGAACTGCAATGGGAAATGTTTCTAATTATTATCCCTATTATATTATAATTCATTTCTCATTATATATAGGAATATCTATTTACAAACAATTAATATCGACTCTTCATGTAACCAGAGGGTTGGCCTAATAATCAGCATTGCCATACAACGTGGCAATGCTGCCTGCCTTTTGGGCACTTTTACGATGCGAACGAATTTTTTGATGCCCTTTGATTATTTCGCCTTCTTTTTATATAGACCTACATACTTGTAAATATTATTATTTTAAGATGGTTAGCTTTTTAAATTATGTAAATATAAATAAATTACATTATTAGTATTTCACAACGCAAATGTTTTCCGTATGTCTATAATCTGTTTAAGTACACATGATTGATTTGTACATAGGGAAAATATCTACAATCTATTCTAGCAATACCTACTATTAATTATACCTACTATAAATAGATTATTTGTAACAAAGAACTAACAACCTTATTCTTTTCTCCTTAACTAGCTTCTGCCCGCGACCACGTCCGCGTGAAATTTCGGACCACGACCCACCCCGTCGCGTCGCATCGCATAGTCTGCCCGCGCTATTACTTCGTTTTCGCTTAGCGTTCGATCCGAATTTTTCCATGTTGACCGGCTCCTTAGGATCCCAACGCATTTTAAATAGCCTATAGTCTTCCTCAAGAATTGGGCTATCAAATGTAAAAATATTTTTTTCAAATCCGACTGATAGTTCCATAGATTACCCCCTACATACGGTTTCTTACCTCTTTATAATATTATATAAGGTGTTAAAAATTAACCTGACAAACTTTAAGAGATGCTTTAGACCATCGAACTGAACAACTTTCAATATGGGACGGTCCACTCTGAAATCACGAAAAAAACAGCTGTTTAATACAAAAGTTCAATATCTACTTGACCAAAATGTATGAAACAGCAGTTTAATTTTCGTGATTTCAGAGTTGTTCCCATAGTGAAAGTTGTCCAGTTTGATGGTCTAAAGCATCTCTTAAAGTCTGTCGGGTTAATTTTTTAACGCTTTATATAGTATAGAAGTATAGATTATCTTCACCACAAGATTATAATGGTGAGAAAAAAGTTTTATTTTAATAACTTGTCGGAATATTCCTCAGTTCTTGTTATTTGCAGTACTTGGCAGATTAATTAAAAACAATTATTCCACGGTACTTTACGTTGGCAAGGATTCTTTGTAAATAATTATGAGTTCCTCGTTGGTCTATTTGTCGTAAACTCTACTGTTGATCATGAGGTCTTGCGGGGTAATTCCGTAACAAACACAGTAGGAATGGCTTTCATTTTGACAGTTCAATAACATTCATTGCGTTATTTACGTTGTTGAGCAGACAAATTTTTCGAACATATATATGAAGCAATGGATTAGCAATATCCTTCAAAATGATTGAAATTGTGATTGATAGTATGTTACGCAATTAGTGTGCAGGCTTGTAAGAATACCCGATATCTCTTCAGGTATTTATTTAATTACCCTGCACCATTCATATTCCTAACTTTACTTCTATCACAGGATTACTATTAATCGGTAATGTTTCATTGAATAAGCAACATTACCTAATGAGCATATGAGTTTTTTCTATGCTTATTAAACTAATATTACTTACTATTTAGAATTCTAAAATTATTCATATTTTTAAGTGCTTAAAAAAACCTAAAATTGCTTGAATATCAAGTTTTGTGCACGTTTTTTTGACATTTTAAGTACCTTGGCGTATACGTTTTTATAGTAGAATCCTGTTTTACTAGACACGTGTAAGTAAGCTTGGTTATTACGAGAACCCCTGATATTGAATACTTAACTAAATTTTGATGTGTTTTTGTTAATTTTAACAGTCGATTTCCTTCATATTTCTTGGAAAATATCAAGAATACAAGATTCTTCAGAAAGTAAAGAAGCACTAAACTTCATAATATCAAATTAAATTGCACTATTTTCAAAATTATCCTGGCCTGGGACTCGAACCAGTGACTCTATCAGAGAAGGCCCTGCAACTGTTCAACTGCTAAACTAACAAAATTGCGACCATTATCACATCTAGGTAAACAAAATATCTTCGTAATGAAGATAAATGGACTAACCACTGTCACTGTAGACTTGATGCATCGTTGAGCAAGAGATCACTCACTCTTAGAACGCGTTTACATTCGGTAGAGCAACGAACTGCTAACTACTTAATACTGAAAATATTATGTGTATGGGCGTTTTGAGACTGTCTTTAGCAACTTAACCTCTCAGGAACAGGCTATTAAGAGTTTACATTCTGTCTCTTTCATCTTCAAATGATTGACAGAAATAGAACGATGTTTTATATTCGTTTAGCGCTAATTTCATTTAGTGATTTCTGTTCCACACCAGAAATCATTAAATTAAATTAGCGCTAGGCCCACGCCTAGGCGTTCATAATGTGTTGATTCTCAGCCTTATTTGATTGAGATGTTCTTGACTGATCCAGACTGATCCATGAAAGAATTTCTCAAATGATCTTTACATTATGTAATTAAGTAGGTAAGTACTAGTAAGTTGAGTAATATGAGTTTGGACTTAGTTCAGTAGCTATTTACAGGCGATAGATCATTGTTGTGTATTTTGGTGGCTCAACTCTGACATTAAGGGCAAAACGAAAGCCGTTACATTCTTTAACTACTGAATGAAAATACAGGGTGTTTTATTTATTCCGCATGATCTGCAATAATTTTTCATTACCGAGCCTTTTTCCGACGAAAATATTGTACTTCTAGATAAGAAAGAAGTAGCATTCTAGTGCTAAGTAACACGTGAACATGGAAAATTCCGACAACACGTGTTGGCATCACAAAAACTGTGTAACCGATGGTCAACAAACCATTTTCTCGACACTTATCAAGTTTATAAATACTCGAGCTACTATTAGTGCTCGCGTGTAATCGATTGAGAAATTAATCGTTATTATAGCAAATTAGTTTGATTGTTTGGAATTTTAGGGAAAAACGAAAAATTTACCCATTTTTGTGAATCATCCGTTATTACATCAACTAAGGCATGACTGCATAACTTTGATTTCGTTATGGTCTCTCTTAATAGTCCTAATGCAAATTACTACGAAAATAAATTTCTGGGTCAAGTCGCAAGTGTGCGAACGGCTTAGGAGCTAGCCGACGTTTTCGCAATGCGAAAAACTTTGTTTGATCAAAATATGGTCAAAATATAAATGTCAGAAAAAATTGAGGTCACAGAATAAATTCTCAATACTTTTTTATACCTCAGGCTAAAGGTAACCAAATACAAATCCAATCAGAATAATTACGATGCTAATCACATCACTTAATACTTAAAAACTTACGTTATAAGCATCTTGGTGGCCTTTGGTCAGCTTCCTTGTATCATGTACTCGATTCACAGCACAGAACACAGAAACAAACACCAAAAATAACAATTATAATATAAATTAAATGTAAAAACACACACACACACGTAACGTGGAATTTGCGTAAAGGTTTACGAAACTTTCTAATTCGTGGCGCGAATTTTGCGGCGCGAGTGGTCAAAGACGTGTGATGTGCGGCGCGCTCAACGCTCAATCGCTGACTGGCGCGTTCCGTTTTCGCTCACAGGCCGCGGCGCGTTCTTTTTTTTAAACCGGCTCCCACAGACTATAACACTGTCTTAGTGGCCAGTCCGGCGTGTCAAGCAAGAAGGTATGACGCAAGTAGTTTCAGCAACCCTGGGTTTTTTCGTTGCCCCAATCGACACACACACATTTATAATGGCTAACTTTATTCGGTGCTCGCTCCCAGCGCTAATTTCGTATATTAATTAGATTGAAAGCCTTCGGCTGACGTGGTGTGAATAGTTTAATAATCGCGCGATGTTTTGCGTGTGATGTCCCCTTTCGATGCAGATAGGAATCGTGCAGAAACGAATCGATTAGATCCGTAGATAGCGATCCCATCTCTCATCGTATCATTGAAGGTAACGCGTGTTGGACACGGTTGTGTTATGACTTTATGAGACAAGTTCAAGTGAAAGTCTTATAAACTGTCATTACTTCTAGTTCAACTAATTTGGTCATCCCGAAATACAGATCATACGAGGGAGAACTCTTAACTGACCCCATTCTGCGCCAAGTGTAGTTGAAATCTAAAGGAATTACTGCTAGGCTACAGTCACCATGTTCTCGAGAATGACGTTGACAGTGATCCTGATAATTTTGGACTGAATCAAAGTCCTTTATGATAAGACTAGCTGTGCCCCGCGGTTTCACCCGCATGAGTGTCGATCCCGTGGGAATATCAGGATAAAAAGCCCATGTGTTAATCCAGGGTGTCGGCAACCTCCATACCAAATTTTATCAAAATTGGTCCAGCCCTTTGTGCGTGAAGAAGTAACAAACATACAAACACACTCACAAACTTTCGCCTTTATAATATTAGTGTGATATATGAGCTAGCCTAGCTCATATTGGCCATGTCGAAAATCTTAATTATGTATAACGAAGTTTTGAATAGCTGAATTCTGTATTCGGAAACTTAAAGGGTTCTTCTATTAACTTCTGTTTTACAAATCTTGTTATTTCAGGAAACGGCAGTAGGTATGTCTGAAGCTCCTTTATCCGGCTGAATGCCGTAATTACAGACACAATTAAAAAGCCATTGTGTCTCGCGTGGATCCACGTTTAAGCATACGAAGGGTTAAACTCCAAACAAATAAATATTTACATCAATAAAGTTCATACAAAACTTTGTATGTACATAATTAGATGCAAGATTTCCATAAAGAATACTAATAACCTTCATAACTTTGTTTCAATTAAACCCATCTCTAATTAATTCAAATAAATAAGACAAGGTTTTTTCGATGTGTTCAACAATCCTCTAACTTTATCTCCAGAAATCATAATTTTATAGGCTTTTCAATCATTCTGCCTAGCCTTTTCCCAACTATGTTCAGGTCGGCTTCCAGTCTAATCGGATGCAGCTGAATACCAGTAACTATGGTATTTCAAATATACATACTTCATGGAAAATTATACGAGCTTAAAAATAAATGAATTAAATGGATGTATTGGAAAAAACATAAAGAGGCATGTATAAAGTTTTTATTCAATACTGTGGGAAATACACACGATTATCTAATATGGAAACTATGGGGATAGAAATAGTGATATATATTTATTTCCAAGTAGAATACTATACACAATACAGTCACATACACAGGATTACTATTACATTCCCTGGGTCAATAACATTCTTATAGTTAACAAGAGTAAAAGTATTACCTACAGCTATTTTACTTGAGAGCAGTGACTCTTGTGACCCAGCAGTAACGACCGCGACTTACGAGTTGCAGGAGGCCTACCACAAGCTCTTAACGCGATCCATTTTAGGACCTAAACTGAACTGTTCTTCCATTTCGTACCATGACGTCAGTTTAACGATTCAGTTTAGGCCGTGCCATTCTGCTGACAGCGATTGTCCCAAACTGAGTCGCAAGTTTTGGTTTCATTCATACTTGTTTGGTACCATGACGTCCATAGAGCAGCTCAAGCGATGCAGTTTAGGAACCTAAACTAAAATGTCTGGTTTTTGAATCGTTTTTAATTAGATCATGGCAGGCCACCAGGTCGTAGGTTCGAACCTGTGCTTTACTTTGTGTAAATTACTTCATCACCACTGTGTGTGATCCGCCTTGTATTCCAATCTCAGTCCCAATCTGCCAAAATGTTATAGCTCTTTTGACATAAATTGTCGCCGAGATGACGTGGCGATTAGATTTTGAACTCATCATTTCCGCTGAAAGACGTCCACTGCTGTACATAGGCCTCCCCCAAACACCTATACATATCTGACGGAAAATGCGTCGCGTAACGCCAGAACAGACAAATATGATAAAACATTCAACCTTTCACACTCAACAGATAATGCGTTAGTGCGTCGAGCGAATTTTCCGTAGACGCAATCGAAGTTACGCCCGACGTATTTTCCGTCAGATATGTCATTGGCCTTCTGAAATTTTATCGATCTTCGTTCGACTTTAGGTCAAACAAACATCCACAAAATTATAATCTCTTAAAAATACTTCAAATGATATATAAACCAGTTAAATTTAAAAATAACATGGAAATGTTCCAAATTAGAATCAAAACAGCAGTTCACGGCCTTAAAAATAAATCTGAGGCCTTTTCTCAGCAATCGGACAGTGCAGCATATAAAATAAAAATAAAAAAGAATAACATTGTATGTTGGATTTGGCCTCGTTCCTAACCGAGTGGATGGAGAAGGTACAGCTCAAGGAATATGGGGGAGGCTGTTGCCCAGCGTGGGACAATATAGGCTAAGGGAAAAAAAAAACATTGTATGTAAAGGGGACTACTCACTAATGTCCCCAAGAGACTGGCGCCATAGCCACGTGGTGGTACATAGCCTCTGGCCAAGGTAAAAGCAAGCCCTTGGGTCACGGGGAGTGTCCACCGTTTAGAGAATGATTTCATTGAAACGAATTATTGGTCGGAATCTCAATAACCTCACCAGCTATTTATATATTCATTAAGTTATTTATAAATTGCATTATAAATATTTAGATGTCCTCGCAAAAGTCAATGAAGACAAACTAATAAAGATAACATGGGTAGTAAAACTAATCCAATAACATAAATAAATTAAAAGTAAAAAAAATTTATTATTTTATTATTAATTTTATTTTATTTATTATTAATTTATTTTTTACTTTTTATTTATCGCTAGACAGGTTTTTTTGTAGTTTAACTCGCATACGTATTCTCAGCAAGCCCTTTCATTTGATATCCATATTGTAGGAGTACATTAAAAAAAAACAGTCCGCCATCTTGGGTGTTCCGCCATGTTGGATTTAGAATGACGTCACACAGCTAACTATGTATTGTCATCCAAACTAAACGTGTATACAAATTTTCAGCACAATCGGTTGAAGATATCTTCTTCAAAATTGAGTTGCAAGAGTCCACCCGAACAAACAGTTACATACATTGCAAGTTAAATAAAAGCTTGTAAAAAACATGGACGTACTTACTTTAAAGGTATAATAAAATTACCTATTTACCTAACAATAACTCATATTCTAATCTTTACAAGAAAATCGCTTTTAAACTTTACTGTTTAGGTATATGTAAATTTTAATATACGCGTGACTGGACTTCTTAATTAGGTTTTCAATACGAGTATCTTAGAAATACCTACTTTAACCTTCAAAGCAATTAGTTAACTCTAAGTATGAGATACAGAGATAAACCAATAAATTAATCAACTATAGGCCGACCGCTAAACTGAGACGTTGCCTAAGGCAGCTGCGCGGTGCGGGAGGGGTGATAGTTGTCACAAGTTGACGAATCACTGAGCTGTCGCATCACGACACCACACCCCTCCCGCACCGCGCTGCTACCTCAGGCAACGTCTTAGTTAAGCGATCGGCCTATAATTCTGACAGTCTAATGCCACAATGCCACCGACTTGCAGTGGCTCTATTAAACTAGGTCTTAAACACATTACATACATCACGCCTGTAATCCCCGAAGCGTCAGGCAGAGATGTACCTACTGTACACCTACATTCCGCCAGTTATGTTTAAGTCCCATGAAACAAGGAAAAAATAAAAAACGAACGACTATTTTCACCATTTAGTTTCCAAACATGTAAACAAATGCCTATGTGTTTTTGGAAAAACAACTTTGAGACCCATACATAAAGTTCAGTTTCTATCAGACAACATTTTTATGAGTTTTCCTATAATACTAATAACATGAATTGGAAACCAGAATTTTAAACGTAGTCATCTAGGATCAGCGGGGTAATTGCGTAACACACACAGTAGTAATGGCTTTCATTTTGACAATTCAACGACATTCATTGCGTTATATGTATAGAAGAATTTGTCTACTCATACGTTGTTGAGCAGACAATTTTTTCCAACATAATATGAAGCAATGGATTAGCGATATCCTTCAAAATGATTCAGATTGTGATTAATTACGCAGTTAGTGTGCAGAAGGAGCAATAGAGTGATTATCATCAATTCATCGAAACCTTCTATAAACCTAACCTAACACATTCTAAACGCACCTACGCAATACATAAAACTAAACAGCGCCCCATCTAACTACTGACCGCGACACAGATTGCTTAACCGCGTGAATCATTTCCAGCTAAGCATTCGTGCCGACTCATAATTTACAAGAACCTTCATAATTTTCCTTTATGTGTAAGAAGGATTGTTGGTACTGTGAGTGATTCTGACCTTTGTCCAGCATTGGGATATCTAACATTAGTTGTCGCCACTGTTTCATTATATCAATGAGCAAAGTTCATCATCATCTGCCTAGCCTTTTCCCAACTATATTGGGGTCGGCGTCCAGTCTAACCGAAATCATCATTTCAGCCGAAAGACGTCCACTGCAGGACATAGGACTTCCTCCGCCACTTCTATCGGTTCTGTGCTTCCCGTATCCAGCGGATTCCTGCGGCCTTCACAAGGTCATCGGGCTACATTGTGGGAGGTTTTACAACGCTACGTCTTCCGGTAAGCAGTCGCCACTCCAGAACCTTTCGGCCCCAACGTTGACTGTTCGGGCTATGTCGGTTACTTTAGTTCTCCTGCGGATCCTCTTCATTTCTGATTCGATCACGTAGGGAAACTCCAAGCATAGCCCTGCAGATAAATACCAGTATTTTAAATGAAGCGACGGCCTATTTGACTTCCACAACCCAGTTACTGGGAACACGTTACCCGTCAATCAATGAACAAAGTTATTGTAGTACTAAGTACGTGTTAGTAGTAGTAAGTTATAGTTTTTTTTTTTAACAGGCACTACCTATATAATTTCAAAAACCCCCACATGGCTTTGTCACAATTTTTATAGGAAGCACTAACGGCCGAAAAAAGAGTTCTGCTATTTGAGTCCGAAACTGGCTGGATAAATTCGAATCATGCATATGAGTAGAAGTCGTTTAAAGTAGTAAAAATAACCCACTTCATACCTTGAACATACCACGAATTTACAATCGGAAAACCCGATCACATAGTTCTTAGTATTAATAACACTATAAATATCATGAGAAAAGATTTCTATGTAGTTTCTGTCCGCGTGGATGTCGAAAATTATCCCACAGACCCACGGGAACGTGCTCCCAGGAAAAAAAGCCTAGATAAGTAGCCTATGTTCTTTCCCAGGATGCCATCTATGTCTTTATCAAACTTTATCGAAATCCATTCAATGGTTTTGACGTGAAAAGATTTAATACAGACAGAGTTACATTCGAATATATAATATTAAAATATGAGCTTCTGACAATCTTTGTTTCCCATATAGATGCTAATCAGTTTGCAACAGCCCTCGATGATCGTCAGATCCTCCATGACGTCACGGCATAGAACCAACCACAATGGGAAATACGTTAACTTTAGTTATTTATAAGATAGGCGATAGGTGATAATTTAAAAAAAATGGCGGGCTCTAGAAAAAAAAATATTCTCAAAGTGGGCGGTGGGCAAAATAAGGTTGAGAATGTATGAGTTAGAGATATATTGGTAGGTACATAGGTTTTTTTGCCACAAAGGTGAGCATAGGATAACATAAGCAATAATCAGCCTACAATCTTCACCCATCTGTGCGGGTTGGGGTATGTCTTTGAATTACTGGTTCTACGACAAGCCGGTTCCCTTATAGGGGTTTGTTCACTCGTTCTCCATAGAAATGCGAGGATCCTCCAACCAGACGGGTGTCGTGTCTGGTGGGCAACTGCCCGACGAGTAATGTCGGGACGTTGTATATATTATGCTAGTTGCGCGGTAAACTTTGCTTGCGCGATGCAGGTTTTTGCATGACGTCAGTATGATGCGTAGTTCGTATATGTGGTGGTGTACATGCTGCTACACCCTCAAGATGTTTTCCTTCAACGTTTTAAAAAGTAGAAAGGCGAGACCGAGCGTTAATACTCACCTTGAGCCTCTATAGGAGTTTATCGTATAAGGTTTACGAAACAACACAAGATCATTTAAATATTTTATAAATAGATGTAAAAAGGAGAAGGGAAGTTTATGCTGCCAACTTGTTTGTACTGCCAATAAAAGATTGCATTGCTACATCATTTGTTATTGTTGGTTATACATTTGGCCGTATCTTTTTTGTATTTCTTCCTACAAAATTTAATGCGTCACTGTTTGTTTTCCCTAATAATAAATAAAATAAGTACAAGGGCTAAGGGCTTGATTCAGAAAGCAGTACTTCTGGACACGGCTCGCATTGTCAGGAGGTTCCTCTCTCTGGAGCCCTGTATTTTTTATATTTTTAAATGTTTTTATATTCTAATATTTAAAAATATAATACATATAGTATTTAGACGAATAAAGGATAATAATAAAATAAAAAATAAAAATATTTTTTTATCATCCTAATTATATATTTATAGCCTCGCCCCCTATTACATGGGCCTTAAACATTACTGGCGAAATATGGGGTGTACTATATGTACTTATTATGTCTGGACTTTAAAAGAGACAGTGACTTCTGAGTTTGTTTCGGCCTTTCATCTCAGAGTAGTCACATAGGGAACGCCATCTCGTTTTTAAAATATGATTGACATATAAAATTGACCTATAACTTACAGAAATAAAATCCTACACCTTCGGGGTCACCAAGCGTGATCTCATGTAATATCGTTTTAATCTAGATATGTATGAATATCATAGTGACATTATATTGCCCATTCACCATTCCTGTCTCAAGATGGAACTGCAAAATATCCTTTTTTATCGCCATGTTCGTCAGAAATTCTGCCATAGGCCATTTTATGTGTATATTATACTCTAACTTGTGTCATTTAGTGCTATATTGGCATTCGAAATGACTTAATTGCACTCATATCCTGTTGGCATAAATACTTGATTGATTTATTGTAAGATGACATCAAATGTGACACAGTATTTTATTGATCTTTTTAGTTCTAGGTCGCAAAACGAGTCCTGAGATCGATTTCGAATGCAGGAAAAGTGTTTGGACTGTCTAAATAGAAGTAAGTGTTTGGACTGTCTAAATAGAAGTAAGTGTTTGGACTGTCTAAATAGAAGTAAGTGTTTGGACTGTCTAAATAGAAGTAAGTGTTTGGACTGTCTAAATAGAAGTAAGTGTTTGGACTGTCTAAATAGAAGTAAGTGTTTGGACTGTCTAAATAGAAGTAAGTGTTTGGACTGTCTAAATAGAAGTAAGTGTTTGGACTGTCTAAATAGAAGTAAGTGTTTGGACT
Organism: Hydraecia micacea; assembly: GCA_914767645.1. Classification (NCBI taxonomy): domain Eukaryota; kingdom Metazoa; phylum Arthropoda; class Insecta; order Lepidoptera; family Noctuidae; genus Hydraecia; species Hydraecia micacea. The sequence goes on from OU611798.1 coordinate 1,030,727, forward strand.
GTCTAAATAGAAGTAAGTGTTTGGACTGTCTAAATAGAAGTAAGTGTTTGGACTGTCTAAATAGAAGTAAGTGTTTGGACTGTCTAAATAGAAGTAAGTGTTTGGACTGTCTAAATAGAAGTAAGTGTTTGGACTGTCTAAATAGAAGTAAGTGTTTGGACTGTCTAAATAGAAGTAAGTGTTTGGACTGTCTAAATAGAAGTAAGTGTTTGGACTGTCTAAATAGAAGTAAGTGTTTGGACTGTCTAAATAGAAGTAAGTGTTTGGACTGTCTAGATAGAAGTAAGTGTTTGGACTGTCTAAATAGAAGTAAGAGTTTGGACTGTCTAAATAGAAGTAAGTGTTTGGACTGTCTAAATAGAAGTAAGTGTTTGGACTGTCTAAATAGAAGTAAGTGTTTGGACTGTCTAAATAGAAGTAAGTGTTTGGACTGTCTAAATAGAAGTAAGTGTTTGGACTGTCTAAATAGAAGTAAGTGTTTGGACTGTCTAAATAGAAGTAAGGTTTCTGTTTCACATAACATCCCGCCAGTGTTTTCCAAAGGGTTAGGCAGACAAGTACCTACAATACACTTACATTTCACCCCTTATGTTTAATCCTACAAGGCAGATCACCGGAAATATGGTTAGACGCGATCAAGAAGGCTGCATGAAGCAACATGTTGTACCGAGCGGTCCACACAGCAGAAGACCGTATAACTTGAAGACGCGTCGTATGTGGTCGCAATCCTCAGCACTGAGGGAACGATGAAGAAGAAAACTATCAGGCGTAACGTTTGCCATATATTCTAAGCAGACCAGACTGGAAAATTCTTACTGGACCTTTCTCGACCTGAGAATGACATCCAGGACTACATGCTCGGCACTCGCACTTGCAACCAACGAGGGTTTTTTTTATACGTATTCATAAGACAGCAACGTAAATACATTTAACACTCGCGTAACATTAGTTTAGCCTTCGTTAGTTTAGTTAGTACTTGAATAACTCGGTTCAAAAATAAGGAATTTGATGATAGGTTGGCCAACCGGTTGTCGTGAAGAAACCTAGAATGATTAGAAACGGTTATTACGAAAGAATAGTGCAGAATTTAAACTTATAGTTTTTGCTTTAATATTAGTGTTTGTTTGTAGCTGGGTTGTGGAGGTCAGATGGAGTCATTTTATGTAAAATATTGATATTTAGCTGCATCCAGTGAAACTGGAAGCTGACCCCAACATTATGATATTTGATTTTTTTTTTCGTGACAATGGCAAAAGTATTAAATCATAGGTGTTAAGGAAATTGGGTAGAATAACATTAGATGTTTTATTAAAACTTCTTCATCTAGGTTTAGTGATCGCAAGCATGACTGCTGCGTTTGGGGTCGATTCTCAGGTCAGGAAAAGTATTGTTGGGTTTTCATTTCACACATGGAATTTAGAAGCAACCCCGGTGTCTGGATTTTTGCTCGGTTTGTGGCAATAGGCTCGCACGTTACTACATTGAACTTACTTATATGTAACTGACAAAATGTGGGTGAGTACACTTTTCTGTCAAACCCTTCTGGGAAAGCAGACATGGTGTTTTATGTAATGTTTTCCTACAAGCTAAAATAGTCATGATGACTATGTGAAAGAGACTTGGGTAAAGTACCTAATCTTTCTTATCTGAAAGATACTTGATTTCTTATTTTGTAACTCACACACGTAGACATGAGACTTTGTTTTAACAAAAAGATCTCGATCAGTAGGCTTCGGGACGAAGGAAAAATAAATCGTATCTTGATTTATTTTTTACAGAATGACAAAGCACTTATCAATAATGAATAAATTCGAGTTTTATAGCAAAATGCTTTCGAACCCGAGTGTTCCGGCGACGTCGTCCTTGCGACAACCAGTTTGTTGGACTTTACACCCGACGCAGACGCAGAGCCACTCAGATATAATCGTTTGTTTACGTAGGATAAGTATTTAAGATTGATTCGAGAAGTGAATGGTGTATCAAGAGTTGTGAGCAACTAATTAATGGGTTCAACCAGGAGAGCACTTAGGAGTGCCGAATCGGCATGATTCGGCAAAACCGGGCAAAATCAAATATATATTTAGATGTTCTAAAGAGCCGCTCGGCTTAGATCTAATTTCCCCGACCCGAACCAACGAACATGATTCAGTGAGGGTAGATGTCGAACGGACTTTGCCGATCGGCACGAGCCGAATGAGAGCCAAATATGTATAGTAATTGCCTCGGGTCGGCCTTATTGGTTAACAAATACGGCTGAATCGACTGTGCCGACCCGAACAAGCATGTAGCACCGCTGAGTTTACCAGCAGACTGTTTTCTGCCGTCAAACAGTGATGCTATTTCCATATTGAACGGTACTCTGTGGTGGCTAACTTATTAGATATACTGTAAACCTGTTTGACCATCTTTCATACAAAATTTTACAAAGTAATTTTTTTTTAAACAAAACTGCCAAAATAGTTAATAGATAACTACCTTCTGCCCCCGACTTCGCCTGCGTGAAATTTCTTGTTTCCCCGACCTACCACGTCGTATCGCATCGCCTGCCCGCGCTCTTAATACGTTTTCGCTTAGGATTATTACTGACGTTTTTATCTTTTTGTTCGTCTCCTAAGGGTCCAAGCGTGATGTTAAATAGCCTATAGCCTTCCTCAAGAATTGGGCTATAAAAACCAAAAAAAAATCAAACCTGACCAGTATTTTCAGAGATTAGCGTGTACAGACAAACAAACTCTTCAGCTTTATTATTAGTACTCATATATAGAATATACGAAAAGTAGTTTATTTAATTTTATGTATCAATTCCTCGAGTAGAATGTAGAGTCATCGTTTTAAAAACTGAAACCATGATAGTATACTATTGCCTTTCGCTCTGTTTTATCAAGAATTTCGCAAGAACTCGGGCTCAGATTCACGTTTTAGCGAAACGTGACGTCAGATGCTCGAACGTGATCTCTAGTTGAAAAGACGTTGGCCTACTAGTTGTATTTACATAATGACTACATAACCAGCCACCGCCTGTGACCCCAAAATATTGGGCAAAAGTTAAATCCTGCACCCGACCGGACCGGACCGGAGTCCGGCGTCAAGCAGCCTGCTGTATTTCGTCGATGCGTGGAAGTTCCAGTGCCTTAGGCATCTTCTGGACACGCTCGTTCCCTCATAGACCTCATCCATCGCTTTCCATTAGGCGTGATCGAAGTCAAGAGCGGGCCCATTCAGCAATAAAAAAATAATAATATGATCTATGCTAATAATAACATTACAAACAAGCCTTCCGTACGCAAAATACGCGCATTGATGTGGAGTTGCAGACACCAGCCTGTATTACCTACAGACAAGCCTTGTCTAAGTCTCTTTAAATGTAAAATGTTAACAGTACTTTGGGAGTTAAATACATACACACCATTGAGTACCTGTCTCTATATCATGCAGGCTGTAGGGTGTCTGCTTAACCACCCTACAGTTAAATATCAATTACACGTCATAAAATGACAGTTTCAGCCTTAGTAAAGTTTTATTTTAAATGTCTATTAAAAAGTAAAGCATTTACGAGGTCGACTATCATCATCATTATTACTAAGAGCCATGCAAATTGGATAAATTTAGCCATCAAACTGGAAATCTGATAGTCTGATGAAGTTACTTCGATGATTATAAGGTACAAAGGCTTTTGTTTACAGTGGTTTTAAAAATAAACTGCGGGCCCAAATTAAAATAAAACAAAAATGTGGCACTCCAGAAGTGCTGACAGAAGTGAAAACTTGAATAATTACGTGTGTACGTTTTTTAATCGTCATATAAACAAAACACAAACAGAATACTTTGCCACTCACTGGCATACATTAAAACCGAGTACATCCCGAGGACAGCCGAACACATCCGAATGTACCGCGGTGTCGGTAACAGTGTCGCGAGTTCAATGGTTCTTTCCCATCTCAAAAAAATCCTAACGCGCGTAAAGAAGTTTTCACTTCAAAATACTTCATTTTACAGACTACAGATTCATACAGACAATTTGGAACCCAGAGGGAGATATAAGATATGTTTGAATAAAAAACCTGGAGTTTTTTTTTTTTTTCATTTGCTAAATACCCTGAGTTATTACTAATAAACTCATACCTTGGGATAATAAAACGTCTTTGCCTTATTGCTGATCAATAATTATAAATCGAAAGTTATACTGCAATTATATAAGCGTCGTCAATTCAAGCTATACCGTACAGCCTCTGGCACAAAAATATTAAGCCTTTCAATTTCCTATAGAAAATAAATTAAATACTTAAAGTATTGACGTTGTTTGGTTTCGTAAAGTGACGGTCTTGAAGGGTTAATAAACATTCACAGGGTTATTGCCTTTTATCCGTATACGTTATAATTATCAGTAGGTAGATGTGAGAATTTAGCGTTAACAATAGAAGCAAATTCAAATGGAAAGCTTTGTTTTAATAAAGGCAGAAAGCTTTTTGTGACGCACTTAAATAACAGCAAACAAGAGGGTTCTATACATTACTAAAAGCAAAACCAAAGGTTTGGGAATATGTACTGACGCCACTACATCAAGCTACCCGAAACTGGCAAATTTTTCCAATCAACTTTGAACCTTATACTTTAGAAGAAATTTGACAGATTGTAGTAGCTTGATGTGCTGGCGTCTGTACATCATACATATCTACCTACTATAATAATACCAGCCTATTATTGTTCCACTGCAGGGTAAAAGCCTCTTCTCATGCAGAGAAGGCACGAGCATTGATCACCTTGCTTGTCGTTGCGTTTGGCTACCTTGTAATATGTCTGTAATAACATAGTTTGTAAGATAATTTTACTAACTAACAATTATGGATTTTTGTCTGAATAAATAAAAAAAATATTATTAACCTTTATTTCAATAAATACATATAAATTATATTTTTAAATATTAGAATATAAAAAAAATATATAAAAACATTTACAAATTTAAAAAATAGTAGCCCATTATTATTATTATAAGTTTTAACTTACAGTTCAGTCAGTCAAAATTGAGCGAAGTATTAATTTTGAACATTTGGTCGGGCAAAAAGTGACATTTCCAAGATGGAGCAGTTGGCTTTACATTTTAAGCAAGAGTTTACAGAAGCATTATTCAGGCCCAATAACAAAAAAAAAGTTAAGATTCTTAGCAACACGAGTGAAACGACATGTCACAGGACTCATACAGGGTACAGATTTTCTCGATTTTTTTTAAATGCCAATAATTTAAAAAATACACAACTTAGTTTTTTTTTCTGATAGCTATTATGAATTAGCCTATTACCCGATTCCGGCTTGACTTCGACTTCTGCGACACCCTGTATACGGTTAAAAGATTTATATTATGTTTCTACTCTTTATACCATTTTTATTTAAACTTCCTCTGTATGTTTGGTGGTCTGTGTCGTAGATTCAGCAGTCGGCAGGTGAACAATGGCTGGCTGTTTATTTTACGACCAACATTATTTTACGATTACAGCTAGTTACCGTCAGATTCTTTACTAGCTGCATCCAGCTAATTGTGTAGTTTTAATATAAAAAAAACCCCTCGGTTTTCCTGTTAGTATCTACCAATCTACTTACACTCAGCAAAATGGTTTTGATACCAGCGAACAACAGAAACCGCTTTCTAATAAAAATAGGAAATTAAAATCATAATTATGTCCGTCCCCAAAATAAATTGACTTGCTGACACTTTATTTCGGCCACATATTAGCATTAAATCCGAAATTAACCTAATAGCGATCATCGTACACGCTCAAATATTTTGGGGGTCACTTACTTAAATAATGAATTCTACTTTAAACTATACATTTATTCCCATTTTAATAAGCCTATCTTGAAAATCATTTCGTATTTTGTTTGCTACGCCGGATCTGCTACGAGGCTACGTACGTAGCCATTGCTACGACGCGTAGACGTTCGCTACGATATTTATTTCGGGATAGCGGGAGTTATCTAATTAAACCATTTGTGTTAAACATAAACAAATTAATGATTTAAGTTTACCTAATCATAACTACAAAGTAAATAGATTTCTTTATTTTTAGTGTAAAACGGAACACTTATGTAAATAAGGTAGGTACTTATGGATTTCACCCGTCTGTCAAAGGTAATTTTTAACCGACGAAAAGAGAAGGAGATTCGGAAGTCAACGCTTATGTTTCTTTTATTTAACAAGAAATACTTTATAAACCCTAAAGGAATCAGTAAACTTCGTCTGGCTACATATAAATTAACTATCATCTTTCCAATTGCCAAGCGTTAGTCCCGCAAAAACTCGAAAATGGCTCGATCGATTGTGATGAAACTTTGGTAAGTAGTTGTGTGCGCGTCGGAGAAGGTTCATAACAAAAAAAAATTAAAAGGCACTGCAACGTATTCGGTAGTTTGTTAGTTTAATTACTAAAAGATTATCAAAATATAATCAGATTCAACAAAAATCAATAAAACATCGTAGACAATTTAAGCTTTGCCAAACATTTTCATTATGTTTTGGTTAAAATTTAAATAATCGAGTACATATTAATGTAACCTTGCCGAGTTCAAGTATTAAGCTATACACCTTGTACACAAACTTTACATAATCGAAGGTTATGTCAACATACCAATAGTTGTATGTCTTGAATATTTTATACACAATCATTGAGTTTGACATCTGTATTGATAACATCTATTAATTTTGTAGCCAAAGTCCAACTGTTGGAAAGACGTAAATTTCTAATAACAGCCAATCTACTCGTATATATATAAAATTCAAAGTCCTGACTGACTGATACCTATTTCAACGCACAGCCTAAACCGCTGGTCCTAGAGACATGAAATTTAGAGGGTGTGTTCTTTGTGAAGAGTAGGTATCCACTAAGAAGGGGTTTTTTGAAATTCCATCCCTAAGAGGGTGAATGGGGGAGGGTGAAATTTCACGCGGACGAAGTCGCTGGCAGAAGTTAGTATAATGATAAAACGGCTGTGTTGACTCCGGTTGAGATTTTTTATTTGTTGAAAATTAATGTTGTCAAAAAAGCGGCTTGTTTTGAATAAACGTGCTAGATAATTAACGCATTTTTTTAGACTTAGCATAGTCTTGAAAAACGCAAAAGTTATAAATGTGTAGGTCAGAATACCAGTTCTTGTATTTAATAAACGTTGAAATTCGAGTCGCAATCTCATCTCAGCATCAATCAATGTCAAAAATATAGGGAAATTGAGTATATTTTTGATAGATTTGAGACTGAGATTATAATGCGAACGTTCTTAAAATTACGGGAATCGCCTCTGTGATTCGTTCCATTCCGGACACTAGGAACCAAGGTATGCCTATTTTATCATTTAATATTTGATTAAACTAAAATCCAAATAATAAATGGTGACCATTGGTTTACTAGGCAGATAAGGTATTGTCCTCTTAGCTTAATAAATTAACCAAATGTCAGATAAAATACGTGCGCGCAGTGCGTCACCAAGATCTAGATAACAACATAGGTATAAGTAATTTTCATCTTGTTATTTGACGTCGTTTTCTTGAAAAACAGCCGTGACAGACGCACTCAAACAAATGTGAACAAAAGATTTGGATCTTTAAAAACCTTTTTTGGGCTTCGCCGCAGTCGAGATTTTTTTTAACACCTGCTACCGCTCTTAAAACTACCGTCTAGGTAATTAATCCTCCAGAAAATAAGCTAAAAATATTATTTATTAAATACTCGTCAAACCCATCTCGCATCAGCATATAATGCGGTTTGTTAGATGGAGGTGCAGTGCGCGTTGTTCGATGTCACAAGTCTTCGAATTCTTTGGTTCTAGGACATGCCGGTGACCTCACGATGTTTTCCTTCACCGTTTTGAGAGCAGTCAAACCATTGCTTAATCTAATCGCAGATTAGTTTCCGTTACAAAAACGTTGTTATGTTAATTTAACACAAGCCTATGTTTTTTGCTGACGCTCATAAAACTCAAATTTGTTTACGTCACCAGGTGCCATGATATATTACGAGATATATAAAGTTTTATTGCAATAAAAAGTGTATGTGGCGTGTATGATAACTAGCAAAACGAGTATAATAGGTACTCTTGCGCAATCAAATCTGTTTGCCGCCTACGACTGCTGAGGTCAAAAATAGTAGAAGCGTGGAACCATAGCAACCATATTGGATAACTTGAGGTTTGGATTGCCTGGAAGTCCTCAAACAGACTCCGGACCCAGATTGACTGAAGCAATGAAAACCTGTTCAGCATTACTACTGATAATATGTTACGCAATTACCCCGCCGGTGGAGATTCATAGACGACTGCGACATAGAGTATAAGGGGTTTATTTATAAAAGATGATTGAAGTTAAGTGACGTTCAAACGTCAAAAATATATGGTTAAACAGCAATGGGGACAACGGGAATAAACATGCCATTATTTTATTACCTATCATCACATTACATATCTAACCTAACCTATCAATCTGTCTAGACTTTTCCCAACTATGTTGGGGTCGGCTTCTAGTCTAACCGGATGCAGCTGAATACCAGTATTTTACATGGAGCGACTGCCTATCTGACCTCTACAACCCAGTTACTGGTTAATACGATACCCCTACGGATAAACGTGTTTTATTAATACCAGTATTAAAACGTAACCTTACCTAACGTAACACCATAAAAACGTAGCAAGTATATAACCATCATTTACATAGAAACGCACTAACATAAAAATATAATAGCTAGGTAAGTTTAGATACATTATAACGCGCGACGGCCTTCATAGCTGAACTATTGACCCTCTGCACTGACAGCCACAGTCAAGGCCCAGGGTATTACTACTACAATATAAACTAGAGTTTACCATTATCTAACTCTGTTATAAAGTTATGGTTCACATTTAAAAGTAATGGCGTCCGGGTATCGACAACTCGTACATATTTAATTGCCTATAGCGAAATATCCAAAAAAGGATTTTCCTTTCGCAGAATAGTGGCAAGACTTGACAAAAACCAAGGCACCGGGCTTCTACAAAAAATAAACCCAATGAAAATGAATGGAATAAATTATAAACGAGATCAAAATCTCAGAGACCTCAAGGAGAGGACGCCAACTATCTCGGTTTGGTTAAAACCTACGTACTTACCAATACTTCATTAATTTATAAATAAAGGGCTTCTTAAATGGACTTGAACGCAATACCTGCGTGTGTGCACGTATTACGGAAAGTTAAAAATGTATATGCAGGGGACCTTGGTTCGATTCACATGTCGAGCACATTGTTTTAATGGTTTTTTTTTCAACTAGAATTTCACAGTTGCAACCGAGCAAAACGATTTTTGGTCTGAATTTTTATTGGTTTTTGGTTAATTTAATGGTATAAGGATTGCCTCCTATTCTATCCATTCGTGTGGATGTACTGTACCTACAACGCTGCTTACCCCTTCATGAACATCTAGCAAAATGGTATAGGCAGGTACAATATCATGTGTCATCGACTTTCCTATAGAAATCAAAACAGCGTCAAGTGGGCATATTTGGAACTAAGTAGGTACAATCTAGGGACATAAGTCGAGTAGCACGGTAAGGATTGTTTTGCTGTGAACGCGCAGTACAAGCCGTACCCGTACCTAATATGTATGTATAAGTGTATTAACACAGAACGCACACCTCAGAATTTATACACTGGTGTCGAGCGAAACAAAAACATATCACTTTCTAATTACGTATGACCTTGGGCGGTTCATAGGATTGCTAAAATTGATAGCGTTTTAATAAGTTGAAATAGCTCATAGTGTAACGTATAGAATAAAGAAACACTAGGTTCTAGGTTCTAATCTCGATATGGGATTTTTTTTTCTTTTCAACAATTTTATCTTCATCTGTTCTTTTATTATTCGATAAATTAATAAACGAGAATAATAATGTAATAATTGTTTTTATTATTATATAGTTAGTGAAATATGGGGTTAAGAATAAAAATCTTTTATAACTGATTACAAAATGTTTATTCGTTATAATTTTATAAAGTAGGTATAAATAAACTTCTAGTTTAGGACTTATTGTGGTTATAGCTTAAGTATTCATTTTCATTACGAAAAGAAGATTGAAACTAAACCTCAAAATAATCCTTATTACGAATATGCTACAATATAATTTTATTATTATTTTTTATTTAATATACTTATATTTTTTTATTTTCTAATTCCTTGCTTTCCATCGCTGTATCGCAAAATATAAACGTTCTTGTTTATGATTTTCAATCAACTATGGTTTTTGAGCTGGTTTTTGTTTGCACGGCGAACGGTTCGTAAAGACGTGTCGAATAATAATTCGGCAAAATATCTCGTTGGTATATAACCAGTCGCTTTCGACTGGCAAGGCTACCCTCTTCCTTATTTAGTGACCCTCCGACTCACAGAAGGTAATTTCTCTAAAACAAAAAAGAATTACTGTTAGGCTACTAGCAAAATACGAATAAGTATTACCTATGATTTAGAAACAAAATTATAATGAAAAAAGAAATGTTACATATAGATAATCATCACTTAAAATCTAGGACTTCGAAATTATAATTTTTTTATCTATTTAGACCTTATAATACGTTTCAAAAAATAACTACAAGGATCAGCAGTTCTATTTTAATAAAATAAATGTTTGAAAAAATAATTAACTCATATTCATAATACTCACATTAAGTTCGGTTTCATAAGATATTTGTGTTATATTAAGTCCACTTTTACGCAGCGCAATCATATTCGCTTTAATTTCAATATTCTGCATTTTAAAAGGAACTACAACACGGCTAATAGATAGAACACAGACACACGTCGCCAATAAACAACCAACCAACAACGTTATAATATTTAATCGCGGTGAATGACTCGTATAACTTAACTGTCTACCTTATAATTTATTTATTTAGATATCTGTGGGTATAATCATAAAGTTTTACGAATTAAGCGCACAAGACGAACATGACAAGGAAATATAATTATAGTCAAAAGCGTGATTATTCGAAGTAATTATTAAAACATTAAAAAAACTATCATCGCGCGTGAGATTCGAACTCACGGATCGCTACGCAGAACGCACTTACCCAAATATGATAACCGCTAGGCTATCATGACATATACCGTAGCGGTTGAATTTATGAAATACAATCAGTTGCAAATGAATGTGAGTGTGTGTGTCTATAGTAAAGAAATGACTCATTAAAAGAAGGTCGTAAGTAAAACCAAAGTGTCAATCTATTGCTTTGTGAATTTGCTACTCCACTTATGTCCCTTACTGTACATATCTTATAAATACGAGTATATGAGAATGTTGATACGTCACTTGCTAGGCTTCATTTAGTTACATGCAGGTAGATTGGCAGACAGGAGCATGCTACTATAGTGCCTAGGTAGGTATTCTACTTTTCTCATGTCCCCAATGATGAAATTAATGACAAAGAATATCTATTCGAGAAACGTCGGTACTTAGCACAGACAGCACAGCCTATGTCAATTGATCACGGACGCGGATGCAATTTGTATCCATTTACTTATTAATAACCTATTAATGCTAAGAATTTATTATAAACGTATCATAATTACCTACGGGGTAAAAACGTTAGCAAATAGAGTAAATTTAATTATTTTTTGTTAAGTGGCGTGTAATGGCTAATGGCCCATAGAAACTCAATGTAATGTGCATCTTGACCTAAAGAAAACAACTAACAACTGGTTTTGTTTTGTAACCTGGTTTAAAAACAAAATTTTCATAAAAGTTACTTTAAGAAATACATACATACAAATTACAATCGAAAAACATAACCATACCCTCCTTCTGGCGCATTCGGGTAATAACGCTTGAATACTACAAGTCCCGCCATCTAGTGAAGTGACGCGGCATTACACAACCAACAATCAACGCTACCAGTTCGTATTACAACCAACAGGTAGCGCTATTCTCAGCTGTTACGTAATACCATTTTTTAAATGTAGATGGCAGTGTTCTAAAAATAGAATCCTCATTCTCATTAGTAGGAGAAAGGTATCCAATTTCTATAGAAGCAATAATATGTGAAGTCGTTTATTGAATGAAGTATTACAAATATCTGGGTTATTGGGCTTGCTCATCGACCTCCTGGCTGTACGCGAAAGTGGCTCTTGCGTCATTGGACAGGTCAGAATCTCATAACACTTGCATCATGGAGAGGAAGTTATGTGAGGCTGTACGTGTTTATTTTGTCTCTGTTGCTTTACAAACCTGTTGAGATATTAAACGTACGTGATATTAGAGCTTTAAGACGCTAGGTACTGTAAACGTGGCTGCACATAAATTGCCCGAAATGGAAACTTTACAGCTTAAATACCTAGTATGTATATTGACCCCAAGAGACCTAGAAATAATAATATGTAGAAATGTTCTTATTCGTATTGTATTTTTGCCGCAATCAACCTTTACATTTTTCATTCAGATTGATCGGCCAATAACTAAATTCAATCTTCCATAATCACATTTTAACATCTCGTGATGTTAAAATGTGATTATGGAAGATTTTGGTTGATTAGTTACTTAATTTTACATTATACTAAACATATTTTAGAACCAGTATTATAAAGTTATTATCTTCTATCACTTACGCCGTAGTCCAACTGAACATTTGCTTCACTCTCTCGGAACGCAACTCTGTTGGTTGCGCCATCTTCCTGTAACAATGAGAACTACATTTAAAATAAACATATTAAAATATAAAACAAGCCGCTAAATTAAAAAGCTTTTTAATTTAAACATTTGTTGAAGTAGTACAGCTCATTGATATAAGTCAATGGTTGCTATCCATTCAAGAATTTAAATAGGATACCAGAAACTCCTGTTGTGTCTACTCCCTAAGCAGGAAATCCGTAGGTTTGACCGAAGTTACGGGCGTTTCCTACCGAAGACCGAAGTTACGGGCCTTTCCGTAGGTATCACAGCTACGAACATAAGATTTGTTTGGGGCCCATACTAGTGTGAATGACAACACGATTTGAAAGTTATCCTTACGAGTATGTCCGATGTGTTTTTGCCCGTCCAAAAAAGTTAAATCAGGTGTAGGGATTAAGCAGATTCCCCTGTAGCTGGTGGACGCTACCGAAAGTGCCAAACTCGTTGCCAAATTCTGGGCCGGCAGACTTGTTTATTAAGTGCCCTCGTTCGACGATCCTGGCTGCACCACCAGGTTAGGTATAGCTAAATAAATGTACAATGACACCATTGGAACGGAACGAGTCTACAAAGTTCCAATTTAATGGGCCAAGAGAAAACTGTCCAAAGTTAATTTGCAATAACTTCCTAATTAGTATTGCCTGCCATTTCAAAACTACAAGTGACCTAATGACGTGAAAACATTTGAAAAACCTTTCTATACACTCAACGATTGATCGTGGGGTTACCGGGTTCGAGCCCCGAGTCAGTCAATGTAATTGGGAATTGCTCAACTGCAGGCTAGAGAAGAGATTTGTGAAGGACCGGTCGTTGTTGATATGCTTGGGCTCCCCCATATGTATGACCCAATTGCCTGTGTCCAGCAGTATGTCTTTCTTTTGGTTATGAAGCATTTTGAAACCAATGTCATTGTCGGAACATGACTGGCGAAATATGCTTGTACTATTTAGTAAAAACTCTGCCGAACCCGTCGGGATTATATGCGTGCTTTTATCTATACTATGTGCTCGGTAATGTACTCTTGCCAACTGCTTAGACTATCTTCATATATAAAACATCGCTAAGGCTAAGAATTATGTCTTAAAAGAAACAGGAAGAACTCGAAAAATTATTATTAAGTATATATATATGTAGGTAGATAAGTATTATAAGTAACCATTAGATGAGCGATTATATTATACATGCAGGTGCGGCAGCATCTACATCGCCACCTGCAAACTACGCATCACACTGACGTCACGCAAAATCCTGCATCGCGCAAGTAGAGTTTACCGTGCAAATACTATTTATACAACGTCCCGACATTGATGTCGGGACGTTCATACGTTCGTCAGGCAGTAGCTTACCAGATACAACACCCGTCTGGTCGAAAAAATCCTCCCTTTTCTAGGGAGGATGAGTGAACTGTACACCCTGTTCCATATTCCTCTATGCAGGCACCATCATCATTCTCGTGCCCTTATCCCAATTAGGGTCGGCACAACATGCCTTTTTCTTCCATACTTCTCTATTATTCGTCATCTCGTAAGTCACCCCCTTTCAAACCATATCATCTTTCAACAGTCCATCCATCGTTTCTTTGGTCTTCCCCTGCTCTTACAGCCATCCACATTCATTCTCAAAACTTTCCTGACGACATTGTGATGAAATCTCCAGGAGGTTTAAAACTTCTATGAAGTTCTTTGTTATTAAATTTAATTATAAATAAGACAAGTAAATAGATCGTCATGTAATTGCCAGTCAACTTCATATTAACAATGGGATTACTAGTCATTATCTGTGTGCCCCATGCACACAGATAATGAAGGTTCTCTAAGTTGGCATAATTGGCTCTAGATTGTGATCTTTGTTCTTGATTCCACGTGACTTAGAAGAAATATATCTAGTTTATATCTATCTATATCTAGTTTTTAGGGTTCCGTACCTCACAAGAAAAAACGGAACCCTTACAGAATCACTTCGTTGTCTGTCTGTCTGTTAGTCTGTCAAGACCACAGAAATTATTAAGATTTCTGTGGTCAAGACCCTTCTTCTCAGGAACGCACGGAGGTTCATCAAGTTGAAATTATTATCAAAGGTCTATGGTCCCTTGGAGCTCTAAAAAAATCAAGCTTCTAAGTCAACCATTCAGTAATGGATGGAGTGATTCATTAGGAAGGTTTAGCTGTACAATTAATTAAGGTTTTATGAAAGTTGACTGAAATATGACGTTGATTGTTGAAGTTGATTCGACTTCATGGGCGTGAACCACTTTAACATTCTATGAAAGCCACACATATAGTTTATAACATGGATTAATTAATACAGGGTACTGTAAATCCCGGTAGTGCACTCCCTCTCACAGAGAGATGGCCTGTGTCCCAGCAGTGGGAACAATGCTACGCCCGTAGGATATTTTCAGACATCCACGCGGCCAAAGCCGCGGGCAAAAGCTAGTAGGTATAATATTATATATCTATGTACCCGAGTTTTGTTGATGTTTTATAACCCTTTCCAGCTCTACCAATCATAGATACATGCAAGCATGGCATGGAGGTTCATGAATATGCGCAAAATACGGAGGACGGACGTACCCACGACGACATAACAACTTATAATACATTTCCAGTATATGCTAACTATGAGGCCTATGTCCAGCAGTGGACGTCTTTCGGCTGAAATGACGATGATGATATGCTAACTTCTCATTGTACGAAAAACCTATACAACTCGAGGACAGCTAAAACTGGAAATGTATAGCTTGATATGTCGTCGTGTGTACAAAGCTCTGCATGCACCATGCACTTTTCATAATTACCACAATTGTCCACCAGAATGCAGCTTTAAATGATAAATGATAAATGATAAATGATTTTATTTCTGTAAGTAGGTTTGTACAAACACTTTTACATGTCAATCATATTTTTTAAAGCTAGATGAGGTCGGCGTTTCCTATCTGACTACTCTGAGAAGAAAGGCCGAAACAAACTCAGAGGTCACAGTCTCTTTTAAAGTCCAGACAAAATCTTGGTCAGATCATGTGAAGACCATGTAGATCGGTGTCTGAAATGGTCTTTTGAGGAAAGAACCACACAGATTGAGCGGACCTGTCCAGTCAGTGCACGCATTTGTCAAAAATCGTGCAGCTCAACTCAGAACTTGAGGAGCTCAACGATTCGACGAACAATACCAGAGAAAGGACATTTGGGTAGGCCGCGTAAATTACTCAAACTGCCAGATCATGATTAAAACTAACTAAGAAGGAAAACAGAAAAAAGAAATGACCCACATAGTCTTCACATTCACAATAATTAAATAAAATAAAAATACTTTACAAAGTAAATATTCATGTCATTGTATATATAAAATGAATAAATGTCAATGTGTATATAAAAATCCAGACATAATCTTTGAGGACCATGTAGATTGGTGAGGTGAGGCCATGACAATGGTAATTGCAGGAAAACTACGGTAATTGCACAGTAGGATCGGCGCATCCAAGATGGTCGCCAGACGTCGTCGACGCATCTGCGAGAAAATAATCGTAAACCTAAGTTTATTGACGAATTTAATTGCCATTTTAACTGTTTTCCGTGTTATGATCGGTGCTATGAATAGATTCTAAGGTTTCGAAATACTTGTCGTCAGGTTAATGGATGGATGCCATCTTTACTTTAGCGCAAACTTCAATGCGTGTGTGCAGTTAAAGCACTACAAGGCTATTTTGGTGCGTGGCCTAAATCAGAAGTAACGCCAACATTGTTTTTTGAACACATTTGAAGAGACCTCTCAGAAAAACAATTGCACAAATGTTTACCAACAGCGCCCCCTGTCAACGTCATTCGAGCGCCAAAATATCCTTTTAGCAGTATAGCTAGTAATTTATTAAAGGGGCATGGTCTTGTCTACCCTCGTGGCCGGCTTTCTAGGTCTGTATAAGTTTTGCCTGTCAATATGAGAAAGGTTGATATTAGCCGAAGCGGGGTTGACTGCCTATTTCAGCCTACTTTGCCCAGGGTGCGCCCGACAAAAGACACACGCTGAGCTGCTAAGGTCTTTAAACAATTAGGCCCTTTGAACTTACAACCTGGTGCTTCAGTAAGTGTTCATACGTCGGCACTCGTCGACGCGTATCGATGTCTGCAGTTACCTCTGCCGTTGACGCGTGCCGCTCGTGTGTATGAACCACAGACATACATTTAATTATACGTCTGTGGTATGAACACTAGGGTTCTTCATCGTGATAGGAAAAACATGTCAATGGGGTTCTTGCGCTTCTTCTATTTTTTTTTCTAGAAATGAATAAATGATGCGTAGGAATTGTAAATATAAGTACATTTTTAAATTATAATAATTACGTAATAGATATGGCTTCCTTGCCATCGGAATGAGTCGTGTATGAATAGATGGACCTTATTATATTAATTGTACTTACTTATACAAAATATTCTGAAAAGAGTACCTGTGGAATTTCTTGCCCATTCTTCACCATACGAAATTAAGGAGTTTTGGAAGGAGCGGCTAGAATCAATTCTATTTTCTTGTAAATTTTCACATTCAAAAGTGCCTTTTATGTGTCTATTTGAAATAAGTAATTTGTCTTTGACTTAATTATGTGTAACTGTTGCCTAAATCTAGCCTTTAAAGTAAGTACCTAAATACCTAGAGGATTCTGTCTTCAATTATAACATTCGTGGGTTACCTCAAGACGTTTAATAGGTACAGACGCCAGCACATCAACCTACACCTAACTGTCAAATTTTCCCAATCAACATTGAACCTTATGCTTTAGCGATAAAGTTGAAAATCTATTACAGAAATCTGACAGATTGTAGTAGGTTGATGTGCTGGCGTCTGTACAAAGCCAATGTATCGAATGACAATCGACGGAGTCCCACGTTTTTATTGCCTTATGCAAGACGAGCTTCGGTAACCTGTTCTGTTTGAGTTATATAACTGATAACACTTATCGTTACTGTTGGATGTAGAATACCTAAACCTCTTTATCACTTGTAATATATCAAGGGATGCGACAGACATTCGACGTAGGCAGTTCTGGCATCCTCAGTAGACGTGCCAGAACCGTGAATAGGGCGATGACAGCGTTTAGTGCTCGTCCATATTTTGCGCAATTGTCATCATTCTTCATCAGCTTCATCATCAGTCATCTCCGTATGAGAAGAGGACTTTGCACTTGCAGTGGGCCAATACTAGGCTGATATTATTACTATCGTTTATTTCAATAATTAATACTTAGTACATTTAATTATGTTTTTAAAAATTACAATATAAAAAATAGTAGCCCACCGGTATCGGGAACAGGGTCCAAGCTACCGGTGGTCAGGGCTCCAGAGAGAGGAACCCCCTGACACTGCGAGCCGTGTCCAGAAGTACTAGCTTTCTGAATCGAGCCCTTGATCCAGCTGCCCAACGAGAGCCTCCCAAGGTGTTGGTCGAGGCTCTCGTTATTATTAACTAAGGACAAGCCTATGTCTTGCAGTGGACTGCCAATTACTGCATTAGGTTCAACTGGCTTTTTTATTTCAAGATCATTTTCTTCATCCTTCTCTTCGAGTTACTTTGCCTAACTGCACACAATCCAAGTTGTTAAATCTTCCATCTTTAGTCAATTGCTGTGTCTTTTCTGTCAGTTGGTCATACAACGGAACCTTAATTGCGTAAAATATTTTCAATCACAATCTGAATAATTTTGAGGGATAGGTAGGTACTGCTAATCCATTACTTCATATTATGTTCAAAAATTCGTAAATAACGCAATGATTGTTGTCGAACTGTCAAAATGAAAGCCGTTGCTATAGTGCGTTACGCAATTACCCCGCTGTTGTATAATTATGCGTAGAAAAAACATATCTAGGTACCTAGAGAGGAATCGTCTAAGCTCTCAGAATTTATGTTTCTTTAGTTAATTGATTCCCAGAGATCTGAATAAATAGATGTATAAGACAAGCCTCTAATCAGGGATGCCTCGGTCAGTGACTCAGACCGGTTGGTGATGGAATGTTCAGCACCTCATATTATAATGTACCTATTGCTGTCTCTTTCACTCATGACGTCAATAAAAATAATTTTACCTACAAAAGGGTTTGTTATTTTTATGTTCGAATTGATTGAAAAAAATAGTCCATGGCGACGGTGGCCACTTAACATCAGGTGAGAGACGGTAACATAAAAAATATAGTTATGTTTACTATCTAGTAACAGGTCATGCAATGGGCGTAAAGTGAGGGTACGCAAATGGATAGAATAATACATGAGTATACAGGGAGGCAGGTGATACATCGACCTGCAAACTAAAACCATAAATTCAGCACATGATCCAGAACCCCACTGCGCAAAAATGTATCGTCGGTTATTTAAAAAAAAATATGCTAATTCATATAAAACTGAAAAAACAATAAGCACGTCATTCATTACTGTTATTTTCATTAAGTTCCGCATTTCGCAGCTTCTCAAAATAACTCGTCTATTCCCGTTGTCCCCATCAAGTCATCTGTTTTTATTTTTAATTGCCGTCGGTGGCCTCTACCTTTTATTTATGGGATTACCATATCCCTTAAGACCGACGAGTAGGTAGTATTTATAGTAGCAGGTTTTAATCGGTTGTGACCCTCCAGATACCCGAGTTACCGTTTGCACCAAACAAATAAACAGGTAGTATTTTTACTGCAGGTATTTTTGGTTATTTCGATTATGACTCGTTCAATTTTAATAATTTTATTGGGAAAGTTGTAGCATGATTTCTTGAATGGAGACCGTGATCAGCAAACGTGATGGGGCGACAGAGCTATATGCTCGTCGGGAACTCAGGATTGACTGGATGCGGAAGGTAGAGAACCGTATGTTGTCGGTGTTAACTTCGGGAGCCCTGTGTCCATATTTATGCCGTGCCTACGTCCAGCAGTAATACTAACAAACAAATTAGGCATATGCCACCAAAAATACTAACAAACAAAGTCAACACGAACAACAAATGAAATCCGTTACACACCTAAAATTTCGATGAATAACAAAATTGATACAGTTTCTATGCGATTGCGAAACGCGCCAATTTGGCGGGCATCCTTTAATTTGATAGAATTACACAAAGCACATCCCCAATCAGTTATTTATTGCTCAACGATCATTAGTCATGCACATTACACACAATTATTTATACACGGTAAGGTAGCGTGGTGTAGAGAAAAACTTTCCAAATCCTTGGATAAATTGGTGATTATGTGTTATAGATAGCGCTAATTTGAAGTTTCATGGCGGCCATGTCATATTTAAATAAATAGTCATTTCAATAGATCAAATCAATAGATCAAATCAATAGATAAATCATGAAAATGAACAAAAAAATGGAGTCACAACCATCTTGCAGGGCTATTAGTAGGCATTTTGGACATTTGGTTTAAAAATTTACACATTTTTGTCCGTCTGTCTGTCACTGGTAATTTTCCTAGGATTGTCAACGTCATTTTGTAACAAAGGAGTGAGTGGCGCAAGACGGATGATGCTTCTAATAAATACGTATAGGAGGTTAATTAAATTGAAAAGCAGTTCTATATTTTTGTAGTACTTACACATTACTGTGATTTCTGATATCGTCGTTTAACTATTCAACATGGGGATTCGCCAACTGCCTCTGTCTATAAAATAACTAATTCAAAATGAACACTCAATTCGTTCAACCCTCAGAGCCTCCCACAACATCCTGCGTCACATTCGCCATTACAGACACAACTCACGCGCACTAAGTTCAATCTTGACATACTCAACGATGTACAAACAGTTGGCCATACAAATATTTGTCCTGTTGAGGAAACAACGCTTATGCCTTAAACGTGATAGCCTTGGATGGAGAAACACCTTGGTCAGTTTCACTAAAGGGTTTGTGATGGACATTCAGTTGCGATTGGTCCGTAAGACGGATTAAAGGACGAGGGTCCATCGAGTGTCTAAATTATATCATAAAATGACACCTGTATTTCCCGAAAGGGTTAGGTGGAAGTGTAGCTATTTAGTGCAGCCCCATTTCACCCGTTATGTTCAAGTCCTATATAATATCGACCCTATTGCATCCGGAAAAACCCTGCAGAACACGAGAACCTGAGAAGTGAACTCAGGAACCCCTCATGCTCAGCTATTGCTGCTATCGCTATTGCGCTAGATTCAAATTATAGTGGGTACAGTCAGTGGCGAAGGGTAAATTTATGACAGCGGAAGGCCGGAGCAAAAAACAATTCCAAAAGAAAATTTCAATGATGAATTGACTATAGAGTGGTTATGTTCTGAATTTTCGAAGGGAAGCCGGTGGGAATCGAGTTGAGAGATGAGAGATGGTACCTGCGCCAGTGGTACAATACCTATTTTGATTTATAATTTAATCCCAAACAGCCTTTGAGGTAATGCTTACACATGTGGCCTTTATGCCCTTGGTTGTGCCCTTGTTCAAAACATGTGGCGGCAATCATGTTTTTGGCCACCGAGGAGGGTTTAGAGACAGAACATGAAAAGGCCAAATATAATGTCATCTTCCCAGAAGTTTTCAAAAGCTTTGAAGGCTTCTATAAACCAGGCATCGGAAATAATTAAAAAACATTTCACAAGGCTGTGATAACAATAAGCTATGACAAGTTTTTGATAAACATTACGTACCTACCAATCCTACAGTCACATAAATTGGTTGTTTCTAAGTAAATAATGGATAATGTTTCTAAGCGACAGTAAGTGCGGTAACCTAATAGCTAACTAGAATCCCGATTGGAAAGTTGTCCCGAAACCCGTTGGACAATAGATGAACTCACTCTTAGCTAGTAGTAATGTTTTGAACTTCGGCTTGCGAGAAATTCGTGTTATATTATTATTTAAATTTTAAGCAGAAGTAAAAAAATACTGTACAAAGGCGGACTTAATGCCTGAGGCATTTTCTACCAGTCAACCTTAGGGTGATGCAGAGACAAAACATGGCAGGTGCAACTTACGGGATAAATAGCGTGAAAATGACTCTATAATACAAGAATAAATACTAATACATAGATAGGTACATACATTCATACTAATCCTATACTGTTTTAGTATTTAGGTATTTGATGGGATAAATAATACATATTTCACTGACGCAAAAACAATTTCTTGAATTAAAGTTATGCTGGTGAAACCGCGGGGCGCTGCTAGTATAATATAAAAATAGGTAGGGGGAAACATGCGCTGCTTGTGTTTTTGATGCAGTGCAGTTATCTAAGAAGCTAAAGGTGGCTGGCTGGATAGAGCTGGTTTTATTTTTTGACTAAGAAGCTAGAAGCAGAAGCCAGATTATTATATTAAAATTAGAGATATGTCATTTTAATATAAGATATTTTCTGCCCGTGACTTCGTCCGCGTGAAATTTCACCCTCCCCTATTCACCCTCTTAGGGGTGGAATTTCAAAAGACCCTTTTTAGCCCTTTAACCCTTTCTACTCTTCACAAAAACACACTCTCCAAATGTCATGTCTCTAGGACCAGCGCGCAGCGGTTTAGGCTGTGCGTTGATACCTCAATCAGTTGACTTTTAATTTTATATTATAGATGGTATAGATTATTATCAAAAGCTTCAACTTCTTTGCATTTCGCTGTTTGTTCAAATATATATTTATTTAGGTAGGGGTTTATTTCTAAATGTTGGTTAGTGAAGTAATGATTGGCGACTGTTTAACCATACATTTTTGACGTTTAAACAAGGGGAAAAGTTTACAGCAGTCTTATACTTAAATCTATGCTCCACAAACCGTTTTCATGTGTATTTATATATTGTAGGTATATTAAAGTGTTAAAAAATGTATACATGACACGACTTTTATATATTAATTTTAAAGCTTGATACTGTTTTGTGAAGGTACAATTCTCTTAAAGCGACTAAATATCAAGGCTGAAAATTCCTTGTTCAAATGAACTTTAATAACTTAAGAGACCGTCTGTTTTGGAGGTGAACAAGTGAAAGACGGTTACTGTCGTTAATTTCGTCCCTTCTTTGTAATGGCGGGTAAATTGTCGCCATTTTGAAATTCACGATCTTCGGTCAAGCTCCGCGCGTATCCTATGTAGTACGATAAGTACAATAGAAAATCAATTGTGTCTCATTAGCGGAGCTCAATGAGTTAATTTTTGGTTGACGTGTCATTTGTCATGTGGAATATATGTATGAGTAGCCGGTACCTTTAAAAATAATAAAATTATAAGTTATTGGATTTAAGCAACCAATTTTTAGGTAATATCAATCAATTTAATTCACGAGGAAGGTGACTGTTCCACTCACTCCACTGGACGAGTATAGCAAAGCCCTCTTTTTCTATAAAGATAAGGAACGACCATTGATCACCAGGCTTGCCGACTGCCGATTAGTGATTTAG
This sequence comes from Hydraecia micacea, assembly GCA_914767645.1. Classification (NCBI taxonomy): domain Eukaryota; kingdom Metazoa; phylum Arthropoda; class Insecta; order Lepidoptera; family Noctuidae; genus Hydraecia; species Hydraecia micacea. The sequence goes on from OU611798.1 coordinate 1,053,774, forward strand.
GCCAAGAAGTCTTCGCTTCCTCGAAATTCTTATTAGTTCGTAGCACTTGTCGGTCCCGTGGAATATTCTCGCGAAAAATCCGGCCTCATTCCTTGCCTCCATTATAAAGGGAACCTCTGTGCATTTCAGATCTCTAGGTCCAAGGGTTTGGGGTGGGTGTTGTTGAGTCAGTCAGAACTTTTGTTTATATTAAGTAGATGTGTATTGATGATATCCACCGTAAGTAAAGTTCAACCGCTTCTTGCGTCTTATTTAGCTTATTCTTCTGGTTGCAACTACAAAGTAAACTCTCTATATGTAGTTATTTTCTTTAGCCCATACATCTATGGAAACTGTGATGGGTATATTTTATGGCGCTATTCCATTGTGTGAAAGGTACAATGTTTAGCACCAACCATGAGGTTTCCCATGTATTGTAGGCAACGTTTTAAATCTGCAATTTGCTAGATCTTGTCACGTAACATTGCATATAGGAAGTACTCAGTCCAATCATGTGATAAAACCATTGAGATTAATATAAATCAATGGATAAAACTAGGAATTGAACATGTCTTCCATTCAATTCTCAAGGATAAATAAACATTCAACAAGGTATATCAAGAAGAAACTAAGTGCAGAGATATTACAGTGAAAAACGTGGTAGGGCTGATTGGTGTTGCAACCGAAGAACCAGATATAATGGCGTAACTTGAAAGAGGCCCACGTTCAACAGCTACCAATACTGACAGAGCTAACAATATTCATATGCCTTGCACCTATAATGGAAGTCCGACCACCAAGGCCCTTTACAACGGCACCTATTAATTTAAATTCGAACGTTGAAGTGACGTAATGTTTTGACCACAGATAACATACGCGCCACAGATGAAAAAGGTCCCGGCAAGTGAAAGGAGTCCGTATGCTTGCGTACTGCCAGTTATTATGTGATTACATAACGTGATGCCGGTATCAAACCAGTTTGTAACTGGGACGCGTTGAAATGATTCATTTTAAAAGAAGAAAAAAATAAGGAATTTGATAGAATTTCTCAACCGTGCGTGCGCCTTTCTTTGAGGGCGCACGTGCGTAGTTTTGAATAAGATTAAACTATTTTTACTTTGATTGAAATTATTTTATAAGCTCGGAGGCAGTGAAATAATACTTTTCCGATGTTGTGTAACTTAAGGTGGCGGGTAAAATAAAGATTAATAATAGTCAGAACGCTGTAATCGAGAAAGCTCGAGAGGTCATTGATTTATTCGCCAGTATATAAAAGCCTTTCCGAAGGCGTTCGACTCAACCAAGTAGGCTTAAATAAAATATTGCCTTGATTGAGGATGCAAAACATTTCATTCGTATCATTAATAAAGTCTATCAAGCGATAATTTAATTATTCCTAATGAAGCAGACAGCAACCTATCGATGATTTTTCACCCTTGACAGGAATGCCTCAAGGGCGTATAATTTATCCACAAATGTTCATCACTAAACTGGACAGATGGTGAAGTATGTTTTCAATAAAATCGAATTCAATATCGATGAAATTTTCAGCAAGTATACTTACTGTGTGTCTAATAAGGCACGTTAGTCTCTACCGTACATTTATGTTGATGAAAATACCTGTGCATTGCGACATATTGAGTAGGTATCTGACGAATGAGGATTCAAAGTAAGCTGAGAGTGATAAATATTATGATATAATCATCTCTTAGAGACACGTGTAAATCATGCTAATACAATAAACATAAATAAAACAACATAACATATGAAGTATTTCATAAATAATAACTATTTTACAGCTAGTAGTCATAATTGCATTCATCATAAAGCAGGGATAAACAAAGCTAAGTGTAAATATTGACATAAAAACTATAGAGACGCATTTTGCTGTTTTGCATTCAAACCATAGCTGCGTATGATGGATAGGTACCTAATGACTACTGTATGTACACATGGCAGGAACATTAAGTTGGTATGCAAACAAGGAAGGAATATGTGTCAATGAAATTGCGATGTCGATGAGCACACTACGTTTTCCGATTCACGGTCGCTCGTTCGCTTCAACTGCCATCGTTTCTAAGTCTATGTACCTATTTATAGCTGTATGGTCTGTTCCAAAAGTCATCATCATCTGCCTAACCTTTTACCAACTATGTTCGGGTCGGCTCCCAGCCTAACCGGATTCCAGATGCAGATGCGGATGCGGTCTGTTCGAAAAGTATTTGATGAAAATCTAAACAAATAGATCAGAAAACGTAGTAGGTACCTGTGCATGCCAATTTGTAGTGCCACTTACAATTTGAGTGCTTTGATTTGATTATTTAAATGCTTAAACCCGAAATACTTAACCTTAAAGATGTTTTTCCTTTAACAATTGAGATTACTTTTATAAACCTGGTTGTAACTAATTTCTGTAGAATAACAACAAGATACAGAAGTAGAACCACGTCTGGAGACCCACGAATCAATAGTTGCATCAGACGCTGATCTTTTTTAAGCCGAGCCCTCCACAACACTGACCGCTGCGCCTACAAATGTATCAAAATCATTCTCCTTTGCCTGTCAACCAATGTCTTTTGCCAACTATACAACGATTACCTCATTTCACACATATGTGCCACGTAAACAAGGCTGGTCCATTTAGGTGTGTTTAGAAATGTTAAGTGGTCAAATCTTGGTCATCTGTTAGTGTGTATTTCATCATTGTTGCTCGTAAAACTCTGCAGTTGAGCTCTAACAAATTAAATTATATGGCCATGATCGCTTCAAGACTTATGATAGCATGCTACGAACAATCTTGTGAAATAATATTCCTTTATCTCTTAACAGCTCAGCAACCGTTAGGTCGTTACCGTAGAATAATTAAATCATCATCATAATCATTTAAGAGCAGTGGTGGCCCAGTGGAAACGGCCACGACTTAGGAGTTTTAGGTCGTAGGTTCGAACCCAAGCGGGCACTTTAATTTGTGTAAATTCTTTGATCACCACTGCTCTCAAAACGGTGATGTAAAACATCGTAAGGAAACCGGCATCTCCTAGAACCAAAAAATCGAAGACATTTGACATCTACCAACCCGCACTGGGCCCGCGTGGTGCTTTACGACCAACTACCTCTCACAGAGGAGGCCTATGTCCCAGCCATAGATATATGATTTTTTTACATTTCTAGGGTCCCTGCAGAGGAAACATTGTAGGCTGATTATGCTTATACATCAGCATTATCTTGCCCTTATCCTTTATTTAGGGTCGGCATAACATGTGTTTTCCAGAGAATAATTACTGAATTTTGACGGTTTACTTTAAATTGTCCTGCATTTGAAAACCTTGTTGAGGGTGTTCCCCTAACTTCACTGAAACCTCGCCTCTAAATTTAATTAACATTTAGGGCTAATATACAAAGACTTCAAGGTCTGCAGCTACACTTGTATTAGAACAGCGACCGCAGCACGCTATTTCATATTTCACAAACCGAATGTAGGATTTTAGACCAACAATTCAGTTTATTGTGATATTAACACGTGAACATCACTCAACTTGAATTATGGTTGCAAATCGTGCTATTTTCTAACCGGTAACTGCTAACAATCGTAATTAGCGTTTACTATTCATAATTATCTTCTCGTTAGTTTAAGTTTATTATGAAATGTCCTGACAGAACCAATGATTAACATGAAGACTGACTTAACAATTATTCAATTCCATGGAGCCCAAAGGATTGTATTTTACATGTCGTGTTGTGAAAGTCCCTTTGCACTTTTCATTTAAAAGGTATCGAATTGATTATCAACCTAAAATAAAATCTTTTTTCCGCAGTTTACAGCCGAGCTGACATAGCCAGCCAGTCACATAATCTGCCCTTCTTCGACCTCAGTCTGCCCTAAGTCATTTAGACCTTCGTTTTTTAGCACTTTGGTGTGCCAACCTAAGCAGTCCTAAAGCTACCTTTGCCGCTTCATAGACTTCATTCAGTGACGTCTACTCTAAGTGCTGTTGTTTGCTCTATTGTCATTTGATCTTTCGATAGGTATCATAACTCAGCCCGCTACCACTTTAGCCATGCTCACCCACCGGTACCCTTGTTTTCCGTGGGGAAATCCTCATGGATGGGTCTTGGGGATGGACGGAGGATCCGTCTGGGAAGAACGGAATCTAAAACCGCACTATTCCTTCCATTACCAAGAGTCGGGGGCCCGAGACATACACGCGTGTACATTCGCTGCAACCCCGACTGGTGTCAGCCCGCCATGGCTAGAGGGCCCCATCACCAAATGCGGTCGATCCCACAACCGCACGTCCTCCCATTATGGCGCGCGCCACCTCTTTGACCCTGACTGCTCGAGCGACGACACAGGTACCCTACAGTTTAACCACTTTTTTTATTGCTGAATAAATCTGCTCTTGACCTCTCTATCACGCCTGATGGAAAGCGATGGATGAGGTCTATGATGGAACGAGCGTGCCCAGACGATACCTGCTCACTCTTGCATTGAAAGCAGATGGGTTAAATGTGGAAAGGAACGCAGACGCTGGCAGAGAGTTCCACATTTTGGCTGTGCGCATAATAAATGAGTAGAAGAAGCGCTGAGTACGATTGGTCGGGATATCAACCAAGTGTGGATGGTACAATGCAGTACGTCTAGTTGTCTGGTAGTAAAAGAGCGATGGTGAGCTCAGGTCGTGAAGCCTAATAGCCACCAACGTCTCGTCGCCTTTTAGCTCTGCGTTCCACCGAGTCAAGCTTTCCACTTGCTTTAACCAATTAAATCCGGGACAGGACAACGTAATTTTTCATACGACATTGCCATTCATGACCGCAAAAACGCGGCAGATATTGTTAATGCAGTACTTACACGCATCGCTCGCTAACAACCTGCCACAAATGATTACGTTATGCATGTATGAATCAACGTCTTTACAGGAAACAATTGCAGACTTTACCGTTACATACTGTCATGAAAATTCATTGGTAATGATGGTTCAGACTTTCTGGGTCTAAGCAGTGTGCTAGCGGTGGAATTTACAAGAACAACTGCCTCGTTGGTACAGTGGTTGCAAGCACTAGGTACTGCTGAGCATAATATGAGATCCCGAGTTCGATTCTTGTGTCGGGAAAAGTGTTATTGCGTTTTTCCATCATGGAATTCCTCAGTAGCAACGCGGATTCTGGATTTGTGCCCGGTTGGTGTACAATAGGTTCGCCACCTGTTACATTGGATTTAAACATAACTGGCGAAATGTGGGTGTAAGGTACGCCTCTTCCCTTCAGGGAATACAAGGTTACTACTTCCTAAGCATGAAATCCGTAGTTTCGGCCGAAAATACGGGCGTTTCTTCTTCCGTATCACTTACGGACATACCTAAGATAAGACAGGGCCCAAACTAAGAATGAATGACAACACGATTCGATAGTTGTCTCTCCTCCCGTGGTTTGTCCGTCTGAAAAATTGCTTTTACAACGGGCTCGTATCTTCCTTGACGGACGTACCTAGAGAGTAGACAACCAGGTGTGACCGTGTGATGTGATGTTATGTTACAAGAACAAAAGTTAAGTATAGTGTGATCAGTGTTTTTGTTTCTTGACAAACTAGGCGTGTTACATACTTACCCCTTTATTCATAAACGTTGCTTAAAGTTAAGTATAGTGATTAGTGACTGTTTAACCATACATTTTTGACGTTTGATCGTCACTTAACTTTAATCGTCGTTTATAAACAAACCCCTAAGCAGTTCGGGTCGGCAGTATCGGCAAAGCCGGGCGGTAAAATGGAATATTTTTTATTTAGTCATTCCTTCGGGTCGGCTTCGTTATTCAAAAAATACTGCCGAATCACATGCACACACTTGTTCGGGTCGGCGAACAAGTGTGTAGCACGCCTTATGTGTCTATAGTGGCGCTTGTCAAGTAGACGTACAGACGCCAGCACATCAAGCTACCCCAATCTGTCAAATTTTCCCAATCAACTTTGAACCTTATACTTCAGCGATAAAGTTGAAAATCTATTATAGAAATTTTACAGATTGTAGTAACTTGATGTGCTGGCGTCTGTACGTTTATTAAGTTTATTTCTCTATTTCTCCGCTTATCAAAGTGTACTATAATAATATGCTAATTCGCTCGCAGGCGGTAATAATATTGTTATTATTATAGTCCATGTAACGTTGTCTTGGGCCTTTCCGTGGTAAACAATAATACAGAATTATTGTGTGTTACGACATAAGTATGGCCAGAGAACGCAACTGCTGACGTTCTAATAAGATAACAATTTACTGGCAATGATGCTGGCTGATTCTAGCCAACCTTGCTGCCCATAGATTTAGAACGAAGTTGCTGGCTATTATTTTTATTATAGGTTTAAGCAAATTGATGACCCTTCTCGATAGAAAGTGGTCATTGCCACCATATACATAGGTACAGAGTTAAGCTTTCCTAAGAAAGACTTTGACGTTTTTGACAACTTAATGTCAAATACTGTTGAAAATGTAAAATTTTCACGACGGTACTGTTTAGCTAGTAAACCCAAGCTCAGACCAAAAGAAGGACTAGTTAACCAAAATATCCGTAACTTCAGCACCCTAATTGCGCAACACACTATCAATCTCAATCTGAATCATTTTGAAGGATATTGCTAATCCATTGCTTCATATGTTCGAAAAATTTATCTGCTCAACAACGTAAATAACGCAATGGATGTTGTTGAACTGTCAAAATTAAAGCCATTGCTACTGATAGTGTTTTACGCAATTAGCCCGCACGGTTTATTTAAGCTACAACCCTCTGTTCATATAATATTTGTGTCCTATTGCTTTTTCATGGAAATAGTCATTCAATAGGGTTAAGTATATAACCTTAAAGGGTTGTATTTGTTTGGTAGGGTTGTTGTTTTAATGATTATATTTCTGTAAATACATACTTGTTACGGTCACGAATCATATTATTTTGTTCAATATACAACCTAACACTGACCTGCAAATTGCAAAAAAACGTAAGAATATTTGAAATTCATGGGCTACCTTGGCGCTTCCTCATAAAGCAGTTTCTTGAAATTTGTATGAAACACGGAAAAGCAATGTAGGTAGGGAGGTACTTAACGAGTGCTAACCAACTTTCGTAGCTGACCGTACAGGAAAGGTTATCTCAGTTACGATCATTTAACTATTATTTTCAGGACTTCCTCATGTTTAGTAAGACTCCTAGCTACATACTCATAAATTGTGATACAATTGTAAGAACATGCAATAGTCATTATTTTAGACATGACAACTTGTAAAGCAAGTTTAGACTCCTCCTGTCACAATGACATAAGTGAAGCATTTAACTTTCGGAATTAAAGCTTGTACACACGACGACATATCAAGCTATACATTTCTAGTTTTAGCTGACTTCATATTGACTTCACTTGATCGGTAATTTGTAATTATTTTGCGGTTCGGCAATAAGGTAAATGATCCAAGTGAAAAGTTAGTGACGCATTGACTTTCTTTTAAAGTAAAAAAAAAACTTAATAATGGTTAAGTACGACTCATTGCTTCATCAAAAACTTGGACGCTGGACAGAGCATGCAGACCAAAGAACTAGTGCTTGAAGTTTATCCCAAAACTCACCAACAATATCCAAAGGTTTTAAACCGACTGCAAAAAAGGGAGGTTTTGTATTCGACCCCTATGTATATATGCTTCACGTTAAGCCGTAGGTCTTGCGCCTGATCTCTCTCCCTTCGTGTCGGATTGCCGTCCCATCGGACTATGAGAGTGAGGGAAGAGGGAGTGCACCTGGTATCTGCGCGCACGCTTGTGCACTATAATCTCCCGCGCCGAAGTCTAGTGTCAGTTGAGATTGGCCGAAATACGGTCTGGAGGACTTGTTTATTTATTTTATGAATGTTTGTAGGGCCGCGATTTTCTCAAAAACTATAAGTGATCCCATTTGGATGGGGTTTTTTAACACAGCATTTACCTATTGCAAAGCAAGTTTATCTATTCCTTCACTTAACTAAGTAGTGCCTACATAATAAACAAATCTACCTACTACCGACAAATGATTGCTGCATTCCCAGCCAACCGTTGCAAAGTGGCAATAGATACCGAGTTCATAAAATTATGTGCAAGCCACCGCAAGCCGGCACATAACCTGTTTAAGCTAATTATTGCAAGTAAATACTTGCAGGTGTTTGCAACTTGCGCACACGCTGCAAGACTCATTGCTGACTCATTTTACAACGGCTGTAAAAAGCTAGAAGACAACTGCTGCACACTGAAGTGCATCCCCCTCGAACTATTGTAATTCGAAGTCGAATTCGATTTTTAAGCGAGTAAAGAAATAAGCAATATAAAATATAATTAAATAAATAATAAATATATAGATGGACCTGCATAAAAAATATAAATAGAATAAGTGAATGAATGGAAATACTTATAAATACATAGGTAATAGGATAGAAAATAATTCTAACTTTATAACAAGGAAACTCAATAAAGCGCTCTTCCTCTCTCTACTTATTTAAAAATTTGCTGTACCCGACAGGGTCCATAATTGTTTCTATTATTTTATATTTACCACCTGTAATTGTACATTATGGATTGCAATAAAATATTTGAGATTTGAAGTCTTTGTCGAACTATTTAAACAAGATCATCTCTCAGAAAATGCAGATTCGTTTTTATATACTATGCGACCGTGTCACGTCGAACGAAATGAAAAATTTTGGATTTTCGTTGAAACCCCAGGGTTACCACGAAATCGCATAAAATGTCGCATCATGTCCAATCGAACCCTTTTTCGAGGTTTTCCTTTTCCTTACACCAGCGGGTTAATTGCGTAACTATGTAACACACTAACAGTACCAATGACTTTCATTTTGACAGTTCAACAACATTCATTGCGTTATTTACGTTGTAGAGCAGACAATTTTTTTCGAACATATTAAGCAATAAATTAGCAATATCCTTCAAAATGATTCAGATTGTGATTATGACAGTGTCGCAATTAGGGTGCCGGTTTCTACTCCACACAAAAATTAGCTAACAATTTGTAAAATGCATGTCCACTACTGTGCTTTGTTGGTTTAGTTATCATCAGCCAATCAGAGCAATTAACAAGAGTTTGATTTTGACACGTCGCATCGTCGTCGTTGATTCTGATTCCAGACACCAGATTTTCGGGTTGTTTGTTGTTCGTTTTGCACCTCCTTTTACCTACGGCATTACATAAGTTTTTGTGCCTTTTCTTTTATTTTGAAATACCTAATTAATTTGTCCTTTAATAAACAACGTTTTAATAATTAACATTGAGTGTGTTTTGTTATGCTTTAGGTATATAGAATTGTGAATATTTCTTCCTAATGATTCTGTATACGTGACTACCGAGATGAATACTAATAATAGAGAAGTAGGTACATATGGAAGAAAAAACACATGTTGCGCCGACCGCAAATAAATTGGGATAAGGGCAGGAGAATGATGATGATGATGATTCTGTAAACATGCTGGTTGGAATTAGTTAAGTAGGTACAGACGCCAGCAGATCAAGCTACCCGAAACTGTAAAATTTTCCCAATCAACTTTGAACCATATGCTATAGCGATAAAGTTGAAAATCTATTAAAGAAATTTTACAGATTCTAGTAGCCTGGTGTGCTGGCGTCTGTACTTAAATGCTACCCACTCAAGAAATGTGTGGTATCTACCTACCTACAACACAGCAGACTACAGTAGGTATAATTTTAATATTATACCCAATCTGCCTAGCCTTTTCCCAACTATATTGGGGTCGGCTTCCAGTCTAAGCGGATGCAGCTGAATACCAGTAAGTAATTACCTATTTTACATGGAATGACTGCCTATCGGACGTCCATAACCCAGTTACTGGGTAACGCGATAGTCGGTACCCCTTGGGAAGTCAGCACCCCAATTGCGTAACACACTATCAATCTCAATCTGAATCATTTTGAAGGATATTGCTAATCCATTACTTTATATGTTCGAAAAATATGTCTGCTCAACAACGTAAAATAACGTAATGAATGTTGTTGAACTGTCAAAATTAAACCCATTGCCAGTATTGCTACTGGTAGAGTGTTACGCAATTACCCCGCTGGTTGTCAGACTTGGGCTTCTTGTAACGACTGTCAAAGATCTACGAATGACAACCGGGACCAACGGCTACCTAAAATGTTTTCTACGACTCATAGTCAAGTCAGGAAGTGCCAGGAACAGTAATGATGAATCTGCATAATCGAAGCATACTGGTCTAAACTCTTTCCAAATTTCTCCTCGCATTTACCATTTAGAATACTAATAGCGACCCACTGTTACCGAATGCAGTCCAAACTTAGATACCTATAGGTAGAGGTAGGTACTGTGAGTTACAGCTCACGTAGACACCTCCTACCTTCACGACGAAATTAAAAGTATTCTAGACAGTCATAGATAGAATTTCGAACATTAAAATTACTCAATGAACATCAAATACCAAGATCCGGAACAGCGTGCACACCACAAAGAAGCTATTGAGTTTACACACACAGGCACACACCTCGTCCACAGCTGGGTCACTTTCTCTAGCAACCTTGATTCCTTACCCCGAGTACGTTAACACTAGCTACGTAAAATCATGACAATTTCAACAATATACTGTTAAACTTTTACTTTTTACTGATAAAAGAAAGTGTTAAACATGAGGAATAAGTTCCGAGATTTTCCTCCATATTTCATAACGTAACACATCGCTTGATTATAATTATAAAAAGATTTATTATTTGCGGAACTTGCATAAGTAATTATAGTTTTTAAATATTTTTAAACTAGTTGTACGTTACTTTTTTAGAGTTGGTAGCTAAACCAAAAACTTTACTTACCAAAAAATCCGAACGGAAGGAAAAAGAAAAAAAAAGTGTCACAGATAATCACAAAAAGTCACTGTCACTGAATTTTGGCGCGAACTCGCGCGGGCACACAATCACTTTCTTTTTCAATTATTTTCAGAATTAAAAAACGAAACACAACAAACAATATTTTTACACGAGGTGGTACTACGGTCGCGTCGCCACGTACGTTACGGACTGTGGCTTCGCCGGTTGTGGTAAGACGATTTCTTGTTTACACATCAAACCGAGAAACTCGAACTAACCGATAGCGGGGAAAAGTTATTGATGGAAACGTATTTCCGCATTTTGACGGTGTCATTTCAATATGGCTGAGTAATAACGTTAACAAACCATATTAGCGTAGTGTTTTGTCGCAATAGTTGTCTTGTCCGTTTTCGCAATTATGCCGAGCGGGTAAGCAAACATTTAGATGTAGGTAATCCCCGGACGAATAGGTATGCGAAAGAGTATGAGTTTGTTTTAACTTTTAAGTGGCTCAATTATTGCTCTCAACTTAGAAGATGACAAGGATATAATCATTCATCCGAAAATGGTTGAGATTCTGAGTTTTCATACTGCATTACGGATGCTTTTCATGTAGGTGTCTGCAGAGAACATCCTGTTAGAACCACTACACTCAGGAAATCCGGATATAATGTTGCTTACGGCACGGCATGGCATCACGCTAATATTTAGCACTGAAACCAATGGATCAATTTCCACCCCTCATTCATGGCTTTTGTAGAAGACACATCAGGAAACACCACAATTTTGCCATTAACTCGTATAGGAACGTAGGAGTTTCTCACAATCTGTCACTGGATTTGACACTGGTTTTTTGACAGACACCACAATTTAGACACTGGCACATATTTGAGATTTCTAGTCCCAATGTCGCTTAGCAATCACGGACTTCAGAAATCCTAAACTCCTACAAAAATAAATTTCGTCGCTGACATCATCCTATTGCAATTAATTCATAACCTACTACAACTTGGCTTGGACTAGCGGTACCCGAATACTCGTAGCCTCTCGAAAGCCCCGAGAATCGCTAACAGGTCTGCAGAATACCCGTTATAAGTCTACTCTCCGACTACCTCTGGCGTCAATAAATTGTCTCCGCGTCCGCGAGTGATGATAAGTACTTGAATTTATGTTAGGTGCACCCTTGGCTTTGGCTGTCAGCCACTACCACCGTGCTGACTGGCGATATGACAGAAGCAGACAATTAAGGAAAAGATGCATGAAATGTAAATACTCATTACAATACACTGCAATGAGCTCATCGACGAAATGCTATTAGATTTAAATAGGCATTCATTAAAAGTTTACTATAAAACTATCTATAACTTGATATTTAAAACAGACTCCGGAACCAGAGTTTGGACGGGCTTGTGGCTAAATAACATCAGCCGCACGGGTTGATCGATCAGGTTAAGCTACGCTTGCCGCGGTTGGTCCGTGGATGGGTGACCATCTTTACATACCAAGACCCCTCCGTGCCTCGCAAAGCACGTTAAGCCGTTGGTCCCGGCTGTCATTCGTGGATCTTTGACAGTCGTTACGGGTCATCAGAAGCCCGAAAATCTGACAACCAGTCTTACCAAAGGGGTATCGTAGGTATTATCCAGTATCTTGGTTGTGGAGGTCAGATAGGCAGTCGCTCCATGTAAAATACTGGTATTCAGCTGCATCCGGTTAGACTGGAAGCCAACCCCAACATAGTTGGGAAAAAGGCTAGGCAGATGATGACTCCGGAACCAGAGTTGACTCTGACTTGAAATCTGCTCAGATGAAGATTCACACTAATTCACAGATAACTCCGCCCTTGAGTGCAAATGTACGTGCTGTTCCACAAACGATTGGACACTTCATATCATGTCCTGCGTGTCCTCTTGTCTGCACGTTACATAAACTATTGGACGTTACTGAAGGCGCCAAACTTGTAGTGAAATTCTAGGCCGACTCATTGAAATTGCCATCGACACGCTAAGAAGAGAATAGGCATTGGTAAGTATAAGGCGGCTGGAAAAGACTGGACCTGGAACCAAATGCTGTGCTGCTGGTGTAACTTACGACTTTACGAGTAGCCTATGTCATGTCATGGACTACAATAGGCTGAGTTGTTTGAAACGTGCGAAGGAAGAACCGAGACGACCGAACGATGCGATATACCTAGGATGAGCAGTTGCTTACTGAGATAAAAGGATTCCTCTGCACTTCAGTGTGAGTTCTACAGGCCCAGAGGACTGCCCTTTGTTCATAAGCACAGCAGCAGCCCTGAGTCTGTATTTGTACCCTGTTGATGGCAATATGCTCGTCCTATGTGTACCATAAGTACACCTCTGTCTTACCCTTCGGTGAAACAAGGCGTGATGTTATGTTATGTATAATTTAAAGCTTTCAGTTTCTAAGTGCACTCAGGTCAGGTACTGGACCTTATTTGCTGATTGCTGATAGGTACACAAATAAGTACCTACATCTACTTAATATTTACAATTTACAAACGCTACATACTGAAAGTATTTGGGTACGTTTCCACTGAAGCGGAGCAGAGCGGAAAGGTGCAGGAATCGGCCAAGTAGGTACCTACTGTCCTTTACTTCTGACAGTAACCTTATAACATCGTGAATAAAGATCACTATGATGCAAAATCAAAATCATCAAGAAACGCGTTTGCGAGCGTTGCTTCGATTAATCGTAAAGGCACCCACAACAGAATCCAATGAAAATAAAAGTGTGGATTTTCATGGTCTTTCATTTTAAAAAAGAAAGAAAACATTATTTCGGAAAATTAAAATGAGAGGTAATGAATTTGTGAATAACAAGACGTAACATCACGTGCCCCAATCAACTCGAGTACTCCAAAAGTCCAAACTAGTCGATGTACAGACGCCAGCACATCAACCTACTACAATCTGTCAGATTTCTGTAATAGACTTTCAACTTTATCGCTAAAGCATAAGGTTCAATGTTGATTGTGAAAATTTGACAGTTAGGAGTAGGTTGATGTGCTGGCGCCTGTACATCTGTGCATTACATGCTCTGTGCAACCCTACGTTCCGAATTGATTGCGTCGCCGTCAAAAGCGATAATATCGCGAATCCGACCAACGCGCAATGTCACAATTATTACTCAATAGCCCTTATATTTTGTGACTATTAAATTTGGTCGGATTCGCGATATAATCGCTTTTAACGCAATTCGGAAGGCGCCCCAAGTCGAAACAAAACGCTGCAAATGTCAACTTCATACTTTGAGTTTGAGGTTATGTTGTGATAGAGAATTCTATTAATCTTAATTCTTCAATCCAATTTATTTTAGTGGGATTTAGAAAAAATCTACAAAGATGTCCTTATTGAAAACACTGTTGACGCGATACGTTTGTATGTATCTACAAGTTTTGTGTTAAAAATATTACGTTTTGTAACCTAATCTTGTGCTGCTGTAAAAACAACCTAGATCTACTAGTTCGAAGTGATGATACAACTTACCGGCTATATTTGTGCTATTGAATTCATATATTTGTTCGTATAATGCCTTGTACCCTTCATCTACGAATAGTTACAATACAAAATTATTGTTATATCTAAAACAATACCTAATTAAATTCCCACATATCATATCGCAACCAACTAGTACTTACTTACATATTTTTTTTACCAAAAATTTATGAAATCTCTTTTTTTCAGTGCCAAACACATACAGAGCAACAGCAGTTAGGTTTTCATCCACAGATGCAAACTTAACATCTAGCGATGATACCCCGGTTGAAATGGAAAACCCTTACAAAAAGGAACGCCGCCAGTGCATCCTTTGCAAACTAAACATCAAGCCAGACTATAAAAACTACAGATTACTGTCCCAATTCCAAAGTCCGTACACTGGTCGAATTTACGGGAGGCATATAACAGGGCTCTGCAAGGCAAAGCAAGAGTTGGTCGAAAACGAAATAAAAAAAGCACAAAACTGTGCTTACATGCCTTACTATTATAAGGACAAGAACTTCCTGAAGGACCCTAAGCTGTTTGATCCTGAAAACCCCATCAGATCCCATAGATTCTAAGTTTTTATAGTTGTAGTGCTGTAGTTGCCTTGTAAGTTGTAAAGTTGTTGTTGTAATAAATTATGTCTAAAGAATGATGTGTTTTATTGATGTTTATCCATTTGTAAACCTATAAATGAATACTGAGTTAATCATTGCCCTTATAATCTATACTAATATTAAAGAGGCAAAATTTGTTGTATGTAGGTTGGATTTGAAAATGTTTTATTGCATTTGAAAGCCCAATTCTTGAAGCATCACACTATGGCAGAGCAAAAAAAAAAACGGAAAGAATGCTAAGCGAAAACGAAGTGATAGCGCAAGCAGGTGATAGGTAATTAAAGTCATAAGTTTAGTTCCTTTTCTCTAGATAAGGGAAGTCACTGAATATCAGTTCAGAATGGCATAGCAAAAGAATGATAATTATGGATGTACTTAATTAGGTTTTTATCCTTTCAATAAACAAAAATAGCTAAAGAATAATAACTTTTATTAAATAACTCTTAAAATAATTAACTATAAGTATTAAATAATATCCTCAAATTGACCTAAAATAATGTTAGCATCATTAGGTTCATTAAAACAATCATTTTCTGCATCATAGCCTACTAAAGACGGAGGTATCTTCAAAGACTTCAACATTTCTGAGTAATCCATATCTTGTTTGTCATGAAACTTAGTTTTCATTAGATCTAAAAGTTCTATCAAGGCATCCTGGCATCCTTTTTGCCATTTCTTTATCAAGTTCCTTAGTTCTTCTGTATCTGGGTTAATAGATTGAGCTAAAAGAAGTCTTTTCTTTGCTTCAATCCTAGCTTTGAGTTCATCTATATCTTTTTGTGTTATTGAGCCTGTAGATTTTGCTTTTAATGGTTTACTGACTTTTTCATAAGTTTTTCGTATTAGAATGGTTTTTTTGTTGTTGTCAAAGTCGTCATCATCGTCAACAGAGCTCTGTGATGGTTGTTTTTGTTGTGTTTTTGGTTTTACTACTTTAAGTTTAGTGATTTTATTGGTTTTCAGTTTGTTTATAGGAGATTTTGTTTCTTTTACTTTGATAATTTGGATTTTGGTAGACTTTTCAATGAAATCATCATCTTCATTCAAATCTTTTAGGTTCTCTGCTTTATTTGCTGTTTGTTCTTCTTCAGTTACCTTCTCTACCTTACTTTTTGATGATTCTTTATCATTTAATTGGATTAAAGGAGTCTCATCTGAATCATAATCAAATAATGCTTGTGAGGAAGGTTTTTCTTTCTTATCTTTATTCTTTAATTTAGTATCTTTGTCTTCTTTCTCAGAATCTTCTGTCTTCTTGAATATCTTTCTTTGTATGACAACTATGCATTCTTTTCTAAGATCATTTGGACTTTTTTCTTTAATTTCATAGACAGCATCTGGTGATTCTTTAGAGTTATTTTCAGTTGTATTGGTACTGTCATCATTACATGCATCAGGATTAGAGTTAGAACTAATTTTAGCAGTTTTGGATTCCAATTTCACTCTTGGAGACTGTTTCTTGCTCTTTTTAGATTTCGTCCGCACAGGTGTAGACACGACTTCTATATTTTCAGTATTCTGAGTGTTTATTCTTTCAGAGATATCTTCATTAATTATTATTTTACTATCTTCATTATTTGCCAGTGAAGTGGCAACTATATCCTCTTGGGATTTGTTTATAGCCGCTAATAAAGTCTTAGATTTCTTTTTACGAGGTACTTCAACATTTCTACTTGGTGTTTTATCAATATCATTGCTTTGGACCACTTCTATTTCAGTCCCATCAACAGTGGACGTTTCGGGAGTTCTTTCAACATTATCATCCAAAACACGCTGTTTTCGCTTTCTTGGCTCAATCTTCTCTTCTTTCACTTCTTGTGTACTGCCGGCAAGAGGAGATATAAACGGTGAAGGTCCCTTGTTTCTCCAATTCCGTGATAGACCAAGTCTTCGACATGGGGTTAGTAAAGACTTACTTATACCACCCGGAGTCTTCGGCGAATTAGTAGCATTTGATTTTAATGACGACACATTCTTCATTTTTCTCAATTAATTAGAAAATAATTCATTTCTTGTAAATATTTTGTTTGTTTTGGAAATATTTTCGTGCGCGATGTCATCTATCTGTCAAAGTATTCTCATTCCCGCCATCGAATGAATGTACGACGAAATACCAAAATCTAAGGCTAAGGCCTAAGGTAACGTTTCGTTCACTCCTTGATTTTTTTTTGTCACAGTGCTGCCAGTTAGCAAAAGGTTTTAGCCGCGTTTCGTAATTATACGTTATAAAAATTATTAAATCTTCGATCCGATAGACAGTTGCTTCATTAGAAGTCTCAACTTCTAATGATATGTCCCCCTAAAAATCACTGCACTTTATTACTAGACGTACTTGTGTTATGTTTTTAACAAGATTATATCTATAAAAATATCAAATCAAACGTTGCAACTTATGTGATTTTGTCAAAAATAAATAACTTATCCATCAGTCATGTGCATTGCTAATAAAAATTATAAGCAGTAGTTTTTGTCAATGCTTCCGTTCCTTCCACTATGGCGTTTACCCTATCATTGGCAACACTGTTAAAAATGAAAGGCCCGCCGCGATCTTCTGTTTCAAAATTATTGCATAATATTTTGCCCACATAATGACACGCTGAACTTTCAACAATTCTGTAGCATCAGTAGGCATTTAAATAAATAAAAATAAGCCAGAAATACTTGATTATTTAATACAGAAAGTTCGTTGCATTGCTGAGCATTACTAATCAAGATTTCCGATAAAAGTTGATAAAAACTTCTCCTTGACCGATTTATTGAGCAGGTTTCATTTCCATTCACTTCAAGTTCACGGAATGCTTTTCTTTCACTCATGTTTCATTTCATTCGCTCGCCCATCTTTCAAAAATATACCGTGCCGTGGTGATATGATAACGATACGATTGTTATTTTAATTAAATAGTCCGACTCGAAAGCGATAATTTAACGACTGCGTTTAACTGTATAATTCAAGTGCTTACAATTTATAAGGCGTGTAATTTTCGCTGTTCTTGTGAATAAACACATTACATAATGCCGCTGCTGAGGTTGACAACGGGTACTTTCGGCCAGCTACGCACTTTCGCGACGTCACCAGCCCTTGGGAAGAGAGTGAAGACCTTCGCTGTCTACAGATGGAACCCCGACGAGCCCGACAAGAAGCCCCACACTCAGAACTACGAGGTGGATCTAGACGATTGCGCGCCCATGGTGCTGGATGCTTTGCTGAAAATCAAAAATGAAATGGACCCAACGCTGACGTTCAGGCGCTCTTGCAGAGAAGGTGTATGTGGTTCCTGTGCTATGAACATCGATGGTATCAACACTTTGGCCTGCATCAGCCACATCGACACGAATCTGAACAAGCCCTCCAAAATCTACCCATTGCCCCATATGTACGTCGTAAAAGACCTCGTGCCAGATCTGACGAACTTTTACCGCCAGTACCAGTCTATAGAGCCGTGGCTGCAGCGCGACAAGGAGGCTGCTAAAGGTAAGGAGACTCAGCTGCTGCAGGATGTTGAGGACCGCGCCAAACTGGACGGACTTTACGAATGCGTGCTGTGCGCGTGTTGTTCGACCAGCTGTCCGTCGTACTGGTGGAATGGCGACAAGTACCTCGGGCCCGCCGTGCTCATGCAGGCCTACAGGTGGATCATCGACTCCCGTGACGACGCCACTGAGAAACGCCTCAATAAGCTTAAGGATACATACTCTGTCTACCGCTGTCATACAATCATGAACTGCACACGAACATGTCCGAAAGGCTTGAATCCTGGCCGTGCTATTGCCCAGATCAAAACCCTGCTGTCAGGTATAGTCAAGAAGCAGCCACCTATCATGGACCCTGCAGGTCTTGAGAAGTCAGCTGCACACAACTAGACACCTCGCACTAACTGATGAAAGGCTGGACACGCTTGTAGTCAGACAGTAGTTGTACTTAATAGGTTCAATCAATGACAGCCTCAATTAAGCTACCTTAGAAACGTTACCACGCATGTAAAACAGTAAGTAGAAGTAAGATTTGTATCCATAAAATCTGTAAGGGCTGTAAATAATACAAGATTTATATTAAACCCATAGAAAAGTAGTATAAAGTAGTTGCAATCATGTTAAAGAAGCAGCCATAAAGTAATGCCAATTTTTTTTATTATAAGCAGCGGGAACTGCAATCAAACTTCCTGAAATAAAAAAAAATATTTTTGATGTTTATTGTTGGTCAGCCACGCAGTAATGTAATTATTTGATAGAACCTTTTAGCATTTTGGAATGTTTTTTTTTTTCAATTTCTCTATTGAGGCAGGTGTAAGGCAGGTCCTGAAATCAAACCATATTTTGTTTTTATATTTTCCACTTGCAATAAACTTGCCAATATTCAAAAATAATATAAAACTGGCTCGAAACTTGTAAAACTAATAATATTTTAAGTTTTTTTCTACAGATGTTAAATTATTCAAGGTCAATGATGATGACTATTTGCACATTTTTGTCTCAAAATAGATGTTTTCACTAAAGTTTGAAAAGTCACAATTTGTGCAATTTAAAACTAATGTGCTTTGTGTTTGTGACAAGTATTGGAATAGCCAAATTGAATAATGTAAAAAATGAGATTCATGTGATCGCTTTGACTGCCATTTTCTTTAAATAAAATGGCTATGTAAAAAGATGTGAAAATATTTTCTGTAGAAACCTTGTATCCTTAAATGTACATGTATCATAATAAAATAAATTTTCCTTATTTGCAATCATCGTGGTCAAAAGGTTAACAAATGTTGACTAATAAAGTCTGTAGTACAAAATCGACATTTGCAATAAACTGATAATTATTTTAATGATATTAAAATTGTGAAATTATTCAAAGTATTATAGTAGAAAGTATTTTAAAGTACTGATGCAACTTCATTTTTAAATTATTGAGCATCGCATGTTGTATTTATTGTTCATTTCATGTGTTGTGGATGCATTGAATTGTATTAAAGTTGTTAATAAATAATCATTTAAGTAAGCAATTGTGTTTTTTTAATGGACGGATTTATCGTTTTATAGCAAAGCGCAAATTACGAGTTTATGAGCCTAAAGACAATGCACAGTTTTGCAGAAGAGGGAAATGCAATTATTGTTTTGAAATCAGAAAAACTGATTTCTTTTTAATGGTCTGTTTCTTCTTCACTGAAAGACAATAGTAACATTATTGCTGTACATGCAGCAATTGTTTCAGCTATGTAAACTGAACCACATTGCATTCTTTTCAAAAGATATACATATTCTCATTTTAACTGTGGTATTTTTGTAGTGTGATGGTGGCCCAGTTGTAGGTCGGGAGTTCGAACCCAGGCACTTTACTTTGTGTATTTAATTTCATCACCACTGCTCTCAAAACGGTGAAGTAAAACATCGTGAGGAAACCGGCATGTCCTAGAACTAAAAATTCGAAGACATGTGACATCTACCAACCCGCACTGGACTCGCGATTATAATGATTATGAACTGTGGTATTTTGGTCCCATTGTAAAAGCCTTACGGCGTTAACCGTTTGCTGACATTATTGTAGTTGGATTCATGCCAAAAGCGGTTTATATCGGTACTGAAATCAGAATTAATATGCACTAATGCAAAACTAAGGCTAAAAATAGACATGAACGCAGTAGGTAAATCTTTTTCTATGATGATTGATTATTTCAAGGATACGAGCAGTAAAACTTGCTTTGCGATGCCTCTTTTCAGAACTATCATGTCATGAATATCCATAGGTACTGATATTGTAAATGCGAAAATGTGTCTGTTTGTTACCTCTTCACGCTTAAACCGCTGAACCGATTTAGATTAAATTTGGTATACCTACAGATAGTTTGAGTCCCGGGAAAGGACTTAGGATAATTTTTATCCCGATATTTCCACGGGATCGAAACTTTTGCGGGTGGAACCGCGGACGCCAGCCTGTTCTACATTTTGAAGCTCTATCGAATGCAAAAACTCTCATGTGTATACGACATACGACGTTTACATTGTAATTTATTTACCAACTTCAAGATCTTTTTTAGTAGACGGTTTTTATCAATTTTCTCACAAAATAGATTTTTACACATTAAGAGGTCTTAAAGTCACAACGACGAATTGTAGAACTATGAAGTTAGTCTGACCCATTTCGTAAAGTTTACTGCCGGGTTGACGCTTGGAAAGCTTCCAAATCCGAGCTCGGCCAAAAACCCCTTAATGAAACCTCCATTGCTATCGTAGGTACCTACTATGTTATCAAAAGCCTCTCTAGAAGCTTCGGCATGCAAAAAGACACGGAATGGATAAAAAAAAAACCTAAGTGTTTTGTGCTCACGAAATGAAAAAATAACCACGGTGGGTGATTGACCATGGAACCGGTACCTAAAACATTAGAAGAAAAAAAGTGGATTGATTTTGAACAGCAAGTACCTATAAAGATAAGTTGCTTATCTCTGGTAAGTACCAATAGCATCGCCTTTATTGACCTATTATAACGTAGGTACCTATAGGTAGAATAAACTTTTGTTTTGAAATAGCGGATGAGAAGAAGTTACGAATACAATCCGCAATTGTGAGACACCACTGCGAAGGAGGAGGGAGAGAGAGACCAAACTCCATAAAAACAAACTATTCAAGAAACGCATTTCTAATCCAACTACTTAGGTACCTAAGTACCTACCTACATAATAATTATATCAATCAACACAGGTTTCTTGCTTGAGAAACCCTACAAAGAGGAACCTATTACTTATATTAACGTTGCCGAGAATGTTGTAAGTAGGTGTTGTATTCATGTTCAAATACCTACAAATATTGAATGTCAAAATGCATCGGACGTGCTTATAAAAGTCATCAAACTCATATCGATCGATCACATTGAACAGTAGGTACCTATGTAGATACTAACTAGCTAATGAATGTACGGTTATATGTGCTGGGACAATAGACAAGGTACCTACTAGCTTCGGGAAATGATTGCATTTCACAAACAAGCGCACAAAACAATGGCCTATTGGATCCCATCGGTGCTTTTACAACTCCGACGATGAGCAGAATTACGCACACCATATTATTATGTTTATTGATTCCCAAGTTACAAGTTACAAGTGAATTGTTTATAAAGTATGATAGGAGACAATAACACACTTTTTTTTTCATTTTGGAGGATATTTATTTATTTATTTTATTATTTATGTACACACAGTAAAATACAAAAAGATATGACATAAATAAGATTTGAGTACAAAGGTACCTACTGCTTAAAAAGGTGCTGCTGAAGAAATTTTCCTACAGGAAAACTTACATTCTCACAATTCATTTTCCTCCGTCAACGAAATGGAAATACCTAACTTCCTTTTAAATTCTGCAGCTACTAAGATTTCAAGAGGTGTGTCTGTATTGACCGTATTGACAATCAGTCGGTAAAAATAGTACCTAATTACCTACTCAATAGTTATCTACGGACTATCGAGTAGCCTTGCTGACCCAGTCTGACTTATTACGTCAGAAACACGCCTCTCGGCCTCTGCCTGTATTATAAGACAAGTGATCTTTAAAATTATTATCTGCAAATTGTTCTTTTATGATAGGTAGGTGACTTGTTCTTGGTGACTTACCAACAACGGTAGAAGTCCCTGATTGACTGACTAGGTTTTATTTCCCAGAATATTTCTCAGCGAGAACAAAGTTGGCTAGCAGGACTAGCAACCAAGTGGATGTCCTCAGTCGTAATTTGCATACCTACACAAAGTGGTGTTTACAGGAAAATTCCAATACTTGTACGGGAGTCAAACGCCATGACATTCCGCCAGGTCGCAACCCTCACCTGATCCCACATAACCTTGCAGAAAATCGGAGACATACGTGACATGCTCTTAAAAATTTGTTGACATTCACCATGACAATAAGAACTCAAAGACGAAACATCCATACAAATTCAAGTCAAAGTTCGGTGTGACGGTGTGACACCTTGGCTTGCGTACTGCATGCTAACAGAATGCTAACACAATGCTAACGCAATTAGCTAAGTATGGCAGATTAGGTAGGGATCTATCAACGAAAGAATTCATGGGAAATAATTAGGTATCAAGCTGATAAAACATCCAATTACTCTACGTGTGAATTAAATCTTAAGTATTACAACAATACGGACGTAGCAGTACTAGGTTACACACTCGTATCACAATAAACAATTATTAAACCTGTGATTAAACACTATCAGGTTGCCTACTTCACTACGGACCATAAATTAGCAACCTGAACTCTTGGTAATAAAGTCTAAAATCGTCTGTTAATAACTTTTATGATTGCATACTTTAATTCAAATGTGCAATGGCAATAACCTAAGGATACTTAGTACGAATGACACACTGTACCTAATAGACGTAGGTAGTATGGTAATTTGGGTGTTACATAACGTAACATCAAGTGTCGATTCCTCGAATGGATAAGCAGAGGCGTAGTAGGTACCATAGACATATGTAAGTTTTTTTTTTTATATTTCTATGTGTAGTAGGTACCAATTATTATCGTTATAGTAAACCCACATTTTGCCAGTAGAGAGGACGATTACATAGGACTTAACGTACCTCTCCTCCAGAGATACGGTAAGTTCTATGGAGCCAGCCATTGCCTTAAACCGCACACAAGTCCCGACTGCTAGGGATAAATTCGTGATAGGAAAACCCAAAAGGTCAATTGAAATCTCTGTCTCTTTGCCTGACCTGGGAATCGAACCCATTCGCACTCGTGACTGCGACCACTAAACCACCATTAGGTAGGTATGATAAATGCATTGATGTATAAAAATACATCAATGGTTATAATATAATGACGTCAGATAGGCTGTGCGCGATGTAAACGTAATCTCCCAAACCACAACACCCTATTTGTGGTCCACAAGTGATTTGTGGCAAGAACTGGCAATACGCGGTCAGTTTCGTCATTAGATAGTTCGGTTTCAAGGTAAATCAACAACACTGCATACAAAATCATGCATGCGACACAAGCGGTCAAAAGGTTAATTGCCTCTTAGTTGAGATGTTGAAGCGTCATCATGATGTCCATCTATTAAATACAATCTAAACAAACGGTAGTGCTGTGTAGGATGCGAAATCACGAATATGTAAGTAGGTAACTATTGCAAATAGCAATTTTCTACACTAGGCGAATAGGTTGATGGCGATAGTGATCGCAGTGCTTGTGTTTAGTTGAGATTAAACTATACTTACCTACTTTGCAGGATGATGCTGCGCAATTGCGTATCCTCTTCAAGATTATTATCTCTAAAGATGTCGTTTCAACTCTCGGAGCTTAAAGTCTAGGAGCTCTGCTCACCCTAAGAAAAAAATATGCAGAGTATTAGGATAAACGGGGCATACTTTTAGGGGCTTATAGGACCTAAACGCAAAAAGCGCGTTTTAGAAACAATAAAAGTAAGTAAGTACCTACTCGTCGGAAGTACCTATATGAACGACTACAGGAGACAATTTTTACTATGGTAGGTACAGAATTACAGACGCCAGCACATCAACCTACCCCAAACTGTCAAATTTTCCCAATCAATCTTGAACCTTATGCTTTAGCAATAAAGTTGAAAATCCATTAAAGATATCTGACAGATTGTAGTAGGTTGATGTGCAGGCTGGCGTCTGCACCAAACCCTGAAATCGCGAAAATGAATCAAAATCCGTGGGAGCGTGGGAGCAGCAGATTCATTTTTACTATTTACGAGGGGGCGTTTTTATGTTCGCGGAATGGAGGGGTTAGAGAGAGGTTACGGCTCTCATTAGTACCTCAACGTGTTGAGTGATTCACTATTAGCATAAATACAAAATTTTATTACAATCGGCTAATTAGTCTCTGAACTATCACCAACCAAACAACTTAATCGGGATGACAGCGTTCACAATGGAGAAAATCGAGCACCGCGCCCCGTTATAAAGTTCCTTACTAAGCAAGGATAAAACGTCCAAACCATTACGGAAGAGATGTCCTGCATTTACGGAGACTCTTGGCCTTGTAAAACCATGGTTTACAAATGGCATCGTCTATTCAAGCAAGGACGAGAATCACTTGAAGACGATCTCCGGCCTGGACGACCGTTTTCTTGGAAAACCCCTGCTGATCCCCTTCCTGCTGATCGATTATAAGGACAAGGGCGTTAATATAACCGGAGAATACTACGCGTCAATTCTGAAGCGTTTAAGGGGAAGCAATCAAAGAGGAAAGACGAGGAAAATTGACGAAAGGCGTCTTGCTCTTGCACGACAATGCGCCTGTTCACAAGAGTCGTGTTGCCATGGCTGCCCTACACAAGTCAGGCTTCGAAATAATTAACCACCCACCATATAGTCCAGACCTGACCCCTGCGATTATTATCTATTACCAAACGTGAAAAAAGAGCTGCGTGGCAAGAAATTTTCAAGTGATGAAGGAGTGATGGACGCAGTTTCAGCGTATTTTGAGGACAAAAATGTTTTTTTTTTTTTTCGATGGTATGCATACACTTATTGAACGATCTGAAAAATGTATTAGGCTAGCAGGTGAATATATAGAAAAAGAAAAATATTTGCGAAGTTTTATTTACCCCCCTTACCTCCCATTCCGCGAACATAAAAACGCCCCCTCGTATCTATTCTATTTATCAATGTAACTGCATTTGATAGGTAAAGAGCTAGTGCCAATTATGTATGTATGACTATTTACACTTTTTTCTAAACACCTCGTGCTGGTTTTGGAAGTGCTCCAAGAGTTCGTAAGTGTTGAGGTAAGTATATTCTTTACTCCTATCAACACCTCACCTTATGTTGTGGTTTAAAATCATCGATGTGGGACCCGTACCAGCGGTGTGATGATGTTGACATTGCATGCATGCAATGACCATCTAGTGAGGTACATAATCTTGCTGTATGAGTGGGTACCTAACTAATATAGTCAAGTGTACTGTGTACTACAGTAGGTATATATTTCGGTGCGTTGTGAATGTGATTCTCCTATTTCTTCTATTCTCCTGGGTCAAATAAACTTATTTTCTTTCTTTCTTTATTTTCATTTCAGCTTTAAATCCCTATTAAACACCGGTGGATAAACGGAATAACCCTTAAAAACTAACTATTTTACTCTTCTTCGTTCTAGCTCGTGCCTAATCAAGATTTGAATATAATATCAGGTAAAATAATCATACACCAGGATAGCCAATAAAGGCGTGTCATAATGAGAAGATATTCCGACAAGAACTCCCCCACAAAGCTAAACACAGCAATAGTTTCTACGAATTAGTAGCCAGACAGAGTTCTAGACAGCGACTGCGACGTACCCTGACCTACAGACAGGAGACACGTTCAATTGTCTGTCCCTTTATTTACATTTTGACGTCGTCCGGTCCATTGACTCCTAATCGGATGGCATACGCTTCTCGTGTTACGAAGCGCGCACGTCGCATGATTGATGATGGCTCGTTTATAGTAGAGTCGTTTAATGTACTTATAAGCAGCATAGCATATAATCAGCCTATAATACATATAAGTAATATGTGCTATAATGTTCCCACTGCTGGGACAAAGGCCTCTCTGTGAGAGAGAGTGGGCTGTAAATCACCACGCGGGCCCAGTGTGGGTTGGTAGACGTCATATCACATGTCTTCGAATTGTTGCCATACATTTTCAGACAGACGTTAACTTCATCGTTTTGAAAGCAGTGGGTGATGAAATAAATGACACAAAGTAAAGTGCCTGCCAAGGTTAGAACTCACGACCTATACCAGACCTAAGCCGTAAGTCGGAGCCACTGTTATACCGCTGTTCTATATTAGAAAATAAAATTGCTATGCCACTAAGGGCCATCATGAGAATAAATTTAGAATTTTTGAGCTTTTCCATGGATACAAAAACTGTCAGACGCCATTTTAATTCCACGGATAAAAGCTATCTGATTTTGGTAAAATCAGCCCTAAGTCCACGATTGTCTGCGAGTGTGATTCTACTATTTAGATGACGACCTTATTATCAGTCATCCTCATAAAAGACTTTCCACCAGACGAGACTGAGGCCAAGAGCGCTCAATCGATGCACCACCCTGCAGAATTTAACCCTGCCCATGGCCAAGTTTTGCCGCCATAGTAAAGCTTTCGCCTTGCAGTGTCTGCCAGTCTGGTCTGGTCTATAAAAAGAAAACCTGTGCTGCTCCATACATTTTTGGTCGCATAGTATAATTATAATTCGACAAAATGTAGAGATCTGCAGATATTTTTTCACGCTTTGAGTGTTGGTCCCACAGCAATTTGCTTTAGAAGTACTTACACTGAAGGTTTTCAATAATTTCAATTACACCTTGCCTTGGTAGCCTAGGCTCCTGCTAACAAGCGGTTTGGCTGTATGATCAAAATGACCATAGCATTTCTAATAAGCTTTCTTTAGGGACTACAAAGCCATGGTCCGCTTTTATTTCCGGCTCGCGACCGCGTTATTACCTTGAGAACAAACACGGGGCGGCTTATCAACGCCTGGTAATTATGACCTTTGGGGCTCTGACATTCAGAGATAAGTTATAAGTGACGCACTGTGTGGTCTGTAGAATTGATTACTAATTATGCTGTAATTAAAACGCATTCAGATACAGAGGTCGTAAAAAAAAAAACATAAAAATCCAAATAACTTTTGATTTAAGTTCATGTAAGCAGGTACCTATGTTTCAATCAGCGATGCCTGTGCCATGTTATTTATCTGTGGTATTTGTAATGCTGACAGTTGGCGTATTTCTCAAAATATTCGTCTTTGGGTAAAACAAAATATAAGTACCTATAGTTATGAAATAAAGTTCATTTTTGTTTTAACGAAAAGTCCCAGCATTAGGGGACCACTAAACAGCTATTAGTCGGGAAGTCTATGGCATGCCCACAAGTAAGACACGACATGTTGACAAAAAAAGAATACGCTTTATGGTAACCAGATAAGAACTTTGAACTTCTCTTAGCCCTACAGGAGTAAAAAAAGTAATAAAACTATATTGGGAATAAATTATATTTTATTATAATTACAACAACAAAATTATAGAATCACGACACAACCATCGCGATATTTATCATTAAGAGGATAGACAGAACTTATTTAACTTGCAGCGTCAAATCAGAACATTTTGGTGGATTTAACACAAACTCATTATAATATAATACATATTTTATATTATCTATGTAAATAAATTGGCGGGAATCGCTAACACTTCAATTATGTCAAGGCTCCCGCCATTTTCTTTGAAATAAATATTACAAAAATTCAAGATAGTAATACTAAAATTGAGATAATTATAGTTTCTAGTTACGGTTGGTTACTGTTTTTTACATGAGTAATTATTTCAAATATGTTTGGAAGAAGTGAATATAGAAGACCGGACCACAGAGTAGAGAATAATCAGAGGATTAGCATCGCAGAAACGTCAGCAGACCAACTGCTGGTAATTGGTTGCCACCGCCGATGGTCATCTGCAATACCACTGGCATCGCAGATCTCGGGGGCGAAGCGTCTTAACCAATGTTGTTTCAAAACCAGCGTAGCTGCTTGGCGACATAAAAAGGTATGGTGGTAGAAGTACTTCCTCGGGCGAGGTCTTTCACAAAGAGCTCTACAGAGTTATGTATGTGTATCTTGGACAAGACGGACTGTTTTCCTAGAATTTTATGAGCGTAAATAATGTCTCTGGTTATTCACTGCTCTGTACTGTTAAATACTATTTTATCATGTGATATACCAATGTATTTACAAAGCTTGATTGTTTAAACAGCCATGTACAAATTACTACAAAAGAAGGATGTGGTGTTACAGTTTTTCTACTGACTAATTTTGTTCAAACAAAAAAGGGTAAGAGATATAAATAAATGTTTTGATTACAAATTCATAACCAATGTGTGTGTTGGTATGTTTATATTCCCTTTTATATTTAAACTTCAGTCATTTAGTCAGAGTCCTTGCTTCTGCAGTAAATTGCACATATTGTTATTTTAAACTTAAATATATTACTACTATGATAAACATATTATATTAATATATACGTACGAATAAAAAAATCTCTAAAATCTTTTTATCACTTAACATGAAGCTACTATTCGAGTCAAATAATATTTTACTATTTACTGAAAACTACCATCGACACTCGGAATATTACATAAATAAAATGCTGGTTTAGGTTAATAAGGGGCACATTTAAAACGTCTGTCAATTTTTGCTGCGTATTCCCAAAGAAGGAACAATTTTTGCGGACATACGAAGCGTTTCAACAGACATGAGCACTCCATTTATTTAATACTCCATGTAGATTAATAAGAAATATTCAACTACAGTATATTTTTTGCACGTGTCACACCATCGTTGATATTTGGGCATCTTTTTATATTAGTAATTTTTCAACGAGTCGAATATATGCCAACATTTAATAATATTAATTTAGATGTACCAATTTCATTTAGATTTGAACGTTCTGTGATACTTAATCAAGTTAAAAATTATACATGCACAAATAGAGAGCCAGCCTCGAGATATTTCGTCAAAAATTTCAAGATGGGATGAAGATAAACGAAAAAAATTCAAGATTTTGTAAAAATGTTTTACATTTATTTGTATAAATGTAAAACTCTTTTACTACAAGATAAATATATCATAATAAAATAACAAGTTATTTAATTAAATTTTTCATA
The DNA here is from genome assembly GCA_914767645.1 of Hydraecia micacea. Classification (NCBI taxonomy): domain Eukaryota; kingdom Metazoa; phylum Arthropoda; class Insecta; order Lepidoptera; family Noctuidae; genus Hydraecia; species Hydraecia micacea. Next base: position 1,083,383 of record OU611798.1, read on the forward strand.
AAATATTTCTTTAATACTACATACTCTGTTGACTTAAAAATAATAATAAAATATATTAACAGTAATTTCGTTTTGGACGTTCATCCGAAAATAAATTTTACAATAATCGAGCTTAGTTTGCTCAAAAATAGCCCCTTGTTCGAGCTAGCCCAATCTGACTTTTCTAACCAGATGCAGGTGATTTCACTATTTTGCACTGAGCTGTCTGCAGTTCAATTTCTGGAGGATCTAAGCTTTCTAACATTGAATTAGTTGTCAGATTTCTTGTAAGTCCAAAGACAACTGGGACCTTGAAAACATGTTTCATTATAGAAATAAAATCTCCAATAAACAAGTTAAGAACTTGTATCCTACTAAAATGTAGGAAACGAATCATAGAAATAGCCAGTTTCGTTCAATCCCTTCTTAGTATAGGGAGATGCGGAAAGGTAGCTCGCAAAATTCACAATTTCTTAACGTTTTGACATGTTGATGGTTAAAAGTTTAAAACTCTATAAATACATATTATTTTACGGCCGCGAATCATCCGCCCCGACCCTTGCTCGAGCCAGCCCGCGCCGCTGAGCCTGTAGTTTTAAATTCTTCCCTAAATAATTTCGATACAGCCTGTCCCTTGCTGCCCTCTCCCAGCGACGCCCTAAGCCGGGGTCCGTACCCCACAGGGGGTGCCCTTAGCGCGTACTCGCTTAGTGTTTAAGTTTTTTAAGCCCTGGCTGGAGGCCTTAATCAATTGAGGCATCCACAGACAAGCCCGGTTAAGCAGACGACAACCTCATAGGCTGAACTGCAAGATGCCATTCCCAAAAAAAAAACCGCGTATCATATTTAGACCAACATACAACCTGTCCTGCAAATGACAAAAAGCGTAAGAAAATTTGAATTCCGCTACCCTTACGCTTTCACCTTAAATGGAGGAGGTACCTATCGCTGGCTATAGGCTGATTGTGTTGGACTACCTTAGCGCCAAAAGAGCCTTGTAGCCTTGTAGAAATAGTATGGAGTGTGGCTCGAAAGAAAAAGTTTTTTCGATGCGAGTGTAATCTTAGGGCACAATAGGCATAATTTGATGCTTACGACCATGCCATAAACCTTAACAGATTAACTTTATTTCCAAAAGCCATGTGTTACCCTTGTTTCCAATAATACCCTAAGCCAAGATCCGGATAAGTTTCTGAGAATTATTAATAAACCATTAACTTTCAGGACGATTTTTAGTTCAACTCTCGGGTGAAAGGGACATAGCCTCCATAAGTGGCAATAACTACATGTATAGTCAGCAAAATTAATTGTTGAAATTAATTTGCCGTGTTTTAGCCATTTCATGCAACTGTCAAGGAATGACAGTTGTGATTTGGATATACAGACAATTTTTGCCCGTTCACCTGCACCTTGGATGGCTAAGGGTCAGGACACATTAATCGACGGCCTTTCGCACTTTGCCAATTGAAAAGGAGCACACACACTCGATGCGAAAGGATGCGTACGTCGTTCCATACGTTGCTCTCTTTTTGTATGGACAAACCGTCGAACGCCGTCGATCAATGTGTCCTGACCCTTAATGAATGCCACTGATGCCGCAATCAACGTGGCCACCTACTGGGTACAAACAATATAAAATATCGAAGAATAGTACCATCGACACGCAAATAAGAAGACGGGCAAATTAAGCTCGTAGTCAATTTGCTTAATAATTAATTTCGCCGACTTTAGGTGCCAATAAGAGTAATGTTCTGCCAAATCTTGAGATTGATTTGATACTAGGAAATAGGGTTACTTTCACTTTTATCAAACAATGCTCCGATTTTTTTCTAATTATGAATGGCTTTTTTAATCCAAGCCTTTCAAATTAAAGGTGGGAAGCAATTTCAGCTTTCCCCCTTAATATAATTTCTGCGAAGCAAAGAAAGAAATAAAGGCAATAAATGTACACAGTACAGAAATAAGAAGTATTTTGCGCTCTCTGCTTATAACGAGCAGACCAACATTTTTGAGGCAAAATCAGGCAATTTAATTTTATAAGTTTTTAAAGATTTATAATCTCAATTATATACGTTTTAAAAGATTATGCGTGGAGTTTATAAACTAACTAATATTCCATTTATACAAATAATGTTAAATTTCACAGTGCGGCCCATAATTGCCTACCTTGGAGGGTACGGCATAAACAAATATAATCACTAACAGTGACATTCTCGGCTTTAAATAGGCTAATCTATTTTTGTGGTTACCAAAGATGGTTTAACGAAAACATGCATTTGTTTTACCCATTGACATAGAAAAAGTAATTATATTTCGTTAAGTGTGGTAATTATTTATAATTTTCAACAGAAATCTTTCATTTTATAGTTCATAATTTTTTTAACGCACATCATATCTGCAAACCTTATGTCAACGACCTAAATGTCACATCAACCGCAGTTTTTTGCAACGACTATAGTAGGTCAATAACCTTAACGTCACATTATGCGTTCGTAATTTGCACCGACTATAAAAGTCAGCCTATTTTAGCCAAGAAAATCAACGGTATTTAAAATTAATGACTTAACTGATGTTATTTCTTCTGGACAAGTAGTGTAGTTTCGGCTTGTATAAGTCAGAAGTGTCGTATCTTTGAACCTTGTTTCTTGTGACGGATTTGAACTTCCCGTTCGGCGTTTGTGTTTGCGTCGCTGTCTGTGTGTTTTGCTCGTAGTTTTCGACTGATTTGTCACTAGACGGACTATTTGGTAGATCTGGAAATTGATAGTTAGATATAAATAATGGGATATAGTCTAATCATTACTATTTAATCACAAATCATCGGTTTCTGAAAGCTTCAAGGTTGATCCGTTGCAAAATCTCTTGTTAAATCTCCTTCGTCGTGTCGATAGCACGACAGAGTACAAAATTTTGTGGATTTACGTCGCCACCTCGTCGTCGTCGTCGTCTTAACAATAAATTAAAGTTCCAATATGTCCTGCCTAATAGGCATACAATGATTATGTAGTGGCATTAAGTACATTTAAAAATATTTTACATGTCAAATTTAGTTATTATAAATTTAATGTCAAAATATCAATATACAGTCAAATTAATACATGGTCAACAATTCAATCAATAATTCAAGAAATCTTGGATCGTGTAGTATGCTCTATCAATTAACAAGTCAGTCAGTTTATTTTTAAATACTGGAAGTTCCTTAGTGCTCAGAATGTCAATAGGTATTTTGTTATATATTTTTGATTTAAAAAATTGAGAAAAATTCAACGCAAGGTTCAGAATCATGTACTGAATCCATGGTAACAGGCTGCACGTCGATGTCCCTGCCGCCCTGTACAATTATGTCAGCAACTATAGTAATGAGAACCCTAGAAATTAATTGTTTTTCTGATTAAGAAAATCGGCTGTCGTGTGCAATTTCGACTACATATACAAAGTAATTCTACAACAAACCTAGGAATTCCCCTATGTGAAACATTTAATAGAATATTATAAAACAAGTAAAACTTTATGAGTAGGGTATTTATGAGGGTATCGTCGGTCTTACCGCTATAAGCGATCGCTCACAGACAAGTCTGCATTTTATTTACAGGAGGTAATGTTTTGAATTGAAATACAAGTACTCACTATTCCTCCTAGGTCTTGCCAAGCCGACCCGTCTCGCCCTACCGAGGTACTTTGACCTGGTGGGATGCGATACCCTATTGTTGTTCGATACTTCTTCGCTTTCTGAAATATTGCGCACATAACTTTAACGGAGATATTATTCGCAAGCGAAGGCAAAATGGCTTTATGAGTCATTGTTATTTGCAAATGAACTCATTTTGTTATACCCAGATTTTAAATATCGCAAAATACCTGTTTTATATTTTACGATGGTATTTTCTGGAATAGAAATTTATAAGTTTTGCTGTCTATTTGTGACAAGCAGTATGACTAAACATCAAAATATAAGCGGATTTTTTTAAGGTATAGACACACCCTAAAAATGAGCCCAAAATCTAGCAAGAGTGATAGTATATTTAACTTTGAAAAGAGCTAACTAATATCTATCTAAATAATGAACGAGTCAACTATGCAAAGCTACAAAGACAACACTTCGTTATAGGCTAAGTTTAAGTTTCATGATTTGTAGCACAATATCGGTTCTTAAGACATAGAGAAAGCGCTTAGCCAAATTATAACTATCAATTCGCAGAGGCACATAAAAAACAAAAAACTCACCCTCAGTCGTGGACGAGATCTGGTCCGAATCGCTCATTTTCCTCATTTTCTTCAACACTTGCCGGTTATTATTCTCCGCACTCTCAACATCCACCAACTTCCTTTTCAAATGTAACTCATTATCAATGCTAGACTCCGTGCAATAGTCTATCGACGGTTTCTCATCATCATCTATAACATTGCCAAGTATAATCTCCATTACTTCCTGCCGGGATGTTTTGTTAACCATCTCTTCTAATTTAGCATCATAATCACTGGAAAGTTCAAAGGAGCATTCGGATTTGACTGGACTGAATACTGGTGACGGCGATTTTGATTCGAATGTTTTATCCACTGGTAATGATATTTCTGAAGCTACGTTCACGTCTTTAATAACATTTTTGGCAGTGTTCGGCAATTTTAAATGTCCATTTTTGTAGTAATTTATTACTTCGAAGGTTCCAAACGTCGCGCAGACCTCTTTGATTATGTTTTCCTCGTAAGTATCGCAGTTTATTACATGTATTTTGTTGGAAACTGTATTTTTTTCTAAGTAGGCTTTCAGGAAATCGCTGTATTGATGTCTTTTTAGTTCGGCATCGAACTTCTCGTGTTCAGCGAAGTATTTTAAGGCAACTTTTTCCGGTTTCGGGGTTTTAGGAGTTTCGGGCTCAGAATCTTCGGCAATTTCGGGTTTGATTTCAGGAATTTCTGTTTCAGAGCTTTCGGTATTCTCAGTTTCAAGGCATTGTGTGATGTCAGTTGCAGCACTGTCATTAGTGTCCGTTTCAGGTTCTAGAGTAGCATCAACAATGGCAGGCTCATCAGATTCCGATAGTTCTTCAGTAATAATCGTGACTTCAAAGAATTCTGTTCGCTTTTTATTTTCGTCATCAACTAAATTGTCTAGAGCATCTTTTCTGTTCTTCTCTGAAGCTTTACTATATTCTGATATTTCTTCCATTAGCTTTGAAAATGGTTTGTTTTCGTTGTAAGTCTCACTTTTGTCAGCTGTTTTAGTATCTGAATCATCAAACATTTCTGTGTCGTTTGTTAGTGTGTCTTCAAGTTCGTCTATAATTTCATTTGTTACTTTATTTTTGTCTTCATTTTTAATGTTTTCTGTTTTAACTTCTTTTTCATCTTCCTCTTGTTCTGTGTCTTTGGATTCTTTAGGTGATTTTTCTTCTTTAACATGTTCTGTTTTGCACATTTTATTTTGCATTATATTGTTGACTTCATTAGCTATGCACGCGAATTCTAGCTCAGGCCCAGGAATACTAGAATAAACCTGACTCAGACTAGGCCTAACATTCGCTTGAAACTCAAGAAGTAACGCAGCTTCTTGATTCATTCTCTTCTGTTCTTCATCAAGAAACTTCCTCATTTTCATCATCCGTTTAGCCTCTTCCAAATTCGCTGCGAATTTTGGCTTTTTTAACGTCACATCTGGTACAAAAGGTAGTCTTGGGGGACTAGCAATGGGCGTTTCTAAATGGTTCTCAACTCTGATAGGCTTTTGGTTACCTTTCGTGCCACTAGCTGTGGTAACTCCATGGTCTTTATCACTAGGGCTGGTAGATTCACCACTAGTTGAAGTATTCTCTGATTTAGAGCTTGAACCTTTAGTTTCTTTTTTATTTTCTGTTGGTTTTGGGCCGGATTGGTTCTGAGATCCTTTGGAAGAAGAGCTGCCATCGTTAGAATCTCTGTCAGTTGACCGCCGTCCATGGTTACCTCTACCAGACAAACTGTAATGGTCATCAGTTTCTTTTTTATCCTTTTTCTTATCTTTCTCATCATGTTTGCTCTTAGAACTACTCTTTTTATCTTTGTCTGATCGATGGGAACTGGATTTAGAATCTCTCTTATCTCTGGAACTTCTATCGGAACTTTTTTCTGAACTTCTTTCAGATTTATGGCTGGATGAAGACTTTTTGTCGTCTGAAGATTTTTTGTCGCTTGAGTGTTTCTGACTAGAACTTGAACTTCTATGAGATTTGGAGTCTCTATGGCTAGAGCTGCTCTTATGGGAGGAACTTCTATGTTTAGACGAGTCTCGACTATCTTTCTTATCACTCCGCTCTCGCGACTTCTCTCGTTCTTTATCGCGACTGGATTTAGATTTGCTATGATCTTCCTTAGCTTTCTTATCATGTCTGCTACTGTCTCTAGAAGTAGATTGCTTAGAATCCGACCTTTTGTCTTTGCTACTAGAATGTCTATGCGAATCTCTGGATCTATGCGAGCTTTTATGACTGCTTTTTCTCTCATCGTTCTTTTTATCCCGTTTATCTTCTGAGTTCTGATCAGCTTCTAGCACTTTCTCTGTATTAGTCTTACTGTTTACGTCACTCTCGTAATCAATTTGTAGATTGTTGCTGTTTGAACTATCGTCGTACAATGGCGTGTTGAACGTGTTAATATTAACTTGGTTATTGAACTGATAGGCTAGGTTAGTTTGCTCTGGATCTTTCTTTTCCGGTTTTGCTTCAAGACTATTCTCTGGAGATTTCGCTTCTATAGCGAATCTGAAAGAACTGGGCTCTTTTTTATCATTACTTTTGCTGTCAGAATCATGCTCGAAAGCCTGTTGGGCATCACACGAGTTCTCATTATTATAATTCCTGATTGGGGTTAGCGGAGACATATTCCTTCGCAAAGAAGAGTCACTGCTAGAATCGTCATCACTTTGTACAATTGGTTTAAAGAATTGTTCTTTATCGTCTTTTGGAAGCGGTATTTCATCAGGGTGAGGTACTTCGGATACTATGTTAGGTTCTTTTGGGAGTTCTATCTTTTCGATATCAATGTTTTCGAGCTCGACTTTCGGTGGGCTGTTATCAGGCGCTGGGATGTTCTCTAACTTTATTTCCTCATGCATTGTTATGTTGGTTTTATCTGTATTCTCATCAGAATCGGTGTTAACTTCAATGACAGACGGTTGTACATCTCCTTCAATTTTAGGCTTTTCTATTTCAGAAATTGAAGGTTTATCTTCATCTTTTATATCCACTTCCATTTTATTCTCTTCGTTAATATCTTCGTCCATTGCTTCAGCCTTCTCATCATTGCTTTTGACGGACCCAGGACTGACAGCTTCCAAGTCTTCTGGCAAGAGATCATCGGTACTTAGTTTACCGTTGGAAGTTTCTGTGGAGGTTACTGATTTCTTTCTGGATATGCCTAGGTAATTGTATACTAGGTCTTCAACTTGAGGTATGAACACGGAAGCGACTTTTGGGTTCACCACCTGGTCGACTATCCTTTCGACGCCCTGTTCTAGGTAGTTACCACTGTAATGAAATATTAAAAACTTTAATTAGTAATATCATACAGATTTAAAAATAAGCTTTTACTTCGTAAAACTTCTCATAAAGATTTTTGATTATTATTCTGGGAGGCCTTTGCCCAGCAGTGGGACAAAATAAGTTAATGGAAAAAAAATATCTGGATAAAACATTAGTTTGGAGTCCATTAGGCTGTTCTTTACATATTTGTTAGGTACATCTAGCTATTTAGGCTTATTTGTTGGATTATTGTATCCAATATCACTCATCATATGGGTACCAATTTAAAGCTGGATTTTATGCTTAATCTGTAACTAACAAACGACTTACTATAAGATTAGACTTTACTTGCTTAAATCTAGTAACATTTTCAATACTGATTTTTTCAATACTGACTTTTAGGCAAGCATGCAGCATCATTGACTGCAAAGTCAAAGTCAAATCATTTATTTTAATTAAGACACTTTTGAATGCCTCATTGCTTACTATCTGCGATGCGGAAGGCGGAGGACAGGGTGTTGTGACGCAGCATGGGAGAGACCTATTTCCAGCAGTGGACTGCGATAGGCTGAGTTGATAGCTTACTACCAGCTGAGACGGCAGCTGAATGTGAGTTTATCAAAGATAAAAAACGCAACTTACTCCAGGATATGTTTCCTAAGCTTCTCTCTTAGCTGGTTCTTGTTGAGGTCAGACTTCCAGACTTGCCGCGACAGGAACGAGGACACGGAGTTCTCCACACGCTGTCTAAGGTTCTGGTAGGCAGGACGAGTGTCCACGTCTGCGATGCAGTCCTTACGGAACTGGAATAGATAGATTTCCGATTATTTATTAGTCTATCTATACAAACTAGCCAATATTGCCTCCGTGATATAAAGGCACACATATAAGCACTGCACCAGATCGGCATCACCTCGTCTCATAATTACTAGCTGATCTCGATCTATGGTGATATCATTAGGATACAAGTCTAAGTGCGAGTTTCAGTATGATGTGTGCATTGACCTTAAATGTTAGGCTTATCTGAAAGATCGAGCCTGTAACTCGGATATTAGACTAAGGTTCAAGATGTTAGACGGTGGGTAGCGGCTCTGAAGCAAGGTACAAAAGGGAGAAGGCCTACCTAATGCCTATAACAAGAAGTTAACACTGTAACTTTTACATAATATCTAAATTGATACGAAATGATTTCAACCATTGCCTTTCTGCATTTTCATATACAATAATATTGCTAAGAGTTAATACAATTAAAATTGTATATCAGTTGCTAGGCACATCCATACTAATATTATAAATGCGAAAGTGTTATGTGTGTCTGTTACCTTTCACGCTTAAACCGCTGAACCGATTTAGATGAAATTTTGTATAGAGATAGTTTGAGTCCCGGGAAAGGACATAGGATAGTTTTTATCCCGCTATTACCACGTGAAACTTATGCGTATATAAAGTATATATTATTTTATATAGATATTTTGCTCAATAATGAAGATTTAATAAACGAAATTTGTTGCTATCTGTATAAGAGTGCCAATGATGATAATAATGACCAATACTTAAATGTACGATCTCACTTCTGGACAGTTAGCCTTGCCTTGCTACCAGCTTAAGAACACTTATATTATTGTCTACAGTATGAGCTATTCTCATGTAGTCCCGATATTATAGGAGCAGATTACATTATGCAGTTTGTTAAACTGACAAACTACATTAAGTATTCAAAATAGGTTGAGAAATAGTTTGGTGTTTTTGAAAGTCAAAAATAAAAATATATCAACTTAGTATAAAACCCTAGTTTTTTGTAATTACCAAACTAGAAATCGAAATTTTCCACATATTATAACATAAATGCACAATACTGATATAATAAACGAAATGTTTTATCATTGTTTGGTGTGCAACAATAATAATTTCATATCACTTTGTGGATATGTGTTTAAAGAGCATTCCTATTTGTTATCTATCATTATAATACATGCTAACAATACAGCTTTATTGCAAAACGTTTGACAGATTTGTTAATAAAGTGTAGTCAATTTGTTAATAGTAACAAATCTGGACACATTTCTTGGTAAAGAATATGATGTTAATAGGTATGTGTTACTGAAACCGATTTCCAAAAAAAACTACAAAGTGAAAAATATGTATTTTAGTTTTTTGCCACCAACTTCCGAAATTAAAGTTATTTTTCACTTTGTAGTTTTTTTGGAAGTAGGTTATTTTTTTTGTTAAAAAGTATTTATTTCTCGCTTTTTAGTGGGTCTGCTTATAATTTATCTAAGTTACTATAGCAGTGTCAACTTGCTCATGGCCTTTTACAAAATATTGCTTTTCCCGATGCAGGGACGTTAATTGTTGAGTTCTCCTGGTATTTCACCATCAGCTCCATTTCACCATTCGCAGTGTGACGAGCATGAATTGCTTAGCAACCATATTAAAGTAATCGAATCGCAACTTGTGAAATACTTATTATTATAGAATAGAATATATTTATTTGCTTTAAAACATGGTACAGACGCCAGCACATCAACCTACACCAAACTGTCAAATTTTCCCAATCAACATTGAACCTTATGCTTTAGCGATAAAGTTGAAAATCTATCTATTGAGTAGTTCCGGTGGCCATCTGTGGCCTTCATCATCAGTTCCACTTCACCAAATGGTGCTTTCCGAGAGCAAATGCACGAGTTACTATAAAAAATTGCCAAATCGCTATAGGTTTGCCTATAAAATTTGAGGGTACTTATCCCTCGATTTCCATGGGATCCTCTCATCAGATTCCAACTTGATGACAATGGGACCACCTTGAGAGCATACCCTTTCAAACGAAAAAATAATTTTCAAAATCGGTCCACAATTGACGGAATAATCGGTGTATATACATAAAAAAAATACGCGACGAATTTATAACCTCCTCCTTTTTTTGAAGTTGGTTAAAAAATATAAGTTTTACTGTTTGTTTTAGATCAATCAATCTGTCTAGCCTTTTCTCCCTCTCTCTGGTTCCAGTCTAATTGGATGCAGCTGAATACTACTATTATACATGGAGAGACTGCCTATGAACTCAACTGTCACTAATGAGACACAATGACTTTTCTATTGTTTTTTTTTTTTTTTTTTTTCTTCAATGGCAACTGAGCCGATGTCGACTATTCTGCCAGCGTCATGTGGTGACAGCAACGCAGCAAGGTGAGCCGCAGCCGTCGAACTTTGCACTCCGTGGTAGTTATCTAATTATACGTTAGTAGCTGAAAGGACGAGACAATTTTTGTTAGTCAACAGTTTTTTTTAATTTTTTATTTAGAACACCACAAATCTATATAGATATTTACAAAGTTGTTAGTTTATACACACCTAACTACAATTTAATTTCATTTAAATTTAAAAAGAATGATAAAATTTTGATAAGTTTAGGGGAAAAGTTAGTCAAGAGGGAATGGAAGTTAGTAGGAAGAGGGATTTTAATTTTGGAAAGCTTATGATATAAGTCAAAGGATTGGGAGTTTAAAGGACAAGAGAAAAAGATATGGTCCAGAGTCCCATCATCAAGACCGCATTCGCACAGAGAACTGTCACGAACACGGATCTTGTTGAGGAATACTGGACTGCAGCAGTGGCCAAGTCTCAGTCTGCACAAGGATGTAACAGTTCTCTTGGACAGTTTGGGGCATTTAAAGAACCAAGGTTTCCGCTGGATGTCAGGTTGAATACTGGCGTAATACGCCCCCTTAAGTTTAGAACTTACCCGCCATTCTGCTGACCACGAGTTGTACAACTTGTGTTTGGAGTCAGATCGTAAGTCGTAACTTTGTATCGTGTAGTGCTTCCGATCCACCGGGTTAGATGAAGCAAATTTAGCCAAAGAGTCGGCGCACTCGTTGCCACCTATACCCGAATGACTGGGAACCCAAGCTATCTCAATGCTTAAACCGTTGTTCGAGCATCTGTGTAGTAAATTAAGTATGTCGAAAATGATTTGACTGTGAATTTTAGATTTTAGTTGACATTGCCCTAAAGCTTGAATGCTACTACGAGAATCGGAAAAAATGACAGAGTTTTTAATGTTGTGGGTTAAAATGAAATTAACGGCCTCTAGAATACCAATGCATTCCCCTGTAAATACTGAGGCTTCTGGTGGGCATTGGAATATAAGGGCAATTTTAGAGTTCTGGAAATATGTTGAGACACCTGTACATCCTGACGACGATAACTTGGATGCGTCCGTATAAAAAAAGTTCCAGCCCTCCCAATATCTTTTAATGGCCCGCTCAAAGTCGCCTTTTGCGTCCTGGGAATTTTTGGAGATACCAAGTCCCAAAACGACCTTTGGCTTGAAATGGACCACCTCATAGGCGGAAGAAAAGACAGGAAGAGAGGGGTATTGACAAACAGGTGAGGAGAGTTGTTTAAGTTCTCTGTACCTATTCATCAATGGAATAGATTTATTATTCCAGTAGGAAGACGTGTTAAGAGAGAGGTAGATTTGTTCCAAAATGGGGAGTAAAGGATGGGATGAAAGGGAGAACACTTTTGACAAGAAACGATCTGCTAAGTATTGTCGTCGAAGGTTAAGAGGAGGTTCTGCACATTCAACCTGGAGAGCATTTATAGGAGAGGATTTCATGGCACCAATTACGATCCTCAGGCATTTGGACTGGACAGAATCTAATCTACGTAAAGCTTCCTTATTGCATGGCTCGATCAGGTAGCTGCAATAATCTAATACGCTTCTGACCAGTGCATTGTAAACTAGCTTTAATGTGTATGGGTGAGCTCCCCACCATACACCTGCCAAAGCCTTGAGGACCGAAACCGAACGCTCACATTTTTTGACTGTATTATTAATGTGGTCCACTCCCGACAATTTGGAATCCAGGGTAACTCCCAGAAACCTGGCCTTCTCCTCAATTGGGATAGCTTGACCGTCAATATTAATGTTAACCTGGGGTATACGGCGTTTACGAGTAAAGACAACTGCGGTACTCTTTGGGGCACTTAAAGATAACCCGCGACCAGAGAGCCATTGGTTTAATGAAGACAAAGAGATATTAATGGAATGAGCGGCGTCTTCGATGGAACTGCCACAGACCAATAATGCAATATCGTCAGCATATTGAAGTACTTTACAGTTAAAATTTAAGCAAGAAGGAAGATCATAGGTATAAATATTATATAAAGGAGGACTAAGTACGGATCCCTGAGGTAGACCTCTCCAAACCGATCTCGATTCAGAGCTTTCCCCGGGAATCCTGAGTTGAACACTACGATCTGCAAAAATACTGCAAATGATTCGACGAATCCTAGCCGGGATTCTCAGCTCTTGCATTTTCTGCCTGAGGACTGGGAGGAGAACAGAATCATAGGCAGCTGAAATGTCTAAGAAAACGGCTACCACAGACTCATTCCTACTAAGGGCCAGCCGGATCTCTGATGTGAGGGTACCCACACTATCAGCTGTACCCAGACCTTTCCTAAAGCCAAATTGAGTCGTTGGGAGCAGTTTCCTGTTTTCTACAAACCATTCTAAGCGGTTTTTAATTAAATGTTCTAGAAGTTTAATAAGGATGGACGATAGAGCAATTGGTCTGTAAGAACAATGATCGCTAGGATCTTTACCAGGTTTTAATATGGGAATTACGACTTGAACCTTCCAATGAGGAGGAATATAACCGGAAGTAAAACAATAATTGACTAAGTCCAGATAATATTGGTGTGTCTTATCACCAGCTTTAGTAATGAAGGAGTAAGGGAATCCATCCACTCCAGGAGCAGAATCCCTTACATAGGCGAGGACCGGCTTAAGTTCACCAAGAGTAAATGGCCCATCCAGAGGATCATCTGAGATCAGCTGTGAGTTCGAATCAACACATTCTTCCACACCGGGGACATAAGCTGGAGCGAGCTTAGAGAAAAACTGGTTACCCAGTTCCGCTGACAGTATGCTCCCGGATGGGGGCTTCAAACTACTTCTGTAAGATTTTAGTTTACGCCACACAGCCGACGCTGGAGTGGTAGGATTCAGTGAGCCACAATACTTCCGCCAACCATCTCTCTTCTTCTTTTTGAGTAATTTCTTGGACTTAGCCAAAATATGTTGAAAAGCAATGATATTTTCCAGGTTCATGTCGGAGTTGAAATTCATTTCGGCTTCATTCCTGGCCCTGATCACAGCAGAACAATCCCTATCCCACCATGGCGGGGATGGAATTTTGCCCGTTGGCGGTTTTTTAGGAGGGAAGCAGTCATCTGCTGTAGAGGATATTGTGTTGGAAAATAAGGAGAAACATTCCTGAGCAGACTCAGGATTAATGGATAGGAGGGAAGAGACTCGTAAGTCTAAGATTTTTGAATAAAGGTCCCAATCCACCGAGTTGAGTTGGTATTTTAACAACGGAGGGGAAATTTTGTCAGGAACAGTCTTGGAAGGGATTTCAACCATGATGGGATAGTGATCACTCCCATAAGTCATATTCAAGCGACTCCAATTAAAAAGGCCGGCTATACTAGACGAACAGAATGTTATATCAACACAGCTGCTGTTCTGCCCTGGTGCAGACCTACGTGTGGAACTGCCATCATTAATAACACATAGGTTTAATTCGTCTAATATATCCACTAGACCTATTCCAAAGTTGTCACAGGTATCAGACCCCCATCTATAATGATGGCCATTAAAATCACCCATAATTAGTAATGGACCTTGTACATTACACAGCAGATTTTTTATTGTGGTAAGGTCTTCAATTTGTGGATGTGCAATATAAAAACTAAATATATTTATATCCTCAGCCTTAACAGCAACAACATTGATGTTGTCACCAACAAAGGGTAGAGGAATCGGGGAGAATGGTACTTTGCTACTGATAAACAAAGCACATCCCCCATATCCATCTGATCTGTCATGGCGAACACTACTGAAACATGGAATCCTGAAATTATTTTCAGAACGAAGCCATGTCTCAGCAATACCGCAGATCAGTGGTTTGAATTTATTAATTAGATAGAGTAGGTCAGGTTTCCTAGGAGTAACACTCCTCACGTTCCATTGAAGGAATGTCAGGGGGTGGAACATTGTGAATATAATTTACAATGGATGTCAATTTGTCGGCAACGTGGTCAGGTAGAGATTGTTTAGGATTTGCTAATACAGTCAATAGCATACTGGATATAATATTCAGAATGTTTTCTGGATTTTCAGAGCTGGTTGCACCTTCCCTAGGGTAAGCACAACCGTTTTGTGAAGGAGAGAAGGAATAATTCTGTGTGAGTGCTTGATGAGCCTGCTTGTCATAGCTAGGTGAAAGTGGGGCATGGGATTTTGGTTTAAGGAAGACCGTTTTACGGTAAGATTTCAGATTTTGGGAAATTGGGCTGGGGGAATAAGATGAACTGGATACTGGTTTAGACTTTTGAGATAATCTCGACACTTCAGCATATGATCTTGAAGTTGGAGGGAGGACCTGACTTGCTTCCTCATATGAGACCGACTTCTCTGCCATCAGGGCTTTTATGCCCTTTTGTCTACCCAATTCAGGACAAGCCTTATCATTTGCATAGTGATTGCCAGAACAAGAAATACAAAATGCACAATCAAAGGAAACTTGGCAACCATCTCCTGGGTGGTCTTGACCACATTTAAAACAGCGGGGTTTCGAGCGACATACTGTACGTGTGTGACCATACCGACAACAATTAAAGCATTGGATAGTCGGATACATGTATTTTTCAACCGAAAGAGCGGAGTAAAAACAGAAAACACGCTGAGGTAAAATTTGGCCGTCAAAGGTTAGAACAACCGTTTGAGTGGGTTTCCATTCGGTAATACCCAGAGAAGTCACCTTACGGTTCATTCTCCTAGCCTTAATTACAGGGCCACATCCAGTGGGAACCTTGATGTTCTCTATAACTTCTTCCTCAGTCCATTCAATGGGAACGTCTCTGACAAGACCTAAACGAGTGATGTTAAATTGGGGGATTGAGGCAACAAAATTATTTTTAGATAGGATTGGACTGACTAGAAAGCTGTTAGCATCCTGGTGAGACTTGAATTCGACTGAAACCCTGTTTCTTCCTAAGCGTTTAACACTGCCTAGGAGTATGTTGCTAAAATTATTTTGAGTCAAGAACATACCAAATTTGACAGGATGCAGAACAGTACCTGGGGTTTGACCATCTTTTAAGGATACGTGTACGATAAATGGGGGGTAATCTCTAATCGTATATATCTGTCTTCCAATAGTGTTTTTAGCTAGCTTAGGAGGGTTGATTGAAGCAGCCGGGGGTGAAGCAGCAGATCTTTTCCTGTTTGCAGATTCGGAGTCCATAGTATTTACATTGTCGTCGGGAAGGGTAACAGTTAACACCGGAGTGTAATCAAAGGGATCAGGAGGGTCAGGGGGTTTTTTGATATCCATATTGGATGCCGGGTAAAATATTAAAAAAATAAACTAAACCAATGTTAAAACAAACCTTTTCTAAAACACAAACACAAAGAACAATGTCGATTTAAGTTCACAGTAAATAAAACCACTAAAATCGAAAAAATTCAAAACACAACAAAGCACGTGTTAGGCCTTCACCACTACCAACGAAAGTCTCTTTTCTATTGTTATCAAACTTAATAAGCTTGCCGAACAGACGAGGGGCTATCTGACCTCCACAACCCAGTTACTACCAGCTAATATTTTTTTGAGATAAAATGATAAATTACAATCAATTTAGAAAATATTATTCCAAAACTATGTTAGTGTTGGAGAATACTTTTTAATTATTTGTTTATTGTAGATGGTTTGTGTGAAAGATTATTATATGGGTTTGTAAGGGGGTGACTTCTGAGATGACAACTAATAGAGACATTATGGAAGAAGAAGATATGCTGTGCCAACTGCATTCATCATCATCTGCCTAGTCTTTTCCCAACTATGTTGGGGTCGGCTTCCAGTCTAACTGGATGCAGCTGAATACCAATATTTTACATGGAGTGACCGCCTATCTGACCTCTATAACCCAGTTATTGGGTTATACAATACCTCTTGATAAGACTGGTTGTCAGACTTTTGGGCTTATGATAACCTGTAACAACTGTCAAAGATGTATGAATGACAGCAGGCACCCACGGCATAAATGGTTTCCGAGGCATGGAGGGGTCTTGGTATGTATCCCCCTGTGCCAACCCCATTATACATACATAATTATATTGGGATGCAGAGAAGAGGATAATGATGAGTAAATCGCACAAAGCAGTAACATAGGCTCAATTTTAGTTTAAAAATATTTATTTAAACTCCAATAGTAACATTTGGTGTCAAAATCCCGAGACTTGCTTTTGAAAATGTAATAAGCATTTTCATTTCAAACAGAGGACAACACACATCTTTTTGATTATTAAAAACAGCATCTCAAGATCATAGCAACAATTAGGAGATAGCTGACATGAAATCAATTGAGTTATTTTGACCTTAGTTTGTTAACATAGCATATGGCCAAAACTGAATATATTTTCATTTGAGTTAAGTGTATTATAGATTTAATGTCTGCTGT
Source organism: Hydraecia micacea (assembly GCA_914767645.1). Classification (NCBI taxonomy): domain Eukaryota; kingdom Metazoa; phylum Arthropoda; class Insecta; order Lepidoptera; family Noctuidae; genus Hydraecia; species Hydraecia micacea. The sequence goes on from OU611798.1 coordinate 1,100,392, forward strand.
ATACCATTGATCTTTTCAGTAACATATTTAATTATCTGCCCTAAGTACTCCTATAAAAATAAATAAATATCTTATTTTACACAAAAAATCAAGACTAAGCAATACAGAGAGATTTAACTACAAACTTATGAAGACTAATCCCATGACTGAGATTGGATACGAAATGCCTTTTCGTTGGCTTTTTTTATCTTATGGAATAGCATAAAAGCAATTTATGAAAATAATGCTTGAGTAGTGCTGCTAATGTGATTGAAGAAAGGGACACACAAGGTCAGAGAAAAATGGCGACTTCAGCCCTAAGTACACCACAAAAGGCAAAACTTGATAATGAAAAATAGTTGTTTAACTCACCTGATCGAATATACCCTTCGATTTTAACTCATAAACTAGTTGATCGACCAGCCGAGGATCCCCGGGCATGTATTGCAAATGCGCCATATTTACGGCATTAAATAACTATAATGTTAAATAATTATTACTCTAATAGTTTAGGCTATTAATTATTGCTATTAAAATATTTATTATTGCGAAAGAAAATATTTAAAATATCTACGAAAATGAAATACGACAAACACAGCACAGTCAATATTTAAGGGATGCCAGCTGTCACAACACGGGTGTCGATGGTATCGATGATTGGTTTGAATCGATAATTTTGTCTACGTTTATTGATCGCGTTTTAATTTCAATAATTCATTGTATCGAACTTATTCGTGCTTGCTATGTTTGTTAAACGAATAAATATTGTTTGATGCTCACTACACAGATAATAGAACACACAAGTTTAACACAAATTAAAAAATCTTAACTATCTTAGAATCGTGACACTTCCAGTTTTCCAATTTGAACCAGTTTCATTATACTTAGTAAAATAATTTACGATTTAAAGGAAGTATTCTAATACTGATGTCATCATCATTCTTATTTTTTTCTTATTATTTTTATTCTAACGCTAGGTCTACACGCGACATTTATAGCCGCGCCGGCGGCCACAGCCTGTCGATTTCAAAATCCGACGTCCACACCACTGCCCACACCATAGATATATGAAAGAAGGAGATATGCCCGGTAGTTGAAAATGTATCAGAACCCGATGTCGCTAGGTTGGCCCCACCACCGCGCCACAACTACACATGTAGTTCAGCAAAAGCAATAGATACAAACTCGCGCACACACTTGCAATTCATAAATCAGAACGTACTACACAATCAAATTATAAACCTTAACTCCTCAAACACAACGTGCATTTACAATGCACCGTACATTACTTACTCACACAAAAACATCTACCGCTATCGTTGTGCTGTGCAAAAGCCATTTATTTTACATATACGCTAGTGATTGACCAAATCGGAAAGTTATCGATTCTTCCATTAATTATTGTACTAAAAAAAATGTACGGTCATGAAAATAAAATAAATAAAAAACGATATGTCCAGAGCATATTATATTATAAATCAATAAAATGTAGCTAAAAAAAATAATTGAAGTAAATAAAAAAGTTAATATTATTTTACATCTTCTCAAGGGTCTACGAACCGGATTTACACGTCATCTTGTCAGGTCTTCTATAAACCGGGTTAAAACGGTTGACAAATTGAAAAATTAACTATAATAGCAATATATTCGTTGGGCAATCGACATTGTTGTCGATAGCCTACGTTAGTGGACATTACCAACTACATCACTATCTCGCCGCAAGACACAGCGGCTGTACTATGCGACGCTCGGCGAAAATAAAGTATCGTTTTGTAATGTTTACATTGCTTGTCCAGTCACTTGACGACATACTTAGTGGTTAGTGGTTAACCTTTTAACCGCTTACGTCGGATTAATCCGACAAATATTTTCGTGTCCATTCCGCCAGGGTCGTATATATACGACAAAATAACACAGCTCGTTTAATCTGAATTATTATTACATCATCACAGCTCGTTTCATCGGCGTTTATTTTTCGTTTTTTTTTTTTTTTTGTTCGGGCGCTGGGGGCACGACAACTCATATAAAGTCGGGCGGTTAAAAGGTTAAGGAGCAATGTATTTGCTGCAAAAATAGTACAGCCGCTGCGATATTTGAAAACAAAAATAACGTAGTAAAAGCAAGAAATATTTTACCATTTGTTGTTTTTCATGATTTTAAAGACAAATACAGTAAAATACTTTTACTTATATATGGTAAGTGATTCCATGAGATACGAAGTTTTTATTTTGACTTCGGTTTTTACAGGAAACCACTGAACAACTCGGCATTTTTATATTTTATCACGATCACGGTCGAAAGCGCACTAGTTCGCGGAGACGGCCATTTGCCGAGTACAGGCCCAATTTGCCCATGGCGCGTGGACACAGACACGCCCCCTTGCCACTTCTCCTGTTTTTTACATTTCTATGGCCCACACACAGACTTTGACGTAGCCTAGCGACAAATTGGTTGTCGTGAACGTGAGATTTTGAAATCGCCAGTGATTTGCCGGATACCTAAGTCACTGTGTGTATTACCTAGCATTAAAGACAACGAAAACAGTTCACTAGGTCTAAAACAGTAAACTTAATGGTGATTTAATATTTGGTGTAAAGCTGAAAAGTGATACAGATGACCATAGTATGGTAGTCCTAACATATTTTTATGTGATTTACTGGAGTAAGTGCAAGTCTTTTCTTCCTTTTGATTGACACATTACATTATATACTTTGTTTTACTGCCAGAACCAGCGCATTTTAATTTCGGAAGTTAATAATTTGTATGAACTTTACTCTATTTTTCGTGTTTCGTTTCTAAACTTTTGAAAATAAATGTTTCTTTAAAATAATCGATAATATTTTTTTCGAAGAACGTCCCTACTACCAATTAAAAAAAAAATGTGTAGGCGAAGGCGACCACACAACCGAATTTAATGTGTTACAAAAATGAGTTTCTATTATTAGTGTTTATTATTTCTACAAAATAATAAATTCAAGCATGCAATTTATTTATGAGTAGGTATGTTTGGATATAAAACTCAACGCAGAATTTAGTGCTGGTCACTCACGCACTCTGTGTGTCAGGACGGACTGTCAAATGTCAACCGTTGTCTGCCGTTGACAACAAACCAAACCAAATAATCAACATTTCAAATCGTGGTTGTGAAATATTTCAATCTATTTCAGAAGAAATATCCTGAAAATGAAGACTGTTTCGGTAAATATTGAAGAACACGACCGAGTACATTCTGGTTTAATTCAGCAACAAAACCAAGAATGCATCGCTGCTGGTAAGTAATAGTTTTAAAATAATACGTTAGGTTTAACCCGGCAAATTGTGGAAGCCTTTTGATTTGAATTATTGACGTAATTCGTTTATTTGATGTCAGAATGTCAGCTTGTCGTTCAGCTGTAAATTTTTTGTTGTATTGTAACCTGTAATTTTGTGTTTTATTATTATATAAAAAATATTAAAAAAAACAGAAAGATGAATAAATTAACGTCTTACACGATAAAGAAGGTACACCAAGCGTATTCTGAGAAAATGCTGACACCCACGAGTTTCGTAGATTTAAGTTTACAGAATGCTAAACAGAACAAAGATTTGAATGCATTTGTGACTCTCACGGACGACGTTGCTGAAACCCAAGGTATAGAAAGTGAAAAGAGGTTCTATATCTCCAAAAACCCAAAACGTTTAGACGGCATTCCTATTGGTGTTAAAGATAATTTCTGCACAAGCAATATAATGACTACTTGTGCGTCGGAGATGCTTAGAAACTTTGTGCCGAGTTATGATGCTACAGTATACTCGAGATTAAGGGCAGCTGGTGCCTGTTTGATAGGCAAATGTAATCTCGATGAGTTTGCAATGGGCTCTGGGACAGTAGACTCAGTATTCGGTCCTACTCGCAACCCTTGGTTATATGATAGGGAAAATTGGAGAATCGCAGGTGGGAGCTCCGGTGGTAGTGCAGTTGCTGTAGCTTCAGGGTCCTGTGTAGCGGCAATCGGCTCAGATACTGGTGGATCAACACGAAACCCAGCCGCGTTATGTGGTGTTGTAGGATTAAAACCAACTTATGGTCTTGTATCCAGACATGGTTTGATACCATTGGTTAATTCAATGGATGTGCCTGGTATCTTAGCGCGGACCGTTGAGGATACTACTATGGTGTTAAACACAGTTGCAGGGCCAGATAAACTTGATTCCACAACACTAACAAAACCATATGATCCGATCACTCTGAAAAATATAGATCTATCAAAGGTAAAGATAGGAATCCCTAAAGAATACCACTGTCCAGGTATGAGCATGGAAGTAATCAATACATGGAGTTTAGTAACAGATTTACTAGAAAAAGAACATGCTATGGTAATGTCCGTTTCAATGCCTCATACATCAGTATCAATAGCAGTTTACTCAATATTAAATCAATGCGAAGTTGCCAGCAACATGGCTAGATATGATGGCATTGAATTTGGTCTTAGAGCAAACGCAAATAATTCAACGGAAGAATTATATGCATTCACAAGACACCAAGGGTTCAACAATGTTGTGCGCTCAAGAATCCTAGCCGGCAACTATTTCTTACTGACAAGAAATTATGTGAAATACTTCATAAAAACTCTGAAACTAAGGAGATTGATTTTGGATGACTTCAAACAAGTTTTCAATAAAGAAACTGGAGTTGATTTGCTTTTGACTCCAACTACGCTGACCGATGCACCGTTATATAAAGACTTTGTTGCTAAACATAACAGGGATCAGTGTGCGGAACAGGATTATTGTACGCAGCCTGCAAACATGGCTGGAATACCGGCCATTTCCATACCTATAAGGCTTTCAAAGAAAAATCTGCCATTGTCCCTACAACTCATGGGACCAGCATTATCCGAAGAATTATTGTTGAATGTAGCTAAGAAAATTGAAAGTCTTGTACAATTCCCTGTGATGAAATCTGCTTAATATTATTGAATTGTTTTGTGAAAAAAACCCATAATTTTATTGTAGACATTTTTTTTTGCTTTAATTCTGAATAAAATAATTTATTTCAAACAGTATTGGATTATTATGTTATATTTAAAGCCTCCAATATACAAAAGTGTACCGTAGTAAGTAGTCTTCAAATAGTGAGAAGTGAAATACTTTTTCAACAAAAGACAAGAGGCCTTGTGTAGAAAAAGTATTTTAATTTTCACAATAATTTTACAAGTGTTTGACAATGGATCAGGAAACCCATAGTCTTAAATGATTTTATTTCTGCAAATAGATTTCTACAAACACTATTACAAGTGAATCATATTTTAAAAACCAGATGAGGTTGGTGTTTCCTGTCAGATTACTCTGAGAAGCAAGGCAGAAACAAACTCAGAGGTCACAGTCTCTTTTAAAGTCCAGACATAATCTTGGTCAGATCATGTGAAGACCATGTAGATGTCTGACATAGTGTTGTGGCGAAAGAACGGATTGGACCTGTCCAGTCAGTGCACACATTTGTCAGCCTATTAACCTTTTGACCGCCACAGTCATCTATAGATGACAGGCCAAAAAGTGCCCAGCACGCCACAGTCACGACTACATGACAGACTTTTAAACGTAAATAAAGCTTATTAAACAACATTTATTGTTTTATTTCTTTTGCTAATTATGTTCCTTGACTCATTCTTATTTATATTAATTGACCTCCTTTCTTTATATTTCATCTATATTTACATAAAATGACAAAAACTTAATCCAATTCTAAAGTTCGAAAAACATAGTTCCCTCTACGCCACAGTCACCATAGGATGACAAGTAGTGATGTGGCTAACAGGCAACATAACAAATAATATCGACCTGAACGGCAACCTACGTTACAGTTAATTTCTTTAAGTTATTCTACAAAATTTAAATGCAAACGTTGATATTGAAGGTTTATAATTGAGAAATCATGAAAGTTTTTAAAACCGAGCTATTTATCTGCTCATCAAATGTCGGTGTCAGTTGATTATCGATAAATCATAATGACCATAATGCCCATCCTCATCACGCTGTCAAATTGTCTGTGCCTGGAACGCCACTGTAAAATAATACGAAACCATAAATATAAAAGCTCTATTATTATTTCGATATTATTAATAAATAACGCTTGCACACCTCTAGTGCAGAGGCGAGCAAATTTAAGAAATCCGTGCCGGCCACGCCACAGTCATCATAGGACGACAGAAAAGTACTTCATAGTTGGACATAGTGCTGTGATGGTATTGACTTGATTTTATCGATTGATGTTTTGAATTGTGGATTTAAATGATAAAGGCTGCCGAAATTTTGACACATATCATTATAGAAGGACACATCGGGACAAAATAAAACTCCTGTATATTATATTTGAGGTATTTTAAAGTTTATTAAAAAAAAATATATCGGTAAAAAATGAACAGGCAGTTTTTATCGATATCATTCGGAACTCACTACTGTTTTGTAGGTATCTAAGGTTGAATTTTTAGCTTGGCGCTGAGGGCACGTCGTGGTTTTTTTGACGTGGCGGTCAAAAGGTTAAATAAAAATAAAGATGCAAAGCAGTACATCTTTCTGTGCTAGCTAACCCTTTCCTTCTACCTAGGTACTTTCTATTTCAAGTACCATGCTTGTAAAGTAAGTATGCCTCACATATCCCAAATCAATCATTATTCAGTACCATTACATACATATAATTCTCCATCTACCTTTTCCAGCGGCGCTAACATCAGAGATCCTATCAAAACTCAACATATCCATCGACGCCTTGCCTCAGAAATGTCAGCAGCTACTACTTCAAGCCGCCGAAGCGCAACACGCAGTGGACATCAACCAACTCGACCCCATCGCCATATCCCTACACCAGACGAAAGAAATGTCGCAGAAATTAGAAGAGGAATATGAGATATTGAAGTTAAAACAAAGGAATGTTCAGTTGCAAGCGAAAATCGACCGTAATAATAAGTTTTTGGAGGGTTTGAGGAAAGAATTGCAAAATTCGCAGGATTCTTTGGCGAGTCAGAATCCGAATCCGGAAAATATTCAGGATCTCATCAGACAGTTCAAGCAGAAAGTGGTTTCTTATGAGGAGAGCTGTGAGAAGGCTAAGGTATGTCTTATTGTTTGCTCAGGCTGAATTTGTGTCCGGTTGATGGCAATAAGCTCGCCCCCTATTACATGGGACTTAAATATAACGTGAAATGTGGGTGTAAGTACTGTAGGTACAGCTTTGCCTAACCCTTCTGGGATTAGAGGCGTTATGTTATGTTGCGTGTCACTTCATCACCTTGAAGATGTTTTTTTTTGCAAATGGCATCTCGCACGTCAACCTAGGAGGTTGTCGGCTGAATAAATCGGCCTTGCCTGTGGATGCCTTAATAAATTAAGGCCTCTAGACAGGACTTAAAAAAACGACTACAAAGTCACCCCCTGTGGGGTACGGATCTCGACTTAGGGCGCCGTTGTGGGAGGGCAGCTAGGGATAGGCTGGATGTTTTTTCTAACAAGTTTTAATGCCAGGTAGTGCGCTGCCGCTCTCCTAGTTGTCAAATTGGCTTAGTCGACCAGTGAGGCACTTCGGAGCATTTTAGTGGTCAGTTTTAAAAACTCCCATTTCTTTAAAATTTCCAGACAAAATTCTCCAAGCTGTCGGTTCCGGAAGCCATATTACCAGCGTCATTGACGGCATCTGTAGCAACTCTGGTTGCGTTGCGCGAAGAAGCTGCCTCGCTCAAACTACGTGCTGATGATGTGGCGTTAGCAAGGGAAGCGAGGGATACTTTTATAAGGTTACGGAGATAAGATTATATGTTTATTTTAAATCTGTTATGATAAGTAGTAATAGTTCAATGGTTCCGGGGCGAACTAAGTATACAATGTGTAACTGAATTAATGTACAGACGCCAGCACATCAACCTACTCCAATCTGTCAAAATTTCCCAATTGAATATGAACCTTATTCCTTTGCAGTAAAGTTGAAAATCTATCAAAGAAATTTGACAGATTGGGGTAGCATGATGTGCTGGCCTCTGTACTTATATTATGAAAGTAGTTTGTTCAGAATCGTTTACTGAATGGATTTCCGTCATTTTCAATATAAGTAATTTTTTATTCCAAAATTAAAAACTACATAAATTACAGTCACACTTCCGCCGAAACAAACCAAAATGGACGAAGTTCAAACTACGCTAGACCCTTATAAGTGTGAGGCTGTGTGCTTGCGTAGATTTGTAATGTGACCACATTTTTTTCCCACAATCAGTAGGTATAACTAATTTAATAAATAAACAATGTTTTATACATAATAGAAAAAAATCACTGTAAATATTGTGACTACATCGTAATATTCTAATTTGGGTTTTTGATGGTGTACGTTAATTCCGGGACATGTTGTAGAGAGTAAGTTCATTCCCACCCATGGCACCATTCCACTATTGGTCAACCCAGTCCTAGCAATCATGAATGTCTATTATATGTTCCAAAAGTATATGATGAAAATGTAAACAAGTGAATCAGAAAACGTACCTGTGGATGCATTGAGGGCTTTAATTTGATTATTTGAATAGGTACTGTAACAAGTTTTTTTAATTTTTTATTTTTCTTACCACAATGATGTCGATTAGGTACAATATAACAATGTTATTCAAACAATAATTGTTGGAAGAATTATTAATATATCTATAATTGGGTTGCAGATGAATGTGTTACTAAATCCCTTTAGTGAGCGATCGCGTTAGAATTTAATTAAATAGGGTTTGTTTACCCTTTCTTCAGATACTTAACGTTTTCACCGCTTGTGTCGCATCGTACCCCTGCCGCTCGTGTCGTATTTCTGCGACAGAGAAAAGCATGATATTTTCGTCCTATTAACTGCGTGGTACAATTAAAACCATTATTAAATAGAGGTAAAAACTTTTTGACTATTTATTCATCGATACAACGATTTCTCCTCCTTATTCATTGTAGGTACTATTTTATCGATTTGAAGCCGCGCGTTAGGGGTACGGCAATTGATAATTAGCCAAGCGCTTAAAAGGTTAAGGAACAGACAATACCTTATGTGAAGAGATTAACGAAAATATAATTTCTATATAAAATTAAATGATTTTGGTTCGAATATAAGTTTACCAAATCTCTTTAAGTGTATCGCTTTCTGTTCGGGGAGTAAAACATGTAATATTTTATACTACACTGCTATTTAAATAGTACCGCCCTAAGATTGAGAGCAGTGGTGGCTCAGTGCTATCGACCCTGACTTACCGAGTTGTAAGGTCGTGAGTTCGAACCCAGCCAGGCACTTTACCTGTGCATTTCTTTACCACTGCTCTCAAAAGGTGAAGGAAACATCGTAAGGAAACCGGAATGTCCTTGAACCAAAAAGTAATGGTACAAAATATTAATTTTCTTAGGTGGCAATAGTTCCATGTGGAACTAGCTATATGGAACTACTGAGAATAAAGGGAGACTTCTACCAACCCGCAATGGGCCCGCGTGGTGGATTATGGCCCACTCCCTCTGACAGAGATGAGGCCTGTGTCCCAGTAGTGGAAACATTATAGGCTGGGTTATGCTTATGCTATAATTATGCCCTTAGATTGTAACATCATATTTAAAGTTAAAAATAGAAATAAATGTTAAAAATTTAATGAAACAGCCGTTTATTTCCAATACATGCAGTTCTGTATAAACACAAGCTCTAATTATACCTAAACGACCACTATAATTATAATATTATTAAAACCATTATAATATTAAAATAAAATATAATAAAAGTACGTATAGACGCCAGCACATCAAGCTACTACAATCTGTCAAATTTCTTTAATAGACTTTCAACTTTATCGCTATTGCATAAGGTTCAAAGTTAATTGGGAAATTTTGACAGTTTCAGGTAGCTTGATGTGCTGGTGTCTGTACACTGCTTCAACGATCTCTTGGCGCTCGAATGTCGTTGTCAGGGGCGGCTGCTGGTAAACATTTGAGCAATTTGTTTGTGAAACGTCAGTTTAAATGTAGAAGAAAACAAGATGGCGGCGCTAGTTCCTACTTTGGCCACGCGCCAGAATAACCTTATAGCGCCATAAGCTAGAACAAAATGGCGGCGAATCGAAGTCGTACATCGTCTACGTCAAGGCTTATTCTAGATCTTTGGGCGAGTAAAATTCTTTTTGTTCGTCAACGACTTCTTCAACTAAGCTCTCTGTCTCTCCACAGGGCCAGGAGCATCTGGTCACTGGTTGCGCTGTAAAAACAACGTGAATATAATTATAAACCTGAAATTTTGTAGTTTTAGAGCTTTTTAGATTTTTTTCTGTAGGGGGTTGATGACAATAGGCTCGCCCCCTATTACATGGGATTTAAACATAACTGGCGAAATGTGGGTGTTACTCTATAGGTACTTCTTTATAAAGAACCCTACACATCGATAACATTACACCTGTCCCCCGAAGGGTTAGGCAGAGGTCTACTTATAGTAAACAAACATATTGTTGTCGATGTTTAAGTCACATAAAATAGGTGGCGAGCCGATTGCCAGGGACTAATACGGAATCCCAGCTGCTAAATTCGATAGTACTCAGTCCGACCTGGATTTATAAGCTCAGCAGTCGCGCTTGTGATCACTAGACCACTGTAGTCAAAGTTATACAACGGTTTCATCTGCCTAGCCTTTTCCCATGTTGGAGTCAGCTTCCAGTCTAATCGAATGCAGCAAATAACGGTTCAATGATAAGTAAATACATACCTTTCAACGCCATCCTAGAATGCTGCGACTTCAAAGCCATGGGGTGTTGTCCATAACCCCGCTGCCCCCGCAAGCCCCAAAGGAAGTAGGTGTTATTGACGGTGTTGATGCCTTTATTCTTGTTGGTCTGAAGACACTTGTCTCGCGGCTCCACGGTCTGGCATTGAATCTCAGAACGGAGGTGGCTGTAGTTCGTTTGGGTTGAATGCGTTTGGCAGTTCACTATTGTTGCCTGGATGTGTAAAAGGTATTATGTGGTTAGCCGGTTAGGTTTGGGTATGAATGTGGATGGCTATAAGAGTAGGGGAAGACCAAAGAAACGATGGATCGACTGTATGAAAGATGATATGGTTAGAAAAGGGGGTGATTACCGAGATGAAGACTATAGTCCTTGCGGAACTAGTTGTGCGCGCGGCCAACTAGTTCCGCGCGGACTATAATAGTGAAGTATGGAAGAAGACATGTTGCGCCGACCTCAAATAAACTGGGATAAGCGCAAGAAAATAATTACGACGAAAAAAATAACATCGTAAGCTTTAGATTACTCCTGCTTAAATCTTGGGGAAAACTTCGTCTGCTTGATAACGTAAATGACGCAATGAATGTTGTTGATTTGGCTAAATAATAGGCATTGCCATTGTAAGTGTGTTACGCAATTGTAGTGCAGAACTTTTCGGTATTTGAGGGGTCAAATACCATATTTCTTAAAGATAATGTAAATTTAACATACATACCCACTGACAAGCTCTTCTTTTCCACTCCCAGAGGTCCCAGCTGTAGTTCTTCTGCTTATATTCATCCATTGGATGCATTTCCGTCTGAATATCCTTGTCGAATACCTTAGCTGTAAAATAAGAAAAGATTTTAGCGTCACTATATTTTTTGAGTAACGTCGATACAGTCAGATTCGTCAATCAGAAATGGCAGCTCCTATACAGGGTGGCAGGGATATCGATATATCGATGCGCAAACTGAATCTATGAATTCAGCACATGATCCTAGACCCCATAGCGTAGAAATTTTTTGTCGGTTGCTGTTTCATACAAAAGTGCAATACCTACACGGTCAAAATGTGTGGAACAGGATTTTTTTTCATAACTGAAGAAAAATTTCCACCGCGTTAAGAATCATGTACCTACCTACTGAATCCATGATGACAGTCAGATGTCCCTGCCACCGTGTATATTTGATTTTTTTCACTCTTTTAATATGTATAAGAAAAAGACTTCTACTGCTAGACATTTCGTATACGGCCGAAACTTTGGCTAGGTATTAATTTATTTCGTACAAGCAGCGCCCCGCGGTTTCACCCGCATAAGTGTCGACCCCGTGGGAATATCGGAATAAAAACTATCCTATGTCCTTTCCCGGGAGTCAAACTATCTCTACCTATACCAAATTTCATCTAAATCGGTTTAGCGATTTAAGCATGAAGAGGTAACAGACAGACTGACACTTTCGCATTTATAATATTAGTACGGATTCATAACCAGATAAAATTGATTCCAGATTCCTACAATCCTCCTGGTTGAAAGTAACATAGGTACGCTCCAAACCCATTCAAAATCGCGCTATAATCCTACAGCTTTGAGGCGTATGATACGCCCACTTCAGGTTCTATACGATATGAGGTATCTTTTGATTGCGTTGACTTAGAAGTTTGAATTTTTCACTGCTTCAAGGGATTGCAACCCTGAGTATTTGATAGTACTCATTCTTAGGCACTCTAATAACAACTACATCGTCGATATTGACGTTGAACACGTGCTCCACGATGTTCAGCAAGTTGGTGAGGTGCAGGCTGTTGGCGTGGTTCATATAAACACAAGTCTGTACCATGTTACTCACTCTTAGGCACTCTAATAACAACGAGATCATCGATATCTTTGACGTTGAACACGTGGTCCACGATGTTCAGCAAGTTGATGAGGTGCGGGCTGTTACGCGCGTGGTTCAGCACCTCATTCACGTACCTGGTGGAAAGAAAACGTTTTATTTACCATATATTATTACAAACAATGAAATGCTACCTGTGACGGAATGTTGGCCAAGGGAGAAACGGGCCGTCCCAAAGCGCGTTGGGTTGATGATATCGTCAAAGTTGCGGGGAACACTTGGATGAGGGACGCACGGAACCGGGAAGTATGGCAGAATAAAGAGGAGGCCTATACCCAGCTGTGGGTGGTTCCAGGCTGAAATGATAATGATGAAGCGCTAACTGCTAAACTGTGGTTTCAGGAACTCACAGTCACATAAAAACATAATAAAAGATTTGAATCTCATACTACTAAAGCATCCTTTTTGCAAGATGTAGGATGCAGGTCTTACAAAAAGTCGACCCCTATAAAAATCGCGGTCTTGAGTATGGGTAGCTTGGTATTCAAGCTATTAAACTTTATGAAATATAGCAGATACAAAGCCTTAATGCCTTAGGGCCAGGGCCAGTTGTGTCTGCCAAACAACATACAACAACATTACCAGCCCTTGGCAGTTTGTACCAAGGCACCTCTTGGTTGACTGGTCGAAACTGCCAAGGGCGAGGCGTAAGGAGAGATCACACGGCAGATGCATTATTTGTGTGTGAAAAAAATACTTTTTTGGTTTGAATATCTCAAAATAATAGAATTGTATTATGATTACTTATCACATGACATTTGCATTTATTTTACTGTTTCTGAGCTTTCGGAAAATTTCGATGAATTTCAGTTGAGAAAATATATTGAACCACCAAAAAGAATAAGTATCATGGTTGGTGTGTGTGTGTGTGGTTGGTATAGGTTTACCTCTCTGGCTCTTTACTGAACCTGCCAGCCATCTTGACACAGCAGAATCCGTAGTACCGGCCCTTAGACTTGATGAGTCCTATCTTTATGTTGCTGGGCACCAGTGCACCCACGCTTAGACATAGTGCGCAGAATCCTAGGAACTGGAGAAATCACAATATACTTAAAAATAGCCCCATAAAGGCCGATGTTAATCAAAAATCGTATGAAAACACGAATGAGGGTTTATAAGTCCTGACTGGCTGATATATCAACGCACAGCCTAAACCGCTGGTCCTATGGTTACTGTTATGGTTACTGTGACACTGGTTGTTTTAACCTTTTCACCGCCACGCCATATCGGTATTCCTATGCCCTGTACGCCAAGCCCGAAAATCTTAATTAAATACCTACAAAAAAATAGGGATTTCAACATTATATCGATACCCATTATTATTATTTTTTTTATCAATACTTGCCAGATAAATGGTCGATCATTAATATGTTAAAAAGAACATTCCAATATTAAATATTTTACAACGTTCCACTCAAGTAGTTCCGAAGTTGTTAATAACATAAAAACAATGATTAAGACACACAACAGTTAAAATGAAAATAACTCTAGGTACAGCACTATTCTCAGTACTGATGTACCTCACTGTCGGGAATAGCCGACATTGGCGCCGTCGACGAGTCTTTTATAAGACATCGTTGCATGTACATTAGAGTTGTACCATAGTGTCATACAGTTTATCGATGTTAGTATCTAATTAAATTCAAAGGCCACAGTAGTTTGTTTTTATTATTCTTGAAATTTACACTTATTGCAACAATTTGGGTTGTTAATGGATTGAATGCAAATAAAACTATTTATTTACCAATCATTTAGTTTAATTATTGAGTTATATTATTAATAATTACTTTGAGATCATATTACTTACATGTCACATATGAATAATATTATCACGTGATATTATTACATAGCAACAATTTTTATAACAGGAACTTTCTAATATTCTCACTAATCAGATTAATTATATGTATAAAATAAATCAAAATTTTCGTATGAAATTGCGTAGTATATACGTAACGATTTTTAAGTATAACGATATTTATATTCTTAAAATAGATACATTATTTAGTTTCTCGTATCTAACCTAATTAAACATTAAAGGATCAACAATCAACAATTATAAATGCTCACTGATCAGTGTTCAAAAACTACAAAACTCACTAAAAATACTTATAAAATATCAACAATAGTACATAATTAGGTATAGTGTAATAGTGTTGCAATAATAGAAATATCTCTTAAAATGAAATACTGAAAATAAAATTTACTAAACCATTTTTTAAATTAGTCCTAAATCTCGTAAAAATCTATAAAAATTCAAAACATACAAATGTCAGTTATATTAATTATCATAGGTACTCAATAGTCAGTCTTGTAACGATAAAATGACACAGAAAAATAATAATATTCTTATAATAATCAACAATTGTATATAGATAATTTTAAATATCACAGATCAACATTAAAATCACATATTTTGTTAAAAATCAACATGTTATACAACAATAAAATATCTATTTATTGTGATATTTTTCGAAAGATGGTGCAGCACAAAGATAAACGTTACATATTTTACACCAGTAGCGAGTCTCCTTTCGTTTTTTTTTTATTGCACAGAACTTACATCTTTGATGTTTTGCTATGCGAGTAGGCATGTGGTCTTTTGCATTGCCGGGTAATATGCTAAGGGGATTGTTAAAACCTCGTCCAGTTCTTATGGGTCTTTCTAAAACGTTACCAGTGTTGTAACAATCTATCATTTGCCGAATTAGGCTCAGTTGGAAGTCGGCAAATGCTAAATTCGGTATACCTTTTATCATTTTAAAACAAAAAAAAGCATTTAAAAGGTGCATATCAAATATATGAAAGAATAGTTTTTTGTACCATTTTACTGTTTTTCGTATGCACTGAAGTGACGATAACAACATGTCTGCAGTATCAACACTACCCATATTTTTAGAGTAGTCTAAAACAGCTTTAGGTTTCATGACTGGTAAACCCGTTTCTCTATTTATTCTAGCTGATGGTTCCATGGAATTATCATGAATGGTTGATAACATGTATATATATTTTTTGTCCCTCCATTTACATGCCATAAGGGATCCAGAATACTGCGTTTCCATTTCATGTAGATTTAGTTTTCTGCTTAAATTAGCCATACACTTTCTATTTTGTTTTACAGTACCGCAAGCATAAATGTTGTTATCATATAAATATTTAAATAATAGTGGACTTGTGTACCAATTATCTACATACAAATGACGGTTTGAGCCAAAAAACTCTTTCAGTAAAGACGATACAACGGCTCCCCCAACGCCTAAATTTGCTGGATCGTCAATATCTGTAGCTGCACCACAGTAAACTATAAAGTCTATTATTAAACCGGAATGTACATCGCATAAAACAAATAATTTTACCCCAAATCTATTTCTTTTTTTTGGTAAGTATTGTTTAATTGTTAAACGGCCCTTGAAAGGAACAATACTTTCATCTATACACACATCTCTATACGGCGTAATGATACTTTTAAATTTTCCTCTCGCGTGAGCGACACATGCTTCTATTTTAGAAAGAATTGAATTTTCTTCATTTGGCCGGGAAAAATGTAGCATGCCTAAAATCATGCAAAATCTATTTCGTGACATTAATTTAGAAAAAATGGGGGCATTTAATAAAATATCTGTCGACCAATGTTCTTCAATAGTCAAATGACGATTTCGGGTCATCAGCATCATAATTGTTAAAAAACATTGCATTTCTGGGACTGTAACATCATACCATCTATGCAGGCGTGAATGCATTCGTAAGTCTACTTTCAACAGAAAATTGTTGTGAAATTTATTTGTCATTTCGACAATGAATGACATAAAATCATTGTCCATAAAATGTTGAAACACGTCGAGTTCAGTAAAATTTTCAGAGGGAGTAAAATGCAATCCAGATGAAAAGTCATCAAAAGCGGCAACTTCTGGTGGCCGTCCTTCTGTAGTCCACTTAAACTGTTCTGTCTCACGATTTCTGTAATGACGATCATGTCCAGAAGTTGAGGGCGTTTCATCAGACAGTTCTTGGTGACCAGCAATCGTCGGCTGTAACGCATAAACCACTAATTAAATATTTGTGATCAAATAACACAACCATATAAATTTAGGAAGTTTGTTTGTTTAATCGTTTAAAATCAAACATTTATAATAAATAAAAATTCACCTAAATATCTAAAAAAGTATTTAAAAAAATCCTGATAGTAATTTTTCTATAGTCTACTGTATTTAATTGTATATTTTTGTATACTGTATTTTATATGAATTGATGGTAAATTAAAAATCTAATCTGGTAATACTGAAACCAGCTAATGACAATTCGCCGAATATTATTTATAAAATTTCGTCTGCGTGAAGTTATATTTGTGTGTCGCAGTTAAATAATTTGGCAAAATAAATATATTGTACTTATATTAGTTTGATTTCACACTGACAATAAATATAACAAGTAGGTAAGTATAATCAAGTACTATTATCATTTATTTACTTATTATAATCATTTATTATCTGAATCATTTGTTTAATTTCAGGATTAAAACAATGTCACAAAAACGACCAGGATCTCCGTCGATACTATCTGGGTATATAAAGCTTCGTTGCAAAGAAGATACAATAAAAAAAGAAGTAGCCACACAAACAGTCAATGAGCCTTACGTGGCTCGTAACAAAAACAATATATTATTTGAACCAGGCGCATTGTCCAGAGTGGACTTCTATAATCAACGCCCTTCAGATGAGAGGAACGAAAATTTCTCCAGATTAATCGCATTTGAAATGGAAAGAGTACCAGAAGATAGGCGTACTAATTTGTACGCGCAAATAATTAATTTAATCAGAATATACCGGGGTGATTCCGATTTATCCGAAAGTGTTGATTTCATACCAGAATGTCCTTCTGACGAAGATGAAAATCCTTTACAATTAAATATACGGTACAAGAAAATTGATTAAATTTTGATTAAGGTTAATTAAGGTTTGATTCAATCAATCAATCAATCAAAAGGTTTGATTATTTGTTTTTAATTATTATTTCATGATTAAGTTCCCAAATAATTTTGTATTGTTACTATTTGATTCTTACAAGACTGATTAGCATAATGCAAATAAACAATTTTCAATTTTTTTTAAGTTAGGTTCGACAAGTAGGAACATGTTTGCCGGCAAACTCGCGTCGAAGCTCATGCGTGATACAATAGGGATTTATTACTTGTTATTGTAGGTAATATTGTAAGTCAACATAAAATATTATTATTAGGTATGCTCATTTTGTAAAAGTTTGTTAAATTAAATAAATTGTAGACATCTATGGTGTTTCATTTCATTTGTTAGTAACTACAAATGCATATTTATGTAAACTATTCATAATTGTTTCTGATTTATGAAACACGGTAGATTCACACCGAAGTGGCAGCGCAGCGGCCGGCACTTTTACTGTTAAACGATTTTAAGCTTTATCTCGACTAGGAAATGCGCAGTATCGCTTGAAAATTCAAAAAGGCATGCGGCTCCGCGAGACCTTGAGAGTTCACAGGCGATACTGCGCATTTTGCAGTTGAGGTAAAGCTTAAAATCGTTTGCTAGTAACAGTGCCGGCCGTTTGGTTTGAATTGTGCCATAAGCTAATTTTAATTTGTGGGTAAAAATTGATTGTGGGTAAAAATTGTTTTCGTAATTTCTCAAGCTCAGTTGAATATGATTATATAGGTACCCTTACAAAATGTAAGCGAGTAGGCGAAATAAGAGAGCACTCTTTAGAATATAATAACCAATTAAGTATGTACATACTTACATGTAAAGCAAAACATAACTTTAAATTAAAATTAACTTACCTCTAAATCATCTTCATCTAAAGATTCAGAAAACTCATCGTCTTCAGTACCTTCCAAGATACGTAATAATTGTTCAGTGGTAAATACTTCTTGTTGTTCCATATTTCCCGCACTAAAATTCACTTTATACGCTTACGACGTCACGAGTCAGTCGACTTCTGCCGACAATGGCGCAGAGGGGACTGCTTATCGAGAGCTTGCTAGGGATGCGCATGATTGGCGATAAGGGAATATCGAAAATGTATTTACGCAACTATGTTTCAGTTTTTAATATAGTAAAACTACTTTTTTCTCAGTGCTTACAATCGTTTATATTTTGTTAGAACAATAAAAACTGTAATGACAAATATTACAATACCTTAAGTTACCTAAATTAATTTAAGAATATAATATACGTCAACATGATACTACATCACTAGCAGTCGGCTCTGCACGACATTGGCGTCATGGGACTTACTTTTTTAACCATAAATTATTTTACTTTTTATCATCAAATATTTAAATGAGGAATATGCATTTTTGTTTACTGTATGCAACTAAATAATGTTTAGACATTCAGCTTTCAAGGTGTATCAATAAAATACATAAAAGTAATGATTTAATAGGTTTATTTTGTATTTTTCTGCGACCTGTTTTTTGTCGAGTATAGCCGTCGTTGGCGCACAGGGCACGCTTGCTCATGTCGGCTATAGCCGACATTGGCGTTCAAAAGGTTAATGTTGGCGATAAGCTAACAGTTTCAGAAACTTTTATAGAGGACTAGCAGCGCCCCGCGGTTTCACCCGCATAAGTTTCCCGTGCGAATATCGGTATAGAAACTATCCTATATCCTTTCCCGGGACTCAAACTATCTCTATACCGAATTTCATCGAAATCGGTTCAGCGGTTTAAGCGTGATGAGGTAACAGACAGACACACTTTCGCATTTATAATATTAGTATGGATTTATAGCACGGGTGTAAAGATTTTTTTTTTTAACTATCTACTACATTTATCATCGCAGGATTTTTCTTTAAACGCCGAAAAAAACACGTTTCTTGTATGGGAATCCCTAATAATTTTTAACTTTTTTTTTTTTTATAGCGGCCATAGTACACACTCTGTGACATAAGGCCGGACGGACGGACAGCGGAGCCTTAGTAATAGGGCCCCGTTGGCACCCTTTGGGTACGCAACCCTAAAAAGTGACAACCTATGAACCTACAAAGCTAAAAACTTGCGCGTGGAGGATTACGGCCCACTCTCTCATACAGAAAGGAGGCCTGTGTTCAAATCAGTGGCCGACAAATCCTATGGCAGATATAATGATTACGAACCTCTGCCTGCTTGATCGCGAGTAGTTCAGTGTTGCTTGGGTAACAGATGTAATTCGGCAACGAGGTCAAAAACAAGCGCTCCTCCATGCTCGGACGGACGCTGACCCTGGTCTGTGTTTACAAAAAAACAATCAATTAGTATGGAGAAAATGTATTATCGGTCAACGGCCGCTGGTAGTTGCCTAATTGAAATTATGAACATTTCTGTACCTAATTTACAGGGGGGCAGGGACATCGACGCGCAAACTGTAATCTGTGTTAGTGACCGATACTTAAACACGTGATTATATAGTCATGATAACAAACAACTTTTACTATGGGACCAAACATGAAATTGCGAAAAAAAATCTGCTGTTTATTCGTTTATGTTCGCCTAACTGGTCAAAATGTACTGAACAGTGGATTTTTTTTTTCGCGATTTCAGGTTTGGTCCCATAGTAAAAGTTGTTTGTTATCATGAGTACAATCACGTGTTTAGGTATCGGTCACTAATTACCAGTCACCCTATAAGTATATCTTACATAATTATGTAGGTATCTATCTAAATTATAACGACGCCAACATTATACAAAATAAAACATACCTTGGTTATCGATATCCATCTAACCTGCGGTGTTTTGCTAGCAAATTTATTTTGACCCTGTATACAACATCCAACTCACCTGATCAGAAGTGACGGTCCTGCCCTTCAGCAGCTTGTCGATGACCTCGTGAGGCATCGTGGTTTGTTCCTGGATGCTTGCCATGATGGCCATTAGTCTGTTCACCGTGGAGACGAGGAACATGCAGTTTTGCATCGCGCGCCATACTTCCCATAGCTTGGTGAAGAGTGGCTGTAATGGATGTGACATTATTTTATATTTCGCTATGTGCTAAGTGTTAATCTGCTTTCAAAACGGTGAACGAAAACATCGTGAGGAAACTGGCATGTCCTAGAACCAAAAATTCCAAGACATGTGACATCTGCCAACCCGCACTGGGCCCGCGTGGTGGATTACGGCCCACTCCCTCTCACCTAGAGGAGACCTGTGTCCCAGCAGTGGGAACATTATAGGCTGATTATGTATTTACATACAAGTTTTAATCAAGCATCTTAATCTATCTCTTTTTTCGAGGCTTAAGATTAGCATAACTTCGGAGTTATTAAGTATACCTAATGAGAGTAAAAAAAGTATTTATTTTTATTGTTTCTAATTATTTTTACAGTTTTTCACTGTAAATGTAATGTCGTGTAAATAAGAAATTGCTTAGCGACAGATAGCATTAGAATTTAGAAGTAGTCCTTCCTGAACCTTTATAATGATGATGAAAAGTTCGGTCCTATGCTATAGGCCTCTCCCTCCTTGTTGCTTCCGATCCTGCTGCTACCAGCCATCCGCGCAATTACAAAAGTACCTAATTTATTCAGATTAGGCTGATAATCGGCACTTTTGAACGTCAAAAGTACATAAGACAAACCCCCAAAACGCCTCAACACTTTCTAGTGGTGCTTTAGCTGAGAGAAAGAAGTGGCGCAACAAACTCCACAGCAGCACAGCTGTCTGTTATGTTAGAAGAACTTACAAAAAACTTCGGACAGACAGACAGACAGACAGACAGACAGACGGACATGACGAAACTGTAAGGGTTCCTTGTCAGAACTACGGAGCCTTAAAAACCAAAAATACTTACAAAAACATTAACAACCGGTACAGCCGCCTTGTACTTGACAGCCGCATGCAACTCCTGTAGTACTGCACGCGTTTTCTCGACGTATTGACGAGCCTTCTGCGTCAGAGCCTCCACGTCAGCTAACAACTTGCGAATGAAGACCTCGTACTGACGGTTGAACGCTAACAGGTCGAAGACTTCTTTGTAATCTTTGCTGGAAATATGATAAAATATCAATATCAGGAGCGGCGGGGGGGCCTAGTGGTGACCGCCCCGACTTACCTGTCGAAGGTCGTGGCTTCGAACCCAGGGAAGCACTTTACTTTGTGTAATTTATTAGAACATCACTGCTCTCCAAACGGTGAAGAAAAACATCATGAGGAAAACCGCATTGTGACCGCGTAGTGGAATACAGCCTACTTCCTCTAACAGAGAGGAGGGTTTATATAACCCTACTGATTGATCAAAATCGTTACCCTGAATAGGTATCTACATGTGGCAGCTTGTAGGTAATCATCACATTTTCCGACCGATGCATGACATTCAAGTTTGTTATTGATCTGTTACAAGCTTTTTTATTTAAAAGAAGATAAATCAATGATGGGGTAGGTAAATTCAATCAAACTCACAGAGTAACTTCATGATTCTTAGTCATGTCTACCATAACATTGCCGGTCTCATCCTGCATCGTGATAACATCCTCGATGGCTGTCGTGAGGGTGTTGACCTTCTGCATGACTGTTATCAGGGAGTTTGATAACAGCACCGAGCATGCTTTCGCAGCGTCTATCAGGTTGTGGGGCACTGCAACACAGAAGGTTTCTGTTACAATTGGTTAAACAACGTCTTAAATGGCTAAATTACCTACTAAATTGAAAGACGTGTACCTAATCGCATTCAGCAAGGTAGCCTCCTAATTGTATTGCGTTATGGGCCAGCTCTTGATATCGATATCGCCTGGTGGGAGGCGATGGATGAGGTTGTTGCTGGGATACCTAGTCGGAGTCAATATATAGGTACTTACATTCCGTCCATATTCACACGATTGCGCGTAAAACGCTTTATCAAAGCAAGTTCATGGTAGCAGTTGCTTTAATTCATCACGTACGTGCGGTGGCCCAGTGGAAACGGCCGCGACTTACGAGTTGTAAAGGTGGTAGATTCGAACCCTGACAGGCGCTTTTCTTTGTGTAAATTATTTCATCACCACTGCTCTCAAAACGGTGAAGGAAAACATCTTGAGACAACCGGCATGTCTTAGAAACAAAAAAATCAAAGACATGTGACATCTACCAACCCGCACTGGGCCTGCGTGGTGGATTACGGCGCACTCCCTCTCACAGGGAGGAGACCTGTGTCCCAGCAGTGGGAACATTAGGTAGGTATAGGCTGATTACGCTTATGCCTTATCCCAATTTATTTGAGATCGGCGCAAGATGTATTCTTCTTCCGTACATTAGTTGTCATCTCGGCAATCACCCCCTTTTTTGCCATCTTTCACAAAGTCCATAAATCGTGTCGTGTTTTTGTTTGTAGTCGTGTTTTTTGTGAACTCTTATACCCATTCATCACACGTCTCTAGCGAAAATATTAAAAAGAAAGAGCAACATCGAACTCACGATCAGGTATCCCTTCGCCCCCCTTCTTGCAGTCCCTATTGAAGAGTCTCACGCCTGCCGTGTAGCCGAGCAATACTTGTAGTTGTTGCAATTTCTCCTTGCGCGGTACCGCTACAAATAACTTTAGGTCTTTCATGCTGAACACGCTTTCTAAGGCTGCCATGCCTTCCTTTAAATTCTGGAACATTTTAAAGTAGATTAATCTATAGGCGATAAGGTCGGAAATCTTTCTGTGGGCGATTCTCTTATGAACTGCATTAGCTAAACTACACCTCATACCACG
Source organism: Hydraecia micacea (assembly GCA_914767645.1). NCBI lineage: Eukaryota > Metazoa > Arthropoda > Insecta > Lepidoptera > Noctuidae > Hydraecia > Hydraecia micacea. The sequence continues at coordinate 1,123,667 of OU611798.1, forward strand.
CTGTGAGAACAGATTGGCTGATAGTCAACATGGGTGATAGGAGGCACAGATAATATATATTAGGTACTAGAGTGGTAGGTCATGAAACAAAAACTGTTGCATTTTATAAACATTCGCTGTAGTATACATAATAATCAGCCTATAATGTTCCCTCTGCTGGGACACTGGCCTCCTCTCTGTGAGGCAGTAGGCCGTAATCCACCACGCGGGCCCAGTGTGGGTTGGTAGATGTTATGTCTTTGAATTTTTGGTTCTAGGATATGTCGATTTCCTCACGTTTTCCTTTACCGTTTTGAGAGCAGTGGTGATGAAATAAGTAATTTACACAAAGAAAGCGCCTGTCTGCAGGGTTCGAACCTACGACCTACAAATCGTAAGTCGCTTACCACTGGGCCACCACTGCTCTTTCTGCCATGCTTTGGTATAGTTATTATTATTTGCTCTGGTGATGTAGTGGCACTAACTACAGAGCACACAGGTAGGTACTGCTGTCGTCAACGCATTTAAGGAGTTAGTACCTATAGTGGCGATTTCTATGAATCAGCACCCTGATTGCGTAACACACTATCAATCTCAATCTGAATCATTTTGAAAGAGATTGGTAATCCTTTGCTTCATATGTATGTTTGAAAAATTTGGCTGCTCAACAACGTAAGTAAATAGCGCAATGAATGTTGTTGAACTGTCAAAATGAAAGCCATTGCTAAGTACTGATAGTGTGTTACACAATTACCCCGCTGGTCTTTATAAATGATTACTCACAACAATATACCCAGGATCTCCCAGTCCACTGGCAAGACTAAAATAGATAGAAATCTTCCTGAATAGCTTTTCAAACCCCGCCTCGTCGTTCGTGTCAGGATCCATCTCCGTAATCTCGTTGACGAGGGGACTCATGCATTTCGCAATGGTGTCCAGATGTTTTTCGATTAAAATATGAAGCTTGTCGTAGTTCGTTTGTAAAATGAACTGCATTTTCATAATGTTTAGTGCCGTTCCTCCACCTGAAAAAACATCAGAGAATTTATTGCGAGCAAATCGAAAAGAAAATGGAAAAGGTCAATTAAATCAATTCAAACTAGGCTGCATTACTGCCGTGTGTTCAGATAGAAAATACGAATTTACATTAGCTAGCGGAACTACACATATGTAACGGGTACCTACCTATCCATGTTATAATATAAAACAGTTTGTTTTTGTTTTATCGTGTTTTGATATTGATCCCACCGCGTCTGTGAAGTTTACAATGATAATTTAAAGTGCTCTTACAAGCTGTCGTTGACCCAAAAAAATCATCATTTCCTTTTTTACCATGTTTACTATAAAAATTAAAAATAAAACACGACCCATCTCGTCAGTGGGGTTTGGCTAGCTAATTTAATTTGACCCGTACCTATAATCCCACGTTCACGCGAATGTTAAAACATCTCGGCGGGATTTTATCGTGCATTGGATTTTCAACTCTCGGTGTTGAGCCGAGCATTGAGAATCCAACATAGTGATCCCAGCGCGTCAAAAAACACTGTTGGACTTTCAACTCTGAGCACTAAGCAGTACGTTGACAATCGAGTGCACAAAAAGAAATCGCCGCGGGAAATAATCAGTTAATCACTCGTGCGAACTTGACCTTAAATGAGACTAAAAGCTTAGGTGTCAACTCTGAGACTGTAATGAAGAATAACTTGAACATTGATATTGATACTGAAGGCCTGAAGCCCACCTGAGTAGTAGGTAATGGTAATATACCTAGTGATTGCGTCGGCAACGGAAATCAACCCCGTTTCACTTAGAAAGCGGAGCGTCGAGCGGCGAGTGGGAAGCAGGAAAAGCTTTTACGCAAGAATCTATCTGGAGATAGCACCAAGTAACTGGACTCGTGTGTATTACGCCTGAATATCTAGACTTACACAGAGACCCTCAGATATTCTATGAAACTAGTTTTAAATCATCACCATGGGCGATGTGGTCGTTAAGCGACAAAGCCCTTTAAATAAAAATAAAAAATCTTTTTACAAAAAAGATAACCGACTTCAAAAAAAAACTACAATGTGATAAATAATTTTAATTTCGGAAGTCAGTGTCGTTCGTTCCGCATTTTCGTTTTTTGACACCGACTTCCGAAATTAAAGTTATTTATCACTTTGTAGTTTTTTTTTGAAGTCGGTTGTTTTTTGTAAAAAGTTTTTATTTTTCACTTTTTAGTTGTACCTACTCCACACAAATTCAAATAACACTAAGTGCATTGAAGAATTAAAGACACCGACTAGAAGAATTATCAAAATTCGCATAGAAATGCCGGAGATGCAGTACATTTATGCATATAACATCGTACATAAGAATGATTACAATAATGTATTATATACTAAAACCTTCCTGAAAGTATGTAGATCACAGTAGTGAAAGAATTATCTAAATTGGTTCATCAGTTTTTGAGAAAATCGCGGACATACAAACATACATACATCTGTTAAAAAATCATCACCATAAATATAAATTAAAGAAGTCACATTGGTACTTATTGTATTTTTACCTCACGAAGCGACGCGCGCTTTACATGTGGTTACGTGCAAACACGCTGTGAATGTGTGTGTAAGTGCGGGAGCTCTCGGTACCGTCCGAGTTGTGAAGATAAGTCAGAAGTGTGTGTGTGTGTGTGTGTTATATGCTGACGATACTCGTCTTCACGCACAATTCCCAGCGTGGTTTTACACTTGGTTACCATGAGTAAAGCGCACGTCGCGTCGTCGTGGGATAAAAATACTATACTTGCCCGGATATGAACCCACAACCTCGTGCATGAGGCGAGGCCTTAACAATATACATTGCTATTAAAAACAGCTAGGTACTTACGCATCACCATAGACCCACACTCGTCGACAAAATACGCCAAATTATTCCTGTTGATCGTCTTCGTGAAGAGTTTCCCATACTTTGGGTTGAGGAGTAACAAATCAATCACGTAAGTTACGAACTCTGGATCAACAGTCACATTCTGTCCTTGACAGTTCCGTGTTATTTCATTTGCCATGTTTTTGATAACGTTCTCGTTACCCGCCATTTTTGTGTAAACCAATTAATAACAAGATATAACTATGAGGTTCTGGAGTGGCGACCGCGTAGGTACCGGAAGACGTAGGGTTGGAAGGCCTCCTACAAGGTGGACCGACGACCTTGTGAAGGCAGCAGGAACCCGTTGGATGCGAGAAGCACAGAACCGGTCGACGTGGAGGTGCTTGGGGGAGACCTATGTCCAGCAGTGGATGTCTTTCGGCTGAAATGATGATGAACTAAGAAAAGATGCGGATAAAAACTAAAAAAATAAAAGTATTGTGATTATTTGTGATACAGTTGCTAAGCGATTTCGTTGCGTTGGTGATAAGGAATGCGTAATCAATGTCACAAACAACATCACATCATCTAAAACCATAGCGAAAGATTGTCACAATGAGGTTCTAATATGAACATTTTTGACAGCTATTTACACACCCGACTACGTATTTAATTTTTTTTCTTTACTACAGCGACAGACTCCCACACCATGTGATAGACGAGAGAAAAACATCCCCGATATAAGCACTACCACCACTGCTTTGCTTTTACCACTTTCTTGGCGTGATTAAGGGCGCTTTCAATTTAGACGTTTCGTGTCGGACCGCTGCGGTGCGTTTGTCGTATGGCGCGCGGTACGGCAACAGTGCGGCGTCAGTACCGCGAACGCTCGACAACCCGCACCGCGAGCTTTGTATGAAAACAAAACGACCGTCCGTGCGCAATACGACAAACGTACCGCTTCGGCACCGCAGCGGTCCGACACGAAACGTCTAAATTGAAAGCGCCCTAGATTGTTTTAATCACACTTATATTATAAAGGCGAAAGTTTGTGTGTTTTTTACTTCTTCACGCACAAACTTATAAATGAATTTGGATGAAAGGTACACAGATAGTTTATAACCAGGAAGAAACATAGGATACATTTTATCCCGATATTCCCACGGGATCGAAACTTATGCAGGTGAAACCGCGGGGCGCAGCTAGTAGTACTATAAGTCTCTCGAGCTAAGCCGCGGGCGGACAGACAGAGTGGGTATAAGGGTTCCTTGTTAACTACGGAATCCTAATAAAGAGTCCATGGAATGTCTTGCCCGTTCTCCTGACGTTGGGCCGCCTCTTCTTCCGGTGGAACGCGTGACAGGCATCTTGCTTCTACTCCTCGGATCCGGCTCGAAGGACCAATATGTGAGTTGGGCCGCACAGTGCGCCGGGTTGGAGGGTGGACGTACTACACTATAATAGTCATTGTGAATATGGACGGCGCACCACGGTAGAAGTACTTAGTTAAATGAAAATACAATATTCCAATGTCCGTGACCACCGCAGGACCACCAACGCCAATCGCTTCCATATTTGGTGAATAATTAGTACTCAATTGGTACTAATTAGTACTCTAACAAAAAAATTGGTACCTTCGTAGTTTTCGAGAAAATCGACTTTGAAGGTGGTCCTGCGGTAGTCACGCTCCCTTCAGCAGGACCACCATGAGCGCCGAAAAAGGGGGCATGCTACAGCTATTCTAAGTATACAAATAATTAGTACCCACAAATGTGATTAATTTCGTAAAAAAAAACAGAACCGAGACATTTGTATTTACCGAGAAATCAACGATGATAACTTTCGCGCAATTGTTCAGCAGGACCACCATTTTGAATGTTGATTCCAAGTTTGAGAAGCTTGTCGCTTTCCTCAAACCTACATAGAAAATTAGTACCCTGCAAGATAAAATTAGTACCCAAAATTCAACATTAGTACTCCAGTAGTTTACGAGTAAATCGACTTTGAAGGTGGTCCTGCTGTGGTCACGGTGCAAAATTTTCATTTCAGGATTTCCCTATTAAAAACTCTGTGATTTCTTCCCAAATTTATACAAAAATTAGTACCCATAAAGAAGTTATAGCGACCAAAAATTCAGATTCCTAAGTGTTGTATTTCAAGAGAAATTAGCTTTCATTACTTTTCCATACTAAAACTCCGCGTATAACCCGACCAAATGAAGTTGTCAATCTAACTTAACTAAAACTCTAAAGAAACTACATATAAAAGTATAGATAGCGTCGAAAAATTCATCCGCATCGCTGTCATTTTTTTTTATTAGGTATTAGCAGAGAATTAAACGGTATTAGGTATTAGTTATTAGATATTTGCTTATTTTACTATTTGAATAAAAGTTGTTAATGGTATGGAGCTGTTTATGAAATGTAAACTCATGCAGATAAACTTATGGATGTCTCAATAGTAGGTAATAACAACAGTTCAATATCTAAATTTTATACAAACTGCGTATCTAAGTACATATAAAAAATAACCTATCGCTACCTTTGTTAATGACGTGAGTATGTAGGCACTCGAATAATTATTTTTCTGTATTGTAAGTACCTACCTATTCTCTGTGTTGTTATATGAATAAGAGCGATAGGTATGTCTTATTTATTTCTTTCTTTCCTACTAATTTACCGTTGATGCAAGCAGTACCTACCTAAGTATTAAAAACCTAGTTTACTGCAGTAACAATATGTTGCTAGTAACGCAAGTATAAAAGGATTACATAAGTAATAGGTACCTATATATTTGAATAATACCTATGCATTGCAAAGAGCACATCACGCATGTTTTTAGGAAATATGTGTTTTCATATCAAGGTGTACTACTTACCTATTATCTTCGACAAGCACATACCTATATTTAAAATACCTACTATATCTATTTATAATATCGTTAATATCGAAATATTTCTGTAACTTTCTATTGCTAATTAGCCCTAATTTAAAGAAACTTTTTTTTTAAATATATATTATACTTCCTTAGGAAATAATTATTAATTATATCGTTTTCTGAAACCTTTAAATATTGAGACATTTGACCTTTTGGAAATTGCATATTCATTTATTTCTTTGCTTAAAAAAATCTTGAAACCATAAACGAATAAAAAAAGAACTCCATGTACCCCGCACAACACGCTTCGCGAACGCTTTACTTCGATAGGAGTGAGGCGTATTTATCGTAAAAGTTATTGTACAGGGTGGGCCAAAAAGTTTTGCACTTTTGAAACATGAATAAAAATAAAAGTACAAATGTTACTTTGTTGATAATTTATTCAACTTAACAAACATCTAATGCAATTTATTTCTTAAAAATAACATCGTCGACATGTGCTCCGTCTCGTCATTGGCACTCCTGCAATCGGCTACGCAAATTTTGGAAAACTCGCTGACACATGCTACGGGGAATCGCGACTATCCCCTCATGGATGTTTTGTGTTAATTTTGATATTGTCGTCGGTTTATTATGGTAGACTCGACTTTTCAGGTATCCCCACAAGAAAAAATCACAAAGTGTAAGGTCTGGGTTCCTCGGAGACCATGGGATATCACCTCTGGGAGAAATCAATTTGTTCGGAAACATTTCTATGACTACCGGTATAGTCACGTTTGACGTATGGCATGTTTGTAATCGTTTGGTTTCATCTCCTGCACACCTTGAAGCCTGTATGGGTGCAGTTTAAGGTCCAGATGCAAAATTTGCCACAGACTAGTTCTAAGTATTGTCAGAACCGCCAAACACTAACGCGTAGATGATTCTGGATCGTTCCTTACGGAAATTTCAACCAGCTGAATGTTTTCATTGCTTCTTCTTGAACGTGGTCGCCCTGTTTGTTTAATATTCGTTGTGAAACCAGTTTGCCCGAACTTCTCGATCCAAGCTTTGATTAAATTAACACTTGGACACTCACTTACACGGCGTAATCCGTGTTCAATTCTAAACAGGCGTCGTACAGTAACGAAGGAATCATTGTTTTTGTAAAAAAAAAAAAAACTAAAAGCACGCTGTTGTTCCGTGAACCGCTCCATCGTGAGTAAAATTGCATTAAGTGACGCATATTTTCCCGCCAACCGCGCGCCCTTCTGTCAAACGGTTTTCGAGATATTCAGTTTTGCTATTTGCAAAACCTTTTGGCCCACCCTGTATAACAGGTATCACAAGATAATAGACTGTAACTGTGACAAACAAACAGAAAAAACAGCTTCTGTTCCACGACCGACGAGATAACAGAATCCATCCAGTCACAAGCTTTTCTCTATTCATGCTTATGACAGTACCTTAGTTAGAATAAGATAACAAATGTTAATGTTACTGTGACACCCTGTTACATCGTCCGTTACAAGCGCTTTCCTTTTCTCGCATAGGTGTACACCTTCAGAAAGAGAAGTACCTACTCGTATGACTCAGGTTTTTTGGTCCTGTTAGCCGGTTACATGTTACTGCGATCGGATACACATCTTTACGAAATGTCTATTCGACCGTATTTTATTATAACTGTGTAACTGTGGTAACAGAGAACACAATAGTTTGAAATAACAGCCTGTAATTTGTAACAGGTTTTTGGAGCTGTTATTTACGTAGAACAGGAACAGGCGGAACAAATATGCGATTTTACCTGTTACAACCCACTCCTACTTCGGTAATAACCTGCGCGCCATGCTATGCATTTTAGCTTGTCTATGGTCCAATTCCCGCTCTTTTATACAAATTAAGGCGTGTTCGGAAATAGCACCCACGATATTTTATTATTCAAAATATATTACGTAACATTATTGAAACTACTTAGCAATAAATATTTACAGGTTAAATATCAGTTTTATTTGCAGTAAATACTTATTTTCGTTTAAATACAACAATAGGTTAAAAATTCTTTAATTAAAATGGCTTCATTCGTTTTTGAGAAAATCGCGGACATACAAACATAGGTACATACGGGTCGAATACAGAACCTCCTTTTTTAAAGTCGGTTAAAATACATCCAAGGTCCACAGAGATGTCAGTGAAAATTTGATAAAATCTACTTTAGGTACTGAAAAAATACATACCTACCTATTACTTATGTAATCCTTTTATATATTTTTTTTTATTATTTGATTCGCTTTATTTATTTTGGTGTGGGATTGTATTATTATCTATTTGATTCAATTATTTTTGACAGTATCTGCTATTTGATACAGCTGATAATCCTTTTATACTTGCGTTACTAGCAACATCTGCAGTAAACTAGGTTTTTAATACTTAGGTAGGTACTGCTTGCATCAACGGTAAATTAGTAGGAAAGAAAGAAATAAATAAGACATACCTATCGCTCTTATTCATATAACAACACAGAGAATAGGTAGGTACTTACAATACAGAAAAATAATTATTCGAGTGCCTACATACTCACGTCATTAACAAAGGTAGCGATAGGTTATTTTTTATATGTACTTAGATACGCAGTTTGTATAAAATTTAGATATTGAACTGTTGTTATTACCTACTATTGAGACATCCATAAGTTTATCTGCATGAGTTTACATTTCATAAACAGCTCCATACCATTAACAACTTTTATTCAAATAGTAAAATAAGCAAATATCTAATAACTAATACCTAATACCGTTTAATTCTCTGCTAATACCTAATAAAAAAAAATGACAGCGATGCGGATGAATTTTTCGACGCTATCTATACTTTTATATGTAGTTTCTTTAGAGTTTTAGTTAAGTTAGATTGACAACTTCATTTGGTCGGGTTATACGCGGAGTTTTAGTATGGAAAAGTAATGAAAGCTAATTTCTCTTGAAATACAACACTTAGGAATCTGAATTTTTGGTCGCTATAACTTCTTTATGGGTACTAATTTTTGTATAAATTTGGGAAGAAATCACAGAGTTTTTAATAGGGAAATCCTGAAATGAAAATTTTGCACCGTGACCACAGCAGGACCACCTTCAAAGTCGATTTACTCGTAAACTACTGGAGTACTAATGTTGAATTTTGGGTACTAATTTTATCTTGCAGGGTACTAATTTTCTATGTAGGTTTGAGGAAAGCGACAAGCTTCTCAAACTTGGAATCAACATTCAAAATGGTGGTCCTGCTGAACAATTGCGCGAAAGTTATCATCGTTGATTTCTCGGTAAATACAAATGTCTCGGTTCTGTTTTTTTTTACGAAATTAATCACATTTGTGGGTACTAATTATTTGTATACTTAGAATAGCTGTAGCATGCCCCCTTTTTCGGCGCTCATGGTGGTCCTGCTGAAGGGAGCGTGACTACCGCAGGACCACCTTCAAAGTCGATTTTCTCGAAAACTACGAAGGTACCAATTTTTTTGTTAGAGTACTAATTAGTACCAATTGAGTACTAATTATTCACCAAATATGGAAGCGATTGGCGTTGGTGGTCCTGCGGTGGTCACGGACATAATATTCCAGTGTCAAAGGTAGCATCTGTAGAGAGTACTGAAGTCTACTCGGCCTACTGTCTTGTACCAGATCTGAATAGGAACTAACTTTGTTTGGACAAGCAAGGCCCTTTTGTATGCCGACGGATCTCTCAAGTCCTTGAAAAGCGACCTTCAGCGCTTTTATAAAGGCGCGATCAAGGGCTCCAAGGTCTTTGCAAGATATCTGTATATTGGGGAGAGCCAGCTAGCAAACCGATCTCTGTAGGTGTACGTTCTGATGGGTATTCTATAATGACCCTGTTCATTAGTGAAATAAATGCTCAGAAATAACACACTAGTAGACATTTTCATCATATTTATTCAATTCGTCCGTACAACCTCAGTCTAGTAATAATTCGACACATCAACGCCTGCCACATGCAAGGCGAGCCTCAAATGCCTGAAGGCTACTTATAACTATAGTAATTAAGCTATCTTATCAATCAATTGTAAGGGAGGTTATAATCAACAAAGATCATTAGAAAACTACAGTCCTTTGTTATTTTACCTCTGACAGCCGCAACCTTATTGCATCGACAATAAAGATCACTGTGCGTTAGACATGTCAATGGCAGCAACCTTATTGTAACGACATTATACGTAGGTCACTATGATTTTGACAGTGGTGCAAAATAGTTATGTAAAAATGATTCAAATCCGTCAAATATATTTGCATTGTTCAAACAAAAACAATCAATCGCCAAAACCATAAAGCATTTGTTTTATTGGCTCACGTTTGACTATAGTTGTCGCCTTTTAGCATGTCAATAATGGTCATTGACCCAAATACATTTTCTAGCACTTTAAATTTAAAAAATTAAAAAGTCTGTTAACGTCTTGAATCAATAACTATCGTGATTTTCAATATGTTCTAATAACGAAAAACTATACATGGTTTATTTATATACTTACGTTTATTGTTTGGATTCCTACATGCTGAAATTAGAAATTATTAGAATAAATGGCGATAGCATTGCTTTAGTTATAGGTATAGGCACGGATTTAAACGTCTCGGCTTTAGATGCGCAGAAGTCAATTTTACGGTCTGTTTGGCGAGGTGCGCGGGTTGAGGGGGGCATGGCAGCCCACGCGAAGACGTGATTGGTCCGTTCAGTGTCAGTTTGCTTCCCGCGCTGTCGCTACGTCTCCACGCTCCTTCGAGTACAGTCGCGCACGTCGTTTGTTGTTAAGTTTATTGTTCACTTTGATTGTTATTTTTTTTGTTACTATTTTGTTGTTATTGTTTTGTGTTGTTATTAAATTTGTTTGCTGTGTGTGAAGCCCATTAAACATGAAGCCAAAAGGAAGTAAAGTACTTAATAGGCAGGCGAGAAAAATGATTTATGATGTAAATTGCTTTATTAAAACTGAGACTGCGGAATTAGTAAAAAACTTAAAACAAGTCAAAAAGGAAATAAAGGAATCAACTGAAAAAATGCAAAAAGATTTAAATGTTACAATCAATAAATTAAATCTTCTTCAGAGCCGAACCGAACCGAATAACATTTCTATATTAACTGAAACCTGTGTGAAATTAGAAAATATAAAAACTGAAAGTGTAAACAATACTACATTCTTTAATGCTGGTGATGATTTGATGGAAGGAATATCATCCTTACCATAGACCTGTTTTTTCTATAAGTGAAACATAAATATTACTTTCTTGTAAATAAATATTATTAAATATTAATAGCTTATATTTTTATTTATTCTAAGAGCCCCTACCTACATCCCAAAAAATAAAATCGAAATTGCGTGAGTAATTGAGTGCATAACTGTACCGATGCGCAGTAATCCCTACTACTTTTGCTCGCGCGTTTAAATCCGTGCCGGGGCCTATACAACATGCAACAATCGTCCTTGCTGAAATTATGTAAATGGGTCACAGAGAGAAATTAGGGAAAGAGCAATGACCCCTATTGCCATTCCAAAACGCGACAACCTCACTTGATGTCATAATTTGAGGAAAAATTAGTCGACTCAATCGAGAACCTTCCTCTTTTTTTAAATCAGTGTTAAAAACTGAATTGTGGTTCAACCCCATCTTTTCTATGCCTGCCAGTTAGTAAAAGGTATCAATATAAAATCACGCCTGTTTTCTTTTCTTTTAATACATTTAGTTATATCTAGTTAGTTTGCCACAGAATCAAATCTAGTACAACGTTTTTATCTGTCAGTTTCTCCAATTGATTGATAAGATAGCTCTAGCTGACTGTATGTACAATGTATATGAACTTACGCTAAAGGTAGAGGCTGTCTCGAAACGCCAAGCTGCTACACTATGTAGGACAATTAAATATAATTCTATCATGATTTCAGAATTATTCGTAATTTTTGTGGGCGTAGAATTGATCGTGATCTCTTTATCTGTTATTAGCAATACTAGCCAGCTAGTTTCACGAACTTTAACATAACGCCTTTATTCCCTGAAGGTAAAAGAAGAGATACTAATATTATTTTTGATCCCCCGACCCACCCCATCGCATCGTATCACTTACCCGCGCTGTCACTTCGTTTTCGATTAGCGACCTTTCTGACTTTTTTTTCTTTTTGCTCGGGTCCTAAGGGTCATAGGATGTTAAATAGCCTATATCCAACCTCAAGAATTGAGCTATAAAATGCAAAAAGATTTTTTCAAACCCGAGCGGTAGTTCCAGAGATTAACGCGTTCAAACAAACAAACTCTTCAGCTTTATTATTAGTATAGAAAAAAGATGTCAAAATTACATACCACTATCAATTTGACGCCCATAAAATCAAGATTTTCAGAATACAATGCTATTTGAAAAAAGGTATTATTATCGATATGTTTATTAAGTATAGGTAATACAGATTAAAATGCTCTACTTTAGAACTATGTGATTGGCAAGTACTTATCTAATTCCAGTACTGACAATAATGAAACTTATTTATTTATACTACACACAATATGGACTATTATGTTATATTTAAATAAGAATCATTATTACATGTGGAATAGAAGCTGAATTATTAATGTAAACTATTGACTGAACTACAATGTAAAATGGCTCTTAATTACGCGGAATAGAGTTGCTTTAAAAAACTATTTTCTATTTAGATTGCTTCTCATACACAATCATGTAAAACCTTCCACATCAATTAATTTTTACAATTGTCATCACAAAATACCCTAAGTTACACATAAATTAATTAATTAATGTCCAAATCTACATGTAAATGTATAATAAATATTATTTTCATTTGTTTCAAAATTTTAGAAGAAAATATCGTCTAGTTTTTGTTTTTAACAGTTTCAAAAAGTAGAATTATGACTAATCAGATATTTATTTAATCATGTAGATTTGGACGGGCGCCTAGTCATCATTTAAAATGGCTCAGTATAATATCAAGGAAACAATAAATGCATTGTATAATGCACCAGTTCAAAATTAGATCAAATCTAATTCATGTTTCAGCATGTTTGCTCGAATACGAAGACATATTAGTAAATAAATTGTTTGCTGCCACTTAATACCAAAGGGGACATTGCGAATTGCGCTGTAATCGATTTGAGCGTGCTTACACCCGTTTCGAATTAGCGTGAGCGCGATAACGATGTGCCGTGCATCGTCATAGGTGATGCGCGATCTTGCGATAACGCCGACCATGCCCTATTCTATTCTATTTTTTTGAGGTTCTGGACCCATCGGTAGCGTTTGATGATTTTGCCAATGTCAAGGTATGAGAAAGTAATGATCGTAAACTGTTACATAACTGTTGATCAGTGTTTGTAGCGGTGGCATCCATGGATCCCCAAGCTAAAAAAGGATAAATACACGACGACCATGCCCTAAATGAATTATTACCGTGAGCGCTGTCAAAAATGACACATTTTCGAAATTGTGCTTCTGGCTACAGTCGCCACCTAACCAGAGAAAAAGAAGTAATTTGTGGTGTATACACAAATAAATACTGTAATCCAACATGTGTGAGCACTGTGAGCGCGTTCACGAGTGTTCCGCATTGTTGACAGCTCTCAGCTGTCATAATCGTGATATCTAAATCGGAACACAAATTATTGATGTGAGCGTTGTGAGCGATTGTGGCATAATTCGGAATGTACCCCATGTGCTAATGCAACATAATCATTATTTAATAAACTTAATAAAAATTTGTGTTGATCTATCCACAATAGTGAAAAGCTTCAGTCAAATATCAGTGGTAAACTAAATACCAGTTTCAATAAATAACTGCTCAAAAGATACCACAACAGGAATCAAAAGAGAAAATATTTAGTAATTATGGTCATTAATATTAGTACAGTAGACCGAACGTACTCGTATATGTAACACTTTGACCTTGAGCTGACCTAGCGTAGCTTACGGAGTTTCAATAGAATACAAGGCCAGTTTATACTGGTTTTGTTTCCACTGACATGTGGACGACTGTACTTACTAGCTTTTTTTAAGATATGAGACGCCTTTTGCTTTGTTTATATCAAATACTAATGTTAAGCAAATTGATACTTGAATCATCGGTATTTGAATCATAAGGAATAATATTTTTGTATACGAGAAACATGGCGTATCAAACGCCGCGAAGTTGTAGGCTAATAGTGCTGATTTGAACGCATTTGGAGCTTTTATCTCTACGAATAAGGCTGCGTTTCCACCAGAAATGAACGAGGATGCGTAGCGAGGGATGTGTGTGAAACTAACGAATAACATCGCTTCATTTTCATAGCTTGAGCTAAGCTAGTGTATCTTCGCCAGCCTTAGCCCACGTTTGCACGGACGTAAAAAAAGATTTTACCGCACTGGAATTTCAACTCTCGGTGTTGAGGCGAGCATTGATAATCCAACAGAGCGCATTCCAGTGCGTAGAAAAAACACACTTGGATTGTCAACTCTCGGCGTTAAAAACGCAGTGCGTGAAAAAAATCGCCGCAGGAAAAGATCGCCAGCGAACCTTATTCTTTTTGTAGGCGAACATTATAGCTTGTATGTTACGCAATCTGACCATGGTTAAAACCAGGGATGTTGCGAACATTCGCATCCGCATCCGCAAATGCGGATCATCCGCATAGATTTGGACATCTGCATCTGCATCCGCATCCGCATTAATCAGTGCGGATGTTCATGCGGATGCGAATATCATGCAAGTAGCGACAAGAAAGCATTGGGCGGGGCCCGATTGGCGCGTGCCGGTCGCACGTGGCAATGTCCAATGGGAGCAAAGAAATTGGTGACAAGATTCGACACGTTTGTTGTGGTGCATCATTTGTTTCTTGTAAATAAATCATTACGTTTTTGTTTGCGCTGCGGAATACTTATCGTATAAATAGATATTTTAAATGTTGTTGTAATACAGTGATCATTGTGTGTATTAAGAGTTTACAAAATAAGTGTTTATGGATAAACTTTAAATTAGTTGGACTAATATAAGATCGCAAGGGTAGGTGTTTTATATAAAAATAAGTAATGTTTGATTTGATTACAATAAAAATATTAAAAATTAAGTTATCATTGTTTTAATTCTTCATTAACAGACTTTATTTACATAATATCTTAAACATCCGCATCCGCATTCGCGGATGTGAGCCTTCAAAACTCCGCATCCGCATTCGCATCCGCGGATGTGAAAAAATCAGCATCCGCAACATCCCTAGTTAAAACTTCTATGTCGGTCGACTAATGATAAAAGATTTTATGTAGGCAATATTTTATGCCTACCGTGACGACTTAATAATAATCATGATTCATAAACAAAATAATACACATTATTACTTAGTATTTTATAACAAAAACCTACAAGATGTCTTGATGAGCTACTTTTTATTCATAATTATTAAAAGAACATGGCTGTTTTTATTAACATAACATTTCGTCCTAACCACAAAATTGACTGAATTCACGATTTCTAACAGCTTTTAGCTCATCTAAAACAAATTACACTTCAGTAACATCATTAAAAGACGCATATTTTCGTCGAGGAAGTAAGGTTACCTTCGCATCTGTTTGGTTGAGATCACGTAGACTCTGCGTTAGCGTCGAGTAGACATGATTGTATTGAAATTAACGTCGCGTTAATGCTGCATTAAGGTGCCCTTCCGAAAGCGTCCGCAACCGCAAACCGCAGCGGCAACGTCACCCAATCACAACGACAGTCCGCAGGGATACGAGTGCTTTCTACAGTAGCTCTATGAAACCGGTGACAGATGGCAATGTCGCAAACTCCGCAAGCGTTTATAAAGAGTAAGCCCCAGAATAAATATCGCGGCAGGATTTTATCGCGCACTGGACTTTCAACTCTTCAGTGTTGAGTAAGCGTTGAAAATTCAGTGCGTGAAAAAAAATCGCCACGGGAAAAACGCCCGTGCGTACCTAGGCTTACATAGCTACCAATCTTGTCCCTGTGGTCTGTCATAGCGATTGGCCTGCGGGTGCGGATGCCTTCGAAAGTCTACCTTTAGCATACCTCATGCCAGATGAGAAGACAGCCTTAAACTGATGAACATAAGCGTCCCGAAGACAAGACATCACCGAATACTGACTTAGATCAAACTTCCTACTTACTAGCTTAGTCCAAGAAATGATTTTTCAAGTACTTCATCATGCTGAATGTGTGAAAACTCTCTTCTCCGATGACTTTGAATAATGCCTTGTCGCAGATCGCAAACTGCCTATTTTTGGGGTCGTACAGCTGCTTTTCTTTGATGATGGCCCACACCCTTTTAACGACCTCGTGCCGTGGTAGTTCGCTTTCTCCCATTAGTTCTGCTAACGCTGGTGAGAGCTTGCAGGCCTTCGTGTACCCGCCGCCCTTGCGTCGCTTTGTGACACCGCCAGCGGCGCCGCCCTGGAATTAGTTGGTTCAATTATTAGTAAATGACACAAAACATAACGCCGGTTGAAGGGGCCCGTGGCTAAATAATAACAGCTGCACAGGTCGATCGATCAGGTTAAGCTACGCTTGCTGCGGTTGGTCTATGGATTGGTAACCATCTTTATATACAGAGACCCCACCGTGCCTCGGAAAGCACGTTAAGCCGTTGGTCCCGGCTGTCATTTGTGGAACTTTGCCAGTCGTTACGGGTAGTCAGAAGCCCGAAAGTCTGACAACCAGCAGTCTTACCAAGGGGTATCGTATTATCCAGTAACTGGGTTGTGGAGGTCAGATACAAGGTAGTTTGGCAATAATTCCTTCTGCACATGTGGCTTCCCTGGCACCTCTTTGACGGCATAAGTTCTACGTAAATGTCTATTAACTGCTCTCAAATTACGATGTTTATTTTTTATTTGTACATACTTCTATGACATAATCTTTTTATTATTTGACATTATATACAGACAATTTTAATTTTTCACCTCTTTCTTAGTTGAAATGGCAATCATATCTCTTGGTTTTAGTAGATTTTTATATTTTGTTTATCCTTTTGATACATCCTTATTTTGTAAATGTGAGGACTTTGTAAGCCTTGTAGACTAGATCTGTAGACCATTTTTTATTTTATCAAGTACCTGGTACTTGTTGACAGGCCTACGCTGTCCTCCCATACCTACTGTAACTCGAAAACATTGTAAAAGCCAATTATTTTTAAAAGAGTAACCATGGAGTTTCTTGCCGGTTCTTCTCCATAGGAAACGACCAATTGGAACCGTGCACCTAGCTTCTGACGTTTCATAAGTGCCCATGTTGGTTTATGTGAAATAAAAATATTTTGATTTTGATTTTAGATAGGCAGTCGCTCCATGTAAAATACTGGTATTCAGCTGCATCCGGTTACACTGGAAGCCGACCTCAACATAGTTGGGAAAAGGCAGGCAGATGATGATGATGATGACAAAACATAACGCCGGTAATCCCCAAAGGGTTAGACAGAGTTGTACCTATAGTACACCCATATTTCACCAGTTATCTTACAGCACCATGTAATTGGGGGCGAGCTTATTGCCATCAACCGGCACAAATCCAGACTCCGGGCTGCCACTAAGCAATTCCAGATGAACAAAACCCAATAAGACTGTCCGACCTGGGCATCGAACCCAGGTCTTCATGCTCAGCAGTAGCACTTGCGAACAGTCGAACAACAAGGCAGAAAAGCGACGATTAGTAGTTTAGATTTTTTTGTGGTGTAAGTATCCATTCATATCATCACGCCAGTATGCGGACGTATAGTACACCCGTATTTTACCAGTAATGCTATACGCGGCACGAGTCCATCCAAACTTTGAGCTGTGATTGAGAATTTCCACCTGCTTAGCAATATGTACAGTCACCAAAATAGTTAAGTAACCAGGGTCGTCGGATATAGTTAAATAATAATAATATTCTTTATTTTTCGGACAACAATGATCCAGCGTGTTAGCGTACAATATTATAACTTATTACTAGTGTTAGTAGTTCAAATACCGTAGAGCAGACAGAGTAAATATAGTATTGTGAAAAAAGACATCCCCAAAATTAATGTTGAGTGATTATCCTCCTCACAAAACTTTTAATAATCGGAGAGTCAATACTCTCCGCCATAGTTTTTAGAATACTGTTGCCACTCGCCCTCAACCTTGACAACAGCGACGCGGTTTTCTTGCGAATGACGGCGTGGAAGCCGTCAGTTCGGTTTTGCGCAAACATATTCGAAGCGCTGCACCATCGTGGCAGTCCCAACAGCATCCTAAAAATATTATTATAAAGTACGCGTAAGTCATACAGCGTTCTTTTGGTATAGTTGACCCAAAGATTCCCCGTGTAAAAGCACTGGCAATATGCCTTAAAAAGTGTTACTTTCACTTGATTACTACACCGAGCGAATCTTCGGGCCAACATGTTACCTCGGACCGCCAATGCCCTACGCTCCCTTTCAATATCAACATTAAAGGTTAGTAAGAAAGCGATAGATGTTTTCGAATGGAATTAAGAGTCCCTATCAATTTCTGCGCGCTACTAGATTAGGTAATTATAGGAGCGCAATGTGTCTGTGTGCGTTCGAACTATAGCTGATAATCATAGTGTGCGTTGAAGCGTACGATGAAGCGGGAACAAATAATCTTGGTCCGGAACCGCTATTATTAGTACTCCATAGTTTTTACTAAGATTCCGTAATACTGGATGGATTTTATTGTGATTATGACATGTTATGTTTAGGTCCCCTAAATACAATAAATATCGTTGAAATAAAAACATCTTAACCTAGTATTCACTATAGCAAAAGCAAATTACAAAGTGTGACCAGCGTATACAAGGTACGTCTGAAACGAATTACACGTGTTATTGTTTACCTAATACAGAACGAAGGGGTCTGTAGTATTTCCCTCGCTATAAGACCGCATACCATGAGAGTATAGTATAGCGAGCCATTTTGTCTTATTTATTTATTAGGCTTTTCAACAATGAGTACACTGTTACTTTATAATTTGTCTTGTTTGTGTGTTTGTATTTGTGTTTTTGCTCATTGATGATGTTCCAAGTATTATTTTAATTTTTGGTATATTTCTGCCATGTAATTCTCTACAAATACAATTAAAATATTTTTAGACTATATAAATAATAGTAAATTATTACAATTTTCTTAATTAAGGTGATTGCAACAATTATTATTTACCTAAGAACTGCACGTGCCTTTCGTGTTTTTTCAACTTTATTCTTTTTACCTTTGATTTTTCCATGATAATAAAGTTCACTTTTTCGACCCATTTTCTAAAAATATATTCACCATATTACTAATAGTACAATACAAAACATTAATAAGTCACACTATTAAAATAAAAAAATAAATATACTTAGTCTCAAAACTGGTCAGGCGTAGTACAAAATCATGCGCGATTCGCTAGTTACGTCGGGAGCGGCGAACGTCACAGGCGACACAGGTCCGTCGTCGAGAAGCCCTCGGGCGCGACTGAATGCATCGAGCGAGCGCATCGGTTTATAAGGCATTATTTAAATATTTTACTACAATTAAATAAGTAGTCTAAATTAAAATATAAAAATTGAGTTTGGTAGATAAACACCTCAAATTTTAAAATATTTAACACTTATTGTTATTTTCAATCAATTCTTACACATAGACGACGGTTTTGCACATGATTTTATTGGAGTTTTTCAGCGTAGTCAACATTCTTTTACAAGTACTAATTCATTAAACTTTTAAAAAATAAATTGTAGACTTACTAATATACTATGTTCCCAATATTTGGGATTTTTTTCAGATTGTTATTTGCTACCAGTAAGCTAAAAAAGCAATTGAAAAACATGGTGTTTCGTGTTTACGTAAAAACGTGTGTTAGATTTTTATTTTTCTTAATTTATATTAAGTAGTTATCAAAATTTTAATTTGTAGACTTACTAGATAAATAGATGATAAATAACTGTGCATTTAAAAAAAAAGTAGATAACTTAAGGATATTGAGAAAATTGCGCTGAAAAAAATGGAATTTTCTGTTTTTAGACAGCGAAATTGATAGGGACTCTTAAATTGGATAAATTAACTGTTTATTTTCTATTAATTAAATTTATTTTATTCGAACATATCCTTCGGTTTCTTACTAAACTTCAACTATATCCGACGACCCTGGTAACTTATCATTTTTGGTGACCGTGTGTTGGAGTTTACACAAATGTTTTGCTAAAAGTCTTACATACCTTCATTGTTTTTTCTGAGCTCTTCTTAGGTTTAGGAGGGGCTTTCTTTTTCTTTTCTTCAACCTTCTTCTTTTTACCAGACTGGAACAGAAATAAAAAGATTTTATTAAGTACTTATATTAAATTTTAGACCTAAATCTATATACATATTAATGAAACGCTGTTCGTTGGTAAGCACATCACTTGAGAATGGCTGGACTAATATGGCAATTTTTTGTTTTGAAATGTTGCTACAAATAACGTTTTTAGGGAAGGAAAAATTGGGAAAACTGAAAGTCCTTTTTTCGTATGAACATTTTGATTGGTCAGGTCAATGTCTGTCGGGTCTGCTAGTACTCGTATATAATCAAACTTATTTTCATGCGTCTAAAGTCTTCGACTGAATGTTAAAAAAAAAAATAATTGGATCTACCACATGGGTAATATGTCTGCATTTGATCCATATTTTCAACACTGTTGTTCGAGGCAATAGTACCGGTTGGTATTTTTATACTCAGAACCCTGTAAGTATACTAGGAAGAATCAATTAAGCCGTGTACAGACGCGTGTTATGTAATGTGTCGTGTATTGTAATGCGAACAGTGTGGACGACATACAAACTTAACGCGAATCCTGTATGTGTTCGACTGCGAGAGCCTTAGTGTTCGCGCTAAAAACCAGCCGATGGATCAGCGCGAGCGTTACATATAATGCTCGTAGTCGCATCAACACGCAGAATTTGCATTACATTACACGGGTCTGTACACACCTTCTCTCAGGGACGAGCTGGTACAAATTTGTACCATTTTTTGTACACATGTGAACCAGATCGTCCTAAAGGAAAGAAAATATAACCACGAATTATCATTAAACATCTTTATTGAAAGTAAATCTCAATACAGTCCACACAGACACACAGTGCCGAAATTACGGACACAGCCGTTCGCAGAATTTTAGACTAAAATAAATACTTACAACTAACATTCTTATAACTAACATCTTAGATTTTTTTTTAAATCTTTCTATAATAATTATAATACCGTAAGGCTACGTACGCACTGATAGATGGCTTACTTAGCGCCTAGAGCCTAGGCTCTAGGCTCTAGTGTCGTAACATCCTTCGATACACACTAGACGACTAGCGAAGGCGCCAAGCGCGCAGTGCGGCCGGTTGGAAAATTCTAGAGCGATTGTTTCACTTCACTACTGCCAAGGTGACATGCTAGGGTCTAAGCACTAAGCAAGCCACCTGCCAGTGCGTACATAGCCTAATGGCTGTAAGAAGATGAATGGAATTGAAATTGTTTTTATTTTTATGACTAACTTATTTATTTGTTAGGGAAACATGATTTTGGAAAAATTCCATATGAACAGATATATCAACGTGGAAAATGTCAAGTACCTACTTGTGTATTTAAGAAGAGTACAACAGTTACTTTTACTACAAGTTACAATAGACACAAATTCTTTGAAACATTTTTTTTTCATTAGAATACTATTTTATGATTGTTAACACCTATATGTGTTGCCAAACAAATATTTTTCTGTCTTTCTTTCTATATACCATGATTGATAATAAATGTTTGCTGAACATTCACTCAAATAGTCAAGAGATTACCTCTTATCACATGCCAAATAGACTTAAAAACTAACATTTCTTACACACACATCAATAAAAATGAAAGCTACTTCTAGGAGTAGGTCACATACGGTGAGCAAAGTTTAACATGGCTGGCGAAAAATAAAGAATGAACATCAAATGTAAAGTCGGCAAAAGAAACAAGTATGCAGGCTACCTAATTGCAAATACTTTTTAACCAACGTTTTGAGTATGCTGAGTAGCTATTTTTGACATTTTCTTGATTTGAGTAAGTATGCATACACACGTGCGGCACGCATCAACGGCAGAGGCAGAGGCCGTTTGTGTGTATGCACACGTAAGAAACTACTATGAAATGATTCATGCCTGAGCTTGCTTCCAGAATGAGCGGCCTACTAGTCTCTTGTTTTTAAGTAGTAAGTACTATGATGCAATCTATTTCTTGTCCGCATGAAGAAAGTTTTATGTACTCAATAATTTTAGGCTGCCATAACGCAGCTCATCTACTAAGATATATTTCGAAAAATACCATGTATTTTATACCATAATTTTGAGCATAAAATACAGTTTCTTATCACAAAATAAAATCTGCCTTCCATTTTCCTCATGTCATTCTTAAAACTAAATCATTACCGACATTTCATGGCCATAAGATACACAGTCATACACCGACTGAACGGCAGCAGGGTGTGGATGCGGAGCTGAGTCACAAACCATGCTCCACCTCATATCCTGCCCTCTGTGCCCCAAAACATGCAGCCAGTGACCTCTGCGCTGCCACCGATAACTGCCGTAGAGATGGCGAAGTTTTGAGCCATCATAATTTGAGTAACTATCGTACTAGCGACACGCAGAAGAACCGCGTTTTAACTTAAAATCTATAATTAGCACACAGAAAAACCTTATTTAAAAGTAGACAGAAGTTTTTTTAAACACACATTAAGAGTAAATCTCTTTCAAGTAAAACAGATTAAATACCTGTATACCGATTAAAAACTAATAAATCGAATCAAAATCTTCTTTTTGAAGAAGTAACAGTGTACTAAAACCTTTTTTTTAAGCAGGTGGGAACCAAAAACATCACTTTGATTTTTCTTAAAGCTAATTTTTAATAGTTTATTTGCGCTCGTCATAATAATACGATAGTACGATTTGCTGTCAAAGATCGACATAGAAAACTTAATTCGAGCATTCTGAGGCTCTTCAGCCTGCCAAAAGGTCTAACCTTGGGCATCATAATTTATTTGATAGAATTGTTGAGTCGAAAAGCCACCTGTAGTTTTTTAATTAATTGATTTGTTATTTTTGGCCTCAAGATCAGACTGTCATAAAGTAAAGATTTGTTTTTACAAATATAGCCAAATTCTCTCGAAAGTAATGAGACGATGGTGGCAATTAAATTGTAAAAGTAGATAAATAAATTAGAGATCACAAAACAAACCACCATTATTTTCCGAAGCTTTTTCATTAGATGGAGCTACAACCGGCTTAGGTGTGGCAGCTTCTTGCACAACAGGCTCAGGTACATTGGAAGGTGGTACCACTGTCTTAGGCACACCAGTCGATGTTACAGCCGGCTTAGGTTTGGTAGCAAGCGCAATAGGGATACCCGAAGCCGCCAAATTACTCGGAGACATCAAATGACTCGGAATATTGTTCACGCGGTAAATTTTCTTCGCCTCAAACTGGATCGGCGGTGGCATTGAGGTGAACTTATCTACCATTCGGGGTTTCTGTGGGTCTGGCTGTTCGGCTCGCTTGTAACTTATGTCGTAGAACAATTGGTTAATTTCTATCATCATGGAATCCCTTTGTTCATCGGAGAGTTTCCGAAGTTTCTTAGCTGTCAGTTTTCCGAAGATATCCGCTTCATCTTCCTCGTGGGTAGACGGAGCCACTCTCTTCAAGATTAAGCCATTTCGTGGACAGTTGGGGCCATGCCTTATAGAAGATGTTGTAATGGTGGGTTCTTGCGGCGAAGGGCGATAGCTCTCGTCCGTCGATTCTCCGTCGAGAAGGTGCCCGTCCTGGCACTGTAAGCAAAATGGGGACATGATTTTAACAGAATTCTAAGAGAAGGAGAGGTGCGATAAGTTTTGTGTATGTGTTAGTGTGAGGTGGGTAGTTCCAAAAAGTTATATTTTCTCGGTCAACCGCGCGTCTGAAGTGAAACCATGGACTTACGTTACGGTTGACTGTACGTAAACATATGACAGTCACTGGAGCAGGTACACACGATAAAATTT
Organism: Hydraecia micacea; assembly: GCA_914767645.1. Taxonomy (NCBI): domain Eukaryota; kingdom Metazoa; phylum Arthropoda; class Insecta; order Lepidoptera; family Noctuidae; genus Hydraecia; species Hydraecia micacea. The sequence goes on from OU611798.1 coordinate 1,147,400, forward strand.
AACAGGCGTACTTTTAATTGGTTGTATGGCTAATATGGCGCTAGAAGTGCGCTTCCGTTTTGTGTCATAGGCTTATAACGAGAGCGAGGGTATACTAGTCCATCTCTTCGTATATTACTTCGGGTATACTAGTCATTCTCTCTCTCTCTTTTATATGAGAGTTAAAGGGAGCAATTCTACTATTTTCCTGTACGGTGACTGCATAATATGTATGATTAATGGCGATTCGCTAACTATTGTGTCTGCTTTGTTGTGAAAGTGTTTGTCAGTAGGCACAATATTTTACAAGTGCCAATTTCACCATTGAAACTGAATCCGATCAGCACTTAAAAACTCCATTCAAGAGCTGTCAGTGTCATCATTGACAGCTCTTGAATGGAGTTCAGAACGCGGTTTAGACATGCTGATCGCGTTCATTTTCATTGGTGAAATTCGCCCAAAAGTATATTCAGTTAACAGAAAAAGAAACAGGCATCATAATATACTAAGTACAGCTGCCAATAACTTCAATCACTCGCCAAGCATGGTGATTATGACAATACCATATTGGAGCAATCTATGACGGCTTCTGATCAATAGGGCTTATTATCAGGTGTTACTGGTAATAAGCCCTATAGAGAGGCTTATTACCAGGTGTTAATAAGCCCATTAGAGCATAAAGGAAATAATTTAATTTATTATTTTGTTTCTTAATGTTAATTACTTTGCATAATATTGTCTAGAATCAAGTTCTAACTGAACAGACAGCTGTGATGCTGGGGAGTTTGTTGCGCCTTTTCTTCCCAGCTAAAGCACTAGAAAGTGGAGAAGGGCGGGCGTTTTGGGGAGACCGTCTTATGTAATTTTGACGTTTAAAAAGTGCTGATTCTCTGCCTAGTTTGAATAAACGACTTTTAATTTTTTTACCACAATTTATAAGAAGCGTGTGTACTAACTAAATGAGAAGAAAATATGGGAGTAAAGTTCTAAATGCTAGCGAGATCAGGCAAGAATAAATAAGGTTTTTAGTTAGTAAAAGCTAATGAAAAGGATTATGAATGCAGTGTAAATGATAAAAAATGCGATTAAATTAATGAATGATTAAATAAAGGAACAAAAGAGTAAAATTTGGTTTCATTTACATACCTCAGGGGGGATTGTGAACATTTAAAAGTCCATTTAAGTTGCACTGCACCAATGATTCCGCTGAAATTGTTCACTTGAAATAGGGCAAGATTGATGGGTTTAGCCCTGCTAGATCTCAGGAAAGTGCATTCGCAATCGCGATCGCGTTGTTAAGATATTTTAATAAATCGAAATTGTATGTGAATAATTTATTATAAATATTGACCATATATCTTGCAATTCAAGTTTTTATTTAGAAAAATCAAGCTAATTATAATAATAGCTCGGAACAAATCACTTTTGTTGATTATTTTAATTATATTTGTTTGATCATATGAATATAGTTGAACCTACAATCATACAATGTGTAACAGGAGGAATTCAAATGGTAACTTCATAATTAAATGAATAATTATGACCTTTGTGGTGGGTCCGGTCTGAGTCCGGTCTCGTAAAGTCTGTTACAGAAATGCTTAATTACTGCTATTAAAAAATATGCTCTAAATAGTTATTCTTAACCCGTCAAATGATCGCGTACTAGAAGCCGTTTGCAGCCGGTAGCAGGGACTTTAACGCACACCCTGTTATCCATGGATTCAGTAGATTCTAAACCTGCTTGCATTGAATTTTTTTTGTCAGTTATTAAAAAACAACATTTTGACCATGTAAGTATTGCATTTTTCTATGAAATAGCAGTGTTTTTTTTTTAACTTTAACTGACAAACCATTTCTAAGCTAGGGGTCTACAATCATGTGCTGAATTCATGGGTTCAGTTTGCGTGTCTATGTCCCTGTCACCCTGTTTTTTCTTATGAATAATTGCTGATGCACAAGACTTTCTACAAGTTAAAAACGACCCTAGGGATATTAGTTGGACACCAGTTGTATTCTTGCTTCAATATGCCATAGTCCACTGTCAGGCATAACCATAAGTCCCTAAAAATGGTAATGCCATAGTCACAATGCAAAGCAAGGTTGTTTTCTGCTCAAAAATAAAAACATTTGGCATAACCGGTCATAAATATACAATGTATTGAATTTCGTCATTCTTTGCAATTACCTCTACCGGAGTGCCAAGATGTGCTCGTCAAATATACAGTAAGCAAAAGAGATAAGTAGTCGGCTTAATTATTAAAATTCTTTCCTTTTTCAACCAATATTTCTTCATGCAGGGCTTCCAAAAATAATAAAAAATTGTCTGTGTAGTGTATCTATGTACAGACGCCAGCACATCAACCTACACCTAACTGTCAAATTTTCCCAATCAACATTGAACCTTATGCTTTAGCGATAAAGTTGAAAATCTATTACAGAAATCTGACAGATTGTAGTAGGTTGATGTGCTGGCGTCTGTACATAACATTTTAATATCTGCCCTGCATACCTATCTCCTTTGCTAACTGTACTATCAACATCAAAAGGTCAACTCACCCCCCAATCGCTGTCGTTACTATCATCATGTTCATCATCTTCCTCATCATCATCTTGCTTCTTCCATGTCTTTGTCTTCTTAGGAGCCACCTTCACTGGCGGTTCTTCCTCAGCAGAATCCTCATCCTCAGAGTCCATGCTGTTGACGTAGTCCATCACCAGTTGGTCAATCATTTTCTTTTTCTGCGTCAAGTCTACGCCCAACTTCTTCTCCAGCTTTTGAATAACTTTCTTGGTTGAAGTCTTGTCGAGACTCGCGTTATCAAGGATATCTGGCAGGGTGAGAGATGACGATTTTAAATAATAATATTGATTGCAATGAAAGGGTGTGGTGAACTGATGATTGATACTATCAATATCGATTTTCGTTCTGATCAACACTCGATAGAACTGTTTCGCGACTTTGTCATTAGCGTTTTATTGGTAGGTGGTCATCTTATAATTACAGTTTGCACCACACATAAAAGTTTTCGGTGACCTATAGAGACGGTCTGTATTACAGAACCTTAGGTAGGTACCTAGGTACTCAAGACTACTTTATTATTGCATTACTTAAAACTAGTTTCAACCAATCAAATGGCTTTAAATGAGCTTTTTTAATGCTTGAGTTTTGAGTGAGGTTCTGTAATACGGCTCCTAGTACTTCTTATTATTTTTGCAATGTATTGTCCAGGAAAGCATTACTAGGTCGTAAAACTCTCAAACCTAAAACAATTACAGGTATGTACGTACTTACTAGATCTGGTACCCATCCTGTATTGTACCTATTTGAGTAGTTCTCACGAAAGATGTACATTTGTAGAAAAAAACATGTCTCAAAAGTTTGAGTCAAAATATTAAAATAAAATGATGAAACTTCTTGTAAGATATTTGCGAAGGGATGAAGAAAATATACTCCTGATTAGGATTAGATATCGCAAGGACCGAAAATACTTCATAAAATAGTGTAACGCTTCAAGTTGTCACTATCATGATTTACTCTTCCATACAAAATCTTTTTGTCTCAATGGGTACCAACGACTTTGCCGCTTCAAAAAATACTACTTGACGTATGTCTAACGTTCTAATTTTCTGTAATTAGCACCTTCGTATAATCAGGTTTAAGGTTCAAAGTTGCTTGTATCCTGCTTTCTTTAAAATAATTACGTTTCACGCAATAAACAAAATGTCTCGCCTTTTTTACTTTTTAGTCACGTACTCTTTAGTCACGCCGTTTCTCAGTAATTTCTTTAATTTCCGAACGAATCTGTACTATTTTGTACTAGCAACACTAAAAGCGTTCCTATTGGGCGATGGTAAATGTCAGCGCCATATTTTTTCTCTGTCAAAAATTAGATTCTCTTAGTGCGCCGGCTGCTTTACTGTTTCGATACGAAAGAAAAATATTACTTTTTTCGGGGTAAGTACTTCTGAATTGTATATCAAGTTAATAAAAATGTATGTTAGGATAATTGTTTAAGTGAATTACATTCTTCAAATTCATTTTGGACAACAAATCTACTTCATAAATAGGTTATGGGTTATAATTCCTTTTACTGTTTCGTTGTTTTTCGTCACGTAACGAAATAGTATGTTATAAAGCTGGGTGTAGACTGGTTTTTTATTTATTTACAGGGGTTAATTTTCTGAACTGACATCAGATTGCCTTCTTACTTAGTAAGGTAAAAAGCAACGACTTTTGTTAACGACAAGATAATCAGCTGATCAGTCCAAAAAGCGCGGGAAGTTGATTTTCTTTCTGCGAAATTATAAAACTCGTAGAATAAAAGTCTATTATTGCTTTTGATCTCACTAAAAATGGGCAAAAATTCGTCTATGGAAAAACAAGTGTGTTGCTTCGTTTGTTCGACTTTTAAGTATTCCAAAGCCGCTTAACTTTGGAGAGATGTATGTGCTCTGCCGCCAGTAAGGGTGTAGTTGTTTAGAGGATATTGGTTTGATTTTACGTAATTTTCACGATAACTTTTTGAACAGAGTTGTGTGTACAATGGGGGAAGATAGTAGGACGTTAAATGGGAGGGCGAACTATGTTAGTTACTTGGAAATATACAACGTTAAATTAAATTAACTAGCAAAACTTCACAGAGGTGACGGGTATCGATATCTAAAGATAATAAAACAACAATAAACCTGATTTCTTAAAGTGATAATTTCAACTATGTTCGAGCATGGCCGTGCGATGTGAGAACTGATCGAAAAATAAAGGTTTCAAAATACATGTTTATTCTTGTTTTATTCTGAGTAGATATCTATACCCATCACATCTGTGAAGTTTCGCTAGTTAATTTAATTTAACGTTGTACTTTACACCATGGTTTGGGGGTCGTTGTGATAGTAGTTAAGATGTTGTTGTATACCACGGGGCATATAACTTGAACCTAGTCGTTTTTTAGACGTTCCATACAAATCGAGTAGAGAACCTGGGCAGAACGACGCCATTTTGAGTCAAGTTATTTGCCCAGGAGTAATATCAAGATCAGATGATAATATTGTTTTTTTTTACAGAAATGCCACCGAAAACAGCTGCCGAAAGGCAGAAAAAATATCGAGATAAATTAAAACAGGAGAATCCGGAAAAATATGAAGAAAGACGTTTAAAACATCTAGAAAAAGTTAAAGAAAACATTAAAAAGAAAAAGATGTCATTAACTGAAGCAGAAAAACAGGAACAGCTTAAAAAATGGAGGAAGCAAAATACTGATAGGGCTAAAAAGAAGAAAGAAGAGAAAGGAGCTCAAGGTCATTTAAAAACTGATAATTCATCGGCATCACATACTAATAACAATACTGAAAGAAATATTGACAAAAAGACCAGATTGCAAGAGTTGATTGAACAAAATACGGAACTGAAAAGAAAAAATGCAAATCTCAGAAGGCAAAATAATCGATATAAGCTCGATATAATTAACCTTAAAAAGAAATTAATAGAAAACAATAATAGTGAATCTGCTAAAATTGCCACTGCAATTGGTGATGAAACCCCGATCACGAAAACCAACAAGTTTCTGGAAGCTACTATACCAACTGCCTCTGCTGAAGAAAAAGAGAAGGTTAAAAAGAAATTGCTTTTGCTGAATACTTTAACAGAGTCCATAAAAATAAATTATGAGAAAGCAGATACCAAGGAAAAGAAAAATGTCTTGAAAAATGTAGCTACGCATGAGATGGTCAGTAAATACAAACAGCAAACTAATATCACAAAGGTTCTCGGACTTCAAGGAAGGATTCGATTTACTAAAACAAGAAATACTTTGAGACAAAAATATGGACAAGAACTCAATGTTTTTTTTAAAAGGGAAGATGTGAGTAGACATAGCGCTGGAAAGAAGGAATGTGTAACGAAAAATAAAAACAAGATGCAGAAAAGATATTTAACTGAACCATTATACAAGCTTCATAAAAAATATCAAGGTGAAGGCGGGAGAGCATCTTTCCAAACCTTTTGTCGTTTCCGGCCATTTTACGTTGTTCATCCAAAAATCCAAGATCGAAACACATGTGCTTGTGTAAAACATACTAACATGCTATTCAAAACTACAGCTTTGAAGAGATTATATGTGCTTCAATCATCAGATTTGGGCGACATTTTAGGAGAAGTTACTTGCTCCACATCGTTCAGATGTTTTTACTCAGAGTGCATGGACTGCAAAGATAAGATCCCAACCCTTAACTCAACTATAGATGCAAACCTCCCCATTCAGTGGCTGCAGTGGAAAATTATAACACATACATATACTAAAGTCACCAAAGGAAAATGTGAAGAAAAAAAGACAAAAAAATATGCTAAAATAACGGTTAAAGGGACAGTAGGTGACTTAATCAAGGAATTCCTGAAAGACTTAAGACAATTCAAAATTCATCACTACAATGTCAATCATCAATACCAATCATGGAAAAAATGCATAAAGAATCTTGAAGATGACGAAATCAGTCTTGTTTGTGATTTCTCCGAAAACTTCGCTTGCAAACAAGCCGAGGAAATTCAGGCAGTACATTTTGGCGCAAGCAGGAACCAGATCACACTTCACACAAGTGTACTCTACACAAAAAATAAAAAGCCTTTATCGATATGCACAATTTCACCAATAAATGAGCACGGTCCCGGTGCCATTTGGGCCCACTTGGACCCCATTTTGCAGATTTGTACCAAAGAGCTGAAAGCGAAGAAAATACATGTTTTTTCAGACAGTCCTGCTACTCAATACAGACAAAAAAACAATTTTTACATGTTCCAGAAAAGATGTTCTGACTATGAATTTCAATTTGGAACGTGGAATTTCTTCGAAGCCTCCCATGGCAAAGGACCAGCGGACGGCGTTGGTGGGGCTATAAAACGACAGCTAGACAGTCAAATAGCACACGGTCATGACATTACAGACGCGAAAGAAGCGTATGACTACTTGAAAGATAACACCAACATTAAAATCTTTTATATACCTGAAAACAAAGTCGAAGAGATGACAAAAATGATTCCAAATGACGTTGCGCCCATAAAAGGTACAATGAAAGTACATCAAATAGCAACTACCGGAGATGGACCAATTAAATATAAATGGCTAAGCTGTTTCGACTGTGAAAAAAACACTTGCTGTGACTGTTACTACAGCAAAGAACATCAGCTAATTAAAACGAACACTTTAGTTTCAACATTACTCAACAATAAGAAGAACGAATCACATGTAAAAGAATCAAAATCAAACAAAAAAGACAGCAATAAAAAAATACCTAAAGCTCAAAAACGACAAAGCATGCAAACAAGAGAAGTACTAGCAAAGAAACGTAAAAGGTCAAAGAGTTTATCTAGTACATCTACTACAATAAGTGATGACGTAATGAGTATTTACTCCGACTCAGATTGTACAAGGGATGATGTACAGGATGAGGAAGAAGATGAAGAAGAAGTTAACACTGATGATGAGCATGAAAACACAAATAAGGAAAACAAAAGTGGAAAAGTGACTATTCTATCGTCAATCCGGTTCACACCCGAAAATCTTAAATACGTTAATCTGCAAACATATAATCCTTTCAAGCTGCATAAAATTGACAAAAATTTTGATCTCTCTACAGTGCATAACACCAAAAACAAAGAAATTGACGGTAGCACTTATGAATGGAAAGAAAGAGAAGAGTCTCTTAAAATAAAAATCAAAAGGGAAACGTCGAAAAGAGAAGAAAATGTCGTGACCAAAAATGACAATGAGGTTGCAGTTCAGGAGATTGAAAGCCAGAAAATATTGTTGAATGAAAAAAATAACATGAGCGAAAATGACAAAGAGACTGAAGACATTACGGACGACAAAGAAACAACTTACCTGAAAAAACCGTTAAAGGAAATAAATAATAAAAACACAAATGCCAGAGAGACTGATGACATTACGGACGACGAAGACACTTACCTGGAAAAAGCGATGAAGGAAACAAATATCGAAAACACAGGTGACAGCGAGACTAAAGATGTTAAGGATTATGGAGACGTTTATCTGAAAACCGCGATGAAGGAAATAACTAAAAAAGATAACAAAACTAAATCATACAGAGAGACTGAAGACAATAAGGACAATGAAGGCATTTACCTGAAAACAGAGATAAAGGAAACAACTGAAAATAATACCAAAAATAATAATGAAATAGAAACTGAAGACTTAAATGATAATAAAGACACTTACCTGAAAACGGCGATGAAGGAAAAAACTGAAAATAGTACCAAAAATAATAATGAAAGAGAAACTGAAGACTTATATGACAATAAAGGCACTTACCTGAAAACGGCGGTGAAGGAAAAAACTGAAAATAGTACCAAAAACAAAGAAGAGCGAGAGACTGAAGACGTTAAGGACAATGAAGGCACTTACCTGAAAACAAAGATGAAGGAAAAACAAATCATAAACAAGTATGACGGACACATTCAAGAAATAATAGAGATTGCCGTGGAACCCTCAATAAATGAAGAGATTATTAAGAATGATGTTAACATTGAGGCCGAAGATAATCAGAAGAATGAGATTTTTAAACTAGGAGATACGACTTTAGTACGCTACTACAAAAAGACATGGAAGTATTACGTTGGAGTAATCACCAAGATACATTATGGTGAAAAGATGTACTCAATTTCATTTTACAAAAGTAGAGACAAAAACATGGATGTAAAATTTGTGGTCCCTAAAACTAAAGATTTAGACTGTGTTCCTGAAGTAAATATAGTTAAAAAAATAGAATTGGTCGAAAAAGAGGGCAGTCTTTCTCTGATGAATATAGAAGACGCAGTTTATTTTTAATTCAGTTTTCTCTGTTAAAACTTTTTCTTTTTCCTTTCTTTTAATTTGAATACTTCATTTTGATTTCAGCTAATAATAAGTGTACCTATAATGAAAAACATGTTTTTAATTAATTCCTTTATTCCCTGCATCTTTATTAAAGCACTCAATGCACACTCAGCTTTAGTTTACTATTTCGTTACTTTGTAAACTATTTCGTTACGATATTTCATAACAACTTTTTCGTTACGTGTACATCTTTCGTGAGAACTACTAAATTGTACCTAGTGCGACGCAAGCAGTAGGTACAGCCGCCAGCACATCAAAGCTACTACAATCTGTCAAATTTATTTCATAGATTTTCAACTTTATCGCTTAAATTTAAGGTTCAAAGTTGATTGGGAAAATTTGACAGTTTCGGGTTCGGGTAGCTTGATGTGATGGCGTCTGTACATACATACATAATCACTATAATATGTATAACAATCGATCGATACTCTTTGCAATGTTGCAATTGCATTGCATGAAACAAAACGCAATAACGCAACTCCCGTGAATCTGAACCCGCCCGCGCCCGTTGATTTGACAATATAATAATTTATGTACAATAAAATGCATCATTCGCTTTAATTGACTACCAAAATACTAAAATATTATATTTTCGTATTATGAAACAAGAAGCTAGTCTAATGAGATCAGCGCCGCCCACCATCCATCCATTCCACACAATTTCAATACAATTATACATATACACGAACCAATTCGCTAGGTTATTGTGTAAAAATAAACCAACAAAACGACATTCTATAGCGAGAAAAACAATTCTAACTGCAACGTAAACTTAGATCAATCCGAATTGAAATACTTTATTACCTAAACTTCAGACAATTGTTGATAAATATAGTAATTACAGAGATATTTTGACAAAAACATACGATAAATCGAAGTTCACGTCCATTTCGGCATTGGAAGCCATTTTACTTACCCGGTCAGATCATCGAATTTCAGCTCTAATATCCCAGATTTTAAGTAAATAACATCTAAAATAGTGTACTAACCTGCGATTTCTTTTTGCAGTTCTTCCTTGGTAATTTCAGTCTCCGACTCAGCCATTTTTTATTGTTATACGGGTATTTCCTTTCTTCAGTATATCTGTGAGAAGCCCTGCTTCAAAAGTACCACAGAGTACTTTTTGATAGACTGAAACTGTGCCTGCTTCAGCAAATCTGGCTAGCTAGCTCTATCTAGCTTTATAGCCACAGCCACCTAGCCACACAATAATATACCTACGCGCTATGTGCAACACGGCGTCATTGCGAAATTAGCCGAATATCACTTCGGATCGGTTCGTTCGTCCAATAGAATTTGAGCATATAGTAAACATCACAGTATTAAACTATTTCAATGACAATTTTACAAAATAATGCACCCTAAAGTAAAGGAACAAAGTTGACATTGATAAATGTATAATCTGGCGTAGATAGCAAGCTGTTGGAAATAGTGTACAGTAGTAGTAAATGCGTTCATATTATTTTAAAATATGATGAATTTCCGAAATATGTGAATATACCTAAATAAAACTTATTTTCATCATTCCAATTATATGTAATGTCTAAATCTGTAAATACGAGTAGGCATAACGATATATCAACCAGAATTTCCATCAAAATAGGATTGTAATGTTGTAGAATGCAAGTGTATTAGGCGGACATACCTACAATGAATGCATCCATTGAAACGTCAAAACCACGCGTGTTGTTTATCTGTCAATGTCAAAATCCTAACCTCATTATATTCGTACGGTCTGCGGATTTCTATTAAATGAATTGCACGATTGAGAATTAAACAAAAATAATGGCGAAAGTAAAGAATAAGAGAAACTCCGGCCTCGCCGACAAGGTACACAACAAGAGGAAAACGGATATCAACAAGAAAAAAATGAATCCGTTCGAAGTACACATTAACAGAGAAAAAATCAAAGTTTTAGGAAAGAAGTCGAAGCATGACAGAGGATTGCCAGGTGTTTCTCGAGCTAAAGCTATACAGAAGGTAATGACCACTTTAATATAGATTTGAGATAGGTCCATCATTGCTTTACAGTAGGTAACGTTTTAGTCATATTTGTTTGCCAATAGAAGTAAGATAACGTAATATGAGTATTCGTGTCAATATGGCTAAATATATAGGGAAATCATCAATATATTAATCCGCCCCTAAGACGACCCACTGACCCAATCATCCTCAACAAACTACTAACATTGTATGAATCAACTAAGCCTATCGCAGTCCACTGCTGTATAGGCCTCTCCCAGGCTGCGCCACAACACCCTCTTCTCTGCCTTCTGCATCCAGTCTGACCCAGCCACCTTTTTAAGGTTGTTGGTAAAACATGTTCAAACATGCTATGAACATTGTGAATTTGTGATAATAATTATGTCTGAGATTTTCTCTTAAAATTATTATCCAACTGTACAACAGCAAAGACATGGTTAAGGGTTTCATAATTGAGTCAATGTTTCATCTAGTCATCCACTTTTCATTTTAATATTATCAAATTATAATGCCTTGAAATAATTATTTACTAAACAGAGAAAAGAGACACTAGGAACAGAAATGAAGCTAATGAACAAGACCAATGCATTCATTGACCGTCGTATTGGAGAGAAGAACAACCAGCTATCAGCTGAAGACCGCATGGTGGCCCGCTTTGCAGCAGAACGAGTTAAGCAGCACACAAAGAAGAATATTTATAACTTGGCTGATGACGAGGTTCTGACACATAGGTTTGTGAATGTGATAAAAAATATTAAATATTTTAACTTTAAAAGAGAGCAGTGGTTAGTTGTAGGTTGTGGGTTCGAACCCAGGCAGGCACTTTAATTTGTGTAATTTATTTCATCCCCACTGCTCTCAAAACAGTGAAGGGAAAAATTGTGAGGAAACCAGCATATCCCAGAACCAAAAATTCAAAGACATGTGACATCTACCAACCAGCACTAGGCCCGCGTGGTTGATTATAGCCCATTCCCTCTCACAGAGAGGAGGCCTGTGTCCCAGCAGTGGGAACATTATAGTCTGATTATGTTATGTAATTTAAAAGGTACAAAGGCAGACTTAACCCTTCGTATGCCGGAACGTAGATCTACGCGAGACACAATGGCTTTTTAATTGTGTCTGTAATTAGACATTCAACCGGTTAATGACTTAGGCATTTTCTACCAGTCAAACAAACAGAAAAAAGAGTGGTTGAGAGATATCATGGCAGAATGTTACATTAACAAAAATATATAGACCATCAGCTATGGTTCATTTACTGGCAGCATAGATTTTGTCATATTAACAGATTTTCATTAAAAAATAAGGGTGTGTGGTATTGTATTTATAACTTTTTCTTACTACAGAGGTCAAACACTGGAACAAATTGAAAAGTTTGACGACCCCAGATCTGAGGATGAGGATGATGAAGATGGCAGAAAATTTGGTGGTTTAGGCGGTAAGCAATTATTAAAGTTACTAGAAAATTATTTGTAAATGATTGCTGTACTTACTTACAATTCTATAAAAAAAAATATGTAGGTATTACTAATAACTAGCTTTCGCCCGCGTGGTATGTCGATAAAAGTAGCCTATGTTCCCAGGGTTCAAAGTATCCCCATACCTAATTTCAGCAAAATTGGTCCAACCGTTTTGGAGATTAGCCGGAACAAACAGATAGACAAAATAAAAAAAATGTTTATTTGTTATAAGTACTGTATATACTTTCATATGCATTTGTTAAAAAGCTGTTATCATGACATACAAATACACTTCAATATTATTTATTTGTATAGATAATTATTGTAAGTAAGAAACTATTATTATAAAATATCTTTTAATTCACCAGATAATTTCGTAGCGGAAGGCCATTTTGGTGGAGGAATGCTATCTAAGACCGAATCGAAAGACGGCGCGAAATCCCATAAAGACCTCATAGAACAACTCATAGCTGAATCCAAGAAAAGAAAGGCAGAGAAACAGAAGGAAAAAGAACAAACTCTAGATTTAACAGAGAAGTTGGATACAGAATGGAAAGATCTCCAACCAGTAGTATTTAAGAAGATGAGAACAGAAGAGAAAGAGCCTTCTGCTATAGAGAAGCTATTGAGTCAAGCAGAGAAGAAGAATATGGACTATGATAAGATGATGAGGGAACTGAAGTTTGAGAAGAGAGGCACAGTAAGTAGAAGAAGAGAAACTATTAATAATACACATAAACTCACATTTTTTTTTCTTGGCAGAAATTACGGATTAATACGACAAATGATTTCATACTCGTGCTGCCTTAGTCGTATTTATACGACTGAGAACCTCATCATCTGCTAGCCTTTTCCCAACTATGTTAATACCAGTATTTTACATGGAGTGACTGCCTATCTGACCTCCACAACCTAGTTATTGGTATATAATACAGTACCCCTTTTTAAGACTGGTTGTCACTTTCGGGCTTCTGACGCCCCGTAGCGACTGTCAAAGATCCAAAAATGACAGCTGGGACCAATGGCTTTACATGCTTTCCAAGACAGGAAAGCCACCATCCACGGACCAACCTTGGCAAGCGTAGCCTAACTTGATCGATTGAACCGTGCGGCTATAATTTCTTAACCACAAGCCCCTCTACGACTGATAACCTATGTTCCTTTTTTGTTTCGTTGCACGACCCTATTCGTTGTAGGTATTTATGTGTCTATTTATAAGCTGGCCGCTAGGGCACGGGGTAATTGCTCTAAAACCAAGCAGTCAAAATATTAAATACTCTTTTTGCTTCATCAACAGATGAAGTCATTTAATTAGTCACTAATCTCCCTTCCTCATACCAGTATTTTATACTAGCTTCTGCTCGCGGCTTCGCCCGCGTGGATGTCGGAAATTATCCCACGCGAACGTGCTAAATAAGTTGCCTATATTTTTCTCCATAACAAAATAGAGATAAGAATGCATTTAGTAAAAAGCTTTTATTTTGATATTACAAACAGATACTTCAATTTTTTTTATATGTATAGAAGATGTTCGAAGTTATCCCACGGTATTGAATAATATCATCTCTCTTTCTCTTAAAATCTAACTACTAGACTTTAAAATGCCAATAAAAACTGTTAATTTCAATAACAAAATATCACTATACACTATACCTTTGTTGTATGAATGTTGTTTATCCTGCACATAAGAATCTAAGTAAACATCTGTATAGTAAAGTAATCTTTTTATTCCAGCCTTCAGATGGTCTGAAGAATGATGAGAAACAAAAAAAGGAAGAGATAGCGAGATTGGAACAGCTAGAGATGGAAAGAGAAATGAGAATGATGGGAGATGAAGAGAAGATTGCAGTCAAATCTAAGCCAACTGCAGGGAAACATAGGTATAGATGTTTAAATTACTTGAACAATAACCAAATGGCATGAACAGTAGACATAATGGTAGATGGACTAATTGCTATTAGTTTAATATGGTAAAGGCAACAAAAAAAGTTTCTACATTTTTTTTAAAACAAAGAAATGATATGTATAAATCTAAACATCTAGCATTTTACTATAACAAATTCTTGCCTATTGCATGAGATGCTTAAACATGCACATTGTGTTATTACTTTGCTTGTACTTGCGATCTCAATTTATTTTTATAATTTCAGATCAGCCGAAGATTTAGATGATAATTTTGAGTTGGAAGATGAACATGATTTCATGCTGGCCTATGATAACGAAGGAAAACCATTGGTGCCTGAAAATGTACTCAAAGATTTTTCTGGTAAGAATTTCTTTTGCTTTATTGTTACCATGAAAATGTATGATTGCAAAACAAATATTACTAAAAATACGTCACTTAAAAAATATTATGTATTTCGTATCCTATTATTGTTTCTTCTATGACTCGGCTAAACTACTAGAGTATTATAAATTATCTGTGGCTAAACATAATTTTATAATTTTAGTTCCAAATGCAAAACCCAAGTTTGAAGATGGGATATCAGACACATCTGATGAGGAAGACGAAGGAGACGATGACGATAGTGACAATGAAGAGAATGAAGACGAATCAAATAACGATAGTGATGAAAGTATTAAAAAAACAAAATCGAAAGATAAAAGCAAAGTGAAACTGGTTTCAAACAAAAACGATGATGACTCTGATTCTGATAATAGCGAAGAAACTATTAAAGAAACTAAAACAAAGGACAAAGGAAAAATTAAATTAATTTCAAACAAAAATGTCTATGGCTCTGATTCTGACGAATCTAGTGATGACGACAGCGATGATATACAACCAGTCGTAAAAACTAAACCAAAGGCAAAACCTAAAGCATTAGAAAAAACAGATAACGCCGAAGAAATGAAACCATCAAAGAAATTAGAAGAAGGAAACACAATTTTGTTCCAAAACTCTAAAGGTGAAGAATCTAGCCATGAAGATGATGATGACAGTGAAGAAGAGAGTGAAAGTGAAGGTGATGATGATGATGAGAAAGGGAATGAAATAGACTTGAATGACTTAAACGATTTGAAGGAATCTGACGTTGAAAGTGATGAGGAAGAAGTACCAGAGGATGTGGAGAAAATTGGATCTTTCTTCGATCTTAAAGCTGGAGAGGGTGATAAACTAAAGGTATGTTAGAACAATCATGTTACATAGCATAACGTCACACCTGTTTTCTCCTAAGGGATGGGCTGAAGTCTCTTTTTACACACATTTTTATTGTCTCACAGGAAGACAGACGATTTTATTATTCATTTTCTTGAAAATCTTTTGATCAACATTTACCACGTAGATTATTCTTTCCCCGGAACCTTGATATTACTGGATCCTTTGGGCCAGTAGTGTTAGTAGTGGCCCCAAAAATGGGCCCTTGAAGGGAAACCCATTTGAACATAAGAATCCTTTTAGATAGAGGGACATTTTTGTACTGACATTTGCCATTGTCCCTTGGAAAAGGTAAAGGATATAAGCACAACTACAAAACAAATAGAAAATAATGAATAATGGTACTTTGGTATGATTAACTTTATCAAATGCTTTCGACAGATCGCTGTGGTGGTAATATGATAATTATTATAATCGTTTTAGTAAGATTAACAAGAGTGAAGCTAATTGCTCTCAACCTCGGGAATAGTTTGTGTTTTTATGGAGAATATAGTATTTATCTTTCTTTCCTTACAGGAATTATTAACCGGGAAGACTCCAGCACAACAGTCCAGTGCCTTACAAAACCTTATTAAAAGTTACGATCCAAGTCTCGCAGTAAATAACAAAGATAAACTTAGCAAACTATTTGCATATATGCTGCAATATGTTAACGATATATTTATCGGCGTGAAAGAAGAAAGTGATATAATCAAATCATTTCTTATATTCGACAGACTAGCTCCACATTTCTATGATTTAGCTCAAACAAATAAAGTTTCAACTAAGAAATATGTAGTAGAATTACTGAAAGAAAAGTATGGGAATTTTAAAAAGAGGCAAAAACATGTTCCTGATTTGGATACTTTGATATTTTTCAAATTAGTTTCTCTATTATATCCAACATCAGATTTCAGACATCCAGTCACAACGCCAGCTTTGATTTTCATGTCGGAAATATTAACTTCCTGTAGATTTAACGATGCCTATTCTTTATCAAGAGGTTTATTTGTAACTACACTCGTTTTAGAATATACTATGTTATCAAAACGATTAGTGCCTTCCGCTATTAATTTTCTAAGAGGCATTTTATATTTAAGCGCAAACACTACAATTTTAAATCCCATACAAGTTGTCCCGCCATTTAGGTTACATAAAGACTCCAAAATTTTAAATTTAGAGGAAGATTGTTCTAAAATGGACGTCGGAAGCAAGATGGCCGCTCGCGATTTGACTCTAACAGAAATAAACGATGATTTCAAAATCCGTTGTTTGTCATCTAGCATGGGTATTATGAGGGAGTTTTTCGATTATTTCAATGATATTGAAGCCCAGGTGTATTTATTCGAGCCTCATTTGAGGTTGATAGGTAGGATTGACTTGGATATGTACCCTCCAAAGGTGGCTAATAGGGTGAATCAGATTGTTAAGTACATGAAGGCTGGTTTGGAGGTGAAGACATTTACTCCTTTAAGTAGAGAGAAAAAGAGGCCGAAAGCTTTGAGGCTGTATGAACCGGATATACAAGAAGTGTAAGTATAGATATTTTGTTTGTTTTTTCTGTTGCCAGTTCTTCTTTTTGAAAATATGGTACTTCTTATAATGTATGTGGGCCTAGTAAGAGGCCACGTTAAAAGTGTGTTCTTTATGTCTTCAAAAGTGCAGGACACTAGACACTAGCAGGTTTCGCTTGGTCACATGCTGCACTCACACTATTAGTTACTTAATATGGTTTTGTCATTTTAAAATCCCAGAGTCCTGTCAGATTTTTACTAGGTGCAAAATTCTTTTAGAGGTTCTTTTTGCATTGTCTATCATATCACTTCGAAATCAAAAACTAGTTTTTCCAATTGGTAGAAATTCGAAGGTCGAAATGGTTAATCTCGAAAAATTTTGGTAAAAAAAAACCTCAAATTTCTATTTTCCATTTTGCAGGTTCACAGGCAGCAAGAGTTCGAAACTGTCCCGCGAACAGGCAGAGTCGCAGCGACTGAAGAGCAAATATAAGAAGGAGATGAAGGGAGCGCTCAGAGAGATCAGGAGAGACAAGTCATATATCGGATCTGTCAAGATCAGGCAGAAGATTCATGGGTGAGTTGGCATTATTATTTTTAACAAGCTATGTGCCCGATGGGAATTCTCAATGGCAATTATTACGAAATTTCATACATACTTTCATCCCCTATCCTACCCCTTTAGGGGACGAATTTTCAAAAAATCTTCCTTGGTGCTCACCTTCGTTATATGAATAAGGAACTCTTGTGCAATATTTCATGCTCCTACACCCAGCGGTTTAGCCTGTGCATGTGACTGTGTACGGTTTAGTCTGTCTGCGGATGAATCTAAGATTTTTAAGTAGAAGTTAGAAAGAAAGAAAAATTAAATTCCATTAACTGTATTTTATAAATTCCCTCGAAGTCCTGATACAAGTATAAGTTTCATTGCAAGTTCACCATATAAAAAATCAATTCTAATATGCTCTATCTCTTTCCAGCGACAACATTCGAAGAGATAAGGTGAAACAGATCTACAAGGACGCGTCGATACAACAAGGAGAATTGAACAAAATGAAACGCATGAAGTGATACCAGCTGTATATTTGTTTAGTTGATAACAGAAATAAACTTGTATAATACTGGTTACATTTGACTTTTAACTTAGTTACACCTACTTCTTACATACTGCCTGTGTTTTATGTGCAAATAAAATGAGAAAGAGATGGTAGATTTTTTGTAACTGGCAACACCTGATAATATTTTAGCTGCCAAAAACTATGGACAAGAAAGAAACGTACAAGTCGACTTGGTTCCAACTAAGCATAGTTACTTCACATTCAAAATTATAATTTTAAATACATCGTCCATCTCTTTCTTGTTTTGTCTGTAAGAAAAATATATCCTTCAATATTATTTTAAATATTCAGTACACTTATTTTTAACATTTACCATTTCCAAAGGGCTTTGAAGACCGTGGAATACCTACCATGTTCGCCGTTTATGTAGGTTTCATGCGTGGCGGCCATTTTGAAAATACATCAAAATGGCCTGACAGTAGGTATGCCAGGCTCATTATAAAAATCTTCAGTCCCCTTTAATTATCCTTATATTCTAATACCCAATTCTGCCACCATGCAGCATTGCTGTTTTCAGACAAAATGGAACCACAATTTTGTAGGCTGGTAATACATCAGAACACTGGTATTTGAGGTAGATAACTTTTCATCGGAAAATACGGTTAGCCCGATACCCATTAAAAATATTTACTGTAATCTTCCTTAAAATTAATGATCTCCATCGATTTTCTTGTCATTCACAGGCCTGTTGAGGTCCCAAATAGAGTAGTTAAGACAAGTCGCGAAAGCAAGCCAACCAAGGTAGGGTATCATGAAGTAGCCGGTCGTTGAGGACGCCTGATAGAAACTGACTGTGCAGGCCACCGCCGCCACGTCTAGGGCCAGCATGTGGAGTAGGCCCTGAAAATAGAGATGAGTTTGTTTATGAATGCGCAATAATTCCGACTTCAAAAAAGGAGGAATCAAGTGGTTTTCAATTTGTCGGACTCTTTTTCTTTAATGGCAGATTTGTCCATTTTGAAGGCATCTAGAATGCGACCCCAACAAGTTGACTTCGACAACTCGACCCCAATAAGTGATTTCAGTAACTTCCTGAATACTTGCTGCCAGTAAAAAATATATTTGTCGAGTAAAAAATCTACAAGAAGAAATATTTACCAGCCCAACTCTATGCAAACCAAAGAAGACAGGTGTCCACGTCCAATTGAGGATAAGCTGACCTCCATACAGCGCCAGTGGCAACACTGAGGCATCTGAAAATAAAAACATGTTGTGGCTAAATGAGCTTCCCCACACATAAGTCCTCAAACATTAGCCTAGAACCCACCAGTGTGTACGGCAGACACACCCATACCTAAAAGCATAATCGGCCTATGATATTCCCACTGCTGGGACACAGTGCTTCTCTCAGTGAGAGGTAGTAGGCCGTGATCCACCACCCGGACCCAGTGTGGGTTGCTAGATGACACATGTCTTCGAAATTTTGGTTCTAGGACATGCCAGTTTCCTCACGATGTTTTCTTTTACTGTTTTGAAAGCAGTGGTGATGAAATAATAATTTACAGAATGTAAAGCGCCTGTCTGGATTCGAACCCGTTCAAAACGACCTACAACTCGTAAGTCACGGCCGTTACCATGTTTCTTGTTTGTACCTACTTTCTATGCAAATAAATAATTATTCTATTCTATTCTACCCTGGGCTACCAAAGTACCACTGCTCATACCAAACACAATAGGCCACTTCCAAATTAGACTGTAGACGTAAATTACCTGTAAATCCTCCACTCTCTGTATAAACGATATAAGAAGCGTATCCCATCCCAGTGTAAAGGACAGTCCATGCAGGTCCAAACAACCAGGGTGGCGGGGTCCAGGAGGGTTTCTTCAGCAACTGGTACCAAGCCCTGCCATCAGGTCTTTTGACCTGGCCCCTCATCGTTAAAGTGCTGACCCATCCGCCCATGTTGGGCGCCAGAATTGCTCCAAGTATTTCCCAGTTTACCATTGTGTCTAAAGGTTAAGGTTTTTTTTAGACTTTGAAACGTTTTTATAATGAGCTTAGGTAGCTAGGTTAAGAATAGTATTACAATAGATAAAAACACCTATTTGCTAAGTTTTTTTTTTCTGATTTCGTAGGAAAAAAAACCGACTTCAAGAAAAAAAAAAACTACAAAATGATAAGTAACTTTAATTTCGGAAGTCGGTGTCTTTGGTCCGCATTTTCGTTTTTTGACAACAACTTCCGGAGTTAAAGTTATTTATCATTTTGTAGTTTTTTTTACATTTGTAACAAATAGAACAATTTTACCTAAAAATAAAATTGATATTAAGCATACTTACCTTTCTCTAAGCCATAAATTGAGATAGGCGTATCCGGTTCCGGTACGGTGAAGCGCTATAAGCCCCCGCAGCGTCATATCCGCCCCAATCCGGCAGGTAGTGGGGATACGTTTGCGCAGCGCAAGACGATATCCCTGAACCTCATTGCGGCTCAATTTACAGTGATTGATAAGGGTATCAATCACATACATTTATAATTAAGAATCAGCAGACAGAAATATAAATTGGCTTAGAGAAAGGTAAGTATGCTTAATATCAATTTTATTTTTAGGTAAAATTGTTCTATTAAGCTTGACTGTACCTTTCTCTAAGCCATAAATTGAGAAGTGTTTGTTATCGACTGCTGGATTGGGACTAAATTAGAACGCCAATGTGATCAACAGTTATTTATTAATTTTAAACTTTTACAACTTGTATAAATCAACAGAATTAGTTCCTATGACTTTAATTATAACACTACATTTAAGTAAATCATCTTATCGTTTGAAACAGATTTCTGATCTGATTTGAACAACTTGATTCATTTGTAGACCTGTAATCCTTGATTTCTTTTTTATAATATTTATGAAAAGTCAAAGCAGAGCGCCAATTTCCTCTCTCCAAAATATGATCAATGGGAATATTCTCTGACCAACTGGCCGAGGCTACTGCCGATCGTACACTACCTGGACTAGTGTTTATTCCAGCTTGTTTTAACAATGACTTAATCCAGCCCCCTATGATGGTGCGGGTAGCTGGTTTGGGTTCACCACGTGTGCTAATAAATAAGTTCTCAATATTACCTCTTCGAACATTAGAGTACTCTAGCAATTTGTCAATCCAAAAAATAGGATCAATGTTAGAGTTTGACTCGCATTTAAGTAAACGCCAACCGGATTGCTTATAAGTTATATTATCTGTTTTGGACCCAAAAATCGGCCAAAACACTATAGAATCATCACTCCTTACAAAGTTTTCTTTATTTATGCTTAATAATGTAAGGTCATGGACTCTGCGCCCGGAACACAATAAAAGAAGAATTGCAGTTCTTTTAGAAATTTCGAACAAGGACATTTTAGAGGGAATTTTGTCAACTAAGAATTTAATTAAAACATTAATGTCCCAAATTGGACTTTTAGCTTTGGGTGGCTGTTTTAAAGCAATACCCTTTAATATTTGCTTTATAATGGTGTGAGAACCTAATGATAAACCACTAGCTGGACGACAAAAGGTACATACCACAGACTTATGTACTGCAATTGTATTATAGGCAAATTTAAATTTAAGATGCAAATCAGTTAGAAATCGAGCTACATCTTCAGGGGCTGGATCTATAGTGTTCACATTATTGTCACGTGACCATTTACACCATCTTAACCATGCCGGCTTATAAGTATTTAAGGTCGATTTCCTCCAGCTACCTTCTAAAATATCTATCTGATCTTTCTGCCAAGAATCTAATAGCGATGACCACCCTGTATTAACCACACCTTTAAATTCAATTGATGAACTTGTGGAGGCGGTCGATTGGTTGTTGTGTCTATCAAGACTTGGTCCAAATCCCTCAACTGGTAGGGAGGGCGCATGGAGCGAGCCACCAGATCTGCTCTCCAAAAGACCTTCTCCCAATCGGGTGTTATCACCAGGTACATACCGGTTGCCTGGTTCAGGTGCGCTAATACTCTGGGTATTAGACACGGAGGTGGGAATACCCACGCTAACCTGTAGTGCCAAGGGCGACCGAAGGCATTCTGGAAAACAGCCGCCTGATCTAAATCCAGACTCACATACCTGGGTACTACATGAGCAGTTCTTGACGCAAAAAGATCTATTTCGGGAACTCCAAAATGCTGAAAAATTTTCCCGGTAGCACCGGGAAGCAAATGCCATTCTGTCGGGGCAGATTTCCTTGAAAGCCGATCTGCTACGTAGTTGTATCGACCGGGAAGGTGATATACCGACACATGTATCCGATAACGATCTATTTCGTCTAAGACTTCGTATGTTAGGTTTAGGAGGGGCTGTGACTGTGTGCCGCCTTCGTTGCGCAGGTAAGACACTACAGTTCGATTGTCGCTCTGAATTAATAAGCTTGTATCGCTCATTAGGTGACCTTTTACCTGAATTACTCGCAAAATTGCCAACATCTCTAGGATATTGCTGTGAGCGTCTCTTTCCTGTACTGACCAACTGCCACATAAGGTCTCGTTGTTGAGCTGCGCGCCCCAACCTGTCTTGGCAGAGTCCGTCGTAAGGAAATAAGTAGGAGGTGAAACGTGCAGTTGAGAAGCCATGTTGTGACTCTGTATCCACCATTGCAGGTTCGGAATTACCTTGACGGGCATCTGTGTTCGACCTTTTACATTTTTTCGCAATAGGGAATTGCTGAAGGTCAGCATTGCACGAGAATTCAAGCGCCCTCGCGGGACTACGAAACTGGCAAAATTCCAAAGTCCTAGTATACTCTGGACTTCTTTTAAACTTACCTTGGTGGCTTTTGCCATTTTCGATGTTCTCGATTGCAGTAAGCGAACCTTTGTTGGTGGAAGTAATTTGACATTTTGCCAAGGATCCCATAATATCCCCAGATACTCGATTGACTGCTGAGGAGTCAATACAGACTTCTGAAAGTTTATTACAAAACCAAGGGACTGCAATAGTCTTACCGTTAAGTTCGCGTGATTTTGAAGAGTTTCTCGATTCTGATTCACCAGGAGAAAATCGTCGAGATATACCAGCAATCGTACTCCTTGGTTTCTTAGGATCTGCGCGATCCAATTCGTCAGGCTGGCAAAAACCTTCGGAGCAGTTGCCAAACCGAAGGGCAGGCAGGTCATTTGCCAAAGTTGGTCCGATACTATTAATCTGAGGAAACGTCTGTGTCCTGGTGCGATTGGCAGGTGAAAATATGCATTTTCCAAGTCTATTTTCACTGACCAATCCTGTGGTTGGAGGAAGTCGGGGACTTTGTACATGTTCACCAATCGAAATTTGTCTATTTTGACATAGTTGTTTAGTAATTTTAAATTGAAAACTGGACGAAACGAAGCCGTCGCTTCCTTTTTTGGTACTAGAAAAATTGTCGAGACAAAGCTCGGAGTCAACGAAGCTTTTTCTAACACCTTTTGATCTACTAGCTTCTTTAATTGTATTAAGATTTCTTTTGAATTGATTGTGTGAAATCTTCTGGGAATCCTCAAGGGATGAATAAGCGGTGGTTTGCTTAAAAAGGGGATCCGATAGCCTGATATTATCCTTAGTATATATAAAGGTGCCCCCGACTTCCTCCAGACACTTACCCGATGTTTGATTCTCCCGGCTTGAAAACGTTGATGATAGTCAATCGACTCGTTTATCACGCCGTCCCAGGGTACTACGTTTCTTACCGTATCGTGTATCTTCGGTGTGACGAAAAAACTCTTCTGCTCTTCTCTTTCGTCCTTGCGCAGGATTAGAGCCACTATTAGTGGAGGGGCGATAGTTTGCACTGTTGCGCACAGGCACTACATATTTCCTACCTCCTTGTGTGTCCCTTCTTTGGACAGAAGGTTTATAAGACCTACCCTGCGAGGATAATTTAATGGGTGCGGCTTGAAAAACTCTTAAGACGCCCCCTTGTTTTCCTACAAAATCTGTAAACTTTGCATCGTCAAATAAATGATGCGCAGACGGGGGTATTTTCCTTAACGACTCTTTAAAACAATTTTCTTTTACCGAGTTTAAAATACCATCACGACGTTGTTGTACTATGTCAGCCCGTTTGCCACATATCATTTGTAATAAATCCGATTGTATTTTTTGGTATTCCCCGTCGGCAAAAATTTCATTGATTTTTGAAGTAATCTCTACAGTGGTCGTTGGGTTTTTTAATTCGGATACCCATGAAATAAATTGGCATAAGCCTTTTTGAAATGCTTCGCTTTGTAATATAACAGCATGTGACATAGCAGCTAAAGAATTTTCAACGACCGCTAACGATCGATTACGTTCAAAATTTTTCAAAACATCATTACTTTCGAGCTCTACAAAACCTGGGGTAGAATTATAAAGTTTTTGTACTTCAGAATAACGTACTTGAGCCCAGTCAGGCGAGTTAAAATGTTGCAATTTGTTAAGCAATTCGAGATGCGTATTGTCTGTCTGTAATGTCTGCGACTTGAGGGTAGTTTGTATTTTAAAATCAATCCCTTTCTCTTCGTTTAATTCATTATCCAGTTCAGTAGGGCTCGGAATATATAGAACAGACTCATTGTCAGACATGCACGGCTGAGTATTATTTTTAACAATAAGATCTTGCAAAGAGGATACTTTTTCATTAAGTTTCATAAAAGCGTCCTCTAGTTTACTTAGCTTTGTACGGCGGCGCCGCTCCTTTCGCCTACGATGTCTCCTTTTACGCGCCGTGGAAGAAGAATCGCTGCTACTGCTCGAACCACTATATTGCGACCGAGCACGTGGGGCATTGTCCATACTAACATTATTAATATTTTCATCCAAAGAGTTCATTTTTAACACAAATTAATTTTATTTAACACTGAAAAGTAGGACACCCTTTTTAAAAGTAACGAGTTACTTTTAAACGCGACTACACCGTTCGGAATTCCGAACGCCAATGAGGTTCAGGGATATCGTCTTGCGCTGCGCAAACGTATCCCCACTACCTGCCGGATTGGGGCGGATATGACGCTGCGGGGGCTTATAGCGCTTCACCGTACCGGAACCGGATACGCCTATCTCAATTTATGGCTTAGAGAAAGGTACAGTCAAGCTTAATGTCTAGTTTTTGTAACCGCTCAAGCCGCTATCTCTCTCAACACATAATCGACTTATGTTATAGTTTTAATATTCTCATGTAGTACCAGTGAATTTTTGTATTCCTATGAGAATAAGTTATCTCAAACCTCAAAGCAGTAAGGCGTTCATTGAACAAAAAGGTAAAGAGAAAGCCTGGCCCTATGCAAACTATACCTATAAATATTATCTCTGTTTGGCGGTATAATAGGGCACTATTAGCGCAGAACATATATATCCTGACGGGACTGTTAGTGGCTGTATGCACCTTGGACCCCACACGCTGGCCCGCTAGTTCAAAGTCCCATGCCATTAAAAAATCCCATGGGTAAACAATGCGTTCCGTCTATATAAAAAAATATATCATTTTGATGGTATTTTTTGTACATACAAGAATTTACTCTTTTCCCATAAATAATGATCTAATAAAACTGGAAGCCTAAAAAAATGGATTATCTTTTGGATTGGTTATTGATTTTCTATAAACCATTTAGATATACGTAAGGAAATCTCAGTTGCATGTTTGCATCATAAAACGGAACGATGCAATCATCTGACAACAGTCACATTATCTATTACTCTACAAAATTAAAAAGTACGATAATTTCATTGCATTCCCATACATTTGCATTACTCTTATATTTCACGGTATAATACTTGTTCCGGGAAGCTGATTTCACTTGGAAGTTTTTATTTTCACATTTACAAGACAATTTCTGCAGCTATCAGCAGATTTTCGAAGCAAAAACTTGAACAAGTAAGTATTCAACTTTGTCTTACATTATATGTCACCTTTCTAGAAGTTTACCGGCGTTTTGTAATTTAAATAAATTGCGTAATGTGAACGGGACAATCACTCACGAATAACTTAACTGTACATTAAAATTTTAGCTCAATCATCGTTGATAATAGCGCGTAAGTTACGTCACTCGCAATTAATTGCCTAAATAACACAGCCGGTAAGTTTTTTCAATATCTAATCTAATCGGACGACACGCGAACTTTAATCGATATTTGGAGACTGGCTTTAATTTTTTATCATTAACTTGTTTATTAATTTTAAAACCGGCGTAAACGACATAAGTGTTGTTTCTTATTTATCTTAAGTGTGTGTCGAAAAGAATTTAATATAACAGAAAAATGGAGCTTGAAAGGTATGATAGTTCAAAGTATTCATGATAGGTACTCAACCAAGAGGGGAAGTGGTTGAGTAGTTGTGGTGAAAAGTTGATAGTGTTCAAATACCCACTATGGCAGCTAAAAGGTCTGTCTAACTTATAACTAAATGCCAAAAAATGGCTCTGGGTCAGTGGGTCGTCTTAGGGGCGGATTGACTGAAATAGACTAAAATCTTATTCAGCATTAAGTGGGTTTATAAAATCAAGTAAAAATAAACTCTTTGCTGCAGTCAGCAACACTTGTATTTTTATATTTTCTTAATATTTAACTGCCAAGCATTAACTATATTCAACAACTTAATTTAAAAGAAGATGCGTCCACTACAGAATATTCTGATCCTACTTGATTTTAATCTTCATATCACCTCTCATCTCAGTCTCTTTCTTTGAAAAGATTTGACTCCATAAGGTTTTTACCTGCTCAGAGGGGAACAATTGAAAAATCCTATATTACTATAACTATTTGGCACTTGCAGTACATTGTACATACCTATATCAGCCAGTTATCTATAAAACCAATTTACTTAATTTATTTTGTTTACCTTTAACCGGTTTAATGCCGTAATTACAGAAACAATTAAAAAGCCATTGTGTCTTGCGTAGATCCACATTTTTGGCATACAAAGATTCATCTATCAAAATCAATTATTCAAGAAAGTTCTTCTTTTTCCATCTGTAATTTTCTCAGTATCAGCCTATTCTGGATTTGTGCCAGATTGATGGCAATAGGCATACCCCTATCACATGGGACTTAAACATAACTGGCTAAATGTGCGTGTACTATATAATATATATGTTGCAGTCAAAACTCTTAACCAGTCAAAAGTACTATTGACTAGCAAAATCAGTCAAAAGTACTTTTGACCGTATGCTTTAGTCAATAATACTTTTGACTGAAAATTATTGGTTAGTAGTACTTTTGACTGCATATTTGCGGTTAAAAGTACTTTTGACGGACGCTCTTCGTCAAAAGTAGTTTTAACTGCAATAAAGCATCAGTCAAAAGCACTATTAACTAGTTAGATGTGAATAAAAAAAATATTTATTAAATGTTAAATCGTTTATTACGAAAAATTTGGCATTACAATCAATACAAAGAAAACATATACATAAAAATTGTCATTAAAATAGGTAATCAGAAAATTTACAGGTTATAAAAACACAGTACCTATATTACGTTAATCGCTTTTCTTAAATAATTTTTAAATTTAATTGAAATTTAAAAAAATCAGAACATAATTCGTGATTGTAAATTTATATGTGCGTTTGTCGTTATTTTTATCGACCACCTTAACTTTTTAAGAGTTTTGACTGATACAACCAGTCAAAACCACTTTTGACGGAATCACTTAGTCAAAAGTACTTTTAACCAGCTCCATTGGGCAAAAGTACTTTTAACTGTTATTTCAGTCAAAAGTATTATTGACTAAAGCATACGGTCAAAAGTACTTTTGACTGATTTTGCTAGTCAATAGTACTTTTGACTGGTTAAGAGTTTTGACTGCAACATATACACCACTGCCTCTCTCTCCAGGGATTACAGGCATGATGTTGTGTTACATTTCTAGAAAGATCCCACAATAAACTTAGTAGGTATAACAGCTGGATAAAATTGATAAAATTCATCATTGATTTATTGATTTATCACAGTGAATCAAATCAATGAATAAGTCGTCTGATTATTGAGGATGTTGACCTTGTTGCTAAGCGGTTTTATCAATTTGTGCTGCATCACAGTTTAACTGCCATTTTTTGCAATAGTTTTGTTTTGTGACGCTCAACAGCATGACAAACTAAAACTATTACAGAAGTAAAGAAACAAATTAAAGACATAACTATAATAATGACTGCCTTATGTTTCACTGCATCACCTGTTTTATACTAGTTAATGCAATCACCCGTTTTATACTAGTTAATAGGAGTCTGAAAGTATCACATATGAAGAAACGTCAACTTCCATTGAATGACAGATATACGGCTAAAGCAGATTTGGGCAGACCGCACCACATTTTTTTTTTTTTGATAATGCTTTGCGCTGGTGCCCTGTGCGGCTGTAATGTTCGCTTAGCTATGATGTCGACATCTAAGCTGTCAAATAATTAGTTCTACCCTCTATTTCAGAGTCAACGAATTCGTCATGGCAAACTTGTCAGCTATTGGTTCCATCATCCTACCCAACTTGGGAGGCTGGGCTAGCGGTGTCTACTTCGCTGGACAAATCCGCACGGAACCGGGACAGAAGTCCTGGTACGATGACCTTAAGAAGCCTTGCTGGAACCCTCCCAAGTGGGTGTTTGGACCTACATGGACCGTTCTGTACAGCAGCATGGGTTATGCCTCATATATTATTTATGAAGAGTGCGGTGGATTCCAAGGTAAACAATCTTTTCTTTTGTAATATATGTTAATTTCATTTTAAAGTGTGTTGTGGTATAGGGGGCTCTATTTTAAAATCTCACAGGGAACATTTTATCTTAGAAAAGCCCAATAATACTTATCCTGCAATCCATTCACAGTTATTTTATTTACCTCTGACAGCAACAACCTTATAGGTAGTAATGAGAATAAAGATCACAATGATTTTGACAGACTTGTTAGTGGAAGCAATCCAACAGCAACCTTATATGAATGAGAATAAAGATCACTGTCATTTGGACAGTGATGCAAAATCAGAGGTAAAACAACTCAATGGACAGTAAACTGAGGTGCAATAAAAGAGCATTTATTTATTTATAATTTATTGTACGCAAGACGAGGTGGCGCGGGAAAAGAGTTCCTGGAAGGATTTGGGGGAGGCCTTTGCCCAGCAGTGGGACACTATAGCCTAACAAAAAAAAAGACGTTATCAAGCTATACATTTCCAGCATAAGCTGACTTCTCACTGTACGAAAATACCAAGCATTTATCTTTGCATAAACAGCTGCAGTACAAACCAGATGATTTCCGTATCTTTTTACCAAATCATGATTTAAAATTCTGATTGATCACATCATATCAATAATATGCAAAAAGTCTCTACAATCAAATAGAATTGATTACATAAAGACAATACGACTTACAGGGATAATCTTTTATTTGAGAACTGATAATGTATCTGTTTACAGTGAGTGAGTAAGATATATCACCTGTTATCAAGTGATAATAACATGCATATTTAGGTATGTTTGTATTCCATAATACTAGGTGTTAACCTAGCTTAATACGGCCTAAGGAAAATACATGGGATTCGGCTCGCCACTTTTAACGAGCCGTGTGCGTTGCGTCGTTCAAAAACATTGAATGACGCACACACACCTTATTTTAAGAATTATCATTTATTTATTTATTTCTTTAATTAAAACCAATTACAAAAATTAAAGACACTTTGTACACCTACACATAAAAGAGAAAACATAAAAACATCGAGTTAGAACTTAGAAGAAAGAGAAAAATAGGAAGAAGAGTTAGCAGTAAGGAGTTGGTAGTTTTCGGAGTTGAGCTACACGATTACAGTAATCGTGTAGCTCGTGTAGTCGAGTCAGTGCACGCATTTGTCAGTAATCGGATTACTGACAAATGTGTGCACTGAATAGACTGGTCCACTCAAATCTGTGTGGTTGTTTCCTCAAAATACCATCTCAGACACATCTCTGCATGGTCCTCATATGATCTGACCAAGATCATCTGGACTTGTGGGTCTGTTTCGGTATTTCTACTCTGAGTAGTCGGATAGGAAACACTGATTTCATCTGGTTTTAAAACATAATTTATTTTTGAAGTGCAAAGTATTTTTTGAGACCAATTTACAGAAATAAATAGGTAGATAATAAAATAATAATCAAATGAGACTTAAAACTTTCTTAGAAGTATTTCTGTCGCTACAATACACCTTAGGGCCTGTGCACACCGCGTTTTTTAAACGCGCCGTTGACGCACGTTTGTAGCGATACAGACGCGATACGCACGCGAGTCAGACGCAGCCTGTAGACCTTCTGTAGGATAAAAGCGCGCCGTCGACGCACGTTTCTAAAACGCGCGTCAACGGCGCGTTTAAAAAACGTGGTGTGCACAGGCCCTTACAGTGACAGAGACAACATGAAATTAATGGCGGCTTAAAATTTTGTTGCGTTTGAGTATTATGGCAATAATGTACAGACGCCAGCACATCAACCTACACCTAACTGTCAAATTTTCCCAATCAACATTGAACCTTATGCTTTAGCGATAAAGTTGAAAATCTATTACAGAAATCTGACAGATTGTAGTAGGTTGATGTGCTGGCGTCTGTACAACATATTAGGCTTCATTGGCGACAGCTATTACAAAATACACGCTAAATACAACACATCTTCATTATTGCATCACACAATAAATATTGCTTAAAGGTAAACACACCTTTGATCAATGACATCATGCAGTAATAATGCTAAAATATGTGAAATCGGTCACCATAAGTCATCATTACCTACCTAATGCTAAAAAAATAAAATTTGGTTATTATTTATAACTGTTAACCACAATGCTAGTTTAGGTAATTCAGCAGGAAGCTGTTTCAGGAAATAACTAACAAAATAAATTATACTGGGCAATTTTGTCTCTTCTATACTAATATTATAAAGAAAAAAATATTTGATTTTTTTTACGTTCGTTTGTTACGCTTTCACTCTAAAATGGCTGAACGCATTTGGATGAAATTTGGCACATGGGGTAGACCATGGTCTACCCCATGTGTAATGTGTAAAACCCCCTAATCCAGGTCATGACCTGGATTAGGACATGGATACTTTTTGTCCCGATTTTCCCACGGGACTTATGCGGGTGAAACCGCGGGCTCAGTTAGTTGTTAATAGAATGGCGTAATAGCCCAAATATGATTAAATACAAATTCTTTGTCTCTTGGTGACAGACCTAGTAAAATAATGACGCATTTAAAGTAAAAATAGTATTAGATACGAAAAGCCACTCCCTGCCCATAATTACTGGCAAGTGGGCCACCATCAGGCTATATCAGGTATAAAATGTGATGTTAAAGTCTAAAAGTAAGACTTTATTTCGATTATTTCCAGATGAAGCAGTGTTGCCCCTGACTCTGTACGGAGGTCAGTTGCTCCTCAACTGGGCATGGACACCCATCTTCTTCGGTTTGAAGGACTTTAAACTGGTTAGTATACCAAGATACTAAAGTCTACCATTCAAGATCAACATAAAATTAAAATTACGGCAAAGAGAGGAAGAAAAATATCATTAAATTAAATTATTTACCACGCGTCAGCTTGAATACGCCAATAACCAAAAAAAATAAAAAAAAATCATTGACAACTAAACTCAAGCATAAAACAAAAACTTGGTCTTTACTATCGTGGATAATCATAGACAGACAGACTTCCCCGCTGTTATAAAGATTCCTCAAAATATGATACTTACTCAAATATTCAGATTATATACGGTCAAGAATTTGCAGGCGATAGTTCACAGGCGGGACGGATATCTATAAAATAATTATCATGATAAATAAAAAAAGGAATATTTTTATAAATTTTGTTAAAATTCCTGTTACACGGAGTTATAATTAATTTGCAAATGCTTATAACCTGTGTTTATACTCGTAAACTTTTTATAAAAGGCATCTCTTACGAATTTTTTTCTTTTGAAATGTTTGTATGATAGTCCATGGCGAGACATGCAGCTGAGAGATGTACTACGTTTTAATGCAAATAAAATTATTTTATTCTATCTCTGGAAATCATTCCCATTTCTATTCATCAGGCCTTCATCGAGATCTCAGTGCTGTCCGGCGCAGCCTTGGCCACCACCCTGTCGTTCTTCCCCATCAGCCATAAGGCTGGGTACCTCATGCTGCCATACCTCGCGTGGCTGGGCTATGCCAGCTCCTTGTCTTACTACATCTGGAAGAACAACCCGAAAACCGACGGACCCACTGTCCGGGAGATCAAGGATGAGAAGAGCCAGTGAAGGTTTGTATTTTTACAAGATTTTTATTATAGTGTGGCCATTAGTGCTGTGCACTCCCTGAGGTATGCGCGCGGCGAGGCGGGGGAGAGTCGGCTGCTGCGCTCTGTCAGTGCGCCGTCAACGCTCGTGGCGGCAGGTAGTGTTATCTGTATCGGACTGTCTATGTCAGACGCACATGAGATAAATATTCAAAGATGGGTCGTGCGTTATCTCGTGATATGAAGACTGCCATTTTTAAGGTGGCTGAATATTTTAAGAAAAGAAAAGCAGACAAAGAAAGCTTGTGTGTTGTTGTAAATGTTCAATAAAACAAGGCCTGCTTTGAATTATAAGTTTAGTTCTTATTTATCACCTGCATATTTTTAATAAAATATGAGTATATTTGGGTTACATTTTAATCAACTAAGTAAGTATAATATATTACAGATAGATAGCCTCCGACCATCGTCCCGCCACAAGTCTTGCCTTAGAAATGCAAACTGATATCGTAAGATCTGTCCGACATGTATCGATCTCATGTGAACTCATGCACTTTTTTCTTCGCCTCCCACCTCGCCGCGCATACCTCAGGGAGTGCACAGCACTAATGGCCACACTATAACTTGCGTCGTTCGTATGTATTTCCAGTTATATATTAAGAATCGGTTTTTTTTTACTTAATTTTTGGTAGACTCTAAAAATAAGCCAAAAAGTCCCGATTCGAAGCGATTGTATTGTAAAGTGGCGATTATTAAATTAACTGAAGATCATAAATTCAAGTTCCTAAATATATAGAACACATTCCACTTTATTGGGAATGGTGGTATTTAGTTATTGGTCTCTCTCTCTCGCAATTATCTATATAATTTCTCGCTCATTAAGGATAATTTTGGATGACGTGCTTTTTTACATTAAATATTTCTACCATATGAAGCTATGCCGTATTGAGCAGTGGTGGCCCAGTGGTAACGGCCGCGATTTACGATTTGTAGGTCGTAGGTTTGAACCCAGACAGGTGCTTCACTTTGTGTAAATTATTTTAAAGCGCTCGGAGATCTAAACCAGCAATTATTATTATTTTCGCTTATCTGTGACTTATGTAGTCCATTTTTACACAGAAAAGCATGACTTAAGTGCGCGTTTAGGTCACACGGGCTATAAAATAGTATACAATACCTGTGACTTAGTAGTATTTTAGCGCCCTCGCTTTGTTTTGAAAGAGTTTTTATAAATCTACCTCCATACCTGACATTATTATTGTAATTTATTAAAAACATATTTTTTTTGCAATTATACTCATTCAATGCTTTTCTTTTTCAGATAATAATCAACAACAGAAAACGCTTCATAACTTAAATATTTTCTTAAGTCATCGAACAACAATGTGTTCTTAGTTTTAGAAGCATATTTCACGCAATAATTGCAATTTCTATGTGAACTTATATTTTAAGTAATAACTAGGGTGATAGCTTGTCGCTATTGGTAAGGTCTTGGGTAGCATTTGAGATAGTGAATTTGACTATATCACCTGGAATATGTGGCCTTTTGGGGTTTAATGCGGCATTTCCTGGCTTAATACGGACTTTTGCGGCTTATTTTGGCCTTTAGGGGCTTAATTTGACCTTACGGGGCGTATACGGGGACAACGGGAATACAAGGTAATGCGACCTTACGTGACTTGGGTACTACGGCCTTGTCAAGTTTGGTGTGGCTCGTTATAGTCATAATTATTATTTGACGCGCAAAACATATTTATTAGCGCAAAAATAAGCTCACATCAGTTGGGATTCCGCATACATTCTTTTAGAGGATCGTAATAAAAATTATATCGGAGAAACCCTTTTGTAAAGGTCGATTTATTCATAAGTCACTGTCTCATCCATGTACTAAACTGTTGTATAACATCCTAT
Source organism: Hydraecia micacea (assembly GCA_914767645.1). Classification (NCBI taxonomy): domain Eukaryota; kingdom Metazoa; phylum Arthropoda; class Insecta; order Lepidoptera; family Noctuidae; genus Hydraecia; species Hydraecia micacea. The sequence continues at coordinate 1,181,544 of OU611798.1, forward strand.
AAATACACACAACTTTGTGAATTTAATAGTTGTCTACATAATTACAGTATTTGTATCGCATTTATCTATCAATATAAAAAATATAAAATATTGTATTATAAACGGAGATTTTTATAACTGATCGCCATTGTCAATGTACATACGCCAGCACATCGAGCTACTACAATCTGTCAAACTTTTTTAATAGATTTTCAACTTTATCGCTAAAGCATAAGGTTCAAGCTTGATTGGGAAAATTTGTCAGTTTCGGGTAGCTTGATGTGCTGGTGTCTGTACTCTGTTGTAAAAACAATAATAAAAATAATGTTGTAAAGCAGTATTGTGCAATTATTAGAATTACATTTTACTAACGCATTTATTATAGAACTTTTATAGGATTAGATATTTTTTGTGGGTAGTATTTGCATTTATTGGATCAGTGTTAGAAGTGTATGTACCTTCATTGGTGTAGCGGTAGCTAACACGGTTTCGGGCAAAGATTTAAATCGTTAGATTTGCCTTCACCCTCCATACTTAAAAGAGTGAGCGCACACAATAATAATGAGAGCAGTGGTGGCCCAGTGGTAACGACTGCAACTTACCAGTTGTAGGTCGTCGTTTTGATTCCAGGCAGGGGCTTTAATTTGTGTAAATTATTTCATCACCACTATCAAAACGGTGAAGGAAAACATCGTGAGGAAATCGGCATGTCCGCACTGGGCCCGCGTAGTGGATCACGGCCCACTCCCTCCCACCAAGATGAGGCCTGCGTCGCAACAGTGGGAACATTATTGGCTGATTATGCTACACTATAATAATGGCGTTATATGTCAATCGAGTCTTAGTTTTTGTGTAAAATGAAACAAAAACGCAATCTTCTTTTGACGCGGCCGGGCCAATCTTCGATTGAAATCTTTGGCTTCGGCTTAGAAATCCATAATAATTCATAGATTTTTTTTTTAGAAAAATCAAATAGTTATTTAGTTCGTTATTCTGTGTTCAATTCTGAACGAGAGATATCGCAATAATCACGACAATAAAGTTACGAGTACCCGCAAAAATTGTTGTACCCTCAAATAACAAAGTTGTTTTTATTTATCTGTATTTAGGTATAAGTGGAAAGTGTCCTTGGAAGCACAAATTACATTATTTTTAAGCATTCCTGGATTGCATTTACTGTCATATATTTTTGAAACCAAATCGTTTTGTAGTAGATTATTCGAAAGTGCATTATTTGTGTAAATTGTAGCTTTATCGAATATTTATTGGAGTTATTGTCTATCAATAAATCACTGAAATATTATGGTCTTGTGTTCATTTTATCTCTATAGTTATATTAAGGCACCTGTGCCACCTTGGCTTGTTAAATATGCAAGCCAGCGAGTAATCGCTCGTCGCCTTCGCACACTCGCTACTCGTTGCTAGCTCTACTCGCTTCTCGTTAATCGCCAGCAGCGGGACTGGTGCCTTAGGCCTTCACATTGTTTAGGTAAGCACACAGTAACGAGATTTCGTGCATGATTACAACGTAGTCTGGTTTTACCCCTGGGCGAAATCATGAAATGATAGCTATTTAAATGAAATTCTAGCTAAATGATTGCTAGATAAAAATTCCTATCCATGTTAGTAAAAGGCTGTTCTTTGGTCTGTAGGTTCTCAACACTATCTGACCTAGACTAGAGTCAAGAGCAAGACCATTTCAAATAAAAAATAAAAAAAACTTCTGTGGTTCTCAAGCGTGTCTCGTCATCACATAGACATTCTTTTGTTCTGTAAATCCAACACTAAGGTGTTGTACGAATTACAGGGTAGCCTTATGTTGGGTCAACTATTAAGTGCTAAAATACACGTGCGACACGTTAAACGGCTGCCGTTGCCTCTGCCGCTGACGCGTGACTAAGATCTGAAATACCAAGAAGTTTTTGAAGTGAGAACTTCTTTAAGCACGTTGGGCATTTTTTGAGATGGGAGAAAACCATTGAATTCGCGCCACTGTTACCGTAACCGACACCGCTTCGGATGTGTTCGGATGTCCTCGGGATGTACTCGGTTTTAACCTGTATATTCGATGTCAGTGAGTGATGGCAAAGTATTCTGTTTGTGTTTTGTTTATAAATGACGATTCAAAAAATATACACGTAATTGTTCAAGTTTTCACTTCTGTCGGCACTCCCGGAGTGCCACTTTTTTTCAATACAATGGTCCTGTGATATGGATATTATTGGAAATCTTTCGGCCTCGTTCCGGTCGCACGCCATCGGAACATGATGACTGTCTTCCATTAGATAATATTCTGGACAATTCAGAAGTTACAAGAGCCCAAACTTATCGCCTTTTAAAACATTTCCAAAAAGACGGATTACCGCCTTATCCCTTCTTACCGAACGTTACTCATGCAAAAACCCTTGAAACTATTATCGGACATTTAAAACTAATGGCACTATAAGTACGTTTTATTTTTTCGAATTGTAACTCTTAAGTTGTCGAAATAAAGTCTGTTTTTGCACAAAAAGTCGTCACAGAAGGATTAGCTGCTTAGATCTGACGTCCCTCGATTCGTAACTTTGATTTATTTGGTCCGTACTATTGGTGCGATGTGTTAGTTTCGCTAAGTGGGATCACGGGGATCGGGGAACGCGATAAGTGGCGATCTTATGGCTATTCAAACTGGGAAGTCGAGATAAAGTTGGGACACTTGTGAAAGGGCTTTTCCGGGGTTCTACTATCGTACTTAGTTTTTGTCGCAGCAAAGTTGTTGGCGGTATAAATAATATTGCGGTTATTATATAATTATTAAAACAAAATAACCATCTCAATATGACTGCTTCGTTAGTCCAGTAGTCCGGTCCGGGGTTCAATTCCCGGGTTGGGGAAAGTGTTATTGGGTTTTTCCATTTGATTTGGAATTTCTCAGTAGGAGTCCGCAGTCTGGATTTTGTGCTCGGTTGATAGCAACAGGCTCGCCCCCTATTACATGGGGCTTAAACATAACTTTGGAAATGAGTGTTACTACCTATATAGACTAAAGTATTATGTGCTATAGGTATACCTCTGCTTAATCCTGGGTGGAGAACAGGCGTGAGGTTGTGTTATGTAAAAAAATATGGTTACCTATAGGAATTCCTTAGATGGAACCTCTTAGTGTGCATAGGTACCTACACACGAGCGACACGCGTCAACGACAGCTACTGCAACCGTCAACGCGTGTTGTCGATGCGTGTCGTTCGTGTGTAGGTATGCACACTTACAAGGGACTCCATTTATCAGGAGACTAAAAAAAATGTAGTTCTGACCAGGTGCCTAATTGTATATTTTTAGTTAGATGCCTATTTCCCATCAAGTTAAGTAAGTTACAACCATGAATTTCAATGTGGAAAGAGTGGTCACAGCCAAAACCCAAAAAAAAGGAGTATTTCGGTGTGTCGATTTTCAGTCGAGATCCTCTGATAAAATAGTAGGGGTAAAGATAAGAGGAATGACTTGTTGAGGGAAGGATTATGGCGATTTCTCCGTTTGACAGCGGGCCAAGTTTTTAGTGCCCTCGATTGCTATTAGTATTCACATTTAACATTAGTTTTGGCTGTTTGATTTTAATCGTGAAATTGCAAAGTCCTGGCCCTTACATATGAAATTGGAGCTTTGTCGAACTGGCCACATTGATCTCAGATATCTGGCATTTGATTAGGAATTCCAAATTCAATTTTATTATAAATTTAGGTGTTTCGAATGAAGTTTTTTTTCGCGCCATATAATTTTTCTTTGACATCGTTCTGTTCACAGTATAGAAAACTTAAAATATCACGTTATTTAGGTAGTTTAGGTACGATTATGAATTCCACCGTGGCACCACTCAGCGCTGCAGTAACAGCTCGTAGGATTAATGATGTGTATCGGGAAGCTATTGGAAAAGAAAACACTGTACGTTTTCGTTTGGGAAATGATGACGCTTGTAAATGCTCATCACAATGATTGAACCCAAGCGAACCGTCGAAATCAAGCCCCAAGCGAAAGTTGGCTCAGAAAAGGTAGGTCCTACGTAAGGTCTGGTGGAGCAGAGCCGGAGTCATTCAGCAGCAGCAGCAGGATGAGAGTTGTCGAGAATCGAACTGAATAGCGAGCAACTAAAGAGGCTTATGTCCAGCAGTGGACTGCTGTAGGCTGATGATGATGAATACTCGCGTATGAATGTTCGTAACACCATAAAATATCTACCAATACTTTAAGAGAAAATCGTTTTTTGAATCTAGCTCAAATGAAAAAGTATTTATGCTTGTGATTGGATAGATACTTCGTAAAGCTCCTTGTAAAAGTTTTCCCCGTTGAAGAACAGTCAACCCCATTTTTTTATATCCACGCAATTACTGTCCATTCCAAGGTTGCCTGGAAGAGATCGCAGAAAGCGATAAGGCCGCCCATTGTATGTTTTATGTGAACCATCGTTTTTATTGTAATGTTTTTTCTGGTGTACAATAAAGTATATATAAATAAATAAATAACAGTTTTAACCATAAGGACCTACAATATTTCTGGAACCAACAAGCAGACGTATTAGTACGTCTAGTACTATTATATATTCTGTGGTAGATATTAGTTTGAAGTGCGCGCGCGGTGTAGGTAATATAGGCACAGGGAACTTCCTCTGTGAAACACATCAGCCAATTGCGCATTTGGCAAAAGGGTTCAGTAGACGATATGGCCGATATTATTACTATTCCCATGCTGATTTTGGTTAAGTACGGTAACCATTTCTGTTTTTGACGGCTATGGGTTACGATCGTAAGCTAAGAGCACACGCTTGTAACTGTCTCTGTGGTTAATAAAGCCTGTGACTGTAAGCCGTGGTGGCCAAAAAGGGTACATGCTCTGTGGTGGCCAAATGATAACTGCCGTGACTTACCTACTAGTTGTAGGTAGTAGGTTCGAACCAAAGTTCGTATTCGAAGATATAACATGTTCAGACTAAAACTGACATCAGCATAGCTATTCGAAACGCTCCTGTGCCGAATTAGGTACCATTTAATGATCCACGGTGCTACGAATCATTTCGCTTGACGAAACCAGATTTGAGCACGCAGTTTACTGAGGTAATCATGTTAATGACTTAATTAGGTGTGTACTGATGCTCATCCTTCCAGTATCAAGGCGATTCTTGCACGCATCGTAAGACGCCTCCGAGAAAGGGATGATTTGGAAATAGGTAAAATGTAGGCCACGTACTCGTACAAGTCGATAGAGGTGGTAACTGTCGCGAGTTACGAGTAGTTCGCGAGTTGCGAGAGGTCGTAGGTTCGAACCCATTCAGGCGCTTTACTTTGTGTAAATTATTTCATCACTGCTCTCAAAAGGGTGAACGAAAATATCGTGAGGAAACGCCGGTTTCATCACGATGTGAAGTGAAAGTGACAGGAAGTGGTGAAGGCCGTGCTTTTTTTTTTTTTTTTTTTTTTTTTTGTTATGACCACTCGCAGATGCAACTCGCTAAGGTTGCCTTACTGCTTAACCGGACTATCCTGTGGTGGCCGAAAATTACTTTAAGGCCCCCAGCCAGGGCTTACAAACTAAGGATACTGGTTAGTTAAATGAGCTCCACTAAGGGCACCCCCTGTGGGGTTCGGGCCTCGGCTTAGTGAGTCATTGGGGGGAGTGAAGGCCGTGCGTGTTGGGGTACTGTCTTATGTAATTTTGACGTTCGAAAAGTGCTGGTTCTCAACTTCTCAGCTTGATTGGAATAAATGACTTTTGATTTGATTGATTCGCCAGTACTTTACATGGAACGAGGGTCTATCTGACCTCCACAACCCAGTGATTGGGTAGCATGATACCCATTGGTAAGACTGGTTGTCAGAATTTCGAGCTCCTGACTACCCGTAACGACTGTCAAAGATGTATGAATGACAGCCGGGACCAACCGCGTAATATGCTTTCCGAGGCACCGAGGAGTCTCGGTATGTAATGACTGGTCACCCATCCACGAACTGACCTTAGCAAGCGTAGCTTAACGATCGACCGGAGCGGCTGTTATTACTTAGCCACGAGCTACTATGTTTCTCGGTTCTAATTCTTAATTCCGGTCTGCGTAAACGTTTGTTATGTAAACCGAGATGACAATGACAATGTGTCATGTCAACTATGTACGGTGGAAGTATGAACGTCATGTGTGGAACATTACAGCGGAGCCTACATGCTGGACATAGTTCGCTACGCGCTTGTAGCACACTGCAAGATATGCTGTGATGTCTCTGCAATATTCAGCTCAGAAACTTTGAGTCATTTATGTCCCAGTAGACAGAATAGATTGTGTAATGTTTTCAAAAGAGTCGTCCAAAGGCTGTTTACAAATCCAAAACCCGAATATTTTGTCAGTGCTAGGGCTGATTTTTCAATCGTCATTACTTTAAGAATAGATATGGCGGCATAGCGGCTTTTTTATAGAAAATTATATGAAACCGCAATTTTCATCCTAAAGTTAAAAGTCTTTTCATCCTAAAGTTCTGATCTCTGGTCTGATGATTGAAAAACCGGCCCTAAATCAAATATACGATAGCCATTTTTTCTACAAGTATTTTCTGTCGGGGGCAAGGCAAATTAGTAATTGGAAATGTGTCATTTTTGAGTCGAAAACCTGTCGAATGGTTGTAAATAGCTATGCAGAATGGCAACAACATCGTCATAGAAAATAGTTTCCGAACCGTTTGTTGCTTATAGGTAGCTTCCTCAAAATTAACATAACAAATAAGGTTACCACTCAAAAAGTAAAGTCGTTTCCGGCTTGTACAGACGCCAGCTACCTGAAACTGTCAAATATTCCCAATCAACTTTGGACCTTATACTTTAGCGATAAAGTTGAAAATCTATTAAAGAAATTTGACAGATTGTAGTAGCTTGGTGTGCACATAACAGCTTAGCCTGTACATAACATAATCAACTTATAACGTTCCCACTGCTGGGACACAGGCCTCCTCTCTGTGAGAGGGAGTGGGCCGAAATCCACCACGCGGGCTCAGTGTGGGTTGGCAGATGTCACATGTCTTCGAATTTTTGGTTCTAGGACATGCCGGTTACGGTTACTTACGATGTTTTCCTTCACCGTTTTGAGAACAGTGGTGATAAAATAATTTACAAAATAAAGCGCCTGTCTGAGTTCGAACCTACGATCTACAACTCGTAAGTCGCGGCAGTTATCACTGCTCTATATCGGCTTGTACGTGGCCTACATTTTACCTATTTCCAAATCAACCCTTTCTCGGAGGCGTCTTACGATGCGTGCAAGAATGGCCATGATACTGGAAGAATGAGCATCAGTACACACCTAATTAAGTCATTAAAATGACTACATGATTACCTCAGTAAACTGCGTGCTCAAATCTGGTTTTGTCAAGCGAAATGATTCGTAGCACCGTGGTTCATTAAATGGCGATTCGGTATGGGAGCGTGTCGAATAGCTATGCTGATGTCACTTTTAGTCTCAGCATGTTATATCTTCTTCTTCTTCTTCATGTTGCTGACACGACAGTAATTCAAATTTTGTTGACCCAAAACTTCGACACTTCCACAGCGTTATCAGTAGCAGCGCAGATGTCACTGGCTGCAAGTTTTGGGGCACAGAGAGCAGGATAGAAGTTTGTGACTCAGCTACACATCCGGGTGCCCCGGTACACCTGGTTCGACCGGGTTGCCTGCTAGGGACGTGTCGATTTTAAGAAGCTGTGCCTGGATTTTAGCCATTGCGTTTGTAGTTCGGCGCCAAATCGAAGGTATCTAGTGTCAGACTCCTGATTGTCTTTCTCCACTGCGCTTGCAATTTCTCTTTGTACTTGTAGTGGTGCTATGCCAGCTGTGGGATATAGTTAGTGCGCTGACCGGGGTCGGTTTGAGACAGTCTGTTATATTACATAAGTACTTATGCATATTAAGTAAGTATACTATATTGCATTTGCTGGATAAAATCACCCTTTGACCACGCACAGCTTGAGAAAATATATAGCTATAGCTAATGTTGCCGTATACACAAGCTGAAACGAGCAAGATATTTGCGTGGCGTATGTTTCGGCATGCAGTGTCACGACATACGAGCGCTAAACTGAGCTCAGCGACCGCTCACAGCGCTCCGAGTGCTCCGAGCGCTCAGCTTAGATACTTCCCAACCCAAGTTTAGGTTGGACGCAATATATTGACACCTGTGATGTGTGAATACATGATTGCTTATAGGTATATTATATGCACATAGGTATGTAAAGTTAATTAATAGATTTATTATGTTATTTTTCAGATTAAAATTTGTTTTAAAAAAAGCTTAAATATGCAGGCACCTAAAGCGGATCACACACTACAACGCGCCACGCTAGGACGGCCGCCCATAACGCAGCCCCGCGCGTGATTTTTAGGGTTCCGTACCTCAAAAGAAAAAACGGAACCCTTATAAGATCAGTTCGTTGTCCGTTTGTGGGAAATTAATATCAAATACTCAGGGCTGCAGTCTCTTGAAACAGTGAAAAAAAATCAAACTTCTAAGTCACAGCAATCAAAAGATACAGGCGTTTATGTTTCGTTTATGCCGCATATTTTGACACTCGCAAGGGAATAAAACCCATAGGGAATAAAAACCATACTTCCCGTTGACCTAGGTCATGAAGGCAAGAAGCAATGTCATGTAGCACAATAAGCAAAGGAAAAAATCCGAAAACCGTAAATTTGTAGTTAAATACCTATAAATTTTTACGGAACCCTCGGTGCGCGAGTCCGCCTCGCGTGTGACCGTTTTTTTACATACAAGTTCAATAAAAATCGCGGGGAATTTAACTCCGTTTCCCGCGCCCCGTCACGTGACGCGTTGTAGTGTGTGATCGGCCACAAGAAAGTTAGACATGGTTTTAAAACTCTTCGCTTTGCTTGTCAATTGGTTTTGCTTAGCAGATCCTTTAAAAAGTTAGTGAAACTCATAATATGCAGGCTACCTACCTGCTACTTACTGTAGCTAAAGTTGAAATGGTTTCTAACTTGGTAAGATCTTCAAACTCAACTTTGATATTTGAGAGCGTATTATTTGAAAATAACGTCAAATAATAAACTCATAACAACAGAAGGTAGGTGCACGGGTGTAATTGGTCGTTTCCTATGGAGAAGAGCAGGCAAGAAACTCCACGGTTACTCTTTTAAAAATAATTGGCTTTTACAATGTTTTCAAATTAGTTACTTGCTGTGGTTTCAGTTACAGTGTACAGGTATGGGAGGACAGGCTTGTCAATAAGTACTAACAAAATAGAAAATGGTCGACAAATCTACAGTCAGCAAAACTAATTCCCAGCAGGTACTGTACAATCTGTTTGTCGCCAGTTTGTGCAATCAAAATGTTAATTCTAGCACATTACTGAACCCACTCAAATGTGTCCGTGTAACTGAAGAATCTAGTTAATTATTCAAGTCATGTACTACCTACCTAATGCTTGAAAAGAACCTGTCCCACTGCTAACGGGGAAGCGGATATCTATCAACCTATCAAGTGTAAGTAAAAGAGATACTAGGCTACAGCCTAGCGTTGAAATTTTTCGCCAGTTACCAAAAAAATCTGCTGTTTCATAGAAAAGTGCATCACCTACGCGGTCAAAATGTATGGAAAATTTTAACACCGGGGGTTCAGAATTATGTGCCAAGTCCATGGTAACGGGTTGCGCGTCGATGCTGTGGCAAAGACATTGAACTCTTCATCCTACTTTTCGAAGTAGGATTGAGAAAATTTATTTAATCTCTTGATCCCCACTAATGAGACACAATTGATTTTTTATTGTATCGTGCCACATGTGGTACGCGCGGGGCTTGACCGGTTTTAAAATTAATGACTGCTTGGAAAACCAAAATATTGAAATTACTTGCTTAGGTACAACTGTCTAATCGGGAAAACTGACGAATCAGTGAAACTGGATAATCAAGGAAACTGGCGAATTAAATAAACTGACGACTGAGGGAAACTGACCAGTGATACGCGGACTCTAAAAAATACCTGAAAAAAACTTTACATACCGAATTACCCCGGAGATCTTCCTTTGATGTTGCTTTTATTAAGACCTCTTCTTATCATTCAAGTCCTGTGGGGTAATAATAACAGACTAACAGCCTTTTATTTTAATAATTCGGCAACATTCATTGTGTTATTTTGCGTGGTCGAGCAGACACATTTTCCAAACATATAAAGCAATGGATTAGGAATTTCTTTAAAAATCCTTCGGATTTCTGATCCGCTCAGCTTTTGTAACTTATGTTTGTTGAATCGAGAAATGTGATCGAGCCACTCGTGCTAACTGACCTTCGCGACCTAATTACTGGACTTTTGCGATAATACCCATACTATTATGGACCTACAAAGATTTACCAAAACTACAACAGCTCAGTTACACCTGTAAATAGATCCCGATTATAATCTGTTCCATTTGTGTACCTTTGGGAGCATTTAGCTACACAATACACAAAACGGTTGCAATTTTGCACATTTAGACAATAGTATGTGTGCAAATGGCTGATGATATGTTTGTGCAGTGCAGACTACAGCGGATTTCATATGGTTTGCTTATTTGCTTGATCGGTTTCATTGCGTAGCATGAGCCTTCTAAACAGTTCACAAGATACTTCCCCCTTACTAATAAACGTTGTATAGCGTCTGTATAGTTACACAACGCTTTGTCTCCTTCTTTCGAAAGTCAAATTACTGACGACTGACAAAGAGAAATCGGTGTGTAACTATTCATCTGATATAATACCTACGTTTATTAGTAAGGGGGTTAATATTTAACTGTTTATTTACATACACATACACAGGGTGGCAAGGACATCGACGCGTAAACTGTAACCATGAATTCAGCACCTGATCCTAGACCCCCTTGCGTAGAAACTTTTAGTTGGTTATTTAAAAAAACTGCTGTTTCATGGAAAAGTGCAATACCCACGGCCACGCAGTCAAAATGTACGGAACAGCAAAATTTCAACGCTGTGTTGCTACATCACAGGTGAAGTTCAAAAATAATCGAGTCTGCTTCGTTGAGCTGAAGATGCACTAAGTACTTATATTACCATGAATACAGAACTACTTAAGTTGTCTCTTGCTTATGAGCGCACAACCAGAAAATTTAAACAAAGCCAAGCTCTGGCTGGATGCCAGGAAACCCAACGAACAATACTTTATCTTAATTTCATATTTAAAACAAAGTTCACGAACAATTTTTTTGTGACACATTTTCTACAAAGTTATACTAAAATTCATGTCTCCAGCTGCATCAGCGGCAGCCATCTTGGTTTAACTAGTAATTCAAAATGGCGGAGCGTGTAGCTGAATCTGAGTTTACACCAGTTTTATAACGTAGTTAAAAACGTTAGCACTCAAAGTATCTGAGATTACAAAGTAATATGTATTTCGAGCTTTATTTTCTGTGTCAAAATAATTAACATATTGAAGAAGCTACATTCAAAGTTTTAAACATTCTGTTTAATACAATTTGGAAGTTCTAAGATCAATCTACATTTATGAAGTACGGTCGAGTGCATTCATATATTGGCAGTGGCAATGTTTCAAAATATTGTAAGCGTTAAAATGATCATATAGTTCTATACAAACTTAGATATCAATAAAATGTTTTCATATAAACTGTTCATAAGTAGGTATGTTACAGTAGTGCAGTCAAAAATATCTGACTATGTAGTCTTCGGAACATAAATATCTAAATAATCTAGATTTCAATATATTTGGTGCAACCTAGGATTCGTAAATATCTAAGTATGCACCTTTGAATATTCAACTAAATGGCCTTAACCATTAAATTTACTTTTGCTTTTCGGAGCAGAAGTTCAAGTAATAATGCAATGTTGCCATTGAAGGATGTCATAACTGACAACTTCAAATTGATTTCTTTCAAAGAAAAAGATTACAATAGGATATACTTCTGTAAAAGATTGTTCAAAGAATTTAAGACAGAAATGCGAGACATTTCAAATTGTCAAGATATTTTTCCACCACAGAGTACTTTTTGATAGACTGTATTTTTCATAGAAACATAATTGCATAGATATTTGTGAATCTAACTTTGCGCTAAATAATGTGAACAAGGAATTGCGCACAATTTTTAGTCTTTGTCTGTAGCAATATTATTGATATAATGTAGTCACATATTTATGATGTTACAGATTGTTTAAAATTTATTGTAAGGCAAAGCTGTTTAGAGTTTTATGAAACTTACCATTGCCTATATATTCTTGATTCATGAACATGCTCAGATATTAAAAAAACTCGACTTTACCATGTTATAGGGGCGTGTATGAACCGGGCACAAATCCAGACTCTGAATCTGAATTTCTTTAGATTTTCTCCGTAAAACCGGCCAGCAGGAACAATATAACCGAATACCCGCTGATTTGAATGTCTATAAAGTGAATCAGTACACAAAGTCCAAACAATGGTGTTGTTAGGACAAACTTTTTAACTAGGAACGTGGGGTGGCGCTCATTTGAATAATCCAGCGCTTCGGTGATCCGTTAGAGTCTATTAACGTCACTCATTTAGAATGTAACCGCTGGGGGACAGCGCGAGGTTGAGTTACTACGTTTTGGTTTTGAGTTGAGATATTTATTATGTAAAGAATAATTTTTATTATATTTTGTAAAATGCGTGTATTCCCCAGTCAAAGTTACCACACACCACCACCACTCAAACCAACACAACCATCACTAGCCACTTCACCCGTCAAAGTTTAATCCGTATGTAACAGGGAACAGGGGGCGAGCCTATTGCCATCAACTGAGCACTGATACAGACTCCAGGGTGCTACTGAGAAGTTCCAGATGCAAAACCCAATAAAGGATGATTTCCACCAAACGGCTCGCATCGCATCGAATCGGAAAGGATACGAACGGATGCGGCGACAACCGTACGCGTACCTACAGCAGGATGTCGACGCATACGATCGGCTTTGTACCGTCGCGTCGCTTGCGAACGTATCCGTTTCTGCGCCTAGTCAAATAGTTTCGGTTTTATTTTTTCGGCCAAACTCAAACTCAAAGCATTTATATCAATTAAACAAATTACCTACAGGCACTTTTGAATTGTCAAGGGGTCGGTCAGTCAGAAAGATGAAGCTAGTTGCCCATTACAAAGCGTCGGTACCTATGGAGAAGAACGGGCAAGAAACTCCATGGACACTCTTTTAAATCAATATGGTTACAAAGTCTTGGTTACATCATTCATGTTAAAAATTATGCATGTGAGAACAGCATCCATAATGAAAAGACGTGAAAAAAAAGCAATTCAAATATTAAATTAAATTAAAATAAGCCATGGCAGCATAGAGATGACCATGAGATGAGAGAAAGAGATGGCCGTTTTTGATGTCCATCGGAAATCCAGTACTATTGTTGATCGAAGGACAAAATCATCAGTAGTGAACTACGTGACCAAGAAGAAGACCTTATAATCACAGAAATAGTAATAGAAGAAAAAGATTCTAAATATAGCAAAACAAATTGCCCCCAATAATTACATTTCCTCGGTTAAAACCATAGATCGCAACAAGTTACATCCTACCCGAACAGAAGTGTAGCGTAATTGACTTAAAACTCGTCTCAAGTAACTTTTCTCGGCGAGAGGCAAATTAACATGGGTAATGGTCGGGAACCGATAGACTCCTATATATTCTGGTCGGGTATACCATCAGCCTTATACCAACCCTTACACGTCCGCTCGACGAGGAACCAAACCTTCTTAGGACCTTGCTAGTTTCTAACGATATAGACTAGCGGGGTAATTACGTAACACACTATCAGTAGTTCAATGGCTTTCATTTCTTTTCAATTTACAAGTTACGATTTTGTAAATTAAATTGTACAAGTCCTTGTATCACAAAACACTAATCCACATAGTTGTAACTTATAGTGACAAGTGTCATTTGGATTAAATAGGTTTTTATTTCTATTATTTTATTTAACTTATAAATATATTCTATTATATTTTGTGTATGTGAGAACGATTTATTCCGTAGTAGGTCTTGTAGACTGTAGATTTGTAGACCATTTTCTATTTTGTGTACTTGACAGGCCTACATTGTCCTACAATACTTGTTAACACCGGAGTTACTTGCCGGCTCTTCTCCATAGGAAACGACCATTTGGAACCGTGCACCCAGCTTCTGACGTTTCATAGGTACCCACGTAGGTTTATATGAAATTAGCTGTGCCCCGCGGTTTCACCTGCATAAGTTTCGATCCCGTGGGAATATCGGGATAAAAAGTAGCCTATATGTTAATCCAGGGTGTCAACTACCTTCGTAAAAAAAAATTGACAAAATTGGTCCAGCCGTTTGAGCGTGAAGAAGTTACAAGCATATAAACACACACACACACACACACACACACCCACAAACTTTCGCCTTTATAATATTAGTGTGATAAAATGTTTTGAATTTGATTTTGAAAAGGCTACAAATTATCCATAGCCCTCATGCTATGTATTACGCTATTTGTAATATCTGTTTTACGCAATATTTTCTAACAATTTTGTAGAATTGTGGACTTGTAAAGTTTTGTGGACATAGGGCCCAAGGAGTCACCAAACGGCAGACCGCGGTCCGGGTTCGGACCACCGACCTATTTTGTGCGGGCCTTAAGTAAATCCACATTAATATTAATTAATAAACTACATAGTTATTTTTGTTTATTAATAATATTTGTTTTATACTTAGTAATCTTCTACCAAACGGACCGCGACAGTCATATTATTATTAAAAAAAACGGTCCCCAAATAAAACTAATTGGTGATCCTTGATGTTGTACAAAACAACACAGAACTAAACTACAATACTGCTAAAGATCTATGGAACGAAGTATGATAAGAACAAGCAAAATGAATCTAATAAGAAATGAACATTAAAGAGATAAAACAAAAATAACAAACATCTTGACCAGCAAAATCGGAGGTGGACTGGAGCTAAACAAGAAAAGTAGTTTAAATTAATATCTGAATGGTATCCCAGAAGTAGTAATAGAAAATGAGGAAAACAAAAAAGGAGATAGACGACGAGATAAAAGTTACAGTGGTCCCTAACTGGAGGAGAGTGGGTCGTGATAGAATTCAATTAAAACAGCAAGAGGAGGCTTTTGCCAAGAGGCATGCTGGATTGAAAGACATACAACACAGTAAAAATAATTCAGAAAAAAAGGGGCTTATAAATACGTTTAATAAGAAAGTGTTGTGTTAGTATGCAAGATGCTTAAAAATGTCTTTCAGAACAATGACGATGTTTCGGAAAAATCTTTCGAGGAAAAACTGTACTTAGGCATAGAGCTAGATTGGAAGGAAAAAAGACAACGGTTTCTTTGTGTCCCAAGTGTCTAACGTTCCTTAAGTGGCTCGATACAATTGAAGGGAGGTAGGTACCCGCAAACATTGTCTTCAAAACAAAAGAAATCTCATTACCCTCTAAAGTTTTTAATCGTAAACACTGAATGACAAAGGCAATTAAAACGATACTTGAAATGCTTGAAGTTAAAACTTAAAGGTAAAATCGCTAAACTTCCACAGTCCACGGTTTTTAAAGTCCCCAACTTGGTAACTTTGTTTAATAAAACTGTCATTAAAAAATATTAAATGGTTGTTTGTTCAAGCGGTTGGTGAGGAAGGTAGATATGCTGATTCATTGTTTTACTGGTTTTGTTTCCTTAAAAAAACATTAGGTACGTTAGCGACTTTTTCATTTAGACTTTGTGTCATTATCATATATATCAGTCTGCAAGTAAAAACATAAACTGAGAAATATAGGCTTCTCAAGCATAATCAGAATATAATATTCCCACTGCTGGGACACAGGTCTCTTCTCTGTGAGATGGGAGTAGGCCATAATTAACCACGCGGGCCCAGTGCGGATTGGTAGATGTCACAATGTCTTCGAATTTTTGGTTCTAGGACATGCCGGTTTCTCCTCACGATGTTTTCCTTCACAGAGGTGATTAAACAATTTACACAAAGTAAACTAACTAACAGACTGGGTTCGAACCTACGACCTACAACTCGTAAGTCGCGGCCGTTACCACTGGGCCACCACTGCTCCTTAGCTCTCAAGCACCGCAGCCATTTTTATAAAGTCTGTAACAAATATCCTCCATGTATTTTGTGTTTGGCAATGGTAGCTGCGCCACAGTATTTTACTTTTGCAGCTATCTCGTTTCTCTTGTTAAGTTATATCTAAATGACTTCTAACAAGCTGTAAAATAATAAAAAATAATGCTTATTTAAAAAACGAGGAGGTACTTCCCATCGACATTCATATTGTAGGTATGCAAGGCAACATAAATCAAGCTATACAGGGTTATTGGAAAAACACTAACAATCTCTTAAGAGGTCATTGTACTCATCATTATGACCAACTTTTACTATGGGACCGAACCTGAAATCGCGAAGAAAAAATCAACTGTTCCTTACATTTTGGCGACTTAGACGAACGTAAATCTAGGGAACAGCTGATTTTTTTTCGCGATTTCAGGTTTGGTCCCATAGTAAAAGTTGTTCATAATGATGTATATTTCCAGTTTTAGCTGACCTCACGTTGTAAAGGCTCTTCGTACAATGAGAAGTCAGCTTATACTGGAAATATATAGCTCGATATTATTATGTTGCCGTGCGCACCTAAACTCCAAAACAGAAACTTATTTGTACGATATATTACCTAATAGGTACCTATTCCTGAAACTAGGTTCAAGCGACGCGTTTTGCAATAAGAAAAGCCCAATTTCCTACCAGTCACACTTACAATTAAATAGTTCTGCACAACCTCCTGAATAAATTAATTATTCTCTGTCTAATATTCCCACAGTTCCTTTAAGCAAAGCTTTCCCTCCCAATAGGCCTTTCAAACGACGAGATGAGGAAGATAGAATACATTTTCAATCATCATCAATTCTCAATAATGTCTAACATTCAATTAAAGTCGGCCCTCAAAGGCTAAATCGTAGTCATGCGCTTTGTAACGAAGATGTAAAGAACGATATAGAGAGACCTTTCTTTCTTAACTTTTCTACGTTATTGATAAATGATAAATGATTTTTGTAAGTAGGTTTGCACAAACACACACAAACAAACTCAGAGGTCACAGTCCCTTTTAAAGTCCAGACATAATCTTGGTCAGGGTATATGACGACCATGTAGATCGATGTCTGAGATGGTCTTTTGAGGAAAGAACCATACAGATTGTATCACCGCTTTTAGCCTGTGCTGTGATGTGTGTAGGAACAGTGTGGTGGCCCACTGGTAACGGCCGCGACTTGCGCGGTCGTGGGTTCGTAATCAAGTAGGCACTTTACTTTGTGTAAATTAGTTCATCACCACTGCTCTCAAAACGGTGAAGGAAAACATCGTGAGAAAATCGACATGTTCAAGAAGCAAAAACTCGAAGGCCTGTGACATCCGCCAACCCGCACTGGGCCTGCGCGGTGGTTTACGGCCCATTCCCTCTCAGAGAGGAGGCCTGTGTCCCAGCAGTGGGAACTATGTAGGCTGATGACTAGGTTCTGCTCGCGGTTTCGCCCGCGTGGATGTCGAAAATCGATCAAAATGCGACATGTGGGCTGAGGAGGTCTCGTTTTATAGTTCAAGCTCATTTTACAGCATTTAATTGGTACAGCTTTCATATAACCATGCTCAGTTGAGGAATTTACATTCAGAGCAATGTCCCTTCTCGAAATTATAATCCACCTTTCTTAACATCCGTGTTCAAGCGCAGATCCTCAATCTTCCAACGGTAAGGTAAAAATCAATAATGGAGAATTCAGTTCGGTAACTTTAATTGTTCCCATGAAAGTCTCTCACATTGTAATATCTATTTTAACTTGAACCCTAAGTTTCTGATAGCACTGTGTTACATTGTGTTGATAGTTAATAGCTTTTTTATGACTGGGAATGAGTTCAGCAGCTGGGAGTTGAGTTGAGTACTTACTTGAGTATGAGTTTTATAAAGTGTTCTAAAGACAGTAGCTAACATAAAAACGCCTAACACACCTATTTCTCCGAAGGGACAAGCAGAGGTATCCTCCAGTACACTAAAGACACAACTGGTTGCTATGTATTTCTATGAAATACGTCGCAGACGACGCGACGACGTGTCGCTGGTTACGGAAGGTATTTTATAGAAATACATAGAAACCAGGAGTGTCGCGGCGACATGTCGCCTGCTACTGTCGTCTGCAGTCGGCTACGGACTTGTATCTTAACATTTCGCCATTTATGTTTAAACCCCATGTAATTGGGGGCGAGCCTATTGCCAAACTAAAATTACGAATTTTAATCCAAAATCTAAATTTAAAAGTCTAGGCATTTCAAACGAATATCCTTAGCCTTTTCCCAATTATGTTAAGGTCGGCTTCCAATCTAACCGGATGCAGCTGAATAGGTAACAGTGTTTTACGTGGAGCGACTGCCTATCTGACCTCCACAACCCAGTTATTGGATAATACGATATCCCCTGGTAAGACTGGTTGTCAGATTTTCGGGCTTGTTCAAACGAATAGGTATATGTAAAACTTAGTAATTAATAACTTGAAAGTTTATAGTCCCAATAATAACGTTCAAGTCTTTCAGTGCCGAGGGAGAATCGCTTCACTCCATTTACTTATTTAATGTACTCTATAATTACTCAGTCGGAGTTCTCTTTAATCGAAGATCTTTAATAAATGTTATTTCATCTAGTTCGTAGTGAAAGGCTAGATTGGTCTGAGGCAGAAATAAGTACAGCTTTCGGCGGCACACTAACAGTAGCAATGGCTTTCATTTTGACAGTTCAACAATATTCATTGCGTTTTTTACGTTGTTGAGCAGACAATTTTTCGAATATATGAAGCAATGGATTAGCAATATCCTTCAAAATGATTTAGATTGATCGTGTGTTAGGCAATTGGGGTGCTGAACAGCATTCACAAACTTCCGACAGGCCACCGTGCATCGTATCGAAAATGTCACATTGCGATAACCTGATTTTCCATGCTCCCGACAGCATACAGCTGTCGGACAAATAGCGGTTGTCTTTTTTTTTTTTGACTTGTGAACAGCTTTTAGAGGTCGCCTTCGATAACATTGATTGATGTTCGATAAAGTACGGAAGTGTATCGAGCGGTTGAGAATACGAGTAGGTAGGTATCTATGCTGGTAGAAAAAGAAAGAAATTGTTTGTGACTAAATTATTATTGGATTACATTAATCGATCGTGTGCATTTATTTTTTAAATTATCTTATACAGGGTGTAATTTTAAACAACGTTTTCCTCTTAAGGGGTCATTGTACTCATCATTATGAACAACTTTTACTATGGGACAAAACCTGAAATCTAAAAAAAAAAATCAGCTGTTCCCTACATTTATGTTCGCATAACTCGTCAAAATGTAGGGAACAGCTGATTTTTTTTTTAAGATTTCAGGTTTTGTCCCATAGTAAAATATATATATAAGTGTTTCTTAGTGGAAATTAAAGATCATAAAATCCAACAAATTAAAAATCATAAAAATCGGTCCAGCCGTTCTTCAGTTATAAATGGTGTAACTAAACCGACTTTGTTTTGAGATAGATGTTATGGATCTGCTACTTTCTGACCCATATAGGTAATATGACATATTATCACGCCTGTATTTCCCCGAGGGTTTAGGCAGAGGTGTATCTATAGACACCCACATTTTGCCAGTTATCTTTAAGTTTCATTTAATAGGGAGCAAGCCTATTGCCATCAACCGGGCACAAATCTAGTATCCGGGATGCTACTGAGAAATTCTTGATGGAAAACCCCAATAACATTTTTCCCGACCCGGATATAGAACACAGGACCACATGGTCAGCAGCCAGACCAACGATGCAGTCTGGTTGTCGTCTGTCAGCCCATATAAGTGTGCAAGAATACATGATACATACATACATACCGGTCAAAATCATAACCCCCCTTTTTGCTTCGCCGTAGTCGGGTAAAATAAAGTAACTTCAAAATATCTTCTGTGGACGTAAACAACAAACTTTTACTATTCCCGTATTTCCCTTCGCCGGAACCAAGACAAACAAAATCAAAACCAGAATTCCCAAAGTCATTAAATAATTGAACAGTGCAAGTTGGTTCGTAACGTATTTCAACATTGTTGGCCGTTGAACGGAAAAGCGGCCATCTTAACTTTTATACAATTTAAAATGAAGACTTGTAAAAGTTTTGCACAAAAGTAAAATAAATGTAATTATAGGGCAACACTGCAGTTATTTGATCTTCGCCTGTGGAGATCGTCGCTATCCTCTTTTCACGGAAGAAAAGTTTGCACGACACATCTTAATATGCTTAAGATTCATAATCAGCCTATAATGTTCCCATTACTGGGACACAGGCCTCCTCTCGGTGAGAGGGCCGAAGCCGAAGCTAGTCGTGAACTCGTGGCTAGTCTAAAAGTACCTAGTCCAAAGCTAAGCTAATGGTGACTAGTCCGAAACTAAAAGAAGACAGTATTTTTAATTAGCATACAATATATGTTGGCCGAAGGAGCAGTGGTAACGACCCCGATTTATGAGTTAAAGGTCGTAGGTTCGATCCCAGACAGGCGCTTTACTTTCTGTAAATTATTCCATCACCACTGCTCTCAAAACGATGAAAGAAAACATCGTGAGGAAACCGGCATGTCCTAGAACCAAGAATTCTAAGACATGTGACATCTGCCAACCCGCACTGGGCCCGCGTGGTGGATTACGGCCCACTCCCTCACACTGAGAGGAGGCCTGTGTCCCAGCAGAACATTATAGGCTGATTATATTATGTTATGTATTCGTATGTACCGTGCGTGAGTATCTTAGCGAGCGTTCTGTCCACAAAGCAAGCGTTGCTGAGCGAGTTCTCCCTTTGATAGCTCTTGTCGCTATGACAAACAAACACTCGCCGGTGGGGTGAACAGTCAGCGATCAACTACATACTCGTATTAATATCTGTATCTCTTTTACTTACGTGAAAAAATCGATGATAGCTAGTCGCTTCCTCATCGCTCGTTCTACAAGGCCAAATAATAATAATATTCCACAACTATCACACAACGCCATCTAGTCCCAAGCTAAGCAGAGCTTGTGTTATGGGTACTAGACAACTGATAAACATACTTATATACACAAATCAAAAGTGTCTAGGGATCAAGCATTTTTATGCGGATTTCTTGAGATTGAGATGTGGCTTTGTAATAAATTTATGATTTTATAAATTTATATGGATCCTTTTTGGTGTATTTCATAATTTGAATCAGGAACTGTGAATCAAATTCGAGTAAAAGATGAAAATCAGCTGTCAATATTTTCCCTATAAAAACATACAACGCATTGAAGACATTATTAGTGCTACTGTTTCCCTACTACTGATTAAAACCAACGTTATTATGGAGCGGCGACGTCATTTAAGCAGGGAAGAAATGCTCAGAGCCGTGGGAATGATAGAAGCTGGTTCCCGGCAACGTACTGTGGCTTTAGCTCTGAATACAAGTCAGAGTGTTATCAGTCGACTTTGGACACGTTACCGAAGCACTGGTACCGTGGCTGAGCGCCATGGAGGACGGTATCGCTGCACCACACGGAGACAAGACCGATACATTCAAATCTTAACTCGAAGAGCTCCAACAATAACCGCCATGATGTTAGCCGTGAGGCTTCATCACTCTTCAGGGAACTTAATTAGCGACCAAACAGTCAGAAACCGCTTGCATGAAGTGAACCTTCATTCCCGAAGACCGCTACGGGTACCACCTATAGCAATGCACAATCGTAGGATTCGATATCAATGGGCTCTTGAACACAGAAATTGGGCAGAAGAACAATGGCGTTTCGTGTGCTTTTCTGATGAGTCTCGTTTTGGTATGAGACCGGATACAAGACGTATACGACACTGGAGAACCCCTGGACGCCAACAGCGATTAAAATCCTGCCAGGAAGTCCATCCTTATAGTGGTGGAACCATCATGGTATGGGCGGGTATTTGGATCGGCGGAAGAACTGAGTTGATTTGGATCAGAGGCAACCTCAACGCTCAAATTTATGCTGAGACGTGTTCTGTACATAATTCAGGGTGTTAAATAAGTAATACCACTGTATTAAGAATTTAAATGATTTATTCAGTCGTCACGTCATCGTGCCTGAGAATCCTGTGCCGCCACGTGCAACTGGACATATTGTGTTGCCACAACAATATTTTAGATTAACAATAAAATAATCATATATCAAACATCCCCCGTAAAGCTAAACAGTTTACATAATTAAGCATTTAACTTAACTCATAATCTCTTAAATACAATGGTGCTTTAGTGACCCTACCTGATCTCATTCTCCTCTCAGGAATAGCTTCTGTGTGATCAGTATTTGTTACATTATCATTTGTACTATCAGACTCATTATGTTGATGTCCCTGCCCAATATCCTCTGACTGGCTTTCAAGCAGCATATCAGGCACACTGTTATGTCTTACAATAAACTTATTTTTACTAGGTCTAATATGTCTTTCATTTCTCCTAACCACATTACCTTTTTCATTTTTTACAATGAAAGATCTAGGACCATCAGCTTCCCCAACAATTTTCCCTGCGCACCATTCCTTATTTGGTGCATTTTGTATCATTACATTATCCCCCAAAGTAAAAGATTTCTTTTCCTTTGCAGTTTTATTATATATGGTCATAGATTTTTCTTTGGTTAACATCAATTGCTCTCTAACATTTAGTGGTACTTTAGGTTTTAATAATTCTTGTGTACAAGGTAAATTAGTTCTTAACAACCTACTCATTAACAATTCAGATGGACTATACTCCAACCCTGCTACTGGGGTTGTTCTGTAATGCAACAAGGCAAGTTCAAAATCAGAATGGTCCTCTAAACATTTTTTTAACATGCCCTTGACTATACCCACTGCTTTTTCTGATAACCCATTTGATTGAGGGTATCGGGGGCTGGACTTTATCAACTCAATATCGAATTTTCGAGAAAACTTTACAAATTCAAAGCTACCAAAAGGCACATTGTCACTTACTATATACCTGGGAACACCATGAGTACAAAAAATTGACAGTAACTTTTTAATTATATAGCCAGCTGTTTTGTTCCTTAAAGACTTTACTTCTATCCACTTTGAATAATAATCCACCAGAACTAAATAGTCTCTTCCAGCAAAATGAGCAATATCCATACCAACTTTATTAAAAGGTAGGTCAGGTATTTCATGAGACAATAAAGGTTGTCTAGGATTTGATGGCCTATACTTTTCACAAGCTTTACATTTTGACACAAACTCTTCTATGTCTCTTGACATTCCTGGCCAATACAACACCTTTCTGGCACGTTTTTTACATTTTACAATTCCAGCATGTCCTGAATGAATTATTGACATTATCTCTTTTCTTGTATCTTTAGGTATAAGTATTTTATTTTCATAAAATATAAGTTGGTCTTTCACTACTAAATAATTTTTTAATTTGTACAACTTTTTCAGCTCAATACCTTGTATATTTTTATCATTTTTTGGCCATTCTGAATTATACCATAACATTATTTGTTGAAGATTGGCATCTTTTGCTGTCCCTTGTTTTAATTCCAGTAACTTATTATTTGAAACTTGCAAATCAGTTTCTAAACCATATACAACTTCACAATTTATACTATGTACTAACTCTCTTAGCACTGGATCTAACTGAGCATTATTTGTGTCATAATGTCTTGATAAGTAATCTGCTATATACATTTTTGAACCAGGTACATACCTTATTTCAAAATTATATTTTAGCAATTTGAGAACCATGCGTTGTAATCGAGCAGAAATTTTATTAATATCTTTATTCATTATTGCTACAAGAGGTTTGTGATCACTTTCTACAATAATATGACGCCCATAAATAAACTGATGATACTTATCCATAGCGCAACAGATGGCAAACAACTCTTTCTCTATGGGAGCCCATCTTTGTTGACATTCTGTATAACATCTTGAATAGAAAGACAATGGCTTTCCTTCTTGTAACAAGCATGCTCCCATGCCACTTTTAGAACTGTCAGTTTGTAATACTATATTCCCATTTTTTTTTAAGACTGATAAGGTGGGAGCTGAACTAATTCTCCTTTTTATTTCCTCAAAAGCTTTAACTTGAGCTGTGCCCCAGTCCCACACAACTTCCTTTTTCAATAATTCTCTAAGAGGTTCAGTAGTTTTTGAATATTGTGGTATAAATTTACTTAGATAGTTGCACATGCCTAAAAATTTTTGCAATTCCTTTACACTTCTGGGTTGCTTTAACTCCTCTATAGCCTTAACATGTTCAGGATCTGGTTTTATACCTGATTTTGACAACATTAATCCTACATACTTTACAGTCTCACATCTATATTGTATTTTATTTTCATTAAACTTTACATTGTGTTTTTTTGCTCTGTCAAAATTTAAAATTTTGTCATGTTCTACCAAACTGTCCCCGGCCACAATTAAATCATCAAAATACACATAGACTCCCTGTATATCACTAAAAATGGTAGTATTTATTCTTTGCATTACCTCTGGTGCTGAAGAAATACCAAATGGCATTCTCCTGAAGCAATACCTGCCAAAAGGTGTTCCAAATGTGCACAGCTTATCTTTATCATCCAACATAACTTGAAAAAATCCATCTTTCATGTCTAATACTGTGAAGACCTGCTTACCTGCAAGAGAATTATAAATTTCCTCAGGAGATGGTATTTGATAGTTCTCTCTAAGGATACATTTGTTTAACTCTTTTGGGTCTAAGCACAGTCGAAGGGACTTATTTGGCTTCTCAACTATTACAAGATTATTACACCATGCTGTCGGTCCCTGTACCTTTTCTATTATACCTCTACTTTCATAGCTTGTTAAAGTGTTTTTTAACCTCTCTTTAATTGCCTGTGGAACTCTTCGAATAGGTTTCACAACAGGTAGCACTGATTCCTTTAATTTTATACTATATGACCCTATATTTCCTAGGCCTGAAAATACCTCTATGTTTGCTTTCACAAAATTTTCTTTATCATTTGTTACAATAGCATCCAATCTTTTCAACAAATTCAATTCTATACAAGCTGGCAACCCTATCACCGGCTGAATTGGCAAATCAACTATGCAAAATTTTAATTTCACCTGTTTGCCTTTGACCATGCAGTTTAATTTAACAGTACCTACAGTTTTAATTTCTTGATTATTATAAGCCACCAACACAGTTGAATTCTTTAACAAACAATTGGAATTATCTTTAGCTTTATCATATAGCTTTAATGGTAAAGTATTACAGTCAGCCCCTGAGTCTAATTTGAACTTTATGTTAGTTCCATTGATGTTCACAATTTCAGTCCATTGAAGATTTCCACTAAAGTTACTTACTGAATCCACCACAAAGTCTTCAGAACAATCACTGTCACTCTCTCCCTTTTGAACGGAGTCAATTTTTTTTTCTTTCTTATTAGGTGCTTCATTTCTTATTGACTTAGTACGACACACAGCAGCAAAATGATTGTAATTGTTACAATTTGCACACTTTTTTCCAAATGCTGGACATTTTCTCGCTGGGTGC
Organism: Hydraecia micacea; assembly: GCA_914767645.1. Lineage (NCBI taxonomy): Eukaryota > Metazoa > Arthropoda > Insecta > Lepidoptera > Noctuidae > Hydraecia > Hydraecia micacea. The sequence continues at coordinate 1,207,101 of OU611798.1, forward strand.
CTTTTGCCGCAGTAAGTACAGGCAAGTATCTTGGACCCCCCTCCTTGTCCTATGTCTACTTTCTTGATGACATCTACTTCCTGCTTTATTTGCATTGACATTTCAAGAGTCCTTGATTTTCCTGCCTCCGCTGCACGACATTGGTTGATAACCTGGTCTAGTCCAATATCGGCCTCCCTTAACAATCTCTCCTGCACTCCCTTATCTCTGATTCCAATGACGATCATATCTCTCACAAGCCTATCCTCTTGATCTTTGAAGTCGCATTGTTTAGCTTGAACTTTTAGCTTCGTGATGAATCTGTCTACTTGTTCACCCTCTTCCTGTTTTAAATTGAAGAATTTGAAACTACTCGTGATTATATTCTTCCTCGGCTCCACATAGGCATCAAATTGTTTTAATAAGTTGTCCAAGGTTTTAACCTCATTCGGTTTCATGTGTGAATTATACACATCTACTGCGTCCTCTCCCGCAACATTTAGAAATACAGCCACTTTTCGTTCTTCTTTGGCGTCTGACAGTCCCACTGCTTCCAGGTACAGCTGAAATTGCTGTTTAAATCTGGACCAATTTGCCCCATCGCCCGATAAAACCAACCCAGTTGGCGGTTTTATTCCCTCCATTTTGTACATATACCAGAATGACTTTCACTGTTTCTTCCACTAAGGTTTATTTCCTTATTTTAAGTTTTAACCTGACACCATGTTCTGTACATAATTCAGGGTGTTAAATAAGTAATACCACTGTATTAAGAATTTAAATGATTTATTCAGTCGTCACGTCATCGTGCCTGAGAATCCTGTGCCGCCACGTGCAACTGGACATATTGTGTTGCCACAACAATATTTTAGATTAACAATAAAATAATCATATATCAAACAAGACGATTGTATCAGACGTCATCGTTCCTCTACAAGTGCAAATCGGTCCCTTATTTCAGTTAATGCATGATAATGCACGACCGCACACCGCAAGAGTTGTAAGACAGACTCTCGCCGCAGCTAACATCAATGTCCTGCCCTGGCCTGCTCAGTCGCCAGACTTGAACCCGATTGAGCATGCATGGGATATGCTACAGAGAAGAGCTCTGCCGAATATGGAGGGTATCCAGTCGCAAGAAGACCTTTTTTTGTTGTTGCAACGAACATGGGCTGCCATTCCACAGCGTGATTTGGATGAACTCATTTTGAGTATGCCAAACCGATGTTCTTGTGTTGTTAGTGTTCGCGGTAGAAACACGGATTATTAATTGTTTAAGTTACCCAATAAAATTTTAAAGAAAACTGTTATTTCAGTCTTTTTTTCGAACTTTTGTGTTAGTGGTTCAAATGTCAAAAATCCCTTTATTAGGAAAATGGCAAATTTCTTTATTAATGCAAAGGTGACTTGGTTTATCGTTACTGTGACAAATGAAAACACTTTATTTGATGAATCCTTAAAGAAAATTTTAATTAATATCAATCAGGAGAAAAGTTATTGCAAAAATATATGTTGATCCCTAGACACTTTTGATGTGTGTATTTCTAAATACATACATATTATAGATAAATTACAACCCACACCAGCCAGTCGAGGATCTTGCAGTCAAGTGCTTTCTTCCCAAGTCAACTGTGAGTATTTCAATCCTCCTTCCTATTGTCCCACCACTCAGGATTAGGCAAACAGAAGTCGTAGTCCCTTTTGTTATTCTTGAAAAAGTCCATGTTGACCGGCTAAAGTTTTAGCCTTTTAGATTTCCAAGCTCGGTCACCTCAAGGAAAGTAAATTAGTTTCCCCATATATTATTAGGTCTCCGTATTGTCGATTCCAGGAGAGGCACCTCGAGAGATTCGTCTCGCCGCCAGGATCTAGTCAAGCGTCTGGAGCCTGGACGCGAGACCCGTTCCTCGAGTCTGCTGGAAGCCTCCTACGGAAGCGACTGTGCGGCTGGCTGAGTCCGTCTAGCGTTAGCGTAGGCGGGACGGTTTTTTTTAACCCCTTAAAATATTTTTATTTCTACCTTCAACTATTTTTTATATTACGGTTTCGGTAGAAACCAACTAGTTAACATAGTCCGGGTTGTCCTCAAACACCATATAATAAAATTATATGGTGTTTGAGGACAATTTTTAAATTTTAAAAATTGTACTCCGTGGTTTGGTATGGAAAAATAAATAAACAACAATCTACCTCAAACACCATATAATTTTATTATGTAAGCAGATTAAATCAACAAAAAAACACACCCGGTGGACAATAGAGGTCCCCCGGTACTAAAGGGTAAAATCTTAATAATCTACAATATAAATTACAAATTAGGTAGGTGATTGTGATTATATTTTTTTAATGAAAGCCAGCTATAAGTTCAGCATAAAGAGCTATGGTCGTGGGGAGTTGGAGATAAACCCGGTACTGTTCCTTATTAAAGTTAAATGTTATCTGTTACAAAATTAAGGTAAAACCTTCCAATTATTAGTAACGTTATCTATAAATATAAAATTAAGTTATAAGTGGGCGCCAGGGACTTTGAGAGTCCCGGATCCTGGAGCCGTCGAAGGTGACCAATATATTCCCAGATGAAGATGGAATGACGCACCCAAGATCCACAAATTGAAATGCAACATCCTTCCACTTTAAAACGTCACGAAACCAATAACTTCATCCACAGATCACACATTTCACAGACGAGACCTTAACCTAGCCTTGAGGTAACAACCGCCACTAAATTATGAACTCAATATACTGTGCACTTTGTAAAACTAACAGTTTTGACCTAGACCACCTGACATTGAGATGTTGAGTGGAAAAGTACTGCACGAAGGACGAGAGAAGATGTCCTTTATTAAATACACTAGCTTCTGCCCGCGAGTTTGTCCCGCCAGTTACTCAACTGAACCGAGCGCTCGGCTCACGATGTTTTTCTTCACCGTTTTGAGAGCAGTGGTGATGAAATAATTTACACAAAGTAAAGCGCCTGTCTGGGTTCGAACCTATGACCTACAACTCGTAACTCGCGGCTGTTACTACTTGGCCACCACTGCTCGTAATGTTAAGTAATAACATATAAAACTCGTTTTCATAACCTTGAATATCTCCTCTCTCTTAAGTATGGTCCAGTACAAAAATATATCACAATGACGGGAAGAAGAAATGAGTCTCGGCTTCCTTGAGCGTCTTTTAACACTCGAGGGACAATTCTCGTAATTTTAAGAACGTTCAAAGTCTGGTCTCAGTCTCAATCTGTCAAAAATACCTCTAATTTCCCTACATTTTTTATTGTCGCTGAGATGAGATTGCGACTAGATTTTGATCGTTTTTAATCACAGGAATTGGGCTTCAATTATGTATGAAATAGTTCATTAATAATTTAGCAGCATGGACTAAAAACTGAAGTAAAAAACGCATTAGCAGGATGCACTTTGCAAATATCCTGCAGCGGGTAGGTAGAGATAAAAAAGTATGCTCACACCGGAAGTAGAGCCGGTACTTCCGGTGGGGCCGGAAGTGAGCCGGCACCGCAGCTTTGCAGCCAAGTTTTGTGTTTCAAAAATAGTTATCCTTATCCTTGCATAAGTTTTAAGGGTAGGCAGAAGTCCAAGCAACGTATTTGTTTTATTTCTTGTATTATATGAAGGCGGAGGCTGTAATATTTCGTCATATCAAGATTTCGAGGATTGTTTTTATTCATGAATGGATTTTTAAAGTACGTCTGTCGCATTTTGGGCCATCAGTCCAGCCACCTAAGTAATTGGTTGATATAAATTATCGAAGAAGAAGAAAATTGGTCATTAAATAGAATATAACAGCTCGAGGCAATATTCCAGAAACAATTTAAAGGAATTCTTGGCAATTAAAAAAAGATTGGTTCACCAATTTAACCCCTAGCATTGATTGCTGAAAATTGCCTGTGTAATAACGAAGCTATACAGGGTCACATTAAATTTGCTAGCGAAACTCTGCAGACGTGATGGGTATCGATATCTCATCATTTTCCCAACTATATTGGGATCGGCTTCCAGTCTAACCGGATGCAGCTGAATACCAGTACTTCACATGGAGCGACTGCCTCTCTGACCTCCATAACCCAGTTACTGAGTATCGATATCTAAACACAATAAAACAAAAAAATATATTAATTTGATGGTTTTTTTTGTGGGGTCATCGACCGCAGTTAGTGCAGTTACTTGAAATGTCAGTTTAAAATGTTTTATTTTAGTGAAAATTTTACAGACGTGATGGGTTTCGATATCTAAACACGATAAAACAAAAGAAAACTTAAACCTCAAGCACCTAAAAAACTACCAAGGACCGTTTACTTAAAAAAAAACATCGAATCATCATTATTTTTTATCTTATCGTGTTTAGATATACCGATATCTAAACACGATTAAATTAGCTAACGAAACTCTGCAGACGTGATGGGTCCTGCCACGTCTGCAGAGTTTCGCTAACTAATTTAATTTGACCCTGTATAAAATGCAACGACAAATAAATAAAACTAAATTCAATACCAACACTTCTCAATATATTTCGAAAGCCGACACTCTTTAATGGTTCAGGTATCTCTTGGCGAGCAAAGCCCTGCTCCTGGGGATGTTACACTCGGCGATGGTGTGGACCCTGTCACTCCTCACGTACGCAGGGTCTGCGGATAGTTCCTTAAGGGCTGTGAGGGCCATGCTCAGGTCGAAGGGAGATTCAGGGCCTTCGCAGATGCGGGAGAGCCAGCGGGCTTCGACGCAGCTGGAAGAATACAAGAACAGCATAGCTATTCACAAACACTCGATACGCTTCCGTATCGTATCGAACATCAATCAATGTTATCAATGGTAGGAGTCTTCTAAACGCTGTTCACAAGTCCAAAACCCGAAAATTTTGTCAGTTTAAATCAAATAGACGCCCACTATTCTTCCAACAGCTATTTCCTGTCGGGGGCAAGTCAAATCAGGTTATCGAAATGTGTCATTTTCGATACGATAGCCTGTCGTATGGTTGTGAATAGCTATGCAGAATAGTATACTCTTTATTACAGTCAATAAAAGAGATAAGTATGCAGGATCGTCGGATATAGTTGAAGTTTAGTAAGAAACCGATGGATGTTGTCGACTGAAATTTAATTTGATAAATGAGCCGTTTGTTTTCTATTAATAAAATAAAATTTATTCGAGAACATCCATCGGTTTCATACTAAACTTCAACTATATCCAACGATCCTGCATACTTATCTCTTTTGTTGACTGTATACCATATAAATTACAATAAATACTAATATAAATTGTAGACATTTTACAAATTAGACACAATGGGCGGTCTTATCGCTAAGCGCAATCTTTTAAAGACGACCTTTGGATGGATTAAAAAGGGAAGGAGAGACAATACTGCAGGTAGTCTGTGGTGTACCATTTACATACATACACAAAGCTATAAACTAATCTATATAAATTGTATATACATACAGTGGCATCCAAAAGTTAGTTGACATTGTTCCACTTCAGCTGTGGTTATGATTTAAAAAAATAATCAAGTACTTCTAAGGGAGTACTTGATTATATTTAATGATAAGTCATCGATCGATCAGGTTAAGCTACGCTTGCCGCAGTTGGTTCGTGGATAGGTGACCTTCTTTACATACCAAGACCCCTCCGTGCCTCGGAAAGCACGTTAAGCCGTTGGTCCCGGCTGTCATTCGTGGATCTTTGACAGTCGTTACGGGTAGTCAGAAGTCCGAAAGCTCGTATTACCCAGTAACTTGGTTGTGGAGGTCAGATAGGCAGTCGCTCCATGTAAAATACTGGTAGTCAGCTGCATCCGGTTAGACTGGAAGCCGAACCCAACATAGTTGGGAAAAGGCTAGGAAGATGAAGATGAATGTGGTGTCAATGCTGAAGTGGAAAAATATATGTCAACTAACTTTTGGAGCCCACTGTATATAAACAAATGAGTACTAAAACTTTAAAATCAGTGACTGATAAAAAATGTGAGTGATAATTATAAGCGTGACTAGAAAGATGGGCTACCAATTTGAACAGCGACTTGTGAAAATAGATAACATTTATTGCACCCAATATATAGAATAGGCACGATTTCCTACTTTTTCAATGATTGGATGACTTTCCTTTTTTTCTTCACAGAAAAGAAAGAAATGAGACAACAGTTTTGGGCTTTTCGATCAAAATAATCATGACACTTTCAAACTCATGAGTCAGAGTGATTGGACATTTATAAAAAAAATATAATATGGGTGTTAGGTGGTTGGATCAGCACTCTATACATAGTGCCATCCACGAAGACGCGCCCCACTCTTCTTACTAATCGCTAGTGGTTATCTAAATGTCTTCTTTAAAAAAAGATAACTGGAAATCTCTGTTTCTATGTGGTCTGATTTGGCTGTAACACTATTTTCCGAAAATGTTCTTAACTAACTATTTAGACCTTTGTATCCTGCTTATGCGTACGAAGTTTCATTAAAATCGGTTCATTTATTTCGAAAAACAAGGGCTTGAAACTTTGTATGAAATGCCGTACGTCGTAAACGCTCTTAATTCCGCTAGTGTTTTAGTTTTTTGAGATTACCCACTAATAAGTAATTACTGTGTATCGACAAAACTAAAACACTAGCGGAATGTTGCACACTTTTACTGTAAGCGATTAGAAAGAAGTCTGGGGCACGTCTTCGTGGATGATGCTATCTGTAATTACGTAACACACTATCAATATCAATCTGAATAATTTTGAAGAAAATTGCTAATCCATTGCTTCATATGTTTGACAACGTAAATAACGCAATAAATGTTGTTGAACTGTCAAATGAAAACCACTGCTACTGATAGTGTGTTACGCAATTACCAGCTGTGATGAAAGCATCTATGTTTATAAAATGGCCTGTGTACAACGTTTTATCAATTAAACTGCAACAGCACAATAGCAATGCCATCTTGTGACATTACCAGAACTTAAGAAAATGAGGCAAGAAAGAGAGAGTCTGAGTACTTACCATAGATATATGAAAGTACTTACGAAGGACACGGATCAGAAGGTACTAGTAAGCTGATGGGCATCGGTTTGAACACCTCCGGAGGTTCCGCCTGTACTGTGTACTTCTTCAGTCGAGAGGTGCTCGTCTTGTCACTCTTCTTGATGCAGTGTTCCTATTGCAGCAAAATTAATAGTGAAAACATTGCTTTAGGAAGAAGACAGAAGGGTGCATTGAAGCATTTCAGATAAAAAATAACTATGTGGTTCAAATCTTGCAAAGCTAGTGTATAGAAAGAAAGATTTGTTTTTTATTCTGCACAAATAAGACGCACATATACATTACAGGACGATACATTTCAAATATCTTATAAGATACATGAAATAATAGTGTTGTAGAGTGTGATCCGCTTTAGCAGCCGCGTTTACACCCCCTTACTAAACTGTTACTAATGACCCAGTTTGATCAAGTGTATATAGTTCTGTTTAAAAGTCTCACAAAATAGTAGATATTCTCTCTATATTCCTTGATCTTGTCTGTGATGAGAAGCAGCGACAGTTTGAGCTGGTAGATTGAGGGTTGCTTGTCTCCGAGGAGGTTCTGGAACGGCTCCAAACTGCAGTCCAGTGTTCTGGAAACATGTCAATAAAAGATTACAACTAGAATTCAGTGACATTTTGGGAATACTTTCGTCGTACGTACAGCTTAGTAGTGGAAATCCTTGCCGGAGTTGTGAGTTTGAAGATCATCATCATCATCATCTGCCTGCCTTTTCCCAACTTGTTTAGGGTCGGTTTCCAGTCTCACCGGATGCAGCTGAATACCAGTATTTTACATGAAGCAACTGCCTATCTGACCTCCATAACCCAGTTACTGGGTGATTCGATGACAATCGTGGGTTTGATGATGATAAACAATATTTATTTCTGTAATGTAAGTAGGTTTTTGAAGTTCGAAGAGTGCTGATTCTCAGCCTAATTTGAATGAATGACTTTTGATTTTATGCAAACACTTTTCTACGAAAATAATATTTAAAAAACTAGTTGAGGTCGGTGTTTCCTTATCCAACTACTCAGGGAAGAAACCCGACACAAACTCAGAGGTCACAGTCTGTTTTAAAACCAGACATTATCTTGATCACATCATGTGAGGACCATGCAGATTCCATGATTGTAGTTTCTCGATAGCTTCCACTACACGCAGACGCAGAAACGCATATTCAGCCTATATTGTTCCCACTGCTGGGGCACAGCCCTCCTATCCTCGAGAGGGAGTGGGCTGTAATCTACCACGCGGGCAGTGCGGGTTGGTAGATGTCCCATGTCTTCGAATTTTTGGTACTAGGATATGCCAGTGTCCTCACGATGTTTTCCTTCACCGTTTTGAGAGCAGTGGTGATGAAACAATTTAAACAAAGCAAAACGCCTGTCTGGTTTCGTACCTTCAACTCGTAAGACACGGCCGTTACTGGTGTTGCTGCAGGAAGATTATTAATACTAAATTCACTTAGCACCCTTCAATATTCCACTACCAGTATCTATAACGCATCACTATATCCATTACTAAGCGACAATGTCAGACTAATCCAATTAAATTGAGCTGCACCGCCGGGCCGACGACAATCAATATAACTGGCTTGCCTAATGAACCGGTGTCATTGAATGTTGGCCTATGAGCTGATAGGAGGGGCTTTCGGGGTTCATAATTGACCTACGACCCTAACTGGTTGGAGTGGACAACAAATATGTTTCATAAACTTCTAAAGCCGTGTTTGTGTGTGTGTTTTTTCGAAATATTACACATAAATATTTGTTTTCATACAAAAGCTGTCTCCTGTGTATTAAAATATTTTTAGATTAGTGTCAACTATTCACAAGACATTATAACTTCAAAACTCCAAAAAGTTAAATGCTAGATGTGCGCGGTGCGCGTGGCGGTTGAAAATGAAACAAACCCTTCCCCCCTTCACCCGCGCGGGGAATGTTTTCTATGCAGTTTGGAAAACAAAATACTCGTGTTTTCATACACAAATGTGTATGGCCACGCCTCTTTGTTTTGATGTTTTTGTGTAATGTTTAAAAAAAAAAAACGCGCAGGAGACACAACGGCCTTAAAAATTCGTCAAACTCGGAATTTTAATTCGAAAGAGGTTTGGTAACTTCAAAGAACCCTCCCGTACATTCGGGTAAAAAAAGGGAAGAGGTTCCCGATTTGTTTGAGAAATAACAACAGATTACATGATACCTAACACTTCTATAATTCCTGATAGGGTAGGCAGAACACCCCCTTAACGGCAGTTATATTTTACTGCTATGCGATTACGCGCTAGTGTATTGCAATTAAACGGACATACATCTAGAATACAGGTAAATATTGAAAAGTTTCTAATAGAAAATTCTAATCCAAGCTAAGGATTGAACTCAGAACCTCTTACGCTCAAACGTCCACTACACGAACGAAGCGGTCAACACACGTGTAGTTTTCACGTATTTTTTTTTTTTGGTTTGAAATGGAAAATATTCGTAGGCCTTTGATCAGGAGTCGAACAGCGCAGGCTAGTAAAATAAAAACAAAACTAACTATTCGTAAATATTTTGTCCTGTATAAATTTTCATCCTTTTTAGAGATCCGTAATCAACGAGTTTCTACAAAAAGTTCGTCCTCTCCTCTAAAATATCGTCACCTACTATTCCGGTTTACAATGGCGCCCCTACATCGAGCAGTTAACAGCTAAGCAATCGATCCAACTTGTGCCGCTTATAAAATTGATCACGACTACCACTTTGTTATTAAGAAGTACGGTTCCAGCTTCAACTTGCTGCTTGATTTATAGGTACGACAGTTCCGGGAGAGTATTTGGGACGCAACGGCTACGTTTTAACCGTTTTGTTACTGCTATCGCCCCCAGGGGGCGGTTACCGCACGCTCCATGAAGCCGTGTTGTGTGGTGACGCCTCCGGGTGACGGCAGAATAGAATAGAATAGAATATTGTTGAAAACGTGTAAAGTCAACCGAAAGTCAATGCCACTTGAACACAATGGAACTGACGTGCGGTGGCATGTCACATTGTTGTGACATTGAATACGACCTAATGTCATAGCGGTAACAAACATTGTAATTTTTTATCTTGGACATGCCATCGGTTTGCTGGTGCCAGCAGTCAGGTGGACCTCGATATCTATGGTTGTTGGTTGTACGATAATGTAATAGGTATCGACCAAACCGCACTGGGCCCGCGTGGTGGGATACGGCCCCCTCCCTCTCACAGAGAGGAGGACTGTGTCCCAGCAGTGGGAACGTTGTTGGCTGATTATGCTATGCTATGTACAGAACTATTCCCATTCTACAACAGGATTGTAAATCTGTGATTCTGGTGAGTGTCTATACCTTTGTTGTCTTACTTCTACATTCCATAGATTAATATAGATATTTATGTGTTTATTATTATTTATTTATTACTTTTAAGGAGGTTTACAGACTAATTACAAATAATAACAACTCATTATCAAGTTGCTAATAACAAGCCTCCACAGATATATAACATATCGATTACTTAAAGCCGAACAATTAAAGTACATTGTGTACAGTCAACAAAAGAGATAGGTATGCAGGATCGTCGGATATAGTTGAAGTTTAGTAAGAAACCGCTGAATGTTGTCGACTGAAATTTAATTTGATAAAAGAGCTGTTTGTTTTCTAATAATAAAATTAAATTTTATTCGAGAACATCCATCGGTTTCTTACTAAACTTCAACTATATCCGACGATTCTGCATACTTATCTCTTTTGTTGACCGTACTTCAGTAAGTAGGTTAAGTTTACTGTATTTAACGTGGAATGCCACAAATTAAATTAATTATTGAATCCCTCAGTATTCCCGAGTTGAAAATTTCGATTTTAAAGTGTCCGTCTCATATCATGTCCCGTACGTTTTCGCCCAAATCGTCTATACAGTCAAGCGCTACCTACAAAGTTAGCTCAGTAGAATTGAATGTGATACAGCTACATTTTAATCTCGAATATTCGCCCACGTCCTGTATGGTTTTAGTAAGTATGTTCATATCGTATATTACAAGTTTAGGTAGACCTTTAACATTTGTTCTGCTGAATTAAAATGCGCCATGCGCTACAATCCTTACAAATTCATGGATTTCCTTCGCTCATGTCGGCAAGATCTGCTTCTTTTTTCGTATTGATGATACTCGTTGTTTTTTAGGGTTTCGTACCTCAAAAGGAAAAACGGAACCCTTATAAGATCACTTCGTTGTACGTCTGTCTGTCCGTTGTTCAAGACCCTTTTTCTCAGGAATGCGTGGAGTTGTCAAGTTGAAATTAATATCAAATACTCAAGACTGCAATCCCTTGAAGCAGTGAAAAAAATCAAACTTCGAAGTTAACGCAATCAAAAGATACGGGCGTTTATATTCCGGAATCAAAACCTATAGGGTACTTCCCATTGACCTACAATCATGAAATTTGGCAAGAAGCAATGTCATGTAGCACAACTGAAGGAAAAAATCCGAAAACTGTAAATTTGTAGTTAAATTACAAAAAAAAATCCGTGATAAACTATTTACATACACTACTTTGTACGGAACCCTCGGTGCGCGAGTCCGACTCGCACTTGACCGGTTTTTTTTTAAATATAGTTTGTGCACAGTAGGTAGCCATGTTGATTCCGGCATCGTTGGCATTATTTAAGTCATCCAAGGTGCAGGTGAACAGACACTTAGGACACTCCAGCAAGTGGGGCATGGTCTGATCAGAAGCACCGCACTCGCATTGGGGGTTTAATGGGTCTGTAATCCCCCAGGATCTGCTACAAAGATTAGTAAGTCAGAAAGTTGGTAGCCTTATTTAGGCTGTTCAAGTATTACACGCCGGAGACCAAATTTGGTTTTGCAAGTCATCAGAGAGCTCACGAAAGGAAAGGAAATTTGTCTGGTTCACTCGGATTCGGTGAAGAGAACTGACTACACAGGGTCAAATAAAATTAGCTAGCGAAACTCTGCAGACGTGATGAGTATCGATATCTAAATACGATACAATAAAAACAAAAAAGATTTGATGTTTTTGGGAGTTCAATGTTGTGTTGTGTTGTTCCTTGAAGTATTGGATGAGAAAATCAGTTTTCTTCAGTTTTTTCGTGTAGAAATATACATACCCATCACGTCAGTGAACTTTACACGATAAAAAGCTGATACTTCATGTGACTACCTACACTAACTGCAGTCGGTGACCCTACACAAAAAATCGTCAAATATCTTTCTTCTTTGCTTTATCGTGTTAAGATATCGATACCCATAACGTCTGTGGAGTTTCGCTAGCTATTTTAATTTGACCCTGTATACTGGGTGGCAGGAACGTCGACACGCAATCGTTTACCATGGATTCAGTACATGATTCTGAACGCACAGAAATATTCCGTCGGTTAAAATTAGGCATTCCATACATTTTGGCCACGTACGTTTTTTTTTTGATAACCGACGAAAAATGTCTACCCTAGGGGCGTGCATCTAGAAGCATATGCTGAATTCATCGTTTCAGTTTTCGCGTCAATATCCTTGCCATCCTGTATAGGTAATCTGACATTTTGTCATTCGTTTCTACGGTGCTCGGTATGCACTCGTGAAGACCATTTTCTTGCCAAACGCAGATTAGAAGTATGTTAGCAAACAAAATCGCGGCGAAAACGTAACGTTGTCCCATATATGACATATAATTAGACTTCGTTATAGCGCTGTATAATTAATTCTCTAGTAATCATAGTGTTGTCAGTAACGGGCGGCGGGTTAACGTCGATTTGATGGTAATGACGACGTCACATGTCAGCGGTGACGCGTGTGGAACGCTGTGATGAACATGTTAACATAATATGTATCTACGGAAAATCCAAAAGGATGTTAACAATTTCGCTATGTGAGAGATAACTGAAGTCCAGTTCTCGTAATTAAAAACGTTCAAAATCTAGTCGCAATCTCATCTCAGCGATAATCAATGTCAAAAAATTTACAAAAATATAAGGAAATTAGAGGTATGTTTGGCAGATTGAGACTGAGATCAAACTGTGACTGTGTGTGTGTGTTCTTAAAATTACGAGAATTGCCCCTCTGATGTCACTCAGAAAGCTGCCGGACTTGGGATGGATACATCTGCCGCATGTCAGACGATCAATGGGCCAAACTTACGACCCAGTGGGTCCCGCTTAGTGGCAAACAACATCGCGGCAGGCCCAGACGGAGATGGCGGGATGAGCTGGACAACTTTAATAAAGATTGGTCCTTAGCAGCTCTGGACAGAGAGAGGTGAAAAGAGAGAAGGATGACCTATTTCAAAATATAATAAGAAGCGATTTCCATTGCGAGTTTGGCAAGTACTCGTAACATTAAAAGTTGGCGCGTTTAATAAGCATTCCAATTTTTATTATTATTATTTTTTATTCCCAAGATTTCTTTTATATTTTTCTGATAACTATTATTACTTGGCCTATTAGCCGATTCCGGCTTGACGTCGACTTACGGGACACCCTGTATACGGAAAATTTCGGTGTACTGTACACTACTATACAGGACGGCGATGTTGTTACCTGCATCCTTGCATGCTTATTTAATCACAAATAACACCCTTCCTAAAAGCTGAATGCATTGGATGGGTGTATCATAATGTTGCTACCTTGACGCCTGTGACGAACCTTATATAATTTATATTTTAAGCATTGTTCTCATGTAAGTGACTTTGTGTCTTTTTTGAGAATAAAATATCTTTAAACCTATCCCTCAATACTATTTCAGATGTATGAATGAAAAGATTTTATTTACGAATCTGATATGAGTTTCATAGCGAAAGTTGTTTAGTATGATGGGTAGAATCACTCCCTTGACGGATCGAACTTGTCAGACGAACTTGAACTTGTCTGATATAAAAGAAATAAAGGTTTTTCTTAACTCACTCTTTTTAGGTAATTAAATATTAATACATATGAAAAAAAAAAATATATTGGTTGGATAAAGTAGTTAGATAGAAAGTTGAAACCTTCTAAATACAGATGAATGTGTTACGAATTCCCTTTAGCGAGTGATTGCGTATGATTTTGACCTAAACCTGAAACAGCGGGGCTATTGCATAACACATTATCAATCGGAATCGGTTTCATTTTGGCAGTTCAACAACATTCATTGCGTTATTTACGTGTTTAGCAGACAAATTCTAACTTATGAAGCAATGGATTAGAAAGTAGTGTGTTACGCAATTAGGGTGCAGATTAAAGTGTAAACAAGGATTTGTTTACACTTTAACCAGATATACTTTTGAAACAGACTATACCTATACTTTCATTCATATGAAGGTTAACTAACGTGAACATATCACTGATCTTATTCATGATGTCATGCATGCGCTGTGCCTTCTCCTCGTTCCTCCTCCTCATGTGCTCAGTCCTGGCCGTCTGTTCTGCTAGTTGTTCCCGTAAAGCTTCCATCTTTGTCAGTCTTCTGTTCTCGTTCATCTCGTTCCAGTCTCTGCGGTCATCTGGAAGAAGAATTGAAAAGGTTGGTCAGTTCGTTGGTGTTGAGTTTGATATACTAAAACGAGGATCTATAATACATATACGTATCAATTTAACATTTTTAGTGAATATTTTAATATAAAAAAAAAAAAAAATATTTTCGAATGGTAATATTTTTTTTAGCATGTATGGATGCTATACTATTGCGGGTTAACGGGAACGCCCTCTGTTAGTTAACATACTGTATACAACGTTCCGACATCAATCGTTGGGTAGTAGCTCACCAGACGCAACACCCATCTGGTCGGAGGATCCTCCCTTTTCTATAGAAGATGAGTGAACTTTACACCCTGTCCCTTATAGCTCTACATCACTAGCTTCATCATCTCCCTAGCCTTTTCCCAACTATGTTGGGGTCGGCTTCCAGTCTAACCGGATGCAACTTTTACATGGAGCGACTGACTATCTGACCTCACAACTCAGGTACTGGGTGATACGATACCCCTTGGTAAGATTGGCTTTGTCAGAGTTTCGGGCTTCTGACTACCCGTAACGACTGTCAAAGTTCCAGGAAAGACAGCGCGGACCAACGACTAAGCGCGCTTTCGGAGGCACGGAGGGGTCTCGGTATTAAAAGACGGCCATTCATCCACAGACCAACCGCGGCAAGCATAGCTTAACCTGATTGATTGACCTGTGCGGCTGTTATCATGTAGCCAGGGGCCCCTCGCCCGTAGCGAGCCGCACAGATCGATCATGTATATATAGCACTAGTTTATACCTGGATAGGAGGTATAAACTAGTGCAAAATATTTAAATCCCAATAATCGGAATATGCAACCCAACCTTTCCTCAAATACAGTCTCTCTTATATCTGTATGTGTGTAGGTATATCAAAGCTATTCAAGCAGACTGGACTATTTACAATTCTTTTAGAAAGCCCAAAAAACTGGCTTTGTAAACAATCCAACAAGTGTTCGTCATTACTGTTCCGTTTACTCAGACGGACTTGCACATACTGCATACTCGTACAGACGGCAGCACATCAAGCTACCCGAAACTGTAAAATTTACCCAATCAACTTTGAACCTTATGCTTTAGCGATAAAGTTGAAAATCTATTAAAGAAATTTGACAAATTGTAGTAGCTTGATGTGCTGGCGACTGTACATTAATAATCAGCAAGGCAGTTATCGCTCGTGCTCGTGCCCCTCCTATCATAATTAACGACTAGTCTTAAATTATTTCAATTTTAAAATCTCTATGTTCCGAGAACATTCTCCGTGAGAGAATATTCTCTCGACCCATCACTGACAGACAAACTGAGGTCGTTGGCTTAGTAGTACGGTCTCGTTGCCTGTGCAAGGATGCTAAAAAAAATTCACGTTCGTAATAACCCAACTAAAAACGAAAACAAGATGTCTCACTCGCAGCCTCCCGCAATGCTTGCAGCTCTCGTGTCAGCACGTCGATCTCAGCGCAGAAGTCTGTTAGCATCTGGTACACTGAGAAGTTCTCCTGCTCTATCTTCAGGAACAAGTCTATTATTCTGTCAGTTCTGTATTCTCCCGTGTATTCCTGCAGGATAGAAAGTGAAATCTTTATTGAACATTTATACTTGAATTGATATAAAAATATAGTAAATCTGGACGTCTTCAAGAGTTAAACCGAGAATTACCTTAATAAAACTGCGTCTGATCTGAGATTCGAACCCAAGGAGTTTAAAATTCCATTCATTAATTTTTTACTACTTCAATAAAACGAAAATTATTCAAGATAGAAAAGTTAAAACTCAATGCATGCATTGCATGTTGTGATTATAATTTATTTATTTTTATTTGTTCACCAACAATTGTTTGCACTGGTTTTATGCTAAAATGTTTATCTAACAGTGCAACAATTACTTACAGGTAAACTCTGCATGCGTAAACGTAAAGAAGTCGTGCGTAAGAAGTGGCGGCATCTACAACGCCACATGCGAACTGCGCATCACACTGACGTCACGCACTGACTGCATCGCGCAAGCAAAGTTTACCGCGCAAATGGTATCGTGACATCCCGACATCAATTGTCGGGCAGTAGCCCGACAGACACAATACCTGAGCCTACCTTTTCTATAAGGGAATGAACTTTACACCCTGTTCTTAATCCATAATAATAATATCATAAATGCGACAGTGTGTCTGTCTGTTTGTTACCTCTTCACGCTTAAACCACTGAACCGATTTAGGTGAAATTTGGTATAGAGATAGTTTGAGTCCCAGGAAAAGACATAGAATAGTTTTTATCCCGATATTCCCACGGGATCAACACTTATGCGAGTTAAACCGCGGGACGCTGCTAGTATCTCTATAAAGTTGTACAATACTCGTATTTTCTTATTGATCTAGTTTTTAATAACTTATCTTAAAGTTTAAATAATGCATATATAACAATATACATAATACAACAATATAAGTTACTTATTATAAAAGTCTGTAGATACACATTTATTTAGGAAGTTATTAGGGTAATAACTTGGTGCAGCCACATGTGGGACGTGAACTCTTGAATTTTTGCCCTGATAATTTGATATGGTGGTTTGGTTTTGTTTTGGTGTGATGACCTATGCCACTGAAATATGAAATATGCTCACAATGGACCTTATTAGAAGGCTAAAAGTCACCCAAAGGGCAATGGAGAGGGCTATGCTTGGAGTTTCCCTATGTGATCGAATCAGAAATGAAGAGATCCGCAGAAGAACCAAGGTAACCGACATAGCCCGAAGCATTGCCAAACTGAAGTGGTTGTGGGCAGGGCACATTTCTCGCAGAACAGATGGCCGATGGGACCGAAAGGTTCTGGAGTGGTGACCGCGTACCGGAAGACGTAGCGTTGGAAGGCCTCCCACAAGGTGGACCGACGACCTTGTGAAGGCCGCAGGAACCCGTTGGATGCGAGAAGTACAGAACCGGTCGAGGTGGAGGTGCTTGGGGGAGGCCTATGTCCAGCAGTGGACGTCTTTCGGCTGAAATGATGATGATAATGATGATGATGAACTTGTTCCCACAAAAACAACTTAATTAACTCCAAAAACAGGGCTTCCTCTCTCCTACCCTTTTGCTGTGCCCTACAAGGTCCATAATGATCTAAATTATATAGTTACCACCTAAGTTCACATTATGGTAAAGCAATAAAGATGAGAAGAAGAGGTATGGTTCATGTTTTAATAGCTAAGAGTCTCCACCATCTCATAAAGAGACAGTTAGAGTAACCACTTAATGTAGAAAGTGGTACTCTCAGACACGGCCGTGTTTTCTTTCGTCCATTATAAAGAAATACTTACAGAAATATCATCCAGCAAATTGAGATGATACTGATGCTGTTTCTTTTTGTTCTCTTCCTCCATCCTCTTCTGTCGTTCCTCTCGTCTCTCCTGCTTCCTGTTGACCCTGGTCATGCCTTTGGTGGCCAGGAACAGGTAGATCGTCATCTCGTGGTCGTACCCTTTTATTAGGTCACGCATTTCCTGTAATTATAAAAAAAAAATGGTTAATTTAGTTTCCTCCAGGGTATTTTTTTGTAACAACTGCAAGTTTGGATTTCATCCCAATACATGGATATTAAAGTTTTTTGTGTAAAGCTATAGAAAATGGTTTGGAAAGGATGTAAAGACTTCATTATCATCTGCCTGGCCTTTTCGGAACCTTGTTGGAGTCGGCTTATTATAAAATACATACAAGGTGTAAAAACACCCATCACCTAGCCGACATCACCTAGCCGACATCGATCTATTCCCATCCAATACCAAGAGCTAATACCATTTGGTATTAGTTTATTTCCGAATTTATTTTCTATTCCCAACGAGTACCACATTTTTTTAAATAAAAAATCTATTACTAACGAATACCAAAACGTGACTTTTTGTACACTCAGCTACACAAAGTTGTATTTTATTTTCTAACATTTACATACTATAACTAAGGTAATTGAAAATACCTTACTACTTTTAAATGTTAGCAAATTATTTATATTTGATGTCTACCAAAAAAATGCTGATTTATTACTACTAAGCTACATAATTATTTTAAAAGTTGATTGTCTGTGATATTTTATAACTATTGTTAGATTGTAAGTAAAATATCCATTTTTGAAGTTTTTGCCAAAAACATTGTTACATTAAAACTTGATTATTTGTGATATTTTATAATTTGGTTAGATTTTCAGTACTTTAACTATTCATATTCGATTTTTTGCCAAATTTTTACGTGATTTATTATTAACATACGCAATTATATCATCACCGTATATAAGTCGATTGCTCGAGCATCGCTCTATACTTTTACATACTAGGTAAGTATCACAGTTAATTAATAAGTACTGAAAATTGCTACTGTTTGATTGTTTGTATATAATATTATAATTGTTGGACTTGGAATAGTAAAATAAAAGTATCTAATATCTCTAAATTTCTAAAAATTACAAAATAAAAGAAAAAATCAATATGTGATTTATATTCAAACCCTAATCTTGATTAAACAATACTTAAAATCACTCAAAGCATTTTAATTTTAATGAACCTGACTGTACCTAATTTTTTCAAACTTGTTTTGGTATTGGTTTTAAAATGTGGTACTCGTTGGGAATAGAAAATAAATTCGGAAATAAACTAATACCAAATGGTATTAGCTCTTGGTATTGGATGGGAATAGATCCCGAAATCTACATCTAAATAAGCTATTATTTTTTGTTTCGTTGTAAGTTTTCCAGAATATTGACCAAATATATAAGATATATATATACAAGAGCTACTTAGGTAAGGCACATCATGTGCTGTCAGCTTCGCTATCTACCTTGGTAACTACCTAATATTTTAACCATGACATGAACTATTTTTCATATTATTATCAAATGCAACAGAAAATAAAACCATGGTCCAAAACAAGGTCAGTCAAATTATGTCATCTCTATCCGTTAATGGCAATAAAACTTTTACTACCTTATTCATAAATGTCTTTATGGAAAAGTTATTTTAGTGTATTGCTGCATCACTTCATTGGCATTCAAATGACAAGGACAAAGAATACACTTGAGTTTATAAATGTCAACCAACAACCTAGTTCTCAAAAGTAATAAAAATGGATAATAATTTTTTTTTTCATTTCTAGTTATGTATCCAAAATGGTCTTTGATCGATGTACTTGTAGACGCTCGAAAACCACTTCCTAGTGCTTTCGCTGGAAAGAAGAAGTGGCGCAACAAATTCCGCTGCACAGCTGTCTCTTCAGTTAGAAGAATTTGATTACCAATTGTCAAAAGCAAATTGGCGAAAAAATGCCAAAAACGACGGTCTAAGAATTGCGCTTTTGGTATCTACACCCAAAACCCAATTTAAGGGCCTAACCCATCAAAGTAACAGGCCCAAACAGTTCTCGAGAGTGTCAACACCGTGAAGAATTGAGTACATTTCAAGTGTTACCAACTTGAAACTTTAAATGGTGCAACTGCCCTTTACCCATGATTTAGCTGAAGTTAGCTCATAAGTACCGTTAAGAGCCTCTTAGATGTTAAGTTATGAGATGGTGAAATCAACTGTTATTATTTAACTTGATGAATTAAGTAGGGTACACTTTAACAGTAGGAATGGCTTTCATTTTGATAGTTCAACAACATTCATTGCGTTATTTACGTTGTTGAGCAGACACATTTTTCGGAAATATGAAGCAAATGTTTAGCAACATCCTTCAAAATGATTCAAATTGTGATTGATAGTATGTAACGCAATTGGGGTGCAGTATACATTAATTAATCTATAAATAATGACCCATCACCAGATTTTAAATAAAATCTTTAAAAGGTTAAATTCAAAATATATCTTCCTGAAGTTTAAATACAGCTTTAATACAACTGGTGTCAATTCAATGGCATTGCCACCACTAATCTCAGGACGGTGAAGGAAAACATCGGGAGGAAACCAGCATGTCCTAGAACTAAACATTTGAAGCCAGCTAGATGGACGGACGACCTAAAGAAGGTGGCTGGGGTAGACTGGATGCGGAAGGCGGAGGACAGGGTGCAGTGGCGCAGTCTGGGAGAGGCCTATGTCCAGCAGTGGACTTCGTTAGGCTGAGTTGATTGATATGTGACCTCCACTAACCCGCACTGGGCCGCCCGCGTGGTGAGAGATTAGGCCTACCTGAACTTGCAACATCTGATCAATCTTCCCCTTCTCCTGCATAGTCTTCAACTTGGTGCACCACTCGTCCCTCTGGTCGTATGCCAGGGTTGAGGACTCGAACAGGTCGTTGAGGAACTTCTTGCCTTTGCACAGGGCTGACAGCATCTTCTCCCAGGCTTGGTTGAAGAGGGCTCTGTGGAGAAAGTCTTCAAGTAAAAGGTACTGGATTGAATATCTTAGTTAGTCAATGGACACTTTAATATGAGTAAAAGGTCATCGGAATCTGTCTAGCCTTTTCCCAACTATGTTGGGGTCGGCTTTCAGTCTAACCGGATGCAGGTGAATATCAGTATTTTACATGGGAAGACTGCCTAGTGCCTGTCTGACCTCCACAACCCATTTACTGGGTAATACGATACGCCTTAGTAAGACTGGTTGTCAGACTTTTGGGCTTCTGACTACCCGTAACGACTTTCAAAGATCTACTGAGTTAAAGGTCGACGTAACATGAAACCAAGCCCTTAAACTGAGCCAAAAATTCGGACCCAGAATTTCTAAATGGAACAACTTTCCATACGTGGTCGTCCTTAGCTGTGTCTTCGGAGAATACGAGTACACACACACTTTCGGGTTTATAATATTAGTATGGATGTATTATACACGCTGAAATTGAATTCATGGGTATCCTTTTAAGGGGTCATTGTGATCATCATTATGAACAACGTTTACTATGGAACCAAACCTGAAATCGCGAAAAAAAATCAGCTCTTCCCTACATTTTGACGAGTTATGTCAACATAAATGCAAGGAACAGCTGATTTTTTTCCGCGATTTTCGGTTTAGTGCCATAGTAAAAGTTGTTCATAATGATGAGTCCAATGACCCCTTTAAAGGATGCCCATGAATTTAATTTCATCCTGTAGATAGGTAATTACCTACCTATCTTGTAACATGTGGTCGATTTCTTGTCTAATCTTCTTATTCTCAAACTGGATGGCGTTGAACCTCAGCTTGGCACTCTCCAGCTTGTTCTCAGCTGATACGAGGCGGTATTCACTTTGCCAGCGACGTTCTTCAAGCTGTTACAGATAAAAAAAAACATTTTATGGAAAAGTTAGCCTCACACTTGGAGATTTTGAAGTGAAAACTTCTTTAGGCACGTTGGGCATTTTTTGAGATGGGAAAAAACTATTGAACTCGCGCCACTGTTACCGTAATCGACACCGCTTCGGATGTGTTCGGCTGTATTCGGGATGTACTCGGTTTTAATGTATATCCGATATGTCAGTGAGTGATGGCAAAGTATTCTGTTTGTGTTTTGTTTTCACTTCTGTCGGCACTCCCGAAGTGCCACTGTTTTTATCTTGTTTTACCTATATCGTTGATGTGTTATCAAACTTAAAAATAATAGCCTAATAATAGTCAGAAGTACTGCTTTCTGAATCAAGCCTTTGAAATAGCCGCGCAATAACTACATATTATTATTTAAAGTTCGCTTTTCCGTGAACCTATGGATTTCACAATAGGTCTTTTATTTTCAACTTTGACCAGTTAAAGACTTCTTGAGAATAATTTTTATTCTACTTAGAACTCATTGTGTTTCATGTATTCTTGTTTTATTCTTAGGAAGGAAATATTAATAAAATAGGTATGTAAAGACGCCAGCACATCAATCTGTAAAATTTTCCCAATCAACTTTGAACCTTATACTTTAGCGATAAACTTGAAAATCTATCAAAGAAATTTGACAGATTGTAGTAGCTCGATGTGCTGGCGTCCGTACCACTTGAAGACAGCATTTAAATTTAAATTTTAAGTAACATATATTTTTTTTTAGTAAGCTTATGCTGCCCCACTGCTGGGCAAAGGCCTCCTCCAAATCCTTCCAGGAACTCTTTTCCCGCGCCACCTCGAACCAGTCCTCGTGGTACGCGTCCAGGTCATCTCGTCATCTCTTTCTGGGCCGGCCTCGGCGGCGCCGGCCATCTTCAGATAGATAGATAGATAGATAGATAAACCATTTATTTGGCGCATACAAAAAGACAGCACAACACACAAAAGTACAATATTAGATTACCCACATGAATTTAATATAAAAGAAGGTGCCGATACAAAAATAAAAAGGAAAAAAAAAAAACATACAAAGGTATTGAAATAAAAGCGACACTATGATGAAAACTTAAAATTAAATTAAACTAATAATAACGAAATATACACAGTGCGGTGTGTGTTCAGGTACCCATTGTGTGGAGATTTTTGCCCAGCGGTCATCGTGCATGCGGCTGATGTGACCCGCCCAATCCCATTTGAGCCTGGCAGCCTTGTTGCCTACATCCAGTACTTATATATTTTAATTTAAAATTTTCTGTGTTTCTGGAAAGAAGTCTGTATGACGATAATTTATCAACCTACCTGCCCCTGCGTTGTGCTCGCCAGTTTTCTCAGCTCCAAAGTCTCTTTCTTGTTTTTCTGTATCAAGCCATTGATTTGATCCATCATCGCTACATCGGCTGAAAACAGTAAGATTTACATTTTGTTATTTTTCATAACATATGATTGCCTGTGTGAACGTAAACGAAGCAAAAGGAGTATGTAAGGATCGTATCAGATGGCGTTCTGTAGTTTTTGCCTACCCTCATGGGAGGAAGGCGTGAGTCTATACATGTACAGTCACGAGCACTGATATGTCAACACTTGGCAACCTTCAATTGCGATTTTTTCATGAAATAACTAATGCAACGTTGAAATACGACACTTTACATACACCTATGGGATCGAAAATACTATGTTCGTAATAACATAAAATTTCATTAAAAAATGAAGGAGAAAATCGCCTTTGAATAAAGCCAGGTGTATACATACTATGCTCGTGACTGTACTATGTATGACTGCTTCGTTGGTCTAGTGATCGCAAGTGGTATTGCATGAGGGTTAGATTCCCGGGTTGGGCAAAATGTTATTTCGTTTTGCTACTATGAACTTTGAATTTTTGCACGACTCATAATGCGAAGCATTAGAGAGTGCTTTACGATCGAAACATTTTTTTTCCTCCTTTCTGTAAATGTTTCTATTGTTATACTCCTGCTAGTACACAGAAACTACGTAATTTATGTACCATTGTATAGATAATTTAATGGAGATTATTTTAGTACTTTTCAAAAATGTATTTAATGTAGTAGAAACGAAAAAAAAAACATTAAAATATTTCTAAAAATTTTACCGCCAGTCAAGTGTGAAACTTGAAAACATTGTAGCTTTCGAAAGAATCAATTAAAATTGAGTAATTTTTTTTTTAAATATATTATTTTGTTTCACCCATGGGAGGAATCCTATTGACATGCTTCTTTTATCCATTTATCGATCAACTAAACTTATATAAAGAAAGATCATGATCATCATCTGCCTAGTTTTTTCCCAACTATGTTGAGGTCGGTCTTACCAGACCAGTTCCAGTCTTACCAAATGCAGATTATTTAGTAAAAACACAAAAATTGCAAAAACCTTTGGTTGTCAAGTTTGGGGGAGTGTAGCCGATCGATGACTTGCTACGAGCGCGTAGCAGGCGTAGCTATGACGTCAGCCCCGACGTAGCTATGTCGTAGCGAGTTCCCGTAGCTATGGATGGTATGTTAGTATAATAGATATCTAGGTATATATTTTTACAAAGGAGGTGACTCTCTATCCGAACTAAATATATTTAATATACCTAGTTTCAGTAGTTTAGTAGTGAAAATGTTTTGTAAACAGACGATAGACTTGAATAAGTAATTCCATTAGAAATAAAATTATAATTCAAGGCACTACCTTTCAGAGCATTTTTTTCAATTGTGCAACCCTAATTATTTTTTAAAATAAAAGTAGCCTAAGTTACTCCTTATTACATGAGCTCACTGCCAGTGAAAGTCAAAGTCGGTCCAGCCGTTTCGGAGATTAGCCTGAACAAACAGACAGGCAGTTTTTTTTGTTTTAAATATACCGTTATAGTATTTTGACATTACAAAAATAAACTTTACTTTGCTTGTGACTATGTCCCATCTGGATCGATTCAAAAATGGTAAATTAGCTTCATTTATTCGATTTATTCCGGTCTGATCCCCTGCACCCCCTCCACCCCCCCTCCTCGATCCCCTACTAGTTCGTCTTCTGTTTTAAACTCTTCCCTCAACACATAACCTTATCCCCTTGCGTTTCATACAAGTGATCTTAATAATACGTCCTCATAATGTATAATTATTACCTTCAGAGGGACTTGTGTGTGCCAAGTAATAACAGCCGCACGGATCGATCGATCAGGTTAAGCTACGCTTACCGCGGTTGGTCCGTGGATGGGTGACCATCTTTACATTCCAAGACCCCTCCGTGCCTCGGTTAGCACGTTAAGCCGTTGGTCCCGCGTGTCATTCGTCGATGTTTGACAGTCGTTACGGGTAGTCAGAAGTCCGAAAGTCTGACAACCAGTCTTACCAAGGGATATTATCCAGTAACTGGGTTGCAGAGGTCAGACAGGCAGTCGCTCCACGTAAAACACTGTTACCCATTCAGCTGCATCCGGCGGTTAGACTGGAAGCCGACCCCAACATAGTTGGGAGAATCTAGGCAGATGATGATGATGAATGTGTATTACCTTCCACCTCCTGCTCAGTCTCAACTCTGTGCAACAGCGAGGTCTTCAGTTCCACTTTCATCCTCTTATCCTTCTTCTTATGAGCCCCTGACCTTGCTATCTATGGAGAAAACAAAAGAACTCGACTTCATTAACAACTTTTTAACTTGACATAAAAAAATATAAACATCCGAATTGAGAACCTCCTTCTTTTTCGTTTGTTTTACTGTTACAATATGATTCGCGACCGTATCAAATATGGCTTTACAGAAATATATCTAATCATTGTAATCAGCAATACAACTTCTTGAGTTAGAATTAGCCTCAAAATGTCATGATTTAATGAAATAGTCATTCGATATGGTAATATGAACTTAGAGAGTTGTATTGATAATTTTTATGATTATAATTCTATAAATAAATATTTGTTGCGACCGCGAATCAGGTTTTACTTAAACCTTAGGGCTCGTACACATAGCGATCCGTTTTACAGGTCCGTTATTTGATGGCGTATGTAGTTGTATGAGCGAGTTCACACACAAAACAGTATTCCGGATTCAGTAATCATGTCACTCCGGCCAATTCTGATCCGTTAAAACGGATCTAGTAAAAACGGACCTGTATGTGTGCAAGCCTTATTCAGGCACCAGCTCTCACAATGTAAATCTATATAGTTCACAACAGCAGCGGCAGTGGCACAGTCTCCTCGCCGTCGGGGTCGTCGCCGGCAGGTTAGACGGACCATTCATGCGGCATTGGTTGGCCCTACATGCGCCCATATTTAAGGCATGGGGGAGATAAGTTGTGTATAATCCTTGATTATTTTTATTTATTTATTATTTTATTCATTTATTATGTTATTATTCATCAAATTAATCAATTATTTATAAGAAATCTAATCGGTTATGTTATTTTCAATTATTGACTTATTCGTCAACTCGCGAGTGCCAAACTCGCGCGCGTAAATTATATTCCTTATTTTGTTATTTAAATTTTTTATTTTTATTGCTAAAGTATGTTTTTTGACTTTGTATTATGTTATTTAATATTTTTATGTTTTGTTAAATTTGTGTACTTGTGAATTTATGGATATTTTTGTCTGATTAAAATAAAAATACGTGTGGCACTCGGGGACTGCCGCGGTAAAGCTATTGCATAGCAACGCACACAAACACCGTGCCGAAGTCTGCCGAACCGATACGACGTTAGACGATGCTTAGGTTTATTTTCGTTACGGAATTTCTTCATTCGGTCGCCGCGCTCAAAGCCCAAGATAAAAGCTATGCAATAGCTTAAAAATGAATAGGATTAAAAACTGAGAAATGCTGCAAAACCATTGGAATAAAAAAGTTATCATTTATTTATACAATCCTTTCACAGTTATTCTACCGCTGACTATTATAGTCCTCTTTATCGATTTCGATAACGGCGACCCTTTAAAAATATTATTATTTCCTAGCGTGTGTCCTAATATGACTCGCCAGACCAAATTTAGTTTTAAATACCCGATTACAACTAATGTAATAGAGTTGGCCGGCAGAGTTAAAGGTGTAGGAGGGCTTAAGTCTTTACATATTTGGCGTTTTTCGGTTAGTGTATGGAGGCGCTTTTTTTCGAAAGAGAGGCTACCTTATTATAACGATAATAAAGATCACTGTGATTATAACAGACTTGTCAGTGGCAGCAAACCAAAAGTAACCTTATTGTGACGTGAATAAAGTTCACTGATTTTGACAAAGACGGAAAATCAGAGGTAATCGAACACTCGATACACTGCAGTAACCAATAGCTCAGTTACGGCACCAAGTGTGCCGTTAAAAAAATATAAGATAAAGTTGATTACCTTAAGGTCTTTGCAGAGGTTGACGTACTCCTTCTTCAGCTGTCTCATCAGCTCGTCTTGTCTCCTGAACTGAGGGTGGACGCCCATCGTGCGCTGCCGGCGGTCCACTTGGATCATTCGGACCTGGTGAAGGAAATTCAAGAGGTTATCAATCGGTCTATCATCGGAATCGGTTCTTATTCTCTTGTTTCAGTATGAACTAAGTACTCTTTGTGCGAAACACAGTTGGTCGACAGATATTGTTACGATTATTGTTTTGTCGCCAGATGAATATCAACCTTACGTACTCTCTATGAGAATATCTCCAGCTACAAAGAAACCTTTCTGTCAAATTTATTCCTAGTGGTTGAAGCCACAAAGCATAGTAGGCCTCACGATAGTGGTAACTTATTCTCTATGAAACAATGAACGAAACCGCGCGAAATGAACGAGAGATTGGCGGGAGTAGCTATAGGAATTGACGTAGTTTCGAAGTAAGTAAGTTATGGGTCACTGGGTCCTGATTCACGGGCCCAGTATGTTTAAGCTGGCCTGACGTGCGGAGAACGAGGTCTTACAGAATCGCACTGCAGTGAAAACTGAAGGCTACGTATTGTTTTTTAGTGTTTAATTCCTCATCATTGCTCTCAAAATGGTGAAGGAAAACATCGTGAAGTAACGATGTCCTGGACCAAAAATTCGAAGACATATGACATCTCTGGGCTCGTGTGGTGGATTACGGCCAACTTCTTCTCGAAGAGAGGACGCCAGTTTCCCAGCAGTGGGAACATTATAATATATATGCTGATTATGATATGAGCTGTTCTTATTATAATTTGTATGGAATCGTCGAAAAGAAAAATGTGAACAGTCCTAGGCTATATCTAAAATATATAGACGAAACCTAAAATACAATTTCATATTAAAATACTCCATGTGACCTGTCTCTGGAGCCGCAAATGTTCGTCCTCCATTTTCCTCAGCACTTCTATGTCAGTGGACTGAATTTCAGCGGTCTGTCCGTCCATTTTAATTAAATTAAACAATAATATATCTCTGTGTTACGTAAATTGTGTAAAAATTAAATTTGATTATGAAAAACGGCCATTTTTCTCGGCCTACTGGATTTGGTGTTATTTTTTCATAATTTTATTAGTTTCTTTTTCGTTGCAAGACTTGTTTGTTTGTGTGAGTCTTGTTTGAAGTATCAGTTTCTTAATTAAATACCTGTCTCCTAAGATACAGGACTTCGTTGTATCGTTTGCACCATTGACCTGCACCATCAATGGTGCAGAAGATACAAATTAGTTTCGTTTGCACCATTAGTGGTGCAAATGAAACTGCATTGATAGTATGGTCTCATCTGCACCTAGTTTAGGAGACAGGGTTACATGATCTGTGTAGATTTATGTAGATATACCATGTTATTTTGTACATCTGCTCAATTACCGGACATCCTGTATATAAAAAGTGATTTTTCTAACAAATTAAATAGTAGTGATGGACCGACTATAGGTTTTGGTAATGTTTGACTAGCTATATATATTTTATTTAATTTTTGTATGCAGACTAGGAACATCATTAGGTATAAGCAGTTTAATTTATTGTTGTATTGTCGTCTCCACCTCGTATATGGAATTATGGACCAAGGACCTAAAGAAAGCGACGCGGACAGTTAAGATATGACAAGCAGGGAACTGTGTAACACCGTGAAAGAGGTGTCTATTGGGAAGGGAAATTCATTATTAAGAAAATTGACACCGTACGTCAATTTGCCGTGTTATAGAGTCCTTTCACAGTTATGTAACTTACACACTGATCTTTATTCTAATTCTTATAAGGTTGCTCTTGGGTTGCTGCCACTGACAAGTCTGCCAAAATCATTGTGATCTTTATTCTGGTTACAATTAGGTTGTTGCTGTCTGACGTAAAACAACTGGGAACGGACTGCAGTCATTACATATAACCATACGGAATACGGACCTTACTACTAACTTAAATTAAGTTGGCAGTCAATAATGCTTAACATTTAACCTGACTTTACCCAATTTGGTAACACTCAGCGAGTTATATGCGTTTTGCTTTTCTTATATTTGTCCTGCGGCGAGTTAAATTGTGTCTCTAATTATCCTACTTCCTATCCTATCCTACTAATCCTACTATCCAACTAATATTATAAACGCGAACGTTTGTGAGGATGAATGGATGGATGTTTGTTACTCTTTCACGCAAAAACTACGAAACGGATTCGGATAAAATTTGACACACAGACGGTTTATAACCAGGATTAACACATAGGATACTTTTTATTCCGATATTCCCACGGGATCGATACTTATGCGGGTGAAACCGTGGGGCATTGCTAGTAAAATTATAAAGAAGAGAAAAGCCATAGCAAATACTGGAAATATCATACACATGACTTAAAGACTTTAAGCTACTTACCCTTAATGCTCCTATCCATAAATAAAAGCGCTTTAATAAATAAATAGAGTAGTAGCAGTTAAGCTGTGTTGCCAGCACTCGCCAGTAAGTTGTGTATTGTTGCCAGACGCAAAATAAACGTTTCTATTGTACGACAATAAATGTTTTGTTAAGATTTCCTGTTTTCAGTTTCTAGAGTTTAAAATTTGGGTGTTGTCGGTATGTTGTTAAGGTAGGTAACACTAAACAACAGATAAAAAAAATCCCGTTGGAAAGGCTAGTCTGACCACCAATCTGAACACTGGGAAAAACCCCTTTATTATAAGTATATTTTTTATATTAAATCTAGCTATCTCTCCGATCGCAACGAATCGCAGGTTCGATTCCCGTACGGAGAAATTTGAAGATTCATTTATATACCTATTATATTTATTTATCTACTTACATCTACCATTACAGGATAACCTAATGCGGTTAATAGAAAGAAAGAAGGAAAGATAATTCGCTTATTTGCGGTAAACATGATACAGATTTAAAGAACACAAAAACAAGTGATTTAAATCCACGTAAAACGGCCATCGCTCAGCATAATGCTACGACCCGTGAGACAGTACCAGCGCTGGTTTTCAGCGACAGCTGGCGTTGACGTGATGACGTCAACCGGTGCAGTATACGAAGAGATATAAATAACACAAAAAGAAAAAAAAACAATACTTAATACTAAATGTGTACCTATATAAACATAATATCTGTAAAATCGTAACATTCCGGGCAACGACTCCTAACTTAATCTATTATTATCTATCTGAAGCAGGTATACATACATACATAAACAGCCTATAATGTTCCCACTGCTGGGACACAGGCCTCTTTGTATGAGTGGGCTGTATCCACCACGCGGGCGCAGTGCGGATAGTTAGGTGTCACATGTCTTCGAATTTTTGGTTCTAGGACATGCCGGTTTCCTCACGATGTTTTCCTTCGCCGTTTTGAGAGCAGTGGTGATGAAATAATTTACACAAAGTAATGCGCCTGCCTGTCTGGACTCGAACCTATGACCAGTCGTAAGTCGCAGTCGTTACCACTGGGCCACCACTGCTCTCAACAGGAAGCAGGTATAGCTATACCTAACCTGCACCTATAACCTAACCTATCAACCGTATTTATTCTTTTTAACAGACAAAACTTAATATGCAAAACCTAACAAACTGATAGAATATATGAACACTTAATTAGTTAGCTAACACGACACTGAGTTGGAGACACGTCCATCGTCGTCGTCGGCTGTCGATCTAAAAGAGAGCGAGTGCTTGACGCCGTCTGCAGTTCCTGCGGACTATCCCCACTCTTCATGTAGATGTCTTAGCCACGCCCCTCGTTCCTCCAACTTCTTTAGTCTTCTAACACTATACTAACATCTATAACTTATTGTAAACAATAGATTTGTTTCAGGTCTATGTGTTTGTGCATTTAAATTTTGTGTCCATTAACCATACTATACTCATAAACTGACGATACAGGAAAAAAGGCAAATCTGTAAAAGCTGGGCATCGAACTTGGACGCTAAATTCCCCAGCAACAGACATTAAGATGACAGATCCTGTATTCATTCACACGCCGGCCGTTTTCATTCACACTGCGCGGCTGCCACTCACACCGACGCATAATGTTTATGATCATAAAAGTCAAAAGTCGTTTATTCAAATTAGGCTGAGAACCAGCATTTTCTGAACGTCAAAATTACATAAGCCCGCCCTTTACCACTTCCTAGTGCTTTAGCTGGGAAGAAGAAGTGGCGCAACAAACTCCCCAGCAGCTCAGCTCATAGAAATGTAGAGAATAATATTATTGTCTTAAATTATGGCACATAAGTGGGATCCAATGGCTTGGAAAATGATGTCTATGATAATAAAATATTGCTACGATCCGTAAAGAAAATAAAAAAGTTATCATTTTTACATTTAGCCATGACGGCACATCTTCGTAAAACATAAAGGTAAAAGTAAATTATGATAGGGTATTTTTTTTATATTAGACATACATAAGCACGAACCATTTCTATTTATGTGGGCCAGTACCTAACCTAAATTATTTAATAAAATAAGCAGTCGTGAGTACCTAATGTTGTCCGCACTTCATCATCTGCCTAGCCTTTTCCCAACTATGTTGGGGTCGGCTTCCAGTCTAACCGGATGCAGCTGAATACCAGTATTTTACATGGAGCGACTGCCTATCTGACCTCCAC
Source organism: Hydraecia micacea (assembly GCA_914767645.1). Taxonomy (NCBI): domain Eukaryota; kingdom Metazoa; phylum Arthropoda; class Insecta; order Lepidoptera; family Noctuidae; genus Hydraecia; species Hydraecia micacea. The sequence continues at coordinate 1,238,808 of OU611798.1, forward strand.
AACCCAGTTACTGGGTAATACGATACCCCTTGGTAAGACTGGTTGTCAGACTTTCGGGCTTCTGACTACCCGTAACGACTGTCAAAGATCCACGAATGACAGCCGGGACCAACGGCTTAACGTGCTTTCCGAGGCACGGAGGGGTCTCAGTATGTAAAGATGGTCACCCATCCACAGACCAACCGCGGCAAGCGTAGCTTAACCTGATCGATCGACCTGTGCGGCTGTTATTATTTAGCCAAGGACCCCTCCGCTTGTCCGCACTTATCAAATGTAAATGATTTACTTTATTGTTGTTATTATCATAATATTAAGAAATTATAGTATAATCAGCCTATAATGTTCCCACTGCTAGGACACAGGCCTCCTCTCTGTGAGAGGGAGTGGGCCCAGTGCGGGCTGTCGCACAAATGTCTTCAAAATTGTTTCGGTTCTAGTACAGTCGAAAAAGTAATTTTGTATACAGGCAGCTAACTTGCAACTACTTTGAAACAATGGTGTGTGTGTGCTGAGTTAGTCAATTCTTTTATACCGTTCTATAAAGGATGTCACAAGCTGAAAAAGTTATAACGCACAAAATAAAACGAAATATTGGCAGTGTAGTAGAAACATGAATATTTTTGCCTGTATACCAAATAGCTTGTTCGACCGTTTTCGTTTCGTTTTCTGAGAAATTATGAGAACCTTTACCCTTTAACCTTTTTTTTATTGTATTTGTTGGTATATTGGCGTGGCTGGCTGATATATGGTAAATAATTTAATCTAATGTTCTGTGTCTTGTAATGTTAATTACTTTATATACCTAGTATTGTGTACAAACAAGTATTTTCTAATTAAACAGACAGCTGAGCTGCTGGGAAGTTTGCTGCGCCATTTCTTCTTCCCAGCTAAAGCACTAGGAAGTGGTGAATAGCGGGCGTTTTGGGGAACTTTTTTTGTAATTTTGACGTTCGAGAAGTGCTGTTTATCAGCCTAATTTGAATAAATGAATTTTGATTTGATTTAAAGTAAAACATTTCGTGGTAACGAAGCAGTATGTCAAAAGTGATGATTTTCTGATCTTTTAATGGTCCATCGAGAGCATACCAATAAAAAAAAAACTGTGCATAAAAAAAGCGTCAGCATTTCATAATGAATTCAGTTCGGTGTGACAGGCGGCGTAGTCGGCCTCTTTGTAAAATCCCCTCTTTAATGTTGCCGCCGCTGCCTTTGAATTCACCGCTCTATGCAACTCTGATTTTCTTTTTCAGCTATTGGTTTTTTAAATGCTTTGCGAGATGGCTTTTCATAATTAGCTCGGCTTTTCACGATTTTGGTGATTTATGCGGATTATGAAATAAATTAGGGTTAGATCAGGATAATGATGCATAATCAGCCTATAATGTTCCCAATGCTGGGACACAGGCCTCCTCTCTGTGAGAGGGAGTAGGCCGTAATCCACCATGCGGGCCCAGTGCGGGTTGGTAGATGTCACATGTCTCGAATTTTTGGTTCTAGGACATGCCGGTTTCCCCACGATGTTTTCCTTCACCGTTTTGAGAGCAGTGGTGATGAAATAATTTTCACAAAGTGAAGTGCCTGTCTGGGTTCGAACCTACGACCTACAACTCGTAAGTCGCGGCCGTTATCACTGGGCCACAAGTGCTCTCAGAGTTGGAGGATAATGATGATGAATGTGAAATACAAAATGGTGATCTGCTGATCTATTCTGTAAAAATCTCATCGTGAAAACTTAGGTGAAGTGAGCTGTCATTACACCTGATGCAAGGGATTGACACTATTGACAGCTCATTTCAAGTCCACTTCACCTAAGTTTCCACAGTGAGATTGTTACAGAATAGACCGGCTGTATCCTTGCCATAATGACGAAGCAAGTAAAAAAAAGGTTTCTTCACAAAATCTTCGGTTCTGGATTGAATATGATTTAATCGGTTGAATGCCGTAATTACAGAAACAATTAAAAAGCCTGTAGCGGTATCTACAAACGCCACATGCGAACTACACGTCATACTGACGTCACACAAAACCCTGCATCTAGCAAGCAGAGTTTACCACGCAACTAGATAAAATACAACGGCCCGACATGAATCATCGAGCAGTTGCCCACCAGACACAATACCCGTCTGATCGGAGGATCCTCCAACCAAGATAAACTAAGCATCTAAGTGAAAGAAAAACGAGTAATCATAATATTTTTAAGAAGGCTTCACAATCGTAAAGTTTCAAAGATTAACAGACAGCGTTTAAAGATTTATTTTTATTGATAAAGAGTCATCTTAGTTAATCTTCAGTTTTTCATAACTTTTATGATTCATTAATTTATTTCTGATTAATGTGCTCTTATTAAACTACAGGAGTGACCATGGAGTGCCCTAAATCCTCTGCCGGCCAACTGTATTCCATTAGCTGTGACCGGGTATTTAAAACAGCAGGGTAGGGGAGGGGCTTGTGGCTGAGTAATAAAAGCCGCACGGGTCGATCCATCAGGTTAAGCTATACCAAGACCCCTACGTGCCTTGGAAAGCACGTTAAGCCGTTGGTCCCGGCTGTCATTAGTGGATTTTTGACAGTCGTTACGGGTCGTCAGAAGCCCGAAAATCTGACAGCCAGTCTCACCAAGGGGTATTATAACCAGTAACTGGGTTGTCGAGGTCAGATATGTAGGCAGTCGCTCCATGTAAAGTACTGGTATTCAGCTGCATCCGGTTAGACTGGAAGCCGACCCCAACATAGTTGGGAGAAGGCTAGGGCTGGATGATGATGATGGGTGTTTAAAACAAAATTCGGTCTGGCGAGTCATCTATGCACACGCTAGGTAATAATAATTTCAAACGTTATCGAAATCGATAACAAGAACTATATACGGGAGGTGTCACAAAAAAGTGTTGGATGTTTCCTGTACCAAAACTATCACCACACTAAATCTATCCCTCAACCTAAAACAAACTCTGTATAAACTAAATCAAATTAAAAACGTAACTAAACCAGTCTACTTATATTTACACCACAGAAGTCATTACCGTTTCTAAATAACTGTAAGCTCAGCAATAAAACAAAGTGCACAAACACTTACAACGTAAATAAAAAATAAACGCAAACTTTCAGAACGAACGGATTTTTCCTTTAGTATTGGAAAACCTATAATTCTGGACGAGCGACAGACAACAATGTAGGAGTTACGACTACTGTCGAACGAATCTAGGTTTTTGGTGTTATGAGAACTGATTATAATAAAAATGGGGAAGGGAAAACTTTTTCTTAGAGTTTCAGGAAAAAAAAGGGTGGATAAACGTGAAAGATGATAAACATAAACATTACAGAGAAGGTACATCTGTCTCGTTATCGTGAGCCATATTTTAATTACTGTGGGCATACTATGGGTATAATAGTGTTCGTTATTGCGCAATAGAAAAACCGTTTTCAGTTCAAATTAGATTATAATTTACGAACAAATTAATCACACCAGCGGGTCACACACTGTTAAAATTAGGTGGATTGCAATATTTTTGAATGTAGTAAAAGGATTTGTTTGAAATTAAAATATATTATATAATTTGCATTCGCGATTTATTTGCCAAAAGTAAACAAATATGAGTTTATGGAAAAATAATTGTAAATCCTACACAATAAAGTTCAGTCTACGCTACAACTTCAAACATTTTTATAACTTTTTCAATAGTGCTACTCACTCTGAAATCAACTTAATTACCATTAAAATAAAGCTGCTATTTGTTTAAATTAAAATAATATTAATTTGAAACTAGTTTGAATAGACGAAAACATGCGAGATAGCTACGATAACATAACATCATATCAGTACTTTATTCTCGAAAACTCAGGCAGAAGTGTATAGTACACTAACACATGTACTACATGGGACCATAACCCATGTAGTACATGAGTCTGCCAATTATCGGACACAAATCCAAGAAAAAATAAAACTCAGTGTTTTCCCACTGGGCATTTTTCAGTAGCAGCCAGGATCCAGGAATTGTGCCCGGTCAATGGCAATATTGGCAATAGCCTGGGGTGTGCCTATTGCCATCGACCAGGCACAATTCCTCCCAATTATTACATGGGACTTAAACCTAACTGGGTGAGGGTCCTGTTGGTTCCCCATAGCACAGCATCACGCTGAGTGGAAACCTTTTTGTCACAGTCTCGACGTGCAGTTGCCGACTTCCTTTTTCCATACTTTTTACTTCTTTTGTTTTATGTAATAAGTAGACATAATATAACATAACATATTCAGCCTATAACGTTCCCACTGCTGGGACACAGGCCTCCTGTCAGTGAGAGGGAGTGGGCCGTAATCCACCACGCGGGTCCAGTGCGGGTTGGCAGATGTCACATGTCTTCGAATTTTTGGTTCTAGGACATGCCGGTTTCCTCACGATGTTTTCCTTCACCGTTTTTGAGAACAGTGGTGATGAAATAATTTACACCAAGTAAAGCGCCTATCTGGATTCGAACCTACGACCTACAACTCCGCCGCTCAATAAGTAGACATTCGAACAGAACTTGTCTTTTTTATTAGGTAAAGAAAAAGAAGAAAGAAAATACGTAGAGGCTATCTATGTAGCCATAGCTTAATAGTGCAGGCTGGCTATAATTTAGAGCGGGCTCCATTCAAACATTCAAGCAACTGTCAAATATTTTTTATTATGTATTTTTGTTGAGATAAGTCAGTGCTAGTTTCGTCGGGAATATGTAAAGATAATCTATCAATATAAATTTAACGAAGTCCTACCGGTGTTTAATTACTTTAAAGGGTTCTTCAAGATTTAGCACAGACTAAAAGACACACAATACAACAGAGGGGCAATTCTCGTAATTTTAAGAACGTTCACAGTCTGATCTCAGTCTCAATCTGTCAAAAATACTTCTAATTTCCCTACATTTTTGTCAAGATTTTGACATTGATTGTCGCTGAGATGAGATTGCGACTAGATTTTGAACGTTTTTAATTACAACAATTAGCCTTCAGGTACATACATTAGTTAAAAACAAATGAAGGTACATGATTATGTGTCAACATAAACATTCTTGCTTTCTACACAGTCTGATTACTAATACAAAAGTGTCATGTTATGTCGTGACAGAACTTTAGAATAAGTCTATAGCACGGATATCTATGGTCTATAGCCTACTTACACTCAATTTGTACTTCGGAAGAAAACCATTTTAGATTATCGTTATATTAGGTACTTACACTCATAGTTTTTCAGATACCCTCGCAAATATTGAACAATATTTCTTTGCTTCTCGAAGACATTATAATAAAAATAATTATGAAAGATCAAGCCAACATAAAAATTCAAGCATTGCCATGCCAAACATTAAAATAATACTCTAAGTATTTATCAACTAATATAAATATATAATTTCGTAAGTACCCGCGATGCATGCCTAATTCATCACTTCGATTGGCGCTAAGTTTTCGTGAGAGGGTGTGAGGCGGGGGCGCGCGGGGGGCGGGATCCACGCAGGCGCCACTTCCCGCCATTTTCTCAGGGTGGGGATACCAGCTGCGATGGAATTTGCAAGAATAAGGGAGGATTTGGGGTTTATTTATTTTGATTACTAACTGACCCGACACGACAGACAGACGTTGTCTTATCCAAACTTTCAATAATTCATACAAAAAAAGACGTTCCGTTTTTCTCGAATTTGAATATTTTCCGGGAAACTTTCCAGTGTTTCTTTCAACCCTAAAGACCTAAATCCTAAACCTACACCTAAATTGGACATTTTAAAATAAAAACATTGCAAAATCGGTCCAACCGTTCGCAAGTGATGCGCTTACTAAACAGCATTTCATTTTTATTTATTTAGATGTTTGTTCAGAATCAGATGAAAATTTTGTATGCTGTATTTTATTAGATTGATTTATATCGATTTATAGTGTCCGGAAAACAAAATAACACTCTTTGTTTTTCCTGAAAATTAAGAGTATGGACCTTGACAGATAATTTACCTAATTAATATGATATTTAAGTTAGTTCCATCATTATTTGATCTAGAATTAGAATATTAATGATACATGCATACGTCATAGCTGAAAAGATTTAGAATAAAATGCGTGCGCAAACATTACAATTATTTAATTTTATCTTTGCTTCTGTAAGTAGTATTTATAATTACCTAATTCTTGTTTTTCCAGATAAAGTAATACTTCCTAATATTTACTATCATTTTCTAACATAGTTCATCAGAAAGCAATATCATGCTTCAACTACATTTATGTATTGTCAAAATCACAGGCAGATGACTGATGTTCACCTTATCTTTATGGTCAACGAATCGGCAAATGACCTTGACATACAAATTCTCGGCTGGAAAATCTCCCCGAAATTTTCCCTCTCACCCCAATTTCCCCCGGCGCTTTTCCTCCCGCACGCTGGCAACCCAACCATCCCGAATGGTCAGTCGTTTTGGCGCCGTCGTCGAAAGCGGCCGACGCTCGCAGCGCCACCATCCTAACGTCGTGTCTAAATAAGAAAATAAATAAAAAATAGTGTAAAGTTGTGTGTGAAGTGTTTAGTGCCAGTGTTTTATTGTGTTATGAGTTCTTCGAATATAAACTGTGAGTACTTTTTATATTTTATGTTAGATATGCATTTTCGTGTATTACATAGGATACGGTGACCTTCAGATTCTTCTGGCCCAAAGGTTCCTCGTAGTACTATCGTAAATAATTCTGGATTGGGCCCAGAAAGGTTGTTAGGTTCTTATAAAATAGGGGTTTTGTTATTTGCAGACGTGACATCAATTTTGAGCATTTCGTGACGATTTATGTTTTCAAGCGTAATGTTCAGATGTTTTCGACTTGTATTTTGGTTTTCCAACTAATGTTTTTGTGAAAAATTGTGTGGCATCAATTATTAAAATTGTATCTTTTTTCTGTGTGAAATGAAAATTGAACATAAAAAATTTGCAATGAAAATAGAAGGTGTTTAAAAAAAATGCACTCAGATACCTACCTATTATTATGTGCAAACTAGGTAATTAAACTAGATTTATGAATACAATAATAATGACATTACGATGAAATCACATTAAAATAATAACGATGACAACACCATAAAAACGTGCAATTACATGACAATTCGAAAACACGTTTTTTTTCTTCAATTTGTCCATTTTTTTTTCATCTGAGGAATATAAAATTGACGTTTGATAGAGACGAAATTCAAAAATTCTATATCATTTTTCGAAACGTGTCATCCAGTCAGTTTAGTGTTTTATTTAACAAATAATTAGAGAAAATTAACAACGTCATTATTTCTGCAGGACACTTACAAGCTATTAAAAAAATCTCGCCATCAATTTAATTTAGCTCTTCAACAAAGCGTAATAAAATTGCGTACTACTTATATAAAAAAAGAAAAATGGTTCATTCTCTTTGGAATTTCAGCCAGTAATTTGATGTGTTATTTTCTTTATTACAATTTTGAAATATCTTTATGAGAATGTCTCTAAGAGTGTAGGCAGAGTTATGTTTCGACGTTTCAATGTTTGACATAGTAATCTATATTGTAGTTAGGGGAGCATTGGGTCAAGTGGTTGACCAAATTGCACTCTGTAGGGATGTATTGCTAGATATGTTTAGCAATTTCTCCCTGTGCGATACATATTTTTGAGCTTAGGAAAGTGAAAATGATAAGATTATAGTGTTATTTAGGATTGAAACATAAATAAATTGGACTGTTTTTTTTTGTCTTTAAAAAAGTACTGTTATGTACGATTGAAAAATAATAAAATAGGGCTTTATAGTGAGAGATTTTCTGTCTTTGACAAAGTACGATTAATGATGATGGTCTGACTAAAAACAAGGAGATTGTCTAAAGTTGATTAATATTTTCGTGCGCTGAATTTTGGAGTTTTGTATAGTCATGACTTCCTTGTAATGTTGACTGTACATTAATCATGTCTTAAATGTGTCGTAATCGTCATGTATGAGGACGGTGATAATTATTTACCTCGAATGAAAATTGAAATTCTTTATTGTGTACTACATAATAAACGGTACCATATATCTCTGTCATTTGTAAAGGAATTCAGATGATTCTTTGTGCTCTATTCATTTTAATTTTCTATTTAGAATATTTGTAAATTGTCATAATTAAAGACCATCAGCCAGCTTATTAATTGATTGTCACTTTTAAATGATATTATTCTTTCTATAGGCGATTCGCACGAAGTTATTTTATTTGTGAGCGAATCGACAGTTCCAGAAATATGTATTAGATAATTGACACATTTTGAATTTTATGCAATTTTACTCGTCCGTTTCGGGCGACCTAACTCGTTCGAATCGACTAATCAACTCATAAGCTATACTAGTGTTCAAAATCATCAGCTATGAAAAAAATGTTTTTAATTAAAATAAAACGAATACGTTATGTGTGATCTTTGGTATTATCAAATAACTGGTCAAAGCATGAATGATACCTAATCTTATCACATTTGTGGTCAGAACATAATCAAATTAATGTTCTTTCTGGTAAAAGTACAAACAATGTTCAATTTAACCAGACAGCTTATAGGTAGACTCTTTCCCTTTATAAAATACAAACCACTTTTATTATTTATTAAAAGCCTGTGATGTCCCACTGCAGGGCAAAGGCCTCCCTACTCTCTTTCCACTTCTCTCTGTTTACAGCTGCTACGGACAAGCAAGATAGTAAAAAAACAAAACATATTATAATTCTAATTATAAATGAGTATAAGTTAAAAAAAAAAACATAAAGATTTTGGAAGATGATGGAATTCATCCTAAATTATTATTTTTCTTTTGTTAGCCTATACTGTCCCACTGCTAGGCAAGGCCTCCCCCCCAAATCCTTCCAGGAACTCTTTTATCTAAATTAATAATTGAAGAAAAAGCCATTTTAACTTACGTAAAGAAGTTTGTAAAGTTCGCCAAACGTAGTTTTCCTAGTCGGATTCTTCCTAAAAACGAAAGCATCCTCACAGCAGTAAATAATCACCTGGAATTGTAAAAATTACTGATTTTGCAGTTATCAGTATCAAATCCGATAACACTGTTACCCATCCTCTCGACATAATCCTTTAACTTAGTAGCCAGGCACTGTTGCAGTCAAAACTCTTAAACAGTCAAAAGTACTATTGACTAGCAAAATCAGTCAAAAGTACTTTTGACCGTATGCTTTAGTCAATAGTACTTTTGACTGAAAATTATTGGTTATTAGTACTTTTGACTGCAAATTTGCGGTTAAAAGTACTTATGACTGACGCTCTTCGTCAAAAGTAGTTTTAACTGCAATAAAGCATCAGTCAAAAGCACTATTAGCTCGTTAGATGTGAATAAAAAAGATATTTATTAAATGTGAAATCGTTAATAACGAAAAATTTGGCATTACAATCAATATAAAGAAAACATACACTTAAAAATTGTCATTAAAATAGGTAATCAGAAAATTCACAGGTTATAAAAACACAGTACCTATATTACGTTAATCGCTTTTCTTAAATAATTTTTAACTTTAATTGAAATAAAAAAAAAATCTAAACATAATTCGTGATTGTATAATGAGAACCTTGTAAATTATATATGTTTTACTTATTACACATTATTTATGCATCGTAAGCAACATACGTGTTTTTTTTTATAACTTTACTAGGCTATCAGTCTACAATGACGAATTATTTATTAATGCAACTCAAACTATTATGGCACTTTGAATTATTATTTGACAGGTTCTGTGTTTGTAACTAATTTTTTTATACCACAAACTTCAATGATGTTAAAGCGTTTTAGTTTACAGTACTGCAATGGTGTTTTCTTTTCATCAAATTTCGCGGCTTCCACATCCATTGCAAACTTTTAAAATTTTTCTTTTGTCATCACATTGAAATGACTATCTTTCATATCTTCTATCGCTAAAATTCTTTGCAAAAAGCGTTCATTCTTTTCGCAGTCACTCATTTTTGTTCTAATATCAGCACGTTCTCCACTAATAACGAGTAATATAAAAATTTATATGTGCGTTTGTCGTTATTTCTATCGACCACCTTAACTTTTTAAGAGTTTTGACTGATACAACCAGTCAAAACCACTTTTGACGGAATCACTTAGTCAAAAGTACTTTTAACCAGCTCCATTGGGCAAAAGTACTTTTAACTGTTATTTCAGTCAAAAGTATTATTGACTAAAGCATACGGTCAAAAGTACTTTTGACTGATTTTGCTAGTCAATAGTACTTTTGACTGGTTAAGAGTTTTGACTGCAACATATACAAGGAACTTATAACAAAATAACTTTTTTTTTTAATTTTTGTCTGTCTGTTTGTTCCGGCTAATCTCCGAAACGGCTGGACAGATGTTGATGGTAATTTCACTGAAATATAGATGATGTTACAAGGAGTAACTTAGGAAAATTAAAAAAGAAAAATTAGGGTTTCGCGGTAAAAATTACAATCCACTTTGTTTTCCGACATGCTCGCGAACGTAGTCGCGGGCACAGTTAGTTCTTCAAATAAAGGTTATCTGACAATTGAAAAATCAACCGTTACTTGAATAACATTTACATTATCAGATAATTTACACTCCATCGCAACTTGCTCAACTATCTACTTTAGCGTTGTGTAGATTGTTGTGTAGTCTTTTTTTTTTGTTGATGGGAAATCATCAAATGACTCCTCCCGCTCTGGGTGGAGTGGAAAGGAGTGTCAGACTCTTACTGACTAAAACCCACCCGTGTTCCTTCCTTAGCCGTTCGTTGTGTACCTAGTCTTAGTTGATTTTTGAGTGGCAATAAATGACTTCAAAAATTTTTGTTTCAATAGAATTTGGACGTTGCCATGTACGAAATTGAGTTTTTATGCCCAAACATGGGTAATCATCTGAGATTCTTAAAACGAATATAGACAGTTTTGCTGACAGGCCATAGTTGTAATAAAGAATAAAATAAATACTAGCGATCCGCCCCCACTTCGCACGGTTTGGACGACTTCATAAAACATCGATATCTCTGTATTATATCTAATGTCTTAACACATAAACCTTCCGCAATAAATTCTCTAAATAATGGTGAAAACCACATCAAAATCCGTTGCGTGGTTTAGCAGAACAACGCGGTCACACAGACAAATAGGAAAAGCGACTTTATAATTATAATTACTAAGGATTCCCTTATAGCTCATGCTAACACCAAAAAGGCAAAGAACACAAGACAACGAGACGCACACGAACAAAATTAAATATTAACTTCTTACAAAGCTTGAAAATAATATTATATTTTATAATTAATTGTAAAGAAAGAAAGAAAATACATTTATTTGTGGCTAACAAGACGCATCAAAAAAAAATACAACCAAATAAAAACAAAATAACAAATAGGAAGAAAACATGCGTCACATCAACGCAAAACGGCCATCGCTCAGCACAATGCTAAGACCCGTATACGAGAACGAATACGAGACAAAACCCTAGCGCTGGTTGTAACGCAATGTAAGGTAAAGACAATATTTTATGTAACGAAATGGGCAAAGTTGTAAGTACAATGTGGAAAAATCAAATGTCATTTATTCAAACACGGCTGAGAATCAGCGATTTTTGAACGGCAAAATTACATAGTGAAAGTCCCCCAAAACGCCCACCCTTCACCACTTCCTAGTGCTTTAGCTGGGAAGAAGAAGTTACGCAAAAACCTCCCCAGCAGCACAGCTGTTTGTTTAGTTAGAAGAACTAGATTCCATGCAATAGTATGTAAGTATTTAACATTACGAAACTCAACACAATTTGCCATATGTCAGTAAGCACACGCCAATATACCAACAAAACATTGTACCTACCACTGTTTGTCTCTGCATCACCTAATGGTTGACTGATAGAAAATGCCTCTGTACATTTATGTGCTTGAAGTATTAAATTTGTACCATAACAACAAATCTCTTATGGAAAAGTGCTTAATGGTACAAATCTAACTTAGAAAGACGTATTAATGATTCTAATGATTATAATTCTGTAAATACGTACCTGTTATAGTCGCGAATAAAATTTTGATCAAGAAAGATTACTGACACTGACCTGCAAATTGCAAAAAACTTAAGAATCTCGCGGTCTACCACTGCGCATTCACCTTAAGCAGAAATAAATCCAGACTATAATAATATTACAAATGCGCAAGTTCTGTCTGTATGTTACCGCTTCACAACCGCTGAACCGATTTAAATGAAATTTTGTATAGAGATTGTTTGAGTCCCGGGAAAGGACATAGGGTAGTTTTTATCCCAATATTCCCACGGGATCGACACTTATGCGGGTGAAACCGCGGGGCGCTGCTAGTAATAAATAAGGTCAAAAAAAATTCTGTAACCTGTTTTTATGGCAATATAGAAATTTATTATTATTATTAATAATAAAACGTAAACAGAAGTAAATACCTAAATAAAAGCCTCCAGGCATAAAGGGCGTGCTCGCTTACATTTGTAATGCTGCATTATGTTCATATAGCTGTAACTTGACGTCACAAATGATAAACTAGGACCTTCGAAGTAAAATAAATAAGCAGTTAATTACTAATAATAATAACAAAACCAAGTGGTTTAGTATGTTACTTACACATCGTTGCTGTACATTGAAAACCTCGTGATTGCGTGATAAACGTTATTTTGCAGAGACAAATAAAAACTGTCTGAAAAATGGACGTCAATGACGTTTCCTGAGGTCTCATTAACATCAATAGAAGGCATTAGAGGCATCTTAGAGCTGTAAAAAAATAAATAAAAACACACATACTATAGCAAAAGTGTCGTGGCGGTCAAAATGTTACCCTTTTCGGTCTAGCTCTCATTCGAGCTTTTAATTTGCCATTCGAAAATGCTGATTCTCAGCCTAATTTAAATGAATGACTTTTGAGTTTGATTCGCCAAGTGTGCAAGGTAAAGCGGAGGGCAGTGGTGGCCTAGTGACATCAGCCTCGACTTACGAGTTGTAGGCCGTGAGTTCGAACCCAAGCAGGCACTTTACTTTATGTATTTTATTTCATAGCCACTTTTCTCAAAAAGGTGAAGGAAACCGGCATGTCCTAGAATAAAAAAAGTCGAAGACATGTGACATCTTCCAACGTTCACTGGAGCTGCGTGGTGAATCACGGCCCACTCCCTCCCACAGAGAGGAGGCCTGTGTCCCATCAGTGGGTATATTATTGGCTGATTATACAGAGTATAACACGCGACGAGGAACCTCGTTCCAAATGACAGAACAATGAATTTTTATTAACAAGGTTTTTACTGCATGCTGAAGATATACCCAAAAAGATTTTCAAAAACAACTGTCAAATGATTTGATTGGTTTTGGACGAATCACAATTGCTAATGTGAGATTTGAAAGTCGAATCAAACATTGATTTATGCACGGTTTCTAAGTAGGTACGGTCAGCAACGAAAGTCGATTAACTGTTCAGTTTTTTTAATCTTAGTTATTGAACAAAATTTGTTTTAAAAATTGCAACAGAAGAACTTTTTTTAGAATATAAACTCTTTGCTATTATGTGAAAAACTAAAAAGCAATTTATTGAAAAAAAAACTGTTGTCAATTTAAGAACATATAAAAACGACAGTGTTAATCGACTTTAGTTGCTGACTGTACCAAAACGGATCGTTGCATCGTCATTTTGAAATGTCAATCGTGAATTGACATGAAAGAGATTGGTAACTGTACCGGCGCGGCGTGCGTGTAAGACCGAAGTAGTTGCGTAACACACAGTAGTAATGGCTTTCATTTTGACAGTTCAACAACATTCATTGCGTTATTTACGTTGATGAGGGAGTGAGTTTATGTATGTAGATTGGTCACTGTTACCGCTTTAAAGCAATGACAGTAACCTCTATGTCGAGCTATAAAAACTGTCCTGAAATATTTTGATTTTAAATAAACATTATTCAGCTTATAATGTCCCCACTGCTGGGACACAGGCCTCCTCTCGGTGAAAGATAGTGGGCCGTATCTACCATGCGGGCCCAGTGCGGGTTGGTATATGTCACATGTCTTCGAGTTTTTGGTTCTAAGCAGTGGCGTGCATTGGTTTTCAGAATAGGTAGGCACTAGGCCGTGTCTAGTCTAGCCAAACGCGGTCACTAATCAGAAACAAAAAGCAAGGTCAAAAGTGTGGTTATTTGAGTAGGCATGCCTACTTAAGGGTGATAAATTGCGAAGGTCGAACGTCATGGTATTACGCGTGAGACGTACGTATTTTTAATTTTGTCGTATTAACTTGAACGAGTAAAGACCAATGACAATTTGCGAATAGTACGGGAGCTGAGTAGGCCGTCTGGCGACTGCCTACTGCCGCGCGTGTTTGTATGAAGATTTTGTTTTTTGTTAGGTATGATAATTTTGTGAGTTTCTTAATTGTGGGGCACACACACTAAAATGTAATTGATAGACTTATGTTGATATATCGAGGTAGGTGCTGCTTGTATGCCTATATGCAATGCACGCCACTGTGGTTCTAAGACATGCGGGTTTCGGTAAATGGCATGAGCTATTTTTATTAGTAGTAAGAATGTTCGCAACTGGCATGCGTGTATGACCAAATGTACCAGCGTAAACGGAACATAGGAGTATGTAAGGATCGTAGCAGGTGGCGTTCTATAGTTTCTGCCTAACCCCATGGGAAGAAGGCGTTAGTTTATGTATGGTAAAATCTATTCAAATTTTTTGAAATTGATGTTATTTCAAGTTAAACAAATATCAACTTTATTGTAATGGCAGTTAAGTTGATTTCAGAGTGAGTAGCACTATTGAGTGTGAAAAAGTTATAAAAATATTTGAAGATGTAGCGTAAACTGCACTTTATTGTGTAGGAATTAAAGTTACTTTTCCATGAACTCATTATTTTTTACGTTTTTGGCAAAGGGCACATCGCTCCCAGAACAGATGTCAATTATGTTTAAACCCAATTTCAATCGAGTACTTCCGAAAACACCCGAAGAAAGAGCTCGAATATCGTCGCTAAAACATTTTTCTTTTATCTATACCGTCCAAGGTATGAAGGTAAGAACAAATTCACGCAGAAATAGTGCAAAACTTAGACACGCAGTAGAGTCTAAAGCAACGTTTTACGAGTCAAGTTCGAGCACTAGAGTTTACTCCTACCAATATTCTGATTTCCAGAGGGAAATCTTTTTTATTATACGCCAAGTTGAGTTCATAACACTTGTGAAATGAACTCTTGTATGTTCATTTAGGTGCTCTAGGCTAGAAGGGGTATTTGATTTGACAGGCAAGGTGGGATATAATGTGTCTGGATGGCTCGGAGGATTTATAGGACTTGATTCGTCGAAGGTTTATTTGTAAAAGTCATGTCAAAACGGTGACTGAAAACATCGTGAGAAAACCGGCATGTCCTAGGAACCAAAAAATCGAAGACATGTGATGTGGCATCTACCAACCCGCACTGGGCCCGCATCGTAGATTATAGCCCACTCCCACTCACAGAGAGGAGTCCTGTGTCCCAGCAGTGGGAATATTATGGGCTGATTAATTGATTATGCTTATGCTAAGGGTGTATTCCGAGTGTCGTTAGCAAAGTGGATCAACATATTATTATAATTCGATTAGCTGTGTCCCGCGGTTTCACCCTCATGAGTGTCGATCCCGTAGGAATATCGGGATAAAAGTGGGCTATATGTTAATCCAGAGTGTTAGCTACCTCCACACAAAATTTTATCAAAATTGGTCCAGCCGTTTGAGCGTGAAGAAGTGACAAACATAAACACACACACATCCTCACAAACGTTCGCCTTCATAATATCAGTGTGATCACCAATTAATGGCTTAGACTTTGGTCCCCTAGCGAATTTATAGCCATTTTGAGATGATTATGATAGGAAGCATTATTAAAAACACCGGTATAATTTTTGCTGCTAGCAAAACCTACTTCCATACTCCATGCTAATATTAATATGAAAATATCTGTCTGTCTTGTTGTTACCTTTCACGCCTAAACCACTAAACCGATCGTGATGAAATTTGACTGATAGATAGCCTGGGACCTGGACAAGCACACAGGCTACTTTTCATCCTTAATCGCAGACAAAGTCGCAAGCAACAGCTAGTACAGAAAAAAAATGTCCAAGAACAAATTATTGTACCAAAACGGGGCCCCTAAAATTAATTAAAACAGAACAAATCTATGCCTCATAATGTTCGTACCTAACGGGGTTAAATGGGGTGTAAAACATTTTTTATCCCATATTTTCTATAAACATTGTGTAAATGAAATTCTATTTTAACCAAACGCGGACCTTTCAAAACAGCTTTATGAATATTTACAGATTTTTCAGGAATGTAACTTTGAAAGCGAGTGTGAAAAATTATTAAAATATGCATTTATACTGAATTAATTTGATGAAGCATTTGTCTGTGGTTATTTTTTATCTAACTAGGATAATTTCTGGACTTTAAAAGAAACTGTGACCTCAAAGTTTGTTTCAGTGCGCGGTGTTGTTTCTCAAAGTACCTAGACGGATAGGAAACATCGACTTTATCTAGTTTTTAAAATACTTATTTCTTTATTTAACCATTTAGCATAATCAGCCTGTAATACTCCCACTGCTGGAACACAGACCTTCACTCTATGAGAGGTGGGTGGGCTATAATCCACCACGCGAGCCTAGTGTGGATAGGCAGATGTCACATGCTTTCGAGTTTTTGGTTCCTGGTCAAGCCAGTTTCCTCACGATGTTTTCCTTCACCGTTTTTGACAGCATTGGTGACGAAATAATTTACACAAATTAAAGTGCCTGCTTGGGTTCGAACCCACAACCTGCAACTCGTAAGTCACGGCCGTTACCACTGGGCCACCACTGCTCCTGCTCCTCCATAACCATTTATGCAGACACATAGTATAAACAGACAAGAAGAACAGAACAGAAAAATACATAGGTGATACTATTTCTAAAGAAATCTCTTCCAGCGTACCTGCGATACGAGAGTAGATGAAAAGAGATGTAGACAACATGTGTAAGAGTAGAAAAGAAAACCAAATACCTACATAAATTAAATAAAAAACTTAACTTGTCAAAGTAAAGAAAGAAAATAAGTTTATCTGTGGTAAACAAGACGCAGAAAAAACAAACACAAAAATAACAAATTGAGGGAATATATGCGTCACATTCACGCAAAACGGTCATCGCTCAGTCGTGAAGTGTTAACTAAAACTTGATTTTTCTAATGTTAACTTACATCATAAAAATCATTTATCAGTTACAGAATTCTCGTGCGTTTTTGCCTATGAAAATGTAGGTTTGATTTTCTGAAAATGATTGAAAAACCCAGTTTTTCTGATCGAAAACTTTCGCGTTGTGGATTGCCTAGCCTCAAAAACAGATGATAGGTACGCTTGCACTTCGTTAGGCAGGCAATTATAACTGGCCGATCAAATTACTTGGTTCGAAACTCGGCATTTATATATCCACATGTTGGATTTTAAAAGCACACAGTTTTATCTAATGCATAGAAAACTGTTGGACTGAAGAGACTGAATAGGTACTTCATCATCAGCCTACAGCAGTCCACTATTGGACATAGGCCTCTCTAATTACACGCCATTCAGCCCGATTCTCGACAACTCCAGCTGCTACCAGCCACCCTGCGAAGATCTTCGCTCCACCTAACCTGAGGTCGTCCTACCTTACGTTTGCCGATTCACGGTTCCCACTCAAGAACAAGTCTACCCCAACGGCCATCGGTTCTACGGCCAATATGGCCGGCCCACTGCCACTTCTGCTTGCCTTTACCTGAATAGCTACTACATCCTATCAATCCTGTAAATTTTGAAATAAATTGAAATGACATGATGTTTATTCCTATAAGTAGATCTTTTAAGACACTTGTACATGTCAATATTTGGTCATTATTTTAAAACTAGATGCCGCCGGCATTTTCTAGTAGCTGACTGATCCCTGAGAAGAAATGCCGAAACAAACTCAGAGAATTTGGTCTCTTTTAAAGTCTTGACATTGTATTATTCAGATATTTTGAGCCTGGGCCCGCGAGGTGGATACGGTTCTACTGCCTCTCACAGAGAGGAGGCCTGTGTCCCAGAAGTGGGAATGTTTTATATCACTGATTATGCTATGTGAGTTTAACAATGTGCATTTTAGGCAATTTCAATATTAATGGGAATGATAATGGTTGCCATAATCAGCAGAGATATAAAACGTTATTGTTTTAGCAGTCATTAATATTCTTATCAAAAAAAGAAATGTTCAATGATTAAATGACTTGAATTTAAGTATATACGTTTTACTTTTAAGATCGTGTGAAGCTGATTTATGCTGAACGACATTGTTGGCACAAAAAGGCCTCTGAAAAATGATTCTTACATAATTAATTATTCAACAACAAACCGTGTGCCATGTGAGATTTTCCACAGACAAAAATGATGAACGTATCCCCTATTAATCCATTCCGCCATACGAGAGGGGTGGCCCAGAAGCATTGGCCTTGACTTAAGAGTCGTGAGTTCATACCCAGACAGGCACTTTACTTTGTGTATTTAATTTCATCACCACTGTTCTCAAAAACGGTGACGGAAAACATCGTGAGGAAACCGGCATGTCCTAGAATTAAAAAAATCGAAGACATGTGACATCTTGTATGAAACTGCATGCTTCTAGACACAGTGGTTTTGGCTGTGCGTTGTCTGTCAGTGAATTAGTTTAAGAATTTGATTAGGTGGAATTACTAAAACAATCCGTATCTATATCCAATATGTTCATATCCTTTGCTTCATATTACCCAATTCCCTGCTCCATCGAACATCAGGAAACTAACCTACCTGAAGATTTCTCATCACAAATACGATCCGTAGTCCGTATCTTGTACCAGTACTTAATTAAAACGAAATAGCCAACTCTGATACGTGGGGTAAGTCTGTTCCCAGCTGAAACGGAACGGATTAGTGAGGGGACGGATAATTCCGGATTTGGTTCCGTAGAGTAGGGGCAACAGAGGGACAATTGAACGATTAGAGAACTAATGACGTCTTGAAGTCAATGCATGCTCTGGATTTAGTCAGTCTGTGGTTTTGAATATAAATTGTTTCAATTTAGGAGAGATTTTGTGTCAGCACAACGCTTGTTAAACAGTTATGTTTTATGAGATATATTTATTTTATTATTTACTAGCAGCGCCCCGCGGTTTCACCCGCGTAAGTTTTGATCCCGTGGGAATATCGGGATAAAAAGTATCCTATGTGTTAATCCAGGAAATGGTCTATCTATGTGCCAATTTTCATCCAAATCTGTTCAATGGTTTACCCGTGATTGAGTAACTAACATCCAAACATCTTCACAAACTTTCACATTTATAATATTATTATAGTAGGAAGTAGGATGTACACTCAGTAAAATACCTATGTATTTTTTTTTGTATGTTTTTTCTATAAATAACTTTGTACTCAAATTATAATTATGTCATATCCCTATGGATATGACATAATTATAATTTGAGTACAAAGTTATTTATAGATTTTAGTAAACCGTTTTTAAAGTTAAATTGAAGTTACAGAAAAATTACGGGTTTTTTAAAGACAAGTATTTTAACGATTTTTGTACTGTATCTAGCTACAAAGCTAATAAAAAAAAAAATTGTGGCACTCCGGGAGTGCCGACAGAAGTGAAAACTTGAACAATTACGTGTGTATTTTTTGAATCGTCATATATGTATAAACAAAACACAAACAGAATACTTTGCCATCACTCCATTGGAAATACATTAAAACCAAGTACATCCCGAGGACAGCCGAATACATTCGAATGTAGCGCGGTACCGGTAACAGTGCCGCGAGTTCAATGGTTTTTTCCCATCTCAAAAAATGCCCAACGCGCCTAAAGAAGTTTTAACTTCAAAAATATTTTATAGTCGACTAGTTTCTGCCCGCGACTTTGCCCGCGTGGAATTTCTTGTTCCCACGACCCACCACGTTGCATCGCATCACCTGTCCGCGCTATCATTTCTATTTCGCTCAGCGTTCTTTCTGAATTTTAATTTTACTCGGTTCCTAATGGTCATAGCATGATGTTAAATAGCCTATAGCCTTGCTTAGGAATTGGGCTATAAAATGCAAAAAAAAAAACAAATCCGACCGGTAGTTCACTAGATTAGCGCGTTCAAACAAACAAACTTTTCAGGTTTGTTATTAGTATGTATAGATAAAAGCAAAAAATACATTAAAAAGTTGCTAGATTTAACATAAGCCTTTGTGCCCTTCTGTCTTCATGCAATTTATGTGTACATGAATAAATAAATAAAAGAAAAAACCGTCGGTTAATAAAAAAAAAGTATTTAAAAAAATTAAAAAATAAGTTTTTTACCGCAGTCGGGTTTTTATTTTTTTAATTACTTTTTTTTTATTTCCAGCTTTTTAGTTTACAAATGTGAAAGATTTCGCAGGCGATTTAGTTCTTGGTTACGTGTTTTTTACGATTTGTCACTTCGAATTACTTTTAACCATATAAGTTGTAAATACTTTTGTAATCACCTTATAAAACACTTTATTTTGATACCCCACTCATTAGGTTTTGAGAAAACAAAAAACTTTTTTGAAGACATCTTGCGCCAAAAATCGACCACTTTTTTCAATTTTTGTATACCCAGTGTCACTGTCACAATTAAGACGAATCTAACGACACCTCTCAAGTTAAAAATCCATCGAGCCGTTCAGGCCGCAGAGCGTGCCAAACAATTATGCATACATACATACTCTCGAAAAACATAACCCTCCTTCTGGCGCAGTCGGGTAAAAAAGGATATTTCGCCGATTACCCCCTCGTAGTTCCACTGCAAGTAATTACGTTGCCACAATACCGCCTGTTGCGCTGAAGACGTGCGGTCAATTACGAGTATTTACTTAATACTGCACGATGCACTACTGAAATGACAAGCTTACCTAATGTGGTTGACAAGGTCTAAATGGTCTAGAAATTTCGATCTGGATTGGACTGGCTCAAACTAGAACATTTCGTTCAAAGATGTTGTGGGTATGGGTGCTTACACGTTCACATTGTTCATATGTTTCCTTTTGTTACTGAGCTCATACCCAGTCCGAGGGCTTGAGGCGCTGCGTAGTGAAACACAGGCTATAAACCTAGACTCCATAGGTTTAGGTAGTTAAATAAAGGTAAACAAAAAAACTACGTGACTTAGTTAACCGACTAAACGTAATACCGTACCAGTCTATTCAGTTGTCATGCTACGTCACAGTTGTACTCTTCAATTTAGCATATTTGCGATGATTTATATTCATATATAAAAAAAAACAATAATCATAACCCTTCCTTTTGGCTTTGCCGGAGTCGGGTAAAAAACGATTTAAACCAAATGACATGATTTTCATTACAATGTAAGCAATGATTTCAAAAGCACACTATCAGATACAACAAGGCTGCTCAGCCCCAGGCCCGCGGGCCACATTTGAATTGGCCCGCGAAAAGCTATCAGCTGGCGATATTCTCTCGCCTTTTATTGATAAGTTGTATATAAGTCAATGAATGTAAGTCATCTGAATGCCCACAAAAGCCACTAATGAAGTGTCGAAGTTGAACGTCAAATCATTGTGAGATGGTGTCAAAGAAGAATGTAAAAATAAACATCGTAATTTGGGAGCAGTTGATAGACTTTTACACAATATTATGCCGTTAATGAGGTACACACGACGATATATCAAGCTATACATGTCCAGTTTTAGCTGACCTCGCACTGTAAAGGCTTTTCGTACAATGAGAATTCAGCTTATACTGGAATTGTATAGCTTGGTATGTTGTGCTTACCAGGGAAAAGCGGCGTTGATGCATCAGTGATGTAATAACACAAATGATAAGGATCTTTACATTACTTAACAAGAAACGAATTTAATGCGGCAAAACCTAAAAAATATCAACGTCTTCCTAAGTTCCCTGAAGTTAGTTTCCTCAGGAAACGGCTGCAATCGCAGGCAGTAACTAGCTTCAAATAAAATCGATGCCTTCAAAGGCTAATGGACAAGCGGCTACGGTAGCCAATCCGACGTACCGTGGGGACCCGGGTAGGCTATCCGAGCTGATTTAAAGCCGACTGCTTAATCCAGTCGTGCCTCGTGCGCAGTTTAGTTGCTCAGTGTGGACCATGCCTTAGAGATTAAAGCATGCTTTGGAGTTTAAAATTTACTTCGAGTAATTATTAACTATCTTAAGTAATAATTTACTAGGGACATAATACTTTGACTGTATTGTAGTTTGAATTAATTGATTAATTAGAAACAGACGAACCTACCTCGACCCTATTGCTTCGTTTGCCTAGTGATCGCGAGGGCTACTGCCCAGCAAGAGGACTTGAGTTCGATTCCCAGGTTAGCCAAAGTGTCATTGGGTTTTCCCGTCAGGAAATTCTCAGTAGCAGTCCAGTCTGGATTTGTGCCCGGTTGATGGCAATAAAATCTACGTGGGACTTAAACATAACTTCCGAAACTTGGGTGTTTTATAGGTATATAGAGGTATGAGGACCAGGGTGTAAAGTTCACTCAAGAAAAGGGAGGATCCTCCGACCATTGATGTCGGGACGTTGTATACAGGGTTATTGGAAAAACACCAACAACCTCTTAAGAGGTCATTGTACTCAACATTATGAACAACTTTTACTATGGTACCAAACCTGAAATCGCGAAAAAAAAAACAGGTGTTCCCTACATTTATGTTCGTATAACTCGTTAAAATGTAGGAAACAGCTGATTTTTTTTGAGTTGTTCATAATGATGAGTACAATGACCTCTTAAGACGTTGTTGGTGTTTTTCCTATAACCCTGTATATGCTAGTTGCGCGGTAAACTTTGCTTGCGCGATGCAGGATTTAGCGTGACGTCAGTATGACGCGTAGTTCGCATGTGGCGTTGCAGATACCGCTACAGGTACACCTCTGCCAATCCTTCTGGGATTCAGGTAAGATGTTATGTCATGTTAGGTACTCAAAAGAATCACAATCAATGGGAAAGCAGTAGCTTTGAGTTTTTGACATAAATTAGAGATATTGGGCTACCCGCATGCTTGTTGCTATCATCCAGTGTTATTGATGAATTAAACCTAGATTAAGTAAACCTACAGTTGTTTCAATACCGTTACATTTTGTTTCTATTTACTGAAACAAGCTGTCCCCTATGTTACCAAACTTAATACAAGATGTTATCGTGGAAAAAAAAGTAAATAGGATAAGTAGATACACCTGTACATCCTGCTTGCTTGCTGTAGGTGCTTGCCTGGGTTTGAACCCGACGCTTCAAACATAGGGCCATGACGATATTTGTCAAATGTCTTGTCTCGTATACAGATATGTAATGACACCTAGTGTCCTTAAAACCGTCCCCAGACCAAAGATCAGACACATTAGCAACAAGACGTATTGCACGAAATCAATGTCGTGAATATTCTATCACAAAACCTTGAACAAATCGATGGAAATCTCATTTGTCACACTAAGTTTTTTGTGTCAATATGTATGGAGTTTACATTATTCATAACCTCTTTTTTGACTTGGCCGGTCGGGTAATTTTTTTCATATTAGTCTGTTAATGTCCACTGCTGGAAA
Source organism: Hydraecia micacea (assembly GCA_914767645.1). Classification (NCBI taxonomy): domain Eukaryota; kingdom Metazoa; phylum Arthropoda; class Insecta; order Lepidoptera; family Noctuidae; genus Hydraecia; species Hydraecia micacea. The sequence goes on from OU611798.1 coordinate 1,262,400, forward strand.
AGGCCACTGAATATTACAAAGAACGGCTATAATATTTTTGTATGTGGTAAGTTACTATAGTCAGGTTAAAATATAAAAAAAACTAGCAGCGCCCCGCGGCTTCACCCGCTTTATTCTCGATCCAAATCCGTTCAACCCACGGACAACCGTTTTAGCGTGAAAGCGTAACAAACAAACAATCTAATATTTTCTCTTTATAATATTAATTTAGATTAGAGATAAGAAGTAGGTACAGAATTAATCTGTGTTCGCGATTTATTTTCCAAAAATGTAAACAAATATGAATTAATGGAAAAATAACTTAAATTCCTACACAATAAAGTTCAGTTTACGCTACAACTTCAACCATTTTTATAGCTTTTTCAATAGGCTAGCCTTAATGGACATTTAAATAAAGTTGATATTTGTTTAACTTGAAATAGGGTGCAGCACAGCGAATTTTTACTATGAGTATCAGCACGCGGAGCATGACCACCATAAAAACCGTTCCTATGGTGGTCATACTACACGGGCTGTATCACCAACATAACTTCCAAGAGTGGCGAACTCACAGTCAGGGGAATCTACAGCGGACAGGTGCGACACGATTCTGGTATAACAATTTCCATGTAGTTTTCAGCTTTGATTGACAGAGTATAATTTGCTGTGTCATAGCCAGGCTGTGAGTTGAATTTTAGGACAAATTAAGTTGATAATCAATCATTTTTACATGAAAACACCCAGCAGTCATAAATCAGCCTACAATGTTTCCACTACTAGGACACAGGCCTCCTCTCTATGAGAAGGAGTGGCTCATAATCCACCACGCAGGCCCAGTGCTGGTTGGTCGATGTCACATGTCTTGGAATTTTTGGTTCTTTGACATGCCGGTTTCCTCACGATATTTTTATCTGACACGTCATGCACACCCTGGAAATTCAGCCCTTTTACCACCTTTCTGACTGGGAAATATTTTTACACATGCTGCTGTCCTCATATGCGGATTCACTAGAATAGGACCCTGTCTGTATTACATAAGTGCGCTTCTCCCAAAAATCGCTCTCTATTTGCGGACAAATTCCTAAAATTTTCGGGCATTTTCTATGCATGCTGCCCGCATAATGGCCATAATGCACATATTATAGCGTTTGCCCAGAACCGAGTCGGGTAAGAGAAAAGTGCGTGACACCGCATACATTAAGAGGAGAATTAAAATTAATGTTTAAAAGATTCTTGCTAGTTTTTACTGAGGATTATGATCTTTTGTCCAAATGGGCTCTAAATATCTGTTTGTCTTTTCAAGAAAACTGCAATTAAAAAGGGATTTAGAAATGGCGGGTTTTACTGTGTAGAGCAAAAATGTGTTAGCTTAAAGCAGTATTTTAAAACCCAAGTTGTCGACATAGTTTCTCGGATTCGGATCGGATGTAGTGCAGAACCGCTCTAACACTTCGATGTAATATAATAATGTTTGTTTAATATTCTTCTTAATTCGTCACTTGTGCACTATAATGTCTCCCGCGTCGATGGCTAGTCTTCGTTGAGATTGGCCGCCATGGACGATATACGATCTGGAGGACTATATCCTCACAGGTACCTGTATGGTACAGCTATGTCAGTTATTGCCGGACCTAAACGCATGTTTTATAATGCCTAAAAGTATATGATCGAGTACATTAAACATAATCAGAAAAATATATGATGTTCTTCAGGATATATGCTAGTTAGATAGTGTGTTGAAAGCATAATACAACTAATTTGATACGATAGAAAAAAATCATGAACATACTTCTAAAAACTTTATTTTCACAATAAAAACCATACTAATATACATACAATTTTCTTAGTCCAAACAATAGATTTTTGTAAATAGATATTTGCTTCATATTTTGCAATAAATTAATTACCAGCGTTGTGTCATCGCGCTTCTCTTTCTTTTCTATGCAGTCCGACAGTGACCGCGCTTTAGGTCATGTCAGCAGAAATCCGTCTAAGCTTAAACAATTAGACCCTAACAAAGCTTTTACAGCGGTGTACAGTCAAAGCTCCCTTGATCCCTCGTGTATTGAGATGTAATTGACCGACGCGCTATGCAGCTTGAACTATTGGTACTGCTACTGACTATACTTGTGAAGTGAATCGTACTCTCTTGTCATAGATTGTAATATGTAGGTAGGTACTTAGTGCAGGTGCGGTTTGAGTATGGGAATGCATGAAGATGCATTTAATTTTAGAAATGCCTACGTTGGCTGATATGTATAATTTCTCCTGTTGCAGGTGCTTTGATTGTGTAGCTAAGATCATAATTTCAATGCTGAATTTGAAGCTTTGCCTCAGAGTGTAGCAAGTCCTAAATTATTAGGTCACAAATCTGATAAAAAAACTGTAAGGAATAGCCTACTATCTATCTACTTCAATATTGGTAATAAAATATAGACAAACCAAAAACGCTCAAAACCAAACGGAACAAAGACAAACTATTCGGAGCTTCAAGAGAATCGTTCCATTTTCTTGTTGTAGAATATATTGGTGGGTCTCGCTCTCGGAATAAAATAAGAAAGAAAACAAATGAAGATAGGAAACAAAACATGACTGAACTTTAGTACCAAATCTTCCACATATATAGAATCTACGTAATCAGAGTACCCAACAGGGTCCACAATGTCATAGAAAGCTTAACACCTAAGTTCACATTATTGATTAATCTTCCTCTTTCTCAGGGCTATTAAAAAAAAAAATTGTTTTGTATTTCTTAAACATCATCATCAACAAATTGACGATTGGAGCCTCGTTTTAAGCAAGAAATGCCTGTATTAGGAGACACCGCTCTTCCATAGCAAGATAATTTTATTCAGTTTTTTTTATTTTTTATTAATCCAATTTGTTTGGGGTCAGCCCTCCTAGTACTTCTGCACCACACCGTACGGTTGTAGGTTGTCTGTTTTGTTGTGTTGCTCGTTGTCTTGTAATTTTTTATTGTTCGTGGCCAAGTTATTAGTGGTCCAGGGTCTCTTTTTCCATCTTCTATATTCATAACTCTTTTAGTCATAATTATGGTCGTCATCTCGCATCATCACATGTCCGTACCAGAGCAAGTGGTTTTCACTGAATTTTTCGTGTATCTTAGCAACTTTAAAAGTAGCACTGATATATTAATTTCTTATTTTATCCATTTTAGAAACACCACCAGATCAGCGTAGCATCAAATCAAATTATTTATTTTTGCAGAAAACACTGTTACATTGGTACTATGAAATAACATGTTTCTAGTGATTCTGCCGTAAGGTATGCAAAATGTATACAATCATGGTTTATCAAAATCAAGATCAAGACATCTTCATCTCTGTGGTGTGAATTTTCCTTGTGGAATACCTACAATAAATATATTGAGAGTGTGAGATATTGGCATATTTTCCTTCATAATTTCCTGTTGTTGATATCATCAACAACAGGCAACTTCGTGACTATAAATAAAATTTGTTTCAATCACAGCTCGCAGATATATAATTCAATTAAATCAAACACTACTCAGAAAGCCAAACAATTCACCAAAATCACGGCCAATCTGTCAATGTAAATTCTGTATCTCGAAACAGAGCAATATTCATCAATACTCAGACTACCTATAAATAGTAATAATAGGCTCGGGGAAATCCCATACCAACTATAGACGGATGACAGACAGCCTGCAATTCCAGATAGTCCCATTTACAGGAATGAAACGCAGGTTTCGCGAAATAGATAAGTTTTTCCGACTACGACGAGTACTCGTTATTACGTCACTTCGAACTTGTATGTACCTACAGGTAACAAAACAGTTGGTATATAGGGAAGGATATTAATCTTTCCACTACACTCGCAAAATTTTATTTTTAAGGTTTCGAAACTGGGTGAAAACGGGACTTTGTTACAAAGCCCATGCTGTCTGTCTTTAAACATGGAGCGACTGCCTATCTGACCACCTGGTGTTCAGCTGCTGGTTGGACTGGAAGCCGACCCCAACATTTTTGGGAAAAGGGTAGGCAGATTGATCGATTGTAGGTATGTCTATTTTATAAGTGGGATATTGAACCAATTTTGATGAAATCCGGCACAGGTAGCTCGATCTTTAGAGAAGAATATATTGTTAAAAAAAGTTTGTTTATTAATGCCCTAATTAGGGGCTTTCCGTTCGCCAGTCGTACCCTAGGCTATTTTGATATAATATGTATTATCTGGTGTCAGCTGTATTTAATGAGAAACTGTAATATGAAAATTCCGTTACTCATTTTCCAATACCAAAATGAAGAAACCAATATCAATCTCGAGACCATTTTCTTTAGCTCCACCAATCGTGTTTTTTCAGTAGTTTGCCGGAGAATTATTTAGCCCTGGTAGCTTATTTACATCATTAACAAAAGTTTACCTAACAATATTTAAATAAAGCGTGCTTTGGCAGTAGGTCAGGAGTGGAAAACAACGAAATAACACTACAATTAACATTATTTATGGGTTTAATAATAACAAACAGACCATAAAAATTGTTACGCACTGATCCGTTTTTAGTCTCTAAACTTTATTTGAGTTAAGGTGACATCACTCTTACAAATTAACGATGTCAAAGTCAAAGTCAAATCATTTATATATTTCAATTAGACCATTAAAAGTACTTTTGAATATCAAAATTTACAAGCAAATAGGATTGGTTCTAGTTGCCCCGTCCAAAAGGTAATTATTAAAAACATAAAAAAAAAATAAACCGACTTAAAAAAAGACTACAAAGTGATAAATAACCTTAAATTTCGGAAGTCGGTGTCGTTGGTTCCGCATTTTTGTTTTTTGTTTGACACCGACTTCCGAAATTAAAGTTATTTATCACTTTGTATTTACAATATTTAAAAGCGGTCTTAAAATAATAATATGTACAAGTATATAAAAAGGGAGGGGAAATAATCACTTAGTAGTTTTTTTTTTAAGTCGGTTGTTTTTTTTTTGTAAAAACGTTTTTATTTTTCACTTTTTAGTTGTACCTACTCTACACAAATTCAAATAACACTAGTGCATTGAAGAATTGAAGACACCGACTAGAAGAATCATCAAAATTCGCATAGAAATGCCGGAGATGCAGTACATTTATGCATATAACATCGTACATAAGAATAATTACATAATGTATTATATATTAAAACCTTCCTGAAAGTATGTAGATCACATTAGTGAAAGAATTATTAAAATTGGTTCATTAGTTTTTGAGAAAATCGCGGACATACAAACACATTCATACGGGTCGAATACAGAACCTCCTTTTTTGAAGACGGTTAAAAAAGAATGGGTAAGGAACTCTATAGTGCCTCTTTTAAAATGTTTTACAAGATTTTTACTTTCTCGAATGACTTGTCAATGTGTGAAGGTAGAGTGCTACAAGGATCTTTTTGAGCTTGAATGACATTGACAAGGGGGCGTTGATGGTCAAACCTTTGTGAAACAGGTACATATATACGATTGACTAGCTGCGCTCAGCGGTTTCACCCGCATAAGTCTCGATACCGTGGAAATATCAGAATAAAAATTCAAATAAAAAATTATATGTCCTAATCCAGGTCTTGGTCTACCCATGTGCTGAATTTCATCGAAACCGTTTAGCCGTTTTAGCGTGAAAGCGTAACAAACATACAAAAAAATCATATCTTTTCTATGTATAATATTACTTAGTATAAATGGCGGCGTTAGTTCCGATTTTGGCCACGTGCTATAATAAGCTTGTAGCGTGTTACAGACGCCAGCACATCAAGCTACCCGAAACTGTCCAATTTTCCCAATCAACTTTGAACCTTCGCTATAGAGTTGAAAATCTATTAAAGAAATTTGACAGATTGTAGTAGCTTGATGTGCTGGCGTCGGTACAAGTGTTTTACCATCATCATAATTTTTGCCCGTAGCAGTCCACGAAGTACCTACTGGACAAAAAAAAAAACAATTTTTGATGCTACAGTTGAACTTGGCACCTTGTTTTATTTAATTGTGCTTTTGTTTTGAGTGTTGTGCTATGTCTTTTGTGTACATCGAATAATTGTTTTATCTATCTATCTATACATATTATAAATTAAAGTGACTTTTTGTGTGTCTGTGTGACCTTATTTTTCTTCTAAACTACGCAACGGATTTTGGCCCAGTTTTCACCATCATTTAGAAAAGAACAATGGTGAGGGAATTGTTGATGGAATTAAGAATGTCACCGTGATAGATACCGACGAAATAATTTAATAAGTTTTATTAAACCAAGTTTAAGGCCTATCCGCCTATTCAAGTCTGGCAAAATAATCATCATTAATGAAAACTGAACTGACTAGTTTCCAAAAGGTTAACGCGTACAATACATTTATATTAAACTTACATATAATAAACAGATCTCGATGCTTTGTCAAGTCGCCTTCCGAAGCAGAGGCCAGTGTAAAAATAAAAACAATTGATATTTTATGTCGATCTGCAGGGTTATCGGACGAATCTTAATTGTCTTCCGTATATTTAGTTTGATAGTCATAAAAACCGATTCAAAACTGTACTATTTAACGACCAAAAATATTACGACCTATTGTCAATGAAATTTATTCATTATTTTACAATGCCATGGGCTTGTGATTCCTACAGCATGACGTCAATTTTGAGTACCAATGAAATTACCTCTGATTAACCTCATCGATCATTGTGGTTTTTAATGACACAAATATTGTGTTTTACCGATTTGAATGCTGATGAGCGAGTTATCGTGATGTTCAGTAGCCTAATAAAAATATAATAAAAAAATTAGCGTTTGCAGTACAGACGCCAGCACATCAAGTTACTACTATCTGTCATATTTCTTTAATAGATTTTTAACTTTATTGCCAAAGCATACGGTTCAAAGATGATTGATGTGTGAAAATAAATTTGTGTCAGATAAAACAGTAATGATTATGTATAAATAGTGTGATATTGAATAACAGTGCAAAATTAACAAAAAATACCGATAAATAACTGAGATGGCCGCATGATAGACCTACGCAAATAAAGAAATTCTTCGAAACGAGTCAGAAAAAAACCTGTTTTATACGATGCCTGAATTGTGGTGACAACATCATAAAAATCACATCAACATTTTTTTGCGACTTTAATTAATAATAGACAATTATAGGCAATTTCAAACCTCCGGCTATCAATGAGAAATTCCTTTTCAAAGATATACATCCAACAACATTAGCTCAACAACTAACATAACTAATCCTGTCACTCCTGACATCGCAATGAATATCATTGAGCTATCAAAATGAAAGCTATTTCAATTGCCAGTACATTACGTAGCAACACTACCGCGTGCCATGCCTATGAATAAAATTGAATAATTACATATCTACAGGTTATTTTTAACCGTCTTAGGAATAGAACTGGGCGCCTCACAGTACAATCTAATCTATTGACGTGCTATGACAATATTAGAAAACTATTTGGGTTAGAGGTTGTCAGGAATCACTAGCGATATCGTAGCATCTATCTTGACCTATTTTAATTAAAATTATATTTAGCACCACGCAGATTTTTTTTTTCATCATGTCATCGCCGGCCGTCGGTGACAACCAGCGCTGGGGCTCTGTCTCGCATAGGGTCTTAGCGTTTATAATTTGAGTGGATGTGACGCATATTTTCCCCCAACTTGTTATATTTTTTTTGTGTCTGTGTTCGTTCTCTGCGTCATGTTTACCACAAAATACACATATTTTCTTTCTTTATTTCTTCTTTAGCATATTTGTATTGTCTTCATCATCATCATCATCAGCCTACAGCAGTCCACTGCTGGACACAGGCCTCTCCTATTGCACGCCATTCAACTCGACTTTCGGCAACTCTCATAAAAAATTTCGCGTTGTGACTTGCCTACGCTCAATAACAGCTGTTAGGTATGCTTGCACTTCTTTAGGCAGGTAATTACAACTGGCCGATCAAATTACGTGGTTCGAAACCCCGGCATTTATCTATCCACATGATGGGTTTTAAAACCTCACAGGTTTATCTAATGCATAGAAAACTGTTGGACTGAAGAGATTGAATAGGTACAGCAGTCCACTGCTGGAGATAGGCCTCTCCAATTACATACACGTCATTCAGCTCGATTCTCGGTAACCCCAGCTGCTGCCACCCATCCTCCGAAGATCGTTGCTCCACCTAGCTTGAGGGCGTCCCACCTTACGTTTGCCGAATCGCGGTCGCCCCTCAAGAACACGTCTACTCCAACGGTCATCGGTTCTACGGCCAATATGGCCGGCTAATTGCCACTTCAGCTTGCTTTGTATTGTCTTGTCGGTCAAGAAATATTGCGCAGGTCAATTACGATCACACATGCTTGAGAGGAGAGCAGGTGGCCCCGTGGTACCGGCCGCGACGTACAAGTTATAGGTGCAGGTCACCCAGGCGCTTTACTTTGTGTTATTAATTTTATCACGACTGCTCTTGAAACGGCGAAGGAAAAACGCCGTGAGGAAGCCGGCATGTCTTAGAACCTTCGATCAACAATACCAACCTTAGAACCAAAAATTCGAAGACATGTGACATCTACCAACCCGCACTAGGCCCGTCTAGTCTACCAACCCGCACTGGGCCCGCGTGGTGGATTACGGCCCACTCCCTCTCATAGAGAGGGGGCCTGTGTCCCAGCAGTGGACACATTATAGGCTGATATCAGCCTATATTTCTATTAAGCACATGACTATATAGTCATGTGCTTAATAGAAATATAGGGATCAATGCATGTTCTTTGCCTGCTTGAGAAGAGTGACATCACGGATGTCAAGTTAGTCCGTGCTTCTTGCGGTCGTTCTATAGTATATAAATAAAAATAACACAGTTAACGGGAATTATATACTACAGAAAGTTTTAATATACAGTGATAGATAACCTGCAGCGTTATACAGTATCGAAGTACAGTGTATAAAATACAATTACATTTTAAACTTAAAACTATAATACAGTGACTAAAATCTACCCTAAACAAAAATAAATAAAAAAAACATTCAGTGAATCCGTTAAATATAAACTTATTATTGAAGTGTTGTCGCAGAGTGAACGCAGTCTGTTTATCCCTGTGTCGGCTTATGGTGTCGTTATACCATAGCACTGCATAAAACCATAATACGCATTATTGGAAACAGCGCCATCTGTGGAGACGGCGTAGAACCACGGAAGAAATCGATAACTCGAGCAATACTGTACGAGGGATCAACAAACATGCCCGTAGCAAAGTGTGGTGGTTGCGCAAAATTTATATCCCCGGTAGATGCCGCTAAATGCTGTCGATGCAATGCTTTGTACCACCGAGTTTGCGTCAACTTGCCTAATTTGGGTTACATTACACCTACCTGGTGCTGTCCTGAGTGTGTTAAAAACGTAATAAGGGACAACAAGGCAGAGACACCTGTTCGAGGTAGGGCAGATTCCGTGCAGGCGGAGGAAGAGAGCCTGGAGGAGCTCATGGATACCAGCCTACCAAGTAACAATGCACTGGATACCACTATCCACTTCTCCCCTAGCATGGCTGATGAGCTACGCTTGTTTAAGGAGGAGATGCGGGCGGAGTTCCGTCTGATCCACCAGGAGTTCGGGCAGCTGCGTACGGAGATGATTGGTCTAAATGACTCCATAAAAGCGTCCAATGAAAGAATGGACAATCTGGAGTCAAGGGTGAACGTTCTCGAGCTTAAATTGGAGCAGAAACTCATACCAGAGGGGGGTGGAAATATTGAGAACACCATCGCTGAGCTGAGATGCCAATTGAATGAGCGGGATCAGGAACTCCTATTAAATGATGTCGAAGTGTCCGGAATCCCTGAAAATAATGATGAGAGCACCCTGCACATTGCCAGGGTCGTCGCCTTAAAACTCGGGGTCGACCTTGAAGAGAGGGACATCGTGCATGCTGAACGGGTCGGCTCCACGCGCCGCAACCGGGTCGAGAACACGGATGGCTCCATCCCTGCTGAGCCCGCTGCGCAGCGGCCACGTAGTATATCTGTCCGCTTCGCACGGCGCACGACGCGCGATGCACTACTGCGCGCAGCTCGAGTACGCCGTGGCTTAAGTACAGACGACCTTGAAGTGAGTGGGCCGACGGCATCGCACCGTGTTTACATCAATGAGCGTCTCACTCGCGTAAACCGCCAGCTATTTTATCACGCTCGTCAGGCAGGGAGTCAGCACAACTGGAAGTATGTGTGGACAAAAGATGGAAGAATTTTGGTTCGCAAGGAAGATCGCCAAAAAGCAGATAGAATTAGATGCCTTGAAGATATATCTAGAATTTTTGGTTAATTTGCGGTTTGCACTGCATCTATTTCAAGTTGAGCCACCAAACATGTATTTCATTTGATCGCTTCCCACAGCTGACTGTTAAGGGTTTTGTCAAATTGTTTTCTTTGTTACTCTGCTGTGTAAGTCCTATATATTTTTTTCTGTTCCTTTTGTGTTCTGTTTGTGTATTTTTTACGGAGCGGTGTGTGTCTTCTGCGGCAACAGATTGGAATCTAATCGGATCACAACGTAAGTGTATTTATAAATTGAGTATTAATGATCACTTACATTACCTACTGTTCCTCCTCATAATTATTTACAGCAATTTACTTGTGTATTACATAGACTACTTGATTTATAAAACACAAACAAGCGATTTTTTTAACAAACACATGAATAGTTTTTATAATCCAATTATTCCTATTATATTATACCTATATACCTACAATGATATTATTATTATACCTATTTACAAAAACAAATTATACCTGTTATGCCTATATACTCCTATACATATTATTATTGTACCTATTTACAAAATGAATTTACAAAACAAATTATACCTATTACATTTTACAATTATTACTGATACAGAATTATTATTTACAACATATTTTGTTAATCGCATTGCCTATTTTAAATTTGTACATGAGTTTTATTTATTCGCACTACATGCCTACATACATACTACATACAGCCGGTGTTTTGTTATTGCCAGAAGTGTCGACAAACTTGCTTATTTTTATGATATACGTGATGTGAAAATATTAATCTATTGTTGCAGCGCATTTAAGAAAATATATATATTTTTTAAACATGCTTGAAAAATACTTAAAAGTCGGTTTCCTAAATGTGGGTTCTCTTGGCACTAACCATGATGACTTTGTAGCTGCAGTGGAAAGGCATTCTTTCGATGTAATGGCAGTCAATGAAACATGGCTACGACCTGGCGAGGAGGGGCGTGCGCCTAATGTGCCAGGCTACCGTCTGCGACATACGCCGCGACCGCTGGTGGTGCACGGGGGCCGAGGGGGCGGGGTGGGGTTTTACCTTAAAAGAGGACTGACCGTTCGTAATCTGTCTACCCCAATTGACCCGAAATTCGAAGCAATTGAGCAAATGTGGATTACCCTCACAATAAATGGAAATAAAGTCGCCATAGGCACAGCGTACCGACCCCCACGGTTAGACTTGGACCTCTTCCTCGATGCTGTCACTGCGGCTATTAATTCCCTAGTCAAATGTGATTACTATGTACTGTTGGGCGATTTTAATGTCAACTTACTGGTCACTAATGGTCAAACAAAGAAAGTAGATGATTTTTTAAATAGTTTGAGCCTTAGGCAATTGGTTGGCTCCCCCACTCATTTCACAGAACACAGTGAAACACTAATCGACCTAGTGTGCACCAACCTCAATTGCAGAGGAGTTTCTGTTGAGGCTTTTGGCTCAATAAATGGCCATTCACTCATTGCTTGCGAGTTCAGCATCAGGCGTAGCAAGTATAAACCTCACACAGTTACATACAGACCTATTAATGAAATTGATAAAGGAATGCTTAAAAGTGATATAACGCAAATGGATTGGGATAACATCTGTGAATTGCATAACGTGAATGAAATGGTTGAGAGATTTAACAAAAACGTCATGGCTATTTTTGATGCACATGCTCCAGTTCGGAAAAGTATAATTAAAGAGCCGTCTTATCCGTGGATAACTGACACAATAAAAGTTATGATGGGCTTGAGGAATGATGCCCTGGCCACGTATCGTAAAACGAAATCGGAGCCTAAACAAATCTATTATAAAGAGCTAAAAACTCTTGTTACCAGCTCGTTGTTTAGGGAAAAGGTTGCTTATTTCAATTTTAATATAAATAACAAAATTAAAGATCCCAAACAACTGTGGAAAAACTTAAAACATACTATATTGCCAGCTAAGCAGATCTGCGATCTCCCTTGTAGTTTGAGAGATGCAAATCAATTAAATTGCCATTTTCTAAGTGTGCCTGGCAACCCAAATTGTAACGTATCAGAGCGTTCTTTTTTTGAGTCTAACCGTTTTAGCAATGCAACTTTCACTTTACAACCAGTTAGTGAGGAACAAGTTTTGCGATATTTTGGCCAACTGAAATCCAATGCTGAAGGCTGCGATAACATTACTTTGAACATGCTTATGTTAACCCTTCCGCAAACACTAAAAGCCATCACAGACATGGTGAACTACTCAATTGTGTCTTCAACGTTTCCCGACATCTGGAAAGTAGCAATTGTCCGACCAATCCCAAAAATAAGTAACCCTACTGAATTGAAAGACCTCAGACCAGTAAGTCTTCTACCTTGCCTGTCAAAAATATGTGAAAAGGCAGTATATCAGCAGGTATCTCATTACCTAGAAAGTAATAACATTCTACCAGAACTTCAATCAGGGTTCCGTAAGCAACGTGGCACTTGTACGGCTCTGTTGGATGTGACAGACAACATTCTTGCTGCACAGGACAAAGGCCAATGCACGCTTCTAGTCCTGCTTGATTTTTCGCGGGCTTTTGACTGTATAAATGTTGATCTGTTCCTAGCCAAGCTGCAGTACTATGGATGTGACCGCAAAACAATAGACTGGTTTCAGAGCTACCTCAAAAACCGCGAACAGCGTGTCGAAATACGTTTGAGCGATGGCACAACCCTTGTCTCGTCACCAGTTTCTGTAAATAGGGGTGTCCCTCAAGGCACCATACTGGGGCCCATAATCTTTATTTTATATTGCGCGGACATAACAAAAACTGTACAGCGTTGTAGATACCATATTTACGCTGATGATATACAGGTATATATCTCGTTCAAGCCTGACGAACATGAGAGAGCTTTGAAGGATCTAAACGAAGACCTTGATAGGATAGCATGCTGGGCAGAAAATAACGGTTTAGTTCTTAATCCTATCAAAACCAAATATATGCTACTTGGAACCAAGCACCAAATAAATGCTGTACCTTCAAAGCTCAATGTTACTTTATTGGGTGAGTTGGTCAGTCGAGTCAGTGAAGCACGAAATCTGGGTCTGTACATGGACGCTGAGCTGAGGTACGAGGGTCATGTAGCAGAGTCGGTCCGCAGCTGCTTTTATAGGCTCAAAGTGCTGTACAAAATAAGGCCGTATCTCTCGGAGGAGCTGCGTATTCGACTGGTTGAATCCCTAGTACTCTCTAATTTAAACTACGCAGATACCGTTTTTGGCCCTAGACTGCTAGCAAGAACTGAGAGACTAATACAGAGAGTACAAAACGCCTGCGCACGATTTTGCTTCTCAGTTCCGCCTAGAAGCCATATAACACCTTTTTTAAATAAACACTCCATCCTTAGAATGAAATCACGTCGCAAGTTACACTTAGCGTGTCTAATGTTTGGGGTTATTAAACATAAAGAACCAGCTTATCTGTACAAGAAACTGAGCTGGATCGCTAGTAGGAGAGAATGCGCGATCAGACAGTGCTCCCAGCAACTCTCTACAGAAGTGCACAAGACGGCCGCCTTCAGAGGCAGTTTCAGGTATGCAGCATCCAAATGCTGGAACAACATTCCCCCGCCGATAAGGAATCTAAGAGCGCTTGATACCTTTAGAAGTCGATTGCGGCAGTATCTGATCGACTCTCAGAAAGAACTGGGCTTGACCGTCACAAACACGTCCATAGTATAGCAGATGGCTGGGGCTCTGTTCCACACGACATGTTCGTCCACGGTTCCACACGTTATCCTGTAGACAAAGATTGAGGCAATGTGTAAAACGAAGCGCATATAACATACACTAGAATACTCGTATATATAAGCAAACTACGCTATACTCACTGTACATAATTTATTAAAAAATCATAACACAACAATATATTATTAAACATCAACATGTAAACTCGTACACACGCATAAAAACGCAAACTGATCATTAATTACATAGCATATTATTTCGTATACTGTGATAATCAAGTAGTCGAGTGAACACTAAACAAGTACTTAATAACTTTACTGTCGGTTTAAAAGCGAGTCAATTAAGATGTGGGTACTTACCACCTTTATAATATACGCGCCGCACTATGTAGGTACCATTTTGTGGAAACTTAGATGTGTCTTCTGGACATCCGTGTGTCACTAACGGGATGCAGCAGAATACCAGCGTCAGGTATTGTACCTGGCATATGCTGAGCTGGACTCCCATTTGGTGCAACTATGGGACACACACCGCCCAGTAGTGATCGACCGTTACAAATGTCATGCGAGGTGTCTATGGGTCAATTTATTTTTTTAATCTTTGTTCTTTTTTTTTTTTCTCTCACCTTTTTTGTTGTTTTTTTTTTAATGCCTGTATTGTGTCCTTTGTTGCACTAAATAAACGGTTTATCTATCTATCTATCTATCTATCTATCTATCTACTTGATTAAAGGCTGGTTTTTACATCGATTAGAGGTTGTAAAAAAGAGGCAAAATAATCATCAATTTCATCCAGAAAAAAAATTGTCAAAAATAACAACTGTATTTTTTTATGGGAAAATATAATAAAAGTATTATAATATTTCCAACTTCCAATTTCGTTATAGGTAAGTAGGTATACCTAATATATACTTGGTTCTAAAAAAAGTCAAACAAATATTCGTCAAATAGAGAGCCTATATGAATTTACTTTGGTTTAAATTGAAGAGGATTTCATATTAATTTAAAATTTCTGAGAATTATAAATTATCACTTTCACAAAGCTCATTTTGCAATTACGGCGGAGGGCTTATAACATTATATCATTATAATATTACCTACATATCATTATAGGAGCCGTGTTAATACTTGATAGGTACAGTCAGCAACAAAAGTCGACTAACACTTCAGTTTTTTTAATTTTAGTTATTGAGCTAAATATTTGTTCAAAAAGGAAGCAGAAGATTTTTTTTAGAATATAAACTGCTATTTTGTGAAAAACTAAAAAGCAGTTTGTTGAAAAAAATTGTTGTCGATTTAATAACATGTAAAAATGACAGTGTTAATCGACTTTTGTTGCTGACTGTACCTATTCAACATTTTCTCAGAACTGTTTTATAATAGGTACAGCGGGGTAATTGCGTAACACAGTAACGGTAGCACAGTAACGTTAGCAATGGTTTTAATTTTGACAGTTCAAGAACATTCATTTCGTTATTTACGTTGTTGCGTTTTTGTGAGCAGTGGTGGCCAAGTGGCCGCGACTTACGAGTTGTAGGTCGTTCGGTCGGTTCGAATCCAGACAGACGCTTTACTTTGTGTAAAATATTTCATCAGCACTGCTCTCAAAACGGTGAAGGAAAACATCGTGAGGAAACCGGCATGTCCTAGAAACAAAAATTCGAAGACATGTGACATTTGCCAACCCGCACTGGGCCCGCGTAGTGGATTACGGCCCACTCCCTCTCACAGAGGAGGCCTGTGTCCCAGCAGTGGGAACATTATAGGCTGATTATGTGTGTGTGTGTTGTTGTGAGCTGCCCCGTTGGTCTCGTGGTCGCAAGCGCGACTGCTGAGTGTACTGCATTTTGCATTTGCATTTATCGTCTTTCACTTGACTGCCTCGTTGATCTAATGGTCGCTAGCTCTACTGCTACTGCTGAGCGTGGGGTCCTGGGTTGGATTCCCGGGTCGGGCAAAGTGTTATTGAGTTTTTCCATTAGGAATTTCTCAGTAACAGCCCGGAGTTCGGAAGCTGGCGGTGTGATGATACCCCCGTGCCTCGGAAAGCACGTTAGGCCTTGGTACTGCGCCTGCATCTCTCTCCGGACGTGTCGGATTGCCGTCCCATCGGACTATGAGAGTGAGGGAAGGGGAAGTGCATCTGTGTCTGCGCGCACACTTGTGCACTATAATATCTCCCGCGCCAAAGGCTCGTCTTCGTTGAGATTGGCCGCTGTGGCCGAAATACGGTCTGGAGGACTTTATGTATTGAGCGGGCAAATTTTTCTAACAGACTGAATCACTGTCAAAATCACAGTAATCTTTACTGTCGTTGTAACAAGATTGCTATTGGGTCGTTTCCAAAGTCTGTCAAAATCACAGTGATCTTTATTGTCGTTGCAACAAGGTTGCCATTGGGTTGTTGCCAAAGTCTGTGAAAATCACAGTGATCATTATTTTCGTTGAAACAAGGTTGATATTGGGTTGCTGCCATTGACAAGTCTGTCAAAATCAATCAATCACAATCTGAATCATTTTGAAGGACTTTGCTGACCCATCACTTCATAATGTTCGAAAAATTCGGACATACGTTACGTTCTAGACTATAAAGTTCAAATTCATTTATTTTTTATCCCGATATTCCCACGGGATCGACATTTACGCGGTTGAAAGTGCGGGGTGCAGCTATAGTTAGACATAATTATAGCACCTTCTGTGTGTGCATTTTTGCAGGTGGGAAGGTGCATTCTGCGTCAAAGCCTGGATCTAGTTTTCGCGGAATTGAAATTGCTTAACATAACACTCCATTGTGACGTTGCACACAATCACTTTTATAAATAGTAAATACATAGTTCATAAAGGACTACAACAGGTGTTATTTTATTGCTCAGTAATTTATTTAGCCATTAAAATCTGCTTGATATTTTATCCTCTTCATTAAAACAGGAATTTGACGTTGATATCTAATCAATTAATCATGCTGTTTATGACCGGATTTTATGGCAAAATGCAAACAGTTTTGCTCTCAAATACACATAACATAACATCTCGCCTATTCACCGAAGGGCTGGGCAGAGATGTACGTTTTTTTTGCTAAGTGTTTGGTTTTTATTTTGTGGTTACTTTGAGCGGCTCCTAGAAAATGGTGTTGTAAAATAATTTTAACCCAATTCAACAGATGAACTGCTAGCCAGTTTGTCAAAATAACAATAATTATATTATACATATTTGCTCCCTACCGTCAAAGATATTTAATCGTGTCTATTTATTCTCTTTCAAAGAAAACATCAGTAGGTACAATTAAGAAACAAAATAATCCGCATGTTATTCTAAATCTCAATGTAAAGCGACACCTCTAATTTATTTGTGTTACGAAAATAGAAATACTTTTTAGACATTGTAAGGCAGTGGTGGCCCAGTGGTAATGGCAGCGACTTACGAGTTGTAGGTCGCGAGTTTGAACCCAGGCAGCTCTTACTTTGTGTAAATTATCACCACTGCTCTCAAAACGGTGAAGGAAAACATCGTGAGGAAACCGGCATGTCCTAGAACCAAGAATTCGAAAACGTGTAACATCCTCACACCCTGGACCCGCGAGGTAGATTATGGCCCACTCCCTCTCACAGAGAAGAGGCCTGTACCCCAGCAGTGGGAACATTATAGGCTGATAATGTTTAGAACGACAACAGGCGAACATGTTTTAAAAAATTATATAATCGTGCATTTTATTTGTTCTGCATCCACTATAGAAGAACAAAAAAAAAAACAATAAAATAAAGAACAATAGGGTCATGATGCTATTAACCAATTTTAATAATAAAGAAAAAATTAATAAGTAATTATGTAGGAACACAACAAAAGGCACGGTCGGGAACTCGGGACTGTTAATTATAAAAACGTAGAAAAGTTAAAAAAATCATTACTGTCTGAACAAGAGGAAAATAAATAACAATGAGTCATTTATTATTGCCATAAAATAAAGTAACTAGTTTTAATGAACACAGCATAGACACACACACGCATATTTATATGGTGTACATAATAAAGAGTATTCTATCTTTACATAGTTTTCTGTGTAATGTATAATGATTTTGACATCCATACTAATATTATAAATACGAAAGTGAGTCTGTCTGTCTGTTACCTCTTCACGCTTAAACCGCTGAACCGATTTAGTTGGGTATAGAGATACAGTTTGAGTCCCGGGAAAGGACATAGGATAGTTTTTATCCCGATATTCCCACGGGAAACTTATGCGGGTGAAACCGCGAGGCGCTGCTAGTGAATAATAATATTAATGATAAAAATGATTTTAAATTACTTAAATATTTTTCGCCCTATGGGTATGTTCATATATTTAAGAAACAAGCATTTCTATGGGTATGTTATAGCGATCTTTATACTCGTACATATAAGTATGACTGTTTTTCCACCTGTGACAAACAAATGGCCTATTATGTTAATCCAGGGTGTCAGCTATCTCCATACAAAATTTTATCAAAATTGGTCCAGCAATTTGAGCGTGAAGAAGTAACAAATGTATAAACACACACACGTACACACTCACAAACTTTCCGCCTTTATAATATTAGTGTGATGCAACATGCAACCTATACTCGAGACTTATTTCATCACTCGCTTCATTCAGGACATGTTCAATCGTCGACCGCGAAATATATTGCATAACATTTCATTGTAATGGATTTCCGCAAAGCAACTCCTGATTCCTTGACTTAAGAGGGAGGAGCTAAATTAGCCTGGGAAAATTCAGATTTGCAGGTCTGTGTCAGGTTGTATCTTGATCAAAATATGATTCGTGACCGCTTTACTGAATTATAAGCATTAAAATCAATACAACTCCCTAAGTCAGAATTGACTTCAAATGTCACGATTTCACAAAAAAGTCGTTCAATAGGGTACCTAATTTGAACTGATGATTTTAATGTTTATTATAATTCTGTGAAGACTTATGTGTTACGTTCGCGAATCATATTTTGAATAACATACAACGTGATACTGGCGTGAAAATTGCAAAAAAAAAAATCGCGGTCTACACTTTCGTCTTAAAAGAGTTATGATTACCAACGCCACAACTAAAAAATCACCGTTAGTGCCCCACGACACAATCAAAATCTTAACCTGAACCACATAAATTAAGCCATTGATACACGGTGCCCATTGATACACGGTGCCCATTGATCTCCAGTGATTCCCCAAGCCTGCAGCCGACCTCACAATTTGTTATAGAATCGGGCCGCGTCCCTTTAAATAGGTCATCTGAGTTAATTGTACTTTAGGGACGGTTTTAGCAAGTTTTTTAAACTTTACATGGGTTATGTAGATAAGTGTTGTGGGCGTTTTTTGGTTCGTAATGAGACCATAATCAGCCTATAATGTTCCTGTTGGGACACAGGCCTCCTCTCGGTGAGAGGGAGCGGGCCGGAATCCACCACGCGGGGTCAGTGCGGGTTGATAGATGTCACATGTCTTCGAATTTTTGGTTCAAAGACATGCCGGTTTCCTCACGATGTTTTCCTTCACCATTTTGACAGCAGTGGTGATGAAATAATGTACACAAAGTAAAGCACCTGTCTGGGTTCGAACCTACGACCGACTAGAAAGTCGCGGCCGTTACTGCTGGGCCACTACAGCACATACCTAATCGTAACGAGAAGTAATGGTTTTGGTTTTTTTTCTGATTAATATAACATCATGCTATTAATTCGACGAAGGGATCACTGGTAATGGTACGTACTCGTTATTCTCACTCGAAAAACTGAATATTAAATACTTTGTCCGACCCGGGAATTAATGTCAGGACCTCACGCTTAGCAGTTGCACCAACCACTCCTAGACTTACGAGACAACATCTACCAATTCCCGTAATTAAAAACGTTCAAAATCTAGTCGCAATCTCACCTCGACGACAATCAATGTCAAAAACTTGTCAAAAATGTAGGGAAATTAGGGGTATTTTTGACGCATTGAGACTGAGAAATTACGAGACTTGCCCCTGTGATAAAGTGTTAAGAAGTAAGTTTTCTGCAGCCGCCAAAGTTTGCTTCAAAGTACTATTACCATATGCTCCACTCAGCATTCCAATGTTCCAGCTCACACAATGTAAGTGCACGCAAATGAGGCTTTTAAAACTTTGTCTGAAGTTCTTCAACACATCGGCAATCTCATAGGTGTTAGTGTTACAGGTTTGTCTATAGACCTGTTACCACAGACTATAGACACCTCATCTGCCTAGCCTTTTCCCAACTATGTTGGGGTCGGCTTCCAGTCTAACCGGATGCAGCTGAATACCAGTATTTTACATGGAGCGACTGCCTATCGGACCTTCACAACCCAGTTACTGGGTAATACGATACCCCTTGGTAAGACTGGTTGTCAGACTTTCGGGCTTCTGACGACCCGTAACGACTGTCAAAGATCCACGAATGACAGCCGGGACCAACGGCTTAACGTGCTTTCCGAGGCACGGACGGGTCTCGGTATGTAAAGATGGTCACCCATCCACAGACCAACCGCGGCAAGCGTAGCTTAACCTGATCGATCGACCTGTGTGGCTGTTATTATGTAGCCACGGGCCCCTCCACAGACTATAGACACCTGTAAAACTTAAATATGCTACTTATAAAGATAAAGTACACTTTATTACATTATGTACAGCATATGAATTACAGACATAAAAGTAGAAATTTTACAAAGGGTGACACCCAGCTGTCTTATCGCTAAAAGCGATCTTTTAAAGACAACCTTTGAATGGATTTAGGGAGAAAATAATAACTTATATGGTCTATTTAATTAGGTTTTATTTGGCTTTTCCATTGGTAATTTCGCAGTAGTAGCCTGGAATCAGGTTTCATACCAGGTTGACGGCAATAGACTCGCCACCCATTTTAAATGGGGCGAAATGTGAGTGTACAAGGGGTCACCTCTGCCTAACTCTTCGGCCAAAACAAAGCGTGAATTTATATTGCCCAGTTTTTATGACATTGCCCTTTGTTCTTTATTAGTGTTACAGGCATCCAAAGAGCTGTAACCGCGACCTCCAGACACCTGTAACTTCTACTATCCATCAAGTGCTCTGCCAGCCTGTTTGCTGCTATACGTATGAGCTAAGCAAGATTTATTTTGATGAATGGACAATGTAGGATTACTTCTACAGCTTTGTTTAAGGTTGTGCTTAGAGTATTTTATACCTACATTGAATAGGGTCGCATATGACAACTATCATGAGTCTATAACGTTAACTTACATAATTTTGAACGATAACAGATTGAAAATCGTGGTGCACGTTTGCATAGACATAACAAATTCTTTCACATAGGTCATTATTATTATCTTTGTTTTCATAATATTGTGACATTCTGCTATTATTGAATTATTTGTAGCATGACTAAAGTAGTCTATATTTTGTATTACATGTATTATTGAATGTTACTAAAAAATTACTAATGACTATCCACTCGTGTCTTGAAGACTCTTTTCTTTGTCGAATGAGACTTTTGTTATATTCAGTCTCAGAATACAGAACAATATTCAGTCTCATTATGTAAAAAGGACAATTATAACCATTTACGCCTTCAAAAGTCTTTTCGCCACCTTGAAAACCAACAAAATCCAACAGCAAAATTCTCTCAATTATACTTATAATCCACACCTTGTTCCAAGTGTTCCCTTAGATAATGGCTGCTACAGTCAGCCTCGAAAAGATATACAGCGGGTATCAGAAATGTATGGGCAATTTTAAGGGTGTGGTACAGACCATCAAACTGAACAACTTTCTCCATAGGACCAACGTCGTGATCGCGAAAAAACTATCAACCGTCACAAACATTTGAGTGGAGTTATACATCGACATGAATTTATTTGATTTTAAAAAATTTTTGTTCGATAATTAAGTACCCAATGTATAGTGGCTTCACATTGATGTAATATTATGGAAAAAAAAGTTTGTAGGCAATTAAAAGAATTGTCGATGTATAATTTATGTTGCAGGATAATTGGAAAAATCTAATCTGCGAAAATCTTATAATTTTTGCAGATGACCGGATTATTTATTTTGAAACTAAGGAAGATTTTCGTAATAATACGAGCTCAACGTCTTTTGAGAGCAGTGGTGGCCAAGTGGTAACGGCCGCGACTTACGAGTTTGTAGGTCGTAGGTTCGAACCCAGACAGGCGCTTTACTTTGTGTAAATTATTTTATCACTACTGCTCTCAAAACGGTGAAGGAAAACATCGTGAGGAAACCGGCATGTCCTAGAACCAAAAATTCGAAGACATGTGACATCTGCCAACCCGCACTGGGCCCGCGTGGTGGGTTACGGCCCACTTCTCTCTCGCCGAGAGGAGGCCTGTGTCCCAGCAGTGGGAAGATTATAGACTATTATGGTGATATGAAACGTCTTTTGCAGAAATCCTACGCTTTTTCACTAACTAGATTTTTCCAATTATCCTGTGAATCCTATATTGTTTGCAAATGACCGGATTATTTGAAACTAAGAAAGAATTTCGTAATAATACGAGCTAAACGTCTTTTGCAGAAATCCTAGATCCTGATTTTTCACAAACTAGATTTTTCCAATTATCCTGTGACATACGAGCAAGAACATACATGTTTTTGAAGCTGAGTGTACAATTGTAAGCGAGACTGAACACTTCGTAGTGAAGTAATTTAACGTAATCCGGCCACAGTTAATGTTTTGTAACGAGATCCGAGTTAAATTATTGTCGTAATTATTAATCCGTGGGCTTAAGGTGAATGTACAGAGGCCAGCACATCAAGCTACCCCAATCTGTCAAATTTCTTTGATAGGTTTTCAACTTTACTGCAAAGGAATAAGGTTCATATTCAATTAGGAAAATTTGACAGATTGGGGTAGCTTGATGTGCTGGCCTCTGTACATGGTAGTGTCAGATTAGCGAGAGTTTATGTTGGCAACATTTATGCCAACTTTACAATCTAATGTCATTGTGACAGTTCGGTTTCTGTCTGGCTGTAAGGCCAGTTACCCACGGGTGATTTTTTAACGCGAGAATCTAACAGAGCGCATTCTCAGAAAATTATACTGCTGGCTTAGAGTAATTGGATTTTTAACTCAGTGCGATAAAATCCAAACCGCGATAAAAAAAATCGCCCGTGGTTACGAGCGCTAGCGGATTGTGTCGTTTGTGGTTTAATCAAGCTTTAATAAATATTTTAGTGGTTTTTTGAATATTAAAAAATCCTTTTTGTATGTTGATTACACATCCATTAACATCTTTTAAGGGCTGATTGTTGGTTACCGCTACCCCGGAACATAAAGGGCTAAGGAAGGAACACGGGTGGGTTTTAGTCAGTAAGAGTCTGTCTGACAATCCCTTTCGCTCCACCCAGACCGGGAGGAGTCATTAGATGATTTCCCATACAAAAAAAAAAAATCTGAAAAAGACGTCTGACAGTTTTTGTATGGAAGAACTGACTGTCAAAATTCCAAATTTATTCCTCTGATAAAATTATTTGGCGTTGGAAAAATCAGCTCTAAGATAAAAGAAACAATTGACAAACAAACCCCTAATTTTATATTCCAAAACATAAACCATCTGACACATCCCTTTCACATCATCTTGAAAACTTCGGAACCAGTTATATTAATAAAAAACGAGTTTATTCCCCAGGATAAGTATTATACATGTAAGGTATCGTTCATATTTCCGGGGATCGGTGTGGAATCCTCCGGGATCGCTCCCCGTTTTATTTTTATCGGCTGTCAGTGTGTCAGTAACCTTATTTAAAGTCTGAGTTGCGTGTTTTAGCCCTTAAATGTTATTTGGTTTAGAGAGATTTGAAACTAGGTAAGCTTGGTTGAGTCTGTGATAAATTCTACACTTTAGAACTATTATTTTGGTAGTTACTTAAATACTTACTTAAACTTGAATTTTTGGAAAATTCTTGTAATTTGGTTAAAAGTTTTGAGGAGGTTAGAAATTATTCTGTGGTTGAAATGTTTAGAAATAGCTGCTTTTAGTAGATTATAAATACTTATTAAACTTCTTAAAACTAACTTTGTGGTAACCTGGAGGTTTTCTTCCTAACCACCACTTTGAGTTAGGTTCAAAACCTAGTATTTATCTGGGTTACTTTTTCAGTGTTGTCATTTTACGATACTAGCTTCTGCCCGCGACTTCGTCCTCGTAAAATTTATTGTTTCCGAACATCGCATCACCTGCCCGTGCTATTACTTTGTTTTTGTTTAGCGTTCGTTCTGGCTTTTTTTGTTTTTACTCGGCTCCTAAGCGTCCTTGCGTGATGTTAGGTAGTCTATAGCCTTCCTCGAATATTGCGTTATCATATGCAAAAAGAATTTTTCATATCTGACTGGTGGGTCCTGAGATTAGCGCGTTCAAACAACCAAACAAACTCTTCAGTTTTATTATTAGTATCTATAGATACGTTCAAAGTCAACGACTTAGAGCGAGCGCGCACTAGCGACTTTTTGTTGACCGATAGTTTGATCGTTCAGGGAATTAGTATGAGGCTATATTGAAGTGCACGCGTTTGATCAGCCGATTTTTAATCGCCAAATGCGTGCACTTTAATTTAGCTCCATACTGATTCCCTGAACAATCAAACTATCCGTCAACAAAAATTCGCTAGTGCGCGCTGGCTCTTAAAGAAATATACTGAGCAAAAACAAACTACCAACGCAAACAGAGCAAGCATGCTAATCAATGGTAGTATCTTCTTTGTGTGAGAGAAATGTGTAAAGGAAACGTTCATTTTTACATTTTCAAGTAAACAACAACCGTCTTAGGGCTTGCGAACTGGAGGCCAATTCGGGTAATTAAAAACGTTCAGAATCTAGTCGCAATGTCATCGCAGCGACAATCAATGTCAAAAACTTGTCAAAAATGTAGGGACATTAGAGGTATTTTTGACAAATTGAGACTGAGATCAGACTGTGAACGTTCTTACAAATACGAGAATTGCTCCTCAGCATAGCTATTCACAACCATACGACAGGCTATCGTATCGAAAATGACACATTTCGATAACCTGTTTTGACTTGCTCTCGACAGCAAATAGCTGTTGGAAGAATATAGCGGGCGTCTATTTGATTTAAACTGACAAAATTTTCGGGTTTTGGACTTGTGAACAGCGTTTAGAAGACTCCTACGATAACATTGATTGATGTTCGATACGATACGGAAGCGTATCGAGTGTTTGTGAATAGCTTTGCTAGTCATACACGGACGCCGGTTGCGAGTAGTACGCACCGGACATTTCTTAAGAACATCACCAATCAGGTCACTATCTTATGAAGTATTAACTTGTTACTTTATCTCAAAAAGTGGTCCGAGATGAAAAATACCAGTTTTCAATAGCCTCCTTCCAGTAGCCACCGTCCGCCTCCGTCAACCAACAACAAAAACACAGTGAAATCTATGTAATAAAATTCTTAAATTCATTTACTTACTGACAGACGACACTCATCCCAAGTCTAGAAGCATGCAATTCTGCAAAAGATTTTCATAAATAATGTGAGCATTAGGGAAGGATTTTTGAAAAGTCATCTCCTTTATATTAGGGATGAATATTTGTATGGATTTTATCATTTTTGCTGATGGGAAATCTCATCTGGTACAAGGTATGTCTCGCTATAAGTGGTCTGATAAATGATGTTTATTCAGAAAATCTATCTATACTTATTAATAATAAAGCGGAGGAGTTTGTTTGTTTGAACGCGGTAATCTCAGGAACTATCAGTCGGATTTGAAAAAAAAATTTGAATTTGATAGCCCAATTCTTGAGGAAGGCTATAGGCTACTTAACATCACGCTAAGACACTAAGGAGCCGAGCAAGAATAAAAAAAAGTCAGAAATAACACATTAATTTAGAATTGTTTATTGAAATAATTGATTTTCATAAATATTTACAAAAATAGGGCCTTATTATACTAGATGTAGGTAAAAATAATTGGATTCTACCTGACCTAGGAATAAACCGCGCTATTAATAGCGCGGCAGGCGATGCGATGCGACGGGGTGGGTCGGTGGAACAATAAAGGCCGCTATCCCACTGACGTTTTACGAGCGTCGGCGTCTCTCGAATGTCTGCGCAGTGTCAACGTTGCGCAGACGCGACGTTGACGTCGCGTCGTCGCGTGACAAGCATTAACGTCCGCTGAACGCGACGTCAACGTCGCGTCTACGCAACCTTACTGTCGCGTTTGTTGGCAACAGGTCCGCTGAACGCGACGTTAATGTCGCGTTCAGCGGACGTTAATGCTTGTCAACGCTAGCGTCGCGTAGCGTAGCTAGGCGTCGACGCTGCGCAGACGCGACGTTGACGTTAACGCTCGTAAAACGCCAGTGGGATAGCGGTCAAACTTCAAGCAGACGAGTCGGTAGTTGATTATAAATATCACTTTTACAAGTCAGTTTATTTTAACTAGTTGAGTTATTCCTAGTTGACTACTCTGAGATGAGAAGTAAAGATATTGCGACAGCCTAGCATAGCAACCAGTCTACCAACAACAAAAAAAAAACACACAGTGAAATAATGGAGAAATTGTCACAGATCAACATCAGCAGACCTCAGTACAATTGGACTGTATTGGTCAGTTGTGACAAATAGGTCATCGGCTCCGTCGCACAAAGAGTACGTAACAAGGATGTCTGACCCGGCGGACTTAATGCTTTATTGTAGGCTGTGCCATTCATCTGATGATAGTGTGGGACCATCTTGTTTATTGTTGCATTTAATCTTAATGCTATGTTTTAACGACTCCTGTATCTTGCTGACAGTTACTGGTTTAATTTAACATTTACTTCATTTATATTTGACTTTAATTTAGAATAGAACATGACGCGAAATGTCAATCATTTTTTAACAAAATGCATTATCGTTGGTGCATGCATCCATGGTTCTCATTGGTCGTTTTCTATTAAGAAGAGCCGGCAAGAAACTCAACAGCTGGATAAATAACTATACACATCTTCGGCCTCGTCCTCTGAGTAAACCCCCTGCGTGAACTACTCGTACAAGCGTTATGTCAGTTTTACTTTCATTCAATAGTCGTCTAAAGTGAAACAATAACTTCCAAACGCGAGAAAACCAGTATAAATCAATCAAACCCACACAAAAAAATTGAAACAAACTGCCACATAACCACGGCACGAACTCTTTTCAACACTCAAATTCACAAATCTTTTTTACAACCAACCACCCGCACTGTGAACAAAACCGAAAAATGGCAGACATGACACAAATATGGTATTCTAATGAAAAAACTTCACACACATTCAAAAGTTACAACGAAATAAAACGATTCGTCCAACTTCGAGTAATTTCGGCTAAGGTCGGAAAACTTCGGGCTTCTCCGCAAAGTTTCGGGTATCAACCGCTCAGGTGCCTAATAAATAAGTTAGTGTCTGCACCTTTTCCTAACTTTGTGGTTTCTGTGAATTTTTTGCTAGTAAATTATAGGTCATACTTACTTGGTATGAGTTTTTCAATGATATATTGAGGAGCAGAATGGTGTCAAATGAGACTGGGTAGTCGGTAGGGATGCGTAGCTGTGGCACATCTGTGCAGTTTGAAACTTTTGCCATGAATATGGGATGAACCTTGTGCTGAAGTGGCGTGAAGAGGATGAAAGTTTTGAGGGTCTAAGGAAAACTCACAGGAATCAGTAAAAAAAAAACGGCCAAGTGTGAGTCGGACTCGCACTCGAAGGGCTCCGTACCACCATACAAATATATTTTTTTTTTATTTGTTGTTATAACAGCCATACAGACCACTGTATGGCTGTTACAACTCGAAAATTAATCAGCGCCTGACACTACTCCATACAAGTTTAGACGTGATTAAAAACTTGCCTACTAAAATTACGTCAATTTACAATAGGCGCTGATTAATTTGACAGGACTAAACTAAAATTTATCTTCTGTCCTTTTCTGAATGAAATAGAAAGAAAAAGATGCACTGAACTTAAATTTAGTTTAGTTTGTGAACAACTGAATCGGCACCAATGTCCTTTTAATGCAAGCCCCGCTTAAATGTAATTAGTATTGTTTGCATAATTAATCATTTAGCTTGTCCTGCATGTACCAGTAATGTGCTGGTAATTTAATTAACATAAAACTATGGTTATTTACGTTTATATGTAAAACATTGCCTGATAAAGGTTATTAATTAAAACACATTTGCAATGGCGATAATAAATGATCGTGTTCACATAATGGAGCACACTATAAAAAAAGCGGCCAAGTGCGAGTCGGACTCGCACACGAAGAGTTCCATACCCCGCCACGTACAAACCGTACGTGCACCGTATCGTTAGCACTGCACATTTCATGCATGGCGAAATTATGAACAATATTAATAAGTATAAACTTAAAATGCTCCCCTTTAATTCTTAATTGTATTTTAATGTTATAATTTATTTGTTGTTATAGCAGTACACAGTCTGTAACAATTATAAGTGCTTCCCTATTTCGGTTGAAAAGATACAGTCCTGTTGCAGAAGGACGGACAGCGGAGCCTTAGTAATACGGTCCCGTTGGCACCCTCTGGGTACGGAACCCTAACAACGTAGGTCTGGATTTTTTAAATAAAAAATTTGATAGTGTAGCCGTTCTGATTTTATTATAATTATCATCAGTTTTGATGCGGACATAATTAATTTAGTATCGGGACATCAGATATTACGTCGAAAATGGAGAGATTGAGTAAATCCTGACTTTAATAAAATTATCATCACTTTTGATGCGGACTTAATTTTTAGTATCGGAACGTCAGATATTATGTCGAAAATCGAGAGATTGCGTAAAAATTAAATAAAGTAAAAATTACACCGAAAATCGTGTAATTGAGGCAAAGTAAAAATTACGCTTTATAAATTCTTTTTTAAATTGGGTGCACATTTTTACATAAAAAGTGCGATTTCAGAAATTGCAAAATCAGAAAATAAAGAATTTATACTGAACTATATTTTGACAGCGGTTACTGTCCCACGGGAACGTACTGCCGGGATAAAAGTATTCTATATCCTAACCCAGCACCCTAATTGCGTAACACGCTATCAATCACAATCTGAATCACTTTGAAGGATATTGCTGATCCATTGCTTCATATGTTCGAAAAATTGGTCGGGGCTCAACAATGTAAATAACGCAATGAATGTTGTTGAACCGTCAAAAAAAGCCATTTCTACTGTTAGTGTGTTATGCAATCACCCTGCAGGTCATGATCTATCCGTGTGCCAAATTTCATCGAAATCAGTTCAGCCGTTTAGGCGTGAAAACGTAGCAGGCAGACTGACAGACAGAGTAACTTTTTCTTTAATTGATCATATTTTTATGAATTTTTCCGTCCCAAGATAATTCCCAGCGACACTTCCAAAAGTCCAAATCATCACGTAGACCAAATCAAATATTTTAACTGAGCCCATTGAGGTCGGGGGTGCAGTGCTAAAGTTATTAGTAGTAATTGTACGTCGGGGAGCTGAACCCCGGGGTTGATTGTTAAAACTTTCCCAACATCAACTTTCAAATTAAAAAAAAAAAAAACCTCAGTACGATAGGAAAGATGCTCAGCTTTAAAAACTTGGTACGATCGGAAAGATGCTCGTCTTTGCTCAGTTCGTTATAGTTGCCTCTTTGTTGCTCGCCACTGGAAAATATAAAGTTTTAAAATATTTTTTTTCATGCCGTTTGGCTGCGGGCATTCGGAAACTGTTTTTAATTTGTGTAATTTTCTTCTGGCTCGCCTTTATCGAGTTTGGTTATTTATTTTAATATGAAATAGATTATTGTATTGTGTTTGATATTTCAATTTCGTTTTCTATTTATTTTCTTTAAACGGCTTTTCAGTTACATTTTCTAGTTGATAAGAACGTAATTGAAAATTGTAAAATTGAAAAAAAAAACAATGGCTCTCCGGGAGTGCCGACAGAAGTGAAAATTTTAACAATTACGTGTGTATTTTTTGAATCGTCATACTTATATACAGATGTGTCGGTTACGGTAACAGTGTCGCGAGTTTAGTGGTTTTTTCCCATCTCAAAAAATGCCCATACGCGCCTAAAGAAGTTTTCACTTCAAAAAATAGTTTGGTACCGATTTCTCCCTTGGTGACGTGCCTATGAGATGATAACAAGCATCATCAT
Organism: Hydraecia micacea; assembly: GCA_914767645.1. Classification (NCBI taxonomy): domain Eukaryota; kingdom Metazoa; phylum Arthropoda; class Insecta; order Lepidoptera; family Noctuidae; genus Hydraecia; species Hydraecia micacea. The sequence goes on from OU611798.1 coordinate 1,292,513, forward strand.
CTGCCTAGCCTTTTCCCAACTATTTTGGGGTCAGCTTCCAGTCTAACCGGATGCAGCTGAATACCAGTATTTTACATAGAGCGACTGCCTATCTGACCTCCACAACCCAGTTACTGGGTAATACGATACCCCTTGGTAAGACTGGTTGTGAGACTTTCGGGTTTCTGACTACCCGTAACGACTGTCAAAGATCCATGAATGACAGACGGGACCAACGGTGTACATAATAAAGATAATTTTACCAAAGTTGTTATAAAACATTTCTGAAAATCAAGAGCTTTGCATAACGACCTCTCTGTCTAGCTCCCCACTAAATATAGACTATATATCTTTCCATCTATTATGTAAAAACCATATATTTACTGTTACGTCAGGCAAAAACTGTTTATCGTAAATATATTCCCTTCCGAATACCAAATAAAATATAGCTGATATCATCTTTGGTATAGTCTGCCCCCCGGCGTTTCTTTCGTCCTTCAGGGAAAAGAATGTATTATACAATGTATATTTTATATACGTATATGAAAATATCTCCTATCTTTGGCTGTGATACAAAATATACTGAGTTTTCTAAGGCGATTTTATTATTTCTGTATGTAGTTGTATTATATTGTGTGTTCAAGATTAGAAAATAGAGAGAGAGATTGAAATATCTCTTTGGGCTGATTTTTCAATCACCTGATAACTTTATTCGAGGAATAATTTTGAAATGTTGACAGTTATTTCATACAAAAAATCGTCAAACGTCAATTTTATTCCTGGAATAAAAGTTATTTGGCAATGAAAAAATCAGCCCTTAATGATCAAAACAAAAGGGGGCTCGTGATTAAGTAATAATGTTCTCACGGGTCGATCAGTCAGGTTGAGTTACGCTTGCCGCGGTAGGTCTGTGGAAAGCACGTTAATCTATTGTCCCTGGTGTCATTCTTGGATGGATGGGTCGTCAGAAGCCCGAACCAGTCGGTCCAAGGGGTATCGTGTTATCACGACGTATTAACACGACCCGGCATTTTTTTCTGAATTTTATAGTTTTAGGATGTATTTTTTTGCTGTAATGCCAATAAACGCATTTTTCTTTTTTGCCTTCTAACTGGGTGGTGGAGGCCAAATAGGCAGTCGCTTCACGCAAAATACTTGTATTCAGCTGCATCCGATTAGACTGGAAAAATAGTTAGCCGACCCCAAAACTTGTTGGGAAAAGCCTCGGCAGATGATGATTAAAATAAAACAATGTCAGTCTGTTACTGTTTTACTGCAGAGCAAAGACTTCTTCTCCTACTGAGAAGAGCGAGCATTGACCACCACTCTCACATAATCAGCTTATAATGTTCTCACTGCTGGGACACAGGCCTCCTCTCTGTGAGAGGGAGTGGGCCGTAATCTACCACGTGGGCCCAGTGTGCGGGTTGGTAGATGTTACATGTCTTCGAATTTTTGGTTCTAGGACATTCCGGTTTCCACACGATGTTTTCTTTCCCCGTTTTGAGAACAGTGGTGATGAAATAATTTACACAATGTAAAGCGCCTGTCTGGGTTCGAACCTACGACCTACAACTCGTAAGTCGCGGCCGTTACCACTGGACCACCACCCTTGCTGAGGTCGTATTGGCGACTTCAGTATATTTGGAAACCTTTCTGCTCTTGAAAAGACAAATAAGGTTTTCGTGAGCTTTTGCTTGAAAAGCCCGGGTGTGCCTATTCTGGCACTGATATTCATCGGTCAATCTCGGTTATAAACATGAGCTTGGTAATCTGCGGGGTAATTGCGTAACACACTATCAGTAGCAATGACTTTAATTTTGACAGTTCAACATCATTCATTGCGTTATTTACGTTGTTGAGCAGACAACATTTTCAAACTTAAGAAACAATGGATTAGCAATATCCTTCAAAATGATTCAGATTGTAATTGGTAGTGTGTTACGCGATTCGGGTGCTGCTGTCATTTTTCTGATCAGAAACGTGCTTTTTTATCTGAAGTTTTGCACTAGTACCTACTCTGCTTACCCCACAAAATAACAACACTCAGTCATAACGCCCAACTTCCCACTAATTCATTTCACATTTTCTACTTGGCCTATTCGAACTTCAATCGCGCGTCAATAAAGAACACGCCAAGTTTCGCCATGTCGCGTAAACTCGCGCCAAGTCGCGCCAACTCGCGCCAAGTGTGCCAAGCTGAGTATTTCAATGCAGTACCCACAAGTTGACGTTTATTAATTAAGTCTACATTTAGTCTGGCACTATTTAAACTTGACTTGGCAAGTTAGACGTTGATTTAAAGGCCAATAAATTTTATTTGCAAAAAACGGAGAATGCTGGAAGTATAGTTTTGTAATGAAATGTGGGTTATCAAGTCTTTTGTTTAAGTAGGGGCTTATAAAGTTGTAGCTAGTAGGGTAAGTAGAGATAAGAGATAAGTTTTTGTCTTTCTTCACTAACATAACTTTTTGATGTTCTGAATATCAATGGTCTAGAAGACAGGGGCAATTCTCGTAATTTTAAGAACGATCTGAGTCTCAATCTGTCAAAAATATCTCTAATTACGAGTACCCTAAATTTTTGACAACAATTTGACATTGATTGTCGCTGATATGAGATTGCGACTAGATTTTGAACGGTTTTAATTACGGGAATTGTCCTTCAGATGGTATAAGTGTAGGTATGGTAATTTTTCATTGAAAGTTTACACGAAATTGTTTCGATTATTAAAGGACGATTATTGAGAGCTTATGTTAAGACCTTGATATTATTTAATATAATAACTAAACTTAAAAAAGTATTAGGCGATTAACATTTGGTTTTCAAATGGATCAGCATGAGCACTTACAACATCTGTCTTTTAGACCACCGATATAATTTTAAACTGCGGTAGCGAAAATTTCTAATATACAGGGTTATTGGAAAAACTCTTAAGAGGTCATTGTACTCATCATTATGAACAACTTTTACTATGGGACCAAACCTGAAATCGCGAAAAAAAAAATCAGCTGTTCCCTACATTTTGACGAGTTATACGAACATAAACGTAGGGAACAGCAGATTTTTTTTCACGATTTCAGGTTTGGTCCCATAGTAAAAGTTGTTCATAATGATGAGTACAATGACCTCTTAAGAGGTTGTTAGTGTTTTCCAATAACCCTGTATACATATAGGGATGTTAATTTATTCAGCAAATATTACGCTTCTGTGTCTTAAACAGTTTTAAGACACAGAAGCGTAATATTTGCCCTAGAAAGGGAGATTAGAAACCACAAAGCTAATAATCTTTTTACTTACATCATCACTACCTTCATTCTCTGCATCTATTTATTAAGGATTGGCACAACATGTCTTTTTTCTTCCATACTTCTCTATTAATCTTTGTTTATTAACATATTGTTCAGTAATTATATTGCAATAGTTGCTTCGTATAGAGTTTCATCCTAATCTAGGTAAAACTCGAGCTCAATTAAGTTACGAAAAAAGCTAGGCAGGTGACAATTTCACAGGTATGTAAAAACTTCTAAATAGTCATAGCAATTTCAAAACATTCAAAACTACACCCAAAAACTGCACAATACAGACATCTCGCTCCAGAACCAAAAACGACGTTCTAAAATAAAGAATTTCGGTGCTGGCAACACTACACTAAATTACCTAGTATCAGGCAGTGGCAACACTGAACGGTTAGGAGAAAAAGTAAAAGAAAATTGTGTCCCAATTGAATTTGTTATACAAACTAGGAAAGTTAGCGCTAAATTGACTTTCCTTTACGTTGTGTGTAGAAGTTTCTTTGCTAATTTCGTGATACGAGGCCAATTGTGATGCAGGGTTGGTTTAGAAATGTGGGATGATATGGAGAAATAAACATTGGTGATCATTTTTATAAAAGAGTTTTAACAATGAATGTGTGCTGTATTATTTATTTATTTATCTTTATTCCAAAAAGGTATGTAACTTATAAGCTAAGCCCCACAAAACCGTTGCAGTGGTTTGACTGTGAGGTCGATGAGTCTCTAGACATACTTAAATGTACTTAAAACTAAATAATATTTAAACTTACACTTATATAAAACTTAAAACAATTCTTATTACAAAACGGTTCCATAGATGCACCATTGGAAACTATTTTAACTTTATGTCTAGCCAACGGAGTACGCGATATTATCGTGTCGTATCTAAAACACCACATTTAATAGCCCTCTAACACAGGCAGGGCAATATAATGAAAGGTCCAACTTGACGGATTACCCTATTGATATTTCTCCATGAGTTTCGATTCGTACAGACGTTACAGTGCGAACAGTGCATGTCTATGTAGATTAAATTTGTTTGCTTTGTAGTGTTCTAGAATTAGGTCTACTACATATATGGCACGACTCAAAATGCTAAGCATTATAGAGTGCTTTACGATCGAAAAATTTATTTTGCCTCCTTTCTGTAAATGTTTGTTTCTATTGTTATACTCCTGCTAGTACACAGAACCTACTTAATTTATATACAATCAAAATCAAAAGTCATTTATTCAAACTATGCTGAGAGTCAGCACTTTTCTAACGTCAAAATTACAAAAGACAATCCCACAAAACGCCCGCCCTTCGTCATCTATATATGTCCAGACCATTGTATAGATAATTTAAAGGAGATTATTTCTGTACTTTTCAGAAATCGAAAAAAAACATCAAAATATTTCTAAAAAAATCAAGTCAATCAAGTGTGAAACCTGAAAACATTGTAGCTTGCGAAAAAATCAATTAATTGAGTCAATAAAAAAAAAAAATTGAGTCTTTTTGTTTTAATAGATTCGTTTTACCCATACGAGGAACCCTATTGAAAATTTCTGTTTTATTCAAAGTAGTTTATAATTAATAAAATACTAACTAAAATATCTATGGTTTTTTATACGATCAAGAGCGAGCCCATTCAGCAATAAAAAAAAAAATGAGCATTATGATTCGTGCACTTTTGGATTTTCCAATTTTTTTCTCCTTTGTCTCTAATATGTCATTGCATTTGTCAATGTCATGTATACCTGAAGGCCAATTCTCGTTAAAACGTTCTAAATGTAGTCGCAGTCTCATCTCAGCGACAAAGAAATTTCAAAAACTTGTCAAAATGTAGGGAAATTAGAAGTATTTTTTGACAAATTGAGACTTAGATCAGAGGGGCAATTCTCGTAATTATAAGAACGTTCACAGTCTACGAACTCGTATGTCGGCGCCGACAACACTGGGCCATCATTGCTCGCGAGATAAATGTTTCCAAAAGATCAGTTACCAATTTAAAGCCTACTTAGGTATTGTATTGTTGTAAACCATCTTGGTAATTGATTTAACTCACCATAATCTATGTAGAAATTCACACCGTATCTATCCAAACAATTTAACACAACCTGAATCTCTACCTACCCACAAACCACACACCACAACCAATTAAGATGTATACAGATAACATAATAGGTTCTATTGTACTCACGATCGAGATATACTCACTATTATTAGGGTTCCCCAAACAATAGTCCAATACATAATCCATAGTACAATAGTTATTATTGAGTTAGTTTTGCTTTAAATGGAATTAATTATAGCGTGCACGGGTGACGTTTGTGGCGGCCATTTTGGATTGGAATACCGTAAAACGGGGTGAATCGGGACGAAACATTAAAATGGATTTTAACGTTGAAATAATATCGTTTTTTTTTTTCTAAAAAGGACTCTAACGTGTTTACTATATTATAATTTACGATTTAGTGTCCTTGTTGGCAACAAACTATATTGCATCAACGTTAAAATCCATTTTAAAGTTTCGTCCCGATTCACCCTTGCATCCCTATTCACCCCGTTTTATCGGTAAGTAAGCCATTAATGTCACTTGTAAACGGGAACCATGGAATTAGTATGTATGTATGTAGGTACTATACAGACTGGCATGGGACATCGACGCCCAAATTGTAACCATGAATTTAGCACATGATTCTAGACGTAGCGTAGAAATTTTTGGTTGTTTATTAAAAAAAAAAACTGCTGTTTCATAGAAAAGTGACGAACGCGGGCAAAATGTATGTAACAGCTTGTATATTTGGTAATAACAACGAAAAATTTCAATGCGTGGGTTTCAGAATCATGTCCAGTAATGCTATTCTGTAAAAATCTCACCGTGAAAACTAAGGTGAAGTGAGCTTAAAGTGAGGTGTCAATAGTGTCAATCCCTAGCATCAGATGGAATGACAGCTCACTTTAAACTCACTTCACCTAAGTTATCACGGTGATATTTTTACAGAATAGCACCGCTGAATCCATAGGTTGCCCGTCGACGCCACCTGTATAGTACAACTTCAGTTCCTTGATGGGAATATATTATGAAACTAAAGCATGTCCAATAAAAGCGTATTACGCGCGTGCGGACACGCACGTTCAGATACACGCATAGCTAAAACACTGCGTCTACGTGTCACTTGTGTAGAACTTACTCGTGAGTTCATCTGGTCTATTCTGCAAAAATATCACCGTGGAAATATAGTTGAAGTGAGCTGTCGATCCATATAATCCTAGGGTTCGGTGGGATTTTTATACAATGTCGAGACCACAATACGACAATAAATGAAAACACAGGCGATACGTACTAATGGATATGATTATTTTGGAACTATCAAATTAATCCTAACAATAATATTATACTCGTACACATTTTTTATGCTTCAGTACGAGGCTTTTGACTACCTTGTATGTGTATATTTTATGTCTTTTTTATTTGTAATGTGGGTTGTGTTTGTGCAGAATAAATAATTTTTCTTTCTTTATATAACAAAAGTGTTTTTTTACAAACTAATTAATAGTAGTGTTGCGCTGACTCTATGGGTTTTGCTAATCTTTGACTAGCTAGAGTGACTAAACTATTGGATATATTTGATTGGATTTTCTTATGCAGACTGAGAACATTATTAGATATACGCAGTTTAATTTAATGTCGTACTAGCAGCGCCCTGCGGTTTCACCCGCATAAGTGTCGATCCTGTAGAAATATCGGAATTAAAACTATCCTATGTCCTTTCCCGGGACTCAAACAATCTCTATACAAAATTTCATCTAAATGGTTCAGCGGTTTAAGCGTGAAGAGGTAACAGACAGACACACTTTCGCATTTAATATTAGTATGGATTGTCGTCTCCACTTTGTAGAACAGACCAGCAGGTAATCAGGTGTCTTTGCGTTTAGTATTATGAGTGTTAAACATCTGAACTGGTCATGCACTAAGATTCTAAACAGACGGACTGCATTTGAACTGCATGCCAGCTGCAATATCGCAGTTTGAATGAGGTTGACATAACTAGGTAACTAGGTTTAGAAGCAGTTAAGTCAACTGCATCCAAACTGCGATGTTGCAGCTGAAATGCAGTCCGTCTGTTTAGACTCTAAGGGCCAGTTACTTTATTGTACTTTTATATGTGTGACTAGCTTCTTCCCGCGACTTCGTCCGCGTGAAATTTCACCCCCCCCATTCACCCCCTTAGGGGATGAATTTTGAAAAATCCTTTCTTAGTGCACCCCTAGACCTCATAAGGAACTTACGTGCCAAATTTGGAATCTTTAGACCCAGCGGTTTGGGCTGTGCGTTGATATGTCAGTCAGTGAGTTCTCCTTTTATATATATAGATTTCGTTAAAAGTAGAGCTAATGGGTCGCCATACATAAAAATGAGTCGTTCCTCGATAAATGAACGTCAAAAATAACGCTCAAATTCACAGCTATCTAACGTGAATTAAATTAATTGGCGTAGCTGTACTATTGCTTCGCTAGTGGAAGAATGTTTCATGAATTGATATTCGTTTAACATCGAGAGTCTAGCTGAATCGCTGCAGGACTTAGCTTAAATGTAGTTACCTAAAGTCAGTTGGGGTCTTGAGGTAGACGTGTTATTAAGTGGTTACCGCGAAACAGCTAACGTAATGTAGGACACGCTCAGGCTAGGCAGAGTGACAATCTTCGCAGGGTGGCTGTTAGCAGCTGGATGAGATTTGCCGAGAATTGAGTTGAATGGGGTGCAATTGGAGAGGCCTATGTCCAGCAGTGGACTGCCTTAGGCTGATGATAATGAAACATCGAAAGTTATATTGACGGCGCGGTTCGCTTTGTTGTTAGGCGATTTAAATTGACTTCTGAGTCACGAGGTTGTGTCATCGATTTCACTACGAAACATTATTGTTTATGGTCTACAAATGGTTGATCCGAATCAGGATGTTTTTAGTAGAAATCCTAGTGCTACCACATTTATTTTAATTTAATATTCTTCTCAGTGTGACGATGGCCATCTAAATGGACTCGGCCCAGAATTCGGCTACGCGTTTAGCACCAACAGTAGCGTCCATCAGCTCCTGTAATGCACAGACGACAGGACACGCTGGAAACTATGTTATGTGTCCCAGCGTTTGTGGAACAGTACCACATTTACACTCTAAGGCGGGGTCATCTATGAATCTCCACCTGAAAAGGTTTTCCTTGCTTCGGTCAACGTGGGCCCTGAGTTTGTTTCTAAACCCAATCTTGAAACCATAAAACAAAAATAATACTTAGGTCACATACTTCATTGTACCAAAAAAATAATTACCAAAAAACCGTTACTCACCAAATCATTGTCCGGTCTATTATTTTTGTGCGAACGGAGCAATATAGGCATTAATTAATAGATTATCTAACTAACGCAGTAATCAGGAGGTCGCCGGTAATTCTGAGGTACGGCCTGGGGTCTCATTACGGCCGTAAATTGGACACTACCCACGGATTCGTTACGTGATCGAAATTGGTAATAGTCTAGTTTTTTTTTTGGTTGGTCACCCCTGATCTTGTATGCAGGGTGGAAAAAACGGTCTGGATGTACGAAAGTATATGTATCCTTAATTACATATGTCAACACTTCGAGGGATACTGAACGCCCACAGGCGTAATTCAAAGTCAAAGTTAAATAATTTATTTCAAATGGGCACATAAAAACGATTAGAATCAATTCTCTTTTATAAAAATAATGGAACTGATTCTAGTCGCCCCTTCCAAAAGGTAGTTTCATATGGAGAAGAATGGGCAAGAAACTTCACCGTTAGTCTTTTAAAAAGTTTTTCAAAATTTGCTTTTAATAGATAACAATAAAAGTTCTATTGTGTCCTTCAACCGATTAAAAAGCAAGTTTTAGACACTAAAGTAATGATGATTTATACTGTATATTTTTGTTCTAGGGACACAATATACGGGAGAATGTCATTGGTCGTTGCAAAACAAGAACTATTTTGGATGTTACTACAAAAATGAAAGAGATTCCACTATATTGAATCTGTCTGTATAAATTGCATATGATTGAGGTGGTCTGTTTGTGTCAGGCTTGGCTATTAGAAGATAATAATAGATATTTCGACGGTGTTCTATCAGCATCCCTTGGTTCTGGTGGGGTGAATAGAGGTTAAAGGAAGTTACTAAGAAAGAACGAATGAAAGGAAGATAAAAATGTAATTTACCTTGTCTAGTCCTATGGTTGTAGGCAAGCCAACTGCCAAGTTCGGCATAAAAACAAGTGTTTTGTTTGTTTTACTTTTTCAAAGCAGCGGGTGCGTAACACGCTAGCAATGGCTTTAATTTTGACAGTTCAACAACATTCATTGCGTAATTTACGTTGTTGAGCAGACAAGTTTTTAGAACATATGAAGCAATGGATTAGCAATATACTTCAAAATTAGATTAAGATGGAGTGTGTTACGAATTTAGGGTGCTGTATTTAATTGACTATGTACTGTCATAATATTATTTTGTCGTCTAAAATATTTGTAAAGAGAAGAAATGGAAATTCTTATACTCATTTTAAAGTGTGAACACGAATCCTATCAAGCCACTTTTCACAGAAAATCAATTGTTCCAATGGCTAAGTGTGCACACATCCTTACTACAAATCGATTACCATAAAAAGCCCTCCCCAATTGATACTAACTCATGTTAAAACCTTTAATTAAAGAATAAGTCTTTAATTAAAACCGTCGATAAGACTTGGACAGATCCGTGAGAAAGTCCATCAATTTAGCCCCAAAATAAACGTTGGCTCATTACTCTTGGGGCTCATTTATCTATGTCTAAAGGGGCTTTGTGGCTCAGAAATGGGACTTAAAAAATGTCTTTTTTTGTAGCCTTTCAGGGGTTCGTAGTAAGGAATCGAAAAACATATTTTCCCTGCTATGATTTGTTTTTGTATGGCTTAGAGAAGGTAGCTGTTAAGGTGCAAATTCCTGCTTGTCACTTTTCAATGTGTTGCATATGGAAATTGCTTGACGAAAAGGAAATTGCTTTTAAAAATCTGCTTCTGAAGTACTTGGCTGCAAGTTCGAAACCTGACATACACTGGCTAAGCTTTAACTGGAGTGGAAACTACAGACTTAAGCTTTTTTTTTTAATTTTTGATTGTTTTTACGCCACTTACACATACTCGTAGTAACTAGTATAGTTTTATTTAAAAAAAAACTACACGAAAATCTGTATCGCAAAAAAAAAACGGCTAAATAAATTACGGAACCCATAACAACTTTGGCCTCTTTACTACATTTTCATCGGCAGTTCCGGGTCAAATTAAAATATTTTCACATTACGTCATCAGAGTAGCAATATTGATGTGTCAGCGTTGAACGGGTTAGCGGGTACACTGAGGATTTTTTATTAGAGGATTATATCGAGAAATTCCTTCGGTACATTTTTAATTTGACCTCATTTTTTAAGGGGTGTTTTTATATCGAAGATTGGAATAAAATATCGGTGCTTTCAGTTGGCTGAAGGTTTTTTAATATTGTTATTTTCTTTTAACTTGGTTAGCCTTGCAACGAAAGTGTTTGAAACTTTGTCATTCAATTACGCTGCAAAGACTTGTATTTTGGTATAGATTTGTAGAATATTGGTATCGTATCGTGTTATCCAGTAACTGGGTAGTGGAGGTCAGATAGGCAGTCGCTCTATGTAAAATATTGCTATTCAGCTGCATCAGGTAAGACTGGAAGCCGACCCCAACATAGTTGGGAAAAGACTGTAAAATTATCGCAGAACTACTCTAATACAAATTTTAATTCTGTTTTTTTTTTAAGAAAAGGTTTTGCAAATTGAGACACGTTGATGCTATAGATAAAAACCAATTCATTATACCTTATCTAGGAGCAACCTACGACCCATAGAAACCCAGTCAAACGTGTCAGCCTGAAAAAACAACAATAGAACAATTCCACAATTTTCTCTGCATCATTTCCCCATTTATTTTCAAAGTCTAAGCAGAAATCCGTCTTAATTTTCCCCTGAAAATACAGGGTGATTTTTCACGTCGGCCAAGGAGAGCGGAAAGGGCTACCCTGAATTAGATTTGAACACAAAAGACTGTATTAAGTATTGTTTGTTGTACCCTACATCCATTGTTGGCAAAAATGTGTCCGACAAGAAAACGCTTTTTCGGGTTACACAATGTTTTTCTGTTTTATATTTTAGGGTTAACTGGTGATGGGTCAGTAATATAAAGTGTTCGAGGGTTAAGAGAATAATTGAGGGACTAGCTGAAAATAAAAGATCTGGGGGCAATTCTCGTAATTTTAAGAACGTTCACAGTCTGATCTCAGTCAAAAAATACTTGTAATTTCCCTACATTTTGACATTTGTTTGTCGCCAAGATGAGACTGCGACTAGATTTTGAACGTTTTAAATAACGAGAATTGGCCTTCTGATATCGATATAATGGTCATCACTATACTCTCGTATATAAAAAAAAAATACGTGTGGCACTCGGGGACTGCCGCGGTAAAGCTATTGCATAGCAACGCACACAAACACCGTGCCGAAGTCTGCCGAACTGATACGACGTTAGACGATGCTTAGGTTTATTTTCGTTACGGAATTTCTTCATTCGGTCGCCGCGCTCAAAGCCCAAGATAAAAGCTATGCAATAGCTTAAAAAACTGGCGGAGTGCGAGGCGGACTCGCACAATAAGGATTTCGTACCACAAGATACAAAACGTATTTCTTGTATGGAGACCAACTTCGATTTTTATTAACTTTGTATAACTATTATTTACTGTTATAGCGGTAATAGAAATACACACTTTGTGAAAATTCCAACTGTCTGTCTATTACGGTTCATGAGATACAGCCCGGTGACAGTCGGATTGACGGACGGACAGCGGAGGCTTAATAATAGGGTTCCATTGGCGCCCTATTTTATTTCTTAAGAAAACTTACGTACGATAGTTTTTATTCCGATATTCCCACGGGATCGACCATAGATATCCGTGGGATCGACACTTATGCGGGTGAAACCGCGGGACGCTGCTAGTCTTTCTATATGTTAAATTTCGTGCCTGTACACACGGCTGCATTAACTGTTTACCCCTTTCAAAGCTACTTTAATGTGTAACTCCCCAATTGATGCAGCTGTCTGCACCTACTTCCTATGTATATTGGTATATAAGATAGTTCTAGTGAGAGAGTGGTGACGTTATCTCTGGGTTAGTAGATGCAATTTGCAGATCCTTGGCACCCATTTGCATATTCGACTGCGAAGCGTAGCAGGGCTTGCATATACTATATGCATTTGTAGGGTTTAAATTTAAGGGTGAATGTATTTCTTATTAGAAGGTAGATGTAGTCTGAGGGGCTTGTGGCTTATTAATACAGCCGCACGGATAGATCGATCAGGTTAAGCTACGCTTGCCGTGGTTGGTTCGTGGATGGGTGACCATATTCACATACCAAGACCCCTCCGTGCCTCGGAAAGCACGTTAAGCCCTTGGTTCCGGCTGTCATTCATAGATCTTTGACAGTTGTTACGGGTCGTCAGTAGCCCGAAAGACTGACAACAAGTCTTACCAAGGGCGTCCAAGGGTATCGTATTACCCAGTAACTGGGTTGTGGAGGTCAGATAGGCAGTCGCTCCATATAATATACTAGTATTCAGCAGCATCCGGTTAGACTGGACGCCGACCCCAACATAGTTGGGAAAAGGCTAGGCAGAAGATGATGATGTAAAGTCTGACTTTTAGAAAGAATAAATGTATATATTTTTGTACACAGGGTTTTTGGTGTTACATAATTTCATTTTTCTTCTCTAAGGTATTTTTGGGTGTGTAGACTGTTTATGGATATAAACGATACATCATGCCTGTATCCCCCAAAGGGTTTGGGCAGAGGTGTACCTTTAGCACATTCATTTCGCACGTAATGTTCAAGTCCCCTTTAACCGTGCACAAAACCAGCCTCTGGCTTTGCCTCTCTCTCTCTCTCCACTGAGAAATTCCAGATGAAAAACCCAATAACACTATCCGACCCGGGAAGCAAACCCAGAGCCTCATACTCCGAAGTACTTCCGAAAACTAGACCAAAGAGGTGTAAATAATCGTTTTGTGCTTCTTCATGCCAATCATAAAAATATTTATGATATGGCTTAAATGTGTGGTAGATTTTGGCGAAGCTTTGTATAGTGTACATTCACCACATCATCATCAGTTAGTTATTCAAGTACATTTTGTTTCACATAAACCTACATGGGCACTTATGAAACGTCAGAAGCTAGGTGCACGGTTCCAATTAGTCGTTTCCTATTGAGAAGAGTCGGCAAGAAACTCCACTGGTACGCTTTAATACAGACAGCTTCGCTCCGTATATCTTATAATCTACAAGTCGGTATCTTTTGCCTAAATATAAGTTTTAATAAATTCTAACTTTATAAAAAAAGTCTCTTAATCCTCCTAGAAAACCACTTAAAACAATATTTAAAACCTCAACTTCCTTACAAAGAAATTAGAACAAAAAATAAAAGTTTTCCCTATTTCACGTCAGTATTTTCTGGGAGGAATCCGAAAGCGTCTGGATTGTGTTATCTGCTACACATCCGACATGTGAAGAGGTAAAGGCTTTGTTTTTATGTTAAATATCATGGTGAACGGTAAACAAGGGTTTTTTGGGTTTTTCAGGAGGATATGTTGAGATTTATGGTCTTTTTAGTGCCTTTCTTCTTTAGTAAAAGTTAGCGTAAATTTTGCATGGCGATTCTATTTAATGAACATGGACATTGATGAGTTGCGCTGGAAGAACATATAGTGACCTTATTGGTGATGTACTTCAAAAAGGTCAGGTGTGTAGTACCTACTCGCAACTGGCGTGCGAGTACTATGCACCTGCTGACCTTAGTGAAGAATAAGACCAATCATGAATTATCAATTAATTTCGACGCTTAAATAAATAGAAAGCGTCACATAGAAAAAGTAATTGGTTGAAGTATTAATTAACAATCGGTTAGAACGAAATAAATTCATAATAAGATTATTTACCTAGGGGTCCGAACCCAGACAGCCGCTTTACTTTGTAAATAATTCCATCAGCACTGCTCTCAAAACGCTGAAGGAAAACATTATGAGGAAACCAGCATGTCTTAGAATCAAAAATTCGAAGACATGTGACATCTGCCAACCCGCACTGGACCCGCATGGTGGAGTACGGCCCACTCTCTCTCACAGAGAGGAGGCCTGTGTCCTAGTAGTGGAAACATTATAGGCTGATTATTATTATCAAAATAAATCAACAAACACTAAGAATAAAAACATTTATTATTCTACTTAGAAACACCAGACGATCAAGAATGTTAAATCAACTACGCAGCTCTCACCCGAAAACGTTCAGAAATAGCCGAAAATATAAGAAAGTAAGTACGTAACCACTACGCAATGTTATTCTTCCATCGGCAGCCTCTTCAAACAATATTTCCAATAGGCCCGGAGATAATCCACTTATCAATAAAGATTCCATTCAATTACCTACGTACATCAATAAGGGGCGCTATAAATTATAAGCGTTTGCAAATATTTGCATTTGTTTAATCAGGTACTGCGCACAATTAGACGAGACACCTGCGCACTTTTAGGCGGTGCGTAGACTTGGCCACTTCTGGCGCTTGCTTCGTGGTGGGGTTGTTGCTTCTTTTTTTTTTGTTGTCGGAATGAAGTTCTTTAACGGAGCTTACGGTAGGAGTGAACTGGTAGATATCGTCATGTAGCACAAAATTACACACACAATACATATACCTACATGTGTAATAGCGCTGTGCCCCCTTCATGTGACTTTTTATTATATATAATTGATATAATAGAAAGGGGGGTTTTCGTGGGTGTTGAAGCTAATAGTGAGGTCAAAATGAAAATCCAGATTTCGGCTGCAAAAAAATTCAAATTTCTTATGATGGGTGTCGTTTTAATGCTTTAGGAGGTTGCTGAAACCGATAGTGTTCACAATAAACATCCAAGATGGCGGCTGCGATAATTTTCAAATCTCTCGGCGCTTTGATATTTGCGCAGCCGCCATCTTGGATTTTCATTTTGAACCTGGTACCTGCCGGGGGGTCCATCGACCCCATACTAAACAGAAAGCCAGTATAATTAAAGAGCAACTGTTTATAGCTGGGGAGTGGCCCACCCAGCTAGATGGACTGGCGACCTTATGAAGGTGGTTGGGACAAATTGGATGTGGAGAGCGGAGGACAGGGTGTTGTGGCGCAGTCTGGGAGAGGCCTATTTTCAGCAGTGGACTGCGGTAGGTTGAGTTGATGGAACTGCATATAGTGGAAATGTATAGCTTGGACATGTATATGTGATCATGTAGGTATACCAGACAACCTTTAGATGGATAAGAAAATACCTAAGACAATGGAATGTGAAAACCAAATTACAGTTTAGATTTTCACATTTTCAGATTATTATTAAGCATTACATTTTTATTATCAGCCAGTATTGTCTCGCTCTCAAACAAAAACCTCTTAATTTTTTCCACTTATCGAAACCCTCTGCTATCTCATCAATACACCAGGGACTCATTTACCAAAGTCGTCTCGCTTGACCTATAAATAAAAGTTTACTTTCTTCTATTGCGTTAAATAAAGCAAAGCGATCAGTCGTTCGTTTGTGGAGGGCCTTACAAGAATTCATTAGGGACGTGTAAGTAAAGTTATCTTAATTTGTAGCACCGAGGGGCTTTTGTATTTTATTTAGTATACTGTTTGTGCCGCGGTAATAAAATGTGGAGAAGAAACTTTTAACTTCATCATTTCAGTCGAAAGATGGGGTATCGTGTTACCCAGTATCTGGGTTGTGGAGGTCAGAGAGTCGGATGGAAAATACTGGTATTTAGCTGCATCCGGTTAGACTGGAAACCGACCCCAGCATAGTTGAGAAAAGGCTAGGCAGACGATGACTGCCTACTGTTTATGTGCGCATAGAAAAATTATCCGTAATTATCCCGGCTATAGGCAGAGGTGGAAAACCCACCATCTCCACTTGAACCCACCATACATACCCTCGTGCTTGAGAAGTTGATTCTATGTCCTGAATTTCTTTTAGCATTCTCGTGTTTTAGAAAATATCGTAGTATGTTCAGTATTGTGTAGATACACTACTGTGTATGGCCATACAATTTGCTTGTTCCGTATGAGTATCGAACACCAGCCATAGTTCAATCACAGAGCTAATCAGCTTTGCTCTCCGGGAGAGATTTTCACGCGAAAAATCACACTCGAATTGTTCTCGACTGCACGCAATCAACCTACGATTCAGAACCCTGCGATAACACTTTTGGCGTTCAATTTGTAGACGCCGCGAATACTAAGGCGAATATTAATCGGGATAATTGTTCACGCGTCCTCATTGCTTTGATGTCGAATCTTTGTTGTGATAATAAGCTTATTTGTTATTTATTTATTTTATATAAGATATCTTCAGAGCTGACAGTAGGTAAGTCATCATCATCTGCCTAGCCTTTTCCCAACTATGTTGGGGTCGGTTCCAGTCTAACCGTATGCTGCTGGATACCAGTATTTTACATGGAGCGACTGCCTACCTGACCTCCACAACCTAGTTACTGGGTAATACTCGTATGTTACCCCTTGGTAAGACTGGTTGTCAGACTTTCGGGCTTCTGACTACCCGTGACGACTGTCAAAGATCCGCGAATGGCAGCCGGGACCAACGGCTTAACGTGCTTTCCGAGGCACGGAGGAGCCTCGGTATGTAAAGATGGTCACCCATCTACAGACCAACCGCGGCAAGCGTAGCTTAACCTGATCGATACGAGTACATATTTTTTAACACGTTTCTTGTATGGGGGAGGAGAATAGAGATGGCGGGATGAGCTGGACTCCTTTGATAAAGTTTGGTCCTTGGCAGCTCTGGCAGAGAGAGGTGGAAATACATTCGGGAGGCCTTTGCGCAGCAGTGGGACATTAACGGCTGAAAATAAAACAAATCTTGTATTCATTTTAAAATGTATTATTTGTTGATATAGCGGCTAAAGTACTACACAGTACACTATGTGGAAATTTTATGTATCTACCTATTACAGTTCAAGGGGCATATTTTCTATGTCCGTCAACGAAGATACGGGCTCGTCCGAAGGTGTTCGGCACTTTGGAATTAACCCTACTCCCGATTAACCCTTCGGATGTCGGGAACGTCGCTTTTTAATTGTTTCTGTAATTACGGCATTCAACCGGTTAATTAACCTTTTCGGACGAGCAAAAACATCGGGAATAAGGACAGCTGTCAAATCGTGTCATCATTCATTCTTAGGGCCGAAACACATAACCGCGTTGCGGCACCGCATCGCCAAAATCGGCAGTGCCGCCCGTCTACGCGTTGTTTATTATTCATACACCGCACTTGTTGTTGCGGCGCGGTGCCGCAACGTGGTTATGTGTTTCGGCCCTTAGTTCGGGCCCCAATCTAATTTTATGTCCGAAGGTGATACGGAATAGGAATCTCCCGAAAGTACGGATTTCTTGCGTAGAGTGTTGACCCCTGTAGAGCCCTGTGACGAACGGACGGACAGACAGCGGAGCCTTAGCAACAGGGTCCCGTTGGCACCCTTTGGGTACAGAATCCTAAAAAGTGCAGGGTCAATCAGGTTTAGCTTTACAGGAATATTATAAACTAGCAGGGCCGTGGGGTTTCACCCGCAGAAGTGTCGATCTCGTGGGAATATCGGAATAAATACTATTTTATGTCCATTCCCGGGACTCAAACTATGTTTATACCAAATTTCATCTAAATCGGTTCAGCGGTTTAAGCGTGAAGAGCTAACAGACAGACAGACCCACTTTCGCATTTATAATATTAGTATGGATTTGGTAGCGCCTTCTATAGCTCGTTCGCACCCATCCTAAGCTGGTTATTCCCTATTGTTAGTAATATTGCAATCAGAATTGGTTTATGTGTGTTAGGTTATCGTTACAAAATGGAGTGCGAATATGTGGCTTATCTAGTGAGTTATTGTCGCATTATTTTAGCGAAATTTCGTGCGGGTGAGAGCATTTTAATGGGTATCCTGTTTTGTTGCTTATTTATGTAGGTATTTATGCGGAAGGGTATTAGCTACTAGGATTTCTGGGGTTTAAATTAAGCTAATAAGAATTAGGGGCTTGTGACTAAGCAATTGAAAGTTTCACAGAATGTGTATTTCTGTTACCGCTATAATAAAAATCAAATTAAGTTAAAAATTAAAGGAAACCCATAAAAGAAAGGTGATGAAAAAAATTGCGACTCGCACTTGGCTGGTTTTTCAAATACTTCTCACCATATTAACAGCAGCATTACTCCTTTCCATAATCAAAGTCGTCACCTTCCAACCTCCATTAAAACCTTATTGCCACAGCATAAAAAAGAAGCACCTACCTACCTACCAAGCTACTTCCACGTTGTTATGTTGTTTCATTACTTACCTCTCGAATCATATTACGGGTTCGACCATAAATTTCGCCAGGATCCGTATCGTGGAAGAGGGTGTAAATTAAAAAAAAAGTAGCTTGGGTTTTTCTGATGTTGTTTTTTTGTCGTTTTGTTGTGACTAGTTGTTGGTATGTAGGCTACGGGGATTGCTTTGATGTTCTCACTCCACGATTTTTCGTGTCCTAAAACATGAAATTACTGAGACGTAGTTAATTTAGTTATTCGTGCAAAGTACACATCTCATTTAAAATCACGGAAAAAAATATTATCCTGGCAAAAATACACGTCTCGTTTAAAAACACACGAAAATATAATCATTCTGTATTTATGATTCCGCCAATTGACAGTTAAGGGTTTAAATATCGTACCCAAGAGCAATGGTGGTCCAATGGTAACGGCCCCGACTTACGAGTTGTAGGTCGTAGGTTCGAACCCAGACAGGCGCTTCACTTTATGTATCTAAATAATTTCATCGCCGCTGCTCTCAAAACGGTGAAGGAAAACATCGTGAGGAAACCGATATATCCTGGAATCAAAAATTCTGCTGCCCTCCACTAGTGATATCCAAAACCGAGGTCCGTACCACACAGGGGTTGTGCTTAGTTTGTAATATTTTTTAAAGCCTTAATTTATTTAGGCACTTAATTTATTTAGGTTGTACTGCGAGATGTCATTCAAAAAAACAAAAAAAAAAGCAAAAGATACGTTGTGGTGGCGAAAACGGGCGTTGTCTTTAAATATTCACATATAAAAAAAACATTGGGTACCTACCAAAAACGTTTTCCTTTTACCATGACTTTTAGCATTATTTCAGTTTTAAGTAGATCTAAGTCTTTTGTAGTCCATTGTTTCCTAGACACCAACGCGTGCGTCGGTAACAAGGGGTAGGATAATGTTTCATACACATTATGATATCTCTTACTATTCCATATCTTTAGCTGAAGAATGAACCTTTCATCTAACTACGTGGGAGTTGAAAGCTTTTAATGCAAAAATCTTTAGGTGCACTACTATACTTATAGTATTTTTTTTAATGGAAATTAGCACCGTCTCGAGGTAAAATTTAGAGGTGCATTTCTTGGTCGTAAACTGCACCTCTCTATCTTGTGCTATAGCACACCGAGTTTTAGAAAGAGAGGGTCACACTGGTTCGAGTGAGATAGGCGACGCTTTACAAAGGGAATAATATTCTAAAATGTCAAAATTAAAAGTCGTTTGTTCAAAGACTATTATTATAAGGCCGAGAAGGACTCGAATGAAAAAGTTTGCCCAATTTTAAATTATCTGTGGTAGTTGCTTAGATATCTACTAGGAAGAGAACATCATAAAACAGCGTGCTTAGGCCACCAGATTTAAAATAGGAGCTGACATTTACGTACGCACCCTAAATTAAAAATAAATTGTTGCGAAGTTACGAATATATAGGAGAGAGGATGAATGAAAAGAATTTAAAAGTCAAAAACTAAGAAACGGCATTAAGAGATGCCCTGGAATGATAATACGAACGTAGTTAATAATCTTAATCAGGGAGGGTATCTCTTATCTCAAAAGGATGATGTAAGTGGTCACAAAATGCATTCAATCAGTCAACTCAGCTTATCGCAGTCCACAGGACATAGGCCTCTCCACTCCCACTTTCTGCATCCAGTCTGTTCCAGCCACCTTTTTAAGGTCGTCTGTCCATCTAGCTGGGGGGCATCCCGCACTACACTTCACGATACGCGGTCGTCACTCCAGAAGGTAAATTCTCGTAATTTCAAAAACTTGTCAAAAATATAGGGAAATTAGAAGTATTTTTGACAGATTGAGACTGAGATCAGACTGTGAACGTTCATAAAATTACGAGAATTGCCTCTCAGGACTCGTCTGTCTGCTTCACCGGCCATCAGTCCTTTGATAAACATGGCCAGCCCTCTGCCACTGCAAACACATGTAAATAACAAATAATGATATTTCCATTTCTAAAGCTACTACTATCATTAGTAAGAATGGCTACTGTAATAAAATTAAAACTAACACAATAATACGCAGTGACACAACAAATTAAAATGTCCGCCTCCGTTACAGTGTGGAGTGAAAATAATTATTTTGTGCAGTCACACACCGGCTGGAAGGCGGACTGGGGAATTTAATCTAAGTTGTATTAAGCTGCATGTTTTTGTAGTGAGGTTTGTCTAAATTGTTGCTGTTTTGTGCGATTTTGTGTCGTGTATGATGCGATTATTGTCCATTTGATGCATGGTGTCTGTGTGAGGTAGGTTGTAGGTTAAAAGTCGGGCTGTTTGTTTTGCGACATGTCCCGAGCACACATAGGTACGTAGATACTATGTAGTATGTACACTTTTACAGACGCCAGCACATCAAGCTACCCGAAACTGTAAAATTTTCACAATCAACCTTGAACCTTATGTTTCAGCGATAAAGTTGAAAATCTATTAAAGAAATTTGACAGATTGTAGTAACTTGAAATAAATAATCAATAAAAACAAAACTAAACGGCGCCGTTCAACTAGCGGCCTGAATGATATTTAGCCATTCAATCAAATAGCTAGGCAAATGACTTGAATATTGCTCGCACGGACATTTAAAACAGAAGACGAACTGGCAGGTGATCGAGGAGGGGGGAGGGGGGGTCAGGGGATCAGACAGAATAAATCATTTAAATCGGCACTGATATAAAGCGGCAGTTGTTTATTGTAGTTTTTCGGCAGAAGTATACCTACAGGGCACCCATATTTCGCCAGTTACATAACATTTTTAGTGAATATTTTAATATAAAAAAAATAAAAACATTTTATTTGCGAATGGTAATATTTTTTTTAGCATGTATGGATGCTATACTATTGCGGGTTAACGGGAACGCCCTCTGTTAGTTAACATACTGTATATTTTGTATATAAAATTCAAAGTCCTGACTGACAGATATATCAACGCACAGCCTAAACCGCTGGTCCTAGAGATATGAAATTTGGAGGGTATGCTCTTTGTGAAGAGAAGGTGTCCACTAAGAAAGGGTTTTTCGAAATTCCACCCCTAAGAGGGTGAATGGGGTAGGGTGAAATTTCACGAGGACGAGGTCGCGGGCAGAAGCTAGTTTACGATAAAATTGGACGAACTCTTCATCAAGACTATTGTTAATCGTTTGGTTGTATTACTTATAAAGACTTTAACTGCCCCGTTGGTCTCGTGGTCGCAAGCGCGACTGCTGAGCGTGGTGTTCTGGGTTCGATTCCCAGGTCGGGCAAAGTGTTATTGGGTTTTTCCATTGAACACTTCTCAGTAAGAGCCCGGAGTTTGGAAGTCAGCGGTGTGATACCTCTGTTCTGTGCCTCGGAAAGCATGTTAAGCTGTTGGTCCTGCACCTAATCTCTCTCCGGTCGTGTCGGATTGCCGCTCCATTGGACTATGAGAGTGAGGGAAGAGAGAGTGCACCTGTGTCTGCGCATACACTTGTGCACTATAATATCTCCTGCATCGATGGCTAGTCTCTGTTGAGATTGATCGCCATTCCCGAAATGCGGTCTGAAGGACTAAGATCCTCTGGCTAAAAAGTACCTAAAACAAAATAATATGGACCAAAACGTCTTCAAAAACATTATTGTGGGTATCCACGGTTTTGGCTACCTTCCAACCAAAGTCTACGAATACCTACATGTACCCACAAACATGTATATACACATACATGTATATAATAAACAGACGTACAAAAACAGTTAATTTATGAAATATTTATTTACTCCACACAAAAATTTAGGCTCTATATGCTCCTGTTAATGTAAAATGGATTTTACGACAAAAGAAATACGGTTCGTTTTGTTTTGACTGTTAAATTAAATGGGCTACTGATTTTTATCCTAAAGAATGGGAAATTCGTAATATACTGTCTATTGTTTTAACAGTTAGCTTTATATTTGTTTAGATCTGGTTTTTCAGCCTGTTTTTTACTTTTTTGTTGATGTGGGTAAAACTAGTGACATTCCGGCTATTTTTCATTTTGCTGCGACAAAACTGTTGGGCTACAAAAAAACGATAATTTAGAATAATACCGAATTCGGGAATATTTCTAGTAGAGAACACTCGTATTGCGTAGACACAATTGTAAACTTTAAAGGGGCTTGTGGCTAAGTATAACAGCCGCAAAGATCAATCGATCAGGTTAAGCTACACTTGTCGCGGTTGGTCCATAGATGGGTGACCATCTTTAAATACCAAGAACCCTCCGTGCTTCGGAAAGCACGTTAAGTCGTTGGTCCCAGCGGTCCTTTGTCGTTACAGGTCGTCAGAAGCCCGAAAGTCTGACAGCCAGTTTTACCAAAGATTAAACTGGGTTGTGGAGTTGAAGAAAACGTCGAGAGAATGGAAGAAGAAAACGTTTTGCGTCAACCCCAAGTAACATGGGACGAGGCAGGAAGACGATTATGAACTGAGAGGGCTGTAAATGATTTTAGTTATGGGGAATCAGTAAGGTCGTCTTTATAGAAATTCAACGTTACGTATTCCCCAGCTCCCGTAGCATGGCCACCATAGAAACGAGCTTTGTCGACGGAAGAATAGACAAAATGACAGATTGTAGACATATTTTTGTCTATTCTGCCTGTTTTTTTATCTACTCTTCCGTTGACAGAATCCGTTTCCCATAGAAACGGGTTTACGCATGCTGAACGAATCTCTTATGACAAAAGAGTGTTTATGTATCTCAAAGAACTTTCTATATAAAATAACCTCTAATTTACGAACTTAAATCATTACCACAAAGCAAGCAAATCCACAGCCAAGAGGCCCCCTGGCTTAGTTACCACAATCCAAGCCAAGTTTATATTTAATCAAATTGTTATCCAGACAGCCGGAACCCACAATTTATTCCCCGGTCGATATTATATTAATTGCGACCACTTGTTTTCTATCTCCATGGTCGTGTAGATGAAGTGCGACCATTTATATCCATCGCGGCCACGTTGAATTAGGGGTTGATGTGTTGTGGTATATTTTTCCCGTTTGGCGTTCGGTCCGGTGGTTCCGTTCAGTTCTTTGGTGACAGATGATACTGAACTCTAAATGTGTTTTTTTTTGGGATCCGGCGAACGTTTTTGATTTTGTTTGTGTAAAGTACCTACCAAGCGTATTTCACAGTGTTCAGTTGGACAGTACCTATATTATTATATCAAGTAATATAGAGAGATTTAAAAAAAGTGTCCCAAAGAGAAGTTAACCGGGAAATAATATAAAATAATTATTAATGGAATCTCAAAATGAATGCAAATATACTATACCAACAAATATCACGACTATTTTATGAAGAGTGGGTCCAGTTGACCAAAGACGCTTAACCGAACACGTTGTTCAAGTTGGATCGAACCCCGAACCTCAGTTGCGCTTGTGACTTTTTAAGCTAACGAGGCAGTCCTACTTTAAACCTATTTATCTAGAAGAACTTTTACTCCTTTGTTTAAGTAATGATTAGCGACTGTTTAAGGTGAATGCGCAGTTGTAGCCCGCGAAATTAAATTATTCTTACGTTTTTTGCAATTTTCAGGTCAATGTCATGTTGTATCTTGATCAAAATATGATTCGCGACTATAACAGGTACGTATTTACAGAATCATAATCCTTAGAATCATTAATACATCTTTTTAAGTTAGGTTTGTACCATAAGAACAAATCTCTTATGGAAAAGTGCTTATGGTCGACGTGCAAATTACAAAAAACGTAAGAAGCTTTGAATTTCGCGGTCTACCACTGCGCATTCACCTTAACCATTCATTTTGAAGTTTACGTTTCTTCACTTTAAGTAACGTTTGGGGTTTTTTTTCACTATCCCACGCTGTTCCTCTCCTGGGCAACTCAGACAACGTCTCAGTTAAGCGGTCAGACTATAGCCTCATGAGATTGTTCAAGTTAGTTTGTAAGCGACATACGCTATGACCCAGTTGGACGTGACCTAGGATTTACTATTTATTTACGCTTTCATGTTGACTGTGGAAGATTGGCTACGTTTTATTGTCGGCTCATTACCGTTTATCTGAAGATTGTGCCTGTACTGTCGGAATCAAAAGTAATAACATATTTCTGTAAATAGGAGCTGATTTATTTTGCCACGTTTCTATCTACTGTTTATTTTACGTTCAGTCTGGAGAATGTATTGTTAAATTAACAAATTGCGATGTTATACTTGAATATACGATACGGACAATTAAAGTTGGTAGTCAATTTGCTTATCAGTCAATTTCCTGACTTTTGGAAGTGAAAACTTCTTTAGGCGCGTTGGGCATTTTTTGAAATGGGAAAAAACCGTTGAACTCGCGATACTGTTACCGACACCGCGCTACATTCAGATGCGTTCGGCTGTCCTCGGGATGTACTCGGTTTTAATGTATTTCCGATATGTCAGTGAGTGATGGAAAAGTATTCTGTTTATGTTTTGTTTATATGACGATTCAAAAAATACACACGTAATTGTTCAAGTTTTCACTTCTGTCGGCACTCCCGGAGTGTTTTTGTTTTCTTAGGCTTTTTGTGTCCCACTGCTGGGCAAAAGCCTCCACTTTTTCCTTCCAATCCTCCTTGTGCGATCTCTAGCCATGTTGGCCCTCCAAACGTTATCAGATCGTCACACCAACTTACTTTACATTTTTTTAATTGATTAAGTAATATTTGGCGTACAGAATACGTTAGGTAAGTAATATTTATTTTTAAATATCATGAAAACATTATAATGGCTTGTTGACTTAAATTATCATCCTCTTCCAGCACTTATGATTATGATAAAATTCCGTTAGAAAAAGATGTTCATTAGAGTTCATTTCCTTCCTAGTCGTATCCACTTTCACACAATCCATCTTTTCTCTGTTCTGCCTCTCTTATAACCAATTTTCGTGGACTTTGGACGTGGACACCGTCAAAACATTTTCTCCCAGTGAACCTTCACGTTTAAGACAAAAGCGCACACAAATCTGACGTGTCTAGCCTTTTCCCAACTATGTTGCGGTGAATCTACAGGGTTATTGGAAAAACATCAACAACCTCTTCAGGGGTCATTGTACTCATCATTATGAATAACTTTTACTATTGGCCTAAACCTGAAATCACGAAAAAAAAATCAGCTGTTCCCTACATTTTGACGAGTTATACGAACATAAATGTAGGGAACAGCTGCTTTTTTACTTGATTTCAGGTTTCAGGTTTGTAGACCTGAGTATATGGTTTTAATTGCAACTCGATACTTCCACGCGTTCCCGAGATAAAGGGTCTTGACAAACAGACAGACGGACAACACATTTATCCTATAAGAGTTCTATTTTTCCTTTTGAGGTACGGAAAAATAAAAAAAATCAAGCAATCTGGTGCTCACGGTTTTACTGTCATTCTATGGAAACTACGTCGTGTGCCAGGATAATAATATTAGGTTTAAGCGTGATTGAGTAACAAACATCTTCACAAACTTTCACTAGGTACTTGCATCGCCCTTCCCTTGTTCTGTCACTTGCCTGTAACCCATTCACAATAGGCGAAAAACCCCTAATTCTATACGAAAAAATTACAAGTATTAATCTCCACGCTTTCTCACATACTCTCTACGACCGGCGTTACTTTAATCAGCCCCACCATCTCGTTGAGTCGCAAATTTTTTGACCAAAGCATGAACATCTGTTCTTATAAGTACCTTTAGGTAGTTCGTAAGGAAAGAAAAAGTATTCCCGACCTACCAACCTCGAAAATCGACGCCATTTAGATAATGAGAGCGCCATTCTTAGAAGTCAAACGTCAAAGTTAGACAGTTGCCAATGTGCCTGTTCGAACAACAGTCGAAGTAACAAGTTAGAACAGGCTCATCTACCGCTGACTGCTTGTGAAAGATGTAGGCCTCGAGTTAATTGTTTTAGTCCTATTTGTAGAATGAGTCGACTACCAAACGTCACCTCGTTACTGGGCTGTTTAGTGAACTCTTAGTGTATATTGCAAAACATTCAAGTAGTCTGAAATTCGGGAATTGTAATAGACAGGTTATTTGATTAGAAATATACAATAATCGTATTGTATTACTAGGTACGTCACGCGGTTTCACCCACATAAGTCTTGATCCTTTGGGAATATCGGAATAAAAACTATCCCATGTCCTAATCTAGTTCATGATTTACCTATTGTGCCAAATTTCATTCAAACCCGTGCAAGCGTTTTAGCGTGAAATAATAACAAATAAACATAATATAGACCCACTGTGCACTGTTCATTTCATGAAACGTAGGCTGAAACATCCAAAAAGAAAAACCGTTTATTAAAGCTACCGTTTTCTGGAAGAGCGTTTCCGTCATATTTATAACGGACGTCACGAAAATCTGTAATTTTCGGCAGTATTTGACGTTTAGGTGTCAGAAAACACTGTATTGCAGCATTAGAGAGTGATTTCCGACTGAAAAAAAATTTTTGCTTCCTTTCTGCAACTGTTTCTATTGCTATACTCCTGCTAGTACACAGAACCTACTTAATTTATATACCATTGTATAGATAATTTAATGGGAATTAATTCTGTACTTTTCAAAAATTGAGTTAATACAGTAGAAACGAAAAAAACATCAAAATATTTCTAAAAAAATTCCCGTCAATCAAGTGTGAAAACTGAAAACATTGTAGCTTGTGAAAAAATCAATTAATTGAGTCAGTTTTGTTTTTAATAGATTCGTTTCACCCATAGGAGGAACCTTATTGAAAAGGGCTCTTATAATCAAAGTTTAATTATATTTAATTAAAAACTTACTAATATAATATCTATACTAATCTATGGCTTTTTATACGCCATATGAACATTATGAGTTGTGCACTTTTGGATTTTCAAATTTTTTGGACATTACGGGGGCATTAGGCGATCACCGCTCTTCTAGAATGCCGGTAGCTTTAGCTCACGTAGTTAATATTTGTCGTGTAGCAGTAGTGACCTAGTTGTAATTGCCACGACTTACGAGTTGTAGGTCGTAGGTTCGAACCCAGACAGATGCTTTACTATGTGTAAACTATTTCATTACCACTGCTGTTAAAACGGCGACAGAAAACATCGTGAGGAAACCGGCATGTCCTAGAACCAAAAATTCGAAGACATGTGACATCTACCAACTCGCACTGGGCCCGCATGGTGGATTACGGCCCACTCCCTCTCACTGACAGGAGGCCTGTGTCCCAGCAGTGGGAATATTATAGGCAGATTATGTATGTGTCGTGCAGCCCATCCTTAACTAAACAGACTATACAGTATTCATGTTAAGTTCCAAACTCTCAACCTCGTTGTAACAGTAATTACAAACTTGTTATAAATACCCCGGTCTTAAAAGTAACATCAATTCAAAAGAACCTTTCTTCCGAACCATAATAGCGTCATATTTCTAAAGAAAAATTAGCAAAAGAAAATGTTATGTCCTCAAACTACTTCCCAGTTTTCGTAGACCGTTAATTAGAATACGTTCTCAAACTATTGGAGAGTGGTCGGTGTCCCCAAACGAGGACAGTTACTAGGACACCCATTTATATGTAAATACCAGGAAAAAGTGCCTATTACTTAATGAGGGGTCGTAAAAGTTAGTTGACTAATTTAAGAGGGGAGCGGTTCTTGGTTGAGTTTGTTTTGAATGTCATTTTGTACAGAATGGCAACTTGAAACGTTAAAGTTTGACGTCTGACTTTTATGAGTTTTGAACTGTGCGTTTGCGTTGAATGACAGAAAAATTCAAATGCGGAAGCCCGACTTTATTTGCCCGGCCTCTGAGGATTCTTACATAACATCACATCTCGACTGTTATCGCTGAACGGTTAGGCAGAGGTGCAACTGAAGTACATCTACATTTAGCCAGTTATGTTTAAGTCCCATGTAACAGTGGGTGACCCTATTGTCATCAACCGAGCAGAAATCCAGACTCCGGGCTGCTACTGAGAAATTCCAGATGGAAAAAGTCACTAACAGTTTTCCCGGCTGGGAATCGAACTCAGGACCACGTGGTCAGCAGTAGTGCTCCTAGCTAGATAACTCAAGAGCAACTACTTCGCGTGCCAAAAATCGCACCAGCTTACGTACAAAAATCGTAAGCAGCCACTTTCGCGCTCAGTCCTGTGTACTGCTGGCTGGGTGAGCGTGAGCGCTGGCGCTAGGCCCCAGGGGTGGGGAAAGACGGGTGCCGCACGCGGCGGCGTCTTTGAATCGATTTCATTTTCCCATCACTAAATAGTACTTGTGACGTCTTAGTAAGTAGTCAAAAAATGGCACGCTTGGTTTTCATACAGAACGTGATACTTGCGCGTTGTCTAGGTCTATCTATATCTGTGCTTGCACCAATAGACTCAGGATTCTTCATCATCAGCCCGACTTCACTGTGCCATTCCCCGGAGGATTCTTAACCGGAATTTATTAAATCGATAGTGTTATTCGATATCTTGACACACTAACTTCCATAAATTCAGTTAAGGACTTTGCCAAGTTAATATAGCTATTGATACTTTATGTAAGGACCTCAGAAACTGCGATAAAATAAAGGGCTCCTGCATAAATTATATTTAGCTCAAGACAACCCATCTCACAAGAGCCAAGTAATAATAAATATGGTCCGGTCGAAGAGTTTTCCATACAATTTGATGGGGGCGTCCCCTTGATATTTCAACGGCTTAATTTGTTCACCCTTTAACGAAGTTTGTAAGAAGCTTACATGTTTTGTTTGTGTTTAAAATTATGTGATAATTGCTCGGTGCTCTAATTTTGGAGCATTTGGAGGTGTTAGAAAATATATAATTTTGGATGCGAAAAACTTCGTGGTAGAAAATGTGTTTGCAAAATAAATGATTGAATGATTGAAATTGGAGTTGCTGACATTAGTGTTTGTGTTCCTAAACGAGTTCAAAGAGTGTTATATAAAATAGGAATAATTATGTATTTTCAAACTCACTAGAAAATATTATGTTTCATAAACATTAAGTATACATACATGTACAGTCAACAAAAGAGATAAGTATGCAGGATCGTCGGATGTAGTTGAAGTTTAGTAAGAAACCGATGGATGTTCTGGAATAAAATTTAATTTAATTAATAGAAAACAAACAGCTCATTTATAAAATTAAATTTCAGTCAACAACATCATCGGTTTCTTACTAAACTTCAACTATATCCGACGATCCTGCATACTTATCTCTTTTGTTGACTGTACATACATAAGTCGAATTATTCCGACCTTCCACCCTGCATTCTCTCTCTCATTTTGGTAACAAGTTTCAATAACTATAAGACACAGAAATAAAATAAACACAAACTACCTCAGTTCCTTACTCCCGAAAACCACTAAGAGTATCCTACCAGAATTTAACAAATACCTAATCTTATAAACCCAAAAATTACCTTATCCCCCATTCATTTACTTTACATCCCCTTCCTTGAGCAAAAATAACATCCTGAACAAAACAATTTGACGGGAATAAACGACACAATTACTTTCTTTTCCCCCACAATGGACGCAATTAGTCCACCACCTCTCCCCCCAAGGATGGAGGTTAGGATGGGGATGTAAGATGAGCCCCCCATACACACACGTGGGGTGAACGTGTATTGATAAAAATACACATTACAAAGTAACGATTGTCATCTTTTGAGGTCAATTTAAGAATAAGGCTGTCTACTTAGGGCGAATTTGAATGAAACTGATCTGTATATCTGATTTAGTGTTCTTCTAACTGAACAGACAGCTGTGCTGTTGGGGAGTTTGTTGTGTCACTTCTCCTTCCCAGCTAAAGCACTAGGAAGTGGTGAAGGGCTGGCATTGTGGGGGACTGTCTTATGAAGTTCAAAAAGTGCTGATTCTTAGCCTAGTTTGAATAAATGTCCTTTGATTTTGATTTTAAACCTCGCTCAAGAGCTGTCAGTGTCAAATTGGAATAATGACACTGACAGTTCTTGAACGCGGTTTTGATGTGCTAAAGCCACGTTGTATGGCAATGCTGATTCTTTAGCCAAAAAATAGGCCAGCCCTCTGTTCACGTGAAGAGTCGAAATAACAGAGGAATACGTTTGTATAGAATAAACGCCAACGACCACGTGAACGCGTTACATTTTAACTTCATGGACAGCCATGAAGTTCCCAAAAAAAGGTAGGCAGATAAGGACACACATTTCGCCATTTATTTTATAAGTCCCAAATGTAATAAGGGGCGAACCTTTTGCCATTAACCGGTCACAAATCCAGATTTCCAGGCTCAGGGAATTTCTTAATGGAAAAATCTAATAACATTCTTTTTCTCTTTTATTTTAGCTTTAGGTATTTATCCTAACTAATACTATAAATGAGAAAGTAAGTTTGTTTGTTACATTTTCACGCCTAAACCACTGAACCGAACATCCTGAAATGTTGCATATACGTTCTCAGGTGTACAGAAACGGACATACAAAAAAAATGCTATTCCCGAGGAAAACAACAATAACGTTATTATGATAATAGATGGCGCTACGTGTCTTTCAAACCATGATTGAATTATATTAGAAACTCGAAACTTATGCAGGTGAAACCGCGGAGCGCAGCTAGTTAGAAAATAAAACACTAAGCCCGACCCGAGGGTCGAACCCAGGACGCTCAGGAGTCGCGCTTAGAACCACTAGACCAAATAAGGCAGAAATAAAATAAATCATTCAAAGTAAATTCGCCTGGATATTTCCCTGATACATACTCGGTTTCTAAAAGCCTGATCAAGTGGTTGATCAGTAAATCTGCTGTCAAATTTAGGGTTGAACGAAATCACAAAAGGTTAATAAATTAAAAAGTTATTTTTTTATTTCCCTTGTTATGTGGGAGTAACCAGACGGTTGTCATCCCACTGGTGGGCACAGACTTTTATTCATGCCTGTGCATGTCCTAGTTCAGATTTTTAAGTCCGCGCTCAGAGCTTCCTAGCTCTAGGGCTCTCTAGAGAGCAGTGGTGGCCCAGTGGTAACGGCCGCGACTTACCGAGTTGTAGGTCGTAGGTTCGAACCCAGACATGCGCTTTACTTTGTGTAAATTATTTCATCACCGCTGCTCTCAAAATGGTGAAGGAAAACATCGTGAGGAAACCTAACCTAAAAGTTCTAGAACCAAAAATTCGATTATGGCCCACTCTCTCTCACTGAGAGGATGCATGTGTCCCAGTAGTGGGAACGTTATATACTGATTATGCTCAAGGCTTAGTTACATAGATCACTTTGATAACTGGTAGGTACAGCAGGATTTGGTCTTACAATCAGTTACAAAAAAACTGGTCAGCGAACATCCAAGTCGCAATTACTTTTTTTTGTGTTTTTTTTTATAACCTTTAAAAAAGACCCAGACAAGTTTTCTGCCAACCCTACCCAGGCCGCGACTTCGCCCTAAATATAAAGCAATGCCATTAAAAATTTGCGTTTATACTCAATCACGTCGTAAGTGTACATCGTCTTGGAGAATCAGCCACCTGGATTGTGTGAGGTGACGTGTTCAGGGGCTGAGTCATTTCTCGCTTAGCTTAGCTTTAGAGGTGACTTTTTCAGCTTAGCTTAGTAATTCCTTGAAACTTGTGACTTTTGGTTAGGAGATCTTGGTGGTGATTTTGATAATTTGGTGTTTTAACTTATTACACAATTGAGGACTTCCATACAGATGAATCGCTGACTGATTGTCATGCTATTTCGATTGGACATTTTTTTTATTACTGTAACCTTGTTGACATTTGCCATTTTTGTATTATTATTACATTTTTATTTGTATTATTTTATTTAAAATTATAAATGATTTGCATGTCCATGTGACGGTAGAACATGGACGACTCTTATAATAAAACATCTATGTATGTAGTAAATATCCATATTTGCAAACCAATAAATTATTTGATTTAAAAGTGAATAAAGGCCGCTCAAAATCTTGACATAATAATATCAAAATTATGAGTACCTAGCAGTGATCTGTCTGCGAAAAGCAAACTGAAATGTTTTGATTGTAATTATGCTTATTCACACTTTTTAACCATATTTGCACTAGATGAAAGCAAGGAAAATCAGCAAGATATGAGATAATTTCATGCGTAGAAAATGTTTACCACTACACTACACTTACAATGGTGAACCGATACAAACTATCTAATACACCCTATTTGGCGCTACTATGGAATCAACAATCGACGTTCTATTCTGTCTAACAAATTAATACATAACACTCCATTTCCTCATTACTCCAAGTAAAAAAACCGCGCTCATCTTTCTCATTGCTCGCTCATCTCATGTCATCTTACCTCCAGATTTATACATTGAATGTCGTGTTAAGGGTGTTATCTTGAAGCACGCATTAGGCTGAGTGCGGATATCTTATAATATATTGAATTGTGCGTGAGTGCTGTGTGTACCCGCTTTATAATATGTTTTATACAACCGCAATGGAGATTTTATATCTGTGTAGATTTATTGAATATTATTAGGAATGGGAGGGAGGGAGGAGGTAAGTTTTCAAAAGGATGTTTTTGATATACAAAAGGGTAAACGTCTTGGCGGATTTTTACAATTGACTTTATTTGGGGAATGTTTTTGGTACTGAAATCGCTTGGAATGTTTCGTAAAAACATATATCCATGATATGAAGAATTTGGAGTCTGGTATTTGTGTCCGGTTGATGGCAATAGGCTCGCCCCCTATTACATGGGACTTAAAGATAACTGGCGAAATTTGGGTGTACTATAGGTACACCTCTGCCTTATCCTTCGTGGAAACCAGGCGTGATGTTAGGTTTATGTGTGACTAGCTTCTACCCGCGACTTCGTCCGCGTGAAATTTCACCCTCCCCCCATTCACCCTCTTAGGGGTGGAATTTTGAATAAACCCTTTCTTAGTTGATACCTTCTCTTCACAAAGAACACACCCTCCATATTTCATGTCTCTATGCCAGCGGTTTAGGCTGTGCATTGATATATCAGTATGTCAGGACTTTGAATTTTATTTTATATATTATAGAATATGAGGGGCTTGTGGCTAAATAATAACAGCCGCACGGGTCGATCGATCAGGTTAAGGTACGCTTCCGCGCGCTGCGCGCTGGTCCGTGGATGGGTGACTATCTTTACATACCAAGACCCCTTCGTGCCTCGGAAAGCACGTTAAGCCGTTGGTCCCGGCTGTCATTCGTGGATCTTTGACAGTCGTTACGGGTCGTCAGAAGCCCGAAAATCTGACAACCAGTCTTACCAAGGGGTATCGTATTACCCAGTAACTGGGTTGTGGAGGTCAGATAGGCAGTCGCTCCATGTAAAATACTGGTATTCAGCTGCATCCGGTTAGACTGGAAGCCGACCCCAACATAGTTTGGAAAAGGCTAGGCAGATGATGATATTATAGAATATGAAGAAATCTAGCTAAGCTTATTGGATATTTAAACAAGCATGGATTTTAATGAAACATTTTAAACAGCTCATGTCTATCGTTTCTGTTATCAAAATATTATACAAATCAACTCCTAAACACTCGCTTACTAAAAACCCTATTTAATCTGCTGTCAAATGTCGAATTATTGACGTTATTGTAGGATTGTTCTAACTAGAATATCAATCTGCGGAGCCTTTTCAGCTCAAAACCAAAAGTCATTTATTCAAATTAGGCTGAGGATCAGCACTTTTCGAACGTCAAAATTACATAAGACAGTCCCCCAAAACACTATCACTATCGGTTCATCTGCTTCCAGTTAGGCTTTCAGGAAGCTGATGAATACCAGTATTTTACATGGAGCCACAGACTGCCTCACCGTCCGATCAGGACCAGGCCCGTGCCGGACGGCGCGTATGTGTTCCACGCGCACCTCAAAGAGATGTCAGCAAAAGGGAAGGGGCCCGTTAGGGCCGAAGCCTGCCGGGTCAGCGGGATTGTCCGAAAGGGTTACCTCTACCCCGGAACATAAAGGGCTAAGGAAGCAACACGGGTGGGTTTTAGTCAGTAAGAGTCTGACACTCCCTTCCGCTCCACCCTGAGCGGGAGAAGTCATTTGATGATTTCCCATCCACAAAAAGAAAACAAAGCCACTGCCTGTCGGACAACAACAACTCAATTACTAAGTAACACGATACCTCTTGGTAAGACTGGTTGTCAGACTTTTGGGCTTCTGAATATCCGTAACGACTGGCAAAGATCTAGGAATGACATCTGGGACCAAAGGCTTAACGTGCTTCCCGAGGCACTGACCGCGGCAAGCTTTGTTAAGCTTCGATCGATCAATGCGGCTGTTATCATTTAGCCACGAGCCCCTTCGTTCTACCTAGATCAGTCGCTCAGTCGAGTAAAAATCTAAGAACTGATATTAACTCGAAGTAAACATTTACGAGTATAGCTTGCGACAATCGTAACCATATCTTGGTGTTAGTGCGGGTGTACCCTAAATAAAGTCTTATAAGGTCCCTAATCCCATATGGCTGGCTCCAGTTGGATTATACTACCGCCCTTTCAGACTATCAAAATGGTCGTTTAAGGCTGCAAAGGGAATTAGGAATAACCTTACTGTATACAAGTTTGATTCAGAAGTTTTGGTTGGTGTGAAGTTGGACATCCCCTGTGGGTGCTTTTGTGTGTTGAATGGGTGTGTGGATTTATTGGATGTGATTAGTTAGTTTGTGTGTAAGTAGTGGATGGTACAGTTACTATGACGTGGTAATAGTGTGTGAATGGAATCTCATCTCTATAAAATTTATAATAGAGGCGAGAATGCCGTAAAACAAGTGGCACACCTGTTTATTGATGTGGCGACATATCAAAATATCAGGATTACTGTACTATTTATATGTTAACAATTAATGTTTTATACGTATTTATAAACCTTCTGGAATAAATTCTATAAATGATGATGAAAACCGCATCAAAATCTGTTTTGTAATTGAGAAAACCACGAAAAGAAACTTTGAATAGATTATACAAATTTTCCTTCCGGTATAAAATTAAATTCTCCAAATGATCTTGAAAAGTGCACCAAAATTCTGTTTACTTCTACTCCTCCCAGTGGTTCCAACTTATACTTCTTTCATCTTCTGTATATTGTGTTTATAGCAGTTCCAGCTGCAACTTTTCCTCCCATTGCGGAGGTATTTCAGTAAACCAGCTCAAGGGCTGATTTGTAGTTATGTAACCAATTGTTGTACATAACAAACATACCATAAACGTGTGAAAGGTTAACTACCACGATTCTTGGGGATTAGGTAAACTGTATTTTATGATAATCCGTACTGTATTAACAGTATGTGCGGTCTGAAATTGCCCAAAATGTTTTTGTCCTGTAGTACGAAAAGATCTGTTAATGAAGTTTTATAAACATACTACCATGACTACTTTTGTTAGCTTGGGTCTTACCTGTTAAAACAATTGTATGTGTGCTAATGAATAAAATAAATAAATACATATACATATTATTATTAAGTATGTGTGTTTTAATATGCTCTTCTTACATAACGCTTGGGCTAGGTTCTCGTCGTCCTTTTCTTTGAGCAAAATCTTTATAATTTCGGGATAAATTTACACACACTGAGGAAGACCATGGCGAAGGTGGTGTGACGATCTGATATCGTTTGAAGGGCCAACATGTCCAAATATCGCTCAAGACAGGTTTTGAAGGAAAAAAGGGGAGGTCCAGCAGTGGGACACAATATAGGCAAAATAAAAAAAAACACGAAATGGTTACCTTCATTACAAGAGACCCAGTGGTTATCGGCCACGCTTACGAGTCGGTCGTGAGTTCGAACCTAGACAGGCACTATACTTTGTGTATTTAATGTCATCAGCGTCCCAGCGCGTCAAAAATACACTCTGTTGGATTTTCAACCCTCGGCGCTAAGCAGTAAGTTGAAAATCCAGTGTGCGCAAAAAAATCTCTCAAAACGGCGAAGAAAAACATCGTGAAGAACCCGGCATGTCCTAGAACCAAACAATTCGATGACATGTGGCATTTACCAACCCGCTCTGAGCCCACGTGGTGGATTACGGTCCACTCCCGCTCACAGAGAGGAGGCCTGTGTCCCAGCAGTGGGAACATTATAGGCTGATTATGTAAACCTTAGAGACATATCCCGTGACAGATGGCCAAAGAAAATACACATAATGCATCCCTACTCACCACGTTCCTATGTTAGCTTAGGGTAATGTTTACACAGTGTTCAGATCAGTAAATCACAAGATAAATGTAGATTTATGTGGTCAAATACCCTGACTTGTAACCCACAGGAGACCGCCCAGAGGTATGAGGAAGGTGTTCCATCATTCCGAAATGAGTGTGCGGGATTGATCCAGGTATAATTACGGGAAGAATGAAAAAATACGTTGCTTGATGTGAAAGTGCAATTTTTATTGTGACAATATCACAGATGTAGGTAGCCGGTCGAAAAAGTTAAAAAAAATAAAACGATTAGCTACAATCTACGTAGCCTCAACATAAAACTGTAGATGTGCAGATTTCTGGTAGGCGCTTGCGGGAACATACCCCCGGGCGTTGAAAGCCTGCCTTTCAACCACTAAGAATCTTCAGACTCCGAATGTATAGGCAACGGACAAATCTTGCTAAATGATCTGCGTAACAGACCACTAGAAGTTTTGACGTCTGCAACTCTGACTACGCCGTCTGTTCCTGGATACGTAGCAACGATCCGACCCAATTTCCACTTGAGTGGGGGGAGGTTGTCTTCTTTTAACAGGACCAAAGAATTCAGCTTCAAGGAGCCCTTACATGCTCGCCATTTCATGCGAAGTTGGAGCTCCGATATGTATTCTTTACTCCATCTGCTCCAAAAATGCTGTCGGAGAAGCTCAATACGCTCAAATCGAGTCAGAGAATTGATGGACTGGTCTCGATAATCAGGTGACGGCAGCGATGTCATAGGACGTCCAATCAAAAAGTGTCCGGGTGTGAGCGGCGTCAGATCCTCGGGGTTCGATGATAACGGCGTCAGTGGTCTGGAGTTCAAAATGGCTTCAACCTGAACCATCATGGTGTATAGCTCTTCGTAGGTAAGGTTACAAAGGCCCAGCACTCTGACTAAGTGATGCTTGGTTGATTTAACACCAGCTTCCGCAAGACCAGCGAAGTGAGGAGAATATGCAGGAATAAAGTGAAAGTTAATTCTTTCCTTAGCCATCTCCTCGGACAGCGAATCGCAATTCGCCCTAAGAAACCTAGAAAGGTCATTGGACGCACCAACAAATGAGGTGCCATTATCCGAGTAAATATTTTTCGGCTTTCCTCTACGTGAGATGAACCTTTTTAAGGCCATAATGAAAGTATTGCTTGTTAAATCACCGACTAGTTCAAGATGAATTGATTTCGTAGAAAAACAAACGAAAATAGCTATATAAACTTTTACTACTTTACAGCCACGACCTTGACGAACAGCTGACTGAATAGGACCTGCATAGTCCAAGCCTATATTTTCAAAAGGAAAACCTGCTAGAAGTCGCTGCTGTGGTAAATCTCCCATGATAGGACTTACGGTTTCGCCTCTAAATCGGCAACAACGAACACATTGTTTACAGCACATCCTAGCTAAATTGCGACCACGAATGGGCCAGTACGTATCCCTTATAGACGCCAACAATAACTGGGGTCCAGCATGAAACAATTTTTTATGCTCATAATTAAAAAGTAACTTAGAAAAAGGATGACTAGACTGAATAAGAATCGGGTGCTTTTTATTATAAGGAAAATCCGAATGTTGTAATCTACCTCGAATCCGCATTATATTATTCTCGTCTAGAAAAACGTTAAACTTATTTAATTCACTTTTCTTGGGTAATGTTTTGTTTTTAAGTAGTAATTTATAGTCTTTGAAAGATTGACTTTGAGATAAACATATAATAAGGTTTAAAGCTCTTTCTAGTTCACGCACAGAAAGAAGACCGCAAATAGGTTGGTTTCTACATGCGTCAATAAAACGTAAAACATATGCGACTGTTCGTTGAAGTCTTAAAAAGTTTGAAAACCGTGTAAAATCAATCAATTCATCGAATTCATTGTTATTAAATAAAACATGCAAGGTGACATCTAATTTCATTTCAGGCAAAATTTCGTTCTTAAAATTCATTAATTTAGAAGGCCAATAAGACATTTCATTCATTAAAAAACTAGGACCGGACCACCAATCATCTAAACTAGATAATAAATTAATATCTACTCCACGAGACAAATAATCAGCAGGGTTTTGGTCAGTTGGAACATGTCTCCACTCACAGCCACCAGTCTTATCTAACATCTCGGCAACCCTGTTACGAACGAACGGCAGTAATTTATTTGGTAACATTTTTAGCCACCCTAAAACAATAGTGGAGTCAGTCCAAAAGAAAGTGCGCCGCGCGCTGACTCGTAAAGCTGCCACAACCTTTTCAAAGATGCGAACACCTACAAGAGCACCGCATAGCTCAAGTCTGGGTATGGTCGTCGGCTTGAGCGGCGCAACTCTGCTTTTGGCTAACAGTAAACGCACTAAAACCTGTCCCTGCTTATCAACGCTTCGTACATACAGACAAGCGCCGTAGGCGCGTTCAGACGCATCAGTAAAAATGTGAAATTCTAAAAACTCATAACAATCAATTAAAACTCGACGTGGAATATGAATTTCATTTAATTTAGGTAAATTAACAATTAGTTCATTCCAAAGAGCACTAATGTCCGGTGTTAGCTGCTCATCCCAAGACAGTTTCTTCAACCATAGCTTCTGAAGTAACATTTTCATAACAATTACACACGGAGCCAATAATCCAAGCGGATCAAAAACTTGTGAAACAATCGAGAGCATGTCACGTTTTGTGTTATTAAAATGAACTAGCTGACTCATTGGAAAACAAAGGTAATCTGACAGTGGCTGCCAACCTAGGCCTAAGGTTTTAGTTGACTCAAATCCACCAACATTTAAATCCAGTGAAGACTGGGGAAAGTCAGAACCAATTACCAATTGTATGTCATTCGACTTCCACTTTCTTAGATTCATCTGCGCTGAAGCGAGAATTGAAGTAACTTTATGACGCAACTCTTTGACCTCATTGATGTCATCTCCTCCGGTGAGCAAGTCGTCCACGTAAAAGTCGTGGAGGATGACGTCACCAATCTCTTTATCAACACACTCTAGCCCTAACTGCCGAAGACACCGGGTTGCTAGGTAAGGAGCGCTGGCTGTGCCGTAGGTCACGGTATTAAGTTGATAAGCGTGTAATGGAGTTGACGGATTATCACGCCAAATAATTTGTTGAAGATACCTATCATTTGGATGAACAACTATCTGCCGGTACATTTTTTCAACATCAGCAGCTAGGATGTACTTATGTTGTCTAAAACGCAACAGGATCGATAAAAGATCGTCCTGTACCACGGGCCCAATCATCTGGATATTATTAATAGAAATACCAGTATTAGTTAAACTACTTGCATTAAAAACCACCCTCAACTTAGTGGTGGCGCTGCTTTCGCGCAGAACTCCGTGATGCGGAATGTAAAACGCTTGATCATCAATAGTTTTACATCTAGACATATGACCTAAAGTTTCATATTCCATCATGAACTCTTTGTACATTTTACAGAATTGAGTTTTAGATTTAAATCTACGTTCCAGAGAAGCAAAACAATGTTTGGCTCTTGACAAAGATTCGCCTAAATTGTCCGGGGAACATTTTAAAGGAATCCTAACACAAAATTGACCATTTTCCAAACGAGTAGTGTTTTTTATAAAATGCTCCTCGCATAGCTTCTCCTCTGAGGAATACGGAGACGAAGTACACACTTCTTCAAGTTGCCAAAACTTTGCGAGTTGTTGATCAACATTTAAATTTAATTCATCATCACAATCTGAACGCACCTTTATAAAATTACATTTTAAAACTTTAGAAGAAATACAACTGTTAATTGGACCTGAGACCAACCAACCCAATTTAGTCTCACAAAGAATTGGTTGCCCATCACCTAATTTAATTCGATGAGATTCCAATAAATCCCAAAAGATGTCAGCACCCAGCAACATATCGACAGGCGCCGGTGAGTAAAAGTTGGGATCTGCGAGACAAACATCAGACGGAACATTAATTTTTAACAAGTTAACATGTTTGCTTGGAATCTTATCTGTGATGGATGGGATAATAAAACAATTAATATCCATACTATAATTATTATTTAAAGATTCTATTGATACAGAACACATTTTATTGATAGAAGATGACGAGTTGTTGATACCTATAATAGAATTGTTCACAGTCTTGGGAGTCAAACCCAGCTGGTGGTATAACCTCTCAGTCATGAGACATGACGTGCTACCACTATCAAGCACAGCACGAGCAACATACTGCTGACCATTAATGCTCATGACCTTGACAAGTGCAGTGGACAATAATACTTCACCATGTTCAACACTCGCGGACAGCGACACACCGGTACCTACACCTATAGTAGTGGGCTGAGTGGAGACAGTCGCACTGCCATTCGTGTCAACAATACCACTGCTAACAGAAGCACCACTTGCGGCTGACTTCAAGGATTTATCAACGTGAACAATAGTGTTGTGTTTACGACGGCATATTTTACAACTTGGCTTTTTGCAGTTGTTTGCATAATGTCCCAGATTAAAACAGTTGTAACAAACTTTGTATTTAGGTAATAACTGCAAACGAGATTCATTGCTCAACGATAAAAACTGAGGACAACTACTTAACTTATGATCACCGTTACACATAACACAATTCTTAGGCTTATTTGAAACACCATCATCCTGTTTACTTGAACTTTCACCTGAACTATTTTTATTAGAATCCTGTACCAACATTGACCTAACCTTATTTGAATTTTTACCTGTGTGTGAGTGTTTAGTATTCGTAGAAGTTTCCAATTCGAACGTTTCTAATATCTCAGCACGGTTTTTAATAAAAGTAATAAATAATTCAAACGTAACTTTAGAATTCTTGTCCAGGCGGCCCTTATACTCACCCCATTCACGATAAGTTTTACTATCTAATTTGTGTGTGACAATATAAATAAGTAAAGTATCCCAATGATTAACAGGTTCATCTAAGGAATCTAGGGCACGTATATTTTTGTTAACAGCATCAAGTAAACCTTTTAAATTAACTGACGACTCCTTTTGAAGGGTGTCTATTTGAAATAATGCAGAAACATGATGTTGAATAAGCAGGTGTTTGTTATCAAACCGCT
Organism: Hydraecia micacea; assembly: GCA_914767645.1. Lineage (NCBI taxonomy): Eukaryota > Metazoa > Arthropoda > Insecta > Lepidoptera > Noctuidae > Hydraecia > Hydraecia micacea. Next base: position 1,334,423 of record OU611798.1, read on the forward strand.
CGCAGAGAAGATTCCACGCTACCGAATAATTTGCAGAAGAAAACTGAATTGTGTTAATCACCACAGCAGCGGACCCTTCTAGGGATGACCTCAAATAGTGGAATTTATTTATTTCGTCCATATCATCGTTTGAATGGATGAGACTAACAAATGTGTCGTGAAACTCCAACCAGTTTGTATAAGAACCACTGAATTTCGGCAACTGAATAGTCGGTAATTTAACAAACTTATGATTGCTAGAACGCGACATTACGTCACAGTTATCATTAGAATCTCTTTTCCTATTGTCATCCAACATTTGTTGAGCTTTAGCTAGGGCTTTGTAATATAGAGATTCGAATTCTTCGCGTTCCGACATCTGACCATTCAACTCGTCAGTACTACACTCCAGTAATAATTGCACCTCATCATATTGGGCGTACAATGCCACGAGTCTAGTAAAACGTAATTGCAACTCGCTTACCTCAGTAGGGCTCAAAGAAGAGGGATTCAAGGAATTTAAATAGTTCGAGAACACTGTCACCTTTCCTTTGCAACTTGCTCGTTTCCTAACGAGCTCTTTTAATTCCTTATCCTCTGGCATTGCGCAAGCTGGTGTGATCAACCTGGAATGTATATAAACAAAGTTATTGCAACGTTTAACTTACAATATTACAAATGATGCAGCCTGAAATACGTACAAGATTTAAATACACTAACTTTAGAGTGAATTTATAAATAATAATTTAGAATTTATAATAAACTATACGTATTGACGGTTATAATGTAGGTACTAAAGTTTAATAATAACACTGCAATTGCAATGATTTCTATTGTGTATCTGTGTGGTATAATGTGATTACCTGACTGTCTCAATAAATGTAAAATTATTACACTGTAAAGCAAAATAATGCAGTTACTACAAAGAACTACTCTTTAACAATGTGTATATAACAATAATGTACAACAATTACTGATCAGTTAATAATTGTATTACAATTTGTAACCACTCACAGAACAAAAGAAATGACAATATGTACTTCGTACTAACCTGGCTATTAACGGCTGACTTACACTAATTATACCTGTTAAATAGAGTGTTGGGTACACAAATTTAATGATAAATAATCCTTTTCCCAGCTATTAAGTATCCAGACCACGTAAATTCCAATGACCTTCTGAAGGACGTAGCAGAATTCACCGGCCACACCGGGCGTCGACTATGATTTTTGATGTCCACCAATTCTCTTCAACCCCTTTGTAACAATTCGCTGATCGGAGTAAATATTCTTCTAATCTCCTGATCCGGCTCGTAGGACCATGTGCGGGATTGATCCAGGTATAATTACGGGAAGAATGAAAAAATACGTTGCTTGATGTGAAAGTGCAATTTTTATTGTGACAATATCACAGATGTAGGTAGCCGGTCGAAAAAGTTAAAAAAAATAAAACGATTAGCTACAATCTACGTAGCCTCAACATAAAACTGTAGATGTGCAGATTTCTGGTAGGCGCTTGCGGGAACAATGAGAGATAGAAAAACAAATGAATTCGCAGTTGATATAGCTACAGACGCCAGCACATAAAGCTACCCGAAACTGTCAAATTTCCCCAATCAACTTTGAACCTTATGCTTTAGCGTTAAAGTTGAAAATCTATTAAAGAAATTTGACAGATTGTTGTAACTTGATGTGCTGGCGTCTGTACCAAAAGAAAGCGAATTCTCTTACACAAGAAAAGTTCGTATTAAAGTCCCAATCGCATCTCACTGACAATTAATGTCAAAAACTTGTTAAAAATGTAGGGAAATTAGGGGTATTTTTGACAGAATGAGACAGATTAGACTGTGAACGTTCTTAAAATTACGGGAATTGTTCTCCGAGTTACAGACTCATAAGTAAGTAATTTGTTTATTTTATTTTGCAAATATGGTTACAGTAATTAATACGTGGTGATAAATTGATAACAGATAGGTTCAGCCATATTATACCAATTAGGTATGCAAAGTTATAGTTTGACGCTAAAACAATAAAGGCAATTATAGGATACATTGAAGAGTTTTACATCACAACTTTAGATCACTACATATTAGACAATTAGTAAGAAGAGTAGGGCGCGTCTTTGTGGATGACACTATCTATAAACATCGAAGCAATAGTTTGCCAAAACTGCCGTATCAATTCCTTAAGAAATAATGATTGAATGCCTTCGAATGGGTTGTTACCCAGCTGCATCAAAATTGTCTTAAGTTTCAGTGAGATTTTAACTTCATCTCGGTTTGAATATAGAAATCTAATGCAGTCTTAAAAATTTAAAAATCGATCTTTCATCTCTGCTGATTGGTTAATAATTTACTTTGGTTTAAACCATATTGCTTTTGCTCTCGTCGACACGAAAAATTCTTATATTAAAAACCCCTAGCCACATCAGCCGGTTGTCCTACAAAATATGGATCTCCATCATACATCTATAGCTACCTAAATATCGTTAGTCCATCCCTTTATGTTAATTTTAGGGCTCGATCCTCCTACGTAGGTATAGCGACCTTTCAAAGTCAACGACAAAATTTGATGGCTTCTCCTTGCTGTATAAATAATAACAAATAAGTCAGGATTTGTCTACGTAAGAGTGAGGTCACACGGGCTTGCCGGTGCGTTGCGTCGTCGCAGTGCTATGATTTCAACGAACTGAGTGCCACACGGGCAATGCGGTGCCGCAACGTAACGCCGCTTACTACGACGTCACAGCTGCTCTGTGTTGGGTGTGTCAGTCTTTTATGTAATACAAACAACACTGCGCTAGTGCGCTCCGCTGCCATGGCGATGGTGGCGCTCCGATCCGATGCTCGTCGTTGCACCGCTACTTCCCTCCCCGCTTCGTCTCTCTAGTCTCCCTGTCCGTTGAGCATGCGTTGCGTCGCCGCACGTCATCTACTACATGACCTAAAGCGCGGTCACTATTTGACTGCATAGAAAAGAAAGAGAAGCGCGATGACACAATGCTGGTAATTTATTGCAAAATATGAATCAATTACCTATCTATTTACAAAAAATCTATTGTTTGGACTAAAAAATTAAAACACTAGTACTTTATTATGTTGCTTGTAGAATAATCTGACAAAAAATCAGAATGATTGTATGTATATGTATGGTTTTATTGTGAAAAGAAAGTTTTAAGAGGTAAGTATCTTAATGATTTTGTTCCATCGTATCAAATTAGTTCAGGATTCGGTCGTGGTCCTCCTGCTTAGTTCACCTGGGTGGAGACCACGGGCACTTTTTCTTGCCGGTAGTCAACCTTTATTTATAATAATATTGATATCTCTTTCCTATTGAACTTTGTTTAGTTATTAATAGAGGAATAATTATCCTCCTTGGTAAGATGACATTACTTTGATTGTTGTATTATGTTTTCAACACACTATCTAACTAGCATTATATCCTGCAGAATATCATAAATGTAGTCGATCATATACTTTTAGGCATTATAAAACTTGCATTTTTTGCGTTTAGGTTCTGTAGTCCCCTTAATAGATAAAGAGATATGTAGACCACAGACAGCCACTGTTTTATTCGCATCATTAATGTATGGATAAAAAAAACACCCTAAACAATCGAACGAACGGTTTGTCTCAAGTTTTAGAACCGGAACCCGTAGTTTAGAAACATGTGTATTCAACTATTAAGCCAACTGTACTTATTAGTTTAAAGTTTTCGTTTACCTAAAAGTTCAAAACTCCCAATACCCTACTTAAATCTTCTTTGATGAACTATAAGACTCTAGTCAAATGGAGGTGAGCAGAGAACAAGCTCTTTGGTTTTCACGCATCAAAAGATTTGATGCATGTACCTACCTACATATTGCTTCAAATCTACTTAGTTTAAGTAAATCGTGTTTCATAGCCCAACGACTATGAATTTCAGTGTGGGTACACCATTCATTAAAGTAAAGTGTAGGTTGGTATACTGGGTTGGATTTCAATAAGTTTTCTGTCATTGAGAACTGCAGTGATCTTATAGTGCCGTCGGTGTCGTAACGTCGTCGTCGTGTGTCGTTGGTTGCTGTCATCGCGTGTCGGCGGTAGCCTTCGACGCGTCGGCGAAGGCGCCTGCCGCCAACACGCGTTGACGGCAGCCGTCGACGCTCGTCAACGGCTTCAGTTGCCTCTGTCGTTGAAGCGTGTCGCTCGTGTCTATGAGCTAATAGATTAATGAGTTAGGTTGATTTGGAACATGTGTGATGAATATTTCAGCTAGTCAAACATATTATATGAGATACGACATTTTAGTATAGCTCCTTTAGGGCATAAAATTAAAGTTTCAATGACAGGGCATGTCTAAGCACACTGCAGCTTTGTTTTTATACCCACACGGCTACGATGATTATCATTGAAATTTCAATTATATTGTCATACTATTAAAGTACTAAGTTATAATTATATTCGTCGCATAAAACCCCATGCCGAGGTGTGCCGCTAATGGGTGCAGGCTCTTAGAAGACTGACGGTTCGTTTGACGGCTTGATTTTTTTATTAATGTTTGACTTTCCTATGACAAGATGATGAAATACCTGCTGGATGCAGGAACGCCAGCTGTCTATGTTTAGAAGCCTATACAGGGTGGCAGGGGCTTAGACGCGTAAACTGTAACCATGCATTCAGCGCATGATTCTAGAACCCATAGCGTAGAAATTTTTTGTCGGTTATGAAAAAAAAAATCCGCTGTTTCATAAAAAAAACTGCAATCTCAGTGAAAATGTATGGAATAGACGCTTTCATTTATTAAGAAACTAGCGGCCCGCCCCAGCTTCGCAAGGTTGCAATTTTTTTTTCGAATATCCGAAATTTTCTTTCATACAAACCTTGTCCTGGCAATATCGAACACAACAAAAAAAGAATTATCCAATTTGGTGCAGTCGCTCGGAAGTTATGCGCGTACATAAATTTCTTGATTCTTTTTTATTTCTGCAGTGGTAGACCGCGAAAGTCAAATTTTCTTACGTTTTTTGCAATTTGCAGGTCAGTGTCAGGTTGTATCTTAATCAAAATATGATTCGCGACTATAATAGATAATATATTTACAGAATTATAGGCATTAAAATCTTTAAAATTTACAATAGATAGAACTAAATTAAATGACTAACTAACTTACTATACAAGTAAATACAAAAACAAAGGACACTAAACACTTATCGTCATCGGGGTTCAGAATCATGCACTGAATCCTTGGTAACAGATTGTGCCTCATCGTCCCTGACACCTTGTATAGTGGTTTACACCAATTCAGTCAGCCAGTAACCAACGGGAAAACGAATTGGTTAGTTGTAAAATTAATTTTGTTTAAAATGTCAACTATGTAAGTAGTCCCTTTTTCATAATCATTTAAAAATTTGTCTCTCCCAACCTAGCGGTTTCAACAACATCTTGAACTGATTGTGTCTCCATATATCACGGGGCCCGTATCGGGGGCTCACACCTCAGCTAATTATGCGGCCCATGCGGCCTCTGGGGCCTAGGGTGACAGCGGTCTGACATGCGTTGGGTCCGCAAAATAAGTAAATTTAATTATACCTTAGCAATGATTTATATTTGCATTATCTGTTTATTTTTAGGACTGTTGTTTAAGGCAGGGTGTAGTAATTGAATTTATTGTTTTTAGGCAGTCTGGACCGGATACAATTAACCATCTGGGTCTTGGGTGGTAATGTCTAGAAAATATAGGCTGAAACGATCGTTCTGACTTTTTAATATTAACAATTGTGCAATTTGCTCTTTTGAAAGCTAATCTCAACGTAATTTCTTCAAAGTTTGTTGCTTTTGACAGTCACCACGGTTGATAAAGACAGCCCTTAGAATGGTCTACCCGTGACACCATCTATGAGGATGTTTATAGTTCTCAGTGATCTTGTAAGACACTGTGTATTCATATGAAATAGTAGATGCCTCTGAATGTTTTAAAATACCAATTTTTCTCTCATTTTTCATCTAAATCTCGTGTAGCAATACTACTGTAAGATAATACTACAAAGATATACAGTAGGTACTTTGTGAACCACTATCTTTTAGGGCGAATGTCACCAATGACACAAAACGCGATCAGCACATCTAAACCGTGTTAAAGAGCTGTCAGTATCGTCATTGTTGTGGAATATTGACACTCTCTTGAACGCGGTTTTATTAGACGTGGGAGGTTTCATTGGTGAAATTCACCCTTAGTATTTTTTAATCATGTTTCATGTGTAAATTTTACATGTTTGCATATTAAAACTCATAAGGTCATGAGTCCCTTTAATACACGGGACCAATTCCCTCACACGCGTCCATTTTTAACTTAATTACAATTTCACTATCCCCCCACAGGGACTGCAGTCCTACAGTTAATCTGACACTATGACATGTATTTTAACTAGTCAATTAAACAGGCTAATTCCCTTGTCAATTGAACCTTTGAGCCTAGTAATTAGTCGAGAGCTCTAGACTTAATATTATGTATGGGGTGTAGCTGCGTGACTAGGGTGGACTCCAAATTGTAAGGATGGACAAATTACATGAGTTATTTACAGGTTTGGTGAAGCAGTTTAGCTTTTTCACCTAACACAAGCAATCCTTTTCTTAAAAGGTGATCTCCAACATCATGTATCGAAATGCCCTTTGTAATTGAAATAAACATTTTTTTTATTTTTGAAGTGAAAACTTCTTTAGCGGCGTTGTACACTTTTTTTGTAATGGGTAAAAAATGTTAAACTCGCGTCAGGACACGTGACCTGATCGAGAATTCGTAAGACGGATGGAGAGTAGACAGCCGGGGCGCGGCGTAGGAGTAACCCCCTCTCTTTCTACGGCTCAACGAAAATGTATAACCGACACCGCTTCGGATGTGTTCGGCTGTCCTCGAGATGTACTCGGTTTTAATGTATATCCGATATGTCAGTGAATGATGGCAAAGTATTCTGTTTGTTTTTTGTTTTCACTTCTGCCGGCACTCCCGGAGTGCCACTGTTTTTTTTTTATAATAAAATACCCTCACGAAAAAGAAATGTACATTCATTCAATGCATTTAAAACACAGCTCAGCCAGTATGTTAGACTTTTGGAGAAACAAATGCGTTGGGTGGGTCGGGTTTCGGATATGTTGATTAGTCTGTAACTGGTGATGTCGAACTTTTTCTAAATTTAAATTATGATTAGTATTGTTCTCAAGTAAGTGACATGTTATGTTTTCATTGAGAATAAAGTTTCTTTAAATCTAAACCTAGTTACTTTAAAAATTTCTTCTTTATCTACAAAACACACATCATCAGCCTATAATGTTCCCACTACTGGGACACAGGCCTCTTTTTGTCGAGAGGGTGGGGCGTATTCCACCACGCGTGGCTTTGCGCAGGTTGGTACATATCATATGTCTTCGAATTAGCAGATCTGCCTACACCCCCATGAGAAGACGATTAGTAACAGATCTGCCTACACCCCAACTAGAAAATGTAAGTATCACAAATCCCTCACAAATATCTAAGTTCACCACAAGCACGTTGAAATGTGAATATAAGTCTAAGTTGAAACATGAACTTATCTCCGTTTTAAAATAGTGACAGGGCGCTAAGTTATGGACAACTTACAAGTTTCTCTACTAAGTTGAGATCTTACATGATATATACCTACTGACGTAGTTTGTCGAGATATTTGTAGAGTTTGATGCTTAGCATAATCTTTTTGTATTTTTGTTACGCACTTTCTGACTTTTTCTGTATTTTGGACGTGTTTTTAGAGATTTATAGACTTTCCATACAGAGTTTTTGACGTCATTGGGTAGCAGATACCATCCGTCTAGATTTATCCGGACATGTCCGGCTATTTGGTCCCCATTCGGGCTTTGTCTGGACTTTTCGACACAAGGGATTTTTTTTTCATAAATGTCTGGTTTTCTAGTCTTTTTAATTTTCGAAATGGTAACTCTCAAATGGTCACCGCTAGTTACAGACACTTGCAACACCGGAGGTTCAAACACACTCTTCAGCTTATCCTTTATTCGTCTAAATACATATAAATTATATTTTTAAATATTAGAATATAAAAAAAAAATATAAAACCATTTAAAAATATAAAAAATAGTAGCCCACCGGTATCGGGAATATAGATAATAGTATATAGATTTCAAGAATAAACTCATCTTAGTTAATATTCTGCGACATAAACCGAGCCACGATCCATTAGTGCCCCATAACATGACACTGTAATATTTGACGCCCGTGATCCCATGGGTAACTGATAGTTGATACAGTGAATTTAAAGTGTGCATAATAATATGTTCGGAGGGGGTGAGGAGCTATAAATAATGTAAAATGACACGGAAACGAGATCCCGACGGGGGGGTGTGCAACTATAAGTTGTTTGTATATGTGTCGTGTTTTGACGCACTTATAAGTGGTGGTTGGAAGAGGTCTTTACTCTGTTGTTAATGTAACAGCACGCCTGTAATCCACAAAGGGTTAGGCAGAGATATACCTACTAATGATAAATACATTATGCCACTTATGTTTAAGCCCCATGTAATAGGGGGCGAGCCTATCCTTTAACAGTTGTTGTGCCCCCGCGCGCGAAAAATAAATACCAGGAGGCCTAACACAAGCTCTTAACGCGATCCATTTTAGGACCTAAACTGAACTGTTCTTCTATTCCGTACCATGACGTCAGTTTAACGAGTCAGTTTAGGCCGTGCTGCTGCCAGCGATTGTCCCAAACTGAGTCGCAAGTTTTGGTTTCATTCATACTTGTTTGGTACCATGACGTCCATAGAGCAGCTCAAGCGATGCAGTTTAGGAACCTAAACTGAAATGTCTTGTTATTCAATCGTTTTTAATTTGATCATGGTAGACCACCTGATAGAATACAGCGTAATTAAATAAAAAAGCAGATTAAACGAGCTGTGGTATTTGGTCGTAAATATACGCCCCTGGCGAAGTGGCGAAATGGACACGAACATATTTGTCGGATTAATGCGGCGTAAGCGGTTAAAAGGTTAATGGGGCACAAATCGAGACTCCGGGCTGCTACTGATGGAACAAGCCTTAACACATGACACTGCCCGACCTGGGAATCAAATCAAGGACATCATACTCAGCTGTACGGTTGCGAGCTCTAGACCAAAGAGGCAGTGTTGTGTGTTATTGAAAATAAACTAAGCCCTAGCCTAAGTTTAAGGGTAGCGGGATCGACCGGGTAGCGGGATCGTCCGAAAGGGTTACCGCTGCCCCGGAACATAAAGGGCTAAGGAAGGAACACGGGTGGGTTTTAGTCGGTAAGAGTCTGACACTCCCTTCCGCTCCACCCAGAGCGGGAGGAGTCATTAGATGATTTCCCATCCAAAAAAAAAGGCTAAGTTTAACAGATGCAAACGGTCATTGCTTCTTTTTACTCTTCGTGGAATTTAAAAGATATCAATTTCGTTTTTTTTTTTAGATTTTTCTCGACGCTATATTTTGGTTTGTGTATAGTTATAGTTAAGTTAGGATTTAATTGCCCACATGCCCATACCAAGCCCAACGATTTCATTTCAACTTTTTTGTCATTGGCGCTACTTTCAAACTTCCTCTTATATACTCATTTATTATTTTATCCATTCTCGTCAGCTTGGAAATGCCATCTAGTTTTAAAATATTGACGTTTAAAAGAGAATAAAAATCATTTCATCATAATCTTAGGGAAACGATTTACGAGACATTGCTTTAATCATCTACACCAATAATAAAGATGAAGAGTCTGTTTGTTTGAACACGTTTGTGTCTGAAACTTCAAGTCGGATGTGAAAAAATCTTTTTGCATATGATAGCCCTATTCTTAAGAAAGGCTATAGGCTATTTAATATGACGCTAGAATCCTTAGGAGCCGAGCAAAAAAAAAAAAAGAGTCAGAAAGAACGCGAAGCAAAAACGTAAATAAAAGTGCGGACAGGCGATTCGATGCGACGGGGTAGGTCGGACGAAGTCGCGGACAGAAGCTAGTAGACATTATAACTGTGGTATATTATGCCAAATACAACCAAAAGAAAAAACAGAATCTTAAGCCCCGTTTACTTAGAACTAACAAGCTAGCAAGCAAGCACTCCTCACGATTGGCAAGTATATGGCATAGTGACTCCAAACACAACATAACGGGCACATAACTACTGTGCCTTGTTTACACAGGGACACGCTCCTAGAAAACTTGTGTAAACAGTCACTCGCGTTGTCGCCTTAATATTAGATGCTCGGAAAGTAAAATCGAAAACGTTGATTTGTTGGTTTAAGCAAATTGGAACGCTGGTCAGTTTGGAGGCTCGTTTGCTAAGGAAAGTACACCGGCCTATTCAGCTTTGACAAGCTTCTCATCATCATCTGCCATAGGTCTATCTATATCTGTGGTATTCTATGTGTTGTTTATGTGTCTGGTGAGTTTATTGCTTTGTCTTGAGTGTCACTGGGATGTCTTTATTGTATAGCAGAATCAGCCTATAATGTTCCCACTGCTGAGACACAGGCTTCCTCTCAGTGTGAGGAAGTGGAGCATAATCCACCACGCGGGCCCAGAGCGGCTTGGTAGATGTCACATTTCTTCGAATTTTTAGGTGCAGGACGATGTTTTCCTTAACCATTTTGAGAGCAGTGGTGATGAAATAATTTACACAAAGTAAAGTTCCTGCTTTATTGCATCATAGGTTTTCACGAATAATTAATCGTGTTTGTTTGGGTTCACTTCCGTATCGCTTACTGGTGTAAGCACTTGTGAATGCATAGTCTACTACCCCACTACTGCTTTATGTGCTTCACCGGTAGCAGCCTAGTTAGTAAAACAGTTTATTTGTAAATCAAATCAAACCAGTTTATAGCAAACATGTTGTCAGACGCCTGCACATCAAGCTACTACAATCTGTCAAATTTCTTTAATAGATTTTTAACTTTATCGCTAAAGCATAAGGCTCAAAGTTGATTGGGAAAATTTGACAGTTTCTGGTAGCTTGATGTAGGTACTGGCGTCTTTACAGAGGTTGAAATAAGATTAGAAACTGCAAAACGAAATCACATTATTATTATATAATTAATATTGTAAAACATTTTAAAAGAGTAACGGTGGAGTTTCGTGAACTATGTTCGTGAACGGGCGCCGTCGGTTGAGACTGGTCATCTCTTAACTGCCATGGCTTATTTTTAATCTTATATTTTGAATTGTTTCTTCACTTGTGTTTTTTTTTTTACATTGTTCTCACATATAGAAGCATCAAGAATAATGTACACAGGATTTTGTAATATCTTGATTTAAAAGAGTGTCCATGGAGTTTCTTGCCCGTTCTTCTCCATAGAGATCTACGTTTTGGAATGGGCAACTAGCTTCAACTTTCGGACTAACTGACTGACTATTTAATTTTGACAATTCAAAAGTGCATGTACATGGTTTAATTGAAATAAATAATTTGATTTGATTTTCTTGCCCATTCTTCTCCATACGAAAACTACCTTTTGGAAGGGGCGACTCCGGCTAGAATCAATTCTATTTTATTGTAATTTTTGACGGTCAAAAGTGCCTTTTATGTGCCTATTTAAATAAATGCTTTGACTTTGAAAACAAAATATATAAATTACACTAAAATACAATAGGTACAATACATTTCATACCGTGTGACAATGTTACGAAAACAAACTTAGTTCAAATCAATAGATTATAATAGAATGGAATGATTATTGTTAATGGTTGCTGTAGGTAGGTATAAAATTTTATTATTTACTAGCTTATGCCCGTGGAATTTCTTTCGAACAGGACTGTCCACTCTACCAGTATAAACGCACCCTTACATAAAATGTGTTGACATCTGGTAGTAATAGGTAGGTATGTTTGTTTATCCTTCTGACACGTGTACAGTCGACCCTTCGCCTTAGGCGTCAGAGGGATAGTAACCCTGGTATTTACTCAATGTATTTATTAATTCATGGGTACTAAATACGATTACAACGATGACCTAGTGAATTATTGTAATGGAATACTTAAAAGCGTGTGTACAGAATTCTGTCTCACACTGACCCTGAGGGGCTTGTGGCTAAGTAATAACAGCCGCACGGGTCGATCGATCAGGTTACGCTACGCTTGCTGCGGTTGGTCCGTGGATGGGTGACCATCTTTACATACCAAGACCCCTCCGTGCCTCGGAAAGCACGTTAAACCGTTTGGGCCCGGTTGTCATTCGTTGATCTTTGACAGTCGTTACGGGTCGTCAGAAGTCCGAAAATCTGACAACCAGTCTTACCAAGGGGTATCGTATTACCCAGCAACTGGGTTGTGGAGGTCAGATAGGCAGTCGCTCCATGTAAAATACTGGTATTCAGCTGCATCTGATTAGACTGGAAGCCGACGCCAACATAGTTGGGAAAAGGCTAGGCAGATGATGATGACTGACCCTGAATTCTGTCATAAATCTACTACCCCTCAAACTGTTGTTGTGTATTTACTTACACCAGTATACAGGGTGGCAGACATCGACGCGCAAACTGTAACCACTAAGCCAGCACATGATTCTAGACCTCCCAGCATAGAATATTTTCATCTGTTATCAAAAAAAAATCTGCTGTTTCATAGAAAAATCTACGCAGTCAAAATGCATGGAACAGCAATTTGTTTTGTAACCACCGACAAAAACAGACGGGCTTTATAAGTTGGACGTGTGTATACGTGTGTCTGTCTGCGCCATCGTAGCTCCCAAACGGCGGAACCAATTTTGATTATTTATAATAATTGACGAAAAGTTTCAAGGTAGGGCGGTTCAGAACCATAATTATACTAAATCCATGGTGACAGTTTGCACGTCGAGGTCCCCGTTATCCTGTATAAAAGAGTCGCAATAATAACTGTAAAATATACTAAAATGGCACCTAAAACACGTGGAGTTCATTTGTCAACTAGTTTGACAGCTGTCATCGCCATCGACTTTCTCATTTGCCTCTATGTGTAAAAATGATTAAAACACTTATTTTAATTAAGTTTTAAAACAACTGCAGAACCTCAAAAGCAATAATAAGAATGAGAAATATAATCATTTCGATACTTACATCTGTTCAGAAACAACTTTGCCAAAGCCTTCGATTCGAGCTGAAATATTCTATTGTACTCGAAGTTCTTACAACTGGAACACTTGTATAGTTATTGAAAGTTTAAACTGTAACAGTTCGCGAAACAAAAGAAACGCTTTTCTCAATATTTAAAGGAGAATACACATTATTGCAGCGAGCGAGTGTCGTTCGCGAAAGAAAGGCGAAATAAAAAGTTATATTAAGTATCAAACAAAAACTATCGACCTGCGTTGATGAATTATTTTTGAAAATTAAGCTGGAAAGTTTTAGGCGTGGTGCACACGGCACTTTATTTCCATTATTTTCTTGAATATTCTAACCAAAAAACTTTAGCGTACCCATACTAGAAATTAGTATTAGTTTACGGCAATAAAACACAGACGGCCGTAACATTCATTTAGATATCCGAGTTGTTTAAACAGCCTGCAGTATTTCAAAGCTGCACTTCCTCGGGCTCTATCAGAATACCAGCGGGGTAATTGCGTAACATACTATCAGTAGCAATGGCTTTCATTTTGACAGTTCAACAACATTCATTGCGTTATTTACGTTGTTGAGCAGACACATTTTACAAACTTACAAAGCAATGGATTAGCAATATCCGTCAAAATGGTTCGGTTATGCTGAAGTAGAAGCCTTTTTGGCCCTTTTTTGGTTGTTTTTGTTTTAAACGCTAATTTTTTACTGTCCTAAATAAAATATTTTGCTATCGTTTATTCTTCTTTCTCTGTAACGTGGATTTTATTGAAGAAAACACGATCCTAATCCAACCCAAAAAAAAATACAGTTTTCTCAAATTAGGAAACACATCATATTATTATAAATGGTTACTCTACCTACTCTCGTACTGTGGTGTCATTACGGTGAGATCACGACACCACAGGAATTTGCGGTGCAATACCTGAGCAGTAGATTCGCTACAACACAATACTAAATAGGTATGGGGCTGTTCATTTATTACGTAAGATGATTTGAGGGGGAGGGGGTCCGAACAAGTCTTATTTTCTCTTATATGGAGGTGGGAGGGTCTAGATTATTCTTACGTAAGATCACAAAAGTAACAAAAATTATAAGTTAAAAAAAAATGCTATTTTTTCTTTGCAATTTTGGTAGATACTGATCATACTTAAGATTCAAGGGGGGGGGGGGGGGGTTAATTAAAGTCTTATTTTTTCTTACGTAGAGGGGAGGGGGGTCAGAAATGAAATTGTCTTACGTAATAAATGAACAGCCCCCCCCCCCTATATTGCATGATTCCAATATACCATCGCGGACACTGGCGGTGGACCACTTTTCAACTTTATTACCAACGGCAGAACGGTAAAAAGTGGTCGACCGCCATTGTCCGCGGCTATACCTGTTAGTCGAGATAGGATGGTAGCCGGCGACATTCAAATTTTCTTAAGTTTTTTTACAATTTGCAGGTCAGTATCAGGTCCTATGTTGAACAAAATATGATTCGCGAGAGTGACAAGTATGTATTTACATAATAATAATAATAATTAGTCGTGACTGCCAATGGGTTAATAGCCAAGAGTCTCGACCAACACCTAAGGAGGCTCTCGTTGGGCAGCTGGATCAAGGGCTTGATTCAGAAAGCGGTACTTCTGGACACGGCCCGCATTGTCCGGAGGTTCCTCTCTCTGGAGCCCTGACCGCCGGTAGCTTGGACCCTGTTCCCGATACCGGTGGGCTACTATTTTTAAATGTTTTTCTATATTTTATATGCTAATATTTAAAAATATAATTTATATGCAAATAATGAAATAAAGGAAAATAATAATTAAAATCATCAATAACACCTTCTATGTTCATAATCCTATTGAATGATTTCATGAAATATCAATTAATAATAATCAGTTTATTTATTTCTCTCTCCACAAAGGTTAGCTTATAAATAACACCTTAGGACTAAACCATACGTACTAGACAAAAGCTCCTTTGCGAGAGACTGGAGTCCGTGATAGGGAAACCCTGTGTTACGGATCTCCAGGCTCCCACCACAGTGTTTAGGTGCTGCATTTTACTTAGCACAAGTTTTACGATAAATTAACAAACATTAACAGGATTATTATGAACTTAGAGGGTTGCATCAAGTAAAGTCATATTTTTTACGCTCGTGAATCATATTGTATATTCTACACAATATTGCAACCAATCTCAGTACATTTCCCAACTCCGTCGAATGCCACAACCATACCGCGAAGTCCCAGCTAGCCTCCTTTCGGTAACAGGAAGATTTTATTTGGCATCTTGCCCAGCCGCTTGTATTAAAAATACTTGTACCGTTCGCGTTATTCATATATTGGACGACACTTAGTTTTTATTGGCTTTTAAGAAAAACGTCTGTGTACAAAGGGTTACACTTTTGCACACTTGTCGAATGATAGCTGGGTCGAAAAAGTGTAACATTTAGAATTTCATGATGTTACATTGATAATGTTACACTTTTTTGCCAAGTGTCCAGAGTATAACGTGCGATAAGACACTTTGTTCCAAAAATACATGTTTAGACTTAGTCTATTCAAACTTAGGTTTCAAATTAATATTATTTCAAGTTATTTTAATATGTATCAACTTTATTTTAATGGCAAATAAGTTGCTTTCAGAGTTACTAGCACTATTGAAAAAGTTATAAAAATGCTTGAAGTTGTAGCGTAAACTGAACTTTATAGTGTATTTAAAGTTATTTTTCCATAAACTCATATTTGTTTACATTTTTGGCAAATAAATCGCGAATGCTGATTATATCTTCACAAGACGGGCGACGTCACACTCCGAAAGAAACCGAACATTCCCGAGAATACATGAACTAATAGCAGCTCATAAACAAGATTAAGTTAGCTACTTAGCTAAAAGCACGAATTATGACGGTATAACATAATCATGCTGCTAATGCAATTCCTTTGTTTACAATTATTATTACCGTGAAACAAAGCGTCGGATGAAATTAGAGAATTTAGCAAATCACTGACTTGCTGCGGCAGTGGGGATTCGCACTGGGTGATTTTTTGGGAGCGGTTAAACAAAGAATGTTAATAGTCAAAAAGGTTTAATGCAATAGTTGATAATAGAGAGCTTGTGCATAATGTATGTAAAACAATATTTTACAGGCAGCGCGCTCCCCGCGAACCGTCCACTATTCTGTATTGTCATAGTGAAAACTTTGATTTAAAATCCAAACTTTAATGGCAAGTTATTTGTTGCGTCGCGTTGAAGAGTTCAAAGTATACATTATAGCGATGTTCCTGAAACACACTTGTTGTAGCAACCTTTTGACGGGCCTAACCTCACAAAAGTTAATGTTTCAATATGACTGCGAATACTGGGAATAAACGTTGCGTTAAAAACAGACAGTGCGTCACCTCAACCGCTTTGCCGTTTTCATTATTAATAACCAGTTACCTACATTACCTGATTACTTTATAAACTGAAAACAGACATTATGATCACTATTATATGCGAAATAGTCTCGCTTTGAGCTTCACACAGAATTACACTCGGAATTGAAAACGGAATGAGCTGAATTACGACGTAAACACACATTATGAAACTACCATCGTGATATAATTATGTTATGATATACATATAGGTCGTGCCGTCGTGGGTTCAAACCCAGGCAGGCGCTTTACTTTGTGTAAATAACTTCATCAGCACTGCTCTCAAAACGGTAATGGAAAACATCGTGAGGAAACCCGCAAGTCTTAGAACCAAATATTCGAAGACATGTGATTTCTGCCGACCCGCGCTGGGTCCGCGTGGTGGATTACCACCCACCCCTTGTCACAAGAGGAGACCTGGGTCCCAGCACTGGGCTAGTGGGCATTATACGCTGATTTTTCTTTATCTTGATGATTGATGAAAGAGTACAGATAAAAAAACAGCGGCTTTTATTATTGGCACGTTTAACTGCTTAGATTTCTATTGACCTTTCAAAACACAACAGCATGAATGTAACAAAAAGATCAATTATCATTTATATCAGCGAACAAAGTTAGATTTACGATCAAACGTCAGAAATATTAAGAATTTTTTCTTACATTTTAATTTTTCATCTGCCGTTCATCATTTTTTTCACCTGTCTGTGTTGGAGTCAAATGATAATGATTGATCATCGTGAAAGTGAGAAATGGGATCGTGATCATTTATAATAAATCTTTTGACGTGTATATTTTTATTGGGTTTAGTGGTAAAAAAGCCTTGTTGTGATTCCTAGAATAGAAAAAGAAATTGAACATGTGGGATTTTCTCATCTCTGAAAATGTTGAACCCTGTTTAAACATGGTAACATAATTATTTAAGTAGATAACTTTTTTTTCGAGGGGAATCCTCCAAATGGCCCCCGGGCTTTGGGAATAAAAACCGGGGAGTGTGGGATTCTTACTTCACTAAAACCACCCCGGACACCATCTGCACATGGAACCATCTACCTCTCAAAAGACCGATCCGAAATCCCCTCTGTGCAATGCATGTTAAGGCACATCTCTAGGAGAATGTAAAGGGGTAGCTACCTAAACGCCTTGTAGGTAGTCAAGGTTAAACATTTTCTAAATATGTCCAAACACATTAGGAAAACTTGTTTTTTTATAGAAAAATATCTTGATCGTATCTGATATGTAGTTTTCAAGAGAAAAACACATAGCTGATGTGCATTCATTTATACCATTAAAGTTATCATCTACCAAATCAACTTCGTTGGGGTCGGTTTCCAGTCTAACTGATATGACTAAATATCAGTATTTTTACCGACTTCACAAAAAGGAGGAGGTACTATGTTCGGCTGTTTGTATGTTTTTTTTTTTTTTTTTTTTTTTTGTATGTTTGTTCATCGAACACTCCGCCAATTGTCGACAGATTTTCAAAATTCTTTTTTTGTTCGAAAGTAGATAGTTCCGAGGTGGTCCCATTGTCACCAAGTTAGGATCTGATGACGGGATCTTAGAGAAATCGAGGGCAACCCTCAAATTTTATTGGCTCACTTATTGTTTTTCGCATATTTTATGAAGTATCTTGTGTATTTGCGTATGGTTGTCACCATCTCAGGTAGCTGGGCTGATGATGGAAGGTACAACTCCTTAACAGTAAGAAGTTACTCGAACAGGCAAGGACTGTTTTAGTAAATTGTTTTGATGTTTGATAGGGCATTTGCCACATTTGGTCTCATGATCATCAAGTCATGACCTGATGCTGCAGTCAGGATAGTCTGCAGAGTACCTAACTCCTCGACAACTAACAGCAGATATATTGTGTTTAGGCTCATTGAAAAGGGCTCGATGTGTGGATAAACGTACTGTTAATGAGGAACACCGAGACCTGATGCTGAAGCCAGGAGCATCAGAAAAAGTACAAACCTTGAAATTACAGCACCGTAGTCGTGTTTGGGCTCATTTTAAACAGGACTAAATTTTAAGTTCAATGCAATGTTGACATAAGTTTGGCCTGATGCTGCAGCCAGGATTATCAGCATCTAGTCTAATTAATGAATAAGGTATGCTTCAGAGGTGGTCCCATATAAATTTTATGAACTTTGCTTGGGTAGTTTTGGAATTAGCTTCAACAATACGTTTGTTTTCCACTTAGTATATTGATGATGTTTATCTTCCTGTCACTAATATTCACATAGCAAGTAGTGTTATATGAATTTGTATTATGGGGTAGGTACAACTAAAAAGCGAAAAATAAAAACTTTTTTACAAAAAAAAACAACCGACTTCCAAAAAAAAAACACTACAAAGTGAAAAATAACTTTAATTTCGGAAGTCGGTGTCAAAAAAACGAAAATGTGGAACCAACGACACCGACTTCCGAAATTAAAGTTATTTTTCACTTTGTAGTGTTTTTTTTTTGGAAGTCGGTTGTTTTTTTTTACATGGAGCGACTGCCTGTCTGACCTACACAACCCAGTTACTGGGTAACAAACAAGTACTCTTTTATTTCCCTAATCCTACAACTTACTTTTAAAACCTTCGATTATAACGCGCTACGGAACCCCAAAGTACAAAATTTACGGTCTGTTGCCGAAAAACTGTCAACGCCAATATTTTATATCGAGACATTCACGACCGCTAAGATTTTTATAGTGGCCAATTTTTATGGCTTCGGCTGGGACACCATACATAATGCATAGCCTGTCATCATGCCCTAAGCTCAGGCTTATAGAATTTCGGAAACCATTGACGAAAGAGAAAATATTATAGAACGAAACCTTTTTTTTATGAATCTTCCTCGATATAAAAATTTTTGTTTGTTGTTTTCGGATTTAGATCTAACTAGCTGACCATGCGAACTTCGTACCTCCTCAGGATCACCTCACCTCATTTAATCGTTATTCTCTTTTTCGGGACGGAGACAAATCCAACAAATCAAAGATCATGAAAATCTTCGAGTTATATTTATGGTGTATGTCTCTGTACTTTGTTTTATGTATATATAATTATATAGAAGAGAAGATATTGAAACGAATGAAGTGGTGAATTTATGACAGAGGTAGGCCGGAGCAAAAAACAAATTGCCAAAAAAAAATTTCTATGATGAATTGACTATAGAGTGGTTATGTTCTGAATTTTCGAAGGGAAGCCGGTGGGAATCGAGTTGTATGGTAACTTCGCCACTGGTACACATAACATCTCGCCTGTATTTCCCAAAGGTTAAGGCAGAGGTGTACCTATAGTACATCCACATTTCACCATGTAATAGGGGGCGAGCCTATTGCCATCAACCGGGCACAAATATAGACCCCGGGCTGCTACTGACGAAAAGTTAAATATGACATGTTATACATTAAACGTCTACGTATAATTATTCTGATTTAAAAAATAAATATAAATAATAGTGTCAACTTTAATTAAAAGTAAAATTAATAAAAAAGTTAAACTATGTCATTCAATCCAGTCACGTCACCATAAATATAACGTATCGACAGTTAGCGTGCAAATATCGCACTAGGGAGCTCTTGGACATAACGACTACAAACACAACAGTAGGTAATAAAAAGTCCCCAACATTATTACCCGACTGTACACGGGTTATGTTTTCAGCATTACGACCTTGAAAACATAACCTTGTAAAAACATAACGATAAGTTTTAACTGATGCCACACACTATGCTCCACCTCCTATCCCTGCCCTTTATACCCAAAAATATGCAGCCAAAATGACCTCTGCGTTGTCAGGCTGTCACTGATAAAGACGTGGAATTGGCGAAGTATTGGGCCAACTAAGTAACTGTCGTGCCGGCAACTCAAAGAAGAAAAAGAAGATATGATTGGGAACAACTGTAAGTTAAATCTCGTGCGCTGAATATTTCAGTTTCAATTTTATCAGATCTTAAAACATAACATCTACCAACACAACAAAAGTAAAAAGTAAAAAGTAGTCCATAATTTATTAACAGCGTAATCCAAGGCCCCCCAATCATAAGTTAAAATCAGTTACTACTCAATATTTAATTTTTAATTTCATCAAGTCTTTGGACTACAAAGAAAAAATTAATGAAAAGTCCCCATCATTTATTATCCACCTTAATCCAAGGCCCCCAAAACTCAGTTAAAACTAGTGCACTCAATATTTCAGTCTTAATTTCATCAAGTCCTTGGACATAACGGCTACTGACACAACATTAATCTAAAGTCCCCATTTTAATCCATGGCCCCCAAACATCAGTTAAAACTAGTGCGCTAAATATTTCAGTTTTAATTTCATCACCAGCGAGCGAGCCATTACAGCACTCTTTTAATATTAAATACTCATCGAGATACATTTTTAAGTGGAGTTTTGTGCTCTCAGTGTGATGATTAAGCTGGGAGTCGTTATTTTAAGCTTTTAGAGTGGTTTGGCGAGGACAAAAAAAATAACAAAGTTTATTATTTGGCAGTTAAGCAGTTGGTCCCGGTTGTCATTCTGAATGGATCTTGGATCTTTGACAGTCGTTATGGGTCGTCTGAAGCCCGAAAGTCTGACAACCAGTCTTACCATGGGCTATCGTATTGCCCAGTAACTGGGCTGTGGAAGTCAGATAGGCAGTCGCTCCATGTAAAATACTGGTATTCAGCTGCATCCGGTTAAACTGGAAGCTGAACCTGCCTAGCCTTTTCCCAACTATTTTGGGGTCCAACATAGTTGGGAAAGAGCTAGGCAGATGATGATTTGCCAGTTCTTTGGCATGGGTGGTATGTGTCTTGCCATTTATAGCAGCAATGTTCGTAGGCCACATATTCATAAGTTATATCTTACCCGTAATTAATTACATTGCGAAACGTAAGCACCGCCAGACTGGCAAGCAAAGGTCACCAGTTCAAAGCAAGCCAGTAGCACTTCATTGATTAGATTTCACTATCCTATAACTTCATAAGTGTCTGCTCTCAAAACGGTGAAGGAAAACATCGTAAGGAAACCGGCATGTCCTAGAACCAGAAATTCGAAGACATGCGACATCTACCAACCTGCACGGGGCCCGCGTGGTGGATTACGGCCCAATCCCTATCACAGAGAGGAGGCTTATGTTGTTATGATGTTCCCAGGAGTAGGAACATCAAAGGCTGAGTATGTTATGTAAGTATGTGTTCGTTTTTGTGAAAAGCAACAATAAAAATACAAATCAGTAATCTCGCACATTGAACAACAACCCTTAAAAATCACACCAGAAGTACGTATTTAAATGTTCTCTCTAAAAAAACCCATTTCGAAGAACCTTGAACACAGTCAGTCCTTAAAAAAGAAAAAATCACAGAATTACGGCGAAAAAGCACCAAAATAAATTGACGATGCATTCCCCCTTAATTTAGAATTCCCAAGCTCCCTCCCCCCACAAGCTATTCTGTTGGAATTTAATTACAATTGCAAAAAGTTTCAGTTTTCCAACAATAAGGAAGTATTTTCCTTAAGTAATGCCATGGGGGTTGACTTGAGGGAACAGATGGGTTGTCACGTGACTGACAGTGGAATCTACCTACTTTAGAGTTTGGGGGAAATAAATTATTTCTTCACATTCCTCAAATGCTTGGATATTTTGCTTGTTGACAAGCTGAACATTTCTTGGATAAAATATTTTGGTATGAAGGTAAATAAACAAGTAAGGTATTTTAAATGTTTATAAAAAGTGGGAAAGCGTCGGCTAGTAAACAATAAAAAATTGGCACTCTGGGAGTGCCGACAGAAGTGAAAACAAAACACAAACAGAATACTTTGTCTTCACTCACTGACATATCGGATATACAATAAAACAAAAAAAAAAAAAAACAGTAGCATTCCGGGAGTGCCGACAGAAGTGAAAACAAAACACAAACAGAATACTTTGCCATCACTCACTGACATATCGGATATACAATAAAACCGAGTACATCTGAACACATCCGAAGCGATGTCGGTTACGGTAACAGTGGCGCGAGTGCAGTGGTGGAAAAAATGCCCAACGCGCCTAAAGAAGTTTTCACTTCAAAAATTGTACGAAGCGCTGGTAGATTCTTTATTACGACAATGTAAACATAGTTTTCTTTTTTTAATAATTCCCCCACGAATACTTTTTTAAGTGAAAAGCGACTTTCTGATCGCGGGAAAGTGATAGTTTTCAGACATACAAAATTCTTACCGTCAATGCGGTCAGGGAAAATTGTTAAGCAAAATGGCACCATTCGCCATTTGACGACATTTCATACAACTCTCGACGAATGAGAGTCGTGATTTGAATATAACTGAGTGGCAAATCCCGTAATTAAAAACGTTGAAAATCTAGTCGCAATCTCATCTCAGCGACAATCAGTGTCAAATGTAGAGAAATTAGAGGTATTTTTGACAGATTAAGACTGACTGACTGACGGGATTTGCCCCTCTGATTTATTTTCCCTTAGTGGGGCTAACTCTTTATTATACAGGTCAAAAGAAAAAGAAATTCTAACATAATTTTGCACGTTTTTGACCTTCCAAACAGAATCCTTCAAAAAACATGACTTATTAATGAGCACGCAGCTTCTTTGCCCATCAAATATCTATCCCTCTTTGACTATAAACCAATCAATCATGATTACCCATCGTGCCGTCACTCAGCCACACTCCCCCAACTTGCAATATAATTACCCCATTCCGCCATTACAAAAAAATTGCAAGATTATAAAAAAAATAGGGTTCCGCAGGTACAGTCACCAAAAGAGATAATTAACCAGGGTTGTCGGATATATTGAAGTTTAGTAAGAAAACGATGGATGTTTTTAAATGACTTGTTACTTATCACTTTTGGTGACTGTACCTGCGGAACCCTATTTGTTTAAAGGCAAAAACTACAGAAACCTAGCTACATTCCTTACACACTCCTTTTGCTTCGTTTAAGCTAAACATCTTAGTCGTATCTCATATCTATCCTATAGTTTATAAAAGAACCCAGTTACCCAAACTAGTTTTAATCTTTGGGTAAGGTTAAAATCAGGACCCTATTACTAAGCCTTATCATCATCTGCCTAGCCTTTATCCCAACTATGTTGGGTTCAGCTTCCAGTCTAATCGGATGCAGCTGAATACCAGTATTTTACATGGAGTGACTGACTATCTGACCTCCACAATCCAGTTACAAACTAAAACATTGGTAAGACTGGTTGTCAGACTTTCGGGCTTCTGACGACCCTTAACGACTGTCAAAGATTTACGATAACAGCCGGGACCAACGGATTAACGTGTTTTCCTAGGCAAGGAGGGGTCTTAGTATGTAAAGATGGTCACCCATCCACGGAACCAACCGCGGCAAGCGTAGCTTAACCTGATCGATCGATTTTTATCTCTATTTGGCACGGGACTGTATCTTTTTCCCGTTATAGATAGCAGGTTGAATTTTCCGCACAAAAAGTTTTACATAGTCTCTATTATGTTTTTTATAGCCTCTATTATGGCATACATTACAAAAGGAAGGTAAACTATAACATTATCGTTGATACAGAACCCTTAGCCCGGGCATACAACTCGCCCTTGTCCAATTTTTTTATCTGGCAACGCGGTCCATTCGCGAAATTAAGCAAACTTCCCTTAGAGCGTTGAAATTAAACTTTTCCGTCGACAGTAGAGTGGTGTCCGTTTTTTAATGTGAAACCATGCTTGAAAACTTCTGTTTAATGTAGATCTATGGACCGCGGTCTCTATTTATGACACTCTATTATTTTGTAGAGGTTTCGGGCGAGATCTGCTTACCAAGTTTTGAGGGCACAATTACAAAACTGTTGTTGATTCATGGACGTTGAATTGTTTAAAATAATGTAACGCTTGGATTTTCTTGGAACACGGTTATAACAGACTTCATGAAAATCCGTAATTTTCACCAGTATTTTACATTTAGGTGTCAAAAGAATCTCTGTATTTGGACAGACGTTCTTTTCACCGATTTCTTAGGACGCCAAAGTTTTAGGTATGAGTCATTTGTCTTCCCCATAGATAAATACTACGCTTTGGAATGAGCAACTAGCTTCATCTTTCTGACTGACCGACCTCTTGACAAAAGTGCCTGTAATTGGTTTATTTTAAATACATGCTTCGAGTGTGGTTTTGAATTACTGTTGTGGTCTTGAGTGGAAAATGTACGAACGGGGTGTTGTAAACAACAATAATAATTAGAGATTGAAAGAAACATCCTGTTGGGAGATAATAACGATATTATACTGTGATCGTCAATCCTTCATCTAAATAATAACTAGCGTTTATAGTCGTAATTAAGACCGACGATGAATCGACTTCAAATAGTAATGTGAAACGCATGCTGTTAAAATATAAGTGTTCGCAGTAATCAAGGATGCTATTATTCTAATTGCCTCGACTCCTACGCAAACAGCGAAATTATAGTTTCTTAGAAACATTCATCAGATTTACAAGATTTTCCATCCTTACACTATGATCTGTCCCTCTGTTTTTCGTCTGTGCGCTAGTAATTCGAGAAACATGCAAGGTCCACTAAAACTGTTCGATTTTGGCAAGGTTAGTATAGGTAATGATATAATTTTGTTATGTTCAGTGATCGCAAAGCATACTCAGCGGGTGATTCCGCGTTCTTAGCTTCTTCTTCTCTAAATATTATAAAACAAACTCGCATTTCGTGTCTAAATGTGATGTACCTAATTAATGTGAATGATCATGTCTTTGTAACTCCTAACCCCTGTATTTCTGACACCAAAGCTCACATTGTAGAATGCAAAAACATATTATCTATCTAGAGTGTTTATCCTAGTACAGGCATTTAACATTATAATACCTTAGTCAAGTATTTCTAAGATATTTTGTATCTATTATTTATTTTATTTTTTCTTCTAAACTGCACATTGGATTTTGATGCGGTATTCACCATGATTCAGAATTCCGGAAGATTTATGTTATAATACAATACATGAAACTACATTAATAGTTACTCGTAACTACAATATAGCACGGAAACTCGATGTTTGGACATGTCGCCCTTGTTCCCTTGCGAAGAAGGGGCGGGTCGCTAGTATACCATAAAAAGTTAATATTTAAAATTGACTGATTGCAGTTTTTATACATAGGTATATTAGGCAAGCTGTCCATCTACCTACATACGACAAATAAGCAATTAACAGTCTAAAACATAAGCAACACACGCTGACCCAGTTACAGACAATCAAATTGAATCAAATAGACTCGAACTACTAACACAATTGTAGTGAATTAGCAATTATAATTGTTGAGCTATGAGGCGAATCTTGTGCTTCATCTAATTATGGGCTAGTTCCAGCGCTCGAGGTTGGACCTACCCTTATATTATTGTGAATCTTGGGAGTCTGTTTAGCATTTATGGCGGCTTAGTGGAAGTTATGGTGCGGGTTTCTGCATGTGAGATTTGTGACTGTTTAACCTTTGATACTGAAGAAATGGAGACAAAGACAAAGACGTTTATTCGTCGGATATGGTAGGTACAAAGTTGGTTGATATAAATGGGTAAGTTCAACACATCCGCTGCTAATAGCGGCAGACAAATATTTAAATGTGAACCTATAATGTACACGTGGGTAGGTATAAAACCTAACTTAAACTCTAATAAACAATACAAAACACTTATACTATGGACATTAATTTTATACTCTAATATACAATATCAAATAAAAACACAACGATAACAATATTTCTATTATACAACTAAATAAATCTACCTAAAATAAAAAAATAAATAAAAAAATAGGGTTAAGTTGTATGGCAACTTAACAGATTGTAGTACTTGAGAGTGGCTACTTCTTTGTCTTAGTTTTTGGCTTTTCATTCTGTACACACGACGACATATAGTATATTAATAGAGCTGAAGAGTTTTTTTGAACGAGCTAATCTCTGGAACTACAGGTCGTATTTGATTTTTTTTTTTTGCATTTGATAGCAGAATTCTCGAGGAAGGCTATAGACTATTTAACATCACGCTATGATGACTGCGAGCCGAGCAAAAATAAATAAAGTTGGAAAGAACGCTAAGTGAAAACGAAGTGACAGCGCGGGCAGGTCATGCCATGTGACGGGGTAGGTCAGGGGAACATGGAATTTCACGCGGACGAAGTCGCGGGCAGAAGCTAGTCAAGCTGTAAGATACCAGTTTTAGCTGACCTCGCATTGTAAGTATAGGCTTTTCGTACAATGAGAAGTCAGCTTATACTGGACAATCCAGCTTGATATGTCGTCGTGGGTACATAATGGAGGCTTTCAGTGGGTATATTGAGCGAAACGCGGTCTTTTTATAAAGACATCGCAGATGCATTTCCTTCCTAGAGACACAGCTGAAATGTCTAATTTGTAAGTTGATAGTCTTTCCCACACTATCAACACACCAAGAAGTATCGCACATCCAAACCACGTAATCCGTAATCGTATTCAAATGTACTTCCAAACCACATACACCATAGCGCTATTGTCCCTTAAATAAATAAGTTGAGAGCTTCAAGTTTCTCGCCCTAGGCCGACTTCGTGACACAAAGTAGATCATGCAGAAGGTCGGCACGATACAACGGACGAGAACAGGTGCCCTTATATACTTATAGATGCGTATAATGTATTCGTACTTTTGTTTCCAAACATGGAAACAAATATGTGTTTTTGGAAAAATAACTTTAATTCTCAGACAAAATGGTTTGCGTTAAAACTCTGACTTTTTCAATAGTGCCTACTAGTAATTCACCAACTTAATTTATACTATAAAAAAGCCTTTTTTGCCCGTTTTCCTCCATAGAGATGTACGTTTCGGAATGGGCAACTGGACAAGCTTCAACTTTTTGACTAACGTAACCTTCCTTGACTTCAAAAGAGCCTGTAAATGGTTAAATATAATCAGTCTATAATGTTCTCACTGCTGGGACACAGGTCATCGAGGGGGAGAGGGGTTTAATCTACCACGCGGGCTTAGTGCAGGTTGGTAGATGTCACATGTCTTCTAATTTTTGGTTCTAGGACCTGCCGGTTTCCTTACGATGTTTTCCTTCACTGTTTACACAAAGTGAAGCGCCTTTCTTGGTTCGAACCTGCGACGTACATATCTATGGGGCCACCACACCACCTTGAAAAATTCTTTGAGTTTAAGTTTGCACTCGCTGTACGTAAAACATGTCTATGTGTGTTTGCGTGTGTTTAGTTGTAAGTATAGAGCTGTCTTTCTTTACCTATCTATTAGGTCGGGGAAAAAGTTTTTTCGCATTTTATAGGTATAACGTTCCAGTAAAATCTCTTTGTCTGTACTATTTGTATCTGGCTGGTTTTGATACCATTAAATAGATGACATTTAAATAAAAAGTAAAAACAATTTTCAATTGTTTTTCTTTCCGCTAAAATGAGTGAGCGTAATTCAAATTTTCTTACGTTTTTTGCAATTTGCAGGTCAGTGTCAGGTTGTGATCAAAATAAATAAATAAATCAGCAAATAAACTATGAAAAAAATAGAATAGATTTATTTTCTAACCACAAATTACAGCTTAAAGTTAAATTAGTCTAGCGATACAATTTTGTACTTAATTTGTGGAGGACTTGTGCCTAAACTAAGTTTTTTACAAAACCTATAAGTCAGGTTACCAGGCCCCCTTAACAATTTATATAATTCAAGTATTGTACTGAAGACGTTTTGTTTGAAATCACAGTAGTATTCATTCATTGATTATTATGTCTTATAGGACATAAAAACAATGTCATGAATTTGTATAGAAAATTCGAAAATACTTTTTCCCCGACCTATTATTTAGTGGTCGTGTGTTGGATCCTATTGTTTCACTAACAATTGGTTTAATCTCAGACTAAGTGCGATCCGTGACGTCGCCTGAGGATGTGCGGAAAGTATCCTCATTGTATCCCCTTTTGGACGGGTAGAACTAATTGGAATAGTGACTTATAGTGTGGTGTGATCACTTGGTTTATTTGGATGTTGTCTATAGATAATAAAGGGTAATTAAAATTAACTCTTCTTCGATGCAAGAACGTGTATCTAACGTCAACATCTGCCTAGCATTTTCCCAACTATGTTGGGGTCGGCTTCCAGTCTAACCGGATGCAGCTGAGTACCAGTATTTTACTTAACCTGATCGATCGTCCCGTGCGGCTGTTATCACTTAGCCACAAGCCCCTTTTGTAACTAACTTATTAGTTGCAATTCAAAGATCGGTTTATGATGACCGCAATTTGGTAAGAGGAAGAAAATTGATCCAAGTTCCATAAACTTTCTTTTAGTTTGAAAATCGATGCAAGAAAAAGTCTAATTTTCTCATTCATATTCAGTTTTGTAAATTGGAAAATATTATTGAAATATTGATTTTTGTGTACCCATGATTTAAATTCACGACACATTTTGCATTACAAAGTACAACCTCTTACTCTCTGAATCAACTCTTGAAACTTTCGAGTATCCTTGCCACATGTATCGAAAACTATCAACAACAAATTGTTGAAAACTAAGTGCTTTCCCTAATTCAGCCCGGGGTCGTTTACAAGTATGTACGTCCCGATCGTAACCTTGTAAGCTTCAGGCTACAAATTAAACTTACACTGGTGAAACCATGCTCGTTCTGTTTGAGAGGTCAGCTGTCTGACTAGTTGAATGTTTTCAAAGGAGCAGGAGTGAGAACTTGAACTACAATTGAAATTGTTCAAGTAAAAATCAGAGGCAGCAACAAGGTAACGTAAAGAAAGAAAAATAAATAACAATTGTTTTCTGCACAAACAAAACGCACATTAAAAAGAAAAAAGACATAAAATATACACACACAACGTAGTCAAAAGCCTCGTACTCAGGCATATAAAAAGTAGACAATTCAATTACAACATCGTGCGTTGTAGCAACTATGTAATGGGCGATGCCACACGGGCGTAGTGCGTTGCGTCGGCGCTGCAACGCCTAAGGGGCAATTCTCGTAATTTTAAGAACGTTCACAGTCAGAAGGTCAATTCTATTAATTTAAAACGTTTAAAATCTAGTCGCAGTCTCATCTCGGCTACAAACGAATGTCAAAAACTTGTCAAAATGTAGGGAAATTAGAAGTATTTTTTGACAGATTGAAACTGAGATCAGACTGTGAACGTTCTTAAAATTACGAGAATTGCCCCTCTGATCTCAATGAAAGAAAATTTCAGAAATTCGAAAATAAAAATTGCACCCGTGCGAAGCTGGGGCGGGCCGCTAGTGCATGATAACTTGGTATTCTGTGTTGCGTTGCAAATATTTGAGCGATGTGGTGTAGGATGACGTAGACTTTGCGTTAGGTATAGCTTTGCACTTGCACCCACATTTAAGACAGTTTGCTTTGGAAACATTATTGTTGTCAGTCACATTGTAGCGGATTTGTGACGACAAAAACATAAGCCTTAGTGCTTATGCACACGGGTGACACGCGTCGACGACAGAGGCGACGGCAGCCGTCGACACCCATCGACGCCCGCCGTCGACACGCGTCAACGGGTGCAGTTGCCTGTGTCGTCGACGCGTGTCGTTCGTGTGTATGCACACTTGTGTAACGGACTGAAATATGAATAAGAAATCTCGAGTTATTCCGGTCAGGCGGCCTACCACAAGCTCTTAACGCGATCCATTTTAGGACCTAAACTGAACTGTTCTTCTAATTCGTACCATGACGTCAGTTTAACGATTCAGTTTAGGCCGTGCCATCTGCTGACAGCGATTGTCCCAAACTGAGTCTCAAGTTTTGGTTTCATTCATACTTGTTTGGTACCATGACGTCCATAGAGCAGCTCAAGCGATGCAGTTTAGGAACCTAAACTGAAATGTCTTGTTTTTGAATCGTTTTTAATTAGATCATGGTAGGCCACCTGATCCCCTGAACCCCCCCCACCGCCCCCTCCTTGATCATAAAAAAAAACAAACTAAACGCAAAAAAACTCGCTCCCCCGTCAAACATACATATAAAAATCTTTAGCCCACAGTTCAGTGGGCACCAATCCCCCGTAGTTATACTTCCAACATATTTCTGCGACCCTGGTACAATCGGTCACTTTGATCGTCCATACGAAACGGAATCATAAGATTATTGGATATAACTTTGGAATACCTATCTATAGAGTTTGCCCTTAGTGAAACTGATATTTTATGGCTAGTATGGTATTAGTCCGAACGTAGTCTAGAAAATAAGGACGGTTTGAATGAGGTTAGCGTTTTATTATCGACCAGCTTTTGCCCACGGGAAAGAGCCGTCGCGGTAAAAAGTTATAGGTACTCTGTCCCCAGCGGGGAAATTGCGTAACACGCAGCAATGGCTTCCATTTTGACAGTTCAACAACATTCATTGCGTTTATAACGTGCAATCAAATTTTTCAAAGATATGAGGCAATGGATTAGCAATATCAATCTAAATGATTCAGATTGTGATTGAGAGTGCGTTACGCAATTAGGATGCATGTCATGGTCTACCTATGTCCCATGGAAACCACTCATCCGTTGAGGCGTGAAAAGGTAGACAGACAGACAAAATTACTTTCGGATTTTTACTCTCTCTGCTTTCAAAACGGTGAAAGAAAACATCGCGTGGTGGATTACGGCCCACTACCTCTCATAGAGAGGAAGTCTGTCTCCCAGCAGTGGGAACATTATATGTGGATAAAGGAAATATGTTTATTTGCGGTAAACGTGACGCAAAAAAGAACAATAAACACAAAAAAAAAGAAGGTTGGAGGAAACATGCGTCATATCCACGCAAAACGGCTATCTACTAGCTACGGCAGCGCTGGTTTTCAGCGACAGCCAGCGCTGACGTGACGTCGTCCGGCGCAGCTAGACATGACATAACCTCTAGAGTGTACTTAGTACCTGCAATTATATCTACCTTCATCATCATCTACCTAGCCTTTTCCCAACTATGTCGGGGTCGGCTTCCAGTCTAACCGGATGCAGCTGAAAACCAGTATTTTACATGGAGCGACTGCCTATCTGACCTCCACAACCCAGTTACTGGGTAATACGATACCCCTTGGTAAGACTGGTTGTCAGACTTTCGGGCTTCTGACGACCCGTAACGACTGTCAAAGAATGACAGTCGGGACCAACGACTTAACGTTCCTTCCGAGGCACGCAGGGGTCTCGGTATGTAAAGATGGTCACCCATCCGAGGACCAACCGCAGCAAGTGTAGCTTAACCTGATCGATCGACCAGTGCGGCTGTTATTATTTAGCCACGGGCCCTTCCTACAATTATATCTACCATTCTCCCACGTACACAATCAGCCGAATATAATCCGAGATCTACTATAAGAAGCTTACGGTCACAGCAACCCACGCCTAATTCTCCGCGCTGCCAAGCAAACTTAATCCTGCTTAAGGCGAAAGTACCAGGGAAGTTCAAAATGTTCTTACCGTTTTCAATTTGCCAATCAGTATTTGGTTGTATGTTGATCATAATGTTAAGGGGCTTGTGGCTAAGTAATATCAGCTGCACAGGCAATCGATCAGGTTAAGCTACGCTTGCCGCGGTTGGTCCATGAATGGGCGACCATCTTTACATACCAAGACCCCTCCGTGCCTCGGAAACCACGTTAAGCCGTTGGTCCCGGCTGTCATTCCTGGATCTTTGATAGTCGTTACGGGTCGTCAGAATCCCGAAAGTCTGACTACCAGTCTTATTAAGGGGTTTCGTATTACCCAGTAACTGGGTTGTGAAGGTCAGATAGGCGGTCGCTCCATGTCAAATACTGGTACTCAGCTGCATCCGGTTAGACTGGAAGCTGACCCCAACATAGTTGGGAAAAGACTAGGCAGATTGTTGATCAAAATATTATTCGCAAATAAAATTAAAAATAAATAAATATTATTCAAAATGTATTTTTACAGTAAGTATTATAATCATTAAAATCATAAAAACTCAGCAAAACTCTCGAAGTTAAATATATCCTATTGAATTATTTTTCATGAAATCATGACATTTGAGGCTAATTCTAACGAAGAGAGTTGTATTGATGATTCTAATGATTATAATTATTCTGTAAATGCGTAATATTTGTTACAGTCGAGAATCGTATTTTGATCAACAACATCAACAACTGACATCATCATCTGCGTACCCATTTCCCAACTATGTTGCAGTCGGCTTCTAGTCTAACCGGGTGCAGATGAAATCCAATTTTACATGAAGCGACTGCTTATCTGACCTCCACAACCCAGTTGCTGAGTTATATGATACCCTTGGTAAGATTGGTTGTCAGAATTTCGGGTTTCTGACGACCCGTAACGATTGCCAAAGATCTCAAGATCAGGAGAGAGTGGATCTTATTCGTGGTGGTTTTTGGTTAACGTGCTTTTCGAGGCACGAACATACAACCTGACACTGACGTGAAAATTCCAAAAAACGTAACAAAATTTGAATGTCGCGCATCCCCCTTAATAGAGGACCATTCAAAGTATTGCTAATTGAGGGTAGATATCAAAATAATCGACCAATTTGAATCTCAAATTACTAAAATTTCAACTAAAAGGGAATTAATGAATAGCTTGTAAATTGGATCCAAAGCAAAGCATGATTATTTTAATTTGAAAACTGTTGGGTTTTCTGCGAATTTTATACTACTGGAATATTTATCCTCTGGCGGGAGAGAGAGTTGTATAAATACTGAGCGCAGTAATTTTTTGTGCAGATGGACCTTCTTAGTTATTTATGCTTTTTTCTCAGAAGTGAAGTTTAAAAATGTAAAATGTTTTATAATATTTTTATAGTGTTCTTGAGGAAAATGGTCGTCATTACTCTTCTCGTTCTGGCGATACACAGCTATTGCTATGCTGTGCTAGTAAAATTACAGTCATATTTTGATTTCGTCTTTAGGTTTGGTGATCAAACGCTCTCTTTGTGTAAAGTAAGGTCGAAGTACGTAATCTGCGTTCGCGATTTATTTGCCAAAAATGTAAACAAATATGAATTAATGGAAAAATAACTTTAATTCCTACACAATAAAGTTCAGTTTACGCTACAACTTCTAACATTTTTATAACTTTTACAATAGTGCTAGTCACTCTGAAATCAATTTAATTGTCGTTGAAATAAAGTTGATATTTGTTTAACTTGAAATAGGGTAGGGGTCTGCAGCACTGCGCACTTTTTAACCGACTTCAAAAAAGGAGGTTCTGTATTCGACCCGTATGTATGTATGTATGTATGTATGTATGTATGTATGTATGTTTGTTTGTCCGCGATTTTCTCAAAAACTAATGAACCGATTTTGATAATTCTTTCACTAATGTGATCTACATACTTTCAGGAAGGTTTTAGTATATAATACATTATATAATTATTCTTATGTACTATGTTATATGCATAAATGTACTGCATCTCCGGCATTTCTATGCGAATTTTGATGATTCTTCTAGTCGGTGTCTTCAATTCCTCAATGCACTAGTGTTATTTGAATTTGTGTGGAGTAGGTACAACTAAAAAGTGAAAAATAAAAACTTTTTTACAAAAAAAACAACCGACTTCAAAAAAAACTACAAAGTGATAAATAACTTTAATTTCGGAAGTCGGTGTCAAAAAACGAAAATGCGGAACCAACGACACCGAGTTCCGAAATTAAAGTTATTTATCACTTTGTAGTTTTTTTTGAAGTCGGTTGTTTTTTTTGTAAAAAAGTTTTTCTATATGTACAGAGGCCAGCACATTAAGGTACCCCAATCTGTCAAATTTCTTTGATAGATTTTCAACTTAACCACGAAGGAATAAGGTTCATATTCAATTGAGAAAATTTGACAGATTGGGATAGCTTGATGTGCTGGCCTCTGTACGTGTCCGTCTGCCATTGAAGTACTAGTGCTGTGAAATTCTGGCTACCCATTGGTGACTTAGGTTTGTGACACGTTTCTTTTGACTAGCATAATAGACGATGGGCCCAACTCGTATTCTTCTTTTTCGTGTCGCTGGCACGACTCTATTTCAGATCTTGTTGCCCCAAAACTTCACCACTTCCACAGCGGCGTTGATGGCAGTTCATAGGTCACTTTGACTGCATGTTTTGGGACACAGAGGGCAGGATAGGAGGTGGAGCAAAGTTTTCTACAATCCTCTACATCCACACCTTACTGCCGATCCGTCGAGGCAGTCCCTCTTTACCAGGTTGGAGTTACATCTTCCCACTTGTGTTCGGAGATGGTACAGGGACTTCTAAGTGGACTGCAAAAGGTCCCTGCAAGGAAATGCACCTTTGGTGGCCTACCGCCAAAGGAGCATCTCCTTGCAGATACCTTACCGTAACTCCTATTGGTAAACAGTTATCAATCTGCCTGGGCAGTGTCCCTTTTTCTATTAGGTTTCAATTTAAACTGCACAGTTTTGCCTCATACTACAATATTTACATCAGCCTGTATACATCTACAGAGTGTTTTCTAAATCAAAATGCTTTCCTCTATAAATTGAAACGTCTAATTGGACAATCACCGGTGTCGCGTCATGTTGCATTGTTCTCATTGCCTACTGTCGTGTCGACATACGTGTTTGTGCTGATGTCAAAACTGATTTGTTGATTCAAAACGACTGTGTGGATGATATTAACGAAACCACTACTGTTGGTTGCCATGTGCATGCGAGGAGTTTATGCATGGCGATAAAAATGTAGTTTATGAGCTTCATATTATAGATAGATATATATGTAGATACTCTATATTATATACACCATAAAAATTACAGATATAAGTGCAGAAATTTTACAAGGGACACAATGCGCGCTTTTATCGCAAAATTTTTAAAGACAACAAGACTATTATAATCTCGGCAACAGTTTTTATCGTTAAGTTTTGTCATCTTTTATTGTAGTATGAAATTTTTTGTGTACGGATCGGGTAGAAGTGGCGAGGCGCCCCGTGGCGCGCTGAAAAAAAAGTATTCTAGACGATGTCACGGGGGGAGCGTGGCATGTTAGTGGTTAAATGTTTCTTTAGCAACATTTGAAATATTAACTTATGACATTGACCTTGACACAACTCTAAATCACTAGCATTGATCGCACAAAAAACCTGTCACCAATATTGCAACTTCTTCTTCTTAATGTGTCGATTGCAACCTAAATTGGGTCGTCCCAGAATTTGGCTGCCAAAAAAACTGTTCTTGCTTACTACATTTAAAACTAAATGGATATTAACACCAAACTAAGTTCGACTATAACCTTACTTCAAAATCTCAATCTTGCCTAAAACTGTCGGTCATCACAGAGCCTTATCCTAACAAATCAGTCTAACCCTTTTGGCGGTGCCATCCATCTTGTTTATAGCCCAAAATGGTGGATGCTAATCCCTTTCAGACCAGCGAGTGTCTGTATATCATTCTATCGGTTCACGTTATTTATAGGAACCACAGAATTACTCGCATAAATTGGCGGCTAGTCAAGATTTTGGAATCTAATGCCAAGTGTCGAGGTTATGGGAAGAATATTTTAAAGTCTTCAAGTCTTGAGTAGATGAGGACTTCTAAGCACATGTGTTCCATCGAGAGGGATGCACTAGTCGTGGTATTTCATTGACTGTATCATCGCTTACCATCAAGTGGGAAGTTGGTAAAACACGAGCGTATCAATTATAAAATAAGTATTAGTGGCTCATGGCAACGCTCCAGCGTTAAGAGTTATATAGCAAAGCCATGAAGAATATTATGAAGAATAAAAGATGAATATTAAGAATATATCCAGGGTAGTAAGATGGGTTGCTATGAAGGGTATCGGAAAACATTTTGTTGACGGGCATGCATGGCTGAATGATCGTTCGATCTGTGAGGGCCATTTGTTGCCGACTCTTGTCCATAGGAAATGACCAATTGGAACCGTGCACCTAGTTTCTGACATATTATAAGGGCCCGCGTAGATTTATGTGAAATAAAATATATGTTTTTACTTGATTTCTTTAGACTTGGTGTTAGAGACAAAGTTGCGTCAAGTTTTGAAAACTATAGATAGACTGTAATTTAACGTATGAAGATGACAAACCAAGAGATGGATGGACCAACAAAGGACGGCCGAGAGACGAGAAAATATAAAACAGTCCAAATCTCCCATTCTTCAAATCAAAATGTCTCTTTTTGCGGTAAGAAAGAAAACGCTCAGACGCGTAAATTAAACAAATTAATATTATCTAAGCAAACATCCTGTCTGCCGGAACCGGAATTCAATGTCAACATTCAAAACCGCCCTTTGATCGCTCCAACTTTTCTGAACCGACAAAAGATTTGATAAAGTGCGTGGTGGCTACGCCCTTGCCCTCCTTTAGTGCCCTTTTTGGTACAAGTGATACGAGATAGCGATTGGAAGTTCAGACGCCAGCACATCAAGCTACCCGAAACTGTCAAATTTTCCCAATCAACTTTGGACCGTATGCTTTAGCTATAAAGTTGAAAATCTATTAAAGAAATTTGACAGATTGTAGTAGCTTGATGTGCTGGTGTCTGTATCTATTTAATGAGTTTGTTTTACTCCTGGCTACTTGGAAACAGTCTTCTGCTAACCATGAGTCATTAAATGTCTCTGAATCTCTCCAGTCGTGTCGCATTGCCGTCCCATCGGACTATGAGAGTGAGGGAAAAATGAGTGCACCTGTGTCTGTGCACACACTTATGCATTATAATTTTTCAGATTGTCTGCCATGGCCGAAATTCAGTCTGGAGGACTGTTTATTATTAAATGTCCTCTAAAATAAATATTTCAAACGAGAAAATGCCATTGTCCTCAGTGCAGATAGTTTACGAATTTTTCGCCGATAAGAACGTTACTGCGGGTATCTTGCCTTGACCCTGCGTCCTAGCCGAAAGCTACTATCGCGGGAATACGCGATTATTTATTTATTTTATTTTATTTATTTGGGAAAACAAACGGTTACACATTACAATAGTACACAAAATATGAGCTACAGAGTGATTAAATGTATAACCCACGACATTTTCCACATATTATAAAAAAAAGTTACAAAACTAATGCGATGTGCGCTTACAATGTGATAGTTGAAATAAAATTACTTAAGTATTAATAATAAAAATTAACACTAAACAGGCATGCAAAAAAAAAGGAGTTAAACAAGAAATTATAAATACAGTCTAAGAGTTAAGAATATTACGGAGCAATATCCAAAATAGTGTCACGAACAAGGCCTCTAAATTTACTGGTTGGAAGAGCGAAGATGTCAATATTTTGAAATAGGTTATTATATTGACCAGTAAGACGACGTAGGGGTGCTCGCAAGCCTGCATTCGTATGACTAGAAGATACTGCAAAAATTATGCGTTCGTTTACGTGAATAATGACGTACATAAGCGACTTGATTGATCTCACGACTACATCTTATTAAACGGCCACGACGCGACGATTTCGTACACGCGCGACGATCACGTTTGGTTAGGACACCCTCTGATGCAATATCTTTGTTTGTTGCCTATTACAGCGACCGCATTTCTTGTACAAGTCTAGTCATATGATTGGCTTTTGGTATTTCGTTAATCAATGTGGGATATTGAAATTCAGTAGCTCAGTAACTGAATCCCTTTACTGTTAATTTGCTATCGAATTTGTTACTCTAGACTCTTCTTGATCGGGCTTAGGATAAATGGTAGGTATGAGTAGTTTAAATGTGTGTACAGACGCCAGCACATCAAGCTACTACAATCTGTCAAATTTCTTTAATAGATTTTCAACTTTATCACTAAAGCATAAGGTTCAATGTTGATTGGGAAAATTTGACAGTTTCGGGTAGCTTGATCTGCTGGCGTCTGTACCTTATCTCGATCTTTTAACTTGCACCATATCTTGGTATTCCAGAGATCTTATACGACGGACGATATTAAAAATGATAAGTATTCAGCGTGCCCTTAATACAGTCTTATTCCTTCAGATTGGGCCAGGATTTGTTAAATTTCTCCCTTTTTTTCAAAATGTCATCTTTTATGTAAAGATTTTAGCTGATTTTCGGGCATGGGCAGTCATTAGGTTGGATATTTAGAGGCCCTTTCAATCACTGGAGGGACTGCTTTTGTTCTTTTTTTTTTAGAAATTTTGTGTGTGTTAGATCTTATTAGGGTTTCTTTTGACCGTGACTAAGCTGGGTAAGGGTATATAGCCTTTTTTAGTGGCAGCGGGGTGGCGAGCGAGACTGAATCTGAAATACAATAGGAAACAGGCGAACGTAGGTACAATAAGGTTCTAATGAGTTATGTTGGTAGGAGCAGCCCCACCGCATTGTTACCAAGCTCTGGTTAAATCTACCTACGTCAAAACATAACATTCTCTTACATCGACAATATTGATAATTTCGTTACCAAAAATATTAAAGAAATTATCTGTCTGTTTGAGGGGCTTGTGGCTAAGTAATAACAGCCGCACGGGTCGATCGATCAGGTTAAGCTACCTTTGCTGCGGTTGGTCCGTGGATGGGTGACCATCTTTACATACCATGACTGCTCCGTGCCTCGGAAAGCATGTTAAGCCATTGGTCCCGGCTGTCATTCGTGGATCTTTAACAGTCGTTACGGGTTGTCAGAAGACCGAAAATCTGACAACCAGTCTTACCAAAGAGTATCGTATTACCCAGTAACTGGATTTTGGAGGTCAGATAGGCAGTCGCTCCATGTAAAATACTGGTTTTCAGCTGTCTCTGGTTAGACTGGAAGCCGACCCCAACATAGTTGGGAATAGGCAGGCAGATGATGATGGCCATATTTCGCACGGGTACAATGGCAAAATTTCAAAACATCGGTCCCCATCGTTGTCAACAGGAAAAGTGCCTGAAAATCTGGCAGCATTGCCAGGTTGTATGGCAAAGACTCTTTGACCTAAAAATAGGCCAGCCAAAAAAAGATAAATGTAGCTAATAATGAATGGTGAAAACTACATCACAATCCATTGAGTTCTAAGAGCTGAGCGGTCACACACACCGACACGAAAATCGACTTTGTTTTATACTGTCATCATCTGCCTGCCTTTTCCCAACTTTGTTGAGGTCGACTTCCAGTCTAACCGGATGCACCTGAGTACCAGTATTTTATATGGAGCGACTGCCTATCTGACCTCCACAACCCAGTTACCTACTGGGTAATACGATACCCGTTGGTAAGACTGGTTGTCAGACTTTCGGGCTTCTGACGACCCGTAACGATTGTCAAAGATGCACGATTGACAGCCGGGACCAACGGCTTAAAGTGCTTTCCGAGGCACGACGGGATCTTGGTATGTAAAGATGGTCACCCATCCACGGAGTAACCGCAGCAAGCGTAGCTTAACGTGATCGATCGACCCGTGCGGCTGTTATTACTTAGCCACAAGCCTTTGTTTTATACCTACTATGTATAGGTACAGACATGGTGCAGATAATACGAGATAACCTTTCTGATCGTTGACGTGTATCAACTTCAAAGGAGATATGATATCCGAGATTTTTGCTTCAACTGGTAAAGGAAATTAGTCCTTGAGAACACTTGGCTGGTTTTAGGTCAGTCGACTGTCTTTTTTGTGCTTCGAGACTCAAATTTTACATGTAGAAATGTTTTTGGTACCAATTTGTGCAAGACAAGTGTTTGTATTGAGTTTCTGCACAGGTAAGACTAGCTTCTGCACGCAACTATTCAGCGTGCTTGCTCCCCCGACACGCCCCGTTATTACTTCGTAGCGTTCTTTCTGACTTTATTTCTTTTTGAACGGGTCGCAAGGATCCTAGGGTGATGTTAAATAGTCTATAGCCTCCTTGTAGAATTGTGAATTGTGCTATGGAATGCAAAAATAAGAATTTTCAAA
This sequence comes from Hydraecia micacea, assembly GCA_914767645.1. Lineage (NCBI taxonomy): Eukaryota > Metazoa > Arthropoda > Insecta > Lepidoptera > Noctuidae > Hydraecia > Hydraecia micacea. Next base: position 1,374,676 of record OU611798.1, read on the forward strand.
TCTGACTGGTAGTACCAGGGATTAGCACTCTTTAGCTTTTTAATAGATTTGTGCCCGGTTGATTGCAATAGGCTCGCCCCCTATTACATAGGACTTTAACATAGCTGGCGAAAATACAGGCGTCAAGCGAACACAGCGCCCTTGGCACAGAATCTGGTTGAATATTCTTCTTAGCTCTTCCCCAAATTGAGACCATATGGAGAAAATAGAACAGAAACAACATTTTACATAGAAACGCACCAATAATATATCGAAACCGATATTCAGAAATAACCTGTTGGAATAATTTTCCATAAGTACGTAAAAGGTAAGCGTCTCATTGCCGACAAGTATAATAACCTCCACTTATGACATACTTACAGTTTGTGATGATATGCAAGTTGTAAATTAAACGTTTTATTGCGGAAAATGGAAGGAAATATGTATGATTATTAGAGATAAACGTATGTACTATGTAGGTTATGGTTCAAAGCAGTATCGTCTTGTTTATTTATTATGCATCGTCAGATAGTAGGTACCAGGCCTTTATCTTAGGAAATTTTATTTATTTTTTACGACTTCTGACCGACACGACTGACCGTAATTAAGTAATAACAGCCGCACGGGTCGATCGATCATGTTAAACTACACTTGCCACGGTTGGTTTGTGGATGGGTGACCATCTTTACATACCAAGACCCCACCGTGCCTCGGAAAGTCCTGGCTGTCATTCGTGGTTCTTTGGCAGTCGTTACAGGTCGTCAGAAGCACGAATATCTGACAACCAGTCTTACGAAAGGGGTATCGTATTACCCAGTACCCGGGTTGTGAAGGTCAGATAATTAGTCGCTCCATGTAAAATACTGGTATTCAGCTGCATCCAGTTAGACTGGAAGGCGACCCCAACTTAGTTGAGTTGAATATTTATAGATGTTTGATCGAATATCCAATAGAAAGAAACAAAGAAAATAGGTACTTTTATTCCACAGCATACGAAATTCAATTATGTCTGTATTCGGGTTCATTTGTACTACTCATTTTCATTTGAAATTAAATCACCCGGAATTGTAATTAATCAGTAGTTTATCATAACGGATTTAAATTACAACGTTTCAGTAAATTAATTCATCAAAAGCAGGCATTTATTGGGTGTACCAATATCGGGGTTTTAGTTTAAAACATTGATAAATTTAATAGAGTGGAATCCAAATATACTGGGAAAAATACCAGGTCGATAGGAAATATCAAAGACTACTCCATAGCTAATTCTCATCATCCCTCTCCTGACCATATCCCAATTTATTTAAGGTCTTCTCAATACGTCTTTTTCTTCCATATTTCTCTATTAGTTAACATCTCGATAGTCACCCTCTCAGCTTGCACACAGTCCATCTATCATTTACATAGCTAGTTCTGAAAGAATGAAAAAAAAAAACAACACAAATAAAAAAACATAAATATAACTAAGCGATAACAAATTAAAATGTACCATAATTCAACTAAAACTAAAATAAATGAAAACTTAGCGCCATAAAAAGAAACACCCCACAACGAAACATCCGCACGCCATCAAATCTAGTTCGATCTGCTTCAAACTGGCATAAACTGGTTATAACTGCAGTAATCCAGATGCGAACTGGTCATTAAAGCGACGGATATGAGGCGTAGGTCTCTTCGGGCACTTAAATGAAATATCGACTGGACGCCGGAATCCATGGATATGGCATTTCATGGCTAAAACTGTAGTCATTAAGGGTGGTTATATACAGGGTCCCTTTAAAATAAATGGACAAATAGGACAGCGCTCAGTAAGTCTAACTAAAGATATCCAAGCAAAAAAAAATAAACACTGATTAAAGTGATTTTATTTTGACCTAAAATAATAAATTGCCGACACATTAGTGTATTTTCGTCACCTGACTATTTTTCTTGTAAGTATCTAATGGGTTTTTCTTATATATTTTTTTAACAACATCCTTCTTTTTTTTAGTGGTCTGAATGATTTCTAAAAGTTTGTCCATCTATTTTAAAAGTTGGACTTTGACCTTTTTGAACGGAGTTTCTTGAATTTGTTGACTCACAGTTTGCGTGCGACGAAACTAACTTTTGACAAAACTTTGGTAAAACTGGTTTTAGTTTATTTTTTGCCCTAGCCTAATTATATGTTACTACTAGCAGCGCCCCGCGATTTCATCCTCATGAGACACGATCCCGTGGGAATATCGGATTACAAGTATCCTATATTTTATTCTGATGTATAACTATAAGCTATGCTAGCGTGAAAAAATAACAAACATTCATCCATCCTTCTTTACAAACTTTCGCGTTTATAATATTACTAGCTTCTGCACTCGACTTCGTCCTCCTGAAATTTCACCCTTCCCGCATTTACCCTCTTAAGGGTGGAATTTTGAAAAACCCTTTCTTAGTGGATACCTACTCTTTACAAAGAACCTGCAACCTGTAAGTCGCGGCTGATACCACTGGGCCACCACTGCAGCTCACTGCACTACAATAAAGATTTATTTTATTTTTAAATTTTTATTCTTAAAATCAAGTATTATTTTCCTTCAAAATATATAGTTTCACATCTGATCTATGTATCTTTCTAAACACCCAACTTTTGCTCTGATATATTACCATCATATTCACACCACTATCATGAAGGACGAACTCCTCAAAACATATCACTTTTTCCATGTTCATTGTTCTCGCAATAACGCGGGGTCAGTTTGACAAATTATCCACATTCCCCGGCGACTATACCCGGGTAATGGCAACACTATCAACTCTATTGTGGGGCCATTTTGAGTTTCGTATGTTTTGTTTTTGATATTTTAGGGTTCTGTTATGTTACGTACCTAATATATTTTAATGTATTTAATAAACTCAAACTCAAAGCATTTATTTCAATTAAACCAATTACAGACACATTTGAATTGTCAAAGAGTCGGTCAGTCAGAAAGATGAAGCTAGTTGACCATTCCAAAGCGTGGTACATATGGAGAAGAACGGGCAAGAAACTCCACGGACACTATTTTAAATCATAAAATTGTTACTTACAAAATATTGGTTTCATGTTTTAATAAAACCTGAGAACGATGTAAAAAGACGTGCACGTTAAAAGCGCGTCCATAATAAAAAAAAAAAATAGAAATTTAAATAAGCCGTGGCAGCTAAGAGATAACCAGTCCCTACTGACGACACCCGTTCACGAACATGGCGTATGGATCAGCACCATTCAGCTCAACCATTTTGAAGGGAACTTAATGATCCAACACAAAACATATTCATAGTGATGTTCAGAGGATAGCCGTGGTCATATACCTCACTTTTCAAATTATGCTAAGTAGTTTAGAAGTTATGAGGGAACAGATGAATATACATACACACATACCGGTCAAAATCACAACCCTCCTTTTGGATTCGCCGTAGACGGGTCTTCTTCTCTTTCTTCTTCAGCATTTTGCTACCCAATGCTGAGTGTTGGTATCCTGCAACGCACGCCACTCTTCTCTGTCTCTAGCCTTCCTAAGCCAGAGTCGTCCAGCAATCTTGACCAGGTCGTCGGTCCACCTCATAGGCTGTCTGCCCACACTTCTACTACCAGGTCTCGGTCTCCAGTCCAGCACTGTTCTACCCCATCTGCCATCTGTTATATGCGATATGTGGCCCGCCCATTTCCACTTTTTATTTCCAGTTCGTAATCGGGTAAAAAGCAAAAAATTTCAAAAATATAAGTTGCCCGTCGAAAATACGAGATCTAAACAAATATGTGATTGACTGCAACACGATTCAAAAACTCCCGTGATCCAAACAGTCGAACATAGACTAGACTACAATAAAATCTAACGTGTGTATTGTCTGAAAAGTAATATGGACGAGCTATGTTCGGAATGAAATAACGTTGTTGTGTGAAAGAGCTACACACTATCTATTTCGACGAACAACAATTCGGTTCGATCATGTTTTGTGATTTATTCTTCGTTCGTCCTGAAGTTTTGCCGCACATTCCAAAAAATCTTGGTTCGTCCCAAACAATATGCTTCCTTCGTCCCAAAATATAATGTTTATTATTTATTCCCGCTTCGTCCTATTTTATGTTCCTTCTAGGGCCCATATTTTTTTGTATATACTCGTACCAAACTTACTTTTTGTACAATCGGCAACAAAAGGTAGTGAATGAAAGAAAGAAAGAAAAAAGTTTATTTGGACACAGTTCGTGAAATACAAAATATAAAATTAACAAAATAATAATAATATTTTGTATATTTTTAAATGTTTTTCTATATTTTATATGCTAATATTTAAAAATATAATTTATATGTAAATAATGAAATAAAGGAAATAATAATGTTTCAGACAACAATAGTATGTGCCTCACGGCTGCGGCAAAAAGGTTAATTTTAGCATTAATGCCAGACAGATGCTGTCTCACGCTGGTTGCGTTCATCCGTTGATGAACGCAACCTTCTGTCATGTTGACGAACGAACGCGACGTTCTAAACTCATCCAGACCGAATTTCGGCCATGGCGACCAATCTCAGCGGAGACCAGCCTCGTATGATAGTAAAGTAAATCGTTTATTTCAACATCCAAAATTACAAAATGGCGATATCGTTGGTCCCACGCAACTATGCACAGCCTGTGTCTTGGGCACCATTAAATAGGTATGTTTAGGTAACTTTAGTCATTTGAAACAAAATAAACTAAAATGAAAGTTAAAATTGGCTACAGTTAAGCTAGTTAGCCTCATCGTGACTACAAACGAAACTCCAGTCTATTATTAAGAATTTCTTAATGGAAAAACCTAATAACACTTTGTCCGACTCTGGAATCCAACCCAGGACCTCTCGCTCAGCTGTCGCGCTTGTGACCACGAGACCAACGAGGCGGCAAAAAGCGAACGACGCCGGTGACTTTCTTTCTTATTTGTTTTACTTTGTGCAATTTACTTCATTATCGTAGCTCTCAAAACGGTGAAGTAAAATATCGTGGGGAAACCGGCATAGAACCAACAATTCTAAGACGTGTGACATCCACCAACCCGCACTGGGCCCACATGTCCAAGGAGTCGGCACTGGGATTATTATAGGCTGATCACGTTTTTCTAGGGTTCCTGCCAAATCGATCTATAACCCAGAATTAGGTATACACAGATGCTAGGATTTCCCACAACCAGTAATGTCGGTACATCCCCGTCGTTTGTGGTTGTATTCACGCCTCACTCCCGTTGTGGGATAAGTACGATTTATTGCGGCCTGGACGTAATTAAGTATCTCCTTAAACGGGTCCGTTATTTGGCACAAGCTGCCCATTCGGTTAGGCTTGTATAGATGACCACTTTGGGGTTTCTATGAGGTAAATTACCCCTTCTTTATGAAAGCCTGTTTAATGCTGTCAATTCTGAGGACAACTTGATTAGTTTTTGTAACAAATCACAGTTCCTGATATGAGATGAGTGGATTTATCTGGCTGACTGAATCCGAGGGTGTATTTTTTTTGTTGAAGTAAAAACTTCTTTATGCGCGTTGGGCATTTTTTGAGATGGGAAAAAACCATTGAACTCGCGACACTGTTACCGTAACCGACAACGCGCTACATTCGGATGTGTTCGGCTGCCTAGTCTTTTCCCAATTCTGTTGGGGTCGGCTTTCAGTCTAACCGGATACAGCTGAATACTTGTATTTTACATGGAGCGACTGCCTATCTGACTTCCACAACCCAGTTACTGGGTAATACGATACCCCTTGGTAAAACTGGTTGTCAGACTTTCGGGCTTCTGACGACCCGAAGCTATTTTCAAACGGCTTAACGTGCTTTCCTTGTCACGGGGGGTCTCGATATATAAAGATGGTCACCCATCCTCGGACCGACCGCGGCAAGCGTAGCTTAACCTAATAGATCGACCCGTCCGGCTGTTATTACTTAGCCACTAGCCTCTCTATTTCTGCTATCAAACCAAATATTTTTTAAAGGAGGTCCAACAGTAATCATTTATGCCGTTAAAAATGCAGGTCTACCGCCCAGCAGTACTGGTAAGTACTATTGTACTTACTGGGCTAAAACCCCATAGTTTATAGATAGTATCCTCCAGCTGAAGGTACAGTCAGCCTCAAAAATATGTAAAGCATAATCAGCCTATAATGTCTTACTGCTGGGACATAGGCCTCCTCTCTCTGAGAGGGAGTGGGCCATAATGCACCACGTGAGCCCAGTGCGAGTTGGCGGATGTCACATGTCTTCGAATTTTTGGTTCTAGGACATGCCGGTTTCCTCACGATGTTTTTCTTCGCCGTTTTGAGAGCTAAAGATGTCAAAATCGACAAGAATTCTTTTAATCTTTTTTCCATAATATTGTATCGATGTGTAGCTGAATGATTCTCGTTTTGCGTGGATGTGTCGATTACGAGTATTCCCCAACTTGTTCTGTTTTTGTGTTTTTGATTTGCGTCATGTTTATATATTTGTGAGCAGTGGTGGTGAGTGGGGGTGGGTGTAGACCTCGACTTACGGGTCGTGGGTCGTGGGTTTGAACCCAGGCAGGTGCTTTAGTATTAGACAACGTTTCACCACCACTGCACTCAAAACGGACAAGGAAAACATCGTGAGAAAACCGACATGTACTCAAACCAAAAAGTCAAAGACATGTGACATCTACCAACCCGCTCTGTGCCCGCGTGGAAGATTACAGCCCACTCCCTCGCGAAGACAGGGGGCCTGTGTCCTAGCAATGGGAACATTATTATGATTATACTCATATTTACAGCAAATAAATGTATTTTCTTTCATTTTTATTTTTCCTTAATTTTATACAGTGTAATGAAACACAAATTGAACTATCAATTGAATTCCTGTCGATGTTTACATCTGTTCGAGGCTGAGTGTACGTACTCTGCAAAAACCCCATAGTTTATAGATGTAGCTACCTTAGTGGGAACAAGTACATTCACTACGTCCTACCTCTACTAATTGAAATCGCCTTGAAAAACGCCTCTCTGGCACGACATTGTGGTACTATTGGTTTGGAAGTTTCTCGATCAAAACTCACGCGATGGTTTATTATCAAAACTACCTGTTCCACTTGGTGAATTTTCTAAACTACTAGGTTCTGCCCGCGACTCCGTCCACATAAAATTCCTTGGTCCCGTATTCACCCCGTCGCATCGCATCGCCTGTTATTACTTCGTTTTTGCTTATCGTTCTTAGGATGGAACAGAAAATTCTGATTTTGATTATATTCTGACTTTTTTGTTTTTGTTCGGCTCCAAAGGGTCTTAGCGAGAAGGTCCTAAAGATCCTGGGATGATGTTAAATACTCTATAGCAATCCTCAAGAATTGAGCTATCATATGCAAAAAGAATTTTTCAAATCCGACTGGCAGTTCCAGAGATTAGTGCGTTGAAACAAACAAACAAACTCTTCAGCTTTAAGTATTATTGATGATATTATGACATGAAAAAAATCACCCTACACTTTCCCTCGAGTCTTAATTTCAGTCGAATAAATTTTTTTCTTTCTTTAAAACACTTTCGATTAAATGTAAGTTTAAAATGTGCAGTACATATTGTTAGGTTAGCATAAAAACAGTTAATCAACATCAAATGAAAAAACACTACCCAAACAAAAGGCCAATCTGCTTTAAAGATCGATCCAGGGTATAGATTCTTTCCAGAACCATCATTAGGAAACAGACTATGGATGTGCAATGTGTTGGCTTCAGGAACATTTTTAGACATTCTTTAGACATTAAATTATCAGCATATAATGTGCCAACTGCTGGGAGACAGACCTCCTCTCTGTTAGAGGGAGTGGGCCATAATCCACTACGCAGGCCCAGTGCGAGTAGGAGGATGTCACATGTTTCGAATTTTTGTTTCTAGGACATACCGGTTTCCTCACGATGTTTTCCTTCACCGTTTTGAGAGCAGCGGTGATGAAATAATTTACACAATTACACAAAGTAAAGTACCATGACCTACAACTCTCACACTGCTCATTCTTTAAACATAAGAGGTAATCCTCATTTACTGTCTACTGTACAAAGCTACTCGTGGTATTAAGAAATAGAAAAAACTGCATCGGTATTTACCAGGTTTTCAAACCACAATCTGGCGGTTAACCCCTCATGCGTCAAGTGTACATAAGAGAAAGTGTTCGAAACGTCAACGGTACAACAAGTGTACATAAAAGTGTCATTGTTCTATTGTCATTGTTAAAACAATGAATTTACTGCGCCAATTCAACTACTCCGACGCGTGGGGTGTTTCGAAAGGCGGGCAAACGTGTGAGAGGTTAATAAGCAGGCCACTCCATGCAGGCAGCATACCACAGTAATTAACAGCAAACTAAAAAAAAACCAACCAGTAATAGTATTTACTCCCTACTCCGAACATAAGTACCAATAGAAATTATTCTTCGAAACCACGACCAATAGAAATGATGTATTCAACATTAGAACAACGGTAAGGGCTCTTGGCTTGCCCTGAACTCGCATAAAAAGGTATACCTTTTTTTCTCTTGGATAGAAAGAGTTGTAAACGTGTAGTTTTTAAATGTGCAGTGCCGAGTTGTCTCCCAGTAATTAATATCGTGCAACAAGGAAATGTGGGGTATTGATGGTGAAATTAATCGTGCTCTGACCAATTTATTGTCTTTGGGGACTGTGGGGCGAAGTGTGGGACGCCCCCAGTTAGATGGACCGACGACCTTAAGAATGTGGCTGGGTGGGACAGACTGGATGCAGAAGGCAGAGGACAGGGTGTAGTGGCGCAGCCTGGGAGAGACCTATGTCCAGCAGTGGACTGCGATAGGCCAAGTTGATTGGGGATTGTGGTCAATGTGGCAATGTAGGTCGTGTCAAGTTGGTCGCACACTTGCACAGTTGTGTTTCGGGGAGACCCCTTTACAGTCTCCCCAGAGATGTGCCCTAACAGGTATTGCACAGGTTTCGGATCGGTTTTTCAATCAATATGTTATTACTTTCTCGGATACTATAATGGATTAATAATACAGTAGGTAATCACAAAAAAAAAAAAAACATCGACCTAATTTTGCAAAATTCTTTTGTGTAGGTTTCAGCACTATTAGCAATCTACAAAGCTTAGACAACCCCTCACTTAGTGTGGGTGTAATAAAACCGACATATTATAAGAGATTACGTCACAACCATGAACAGCAGTATTTTCTATTCTGTTAATCTAAAAACTAATAAATACCTTCAAAATAACATTTGCTAATAGAAAACTATTAAACCGAAGTACAGACGCCAGTACATCAACCTACCCGAAACTGTCAAATTTTCCCAATCAACTTTGAAACTTATGCTTTAGTGACAAAGTTGAAAATCTATTAAAGAAATTTGACAGATTTTAGTAGGTTGATGTGCTGGCGTCTGTACATTAGTGATTAATATTGTTTATCCATAGTATTATAAAGTATAAATTATCTATCAGCATTGCCATGAAATGTGATCAGAATTACCGGACAAATCTCTCTTTGTATGACATAGTTCGGGAGCTAATGCATATTATGCTAGCTGTAAAAATACACTATGGTATATCAGACAGGTGTGATCATAATTATTTAAATGTTTGGTACGGACCATCAAACTGAACAACTTTCTCTATCGTAGTCGCGCAAAAATATCAACTTTCCCATACAAAACATCTATTATTTTTTCTCGATTACGATGTTGGTTCCATGGAGAAAGTTGTTCAGTTTGGTAGTCTGTACCACATCCTTAAATGTGACCACATCATTCTGATATACGCTTTATACCTATGGCATGTTATGTTTATTTATTGTTTTTTTTTTCATTTTTTTTTCTCGTTTCCTACGGGGGGAAGCATTGAGTCGTAGTTTCTTTAATTTTTGCTACCTACATCTTCATTTCGCCAATATCCCTTCAAGCAAAAAGTCTTAACTATCTGTTTGTAGCCGTTTCTACAAACTCATGTAATTATGACTTATTCATTTATCATTCATTTGTTTATTTTTCTACATTATACACACAAACATACATAAACTCACACATTCTTCCAAATGGGGGTAGGCAGAAACTACAGAACGCTACCTACTACGATCCTTACATCGATTCTACATTATAATTATCTGTATTTTTTATTGTAGGTTATATACATATAAAAGAGTATCCTATACTTAATTGTATTTTTGGTATCTACTAGCTCCCAAACTATTTAAATACAGCTTTGTTCGAAAATTTAGAATCAAGTGATCATTTTCACATTAATTCCGAATGACGGTAATATCAAATTGCAATGCATAAATTGATATCGCTTATTAGTAACAAATACACGAATTGAAGGCAAAATACAGCTCGATCTGATATCTGTGGTTGTTGCTGATATTAGCCAATTTTGGTTACAGTTTACGGGTAATAATGTGGTTACCAACTTATCATACAAATGGTCTTCTAATGTTAGGGGTATGGTTTTGTAATGGTTAATCAATATGATGCTTATGAATTCGGTTGATAATAGGGTAGGTGGAAATGTTGGTACACACACACATTTTGTTGGTGATGGTATGGTATTCAGTGCCATAATTATAATAGGGGCAAGCCTATTTTTCTAAAAGAAAATATCATACATATTTGAAAGACCTGGTAATCGAATCTAAGACATCTAGTTTAACAGTTTAGTTTACAAGTGTACCCTATGTTTGATGTTGATTCTATATGCCTACTTGAAATTTACATAAGCATAAGGAGCCTTAATGTTCCCACTGCTGGGATACAGGCCTCCTCTCCTCTCCCATACCTACTATAATTTGAAAACATTGTAAAAGACAATTATTTTTAAAATAGTAACCGTGGAGTTTCTTGCCGGTTCTTCTCCATAGTAAACGACCAATTGGAACCGTGCACCTAGCTTCTGAAGTTTCATAAGTGCCCATGTCAGTATATGTGAAATAAAATATTTTGATTTTGATTTTAATGATTATAATTCTGTAAACTTATAATTCTGTAAACTTATATGTTACACTCGCAAATAATATTTTAATCAACATACATCCTGACGCCAGCAAATTGAAAAAAAAACGTAAGAAAATTTAAATTTTGCGGGCTACCTTGGCGCTTCCTCTTAAATACATCCACAATCTGCAAATTCATACAGCGTCTGCTTGGCACCATCTTACTTAGCTAAACGATTAAGTACGAAGCAATAATCTGTCGCTGGCGCCTTGCCCATAATCTTTTAACTTAGCACTTAAAACTTGTATACTTATAACTTAAAAATGTATGGATGATGTATTACGTACTCTGTTTATGTATGAATACGTATAGTGCCCGAGCGTAAATATGGCTCATTTTTTTAAAAACGTTGTGTGAATACGTAGTTAGTTGTTTTATACTAGTTTTAGTTTGATAAGAAGCTTTAGCGTTAACGGCGAAGCCCAAAAGCAAAAAAAGGTTGTTTTAAAGTGATGGGTGTTGGACATTATAAGTACCTTCTTAGTTTCTTGTAAAGACTTCAAAATTAGCCTAAGTGAGGCTCGTGGTTAAGTAATAAAGCCGCACGGGTCGATCGATCAGGTTAAGCTACACTTGCCGCGATCGGTCCAAGGATGAATGACCATTTTTACATACTGAGACGGGGGTGCCTCAAAAAGCACGTTAAGCCGTTGGTCCCGGCTGTCATTCTTGGAATTTTGACAGTCGTTACGAGTCGCCAGAAGCCCGGAAGTCTGACAACCAGTCCTACCAAGAGGTAAGTATTACCTAGTAATTGGGTTGCGGAGATCAGACAGGCAGTCGCTCCATGTAAAATACTGGTATTCAGCTGCATCATGTTAGACTGGAAGCCAACCCCAGCATAGCTGGAAAAAGTCTAGACAGAAGATGACTTCAAACTTAGCCTAAGATTAACTAAGTAAGGAATCTAATTCCATTCTATTTAAGATTTGAACATCAAATTCAGTACCTTAAAATCAACAAGCACCCTTATATGCTCCCAATCAACTATCAAAAACGCAAAAACTCAAAAATACGAATCCCTCATAAAACCCTCTTCCCATACATTTCACAATTCCATTTCATCGACTAAAACATCAGAGCGTACTCAAAAACCACTTAGCACACGGAAAAATCTATCCCACTAGCTATAAACCGGTGAACAGGCAAGCGCTATCGATAATTGACAACTTCCTTACTACCGTGACATCACTACATGAACAAAAAGTGCTCCGGTATCAATTAAAACGGACTCTGGAGCGATTAGTGGTGGGACACGACAAAAAAATGTCGATGTTTTTTACGCTTTTTCAACTGTTGTACACTAATTAATTTTATGGATTTTGTTTCGTGTTTACAGTTGTGTGGAACGTGGAACGCTTGTTGGGTCGTATCCGGTTTTGGAATCGGCCTTTGTTCAGACAACAAGGCTGGTTGTTATTCAGCGAGTGATAGGCAAATAGGCAGATGGATATTGTGTCATATAAACGTGGTTTTCCTTTTTGGTTGTGGACAGGATGACTATAGTTTTAGTTGTAGGTTTTAGTTCTATGTCTGACGCATTTCCAAATGGAAGGTGACAATAAATAAGTCTATGTGTCTCTGCAGGGTAATTACGTAACACACTATCAGTAGCAATGGGTTTCATTTTGACAGTTCAACAACATTCATTACGTTATTTACGTTATTGAACGGACACATTTTTCGAACATATGGAGCAATGGATTAGCAATATGCTTCAAAATGATTCAAATTGAGAGTAATAGTGTATTACGCAATTCGGGTGCGGGGTTCTATCGGCAAAATCTCTCTAGCCTTTTCCCAACTATATTGGTGACGGCTTCCAGTCTAACTGGATGCAGCTGGATACTAGTATTTTACACGGAGCGACTGCCCGTCTGACCTCTACAACCTAGTCACTAAGTAACACGAAACCCCAGTAAGACAGAAGGCTGGTTGTCTGACTACCCGTAACGACTGTCTGGGATCTACGAATGACAGCCAGGACCAACAGCTTAACGTGCTTTTCGAGGCAAAGAAATCTCGATATGTAATGGGTGTGGCCATCCATCCACTCACCAGCCGCGGCAAGCGTTGCATAACCTGCGATCGAGCCGATACTTACTTGGTACTTACTTTTTAAACCGGATTACAGTAAGTCTTTTTGGCCAAGGAATCAGTATTCCCATACAACGTGGCAATTCTGCCAGCCTTTTGGGCACGTTTCGTGTTGACAGCGATGCGGATGAATTTTTTGATGCCCTTTGTTTATAAATGTTAAATATTTGTAAATATTTGAATGTGTAAATATAAATTACAGTAAGTTGAACTGTTTATCGATAGATAGAAGAAGCACTTCCCTTGACGATATCTTTTCTTAGCTATGTTTGTGTAGGCGTCTAGGGTAACCAATATTCTTTAGGAACGAATAATCCTACATTAAACCTACCAACTTAGTGCGCACCCAAAAAGATTAAAGTACTTAACCGCACATTAAAATAAAACCAACATAGGCAAACACACGTTCAAAAGCTTAGATTTATACCCATTTAAATGTTACCAGCCCTGAAAATGCAAATTGAAATTCGGGATCTATCAAATTGAAATTAATAACGAATGTAGAAAATAATATATGAATTATTTTAAAACGGTGATTAAACCTAGCTGTATTACGTATGTACGTATGTTTATATAATACGTAGGTTTATTTTATTAATCACCTGTTTAGCTCTACTAGGTGTTAATTACGAAATGTAATTACAATAATATCAACAAACGGTTTGTTAAGCATTATGTTTACGACATGCCCGTTTATTTGAGTTATTTAGTTTATACCTGTATTCTATTTGGTAAATAATATAACTACACTAGCTGCGCCCCGTGGTTTTACCCGCGTAAATGTCGATCCCGTGGGAATATCGGGATAAAAAGTAGCCTATAGGTATTTTAATCCAGGGTGTCAGCTACCTCCATACAAAATTTTATCAAAGTTGGTCCGACTGTTTGAGCGTGAAGAAGTAACGAACATATAAACACACACACACACACTCACAAACTTTCGCCTTTATAATATTAGTGTGAGAGGGACATGTCGTGTGAAAAGTTTTGAGTATGAACGTGGAAAGCTAAAATACGATAAGTCTGAAGAGTTCGAACCCAGACAGACAGGCGCTATAGTTTGTGTTAATAATTTCATCACTAGTGCTCTCACAACGGTGAAGGAAAACATCGTGAGGAAACCGGCATGTCCTAGAACCAAAAATTCGAAGACATGTGACATCTACCAACCCACACTTTGCCCTGGTGAATTACGGCCCACTCCCTCTTAAAGAGGGAAGGCCTGTGTACCAGCAGTGGGAACAGTATAGGCTGATAACGAAAGTCCAAAGCAACGGTAGACAGATTGTGTGAGATATGATAAATGGTTAGAAAGGCAGAAAGCACCGAGATGGCAGCTAGTAGATTTGCAGGAGGGAATGACATGTTTCGTCAACCCTCAATTAGTTGGGATAATGGCAGGAAAAATTAAATAATTTATTGAAAGAGTATGGCTCTCGTATAAAAAAGTTCAACCGGAGATGAGTTCTTTCACTGTAGCTAATTGGGCGACCCAGCAACAATGATCCCAATATGAAAAGTGCAGCAGCTGGCTTAAATAGCCTAAATTAAAAACAAATTCTTCGAACAAACCGGGCAAGCTGCCAGCTCCTTCACAAGAATAAATAAGAAAATCTATCAATCATACGTTTTATAACCCTATCAGACTCAACTAGGCATCTTATGGTTACAGAAATTTATTTCTCAATAAGAAATTACAAAGATTTCAGTTACTTGAGAACCTTTTTAAAACTTATGTTATAAGAACTTTGACACACAAACTAAGCAGCTATTGTTTTTCTTTACAACAAAATCATTTACGTAATAACATTTCACTTCGTACGCAAATAACATTCATCATTTCAGCCGAAAGACGTCCACTGTTGGACATAGGCCTCCCCCAAGCACGTCCACTTCGACCGGTTCTGTGCTTCTCGCATCCAACAGCTTCCTGCGGCCTTCACAAGGTCGTCGGTCCACATTGTGGGAGGCCTTCCAACGCTACGTCTCCTGGTACGAGGTTTGCGGTACGCAAATAAAACTTAAAACTTTTCAATCCACCGGCAAAAGAAATAATTACCGTGGTCGCAAAATATTCATAATAGATAAGGACATCTTTACGACATCGATTATAATTTCTATGACAAAGCTTGTAATTTCCCATCTATTTAACGCGCTAGATAATTGACATTAATCGTATTATTTTCAATGCTAACCACGGTAATACTGTTGTTTACTGAGCGTTCAATGGTTAATGTCACGCGAGCGGTGTTGCCAGCTGTAATGAGAATATACATATTAGCTGATTTGGCAAAATAATGTTAGTTTGTTTTAATGTCTATTCAAACCTAAGCGGTAGGTATTTACTGCCGCTGTGGGTAGAGGTACATACCGCGCGGGTTTCGCTCAGGTATTTAGTATCAAGTTCCGCGGCTAGAGCGTGAAATCTACTTTGGTGTGAACAGTAAAATTACCGCATAGCCACTCAGTTTTCTCTACCGCAGACGGTAGCGCTTAGGTTCGAATAGGCCTTTAGTCCTGTCAATTACAGATAAAAATTAGGACGTAAACATAACAGGCGAAATGTCGGTATAATATAGGTACAGACGCCAGCACATCAAGCTACCCGCAACTGTAAAATTTTCCCAATCAACTTTGAACCTTATGCTTTAGTGATAAAGTTGAAAATCTATTAAATAAATTTGACAGATTGTAGTAACTTGATGTGCTGGCGTCTTCTGGCTGGTAATATAATGTAATACATTACATCCACATTGGCTCGTGACTAACAAATAACAGCCGCACGGGTCGATCGACCAGGTTAAGCTACGCTTGCTGCGGTTGGTCCGTGATGGGTGACCATCTTTAGATACCGAGAACCCGGCTGTCATTCGTGAATCTTTGGCAGTCGTTACGGGTCATCAGAAGCCAGAAAGTCTGACAACCAGTCTTACCTAGGGGTATCGTATTACCCAGTAACTGGGTTGTGGAGTTCCGATAGGCAGTCGCTCCATGTAAAATACTGGTATTCAGCTGCATCCGGTTAGACTGGAAGCCGACCCCAAGATATTTGGGAAAAGGCTAGGCAGATGATGATGAAATTATATGCACATTATTAATCTGTGGTAAAATAATAATCTGACTACAAGAACTATTTACTTTCTGCCTTTGTTTTGCATAAAAACCCCGATCGTGCATAATTAGTAGCTTAGCGTGGAGTTAATTCCTTTATGCATGTGATGGCGAGTGCCTATTTATACCGTTTGTATTTGATTTCCATACTGATAACGTATTATTTACTCGAGAACTTAGCACTGGGAGTGGGAGTCATAATATTGCAGAGTAATTTAGTGAGGGATTATAAAAGGGATCGTAGCTATGGCATTGAGTACCTTTATTCATTTTTGTGGGTAAGATGTTCATGCCGAGGTCGTGTTTCTGAAAGAAAGAAAGAAAAAGTATTTATTGCGACTCGTACAGGAAGATCACAAATCACAAACTAAACTAAACACAGTAAAAAATAAAAAATCAAGTTATACAATAAAAAAATAAAGTAACAAAAAAAGAAAAGTGAAACAGAAAATCCTATACGAGGCCAAAAGGCTCCTATCTCAGCATGAGTTTCTGATGGGGAAACATAACTTAAGGTGCCACTAGTCGATATTTTTTCCATACAAATTTCGGGAGAGTATTACTCCACTGTTTGACATTGTGCATCCAAAGTTAAACACGATATCGTTTTGTCTAATTATTAATTTAGTCTGTACGGAAACAGAATAGTTAAATAAAAAGCCATTAAAAAATTATAGAGCCAACAAAGATTCGTTTTTCGTGCTATTTTTAACGTAACTTTGGATGTAAATAAGTAATAAAAGAACTGTAAAATCTTCAATTCAAAGTGACCAGTGAGTTCGAGCTCGCGACTAGTTCCACCTTAAGTGCATAAACACGAACCACACGCGTCAGTCCATCTCATGGGTGAACGTCCGCGTGGTCTCCTCCACTCCACCCTGCTGGACAAGGCGCTCTATAGAGTCCTCACGCCTCGAGATGCGTCCGAAGTATTTGAGGATGTGCGTTTGGACCAGAGCAGATAAACGCTTTTTGATATCGAGTTCTTGCCGTATAGAGGTATTGGTTCGTATACCTACGTCATAATTCTGTCTTAGATCTTTGAGTTTAGTTTAAATGCGAGTCTTAGTAGCAGAATCAGTACTTAAAATGTACTTACAATGTTCCCACCACAGGCGAGAGGGTGTGGGCCATAATCCACCACACGGGCCTAGTGCGGTTGTATTTTCCTTTAAAATAAAACCTTGCCAGTGCTTATTCAATACCTACATCTGTCAGAATTCACTCTTTAAAGTTTAATTATTCCCCTAAAAACATTTTCCTTAATTATAGTTTATTTTTCTACTATTTTATTTTCATTAGCTGGCAACATTAGCAATTTAGCGCAGATAAAAAAACCGATTGTTTTCTTTTCCCATAATTCGCTACCTATTACCGTGACGTAATGATGTGGCGTCAATCGTCGTCAATTTGTGACTAGAGATGTGCTAATTTTATCGACAATACCAATTAAGTGGTATCAATTAATAATGTACTCGTACTTTTTATAGAGAAGTATTTTATCGTCCTAATATGATTGTCTGTGTAGCCTAATTATCTCGTTAATAATTAATGACTTGTTGTCTCATTAGTAAGATGTACCTTAGCTCATTTATCCATTAATAATACAGTTCCTAAGATCCGGAAAATGTTATTAAGATACTATTTACGTAGTGATAAGGTACCACACATTAATGAAAGAAAACGGGTTTATTTAGATAAATCTACGAGTATGAGATAATAATTTGGGGGAGGCCTATGTCCAGCAGTGGACGTCGTTCGGCTGAAATGATGATGATGATTATGAAGGAATAATAATATGTATTTATTTATTTATTAAAACTTTATGCACAAGTAAAAACTGTACAAAGGCGGACTTAATGTCTTGGGCACATCACAAATGATACCTATTTTGTCAAGTGTAACACTTCTATAAAAACAGAACATAACGTTTATTTTTAAGTATGCCTATATTGTGTCCGACTGCTTTTGCTGGACGCCAGTGGGAGGACATCACCATCGAGGTAGACCACGGTGGACGTGGTGTGATGATCTGGTTATTTTTGCTGGGCCATCATGACCAGAGACAAACAACTAATCATCTATATTTCACGACTGGTGTAAAATAGGTGCTGAACATTCTAGATTTACACTCCAATAAAAAGGGATTTTACAACAAATCAGTTTGGAATGCTAAGATTGGTACCAACTTTATCGATATCGACTGTGCAATACCAGCACTTTATTGGTACTAAGAACTGACATTAAAATGTTGCAGAATTTATAATATCGAGTGGAGCTGACGAAGGGAATTTTCATTCTGGTTTCGATGTAACAAGTAAATGGATTAGGTTGGTACATTTTTCTGTGTTCTTTTTGTACCCGGTTTGCAAAGCTAAGTGGTTTGAATTTTTTAGATGAACGTGTGTTTTTAAATGGTTGTCTGTCAAATGTTCATAGGTATTTTAGACGATTGATGTTTGCGGCTTTTAGGACGTAGAACGGTACACTATATAATATTTTTTGTGCGTTTTAAGAAAACTTTGGCGTGGTAGACCATCACCGTGCAGAGCGTCCTAGGTAACCTGTTTGCAATGATTGGTAATTCCAGTCTTACCAGTATTTTACATGAGCCTATCTGACCTACACAACCCAGTGACTGGGTAACACGATACCCCTTGGTAAGACTGGTAGTTGAGAGTTTCGAGCTTCTGACCACCCGTACCTAATGACTGTCAATTTACAGCCGGGACCGAGTCACAGAGGGGTCTTTGTATGAAAAGATGGTCACCTATCTACGGACCAACAGCGGCAAGCGTAGCTTCACCGGATCGATGGAACCGTGCGGCTGTTATTACTTAGCCACAAACTTCTCTTAGACTTATAGGCACAATAAATACATGGAGTTAGCACTTAAATCCAAACACACATTTTCGAGGCCAAACAATTATAGTACTAATGACTTAGGTAATACGAGCTGGTGTCCGCAACTCCACCGCTAATCTTGAAATCAGTGCTGTTTATTAAGAGTAGACTACGTAACTTTTTAATGGATATAACGTACTACAGGAGAAAAGAATCGCCTGAATTGCTCTAGATTGATGGATCTGCACGCTAATTGCGAAACACACTATCAGTCACAACCTGAATCATTTTGAAGGATATTGCTAATCCATAGCTTCAAATGATCGAAAAATGTGTCTACTTAACAACGTAAATAACGCAATGAATGTTGTTGAACTGTCAAAATGAAAGCTGTTACTACTGTTAGTGTGTTACGCAATTACCCTTCTGGCTTTTGGTTAATCTTTTGTGAATGTTAATAATATAAATGTTTCCATTCCGAATGGTGAAATTTTTAGTTTTGTGTTTATGTTAATTTTTGCGTCATGTTCACCGCAAATAAACGTATTTCTTTCTTGCATATACATATATACAGGGTTATTGGAAAAACATCAACAACCTCTTAAGAGGTCTTTGTACTCATCATTATGAACAACTTTTACTATGGGACCAAACCTGAAATCGCGAAAAAAAATCAGCTGTTCCCTACATTTTGACGAGTATACGAACATAAATGTAGGGAACAGCTGATTTTTTTTTCGCAGACGACCCCACCTATATGCCATTTTCGTGTATTCAAAGTTCTGCCGAACAGCCTCTATAATCCTTCAGTTACCTCACACAATACCGAAAATACATAGTTTATTCTATTTTAGTTCTCCCAAACCATTTCCAATGGACACTAAATTGAATTCTGTATTTAATAGTATTCTCAACTGGTTTGACCTTGTTTATATAAATACAGCACTATGATAACGATTGAATAAATTATCTATGTCGTCTTTGGAAGCTAACTTAGCATAACCAGGTCTTAAATAAACCAATTATGATTTTAGAGGAGAAGATAAACTCGGAGACTGTATTACAATTTAAAGAGGTACAGGAAAACTATGAACTGGTTCGAATTTTTGGTTCTAGGACATGCCGGTTTCCTCACGATGTTTTCCTTCACCGTTTTGAGAGCAGTGGTGATGAAATAATTTACACAAAGTAAAGCGCCTGTCTGGGTTCGAACCTACGACCTACACCTCGTAAGTCGAGGCCGTTATCACCCTACCACCACTGCAGGCTGCAAGCTTTTAAATTTTTGGCTACTCTATCCATGTAATAGAAACCACGGTGTTAATCAGCGTATAATGTATTAATTATATTATTAATTATTATTATATTGTTTGTAGGCCCAGAATGTTATAATTGACATATAAATTAAATTAATATACCTACACTTTGCTACAACATCGAAGACGGTACGTGAAGTAATTTAACTATATCATCCAATTACCATTACGAAGAGGGAAATTAAGTTATTACTGTAATATAGCACAGTGTTAGAGTTTGCTAAGTTTAGCGTAACTTAGATTTTATGTGACATCGTAGCTAATCGATAATAACAACTCGAAAACTCTTACGTGTAGAAAATCTATACTTTTTTTATTAGCCATAATAATTGTCCCACTGATGGACAAAGGCCCTGATCTCTTTCTACCAGAGCTGCCAACGACCAATCTTTAGTTCAGTTCAGTTAATTTATTAATAATTATTAAAATTACATGTCAATAAAATTAAAAAAAAAGAAGTCCAGCTCATCCCGCCATCTCCGTCTGGGCCTGGCGCGATGTTGTTTGCCATTAAGCGGGATCCACTGGGTCGTAAGTTTGGCCCATTGTTTGTCTGACATGCGACAGGTGTGTCCAGCCCAATTCCATTTAAGCGTGGCAGCTATCCGAGTGACATCAGTTATTTTAGTATTGAAACGGATTATTGTATTCTCAACCCGGTCCACAAGTTTAATACCCAGAATACTCCGTTCCATAGCACTCTGGAAACCCTCGAGTGTGGACATCTGCTGAATTGTCAATGACCATGTGTTTGAGAATCATACGTGAGGATGGGCAGAATACACATGTCGATGAGTCTTTTCTCGAGGGATAGAGGAAGATACAGATAATCAAAAAAATAGTTACTAATTCTAAAAAAGTAAAATGTATAAAAAAGGTGTGGACATATTTAAGAGTAGGTATGATACAGACAAACGAAACAACTTTTTCCATGGTACGAGTACCAACATCGTAATCGCAAAAAAAAAATATCAACTCACTCAAACGAAACTTCAATACCATTTTTTTTTTATCGTGTGGAAATCCTCATGGTTGTCCACCACCCTGGGGTGGGTGGAGGGGTCTGTCAGACTCTTACTGACTAAAACCACACGGTATCCTGCTGCTACCTTTAGCCGGGGTGCTGGAGTGCTTGCGCATTCCTACTCGACCCTAAAGTGTGGGACGGCTGATGTTAAAGCGCCAGGGTAGCCCGCGAAACCATAACAAATATGTATTTACGGTATTATAACCATTAAAGTCATCAACACAACTCTCTAAGACCAAGTAATCCTAATGAATGACTATTTCATGAAATCTTGACATTTTAGGACAAGTTGTATTACTGATTCTAATTATTACAATTCTGTAAATACATATTTGTTACGGTCGCGAATCATATTTTAATCAACGTACAACTTAATACTGACCAGCAAATTGCAAAAAACGTAAGACAATTTGAATTTCGCGGGCTACCTTAGCGGCTGAACGGATTAGGATAAAATTCTTTACACGGATAAACCACAGCCTGGGCGAGGACGTAGCATAAATGGGGATTTCTGAACAACAAGTTCACAAATCCCCATTGATGGGGATTCTTAATGGGGATTTGTGGAATAACCCAAATTATCCGGGTATAATTTCTGACCTTCAAGTGGGCGAAAACGTGGGTAAAAACTAGTCTTATATACAGCAACACTCAGACCTAGAATAACAAATCTGTCATTTCCCATAATTTGATTTATCAATTAAGTGAAATGATGTGGTCTGAGAAATGAGAAGGTGTAAACTCGGATTTATAATCATAAAAAGATTTATCCTAATGCACCTAACCACAGCCCTAAATCATCGATACCGAAACCGATCCTGAACACAGTCACATCACTATTCAATCAGCTAACTGCAACACCACTCGTCGGTCAACTCGTTAATTAAAGAGCCAACAAACTGCCGACTAATTCAGTTAACTACTGTATTTGTTGGATCATTAGGATTAAATACTAGGTGGGAAGATTGCTACGTGTGTTTTTGAGTGGATTTTGTCCAGCGGTGGAATTGGCAAAAAATGGGGATAACCAACATTACTATTACGGATTGATTTGTATTGTCATTGTCAATCTCAAATTGTCATTTGTCAATGTGTTGTCTTTGGTCCCTGGCCCTAAAATCAAGCAATGGACAAAATTGTCAACATTTTTATTATTAAGCTTGAGTACGAGGCTTTTGACTACGTTGTATGTGTATATTTTATGTCTTTTTTTTATTTTATTTTATTTGTAATGTGCGTTTTGTTTGTGCAGAATAAACCATTTTTCTTTCTTCTTTCTTTCAACAATAAATGTTTTTTGCCAGTTCAATAAATTATTTATTTATACTTTATTGTATAGATAATTCACAGTTACAAGAACAAGATCATAACGACAAGTAATGTTCCTTTACGAGTCTTTTAAACACAAATAAAGTATACTAGGTGTCAAACTCACAGATCGCATAAGAACTCTATAGTTCGTTTCAAAACACAAATAGCGGACGCTGGCCGCACAGCTGCTGGACTAAAGTGGAACTGGGCTGGCCATATCTGTCGCATGTCGGAGCAGCAATTATACAAGAGCCACCACTCAGTAGATTCCCAATGGCAGGAAACGACTGCGCGCTGCCCAGAAAGAGATGGCAGCATGAGCTGGACTCCTTCTTAAAGGATTGGCCCACAATCGCAGTAGACCGGGAAAAGTGGAAAGATGGAAGGGAGGTCTTTGCCCTGCAGTGGGACAACACAGGCTTATAATAAATAATATTAATAACGACTGCGCGCGTTTTAATTCATTTGATTTTAACCTTTTCCAGCTAGTAGGGCTTCCAATAAAAGGCATTATTATCATCCCCAACATAGTGGTCAAACGGAAATTGCAAGAGTCACAACGTTTTGGAAATACATAGGTAATCCCATCTTTATGTTATTTTCAGTACAAAGAGCTCCTGATAACATTTCTAAAATCTATTTCCTGACACCAGCTATGGAAAAATATACTAAGTTTAGGAATCTAATATAAGCTAGTAACCGCTATCTTATCAGTAAGATATTATAAAATATATTAGATTTTATTTAATAATATTGTATGATACGATACATAATCAGCCAGCTTGTAACTGCCTCACTGCTTCTGTTCTTTTTATAAACCGAAAGAACAGTTATTCGCGACCACTTCTCCTTACGCAAAAGTTAACGTTTCATTCTAAAGGATTAACCCTACCAAGTGTAGCGGAAACGTAAACAAGTGCGTGTCACACATGCATTAACTTGAACCCCGCGTTTGTAACCCACATCATGCTGGTACATATTTAATAGGGTCGACGAAGTTATTTGTGTTGGTACTCGTCTAGAAAGTTTCTATACAGTCGTTTGCAAGATAACTGGGTTGTATTCTTTTAAGGGTTCCGTAACCAAAAAGTGCCAACGGTACCCTATTACTCACAGAGTGTGTCCTACTATGTGCGCTATTATGACAAATAATTATAAAATAAAATAAAGTTAAAAATGACAGGGATCACTATTCAAGAAACGTGTTTTTTCGTGCTCGTTACTGAAGTATTAAAAAAAAAATTGTGTTAAATATTTTTCGGAGGCACAGAACCCTTCGTGTGCGAGACTCGCACATTGGCCGCTTATTTTTCTTTTCTTTGTTGCGATAGTGCTACTGTAATGCTATTCTGTAAAAATCTCACCGTGAAAACTTAGGTGAAGTGAGCTTAAAGTGAGCTGTCAATAGTGTCAATCCCTAGCGTCAGGTGGAATGACGGCTCACTTCACCTAAGTTATCACGGTGATCTTTTTACAGAATAGCACCGCTGATGTCTGTTTTGCACGAAAGATGGCCGGTTCTGTTTCATCTTATGAATTTATTTATTTTTATTTTTTGTGGTGCTTACAAAAGGTGACTTTATATAAAATATTTTATTTTTAGATAAAGGTGTAATGGCCGATTTTTAGTATAATTATCTCTTGCGCTTTTAGGGAACATTAATTTAATTTTTTATTTAATACGGTAGGTTTGTACATGCGCCATTGTCCTTTTTGCTAATGTTGCATACAAATACATGTAATCAAAATTAAAATTGATTGACACATAAAATATTCTTAATGAAACAGAAATAAAAACATTAGGTATTTCCACGTTACAAAAAAGAAAAACAAAGTCACTAGCAAGCCTATTAACCCGTGAATGACGCTCGTACTAAAAAAGCCACTGTAAAAAAATCAGCGTCAAATGAACAAGTAAACAACTAGTAAAGTGTTCAGTGGTCTGTTGACTAATTAATTGAGTCGACTGACTAGCTTGCACCTGCAGTCGCCGGGTTGAGTAGGGATTGGAGACTGTTGATATCGATATCGATGAGATTTTGTATCGATAAATGGAATGGTCATGTTTTTCTTTGATTTGCCTGATTGTGGCCCAGTTTATTGTTGACCGAGTTGATTGATGCGTTCTTATAAATTGATGTTAAATTTATTGCATTTTTTTATAAATACGAGTCTATTCAGATTCTGATTTAAAAAAATTAAAGTATTTCTCCATAAAATACAGGGAGAGATTGTCTTGCAGAATAGAATAGAATGGAATGTTACTTATTGTTATATTATGGTAGCATAATCAACCTATAATGTTTCTACTGTTGGGACACAGCCCCTAGGACACAGTCTCTTCGAGAGAGCGTCTGCCTGGCTGCATCTCGTAAGTCTGGGCCACCACTGCTCTTACGGTGGTATTTACAAATACGTTGGTCAAAATTAAGAATCGTAAAGTGTGAAAGATGATGAAAAATGTGCGTATTTTATACTCCCATATTTTATATGAACATATTTCATCTGAAATCAATAAAGAGCTAATTTCACACTTGAGGTAAGTGTCAAAAATAACAAATGGTGAATACCTGCCATAACCACTCGAACAAATTACGGTTTTCGACATATTGACAAACAAACTGATGCATTTAATAAATATTTTAACAAAAACCAACAGAAAGACATCATAAATAATTCATAGTCACGAAGCGCTTCAATCCAGTTCAATCCCGATTTTTAATTTTGATATTCAATTTAATTTTCGTCGCTCAAACTTTAACGAAGATGTCCTTTTTGTTACTTTATATTTTGCTTACCTAATTGTTCGCTACGTTTTTAAAGTTGCAGATCGGACAAAGGATAATTAAGTATTTCTTTTGAACCTAATCTATATGTTTTAAGTTTTTTACTATTCAATTTAAAAAAATCCAACCGAGAAGTCTTGTTTAAACTTCGTCGTGTCATCATTTCTTTTTGTAACGAAAATTCCCGCCAAAAGATTTCGATAACAAAAATGAAACACTTCGAGAAGAACTCGAGTAATTAAACATTCGAACAGCATCGTGTAAGCCGTCTCTAATGAGAGAGAAACTTCATTGTCCCCGAAAAAGAAAAGATTATTATGGTTCTCTCAGACTTCGCTTCAGTTTTTATTTATAAAGGAAGAGTATTTTTCTGTTGAGAGTTTCCTGAAAAAGTGTAAAGTACGGAAAGATACTTGACCTGTGTAATGTAAAGTCCAAAGCACTTTGTGGTCATTTTTCCGATGTGTTTTTGTTTCTCTCAGATTTTGTGGATGTAGGTGTAGTTGCTAACTGAGAAGGTTTGCTTAGTAGGCCGTGCAAAATCAAGGTAAGGCAATTCTTAGTGACAGCACGAGATCTAACGGAGCTTTAATTTTCATAAATGCGAACCCAACAGCATTTATTTCAAACTAGCTGCGCCCCGCGGTTTCACCCGCATAAGTTTCGATCCCATGGGAATATTGGGATAAAAAGAATGCTATGTCCTTTCCCGGGATTCAAACTATCTCTATACCAAATTTTATGTAAATTGGTTAAGCGGTTTAAGCGTGAAGAAGTAACAGACAGACACACTTTCGCATTTATATTATTAAGTACGGATGGATGTATTTACCTACCAACTATCTTTCTCGATTAAAACACTATCAAACCTAACGAAGCGACACAAATCAACAAAATATAAATAAAACATCTTTGAACAAACAAAAACAAATTATAATAAAGTTAGAACAATGAAAAGATCGACTCAGTAAATTGGGCGCTCATCCGAATAGAGTTTGGACATCAATCAATTAAAGAGAATAAAATATAAGTTTATGTTACAAATTGCTATTAATATTTACAATACGCAATTGAGGGGGTTCGTGGCTAAATAATAAGGGCTGCACAAGGTTAAGTTAATCTATTACATATTCAGACACCTCCGTGTCTCGGAAAGCACGTTAAACTGTTTGTCCCGGCTGTCATTCGTAGATCTTCGACAGTCGTTACAAGTAGTCAGAAGCCCGTAAGTCTGACAACCAGTTATATCAAGGGATATTGAAATACCTGGGTTGTGGAGGTCAGATAGCAGTCGCTCCATGCAAAATACTGGTATTCAGACTGGAAGCCAATCCCAAAATAGTTGGGCGAGGCAGGCAGATTGATTTGATTTTATTAACAATATGCCTTTGATGTGATAAAAGCTGAAAATAGAAAATTAAAAAGATGAATGAGCAACCATAATTGTAAACTAAAACTCAACGTGTGAAAGGTTTTATTAACATACTAGCTGTGCCCGCGACTTCGTCCGCGTGGAATAGTGACTTTTCGGGCAGCACATTTTAAATTACACATACCGTCGTTTGGGTAGCTAAAAATTTACTTTACAGTAATGTTTCTCTGTATTACCTTAACAAATGTTCGCCGTGATTCTTTAATTTGACATAACTTTTTTATTTATGAACCGATTGACATGAAATAAACACTAAATGTTAAGTGAAGCTTACTACAATATATTAGTGAAACCCGCATCTAAATCGAATAAGCCGTTTCTGATATTAGCATGCACGAACACACAGACAAACAGACAAACAGAAAAAAAAATTAATTACACTTTCGGGTTCGGCATCGATATAATAACAACCCCTGCTACTTTTTTTTTATATATTTCCATTGTACAGACACGACTTTTCTACAATTTTATTATATGTATAGATATAGATAGATAGATATAGATTGTAAGAAACTCGTGTTTTTTAAAGAACAAATATTTGATTTAACGTTCTTCAGAGTTGTCATTTGTTTCTGTTTAGTTTTGTTTCCCTCCTAGATGATGATGAATTGTCGTTGTCCTACCTAAACTAATTACACCTGTATCATCCTCGTACTATCACGAAGATGCCAACGTCACACAAGGCTATTTCACACAACTCATCAATAAAATTATCATTGTTGCAGGCACAAGACGTCGGCCGTAAGCAAGATAATCATCAGGCGACATTGATTACAATGCACCCGCGGTAATGATTGCCCACTAACCAGTCACGCGACGGACCCGCCATGAGCATCATGTAAACACAACATGAGCCACGTCGCAAAGAAAATGTTCGCGAAAACACACCGGTTTTGGGACAGACGGAAGCATAAAGTCGGACGATGACACCGCCGGGCGACTGCATAACATAAAAAGATTTTTCGTTAAAAAACAAGCTTTTAGTGTAAAATCGCTTTTTTGTGTGTACGCAATATATCGTAACCTTCATTTGCAAATTATTTTAATTTTACAATCAGTGCTCTCTCAATAGTTTCAAGCAATAACAAGTAAGGCCTTCGCGTATGTGTACACATTGTGTTCGGATATCGCTTCTATTTCAACGTTCAGGTAAAACGGGTATTTAGTAATTGTATAAAAGAGAAATAATAGTCAAACACTTCCGTTCCTATAGGCAATACGTTTTTTTAAAAAAGGTAAATCAATTATACAGTTATTTCTACGGGGCCAAACTTTCAATCTGTCTAAACAATAAAATTAGTTAGATGAATTTTACAAATCCGGTGTTGAGAGCCACAATGGTGCCGAACACGACATTGTTGGCGAGGACTACCATGTCAGCGTATTTTAATACGACACTTGGTCCAAATGCGACGTTCTTGGTTCCAACGTACATGAGACAAGAGGAGTTCTTTGCTTTGCAAATGACTAATGGTTCTGACGCGAATACGACATTATCGAACGACACTACTGTAAATTTAGTTCTAAAGACGTGGTACCCGAGTGGGTACTCTCCCGCACATATTATAATAGCTTCAGTGGTTGTGACAGTGTTAATGATAATGGTGGTGGTAGGGAATATGTTGGTGATAATCGCGATAGTGACAGAGAAAGCCCTGAAGAACATACAGAACTGGTTCATAGCGTCCCTGGCCGTGTCGGACTTCTTCCTCGGGCTGGTGATAATGCCGTTTTCTTTGGCGAATGAGCTCATGGGTTATTGGATCTTTGGGTTCTGGTGGTGCGAGATACATTCGGCAATGGATGTGCTATTGTGTACGGCGTCCATTATGAACCTGTGCCTGATCTCGCTGGACCGGTACTGGAGTATAACTCAGGTGAGCAATTTTTGCCAGATTATTCTTTGTTTAATGTTTTCAGGGAACTTGATTGATAAGCAAAATGGATTATTAACTTCTAATATTTCTTATTATGGCAAGCAAAGACGATTTCAACCATTCTGCCAATGTATAAAGTGAATTGAAAAAGTGTACTTAACCAAAACTATACACAAACTAAAATATAGCGTCGAAAAATTCATCCGCATCGCTGTCGACTGGTAATGTACCCAAGAGACTGGCGGCATTACCACGTTGTATGGCAATGCTTAGCCCTTGGGTCACGGGAAGAGTCAACCAGCCGTTTTGAAATTTCCTTAAAAAGACCGTGAGTAATCGGACACCACGGCCGGAGGGTTTCAACCCCAAACAGCTCGAAAATATAAGTTCCAATAAGGTTATTATTTAAAAGTGTATATAGATATAAAACTTTAAAAAATATCATCGATGATACAGTTTAACTCGATCTAAAATCTTATGGAGTTCGATTGGGACTGAAATTGTTATGCGAATCGATTTTAAACGTTTTTAATTACGAGAATTTTATTGGCTTTCTGCTCAATAATTTAGATCTCGGACTGCACCTAACTTAGAAAACAGAATTTATAATACGGCCTTGTTACCAATTAAAAGGACGAAATTAAATCAAGAAATACAGTCGGGATATCTATGAGGAACTTAGGGCAAAGACTCGGAGACTCCTCTTATTTTAGCTCCTCGGGTCCGTCTCCTAAACCAATTCATCTTGCAGATTGAGTGACTGAAATGAACCGAACTGAACGATTGACACAGAGAGTTGGAAAGTTGGGAATTCCAATTACAGACGCAAAAAGTTAAATTTAGTTTATTCAATTCCGGAAATAGTTTTGTAACTGCGAAGAGAGTGAATTTTTTATTCGACCGTAGTCTGTTAAATGCTCGTTCGAGAATACGTGATTTGCTTAAGTAAAACTGTTTTTATATTTGCCGTTGCAGTTCGGGAATTCGGTAAAAATATCATGATTAAGAAAATATTTTACAGTTATTTTAAAAATTCTTAAATATAAATTATTCCTGTTCCTGTGAGCAGTTGTGGCCCAGCGGTAACAGCCGCAACTTATGAGTTGTAGGTCGTAGGTTCGAACCCAGACAGGGGCTTCCTGTGTAAATTAAATAATAATAAATAATATAATTAATAATATAATAATATAATTTAATTAATTGTGTAATTGTTGTGTAAATTATTTCATCATCACTGCTCTCAAAAACCGGCATGTCCTAGAACCAAAAATTCGAAGACATGTGACATCTACCAATACGCACTGGGCCCGCGTGGTTTATTACGGCCCACTCCCTCTCACAGAGAGTAAGCCTGTGTCCCAGCAGTGGGAACGTTATAGGCTGATTATGCCTGTTCCTACTGTTTAACTCAGCAGTATTATTGTTGTTTTCGGGTTTCAATATATTTATTTACTGATTTCACGAAATATTATTCGGTTGTTTATAACGTGGTAAATTATTACTGACTTATTAAGTATTGCGTAAGATAAGACATGTCATAATCATTATCTGATTCATTCTCTATCCCATCTAAAACCTTACCATGCAAACCAACACAAAAATCTTTTACAGAGATTGGGTTTAGTTTACAAACACTTTCCAACTCAGGAATAGCACTGCCAATTTCCAACGTACCGAGTCGTGAAGCTGTGGACCAGTGTTTTTGACTTCTAACTGGTAGTCGTGACCTGACGTGACCTGTTGTTATTGAAGCGAGAACGACCTAATATCGAGGCATCGGCGACGTAGCTTTAATTCTTTGGGTTCACTAATGTTTTACCAAAACTCCATTGACAAATTTTTAGTTTACAACCAACGTTTCGTATTCTATTTATTTCACAAACAACTCATTCCGCAAATATTTTATTTTATAAACACTCGCTTTACAAACATTTATTTGGCAAATGCTTCTCTTTACAAATGTTTCGGATGATATTTAATCATTTATACATTTCTTTTGAAAAAATCACGTTTATACAAACTATCATTTTATAATATACACTGCATTAAACAGACTGCATTAAAATCCGTTGCGTAGTTTAAAAGATCTAAGCTTACAGACAGCGGGAGCTACTTTGTTTTATACTATGTAAAGATTTTCTAAACCAGACACGAAGTGATCATGACGGTATTTCCATTTGGGTCAAATAATTTACAGGCAAGTATTTTTTTCTATATAATCTAGTCGTTTCTGGCACTCGCCGGCCGCTGCCGCGGCACCGCTCGCTTCGCTCGCTCGGCTCGTGCGTAGGGGGTCACAGTTTTAACCTAACCTAACCAAACCAATTTTTATAATAATTAACTTATTCTAACTAGTTCGGTTCCGAGTAGCCTACTAAAAATAACCTATTTTTTTTTTCTATTAGCGCAAGTCGTTTCTGGCGCCCATATTTTGTGTAAAAGTAATTTTTTTCTATATAATCTAGTCATTTCTGGCGTAGGGGTCACGGTTTTAACCTAACCTAACCTAACAATTTTGTTTTAAATAATTAACCTAATCTAACTACCTAGTTCGGTTCCGGGTAGCCCACTAAAAATAGCCTCTTTTTTCTATTAGTGCAAGTCGATGAAAGAATGAGTTTCATTTTTAGGAAATTGCGTAATAATAAGTCAATATGTAAAACGTTTTTATCCCAAAAGTTTTTTTTATAAGATAAAATGAATTGTTTGTCAAATAACACGTTATTAAAGAAAAGTTTATCGGGTAATTATTTTGTAAAGTGAATTATTTGGCAAACTTGTTGTTGTGTAATGATGAAATAACAAATCATGTTTTTGCCAATCGTTGCTTGTCAAGTAAAAATTTGTAAATTAATTTTTGGTAAACTGACAGGGCACCAATTCTTTGTAACTTCTAAACTTAACGTTGTTCAGGTTATGAGGAGTTGGGGGTTGGTTTAATAAAGGCAATTATGTTAGATTTTGTCTTACAACCTAACTTAAAGTCAAAAACATTTCAATTTGTGAGCAGTGGTGGCCCAGGGGAAACGATCGCAACTAGACGCTTCATTTTGTGTACATTATTTCATCACCACGGCTCTCAAAACGCTGGAGGAAAACCTCGAAACCAAGTGTTCTCGTCAGTCAGGCGAGCTCGCTGGTAGGGAGCTGGTTCAGGTTTAGCACACGAGAGATTAGCGGGTTCGTGGGGATTCGAGATTAAAACAGACTTGATTGAATACGGCTTATTATTTTTCACACACTGACATTACATTAAATTAAATAAGGTACAATAATCGTGAGGAAACCGGCATGTCCTAGAGTCAAAAATTCGAAGACATGTAACATCTACCAACCCGCACTGGGGTCGCGTGGTGGATTATGGCCCACTCCCTCTCACAGAGGATGCCTGTGTCCCAGCAGTGAGAACATTATAGGCTGATTATGCATTTAAATTTAACAATTTACATTTTTGATTTGTTAAGGAGTCAGTCAGCAGAAATATGAAGCTAACTGCTTGTCAAGTACCTATGGAGAAGAACGGGCAAGAAACTCTATGGACACTCTTTAATGTTCTTACTCCTAAGACACAGGCCTTTTATCGGTAAAAGGGAGCGAGGTATAATTCACCAGCGGGCTCAGTTCGGCTTATTAATCTATATATGACGTAAATAATTGAATAGATCACTAATTGCAAGCCTATAATTATATAAGACATCTAAAAGATGCAAATAAAATTTCCCTTAATTGTATTCTAGATCATTATCCAAAGCGCGCTTCTAAAAATGTATACTTAGTTTGTGAAAGAATACGTACTTTGAGTTTGCGAGTGTCCACTGGACCTTACAGACCCTTTCATCTTTACCTTTACAGTCTGCCCTAGCTTTACAAGGCCTTTGACGCAAACAAACAATAAACATAATTTACTTATTTCTTTTTTTCTTTACAGTGGGAAACTGTTACTGAAATCTAAATTTTGGCAACAAAACATATTTCACACAGAGCGGTCATGTCGCCAATGCTCATCTCATGCTCGCCCTCGTTCGTTCCGCCCAACATTTCGGAAACATAAGTCACGTTTTCAAATTCCATATCCCCCAAAATCTGTAACCAAAATCATAAATTCAGAGTCCATTTGCAAATCAATACATCGTAGCTTGCCGACCGCGTCTTGTTTAACAATGAATATTTCAAACAGCTTTGCCTATAGGCAAATTTCAATAGCGACAAACCGGCCAACCGGCGTTTACTGGTTTCGTCTGGTTACCGGCGGTTCGAACCGCTTCGAACCGGCTCAAACTAACTCACAGTGGTAGAACATCGGATTATTCTGTTGCGAAGCGGAATAAGGCAGTAGTAGTTCGTGCTTATTTGTGCGTAAATTTTGTCCATGGTTAAGATTTGCCGTTTAGGAAGTTGTGGTCGTGTAACAATGGTTTGTTAAGTGATTTAGTTTGTAGTTGCAGTGTTTAGGCTTAGAGAATGGTTATATGTCGTAGCTATGTTATTCGTGTTTTGTGCTCTGTGATCGAATTGGGAGACTAAAATATTATATTTACTAACTTTTAGTGTTTTGCTTTTGGTGAATTGTCTCAAGCTGATGTCTGTTTGATATCAAACATAAATAATATTCCCGCTGCTGGGACACAGGCCTTTTCTATATGAGAGGGATTAGCCCATAATCCACCACGCGGGCCCAGTGCGGTTCGGTGGATATATGTAGTATAACATGCAGTTTACTTGTAATTTACTTAACCGTTATTAATGTTTCATGTTAGGTTTTCTCTGTAATAAATGACTGTCTGACTTCAATAAAACCAATTTATTCACAAAACTACATTTGTAAAAAAAACAAAAGAAGAATTAACAATAGCAGTGTAAAATAAAATAAATTAAAAGTCCATTGATAAATGTTACAATACTTGCCCTACCTTTTTGACCTGAATGGATGAACGAATGGTCATTGAAAATGCGTCCACGTGAACAATAGTTTGCAGGACGTTGCAGGCTGGTAGAAAATAATAATGTGTTAGTGTGTTTTTCTATACGTTTCTTATTTAGCAAACAAACTTGGCGTCATAAAATATTGATATTCAGAAATTAATGCATATTTATAAGAGAGATGGTGTTTTTTCCTTGGAGTTTAGGCCCACCAAAAATTGTGGCGTAAATTAATGAAACGCGCGTTGATTTGTGCCTTACGTTCTCTGGATTACCCTCGTTATTTCTAGATTACAGTGAAAGTCATAATTATGCTTCGTCTAACAAGAATACTGAGAAATACGATCAAAACCTAAAAAAATACTCAATTGTTTAGTGAGTAGGTTGTACCTAATGAATGCAAAGTTCAATAATAAATAGTAGGCATCTAAACCGTTCATGAAAACCACATTATGTACTTATCAAAACCTTTTTATTGCTTTAATAGATTTTCAACTTTATCGCTAAAGTATAAGGTTCAAAGTTGATTGGGAAAATTTGACAGTTTCGGGTAGCTTGATGTGCTGGCGTTTGTACGTAATTGTTCTGTCATGATTTGGAAGTTTATAAAGGGGATTTGGACTATTATAGTCCACCACGCTAGTCCAGTGTGGGTTGGTGGACGTTGCGCCAGAGCCTCGTTTGTTGGACAGCAGGGTGTACCATTGGCAGGTGAGGTTTGCTTGGGTATTTTCTAAGATGTTAATTGGACCCCTTACCTCTTAATTCGTCGCCATCGAGGTAGACCACGGCGAAGATTAACAAAAAAAAACATAATATTTTAAGTCGTCTACGACTTGGTATACTCGTATAAGTATTTTGTCTATGGGAGCAAATTGTGCTAAACTTTTCCAAAAAATTATAACAATTTAACGATACTATTACTAATTCATCAACAAAATTAATAAATTAAATAATTAATATAAATCGAGCGCCTGAACATCCATTATTTACGGCTCGGTTGAAACGTATTCATGGTAATCCCGGTTAAGACCCGGGTATGTAATATTTTACCCGGTTTTTGTACCGCAGATTGATAATGCCATTTTAAATTTAAAATAATTAGGGAGGTAGACCGGAGGTTTATGGACAATATGGCGGGTACTGGTATGACTTTTTAAAGATATTTGTTACCTACTTTCTTTTCCAAAATAAGTACTAGTGACGTAGGAAGAAAGAACGTGCCTCGGAAAGCACGTAAAGCTGTAAAATGTACTAATAAGTAACTCAAGGTGATTCCTTCAATATTCACCGCCATATTTTTTTAAGTGAAAACTTCTTTAGGTGCGTTGGGCATTTTTTGAGATGGGAAAAAACCATTGAATTCGCGCCACCGTTACCATAACGACACCGCTTCGGATGTGTCCGGCTGTCCTCGGGATGTACTCTACTCGGTTTTACTGTATTTCCGATATGTCAGTGAGTGATGGCAAAGTATTCTGTTTGTGTTTTGTTTGTATGACGATTCAAAAAATACACACGTAATAATTGTTCAAGTTTTCACTTCTGTCGGCACTCCCGGAGTGCCAACTTTTTTTTTGTATATGCTTATCTTGCAAGACGGTTATTTATTTTTAAGCTAGGCTGAGATTCAGCACTTTTCGAGCGTCAAACTAACATGAGACAGTCCTCCAAAACGCCCGCCCTTCACCACTTCTTAGTGCTTTAACTGGGAAGAAGAAGTATCGAAACACCAGAAGCACAGCTGTCTGTTCAGTTAAAAGAACTTGATTCTCTGCAGTAAAAAAGTCCTTCAGACCGAATTTCGGCCATGGCGACCTATCTTTATCATAGTCCGATGGGACGGCAATCTGACACGATCGGAAAGAGATCAGGTGCAGGACCAACGGCTTAACGTGCTTTCCGAGTTATGGGGGTATAACACCGCCAACTTCCAAACTCTGGGCTGTTACTAAGTAATTCCCGATGAAAAAAACTAATAACACTTTTGTCCGACCCGGGAATCGATCCCAGGGCCCCACCCACTTGCGACCACGAGACCAACGGGGCAGTCAAAAAGTCAGTGTGCCTATATAATCAGCCTATAATATCCCCACTGCTGGGACACAGGCCTCCTCTCTGAGAGGGAGTGGGCCGAAATCCACCACGCGGGCCCAGTTGGTAGATGTCACAAGTCTTCGAATGTATGGTTCTAGGATATGCCGGTTTCCTCATTTCACCGCTTTGAGAGTAGTGGTGATGAAATGATTTACACAAAGTAAAGCGCTTGCCTGGGTTCGAATCCACGACCTACTCGTACCTACCTCGTAAATCGGGGCCGTTACCACTGGACGACCAATGCTGTATTAATAGTGTGCCTATTATAATAGTATGTAATTAGCATTTTGAAACACAAACCATTATAATTATTAGTCGGCGGGAAGTGCGAGCAACCCGCTTGTTCTACACAGAGAAGTGTAGAACAAATGCTGGGGAGAGAGCTCCTCTCCGTCGATTATTAGAAACGTACAACTCACATTTTATAAATTTAGATATGTTCGCTCTTAATCAGAACAAATTTAGAAAAATGGCTATTGATTTACTTTCTGGTCATCCTTAACGATGACTGCTTCTTGCTGACGTTATGGTGTAGTCTGAATAGTGACTACGGACTAAGTCTGGACGGGGAGCGCTGTCTTGAATTGGTTTGTGTGACTTTTCAGGTTTATTTTTATTTTCTTACTGTCCCTTTCTTTATACGTCCGTTTCCTTATTTCTTTTAAAACCGATATGATTCCGTGGACAATAGTGTGGGTTGTGCGTTTTTACTATTATACCTTAGATAACTATTAATGTTGTAACGCATAACTGTTTTTTGTCCCAAATAAATAAAATAAAAAAAAAATAAAAAATTATAAGGTATTAAAAAAAATAACCTGACAAACTTTAAAGAGGTGCTTTAGACCATCGAACTGAACAACTTTCACTATGGGACCAACTCTGAAATCACGAAAAAAAAAATCAGCTGTTATGTTGAATACAAAAGTTCAATACTTACTTGACCAAAATGTATGAAACAGCAGATTTTTTTTTTCGTGATTTCAGATTTAGTCCCATAGTGAAAGTTGTTCAGTTCGATGGTCTAAATCACCTCTTAAAGTATGTAGAGTTAATTTTTTAACACTTTTTATAATAATTATTTGCCATATATCAGCTAGCATACGCCAATATACCAACAAGAATGTAAGTTACCTACGATGAAAACCTAAGTTTCTACGAGAACCTGATAAAAAACAATGTAAAAATATGTAGGTATGTAAAACCAATAAGTCCTACACATACAATTCTATTTACTTTTACAAACGGAATGAAGAGAAATGAAACTGATAGTTTACAAAGTGATTTATTCATTTCAAATACGTCAGATGAAAATATAACTTTTATTTTGTTGTTCGTTTGCCAGTCAAAAGGGGAAAGTGTTAGCATTGATATAATTAATATTTTATTGCTAACTGAGGTGTTTTATTTTGTTTTTATCATTTGTTAGTTTCGTTAAAAGAGAATCGTGAGAACTGAAGCCCTGTGAATGGTGCTAAAAGAGGTTCTATTTAATAGAGACCGAAATTTTGTTACTTTTTTGTAGAAAATGAATCAGAATTGAAGCGTGTAACGGGTTGCCAAAAGATCCTATTTAAGGACTAAGACTGACAACCTGAAGGAAAAGAAAACCTCGACTTTTTTCTCGGATTGATTTGTATTGTCATTGTCAATCTCAAATTGTCATTTGTCAATGTCAACCAATATGTGTTGTCTTTGGCGCAAAACGGCTATTGTTCAGCATTATGCTGCGACCCTATGCAAGACAGAGCCCCAGCGCTGGTTTTCAGCGACAGCCAGCGCTGACGTAATGACGTCGTCCGGTGCAGCACACAATTTTTAGAACACTGTGCCGGTACAGCGTACTTAAAGAAAAATAATTTAATTTATACGTGATAGAATAGTATTTTCTTCAACAAAAGTAGTAATGTTTTCCATATCCTCTTACCCTTCCCCTCCAAGAGTAATAGCAATGCATTACCCTCTAAGACACCCTGTGTATGCACAACGCAACACAACCAACAACCCACAACAAAGAAAATGCCCTCTCTCTAAGTAAGGAAGCAGATAATCCCTTGAAAATGAAATCAACAACATTGTATATACCATTCTAACTATATTTCTTTACCCTCTTTGCCCCCACAGCGCTAAATAGATGGATATGCCCAGTCAACAAAAGAGATAAGTATGCAGGATCGTCGGATATAGTTGAAGTTTAGTAAGAAACCGATGGATGTTTTCGACTGAAATTTAATTTGAAAAATGAGCTGTTTATTTTCTATTAATAAAATTAAATTTCAGTCGAAAACATCCATCGGTTTCTTACTAAACTTCAACTATATCCGACGATCCTGCATACTTATCTCTTTTGTTGACTGTACATACGGATTAATACAACGAGCGAAAACAGCCGCATGCACACATAATATATATCTATATACATTCCCCCCTACTAATAAACGTTGTGTAGCGTCTGTATAGTTACACAACGCTTTGTCTTCTTCTTTCGAAAGTCAAATTACTGACGACTGAAAGAGAGACATCGGTGTGTAACTATTCATCTGATATTTAATACGTTTGTTAGTAAGGGGGTTATAATAAAGGTGAAGTGTTTGAACGCGCTAATCTCTAGAATTTAAATTTCGCGGGCTACCTGACTCTTTCGCCTTAAATGAAAAACATCTTTAAGGTAATTTAAAATTGGAATTCCAGGATTCAGTATTCAAATAACTAAATAAAAGCACTCAGAAATTTGTAAGTGGCAACTCGAATTGGCATCCACAGGTACGTTTTCTGATCAATTTATTTACATTTTGATCAGCTGCTTTTCGAAGAGACTATGGACGTACTTACGTACGGCGACCTCAAACTATTTCATACAAACGCCAGTCGCAAGTTTGTATGTGTGTGTGTGTGTGTGTTATATTGTAGTATGGAGCCAACTTTCTGAATCTATTTTTTTTTTGTGTCCATAGTTTCGTATATAGTGTAAAACTTTATGTTTAATTCAACAGTACCCGGTACGGTATATCATTGTGCAGGCGTCATGACACCCCCGAGGGGATTCCGAAAAAAAGCGAAAATAGAGAGACGAGTAGCTTTTGTGACTTCGTAGGGTAGCTCGGTATTTTGTCATATGGTTTGGGTTCCGTGGAGATAGATTTTTAACGCTTTTGGTCAAGTTTTTCTCTTTAGGTTAGTTATTTGTGAGGTAGCTACGTGAGAGATGTATTGCATACCAGCTGCGCCCCGCGGTTTCCCCACACAAGTCTCGATTCTGTTGGAATATCAGAATAAACAACAATACCCTGTCCTCCACCTTCTGCATCCAGTCTGTTCGAGCCACTTTCTTTAGGTCGTCCGCTTCACTCCAGGACTCGTCTGCTCCACTCTAGGACTCGTCTGCTCCACCGGCCATCGGTCCTTCCACAAACATGGCCAGCCCACTGCCACTTCAGTTTGCTTACTCTGCAAGCTATGTCGGTTACTCCGGTTTTGTTCCGGATAATTTCATTCCTGATTTTATCCTTCAAAATCCTGTCTTTCTTACTTTGTCTTTAATATTAATACGAATATTTAAAGTAACAGCGTTCAATCTCTCTCAACCTCCAGACCTAAACTGCCTCTGTCGAAAAGGAATAATTATGATAATAAGTGGCAGAATCGATTTTATGCCGAATTCCTCACAGTAATCGAACGACATAAATTTTCCGAGATATCTGTCCAAATTTGAATGACATGTATCTTCTGGTTCAATATCTTGCCGCGGATTTTATTTTTCGGGAATTAAAACTTATAGTAGGTATACAGGGCGATTTGTATGGTGATGTTCATCTTTGGAGTTGATATACAGGGTTATTGGAAAAACACCAACAACCTCTTAAGAGGTCGTTGTAAAAAAAAAAACCAGCTGTTCCCTACATTTATGTTCGTATAACTCGGTATAACTCGTCAAAATGTAGGGAACAGCTGATTTTTTTTTCGCGCTTTCAGGTTTGGTCCCATAGTAAAAGTTGTTCATAATGATGAGTACAATGACCTCTTAAGAGGTTGTTGGTGTTTTTCCAATAACCCTATATACAGGAGGTTAAGATAAGTAGATTTAAGATAAATAAAGCATTATTGTGTACTAGGTTTTGACAACGGCTTCGCCCGCGTGGAGGTCGAAAATTATTCCACGGAAACGCTCTACCGGGATAAATATGCAGTATTCTATGAGTTAATTCAGATTATAAACTATCTGTGTGCTAAATTTCAGCCAAATGCATCCAGCAAATGCGTGATTTAGTAACGAACATCCAAACATACAAACTTTCACAGTATTCATACATTCTTACGTATTACATGTAATAATACTGCAATTTTTTAAAGAATAGTAATATCCTACATCCTACTATCCTAATTCCTACTAATATTATAAACGCGAAAGTTTGTGAGGATGGATGGATGGATGGATGGATGTTTGTTACTCTTTCACGCAAAAACTACCGAACGGATTTCGATGAAATTTGGCATACAGATAGTTTATAACCAGGATTAACACATAGGATACTTTTTATCCCAAAATTTACACGGGATCGAAATCTATGCGGGTGAAACCGTGGGGCGCTGCTAGTCCGCAATAATTTTGTGTTTAAGAATTTTTACTTAGACCTACCTGCATTTCTTTTAATAGGACTATTGATAATTAACATTGTGATAGCGAGGGGCTTGTGGCTAAGTAATAACAGCCGCACGGGTCGATCGATCAGGTTAAGCTACGCTTGCCGCGGTTGGTCAGTGGATGGGTGACCATTTTTACATACCAAGACCCGTCCGTGCCTCTGAAAGCACGTTAAGCCGTTGGTCCCGGCTGTCATTCGTGGATCTTTGTCAGAAGCCCGAAAATCTGACAACCAATCTTACCAAGGGGTATCGTATTACCCAATAACTGGGTTGTGGAGATCAGATAGGCAGTCGCTACATGTAAAATACTAGTATTCAGCTGCATCCGGTTAGACTGGAAGCCGACCCCAACATAGTTGGGAAAAGGCTAGGCAGATGATGATGATCGTGATAACGATATATCTACCTACTGTTTATTCCAACACTGATCAAAATTAGGTTTATCCTTTTACATATACATCATAAACTCACGCCATCTTCCAATAGGGGTAGGCAGAAACTTCAGAACGTCACCTGCTAAGATCTTTACATACTCTTTTTGCTTTGTTTACTTTTATATGTCAAGTCATAAACGCACCCGTGTATCCTTTTATTTTAAACTAAAAATCTGGTTGTCGCCCGAAAATGTACCATTGTAGTTATTTTATTTATGTTACTGGTTTATTTTTCAAGGGGAGGTGGAATAAAAACAAAGGTTTCAAATGGACTTAATTCGCCATTTCATTTGTATTCCAAATGAATTTAAATACGTGATACAAAACACGATATACAATTAATGTATACCGTGTTTTGTATCTGTGTGTGTGTGTTGAAACTAGAGTAATAGAACAACATGTAATTAATAATTTTATTACACTATATCAACTAGTTCAGAAAACAGGAAACCATTAATATAATTTAATAAAAAAAGGTAAACTAACCTTTTTTGAAATGAGGGTAGGTAAATTTATCATGTAGTCACTAGCATCTATAAGATGGCGTGACAAAACGCATTAGCCACCTTTCATGATGTCGGTAAAATATCACCCATTATCAATTTGGACAAACCTACCTTCCCGCGATTTTGAATCTGGGTGAACAAAAAATTAAGGATTCTAAATTCGTGCGTAAGACAATTTATTAATGCACCTACCCTCAGGGGCTGAGACACCCTCCATGGAGATTTATTATGCCTACAACGTTATCTGAAATTAATCTCTGATTTCTCACGAAATTTTTTTTTTTTCGAGACAAAAATTACCAGTTTTTTTGCTAACTGTACCTCTTGACGGAGTTTTTGTAAAGTTGTAGAATTAGGAAATGCTGTCGAGTTGATTTCGTTGAAAAAAAAATGGAATTTTTCGTGTAGCGAGTCAACTTGCGGGTAACGAAGTGAAACGAACGCTCTAGAATTTTCGAAACCGGCCGCACAGCGCGCTTGGCGTCTGCGCTAGTCGCCTAGCATGTATCGAAGGATGTTGAGTGACTAGGTTCTAGGCGCTAAGCAAGTACCCTATCACGTAACCTGTCAGGGCATAAGTAGCCTTATTACCATATGTGGCAGCTGTTTATTGACAGTTCTATTATTTCCCAAGAGCTCTAAACAACTGATAAAATTCATCATCATCATCTGCCTGCCTTTTCCCAACTATGTTGGGGTCGGCTTCCAGTTTAACCGCATGCAGTTGAATACCAGTATTTTACATGGAGCGACTGCCTATCTGACCTCCACAACCCAGTTACTGGGTAATACGATACCCCTTGGTAAGACTGGTCGTCAGACTTTCGGGCTTCTGACTACCCGTAACGACTCTGTCAAAGGTCCACGAATGATAGCCGGGACCAACAGCTTAACGTGCTTTCCGAGACACGAAGGGATCTCGGTATGTAAAGATGGTCACCCATCGACAGACCAAACGCGGGAAGCGTAGCTTAACCTGATCAATCTACCAGTGCGGCTGTTATTATGTTGACACGGGCCCCTCACTAACAAAA
This sequence comes from Hydraecia micacea, assembly GCA_914767645.1. Classification (NCBI taxonomy): domain Eukaryota; kingdom Metazoa; phylum Arthropoda; class Insecta; order Lepidoptera; family Noctuidae; genus Hydraecia; species Hydraecia micacea. Next base: position 1,417,087 of record OU611798.1, read on the forward strand.
TTCATATAATATATTAAATATCTCAAAGCCTAGGAGCTGACCACGCAAACCCACATAAAATTACTTTATAGTAGTGTAATGCGACAGTTAAAATGGCCGCAAAGCTATGGTTAATTATCATGTGAACACGTAAACTTTATTACTAACATCTGTCTAGTTAGTACTGTAGTAGTGTCTTTAAATCTGGGTTAGTTATTGCAGTAATATGACTGACTATGGGTGATGGAGGGAGGCCAAAGGAAAGATGGATGGATTGTGTGAGGAATGATATGAAAGAGAAGGGAGTTAATGATAGCGTGACGGTTCAATCAGCTCAGCCTATCGCTGTCCACTGCTGGGCATAGGCCTCTCCCATGCATCGCCACAACACCCTGTTCTCCGTTTTCCGTATTCAGTCTGTCCTAGCTTTATAAGTTCGTCGGTGAGATCTAGCTGGGGGGCGTCCCACACTACGCTTGCCGATACACTGTCTCCACACCAGGACTCGTCTGCTCCACTACAATCAGAGTTTTTAGCAGTTTGTGGACACGACTAGGCTATATCCAAACTAATATTATAAATGCGAAAGTAACTCTGTCTGTCTGTCTTTCTGTCTGTCTGTCTTTGCTTCACGCCTAAACTACTGAACCGATTTGTGTGAAATTTGGTACAGACATAGTTTGGAACTTGAGAAAGGACATAGGATAGTTTTTATTACAAAAAATAAAATAAAAAATAAAATTTATTCCGGACATACAGCGCCATCTATTGGTCAAGAGTCGGCATCAATTCAGTACTGAAAATTCATCGGAAAAATGTAAATAAATAGTAAAAAGGTATTATAATATAATACAACTTTTAGTACAAAGAAAATGCTCTAACGGAGTATAGATAATTCTATTAGTACTATATGTCGAGTTGGTGATCGCGCAATGGTGTCGATCGTTACACGAGTTCGGTTCATGTTATTGTTTTAATTCATCGGAAAAAAGTAAATAAATAGTAAAAAGGTATGAAAAAAATAATATCAATATAATAAAACTTTTAGTACAAAGAAAATGCCCGAACGGAGTATAGATAAATAATCCGAGTTGTCACTATGCTCGATAGATGGCGTTGGGATCGAAATAGATCGCGCTATGGTTTCGTTACACGCATTTGGTTGGGTATCGGCCGAGCGCTTCGGTACTGTCGTGCCCGCGAGATCGGGAACTATGTGGGTAAAACCAAAAATCTGCCGGAAGTCACTATTCCACGCGAACGAAGTCGCGGGCAAAAGCTAGTTTATCAATAAAAATGTAATTGTCACAAATCCATTAAATTACTTTAACCACCGCAGTTTAAGCTCCCAACTCGATTGACACCGAAAGAAAAGAAAGAAAGAAAATACGTTTATTTGCGGTGAACATGACGCAAAAATGAACATAATCACAAAACTAAAATAAAAAAGAAGGTAAGGGAAACATGCGTCACATCCAAGCAAAACGGCTATTGCTCAGCATTCTGCTGCGACCCTATGCAAGACAGAGCCCCAGCGCTGGTTTTCAGCGACAGCCGGCGCTGACGTGATAACCTCGTCCGATGCAGCACACAATTATTACAACACTGTGCCGGTGTAGCGTACTTAAAGATAATATTATACAGAAAACTGACACAGATACAGTACATGCTATGAGAATATCATCCTCAATAATCGTTTTACTCTTTATGTAGTGGCAACATTTCGAAGCGTCCTTTTAACCGCTATCATCAAACAACATTCTAGATTATCCTCTCAACAGTTAATTACACCAAATAGTTATACCATACAGGTTTATTAACCACATATAATGAACAATAGAACACCTCTAATTACTGTACCACAGGCATCCAAATTGTTTTTGTTGTGCTAACTTAGACGGGCATAGTTTGATGTGGGTACAACATTAATCAGTCATATTTAGGGTTCCGCGTGAGGGCAATGGCCTGTGCTCAAAAATTTGGTACCCAATATTGATTTTGACATGTGTCATAGTTAAGTCATTTATTTAAATTAGACCATCGTCAAAGTCGCGGGAATTAGATGAGGGACGCGCGGAGGCGGGAAGTATGGCTGAAATTATGACGAAGAGACCATTTGTAGCAGATTTGAAGACTCTGGAATGTCAAGAAATAACAAAATAAAGAAGAAATTAAAAGAGAGTTGCCTGTTTAAAAAATCATAAAAACTCCTTACACAAAATATTGTTATCAATATTATTTCATACATAGTCTAACGACTCTTAATACTATCCTTTTTCAGTATTTGTTGTGTAATTGGGCCATAAACAAGTAGCATGGATTAAACCAGAAGAAATATTTTAAGAAAAAATTACGAAATATTATTTTTCACTGAAACCACAACATACACCAAAATAATTTCTTCGGTTCTAATTTTCATTGCATTTCAAAGGTTTCCACGCTTCTCTCTAAGGATGCAGTTGAAAAATTCAGAAACACAGTTAAAAACTTTGCGCTAGTACAATTTTCAGGGTACCGTAATCGTATGCGAGAAACACAGAACCGGTCGAAGTGCTTGGGGGAGATCTATGTCCAGCAGTGGATGTCTTTCGGTTGAAATAATGATGATGTTGATAGTATGAACTGAACGCCAATTCACATAATTAAAATCGTTCAAAATCTAGTCGCAATCTCATCTCAGCGACAATTAATGTCAAAAACATGTCAAAAATTTAGGGAAATTAAAGGTATTTTTGACAGATTGAGACTGAGATCAGATTGTGACCGTTCTTAAAATTAGAAGAATTGCCCCTTTGAACTCAGCACAAAGTTTACATTAAAACGTTTCAGCATCAGCATCATCTTTTAAGATGAATCAGTATTTGACATCTCTCAGCCGACTCAAAACAGGCCTTTTATTTAATAACTAGCTTCTGCCCGCGACTTCGTCCGCAAAAAATTTCGGCCCCCGACCCACCCCGTCCCATCGCATCACCTGCCGGCGCTGTCACTTAGTTTTCGCTTAGCGATCTCTTTTTTTTATTTTTGCTTGGGCTTAAGGGGTATGAAGGGTGTGATGTTAAATAACCTATAGCTTTCCTCAAGAATTGGACTATCAATAGCTAAAATATTTTTTCTAAAATGTTCGGTAGTTCTAGAGATTTATTTATTTCTAATATACTTTATTATACGCCACAAAAATACATAGCATAAAAAATACATCGAACACTACAAAATATACAATAGGCGGCCTTATCGCTTTCTGCGATCTCTTCCAAGCAACCTTGGAATGGATGGATGAAAATGATTTTCCTGAACATAGAATGGGGCTGTCGTTGGTGCAAATATTATGTATATAATAACTACACTAAAATAGATACAGATATATACGTATCCCAAATTATAGATACTTAAATACATACACACTAAATATAATTATAAGCAACTAAAATAAAATAAGATTGTAGATGATTGCAGTTAGGACAACAATATCACCACGACAAGTAGTGTTCCTTTACGAGTCTTTTGAACACATGTAACGACTGCGCGCGTTTTATTTCAACTGACAATGCATTCCACAAACGAGCGTCCTGGACAGTAAAGGGTTTATCAAGGAAAGTTGTGGAATGCACAGGCATTTAAGGCGGAGGTTTCCGAAAATGGTCAAAAAGTTGGTTTTTAAAGCAGTGTATCTCTTAAACCGTAAATACTTTTGACCAAAGAAAAAATTATGATATTTTCAAGTCTTACTTTAATACAGTGATGGAACTGAAATCATAAATAAATATACATTAATACATCAAAATAATGTTCAAATACACCTCTTAATTTTCTTTAAAAGCAGTTTATCCCTTCATTAACAATTTTAATTACAATTAAAAATATACCATTAAATGTCTAATGCCAAACTGCATTCAGTGATGGATTATTTATTATTAAATAGTTTTTGTAAATAGATAATTTCTTCATATTTGCAATAAATTACCACCGTTGTGTCATCGCGCTTCTCTTTCTTTTCTATGCAGTCTGACAGTGACCGCGCTTTAGGTCATGTAGTCGCCTTAATGCAGGTAAAGATTAGCGCGTTTAAATATAATTACAAACATCATCATCATCATCAGCCTATAGCAGTCCACTGCTGGACATAGGCCTCTCCTATTGCACGCCATTCAACTCGATTTTCGGCAACTCTCATCCAGCTGCTACCAGCCATCCTGCGAAGATTACAAATTACAAATTACAAACTCTTCAGCTTTATTATTAGTATAGATTTATAATCAGCGTGAAAGCAGCTATGTTGCCTATCAGCTAAACAGTATACTATACCTTTTAAGGGGATTACAGGACCTAAACCTAAAAAAAAACGCAAGTTTTAGAAACAATAAAAGTATATGATCGACTACAGTAAACAAAATCAGAAAAATATATAATATTCTGTAGGATATATGCTAGGTATATAGTGTGTTGAAAACGTAATACAACTAATTTGATACGATAGAAAAAAATCATGATGATACCTCAAAAACTTTCTTTTTACAATAAAAACCATACTAATATACATACAATAATTATGATTTTTTGTCAGATTATTCTACAAGCAACATACTAAAGCACTAGTATTTTAATTTTTAGTCCAAACAATAGATTTTTTGTAAATAGATAATTGCTTCAATTTTGCAATAAATTACCAGCGTTGTGTCATCGCGCTTCTCTTTCTTTTCTATGCAGTCCGACAAAGATCGCGCTTTAGGTCATGTAGTCGCCTTAAGTAAAAATACAAATAAATTTCCGTTGTCACTAGCAGTTGATATAATCATTTTGCAGTATTCTCAAGAAATTTTACTGAAACTATTTTGGTCAACTTACGTCAATCCTAAGGAATTTGCAACCAAGATAGCTTGACCCACAAATTTTTACTATATAAACATATCCACTGAAGGTAAAAAAAAAAACTGCTAATAAACTACAGAACCCCACGTCACAACCCACCCCTGACCAGTTCCCACAACTTTTTCACTCATAATTTTACATGAGTTGGATCCCGAAAAGTTTTACTTGAAACATTTTTGTTTTGAACGTAAATATGAATATGGAGTAGACAGTTTTAGTCAGTTTAGATTTTTTCAGGCTATTTTGTTAAACGTGCCATACTGTGTTAGTATTTTATTTTATTCGTGTTATAAATCATTCCTTTTAGTTTGGCTGACGTCGGATTTGGGTTGTGTTGGTAACGATAAGTTATTGTTTGGTTGGTAACAAAGCTTAGTTTATGGACGGCGTGACAGATTCGGCTATAATTTTTCTAACAATTTTTAGTAGATGCTGGTAGAGCAGTAGAAGCCCAGTGGTAACGGCCGCGACTTACGAGTTGTAGGTCGTAGGTTCGAACCCAGACAGGTGCTTTACTTTGTGTAAATTATTTTATCATCACTGCTCTCAAAACGGCGAATAAAAACATCGTAAAGGAACCGGCATGTCCTAGAACTAAAAATTCGAAGACATGTGACATCTACCGACCCGCACTGGGCCCGCGTGGTGGATTACGGCCCCCTCCCTCTCGCCGAGAGGGAGTCCTGTGTCCCAAAAATTGAGAACATTATTACATAAAAATGCACAGTCAAATAATAAATCAACAATAATATCCCAATCTCATGAAACATTTATAAAACTCGCGCACAGTGGTTCAAATTTTCTGAATTGTAGCCAAAATTCCTAATAGAGATATTTGTTGAATGGCACGATCATTTACGAGGAATTGTTGAACATTAACATAGATTACTTGATTGACATTAACTGCAGTTAAGTTATTGAGTGCCTAGTGGGTGAGTTGAGGTGCGAAGTAGGAAATAAATGTTAGAGATGAGATTATATCACCTGTAACGTCAATTTGTCACTTTTTAAATTAACGCTCGGATTCGGATTTTATTTTAGCTTGCTCTAGTCTTATGGTAGGTAAATACTGTTATTCAGCTGATCCGTGACCCGTGCTCTGTAGCGCAGGGTTAGACTGGGCAGGGAAAGAACTGTTTCTTTAAGTACAGGTTGCTCCAAGTTGCTATTTTAGAAAATTGTAAATAAATAAATAATAACGTTTAATATTATAAAGGCGAAAGTTTGTGAGTGTGCGTGTGTGTGTTTATATGTTTGTTACTTCTTCGCGCTCAAACGAACCAACCAATTTACGGACCAATTTTGATAAAATTTTGTTTGGAGGTAGCTGACACCCTGGATTAACATATAGGCTACGTTTTATCCCGACAACGTATACCGAAACAGTATACGTGTGTTAAATTAATGTCGCCATTAAAGCGGCTCGCTGTATAAAGCTGCAGCCTTAGAAATGGAATTTGAAATCCTAATTTGTTTACGATTGCTTCCCTTACATTTTAGCCAACAAAAGTCTCCACAAATTACGGCTATTCCTGTCTTTCACACTAAATTATGACAAATAGCAACCTTCCCAGTGTCCTCCATTTTGCTCCCCAATTAATTCACTTAACATAATTGTAATTCCTAAACTTGGGAACATATACCCTTGTCTGGTTGGCACATTGCGGTATTTCTTTGTCCATGTTGTGCGACGTTGAACACTGTGCAGGGGTGTGGAGAAGGTTCGTGAGTTGATCGAGTTTGTGTGTATTTGTTTTACGGATCCGTTTCTTTCTGTCTATTTCATAAATTAGTTTGTTCATGTAAAAACCTAGGGTAGAAAAAATAATTTAAAGACATTTTTTTTTCTAATACAATTATTTGTTTTATTATTATTACTCAAATTCAAAGTCAAATAATTTATTTTAAAAAGGCACATAAAGGCCACTTTTGAACGTCAAAATTCACAACAAAAAAAAAAAAAAGATTGTAGTCACCTCTTCCAAAAGATAGTTTCATACGGAGAAGAATGGGCAAGAAACTCCACCGTTACTCTTTTAAAAATGTTTTATAAACTTACATTAGTTAATGTGTAGACGATGCACTTATAATAAAATTACTTTACCACAATAGGTAAAAATAATTAAAAATAAAGTACTCGCATAACTACACGGGTCAAACAACATCTACGCACGTGATAAAGTCATACTAAGAGCTTCGTTTGAGATAGAATTTAGTCGGGCAAACCCAACATTACTGACCTCTCTGCGTCAGAAATAGGTATCTACCTACATGAATAACAAACATACATATTTCCCATTAAATTCTCACATTTAAAACTTTAGCAGATTTTTAATTTCATACATACATAATCAATCTATATTGTTCCCACTGCTGGGACAAAGGCTTCCTCTCTTCAAGAGGAAGTGGACTGTAAGGCTGCCTGTCCACCGGAGCGGAGCGACGCAGCGGAGCGGAGAAACGGAGAAATATTAACCAATAGGATTGCACAAAATCTCCGCTGCTCTTGTCTAATTTTTCTATACCTAAATATATAAAAGAAGAAACTGACTGACATATCAACGCACAGCCCAAACTGCTGGGTCTAAAGATTCCAAATTTGGCACGTAGGTTCTTTATGAGGTCTAGTGGTGCACTAAGAAAGGAATTTTCAAAATTCACCCCCTGAGGGGGTATATGGGGGAGGGTGAAATTGCGCGCGGACGAAGTCGCGGGAAGAAGTTAGTTGGTTAATATTTCTCCGTTTCTCCGCTCCGCAGCCTCGCTCCGCTCCGGTGGACAGGCAGCCTAAATTTGTAATCTACCCAGCCCAGTGCGCACTGATTTTCTATTCAGTAATCTGTGCTTCTGTTTTGTAAATTCTCTGTGGCACACACCACCGTGCTAAGGTGTATTGTTGTTGGAAAATATTTAATTAATTCCCTTCTCCCATGTTCTTTACACTTTTAATAAAACACACTATCTTCAGGGCCACGTAATTTAATATCTACGTATTATTATTATTTATATGTTCTTTATTGAGGTAATAAGGAAAATGGCAGAGCATAGCCTAGTAACAAGGAAATGTTGCGGGAAATCAGAATGTCAATAGGAGAAAAATATATGTGTATTTGTATGAATTGGAATTGGTTATGTAAGGGTGTTTACGCATTTCCTGAAGACCACCAATTGAGCAGCTCCTTTTTATTAGCTGTGAACTCTTATAGTATTCGCCCCAAATAAGGCTTCGGACAAATCTGGGCGGAAAAAATGCGGCATGATTTCGCACGAGTAATTCAATAAAGATTGGTTGAGGGGCCCGTGGCTAAATAATAACAGCCGCACAGGTCGATCGATCAGGTTAAGCTACGCTTACCGCGGTTGGTCCGTGATGGGTGACCATCTTTACATACCGAGACCCCTCCGTGTCTCGGAAAGCACGTTAAGCTGTTGGCCGCGGCTATCATTCGTGGACCTTTGACAGTCATTACGGGTAGTCAGACGCCCGAAAGTCTGACAACCAGTCCTACCAAGGGGTATCGTATTACCCAGTAACTGGGTAAACAGCGTTCTACTGCGGTGCCGCACCGCCCGTGTGGCACCGTAAAGCTCGAATTAATTGCGGTGCGGTGCCGCAACGCACCGTTAACGCATCGTGTGGCCTCGCTCTAAGGGAAGCTACGTTTCTGCTATATTTCATCGAAATCTTTACAATATATTTTACCAGACATAGAGACTGATATTCACTGTGTGGATTAAGATCTGTTAGCATCTGTCTTGTGTGCTCCAACCGTTAAAATACGTGCTTAGAAAATATAACACGCGCGTTTCTGGATGTGTGTATACCTTTATGTACAGTCACCAAAAGAGATAAGTAACCAGGGTCATTGGATACAGTTGAAGTTTAGTAAGAAACCGATGGATCATTTTGATTGAAATTTAATTTGATAAATGAACTGTTTGTTTTCTATTAACTAAATTAAATTTTATTCGAATACATCCATTGGTTTCTTACTAAACTTCAACTATATCCGACGACACTGGTTACTTGTCTCCTTTGATGACCGTACCTACTAAATATTCAAATCTTTGTTTCCAAATTGACGTTAATACTCGATACTTATATTGCATTCCACATGTAGGTAATCTTAGATGGTGTAAACTTATAATTAGATCATAATGGACCCTGTCAGGTACAGCAAACTAAGTGAGTTAGAAGAGAGGAAGCAATTGTTAATTATATAACATTACTTAGCAAACTACTACGAGTATATTATAATAATGATGTAGGTATTTTCTGAGATGCCAAGCCTAGTGGGGCAGAAATCAGAATCCAACAAGATTTTAAAGCAATGGAATCTGCCCCACTACTTCGATTTAGTGGGGCGCAGATTCCATTGCAAAGTTTTAGGCATTCCACCTTGCCCCACCAGTGGGGCGGCTGGTGGGGCAAAGTGGAATAATCCATAAACTAATACTACGTTAAGTTACTTCCACTTCAAGAAATATCCTTTAAGTCAGTGTAAATTCAGTTGATTTTAGAATGACTAGTACTCTTGAAGTTAAAAAAAAAAACTGAAGTAGTAGCGTAAACTGAACTTTAAGTGTGGGGGTGTTAAAGTTCTTTGTTTGGAAAGCGTAGGTATATTTGTATACACGTTTGGAAATTAAATTGCAAACGTAGGATAGGTAAAACGAATCTGCTTTTACAAAAAAGCTTTAACAAATACCTATAAACCAATACAAAAAAAAACTGTAAATACCATTCAAAGGAAAAACATCGAATTAATTCAGCTAAACAAACATATCTTGGACAAAGGAACACTAATCTTGATTTATTATTGTTATTGAAAATCAAGTGCAATGCCTTGAATAGACACAAACAGATATAATCTGTGTTTCGACCTTGACTTTACGCAATAATGGCCTTTCAAGGGCAGTCCACCTTCGAAGTTCGGAGTAAATAGAAAATGTAAACTGCAAAGATTAACTTTAAAACTCAGCATCCTAATTGCGTAAACTCAAATAAATAATTTTGAAGGATATTGCTAATTCATTGCTTCATATGTTTGGATAATTTGTCTACTCAACAACGTAAATAACGCAACGAATGTTGTTGAACTGTCAAAATGAAAGCAATAATAATTGCGCAAGGACTATATTAGTCTGTTAGTAATGAATGTATTATAAGTCCAAAGATAGATCACTATATAATATACGGTACATATGTCAGTCGTTTTTCGTGTCTGTCTGCGGGATCGCGTTGTACTTTTAAACTACTACTATTTTGATGCGGTTTTCACCATAATTTAGAAAATGTATTCCGGCAGTTTTTAGCTGCGCCCCGCTGTTTCACCTGCATAATAATCGATCCCTTGGGAAAATCGGGATGAAAATATCATTATATCCTAATCCAAGTCATGGTCTACCCATATGCCAAATTTCATCAAAGTCCGTTCAGCCGTTTTAGCGTGAAAGCGTAACAAACAAATGTACGAAAAATCAAATCTTCTCTCTTTACATACCTACATTTATGTACACATGCGTGTAATAGATTATCCTAATTATAGGTATTGTTATTGTTATCATTTTAGTGTTAAAACTTGATAAAATAGTAATGTTTTGCATAACTTAAATATTAAGGAATAATGTAGCAAAACATAGAAAATATTCTAAACGGATATCCACCTTTTATGTTGTTGATATTTTGGATGACGGTAGATAGAAACGTCAAAGTTGTTCTGTTCACGACTATAAAAGGGGGAGCTCCCAGTGGCGGGGATCATTCTTGTTCGAGACATCGACCAGAACGGAGCTCCGGCCTACAGTCAATTGATTGGTACTAGTGACGTTATTATGTGGAATAGATCGACCAGATGTCATGTAAGTTAATTGATATTATTATCTTGATTATTACTGATAACTATGGTTTCTGTAAATGTAATAATATGGCCAATAATGCCAATGTGTTAAAGTATATAATGGAATATTCCTAGCTATTGTTATTATGTTGGTATTATTCGGAGTTCTCTTGGAACATTGTCCAAGAGGTATAATTAATTGTTTTTAAAATAATGATAATTTATGGCAATATAAGAAACTTACTTACGTAACTAGTAACCACTCTGATATTCAAAGCTTTATATTTGGGTAATATGTATACATATAGACTTTTATAAATAGATTTTACACCATTTTCTAACATGTGCAAAAAAATCGACCCATCCTATGCTCTTCGATTTGAAACAATATGATTCTACAAGTTTTTCTAACAATGACCTAATATATTGTATATAAAAACTTCCTGTAAGTATTTAGATTTCGTTAGTGAAAGAATTATCAAAACCGATTTATTAGTTTTTGAGAAAATCGTGAACTTACAAATGGGGGTTGAACAACCTCCTTTTTTTTAAATTCCGTTAATAAAATCAGTTTCAATTTTGATTAAATAAAGTGATATAAACAAAATTTAATATTTGTCAATTTCAGTGACAACAAAAAAGTTACGCACTTTTTCGAGCAAAAGTGAGTGATGAGGACATCTGAAGAATCGAGTCGATCTTGTCAAGAATATTGCTTTTATGTATGTTCAAATAAACTGTACCTTCATACAATATAAAATAATAAATTATATTCATCACGATTTTTGAGATATCGTCGTGAGAGCATGGGGTGGACCATTTTTTTGCACGCAAGTGTATAATAGAGAAATTTTGATGTTTTGCCGAGTCGTAAAAACCGTGCGATCAGGGGCGGGTTGCTAGTTTAAACATGAAATTCATTCAAATCAAGTCTCTTGTTTTGGAGTCATTTAATAAAAAGTGGAAAAAAAAAAATGTTATTCCCCAGGAGTGACTGCTGTTGTCGAGAGGTGTATCATAAAGAATTCAGCTACGATACTCGGGCGGCCACTCGCGTTCAGTTATTTATTGACGTCAGAGCATCTGGATGTACACTGGCGGACAGAATATGTGACTAGCTTTTGAATTTTGGACGTGACAAGTGGTTTAAATTGTTTTGTTTTGTTATGCAAATGTTTTTTGGGTTTAATAACATATTGGGGAACTTTTGCTTGATTCTAGGAAATATGTATATGCAAAGGTGAAATTAATTACTTCATATCACGTCATCAAACAAAGGAATTGTCTACAATAGGCCAAAAAAATAGGAATACCTTATTCATATCAACTTAATCAGAAAAGCGTATACCTAATATGGAATATTTTCATATCCATTCTGAAATTACCATAGAAATAAGAATGTAAATAAACAGATTTTTTTCATCTTGTCGTTTAAAATGACAGGATTCCAGAATATGAAATTACAAGTAAAATTATTGAATTAATGTAAGCAAAAAATTCTGAAACGATCGTTCTGTCTCAAAAGGTGCGTCGTTTAATTTTAAAAATGATTTTGTAAATGAGAAAATTTTCTTAGATGCTACAAATGCTTTTATTATTGTATTTCTAAATCAGATTCTAGCTAATATTGTAGAGCTCGAGTCGCATTCAATAATGTCGGCGACTGACGACGATATAATTTTGAGTAGCTCATTATTTGAGTAAAGACATTCTATTTTATATTTTAGTTAGGTATAGTTATGGCTTTCAGTATCTTTTTGTAAACAATTTTTTTAAATTTTTTTTTCACCATTACAATTTGTTTGTTTTCTGAAGTTTCCCTGTATTCTGCTGATGGCACTTATTTCTGCAGTGGTAACGGCCGCGACTTACAAGTTGAAGGTCGTAGATTCGAACCCAGGGAGGCGCTTTACTTTGTGTAATTTATTTCATCACCACTGCTCTCAAAACGGTGAACTCTCAAAATGGCCCGCGTGGTGGATTGCCCACAATGCCCACTCTCAGAGAGGAGGCTTGTGTCCCATCAGTGGGAACATTATAATTATAATGCTGATTATGCTAGATACCTATCGCTTTGTAAACTTGACTTTTTTAAATGATTTTTTTTTCACGATTTCTATGCGTTTAATCTCTGGGGTTTCCCATGCTGATAGTACTTATTGCTACAACGTCCCCAAACAAAACCGCTGCTAGAAATAGAATAGGTAATAATACACAGTAGATACTTAGATAGTTAGGTTTAGTCTAATCTAGGTATTTAGTTATTTATATCCTAAAGTTCTAGAACTTCTACAGTCTGCGTCTAATTAAATAAATATTTAATTTCTCCATAAAAGCTTTTAATACGAGAAATAATTATCAAAGTTTGAAAATAATTATAGAGTTTATTATACCTATTACTATAATGAGCGTAATAATATTAAAACTGATCGCAATATCTTCAGTTACGCTTTGTTTTTATAAGCTAACAATTGCGCGAAATTTGCTTTTAAAGAGTGACATTAAAATGATTACCCTGTTAAGTTTTAGAACAATAAGTATTTAAGGAAGTTATGCTCTGTTCATTGAATAATAAAATGGAAAATGCTTTTGCTCTTCTACTTTTTTTTTTGTGGATGGGAAATCATCAAATTACTCCTCCCGCTCTGGGTAGAACGGAAGGGAGTGTCAGACTCTTACCGACTAAAACCCACCCGTGTTCCTTCCTTAGCCCTTTATGTTCCGGGGCAGCGGTAACCTTTTCGGACAATCCCGCTACCCCGGTAGGCTTCGGCCCTAACGGGCCCCTTCCTTTATGCTGACATCTCTTTAAGGTGCGCGTGGAACACATACGCGCCGTCCGGCACGGGCCTGGTCCTGATCGGACGGTGAGCTACCCATTACTCTCCGTCCGCAGGCCCGCGTCTACGCGGCTCCCGAAGCCCGGTGCGTCTCCCTCGGCGGCTGGGATGTGAGGCTCTCTCTCTCAGCCATCCGGCCACCTCCTTCGCTAGCATGACTGCTTCGCAGAAGGAGGTGACTGCCTCCCACTCCCTCTCGCTCTGGACCATGGCTTGAACCCGGGCCGGACGCGAGAGGCCGCCGCCGCTGCCGATCGCCTCTACAAGGACACGGCGGTTTGCCCAAGCGGGGCAGACCTCCACCGTATGCTCCACCGTTTGCTCTTCTACTTGTGACCAATATTTGTATTTTTTTATTATTTTGATCTTTGTGGGTATTATTTATTTTACAGCTACTTTAATAAAAAGAAAGTCAAGTGCGAGTCGGACTCGAACACCAAGGGTTCCGTATAAATTTGTCGGTATATAACTACACATTTACGGTTTTCGGATTTCTCCTTTACTTGTGCTACATGACATTGCTTCTTCCCAAATTTCATGATTCTAGGTCAACGGGAAGTACCTTATACGTTTTGATTCTCTTGAGTGTGTCGAAATATACGTTTATTGCGGCGGAAACGGCCGTATCTTTATTTTACGTTAACTTAGAAGTTTGATATTTTCACAGCTTCAAGGGATTGCAACCCTTAAGTATTTGATATTAATTTCAACTTGATAACTTCAAGAATTCCTGAGAAAAAGGGTCTTGACAGAAGGAGAACGAAGTGATTTTATAAGGGTTCCGTTTTTCCTTTTGAAGTACGGAACCCTAAAAAAACAAGACGTTGTTATACATTTATGTATATCAAAATTAAACCATTGAAAGACGCACTTATCTAGACACAATAAAAGATTTATTGTTATTACGTCTGGGGGCGTTTAGTGTCCCACAAAATGTTTAGTAAGATACGAAATTTTTCTGATTGTTTCTTGGTAAAAATGATTATTCCATATTTTTATTTCATCACTATTATTTCCACTCTGTTTCATTTCTCTTAACCCTTTTTCTCTTTTTTTTATTCTATTACTAAAACTATTTTAATTTTAAACTGTGGGTCTATAATTCTGTCCGGACACACATTCACCCGCACAGTACGATTGCCTCAAATGGAAAACATCGTAAAGTACGAAATTAAATGCAGTGATTTGTATTGCAAGTGCAATGGACTACATGTCAAACGGAATATATGGGCCGGAGCCTATTAATAATGCTGGTGCTTTGTACGTTTTTTTGCATGTATGTGTAATCTGTACTATGTACACAATGTGTATATACATTTCCCCTTACTAATAAACGTTGTATAGCGTCTGTATAGTTACACAACGAAAGAAGAAGACAAAGCTTCTTCTTTCGAAAGTCAAATTACTGACGACTGAAAGAGAGAAATCGGTGTGTAACTGTTCATCTGATATAATACGTTTATTAGTAAGGGGGTATGTGTATAAAAAAAAAATACCTTACCTTTATGAAAGATTCAAAAGTGATTTCCTTCCATAGTAGGTATTGATAGATATTGTATGGTTGTGTGTGTACTACAAGGTTTATTTTCAAAGACCAGCCAAACTTAAGGCTGTGGTCCAGACCATCAAACCGAACAACTTTCTCCATGGACCCAATATCGTAATCGCGAAAAATTTATCAACTGTCCCATAGAAAACTTCAATACCTACTCGACCTAAACGTATGGGACGGCTGAATTTTTATTCGCGATTACGATGTGTCATGATTTAAAACCCCTGCGTTGAAATTTCGTCAGTTATTTAAAAAAAAAATCACTGTTTCATACATTGCACTTTTTCTATAAAACAGCTTGTGTGTAAACGCTTTCGTGTGCATCATGCCTTAGTAACAAAGAAGTAAAAAAAAATCTCATGTCCATATTGCTTAGCAGCAGAAAGTATGCTAATAAACTTCCCTTGAAGGTAAAAGTAGGCCAGAAATAACAAATGAAAATCAAGGTTTATCATCAATACTTGCAAGAGAATCACAATTACATAGCCATAAAACCGGTATCCTCTCATAACGATACAACGTTCAAGCTTGCTATACAGTAGGTAGTGGGCAGAACGCCAAGTGACATCAAAAGCGAAATGTTTCGGCATCGCATCAAACTGCGAACGGTAGTAACGGTTTAAGACCGCTTGGAGATGTGGATTAGGGTCGTCTTCTGTGTATCATTGGTCGTGGTAGTTATGATGATGATCTATATTGTAGGTTAGGTATTTCAGCTCGCAGGTAGGCTAGATATAGTGTTCCAAAAGCATCTGATGAGAATGTAAACAGATGGGTCTGAAAATGTACAGTCAACAAAAGAGGATTGTATCAAAATTATTATTTGTTACACATAAGTAAAATACTGAGGCTGTCATTTGTGAATCTTTGAGAGTCGTTACGGGTCGTCAGAAGCCCGAAAGTCTGACAATCAGTCTTACCTAGGGGCATCGTATTACCCAGTAACTGGGTTGTGGAGGTCAGGTACGAAGTCGCTTCATGTAAAATACTGGTATTCGACTGCATCCGATTTGACTGGAAGCCGACCCCAACATAGTTGGGAAAGGCTAGACAGATGATGAGGTAAAATGCTGGATGTTGTCGACTGAAATTTAATTTGACAAATGAGCTATCTTACTAAACTTCTACTATATCCGACGATCCTGCATATTATCTCTTTTGTTGACTGTACTTGTGGATGCCAATTTAGTGCCACTTACAATTTGATCGCTTCGATTAGATTATTTTAATCCTTATACCATTCAAATTACTTCAATCAATCAATCAACTCAGCCTATTGCAGTCCACTGCTGGACACAGGCCTCTCCTAGGCTGCGCCACAACACCCTGTCCTCCGCCTTCCGCATCCAGTCCGTCCCAGCCATCATTTATAGGTCGTCCGTCCATCTAGCTGGGGGGCGTCCCACACTACGCTTGCCGATACACGGTTTCCACTCCAGGACTCGTCTGTTACACCGGCTATCGGTCCTTCCACAAACATGACCAGCCCACTGCCACTTCAGTTTGCTTACTCTGCAAGCTATGTCGGTAACTCTGGTTCTTTTCCGGATAATTTCATTCCTGATTTTATCCTTCAAAGAGACTGTGAGCATAGCTGCTTGCTTTATTCGTCTTACATTCTATTCCATATTCTGCCGCACAGGTCGATCGATCAGGTTAAGCTACGCTTGCCGCGGTTGGTCTGTGGATGGGTGACCATCTTTACATACCGAGACCCCTCCGTGCCTCGGAAAGCACGTCAAGCCGTTGGTCCCGGCTGTCATTCGTGGATCTTTGACAGTCGTTACGGGTCGTCAGAAGCCCGAAAGTCTGACAACCAGTCTTACCAAGGGGTATCGTATTACCCAGTAACTGGGTTGTGGAGGTCCGATAGGCAGTCGCTCCATGTAAAATACTGGTATTCAGCTGCATCCGGTTAGACTGGAAGCCGACCCCAACATAGTTGGGAAAAGGCTAGGCAGATGATGATTCTATTCCATATTCTTCTCCATTCTACTTACTTCTTCGTTGTTACTTCATGGGTATTTCTTAGTAACGGCATTCAAAGCATTTATTTCAAATAGGCACATAAAAGGCACTTTGGAAGTTGGCGGTGTGACATCCCCGTGCCTCTGAAAGCACGTTAAGCCGTTGTTCCTGCACCTGATCTCTCTCCAGTCGTGTCGGGTTGCTGTCCCATCGGACTATGAGAGTGAGGGAAAAGAGAGTGCACCTGTGTCTGCACACACACTCGTGCATAATAATATCTCCCGCGGCGATGGCTACTCCCCGCTTGAGATTGGTTGCAATAGCCGAAATTCCGTCTGGGGACTATTTATTTATATTACTTAACATAAACCTGAAACCTGTATGCTGGAGAAACACATGTCATCATTTGCCTGCCTTTTCCCAACTATGTTGGGGTCGGCTTCCAGTCTAACCGGATGCAGCTGAATACCAGTATTTTACATGGAGCGACAGCCTATCTGACCTCCACAACCCAGTTACTGGGTAATACGATACCCCTTGGTAAGACTGGGTGTCAGACTTTCGGGCTTCTGACGACCCGTAACGACTGTCAAAGATCCACGAATGACAGCCGGGACCAATGGCTTAACGTGCTTTCCGAAGCACGGTGGGGTTTTTTTATGTGAAGATGGTCACCCATCCACGGTCCAACTGCGGCAAGCGTAGCTTAACCGACCCGTATATGGTTGTTATTACTTAGCCACAAGCCCCTCCTAAAACATAAACATTTAATACAATTACCAACTCCCCACCTTTGTGTTATTTACAGTCGAAAACATTCATGTGAATATAGCACTTTGTTCTTGTATATAAGTGTCAGATTTGCATGTAGAATTAATAATGTTAATTATGCCTAATGTGTATGCTGTGCCGCAGAAATCAATGTGACAAGGGAGAGCTAGTGTCACCGGCAGAAGTGTTACTATTTGCTCTCGAAAATGTGGTGCCCATTTTTGGGTGTAAAAGGTAAATGAATATGAGTTGAGGAGAAAGTGTGCATTGGAGAAAAGAAGGCTATGTAGAGATGAAGCAAAAGCACACGATTGTCCTTTAACATCAATTAATTACTGTGGTAAGACCGTTTCCCTAGCTTAAGTTACAGTTAGGAGGGCTAAGTCTTTATAGATTCTATCATTTCTTTAGCTAGATAAATGAGCCGCAAAAATGAAAGGATTGATAAATAATTTTATTTCTTACTTCTGTACTTACAGAACAGGTTTCAGACTTCAATCGTATTTTAAAAACTTGATGAGTTCGGCGTTTTCTAGCTTAATCAGATAGGAAACTCCAACCTCATCTTGTTTTTGTGTCTGAGAAAAAAGGCCGAAACAAACTCGGTGATCACAGTCTCTTTTGAAGTCAAAAAACAATTGACCTATGAGTCTTTGGTCAACTGGACCCACTCGAACTGGACCCGCGGGTCCAGTTGACCAAATACTACGGAAAAGTAATCCGTGTGGTTACTTCCTCTAATTTCAGACACCAATCTACATGGTCTTCACAAGATTTGACCAAGATGATGATTTTGGTCAGATCATGAACCACACAGATTACTCTTCCTTAGTATATAAATATATATACTAATATATATACTAGTATATAAATATATATACTTTATCAATTGATTAGTTACATATAGACTGATTAAAAGTATGTATTAGGTATGACAAGTGACGGGGAGTACACACAGTTTCAACATACCTTTAGGGAAAGGTTCATTAGAAAACTAGTGTCAGACAGTTGTTGTTTGAAACGGTGAAACATTATTTTTCTTTTATTTTGTTAATTTTGTGTTTCGCGAACTGTGTCCAAATAAACTTTATTCTTTCTTTCTTCCTTTAATTGTTGTTTGGCCGATTTTACAAAACTCAGTTATTTTAACAATCAATGTTCCAACACTAGCTGTAGGTACCTATCGCCCCAAAAATAAACATAAATCACCTAATAATTCTACAATAACAACGGACACCACATTTCATCGCCAACCAAAATAAACCAAATCAAATAAGACAATAGAACAACCTAGTAAGTAAACAAGACACTTTAAATCAATTCTGACGTTGTTCGTATACGGAAACTTGGCACTTGCTTTATAGAAATACTAGCTTCTGGCCGCAACTTCGTCTGCGTGAAATTCCTTCTTCCCCCGACCCACACCTACGCATCGCATCGTCAGCCTGCGCTATTAATTTTCGTTTTCGCTCACAGCCCGTTTTTGATCGACTCCTAAGGGTCCTAGCGTGATGTTAAATAGCCTATAGCCTTCCTCAATAATTGGGCTATCAAATGCAAAAATAATTTTTCAAATCCAACTGGTAGTTCCAGAGCATGTTCCATCAAATATTTCAGCTTTATTATTAGTATTGTATATATAGATAATCCTGAGGGGCTTGTGGCTAAGTAATAACAGCCGCACGGGTCGATCGATCAGGTAAAGCTACGCTTGCCGCGGTTGTTCCGTGGATGGGTGACCATCTTTACATACCAAGACCCCTCCGTGCCTTGGAAAGCACGTTAAGCCGTTGGTCCCGGCTGTCATTCGTGGATCTTTGATAGTCGTTACGGGTAGTCAGAAGCCCGAAAGTCTGATAACCAGTCTTACCAAGGGGTTTCGTATTACCCAGTGACTGGGTTGTGGAGGTCAGATAGGCAGTCGCTCCATGTAAAATACTGGTACTCAGCTGCATCCGGTTAGACTGGAAGCCGACCCCAACATAGTTGGGAAAAGGCTAGGCAGTTGATGATGATATACAATCCAAATCGTATTATATGTACAACAATGATTTCTGATATTAATGCGAATAATGATAGATTTTATTTAAGAAATAGGATTGGGAGAAGTCCAGGAGTGTACTCTCATAGTAGACCCTCCCATATGGAAGTAGCTATTAGGTACGTACGGGTAAAATTAACTTATGAATCTATTTATATGTCCAGTTTGGCACAAAAAAAACTACCATTTTTAAGCAAAACTATTCGTTTTTGTTTATAGCAACCGAGCATAAGTCCGTCAACAAAGATACGGGCCCGTCCGAAATTAGTATCCGTCAAATAAGTTTAGTGACAAATTCACTTATTCGAACGGGAAAAAATAAATCGCGGGTGGGGACAAAATATCAAATCGTGTTGTCATACTTAGTTCGGACTCCAAACTTATCTTATGTCCGTAGGGGCTAGGGACTTGGAAAGGCCCGTAATTGCGGCCAAAACTACGTATTTCGTGCTTGCTTTGGTAGTAGACCCCCAGGACCCGTCGATGTGGTGTCGCATGGGAAACGCCTGTGGTCGTCTTTAGGTGACTCGGATTCTATGAATTCTCCTTCTTAGCGTGTCGATAGCAATCTAAATGGACTCGGCCCAGAATTCTGCTACTTGTTTGGCGCCATCACCAACGTCCATCAGTTTCTGTAACGTGCAGCTGACAGGACACGCAGGACCCATTCTATGAATTCAGTCCAGAATTTGGTTCAGAAAAGTAGGTACACAGTTTATGAAATGTTTCTGACATGGGTTGTCCGAAAATATTGACCAAAGTTGAACTTTTTACGCGACTTTTTGGGTGAATATTGTGTTTATAATATCAAGCGATTTTTTGTAGATATGAAATAATTTTAAGGCTATAGCAGATATTGATACAGCTTACATACCGGGTTATTTTAAGTAGGCTAGCTAAAGGCCGCAGACGCGATGAAAATCGATATATGAATACAAAAAAAAATGGGATTTCGAAGAAAACAAGTAGGTATAAGAGTACAAGTTAAGAAAAACTGTTTTCTTATGTTTTATCGTGTTTAGATACCTATCAGAAGTTTACACAGAAAAAAACAGATTTTTTAAACTGATATTTCAAGTGATCACAATAACTGCGGTTGACACACGACAAAAAAAAAAACAGTGGCACTCCGGGAGTACCGACAGAAGTGAAAACAAAACACAAACATAATACTTTGCCATCACTCACTGACATATCGGGTATACATTAAAACCGAGTACATCCCGAGGACAGCCGAACACATCCGAAGCGGTGTCGATTACGGTAACAGTGGCGCGAGCTCAATAGTTTTTCTCATCTCAAAAAATGCCCGACGCACCTAAACAAGTCCTCACTTCAAAAAACTCATCAAATTATATTGTTACTTTTTTTTTGTTTTATCGTGTTTTTTAAAATAATCCAGTTTCACGTGGACTTCCTGACAGAAACTCACTGCCTATTGTCTTTTCTCCCACTCTACTTCGATAAATCTTTTAACTGCATCCCAAATATTTATCCACAACTTCAAATATATATTGTTCGCAATAAATATCTTCAAACCTAAGTACCTACTCGATACGTGAATCCAACGGTAGGGGTGGCACATCGTTCTAAATTCAAAATTTGAGTCACCATCTCGCCAGAGCGCCAGTTACAGAGCATTGTGGGCAAATTGTGAAACATTTGCTGTGTAGGCAACGTTGGTGTCGACTGAGCTTTTGTTTCAGCGTTCATCCGTAAAGGTAGAAGTGACAACCCTATTTTTATATGGAATGAGATCTTTGGGTGAAAAGTGGGCAGCGGTTTTGTGTGAAGGAAAGAGGAAGAGATTTTCAGGAGAACAACAGTAGCTTTTGGAAAGAAGTAATTCGATAGTCATTTCTTTTGCTAATCGTGGGGAATGTATGTGTCGCAGGCACCTGGTTAAATTAGTCGTTTAGTTAACCGCCTGGCCTTTGGAAGTAGTGCTCGCCCCGCTCCGCTCTCTTTACTCGCACGCGGTTGATCACAGTTCTAAGCTAACTTAACCCATTTGGTCGGGGTGCCCTGGCTTAGTTACTGCGACCATGTCGGCTCTCGCTTGATTGGTTACAGTTTCAGCACAAACTATAATATTGAATATCATTCAGGCCGTTAGTTGAACGGCCGCCGTTTAGTTAAAAGGCTAGGCATTTAACTAAACGGCTAATTTAACCAGTTGCCTGCGACATGTATTAGGTACCTATAGTGGGTGGAATTGATAACAGGGGATTTATACTAGGGGCAAATTTTTCCATAGCCAGCTAACTTTTATTCGGAGAATAAAATTGACGTTTGACAGTTTTTGTATGAAATAACTGTCAAAATTTCAAAATTATTCCTCGAATAAAGTTATCATCATCTGCCTAGCCTTTTCCCAACTATGTTGGGGTCGGCTTCCAGTCTTACCGGATGCAGCTGAATACCAGTATTTTACATGTAGCGACTGCCTATCTGACCTCCACAACCCAGTTACTGGGTAATACGATACCCCTTGGTAAGACTGGTTGTCAGACTTTCGGGCTTCTGACTACCCGTAACGACTGTCAAAGATCCACGAATGACAGCCGGGACCAACAGCTTAACGTGCTTTCCGAGGCACGGAGGAGTCTCGGTATGCACAGATGGTCACCCATCCA
The DNA here is from genome assembly GCA_914767645.1 of Hydraecia micacea. Taxonomy (NCBI): domain Eukaryota; kingdom Metazoa; phylum Arthropoda; class Insecta; order Lepidoptera; family Noctuidae; genus Hydraecia; species Hydraecia micacea. Next base: position 1,439,583 of record OU611798.1, read on the forward strand.
CAGACCAACCGCGGCAAGCGTAGCTTAACCTGATCGATCAACCTGTGCGGCTGTTATTATTTAGCCACGGGCCCCTCGAATAAAGTTATCAGATGATTGAAAAATCAGCCCTAACTCGATTTTCGCCGCGCGGCTGGTCGCTTAGCAAATCGCCGCACGAGCCGAATCGCTACCCCATTTACACAGGTCGATAAATATTGCAGGTGACTAGTACATTTTGCATCAAAATGTCGATCGCCCACGGGTGAACATTTTCGCGGTCGAGTTTAGTCACCCGCCGCATGCGACCAGAGTAGGTTTCGACTTTTGTCGTGCGGCGACGGGTTTTGGGAATTTGGGATTTTAGTCACCTGTGGCCTAGCCGAATTGCTATTTAGGCAGTCGATTTTTACCGTGCGGTCCTGTGTAAAGCCCGCATAACTTGGGAAGACATGTTTTTCTATAAATGGGCTATTTTGTGCCAATGTAAAAAAAAAAAAACTAACTATTCCACCAAGTTAGTCGAGATTTCTGTCTGTGCAAAAGAGTTAGAGACGTAGAAAAGCTTCTTGGGAAAATCGCACGATGGCGGTAATAATGTCCTGAAATGCAACCATTATTTCAGACTAACTGCTTAGTAAATGTTATTCAGATGCACATAGAGCAGTTTGCAAAACTGAGAACGCTTAAAAACGTTTTAGCTATTTTAACGGTTCGTCTTTGATGTTTATTTTGAAAGATAACTCGAGCGTTCAGCAATGCGCATTTTTGAGAAAATAGTGCTTTATATTAAGCTTTTCGCTTTTTCATACCTAGTTGAAATAATTAGTTGTGTTTTTCAGTACTTTTCTCCGCTTTTCAAGTTAAATACCGTATTTTGTATTGACACGTTTTTCAGCCATCAACAACCGCAACCAGCCTAACCAAGGGTTGTCGTGTAACCCAGTATCTGGGTTGTGTATGTCAGTGGAGTTTCTTGCCGGCTTTTCTCCATAGGAATCGACCAATTGGAACCGTGCACCTAGCTTTTGACATTTCATAAGTGCTCCCGTAGGTTTATGTAAAATAAAAATAATATATTAGGCAGATTTTTTTGACGTTTTTCTCAATAGGTAAATAGGTACGTATTTTGGTTTTAATTTCAAAATACTTCGATACGAAACATTTGTATGCTTAGCGCTAATTCGGATGCTCCATTTGTGTCGAATTTCCGTTTGAAATGTATCGAGCTTTCATGAAACTGAATATATTATTTTTTTGGATAAATAATTATTATAGTGTCTTGTCATTCCATTTCAACATATTTATTTTTTATTTTACTTGTTTCATGATTAATTATTATTGTATATTTGTATATAGGTACAAGTAAAATATGTTTTAGGTATGGTTTTTTTTTAATATAATATAATATTGTGAATTAATAATATTAAAACACTAGTGCTTTAGTATGTTGCTTGTAGAATAATCTGACAAAAAATCGAAATGATTATTATGTATATTGGTATGGTTTTTATTGTAAGAAGAAAGTTTTTAGAGGTATCTTCATGTTTTTTTTCTATCGTATGAAATTAGTTGTATTATTTTTTCAACACACTATCTACCTAGCATATATCCTGAAGAATATCATATATTTTTCTGATTTTATTTACCGTAGTCGATCATATTACTTTTATTGCTTCTAAAACTTACGTTTTTTGCGTTTAGGTCCTGTAATCCCCTTAATAGAGGTCAGTGGACAGCTGATTATTTTTTCTCGATCTCGATGTCGGTCCCATGGAGAAAGTTGTTCAGTTTCATGCTCTGTACCACACCCTTAAATATGACGAGGCCCTTTTGATACAAATGCTTTATAATTCAGGCAAGACTGAAATTATAATTTATGTATTTTAATGTCTCTCGGAGGAGCAGTGGTGGCTTAGTGGTAACGGCCGCGACTTACGAAATTAGGTATAGGTCATAAGTTCGAACCCAGACAAGCGCTTTACTTTGTGTAAATTATTTCATCACCACTGCTCTTAAAATGGTGAAGGAAAATGTCGCAAGGAAACCTGCATGTCGTAGAACCAAATATTTGTAGACACGTTTCGACGGCCCAATCCCTCTCACCGAAAGGATATCTATGTCCCAGCAGTGGGAAAATTATAGGCTGATTAGCTAATTTCTCTCGGTTAGTTAGATAAATAATACCATTAAAATGTTTAAAGTTGAAATTTAATCAAAGTAGGTACCTACAAAAACAGAAATCCAGATTAATTCATAAATAACAAATCGCTTTTTGATTTTGAATAAAGTCAACATTTATACATAAAAAATTCAAAATGTAATTTATTGAACGTGGTTGTGCCACGCCTTTCTGTTTGCCAATTAAATTGTAGTTTATTAAATTATTTTGTGAACATGCAACATTTTTATTAAAATCGCTTGTGCATGTCCAAAATTAAACTTCCAGGATTTTCGGCAAAGAAAATTACTTAAGATGAAACGATTTATATTCGCCTAAAATCTCCGTCATCTATACAATAAATATAAAAATCAAAGTCCTAACTGACTGATATCAACCTACCCGAAACTGTCAAATTTTCCCAATCCACTTTGAACCTTTGCTCTAGCGATAAAGTTGAAAATCTCTTGAAATTTGACAGATTGTGTGTAGGTTGATGTGCTGGCGTCTGTACATTCAACAAAAGAGATAAGTAGGTATGCAGGATCGTCGGATATTGTTGAAGTAGAGTAAGAAACCGATGGATGTTCTCGAATAAAATTTAATTTTACTAATTAAAAACAAACAGCTCATTTATCAAATTAAATTTCAGTCGACAACATCCATCGGTTTCTTACTAAACTTCAACTATATCCGACGCTCCTGCATACTGATTTCTTTTGTTGACTGTACAACCTTTTGATTCCAGACTGTTAAGCCAGCAAATTAAGCTACTACAATCTGTCAAATTTCTTTAATAGATTTTCAACTTTATCGCTAAAGCGTAAGGTTCAAAGTTGATTGGGAAAATTTGACAGTTTTGGGTAGCTTGATGTGCTGGCGTCTGTACTTAGTGGCCCGCCCCAGCTTCGCACTGGTGCAATTATTTTTCTTCGAATCTCCGAAATTTTCTTTCATACCTTGTCCTGGCAATACCGAGCACAACATGATAAGAATTATCCAATTTGGTGCAGTCTTTCGGAATTTATGCGCGTACAGACATTTCGGCGACTTTGTTTTATATTACAATGTATACACAGCGAACCACCCCGCTTCGCACGGTTTTAACGACTTGACAAAACATTGAGATTTAATTATAAAGTTTATAATTATTATGTATAAATGTATACACATAAACCTTCCAGAATACATTCTCTAAATTATTGTGAAAGCCGCATCGAAATCTGTTGCCTAGATTTGAAGAACAACGCACAGATAGACACGAAAAACCACTTTGTTTTATATTAGATATGTATATTTTTTAGATTGTTTTTGTTTCGAAGTGATATTATTGTAAGCAAGGCTTGGAACCGGTACCAAAAGTCTGTATCGTTATTTAGCGGTTGTTACCATTTCGGTACCTGGGTATCGGTTCCTCTAACTACCCCGTTGGTCTCGTGGTCGCAAGCGCGACTGCTGAGCGTGGGGTCCTGGGTTCGATTCCCGGGTCGAGCAAAGTGTTATTGAGTTATTCTATTACGAATTTCTTAGTAACAACCCGGAGTTCGGAAGTTGGCGGTGTGATATCCCCGTGGCTCGGAAAGCACGTAAAGCCGTTGGTCCTGCGCCCGATCTCTCTCCGGACGTGTCGGATTGCCGTCCCATCGGACTATGTGAGTGAGGGAAGAGGAAGTGCACCTGTGTCTGCGCGCACACTTGTGCACTATAATATCTCCCGCGCCAAAGGCTCGTTTTCGTTGAGATTGGCCGCTGTGGCCGAAATACGGTCTGGAGGACTTTATCGGTTCCAAAAGGGTACCACTTCCAGACGGGTACCGGTATTCCAGTTATCAAGTCTCATAATATATTTGTACGAGGAACCTCGTACGGTTGGCAACCTTAAAGTATTTTTTTTATTTATTTATCCATTTATTTCAGGCATCAAGGCCCATATAAAACACATACAATACAATATTAGTATAACTTAAAAATACTATAAATATTTAACATAAAATATCATAACATAATCAGCCTATAATGTTCCCACTCCTGGGACACAGGCCTCCTCTCAGTGTGGTACCCGCACTGGGCCCGCGTGGTAGATTACGGCCCATTCCCATACATATACCAATCGAATTTTTGGTTTGCGGGTTTCCACACGATGTTTTCCTTCACCGTTTTGAGAGCAGTGGTGATGAAATAATTTACACAAAGTAAAGCGCATGTCTGGGTTTGAACATAAGACGTACAACTCGTAAAACGCGGCCGTTACCACTGAGCCACCGCTGCTATCCCTATATAGTTTAAAAACTGTAAAGTGCCACAATAACATTGTGAGAGAAATAAATAAACTTATTATTATTAATTATCAGATTGAAATCAAATGTCCTTATGAAATTATCATTCTTAGTGACTACACCATGTATTGAAGAATGATTGATTATTATAATTGTTTTCAAAATCGAATCGCATAATAATATGTCATGCAAATTCTAATTATAGGTATACAGCTTGGATTTTTGAGATGGGGACAGTAAGCCCTTTCCTTTACTACGAAATGTATTATGTACTTGCCTTCCTTGCCTTGGAAAAAGTTTTTTTTGCAATTTCTGACTTTTCTAGTAGGTTATACTCAAACCTCAGTTGGTCCCATAGTGTTTTTTGATCATCGAAACAGGATCGATTGGAATAAAAAAAGTTTTTGTGAAAACTGCCCATTTTCTTGCTGACTGTATTTTTTTTTAAATCTGTGAATATAGATCAATATGTCTCCAAAAGTTAAGGACGGTCTCCTGAGACTATTTTCTTGTAGCTAGAAGCCTACAACGGTTAAAGTACCTCAGCTTACCACCCGTATCAAAAATCCACCCTGTATGGCCCTCGTGGCGAAGCACATAATATATTATAATATATAAAGTTATTATTCCAAGTACGCTAACAAGAAGAGGCAAACAATACAAACAATAGAAGTACGCTCAACTCCACACGAATCAATAAACATGTAGAAATAAATTGCAAAAATACGAGTACACTCTCAATTTTTCCATTCCCCCGATCAACAAGTAACCATTCTTTTATTTCCATTCGATCGTTCGTTCATTCTGTCAGCGGCACGACGTTCACTCACATTGAACGATCCATCATCGTTCACTTCAATCAGTCTATCATTCAATTACCCTTTTCCCTAACATTGCCTAAGTTTTTTTTGCATTTTCATTCTTATGAAGGTAGGATTAAATTGAAAAGTTTTGTAATCCCAAAGGGAGCCCAAAAAAGTTTTTTCTCAAAGGAGCATTCACTTTCATCGTCAATTACTGAAAGTTTTGTGGTGATGATTAATTCTGCCATTAAAATGGCGGTTCACGGGGAACGGGAAATGACGTGTGGTGAGATTAGAGAGTTTGATGTTAGTAGAAAGTACTTTTGTGAGCACGTGCCATGGAAATGCAGCAGTATTTTCTAAATATATATTTTCCTAACTGAGCACGAGGCTGATATTACTTCCGAGTCAAAGAGTCTTATAACTTTCCATGACTATACGGCAAACGGAAAACCGAGTTGTAGGCAAAACTCTGGGCTTGTCAAACATTAGATATCATTTTGTCTAAGTCTTGTTATCTTTCTGTTCAGAAACATTGAATATTGATCCGAAAAAGCAATCTTTGGCTTATACAAATATTTGTTCCTTGTGGAAAACACCACGTGGCGCAGCAAATAATTGTTTAGCCACCATAGGTACTCAAATGAAATCAAATAAAAGTCATTTTTTCAAACTAGGCTGAGAATCATCACTTTTCGGACAAGAAAAGACAGTCCCCCAAAATGCCCGTCCTTCACCACTTCCTAGTGCTTTCGCTGGGGAGAAGAAAAGGCTTAAACTTCCCAGCAGCACAGCTGTCTGTTCAGTTAGAAAACACTTGATTGTATACAATACTAGGAATGCAATACTAACCTTAATAAAGCATCAATCAATATAGTTTTAGTAATGTACCCAGGATTTTGTAATATCTTGATGTTAAAAAGTGTCCTTGGAGTTTCGTGCCCGTTCTTCTCCATCGAGATCTTCAACTTTCTGACTAACTGACCAACTCTTTGACATTAAAAAAGTGCCTGTAAATGGCTTAATTTAAATAAATGCTTTGAGTTAAAGTTTAATATTTAAAATAATTTATTTACTCTCATATTTAGTGTGCATATAGAAAAAAATTAATAACACACAAACACAATAGTTGGAACATGCATGCAAAATGGCCATCGCTCAACATAATGTTGTGACCCTCCTTTACCTTTAAGACTTACGAGTTGTAGGTCGTGGGTTCGAACCCACGACCTACAACTCGTAAGTCTCTCTACCTCTTTACCACTTACAAATTGAGTGACAAAACCTATTGATTGCTTTAAAAAAACATTACAAAGAAATCATAGGCGAATTCACTTCCAGATTCATAAATATCAGTAACATTGATTTATTTCAAAAAAATCACCCACAGTACCAGAAAACTGGACATAAAAAAATCCAAATATAAATTCAACAATGAAACGTTGTCCTGGCCTGGCGAGGCCTGCCCTTATCACTGGCCGCCTGGCCCTTTGTCTGGCCTAACGACTTCCCACGACATGTGTCACGGTAACGGTAATGCTAGTTTATGGTGTTTTTGGAGTACGTTTCGATTTGCAGGTTTTAGTGTGACGTGTTTTCGATAGCGGTATCTGCAAACTGGATTTTTTACTGTACTTCCTAATTAAATTATTAATCTTGGGAGTAAAGTGGCCTGGAATAGAAAGTCTTGGTATTTATAATTGATGTAATTGGTTTTTGTATACAGGGTGGGCAAAAAATCGTGGATCAAACGAAACAGGGCGATAGTTGAGGTTATTTACAGTAAAAAAAAAATTAAAAAGAAAAGTATCATCACTACAACAGTGCTTTTATGACAGTGGTTACCATAATTTATCAGTATTGGCACTTTTCAATATCTTTTAAGGCTCAAAAAAAATTATTTGTAACTTTAGAACCTTACTGTAAACACTCAAATTGTCATAACTTTTAAGGAGATCAAGTTAGGGCTCTCGCACAAACATATTTTTTACTACAAATAACCCCAACTATCGCCCTGTTTCGTTTGATCCACGAATTTTGCCCATCCTGTAGAGTTTTATCAATGCCAATATTAGGTAGAATAAAATAATAATAATCCCCTGACCGATTTCCGTCACGGTGGCCAATCTCAACGAAGATTAGCCAGGTTCGCAGGAGATATTACAAAGCACAAGTGTGTGCGCAAACACAGGTGCACTCTCTGTTCCTTTACTCTCATAGTCCGATGGGACGGCAATCCGGCACGACCGGGGAGAGATCAGGCGCAGGACCAAAGGCTTTACGTGCTTTCCGAGGCACGGGGGTATCGATGACACAGATAGTTTATAACCAGGATTAACACATAGGATACTTTTTATCCCGATATTCCCTCGGGATCGAAACTTATGCGGGTAAAACCGCGGGGCGTTTCTAGTATACAGACATTTTGAGTGTGTTTGTATGTTTCTTACTTCTTCACGCACAAACGGCTGGACCCATTTTGATAAAATTTGGTATGGAGGTAGCTGACACCCTGGATTGACACATAGGCTAATTTTTATCCCGATATTCCTACGGGATCCACATTTATGCGGGTGAAACCGCGGGGCTTATAATATTAGTAGGATGTTTACCACATGTCGATGTTCCCTGCCTCCAGTCGTTATCACCAGAGCCCCCAGGACTCAACGCAGCAGCCATTTGCGTCCGTCGGAACACACACCGTGCGAACCCCATTTATTTAATCGTGCCCCATTACCGCGAGCATTAACGACATTCTATCTACTTTAACTAGTTTTTCCCATAGGGTAACTGCCACAATCAACGGCCAATAGGGTAAATTCATATAATCACTCCACTTGGCATGCAAGGGATGCTTGTAACCCATAGCTTTGGAATAATCCCTGGGCTTATTGGAACTGACAGGGTTTGCCCTGCGTAATTTGAAAACGGAGTTTGTATAAATAATTAAGAAGTTGTTCTAAGTAATTAATGTTTATTTAAGTAGGAATGGAGATGGTATGATTTAAGAATAGCCCCCTTACTAATAAACTTTGTATAGCGTCTGTATAGTTACACAACGCTTTGTCTTCTTCTTTCGAAAGTCAAATGACTGACGACTGAAAGAGAGAAATCGGTGTGTAACTATTTATCTGATATAATACGTTTATTAGTAAGGGGGTAAGTGTTTTATTTTAATTCTGCTGTGATGTAGGTGAATCCAAAAACAACCTCCATGAATTATGGTTGGCGCACCTGGGCCTGTCAGTCCCGCAAAAGCCTTGCTAATCTTAGTATCGGCTCGCTTATATTTTCCTAAAGCAGAGGTGTAAAATACACCCACAGGGGTGAGCCTGTCAAGTGCGCAACAATCCTGATTCCTGTCTGCTATACTGATATTCCTCATCGAAGGACCCAATAACCTGATCGACCTGAGAGTCCAACCCAGGACCCCACGTTCTGCGTCCACTAGACAAAAGAGGGAGACTAGGGAGGCTATTTTAACCCATTGTAGGTACAGCTGAGTCATAATAATGACTACAATAATTTCCCATAGGACCAGAACCTACTAAAAGGAGAGGGGCTCGTGGCTAAGTAATAACAGCCGCACGGGTCGATCGATCAGGCCGTGAAAAGGTGCCCATCTTTACATACCGATACCCCTCGAGGCCCGGCTGTCTTTCGTGGATCTTTAGCAGTCGTGACGTATATGTATACCGAAGCCAACCAGTTCAGATAATTACATTCCATCGCTAATTAATCAGTTATCTACTTTAGTGTAATGTATTTTAAGTTGATTTTTGAGTGACTATTTCTAACAAAAAGGTCCTAAAAAGTTTTTGGTTGCAATGGAATTTGAACTTTGTTAAGTATGTCATTCGGTTGGTTGTTCCATAACTTGAAAATTATCTCAACATCCTGGCTCGACTTTAGTCAGAAACAAGCCCGAAAGTCTGACAACCAGTGCTACCAAGGGATATCGTATTACCCAGTAACCGGGTTGTGGAGGTCAGATAGGCAGTCGCTCCATGTAAAATACTGGTATTCAGCTGTATCCGGTTAGACTGGAAGCCGACCCCAATATAGTTGGGAAAAGGCTGGGCAGATGGATTGACCAGAATCTCCTAAAACCCATTACAAAAAGATACCCTGATCTGACACTGAAAGATAAATCACAAAGCCAAAACACACGTCCTACCCTTGTCGGGTAAAAATGACAAGTGGCTCATTAACAATTCTACCCGGGTACACCCCCCACTAACTGAGCTACCGTAGCACAATTATGTGTACACCAATCAGAAAACAAAGTGTAAGATACAATGCTATTTAATATTCGTAACGGGGTCTTGTTTCGTTTGGCAGGAGCTTGGGACTGAGAGATGTTGCTAGGATAAAAAATTAAAGTATCATGTGAGGAAGATTAGTTTAGGTTTTTGAGGGGAAATTGTGTCGAGAAAATGCAGATTTCTTTTGTGTGCTGTTATAATTGTTAGATTAGTATAGTCAACTATACCTATGCATAGCCAATTTAAATATAAGTTAATCAGCCAATCTTCTTTTATTTTATTTTTTGTGTTCACTTATTTCTTTTTTGCGTCATGTTTAGCGCACATAAACGTATAATTCTTTCTTTCTTACTTTTCAAACTCAACGCTTTTATTTTAATTAAACCATTTGCAGGAATTTTGGAATTATCAAGGAGTCTGTTAGTCAAAAAGATGAAACTAGTTGCCCATTCCAAAGCGTATTAGGTTCCTATTGAGAAAAACGGGCAAGGACCTTCAAGGGCGCTGGGCCAGTGTATTGGATTACGGCCTACTGCCTCTCACCGATAGTAGACCTGTGTCTTAGCAGTGGGAAAATTTGTAGTAAGTAGATTATGGCAATAGTTAGTTGTAGTCATAGAAATGTAAAAAATGTATATTTATGGTAGTAGTCAATGGTTTGGGTTGTTTACTTCTCGATGTTATTACTCAGTAAATAGCTAATCGATAGTTTTGTAGAAAAGACGTTGTCCGCTTACACAATATAAGTGACAACTTGGCGACTGACTGGAGCTGAGTATAATTATGCGATTCAGCGTCACCGACCGGCTAGAGCCGAGAGTTTTCACTTCAAAATGATAAGTATGCTGACAATCCCAAAAATATAATTATTTTCCAGATCTATATAGTATTTGGTAGTTACCAAAAAGCTCCAACCCAACAATATAATCCTATCCTAACTGTTCAATGCAGAAGATTGATTTTTGTTTGCCGTGATTTTTTTTAAAGAAAACAACGTGTAGTCATTATGCCGGTTTATTCGCAACTGTTCTTAGTGGACTGTATGTTTAGATAGTTACTACTTAAATAAATAAATATATATATATATATATATATATATATATATTATATATATATATATATCTATAGGCTCACAACACACAAACGCTAATCTATTTGGACACTAACTATAATATTATAAATGCGAAAGTAAGTTTGTTTGTTTGTTACCTTTTCACGCCTAAACAACTGAACCGATCAACCTGAAATTTTGCATATACGTTGTCAGGTGTACAATAAGTGGACATAGGGTACCTTTTATTTATTTATTTACCTTTTATCCCGAAAAAAAATTCTGTTCCCGAGGAAAACAACAATAAGGTTATTATGATTAGATGGCGCCACGTGTACGAAGTCGCGGGCATCCGCTAGTATAGAATATAATTAAAAAAAAATCTTGTTGAACATGATTTATGTTTTCCTTTATAAAACATAGTTTGTTCTTGCATCAGATACCGTTAAATTTTCCCAGCGCAACTTTGTGAAATTTCCGGTAAACCATAAAACGTTTTAAACTACCATACCATACATTGTTTGATCAAAAATGTTGAAGCAAAAATGTTTAGTATACAATTTTTATTGTTTATCAAGTTAAGGATTGTGACATACTACGGTGATACGGTTATGAATAGCATAATCGGTGTAATGTTCCCACTGCTGGGACACTGGCCTCCTCTGGGTGAGAGGGAGTGAGACGTAATGTCACATATATCTTCGAATTTTTGGTTCTAGGACATGTCGGTTTCCTCACGATGTTTTCCTTCACGTTTTGAGAGCAGGTGATGACATGTCTGGGTTCGAACCTACGATCAACAACTCGAAAATTGCGGTCATTACTACTGGGCCACCGTTTCTCTCGATTATGAATCTATCTATGTATAACTATATAAATAAAATTGAATCGCCGAAATGTAGTATGTACGCACATAACTTCCGAACGACTGCACCAAATTGGATATATTTTTTTTTGTGTTCGGTATTGCCAGGACAAGGTTTGTATGAAAGAAAATTTCGGAAATTCGAAAAAAAATTTGCTCCCGTGCAAAGCTGGGGCGGGCCGCTAGTAAAAATAAATATTTTATGCTCAAACTAATTTGCGTTTTTCTATAAAGAAAATTTGGATCTCTTCTCTTTTTTAGTTTATTCATTTACGTCTTTAAAAGTAAAACTTAGTTTCATCAAAGGTATTTAAACAAACCATTAATAATAAAATAATATCACTTATCTTTTGACTAAACTGTAGGTAGCTAAGTTAGTACTTACTTCGGAATTAGCAAAAAGCTGGATTATTTTTATCCGTTTTAAAAACTAAGATCCATCACAAAATAACGTTCCCACTATAAATCATAAATTAATCTCGTTTTAAAATAAGATTTTTAAAGAAAAGATGACAGCGATTAGACACGAAATCTTGTCCAGGTATTTTCAATTTGGTGTCGGATTTTTATTAAAAACCTAGAGTGAACTTAGGTGAGTCTACTTAATCTTCTCAGGTGTTCGCAGACAAATTGTATTTTTATCGATCATGTACAGAAACAAGTTATGGCAGCTTCTTGTATTAAGGGGCCTACAGGACCTAAATGCAAAAAACGCAAGATTTATAACGCCTAAAACTATATGATCGAGTACAGTAAGCAAAATCAGAAAAATATATGAGATTCTTCAGGATATATACTAGGCCGATAGTGTGTTGAATATTTATAATACAACAAATTTAATACGATAGAAAAAATCATGAATATACCTCTAAAAACTTACTTAAAACAATAAAAACCGTACTAATAAATACATACAATCATTCTGAATTTTGGCAGATTGTTCTGCAAGCAACATACTAAAGCACTACCTATTGTTTTAATGTTTTAGTCCAAACAATATATTTTTTGTAAATAGATAATTGCTTCATATTTTGGATCTATTCCCATCCAATACCAAGAGCTAATACCATTTGGTATTAGTTTATTTCCGAATTTATTTTCTATTCCCAACGAGTACCACATTTTAAAACCAATACCAAAACAAGTTTGAAGAAATTAGGTACAGTCAGGTTCATTAAAATTAAAATGCTTTGAGTGATTTTAAGTAATGTTTAATCAAGATTAGGGTTTGAATATAAATCACATATTGATTTTTTCTTTTATTTTGTAATTTTTAGAAATTTAGAGATATTAGATACTTTTATTTTACTATTCCAAGTCCAACAATTATAATATTATATGCAAACAATCAAACAGTAGCAATTTTCAGTACTTATTAATTAACTGTGATACTTACCTAGTATGTAAAAGTATAGAGCGATGCTCGAGCAATCGATTTATATACGGTGATGATATAATTGCGTATGTTAATAATAAATCACGTAAAAATTTGGCAAAAAATCGAATATGAATAGTTAAAGTACTGAAAATATAACAAAATTATAAAATATCACAAATAATCAAGTTTTAATGTAACAATGTTTTTGGCAAAATCTTCAAAAATGGATATTTTACTTACAATCTAACAATAGTTATAAAATATCACAGACAATCAACTTTTAAAATAATTATGTAGTTTAGTAGTAATAAATCAGCATTTTTTTTGGCAAAGACATCAAATATAAATAATTTGCTAACATTTAAAAGTAGTAAGCATTTTCAATTACCTTAGTATAGTATGTAAATGTTAGAAAATAAAATACAACTTTGTGTAGCTGAGTGTACAAAAAGTCACGTTTTGGTATTCGTTAGTAATAGATTTTTTATTTAAAAAAATGTGGTACTCGTTGGGAATAGAAAATAAATTCGGAAATAAACTAATACCAAATGGTATTAGCTCTTGGTATTGGATGGGAATAGATCATATTTTGCAATAGATTACCAGCGTTGTGTCTCTTTCTTTTCTATGCAGTCCGACAGTGGCCGCGCTTTAGGTCTTAAAGTCTCCTTAACTTAGAAACTTATATTTGTGTTTATCGATCATGTAAAAAAATAGTTAGCTAAGTTCCATGTGTGGACAAACTTTTAAAATATTGTTGTTTATTTTCCAGTTGTATAATTGTTTCTAATAATCTTTTCGCTTTGTTTCAGGTAACACATTTTCTACTATAACACTTCAGAAGTAAGGTATTTTATGTTTAAATTCTTAATAAAACTTACAGATATTGGCGAAAAAGTAGGTGAATACCAGAACCCTAATTGCGTAACACATTATCAATCTCAATCTGGATCATTTTGACGAATATTGCTAATTCATCAAACTCAAACTCAAAGCATTTATTTCAATTAAACCATTTACAGGCACTTTTGAATTGTCAAGAAGTCGGTCAGTCAAAAATAAAATGAAGCTAGTTGCCCATTCCAAAGCTTCGTAAGTTCGAAAAAAAAATCGGCTCAACTACGTACTTAAATAACGCAATGAATGTTGTTAAACTGTCAAAATTAAAGTCATTGATAGTGTGTTACGCAATTACCCCGCTGGCCTGTGCTACCGACTAATTTTAGGTGTGAATGATTATTATTTATTGTTTGTCTTTAGTGAAAGACCAGCTACTTCCCTTCTTCATCGTTCCCAGTCTCACTAGACTCGGCTAGTGATTGCCCTTTTAAGCTTTTCTCCTCTCTATATAAAAGTGGAGAGGTTGTTTGGTTGCACCCTAAGTAAGAAATCTTCAAGTAACTAATATTTTACAGTAACACTAGGAAAACAGTTGAGTTTAAAAGTACTTAAAAAAGTGCCCGAGCACGTGGCAATGCTGCCAGCCTTTTGGGCACGTTTCCTATTGACAGCGATGCGGACGAATTTTTTTATGACCTTTGATTATTTTTTAGCGCCAAGCTATATGTAGACACATATATATCTACATAAACAGTAGTGATGAGGGTATCGTCATATCGATGAATGCGATTTATACGCGTTAAGTTTTATTCGGAGGATTGGGGTAAATTAAAAAAATCGTTTCTTTGTGAAAGTTGTTTGCTATGATGAGTACAATCGATTTCTTCTTCGTTCGTCCCGAAGTTTTGTCCCACATTGCAAAAACTTCTTAGTTCATGTGTTTAAGTATCGGTCACTAATTACCAGTCGATTTTTTTATTAATCAATAATGTCCCACACAAAGGCCTCCCTGCTCTCTTACCACGTTTGTCGAATAACATACATAACATAATCAGCCTATAATGTTCCCACTGCTGGGACACAGGCCTCCTCTCGGTGAGAGGGAGTGGGCCGTAATCCACCACGCGGGCCCAGTGCGGGTTGGCAGATGTCACATGTCTTAGAATTTTTTGTTCTAGGACATGCCGGTTTCCTCACGATGTTTTGTCGAATATATCATTATAATCATATAATTAAAAATAACAATTCCATCATATTATCTGCAAGAGAAGCAATATTCACTAGTTCCATAATATGAAAAAATGTTGACAGGTGAATTTGATGAAATAAATATATCTTTTTAACAGTGGATACATTTTTGTTTGACGTTTCAAATTGTATTTGAAAAATGATGAAATTTTCGCACGTTGGTAAATAAAATTGATTGATGACGTGGATGTGATTGCGCTTTATTTACAAATAATATATGTGGAGGATTTTAAACACTTTTTCAAGCGCATAATGCTTATGATTTCATTTAAACCTTAGTTTGGAAGCTCTGAACCAGAGTAGACTTGTTTTGGCATGTAGTTAACGTCCGGCAACATCGAGGTAGACCCAGGAGAAGATGACGGGCAAAATTAGTTCATACTAGCTCAAGACAGAGAGAAGTGGAAAGGAGAAAGGGACGCTCGTTCCACGAAAATCCCCAACATGGACTGATAATAAATAAATATGTATTTTAATAGAACCTCTAATAATTTGAAGGATTAAGTGCGGAAACCAAACCCAGAACATAGAACATTTCTATGTTCCTCTAATAATTCCCATTTTGAGAAATCATATTGAACACTGACAAATGACTGCGCCTCTGTTTGTGAACCTCTATTAATTCCTATTTTGGGGTCCTAAAATACTAAATAGCCAAGTAACTGCGTCCGACTTAGATTTAGCGCTCACCTGGCGCTCGCTCGGCTCGCGCGCGATTTATCACCGTTCCAACCTAACCTAAGAGTGAGGCCACACGATGCGTTAACGGTGCGGTGCGGCGCCGGAGCGGTGCCGCAACGTTATCCTACACACAAATCACTATGCCACGTCACACGATGCGTTGGGCCGCCGTGTGGCGTCGCACCGTAGGCGCGCCGCGCTTGTGACCTGCGAGACGAGGCGGGGAGGGGTGATGCGCTGCGGCGCGCACCACGGTAAACAGCGTTCTACTACGGTGCCGCACCGCCCATATGGCACCCTATAGCTCGAATTCATTGCGGTGCGGTGCCGCACCGCACCGTTAACGCGTCGTGTGGCCTCGCTCTAACCCGTTCCGTCGGAGTTCCCTAGCTTAGTTTCTGCGACCAACTGTGAGAAAAGCCCAAAAATCTAAAAAGAGGCTAAATTAATTAAAAAACTGTACATCATTAGAATTGCAAAAAGTTTTAAGAGGTTTATTCATTTAGAAAAGGGTTCATCATTTGAAAGTCAATTTTCCTTTTTTTTAATCATTTTAGAGACTTTTTTTTCTTTTAACTTGATTGACAAGTCATCGAGATTTCTTTATTATACTAGCTTCTGCCCGTGACATTTCTTGTTCCACCAACCCACCCCGTCGCATCTCATCGCCGGTCCGCGCTATTACTTCGTCTTCGCTTAGTGCTCTTTCTGAGTTTTTTTCTTTTCGCTTGGCTCTTAAGGGCCCTAGCTTGATGTAAAGTAACCTATAGCCTTCCTCAAGAATTGGTCTATAAAATGCTAAAGGAAATTTTCAAATCCTAATCCTCGCGCTAATCTCTGGTATTACCAGAGATTATAGCGTGTTCAAACAAACAAACTTTTCAGCTTTATTATTAGTATATAGATTCAAATTTCAGCCGAAAGACGTCCACTGCTGGACATAGGCCTCCCACAAGACCTCCACTCCACCAAACCTTCACTTCGACCGGTTCTGTGCTTCTCGCATCCATCGGGTTCCTTTGGCCTTCATTAGGTCGTCTGTCCACCTTACCTACCACTACCTTACCTAGTACACCAGTTTATAGAATACTAGCTGCGCCCCGCGGTTTCACCCACATAAGTCTCGATCTCGGAGGAATATCGGGATAAAAAGTATCCTATGTCCTTTCCCGGGACTCAAGCTATCTCTATACCATATTTCATCCAAATCGGTTCAGCGGTTTAGGCGTGAAAAGGTAACATACAGACAGACAGTTACTTACTTTCGAATTTATAATATTAGTATGGATGGAAGTTTAATATTAATGTATTATTATACACATAAAAACAACGCGGTCACACAGATCGACACGACTTTAATTTATAATAAATTATGTATAGATTGAGGTTCATCCATCAGAAACAACACAAAATGATCATCTTAAATAACAAAGAATTACTCATGCAAATTCAAAATATTATAATTAAATGTTCAGTGTGCCTGAAACTTTAGTAAGATTTTGTTTTGTCTTGTTTAAGAAGTTAAAACAAACAAACTGTCGGAATACATAATTATTTGATGTAACAACGTTTTCATATTGATGAAGAACTTCGAATATTAATCAGCTAGAATATTATTCTTTCGTAGAAGTTGCTACTTAAAACGTTTGTGACTAGCTACTCAAAATGATGCACAATAAATTTCAATATATTTTTTATAAAAAACGATTTTTCAGTGGTAGCCTTGTTGGCTGGATGTCTATAGGCCGATCGCTTAACTGAGACGTTGCCTGAGGTAGCAGCGCGGTGCGGGGGGGTGTGGTGACGTGATGCGAGAGCTCGGTGATTCGTCAACTTGTGACAACTATCATCCCTCCCGCACCGCGCAGCTACCTCAGGCAATATCTCAGTTAAGCGGTCGGCCTATAACCTGTTCAGTATTTATAGACTCGCCCCTATTACATGAAATTTAAACATAATCCATACTAATCACAATAATATTATAAAGGCGTAAGTTTGTGAGTGTGTGTGTTTATATGATTGTTATTTTTTCACGCTCAAACGGCTGGACCAATTTTGATAAAATTTTGTATGGAGATAGCTGACACCTGGATTAACATAATATAGGCTACTTTTTATCCCGATATTCCCACGGGAAACTTTTGCCGGTGATACCGCGGTTGCTAGTTGGTAATATATGGATTTAGTAAGAAGTGTATGAAAGAGTAGTGTTGGCTCAGTGGTTACAGCCCCGACTTACCACTTGTAGGTCGTAGGTTCGAACTTCTTTACTTTGTGCTTTCAAGGTGAAGGAATTCGCAAAGAAACCGGCATGTCCTAGAACCAATAATTCGACGACATGTGACATCCGCCAACCCGCACTGGGCCCGCTTGGTGGATTACGGCCCACTCCCTTTTACAGAGAGGAGGCCTGTGTCCCATCAGTGGGAATATTATAGGCTGATTATGCTGGGTTTAATAAACACCTCTGCTTACCCTTTAAGTTAATACAGGTGTGATTGAAATTGCGTTTACTTAAATATAAAAAGAAATATCTATCCAAGTTCACCACCTGACCAACTCCAAAACAAGAACTTAACCGTTTAAGTTTAAAACTTAGGATGGAATCCAGGTTCAGACTGTACCGTTATGCCGTGGCTCAGAGGTATACATGAGATGTTCCGTGTTTGGTATGCATAATTTCCAGGGAAGTTAGTTTAGATGCCAGTGGGTAGTTTCGTGTTCTACACTATGTAGTATACACACTACTTGAGCACCTTTGTTGAGTTTGGGCAAACACTGCTGTTGCAGTTTTCGAGAGAAAGTTAGAGGTCTTTTGAGAGTCAAGTTCGTGGTATAATTTTTTAACGAGTTTATATTTAGTTTTTGTTTAACTCACTTAGCTATTGATAATCTAGGAAGCAGGTAACAATTTGCTCATTATTATCTATATACAGGGTCCCATTAAAACAGAAGGACAAATTTTAACACAGCGCTCAGTACGTCTAACCAAAGATATCCAAGCAACAAAAACAGATTAAAGTGTTTTCATTTTGACCTAAAATAATAAATTGCCGGCACATTAGTGTATTTTCCTTAGCTGATTTATTTTTCTTGTAAGTATCTAATGCGTTTTTCTTATATATTTTCTTACCATCGTCCTTATTTTGGTGGTCTGAATGATTTCTAAAAGTTTGTCCGTCTATTTTAATGGGACCTTATACCTATATAAAATTCAAAGTCCTGACTGACTGATATATCAACGCACAACCTAAATCGCTGGTCCTAGGGACATAACATTTGGAGGGTGTGTTCTTTGTGAAGAGTTCCACCCCTAAGAGGGTGAATGGGGGGAGGGTGAAATTTCAGAAAAGGCAGAAGCTTGTCTTTATAATAGAATTTTGGTCTTTATCACCGACTCATAATGGACTCAAATCGCCAACACGCGTCGGCAAGCGTGGTGATTAAAGCTAGAACTGTCTGATCTAATAAAAAGGTACTTACTTAAAGGTATTTTAAGAACCTGTATGCTTTATATACCTACCCATGTTCCTAAATTAAGAATCTTGTATCCTTTCATCTTATTTTTCAGTATGAGAGGATGTAGACCGTACTTGAGAATTAGTGATGTTTCAATGTTACTCTGGATTTTTCTTTCCACAAAGAGTCTGCCTATTATTGTAAATGATAAACACTTTTTCAATCATAATTAATTTAAATACTATATTAAGCCAGCGTTCCCTATCTGACTACTCTGACAAAAAAGGCCGAAACAAACTCAGAGGTCAGTCTCTTTTTTAAATACCAGACATAATCTTGGTCCGATCTTAATAGACCATGTAGATTGATGTCTCATATAGTATTTTGAGGAAAAAATTGCGCAGACCTGTCGAGTCAGTGCATGCATTTGTCAGTAATCGTGCAGCTCAGCTCAGACTTAAGAATAATAAACAATGAGCCACATAGTCTTCACATTCATAACAATTAACTTTACAAAATGGTATCATCATCATCTAGCCTAGCCTTTTCCCAACTATGTTGGGGTCAGCTTCCAGTCTAACCGGATAACTTTGGTCTTTAATAAAGTGGTTTATAGAAAAAAAAATAGTGAGCATAAAAAGTAAGTTTATTGGAGCAGCTCAATCCAAAGCCTTTCTGTCCCCAATATAGTCCTTAACAGTATAAAAGGCTTTCTGGCATAGTTTCCGCTATAATATAAAGATTTGAATTTATTAAGGCTTAGTTCTTGAATGTGGCCAGGAAGTTTATTTTATAAAAACGTATACATTGGCATCGAAACGATCCACCTATTTTCTTGAGCCTGGTTTTAGGAACAACAAAATGTTTGTCCTTAGTATTTATTCTATACACTTTTCTTCTTCCTAATCGCTTACAGTACAAGTGTGCAACATTCCGCTAGTGTTTTAGTTTTGTCGATACACAGTTACTTATTAGTGGGTAATTAAGTGTATCAAAAAACTAAAACACTAGCGGAATTAACTAGAGATAACCACTAGCGATTAGTAAGAAGAGTGGGGCGCGTCTTCGTGGATGTCACTATCTATACTTCATATTTAGTTTTCTAACTAGCCACGATTTCACACATGTAATCGCTTATCCCGTTTCAGCAATGTACATCTATAACCTTTAACACAATCTTTTTCCTTTACTGGAATTACTTGGGAGTTTTATCGTAAGCTCTTCGGAGCCCATTCGACCCATCTGTCAGGGCGTAATAATGAAAATAATAATCTTAGACAAATGGCAGCTACGGACGCCCGAACATTTCTCAATATCAGAAGTTGTACAACCTGGATTAAGGTTGTGGTTTGAGCGATGAGTGGCAGCGGGTTGTTGAGCGGAGCGGGTAGCGATATCGTGTAAACGTGTGGTTTGAATGCGCGGATAAAAAAAAAATAAAATTCTCTTATAATAAAGTTATCAATGAGAGCAGTGGTGGCCCAGTGGTATTAGCCGCGACTTACGAGTTGTAGGTTCGAACCCAGACAGGCGCTTTACTTTGTGTAAATTATTTCATCACCACTGCTCTGAAAAACGGCGAAGGAAAACATCGTGAGGAAACCGGCATCTCCAAAAATTCGAAGACATGTGACATCTACCAACCCGCACTTGGCCCGGGTGTTGGATTGCGGCCTACTCCCTCTCACAGAGAGGAGGCCTGTGTCCCAGCAGTGGGAATATTATAGGCTGATTATGAAACATCAATGAATGAAACAGAGGGCAATTCTCGTAATTTTAAGAATGTTCACAGTCTGATCTCAACCTCAGTCTGTCAAAAATACCTTTCATTTCTCTACATATTGACAAGTTTTTGACATTTGTTTGTCGCCGAGATGAGACTGCGACTAGATTTTGAATGTTATAAATTACGAAAATTGGCCTTCTGATATTTATGTCCAATATCCAACTAAAACTGTGCCAAAAGGTAAATCGATATTCTATGAGGCGTCAGGGGCGTAGGATCCGTAAAAAAAAGTGACACCAAAGTGCGGCTTACTGAGGTTCACAAAGAACTCTTCTTTAAAGCACTATCTAGTGCTAAAATTTATTATCTAGCGTTAAATTATAAAAAATAAACTTATTGAAAAGAGGTCCTATAAAATTCTTTATAGCGCTGTTTGGCCTGAACCAGCAATTATGTCATGCTTTTCTGTGACGTAAGTAGTCCAATTTTACACGTAAGTGCGGCCATAGGTCACACGAGCTATAAAATGGTATACGATATAATGAGGGTGCTAAACGCCGTGCATTAATCGTATCGTAATGTACTAATTCAAGATGGCTACGTAAGAGTTGTATCAAGTGTCGCTGATCGCTTATGACTTGTCCCACAGGATAGCCCAAGCTTAGTTTGAAAGGAGTTATTGGGACGGAAACGCTCAGACGAATAGAACAATTTATTGATAATATATATAATGGTTAACTATATTAAATGCTGCCTTTAATTTGTTTCACAACTCATCTTCATTCTTTATCCTCAATTTGATTTACCGGTTTAACAAATTGATGGTTATTCACAGACGATTTCCTATCATAGTTTCAATAATGCCCGATATCTTTGTTATTTATTTATTTCTAAAACACTTAGCCAATTTTACATTTTGATTTTAGCCACATAAAGTCAGGTCAAGTCAGGGTTCATCTATGTGCTAGCGAGCCGTTCATTAAACTTTTACAAAAATGTCATTACAAAAATCATACATAAAATAATCTAATATTTTGCGCGGACATTTTTTGTTTATTTCGCGCTTTCGTATTTACCCATACTGATGCCAAACCGTATTTTTATTAAAGCATTTTTCATCGTTTACAGGTAAGATTGGTTCGAATATCTTTTCAAGATAATGTCTGGACTGCAAATAAGATTGTGACCTCTGAGTTTCTTTCGATATTTCTTCTCAGAGTAAGTAGTCTGATAGGAAACAGTGACCTCATCAAGTTTTAAAATGACACCTTTTAGGACGTGTTTGTTAAAAACAATTTTCTAAAATAAATATCATTCATCATTATGAAATTTTTCGATATTTTGGTAGGAGTTGACTGGTAGAAATCGTCACGTAAGGAAAAAGCGTTATGGAGGGCAGCTTTTATCTGCCCTCTCCATAAGTATTTCTCTCTCTCTGTCACTTTCTATTATACACGAATGTGTGTGTGTAAGGAATTTCGTTCTTGACGGGGGTCGCCTAATCACACAAGATTTTTTTTAAATGTTACAATTGATTACCGAACGATACATTTTTTGTGCTAGATATAGGAACCAGGTAAAAACGGTCTCGTCTCAACGTCGCACCTGTTTGGCACACGGTAAACTAGATAACTATTTGGCACAACCGACAGTGGGACACACAATTTTAGCTTCTATAAATTGGACGTGTAGTTCACTTTGTAGTATTCTTTTTTCTTTATTTTATTTGCAGCAATTTATAGTATGGTCCCTTTTTTATGACCATGTCAGAACTTTAGGGGTGGGGAAGTCAATCCGACAATAAATTAGACTTTGTATTATATAATGTTCCAGTCTGTAAATAAAAATTCGATCAAATGCATAATAGTATAATTGCGCGTCATCTATGTTTGCTGAGGCCCGTACCGACTGCTTCAATGCTGTACGGCGTAAGAGAGCGGCCTCGCTGCTAAATAGACGCCGTGGCAGCCCTAACAGCATTCTACGCGCTATAGCAGAGAGACATGACAGCCCGTTGGTGAGGTCACTTGTCACAGCCTGAACATTGTCGGTGTTATTAGTTAAGTACTAACATAGGTTAAGACTATTGTTACTAACCCATTGGATCTCTGTTATCCGAATAAATTAATAATAATCATTGAGTCACTATAGCTAGTCAGCTGATTAGCAAAACTTATAAAAGTCGGACCATCACTACTAATACAGAGTTAATTAGGTACTTATCTAAACTCATACTTCAAGTAAATACAATACCTGCGGTCGTTCACCCAAAAAAGTCACGTTTAGATATCGATACCTTTCACGTCTGGAGAGTTTCGCTAGATAATTTAAATCGACCCTGTTTAATTTTTTTTTTCTATGTTCGGTATAATCTTAAGTATTTGATGGTTTCAAAATACTCCTATGGGCCAGTATTTTCAGCGTTTTCTTTTGTTGCGAAATTGTCGTCCTCACAAGTTAGAATGTCTGTGACGGACAGTCTGAGAGACTCAAGAGGTTTTTGTCTTGATGAGCGAAACCCGTAGCGTTGGAATGCCTCCCACAAGGTGGACCGACGAGATTGTGAAGGCCGCAGGTAACCGTTGAATGCGAGAAGCACAGAACCGGTCGAAGTGGAGGCGCTTGGAGGAGGCCTATGTCTAGCAGTGGATGTCTTTCGGCTGAAATGATGGAGCGAAACCCTGATAAGCACCTTTATAATTCCCTCAAGATCACGTATGGTCCTAAAAAGATTAAAGACCTGAATCGTATCACCGATACCGCCCCCCTCCCCGCCCCTTCGCTCCCAAGCACTATGTAGTACCATAGAACTAAAGATTATTTTATTTCAGTCCATTTTGCCTTTTTCTATTAGAGGTCCTCGAGACCTCTTATGCTCTCGTCGGGAGATATCGGACATTCGGGTCAAAAATGGCTATTTTCTGTGTTGTTTCTATCAAATATGTAAAATGCAACATATAGGATCTGTTTTGCGTTTTATCACGATTAAATTACCTTCACTTGTCACACTAATATTATAAAGGCGAAAGTTTGTGAGGGTGTGTGTGTGTGTGTTTACATGTTTGTTACTTCTTCACGCTCAAACGGCTGGACCAATTTTGATAACATTTTGTATGGAGGTAGCTGACACTCTGGCTTAATATATAAGCTACTTTTTATCACGATATTATCACGGGATAGACACTTATGCGGGTGAAACCGCGGGGCGCAACTAGTAAATAAATAAAAGTAAAAAAAAAAAAAAAAAAACTAAGTAAGTAACAAAATCTTAGAAGTAAATTTTAACCTACTTCCAATTGTCGTATCGAAATCAAGCTTAAGTAAATGTAGTTCGGATGACAAAAATATAATTTGGTACCTTGGAGCTGATCTGATGATGAAGCCAGGAGGTGGATAGTGGAACTCTTCAATGGCTACTAGTAAACCCCTCGAGTTTGGGCTCATATGATTTGTTTTGACGACTCCAAGAGATAGGATAAGCGTGTTTTTATTTTTAAAGTAGTTATTTCTGTTTTGACTATGTTTTGCTGCAGTTCCGCTTGCGTGGTAACAGCAAAAATGCAGCAGAAAATAAAAAATTGATACGTGTTTTTCTTCATACTTGGTTTATTTACAAAACATTCTAAGCTCCTTCCTTTGCCTAGAATTTAAATCTCTGAGTTTGTTTTAGTGTTTCTTCTTAGAGTCGGTTTGTTTCAATTTTTTTATTGTACAAGTGTTTTTTACAACCAATTCACAGAAATAAAATATATTTTAATGGTTTTTGACAAGGTCCTCCTTAGAATCATAATCATACATACTAACATAAACTTACGCTTTCTTCCCATGGGGTAGGCAGACACTACAGAATCATAATCATTATTAGTCAAAGATTTTTGAAGTGAAAACTTCTTTTGGCGCGTTGGGATTTGTGAGATGGGAAAAAACCATTGAACTCGCATCAACACTGTTACCATTCGAATGTGGTCGGCTGTCCTCGGGATGTACTCGGTTTTAATGCATTTCCGTTATGCCAGTGAGTGATGGCAAAGTATTCTTTTGTGTTTTGTTTATATGACGATTCAAAAAATACACACGTAATAGTTCTAGTTTTCACTTCTGTCGGCACTCCCGGAGTGCCACTGTTTTTTTTTTTTTTTGTAAAACAAAGTAACTCATAGATACATCTTCTTCTTCATCCTGCCCTCGTCCCATGTTACTTGGGGTCGTCGCAACACGTTTTCTTCTTCCATTCTCCCCTGTCAACCGTCACGTTATCATTCACTCCCTATATATTACAAGCAGACTGCCCCGTTGGTCTCGTAAGCGCGACTCCTGAGCGTGGGGTCCTGGGTCCAATTCCTGGGTCGGGCAAAGTGTTATTGGGTTTTTTCCATTAGTAATCACCTAGTA
Organism: Hydraecia micacea; assembly: GCA_914767645.1. Taxonomy (NCBI): domain Eukaryota; kingdom Metazoa; phylum Arthropoda; class Insecta; order Lepidoptera; family Noctuidae; genus Hydraecia; species Hydraecia micacea. Next base: position 1,464,707 of record OU611798.1, read on the forward strand.
ACAGCCCGGAGTTTGGACGATGTCGGTGTGATACCCCCGTGCCTCGGAAAGCACGTTAAAAGCCAGTGGTCCTGCGTCTGATCTGTCTTCGGTCGTGTCGGATTGCCGTCCCTTCAGACTAATGAGAGAGAGAGTGCACCTGTGTCTGCACACACACTTGTGCACTATAACATCTCCTCTACCGAAGGCTAGTCTCCATTAAAATTGACCGCCATGGCCAAAATACTGTCTGGAGGACTATTTTACAAGCTCATCCCATATATGCCTTTGCCTACAAACACCTAAAACGATTTGCAGCTCCAGCTTGCTAATTCCCGGGCAATAAGAGGGGTCTCAATAAGAGCCGGTACTCAGGCGCTTGATACAACATTCTCTTTGCATCGAAACCGCCTTGCTCGGAATCGCTACCTTTAGACCATGGTACAGGTAGAAGCGGTAGCGGTGGCTGAAATTAAGAAAACGGTCGGAAGCATGTATGGGTGTCGGGGTAACAGGCTCATGGGCACATTTCCGATTTGTCTTTGGGATGGTATCGTCTCTGTGATGCCTGCGGTATTGCGGATAACCATAGCTGACTGGAGAAAGAAAACATCGTAAGGAAACCGGCATGTCCTAGAAAAAAAAAAACAAACGAAGACATGTGACATCTGGCCCGCGTGGTTGATTACGGCCCACTCCCTCTCATGTTTTATTTTTTTATTCCTGAATGGGCCCGCTCTTGACCTCAATCACGCCTGATGGAAAGCGATGAATGAAGTCTATGATGGAACGAGCGTGCCCAGGAGATGCCTAAGGCTCTCACCGAGAGGAGGCCTGTGTCCCAGCAGTGGGAACATTATAGGCTGATTATGTATGTATGTTATTATAGTTAACTGTGACCGCATCAGGGCCGTCGGTCGGCTTGTTTAAATACCTTCAATAACTAAAAAAGCAAAAAAAAAAAAAATAGAATGAAAATTATTTGTCCATTAACTCTTTTATGTTTGTGAGCAGTGCATGCATGTCCAGCAAGTACCATCTTACCCGCTTACCACCTACCACTAGTTTTCGCACTAGTACAAAGAGAGAAAGAAAGAGAGACTATTTTCTGACTGTAGCTGCTAGGTAGTGAGAAAATGAAACTTGGAAAACTTTGGTAGTACAGACCAACTAGAACGGAATGTTCGCGGGCGCGCGCTTTTGGCGCGTGGAGCGTTCGGGAGATTTTTTGGCACTAAATCGCTAATCGTTCGATCTATCTGCAATGGCGGCCGCAGCGGTAGGCGGGGTGAGGGCGTCGCGCATCATCCAATCAGAGCGCCCGTGTGCAGTCCGTTCTCGTTGGCTTTCGTTTTATTTTATCAAAAAATACAATTGAAACAGTAAACATACTTTTAAAAGGTAAGTAAGTCTACAATCATAAAAATATCACTAAACTGTTAAAAAGACGGGCGGACCGCGATACCGTCGTCAACACTGACTATACCACACTATTTCAAGATGTCTATTATGAAGAGACATTTTGAATTTTCCCTATATAATTTGAGCCTACTAGATACTCGTACTTGCGCTTAGTACCACAAACAGCTCACACTTCTGTATCTCGAGGCCTCTCTCAAAGCAGATAATATATTTGCAGGTGTAAATAGATCCTGCTGCAGACCAATTAAAATGTTTGCAGCTAGGTGACGTCATAGTATCGGGGGATTGTCTCAATATAGACTATACTGGTGATTTATATTATCTTTATTTTAATATTTTCAATTGTGTGTTTCTTGGCTTGGACTAAGATCGTAGAAGAGAGACTGTTAAAGAGTAACCGTGGAGTTTCTTGCCGGTTCTTCTCCATAGGAAACGACCAATTGGAACCGTGCACCTAGCTTCTGACGTTTCATAAGTGCCCATGTCGGTTTATGTGAAATAAAATATTTCGATTTTGATTGATTTTGACTGTGAGTTTATTTTAATGTTATGTACATTGGAAGGATTCAGAAAATTAAATAGATACATCATTTCACGACTTTTTCCCATGTGGGGTACGCAGAAACCTACTGAAAGCCATTTGTTACGATCCTTACATAATATCTTTGTCCTTCTTCAAACTTGACAAAACATCGAGGTTTCTTTAATATATGTTACTTTCATATTAATGTATTATCCATATAAACCTTCCGGATGGTGAAAACCGCGCCAAAATCCGTTGCGTAGTTTAGAAGAACAACACGGACATATAGACAACATATAGACAGACATGAAAACCGACTTCAATCCATACTAATATTATAAATGCGAAAGTGTGTCTGTCTGTCTGTTACCTCTTCACGTTTAAACCGCTGATTTAGATGAAATTTGGCATAGAAATAGTTTGAGTCCCGCGAAAGGACATAGGATCGTATTTATCCCGATATTCCTACGCGATCGAAACTTATGCGGGTTAAACTGCGGGGCGCTGCTAGTTTGTAATATGTGTAGATTAAGGATAAAGTTTATTGATCATGCTTTCAAATACTGGAATATATAATCAGCTTATAATGTTCCCACTACTAAGACATAGGCCTCCTCTCTGTGAGAGGGAGTGGGCCATAATCCACGCGAGCCTACTCGGGGAAATCCTGGAATATACATCCAAAATAGAACTACTCTATAATAATAATAATAATGTTTTGATAATGTACAGTCTATATCTATCTAGGCTATTATTAGTCTAGACTATACACCGCTCTATTAGTTAGATTTACACAGTAGAGTCGACGTTGCTCGCTACATTATTATTGAGACCGACTCTACCTATTGAGGCGGCCAGTTCCGAATGATCAACTCCGTTCTATAGTTATGTTGGACAGGGAATATTGGCATTTCATACATATTTTCTATGGGATAGAGATAAAGTTTTTCGGTTAAAGATTATTTCTCGGAACCGTGGCTAAATAATAACAGCCGCACAGGTCGATCGATCAGGTTAAGCTACGCTTGCCGCGGTTGGTCTGTGGATGGGTGACCATCTTTACATACTGAGACTCCTCCGTGCCTCGGAAAGCACGTTAAGCCGTTGGTCCCGGCTGTCATTCGTGGATCTTTGACAGTCGTTACGGGTAGTCAGAAGCCCGAAAGTCTGACAACCAGTCTTACCAAGGGTATCGTATTACCCAGTAACTGGGTTGTGGAGGTCAGATAGGCAGTCGCTCCATGTAAAATACTGGTATTCAGCTGCATCCGGTTAGACTGGAAGCCGACCCCAACATAGTTGGGAAAAGGCTAGGCAGATGATGATGAGAATATATATTTTGAATATGAGTAACGGCTGGTTAAAAATTAAGAGTTTGTTTGATTGTTTGTTTGTTTGTACTCGCTATATCTCTGAAACTACCAGTCGGATTTGAAAAAACCTTCTTGATTTAAACATGGTGAAATGTGGATGTACCTACTATAGGTACTTAACCTAACTAAATGCCCAAATGTGATGTTATGGAAGTATTCATCATCATCATCATTTCAGCCGAAAGACGTCCACTGCTGGACATAGGCCTCCCCAAAGCACCTCCACTTCGACCGGTTCTGTGCTTCTCGCATCCAACGGGTTCCTGCGGCCTTCACAAGGTCGTCGGTCCACCTTGTGGGAGGCCTTCCAACGCTACGTCTTCCAGAACCTTTTGGCCCCATCGGCCATCTGTTCTGCGAGCAATGTGCTCTGCCCACTGCCACTTAAGTTTGGCAATTCTTCGGGCTATGTCAGTTACCTTGGAAGTATTATCACAAATTATATAAATATTATAAAAAAAAAAAACTATCTAGCCTGCGCTGTCCTACTCCTGGGCAAAGGCCTTCCCTGCACTCCTTCCATCTTTCGCGAGCCCGCGCGTCCTCCTTCCAGTTTTGACGGAACCTATCCAGCTCGTCCCGCCATCTCCTACGTGGTCTGCCGCGACCGCGCCTCACTGTCTCGCGGCATGCGGCAGACATATCCTGCCCAGTCCCATTTAAGTTGTGCAGCCTTTTGAGCCACGTCAACTATCTTTGTTTTGGATTTAAATAATTGAGATAGATAAAATTACTATCGCACTAATGCACTAATTGGATGCTGTTGCAATTAAACACTGCATTGCAGTACATATCAAATTAGAGAAATATTTGAATAATTAATTAATACAGTCTAACCAGTTAGATATAATCACATTGTTGCATTAGATAATTATTTTGATGGATTTTAAGATTAATATTTGATTAGGTGAAATCATTACATTGATTCACAAATTAAACATTCATAGCATATATCCACATATATCTTCACACACATCTCACCATACATATGCAGCTCTTATTCTATTCTGAAACAGAAAATGTTTTAAAATTACCATTAATTAATTAATCAATTAATTCATCATCATCATCAACAGCCTATAGCAGTCCACTGCTGGACATAGGCCTCTCCTGTTAATTAATTTATTATTGTTTTATTATTAGTGCCTTAGGCATCTTCTGGGCACACTCGTTCCATCATAGACCTCATCAATCGCTATCCATCAGGCGTGATCGAGGCCAAGGGCGGGCCAATTCAGCTATAAAAAAAAATTACTGATAATTTTTATTTTGTTCATTAGGTTTTTGTGTTTTTCGTTTCATTTTTCTATTTTCTTTTTATTGTTTAAAAAAATCACATTGCATTTAGTCTAAACCTTCTAAAGCTAATTCAGACCTCATTGATGTAACGTGTAGGTACTTCTGGATTTGTAGGTATTTACATAAGTACGTAAACTAGATACTAAAATAAATGACTAACTTACAATAAAAAAAAAATAAAAAAAAAATGTAAGAAGGTATGTAAGAATAGTTTTTCACGTCAATCATATTTTAAAAACTAGATAAGGTCGGCGTTTCCTATCTGACTACTATGAGAAGAAAGGCCGAAACAAACTCAGAGGTCACAGTCTCTTTTAAAGTCTAGACATAATCTCGGACAGATCATGTGAAGACCATGGAGATAAATAATATCAACTACAGTTTTAACCCCGAATTTGTGCGATTAACTTCCTGACTATCTATTTCTTTAAATGTTATAAAAAGATATCGTTTACCACTTCAAAAGTTCTATCTTTCTTATTTCTTTCTAAAACATTTCTTACAAGTTAAACTAGTAATTTTTCCTTCTCAAATCAGCAAAGGAATTCAAACTATCCGGCAAATAGCTACTCCAGTAATTTCAGCCAGCATTGCAGCGCTGAATCGCTTTAAATCAAAGTCTAATCAGGTATAAGGCGATTTATTGGAAGCGCTGTGTAGCTGACAATTCTTGGAGCCACTTTTTGCTGAGATTTATCCACAAGCTGGAGCTGATTTTTTTTTAGTTAGTCAGTCTGTCATTGTAATATTGAATGATGATCACCAAAATAGGGCCAAATTAAATAAGCTAGTGAAACTCCTATACGCGATACCCATAGGAGTTTCGCAGTGTCAACCAATACCAATCATAATTATTATTTGAAGTTTACACAATTAAAAACGGATTAGTATTAGAGTCTGAAGTGGTCTATAGAACACTAATGGGCAGGTTTCAAAGGGGATTGACCATTTTCCTTTAGAGCCTGGCATACCTACCTGTCCGCCATATTGTTTTTTTTTCAAAATGGCGATGGCGCATGCTATCTATAAATCGATAGCTGACATTAATGCAAGCAGAAAACATAATAGGACAACGTAAAGCGTCACGTTTCATTGTCATCGACCACGTCAGTCGTGTCGTCGTTATATTAACCACGGTCCTTCAAAGCCCTTTGATTCTGATTCCAGAATTTTATCAATCTCCATACCTCCTCCAAAGATCGAAATCTCACTACCATAACCCAACACTTAGTATGTGCATTAATAAATAAATCACCCATAAAACCAATTTGTATACCACACGGCAGCGCTAAATCGCTTTAAATCAACCCTAATCAGATGTAAGACGATTTATCGCGAGCGCTGCATCGCTTTCCATTCACGGTATAGTAACGCTAATAACTCTTGTGTGACGATGAGTTACCGGGTGTTAGTTCTGAGCAGTATTATGGAGGTATGTAACTTGATATGGTGATAAAGGGGCCGATATCTAACTTGGCAATCTAACTTGGTGGCCATTATTACTGCTAAGTACCAGTTTTGTGACATTTTAGCTGTATAGTTGAGCCGCACAGGTCGATCGATCAGGTTAAGCTACGCTTGCCGCGGTTGGTCTGTGAATGGGTGACCATCTTTACATACCGAGACAACTCCGTGCCTCGGAAAGCACGTTATGCCGTTTGTCCCGACTGTCATTCGTGGATCGTTGACAGTCGTTACGGGTAGTCAGAACCCCGAAAGTCTGGAACGCCAGGACCCTTAGCCGCCGAGCAAAAAGAAAAAAATCAGAAAGAACAATAAGCAAAAACGAAGTAATAGCGCGAAAAAAGAAAGAAAAAAATAAATAAAAGGCTATGCGATGCGACGGGGTGGGTCCGAGCACGAAATTTTACGCAGATGAAATCGCGTGCAGAAGCTAGTGTCTAAATATGGTAGAACGGCCAACCTAAAGGACTAAACCTAACCCTATAGACTCCTGTCTGAAAGAAAATTTTCTATTCTATTCTAAAGGAGAGTGGTCATTTTTGCCTAAAGATACCTACTTATCTAACATCAATGCATCGCAGGAGTGTTGTTATTCCAGAGACAAAGCTGAAATATCCTCATCTTATTATAATTCGCCTCTTATGATTCAGATAGAGTATATTTCTTGTACGTTAACATACAATATTCTTGGAGCGTTATTTTGAAACACATTTGTCAAAGGGAGGAAATGGCAAAACTGCTTGTTTTTGACAGCCACGCATATTGGAACAGTGCAGTCTACCTGTATGTTTAAAGAAGAAACACTGTTTCACAAGGCAGGGTTGATATACCTTTGGTAAACATTTTTACAGACGCCAGCACATCAAGCTACCCGAAACTGTGCCGAAATTTTCCCAATCAACTTTGATTTTGCGATAAAGTTGAAAATCTATTAAAGAAATTTGACAGATTGTAGTAGCATGATGTGCTGGCGTCTGTACTTAGGTTACATTTTTTTGTATGAAGGTAAATTGACATTACAATTTTTAATAAATCGATTTACTTGTGAATGAAATGGGTGTCGTAAAATGCAACTGGGATTATGTTATGTCTGTTCCAAAAGTATATGATGAAAAGATAAACAAACCCTGTTAAGAATATAAAAGAATAGGGTACTCTATATTATATACACCATATAAATTAGATAAGGTTAAGGTTAAATTCTTACGCAATCACTAACTAAAGGGAATAATTTGACACACATTTATCTGTATTTAGAAGATTTCAACTTTATGCGTCACCTCTTATTTAATTGAATAACCGTCGATGAAACCAAATTAAGCTTATAAAATAAATAATCAAATCAAACCACTCTCGCTCTCTTCTTTCCACTCAATTTGTAAGTGACTACGAACTTGCATCCACAGGTACGTTTTCAGATCCGTTTGTTTACTTTTTCATCAGATAATTTTAGAACAGGCTACAGTTAACTTTACGATGGAATACCTACTATTTGAACCAGTTTCTCAAAATAGCATGTCGAATAACGTAATACTTTATTCGATACCCATTCTTGTAAAACCGATTTGTCAGATTCATATTTAGCAGTCTATGCAGGTTCAAAAGCACAGTCACCATTTTATGCAAAAGTAACAAGATTGCCAACCTTCTAGAGCGCGGTGTCGATGTGTTTGGTACAATGCATAGAAAATTCAACAGCTTTATTTCGCAATGTTGGCAGCGCCTGGTAACAAAATTGATCAATTTGTATTGTCTCACCGAGACCTGGTTTGTGAGGTCTGTGTTATGTATTTCCTTTTATTTAGTTTGCTGACATTCGAAATGTAACTTGTCAAAGGAAAAGATACTTGGGAAGTTCTTGGTTTCAGGTCTTCAAAGCTTGTGACAAAGGACCTCCTGAACCAGTTTTCAAAGCACCATCATTGATGAACTGTCAGGTTTTGGGTCAGGAATTAAATAAACCTAAACGCATTAAAGATACAGTTGGCAAGGGTCTTTCCTATGGTCTAAAAAAATGCCCTGAAGGAATAGTTTCTTGCAATGTATTTTTTGGAGATGCAGGCCACAATTTTGTCAGAACAGTTTTCCGTGATTAGGTGGTGTTTAACCGGAACAAATGTTGGATTAAGAATATTTTAAACCAGTGGTAAGATTATTGCTGTGGTTCAGACAGATTAAATTATTCACCCCCATAAACATGAATAGAAATAACAAACATCTCAAAATAACACCAAAACATGGTAAGAGAAGTTTGACGAGAGCGAGGTCAGGTAGCCGCTCCCCGGCTCACATAATGCACGGGGCAATAAGTCCAACTGCTGTCGACGCGTCGGGTAATGCTAACACACGGGTAGGGAGGACGCATAATAAAATATAACTAAAGGCTTTTTAAGTTGCTCAGGAAAAAATATTAACCTATACTGGGTAGCATATCGTCATCGTATATAGAAACCTGGTCGCTCACAATGGGCCTTATTAGAAGGCTAAACTCACCCAAAGGGCAATGGAGAGGGCTATGCTTGGAAGTTTCCCTACCTGATCGAATCAGAAATGAGGAGATCCGCAGGAGAACCAAGGTAACCGACATAGTCCGATGAATTGCCAAACTTAAGTGGCAGTGGGCAGGGCACATTGCTCGCAGAACAGATGGCCGATGGGGCCGAAAGGTTCTGGAGTGGCGACCGTGTACCGGAAGACGTAGCGTTGGAAGGCCTCCCACAAGGTGGACCGACGACCTTGTGAAGGCCGCAGGAACCCGTTGGATGTGAGAAGCACAGAACCGGTCGAAGTGGAGGTGCTTGGGGGAGGCCTATGTCCAGCAGTGGACGTCTTTCAGCTGAAATGATGATATCGCATCGACGCGCAAACTGAAACCACATGTTTAAAGGCCCTCTAGAGTACAATTTTTAGACGGTCATAAAAAAAATGTTGTTCCACACATTTTTACCGCATGGGTACTGCACTTTTCTCTAAAATTTCAGATTTTTTTTTATACCTTCCTGCCATTCTGTTTTGAGAGATGAAGAAAACGAAACTTCGTAAAGAAGCGACAAAGGCAGTACTCATCTTAAGCCCCGAAACTTTTGGTAAAACACCGACTTTAAATATCTTAATAATTATGTGCTTATAAAAATACGCCAACTAACCTACTAGCAGGGCGTAATTATTATTGCGTTTCATAATTCCAATAGCAATGCCTTTTTTTGACAGTTCAACAACATTCATTGCGTTATTTACGTTGCTTAGCAGGCGAATATTTCAAATATATAAAGCCATGGATTAGCAATTTCCTTCAAAATCTTCCGGATTATTATTGAACTGTATAACGCAATTAGGTTAAGTATTTTTTTCCAAAATGACGGTTTAATATTATATTAGTTTTTTGAAAAATCAAGTAGGTACAGACGCCAGCACATCAACCTACCCGAAACTGTAAAATTTTCCCAATGAAATTTGAACCTTATTATTTAGCAATAAAGTTGAAAATTTATTAAAGAAATTTGACAGATTGTAGTAGGATGATGTGCGTGACTTCATTTATATGTCATACTTCCAGAATTTCCAATCTTAAAAAAAAAAAACAACCATTTCAATGTGCTATCTAAATTCCAATAACAATTGTATCACAGTAAATACGAAACAAACAACCGAACAATACATAAACATCCAACTACCTTACAACCATAAAACACCCTTAACAAGACAGCAGATTATAAATCAAATCAGATGGCCATCCTACAAGCCGGTGTGTCTCGAGAGAACAATACATAATGCATGTGGACTTAATCTTCGCTGGTAGATGTATGGATCCCAAACTGTGGAACAGATTTAGATGCAATCCCGGTTCGGATGACTTGGATCTTGCTGCATTTGGTATTACAAAGGGGGATAGAAACGGCTGCTGGGTAGATGAAAAGATGTTTTGGCTGATTCGGTGTTCTAGTGGTTATTTTCTGTTTTGTTTTTCCAAATATAGATAGATAGGATTGGCTAGTTCAGAAGGGTAGGGTAATTCACGTATTTTTTAGAGCGTTCGCGTTCTTATCTCAGCCTGAATTTGTCAAAAATATCTTTTATTATCTCATATTTTTGTCTATAACCAGATGTATGAACGTAAATGAAGCGAAAGGAGTATGTAAGGATCGTAGCAGGTGACGTTCTGTAGTTTCTGCCTATTCATAGGAAGAAGTCGTTAGTTTATGTATGAATGTATTATTTTCCTTAATGCGAGGAGAAAATCCTGTTCCAAGAAAATTCTAGTAGTCCAAATTATTCACAATAAATCTTCTTAAATTCAAGATATATTATGAAAGTTATAAACACTAGTCATTTACTGTCCAAAACTGTTTTAGCTACATTTTTTGTTTGCTAAGGGAAATAAACATTTGTCTCTCAACGATCAGTCAATGTAACTAAAACTAATCAATCAGTGTTGTTAACTGAACTTTGTAGTGTTTATGTGTGGTATTAAACAAAGTAGCAGTATTGACACAGTGGTATCGACACCAAGTTACAAAGCCCACAGCAGCTTTACTTTGTGTAAATTATTTCATCACCACTGCTCTCAAAACTGTGAAGGAAAAATACGGAACCGGCACGTTCTAGAACCAAAAATTCGAAGACATGCGACATCTATCAACCCGTACTGGACCTGTGTGGAATATTACGGCCCACTCCCTCTCATAGATAGGAGGCCTGTGTCCCAGCAGTGGGAACATTATAGGCTGATTATGAGATAAGAATAGTTTCTAGAAATGAAACATCAAACACATAAAAACTGTAGATATGCTCTGTTGGAGAGACAGACTAATAAACAAATGAACAAACGTCTCTAACTCATTTTCTGCGTCAGCTTTAAAAAAAATTGTAAACCATAACAATGTTGTGAAACGATCAATCATTAATAAAAACCCCAGTAAAAAAATAATGATAACAAATAACAATTAAATCACTCATAAAAGCGGCACTAGGTATATCTGTTATGTCTGCTGACCTCTCAAGGTTGTCTGGGCTTAAAATATGTCGGCTCTAAACTGCGATAAAAATGCTCAAGTTCTTGGTCGGTTTAGTAAAATTAAACCCTCGAAATGGGTGACTGTGTCCGGTGTCGTTGGTTAAGAAGAAATGCGGGTGGTCGTTTCTCCATAGAAACCTGTTTTCTTTCTGGTTAAGGACCATAAAGCAATGATTTTTTACAGTATAATAAATATTAACTACTTGTATGTCTGGGCCCGCGTGGTGGATTACGGCCCACTCCCTCTCACAGACAGGAGGCCTGTGTCCCAGCAGTGGGAACATTATAGGCTGATTATGTTATGTTATCTTACTTTTATGTCCCTATGTTTTCCTTTCTGATGATACATTATTTTTATAAGCACTAGAACCCTCAAAAAATGCCGATTTAAACCGCTGTCAACAGAGGCCTAGTGTACAAATTTGACAAATATTATTGAAAAAACAAAAACATAGGGATTTAGTTTATATCTTTATTATTCAGTTTATGAAATATCTTTTAAATTGGTCCAATATTGGAGGAGGAAATAGGCGAGAGCCAAACCTCGAATTATGACTTTTTACTTAGGCTTTATCAAAAGTCTCTCCGACCGCATTTCCTCTTTAGTGGTTGCTGAGCACGGTATGGTTAGTTTAATACCCGTCTCTGGAATAGTGGTTTAAGGTTTTTCAAAGGAAACCCTCAGCGGATCGATATCTGGATGTGTGCCCGGTTAATGGCAATAGGTTTGTCCCTTATTGCATGAGACTCAAAACTTAACGAAACGAAATTATGTAGTTAATACCTTTGTGCTAACTCCTTTGAGGAGTAAAGGTGTGATGTTCTGTTATTTTAATGACGGTTGTCGTGTATGGACTCGCCGCTAGAGGCGCTAGTGTAGCGTGAGGCCTCCGAAATGTCAACTGTCACTGTTTGTGGGTGGGCTACGCGGGTTTATTTCTAATTAGAATAATGTTGTGAATATTTTGCAATACCTGAGATTAATTATGGCAAACAGAAGTTACGGGTATGTCAGTGCTTTAAAAGTGGAGCTAAGAAAAAGAGGTGCAAAATTAAGCGAGCTGAAAGAACAGCTAATCAAGACGTTAGTTTGTTTACTGTTTGTATTTTTTGTTTGATTTAAATGTAAACTTTAAACTTTGAGAGCAATTACTTCAGGACCATACTCGACAGTGGCGCCAACTGGTGAGCATAAAAACAGTAGCCCTCAATACATTATCCAATATTTAGATGTAAGTAACACAACCCATATTAGAAAATGTAATGCAAACTACGTTATAATAAAAACCATAGGTATTGGCGTAAAGGTCCAAATCCAATATGTTTATTTATCAAATGGCTAACGGATACGTTTACATAATATTATATGCAGCCAAGCGACTGAAGAATATTTATAGAAATAGTATCTACCCTCCGTTTCAAGGTTTCAATGAATGTAGAAAGTGCAACGGTGCAATATGTATGCAAACTAGTGTATTTCTTATTTTATCTGTTGATAATAATAGAAATAGGGGAATAGTATTTGTTTGTTGTTTTCAGTCAACAGTAGATAATGATATTAAACGTCTTATCACTCCCTAAATAATAGCAAGTCGAGGTGAAGATGATACTAAGATTATATTAGTTTAGATACCTATAATATTGTATGCTTGAGGCTAAGTAATAACAGCCGCACGGGTCTATCGATCAGGTTAAGCTACGCTTGCCACGGTTGGTCCGTGGATGGGTGACCATCTTTGCATACCGTGCCTCGGAAAGCACGTTAAGCTGTTGGTCCCGGCTATCATTCGTGGATCTTTGACAGTCGTTACGGGTCGTCAGAAGCCCGAAAGTCTGACAACCAGTCTTACCAAGGGGTATCGTATTTTCCCAGTAACTGGTTTGTGGAGGTCACATAGGCAGTCGCTCCATGTAAAATATTGGTACTCAGCTGCATACGATTAGACTGGAATCCGACCTTAACATAGTTGGGAAAAGGCTAGGCAGATGATGATGATACGTATCAATATAATATATGCTGATTCATTTTCCTTTGATTATGTTTTGTTAACCTTGTTTCCGATTGATGGTAATAGGCTCGCCCCCTATTACATGGGACTTAAACATAACTGACGAAATGTGGGTGTACTATAGGTACACCTCTGCTTAGCCTTTGGGAATACAGGCATAGCATAATGTTCCCACTGCTGGGACTCAGGATTCCTCTGTGTGAGTGGGAGTGGGCCGCAATCTGCCACGCGAGCCCGGTGCGGGTTGGTAGATGTCATATGTCTTCGAATTTTTGGTTCTAGGACATGCCGGTTTCCTCACGATGTTTTCCTTTACCGTTTTGAGAGCAGTAGTGGTGAAATAATTTCCATAAAGTAAAGCGCCTGTCTGGGTTCGAACCTACGACCTACGACTTGTAAGTCGCGGCCGTTAGCACTGGGCCGCCATTGCTCCATTCGCGGCGTGCCTATTCTCATAATCGAGGCACTAATCCAAATTACAGACTGCTACATAGAATTTCCGAATTAAATATCCAAGAAAATTTTCTGGATTCCGTGGATTGAACTCAATAACCCATGCTCAAATGTTGCACTTGAAACCACTGGATCAATGAGGCTATATTCAAGAATTCCTGAGAATCCGTTCAAATAAATTGGATTTGTTTGCGATTGGAGTGGGTTTACATAAATAGTGCAACGGGCAAGATTGGATCTCATGAACCCTGTTCACCAGTGTAACGCCCATTGGAAACGGATAGGCAAGAGTTTGTAAGAATTTACTCTTTCCCATAGAAGTAAAAGCGTTGATGAAAAACATCGTGGGGAAACCGTCCTATCCTGGCACCAAAAATTCGAAGACAAGTGATATCCGCTAACTGGGCCCGCGTGGTGGATTACGGCCCACTCCTTTTCATAGAGAGGAGGCCTGTGTCCCAGCAGTGGGAAAATTATAGGCTGATTAATTCATTGATTAAAAAAAAAACATGCTTTTCTTTGTTGTTAAAAATAAATATTCATAAAAGGAAACCTGGAATCTGGAATATCTCATTAGAAGCCCTCTCACTGTCCGTCTGTCTGTCTCACCAGGCTGTATCTCATGAACCGTGGTAGATAGATGCCGCTATAACAACAAATACTAAAAACAGAATAAAATAAATATTTAAGGGGCTCCCATACAAAAAACGTGATTTTTTTTGCCGTTATTTGCTTGATATTAATAATGGCAACAGGTAGACGCTTGAAATATTCACAGAATATTTAGTTGTATATTCACTTTATAAATAAATAATGAAATAAAATAAAATAAATATTTAATGGGGGCTCTTATACAACAGACGTGATGTTTTTGCCGTTTTTTTTTTTCTTTGTGGTATGGAACCCTTCCGTTTGCGAGTTAAACTCGCACTTGGCCGGTTTTTTTTTACATGTTGTGCCGACCCCAAATACATTGGGATATGGGCAATGTTTGCAGGGTTCAAAGTTACAAAAATAAAAACTTTGCCAGACTACTACGTCCAGACAGACTGATCTTGAACTGACCTTTCGTGTCAAAAATATCGTCTTTAAATAAACTATTCAGGCGCTCAAAATGAATGTCAAGACTACTATGGGTATAAATAGCTAAATAGCTAATCTGGGAGTTGTAGGGTTTAACCACAGAAATAGATAGACCTAGATAACGCAAGTATCACAATTTGTATGAAAACCAAGCCATTTTTTGATTACCTACTATGACGTCACAAGCACTATTTAGTGATGGGGAAATCAAATCGATTCCGAATCGGATCCGTCTCGCCCCACCCCCGGGGGCCTAGCGTCAGCGCTCACGCTCACCCAGCCAGCAGTACACAAGACTGAGCTTGAAAGTGGCGGCTTACGATTTTTGTACGTAAGCTGGTGCGATTTTTGGCATGCGAAGTAGTTGCTTTTGCGTTATCTAGGTGTATCTATATCTATGGTTTTAACTGTTTAGCATGTCGATACTATAATATTCGGAAAAGTCGATATGTGCGATCGTCAATTGTTTACGTTTTCCAAAAGCAAAATGATTTTGAAACCTATGTTATTACAATCCTGGAACGAAGTAATAGAATTGTGGAGGGAATCAGAGAGAGTAGTGGTGGCCCAGTGGTAACGGCCGCGACTTACGAGTTGTAAGTCGTGGGTTCGAATCCAAGCAGGAACTTTATGTAAATTATTTCATTAGTATTGCTCTTAAAATGGTGAAGGAAGACCTCGTGAAGAAACAGGCATGTCAGTTGTTGTGATTAGCAGTGCTATTCTGTAACCATCTCACCGTGAAAACTGGGGTGAAGTGAGCTTAAAGTGAGATGTTAATTGTGTCAATCCCTAGCATTGAATGACAGCTCACTTTAAGCTCACTTCACCTAGGTTATCACGGTGATCTTTTTAAAGAATAGCACCGCAATTTCGTTCACTATTCAAAAAGAGCTCAAAATGCGCCTAAAGAAGTTTTCACTTCAAAAAAACGGAGTATTCCCGTTTGAGCACCTATTTTTAGAGCACCAAAGTTATTCTCATTTGATGTAAGATGTATGGAGTCGCTTGTCTCCCTATCCTTATACTAACAACACAAACCCTAAAACGAAATCCACCATATTTCATCTCAAATCCCAAAAGATCACCAATGAACACACACACAGTGCCGCCACATTATCATACAGTAGGCATACCTAATATATGACGAACATTTGCTGACAATCAATCATCGTCGCCGACATATGTTTGGGCTGTGCTATCTCGTTTCAAATCACAGAATTTGCCCATAGGAGGATATTTTCCCTTGTCAAAGGTTTTATATAGCAATTTTGGAAGCAGATAAATGATTTGTTATGCTCGGATGTGTGTTATTTTTGGAAATATTGAAATGATATATTACGTACTGTCTCATTGGTGTAGAGGTCGCAAGTGCTACTGCTGAACATGAGGTCCTGGATTCGAATCCCGGGTCGGTCAAAGTGTTGTTGGGTTTTCTATCTAGAATTTTTAAGTGGAAGTCTGGATTTGTGCCCGGTTGATGGTAATAGGCTCGCCCCCTAATAACTTGTGATATGTGGGTGTACTATAGTTATACCTCTCCTTGACCTTTTGGGGAATATAGGCGTGGTGTAATGTTATGATAATATTAGGTACTAGCAGCGTTCCGCGGTTTCACCCGCAAAAGTTTCGATCCCGATCGTTTGTGCGTCAAGAAGTAATAAACATACAAACACACTCACAAACTTTCGCCTTTATAATATTATAGTGTACCTAATGTAATTTTTTATTTTGGTTAATTGTACAGTGTAAGGATTCTTTGTGTATCTGTTTCCGAAAAGCCTGTTTTTCGGATTAAATAGTTTTGTCTAGGCTAAACTATGCAGTTAGTCTGAAACGAATTTGAAACAACTGTTGAAAAGCAACTTTGTTGGCTCGTTTGTAGAAGTGAATGGGCAATGTGGAAAGGTGGAGAAGTATGTCGGCTACCTACCGGCTATGGCCGTACTATATTTACATATGTATATCGGCTTTTGGATCTTTAAAACGCATCAAATGGGAATACCTTTGGTGCTCAAAGCATAGGTGCTCAAACGGGAATAATTCGAATAAACGTGTTTTTGGGCCTTCACACCTTCGTACGTCTGACGGACGTCATCTTGGACGGTCAGCCCCGTTACAAACCTTGATTATTGGAACGTAGATCTTTAACGCATCTTGCAGTAGGAGGAACCTGGTATATCGTCGCGTAATGAAGAAGCGTTAGGCCCTTTCCATGCGACTTTTGATAGCTTTCATTGTTTTCGAGAGTGCTAAAGCCGATAGGGTCAAAATGAAAATCCAAGATGGCGGCTGATAAATTTTCAAATTTTTCATCATGAGTGTTATTTTTATGGTTTTCGAGGGTGCTGAAGCCAATAGTGAAGTCAAAATAAAAATCCAAGATGGCGACAACTTCATGAGAGCTTCTAAAACTTAAACTAAATGAGTTTTTATTAAAAACGCGTAAAAAAATTAACACTTTTCATCTCTTTATATTCCTGACGGGGGTCCCTCGACCGCACACGTTTTTTTAGTATTTATATCTCGTCCTCAGACCAAATAAAAAATTCAAGACATAGCGCTGCGAACAATACAGTGAAGCATGCCAAAACTACACCTCCGCTCTGAGCATACACACTCACACGCACACATTTACAATCAAACTACACCTTACTAAGTGCACACATGTTTACGAAACCAGGCCTGACTTTACTGTCGACAGCCCCTCTGTCTTGGTTTTTTATTTGGTCTGAGATCTCGTCATGATCTATTTTCGTAAAAGAAAGAAGAATACCAATATTGTTTTATGATAGTATAGATCATGTTTCTTACGAAAAACGTTTATGAAATGGTCAACAGTATCGAAATCAATAATCGTACTCATCCCTCCGCCTGATCGTGCCATTTCTTTGGTTACATAAACAACGTATCAATACCTCCATTTTTTCCATTACAAGACCTGCTCCAATCTAATCTGATGCTAATAGGAGTGAGCGAGACAACGATATATAACGTGTCAAATCTTCTAAAGCATCAATATCGTACCCAGAATGACATTTCTAATCTGCGATATCGAGTAAATTGAGGATGTGTCCTGTTGGGCGAAAATGGACACTATGATGTGTGAAAGAAGGTGTTGATTCAAGTGGGGGAGTATGGTCCTGTGTGTGGATAAGGGTGACTGTCACACCGTTTGGGTTTTAGTCGTTGAACTTTTTATTTTTATTTGGTATTATGTAACAGGTATTTTTTGTTGAGAAAAAAATGTAATTGAAAGTTCTATCTTATTGTAAAATTAATTTAGTACAATTTTTAGAAAGTAGAATTTATCATCGCTGGATGCAACAAGCACAGACCTGCACCCTAATTGCGTATCACATTATTACTCTCAATTTGAATAATTTTGAAGTATATTGCTAATCCATTGCTCCATATGTTCAATAAATGTGTCTGCTCAACAACGTAAATAACGCAATGAATGTTGTCGAACTGTTAAAATGAAACCCATTGCTACTGATAATGTGTTACGCAATTACCCCGCTGGTCGAAGTTATGGTGCTTGGAGGTGGCCTATATCCAGCAGTGGACGTTTTTCTGTGATTATAATGATGCTTTTATTATAAGAGGGTGTCTATTTTCTGTATTTTTAATTACAATGGAGCATCATTTTAAATGATGACCTAATAACATCTAACTGTCAATTTATTAAACTTTTAAAGAAGCCAGAATAGCCTAGTTACCTAATTATTTTAGTAGCGCATTTGCTGCTCATTCTTTATAACAATTAAAATTACATAACATCGCGCCAGTAATTCCCGAGGGGTTACGCAGAGCTATAATACTAACACCCATATTTCGCCAGTTATGTTTAAATCCCATAAAATCTATATGCATATAAAATTCAAAGTCGTGACTGACTGACATTTACCAACGCACAGCCTAAACCGCTGGTCCTAGAGACATGAAATTTGGAGGGTGTGTTCTTTGTGAAGAGTAGGTATCCACTAAGAGAGGGTTTTTCGAAATTCCACCCCTAAGAGGGCGAAATTTCACGCGGACGAAGTCGCGGGCAGAAGCTAGTACAATAATAATAATAATTACGAATAAAGGATAATAATTATAATAATATAATAATAATTATTTATTGACATGATAGGTTACAGAAACTTGTTTGAAGCCTCTGACTCCTGAACTAGGTGTACCTGTATGTCAGGAGTCAGCGCCCTCTCCCATTTTATTTGGCTTAGGTCTGTACTAATGTCAACATAAAGCATGTGTGCAAAAAAATACAATTTTTAAAAGAAGTAAACAAAGTAAAATAAAATACAATGACTGAAATGAAAAGTATAAAAAAAAAAAGATATCAAAACTATAATTTAATTATTCTTAAACTATATCGTGCTGTGTGTTTGTATGTGATAAAGATAAAAGATAAAGATGCATTTATTTGTTTGGTTTGTTTGTTGTTTATTTGTTTGTTTTATTTGTTTGTTTGTTTGTTGTGGGTATAATAATACTATAATAACTCGCCTAATATTCTGAGCTCTACTTTTATTTGTTTCAGGTAAGTTCCAGACAAGTCATTCAACTTTTACCTTGGTCAGAGGATAAGTATTGTCATGTTTGCCATACAACGTGGCAATGCCGCCAGTCTCTTGGGTACATTACAAGTCGACAGCGATGCGGAGGAATATTTCGACGTAATATTTTAGTTTGTTAATAGTTTTGGTTAGGTTATTTATTATATTTGTTAGTTTGATTAGTACCTATTAGAAGTTTATACATTTAATTTTTTATTATTATCTTTATTTACAAATAAATTATATTTTTAAATATTCGGATATAAAAACATAATAGTAGCCCACCGGTATCGGGAATAGGGTCCAATCTACCGTCGGTCAAGGCTCCAGAGAGAGGAACCTCCTAACAATGCGGACCGTGTCCAGAAGTACCGCTTTCTGAATCAAGCCCTTGATCCAGCTGCTAAACGAGGTTAATATTTTTTTTTTACAATTATTATTATAAATTATTAGCACTTGAAACCCAATATTCTTAATTCACTCAGTAACTTTAACAATTGTGTTACTTGGAACAACACAACATCTATTTCAAAAACTCATGACGCAATAAAACGGTGTGACACACAGCCATCCGATGTATGGACACATGAAATGATTGAATTACCAAATCGAGTTGCTCGATTTATTGCACTTCTGACTCTGAAGATCTATTCACACTGACCAACTAGTTTACTGCAATACTGCGTCATGATCTTGCTTGACAGAATCTGGTACGAATGCTGCCACATAGAATAAAGATTCCAAATTAAATTTAGACAAGGCATGTATTTCATCCAAATTATTTACACAAAGTAAAGCGCCTGTCCGGGTTCAACCCCCCGACCTACAACTCGTAAGTCAGGGACGATACCACTGGACCATCACTGCTCCTAAAACTAAATAGTTAATTTATTGTGTGGTGATGAAATTATTTTCTTTGTGTAAATAATTTCAATACCACTGCTCTCAAAGCGGTGAAGGAAAACATCGTGAGGAAAGCGACATGTCCTAAAACCAAAAATTCGAAGACATGTTACCTTTACCAACCCGCACTGGGCCCGCGTGGTGGATTATAACGGCCCACTCTCTCTTACAGAGAGAAGACCCGTGTCCCAGCAGTGGAAAAACTATTCAGCTACTTATGAATATTTAAGACTAATATAATTATTAAATAAAATGTACTTAATATTGTTACACTACAGTGTGACACGCATCCAGCCGGACTGTATAGACACATGAATGATTGAACAACCAAATGAAATTGTGAGTAATTCTGAATGTTAAACCGAGTTTAGAGTTAGCAAACAGTTTGTTGGAAAACCGAATTACTTGTACTAGTTTTATTTGACTACGTAGTTTGTTTACTACAACAAAATTAACGAATTTAGAACCGTTGATTCATAATAAAAATTATGTGTGTATGTTTTGGGTAGTAGTCTGAAAGCCTGAAAGTCTGACAACCAGTCTTACCAAATCAAATGGCGGTCGCTTCATGTAAAACATAAACTTAAACACATAATCAGCCTATAATGTTCCCACTGCCGGTTGGTCTGTGGATGGGTGACCATCTTTACATACTGAGACCCCTCTGTGCCTCGGAAAGCACGTTAAGCCGTTGGTCCCGGCTGTCATTCGTGGATCTTTGACAGTCGTTACGGGTAGTCAGAAGCCCGAAAGTCTGACAACCAGTCTTACCAAGGGGTATCGTATTACCCAGTAACTGGGTTGTGGAGGTCAGATAGGCAGTCGCTTCATGTAAAATACTGGTATTCAGCTGCATCCGGTTAGACTGGAAGCCGACCCCAAAACATAGTTGGGAAAAGGCTAGGCAGATGATGAATGTTCCCACTTCTGGGACACATGCCTCCTCTCGGTGAGAGGGAGTGGGCCGTAATCCACCACGCGGGCCCAGTGCGGGTTGGCAGATGTCACATGTCTTCGAATTTTTTGTTCTAGGACATGCCGGTTTCCTCACGATGTTTTCCTTCACCGTTTTGAGAGCAGTGGTGATGAAATAATTTACACAAAGTAAAGCCCCTGTCTGGGTTCGAACCTACGACCTACAACTCGTAAGTCGCGGCCATTACCACTTGGCCACCACTGCTCTCGCTCCATGTAAAGCTATTGGTATTCAGCTGCATCCGATTAGACTGCAAGCCGACCCCAACATAGTTGGGTAAAGGCAAAGAGGTTTAAGATACTACAGAGGCTGTCAGAAGAAATATAGAATAACAGAATACTGGCAGCTAAAAAAGGATTCGTCCGAAACACCATTCAAAAATATGAATAAAAATGAAATTCCTGTTTCGACCGGATCGGACGAAATTCAGCGGTCGAAACGCGTAGTAAGCCCATAGTTGGGAGGTAAGAGAGGTTTCTTAATGAATTGACATTGAACATTTTATTATAGGTAATTTTCTTTTTTTTTGTGTTATCGTGATGTTAATTTTGATGATGATGTTATGAGTTTGTGAGCTATGTTGTTAATTTTTAAATGTGTTAGGTACCTACTTGTATTATGAATGTTAATTTTTTAGTTTTTTTTATCCTATAGAATGATTTCAAACACAATGTAAACGTTTTTTGAATAAATTGAATTGAATAAAAGACAGATGATGACGCATAACAAATGACGCTCTAAGTCTGGTGTGCGAGTCAGACTCACACATGGCCGGTTTTTGTTTTCTGTGATACCCATGACTCCCAAAAAGAAAGAAAAAACCATGGAACTAGTTACTGAAATCCCCATAAAATTGCTACTAATACCCTTTATGGTATATAGTCAATAACCATCGTAATATTGAGAAATCTTAGCCACTATACAACAATTTATAACTATACCCAACACGAGAATTGAACTCCCCACAATTTCAGTGAATGACCCTTCTAACTACTTAGGCACGTCGCGAAGGGGTGATTGTTGTGCCCTGAGACAATAGACTTACTATCTGAGATAGCTATGACATCAGAGTAATTAGTGTCAATTCTCCCCGTGCGAGAGGAGTAATATTTTATGGTAACAATATCGCACTGATGGACGACCAAATAAATTATGGATGGAATGTTGATATGGGTAACTATCACCGAGATGCCGACTAATAGACAAGTATGGAAGACAAAAAAAACATGTCGCACCGACCCTAATTAAATTGGACTGAGGGCAGGAGAATGATGAATGGCATATGACTGCACAGCAGAAGTGTGACTGTAATTTTAATACATTTTGGCACAAAATAAATACCTATATTAAAAATGATAGAAATCGATTCTGAATAAACTACTTTCATCATCATCATCATCATCATCATTTCAGCCGAAAGACGTCCACTGCTGGACATAGGCCTCTCCCAAGCACCTCCACTTCGACCGGTTCTGTGCTTCTCGCATCCAACGGGTTCCTGCGGCCTTCACAAGGTCGTCGGTCCACCTTGTGGGAGGCCTTCCAACGCTACGTCTTCCGGTACGCGGTCGCCACTCCAGAAGATTTCGGGCCCATCGGCCATCTGTTCTGCGAGCAATGTGCCCTGCCCACTGCCACTTAAGTTTGGCAATTCTTCGGGCTATGTCAGTTACCTTGGTCCTCCTGCGGATAACTACTTTCATAATGTGCGTGAATTCAGTTACACATTGTATAAGTTATCATTTATTTACTTTTATATTGATGCTTCTTTATTCATGCATAGTAGTGAAGGCTAGCTCTTTAATAGGACATCTATCAATCAACTGATTGATTCTAGCCACTGTTACAAAAAGGTTATTTCGAAGGAGTTCCTATATCTCACTCAATTTTGTGAGACAAACACACTCAATTTCGCATCTATAATATGAAGTTCCTACATAACACTGCATCATGGACGATACTGTCTCATTATTGTGATTTATTTCCTGAACAAAATGTAACTCAAACATGTACTGTGTATCTTATTTATGTGGCGTTTTTTGTCAATGGGAAGGGAGGAGAATGTATACGGTCGGGGAAATTCATTGTTTACCAAGATGACACACTACGTCAATTTCCCCGTATTATAGCCATTTCACATAATTGTGGGATTCGAATAGTGCGAGTCGGACTCGTGCACCGAGGGTTATGTAAATAGTTTATTACGGGTTTTTTTTTATGTATCTAAAAATTTTCGGCTTTCAGATTTTTTCCTTTACTTGTGCTGCATGACCTTGCTATATGCCAAATTTCACGATTCTAGGTCAACGGGAAGTACCCATTATATTTTGATTCCCTTGAGTGTCGAAATATACGTTTTTGCGACATAAACGGCCGTATCTTTTTTTTACGTTAACTTAGAAGTCTGATTTTTTCACAGCTGCAAGGGGCCGCGAACTTGAGTATATGGTTTTAATATCAACTCGATACCTCCACGCGTTCGTGAGATAAAGGATCTTGACAGACAGACAGACGAACAACAAAGTGATCGTGTAAGGGTTCCGTTTTTTCCTTTTGAGGTTCGGAACCCTAAAAAGCAGTTGTTCACTACGTTTTTCCAACAAACTAAACGTGAACTCAGTCACCCGTACAAGCTTTCACAGTGCATAATAATACTGCTTATCTGCTTGCAAAAGGGAAGTTTCCATTCACACATTTTCTTCTCTCCCTTCATTCTCTGCACCCTATTGTTAACCGGTTTTCCTTCAAATTGCTAGCTCATTAGTGTAGACCGGTTTTATCTTCGTCTATAATAATGTGAGTTCTAGTTTACACAGTGATAGAAGTCTTTTGAGATTCGTGTCTTTGAGAAAAGGAGTTAGGCGTGTGATGAGGACGATTAATGCTGTTGAATCTTGGAAAATTGGGGCTAGAAATTGATTTTGAATAAGTAAGGAAATAATATGTGCTGGGGTTTGTGTGAAAAGATTTTCTTGGTATCTATATACAGGGTCCCATTAAAATAGATGGACAAATTTTAACACAGCGCGCAGCACTCAGTTCTTCGTCTAACCAAAGATATCTAAGCAAAAAAAAACACTGATTAAACTGATTTTGTTTTGATCTAAAATAATAAATTGCCGGCACATTAGTGTATTTTCGTTAACTGATTATTTTTCTTGTAAGTACCTAATGCGTTTTTCTTATATATTTTTTACCATCGTCCTTAGTTTGGTGGTCTGAATGATGTCTGAAAGTTTGTTCATCTATTTTAATGAAACTTTATACAGTATGTTAACTAACAGAGGGCGTTCCCGTTAACCCGCAATAGTATAGCATCCATACATGCTAAAAAATATTAACATTCGAAAATAAAATGTTTTTATTATTTTTTATTATTCACTAAAAATGTTAAATTGATACGTACGTAATGCCGTGTCCCATATTTACTACAAAGAACGCATAATATCAAAAACTAAAAGATTCTATTTTAAAACGATAATTAAAAACTCAGAAACTTGCAGGCCAGTTTGAACTTTGACCAGCTCGAACGCTCCACATTTTGTTGTAAGTTTAAAGTTTGTAAGTTCTTAAACTATGTAACTATGCAGCACTTCAAGTTCTCGCGCAGGGAGCCAAGTCGTATTTTATATAAAAATATCTTAGCATAACCCCATGGGAAGCTAAGTTTGTTGCAAGTTTTAAAAGTTATTTTTATAGGATCTTATCCTCTGAAATTGCTAGTAAAACTGACGTTAAATGTATTATGATACTCTTTCATTTTACTTTTGTGTCAGCTTTAGATGCGAAAAGAAACAAACTTTAACAGGAGACATGTCAACTTTGTCTCTTAAATTGATAACACATTGCGAACTTCTTACACCCGGTTTGAAACGTTTATTTTCTCTTGACTGTACTTACCTGTCAAAAAGAGTAACCTAGCATAAAGTGGATAAGACAAAGTTTAAAACAGAAGAGGAACTAGGAGGGGACCGAGGAGGGGGGGGGGGGTGGAGGCGGGGCTCAGGTATTCGCTTTCAAATCGCATGTCATGATAATAATACCAGCTATTATGGTCCCACTGCTGGGCAACGGCCCCTTCTCATACAGATAAGGCATGAGCATTGATTCACCATGCTTGCCCAAGATGGGTTGGCGATTTTAGAACCCACAACCTCGTCGAAAGCGACGCTTCTAATAATAATACATAACGTACATAATCAGCCTATAATGTTCCCACTGCTGGGACACAAGCCTCCTCTCAGTGAGAGGGAATGAGCCGTAATCTACCACGCGGGGCCAGTGCGGGTTGGTAGATGTCACATGTCTTCGAATTTTTGGTTCTAGGACATGCGGGTTTCCTCACGATGTTTGCCTTCACCGTTTTGAGAGCAGTGGTGATGAAATAATTTACACAAAGTAAAGCGCCTCGCAGGGTTCGAACCTGCGACCTATATCTCGTAAGTCGCGGTCGTTACCACTGGGCCACCGCTGCTCCCCCTAATAATCTGCGCTAATAATAATCCCCTGACAGATTTCGGTCACGGTGGCCAATCTCAACGGAGATTAGACAGGTTCACAGGAAATATTATAGTGCACAAGTGTGTGCGCAAACACTGGTGAACACGCTCTGGTTGGTACCATGATCTAATTAAAAACGATTCAAAAACAAGACATTTCAGTTTAGGTTCCTTAACTGCATCGCTTGAGCTGCTCTATGGACGTCATGGTACCAAAAAAGTATGAATGAAACCAAAACTTGCGACTCAGCTTGAGACAATCGCTGTCAGCAGATGACACGGCCTAAACTGAATCGTTACTGACGTCATGGTATGAATTAGAAGAACAGTTCAGTTTAGGTCCTAAAATGGATCGCGTTAAGAGCTTGTGGTAGGCCTCCTGTTCCTTTACTCTCATAGTCTGATGGGACGGCAATCCGACACGACCGGGGAGAAATCAGGCGCAGGACCAACGGCTTCACGTGCTTTCCGAGACACGGAGGTATCACACCTCTAACTCCCAAACTCCGGGCTGCTACTAAGAAATTCCTAATTGAAAAACTCAACAATACCTTGCCCGACCTGGGAATCGAACCCCGGACCTCATGCAAAGCAATTAAATTGATTTACCTTTTATCTTTATAAGCCTTAAAACATAATCCCAAAAATGGCTATGAACAAAACATTTTAATGTTAACTAAAAACTGGGATATTCCGAGTTAAGCCAAAACCTATTAGGTAGACTATACAGTGTACAGTCAGAGGTAAAAATATCAATTAAATTTAAGAACGAGTTATAGAGGATATCAGTTTAATTATTGAAATGTGATGTAATTCACAAAAGTATAAGTGGGATGATGCTAAAATACACTTTTTTTTTTTTAATTTCTTTAATTAAAACGCTATAAAATCAATTTAAAAAATTAAAGACAGTTCGTAGACATGCCTCGTAAAAGAGAAAATATAAAAACATCTAGTTCAGGTAAAAAAGTTAACTTAAAATCAAAATATTTTATTTCACATAAACCAATATGTGCACTTATGAAACGTCAGAAGCTAGGTGCACGGTTCCAATTGGTCGTTTCCTATGGAGAAGAACCGGCAAGAAACTCCACGGTTACTCTTTTAAAAATATAGTTGGATTTTACAATGTTTTTAAATTACAGTAGGTATGGGAGGACAGCGTAGGCCTGTCAACAAGTACCAGATACTTGATAAAATATAAAATGGTCTACATATCTAAAGTCTACAAGGCCTACAAAGTCCTCACATTTACAAAATAAGAATCTATCAACAGGATAAATAAAATATAAAAGTCTACTAAAACCAAGTGATATGGTTGCCATTACAACCACCAATAAAGAGGTGAAAAATTATAAATAATTGTCTGTATATAATGTCAAATAATAAAAAGATTATGTCAAAGAAGGATGTAAAAAGAAAAAAGAAAAAGAAAAAAAAAGAAAAACGAAAAGAAAAAGAAACTACACTTTCATAATTAAGTTCCCTGTCACAGTACTTCTGACATGCCGACAAAATCTTCCTCTATTCCTCCGCAAACAGATCGTTTGTTGGACTGTATAATTTTCAAACAATATTTTAGGAGAAAATAATGGTGAGAATTTCCTTAAGTCTCTCTATCTAAGTATAGCCTGTATTGTCCCACTGCAGGGCAAAGGATTCCCCCTCTCTCTTCCACACATTTCTGTCTTTTTCTAGTCCTTTCGCCATCTTCGTCTCGGCCTGCCGCGATGTCGTCGTGCGATTAGTGGGGTCCAATCTGTAGTTCTCTTAGCCCATTTGTCATCTGACATGGGGTAGACATGTCCGGCCCAGTCCCATTTAAGCTTAGCGGTTTTTTTCAATTGCGTACACATATTTTTGCTGAGGGACTCGCGGCTAAGTAATAACAGCCGCACTGGTCGATCGATCAGGTTAAGCTACGCTTGCCACGATCGGTCCGTGGATAGGTGACCATCTTTACATACCAAGACCCCTCCGTGCCTCGGAAAGCACGTTAAGCCGTTGGTCCCGGCTGTCATTCATGGATCTTTGACAGTCGTTACGGGTAGTCAGAAGCCCGAAAGTCTGACAACCAGTGTTACCAATTGGTATCGTGTTACCCAGTAACTGAGTTGTGGAGATCAGATAGGCAGTTGCTCCATATAAAATACTGGTAATCAGCTGCATCTGGTTAGACTGGAAGCTGACCCCAACATAATTGGAAAAAGGCTAGGCAGATTGATATTTTGTACATATTTTTGCTTTAGACTTTTCAGTACACACTGTACTTAGCACTTAGAACTTCGTGTCTACACCGCCGAACGAAAGTTTCGATGCTCGCATTGTATATTCTGTTTTATGAAAATTATTATTTTATGTGTATATTTTGCTGTTTTAATAAGAGGCTTTTAAATTGTTATAAACTGTGGATATAATCTGTAGGGCTATTTGAGCTTTATTTTGAACTACTAGACAAAGTTTTTGATGTCCTACTCTGGGTACAGTAAACCACATGTCAGTATGAATACCTGAATTACGCACACCACTCTTACTGCTTAACATACTACTACTCTTCCCCGTTGTTTTCTTTTTTTTTTAAGTGAAAACTTCTTTAGGCACGTTGGGCATTTTTTGAGATGGGAAAAAACAATTGAATTCTCGCCACTGTTACCGTAACCGACACCGCTTCGGATGTGTTCGGCTGTCCTCGGGATGTACTCGGTTTAATGTATTTCCGATATGTCAGTGAGTGATGGCAAAGTATTCTATTTGTGTTTTGTTTAGGTGTGTGACGATTAAAAAAATACACACGTAATTATTCAAGTTTTCACTTCTGTCGGCACTCCCGGAGTGCCACTTTTTTAGGGTTCCCTAGTTCTGACAAGGAACCCTTATAGTTTCGTCATGTCCGTCTGTCAGTCTGTCAGTCTGTCCGAGGTTTTGCTAAAAGACTGTTAGTACTAGAAAGCTGTAATTCTGTAGGTAGGTTGACAAAGTGGTAAAATAAAATTTTGGTAAATATATTTTTTTAGGGTAGCTCCCCTACATGTGAATTAATATTAAGTATAAAAATAAATATTTAGTATTCTATTGAGCTTATTATATAAATCGGTTCCTAAATATACATAGAATCGGTTTACGGAGGCTTTATGCAGACCAAATCCTTCCTTCTCTTGTCAGAAGGTTAATGAATGTAAACAACCCGCACTGGGCCAGCATCCTCGATCCTCTTCTTCTAAGCGTGTCGATAGCAATCTAAATGTACTCGGCCCAGAATTCGGCTACTTGTTTGGCGCCATCACCAGCTTCCACCAGTTCCTGTAACGTCCAGCTGACAGGACACGCAGGGCACGATGTTAAGTGTCCCATTGTTTGTGGAACAGCACCACATCGCTTATGGCCCATTCCTTCTCACAGAGAGGAGGCCTGTGTCCCAGCAGTGGGAACGTTATAGGCTGATTATGTTATATTTTATGATTGAAACACACTTTCGCTTACCCCTTTGGTAGAATACAGGCATAATGTTATGTTATTTTAAAGTAACTTTCAGCCTCAACAAAATTGGTTTACAAGTTTAGCCATAAAATATCACAAACAGACAACAGTCGGTATCCTTTTTGCATCATTGTTAAGAACCAGTGTAGATGAAAAGTGCTTCAATACAGAAAATCATTGTGAAAATCGGGAAACTAAATCTAGCTCCATTGAATAAATATAATATCGACTCCTGTTGGAGATAAACCTCCATTTGTTACAGTCTGTTATCTGCTACAGTTAGCCGATAACTGTTCTAATCGACAAGATAAATATTGATATTTAAGCTAGTGGTAATTCAAATACACTCAAGGTTCGTATAATGGAATTTGTTTGATTAGATTCGTAATAGAACTATACAGGATGTCCCTGGATGTATGGATCAAGTCGAATAGGGGCGTGAACTTTTTAGCCCTGAGAATGTCTGTGAATTTTTTTTACGGTTCAAAAGTTATGAACATTTTTTTTTTAAATCACTTCTCATAGTGCTCAAAGAAAATAATCATAAAAATATACTATCAGGACTATCTAAAAAAATTAAATTGATAGCCCTGATAGTTTTTTTTTTCGACTTCTCGTCTCTTTTTTTTTTGTTAAAACGTTTGGAAATGAACTTGCCCACGCCCCTATTCGATTTGATCCATATTTCCAGGGACACCCTGTATAGGTAATCAGTTGAATATACACTTCTGGACACATCTATTGGCCCACCTTAGAGTTTAGGTTTCGATGGCCCCTACCGAAATATGATTGCTAGATTGAACAAAAACTGTTGATGCAGTTTTAAACCTGATACATTTTACCATCTTTTTCGATCGTATTGTTTTAAATTTGAATTCAGAATACCATACGACATGGAGCTACGCCTAACAAGTCGGATATGCGCCTTGTTAAAGGCAATTGATTTTTGAATAAAAAACATGTTTTATCAAATAAAGGTTTAATTTAATAACGCGTGTTGCCTCCATGGGCATCTACCACAGCTCTCATACGATTAGGCATAGAGTTTATCAACTGCTCTATGAAATTTTGAGGGATCATCTCCCATTCCTCTTCTATGGCAGTTTTCAACTCCTGCATCGTCTGGGCAGCTGACGAGCCCTAACACGTCTTTTTAGCTCGTCCCACATGTGCTCAATGGGGTTCATGTCTGGGCTTCTGGCTGGCCAGTCCATAACTGTGATGTTCACATCCCGAAGATATTCCCTGACGATGCCGGCCGCATGGGCTCTTGCATTATCATGCATAAAAAGGAAATTTGGGCCCACATAGTCCGCGTATGGTATCACGTGAGGTTCTAAGCACTCACGAATGTACCTTTCAGCATTTAATGTTGGCAGCCGTGGTCCTGTAACAACCTCAAGTTGAGTTTTGCCGCTCGCGGATATACCGCCCCAGACAGTCCATGAGCCACCGCCATAAGCAACCCTCTCTTCTTCCCTTACGTCGGTAGACCTTCTTCCTTCCATCATTGCCATGTAATACAATTTTAGACTCATCAGAAAAGAGTACACGGCTCCAATCTTGCTGTGTCCAATTTAAATGACTGCGTGCGAAATGAAGGCGCGCTGTTCGGTGGGCTCGCGTTAGTTTGGGCCCATTAGCTGGCTTGTGTGGTACCATATCGCGTTCTTTTAACCTTTTCCGAACAGTTCGAGCGCTCACAGATACTCCGTGGAAGTCGCGAAGTTGGTTTTGTATCTCAATGGAGGTAAGGTGACGATTTCTCAAGCTGGTCGTCACGATGAATCGATCCTGCCTTTCAGTTGTGACCCGAGATCGTGGCCACAGCTTGGGCGGCGACTTCAGGTGAAGTATCCATAGATTATTGATAGAACCTCACCTTAATGTTAAGAATAAGTAATGTTTGTTGCAAAACCAAAGATATCAATCACTTTTTCAAGAATTAAATCCAAGTAAACCAATAAAACCAAGTTTTCTTAGTATTCGATTGTTTGATATCAACAAACAGGCTCCAAATTGTCTTTTGTTTCTTTAAATTCTGTGTTCGAAATTCAAAAAAAGACTATTGAATGAAATTGTGAATGTGCCAGGTTCAAAACTGCATAAAAACTTTTTGCTCGACCTAATATAAAATTTTAGCTAGGACCAAAGGAAACTGAAAATACAAGGTGGGCCAATAGATGTGTCCAGAAGTGTATGACAATAAGTGTATAACAATAATCATATTTTACTTAGACTTACAACTCGTACGTCGCGGTCGTTACCGCTGGGCGGTTGACGTACGAGTAGGTAGTGTGTCAATTTATTCTGTTCAACAATCAAGTTCTCTGACTGTATAATTTTTTTGAAATAGAATGTAACCTTAATGAAGAAAAAACTAGGTACTTACTCCTAACTTTTAAAATTAGCTTATTCATTAAAAAAATAATCTCTGTAATTTTGCATGTTTGAAACCTAAGTGCTTAATTATTTAGTATACTCGTAACATCCAAATTCAATATTTTCATAAAAATATAACCGTAGTCCGTAGGTCAGTGCTCTACATCGCAATCAGGCTACATAGAGCTAACCTCGTTGTCTGTGGAATACTGACTCTATGGCTCTATGCTGTAACTTCGTAACGTATTCGCCTCTACATTTTTTTTTTTGTTCACAAGCTTTTATTTCCTATTGCTGTACAATTTAGTTGCGCTGTTTTTTTATATTTTTGTTGAACATTTATAATTTTTTAGTGGAAGTGTAAAGGTCATTTTTTAGGTTTTAGAACAAAGCAAACGTGAAGTTTTCAATTTCAACATTTACTAAAATCGGTACATACAAAAACGTTGGTCCAGTGTTTGCAAGTGCATGAGGTCTTGGGTTCGATTCCTAGGTCGGGAAAAATGTTATTGGGTATTTCCATACTCAAAACTCAAAGCATTTATTTCAATTAAACCAATTAATACTAAATTTTTGAATTGTCGGTCAGTCAGAAAGATGAAACTAGTTGCCCATTCCAAAGCGTATTAGGCTTCATGGAGAAGAACGGGTAAGAAACTCCATGGACATTCTTGTGTGTCACAATAGTGGTAGGTGATACCCTCGTGTAACTGTTTGTTAGCTCTTTCATCCTTAAAGGCTCAGCAAACAGACGCGACGCGATAGCGACGCGGTCGCGACAATAGTAGAACAATTTCTATGAAAACTTCATGGATATTATTTCACCAGAATTGCGTAGCATCGTCGCGTCGCGCCTGTCTGCGGAAGCCTTAAGTCGTACAAAATCCTCTCAAAAACCGACACACTCCCATAACACTGTCGAATGTAAAATAAATAAAATATAAAGACACGTTGACACTCGTATGACATTTGACTGATCCCGGGGATAGTGCAAAAAGCACGGATTATCCTAGTTGAGCCGAACAAGTGAGGGATGTACAGACCCGGCGTCTGTACACATCAACCTACTACAATCTGTCGAATTTCTTTAATAAATTTTCAACTTTATTGCTAAAGCATAAGGTTCAAAATTGATTGGGAAAATTTGACAGTTTCGGGTAGGTTGATGTGCTGGCGTCTGTACAAGTTTTGATGCCAGTGTCAATGTGAATGTTCATGTTGAAGCTGGCAAATTTTGATGTTTATTGATAGGCTTTGTGGCTTCAGCTCAATACAACCTAGATTGAGGTCACCTTTTTTTATAAAGAGCTTCAGATTTTTAAAGGGCTTCAATTAATTTTTACTATTTCTGGCAAAATTGGAAAAGGATTGATGTATACGGGTTGGTTAGGACATCGATGTACAAACTGTAACCATGAATTAAATACAGACGCCAGCACATCAAGTTACCCGAAATTGTCAAATTTTCCCAATCAACCTTGAATCTAATGCTTTAGCGATAAAGTTGAAAATCTATTAAAGAAATCTGACAGATTGTAGTAGCTTGATGTGCTGGCGTCTGTACATGATTCTGAACGCCCCTGCGTTGAAATTTTTAGGTGGTTATTTAAAACAAAAATTGCTGTATATAACTAACTGTTCTATGAAACATCAATTTTTTTTTTTTTATCCTTGGCGACTAAGTTTTACGGACTATCCTAGTTGAGGCGAACAAAGTGAGGGATGAACACGTTTATCAAAACTTGTACATTCCTCACTTGTTCGACTTGCGAACATTGAGGGCGATTGTGCACTATGTTGTGGATTGTCTATGTTTATAATGACATTAAAACAGTTGTCATCCAGACTTATATTTCATTACACTACATGGTGACAGCGGTGAAAATTTATTCGATTTAAATGGTTTAAGTCGGTTATAAAGGCACGTTGTGGACTGTAAAATCGTCAGGGACGGTTCAAGAGCGCTATGGAACACGCGCGACCACCAACAGAATTGTGTTTGGAGGGCAGCTCCGTCAGCCGGGCTGACGCATGGCGGCGATGGAGGTCGCAATTTATGTTATTTTTAAAAGCATCGGGGGTGCAAAAAGAAGAAACTGGTATTCAAGCCAGCTTAATGATAAATTTAATCGGACCTGAAGGATTTGAAGTCTTTGAGACATATTCTTTTGACAAGGAGAGCGATAAGGATGATGTGAACCTATTGCTTACGAAATTTGATGAATATTTCGGAGTCAAACAGAATATAACTTTAGCAAGGTACAAATTTTTTACAAGGGGTCAGGAAGTCGGAGAATCGATTGATCAGTATGTTACGACATTACGATTATTGAGTAAAAATTGTAATTTCAAAACTTTGGAAGAGGAATTGATTCGCGACCGTATTGTATGTGGGATCCAGAGTACTGGAGCGAGAGATCGACTATTGAGAGCAGAGGACCTGACTTTGGAAAAAGCCATTAGAATCGTCCAGAAATAAAAAATAAATGAATTGGCTACTAAGTTTCACGGTGCTAAGTATTTTTCAGTTTTAGATGCATTTTCAGGGTTTTGGTCGGTAAAACTGGATAATTCAAGTGCAGACTTATGTACGTTCAGTACACCGTTTGGGCGATATCAATATTTGCGATTGCCATTTGGTCTTAATTGTGCACCTGAAGTGTTTCATGCGAAAATCAAGCAATTACTTGAAGGTCTAGACGGGGTAGATTCGTTTATCGACGATATCATTTGCTGGGGAAGGACTAAAGACGAACACGATCTGCGTTTGAAAGAGTTGTTAAACAGAGCACGAGAAATTAATTTGAAATTCAACAAAGATAAATGTCGTATATGTGTTGAGGAAGTAACTTATTTGGGTCATATTTTTAACAAAGATGGAATGAAAGTGGATTCTGAGAAAGTACGAGCAATATATAATATGCCGGAACCGACTGATCGGAAAAGTTTAGAAAGGTTTTTAGGGGCTGTAAATTATCTTTCTAAATTTATACCTAATTACTCAGACCATACTTTTCAATTAACTAGATTATTAAAAAAAGATATGACCTGGTGTTGGGAAGTTGGTCATAAGGACGCATTTAATAAATTAAAAGAATTGTTATGTGATGCACCAGTATTATCTTTGTACGATGTTAGTAGTCCGGTGGTGTTATCAGTGGACGCAAGCAGTGTGGCACTGGGCGCTGTACTCATGCAGGAGGGGCGTCCAGTAGAGTACGCGTCACGCACGCTCACTGACACACAACAAAGATACGCACAAATAGAAAAGGAAATGTTGGCAATAGTATTCGCTTGTGAAAAGTTTCATCAGTATATTTATGGAAAAAATAGTGTGGTCGTCGAATCGGATCATAAACCACTGGAGAGCATTTTTAGAAAATCTTTAGACTCGGTCCCAGCTCGCTTGCAGCGAATGATGTTAAAGGTTCAAGCTTATGAGTTGGTGGTCACTTATAAGCCTGGGAAATATATGTACATACCTGATACATTGTCGCGGGCACCTCTTCCGGATTTGTATGACGATAAAATTAGCAGAGCTATACTATGCCAAATTAAAATGGTAGTCAATAATATACCCATGTCGCAGAATAAGTTTAGCCTCGTCAAGCGGGAAACTAGTAAGGATGAGTGCTTAAAAATTTTGCTAAAATATATATATTAATCAAGGATGGCCAGATAAGTTTAACATACACAATGATTTAAGATACTATTGGTCGATAAGAGATGAACTGTACTGTGTAGATGGTGTCGTATTCAAAGACAAACAGGTTTTGATACCACATTCTATGCAAAAGGACATGTTAAAGCTTATTCACGAAGGGCATTTAGGGATTGATCGTTGTAAGAGACGTGCTCGTGAAGTGATATTTTGGCCTGGTATAACAAGAGATATTGAGGATTATGTGAGAAGATGTAAAATATGTCAGGAAACAGCAAACAAACCGTGTAGGGAACCTATGATTCCGGTAGATATACCAGAATTGCCATGGAATAAAATTGGAACAGATATATTTGAGTATGGAAAGCAAAGTTATTTAATATTAATTGATTATTATTCTGGTTTTATTGAGGTCGCATATTTGAGAGACACTACGTCAAAATCAGTAATATGTATTATGAAAGAAAATTTTGCACGGTATGGTATACCGGATACGGTTATCAGTGACAATGGTCCACAATATTCATGTCGTAATTTTAGGAATTTTTCTTTAGAATGGGGTTTTGAACACGTCACTTCATC
The DNA here is from genome assembly GCA_914767645.1 of Hydraecia micacea. Taxonomy (NCBI): domain Eukaryota; kingdom Metazoa; phylum Arthropoda; class Insecta; order Lepidoptera; family Noctuidae; genus Hydraecia; species Hydraecia micacea. The sequence goes on from OU611798.1 coordinate 1,500,368, forward strand.
TCCGTATTATGCTCAATCTAATGGCAAGAGTGAAAGAGCAGTTCAAACCATTAAAAATATATTGAAAAAATCAGTAGATAGTAAATCTGATTTTTATTTAAATTTGCTAAGTTACAGGAATACACCGCGGGAAAATTTGAATTCTCCTGCACAGTTAATGATGGGCCGGCGTTTAAATTGTAGACTACCAGTCCATCAAGATTTATTAAAACAAAGTAATTGTGACAACTTACAACATAAAAAAATGTTGGAAAAACAAATAAAAACTAAAAGTTTCTATGATCAGCATTGTAAACTGCTACCTGAATTGAATGTGGGCGACGAAGTTATAATGTTAGGAAATACAAATAAAAGAAGTCGTGGCAAAATATTGGGGAAAGCATCGACTCCACGTTCTTATATTGTTAAAAACAAAAAAGGTATATATCGCCGTAATCGTCGACATTTGATAAGGTCTGTAAAGGAACCTGCAGACATTACTTTGTCTGATAGAGAAGATGAGTATTTTTCGGGGGATGATAGGGATGATGATTATGTGCCAAGCACCAAAATAAATGTGTCGTCATCTTACTCGCCACCTCATACTCGTAGTAAGACATAATAACTATTTGTATACCTATGAGTTTTTATAATGTACCTATAACTAAGTTTGATTGATTGATTTATTTTAAGTTTGTTTATTATTTTTAGTTTATCTTATAAGTGGATTAATGGATTTTAAGTTTGTTCTTTATTATTGTTTTATCTTATTTAAGGGGAAGGTGTTGTGGATTGTCTATGTTTATAATGACATTAAAACAGTTGTCATCCAGACTTATATTTCATTACACTACACACTACAAGGAATTTTACCGTCCGGCAGTCCGATTTTTTACGGTCCCATGTTCGCACGCCATAATAAAAAAATAAAATCAGACTGCGGACGGTAAAATTCCTTGTAGTGCACAATCGCCCTGACACTGATATTGCAGATGGAATCTTTGTTAGTTATATTCAGCGTTAGTTTCTATTCTGCCTAGATAATTATAGGTAGGTATGTTCTAGACGCAGTACAAATCCCTAGACGCGGGGACGCCCCGCCGCTTCAATTTAAATTAATTAATCAATTACACTAACAATTCAATTAATTCTAACTGTTAAGTTGACACCACGGTGGTTCAATTAATTTGTTTTTATATTCATTTGTTTCATGATGTCACCTTAATAGAAAATTATCAAACACTTTTGAAACTACTTAAACTAAGTGAATTTTAAGCGTTTTGAGAACCTCCCATAGGATACCTTTACTAAGAGGCATGCAAACAGCTCACTGACCCTATACTAACGATTGATTTTTAATATTTTGTGTTTCACGATTCCCGAACGAAATAAATATTTTTATAGCGGTTTCTTAAAAATAAATAAAAATAGGAAAAAGGAAAAGGAAATAGGAAATAGAAAAAGGCTTTTCCTGTAAAATGCCTCGGTCCACAGAAACCGACCCCATTTTTAGGTCCACGCAATCACTGTCCATTCCAAGGTCGCAGAAAGCGATAAGGCCGCCCATTATATATTTTAAATGTTAAATGTATTTTTTTATTATGTATTTTCTGATGTATAAAAAACATTGGATGTCTGTAAAAACGATTTACGGACGATAATTTTACGTGATAACGTCATAAGAAAACATCCGATTGTGCCTCTCTATCGCTTGTTCCGCGCTCTCGCTTGCACACTCGACTCAGGCGGAACGTGACAATGAGTCATGCTTTTTCGTGCGTGCAGCCAGCGTTCATCGATTTATAAGACATTATCACGTCAAAAGTATATACAATGTGTAACTGAATGAATGGATATTATGAAAGTATTTTGTTCAGAATCGTTAACTGAATCGATTTCTGACATTATTAATTAATGTAGGTATTTTTTTATCCCAAAATTAATTAAAACTACGTAAATTACTGTCATACTTCCGTTGTGCAGTCAAAATATACCAAAATTGATGAAGTATATACTACGGTAGACCCTTATACGTCTGCGACTGTGTGCGTGCATAGGTTTGTTATGTGACCACAATTTTTTCCCATAATCAGTACCTATAACTAATTTATTAAAAAAAATGTTTTATACATAATAATAAAAATTTTGTGTATGTATATTATGATTATAACATAATATTTTATTTGGGGTGTTTGGTTCCGGGACACGTGGTATAAATAAATAAACAGACAATTCTTGTAAACACTAAGCATTATTTGAAAGAGCATTATTTCATCATTTTTGTCCTATGTCATCTTCTCTCCAGTTTCATAAATTAACATACCATAAAAACTAGTAAGAATGAGAATCTAATATGAACTGTTGTGTACCTGCACTTCTTGATATGAAAGTAGGTAAATCGACACAAAATAAGAAAGTAACAAAGGAGACGGGGATTTCTGGGCCTGATTGTAATAAGTTGAGGTATGGCTTAAAAAAAAGGTTATATTTTTCTATTTCAAAGTGTGAAAAATCAACTCAATTTACAATCTGGAAAATGAGATATCCAATAATTAAGTTGGGGTTACGAAGTAATTGGAATATCGATTCAATTATAATCGATTACCGTTACAGAGTTCATACTATTTAGGAAAATGCTTTCACCAGATGATTAATTCAATTAAAATAATTAAATCTCTTACAATTAAAGTATTAAGAGTTTAAACTAATTAAATATCTACATAAATAAGATTCACGTTTACTAATCGATTATTGTATTTTTAACCTGTGCTAACTCCATAGAGTACTTTTTGATAGACTGCTAATTCTGACTCAATCAAAAAGTACTCTGTGCTCTGACTTGACATGCATGACATGACATCGACACTCGTTTCTCAATGAAACAAAAATAAATCTTGGAGAAATAATAGAAAAGTACCCTAGAGTATATTTTCATAGATGAGTTCTTTCAGGAGGAAATGCGGTCGGAGAGACTTTTGAAAAAGCCTTAGTAATCGTCTAGTGCGTGTGCGTTTTGACTGTGTTTCCTCCCATACTTTTATTGATATTTTCCTCGACCCCTGCTTTCCTACGGAATTCTAATCTTCCTTCTTGTACGACCCTTGCCTTGCTACTATACCGGACACGGAGAACCCCGCATAAACGTTGAACTTGGACTTGTTATTTTGGATTCTACGAACGACCTACCGATTGGATATTGATTGACACATGGATCGTTGTGTAAATTGTGGCAACCATTTTTTTTTAAACCATTTATTTTGACACCGCACACGATCAGTTTGAAAAAAAAAATGGGCCCCCCACAATCCTATGGCGACCAAAAGCCGCCATTTTTTTCAATTTTAATGTAGCCAGCGACACTCACATGGTTAAGACGAATCGATTGACGTAAGAATCATCAAAATCGGCTTACGCGTTTGGTCTCTAGAACGCTACAGAGGAACAAACATAAATACATACAAATATAAATACGTCATACTGATAAACCCATTACCCTACTTCGGCAGTCGGGTAAAAATTGACAATCGCACTTCAAAAATCGACTGTTAAGTACAGATTATTACGTAACCTCACTTTTCCTAAATCTCTTTTACCTCGGCTCTCAGATTGCCAAAATCTGCAAAATTTTCAGTGATTGTTTTTTAATGTAGTAGCTATCAATTGACACCAATTTCATCTTTTTACATCCAGGCCCAAAATTGTATGAAAGCGTATCCGTCTCCTTTTAGAATACAATATGGCGCGTTTTGTTCACCACACTGTGACTACGTGGAGCTGCGACTTCTGACGTCACTGCTGCATTTTACAATGGTGTAGAAAGTCTGGAAGAGACTTGGAAGTTTATTAAAAGTTCTGAAAGTCTCTAAAGCAGTGAGTTTGTGCTTTCAACACTCGTTTGCATTGGATTTGTTGACTGCTTCCTAATTCTCTAGAATGAAGAATTTAGACACACAGTGTAAGTATTCCGCAAAGGTTCAGTCAGAGGAATATAGTAGGAAGTCAAAAGGCATATTCGTGATTCGTTTGGCTTAAAAAAATGATATTATAAGGTGCGTGTCGTAACCATTCTATCCCTAGAAATCATGTCACGCATTTTGATATATTATCTTAGCTAGAATTTGTTATTTATTATATGAATTTAATATTCACTCTTGATTATAAGTTAAAGTGTATTTAAGAGTTTATGCACAGATTTATTCAATGAAAAACTTCGCCAAAAGCAGGTCTCGGGCTTTAAAAGAAAAATGTCTTATATGATAAACGTCAGACGTTCACAAAACCCAATACAATTACAATCAGGATTCTAACAGAAGCTTTGGCAACCGTACTTTCGACTACAGTGCGCTCAAATTCCACCAAAACCACGCTCTTACCCCACATAGTTCCACTCTATACCACATACAAAGAAACCCGGCGTCTCCAGTTGAAATATGAAATTTCGCCGTTTCGACATCTCTTGAAATGGCTGCTGTGATATTTTCGGTCCAAATGTGACTCGAACTGACGGCGGCGGCGCTGTGATGTGGAGGAAACTGGGCTTTATTCACACTTATATGACATTCAATTGTATGGAAGGTTACAGTTTTAAGTACATATTTTATAATATATAAGTAAGTATATAAGTAAGCAAGTAGTATACGGTATGGATTTTTGGGACGAGGCGGTCAAGCTGTTACCGCCCGTCTCAAAAATCCACTTTGTCTAATAAATCAGAATCATTCTGCCGATTAGTATTATTTTAATAGGGTGGATTTTTGAGATGGGGCAGTAATAACAGGTACCTTACCATTGGCAGCTACAGAAAAGTGCTCGTAAAAAATCTGTAAATGGAGATCAAAATTTCTCAAAAAGTTAAGGACAGTCTTCTAAGACAATTTTCCTGTAGCGCAAGTACATATACTAAAAATGAGAATAGACAATTGTCAACTGTCACGACATGTCAGTTGACTACAGATAATGAAATGCACTGTTTATAATCGATTACAAGTGACACCTAACTACTGTCTCATCTCAAAAATTCAACCTGTTTAAAAATACTAATCTGTAATAGAAAGATTTTACTGCAGAGACGAAAAATAAACATTCATTACCGGCCCAGATTTATTTTATGTTAAAGTATTTGCAAAAAATATTAAATTAAAAACGTGGTCGTATTTTAATTATTTTCCAGTTGCTTGAGTATCTACCTAATGACATTTAGGGCCGTATTACAGAACTTTACTCAAGACTTTCTTAAAACTAGCTTCAACCAATCAAAAGCCTTTAAACGAGTTTTAAGTAATCCGGGCCGTAGACATCTAGACAAAACACACATTGTGAAAAAAAAACTATTTTGCATTTTAAGTTAAAATAAAGTTTCTGTAATTAATGTTGTCATGTAATTAAAACATGGCTACATTAATAAAATTGCTATTGTGTGATAACTTAAAAAAAAACAAGTGTTTTTTAAATACCTACATAGAAATAGGACTAATGCAATCCATTTACCACCCGGACCCCACATATTTTAAACTTGAACTTTACTTATCTAATCTGCCAACAATAAAAACTTCAATTCAAAATCAGCCATCAAACTTGAACGGAGCATCAAACAACTATGATACTAAATCATATCAGTATCAACTAAAGTTATCAACTTAATCACGTCCACTTCCCAAGTTTACGCGTCAAACGTGAAACGGTTCAATCTAGACTGAAACACGACCCTGCCTAAATAGACTGAGAGTTAGGCGCGACTCATACGTACAGACAGACGATGAAAAATTATGACCATACTTAGAACATTGTCACACTAAAAATGAGGCGCCATCGACGTAAGGGTAGCGACACAACTACCGACAAATTACACGCGGAAATTCCGTATTTTACGAAAATTCCACGACGTTATTTCGCTCCAAAACACAGATCGCCGACGTCACCCAAAAAGCAGCCAAGCTTAAGTGGGACTGGGCCGGACACGATTGCCGCATGTCGAACGAGTCATGGGCGAAATCTACCACCGAGTGGGACCCAGAAAACGACCGGTGACATCGAGGCAAACCCAGGAGAAGATGGCGGGACGACCTTGCCGCCTACAGACAGGATTGGTCCACACTAGCTCAAGACTGAGAGGAGTGGAAAGGAGAAAAGAAGTCGGTCGTCGTCCTGTTTTGGGAAAATATCTAGACTAAAAATTTCGGCTTGATGGGTAATTTTAAAGGAATTGTTGGCGTAAACAGCAACATGATTAAGACATTTGACAAGTACTAGTTTCGTGTAACAAAGTCCTAAACTTGTCAACGTTTTACGTAAAGTTCAATAATGGCGCGCGGTAGTCAGTCAGTTCATTTCGCAACTGCGACTATTTTGTGGGTGATACCTGCCACGTTTTTCGCCAAAATCGGTGGCAATGTATAAGTTATATGACCTTTTCCTACATCCAATCAAATCAAAAGACATCAAATGATTGAGAATCAATACTTTTTTACATAAGACAGTCCCCCAAAGCGCCCGCCCATCACCACTTCCTAGTGCTTTAGCTGGGAAGAAAAAGTGGCGCAATAAACTCCCCAGTAGCACAGCACTAATCATCATACATCCAATTAATGGATGGCCGTTGGAAAGTGGTTCGTATGTGTCGACCCTTAGCCAGACTGAGTGTAGACCCGACTGGAGTAACATTCGATTAAGGCGCTCTGCGACGCATCTTTGAGCCATTTGAACGTGGATAGATGGTGAAAGAAATTGCCGAATGTATTGGGGACTGCATTTTGGGCGTTAGATTGCCTAGAGAGCAGTGGTGGCCAAGTGGTAACGGCCGCGACTTACGAGTTGTAGGTCGTAGGTTCGAATGCAGACAGGCGCTTTACTTGGTGTAAATTATTTCATCACCACTGCTCTCAAAACGGTGAAGGAAAACATCGTGAGGAAAACCGGCATGTCCTAGAACCAAAAATTCGAAGACAGGTCAGACAGGTCTATTTAGATTGCCATCGAAAACCTAAGAAGATGAACGATCTGCAAGACACGTGCCAGATATTTATTTTAGAGCCGTGACGTAACATGTTATTATTATGTAACCATCGCAAAAAAAATAGAGGGAAGGCGGAAATAATATCAGAACTGGATATGTCATGATATGAATTGGTTTTGACAGCCTGATAGGGTCGCGAGATCAATTCCCGCACGAAACAAAAATATCTACAAAATTGTCTGGATTTTCGCGCACGTGACTTTTTGTTTTCTTGGTATGTGAAGATGGTCCCCATTCACGAACCGATCGCGGCAAGCGTAGCTTAACCTAATCGATCGACCCGTGTGGCTGTCAAATACCTAAAAAATTTAATTTACCAATTTGCTTCTTACCGCCCCTTAAGTAAAAATTCACAAAAGTAAAGTAGGGGATAAAATAGAGTTCTAAGCAATCACATAATCAGCCTATAATGTTCCCACTGCTGGGACACAGGCTTGCTCTCGGTAAGACGGAGTGGGCCGTAATCAACCACGCAGGCCCAGTGCGGGTTGGTACTATTAAACTCTTGGTTTTACTATTAAACTCTATTTATTTCGTAAGCTTTTCACGTTTATAATGTCCGCTTAGAAAGAAAGACAATACATTTTTATTTAGCACAGACTAAAAGACACACGGTACACCAGAGACTTACATCAGATAAAAACAAATCAAATAAAAAAGTTTAAAGTCCGATGTAAGAAATTAGCAGGAGAGTGTGCCTCACGGCTGCGCCAAAAAGGCCCAGTTCAGCAAAAATGCCAGACAACTAGTGCCTGACGCTGGTTTTCAACTGGACCTGGTGTGTGAGGTGACGGATGTAAATCAGTTTTATACTGCAACGTGACGTGTGTATGCATACTTAAATAAATATAGTGTCAGATAAAAACAGTAATAAATATAGTGTGATATTGAGTAACATTGCAAAAATAAACAAAAAATACCGATAGATTTTTTGCAGAACACGTGAAGAAATTACTGACCTTCCATAGTATTCAGAATTTCAGATTCTAATAATAGTAAATACTTTTGTAGTTTCCCTATAATGCCTCGATGGTGTAGTGGTCGCAAGCGTTACTGCCGAGCGTAGCCGAGCAAGAGGTCCTTGGTTCAATTCCCAGGTCGGACAAAGTGGTATTGGGTTTTTCCATCAAGGGGCTGCTACTAAGAAATGATTTATGGAAAAACCAGTAATAACCCGGAGTCTAGATTTATGCTCAGTTGATGGCAATAGGCTCGCTGCCTTTTACATGGGGCTTATTTAAAAGCTATGTTTTTTTTTTTATATTTTCGCCAGTTATGCTTAAATATAACAGGCGAAACGTGAGTGTACTATAGGTACAGACGCCAGCACATCAAGCTACCCGAAACTGTCAAATTTTCTCAATCAACTTTGAACCTTATGCTTCAGCGATAAAGTTGAAAATCTTGTAGTAACTTGATATGCTGGCGTCTGTACATCTCTGGCAAACCCTTCGGGGATTAGAATCGTAATGGTATGTTTGTGTGTTTCTCTACCTTTTGGAATGGGCGACTAGAATCAATTGTTTTTACTATAATTTTTGACGTTCAAAAGTGCCTTTACTGTGCCTAATTGAAATAAATGATTTGACTTTGACTTTGACTTTGACTTTGACTCTATAATTAAACTAATTTAAGATAATTACTACCGACAGTCGCTTATCCTACTAATGTAGTTTTACTCCTAAGCAAGTAAACACACAAACTAATTTGCTCACCTTTACTTACGACGACCTAAACTGCACACCGCTGTCTCAAGTCAAATAACTACGTTCAGACTTATCTCATTAGTAGTCAGACAAATGGAACCTAATCATGACTAAGACTAGTCTTAGTTGAAGTCAGACTAAACTGTACTTAGTATATTATGATGATTATGCGTAATGAATGAGCTGAAAAAAGACTGGGTAACACATTGTGCTAGTGGACCGGCACCCTAATTGCGAAACACACTATCGATCGGAATCTGAATCATTTTGAAGCAAATTGCTAATACATTGCTTCATAAGTTCGAAAAATTTGTTTACTCGACACGTAAATGACGCAATGAATGTTGTTGAACTGTCAAAATGAAACCGATTCCGATTGATAATGTGTTGCGCAATTGCCCCGCAGGTTAACAATACAAGAATCCGGTCCATCTATGTCCATGCCCAGAAGATGCCTAAGGTACTGGAACTCCCACGCATCGACGAAGCACAGCAGACTGCTTGACGCCGGACTCCGGTGGGAGGGTGATCGCAACCCAAGCGGGCGTTAGCCCTACCACAACAAGGGAAGAATTGGCCAGTCAAATAAGGTGTTGGGTGTGACTATCCAGGATGCGCCGAGCGCTCGGTTCAGTTGAGTAGCTGGCGGAACAATCTGCGCTACACGAGGAGGCTTCTTCATGCATCCCAAAACATGTGACCTTTCATTACATATCAAGACCCCTCCGTGCCCCGAAAAGCACGTGAAGCTGTTGGTCCCGGCTGTCATTGACAAAAGCTCAAAAGTCTGACAACCAGTCATACCAAGAGGTATCGTCTTACCCAGTAACTGGGTTGTGAAGGTCAGATAGGCAGTTGCTCCATGTAATATACTGGTATTCAGCTGCATCTGGTTAGACTGGAAGCCAACCCCAACATAGTTGGGAAAAGGCTAGGCAGATGGATGATATGAGTTACAGAAATACAATAATTTATCTTTTAACTCTGCCTGACCCTTAGGACAATGCAGGCGTAATTTTATGTTATGTTTTCCGGGATATTTTCCTCAGTATAATCAGCACAGCATATCATTAGCCTTACAAACCCAGTTTCACAAACAGCCAACCTCCCCATCTCCTCTATAATATAAGGCTGACGTCACACGATGTCACGCGGCGTATTAAAGTTTCTCAGGATTTCTGCAAACTTTGCCCGAATATATGCAGCGAGTATTAGCATTGGATATTATATATAACAACTAGTTCAGTCTCAGATTGTTAGGGCACTGATTTCGGTGTGTTATTTGAACTTTGTTTTGAAGCTATGATATGCCCGGATAATATAGTAAATATAATAAATTAGCGATCCACTCTATGCAACTTATCAACACATCAAGATCTTTGTGCTATATGTTATCTAACCTCCCGCCGCTTGACCAAATTATTAAAAAATAAGACTTGTTATCGAGCAATATATAAATATATCAAAAACGATTATGTAGTTTGATAAAGAAAATTACTAAACCAAATAAAGACGTGGCTAAAAGGTCCCAGCAACCAGCGCATTAAATTAATAAAAAAAATATCTTATGTATACTAATAGGTACTAATAATAAAACTAAAATAATATTATTTTGTCGTTTATTTACCTACCTATTTACATACCTAATTAAAATATAAGTATAAAAAGCATTTAAAAATATAAAAGAAATATTATTAATACTAATGATTGAGTGTGCAAGTCACCCCCTGCCATTTTATCTGTGTAATTTATATAGAACATCGGTCAGGCAGGGGCTATAATTTTTCCATACATACATACATAATCAGCCTATAATGTTCCCACTGCTGGGACACTGGCCTCCTCTCAGTGAGAGGGAGTGGGCCGTAATCCAGCGGGCCCAGTGCGGGTTGGCAGATGTCACATGTCTTCGAATTTTTGGTTCTAGGACGTGCCGGTTTCCTCACGATGTTTTCCTTCACCGTTTTGAGAGCAGTGGTGATGAAATAATTTACGCAATAGAACCTACGACCTACAAGTCGCGGCCGATACCATTTGGCCACCACTGCTCCCATATAATCTCATATAATCTTTCCATAGTTCTAGATAACCAGTTGACTCTAGCCACCGAAACCCATAAGTAATTCAATACTTTTGTTTCCATGTCTGGCAATAGTTCTACACCGATTTGAAAAAATATGTTTGCATTTGTTAGCCCAATTCGGGAGGAAAGCCGTAGGCTATTTAACATCACGCTAGGATGCTAGGACCCTTAGGAGCCGAGCAATAATAATAAAAAGTCAGAAGGAACGCTGAGCGAAAACGAACCGATTATCCTTTAAAGTTAAGGTTCGTGAGTACATTCGCAAGAAGCTGGCAGTATCATCACAACGGTAATATTTTCTCATTGATTGTCTTATTTAGTTTTAGTAAGTATATTCGTGTATTTATGTATATTTATTTATGCTTATATTTATATTTAAAATATTTATTCCTCAATGTTCATGATTGCACCTACCACTGTTTGTCTCTGCATCACCCAAAGGTTAACTGGTAAAAAATGCCTATGGCATTAAGTCCGCCTCTGTACATTTATGTGCTTAAAGTATTAAATAAATAAATAAATAAGTAATACCGCGGGCAGGCAATGCGATGCGACGAGATGGGTTGCGGGAGCAAGAAATTTAAATAACATCACCACACAGAACACAATATGAAGTTTCGAAGATCGAAGCAATCACACAGAAAAACCCGAAAACTACTCTGTTTGATATGTACAAATATTGTTAAGTCAGAAAACATAGTTAAATATGCAATATCATTACTTCATGTAAGTCATTTTGTTTTTCATTAAAATAAGTGCTAACTTTGTCCCTTGACCGTCGTATAGTAACTGTGTACTTATTTATTAAATTATAGACTGGACTAGACCATAGATTCTCAATGCGGCCGATAACGCCCCCTCGTGGGCGTTTGAGATTTTCAGAGGGGCAGCAGACGACCAAGTCAAAATTATATATCCTATCTTGCAACCATGTAATATTACACGCTTAGATAGAATCGTGGCAATAGCTGTTTCAGATTCGCGAGAGATAGTAATTTAAAAATATTGGGGGACTCTAGAAAAAAAATATACTCTCAAAGTGGGCGATGGGCAAAAAAAGGTTGAGAACCTATGGGCTAGACCTAGAGCCCATCGTCTAATAAATTAACTTGTAAGTACTACGTACTGAACAACATGCGCGGACGATCGATATAAAGTTAATAAAATATTGTACTTTGGTAATGACATTTTGATGACAGTGGAAAAATGCGTAGTTCGTTTGTTCTCTACTTACTATATTAATAATGTAGTAACGAGAAAGAATAACAGCAAACGTGAATTTTTGTTTAACCACGTACAGACCCAGCACATCAAGCTACTAAAATCTGTAAAATTTCATTAATAGATATTCAACTTTATTGCTAAAGCATAAGGTTTGATCCTTATGCTTTAGCAATAAATTCAGTCAAATTTTCTCAATCAACTTTGAGATTTGACAGTTTCGGGTAGCTTGATGTGCTGGCCGTCTGTACAAGAAAATCCTCGCGTTTTAATTATCTGGAATCATAAACATATTGTGAGACAAAAATCTTTACAAAGAAATATGCGTTTATTGGCTTTTATGGAAAAAAATACAACTTAAAACTATAAAGAACAGAAAACTATGATTATAATGCCAAAAGGGCCTCAGCTCAGTGTAATGTCAGATGATAACATAACACACCTGACGCTGTTTTTCAGCTGCAACCCACGGTTGCCATACTCTAGAACAATATCTAAACACATAGGGAAGGGTGTGTGTATGTGTGTGTTAACCAAATAAAAGATGGACGTATTGTATCAAACATTGATATTATTATGGCTTTTTTTTTTTTATGGATGGGAAATCATCTAATGACTCCTCCCGCTCTGGGTGGAGCGGAAGGGAGTGTCAGACTCTTACTGACTAAAACCCACCCGTGTTCCTTCCTTAGCCCTTTATGTTCCGGGGCAGCGGTAACCCTTTCGGACGATCCCGCTACCCCGGCAGGCTTCGGCCCTGGCGGGCCCCTTCCTTTATGCTGACATCTCTTTGAGGCGCGCGTGGAACACATACGCGCCGTCCGGCACGGGCCTGGTCCTGATCGGACGGAGAGCTACCCATTACTCTCCGTCCGCAGGCCCGCGCCTACGGTGGCCGGGAGTCGTCACGCGGCTCCCGACGCCCGTAGCGTCTCCCGCGGCGGCTGAGGCGAGAGGCTCTCTCCCTGAGCCGTCCCGCCACCTCCTTCGCTAGCATGACTGCTTCGCAGAAGGAGGTGACTGCCTCCCACTCCCCCTCGCCCCGGACCATGGCTTGAACCAGGGCCGGACGCGAGAGGTCGCCGCCGCTGCCGATCGCCTCCACGAGGACACGGCGGTGCTCCGCCCAAGCGGGGCAGACCTCCACCGTATGCTCCACCGTGTCCTCTGGGCGATCCTCGCAATGGTGACACCCGGGCGTCTCCTCCCGCCTGATGATGTGCAGGTACCTCCCGAAACATCCGTGTCCGGTGAGGACCTGCGTCAGGCGGTAGGTGAGAACGCCGTGACGCCTCTCTAGCCACTCCTCAAAGAGGGGACTTATCGCCACGATCGTGGCGTGCCCTGCGCTGGGTTGCGAAAGCCGCTCTTTCCATGCCACCATGAGATCGCGCCGGAGGTCTGTCCGTTCCGCCGCAATTTGCCGCGGAAGCGGAGTTTCCCCCCGGCGTAGTGCCTCCGCGCGCCACTCATACAGGCGCGCGAGGACCATCGCCTCCAGATCCCATGGCGGCATTCCGGCAAGGAGGCTTGCCGCCTCGCCCGAGATCGTGCGGTAGCCCCGGATCAGCCTTACGGCTACCACCTTTTGGGGCGCGTTCAGATAGTGGGCGGCTCGCAGCCGCAGTGAACGCGCCCACACCGGGGCCCCATATAGGGCCATGGACCGCACGACCCCCGCGTAAAGCCTCCGGCAGGAGGCGTTTGGCCCCCTCAGGTTGGGCAAGAGCCGCTTTAAAGCGGCCCCGGTCCGTTCCAATTTGGGGGCCAAACGTCGACAGTGTATATTATTATGGCTTGGAAATCATTATAGACTAATTTAAAAAATAACTATCATTAACCGGTCCGATGTCGCGAAATCTCCTAAAGATCGACAACAATAGAAAAAGTAATTGTGTCTCATTAGTTACAGTTGAGCTCTTATCTAAAGAATAACTATCATTTTACAGGTGAGCTAATAGATACCTTAATATGTATGGAAAAAGACTTTAAATGCACCAACTAAGAAAAAAAAAAACAATAAAAGTCCATAAATAAGAAAAGTCAGGATTTTCCCGTCAAAACTATGTAAATTTTTGTATTCGAAACATAATATAAACTGCATCGGGAAAAGACAAATATTTCGATATTTCTATCACACTCGAAACTCGAGTTTGTCTCGCGACTACACTGAGCTAGAAATATTTTAATATCACAAATTCTTACACGAATTCTCAGCAAATACTGTGGTAGCGATGGTGAAGTTTTATTATAAGCAAGAACGAATAAGCTGTTTTAAAATAACTTAGAAAGCAGAGGGAAATTCTCTTTAATCACTTAAGAAGAATCATCATCATCATTTCAGCAGAAAGACGTCCACTGCTGGACATAGGCCTCCCCCAAGCACCTCCACTTCGACCGGTCCTGTGCTTCTCGCATCCAACGGGTTCCTGCGTCCTTCACAAGGTCGTCGGTCCACCTTTAGAAGAATAAACAACCCAGTTACTGGGTAATACGATACCCCTTGATAAGACTGGTTGTCAGACTTTCGGGTTTCTGACGGCCAGTAACGACTGTCAAAGATCCACGAATGACAGCCGGGGCCAACGGCTTATCGTGCTTTCGGAGTCACGGAGGGATCTTGGTATGTAAAGATGGTCCAACCCATCCACGGACCAACCGCGGTAAGCGTGGCTTAACCTGATCGATCGACCTGTGCATCTGATATTACTTAACAAAATTATTCCTAATTTAGCATGAAAATACGCGTACAATGTACATTCATGTACAGTCAACAAAAGAGATAAGTATGCAGGATCGTCGGATACAGTTGAAGTTAAGTAAGAAACCGATGGATGTTGTCGACTGAAATTTAATTTGATAAATGAGCTGCTTGTTTTTTATTAATAAAATAAAATTTTATTCGAGAACATCCATCGGTTTCTTACTAAACTTCAACTATATCCGACGACCCTGGTTACTTATCTCCTTTGGTGACCGTACGAGTATGTTCATGCTAAATTAGGTATAATGTAATCAAATTATTATATTACGGTTTGTCCATTATGGTCTCAGCAGAAAACAAACCAGCAAAGAAGTTTGTCCTTCATTAGATAAAAGCGATTTTGTACATCGCGTGCATAGACAAAGTGACAGCACGTGTATTATGGTTTATTATTACATTATGAACTTCCTTTGAGTGTCGATAGTAGGCACGCGGGCTGCTCGGCGCGGGGACCGGGGTTCTCAAGTTCGAGATTTTTTATAGTAAAAATAAGCCTTCTTCATCCATATTATATTTTGACAAACACTGGAGACACGCAGAACGCAGCCGCGCTCCACTGCGGACAGGCAGACCGCGCGCGTTCCCGCACCCGCGCTTGCCCCGCGCCCACGCGCCCCATGCTGGCCAAACACTTCACACGAAGTTAAACCATGTACGTCCGCTAGAAAGTGAGCCTACTATATCCTACTTCCTACTAATATTATAAACGCGAAAGTTTGTGAGGATGTATGGACGTTTGTTAGGTACTCATTCACACAAAAACTCCTAGACGGATTTGGATGAAATATGTCACACAGGATACTTTTTATTCTGATATTCCCACTAGATCGAAAGTTATGCGGGTGAAACCGCGGGGCGCTGCTAGTTCTACTATAAATGTGAAAGTTTTTATGTTTTCATGTTTTTTGCGCTTTCACGCTAAAACGACTTAATGGATTTGGATGAAATTTGACGCATGTGTAGACCATGACCTGCACCCTAATTGCGTAACACACTATTACTGTCAATTTGAATCATTTTGAAGTTTATTGCTAATCCATTGCTTCAAATGTTCGAAAAATGTGTTTGCTTAGCAACGTAAATAACGCAATGAATGTTGTTAAACTGTCAAAATGAAACCCATTGCTACTGATAGTGTGTTACGCAATTGCCCTGCTGGATTAGGACATAGGATACTTTTTATCCCGATATCCTTACAGGATTGAGACTTATGCGGGCGAAATAAATAAACAAAAAGCTTGACCTTTTAGAGAGACGGGTGATGAACATATATTTGAAGAATTTTGATTCTCTTTATCTGAAGTTTTTCTAATCGTTGCTTGATAGGACCAGTAAACTATCTAAAGACGCTCACTGAATTCGTTACACGATAATGTGGGTATCTACGTGTTAAGAAAACAAGAATGAAAAATTGTTTATTATGCAACTCACAAATACAAACAACCCATGGTCCACTAATAGACCAAAGAAAATTAAAAAAGAAAAATTAAAAAGTTACGCCTACCTATATAAAAAAAAAATACATCCAATTAAGAACCAAACCAACCATTTATGAACTCCAGATAAACCATGACCATAATTTTCAGCAAATAAATCACGTTTACCTATCTTTTTTCTCTCATCTCCATTCCCAAAAACAATTTACAATACAACCAAGTATCTACATAGATCAGCTCGCCACAAATTGCCGAGCTTCGGCACTAAACAAATTTAATGCCCCCGCCGGGACTCGAACGCGTGTACCTCTCAACTGCTGTTAACAAAATCCTTAACCTTAAATTATAAAGTTGAGATTGTTTTGAAGTTTCAGTGTGCCCCAGAGCCTGGGTTTGTTATAACTGGTTAGGCACTATTCGTTTAATATGAAAACAGTTACAAACTTCATTATAAAAATATTGTTTGACCTTGATTTTGAACTTTGTTTCGATGTGAACTTTTTGTCACTCATGCTGTATATGGTCATCTGTTATAACAGAAGTATCGCATAAACACAATACTAAAATAAAAAAAGAAGGTAAGGGAAACATGCGTCACATCCACGCAAAACGGCTATCGCACAACGCACACGCACAACAACACAACACGACAACGCAGAATGAAGGCAAATGGCGCTGATATATGATTTATTCCGGTCTGATCCCCTGAGCCCCCCTTCCCCCCCCCCCCCCCCTCCTCGATCCCCTGCTAGTTCGTCTTCTGTTTTTCACTTTGTCTTATCCACTTTATGCTAGGTTACTCTTGCGTCTAAATACACCAACACCATTGCCCTCATTGTGCGTTGTTACTGCTCTCATGGGAAGAGAGGGCAATGGTGCTGGTGGATTTAGAGGTGTGCCTCTAAATACGAGGTTACTGTTACTGTTAGCCTGCATCATCTCACTGCTGGGCAAAGGCCTCTCCCCATGACTTCCAGTTCTTTCGATCCAGGGCTAAAGTGGACCACTGGTCTTTTGTTTTGTCCAGCTCGTCCCGCCATCTTCTACGGGGTCTGCCGCGACGCCTTCTACCTGTGTCAGGGCTCCACGTGGTGGTTATTTTGGCCCACAGCTTATTGGGCATACGGCAGACGTGGTCAGCCCAGTCCCACTTCAGCTTAGCGGCTTTTTGAGTAACGTCAGTAATCTGTGTTTTGGAACGCAGTATGGTGTTGCGAATATGGTATTCCACTCAAAACACTGATTTGCACCGCACTTGGACGAACAGCACCTGAGCACTTCCACTAATCGCACTGAAACAAAATACCACCAAAGTCAAAGTCAAATCATTTATTTCAAATAGGCTCATTAAAGGCACTTTTGAACGTCAAAAATTACAATAAAACGAAATTGATTCTAGTGGCCTCTTCCAAAAGGTAG
Organism: Hydraecia micacea; assembly: GCA_914767645.1. NCBI lineage: Eukaryota > Metazoa > Arthropoda > Insecta > Lepidoptera > Noctuidae > Hydraecia > Hydraecia micacea. Next base: position 1,517,988 of record OU611798.1, read on the forward strand.
TTTCCAGACCAGCACCACCATTCTCATTCATTGGCTTTGTATATCATTGTGTCCGACTTACAAGTTCTAGGTCGTAAGTTCGAAGCCAGGTTTACTTTAACTTTGTGTATTTAATTTCATCACCACTGCTCTCAAAACGGTGAAGGAAAACATTTTGAGGAAACCGGCTTTTCCTAGAACCAAAAATTCAAAGGCATGTGACATCTACCAACCCGCCCTCGGGCACGCGTGGTGGATTATGGCCCACTGCCGCTCACTGAGAGTAGGCCTGCGTCCAGGTGAAAACCAGCGTCACGCACTAATTGTCTGGCATTTTTGCTGTACTGGGCCTTTTTGTGAGGCACATTTTCCTGCTTATTTTTATTTTTTATTTTTTTTTTCGATCGTACTTTACACATTTTTATTTGACCTTTATTTTTTTTTCTTGTTTGTTTTTATCTGATGTATGTATCTGGTGTATTGTGTGTATCGGAAGAGGTATATTGTGTCTCGTTATTTATCAGGATATTATAATTACTGTGGGCATTCAGTGGGTAGTGTTGGTTATTGCGCAATAGAAAAACGGTTTGCAGTACAAATCAGGTTATAATTTCACGAACAATTATCACATTAGCAAATCACATATTATAGGTACACGATACAACCAGATACGGAACGCGAGCTAGTTCCTGAGCACATGTTGTCCATACGATGTCCAATGGTCAAGTCTTCCCCGCCGCTTTTTTTTTTTTTTTTTTTTTTGATATGACCACTCGCAGATGCAACTCGCTAAGGTTGCCTTACTGCTTAACCGGACTATCCTGTGGTGGCCGAAAATTACTTTAAGGCCCCCAGCCAGGGCTTACAAACTAAGGATATTTAAATGAGCTCCACTAAGGGCACCCCCTGTGGGGTTCGGGCCTCGGCTTAGTGAGTCATTGGGGGGAGGGCAGCAATGATCAGGCTGGGTCTGGTTATTAATTGGGGAATTTAAAGCTACTTGCTCAGCGTCGCGGGCTGGCTTGTCGAGCAAGGGTCGGGCGGTGCTTCCCCGCCGCTTAGCCGCTCGCTCTTTTATACTGGTAGCAAAACAAGTCGAGTAGCGGGGCGGTGGGTGAGGTCGAGTGACGTACTTGTCGATGGCGTGATCGGTACACGTGTTGTTTCCAACTTAGGGAAATGACGCACGGCGATGCCGCCGACATGTGTATTTTGGTCTGTGCTAAATAAATATATTTCTTTCTTTCTTTTCTTTCAGCAGTGAGAACATTATAGGCATTCTCTACCAGTCAACCAAGGGTGGTGCAGAGATTAGATAGATGGCAGGTGCTTTGGTTGAGAGGAACAATGATAAAAAAAAACTATTAAAATTCTATGAACTTATCGGTATTTAATTAATCCGTTCAACGTTTCCAAAATCTCTTATTATCTCATAAAGATTCCTTCTAATTAATTTTCAAAACTGATTAACAATGATAATTTTCAACGAATTTTGCGGAAACAATTTTTTCACTCCCAATTAAAATTAACTTTGCAAAAACCGTCAAAATTAGTTCAAAAAGATGGATTGTGAATTAAATTATTTGAGATCGGGAAGCTTATTTATCAAAAGGGTTGATTAGACAGAAGATAGAAGTGACATCTGAGAATGGGCGTTTTTATAATTTCTATCGTGACGATTATTATCTGTCTGTCAGTCTGTGTGACAGACAGATCCTAAAGAAGGTGGCTGGGACAGACTGGATGCGGTAGGCAGAGGACGGGGTATTGTGGCGCAGCCTGAGAGCTCCAGATAATATAATAAAAATCATGTTATAATTTATACAACCAGACAATGAGTGGTTTATGTTTTCAGTGTCTTTACTTTATATCGTTCCACGATATTTCGTGTATTTTCATGCATTTGATTCTTGAATGGTGGCTGTAAGATGAAATAGTAAACATTCCTTATTGCTTTGCCATACATAAGATAACTATTAGTAGAATGATAATGGACGATCAAAGTTGTACAAGCTAAGATAATGATTTAAAAAAAATCCTGGACCAGAGGTAACGGTCCCGACTTACGAGTTTTAGGTCGTAGGTTCGTACCCAGGCAGGCGCTTTAATTTGTGTAAATTATTTCATCACCACTGCTCTCAAAACGGTGAAGAAAAACATCGCGAGGACACCGGCATGTCCTAGAACTAAATATTCGAAGACATGTGACACAACCCGCACTGGGCCCGCGTGGTGGAGCAGTTGGAACATGATAAGCTGATTATGTAAGACAATCAACGTTCACAATAATAAATCTTACAACTATTTATAAAAACACATTTTAATTTAAGGACATTAAGGCATTAATATCTGTAAATTATTACGAGCATATAAAACTAAGACACTTAAACTCTAAAGTACTTTTTAAACTTGTTTTTGACTATCAGACCACGTTTTCGCCAATAAAACTGTAATTTTCTCCATTGTAACATCTAAACTGCGTTGTAATTTAAAGTAACGAATTTATAATCCGCGTAAAAAACTTTAAAGGAACAATTAAAAGTTTATAAGGAATTAATTTATTGCTAACCAGGGACGCAACTTCGGGTGTTTGTCGACTTTTAACAGAACTTTGTGACTTAATTTCATTTATATTTTGTTTTGAAATTTAACTCTGGAAGGTGTCCCTGGTAATAGTATTAACTTTGAAAAATTGATAAATGCGATTTGTGAATTCAATGAGGAGGAAAATAATCTTTTGTAATATTGTATTTTATAGCTTTTATCGAACCGCTACAGGGACTCTTTCTTTTAGGAATCAATCGGTCGTTTTGTGCAAATTTTTCAAACAAAAGGAAGATACAATTGTTGAATGGGATAAGCAATTTAATTGAAATCTTAAAAGGACGTTTTAATCACGAAGCAGTAAACAATCACTTTGTTAATACTTGTCTGAATGGTTTTTAATTAAAACACTTTATGTCTATTTGAAGTATCAAACGGACAGAAATTGTCTTAATTGAAAACCCCTCCAAAAAAAAAAAGAATAAATATAATGTACCTAATTAAATATAAAATGTCTGCTTCTAAATCATAACTGAATCGCAAAAACATTTACAAAATTCGTAACACTTTAAAATCGATAACGGTTCGGGAACCCATCTCATTTCGAGCATAGAAATTCCTCACCATCAATTTACTATCTCTTTCTCATAGACTGTTTTTATCTGTCTCTAAGTATTATAAGGGTGTTCCAAAGAAATTGGGCTGTCTTCCTTGTGGACGTGAAATCGGATAGGACAGGATGCTGTCAGTGCTAAGTGCAGTATTATTGTAGCGAATAAGGCTGCGGTTACAGTACTAGCGGGTAGCGAGACGCATTGAATGGCGAGAAACATTATGCATTTTTCAAATTATAGGTAAACCCTTACCTATTACCTAGGGGCCTTAAAATATTTTTTACTAGCTGCGCCCCGCGGTTTCAATGTCGATCCCGTGGGAATATCGGGATAAAAAGTAACCTATATGTTAAGCCAGGGTGTCAGCTACCTCCATACAAAATTTTATCGAAATTGGTCCAGCCGTTTGAGCGTGAAGAAGTAACAAACATATAAATACACTCATACACAGTCACAAACTTTCGCCTTTATAATATCAGTGTGATAGAATGGCAACTTTAAAATAGTTATTTATGCAACTGTTTTTTAATGCCTATTTATGTAAAGTTGCATACAAGACTTTATCTATACCCATGATATGAATCCTCTAAAAAAAGTTTCTGATACAGTTTTTTGCAATATTAATATCGAAAAAAAATGGCGGCCGGCGGGATACGACGTGAATTCGAATAACCTATAAGTTCTTTTTTTTAATTACGGCACTGTGGTAGTGAAACGCGCGTGCATGACAATGTTCTTTTTTTGAAAAGGAGTTGCATAATGAAATTTAGTACAACATTATAACACTCGGATGATATTATGGTTACTATGACACTGGTTGTTTAATGTTGGCAATAAGCTAACTGTTTCAGAAGCTTTTATAGAGGATTTATAGCATGGGTTTATATAAATTTTTATTCAGGGTTTTTAAAATCAGCCTATACTGTGTTGGGAACATTATACTGCTGGGATACCGGGCTCTTTTCACAGAGAGGGACTGAACCGTCATCCACCACGCGGGTCAAGTGCGGGTTGCTATCATCATTCACGTACCTACTCAAAGATTTAAAACTCCTACTACCTCTACAGCGTGTAGGTATCTGAAATGCGTGGCCATATGACCATAAGGGTGTGGTACAGACCATCAAACTGAACAACTTTCTTCATGGGACCACATCGTAATCGAGAAAAACATATCAGTCGTCCCATACATTGATGAAGTAGGTATTAAAGTTTTTATGATACAGTTGATAATCTAAATATATAAAAGAAGAAACTGACTGACTGATATATCAACGCACAGCCCAAACTTGGCACCTAGGTTCCTTACGAGGTCTTGGGGTGCACTAAGAAAGGATTTTTCAAAATGCACCCCAAGAGGGGTGAATGGGGGAGGTTGAAATTTCACGCGGACGAAGTAGCGGGAAGAAGCTAGTGTTTGTATAATATAGTACCACGGTAAACGCACCGTGCAAAGTGAAACACAAAATAAGAAATTTCTTTGAAAAAAAAAAGTAGAAGTTTCCTTCGAAGTCAGTTGTGGCTAGCACATTTACCTATTCAGCCAAACTTTACATCAAAACTCCTTGTTTTTCTTTCCAAAGACTAACAGCGTGGAAGAGAATAACCATAATTATATCATAGAGAACTTCCTTGCTTACCCAACGCGAACTCAAAACTTTTTACTATATAAAAGACGGGAAGTTTTAAAAAGTTGCAACTAACCTCTTTTGAGACTCGGGTTAGATGCTTGTTATTAAAAAAAAAAAATAAGAAAACTAAGAGGCTGGCAACACAGAATCGTCTTCCCTTTAGTTAAAATGCTTTGTGCAATCTCTTCACGTACCAAGACCCTAGTTGTGTTGCTGAAGATAGGAAATTGGAGCAGCTTTTTTTTGTTTTCTAGGGTTCTGTAAGTTGTAATGAGATGGCGGACATTTTAGGGGATTCATATAATGTGTGTTTTGTATGACAAGAGTATTTTTGCTTACCAACATATGCTGGCGTACTTCAGTTGATGTATGCATAAGCATACAGTAAACAACTGCCGCATTAAATCAATCACCAATATAAATGTCTGGGCTAGGCAAGTAGTTAAACGTTAGCGACCCAAGTCATTCGCCTAGCTATTTGATTGAATGGATGAATATCATTCAGGATGCTAGTTGAACGGCGCCGTTTAGTTAAAAGGCTAGGCAGTTAACTGAATGACTAACTAAGCTAGTTGGCTGCGACATGTACAAGGTGAAGACGACGAGATCATCCCGAAAAAAATTGATGTTCCCGAGGCAAACAACAATACACGTGGCGCCATCTATTATCATAACGTTATTGTTGTTTTCTTCGGGAACAGCACTTTTTTTCGAGATGTCCGTTTCTGTACACCTGACAACGTATATGCACAATTTCAGGATGATCGGTTCAGTGGTTTAGGCGTGAAAAGGTAACAAACAAACAAACGTACAGAGGCCAGCACATCAAGTTACTACAATCCGTCAAATTTCTTTAATAGATTTTCAACTTTATCGCTGAAGTATAAGGTTCAAAGTTGATTGGGAAAATTTAACAGATTGGGGTAGCTTGATGTGCTGGCGTCTGTACTTTCGCATTGATAATATTGGTTAGGAAGTTAGAATTGCTGCCTTCACATTGTATAACTATTATATGCCGTCAAAAGATTTTAAAGATTTGCTCAATACGGAACCCTCCCAACTTTTACTCACTCTTGACTGGTTCTGCTCTGTCTCTTTTTATCACAGTATTGGGTGTTAGTTTGTTGATGAGCTCAAAATGTGCAAGTTCTGAAGTTGTCCTTTTGTTCAATCATTTTCTTTACCTAATGTAATTCTCTTTGTTTGAAGATACTAGCTCTGCTTATTAACTAAGGGGTCTCGGTCACTTCTTGTGCCGTTTATTCGAAAGTTTTAAGGACTTGTTTTCAATGTAACAGTGTTGAATTCCAGGCAATACGCTTATGCGACTTTCTCATAATAATTCTATTGAAATTGTAAGTCGATTTACAGTAAAGGAATGCATATTAAGGAATCTTTGAGTTTAAATCTTTATGTGTCAACCTTTTCATCACACATAATCAATCTATAATGTTCCCACTGCTTGGACACAGGCCTCCTCTCTGTAAGAGGGAGTGGGCTGTAATCCACAACGCGGACCCAGTGCGGGTTGGTACATGTCACATGTCTTCGAATTATTGGTTTTAGGATATGCCGGTTTCCTCACGATGTTTTTCTTCACCGTTTTGAGGGCAGTGTCATGAAATAAATTGCATAAAGTAAAGCGCTTGCCTGGGTTTAAACCCACGACCTACAACTCTGCTTGTTTCATCATAATGCACTTATAAAGTTCACTCATACTCTATATAAAAGGGAGGATCCTCCGACCAGACGGGTGTCGTGTCTGGTGGGCAACTGAACGACGATTGAGGTCGGGACGTTGTATGTATGCTAGTTGCGCGGTAAACTCTGCTTGCGAGATGCAGGATTTTGTGTGACGTCAGTATGACGCGTAGTTCACAAGGGTTCCGTATCACAAGGCAAAATACGCTGAAAAAAACGTCAAATAAATCACGTCTGTTGTATGGGAGCCCCCCTTAAATATTTATTTTATTTTAATTTAATTATTTATATTTAAAGTGAATATACAAGTAAATATTCTGTGAATATTTCAATCGTCTACCTGTTGCCTTTATTAATATCGAGCAAATAACGGCAAAACAATCACGTTTGTTGTATGGGAGCCCCCCTTAAATATTTATTTTGTTCTGTTCCTGGTGCCAGACAGACAGACAGACAGACGGACAGTGGACTCTTAGTAATTGGGTGCCGTTTTTACCCTTTGGGTACGGAACCCTAAAAACTTTCAAATTACTTATTACATATTATTAAAATAAGAAAAAACACTAAATTGAGATTGGAACTGCTTTTATCACGCAACATGAAAAATACAATTACATTTTCAACAAAAACTATACAATGCACTCCATAAATCCACGTTATTTTAAATTAACTTCGGATTTATCCAGCGGTACCTAAATCCAATCCATTTCGGCCGGAACGAGTTGAAATGAATTCGTACATACGTCATCATTCTAGCCGGAAGGACGTCACTACAGGACATAGGCTGTAATGGATTTTCATAATAAATGGCTTGGCTTGACAAGTTTGCCTGGTTTGTCTGTTTTTACCATTAGTTTCAAAAGGTACAGTCAACAAAAGAGATAACGATGCAGGATCGTCGGATATAGTTGAAGTTTAGTAAGAAACCGATGGGTGTTTTCGACTGAAATTTTATTTTATTAATAGAAAACAAACAGCTAATTTATCGATTTATTCCAGTCTGATCCCCTGAACCCCCCCCTCCCTTCTACCCCCCTCGATCCCCTGCTAGTTCGTCTTCTGTTTTAAACTTTGTCATATCCACTAAAAGCATTCTCATTCCAAATTTCAGTCGATAACATCCATCGGTTTCATACTAAACTTTAACTATATCCGACCATCTTGCATACTTATCTCTTTTAGGGGTATTGGACTATTGGTATGTAAAGATGGTCACCCATCCACAGACCAGGCGCGGCAAGCGTAGCTTAACCTGATCGATCGACCTGTGCGGCTGTTATTATTTAGCCACGGACCGTTCTCATACAGAGATATTATAACTGAATATGAAATGTCGATGAGTTAGTGCCCACTGTTTTGGAGAATGTAGGAACGTTTTATTGCGTTTTTCTTTTTTTTTTTATTAGCCTGTACTGTCCCACTGCTGTGCAAAGGCCACCCCCAAATCCTTCCAGGAACTCTTTTCTCGCGCAACCTCGAACCAGCCCTCGCGGTACGCGTCCAGGTCATGTCACAACTCTTTCTGGGCCGGCCTCGTTGGCGCCGTCCATTTTCTGGCACCCATTGTGTTGTGTAGAGGCTTTTGCCCAGTGGTGCATCGCGTATGTGACTGATGTGACCCGCCCAATCCCATTTATATATAAAAAAAATATATACATAAACAAGTCAACATTTAGACATAATATAACTACAACTCAGTCAGTTTTCAATGTTATCGTTTTATCGAAAGTGATTTTGTAAAATTTTCCATGCTTTAAAACTTCAATCGAGATAAGTAAAGTCAAGAGCTGAAAATTTTAAAACTATATCAAGTGAAGATCCTCTCCTCGATACTCAGGAGTCAGTGACTCTACATACAGATCGGTTTATTATCATAACTTCCACGTCACAGCTGAGTAGCACCTACACTAACCGCCGTACCCACAGACATTCAATAATGTTAAGATGGGGGTTGTTTTTCGGGGATGTCTATTGAAATCATCGTGGGAATTGAACTGCAATAAATGAAAAAAACGGGCAAGATATTTTCTACATAATTATTTGATTTAACCCTTCGTAGATCCACGCGAGACACAATGGCTTTTTAATTGTTTCGGTAATTACGGCATTCAACCGGTTAAGGCTGAAGTGAGAGTGGGCCGGACACGTTACACGAATTCACCCGGAGCGATGGGCAAAGATCGTCACTCATTGGACGCCTGAGGGAGGACATCGCTGTCGAGGTAGACCACGGCTGAGGTGGTGCAGCTATGTGGTAACATTTGCAGGGCTAACATGGCCAGAGATCGCACAAGACAGGGAGGCTTGGAAGGAAAAAGGGGAGGTCTTTGCCCAGCAGTGGAATACAATGAAGGCTAACAAAAAAAAAAAAAAATAATCAAGCTGGGTTTGTGTTGACTAAAATACAGCGAAGAGAGACTTAAGATAACTTGAATGCTTTGTTGCAATGCTGAAATTACAATTAACACAAATATACTCATATAAATGTGAAAAAAAAATTTAGACTGAAAGCCGACCACACATGCAGCCCCGGTTTTACGCCTTCAAGGCCTAGGGGCCCCAAATATACCCCGACCAGGTAGCTTAAGAAAGGTCGATTTAAGAAAACCGTTGACGTAAATATGGTGACATACATAGCATAGACTGCATAATTTCCGATGTTTATTTATAGTAATTGAAGTCAGTTAAAAATTATGTTTTATGTACAGACGCCAGCACATCAAGCTACCCGAAACTGTCAAATTTTCCCAATCAACTTCGAACCTTATGTTTTAGTCATTATGTTGAAAATCTATCAAAGAAATTTGACAGATTGTAGTAGCTTGATGTGCTGGCGTCTGTACTAGTGGATTTGATTTGCTAAATTTCCAAAATGGCTTGGGGATGCCCCATCCCGAAGCTATATTAAGTGCCTACAGGCCCTGGGTCTCTAAGTTTGGGCCTGTACACATGTATACGTAAAAAAATATGACATTAGCATCAGATGGGAGGGCTTAGACAAGTGGCTATCGCTTGCAAAGCGTTTTGTATTTCTATTTTTCGGGTTGAAAATAATACATTGGTGAATTTGAGTAAATAATTTGGTAAGTAAACCAAATAAATCACCAGAGAGGCAATTCTAGTAATTTTAAGAACGTTCACAGTCTGATCTCAGTCTCAATCTGTCAAAAATACCTCTAATTTCCCTACATTTTTGACAAGTTTTTGACAATGATTGTCGCCGAGATGAGATTATTGCGACTAGATTCTGAAAGTTTTTAATTACGGAAATATTGGCCTTCTGTTATCTTTAGTTAATCACTCAATAAGTTAGAAGGACAGCTGTGAGTGCGGCTGTAACTAGAATAAACTGTCCTATCTAAACGACTATCGTTGGTAGAGTTTAGGATGTAGTGTAGAGCTCAATTGTACGCGCTCTAGATAGAGACTATTGAAATACGTTCGATCTTGTTCACGGAGCGTCAGCAAAATTGATTTCATATTAGATAAATGTAGAGTTTGTTATTTGCTCTAGTTATTTGTGAGATAAATGTAACTGTTTATCTCATAATATTAAGCGTATATTATTGAGTACCTTTATTCGTCTAAATACATATAAATTATATTTTTAAATATTAGAATATAAAAAAAAAATATAAAAACATTAAAAAATATAAAAAATAGTAGCCCACCGGTATTGGGAACAGGGTCCAAGCTACCGGCGGTCAGGGCTCCAGAGAGAGGAACCTCCTGACAATGCGAGCCGTGTCCAGAAGTACTGCTTTCTGAATCAAGCCCTTGATCCAGCTGGCCAACGAGAGCCTCCTCAGGTGTTGGTCGAGGCTCTTGGCTATCAATCCATTGGCTGTAACGACTATTGACACAATGATTGACGAGTACCTTTATTATTACCTAGGGTAGTAGACCTCATTTATTTAGCTACTTATAGTCCCAATAACAATAGGAGAGTCTATCGCCATTTGTAGTGGTGGAGCAGTGGTAACGGCCGCGACTTACGAGTTGTAGGTCGCAGGTTTGAACCCAGACAGGCGTTTTACTTTTTGTAATTATTTCATCACCACTGCCCTCAAAACGGTGAAGGAAATCATCGTGAGGAAGAAACCGGCATATCTTAGACCATGCTTTAGACCCGTACTGGGCCTGCGTGGTGGATTATGACCCACTGGTTTGTGTCCCAACAGTGTGAACATTATAGGCTGATTATGCTATCGCCATTAACCATTTGAAATTTCATTAGAAAAACACAATATTATTTTCCGTCACGGACAGCAGTCACAACCAAAATCTAAAGTAATTGATTGAAACTAGGCTGAAAATCAGCACTTTTTCAACATCAAATTACATGAGACAGTCCCCCAAAACGACACAGTTTTTCTCCATACGAAACAACCAATTGGAACCGTGCACCTAGTTTCTGACGTTTCATAAGTACCCACGTCGGTCTATCTAAAATTAATAATATTATAGTGCGAAAATATTAGATTTTTTGTTCACGCTAAAACGGCTTTGCAGATTTGGATAAAATTTGGCACATAAGTAGACCATGACCCGTTTTATGCGGGTGAAACCGCGAGGCGTAACTAGCATAAAATATTTTTTTTAAATTTAAATTTTAATTGTAGCAGGTTTCATAGTTAAAAACATGCTATCGGTACCAAAGTACTGTTACACAGAGCGCACTTCAAGCGAACTACAGTAAACTTAGTACTAACTGCCAACGTTACTAGAAGAGGCGCCCGTTCATGTTACAATTAGTTAGCAGTTACAATTAGCTGATATAACATCTCGCCTGTATTCCCCAAAGGGTACGGCAGAGGAGTATGGTACACCCACATTTTACAAGTTAATTTAAGTCCCAAAGTCCTCCAGACCGAATTTCGGTCATGGCGACCAATCTAAGCGGAGACCAGCCTTTGGCGCGGGAGAAATTATAGTGCACAAGTGTGTCCACAGACACAGTTGCACTCTCTCTTCTCTCACTCTCATAGTCCCATGGGATGGCATTCCGACACGAATGGAGAGAGATCTGGCGCAGGATCAGGAAATGCGGTCGGAGAGACTTTTGAAAAAGCCTAAGTAAAAAGTCATAATTCGAGGTTTGGCTCTCGCCTATTTCCTCCTCCAATATTGGACCAATTTAAAAGATACTCGTATTTCATAAACTGAATAAAAAGGACTGTGTCTCTATGTTTTTATTTTTTCATTAATACTTGTCAGGCCACTGTTGACGGCGGTTTAAATCGGCATTTTTTGAGGGTTCTAGTGCTTATAAAAATAATGTATAAAGGAAAACATAGGGACATACAAGTAGCTAATATTTATTATTCTATAAAAAATCATTGCTTTATGGTCATTAACCAGAAAGAAAACAGGCGAGAGCGTTTCTATGGAGAAAAGACCATCTGCATTTCCTCGTAACGTACTTTCCGAGGAACGGGGGTGACACACTGCTAACTTCCAAACTCCGGGCTGCCCATATTGTAAGACCAAGGGGTAATGCGCCTATTGTCTATAACTGGGCACTAAACCAGACTTTGGCTGTTACTAAGAAATTCCTATTGGGAAAACACAAAAACACTTCTCCCAAGGTGGTGATCAAACCCAGGACCCCATGCTAAGAAGTCGCTCTTGCAACCACTTGACCGACGAGCCAATCAATTACCATTTCCAATATACATAATCTGCATTCGCGATATTTTTGCCAAAAATGTAAACAAATATGAGTTTATGGAAAAATGACTTTAAATCCTACACAATAACACACGAAATGATGATGATACAATAAAGCTCAGTTTACGCTACAACTTCAAACATTTTTATAACTATAACTTTTTCAAAAGTGCACTCTGAAATCAACTTAATTACTATTAGAATAAAGTTGATATTTGTTTTACTATAAATAATATTAATTTGAAACATACGATCGAATAGACTTTACATACATAAACTCACGCCTTCTTCCCATGGGGATAGGCAGAAACTACAGAACGCCATCTAATATGACCCTTACATACTCCGTTTGCTTTGCTTTTACATCGGAGGGGTTTGAGGAACAGGGTGTAAAGTTCACTCATATTCTATAGAAAAGGGACCAGACGGGTGTTGTTTCTGGCGGGCAACTGCACGATGATTCATGTCGGGCCGTTGTATCTATGCTAGTTGCGCGGTAAACTCTGCTTGCGAGATGCAGGATTTGCGCGACGTCAGAATGACGCGTTGTTCGCATGTGGCGTTGTAGATAGGTACCGCTACAAGAACATTCACAGTCTGATCTCAGTCTCAAATCTGTCAAATAATTATAATTTTCCTACATTTTTGAAATTGATTTTCGCTGAGATGTAATTGGGACTGTATTTTGAACGTTTTTAGTTGGAGGATCGGGAATCGGCCTTCTGGTCATACATGCACACCGCGCCGGTTGCGAGTCAGTATCGGAGTATAGGAGCTCGTTCTAGTTAGGAGTTACAATTAGACATCATGTCTGATTGGAGCATTGTTGAAGAAGTCGTTGTTAACATTGGTTTTGCTTTTTCAGTACGAGGAAATGTTGTAAGAATGTGGCCATTTTTGGAATGAAGTTCTTTAACGTGAATTGTTCTAGTAGTAAATTCGTAGAAATCGTCACTTGACGTGTAAAGAAGGGTGCTTTTCTGAAATGAAAATCATCATTATTAAAGTCCGGCGGCACGTGAGTTATTGCCCGGAATGTTGGTATAATTATGAATATTATGTTTATAATATAAACATTTAAAAGTGCAGCAAAGAAACGCATTTTCATTCTATCTTTCTTTTTATCGTGAGGAAACCTGGAATAATGGTTTAATTCTCAAAAAAAAAAAAAAATGTACAGACGCCAGCACATCAAGCTAATACAATCTGTCATATTTATTTAATAGATTTTCAACTTTATCGCTAAAGCATAGGTTCAAAGTTGATTGGAAAAATTTGAAATTTTTGGGTAGCTTGATGTGCTGGCGTCTGTACTATTAAATGTAGCACACAACTCACTGGCAATACTGTGTAGACAGTCACGTTTTATCCCCCGTGGCGACTGGACGTTCCCTTTGGATTGTTGTGTACTTACTGATAATTCGATCGTTTTATTCTAATCCCTAAGCCCCTAATAAGAGAGCATAATGAACACCACACTCACCAAAGAAAGTTCGTTTTAGTTTGTTTTCCTAATCCTTGACTATTATGGCTCAGATCATACATCTGAATTCGTCGTTTATTATTAAATTCATACCATTAAATGACCTCTAAAATGACCAAGATAAACAAACTTGGCAAACGAATATTAAAGATCACCTCTAATCTACATAAATAAAAATGAATCGCCGAAATGTCTGAACGCGCATAACTTCCGAATGACTGCACCAAATTGGATAATTCTTTTTTTGTTGTGTTCGGTATTGCCGGAACAAGGTTTGTGTGAAAGAAATTATCAGAAATTCGAAAAAAAAAATTGCACCCGTGCGAAGCTGGGGCGGGCCAATAGTTAAATATAAATATCCCAGTAATACACAAATACATCTTTACAAACCCATCAATAAATACACTCCTAAACAAATACATCGTAAACTCACCATCAATAGGTACTGCCAGCCCTCTCAATTAAAATACCTTGAAGATAGCCGACTTTTCAAATAAATCCTCACAATTGGCACCGGGTAGGTACGAGGATAAAATTTATCACTTTTGTTAGAATTCGTAACATTTAATACAACGCGAGGCCCTTTGTATCAATTTTGGCTGACGTTAACTTTCTGACAATATCACCCAAGTTTTTGAGTTAAAAGAAGTAAAAATTGGGCAATTTTGTGGGTAGTTAGAATTTGTGGTGCTCAGTGTAATGGAGCGGGAATTGTTTTTTGTTGTTTTTTTTTTTGTGCCTTTAGGGCCGTATTAGGAAGAGTTTGAATTAGATTTTTGGAAAAATAAACTGGACGTAGAAGGACAAAAATATTAAACTTTGGCAAGAGCGATTTTGTTAAAAGCGGACAATATTAAGTTGTAAAATATAAAATAATTATTAGTTTTTAGTACCAAAAAAGTTTTATAACTCAGTGTCATGATGTTTCGGTAAAAACAATAGCTGAGTTATTGGGTTATTGTCTACCGTTCGTGGATTCAATCAACCAGCAAAAAGTGTGATGTGACATCTGCCAACCCGCACTGGGCCCGCGTGGTGGATTACGGCCCACTCCCTCTCACTGAGAGGAGGCCTGTGTCCCAGCAGTGGATACATTACAGGCTGATTATGTTATGTAACTACAGCTGATTACAGAGTCAACGCCTCGGGTAGTGTAGTTATGATAATAATGATTTTAGAAAATCTGTATTGCACGACTCAAGGTGAATTTAAGCTTTTGGACTTTCTATTTTTTTTTTTTTGATAGCATGTTTACGTTTAGCGACATAATATTGACTGTAACGAAATAGTCTTGAAAATCTTTTATCTGTCCTATAAGCAAGAGTTCTGTGAACATAGCTCATAATATTGTAAGCAGATTAGCCATTCAATTCAAAGAGGTTGGTTACTCTAGTTGCTTATAAAGCAAATATCAAAATGGATTTATTTTTAACTAAAAAATAATCTTCTTTACACAGTTAACTAATCGCTATACAGTTTATTTTTCCTTGTTTTCTAATCAATTCAGTAGTATTGTAATGAATCTATTCCGCTTTAGAAATGGCTGAATAAAACCTTGTTTCATTCGAAGGACTTTCCTCTAAATTGTTGCGTTGGCAATACCTTTGCTAGAATTGGTCTGACAATGGAATTAAAGTTTAGAGCTGTTAGTTTCTTGTTCATTTGTTTTAAATTAGTCAGCTCGTTTTTTATGAAGTTCAATCTGGGCCCTATTCAATATAACTGAAGGCTAATTTTCGTAATTTAAAACGTTCAAAATCTAGTCACAGTCTCATTTCGGCGACAAACAAATGTCAAAAACTTGTCAAAAATGTGGGGAAATTAGAGGTATTTTTCACTGATGACTCTGGATCAGAGGAGCAATTCCCGTAATTTTAAGAACGTTCACAGTCTAATCTCAGTCGCAATCTGTAAATGCGAAAGTGTGTCTGTCTGTTATTTAGACAAAATTTGGTTTAGATATAGTTTGAGTCCCGGGAAAGGACAAAGGATGGTTTTAATTCCAATATTCCCATGGGATCGACACTTATGCGGGTGAAACCGTGGGATGCAGCTAGTTTTAAATATATTCATAGTAGGTATTAGGGATATACTTCACATCCATAATCAAAATAGGGTCACCCCCAATATCGGGCAGTAACATCGAAACAATAGCCATAAAGTCTATGCGCATAATTTAATTTATACACAATATAATACGCTGAAACTTGCTAGAATGCGGTCACGGGGAATATTGCACAGTTGGCGGTATTGCCCGGTTGGCGATATTGCCAAAAGTTCAGCCGTCAATTGGTGCGGTGTTGAACAGTACATTTAGCTATAAAAGGTTCATTATGTAAATAAAATAGAAAGTGCTACGCAAACCTATTGCCGATAGATAGTGGATGGCAGTAGGTCAAGATGAATCAAACTGGTTATTACTCTCCTCACGTTAAAAGGAACGCTGGCGTTTACCTGCGCACTGAGCGATTTAACGATCAAATTGGTGGTATGAAGGGAGCGCGACGTTAGTAAAGTAACTATTATGATTCTACAATAAAACAATTACACGTATATACAGGCTGGGCAAAAAATCGTGGATCAAACGAAACAGGGCGATAGTTGGGGTTATTTGTAGTAAAAAATATGTTTGTGCGAGAGCCCTAACTTGATCTCCTTAAAAGTTATGACAATTTGAGTGTTTACAGTAAGGGTCTAATGTTAGAAATAATTTGTTTTGAGCCTTAAAAGAAATTGAAAAAAGTGCCAATACCTACTGATAAATCATGGTACCCACTGTCATAAAAGCACTGTTGTAGTGATGATACTTTTTTTTTGTTTTTTTTTATTTAATTTTTTTTTTACTGTAAATAACCTCAACTATCGCCCTGTTTCGTTTGATCCACGATTTTTTGCCCATCCTGTATATGAAACAATAGCCTAGCACTTTGGGACAAGACTGTACCCGTGCGCAGACACAGGGGGTGTGTCCACTGTCGCTCAGCGTTCTTTTTACGTGACGACAGATGTAATACTTCAGTAGTGTGAGAAAGATTGATACTAAAATTATAGATTTATTTTAAGTAGAAACTTTGAAGAAGAAGGACAAATAAAACGTTTGTTCTCACTAATTCGATTCATTAGTTCGATCGTCGAACTAGTGAGATTTTTTTTCTCAATTGTTTGACCGTCACATGATCAATGCTCTGTTCTGTAAAAATCGCACCGTAAAATGTAGGTGGAGTGCGCTTGAAGTGAGCTGTCAATTTCTAGCATCGGGTGAAATGACAGCTGACTTCAAAGTCACTTCATGCAAGTTTTCACACTGAGATTTTTACAGAATAGACTGGATATTACTTGATTATGTTGATATAGATAATAATTAATAACTCCTATTTATTTCGCTCCGTACATGTTAAAAAAAATAAGAGATTAAATAAATTATTTTTTATAAAGGCAACAAAATCCAAAAAAAATGTGTATGTCGTTTTTATTTAACACAATTTAAATACAATATTTTAAACTGGTATATATAGAAAAAAAAAGATTAAAATTAAAACAGAAGCTCATAACCTTACAGTTTTTCTTCTTGAGATACATTGCTACCAAACAAACACACACCAAACACACACATACCTTAGCTAAGTTTACCTAACTCACCAACATTGACATAACTGTAATTACTTCACTTAAACAAATACTTTTTTCTAATTAACCTTCTGCAAATATATTTACTCTGTCCCCCTCTCATCTGCGATAGAGCCCTTCTCGTAGCACCGTAGCACCGTCGTAGCTCCGTCGTAGCTAGGTAACTGCTACGGCGTAGCGCATACATAATATATCATTCAGCAGTTTTTAGTGGTCCTTAGTGAAATGAGAAAGCTCTATATCTTTGTTTCCTTTTAGAAGAATATGTTTAGTGTCTTTTGCTGTGATTTATGAGCTTGCAGGTTAATTTAAAGTAAGGAAAGACAAAGAAAAGGTAGGTTGTATGTTTTTTCGGCAGTCGTATGTTTGTGTCCAAGACAAAATATATTCTGTAATGGATGAATATTATGGTTAAAACTGATTTGGCTAAGTTTTTTCAGTTTTTTTTTTGTGTGCCTTAACAAATATATATTTTTTTTCTTTTTTCTGCCGTGTCATTATGCAGGAAGAGCAGTGGTGGCCTACTGTAAACGGTCGCGACTTACAAATTTTAGATCGTAGTTTCGAACCCAGACAGGCGCTTTACTTTGTGTAAATTATTTCATCACCACTGCTCTCAAAACCGTGAAAGAAAACATCGTGAGGAAACCAGCATGTCCTAGAACCAAAAATTCGAAGACATGTGACATCAACCAACCCGCACTGGGCCCGCGTGGTGGATTCCACTCCCCACTCCCTCTCACAGAGAGAAGGCCTGTGTGGCCTGTACTGGCCTGTAGTAGGTACATTATAGGCTGATTATGCAAAGACATCGACCCACAACATATTACACACTTTGTATTGTTCATAAAAATAGGTATCGCTTAATTAACCCCATTTTCCAGTATTTATGGCTCCATACTGACCTTTTATTAGGTATTATTAAGGTACTAACTTTTGTCCACGGCTTCGCCCGAATGGATGTTGAAAAATATCCCACGGGAACGTACTAACGAGATAAAAGTATTCTATGTCTTAATCCAGGTTATAAACTACCTGTTTGCCAAATTTCATCCAAATCCGTCCAGCCGTTTTTGCACCAATCCGGGATATACATCCAGACAAACATATTATACACGGTTATTTTAAATTGAATAGCCAAACTCCGCAAAGAAAAAACTTGACAACAATAACTACGGTCGTTGACTGCACAAAAAAAAAAAAAACAAAAATAGATACCCATCGCGTTTGCGAAGTTTGTCTACCCAATTGAAAATAACCCAGTATGTGTACCTACTTGTTAAGGTGATCATAGTAGCATCATAATATATCCTCAGAGGCTACTGGCCTGCCAATTCTACCGACCCTCTTTTACAAAGAAACGTGAACTTTCTCACACAGAAACTTATTACTCGTCACGTTCACTTTAAGCACTGTTTACATTGTACTGAAAACACTTAAATACAATGTACAGGGTCTCTTAATACTCGCTATTAAATGTTTTATTTGTGCTTTATTGTGCTTTAAAATCGGCCATGTTTTAAACATTTTCTTTGTGGTGAACCTCCTTAGAATAATAGCCTTCTCCAGGGAAATTTCTAGCACCGTAGATAGAATATAGCTATAATAGCATAATTTAGCATAATCAGCCTATAATGTACCCACTGCTGGGACACAGGCCTCCTCTCGGTGAGAGGGAGTGGGTCGTAATCCAATACGCGACCCCAGTGCGGGTTGATAGAACGATGTCACATGTCTAGGACATGTCAGTTTCCTATCGATGTTTTCCTTCACTGTTTTGAGAGCAGTGGTGATGAAATTAAATACACAAAGTAAAGCGCCTGCTTGGGATCGAACCCTCAACCTACAAATCGTATGTCGTGGCCGTCAAATATAGTAAAACCGTGTCAAATATAGCTAAGAACCAAATGGTGGCCATTTGGTTCTTAGCTATATTTGACGGTTTTGCTCTGGCATTTTTTAGACCATTACATTTCGTTTCTTTATCTATTTCCTTAACTTCTTACATTTTTAAATATTTCTTAAAATGTAAAAAGAAAGTATATAAAAAACATTTAAAAATATAAAAAAATAGTGATCAGCCGATGTCGGGAGCAAGGTCCAAGCTACCGGTGGTTAGGGCTCCAGAGACAGGAACCTTACAATGCGAGCCGTATCGAGGAGTACTGCCTTTTGAATCAGGCATTTGATCCAACCGCCTAACGAGAGCCTCGATAGATGTTGATCGAGGCTTTCGGCCACCAGGCCATTGGCCGATACGACAATCGGCACAATGACAACCGAGCTCATATTACACATGTCAACAACCTCGTGTCCTAAGTCAAGATATTTAATTTGTTTTTCTTTCTCATCTTTCACGAGGTTCTCGTCAGACCATCTTTCACACCAGCCTTCAGAATAAAATCTCAAATCTCAAATTGTTTATTGCAATCCATAATGTACAATAATTACAGGTGGTAAATAAAAAATAATAGACACAATTATGGACCCTGTCGGGCACGGCAAATTTTTAAATAAGTAGAGAGAGGAAGGAGGAAGAGCGCTTTTTTAACTTTCCTTGATATTAAATTAGAATTATTTTCTATGCTATTACCTATGTATTTATATTTCCATTCATTCACTTATTATATTTATATTTTATATGCAGGTAAAAAAAAAAAAAAAAAGCGAATAGGTTGGTATGGCTGCTCTCTAAACGTTGAAGGAAAACATCGTGAGGAAATCAGCATGTCCTGGAACTAAACATTCGAAGACATGTGACATCTACTCCCTCTCGAAGAAAGGAGGCCTGTGTCCCAGCAGTGGGAACATTATAGCCTGATTACAATAAGTTGGTATATCTACCCAGCTGCTTTTGAAGTAACATAATTAAAAAAATATATGTTGACAAACTTTTGAACGTCAATAAAAGAACATGAATATAAAGTACCCAATCATGATGTGATGAATATTGACAATCTTTATAATGGTGTTTTTCATTGGACATCAGTCAGCCATGTTTTGTGTTCAAGGGTACTTTAAAAATGTTAATTTCACAGCCAATACGTGGGTGTAATTAATCGGGGACCAAGATTAACAGAATAAAGGAAAATGTTTTTTTTTTTTATTAAAAAATTATTATCAGAATGGTCAGAATTGAAATAAATTTGTAATTATAGGAGGGCAGTGGTGGCCCAGTTGTACTGGCCCCGACTTACGCGTTGTAGGTCGTGAGTTCGAACACAAGCAGACACTTAACTTTGTATATTTAATTTCATCACCACTGCTCTCAAAACGGTAAAGGAAAACATTGTTAGGAAAGGCATGTCCTAAAACCAAATAAATTCGAAGACATGTGATATCCACCGACAAGCACTGGGCCCGCGTGTTGGATTATGGCCCACTCACACCACAACATTATAGGCTGATTATTACGAATTACATGATGATAATCTCCTTAAGGATGGATATATAAATAAATATAATAATATTATTTTTGAAAATAATTTTCAGTCCATTTTTGTGGTCGGTCCAAAAATCTGTAAACGTAATTTTACGCTCAAGTAAATTAAGTTTAATGAAATAACCCTACAGATAAGATAACATCCATGTTTAGTAAAAAACAAGTTATTTTAGGCCACAGACTACAATACCAACATCCAATACACATCTAACATTAAACAAAGACAATTTTTTTTTTCCGCTAGCACAGACAAAACCCTTTCTCCGTTTTTATTTTATTTATAGTTTAAGAGGGAGCTAACGAATTGCACACACTGGGAGCGTACAACGGATTGTGTTTTTATTTTTTTTAGTTCACAATTAGTGTGTTGTTATTTTTGTTGGATTTCTATATCTTACGGTTTGTTATTGGTTAAAAGCTAAAAACACGAATAAAACTCGCGTGAAAAATCTTGGTATTATTTCAAACGTTTTATGTGGCGTTCCGTGTAAAAAAATATCTTTAGCGTTGAAAGTTTTTATTTTCATAATATTATTATGGAACTGAAAGGATTTGGGGGTTGCCTTCTCTCAGCAGTGGGACAGTGTAGGAACGAAAAAGTTTCAATGCAAAAGATGTGATTTTGAAGTGAAAACTTCTTTAGCGGCGTTGTACACTTTTTTTGTAATGGGTAAAAAATTTTAAACTCGCGTCAGGACACGTGACCTGCGGTGCTATTCTGTAAAAAACTCACCGTAAAAACTAAGGTGAAGCGAGCTTAAAGTGAGCTGTCAATAGTGTCAATCCCTAGTATTAGTTGGAATGACAGCTCACTTTAAGCTCACTTCACCTAAGTTATCACGGTGATCTTTTTACAGAATAGCACCGCAGATCGAAAATTCGTAAGACAAAAGTTAAAAATCGAAATCGTCGAAATTATTTTAAAAATATTATTTTAAAATGTTTTCACTTCTGTCGGCACTCCCGGAGTGTAACCCGTCGTTTATTTTTATGTGTTGCAACATCTCCAATAACATCAAAACTGTACGTCAAAGTTGACAACAAACGTGTATAAGAGCGCGAGTGTTTGTTCTTCCGTAAGAAATTGCATTTTGATGCTATTAGTGTTTTACTTCATACTTTGAGGTAAGAACTTTCATTATATTTACGTTAACATAACGCCTGTGATGATGTGTGATGAGGGGGCTTGTGGTCAAGGTCAATGTCAAAGCATTTATTACAAATAGGCACATAAAAGGCACGTTTGAACGTCAAACATTACAATAAATTAGAATTGATTCTAGTCGCCCCTTCCAAAAGGCAGTTTTCGTATGGAGAAGAATGGGCAAGAAACTCCACCATTACCCTTTTAAATTGTTTTACAATATTTACATACATTATAAATAAATTATAACGTTAAGACGATGCACCTAAAATAAAATTACTATACCACAATAGGTAAAATAATTAAAAATGAAACCATGACAAATAAATTAATTACGTGATAGATACATGGTGCTCACATATTTACAAACCAGCACCCTAATTGCGTAACACACTATCAATCGGAATCTGAATAATTTTGAAGCAAATTGGTAATCCATTGATTCATAAGTTCGAAACATTTGTCTGCTCAACACGTAAATAACGCAATGAATGTCGTTGAACTGTCAAAGTGAAACCGATTCCGATTGACAATTGAAGAAGGTAAAAGTAGGCGTGTCTATTAAAAAGCGATTATTACGTAAGCCTTCTTTTTACTAGGTTATCGTATCTTGTATGGATCAGAATGTTGGGCCACAAAAGGGATGAATGAAAGGCAATTGCATGCAGCAGAGATGAGAACGCTAAGAGGGATGTGTGGTGTTACAAGAATGGATAGAATAAGAAATGAGTACATAAGAGGAAGTTTGAAAGTGGCACCGGTAACTGAAAAGTTGTATGGAAATCGGTTGTCATGGTATGGGCATGTGATGCGGAGGAATGAGGAAAATGTCGTGAGGAAAGTTTTGAGTATGAATGACGATGGCTATAAGAGTAGGGGAAGACCAAAAAAAACGATGGATGGAATGTGTGAATGATGATATGGTTAGAAAGGGGGTGACTACCGAGATGACGACTAATAGAGAAGTATGGATGAAAAAGACATGTTGCGCCGACCACAAATAAATTGGAATAAGTGCAGGAAGTGGGTGAATGATGAATCGTGTGAATGGTCTAAGCGACCTACGAAAAGTTAAGACCTTGACCGCAATGAAATTCCACTATTTTTCCCTGTAACGTTTAATTACAGCACCAGAATACCCACAATCTAATATATTTAAAACCCATCTCATTGTGTCCTCAACCGAGGCCACGTTCCAACGCTTTTTATTTCTGTCGATTGAAATTTATTTGACGCATCTCTATCTCGACAGTCGACATTAACGCCAAGTTTTATCGACAACGACTTATCGACGCGCCCCGCTCTAGTGCTGACGTAATTATGGCGTTTAATGTTTTATTTCTTTACTTCAGTTTTATTGTTTTATTTTGTTGTAATTTGTATTTGAATTTTCTGTTTTTACATTTTTTTTGGTTATCAGTGGATTTTGAAAATAGATTACTATTAGATAATCAAGTTATCAATCTAATTACTTATATGGCGAATGTTGATATGCTGACAAAAATCAATCAAAATTATGTTGTAATTGGGTTGGTTATATAGTATGACCAACTCAATTATGAATATAACATAATTTTGATTGATTAGTTTACTAGAATCTAGTAAACTAATCAATCAAAATTATGTTATATTCATAATTGAGATAGTAAACTTGTTTTTTTTTTATTTCTATCCAGCACTGTCCCCTTCATTATAAAGTGAAAACTGACAGCTGTTAATTTCGGTGAAAGGCAATCTGGCTGCGTCTTGAGAGTCTGTCATGAACAGCGTTAATAAGCATTGTTTTTTAGGGAAAAAAAACCCTTTTTACAAAATATAAATCCGACGTCAAAAAGTAACACTGCGAACTGAAAAATAACGGAAAGCACAAAATATTTTATAAGCAGGAAATTTTTAGTGTTAGACTTTATGTGCAGACGCCAGCATATCAAGCTACTACAATCTCTCAAATTTATTTAATAGATTGTTAACTTTATCGCTAAAGTATTAAGGTTCAAAGTTGACTGGGAAAATTTTACAGTTTCGGGTAGCTTGATGTGCTGGCGTCTGGACATACTACTCTAACGCAGAATTTCTATTTCGCAATATATCCTATTTGCTGAACTTTCACTTTGCAAAATGTTCCCTATGTAGACTGTCCAATGTTTACAATGCACTCTGCAAAATGACTACTTTAATAAATAAGTACCTATTTCTTTTCCGAAACTGTTTCACTCGAATACTCCAAATAGAGGGTGATGTCATATCTGTCTTTTAACTAAGTTTAATAGAATAGAATACTATTTATTATGTCCAGACGCCAGCACATCAAGCTACCCGAAACTGTCAAATTTTTCCAATCAACTTTGAACTTCTTTGAAAAGTCAAAAAAATAGCGATCGAATGAGTATAAAAACCTCAATGTCAAATTTATCGAATACTTCACATAGGTACCTATATACCAGATACTTAGGGGCGTATAACACTTCCAATATTAGTCGCAAAATCACGAGTTTTCTATTGAAAAACCATCCGAATCTCGTCTCTTAAGTTTGAGTGACAATCGTCTCATTAGTTATTACGGAGAATCGCAGCTATTTTTGGTCAACAGTGTTAAATAGTACAGATATCTTTGCAATTATTATTTGTGAAATAAAATGTTTGTATATAATATTAATACGGCCGCGACTTACGAGTAGTAGGTCGTAGGTTCGAATCCAGACAGGCGCTTTATTTTGTGTAAATTATTTCATCACTATTGATCTCAAAACGGTGAAGGAAAACATCGTGAGGAAACCGGCATTTCCTATAACCAAAAATTTAAAGACCTGTGACATCTTCCAACCCGCACTGTGCCCGCGTGGTGGATTACGGCCCATTCTCTCTCACAGAGAGGAGGCTTTGTGTCCCAGCAGTGGGAACATTATAGGCTGATTATTTATATTTCGTCTAAGGAGAGTAGAAACGGTTTTAAGACCATAATATTAAAAGTGAACAAAGATTGAGCACGCCTTACCGCCACGGTCAAGGCATTCCACAACTATTCAACTATTATAATTATAGGTACTACATTAATAATAATGAACAATTTTAAAGCAAGTAAAGAAATGAGCAATATAAAATATAATTAAATAAATAATTAATAAATAGATAGACCTGTATATAAAATATAAATAGAATAATTGAATGAATGGAAATATAAATACATAGGTAATAGGATAGAAAATAATTCTAACTTTACCACAAAGAAAGTTAATAAAGCGCTCTTCCTCTCTCTACCTATTTAAAAATTTGCTGTGCCCGACAGGGTCCATAATTGTTTCTATTATTTTTTTATTTACCACCTGTAATTGTACATTATGGATTGCAATAAACAATTTGAGATTTGAGATTCCGTAAGTTCAAAAGTGATCCAATCTACCAACGCCCTTGTAAAATAATTCGCGCAATTTATTCAAAATGGACGCCAGATAAAACTATGATGATAAGCCAATACAAAAACAGTTTATCCAGGTTTCTGGGCGGGTTTCATAGTCTGCTTTAGATGAAACCTCTTCGAGAGGATATAATCTACGGATTAGGAATCGGTTGTTTAGTCCTTCATAGATCTTTGTTAGTTAGATGAACAATTGAGCTGGAACGATGAATATGGAAGGATTGGTATATTTTCAACCTATTTAGGTTGTGGAGCGGAAGCGTGATGGTACGACAGAAAGAAAGTTTAAACGGCTATAAACCTGGTTAATGACAGTGGAATTCAGTTTCAGCATAAAAAGGAAAGAATATTTAGTATAGAAATGGATATAGGCGCATCATATGCTCCGAAACTGTAGGCTAGAGAGTAATGGGTAGCTCTCCGTCCGATCAGGACCAGGCCCGTGCCGGACGGCGCGTGTGTGTTCTACGCGCGCCTGAAAGACATGTCAGCATAAAGGAAGGGGCCGGCTAGGGCCGAAGCCTGCCGGGGTAGCGGGATCGCCCGAAAGGGTTATCGCTTCCCCGGAACATAAAGGGCTAAGGAAGGAACACGGGTGGGTTTTAGTCAGTAAGAGTCTGACACTCCCTTCCGCTCCACCCAGAGCGGGAGGAGTCATTAGATGATTTCCCATAAAAAAAAAAGAGGGTAATTTTAAAAGTGTTTGGGTCGTTCGATATTTTCACGAATTGGGATTATTTATCTGCCCAATAAGTGTAAACCAGAATAGTTGAAAGGTATACCAGGGTAAAACCATTTGAACGCGTTCGTATCTGGAGTTTACAGGTACCTATCATTAAAATTGTATGTCGCTGCAAATTAAAACCACTAAAGCGGTCTCTTAGAAAATGTATAATTAGCAATAAACATAAAACGATTCAAAAATATGATTCAATAGTGGTGGTAGATTAATAAATTTATCGCGTAATCGCGTGGTGGATTACGGCCCACTCAGTCACAGAGAGGTGGCGTGTGTCCCAGCAGTGGGAACATTATAGGCTGAATATGCTAGTTTTTTAAGGTTGTCTATTTGAGCATCCTCATCAAATACCATTTATATTTTAATTATTATTATTAATAATTACTATACAAAAACAAAGGACACTTAGGCGTCGAAGTACTCGTCCGCATCGCTGTCATCCGTATCAATACCATTTTATTTTGTTACCCGACACAATTCTGACAATTTAATAATTTAAACTACTTCCAAGATTTAATATGATGAAGTGTTCCTACCCTTATGCCCGCCCCACTACACCCATCTGTCGATCACCCTCTATTTCCTACCCCCAACTACTTGTAAATCAACTTACGCCCCGAATCAAATAAAGGCTCTGCCCAAATAAATAAGATTCCGCACGTAACTTCAAGTGATACTTGAACTGACTTGTGTTTACTTGAGCACGATATTTTTATTCTTGTGAAGGGGCACGTCTCCAGTGAGTGCTGCCCTTTATTTTAGATTAACATAATGGAAGATGAGGAAAAGTTGTTAGATTTTAGAGGAAATAGGTTTTTTTTTTGGGACGTCGGCGGGTCAAATATGGCGTCATCCTTTGAAACATTTTTGGAACATCAAAAGGACACTTTGAGAGGAAGCTTTTAATATGAGAAGGGCGTATTAAATGACCAGCGACAATAATTACTAGGAACTAGCCTGCGACTTGTCTTGACTTCTTTTTCCCCCGACCCACCGCGTCACATCGCATCGTCTGCCCGCGCTATTACTTCGTTTTCGCTTATGGTTCGTTCTGACTTTTTATTATTGTTTTTGCTTGGCTCCTGAGGGCCCTAGCATGATTTTAATAATTTTTAAGCGACTTCAAAAAAGGAGGTTCTGTATTCGACCAATATGTATGTATGTCCGCGATTTTCTCAAAAACCAATAAACTAATTTTGATAATTCTTTCACTAATGTGATCTACATACTTTCAGAAAGGTTTTGTTATATAATATATTATGTAATTATTCTTATGTACGATGTTATATGCATAAATGTACTGCATCTCCAGCATTTCTATGCGAATTTTGATGATTCTTCTAGTCGGTGTCTTCAATTCTTCAATGCACTAGTGTTATTTGAATTTGTGTGCAGTAGGTACAACTAAAAAGTGAAAAATAAAAACTTTTTTACATAAAAAAACAACCGACTTCAAAAAAAAAACTACAAAGTGATAAATAACTTTAATTTCGGAAGTCGGTGTCAAAAAACGAAAATGCGGAACCAACGACACCGACTTCCGAAATTAAAGTTATTTACCACTTTATAGTTTTTTTTGAAGACGGTCGGTTGTTTTTTTTGTAAAAAAGTTTTTCAAATCCGACTGGGAGTTCCAAAGGTTAGCGCGTTCAAACTAAAAAAAAACTCTTCAGCTTAGGTAGATAGATAGGAGCTTCATTTTGATCTAGACTCATGGCTAGCAGTATACGTTGGTTGTCTTGGTTGATGGCAAGCTAAGAAGGTGAATGGTGGGGAAAGGAACCTTGAACTGACGATGGTACTCGTTCGCAAAATCACCTACCGAATACCTTAGCTATAGTAATTCAATATTCGGTATACTACTATAGTAAATGTGAGTAGTCACTGCACACCCCCACCTTATTTCAAGTTAAACAAATATCAACTTTATTGCAATGAAAATTAAGTTGATTTCAGAGTGACTAGCACTATTGAAAGAGATATAAAAATGTTTGAAGTTGTAGCGTAAACTGAACTTTATTGTGTAGGAATTAAATATATTTTTCCATTGATTCATATTTGTTTACATTTTTGGCAAATAAATCGCGAACGCAGATTAGTTTGAATGCCCTAGAATAAAGTATTAGCACAAGTTTTTGGTTGTGAGTGCAGTAGCGGCCCAGTGGTAACGGCACCGACAGACGAGTTGTAGGTCGTGGGTTCAAAACCAGCAGGCGGTTTACTTTGTCTAAATAATTTCATCACTGCTGCTCTCAAAACGGTGAAGGAAAACATCGTGAGGAAACCGGCATGTCCTAGAACCAAACATTCGAAGACATGTGCCATCTACCAACCCGCACTGGGCCCGCGTGGTAGATTACAGCCCAGTCCTTCTCGAAGAGAGGAGGCCTGTGTTCCAGTAGTGAGAACATTATAAGCTGATATACTATGCCAGTTTTTGTCATAGGCTTCAAAATTCTGACAAGTATCGGGAACGAAAAAAACCGTTTCAGATACATGTTGTGAAGTGACGAAACACTATCGCGACTTCTGCCTTTGTGCGGAAAAGTGGAACCACTTTAATGCCCTCATCCCCTAACTGTCATAAAACTACCCACTTTTAAAGTGTCCGTTTCTATTTAGTCCAACCGCTATCTAGTATTAAAGGGTACTTTTTATTGGCGACACCTCCACTCCTGCTGACCTCCCAGGCCCTGTCATAAACTACAATGTTCTGCGTCTGGTCGACGCATCGAATCCCCTATCGACACTTAAAACTGGCTGATGGTAGTTCGTAACTGACTGCTATCAACAGATCAAAACTATTAGTGGGGTGTGTGGTGCAAGTGAAGAGAGATTTGCGGTTTTATTGACTTCTACAAATCATAAATGATTCTAATTCTGTAAGTTGGTTTGTACAAACACTTTTACACGCCAATCATATTATTAAAACTAAATGAGGTCGGCGTTTCATATCTGACTACTCTGAGAAGAAAGACCGAAATTATATATTACGTATTTTATTTTGGTGTTTATGTTAATTTTTGTGTCATGTTCACCGCAAATAAACGTTTTTTCTTTCTTTCCTTTTCTAAATAAACTCAGAGGTCACAGTTTCTTTGAAAGTCCAAACATAATCTTGGTCAGATCATGTAAATTGGTGTCTGAAATTATTTGTTTGGTACGCTTGGATTGAGAGCCCGTTAACATGTACCACAAGCACACAACATCGCAGCGACAAAATGTCGGCGAGTGGTTAATAGTGTCGCTGCAGCTTCTTGCAGTTGCGTTTAGGTTGCGTTGTCGCTAGTAGTTGCGATGTGGTTACGACGTGGCCTTTATGTGATCGGTAACGCTCAAACCGTCGATTTTGACGGCCAAAACGTGGTCTGTAAATGTTTCATGGTGACATTTTGGTTGTATATATTTTTCTGACTCAAGGGTTCACAGCCCGCGTTTGGTACAGCATATCACGAAGAAAATGCATTATCTGTTCCCACTGGTCACAGCCCGCGTTCATGAAGAACGAACAAAAAAACTGTCATACACTTATGATAAGAAATATTTAAATCTATACTCATGCGCCATTATCAGCTATGCAATTATTAAATAACGACACAGCAAAGGCATATTGTAACAATGACGATGCTCTCCTCAAAGACACTGTTAAAAACATATTTTAAAATTCCTTGTGGTGTCTTACGACTTCCACGCGAAAGAAGTCGCAGGCAGAAGCTAGTGTTTAATAACTTTTCTTCTGAAAAGTAAGTACACATGTTGTTATAACATGGGATTCAACAAAATGGGATTAATACCTAAAAAATGGGATTCAAAACTGGGATCCAACGAAAATAAATCTTTGTCTAAGCATAATGGATTCTAAAAATGACATTACTGAATATAAATTTTAGACACACAAGCATAATTAATATTATGTAATAAATGTTTGTGTGTCTAAACTCTAAACAAAAATAATTTGATAACAAGCACCAGTTCAAAGTAATTAAAATACAACAAAAATAAATCACAATCCGTCCGCTACCTTTCCTCAATCACACCGCACCGTATCACACCGATTCTAAATTCGACGCGTAGGTACTTCGCAATATCGTAAACCAACTCATCGATCGTGTAGGATCAGCATAATGCTAACGTAACGCAATTTCAATAACACCCAAACGGTATTGTAAAATATACGACGGTGTAAATTCGGACATGTTGATTTAATATTACCTAAGAGGGGATTGTGAGAACTATGCGGTACTTTCGGAGTAGGTCAGTTGGAAATAAATTCTGTAATAGTACGTGAATCATATGAAAATAGTTGGTCTCTAAATAGAGTTCGAACCCAAGTCGGCCGGAGCAAAGACAATCTCCACAGCCATCCGTGGAGATTATGGGTTCATGTACAACTCAGATTTCAAGTACGTATACGGCGTCTACCCATAGACAATGGCATACCTTCTTATGCGGTCAACCCAAACGTCTTTGATATTGTTCATCGAGTTCATCGATTACTGACAAATCCTTGCAATGCCTGGACTAGCCCACTCAAATCTGTGTAGTAGGTACTTTCCGCAAAAGACCATTTCCAACTTCAATCTACATGGTCTTCATATGATCTAACCAAGATCTAAAAGAGACTGTGACCTCTGAGTTAGTTTCGGCCTTTCTTCTCAGAGTACTCAGATAAGGAACATTGTTCCTGACGGGGATCCCCCGATCGCACACGTTTTTGCTATTTTAATGATTTTGGTAATAAAGTAAATATCTTCAGCGACACGTTTTTGAAGAGATCATTTGTGAATCTCGGTTCAACAAAAGATATCTAGATTTTGATATTATCGTGTCTCATCGATTTCATTGAGAGTAATTTAGAAGACCTGATGGCCAATCAATCAACTCCGTCACAATATTGTTGAAAACAGTCCTAGTTTTGGAAAAATAGAAAGAAGGAAAGAAAAGGGAAAATGTTTGTTCGTTGTGTCTTGTTTCCTGTAACACTGGGCGACTCCTAAATGTAATGAGTTTGTTTCGCCATCCCTCAGGGGTAATCAAATAGAAAATATCGACTCCATCTAGCTTATTTTTTTTTTTAATATTACTTTGTGGCAGCATCTACATCGCCACATGCGAACTGCGCATCACAATGACGTCATAAAAAATCCTGCATCGCGCAAGCAAAAACGTTCCGACGTCAATTGTCGGGCAGTCGCCCATCAGACACAACACCCGTCTGGTCGGTGGAACCTCTCTTTTCTATAAAGGATGTGTGAACTCATCACACATTAGTATCGGAATCAATTTTACACGTTATAGAGGCATACCTCATAATATCCTCTTTACAGAATAAATATTTTCATTTCAATGCCTTAATATTATTCCACGTTGGATTCTCAAATCTCGGGTCTGGGCTTAAAGTTGAAAATGCAACAGAGCGCGTTTGTTTTGTTTGCATTTAAGTGTCACCTAGTGTTAGTGAAAACAGACATACCTACACCTTAATATTTACGTATACAATATTTTACCCGCTGCGAAAATCCACAAAACTAGCAAATTAGGTATCCAACATTGTCAAAGAGACGTTTATTTGCAGTGTAGGATCCAATTTGTCGACTAAACACACACGTTGTCAGTTATGCATAAAATTATGTTCTTGTGCTATTTATTCTATATTATTATTTACATAAATAATAGGTAATACTAGATTTTTGTTACACCCACGTATTTTTCAAATAAACACGTTAGTATTATATGCCAAATATGTCTGCCGGTTTGGTCCCATTTCGCGACTACAATACCATATAAAAAAATAGATTTAAGTATTTGTGGTAAACGTAACGCAAAGAAAGAACAAAAAGAACAACTTGGGGGAAAATATGGGTCACATCCACGCACAATGGCCATCGCTCAGCAAAATGCTGCGACAGAACGCCGGTGCTGGCATTGCCGTGATGACAACCGGTGCAGAATATAATAAGATATAAATAAAAAAAATAGTAAAAAAAATAAAACAAACATCAGATTTCGATCAAACTAGATGACAAATTAGGCTGAGAATCAGCACTTTTCGAACGTCAAAATTACATAAGACAGTCCCCCAAAACGCCCTCCCTTCACCTACGCGAACTGAGCCACAAAATATAGCTTTATTTGACCTAAAAGTGACCCCTAAACATTCTGTAGCCTTAAAATTTTTGGAACAGTTGTTTGAGCGGTAAAATAGCCAGTTAAAAGGTCCCTTTAGGGATATCTGAAGGTTTGAAGTTCAAAGACCAGACGACTATGCATAAATTAAAGCCTCCTCAGCTTATGTCTATTAGTAGTTTACTAAAACCATACCACAAGCACTTTAAATTTTTTTTTTCGTCGATAGACCGACTCAAACTTCTCTAACCAATGTTTACGAGTAGCAATTTGAATGGCTCCATCGTGAACCTCACTGAAAGCCCTAAGAAATCCTTATCCAGTATAGGACGCTGCGGCTGTACGATGAGACGCACCTACAAAGGCCTTTCATAATTAAGGATCTGTAATTCTACTAACGTTGCTATAGAAATTTCAATCAAATTTTCAATTAAAGCCAACTCCTCATCAACTATAACTTAACTCCATTAGTTTAACAAACGCATCGATTACAAAATTACAACACGTATCGAAAACCGCATAATACCAGTCGAAACCGAATTAATTTAGATAAAACCATTTTAAAGCGGTTATATTGGATGACACAAAACCTATTTGGACCACAATGTTGGACAAATATTGTTTTTGTCGTGTTTAATTTTGGTTTAGCAATATTAATTGCCGTTTCAATTAAAACTATTGTAGCTGTATAGTTTTGGCTATAAAGTAGGCGTGAAAACTTGTTGGTTCGATAAAATTATGTAAGTATAAAGTAACTCGATCGGAAGACCCATGATTAAATCAAGTAGGTAAATTGACAATGTTATTATGTTTTTGATCATGGTTTACGTGGCTGGCGCGTGTTAGGAGGTCCTGGGTTCAATAACAAGGTTCAATCAACTCAGCCTGTCGCAGTCTACTGCTGGACATATTCCTCTCCCAGGTTGCGCCAGAACACCCTGTCCTCTGCCTTCCACGTCGGCTGGAACAGCCGACTTTTTAAGGTCGTCGGTCCATCTAGCTGAGGGGCGTCCCACACTACGCTTGCCGATACAAAGTCTCCACTCCAGGAGTCATCTACTCCACCAGCCATCAACAAGGCCAATGACAAAGATATGAAATCTTGTAATGGATGTTTTGTTCAAAACTTTGATTGTTCACATGCAATCAAATTCCACTCCAACCACAAATCTAAAACAGCACTCACTGACGCAAAACACAACAACGTAACACTACCACAGTCTTTTACATTAACATTCAAACGTTTCTGAGTTTACAACTTAACATACAAACAAACGGGCTGTAAAACTTTGATAGCGCATGACGGATGATCGCTGAGAATTCGTGAATCGTAAATTTTATGACTATGTGCCTGTGAGTAGATTGAGTCCTGATTGACCAGCTCCCTGCAGACCTATCAGGGTTTAGGCAATTATTTTGGTTGTTAAATGTGCTTTGTTTCGGCGGGTTCTTGGGTAATTACAAGAATCCTCTACTAATTAGTTTTAGGCTTCTTTATAGACAGCAGGCCAAATTGTCCATTAATTTTTTTCACAATTTGTCGGAGTGGGGGATTACTGACCCATCCAACACCTAGTACAGTATTCCCAAATTAATAATGCGCATGCAGATCTTCGCTAATTGTCGTATTCCCGGAAACACCCGAATCATTGAATCGTAAGAGCTCTAAACAATGCACTTGCATTTTGCAAGTGCATTGTTCATTTTGCGCTCGGGGAATACGACCGTTGCCGAACAGTGACGAAGATTTCTATGCGCATTCTCACTTTGGGAGACCTGTACGAGTGCGGTGCTTCTGTTAAGACCATGCCCCACTTGCTGGAGTGTCCTAAGTGCCCGTTCACCTGCATCTTGGATGACCTAAAAAATGCCACTGATGCCGCAATTCACGTGGCCACCTACTGGACTCAAACAATATAACTGTTTGTCTCTGCATCACCCAAAGGTTGACTGGTAGAAAATGCCTATGGCGTTAAGTACGCCTCTGTACATTTGTGCTTAAAGTATTAAATAAAGAAAAAACAACGAGCAAGAGTACCATCGAAACGAAAAGAAGAAGTTTTTTCTAAGACACATCTAGCATTTCAACAGTCTATGAACAAGTTTTGAACAGCGCGCAGTTATAGCCTCTTACACTACATTTTATAAAATTAACATAGCTCAGTCCAGAGACCTAATTCTAAAGTTTTTTGAAACCAATGATAATGGGGACTTCAATATAATGCACAAATATTCATGGTCTACTTACTTTCGATACCTTGTCGTAATGATAATCAGGCAATTTTTCACATTGAAATGATTTTACACAAATACATAGTTGCAAGAAAATCAAATAATGCAAGCAGGAAGTGCTAATATTTCAAAACGTAATTTCAATTTCGAAAAATAGCCTAGACAGCAGAAAATTTAATAGCATTTTGCTAAGTTCACAAAACCTCTGCACCTGCATTTTTCCAAAATTTATCGTTCTCAGGTATTGGTAGATTTGGTCAGCAGTACTTTTTACCGAAAGACTAAAGTGGACTAAAGGACCAAATATTACAAGAATTCGTAGAACACTTTGTTTGCACTAACAGCGTAAAAATTTAAATTTGTCACGATTTTCTAACGGTAGTCAAAACCGACACCATGCCAAAAGATCTTAGAGAATCTTAGAAACCAAACTTTGATGTTTACAACGGTTGGATTTATGACTACACAAGTGAACTATATATAAGTGCGTGGGATGTAGCCGATTTGTGGAAATGAAGAAAGACTTGTAAACAACTGCAATAAGATGGGCGCAAAATATTCGCATAATACGCATAATCAGCCAAGGAGACAGGCCTCCTCTCTTCGAGAGGGAGTGGGTCTACTATGTTTTTCTGTGTACATTATACGAACTATCATATTAATCAGCTCATAATGTCTCCACTGCTGGGACACAGGCCTCCTCTCAATGAGAGGGAGTAGGCCGTAATCCACCACGCGGGCCCAGTGCGGGTTGATATAATATGTAACATCTTCAAATTTTTGGTTCTAGGACATGCTGGTTTCCTTACAATGTATTCCTTCACCGTTTGAGAGCAGTGGTGATGAAATTATTTACTCCAATTAAAGCGCGGTTGGGTTTGAAACCACGACCTTACAATTCGTAAGTCGGGGCCGTTACCACTGGGTCACCACTGCTCTAATATTCAGCATCTCTCAATATTATAAATTAAAGTCGTTTTTCGTGTCTGTGTGACCTCGTTGTTCTTCACCATAATTTTGAAAATTTATTCCGGTTCCGTGTATAATATTCAAGTCATCTATACTAATATTATAAAGAGGTAAAATTGTTTGTAAGTTTGTAAGTTTGTAAGTTTGTATGTAGGGGGTAATCTCCGGAAGTAATGAACCGATTTTAAAAATTGTTTCACTGGTAGAAAGCTACATTATTCGGTAGTGCTATAGGCTATAAATTATAAAGATATCATGCATATTAGCCGAACTATCTCAATTTTTGTCTAGCCAGGCGGAAAAAAATAGCTCTAACAACAGAGTTATTTGCATGCGCTGCCTTAACAGTTGTATATAATTGAAAACAATGTATGGCAACCTGGTCCGCTTTGAATAGTTCTACAAAAAAGTCCGCGACACCATATTTCTATCTTTTATATTTTAGCAGATATAGTAGCTTTTATGTGTTAAAAAAAGTATTTTTCGACGTACTTACCTTTGGACGATTTTTTAAACAACAAAATATTAAACCTTATCGAAAAAAATATCATTATGATCACAAGAACATCGTAGAGATACGATTTGCCCAAAACAGTGTGTCAATTGGTTAAATAGTTCCCAAGATAATATAAAATTACTAAATCGGAAAATGCCGCCGTCCATTCACGAACCGCATTAGAACATGCTTTGTACGGA
Organism: Hydraecia micacea; assembly: GCA_914767645.1. Lineage (NCBI taxonomy): Eukaryota > Metazoa > Arthropoda > Insecta > Lepidoptera > Noctuidae > Hydraecia > Hydraecia micacea. The sequence continues at coordinate 1,554,000 of OU611798.1, forward strand.
CGTTTTATCCATTTACCCATAGATGGCGTTGTGCATAATGACCCTCTCCAGTTATTATTTAACTTTCGTCGTTAGGTAGGTGAGTTGTACGTACTAAGTAGTTGGTTGGATGTTGTTGGTCTTTAAAATTGTTTTGGTTGCTCGGTTTCTTAAAACACAAATACTACTTCGTTCTCATTCTTCGAGTTCGAAGCTGTCGTATTTCTGTTTTTGGGATATCGGACAGTTTCAGCGATTGTTTATCATGCCTAAAAGGAAATCACAACTTTCCCGTCAGACATCCCAGACAAGAGCAGCTCGAGTACGCCGTACGGAAGAGTCTGTTCTTGAAAAACATCAGCGCCTCTCGAGGAATAGAGAAAATATTTCGCAAGCACGCGCTGGGGAATCTAGCGTCTCAGTGATTTAAGGCAGCATGTCTCTGTAACAAGGGATAGGGAGTCTAGCGCTGAGCACTCGCAGCGGCTCGCTAGGCAAACTGTGAGAACATCGCAGGCCCGTGCACGGGAATCTAGCGCTGAACGTGCGCAGCGTCTCAGTTATTTAAGGCAGTATGTCTCTGCAACAAGGGATACGGAGTCTAGCGCTGAACGCTCGCAGAGGCTCGCTAGCCAAAGCGCGAGAACATCGCAGGACCGAACCACACTCATAATTTCATCACAAGTTAAAATGTTTACCGCCCAACGAAGTGGGCACGGGTCAGCTAGTTAATATTATAAATGTATAAAAATAAAACAAAGTCGGGTTAGTTACACCATTTATAACTCAAGAACGGCTGGACCGATTTTTATGATCGTTGATTTGTTGGGTTTGTCTCCGCCCCGAATAGCAGAATAACTATTTTAAAACAGCGGGGAAATCACAAAAAAAAATATGAAGATAATTAATTTTCTTATACATTTTGTATGGAACAATTTGTTGGCGGTATGAAGTTCGCCGGGTTAGATAGTTTACATATAATAAAATAAAGCAAAGTATTTTGATGTCTGTCACTCTACAACAAGAGGGGCCCGTGGCTAAATAATAACAGCCTCACAGTTTGATCGATCAGGTTAAGCTATACGCTTGCCGCGGTTGGTCTGTGGAGGGTGACCACCTTTACATACCGAGACCCTATGCCTCGAAAAGCACGTTACGGCGTTGGTCCCAGCTGTCTTGTGTGGATCTTGGACAGTCGTTACGGGTAGTCTGAAGCCCGCAAGTCTAACAACCAGTCTTACCAAGGGGTATCGTATTACCCAGTAACTGAGTTGTGGAGGTCAGGTAAATACTGGTATTCAGCTGCATCCGATTAGACTGAAAGCAGACCCCAAAATAGTTGGAAAAAGGCAGGCAGATGATGATGATCACTATGATACAACAATAATTAATTAATTAAAAAGCAGTTAATTACTAAAACCTAGTCTTTATTTTGTAAGCTCATTCTGCACAGACTTTACGAAACTTCTTTTATCTCCACCACAAGCTAAACACGCAGTGCCCTGTGGTTGCTGTATTTAGTTAGCGAGGTAGTGGACGGACATTACCTTTTCAAAACTTTCTGTGTAATATGATTAGCATCTTGATCCACTGCACTTTCATACACTTTTGAAATGCTAGGTTTCTCTTGCAGAATATAATATGTCCAGTGCTTTATACTCGTACTTGCTTGCTACACAGTTTATTTAACGAAAAGTGTCAACATCCTTGTGCCACAAAGGCTGAAAAGCCGAAACAGTTTTTTAAAGTGTGTCGTCCCACTCACTGGCGAACCACCACAAGAAAGACTGAAGCTGTGGCGAGACAGTGCTCCGTTACCCAAACCGTTCGTTCCACCCGCTGAAGACCTCCCACCTGGACATGAGTTACCTTGGGTAACCTGGAAGTCTTTAAACAGACTCCGGACTCAGGTTGGCCGAAGCAAGGAAAACCTGTTCAGGTGGAGATTTATAGACGACTCCGCCTTGGAGTGTAAATGTGGTGCAGTTCCACAAACGATGAGACACATAATATCGTGCCCTGCGTGTCCTGTCAGCTGCACGTTACAGGAATTGATGGACGCTAGTGATGGCGCCAAACAAGTAGCCGAATTCTGGGCCGAGTACATTTAGATTGCTATCGACACGCTAAGAAGAAGACGAAAAGTGTTGGTTTTGTAAAGAGAGGAAAGGTCGATAAAAATTTAGTTTTTTGTTTATGAACGAAGGAAAAAGAAAGAAAATACATATAATTAGCGCAGACTAAAATCTGAAAGCCCATAACAATATTTTTTTTATTTTTAAGTGCAGAAAAGTTAGAAAATATAATTATAAAATCAAGAATGGTCATGATCAGCCAAATAGTTTTTGATTATTTTAAAGGGATTATGAAACCCCTGGTTTGTTTTCATATGTCACATATATTATTATATACATATGTCTTTCTAGGAACTTGACTGTATTTTTGTATAAATCGCATCCTGTTTTCCTGTCTTCTTCGATCGGTCCCTCATTACTGAGGATCGTGGTTACTGGACCCCTATAAGCGGCAATATACCTCCATCGACTCCGGTCCAAAGTTGCCACTACCATCTGCTCAAATTTGCTTGAGGACGTAGCTTCTTTTACTTGGTTAGACCATCGTGTTGGTGATCAGCCTCGTGCTTTCTTTTCCTCAGTATTGCCAACAATAACCAGTTTTTCAAAGCTGCTATCTCCCCTTCATATTATGTGGCCGAAATAGGTCAAAATACGCTGTTTCCTGTCTAGCAGAGTATTAACATTTTAAAATTAATTAATTACGGCAGGAACTAAATTATCATTCGTAATTTATGTTAAAGCTATTCTTTCTAGTTTCTACTCTGTAATAACATGTTACTAAAACTAGATTTTCAAAAGTTCTCATTAAGTTCATTATTTTAGAGAAAAATTATCTTGCTAATTTTTTGTTACAACGCTCCAAATTCAACATTATCCTTTCTTTGTACCAACATTTAGAGAAAGACAATATCATTTAGCATAACCAGCTGTTAATGTTCCCACTGCTGGGACGCAGGCCTCCTCTCTATGAGAGGTAGTGGGCCATAATCCACCACACGGGCCCAGTGCGGGTTAGTGGATGTCACATGCCTTCTGCCCCAAGCTGTCTTCCTTCACCGTTTTGAGAGCAGTAGTGGTGAAATAAATTACACAAAGTAAAGCGCCTGTTTGGGTTCGAAACATTATCATTTACTTCATCCAAAACACTATCTTCCAATTATTTTTCCAGCCTACACAAGAACTCTGCCTATCCCGTCAGCTAGCTAGGTAATATTATTAATATCACGATATGTTCTCTCCGACCTCATTCGCGGAATGTCGAATTGTTTCATATGATTTATTGTGGTTGCGTACCAGTCTGTGTGCTGTCATACACACGCGGCATACGGAGTTAGGAGCGGCTAGAACCGGTTCGGAACGGTTAGAAGTGGTTTGAACTGGTTCGGAGTGGTTACGAGCAGTTTCAGGCGGTTGTGTTCGGTGTGCATAGTGTGAATTTTGATTGGTGGAAATGGTTTGTTTTGAGCTGGTGCTCACACAAACCGAAATCTTCACATAGCGGTGATAATTGATTTTCCCAAATAAATAAAACAATGAGATGGAAAAGTTGTTCAAAAAGATGGGTTGGCTGTTTTGTTTAACTAGCCTATAATGTCCTCAGTGTGGCTGCTTTTTGTAGTTTGGAATAAGATTATGGAATCATTTTTTTATTTTTTTTAGGCGTTTATGTCCCACTGCTGGGCAAGTCAATAGTAAAAAATATATGTGACTACTCGTTAGATGTTGGTTTACTATAAACAGTTGTGTTATAATCAGGAACTTAGCAAAGAAATACATTTAAAATAGAAAAAGGATTTTTGGGTTAAATAACAGAGGGGCCATTCTCATCATTTTAAGAACGTTCACAGTCTGATCTCAGTCTCAATCTGTCAAAAATACCTCTAAAATCCCTAAATTTTTGACAATGATTGTCGTTGAGATGAGATTGCGACTAGATTTTGAACCTTTTTAACTATGGGAATTGGCCTTCAGGAATTATATCTTTTGAGTTTCCTATTACAAAACAAGACAAAAATGTTTACAGCTTTCAAATAATTCGTTGCAATACAAAAAAAAATCATAAGCCCCATCCAGTCAAACTCAAGTGCGCTCAAACATCCTTGTCCAATATTATTTTCTATTTTACCATAACATCGCTTGACTTATTCTCGCTGTAGGCCGGGCCAAACACATTACACCGCCAACGATTTGCAGAGTCGGGTAACGGGTAATAGTTTGTGAGTACACTTTACTCAAGTGAGGTCGCATTCACCGTGATATGTGACCGTTATAAGAGTTAAATAGCTGTATAGAGGTAGTATTATTGGGATATTTTTACATAACATCACGCTATTTGTGCCCGGAGGATTAAGCAGAGGTGAATTGAGTCATATAGATGCAAAGGTAGCAACATCGATAATCGAATATGGCGGAAAACCATATGTTTTCTACAAACCTATAAATTCAACGGCTATTTTAAATAAGATGTTGTTGAAGTCAAACAATAAAGCTGATTTGACATTGACAGACTGCATTTAAAGTTGTTATCATTAAAAATAGAACGCCTTAGCACCTATTAGTAAATTCCACATTTGGCTCAAAACGGTGACGGAAGCCTAAAGACAAAAATTTCTAAAAACATGATTTCTACCAATATCGACTTTGTCTGTATCACCTTTGACCTAGACTAGAGCCAAGAGCAAGTCTATTTCAAATAAAAAATAAAAAACCCACACTGGGCTCGCGTTGTGGGTTACGGTCCACTCCTCTCACCAAGAGAAGACCTGTCTCCCAGCAGTGGGAACATTATAGGCTGATTATGCTTTATGTATAAGCTTTTATTTTATTTGCCACGAAAGTTACGATCAACGACAAGACTCATCGTCAAAATATTATCATAAGATATCGCACTCAAATCCAAGATTTCGATGATAATCAAATATCTTGGCAAGAGACGCGGCCCAATTTAGCTGCCTCGTAAATATTTAGCATGCAATGGAAGTATTATGCATTGAATCTCAAGTGCGGGTTGCGTAGAATGCATTGAGACTTTCACACCCGACTTTGGTTGCTTTTTTGGTGTGAACGTGAGGGAAATATAAAAATAAAAGTGAGCCGTTGATCCCGGCTGTCATTCGTAGATCTTTGACAGTCGTTATGGGTCGTCAGAAGACCGTAAGTCAGACAACCAGTGTTACCAAGGGGTCTTACCCAGTATCTGGGTTGTGGAGGTCAGATAGGCAGTCGCTCCACGTAATTCGTTTTTGAGGCCGTCCAACCACCACGCGGGCCCAGCGCGGGTTGGTAGATGTCACAAGTTTTAAAATTTTCGGTTCAAGGACATGCCGATTTTCTCACGAAGTTTTCATTCATCGTTTTGAGAGCAGAGGTGATGAAATAATTTAAATAGTAAAGCGCATGTCCGTGTTCGAACCTACGACCTACAAATCGTAAGTCGCGGCCGTTACCACTGGTTTACCACTCCTCTTTATTACTGGAAAAACTCAAAAGCACTTTGATTTCATTATTTTGGGAAGTCGAGGCGTGAAACCGCGAAAAACAAACTTTAAATGAGTTCGATTTCGAATTGTGTACAGCGACTTTTGTGACGGTTAAAGTAACATTTCCAGATGAACACGATGTGAATTTGATGATAGCACTACTTACCAACCAGCCAACCGACATACTACTAATTACTTAGGTGCTGCGATTAAATGGCTGCACGCAGTAATCCTGTGTATAGTGTGTGCTTAGCTGACTCTTTTCAGGAATTTTGAAGATCTAAGAAAAGTCATCATCATCTGCCTAGCCTTTTCCCAACTATGTTGGGGTCGGCTTCCAGTCTAACCAGATGCAGCTGAATACCAGTGTTTTACATGGAGCGATTGCCTATCTGACCTCCACAACCCAGTTACTGGGTAATACGATACCCGTTGGTAACACTAGTGGTCAGACTTTCAGGCTTCTGACTACCCGTAACGACTGTCAAAGATCCACGAATGACAGCCGGGACCAACGGCTTAACGTGCTTTCCGAAGCACGGAGGGGTCTCGGTATGTAAACATGGTCACCCATCCACAGTCCAACTGCGGCAAGCGTAGCTTATCCTGATCGATCGACCTGTGCGGCTGTTATTATTTAACCACGGGTCTCTCGAAGTTCTAAGAAAAGTCTATTATATTATTAGGTTTGGACACCTTGATGTTACAGCCAACTAAATATTACCTTAACTCCATCCCAGTATAAAAATACCCTGACATCTATAGATGCCTTTTACTTCCAGCAGAATACGTCCGAATCCCCCTAGAATTTGATCAAACATTTTTAAAAGAGATTCTTGAAGAGAATTTTAAAAATGGCTCCGGACTTTTTTTCGTCAAATATTTAAAAAGGAAAATGAGAAACTGTTCTTTTTACCGATTTGTAAATATTTAGCCGTGTTAATTGTATGGATGGGCGGGTTTTCTTTATGTTTGTCGAAATACTCTTTGTGATCTAAGGGATAAGACGGCTCTGAATTAAAAAACTGTTGTATTTGCAGTTTTCGTAGGGAAAATAACCATTTCAAGTAATCGTAGCTTTTTAAATAAGAATAGCCTTTGCTTTTTAATTTAATCTGCCTTTTTATTTTCGTTTGTCTAAAGGCCGAACAAAAGGATATCCAAGATTTTGGCAAGGCGGCTTATGGCAATTCTTGTAATTTTAAGAACGTTCACAGTCTGAACTCAGTGTCAGTCTGTCAAAAATACCTCGAAAATTCCTAAATTTTTGACAAGTTTCTGACATTGATTGTCGCTGGGATGAGATTGCGACTAGATTTTGAACGTTTTTAATTATGAGAATTGGTGTTCTGGCCACCATCTTTATGATTCAGCCTAAAGATATTTACTGAAAGAAAGAATAACGTTTATTTGGACACTGTCAGCAATATGTTACCCCTTGGTAATACCGGTTGTCAGACTTTTGGTTTTCTGCCATGCCAATGACAAGCGGGACCAAAGGCTTAACGTGCATTCCGACTCCGAGGGTATTCCCACCCAATATAATGCAATATTTTAATTTCAAATCTGATTCGAAAAGAAACATGCGGAAATATTAACAATAATTATGATGTATTATAAAAGTACCTATGTTACTGCTATTCGTGTATGCAATCAATTACCGCCAGCAATTAAGCAATTAAATGGAAATAACTGTGTTTAAAAATAAATTGAGAAAAATTGTAATTTATAATGTATTTTATAATCTGCATGATAAAAAATAATATAAGTAAGTAATTTGTATATTTGTTTGTAATTTAATTTTTTTCAAATTTCTTAAAATACTATTGCATATCCGACGTGGGTAGACTGTTGAAATAAAAAATGAAATTTATGAACTTAATGTACACAATTATGCAATAAATATATCTTTATCTTTACCCATCCACGAAGCGATCTCGACAATAGTGATGTTCCATTGTAACCTAACCTTCGATCGACTCGCACGGCTGTTATTATTTAGCCACGAGCCCCTTTTATTATCATATCTATAACAATCTAACAGCCCTATCTCCTTGTTACAGGCAGTAGACTACCTAAAGAAGCGCACACCAGCGCGGGCTGCGGTCATGATAGCTGCCGTGTGGCTAATGTCCGCGCTCGTGTGCATACCGCCTTTATTGGGGTGGAGGGTGAGCAGACCGCCGGAGCAGTTTCCACAGTGCAAGGTAAGGTTTAGTCTAGCAAATCTGTGTAGAAGAGACCTAAGTTAATGTATTCGTTGGATGAGATGTGTTAAGTATGGCGTCCTAAAAGAATGTGACTATGTGGCGGCATCTATAGCCGGGTACTCACTAGCGAGCTGTAACTTTAACATGCTTGATACAGTAACAAGGTTCTAGTGTGGTGGCAGGTTTGCGAACCACGTACACACTATGTTTTCTTGGTAACAGTACATGCAACGGTTACAGTTACGGCTCGCTAGTGAGTACCCGGCTTTAACCGCCACATGCGAACTACGCATTACACTGAAATCATGGAAAATCCTGCTTACGCTGCGTTACGCTGGCAACTATGTATATCAAGCTTATGTCATTTAGAATTAAAATTAACACATTGAAGGACATTGAACGAGACACATTATAAGTTTTATTGTTATTACGTCGAGGGGCGTTAAGCGTCCCGCAAAGTGTTAACAAACAGTAATTTCCCAACTTTAATCCCAGGTTCGAAAAACAAACTATGGTCTTCTTTAGGGCTTGGGATAGAACATTGTATCAAGGACTAAGCACTTTGTATAATTACAATGGAACATCACTGAGGTAAGTCCGTTTAATCTAGTAATTATAATTATACTCATGCTTAGTCCTTGATAATTATCCTGATTTATTATGTAGATGGAGTAGAGATGAATTTGGAAATTACAAACATATTTGGTACTATTTAACATCCAAATAACATAAAATCAATATTTTATTGTAACTGAAAAACCAACACACAACAAACCTAATTCTCAACTCATTATCAAGATATGATAAGGTAATTTTTATTTGTTCAAACATGAGTATAATAATAATAATCAGCCTATAATGTTCCCACTGCTGGGACACAGGCCTCCTCTCTGTGAGAGGGAGTGGGCCGTAATCCACTACGCGGGCCCAGTGCGGGTTGGTAGATGTCACATGTCTTCGAATTTTTGGTTCTAGGACATGCCGGTTTCCTCACGATGTTTTCCTTCACCGTTTTGAGAGCAGTGGTGATGAAATAATTTACACAAAGTAAAGCGCCTTTCAGGGTTCAAACCTACGACCTATATCTCGTAAGTCGCGGTCGTTACCACTGGGCCACCACTGGTCTCCAAACATGAGTATACATACGAAAAAATAGCATGCAAGTTGTTAAAAGTATTATAAACAGGTCGTCATGCTTGCCTTATACAATGGCATACAAATATTTAAGTAGGTAGGAAAGTATAAAGAAAATTTTTAAGGCATTCAAATTATACAAGCTAATAAAATTATCTAAAAAGAAATATATACGTCAATTATCCAAATTAAAAATATAACACTCATAGTTAACATGGAAAATTATATAAAGTCAGTAGTCAAAAGAAATAGGTCAAAATTATAATAGTCATTCAAAATATTTTTCACATAAAAAATCATTGATGGTGTAATAAGCTCTTTCTGCTAAAATTTTTTTAACTTTCAATTTAAACTGTACGTCACTTAAAAGCTTCCACTAAGTATTCAGCATAAACCTTTGACTTATTATTAACTAGCAGCACCCCGCGGTTTCACCCGCATAAGTTTCGATCGCTTGGGAATATAGGGATAAAAAGTATCCCATTAATCCTGGTTATAAACTATCTGTGTGCCCGATTTACTCAAAAACTTTCGCATTTCTTAATTATAATAAGTAGGATATACTAGGATTTATGACAAAATTTAGAAGAAAAATGATCATTGAAATTTTGAAACTCTGTTAGGTATTATGAATGACGAGTTTAGTAGCATAGTTATAAACAATTTATTTAGAGGGCTTGTGGCTAAGTACTAACAGCCGCACGGGTCTATCGATCAGGTTAAGCTACGCTTGTCCCGGTCGGTCCGTGGATGGGACAATCTTTACATACCAAGACCCCTCCGTTCCACGGAAAGCACGTTAAGCCGTTGGTCCCGGCTGTCTTTCGTGGAACTTTGACAGTCGTTAAAGGTCGTCAGAAGCCCGAAAGTCTGACAGCCAGTCTTACCAAGGGGTTTCGTATTACCCAGTAACTGGGTTGTGGAGGTCAGATAGGCAGTCGTTCCATGTAAAATACTGGTACTCAGCTGCATCCGGTTAGACTGTAAGCCGACCCCAACATAGTTGAGAAAAGGCTAGGCAGGTGATGATAACTTTCATAGTTATAAACATCCATGGATAAATAACTTTAAGGAACACAAATACATGGACAGGCTGATGTTATGGCAGCAGAAAACTGACTGTTTATATGAGTACCATGCAGGCTAGATTGAATACATGACTTTATAAAAACATTTCTATGTTTGCTATTTTATTACTAACTAGCTTCTGCCCGCGGCTTCGCCCGCGTGGATGTCGGAAATTATCCCAAGAGACAGTACCGATGAGGTAGCCTTCCCTAGAATGCTACCTATCTCCTTGCCAAATTTTACCGAAATCCGCTCAGTGGTTTAGGTGCGAAAAGCTAACATACAGAAAGAGGTACTTTCGATATGGCTCACTATTTTGGGCTTCCATTGACGTCGATCTTGGGACTGTTCTGGTGTCACAGTAGCTCTGTGTGCCGCCTCACGCACCGCCTGCTCAAACCTTCGCAGATCAGTTTGTTGAGACGTCTCGTTATTCTAAGTCTAGCTATTTTTATAGCTCGACCTTTATTAGAGCTTTATGAAATACTAGCTTCTGCCCGCGGCTTCGCCCGCGTGGATGTCGGAAATTATCCCAAGAGACAGTACCGATGAGGTAGCCTTCCCTAGAATGCTACCTATCTCCTTGCCAAATTTTACCGAAATCCGCTCAGTGGTTTAGGTGCGAAAAGCTAACATACAGAAAGAGGTACTTTCGATATGGCTCACTATTTTGGGCTTCCATTGACGTCGATCTTGGGACTGTTCTGGTGTCACAGTAGCTCTGTGTGCCGCCTCACGCACCGCCTGCTCAAACCTTCGCAGATCAGTTTGTTGAGACGTCTCGTTATTCTAAGTCTAGCTATTTTTATAGCTCGACCTTTATTAGAGCTTTATGAAATATTAGACTTACGCTTTTGGAGTCATTATTGTAAGTAGGTACTATATAAAAAATCACCTAATCGGTAGTAATTTTCAAACTAACTAAAATAATTCCAATAGCTAATTAGGAGGAAAACGAATCTATCTTCTTACTACTTACAACACAACCTAAAACTATACGTTAATCTTAAACTAACAAAAAAAAAAAAAACAATTGTAATAATCTAAGTAGGTCATCATCTGCCTAGCCTTTTCCCATCTATGTTGGGGTCGGCTTCCAGTCTAACCGGATGCAGCTGAATACCAGTATTTTACATGGAGCGACTGCCTACCGGACCTCCACAACCCAATTACTGGGTAATACGATACCCCTTGGTAAGACTGGTTGTCAGACTTTCGGGCTTCTGACGACCCGTAACGACTGTCAAAGATCCACGAATGACAGCCGGGACCAACGGCTTAACGTGCTTTCCAAGGCACGGAGGGGTCTCGGTATGTAAAGATGGTCACCCATCCACAGAACAACCGCGGCAAGCGTAGCTTAACCTGATCCATCGACCTGTGCGGCTGTTATTATTTAGCCACGGGCCCCTAATAATAATCTAAGTAGGTACCTAATGAAAATAATAACGAATCTATTTAGGTACTTAATACTTACAAATACAACCTATACCTAACCCGTGACCTAACTAACTAAAAATACAATCCTACCTATAAGTAATTAAACAAACAAAGAAAACAATTGTAATATAACTAATAATTGAATTTAAAACGAATCTATATTTGTACTTAAAATATACTACCTAAAAATTATAATGCCTACTGTTAGTTAGTAATAAATCGCTTTGAAACGAATTTAAAGCTGTAAAAAAAACTCAAAATGAACACAACCGTCAACGACGTCTGCCGGTCTGCCCTCACGCCCAGCAGTATAAAAGTGTCCTGTGCCTCACGCACATAATATTAGTAGACACACCTTCCAATGTATAAATAAAAGGATAATAAACTTATTATTGAAATCCTTAGAACGGTCTTTCCTTTGGTGTTCCACGGTCTGCCTGCCCGCGTTCGGGATTTCATTGCCTGGACTGGACCGCCCCTCCACCCCGTCTGCGCGCCCCGACTCATGTAGGCATTAATAGCGCTCCACTCAGGTCAATCTTATCGTGATAACTTTTAAAGTATTCGTCCAAATTGCTTAGTGTAAAAGACAAAGTTTATCTACATGAAATACCGAAAGCGATAAATGTATTGATTTTAATAAGAATTAACAAAGTACTCTGAAATATGCATTGTAAAAAAAGTACCCAATTTAAATGTATTTATGGATCACTATTTTGGATATAATGGCTTCCACAAAAAAGATAGATATATGCTCTCGCGGACTTTTATTTAGAACTTTATAAGACAAACAGTTCCACGATACATTATCTTCATGTAACTCTAACGGTTTAGGCAGCGCACGCCAAGATAGCTCTCAGAAGGCAGGAATTTTTCCGACTTACTTGATACTTATCGTTATATTATGACCAAATCACACAAAATCTTTATAAATTGTAGCCTATGTGTTATTCTGATGTATAAGCTATATTACTGTGAAGTTTCATCAAAATCCGTTTAGTAGTTTTTGCGTGAAGGAATAACAAACATCCAAACAAACTTTCGCATTTATAATATTAGTAGGATTAGACTTACGCTTTTGGAGTCATTATTGTAAGTAGGTACTATATAAAAAATCACCTAATCGGTAGTAATTTTCAAACTAACTAAAATAATTCCAATAGCTAATTAGGAGGAAAACGAATCTATCTTCTTACTACTTACAACACAACCTAAAACTATACGTTAATCTTAAACTAACAAAAAAAAAAAAAACAATTGTAATAATCTAAGTAGGTCATCATCTGCCTAGCCTTTTCCCATCTATGTTGGGGTCGGCTTCCAGTCTAACCGGATGCAGCTGAATACCAGTATTTTACATGGAGCGACTGCCTACCGGACCTCCACAACCCAATTACTGGGTAATACGATACCCCTTGGTAAGACTGGTTGTCAGACTTTCGGGCTTCTGACGACCCGTAACGACTGTCAAAGATCCACGAATGACAGCCGGGACCAACGGCTTAACGTGCTTTCCAAGGCACGGAGGGGTCTCGGTATGTAAAGATGGTCACCCATCCACAGAACAACCGCGGCAAGCGTAGCTTAACCTGATCCATCGACCTGTGCGGCTGTTATTATTTAGCCACGGGCCCCTAATAATAATCTAAGTAGGTACCTAATGAAAATAATAACGAATCTATTTAGGTACTTAATACTTACAAATACAACCTATACCTAACCCGTGACCTAACTAACTAAAAATACAATCCTACCTATAAGTAATTAAACAAACAAAGAAAACAATTGTAATATAACTAATAATTGAATTTAAAACGAATCTATATTTGTACTTAAAATATACTACCTAAAAATTATAATGCCTACTGTTAGTTAGTAATAAATCGCTTTGAAACGAATTTAAAGCTGTAAAAAAAACTCAAAATGAACACAACCGTCAACGACGTCTGCCGGTCTGCCCTCACGCCCAGCAGTATAAAAGTGTCCTGTGCCTCACGCACATAATATTAGTAGACACACCTTCCAATGTATAAATAAAAGGATAATAAACTTATTATTGAAATCCTTAGAACGGTCTTTCCTTTGGTGTTCCACGGTCTGCCTGCCCGCGTTCGGGATTTCATTGCCTGGACTGGACCGCCCCTCCACCCCGTCTGCGCGCCCCGACTCATGTAGGCATTAATAGCGCTCCACTCAGGTCAATCTTATCGTGATAACTTTTAAAGTATTCGTCCAAATTGCTTAGTGTAAAAGACAAAGTTTATCTACATGAAATACCGAAAGCGATAAATGTATTGATTTTAATAAGAATTAACAAAGTACTCTGAAATATGCATTGTAAAAAAAGTACCCAATTTAAATGTATTTATGGATCACTATTTTGGATATAATGGCTTCCACAAAAAAGATAGATATATGCTCTCGCGGACTTTTATTTAGAACTTTATAAGACAAACAGTTCCACGATACATTATCTTCATGTAACTCTAACGGTTTAGGCAGCGCACGCCAAGATAGCTCTCAGAAGGCAGGAATTTTTCCGACTTACTTGATACTTATCGTTATATTATGACCAAATCACACAAAATCTTTATAAATTGTAGCCTATGTGTTATTCTGATGTATAAGCTATATTACTGTGAAGTTTCATCAAAATCCGTTTAGTAGTTTTTGCGTGAAGGAATAACAAACATCCAAACAAACTTTCGCATTTATAATATTAGTAGGATTAGTCTGAAATATGTTTACATTTTGAAACTGTATTTTTTTAATTTTACCAATAAGTTTCATGGACAATAAATATAACAAAATGTACATTAATTTTGAAAACGACCCTTTTAACTGTCTGGCGGTTTTCAGTATTTTGCATATGGCCTACGGGAAGGTTCAGCAGATCTGGTAGCGTCGTGGGACGGGTCGTTGAGCTCCCTAAATTAGGGATGAGCTAGATCAATCAGCTAGGAAATGCCAGCGCCATCTAGTTTTAAAATATTGTCCAACAAAATACTGACGTGTAAAAGTGTCTTAAAAGATCTACTTACATAATTAAACATTTCATTTCATACCTAGTCCTCGTTTAGTTCTTGTTCAGATACTCAAAGGACAGTTTTTGTGTTAAGGCTCAAGTTGACAGACGCGATACGACTCTAGTAGAAAAATTTCCATGATGCTTTGATAGAAATTCTTCTAAATACTAGAGGTCCTGTCTGCAGGAGCCTTTAACCTATTTAACTTTGGAAGAAAAACCTTATCACACACCATCTGTTTTCACCCCCGATATCACAAACCAACCCTAAAAATACCCTATTAAAAATAGTACCTTTAATAGGATCCCGATATTCGATCGTGTAATCTAAGTTTTAACTTGAATTTCTTTACGATGGCTTTCCTACCTTTTTTATCGTAAAATCATTCTTTACGTGAATATTAACGACTTTTATAGCATTTCAGAGAGTTGGCTCGTAAGAGCGTTGGGCCCTAAAGTAAGGGAGTTAGGGAAATAGGTGGGGTTTTTAGCGGCTAAATGGGTCATTCGTTCAACTCTGTTTGAAAGGTACTACATTTTCCTACCTATTTAAATAAGTTCATAATGTCTTATAATATTTTATTATTCGGTACTAGCTTCTGTGCGCGACTTCGTCCGCGTGAAATTTCACCCTCCGCCATTCGGGTGAAATTCCACCCCTAAGAGTGTTCATAGGGGTGGAATTTCGAAAAAAACCGTTTCATTGTGGATACATACACTTCACAAAAAACACACCCTCCAAATTTCATGTCTCTAGGACCAGCGGTTTAGGCTGTGCGTTGATATATCAGTCAGTCAGGACTTATATAGATACTTGGTAAATATTATAAATACTAGTATTAAGGTAATATAAATTTTAATTTCTGGCCTGTGCTATCGTCTCTGGATTAAACTCAAAGAAAACATATTCAAAGAAGGTTACCTAAAGCTGCTTGTCAAAATAATAAAAAAAATTTTTTACTATTTATAACAACAAAAAAAAATACAGAAAGCTCGTGCTTTTAACGGAAGTTCAAATTCATCTCCAGCGAAAATTAATGTCAAAAACAAATGACAACAATGTAGGTAAGTTACAGGCTTTTTTTACATATTTGTCTCAAAAATACGGGAATAGCCTTGAGGCTATTCCCGCATTTTTGGGTTCCCGTTTACTCGACACTCAATACTTTTATTGCATTCCACATGTGGGTACTCGTATTCTTAGGTGGTAAACTTATAATTAGATCATTATGGACCCTGTCGGGCACAACAAAATAAGTGATTTAGGAGAGAGGAAGCATTAATTGTTAATTATATAACATTACTTATAAAACTACTATATTCGTCTATATACATATAAATTATATTTTTAAATATTAGAATAAAAAAAAAAATATAAAAACATTTAAAAATATAAAAAATAGTAGCCCACCGGTATCGGGAACAGGGTCCAAGAGATATGAGATAAACTAATAGCTTTAATATAAAATGTAAATAGGTATCGGTTGAGAGATGTAATAATAATTAATAAATAAAATTTAAAGTCTCGAGTACTTTAGAACTGTACTGAGTGGTAGCTTTTATTTAGCGAAAATTTTCTGTTTTTTTTTAGTATATTAATTTTCTCTTCTTTTTTTATTGGTGCGGGGAGTTAATTATATAACGTGTTTAACGTGGGTCCACTTAATAACTTAATATGACAATGACCTCCTCAGGTCATTGACCACATTACAATAATTTATTAAAGCATGCATTTAGGTAGTTGACAATTAAACAACCTCTTAAACCCGCTGTTTTAATGACCTTACCTCTCCTGGCACAGAATCTTCTCTATTAGTGGACTTTTAATTACATCTTTAAGAATGTACCGTCCTGACGTGACTCAGCATTTTAAAGACGTTAAATATGTTAATATAATATAACTGAGGGGCAATTCCCGTAATTAAAAACGTTCAAAATCTAGTCGCAATCTCATCTCAACTTGTCAAAAAAGTACTGAAATTAGAGATATTTTTGACAGATTGTGACAGATCAGACTATGTGAACGTTCTTAAAATTACGGGAATTGCCCCTTTGATGTTTGTAAAATAATTAAATTTGTTTGGTTTTAAGTTAATGCTTATGTTTATTATTCTCACTTTTTGGTATTTCGTGACTGTGTACAATTACAAGTTACAACCTTTTCAGAGTACGTTTAAGCATTAATTGAGTTTCATAGAAAAGTGTAAGACCAACGCGGTCAAAATGTAGCATAATCAGCCTATAATGTTCCCACTGCTAGGACACAGGCCTCCTCTCGGTGAGACGGAGTGGGCTGTAATCCACCACGCGGACCCAGTGCGGGTTGGTAGATGTCACATGTCTTGAAATTTTTGATTCTAGGACATGCCGGTTGCCTCACACTTTTTTCCGGGACGAAGGAAGCATAATGTTAGGGACGACCCAGGATTTTTTGGAATGTGGGACAAAACTTCAGGACGTACGAATAATAAATCGTTTCCTTCATCGTTT
The DNA here is from genome assembly GCA_914767645.1 of Hydraecia micacea. Lineage (NCBI taxonomy): Eukaryota > Metazoa > Arthropoda > Insecta > Lepidoptera > Noctuidae > Hydraecia > Hydraecia micacea. Next base: position 1,570,903 of record OU611798.1, read on the forward strand.
TGAGAGCAGCGGTGTTGAATTATTCACATAAAGCGCCGGTCTGGGTTCGAAAACCTAAAACTCTTAAGTCGGGGCATTTACCACAGGACCACCATTGCATTGCTCACAAGTATATAGCCGATCATTGAAAGCATTTTCCTTAAGTGTACCAAACTTACTAATCGATGAAAACTAGCGGACACTAGAAATGGTCGAGATAACATAACTGTTTAACCGGAAAAACTGACCAATCAGTGAAACTGATTAATCAACGAAACTGGCCAATGAAATAAACTGACGACTGAGGGGCACTGCCCTAAAGGCCAATTCTCATAATTTCAAACGTTCAAAATCTAGTCGCAGTCTCATCTCAGCGACAAACAAATGTCAAACACTTGTCAAAATGTAGGGAAATTAGAGGTATTTTTGACAGATTGAGACTGAGATCAGACTGTGAATGTTCTTAAATTTACGAGAATTGTCCCTCTGTGATACGCGGGCTCTTTAAAATATACCATTTCCTTATTGCCCTTCAAATAGAATAGCTTTTATTAATGTTTTTACGTTCTTCGAGATTAATGGCCAAGAAACCTGCCATTAGTGCATTGTGATCACTGATAAATAGTGAAGCATTTGCTATAATAGACATTAAGAAATCCATTTCTTGAGTCAATTTATAGTTTGTCGACATAATACCTTGGTAATTTATATCGCGTTTATTTTTTCGTTTTTATTCCTAGAATATTCTGGTAATGTTATCGTTATTGTAATAGCGGATTCTTTGGATATTTTGAAACGAACGATTCTTTTGTAATTTTAGGGTTCCGTACCTCAATAGAAAAAAAACGGAATCCTTATAGGATTACTTTGCTGTCCACCTGTCTGTCTGTCTAGACCATTTATCTCGGGACGCGTGGAGGTATCGAGTTAAACCATATACTCAGGTTTACAGTCCCTTGAAGCTGTGAAAATATCAAACTTCTAAGTTAACGTAAAATAAAGATACGGCCGTTTCCGCCGCAATAAACGTATATTTCGACACACTCAAGAGAATCAAAACGTATAAGGTACTTCCCGTTGACCTAGAATTATAAAATTTGGCAAGAAGCAAGATCATGTAGCACAAGTAAAAGGAAAAATCCGAAAACATAAAAACATAACACAAAAAAAACCCGTGATAAACTATTTAAATACCTACAATTTTGTGCAGAACCCTCGGTGCGCGAGTCCGACTCGCACTTGACCGGTTTTTTCTATGGCAATTCGATTTTAACATATTGTAATATTGATGTGATCGTGAAACAGAGGAGTGAAACCATATAGAACAGAATCGCCACGCTGGCTGGTAGCATCTAGAGATGGCAGTAGCTAAGTTCAAATAAAATTCGTGGTGCTGAAAGTGTGGGCGAACAACTTCTGTCACGGACCGCCTTCAAAACTTTCAGTTTCTATACATCACTAGCAGCGGGCCGCGGTTTCACCCGCATAAGTTTCGATCCCGTGGGAATATCGTGATAAAACCTCCCTATGTCCTTTCCCGGGACTCAAACTATCTCTATACCAAATTTCATCTAAATCGGTTCAGCGGCTTAGGCGTGAAGAGGTAACAGACAGACAGACACACTTTCGCATTTATTATATTAGTATGAATGGAATAGTTTCGTAGTGCGAGTAAAAGGTGACACTCTTGGTTTACATGGAAAGCATTGGCAATGTCAAAGTCAAAGTATTTATTTCAATTAAACCAATTACAGGCACTTTTGAATTGTCAAGTGGTCGGTCAGTCAGAAAAATTAAGCTAGTTGCCCATTCCAAAGCGTAGGTACCTATGGAGAAGAACGGGCAAGAAACTCCATGGACACTCTTTTAAATCAAAATGATATGTTTACAAAGTCTTGGTTACATCTTTCATGTTAAAAATTATGCATGTGAGAACGATGCAGAACGTTAAAAGCGTCCATAATGAAAAGTTGAGAAAAAAAAGCAATTTAAATATTAAATTAAATTAAAATAAGCCATGGCAGCAAAGAGATGACCAGTTCCCACTGACGGCGCCCGTTCTAGAACATGACGTCGTCTGGAGCAGTGGATGTCGAGGCTTCTCCTTGCTCCGAGAGTGAAACTAAGCCAAAAATTTTCTTAAAAACATCAGCACGCTTATTTATTATTTCACCCAGTTCACATCCCATTAATTCCCGATCAAAAGACGGCCCTTAACGAAACCCTAACGGCCACTCTGAGCCAAAATATTTGTCTCAGCTTGCTACAAGACTGTTATCAGGCCTGATTTAATCTATGAAGGGTCGGCAAAGAATACTAATCTTCCTTTGTGGCTCGTTAAGGCTATAAAGAGGATTGATAAGGCCACGATTGAGAGAGCGATGAGTGCCTGTGTGGCTTTTGGCTGTTATGTATGTGTACAGTGATTTGGGTTTAAAACATAATTATCCTATAATGTTCACACTGCTGGGACACAGGCCTCCTCTCGGTGAGAGGGAGTGGGCCGTCATCCAATACACGACTCCAGTGCGGGTTGATAGATGTCACATGTCTAGGACTTGTCGGTTTCCTATCGATGTTTTCCTTCACTGTTTTGAGAGCAGTGGTGATGAAATTAAATACACAAAGTAAAGTGCCTGCCTGGGATCGAACCGTTGACCTACAACTCGTAAGTCGTGGCCGCCACCACTTGGTTCTTAGCTATTATTGACGGTTTTGCTCTGGCATTTTTTAGACCATTACATTTCGTTTCTTTATCTTTTTCCTTAACTTCTTACATTTTTAAATATTTCTTAAAACATAAAAAGAAATCATAATATATAAAAATCAAATTTACAAATATAAAAAAGTAGTGATCAGCCGTGTAGTAATGTCTGTAGTGGTCTCCAAAGACAGGAACCTCCTCACAATGCGAGCCGTATCGAGAATTGGTAGATGTCACAAAATTTTGACAATTACAGACCGAAATTCAAGTTTCCTCACTATGTCTTCTTTCGATTTATTCCGGTCTGATCTCCTGAACCCCCCTCCACCCTCTCCCTCTGTATCCCTTCACCGCAACCACAGTTCTATGCCTCCCCTTTTCAGGTTAACATTTTGCTGGACACTAAACGCCCCTCGACGTCAATCAATCAAATCAACCAACTCAGTCTATCGAGGTCCACTGCTGGACATAAGCTCCTCCCATGCTGCATCACAACACCCTATCCTCCGCCTTCCGCATCCAGTCTGTCCCAGCCACCATTTTGAGGTCGTCTGTCCATCTAGCTGGGGGGCGTAGATACGCTTGTCATTACGCGGTCTCTACTCCAGAACTCGTCTGCTCCTTCGGCCATCGGTCCTTCGACAAACATGGCCAGCGCGCTGCCACTTCAGCTTTCTTACTCTTTTTTTTTAATTTGAAATGGACTTGCTCTTGACTCTAGTCCAGGTCAAAGGTGACAGAGACAAAGTCGACGATGGAGCGAGCTTATCCAGAAGAAGCCTGTTCACTTCCACTTTGAAGAGATTTGGGTTGTATGCGCTCGGAAAAACAGACGAAGGTAGAGAGTTCCACTCTTTTGCTGTGAGCATTATAAAGGACATTTGCAAGCTATGTCGACGTAATAACAATAAAACTGCTATTGTGTCTCGTTCAGAGTACTTCAATGAGTTCATCAATCAACCTCTTAGAATAGGTAGATCAAAATAATTAACACAAGCTAATTTAGCACTAACTGCACTCAATTACTCCGTTGTATAATGCAGCTCAGCTATGATCTAATTTCAGGCAGCTAATAACCCGATGTTAATGCTGAACTAAGAATACCTAAGTGCCATTAGTTTAGTATGTATGAAGTTAATATGCCTTAACGTTCTTTGAACAATGCTGTAATTGAGTACATCTGCATTTTAGCCCGGAGCTTTATTTCGCACTTAAAAGTCATCTATTTAACTTGAAAGAATGACACTAAAAAAAAGTGGCACTCCGGGAGTGCCAACAGAAGTGAAAACTTGAAGAATTACGTCAGTGCGGTTAGTGGAAGTGCTCAGGTGCGGTTCGTCCAAGTGCGGTTGAAATCAGTGCTCTGAGTGGAATACCTCTATTTTTTGTAATCGTCATATAAAGAAAGCGACTTACGAGTTGTAGGTCGTAGGTTCGAAACCAGACAGGCGCTTTATTTCGTGTAAGTTATTTCATCACTAGTGCTCTCAAAACAGTGAAGGAAAAAACATCGTGAGGAAACCGGCATGTCCTAGAACCAAAAATTCGAAGACATGTGACATCTGCCAACCCGCACTGGGCCTGCGTGGTGGATTACGGCCCACTCCCTCTCACCGAGAGAAGGCCTGTGTCCCAGCAGTGGGAACATTATAGGCTGATTATGACCTAGCTTCTGACGTTTCATAAATTCCCATGTAGGTTTATGTGAAACTAGTCCTGCCCGCGACTTCGTCCTCGTCAAATTTCGGCCGCCGACCCATCGCGTCGCATTGCATCCCATCGCTCGCCGGTGCTACTACTTCGTTTTCGCTTAGCGTTCTTTTCTGACTTTTTTCCTTTTGCTCAGCTCCTAAGGGTCATAGCGTGATGTTAAATAGCCTATAACCTACCTCAAGTAATTTTGGGATGCATGTAGAAGCCTCCTCGTGTAGCGCAGTTTGTTCCGCCAGTTACTCAACGGAAGTGACTGAACCGAGCGCTCGGCGCATCCTGGACAGTTACACCCAACACCTTATTTGACTGGCCAATTCTTCCCTTGTGGTGGTATGGCTAACGCCCGCCTGGTTTGCGACCACCTTCCCACCGGAGTCCGGCGTCAATCAGCCTGCTGTGTTTCATCCATGCGTGGGAGTTCCAGTGCCTTAGGCATCTTCTGGGCACGCTCGTTACATCATAGACCTCATCCATCGCTTTCCATCAGGCGTGATAGAGGTCAAGAGCGTGCCCGTTCAGCAATAAAAAAAAGGATTGGGCTATCAAATGCAAAAAGAATTTTTCAAATCCAACTGGGAGTTCCGGAGATTACCCCCTACATACAAACAAACGATTACCTCTTTATAATATTGGTATAGACAAAATATTTTGATTATAATTAGATACAAAGTGTGAAGCTGTAAGCGATTCTGTTGGCGAATGTACGAATCTGTTCGCCCAATATTCCGACTCATTCCCTTTATAGTCCTTTTGAATTAAAGATATGAAGGCGATTTGTGTCAGGAAGCATTATTTATCAATCCTGTATCTTTGTTCTTTGAGTAGAAGAACTTTTTTATATTTTTCTTTTGTCCCTGTTGTACGTTTTGATGGTAATGTTAGCTTTTAGGCAAGGGGTAACGTGGGTAGAGGTATTATTAGGTTACTAGCAGCGCCCCGCGGTTTCACCCGCATAAGTGTCGATCCCGTGGGAATATCGGGATAAAAACTATCCTGTGTCCTTTCCCGGGACTCAAACTATCTCTATACCCATCTAAATTGACAGACAGACAAACACACTTTCGCTTTTATAATATTAGTAGTATGGATTGGTTTTCGTGACTTCCGTTTATGGTGACAAAAGAATACGGGAGTTTTTTCTCCAATGCGTGTCCACAAAAGTAACGAAGAAGAAAGTTGTTTTTATCTTTATTTAAAGTGCTTTGTCAACAAGACCTTTATTTTTGTTGACCAAGTAGACAGGCGCGACTCGATTCTGGTAGAACAATATCCATGAAGTTTTCTTAGAACTTGTTCTACTAGTGTCGTATCACACTTGTCTCCAGGAGCCATGTGTCGCTCTGAAAGACTAAATCTTATAATATTTTTCACCATTTAACTGAAGAGTTACCTACGTAAAGAGACTGAGTATTTGCTCCAGCATAGTTATTCACAACCGTTTGAAACACTTCCGTGCCGAATCGAAATTATCAAAAGAATCCTCCTAGAATCAGTAATACAACTTGTTCAGTTAGTATAATCCTAAAATGTCAAGATTTAATTGAATAGGTAATAGTCTTAGAGAGTTGTGTTGATGACTTTAATGATGATAATTCTGTAAATACATATTTGTTACGGTCGCGAATCATATTTTAATCAACTTACAATTTAATAATGACAAGCAAATTGCAAAAAAAAAATTAAAAAAAAAATTAATTTCGCGGGCTACCCTGGCGCTTTCGCCTTAAGGACAGACGCACTCTCGCAAATCAATAGATGGGTCGCTTATAAATTACTGACGTAGTTCCTTTCACCAAAAACTAGTTCAATAACTCCATTTTACCACATACCGGACACGTATGTCCGAACTGGTTGATATTGGGGGCGCCACCACCGCAACAGTACATAGATTTTTGGTCCTCAAAACTTTTGTGGTTACATCCTAGTTACACCGGTGTTTAATTGAAAATTTTGTTTAATTAAAATAGTTTGGACTTCCCCGTTCGCCCTCAGGTTTCAGGTTTCAATGAATGGACAGCTGTGAGGATTTATATAGGAATATGTTTTGTATGTGGGGGATATAATTCGAGTAATTAGTAGTTTTGCGACATAATAAGTATTTGAAACGAGAATTCCAAGAATTAGGTTCATATGTAGAGCTAGTATTATGTTTCGTATAGTATGTAAGTATAGTCAAACTCAAACTCAAAGCATCTATTTCAATTGAAACAGGCACCTTTGACCAAGGAGTCGGTCAGTCAGAAATATGAAGCTCGTAGTTGCCCATTCTAAAGCGTAGTAGGTACCTATGGAGAAGAACGGGCAAGAAATTCCATGGAAAATCTTTTAAATTATATTTTTACAAAAATATTAGTGACATCATAAATGTTGAATTTGTGAGAATATCTGAGAACGATGTAAAACAGGAGTACTTACACGTTAAAACCGTCCAGAGTAAAGCAAATAGAAACAAAAAAATAAAAAACAATCCAAAAAAAAAAAAAGCCGCGGCAGCTGAAAGATGACCAGGCCCAACTGGCAGCGCCCATTCACAAACATGACGTATGGATCAGCTCCAATCAACTCAGTAGTAGAGGTAAATCAACGTTGTATTCGACAAAAGAGTTAAAAGCAGTGTTGCCTTTTTTGGGATCTTAAGCGGCTTGTCAAAAGCTGTAGCTATCGATTTGGCACCTTAAGAACCTGTTCCATAAAGTTACAACTGCAGTTTATTAAAAAAAAAAAAAAAATCTAAGCATTTATTTCAATCAAACCATGTACAGGCACTTTTGAATTGTCAAAATTAAATAGTCGGTCAGTTAGTCAGAAAGTTGAATGTAAAAAAAAAGACACAAATGAAGAAACAATTCAAAATATAAGATTAAAAATAAGCCTTGGCGGTTAAGAGATGACCAGTCTCAACCGACGGCGCCCGTTCACGAACATGACGACAGTCATCGCCGTCATCGTCATCCTTCTGCTCTTCATCATTATTCTCTTGTCCTTATCCCAATTTATTTGTGGTAGGTGCAGTACCTACTTACTGCCTACGTCTTTATCTTCCATACATGACATCTCTAAGTTTTAATTATATTACCTTATATACCTATTATTCTTATGTGTTCAAATAGATACGAAACCCTAATAACCAATGTTATTAAAAATATGTTAATTTTAACAAATTAATGCGTTAAAGTCACATTTAGTATGTTTAAATATTTGAGATCATCACTTTATTTATAAGACCATAATGTACCATGTCTTAAAGCAAATAAATATATTCTATTCTATTCTATTCTGTCAACCGTTATCTCATTGTCAACCTTCCTTTTTAGCTATATTAGCACACACACAATCAGCCTATAACGTTCCCACTGCTGGGACACAGGCCTCCTCTCTCTGAAAGAGAGTTGGCGGCAATCCGAAACCACGCGGGCCCCGTGCGAGTACAATTTTATTATAAACTACAGAATTCCATCTGCTATGATCCTTACATACTCCTTTTGCTTTATTTATATTCATATAGGTATAAGAGGGGCAATTCTCGTAATTTTAAGAACGTTCTCAGTCTGATTTCAGTCTCAATCTGTCAAAAATACCACTCATTTTCCTACATGTTTGACCAGTTTTTGACATTGATGGTCGCTGAGATGAGATTGCGACTAGATTTTGAATGTTTTTAAAAACGGGAATTGGCCTTCTGGTCATACACGCACGCCGGTTGCGAGTACTACGAACCTGACCTTCCTGAAGAATATCACCAATATAGTCACTATAATATTATCATAAATTCATAACAGAACACATTGTGCCTTAAACATTTTAACATCTGAGGGGCAATTCTCGTAATATTAAGAACGTTCACAGTCTGATCTCAGTCTCAATCTGTCAAACATACCTCTAATTTCCCCTACATTTTGATAAGTTTTTGACATTTGTTTGTCGCCAAGATGAGACTGCGACTAGATTTTGAACGTTTGAAATTACGAGAACAGGCCTTCTGACTTCCTCCACATAAGCAGATTTACCACAACATTCCTAAAACTGCCATATTGCTCAGCAGCAAACGCGGGCAATACATAAATTAGGCGGGTTGTAGCCCCAAATGATCCATTGCCCGTCGCTCTGTGATGTATTGCTCGTCTGGTATTGTTGCTAATGTTGACGTTAGGGGCGGTACACATGTGTTGCTTAAGTGGTTCTTAATTTAATTATGTTTTGTAGCACAGGGGCATAATAATCATCACCATTAGGTATCCATAGCCTTTCTTTGCTTGTGTCAATCTCCACGCTGAGGAAAATTTTACAAAAAAGCATTTGGGCAAGGTCAAGCAACGGGACAATAAAGGTCTATGAAAATAATGTATTACAATCCTAATTAATATTCTATATGCGAAAGAGTTTGTTTCTTACGGTTTCACGCTAAAACGGCTGAACGGATTTGGATGATGGCACATGGGTGGACCATGACCTGGGTTAGGATATAGGCTACCTTTTCATCCTGGAAAGCAGACAATGTTACGGGAAACAGCTAGTATTATAATAAGGATACTACTACTACAGGCTTTTGACCAAATTGATTAAGAGTGCTATCACAATTTTTCTTGTTTGACTCGAGTTTTGATGTCGGATTATGGTTTGACTAAAGGCACAATAGTAAAAAAAATACATGCCCGAGAAAGTTTCATTCGTTCTTTTGGGAGTGTATTAAATAAATATTTCAGTTTGTTTAAATAAATCAGTAAAAACCTTGTTTCTGCAAAGGATGTTTCATAAAATTTTACTTTCGGGCATCTTCCGATGCTTTGTTACATCGAAGATATAATAGTTTATTCATTTAAAAAAATGCCCATGGTACAATTGTATCTTCTACTTTCGTATGCATAAATCAATTTTTATGTTTCATAAAGTAATACACCAAAATTAATTACGTAAAACAGGGAGTTAATGATAATCTTTCGTCCGAGATTATATTTTTTATCTATGAATATTTAATAGAAATTCAAACAAAAAGTATTTAATAACTAAGGTCACTTTGTCACCTTGCTTGAAAAAAAAATTACTCTATTTTAAAGTGAAATAATATTTTTAAACAATTGTTGTATGCAATACTATAAATCAATATAAATCTCGGGACGCGCGGTCTTAGCTTCAATCCGCGCCGAGCGCTTCCAGAGGGAGGACGTATCGCTCGTTCGCTGTTGCCGTCACGTGGTCTCGCTCGCCAATTCGTCAAGAATAAAGCGCGACTAAACAGTTCTTGATTCAAGTAATTTTTTTTTTTTTTAGTTAGTTTCTGATTGTAACGTATATTATAAGTATTTTCCTGTGATATTTCAATGCAAATATTAAGTATATCTTGTATTATAGGAAAAAAAAAAACATACGTAAATATAGTTGTTGTTTTTCTTTTTCTGATTTATTTATTTATTGTAATCTCCAACTTTAATTTAATTAATTAATTTCAGACATAAGTAGTTCACAATAATGGGGAAAATAGAAGTATATGATTCTCAGCCTAATTTGGATAAATGACTTTTGATTTGTCTTTTTTACTTTCTTTTTATCCAAACTGAAGAAACAACTCACATTGCATTTATATCTATAAATAAGTACTAAAATGTATACCTACCTGCCGAATAAAAACATATACTTAAAGAAACTTCGTAAAAAAAATAGGTACAAAAAGTATTTATAGGTATAAGTAGCAAAAAAAGTGTTGGAAGCTGGCAACGCGCAAGTAATGCTTCTGGCATTGCAAGCGTCTATAGGCTGCGATAACTACACACGGACACACCATCAAGCACGCCGCATGCTATTTTGTCACTTTCGTGATATAAAACAAAAATTAAAAAATGAAGTAAATTTTTATGACCCTGTTGTACTTGTAACTCAAACCGTTCTTGGTAACATTCATCGATACAAATAATATTTCATGAACTTAATTTATTAAAAAAAAAAAGTAGCAAAGGCTCTTGTTGGTTTGGTCCTGGCATCCGACGCATAGCGGTTTGCATGTGTGCGTAGCGTACTTCACTAGACGCACACGTGCGCATCCGCCGCCGCGCGCCGTCAAATTTACCTAAAACTGAGCACTTCGATTTTGTAATAGCGCTCTTAATAACATTGAAGTGGGAGGTCAACTGAACAGCCTTGTTAAGCATCATCATCTGCCTAGTCTTTTCCCAACTATGTTGGGGTCGGCTTTCAGTCTAACCGGATGAAGCTGAATACCAGTATTTTACATGGAGCGACTGCCTATCTGACCTCCACAACCCAGTTACTGGGTAATACGATACCCCTTGGTAAAACTGGTTGTCAAACTTTCGGGCTTGTGACTAACCGTAACGACTGTCAAAGATCCACGAATGGCAGCCGGGACCAACGGCTAAACGTGCTTTCCGAAGCACGGAGATCGGTACGTAAAGATGGTCACCCATCCACAGACCAACCGCGGCAAGCGTAGCTTAACATGATCGATCGACCTGTACCGCTGTTATTATTTAACGACGGGCCGCTCAGTCTTACAAATTATGGCAAGAACCAATGTGACTTTATATACTCTATGCTCTTTCCTAGCAAATATTCTAAAGGCAAATTAAAAAAGTCATAACAGCCTTACAGTTCAGCCTTCGAGAGAATGCGTTCCTGCCACCAGCCACTGAGACATTACTAGTAGATAATAAAGATCAAATTCGCAAAACACGTTTTGAGAGCAGTGGTGATGAAATAATTTACACAAAGTAAAGCGCCTGTCAGGGTTCGAACCTACGACCTATATCTCGTAAGTCGCGGTCGTTACCCTACGCCACCACTGCTCCAATAGGTGTAAAGAACACAAATTCTATCGTCGGCTGCACAGTTTCAGTCGGTTTATTGTGGAATCGTAAACACGCAAAGAGCAATCGTGATCAATGTTCTTTTCTTCTATATATTTACTATAGAAATCCGTCAAATTGATCTTCCCTCGCGAACTAGTGGAAAGCATTCGATTTAATTAAGAAAATGTAGGTGTTCTTCACACAATGGCTCCCAACAGTTTGTAACGAGTGATAAATGGTTACTTCGTGAAATTGCGTTTTTATCAATAGGTAGGTACTGTGTAGATACCCATGTCTGTGTACTCTTGAAATACAGTCTGTTTAAACCGTGCCTTAAAAACAACATGTCTTCAGTATTGCGAACAGACATTTTTAGAGTTCTAAGTTATTTATGTCAACTAAAAATTACTAAAAAACTTCGATAATTCCTAAGGAAATTAGATAGATACACGAGATGAGATGAGAGGAGAAGATGGTGTATATGAGTCGATAAGTATTAACATTGGTCAAATTAATTTAAAATAAATTAGCAGCATACTCTATTTTTCATTTTTAATAGTGTTGCCATTTATATTTAAAATGAAAAATAGAGTATGCTGCTAACCAATTTTGTTACCAATCGACTCGTATCACACCATTTCATCACATCTTTATGTATCTTTTTATAATGATTCAAATCATACTTTAACCTTCGAGATTACTTTGCCAAGTTAGTTTGGTTATTCCCATTTTCCACTTGACTCTTTACCAAGGTCCAGATCGAAGTCAACAGCAGGACCATTTCGAAAGAAAAATGTGGAAAATGAGTGAACCTGAAAAATTACAATCCTCCTTTATTATTAAATTATGAGCATTAGAATGAGCACAACAACAGCAGCTGCTAAAAGACGTCAGCACAAAAAGTTTTAATTTCCTTGTTTTCCACATAAACAAGTTATTGTTACGAAAAGCCAGTCAATACTGGCTGACTGGCTGAGTAGATTTCTCCTGCCGTGAGGCATTCCTCTCTGCTGGAGAAATCTACTCTTCCTTTTACTGTACAACTATTTAAAGAAACATAATAATACCAACCTATTATTGTCCCACTGCATGTTTTCCTGAACCGATATCAGAAATGTCCAAGATAAACTCAGAAAGCACAAATTAATTGAAAATGTCACATTGATACATTGGAAGGGCCCGTGGCTAAATAATAACAGCGGTACAGGTCGATCGATCAGGTTAAGCTACGCTTGTCGCGGTTTATATATGGATGGGTGACCTTTACATACCGAAAAACTGACCATCTGTCCTTTAAAAACACTTAGGTACCTCGTCAGTCTAAACCCACCCTAACAGGCACTAATGTGTAAAAATGTGCGCAAAGACCGACCGCGGCCACTTTAATGTGCCCAGTACGAGTAGCAGCGAGGAGCTGTCGACTTGAAAAATAACCTCCGCTCCTAGTTTTGATGTATGTGACGTAATATTTATAGCGGTAGTGAATGACTTTGTGGTTTAAAATGCGGAGAGAATTCGTGGTATTTTATATGGTTCTAAGTTATTTTATTTCATGTTGGTGCTAATGTCCTGAAAGTCTGACAACCAGTCTTACCAAGGGGTATCATGTTACCCAGTTACTGTGGTTGTGAAGGTCAGATAGTTGCGACATGTGAAATGTACCATATAAACAGCATAGTCAGCCTATAACGTTCCCACTGCTTGGACACAGGCCTCCTCTCTGTGAGACGGAGTGGGCCATAATCCACCACGGGGGCCCAGTGCAGGTTGGTAAATGTCGCATGTCTTCGATTTTTTTGGTTCTAGGACACGAACCAATAAATTCGAAGACATTCGGGTTCTAGGATGACGTTCCCACTCTGCATAAGAAAAATCAATCAAATATTTTTCTTATGCAGAGTTAGAGAAAACGAAGAAAAAATAATATCCCTTCGAACTGACGTCCAGCAGTTAAAATCTGTTTCTTCAGCACCAGCACATACTCAGGCACCACAACAGACTATTTATGAAGATCTCTTTGAGGAATTTCAAGACCGAGCTGAACGCAGTAAGAATATTATTATTGTAGGTGTCCCTGAGAGACATATAAGTAACAGCGAAGAAAGACGTGAAACAGAAAAGAATGAAGCAGCAAAAATTATAAATACTATATACCCGGATTGTCCTGAAGCAGTAAAAGTGTTACGAGTCGGAAAATATGATGGCAAGAAAACACGACCACTTAAGTTATCTTTTTCATCCCAGGAAATTGCGAAGACTATACTGCGAAATAAGGCTAACCTGAAAATAGATGGTGTGCGAATTTACTCTGATCAGACTCCTCAACAACAAAAGTTCATGAAAAAACCTTAGAGACGAATTACAACAGAGGAAAGATAATGGAGAAAAGGATTTAATAATAAAATTCTCAAGGGGAACACCAAAGATAATTAAAGAACAGTCAAAAAACTAAGTGACTTAGGAAAACTTGTAACAAAGCAAAACTCAATTACATACGAACTAACAAATAACTATGCAAATATCACAACTAAATCCAAATCCATAAGCTTCCTTTATGCAAATGTTCGTAGTATTGTTGCGCCAGGGAAACTTGATGAAATACAGTGTATCATACAAACGTTTAAGTGCACAATACATGTAATATTACTCGTCGAAACCTGGATAAAGGATGAAAATGAAGCCTTGAGGCAAAAATTACCAAACTATACACACTATTACAACTATAGAACATCTTCAAGGGGCGGTGGAGTGTCAATATATGTGCATAACGAACTAAAACATGAATTAATAGAAGAGCATTGCGAAGATAACAATCACTTTTTATGGATACACCTGGACAAACTTTCTTTAGATATCGGAGTGGTATATAAACAGCCTGCAGCAAACGTACAAAAGTTTCTTGAAACATATACAAATCACCTAATCAAAAGGAAAAGAATTATCATTTTTGGAGATTTTAACTTGAATCTACTAAGTAAAGAAAAATCTATTAAAGAATATAAGACAGTGCTAAAAGAAAACGGCCTTAGAATACTAAATAAAATTGATAAAACGTACTGCACCCGCATCACTAAAACTACTAAGACAATATTAGATCATGTATGTACAACTCTAAAAGATAATACTTTTCATATGGCTATAGTGGAAAGCGCCATGTCAGATCACAAACAAATTTACTTCGAGGTAAACAGAATCACACCGGAAAGACCCAAAAAAGTAAAATACGAAGCTATTAATTATGATAATCTATATAAAACTATAAAAGATCATACTTTTTCTGACATGCACAATGATTTTACAACGTTAGAAAAATACCTATTGGATGCTATTTCTAAAAATAAAACAAAAAAGACCAAAATACTAAACAGGCCAAAACAAGACTGGATCAATAATCACCTTATAACATCCATAAACAAAAAAAATATTCTGTGGCATAAATTGAAACATTCCTCACCTGAAGACAAAGAGCTAGAAGACGAGTTTCTACAGCAGAAGAATAATGTGTATAAAGAAATTCAATCAACAAAGAATCAATACTATTACAAAGCCTTCAAAGATTGTGAAAAAAATCCTCTTAAAATGTGGCAACTTATTAATAGTCTGGCTAGCAACAAAATAAAACATAACTCTACTCTTGTAAAATTAGACACGCCAACAGGCCAAATAACTGACACAAAGGAAATTTGTGAGTGTTTTAACTTATTCTTCTCAAATATAGGTACAGAGCTCGCTAGTAAAATTCCAAAATCGTATCATAATAATCAAGCTTTACAAATACCCGCTAGCATAATAGACAGTACGGCTAATCTATCACAATTTGAACCTGCAACTATTGCAGAGGTACTTAAAATAATTGAAAATTTAGATGCAAACACAAGCGCCGGTATTGATGGAATAAGTACAAAAATGATAAAATGTATTAAAGATCAAATAGTGGAAAACTTAACTCTTTGTATAAATAGGTGTCTAACAGAAGGAAATTTTCCAGAATCCCTGAAAGTTGCCAAAGTCAGCCCCATATATAAGTCGGGAAACAAATCAGATCCAGGTAATTACCGACCGATATCTGTATTACCAATATTATCAAAGGTGTTTGAAAAAATATTACACAACCGACTTAGTGCATTTCTAAAATCAAAACAGTTCTTATATGAAAAACAATATGGGTTTCGGCCAAAGTCAAACACGGTTACAGCTGCAACCGATTTAGTGACAAAAATCAAATCCAATATTGATAGTAAGAAAATAACACTGGGAATATTTGTAGATTTAAAAAAAGCTTTTGATACTGTTAGTCACGATATACTTTTGTTAAAACTAAATCATCTAGGTATCTCAGGTTCCGCTTTTAAAATGTTAAAATCATACCTTAGTAACAGATATCAAATTGTGAGAATCGGCGAAGTCCAAAGTGGACCTCAACAAATCACCTACGGAGTCCCCCAGGGCTCAATCCTCGGACCATTATTATTTCTGATCTACATAAATAGCATCCATCAAATCGGTCTAAGTGGGGATATAGCACTGTACGCTGACGACACGAGCTTATTTTACTCAGGTACCTCAGTATGCTCAATTATAGAACAAGCTCAACATGATCTAAACCTTTTACATACTTGGCTTAAATCAAACTTACTGACGATAAATATATCTAAAACCAATTATATTATATTTGCAGCAAAAAACAAAAAGATTGGTCAGTACAGTAACTTACATATTGATGGTCAAATGCTAAAGAGAGTTCATCAAGAAAAATATCTTGGTCTTATACTTGATGATCAATTAACGTGGAAACCTCATATAGAGAGTATCAAAAACAAGCTCACATCACTAACAGGTGCGCTCCGTGGTATAGTGCGATGTCTTCCTGGACATGTGCGTTATACTATATATAACTCTATGGTTAAATCGCACTTGGACTATTTGATTGAGGTCTGGGGAACTGCTGCCAAATCAAACCTAAAAATACTCCAAATTGCCCAAAATAGAATAATCAAAACACTATTTAGGTATAACTATTTAACTCCTACTGAAAAAGTCTACAAAGAAACACAACTTATGAATCTCCTTCAAATATATAAGTACAACACATGCATACTCGTAAGAAGAATTCTAACTAAAGATATACATTCTCAGATAACATTTACAAAAAGGGCACAAACTTACAAAATTTCAACAAGACAAGCTAATGACATCTGCTTAAGTCAGCCTAGGACTAAATATGGAAAAAGGAATATTATGTATGAAGGGGCCAACTTCTATAACAAACTACCTAAAGACATAAAAGAAATCAAATCGTTATACATTTACAAAAAAACTTTAAAAAAATATATAATAAAAGATCATTCCCTGCGTTTCGATTAATCAAAAACAAATAAATAATGATAGTCTACATAAACATATAAATTCATTATCTACAAATATTAACCGAAAAAAATAAAAAATAAATAGATAGAACAATTTAATAAATCGCTTATGTTCTGCACTGTGTCGTAGGCCTTAGTAAATACGCAACGACTGTTAAATTGCACCCTACCCTCATCGCTCAAAGTTGTGGTGTTTCTTGTGTGTAACCTACCTTCTTCTGATTTGTTTATTTTGTATTTGCTAAAACGATGTATGTATGTTAAGTCGAAGTTTTATTGTAATGTTAGTTTTAAGATACATTTTTTGTTTTTATTTTTATTTTTATCTACGCTTACTGGCAGATAGCTTTGTTCTAAACCTATTTATGTTTTCTCTATAAGTGAATTGTAATTCTTTTGAGAAAATAAATATCTTTAACCGTAAATATATCCAACAAAGCCTGCCGGGGTAGCGGGATTGTCCGAAAGGGTTACCGCTGCCCCGGAACATAAAGGGCTAAGAAAGGAACACGGGTGGGTTTTAGTCAGTAAGAGTCTGACACTCGCTTCCGCTTCACCCAGAGCGGGAGGAGTCATTTGATGATTTCCCATTCACAAAAAAAAAAAAAGTATATCCAACAGCCACTAGCACAACTGAACAATTTCGTCGATGGAATCGTAATCGCCAATAAAAAATCAGCCGTCCCATACGTTTAGGTCGAGTAGATATTGAAGTTTTCTATGGGATAGTTGATAAACTTTTCGCGGTCACGATGTTGGTTCCATGGAGAAAGTTGTTCAGTTTGATGGTCTGTACCACACCCTTAAATTTGGCTAGTCTTTGAAAACTAACCCTGTATTACTGGAAAGTTTCATCAAAATCCGTTCAGGAGTTTCTGCGTAAAAAAGTAACAAACATCCATCTTCATAAACTTTTGCGTTTATAATAATACTAGCTTCAGCCCGCGACTTCGTCCGCGTGAAATTTCTGTTTCCCCCAACCCACCCGTCGCATCGCATCGCCTGACCGCACTACTATTTCGTTTTCGCTTTCGTTCTGACTTTTTTTCTTTTTGCTCGGCTCCTAAGGGTGCTAGCGTGATGTAAAATAGCCTATAGCCTTCCTCAAAAATTGGGCTATCAAACGCAAAAAGAATTTTTGAAATCCGACTGGTAGTTCCGGAGATTACCCCCTACATACAAACTTACAAACAAATACCTCTTTGTAATATTAGTGTAGATAAATTGTTGTATTGTTGTCTTCACATTGTATAAAATCTTTAAAACAGAATAGACCATAATATCTGCCCTAGTTTCGCTAAAACAATACTGAACCATTTTCTATTTGATCTAAGCAGAAACTGTAACAATAAATTATATTCACTAACAGATAAATAATACCTGGTTAAAATAACAACGAAATTATCTTGTCAAAGCGTACTAATGAATCTAGCGCAATTAGGACGCTGAACAGGTGGGTTTAGACTATCGGAGCGGGGATAATTATATTAAACAAGGATTCATACAAAGAGCAAGTTTATTTTTTATGTCGAACCTGAATTTCTGTCCAGATTTCGGCAATCCACGAGAGGCTTGTGGCTAAGAAATAACAGCGGCACGGTTCGACCGATCAGGTTAAGCTACGCTTGCCACGTTTGCTCCGTGGATGGGTGACCATCTTTACATACCAAGACCCTCCGTGCGTCGGAAAGCACGTTTAGCCGTTGGTTCCGGCTGTCATTCGTGGATCTTTGACAGTCAGAAGCCCCAAAGTCTGACAACCAGTCTTATCAAGGGGTATCGTATTACACAATAACTGGGTTGTGGAGGTCACATAGGCAGTCGCTCCATGTAAAATACTGGTATTCAGCTGCGTCCGGTCAGACTGGAAGCTGACCCCAACATAGTTGGGAAAAGGCAGGCAGATGATGATTTCGGCAACCCACAATTTAGCAGTTATCATTTACCGGGTGAATGCCATTATTACAGAAACAATTAAAAACCATTGTCTCGCGTTGATCCACGTTTGGCATACGAAGGGTTAAGTCCCATATAATATACTAGCTTCTGCCCGCGACTTCGACCGCGTAAAATTTCTTGTCGTCCCCCGACCCACCCCGTCGTATCGCATCGCCTACCCGCGCTATTACTTCGTTTTCGCATTATTTTTGCTAGGCTCCTAAAAGTCCTAACGTCATGTTAAATAACAAAGCCTTTCTAAAGAATGGGGCTATCAAACGCAAAAATATTTTTTCAAACCCGACTAATAGTTCCAACGATTAGAGTATTCAAACAAACACAGCACCCTAATTGCGTAACGCACTATCAATCCGAACCTGAATCATTTTGAAGCAAATTGCTAATCCATTGCTTCATAAGTTCGAAAAATGTGTCTGCTAAACACGTAAATACCGCAGTGAATGTTGTTGAACTGTCAAAATGAAACCGATTCCAATTGATAATGTGTTACGCAAATGCCCCGCAGATTTATTATTGGTATAGGTTCTATTCAGATATCTATTGATGTTCATATTTTCAGCGAAACAAAATTTAATGCTATATAATTCCTTTTGAAGAAAACCGTGATTAAAATAGCTTTACAAAAGGGTTGTATGCGAAATCCACGGCCACAATACGGTACTAAGTTTAAAGCAGTAAATTAGCCCTGAGTTTCGATGTTCAAGATGTGGTTTAAACAGTAATATATTAATGGTATAACTTTAGATGTTCGTGTATGAGGGTTTATATCTGGTTTAAACTGGCTTATATTGCCCATGAGACACCTAATACTAATTGTGGGTCTAAAGGTCACACACATATCAACTAGGAAAGGGATTGTCACCGTGTCGCCTTTCGCCTCGGCCTCGCCTCGGCCTCAAACAGGCATCAACCTAACGTAAGCACCTAACCAAAGCGGATCAGAAGCTCCGATACGTCGACTCGGCTACGGCTAGGCGACGCCGCGCTTACGGCTCGCCGACCGCTTTTTGATGGTGCTGCAGGCAGGCCGCGGGAGGGGTGAAAGGGGCAAGGGTGGACGAAGAGACGTAAGCTCGGGAACTGCAAGTTGACCACGCACCGCACCGCGATTCGTCACATTGTCCCGAGGCGAGGCGATTACGTTACGATTCCGATTAGTGTGCGTTGCAGTAGGGAGTTTTATACGGTGACGGTCCCTTTCCGAGTTGATACGTGTGCTATGACCTTTAAAGGGTAGTCTTGAATTATTAACACGACTACCGTCATAATAATTACTTGCATATGTATCTTTAGTTATAGATATACAGGGTCATATTAAATTAGCTAGCGAAACTCCGCAGACGTGATGCGTATCGATATCTAAAGGTGATAAAATAAAAAAATAATCTTTTTTTTTGGGTCTTCGACCTCTGGCAGTGTTGTTACTTGAAGCATGAATTTAAAAAAAAAAACAGTTTTCTTTAGTTTTGTCGTGTGAGTTAACACAAAAAAACTGATTTTAAAACTGATATTTCAAGTAAATACACTAACAGCGGTCGATGACCCCACAAAACGAATCATCAAAGGAATTTATTTTTTGTTTTATTTTGTTAAAATATGGAAAACCGTTACGTCTGCAGAGTTTCGCTAGCTAATTTAATTTGAACCTGTATTACTATAGTGTTCTATTAAAAGTATTAGGTACCCAATAAACCGCCAAGTCTAAGCGATACTCACCTTTGACCCTTTTAGCCATAATCCAATTTATTTAGCCGTTCGCCAGTGGGTCCATAGCCTAATCGTTAGCCGTATCGGTGAAAACCGTAATTATAATAAATGGGCTATTTTCTACTCCACACCGTGGAATTATTATTTCAATTCACAAAGCTATAAAATTATTTAATAAAACATCGTTTTAGTGGGCATTATGATGTTATTATTCTGATAATTTATTTGGTAAGTGTTTTTTTGTTACTTTCTGATCATGAAAGAAATATTTGAGCTTGTGCCCAATTAGGTACCTATGTGTACCTACTTGGGACTTAGGGTTGATGGTTGATGCTAAGGATTGTCTATTTGCTATGGGTTTCGAATTCAGTGGGCCTGCCACGCGCGGAGTAAACATAATGTAAATTCGATCGAATTTAAAACTGAAAATACTCGTTTCGCACATCAGATTTACTCAGTTTTAAAACATTTTTCATGTTTTGGATTCGCAAATATTTAAACGATAATGCTTTGCGATAATTTTATTTTCTACTTCCCTGTTTTTTTTTTTTGTTTTATCTACACTATCCCTGAGAAAGAGAACAAAATACTAACAATTTTTAGACTATGGAGGAATTGCATCACCAAACTTATAAAAGATGACATTTACTTGCACAGCTATACCACTCAAAATACCAACAATCCCAGCTTATTTCACTCCCAAAACCTGCATAAGCCTTCAAAAACAAAACAATAACGCCATCTTGGAACTTCAAAGACAACTCGAAAGCGGGGCTTAAACACCTAACTTTAAATAAAGACCAGAAGTGTAGAGATTTAACAATCCTACCTGTTCCAAGTCCCGGAGATTCTGTAATGAAAGAATAACAGAACTTGCTTATACCTGGAGGATCTTGCAAGTTATGACGCTGCTGTGAAAGTACTTATAGAATATGCTTCATATTTCTTGCTGCTTGCAATTTTCTTGGCTTAACGCTGTGATGTGAGAAGGGAAGTAGTTTCTTTCTTTCTTTCTTTATAACTCATTCTGTCGTCAAAAGGGATTTCTGGGCTTGGTTTGGTTTGAAGGTTCATCATCATTAACTCAACTAAACTCAAAGCATTTCTAATCTAATCTAAGTGCGCAGTGCTGCACTCCCCTTACCCTATTTCAAGTTAAACAAATATCAACTTTATTTCAATGATAATTAAGTTGATTTCAAAGTGACTAGCACTATTGAAAAATATATAAAAATTTTTGAAGTTGTAGCGTAAACTGAACTTTATTGTGTAGGAATTAAAGTTATTTTTCCATTCATTCATATTTGTTTACATTTTCGGCAAATAAATTGCGAACGCAGATCAGCCTGTATTGTCCCACTGCAGGGCAAAGGCCTTTTTTTTTTTTTTTTTTTTTTTTGGATGGGAAATCATCTAATGACTCCTCCCGCTCTGGGTGGAGCGGAAGGGAGTGTCAGACTCTTACTGACTAAAACCCACCCGTGTTCCTTCCTTAGCCCTTTATGTTCCGGGGCAGCGGTAACCCTTTCGGACGATCCCGCTACCCCGGCAGGCTTCGGCCCTGGCGGGCCCCTTCCTTTTTGCTGACATCTCTTTGAGGCGCGCGTGGAACACATACGCGCCGTCCGGCACGGGCCTGGTCCTGATCGGACGGAGAGCTACCCATTACTCTCCGTCCGCAGGCCCGCGCCTACGGTGGCCGGGAGTCGTCACGCGGCTCCCGACGCCCGTAGCGTCTCCCGCGGCGGCTGAGGCGTGCGGCTCTCTCCCTGAGCCGTCCCGCCACCTCCTTCGCTAGCATGACTGCTTCGCAGAAGGAGGTGACCGCCTCCCACTCCCTCTCGCCCCGGACCATGGCTTGAACCAGGGCCGGACGCGAGAGGTCGCCGCCGTTGCCGATCGCCTCTACGAGGACACGGCGGTGCTCCGCCCAAGCGGGGCAGACCTCCACCGTATGCTCCACCGTGTCCTCTGGGCATTGTCCCACTGCAGGGCAAAGGCCTCCCTCTCCCTTTTCAAAGCATTTACTATATTCAAATTAAACCAATTACAGGCACTTTTGAATTGTCAAGGAGTCGTTCAGTCAGAAATGTGAAGCTGGTAACCCATTCCAAAGCGTAGTTGGTTCCTATTGAGAAGAACGGGGCAAGAAACTCTTTGGACACTCTTTTAAATCAAAATATTGTTTTATCAATATCATTAGCCGAAAACAGCTCGCTGCCGGTTATAGACCTCTCTAATCTTATTAAATTTAACTACTCTGATCCACCTGCTACCCTATTATTAGCCACTATGCAAATATCATCGGACTACCACGCCTGCTGACGCCTGACCCACCAAACTTTGATGGATGATCAGATGGAACATGGGAGTCCGGGATATTCCGACCTTAGGGCCTAAACAAGTGGCAATCGCTTTCAAAGCGTTTCGTATTTCTTCAACGACTATCAACAGGATTGACTTAAGCTTTTCGGTATAGTCCGCGCGGAACTACACTTGCGTGCAAAAAAAACTGACCCACCCCATGCTCTTCGATTTGAAACAATATAATTCAAGAAGTTTTACTAACAATAACCTAATATATTGTATATTAAAACCTTTCTGAAAGTATGTAGATTACATTAGTGAAAGAATTATCAAAACAGATTCAGTAGTTTTTGAGAAAATCTCGAACTTATAAATATGGGGTTGAATAAAGAAGCTCCATTTTTTTTGAAGCCCGTTAAAAAAATCAAGTTCAATTTTGATTAAACAAACAGAAATACACAAAATTTAACGTTTGTTAATTTCATTGACAAAAAAAGTCACACACTTTTTCCGAGCAAAAGTGAGTAATGGGGACATCTGAAGAATCGAGTCGATCTTATCAAGAATATTGCTTTGAACAAAATATAGTGTATGTTCAAATAAACTGTACCTTACCTACCTTCACACAGTATAAAATAATAAATTATATTCATTACGATTTTTGTGATATCGTGTCTCAAATGGAGAGCATGGGGTGGGCCAATTTTTTTGCACGCAAGTGTAGTTGGCCGCTGAGGTGGGGTCAGGGGTGAGGCGGCGGTTCGCAACGCACGTACTGAGTAATGCGCCCCCGCCCCTCCGTCCCACCGCTCACATACCTAAGGCGCGGCCAACTAGTTCCGCGCGGACTATAGTGTACGTCACTCCAATATATTTTTGACTTTTCCATCATCGCTAGGCTTTTACCCTGCTGTGTGAAATATACCTACAATAAAGGCAGTACTATTGAAACTCAGATTCCCAACATGCACTGTACGTGATAATCATGACTCGTTCCTACTCTTAATTAAGTTCAAGCGAGAAATTTCTCCTATAATAAGGAAAACTTGAGAAAACAATTTCCACGAAGCTTTCATAGAAGTTGTTCTGCCAGGATCGCGTTGCGACGTCGCGTAGCGTTTGTCTGCAGGAGCCTTAAGAAGACGCCTTTTCCCTGTAAGGGGACAATTTCTCACCCAGTAAATTAATAAAGCCAATCTATAAACATTAGGTAACTCTGCCTACCTCATAATTGGAAAAACTTGAACGATCCATCCACGTGTATATTTTTATTAAAAAAAGGAGACATCGGTCGAACTTTGTAATAACGTCTCCGTTCAATGGAGTATTAAACATTAATTATTAAACTTTTCTAATGAATTTTAAATTACTTTTTCTATCAACAACATAATATGTCATTAGTATCGATTTTGTTACGCCTTGTTTACATCGGTAAACCATTTTAAAAGCAAATTGTGACACAAAAGAAATGCCACAGTCTTTGAGCCTCTTTTGTTTATTTACCTATAGGTATTTATTACCCCATGTAATACGGGAAATATTTCATTGATACCCCCCTTACTGATAAACGTATTATATCAGATGAATAGTTACACACTGATTTCTCTCTTTCAAAATTCAACGTAATAATTATAACGGAGTAATTTAGTATTAGAAAACAACAAAACGGGAATTATTTGAGGCTCGCTAAAAGAGGCACATTCAATTAGAGTATCCATTCATATTTTTAGGACAGCAAAATGGGATTTTTTGTGGGTTCGATTGAATACCTACAAGCCATGTAACTGAACACTCTGTGCCACAAATGTCGTAATATACTCGTATGTATCCCAACTTAGACAAGAATGTAAACTAGGAATACAGTAAAGACTTGAAAATTCCGTTTGTTAAAACAAAATACAAAGAAAAAAGAATACGTAAAAAATCGTCCACGTTTTGGTGAAAACCGATGGCGCGTTTTGACGTTACTTAAAAAGAAACAATTCTTACCGTTTGAGTAAAATTTTACTTCGAAGTCGTCCGAAAAATTAATAACTTTGTACATTTTTATCTCTCCCCTTTCATCAGATGATCGGTCAGGCCATGTCGAGTGCAAGACACTTTGGGGTCCGTAGTATTTAAGCTACGGGTAGAGGCCTTTAAAAAGTTATCAGCGGAAGTTGACCGATTATTTTTTGGAATAAAGCTATTAATTCTTAGCCCTGTGTGTCGCAAGTAAGAATGCTAGCGACACGCCCCTGCTTCGCAAGGTATTTACAACTTAACAAAACGTCGAGATTTCCAGTTTATGTAAGTTTAAATTAATGTACCTATTGTACCTATAGTAAACCTTCCAGAATACATTATCTTCTCTTCTTCTTTATTCATTGAAAACCGCATTAAAACCTGTTTCTTAGTTTAGAAGAAGAACGCGTTCACGCAGGCAGACACAAAAACCGACTTCACTTTATAATATGCATGTGTATAGATTTTATCTTTTTTTTTGTCTTGAAATCAAAAACAGTATAAAAAATGACGTTGACGTGGAAAAGAAGACACCGTTTTCATCGTTTATCTACAGAACCCTAAACCCGAAAATTACGACCTTTTATCCACAAAACTTCCCTAAAAAAAAGGGGAAAAATTACTCTTTTTGCCTTCTAGCAGGCCTATTAAAGTTAAAGTAAGTAAGTAAAGTTCAGTCTAGCCTTAACTTAGATTAGAAATAAGGATTAATTCTTTGTTGGCGTGAACTTAGGAGCCAAGACTATGGCCGCATAGCCCGCATGCCTCATTTTATTACACATCCGTGTGAGGCATGAGATGTAGCGATTAGCGGGGTTGGGAAACCTGTTTTTGTAGACATAAATAATAAGACTAATAGTTTACGTTATTAAAACACAGACATCTTTATGTAGATTTAGATTTTATCTTTAAACAACGTTAATACATTTAGATATGTACAGACGCCAGCACATCAAGCTACTCGAAACAGTTTAATTTTCCCAATCAACTTTGAACCTTATGCTTTAGCGATAAAGTTGAAAATCTATTATAGAAATTTGACCGATTGTAGTAGCTTGATGTGCTGGCGTCTGTACATAAAAGTTTTAAATGAAGAACTTATATTCAGTTAGTACCTACTTTACAACTCGCACTGCGCCCGCGTGGTGGATTACGGAACACTCCCGAGAGGAGGCCTGTGTCCCAGCAGTGGGAACATTATAATATGCTGATTATTCATGATGAGTCATGAGTACCTAATTCTAGCAAAAAAGTATGAAAAATATGATAAAAATATAAAATTTCATTGATTCGTTTCTTATAATTGTTTATGTGTACAGAACCTACTGAAATAGACTTTCTTGTTAGCAATTTATTAAGCAATTTGTTTGCCTAAAGTTTTAGCATCATTCACGTACATTTGGTCTTAAAACTTGGCTTTCGCAACCAGGATAGATGCTCTTTTTCTTCTAACCGAAGTACTAGAACAGCAGCAGAATAATACATTCATACTTTTACAACTTTCTTTAATGAACTCCCATCGGCTTTCCGCTTACAACTTGCAACACCATCCATCTTAAATAAAAGAGAAGCGCGTTCCTCACGTAGCCGGCATCGACCTCTAATTCTGCTGCTCCCTCCTACGTGAAATGGGTTGTTGCACCCGTTAACTAGTTCAGTTCCCGGGCGACGCACTTCGGAATTCATTCGTCATATTAAATATGAGATGTCTTCAGATGCCTAGGTGATGAATAAACGATGTATGTAAGTAGGACAGTGTCCTTTGACTTTTGTTGCTTAGCAAAATCAGCCTAAAATGTTCCCACTGCTGGGACACAGGCCTCCTCTCAGTTAAGTACGCCCCCCAGCTAGTTGGACAGACGACCTCAAACAGGTGGCTGGGACAGTCTGGATGCGGAAGGCGGAGGATAGGGTGTTGTGGCGCAGCATGAGAGAGGCCTATATCCAGCAGTGGACTGCGATAGGCTGAGTTGATAGATTGATTGATTTAAAAAAAATTGCTTTTCCATACATTTTGACCGCGTAGGTGTTATACTTTTGTATGAAACAGCATTTTTTTTTTGATAACCGATGAAAAATTTCAACCGCAGGGGGTTCAGATTCATGTACAGACGCCAGCACATCAAGATACCTCAAACTGTCAAATTTTCCCAATCAACTTTGAACCTTATGCTTTAGCGATAAAGCAAAAAATCGATTAAAGAAATTTGACAGATTGTAGTAACATGATGCACGTTGATGTAGTACTCCAGGGGAGGCTACTTTCATTCAGAATACCTATTGCACCGTTCGCGATTTATTTGCCAAACATGTAAATAAATATGAGTATTCGGAAAAATAACTTTAATGCCCACACAATAAAGTTCAGTTTACGCTATAACTCCAAACATTTTTATAACTTTTTAAATAGTTTTAGTCTCTCTGAAATCAACTTAACTGCCACTAAAATAAAGTTGATTTTTGTTTAACTTGAAATAGAAACATACATTTGAATTGACCTTACGTAAGTAAGTAATTGTTGTCACAAATCGTTAAATAAACAATCGATAAACCTTTAACTCCTCCATACCCTCGGGCTGGGCGGGTAACCCCCTTATCAGCAATTGAACAATTTATTCCAAATTAGAAGGCCCAACACAAACTGATTAAAGCTTTATCTCACGCCGGGTGTCAGTAATGCAATTACCCCGTACGGGGGTAATTACCCTAGTTTTGTTACCCTTTTTGTTACCTATAAATAGGGAATCGTACTATTTATTAGCTGTGATTGGATGCGTAGTTTACGGAGGGATGTAATGTTGCTATTGCTATACTTATTTATAAACTAAAGTAAATTCTATTTCAAGTTAAACAAATAATCAACTTTATTTCAATGAATATTAAGTTGATTTCAGAGTGACTAGTAAGCACTATTGACTATGTTAAAAAAAGTTTTGAAGTTGTAGCGTAAACTGAACTTTATTGTGTAGGAATTAAAGATATTTTTCAATTCATTCGTGTTTGTTTAGATTTTTGGCAAATAAATCGCGAATGCACGGTAGCTGTGCCCTCGATTTGTTTGCATGCATGTCGGGAAATATAATATTGGATTTCATGGGTTTTAATTTTTTTTGCGCAGTGAGCCTAAGTTACTCCATCTAACATCAGCTAAATTTTGTGTACAATTTCATATCACGCAATTCATCTGTTTGACAGTTTTGTATGGAGATTCGTAAAATGGTCCACAAAATATGAATTGATTTAATGTCAAATATGTAATATTATGAATTGTCAGTTTGTGACCATTTTACGACTTTTATTATGATTCATAATGTTATCGTTTCATGATTCTGCCAAAGTGGCCTTTTCAGGCCCCCAGTACTGAATCCAATCACATACTCTTTAAGGGGGAAGAGTCAGAAAAACCCGTAATTCAAAATTTCTTAAGTTTTTTTTTTGCAATTTACAGGTCAGTGTCAGGTTGAATGTTGATCAAAATATAATTCGCGACCCTTTAACCGAGAGGAGGCCTGTGTAGGGAAAGGCCAGTAGCGGAAAAATTATAGGCTGATTATATAGGTTTTCTCGCTGTAAGTATAACCTCCTTAGAGATTAATAACCTCATGCGGAAATGCTATATCACAGGAAACTTAAGATCGTCGACAACCTGTATTGCAAACAGACTAACAAAATAGATACAACATAATAATATGTATTGTACAGGCATGTATTGTACAGACGCCAGCACATCAAGCTACCCGAAGATATCAAATTTTCCCAATCAACTTTGAAACTTATGCCTTAGTGATAAAGTTGAAAATGTATTTAAAAAAATTGACAGATTTTAGTAGCTTGATGTGCTGGCGTCTGTTATGTACATATATACGAATAATTTAGAAGGGGCAATTCCCGTAATTTTAAGAACGTTTTCAGTCTGATCTCAGTCTTAATCTGTCTAAAATACCTCTGATTTTCCTAAATTGTTGTCAAGTTTATGACATTGATTGTCGCTGAGATGAGATTGCGACTAGATTTTGAATGTTTTTAATTAGGGGAACTGGCCTTCTGATGATGTTATCGGTTATCCAAATCCATTAGGCATGCATAGTACCTAGTCGATTTATAAATTATGATACATCGAGATGTGCCATACCTATAATATGCAGTTGGGTTTGATGTAACATTTTATCAAAAATAAGATTCAAGCCCTCTTTTTTCTTTAACGTTCACAGTGTAATACAATCCGTACTATACTTACATAATAATATTATAAATGCGAAAGTGTGTCTGTCTGTTACCTCTTCACGCTTAAACCGCTGAACCGATTTATAGAGAGAGAGAGAGATAGTTTGAGTCCCGAGAAAGGACATAGGATAGATTTTATCCCGATATTCCCACGGGAAACTTATGCGGGTGAAACCGTGGGGCGCTGCTAGTACTATAATGTTATAGATTAGAAAGTGACTCTGTTTGTATGTTACCTTTTCACGCCTAAATCACTGAATGGATTTCGATAAAATTTGGCAAGGAGATAGGTGACATCCTGGGGAAGGACATAAGACATACTTGTTATCCCGGTACCAGGTTCCCGTGGAATAATTTTCCACATCCACGTGGGCGAAGACGCAGGCAGAAGCAAGTAAATATATAATCGAATAAATAAAAATATTGAACAACGAGAATGAGTTTGAACAATATATTATCGAGAAAACTAAATTACATATCTTGCCAATTCTCTACCAAACCAATCGACTACAGAAAGAGTGCAGATAAACACAATAGCTACTTATTGAATAAATTGCCTCCAAGTTAATAAGGGTATGTTTATTTCAGGTAACATTTTTCCTACCGTGCCCCACTTGGAGGCCCGACCTCTATGCTTGGAGGCCTCCGGCCCGTACTGGGGGCCTCGGGCCAAATTGATCGCGAAAGGATACCGGTAAGCAGAGAAGTTAATCGAATGCTAGTCATCAGTAAAAGTGTATTTTGTACTACGTGAGTAAATATTCGTACATTGTGATGTAGAAAAGGATATGTTCCCGTTCCTATATTAAGTATACGCAGTGGAGTGGTGAAGAGTATATGAGTCATAGAGTAGAAAAGGTGTGTTTCGGTATCTACCTACTATGGGCTGAGATGAGAGTGCTCGATGTCACTTAGAGCATAAACAGCCTATAATGTTACCACTGCTGGGCCGCGAATCGTATTTAGATCAACATACAACCAGAGAGACAATTCTCGTAATTTTAAGAACGTTCACAGTGTCTCCATCAAAAATACCTCTAATTTCCCTAAATTTTTGTCAAGATTTTGACATTTGTTTGTCGCCGAGATGAGACAGACTAGATTTTGAAAACGTTTTAAATTACGAGTTTTGGCCTTCTGATATCGTCGTCATTGTCCATATGTGCGACACTGCTGTGACAGACAACTTACATAATTATAGTGTCGCTCGTAAGAGACTACTGTAAGGAATATGAGTTAATTATGATTGAATATGAATTTGAATTTGATTTATCTAATTTATGTGTTGTACAACATCAATACACAAAATAGAAAAAAAAAACGAATAAAAACAAAAAAAAAAACAATCGAAAAAATATTTATTCGTTTTTATTTATTGAGGTGTGATTTTGTATTTATTAATGAATAATTTAAAGATGTTTTCTAATACGGGTTATGTGGAACCTGAAATAAATGGAAATTTAAATCATTTGCCTAGTCTTTTCCCAACTATGTTCGGTCGGCATCCAGTCTAACCGGATGCAGCTGAATACCATTATTTTATATAAAGCAACTGCCTATCTGACCTCCTGTAACACGATACCCCTTGGTAAGGTTGTAAGACTTTCGGGCTTGTGACGACCCGTAACGACTGCCAAAGATCCTTAATAGCTTAACCTGATCGATCGACCCGCGTGACTGTTATTACTTAGCCACAAGCCCCTCACATACATGCAAGGTGATAATGACCTGCAAATTGCAAAATACGTAAGAAAATTTCGCAGTCTACCTTGACGCTTTCGTCTTAAGTACCGGGAGAAATTATATTAATAATTCACTTACTTGTGTTGTCATTTCGTTAGCTTTGAACAACGTCTAGTCATCCAATTCCTCTAAGAGCGGCTTATGTACAAGCATATTACTCATAATGAACCATTCTTCTTTACTTTAACCGTCATTAGCGCTTCTTATCCCTTCGTAATTAACGATAAAAGACACGCGTACACATCTCAACGGCTAAAGCAAATATAATTAACGCAAGCCTTATTGTTTTCGACATATTAGAAAGTTGCCATAGTACAGATTGAATATAGAAGTTTTACAAAAAATAACGGGCTTTTTAGATTATTATTGGTAGACGATAGAGTATCATGACAGGCCTGATGGTCTAGTGGTTAGTGACCCTGACTGCTATGCCGGAGGTCGTGGGTTCGATTCCCACCCAGGACAAATGTTTGTGTGATGAGCACGATCATTTGTTCTGTGTCTGGTTGTAATTTATCTATAAAAATATGTATGTATTTAGAAATATATAAGTATGTTTATCAGTTGTCTAGTACCCATAACACAAGCTCTGCTTAGCTTGGGACTAGATGGCGTTGTGTGATAGTTGTGGAATATTATTATATTATGAATATTCATATAAATTGTGTGTTTCGTGAGTCGTTCAGACTAAACAGCAGATTTTTTTTCGCAATTTCAGGTTTGGTCCCATAGTAAAAGTTGTTTGTTATCATGAGAACAATCACGTGTTTAAGTATCGGTCACTAATTACCAGTCACCCTATATAAACTATGCTTACGTCAATGGGGACAAAAGGAAATATATTTTATGACTTCCCGTTGTCCCCATAATGGGGACAGCGTCAATGGGGTTCTAGGAAACCGTAATTTTATAGGCTCGCCCGTTTGCTCAAACGGGTGAAATATCGAAAAAAAAAGAGAAAAATTTTAAAATTGTTTATTCTGCACCAACAAAACACACATTGCAAAAAAAAGACATCTCATCGCGCATGGCATAGCTAATACTAATACACCTCTACTTAACCGTACGGGTTATCCAAGCGTGATGTTATTTATAGGATATACCGAAGTGATGCACCCGGCGCGATATTGTCTGGGGCTCTGTCTCGCATCATATATGACCGTTTTGCGAGGATATGAAGCATATACTCGTATTCCCCCAACTTGTTCTTTTTGTCTTTTTTCTCTGCGTCATGTTTGCCGCAAAGAAACGTATTTTCTTTTCTTTATATTATGTGATAATGAATCTTCTGTATGAGGGGCTTGTGGCTAAGAAATAACAGCCGCACGGGACGATCTATCTATATTGAGCTACGCTTGCCGCGGTTGGATGGGTGACCATCGTTACATACCAAGACCCCTCCGTGCCTCGGAAAGCATGTTAAGCCGTTGGTCCCGTCTGTCATTCGTGGATCATTGACAGTCGTTACGGGTCGTCAGAAGCCCGAACGTCTGACAACCAGTCTTACCAAGGGGTATCTTATTACCCAGTAACTGGGTTGTGGAGGTCAGATAGGCAGTCGCTCCATATAAAATACTGATATTCAGTTGCATCCGGTTTGACTGGAAGCCGACCCCAACATAGATGGGAAAAGGCTAGGCAGATGAGAATGAATCTTCTGTATATATACTATTTAGTGTTATCACTTCCACTATCAGTAATAAATAGAAGTGATACGCTGATACTGTTAACACATTTCCTACTTTAAATAATCAGGCTTTTCCAACCCAGAAATGACTTATCAAGTGATCAACTATTAAACGGAACACACAGTAGATACATAATTGTAATAGTAGATACGTAATACCAGCGTCAGGTTATTGTACCTGGCATAATGCTGAGCTGGACTCCCATTTAGTGCAACCATGGGACACACACCGCCCAGTAGTGATCGACCGTTATAAATGTCATGTGAGGTGTCTATGGGTCAATTTATCTTTTTAATCTTTGTTTTTTTTTCTCACCTTTTTTGCTGTTTTTTTTAATGCCTGTATTGTGTCTTTTGTTGCGCTGAATAAACGGTTTATCTATCTATCTATAATTGGTTCAGGAGGCCTACCACAAGCTCTTAACGCGATCCATTTTAGAACCTCAACTGAGCTGTTCTTCTAATTCGTACCATTACGTCAGTTTAACGATTCAGTTTTTGCCGTGCCATCTGCTGACAGCGATTGTCAAAAACTGAGTCGCAAGTTTTGGTTTCATTCATACTTGTTTGGTACCATGACGTCCATAGAGCAGCTGAAGCGATGCACTGAAATGTCTTGTTTTTGAATCGTTTTCAATTAGATCATGGTAGGCCACCAGGTGGTAACAACACCGGAACGTACCGCCAAAGCCGAGGGAATTTGTGTATCACATAAGCTGTATGGGTTCCGACACGCCTGTGATCATCGGAGTAGGGCAGATTTGTGTGATATCGTTGTTAATATCTTCTATACTAATAGGTTCTTTAGGATGCGGTACCTTAGGACCAATTTATTTTTGGTCCTTTGGGAGCGTAAAACAGCTTAATGACGACGTTTATATTCACTAATGAGGCGCTTTGTGTCTCTATAATGTGTAAGGATTTTTTAAATTTTAATTAAATTCTATTCTGAGGGCCTTGGTTAGTGGCAACTGCTTTCAAAGCGTTTCGTGTTTCTACAACCACTTTCAACAGGATTGACATAAGCTTTTCGTCAATCTCATAAATTTTAGACTTTCTATCATCGTTATCGCTTACTAGCTGCGCCCCGCGGTTTCACCCGCGTAAATGTCGATCCCGTGGAAATATCGGGATAAAATGTAGCCAATATATTAATCCAGGGTGTCAGCTACCTCCATATAAAATTTTATCATAATTGGTCCTGCCGTTTGAGCGTGAAGAAGTAACAAACATATAAACACACCCTCACACACACGTACACACGCTCACAAACTTTCGCCTTTATAATATTAGTGTGATAGAACGACACTATGTAATGAAAACAAATTGTTTATTCTATAAATAGAATATTGGAATCAATTTTAAGAAAATAAATATTAAGAAAATAAATTAAAATAAGGTAGATGAGTTCGACGTTTCCTATCTGACTACTCTGAGAAGAAAAGCCCAAACAAACTCAGAGGTCACAGTCTCTTTTAAAGTCCAGACATAATCTTGGTCAGATCATGTGAAGAACATGTAGGTTGATTGTCTAGGCCTTCTTCTTCTTGTCTTTGTCGATCCAAAGGATGTCTTTAAGGTGAATGCGCAGTGGTAGCCCGCGAAATTCAATTTTTCTTACGTTTTTCGCAATTTTCAGGTCAGTGTCGGGTTGTATCTTGATCAAAATATGATTCGCGACTATAACAGGTACGTATTTACAGAATTATAATCATTAGAACCATGAATACATCTTTCTAAGTTAGATTTGTTCCATAAGAACAAATCTCTTATGGAAAAGTATTTATTGAACAAATATATCTTAAAGATACTCGTCCGCATCGCTGTCAACAGGAAACATTCCCAAAAGGGTGGCAGCATTGCCACGTTGTATGGCAATGCTGCCAATTTTATATTTATAATGATAATATAAAAACAAAAATGTATATATCACTATAAATATTTTTGTTTTTGTTTGAATCTTGTGTGCCTTACTTAACTTGGGTCAAATAAATGTAATTAATTTCTTTCTTAAAATAAATTAAAATAATTTTTTTATGTTGTTTTTAGGTAAGCGTATAACGTAGAGAAGGGCTGGACTGATTTGGCTATTTATTGTTTTAAAATGTTCGTAATAGGCCGAATTAGGTTGTAATGTAAGGAAAAATTTGAAAAGTTGCCCGGAAAATTGAAAATTATTTTTTATGGGTTTTTTTTTAACTGAAGACCATATTGAAATTTTGACAGGACATCGTATGTCGGGTCAGCTAGTAAAAAATAAAAGTAAGCTAAACTTTATAAAATGTTCTGTTCTAATCTTTTTCCTTTAAGAATACAAACGTAACTACATTTCTTGGCGCACTAATCGAACAATGTAACCGTTCGTCGATATGTACCTCGATATGTACCAGCCGATGGAATCGGCCTTTAGGAAATTAAATCTCTTCGGCGCTTCCTCGAGACTTTACATTTTAATGCAGAAAGTTGTCACACCGTTCCGTAAAGACACTTTGCTTGGTGAAACAGTGGAAATTTTCAAAGGAAAGTTTATGTTATTTATCTTTTTTTTTAATTATCTGCCTAGCCTTTTCCCAACTATGTTGGGGTCAGCATCCACTCTAACCGGATGCAGCTGAATACCAGTGTTTTACATGGAGCGACTGCCTCTCTGACCTCCACAACCCAGTTAAGTACTGGGTAATACGATACCCCTTGGTAAGACTGGTTGTCAGATTTTCGGGCTTCTGACTACCCGTAACGACTGTCAAAGATCCACAAATGACAGCCGGACATGGCTTAACGTGTTTTCCGAGGCACGGAGGGGTCTCGGTATGTAAAGATGGCCACCCATCCACAGACCAACCGCGGCAAGCGTAGCTTAACCTGATTGATCGACCCGTGCGGCTGTTTTTATTTAGCCATGGGCCCCATGTTATTTATCATCATTCGGATTTAATTTAACAACTAGTGAACCTGACAGAAGAGACCGGTAGATGGCGCTGTTCAGGCAGGACAACCTGTATCCAATTGCAAATCTAAACTATCCAAGGACCCACTCTAACACACACAAAAAATTCCATCAAAATAGGTCCAGCCGTGTAGTAGGAGTTCAGAGACATACACACGTACAAAATAATTATTTATATTAATAAAGCTAAGCATAAAACTATCTTCCTAACTAGCCTGTATTGTCCCACTGCAGAGCAAAGGCCTCCCACTCCCTTTTCCACACAATTCTGTCTTTTGCGAGTCAGTCCCTTACGTTATCTGTAATCATTAAAACCTTCTGTGACAAAAAGGGTGCCCAATGGTAAAAATCTCGATTAAATTACAGTACGGTGTGACCGACGCCCCAATTTAATGTATTTTCGTGAAAGCTCGCGCTGAACGGTTGGTATTAAATGACGTGAGAAAAATTATCGTTCTCTCTCTAACCTATTGCTCTCTCGCTCTGCCGATACACTTATGTGCGACGATGCTTCAGTCGAGTTTTAAATTGTTCTCGTAAAACAGAAAGGGTGATTTTAGGATCGATTTTTCGCGCTATGGTTTTTTTATGTATTGAAATTTTAGCTGAGTCAGTAATGTATGGTATTTTTAGAAGAGAACGTGTATATGGACTGATTGTATTCACATATACCCAGGAGAAAGTTGGGTATCGCCCCAACTATAGCTCAGTCGCCACATTATTGAATTATGATCTGTAGATATGCACCAGTGGGAACAGATTTTTGTGAAAGTTATCGTTCAGAATACCTACCAGCGCTGCGACATTTATTTTTTAAATGTCGCGGCATCATGCTGAGATAGGAGCCTTTTGGCCTCGTATAGGGCTTTCAGTTTCATTTTTCTTTTTGTTACTTTTTTTAATATAATTTGTTTTTTTTATTTATGACTGTGTTTAGTTTAGTTTGTGATCTTCCTGTACGAGTCGCAATAAATACTTTTTCCTTCTTTCTTACTTTCTGAGTTAATCGTCACATTTATCTCGTCAAGAGCATTGCTTTGAATTGATTTACATTATTACAGAAATCAGCTGCTTCATAGAAAATGTGCAATACCTACTTACGCGGCCAAAATGTACCTATGGAACAGCAAATTTTGAAGTGAAACTTCTTTACGCACGCTTGACTTGGGAAGTAAGCTGGCGAACGCGTGACGTAAGTGTTACGAAAAGTGTGATCGGGCGAGGCGAACCGGAGTTGAGTGGGGGATATAAGCAAGAGACAGCAGTGCGCGCGCACATTTTCTTTCTCTCTTCCTCTCGTAACCAAATACGCAATACTGAAGTTTCACTTCGGTTGTGTGGTCATAAGCACACTCGTTTTTTGTTTATTTTAATAACCATTAATTTAATTAGGGTTTAAGAATCATAACAGGTTCCCGTTGTACCGTATGCACCATTGACCTGCACCATCAATGGTGCAGAGGAGACTAACTAGTTTCGTTTGCACCAGACTAACTAGTTTAGTGCAATTTCGCGTCTGTGTCTTCCCGTAAATCAAAACAAACATAGTGATCTACTAAAACATAACTGAGTTTTCATTAAAGTGTATCCAATGTCTAACAGTTAGGGGCAATTTATGATACTGGGTTCAAACATTATAATTACTTGTTCTCGAACATTTGATACCGATACTATAACGAGATATTTAGCCTCGATTTGCGATATGATGTTGATCGTTTTGGTCAACGGTTGCTTGTATCGATTGTACATTTGTGACCGCCCTATTAAAATATTGGATTTCAGTGTCATATTAATCATATTTTGACACTGCTTTGATTATAGCAGTTTTGGTATAGAGTTTACCATCATTACATTTTATATACCTAGTGGAGTTTCTTGCACATTCTTCTCCATACGAAACTACCTTTTGGAAGGGGCAACTGGAATCAATTCTGTGTTCTTGTGAATTTTGATGTTCAAAAGTGCCTTTTATGTGCCTTTCAAATAGGCACATAAAAGGCACTTTTGAACATCATCATAAATGTTTTGACTTTGACTATATAGTAAATCGGATACTACAGGAATGATGAATTAAAACCTGTTCAGATGGAGATACATAGACGAGACCACCTTGGAGTGTAAATGTGGTGCTGTTCCACAAACTATGGGACTTTTACTATAATTTCCTGTGTGTCCTATTGCGTTACTTGAACTGATAGACACTAGTAATGGGGCTAAACACGTAGCCAAATTCTGGGCCGTGTCCATTTAGATTGCCACCGACACGCCAATAAGAAGAGTCGTATTTTAATCCTCTTCATATCCTCACGACCAATTAATTTTCCAACAGCGACATAAAAAAAAAATCGTAAAACCAGGTCTTTATAACAAAAAGTAAACAACTCAAAAAGGAAACTGTGGTGAAAAGAGCTACCCGTACCTCTATTTGGGCAAGTTGGGTAATTTTATAACGTACCCCAGTGCCCCTGATAAGGGCTATCGATTTGCAATATTTATCCCCAAATGGGTAGACTGGACATAGACTATTTATTGGAAGATGTAGACGCGACAATTCGCTATGTTATTTAGTGAGTTTTTAGGGAATCAGAAAGAAAGAAAAATATTTATTTGGCTCAGTATATGCAGGGAACACATTGAATTGTGTTTTTAATTCGATTGAACTGGGATAAAAGTAATCCATGATTTCATCCTACTTCCTACCTACCTAATATTATAAACGCGAATGTTTGTGAGGATGGATTTATTGATAGATGGACGTTTGTTACTCTTTCACGCAAAAACTACTGAACGGATTTTTATGAAACTTTACAGTAATGTAGCTCATACATCAGAATAACACATAAGATACTTTTATCCCGATTTCCCTACGGGATCGACACTTATGCTAGTGGAACCGCGAGACGCAGCTAGTAATATTATAAATACGAAAGTTTGTGAGAGTGGATGGATGTTTGTTACTCTTTCACGCAAAAAATACTGAACAGATTTGGATAAAATTTGGCACACAGATAGTTTATAAACAGAATTTATCCGGATATTCCCACGGGATCGAAACTTTTGCGGTGGAAAGCGCGGGGCGCTGTTAGTAAATTAATAAGGGTGCTAGTTGCAACACTTATAGGTGATGCCATTTCATGTAAACATTGTTATTTGATTAAATAAATAATTATTAAGTAATCCTTGATTGCATCATTAATAGATTTTATAATTGCAATTACATCGCTAAGTATATTTCTTAAGTAAAGGTCAATCAATTGGTTCTATGGTGGCTTGGCTGGAAAAACGAGTTAATAAATAATATAATATCTACAAATATTTACTTCATAAAAAGAAACAAATTGCACTGTATACATTGTAGATTATAAATACATTTGTCATGACTATAACAATATGATAGGAAGATTGTTTCATTTAAACTTATATTTATTTATTCATTTACGGACCAGAATGCCTGGAAGAATTTGGGGGAGGCCTTTGCTCGGCAGTAGGACAATTTATACCTACTAATAAAAAAAAAAAAAACATAATTTATATTAAATGAAAATATGTTCATTTATTCAAACCCAACACTCAAAATCTTAGATCCATTATTGCATCACCACGAATGACGATCAGACACAGCCGTGACCAACCGTTTTCTTTTAAACTTCTATTATCTCGCTGCTGGACAAAGGTCTCTCCATAGTTTTCTACTGTTTCCTTCCAGCCAATCTACAAACGTTTCCAAGTAGACCAACCTTACTAAAAAATCTCGCCAAGTAGTTATAAAGTTGCTCCCAAAAAAAATGTCCTATCTACCACATTAAACTCCTCTCCACAAGAGTCTGTTACCAAATGCAGATTATTGGTCGACAAACTTTGGTCCTTCACCCACTTTCATTTTATTATCGCGCGGCCATAGCTCCGCAAAGGTCGTTAGTTCGAACCCCGGAATAATGTTTTTCAATTATGCATGCAATTCTGAACTGTCATTAGAGTTGATGAGGGCTTGGGAAATGGTAATTTTAAATAGGATGGTAGTTAATTAGTTTATGGAGCCTCTACGAATATGGATTATTATATAGATAAATTATTTTATTTCTATAAGTAGGATTGTTCAAACACTTTTACACGTCAATCATATTTTTTAAACTGGATAAGGTCGACGTTTCTTATCTGACTACTCTGAGAAGAAAGGCCGAAACAAACTCAGAGGTCACAGTCTCTTTTACAGTCCAAGATCTGACCGAGATTATATCTGCATAATCTTGGTCAGATCATGTGAAGACCATGTAGATTTGTGATTGAGTGGTCCAGTCAGTGCACGCAT
This sequence comes from Hydraecia micacea, assembly GCA_914767645.1. Taxonomy (NCBI): domain Eukaryota; kingdom Metazoa; phylum Arthropoda; class Insecta; order Lepidoptera; family Noctuidae; genus Hydraecia; species Hydraecia micacea. Next base: position 1,610,352 of record OU611798.1, read on the forward strand.
TTGTCAGTAATCGTGCAGCTCAACTCAGAACTTAAGGAGCTCAACGACTCAGCGAAGAATAAAAAAGAATGGCGAAAAGAGAGAAAGGCATGGCAGGAGCATCTTGAGGATTTAGTCCTACCATCAACTTGGCTGACTGTCTAATCTGTAAATCTGTCACCAAGAAAGGATTTTATGTATTACAGAAAATGAGTGGCTAATTTCTGTTATGTTACTCACATAGGTATAAATAAAGTAACAGATTATTAAGATACATACAAATTATAATAAAATATTCTCGATTTCGGACTACACATACAAGTACACATAATCCATATAGTATTAGTAACTACGAGTATGTTAGAAAACTTTTGGAAACTAAAACAACTAAAGTTGATGTGGCCCAACACATGTTGGCACGTGCCTCCGTATCCAGTGCCTTGTACAGCTGTCGTCACGTAAAAAGAACGCTAAGCGACAGTGGAGGGGGTGTGTCTGCGCACGGGTACAGTCTTGTCCCAAAGTACTAGGCTAGTGTTTCATATATGTACGTGTAATTGTTTTATTGTAGAATCATAATAGTTACTTTACTAACGTCGCGCTACCTTCATACTACTATAGAGGTATGAGGAACAGGGTGTAAAGTTCACTCATAAGCCATACTCTATAGAAAAGGGAGGATCCTCCGACCAGACGGGTGTTGTGTCTGGCGGGCAACTGTCCGATGATTCATGTCGGGCCGTTGTATCTGTGCTAGTTGCGCGGTAAACTCTGCATGCGAGATGCAGGATTTGCGTGACGTCAGTATGACGCGTTGTTCGCATGTGGCGTTGTAGGTACCGCTACACCACCAATTTGAACGTTAAATCGCTCAGTGCGCAGGTAAACGCCAGCGTTCTTTTTACGAGACGGGACCGATAAAGGGACTATCCACTTTGTCTAATCATGTTTTAGGATGCTGTTTGAGCTTCCGCGCAACCTACCCGTTATTGTCGCTGTTCTCTTTCTCATAATAGCTTCTTAAAATGTTTTATTTGCTTACAAATCAAAATATTTACAATATTTAAAAGCTGTCTTATAATAATAATATGTACAAGTATATAAAAAGGGAGGGGAAATAATCAAAGGGCATCAAAAAATTCGTCCGCATCGCTGTCAATAGGAAACGTGCCCAAAAGGCTGGCAGCATTGCCACGTTGTATGGCAATACTGATTCTTTGGCCAAAAAATGGGCCAGCCCTCTGGTCACGTGAAGAGTCGACCAACCGCTTGGCGATGTCTCGAAATAATAATAATAGCTTCTTGTTTAACTAGGATTAATTTAAACAAATAATTTCTATAGGTAGGTACTATTTAACTTTTATCTGGTAGGCCATCTTAACTATGTTCGGGTCGACTTTTAGTCTATAGAAGAACAAGTGCCTCATTTTATTAGAATATTGTAATCTATCTCTTTTCCACGTATTCGACGATATGAATCAACTGTATAAGAAAATTATGAGAAATGGAAAAAAAAATGAAATGATGATGACAGGTTTTGAAGACAATAAACCAGGATTGAAGTGTACCTACATTGCAGATAAATTTTGTTTCTTTATTAGCATTATAATAAAGAATCAGACAATGTAAGTGTATAACCCACATCTACTAGAGCGCCACTAGTGGCGTATTACTGAACTAACATGACACTTTTAAACTGTTTGGCTTATACGTTAGTTAGTTCCAATAAGAATTTGTAAAAAAAAAAAACACTATCACAACAACACTATTTTTGTTTTCAATATCTTTACACTATCTGATTCTCAGGAGGGAGTTGATAAAACCACAAACAAGTTATACGTCACCCAACAAACGCTCCTATCGACACAATTAAAACAAGCATAACATACATAGTCACATTAAAACTTCCCCGGTCGTCCCAGCGGAATGTCGCGGGACATAACAAAAGTCGGTGTTATGCAATCTTGTCTGATAGTTATGTATTTTTCGTATCTCTAAATAGGTCAGCACTTCCTCTTACGAAATCTTTTGCTATTGGCTGGAAAACTTGTAAAAATGGGCCGGTTTCAAATATTTTTATTAGTATTTTTTTTTGTTTTCCAATATTGGCGTTGGATATGTAAATCTTATGGTCTGTTTCATCATCTTCGTATAAGTTTTAATTATTTTATCTAAAGCAGTGTTCATTATCTCAGATGATTACATTCCAAGGTTAAGTTATCTACTTTAGTGAAATGTATTCTAAGTTGATTTTTCGTTGGACTTTTGTATCAAAATGGTCCTAATAGGTTTTTGATTGCAATGGAGTTTGAACTTTGTTGAGTATGACATTCAGTTTGTTGTTCCATAACTTGATCTCAAATTCCTGGCTCTAAATACCAGGTATTTCATAAAAAAAATTGTTCTATTTTTTTGGACGATAAAAAATGGAAGTTGGCTTATTTGAAAGGTAATAATTATTATCAAAGATAGGAGCAACTTAAAACTAATACAGATGTATGGAAGAAAAAGACGTACTACGCCGACCCTTGTATTACTGAAATAGATAAATAAATAATTAGTGGTACGTACACCTTTAAAGAGCAGCATTGAGGAGCAGGTTTCGGGAGCTGTGGTGGCCAAGTGGTACAAGTTGTAGGTCGAGCCGGTGAAGAAAAACATCGTGAGGAAACAGCCATGGCCCAGAACCAAAAATTCTGAGACATGTGGCAATAACCAACCGGCACTGGGCCCGCGAGGTCGTTAACGGCCCACTCTCACCAGGACGAGGTGTGTGTACCAGCAGTGGGAACTTTATATACTGATTATGGAGCAGGAAGATGAAGATTATGATATTGGTAAGTATAGATGATGCCCATCCGAACTGTGAAACAGCACCTTAGCTTTAAGTAGGTATTCAAACGATCATGTAGTTATAGGTAATGATCAATATAAATTGTAAGATATTGCGTCGCCTTGTGTGGCAAAGTCATAAAACGTTGTATAACGAGCGACAGAAAAGACATAAAATTAGACTCGCGGATGTATGCTTTAAGATGCGGTTTACTGAAGATCGTCGCGCTCAAAGGTTATAATATAAATACATACATTGCATAGCTAATGTCATTATTAGTGTTTAAAATTTCAGTTTCAGGACGTCTATACTAATAATATAGGAAGCTATAGTAATGCCGAGTGTCAAAGTATATTTTCTGTAAAAATCAGAAATTTACATAAGATACAAGTTAATAATTTAAACCGATTCATCAAAAACAACTAGATACTCAACTGCATAGGACAAAAACAGCTGGTGTAGAAGTTAATAGGACCTGGTTGTTTTATTTGGACACACTAAGTACGCAAAAACACGTACCTTTCAGATATAAAAATATATTTTATTGATTGTTTGTTACATAATCAGTCAATAATGTTCCCACTGCTGGGACACAGGCCTTTTCTCTTCGAGAGGGAGTGGGCTGTAATCTACCACGCGGGCCCAGTGCGGGTTGGTAGATGTCACATGTCTTCGAATGTTTGGTTCTAGAACAAGTCGGTTTCCTCTGGATTGAATGTTCCTGGCATCTAATAAATTGGCTTAGTCATGTAAGCATTCCGAATTCAAATTCTGCTTGAAAAACAAAAAAAAATCACAATGGTTGTTTTTTTTCGTAACTGTTACCTTCTGTGTTTTGCCTTGTATAGATAACAGTACTACTGGCGCCACTAGACTTGTTCTAGTACTTATCTATCTCCCAAAGGCCCTATAACACCACTGAACTAACAATAGTCAAGTTAATCTGCAGTCTAACAACCACTGTAGCGAAGTGAGTACTTGAAAACAATGGTGTAACCTCTGCCGCTGACGTTTTTCGCTAAGACAATGGAAATCGGTGTCTCATTGTGGTTATACAGTATACCTTAGATTCGCAAACAGTAGTTAAGGTTTTTGGTCCTTTGATCCTGAAAATTTTGGAAGTTTGATCATGTTTTTATGGAATGGCGGTTGTCTGAAAGTGTAAAAAGGGGTGTGATTAATGTTGATTAAAGATGGTTCCCTAGAAGATGGCTTGATGAGCAGGATAGGTTTCGTCAAAACTAGAAAGAGGACGCGCGGCTTCGCGAAAGATGGAAGGAGTGGAGGGAGGCCTTTTGCCAGGAGAGGAACAGTGAAGGCTAGTAAAAAAAAGAGGGTCCTTCAGTAACGATACTGATGCCTGAGAGTATTCGTCCTATGAAAACATTGACCATACTTAGAACCTTGGCATGTTATTATTATAAAATGTCCATACATTTTTTTTCTCTGTTCCGTTACTTTTTGTCATGGTCTGGCAGTTTGAGTAATTTATGTGGCCTACCTAAATATCCTTTGGTATTGTTCGTCGAATCATTGAGCTTCTTAAGTTTTGAGTTGAGCTGCACGATTTCTGAAAAATGCGTGCACTGACTGGACAGGTCTACTCAATTTGTGTGGTCCTTTCCTCAAAAGACCATTTCAGACATCGATCTACATGATCTGAACAAGATTATGTCTGGACTTTAAAAGAGACTGTGACCTCTGAGTTTGTTTCGGCCTTTTTTATCAGTGTAGTTAGATAGGAAACGCTGACTTTATCTATTTTTTTAAATATGATTGACGTGAAAAAGTGTTAGTGCAAACCTACATACAGAAATAAAATCACTTATCAATATAGAAAGGACGCGTCAGATACTAACGTAATACACGACGAGTGATAGCCACATCAATTGACTAGGATGTTTTGGCGCGTGGCCAAAATTGGAACTAACGCGGCCATTTTGTTTTTACACAAATGTTTACCAACAGTATTCCCTTGTCAACGTCACTCGAGCGCCAAGTGATCCTTGTAGCAGACGAATTTATTGTGACAAAGCCCAAAAGAGATCCCCTGGTTAAAATAGCCCAGTTAGTGCTCACACGACCACTACTATACAAGAGCGGCAGACGTCAACGGCAGAGGCAACTGCAGTCGCAAACACGCGTCGCTGGCACGACTACGGTTTTTTTTTTTTTTTGGATGGGAAATCATCTAATGACTCCTCCCGCTCTGGGTGGAGCGGAAGGGAGTGTCAGACTTTTACTGACTAAAACCCACTCGTGTTCCTTCCTTAGCCCTTTATGTTCCGGGCAGCGGTAACCCTTTCGGACAATCCCGCTGCCCAGGACCAACGGCTTTCGATGCTTTCCGAGGTACGGAGGGGTCTTGTTATGTACAGATAGTCACCCATCCACGGACCAACCGCGGCAAGCGTAGCTTAACCTGATCGATCGACCCGTGCGGCTGTTATTACTTAGCCCCAAACTCCTCTGTCCAGGCTGCACACATGGTCTCTTTTTAAATGCACCGCTTTTTATCTCGAGGTCATATAAAGCAGCATAACTGGAGGTCAAACCCCTTTATATTAGACCACGGACATCAAAACATAAACACGAACTTTTATTTGGTATTTAACTTGCTCTAACTTTGGTACGAAAACAACTGAACAAAGAGACGGTGAGTGACAAAGTTAGACATGTTGGAAATATATAAAACTAGCTGCTGCCCGCGACTTCGTCCGCGTGAAATCCTATACTAACTACCTAATATTATAAATGCGAAAGTAAGTTTGTTTGTTTGTTTGTTACCTTTTCACGCCTAAACTACCAAACCGATCGTCCTGAAATTTTGCATATACGTTGTCAGGTGTACAGTAACGGACATAGGCTAGGCTACCTTTCATCCCGAAAAAAGTACTGTTCCCGAGGAAAACAACAATACACGTGGCGCCATCTATTATCATAATAACGTTATTGTTGTTTTTCTCGGGAATAGCACTTTTTTTCGGGACGAAAGGTACCTTATGTCCGTTTCTGTACACCTGACAATGTATATGCAAAATTTCAGGATGATCAGTTCGGTGGTTTAGGCGTGAAAAGGTAACAAAAAGAAACGAGTGTGCTTATGACCACACGACTGAAGTGAAACTTCAGTATTGCATATTTGGCTATGAGAGGAAGAGAGAAAGAAAATGTGCGCGCGCACTGCTGTCTCTTGCTTATATCCCCCACTCAACTCCCGTTCGCCTCGCCCGATCACACTTTTCGTAACGCTTACGTCACGCGTTCGCCAGCTTACTCCCCAAGTCAAGCGTGCGTAAAGAAGTTTCACTTCAAAAACAAACAAACTTACTTTCGCATTTGTAACATTATGTTAGGATTAGGATTGTGCAATGTCAACAATATGGTGGTTGAAAATTATGTTTCTTTGAAACAAGTTCGTTTTTATAGTGACTATTTTTTATAGTGGCTTTTCATTTTGAAGTTATTGTGGGTATTACTGAGATGGGAGATAAAGATGTAAATAAATAAGTAGTAGTTGTAATATATGCTCTCAATCAACTCAGCCTATCGCAGTCCACTGCTGGAAAAGTGCCTTCTCTGTATGCGAAGAGGTCTTTGCCCAGCATTGGGATAATACATTCTGCTAGTAGTAGACTGCTTATAATTATTAAAAGCAATTTATTATTCGACTCATAAATATGGTCTGAAACATTATAATCCCCCTTTCAAAGTATCGTAACAACGGTCGATGTTTCAACAAAGAAAGTCCTATTTTAATAAGCCAAAAGCCAAATAAAGACTGTGAAACACTTACAACACGCGGAACTATTTACATCGTTTCCGGTGAAAAACGCAAGCGGAAACTGTTACCGCGGCCGTTTCCGGCGGCGACAGGAAGCTTGCGTGTCCGCGATAATGGCAGCTTCCGGTTCCCGCCGCAAATCATTAATGGACAGATTGTTCAACGACTTCTTTATTCCTGTCGTTACTATTAATGCATAATTAAGGATTGGGGAATAGTTTTTCGTGGGGTTTGGTTTTGCTCGCTTGCAGGGTAGGTGGTGATTTGTATAGACATATTAATACAATGGGTATTTGGAGCAACAAAGCTGTAAAAGTGTAATTATTTTTAAAAGAGTAACCGTGGAGTTTCTTGCCGGTTCTTCTTCATAGGAAACGACCAATTGGAACCGTGCACCTAGCTTCTGACGTTTCATAAGTGCCCATGTCGGTTTATGTGAAATAAAATATTTTGATCAACTATATTGGGGCTGTGTGAGGATTTTTCTAGTCACGTGACCCTCGATCAAAATTGGCAACATTACCAACTTTTTTATAGCAAAAGAAACTTTGTGGGATGTAAATAATTAAATTCTATAATAATCCAAATGATAAACAATCTGAAATTTTGTGTATAATTCAAACAAATCAAAATTACTACACATGAGCCATCAGAATAGAAAACAAAATAATGATACAAAATAAAACATAGTTATGACAGGATTTTTGTATCAACAAAACTTTCACACCAAGAACCAGAACACACTCACTAAACATACCTAAAAAAACTAAATCACTAAATGAAACATTGTTAAAGTATGGACACTTTAACAATGTTAAAACAAAGAGATGACTCAAGAGCTTCGGTTTTGCAGCAAAAATTTAGGAGAAGATGAAAAAAAGGATGGAGGGACCCCGGGTGGGTTATTAAGCAGATTCAATAATTAATGCAATAAATATCGGGTGCTGCTCCGCTATTAACTTTGCGCTGGTCAAACACCTTGTAGTAAAGAGGCCGAAACAGGAAAATTTTAAAGTGAAAGGGCGGTGATAAAATAGTTGTAAAAGAGCATTTTGATGATAAAGACAATGAAAGTTTATAGGACGTATTATTTAATTTAATAATCAAATAAGATAAATGAAAATATATATAAATATTTTTTATGTATTGATTTTTTGAGCTGTTTGGGGTTGAAACACTAGGGCCCTGGGTCCGGGCACGCCACAATTGCGGTGAAAAGTCCCCTCTTTGAGGAGTGGCTGGAGAGGCGCCACGGCGTCCTCTCCTTCCGCCTAACGCAAGTCCCCGCCGAAAATCTCTGCTTCGGGAGGTTCCTGTTCGGGATGAGGCTGGAGGAAACGCCCGGGTGTCACCATTGTGTTGATCGCCCGGAGGACATAATGGAACATACGGTGGAGGTCTGCCCAGCTTGGGCTGAGCACCGCCGCGTCCTCACGGCGGCGATCGGCGCGGCGATCTCTCGCGTCCGGCCCTGGTCCAGGCCATGGTACGGAGCGAGAGTGCATGGGAAGCCGTCGCCTCCTTCTGCAAAGCAGTAATGCTCGCGAAGGGGGAAGCGGAGCGCGTGAGGGAGAGGCAATCTTTGCGCCCTCGCGCCCCTAGTCGCCGCAGGAGACGCCCTGGGCGTCGGGAATCGATAGCCGATTCCCGGATACCGAAGGCGCGGTCTTGCGGACGGCGAGCAATAGGCAGCTCGCCTTGAAGATTTGGACGTTTCTAACCGATTGGACGGAGAAGGCATAACACAAAGAAAAGCGGAAAAATATGGAGGAAACCTTTGCCCAGGATAATATAGGGTAAGAAAAAAAAAACAATATTCGTTCATATTGAGTCTAAAAACGTATATAATTTTCGAAACGAATGGCTCCAATATATTCGTTGCATGAACCAATAGGCACAAATGCTCTCAATTGATGCTATTCATCTTAATATCATCGAATGCCTTCCGACAATAAAGTTGTTTTTCTTTAGATCCAACGATATTCACAGACATATTCACCATTATTTATATCATATCTCTATATTTATCATCACTTATTATTTAAGTTACGGCTATACATTTGAAATAAAATGGCTTAGAAGGTCTTATTTTATTTATTGCTTCATATAATATATCATCTGTTTTGAAGTTTGGCATTGTTATTGGAGTTTTCATACTGTCTGAAACTTCGATGGATCCAGCTATTGTATTTTTAGTCGTCGGAATTGAAAACTCATCTTTTGTTTTGTGTTTCAAAGCGAAAAAAAGAGTGGAACGGATGTTTTGTTTGCTTGTAAGATGTATGTTGTTGCTAACCGTTCGTAGTATACATTAGTTAGGGTATATTAATAAAATACATAGGCTTGAGGTTTGTTCACTTTCGATCCTCGTATGTTCAAAGGTTTTCTTTACCCTTTTGAATTTCTGCAAGAGATATTTTATCGACTAACATTGAATGTTTATGCCTAAGATTCAAAGTATTTTTACCTTAAACCCAAAAAGGAATGGTTTTAATCCCGTAGCGATATTAAAATACTAAAAACATCAACGAGGAACGAATTAGTGAATTAAAAGTAACGTTTGCTTTTCCGACCACTTACGGCAATAACTGATTTAAATATTTTGTACAAATTAAATAATAAAGGGCTTTGAGAATCCGTGCCATACCTAAAGTCGCGCCATTTTGTTGTTTTTTCAAAATGGTGGCCATGCATGAGACCTGTAGAAATCGATAGCTGACATCAATGCAAACGGAAAATATAATCGGCCGCGCTTTTAAAAAAAACCGGTCAAGTGCGAGTTGGACTCGCGCACCGAGGGCTCCGTATAAAGTAGGTAGGTATGAAGGTAAATAGTTTAAAATATTTTTTTTGTAACTACGGTTTTCGGATTTTTTCCTTTACTTGTGCTACATGACATTGCTTCTCGCCAAATTTCATGATTCTAGGTCAACGGGAAGTACCCCATAGGTTTTGATTTTGGAACATAAACGCCCGTATCATTTGATTGCGTAGACTTAGAAGTTTGATTTTTTTACTGCTTCAAGGGATTGCAGCCCTGAGTATTTGATATTAATTTCAACTTGATAACTCCAAGTGTTTTTGGGCAAAAGGGTCTTGACTGATGGACAACGAAGTGGTCTTATAAGAGTACCGTTTTTCCTTTTGAGGTACGGAACCCTAAAAAATGAAAATTTCGCGACATTAAGTATGCCAGACTCCATCTATTAATTATAAATAAATCTTCAATCCCTTTTACTACTTTTAATATCAAAATTGTCATAAACAAATAATTATAATGTTGTACACGAAATAATTTTACCAACAAGCAACACGTCAACAATAATAACATCATCGAGGTAAGTAAGATGAACATTTCTAGAATACCTACTGCTGTGTCGCGCGCGCTGTTTCAACCGTTGCTGCAGACCGAATGGAATAGAACAGAATCGATCTCGTCTGTCCCTTCGAATGTGTTCTACCTCTTTCGCCTCAAAAAGTTTCATCAGTATCTGGTGTAAGTCATGAGCGAGGTCTAAATATAGATATTGATTTTCGCCAGAAATTCAACCCTGAAAATATCATCAAAGGGATTGGATACAAAAATGGATAAGATATTTATTTTGCAATCTATACAGGGTCCCATTAAAATAGATGGACAAATTTTAACACAGCGCAAACAAAAACACTGATTAAAGTGATTTTATTTTGACCTAAATTAATAAATTGCCGGCACATTAGTGTATTTTCGTTAGCTGATTATTTTTCTTGTAAGTATCTAATGCGTTTTTCTTATATATTTTTTTACCATCGTCCTTATTTTATTGGTCTGAATGATTTCTAAATTTGTCCATCTATTTTAATGGCACCTTATGTTTTGCAGTGAGCCTTAAGTTTTAGCTGCCTTATTATATAAAAAAACCATTGATTAGGTTTTGTAATAATTTCTCTAGTTATTTGTTCTTGGAAAGTTTCCTTTGTAGAGCTTTCTGAAGCGTTCATAAAGCAATTGAAGTATCTTTAATAACATCAAAGAAACTGAAACCCAATCTATTATTTCCATTATAATTAAAATAACACTCTGCTTCACTTAACATTTGTACCACAAAGTGATTTCTGTCTATTATTCCGCCCTGCAGTATTGTATTATTATATATCGTCGACATCTGTGACCCGTTCGCTTCGAAAATTGTCGCTTGGAGTTACAATAACCTTGGGTATTTCAATTTCAATCGCTGCTCTCTCAATATAGGCGGAGAATACATTTTTTCATCAGATATTAGATAATGTTATGAACCGATTTGGTGGAGCATAATCATATTATTGGAGTATTGTACGAAAATTATACATAAGTACTATATAAAATACGTACTTGAAGGTTGTATTATTTCTAATCTGTTGAACTCTGCTTCGAAATCTCTTGAGATTTCTATTAGCGTTAAGAAGAATAACATTTTGTGTCCGTGTTTTTACAGAAGATTACATGTTCTAAAGTTATTGTAATTTGATAAGATTATCCTTATTTTCTTTACTTTTGAATTCATTTATGGCAAGCCATCTTTAAAAGTTGTTATGAAAACTTCATCGAGCATAAGTTTTTCTTAGCGTACAACTTTAGGAAGAAAAGATTCATTGTGCAGATTAATGTTTGTTTTATTGCTATATCACACTAATATTATAAAGGCGAAAGTTTGTGTGTGTGTGTGTGTGTGTTTATATGTTTGTTACTTCTTCACGCTCAAACGGCGAGACCAATTTTGATAAAATTTTGTATGGACGTAGCTGACACCCTGGATTAACATATAGGCTACTTTTTATTCCGATATTCCCACGGGATCGAAACTTATGCGGATGAAACCGCGGGGCGAAGCTAGTTTTAACATAATCATAACATAAATTTTACACCTTGTTTCCCCAAAGAGTTAATTAGGGACGTACTCAAACCATTTATTTCAATTAAACCATTTACAGACACTTTTGAATTGTCAAGAAGTCGGTCAGTCAGAAAATATGAAGCTAGTTGCAGATTCAAAAACGTAGTAGGTACCTTTGGAGAAGAACGGCCAAGAAACTCCATGGACACAGTTTTAAGTAATATTTTTACCGAAATACAGTTACATCATTAATTTCAATTTATAATTATATTATTATGCGAGAACGATGTAAAAAAAAAGACGTATGCGTTAAAAAACGTCCAGAGTGCACCAAATAGTAACAAAACAACAAACCAAAAATAAAATAATTAAAAATAAGCCGAGGCAGCTAAGTGATGAACTGGTCATGTTTAAGTCCCATGTAAAAGGGGGCGAACCTATTGTCATCGAGCGGACACAAGTCCAAACTCTAGGCTGCGATTGTGTAATTTCAGATGGAATAACCCACTAACATTCTGCCCGACCCCGAGAGAGGGCCCCGTGGCTAAATAATAACAGCCGCACAGGTCGGTCGATCAGGTTAAGCTACGCTTGCCGCGGTTGGTCTGTGGATGGGTGATCATCTTTACATACTGAGACCCCTCCGTGCCTCGGAAAGCACGTTAAGTAAGCCGTTGGTCCCGGCTGTCATTCGTGGATCTTTGACAGTCGTTACGGGTAGTCAGAAGCCCGAAACTCTGACAACCAGTCTTATCAAGGGGTATCGTATTACCCAGTAACTGGGTTGTGAAGATCAGATAGGCAGTCGCTCCATGAAAAAAAATACTGGTATTCAGCTGCATCCGATAAGACTGGAAGTCGACCCCAGCATAGTTGGGAAAAGGCTAGGCAGATGATGACTTTGCCCGACCCGGGAATCGAACCCACGACCAGTAGCGGTTGCGAACACTAGATCAACGAGGCAGTCACTGCCATATATTAATTCATTAAAAATCCCTCTGCGACTGCATAAGTTTAATATCCCCGGCAACACATTACACCAACCATGCATATAAGCTCATCTACCAATAAGAACCACAAATACTGGCTCTTCGCAATAAACTGTTTTAAAAAACTATGCCTGTTTTAATTCAGCGACTGTGTTCCAATAAACATTCGGTCTTTACAGGCCGATGCGTTTTGGTTCATAAATTTTTATTCTTACACAAAAGTATTTTCCAGCGCTTTCTGTAGTAAAATAAAGTGCATTGCTGTTTCCATTAAGCGGCAGATATTGTTTCAAAGGATTGATGCTTCAATGGATAGTGAATTGCAATAATGCTTTTTGGTGTCACTGTATTAAAAAAAAAAAAAAGACTGAAGTGTTAATCGACTTTTGTTACTGACCATACCTATATGCTGCATAACAACTACAGTCATAAAAACCAATATCCCATTAAACACAGTAGGTAATACGTTTCAGCTATAAAAACCTCATCCGATTGTTATCTCACGAAAGCTGTGAATCGGAGGAAATGGGCTCCAGTAGCACCCTCAACCAATTGATTAGCTACCTGTTACTCATCTGAAAGCGCCTCGTTCAATAGAAACTAATTTCACGGAGAAAGGCTTTCTTTTGAACTGACTGACTTCGTTTTTGAAGCTATTTTTTTTTCTTCTGTTGTATCGACATGACCTGCCAGTCGATACGGAGAGTCTGACGCCCAAAAAATCAACAGTAACAAACAACCAGTCTTGCCAAGGGGTATTGTGTTACCCAGTCTGATAGGCAGTTGCTTCATGTAAAATACTAGTATTCAGCTGCATCTGGTTAGACTGGAAGCCGACTCCAACATAGTTCGGAAAGGCTAGGCAGATTGTTTTTATCGACTTGAACCTTTAACACCTTAATTTAAAGTCACCCACTGGTTACAGCCTTCTCAGAGTGAAGAGGCAAGGTCCCACTAGTAAGATGATTATAGTCTGACTAGCTGCGCCCCACGGTTTCACCCGCGTAAGTTTAGATTCCAAAAAGTTTCTTGAGAGGGTCACCCTTATCACATAGAGGTATAAAAGCCTACGACCTAGTCTCAGACCTACCAAATATACACAAAACATGTCATAAAAATCAGTCGAGCCGTTTACGATTATTTGTTATTATTAACTACCGTAATTAAAATGCGCTGGTTCTGGTAGTAAAACAAAGTACGATAATATGTCAATCAAACGTGAAAACCAAAAGGTAGAAAAAGCATAAACAAAAGGTATAAAAAGGTAAAATATCAAAAAGGAAGAAAAAACTTGCTCAGTTATATTATAACCTATTCTTAAATTCTCTACGTTTCCCACGTCTTGGAATGGGCTCTTTGACAATTGAAAAGTACCTGGTTTAATTGATTTTTATTTATTTATTAACCCACTACCACAATAATTTTATAAAGGCGAAAGTTTGTGCGGATGGATGGATGTATGAACGGATGGATGTTTGTTACTCTTTCACGCAAAAACTACTGAACGGATTTGGATGAAATTTGGCACACATATATTTTTTAACCAGGATTAATACTTTTTATCCCGATATTCCCACGGGATCGAAACATATGTGGGAACCCGCGGGTCGCTGCTAGTTAATAATATATGCTTTGAATTTTAGTTTGAAAATATTTCGCATTGAAGACAGAATAAAATAGTTTCTAATCTTATTTTTTTTTTATCACATTACATATCACATAAAACGTGTTGCGCCGACCCCAAGTAACATGGGATAAGGGCAGGAAGATGATGATGATGATCTTAATTTTTTTTTATCACAGCCTGTCGTGTTTCATAATAGCTGATGGCTGTCTTTTAAAATCTTTGTAAAAGAAAAGTTTAAAGAAAAAGAAAATTACCCGCATCGCTTTGAACAAATAGTGCGCATAGCTCTTTAAAAAGTTTTAAGCGCATCTCTCAAGCGTTCCATTACATTACCATAATGAATCTACAAAAACCTAACGTTTTGACCCAAACTTTGTTAAGAAGAACATTAGAGGGTGTGTTATGACGATAAACCAAGGGTCCTGTATACATGACCAAAAAAATGCATCTTGTTTATAAACCATTTTTTTTAACAAATCCCTCTTTCTTGTGCGTTCGCTTATTATAATTATGGTGCAAAAACCAATATTGAATTATATATTTATTTAAGCTTCTCGCACAAAAAGATACAAAGGCGGACTTAATGCCTTAGGCATTCTCTACCAGCCAACCAAAAGTTAATTTCTTTACATTTCATAGCAAACGTGAGAAAACTGTACCTATTATTTCATAATAACGATGCGTCCTAGAACAAGTTACGCCTCAGAAACATGCTTATTAATATGTGTTTCATTATGGAATCGAAACGGCTACCCATAACGCAAAACTTTTCTTCTACTGTGCCACTTCTTACCACGCAGAACCCTAAACCCCTCAAACCTCATTATGGCCTTAAAATGTTCAAAACAAATGGGTTTACATCCATTTAATTGGCCATGTCATTTATTTAGCCGCGAGGGACTGATGCGTTCACTGGATGGATAGATATTTTTATTTTTAGGGTGACATTATTTTGATAGCCTAGGTCGTGTTATGTGACCTAGGCTTAAAGCCATTTTTATAATGATGACAACAATATCCTTAAGGTAAATGTTTCAGGTAGCCCGCGAAAATCAAATATTCTTACGTTTTTTGCAATTTGCAAGTCAGTATTAAAGAAAAAGAAAGAAAGAAAGAAAAATGGTTTATTCTGCACATACAAAACGCACATTACAAATAAAATAACATAAAATAAAAATAAAACAGACATAAAATATACACATACAACGTAGTCAAAAGCCTCGTACTCAAGCTTAATAATAATAAAAATGTTGACAATTTTGTCTATTGCTCGATGTTAGGGCCAGGGACCAAAGATTAGGTAATATGGTGATCAAAATTTGATTCGCGGTTGTAACAAGGATGTATTTACAGAATTATAATCATTAACGTCATCAATACAACTCTATAAGACCAGATAATCCTAACTATATTATGTATCATACAAATCTCTATCTTCAGAACTAGTCTTTCCCAACTACTAGCTCGAAAGTAACTAAAAAAAACAGTTTTCACCTACTTTTTTCGTGTCTAGATCCACGTTTAACCATGAATTAGTAGCAGCACATAGATTATTATGTAGCGTCACAAACTTATCCCATTTACCATAGTTTTGCCAACGTTAGCGACATAGTTTCACTAACTTCCCACCCCTAATTTACAAACGGTCCCAAGCATTTCTCTCTACACACAAAACTCTACTTTAGACGCTTATGTTAGGGTTCTAAATTGGCTGTCACAAAAAGTAAAAGGGTCTTTTAGTAACAAATTACGTTTTTACAGCACATAGCGAGATGAAAAGTTGTCGGGCTTGTGAAAAAGTGCCTTTTTTCGGCATTGTGAGATTGTGATTTTCGGCTTTAGACTCTCGCTGTCTTATCTAATGAGTGATAACAAAGATTGGACACGCCGCCGTTTGTTTCTCGGTTTTATTGCGACGAAAATGAATGTTGTGATAAAGAGTGATGAGATGTCGGCCAAGTGTCGGCGAAAGTCGGCGTAAGGATGTATTGTCGGTGTAAATTGGGGGTGTAAGGTGCACTAAAACTGATTGCTTTTGGGATGGGTCGTTACGATTTTATATTGATGATTCCGTGAATTTTATTAATTCTAAAGTACGTACGTTTCTGTTAGCGGGGTAGGTTTTATTTCCAGTGAAGATTGATTGATATAATCACTACGATTGGCATTTATTGATTTGAGGTAAAAGTAATTCGGTTTACGGTTTTATTTATTCCGTATCATGAAATAATCACAATCAAGCTATAATGTTCCCACTGTTGGGACACAGGCCTCCTCTCTGTGAGAGGGAGTGGGCCATAATCCACCACACGGGCCCAGTGCGGGTTTAGTGGATATGGGTGCTTAAATAAAGAAGCAGGTTTTCGGTTCCGACTCCCGGTACAGGTCTCGGCAGGTTGATCGTCGGAAGGAAACGGTTACATGTTTGACCTGTTTCTTTATGTGTGAGCGCATAAGATAACACGGGAATATTGTACCTGCACCGATCGGTACCGAGCCGCACAGACTCGCCTGGACCTGTTTCTTTATGTAAGCACCCTATCACATATCTTCGAATTTTTTATTCTAGGACATGCCGGTTTTCTCACAATGTTTTCTTTCTCCGTTTTGAGAGTAGTGCATGGTGACAAAATTAAATACACACAGTAAAATGTCTGCCTGAGTTCGAACTCACAGCCTACAACTCGTAAGTCGGGCCCGATACCACTGCTCTCCCTGATGTCCCTTTTATAGATATTTTCAGTTTCTTCTTTTATTATAAATATCTTGAAAAATAAATGAGAAAATGACTAAAGGATTATGTCAAGAGAATGGCCCTTTCCATTTCACTGGTCGAAGATTGTTATCAAAATCATTGCTCTTGAAACTCCCTATTCGATGCCTACGAACTGTGCTAAAATAACAATTTATTTTAACTAAGCAAACACCTTTTAATCGCTTCTTAAGAAATACAGAAGAGTTTAAATTAAAACCAGGTAAAGGAAACCCAGTATTCTCAGGATACCATAAATAAGCTGTCAAAACCATAATACCTCATTTTATCTTTTTCCATGTCGAGTAAAAATTTCTTACCAGCGATTTATGTTCTGAGAAAAATAATAGACAGTGCACCGCTTTGGTCTTATAAAATTTTCGCAATCTTTTTCTTGCGGATGAAGTAGAGAAGAGGATTTAAACTAGGTATTAATCACTGCTCGAATCCATTTGCGATTCTCAAGACGAAAATACAGAATTTTGACTACTATTGTAACAATGTACTCAAGTGTAAAATGTAGTTGCAACGTCTAGGTATATTCTTCAAACATCTATCGGTTTCTTACTAAACTTCAATTACTATATCCGACGTTCCTGCATACTTATCTCTTTTGTTGATTGTACCTACATAATATTATTATGAAGAAATAGACCGTATGTGATAGTGCTCACTCTACCAAGATACGTTCCGCCCTTAATTTATCGCTACCCAATGCCTCATTTACTTTTAGAACTTACTCAATCGAACTCGAAATAATATACAAAAAGTACCTTCGTTTACATGTGAATTCTTCTGTCCATCCAAATGACATAAAAGGGATAGATTGCTGTTCATAAAACAGATCACACAGTGTTAAAAATCCATGAGCTATGTACAAAATGTGCCCAACATTCATGAGCATAGATTTAATTTCTCTTTTGTCTATATTTACCAAATTAAACACTGTGCCCATCGACTCGGAATCAACATTAACTTTTTTACTGGATACGTTTGTTTTGCTCACAAAACAAAGTTGAACGCACACTGTGCGGTGTTGTGCTAAACATTTATGATTACATTATTTTGCTCCTTTTGAACGGTGTGCAATTAATAAATGTTTTAGCTGGAGTGCACAGTGAGCAAAAGTTTGTTGTGTCGTGTAATTTACATGTTAAGTGTTAGCTTACCTGGGTGGCTGGGTAGTTGTAATAAACGTTATTAACAGTAAGTAATGCGGTAACAGTTTAACATTTTGACTTTATGTCAGTGGTAAGTTGGGTTTAACTTTTACAGTGTGCATGTGCAACGTGCAGTCTTGCTGTTAATCTCTCCAACAAAGCCTAATTATTATGCTTGTGCAAATCAAATGCGTTCTTTTGTGTACAATGTACGTAGATGTTATTGTAGGAATCTCTGTGTCCTGCGCAGGAGCAGAGTGGTGGGCCAATGTTATCGCCCCCGAATCACACAGCAGAAATACGTTTTACACACCACTACAGTCGAAATAAGACGAAGATGTCGCTCGTGCGTACGCAATAGTGGAGGACAATTTAAACAAAATTTATAATTAGTACTTATTAAATAAAAGTTTATTTTTTATTTCAAGTTCGAGGAAAGTTTCCTATCTAGAAAGAGAAAAGAGACTGCGTAAGAGTGAGATAACACTGTCTACCTACTTAAAGCATGTTATTTATGTGAAAACTAGTGTTCTTACCGTAATATCGAATATAAGCCTGATGTGTCTCGATTACACATTTAGCGAATTAGTGAAGTTATTAAAAGTTTTTTTTTTGGTATATTGCACACCGTTGAAAAGAGGACAGACTAGAGAACTTTTTAAAAGAATTCGAAGATC
This sequence comes from Hydraecia micacea, assembly GCA_914767645.1. Taxonomy (NCBI): domain Eukaryota; kingdom Metazoa; phylum Arthropoda; class Insecta; order Lepidoptera; family Noctuidae; genus Hydraecia; species Hydraecia micacea. The sequence continues at coordinate 1,629,006 of OU611798.1, forward strand.
CCGATCGCTTTTACTTTTTTTTTACAGCAATTAAAAATTGAGTTTTAAGTTATTTTTCCTTTTTCCAAAAACTTTTTGAGTTATTAAAAATGAACTAGATGTTATTAGCAAGTAATTTTGAATTTCATAGAACCATACAAGAGTAAACATAAAAATTAAAATGAGGAGGCTATACAAATAACTTTTTTTTTTAATTTAAGCTTAAATGCAGAGTTCTTGTATTTTTTCTAAATAAAAATCAAAAAGTCATAATAAAAAACCCGGTGTAACAAGGAATGAGTTATTGGGCCTTAAGAGATAGCAAATGACCTCTCCTTTTGGCCAATTCCATTTGGCAAACGATGCACCAAACAACCTGTATATTACTTAAAATCAAAATAAGCAGAAAAACTCGATATTATTCTACAAAAATCATAAAAATGTCTCTAGTGAAAAATTACAAAACGTGCAGTTGTGGCCTTGTTCCACCGATGGTGCGATTTGTACACACGTTTTTTTTTGTGGAGAAATCCTTATGAGAGGAGGAATTTATGTAGAATGGAGGAATACATTTATCTTCCTCCATAATCCACCAACATCTCACATTGTTCCCAGTACAGCATCACAACAAAAAGATGCACGGAATAGATCACTAAAGTCATCGACCTGCAGACCTGTATGCCATTTGTAGGTAATAAAGTTTTCGTTGATTGAAAAACGTATGCTCCAGCGGACTGTCGCTTTGTTAGGGGCCCGTGTGCTGGTTGAAAAACCCCAAGGGAAAATGTAGAAGGCTTCTAAAACATTTTATGAAATTGGCCGTTGTGAAAAAATTGGTGCGTTTTGGTTAATTAAATGCATCAATGCTTTAGTTTATTCGATAGATAGACAACATATTCTTTGCTTAGCTATGTATTTTTCGTGTCTAGTATTCATAATACAGGATGAAATTTTAATCACCGTTGTCCTCTTAAGGGATCATTGTACTCATCATTATGAACAACTTTTACTATGGGACCAAACATGAAATCGCGAAAAAAAATCAGCTGTTCCCTACATTTTGACGAGTTATGCGAATATAAATATAGGGAACAGCTGATTTTTTTCAGGATATCAGGTTTGGTCCCATAGTAAAAGTTGTTCATAATGATGAGTACATTTGATGAGTAAATTTTAATCACCGTTTTCCTCTTAAGGGGTCATTACCCCTTATGAGGAAAACGGTGATTAAAATTTCACCCTGTTTATACATTCTAAGTTTCACGTGCAGTTGTGATTGGCTAATTAGCAGAGTAAATTTGGCAGTGACATCTTATGAAATATCACTCGTATACAAGTACACTCAAAGGGTTGAATGCACCTGTCATAAACCATGTTTATTGATTATATTTTCAAAGACAAAATATTCGAATTTCATCACCATGTTTGCTTATTAATTGTTTTCCCATTTATGTTGTAAAACTTCTTTAGTCGAGTTGGTAAAAAGCCGAAAAAGCCGAGATGGGAAAAAGCCTTGGAATTCGCGCCACTGTTACCGTAACCGACACCGCTTCGGATGTGTTCGGCTGTCCTCGGGATGAACACCGTTTTAATGTATATCCGATATGTCAGTGAGTGATGGCAAAGTATTCTGTTTGTGTTTTGTTTTCACTTCTGTCGGCACTCCACTGTTTCTTTTAGTATATGCCTGTGATAACTTTAATAATACATAAATTAAAATATGTGTGCCTTAATCTGAGTCGAATTTTATTTTCTTTTTTTTTCAAATTGAAAATTCCCCATTATTTGGGAAGGTTTTGAACCTGCAACTTAGTTGATTCCTTAGACTTCCTACCTACCTTCCACGACCTCTTGTACCATCATATTCTAACGACGAAAGCACTTAACATCTAGCTGCGAATCAGTCCCTCATGTTAGCGCTTTTCTTGGCGCCCTGCCAAGGTCCACTCCGATTAAAGAAGCTGTTCAAGCCCTTGTTACTGAGTGTACACGTTTTAGGTATTGATGGCGCTAGATCGGTAGGTACTGATGTAATCCATACTAATATTATAAATGCGAAAGTGTGTCTGTCTGTCTGTTACCTCTTCACGCTTAAACTGCTGAACCGATTTAGATGAAATTTGTTATAGAGAAAGTTTGAGTCCCGAGAAAGGACATAGAATACTTTTTATACCGTTATTCCCACGGGATCGAGACTTATGCGCGTGAAACCGTGGGGCGCTGCTAGTTAGGAATATGGGTTACTGTTACTGTTAGGCTGCATAATTCCACTGCTGGGCATGACTTCCTGCACTTTCGATCCATAAAGTGAACTACCGGTCGTTTGTTTTCTCTAGCTCGTACCGCCATATTCGACGAAAAAAAAAAGGAATATGGGATACATCGAAATTATAAATTACAGTTCAAGAGGACTACATGACCTAAAGCGCGGTCACTGTCGGACTGCATAGAAAAGAAACGGAAGAGCGATGACACAACGCTGGTAATTTATTGCAAAATATAAAGCAATTATCTTTAATTAAATTTAAATTATTATTAATTAAAATGCATAATCAGTCTATAATGTTTTTCTTTCCAAAACTGAACACCGTTTTTTCTTTCCAGACAACCCTGTCTTGAAAGCATAAATGGTCTTTCAAAACATAACACAGAAATAGAACGAACTTCAAACTAAAGAATGGTTGTTTGTAGTTTGATGAATGATTTCAGATTTGCCATTTCATTGTGTTTAAATTTATAGAAAGAAAGAAAGAAAGAAATATATTTATTTAGCACAGACCAAAAGACACACAAAACACCAGATACATACATCAGATAAAAACAAACAAGAAAAAAAAAGTAATAATAATTAAAAAAGATAATAAAAAAAAACCAGGAAAGTGTGCCTCACGGCTGCGCTAAAAAGGTCCCAGTTCAGCAAAAATGCCAGACAACTAGTGCCTGACGTTGGTTTTCAACTGGACCAGCAGGGTAATTGCGTAACACACTATCAGTAGCAATGGGTTTCAATTTGACAGTTCAACAATATTCATTGCGTTATTTACGTTGTTGAGCAGACACATTTTTCGAACATATGAAGCAATGGATTAGCAATATCCTTCAAAATGATTCAGATTGAGATTGATAGTGTGTTACGCAATTAGGGTGCTGGTGTGTGAGGTGACGGATGTAAATCAGTTTCATACTGCAACATGACGTGTGTATGCATACTTACTTAAATAAAACAAAATAAATATTTTTTTTTGTCAGATAAAACAGTAACGAATAAACGAATATGTATAAATAGTGTGATATTGAGTAACATTGCAAAAATAAACAAAAAAATACTAAATTTATAAATCAATTCTACAATACTACCTACCACCAGACAAATAAATGGTTTGCTCGCATATACTACAAAAATATAAACTCACTGTAACATACGGAACTGGTGGTCCATAGACAGTGATTTGTTTTTTTCCCCGACGCATTCCTGTTGCAACCCACTCCGACTGACTGTGTAAACTCTCGTATTTACTATTTAACGAGAAATACTATTAAACTTTCATTGCGAATTGAAAACGTTAAAAACTTTGCGCTTCAATTTGTTTCGAAATATTTTAGTTTGGATGATTACCTATTTATTTATTTATATGCTTTATTGTATACCAGAAAAAAACATAACAAAAAATACTTCGATTATTATTACAATACATACAATGGGCGGCCTTATCGCTTTCTGCGATCTCTTCCAGGCAACCTTGGAATGGACAGGGATTACGTGGATATAAAAAAAATGGGGTTGCCAGTGGTGTAAAATAATAATTATACTATAATAGATACATATGTAATGCTGTATAATAGATACATAAATAAATACATATCAAATATAAATATGAACACCGAAAATAAATGATGACTACAGATTATTGCAGCTACAAAAACCCACAACAACAAGTAATATTCCTGCACGAGTCTTTTAAAGCTAACGATTGCGCGCGTTTTATTTGAACTGGCAATGCATTCCATAAACGTGCGGCCTGAACAGAAAAGGATTTGTCGAAAAAAGTTGTGGAATGCATTGGCATTTCAAGCTTTAAATTATCCGATGATCTCAAAAACTTCGTGTTTACGCACGTTACAAAGCGGTTTGTCATCATTCATTTGAAACACAGTGAATAAACCTGATTAGGAAATAACACATAACATTTGAGAGCAGTGGTTCGAGGTGGCGCGGGAAAAGAGTTCCTGGAACGATTTGGGGGAGGCCTTTGCCCAGCTGGCAGTCGAACAGCATAGGCTAATAAAAAACATCAAGGCTCGTTCCGTCTCAGGTTCTATGCTCAGAAATAAATAAGACAGTCAGTTGGTAGTTCTTCAGAAAGGTCAGGTGCTTAGTACTCGCAACCGGCAGCGGCGTGCTTGGATGTATGAACGTAATCGAAGTAAAATGAGTACGTATGGATCGTAGCCAGGTGGCGTTGAGTAGTTTCTGCCTACCCGTATGGGAAAAAGGGTTGGTTTATGTATGTCAACATCTGCCTAGCTTTTTCCCGACTATGTTGGGGTCGGATCTAACTGGATGCATCTGAGTACCATTAAACATGGACCGACTGCCTATCGGAACTCCACAACCCAGTTAAGTACTGGGTAATACTACCCCTTGGTAAGACTGGTTGCCTGGTGAGTTTATATATGAATGTGGGATTAGCTCAATTTTCGTTGAATAAAACTGCTGATTTCTTTTTAATTATTGTATTTATTTTTCCCGTCTTCACACGTAACATTCTTACACTCATTTCTCTTCCAACATCCTTCCCTTTTCAGCTTTTTCTATGTTTTTAAACATTCATTCACTATCTCTTTCACTCCTTGACTATTTCGTACATTCATCTCTGTCACTCGTTTATGCTTCACATCTGTCATTTATCGTCTCGTCTCAATTCACTATCCTGTCATAACGTTCCGTTCCTACATGTATGTATATAAATCATATATTTTATCTAATGGATGATATTAAAACATACTTTAAAATCAATTACACCACCTGCAAAATCACTTAACACTACAAACAATTACAAATTGGCACCCTACATTAAACAGGCGTGAATAACCCAATCACAGCCTCGCAAGCAGTTACATAATAACAACCTTTAATGGCAAACGTTTGGCAATCTGCCAAGCATGGCCCTGAACTTGCCATCATAGTTGGCACAATTTATGGCAGCATTGCGTAACCGGGAATGTAGGACGAAAATCATTCGTAAAAAGTATCTGAGGATATAGGGCTTGTGTTTGCGATGATTGGCCGTATGAAGGATCAAATCGGAAAGTATTGCCGTCTTTTACTGGGTAATAAAGAACGAAAGGGATGGACAAAGATTGGAGATGTGAAATTAGGTTCAACATCTCCCTATTTTGGTAACACGTTGACAATACATAACAATATTTCTTTAGATTTGTAGACCATTTTCTATTTTATTAAGTACCTGGTACTTTCTGACAAGCCTACACTGTGCTATACCTATTAACAATGTGATTTGAAAACATTGTAAAAGCCAATTGTTTTTAAAATAGTAACCGTGGAGTTTCATGCCGGCTCTTCTCCATAGGAAACGACCAATAATGGAACCGTGCAATTTCTGACGTTTCACAAAGTGTTACCGTTGCATGCACACACAAGCACAATGTTTTACGTGCGTTACATCGTGCGCTATCGTAAACACAGATTTTTCACACCAAAAATTAAACTCTTTTTCAGCAATAACTTTACTTGGTTTCTTGTACAGAATGCGTAAACGACGGTTTTGAGATGACTTTTTACACTCTGTGCAATTAGTTAATGTTCCCACTGCTGGGATACAGGCCTCCTCTCTTCAAGAGGACGTGTGCTGTAATCTACCACGCGGGCCCAGTGTGGGTTGGTAGATGTCACGCGTGCTCTGCTCACGATGTTTTCCTTCACCATTTTGAGAGCAGTGGTGATGAAATCATGATTTACACAAAGTAAAGGGCCTGCCTGGGTTCGAACCCACGACCTACAAGTCGTAAGTCAGGGCCGTTACCACTGGGCCACCACTGCTCCTCTGTACACTATGTATTTTAAAGAAAAAACAAACATACAAGATTCATATCGTCCACCTATATGCACAGCACTTGCCAGTGCCTCGGAAAGCACGTAAAGCCGTTGGTCCTGCGCCTAATCTCTCCCCGGTCGTGTTGAGATTACCGTCCCATCAGAGTAAAGGCACAATGAGTGCACCTGTGTTTGCGCACACACTTGTGCACTATAATAATATCTCCTGCGTACCTGGCTAATTTCCGTTGAGATTGGCCACCGTGACAGAAATTGGTCGGGAGGCTATCCAATAAATTTTTTGCTGTTCAATCATAGTAAAAAATTCGAATATTCATTCTACGAATCAATATCATCCTTGCACGTTTGAAGCTGATATTTTGAACTGAATATAATAATGTTTAAAGCGACAAGAGTACAATGGATATAGGGGTTGTGACTAGTGCTATCAAGTGCTCGTTCAACACCTTGTTGAACCACTCGTGGCACAGCAAAGGTTTAGCTCAAGAGTTTAATAAAATAAATGCTTTTCCCAACATTATACCTACTTTGAGTGAAAACTTTTAAAAGTAATGTTACGGAAACGAAATTTTGAGGAACATTCGTAATGACTTGAGAACCATTAATTACACCCTTTAACTCCTGCTTCCTAATTGCCTATCATACTATCAATCTGAATCATTTTGAAGGATATTACTAATCCGCTGATGCATATGTTCGAAAAAATTGTCTCAACAAAACAACGTTAAATAACGCAATGAATGTTGAACTGTCAAAATTAAAGCCCTGTTAGTGTGTTACGCTATTACCCCGCTGATTCAATTTTTTTTTATATAATTTTTTGTCAATCAAAATACATCAGGGCGACACAATTTACCCACATTTTCTCTGTCACCATCAAAATGAAATCCATACAAGCTTATGCCCCAGAAACTTCGAAAACAAGCCAAATACATTTGTTTTTGAACGGGATTACTGCCGGGTCTAAGGGTTGACCGAAAAACGTTTCAACCTTAATAGAATTATGTGTAATCATGTGTAATTCCACATTGTAATTCAGGTAATTATTTAATCTTAACACAGCCCACAAATATTCTGATTTATGCGGATGTTCTGGGTCTGAACTTAAAGTATGTTCGGGGGGAAATTAGAGTGGTATGTGGTGGATTACAGCCCTTGGTTCCCACGATGTGACAAAGATTTAGTAAAAATATAACCCTGTCTTTGCTATCGCGCAGTCGGGTAAAATGAGCATTCAACCTTATATTTAAGACAAGAAAATTGCTTTTTTTTCAGAATGTATTTCACCCATCTGGCTGTTTATAATGTTTTAGTAACTGGCAGCGCGGGCGGGAGCGGTGCGGGTGCGGGAACGCGCGCGGTCTGTCCGCAGTGGAACGCGGCTGCTTTCTGCGTGTTGTCGTGTCGTTGTCAAAATATAATATGGATGAAGAAGACTCATTTTTACTAGAATAAAGCTCGAACTAGTTTGAAAACCCCGGTCCCCGCGTGGGTCGCCCTTGCCCGCGCCACGCACCCACTGCGGCCACTTGTATAAACGAGCTATGGCGTGAGATGTCCGCGCGCTCCCCGCGCCAAGCAGCCGGCGCCGATCACCGCGACCGCGTGTCTACTATGGCCACTCAAAGAAAGTTCATAATTATGTTTGAGTTTGCCGCGCCGCGCCCGCCCCGCGCCCGCGCCCCAGTCTGGCCAAACACTTAGGGTTATTATGGCTCCACCGTCTTCAAAAACCTATCCAATCCTGTATTTTCACCATCCCACCAAAACTTTCCGAGGTTAAAATAGACCCGAAAACAAGAAAACATGTTCAAAATCCTTTTATAAAGGTCCTTAAGTAGGCTTAGATTATTTAGGCGCGTTGCCAGGTCGGACCCACTTGTGGGGGAACCTAATCATGAATACAAAATAGTACTTGAGATTGTGGAATGTTAAATGGGAGCCTCTATAACATAGTCCTGTATATTTTGAATGGGTCGGGGCACTTGGGGCATCTTGTTTTGGTGGTCTTAAAGGTTCAGCGGTATTGTGTGGTTGAATTCGAGGGTCGGCAAAAAAAAATAGTTGTTGAGTGATATAGTTTTTGACGCAGCCGTTGCCACAGACCAAGAGACCTAACCAGCTTCTGGAGGTGGGCTGGTTGCAATAACCATCGACGGCCGCCATGGGCCCACGCACGCATAATGGTCCATTTGAAGGACTAAGTGCGGAAACCAAACCCATAACATAGAACAGATACCAATAGGGTCAGCGCAGACAGAGAGGAATAATCCCCGCGCGGTCTCGGGCATTTTCTTTACGGATCGCGTATGCTCGAGCTTGCGAGGAAGCGTCTTCGAGGACGCGCGAGTTTTTTCTGTCAGGTTCAAGCATTTATGCACTTTACTGTAATAATTTTAAAGTTTATTTTCAAGTGCGTTAATAAAATCCTCTCCGCTGCGCTCCGTTCTGTCTGCGCTGAGCCATAGGTATACAATAGAAACTGGGTATTTATTTATTACTATCTTACAAATTTATATTATACACAAATAAATAAAATTGAAGTGTGTAATGTCAAAAAAATTGAAGTGTGTAATGTCAAAAAAACAGCTTTTCACTAAATGCATATCAAAGTATAAGTACGGTACGGTTTTACTGTTCAAGCAGTACGGTTATGTAATGACTTGCCCGTGTCGGTAAGGCGTGCTCAATCTTTGTCCACTTTTAAAATTATGATAAAAAAGCACTTTCTCTCTCCTTAAACTTCATCATTATATTTTTCTTTGTTCATGTTTACTATTATATTGTATATATATATATATATATATGTATATATTTATTTAGATTAGTATAATATACTTTACGTATGTATTTATGGTATTGTGTAAATGGTACACCACAGACTACCTACAGTACTTGTCTGTCCTTCCTCTTTTTAATCCATCCAAAGGTTGTCTTTAAAAGATCGCTTTTAGCGATAAGACCGCCCATTGTGTCACCCATTGTAAAATTTCTATATTTATGTCTGTAATTTATATGGTGTACATAATAAAGAGTATTCTATTCTATTCTACGGTACATAGAACAAGTTTTTTTTTAATTGTTGTCTGTTTGTTCCGGCTAATCTCGGAAACGGCTGGACCGATTTTGACGGGACTTTCACTGATGTTATAAGGAGTATTGTAGAAAGAACATTCACGCAAACATAGTCGTGGGCACAGCTGGTTTTTCTATAATTTGTTAATATTTAAATACTAGCGACCGATCCCTGCTTCACACGGTTTTTACGACTTGACAAACCATAGATATTTATTTAATATAATGTAAATGTACGTTCAACCTTCCGGAATAAATAATCTTAATGATGTTGAAAATGACACCGAAATCCGTTTCGTAGTTTAGAAGAATAACGAATAGCGATAAAAACACATTGACATTTTTATGATGTTTTCTTTCAAACTCAAAGTATTTATTTCAATTAAATCATTTACAGGCACTTTTGAATTGTCAAGAAGTCGGTCAGTCAGAAAATATGAAGCTAGTTGCCCATTCCAAAGCGTAGTACCTATGGAGAAGAACGGGCAAGAAACTCCATGGACACTCTTTTAAATAAAATGTTTACAAAAATATTAGTTACATCGTTGAATTTATAATTATTATAAGTATGTGAGAATGATGTAAAAAAAAAGACTTACGCGTTAAAAGCGTCTTTGACAACCTAAACCCTCAAAAAAATGCAGGAAATTATATTACCATGGTATTTTTGGCCGAAACTGATTTAAATTGGCATGCACGTAGCTATATCTGCTCATGCCAGCAAAACGCTGGATTACAAATCGCCGCATTTGAACATGGCAGAAATATTTAAGCCTGAATTTTATGGTAGAATATTCACCCACTCCCAAAAGATTTTCCCTTAATATTTTATACATTCTCCATTGAAATTTGAGTTCTGTGTTAACGTGATAAGTGTTGGAATCGTTTGAATAAAATCTCGGCCTATTCAAAAAAGACTAAGGTCGCCTCAGCTGTCTACATATCCGTTTGCAACGGAACTGTTCGTCTGAACCGACCGAGTCTCAATTTCACTCTCATTTCCTATTTCAGACATTTTTCTGACTTATTTTCGTTCTTTTCATTCATTATATTATTTACACGAGCCGTTTATATTCAGTGTAAATAGATTATTTTGTAAACAATGGTCGAGTTTGGTGGTCGATTTTTTGAGGCGTGTGAACTTGATAAAATTTTTGCTGTTTTGTTTTAATTTTCCTTATTTGGAATTCCAAAAGCCTAAAAAATATCTTTACTGGTTTTATGTTTTTATGTGACACAAAAAGAATACATAATCAGCCTGTAATGTTCCCACTGTTGGGACACAGGCGCACTGGGCCCGCGTGGTAAAGCCCACTCCGTCTCGAAAAGAGGAGGCTTGTGTCCCAGTAGTAGGATCATCATAGGCTGATTATGTTGCATTTAAGTGTGGCTACTCTGAGAGGCTCTGCTTAAGACTGATGATAATTCAGTCTATCAAATTTCCATAAAAAATAAAACAACATCAACACACCTTATATTATCCCAAAAAAAATTTAATACACTTCTATTAACAATCTCCGTCGATAAATCATGGGTATATTGTGAAATTTAACAAAGAATCATACCTTCTATTAGCTATAAGAAAGAGGATTATTTAAAGCATTATGATAATCATTTACACAATACGCCCTGCTGTGTCGAGCAGCGTTGTAGCGAAGTCAACGTACCTATTGAATTTGTGATGTGTATTGAAACACGATGCTTTATTGTTCATGTTTTAAAAAGGCGGTGAAGGGAAAGCATTTACAGTGTGTTACAGTTTTATTGTGCTTTCTATTAATATGCTAATAAATTGTTTATTGTATATAGAAATTTTAATTTATTAACATTATTGTGCGTTAATGTAACGATGATTAAATACTCATCAACCTTCGTTTTGAAGACGGATCATTTATCAGAATATCGTGGCTTTTGTTGGAGCCTAAACATTTAATGTTTTCTATTCTAATAAGCCTTTAGTTCAGCTAGGCATTACATAGAATGTTTCAGTATATTAACGCCTGTAATCCCTGAAAGGTTAGGCAAAGGTAATAAACACTCACATTTTGCCAGTTATGTTTTAGTCCCATGTAATAGGGGGCGAGCTTATTGCCATCAACCGGGCATAAATTGAGACTACTGGAAAATATCTGCTAGAAAAAGAAAATAATGAAATGTCACGTTTATTTGCGACAAACATGAAGCAGAGAAAAAGCACAAAAAAGAACAAGTTGGGGGAAAATATGCGTCTCATCCACGCACACACTCAATTATACTTTGCCCGACCTGGGAATCGAACCCAGGACCTCATGCTCGGTATTAGTACTTTGGTCTACTAGATCAACGAGGTAGTCAATGTTAAGGTGCATCCAGATAGAGCGAGGCATGCGCCGCAAGTGATTTTTTTATACTGTTAGATGCCTCAGCCTGAGGCAACCGTACATATAAAAAAAAAAACATTTGCGGCGCATGTCTCGCTCTGTCTGGATGCACCTTAACAACAGTCCTGAACATGTGTTCGTGTAGTAGTCACAAGCACGACTACGAAGCGTTTTGTGCTGGGTTTAATTCTTACTAGCTTCTGTCCGCGACATCGCTCGCGAGGAAGTCGTAAGATACACAATGCTTATACTAAAATAATAATATAATAGAGCCTCGACCAACACCGAAGGGGGCTCTCGTTGGGCCGCTAGATCAAGGGCTTGATTCAGAAAGCAGTACTTCTGGACACGGCTCGCATTGTCAGGAGGTTCCTCTCTCTGGAGCCTTGACCGCCGGGTAGCTTGGACCCTGTTCCCGATCTATTTATTATATTTTTAAATGTTTTTTTTAATGTTTTAAATGGGGTATTACTAGGTGATTCTCAGTAGCTCGCCGGTCTTCAAACTTGCCAAACATATCCTGCGTTCGCGATTTATTTACCTAAAATATAAACAAATATGAATGAATGGAAAAATAACTTTAATTCCTACACGATAAGATTGCTAGTCACTCTGAAATCAACTTAATTTTCATTGAAAAAAATTTGATATTTGTGTAACTTGGAACAGGGTGGGGGGGTGTGCAGTATTGCGCACTTTTACTATAGGTGAATGGAGCTTAAAGTGAGCTGTCATTACACCTGATGCTAGGGATAGGTAGCTCACTTTCTACAGAAATGATCGGCTAGTTACTTGCCTCTCATCTGCCTAGCCTTTTACCAACTATGTTGGGGTCAGCTTCCAGTCTAACCAGATGCAGCTGAGTACCTGTATTTTACATGGAACGACTGCCTATCTGACCTCTACAACCCAGTAACTGGGTAATACGAAACCCCTTGGTAAGACTGGTTGTCAGACTTTCGGGCTTCTGACTACCCGTAACGACTGTCAAAGATCCACGAATAACAGCCGGGACCAACGGCTTAACTTGCTTTCTGAGGCATGAAGGGGTCTTGGTATGTAAAGATGGTCACCCATCCACGGACCAACCGCGACAAGCGTAGCTTAACCTGATCGATCGACTGGCCGTGCGGCTGGTTACTTGCCTCTATAAAACGCAATTGGTGAAAGGTGAGAGTACCATTCAACTCTGCCTAGCCCTTCGCTGAATAAAGACGCGAAGTTATTACATAATCAGCCTATAATGTTCCCACTGCTGGGACACAGGCCTCCTCTCTTTGAGATTTGATTCAGGCTGTAATCCACCACGCGGGCCCAGTGCGGGTTGGTAGATGTCACGTATCTTCTGGTTCTAGGACATGTCGGTTCCCTCACGATGTTTTCCTTCACCGTATTGAGAGCAGTGTTGAAGGAATAATTTTACACAAAGTAAAGCGCCTGTCTGGGTTCCAACCTTCGACCTACAACTCGTAAATCGCTGGGCCAAGCCCTCCAACCCCTGTAAACAAATACAGATACTGATCAATTAATAATTTTATTAATAATCCCCTCTTAATTACCAAAATCAAAACTGAATCACTACGATGACTACCATCAATACATCTGCGTGGGCGATGGAAAACTTCGCTCACCTCTACAAAGTGCCCCGAAAATAAATCCAGCCATAATTTAATAAAAATAATACCCTTTCTAAAACAGAAATCCAACCCATATAAATGTGGTTTAATTAAAAAAAGAGGAAGCTATACATCAAACGCTCGGCTCTGCTTGATCCAGAATATATTTGTGCTGACGGTAAGGATTTTGTAACGTAAAAAGCGCGGATTTGCAAAACGTGGTTGAAGTTTTGGTGAAAACATATTCAAAGGTTGCGTTTGGGAGGCTGCTAGCAACCGTACTGCTCCTGACCTAAAGGTTCACGGGCCACTTAAATTGTGCAATTCTTGACAATTGCTACAATCTTGTCATCGCAGTAAAACTTTGCCAAAACGTCATATTTTACCAACTTCAGCCTGAAATTGCTCAATTTTAATTGCCCGGGTAAATACACCTTTAATTTAACGTGACTTAGCTGCACAAACATAAGTAATCATGCTTCTAGGACATGCCGGTTTCCTCACGATGTTTTCCTTCACCGTTTTGAGAGTAGTGGTGATGATATTAATTACACAAAGCGCCTGCCTGTGTTTGAGCCCTCGACCTACAAACTCGTAAAGGCTCGACGCGACTCTAGTAGAACAATTTCTCTGAAAACTTCATGAAAATGGTTCTACCAGAATCGCGTCGCATCGTCGCGTCGCGCTTGTCTGGGGGAGCCTTAAGTCGGGGCCGCTACCACTGTGCAATGGGCCACCACAGCTCCTACACTCTCACTCGCTCCCCGCTATCTCTATGACCACATCCCACACATCAGTTACAAAGAGACTGGCAGATGAGAGGGACTGGCACGATGCGTTAACGGTGCGGTGCGGCGCCAGAGCGGTGCGGCAACGTCATCCTACATACAAATCACTATGCCATGTCACACGATGCGTTGGGCCGCCGTGCGGCGTCGCACCGTAGGCGCGCCGCGCTTGTGACCTGCGAGACGAGGCGGGGAGAGTTGATGCGCTGCGGCGCGCACCACGGTAAACAGCGTTCTACTGCGGTGCCGCACCGCCCGTGTGGCACCCTATAGCTCGAATTAATTGCGGTGCGGTGCCGCACCGTACCGTTAACGCATCGTGTGGCCTCGCTCTAAGGCTGCCTGTTCACCGGAGCTGAGCGAGGCAGCGGAGCGGAGAAACGGAGAAATATTAACCAATAGAATTGCACAAAATCTGCGCTCCTTTTCTGTCCAATTTTTCTATTGGTTAATATTTCTCCGTTTCTCCGCACCGCAGCCTCGCTCCGCTCCGGTGGACAGGCAGCCCAAGATGCGGAAAGGAGTCTTTCGAATTAAGTTCCCTAGATATTAAAAATTATTCAGGTGTAGTTAAAACTGAAGGTTGCCAGTCATTGCGATTGTCTTTTACATTTTAATTTTTCTTTGGGGAATATTATTTTGTAACGGCCAATGATTGGATGTGATAATTTATATCTTGTTATTATTTTTTTTTGGATTTATTTGTCGCAACAGTTGGTCCCCGGGTTTCTGATGACAACACACAGCAACACAAGTTAAACAACTGTTATAATAAAATTATTATTATAACAGTTGGTCCCAGATGTCATTCTTAGATCTTTGACAGTCGTTACGGGTCGTCAGAGTCCCGAAAGTATTACCAAGGGGTATCGTATTACCCAGCATAGAGTTCTGGAGGTCAAATAGGCAGTCGCTCCATGTAAAATAGTGATATTCAGATGCATCCGGTTAGACTGGAAGCCGACCCCAACATAGTTGGGAAAAGGCTAGGCAGACGATGAACAGGCTGATGTTGATAACACAATATAGCAGAAACGGTGAGCTTTGGTGAAAACCTAGGTATCTGAAACATTGTGATGAGGATTTTTACAATGAAAAAACAATGCAATAGTTTAATGAGCTAATTATGTATTCGCCATCTTGATCTTACGATATTCAAGGACCTCTCCTAGATGTATAGATATAATTCCCACGCCAAGGGTGTGTGGGTACAATATCTACACACATCAAAAGTGTCTAGGGATCAACATATATTTTTGCAATAACTTTTCTCCTGATTGATATTAATTAAAATTTTCTTTAAGGATTCATCAAATAAAGTGTTTTCGTTTGTCACAGTAACGATAAACCAAGTCACCTTTGCATTAATAAAGAAATTTGCCATTTTCCTAATAAAGGGATTTTTGACATTTGAACCACTAACACAAAAGTTCGAAAAAAAGACTGAAATAACAGTTTTCTTTAAAATTTTATTGGGTAACTTAAACAATTAATAATCCGTGTTTCTACCGCGAACACTAACAACACAAGAACATCGGTTTGGCATACTCAAAATGAGTTCATCCAAATCACGCTGTGGAATGGTAGCCCATGTTCATTGCAACAACAAAAAAAGGTCTTCTTGCGACTGGATACCCTCCATATTCGGCAGAGCTCTTCTCTGTAGCATATCCCATGCATGCTCAATCGGGTTCAAGTCTGGCGACTGAGCAGGCCAGGGCAGGACATTGATGTTAGCTGCGGCGAGAGTCTGTCTTACAACTCTTGCGGTGTGCGGTCGTGCATTATCATGCATTAACTGAAATAAGGGACCGATTTGCACTTGTAGAGGAACGATGACGTCTGATACAATCGTCTCAGTATAAATTTGAGCGTTGAGGTTGCCTCTGATCCAAATCAACTCAGTTCTTTTGCCGATCCAAATACCCGCCCATACCATGATGGTTCCACCACTATAAGGATGGACTTCCTGGCAGGATTTTAATCGCTGTTGGCGTCCAGGGGTTCTCCAGTGTCGTATACGTCTTGTATCCGGTCTCATACCAAAACGAGACTCATCAGAAAAGCACACGAAACGCCATTGTTCTTCTGCCCAATTTCTGTGTTCAAGAGCCCATTGATATCGAATCCTACGATTGTGCATTGCTATAGGTGGTACCCGTAGCGGTCTTCGGGAATGAAGGTTCACTTCATGCAAGCGGTTTCTGACTGTTTGGTCGCTAATTAAGTTCCCTGAAGAGTGATGAAGCCTCACGGCTAACATCATGGCGGTTATTGTTGGAGCTCTTCGAGTTAAGATTTGAATGTATCGGTCTTGTCTCCGTGTGGTGCAGCGATACCGTCCTCCATGGCGCTCAGCCACGGTACCAGTGCTTCGGTAACGTGTCCAAAGTCGACTGATAACACTCTGACTTGTATTCAGAGCTAAAGCCACAGTACGTTGCCGGGAACCAGCTTCTATCATTCCCACGGCTCTGAGCATTTCTTCCCTGCTTAAATGACGTCGCCGCTCCATAATAACGTTGGTTTTAATCAGTAGTAGGGAAACAGTAGCACTAATAATGTCTTCAATGCGTTGTATGTTTTTATAGGGAAAATATTGACAGCTGATTTTCATCTTTTACTCGAATTTGATTCACAGTTCCTGATTCAAATTATGAAATGCACCAAAAAGGATCCATATAAATTTATAAAATCATAAATTTATTACAAAGCCACATCTCAATCTCAAGAAATCCGCATAAAAATGCTTGATCCCTAGACACTTTTGATGTGTGTATATATGTAATACAAATAATACTATATAATATACTACAAATAAATGAAATAAAAGTGTCTGTTTGTAATGTAAAATTAACAGCTTTTACAAAATGCATATAAAAGTATATACGGTATTTATAACAAAAAACTTTTATTTGTCCGTTTGTTCTCTCTAATCTCCAAAACGGCTGGACCGATTTTGACGGGACTTTCAATAGCAGATAGCTGATGTTATAGGGAGTAACTTAGGCTATGTTAATTTTAGAAAACTGATTAGAGTTCCGCGCAAAAAAAAAAACCATGAAACCTAATTTGTTTTCCGTTCAGAATAAATAACACAAATGTCACCTGAAAGGTCAATATCACATAGCGTCGATTTCATGTTTTTTAATTAAACCAGCCTTCTGTGTGGCCGTCATATTCCGGGTGTTTTATTTTCTAAATATTATTTACGACTCTATTCCAAAATGTTTAACTTTCGTTTTGGTAGGTTTTTTACTTGATTATGGTTCAACCATAAATAAGAATGGAATGTTTTAAAGTTTATTTTGTGGTTCCCACGACAATAATAAAATGCTTTACTCACCTATTTACACGGCCGTTGCTTTATCCTATTTACAGAACAAACAATTTCATTCCATTGTTTTTTTTTTTGTATCTGTACATGTAATAAAATAGTAACGAAGAATATTTGTCCGTTTGCCTGCATGTGTAGGAAAAGATCGCGAGAGAACTGTCCTAGAACCAAACATTCGAAGACAAGTGACATCTACCAACCCCTTTCCTTCTCACGGAAAGGAGGCCTGTGTCCCAGCAGTAGAAACGTTACAGCAAAAACGGCTATACAGGGCGTTGACGTGATGACGTCAACCTGTGCAGCATACGATACTATAAATTATTAAAAAAAAAACAACAACAGATTTAAACAAAACACTACAAAGTTATTTATCACTTTTTAGTGTTATTTTTTTAAGTCGGTTGTGTTTTTTGTAATCCTTTTTTTTATTTTTCACTTTTTAGTTGTACATACTCCACACAAATTCAATGAACACCAGTGCATTGAAGAATTGAAGACACCGACTAGAATTATCATCAAATTCGCATAGAAATGCCGGAGATGCAGTACATTTATGCATATAACATCGTACATATGAATAATTACATAATGTATTATATACTAAAACCTTCCCGAAAGTATGTAGATCACACTAATAAAAGAATTATCAAAATCGGTTCATTAGTTTTTGAGAAAATCGTGGACATACATACATACGGGTCGAATACAGAACAAACAAGAATAAGAAAATAAAATAAATATACAATAACGAGTTCCAAACGTTTGTAAATGTGCTACTTCACCGTGTAGTGTTATTACGCATATAAACTGTAGGCACTAAAGCTGCGTGCATTCTCCCATACATTGTTCACATGTTATGGCAACAATCAACGTCCGTTGCCAGATGGTTGTTCAGCTGCCAGAACTGAATGCAATGATTGCCAAATTCATTCATTTGTGACCACGGATTCACAAATGTTGCGGTTTTGAGCTATTGTAAACTTACAATGCATAGTTATAAGGTTGCCAGTCCTTCTGCTATTTCAATAATTGATCGTTTGACGACTAATTATGAAGTATGGAAGAAAAAGATATATGTCGCGCCGACCTCAAATGAATTGGGCTAAGGGCAGGAGAATGATGATGATCCTTTAGAGTTTAGATCATAGGTTCTCAACTTTGCCCAAATCCCACTTTGAGAATATTTTTTTTTTTCTAAAGCCCCCATTTTTAGGGTTCCGTACCTCAAAATAAAGCAGAACCCTTATAAGATCACTTCGTTGTCCGTCTGTCTGTCCGTCAGTCAAGACCCTTTTTCTCAGGAACACGTGGAGTTATGAAGTAAAAATTAATATCAAATACTCAGCTCTGCAATCCCTTGAAGCAGTAAAAAAATCGAATCGCTAAGTCAACGAAATTAAAAGATACGGGGGTTTATGTTCCGAAATCAAAACCTATAGGGTAGATACTTCCCGTTGACCTAGAATCATGAAATTTGGCAAGAAGCAATGTCATGTAGCACAAGTAAAGGAAAAAATCCGAAATCGGTGTAGTTACATACCAAAAAAAAAGTAAACTATTTACATACCTACAAATTTATACGGTCCTCAGTGCGCGAGTCGGACTCGCACTTGACTGGTTTTTTATATACTTCCCATTATCGTGAATCTGAAACAGTTATTGTCACGATTATATTTAGACGTGTAATATTATATAGTCGTAAGACAAGATGTATAATTTTCTCTGGGTCTTCTACTGCCTTTATAAGCCCACGAGGGGTCGTTGTCGCCCACGTTGAGAACCTATGGTTTAGATAAATCATTTTATTAATGATTATAACTTACAGGACTGCCTCACTGCAATCGTGAGAAACCCCAAAGATATTGAAGTTAAGTATTTTGTTGCAATTAAGACTGATTTTTCAATCACCTGGTAACTTTATTCGAGGAATTATTTTGACAGTTTTTTCATACAGTTTTTGTGTGTGAAATGTCAATTTTATTCTTTGAATAAAAGTTATCTGGCGATGGAAAAATCTGCCGTTAAACACATAATTAATTAAGCACAAGAAAATAGATTTGATTCTATATCTGAATTAAGAATTTGAGATAATTTTCAAGTTATGGAACAAGAAACTGAATGTCCTACTAAACATAGTTCAAATTCCATTGCAACCAAAAACTTATTAGGACCTTCTTGTTTCAAATGGTCACTCAAAAATCAACTTAGCATATTTTATTAAAGTAGATAACTGATTAATTAGGGATGGAATATAAATATTTAAGATTATGAACACTACCATAGTTGCCCCTTCCAAAAGGTAGTTAGTTGCATAAGGAGAAAAATGGGCAAGAAACTCCATAGTAACTCTTTTCACCACTGTATAAAATATTTATTTTATTAGGATCTCCAGCAAAGAATACACCTTACATGCTGTACTATAAAGTACAAAAACAAAAATCTATGTGCTCCCTCAATTAAAGGAGATAACATCATGCACTAAAAAACTTTTTTACAAAAAAAACAACCGACTTCAAAAAAAACTACAAAGTGATAAATAACTTTAATTTCGGAACTCGGTGTCGTTGGTTCCGCATTTTCGTTTTTTGACACCGACTTCCGAAATTAAAGTTATTTATCACTTTGTAGTTTTTTTTGAAGTCGGTTGTTTTTTTTGTAAAAAAGTTTTTATTTTTCACTTTTTAGTTGTACCTACTCCACACAAATTCAAATAACACTAGTGCATTGAGGAATTGAAGACACCGACTAGAAGAATCATCAAAATTCGCATAGAAATGCCGGAGATGCAGTACATTTATGCATATAACATCGTACATAAGAATAATTATATAATGTATTATATACTAAAACCTTCCTGAAAGTATGTAGATCACATTAGTGAAAGAATTATCAAAATCGGTTCATTAGTTTTTGAGAAAATCGCGGACAAACAAACATACATACATACATACATACATACATACATACGGGTCGAATACAGAACCTCCTTTTTTGAAGTCGGTTAAAAAACAAGCAAACACTATAAGTAAATATATATTTCAAAATCAAAATATTTTATTTCACATAAACCTACGTGGGCATTTATGAAACTAGGTGCACGGTTCCAATTGGTCGTTTCCTATGGGCTATGGAGAAGAGCCGGCAAGAAACTCCACGGTTACTCTTTTAAAAATTATTGACTATTACAATGTTTTTAAAAGGTATGGGAGGACTGTGTAGGCCTGTCAACAAGTAAAAGGTACAGACGCCAGCACATCAAGCTACTACAATTTGTCAAACTTTAATAGATTTTCAACTTTATCGCTAAAGCATTTATAGGTTCAAGGTTGATTGGGAAAATTTGACAGTTTCGGTTAGCTTGAATGACGTGCTGGCGTCTGTACGTTCGCATATTCACAAAACATAAATTAATCTATCAAAAACATAAATAAAATATAAGAACCTATTAAAAGCAAATTATATTATGATTGTCATTACAACAACTAATAGGTAAAGAGTTGTATAAAGATTTGTCGTTTTAACCGCATAACCACTGTACCGAACCCAAGACCGGTTAAATCCGATTTTTATATTATTTGAGGATGAATGTATGTACGGAGACACGGTTATCTGGGTCTAACCGGGTAATCCGGCTATGTGGGAGTTCTGGTTTTACATATTTATATTTTCCGTTTTGGCACGTGTAAGCAATTATACATTATGTTACACGTGTTTACGATTATTCCAGTCTTGTGCCCATATCTGACGCCTGAACGCCCTTACCATCTGGTCCGACTTTCGGTATTTCGAGTCGCTTGTCCAATGGGTTGGCGAAGAAGACTGCGACGTAACACACCGTGCCATCTACGAAGACGCGCCCCACTCTTTTTACTAATCAACTATTTTAAAACTAGTAAAGAAATGAGCAATATAAAATATAATTAAATAAATAATAAATAAATAGATAGACCTGCATATAAAATATAAATAGAATAAGTGAATGAATGGAAATATAAATACATAGGTAATAGGATAGAAAATAATTCTAACTTTACCACTAGGAAAGTTAATAAAGCGCTCTTCCTCTCTGTACTTATTTAAAAATTTGCTGTGCCCGACAGGGTCCATAATTGTTTCTACTATTTTTTATTTACCACCTGTAATTGTACATTATGGATTGCAATAAACAATTTGAGATTTGAGATTTAATCGCTAAAGGTTATCGCTAGTTAATTTCGCTAGTGTTTTAGTTGTTTGATACACACTAATTACCCACAAGTAATTAGTGTGTATAGACAAAATTAAAACACTAGCGGAATGTTGCACACCTGTACTGTAAGCAATTATATAGGAAGAAGAGTGGGCGCGTCTTCGTGGATGGCGCCTTTTGTTAGTCATCGTTAATAATTCATCCTCTCAACATGACCAAACCATCTAAGCATACTCTTTTAAATTTGTATCACTACATCTTCTCTTAAACCGTACCCTTGCCTTATCACATCACTCCTCAGCGTGTCGTACATAGTCACACCACACAAGCTTAGCAAGGAACGCATTGCCACAGGATTTATTCTGCTTTCATTAATTAAAATAAACGTAGGCAACACTCCCATTGTGAACATTCATTCGAGCCTTTTTGCACATTAACTGAGGAGCGATTCTCGTAATTTTGAGAACGTTCAGTCTGATCTCAGTCTCAATCTGCCAAAAATACCTAAATTTTTGATAAGTTTTGACATTTGTCTGTCGCCGAGATGAGACTGCGACTAGATTTTAAATGTTTTAAACTACGAGAATTGGCCTTCTTGTTGGGCACAAACGTACGTGTAACACCATTCACTTTATTTGCCGCATTTACTCTTTTAAGGGTGAATTTCACCAAACTTTTATACCTAGAATAAGTCTATTCTATTCTATTTTTAATAAATGGCAAGCAAAGCTGATGTCGACTATTCTGCCAATGTCTAAAGTGAGCTGGAAGGACAAGTGTGCATGAGAGAAAAAAAAAAAGAAAAAAAAGTTTTAAACGAATAAAATTATTTGATTGATCCAGTTGATACAATGTAGATCTTGCTGGATTTAGAATAAGTCTTATCCTGAGAATATCCTTGAATGTTTGACAGCATTTCGATAGGTACTAAAATTTTCAGATGTCAATTTAATTCTACGGATAAAATATATATGACTTTGGTGAAATCAGCCCTAATACAAGTAATATTTAGGGCTGATTTTTGCAACGCCAGATAATTTTATCCGAGGAATAACTTTGAATTTTTGACAGTTCTTCGATACAAAAACTGTCAGACATCAATTTTATTCCACGAATAAAAAATATCTGTCGATTGAGAAATCAGTACTGAATCATATTACTGATAAAAGTCTAACCAATCGATTCTGTGGTCTCGCGGCTAATTGACTAACATAGAGCACAATTGCACGGTATTGATAAGTTGTAATTTCCTCAAATATTGACCCTCCGGTGCCTCTCCATGAGAATAGCTTTAACAATCTTGAGACGTTCGGACGCCTTTTGAATATCGGTAGATAACCCTCAGTAATTGGGTTGCGGAAGCCAGATTGTGGTTTATCCGTGTGAAATACAGATTTGTAGTTACTTCAGTTATGACCCAATCATATTAAATAAGTCAAGTCTTGACTACAAGAGTAGGGTAAGATCAGAGAAATGATGGATGGACTATGTGACAGATAATATGGCTAGAAAAGGTATAATAATGACTACTGGGATGACGACTAATATGAAAGTAGAAGACAGGTTGCGGTGACCCCAAATAAATTGAGATCATAATCATATCATCGTAATCAGCCTATAATGTTCCCACTGCGTGGACATTGGCTCCTCTCTGTAAGAGGGAGTGGGCCGTAATCCAACACGCGGGCCCAGTGCGGGTTGGTAGATGTCACATGTATTCGAATTTTTAGTTCTAGGACATGCCGGTTTCCTCACGATGTTTTCCTTCACCGTTTTGAGAGCAGTGGTGATGATATAATTTACACAAAGTAAAGCGCCTGTCTGGGTTCGAACCTACGACCTACAACTCGTAAGTCGCGGCCGATACCACTGCGCCACCCTACCACTGATCTCATTATGCTCTAATGCTTGTTAATTCATTATTTGCCAGCTCATGTCTATCAGAGTACAAAACAACATTATCAAAAAGTCCACAACAAATTAATAAAACGGTCAACTGCCGAAATATAAACGGTAGCACTAATACATATGAAATATAATGTAATAAATTGAGATACGTTCAAGAAAATGTCAATATCAAGTTGTAAGTAAGCTGAAGATCAAACGCCCTCAAAAACATTCTCCTTCTGGGGCAGTAGGGGTGAAAATTCCAACTCGGCAACAACTGAAAAACAAAAGAAAAACGTGTAACAACAATTCAGCCAGAGAATTATATTTATGAGTCTCAAGCTGGCCGTCGAAAGGTGTATCCGTTAATACTCTAGAGCATCATACACGCTTTCAGCTCAGTTAACATAAGGCAGTACGTAATTACGCTACCAAAACCGTCTGGGGCCATGTAGATTTTTCATGTTTATTTTCCCGAAAAAAAAAAACTCAACGTAATACGAGGGTAGAATACTAATTTTTTGTTATGCCAGAAGGGAATTGTGATTCTCTGTAAAGGTTGGTAATAGATATATTATGGTGATTTAGTTGTACAAGGGAAAGATTTGGGGAAAAACTGTGTGTTGTATTCGCGTCTGAGTAGAGATACCATAGTATGACACACGAAATTTCATTCAATTTCGAACCTACGACCTACAACTCGTAAGTCGTGGCTGTTACCACTGGGCCACCACAGCTCTCATTACGCTATAATACTTGCCAGCTCATGTCCATCAGAGGACAAAACAACATTATCAAATAGTCCACAACAAATTAATAAAACGATCAACTACCGAAATATAAACGGTAGCACTAATACATTATGAAATGTAACAAATTAATGGCATCGGGTATTGGAAACCGATTACCGCCAGATCGTAGCTCGATTAGTTACTAATGGGCTAAATTACATCCGAACTTAGGCTGTGTGTGACTTTACAACTTCACGTTGCCGGTATTAGAAATTAGGGGGGGGTTAACTTTATGACTTGGGGGAAATATGTGACACTAGCTAAGTAATATCAGCCGCATGGGTCGATCGATCAGGTTAAGCTACGCTTGCCGCGGTTCGTCCGTGGATAAGTGACCATCTTTACATACCAAGACCCCTCTGTGCCTCGGAAAACACGTTAAGCCGTTGTTGGTCCCGGCTGTCATTCGTGGATCTTTGACAGTCGTTACGGGTTGTCAGAAGCCCGAAAATCTGATAAACAGTCTTACCAAGGGGTATTGCTCAGTAACTGGGTTGTGGAGGTCAGATAGGCATTCGCTCCATGTAAATAACCACCTCCGTTTTTCGTCGGATGAATACTGGTATTAAAATTTAAATAAAACAATAAGACCGGTTGTCAGACTTTCAGGCTTCTGACGACCCGTAACGACTCTCAAAGATTCACAAATGACAGCATCACCATTTTACCTAAGTGCCACAAATAATAATTTTGATACAATCCATAATATTATACACAATTACACATACATGGTAAGTATTAATCAATAGAAACAATTATAGACCGTATAGGACAAAGCAAAATAAAAAATATGAGTAATAATATTACCATGCTTGGCCCTTGGCCCTGATTGGTTTATTTTTTATTGTTTAAAGACTTTAAAGTGACAACTTTTAATGAGAACGATAACTATCCCGCTCGCGGGGGTCGAGACAGGGGGTATGTGGGACTCCTGTCGGAATGGCGCCGACAGTATACCCACTAAAACTCAGCGGTGTACCCACATCACCGTGATGTGGGTACACCGCTGAGTAGACAACCACCAAAAACGCTGCCACCACTGCTCTCAATAACGGAAAAACATCGTGAGGAAACCGTCATGTCCCAGAACCAAAAATTCGAAGACGTGTGATATTTACCAACCCGCACTGGGCACGCGTGGTAGATTACTGCCTATTCCCTCGCACAGACAGGAGGCCTGTGTAACATCAAAACCTCCCCTAACGACCATCACACAGATAAGATCTACGAAGATACACATTACTCATTAGCCCGACCACTACCACTTAGACACACTTTATCCTGTTAGTAAATAAATACGACAAAAGACATATTATTCTTATACATTAAAAGGCATAATATCATCCATCATTCTTAATTCATTTGGAACTCATCACATTTGACACTAAACAGATAGATTCAGAAGGACAACTTCTATGTAATTGGCACGAAGAGTTTAATAAAAGCTCATGCCGTGTCGTGCAAAAAATTGTTTTTTTGAAATGTGTCTTATTGTTATTATTATTTTCGAGACATCGCCAAGCGGTTGGTCGACTCTTCACGTGACTAGAGGGCTGGCCTATTCTTTGGCCAAAGAATCAGTATTGCCATACAACGTGGCAATGCTGCCAGCCTTTTGGGCACGTTTCCTGTTGACAGCGATGCGGACGAATTTTTTGATGCTCTTTGATTATTGCCCCTCCCTTTTTATATACTTGTACATATTATTATTTTAAGATAGCTTTTTAAATTATGTAAATATTTGAATCTTTAATAAGATAAACAAAAAGTCTTATTGTTGAATCTCTTACGGTGTTAAACGTTTTTTTTAACTCCTGTTATTATTTGTTTCAGGTAATTGAAATAACTAGCGTTGATGTGTGCCGGTTTGATGGGTATGGCACATATATATCTCCTAAGCTTATATTTTGACCTATGGGTGCTGGTATAATTGCAAAGATTTAATCTCTACACATTTCCACGCATTTACACGGTGCAAATTTATTGCCTGTGGCATACCGTAAAATTGAAGCAACAATTTACTGGCACCGCCTAAACAACATGTGCTGCAATTTTTGCACGATACGGGCAAGTTAGTTGTCGTTCAAAGCTGGTTTAGGTGGACTGCGTTGTTCGCGTATTCGCGCGAGCAATCGCTTTGGTAAGGACACGGGGTTGTACGTTGTTCAGACAGAGGCGGTCTGCGGTGGCGGGCGTAGTAACAGACAGTTGTAATGTATTTACTTCTGAAGGCCAATTCCAAATCAATTTCAAAAACGTTTGGAAATTAGAGGAATTTTTTACAGATTGAGACGGAGATCAGACTGTGAACGTTCTTAAAATTACGAGAATGGCCCCTCTGTTGGCTATTATGACTGGATGAATACCCTACCATATTTTTTAATTTTATTCCTTTATTTCATTACTAGCTTCTTCCCGCGACTTCGTCCGCGTGAAATTTCACCTCCCCATTCACCCCCTTAGAGGGTGAATTTTGAAAAATCCTTTCTTAGTGCACCCCTAGACCTCATAAGGAACGTACGTGCCAAATTTGGAATCTCTAGACCCAGCGGTTTGGGCTGTGCGCTGATATGTCAGTCAGTCATTTCTTCTTTTATATATTTAGACTAGCTTCTGCCCGCGACTTCGTCCGCGTGAAATTTCACCCTCCCCCCATTCACCCTCTTAGGGGTGGAATTTCGAAAAACCCTTTCTTAGTGCACCCCTAGACCTCATAAGAAACCTACATGCCAAGTTTGGAATCTCTAGACCCAGCGGTTTGGGCTGTGCGTTGATATGTCAGTCAGTCAGTTCTCCTTTTATATATATAGATTTACATATAAATTATATTTTTAAATATTAGCATATAAAATATAGAAAAACATTTAAAAATATAAAAAATAGTAGCCCACGCACCGGTATCGGGAACAGGGTCCAAGCTACCGGCGCTCAGGGCTCCAGAGAGAGGAACCTCCGGACAATGCGGGCCGTGTCCAGAAGTACCGCTTTCTGAATCAAGCCCTTGATCCAGCTGCCCAACGAGAGCCTCCTTAGGTGTTAATTTTATTATTATTATGTTTATATAAATTTGTATATATTTTATTTTATTACTTATTTCGTTTTTTTTTTTATCTTATCGTATGCTGTACTGGTTGACGTAATCACCTCAACGCCGACTGTCGTTGTCAACCAGCATTGGGGCTCTGTCTGACCCTTGATAGGTTCTTAGCATTATGCTGAGCGATGGCCGTTTTGCGTGAATGCGACGCATATTTTCCCCCAACCTGTTTTTTTTTGTGTATGTGTACTTTCTCAGCGTCACGATTACCGCAAATAAACGTATATTCTTTCTTTCTTTTTTTTTTTTTTTTTTATTATGGAGCTGTCAAACACACGCGGTAAATATTACAACTAACAACCTGTCCGCCATCCATCTCCTCTCTCTGAACAACGCATTACATTTAAGTCGAAAAACATTTTGACCACACCTCACTGACCTGCGTACTTGTATGATAGAGGTCAGTGACCAACTTTCTGTAATTTCTTCTCTATGACACAAATGACTATTCCGGAGAAATATTCATATTTTTTGTTTCACACGCAATATGGAAATACATCACGCGCACAATTATAGACATGTCTGTTGTGTTTATAGTGAGTTTTTGTGTTTAATGTCGACTGAATGGTAAATGGATCTTGGTTTAAATGTGGATAGGCAATCGTTCCTTGTAAAATAATGGTATACAGCTGCATTCGGTTAAACTGGAAGTTGACCCTAATATGTAGTTGGGAAAAGGTTCGGTGGACGATGATGAATGATGTGAATACATAATCTGCATTCGCGATTTGTTTGCCAAAAATGTAAGCAAATATGAGTTTCTGGAAAAATAACTTTAAATCCTACGCAATACAGTTCAGTTTACGCTACAACTTCAAACATTTTTATAACTTTTTCAATAGTGCTAGTCAAAGTTGATATTTATTTAACTTGAAAATAATATTAATTTGAATCATAAGTTTGAATACTTTGAATAGACTTTACATACATAAACGCATGCCTTCTTTTCATGGGGGTAGGCAGGGACTACAGAACCTGCTACGATCCTTATATTCCTTTTGCCTCGTTTACGTTCATACATCTGGTCATCAACACGCAAGCCGATAATTTGAATCTCGATTTAAAACCAGATTTTAGTAGACATTAGAAATAAATCTGTCAGCATAGAATGGGAGGCACTTCATCCCTAAAAAATCGGATACCTATCAGTTACGCATGTCTATGGTTAGAGGCAATTATGCCAATACAAACAACTTTTAAGTATAATAATCCTAATACTACATTAAATGGAAACAGATATCACCGGTCAAACCAGTATCGGTTTATCGGGTACTCCCCCGCCCTAAACCAAAAACCGTACCGTAATCGTATATAGTTCCACAAAACCGCTGAACTAAACACATCAGTGACGCACATCACTGTTCGGCACACTGTTCCGCGTCACTGGAGCAGGTAGCAGTCACATGTGCCGATGCACATCACTAACCCCACGTAATTAACGGTTAGCTATTAAATACGCGGTATTTTGTATTTGGAACCCACCGATGTTGTAGTGTTGCACCTGAGGCGTTGGAGCGTTTTGTGATAACCAGAATTGTATTTGTAATGATAAATAATAAATAAAATTATGAACGAATAAATACAAATGAGGGGCTTGTGGCTAAGTAATATCAGCCGCACGGGTCGATCGATCAGGTTAAGCTACGCTTACCACGGTTGGTCCGTGGATGGATGACCATCTCTACATACCAAGACCCTTCCGTTGGTCCCAGCTGTCATTCGTGGATCTTTGACAGTCGTTACGGGTCGTCAGAAGCTTATTTTTCAAGGGCGAAAAATATCCGACTTTTCCACATTCTAACTACTGGTCAAGGTTAGCCCAGTTTCAAACTTTCAGACTTTTTGAGTACTTATCTGTGATGATAGCTGAAACTAATGATGTGTCTTTCCCTACATATTTTATACATATTTGTTCTATGAGAGTGAGAAAGAGTGCATCTGTGTCTTCGCACACACTCGAAAGAAAGAAAGAAAATACGTTTAATTGCAGTAAACATGACGCAATAAAGAACATAAACACAAAAAAAATAAGAAAGGGTTGGAGGAAACATGCCTCACATCCACGCAAAATGGCTATTGCTCAGCATTATGCTGCGACCCTATGCAAGACAGAGCCCCAGCGCTGGTTTTCAGCGACAGCCGGCGCTGACGTAATGACGAGGCGCGGCAAAAGCAACTCTCCATTGAGATTGGCCGCTGTGGTCGCAATACGGTCAGGAGGACTATTTTTTTATGCCATACTTTCTTTTTCATTTGTGTAACGTAGGGTCTGCGTCGGTCACATCACCCCTTTTTAATTCAAAGTTTTCCTCCACAACATTCTTCATAAATGCATTCAGCTTAAAATCCCCTCGTATTTTCATCCTATCCAAACTAATACTTATTATAAATGCGAAAGTAAGTTTGTTTGTTACCTTTTCACGCCTAAACCACTAAACCGGTCATCGTGAGCATATATACGTTGTCAGGAGTACAGAAACGGACGTAGGGTACCTTTCATCCCGCAAAAAAGTGCTGTTCCCGAGGAAAACGACAATAACGTTATTATGATAATAGATGGCGCCACGTGTATTGTTGTTTTCCTCGGGAACAGCACTGTTTTCGAGATGAAAAGTACCCTATGTCCGTTTCTGTACACCTGATAACGTATATACAAAATTTCGAGATGATTAGTTCAGTGGTTTAGGCGTGAAAAGGTAAACAAACTTACGTTTAGTTAGGACGAAGTCGCGGGCAGCAGCTAGTATCTATATTGAGAACAAATTGCGAAGTTGTTATTACGTACATACTTGAAATAAAATCCATTAGGCGTCCATATCAAGTGATATTAAATAACATAATATTTCAGTAAGGAGATCGAAACTACAAGTATTAGAGATCGCTATAACATTTTATGTTATTAATAATAAAACTTGAGTTTATCGATAAACACTCCTCTACCTATAAACACTTTATAAGTTTTACCTGATCAAGGTATTACCATTTTATTCATCATAAAACGAAACGACGATAAGATTATATAGAGCCTTTCAATTTGATCGTTTTGATGTAGAAAATATTGAAATAATCTTGAGAAAATCGTAAACGAGGCTTGTATTTTTATTATGAAACCATAGCGTATGGCGTCTCCCAATGCTACTTATTTTTATTTTATTTTTTCATTATTGGGTACCAGCAGCGCCCCGCGGTTTTACCCGCATCCCGTGGAAATATCGGGACAAAAAGTGCCCTATGTATTATTCTGATATATAAGCAATAATATTATAGAGCAGTGGTGGCCAAGTGGTAACGGCCGCGACTTACGAGTTGTAGGTCGTAGGTTTGAATCCAGACAGGCGCTTTACTTTGTGTAAATTATTTCATCACCACTGCTCTCAAAATGGTGAAGAAAAACATCGTGAGGAAGCCGGCATGTCCTAGAACCAAAAATTCGAATACATGTGACATCTACCAACCCGCACTGGGCCCGCGTGGTGGATTACAGCCCACTCCCTCTCACTGAGAGGAGGCCTGTGTTCCAGCAGTGGGAACATTATAGGCTGATTATGTGTGTTTAGGTATGCATGTATGTGTTCATATGGTAATAAACTTGAACCTCATTTTAGCACTAACAAACTTAATTTCAAGTAACACTCCAAGTATTTCAATGTCTCTAATGCTCTGATAAACTCATCCAAGCTACAAACAAGACATTAGTTCAGTTCATAGATATCCGTGGTTCAGTTACACACAAACTTGTCTACTAATTTAAATTATTAACTCTTAATATCAAAATAAACTAATTTTGAAACCTCTTTCACATGGTGAGTTTAATCATCATCGTCATTTAATTTAAAATTCCTCTGAAATGTATGAAAAATTCGAGAGAAAATCTTGACAGTCAGAAATCTCTAAAAGGTGAGTGTCCACGTTTCGGCTCCGTAAGTCATAACTAGCAGGACGCACGCATTGAAAACCTTATTCTTTATGCTCTGTGGAATACGCGACGAGAAGACTCGACGAAGCTTCCCAAACGCTGTCCAGCCCAGCTGAATTATTCTGTTAGCCTCCCTCTCAAAGTTGTTCTTACCAAAATGCAGAGTTTGCCCGAGGTAAACGTAATAACCAGTAACAATCTAACCGAATGCAGCTGAATACCAGTATATTACATGAAGCGACTGCTTATCTAACCTCCACAGCCCAGTAACTGGGTCACACGATACCCCTTGATAAGGCTGGTTGTCAGACTTTTAGGCCTCTGACTATCCGTAACGACTGTCAAAGATCGACGAATGATACCCGGGATCAACGGCTTAACGTGCTTTCCGAGGCACGGAATAGTCTCAATATGTAATGGATGGTCACCCATTCTCGAAATGACCGCGGCAAGCGTAGCTTAACTTTCGATCGACACTTGCGGCTGTTATTATTTAGCCACCAGATGATATTGTGGCTAAGAACGATTATATCAGAATACAGAAGACTGTTTTCACCATGGAAATGTAAAAAACTTCTTTCATATAATTCTATGGTTTTCTCTAAAGTGTTTTACCTTTTTACACACGCTCTGCTTAACCTTTAACAGATTAAAAACTTTGATATTCTCTTCGTATCCGAAGGGTATGCCCTATGCTTGGCAAAACACGAAATAGTAGAAGGCAATGAATCAGAAAGTGGATATTTGGAACACAATCCAGTCCGGGTCATTGCGTTTGTTGATTTATCCACGAAACACAGACGGACAGCCGGATTTTATGTGCGACTAGTTTCTAGTTTGTGGATTTGCTTGTTGGTTTTTCAATATTGTTCATTGAAAGGTATAGACTTAAGAGTTGTAGGTGGTAGGTTTGAACCCAGCCGGGCGCTTTAATTTATGTAAATTATTTAATCACTACTGCTCTCAGAATGATGAAGAAAAGGAAAACATCGTGAAGCAACCTGCATGTCCAGAACCAAAAATTCGAAGACATTTGACATCTACCAACCCACACTGGGCCCGCATGGTGGATTATGGCCCACCCCCTCTCAGCAGAGGGAACATTAATAGGATGATTATGACATAGGCATATATCAAGCCCCTAAAGGAATGTTTTTAGTACAACCACATTTTATAAGTTTGATGTAATTTGTGGAAAGTTTTTCCTTAACCGAACACAAAACAAGACTTCGGCCATTTTACCCGACCAAGGAATCAAACCTACGCTCTCCCGCTCAACAGATGCACTTGCAACATCTAAACCGGGCAGTAAAAAAATATGTTTTTCAAAAATTTCAAAGCGTTAAAAAATTTGTTTTTTATAAAAAAAAATATTGAGGTAACCACCGCTTACCTACTGACCTTTATCATTAATGAATTGAACATAGCTTTGAAAAAGATAAAATTGAATTTTATTAAACTTTACTATTTCAACGCATCTTTTGCTCTTAGATTTGATCTGGGAAATGCGTCTTGTGTTATAAAGTAGATACTTTCGAGTGTAAAATTGTTGAAAGCAACAAGTCGGTAATAAAATCTGTTATTATATATCTTCTGCATACGAATGCAGACACATAGGTACTTCATACATCATGTTTATAGCATTCGGGGCTACAAGTTGTACCTATTGTAGTGTTTCCCTATGAAGTAAATTTTACTTTTACTCTAACCCCCTTAGGTACTAATAAACGTTGTATAGCGTCTGTATAGGTAGTTACACAAAGCTTTGTCTTCTTATTTATGTACACACAGTAAAATACATAGAGATATAACATAATTAAGACTTGAGTACAAAGATACTGCTTATTTCTTAAGAAATTTCTTCCAGCAGACCTGCAAAAGGAGAAGTAAAAAAGAAATGAAGACAATAGTGTGTGAGAATAAGAAGAGAAAAATATGAAGGAAAGTCAAAAGTCAAAAAGTTCGTACGAAAGTCAAATTACTGACGACTGAAAGATAGAAGTCGGTGTGTAACTATTCATCTGATATAATACGTTTATTAGTAAGGGGGTTTGATTATAATTATTTATCTGTTGTGGGGATGACTTTTCATAGCCGAGTATTAAATTTGACAAAGCTCAAGAAAACACATTCCCATACTTTCAAAGACAGACTTCAATAGCAAATTGTACCTATGTCATACCAAAGCATAGTCTTTGTGACTTTGAGTAGCGAGTTCATATATACAAAGAACAACTAAGGCAAAAAGAAAATCTTTCTAAAGGACCAGTTAGGTTCCTATCAAGTACCAGTACATGTATCCTTTGATACCAAAATAATTGTTAAAACGAATTTTCTACTTGATAGACCAAGAGGAAGTTAACCAAGTAAACCACGAATACAGCCTAACACACTAACAAGTGAAGCTAAATAAAAACTAAAAAAAAAATACTACTATTTAAAAGTTTCTTAGTTCTGGGACATTCTAGACGACGTCACGCGGAGAGCGAGACATGGCAGTGGATAAATCAATTATGTTTATTTTTGTTATTGTTCTGTCAATTTTCACTGTACTACGATTTATCAATTAATTAATAGGTAAATATTCATAAAATCTACATTAAATTCTTAATTTCCTTTGTGCCAATTCTAAGACCCTTATAAAAATCTTTATTTTTTGTAAATATTCATCTGGTGTACAATTATGTAGTATACTTACATCGAAAATAATATTATTGTATAGAGAAAAATATAGATTTTTGTATGTTTGTTACGCTTTCACGCTAAAACGGCTGAACGGATTTGAATGAAATTTGGCACATGGATAGACCATGACCTAGGAAAAAAAATTGGCTAAATAGGCTTTTCATTCTAGATGTTGCGAGCAACAGCTAGTAATAAATATAAACAGACAGACAAACTCTTCCCCACGAATTATGAGCACTATGTTGTCAACTGAGCCTTCATGTTATTTTCCGGCTGACAAACTCCGAATCTCACGAGCTTCGAGTACAAGATGTACTCATTGAAGGGTTTTACTGAGTATTTCGCTCCTGTTCAAGATTTGAGGGTAATCATGGCAACCGTTGCTGTGTGAAAATATGTGAACAGTAAAAAATAAAGATAGCTTATTTCATTTACGCGCGTTTGCACTTAACCTGGTTAGGTATTTGATGTAGAGAGAAAATTATAAGTCTTTTGGCCTGAGGGGCAATTTTCGTAATTTTAAGAACGTTCACAGTCTGATCTCAGTCTACGTGTAAATACCTCTAATTTCCCTACATTTTGACAGCTTTTTGACATTTGTTTGTCGCCGAGATGAGACTGCGACTAGATTTTGAATGTTTTAAATTACGAGGATTGGCCTTCTGTTTTATTTACTCCTTTTAAAAGATTATTTGTGCGATGTCTGGCCATGTAGGTAGACCCTGCAAATCTTTTCAGATCGTTACACCACTGACTAAAACCACACGGTGTCCTGCTGCTACCTTTAACCGGGGTGCTGGAATGCTTGCGCATTTCATCATGCTCCCTGGCCAGGTGTTGGCCCGCATGAATCTATGCGGACCCCGTCACCCTCAGCGGCTGCATACGGCCACCATTCCTCGAGGGAGAGGCGCGCGCGGAACACACCACCTTGATGGCGATGCCCTCCCACTGGCGTCGCCAGTTCAACTTGGCCAGACATCGCACAGGACAGGGTTTGGAAGGGAAAAGGGGAGGCCTTTGCCCACAAGTAGTACACAATATAGGGTTACAACAAAAATGTTATAAATATCAGTTCAAAAAATCCGTTCTTTTATTGTTATGTGTTTTTTGAAGTGAAAACTTCTTTAGGCGCGTTGGGAATTATTCATTATGGGAAAAAAACGATTGAAATCGCGCCACTGTTGCCGTAATCGACACCGCTTCGGATGTGTTCGGCTGTCCTCGGGATGTACTCGGTTTTAATGTATATCCGATATATCAGTGAGTGATAGCAAAGTAATCTGTTTGTGTTTTGTTTTCACTTCTGTGGGCACTCCCGGAGTGCCACTGTTTTTTTTTTGTGTAATCTTGATGACTAGACGAAATGGATATCGGTATCTAACCACGATAAAATAAAAGGAAACGACTTTCTCAACGAATACTTCAAACTAAAACTAAACTAAATTTAAGTTCAGTGCATCTTTTTCTTTCTATTTCATTAAGAAAAGGACAGAAGATAAATTTTAATTTAGCCCTGTCAAATTAATCAGCGCCTGACGTAAATTGACGTAATTTTAGTAGGCAAGTTTTTAATCACGTCTAAACTAATGTATGGAGTAGTGTCAGGCGCTGATTAATTTCACAGGAATAAACTAAAAGTTATGTTCTGTCCTTTTCTTAATGAAATAGAAAGAAAAAGATGCACTGAACTTAAATTTAGTTTAGTTTGTGAACAAGGGAATCGGCGCCATTAACTTTATTTTATCATGTTCAGATATCGATGGATATCCATCGCGTGGAGTCTAGCTAGCCAATTTATAATAACCCCGTATATGGCCCATAAACCTTTGTATCCCAAAGACATAAATAAGTTTCTTGCAATGTACAGACGCCAGTACATCAACCTACCCGAAACTGTCAAACTTTCCCAATCAACTTTGAACTTTATGCTTTAGTAATAAAGTTGAAAATCTATTAAAGAAATTTGACAGATTGTAGTAGGTTGATGTGCTGGCGTCTGTACGTAAACGTAGTAAATCTGGCTCCGTGCCTAAAAGAGAACAAATTGCTTTTAGAAATTAACTCTTACACAGCACAGTAATTTAGGTGCAGTAGTAAACGGGTAATAAAATGTACTGCTGACCGTTTACCGTCGTAAAATCACGGTTATCGCTAACTGGGTCGGTTAACTTCTACGTTAAAGTGAGGTTCTGTATTAAAACTGTTTTATTAGCTTCGTGTGGTCGCTAAGATGAGTCTATTGGTTGTCTTTGGGTCGTATCTTCTAGCTTAGCAGAAGATTTATGGTTTACTAGCTCTATCCCGCGGTTTTGTCCGCGTGGAGAATGAACTATACGGATAAAAAGTATGCCTAAGAAGTCCTAACCCAGGTCATCGAAATGCGGGCGTGAAAAGCTATCAGACAGACTAACAGACAAAGTTACTTTCGCATCATAGTAATATTAGTATAGATAGATGATCCTGTTTCTTAATTATTTCTGAACCTATTTAAAAAAACGGTTGAAACGTGCTTAAATAAAATGGTTTTGTATTAGTATTTATTCTTGTATCTTATAGTAATTTCCTAGCTATTTATCCCGTATGTTGCACCTGCCGTGTTTTGTCTCTGCATTACCCTAAGGTTGACTGGTAGAAAATGCCTCAGGCATCATGTCAGCCTTTGTACCTTATTTTCTTTGCACTTGTGCATAGAGTTGTAACAAATAAATAGAATGGTATCCGTGAGCGGCGATGATGCTCAAATGTACACCCAGGTCATCATACTCAGTAGTACCGCTTGTGACCACTAGACTAGACCAACGAGTAATTTTTTTTCTGAATGTGCCCGCTTTTGATTGATCACGCCTGATGAAAAGCGATGGATGAGGTCAATGATGGAACGAGCATGCCCGGATGCCAAGACGCCTAAGGCACTGGAACTCCTACGCATCTACGAAACACAGCAGGCTGCTTGACGCCAGACTCCGGTGGGAGGGTGGTCGTAAACCAGGTGGGCGTTAGCCCTACCCCCGCAAAGGAAGAATTGGCCAGTCAAATAAGGAGTTGGGTGTGACTGTCCAAGAAGCGCCGAGCCCTCAGTTCAGTTAAGTAACTGGCGGACCAAACTGCGCTACAGAGGCTTCTTCATGCATCTCAAATTCTAAATAGTACTACATATTCGCTACCACCTAGCTGTCGACTCATATTTTTACCACAGCATAAACTATTCCTGTATAATATTGAAGGAAACCAGAGTAGAACCATTATAGTACTTCCACAGTTCAGAAACAGACAGACACAAAATCCATTTGTAACATCAGCACGAAATTCAGCATTGCATTTACACTATTAATTTCAAACATTCGCCCGATCCTTGATCCAGATATGCTAGCTAGTTTATTACTGCTACAAAACACAGGCGTACCCTGGAAGCGGGTCTAAGTGCAATTTAGTGTTTAGGACACTCTGACGTCGCCTTGGGCGCACGGAGATGTTTAGGTGGTACAAGCAGTGAAAAGATTCGAAGTTCGTGGTTAAATTGTAGAGGAGAGTAATTCAATAGAGTAATAAAACATTGTGAAAGCCAATCATTTTTAACTCTTCGCACGTCGAGTGTACACCAAGTTTACCGATAATAATAAAATTTATATTGTCTGCTAATTAGACGCGCGATGAGTAGGGTACCGGGTAACCGGGTACCCGGCACCGGCTACCCGGTTGCCGGGACGTGTGCAAAGGCACTAGGAGTTGCCGTGGAGTTTCTTGCCGACTCTTCAATGATTCAAGATTTTTTCAACTATAATTTGCTTAATTCGTTCCATATTCAGCCCAGTGAACGGTCAGTCGTTACAGGTCGTCAGAAGCCCAAAAGTCTGACAACCAGCCTTACCAAGGCGTATCGTATTACCCAGTAACCGGGTTGTGGAAGTCAGATAGGCAGTCACTCCATGTAAAATACTGGTATTCAGCTGCATCCGGTTAGACTGGAAGCCGACCCCAACATAGCTGGGAAAAGGCTAGAAAGATGATGATTCAGCCTAGTGAAGTAATTGAATTGTTTGACTGTTATCATACACTGGTACCTATGTTGTGTTCATTTGCACAATAGTAGTTTCCAATTCATTGTAAACATTTTTCTTGATGTAAAAGTTTGTACGTCTAGGTAGGTATGTGTTCGTCTACCTAATTCATTCACGACATAATTATGTAGTTAACACTTCCAGTATAATTATTGCCAAAGTTTCGAAAACGCTTTCCCTTTCGATTTGCTCCGCAATGCGTAAATAACGTTAGTGAAACTTAGCGGTACAATCACTAGCGATTGTCTTCAACATTTTAGATTTCTGCTACTCCGAGACTCCTTACAAACTTATGTTTGTCAGTTCTACCGAATTTAGAAACACGTACAAACGCCAGCATATCAAGCTTCCCGAAACTGTCAAATTTTCGCAATCAACTTTGAACCTAATGCTTTAGCGATAAAGTTGAAAATCTATTAAAGAAATTTGACAGATTGTAGTAGCTTGATGTGCTGGCGTCTGTATATAAGAGAAAACGAATACATGCATAAACTTACGCCTTCTTCCCATGGGGATAGGCAGAAGCTACAGAACGCCACCTACCACCATCCTTACAAAAACATCAGAGAGGCAATTCTCGTTATAATTTCAAGAACGTTCACAGTCTGATCATAGTCTCAATCTGTCAAAAATACCTCTAATTTCTCTACATTTTTGACATTGATTGTCACTGAGACGAGATTGCGGCTTTGAACGTTTTTAAATACCGGAATTCGATCTAGTGCTTGGCTGTAAAAAAATAGTACTTTGGTTAAAATTTAATAAAATAATCATGAAAACGCGCGGGATTAAAGAAAGAAAAAATGTTTATTTGGACACAGTTCGTGAAACACAAAATACGAAAATAAAACGAACGAACGAATGAATGAACGGATGAACGATCTTAACAATATAATATACACAGAAGCTGTTGGTGTACCATAAAAAATAAATAAATTATATTATCCTTTTCTGAACCAGAAACAAAATTTTACAAGGAAACACCAGATTTTATAGAGGAAAAGGCGTTATTATCCTTATTGGTGTCAATTTGAGAGACATTACCTGACAGCGACTTCCTGCAGGTGGGCGACATTTCCCGCCAGTGTCACGGTCTGAATGATATCAAACAGTCAGACAGATGGTGCCGCGGGGTGATAGTATTCTCTATAGGGTTTTGAGATGGAAAGAGCAGTTACGTCAATGTGATCATGATTTTGTGGCGGCATTTACATCGCCACATGCGAACTACGCATCACATTGACGTCACGCAAAATCCTGCATCTCACAAACAGAATTTACCGTGCAACTAGCATTTATATACAACGTCCCGACATCAATCGTCGGGCAGCTGTAACCCACCAGACATAATAACCGTCGGGTCGGAGGTTCCTCCCTTTTCT
The DNA here is from genome assembly GCA_914767645.1 of Hydraecia micacea. Taxonomy (NCBI): domain Eukaryota; kingdom Metazoa; phylum Arthropoda; class Insecta; order Lepidoptera; family Noctuidae; genus Hydraecia; species Hydraecia micacea. The sequence goes on from OU611798.1 coordinate 1,668,245, forward strand.
TTGGAGGATGAGTGAACTTTACACCCTGGTCTTCATACCTCTATTATTTTGTCCAATTTTACCATTGAGCATGGTATGTGTATTCTGGTTGTAAATAATGGCACAAGTCGTCATTATCTCTTTCAGATGAAGGTTATTTTGACAGTAAGTTCCAGTGATAATGGGAAATTTACTGGATCAATGCAAAAAAGGGTAGTCGCATCGTAAACCTGCGATCGCCAATCAAAAGTTGGATTATTACCCGTGGTGGTAATTTGATTTATCACAGTGACAAACTCGAGGTTCGCGAGAGCACTGGTGGCCCAGTGGTAACGACCACGACGTACGAGATATAGGTCGTAGGTTCAAACCCCAGGCGCTTTACTTTGCGTAAATTATTTCATCACCACTGCTCTCAAAACGGTGAAGGAAAACATCGTGAGGAAACTGGCATGTCCTGGAACCAAACATTCGAAGGCGAGTTAGGGGAGCCATATTAGGCACATTAGAATAAAAAATACCTCTGAAAGTTCATAGTTTGGTTTATATTTTTTTCTAAAGCGATATATCGCGACCGGTTCGTCCTTTGTGATGTTTTAGTGTGCCGCAATAGAGTTTCACGTTGTATCGGTTTTAAAATATTTATTTGTCCGTGAATTTGAGCTGGTGTGAAGTGTTGACAGTTTTTCGACAGCAGCGGTCGACCTAAAAATTCTAGTCGGACCTAACTAGAATGGTTATTTTTATTCTACACCATGAACCATTCAACTTTATTCGTGGTCATCATATCACAAACATCCTATAATGTTCTCACTGCTGGGACATAGGCCTTCTCTCCGTGAGAGGGAGTGGACTGTAATCCACCACGCGGGCTCAGAGCGGGTTGGTAGATGTTACGTCATCTACTACTGTCCTACTATGTGATTATTATTCCTTGCTATTGACCTCATAGAACAAAAAAAAGAAAGATGTTTTCCCATCACATTCAAGGCAAGTCACGTCAATAAAAGCATTCCATGCTTGTTTTTTAATATGATTAAGGGTAAATGTAAACGATGAATCTTCAATCGGCTTTGATTTTTGCCTCACTAAGCTTGGGAAACTTTCGAGACGCTTCTAGACGTGTTATCAAAATAAAATGCCTACATATATATTTATTACTAGAAAAGGCTAAAGGCTAGGCAGATGATGTCGATGATGATAATATTTATTACTAGTTACTGCTCGCGATTTTGACTGTGTAAAAGTTCGGGCCCCGACCCACACCGTCGCATCGCATCGCCTATTATATCGTTTTTGCTTGGCGTTCTTTCTGACTTTTATTTGTTTATGCTTGACTCCTATGAGTCTAAGCGCGATGTTAAGTAGCTTATTATAGCCTTCTTCAAAAATTGGGCTACCAAATTAAAAATAATTGATCAAATCCGACTCCAGAGGTTAGCGCGTCCAAACAAACTCTTCAGTTTTATTTTTAGTATAGATAGTATATAGATTAGTCAACCTCAATATGAAACGATATGAACCAATCCAGATATTTTTTTAGTATTGAGTAGTATCGATAATTATACGATTTACCCAAAATCAAAATCACCAAGAGTGGAAATATTTTGTAGGTTTAAGAAAAATAAATTTAATAATGTCAATGCAAACATGTTCAAATAGCTATGAAATTTCGAATTCCGGTTTGAAAAAAAGGAGCGTAGAAAAATTTTGGTAGAACAAAATAAACAATTGATTTGTTTTCATTTTCCACACAGCATGATGTAATCAGATTTGAATGCCACAGAAAACATTTAGAGTTCCAGCTGTGTTGTCCCACGCAAGTTTGTACTGGGTGCGAGGGTAAGCGGAGAATAAGCGATAACGGGAAACCTCAATTTTAACTAACTACTAACTACAGTAAATAAAATCAGAAAAATATATGATAATCTTCAGGATATATGCTAGTTAGATAGTGTGTTGAAAACATAATACAACTAAATTGATACGTTAGAAAAAAACATGAAGATACCTCTATAAATTTATTTTTACAATAAAAACCATACTTATATACATTCAATCATTCTGATTTTTTGTCAGATTATTCTACAAGCAACATACTGATAGTGTTTTAATTGTTTAGTCTAAACAATAGATTTTTTGTAAATAGATAATTGCTTCATATTTTGCAATAAATTACAAGCGTTGTATCATCGCGTTTCTCTTTCTTTTCTATGCAGTCCGACAGTGACCGCGCTTTAGATCATGTAGTCCCCTTAACAGGGCCTCTGACGCATCATCCACTGCTGGGACACAGGCCTCACTGTGAGAGGGAGTAAGCCGCTACTTCACCACGAGGGCCCAAGCCGTACTTCACCACGCGGGCCCAGTCCGGGTTGGTGGATGTCACATGTCTTCGAATTTTTGGTTCAAGGACATGCCGGTTTCCTCATGATGTTTTCCTTCACCGTTTTGAGAGCAGTGATGATAAAATTATTTACACAAACTAAAGTGCCTAGGTACTTGGGTTTGAACCCACACGCGCAAGTCGCGACTGAACCACTTAACTGCTCTCAACTAAGTGACAGTATAAATGCGAAAAAAACTGACTGTTCGACATAATTGTAAAAAATATATTAACAAATTAATTGAGAAGAAACTCCAAGGACACTCTTTTAAAGCAAGATATTACAAACTCCTTGGTACATTATTCAAACCTGTTGAGTAGTCTAAAATAACAAACATGGCTAAAATGAGCAATCTTGGTCATCAGTGCGCGTTATCCCTAAACGCAACGTCCAACAAGAGCAAACTTACAATCCCATATTACATTTTCCAAGAACCCGCTCTCACTACGACAAAACCTCAAATCGTCGCCCAAATGTAATTCAATATACACAGTTTCACAGGTTCGAGTAGGTTAGAATTTGAGCACAATGCTACAAATACGGATTCGACGATTCTAACTAAATAATATACCATTTGAATGCTTCTCCTAGCTACCATTGGAAGTCGATTCATCATTGTCTTCGTCGAAATTAGAACGTTTATGTCTGGGGTAGAATTATGTATAGATATATTAATTTCTACTTAATGGGATTTGGAACAATTTTGAGTGTTTTTGTGATAGGTTGTACCATCTTTGGGGTTTCCTTAGGTTCTTCATTTGTTATTGTCATCATTGAAGCACTTATGTCTAAATCGTGTCACATCAGTAAAGCCTGGTTCATCACTCCGTCTTCTTTGGCTCGAACGAAAATTATACTATAACATCGACCATCATCATCATTATCATCTGCCTAGCCTTTTCCATTTTTTTTTTTTGTTAGGATCAGATTCCAATCTAAGCATCGACTGACTGCTAGATGCTAGTTTTTCTGCAGATTTTTTGAGCTTTCTTTTGACATTTTATTAACCTACACTTTTTAGAAATTTATTTGCAATAAGTTCCTTATTTAGAAAGAGTTAGAAGACAATAGTAAATCTGAGTTCTATGAACAGAAGACACCTAAACTCATAGGTGTAACATTGGTCTTAAAAAATATCAAAAATACTAGGTAATGATGTTAAAACAACACCCAACATGCTTGCATAGTAAAGCTGCTATAATACCTATAGAAACGACATTTATTAATGAGAGAACGACCAGTTCATTTAAGCACAGCTCAGCACCCGGAAAAAACGGATCGAGAAAACGTTAATACCAAAAAAAAGAAGAACTCTCTCTCTCTGCTCGACAGCTCAATATTAATGCATGAGGTTTTTGTTCTATATGTATACTATTAGGTGTGTACCTTACCTATGTACAGACGCCAGCACATCAAGCTACTAAAATCTGTCAAATTTCTTTAATACATTGTCAACTTTATTGCTAAAGTATAAGGTTCAAAGTTAATTGGGAAAATTTAACAGTTTCGGGTAGGTTGATGTGCTGGCGTCTGTACAAAAAGTTATGGTATGTACTCTTTACACTGTTTTTGTGACCTTGTTTTTCTATTGAAAAGATGTTCGGTTCAAATAAATAAAATTCAATATTTTTCTTTTATCAAGCTTATTCTTTCAACAGTTTTTTGCAGCGACGATGGCAAGAGAAAAAAATGTAAGGTTTTCGTATAATGTTTCTGTAAATAAAGTCATTCGTCAATTATTTTGTTGTTTGTCTGAGGCTCGAGGAATTTTTGGTATGATAGATTGAGATAAGAGAATTAGTTACATTCAAAAGAAACGAAATGCAATAAAATATGTACAGACGCCAGCACATCAAGCTACGCGAAACTGACAAATTTTCCCAAACCACTTTGAACCTTAAACTTTTGCGATAAAGTTGAAAATCTATTAGAGAAATTTGAGAGATTGTGGTAGCTTGATGTGCTGGCGTCCGTACTGTCTACGAAACACGTGCCTTTCAGCCTACTAAACTAGGTAAAAGAAATGAGTTTATGTATGTAAAAGGAAATAAATAACAACATGCGACTAAACTGATCATATTAATTAATATTACTTACATCTACTCATCTGTACAACATACAAATAAAATAAAATTGAAGTGTCTGTTTCTAATGTCAAAAAAACCAATCAAGTGCGAGCCAGACTTGCGCACGGAGGGTTCCGTACCTACAAATTTCCGGTTTTCGGATTGTTTCCTTTACTTGTGCTACATGACATTGCTTCTTGCAAATTTTATGATTCTAGGTCAATGGGAAGTACCCTATAGGTTTTGATTCACTTGCGAGTGTCAAAATATGCGGCATAAGCGGAACATAAACGCCCGTATCTTTAGATTGCGTTGACTTATAAGTTTGAATTTCACTATTTTAAGGGATAGCAGCCCTGAGTATTTGATGTTAATTTCAACTTGATAACTCCATGCGTAAAAGTTGGAAGACATATGACATCCACCAATCCGCACTGAGCCCGCGTGGTGAATTACGGCCCACTCCCTCTCACCAAGAGGAGGCCTGTGTCCCAGCAGTGGGAACATTATAGGTTGATTATGTTATGTTTATGTAAAACAGCGTTGGGTAATCTGCTAACTTTATGATATAACACATTATGCTTAGGTTGGAGCGGTATCGTAACATTAATAGCTTGTTGGTTTGTTTAAAAGAGTTAAATTGTCTTTGGTCTTGGTAATTTAATTGGGCTTTAGGCCCGGTACCAAGTGAAGACATGAGATGTCTCATAAATACTCAAAAACTTTAAGTTGTATGCTATTTGAAGGAAAAATCATATAATAAGAAAGAGAACATGGTGAGATATAAGTCACAAAAACAACCTTTTTGTATTTTCACAGATACAAAAATATCCTACCAACCAACAAACACAATTACTCTACGAACCAGAAAGCGTGATGATACTTAGCCACCTAGGATTAGGGTGTAATAAGCCCCCTGAACTCTGGTAGGATTCCAAAAAGGGGTGGCTACCTCCCTATGGATATTGGTTATGCAAATATCAACGGTGAGTGACGCTGCCAGGAAATTGAGACTTTCGTATTACGCTAGGAGAGTGTTAATTTTTTGAATGATTCGTAATATATTTTTGGTTTGTGTTATGTGATTAATGGGATATTTTACCATTTGTGGCTTTAAAATTTAAAGTTTATTTTTATTTGGAAATCATATAATATGTTTCTCCGTTTGGCTAAGTCGGACTTCTGCAGAAAACCACCTGACGGTGGAGGACCCTCACATATTATTTGAAGGTTATCTCCAATATAAAGCAAAACTAAACAAAAAAAAAAGACGAGGAAATTTCGATTACTTACATTCTCAAAATATAGAAGCTATTTGAACCTATTCTACTCAGGATAGTTTTTAATGGATTGCACGACTGACCTATGCGCCATTCATGTTTTAGAACTTGGGCAAATGGCATAATCTAAATTTATATTTCACCTACCAATAATAATTAACTGGAGGTAAGAAGTAAAACATTATTTTTTGGTGGATCAAGTAAACCATCATAAAATGAAAAGAGTTTTAAAATCAATATTATCCATCAAAAAAACCAATCAACAAAATCGCTTTTCCATAATACCAAGCTACATCCGGATCACCAAAAACATCAACTTTCGATTTCCTCCAAAAAAAGAAAACTTCAATGTCCTTCCTAACCGTTCAAAACTTAATCCGTATTCGTTAAGAGGTTGCCGAGGTCTGGCATGAATAAAAAGAGGACCAGCCTTCAATATTGGAGATAGAAAGATTATTTTTTGGAAGTCTGTCGGTGAAATTGATAAGGTAGGTCGTCGCGTGACAGGAAGCCTGAATGGTTTTGGAATGTGGAACGTGGTCATATGCTGAGGCTTGAGGAACGGATGTAACACCTGGGTTTTTTTTAAGTGAAAACTTCTTTAGGCGCGTTGGGAATTTTTTGAGATAGCAAAAAAACATTAAATTCGCGCCACTGTTACCGTAACCGACACCGCTTCGGATGTGTCCGGCTTCCTCGGGATGTACTCGGTTTTAATGTATATCCGATATGTCAGTGAGTGATGGCAAAGTATTGTGTTTGTGTTTTGTTTTCACTTCTGTCGGCACTCCCGGAGTGCCACTGTTTTTTTTGTTTCTTTTTTGGTGTCGCTCGTTGGATCGGGAATGCATTTTTGTGATATTGTCTTAAATTAGGACAGGGCCATGTCTGGAAGGGCCGTAAAGAGCCATTGCAGATTTGAGTTGACCTGTGCTTAAATAAAAATCGAATGTGAATACAACGAATGCCTGTTGTGATCTGAATTTACGGATAGTTTAAGTTTGTAAGGACTGATATTTCAATCATCTCATAACTTTCTTTATTTCATACGAAAACTGTCAGTTTTATTCCTCGAATAAAAGTTATCTGGCGATGGAAAAATCGGCCCTTAGTCAATTTGCTTATCAGACGAGATAAGAATAAAAAAATATATGACGTAAATAACGTAACAAGGCATTAATTAGGTTAGAAGCTCAACTGTCACTAGACACAATAGGGATGACGACGGGGTAAAATAAACGAAAGTCTATTTAGTCCGTCAGTTAGATTATCAAAAAATAATGGACACATATTTTTTCTTGTGTCAATCAACCAAAAAATTACAAAGATAAAGCGTGTCAAACTTTGGGAGTGGGGGCTCGTGACGTCACGTGTAGGTAAAAATTGTACCAACACGTGACGTCATGCGACATTTCAAATCAACATAATATCTCTGTAATGTTTTGATTATGTGATTACGTGCCCAATACTTTTTAATAATCTACCTGATAGACGAAGAAAAAAAAGTTAGTCGTCATCCCTATTACTTCATATTGTTACTAAACTTAGCTTACCTAATAGACGAGGGTTTAATATGATCACTACATAACATGCTCAAAATCACAACCGCCGGGGTCTTTAGTCCTGATAAAGGACAAAACAACGCCACCTCTGCTCTGGTCCTGGGCAGTCACGAAGACCTACTCCGGCGGGGGTCACGAGAGTAGCCGAACTGAAGACGAAGCGGAGCACCATCCATCGTGCCTTCTACTGCATTTTCTCCCTTCTAGTCGAACATTGAAGACTTCTCTTCAACCCGAGGAATATGTCGGCGCGTCACATAATATGCGCGTGATTGACCGAAGGGAACGCGCGTACTCGAAGGCCGCTGCACGCCCTCCACTCCACTCAGCTCACAGACGCGCTCCAATACGGGCATTTAATTGTTGATTATGTAAATCATGGTATTACACGTATTTATTGTAAAGTGCCGATTGAGCTCATATAACAAAGCCTTCTACAAACTTTCTCCAAAATATTCTCGTCATAATCCAGTTCCCATTTACACATTTACTTAACATCGAAAACTACCAATATTTTGACAGGCCTGATGGTCTAGTGGTTAGTGACCCTGACTGCTATGCCGGAGGTCGTGGGTTCGATTCCCACCCAGGACAAATGTTTGTGTGATGAGCACAATCATTTGTTCTGTGTCTGGTTGTAATTTATCTATAATATGTATGTATTTAGAAATATATAAGTATATTTATCAGTTGTCTAGTACCCACAACACAAGCTCTGCTTAGCTTGGGACTAGATGGCGTTGTGTGATAGTTGTGGAATATTATTATTATATTATTATTATTATTAATAGATGCCCCCCCCCCCGCAGTGTTGCCAGCATCAATTCGATCATTAATACCAACGTTAAGATCTTCGTCTATGCAATTATATCCCAGTTTTACGATGCCAACGCTTTTGTTCCATCTTATCTGCGAAATGGGAAGGGATGGGGGATATTTTTGTTTATGTTCAAACGGGTCCACCGTTTGAAGTTTCTGGAGTTTCTGTTTTAGGTTATTGTGTTTGAATAAGGGTTAGTGGGCTATTTATTTTGATGAGTGTTTTAAAGTTTATGGACGTTGTCTTGGTAAAGGTCTGTTTTATTTTATGAAACACTTGCTTTTGCATGCGCGGAACGTACTACCGGGATCAAAAGTATAGACGCCAGCACATCAAATTATCCGAAACTGTCAAATTTTCCCAATCAACTTTGAACCTTATGCTTTAGCGATAAAGTTGAAAATCTATTAAAGAAATTTGACAGATTGTAGTAGCTTGATGTGCTAGCGTCTGTACCATATGTTTAGTTTCATCAAAATCAGTTGAGCTGTTTTTAGCGTGATTGAGTAACAAGCACCCAAACATAAAACATTTTATAATAATTATTATATTAGGAAAACATTCTTACGCCCCATTTCGAATATGAAAATATCTGTAATCAGACAGGGTTTCGCTGCGATTACAGTGCAATAATGCGATAAAGTTAGGGTTTAGTTAGTTAACTAAAGCCTAATTTTCGACTACTGACCGGTAATGGCTAAACTAAAAGGATGACAAGGAACTAAGAGCTATGTTGTATCATGTTAAAACTTCTTACAGTCGCAAAGATAAACTCATCATTCCCCATTTCTAAAAACCCCTATTCCAGCAGAGAAACCGCTAACTAAATCCACACAAAAACATATTTAATTTAAAGTCTATAATCCGGAATTCTAGTTAAAACCGTCTCGATCAGCCCGAAAGCGGTTTAAACCAGTTCGGAAGCAAAACGAATGAAATCCAGTCAAATATTTTACTACAGAACGATTGTTGTAAAAACTCGCGAAGTTTCCGAACGAAACTTTTTACAGAACGGAAAAATATCGGCTTTAGAACGTGGAAAATGTGATTTTGTGATGAATTGGCTGAAAGTAGGTTAGAAACTACACACATCAAAAGTGTCTAGGGATCAACATATATTTTTGCAATAACTTTTCTCCTGATTGATATTAATTAAAATTTTCTTTAAGGATTCATCAAATAAAGTGTTTTCGTTTGTCACAGTAACGATAAACCAAGTCACCTTTGCATTAATAAAGAAATTTGCCATTTTCCTAATAAAGGGATTTTTGACATTTGAACCACTAACACAAAAGTTCGAAAAAAAGACTGAAATAACAGTTTTCTTTAAAATTTTATTGGGTAACTTAAACAATTAATAATCCGTGTTTCTACCGCGAACACTAACAACACAAGAACATCGGTTTGGCATACTCAAAATGAGTTCATCCAAATCACGCTGTGGAATGGCAGCCCATGTTCGTTGCAACAACAAAAAAAGGTCTTCTTGCGACTGGATACCCTCCATATTCGGCAGAGCTCTTCTCTGTAGCATATCCCATGCATGCTCAATCGGGTTCAAGTCTGGCGACTGAGCAGGCCAGGGCAGGACATTGATGTTAGCTGCGGCGAGAGTCTGTCTTACAACTCTTGCGGTGTGCGGTCGTGCATTATCATGCATTAACTGAAATAAGGGACCGATTTGCACTTGTAGAGGAACGATGACGTCTGATACAATCGTCTCAGCATAAATTTGAGCGTTGAGGTTGCCTCTGATCTAAATCAACTCAGTTCTTCCGCCGATCCAAATACCCGCCCATACCATGATGGTTCCACCACTATAAGGATGGACTTCCTGGCAGGATTTTAATCGCTGTTGGCGTCCAGGGGTTCTCCAGTGTCGTATACGTCTTGTATCCGGTCTCATACCAAAACGAGACTCATCAGAAAAGCACACGAAACGCCATTGTTCTTCTGCCCAATTTCTGTGTTCAAGAGCCCATTGATATCGAATCCTACGATTGTGCATTGCTATAGGTGGTACCCGTAGCGGTCTTCGGGAATGAAGGTTCACTTCATGCAAGCGGTTTCTGACTGTTTGGTCGCTAATTAAGTTCCCTGAAGAGTGATGAAGCCTCACGGCTAACATCATGGCGGTTATTGTTGGAGCTCTTCGAGTTAAGATTTGAATGTATCGGTCTTGTCTCCGTGTGGTGCAGCGATACCGTCCTCCATGGCGCTCAGCCACGGTACCAGTGCTTCGGTAACGTGTCCAAAGTCGACTGATAACACTCTGACTTGTATTCAGAGCTAAAGCCACAGTACGTTGCCGGGAACCAGCTTCTATCATTCCCACGGCTCTGAGCATTTCTTCCCTGCTTAAATGACGTCGCCGCTCCATAATAACGTTGGTTTTAATCAGTAGTAGGGAAACAGTAGCACTAATAATGTCTTCAATGCGTTGTATGTTTTTATAGGGAAAATATTGACAGCTGATTTTCATCTTTTACTCGAATTTGATTCACAGTTCCTGATTCAAATTATGAAATGCACCAAAAAGGATCCATATAAATTTATAAAATCATAAATTTATTACAAAGCCACATCTCAATCTCAAGAAATCCGCATAAAAATGCTTGATCCCTAGACACTTTTGATGTGTGTATTAAAGTAAATGGAAGTTCCGATGTTTTATTTTTAGTTGAATCTTTCTTATCTTTTTCAGGAGTTTGTAAGTCGATGATAAGCTGACATCATTTTCTTTTTAAAGTTTTGTTCGAAGGTTTTAAGATTTATTCGTGTTCGGTTTTATTTTTGAGTAATTTGGATTCGCTAGCTGGCTTGGTTGGTGCAGTAGTTAATTTAATAGGCTTTCGGGCTTTGAGTTGAATAAAATTATGTTTATAATGCATAATTAAATATTTAATCACTTCAATAATAAAAAAATCCTTAGGAAATTTGACATAAGCCAACTGTTTAAATACCTCAGCGGTTATGTATTTTTGAAGTGAAAACTTCTTAAGGCGTGTTGAGCATTTTTTGAGATGGGAAAAAGCCATTGAATTCGCGCCACTGTTACCGTAATCGAAACCGCTTCGGATGTGTTCGGCTGTCCTCGGGATGTACTCGGTTTTAATGTAATCCGATATGTCAGTGAGTGATGGAAAAGTATTCTGTTTGTGTTTTGTTTTCACTTCTGTCGGCATTCCCGGAGTGCCACTGTTTTTTTTTGTTATTTTTTTGGAACGAAGTTCTTTAATTTGGCTTGCGGTAGGAGTAAATGATAGAAATCGTCATGTAACGAAAAAGCGCCCTTCCATGATAGATTAGAGAGATAGTTCTCAGTCAGTTTTGCTTTGCTAGGGTGCTTAAGCCAATAAGTAAGGTCAAAATGAAAATCGTTGTTATTCGTGGATCTTTGACAGTCTTTACGCGTCATCAGAAGCCCGAAAGTCTGACAACCAGTCTTACAAAGGGGTATCGTATTACCCAGTAACTGGGTTGTGGAGGTCTGATAGGCAATCGCTCTATGTAAAATACTTGTATTTAGCTGCATCCGGTTAGACTGGAAGCCGACCCCAACATAATTGGGAAAAGGCTAGGGAGATTTATTGGCAGTAAAGTAGTTACTTCCTCGAACAAGCTTAATTAAAAAGAGCTTTATTAATACAAAATAATATTATTACATAACATATACATAAAATTCAAACTCCCAAAAGATTTTCAAACACATAGGTAGACTATTTTCGTGAAAGTCTACCCATTACGGGGCGAATGTACTAAATCTTCATTACTTAAGCCATTTTATACCATTACGCTAAGAACTTAAGGCATATAATTGCTTAACGACCTTAAGGGGAAAAGGGCCGGGAGGTAGGAAAAAAAAACTTTGGTAAATAACGTTATATCATAACGGCGTGAGATTTATAGGGTGAGTAGAGTAGTAAGACTTTTGTTTATAGGTTCGCGTGTTTTTTCTCTTATACCTAGCGAAAGGGCAATGAGTAATTGTGATAACTTGTATTCGGTTGCGAAAGGGGAATTTTCAGTCTAGGCTTTATTTTAGTGTGTACCTAGATAAGTAATATCTGAAGTTGTGTGAAATATAGCTAAACAAATACCCATTTACTAATAAACGTGTAGCGTCTGTATAGTTACACAACGCTTTGTCTTCTTCTTTCGAAAGTCAAATTCCTGACGACTGAGAGAAATCGGTGTGTAACTATTCATCTGATATAATACGTTTATTAGTAAGGGGTTAAGGCAAAATTCAGAGAAAATAATATGGACCTAGAGAGATTATTATATTAACAATGATTATCTTATGATAATCATTTTCAATGATCACTATGATTTGATTAAGCACCCCAATTGCGAAACACACTTTCTATCACAATTCGAAGGATTTTGAAGGAAATTACAAATCCATTGCTTCATATGTTTGAAAAGATCGTTTGCTCGACTATGTAAATGAGGCAATGGATGTTGTTGAATTGTCAAAAAAAAAGACATTTCAATTGTGTGTTACGTAATTACTCTGCTGAAGTTTAATGACGATGTTGTACAGACGCCAGCACATCAAGCTACCCCAATCTGTAAAATTTTCCCAATCAACTTTGAACCTTATGCTTCAGCGATAAAGTTGAAAATCTATTAAAGAAATTTGACAGATTGTAGTAACTTGATGTGCTGGCGTCTGTACACTCACGGTTCGAAAAGGTACAGGAGGAAGCGCCAGGGTTCAGCGAAATTCAAATTTTCTTAAGTTTTTAGCAATTCGCAGGTCAAGCTGTAGGTATGTTGAACTAAACATGATTGGCGACCGAAACAAGTATCTATTTACAGAATTATAAGCATTAAAATCATTAATACAACTGTCTATTGAACTTTGTCATATTATTTAATTCTGAGGCGGCGTACGAAGTTAACACTAATAATTATTACAAAGGCGAAAGTTTGTGAATGTGTGTGTGTTTATATGTTTGTTACTTCTTCACGCTTAAACGGCTGAACCAATTTTGATAAAATTTTGTATGGAGGGAGCGACATATAGGCTACTTTTTATTTATTCTCACGAGATCGACACTTATGCAGGTGAAACCGCGGGGCGCTTCTAGTATTTCATAAAATAGACATACAATTGGATTAAGCAATTTTAAGATACCTTCCTCGTGGCATTTATGAAATTTTTAAGCTGCAATTTTCATTTATATTCCTGTCTTTCCAAGTAAAAAAAACCCCTTAAATTCCTGAACTTTTTAATTCTGTAAGTAAACATGATCTTAATGCACTGTTGTTGTGACATTATTTAAGTACAGTCAACAGCAAAAGTAGATGATGAAAATCAGAAATTCAATACTAATGAACGGAGTTCGCGTCAGAACTGTGTGGCGTCGAAGTGATTCAAAAGTATTTGATTGTAAATTATACCAAACATTTACTACTAGTACAGCTGCCATATATTCGTGATCAGTTTTGACTCCAAAAGTTCAACATCATCATCGACTTTTGCTGTTGACTGTACGTTATTTACGTTAAAACAGTATTAATTCAGTGCTCCGTACATTACACGGGAACTCGTCTAAACTCCTTGGTATAAGAGGTGCTTGGCTAAAATTGCTAGATATAAGAGATTTAGCTGGATTTCAAGATGGCGCCCGGTGTCGGTCTCAAAAATTGTGTCGTTAAATTGTAATCTTTGAACCGGGAAAAAGGAATGGAAGGATATTTACTTGAATACTTATGCGTTATTATTTATATACTAAAAACCCTAGTTTTCTTGTAAACATGTTTTTTTCATATTTTTTTTTGTCATGATTCAGATCTTAGTCGGTTACTTTTGGTATCTAACAAATAACTCTTGCCATACTATGTGGCAATACTGCCAGCCTTTTGGGCACGTTTCCTGTTGACAGCAATGCGGACGAATTGTTTGATGCCCGTTTTTTATTTCCTCTCCTTTTTATATATTATTATGTACTTGTACATATTATTATTATTTTAAGACTGTTAGTTTTTTTTAAATTATGTAAACATATATAAAAAAAATTAAAAAACATAACTTTAATAACACAAAAAAATAACATCACGTCTGTATTTTCCTGAAGGTGGTAAGCAGAGGTGTACGGTATAGTACACCCAGATTTCGCCTGTTATGTTTAAGTTTACCTAAATAAAGTAAACATACACGATTTGCAAAAGTATCTAGAAAATTGCATTGGAAGGCCTCCCACAAGATGGAACTATGACCTGGTAAAGGTCGTAGGAATCCGCTACAAGCGATATGCTCAAAACCGGTCGCAGTGTCGATGGGGGAGGCCTATGTCCAGCAGTGAACGTCTTTCGGCTGAAAAATGTTAAACTGCAAAATTACAAAAAAATATTTTGTAATTATGCAGAGACACCCCCTAGCGTAGCAAATTTTCGTCGGTTATAAAAAAAATCTCCTGTTTTATAGAAAAGTGCAATACCTACGCGGGCACAAAATATATGGCAGAGCTAATTTTTTTAGAGGTTCCGAATCATGTACTGAAACCATGGTAACAGGTTATGCGTTATGTCCGTGCCACCCTGTATCCTGTATACGCGATGTCATGCAATTTTGTTCTCGAGAAATCTCTTTTCTTTTAAAAACACGAAACCCTAAAACCTACCCAGCAAAGTTTTCCAACATTCGACTTTTTACAAACTTTAATCCACTTTTCCAATACAATCAAATAGACCGGGATTAAGTGATATTTCCTAGGAAACAATAATAGTTTCCTTTTTTAAGACCTGGCTAGTCTACCCAAAGCTATTCCAGTTAAATTACTACCTTGGACCCGGTCCAGGAGCTACCAGGAAAGAGGATGGAATTAAAATAATTTTAAAACTTTTTACCGTATAAGGAATCTGTTGACTTGTAATTGATGGTGTCTTAAGAAAGTAAAAACCACTGTAAGACTTAGGCACAACTTAGGAAGTATCAACCCTGCCAGCTCCACTACAAACCTTGCTAATTGACTGTGTTCTTTTTGTCACGACACGTGCTATTATTCACTTACTTATAAAAGACTAAAAACAAAAACAATATAAACCACATATTTGTTTATTTCATCCACTCGAAGCAACACTAGCAAATACACCAATAACATACATTATTGCCCATAAAGTCTACTTACAGTTCTATGTTCTATGTTATAGGTTTGGTTTCCGCACTTAGTCCCTCAAATGGACCATTGTGCGTGGGCCATGGCGGCCGTTGTTGGTCATTTGGTTATTCCAACCAGCCCACCTCCCTCCAGAAGCTGACTAAGTCTCCTGGTTTATTAAGAACGTCTGTGTATGATTTGGGTGTCCCGAGGGTCTCTGATCGAATTTGGGTAACGCCTGTGCACTCAAAGAGCACATGCGCAACGGTTTCCTCAGCCTCCATGCAAGCTCTGCATAGAGGACTGTCCGTTATGCCTATAGTGTGGAAGTGTTTGTTCAGTGAGCAGTGTCCCGTGATGGTCCCCGTCACCAGGCGCAGACCTTTCCTGTCCAGTCGTAATAACCGACTGGTAAGCTTGCCATTCAAAAATGGCATGGCTTCCTTGGATTGCCTGCAGCCTGGTGACGACGACCACCATCTTTCTGCTTGTGTGTGGGTGTGCTCCTGTAGCCACCTGCGTAGTTGATTAAAGGGGATGGGCACAATAGGTTCCGGTCCACAAACTGACATACTGGATGCCCTTCTGGCCAGTTCGTCAGCTGCGTCGTTTCCCAGTGATCCACTGTGTCCTTTTATCCATTGAAGTGTCACCATGTTGCGGTTTTGTACGGTTACCCGCTCAAGCGCGTTGTGACATTCTAGTATTAGGCTCGATGTGATGCATTTTTTATCTAGGGATTGGAGGACTGAGGCGCTGTCAGAGAGTATGCGAATATGGGAGTCCGCAACTCTCCGGGCTGCTATGGCATTAGCCGCTTGTATTATGCCCACACACTCCCCTTGGTAGACCGTGTTGAGCATTCCCGGCGGTTTGGATATTTTTATGTTTAGGTCTTGTGAGAAGACTCCGACTCCAGTTCCGCAGTCGGTCTTTGAACCATCTGTGTAAACTCTTAGTTCCTTTGAACCTGAGTAGTCGCACTGCTCCTCCTTAAGCACTATGTTATAGTGCTTTTGAAAGCAGTATTTTTTGGGGGCTTTATCGCAGGGCGATGCCATCAATGGCTGCCGCTTGATCGCATCTTGTTGTAAACGTATGTGTTTGACCCTAGAGTCTTTGCTCAGGGTTCCTGATATATGGAGCCTAAAGGCAGCCAGGGTCGCCTCTTCTCGCACTATGAGGTGTAGTGGCGGCAGTCCAAGCATAGCCTGTAGGGCGGCAGTGGGTGTAGTTCTCATGCAGCTCGTGATTGCCACACATGCGAACCGCTGTAGCTTTTCAAGGTCTCTTTGAGCTGTGCTCAGGTCTGTTCTGGGCCACCAGACTAGTGAGCCATATGTAATGATTGGGCGAATGACTGTAGTGTATAGCCAGTGAGTGACCTTGGGGCTGATCCCCCAATTCTTGCCAAGCATTCGCTTGCATTGCCACAAAGATATACTGGCTTTCGTGGTGATGTAGCTGGTGTGTTTTGCCCAATTCAGCTGTTTGTCCAAACATATGCCCAGGTATTTGGTATCAGTTGATAGGCTTAGGGTTGTACCAAAGAAGCGTGGTAGTTGTAATGTCGTCATCTTCCTCTTTTTTGTGAAGAGAACCAGTTCGGTTTTTGTGGGGTTCACTGAAAGTTGGTGTTTACCACACCAGTTCTCTATTATTTTCAGGGCTTGACGCATTAAGTTGCACAGGGTGTTTTCATGGGTGCCGTTTATTATTATGGTTAAATCATCGGCATAGCCTACGGTGAAGTAACCTTTGTCATTGAGTTCTTTTATTAGGCTGTCTACGACCAGGTTCCATAGGAGCGGCGACAGGACGCCCCCTTGTGGGCAGCCCTTTGCCACGATGGCCCTTGTGGTGTTGTTTACTGTAACTTGCACTGCCCTCTGTTTGAGCATGTTGGTGATCCAACCGCTCAGGGACGGGTCTATGTTGTGTCTGTCTAGGGCCGTGTTGATACTATTGAAGGTGGTTTTGTCAAAGGCGCCCTCAATGTCAATGAAGGCAGCCAGTGCTGAGCATTTGTGGTCCACTGCGCATTCAATTTTGGATACCACGCTGTGCAGCGCGGATTCCGTTGATTTGCCCGTGGAGTACGCATGCTGTTGTTTGTGAAGTGGTTTTGCCCGAAGAGGCCCGTCTCGGATGTGTCGATCACAGAGCCTCTCTAGGGTTTTTAGTATGAAGGATGTCAGGCTTATGGGTCTATATGCTTTGGGTTGTGTGTAGTCGGTTTTGCCCGGTTTTGGTATGAAGATGACTTTCACTTCACGCCAGGCTAAGGGTATGTATCTGAGTGCTATGCAGGCCCGATATATTTCTACCAGACATGGTGTAATGTAGTCGACCCCCCATTGTAGGAGGGCTGGGAAAATGCCATCTAGTCCTGCGGACTTATATGGCTGAAAGGTATTGATAGCCCACTTTACTCGGTCTTCATTTACCAGGTTGTGGGCACTGGACCAGTCTTGCTCCGTTGGGGTCCAATCGGGCACAGCTTCCCAGGTCCTGTCCTCTAGGAGTTTGCAGCCTGGGAAGTGAGTCTCGAGAAGAACCTTGCTGGTTTCTTGGTCCGTTAGTGTGTATGTGTTGTCGGGTTTTTTCAGCGCGCCAAGGGTTCGGTCCTGATCCGCTGATAGGATTTTCCTTACTCTTGCGGCTTCATTATTGGTTTCAATAGATTCACAGAATTTCTGCCATGCTGTCCTCCTGGCGGTTCTAATCTGCTTTTTGTATGTGTATTGGGTCTCTTTGTATAGCTCCCAGTCTTCCGGAAGTCTGGTGTTTTTGGCTCTGTTGAATTGCTTTCGTAGTGTGTTTCTGAGTTTACCTAGCTCGGCGTTCCACCAGGGATTTCTCTCACTGTTGGTTCGTGGCGCCCTTAGTTTACAGCATGCGTAGTATGCTTCAGTTAGGTATTCTGTCAGCTTTGTTACAGTGTATTCTAGTTGTGCAGGTTCTCTTATAGCTATTTGTGACTGGTGCCTAGCTAGTAGGGCGGCTAGAAGGCGCTTGTACCCGGGCACATCGGTGCGCCGCGGATTTCGTTTCGGTGTGGGTTTCCTTGTGTTGGTGGTTAGTGTGAAGCGGATCCTTCTGTGGTCCGAGCAAGAAGGTTCATTTGACACGTGCCAGTTTGTGATAAGATTTGTCGCGTTTTCTGTAGCAAGGGTTAAGTCTATAATCGTTTGTCCTCGGACGGTGACCCAAGTGGGTTCCGAGCCTCGGTTGACGATGTTAAGGTTAGTAGAGAATAAATAGGTGGATAATACCTCTCCTCTAGGGTTCGATGTCTCGCTGCCCCAGAGTGGGTGATGGGCGTTCGAGTCGGTGCAGATGATCAGGTCCAGGTTGGTGTGCTCGCAGTACTGTACCAGGTCGGCCATCTCTTTTGGCGGGCAGTCTGTGTCCTCGCCCGGCATGTATACCGAGGCCAGTACAACATCTGGGAGCTCTCCTGCGGTCTGGAGCCTGACAGCTGTCAGGTCTCTGGAACAGAATTGTGTGAGTAGCGTGGTAGGGATATCTTTGGGTATATAGATACAGGATCTGGGCTTGTCTGAGCTGTGTGTGTTGAGGATTAGCTTACCTCCGATGTTACTTAGTCCGCATATCCTGTTATTCCTGATCCACGGCTCTTGGATCAGTGCTATTGTATGGGGGTTAACCTCCAGTGCCCTACGTAAGCTAGCCGTGGCAGTCTGGCTATGTTGGAGGTTTGTCTGGATGACGTTGAGTGGTGGTGGTGATGAAGGGGGGGGGTGGGGGTTAGTCGGTGGTGGATCCATCGGACAAACCTTCCACTGCCTCCTCTCTGTATTTGCCGTCGTGTTGCTCCCCCGGTGACGATGCGAGTAGTTGCTCGCTCCAACCGGGAGATGCGGGTGGTATACTGGCTGCATCGTCAGCCATCGCCGCGTCTACTTACAGTTAACAAAATGAAAAAAGAAAACCAAATACACATAGAGGAAACGCGAGAAATAGCAGTACTGGAGGAATGCCAGCTTGTTTTAAGGTGCGTCCACACTGCAAGATGTGGTGCAATGCAGGGTAATAGGGACATTGACGCGCAAACCAATACCATGCTTTCAGTACATGATTCTGGACCCTGAATTGAAATTCTTCGTCGGTTATTTAGAAAAAAAAAAACAGTGGCACTCCGGGAGTGCCGACAGAAGTAAAAACAAAACACAAACAGAATACTTTGCCATCACTCATTGACTTATCGGATGTATATTAAAACCGAGTACATCCCGAGGACAGCCGAACACATCCGAGATTCGTATTTACTGTGAGAGTGACACTGGGTATATTGAAATAAAAAAAAAACAAAATGGCGGATTTTTGGAGCCATATTATCTCTTCAAAAAAAAATTTTTTTTTTCTATTTAGCCCTACTTCTGGGATAAACGCCTCCTCTGTGATAGAGGGAGTAACTAACATAAATAAAGAAATTTTCGAATATTCAATCAAATGCTATTCAATATATTCAATCACAGTGTAGACTCACCCTTACCCTAGTTTGTGCGAGCATTACGACACTCGTGTACACAAGGATTTCTGAAAACGGAATGAATATAATAATTATAAAAAGTGTCAGTGGCTTATTAGGTTAAAAGAAAGTAAAATGGTGGAAAAACGTGAAGTCATAAAGGGCACGACCCTTTATTCCCTTGAGGGTAGGCAGAGATGTGGGTGGTTATATTTAGTAGCAGCCTTGTATAAAAACTTATAAAAGACTTCGTTTGGGGACGAACTCAAAATCAAAAGGCATTTATTCAAATTAGGCTGATAATCAGCACTTTTCGAACGTCAAAAATGTTTCCACACAATGTTTTCCTTCACCGTTTTGAGAGTAGTGGTGATGAAATAATTTACACAAAGTGAACCATCTGTCTGGGGTCAAACCTACGACCTACAACTCGTAAGTCGCGGCCGTTAACACTGGACTACCACTGCTATATATGTACTGACTGCGACGAAATACAAAATTAGATATAAATGCCTCATGGTTTGCCTAGAATGTCGAAAGCCCGTCAGGCAGTGTTTCCCAGAAAAGAATTACATAAAAGAATCACATTTGTTTCTAACTCTGCTTACCAATCACTCAACGCGATGTTTTTCCGCCACTCTCAATGATTGATACAGAGAAGTTCTGGCAAAGTTGTGACCGCTAATAGATTCGTTATACTTGTAACAGAAGAGGGTGAGTAGGAACAGTTGGTTTTGTATCTTAAGCTTAGGAAAGCGATATAGTTTATAAAGGCTCCTACAGTATAAAATCAAGTACTTCAAACTGTACAGACAGCTGTGCTGCTGGGGAGTTTGTTGCGCCACTTCTTCTTCCCAGCTAAAGCACTAGGATGTGGTGAAGGGCGGGCGTTTTGGGGGACTGTCTTGTTTAATTTTGACGTTCGAAAAGTTCCTGGCCTTAATTCCGTAACGATTACTTGCTTCGAAACCACGTCAATTCCTTAGTTAATCACGACGTCTATTAACGTATTCTCTATGACACAACGACGTGGTTTCAACTATCAAAATACATAATATTGTCTGTATACGGACAATATTATTTCGCCGGGTTAAAGGCAAAACCGACTATCTGCTATTTTTTGCAGTTTTTCACTTTAATATACCATTCGAATCGTCATTTGATTCTTTATCTAATGGTAAAACCAACTAAACCGCAGGACTTACCGTTCCCGAGATACCGAATGTAAAAATCGATTATAATCGAGAAAGTGTATCTTTAGAGAAATAAAAACCAAATAATTCGTAATAATTTGTCCGCAATATTTCAAAATATAGATGCAAAAAATACAAAACTTTTTTAGTGGGTTTTAGTCCTACAATAATGTCAAAGGAAGGTCTTAATCACTAATGGTAAAAAATAATATTTTTGATTAGCACCTTTTTGTTCTTGAACATTCAAACTAAATAAACATTATATAAATATGGTCGATTTTGGCATTCGGTCTTTCGATTTCTTTTTAGCGAATTGCCTAGAAAAAAACCAGATTAAATTATTATAGTCGGTACTTCCCCGCGCTGTCGCTGTCCCCCACGCGGTTTTTCGGGGATTTAGTCGAATCTTCTATGAAGTGCATTTTTCGATTTATGTGTATTTTTACTGTGTGTGGTTGCTGAGGAAAATTATTGTTGAAGAATCAGAACCGACAACAGCTGCATCTCCAGACAAGTACTTTTACAGTGTTAAAATAGTTTTGAATTTTTTATAGAAAAAAAGCAACACAATTTAATCTCAGATATGCCAAAACTTCTTCTGCATAACTCTGTGCATTTCTGCTTCAGTTATTATAGAATCAATAGAAAGTCGATACACAATGGGGCTTTATTCTCGAGATTGTGATCCGCGAGGACGACATGAGCCCAAAAACAAAACGCCGCCAGAAAAAGCTGAAGAAATCCGGCGTCATATCAAATCTTTCCCTACGATGGGAAGCCATTAAAGTACGCAAAGATATTAAACGCCAATATCTATACTGTAGTCTGTCAATGACAAAAATGTATGCATTGTATGTGGAGGAGTATGAGAAGGAGAGCGTTACACCCGTTTCGGAGGCAACTATAGAAATGTATTTTGCACCGAATTCAAATTGGGGTTTTTTGTTCCCAAAAAAGACCAGTTTCTTTTTTGCACCAAGTATCGTCGTTTGTATCGTGGGTTTTAGTCAGTAAGAGTCTGACACTCCCTTCCGCTCCACCTAGAGCGGGAGGGGTCATTGATGATTTCCCATCCACAAAAAAAAAAAAAGGTTGTATAGTGTAAGTTTTTACTACTTATAGAGAAAACTAAAATTGAAGAAGAGTATAAACAGTACATTCAAAGAAAAGATACATAAAATAGCGAGAACAAAGGGAGCAGAAAAATAAACGTACTTCACTTCGGCATCCTTTGATTTGCAGGCAATTTTACAAATCCCTAGTGGAGATGTAGGTTTTTTGTATTGTTGCAGGAAACTTACACTATACAATCTTTTTTTTTTGTGGATGGGAAATCATTAAATAACCCCTCCCGCTCTAGGTGGAGCGGAAGGGAGTGTCAGACTCTTACTGACTAAAACCCACCCGTGTTCCTTCCTTAGCCCTTTATATTCCGGGGCCACGGTAACCCTTTCGGACAATCCCGCTACCCCGGCAGGTTTGGGCCCTAACGGGCCCCTTCCTTTATGCTGACATCTGTTTGAGGCGCGCGTGGAACACATACGCGCCGTCCGGCACGAGCCCGGTCCTGATCGGACGGTGAGCTACCCATTACTCTCCGTCCGCCCGCGTCTACGGTGGCCGGGAATCGTCACGCGGCTCCCGACGCGACGCCCGGAGCGTCTCCCGCGGAGGCTGGGACGTGATGCTCTCTCCCTCAGCCATCCCGCCACCTCCTTCGCTAGCATGACTGCTTCGCAGAAGGAGGTGACTGCTTCCCACTCCCTCTCACTCCGGACCATGGCTTGAACCAGGGCCGGACACGAGAGGTCGCCGCCGCTGCCGATCGCCTCTACGAAGACACGGCGGTTTTCCGCCCAAGCAGGGCAGACCTCCACCGTATGCTCCACCCTGTCTTCTGGGCGATCCTCGCAATGGTGACACCCGGGCGTCTCCTCCCGCCTGATGATGTGCAGGAACCTTCCGAAAAATCCATGTCCGGTGAGGACCTGCGTCAGGCGGTAGGTGAGAAAGCCGTGACGCCTCTCTAGCCACTCCTCAAAGAGGGGTCTTATCGCCACTAACGTGGCGTGCCCTACACTATACAAGCATTTTGTTATGCGTGGATGGAAATTAATGGCAAGAAAGGAAGCTCTGAGATTAGATCGATAATTTTACTTTACTTAAGCGAAATCCTCGATCATATCGACAAGGTTTCGTTATTTTCAGACACATGTGGTGGACAAAACAGGAACTAATATGTGGCCGCAGTTTTGTTTTGGGCTGTCCATGAAATCTAAGCACGTCGAGCCAGTCCAAAAAGTTGTCACTGAACTACCACCACAAGCCACAAATGACCGATATTTGCCACAGATACTGTACGTGTATATAAAGAACCATTATGCATTTCAAAAACCAAAAAAGCCGAACTATTGAAATTTTGTGAATAATGAATCATTCCCGACAAACCTGACGAATATCATGAATGGTTCCAAAGCTTGAGAGCTGATGGCCAAAATGTGGATTGTATACCTGATGTTACGGTTCCTGGAGAATCGGAGGACTCTGAGAACCCAGATGACTCTGAGTGGTTAATTTTTTAGAATTAATTTTTAAAGACCTATTATTGTTTGTTTAGATTAAAATAAATGCTTCTTCTTGTTACCTGTCAGTTTTATTTTCGGAGTGTTTTCTTGTACTGGCTGAGATGCTATAGTAAGGGCCTACTTACCGAATAAATTCAAAAATGGAACTGAATTGATTTTTTTATGGAATTTGTATGAAATTATCTGCCAAGAAAGTTAATAGTAACTTAATCGTAGGTGGTGAAACAGGCCCTGATAGCAGATACACAATTTGAATGATTTAAGCAATGCAAATCAGCAACTTGTAATGTTAGTACAATTTTGCATTCTAGATTCGAAGACATCTATTAAGAAGTAGAAAGGCAAAACCAACTATTTTTTCGTATTTTTTTAAATTGTTTCACAACGAATGTTTCGGCAATCAGCCTTACAAGCAAATTATCAAAACAATACTTTAACTCACGTAATTGCGAAGTCTGTTACAAACAGGACAATTACTTTTCCAGATATGCTTGTATTTGTCCTATAAAGGCAAAACCAACTAAAAGGGGGGGTTATAATTTATATTAATTTTATTTCGTACAAATGAAGTTAATTTTTGGGTTTAGTATGTAACTGTTTGAAACTTAGATAATTATAGAACACGCTCTTATATTTGCAACTGACATAATTTTATTACTAAGGACTTAAATTTAATAGCAAACTTTCCAAATGCGCTTACGGAAAATTTTATATTGACTTTTTTGGACTAAATAATTGGTTTTGCCTTTAACCTTGTTATTTCATTTCGATTCCATGGCGTTAACAAGACATGGTATTGTCGTGGTTTGCACGCGGTAAGATTTCGAGGGGATACAGAATTGGAGCCCAGAGGGGCAATTCTCGTAATTTTAAGAACGTTTACAGTCTGATCGCAGTCTCAATCTGTCAAAAAATACTTCTGATTTCCCTACATTTTGACAAGTTTTTGACATTTTTTTTGTCGCCGAGATGAGACTGCGACTAGATTTTGAACGTTTTAAATTACGAGAACTGGCCTTCTGGTCTCAGCCTAGTTTGAGTAAATGGCGTTTGTATATTTTTTTTTTGGACTAAAATAATTGAGCTCAAACAACGCTAGCTGCATGTTTTTAAGTGTAATGTTTATCTAATCCTTGTAGAAACTTTTTAACTCGCAGTTATGTTCAAGGACCTTGGTTACAGCTCTTCCTATCCCTTCAAGGAAAATATTTTTAAAAGAGTAACGATGGAGTCTTCTTGCCCATTCTTTTCTATACGAAATTACCTTTTGGAAGGGGCGACTAGAATCAATTATATTTTTAACCGATTTCAAAAAGGAGAAGGTTCTCAATTCGACTATACCTGTGTTTTTTTTTGTATATATGTTAGCGATATCTCCGGCAATAGTGGATCGATTTCTAAAATTATTTTTAATGGATAAGGTATGCCTCCGGGGTAGCCCCATATAAATTTTACTAACTTTGCTTGGGTAGTTTTGAAGTTAGCTTCAATAATACAAATATTTCCACTTAGTTTAAACTGATGATGTGTTAATAACTTCCTGTTACTGATATTTACATAGCAAGTAGTGTTATATGAATTTGTGAGGGGTAGACAACTAAAAAGCGAAAAATAAAAACTTCCTTTCAAAAAAAAAACAACCGACTTCCAAAGAAAAACACTACAAAGTGAAAAATAACTTTGTTTTCGGAAGTCGATGTCGTTGGTTCCGCATTTTTGTATTTTGCCATCGACTTCCGAAAGTCTTTGAAAGTTTTTGAAAGTCGGTTGTTTTTCTTTTGTAAAAAAGCTTTTTTGGAAATTCTGACGTTCAAAAGTGCCTTTTATGTGCCTATTTAAAATAAATGATTTATCTTTGACAGGTGTAATGTATGTAAAATTATAAAAGACAACGTTAACAGTATCAAATCAAAATCAACGTTAAAGACGTCTTGTCTTTTCTTTCTCACTTCCATAAAACCAACCTACTTCTTCCAAGTCAACCTAAAAAACCCAATTGACAAAACCCTACCGAATCGAACTGTCATCTAACTACCCTCAAATCCCCAGAGATAACAAACAGTTATAAAACGGTCTCTTGTTACCTTTAGAACCTGGACCTTAGTGGATTTCCAGCTTCACAAAAAAACTCAGACTTTCCTTTCAGGAGTGTCGAACGTAACGAGGTACAGGGGTATACAATGCCTATTATCGGCTATACAGCACGTAAGGCGAGGCCTGTGAATGGATAGCACGTTCGTACTCTTTACAAATCGGGTACCTGTCGATTGAATGTTTAGAGAGGATAGTTTCGTGGGGCTAGTTGCTGGAGTATTTACTGACTTGTAAATAAAATTAAAACTATAGAGGTATCAGGAATAGGGTGTAAAATTGACCCATTCTCTGTAAAAAAGGGGGGGGACCCTCCGACCAGACAGGTGTCGTGTCTGGTGGGCAACTGTCCTAAAATTGATGTAGAAACGTTGGTTTATAATTATGCTTTGCTAGGTAAACTCTGCTTGTGAGATGCAGGATTTTGCGTGACGTCAATGTCATGCATATTTCACATGGCGATGTAAATGCCGCCACAGGACCATCCAAATCTATGTTCCTCTAGCGCCTTTTTAGGGTTCCGTACACAAAATAGTGTCAAAGGAACCCTATTACTAAATAGTCAGGCTGTCTTCTATCATAGCAAATAGTAAACAAGTCAAAACCCAACTCCATAGATGATTTTGTGTAAATTTTTAATGATCGTGTTTGAATCTGTTTTAAAGCCTTCCTTCCGTCCGCGTTGAAATCAACTATACCTACCATAAAATATATCATAAGACACTCGCCAATAGTGTAGCTTACAGTAAAAGACTTTTTGTAATCGCATCAGTACTTCTGGAGATTACCTCTTACAAACAAACAAAAAAAAAACAGTGCCATTCCGGGAGTGCCGCAGAAGTGAAAACAAAACACAAACAGAATACTTTGCCATCACTCACTGACATATCGGATATACATTAAAACCGAGTACATCTCGAGGACAGCCGAACACATCCGAAGCGGTGTCGGTTACGGTAACAGTGGCGCGAATTAAATGGTTTTTCCCATCTCAAAAAATGTCCAACGCGCCTAAAGAAGTTTTCACTTGAAAAAACTTCTTTATAATATTAGTTTAGATTAATTATCAACATTCTTCATATACAGGTTGTCCCAGGAAACCTGTACCAGCGAAGGTTTGTGGTCAGGGGACGCTAATACCCATCGATTGAACCCATGTATGTTCCGCGATATTTTGTAGTTTTCGAGAATTTTTTTTTTGTTTATTTTTAGATTTTTTAAATTTTAGGCGGTTTTAGTCATAACTTTTTCTGAGTGGTGTTCTTTTAATTTTTTTTTTAATTATGGCTAGAATGTGTATTCACATGTTGCAAACACAAATTCTAACTACTAGTACTTAGCTCAGAATTTGATCACAAGGTTAAAATTTCTGTTGGAGAGAAATTTATAATTTCTCGAAAACTACAAAATATCGCGGAACATACACAGGGGTCAAATTGATGGGTATTAGTGTCCCCTGACCACAGACCTTCGCTGGTATGTACAGGATTCCTGGGACATCCTGCATAATGAAAAAGGCGACTAACAAAAGATATTTACACGGTAGATGTGAGTGGACATGCCGGGAGGGGACGTCCTAGAAGAACTTATAGAGCGAACTTGTTGGTGTTGTTCTTTTTTTTTTTCTATAAATAGGGTTGTACAAACACTTTCACACGTCAATCATATTTTTTTTAAGCTAGATGAGGTCGGCGTTTCCTATCTGACTACTCTGAGAAGAAAGGCCGAAACGAACTCAGAGGTCACTGTCTCTTTTAAAGTCCAGACAAAATCTTGGTCAGATCATGTGAAGACCATGAAGATTGGTCTCTGAAATGGTATTTTGAGGAAAGATCCACACAGATTGAGCGGACCAGTCCAGTCAGTGCACGCATTTGTCAAAAATCGTGCAGCTCAACTCAGAACTTGGGGAACTTATCTTTAGAAAGATCAGGTGCGTAGTAATCGCATTCAGCGTATGACCTGATGTATGAACGTAAACGAAGGAAAAGGAGTTTGTAAGAATCGCGGCAGACGGCGTTCTGTAGTTTCTGCTTACCCTCATTGGAGAAGGCGTGAGCTTATACACGTATGATGTGTTCTAATGATAATAAACTTGAACCGCATTTTAGCACTAACAAACTTAATTTCAAGTAACATTCCAAGTATTTCAAACACTAATGCTTTAATCTGATAAACCCATCCAAGCTACAAACAAGACATTAAACAATTCAATTACACACAAACTAATAATTTAAATTATTAAGATTAATATCGAATTGAAACAATTTAAAAACCTTTTCCACATTACTATAGATGGACCTAACATGAACTAATAAACATTAAAAGATGTTTTTGGTAAAACCAAATGGAAATTAATGATACGAAAATGTGCTCAGTATTAAACTTATTCCAGATTGAGCATATTTTTGGTGCGTATAAACTTGTATTTACACATAACTGTTTATGCTTAATATTAGTTTAGTGGCCAATGAGTAAGCTTCATTGATGTCGCGTAACATGGCGTGTTAAGTCTGTTTCCGCCTTTATACGAGCAAGCAAAACAAGCTTAAACCCGAAAATACTGTTTGTTTTCCCAAATGTAATAAATAAATAAATAACGTAACATAACCTCACGCATCGATTAGTTGACACCTACAATAGGCAGTTTGGCTCGACTGATATTATGTTTCACAGGAAGGCAATATTTAGAAAAGAAATTGTTACTATTTTAAGTGATCAGAACCCTATTAATTAAGTAATGTTTACTTTATTCTGTCTGTTTTTATACAGTTCTTTCTAACACCTAGTTGATCTGTTTGGTAATATGTGGATAACGTTGCGAGTAGTGTATTTGTTACCTCTATTATTAAGTTTTAACCTGGAGGCCTACCAGAAGCTCTTAACGCGATCCATTTTAGGACCTAAACTGAACTGTTCTTCTAATTCGTCCCCCATGACGTCAGCTTAACGATTTAGTTTAGGCCGTGCCATCTGCTGACAGCGATTGTCCCAAACTGAGTCGCAAGTTTTGGTTTCATTCATACTTGTTTGGTACCATGACGTCCATAGAGCGCGATGCAGTTTAGGAACCTAAACTGAAATGTCTTGTTTTTGAATCGTTTTTTATTAGATCATGGTAGGCTACCAGTTTACTTATTATTACAATACCGTTTGTTGTCCCTAAATAAATAAATATAATACCCAACGGGTTTAATCAGAGGAGTAGGAAATGGAATGGAGGAGGAAATGGTTGAGCTGAATGGTGCTGATCTATGCGTCATGTTCGTGAACGGGCGCCGTCAGTTGGGGCTGGTCATCACTCGGCTGCCTCGGCTTATTTTTATTCTTAATTATTTTATTTTTGGATTGTTGTTTTTTTTTTTTTAATATTTACTATTTGCTGTACTCTGGACGCTTTTAATGCATACGACTTTTTTTACATCGTTCTCACATATAATTATTATAAATTCAACATTAATGATGTAATTAATATTTTTGTAAAAATATAATTTAAAAGAGTGTCCATGGAGTTTCTTGCCCGTTCTTCTCCATAGGTACCTACGCTTTGGAATGGGCAACTAGCTTCATTTTATTTTTGACTGACCGACTTCTTGACAATTCAAAAGTGCCTGTAAATGGTTTAATTGAAATAAATGCTTTGAGTTTGAGTTTGGAGTAACTTTTGTACACCCATATTTCGTTACTTAAGTATGTTCAAGTCCCATGTAATAGGGGGCGAGCCTATTGCCTTCAACCAGGCACAACTCCAAACTCGGGGCTGCTACTGAGAAATTCATGATGAAAATATCCCAATAATACTTTGCCCGACGTGGGATTCGAATCCGGGACCTCATGCTCCGCAATAGCGCTTGCAACACAGATATAGATAGACCTAGATAAAGCAAGTATCACGATTTGTATGAAAACCAAGTATGCCATTTTTTGACAACCTACTATGACGTCACAAGCACTATTTAGTGATGCGAAAATCAAATCGATTCAAAGACGCCGCCGCCGCGTGCGGCAGCAGTACACGGGATTGAGAGCGAAAGTGGCGGCTTATGATTTTTAGACGTAAGTTGGTGCGGTTTTTGGCACGCGAAGTAGTTGCTCTTGCGTTATCTAGGTGTGACTATATCTGTGGCTTGCAAGCACTAGAACAACGAGGCAGTTAGTAGTGAAAGTAGAGGCAGCAAACTTGTATTTATACGCTCATATACGTGCGCTATCCTCCAACGTTATCTATTCCTGTCTCTCTCTTTTGCCCGCAACTGCGCCTGCATAGTATTTCGATAAAAAGTACCCATCGCGGCTGCGGAGTTTAGCTAGCCCATGTAAAATAACCCTGTATTAAAGCCGCAGCACACTTGTAACACCCGACGCCATCCCACGCTTACTTATTGGCCAAATGACGAAAATAGCTCAATGAGATGAAAGATGTGGCCAATGAGTAAGCTTCATTGATGTCGCGTAATGTAATAATAATAATAATAATAATAATAATAATATTCCACAACTATCACACAACGCCATCTAGTCCCAAGCTAAGCAGAGCTTGTGTTATGGGTACTAGACAACTGATAAACATTCTTATATATTTCTAAATACATACATATTATAGATAAATTACAACCAGACACAGAACAAATGATCGTGCTCATCACACAAACATTTGTCCTGGGTGGGAATCGAACCCACGACCTCCGGCATAGCAGTCAGGGTCACTAACCACTAGACCATCAGGCCTGTCAATGTGGTGGTTAAGTCTGTTTCCGCCTTTATACGAGCAAGCAAAACAAGCTTAAACCGGAAAATAGTAATAGCCCTTAAGTGCAGTACCTATTTAACTAATTATATTCAGTCGCAACTTGTCTTAATTATTTATTAGCCTGTCAGCTCACTAGCTCGCCCGAATCTTGGACTAATAGCATATGAGATTACTTAGCGAAATTAATTTTTGGGGTACTTACTCGCAGTTTGGTGTGGGATTTGATATTTTTGTTCTGTTTTTAATGTGGTTTTGTCTGGGTAATAACGTTACACGTTACTTCAATTGTGTTTTAGGTATTTTTTTGTGCGTGGGTAAGATAGAGAGAGCAGAAGGCAACTTCTCGTAAATTAAAACGTTCAAAATCTTGTCGCAGTCTCATCTCAGCGACAAACAAATGTCAAAATCTTGCCAAAAATGTAGTAAAATTTGAGGTATTTTTGACAGATTGAAAGAGTAGCGGGATCGTCCGAAAGGGTTACCACTGCTCCGA
The DNA here is from genome assembly GCA_914767645.1 of Hydraecia micacea. NCBI lineage: Eukaryota > Metazoa > Arthropoda > Insecta > Lepidoptera > Noctuidae > Hydraecia > Hydraecia micacea. The sequence continues at coordinate 1,699,055 of OU611798.1, forward strand.
AACATAAAGGGCTAAGGAAGGAACACGGTTAGGTTTTAGTCAGTAAGAGTTTGACACTCCCTTCCGCTCCACCCAGAGCGGGAGGAGTCATTAGATGATTTCCCATCCAAAAAAAAAAAAAGATGTAGATCAGACTGTGAACGTTCTTAAAAATTCGAGAATTGCCCCTCTGATAATGGCCGCGACTTACGAGTTGCAGGTCGTAGGTTCAAACCCTGACAGGCGCTTTACTTTATGTGAATTATTTCATCACCACTGCTCTCAAAATTGGTTAAGGAAAACATCGTGAGGAAACCGGCATGTCCTAGAACCAAAAACTCAAAGACTGTGACATCTATCAACCCACACTGGGCCCGCGTTGTAGATTATAAGCCCACTCCCTCTCGAAGAGAGGAGGCCTGTGTCCCAGCTCTGGGAACAATATAGGCTTAATGAAAAGACATAGCATAAAAAGCATAGATCTCAAAAGGTAAGCATTTTGGCATTCCGATAGCCTGGAAAACTACAAAGTCAAAGCATTTATTTCAAATAGGCACATAAAAGGCATTGTTGGACGTCAAAATTTACAATAAAATAGAATTGATTCTAGTCGGCCCTTCCAAAAAGGTAGTTTCGTATGGTGAAGTATGGCCAAGAAACTCCACCGTTACTTCTTCTACAAAATTATTAATAGAAAAAATGGTATTCGAACCCCGTTCGTCGCACTATGACGTGGAACTTTTCCTATCACAACTGTCTTTGAATATGTTTTTTTTACTACATTTTAATAGTAATTCGACATTAATTTGAATACGGTACTGGCACATTAATTTGAGTTTTGTTTTGTTTTGCCTGTAATGTCCCAGGTTCGGCCTAAGGCGACTTCTCATACAGGGAAGGATTGAGCTTGATCACCACGCTGGCTCAGTGCGGGTCAGTGCAGACCGAAGTCCAGGGTTTCCTCACGATGTTTCCCTTCACCGTCAGTCAGTGATGTCTAAGAATAATTAACCAGCTTAGAAAGTAAGTCACATTGGTACTTGCTGGGTTTGAACTCGCAACTTGGGGCGTAAGATGAGGATCAGATAAGGAACGGGCCACCACGACATATTAATTCATTTGAGTAAGGACTGTATAACATTATTATTATTAGCCTGTGATGTCCCACTGCAGGGCAAAGGCCTCCCTACTCTCTTGCCACTTCTCTCTGTTCAAAGCTGCTAAGGACCAGTTCTTGTTGAAGGAGTCCAGCTCATCCCGCCATCTCCATCTGGGCCTGTCGTTAGTTCGGCCCATTGTTCGTCTGACATGCGCCAGATGTGTCCAGCCCAGTACCATTTTAGCGTGGCAGCTTTCCAAGTGACATCAGTGATCTTTGTGATGGAACGGATGGTCGTATTCCTAACCCGGTCTGTTATTTTGATACCCAGAATACTCCGTTCCATAGCTCTCTGGCAAACCACGAGCGTGGACCTCTGCTGATTACATGGAGGACTTTATTTAAAAAACATCGATGTACCAATTACCAGTTTTCAAAATAATAAATGGTTTGATTTTTACGTTTAACTGGATGACTACCAGTAAACCAAACATAAATACTCACTCGACTACTCGACTATCCCGTACTAAACGGAGCATCACTTACAATTCAAGTAAAGTCCAGTCCAGCGCGATCGGCGCGCTCTCAGAATACATACGATCATTATTTGTAGAATTTGACGAATTGGACACATCGACTTAACAAAAGTGAAATACACGAGCGGAGGAAATGTTTTGAAAATGAGTTTCTTTAGAGAAAATAAGGTTTTAGAATGTAAAGCAGGTACTTGAATGAGATTTAGTAAGTCTTATTAAAGTACGTTTTGAATTTTCTTGAATAGTTTAGCAATTGAGAGGGAGACATTAATTTAGTATTTTTAAGGTTTATCTACTAGTATATATATATAAACTTCAAAGTCCTGACTGACTGATATATCAACGCACAGCCTAAACCGCTGGTCCTATAAACATGAAATTTGGAGGGTGTGTTGTGAAGAGTAGGTATCCACTAAGAAAGGGTTTTTCGAAATTCCACCTCTAAGAGTGTGAATGGGGGGAGGGTGAAATTACACGCGGACGAAGCCACGGAAATAAGCTAGTTTATTATAAGATTTGAAGCGCGACTGCTGCGCGCGGAGTTCATGAGTCAAGCAAAGGGTTATTTAAGTTATTCCATTTGAAGATTTTCAATAGCAGCTCGGAGGCTGGATTTGCAGGTACGTGGTCAATTAATAAGAGTATATGCCCGTCCTTTATAACTAGATACTTATAACAAACTGCGGCTGTGTGGCAATATAAGGATGTTTTATAGCACCATAGCTTACTCTAAAATACGTCTTTATTGAAAAACCTCTTTTTATTTTTCACCAGCTGACCGCAAACTTCGTACCGGCCCAATTTTTTTTTTGTTGTTTTTCCCAAGTTTTAATATTAGGAACCCTCACGGGCGTCCCCAGAACACCTTACCAAAGTTTCATCACAATCTGACCAATGGTTTCGGAACGCATAGAGGACAAACATACAAACATTGATTTTTATTTATATAGATGAAACACTTGACAAGTATGACTTTCATAAAATTAATAGAACACCTTACAACTTACAACAATTTCTCACATAAATACTATAAATTACCTAACTTGATTATGTATTACACAGTCGCTTATGTAAAATAGAAACTAAGTAATTCTACTAGGCGTTCTACGCTGCTAATTGTCCCAAAAATTAGCTTAGCCGAGCTAAACTTAGCCAAACTCGACTTCGCTACTAGAATACAAATGAGAATAATTTAACATTTAATATTACAGCTGATTAAAGCTCTATATTATAACGAGTTCTAGATCATTTTGTGTAGTGATTCATTACGAAAAATGCTCCTTGAATGAAAGTTAGTTGGGAGTGGAAGGATTGTAGAGTTTGGTATTTTTATTGGGATTCCAAAGGTAACCGATATAGTCGGAAGAATTGCCAAACTTAAGTGACAGCGGGCAGGGCAAATTGCTCGCAGAACAGAAGGCCGATGGGGCCGAAAGGTTCTGGAGTGGTGGCCACAAGGTGGACCGATGACCTTGTAAAGGCTGCAGGAATCCGCTGGATGTGGGAAGCACAGAACTGGTTGAAGTGGCGGTGCTTGGGGAGGCCCATGTCTAGCAGTGGACGTCTTTCGTCTGAGATATGTTGATGAGGAACAGTGGTGGCCAAGTGGTAACGGCCGCAACTTACGAGTTGTAGGTCGTAGGTTCGAATCCAGAAAGACGCTTTACTCATCACCACTGCTCTCAAAACGGTGAAGGAAAACATCGTGAGAAAACCGGCATGTCCTAGAACCAAAGATTCGAAGACATGTGACATCTGCCAACCCGCACTGGGCCCGCGTGGTGGATTACGGCCCACTCCCTCTCACTGAGAGGAGGCCTGTATCCCAGCAGTGGGAACATTATAGGCTGATTATGTACTTATGTATGTTATGATGATGATTGGGATTACATGAGTTAATTGACCATCTACTAATATAGTCATGTCATCATCATCATCTGCCTGCCTTTTCCCAGCTAAGATGCAGCTGAACACCAGTATTTTACATGGAACGACTGCCTATCTGACCTCCACAACCCAGTTACTGGGTAATACGACACCACTTGGTAAGTAAGACTGGTGTGGATTTCTGCAAATTATAATACGAAAAAAAAAATGAAAGAAAATGACTAATATTTGCCCAGAACTAAATTAATTCTTCCCTAGTTTTTCTCATTCCTATTAGAATCGCGAAGTAGTAGTATTTTAACAACTTTCAGTACACTCACTCGCCTAACCTCCCGTCTAAACGAGGCACACGTCACATTAGAACAGTCCAGTCCCCCTAGAGGGCAGCAATACACTTTACGTACGCCAACAGAATAAGAACGAGCACATTTTTGTGGAGCTCTGACATATTACATTCGCTTAGGCGATTATGTCCTCGCAAGGGTCCAAGGGACTTCTCTAGGTTTCGGATTGTCTGTGAAAAAGTACCAAATACCTAGGTGTAAGAAACGTAATGAAAAAAAGTAAAGAATTCGTTTTATGTAGGTACAGTCAACAAAAAAGATAAGTATGCAGGATCGCCGAATATAGTTGAAGTATGTTGTCGACTGAAATTTAATTTGATATGTGAGCTGTTTGTTTTCTATTAATAAAATTAAATTTTATTCGAGAGCATTCATCGGTTTCTCACTAAAAACTATATCCGACGATCCTGCATACTTATTTGACTGGGACTTACTTTTGTTGACTGTACAATGTACGAGTACATTCGCAAAATGAAAAAGTTCTTTGCTATTTGCATTCTGCTGTACGTTTTCAGTATCAATAAAAGTATGTACGAGTACTTATGTCTTCTAAAACAGCCAGCTATAACTTAAATATGTTAGCTTAGCTTTATATTTAAAACTAGCAGTGCCCTGCGGCTTCATCCGTATACTTATACGGATATAATATTCTTACGGGATCGATACTTATCGATCCCGTAAGAATATTGAAATACAAAGTATCCTATGTTCTAATGCAGGTCATGGTCTACCCATTTGAAAAAAATCATCTAAATCTATTCAGCCGTTTTAGCGTGAAAGCGTAATAAATAAACATACAAAAAATCAAATCTTTTCTCTTTATAATATTAGTTTAGACTGATCAGCACCCTAATTACGTAACAAACTATTACTCTCAATTTGAATCATTTTGAAGCATATTTCTAATCCATTGCTCCATAAGTTCGAAAGATGTGTCTGCTCAACAACGCAAATAACGCAATGAATGTTGTTAAACTGTCAAAATGAAACCCATTGGTAGTGATAGTGTGATACGCAATTACCCTGCAGTTTTAGTCCAATTATATTTCTTTTTGTACTGACAACACATGCAGCCACACTATAACATCAAAGCTTTGTTATTGTGTGTACTAATGTTTCCAAACACTTTTTAATTACACATTAATTTCAATAAGATATGAATACAATAACGGTATCAATTCCACGTAATAAGCTATTTGCAAAAGCGTAAAAGGTTCATTACTGATGTGTCATGATAATCATAAAATTAACAGAAAATAAATATAATTTTCCCTCATTCACATTTTCAACCCTCGCACTACTGCAAATATTTATAAAATGAAACCATTAAAAAACAAGTACTACAATCGTCAATATTTCTGGCTCGATAATTTCGACGGAAGCACAAAATTAGCGGTATTTAAATATGTACAATGTGCGTTCGCGATATTGAGCTCTGGTCAAACTGAGGCGAGGTCCGTGCGGGATGCGGGACGAAGTTCCCTTGTGCAGGTTGTGTCAATTAACTTGTAGGCGCAAATCCGTTCACGGCCTCGAGCAATGAGACTTGTGAGGCGACTTGCGTCAGCAACACTCGCGCGCATCAACTGACTCCGTCCATCGCTCCGTAAAGCCCCATTTACAGGATGCAAGTTTCTGAAACGTTCAAGAGTTCAATAATCGTCTGAAATAAAGTACGTTTAATTATTGCCATAAAAAAATTGCATTACAATTGTTTACAAGCGTGCTTTTTCGATAAAATAGCATACAATAACTGATTGCAAGTTTTGCCATTCAATTATTGCATGCAATTTCAGTTTTCACCACGGCAATTATTGCATGCAAGTTTCGCCTCATCTAAACACAGAGTTGCACGTCTTTGTACAGTTGATTGAAAATTTTCATACCGGAATTGAATGCGATTTTATTGCACGTGCAATTTTATTGTACGTGCTGTTTACACCTATATCAATTTTGAACGGCAACTCGGTCTGTATCGTGCAACAATTGTACGTGTTGTTTAGTCGGTGCGAGTCTTCAAATTGTTGCTTCAATTTTATGGTATGCCACAGTAAATAAACTAGCCCCGCGTAAATGGAGCGTAAATCGCGTCTCGGTCTCGTGGCATGCTCTAAACAACATCTTTCAATTTTGTTTTCTCCGCAGTTGTTGTCGCAAGATGAGTGTCACTTGAGTTCAATAGGCCAACGGGTTACGCAGGTTTTCAAAATGACGCCAATAGCCACGTAACTTTCTAATCAATAAGACAATAAACGCGGGCAATCGCTTCACGCGCGGGATTTGCCTCAGTTTGAACATTCCTTTATACAATACCGCAATCATATTTGGCCTTATTATGTAAATAGGCCTTTTTATATGTCCATAAGCGAGCTTACTTCATTACGATGAATTTATTTATTATAGGCCTAAATGGAGGGAGTTGGGAGTTTAACTGATATCCATTTTGATGGGGAAATTAAATTGAATATTTTTTATTTTGTGCTGAATGAATGTTTTACTAATATTTATCGTACTGTTGGCAGTAAAAATATTCTATACAAAACATCTTAGTCCTGCATAATAATGCTAGTTGCGAGGAAAACTTTGCTTGTGCGATGCAGGATTTTGCGTCAGTATGATGCGTGGTTCGATGTATCAACATCAATCATCAACACAATAAAACAACATATGAAGCAATGGATGAGCAAATATCCTTCAAAATTATTCAGATTTTGATTGAAAGTGTTTTACTCAATTAGGGTACCGATTCTCCAGAAACTCTGCCGCTACTCTTCATTACACAACTGCAGTCCCAGCTACAATAGAACAGGATATACGGCCTGTCACAAAGATAATTTAAAATGGGTTTTAACATTTTAGCTACTCAACAAAATTTCTTCCCGGAAACCTATTACATTACATGTATACAGGTGGTTGTGATAACCGGGACGTGCTTGGATGAGGTCGTGTTTTTGCTGATTATGTTAAGTAGGACGGAGTAGATATACTCAAAACAGGGTTATTGAGTAGGCTTCGATATGTTGGTGAAAAATAAAGAAAATACGTTTATATACGGTAAACATGGTGCAAAGAAAGAACATATCGTCATTCTCCTGCCCTTATCCCAATTTAATTGGGGTCGACGCAACATGTCTTTTTCTTCCATACTTCTCTATTAGTCGTCATCTCGGTAGAAAGAAAGAACATAAACACAAAAAAAGCTTTTTCCAAAAAAAACAAAAAACAACCGACTTCCAAATAATACCCCATAAAGTGAAAAATAACTTTAATTTCGGAAGTCAGTGTCTTTGGGTTCGCATTTTCGTTGTTTGCCACCGACTTCCAAAATTAAAGTTATTTTTCACTTTGTAGTGTCTTTTTTGGAAGTCGGTTATTGTTTTTTTTTTTCTAAAAATGTTTTTATTTTTCACTTTTAAGTTGTACTTACCCCACACAAATTCGTATAACACTAATTGCTATGTAAATATCAGTGACAGGAAGTCATTATAACATCATCAATATAAACTAAGTAGCGAAAATTCGTATTAATGAAGCTAACTGAAAAACTGCTCAATAATAGTTATTAAAATGTATATGCGACCACCCCTGAGGCATACGCTATCCATTAAAAAAATAATTATTGAAATCGATTTACAATTGCCGGAGATATCGCGTAACAAACATACAAAAAAAAATACAGTCGAATTGAGAACCTCTTCCTATTTGAAGTCGGTTAAAAAGAACAAGTTGGGGGAAATACGCGTCAAATCCACGCAAAACGGCCATCGCTCAGCATAATGCTAAGACGCTATGCGAGACAGAGCCCCAGCGCTGGTTTTGAAAATAGTTTACATGCACACTTGTAACTAATTTGTTAAACCTAACACAATAATACTAACACATCATCATCATCTGCCTGCCTTTTCCCGACTATGTTGGGGTCGGCTTCCAGTCTAACTGGATGCAGCTGAATACCAGTATTTTGCATGGAGCTACTGCCTATCTGACCTCCACAACCCAGTTACTGGGTAATACGATACCCCTTGGTAAAACTGGTTGTCAGAATTTCGGGCTTCTGACGACCCGTAACGACTGTCAAAGATCCACGAATGACAGTCGGGGCCAACGACTTAACGTGCTTTCTGAAGCACGGAGGGGTCTTGGTATATGGAGATGGTCACCCATCCACGGACCAACCGCGGCAAGCGTAGCTTAACCTAATCGACTGACCAGTGCGGCTGTTATTACTTAGCCACAAGCCTTCCAACAATAATACTAACTGATTTACAAAATATGCTTTATTGTTTTATATCGTCAAGGGTTTGTGTAGAATTTCCCTAATGTAACGAATAAAAAACAAAACAACATTCCTATTTTTACTCACTGCTACTATCTACTCCATTTATAAAGGTTCACTATGGCAACATTTCTCAATACGACCACAACCCGCCACAAAAATCCCTTCACGAAACATCAAACACCCTGTATCACCCACACGTCAAAAAACTGTAAGTCAGCGATACGATCGAATACCCACAAACATTCCCGATCTAATAGCATATCGGAATAATTCTGACGGGTAGGACACAGAATATATTAGTACAGAAGGCCAAACGGAGGGGCTCGTGGCAAAGTAACAGCCACATAATTCAATCGCCACCGCAGTTGGTCTGTTGATTGGTAACCATTATTTTTTTTACAAAATGGGCCAGCTCTTGACCTCGATCTCGCCTGATAGAAAGTGATGGATGAGGTCTATGATGGAATAAGCGTGCCCAGAAGATGGTTCACTCTTGCTTTGAAGGCAGACGCGTTATGCGTAGAAGGGAATTCTTCACATACCGAGACCCCTCCGTGCCTTGCAAAGCACGTTAAGCCCTTGATCCCGGCGGTCATTCCTCGTAGATCTTTGACAGTTGTTACCACAGATATAGATAGACCTAGATAACGCAAGTATCACGATCTGTAGGAAAACCAAACGTGCCATTTTTTGACTACCTACTATGACGTCACAAGCACTTTTTAGTGATGGGAAAATCAAATCGATTCAAAAACGCTGCCGCGTGCGGCACCCGTCTCGCCCCACCCCCGGGGCCTAGCGCCAGCGCTCACGTTCACCCAGCCAGCAGTACTCACGACTGAGCGCGAAAGTGGCGGCTTACGATTTTTGTACGTAAGCTGGGCACGCGAAGTAGTTGCTCTTGCGTTATCTAGGTGTATCTAAATCTGTCGTTGTTATATGCATAGTCATAAGCCCAAAAATCTGGCAACAAGTGTTACGAAGGGGTATCGTGATACTTAGTAAATGGGTTGTGGAGGTCAGACAAGCAGTCGCCCCATGTAAAGTACTGGTATACAGCTGCACTTCATTAGACTAGAAGTCAAGTCGACCGCAATTTAATTAGGTAAAGGCAATGAAGGCTGAAAGAGCGAAAACAGCATGAAACGTTTATTTTCTCTTGACTGTACTTACCTGTCAAAAAGAGTAACCTTACTTATTCGTAGCCTAGATAAAATGGATAAGACAGAGATTAAAACAGAAGAAGAACTGGCAGAGGATCGAGGGGGGGGGGAGGCTGGTTCAGGGGATGAGACCGGAATAAATATCACATAGACGCGTACGTACTGCAATCTTAAACAAATGCCAGTCGCGAGTGCACTCACACTCACTGTACAGTCACGAGCATAAAGTATGTATACACTTGGCTATATTCAAAGGCGATTTTCTCCTTTATTTTTGAATGAAATTTTATATTATTACGAACATAGTATTTTTGAACCCATAGGTTTATGTAAAGTATCGTATTTCAACGTTGCATTCGTTATTTCACGAAAAAATCGCAATTGAAAGTTGTCAAGTGTTGACATATTAGTGCTCGTGACTCTACGTCATCATCTCATGTCCTTAACCTTTTCTCATTTATTTTGGGGTCGGCTACCACTCTTACCAGATGCAGCTGAATACCAGTATTTCACATGGACCGACTGCCTGTCTGATTCCACAACCCAGTTACTGGATAAGACGATACCCCTTGGTAAGAAGGGGTGTCAAACTTTCGGGCTTCTGACTACCCGTAACGACTGCCAAAGACCTATGAAAGACAGCCGGGACTAACGGCTTAACGTGCTTTCCGTGGCACGGTCTCGGTGTACCTGTAGCGTGTCTATAGGTATACGATAAGATTTTAACCATTTTAAGATTTTAACCAAACTGTAACTATGAATTCAGCATATCGCTCATTTGGAGAAACATCGACGTAACTGCCACTTTTTTGAAGTGAAACTTCTTTACGTACGCTTAACTTGGGGAGTAAGCTGGCGAACGCGTGACGTAAGCGTTACGAAAAATGTGATCGGGCGAGGCGAACGGGAGTTGAGTGGGGGATATAAGCAAGAGACAGCAGTGCGCGCGCACATTTTCTTTCTCTCTTCCTCTCATAGCCAAATACGCTATACTATAGTTTCACTTCAGTCAAGCACACTCGTTTTTTTTTTAAAGTCTTTGCTTTCCTAACGTAAGTGCTTTGGCATATTTAACTGATTTTTGGGAAAAAAAAAATATTTACGTCGATGTTTCTCCGAATGAGCGATATACGAGTATGTTGCAAGAGAAATTTTTCGTTGGTTACAAATAAGATAGGTTGTTCCATAGATTTTGACCGTGTAGTTGCACTTTTCTATGAAACAACAGATTTTTTTTTTATACCGACGAAAAATTTCTAGAATTATGAGCCGAATTTGTCGTTACAGTTCGCGCACTGGCCATTTTTTTTTCCTGTATGAGAGTGCGTTTTCGGTCGTTGTACAGAGCCTACCTTCTGTACCTACCTATCTATGTATTATTTGGACGTGCTCGCATCCAAATCGCTTTGCAGCGATACGAAACAATCGCTTTGAGAATACGAATGATTGATAACATCGATATTGTACGGTGACGTGTCACTTCACTATTGTTGCGTGTTTTTGTTTGGAGGGATGTTATGGTATTTTTGGGTCGCTTTCTTTTTGATGCTGGGAAGGGCTGGGATTTATAAGGTGCTGTCAAAATAGGTGATCATATATTTAGACAACTTACCTCTAATTTATACGGACATAGACGACGGTAAAGATAAAAAAAAATGTTACTATATTTTTTTTAAGTATAGGTTATTCGAAGAATTTTCTCTCACTCTGAACATAATTGTTTCATTTAATTAACAAGAACAAATTTCTAAAATCAGTTAGTTGTATTACAAATTAATATGTATATCTTCACATTATTTACTAATTATGTGTTTTTTTTTTTTGTTACAGGTAAGTCAAAATAATGCTTGTGGACATCTGTTTGAAGTTACCAGTTGAAAATTTTGGTAATTATAAACTTTTATCGATAAATATTACTCCGGCCAACACTATTGCCAAAGTTATAGCGTTGGTACTGTTTGTTTCTAAAAATAATTAAAGCATATCCCATAACATTGAATACAGGAATATACACGATTCGTTATACTCGTATTCTCCTTCCAAAAAAAGAAAAAGCAAATGGTTCAGTTTTTTGGTAGAAAAATCGGATCAGATTTTCGTTCATTTACATGCATAAGGTTTAATAAAACTGTATTTCGTATTTACGTTTATTAAACGTAGTCTGTAGTTTTAAAATGGTTGTTAGTTAAATAAGTTTATCCAAAGTATATTCCTCATTAGATTAGACCAATAAAAAAAAAAGTCGTTAAAAAAAAAACTTGTGGTGTCGGGGGACCCCCGGCAGGACCGAAGTTCAAAATAAAAATCCAAAATGGCGACTACGAAAATTTTAAAATATTGGCAGCCTCCATCTTGGTTTTTCATTTTGACCTTACTATCGGCTTCAGCACCCTCGAAACCCATAAAAACTATCTCTCTCTGACTCTCTCTATTATATGATGTAAAAAAAGTCATATGGAGAGGGCATAACGCTTTTTCGTTACGTGACGATTTGTCCAAGTTTACTCCTATCGTTCGTTCCAATTAGAATATAAGATTAATTTATTATATTTTTTCGACTTACTTGTCAATAGGCTAGTACAAACGAAAAACGAGGTAGTATACCTTATTAATTTCTTCCTATTTATTAAACCTTACAATCGAATGAACTTTAAACAAACAATAGTAAGACAAATCGTCTCATAGATGGCGACAGTGTCACTAAATTACTTTAAAAGCTCCGCCATTTATCTAATATAGTTAAATATTAGTTAACTTTGTGGAGAATAGATCTAGCCATTTGTTTCTTAAGTAGATTTCTTTGTCTCGTAACGAACGGTTTAAGAAATTATACTGTCTGTTCCTGCTTTCCTCTGCCTAGCCTTTTCCCAACTATGTTGGGGTCGTCTTCCAGTCTAACCGGATGCAGCTGAATACCAGTATTTTACATGGAGCAACTACCTATCTGACCTCCACAACCCAGTTACTGGGTAATTCGAAACCCCTTGGTAAGACTGGTTGTCAGACTTTCGGGCTTCTGACGACCCGTAACGACTGACAAAGATCCACGATTGACACCCGGGACCAACGGCTTAACGTGCTTTCCGAGGCACGGACTGGCACGGAGGTGTCTTGGTATGAAAAGATGGTCACCCATCCACGGACCAACCACGGCAAGCGTAACTTAACCTGATCGATCGACCCGTGCGGCTGTTATTACTTAGCCACAAGCCTCTCAGTATATACAGCGACTATTAAAATTATATGTTTTAATTAATGCGGGACTATTAAATGATATGTTAGGGAAGGAAAGAGAGAGAAGGGAACCTCTTGAAAAGATGGAAGGAGGGCTTGGTTGAAGAAAGACATGGACTAGACAGGCAAGGAACAGGGAGAATTGGGAGGGGTTGGAAGGGCTTCGCCAAAGGGCACACAGAGTCCTAATCTGCGTTTGCGATTTATTTGTCAAAAATGTAAACAAATATGAATTGATGAAAAATAACTCAATAAAGTTCAGTTTACGCTACGACTTCAAACATTTTTATAACTTTTTCAATAGTGCTAGTCACTGTGAAATCAACTTAAATGTCTTTGAAATAAAGTTGATATTTGTTTAACTGGAAATAGGGTGGAGGGGTGCAGCACTGCGCACTTTTGCTATAGAAACATCGAACACGGCTATTTAAAAAAAAGGAAATAAAGTTTCAAATTAAGAATTGTCAGACTCAAACCGACGTTTCACCAACTACCATAACTAAACTCCAAAAGTACTTTCTAACAGATTGCCCATTCCAAACCATAGTCTTGCCCATTTTTATCCAGCTTCAGCCAAAGTACCTACATTGCCACACTTTTTCCTCATTCACATTAGATTCGTGCTATAATTCCTTTTTAGCCAGGCGCCTCTAACGACAGCCATTCCGTTGGCCCTAAGAACGCCATTTTGAAAAGAACTTGAAGATAGAATGCGCCTGTTTGGTAGATTAATGTGTAGTTCTCTATTTGTGTATATTTAAGGGGTTTTTTTGTGTGCCAGTATATATTTAGGGGTACTGTGTCTCTAGAGGCCATGGCTAGAGTAGGGCGAAGGAATTAGGTTTAGAGGTGAAAAATTGTCTTGTCTAAGTGAGGAATTATGGAAGAGGTAATGAAGGCTTAATCCCACCAGTTTATCTAGAATTGAGAGGTTCACTATGTAAAGACGCTAGCACATCAAGCTACTACAATCTGTCAAATTTCTTTAATAGATTTTCAACTTTATTGCTAAAGCATAAGGTTCAAAGTTGATTGGGAGAATATGACAGTTTCGGGTAACTTGATGTGCTAGCGTCTGTACTTTTTAAATCATGCTGACTATAAACGAAACATTAATAGGATCATTAACTATACATGTGTAACTTGTACCTACTGTACAAATAAATAACTATTCTATTTTATTCTAGAAACGAGATCATGGATCCCTTCTGCGTAAATCAGAAGGTCAATTTTATTATTCTCGTACTTAAAAAAAAACGATCAAATTCAAGTCGCAGTCTCATCTCAGCGACAATCAATGTCAAAAACTTGCCAAAATGTATGTAATTTTTGACAGATTGCGACTGAGGTTAACAACTTTCTTAAAATACAGAAATTACCCCTCTGATATCCAACCTATTTGAAGTCCAGACTCCATAGTATAGAATTTTTATAGTAAAATAGTTACACACCGATTTCTCTCTTTCAGTCGTCAGTAATTTGAGTTTCGAAAGAAAAAGACATAGCGTTGTGTAACTATACAGACGCTATACAACGTTTATTAGTAAGAGGGTAACAATGTAGGGCAACGTCTAAAATAGCTTGTTATAAGTTACATGAATGGTCCACAGTCGTGTATACAAGTGCTACCAGTCCAGTCCATTACCACAACGAAACAAACTTCCAATTGAAGTTGAACCAGCTTGCCACATAAGATTGAAGTCGAATAAAAATCCAATTTGATAAAAATAAAGGTTAACAAAAACTGACGCACGCATTTATCAAAATGTGCGCGCGAACACTGACGGCTTGCGAGAACGATGATGTAGCTTAATTGTTACTGGAAGAGACTGTTTTGATTGAAATATACACAGCACCACCATAGATTGGTGGTAATGGAAATGTACGGTATTCACTACTTTACAGTGCACGTTGACGTCCACAATTTAATTGACTTGCAGTGAAACATTCATTTTAAATGGCGGCATTCAGTCTTTCGAAAAATAATTTAATCAGCAAAATATCTTGTTGGTGCAAACCGTGCATTACCACAGTTCAAGTGATAAAATATAGCCTTGCAAGAAATATATAAACCGATAATTGATACCAAGGAACATTAAATTGAAAACAGTTCATCAAAATCTTTCAACACAACACGGACTTATTTCTTCTCAGTTCAAAAACAACTACGCTCACATCGTCCTCAAAACCGCGCCCAAGCCAACCGTCCTCTCTACATCCCAGTCAGTTGGGTAGGCCATAGGGTGCCGGGCAAGCGATCCATCACGATCGCAGAATGTAAACATGTTGCATAGGGCTGCCACGCGCGGATATATCCGATGGGATCCGCGGATAAGTTAGGCATATTAGATGTGATGTGTATGGGACACGGGTAGTGTGTAACAGCTGATAGCAGTGTTTGTTTTCTTTTTCGTCGTTTGTTTTTCGGTCAAAAATTTGTGGGTAAATCATACATCATTTGGTTCAGTTGCAAAAAAAGGATAAAGATCAAGAATTTTTATTTTGTAAAAAATATGAGTAAGTGCATATGTATGCATTGTGGAAGGAATTAAAAAAAATAATAAAAGAGGAACTACATGTTTTGCTAGCTAAAGCGTACAAAAATCATCAAGAATTTCTTACCATGCTTATGCCTAACTATATTATTATTACAACAGTTTAACAACACAAAACAAAAAAAAAACAGTTTTTGTGATGCATGAAGAAACGTCCTCGTGTAGCGCAGTTTGTTCCGCCAGTTACTCAACTGAACCGAGCGCATCCTGGACAATCGCACTCAACACCTCATTTGACTGGCCAATTCTTCCCTTGCGGTGGTAGGGCTAACGCCCGCCTAGTTTGCGACCACCCTTAGGCATCTTCTGGGCACGCTCGTTCCATCATAGACCTCATCCATCGCTTTCCGTCAGGCGTGATCGAGGTCAAGAGCGGGCCCATTCAACAATAAAAAAAAATTGTAGCTAGGAGAAATGTCGCAATAATGTGCCTATTTTTATTTAATTTCACTCATCAAGCACTTTTAGGTACTGTGAAGCTCTCTACGAACTTCAGGGTACCGGGAGGCATCAATCAAACGTATGGTCTATCACGTATGTTCAATGAAATTATTCCTATTAATCGTTCTACATATTTTTCCTTTTGCTTATCAGCTCAATCTGACGCCTAATCTCTTTTAATCAAAGTCAAATCATTTATTTCAAATAGGCACATAAAAGACACTTTTGAACGACAAAAATTACAATAAAATAGAATTGATTCTAGTCGCCCCTTCCAAAAAGTAGTTTCCGTATGGAGTAAAATAAGCAAGAAACTCCACCGTTACTCTTTTAAAATGTTTTACAATATTTTGCATACATTAATTACATAATAATATGTGAAGATGATGCACCTAAAATAAAATTGATTGAATGAGGAACAGGGTGTAAAGTTCACTCATACTTTATAGAAAAGGGAGGATCCTCCGACCAGACGGGTGTTGTGTCTGGCGGGCAACTGCCCAATGATTCATTTCGGGCCGTTGTATCTATGCTAGTTGCGCGGTAAACTCTGCTTGCGAGATGCAGGATTTGCGTGACGTCAGTATGACGCGTTGTTCGCATGTGGCGTTGTAGATACCGCTACACCACAATACCTAGGTAAAAGAATTTAAAATGAAACCATGAATAAATTAATTATCTGATAGATACATGGTGCTCACATATTTACAAACATGGTAAAAGTAGACGATTTTCATAAAAAAAAATATCGTAAACTTCGTGTTTGTCTCGTATTTCATGCCATTAACTTTTAACTGACTCGCGGAGGTTGCGCGTGAGCACGAAATAGGCTATAGTCTCTGAAGTACGTTTTTTAAATGCAATGGTTTAACACTGTTTCATGATTCTAAATGCGAACTGTCAGCATTCTAAATAGTTAATTCAAAGGGCACCTACCTTCGGGGAGGGAGGTCGGAGAGTGTGGGATTTTTACCTCACTAAAATCACCCCGGTGATCATAGGGGTGGTCCCTGTTCCTATGACCTAGTTCTAAGCCTTATATGCTCTTAGTCTTTGGATATTATAATATCTATGGCTTTTGGTGAAATAAAGAATTTATTTATTTATTTCATTTATTTAAATGACAATAACAGTTGGAAAAGAAGTGTATTTGAAAACCACTCAATGTACATTATGTTTTTATTTCCATTAGCAAACTGAATGAACGGTAACCTGATCATGTAACATAATATGAAAATAATATCTACATAATATAAACCAGCATTAAAAAAAGTGACTGCAGATAAAATCCACCCAAATATCCGTAGCGTGCCACCCCTAAGTGGCAGAGGATTAGTGAGGAGGCAGCTTGGGTGTGATTTGTTTATGATTATCTCAATCGGTTCGCTCCTCAAACGTTTTCGAAGCCATTTGTTCTAAGCCCCGTCTTTGATTGATTTGACGTAAACATTTTTCTATAGAGTACAATCTTCCAGAAACGATCGCTTGTGTTTTGTTTTCGTAATGAGATAGAAGGAAATTACAAATAATATGTGGCTTTGTTACTATATGTATAGGAGCAGTGGTGGCCAAGTGGTAACGGCCGCGACTTACGAGTTGTAGGCCGTAGGTTCGAATCCAGACAGGTGCTTTACTTTGTGTAAATTATTTCATCACTACTGCTCTCAAAACGGTGAAGGAAAACAGCGTGAGGAAACCGGCATCTCCTAATAACAAATATTCGAAGACATGTGACATCTGCCAACCCGCACTGGGCCCGCGTGGTGGATTACGGCCCACTTCCTCTCACTGAGAGGAGGCCTGTGTCCCAGCAGTGGGAACATAACAACAGTGGCTGATTATGTTGTTATGTATGTTGTTACTATGTGGTTTTATTAAGTGCTATTTATAAACATAGTCACGCCTTAGTACTACGAACCCGACCTTTCAGAAGAACAATTGCACAGAGTAATATTGAAAGAAGTTAATAATCCATACTAATATTATAAAAGCCAAAGTGTGTGTGTGTGACAGACAGACAGACAAACAGCTGTCTGACTGTTACCTCTTTACTCTTAAACCGCTGAACCGATTTGGATGAAGTGTGGTATAGAGATAGTTTGAGTCCCCGGAAAGGACATAGGATAGTTTTTATCCCGATATTCCTACGGGATCGAAACTTATGCGGGTTAAACCGTGGGGCGTTGCTAGTTACAGTATAATCCTAAAATTAATGAAAAAATATAATGATTTTACTCAAAAAACCGAAATGAATTACTGAGCATCGTTCTAAAATACAGAATATAACAATTTGCCTGCAGTAATTAAAGCAATTCCTCCAATTGTTTAAAAAAAAATATTCAAAACAATTTTTTCCAAAAACAAAAATATTTACAAAATTCTAAACAGTAATTATTACAACAGGGAATTTTCTCACCTTTCCCAAACCTGGGTACCGAAGATTTAATTAAACTTAATTCCCAATCTTGCTAATTACCGATAGTTAGCCCAGGGACCCTCCTAAAGGCTTTAGAGGCAGCAGCTTCTATGTGATTTGTTTTAAGCCGATACGCCTTCCATTGACTGGATTTAACGACAATGAAGCTGTTTTATCTGTTTCCCATACTTTTCTTTTATCTTTCTTTCTTTTGAACTTTTTCGGATAGTTGTACGGTCTGTTTTTCGTACAGAAAGTGCTTGCTTGGGCAAGTTTTTAGCGTAGTAAGCATTGACGTAGACGTCATGCTACGGCGTAGCAGACAATGCTACGCCGCTACGCTTCGTAGCAAATCACCGAATCTTTGTCATCATGTTTGCTGTATGGAGTATTTCTCTTTTGTTTATATTTGTATCGTGTCTTGTTACATAACATCACGCCTAATTCCGGAAGGGTTAAGCAGAAGAGTACCTATAGTACACCCAGATTTCAGCTAGTTATGTTTAAGACCCAAGTTTACTGGGTCTTGAGGCTTGAGAAATATAAAATTAAATCAAAAACCTTTCATCGTCAGCCTGACAGATTTCTCTGTCCAAATAATAAACAACAAAGGGTAATTCGATCAAAGCTCGCTACGACCTTGATCGGGACCGATGGATTTATGAATCAACTTTTTTATACCTGTCATACATTAATCTAAATAACAAACCCGATATAGCGTCGGTTATAATTGACTTGTAAAATACAAATTAACATCACGCCTATATTGCCCAGGGGTAGACAGATGTATAAGTACAGTCATATATTGTCACGAATATATTGCTATTTTATTAACCGGGTAAAATAGTCCAGGCGACTACTGAAAAAAAAAAAGGGAAACCCCTATAACAATTTGTTCGAGACCACACGATCAGCAGTTGACTACTAATTGGGTAACAGACTATCAGTAGCAATGGTTTTCATTTTGACAGTTCAACAACATTCATTGCGTTATTTACGTTATTGAGCAGAAACATTTTGCGAACATATGAAGCAATGGATTAGCAAAATCCTTCAAAATTATTCAGATTGCGATCAATAGTGTGTTACGCAATTAGATTGCAGATCAGGGTCATGACACTGGAAACTTACAAATGTTTAAGTAATTATCGCTTGAATTTATTAATTGAATTAAAAGTGGTCGATAGGTACGTCATTTTAAAGTTCAAATTACAAATATTACATTTCTCTTAAATCTAAATGGGGTTATGAAACGTCAAAAGCTAATAGCAGGTTTCCAATTGGTTTCCTATGGAGAAGCGCCGGCAAGAAACTCCACGGTTACCCTTTCAAAAATAATTGGCTTTTATATAACACTAGCTGCGCCCCGCGGTTTTACCCGCGTAAGTTTCAATTCCGTGGGAATATTGGGATAAAAAGTAGCCTATATGTTAATTCAGGGTGTCAGTTACCTCTATATAAAATTTTATCAAAATTGGTCTAGACGTTTGAGCGTGAATAAGTAACAAGCATATAAACACACACACACACACACTCACAAACTTTCGCCTTTATAATATTAGTGTGATTAGTATGATTGTTAATATTATAGGTATGAGAGGACAGTGTAGGCCTGTCAACAAGTACCAGGTACTTAACAAAATAATAATAATTACTTAAATAAATCACACTTTTTCCCCAGGAAGATAATTTGTCCATCTGTCTAAATATTTATCAACCTAATACAGTTTCGTATATAACTGACTTGTTTAACAAACAATATTAAACTAATATTACAAGAACAAAGTTTTGTTTATCAGACAGGCGTTCACGTGAAAATGGATTATAGATTTAGTATTGAACTTTAGTATTAAGGCACTGTCCAAATGTAGGACACCGCAAAACGCTCTGAAGGTCAATTCTGGTAATTTATAATGTTAAAAATCTAGTCGCAGTCTCATCCCGGCGACAAACAAATGTCAAAAACTTGTCAAAAATGTAGGGAAATTAGAGCATTTTTTTGACAGATTGAGACTGAGATCAGACTGAACGTTCTTAAAATTACGAGAATCGCCCCTCAGTTTTTTGTCACAGAGTTAGACGTATTGGTGCATATCACAGGCCAGAAAGAAATTTAGTGTATTGTCAAATGTTTAAAGAAAAGTAATATTATGATAAAACAATTGTAAAACAGAGCTTAATCTCTCTTTTCATTCCATTTTTTAAATTTTTAATGTAAACTATTTTATGTCATGATAATAAAGGGAATTCAATCAACTAAAAAAATACCTAAAAATTATTTCACTGATTCGCGCATTTATTTTTAATTCAATTAAAACTGCGAAATTTATTTTTTTTTTGGTGGTCATTAGATTCGAATAATATCAAACGCATCGCTTTTATGAACCACTTGGCGATGTCCCGAAATACTCGATGAGCACTCGGACCCCACGGCCCTAGTGTTTCAACCACAAACGGCTCAAACATAGAGCTCCAAATACGGTTGCAATACTTGCGGTATTTTAAGTTTTCTGCACCTGGAGCAGCCGCAGCAGTACAGCCCACCTTGCTAGGAAGGCGCAAGGATGTCGACGTAGGTTGAATCCCACACCAAAGGCCTACCCAACGTCCAAGGCAATATCTAAGCCTTAAGCAAAGAGCAAAAGTAGTTTCATTTTCAAAACTTCATAGTAGCGTTTGAAAACAAAGATGGTTGCCATCTAATGTACCCACATTTTGTCCAGTTAAGCGAACATAATTAAATGAAAGGAGCAACTATTTTTTTTCGCGATTTCAGGTTAAGTGCCATAGTAAGTAAAAGATGTTCATAATGATGAATTTTTCAGGTTTTCAGTTATTTCAATTACACCTTGTATATCTGAATAAGATCTCTTAAGAATTCTGGTTAAAAAAGAAAGAAAGAAAATACGTTTATTTGCGGTGAACATGACGCAAAAATGAACATAAACATAAAACTAAAATAAAAAAAGAAGGAAGGGAAACATGCGTCACATCCACGCAAAACGGCTATCGCTCAGCATTATGCTGCGACCCTATGCAAGACAGAGCCCCAGCGCTGGTTTTCAGCGACAGCCGGCGCTGACAACGTACTTTTAATTAAAAATAAATATAACACCTGCCCAAAACAAAAAACAAAATACTCGGGACTCTTTCCCAGAAATTCGTGTTTCAATTAACTAAACAGTAATTTTCAATTTTTTTTAAATAGACTGTATAATTATGAAGAAATGAAGATGAAGCCGATGAAGCTTAGTAATTTACCTGCCATTCAAATAGCTTTAATTAAAAAAGGTTACAAAAAACCATGACAATTTTTTTTTCTCGATCTTGATTTGATTAAACTTTTCTCTGCTGAAATAATTTATATTTTAATAGGTTTTTTAACTAAAGGTTTAATTTATATTTTAATAGGTTTTTTTTAACTAAAGGTTGATTAGTAGTAAGAAGGGCTCGTGGCTAAATAATAACAGCTGCACGTGTCGATCGAAAGTTAAACTACGCTTGCCGCGGTCGGTTCGTGGATGGGTATCCATTACATACTGAGACCCCTCCGTGCCTCGGAAAGCACGTGAAGCCGTTGGTCCCGGCTGTCATTCCCAGATCTATGTATGACACTCGACGTGTGACGGGTCGTCAGAAGCCCGAAAATCTGACAACCATGTCAGACTTTCGGGCTACCCGTCTTACCAAAAGGGTATCGTATTACCCAGTAACTGGGTTGTAGAGTTTAGATAGGCAGTCGCTCCATGTAAAACACTGGTCTGATTAGACTGGAAGTCGATCACAAAAATAGTTGGGAAAAGGCTAGATAGATAATAATGATGTTCATTAGTACTTAGAGTCTTTAGAGGCATTAATTCCTACTTACCTATATACCATCACTGGCTTCTGCCCGCGACTTCGTCCGCGTGTTTCACCCTCCCCCCCCCATATGTTTACGACACAACTAATATACAATTATACACTAAAAGTTAAATATGACTTAAAGAGACAGTTCCAAGCTGATCTAAAAAAACATAAAAAATAAGGTCAATCTTTTTAAACACCCTGTGGCGTATACAGTGTGTGTGAACCGACTCCATATTGCTACCATTCAAATCACTGCGAACCCTCATAAAATCACGAACATTAAATAGAACCTTTTTATTACTAAAACGAAAGAGATAGCGTGACTTTTCTCACTTATTTCTATCTTCCATCTCTTTCGTTAAAGAATTTCCATACTTAAGAATCAATATTCGGAGTATGGGAGCAACCCCCATAGATTTACGGGTACCATTGTAAAAGGTTTGTAAAATATTTAATATATCTTGTGTCCACAATGCAACACTGTTAACCCTTGAGTTATGATAGAACCGGTTATAACTGGAACGGTCCGGACGCAAATATAACTTTATTCATTTGTTTATCATTGAAAGACCATTTCAGACACCAATCTACATGGTCCTCAAAGATTATGTCCGGATTTTTATATAAACATTGACATTGATTAATTTTATATACATATTATAATGACATGAATTTTTAATTTGTAAAGTATTTTTTTTAATTTAATTATTGTGAATGTGAGGACTATTAAGTCATTTATTTTTTTCTGTTTTCCTTCTTAGTTAGTTTTAATCATGATCTGGCAGTTTGAGTAATTTACGCGGCCTATCCAAATGTCCTTTCTTTGGTATTGTTCGTCGAATCGTTGAGCTCCTTAAGACGGCGCCGACCATACGCCGACCGCACAGTGGCGCCCTCATCGTTTTTTTGGTCGTTTCTTTTATTTTAGAATGAAAATGCAGAAAATAAGCACGTTAAGTTGTGCTCCATAATAGTGGCCACTTTTGTCCGTTTTAGTGATTATAATAAAACTAAACAATGTAAAACTACCGTTTGTAATAATATTAACGTATAATCTTGTAGAGCACAACTTACCGTGCTTATTTTCTGCATTTTCATTCTAAAATAAAAGAAAAGACCAAAAAAACGATGAGGGCGCCACTGTACAGTCGGCGTATGGTCGGCGCCATCTTAAGTTCTGAGTTGAGCTGCACGATTTTTGACAAATGCGTGCAATGGACACTACTGGACAGGTCCGCTCAAGCTGTGTCGTTCTTTCCTCAAAAGACCATTTCAGACACCAATCTACATGGTCTTCACATGACCTGACCAAGATTTTATCTGGACTTTAAAAGAGACTGTGATGACCTCTGAGTTTGTTTCGGTCTTTCTACTCAGTATACTCAGATAGGAAACGCCGACCTCATCTAGCTTAAAAAAAATATGATTGACGTGTAAAAGTGTTTGTACAAACCTACTTACAGAAAATAAATCATTTATGATTGTGCGGTCTTTTTTTTTTTAGTGGTAAGCAGAGTTTAAGTCAGGCTGATGATCATAGCCTGGCTGGTAAAAAAACATACTTTCAAGAGTCAGTGTTTTATTATTTGTTTTCATGGTTCTACAGTTATAATTTCAATCATCATCTGCCTAGCCTTTTCCCAAGTATGTTAGGATCGGCTTCCAGTCTAACCGAATGCAGCTGAATACCAGTATGTTACATGGAGCGACCGCCTATCTGACCTCTAAAGCCCAGTAATTGGATAATACGATACCTCTTGGTAAGGGTTGTCAGACTTTTGGGCTTCTGACGACCATCGACTGTCAAAGATCCACGAATGACAGCCGGGACCAACGGCTTAATGTATGGACCAACGATTTTGGTATGTAAAGATGGTCACCCATCCTCGGACCAACCGCGACAAGGGTAACTTAACCTGATCGATCGGCTCGTGCGGCTGTTATTACTTAGCCACAACAGACAAGTCAGTTATTAATTAGCGGCAACAATTCTAAACCTGATTTTATGTAAATGTTTCTATACCCCGAATGCAAGGTCACCTAGCGAGCAAATATGAAAATTCAGAACCAGATATACTTATACAAATAATAATATTATTCAAACGTTCATATAATATTTATGTGTCTATAATAAATCGTCGATTGATTTATATACTGTCTGGAGGACATCCCAATATCCATGGTGTATTGGGATTTCGAGGAAAATTTATATAATAATATTATGATGCTGAACCTACAAAGTCGTAAGGAAACAAAGAAATATAATAATACTACTTTGTTATGAAGCAATGTTTAGCTAATAATTTTGTTTTGACAAAATACATGATAATTATTATAATCTTCACTTCATCGTCTTCCTAGCCTTTTCTCAACTACGTTAGGGTCGGCTTCCAGTCTGCCCGGATGGAGCTGAATACCAATATTTTACATGGAGAGACTGCTTATGTGACTTCGACAACCCAGTTACTTGGTAACACGATACACTTTGATAAGACTGGCTGTCAAACTTTTGGGCTTCTGACAACCCGTAACAACTGTCAAAGATCTACGAATGATAGCCGGGACGAACCGCTTAACGTGCTTTCTAAAGCACGGATCGGATCGGATATATAATAATGGATGGTCACCCATCCACGAAGCGACCGCGGCAAGCGTATGAACCTTTGATCGACCCGACCGGCTGTTATTATTTAACCACGAACCCCACATTATAATCTTCACTTACGCATTAAAACTTTATAAACACATGGAAAACAGGCTTGCTAAAGGCTTATCGTAAACCGTTGATGGACGATGACCGATTTCACACCCTGTGTATCTTGGGGAATGCATAAACAAACAGAATATTGATTTTGGTTGTCAGTCAAAAGTCTGAAAGTTTGACAACCTAATATAAAGTTTTCCGTAGAGGATGTGTTTAAATCCAGTTTTGAGAAAGGTTAGACACACCTGCGTAAGCTAAGAGCTAACACAAACCTGTTTTCAGAAGACCTATTAATCATCATTATCATAATCAGTCTATAATGTCCCCACTGCACTGCTGATAAACTGGCCTCCTCTCTTCGAGTAGGGGTGGGCTGTACAAGGGCCCAGCGAGAGTTGATAGATGTCACATGTCTTCAAACTTTTGGTTCTAGACCTAGGACAAGCCGGTTTCCTCACGATGTTTTCCTTCACAGTTTTAAGAGCAGTGGTACTGAAACAAATTACACAAAACAAAGTGTCTGCCTGAATTCAAACCCACTTCTTATAACTGTATCTACAACGCCACATGCGAACTACGCGTCATACTGACGACACGCAAAATCCTGCATCTCGCAGGCAGAGTTTACCGCGCAACTTGCATATATACAACAGTCCCGACATGAATCATCGGGCAGTTGCCCGCCAGACACAACACCCGACTGGTCGGAAGATCCTCCTTTTCTATGGAGGATGAGTGAATTTTACACACTGTTCCTCATATCTCTATATTATATAACTATTAACCATAACAATCTATTTAATAAAAACAAAACAGCTAAATAAAATTGCACAAACAGCATTAGTTTCTTAGTAACATTAAAAACCTTTTTCCCTAATCGAGTGTAATAGCTAGCACAGCGAGGGACCGTTTCAAGCCGTTTGTAGCTGTTATTCAATATACAGTCCCGAGTACTGCACAAATACATTTAGCGGATGTCACTTAGAGCAGGGGGGACACTAGGGTTACTGTGGTATTTAGGGATGTCACTTAACTGGACATTTTTCTAGGAGAAAGATATTTTAAAACTTTTTCATTGGAGAATTTATTAAGTAAGGTCTTGGTGGTTTCTGTGGTGTACGTATGTTTGGTACAGAATATTTTCTCTGGACCTATTTTATTTATGATTTGAGGATTGTGATTGTCATGACGTCAAGTATAAAAAGTAAGATTTTTACTTAGTATAAGAATGTTGAAAACTGCTTAAAAAATTTAGGTATTTTTTAAAGCTATTTTCAAAGTTCTGGTCCCTATTTATAAACCATCTAGAAACACTATTAAGTTTTTTATATATTATTTTTCCTCAGCGTATTATGCCATTTTTCCACTTAGAAACGAGTAAATACCTAAAAACGTGCATATCTTGCTTTAGTTAACTCATTTCTAAATCTTACAGCAAATCATCTGTCTATCTTTATCTTTTTTATTCTTAATCTTATATGTCTAGCCTTTTCCTAACTATGTTGGGGTCAGCTTCCAGTCTAACCGTATGTAGCTGAATACCAGTATTTACATGGAGCGACTGCCTATCTGTACTCCACAATTCAGTAATTGGGTAAATCGTACTGCAACATCACTGTATAGATAAAGTAAGGTTACATTTTGAAGGTATCGCTATTCAGCCTGTTCAATACATATATTTTGTTATTCTGAATTATTATACATTAGTGTGATTAAGTAGTTGCACTGATTTATAATAATTTAGAATCAAATTAAATATTTTTGTTATTTTTTCTATTCTTTTTATATTTTTATGTGTCCAACATTTATGTACAGACGCCAGCACATCAAGCTACCCGAAACTGTCAAATTTTCCCAATCACTTATGTTCTAGCGATAAAGTTGAAAATCTATTAAAGAAATTTGACGGATTGTAGTAGCTTGATGTGCTGGCGTCTGTACCTTAAAAATATTTTTAAGTGTGGCAACACACATTTTTTTATTGTCACTTTTTAACTTTTGTAAAACGTTTATGAGTGTAACTCGCCATTGTTTTTTTCTTTTTATTTAAATACAAGTGAAATCTATATTTTACTTACTCTGTGTCTTATTACAAACAGCCCTAAGGAAAATAATTACAGAAGTCGTCGGACATGTCCAAAAACAGAAAACTACCACCCATACCATTCGACAATACCCTGAAAACTAACAAAAAAGGTTGAGCACAATACTCTCACTTCACAATATTAGAAGCCTACATTTTTTCAGCGTGGAAGTAATTTTTTTCAGTCGCACAATGATGTTGTTCCCGTAAATTAGTTTTCTGAAAGCACTTGGGACTTTTAGTGATGGATAACCGTTGGGTTGCGTATATTTTCAGCAGCTTTTCTTTATTTTCTTGTTGTTCTGTCGGAACAAACAGATGGGTCTATTTTTTCTTTGAGTGATGCGTGACATGGTGTTTTTTGTGTTTTACGCTTTTCGGGGGTTTCGTGGTGAAGTCAGTTGCGAAGGTCAGCGAATATGAGAACTATCGCAGTCACTCAGACTACGGTCTCTCGGCTCAAGGTACTGTGAGCTCTTTACGAGAGTGAGAAGAACTCTAATTACCGGAATGGGTGAAAGGGTCAAATTAAATTAGCTAGCGAAACTCCACAGGGGCGATGGAGAATCGATATATTAACATGATACATTGTGATAAAATTCACACTCATTTTGAGAAGTGCTCCTTTTGAGAAGTGCACGTTTTGAGAAGTGCACGTTTTGTGAAGTGCACATTTTGCGTCCAGTGCACATTTTGCGAAGTGCACATTCTGCGTCAAACTCAATTAAACGAAGGTTTGTCATATAAAAAACAAAAAAAAATCAATAAAACTTAGGTACTAGAGAAGTGTACTACATTTTTAAATTTTTCATTTTTTAAAATATGCCTAAAAATGTGCCTCTTGTTTTCTTTTCACCGTTTTTTTTTGATAACCAACGACAAACGTAATGCCTTTTATAATGGAGAAACACTGACGTTCAAGTCACAGGTATAAACCCAGATTAGGGCCAGGGGACCTATAGTTAAGATACTACTTCTGTATGTTGTAAATGTCTGTAACAATGTTGTCACTAGGTATATTTTTATATGAAGAAAACGAAGGCTTATGTTTAACTTATCACCAGATAAAGTAAAATATATGTATCATCATAAAAACACTTTTTACTGCCAGAAATGGTAAATGATCACCAAAATCGAAACTCCATTTTATTGTAAAATACCTAGGTAAAGGTATTTATATTCTCATTTGCACGCGCTTGAATCCTATGTCGATTCTGGATAAAAACTATCCTATGTCTTTTCCCGGAACTCGAAAATCTCTAAACCAAATTTAATCTAAATCAGTTCAGCGGTTTAAGCGTGAATAGGTAACAGACAGACAGACACACGTTCGCATTTATAATATTAGTATGGATATTCGTTTAGATATAAATCTGAAATTGCTCCGTGTAATATTGATATTCAGCTGCATCCGGTTAGACTAGAAGCCGACCCCAACCAACATAGTTAGGAAAAGGCTAGGCAGATGATGATAAGTCTGAAATCGCAGTCCGCATTACACAGGGATAATAATAAACTGGTGTTATAAATGTATGCCACACTTCACCTACTCTGCTTACCCCTTCAACTAAATCCATTTATATGCAAGCGCTGTCTGCCAAGCAGGCAAGCATACCAATCTAGTGTAAAGGTCTGAGCGCAAATACTTAATCACTAATTACCTAGCCGTCATAAATATAATTAATTTTAGCGGTATCTTCTAGTGTGGTGTAAGTTTAAAGTGAGAAGCGTTTTGATAATTAAATGAAACTGTTGATTCGAGGGTAGGTAGAAAATTATTATATAATAGAAAATAAGGTAGAAAACGTAATATAGATATGAAAATATGAACAGGTACATAAATAATAACATAATTTAATATTAATGAAAATATTTTTAAGAATTTCATAATAATTACCTACATTATTCTTACGCAATACTTACATAAAATGACTAATATACTATACCTACCTATATACACAAACCTATTAATCCAAACTAATATTATAAATGCGAAAGTAGGTAACTCTGTCTGTCTGTCTTTCTGTCTGTCTGTCTGTCTTTGCTTCACGCCTAAACTACTGAACCGATTTGTGTGAAATTTGGCACAGACATAGTTTGGAACTTGAGAAAGGACATAGGATAGTTTTTATTACAAAAAATAAAATAAAAAATAAAATTTATTCCGGACATATAGCGCCATCTATTGGTCAAGAGGCGGCATCAATTCAGTACTGAAAATTCATCGGAAAAATGTAAATAAATAGTAAAAAGGTATGAAAATATAATAATATAATACAACTTTTAGTACAAAGAAAATGCTATAACGGAGTATAGATAATTCTATTATTACTATATGTCGAGTTGGTGATCGCGCAATGGTGTCGATCGTTACACGAGTTCGGTTCATGTTATTGTTTTAATTCATCGGAAAAAAGTAAATAAATAGTAAAAAGGTATGAAAAAAATAATATCAATATAATAAAACTTTTAGTACAAAGAAAATGCCCGAACGGAGTATAGATAAATAATCCGAGTTGTCACTATGCTCGATAGATGGCGTTGGGATCGAAATAGATCGCGCTATGGTTTCGTTACACGCATTTGGTTGGGTATCGGCCGAGCGCTTCGGTCCTTCGGTACTGTCGTGGAATTGTGGATTGATCGTTTCGTAAATTTAAAATTGGCTCATTATGTTGATTTTTGAAGAGTTCCCTAGAATATCTTCCACATTTCATTTTTGAAGAGATCCCGCGAGATCGGGAACTATGTGGGTAAAACCAAAAATCTGCCGGAAGTCACTATTCCACGCGAACGAAGTCGCGGGCAAAAGCTAGTATAATATAATTATACACCCAATTAAGCACATCTAATAATTTATAATAATATTGATTTGCTACTTAGCCCTCTTCCTCTCTCCTAATTTTGCTGTGCCCGACAGGGTTCATATTGATCTTTTACTTATAATACCATCTACGAGTATGTAATACATATGAAATGCAATAAAGAATAGAGTATTGAATAATTTGGAATGTTATGATCAAATGTCTTAACTGTTGTTTGGAAACATTTAGTGAGTCCTCATTAAAGACCGGAGGGGTAATTCTCACAATTTAAAAAAATACCTCACATTTTTGACCAGTTTTTCACATTGATTGTCGCTGAGATGAGATTGCGACTAGATTTTGAACGTTTTTGGTTACGGGAATTGGCCTTCTGACCTTCAATCTTGCTACGCCAGCAATATTAACAATAAAAAAATTGTTGCAAGATCAGAATAACATATTTCATGACTGATCATTTACCACATCAATATCAACCTTGTTATAGCTGCTTACGCAAGATTTCCGTGAAATTCTGTTAACACTTTAATTAAGTTTAAGTACAATATTATGAATACTTTTATCAAACATAAATAAGCCTCTGTCCTTTTACTTTGTGTGATGGAAATCACAACAATACTATGCTATACAGAAAGTTACAAAAAAAAACGTGTGGTGTCGGGGGACCCCGGCAGGAACGAAGTTAAAAATAAAAATCCAAGATGGCGGGCGGCTGCAAAAATTTCAAAATAAC
The DNA here is from genome assembly GCA_914767645.1 of Hydraecia micacea. Classification (NCBI taxonomy): domain Eukaryota; kingdom Metazoa; phylum Arthropoda; class Insecta; order Lepidoptera; family Noctuidae; genus Hydraecia; species Hydraecia micacea. The sequence goes on from OU611798.1 coordinate 1,729,179, forward strand.
GAAATTTTTTACAATTTTGCAGCCGCCATCTTAAATTTTCATTTTGACCTCACTATCAGCTTCAGCATCCTCGAAAACCATGAAAATTCTCTCTCTCTCTTTCTATCTCTATCAAAATAAATTCTCTCTCTATTTCTATCAATTTGAATCACAAAAAGAAAGACAGCTGAGAGAGAACACACGAAGGAAAGTTATTAAAAATATAATGGTGCCTAAATTTAACATAGCAAAGCATTGTTCACGTTACCAAGCAGTAGAGTTATATAATAAGTTACCTACTGATTTAAAAACTTTGGTATATAACAAAAACTTATTTAAGGCAAAGCTGAAAGCCTTCCTATTAGAAAAATGTTTATACTCTATATCCGATTTGAAGTTGAATGATTCCAGATAAATTGTGTATGAATTATTTGATTTGGTATTGACATTTAATTTATTTGACATATGGATTAGTTGGCATTTATTTGAATTGACATTTTATTTGATTGACATTTAATTTGCATTTAATTGACATTTAGTTTGCAGTTAATTGACATTTATTTAATTTTGACTGACATTTAAATTACATTTGATTTTATTTTATTTTATTTACGCAACATGGAATAGACATGATTGTTTCGTAGCTTATGTGGTTGGATAATTATATAATTCATAATTTAATTGACATTTAATTTATATCGATTTAGCTTTTTATTTTTCATTTAATTCAATTTCGTTGACATTTAACTTACATTTGATTGACATTTAATTTACATCTAACTGGCGTTTAATTTACATTTGATTTTCATTAAGTTTACCTAACATGGAATTAACATGGTTGTGTTTGGGCTTTTTATGGTTGGACATATAAACAGTAAGTTAATTGATATTTAATTCTCAGTTGATTTACGTAAAATGGAATAGATATGGTTGTTTTTGTGCTTTTTATGGTTTGACATGTAAACGGTTTCCGATTGACGACATGGTAATCTTTTTCAAATTATTTTTGTTATTGCTTCTGTTATGATTTGAAATGTAATTATTTTGTAAAATTCGAACACAATGTAAATTGTTTGATGAATAAATAAATAAATAAATATTACATAAATAAAAAGTCGTATGGAGGGGACATAACGCTTTTTCGTTACGTGACGATTTCTCTCATTTTACTCCTACCGCAAGCTCCGTAAAAGAACTTCGTTCCAAAAATAGTGCCCTGTTGTTACTAAACGCCCTACTAACCCAACTTAATGAACTGCATACCCTAATGAACTCATACCCGCTATATTCTCTCCCCTTGGACCTCACTAGCCTGGTAGAGGCTCTACGCAAAAACGGGGCCTCGCTCATCCCTGATATTAACGTCGGCACATGAAGGATGGCACTACAACGGAGAGAGGCAGACGCCAAATAAATATACAATGTTTTGCGGGTTAGAGTATTAATTTTAGGTGTAGAGCGCGGTTGGATGTAGCTGTAGAGGATGCAAGTTGTAGTAAATATTTTACGTGTCAGTTAGTTTTTTTTTTAATTTCATTTTGATAAATCAGTATTACTGTACAAAGTCTTTTCAGTTTAGTAAACGTAAGGTAGGATACCCTCAGGCTAGGAGGAGCGAAGATCTTCGGAGGATGGCTGGTAGCAGCTGGATTGGAGTTGCCGAAAATCGAGTTGAACTGAGCGTGAAGTGAGCTGTCAATAGTGGCAATCCCCAACATCAGCATGGCTATTGTGTAAAAATCTCACAGTGAAGACTTAGGTGAAGTGAACTTCATGTGAGCTGTCAATACCTGCTGTCAATCTCTAGCGAGGTGAAGTGAACTTCAAGTGAGCTGTCAGTACCTACTGTCAATCCCTAGCAATCCCAAACATCAGAAGGCAAACTCTCGTAATTAAAAACGCTCAAAACCTAGTCGCAGTCTCAACTCAGCGACAAACAAATGTCAAAAACTTGTCACAATATAGGAAAATTAGAGGTATTTTTGACAGATTGAGACTGAGATCAGACTGTGAACGTTCTTAAAATTACTAGAATTGCCCCTCAGGTGAAATGACGGGTCACTTCACTTAAGTTTTCACGGTGCGATTTATAGAGAATAGCAGCGCAGTTTTGTTTTATTTTTACACCTTGTTTTATGTATACTCCCAGGCCTTAACTTCTAATTTATAAACCGTCGCCATTTAGACTATCTGTGGTTGTAACGTAGAATTATTTTCTCAATTCCGCCTGCATAATTACGGTAGGACTGTAAATGTTGTTAATTTTGGCGTCGTGTCAGTGCAGAACAACAAAAGATATATTTTAATAAAGTATTGCTAAGACCTGTGGAATGAGGTGGGCCGAATTCTTATTGTGTGATATATGTGTGTGTGTGTGTTGTGTTTTTTTCTCTGTGATATGTTATGAACATACATATTCAATAAAATTAGGCATGTATAGTTAATCAATCCTCAATTCCCATTTCGCTTTCTTAAAAATATTATTGAACACACTAATGTAATGATTGCGCCTCTTTTTGTGAACCTCAATTAATAATATTCTGGGTCCTAAAAATACGAAACAGCTAAGTTTCAGCGACTAACATGGATGTAACGCTCGCCGGCTGCTGCCGCGGCTCCGCTCGCTTCGCTCGCTAGGCTCGCGTGTTTGGTCACAGTTCCAACCTAAACTAACCCGTTTGATCTAGGCAACCTAGCTTAGTTACTGTGACTAACTGTGAGACAATGCCAGAAAGTTGAAAAACGGCGCAATCATTCAAAAAAGTGTGCATCATTAGAAGTGCGCATAGATTTTAGAGGTTCATTAATTCAAAAAAATGCGTACGTCGTTTGAAGTTTTTACAGGATTAGTTAAATATTTCCCATAAAATAATTCTCCTACTATTTCTAAGTAATTTTCAGCAAATCATCCATTTTATTTTAAACTTTCCAGAATTTTAAACAAAATAAAACTAATTAATTCTTGCTGGCTACATCCCACATGTACCGTCCAACGCGGCCAAGATTAATGAACTGGTCCAATGAATGACAGTGGAGCCAAATACAACATCTAAATATATTTATATAGCACGAACGATATTATAAACAGAGACTGTTGAGTACACTCCGTGTGAATAAGCAGTTTTATTGAAGTTTTGGAATGTTCCACGCTGCTTTAAGGTGGATCCACACATTGCGAGCATGCGCTCCGCACGGCGCACAACGCATGCCTCGGCTTGAGGCGTGCGTGTTGACAAATTATACCAACATATGCTCGGGTCGAGCCATCGCGTGCGAAGCAAATGCTCGAGGCAAGTAGGCGCGCAGACTTGGCAAGGCATGCGCTCCGCACGGCGCACAACGCACAGCGCGTGTGCGCCGCACACGCGCTATTCGCTGTGCGCCGTGTGGCGGCCGGCTCATTGCGAGCAGTGCGTTGCGTTTGGATGGTTGTGTCCGCCTCGCTGCGGATGTACGCGCGCATTATGAACGACAAAGAAATGTTAAGAAAAGCAGTTTTATTATACGAAAGTAATAGATTATTATGGGATCCTAAACATAATCATTATTTTAATAAAAATAAAAAAGAAGACGTATGGCGTTTTCTTTCCTTTTCTTTTCAATAATTGAATTAATAATTATAAAAGCAGCAGCGGATACGCGCACGCGATGCAAAGGCGCCATCTTGACTGCTGCTGTGTGGGTTGGATCGGCCCGAGCATGCGCTGCGCGCTGTTTGGCCCGAGCAAACGCAGTTTCATTTTCGCAGTCGAGGCGTGCGTTGATATTCTACGCGGCGCACGCCTCGAACGTGCATGCGCGGCTACGTCCACACCTAACGTAATGCTCGCACTGAGGCACTTTGATCTTGAAGCATTTGCCGACATACGTTGGCTCGCCCTCGCGCGTGCGGAGCGCATGCCTCGCCACGAATATACAGGTCCACACTTGGCGAGGCATGCGTTGTGCGCCGTGCGGAGCGCATGCCTCGCAATGTGTGGATCCACCTAGAGACAGAAAAAACATCTCTTTCACAATGATGTACAGTCAAAAAAAGATATAAGTGACCAGGGTCATCGGATATAGTTGAAGTTTAGTAAGAAACCCATGGATGTTTTCGAATGAATGAATGAAAATTTGAATTTGAATTTGAATTTGAATGAAATTTAATTTGATAAATGAACTGTTTGTTTTCTATTAGCTAAATTAAATTTTATTGTACTTACCTAGAGGGGCTCGTAGCTAAATAAGAACAGCCGCACCGGTAGACTCAAGCTAAGCTAAGCAAGTTAAGCAACACTTGCCGCAGTCTGATCATCCATTACATATGGAGACCCCTCTACGCCTCAGAAAGTACGTTAAGCCGTTGGAACGACTGTCACGATCCGCGAATGACAGCCGGCAGGCTGTCATTCGTAGATCATGACAGTCATCACGAGTAGTCTCTGAGAACATCATCATCTGTCTAGCCTTTTCCCAACTATGTTGGGCTCGGCTTCCAGTCTAACCAGATGCAGCTGAATACCAGTATTTTACATGGAGCGACTGCCTATCTGATCTCCACAACCTAGTTATCGGACAATGCGATACCCCTTGGTAAGATTGGTTGTCAGACTTTCAGGCTTCTGACTACTCGTAACGACTGAGAACATAATATCTTAAATTATTTTGACATATGGGTGTACATGCTTTTTTTTTTTCGTTAGCTTATATTGTGTCCCACTGCTAGGCAATGGCCTCCCCTTTTTCCTTCCAAACTTCCCTGTCTTGAGCGATCTCTGGCCATGTTGGCCCTGCAAGCCTCGTTAGATCGTCACACCACCTTCGCCGTGGTCTACCTCGACGGTGATGTCCTTCCTCAGGCCTCCAGTGAGTGACGATCTTTGCCCATCTCTGCAAGTGCATTCGCGTGACGTGTCCGGCCCACTTCCACTTCAGCCTGGCTGTTTTTTCTCCAACATCCAAGTTTTACATGTTAAAAAAAAATACAAATTATAGTTTTAAGACATTGCATCGTTATATAACAGTTCCTATTGGTTTACCAATAGGGGTGTGGCATTTGGTTTGAATTAAACTTAGCCTAAAATGTTCCCACTGCTGGGACGCACGCCTCCTCTCTCCGAGAGGCTTAAAGAATAGCAAATTAATGAAATAAGCAACGCAGCCTTTAGCATTCTACCCCTGGCCACTGGGCTCTCTCAAAAATGCCGTCAGCGTATTCATAACCCAAATTCGCCCAAGAGAAATAATTTATTAAATCACAACTCGATTATGACCATCATAAACCTCTAAATTGCAATATTACAGAGCCAAATCTCCCTCGACCCTCTCCCTATTGTCATTCAATTTCGTAAAATCAATCAGGGTGCGGAGATTAGCTCTACACAAACAAACAGACGCTCCTTTGTTAGTTCTGTCACCCTAAACTTAAAGCCGATTGGCTTTATTTAAGCGATTGTGGTCGATGCCAGATTTGTCGATTTTAGAAGCGATGGGAAGTATTTTTTTGGGTAGTTTGAGCGTTGAAAAGATCTTAATTTAAACATATGAACTATATGTGAATGAAGACATTTTATAATTTCAAAAAAATCTTCATAGCATATCGCATCTCCGATAAAATAGGGTTAGAACTCGAAAAAATCGAATTTTGAGTTAACGATACAGAAATACTGCCTACAAAAAATATATATAAAAACAAACATACCTATTTTTTGTAAGCTTTTCAAGTAGGATAATTTTGATCACATAATAATAATAGTGTAAGAATAAAGACTGATTAACAAATCCGTGGGTTTATTTTCGCTTTTCTATAAATCCAGATTTTTCGAGTTGTAACCCTATTTTATCGGAGGTGCGATATAATAGTCCTCCGGACCGCAAGTACCCAGGATTCCCCGCTCAGCAGTCGCGCTTGCGACCACGACACCAACGGGGCAGTATGCCATATACGAATTGGTGTCTTTTAACTGCTGGTGAAACGAGAGTGAATGTATGAAGATCAAACGAAACGACTCTTCGTTTAAATATTTTGTTATACTTAGTGGTGAATCGGGAAGTGTCCATTTCTACTTATTTTGAAGGGTATCTGTGCCTGTGTGTTTCAAACACATTCCACGCAACGCAACGAATGGCAACGAATTTGTAATGCATTTGTAATGCCTCCATGATCAACACTACAAATAGCGCCATCCACGAAGACGCGCCCCACTCTTCTTCTTAATCGCTTACAGTACAAGTGTGCAACATTCCGCTAGTGTTTTAATTTTGTCGATACACAGTAATTACTTATTAGTGGGTAATTAGTCTGTATCAAAAAACTAAACACTAGCGGAATTAACTAGCGATTAGTAAGAAGAGTGGGGCGCGTCTTCGTGGATGGCACTATCTATACTTTGGTTTGTAAACATATAAAAACATTACAGGACTTCTAATACTTGAATAACTCTCTATTTCATAGTCACACTTCTTTGACCTTCGCAACAGTTAAGTGGACTTCTCGCACTTTCTCATAAGAAAATTAATTTTCCTACTTAAAATTCTACATAAAATTTTCTTTTCATTTTATAAATCTCCGTTCCGCAATACCTCTAGAAAGCAGTTTTCCTTGAGATCTGCATATAAATATGTTCTTGTATATAATAAGAGAATTATGTTTGAGAATATTATAGCGGCGAGCTTTGTGGTTCAAATGCATTCGTATCACTTTGTATTCATGGCTCGACTTAGTGTGGCGATAGAGATGTGGCTATATTATATATAGGGATGAGACATGGTTTTGTTGATATCGATGAAAGTTTTTTAATTGTAGATTGAATGTAGTGGTAATTTGATCTTCAATAGATAGACTTATAAAAATAGTCATCTAATCATAAGTTTTTTTTTAATCAATAAAATCGGACTAGGGACAAAAATTTTTTTGTTCATTTATAGACTACTATAAAAAATAAAAATTCCTAAGAAAAAAAGAAAAATGCGTTTATTGATATTACAGCAAAATAAATGCACCTTAAAACTATAAAACAGAAAACAAAGATTTTAGCGTCCCACCGAAATTTCAGACGGATTGGAGCAACGGAGTTTAACTCGCATTCGTATTTTCAGCAAGTCTTTACATTTGATACTCATATTGTAGGAAAGCATAAAAAACTAAGTCTCAGTATTAAGTCTCACTCTAAATCTAATATAGCTTACTATTTTAGAAGTAATATTAGATTCACTTTATTTTCCGAGTCATTCTCAGCAAGCCCTTTCATTTGATACCCATATTGTAGGAGTGCATTAAAAATAACTAGTCCATATTGGGTATTCCGCCATATTGGATTTAGAATGAAGTCACACAGCTAACCATGCGTTGTCATCCAAACTAAACGTGTATGTAAAATTTCAGCATATCTGCTTCAAAATTGAGTTTGCAAGATTCCACCCGAACAAACATATATTGCAAGTCAAATAAAAGCTTGTTTATTATAATGCCAAAAAGGCCTTCGCTCAGCATAATGTCAGATGACAACACAAGGTACACCGCCTGACGCTGGTTAAGCAAAAATTCACATTCCATGTCATCTTATCTGTAGATATGTTACGGCTAATAGCTGAAGTGCGGCTACACCTAGTTTCAGCCAGAACGTCGATGGAGCCCCGCCTCTTCCCGCCTTTTTCTGTATAACGGGTTTAAAGTAACCTAACCAAACCTAAACTCGAGGTGCCCTTCGCTCGCTCTTGCATCCTACATTGCCTATCGACCGACTACAACAATGCAACCGATGTCACCCGAAGTACACACGAACCGCATGTGACCGACTGCACCTAGTTGTACCCGGCTAAAACTAGATGTAGCCGCACTTCGGCTATTAGCCGTGGCAGATACACGAACATAACAGAACACGAATCTCCCAACAAATCTTCCAAAACCGTATCAAATTAAAATTTATCTAAACTCATGATTCATATCAGAACTCAAATTTCCAAGTTTCAATGGCGTCACAAGTATTCAAAGTGCTTTTGTATGGTAAATGACAATTGTGAAAGTACTCGAAGTTACTTCGGTACTTTCACTGAAGTATGTATATGCGAGGCACCGAGAAATAGGTTTTGTCAAAAATTTCGAAGATTTCTCCTCATTTTCTGGGTTAGAAGTTCGAATAATAATTTTCAGTTGTTGTTTGGATGTTGTGGTTAAATTATAAATAGCTGGAGGTATAATATTATAAACTTGTGTTTTGGAAAATAGAGGCAAATGTCTAAAATGAATGGAAGTTAGGTTTCAAGTTTTATTGTCAATGAATGACTAAGAAATAGGCTTAGTTCGAAATACTCGTGTTTCTTAAATATAAATGTTTATGTGTTTTATTCAAACAGGTTCGTAAGTTATATTGCAGATAACATTAGGCAAATAATAAGCATTGTTATTTAGTTAAGCAAATGTGCAATAAACTAATGAAAAAGTCACATATTACTAGTACAACAACACATACACACACTCGAAACATACTACACACTACTACCAGTTTAAATACTCACTAGTCTATTTATATAAGCATAGTGTAGTTTACAAATAACTAGTGTTACTTGTTGCATTATTTACTACTTACTATTTCATTGTAAGAGGTAAGAGGGGCTCGTGGTTAATATTCTTAACACTCTTCTTCCTTATCTCTTATTCTCTTTTTTAACAGTCGTTACCCTTGTAACGACTCCTTAGTCAGAACCCCAAAATTCTGACAACCAGTTTAACCAAGGGGTGTCGTGTTACCAAGTACAGTAACTGAGTTGGGGAAGTCAGACAGGCAGTCGCTCCATGTAAAATACTGGTAATCAGTTGCATCCGGATAGACTGGAAGCCAACCCAACTTAGTTGGGAAAAGGCTACAAAAGGATGGTATTACATTGTAATTCCAAAATATAAAATATCGACACTTCAAAGCAATCCCATCCCTAGACTTGTTTTCACCACCGCGACACCGTATCAAAATGTATATTATATTCGATGAGTTAGATTATTATTTATATTATATTCATAGTAAGTTTTGTTTTTATTAATAGTAAGTTTTTAGGTGAGCACCTAGGTCTTTGTTTTTAGATGAGGTAGATTTTTGGGATGATCTTATAGGGAACTAACGAAATTAGATATAATTATACAGAATAGAGAAAAGTGGAAGAAGAGGTAAAAAATAATTGCATAACACACTATAAATCACAATCCTATAGATTTCCAAGAAAATTGCTAATCCATTACTTCATAATTATGTTTAAAAATTTCGTTTGCTGAAAAACGTAAATAATGCAATGAATGTTTTTAAACTGTCAAAATAAAAGACGTTGACGTTGTCCGTGTGTAACGCATTTGCCCCGCAGGTTGGCGAAAGGATCAAGGTAGTCCGCGAAATTCAAATTTTCTCAGGTTTTTTGCAATTTGCCGGTCAGTATCAGGCTGTATGTTGATCTAAATATGACAATTATAATTATACATAATCAGCCTATAATGTTCCCACTGCTGGGACACAGGCCTCCTCACTGTGAGAGGGAGTGGGCCGTAATCCACCACGCGGGCCCAGTGCGGATTGTTAGATGTCACATGTCTTCGAATATTTGGTTCTAGGACATGCCGGTTTCCTCACGATGTTTTCCTTCACCGTTTTGAGAGCAGTGGTGATGAAATAATTTACACAAAGTAAAGTGCCTGTCTGGGTTCGAACCTACGACCTACAAGTCGTAAGTCGCGGTCGTTACCAATGGGCCATCACTGCTCTCAATAATTATAATTATATATTAACTTAAATTAAAATAAGCCGTGGCAGAGATGACTAGCCCCTACTGACGCCACCCGTTCACGAACATGACGCATGGCAACACACGGGAACCTAAAACTTTTTAATTTAATGCATTGACTGAACTCTAAATCACACTCCTTCGCTAGCCTAACCCTTAGTCAACTAAACAGAGATTATCTCATAAACTTTACGGTCTAGGTGTAGCGCCATCGTGTACCGTGTAACAGAGGGTAGTTAGTGCCGTATTGTGATGCTAAGCAAGTCATTATTATAAGTGGGTAGTTCCGAGTCGTGTGTGGGAAATATGCTGGGTGTACACCAACAAGCTATAATTCCAGCATATATAAAACCGAAGCTCCGAAGCGAAGCGCAAAAGCGACCGTTTAGTAAGAAACCGATGGATGGAAATATAATTTTATTAATAGAAAACAAACAGCTCATTTATCAAATTAAATTTCAGTCGACAACACCATCGGTTTCTTACTAAACTTCAAGAATATCCGACGATCCTGCATACTTATCTCTTTTATTGACTGTGCAAACATAGGTACCGTGCATTCGCGATTTATTTGCCAAAAAGTAGACAAATATGAGTTAATGGAAAAATAAATTTAATTCCTACACAATAAAGTTCAGTTTACGCTACAACTTTAAAAATTTTTATAACTTTGTCAATAGTGCTAGTCACTCTGAAATCAACTTAATTATGATTGAAATAAAGTTGATATTTGTTTAACTTGAATAAGGGTGTGCAGGACTGCGCACTTTTACTTTAGGTACCTACTGATTAATGACAGTAGCCCCCAAGACGTTGGGGGTACCCGGATCAGCTCATTTCCCCCTGTCAGTCACCGCGGGATGAAAACCATGAAGCAAATTAACAGCCCAAGGCGATGACCGATTTAATCGAACCTTGCGATTATCGATTTAAGTTCAAACGAATGAACCTCTGTAATATTGTTTTGATTATAAGGCTAATTTTGAATGAAAGGGTTTTAGTGCCCTTTTAACATTTTAAGCGCTTGGCTAAATATTCATTGCCGTGCCCCTAGCGCCCGGCTACAAATCGATAAAATAATACCTACAATAAATAAGGAGGAGAAATCGTTGTATTGATTAAGAAATAGTCAAAAAGTTTTTTTCTCTCTTTAATAATGGTTTTAGTTGTACCACGCAGTTAATAGGACAAAAATAAAACGAAAAAATCATGCATGTCTTGACACGAGCGGTAGGGGCACGGAAATATGTGTCGCATAAATGCGACACAAGCGGTTAAAAGGTTAAGATTCGAGTAAACACAGGGAAGACCAAAGATACGAAGGATGGACTGTGTGAATGATGATATGATTAGAAAGGGTGTGACTACCGAGATGACGACTAATAGAGAAGTGTGGAAGAAAAAGACGTGCTGCCAAATAAATTGGGATAAATGTAGGAGAGTTAAGTAAACAGTAAAGTTTAGATGGAATTTTCATTTGCTACCTATATTGTTTCCCAGCTGTAGTCAATATTAACATAACACATCATAACATCACGCCTGTAATTCTCAAATGGTTAGGCAGAGGTGTTTGAGTTCCACAATGCGTTTCCCGATATCAAAAACCTTCGTACAGAGGCCAGCAGACAGCACATCAAACTACCCCAATCTGTAAAAATTTCCCAATTGAATATGAACCTTATTCCTTTGTGGTAAAGTTGAAAATCTATCAAAGAAATTTGACAGATTGGGGTAGGTTGATGTGCTGGCCTCTGTAGGTCTGCGGATCGCGACGTTTGGGACTTGGTCTATAAGCCTTGATAATTAAATACGTGAGCATTTTTCTATTAAAAAAAAGAGGAAAGGGAGGCTTTTGCCCTTTAGTGGGACAAAGCAGGTTTATAAAAGTAATAATTTACATTCACAACCTAAATGCCTGCTAACCCTTCAAATCAAAAGAGTTAAAATATTTGTGCGTAAACTTAGTCCGTTCAAGAAAAGCGTCATTTACTACTGACATTAAGCATTTCATAGTACGATTACAGAATAGTGTTGGGACCATTATGTATCGATTATCGATAAATAACAGTTTACGCTTTCAAGTGACTCATTTATTTACAGAATTTATTAAGACTTTAGGTAACCATAAATACATTTAATTAATGCAAACCTTTTGTTCTCATATTTCATTAAAATCAATCTGCCTAGCCTTTTCCCAACTATGTTGGGGTCGGCTTAAAGTCAGAAAACCAGTTTTTCACAAGCAACTGCCTATTTGACCTCCACAAATCAATAATTAGGTAACACACATTGGTAAGACTGGTTGTCAGACTTTTGGGCTTCTGAATACCCGTAACGACTGTCAAAGATCTACGAATGACAGCCGGGACCAACGGCTCGGCTGAAATCACTTAGCCACGACCCCCTCATTTCTTTAATGCCTGTGTAATAAGTCAATATCAAAGTGGTAATAGTTCAGCAGCGAATAACAGGCGTCGCACTGGCGAGCGAAAGGTCGTGAGCTCAAATCCCGGTCGTTGCACTATTGACTTAATCCTACTTCTACTACAAACATGTGAAGTTGGAGTTTAAAGGTTTATTAGACTGTTTTTAATTTAGGAATTAAGAAGTTGAACGGGTACTATCCTGACTGGTTTAATTAGGGTCCCTAGATCTATTAATGTTACTAAGCACATGTTTTGACTAAGACATATTACCGTCTCTATCTTGCACTTGTAGTTTGACAGCTGTGTGACAGTGACAGGAATAGCGCTTAGCCAAAGTATGGGCAAAATTTAAAGGAAATTATAAAGGAATTTCCTTTCCATTTTGGAGAAGAATTACAGTTGCTAACTCAGAGTTGTGTCTTTTTGCTAGAAAGTTTAACACACTTTCCATCACAATCTGAATCATTGTGAAAGATATTGCTAATCCATTGCTACATATGTTCGAAAAATGTGTCTGCTCAACAACGTAAATAACGCAATGAATGTTGTTGAACTGTCAAAATGAAAGCCACTGATAGTGTGTTACGCAATTACTTAGCTGGAATACGTATAATTTTCACATTTTTATCAATTATTAAAAACATTCTAAAGTTGAGCTTTAGTTCTGTCAATTCCATTTTAATGTAGGTTATTTCCACTATAAGATCAGTATTTATCAGTATTCTATTTTCATAATATAAATGACGATCAAAAGTGCCTTTTAATGGCTTACTTAAAACTTTGAGTGTGAGCTTTTGAAGTAAATAAAAACTGAAATAGTCACAAGTACTAACTTAGTTTTCATGAACGTAAAATTCATTAAAAACTTACTTTCAACTTATTACAAGCAACGCTACCAAGCGAAGGTAAGAATATCGATTACAAACGAAACTACTCGAGCATTTTCCCAGCCCTTTCATTCGATTTAAATATCGTTTTAACGGCACTCGGTTCAAATAACCGATTTTAATTCGGTTCCCGATCTCTGTTCATAAAATGCATTTAATATAATTTGATTACGAATTTGACTGCGGACATTATTTTAAATTGAATTTTCGAGTTTTCAACTTTGCAGTCACTTTTGATAATTATTATTTTAGACGTTTTCATTATAGAGGTACTATATTATGATTTCATTATAGCGGTTCTGAAGGAGTTTTGAAAGGGTTCGTTCAAGGCCGGTTTGTATTTTGTTTATGATTTTAATATTTCTTGTTTAGCTTTTGCGCAGTAGTGGCCCACTGGTAACGTCACGACCCAGACCAACGAGTTGTTGGTCATGGGATCGAACCCAGGCAGGCTTTACTTTGTGTAAATCATTTCATCACCACTACTCTCAAAACGGTGAAGGCAAACATCGAGAGGAAACCGGCACGTCCTAGAACCAAAAATTCGAAGACATGTGACATCTACCGACCCGAAGCGGCCCGCGTGGTGGATTACGGCCCCCTCCCCCTCACCGAGAGGAGGCCAGTGTCCCAATTAATTATCCAATGCGTAGGTAATATGTTATATGGCTACACATTGATACCCACTCTCTCTCACAGAGATACCCGTGTCCCAGCAGTGGGAACGTTATAGGCTGATTATGCATGTTAAGTTGTTTATTAGAAATTAATATAGATAGAGAGGTATAATGTTATGACATTATAACTCTCCACCTTGTGGGGAGGCCTTCCAACGCTACGTCTTCCGGTACGCGGTCGCCACTCCAGAACCTTTCGGCCCCATCGGCCATATGTTCTGTTCTGTTATTTTGATGACATGAAAGACCTCATTAATAAATAACGAAATAATAAAAGCGCAAAATGGCCCCAAGAGAGCAAATAAATTTCTCAAACAGCCACTTAACCGCAACTGTTTTAATTAAATGAAATCCATTAAAAATAAATAGGACTTAAAGGTACCAATCTAAGCTACAAGTGTCTCGGTGGCGCCACAACCGGAAATGCGGCTGGTGACAGAAACCACCGGCCGCCATTACCGCGCTCCGCCTTTGACGCCACTTCCGGTGTTCAACGCCTGAATCGTAAGCGGTTCCGGTAGCCATAATTTAAGGTTTTCAAGACTTTTATGAAGAAGATGTGTTTTTGAATGATTTATGGACCTTCAACCACAGAATAATTTTATGAAGTTTAAGCAGGGTCAATTTCTTGGAGCGGTGAATACTTACGCGAATCCCGCACCCCCGGCCATAGGCGGAGGTGGAACACCGCGGTGGTTTTAGCCGGTAAGAGTCCGGCATGCCCCTCTGCCATCCCCACGATGGAGGAAGTCCATGAGGATTTCCAACACGCATCAAAAAAAAAAAAAAAAAGGATCAATCTCTTACAAATAAGTATCATGCTATCCATTAATTCAGTTCTATGTCTATCTACGAGTATCTATGTTAGAGGGTTTGATTTCCGCAGTTAGTCCTTCTGGTCGATCATCGTACGTGCGCCATGGCGGCCGACGGTGATTATTTCAACCAGCCCACCTCCAACTAGAAGTAGATTGAGTCTCCCGGTCGGTTTAGAACATCTGCAAAAGATCTAGGTGCCCCGAGGGGTTGAGTTGTAATCTGGGTGACGCCTGTGCATTCAAAGAGCATATAAATGCGCAACGGTTTCCTCAGCCTCCATGCACAGAGAACTGCCCGTTATGCCTAATGTGTGAAAATGTTTGTTTAGCGAGCAGTGTCCCGTGATGGTTCGCGACACCAGGCGCAGGCCGTTCTCGTCCAGGCGTAATAAGCACCTAGTTAGCTTGACATCTAATGATTGCATAGCTTTCCTCGGCTGCCTGTAGCCCGGTGTCGAGGCCTACCAGCTTTCTTATTTTTTTTTTTGTTTTTTATTGAAGTGAAAACTTCTTTAGGCACGTTGGGCATTTTTTGAGATGAGAAAAACCATTCAATTCGCGCCACTGTTACCGTAAGCGACACCGCTTCGGATGTGTTCGGCTGTCCTCGGGGTGTACTCGGTTTTAATGTAGGTATCCGATA
Organism: Hydraecia micacea; assembly: GCA_914767645.1. Lineage (NCBI taxonomy): Eukaryota > Metazoa > Arthropoda > Insecta > Lepidoptera > Noctuidae > Hydraecia > Hydraecia micacea. The sequence goes on from OU611798.1 coordinate 1,744,356, forward strand.
TGTCAGTGAGTGATGCAAAGTATTCTGTTTGTGTTTTGTTTTCGCTTATGTGGGCACTCCCGGAGTGCCACTGTTTTTTTTTTTTTTGGGTTTGTGTTATTTTATGCGTCGTGTTTACCGCAAATTAAGTATTTTCTTTCTTCTTTCTTTCAGCTTGTATGTGGGTATAATCCTGTAGCCATGCAAGCAAGAGTGGTGATCGATGTTCATGTCTTCATTGTATAAGAAGAGGGCTTTGCTCAGCAGTGGAACAATAATAGTCATGGTATTCTAATGTTTACTAGGTACTATTTATGTCGGCCCCATCGGCCATCTGTTCTGCGAGCAATGTGCCCTGCCCACTGCTACTTAAGTTTGGCAATTCTTCGGGCTATGTCAGTTACCTTGGTCCTCCTGCGGATCTCCTTATTCTAAGGATTTGGAGTGGCGACTGCGTACCGGAAGACGTAGCGTTGGAAGGCCTCCCACAAGGTGGACCGACGGCCTTGTGAAGGCCGGAGGAACCCGTTGGATGCGAGAAGCACAGAACCGGTCGAAGTGGAGGTGCTTGGAGGCCTATGTCCAGCAGTGGACGTCTTTCGGCTGAAATGATGATGAAGATGATGACTAGTTATGTATTGAGTTTAGATCAAATAACAGGTTATGTTGAATACATTAAGAGAAGTGCTATCTATGAACAGTGATCTCAGAGATCAGATAGGCAGTCGCTTCATATAAAACACTGGTATACAGCCGCATCTGGTTAGACTGGAAGCCGACCCCAACATAGTTCGGAAAAAGGCTAGGCAGATGATGATGATGACGTAGTAGCTGTTGGTCGACTGAAAAAGGTGTTGAATGAAAATATTATCGAAATTGTATTTCATAAGATAAAAATCAAACCGTTACACGAAAAAATATAAACACAACATTAATATTTCAAATACGAACCCAAGGGACGCCATCTTGAAAGAATCCAATGTTACCAATCGAAAATTATCAATTCTTTATTCAAAAAAATATACCGAAGTGTAAACCGAACGGTGGACGAAAAAAGTTTTTTTTGTAATTTTCGTTTAAGAATATTGTAGGCGGAGGAACCTTTTGTAAACGGACCCGAATAGATTTTGATTTGTACTTTTTAACGAAGAATATTGGCAGGTGAGACATTTTTTCTTCTTCCTTGTTAATTTTTTTACTCATTCTTTTTTTTTTTGGAACGTTTAAATTCTAAGGCTTTATTTTTGAAGGATTGATTTTCTTTGCTGGCAGTGTCTCGAGTAAATTATAAAGGTTTCTTCGGCAAACCTTCGCTTTCATTGAAATACAATGATACAGAATTAGCTTTTACACGAGCTGTTTTATTCAATACCCGGGTAGGAACTGAAACTCTCGTGGCTTTGTTACTATACAGCGAAGATAGCATAATATATTTAAAAGGTTAGGTTAGTTTATGTTTGCTTTGCTGATGACATCGTCATAATCGCAGGTACGCTAGAACAGTTAGACCAGATGCTGCACAGCCTAAACGGAGCCTCTCAGCGAGTTGGCCTCAGCATGAATTTGGACAAGACGAAAGTCATGTACAATTCTCACTTCTTGCCGAGTCCAATCTTATGTAGATTGGAAGGGTCACTTCTCGAAGTTGTGAAGGAGTATGTATATCTAAGGCAAGACATCCAGTTGGGCTGGGCAGCGTTTGGAAAACTATGTCAAGTCTTTTCGTTGCCTATCCCGCAATGTTTGAAGACTAGGGTCTTCAACCAGTGCATCCTGCCCGTTAAGACATACGCTGCCGAAACGTGGACTCTGACAGTCCGGCTGATCTCCAAATTCAAGATCGCTCAGCTCGCTATGGAGCGGACTATGTTCGGAGTTTCTTTGAAGAATAAAATCAAATGCAGTGATAAATTCTCCGGGAAAGAACCGGAGTTACCGACATAGTTTACATAGTAAGCAAGTTGATGTCGCAGTGGGCTGGCCATGTTTGTCGAAGGACCGATGGCTGGTGGAGCAGACTAGTCCTAGAGTGGAGCATCCTAAAGGCAAAACTAAGTTGTAACAATCTTAAAAAATATACTTCAACTGGTTACCTAACCACCTGTAACCCCTTAGCAACATTTCCCATCAACATATAGGGTTAAAACAAACCACAAGGGATGTTCCCCTATAATATAATCAAACTCATGAGAACAGGGATCCGGCAGAGAGGTAAACTTTATATTAATGAACGTAAACTAACTTTTGAAGAAGTTTAATTGCAGGAGAATGAGGGTAGATGTATGAGTTAGTAGTCGTGACTGTAAAGGTCATTAGTTCGATCCCCGGTGAGATGAAGTTTTATTGGGATTTTTCTTTATTAAAATGTTAGAGTCTAGATTTTTTATTTTTAGTCGGATGTGGTCCTGTTACCTGAGAATTATAACAAAACTGATAAAATGTGTGTATACTATGCCTATCACCCATCTCTGCCTTACCATTCGAGAAAGAGAGGTAAAATGTTTCGTTAGTGTGAAGTTTTAGATTCTATCCCCGTGTATAACAAAGTATTTAGTTGTCTGGCATTTTTTCTAAACTGGGCCTTTTTGGCGCAGCCGTAAGACACACTTTCCTGCTAATTTCTTACATCGGACATTACACTTTTTACTTTTATTATATTATATTGAATTAATGCTAAAAATAACAAAATTCAATCCTAACGTAAGTAAAACTATACAGAAACTAAAATATAGCGTCGAAAAATTCATCCGCATCGCTGTCGACTGGTAATGTACCCAAGAGACTGGCGGCATTACCACGTTGTATGGCAATGCTTAGCCTTTGGCCAAGGTTTTTACTTGATTTTTGTTTTTATCTGATGAATGTATCTGGTGTATTGTGTGTCTTTCAGTCTGTGCTAAATAAATGTATTTTCTTTCTTTTCTTTTTTTATTTGGCTGGGATTGTGAAAGTTATTTGAAAAAATAGCAACCACACAGATTTGAGGTGTTCGTGTATGTTTTAAATAAATGTAATCCACTATATGGGTGCAAAGAAAACAATCCAAATCCACAAAATACGTCTTCACTCTGCGAGTGTTCAAGCTCGACTGCCATGTTCCCAAGTAACACCGTACACGTAGGCTACCGTTTGACAGCTAGTTGCTATCAACCGGCAAAAATCAGTTCTTTCCATCTATTTAATTAAAAAAATCAAATAATTAATTCTCTGTGAGACAACACACAGCCTAAACCTCTGGGTCTAGAAGCATCAAAGCACAAGTTAAATATAAATAATTGAAGTTTAAATAAGGAAGGAATTGTTTATGTAAACTCATCCCCGAAAGGGGACAAATAGGGGTTGAAAGTTCGTCATTTTTGCCGATGAGAAATCCCATTGGGAACACGGCTTGTCTAAACTAATATAATTAAGAGAACATATTTGATTTTTTCTGTGTGTGTTTATTACGTTTTCACGCTAAAACGGCGATGTTTTTAAAGAAATTTATTTAACACATGAGTTCACCATGACCTGAATTAGGACATAGGATAATTTTATCACCCTATTCCCACGGAATCGAGACTTATGCGGGCGAAACCGCGAAGCGCAGCTAGTTGTTAATAATAACGTAGTCAAACATGAAACTATAGTGAAGTTTGCTCACGTATGTACGTAGCCTAGTGGGCACATGCATAATTGTATCAACTAGTTTAGAGCCCGGCGTTGCTCGTCTATGCATTTTGGTAGGAGTTTAACAAATTTTAGAACTTTAGCCAACAAACTTTGTTTTAGGTGAATTTAGATTTTGGTTTTTTTTAGCTTGGCCCGCTGAAAGTGGTTGAATATTATGGCTTCGTACAGGTAGGTAGTAGGTATTTTTTGGCGTCTCTTTTTGTGAACCTCAAATAATTCCTATGTTGGGGTCCTAAAAATACTAAATATTTAAGTAACTGCTACCAACTGGGATGTCAATCAACTCTGCTGCGGCACCGCTCGCTTCACGAATTCGGCACGCGCGTGGTCATAGTTCTAACGTAACTTTGCCCGTTTGGTCAGGGTAGCTTGGTTACTCCGACCAGCTTTGAGAAAAGGCCATAAAGTTCAAAAGAGGATCATTTATTTTAAAAAGTGTGCATCATTAGAAGGTCAATAAGTTTTTAGAGGATCAGTTATATATTAAATAATTTAATAATAGGGCTTGATTCAGAAAGCGGTACTTCTGGATACGGCCCGCATTGTTAGGAGGTTCCTCTCTCTGGAGCCCTGACCGCCGGTAGATTGGACCCTGTTCCCGATACCGGTGGGCTACTATTTTTTATATTTTTAAATGTTTTTAAATGCTAATATTTAAAAATATAATTTATATGTAAATAATGAAATAAAGGAAATAATTCAATATTTAAATATAAATATTGAAATTAAATTGTATGCAACATAATTATTTTCAAGTAAGTAATAATGGTTTCTATGTAAATTAATGTAATTGGTGTTGAACCGTTTTAATCAACTATAAATCAATAATATTTCCCAAACAAAAATAGGCCTATACTCTGTTAGTGAACGCCTAACCCTTGTCCGTTGGACTACGTTCAGCAGTGGACGTCTTCCAGCTGAAAAGATGAACGGTCAAAAGAAGATTTCATTTGTAAAAAGTCTGAATTTGTTCACTTTATATTATAAGCTATGACATTATTATACTCGAGGGGTCCGTGGCTAAATAATAACAGCCGCACAGGTCGATCGATCAGGTTAAGCTACGCTTGCCGCGGTTGTTCTGTGGATGGGTGACCATCTTTACCATACCGAGACCTCTCCGTGCCTCGGAAAGTACGTCAAGCCGTTGGGCCCGGCTGTCATTCGTGGATCTTTGACAGTCGTTACGGGCAGTCAGAAGCCCGAAAGTCTGACAACCAGTCTTAGCAAACGGTATCGTATTACCCAGTAACTGGGTTGTGGAGGTCAGATAGCGACCATGTAAAATACTGGTATTCAGCTGCATCTGGTTAGACTGGAAGCCGACCCCAACATAGTGGGGAAAAGGCAGGCAGATGATGACATTATTATGCTCGCTTCCTCTAACCTAAATGGAATTAAAACATCAACTCGTGAAGTGTGTGTGTGCTTTATGTCATCATGCTTGGCAGATCTATTGCTATTGGCAAACAGGAGGATTCATCTGCCTTTACTCTCGACAAAATCTAACTAATTACATATTTACAATCTTAATGTTTTGGTGTTAAATGAAGCATTTATTCTATCTATTCAAAATGGCGAAAAAATTCGAACCGTTTACCCAACCCCCCCTTTTCACTGCTAAGAACTCCTGCCCTCAAACCCGCTACATCTGTCGCGGTACTGTGGCCCAAGTGGTCGGCTCATTAGGAGCCTAGCGTCAACTATACTTGTGGCACTTCAACGTTTGTTATCTCTCAAGCCTACCTGAAGGTACAAAACGACAAACAATGTGGTTGAGAATAACTGGTTTTAACGTATTTTTGACTAAAATCTGTGTGGCTGGCTGGCTTTGTTTAAAAATTTGTATTTTCTTAGTAATAAGTACTTACCAGCAGGACATCAGGGAGGGTCATTCCCGTATTTTTAAGAACGTCAGATTCTAATTTCAGTCCCAATCTGTCAAAAAGTTAAATAAAAGCTTGTAAAAACACCTATGTTTTTGATATCTATGTTTTTGACATTGACTTTCGCTGAGATGAGATTTTGACTATATTTGGAACGTTTTTAAATACGGGATTGACCTTCTGATATTTCACCATATAATTATTTTATTAATGTATACAAAATATTGTAAAACATTTTAAAAGAGCGGAGTTTTTTGCCCGTTCTTCTCTATACGAAACTACCTTTTGGAAGACGGCGACTAGAATCAATTTTTTTTTTTTTGTAAATTTTGACGTTTAAAAGTGCCTTTATGTGCCTATTTAAAATAAATGATTTGACTTTAAACACTTTCTGATATTTTTGCAGTTTTATATATTATTGTCAATCGTAATAGCTAAGATTGCTTGCTGGTCTATCAAACTTGAGATTTTACAGCAGATAGATTGACTGATAAAATCTATAGCATACGTCCATTGCAACACATTTGATGCCATGTTGCCGTACAGCAACTTTGTTAAGCCAAATATCAAATTTTGAGCATCGTCGGGAGCCACATACCTTTTTGTTTTTGATAATCTATGAAAATAAACGAAAAGACGGCCGATGGAGTAAAGATGGGACTGAATGGTGGACAAGGTTAGGAGAAAGAAACCAGAGTCGTCCAAAAGCGCGCTAGGTATCGTCGAATTCACGGGAGACACCTGGATGAGGGACTCACGGAACCGGGAAGGATGGCAGAAGAAAGACCCAGCTGTGGGTGATTCCGGACTGAAATAATAATGATGATGCAAATACCATTTTTTTTTACCTCACGTAGCAAATCATCATCTGCCTAGCCTTTTCCCAGCTATATTGGGGTCAGCTTCCAGTTTAACCGAATGCAGCTCAATACCAGTAGTTTACATGGAGTGACTCCACAACCCAGTTACTGGGTAATACGATACCCCTTGTTTAGACTGGTTGTCAGATTTTTGGACTTCTGATGACTCGTAACGACTGTCAAAGATCCACGAATGACAGCCGGGACCAACGGCATAACGTGTTTTCCGAAGCACGGAGGGGTCTTGGTATGTAAAGATAGTCAGCCATCCACGGACCAATCGTGGCAAGCGTAGCTTAACCTGATCGATCGGCCCGTGCGGCTGTTATTACTTAGCCACAAGCCTCTCACGTAGCAAATATTAGTTAATATTTGTTACGTGGAAACTGAAATTTATGTAAATGTGCTTACTTTAATTAATTAATCAAAAAACAAATACCATTTCGTTCCTTTCTATCCAAAACACTTACAAACCTCATACTACACCTTACAAAACCGATCTCTTTAGACAATGACACCTGAAATACAGATTATAAATCATATTATAACAAAAGGATATCTCCAGGACGCGTCGTTATGAGGGGGTGTAAGGGCTGTTATAGGGGGTGGGGTGTAAGGGGGTGTTTGACTTCAGTTGAGATAACATGGCAGGTGTTGCTAAACTTGGTGACAAATTACACCAGGGTAGCGGAGTATAGTTAGATTTATACTTTATGTGATGTTCATGGAGATTTGTATGGCGTGGGAACCGGGTTTTTAGGTGAGATGGAAAGAACATAATATTTTTTGAAAAAAAGTCTGCATTTAAATTCTATGTTGTTTTGGACTACTGCTGTTTGGCTGTCTGGACTTTAAAAGAGACTGTGACCTTGGAGTTTGTTTCAGCCTTCTCAGAGTAGTCAGATAGGAAACGTTGACCTGACCTAGTTTTTAAAATATGATTGACGTGTGAAAGTGTTTGTACAAACCTACTTACAAAAATAAAACCATTTATCATTTATTTATCATTTACCCACTGCTATGATCTTTGTCGAATATCCATAAGCTTTGATCTTTAACTGTTCTCATTCACGCTTGTCCTATTGTTCCAGATATATTTTTGAAGTGAAAACTTCTTTAGGCGCGTTAAGCATTTTTTGAGATGGGAAAATTCCATTGAATTCGCGCCACTGTTACCGTAACTACACAGCTTCGGATGTGTTCGGCTGTCCTCGGGATGTACTCGATTTTAATGTATATCCGATATGTCAGTGAGTGATAGCAAAGTATCCTGTTTGTGTTTTGTTTTCACTTCTGTCGGCACTCCCGGAGTGCCACTGTTTTTTTTTAACTGTTTTCTTGAATTATTGTCTTTTCTCACCAGTACTACATATTATACAATAGGTTTTATAATACGGGCCTTAGACCGAACGATGACTGCTCAAATGCTCATTCCATCTCTTCTCTACCAAAAACACTTATTGTAAACAGGTATTTTTTCTTTCGTTAGTTTATGCATTGACATTTTAGTAAAGTCACGAATATCACGAAAAAAAAACTCCTTTTCTCGTTCTAAATTGTTCGTTTAATAGCCTATAATGTTCCCACAGCTGGGACACAGGCCTCCTCTCTTCAGAGGGAGTGGGTTGTAATCTACCACGCGGGCCCAGTGCGGGTTGGTAGATGTCAGATCTCTTCGAATTTTTTATTTTAGGATATGCTATTCCTCGCGATGTTTTCCTTCACCATTTCGAGAGCAGTGGTAGTGAAATTATTGATACAAACTAAAGCGCCTGCCTGAGTTCGAACCCACGACTTACAACTCATAATTGTGCCGTTACCACTGGGCCACCAATGCTTAAGTAAATCCATCCAAACTAATATTATAAATGCGAAAGTAACTCTGTCTGTCTGTCTTTCTGTCTGTCTGTCTGTCTGTCTTTGCTTCACGCCTAAACTACTGAACCGATTTATGTGAAATTTGGTACAGACATAGTTTGGAACTTGAGAAAGGACATAGGATAGTTTTTATTACAAAAAATAAAATAAAAAATAAAATTTATTCCGGACATACAGCGCCATCTATTGGTCAAGAGTCGGCATCAATTCAGTACTGAAAATTCATCGGAAAAATGTAAATAAATAGTATAAAGGTATGAAAATATAATATAATACAACTTTTAGTACAAAGAAAATGCTCTAACGGAGTATAGATAATTCTATTAGTACTATATGTCGAGTTGGTGATCGCGCAATGGTGTCGATCGTTACACGAGTTCGGTTCATGTTATTGTTTTAATTCATCGGAAAAAAGTAAATAAATAGTAAAAAGGTATGAAAAAAAATAATATCAATATAATAAAACTTTTAGTACAAAGAAAATGCCCGAACGGAGTATAGATAAATAATCCGAGTTGTCACTATGCTCGATAGATGGCGTTGGGATCGAAATAGATCGCGCTATGGTTTCGTTACACGCATTTGGTTGGGTATCGGCCGAGCGCTTCGGTACTGTCGTGGAATTGTGGATTGATCGTTTCGTAAATTTAAAATTGGCTCCGTTGTATTAGTAGATTAAAAGGTTTATTTGTTGGGTTTTCTGGTGGTTGTTTTCAAAATTGGTTCCGTTGTATTTGTCGATTAAAAGGTTTATTTGTTGGGTTGTCTGGTTGTTGTGTAATGTAACTCACACACACATATTTCACATTTCATTTTTGAAGAGATCCCGCGAGATCGGGAACTATGTGGGTAAAACCAAAAATCTGCCGGAAGTCACTATTCCACGCGAACGAAGTCGCGGGCAAAAGCTAGTATTAACATAAAATAAATATTTCTCCTTCACAGGTGCAACACAAACTCTTACTGCAAACAAATACAGAATTTCCAATATTGATCTACAAATTAAATGTAAATTTTCGCTTGAATTCTGAAGTGGTCTCAAGTAATCAAATGAGCCCCTAAACGCTGAATGTTTGGACAAAGTTTATATTAAATATAATACTTTTGGAATGCAATTAGCGTACTCGTAATTTTGCATGTTTATTTTCAAGTTTATTTCAATAAGCCTTCAAGTTTGTGTGTGGCGTAGGGCGCGGGATGTAGCGTTTTGCGATACGCGGAAGCGATCGCTGCTCTATCTACTGATGCCACTACAGTTAACTTAAGTTATTGAAGATCTTGGGTGAGTAAGAATCAAGCGTTATTAGGTATGATAAAAATTATTATTGCGGGTTTTATGCTGTAATGGATTTTATGATTTCAGCACAACTAGCTGTTGATGTCGGCTAACATTACAATGAGAATACAATTTGTCAGATTCAAAGATGGGAGAAGATTTTTTGTAGCTTAAGTAGCATAAAGTGAATAAGACAAAGTGAAAAACAGAAGACGAACTAGCAGGGGTCGAGGAGGGAGGGGTGGTGGGGGGGGAGGGGGTTCTCAGGGGATCAAACCGGAATAAATCGAAGTAATGTCCAAACAACGAGGACTTAACATCAATTTGCTCTTTTTATCAGATGAAAATAGAATACCATTATTATTGTCGATTGCTTTACCTTTATTCCTTTCGAATATCACCTGAGCTACAAGAAATCGCACGATTATTAATATTAAAGCACTTTCGCTCATCCCTCACACCACTCCACAAATCGCGCGTCAACCGAGCGTAACGAATACTCTGCGACGTTTGTTAAGTTTGTTAATGAGTGAAGTTTTTAGCAAACGTTCGGTGGGTAGGCACGTAGGTAGGCTCGAAGTTTGTATGGGGGTTAGCAACCCCCCTCGTCACTCGCTAATCGTGACGCCAGTGTACGGGTTATTTGTTTAAGGGCGTGGAGGTGGGAATGAGTGCGATGGTTTTGTAGGGTTAAGATTTTTTCCGAACTGGTTGCGCTCCATCTGATGGTTTGCCATACAATAGCATGAAAAGATGCACTATAAATCATCATCATCATTTCAGTCGAAAGACGGCCACTGCTGTACATAGGTCCCCTCCCAAGCACCGCCACTTCGAGCGGTTCTGTACCAGCGGATCCCTGCAGCCTTCACCAGGTCATCGTTTCACCTTGTGGAAGGCCTTCCAATGCTAAATCTCTCGTGCACTATAAATAACCTTAATGAATCTATTACAAAAATGTGGTTCAAGGCATTAATAGTAACAGAAAAATCTTAAATATTCATCTATCTAAACTAATATTGTAAAGAGATTTGACTTTTCTGTATGTTACTTTGTTACACTTTCACGCTAAAACGGCTGAATGGATTTGGATGACATTTTGCACATGGGTAGACCATGGCCTGGATTAGGACATACAATACATATTCCCACGGGATCGAGACTTATGCGGGTGAAACCACGGAATGCAGCTAGTATTTTATACATTTGACGTCTCAAAGTTGGAGGCATCAAATCAGGCATACTCAGGAGAAACTTCTCAAACGAAAACGATTCATAAATATGGGTCTTACTCAGTTAACGCGGAAATGTGACTTTGCTTTCTTGACTTCTGATGAATAGCAATAAACGTGAATACGCCATGATAAAAAGTAACTGACACTCTTATGGTCCCAGAGAGGGAGAATATTGAATGACACAAATCAAAATGATCACTTCCCAAATACTATAGGAATTTCCTACCATGGAGTATGAATTAAACAAGCTATAGGTATAGTACAAAGCTAATATTGGACATGAGGTTTTACAGGATACCTAATAATAATGGTTTTATACTATACTTTTGACATGTAATATGCAGTAGTTATAAAACTAAAAAAATTACGCATGATTTTATAAGTGAATTGGTAACGTCTTGTTGCTATTATATAAACAGAAAAAAGTATAGTACTGCCGCCGGTGTATTCTATAAAAATCTCACCGTGAAAGTTTAGGTGAAGTGAGTCGTCATTCCACCATATTATGCTTATTGATATCTCACTTCACCTAAGTGTTCACGATAACATATTTACAGAATAACACTGCTGATGCCTCTCTGGATGTAACAACACCTTACAAACAAGAGGTTGCAGCGTCATGTATACCTATACCCATATTTTGTTTTTAATTCAAGTTTAAATTCTCTATAACATCTTCCTAACTGTTGCCTAACCTCAGTTTTACTTTTGAAAGTTTTTACCAACTTTTCTGAGACCACAAAAACTTTCATAGCTTGTCTCATTTAAACTTCAACGACATCCCAACAAAAACTGCTGCACAATACCTTTGTCATATATAAAAGTTTTCATTTCGCGACAGTAACAAGTTTATTTTCCATTTTTCCAGCAACATGGCGTGGATGGAAAGGCGTAAAACTAAACTAACAATAACACAAAACTTTTATATTAAAACACTGAGGAATACCACTAAATCCGTCTGGGAGTAACGGGAAATGACGTCACAGCTTGCAACGCTGCGTTTTAGCCTTTCAGAATGATTATATGAGCTATTTTTGGTATCTTCTGAGTTAGTATGAGGTTTAGAAAAAATATCTCATGTCCTGGCAAAAGATAAGTGAATCATGTACTGTTGGTCACGAGGCTGATTGTCTATGATATCAAACAATCGCAGGAGGACCAAGGTAACTGACATAGCCCGAAGAATTGCCAAACTTAAGTGGCAGTGGGCAGGGCACATTGCTCGCAGAACAGATGGCCGATGGGGCCGAAAGGTTCTGGAGTGGCGGCCGCGTACCGGAAGACGTAGCGTTGGAAGGCCTCCCACAAGGTGGACTGACGACCTTGTGAAGGCCGCAGGAACCCGTTGGATGCGAGAAGCACAGAAACGGTCGAAATGGAGGTGCTTGGGGGAGGCCTATGTCTAGCAGTGGACGTCTTTTGGCTGAAATGATGATGATGATTAAACAATCATTACATAATAACTCTTTTGATGCACTCACAGGAGTGGAGGTTTTTTGTTAAAAATGAAATCACTATTTTCAGTTCCATTGATGTAGTAACTCGCGTTTTGATTTTCGTCATTTTGTAGAAGAATGCTGCTTGGCATCTCCTTAACAGTATCCCTAAGGCCGCGTCCTAACCGAAAACGAATATCGCGCGTGTACACAATTTGTCACGCTCTTTCATACGAATAAGTCATAATTCGATCGCGTAATCACGTATTCGCGCGACAATCGCTTTCAGCTAGGACGCAGGGTAAGTCCTTTTTTACAAAATCCACGACATGCGGCTGACGTCACGAAAGCTGTAATAGGAATCACAAAGCGTTATAAAACGATAGTTACTAAGACATTTTACAGCACTATATCTTCCATATAGCTAATACATCAAACTTCCTAGATTCCTCCTAATTCCCAGTTGAACACAAGTCGAAAGAAGACTAGAACTACGTGCGCTAATCAAAGTTTCCCTCAAACTCAATTTACAGCTGAAATGCTCAGCGCTCAATCCGATGCATCGCTTGCAGCGAGCGCTTTCTCAAACAATATACTTTAGAGAAAATCTAGAAAATTTTAGTTTTAAACCAAGTTTATTTCATTTTCTTCTGGGTCAGCTGAAGTTCTAAGTCATGTGACCATAAAGATTTTGATTTCCTCTGGGTTTAAGGAGTTTATTGCATCTTTCTCGAATCTAGCTGCGAAATGAATGTTGTTCTTGCACAATTATCGATAGATAACCTTGTAAATTAATAAAAATGTCGAAACTATCGATAGTATTTTGAACCTCATCATAGCACCATAAATTAGGTATGGTATGTAAATATTATTACTATTTTTAGAGTTCCGTACCTCTAAAGAAGGGAACCCTTATAGGATCGCTTCGTTGTCTGTCCGTCCGTCCTTGCAGGTATAAAGCTGAAATACGCAGTTAAAAAAAATCTAGATTCTAAGTCAACGCAATAAAAATATGTCCATTTAAGCGACAAATTTTGATACTCTCAAATAAATCAAAACCTATAGACCACGTTTCCTATTGACAGCGATGCGAACGAATTTTTTTATGCCCTTTGGTTATTTCCTCTCCTTTTTATGTATTTGTACATATTATTATTTTTCTCATCAAGCTTTAAATAATAAAAAAAATGGATCCAGCCTTCTTGCTCAGCATCTTGCTGTCCTCTCCCCAGCGACGCCCTAAGCATATCTTACATGCAGCGACTACCTATCTGACCTCCACAACCCAGTTACTGGGTAATACGATACCCCTTGGTATGACTGGTTGTCAGATTTTCGGGCTTCTGATGACCCGTAACGACTTTCGAGTGACAGCCGGGACCAACGCCTTAACGTGCTTTCCGAGGCACGGAAGGGTATTGGTATATGAAGATGGTCACCCATCCACGGACCAACCGCGGCAAGCGTAGCTTAACCTGATCAATGGACCCGTGCGGCTGTTATTACTTAGTTTTCAAGACCCGTTACTATCAATAGTTAAACTAATGCCGTATGATTTTTTGCTACTTGTATCTTTTCTACTGTCCTTTTATGGGTGTTAAAAGAAAACCCTGTTCAGTTATGGACTTTAATCGATTCAAATCTCTCAAATTGTTTATTGCAATCCATAATTTACGATTACAGGTGGTAAAGAAAAAATAATAGAAACAATTATGTACCCTGTCGGGCACAGCAAATCTATATATATAAAAGGAGAACTGACTGACTGACATATCAACGCACAGCCCAAACCGCTGGGTCTAGAGATTCCAAATTTGGCACGTACGTTCTTTATGAGGTCTAGGGGTGCACTAAGAAAGGATTTTTCAAAATGCATCCCCTAAGGGGGTGAATGGGGGGGGTGAAATTTCACGCGGACGAAGTCGCGGGAAGAAGCTAGTTTTTAAATAAGTAGAGAGAGGAAGAGCGCTTTATTAACTTTCCTTGTTGTAAAGTTAGAATTATTTTCTATCCTATTACCTATGTATTTATATTTCCATTCATTCACTTATTCTATTTATATTTTCTATGCAGGTCTATCTATTTATTTAATTATATTTTATATTGCTCATTTCTTTACTCGCTTAAAAATTGTTCATTATTATTAATGTAGTATAATTGATAACTTCGATTGATAACTCGGTGAGTACTTTTACCTGTCCTAATCCTACCTTCTACTAACCCTTTACCCTTACTTTTTATATAATGGTAACCAAATTAAATTCACCAGAAAACAGTAAAATATGAAATCTAACCCTGTCCCTAACCAGTAGCTTAGGATAATGTACTAACATAAATAATAGCCGCAACCGCCAGCGGCCTCTGGTGTCATAACTCAAAAGCTGTGACATTGAACCTTTTTGGTGAATTTATTAACATGTCACATTCTAGCCAGATGTTTTGCCTTTAGTCCAACGTTATATTTGTTCTTTTTTAATTTTCCAGCAAATAGTCTGACCCTTTCGCCAGATGTGGGGTTAATGTTGATCAAATGGGCAGCACCCTATTTGTTACATAATATTGCATCACGCCTGTGTTCTGGAAAGGGGTTGATAGAGGTGTTTATTACAATTACATTTTTGTTAAACAGGCTGAGAGGTAGAGTAGGGTTTTTAGTACTTCCACAAAAATATTTTTTCCAATGTATGTGTGTTGCATCTGTAATATGTCACTATGACCTGGAGGCCTAAGAAGACCACTTTGGCAGGATCATAAAAGGATAACATTATGAATCATAATAAAAGTCGTAAATGGTCACACACTGACAATTATCCCTTTATGATTCTGCTACAGTGGTCATTTTAGGCCCCCTGAGTTAAAGTTTTAATTTTATAAGCGTTAAGTTTTCATTATTGACTTTGAGGATATCGTCAAAGTCGGGAGAAACACCTGGATGGGATACACGAAACCTGGAAGTATGGCAGAAGAAAGAGGAAGCTTCTAGCAATGGGTGATTCCGGGCTGAAATGAAATGAATTGATGATTATAAAGTTTTTTATGATGGATTCCCGCGGCGTGCCACCACGTCCCGCGAACCACGTAGGTCACAGGATTATGACAGCTAAACTAACTGAAATAAGGTTTAGGTTTAGACAGGCTGGGCTTTCTGCGGGATGCCACGATATGCCGCGTCATATCAAAGCGTCCTTCGGGCTGCCGGAGCACGCCCTGCCGTACCGTGCCGTGCCGTGACGTCAGTCAGCGCCAGCCCTTACTGGGCATAAATCCAAACTCCAGGCTACTACTGAGAATTTACACACTAAAACACAGTTTTAAGTGCAAATACTAACAGATTATTAAATAATCAACTACTACAAAATCGTAGTTCGTCACGACCAACTTTATCCAACAGTCGTTTCTTCAAAATATTTCTATGAAATTAAGCGAAAACTCAGAAGGTCAATAAAGCTATTTGCTAAGCCCAAACTTCATGAAAACACATTTAAGGGATCGAAATAACTAAAAAATTAGTTCAAGACGTCTGTTGATAGGGACTCTTAAAAGTATTAATAATAATGATCATAAACTCTAGTTACAGACTTGTTTATCAAGAAAATCCTTGAACTACTTGACTGTTAGGGTCAGCGCAGACAGAACGGAGCGCAGCGGAGAGGATTTTATTAACGCACTTGAAAATAAACTTTAAAATTATTACAATAAAGTGCATAAATGCTTGAACCTGACAAAAAATGCTCGCGCGTCCTCGAAGACGCGTCCTCGCAGCATGTATGCACTTTATTGTAATAATTTTAAATTTTATTTTCAAGTGCGTTAATAAAATCCTCTCCGCTGCGCTCCTCTGTGTCTGCGCTGACCCTTAGGAATAAATGTCTGCCATAACGTAAGTAGGTACTGTAATTTTAGAAGACACATCTATGTAATCTGCATTCGCGATTTGTTTGCCAAAAATATTTTGTTTTTTTTTTTTATTGTAAAGGCAAAGTCAAATAATTTATTTCAAATAGGCACACTAATGACACTTTTGGATGTCAAAATTTACAATAAAAGGAAATTGATTCTAGTCGCCCCTTCCAAAAGGTAGTTTTCGTATGGAGAAGAATGGGCAAGAAACTCCACCGTACTCTTTTAAAATGTTGTACAAGGTTTGGTATACATTCATTATATAATATGTGAAGACGATGCACCTAGAATAAAATTAGTCTACCTACAAAAGGTAAAAGAATTTAAAATAAAGCAATGACAGGTAAATCAATTATGTGATACATACATGGTGCTCACATATTTACAAAAAAAAGAAAAAAAAAGATATAAGTAGATGATTTTCATATAATTTTAACAAGTGTGAACAAACTCCGCAGCAGCGAATAACTTGATTCTGTACAGTATACAGTAGTAAGTAATTAACATTACGAAACATTAAATGGACATGAGCTACCTTGGGTAACCTGGAAGTCTTTAAACAGACTCCAGACCCAGGTTGGCCGAAGCAAGGAAAACCTTTTCAGGTGGATATTCATAGACGACTCCGCCTTGGAGTGTAAATGTGGTGCTCTTCCACAAACGATGGGAGACTTAATATCGTGTCCTGCGTGTCCTGTCAGCTGCACGTTACAGGAACTGATGGATGCTGGTGATGGCGCCAAACAAGTAGCTGAATTCTGGGCTGTATCCATTTAGATTGCTATCGACACGCTAAGAAGAAGAACATTAAATTAAATTATTTGCCAATGACAGCAGGCTAGCACACGTCAATATACCAACAAAAACATTGAAAACTATAGTCGGACACACAACTCGAATGGCTTAGTTTTCTTGCTAGAAATCTTATAGATCTATAATGATCTATCAAAAGTATGCGTCTCTGTTTTTACTAAATAACCCTAAAAAGAAGTTTCCGACTTAGCCACAGAGTCGTGAAATCGTATTTAGATTAAATGCTCCGCCAAATCCTTGCTCGCCTGATTTCCCTACGGACCGTCGCGTAGAGGCGGTAGTCTTTAGTCTTTACAGATGAATTTTGGTGATCATCTACCTAAATAATACCAAATAGTGACCTGTTACAAAACCCATAGGATTTTGAAGGCTTGTTTTTAAATATATCTTTCGAACTTCTGACTGGAATGCGAGACAAAAAATAAGAAATGATTTACAGTGCGGCCGCTGAGAGAACGCGATCCAGTTTCATACGTTCACACGTGTTTTGCGAATTTGATCTTTAATAGACTACTAGAATTGTCGCAGTCCGGAACGCATTCTGTCGACAACTGTAATATTTTGCGTTTTAGTACTCTCTCTGATCTTAATCAGTAGACAATAAAAAAAATGATAATAACGTCTCCTGTCTTTACTGCGGTATGTGGGACGAGACGAAGAGTAAGATTCGACCTTTACAACTAAGCTGTAAACTGTCTGTGGTGTGGGTTAACTTCAACAGAGTAGAAATATGAAATTCATAAGCATTCGCTCCACATTAGGTATTGATGGAAAGCTAGTAGATAGGTAAGCGTAGAAGCTTACTTCATACTAGTTGGGAAAAAGGCTAGGAAGATAATGTGTACTGTCAAATGTCAGTGTTTTCCTATAACAGATAAATTTATTTATTTTTATTTATGTATGCTTCTGTTATGGCTGTTGGTTCTCCTATCCTATAAATAAATAAAAACCCCCTAACCCTACTTTATAAACAAGTATATACCAGGTGTAACAGAATAAACGCAACTCCTGAATGTAGTGTGTTCATAATTGATTACTGAATCGATTTCAGTAACTTTTAATATAGGTTATTTTTATATATAATTTTGCCGTATTGACTGTTGATTGAAACAAAGAAAATTAAATCTTATTTCAAGGTATTAAGACGCAATTTTAAATGCATTTCGCGGCACTGGAATTCCCACGTATCGACGAAACATAGCAGGCTGCTTGACGCCGGACTCCGGTGGGAGGGTGGTCGCAAACCAGGCGGGCGTTAGCCTTACCACCGCAAGGGAAGAATTGGCCAGTCAAATGAGGTTTGGGTGTGACTGTCCAGGATACGGTGAGCACTCGGTTCAGTTGAGTAACTGGCGGAACAAACTGCGCTGCACGAGGAGACTTCTTCATACGTCCCAAAACTCAGCCTATCGCAGTCCACTGCTGGACAAAGGCCTCTCCCAGGCTGCACCACAACACCCTGTCCTCCGCCTTCCGCATCCAGTCTGTCCCAGCCACCTTCTTCAGGTCGTCCGTCCATCTAGCTGGGGGGCATCCCAAACTGCGCTTGCCGATACGCGGCCTCCACTCTAGGACTCCAGGTCCTTAGACAAACATGACCAGCCCATTGCCACTTCAGTTTCCTTACTCTGCAAGCTATGTCGGTAACTCCGGTTCTTTTCCGGATAATTTCATTCCTAATTGTATCCTTCAAAGAGACTTCGAGCATAGCTCGCTCCATAGCGCACTGAGCGACCTTGAATTTGTGGACCAGTCCGACTGTAATGTTAGTGTCCATGTACCGTTTTTACATATATTGTAAAAATGGAAATAAATAATTAGTCTTCTATTGCGAACCGCTTTGTTTCTGAGCTGTGGCTTATATACGTAACATTACAACTAGAGCACCCAAATTTCAAGAAACAAAACTAACTATTAAACACACATACACCCCACATACACAAATTTACACCCACATAAAATATCCGCATCTCCGTACAATAAGACAGCTCCTTTGACTAAATGAACCATCCTTTGAGTGTAGTTGCACACTGCACTGTGCAGCAGTATTCAGTTCGCTAGTTAAGCTGAACACAAATACTTGAGTGTGTCGGCTTAAATACCAGATATGTGTTGCTTGGGAGGCAGGCTTAGTGATGAGCGGGAAGCGGGCGAATTAGGGTTAGGTGTTTAGTATAGCAGTCTATAATGTTGCCTCCCGCTACCGGAACACACAGGCCTCGTCTCGGTGAGAGGGTGTGCCATAATCCAACACACGGGCTCAGTGCGGCTTGGTAGATGTCACATGTCTTCCAATTTTTGGTTCTAGGACATGCCGGTTTCCTCACATGTTTTCCTTCACTGATTGCTTAAAACCGACCCCGCTGCGAATGCTTTATCCACTGACTCGCATCGCGCCTCCAGAAAATAGCAGGACTATAGCCAGCCGCATCGAGAGGGTGAAGCTGCAGGATGGCCCTCGCCACTCAATGCACAACTTTAATTCAGTGCCACAGAGGCTGCTCCAGCCGCTGGTATTTCTTCCATGGAAATATATGATCTTTGGAAAAAACTGCTTAAACCTACTGATTTCTTTATTGGACGATTAGAGAGTCTTCCATCCGGGTACAAATTAGGCCGCAGCAAGGACAACCTCCACAAGTTGGGCTTCATGGAAGGCTCAGACCACCGGTGTATATGCGACGTCTCTCCACAGACAATGGCTCACCTTCCATCTTGCACTGCATGTCCCGTCACTTGCACGTGAGGACCTAATGGCTGCGTTAGGGAATGGTACCCGCGTTGACACGCTAAAAAGAAGACCGTTTTAAAGCAGTGGTGATGAGATAATTTACACAAAGTAAAGCGGCGTCTGAGTTCGAACCTGCGACCCAAACATACGAGCAGTGGTGACCACGAGGGCATATCACCGCAGGGGGTTTCTGAACCATGTACTGAATCCATGTTAAGGATCTAAACAGACGGACTGCATTTCAGCTACAACATTGCAGTTTGAATGCAGTTAACTTAACTGCTTCGAAACCTAGTTATGTCAACTGCATCCAAGCTGTGATGTTGCAGCTGGCATGCAGTTCAAATGCAGTCCGTCTGTTTAGACCCTAACAGGTTCGCGTTGATGTCCCTGCCATCCAGTATAATATCTTTCATAAACACCATTTATAAGTAGAAACTCTTAACCAAACAGTTATTTATTTACGAAGAGACCTAACAAAGAGCTCATGACTTAACCCCTACTAAGACTGCACTCAGCGCTATGCGCCATACACTCAGATACTTTGGAAATTGAAAAAGCCCGCATGTTATGGAAAATGCCTGAATACTTCGCATTACTAAGTTCAGTTTAAGACGGTATTAACTGCTTGTCATTCTTCATAAACTTAACTATTTTAATACATCGATATCTGATGCAGCGGGAATTTACTTAAGTAACTTTGTGGATGAAGAAGTTTCTGTTAAGGCTGGCGTCAATATGGGGATACGTCTTGCATGTAATGTTTTCTTTTTTGGATGGGAAATCATCTAATGACTCCTCCCGCTCTGGGTGGAGCAGAAAGGAGTGTCAGACTCTTACTGACTAAACCCACCCGTGTTCCTTCCTTAGCCCTTTATGTTCCGGGGCAGCGGTAACCCTTTCGGACGATCCCGCTACCCATGTAATGTGTTCTTGAGATTGTAAATATCAGAATAACAGGTACTTGTTGTGTCATTTTGTTATAGGTTACATATTAGTAGGCTTTAGTAGAGTCAGGGAAATTAGTATGTTATTAAATGTCAGGCTGCATATAAAAATATTCAAACCCCTTTTACTCTACACCCCCTAATCCGTTCTCTCTCTCTCTCCTTTTTCTCTATACAAAAACAAGCCGTTTTCCTCACACCCAGATAATGGGTCTGGTTACTACTATGTACTGTCGATATAGCGTACCATCGATTTGGGGTACTGTCGATTCATTAACCCGTCAATGGAACGTTTTCGATACAGCGACCGTCGATGTAGTGACTGTCGATATTATGAACCAGACCCCAAAATAATAGCACTATCCACACACGGACCAACTAACCCTAAACAAGCTAATATATGCATATCTTCATATACAATCAAGCTGTTTGTCCGTAAGTCATCATCAACTATCCAATCAGTTTATATAACACAGACCTCATTCAAATACCTACCTTATTCTCCTGTTCTAAGGTGGAGATTCAAATGGCAGTGTGGAAATCTCTTGGTATGGCCTAACAAGGCTCAGTGTTCGATCGTATTAAGACGTTTAGGTTTGCAATGGATACGGTTTGCATTTAGCACTCCTTCAAGGATTAACAGTTGTGTGTGTATTGTGTTGGTATTGTGCGATAATTGTGTAGAGCAAGTGTGGGAATAATTGTTGCTTTGTGGTGCAAACTAGATTTGTGGCGCTGCCTAAACATAGGACGCCGTAAAACGCTCAGTTTTTGTCGCACAGTTAGACGTATAGGTACATATTATTACAATTTAGGAAAAAAATTTGTGTATTGTCAAATGTTCAAAGGAAAAACTCATTCAAAAATATTTTCATTTTATAAACACGAAGGTTTGTGAGGATGGATGGATGGGTGGATGTTTGTTACTCTTTCACGCAAAAATTACTAAACAGATTTGGATGAAATTTGGCATACATTATAGTATATAACCAGGATTAATACAAAGAATACTTTTTATCCCGATATTCCTACGGGATCGAGACTTATGCGTGTCATGACAATGCTCAATAAACTATTTTTCGTCGCAAAATTCTCAAAATTTTGAGCGTAAACTGTCATAATAATTATGTAATAATAATAAAGGAAATTCAATCAACTAAAGAAATACCTAAAAATTATTCCAATGAGCCGCGCATTTATTTTAATTTAACTAAAACTCCAAAGTTACTTTTATTTTGGTGGTCATTCGATACAACTACTCGTAACATCAAACGCATCGCTGTTTTGAACCTTATTTTGTTGCTGCGATGCGCTATTGTCAATTACCTAAAAAATTGCTTCTTACCGCATCTTAACAGATGGATTGGGAAGTATGAAAGATTTAATGATTGTAGAATTACGTAGGTTTTTAACACACGAAAGAAGATGAATAGTTTTAAAGATTGGCTACGCATTTGCTACGACGCGACGTAGCTGACCTGGGGCTGCTACGGCGTAGCAGTAAAGTAGCTACGGTTGCTACGCAGTCGTAGCGAATCGGCTACGAAACGTTGATGCATAAAACTTTACGTACAAATTGTGTTAATGTTCATTTCAAACATTGTTTATACTTACAACAGCTTGTCACTCAAATTAAGCTTTAAAAGGAACAAATTAGGCACAAAATAAAAAGTAAAAAAATTATAAAGCTAAACTAAATTCGCTTTATAATTAGTCAAAAAACAAAACTTTACTGCTTTTTGGAGTAGATCAATACTGTCAAATATGTCTCCTTCTATTTTACCTACTAGAGGGGTCCGTAGCAAAATAATAACAGCCGTACAGGTCGATCAATCAGGTTAAGCTACGCTTGCCGCGGTTAGTCTGTGGATGGGTGACCATCTTTATATACCGAGACCCCTCCATGTCTCAGAAAGCATGTTAAGCCGTTGGTCCCGACTGTCATTCGTGGATATTTGACAGTCGTTACGGGTTGTCAGAAGCCCGAAAGTCTGACAACCAGTCTTACGAAAAAGTATCGTATTACCCAATAACTGGGTTGTGGAGGTCAGATAGGCAGTCGCTCCATGTAAAACACTGGTATTCAGCTGGATCCGGTTAAAATGGAAGCCGACCCCAACATAGTTGGGAAAAAGGGTAGGCAGATGATGATATTTTACGTACTAAATCTCAAACCACGGTGATATAAACACAAACAAATCTGAACTCCCCATTATCCCGACCTACGCACCTCACAATGACGTACACCCCGTACCTGTACCTACGTCTACCTGTATGCACTAAGTATCTAAATTTCTATATTTATGTCTGTAATTTATATGGTGTACATAATAAAGAGTATTCTATTCTATTCTATCTAGTTTGCGGCCGGTTGGACCCCATCCACCTGGTTTGCGGTACGTCACGGGCGGGTGAACTAACCGCGTTCCCCGTCTCTTTCTAATTCCTTGGAAATGAGAGGGATGCGGTTCTTTTGAATCTGATTTTACTTGAATGGAAGAATATTGTGTGTGCGTGTATGTTGTGTTGTACATGCAACTTGGATTGTGGACTATCGGAAAAGATTGCTGAATTATGATAAAAAAGCACTTCCTTTTTTAAATCGGTGTTTTTACTTTGCTAGATAATCTAGCAAGTCAAATATGCAAAAACACCAATTTTTTTAAAAATGTCAGGTGCTAGGGTTTGAAATTGCTCAGCCGATATGTTGTCATATATACTCCTACAAATTCGACTCAACATTGATCTCAACTCACCATTTTTTTTTAACGTGAAGAAATGCTCATGCATTCTGCACTATCACGGGAAGATTGTGCAGTTATGTGGGACTCTAACCCACTAAAACTCCACGGTGTCCTCCTCTGCCGCTTACGATGGAAACACGGGCACGCGTTAGCACTCATCCCTGAACCCACCGCAGCTGTCCGTCGCGTCCGTCTGGGGAGTGTTCCCCATCACCGTCGCACCAGAACACATAGCACGCCGTGACCACCCCAGGGACCAAACCAGCACACGGGCGCCGAACGACCCCGTGTCTCAACTCACCAAACGCACTAGTGACTCTTCTTAAACAAATATACGGACGTAGAATTTTGATCAACATCAACCACTAAGTAAAGGCTTTAATACTCAGTTTTACCTATACCAGCCTTGATAGTTTTAAATCACCGAGTTTGCAGTCCAGAGGAAAAGCATTTAAACACTTAAAATCTCCTTTCTTTTGCCTAACGATTCTGAACTACCGAACAGACAGATTTGGTAAATTAATATCGATCCCTTTTAAGTGCTAGGAGAGGGGGTGAAAACGACCCCCTAACCTTTTAATGTCATCGCCTAAAATCCGGACCGTTTTAAATTATTCAAAACTACCGTCTTTTAAGAGTTAGTCGAATTATAAATTTCGTGAACTAATCAAAACAATATTAAGATTTCATCATTTTCAACGGTTTCCTTTAAAAGCTGTTTCAGATTATTATTGAATCTCAATTTTAGGTTATTTATGTTGACCCTATAGGTACAGACGCCAGCACATCAAGCTACCCGAAACTGTTAAATTTTCCCAATCAACTTTGAACCTTATGCTTTAGTCATAAAGTTGAAAATCTATTAATAAAATTTGACAGATTGTTGTAGCTTGATGTGCTGGCGTCTATACAATTTTTTGTATACCTAGTTCTGATGAGTGGTTTAAAGTTGTCTGACTTAACGTGCTTTCCGAGGCACGGATGGTTCTTGGTATGAAAGGGACGGTCACCCATCCACGGACCGTCCGCGGCAGGCGTAGCTTAACCTTCATCGATCGAACTGTGTGGCTGTTATTTTACCACGAGCCCCTACAGCGACAAACATATACAATTAAATCGAAGCCTGTAAATGCATGTTATATATAGCCAGTCCGTTTTTCCATACAAATAAAATTGTAGGAAAATAAAAAAACAACCTAAAATGTATCAAATATTCAGCACATTATATATTAAACGGTTTCACAGCTAATTATCCATTGCTGCGTTACAACGCAAAGTTTAACGCATCATTTAACATCACCAGCGATGGACTGCGAAATAATTTATAGCTGCATCGGAAAACGAAAAGGTTGTTGTTTTTCATAGCACATTAGCGAAATGTATTGTTGTTAAATGCATGCTTCGTTTGCGCATAATTTCTGCGGTTTAGCTGGGTAGGCAGGAGTTATAGTGGGTTAATTGAAAGATTAGTGTTTATTTTTTGGGTAATAAGGTACAAACTCAAACCATTTATTACAACTAAACCATGTGCAGGCACTTTTGAATTGTCAAAATTAAATAGTCGGTCAGATAGTCAGAAAGTTGAAGCTAGTTGCCCATCCCAAAACGTAGATATCTATGGAGTAGAACGGCCAAGAAACTCCATGGACACTCTTTTAAATCAAGATATTAAAAAATCCTGGATACATTATTCTTGTTACTTCTATAATATGTGAGAACAATGTAAAAAAACACACAAATGAAGAAACAATTCAAAATATAAGATTAAAAATAAGCATGACCAGTCTCAACCGACGGCGCCCGTTCGCTAACATGACTCAGAAGGTCGCAGCTGTCCTTTGTGTATCTTTGACAGTCCTTACAGGTAGTCAGAAGTCAGAAAGTCTGACAATCAGTATTACATAGGGTTATCGTGTTAATCATTAACTGGGTTGTGGAGGTCAGATAGGCAGTCACTCTATGTAAAATACGGGTATTCAGCTGCATCCAGTTAGTTGACAAAAAGCTAGGCAGATTGGGACTTCTCTATTAGTCATCATCTCGGTAGTCACCCCCTTTCTAGCCATACCATCATTGACAGTCCATCCATCGTTTCTTTGGTCTTCCCCTAAAATCGCAGATAAAATTATTAAGTTTTGAAACAATAAACTCAAACTCCTACATAGCAAAGTTAAAATTCCATTGCAACCAAAATGTATTTAGGACCTTTTTATAACAAATGTTCACTCAAAAATCAACTTTATAATTCACAACCCTAAAGTAGATAGTTGAGTAAGAGGCAATGGCCGTAAATTATCTGATTTTAAAAATTGAAGCATAATAATCCCCTGGACTGATTTCGGTCACGGTGGCCAATCTCAACGGAGATTAGCCAGATTTGCTGGAGATATTATAGTGCACAAGTGTGTGCGTAAACACAGGTGCACTCTCTGTTCCATTACTCTCATAGTCCGATGGGACGGCAATCCGACACGACCGGGGAGAGATCAGGCGCAGGACCAACGGCTTTAAGTGCTTTCCGAGGCACGGGGGTATCACACCACCAACTTCCAAGCTCCGGGCTGCTACTGAGAAATTCCTAATGGAAAAACCCAATAACACTTTGTCCAACCTGGGAATTATACCCAGGACCCCACGCACAGCAGTCGCGCTTGAGACCACGAGACCAACGCGGCAGTTGAAGTATACTCTTTTAGTATACTAACTGTGCCACGCGGTTTCACCCGCTTAAATGTCGATCCTGTGGGAATATCGGGATAAAAAGTAGCATATATTTTTAATCCAGGGTGTAAGCTACCTCCATACAAAATTTTATCAAAATTGGTCCAGCCGTTTGAGCGTGAAGAAATAACAAACATGAAAAAAAAATGAAAAATGAAAAAGTGTTTATTCACATAAATAATTTTCAACAACATAATATTACCTCTGCCAAACTGCAAAGCAGTTTGTTGGCAGACGTAGCTCTTTTTTTTTGTACATATTAAATATATATTTTTATAACGACACTTTCTCACATACAAATTAATAAAACTAAACTACAGATATACATACAGGTTTTCTTTCTTCTTTTTTTTTTTAAACACACACGCACACTCACAAACTTTCGCCTTTATAATTACTGTGATACATTCATACTCAAAAAACTTTTCTCACGGCATTTTCCTCAGTCCTTTATCTACTACATTTCTAAAATACAGACCGAATATACGTATTGTAGCTGTAAATTCATGTAAAACGAAAACAAGGCGGTTATATAAACGGCATCATAATAGTATAGGAGTCAGACTCGAGTTTTTCAGGCGTCGTCGACGTAACCCCGGCGGTCTTATTGCATTCCACGGACGCCGACCCAGTGCTGAGCGTATGGCTCCTAGACTAGCGGGTTAGTGAAGATTAATCGTAGGCTTAGAAATTAAAAAAAAATGACGGTTGGAAGTGTCTTTAAAGATCTACTTACAGAAATAAACATAATTTAATTATGTATGTATCTTTCATAAACTCATCGAAGTGGCGGTGCTTGAGGTTTTTGTCCAGAAATGGACGTCTTTCGGCTGAAATGACGATGATGACCTTTCATATTGTGTTGTTGTCTTACAATATGCAAGATCTATGCAGTAAAAATATTATGAATGCGAATTTAAAGTAACTCTATAATATGTCTGGCTATTCTTAACGGCTGAAGGGATTTCATTGAATATGACTATAACCTAGGTTAGAATATAGGATACTATTTACTTCTTGAGTACGTTCTTGTGGGATAATTTCCAACATCCTTTAATATTGTCTTTAATTCACAGTGTTAATGGTGTCGCTTAACGCTGTGCGGCTGTTATCACTTAGCCACGAGCCCCAACCGAAAATTGTATCAACAAACTTCTAAAAAGAACCCATAAAACTTTTACAACGATGTTTTTAAGCTTTATACACTGACTTTTTACATAACGATTTCTTAGGGACCATAACACATTGCACACATTGTAACCCATACGTATGCATTGTAGCAATACATAAAAAGGACTAAAATACTCAGGAATTTATTTACTAACTATAATAAACGTCAAAAAATGTATGTTAACTTTAGGGTTAAAGTTACCATACATTTTTTGACGTTTATTTATTTATTAAAACTTTATGCACAAGTAAAAACTGTACAAAGGCGGACTTAATGCCTTGGGCATTTTCTACCAGTCTACCTTAGGGTGATGCAGAGACAATAGACAGTAAGTGCAAAAAAATAAAATATTTATAACTAAGATATAAGAATTAATACATACATATATACAACAAAATTTGTTTTATACAAAAAATAAAAAAAGTTATGAAGTTTATTATAGTTTGTAAACAAATTCCTCAAGGGTAAAAGGGTTTTTACCCTTTTCATTAATGTTGATATTTAAATAAACCCATACATATTATCCACCTCTCTCTAACCCATCGGGGATTACATTCTTGATGTTGTGTTTGTTACGTTAACGGGCATTTTCACTTTTAAGTGTACCCGCCATTTCGAGGATGTCCCACTTATTCAAAATTTTATAGCAAGATAAATAGTGGACATATTGTCTAATTTTTGGAATAAAACGGTAAAATATATATTCAATTGACAAATCCATCTGCAATCCTGGTAAAATACGTTTGAATTATTAATTTATGAGTATTTTAAATATTCAGAGTAACTGTTTCTGGCATGTCCCTCCCCTTACCAACATTGAATTTGCCAAAATTACTAAAATAGTACTACGAATACATTTAAATGTGTTGGTGCAACAATAGTGTATAGTTTCTCTCGTCACAAAAATTAAATTTGCACAATTTAAACTCAAATAACACAGGTTTAAAACACATTTGGCTGAAAATACACGTCACAAAACTGACCACTATTTTCACTACAATGTCCATTTATTTTCAGTCACTTTTATTTTTTTAGGGTACACTTAAAAGTGAAAATGCCCTAACACATAATTTATTACAAACGTAAAGAAATCCGACAAACTGCTACTTTCGCGGCCCCACATGCTCTCTTACATACATATCGCGCGTATGTACTCTGTGGGAGGCTGACAGTTTTAATTTACGCGAGCGTACTCTATTATATGTTGTGAACTAATTGTTAATGTCACTTTTGGGATACAGACTGACAGATAAATAAATAGGGAAGAATGTGAAAGTAGTGATAATTATAAAAAAAAAAAAACAAAAAAAAATCGCAAGTTTTTTTTTTAAGATTTTGCAACAATTTATACTACCTACTTATCTTTTATCTCTTCTCACAGAGAGTTGGAAAGAGATGGGAGACCTTCGCCCAGAAGTGGGACAGAACAAGCCGATAAAAAAAATCCATAAAAATCCATAGCTCTTACACAAAGCAAAACTTATGAACTCAAACTCAAACCATTTATCTATATACTAATACTCTATACAAATATTTTGGAATCACTCGGATTTCAAAAACTCTTTTTACACTTGATAGCCCAATTCTTGAGGAATGATATAGGCTATTTAACATCACGCTATGTCTCTTAGGAGCCTAGCGAAAAAGTGATAGCGTGGGCAGGTAATGCGATGCGATGGGTCGGGGGAACATGAAGTTTCACGCGGGCGAAGTCGCGGGCAGAAGCTAGTTGCAAATAAATCATTTACAGGCACTTTTGAATTGTCAAGGACTCGGTCAGTCCTATGACGAAGAACGGGCAAGAAACTCCACGGACACTCTTTTAAATCAAAGTTATTGTTACAAAATATTGGTTACATCATTCATGTTGAAATTATACATGTGAGAACGATGTAGAAAGACGTGCACGTTAAAAGTCTTTTGACGAAAGAACCACACAGATTGAGTGGACCTGTCCAGTCAGTGCATTTGTGCAGCTCAGCTAAGCTGTTCGTCCCAGCTGTGAATCCCAACGTACTTAGTTGGGAAGATACTACGCAGCTGATACAGTTGAATACATAATCAGTCTATAATGTTCCCACTGCTGGGACACAGGCCTCCTCTTTGTGAGAGGGAGTGGGCCGTAATCCACCACGCGGGCCCAGTGCGGGTTGGTAGATGTCACATGTCTTCGAATTTTTGGTTCTAGGACATGCCGGTTTCCTCACGATGTTTTCCTTCACCGTTTTGAGAGCAGTGGTGATGAAATCATTTACACAAAGTAAAGCGCCTGTCAGGGTTCGAACCTACGACCTGTATTTCGTAAGTCGCGGTCGTTACCACTGGGCCACCACTGCTCTCTACAGATGTTCAGTAAACAAAAGACAATCTCCCCGTACCTCTATAGCCAACCAGCAAGATGTATAATGAAAAATAACAAGAAGATTTCTTCGCTTGGTAATTATACGGTGTGGTTGTTACCAGTAGGATACGTCGCGATAATACAGAGGCGCAGCGTGCGTTGTTTAATTGTTAGAACGTGACTTGTGCGGAACGAAAGCCTGCCTTAATCTCACCTTAGGCACCCTGTTACACCGCCAAGGAAAAGTTTGACTTCATATTTTTGGTAAAAACTTTAATGGTATTATCAACTCTTGTAACTTGAAGTCTTCTAGTGTAAGTAACAACTGCATATTATGCTTACCCACTTCATTTAGTTAGTTTTTAAATGGTTTATAAGTGTCAAGTTTCCATGAACCCCTTATTCAGTTCAAAGACTCCGTTATTTTGTATCCCTTACAAGTTTGTGTTTGTTAAATTAGATAACAATTTGGAAAATCCAAAAGTGTACGAGTCATAATGCTCATTGAACGGATAAAAAAACCATAGATATACTTATTATATTAGTTAGTTTTTTATTAATTATAATTAAACTACTTTGAATAAAAGAGCCATTTACAATAGGGTTCCTCCTATGGGTTTGACTCAATTAATTAATTTTTTCGCAAGCTACAATGTTTGCAAGATTCACACTTGATTGACGAGAATTTTTTTTGAAATATTTTGATGTTTTTTTTTATTTGTTTTTCCTGCATTAAATCTTTGAAAAGTACAGAATTAATTTCCATCAAATTATCTAAGTACTCAATGAAATATAATTTAAGTAGGTTCTGTGTACTAGCAGTAGTATAACAATAGAAACAGTTGCAGAAAGGAGGCAAAAAAAAATCGATCGTAAAGCACTCTCTAATATTTTGCATTATATGAGTCGTGCTATTACTGTAAGCAAAATAGGTATTTTAAAAGAGTAACTAAGGAATTTCTTGCCAATTCTTCTCCATACGAAATGTAAGTATATTCTCATATTATTTGTTTAGTTTTATTAAGTGAATTGTTTTTAGATTTTATGTATTTTTTTTGTCTCCTTTACTCTTTTACACGCTGTCTACATTTCTCTATTTCTTGTCCTATCGCAGGTATGCTGGAAGAGATTTCTTATGAAATAAGCATCACCTTTGTACCTATTTTTCTGTTCTGTTTTTTCTTGTCTGTTTATAATATATGTGTGTACATAAATGGTAAAATAATTAAATAAATAACTTTTGGAAGGGGCGACTAGAATCAATTCTATTTCTTGCAAATGTTGACATTCAAAAGTTCCTTTTAATGGCCCACTAAAAATAAATTATTTGACTTTGACTTAGCACAATGATAATCGTGGCCGTTTTTGGAGAATTAGAGCCAGCACTGGCTTGTGATACCCTGAACAGTTACGTGTGAGATAACTCAGAAGCGAATCCAACGTTGTTTAATTGCCGAAACGTGACTCCGTGGATATAAAGGCAGCTTTAATCTCACCCCGCAATCACGTCACACCGAAGTCATTGAGAATTTAAGGAATAATTTTCATAATATATTTTACGACTTTTCCTATTTTATTGCCAACTAGCTCCTGCTCGCGACTTCGTTCGCGTGGAGTCTCGTTTTAACATATAACCCTCCTTTTTGCTTCGCGTAGTCGGGTAAAAACATATCCTTTGGTACCTAGTGATATAAGTACATAATGTGATTATTGCCTGTTGTGGTTGCCGTGTGAATAAATAAATGAATAAATAAATAGTGTAGCTTTCTATCAGTAAAATAATTTTCAGAATCGGATCAACGGGGTAATTGCGTAACACACTATCAGTAGCAATGGGTTTCATTTTGACAGTTCAACAACATTCATTGCGTTATTTACGTTGTTGAGTAAACAAATTTTTCGAACGTACCGACGCCTGCACATCAAGCTACTACAATCTGTGAAATTTCTTTAAAAGGTTTTCAAGTTTATCGCTAAAGCATAAGGTTCAAAGTTGATTGGGAAAATTGTCATTGTAAATTGTTGTTTGTCAGTTTCGAGTAGCTTGATATGCTGGCGTCTGTACAAAGCAATGGATTAGCAATATCTTTCAAAATGACGCGTTTTCTCCCAAACTGTTATTTTGTTTTTTTTTGTGCATCTTGTTTACCGCAAATAAATGTATTTTCTTTCTTTTACTTATTGTTTTAATTGTTACGCAATTAGGGTTCAGTTGTTCCGAACTTACCCCTACGTAAAAACGCATAAATTTTACCTCATTATAATATTAGTTAATTATTAAATGTCTTTTTGATACTTACTACGATATTCATCATCATCTGCCTAGCAGTGGCGAAGGGTGAATTTATGACACAGGTAGGTCGGAGCAAAAATTAATTCCAAAATAAAAATTTCAATGATGAATTGACTATAGAGTGGTTATGTTCTGAATTTTCGAAGGGAAGCCGGTGGGAATCGAGTTGTATGGTACCTTCGCCACTGCTGCCTAGCCTTTTCCCAACTATACCGGGTCAGCTTTGAGTCTAACCGGTTACAATACCAGTACTTTACATGGAGCGATTGCCTATCTGACCACCACAACCCAGTTACTGGGTAATACGAAACTCGTTGCTAAGACTGGTTGTCAGACTTTCGGCTTCGGACGACCCGTAACGACTGTCAAAGATCCACGAATGACAGCCGGGACCAACGGCTTAACGTGCTTTCCGAGGCACGGAGAGGTCTTGGTATGTAAAGATGGTCACTCATCCACGGACCAACCGCGGCAAGCGTAGCTTAACCTGATCGATCGATCCGTGCGGCTGCTATTACTTAGCGATAAGCCCCACATTATTTGCAAAGGTAAATATTTAAGACCAACGATAATATTAAGGTGCTTACCAACCATTACTGGTAAAATCAAGCACAAGGATAAAAATTACTTTTTATACGGAAAACGAAATATGCCAGCATGCGACTTGGTTCGAAAGACCAAGTGCTAAGATCAGCTTTCTTTACAAGATATATTTCATTCTGTTAGCACCGTCAGCATTCTGGACCCATGACGTCACTATGCCGTAGTTCACTCATTCTTTTCGTTCATTCTCTGCTTGTTATTTATTGCTCAATATGTTTATTGTTCTTTTGTTTGGCAGCATGAGCTTTTTATCGAGATGAATAGGGTAACCGAATTGTAACGATGCGTGGTTCAGAAAATATCGACATGTAGGCTGTATGTCAGGATCGGATATTTTTAAAGTAAAAAAGTAGGTAGTATTACTTATTAATCAACTTTTATTCGATTGACTCACTTAATAAATTTATTATAACTGTGACTTAATTAATTATAAGATTTTAACACAATAATTAGCAACTCTAGGAGCTATGACAACATGTGCACCGGACCGAATTCAAGAATAGAATGCCTCGATCGCTCCGCCCGGCTTCGTTTTATACCCGAGCACAAACAAATCGAGTAGTGGGCGAGGTGGGGATGGCGACATCGCCTGATCGGTCCAGTGCACGCGCTGCTTACAATAGTACGACGACGTACCGCCGTCAGACATTTAAAACTAGCTTTTATTGAGGAGTACGTTGCAGGTTCAAATATAGCAAGAACCTACTCATTTCTTACCTTCTAAGTAAGTCATAGAATTATTTTATTGCCACTGCTGTTAAAGCGGTGAAGGAAAACATCGCGAGGCACCCGACCGAAAACTCGAAAACATGTGACATCCACCATCCCGCACCGCACCGCATAACTAAAAATTATGAAATAAAAAAGTAATTTAAAAAAATTAAATCGACTTCAAAAATAACTCAAAATTATGAAATAACTTTAATTTCGGAAGTCGGTGTCTTGGGATCTGTATTTAAGTTTTAGTTTTTTGCCACCGACTTCCGAAATTAAAGGTATTTCATAATTTTGAGTTATTTTTGAAGTCGATTTAATTTTTTTTTTTATTTCGTAATTTTTAGTTTTAAGTAAAAACTGGAATATTTTTTGTAATAAGTAGGTAATAGTTTTGTTTTAAATATTGGACTAGAATTTGACCAAGGTTTTGAGATGTTTTCCCTTTGACACTACACCCGTAGCTAGCTCGTATCAATAAGCCAGGCCGTCACACTTATACGTATTAGTCCATATCTTGAAAATTACTGAATCGATTTTGATGAAACTTGCACTGTTCCCTAAGTTGAAGTAAATGTAAGGGGAAGCCAATAAAAAAAATGGTCACGATTCAATTAACAGTTGCGGAGAAATGTGTGGACAAATATTACATACATCTATAAAATTTTGTATATTTGTTTGGAAGCCCTAATAGATTGTCATATGTAAATATAATGCAGTTCTAATAATAGTACGTACATACGTCTCGAATTGATAATCCCTTTTTTTGAAGTCGGTAAAAAATCTGAAATAAGTAATTTGCAACAAAGTACAGTGTCATTTCATTTAAAAACCCCCAAGCTTAGAAACCGCGATACAATTAATTTCAACCAAACAAACAAAATAATAAATAAACAGTTGTCCGTTATTCCATTCGAAAAATAAAGATACATTATTATCATTATAGAAAAATGACAAAAAAAAAACACAAAAAAGAGTGCGTATTTGAGTGACAGTTCCACAGACGCCATTTCGCGCCGCTTCAGCCATTTTGACATCAAAATGTGACAGCAAGGGTCCCCTGTCAAGTTGATGTATCGTCTATAGATATAAATGTACATGAAAGGAAACTTTTGTAAAATATGGCTCGACATTTCATTATTATTTTATTTTTGGAGGTGAAGAAATATGCTATGAGCTCCTATTGCCTTCGTTTTAGTTGAGAGTAAGGGTCAATTCATACTAGCACAGAGTCAAAGCGCATCTATGCGTTAATCTAAAACATAACATAGCAAATTCACCCTTATCTCCACTACGTAATGCACGCGCACTAATCAGCGTTGGTCGCGCTCAGATGCGCAAACTCCGTCAAATGCGTGCGAATTCGCGCATCTTGTTTTTATCTCAGAAGCAATAAGTGCATTACGTAGTGGAAATAAGGGTGAATTTTCTACGTTAAGTTTCAGATTAACGCTTCGATGCGCTTCGACTATGCGCTAATATGAATTGACCCTAAAGGCTTCACGACTAATTAGGCGTTGAATCAATAACTGTACCCCTTTATTCATAAACCTTGCTTAAAGTTAAATAGTGATTAGCGACTGTTTAACCATACATTTTTGTAGTTTAAACGTCACTTAACTTTAATCATCGTTTATAAATAAACCCCATAATTGAAGTGAAAACTTCTTTAGCGGCGTTGTACACTTTTTTTGTAATGGGTAAAAAATGTTAAACTCGCGTCAGGACACGTGACCCTGATCGAAAATTCGTAAGACGGATGGAGAGTAGACAGCCGGCGGCGTGGCGTAGGAGTATCCCCCTCTCTTTCTACGGCGCGGCGAAAATGTATAACCGACACCGCTTCGGATGTGTTCGGCTGTCCTCGAGATGTACTCGGTTTTAATGTATATCCGATATGTCAGTGAATGATGGCAAAGTATTCTGTTTGGGTTTTGTTTTCACTTCTGTCGGCACTTCCGGAGTGCCACTGTTTTTTTTTTTTCAGTGTTAATGTGACAAAACTTGTCACCTTAACTTAATTTGGTTTTAATATTATACGAGTGCTTTTCTCAATTCTAAAGTGATGATATTATTTTGGACGGCCACGCACATAAAATGTATGGAAGTACGTGCACGTTATTAATTAATATATTTCCAAACTATTAAGTTTGTATTCTTAAATAAATTTGTTAATATTTATACATATTGTCCTTAGTGTTCCCATGTCTATACATCTATTTAAATATACAAATAAAGAAAATTGAAGTGTCTGTTTTTAATGTCAAAATAACAGCTTTTTACTAAATGCATAATATGAAAGTATATACACGTACGGTAGGTACGTATAACATTTTTTTTGTCTGTTTGTTCCGGCTAATCTC
This sequence comes from Hydraecia micacea, assembly GCA_914767645.1. Classification (NCBI taxonomy): domain Eukaryota; kingdom Metazoa; phylum Arthropoda; class Insecta; order Lepidoptera; family Noctuidae; genus Hydraecia; species Hydraecia micacea. The sequence continues at coordinate 1,779,919 of OU611798.1, forward strand.
CAAAACGGCTGAGCCAATCTTGATGGGACTTTCACTGGCAGATAGCTGATGTTATGAGGAGTAACTAATTTTCCTTTTATTTTAGAAAATAAATAAGAGTCCGCGCAAAAAAACCTCATGAAATCCAATTTGTTTTCCAACAAGTTGGCGAACGAAGTCGCGGGCATAGATAGTCATTAAAATAATTGGTGGATCGGATCGTACTTATTGCACAAGAAGATACTGCTGTTGACTCCTAAAAATACGCCCTTTAATCATCAAAACAACTGGAAAATTTCAAAGAAACATTCGCAACAAAACGAAAATTCTTCATCAAAAGTAAAATAAACCTATTTAGTATTCTAAACGCAACATTTGCTTGTTTATTCGTTATTCAATCAGAATTCAACAAAGCAACAGATGACGGTAGAACTTCGGAACTTTTACAAAAATATGAGCAACGTTGTCTTTGGTTTCCCCAACTGCGCGGAGGAAATGTGAGAGTAATGTTTGTCTGTGTTGAATGAGACTCGACTTTATATCCATTCTTCGTATTACAGTGCTTGAAAAACATTCTTGAGTATTGATTTCGGGGTATCAGATGGTGTAACTTTGGCTTAAGGGGGCTTATGGCTTAGCGGTAAAAGCCGCTCTGGTCAATCGATCAAGTTAAGCTACGCTTGCCGCGGTTGGTCCGTGGATGGGTGACCATCTTTACATACCAAGACCCCTCCGTAGCTCGGAAACCGGGTACTGGGTAATACGATAACCCTTGGTAAGACTGGTTGTCAGATTATCGGGCTTCTAACAACCCGTAACGACTGTCAAAAATCCACAAATGACAGTAGGGACCAACAAACAGCTTAACGTGCTTTCCGAGACACGGAGGGGTCTTGGTTTGTAAAGATAATCGCCCATCCACGGGCCAACCGCATCAAATGTAGCTTATCCAGATCGACCGACCCGTGCGGCTGTTATTTCGAAGCCACAAACACCTCCCCGACAAAAAAATTCAATGCCGAATAGATAGGCCTGCCCTATCTTTTCGGTGTTGAATTTTTTTCGGTATAAGGAAATATAACAACGAAATGGACAGCCTTATTTGTAACCATGTAAACAATACCCTCTCAATTGAACATCAATATCAATAAAACCGCCGCAGAACTCGGTGTAAAATACTTCAAATAAAATTCACATCAGCTTCCAAATTGCGAAAAAAATCAGTCCGTGGAATTCGCGAACAATGCATAAAAAGGTCACGTATACATATTAAATTATCGGTTTTGGAGAAATAAAACATATTACAAATCAATTGATATATGCTTAATATGCGGGACACGGATGCCCCAGTTAGTATGGTAAGGGAGAGTCCGTTTGGTATCTGCGAATGGTATATAGAATTATGGTGAGAAAACATGTGGTCCTTCGTTACGGATCGTCTGTTTCCGTGAGTGTTCGTAAAATTGAGTCAAATTAAGTTGGGTGGGACGTGAGACTGTATACAAATAAAAACAGTTTTTTTTTTGAATAAGCATACTCAGCCTATGATGTAGCCACTGCTGGGACACAGGCCTGATCTAGGTAAGAGGGAGTGGGCCGCAATCAACTACGCGGGCCCAGTGCGGGTTGGGGAATGTCGCACAGGTCTACGAATTTTTGGTTCTATGACATGCCGGTTTCCTCACGTTATTTTCCTTCACTGTTTTGATAGCAGTGATGTTGAAATAATTTACACAAAGTAAAGCGCCTGTCTGGCTTTGAACCTATGACCTTAAATTTAAATTGAGGCCGTTATCACTTGGCCACCACTGCTCTTTTTGAATGAATACAGTGAACGATAGCGATTGTATTTTGCCCTAACTTCTCGCGATTGAAAATGATTGTGTCATTATCATCATTCAGTCGAAAGACCGGGACCAAACGTCACCAAATTTTCTGATCCAGTGCTTTTAGCATCCAGCGGATGACCTTCATTAGGTCATCGGATTGTATCTCATTTCTTTTTGTCCATAAATATTTCAAGAAAATGTATGGACAAAAAGAAATGAGATATTTTTTGTTAGCCTATTTTCTGCTGGGCATATGCCTTCCCTTTTTTCTTCCAAACCTCCCAAGGCGAAGGCAGTGTAACGATCTAATATCATTTGCAGGGCCAAGATGGCCAGAGATCGCACAAGATGATATTTTAATAACAATTAATTTATATTAGGATAAAGTCAACCTTTTATTAAAGATTCAAATATTTACATAATTTAAAAAGCTGTCTTAAAATGATAATATGTACAAGTATATACATTTATTTCCTGCGACACAGGGTATCCTAGTGCGGGATCCAGTGTCATACCTACATTTTGTAACACTTGTTTATGAATCAATAAAACTTATTCTTATACAAAGGGAGGGGAAATAACCAAAGTGCATCAAAAAATTCGTCCGCATCGCTGTCAACAGGAAACGTGCCCAAAAGGCAATTAATACAATTTGTTGTAGGACAAATGCATCTTTTCACACAACGAAATAACTAAAAGTATTCTCATTTTAAGTGATCAAAAACCTTTGCAAAACAAAACTACTTACTCTTTTCACCCGGAATTCACGATTTCCTACTTCTTTTACATCCGATTCAAGAGATTGATGCACCATAAGTTATGGTGCCATAAATAAAATATTGTCTATAACCCGCCTCGTTGGTATCGCGTGCGTGCCTGATTTCAATCTTACAGAACTATGCGATAAGGCCGTCAAGTTTGGGTATATTTGCTACGACTTCCGTGACATTGTAGATGTTTCACTGTTTTGGTTGTATTCTTGTTAGGACTTGAGGAAATTCTTGAGATATTTTTTCTAATTCTTTCCTAGTATCTTAAATTTATAATATTGTTGAGCTACACAGCCCTTCGGCCGCACGTAGTTAAATACACTAAAATGGCCTATTTTCCAATACACTGCACAGTGTGACGGTTCGAGAAACTAGCTTGACAAAAGTCTTTTTATCGTTTTATCTTTCGTAAAACAGTCTGTAAAGTATATTTTCATAACCTAAACTAGTTGTGCCCCGCGGTTTCACTCGCGTAATTCCCGATTTTCCGATCCCATGGGAATTTCCCGATGAAAGGGATCTTATATGTTAATCCAGGTCTCCAGCTATCTGCATACCAATTTTCATCGAAAAAGGTCCAGCCGTACAAGGATTTTCTTTAGAAATCGGTTATCTTTTTAATAAATAAAACACAATATGAAATAAAAAGACATCTCTGTATTTATTAAAATTAAAGATAAGTACACAGAAATATACTACTACAACAAAAGTTTGAATTGTGTACTTTGTTAGATAGTATTCGGAAAAATGTGATAGAAAATACGAACGACGAAAATACAAACGTAATAAATTGGAAATAAAAAGAATGATCAGAAAGAAAACCCGTTAAATGAACCTGATAATGTAGAAAACAGAAGTATACGAATCAGAAAAGTTTAATTAAACACTTGCATGTGATTTTGTTGTGCTGGAATTTTTTAGTTCTTTCGCTAGTACTTTGCGCCGTTTTTTAGTTCTTTCGCTAGTACTTGCGAAGTCTTTCCGAGGTCTTCCAGTTTGCCTACTAGTTCCAGGCAGTGACATGTCAATTGTAGACTCACTCAATATATCAGCAAACGAAATACTTTCTTCCAACCACGAACAATTTGCGTTCAAGAAACGTTCCCGATGTCTCCCCGATTTCGTCCATTTTTGTTGAATTTTCTGGTTAATATAACATATTCGTTTTTTCAATTTCTTTAAAACGTCTTCAGAAATAGGCGGCTCATCGTGTTGTTGCAAAATATAATGCAATAATGCATCGCTTCTTGATGTTTTGGGGTTGGAAAACCATATATCGAAAAACGTTCGGTATGTCGACATTCTAAAATGAACAAAAAATGTATGAGTGTCGCAAACTTTCGCAAACAAATGAACGTCGTAATTGTAGCTTAGAAACCAAACTTTAAGAATAATACGGCCAAAGGACTCGGAAACGGGCTGCAGTAAACTAAAAGTTTAATATAAACTGAAAACTTTTTTTTTTTTTCAACACAAATCTCTCTGACTTTCCATGAGTGATATAAGTCAGTTTAAAAATATATCTTTATAAAAAAGGTTTGTAAACTTACCTAAATACTTCAATAACACAACACCGAAAAACAATCACAAATAGCACACAGCACAAGAGCGTATTCATCGAGCGAACCCAGGCGAATGAAACGATCTCTGAGAACGCTTGCTCGTGCAGGCGCAGGTAGTCGACACTTCGACCTTTTTCTACCTGCTATTGTTGGGCGTACCCTCCGCGTATATGAATCCTATTATAATGTAACTTGTTTACTTGCTATTTGAACCAAAATATTGCTTATTGTAACAAGTAGTAAAATAGGGTTTTGTCAAGCTAGATTCTCAAACCGTCACACTGTGCACTGGTGTGATTCCTTGTTCACAAGCTAAACTAAATTTAAGTTCAGTGCATCTTTTTCTTTCTATTTCATTAAGAACAGGACAGACTGAAGATAAATTTTAGTTTAGTCCTGTAAAATTAATCAGCGTCTGACACTACTCCATACAAGATTAGACGTGATTAAAAACTTGCCTACTAAAATTACGTCAATTTATGTCAGGCGCTGATTAATTTGACAGGACTAAACTAAAATTTATGTTCTATCTTTTTCTTAATGAAATAGAAAGAAAAAAGATGCACTGAACTTAAATTTAGTTTAGTTTGTGAACAACAGAATCGGCACCATTGTGTAGCTACAGACGCCAGCACATTAAGCTACCCGAAACTGTCAAAATTTCCCAATCAACTTTGAACCTTATGCTTTAGCGATGAAGTTGAAAATCTATAAAAGACATTTGACAGATTGTAGTAGCTTCATGTGCTGGCGTCTGTACATTAAGTAAGTTCAGTTTCCAATGTTAACACTAATATGATTGGGTGATCGAAATTACTCATCATCATCATCTGTCTAACCTTTTCCGAACTATGTTGACTCGGCTTCCAGTCTAAAGCTGCATCCACAGCTGAAAACCACTATTTTACATGGAGCGACTGCCTATCGGACTAAGAAAGTAAGACTGGTTGTGCAGAGTTTCAGGTCACCCATCCACGGCTCAACCGCGGCAAGCGTAGCTTAACCTGATCGATCCACCCGTGCGGCTGTTATTACTTAGCCACAAGATAGAAATTACTACAGCCAATTAAACTGCTTCATATTTTATGTCTTGATAACAGATTTTAATAGACTTTCAGAACCCTAGTATAAGATTTAAAAAAAAACACAGGTAGGTACCTAAGACTTTTCATTAATTCAGCGGTACCAGTACTCAAGATAGTAAAATTCTTAATCTTACAGTTTCATTTGACGTTTTATAGCGAAGTTTATTAATTTTATAATTTATGATTTACCTTGTAGATTTTATCGTTTAGGTACTTTCAAATTAGTTGAAATACCATTGTACAGACGACAGCACATCAAGCTACTACAATCTGTCAAATTTCTTTAATAGATTTTCAACTTTATCGCTAAAGCATAAGGTTCAATGTTGATTGGGAAAATTTGACAGTTTCGGGTAAGTTGATGTGCTGGCGTCTGTACTCCAAATGATAGGCTGATTACCTGCTGCGTATCTAAGGTAGTATTATTACATAGCTCATAAAGTGTGGTATAACGAAAATATTTATTTAACTTAGAATTTTCTTTTTTACAACATAACTATCTGCCTAGCCTTTTCCCATAACTATGTTGGGCTGGGCTTCCAGTCAAACCAGATGCAGCTGAATACCAGTATTTTACATGGATCGACTACCTATCTGACCTCCACAACCCAGTTACTGGGTAATACGGTACCCCTTAGTAAGACTGGTTGTCAGACTTGCGGGCTTCTGAATACCAGTAAAGACTGTCAAAGATCCACGAATGACAGCCGGGACCAACGGCTTAACGTGCTTTCCGAGGCACGGAGGAATCTCGGTGTGTAAAGATGGTCACCCATCCACAGACCAATCGCGGCAAGCGTAGCTTAACCTGATCGATCGACCTGTGCGACTCTTATTATTTAACCGCGGACCCCTCCACAATATTCACATGGCAACTACAAACAGGTAACAATCACAGTATATCACTAGGTTCACATTATAGTAACTCTTTCAAACAATCAAACTATTATGTTTCCACTGCTGGGACACAGGCCTCCTCTCTGTGAGAGGGAGTGGGCCGTAATCCACCACGCAGGCGCAGTGCGGGTTGGTAGATGTCACATGTCTTCGAATTTTCGGTTCTAGGACATGCCGGTTTCCTCACGATGTTTTCCTTCACTGTTTTGAGAGCAGTGGTGATGAAATTACTTACACAAAGTAAAGCGCCTGTCAGGGTTCGAACCTACAACCTACATATCGTAAGTCGCGGTCGTTACCACTGGGCCACCACTGCTCTCTTTCAAACCTCGTTACATCACAATTGAGAGGAATAAGACCTTGATCTAATGTTCTCAAAAGTACTACCCAAAAGCCAGGTGCTATTTATATAATTTAATAACCCTACATCGCGCTGGTACAAGAAATGACGTAATAATATCATAATTTATATAACAAACAACTCCCTATGTGATTGTAGGTAATAACTTCAGACTCAAATCCAGCGTGTTTGCTTTATGGAAGATATTAATTAATTTAATGTAGCCGGTAATACGGCTCACGGAGTTTGGAAACACGAACAGAGTAGTCTTTGCAGGGAGTTTAAAATCCGTCGGTTGAATAATAATCGCAATCAACAATATGAATTGTGTCAATTTTGCCACTGTTATTAAAAGCTACTTTTTTTTTGTTTAAAAATCTACAAAAACTCCGATGTTACCAATTTTATTGAGTGAACTTTTATATTTATGTGGATGATTTTATAAATATTATGTTCATAAATTTTAATTTTATCTCTATTTATGCGCTTGTCACTCTTAATAATTTATCAATTTACCAATGTCATATAGTGCTTTATTTCATTTTATATATTTTGTCATTGTCATAAATTAATCCATTTTATTTTTATCAATTTTAGAAAGAAATAAAGAAAAACGGTTTAAAACGGTTTTAATTGTATTTCCCTGTACGATGTTATCAAATTACAATGTTACCCATTATAATTTAATTGAATATTAGCGCTTTTTACGAAGTAAGTTAACTTCTGTTTTTTACACTGAATAAGTGTGTCCAAATTAACGCTACACTGGATTTTGAAAAGAAGGTATTTTACGCTTACAAAATTATCTCAATATTCAAAATTTTAGCTTTCAATAGGGGGCCACTTTTGCATTTAAATGATACCTTCTACATAATTTATTACTTTTATCAACACCCATTGATAGAGCTGGAAGCCTATTTGTTATCCGGCTCGAAGGACCATTTCAGTGTAGGAGTCAGTGTCAATAAGCACAAGTTGCACCACTGTTACAGCATATGCATAATCAGCCTATAATGTTCCCACTGCTGGGACACGCTTCCGCGCTTGGTCGATATACCCACTAGTCATACTCAGCGCTTGTCCTCCACATTTATTATGCGCACGGTCAAAATGAGGAACTCTCTGCCAGCGTCTGTGTTCTCTTCCACGTATAGCCCGTCTGCCTTCAAAGCAAGAGTGAATAGGAATCTTCATGACTTGCTCGTTCTATCATAGAACTCATCCATCGTTTTCCACCAAGCGTAATCGAGGACAAGAGGTCGCCCCTTTCGCATTTTTTATTTTGAACTAGCAATTTTTGTTCCACATTTTAAAAGTAGGTTTTCAGCTCCTATGAGACCGTCCAGCTGTTAACATGGTAAATATACTTAAAATATATTTCAACATATTCAAATAACACTACTCCATTTCACTTAATTAACCCCAGACTTTATTTATTAAATCATCACAAAAGCGCTAACCTAGTCTTGCTTATTTCAACTCAAATATTATACTTAGACTTAAAAAGCTAAGTCAGACGGCCCTACGGCATAAAATATAATAGCTAGGTCTACGTAATATTAGCCAGTTAGACATTTACATATTTAATATTCCTATTCTGAAATAGTAGAATACTGTAATGGTGCGGCTGTCATGGCGCTGCAGGTTGAATTAAGAAAATGTGGCGTAATGATTTTGGGTTTACACAATGGCCGTAGTTGACCAGTGGAGTATATATTTTGTTTAGTGTATAATATTATGTAGATGGGGTCACTATGGGTGGAAGAGTGTTTAAGAGTTATTTATTTTTGTTATTTCGCTGCCTTATTGTTGTAGTGGTCGCAAGCGCTACTGCTGAGCGGTCTTGGGTTCAATTCCCAAGTCCGCAAAATGTTATTGGGTTTTTCTATCTGGAATTAGTCAGTAGTAGCCCGGAGTCTGGATTTGTGCCCGGTTGATGGTAATAGGCTGACCTCGCATTGTATAGGTTTTTCGTACAATAAGAAGTCAGCGTATACTGGAAATGTATAAGCTTGTTATGTCGTCGTGCGTAGGTACAGACGCCAGCACATCAAGCTACTACAATCGGTCAAATTTCTTTAATAAATTTTCAACTTTATCGCTAAAGTATAAGGTTCAATGTTGATAGGGAAAATTTGACAATTTCGGGTAGCTTGATGTGCTGGCGAACTTAAACATCGTGAAATATGGCTGTACCTACTACAGCTCCACTTCTGCCCAACTTCTCAGGAATTACAGTCGTGTTGTTATGATGTTACATGTAGCGTTCTTTATCTGTAAGATATTGTAAGTTTCAATTTCTGAGTTGTTCAAAGCATTATTGAGTTTTTCTGTTATGAAAATGCAGATCTAACATTTTATTACTACTTCTACATTTATTATACATTATGTATAACTCGGCTGTTGTGTACCCATGTTGAATATATTATCATAACTTCGAAATTAATGAATAAATAATTAATTTGACATCAGTAAAATTTACATTATGATTAAAGCTTTTTATTCATGAGCCACGTTTGTTTTTGGCTGCACGCAATTTTTTACCGACGAAAAAAAAGGCCACAACAAACAAATTTGTTATTTCAAGCGTAAAATTATTGCTGCTTGATATATCTTTGTTGATTGTTTTCTTGGCGCCCGCCTTAAAATTAGTCATTTATATTAATTTAGGAGCTTAGCTAGACTAATGGCCGATTCCTGTAACTTACGGACCGTTCATCTGCCTAGCCTTTTCCCAATTATGCTGGGGTTGGCTTCCAGTCTCACCATATGCAGCTAAATACCAGTATTTTACATGGAGCGACTGCCTATCACATCTCCACAACCCAGTTACTACAGATTTTTGTAACGACTTTCAAAGATCCTCGAATGAAAGCCGGGCCATAGAAAGAAAGAAAGAAAGAAAGAAAAAAAAAAGTTTATTTGGTCACAGTTCGTGAAACACAAAATACAAAATAAAAATAAAAAGGTTTCAGACAACAATAGTGTGTGCCTCACGGCTGCGCCAAAAAGGCTCATAGATATATGAAAGAAGGGACCAACGGCTTCACTTGCTTTCCGAGGCACGGAGGGGTCTCGTTATGAAACACACAGATGGTCACCCATCCACGGACCAACCGCGGCATCGATCGACCCGTGCCGCTGTTATTACTTAGCCACAAGACCCAAAAACGGACTATTATTGATTAAGATTAAGACCAATCTTTGAATCAATTGATTTTCAATTGATCTTTACCAATAATGAAGCAACACGTCATAGGTTTGCATGGTAGACTCTCCCTATGGAAGTAGCTATCACAGGTAAAATTAGATTACGAATCTATTTATACGCCCAGTTTGGCAATAAGTAAAAAAATCTACCATTGATAAGCAAAACGATTCGTTTTTGTTTATAGTAGCCGAGCATAAAAGGTTTTTTTTTGCACGTCGATGTCCCCGCCATCATGTATTTACCATAAGATGACACCAAAAACGCTCTAGAATCTCCCTACACGTGTTTCACGCAGACATTACCAAGCGGATAGAAAAAGGTTTTTCCAAATACCTACGGGTCCCTAATACCGAACTATATAGGCAGCACGTGTTGACCCTAAGTGGGACTGTAGGACTTTATTAAATTCTTTTCTGACATTTTTACTGAAAAAACTTTCTTTTTTGTACTTATTTAGTTTCACGATGTGGTGAACTGTAAATAGTAATCAGCCTGTATTGTCCCACTGCAGCGCAAAGGCCTCCCTTTCGTTTTGCCACTCAACTCGATCCTTTTTTTTTTTGTTTCCGATGTGGAAAATCCTCATGGACGTCCGCCGCCCTGAGGCGGGCGGCGGGCTGTCAGACCAACCCGGTGTTCCATCTCACACTTACGCTGGGGGTCGCAGGAACGTACAATCCTTCCACAACCCCCGACTGGCGCCGGCCTGCCACTGCGGGCCTCCTCGAGTCAGGGGGGGAGTGAGGTTGTTTGACTCTCCCCGCGACGTCTAAGCGGGGCGCGCGTGGAGCACTACGCGTCGCTACCTCGCATCCTGATAAGTGGGGGACGGACTCCGGGACGTCCGTCGCCTCTGGATCCATTTAGGAGGGCTGGAAGAGGGCGTTGTCCGCCCTCCGCCGATGCCCGGTGCGCCTGCTGCGGGCCGAGTGAGTGGACGAGATGTCCCTCTCCCTTTCCGCAGCCTCCTTCTGCGAGACGACTGTTTTGCAGAAGGAAACCACCACGTCTCCTGGGACGACGAAGCGTTCTGACTCTTCGCTGCCGATCATCGACTCGACTACGGCCGGCACTCAACTCGATCCTGACCCAATATGGACTAATCCCTCATATAGACGTCGAGTTCGTCCCATCTACGCCTGGGTTTTCCGCGGTGCCGTTGGACATTTTCAGGGACCCATCCTATGGTGGTCTTAGCCCACAATGTATCCGACATGCGGCAAACGGGTCCAGCCTAGTCCCATTTGGGCTTGGCTGCTAACTGTAGCCGTGACCTCTGTTCACTGTTCTGTGAACTGTAGTTTGTTTGAGCCGGTGTTTTTCTTAGTATATAATGTCTCCACCGCTGGAACACGGGCCTCGTCTCTGTGAGAGGAAGTGGGCCGTAATCCACCACGCGGGCCAAGTGCGGGTTGGTAGATGTCACATGTCTTAGAATTTTTGGTTTTTTCCTTAAAATGTTTTCCTTCATCGTTTTGAGAGCATTGGTGATAAAGTAATTTACACAAAGTAAAGCGCCTGTCAAGGTTCGAACCTTTGGTTCGAACCTACGACCTACAACTCGTAAGTCGCGGCCGGTACCACTAGGCCACCACTGCTGCTGTGATTTTCTTACTGCAGGGCAAAAGCTTCTTCTCATAATTAAAGAGAAGAAATGCGCCTTGATCACCACGCCTTGCTTGTTGGGCATCAAACAGTTTTTGTACCATGAAAAAGTTTTTTTCAGGCTTTTGTTTTTCACTGTTTATCAAATGCCGCCAGCCTTTTAATTTCTGCTTAAATCAAGCAAATAAAATACTGTATCAACAGTGAAAAAATACCATTGTTTTTAAGTCACAATGTGACTCAGGACTCCCGTGATTTTGAAAGCAAGAAATATTTTATCTTTCTATACAAATTTATACTGATAATAAAGCTGGAGTATTTGTTTGACGCCCTAATTTCTGGAAATACCAGTCAGATTTGAAAAAATATTTTTTCATCACGCTGTGACTCTTTGGACCCCTTAGGAGCAAGGCAGTAAGGAGGGTACCTAAGTGAAGACAAAGTATATCACGGGCGGGCGATGCGATGCTATAGGATATATTATTATATGTTACTAATTTGAAAACATTGTAGAAGAGTAACCGTGGAGTTTCTTGCCGGTTCTTCTCCATAGGAAACGACCAAACGGAGCCGTGCACCTAGCTTCTGACGTTACATAAGTGCCCATGTCGGTTTATGTGAAATAAAATATTTTGATTTTAATTTTGTTAAAACAGGAAATTTCACGCGGGTTGAAGCTAGTACCTAATAACTAAATCAAGCACACATCAAACAAACTCAAACCAAACAGACAGAAAATCGTTATTAACTTCTGGATTCACTTACATAAACGTCTGATCCTATTGACATTATAAGCCCTCCATTGAACAACTCCTATTCAATTCATCCAATAAGAAAAACATCAGCAAAATCTCACAGAACATCTTGAAACGAACGTTACACAAAAACGTGCAAATGGACGGAAATTCTTTAATTTTTTTTCCTTTATTTTTAGAAGTTTGAATAGAATTTTAGCAAAAACGTCGGGATTTGTCCATTACAGCTTTTTTAAAAGGAAGTAAAGTCAAAGTAGGCTATTCTGTTTTACTTCGTTTTTTGTGTTAAGAAAAAGGCTCACCGTCTCTCGACAAGAAGTAGCATAATCAGACTATAATGTTCCCACTGCTGGGACACAGGCCTTCTATCTTCGACAAGGAGTGGGCTATAATCTACCACGCGGGCCTAGTGCGGGTTGTTAGATGTCACATGTCTTCGAATTTTTGTTTCTAGGACATGCCGGTTTCCTCACGATGTTTTCCGTCGCCGTTTTGAGAGCAGTGGTGATGAAATTTCTTACACAAAGTAAAGCGCCTGTCGACAGGAAGTACTTCGCCAAAAATATACATCACCTCCAAGGGATTTGTCGGTACGTTGCTGACTTTAGAGACAAATAAATCTCTTGGGAACTAGCCTCGTCGACATAGAAAAGTAAAAGAAAAGAAAGAATATACGTTTATTTGCGGTAAACATGACGGAGAATAAGAACATAAACACAAAAAAAGAAAAAGTTGGGGAACATATGCGTCACATCGACGCAAAACGGCCATCGCTCAGTATAATGCTAATGTCTTAGCATTGGGGCTCTCCCCAGCGCTGGTTTTCAGCGATAGCCGGCGTTGACGTTATGACGCCAACCGGTGCAGCATACGAAGAAATGAAAGAAAGAAAGGCCACGAAATGAGCAAAGTGAATTGTAAATGGGTCGGTGATACTAGTCCTAGAACCGATGACCGTTAGGATAGACGTGTACTTCAGTGGAAACCTCAAATTGGCAAACGTAAGGCAGGCAGGCTAGGTCCTGGTGCAGCGACAACTTTCGCAGGGTGACTGGTACCAGCTGGAGTTTGCTGCACCACTGCTTCCCAGCTAAAGCCCTAGGAAGTGGTGAAGAGCGGGCGTTTTGGGGGACTGTCTTATAAAATTTTGACGTTCAAAATGTGCTGATCCTCAGCATACTTTGAATAAATATGATTTTTGATTTTGATGAGAGTAGCCGAAGATCGAGTCAACTGGCGTGTGATTGGATATACCTATATTTAGCAGTAGCCTGTTAAAGGTAGACGATGATAATGTGTTGTCTGTCTGTAATTTATCAGTTACTCACAATCACAACAATAGGGATGACGACGGGGTAAAGTAAACGAAATTCTATTTAGTCCGTCAGTTAGATTATCAAAAAATAATGGACACATATTTTTTCTTGTGTCAATCAACCAAAAAATTACAAAGATAAAAGCGTGTCAAAGTTTGGGAGTGGGGGCTCGTGACGTCACGTTTAGGTAAAAATTGTACCAAAACGTGACGTCATGCGGCATTTCAAATCAATATGTCGTCATCCCTATTACAGTTTTGATCATACTTAATATACCTACCATCATCGTCGGCGTAGCATGTCCTTTTTCTGTGTGTTTATTTGCCTACAAAACCCGTAAATTATTATCATCAAAGTTACAGCAATTAATACGCATGGCTTGGCTGCTAATTTGTCTTCAGACGACGCAACGAACTCTTCCATAAGAAGAGCTCCTTATGAAAGAGTTCGACCAAATTTCTTGAATTAAGTATGTAAGACTGGAAGTTCACTAACAATTGGCATCTTATCCCGAAAAGTTTCGAGACTCAATTGAAAGAAAGGTCAAACTGTCTTGAGTTATGTACCTAAATAGAGGAGCAGCCCCATTTCTGAAGGTAGATTCCAAGATCTGGAATGGCGGATTCAAAGTCATTGCTTCATTTTTTATCTAGGGTGGAAAAAATTTGTAAAATTATTGCAAAATGGCTTGGTTGGTGTTGTTATTTTACTTAATTTCCAGATTAGGCAATGTGTTAAAGTGTTTCCATAAAAAAAATACTCAGTAGTAACCCGTAGTTTCGAACTGTGCCCGATATACATTAATAGGCTCGCCCTCGCTCAACAAAAGTCGGCGAAACGTGGGTATAATACATACCCATATATTGGGTAGAGGTCTACCAATCCCTTTGAAGTAAAAGGCGTAATGCATTATATTAATAGCGAAATTACAACTTCATAAGTCCTTCAGTGGGCTTTCAAAATGTCTTCGTACAAAGTAACCACGTTCAACAAAAAATACTTAAACGAAACCATGGCCAGAGAACATCCTCCATCTTAAAAAGAAAATGGCGCCTTCAAATTTAACCCTAAAATAACGCAGCTCCATTGTCACGTCAAAAATCACTGAAAGACATTTCATTACCCCTCCGTTGATGAAATTAAGTAAAGGGTCCCGTCGACCCCTTACTTTGCGACGTCGACGTCGATGTTAAAAGTTATGAAGGAATTTTTCATAAATACTTTTCCCTCTTTTTTAAGGAGTTGGATGAATTTGCGATGTCAATGGTTGGTGATTATGTGAGAGAGAAAGAAAGGTTCACATGTTCTTTGGTGGGAACAGGAAATAATTTTTGGCAAGCAGAGCGAACGTAAGTAAGTAGAGCACAGTGGTGGCCCAGTGGTAACGGCCGCGACTTAAGAGTTCTAGATCGTAGGTTCGAACCCTGACAGGCGCTTTACTTTGTGTAAATTATTTCATCACAACTGCTCTCAAAACGGTAAAGGAAAACATCGTGAGGAAACCGGCATGCCCTAGAACCAAAAATTCGAAGACATTTGTCATGATCTATCAATCCGCATGGGCCCGCGTGGTGGATTGCGGCCCATTCCCTGTCACAGAGAAGAGGCCTGTGTCCCAGCAGTGGAATCATTATAGGCTGATTGTCTGTAATCAGTTACTTCAAATACTTCATTAGTATCTAGTTTAGAGTCTATGTCAATCGTTACGGGTAATCAGAAGCCCAGAAAGTCTATCAAGTTAAGTCCAGTCCTATCAAATGGGTGTCGTGTCGGTAAACTGAGTTGTAGAGGTCAGATAGGCATAGTCGCTCCATATAAAATACTGGTATTTAGCTGCATCCGGTTAGACTGGAAGCCGACCCCAACATAGTTGGGAAGAGGTTGAGCAGATTGATTGTTAGTTTTTTTACAGAACATGCAACAAGTTGAGATAAAATGCAAAACCAAAATATTCATCGTCACATAGAAGTGGTCATCGTATTAGTAGTTTAGGATTGAGTTTGTTGTAGACTTGGTATGACAGCGGCTCCTCTGACATCATCTCTGTCATCAGAAGAATGCCACGCAACCATTAATGCGACGCTCTGCTAGAGTGACAGTTATCAGCCAGTGTCACTCTTAACTGACCTCTTTGGTGATTCTAGTAACTTTGTAACCAAACTAAACGGTGGCTATTGCTGCGCCGTCAAGTATAAACTATCTAAAGCAATTATCATAATTTTCTACTGACATAATCTACTCCAAATCGATTTTGTTAATCGCCATCTAAACCTTGGTTAAACAGAAATAAATCCAACATAACTTCTCCAAGTCCCATTACCCTTAGCGCCACTGCAGTAATTTGTTTAACACTTAAACTTTAACTTAATAAATGTTCTCAAACTTATTCAAACTTGACTCCTAAAAATATAGTGACAGCTTGAAAAACGAGGCCGAATGAAAACTTTCCAGAGACATTCATAATTCGAAGCGATTGTGTCCGATCCCATAAAGTCACATTTATTAATATTTATCTGATTATTTTGCGTATACTGTGCAATTACTTTTTATATTCCGAGATTTATTCGGCATTTTTATTATACCAATTGTAAAATGTTACGTCCGCTGCCTAATTTGACAAGATGTTTATAAAATGAGAAACGAAGAAATATGTCAAAAGAGAGATAGGAATTTGACAATATTCGTCATCCCCATGGTGAAGGAATTCATTTGAAATTCCTCACGTAATATCAAATTTCAGTTCATATTTTTTGTTGTACACAGATAAAATTAGTAACATAGTAGATATTTATTAGTTATGCACGCCTCAGTTCTTATGTGATATTAGCTTCTACCCACAACTACGTCCACTTGTTTGTTGTTCGTCGACCCACCCCTTCGCATCGCATCGCCTGCTGGCGTCAGTACTTTTTAGGGTTCCGTACCCAAAGGGTAGAAACGGGACCCTATTACTAAGACTTCGCTGTCTGTCCGTCCGTCTGTCTGTCACCAGGCTGTATCTCAAGAACCGCGACAGATAGACAGTTGAAATTTTCCCAAATTATGTATTTATGTTGCCGCTATAACAACAAATACTAAAAACAAAATAAAATAAATATTCAAGGGGGGCTCCCATACAAAAAACGACGCCATTTTTTGCCTATTTTTGCTCGATATCAATAAATGGTATTTATGTATGTAGTGTTAATTAAATATTGTACGGTGGTACGGAACCCTTCGTGTGCGAGTCCGACTCGCACTTGGCCGGTTTTTTATTTTTCGCTTAGCGTTTTTCTGGCTTCTTTTTCTTTTTGCTTGGTTCTTTAGAGTCCTAGCGTGATGTTATATAGCTTTTATATAACCTTCCTCAAGAATTGGGCTATCAAATACAAGAATAATTTTTCAATTCCGTCTGGTAGTTCCGGAGATTACGCCCTACATACAACAACATACAAAGTTACAAAATTTTACCTCTTTATAATATTATGTATAGAAAAGCTGTTGCCTGTTTTATGGCATTATTATTCATCGATCAGTTTTTCTTTTTCGTTCTTGAGAGACTAAGGGCCTTTGTACGCACACCTTTTTCTTGCCGTGAAAAACCACGGTTTATTCGCCGTGTGTAGGCACGGTCGTGTGGAGCAGTGGTGGCCAAGTGGTAACGGCCGAGCCTTACGAGTTGTAGGTCGTAGGTTCGAATCCAGACAGGTGCTTTACTTTATGTAAATTATTTCATCACCACTGCTCTCAAAACGGTGAAGGAAAACATCGTGAGGAAACCGGCATGTCCTAGAACCAAAAGTTCTAAGACATGTGACATCTGCCAACCCGCACTGGGCCCGCGTGGTGGATTACGGCCCACTCCCTCTCACTGAGAGAAAGGCCTGTGTCCCAGCAGTGGGAACATTATAGGCTGATTATGTGTAGGCACGGTCGTCAGTGTTGTATGGATCACTATGGAAGCTTGTACACGGACACGTCTTTTCTAAAGAAAAGCAAGAAAGAAAATAATTTATTTGGACACAATTCGTGAAACACAAAATACAAAATTAACAAAATAAAAATTATGTTTTAGACAACAATAGTGTGTGCCTCACGGCTGCGCCAAAAAGGTTCATTTCAGCATTAATGCCAGACAGATGCTGTCTGACGCTGGTTTTCTAATGAACCTTCTACGTCGTGGTTCATTTGGACATCAGTCAGAGCCGAGTCGAGAACACTCACGATACGGGTGGTTCATAAATTCAAGGTCACAGCGAGCTTTGGAACGGGTTTTGCTTGGAATCTCTCTGAGGGATTGAATCTGGAACGAGGTGACTTGTCGACATAGCTCACAAAATAAGCAAGCTGAAGAGCCGAAGTGCCAATAGGCCGGTCATATTAGTCGTAGAACCGATGACCGTTGGGTAGACGTGTTCTTGAGTGGAGACCGGGAATCGGCAAACGTAAGGGAGGACGCTCTCAGGCTAGGTGGAGTGACGATCTTCGCAGGGTGGCTGGTAGCAGCTGGATGACAGTTGCCAAGAATCAAGCTGAATGGAGTGCAATCAGAGAGGCCTATGTCCAGCAGTGAACTGCTTTAGGCTGATGATGATTCGTTCCTGAGCAAAAAACATGAACAAAAAGCACCTCAACTTAAACATGCGATATTTCAAATACTCCCAATTTACCTTTCTTCGGTATAAGAGAACACGGAAACCCATCTCTTTAATAAAAAAAACACAGAAAAACAGAGGACGTACATTTTAACCCTACCGTAATATTTTGGCGGTTCTTTTCCACACAACCCGATAGGCCACGATTCCTATTATAAAGATTAGCATTTTCATTAACCCTCTCGAATGTAAAACGCCTTTGTAGGTGCTAGGGGTCCTTTCGATCCATGGAGGAATGAGTAAATGGTGTATTCACGCGTGTTATATTTATAATAAGCCCTTTTTTATTCTGAACATCTTTGCGTTGCGGTATTTTCAGTAGTTTATAGAATGTCTCTTAGTTCAGTATGCCTTTTGGCAAAAGGCCTCCTCTAACAATTTCCACTGAGTCCTATCTTTCGCTACTCTTGTGAAATTTTGACCCGCTGTTAGCTTTAATTCGTCTTCCCACTTTTTATATTGTCTTCCCTTGTTCCTTTTGCCATATCTGGGGTACCATTATGACACAACTTTACTCGACTTGTCTTGAATACTATAAGATGTGGCCTATCCATCTCCACTGTTGTTGGTCTATTTTGGTAAAAACATCAATAACTTTGTCTTTACTCTAATCAGGGTATTTCGTATTTTGTCTTTTTTTTAATACCAGTCATACTTGCTCACTCGTATTACTTCGATAATATCAAAACACTCTGATATTGTACGTAATTTTAAATGAGGCATGGGACAGTAAAAAAAATTGTTGCGTTCTCCTGTCATATTTTAAAAAGATACACAGTGAGTAACATCTTATTTTCTTGTCACAGACCAACACAAATTGAAGTCTCACAAGGTAAAGTTAAATTGCGAGTATAAAACACATCACCGGAACAAATACGCATATAACATAACTAGCTGCGCCCCGCGGTTTCACCCGCGTAATTGTCGATCCCATGAGAATATCGGGATAAAAAGTATCCTATGTGTTATTCTGATGTATAAGCTATATTACTGTGAAGTTTCATTAAAATCCGTTCATTAGTTTTTGCGTGAAGGAGTAACAAACATCCTCACAAACTTTCGCATTTATAATATTACTAGAACTAGGACTAGGATTAGTAGGATTATTATCAAACGTCGACTAATGAGACAAAATTAATTATCTATTGTTGCTAGACTCCACTAAGTTTCACGTCGCTATGTGAAATAATTCAACCCTAATAAAAACATGCGATATGCCTGAGTAATCCACAAATGACAGGAGTGTCAATAAAATTCAAAAACTTCAAACAATATCCCTTTGACTCTTTCACAAGTTTTAATTTCCCAATCAACGTCTTCAAAGACATTTTCGCCCCGTTCAACCTCACATTGTCACTCCATTGATTACTGATCCGTGTCTCGCCCTTTCTGAAGAGGGTAGCTTCGGGAACAATGGCAGAGGTAGGAGTACTTATTGTGATCAAACTCGGACCAATGGGTTCAGGCTTACAATGACTGTAATAAACGCTTGGGTTCGGGTTTTTTTGCATTTGTAAAGGTGTTGTAATTAATTATTTGAGCAGGTTTCGTCGTAATTAGTGGTGCTTTAGTGGTTTTGGTATTGAATAGATCTTCTTTTATTAACCGACGAAAAAACGGAGGGGGTTATCAAGTCGACGCGTTTTTTTTTTTTTTTTAGATAGTTATGTATAAAGAGGTTTCTTTATAAACAATGATTAAATTTGAGTGACGTTTAAACATCAAAAATTTATGGTTGAACAGTCGTTAATCACTACTTAGTCATAATACTAAGTTTTATTCAGCATAAAAATACCTATTCATCTTATGTCTATTGAGAGTTGGGCCAAGACCCCATACATTAAATTTGTTCCCCACTCTCCTTTAAGCAACGTTTATGAATAAAGGAGAAAATGTTTAGGCATTTCTTCCGAAGACTCTGGGGCTCAATTAAATGAAGATTCCTATAGTATTTGGGAAGTGATCATTTTGATTTGTGTCATTCATTATTCTCCCTCTCTGGGACCGTAAGAGTAACAGTTACCTTTTATCATGGCGTATTCAGACTTATTGCTTTAACAGGAAACTCGCATTCCGCGTAAACTGAGACCCGTATTTATAAATCGTTACCATTTGAGGACTTTCTCCTGAGTATAGATTTGGTGCCTTCAACTTTTAGATGTCAAATGTATAAAATACTAGCTGCGCCCCGCGGTGTTACCTGCATAAATCTCGATTCGGTTGTAATATCGGAATAAAAAGTTTTCTATGTCCTAATCCAGGTCATGGTCTACCCATGTGCCTAAAATTCAAATCCATTCAGCCGTTTTAGCGTGAAAGCGTAACAAACAAACATACAAATCAAATATTTTGTCTTTATAATATTAGTTTAGATAGTTTTTGTTTTTTAGAATTTGTAGTTTTTAATTGACTTGTCGAAAAGACCAAATTTTTTAAACCTTTTCCTTTCTTAATGTATCGGTTTTATAAGTAACTGTTGCAAGGCCTATTTCTAAACAGAGTTTGTGGTTATTCTTTCGCTAGGTAGATCGTCAAAGTTTTTGCGTGATTTTAGGGTCAGTTCACACCGCGACGCGACGAGGCGCGCAGTTTTCAAGATAGCAATACAATTATAGACCTTATCTACTACACAAAAAGGTACACAATTCAGTGAGGTAGTGTCTACTACGTCGAGCTACGCTGCGCGGCGCCGCGCGGCCCACCTCACTGAATTGTGTACCATTTTGTGTAGAAGATAAGGTCTATAATTGTATTGCTATCTTGAAAACTGTGCGCCGCGTCGCGTCGCGGTGTGAACTGACCCTTAGTATACTTCTCAAGATTTTCTATTCCGTTCGACAACATCAAGCCAAATCGTTAGTAGATAAAGTTAAATGTCTTGATAGATCGTTTTTATATTAAACTAGCTTCTTGCCCGCGAATTCGTCAGCATGATGTTTCTTGTTCCCCCGACCCACCTCGTCGCATCGCATCGCCCGTCCATGCTACGACGCTTACTTCGTAGCGTTCTTTCTAAATTTTGTTCTTTTTGCTAAGCTCTTAAGGATCTTAGCCTGATGTTAAATAGCATATAGCCTTCCTCAAGAATTGGGCTATCGAATACAAAAATATCTTTTCAAATCCGACTTGTAGTTCCAGAAATTTCGCTTGCTTTCAAACAAACAAGAAAACAAACAAAGTCTTCAGCTTTATTGTTAGTATACATAACAATCAAAATGACATAAAGATGAACAATAGTCTTCCTTGTATGACATATAACCACAATCAAGTAACTGCCAATCCTTCAGATATAATCTATAATAATGCAAGACCCACCTCTCCTTACTCCTACTAAAATAAACACTATAAATTCCTCGACCTGGCTTCTGACACCCGTTGTACGTATTCTACTGGCAGCCGCATAATTTTTATATTTTATGAGGTAACACGCGTATTAAGGTGTGGGCACACGGTTCTATCCGTTGAACGAGTCTATTCTATCGATTGATAGAATACAGAGTGGCAGGGAAATATTTTACCGTCCACGAAACATGGATTGATTAATGTCCGAAAGAAAGAATATGATGTGAGGAAGTTTCTTTATACAAATTTTACCTACATCTTTAGTTTTCAAATTAATCTCCACTATTCAATTTAGACTCCCTTTTGGTAACTTCTTACTATCAGTCTGTTAGTAGTAAGTCGTTTAATTATAATCGACGAGTGTGAAAAAAAACTTAAAATCCGACCAATATACAGGAGGATTTTTTATCACCATCCAAATGTTTACAGGGTGTGTTCTACCCATGAATATGAACAACTTTCACTATGGGACCAACTCTGAAATCACTAAAAAAATCAGCTGTTTAATACAAAAGTTCAATAGCTACTTGACCAAAATGTATGAAACAGCAGATTTTTTTTTTTCGTAATTTCAGTTTTTCCCATAGTGAATGTTGTTCATATTCATGGGTAGAATACAACCTGTAAAAATTTGGATGGTGATAAAAAGATCTTCCTGTATAAGTGTTATACAACTATTTGCACGCTTAAAATAAGTGTCAGCCTGCATCTATGTACTTTTTTTATGTCAAATGAATATTATAATTATTACGAGTATATAACGTAGGATAAGTAATAATCGCATAATATTTTCGATTCAACGGATCGTGTGGCCATACCCTTAGGTCTGGGGACATAATATTGTTATATTTTTTCCCCGTTTATATCCATTTGTAGTGTGGATATAGTATTTCGTGTGTTTTTATGTTGGGATTCGATTTCTCTGTACTTATATTTATTGTATCGTGTAGGAAAAGCGAGAAAAATATTAAGGGATTAACCTGTTGGCATTCAATATAACTTGTGGGGGGATATAGTAGTGACAGAATACAAAAATAGGTAACGTTTGGTTTGCTGGAAAAAAACACAGGCTTATCAATAATAAAAAAATCTCATTTCGGTTTAAATATAGATAGAAACAACTGCTTAATAAATCATCAATCAGACATCAAATAAAACACTGTCACTGATCAACGACAGAGATTCCTATTTCTTGATAGAAAAACCTTCTTACATGGGACTTATAAAAAACGACGGAGAGGGGCTCGTGACTAAATAATAACAGCCGCACAGGTCGATCGATCAAGTTAAGTTACGCTTGCCGCGGCTGGTCCGTGGATGGGTGACTATCTTCACATATCAAGACCCCTCCGTGCCTCGGAATGCACGTTAACCCATTGGTCCCAGCTGTCGTTCGTGGATCTTTTACAATCTTACGGGTCAGCAGAAGCCCGAAAGTCTGACAACCAGTCTTACCAAGGGGTTTCGTATTGCCCAGTAACTGGGTTGTGGAGGTCAGATAGGCAGTCGCCCCATGTAAAATACTGGTACTCAGCTGCATCCGGTTAGACTGGAAGCCGACCCCAACATAGTTGGGAAAAGGTTAGGCAGATGATGAGATTTCTAACACTTGAACCTTGAACTTCTGCCCACTCCATTCGCAAACACAACATTCGAACACCAAATAACTAAACTAACACTCCTCGCTAAGATACTGAGCAACACTTAAGCATTTAGCGAACATCGGAACATTGAGTCTCAGTCAATATTGAGCACTCGAATTGAGCAAATATTTGCCTCAAACACATGTATTAAGTTTGTGTTCACTGTCAAGGTGATTCATGTGAAACTGTCTTAGTCTTAGGGCTGATTTTTCAATGCCAGATAAATTTATCGCAGAAATAATTTTGAATTTTTGACAGTTCTTCCATAAAAAAACTGTCAGACGTCAATTTTATTCCACGAATAAAAATTATCGTTCGATTGAAAAGGATAATAGTTACATCATTTAGAAGCGAGCAGTTGTAAAACTGATTGGTAGAAATTACATAACAAAGAGGAGGGGAAGAGTCAACAGGAAAAGTCTCAAAAGGCTGGCAGCATTGCCACGTTGTACGGAAATGCTAATACTTTGGCTAAGAAATAGGTTAGCCCTCTGGTCACATGAAGAGTCGACCAACCGCTTGGCAATATCTCCAAAAACCAAGTGGACACTCGGACCCCATGGCCCTAGTGTTTCAACCTCAAAAAGCTCGAACATAATGTAAGTCAGCACAGCCCGCCGTACTAGGAAGATGAATGTTATTTACATTGTAATGGCATTAATTGTAAAAAGGAAAAAATTTGGAAAGAATTGACTTTTCAGTATTTGTGTTAGGTTTAATCAGGCTAAAGCAGTCCACTGCTGGACATAGGCCTCTGCTTATTTGAGGATGCATGTTTGGACCAAAACAGACAGGCGCTTTTTGATGTCGAGTTCTTATACCAATCCTATTACGACGACAATAATTGAAATGACTAAGTGACCATTTAAAAATTCATCAATCCGGCCGCTACTAGGGGTTTAAGCAGAGCTGTATCAATTAGTAATTCAAGTTGGAATGGACATCTATTGAATCCAATATGATTAAGTTAGTGTCTATGGCTATATCATAGAGATTGGGGTTAATAGGGTCGTGTGGTGAAGGTATTAGTTGTAGGTACAACTAGATCGTAGAGCTCTTTATGAAGGATCTCATCAGGTGACTGACAACCACTTTACCGAATTACCTATATCTGCTACCAAGCAGCGTTCCTGGGTTCCGTTTTAAAGTATATTGGTGCTGGTGTAAAAATCAATTTTGGGATGCATGAATTTTTGAAAAATACAGAAATAATCTCCATTAAATTACCTATGCAATGGTATATACATTATGTAGACTCTCTGTACTAGCAGGAACATAACAATAGAAACAGTTGCAGAAAGGAGGCAAATTTTTTTATGTCGAGCACTCTCTAATGCTTTAGAATATGAGTCGTGCAATAGCAGGCTGAGTATGCAAAGTCCTTTAAATGTCGAACTGACGCTTACAAAATGACTTCACTCGACACCACACATCCAGTCAGCCTACCATACGTTTGTATGTGAACCACCGGGACGCAATAAATATGGGCAATAAATTGCCCAGAGACAAGGGCTGTTGGAGATATAGCGTGCAAACGTGATCTTCACGCCAGGCTATTGTTTTCGGGGACAGGTTTGCAGTTCTTCGGTTTAGGGGTGTATTATGTTGTGATGCGAGTGGGGTGATTGATATAGTGAAAGTATATGTAGTTTATAGGCCAATGCAATTTATATCTATAGTAATGATAATTGCTAAAGAGTTTCTTTGTTGAACTGTCATTCGAATTTCAACAATTCTCTTTGCATTTGATAGCCTTATTCTTGAGGAAGGCTATAGGCTACTTAACATCATGCTAGGACACTAAGAAGCCGAGCAAAAGGATAAAAAAGTCAGGAAGTACTCTAAGCGAAAACGAAGTAATAGCGCGGACAGGCGATGCGATGCGACGGGGTGGGTCGACCGAACAAGAAACGCGGACGAAGTCGCGGACAGAAACTAGTGACATTAGAAGTCAAAAGAGGTAAATAGGTCACTTAAGCAACATTTGAACGTCAAAAACGACACACCAACGCACACATAAATCAGGTATTGTGACGCAGGCGCGACACTAAGTTCAGGTTTGTTAACAAGCCAAGTTTTAATGACCAACTGTAAAGGACCAACATAAGCAGTTCTACAAAAACATTATCTCTCAATTTGTCCACAGATATGTTTGTAGCGAACCTCACGTTGGCGAAAATGCCTAGATTTGTAAAATATGAGATCTTTTATCTTAACTGTATATTTATTATAGCTTATTTACTTAGCATAATTAAGTTATTTACACAAGCACAGGTCGATTGATCAGGTTAAGCTACGCTTGCCGCGGTTGTTCTGTCGATGGGTGACTATCTTTACATACCGAGACCCCTCCGTGCCTCGGAAAGCACGTTAAGCCGTTGGTCCTGGATTCGTGGATCTTTGACAGTCGTTACGGGTAGTCAGAAGCCCGAAAGTCTGACAACCAGTTGGTAAGCCAAGGGGTATTACCCAGCTGGAGGTCAAATAGGCAGTCGCTCCATATAAAATACTGGTATTCAGCTGCATCCGGTTAGACTGGAAGCCGACTCCAATATAGTTGGGAAAAGGCTAGGCAGATGATGATTAATCTTTTAAATGACAAAAATTGTAATCTATCATTAGGAGAAAACTACTACCGACAAACTGTTATGCAGTTTGGCAGACTTTATGTTAAGTTAATGTTAACACTTTTTTTTTAAATGCCCTTTGTGTCAACCTATGAAAAATGTCTACATTCAAATCTAGGTAAATCGTGAAGATTACGTAAACTCTGATTTTTAATTTTCCAAGCTAAAATGACAGCTGCGATCGAACTTTTTCTTGACAACATAACATTATTCAGTATTAATAGCTGTAATTTTAGTCTAGCAAATTAAAATCAGAATCTCTGTTCAGGAAAGGATTTTACTGGGTGCACTTGCATATTGCATACAGGGATAATCGTCGGTTGGTGCCGCATTTCATTAAAATTTTCTAAGGGCCTCTACGAGTTGGCTTCGGTCCCTCGTATGCCTTCCAAAGGACCGGGACCCTATGGTCCCGAGAACTATAAATTAAAAAAAAAATACTAATAAAATTAACAAATTATGTTTATTTTTATTTCAGGTAATAGTTAGCTGTAATGCAAGAACGTGATCTGGAAATCGTAAGTGATAAAAAAAACAGTATTAAAATACGAAAAAAAAAACAGTGGCACTCCGGGAGTGCCGACAGAAGTGAAAACAAAACACAAACAGAATACTTTGCCATCACTCACTGACATATGGGATATACATTAAAACCGAATACATCTCGAGGAAAGCCGAACACATCCGAAGCGGTGTCGATTACGGTAACAATGGCGCGAGTTCAATAGTTTTTCCCATCTCAAAAAATGCCCAACGCGCCTAAAGAAGTTTTCACTTCAAAAACTTAATTTTGAAAGAGAATCGATAATATCTTTAACATTATTAATTATTACTCTTAATTATTGAGTTGGTAGGCACTCTATTTAATGTATTCTGCCTTCACAACTAAGTTGGTACCAGGGGTCGGCCTTTGCGACACTTTAATCACTTTTTAATTCCAGTGATGATACAAAAATGCTCCCAAAACTGCAACGTAACCCGTTTCAAAGAACCGCAACACGAAACAAACTTCTCGAACACTTAAGTAAAACCCTAAAAATATAATAAACGAAGAACTTCGCACCGATACATCAACACACACCCTCACACCCACACACACATACACACCCCCTTTTAATAAAACAACCTATAAAAGTGCGATCAATCAAACCGAACCGTATCAACGCCAAATAGTTCGCCAAGCGGGCCAAGTTCTGCCAAGCTTGGCAATCACCCGCCAACTTGGCAGGCCGACATATTGCCGGTGTCAATAGTGATGTTTTTCGACCCGCCGCGACCCTTAGCCAAGTTTGGACCAAGTTTAATTGGCGACAAAGTTTGGAACAAATAAATATTGTTGTAGTCTAATAAAGTTTGGGATTTCAATTAAATATTTGAGTTTTGGTCTTGTTTGTACTTGTGCTTGTTAAAGTTAGGGAAGGCGATAAGTGAGAGGCTTAAATAAGTCACTCGTAGAAGACGAATTTCGAGAAGCGACTGGTAAATGTTTCACCAAGTCATTAGAAGTCATTCCACCACACTTCAACCCCACTTCGCCTAAGTTTTCACGATGAGTTTTACAGAATAGGTCATCTGAAGGCCTATTCTCGTGGGTAGCGGGATCATCCGAAAGGGTTACCGCTGCCCCGGAACATAAAGGGCTAAGGAAGGAACACGGGTGGGTTTTAGTCAGTAAGAGTCTGACACTCCCTTCCGCTCCACCCAGAGCGGGAGGAGTCATTAGATGATTTCCCATCCAAAAAAAAAAAAAAAAAAAAAAAAAAGGCCTATTCTCGTAATTTAAAACGTTCAAAATCTAGTCGCAGTCTCATCTCGGCGACAAACAAATGTCAAAAACTTGTCAAAATGTAGAGAAATTAGAGGTTTTTTTGACAGATTGAGACTGAGATCAGACTGTGAACGTTCTTAAAATTACGAGAATTGCTCCTCTGGTCTTACCGACATGAAGGAACAAGAACCATATTACCCTGTGTTATTTTTTTTTTTTTTAAATAAATGAACTTTATTTAATATGATTACAATATAACTATATACTATACACTAGATACTAAAATAAAAGACTAACTAACCTACTATACAAATAAAAAATAAAAAACCAAAGGACACTTAGGCGTCGAAGTACTCATCCGCATCGCTGTCATCCGGAAACGTGCCCAGAAGACTGGCAGCATTGCCACGTTGAATGGCAATGCTAATTCTTTGACCAAAGAACGACCCAGCCCTCTGGTCACGTGAAGTATCGACCAGCCGGCGAGAAATTTCCTTAAAAAGGAGACGCGCGCTCGGGCCCCACGACCCGAGCGTTTCGACCCCAAACGGCTCAAAGCTGTAGTTGCCCACAAGGTTACAGTATTTGCGCCGCTTGAAGGTCTCCGCAGCCGCAGCAGCGGCGCCAGCACAGCCCGCCGTGCTCGGAAAATGAGATGGCGCAAGGGTATCGACACATGTTGCGTCCCACACCAGAGGCCTACCCACCTTCCAAGGCAACAACGTCATGCCGTCTGGTCTCTTCCCATCGTCACGTACCAAGCCGTTTGGTTCTAATACCGCTGGTACGCCGGCGGTGACAAGGGCTCGACGAATAATATCGTTGATGCTGGCGTGCCGTGCTATGCGACCTGCACTCCTGCAGCAGGACAGGCCATGGTGTCCGAGACTGTCGACAGCTTCACCGCAGTGACATCGATGCGGAGCAACACAAGGTGCGCCCAAGCGGAGACACGTAGCGAGCCGAAACGATGAGTCATCCATCATTGTGCCTATGGTGGATGACGGGAGCGCCTGAAGCCACAAGCCTGACTCCCATTCTCCCACAGCCAGCAGACGGGCACGCTCAACAGTATTACGTGACGTGTTTACAAGGGTATTCCGTATAATACTGCAGAGCGGCACGTCCCACCGTCTCTGGGAAGACGGGTTATCAGGCAAAACCGTATTGGGACAAGCCATTTTCCAAGCGTTCAAAGCATCGGTCAAACACGGTACTTCAAAATCGACCAGTGAGGAAGATAAAATGTTCCTGGTTAATTTATCGGTACTGTGGACCGAGGAGAGGAAGGCCGGTAAACTAATACTTGAAATTTTGCGGACGCCCAGACCGCCCAAGCGAATGGGTAGTGTGGCTTGCTGCCACGACCGGTCGTCCAGGGCCACATTTAGGATGGAAGTTAATGTGTTTCTAATAATTTGGTCTACTTTTTCTAAAAGTTGTGGATGTTTCCATAAATGAGAGGAGCGAAGGCTATAAGTAAATTTTGGTCCAAAACAACAGTACCGAATGAGTGTGAAGGCCGAATGAATATTAATTTTGAAAAGTCTTTCCGAGACGTCATTAAAATTTTGTATCTTCTCCTCAATGAACGTTGGAAAGGATTCGTCAAAAATTGGGGACCCTAGTAGGTGAAGTTCGTGTCTTTCCGTAATTTTGATATTTGGAGCTATTGTATTAAATTTTGCTATGGTAGTCTGTCTGTCAGTCGTTTGGGGAAGATAAATCTCGCATTTTGAAAGGTTAAGGTCTAGGCCAATGGAACTGAATTTTTCTTTTATAAACTTTAAATCTTTTAAGACTGTGTCTACATCACCTCCTAGGGTTCCGTCATCCAAATACCATACGTTGAATTTAGAATTTAGTTGTCGAATAATTGGATTTATTGCCAAACTAAAAATGACTGGCCCAAGAGGGTCACCCTGTTGACAACCAACTGCTGATTTCAAAAGGTTGTCTTTATAAAGTAATTTAGAGGGGTGCCTGTAACATTGATAGAGAAAACTGTAAATTTTGGGTATTTCTTTTTGAACTTCTGTCAACAAGGTGTCCCTGTTTACGGAATTGAAAGCATTCTTAATGTCAACCTTAAGAATGACCTCACCTTTATCGCTATTGAGATAGGTGGATAATGCATGTACCGCAGCCTCACAGCCCCCTTTAGACCCAAAGCCTAGCTGTAGGGGCTGGAATTTGCTGGCTAGCGTTTCGCTGTAAAAAGCACAGCAAACTTTGGCTGCGATACGACGGTAAGTGGACCCTACGGCAATGGGACGAATGCCGCCATCCTTCTTGCGCAGGGCACATAAATTTGCCCCATACAAAATATCAATGACGGCTTCGTTCACATTGCCGGAGAGCATGAGATTGATGAGGGCCGTCAGCTCCTTCAAAAGGGACTCACCAGCCTCCCCGGCGCCTGAACACAATAAATCCTTCAGGTGTTGAGGTGTCAGGCCGTCGAGGCCGCCGGCGGAGCCACTTCGAAAGGAGCAAACGGCCGCACATACATGTTGAGCTGTAATTTCGAGAGTGTTCAATTCCGGATCGGGTGGGTCAGGGAAGGAGAGGTCATCTGCCGGGGTGGGGTGTTTGCTCTCCAGAGCTGTAAGAGTCTCTGGAGAGTACGGCGCAACCACATCGCTGCTAAAGATGATCCTAGCTGCACCTCTGATATCACCCTCGCCTAGTTTAGACTCCACATGGTGCAATAAACCTCTTTGAGGGAGGTGCGCTGTTAATTTAGGGTCAAAACTTCGGGCCGAAATGTTACAATTTTCCTTGATTTGTGCTGTTAAAGTTTTTTTATTAGCCAAATTTTTTTGCACATGTAGAATTCTAAACGGGAAGGTGAGTAATTGCTCCCAAGCACTTTGAGAGTTTTCTCGGGCGGCGAGGCGGATGCAACGCGTTAAATTCGAAGCCACGGATGGTCTCGCGCCACGAGGAACTCTCTTTAAAACTGGAGTCGACGTTTTTAATTTTGCAAGGGTTTTCCAAAAAGGTTGAGCGGGTGAATTAGGTGTTAAAGAAGTGGGTACTGTCGGGCATGATGAAGGCACATTGTTGGGTTTGTGTTTCTTCCCCAAATGTACCTTCAAGCCTCGTTCACCCTTAAAAAAACGTGCTTGGGGACAATGAGGGCATCTCACTAGGACATCCAGCGATGTGGTAGGTTGACTGGCGCTTCGTTCGGCGTCACTACTGTCGCCATTATTAAACATCAAAAAAAAAAAACTAACACTACTTACATGATTTTGCCACACACACACAATATAATATAAATTAGAAACTAAAATTTAATAAAAATAACAAAAATGACATAAAAAATTGTCAAATTGACTGAAGCCCGATGCACAGAGTACTTTTTGATAGACGCCCGATGACAGCGGCGCAGTCGCGCCGGCGGCCTGGGGCGCCGCGCCGCCAGCGATATTATGTTGAGTTAACAATTATGTTCACACCTCAAAACACAGTACTTTTTGATAGAGTCCTCAAAATTTAATTCCACACTGTTAATTCCACACCAAAAGGGGAGTTCTGAAATTGACAAGGGTACCAACTGTCAGTTTTCCCGTAAAAAGGCTCATTTGGCGAATTCCTTCTGCAATTATATTATGTTGGTTTTGTTATTATGTGTCGCTGGAGTCGATGGCCGTTTGATAATACGCATGGGAGGGTGGCGTGGTTTTAGTGCACTTATTTATATATTATTATTTATTTCCTTTAATTATTTCCATATTGTCTTCGGTTCGTTGCCTAGCAGCCAAAAAAAACTAATGTTACTAAACTAACCCTGTGTTATTATTTTGTTTTTTAAATTTATTTTCTCAGGTTCTTAGATCCTGGTATTTTTAGAAACCTCCCGAGGGTAAACCAAGGTGAGATTTTAAGTTTGAGTAGATTATGTGTTTTGTACTGCAAATTATTGTCTAAATCTAATTGTAGGAATTTCCTAACTAAGCTACATGTGTCTTTCTGTAGTGTAAGATATGTATATTTGGAAAGGTTGATTTGTCTTCGCACCGTTTGTGCATTTAGCCAATGTCACATATTGTTTCTTTAGTTCGAAGAAAATAAAGGTAGGGAAACGAAAATATTAGGTATTATTATAAATTATAAAGATTTTGGGTAGGACGGATACTTCACCATCGCTCAGTACAGGATGGTATTTTTATCAATTACTGGCTAACCTCACATAGGTTTTAAAAATAAAACGTAAATTTTCGTTTTAGTTTGCTTTTAGATTGACCAAAGTAAACACAACATGCAGAGCAGTGGTGGCCCGGTGGTTACGGCCGCAACTTACGAATTTTAGGTCGTAGGTTCGAACCTAGACAGGTGCTTTACTTTGTGTTAATTATTCCATCACCACTGCCCTCAAAAAGGTGAAGGAAAGCATCGTGAGGAAACTGGCTTGTCCTGGAATCAAAAATTTTAAGACACGAATCCGCACTGGGCCCGCGTAGTAGATTACAGCCCACTCCCTCTCACTGAGAGGAGGCCAGTGTCCCAGCAGTGGCAACGATAAAGGCTGATTACGCTAAAACACAATATTATTTGTTCCCTGTTGGTTATGACGTTCGTAACTAAACATAACCCTTCCATAAACCCCCTAATCGAGTTAATATAATCACAACACAATACCGTTATTAGCCGATTACTCGTACATATGGTACATTATAATTACCGCGTGGTTTTCAACCGAATAGTAGAATTATTATTACAGTTGATATATTTAAGGGGTTAATTAGATTGTGCCGCGGAATTTGACTTTGTTGCCTGCCCTATTGTAGGGTATTGCTAATGTGTGAACACAGCACTTTCCAAAATAATCCATACTAATATTAAAATGCGAAAGTCTGTCGGTCTGTCTGTCTGTCTCTTACCTCTTCACGCTTAAACCACTGAACCGATTTAGTGGTATATAGTTTGAGTCCCAGTAAAGGACTTAGGATACATTTTATCCCGATATTCCCACGGGATCGACACTTATGCGGGTGAAACCGCGGGGCGCTGCTAGTTTGATAATAAAATTGTCGTGCAAAGGGAGGGCTTAGTAACAGTTGAATGGCCGAATCCTATAATTTACGGATCGTTAATGGTTAAAATTAATACTCTTTTATCTTTATCAATAATGAAGCAACACCTCATAGTTTTGCATAGTAGACCCTCCCATATGGAAGTAGCTATCACAGGTAAAATTTGCTTACGAATCTATTTATGTATATGCCCAGCTTGGCAATAAAAAACATTTGGTACCTAAGTACCACAAAAACGAATCGTTTTGATTCGTTTTTGTGCCACCGACGACCACCAGACCCGTTGGTTTGAGGTCCGAGGTCCGAGATCTGGTGGTCGCAATTGGGGCTGCGCTAAGCGTGAGAGGGGGAGTGAGTTTGATTCCCAGGTCGGGCAAAGTGTTATTGGGTTTTACCATCAGGAACTTTCCCAGTACCAGCACGGAGTCTGGATTTTGCCCGGTTGCCGGAAAAACACTTTCCCCCTATCACGTGGGGCTTAAAATGTGGGTGTACTATAAGTGAACCTAATGCCTAGCCCTTCTGGGACTGCAAGCGTGATGTTATGTTATCATTCTTACATCTAGATCTTATCTAAATAAAGATAGAAGACAAGATCTAAAATCTGTACAGCAGGCTAAATGTGGGTGTTAATTTAATACAGATTGAAATTGAAAACATTCGACAAACCATAGACATGTAAAAAACATATATCTATGCGACAAACCGAAACCGAAATTAGAGATTGTTTCCATCATTATGAACAACTTTTACCAAGGGACCAAAGCTGCAATCGCGAAAAAACTATCAACTGTTCCCAACATTTTGACGAGTTATGCGAACATAAATGTAGGGGTAATATAGGGGGAGGCTATTAATATAATATAATTATACACCCAATTAAGCACATCTAATAATTTATAATTTAAAATAATATTGATTTGCTACTTAGCCCTCTTCCTCTCTCCTAATTTTGCTGTGCCCAACAGGGTCCATATTGATCTTTTACTTATAATACCATCTATGTAATACATATTATGGAATGCAATAATAAAGAATTGAGTATTGAACAGCTGATTTTTTTTCGCGATTTCAGGTCTAGTCCCGTAGTAAAAGTTGTTCATAATGATGAGTACAATCTTCCATTTCGATTTGTCGCATGTTTACAATTTCACCCTGTGTACACCTCTGTCCAACCCTTTGGGAAAAACAAGCTTGATGTTATGTGTACCTACGCATCTTATTTTATTCCTT
Source organism: Hydraecia micacea (assembly GCA_914767645.1). Classification (NCBI taxonomy): domain Eukaryota; kingdom Metazoa; phylum Arthropoda; class Insecta; order Lepidoptera; family Noctuidae; genus Hydraecia; species Hydraecia micacea. Next base: position 1,813,557 of record OU611798.1, read on the forward strand.
CAATACAACACACACCCACCCCCCAACACCGCTCACCCCTCACAACACATTCATTTGAAAGCGAGAACATTTCCACATGGCCTGCTACGGCAGGGCAGAGCGACACAGAAAGCTAAGCGAGCGTGCAACGCGCGACGTGCAGCGACGTGCTATATTTAGAATAGGAATATGTTGCTTAGTGGGGTAGGATTGACGGTGATTTATTTATAGGAAAGGTGAATAGAAACACTAGTTTTAAATGTAATAAACTTTGAATGCATTTTTGAAGTGAAAACTTCTTAAGGCGCGTTCGGCATTTCTTGAGATGGGAAAAAACTATTGAATTCGCGCCACTGTTACCGTAACCGATACCGCTTCAGATGTGTTCGGCTGTCCTCGGGATGTACTCGGTTTTAATGTATTTCCTGAGTATGTGAGTGATGGCAAAGTATTCTGTTTGTGTTTTGTTTATACATATTATGACGACTAAAAAATACACACGTAATTGTTCAAGTTTTCACTTCTGTCGGCACACTCGGAGTGCCACTTTTTTTTTATCTGAAATAGCTGGTTTACAATCTATTGCCTACAGTTGCCTACAGGGGCAAAGAATTAATTAATTTTCATACGCAAAATACCTAAGTTTTGGAACGAAGTTCTTTATCAGGCTTGCGGTAGGAATAAACTGGAAGAAATCGTCACGTAAAGAAAAAGCGTTATGGCCCACTCCATGTGACTATTTACTTCTATTACATATAATAATATAGAGACAGAGAAAGATATAGTTTTCATGGTTTTCGAAGGTGCTGAAGTCGATAGTGGAGTCAAAATGAAAATCCAAGATGGCGGCTGCAAAAATGCAATTTAAAAACTGCCTGAAGTAGATAATGCATAGATGTTTTTCTTTCACAAAGTGTTAAAAATGAACAAATACTCTACTTTAAACGAAAAATGCCTTGTTCCAATGTCTTTTTAAGTTTTTCTTCCAAAGTAGAGTATTTGTTCGTTTTTAACACTTTGTGAAAGAAAAAAGATCTAAGCATTATCTACACCGGACAGTTTTACAAATAGACTAAAAACTATTAAGGCAATTCCTAAAACAAACTAGATTTTTCATCGCAAACACTTAGCAATAAAATTACGTTTGCCCTTTACATTATGATCGCTAATCCTTTATCTCCCCCCACATTTACAGAAACCATACGTAAAGCTACATATATACCTATTTTTATCCTCCGTAAACACGGCTCACGGCACGATTAAGGCAATTTATAACACACGTACGTCACGTTATTCGCTAAAACGCGACAAAGTGTGTTTCAACTTTAACGTGAGTGATGAACGCATTAATTTTGTGAAGATAGGCTCATGAATAAAACGCGTATTTATAACACCTTAGGGACGATTTACACTTGTACGAGAAAGTTTGATAAGCGATCCGAGAAAGTGTGGAATTCATTTTATTTCTGTTTTGGAGTTTTGAGTGATGTTATTTTTATTTTATGTTTTCTATCAAAATCAAAATATTTTATTTCACATAAACCTACATGGGCACTTATGAAACGTCAGAAGCTAGGTGCACGGTTCCAATTGGTCGTTTCCTATGGAGAAGAGCCGGCAAGAAACTCCACGGTTACCTGCTGACTGTTTGTCAGACTTTTGGGCTTCTGACGACTGTGAAAAATCCATGAATGACAGCCAGGACCATCTTAACGTTTTTTCCGGGGCACGGAGAGGTATTGGTAAGTAAAGATAGTCACCCATCCACGGACCAACCGCGGCAAGCGCACCTGAACCTGATCGACCGATGCGTGTGGCTGCTATTACTTAGCAACGAGCCTCTCGAGGAAACTGCTGTTAATGATATTTCAGGGTTCTCATTATAAAATTTGTTAATTTTCATGAGATCTTCTCTTCTCTATATTTAGTATGTCCCTCGTTTAACCTAACACTTTGTATGTAATTTCACCTAAAATAACAATGCTGCCATACCTCTTACATTAAACTCAAACTCAAAGCATTTATTTCAAATAAACCAATTACAGGCACTTTTGAATTGTCAAGGGTTTAAAAAAACACGACTTATCCCTCTTGGCACCCAAAGCGACCAATCATTTAATTTGCCTCAATTCGGGTTAAAAATTCATCAGAAAATATTACGCCAAGAAAATCTTCGTCCAAAACTGGCCCCAAGATCTTGGAATAGTGCCATAGTCACTGGACAAACGTATGGTTCATCGTTGTATGTGATATGAACGCTCCGTCGCTGCAGGTGGACACTGGTGGTCAGTCTCTTGGAATAATTGTGATTATAGAAATGAGATGGATAGGTAATTCGTGTAGGTTTTGTTTTTGATGGTAGAACTCCTTGTGAAAATATCGTCTGAGGAAATACAGACGCCAACACATCAAGCTACCCGATACTGTCAAGTTTTCCCAATTTTGAACCTTATGCTTTAGCGATAAAGTTGAAAATCTATTAAAGAAATTATTTGACAGATTGCAGTAGATTCTGGCGTCTACATATCAAATCAAATAGTTTATTGGAACTAAAAACAGATTTACTGTATGTGCAGTTGATTGTACATACAGTTTTGATAAACACATGTCGGGTGCAAATATCGGTTTCGTTACTTGCCAATTTAAATGTTAATTGATAAACTTTTATGTAATAGCTAAAATACAACAATTTACTTAAGTAGTGCGCAATCAACCAGAAACAAAACTCCTCCGTTTTCGTAACCAATCAGCATTCAGATTGAATTCAACCAAAAACAAAAGAGCAAACCTAACGGAACTCATTCTAGAGCCCCACAGAAACGTCCACCCTTGTTTTTTGCGATTCTCAAGTATTTTGAACAGAAAGTAGTCATTCAATTAGTCCCAGTCACGGTTAATGAATATTTTATAAGAAGAATCGTTGATGGCGTAAGAAAAAACAATCAGATTTAGTTGTCACAAATTGAAATCAGTGATATTTTGTTCATGAATTATTCAAGGACCTTCAATAATCCTGGGTTTCTCGAAATTTTACGATAACACGTTTTTTCCTCAATTTGAAATTTTGTAGACGGCGCTGCGGTGTCGTTTTCTATTAGGGGATGGCCTATATTCGTGTGTACCTGATGAGATTCTGTGAAAATCACGTACGGTAGCAGAGGTAGTCATTTAAAGACAGCCGCCGTTTACATGAAGGTATAGAGGTAAAGTTCACTCATAGAAAAGGGAGGATCCTCCGATCAGACGGGTGTCGTGTCTGCTGGGCAACTGCCCCCACGATTGGTGTCGGGGCGTTGTATACTTATATGCTAGTTGCGCGGTAAACTCTGCTTGCGTGATGCAGGATTTTGCGTGATGTCACTATGACAAAGATTTACATTATGGTACCGCCGAATTCAAAGTCAAAGTCAAATCATTTATTTCAAAAAGGCACACTAAAGGCACTTTTGAACGTCAAAAATTATAATAAAACGAATTGATTCTAGTCGCCCATTCCAAAAGGTAGTTTTCGTATGGAGAAGAATGGGCAAGAAACTCCACCGTTACTCTTTTAAACCGTTTCACCTTTACTCTTCTTCGTTACTGTCGAATAACTCCTAATTCTTTTACACTTTTCTAAGTAACTATTTATTATCTATGGAATTCGAACACCCTTTCTGCTCCCTGATTGGGTAATATACTTTCAATCACCATCTGAATCATTTTATTGGATATTGCTAATCCATTGCTTCATATATTCGCAAAATTTGTCTGCTCAAAAACGTAAATAACGCAATGAATATTGTTGAACCGTCAAAATGAAGCCCTTGCTACTGTTAATGTCTAACGAAATTACTCCGTTGATTACAACAAGGAACTGCCAGAGAGACAACATCGAATTTCAGAACTTTAGAAGTTTTTAAATTTTATTTAGTTCTTATTTAAGTTAATACATCACAAATGCCACTTGGCTCATAAAGAGGGTTTAATAGGTAATCAGGATCCTAGACAATTTAATCTACACCATTTACTAAAAAACTGGGGTAGCAAACACAATTTAATTTACTCATTTATAAAACTGGCCAAGTGCGTGTCGGACCACGCACAATGAAGGTTGGGATGAATTTTATCCCAAGACCAAAGTTAACATTGTAGTTGGAAAACATGTTCTCCCATACGTCCCAACTGCAAATATAAGTTTGTACGCCCGTTTTTGAGAGATTTACTACGTTATTTTAAGACCATAGACTTCTTTTAGGTTTTCCTGTAATAAGAACTTTTTGTATTTTTTATTGCAATATTTTGGGCACAGGTGTGTGTTAATGGTCAATTTTCATCTATTTTCTTAAATAAATATAAATCTATTTATTTTTAAATTATAATAAAACATATTTGGGACCCTCACAGTACGCCCTTTTATTTGATAATTATGTCACACGGAACGGTTTGAAAAACTTTTATTTTTATTTTCTTATATGCCTCCCAATACTAACCCTCAAATTCAAAGTTATTTTATTTACGTTACACGTCCGCTTTTATGCCACAGACATTCATACGTGTATCAAACTCCAAATTTCATTCGGGTGCCGTTTTTTCATTCGGGTTCCGTTTTTTCATTCGGACGTACGAGAACCCTAAAAAAAATTACGAAACGTCAAACTGTTTTGCTTAAACCCAGCTCTAAGCACTCAATAATCACAGCGAGGCCTTTAAACCTCAACGAAAAAAAGCCTTAATCCTTCCACCTTATCCAACCTGCCATCTTTATACCAATCCTCAATACCCACAGCTGAGCTCAACACATTTTTCAACGAACTTAACAGAATTCGTAATTGTGCGAGTACAAAACGTTCATTTAATAAACTTTGCAGACACCTGTGTCCCTTACCTGCGGACGTTCGGCGTAGTGATGGGAAAACGTAACTTTTCCGGATTTTTTAAAATGTATTTTCGGTTTTAAGTACTCGTAATTTTATTAAAGGCTATTTATTTTTTTGTATAGAGCAGTGGTGGGTCGGTGGTAACGGCCCCGACTTACGAGTCGTGGGTTCGAACCCAGACAGGCGCTTTCATCATCATCTGCCTGGCCTTTTCCCAACTATGTTGGGGTCGGCTTCCAGTCTAACCGGATGCAGCTAAATACCAGTATTTTACATGGAGCGACTGCCTATCTGACCTCCACAACCCAGTTATTGGGTAATACGATACCCCTTGGTAAGACTGGTTGTGAGACTTTCGGGTTTCTGACTACCCGTCGTTACGGGTAGTCAGAAACCCGAAAGTCGTTACTGTCAAAGATCCACGAATGACAGCCGGGACCAACGGCTTAACGTGCTTTCCGAGGCATGGAGGGGTCTTGGAATGTAAAGATGGTCACCCATCCATGGACCAACCGCGGCCAGCGTAGCTTAACCTGATCGATCGACCCGTGCGGCTGATATTACTTTGTCAGGCGCTTTACTTTGTGTAAATAATTTCATCACCACTGCCCTCATAACGGTGAGGAAAACGTCGTGAGGAAACTGGCATGTTCTAGAACTAAAAATCGAAGACGTGACATCTACCAACCCGCATTTGGCCCGCATGGTAGATTACGGCCCACTCCGTCCTCTCACTGTCTCAAGGCTTCTTCGCACGGATCTGTGCTATTTGGGCCCACAGTTTGGAAAGAGGATGCGCGTGCTTGCGAAAGATGGAAAAAGTGGAGCCTTTGCCCAGGAGTGGGACAGCGAAGCCTAGTGAAAAAAAAAACACTTACCCTAAAGTATCGTTTAAAACTGCGCCTAAAACAACACAAACAAACTCATTTGCACCCCAGATAAGACACTTAAATCAATCGTATAAATATAACTCGAAACAATAGAAGTACGATTACTAACTTGAATAACTTGATTTGCATCGGACTCGAGTTACATTCAATTGTTTAGAACAATTTCTAATTGTTGTGTTTTCGTTTATATCTAACTTTACTTGATTCAGTTTCGTGTGGAGAATATTTTAGCTTGGTTTGTCCACTCCTTTAATAAGTTTATTTATTTCATAATCAACAGTTTTAGAGGTCTTCTTTTAAGTATAGAGATACCTGTGACAGAAGACCTCAAAACCCTCCCCTCCTAGTCACAAAGGTTTAAAAAGTTAGTTCGAAATGTCTTATTTAAAAAAAGATAGCTGAAAATCTCTATTTCTATGGAAAATTTAAAATCGGTCTAATTTAGCAGTAACACTATTTTTCGAAAATGTTCTTAACTAACTTATTAGACCTTTGTATCCTGCTTATGCGTACGAAGTTTCATTAAAATTGGTTCATTCATTTCGAAAAACATGCAAGGGCTTGAGTCTTTATGAAATGCCGTACGTAAACGCTCTTAAGCTACCCTTGCCACGGTCGATGAGTGACCATCCATTACATATCGCGAACCTTCCGTGTCTCGGAAAACACTGCCAACCAGTCTTACCAAGGGCTATCGTATTACCCAGTAACTGGGTTGTGGAGGTTAAACAGGCAGTCACTAAATGTAAAATACAGGTATCCAGCTGCATCCAGTTAGACTGGAAGCCGACCCCAGCCGATTGACACGGATAGACCATACCGTAGGCTCACAGAACAGATAAAAGACCTCTTTTATCTGTTCTGTGCTTGGGCTAACAGATATAATTTTTTTCAACCGGGTTTATTACTGGGACGCGAGTGAAACCGCAGACAACAGCCAGTACGGAATCTAACTCTCATGGCTATTGTCTCTTCATGCAATAGATGATTGAGTTGTTGATAAGAAATTAATTAATTGGCTCCGAAATCATTGCATGCGGGTGACAGATGATAATTATGTTTTAGGGTGGGTACCTATAGAAATGACGGGTGTTATGGAACCCTAATTAACCAGGAAACACGTCAGATATGCGTCTACGTAAATTATCTAGGCTTAGAATCTTTACGTCAATACTAATTGTTAAAGCTTGACTCCCTCTCACAGAGAGGAGGCCTGTGTCCCAGATCATTATAAACTGATTATGCTAAAGCTTGACTGCTTGTAGATTTCAATGTAATTTAGCACACTGATTGACTCTGTTCTGGAATCCTAGCTTAAAGTACAGAATACTTCGTTTTAATCCTGGCGTAGCGATCGCGTACGTGAAGACGTACTGTTCGAAGGCCTCTCACAAGGTGGACAGATGACCTTGTGAAGGCCGCAGAAATCCGCTGTATGCGGGAAACACAGAACCGGTCGATGTGGCGATGCGTCTTTCGGAGATTCCGGGAAAGATTCCGGGTGAAACCACTGGTGTTAAAAAATGATGCATGCATGTGTTAGAAAATGGGGTAAAATCTATTTATAAAAAAAGTATATATGTATATATATATTAGCCAAATATAAAGCTTTAAATATTAGAATGGGTACTAGTTATATATGTGTAAAAGTAACTATGAAAATGGTATGTAGGGAAAGGATTTTATGAAATAAAGCACAGAAAAACAAGCTAGACATTTATTTCAATTTAGCCTTGTCAGTAATTAATCAGAAAGCTAGTTGTCCGTTCCAACTCTAGGTCATCATGGAGAAGAAGGACAAGAAACTCCATGGAAACCGTATTGAAGTATTCTATCAACAAAATTTCTTATTATTGCCATAAATGATCGTTATTTTAAAAACAATTCTATCTCTTGGACAATGGTCCAAGAGAACTCAGAATAATAGCAACATAATAACAATAGCTAGGAATGTTCCAGTATACACTTTAAAACATTGGCAATAATGGCCACATTATAACATATACAGAACACCATACTTATAGTTATCAGCAATAATCAAAATAATAATATCAATTCACTTACGTGACATCTGGTCGATCTTTTCCACATAATTACGTCACAAGTACTAATCAACTGACTGTAGGCTGGAGCTCCGTTCTAGTCGATGTCTCGAACAAGAATGGTCTCTGCTACTCGGAGCTCCCCCTTTTATAGTCGTGAACAAACAACTTTGACGTTTCTATCTACCGTCATAAAAAATATCAACGACATAAAAGGTGGATATCCGTTTGGAATATTTTCTATGTTTTACTACATTATTCCTTAATATTTTAACTAGTCTACTTTTACAGACATACTGAAATAATGATGGAATAATTGAATAATGTACATTATGTATTAAATACTTGTTACAAGTTTTAGGTTATGCAAAACATTACTATTTCATAAAGTTTTAACAGTAAAAGGAATACTTATGATAACAATAACAATACCTATAACTAGGATAATCTATTACATGCAGACATGCATGCATCATTTTTTATGCATGTATGTCTCTCGTTGCTTATGTGTCTCTTTGTAATGCATACGCGTCTGGCATAGGGAGGGCTGTAGGCTTTCATTATGGCGTTAGGCCTCTTTTCTCTTCAAATAACCAGCAATTAATCCAGATCGAGCAAATGATAAATTTTATTTGTGTAAGTAGGTTTGTACAAACACTTATACACGACAATCATATAATTTTAAACTATGTAGATGAGGTCGGCGTTTCCTATCTGGCTACTCTGAGAAGTAAGTCTGAAACAAACTCAGAGGTTACAGTCTCATTCAAAGTCCAGACATAATCTTGATCAGATCACGCGAAGACCATGTAGATTGGTGTCTGAAATGGTCTTTGTAGGAAAGAACCACACAGATTAAGTGGACCTGTCCAGTCAGTGCAGGCATTTGTCAGTAATCATGCAGCTCAAATCAGAACTTAAGGAGCTCAACGATTCGACGAACGATACCAAAGAACATGTAGTAGATATGATATTATTATTGTAGTGTGTCCAACATATTCCACTATCTCGCACATAAACTATAACACAATCCCATAAAAGACTATTTAAATAAAAATCAGCAAAAACCAACCCAGCTTGTTCCAAAAAAATTCAAAGCCCACCACTAAACGAACGACCAAGATAAAACAAACATTCAGATATGCTAAACTGAACCTTATCTTTATCCGAAATTAGGGTGCTATCATCCGCAATATAATTTGTCGTATGACAAACTTTTTTTGAGGAAAATTTGCTCGCGTTTTAGAAGCAGAGGATGTTTATGCTAATAATAAGAGATACGGAACATAAAGTGTATGTATGTTTATGCATGTTTATCTCGGGAACTGGAGAGATTTTAATAGATTTTTGTCCGTGGAAAGCTGTTTTTCTACTCAGATTTGGGTTTTCGACAATGTTATTGGGGTTAGTTTTGTTTTTCAGAATTAGAAAAGGGAACTTAAATAAGGATTTTTATGCTGTACTTAAGTAGGTTATATTATGTCGGTAGCCGAACACTGTTTTCGTTAAATAATAAAAGCAAAACGATAAAATAAGATAGTAGGTACAGATACAATAATTCTTAGTTTAAAAAAAATTGTGTACAAGTCATCATCTGCGTAGCCTTTTTCCAACTTAACTGGATGCAGCTGGGTGCCAGTATGTTTACAATACATGAAGCGATTGCCTATCTGACCTCCACCACCCACTTACTGGATAATACTATTCGTCTTGGTAAAAATGGTTCAGACTTTCGGATTTCTGACGACCCAAAGATCCACGAATGACAGCCGGGACCAACAGCTTAGCGTGCTTTCCAAGGCACGGAGGGGTCTTGGTATGTAAAGAACCCAACATCGGACCAACCATTGACCCGTGTGGCTCTTATTACTTAGCCACAAGCCCCTCTAAAGTAATGTACAAGTATTATGAAAAAGGCAAAACATTGTACAATACATTGGGTATCCAGTCTGCTCTGACGTTAAACTACCAATAAAAAAGAGGGTGGGTGCATATGACCGCACGATAAAAATGAAAACTTACGATTAAAAGGCCGAGTATTCGCGATTCAGCGTTAACGACCAATTGGAGTCAAGTATATTCGCGATTCAGCGTCACCGACTGTTTAGAAAGAGCGCAAAATGCGCCTAAAACATACGCGATTCAGCGTCACCGACCGACTGGAGCCGAATATTCGCGATTCAGCGCCGAATATAAGCGAAACAGCGTCACCGACCGACTGGAGCTGAGTATTCGTGTTTCAGCGACAGCGACCGACTGGTGCTGAGTATTCGCAATTCAGCGCCGAATATACGCTATTCAACGTCACCGACTGTTTAGAAAGAGCGCAAAGTGCGCCTAAAGAAAATTTCACTTCTAAACACTATTCTAACTTTCAACCTAAAAGACAAATTTTAGTACAAAACCTGCTCATCCAATAACGAAATACCCGTAAAAATTGCACCCTGAAACGCAAATGAAGCGAACACAAACTTCGTATACACATCGGCGGGTGCATGTTATACTGAACCCTCCCATTCGTTTTACGGGGCCCCTGACTTTAACAAATTGTGTGAAAAGATGAGCCCCTGATACATTTTGTTTACTAGCGTCCGAAAAGCGAATTTTGTTGCTAAAGGTTGATTAGAAGAATATTTTTTGAGTAGGCTGTTTTTACGTGAGATATTTTTTCAATATTTTTTGTAGGAAAATGTGACTCGACTTCGAATTTTTAAGTGGTACTTTTTAGGACGATCTTAAAAGTATTTTTGTCGCTACATTTAATTTTAAAGTGACTGAGGCAGCATCCATGACTCGGCTGATATCGTAAACCCAAACCGTAACTTGAGTACGTAAATTGTTAAGTATGATTATTAATACGATCATGACCTCAAGATCAATATCAAGTGCGAGTGTTTTATGCCTTTTTTTGATAAAGAATTTCTTAGTAACATCCTGGAGTCTGGATTTGTACACAGTGGATAATAATAGTCCTCCAGGCCGTTATTCAGCCATGTCGGCCAATCTCAACGGAGACTAGTCTTCGGTCAGTGGTCACGTGCTGTCATGCATATCGAGGCTCAGACGAGGCCCCATTACAGTCTCCTCAGGGATGTGCCTTACAGGCGTTGCACGGGGTGGTTTCGGAATTGGTCTTTTAAGAGGAACCGGGACCGCCCCTATGTGCTGATGGTGATCACCGGGGTGGTTTTAGTGAGGTAAGAATCCCACACTCCCCGACCTCCTTCCCCGGAGATTGAGTGCCTTTTGAAGGTTTCCCTCCGAAACAAAAAAAAATAAAAAGATAAAAAGGGGAGATGTTATAGTGCACAAGTGTGCCCAGATACGGGTGCACTCTCTCATCCCTCACTCTCATAGTCCGATGGGACGGCACACCCAATGGGATGCACACACAACTGGCGTAATTTGTTTACCTTTTTGACGATTTCAGGCGCAAGGTTATGTAAGAATTTTGGCCATTCTTAGATGCCACACAGACCAAAAAGATTATCTAGGTACCTCAAGCAGCTGATCCCACTTTTATTTTTATCCCAAAACTTAAATCCAATATCAATACATTTCAAATCCCTATCCAGCATAAACCTAGCCATATTGCAAATCAATTTCAGTACCATTTTTAGATCCTATGTACACCTGACAGACAAAACATTGTATAAAGGCTGCGATGAAGCTGATTCGATTGTAATACAGGGCAGGTGGACGGCATGTGTCTGTTGGCTGTCGTCCAGATATGGAATTGCATGCTTAAAAGTTGTATTTTTGTGTCCAAAAATAAGTCTTGTGTTCGGCAGTGGTGATAAGTGGGTTGTGGCATTGATAAATGTGATTTTTGATAATGATATTTGAAAGTCTAAGATGTTGTGTTTACATGTGTAATTGGCACACGTGATTTAAATGTCGAGTATATGCTTCATTTCTACTTAACTGGTGTGAATCCAATCACAATTTAGCTTGATTAAAACCCTACACTAATATTTCTAAATTCGATATAATATATCAAGAAGATAATTTAGCTGTGCCTACATTAGTTTTAAAAATCAAATTCCTATGCATATAAAAGTCACCAATTTGATAGCACAGTTTCGAAAAGTCGGTCAATGAAACATTATCGCAAGTAAATTCATGACATAACCATAAAAATAAGCTATGCTAAAAAAATAACTCATCCTTAATAGCAATCCTACAAAATTACATTGCAAATTCCCATCTCTATAATACACATTTTGGGCTCCATTTTTTATACTTAGGCTACATACTTTCCTCACAAAGTAATTCGACAGTTAAACATTTTATCTCAAACATAAGCATAGAAATGACTCGCAGATGTATTAGCTGGCTGTCTTCCATAAAAATAAAATATTTCATATTCATTTTGTTTATCTCGATACTGCGATGATATGGGAAAGAATATGGCAAGAAAATATTTGGGGCGAGTCAGAAGCTTCCTCTCTTCGTATCGACATAACTGGCACAAGGTCCTTTCAAAATATCTACTTGATTTTGGAGGACAAGCTTGTACAATATTCCGTAACGTTCACTTGGAACCTCACTCAAATGACCGCACATTATTCGAAAGCGATTCTTTTGTTTTTAAAAGTAAATCATGGCGGATTCACACCTCGAACCCGTACGATATTTGAAATGTCAAAATAATGACCCCGTTTTTTTTTCTAAAGGTCGAATTCAATTGGCTGCGTTTCCACCAGAAATGAGCGAGGATACGTGCGTAATAATTAAAGTAATTCAAAAACTCATATTTATTTACATGTTTGGTAATTAAATTTCGAACGCAGATTATGTCCCTAGGACAGCAATGCATTTGGTATTGCAGGTGTAAATGGACGGCGGTGACAATGCTTAATTTTTTCTTGAATACACTGTTTTGTCTCTAATGCTATATGCCTCTTGTATGTTGTTGGGTAGAACTAGCCAGCCTGCATTCGCAATTTAATTTCCAAATATGTAAACAAATATGTACTTTTGCGAAAAAATCTTTAGGACCCACATAAAGTTCAGTTTGCATTACAAATTAATAAAACGATACTGATTTTTCAATAGTACTTGTCATTCTGTAATCGACATAATTAATACTTTAATAATGTTGCTATTTGTTTAAATGAAAACAATAGTATTTTCATATGGAATAGGTACTATGTAATAGTGGATTTTTGGCCGAAGCAGTAGAACGTATAAAAATAAAATACACGAGTTTTCAAATTCTTCGTATTGTCATTGTGTTTATTTTTCAGTATACTTTTCAAAATCTAAGATCCACTGAACCGTTCACAATCGATTCTCCACCTTACCTTACACAAAATAGAGTTTATCTTTATTTGACAAGCCAAACAAAGGTCTGTCACAGGTATCCGGTTGAATTTTCATGTTTTCATACATTTTCATTTGTTGTTGTTTTCTATTAATTTTGTATACGAATTTGTTGTCGATGTTTAAGCGGTATAAACGGTTGTTTTTGGATCAACCTGTTGTTTTGGTATATCCTGAAACTAAGGGAAATACAACTTGAAACAAAAATACTCGTATATAATATGTTATTTTTGTCCTGGATATCGTATGAAATTAGCCTATTTTAGATTTTACAGTAATTTCAAATTTCGGACCACGACTGCAAAAAACCTCCTACTATTTACCTGTCACGTATGTGTCGAATAGTCGCAAGCTCCACTGCTGATCCTGAAGCCCTGAGTTCGATCCCCGAGTCGCGAAAAGTGTTATTGGGTAAATCTATTAAAGAATAGCAATCCGAATCCTGTATTTTTGCCCAGTTAATTTTAGCAATAGGTTTGCCCCCTTTTACGTACTATGATTGTGATTTATCTACTCAAAAACAAAGGATTTTAGAGCACGTTAATTCATGGGGACAACGGGAATAGACGTAATAATCGGGGCAGTTGTATATTATGTAGATGTACCTATACGTTAAATACAAGTATCACAGCTCTATCTCATCACCCACAGCCCGACTTCACCCACTTCTGCCCTCCTTTCTTGTGCTCCCCCATCTCTGCCGACCCCTCCCAATAACCTAGGCGTGATAGTACGACCTTGTATTATAATAAAGACGCAGAAACGAACAGTAAATAAAACATATTTACCGCTCGTTGAACGCGAATTGTCAATAGGGGAGACTGGGGAGTCGGGACAGAATTAACTTATTACCCTTGGATGAGTTTATTGAAATACCGATGGATAGTCAATTACGATCGCTATGCCTTATTCTCCTCTACAGTTGTGTTTTTATTTAAATAACTAGCTTCTGCCCGCGACTTATTTCGTGTGTAATTGTTCCCCGACCCACCCCGTCGCATCACATCGCCCACCAGCGCTATAAGTTAATTTTCGCTTAGCGTTCTCTTCTGACTTTTTTATTGTCTATTTGCTCGGCTTCTAAGGGCCCTAGCGTGATGTTAAATAGCCTGTAGCCTTCCTCAAGATTGGGCTATCAAATATAAAAAGATTTTTTTAAATCCGACTGGTAGTTCCAGAGATTAGCGAGCTCAGACAAACAAACTCTTCAGCTTTAATATTAGTATACAGGGTGTCCCTTGAAGTATGGATCAAATCGAATAGGGGCGTGGGCAAGGTCATTTCCATACTATTTAATCCTGAGAAAAACGGTGATTCTTTTTTTAAGGTCCAAAAGTTGTGACCAATTTTTGATTTTTTCAATCACTTCGCATAGTGCTCAAAGAAAAACTATCAGGGCTATCTAAAACAATTAAATTGATAGCCCTAATAGTTTTTTTTTAAAGGAGTTTGGAAATGACCTTGCTCACGCCCCTATTCGATTTGATCCATACTTCAAGGAACACCCTGTATATAATAATAATGACTACAAAATATGAGGTTGCTGGGGTAACGTCTTAGGTTTGATTTTTTAGGCTTGACGAAGTTAAACAAATTCCGATTTTTTGGAGAAAAAGCTTCAAAAATCCAAGCCTTGATGTTGTTGATAAACGAAGGCAACATGTATCGCTATCTCATGGTCATCCACCTAGTCTGTCTCCAACTATGTTGAGGATGGCTTCTAGTCTAACCGGATTTTACATGAAGCGACTGCGTAGACCTTCACAACCCAGTTACAGGGTAACACGATACCCTTTGGGACTGATTTTTAGACTGGCGTCTGACTACCTGTAACGACAGTCAAAAATCTACAAATTATAGCCAGGACAAACGGCTTAACGTGTTTTTCAAGATACGATCCCAACACTACTATGGTGGTATGGTTCAGTCCCACCCTACCCCTAGGGGTAAGGCCAGGGGTATGGTGAGTCCGGATTGCGGATTTTCATGGTCATTTCCTATCTAAAAATAATCCGGATTTTTTTCCCAATTTAACGAAAGAAACACCTCCAAAAATATAATTCAATAAAATTTCAGTTGGAACTGCCATAGATCATAGGCGGGTAGGATGCCAGATAGCATGACCCCCTAGGGGGCGATAACCATACGAAGCTAAGCACTCCAAGTACAACCCTTGGTATATAAGTGAATATTTTAATAGTAATCTCCCGTTTTGGGGTATATTTGGGGAATGTACGGTTTTCTCCTCACTATTTTTGTGAATAAAATAGTAGGTTCTCGGTGACTTGATGTAGATAATCACAACGTTCATCATAGCTGACATGATATCACGCCTGTATTCCGCGAAGGTTGGGCAGAGGTCTATAGAGGTATGAGGAACAGCGTGTAAAGTTCACTCATACTCCATAGAACAGGGAGGATCCTCCGACCATACGGGTTTTGTGTCTGGCGGGCAACTGCCCGATGATCAATGTCGGGCCGTTCTATATATGCTAGGTGCGTGGTAAACTCTGCTTGCGAGATGCAGGATTTTGAATGACGTCAGTATGATGCGTAGTTCGCATGTGGCGTTGTAGATACCGCTACGCACAAATCAAGACTTCGAGCTGCTACTGCGGAGCAATTGCGTAACCGTAACACACTATCACTAGCAATGGGTTTCATTTTGACAGTTCAACAACATGCATTGCGTTATTTGTGTTGCTGAGCACACGTTTTTCGAACATATGAAGCAATGGATAAAACAGAAGCTGCTTATATACCAGAAGTAAAATGAGTAGACTTAGGTAAGCCCCAGTACTGTCACTGTGTACTGTGTGAGGTCAGTGTGTTTATAAGCAGACGACAACCACTAAACTTGTAAGTTTAAAAAAAATGTCCCAAAACATAAACACACACACAAGTCTTATCTAACCGACCACTGCTCAACATAGCCCAGATGAGTATGATAACGATTTAAAAAATGTCCCTAAACCAGCCAAAACAACACACACACTAGTCTTATCTACCCGTCCACTGCTCAGCATAGCTCAGATGAGGATGATAACATAATGCTGCGATACACTGACATCGCAGCAAAAGTTGCAATGGTCTCTTATTGTGAGTTTTTGACATATTTCGTACGGCATATTTGTCAAAACCTCACAATAGCATTTCTTTTTTTTATGAGTTAGTAGACTTACCGCCGGTTTCTGATTTGAGAAAAGTAGCAAATCTCATCTGATTATTCTCAAATACATAAGTATGCGCTTAAGTTTTTTGCGTTTCACAAGTTAAAATAGAATTTCGTTAAACCATAATCTACTGATCATTTACTTAAGTATTCCTGATCAAAGCTAACACGTTCCAATTTACATTAAAAAACCGTTACTTTTCAAAAACTCATAATATTAAATAATTTTATTCTTATGTAAATTTAAAACAGACTTAAAAAGTAAGTTAATTTTAAATAACGGTATTAATTTCAACAAATTTACGTTTAGAGTTTCTAAAGCATATTTTAGCAATTTAATATTTGACATCTTTGTATGAACCGAATCGTGACGTGAATGTCAATCAAACGTGAATGTCAATCAAACTGCAAATAAATAAACACAAGTTTTATTGGAATTCTGTATTTTTACATAAATACCAAATTATTGCACCAATTAAAATGGATAAAGATAAGAAAAAGAGATCGCCTAACTATACTCTAGAGGAGAAAGTACATCTTCTTTCAATAATAACAAACCTATAATGTTTACAATGCTGCTGCGTCCAGCAATCCTGACGACGCAGCTGTACGTGCCCAGACTGCACCACTCCACGAAGGTTGAAGAGATCGTGGAGTACATGCGTGTGAAGACCAACTGGACTTTGAGGGCCGAGAAGTTGGAGTCGCGTCACAACACGAACTTCAAGTCGTTTGTGGTGCGTGTTCCGACACATCATCTCGAGAAGTTCCTCAAGGAAGAGTTCTGGCCGAAGGGTGTTCTGTACCGCCGCCGCGCCGGTTTCGTGGCCGGCTACATGACACCAGTCAGCGAAACACGACGCAGTCACTTCGTGTTCAGTTAGTTTTTAGTGTAATTATAATGTTGTATGTATTTATAGTATTTTTAAGTTATATTAATATTGTATTGTATGTGTTTTATATGAAATAAATGGATAAATAAATAATATAGTTTTACGTTTCACCAAATTTGTTATTTAGATGTTTGTGGTTATTATTGCTTCAGATACCAAAGTATAATAGAGTGCAAAAGGACAGCAGGGGCTTACTACAGTCCGTCAAATCTAAGAAGTACCGTTTGACGTTTCATATTTTTCAACTTTGTTCATACGAATTCATCATAAAACCATGAATTTAGAAAGATTTCATTATTGTATCTAAAAATGTACAATTCTTAATATCTAAATGTAATTGAAAACTTTCAAACAAAGCAAAATAACACATATTTATAACTGTCAAACGGTACTTCTTAGATTTGACGGACTGTATATTCAAAAGAAACAGGAAGCCTGGAAGTCCATTACTAAAGGGTACAATAGCTTATGCACGACTGGGCCTAGGGATGAAACAATGCTAAAACATTTTTATAATAATATTTAGCATCGTAAGCTCCCTCCATTCAGCCACTAGGATCTGACAGAGCTCGGTCCTTCGTGGCTCGAATTCCCGAGGAACCGGACCACGCGCAAGCTCCACCTACCGCCAGCGTTATAGAATCGCATGGATTTTCGCGTCCAGATTCCAGGGCGTTGATCCGGTTTATTCAGGAGAATTGCTGCCTCGTAGGAGATCGTACGGTATCCTCTTATCACCCTAACAGCCATCGCTCTTTACGGCCTTCGCAATATTGCAACGTTGCGGGCCGTCAGAGTATCCGCCCACACGGGCGCCCCATACAGGGCCATGGACCGCACAATCCCCACGTACAGTCTCCGGCAGGAGGCGTTGGGCCCCCCCAAATTGGGTAGCAGTCGCGCAACAGCAGCTGCAACGCTGATCAACCTGGGGACCAGTCACCAAATGTGCGGCCCGAAGTCCAACCGGCTGTCGAGGACAAGTCCCCTAGGACTTGTCGATGAAGAAGTCGAGTCGACGACCTATACTTCGTCGTCGACTCGACACCGATGCGGACCCCTCCTACCACTATGTGTAAATCGCGTGGTGGCTTGTTCCGAGGCCCATGGAAACAGAGGGTCTCAGATTTGTGCAAAGCCTGCGCAACCCCTGCCGTGGCCTGTATGGCCGATTGCTGATGCGTTTGCCCCCGGGCCGTCTAATCATAATAATACTCTAGCTTATTTTATTAGTAGATTCAATTATTTTTGTGATTTCGAAAGTAACTAAATGGAATGTATTATGTAGGTAATAATAAGTTTGTGTAGGTCTTGGTGGTAGATTATTTATTTGATTGCTTTTGTGTGAAGTTATATTATGTAAGTATCCAGCTTAAAATTTCGAATAGGTCCCCAAACATCCACTCATTATGAAGAATTGAAGAAAAACTACTTACAAAATGACTAGTTACTATTGCTGATTACAGTTTGAGTAGCCGAAATTGGTGTGTCAACTTTCAACAGCTTATCTTGACGTTGATTATGCTTTGAGTATTGTCAAACACGTTTTTCTTAATTCAGAAACGCAACAGAAGACCTTAAGTATGAGTTAAGCATACTGTCTGTCAAATTTGAGTAAATTATGTTTAAATTACTCAAATCTTGATTAGAGTTTAAAAAAACTTAATTCAGAAACGAAAAAATGTTTAAGTTATACTTAAGTACAGATTAAGACGTTCTCAACTTCAAATTCTCAAATCAGAAACTGGCAGTTAGAGTTTTCTTCAGTTTCTCGAAAGAAAATTATCACAAAATTAATGAGGCAAATTGTCGAACGCGTTTAAACTGCTACTATGGGTTGAAAGATACAGAAACAAACATACAAGCAAACATACTTTTACTTTGTAATGTTTTATTTATTTTTACTCTAATAATAAGTTCACTAATAGTTTGAAACTTTTGTTAACTACTTTCTGTGATATCAGAAGGCCAATTTTCGTAATTTAAAACGTTCAACATCTAGTCGCAGTTTCATCTCGGCTACAAAAACTTGTCAAAATGTAGGGAAATTAAACATATTTTTGACAGATTGAGATTGAGATCAGACTGAAAGTTCTTAAAATTACGAGAATTGCCCCTCTGATGTAAACTATCAAATATGTAACCATGAACAGGTGGGATCCTGGTGACCTGTATTACAGGTGTTACTACCTTCCACAGGCACCAGCGATCCACAACCAAAAATCGTTACCTATTTCTAGTGTGTAAAATATTGTTTGTATTTTTTTGGTTTGTGGTGACAAATAAACACTTTTTATTATTAATATTAAGGGGCTTACAGGAGTTTTAGAAACAAAAAAAGTATATTATGATTGATTACAGTAAACAAAAAAAAAAAAATGATATTCTTCAGGATATATGCTAGGTAGATAGTGTGTTAAAAATATAATACAACTTATTTGGTACGATAGAAAAAAATCATGAACATACTTCTAAAAAACTTTCTTTTTACAATAAAAACCATACTAGTATACATTTTATCATAATGATTTTTTGTCAGACTATTCTACAAGCAACATACTAAAACTCTAGTGTTTGAATTTTTTTGTCCAAACAATAGATTTTTCGTAAATAAATAATAATTGCTTCATAGTTTGCAATAAATTACCAGCGTTGTGTCATCAATCTTCTCTTTATTTTCTATGCAGTCCGACAAAGGCCGCGCTTTAGGTCATGTAGTCCTCTTAAACATGTATAAACAGTCAATCACAGCAGTTTACGCATGCTTAACAATAATTTTCGTTCGAGAAACTGGCCCTTAGGGTCTTGGCCATACACACAGAAATAGACAACAACTACGCCTATCGATTTAAAAAATGTCTGAAACCAGCCAAAACACATACACACACACATGTCTTATCTACCCGTCCACTGCTCAGCATAGCCCAGATGAGGATGATAACAGAATAGCTGAGATACGCTGACATCGCTGCCTCTGACGGCTCCGCGGAAGTTTAACGAATAAAGTTCTGGGCATGTTAAGGAATTAGTTTCTTCCGCTGGCGTAGACTTTGAGGCCCGAGGTAGGAGCGGTAGCGGGGAGGATTAGTTTTGAGAAGGTAAAACTGCAAGGTCTTTGATAAGGTAAGGATTGAAATGAAAGAAAAAAAAGAAAGAATGAAATAAAATACGTTTATTTGCGGTGAACATGACGCAGTAAAGAACATAATACACAAAAACAATAAGAAAGGGTTGGGAGAAACAAGCGTCACATCCACGCAAAACGGCTATCGCTCAGCTTTATGCTGCGACCCTATGCAAGACAGTGCCCCAGCGCTGGTGGTAGCGGTGGTGTTGAAATGACTATCAAGTAGACATGAAGGAAGATTAGAAAACGAAAATTCGTTTCTTTATCGTTCTCATTTTTTATAGAAAACAGTGAAAGAGATGACAAAAGCTAAGATGTATCACACATATTTACTTTCGAAAGCTTTGAAAGAGATGATCTTCCACTGGGGATAAACTGGGAAAGAACTTTATGGCCTTGGATCTAATTTAGATCAACATACAACCTGCATGAAACTCATCATCTGCCTAGCCTTTTCCCAACTATGTTGGGGTCCGCTTCCAGTCTATCCGGATACAGCTGAATACCTTTTAGCGATAAGACCGCCCATTGTGTCACCCATTGTAAAGTTTATATATTTATGTCTGTAATTTATATGGTGTACATAATAAAGAGTATTCTATTCTATTCTACCTGTATTTTACATGAAGCGACTGCCTATCTGACCTCCACAACCCAGTTACTGGGTAACACGATACCCCTTGGTAAGAGTATGGTTGTCAGACTTTCGGGCTTCTGACGACTCGTGACGACTGTCTAAGATCCAAGAATGGCAGCCGGGACCAAAGTCTTAACGTGCTTTCCGAAGCATGGAGCGGTCTCATTATGTAAAGATGGTCACCCATCCACAGACCAACCGCGGCAAGCGTAGCTTAACCTGATCGATTGACCTGTGCGGCTTTTATTATATAGCCACGGGCCCCTCACCTGATACTGACCTGCAAATTGCAGAAAACTTAAGAAAATTTGAATTTCGTGGGCTAGCCTGATGCTTTCGCCTTAAGCTTGTCTATTGCACCTAGGTCCGCCCGCACCCGTATTGTCCCACCACTGTGTACTACCGGGGCAAGTTATGAGTGGAGACTTTTGTGTCATTCCCTGGATTAACTTTCTGTCGACATACATTCTCAAAGGGTCGTATTGTTCATATTTTTCTTTTTGTTGTAAGTAAATAGAAAAATAAATATTATCATTTTCTGGATCATTTGGGGGACAATAGAATTATTTGGCTCTTGGGTTGCTTAGAATGTTATTGGCCTATAACTGTGTCACTAAAAGGAATAAGGTGCTTTTCATACAGAAAAGAAACGCTTGAATAGAAAAGAACATTGATCACCAACATACATTTGGGTCTAAGTTTTCTCACGACTATTTTCTTCAGCGTACGGATACCTATTTCGGTTAGGAACTAGGCTTTTGAAAAGGCTAGAAACTAAAGTTAAAAAAAGCCTGCGTACTTGCTTACATTTTGGATTGTCAGTTTTACAATACTAGAGATCATGCTTTTTTTAATGTATTTTTTTTTTTGTTTTGTTTTTATGTTACCTTACTAAGCTGGCTAACTAAGGAAGTGGGCCTACCGTCCATGACTTAGAGTATCTGGTGGCAAACGCACCACGTCTTTTTGAACTGATCTCCCTTTACTCAGTGGAATACCAGAAGGCCAATTCTACTAATTAACGTGCAATGTGAAAAACACGAGACTAGACTGCGATGACATTGTGAATAGACCAAAAAATGGTATTCTGCTAATCTTAAAGTTCGGTTTGTTCACATTCCGGTCGCAGTATCATCGCAGTATAGTCTCATAGCGGTCAACTTTGTTCTCGTTTACGAAATTAAACATATTTTCATGTTGGTTCAATGTACGTAGACGATATTGTGATACTTAGTGATACTTTAATTTTTAGCAGCCTTATTTTCTGATTTATTAATTAGTTTGCTTGATTAAGTGCATACTCATAGTATTTTCATTTCTCATTTGTTATTATATATCTTTGAAAATATAAAATCATTAAAATAAAATAATCGGCTAGAAAGCTAACATGGAACGTATTCGTAAACGCTACGCGCATGCGCGACGCGAATGATTAAAGATGTCAAAAAGAGACGTCACGTCATTAGATATATTTTTACTATAATATCAAACTATAATTCAGTAAGGTGAACAGTTTTTATTTAAGCCTTACACAAATTATTCAAAATCATTACAAAATAAAAATAACAATATTGGTATAATACACATTTTTAGGGACCGACACCCTCCGAAGCGTCGCCGTCGTCCTCGTCGCTCGTCTCACCGCAAAGGATAAGAAATACCTTTTTATTACAAGCTTATTATACTTACCTAATATTATTAACTTGCTTCTTTTAAATTATATAATCATCATTTCAACCGAAAGACGTCAACTGCTGGACACAGGCCTCCCCCAAGCACTACTTCTTTTAAATACTTAATGTGGGTATATTGCATTATTGTTGTTTGGTTGACTATTGATAATAATGCAACTGTTCATTACTGGTTTTAGATGACAAAGAATTTGAAGGGGCCCAACAGCATCTAATAAAAATAGAGCAGTCTTGAATAGCGGTCGACAGAGAGTTGGCACGAGCCATGAACAGGCAAGCCTCTGCTATGGAGGAAATAGGAGGGGCTACAAACTGTTTTGTCGGCCTCTATGATGAGACTCTTCGGCTGCGACGACGTACCGCAAGTGTAAGTATATAAGCGAATAATAATTAATCAGAAAATCATGTCGCAACAGGATTTTTTGTAAAAAAAATTGCTTGTTTTAGAATTCAAGCATCAGCAGCATCCGAATTGCCGAGTCCTATCGATTAATGGCCCAGGTATGTAAATGTAATTTGTGAACGTATTACTAATTAGGTATTAGAATTAGACATTTGTTAGGATTTTTCAGCAAGCATAGGTATTCGTTTTGAATATGCTCTGATGAAAAATCCTCTGGGCTTCCCCTGTCATTTGTTGTTTTGTAAATAAAACGCTGAGTTTAAAATAAAACAAAATCTTTTTAATAATAATATGTACAATATGAAAAACTAAATTGTGTTTTCTTTCAGGGCTTTTTGACGCTGCCGCGCCGTGCTCCACGCAAGCGACGCTCGACGCGCCACGGGCCATTTTTTTATCTGTTTTTATTACCTTTTTAAGTTAATTAAGTACTTAATAAATACTATTAATTATACTCAATCTTATTTATTAAACAATACCTATAAGGCGCTCGAGGGTAAGTAACAGACACACGGGTCCATCGATCAAAGTTAAGCTACGCATGTCACGCGCAGTCGGTCCGTGGATAGGTACCTATCATCTAAAAATGGTACTTAGCTAAAACCAACCGGACCGCCGACCTCAACATAGTTGGTACCTAACCAAAGAAAACATACCCAAACTCACGCCGTTTTCCCATGGGGTAAGCAGAAACTAAAGACAGTCACCCGCTACGATCCTTGCACACACTTTTTGCTTCGGCCACGTTCATACAGTCATACACGCGCACTGGCTGCTAGAATATTTATGGCATGTATTTCATCCATCCACAAATAATTCTCTCATTTTGATTTCCTAAAAAAAACTTTTTTACAAAAAAACAACATTTATCACTGTAGTTTTTTTTTAGTCGGTTGTTTTTCTTGTTAAAAAGTTTTTATTTTTCACTTTATAGTTTTACACACGCCAGCACATCAAGCTACCCGAAACTGTAAAATTTTAACAATCAACTTTGAACCTTATGCTTTTGCGATAAAGTTGAAAATCTATTAAAGAAATTTGACAGATTGTAGTAGCTTGATGTGCTGGCGTCTGTACCTACTCCACACAAATTCAAATAACACTAGTGCATTGAAGAATTGAAGACACCGACTAGAAGAATCATCAAAATTCGCATAGAAATGCCGGAGATGCAGTACATTTATGCAAACAACATCGTACAAAAGAATAATTAAATAATGTAGTATATACTAAAACCTTCCTGAAAGTATGTAGATCACATTAGTGAAAGAATTATCAAAATTGGTTCATTAGGTTTAGAGAAAATCGCGAACATACATACATACATACATATGGGTCGAATACAGAACCTCCTTTTTTGAAGTTGGTTGAAAATACTAATCGATAAGTCAATATGCTCACTGATCATCTTTTTCGGATGATGTACCCTATCTTATAAGCCAACTTGGATATAGTGGTTTGTCACCATTCTAACCTAACCCATTTGGTCGGGGTGCCCTAATGCAAAAACTTTAACAGTAAAGACAGTTTTTAAAAAGATTAAAAAATAAAATAAGATCATAAAGTAAAACCACAGCCATCAGTAGATTGCTTAAAAGGGGATGAAGGGACATAAAATACCATAAATTATTCCTTGTTAATTTATTACCATGTCACAATAAAAAATCTCATATTTCTTTTAAACATTTTACTGAAAAATGAAAATAAGTAAATCTTAAATTCTTATTTATCCTTGTTATGAAAACTTGTAATAAACTAAACTAATACATGTACACAAGATGAAAAATTAAGATATCTTGTCATCATTGAACTTAGAAAAGAATTTATAAATTAATAGAAAGAAAACAATAGACGGAGAGAAAGTTTCATGTATTTATTTTTTAAAGAGTTTCTTTTCTTATTACTATTTAAATGTTAATGATGTTGGCTAAAATTTCCATTATGGGCCATCGATTTGGAAGTTCATTTTTTTTTTGTAGATAGTACTCATAAATAGAAGGCTTTTTGCAAAATTTTAAGTTGCGGAGTATCACGGTTTACGAGATATAATTTTTTAAACTTTCTATACAAATTGGAAAATAGCACGCCATTTGCAAGTTTTTAGGTTGGATAAATTGTCATGGTAGACGTCAAAGTTGACATTTCACGTTCCGTTGACGGTAGAGATGTATTTAAGTAAATTTTATGCCATATTTTTTATTTAAATTTTATTTTATTTTCACATATTCAAATATTAAATTTGGTGTGTAAGTAATATGCACAATAACCGTGCTGTATTATGCAATTATATTGACTTTTACACAAAAAATAACGAATTTTTGTTTACACTGTGGAACGGAACGACGCCATTTTGTTTTATAGCGTCTTTTTATCTGTTAGCCATCACTATCAGTGTCTGAGTGTCAATCAGTCATCGTTTGTCATTCGTTTGTTGCCCTTGCAGTGATCGTTTTTGACAACCATGGCGTCTCCGAAGCCCTATGCTTCTGTGTCTGAAGATTCGAATGATGTGCAAGTGTTGGACTCAGATGAGATTCTCATTATATGAATATCCGAAAAATACCCAAAACCGAATCAGAGCACCCCACTTTCCACGTGGTCTTGTCTGCCCTACCCCTAGAGTGTATATAAAAAACCGGAGGCGCGGAGGGAGAGCAGCCCTCGCCCGCTGTGACGAAGCGCGGGAACCATGCGAGGTGGAGCGGCTGAGGCTGGTCGCCGGAGGCGACCAACAAGCCGAAGCTGCGGAGCCGAGCATGAGTGACCGTGCTTCGGCACGCAAGGGCGAAAGGGCTGCTCTTCCCGCAGCGCCGGAGATAAGGCGGAGTCAAACTAGGGGGGGAAAGGGAAGCTCTTCCCCCTAGTTTGACTAAATAGCGCTATTCTAACTTAAAAAACTTTAACCATGGGGTTCTGCGGGGTGGGGATAGTATAGGGGGGTAGCCGGGTTTCCCCGTACCATAAATCGATGGACATTTATGGACATTTTTAATCTAACCTAAAAACTTTAACGATGGCTATCTCCATAACCATGGGGTTCCGCGGGGTGGGGATGGTACAGGGGGGTAGCCGGGCCTCCCCGTACCATAAATCGATGAACATTTATGGAAAATTTTATTCTAACCTAAAAACTTTAACGATGGATATCTCCATAACCATGGGGTTCCGCGGGGTGGGAGTGGTACAGGGGGCAGTTCCCTCCCCCCCCTCCCCCTCCCCCCCTCCCCGCCCCATAAATCGATGGCCCATAATGGAAATTTTAACCATGATGTTCTTCAATATTATACTTGTATACATAGAACAAATTATACTGTACATACTGTGAATACAATATTACAATACAATTAAACTATTATTGTGCCTACACAAAATTTTGACAAAAACTGCTTTTTTTCAAAACTGTCATTGTGTGGGTTTATTCCAATAGGTCTAAATACTTTTATTAAGTAGTTTATTAAACAACACAGAATCAAAGACTTCTTAGATGTTGAAAATAGAGTTATATCAACACGGAACCATGTAATTCAAGTCTTTGTAAAAATATAGGATTATGCCATTTTTAATATTATGCAAACAAGAACCAACCCGCCTGGTTCTACATAATTGTTTAAAAAATAATTTAAAAGGAAACATGTGGTATGAAAAATAAACCTTTCAACAATTTTTTAGATTGTCGGGTTACCATGGGACGTGGATCTTGTTAGTTTATTGAACAACAATGTTACATGGGTTGATATCCTTGTCATAGAAATGTTTTGTTCTGTTAAAATTGTCAGATCATTTTGATCTTTACAGGGTCAATAGAAGTTGCATTTTTTAAAGCTTTCTATATCTCATCTTGATTTTGGCATGTGTGTGGATTGGTTGCTGTTTGCATAAGTAGGTCTTACCTACTGACATAAAGTTACACTTAAAACAATAATTATTGTGTAAAACAACATTACTTACGGCTATCAGTGTTATCAAAAATCTTATTGTGGTCTAACATGTTAATATCGAGAACAGAAAATGATTCCTTAGTACTATTTACACTATATACGGATATCTAGGGCAATTAGATTGTATGACACCGTTAGCTCCACAACCACAACACTTCACTGAACTTTTATCGGTTATATCTTTAATATTTTTGCAAGAGTTGCGAGTAGTCCGACTTCACGGCAATAAACACAAAATAACCATTTCCATTCTCCAGACGAGTTTTTGCTATTGTTTACCACAGTCGGCAGGGGCTAAGCACTACGCATAGCGCTCGTCGACGCAGTAGGTATGTCTGCCGGCGCACTCGTCGCGGTCTCGCGGAGGCCGAGATGCGAAAGCGCGCGCGGGCGACGCAGGCCGGGGCAGCGCCAGCGGCCGCGCGCGTCTTTCTATACTTCGGACAGTCCTTTATGTTTAGCGCCTTCTCAACGAACATAGATCTATGTTGTAAACGGACTCATGGGTTAACGTTTCCATATGCGTCGATGAGACGTCGACGTTGTTGGCCGACATAGTAAAACAGGCTCTGAACCAATTGACGGTTCGATTCCACTTGAACCTTGGCGACCGCCTCCAGAAACGACGTAGCGTCCCTTCCGATAACGGCGCGGACGTCGGGGACGCCGGCGCGCCTCTCATCTCATGGTGTTGTCATCGTTGCCTCTACTTTTACGGTCGAGGCAATATTGTTACCTACACAATAGTCAACTAAACACTAGGAAACACTATTTAGTTACGTTACGATGTGCACGAAAGTTCTCGTAATGAAGAAAACCGTTATACTTTGTAAATAGGTACTTTGAGTTCGCGTATCGGTCGCGTTGAAGCGCCAGTTTGTACTTTGTATGGTCACATGAAATAAAGTTTTGCGGCATATCATATTAATACACGGTACTTATAATCGTTCACACAATACAAAACACAGAAAATTCGAGTGGAACACTGAGACAGTGCAAAACTCGTGCCGTTTGCGATCGTGATTTCAGCCGGACTGACGGGCGCGGAGAGGGGTACGGGCACGGGCGACGGAGCAATCTGCGAAGGGCGCGGGAAGCGGGCGCGTGGATACGATACGCGTGTTTATTCGCCTTACAGAGTACATAATTCGCCTCGCCATTCGCCTCGCGATATGTTCGTGTGCGAATTTCAAAATATTCCGGCCCGCCAAAGGCGGGAAATAAGAATTTTATACGCATAAAACTATACAGAAGCTAAAATTATTTGTCACAGTCCGGTGTACAAATAATCTCATGCTGGCGTCAGTTTTGACGTTTTTATTTTTAGTGGAATACCAATTTTTTTTTTGATGTCATGGCTAAAGTTTAGTAGAATACCGATTTGGTACATTTTTTGTTTTCGGTCTAGTCGCAATCTCATTGCAGTAAACGTCAGGTTTGACTTACTTTGTTGGTTTAGTAGAATACCAATTGTGACATTTTGGAACTTTTGAGGCACTGCGACTTGAATGTGAACGGTTTTTAGTTAGCAGAATTGGCCTTCTGGTTTTGATTCCCCATCAACATTGGGTTATGGTCTATTCCAAAAGTATCTGGTGGAAATGTAAACAAATGGATCAGAAAACATACCTGCGGATGCCGATTTGTAGTGCAACTTACCTTTTGATTATTTTGATTTCTGATTTAAAATCACTTTAAAGATTTTATTTATTAATTCAAAATTTCGTAAATAACACCTTTACAGCTATAACGCCAATGCAATGTTACTACCACAAAGATATACATACATCTAACTTACATTGAGTAGGTATCCAAAAATACAATTAAATATACAATTTAAAATACAATCAAAAATACAAATAGAATATAATTACAAATACCATAAAAAATACAATGATTACAATCACTTCTTAACATTTTCATTGCACTTCAATGCTACTTCTGTGACTACAGATAAGTTGTAAGATGTTTTTCATTTGACAGTTGAAAGTTGAGTTTTCGTCGATGAATTTTTAATTACAATCCAATAATTTTATTCAAACAATAATCGTTGTTAATAGTGGAGAAAAAGGTGAAACAATATTTTTTATTTACGAGTACTTACCTTTATTTAGTTTTTCGATTGTTTTAATTTTTTTTTTCAAATTAATTTCTTCACTTACATAAATATAAATGTTTGCCTTGCTTGGGAAGAGACTGGACCCCACAACACAGGGAATCGTAGCGTGGGGTCCAGGGCATTTGTAAAAACCTAACACCCGATTCAGATGAAATTTGGTATAGATATAGTTTGAGTCCCGGGAAAGGACATAGGATAGGTTTTATCCCGATATTCCCTCGGGATCGAAACTTACAAGATGATTACAAGGAGCCTTGTAATCAGATAGGTACTAGTTTTTGATTTTATATTGTACCGTGTTTTTATAAACTGAATAAAGTTTTTATTTTATACTAGCAGCGCCCCGTGGTTTCACCCGTTATTTCGATCCCGTGGGAATATCGGGATAAAAACTCCTATGCCCTTTCCAGGGACTCGAAATCTATACCAAATTTCATCTAAATCGGTTCAGCGGTTTAAGCGTGAAGAGGTAACAGACAGACAGACTTTCGCATTTATAATATTAAAGTATGTATATACAGATGAATGTGTTACTAATTCTCTTTGTGACTGATTGGGCAAACATTTTACTCAAACAGGGTTTGGTTACACTTTCATCACATACCTTTTGGAACAAACATTAGTTCCAAATACGCTCATTACATCCAAACCACATACGTATCTAATGTACTACACTATTTTGCTGGCAGATAGCACAAAAAAAGTCATCAAACTTTTTACTCGCCCAACATCAAACCAGTGCCATCTACGCTCGCGAGCAGCAAGCGAGCGCACTCGAGCGTAAAAGCGAGGCATGACGTCATTAAACCGAGCAGAGCTAAGTGAAGCTATTATAAAATATTTACCACCGGGACCTTGGCTTCAAAATGTGTGGATTTCATTTTTTCCATTTGCTATGCTTGCTTGATTCTGCTCATCCTTGGTTATTATTTTAATGTATGTATATGTTGGTATGTTTGAGAGGCTTTGCGTGAGTTCCTGAGGAAAATAGGTCATCTCTCTTTGGTGTTGTGAATAGCAAAATTCATCCCATCAAGAGTATGGGATGTGAGTAGTATCTAGTAGTGTTTATCTATCTACCAATTACGACATAATATCATGGCAAGCGATTTTAGCTATTTCTTCTATAACAAAGCTTTTAATTTAGGTAATTCTCAAATTCAGGTATTGACTTGGCGCAGGACGTCTGATTCGCAAAACGTATTTTTTTTATTTGTCTTTTTATGCTATAAATACGTCTAAGCATACACACGAGTGACACACGTCGACGGATGCAATTGCCTCTGTAGTCGACACATGTCGCTCGCGCTATACATATGTATATACCACAGCAAAAGATACAAGTACAAATAATCTACATTTTCATGAAAAAATCTGATCTAAAAAAGGAAGTGCAAAAGTAAAAAATGGCGGCGTGACGTCACAGTTAGTGCCCCGGACATTACTCTCTTTAATTGACAGCTGCACAGATAACAGCCAGCATGGGAAAATGTTGGAAAGAGACACACAATTACAGCTCGATATTACACATTACCTAGGAGCTTGTGGCTAAATACTAACAGCCGCACGGGTCGATCGATCAGGTTAAGGTACGCTTGCCGCGGTTGGTCCGTGGATGGGTGACCATCTTTACATACCAAGACCCCTCCGTGCCTTGGAAAGCACGTTAAGTCGTTGGTTCCGGCTGTCATTCGTAGATGTTTGACAGTCGTTAGGTACGGGTAGTGAGAAGCGCGTAAGTCTGACAACCAGTCTTAACAAGGGGTATCGTATTACCTAGTAACTGGATTATGGAGGTCAGATAGGCAGTTGCTCCATGTAAAATACTGGTATTCAGCTGCATCCGGTTAGACTGGAAGCCGACCCCAACATAGTTGGGAAAAGGCTAGGCAGATGATGAACCACTAACGATTAGGAAGAAGAGTGGGGCGCGTCTTCGCGGATGACACTATGTACCGTACAAATCATCATTTGCCTGCCTTTTCCCTACTCTGTGAGGGTCGGCTTCCAGTCTAAAACTCATTTTAAAACGATTGACAAAACGCGACAATAAATCCTCACAAACTTGTATAGTTTTTTAATGACCACTAAAAAAACAAAAACAAATTCTTCTACCCTCAAAATCCACACAGACGGTACATAAAATTAGCTCACATAATTATTTACTACACCCAGATAGCGTAAACGCGAAAGAAACTCGTCGGTAAATAAATAATTCCTAACATGTGTGCCTACCCTCTTTTTGTCGCCAAAAAGATCGTTAAACTCTCCTTTAACGAGTATTTGCTTTTAAAGCCAGTGGCCCATTACTGAAAAAAATATATTAAAAATAAAAGCGGCCAAGTGCGAGTCGGACTCGCACACGACGGATTTCGTGTCACCGTACAATATTTAACACTACCTATTAAAAAAAAACTTTAGTAAAAGAAACGCCGAAAAAATTTATAGCATAAAAGGACTCGAAAAAAAAAAATTACGTTTTGCGAATCAGGTCTCTTGTATGCCTCCTCCTTTAATTTCAAAGCAATCTTTATTTCTGTTTTATTATTTGTTGTTCTATACATTTCCAGTTTTTTCTGACCTCTCATTGTATTGGTTTTTCGAACAATGAGAAGTCAACTTATACTGGAAATGTAAAAGCTTGATATGTCGTCGTGCGTAGGTACAGACGCCAGCCTGCACATAAAGCTACTACAATCTGTCAAATTTCTTTAATAGATTTTCAACTTTATCGCTAAGGTATAAAGTTCAAAGTTGATTCGGAAAATGTGACAGATTCGGTTAGCTTGATGTGCTGGCATCTGTATACTCTGTGAAAATTTTAAGTAACTACCTATTTCGGTTCAAAAGATACAGCCCTGTGACAGACGGACGCACATCGGAGCCTAGTAATAGGGTCTCGTTGACATTCTTTGGGTACGGAACCATAAAAAATACTTCAGGAATGTGTTCCTACATTTTTGCTGAAAATTTTCAGGTAGACTGAATCAGTAATGCCTTTTCTGTTATTTTTTGTTTTCCGCCTAAAAAGGTGGCGGGAATTAAGAAGGTGGCCTGTAATTAAGAGCGTGCAAAGAAAATGGCGCCTAATGGGCTACGGTTGGTGTTGCTGTCTCAAAATTAAAAATAAGGCAATATAATAATATTGCTTTATTTTTAATTTTGGGACAGCAGAAGTTAGTTAGATTTTGGGAGCGGAGCGATGGCCAACATAAAACGTTAGGCCCCATTATACTAAGAGTTTATTAGAACGACCCGAGCTTACAGAGTTTGATGTAACACAGCTTATCCTATCTAGTCTAATACATACTTAGGACTTACAACTAAGCTGGTGGTCACTGGCGCCTTCACATCACGCCATGTCTGGCTGATAAAGGCAAAAGAAAACCGTACGAGCTTATGGCTAGAGCCATAGCATGGCGCATAACCCGGGAGTGCTGCGACACCTACAGCTGTACGTGCCCAACCGGTACGTGTGGAGGCGGCAACGCGGCCCCTACTCGCTGTGCCTGCAGCCAGGACCAACCTACTGGCGAGA
Source organism: Hydraecia micacea (assembly GCA_914767645.1). Classification (NCBI taxonomy): domain Eukaryota; kingdom Metazoa; phylum Arthropoda; class Insecta; order Lepidoptera; family Noctuidae; genus Hydraecia; species Hydraecia micacea. The sequence goes on from OU611798.1 coordinate 1,846,170, forward strand.
ACTCCTCTCACTAGAGCCATACGCGTGGTGAATGAGGTTCACGGGAGGGTTGATGTATTGTGGTGCAACTTGAGTGAATTCGCAAAAGTTACACTATATGTAATAAGTTATTTAGATTAAGATATTTTTTTAACTAGGTATAAGGTGTAGATTTAGGATTTAGTTAGTAAGGCCACTCTGTCGCATTGGATCATAGATCTGTAATGATAATGTAGGTAAGATTGTTATAAATAAATAAATAAATAATAGCTACAGCGACAGATAAGGTTAGTTCGGAGAATGTAACTAGTTATGACTTCTGTTGTCTCAAAATTTAAAATGAAGGTTGATGAATGTTGATGGGAGGAAATCTGAGGACAAGTCTCAAATTACGCTAGGTTTGTAGATTGATTTCAGGTGATCGAATCAGAAATGAAGAAATCCGCAGGAGAACTGAGGTAACCGTACCTTGGTTCTCCTGTGGATCTCTTCATTTTTCATTTTCCCACTGCCACAGTTTGGCAATTTGTCGGGCTATGTACCGACATAGCCCGACAAATTGCCAAACTTAAGTGGCAGTAGGCAGGGCATATTGCTCGCAGAACAGATAGCCGATGAGCACTATAATCCAATCTTGAGTTGCCCATGCCAGTTGAAAACCTCGCAGCCATTTTGTATGTTTACTTCCAGGCTTCAGCTACATGTCTGCCTATCCAATGCAATCGCTATCCCGTGTCATTCATTGCAGAATATTAACATAAAATGTCGACCCAAAAAATTGTCTCCATAAAAAAAAACTTGTAAAAAAGGTGTAACTTTTTTACATCCCTAATCAAGTCACTTTCATCTTGGAGTGAAGTAAAAAAAACAGCTTAGCGCCACAGAATGAAAATGGAGGTACAGAAGGCTTACTCTGTGCGAAGTACTGCAAAGGTCGGAATGTTGGGGATTCATAGTCAGGAAAATTAATTGTTATCTAACGAACACTACATCTGTTCGCGGAAACGAAAACTACGTCAAACAATGAAAGATGTAATTTGAATATACGGAATGAAATTGGTACAGACGCCAGCACATCAAGCTACCCGAAACTATCAAATTTTCCCAATCAACTTTGAACCTTATGCTTTAGCGATAAAGTTGAAAATCTATTAAAGAAATTTGACAGATTGTAGTAGATTGATGTGCTGGAGTACAGACTCCAGCACATCAATCTACTACAATCTGTCAAATTTCTTCAGCATTCTCTCGTCAGCCGCACTGTACAGACAGTGCGGCTGACGAGAGAATGCTTTCTGGAAACCTGTCAGTTTCCTTCTTCATCTTTTTCTTCGTAGCACTCTTGTTAAAGCGGTCGTGGGCATCATGTAGTTTCTTATCTAGGGGGCTGATGTGATTCGCTTCATGATTTCCGCTATATCTGCTGCATTACGCAACTAAAATATTGCACTATTTTGTTTTACGCTAGGAGATGCTGCAAGCATTTACCCCTCACTCGACAAACGAATATTTGTTTTGCGAATTTGATCTTTATTAACTACTAGAATTGTCGCACTGACAGGTGTTTTCAGGAATACATTCTCTCGACGACCAGAAAGTAGTAAGCTTCATAAACGATAAATTTCCCTGACTTCATTCACCGCCAGTTCTTTCCAGTTAAAGATTAATTGTCAAACTTTACTCACGTTGATTTACAGCGGTAATAAGTAATAAAAGCTTGCAAAAACAGACAAAGCCTACCTTTTCAAAATGGTCTGAGAATAAGCACTTTTCAAATCACAAAAGTTACTATCGATGACTTTCATTGCAGCTTTAAGTCCGTCAACAAAGATATGGGCCCGTACAAAAGTAATTCGATACTTAGGAATGAACCCTACTCCCGAATTACTAACTTTTTGTCACACACAGCTGACAGCTGTCAAATCGTGTAGTCATTCATTCTAAGTTTGGGCCTCGAACTAATCTTATGACCAAAAATGATACAGAGTAGGAAACGCCCGTAAATTCTATCGAAACCATGGACTTCGTGCTTAGTTCCAGGCTCACAACCTTGGATCAATTTACCGAATGTTCGTGTTTATATCTTTTTTGGTAGGTGGATAAGAATGCACCTTCTGTCCTTGCCTCTCTACTGCCATAACTCCTTGCGTCCTTAAACCCCTAATCTTTTGTGCAAGTTGTAAAGTTCAACTGAGTAGAAAGGTACTTTATGGTGTGAGGGTAAATGCTTGCAGCTTCTCCTAGCGTAAAACATATAGTGCAATATTTTAGGTTCGTAATGCAGCAGATATAACGGAAATCATGACTTAAGATAATACCTATGAGGCAATTAAATTGTAGCTGTTAGATTTCTAAACAATATGAACAAGTATCTAGCTATCCAGGCAGGCGCTTTCTGCGGTATCTGCAACGCCACATGCGAACAACGCGTCATACTGACGTCACGAAATCCTGCATCTCGCAAGCAGAGTTTACCGCGCAACTAGCATAGATACAACGGCCCGACATGAATCATCGGGCAGTTGCCCGTCAGACACAACACCCGTCTGGTCGGAGGATCCTCCCTTTTCTATGGAGTATGAGTGAACTTTACACCCTGTTCCTCATATCTCTAATAACTTTGTGTTAATAACTTCGTCACTACCGCACTCAAAGCTGTGAAGGAAAGCATCGTGAGGAAACCGGCATGTCCTGGAACCAAAAATTCGAAGACATGTGACATCTACCAACCCGCACTGGGCCCGCGTGGTATATTATCGCCCACTCCCTCTCACAGAGAAGAGGCCTGTGTCCCAGCAGTGGGGACATTATAGGATAATTATGATGATCTAGCTAGTGGATTAGCTTAGATCTATCTTTACATAGTAACTGTGCTCCGCAGTTTCACCCGCCGTTTAATTTAAAAGAAATCGGATTAATTATAAATTAACCTCGTTTTCGCTTAGGGTTCTGCCTGACTTTTTTTTGCTCGGCTCCTAAGGGTTTTATCGTGATGTTAAATAGCTATAACCTTCCTCAAGAATTCGCTATCAAATGCAAAGTTTTAAGAGATAATTTATACGAGTATAAAATATAAAATTATGTAAAACCGACTGATAGTTCCAGAGATTAGGTAGCGCGTTCAAACAAACAAACAAACTCTTCAGCTTTTATATAAGTATATAGAATAATATTAAACATGAAATAAAAAAATCGCGATGTTTAGTCAATTCTTAAATGCCGCGCGAAGCAGGGCGGGTCTCTAGTAGTATTATAAATAAAACTGTAACACTACACCCTGTATCAATTGAATGGAAAGACAGATGTTTACAGTAATACATCCCATATTGGTCCTGTGGTCGCAAACGTGACGGTTGCGCGTGACAGGGCAAAATGTTATTGAGGTTTTCAAGTAGAGAATTCTCAGTATCAGCCTCTAGACTTGCGTCCTGGGAGTTGTAATATATTATTATGTAACTAGTTAAATGTGGAGGTATAAACCGGTATCTTCCCCTTCTCATCTGTGTTCATTGATGTTGTTCCATAAAAAGTTACGAAAAAACTCAAACATTTAAATACGTTTTTTTGACTTATTCCGGTCTGGCCGGCTGGTGTGGATCTGACCGAGATTAAAATAAGAATAACTAGCAGGGGATCAGATCAGGGGATCCGACCAGGGTGAACATGATGCAGAAAAAGAACGCAAACTCAAAAAAAAAACAAGGTTGGGGAAAATATGCGTCACATCCACACAAAACGGCCATCGCTCAGCATAATGCTAAGACCCTATGCGAGACAGAGCCCCAGCGGTGGTTTTCAGCGACAGCCGGCGTTGACGTCGTTATGGAGTCAGTTAGAAAGATGCAGCTAGTTGCCAATACCAAAGTGAAGTCTGTTTCTAAGAAGAAGAACTAGCAAGAAACTCGATGGACACTCTTTTAAACCAAGTGAAACTGTTCCTTAAAAAATCCGCTCCCCGCCCCTCCTCTGCTCCTCCTCTTCTAGGTAATCTGATACCTCATTGATAAGACATATTATTATAAGGACGAGTATTAAGGAATATGTATTATTTATCAGCCCCAGTAACTGATGGTCGGTCGTCGTGTCTCGTCTAATACATTATTAAAGTATCTCCAAGTTATTACAGGCCACTGTAATAGAATTGATATGTTATTGATTTTGATGTAAGATGGATTCTCATTGTCTTTGCTCGCACACTATGCGACGTGCGACTTCCTCAGCTCGGCAACTAGACCCAACGACAGGCTGCGGCCGATAATTTTCATAGACAGGCTGCCAGGGACATTTGGCGCACAATCTATTATCATGGATTTACAGTACATGATTCTGAGCTGTTTTTTTTGCTGACTCTTCATCATCTGCCCAGCCTTTTCCTAACTATGTTGGGATCGGCTTTCAGTCAAATCGGATGCTGTATTTTATATGTAGCAACTGCCTACCTGACCTCCACAACCAAGTTACTTGGTAATACGATACCCCTTGGTAAGACTGGTCACAAACAGTGTCCATGGAGTTTCTTGCCCGTTCTTCTCCATAGGTACCTACGCTTTGGAATGGGCAACTAGCTTCATCTTTCTGACTGACCGGCCCCTTGACAATTCAAAAGTGCCTGTAATTGGTTTAATTGAAACAAATGCTTTGAGTTTGAGTTTGACTGGTCTGCTGACACGTGCATACGAAAAAATAATTAACACGAAACGAAAAATAAAAACAAAATAGATTCATAATCACGAGCACAAAACAGAAATAGCCTACAGCTGCACGTCATGACTGTGACACAGGATTTTTTTGTCCATTCTGTTATATTGTATAACTAGATGGACTGACCCACAGAACAGGATTCCACTCAGCATGATGCTGTGCTATGGGGAACCTGCAGCACAACGCTGAATGACACTTTTGCAAAGATATCCTACTTTCAATAATCAGCTATTTCCAAAATAAATAGCATAGAAAAGTTATTTCAATACCTTCCCCTTTTATCGAACTACATAACAGTTTGTTGATCAATAGAACCGCCGCGCTGAATCTTCGAAAGGGTTAAAAATAGCTGTTTAATTATGAAACTGCAAAAATAGCTGTTGGAAATACGAGAACCTTTACCGAGTTCATAAATAAAGCGTATTGTCTAATAGAAATGGTAGATAAAGACAATCTTATCAATCTAAAAACCAAAATGAAAAATTTGGCTGAAAGAAAATTACTTTGAAATCACATGAAAAATATCATGTCAAATGACATCATCATCATAATCATTTTAGCCGAAAAACGTCCACTGCTGGACATAGGCCTCCCCCAAGCACCTCCACTTCAACCGGTTCTGTGCTTCTCGCATCCAGCGGATTCCTGCTACTGCTGAGGGCTATGGCTTGGAGTTTCCATACGCGATCGAATCAGAAATAAAGAGATCCGTAGGAGAATCAAGGTAACCGACAAAGCCCGAAGAATTGCCAAACCTAAGGGGCACGGCTATTGGAATATTGCTCGCAGAACAGATAGCCGATGGGGCCGAAATGTTTTGGAGTGGCGACCGCGTAGTGAAAGACGTAGCGTTGGAAGGCATCCCACAAAGTAGACCGATGATCTGGTGATGTCAAATGTAATCCGTACAAAATAATACATAACTGAGTTAGTAAATACGCAAAGCTTAAAAAACTACCTATTTATGAAATGAATAGGATCAATAGAAATATTTGAGATCCTTCAACAGCACTTCGGAAAAACTACGAAAAATAGTTGAAGGAAAAACATATGGTTTCAACACAATTCCTAGAACAAGAATGATGTGTAAAATACATCAAGTAAAATAAATACCCTAGCTCTATTCTCCCTCTAACAATCTTAAAGCCACATACAATCTAGACAGCTTAAGACCTACCTCCGTAGGTCCCAAGGACCAAAATAAAGTCTACCTAATGAAACCGGCTTCAAATTATGTGGTCCTTAAGCCCTTTTATTTATGTCTTAGTTCCTAAAGGATTACTACGAATGAGATAGGGCGTCAATTCTCTGCAAATAACTAAGGTGAGGTCCAGGAGATTATTCTTAGTGTTCATTTTTGGGTTGAAGTATCGTGTGGATCTAAGGATAAGCTATTTGTCTGCACTTGTGTTGTAAAAGGTAGGTAGTGGAAGAAACGGCAAATTCTTTGATGACATGACATGAGGATGTCCTACAGTAAAATAGTGTGCAATTAGACAAGTCGCAACAAACACCTGAATGCGAATTACTCGTAATAGCACTAGGGCAATGTAGATGGCGTTGCAAAAAGAACAGTGTCTTCCTGTACGTATACAATTTTGTGGACAAAACAAAAGTAGTATGGCGTTCTATGATTCATTTGTACCATGTGAAACTGTCATAGGTTTACGTACTTGCCTAAGTATTTATGCATTGCGTACGGCTAAACCAATAATCTATTTCTAATACATCTCCCTTACGTTCGGCGTTGGTTTTACAACTTAGCGTCAAAGTGAACTTTGACAAAGATTCCAAGACGTGGATTGCTATGAAATGCCCTGCCGCAACACCTCTAGTCTACAATCGTCGTCAGTCGTATGTTACAATCCCTAGTATTTTCTACTAATCTCCTACAAATATCAGACCCCCAATTCCTAAGTCCATGATTATTTATTGGATCTGGAAGCAATTACCTAACTCGTGATTACAAAGAAACTTGTTAAGGCTTTTATCGTCTAAGTTAGTGGAACTTTGTCAACGCTAGGCCGGTCGTACGCGCCCTGGAATTATTGACTGGACACGCAGATTGAAACTAGCTTTTTGCTTAGTTTATTTAGTTGATAGTATTGGTATACGTATTGAGGGGCCCGTGGCTAAGTAATAAGAACCGCACGGGTCGATCGACCAGGTTAAACTACGCTTGCCGCGGTCGGTTCGCAGATGGGTAACAATCTTTACATACCGAGACCCCTACGTACCTCGGAAAGCACGTTAAGCCGTTGGTCCCGGCTGTCATTCTTAAATCTTTGTCAGTCGTTACGGGTCGTCAGAAGCCCGAAAGTCTGACAACCAGTCTAACCTAGGGGTATCGTGTTACCCAGTAACTGGGTTGTGGAGGTCGTTCCATGTAAAATACTGGTATTCAGATGCATTCAGTTAGGCTGGGAGCTGACTCAAACATAGTTAAGAAAAGGCTAGGAAGATGATGATGATTATTTAAAGTTATCTTACCTAATTTAAACCTCCTCCTCTGATAAGTAATAATAAAGTTCACATTTTCTTAGCAATTATAAACAAAACCTTCGCACAAGCTCCCTAAGGAAACTTAAACCGCACAATTTTTACAAGTGAACGAATAATAATAGCTCGCTCGCAATCAACATTCCTCCCCTCCGTTTGTCTGTCTGTCACAATTAAGTATATAAAACTGGATGCCTTAGGTAATGGTGTGGTTTTGTAGCAATGAAGAATTTCTATTGTTTTGCTTTATAGCAGTAATTAATGGAAGATAAGACAGGGAATTTGTTTATGTTTTTGGATTAGAGTTGGGTTTTACGGGTTCAGTATATTACTGTTTGTTTTATTTGTTTATTCAAAGCAAAGACAAAGTCTCATATTATGTCACATAATATAACATAACCAGCCTAGAATGTTCGCACTTCTGGGACACAGGCCTCCTGTCTTCGAGAGGGAGTGGGCCGAAACCCACTACGCGGGCCCAGTGCGGGTTGGTGGATGTGACTCGTGTGACATGTCTTCGAATTTTTGGTTCTAGGACATGCCGGTTTCCTCACGATGTTTTCCTTCACCGTTTTGACAGCAGAGGTGACGAAATAATTTACACAAAGCAAAGCGCGTGGCTGGGTTCGAACCTACGACCTACAACTGGTAAGTCGCAGCCATTACCACTGGGCCACCACTGCTCTACTGGGTACAAATGCGTATTATACAGGGCTATTGGAAAAACATTAACAACCTCTTAAGAGGTCATTGCATTCATCATTATGAACAACTTTTACTATGGGACCAAAACTGAAATCCCGGAAAAAAATCAGTTGAAATGTAGGGAACATTTATGTTCGAATAACTCGTCAAAATGTAGGGAACACTGACTTTTTTTTCGCGATTTCCTTTTTGGTCCCATAATAAAAATTGTTCATAATGATGAGTACAATGACCTCTTAAGAGGTTGTTGCTGTTTTTCCAATAACCCTGTATGTTAATAAGAAATAGGTAGTTATCGTAACTCAACATAGAAGCATCGAATCCTCCTCCCTTACGTTTGCCGATTCGCGGTCTCCACTCAAGAACACGTCTCAACGGTAATTGGTTCTACGGCTAATATGGTGGCCTATTTCCACTTCAGCTTGCTTATTCTGTGAGCTAGGTCGACAACTTTGGTTCTCTGCACTATAATACTATTTTTTTTTTCTAGGACATGCCGGTTTCCTCACGATGTTATCCTGCACCGTTTTGAGAACAGTGGTGACGAAATAATTTACACGAAGCAAATATACAGGGTTTCCCAGGAAACCTGTACCAGCGAAGGTCTGTGGTCAGGGGACACTAATACCCATCGATTGGACCCCTGTATATGTTCCGTTTTATTTTGTAGTTTTCGAGAAATTATAAATTTCTCTCCAACAGAAATTTTAACCTTGTCATCAAATTCTGAGCTACTAGTAGATTCTAACAATCTGGGTGTTTTGTGTTTTACAACATGTGAATACACATTCTAGCCATAATCCTAACTAATATTATAAATGCGAAAGTAACTCTGTCTGTCTGTCTGTCTGTCTTTTCTTCACGCCTAAACTACTGAACCGATTTGTGTGAAATTTGGTACAGGGTAAGTGTGAACCCCAACAAAGGACATAGGCTACTTTTTATTCGACTTCGACTTCGTCTGCGTCCGCGATAACCGACATATACGCGGACGAAGTCGCGGGCAAAAGCTAATAGTACTGACATAAAAATCTCAAAGAAACACCACTCAGAAAAAATTATGACTAAAACCGCCTTCAATCTAAAAATTCTAGAAATAAAACAAAAAAAAATAATTTCTCGAAAACTACAAAATATCGCGGAACATATATAGGGGTTCAATCGATGGGTATTAGTGTCCCCTGACCACAGACCTTTGCTGGTACAGGTTTCCTGGGGCACCTTGTATATTATATAAGATATATCCACTATTATATCCCAACCGATTCTTGGTACCTACTAACTTATTCTATTTTCACCAACAAATCAGAACCAACGTCAATCATATTCCTTTCAACACCTCATAGACTCCCGACTCAAAATCATAAAAAACACACATACCTGCACATAAAAGTAAAGAGTAATAACACTCTCGTAATATATTTTAACGGTACCCAAAACCCATTTTGAAGGGAAAAATCTATGCGTTGAAAAATCGGGGTAGCCTCGTATGGAAAAATGCGTTAACCTACTAACATAACGGGCTGCCCTTGGGTGCTGTTACTGTAAATAAGTACTTTATGGGGGTTAGTGAGGTAAGAGCAGGGTAAAAAATAATGTAGGTAATCTGCGTTCGCGACTTATTTGCCAAAAATGTAAACAAATACAAATTAATGGAAAAATAACTTTAATTTCTACACAGGATGAGTGAATACGGTTCGCTCATCCGCCATAGAAAAGGAAGGATCCTCTGACCAGGTGGGTTTCGTGTATGGTGGGCAACTGCCCGACAATTATTATTGATGTCGGGACTTTGTATAGCTAGTTGCGCGAGAAACTCTGCTTGCGCGATGCAGGACTTTGCGTGACGTCAGTGTGATGCATAGTTTGCATGTGGCAATGTAGATTGACCAAAATTCACTTGAAAATGTGTTTTAGAAGATCTACTTACAGAAATAAACATTTCATTTTCATATCCATGAGTGAAACAGAAGTTTAAAACAGGTAGGTTGGGTAGTATATTTTTAGCAGAAAGGAGGTTCTAAGCTAGAAACACAATCTGCATTTAAAGTGCAACGCGATCTGTCCTTTATAATACTAATCCCAGCACTTTGTTTCGTAAAGCATGTGCAAACAACAATATGTGCTAGCATTACGCAGCTTAGCTGGAAATAGTGCAGCTTTAGATGGAACGACACCTTTAATGTTTGCTGGTGAAGCTAAAACTAGTTTGTAGAAAACTTTATATCCATTCCTTTTACCTTTATATTACACTATGGATGTGTTATATCTGGGGATATACTGCTGTAAATAAAGCCCAGAAACTGCAGTATTATAATTTTTATATTTAACGAGGACCGAGTTCACAAAGCTTTTAAATCGGGTATTGGTGGTAAAAGTCACCACAGATAAACTATAAACTAGTCATAACGTCACTATGACATTGAAAGCGAACACAATGTTGCCAAAGTATTAATTTGAAAAATGTTGCCACTTTTGAAGGCTTTATAAAGCCTGTAGAGCCTGAACAGGATGTACAATTGGACTGGGACATAACGAGATATAGATTTTCTTTATCCGACTACAAAGAGTATGTAAGTTATATTTTTAACTTTTTCACAGTCCATTCCAAGGTTGCCTGGAAGAGGTCGTAGAAAGCGTTGTTAAATGCATTTTTTTGCAATGTATTTTATAACTATAGAAGTTTACATGCAAAGGATAATTGACGTTGAAATTCTTATAGTGCAATAACACATAACATACGAGTTTATTCTTGTATTTATTATTTTTATAGCGTTACTGAGTCACGTAGGGCCATTTTAGAATATCACATAGAATGCAACAGCAACGAGGACTTTATAGAAAGTTCAGAGTATCAAGCTTAAGTTGAGAGCGCGACAAACTGTCGAAGAAGCATAACCAAAGAACTAAACGCTAAACTAAAAACCCCTATAAAATTTTACTCCAAAGAAAAATGGCCAAAAACACTTTTGAACAACATAAACGTAACAAGTTGGAACACGTTTGTGTTATAAACCAGTAAAAAGTCCATCATAATAAAAGAGGCTGCATCGCCGAGATACGTTCTAAACCAATTGAGAATGGACGCTTTGAACGGAGCGTTTAAACAAACCCTAGAGTGATGGAATGCAGCCACTCATGAGCGGAGCGGAGGCGGGCAAAGAAATGTTTTTATTTTGATGCTAAGTCTACATCATCGACTACATCATAGATCTATGGTATACACAAAACAATTTTTGTGTGGCCGTTATTTTGTTTTGAAGACTCGTACCTATACGCCTTGATCTAAACTTCAACGATCTCCAGACGATAGACGACCACTGCCGGGAACTGCAATCGCGACAACGAAGGTCTGCAACCATTGATTTCCCGCAACCTTCAATAGGTCGTCGGTTGACCCTGTCGGGGCCTATCCAGACTATGCTGCACCTTCTGATATGCGGTCGCCATTCCATAATTCTTCAACCCCATTGACCATCGTTCTACGTGTAATTTTTTCCGCTCACCTCCGATTCTGATAGTTTCTGCATTCATGTCTGGAGCATAGTCCATTGCCGTTTAGATGACTTTGAGCCTTCGTATAAGGCCTATTGAGAGTGACCATGTCTTCTGTAAGTCATCACTGAAAACACGCACTGTTCAAAGACAAGAAAATCTTTGACCAGTGTGTGTTGCCAGTCTTTAGACACTTGAGGGTTTTTTTAACTAAAAGTTGCCCCCTCGCGCTCCTCTCAACACACGACACAGCCAATACCGACGATGCAAAAATACTGTTTGCTCAATATGAATTCCCATTATGGTTGCTTTTAGTGGTGATGATAATAGCGCCGGTTGTTTTAAGTTCCACCGCCTGTTGGGTTTTAATGGCAATGAATTAACATAGTAAGGATTTAGTATAAATAAAGTTTAAGGAGCTGACTCTTAGCAAAAAGGATGGTAGGTACCTACTTGAAGCGCAAAAAACCGGCCAAGTGCATGTCGGACCACGCACAATAAAGGATTCCGTAGTTGGAATGAATTTATCCCAAGGAGAAACTTAACATTGTAGTTGCAGCAAAATGCTGTTCTATACATTCCAACTGGAAAGATATGTTTGTACACACAATATATCATTTTAAGACCTTAGAATTGTTCTATGCCTGTAATCTACAAGTGTAGTATAATTTTATGTACAGACGCCAGCACATCAAGCTACTACAATATGTCAAATTTCTTTAATAGATTTTCAACTTTAATGCTAATCCATAAGGTTCAAAATTGATTGGGAAAATTTTACAGTTTCGGGTAACTTGATGTGCTGGCGTCTGTACTGTAGGCTCAGTAGTTTCGAAGATAAGGCGTAAATTTTTATCTATTTTAGGTATACCTACACTAAATATTAGGTTTCCCCTTACATACACCCAAGATGCATATATCCATCTATATTATATCTACTATGACCACTTCAAGTCATAAAGTACGCGTTAAGTGAGACAGATGTGTTATGTGCTCGTAAACTACAGTCAGTATGCGGTGTTGTGTCTCAACTTAACCCAGTTCTTAGTATATGTGACTTTGAGTGATGGTATAGGGCACTTAACACAACAGTTTGGAGGAGAAAGTCTTCAAGAAACTAGGGAATAGGTTACTTATATATATTATGGACCAAGTGATTATTAGGACATTATAAAAAATGCCCGGGCAGTTTGATAAATAAAATAAAATCTTTCCATTCATAGACAATGCTGACCTATGATAATAAAAACTTAAATTGACTGGACTTCTTAATTCGACTGGGTCGGTCGATAGGAGGTCAAGAGCGAGCAAAGGGCACCCCGAGGTTAGGTTTGGTTAGGTTACTTTAAACCCTTTACACAGAAATAGGTGCCCCGCCAAGCGGGGCTCAGTCGACATAGGATGCAAAAGCGAGCGAATGAGAATACATAGATTGCTCATTGACCACACGGCAAAATTTATAATGTCGAGGCAGTGTGATAAATAAGGAAATTCAAATTATAATTATTTATTTCGCTCTAAGTAGCTTGTCATTATTCATAATGCCCGGGCATTATGAAAAATGCCCCTATTTATTACTTGGTCCATAACATATACACTGGCGTGCAGTAGGATCGACAGCATTATTGCATTAGGTAAAAAATTGCTCAAAAAATGTGTTTGGGTACATCAAACAATCCCTTGGCAACTTACATGAAATTAATGTTTTTCGTCAAGTATGAATCACACAAAAATCTGTCTTAAATGAACCTATTTACCTGAAATAACAACAATGGAATGCAACTCATCATCATCTGCCTAGCCTTTTAAAAACGATGTTGGCGTTATCTTCCAGTCTAACCAAATGCAGCTGAATTTTTGGTAAATATTTTTTTAGGCGGAACGTCTGCCTATCTGGCCCTCACAACCAAATAATGCAAAGCAAATCTAAGCTATTCATTTTGTACCGACACGAATAACAGGCATATCTCATGTCCTTGTGAAAATACCAACGAGGACTGTGCCCCGGATTCCAGACGTACATAAAAATCCTTGGTCCTGAAAACTCCTTTAATGCACCCCAAAAACTGTAATAAAAGCAGCTTCAATCATCCTATTAGCATAACAAGGAACACTGCTTACCACCCCCCAACATAAATCCCACCGCAGCATCCATTCATACCGCAGTCACATTCAAAGAGAAAAAATTAAATTAACTTTTTAATGAAAAAAAAACTGCGCTCTCTGAAAGGCTTTGAAATCATTTAATTACACTGAAAAGTGTAACCTTTTATAATTAATTTAATTAATGTGATTCTTGTAATTCGCCTAACAAGTATAATTAGGTGGCTACTGCTCGAGTACCTACTCGTATTTTTGTTTCTGACTTTTGCAAAAGTGTCATAATTATATTGTCATCTTTGAAAATTCGAAACCTGCGGGCTAATTGCGTAACACATTATTATCAATCGGAATCGGTTTCATTTTGACAGATCAACAACATTCATTGCGTTATTTACGTGTTGAGCAGACACATTTTTCGAACTTATGAAGCAATGGATTAGCAATTTGCTTCAAAATGATTCAGATTCCGATTGATAGTGTGTTACGCAATTAGGGTGCCGGTAGGAGTTTCAAATTTTGAGACATTATTTGGGAGATGTCACATGTCTTCGAATGTTTGTTTCTAAAAGATGACGGTTACCTCACTGTTTTCCGTCACCGTTTTGAGAGCAGTGTTGATAAAATAATTTGCACAAAGTAAAGCGCCTGTCTGGTTTCCAACCTACAACTCGTAAGACGCCCACCACTGCTCTTAAAGAAGTTAGGGTAAAGTCCTTTTATTTTTCTATTTTCCTATTATGATCGCATTAACCTTTGGGAATAGGCTATAAGAGGAAATAGGCTAGTCAAAATTCTTCTGAAAACCCATTAAAAATACGCCTTTCAACATTTATTTTAATGCAAAGAGCCAAGGAAATTAACATAATCCATAATCTAAATAATTTTAATTTTAATAAGACATTAGCACCCGGTTGGTGAAAGCTTTATTAAAATAAGCTAGTAATTCTTTTTTGAATGGTCTATTAGGTTGGTTTAGTGTGAGACATTGAGATGTTTTGTGTTGCCAAAACATTTATTTGAATGGAGGGTTTAAAGAGAAACATGCTTGGGGCAAAGGGATGTTTTTCTTGATCCGTGAAAACGTTGGATGGTGAAATTGTGAAAGGTGACGTGGGTTTGTGGTGCTGTAGGTAGCTATAGCGCTACAAAGTTATTTTGACGCATGAACCACATCGGTATCGTGAGAGCAGTGGTGGCCCAGAAGTAACGGCCGCGACTTACAAGTTGTAGGTCGTAGGTTCGAACCCAGACAGCCGCTTTAATTTGTGTAAATTATTTCATCACCACTGCTCTCAAAACGGGGAAGGAAAACATCGTGAGGAAGCCAGCAGGTCCTAGTACCAGAAATTCGAACACATGTGACATCTACTAACCCGCACTGGGCCCGCGTGGTGGATTACGGCCCACTCCCGCTCATAGAGAAGAGGCCTGTCTCCCAGCAGTGGGATTATGGCTATATGATAAATACAAAAAAAAAACACAAATCTTAATAAAAACACTTATTTTTGTTTTGTTTAGTGTTTTTTTTTTCTTCTCAGAATAGTCAGATAAGAAACGCCGACCTCATATAGTTTTGAAAATATGATTGACGTGTAAAAGATACAGAGTACAAACTTACTTACAGAAATAAAATCATTTAGAATGTTATGATGATTATGCTGATCTCATTCAGTTGTATCCGTCCTTGAAACACCATAAACGATCTAAAACGATGACCCAAACCCAATTCAAAACTAAATCGATCTTAAATACACCGTTGTTTTACCCAAAGTGCCTAAACATTGAGCAATAACGTATAACTTTTGTCAGATTTATGGGTTTTGTTTCGCTTTAGGGTTCCGCTGAAAATAATAAAGCGCTACATTGTTTCGTTAGCCGAGTTTCCGAGTTGAATTGTATTATGATTATCGGGATTGGTGTGTAACTGTCGGGGCGACTCTGTAGGGATTATGTTGTAATGTTATGTGTTTATGCAGGGTCAAATTAAATTAGCTAGTGGAACTCTGCAGACGTGATGGATATTGGATATCGATATCATAACACGATAAAACAAAAAAAAACGACGGGTTGCACTCCGGGAGTGCCGGCAGAAGTGAAAACTTCGCGCCGTAGAAAGAGAGGGGGATACTCCTACGCCGCGCCGGCTGTCTACTCTCCATCCGTTTTACGAATTTTCGATCAGGTCACGTGTCCTGACGCGAGTTTAACATTTTTTACCCATTACAAAAAAAAGTGTACAACGCCGCTAAAGAAGTTTTCACTTCAAAAATTATTAATTTGAAGATTTTTTTGTGGGTTCTCCCACGGCTGTTAGGTGTGGAAAAAACCAGAAATCGCGAAAAAAAAATCAGCTGTTCCCTACATTTTGACGAGTTATACGAACATAAATGTAGGAAATAGCTGATTTTTTTTCGCGATTTCAGGTTTGGTCCCTTAGTAAAAGTTGTTCATAATGATGAGTGCAATAACCTCTTAAGAGGTTGTTAGTGTTTTTCCAATAACCCTGTATACATAGATTAGATAAGTTTTTCATTTACATAGTTTAAAAAGCTAACAAAATTTGAATTAATACTAAAAATAACAAAATTAAATCCTAACTTAACTAAAACTATACAGAAACTAAAATATAGCGTCGAAAAATTCGTCCGCATCGCTGTCGACTGGTAATGTACCCAAGAGACTGGCGTTTTTTAAAGGAAGTGTCCAAGAAGTCCGTCATGCTACAACTACTGAGACAGTTTTTAAAGGAAGTGTCCAAGAAGTCCGTCATGCTGCAACTACTGAGACAGTTTTTAAAGGAAGTGTCCAAGAAGTCCGTCATGCTGCAACTACTGAGACAGTTTTTTTCTTCTTTTTGTTAGCTACGTCCCACTGCTAGGTAAGGGTCTCCCATTCTCCCAAACTGTCAAATAGACACTAGAACAGACTATTAAAAAACGAAGAAAATAAATGGTATAATGTTTTTACAACATCGACAGTCATAATAATCTTCCTATCAATCATTTTCGTGTCGTACCTCACTTTTGTTATACCAACCTAAAAAAACGTGACACATCTCAGCCTTTACGACGAGAAACGCCTAAAAAAGCAGCCAAGTGTGAGTCGGACTCGCACACGAAGAGTTCCGTACCACCGTACATTATGTCACACATATTTTTTTAATACTTTATTTATAAAAATCGTGATTCTTGTATGGGGTCCTCTTTTAATTTTTTATAGCCATAGTACTACTACGATTACCGTTATAACAACAAATAATCTAAATAAAACAACCGTATTATGTAGACACTTAAATTTTTTACAGAGTGAATTAGTTGTCTATGGTTCAAAAGATGGATTTTTCACCAACTCGACACGAGAGACTGGACACACGTGTACATCCAGTTGGTCAAACTCAAAATTAGTATTACTTATTATTTCGTCATCTGAACACGCCAAGATTTTTACGCATGTCCGCATAGTGAAACTTAAATTAAATCACTTTTATGTTTTCGCCAACGGGACACACCCAGTTTTTATTTTTGCAAAAAAGGGTACAGTCGGGTTATACATATACTTAGCCCTGTGACAAACAGACGGATGGACTGACGGACAGCGGAGGCTTAGTAATATAAACGACCAATTGCAACCGTGCACCTAGCTTCTGACGTTTCGTAAGTGCCCATGTAGGCTTATGTGAAATACAATATTTTATTTTTTAGAGTCCCATTTGGCACCCTTTGAGTACGAAACCCCAAAACGTGACACATCTCAACTTTTACGACGAGGAACACCTAAAAATGCCACCAGCAATTCTTTCTTTCTTTCTTATCGCGAATGATTCATAACGTTGTTTTTATTGTTTCAGGTACGAACGATAAAACGAGGGATGTTAGTAGTTAAATTATTATATTGTAAGTATTATGCACAGGAACGACTTTATAGCCCTCAAGTGTCGGAATGTTTTATGTTACTGTGAGACGTTGTTTATGGTAGGTGTGTGTGTTATTTTAAAGGTGTTTTAAATTGGTAAAATAATTACTGACTGTATACTTTTTTATGGAGACTTTTATGGTATTATAAAGATACACATACATACATAAACACACGCCTTCTCACGGAGGTAGCCAGAAACAACAGAACACCACCTGCTACGATGACATATTATTTAAGGACGTTTAGCTATCATGTCCTTATGATATTAGGACCATTTGCTATTAGGTCACGACTCACGTTGCTAATAGGACAGCAGAGCAGATTTTAGGACAGTAGAGCAGAGTTGGTCCCGGCTGTCTTTCGTGGATCTTTGACAGTCGTTACGGGTAGTCAGAAGCCCGAAAGTCTGACAGCCAGTCTTACCAAGTGGTATCGTATTACCCAGTAACTGGGTTGTGGAGGTCAGATAGGCAGTCGCTCCATGTAAAATACTGGTACTCAACTGCATCCGGTTAGACTGGAAGCCGACCCCAACATAGTTGGGAGAAGGCTAGGCAGATGATGATAACGTGCACGTACTTCCATACATTGGGTACTTAATTGTAGCTATACTTTCGTACACAATTTGTAAACAGTGAAATGAATAGTGGCTGACTGTGCCATTAATTCCACACAACATACCTACTGCGAACTTGAACTTCATAAAAGAAAACAATCTCAAGTAGAAAGGTACAGACGAAGAAAACTAATGTACAGTGTGTATCAGAAATAAATGTGGTCATATTTTACATTGTCGTAGAGTCCATCAAACTGAACAACTTTCTCCATAAAACTGACATCATGATTATGGAAAACTAATCAGCTGTCCCATAAAAAAATTCAATATAGTTAGCGCCACGAAAGATGAGACTTGACCCCGCCTCCCGCGCTCTTTCCGCCGCCCCTATGACGCCCGGTCCCGTCCAGCGCTCAGACCTCATACCGCTAAAGAGACCTAAAATCGTGTACTGCGCAAGTCAAACCACGTGGTGTGTCAAGTCCCATCTTTCGTGGCGCTAACTTTACCTACTTGATTCAGATGTATAGCATAATTAGCATAAAATGTTCCCACTGCTGGGACACAGACCTCCTCTCTATGAGAGGGAGTGCCCATAACCCACTATGCGAGCCCAGTGCGGGTTGATAGATGTCACGTCATGTCTTCGAATTTTTTGTTCTAGGACATGCCGGTTTCCTCATGATGTTTTCCTTCACAAAGTAAAGTGCCTATCAGGAATTGAACCTTCGAAATACAACTCGTAAGTCACGGCCGTTTCCACTGGGCCACCACTGCTCGCCGATCCAAATGTATAGGACAGCTGATAATTTTTTCCGATTACGATGTTGTTATCATAAAGAAATTTGTTCAGTTTGATGGTCTGTACCACACCCTAAATTAAACAAATACAATACAAATACAAAATCGTTTACTGTCACAATTATTAGTCTATAAATACATTAAGTCGTATTTGGAGCCTCCATTTAGGCAAACAATGCCTCTATTACCACACATTTCTAATACCCGCTGTATATTCTTACATAAACCCAAAGAGCCGTGTTAAACCAGTTTCTCTAAATACCAGGACGACATTTAGCCTTGAATGTTCCAGAAGAAAATGGCCGCCTCCGAAAATTCTCGAACAGGAATTTTCTTAGTTCATTTCAGCTGAAGGAAATTAAAGAGAATTGTGTTTTTGTTATGGCTAGATTAATTTTGTTGTAAGAAAATGTTTACCGTGTTGAGTTATAAAATTCAGCTGGGTGTAATAATGTTACGACTGTTATCCTAAAGGGTTAGGCTGAGTTATACGTTTACGTTACGTTTTTGGGATGCATGATGAAGCCTCTTCGAGTAGCGCTGTTTTTCCGCCAGTTACTCAACTGAACCGAGCGCTCGGTGCATCCTGGATAGTCACACCCAACTCCTTATTTAATAAACCATTAACCATTAACTTTTAGAGAACAAAACATTTTTCTTTCTTTCTTTCTTTTCTTTTCTTATTTGACTTGAGTTAGTTCATTCGTTGCTTTTCAAACCACTATCAGGTAAATATGTTGGCCTGAATTCTTCGCTACGACCCAGACTGCCAACTCACATAAAACTTGGCCTTCGTAAAAATGTCCTGTAATAAAAATTTACACGTTCCCTCAGAATTGTCAAGTTGCCTACAAGTAAAATACTCATAATATATTTACATACCTGGTTCAGTTGCTCGCCAACATGTCCACAACATCCATGTCCATTTTGAGAGCAGTGGTGATACAAAGTAAAGCGCCTGACTGGGTTCGAACCCACAACCTACAACTAGTAACGGTGGTAGTGGTAACGGCCCTGACTTACTAGTTGTAGGTTGTGGGTTCGAACCCAGTCAGGCGCTTTACTTTGTATCACCACTGCTCTCAAAATGGCGAAGGAAAACATAGTGAGAAAACCGGCATGTTCTAGAACCAAAAATTTGAAGAGATCTGACATCTACCAACCCGCACTGGGCCCGCGTTTTAGATTACAGCCCACTCCCTCTCGAAGAGAGGAGGCCTGTGTCCTGTGTCAAATGGGAACACTATGATGTGTCTATAAAAAACAGGCCAAGTGCGAGTAGGACTCGCTCACGAAGGGTTCCGTACCACTATACAATATTTAACACTACATATATAAAAAAATCACGTTTGTTGTATGGGAGCCCCACTTAAATATTTATTTTATTCTGTTTTTAGTATTTTTTGTTGTAGCGGCAACAGAAATACATCATCTGTGAAAAATTCAACTGTCTAGCTATCACGGTTCATGAGATACAGCCTGGTAACAAACAGACGGACGGACAGACAGCGAAGTCTTAGTAATAGGGTCCCGTTTTTACCCTTTGGGTACGGAACCCTAAAAACTATTTCACCCAGTAGACTCTAAATATTACAATATTTTATTCCACAGAATTCGTTTACAACAATTCCAACTTTTGCATATAGAAAATTGTGGATTCCCATTCAGTTGGCACTACACTTTAAAACCCTATTCAGTAAGCAAAAAAACACTTCATGTTTTGACACGAAAAAGCCGACACAGTGGTACAAAAATAAAAACGGCGTGGGAAAAAAAATATGTTCGTAACTTAGTACAACGATGCATAGGCCGCAATTGTTTAATTTAATTCGGCCAGTGCACGGCAAAAGCGACTGTATTTTGACATTTTCGTCTAGAGTTTTGCACTGTGGTAATTTTGACGGGACATAGTAAATTCGTGCATAATTGTTCGTTCTGTGTGTTTAATTTCATACATATTAATGCCGCCGTGTATGAATTTATAATCGCGCTTTCAAGCTTTATAGCGAACCAAATACGGTTACTGAAGTAAGTTGGAAATGAATGGAAGCGAAATCAAATTAACAAAGATTCGGCTTTTATTCATTCTAGCAACATAATTGAGCTCCACTCCAGTGCAAGCTTAATAATAAATGTCAAACTACATCTGTCGGATATGCCACCGGCCGGGGGAATCAATCAGGCATATTACCTCCGGGTATTCTCGTCTAGCTAACGAAGAGTACTTGCTTAAACACAACCTTTTAGCCAGAATATCCATCAGCAACTTGCTCTGAAATACAGCCTTGTGGAATCGGCAATGTCGTACTACAGGTATGTGCCCCATCCAGTTTTCGAAAATGGAAGTATCACACTGTACGGGGATCGATCCATCATCACTGACAGGACTATTGCTGCCAATAAGCCTGATATAGTGGTGATGGATCGATTAGAGCGGCGCGCAATGATTGTTGACATAACCGTCGCGCATGATGAGAAAATGAGAACCTCGTGAAAGCCGAGAAAGAAAAACAAATCAAGTATCTTGACTTGGCTTGAGGTTGTCGACAAGTGCGACGTGGACTCTGCAATCGTTATACCGATAATCGTAACAGCGGAGGGCCTCGACCAACACCTCAGGAGCCTATCATTGCGCAGCTGGGTTAAGGGCTTGAATCAGAAAGCAGTACTCCTGGACACCTCAACATAGTGAGAAGGTTTATCTCTCTAGAGCCCTGACCACCAGTAGCTTGAACCTTGTCCCTGATGCCGAGGGGCCACATTTTTTTTTAAATTAATGTTTTATAAAAATATTTAAAAATGTAATGAATATGACGTGTGTTAATGTAATAAAGGAAAATAATATCAAAATAAATTGTGACATTGTAGACATTGTTTTAGATTGGAATATATAACACATTTTATCTCAAAATTATATTATAGATAGGTATAGATTATAAATACATACTAGATTACAGGCGTGATGTTATGTTACTCGTATGTATTTAAGAAACGTAGGCGGAGATGCGGTCAAAGCTTGTTTGCTATAAAACATTTTGAGTTATTAAGTGCGGAATATTTCCAATAAAGTGGCGAAACCGAAGCGTTGGATATCGCGAACAATAACCCCATTACAATAATGAGTTAAATAATTATTACTTTATACCCCTTACAGCAATTTGGCCTCTTATTAATATGCCACCTCATTTTATTTTATACGATTAATTTAAATGATCGAGTTCATTCATTTATTCAATTGAATTGAAACAAGAACAGAGAATATGTATTAATAAACATTAATATTAAGGAAACAGTTTTATTGAAAGTTATTTAAAATGCTGAGTGAACATTCTATAGGAAGATATACAGGGTCAAATTAAATTAGATAGCGAAACTCCGCAGACGGGATGGATATTGATATCTAACCGCCGGCTCTTCTCCATAGGAATCGACTCAATCGACCAATTGGAACCATGCACCTAGCTGCTGACGTTTTATAAGCGTAGGTTTATGTGAAATAAAATATTTTGATTGACTCACCCTTTAGAATAAAACGTGAACGTATGCTTCAACATTATCATAACAGTCCGCCGACAGCACAGTGGTAAAAATCCACCAATTTCTATGCAAAAATTCAGGTTTCACCAATCTATTCCATAACTTTGAAAAAAGTGATCTGTGATATTGATAGCTTGGCAATAGCACCTAGTGTTGGCTTTGACCTGACTTTTGTCAACTGTGCATTTTATTTTTATTTCCTGTTGCATTTTTAAAACCATTACACTGAACGGATTTGATGGAAATCCGAAAAAAAAAAATGAGTGACAATTTTACTTTTGAAATCTATGACAACTACAGTTTGTAGTTTTTCATTATCCGTATTACAGCCATTTCATGAAACTGTCGCGGAATGACAGTTATTTATGTCAGTTATGTTAGTCTCTCTCTGTCTGGCTTTGACAAAGGCACCTAATAGCTCCCTACATTTATGTACGTATAACTCGTCAAAATGTAGGGAACAGCTGTTTTTTTTTCGCGTTTTCGGGTTTGGTCCCATAATAAAATTTGTTCACAATTATGAGTACAATGACCTCTTAAGAGGTCGTTAGTGTTTTTCCAATAACCCTGTATAAATAAAAATCATTGTTTGTATGTTTGTCCTTTATGCATTCCGAAACCATTGGTCAGATTGTGATGAAACTTTGGTAGGGTGTTCTGGGGACGCCCGTGAGGGTTCTTAATTATTAAAACGTGGGAAAAAATAACAAAAAAAGTCTGAGGCGGTACGAAGTTCGCCGGGTCAGCTAGTCTATAATATAATTAACATGACACACCATTATTAAGCACACAAAAAAACACTTTAAAAAACATAAACAATTTATCGCACTCCGATTCAGTAAAACTTCAAAAAATTACCTCCGTATTTAAAATTCGGTACTCAAAACATGTCACACAAGAACATCGCACAAATAATACAAAAAACCGGCTAATTGCGAGTCGGACTCGCACACGAAGGGTTCCGTACCACTGTACAATATTAAACACTACATATATAAAAAAAATCACGTTTGCTGTATGTGAGCCCCCCTTAAATATATATTTTATTTTAATTTAATTATTTCTTATTAAAGTAAAAATACAACTGAGTATTTTGTGAATATTTCAAGTGCCTACCTGTTGCCATTATTGATATCGAGCAAAAAAAGGCAAAAAAATCGCGTTTGTTGTATGGGAGCCCCCTTAAATATTGATTTTATCTTGTTTTTAGTATTTTTTATTATAGCGGCAACAGAAATACATAATTTGTGAAAATTTAAACTGTCTAGCTATAGCGGGTCTTGAGATACAGCCTGGTGACAGACAGACGGACGGACAGATGGACGGACATACAGCAAAGTCTTAGTAATAGGGTTCCGTTTTTACCCTTTGCGTACGGAACCCTAAAAATATGCAATTCACGTTTCAATTATTCTGAACACGTCGTTTCGGATTTAAAATTTAAAATATCACCTGTTTTCGGTCTCGCGCCCGATACCTAGGGCCAGATTAAAAACATGCCGACGATTAAGTTTGGTTACGTATCTGAAATTTCGAATGTGAAAATGGCTATTATAGTGTTTTGTCGTAATTAATTAAACTGTGAAAGGTTTACTTTTGTTGAATTTTTTTGTCCAGGAGTTTTTTGCTTTTTGTAACACTGTGTAGATTTTGGCAAGCCTTAGATGGACAGGTACCACTTATGACGGGGAAAGCAGCACTGTGTTTGTGTTTTTAGATAATCATCTGTCTATGTTTTCCCAGCTATGTTGGGGTCGGCTTCCAGTGTAACCGGGTGCAGCTGAATACTAGTATTTTACATGGAGCGACTGCCTATCTGACCTCCAAAACCCAGTTACTGGGTAACACGAGACCCCTTACTAAGGGCCTGTGCACACCACGTTTTTTAAACGCGCCGTTGCAGTACGTTTGTAGCGATACAGACGCGATACGCACGCAAGTCAGACGCAGCCTGTAGACCTTTGCACACCTGTACAAATTCAAATACACGTTTGTATCGATACAAACGACAACAAATTGCTCTGTAGGATAAAAGCGCGCCGTCGACGCGCGTTTCTAAAACGCGCTACGACGGCGCGTTTAAAAAACGTGGTGTGCACAGGCTCTAACACGGGTTGTCAGACTTACGCGCTTCTCACTACCCGTACCTAACGACTGTCAAACATGAACGAATGACACCCGGGACCAACGCAACGGGTTAACGTGCTTTCAGAGGCACTGAGGGGTCTCGGTATGTAATGAATGGTCACCCATCCACGGACTAACCTTGGCAAGCGTAGCTTAACCTTCGATCATATGCGGCTGTTATTATTTAATTTTAGTCACAAGCTTTTAAGAGAATATTACGTATGACTACAAAAAAAAATTTACTAAATAAAAAATAGCACAATGTTGCCTTCATTTATATTATGCAGAAACTCTATCTAAAAATTTATTCCTCGTTAAATATTCAAAACAAAACAGGGTAAACGCGAATGTAGGTATATTAATTATGATCAGCGAATGAACTTAGTGGAAAATAAAATGCAAGCAGATTTCTAGCACGAAATTAAATAACGTTGGGCTTTACAGAAATTATTTTGCAGCTCCAGTGAATGATATCTATACAAATAAATAAAATTGGAGTGTCTGTTTGTTCCGGCTAATCTCTGAAACGGCTTCACCGATTTTGACGGGACTTTCACTGGCAGATAGCTGATGTAATAAGGAGTAACTTAGGCTAGTTGTATTTTAGAAAAAAAAAAGGGTCCCACTAGAAAAAAATAACACTGAACAATAACTTTTTTGTTAAATACCACGCGGACGAAATCGCGGGTAACAGCTAGTTTAAAATAAAATATAAGGGTTATTATTTTTTCAGTGGACTGCTTTAGTGAAAGATATCTATTTTGTTTTTGATAGGCTATTTCTTGAGGAAGGCTATAGATCACGCCGAGGAAAAACAAAAAGAAAAGTCAGAAAGAACGCTAAGCAAAACAAAGTATAGGCGATGCGATGCGGCGGCGGGGTGGGTCGGGGGAGCCAAACATTTTACGCGGATGAAGTCGCGGGCAGAAGCTAGTACTAATAATAAAACTGAAGAGTTTGGTTTTTTGTTTGAACGCGCTAATCTCTGGAACTATCATTCGGATTTTATTTTTGCATTTGATAGTCCAATTCTTTAGGAAGGTATATTAGGCTACAATACGCTAGGGTCCTTAGAAACCGAGCAAAACAAATAAAAAGTCAGAAAGAATGCCAGGCGATGCAATGCGACGGGGGAGGGTTGGGTAAAAAATCGCGGGCAGAAGCTAGTTTAACATAAAATACAAGAAGGATTTTTATATTGAAATAAAATGGATTTTGTGAATATTTTTGCCTCAGTATTCATGCTGGTTTCATTTGTTTTTTTTTTTTTTTTTTTTTGTAATGTTTGTATATTGTTTTTCCACTGTTTGTGGTCAACCTTGACCACAGTTGGCACTATCAGCTAAATTGTGCCTGTAGCCGGGCGACTGGATTCCGCGATAATATTTATGTGTCGAGGATTCAATTTCCACATGATACAAATATATAATTTTACTAGCTGTGCCCGCGACTTCGTCCGCGTGGAATAGTGAGTTTTCGGGCAGCATATTTTGAATTACATATACCGTCGTTAGGGTAGCTAAAAATTTACTTTACAGTAATGCTTCTCTGTATTACCTTAACAAATGTTCGCCGTGATTCTTTAAATTGACATAACTTTTTTATTTATGAACCGATTGACATGAAATAAACACTAAATGTTAAGTGAAGCTTACAATATATTAGTGAAAACCGCATCTAAATCGAATAAGCCGTTTCTGATATTAGCGTGCACAAACACACAGACAAACAGACAAAAAAAAATTAATTACAATTTCGGGTTCGGTATCGATGTAATAACAACCCCTGCTACTTTTTTCTTATATATTTCCATTGTACAGACACCACTTTTCTACAATTTTATTATGTATAGATTTGTATGGTCTATAGAATATACTTTTCCATGTAATTATGATTACTTGGGACTGGGCCTTTTTGGCGCAGCGGTGAGGCACACTTTTCTCCTAATTTGTTACATCGGACTTCAAACTTTTTATTTGATTTTGATTTGTTTTTATCTGATCTGTGTATTGTGTGTCTTTTAGTCTGTGCTAAATAATTAATGTATTTATTTCTTTCTTTATTTTATAAAAATATATAGAGTCTGTATCGATATCCGTGCTCTGTATCCTTTGCATGCATCCTTTAATTTTCAATCGTTTATTTGTACATAAGTTTCACGATGGTTTCACGTAAATGCAATTTCAATGTGCTTCCTTCAAAGCAATTCAGAATGCTGATTTTTCTAAATTCAACTCTGCCTTGATTTTTGCTCGCAATAATTATAACTAAGAAATTTAAGGAAAACAACACTTCAATCATATATTTATTACCAATGCACATTTTTATCACAACCAACGATACTATACACGAGCTTAATAACATTCCTATCATCAGAGTAAATGAAATTATTGTCTTTATCAAAAGCTAGGCCGTATACATTCTTCATATCCAAAATCTTCTTCAACCCTTCAAACTTACCATCTATAAATACACCAACATTAGTTACAATATAAGTATCTCCTTCGTTATCCTCAACTATTTGTCTAACAGTTATAAGTTCATTAACTACTTGTGATTCCATTTTATCATTATTATATTTATATAAACCAGTTTTGTTAGCAAAGTATATAATATTAACAGCACTCACATGAAAATGATCAATTTCGAAATTCTCAAATTCTTTCACTGATGCAAATTTTCCGTCAAACTCTATATGGAGTTTTTGATCGGGATAACTAATGTAGAATAGATTCTTTTTATAGAACAAAGACCAGATATTCTTTCCTTTTTCTTTGTAGAAGTCTGCTAGTCTCGTGAGCATATTATATTTGTATATTCCATCACTTCCTCCAAAGAATATATCGTCGTTCATTTGGTCTATAGCAACAGAGCAGCCTCCTCTAATACCAACTATAGTTTGAAACTCTCTGGAATCCATGTTGAAGTATGCCAACTGGAAATCGAGATCGGAATATGTTTCTGGTAGTGAGTAGCTGAAGAAAAGAGTGTTAGAACTTCTGTGCACGTTGAGGTTGTAAGGTCTTCCAATGTTAGCCCAAAGAATGTCCCGGTCGTACCAATTATCTCCGATCTTGATTCGGTTGCAGGCGATCTCTGGAATTCCTGTGACGTATGCTGCAACTGCTAGTAAAATGTTTAGCTTGAAAATCATTGAAGGTTTCCTGAAATTTTAAACCAGTGTTATGTATCGAAAAGCAGAAAACCATGAGCTTACTTGCTTTTATCTTTCAAAGTGTCGAAGTAAATCAAGATTAGCAAATGGTTGAAAATGTATTTTTCAGGGCTGGTTATTGTATTGTTTTCCTGGGCATTAAACTAGAACACACCGCTGTGACATATAGACCAACGGATGGATAGTATCCTAATCCTTTAAATATAATGTAGAATACCAAACAACAAATAGCAAAACCATATTTCAGAACCGCCGCGTTTTAAACAACAATATTTATTGACTAACAAACCGTGAGCCCGATGAGAAACCCGATGAGATTCCTCATCGGAAAAAAATGGCGAACTTCCTTACAAACTTTCATACTCTATTTAACCCCTTTAGGGGCCGAATTTTCAAAAATCCTTCATCAGTGCTCACATTCGTTATAAAAGGAACTCATGTGCAAAATTGGGTGATTTTAGACACAGCAGCATAGGCTGTGCGTTAACTGTCAGTGAATGAATTTAAAATTATCTTAAGTTGAATAAAATAGCTAAAATAATAGTAGTAAAACACACTTTCCAATATATGAATAAAAATATAATAAACTTATAATTGAAATCCTTAGAACGGCCTTTCCTATGGTGTCCCTTTAACCCTATGTAGATATAAACCGCACTGAATATCAATATCAAAATACAGTGTTAAATATCGCAACACGTTGCTATAGTAACGAACTTCATCATTTTGCTCACTTTGGTAACCTGACACTTTAGCATTGAATTATTAAGTAGGAAATTCATGTTATTGACCCAACTTTCTCGACCCCTGGACGACACCTTCAAAGTGATCAAAATAAGATTATTACGAGATTGTTTCCAACAAAATTATTGATTAATGCACGTTTTAGTTGAGTTGGAATAGAATATTGCTTCTGGTTTACATATGCCAATTAAAACATATACACTGTGTTTGATTGATGCGCACTTATGAATGCAAGCTTTTCCCTAGATAAATGAAATCTTGACTGAAGTACTATTCAATAGAATTGATTTATTTTAATAGTGATTATTATATATTTTAGACTCAACCATGTTCATTTAAAGGGAATACGCTAAGGTATAAGGTTTTTTGCAGTTTGCACGTCAGTTTCACGTTGTATATGATTAAAATATGATTTTAGACTTTTTATCCCAATATAATGCGGAAGAAATCGCGGGGTGCTACTAATAAATAAATAAAATCAACTTACATAAAACTATAAATATAAATATCCATAACGAATCCAAATCAGATGAATGTAACTGCCAGCAATATACTTCTGACAGACATGTTTCTCTTCTAAATTCATTTGAACAATGACCCGCAGTTTGTTATTAATTTAACGTTACGTAACTTAGCGTATTGTTTCTCCGTCCATTGTTGCATCAATAACAAGCAGTTGATAAAGACTAAAACAAATCCAAACAAATGCGAGTTGATAGATCTTTCTATAATATTATTATTTTATGATGGAGAATGAATAACGCTTGCTGAAGATATATGTGTCATATATTGTGTTTTGTCTAGAGTTTTTAAAAGTCGACGTCAGCATATTGTGTCAGTCGGGTAGACGATTGCTAATACTGTCCTAGTACACTAATGGTTCCGTACCTTTTTCTTTTCTTCTCAATTGCTGCCCTGCCTTGCCTTCGTGATTTATTTTTTAACTCATTATATACTTTAGCACCTTCGAAAACCATGAAAATGACACCCATGATGAAAAAAAATTTTTTTTTCGCAGCTGCCTTCTTGGATTTTCATTTCGACCTCGGTTCCGTACCTTATTCTTTTCTTTTTAATTGCCGTCTTGCCTTCTTGGTTTATTTTTTAACTCACTATATACTTTAGCATCTTCGAAAACTATGAAAACGACCCAACCAAGATGAAAAAAAAAATTCACAGCTGCCATCTTGGATTTTCATTTCGACCCCAACATCGGCTTTAGCATCTTCGAAAACCATGAATACGATGACCCACACAAAATGAAAAAAAACATTTCGCAGCTGCCATCTTAGATTTTCATTGCGACCTCAACATCGGTTTTAGCACTCTCGAAACCATGAAAATGGCACCCATGATGAAAAACATTTAAATTTTCGCAGCTGCCACCTTGGATTTTCATTTCGACCTTGAGGTCCTTGGGGTCTTGAGGTGACCGATGTTGACATCGGTTTTAGCACCCTCGAAAGCCATGAAAACGACACCCACGAAGAAAAATTTGAAAAGTTTCGCAGCTGTCATCTTGGATTTTTAGTCTGACCTCATTATCGGCTTTAATATCTTCGAAAACCATGAAAACGACTCCAATGATGAAAAAATTTGAAAATTTACGCAGCTGTCATCTGGGATTTTCATTTTCAACTCACTTATATCACCAGTCGTAAAGTCGCATGGAGCATAACGCTTCGCATAACGCTTTTTCGTTACGTGACGATTTCTACCAGTTCTCTACTACCGCAAGCTACGTAAAAGAACTTCGTTCCAAAAAAAAAAACTGTCTTGTCACACCACACACGTAGAAAATCGAAACCGTTTAGTGTAGAAAAATAATTATGTTGAAAGCTATACCACGTTTAACTATTAACCATTTACACCATATTTCAGTATTTGAAGTAGGTACTGATGACGAGAAAATCAAGTTTTTACAACACTCGACTAGTCGAAAATCCAAAAAATCCGTTCGGTATTACCCAAACGCACACCTTCTTTGCAGTGTTCGTGTTTTCTTCCATGATAGAGGCCACCTTAACACATATTCTGTAATAATTTCAACTAGCTATTAACACATTTGGCGTCGCCGTACTGAACTGAGTACGGTAATACACTTGAGAGCAATAAAATCGCACACCTTGACTTTTTTTGTTAAGGCAGTTTTTTTTCACGAATCTGAATAAGCATTTTAAAAAACACACACACTAATTGAAAGTCTACCTCATTACCTTTCTAATGATATCAAATACAGTGTAAAAAATACCCATAAGAGGTTTTACGGCACAAAACCCAACAAACGGGTAAAATTACCCAATTTCGCTTAAGAAATAATGAAAATCAAACTCAAAATTCTTGATCAAATTGTTTATTAATAAGGTGTATTCCCTCCCCTAGCCTTAATTACAGCTCTTAATCGGTTTTTCATGGAACGTATTAATTTTACCATGAAATCTTGTGGTATAGCGTTCCACTCCTCTTCAATGGCAAGGTGAAGCTCTCGGAGGTGCGTAGGAGCAGGGCTTCTTGCTCAAAATTTTCTTTTTAGCTCATCCCTGACATGCTCAATCGGATTGAGATCATGACTACGAGCTGGCCACTCCATCGCGGTGATTCCAACGTCTTCCATGTAGTCGCAAACTGTCCTAGCGACATGCGGTCTGGCGTTGTCCTGCATTAGGAGAAAATCTTCTCCCATAAGCCACGCAAGCGGCCTCACATGTCCTTCGAGCACTTCTTCGACGTATCGTGCAGCCGTCAAACCTCTCGATCTCGGGCCGGTATTCGCCCCAGTGATGAATACAATGTCAGTTTTAGTGTCCAACATTATGCCACCCCAAAACATACACGATCCACCGCCAAAAGCGACACGTTCGCTTATGCAGCATCGTGAAAATCGCTTTGATGACCTTCTGTAGACCCTAGAGCGTCCATCATGACCATGTAATGTCATTCTGCACTCATCAGAGAACGTAACAGAGCGCCATTGGTCATATGTCCAATTTAAATGTTCCCTGGCAAATTGTAGTCGGGCTTGTCGGTGAGCTGTGGTCAATTTGGGACCATTTGCTGGGCGATGTGAAATCAGTTCTGCTTCACCAAGTCTTGTTCTGACTGTCCACCGACTTATAGTGACATTGCGAACTTCTCGAAGCTCTTGTCCCAGTTGAACCGCATTCAGTTGCCGATTTCTTAAAGACCTCGACACAAAAGCGGTCATCACGCTCTGATGTTCTGTGTCACCGGCCAGATCCTGGTCGCCGAATGTAGCCACCGGTCTCTTGAAACCTCTGGTACACACGACGAACAGAGTAGCGGCTCAAATTTAGTCGTCGAGCAACTTCACTTTGATTATGGCCTGCTTCGAGCAAGGCAATAACTTTAGCGGTTTCTGCGGGCGTGGTATGCATATTTTTCCGTATGCTTTCAGTAGAGATGTTAACACGATGACCCTCGGTATGCAACTGATTAAAAATAAAAAATAAACCGACCCTTTTATACCTGCGGGTAAGGGGTGCAAGTAGTGACAATGCTAACGGGTGAATTTGGCTAATTTGGTGTACGGCTGGTTTCTGTAAGTTACGTGAAGGTCAATGATTTTAATTTTGTGTTTTTTTTAAGCTAAGCTTGTATTCTTTAATTTTGCCTAATGATTTGTATTCAATATCTTTAGATTTAAGAAAAAAATCAGTAATAAACCAAATTACAAGGGGTGTGCGATTTTATTGCTCTCAAGTGTACAATCAAATGTAGTCACTTAGTTTTGAAAGCTATAATTATTATTTTCCGTTTATATTAACGGGGGATAGTAAGAATAGAATAATAAGAATAGTGAGAAAGTTCATGCAAATTTAGGAAAATGAAATATCTCCTTATAACAATCATTATTCGTGATAAAAATTCACCATTTCATTGACTTGGCCTAGCCAAAGAGCTACGAAACAAAACTTGTTTACCAAAAATAATAAACTTTATTATGATATACATAAGGATCATGACACACAAGAGCACAAGTAATTTATCAAATTCAAATAATATATAAAAATGTTCTTAGCAATCTTTCAACAGCTAGTTTTGATTCACAAGACCCCAACATAAACTATGGTACATTATTTTCTACAGTATGCCAAGAATTCAATAAAGCATGTCCTGTAAAAAAAGTTACTATAAATACTAAACCAAAATTTAGTGAATGGGCCACTGCTGGCATTAGAAAAAGCAGAGATACTTTATATAATCTGTACCACGAGAAATCACTAACTTCTGATCAAGCCCTTCATAATTATGTAAGAAACTATTCTAAAATATTCAAAAGAGTCTGCGCTGTGGCTAAATCTAAATTAATAAGTAACAAAATTAGTATGTCTAATAATAAAATAAAAACTGTGTGGCAAGTAATTAACAAAGAAACTGGAAACACAAAACAGCGAGGTCAGAATGAGTTGTCCCTAAAAATTGATAATGAAACCATTTCAGATAAGTTAAAAGTTGCTGAGACACTAGAACATTTCTTTACCAACATACCAATAGAGGTTACAAAATCTCTCCCCTCATCACCTATGTTAGCTGAAGCTCTTCTTAAAGAAAACTTTAATAAGGATATTCCAAGCTTTGAATTCAAGCCCATTTCTGTTGCCACAATTAAAAAAGCGTTTAAAAGTCTTAACATAAAAAACACTGAAGACTTATGGGGGATTTCTGTTAAGGTTCTCGGAGATATTATTGACACAATTGCCCCTGCCCTAACAGGCATATTTAATCAATGTTTAGACAGCGGTACGTTTCCTGACCTAATGAAACATAGTAAAGTAGTACCAATTTTCAAATCGGGTAGTAAGTTTGATCCCTCCAATTATAGACCTATATCTGTGCTACCAGCATTGAGCAAAATCTATGAAAAAATCATGCTGGACCAGATGTTGTCACATTTTAACTCAAATGGGATTTTACATAGTCGCCAGTTTGGTTTCACGAAAGGTAGGTCGACGACGGACGCGGGAGCAAAACTCATCAGTCACATTTTGGAATCCTGGGAGAAGTCCCAGGATGCAATTGGCATTTTCTGTGACCTCTCAAAAGCGTTTGACTGCGTTGACCATAATACACTGCTCTGTAAATTATACCATTACGGAATTCGTGGACAAGCTGCTGATCTTGTTCTTTCCTACCTATCAAAACGGCAGCAAAAAGTAAACGTTAACGGGGCGACGTCATCGGGGTCTCTAGTTAAGATGGGCGTGCCTCAAGGCTCAATTCTTGGACCTTTCTTATTTCTAGTATATATTAATGACCTTCCTTACATGATGGCTAACTTATCGGATATCATTTTATTCGCTGATGACACTTCCCTTATTTTTAAAATAGATAGAAAAGATACGGATGTCTTACATGTCAACGATAGTCTGGCTGTTCTTTCGAAATGGTTTGCAGCTAATAATCTTTTACTTAATGCGAACAAAACTAAATGTCTTAAGTTCTCATTACCAAATGTACCTCAAGTGGATCTGAATTTAAAACTTGATGGCAAAAAACTAGATGCTATTACGGAAATTGTATTTCTGGGAATTACTTTAGATTCAAAATTACAATGGGGCGCACACATTAGAGCTCTTTCAGGTAGATTAAGCTCAGCTGCATATGCAGTAAGAAAAATAAGGCAGTTGACAGATATAGCCACAGCTAGGTTAGTATACTTTGCATATTTCCACAGTATTATGTCTTATGGTGTTCTGCTGTGGGGATCGGCAGCTGACGTAGATTCAATTTTCATTTTACAAAAGAGGGCAATCCGCGCAATATATAAAATGGGTCCTCGCGAGTCTCTTAGAAACAAATTTAAAGAAATTGATATACTAACTCTGCCTTCTCTTTACATTTTAGAAAGTATTTTGTATGTTCGCAAAAACTTAGGACTTTTCAAAATAAGAAGCGATTTCCATAATATAAATACACGCAGTAAAAATGAAATTGTGTTACCTAAATTTAGACTAACTAAAACTAGCAAGTCATTTCTTGTAAACAGCATCCGTTTTTATAACAAGTTGCCAAAGTCGGTTACAGAACTTAGCGATGGAAAGTTCAAAACCCTCATCAAACGAGTCCTTATCAAAAAAGCATATTATAAGATTAAAGACTACGTTGAAGACAATGTAGTTTGGCAATAATTCCTTCTGCACATGTGGCTTCCCTGGCACCTCTTTGACGGCATAAGTTCTACGTAAATGTCTATTAACTGCTCTCAAATTACGATGTTTATTTTTTATTTATTTGTACATACTTCTATGACATAATCTTTTTATTATTTGACATTATATACAGACAATTTTAATTTTTCACCTCTTTCTTAGTTGAAATGGCAATCATATCTCTTGGTTTTAGTAGATTTTTATATTTTGTTTATCCTTTTGATACATCCTTATTTTGTAAATGTGAGGACTTTGTAAGCCTTGTAGACTAGATCTGTAGACCATTTTTTATTTTATCAAGTACCTGGTACTTGTTGACAGGCCTACGCTGTCCTCCCATACCTACTGTAACTCGAAAACATTGTAAAAGCCAATTATTTTTAAAAGAGTAACCATGGAGTTTCTTGCCGGTTCTTCTCCATAGGAAACGACCAATTGGAACCGTGCACCTAGCTTCTGACGTTTCATAAGTGCCCATGTTGGTTTATGTGAAATAAAAATATTTTGATTTGATTTGATTGATATCGAAACAGGAACAAAAAAAAATGGCTTCGTTTAAAATTTATGGCAAAAAGAACATTCTAACTTAGCTGTAACAAAGTTTGTGCGGGTACACTATTTTTATTTTATTTATTTATTATAAACTATAAGTATTCCAAATTGTTTTACATGTATTGTTGTAGGATATATCCCTGAGTATAACTCTTTTTCCATTTGATTAATACCTAAATAGTAATTTAGACTATACTTCGTTGAGTACAATGGCCGAATTCATGTTTGGCGCATTTTCGTGTAGCCCAGTTCATTCCTAGTGTAGCGCAGATTCTTCCGGCAGTTACTCATCTGAACCGCGCGCTCGGCGCATCCTGGACAGTCACACCCAACACCTTATTTGCCAATTCTTCCCTTGCGGCGGTAGGGCTAACGCCCGCCTGGTTTGCACCCACCCTCCCACAGGAGTCCGGCGTCAAGCAGCCTGCTGTGTTTCGTCGATGCGTGGGAGTTCCAGTGGCTTAGGCATCTTCTGGGCACGCTCGTTCCATCATAGACCTTATCCATCGCTTTCTATCAGGCGCGATCGAGTTCAAGAGCGGGCCCATTCAGCAATATAAAAAAATATATATGTGGTAAATATCCATTTTACCTACTCTTATGGTTTCTAAAATAAGTTTAAAATATTTAAACGTTTCTCACATCTGCAAAGGCCTGAGGGAAGCTGTTTTCTACCTTAGAAGGTACTGACACGAAGATTCTGATTATGAGTTCCTATCATACCACTAGAACCCAATGTCAAGACAGATGAATAAGGTTCCGAAAAGGTCATGCATGGCTACTGCATCTTCACGGCAAGATCAAAAATATTAAACTGGGATTCAAAAGCGGGATCCAACGAAAACAAATCATAATACCTACTGAGATATTCAGGAGCAACGAGAATACCGAATACCGATAGGCTGCAAAGTGAACTCGTCGACAATATAGTACAGCTTGGTCTAATTCTCGGAATCAAGTAGTATTCGTCCCCATGATGTATATGGCAGACCATTTTATGGTCCCCAAACCACGAAGCGGTAAGCGTAGCATGACATTCTCCTCAGTGATAACGGATCAATGAGCTTACACATGTAGCTGAGTTAGACTGCTTGTAGTAAATCTTTTCAAAAGCCTTTGTCCGCCTATGTACCTACTGCGATAGGCTGCATTGAGCGAGTTATTATGGCTATTATACATACCTGGCATTTGCACGTTATAATTGAAAATGATCATATGGATCAGCTATAGCTCTAACCTAGCATTGCGTGGTAGTAAATACGACAAAAAATACAACATTAGACTCGACCATCGTCTGCGCTGGCTCAAGGCGTGTAGGATATTATCCTCAAAAGCTAACGAAATAGTTTCTATGCAAAACAAATAATGTGTCGAAAAACAGTGTTACCATTTGCTACTGAAATAGGCTGTTGTACTCAAATGAGTATACCACTCCATAGGGGGATTTCTCCCCCTTTTTTTCTTATTTTTTTATTTATTTGGTTAGTTTATGATAGAAAAATAAGCTTTTCGTAAGTAAATCACATTTAATTTATGTTTGGCTGTTAATGGGCTAAGAAGATAAAGCCTTGTAACTCTAGGTACAGAAACCTAAAAGGAAAATGGGAACTTCATATTTCAACTATCTAAGACTTATAAAATTAATTTTGCTATCATAATTATATCAGAAATCTAATTGCGTAACACACTATCGATCGCAATTTAAATTATTTTGAAGGATTTTGCTAATCCATTGCTTCATAATATGTTCGAAAAAATTGTCTGCTCAACAACGTAAATAACTGCCAAAATGAAAGCCATTGCTACTGATACTTTTATACGCAATTACCCCTCAGCGCTGTTAATGATTTGATATTTCTTTACGGGACATAATAAAAGCAACATTTTCTTAAACATAATCTTTATTCTTGATGTCTCGTTATAATGCACAGTATGTGTCTTTTTTAAATGTATTCATTAAACTATAATTACCTAGTTGGTTGTGGTCTCCGTTTTGGATAAAACTGCTGACCACTCATATTACTAGCACATTACAATGTTGTAAAGAGGTATAAGGAACAGGGTGTAAAATTTACTCATCCTACATAGAAAAGGGAGCATCCTCCGACCAGACGTGTGTTGTGTCTGGTGGGTTACTGCCAGACGATTGATGTCAGGACGTTGTATATATGCTAGTTTGCGCGGTAAACTCTGCTTGCGCGATGCAGGATTTTGCGTAACGTCTTTGTGATACTAGTTCGCATATGGCGATGTAGGTGCCGCCACAGTTTCATTAGTAGGTACAGACGCCAGCACATCAACCTACCCCTAACTGTCAAATTTTCACAATCAACATTGAACCTTATGCTTTAGCGATAAAGTTGAAAATCTATTACAGAAATTTGACAGATTGTAGTAGGTTGATGTGCTGGCGTCTGTACTTTTCTTTTCTGTATTTCAGTTTAATTTATTTCATTGTATTTTGTGTGTGTTTGCTTCCCTTGATGATTACACACTGTTGATTGCACTTCTATTTTAGAAATGTTCTCTTTGGATGGTTTTGTATGTACTGCTGTTGGTGTACCAATGTATAAATAAACCCAAGCCATAAACACACTATTCTTTCATTAATAAGAATCTTTATTTCTCCTCCTTGTTTCGTCTGCATCTTCAGAATTAATTATGGCATTTAAACAGAGCCCACTATATTGACTTGGGTTCAACCGATAAATGTTATTTTTATCAGAATATATCATGTTATCTTTTTCGTCGAAAGTAATGCCAAAAGCCTGATCGATTTTAGCAACTTTCTTAACTCTATGATAGGGTTTTTCTTCAAGATATATCCCGTCACCTGCACAGAAGAATAAGTCTCCATAATGGTCCTCGACTATCTGTCGGACTACAATCTCGTCACTTAAAACTATAGGGTCTGTGATCGGTTTTTCTACTTTATACAACGCCGTTTTGTTGGCGAAGTAAACGTCAAAATGTTTGGATACGAAGAAAATGTCAATCTCTATATTAATAGCTTCGGCTACTTGAACGAAGCGGTCGTCTTTGTAGACAAAAAGTTTCTGCGTAGGATACTCAATGTAGTAGAAGTTTCGTCGAACAAACAGTGCCCAGATCGACCGTCCCTCTTCGCCGAAGAATTCGGCTTCTTTTGTTAAGAAGTTATATTTGTATATGCCGTCATGGCCGCCAAAGTAGATGTCATCGTTGCCAGCGTCGTAGGCTACGGCATAGCCTCCAGGCACGCCTTTGATATCTCTGCAGGTCCTCTTCTCGAGGTGGCAGGCCCTGATTCTGAAGTCCACTTGAGTACCATTCTGGATAGTGTGGCTGAAGAACAGGATGCCTGAATATCTGTGAAAAATTATAAACTGTTAATTCAAATTGAATCGTAGGAATTTATCATGGTAACAACACGATAACAATAACACAATGTCAATAACACATGAACAATAACACATTAACAATAACACAATAACATCTGGTATACAGTCATCACGTGCGTAATAGCGCGTATTGGCAAGTGTAGTGTGATAGGCCCCCCAGCTAGATAGACTAACGACCTTAGGAACGTGGCTAGGATAGACTGGATGCGGAAAGTGGACGGCAGGATGTTGTGACGCAGCATGGGAGAGGGCTTTGTCCAGCAGTAGACTACGAAAGGCTGAGTTGATTGATACCGACAACTTCCTTTCTTCTAAGTGTATGCGACTGAGGAGATCCGCTGGAGGACCAAGGTAACAGATATAGCCCGAAGAATTGCCAAACTTAAGTGGCAGTAGGCAGGGCACATTGCTCACAGAACAGATGGCCGATGGGGCCGAAAGGTTCTGGAGTGGCAACCGCGTACCGGAAGACGTAGCGTTCGAAGGCCTCCCACAACAAGGTGGGCCGATGACCTTGTGAAGGCAGCAGGAACCCGTTGGATGCGAGAAGCACAGAACCGGTCGAAGTGGAGGTGCTTGGGGGAGGCCTATGTCCAGCTGTGGGCGTCTTTCGGCTGAAATGATGATTATGCGACTAGAGGGCGACTCCAATCAATACCATATTTTTTGTAAATTTTGACGTTCAAAAGTGCCTTTTATTTGCCTACTTGAAATAAGTTATTTAACTTTGACTTTGATGTAACTTGTGTAAGTTTCGAATATTTATTAGGTTAAATATTGACTCAAATGCAAAGAGGAAGCCTGGTGTTTAATTTTCTCTCCTCTGTAATATTTATATTACTTATACATACAATGATAAATTTAAAACAGATTTCAATAACACAAAAGTTGGTCCTTTGACTTTTTCCCGATCACCGGCCAAAAATCACATTTCCGATTGTCATAGTTACTCATCGATATAAAATCATGATCACGTTGTTTAAAGTTTTTAATATCGTGACGTCATGACTGACGTCGAGTTAATGGATCACACTGTTACGCCATCAGTTTGAGAGAGACATATTATGATGTTTTTAATTACGATGACAATGCTTTTGCCAGTATTGTTTGGATGATGTTTGTAATAAATAATTTCATTTACAACTTGCGGCTTGGTAGATGTCATGTCTGCGAAGTTTTGGATATAGGACATGCCGGTTTCCTCACGATGTTCTCCTTAGCCGTTTTGAGAGCAGTGGTGATGAAATTATTTACACAACTCTTTATAGTACAGGAAAATTATATTATTATTATTATATAATACAGGAACTCCTAGTACAAGAGCCAGGGTGACACTGATGTTTGTGTCTTGACGTGAAACATAAATAAATTTAGGCTATACGAGGTTACAAACTAACTCACATCAAAATAAAATCAATGAAAAACCTCCCCTTACCTATGCATCACCAAGTTGTAAGGTCTTCCAAGGTCTTTGAATAGAAGCTCTTTATCATAATACACGTCATGGAAGATCACACCATCACACATGATCATGTCTGTCTGGTTGCTCACTGCCAGCAGGAAACTTGGGGCTCCAACTATTAGCATGAGAAGTTTGAAGACATGGCTTGATGAAGACATGACTTGAGACTGAAAAGAATAAAAAAATCTTTACTTATACAGGGTAGCAGGGACATTGACGCACAAAACTGTGATGATGGATTCAATATGTACAGACGCCAGCACATCAAGCTACTACAATCTGTCAAATTTCTTTAATTGATTTCCAACTTTATCGCTAAAGCATAAGGTTCAAAGTTGATTGGGAAAATTTGACAGTTTAGGGTAGCTTGATATGCTGGCGTCTGTACATGATTCTGAAGCCCCTGCATTGAAATTTTTAGCCAGTTGTTTAAAAACAAATTTCTATTTTACTGATACTAATAACTACTTATTAATTGATACTAGCTTTTGCCCGCGGCTTAGTCCGCGTGGAGGTCGGTAATTATCCCACAGGAATGTACAGTCACCAAAAGAGATAAGTAACCAGGGTCGTCGGATATAGTTGAAGTTTAGTAAGAAACCGATGGATGTTTTTGAATGAAATTTAACTTGATAAATAAACTGTTTGTTTCCTATTTATTAAATTAAATGTTATTCAAAAACATCCATCGGTTTCTTACTAAACTTCAACTATATCCGACGACCCTGGGTACTTATCTCCTTTGGTGACCGTACCTATGTACCAGGAATATTGATAAGGCGTGAAAAACACAGACAATCAGACACAGTTACTTTCGTATCTATAGTTTTAGAATGGATTGTGGCCTCGTTGGTCTATTCACAGTTATAATCTTCATCTGAAATGATGTAGCTGGTATAAATGTGGTTGTTCTTAACATCTACACCTTCGGCCTAACACTGAATAAAAGGGATAAGCAGTATAGTAAGCTGTTAAGCTGGCTGAGACATAATATTAATATCTATATTTTTTTTAATATTAATATTGTATTGTATGTGTTTATATGGGCCTTTATTTTGTGGGTGGGAAGTCATCGAATGACTCCTCCCGCTCTGGGTGGAGCGGAAGGGAGTGTCAGACTATTACTGACTAAAACCCACCCGTGTTCCTTCCTTAGCAATTTATGTTTCGGGGCAGCGGTAACCCTTTCGGACAATCCCGTTGCCCGGCAGGCTTCGGCCCTAACGGGGCCCTTCCCTTTTGCTGACATTTCTTTGAGGCGCGCGTGGAACACATACGCGCCGTCCGGCACGGGCCTGGTCCTGATCGGGCGGTGAGCTACCCATTACTCTCCGTCCGCAGGCCCGCGCCTACGGTGGCCGGGGTATATATAGGCCTTGATGCCTGAACTAAATGGATAAATAATTAAAATAAATAAATTACTTCAGAACTATGGTAAGCATCACCTTTCTATCTGTGATATTTTGGTACACAATAAATAAAGCCACTTGAAATACTAAACCGTATAAAACGCAAAATAAAACCACCTATTAATCTCTACAGTCAATAACAAACGCCGCAACTAAAACATCAACAGAAAACACACATATTTCACAAAACAATACCATAAATAATTCATTACCTATCAAAAATAAAGCCCTCAATATACGAAAATATAACTTTCAAACGAAATATTACACTGAAACAGCTTTGTAAAATGAAATATAGCGTATAAGGCTTGCACGTCCGTGTCGAGGCAAGCTATACCCGCAATAAGAAAGCAAGCATTATAAGTCCTATTATTGTTTATATTGTATCACGGTGACCAAAACAACGGATGATAATATTTTTGTTAATAGTTGTTGACATATTTAGGAACTGAGTATTGCAATATGCATCATAGGACCAGTAATTCTGGTGCTTCTAGACCATAGGTTCTCAACGTGGGTGATAACGCCCCCTCGTGGGCGTTTGAGTCTTTCAGGGGGCTTATAATATTACACGTTTAAATATTCGTGGCAATAGCTGTTTCAGATTCGCAACAGATGGTACTCGTATGTAAAAAATGGAAGGATGGGTGACCATCTTTACATACCAAGATTTACATACCAAGACCCCTGCCTCGGAAAGCACGTTAAGCCGTTGGTCCCGGTTGTCATTCGTGGATCTTTGACAGTCGTTACGGGTTGTCACAAGTCCGAAAGTCTGACAACCAGTCTTACCAAAGGGTTTCGTATTACCCAGTAACTGGGTTGTGGAGGTCAGATAGGCAGTCGCTCCATATAAAATACTGGTACTCAGCTGCATCCGGTTAGACTGGAAGCCGACCCCAACAAAGTTGTGAAAAGGCTAGGCAGATGATGAATAATTAAGAAAAAAAAAGGTCTATGGCCATTATTATGGCAAGTTTCCAGTTCCACTACCCTCAATCATTTAAATATTTCATTTTTATATACTCCTTGCAAGGAAATTAAGATAACCCGATCTTTACGCTTACAATATATTTTTATTATGTACTTACAAGGACACCAGTTACCAACAAACGTTCGTGGTTGATATAGTGTACTGACGATAGTATCTAAGACTGTTATTTCAAATGGTTTGTGTTCCATTCTGTGAAATGTGAAGCAAGTAATATAATGGTCTTTTGGTATGAAGCAGGGATTGAAAACCGGTACCAATTTCGGTTCTGGTTCTTCATTTAGGTTCTTATAAAAGGTTCCTCTTTTCGGTACGGTTCCAGTTCCAGTATCGGTTCCGGTTTGGGTTCCGATGTTCTGGTTCTAAATACAGGTTCCTAGAACCTTTAAATCGGATGATATTATACCGGTTCCTTGTCACCCGATTTAAAGGTTCCTTACGGAAGAGGGGATGTGTTCGGAGCGTGCTTAGCATACCATGCCTTTTTTTTAGTTCTCCTTCGTTCGTAGTATTAGACGTTAAGCTTACAATGACTTTGTGATGTTTTACAAACTGAAACAAGTTTGGACTCGCTTTGCTTAGAAACCGGTAAAATAAAAGTTCTTAAAGGTTCCAATTTCGGTTCTGGTTCCTGTTCCAGTACAGGTACCGGAACCCTTAAATACCGGTACTTTACCGGTATTTTGGAACCGTTTTCAATCCCTGGTATGGAGTAAGTATAGTGGGAAAAGATGGGAGATTCGTTCTGATGCAATATCTTATTGGTCTTGTGTTTTGAGATTTATTTTGAAGGAGAATATTATTAGTGAAGTTTTGGGTAGGAATTTCGATAGCTATAAGAGTAGGGGAAGACCAAAGGAACGATGGATGGACTGTATCAATGATGGTATGATTAGAAAGGGACTGACTACCGAGATGACGAGAGAGAAGTATGGCAGATAAAGACATGTCGCGCTGACTCCAAACAAATCGGGACCCCAAATAAAACTTGACTGCTAACGTTTCGATAAACAGTCTTAAGAAAGATATTGGTATTCATCACCACTTGTAACAGCCAGATGAGTGGTTATTGTAGACTTTTAAAGGCAGGAGGATACGGTTGCCTAGTTATACTTTTAAAGCCTTTATGTTTTTCATTTAATATTAATTCCTGTACACACATAATTACAATATAACTATATACTATACACTAGATACTAAAATAAAAGACTAACTAACCTACTATACAAATAAATTAAAAAAAACCAAAGGACACTTAGGCGTCGAAGTACTCATCCGCATCGCTGTCATCCGGAAACGTGCCCAGAAGACTGGCAGCATTGCCACGTTGAATGCCTTTTAGTTATGTCAGCATAGTCAATTAGTCAGCGTATAATGTTCCCATTGCTAGGACAAAGGCCTCCTCTTTGTAAGAGGTGGGTTGTAATCAACCACGCGGGCGCGCCCATTGCGGGTTGGTGGATGTCACATGTCTTCGAATTCTTGGTTCTAGGTCATGCCGGTTTCCTCACACCATATTCCTTCACTGTTTTGAGGGCTTACAAGAGTTACAAATCATACATAATTATGGAGAATGGTGGTATTTTCCTCGCCAAAACCATTGCATAAATAAACTAAATAACTTTAATTTCGGAAGTCGGTGGCAAACAACGAAAATGCGAACCCAACAACACCGACTTCCGAAATTAAAGTTATTTTTCACTTTGGAGTGTTTTTTTTTTTTGAAGTCGGTTGTTTTAATTTTTTTTATTTTTCACTTTTAAGTTATACTTACCCCACACAAATTCGTATAACACTACTTGCTATGTAAATATCAGTGACAGGAAGT
Organism: Hydraecia micacea; assembly: GCA_914767645.1. Taxonomy (NCBI): domain Eukaryota; kingdom Metazoa; phylum Arthropoda; class Insecta; order Lepidoptera; family Noctuidae; genus Hydraecia; species Hydraecia micacea. The sequence continues at coordinate 1,890,299 of OU611798.1, forward strand.
CATTATAACATCATCATTATAAACTAAGTGGCAAAAAATACGTACTATTGAAGCTAACTCAAAAACTACCCAAGCAAAATTAATAAAGTTTATATAGGACCAACCCTTTTTTTATCGTTTGGAAATCCTCATGGATGTCCACCACCGTGGGGTGGGTGGAGGGGTCTGTCAGACTCTTACTGACTAAAACCACACGGTGTCCTGCTGCTACCTTTAGCCGGGGTGCTGGAGTGCTTGCGCATTTCGTCACGCTCCCCCGGCCAGGTGTTGGCCTGCATGAATCCATGCGGACCCCGTCACATATGGGACCACCCCTGAGACATACCCTATCCATTAAAAAAATATTTTTTGAAATCGATTTACACTTTTTGAAGTCGGTTAAAAATAGTACAGAAAAACAGAATTGAATTCGACCAACACTAACAGTTTCCTTCTACAATTCTAGACACTAAACGAAAAATACCTCGTATATTAAACATTCACTAAAAGGAATTACTGCTGTCTAACCACACGGAATGAAAACTCACCGCCCGAAAAACCACCTATTGTGTTCACGCAGGTGAATTTGCTTATATTAAAATACTAGCTGTGCCCGCGGCTGCGTTCGCGTGCATGACGGAAAACGTTTTAATTTTTTTGCGCGGAACCCTAATTCTTTTTTCTAAAGTAAAAGTAGCCTTAGTTATTCCTTATTACATCAGCTATCTGCCAGTGAAAGTCCCGTCAAAATCGGTGCAGCCGTTTCAGAGATTAGCAGGAACAAACAGACAGATAGACAAAAATTTTAAAAAATGTTATTTTGGTATATGTACCGTGTATATATCCATATTATGCATTTAGTAAAAAACGGTTATTTTAATATTACAAACAGACACTCCAATTTTATTTATTTGTATAGAAGGTTTGCTCCAGTGACCAACTAATCTTGTAAATACGAATATGTTTCCAGCGGTTAATTTGGCGTGTTTGTCCTGGCAACTGTAGTAGTCGATGGATTAAAATCCTTTTGATTATGGGTTGAATTCAAGTCTTTATGTCTAGTGGTTTAGAAGAATATCACACGTTTCCTTTTTTAGGGGAGAGCAGTGATGGCCCAGTGGCAAACGGCCGCGACTTACGAGTTGTAGGTCTTGAGTTCGCACCCAGGCAGACACTACTTTTTGTTTTTAATTTCATCACCACTGCTCTCAAAACGGTGAAGAAAAAAATTGTGTGGGTGTGGATGGATGTCCTGTTGACTGTATTTAAGCAACGTATCATATCCAATGCTCAATTAATTCGTGTTAACATAAGAAAAAAGAGGTGAGCAAAGTATTTCATAGATATATATTCGTAAACGCGCATCACCGCTCGTCATCTGTTCTTAGTCTCAACTTTTTAGCGAACTCCACCAATTTCGAAAAAGTTGTAACTCACTTCTTAAGGGAAATGCTTGCGTTTCTTCTCCATACAAAATAATATTAAATCTGAGACGTTTTTTTTTAATAAAATTTTATTATGGTGCAGTTTTCATCAAAAAAACACTGAAAAGGGGCTTGTGGCTAAGTAATAACAGCCGCACGGGTCGATTGATCAGGATAAGCTACGCTTGCCGCGGTTGGTCCGTGGATGGGTGACCATCTTTACATACCAAGACCCCTCCGTGTCTCGGAAAGCACGTGAAGCCGTTGGTCCCGGCTGTCATTCTTGGATCTTTGACAGTCGTTACGGGACGTCAGAAGCCCGAAAGTCTGAGAACCAGTCTTACCAAGGGGTATCGTATTACCCAGTAACTGGGTTGTGGAGGTCAGATAGGCAGTCGCTCCATGTAAAATACTTGTATTCAGTTGCATCCGGTTAGACTGGAAGCCGACCCCAACATATTTGGGAAAAGGCTCTGCATACTGCACCAAATTGATATCATGAATGACTGATGGAATGATAACTACATAAAGTCTATTGAAACTAACTAATATTTCAAATTGACGTTATTTCAAGTTAAACAAATATCAACTTTATCTTAATGGTAATTAAATTGATTTCAGAGTGATTAGCACTATTTAAAAAGTTATAAAAATGTTTGAAGTTGTAGCGTAATCTGAACTTTACTGTGTAGGAATTAAAGTTATTTTTCTATAAACTCATATTTGTTTACATTTTTGGCAAATAAATCGTGAATACAGATTATATTAAAACATATAATTAGACAGTAGTTTAATCATCAATCATAGCTGCAGAGGTTGTGGCAAAACTGACAGCAAAACATATCGTCTAATGGGTGACATTTTTCACACCTGGCAACATTGATATATTTTCAACAAAAAATCTAATTTTGTATGGAGAAGCCACGAGAGCACCTCCTTAAATAAAACAAACTTGCCTGTCAGAGATCCGGCAAGATTTCTTTGTGTGTTATGAAATGGTCTAACCATTTTAACTTCGCACAAGAGATGCTTGTTTTAAAGTTTTGGAAATGTTTCTAAGTTAGAAGTATGTCTGTTTGTGAGTTAGTATTAGACATAACTTATTGTTTCAGAGGAAGAGGAAGACAATATGTAACTTTTAACAAGGTAATTATTTTAGTATGAAGTTTTTTGGTAAGAAAGGAGATGGAATGTCAGTGACAGGAATAAAAGGTCTCTTTAAATTTTAGAGGAATTACTTGTTAAAAGTTTTTTATGAGAGACCAGAAGGCCAATTCTTGTAATTTAAAACGTTCCAAATCTAGTCGCAGTCTCATCTCGGCGACAAACAAATTAATGTCAAAACTTGTCAAAATGTAGGGAAATTAGAAAAAAAAATTGACAGATTGAGACTGAGATCAGACTGTGAACGTCCTTAAAATTACGAGAATTGCCCCTCAGGAATGATACCTAGACAAAGTAGAGGAAAGTTTTGATTTGACGATATTTTCATTGAATTAGTTTTATTATATTATAGAATACTAGCTGCGCCCCGCGGTTTCAACCTCGTAAACGTCGATCCCGTGGTAATATCGGAATAAAAAGTAGCCTATATGTTAATCCAGGGTGTCAGCTACTTCCATACAAAATTTTATCAAAATTGGTCCAGCCGTTTGAGCGTGAAGAAGTAACAAACATAGTACACACACAGACCCTCCAACTCGCACACTCACAAACTTTCGCCATTATAATATTAGTGTGACGTGATTCAAAGAACTGGTCCTTTTTGGAAAAATTGGTCCGTTGATACAAAAATACAAAGTAAAATCATAGTGACGCTTCTTCATACAAGAAGGTTTACAAATAAAGCATTCTGATCTGATTCTGATTCTGAATGTTATACCGACATTACTGGTCCTGAGACAGTAAGTCCGAAAGAATCCATTCACTAAATCAATCTTCAACATAACATAACATAATTCAACACATTTTGCCAGTTATGTAAAGACTTCTGTACTGCCTATTATTTGGGAATCCATGTAATAGGCAGTATACGGAATGCCGGCGCCATCTAGTTTTAAAATATTGACCAAAAAAAAATACGTGTGAAAGAGCGTGTGATAGAAGAGCTACCTACAAAAAGAAATAAGAAAGAAATATAGAAAAACTGTTTATTCTGCAAACACACAACGCACATTACAAATAAAAAAAGACATAAAATATACACATACAACGTAGTCAAAAGACTCATACTCAAGCATGTAAAATGTTGAAAATGTTGTCCATTGCTTGATGTCAGAGACTCAGGGCCAGGGACCAAAGACAACACACATTGCAAAATGCAATGTGCTGTGACTTTGGACGAACCTATCGTCAACAGTGCTGATTTTCAGCAACTACCTCTCTAAAAATGAACATCGACACTTCATTTAATTTTAATAGGAGGCAAGCCTATTATAGCCATCAACCTTTATCTTTTAATTGTACTCCTATGACTTCAAACTCCTTACTTAACCGTTTAAATTACCTAACACGAGCACAATATACGTCACCAAAATTCTCCCCCATCACACATAATACCCGTGTGAACACATAAACAGAAAGAAGAATAACAAAGATATATAGTCGCCATCAAAAAAGGGAGCCTTTTAACTCACGAAATATGTGGAATTTTAAAAGGCATTGAGATGTGGAGAACGAATCTCATTACGTACACAACCAGCATTTCCGAGCCGTTTGGTATGATAAAAAATATGCATACTTACTTATTTCTGGATGGAGGGGCTCTTGGTTAAGAACAGCCGCACAGCTCGATCGTTCAAGGTTAAGCTATGCTTGCAGAGGTTGGTCCGTGGATGGGTTAACATACATTTCTTATCGTCACCCCTCCATGCCAAAAAAGTACGTTAAGCCGTTGATCCCAGCTGTCATTCGTAGATCTTTGGTAGTTGTTACAATCAGAAGCCCGAAAGTCTGACAACCAGTCTCACCAAAGGGTTTCGTGTTATTCAGTAATTGGGTTGTTGAGGTCAGATTTACAAGTCCATATAAAATACTGGTATTAAGTATTTAGACTGGAAGCCGATCCCAACATAGTTGGGAAAAGGCTAGACAGATGATGAGAGAAATAGAGCTCTTTAAAGTAGCCTTCCCATCTAGGGAAGCACAACCTCATACCAATTTCTGCCTGTATTCTGATTGGAAGGTGCATGAGAAATTTTAGTTTTGACTCTGTAGACACCTGAAATAACTCTGCATTGGAAAGTTCATATAGGTACCGGTGGTTGTCACCAAGCAACATAATAAAATTGAATCAGGCTAGCCAAATACGGACGTATAAGTACAGTCGTCTGCACTTCAGAATCAACACTTAGGGTCCGCTCACACAGACCGGCTCGGAGAGCATCGGCCGGCGCTCTTCTTTTCACACACACCGGCGCGAGTTGGCCAGTTCCAAGCGCTTGGAACTGGCCGGAGCCGAGCCGGAGCCGTATCACATAGATCTGCTGGAAGAGCACTGTTTTTGAGCGGATGCACTCGTCGCGGAGCGAGAGAGGACGCAATCGGAGCAAGTCGGCCGCGTGAACGCGAAACAGCATGCAAATGCAGCCATCCGACTGCACGAGCGCGGAAGAGTACGTCATCAGAGGCAGCCGGTCGGCTCCTCTTATTATTTCACACTAAGCGTGTTAGGTTTGCTCTCAAGTATTCTCAATAATAAAAGAAGTGACAGTTAAAAATAAACCTTATTACAGTGATCCAAAACTCTGTTTTAAACGCAATAAAAGTCTGCTCTGCTCTCAGAGCCGGTCTGTGTGAACGGACCTTTAGACCTTGAGTTGGCCAAGCGTAATACGAAGATTCAATAGAATAACAGGCCAGCTTAAACTGGTTTCTTTACCACTGAGACATTCCGCCTACCGTACAATCGCGTGTTGATAACCCTTGAAATGGCTTACAGAAATTAATGTCTGTAAGCCATTTCAAGAGCTATCAACAAGCTTTGTAATAAAAATAGACACCATAACATCTAAAGATACCATCCTGAGGGAATGTGCTCACATATTTCGACCCATTTACCCCCGTTCACCCCTTGTTTCATGTGATCATTACGACCCCATTATACTCTTCCAGGCTTCTACCTTTCTAATGTCTTTTGATTATGTTACGACAAATCTTTATGAGAATATTTCTTATTATTGATATGGTTGGGGAAAATATAATATGTAAAAGTATTTGTTTAAGCCCGCGTGGAGGTCGTAAATTACCACGGAAATTACCGAGATAAAAAGTATCCTATGTGTTAATCCAGCAGCCTAATTGCGTAACACACTATCAATAGGAATCTGAATAATTTTGAAGCAAATTGCTAATCCATTGCTTCATAAGTTCGAAAAATTTGTCTGCTCAACACGTAAATAACGCAATGAATGTTGTTGAACTGTCAAAATGAAACCCATTCCGATTGGTAATGTGTTACGCAATTGCCCCGCTGGTTATAATAAACTATCTGTGTGCCAAATTTCATCCAAATCCTATTAAAAGCATAATACTAATGATTGAAATACGATCGTGAATTCATGCAAGCCTAGTACTTTTTGTGAGAATACTGCTCAGAAAGTCGGGTCATATTTCAATCATGATTCGAGTGACACGTAGCGCCATCTAGCGTTCTAAAGCAATGTGACCGTAGCAAGTTAAAAACTCCGCACCTACGTTTAAATATGTTTTAGAAAATGTGTACGCAATAAACTCGTTAACAACTCATAATATTTACAACATAATTTTGTACCACAGCATGAGCTAAACAAACACGAAAATATAAAATATTTTGAACCCAAACAATTAATACTACACCACTTTTAAAACCTTCGTTTACAGTCATAGTGACTTTTATATAAACATTTCCTTCCACTTAAAATACCGCGATAGCCACAAAAACACACAAAGAAACAAGAATCCCATCACAAAAATAACCCTTCCCACCTTCCATTGAACGGTCCATTTAAACAAAATGGCTACAATACATATACAGGGTCAATTTAAATTAGCTAGCGAAACTCCGCAGTTGGTATAGATTTCGAAATCTAAATATGATAAAACAAATAAAACCGGCCAAGTGCGAGTCGGACTCGCAAACGAATGATTCCGTACCACAAGGAAAAAAAACGGCAAAAAAATCACGTCTGTTGTATGGGAGCCCCCATTAAATATTTATTTTATTTTATTTTTAGTATTTGTTTGTTATAGTGGCAACAGAAATACATAATTTGTGAAAATTTTAACTGTCTAGCTATCGCGGTTCTTGACATACAGCTTGGTGACAGACAGACGGACGGACAGACAGCGAAGTCTTAGTAACAGGGTCCCGTTTTTACCCTTTGGGTACGGAACCCTAAAAAGTAACTGTCTCATTTGTGACAGTTGAGCTCATATACCTATATTGTGATGATATTTTTTTTTGGGACCGGAGATAGTTTTGCTACTTGAAAAATCTGTTTTTTTGGTGTTAACTACTTACATCATAAAACTAATGGGTATAGATACGAGTATGCAAACTCGGTGAAACAGCACCAAACGATTTTCTCTTTACTTCGAGTAACTAGACTAACAGCGGTTGTTGACCCCAAAAAAATTAGAGTAGAGATTAGAGTTATTCCGGTCTGATTCCCTGAACCCCCTTCCACGCCCCCCTCCTCTATCCCCTGCTAGTTCTTCTTCTATTTTAATCTCTGTCTTATCCACTATAAACTTTCTCATCAAAATCACCTTTTTTTTGTATACCCATCACGTCAGCGAAGTATCGCTAGCTAATTTCATTTGACCCTGTAGAGCACTTTACAATTTCTAAGACTTCACTTACTAACATCACTCTTGTTGAAAATACAACTTAAAATGAACGAACCCTGTATCATCTTACAAAAGGCATCTACACTAGATCGTCAACCTCCCTTTTTCAAAATAGGCATTTACCTAATAAGGGTCACTCGGACCCAAGGATCTGTCACAATCAAAGACCCACTTGGGGTCTAAAAGGGTACATATGGGAGAAAAAGTAACACTTAGGTAAAACGGTATGAAAATTTTCTCATAATGTTCTCCGGCCTCTTTTTGTGGAATGTTGGGTGTGAATGTTTTGTAGTCAGTGTGTCACATGCTTTAATGGAAGGGACATCGTTTACAGACTATTTCTTTGGGCGAAATTGGGGGCTCGTTGAGTGGTCTTTTGGATGTCATTTAAACCTTAGCAATTGAGTTTGGTCTGTGCAAAAATTATGCTTAAGTATTTGTATTGGCAATAGAAATAACTACGGAGGGGCTCGTGGTTAGATGTCAGCCGCACGGGTCGATTAAAGGGTCAGCGCGCTAACTCGCCCGAAATATTAAGAAATATAGATTTAATCTATGTATATATAAAACAAAGTCGGGTTAGTTACACCATTTATAACTCAAGAACGGCTGGACCGATATTTATGATCTTTGCTTTGTTGGATTCGTCTCCGCCTCGAGTAGCAGAATAACTATTAAAACACGGGAAAAAGTCACGAAAAAAATAATAATGAAAATAATTAATTTTCTCATACATTTTGGGTTTTGATTCTGAGGTGGTACGAAGTTCGCCGGGTCAGCTAGTCTTATAATAAAACAAAAATCTAGCTTCTAACATTTGCTAGTGGAACAGAGATTAGCCAGGCAGGCCCTTGACACGCAGGTGGTCGCCATTTACCACGCAAAGAACAACCTTAATCATAATGAAATAGAGTGTTTATTTGTGTTTGCTCATTTTCTCATTTACGAGGAACCACACACACACACACACACCGATACATTGAGATATATTTTCTTTTTAGAATTCGGTTGGAACGTTACGCTACACTTGTCGTCGACGATTCGTGGATGGGCGACCACTTATTACATATCGAGACCCCTCCGTGCCTTGGAAAGCACGTTAAGCTGTTGGACCCGGCTGTCATTCATAGATCTTTGACAGTCGTTACGGGACAGTCAGAAGCCCAAAAGTCTGACAACCAGTCTTACCAAAGGATATCGTGTTACCCAGTAACTGGGTTGTGGAGGTCAGATAGGCAGTCACTCCATGTAAAATACTGGTATTTAGCAGCATCCGATTGGACTGGAAGTGGACCCAAACATAACTTGGAAAAGACTCGGCAGATTGCATAGATATAACTAATATTCCAAGTTTATGATACAATATTTTTGTTATGTTATGTTTTTTTTTTTTATATCATTTAAAACATTTTGTATAACCCGCACCTACGCAAAACATGACCACAACAGCACCTTTTCATTCACAGACCTTCGTACAACTCCAGAAATAAAAGGACCAACTCTATTAACGTAAACCACACGAAGAAATAGCACAAAATATTATAAACGAGAATTGAAACAGAACTCTTGCCAATAAGATACCAATCCAATCAACTAGACGAAACGAAAACCATAAAATACCAATGAGAAAAATTCAAGAAAATATTCAAAAACACACTTTTGTACGCAGCCATTATCGAATATATTGTAACAACATCACGGCTCGTCTTTCCGAAGGGTTCGGCAGTACCTACCACGACCACAAAATGGTTACAAGCTGCACGACCAGCTTATAATTCGTTTTTAAAGCTATAAATGTCGGTCTGGTCGCCGTCACGCATCGGTCGACCACAATCTCGCCGAATCTTTTGGTATTTGTGAGGTAGCATAATCAGCCTATAATGTTCCCACTGCTGGGATACGGACCTCCTCTCTTCGAGAGGGAGTGGACTATCCACGACCAACAACTCGTAAGTCCCCCGCCATTACCACTGAGGCACCTCTGAGTCTGTTATGCTAGTTATATTTCATCATGTCAGCCGAAAGACGTCCACTGCTGGACATAGGCCTCCCCCAAGCACCTCCACTTCGACCGGTTCTGTGCTTCTCGCATCCAACGGGTTCCTGCGGCCTTCACAAGGTCTTCGTTGTTGTATTCCACGGGAAAAAAACGTGACTTTCTGTAATAGGCTTTCTGTATAATATGGCTATCAAGCCATAAAAAAAATCGAGTTTACAGTAAAAGAGTACAATTTATACTTACCTATTTTGTTGGCTTCGAGAATTAAATCGCTACTTTTTAATGACCTACTTCCATAAACTTCTGTCCACTGCCATTCCATATTTACAAACATCCACACATGTCCAGCATACACTCCATAAATAAATCATACACCCAAACTTATAAATATATAACAGTCGGGTCCCGTCCCAATCCCGAATGTACCTCTATATATTCCCACCTGACAGCTAGGGCCACGGAGTAATACAGTAAGGCGGCTCCATGTAACTAGTCAAATTGAATTAGCTAGCGAAACTCCGCACGCGGTGGGTATCGTTATCGTTACCAAAATTTCAGCCGAAAGACGTCCACTGCTGGACATAGGCCTCCCCTAAGCACCTCCACTTCGACCGGTTCTGTGCTTCCCGCATCCAGCGGATTTCTGCGGCCTTCACAAGGTTATCGGTCCCCAAAACACGATAAAACAAAAAACCGATTTGCTCAACTCATCCTCAAGTAAATAACAAGTAACCTAACTTCAAGAAACATTACCAGCGGTCGCTGACCACAGAAAAAATTATCATTAATCATATTTTTCATGTGTTTAAACATTGATCCATTACGTCTGTAGAGTTTTGCTAACTAATTTTATTTGAATCTATATAGACACACATCACGTGTGGCGAGTTAAAGCAATATCGCGATGTACGTCCGTGTGTGTCCTATGTATGTGTGCGCTTGTTTTCGCCCGTTGCATGGAGCTGACCTTCTGTACCAATCTATTCTGTGGCTAGACCTACTATTTACGAGCTAACCTAGACTGCTTGTGAAGGCTTAGATAAATTATTAGAATCAAATTATAAGGGTTCGGACTCAAATCGGAATACAATTAACACACTATCAATCTCAATCTGAGTCATTTTGAAGGATATTGCTAATCCATTACTTCATATGTTCGAAAAAAAAATCTGATGAACAACGTAAATAACGCAATGAATGTTGTTGATCTGTCAAAATGAAACCCATTGCCACTGAAAGTGTGTTACGCAATTACCCTGCTGTAGTTATACAGGGTGGGCAAAAAATCGTGGATCAAACGAAACAGGGCGATAGTTGGGGTTATTTGTAGTAAAAAATATGTTTGTGCGAGAGCCCTAACTTGATCTCCTTAAAAGTTATGACAATTTGAGTGATTACAGTAAGGTTCTAAACTCGTACAAATAATTTTTCGTGAGCCTTAAAAGATATTGAAAAAAGTGCCAATACTGATAAATCATGGTACCCACTGTCATAAAAGCACTGTTGTAGTGATGATACTTTTTTTTTATTATTATTTTTGAATTTATATATCTCGGGACCATGGGGTCCCGGTCCTTTGGAAGGCGTACGAGGGGCCGAAGCCAACTCGCAGAGGCCCCTTAGGAAATTTTAATGAAATGCGGCACCGTCCGGCGATTATCCCTGTATGCACTATGCAAGTGCACCCAAGGATAACCCCCGGTTGGTGTAGGACTATTGTAGGATAGGAAAAAATAAAAAGTTGGACTATGGGTTTGGGTGGCTGAAGTGGACTGGTTACTAAGAACTATGGAAGAACTATGACCCCTGCCTGATCAATGTTTTATTTATACACGGAAAAAATGGCAGGGGGTGACTTGCACACTCAATAATGGGCCCCCGGAAACGGTCGCTAGCACATAGTGACGTAGCGACAAGGGGGCAACATGTCCTGAGGTGCTTATGAGGAGTGGAGAGGTATTCCACGGCTATCGGGACAATCCCGGAAGTACGGTCAAGATCCCTACCAGCATCTTACTGGAATACTTCCTTCCTCCGAGCACATTTGCTCTTGCGAATCTCCACTCAAGCCGGCCAATAAAGGCAAGAATGAGGTGGGAGCTCTGTTCCTCGTCATTTTTCACTCCAGCCGGCCAATAAAGGCAAGCCAGAGATGAGGAACAAGACTTCTCCCGGGAGATAGGGTCCGTGGGGTCGCTACTGCCCAACAGCTCGCCACATGCTGCCCTGCGGGTTTCTGTATCTCTCTTGGTCTGGCTCCTCACCTTAGACCCATTCCGGAGAGTAAACTCTCCCGGCACAGGCCCAGAGTTCGGAGCGCGCAAGCCCCACCACGACGTCAACGTAGAGATACGGCGATGGGGTTATTTTTTTTTTTTTTTTTTTTACTGTAAATAACCTCAACTATCGCCCTGTTTCGTTTGATCCACGATTTTTTGCCCACACTGTATAGTCCACCTGATGAAGCTAACCGCTACAAAAACACAAAATGTTGATGAGTTCAAATACTTTACTCATAAAAACCCACTTCCTTGCACAAAGTATCGCCATCTCAACATTTCCTCACAATATTCTCGTAACGTTACCCCCTACATAGTCGCAGCCAACTCAACAAAGTAACCCACCTCGAAGTAACCCTAAATTAATACTCCACATCACTATGCTTTTACTCTAATCTATGGCGTATTAGTAAAAAAGGATTCCCGAGTAGGTACAGCGTGTACCAAATATACACACATTTGTGTAATAAATTGGCATAGGGTTGGGAAAAGTTGGTTAATAAATGTCGATATTTTTGGGGGATATTTTTTACGCCTCTAAAGTGGATTGTAGATTTTTTGAAAATGGCGGCCTCGGACGATACCTATATAAATCGATAGCTGACATCAATGTGAACTGAAAATATTATAGGACCAAACCCTGTAAAGTGTCAGATATTAACGTTCAAAGTTCGTTTCACTTGTTACAGAATGTGAATTATTTACTGTACCCATACGGCTTTTTTTTTTGGATGGGTAACCATCTAATGACTCTTCCCACTCTGGGTGGAGCGGGAGGGAGTGTCAGACTCTTACTGACTTACACCCACCCGTGTTCCTTCCTTAGCCCTTTATGTTCCGGGGCAGCGGTAACCCTTTCGGACGATCCCGCTACCAGTACCTACCTATTTGCGATTACGTCATTTTTTGTTAAGAATTATCACCAAACTGAATTCGAACAGACTTTTGACCTATACGGCTGAACCCTATCTCTTAAGATACAGGCTAGACATAGTTTAAGGGATAGAGTCTATTTAATTGTGCTTATAGTGTGACAAATGTATTTATAATCTACAATGTCAATGTGTTTCTTTTTATGAAATAAATCTTTTTATTATTATTATTTTTATTAAAGTTGATCAGGTGACGTCCATACTTTTTTTTTTACTTGAGTATATACATCTTGTTGCGTAGATGCCATGTTTATTTAATTACTTTAAACGTTCAGAGTGATTATTTCAAACAGGCACTTTTGAATTGTCAAGGAGGCGGTCAGTCAGAAATATGTGTAGTAGGTACCTATGGAGAAGAACGGAGAAGAAAATTCTGTTTTAAATGCTATTATATAATTTTCTAAGTGTCATCTTTGATGTTACCATTTTCGTTAGTAAAAAGGAGTTTATAATGTTTGAAGTTTCCAACTCCGGAAATGTTTGTCAATTAACCCCTCGTTATGCTTGAGTAATTTTATTAAGAATGATTGCTCGAACTATATTTTTGGACAACATTTTTGTTGATTTTCATTGTTTGTTCTAATGTTTGTACCTTAAAAGGAAAACGGAACCCTTATAAGTCCACTTCGTTGTCCGTCTGTCTGCCCGTCTGTCAAAACCCTTTTTCTCAGAAACGCATGGAGTTATCAAGTTGAAATTAATATCAAATACTCAGGGTTGCAATCCTTGAAGCTGTGAAAAAATCAAACTTCTTTCAAAAGATATGGGCGTTTATGTTACGTTTATGTCGCATATTTTGACACTCGCAAGTAAATCAAAACCTATAGATAGCAATGTCATGTAGCACAAGTAAAGGAAAAAATCCGAAAACCGTAAATTTGTAGATACATTTTAAAAAAACCGAGATAAACTATTTACATACCAACTTTGTATGGAACCCTCGGTGCGCGAGTCAGACTCGCACTTGACCGGTTTTTATACTACAATAGGACGATAAAAAGACGTTCTATATAATATGTCTTAAAGGTACTTACGAGTTTGGTTACCAAAAACCTGACGACAGAAAATTGAAAACGACTTTATAACTTAATAACATTATTGATTACATACATTGGTTCTAAAGTGCAGTAATATCAAAAGCTAGAAGCAGTCGCATTTCCATTCACATATTATTATAGTTTTCAGAATAAACTATCACCAAAACCACAGTTGCGCTACTTCTTATGTAAATCCTACAAGAACAACAGCGAGTTAATTGCCAAACACACTAACAATAGGAATGGCTTTCACTTCTACAGTTCAACAACATTCATTGCGTTATTTACGTTGTTGAGCATTTTTTTTTTCGAACATATGAAGCAATGGATTAGCAATATCTTTAGGGGGCTGGGCAACTGCTTAACAAAATGATTTCTCACTGTTTACTTTAGCACAAAAATATTGACTACACAATTAAACTATAAAACTTCTAGATTTTAAAAGAAACACAGCACTCTAAAATTATTTTCCATGAATCGCTCAATCCACAATATTATTTCGTTTTATGGCTGTTGTATCATAAAGATTTCCTATATAACTTGTTGGTGACATTTACTGTATACTACATTCCTGTAGTTTCGATCGTAACACTTCGTTTTATAGTACTTCAGGTCTTAGGACCTGAAGTAGACGCTGCTACCTTGACGGGGTGGGTGGTCGATGTAAACCATCATGCAAAGACATTCTAGGTTAGAATTACAGTCTGTTCACAGGTATTTTACCTCTCGAGTTTACATCACTGTCAGAATAAAAGTGGTATTTATTGCTGTTGCAATAAAGTTGCTGTCATTGACAAGTTTGTCAAATCCACAGAAATCTTTATTATCATTACAATAAATCCAGGGATACACTAGGGGACAATTAATGTCCTGCGACACGTATCGCCAGCGACGTCGGGTGAAGTGGCGCGACGTTGCCGGACTTCGCTCGACGTACATAAGTCATAAGGACTTAAGTCGCGCGAAATCGCCTGATATGTCAAGCGAAATCGCCCGGCTTCGCTTGACATGTCGCCGACACACGTCGTGGGACATTTGTCCCCTAGTGTATCCCTGGCTTAAGGTTTCTATTGGGTTGCTGCTGTCAGAGGTATAACTGTGACAGGAATGTATAAGATTGCTGGGAATGACGCAGATAACAGATTATAAATAGAAATAGGCAATCCAAATTAGAATTTATTCTGGCGGTTTCATTTGGAAGCCATTTTATATTTTAATTTAGTGGTACTGTGGTGGTACCTGTTGCAAGAAGTTTCCAAATTACTGTGATTTGTTGTTTTTTTTTTTTAAACAAGTACTAAAAGAACATCCATAACGAACAAAATAATTTTAGCTGTTAAATTAGGTTACTGAATATTTTACGTGATCACTATTTTTGATTAGTATTATAAATCATCATAGTATATTTTATGTAACTATAAGAAGATGTCTGCATAAAAACTATTAAAAATAATATCGATAACTTTTTCCTAAAGAACATCGAAACTTGTCCCAGCACTAGTCAAAGTACCGCGTAATAAAAATGTTCGAGTTTGGCAGGGAGATGTATGAGCATAATTTTTACATGGACGTCGTTTGATAATATCGCTCGTACATTGTGACTGGTACGGGTAGAGCGAAAGGAGTTATTCCGGGAATGAAAGTAACTAATATTCTTTCTTTTATAGTTCTGTGGAGTTTGGCTGTTTTATTTAGCACTTTTAGTAATTTGGTAACCAAAGAATGACTTTTTGGTTTGCGAATGACCTACTATGATGCTATAAGTGTTTACCTCGCTAAGCAGCTTTGCTATTGTGGCGGCTTCTACCTCGCCACATACAAACTATGAATCACACTGACGTCACGCAAAATCCTGCATCGCGAAAGCAGAGATTACCGCATGGCTAGCATATACCGGGTCAAATTAAATTAGCTAACGAAACTCCGCATAGGTGATGGTTATCGATATCTAAATATGATAAATTAAAAATAAATTAATTTGAAGTTTTTATTGTGGGGTAATCGACCGCTGTTAGTGTATTTACTTGAGATACCAGTTTAAAACAAACAAACATCAAGAATTTTATTCAAAACGTGAAGACATCTACTCAGACACCGATCTAGACTAAAGTTACCAAGTACTCGACTAAAAATACACTCTACAAGTCCCTATGTAATGTCCATTAAATTATATAATAAACTACCCGCACCAATAAAAAAGAAGAGAAATTTAACATATTTAAAAAAAACTTAGACAATTTTTCGCTAAATAAAAGCTACCACGCGGGCCCAGTGCGAGTTGTTTGATGTCACATGTCTTCAAATATTTGGTTCCGGTTTCCTCACGATGTTTTCCTTCGCCGTTTTGAGAGCAGTGGTAATGAAATAAATTACACAAAGTAAAGCTCCTGTCTGGGTTCAACAACAACTCGTAAGTCGCGGCTGTTATATCTGGGCTATCATTGCTGAAATGTCTTATGTGCCTCTAATTACACCGGCACCCATCAGCGGACTGACCGCGAAGCGCAGCTTAATCTCTCAGTCCTCTTTGTTGCAAATTAGTCGAGAAAAACCTCTTCGCTTCCCTCCTGCCGTCCCCACGAGGGTGTAAATAAATCCAGAGGCACAAACACGTAACATATGTATTAAAATATATTTTATTCAAGATTCAAATATTTACATAATTTAAAAAGCTAACAGTCTTAAAATAATAATATGTACAAGTATATAAAAAGGGAGGGGAAATAATCAAACGGCATCAAAAAATTCGTTCGCATCGCTGTCAACAGGAAACGTGCCCAAAAGGCTGGCAGCATTGCCACGTTGTATGGCAATGCTGATTCTTTGGCCAAAAATAGGCCAGCATAATAACCACGTAAATAATTTATATAGGAGTTGCTTTTGTTAAAGTTGTTCAAATAATAAAATAAGAGATATTATTATGAGTACCTAACATCGTGAATAGAATAGATTATAAGAAGTGTCATATCTTTACTTTTATGGGACAACCAAAGAATAAAAATAAATTGCTAGTAGACAGACGCCAGCACATCAAGCTACTACAATCTGTCAAATTTCTTTAATAGATTTTCAACTTTATCGCTAAAGTATAAGGTTCAAAGTTGATTGGGAAAATTTGACAGTTTCGGGTAGCTTGATGTGCTGGCGTCTGTACCTACATAAGTACTTGCCAAGTAATGGGGGAAAAGTTTGGTGTGCTTTCAAAAAAGGTTGTTTTTTGTCTCGTCTGGTGGATGAAATGAAAAAGAGCAGACCACTGTTCAGCTATAGGTTGGTAGAGGGTGACTAAGATCCCGAGGAGTCCCGCAGTGGCGGGCCGGCACCAGTCGGGGGTTGCGGAAGGAACGTACGGTCCCGCGACCTAGCGCGTAGGTGTGAGATGGAACATCGGGGTGGTTTTTAGGCAGTAAGAGTCTAACAGACCCCGCCGGCCGCCCCAGGGCGGCAGACATCCATGAGAATTTTCCACCGTGGAAACAAAAAAAAAGGTGAATAAGAAAATGAAAAGGCCTTATTCTCAAACTCACAAAGATCATTTCAGCCGCAACAGCGAAAGACATCCACTGCTGGACATAGGCCACCCCCAAGCATCGCCACTTCAACCGGTTCTGTGCTTTCCGCATCCAGCGGATTCCTGTAGCTTTCACAAGTTCATTGGATAATCAGCCTTTAATGTTCCCACCACCACGCGGGAACAGTGTGGGTTTGTGGACGTCACATACTTATATTGTGTTTTTCTTCAACGTTTTTGAGAACAGTGGTGATGAAATCAATAACACAAAGTAAAGCGCCTGCCTGGTTTCAAACCCACGACGTACAACTCGTAAGTCGGGGCCGTTACCACTGGACCACCACCGCTCTCTTACCCACAAGACACGTAAAATTGCTAATTGAATGCCGACTGAAATGTTAAAAATTAGGCCCTTTGGACAAACGCCAGCACATCAAGCTACTACAATCTGTCAAATTTCTTTAATAGATTTTCAACTTTATCGCTAAAGTATAAGGTTCAAAGTTGATTGGGAAAATTTCACAGTTTCGGGTAACTTGATGTGCTGGCGACTGTACACCCACATTTTCCTTGCCGTGAAAAACTACGGTTTATTCGCCGTGTGTTCGTCAGTGTTGTATGGATCACTATGGAAGCTTGTTGACGAACACGTTGTTTCTGCGCAGTTTATTCACCGTACCATAAATAAATCGTGCCGTGTACAAAGGACCTTTTGCTAAAGCCTCATTACTGAATCAATTGCGACAGTGTAACGCGAAATGCAGAATGCCGACTGAACGAAATTGCACCCGTCCCAACTTTTCAGTCACATATTAAATGCCTTTCTTTGTGTCAGTTTCTTAAAATTTGGCATAGTTTCACAAAGTTGCAAAGGTCACATACATTTAAGAAACTTTTATTTTGGGCAAAACTTACGAGCGACGAAAACTGCCAAGTAAAAGTTTACTAAGGAATAGGGTTACATACTGATATAAGTAAACTCAATAGCAACTTTTTAGAAATAAACAAACATTGTTTTTATTTTTTGTAAGTTTGGTTGATTCTTTTTTCAATGAATGTTTCGGCATCGGACTTAAATTAAAGAGGTATGAGGTACAGCGTATAAAGTTCACTCATCCTTCATTGGGACGATCCTCCGACCAGACGGGTGTTGTGTCTGGTGGGCTACTTCCCGAAGATTTAAGTCGGGCTGTTGTATCTATATGCTAGTTTCGCGGTAAACTCTACTTGCGCGATTCAGGATTTTGCGTAACGTCAGAGTGATCCGTAGTTCGCATGTGGCTATGTAGATGCCACCACAACCTCTTGTATTTTAATTTTTATCACATTAATATTATAAAGGCGAAAGTTTGTGAGAGTTTATATGTTTGTTACTTCTTCACGCTCAAACGGCTGGACCAATTTTAATAAAATTTTGTATGGAGGTAGCTAATACCCTGGATTAATATATAGGCTATATATAGGCTTTTTGTCCCGAAATTCCCATGGGATCTACACTTATGCGGGTGAAACCACGGGGCATAGCTAGTTGGCAAATAAATTGCTCTATGTAGACGTGCCTCTAAAACTATTTACATGACCTTAGGAACAAACAAATAGATATATTTTATTAAATCAAATGATATACCAAAGGAAATCGAAAGTGGCCCCGAAGATCAAAAAACCTGATATAAACCACTGTGCCTTTAGCCTTTTTATAAATAAACGTTATGAGGAAACCGCGACTTACGTGTTGAAGGTCGTGGGTTTAAACCTAGGCAGGCAACCCATTTACTTTGTGTAAATAATTTCATCACCATTTCATTTCCATTCTCAAAACGGTAAAGGAAAACATGAGGAAACCAGCTTGTCCTAGAGCCAAATATTCGAAGACATTATGTCATCTACTAACCCGCACTGGGCCCGCTGCTTTTTTTTTTTGGGCTGGCTGGGGTAGTTAAGTCGAGGGGTAAAATGACTCGTTTATGCCCGAGTTAAACACTCTGCTTTTCACTTCGATTGCGAGAAAATGAAACCGGTATAAAGACAGTTATAACAGTATATTCACTATTCAAAAATGTTGCAATATTGAAGAAGAAAATAGCTAATTCCCGCCACAAAACTTTTTAAAAGTTTTTTTTTTTTATTTTCAACATATTGTGTCATTAGACTTGGGTACCTACTTCATACTGCCAAGTCATAAAAATGTTTCTTTGCGTTTTTAAATAATACATGACAACTATTTGGTTTTATTAAATTAACGATAGAAAACACGGAAGTGATATAAATTAAAGCAAATAAAATAACGACTGTAATCTGCGACTTTTTACCCGACTGCGCGATGCAAAGGAGTGGTAATGTTTTTATCAGCCTATGTATGTACGAGTATGTATGTCGCTGGTGGGCATGATTACCTTAGTCTTAGAAAAAAAAAATACTTTATGCACTAGAACATAAAAAGCGACTTTATGTCGCCTACGCACAACATCAACACGAACTTTTAGAGCATCAGAAGTAAAAAATATTATGAGGGCAAGGAGTAAAAAATTCTCACAATTTTATTTTCATGTGATGACTTTTTTATGCTTTTTTTGTAATGAAGTAGGTAGGTACATTTAATGTAGTGACTGATAGATTCCACATCACCGCTAGCACCATACGACATGGGGTTAGTATGTAGGCGATAACACGATTTTGTCTCTTGTGCACATAAGAAAGAATCGAGCGCAGCTGTTAGTTGACTCAACCACATAAATACAACAGAGGTCAATAAAAGTGCACAAAAAAGACAAACTTATGATAATACTTAACACAAAAGTATTTTATCATAAGTTTGTCTTTTTTGTGCACTTTTGTAGTAGCACATAGTAAAAATAAAATACTAGTAATAATTTATACACCCATTATATTTTTTACTTATACAATATTTTTGAATGGTAGAAAATGTAGAAAATGTTTACTATTTAGCTAGCTATTTATAGGTCTAGTTGGTGGTGGAAATTTGGACCAAGTCCCATTCATTTTTGGGCATTGTCCTTTGTTTAAAACAGTTATAAGTACAGCACTTCATAATCTCCACTTATAATCCGCTCAACCCTTTCCTTCCCTTCCTTCCCTCTGTTCCCTATGGTATCTCGGAAAGGGCCTAACGAAACGGCTTTTCAATTAGGGTTCACAAACGGATGGTAAAGGATAATATTTAAATAATAAATAACCCAGCAGGATCGCCAACCGGTGTTTATACAGAAAATTGGTTTTTGAAAAACTCCTTGTTTTGAAATTACAGTGGCTGGATGCGGCTTACTCGTACGTCGTCGGCTTGTGTCAACTCGACTTTTTAATTTTGTTGTCATTTATAAAAATGTACAGAGGCCAGCACATCAAGCTACCCCATTCTGTCAAATTTTCCCAATCAAATATTAACCTTATTCCTTTGTAGTAAAGTTGAAAATCTATCAAAGAAATTTAACAGATTGGGGTAGCTTGATGTGCTGGCCTGATGTAGCTAAAGTACATTTTAGTGTTATTTTGGCTACATTTTTTGGGATACAGAGGGCAGGAAAGAGGTGGAGCACAATTTGCGACATAGCTCCAATTCAATTCAATCTTTTTTGCATCGATAATGTACACAGTATAAATCAATAATCAATTATGGACCCTGTCGGACACAGCAAAATTTTAAATAAATAGGAGAGAGGAAGAGCGCTTTTTTGGTCTCCACATCCACTGCCGTTTCGCCGAGGTAGCCCCACGTTACCAGGTTGGAGTTACATGTACCCATTTGTGTCTGGAGACGGTGCAGGGACTTCAAAGTGGACGCAAACATGCAGTCAAAGTGACCCCTGCGCTGCCACCGACGACATCGTGGAATTGGCAAACTTTTAGGCCAACAAGATCAGAGGGGCAATTCTCGTAATTTTAAGAACGTTCACAGTCTGTTCTCAGTCTCAATCTGTCAAAAATACCTCTTAATTTCCCTCCATTTTGACAAGTTTTTGACATTTGTTTGTCGCTGAGATGAGACTGCGACTAGATTTTGAACGTTTTAAATTACGAGAATTGACCTTCTAAATACATTTGTGCCACGAATTGTACCGAATTGTCAATTGTGCGGATACACAATTCGTTCATCGCGCATACATAGCCCTAAACTTACCAAAATATAGCACCTACATTTTATGAATAACTCTGCCCTAAGTAGAATTCGAACCCAGGACAAGACATTTAGCAATAACTCTTGCACCCACTACTCAATCAATCAATCTGCCTAGCTTTCTCCCAACTATGTTGGGGTCGGCTTCCAGTCTTACCAGATGCAGCTGCATACCAGCATTGTCCATGGAACACTTTCTATTAAAATCACTAATTCCACTAGCTGAGACTTGAACTCACAACCCATCACTCGCTAGTCTGACATTATCAAAAACAACTTAAAACCACACCCAACTTAACAAAGTAAAGAAATGAAAGAGAATACCTACTGTACCAACAGTACCTTGACTAAAATAGTTCACTAGTTCACAAGGCATGACGTCAGAGGTAGCAAAAGGGGTGAAACGGGGTGAAAAGGGGGTGGTCGTAGTATAAATTTCCGGGACAGTACTTTCAACGGGCAAGACTTTAATGCCCATCAGGCTAGAAGGCGTAAGTTGAGCCCTAGATTGCTCTAGATGGCTTTAATAAATACAGTTTTGGAAGAGGTTTTGCCCATTTTATTGTGAAATATTAGGGAAGTTCTTCATGGTAACAACAGATGCTGTTTTTGAATGGCGTTAAGTGTTTATAAGTAAAAGCAGGGTTGTTCCGCAAGGAGATGCTTACCTTTAGATCTAAATAAAGCTTTAGGCACGCTCCCAATTATAATATTCTTATGCATAATCAGCCTATAATGTTTCCATGCATTGCTGGGACACGGGCCTCCTCTCATCGAGAGGAAGTGGGCCGTAATCCACCACTCGGGCCCAGTGCGGTTTGGTAGATATCACATGTCTTCGAAGTTTTGGTTCACGATGTTTTCCTTCACCGTTTTGAGAGCAGTGTTGATGAAATTATTTACACAAAGTAAAGCGCCTGCCTGGGTACAAAAACACTACCTACAACTCGTAAGTCGGGCTGTTACCACTGGGCTACCACTGCTCTCCATTCGCTGATGCAACCATACTGCCAAGTATGTACAGTCAACAAAAGAGATAAGTATGCAGGATCGCGGGATATAGTTGAAGTTTAGTAAGAAACCACTGGATGTTCTCGAATAAAATTTAATTTTATTAACCAGCTCTTTTATCAAATTAAATTTCAGTCGGCTACATCCATCGGTTTCTTACTAAACTTCAACTATATCCGACGATCCTGCATACTTATCTCTTTTGTTGACTGTACCTACCGAACTAGCAAAATATGTGCTGTCTGTATTCTTATGACTTGAACATAAATGTAGACATGTGGGTGTACACTTTTGTCTACCCTTTCAGGGAATATTGCCCTGTTGTTATGTAATGGAGATAAAAGTAAGCTCGGTGTCAGGTCACCCCGAACAAGCAACTCTTATTGAACCACTTTGATTACAATATCGCTCAGAAAAAAAAACAACAGTGGCACTCCGGGAGTGCCAATAGAAGTGAAAACTTGAACAATTAGGTACATGTGTATTTTTTTAATCGTCATATAAACAAAACACAAACAGAATACTTTGCCATCACTCACTGACATATCGGAAATACATTAAAACCAATACATCCCGAGGACAGCCGAACACATCCGAATGTAGCGCAATGTCGGTAACAGTGTCGCGAGTTCAATGGTTTTCCATTTAACCAATTTACAAACACGTAGGCCGTATTGCTATCGAATTTTATCGTAATTTATGAGGGTACCAAGCAAAAGTTACTTATGTAAATATTACATGGAATGTTGGACTTCTCTGTTAGTTTTTGTTTAACAAACATTGTGTCAAAACATATCGTTATGGTAGTTTATCCATAAGTTAAAAACTTATTCTGAACAAAATCTAGGTTGGCCGAAGCAAGGAAAACCTGTTCAGGTGGAGATTCATAGACGACTCCGCCTTGGAGTGTAATTGTGGTGCTGACGATGGGACACTTAATGTTATGTCCTACGTGTCCTATCAGCTGCACTTTGCAGGAATTGATGGACGGTACTGATGGCGCCAACCACGTAGCCGAATTCTCGGCTAAG
Source organism: Hydraecia micacea (assembly GCA_914767645.1). Taxonomy (NCBI): domain Eukaryota; kingdom Metazoa; phylum Arthropoda; class Insecta; order Lepidoptera; family Noctuidae; genus Hydraecia; species Hydraecia micacea. Next base: position 1,913,463 of record OU611798.1, read on the forward strand.
TCCATTTAGATTGCCAGCAACACGCAAAGAAGAAGATAGCTCATTCCTTCTGACATTCCTTCTGAATAAAGAGCCCTTGCAAAAAGAAGAGGGGTTTGTGGCTAAGTAATAGCAGGCGCTCGGGTCGATCGATCAGGTTAAGCTAAGCTCGCCGCGGTTGATCCATGGGTGGGTGACCAACTTCACATACCTAGACCCCTCCGTGCTTCCGAAAGCACGTTAAGCCGTTGGTCCTGACTGTCATACGTGAATCTTTGACAGTCCTTACGGGTCGTCAGTAGCCCAAAAGTCTGACAACCTGTCTTACCATGGGTCAAACTCAAATTCAAAGCATTTATTTCAATTAAACCATGTACAGGCACTTTTGAATTGTCAAAATTAAATACCTAGTCGGTCAGCCAGTCAGAAAGTTGAAGCTAGTTGCCCATTCCAAAACGTAGATCTCTATGGAGAAGAACGGGCAAGAAACTCCATAGACACTCTTTTAAATCAAGGTATTACAAAATCCTGGGTATATTATCCTTGCTGCTTCTACATGTGAGAATAATGTAAAAAAGAATAACACAAATGAAGAAACAAATCAAAATATATGTTTAAAAATAAGCGAGATAACCAGTCTCAACCGACGGCACCCGTTCACGAACATGACGCGTGGGTCAGCACCATCCAGCTCAACCAATTTGTAGGGAACCGCATCGTATTACCCCCAGTAACTGGGTTGTGGAGGTCAGATAAGGCAGACACTCCATGTAAAATACTTGTATTCAGCTGCATCCGGTTAGACTGAAAGCCGACCCCAACGTAGTTGGGAAAAGGCTAGGCAGGTGCTGAAGACAAAAAGAAATAAATTAAACAAGCCACATTCAATTAACTTTGAATTTCCAATAACATTAACAAGATTACACTTATGATATTTTAATTTATAAAACTTATTTAATTTCCGTAAAATATTGCTTGTCTGTGTTTAAATATTGTGGCCAATAAATAATTAGCATAATAATTATAAACACATTAATTAATGAATTAAGTTTGGTTGGTGCCCAAGTGCCAAAATGCATATTTGTGGTTCGACAATAAACCTGTGGGGTATCTGCGTACGTAACACACTCACAATAACAATTCAACATTCATTGCGTTATTTACGTTATCGAGCAGACTTATTTTTCAAACGCATATGTTTGAAAAATAAGTCAGCAATGTATTAGGAATAGCTTTCAAAATCGTTCGGATTGTGATAGAAAGTGTGTTACGCAGTCGGGGTGCGGGTCCTATGCAGGCAGATCGAGTTTAAAAAAAAAATTACTGTAAAGATAAATATAAGAGTTATTCCGGTCTGATCCCCTCATTGGGTCGTTAGTTTGGCCCATTGTTCGTCTGACATGCGGCAGATGTGTCCAGCCCAGTTCCATTTTAGCGTGGCAGCTTTCCAAATGACATCAGTTATCTTTGTGATGGAACGGATGGTCGTAAATAAATTTAAATGATGACTGACGGTAGAAAACAACCCTTAGATATTGTATATCAAATAACATCTCTACCTTTACAAGGAACCAATCCTGATGATAAGTGTGTATCCCGAAACGAATTTGAAAATCTCCCGATTTGTTCGAGACGAACACGGAAAACGGAATCCGAAATCAGCTGTTTATACCCTCAATTTTTATGCGCATTTATTTTGAGAGCGTATACATCAACACTGTGCGATTTAGATGGCTTAGCGAAAATAGAATCTCTTTATATTGCTGTACTTTATAGACCATGTATCAGAAAGGGGTGGTCTTTAAGGGTGTGGTACAGGCCATCAAACTGAACAACTTTCTCTACGGGACCAACATCGTAATCGGAACGAACTAATCAACCGTCCCATACATTTGGGTCGAGTAGGTATTGAAGTTTTGTATGGGACAGTTGTTTTTTTTTTCCTTGAAGGAAAATGGGTAAGACCGGACCCACTCACAAACTCAATTGTAGCATTATGAACTATATCGGTCTTTTACGCCCTCAGGTAGTAGTTTAATTAATCCTAAGTATCCGTGCGTGATCCATTGCCACTCATTCGATGTCCATCGCGCACAGCATGGATGGAAAGCAGCAGATGAAGTGATTTTTTACTCCGTTGGTGTAATTGCAGTTTGGCGTTCCAGTGTGAGGATAAATAAAAAAAAAATAAAAAATGCCTATGGCATTAAGTCCGCCTCTGTACATTTTTGTGCTTGAAGTATTAAATAAATAAATAAATAAATAAGAAAGCATCTATGAATTTACTTGAAAAATGAGATACATACCTACGTGAGGAAGCTAGATTTATTTAATAAAGAGAAATATTTAATTTATCCTCTAAAAACTTATTGACATGCTAAAGATGGACACTTTTTTTTTTTTAAATTGAGCTTTTTTAACTTTCTGGCTTCATACCACAGTCCTTTCTGATACACATATGACTGCCTTGTAGATACAAATATGACTGCCTCGCTGGTTCGCTGGTGGTGGTGTCAATGTGACTACTGAGTGGTGAAATTTTGGGATCTAAATCCGGGTCAATTCAAGCGTTAATGTATAGAATCAAGTTCTTCAAACTTAACAGACAGCTGTGCTGCTGGGGAGTTTGTTGCGTCACTTCTTCTTGCCAACTAAAGCACTAGAAAGGGTGAAGCGCGGGCGTTTTGGGGGACTGTCTTATGTAATTTTGACGTTCAAAAAGTGCTGATTCTCAGCCTAGTTTGATTATATGACTTTTGTTTTAATTTAGAAAATTCTCAGTAGAAGTCTGCACTTATACCCGATTCACGGTTGCTCGTCCTCGATAACATGAGACTTTCCCATCACTGGCCAGGTGGCTGCTGATACATAGGTCAACTATAATATTAGGTACATGTTTTGGGGGACTCTTTTATGTACAAATAAAATATATTCCACAAAAACCGTTTCGGAATAAAAAGTATCCAACGTGGTATAGTTCGTCAGTTATTAAAACAATTAAAAAAATATATAAATACTTTAAAAAAATCAAAACCTATGGTAATATATTTGACGAATTAACATTCAAGCTTCTTCGTAGAAGGGTGAAAACTATGGAATCTCAATGCCACGGCAACTATTTAGATCTGACAGAAAATTTGATTAAATTTTCTTTATATTTAACCTCTATTTCCCGAAGGAGAATTCAGGAGTTGGGCTGTCAACCAGTTTACGAACAAAGAATGGGAGGAAGCCTTTTACTTCCTCAGTACAAAATCAAAATAATTTTCCAAGACGGCACAAACTTCATAACTTTCCTTTTAGCTGCAAAATCGGGTAGAAATTAATTAACGTAACGTTACAATTTACAAAGACTATTACCATAGCTATGGCGTCCTTTGAGCCTCTCTATTTTACTAAATTTATTAATTTCTATAACTTGGGTATTGCCAAATTGGCCGTAACTCGGTTCAAGGTCCTTCTAGGGAAAACTTTCTACTAATTGAATTCTGTACTAGACACTTTCGCCGATTTTAAGCTTTCAATTTTCATTATTTTGTTAGTGATTTCGTCATGGTTAAGATCCTACTGTTTTTGAGGGACCAGTTGAAACTTGGTGGTTCATAAAAGATTCCTTGTGAATCTTCTAGAAATACAACAAAATGTTTGATAAGTGTTTACGCCCGCATCTATAATTATTGTGAAGACGTGTAGCGTTGTGTCGCATTTGCTATTCTAAATGGCCAGGCGCATACTGTCATTTTTTTTTAACTTATTCCGACCCATTTTTTTTTCTAAAATTTCTAACATCCCGCCAACTTGTACGCTCCGTATAATTTTAGAACGCTAACATATTGGGACGCCATGGCGACGTCGCTGGCTACGTATCCAAACAATTCGTATTGAAATATATGACAGATAACTCACTTGGCTACGGTCTGGTGACGTCGCCAATATGGATGCGTAGCCACGACCGACCGGCCCCTACGTGGAGACTGCATACTCTAGCGACCTGGCGACGCGTAGCCAAGTCGCCAGTATTTTGTATACTAGTTAGTTTTACGCGTCCCTCACTCAGTGGCCAACTGATCGCCAGGACTGAGAGTCAGTAGCGACTGGCTACATATTTGGCAATCTCATTTGGCTACGGTAGGTAGCCAGAGGTAGCCAAGGATATGTATAGCCAGCGACGTTGCCATGGCGTCCCAGTGGCGTCCCTCTTATTGTATAATATAGTTTATTCCTAACTAGCAGCGCCCCGCGGTTTCACCCGCATAAGTTTCGATCCCATAGGAATATCGGGATAAAAAGTATCCTATATCCTTTCTCGGGACTCAAACTATCACTGTACCAAATTTCATCTAAATCGGTTCAGCGGTTTAAGCGTGAAGAGATAACAAGACAGACAGACACACTCGCATTTATAATATTATAGTATGGATTAAACTACTCGTACCATACCTCGATACGAGAGTTCCATTGAAGATGACTAAGCCCGAACAATAAGTAAGATCTTTTATTTAATTTATTTGGGAAACTATAAATGCTGAAATTGGAAACATTACAAAATACAATATTTTTCCCATAAAGTAGAATTAGTTTTAACTAACGAGTTTATTTACCTAACGAGGTGAATAAACTCGTTAGTTAAAACTAACAACGGTTATTAATTGAATACACACTAATACTTAAATAGTAATCGATTAATTAACTATTTACTATTTGTGTTTAATTAACATTATTACAAATTATAAAGCTTAGCCAATGTTTGTTGCCCTGTGTTGCCATACCAGTGATCGAGGTCAAGAGCGGGGTCCATTCAGCAATAAAAAAAAAATAAAAAAAACACGCTGATATCAAAACGTGGTCATCAATGCCGATTCCTTCATTGTATCTGACCCCAGTGAGACAATAACAGGCTAATATTATACCACAATCGACCAACAAATATTTCCACAATAAACTTAATTATTTACGTCATCAAAAACTAATTATATTTCCTTTAAAACGGCGGCACTAAATCAATTACTATCCATCGCTATAACTGCCACCCAGATCGGACAGCCAGACAGACAGACCTTACGCAGACGTTGTTATTAAATATTAATTACCAATCAATTTTCGATTACGAACGCAAATTAAGCGAACAATTTCATTATTTTTGGGACACATTACTGTTAATTATTTTGTTGTTTGATGTTTTTAAGGATAGTTTTCTGTAGGGATTGGTTTGCTCTTTATTTTAGCTTGTATAGTGTTTATTTATGAACATACAATAAACAAAGAAAAAACGTATACAGTAAATAGGTTTATTATAAGGTTTAACGGCTGAATAAGAACTACTTAATTCTTGTTTAAAATATCGGAGATTATTATGATACTATAGCTATAGACTATATAAGCCTTTGCCAGTTCAGTTGTTTTAGCGTGAAAACGTAACAAACAAACTGAATTTCACATTTATAATATTAAGTTAGAATTAGGATTTAGTAGGATAGGTATTTCATTTACAAAACGTTATTATGTACGTATGAATATTCGGAACGCCAGTGCCATCTGGTGGCGCTCGAAAGAGTCTAGCCTGAGTTCGTGGGGAGTCGAAGAGAGCGAGTGGCGAGGTGGAGCGGCTCTCTTGGACATTGGACATCGTACGGACAACATGTGCTCAGAAACTGTCCTGCGCTCCGTATCTCGTTGTGTCGTGTACCTACAGTCTGCAATTCGCTGGCGTGGTTAATTTGTTCGTGAAATTATAATCTTCAGGGCAATTGCGTAACACATTATCATTCGGAATCGGTTTCATTTTAACAGCTCAACAACATTCATTGCGTTATTTACGTGTTGAGCAGATTCTTTTTTTCGAACTTATGTAGCAATGGATTAGCAATTAGCTTCAAAATTATTCAGATTCCAGCTGATAGTGTGTTTAGTGTGTGTGTGTTGTGTGCGTGTGGTAGTGTGTGTGTTGATAGTGTGTGTAGTGTGTGTGTAATTAGGGCGCTGATTTGAACTGCAAACGGTTTTTTCTATTGCACAATAACCAACACTAGCCACAGTACGCCCACAGTAATTAAAATATGGGTGATGATAACGACACAGACATACCTTCTCCGCCATGTAAATATTATCTTGACTAATAAAAATAAACAGTATTACGATTTAAACAATATCATCCAAAAGAAATATGGGAACTCCCTCTAAAATGCTTTAAATCAAAACTACACAAATGGCTTATTGATAATATAATTGTTTTTATAGTGTAAAAGAATTTTTTGATAAAAAAATAGGCAATAAATATAAGATAATTATGATGCTGAGTTTGAATTATATTACTTTATATACCTATTATTCTTATGTGTTCAAATAGATACGAAACCCTAATAACCAATGTTATTAAAAATTTGTTAATTTTAACAAATTAATGCGTTAAAGTCACATCTAGTATGTTTAAATATTTGCATGCCAGTCCATGGCGAAACATGTAAGATCATCACTTTATGTATAAGACCTTAATGTAACATGTTTTAAAGCAAATAAATATATTGTAATCTATTCTATTCAAACAATGTATCCTCTTCCATCCAAAACCCATTATCGCCACGTTGACGAAGTAATACACAATGTTTACATTTAATAACTGCTCCGTTTACATTTCGCAAGCTGATTACTGTATCATTTTGTATGGTAGCACTGAGATTAATGCCCTACCTTGAAAATAAATTGAAGTTTGATGGCGAGGCTTATTTCCCTAGCACCCGGAGAGTGGTGGTTCTATCTTCTGTGGACGGTCACCACGTCGCCACTACAAACTTACATAACATAACATAACATACATAATCAGCCTATAATGTTCCCACTGTTGGGACACAGGCCTCCTCTCAGTGAGAGGGAGTGGGCCTACAAACTTATCTGGGCCCTAATTCGGTCATAATTAGGTCATGTAATCCCCATGACCATGACTGCTGAGCGTGGAGGTTCGATTCCCGGATTGGGTTAATAGATAGAACTTTGCAATTTTTTTTGTATCGTGAAAATGTCATTGTATCGTGTATTTCTTATAAAGGATTCTAGGCGATATAGTCAAAAAACATACACTAAAATTTTAAATCCCTAGTCCATATACTAAAAAAGGTACACTGTAAAGAAAAATCACATTCATCAAAATTATAAGCAAATATGTGGTTTTGATACCATAATATTATGATAATAATGACCTAGTAGACCTTCTACGGTGTTGCTACGCCTCTCCGTCTGCTACGCCGGTTTCGTAGCATAGCTGAAGCCTCTCCGTCTGCTACGCCGGTTTCGTAGCACATGGGCTACGCAACACAATGAGGACTTCACGCTTTCGCTTTTTCTTTTATCTCAGGTACATAGATTGAATGGGTTGTTATATAGTATTGTGACAAAGTCAAAATGTGAAAAAAGGTTTTCTGTCAGAAAATTTTCAGTCGATTACCGGAAACCCTTTTTTTCGACCCGAAAATTTTGACCGTCATTGTTTTTAAAAAAATAAGTTTATTATTGAACTACGAATCACTCAATTATCAAATCCTAAGAAGTGTCAAGTTAATATGAGCGATGCAATGACCAGAAAATGAACGGCTTTTTTTTTTCAAAATTACGTATAAGTTACTCGCAAAAACACACGAAGATGCACGTCGAGCTGTTGGTCCCGGTTGTCATTCGTAGAACTTTGACAGTCTTTACGGGTACCGGGTCGTAGTGTTTCAGGTCTGACAACCAGTCTCAGCAAGCAGAAAGGGGTAACGTGTTACCCAGTGACTGGGATGTCCACAACCCAGTTGACTAACTGCTGTTGTAACGTGTTACCCAGTGACTGGGATGTCCACAACCCAGTTGACTAACTGCTGTTGTAACGTGTTACCCAGTGACTGGGATGTCCACAACCCAGTTGACTAACTGCTGTTGTAACGTGTTACCCAGTGACTGGGATGTCCACAACCCAGTTGACTAACTGCTGTTGTAACGTGTTACCCAGTGACTGGGATGTCCACAACCCAGTTGACTAACTGCTGTTGTAACGTGTTACCCAGTGACTGGGATGTCCACAACCCAGTTGACTAACTGCTGTTGTAACGTGTTACCCAGTGACTGGGATGTCCACAACCCAGTTGACTAACTGCTGTTGTAACGTGTTACCCAGTGACTGGGATGTCCACAACCCAGTTGACTAACTGCTGTTGTAACGTGTTACCCAGTGACTGGGATGTCCACAACCCAGTTGACTAACTGCTGTTGTAACGTGTTACCCAGTGACTGGGATGTCCACAACCCAGTTGACTAACTGCTGTTGTAACGTGTTACCCAGTGACTGGGATGTCCACAACCCAGTTGACTAACTGCTGTTGTAACGTGTTACCCAGTGACTGGGATGTCCACAACCCAGTTGACTAACTGCTGTTGTAACGTGTTACCCAGTGACTGGGATGTCCACAACCCAGTTGACTAACTGCTGTTGTAACGTGTTACCCAGTGACTGGGATGTCCACAACCCAGTTGACTAACTGCTGTTGTAACGTGTTACCCAGTGACTGGGATGTCCACAACCCAGTTGACTAACTGCTGTTGTAACGTGTTACCCAGTGACTGGGATGTCCACAACCCAGTTGACTAACTGCTGTTGTAACGTGTTACCCAGTGACTGGGATGTCCACAACCCAGTTGACTAACTGCTGTTGTAACGTGTTACCCAGTGACTGGGATGTCCACAACCCAGTTGACTAACTGCTGTTGTAACGTGTTACCCAGTGACTGGGATGTCCACAACCCAGTTGACTAACTGCTGTTGTAACGTGTTACCCAGTGACTGGGATGTCCACAACCCAGTTGACTAACTGCTGTTGTAACGTGTTACCCAGTGACTGGGATGTCCACAACCCAGTTGACTAACTGCTGTTGTAACGTGTTACCCAGTGACTGGGATGTCCACAACCCAGTTGACTAACTGCTGTTGTAACGTGTTACCCAGTGACTGGGATGTCCACAACCCAGTTGACTAACTGCTGTTGTAACGTGTTACCCAGTGACTGGGATGTCCACAACCCAGTTGACTAACTGCTGTTGTAACGTGTTACCCAGTGACTGGGATGTCCACAACCCAGTTGACTAACTGCTGTTGTAACGTGTTACCCAGTGACTGGGATGTCCACAACCCAGTTGACTAACTGCTGTTGTAACGTGTTACCCAGTGACTGGGATGTCCACAACCCAGTTGACTAACTGCTGTTGTAACGTGTTACCCAGTGACTGGGATGTCCACAACCCAGTTGACTAACTGCTGTTGTAACGTGTTACCCAGTGACTGGGATGTCCACAACCCAGTTGACTAACTGCTGTTGTAACGTGTTACCCAGTGACTGGGATGTCCACAACCCAGTTGACTAACTGCTGTTGTAACGTGTTACCCAGTGACTGGGATGTCCACAACCCAGTTGACTAACTGCTGTTGTAACGTGTTACCCAGTGACTGGGATGTCCACAACCCAGTTGACTAACTGCTGTTGTAACGTGTTACCCAGTGACTGGGATGTCCACAACCCAGTTGACTAACTACTGTTGCTGGAGTGTCCTAGTGCCCGTTCACCTGCACCTCAGATAACCTAGATAATTATTACGTATTTATATGCAACGTACCGCGGCTGCGACCCGACTAAGTAACTCCTTCATAGTTATTAAACTCAATGTGCCATGGACTAGTGTGTTTGACTGTTGTCCGTCCTATATCTGCATATCGGACAGGACGAGGACGAATTTACGATTGCACAATGTCTACTCTACTTTTTCGGTTTTTTATTCGGAATAATGACAAACTTTGACAATTTATTCCAAGACTGGATAAATTACAAGTCACGGCTACAACAATGGGTTATTGCCAATGATATTACGGACGTATCGGACAAGAAAACGAAATCGGAATGTTATTGATGCCGCATTCAACGTGGCACCTTCTGGGCTCAAACTATGTTGGGTTTGCGTTGTATAAGCGCATACAACCCTAAGTGAGAGTGAACAGGCGTCTTCTGGATAAACTCGTCGTCGACTTTGTCTCTGTCGCCTATAACCTAGACTAGAGTCAAGAGCAAGTCCATTTCAAATAAAAAACAAAATGTAAAAACAAAGAAAACAGGAAGAGTACCATCGACACAAAAAAAAAGAATTAAACGATGACAGCATTCCTCAAACACAACACCACTTATGTATTGCCATTCCTCAAAAGCCTCTTCCATTCTAAAATTAAATGACGCGTCTATATAAGGGGGTAAGCGGTCCAGTTAATCAGGCTACCCCAGAGAGGCTGGGCTACAAGATAACTGCATTACTTTGATGTGGATCCGCTCATTGATTCCACGAATTATGTCGCTCTCTCTTCGGGTAGGGATAGCAGAAAAAGTTTACGAAATTTTTTTATTTTAGTGCGGCAGAATCCAACAAGATTCCACTGCAAAATTTTAGGCATTCCACCTTGCCCCACCAGTGGGGCGGCTGGTGGGGCAAAGTGGAATAATCCTTACCACGAATTTACCACTGCTGGGCAAAGGTCTCCCCCAAGTCCTTCCAGGAACTCCTTTCCCGCGCCACCTCAAACCAGCCCTCGCGGTACGCGTCCAGGTCATCTCGCCACAGCTTTCTGGGCCGTCCTCGGCGGCGCTATCCATCTTCAGGCACCCATTGTGTGGAAACTTTTGCCCAGCGGTCATCCTGCATGCGGCTGATGTGACCCGCCCAATTCCACTTGAGCCTGGCAGCCTTCTTGTCTACGTCTATTATACCCATTTTGGAACTCAGCATGGTGTTCCAAAATATTTATATTAATTTGGCAATTTTGTGTTTGAAGCGTTTGAATCTGAAACAAATAACGATTAAAATTGTCGTTTTGATTTAAAATACAACTGTCACTCTTTAAATACTATTTTCAGGTGTCTTCTAGATATAATTAGTCACTTTTTGTGTCTGTTTGTGTGACCGCATGTCCTCCTAACCTACCTATGCAAAGGATTTTGATGCAGTTTTCACCATCAATTAGAGAATTTATTTGATTCCATTAAATCCATTCCATTGATTACAAAAAATGTCATTGAAAAAGAAATCTCGATATTTAATCCAGTAAACGTGTAAACCACTTATAATATTACAAGTTATTGGTTTTCATCGCATACCAATTGTTTTCCAAAGTCCCTCTCTCGCAACACTCTCTGAGGAATAATCCAATCCTCAGCGATAAAACTCCAATAATTATCAACAACTACCGACACGCGAACAAGATTCAGTTATTTAGTTGTTTTCAAACACGCTCGAATTTCGGCTGAAGTTTTGACCTAACTTTAGTTATCTATAAAGTTTTCTTCACACAATATGGGACAGACATATTCTAATAGAACTAGTTAGGCTGAAAACTGAGCCTAGGTCAAGCATACTTTGGACAATGATAATGGTTAAAGTTTCTTATTTAATGAAGTTGGACTGTCTGCGACCAATACGCTCGGTCAGTGATGTAATCAAATAGGTAGCTACTTTTGTGGTAAAGACGTTTATGTATCACTAAATTACAATAGAGAAAAAAAAAGTGGCACTCCGGGAGTGCCGACAGGAGTAAAAACAAAACACAAACAGAATACTTTGCCATCACTCACTGACATATCGGATATACATTAAAACCGAGTACATCCCGAGGACAGCCGAACACATCCGAAGTGGTGTCGGTTGCGGTAACAGTGGCGCGAATTCAATGGTTTTCTCCCATCTCAAAAAATGCCCAACGCACCTAAAGAAGTTTCCACTTCAAAAAATAAAAACATAATCACCAAACTTATTAATGATGACATCTACCAACTCGCACTGGCCCCGCGTGGTAGATTACAGCCCCCAACCTCGAAGAGAGGCAGCCTGTCTTCCAGCAGTGCGGAACATTATAATCTGATTATGCATTTATGACATTGAGCTTGCTCATGTCAAGTTTGAAGTTGATGTACAGACGCCAGCACATCAAGCTACTACAATCTGTCAAATTTCTTTAATAGATTTTTAATTTATCGCTAAAGCATAAGGTTCAAAGTTGATTGGGAAAATTAATTTACCTCTCTCGAACTTAATGCGTTTTATAGCCATATTATAATAATACCTATATTTCTTTATTTTGTAATTTGTCCATTCATTGTCATAATCCCTTAGCCGTTATTTATGATGCCTACGGATTAATTCACCATCTATAAATAATTAAGTAACACACACACAGCAATGAAGCTCATGAGTTTGTCTGTTTATTTGAACGTGCTAAACTCTAGAACTGTTATTCGGTAATTAAAAATATAATTTTGTATTTGATAGCCCAATTCTTGACGAAGGCAAATAGCCTTCCTACATCACGCCAGGACCCATAGGAGCCGAGCAGAAAGAAAAAAGTCAAAAAGAAAGCTAAGCGAACATGAAGTAAGAGCGCAGGCAGGCGATGCGATGCGACGGGGTCGGTCGAGGGAACAAGAAATTTAAGAAGAAGTCGCGGGCATAAGGCATCATCTTCTCATCATCTGTCTAGCCTTTTCCCAACTATGTTAGGGTCAGCTTCCAGTCAGAATTCAGGTGGCCTACCATGATCTAATTCAAAACGATTCAAAAACAAGACATTTCAGTTTAGGTTCCTAAACTGCATCGCTTGAGCTGCTCTATGGACGTCATGGTACCAAACAAGTATGAATGAAACCAAAACTTGCGACTCAGTTTGGGACAATCGCTGTCAGCAGAATGGCACGGCCTAAACTGAATCGTTAAACTGACGTCATGGTAGGAATAAGAAGAACAAATCAGTTTAAGTCCTAAAATGGATCGCGTTAAGAGCTTGTGGTAGGCCTCCAGTAGCTAGATAAAATAAGAATGCAGCAATCTACTCACTCTAAAGTAGGAAGACTTGTGACTACCACAGAGGAGTTCTTTTAATTAATTCTAGACATATTAGTCCAACAAATAGACTAAAAGCACCAAACATATTGTAAAGCTTTTTAATTATGTTACAAACTACCCTCGCTTCTCGATAAAAAAAAACACAACATAAAATAAAACCTTTAGAAACCGCTTACTCCTATCCGATTAATTAACCATTCCTGTACAGAGAAAATAGAAAAAAAAAATAGAAAATAATTTAGCAGATTGTTTTGCTAACCCTACCACTTAGAGAAAAAGATCCCTGTTTTTATTCAACGGAGAAAAAAGCTCGCCTTTGCGTTGCATTAGTGCGATTGTCTTTAATAAAGTTTTTTTTTTTGCTAGCCCTCCTTGGTGAGGGATTTTATTTTTATTTATTGCAACTAGGTTTGGTTCTCAAACTTATCGCATTGTTAAGGTTACTATTGCCTTTTATTGAGTTTATTTTGTACCGCTTGTTTTGTTTGAGGTTTATAAGGTTGAATGGCGGACGAGCTGTGTAAAAATGACTTTATACTTATTGTTAAAATATCTGGCTGCTTCGTCGGTGTTTTTTTTTTGGTGTGCGGTGTTGATCCTCTTGGACTTCCTCCATCGTGGGGTTGACAGAGGCGCATACACTCTTACCGACTAAAACCACCGCGGTGTTCCACCTCTACCTATGGCCGGGGGTGCGGGATTCGGAAATTAGAAAAAAAAATTGCACCTGTCCGAAGCTGAGGCGGGCTACTAGTAAAAAATAAAAGTATTACTGCTTAAACTCAATTCAATAACTATAAAAGCGAATATGCTAACAATTCCTCTATATTACTACCGTTAATAATGCTTAATGTTGCATTAAAATTGTTTTACTTACCCCAGTAAGCTATATTGAGTACTAGCTGCGCGCCGCGGTTTCACCCGCGTAAATGTCGATCCCGTGAGAATATCGGGATAAAAAGTAGCCTATATGTTAATCTAGGGTATCAGCTACCTCCATACAAAAACACACACCCACTCTAATATTAGTGTGATAGGACCCAATTGAGTGGCTCATGGTTAAATTATAGCCTGATATTGACTATAGTCTCATGGATCTATAAAACGGCGAGGTTAAGGAGAACTTGTTGCGGTCAGTGCAAGGATTGGAGATAGGCTTAATTGTGTACATACATTTATACAGGGTGGCAGTAACATTGCCGCGCATCCTGTAACTATGAATCCAGCACATGATTTTAGACCCCATAACGTAGAAACTTTAGCTCGTTAAAAAAAAAAAACAACTGTTTCATAGAAAACTGCAATACCTTCGCGGTGAAACTGTATGGAACGGCAAATTTTTATACAGGATGAAATTTTAAGCACCGTTTTCCTCTTAAGGGGTCATTGCACACATGAAATCGCAAAAAAAAAATCAGGTGTTCCCTACATTTTGACGACATATGCGAACATAAATGTAGGGAACAGCAAATTTTTTTTTTCACGATTTCGCTGTTGGTCCCATAGTAAAAAGCTGTTCATAATGATGAGTACAATGACCCCTTAGGAAGAAAACGGTGACTAAAATTTCAGCCTGTATAGCTGGTTGCGCGTCGATGTCCTTGCCCTGTATACCTACGTATTGTTTTATACGCCATCTCTAAAACCGGCCTACCGCAGAATCACTCGCGTTACGAATAACAGTTAGCTCCGGCTCGAAGATGTTCTAATGAAAACTGTGAGGTGCGGCCACAGTTCCAGCGGATAGACTACACTATAGGGGATTAATATTGCTTAATAATTGTATTATATTATTGTTGACATTTAATTTTGACATACGTAACTAACTTCTCAATTTAATTGTACTAATATAAAAGAAAATAATTAATAATAATGTTTAATGCATGCAAATTTATGATGATAAGGACCGGCGAATGATAATTGCAATGCTTGTAAAAGGCTGCTAAGTCATAAGTACTAACATAAGATAACACCAACATTGTACACTTAGTTCGCAATAAACGTTTTGATTTTGACTTTGAAAGCGCCAGGGCATCCCGCAAAATTCAAATTTTCTTACTTTATTTGCAATTGGCAGCTCACTATCAGGTTGTATGATTCTTGATGAAGGTGTCCAGCTCATCCCACCATTTTTGTTTGGACCTGTTGCGATGTCGCTTGCCATTAAGAGGGACTCGTTGGGTCGTAAGTTTGGCCCATTGGTCGTCTGACATGCGGCAGATATGTCCAGCCTAATTCCATTTTAGCGTGGCACTTTTCCAAGTGACATCAGTTATATTTAGCCTTTATTTCCCGTAAATCACAGAACCTGACAAACAACCCATGGAAAGTTGAAACAAGCTATTTACGCCACACAACATTTCATAGCACTTAGGCAAAACTTAAACAATACATCCCCCAGTGGGCTTTATAAGCAACATTTATAGGGTCAAGTGGGGGTAAAAAGAGGGGAAAATGGGGGTGAAAAGAGGGAAAACTTGTACGTAATAATAAACAGTTTCCATCGCGATAATTTGAAGTATAAATTATAGCTTAAGGAAATAATAAAAGTTAGTATAATTTTCCGTGCTCGCATTTTCCTGTTAAAAAGTTAACGTTTTTATTTTCGCGCCTCTTCTTCCTAGTTTGTGACACCATATTGTTCATTAGAAATGGTTGGGGACACACGGATATAACGAGTTGCATAAGTAGTTGGCGCTGTTTGTTTTATTAGGAGCATAAATGGGTATTTTTTCTCTTCTATGTCTTATGGATGAATGTTACAATGGGCCAAGTTTTGTGTTTGTTTTATGATACTGCTAAATGTTAAACAACTTTGTCATAAACATGCATTAGTTATTATTATCTGCGTTGCTGGTTATGTGTTTTTGTAAACAAAATAAATCAGAGACATCTTGGAAAAACGCTTGATGTCATCAATTAGATTGTAGGTCAGGTCAAGTTTTCTTTTAATTAAAAATTACTAACAATACATCTTAGTGCCACAAGATAAGCGATGTACAGACGCCAGCACGTCAAGCTACTACAATCTATCAAATGTATTTAATAGATTTTAAACTTTATCGCTAAAGCATAAGGTTCAAAGTTGATTGGGAAAATTTGACAGTTTTGGGTAGCTTGATGTGCTGGTGTCTGTACGAACCTGTCATATTCCGTCAGCTTGAACTACTGCCTCTCTCAATTTCAACAATCTAGTGATCTAGCCTGTGACATATGTACTTTTCAATTTGTTTTTTTCCACTGTCGAGTTGCTGAAGAATTGCCAAACTTAAGTGGCAGTGGGCAGGGCACATTGCTCGCAGAACGGTTCTAGAGTGGCGACCGCGTACCGGAAGACGTAGCGTTGGAAGGCCTCCCACAAGGTGGATCGAAGAGCTTGTGAAGGCTGCAGGAACCCGTTGGATGCGAGAAGCACAGAACCGGTCGAAGTGGAGGTGCTTGGGGAAGGCCTATGTCCAGCAGTGGACGTCTTTCGGCTGAAGTGATGAAGACTGTCGAGTTTTCATTAGATCTTACTCTACATTTACGATTACATTTGGTTTACTTCTACATTTTCAATCAAAAAAAACTACTGCTCACACTAAAACCCCACCCCAAAATCTCTTACCAAAATGTAATCACAAAATCAAAGTTGGAAAACAGACCGTCCTGTTAAGAGCATTGAGTTTATATTGCATTGCACTAGAACACTTATCGGCTAACTGCTCTTCCGTTTCAAAACGACCTTTGTCTTTCGGTCGTATAATGAAATCGTTACGGATCTCCGTAATTTCCTATTTAGAAGAATAAAGCGGCCAAGTGCGAGTCGGTCTCGCAAACGGAGGGTTCCTTACCGCCGTAGTACATTTAACACAACATATTTAAAAGAAATAATTTATTTAAAATAAACGCGTTTCTTGTATGGATATCCCGTTTAATTTGTAACTTAATTTTATTTTAATTATTTGTCCTATAGCAGCCATAGTAGTACACACTATGTGAAAATATCAAGTTTCTAACTATTACGGTTTAAAAGATTCAGCCCTGTGCCCTGGTACAGGCAACTGAAGGAACACGGGTGGGATTTAGTCAGTAAAAGTCTGACATGCCTCCCGCTCCGCCCAGAGCGGGAGAAGTTATTTGGAAATTTCCCAACCAAAAAAAAAAGTTATAGGGAATCGTTTGCACCCTTTGTGTACAGAACCCTGAAAACGGTAAAAGCTTAAGTAAAGATGGTTCTGAATCAAGGATGCGTGAAACTGCCATCTGAAGAGATTGAGGGAAGTGATGAGAATTGAGTGATAATTAAAACTGTGAACGAGATTTGGTTTGTCTTTGGTGACAAATGAAACGGAATAGGCCTTTCACTAAGTGTCGTTCGTCAAGTTACAATTGGTAATAAAGAAAGTACATTATTTGCACAAAACAATAAAATAAACTAGGAGAAAATATGCAACAATTACACCATCATAATTTAAGCCCAATCGCGCAGGCGTCTGCTTTTCATACAACGTAGCTACATTTGGACCAATATCTGTGATGGCTATTGTAGACACACAAAAGACTAAGATTAAATTTCTCTGAAAGGAATGTTACAAAATAAGAATTGTTACAAGTTAGATGCGAGATCGTTGGAAATTTCAGCTTGTTTTGCAAAAAAGAATTTTAGAGGGTAGTAACGTAGTTTTAAGTGGCTTCAATTTCAGCCTGTAACTCAAACTCAAGCATCTAATTCAATTTACAAGTACTTTTGAAATGTCACAGGAGTCGGTTACTCAGAAAGATGAAGCTATAGTATATTCTAAAGCTTTTGTTTCTATGGAGAACAAAGAGCAAGGAACTCGATGGATACTCATTTCACAAATGCCTTAGTTCAAAATAAACGCTTGTTCACTTAGAGAGAAAAGAAAAACATTGGTTAACTTAACTAACTTGCCATACAGCTGCGGTTTTATCGGCCGATATTGAAGTGAATCCTTCTCTAAGCGCGTTGGGCATTTTTTGAGATGGGAAAAAACCATTGAATTCGCGCCACTGTTACCGTAACCGACACCGCTTCGGATGTGTTCGGCTGTCCTCGGGATGTATTCGGTTTTAATGTATATCTGATGTGTCAGTGAGTGATGGCAAAGTATTCTGTTTGTGTTTTGTTTTCACTTCTGTCGGCACTCCCGGAGTGTCACTGTTTTTTTTATAATGTGCGCGTGTCACAGGTAATTAAACGCAGGAGTGTGTAAGATCGTATGCGCCATAATACAAAATGCTCTAAGAACCAATAACTAATACATACGTCATGTTCGTGAACGGGCGCCGTCAGTGGAGACTGGTCATCTCTTTGCTGCCATGGCTTATTTTAATTTAATATTTGAATTGCTTTTTATTTCTGTTATTTTCATTATGGACGCTTTTAACGTTCTGCATCGTTCTCACATGCATAATTTGTAACATGAATGATGTAACCAAGACTTTGTAAACATATTATTTTGATTTAAAAGAGTGTCCATGGAGTTTCTAGCCCGTTCTTCTCCATAGGTACCTACGCTTTGGAATGGGCAACTAGCTTCATCTTTCTGACTGACCGACCCCTTGACAATTCAAAAGTGCCTGTAATTGGTTTAATTGAAATAAATGCTTTGAGTTTGAGTTTGAACTCATATCGGAATTCGGAATATCGCAGGACGGAGGAACGGAGGCGTCCTTACGTCTATTGCGTCGTTATTATCTCAGCAGTGTGTAACTTCATGGCCGTCCTAATACAAAATGTACTGAAAACAGACATCGCAATAACGCATTCGATATTATCGACCGAGACGAGAGGTAGAGGAGAGCCTTTACTCCGATTTTGTTTGTTTGTTTGAACGCGCTAAACTCTGGAACTCCCAGTCGGATTTGAAAAATTCTTTTTGCTATTGATAACCCAATTTTTAAGGAAGACTTAACATCACGCTGGGACCCTTAGGAGCCGAGCAAAACAAAAAAAAAAGTCAGAAAGAACGCTAAGCGACAACGAAGTAATAGGGCGATGCGATGCGACGAGGTGGGTCTGGGAAACAAGAAAGGAGAAGGGAAAGACTCCATAGTTTCCTGGGCCCAGGTGTTAACTCAATCAACCTAGCCTTATTTGTAAGAGGATATAATAACAAGGACTCACTGAAAATTTGGTGAAATTTGGCTATCCAGGAATCAAGTTATATGAAGTATAGTAAAAGTGAGGTTACAATAACTTTGTAGTTCTTTGATGTTACCTATTTGCGAAATATTGTTGAATGGCTTTGGTTGTGTAATGGTTTTATGCATGGAGTGCTAGTAGAGAGCCTCCATATGTGACGTGTCGCAGATTTGACACGTCACATTTGGATTTTTAATACCCATTTCAACTAGTTAACTGCTGGGACCAGGGTGTCCCATCTCCTTTCACGCGGACGAAGTCGCGGGCAGAAGCTAGTAATTTTATAAAAGAATGGAGTTTGCAATAATTTATTATCTCTCCAATAATCGTTTCCCTAAAGAGTTCCAAACTGATCGGCTCCGGGTCACTTGCGCCGAACGACTTTCCGCAACCTTCTCGAAGTTATTAAACCTTATAATAAGGGGGAAATCTTATCTAGGGATTTATCGTTTTAAAATATTTTCATGCCTCCTTTTATTTTAGTAGGTACGGTGAAGTTATTTTTTTTTTTATGTAAGTATTTAAGGCAACTTTGCATTTAGAAAAGATAGAAGGAGCAGTGGTTGCCAAATGGATGAGTTGTAGGTCGTAGGGTCGAACCCAGACATTCATAATAAAGCACCTGTCTGGGTTCTTTGTATAAATTATGTCATCGCCACTGCTCTCAAAACGTTGAAAAAAAACATCGTGAGGAAACCAGCATGTCCTGGAACCAAACAAATCTAAAACATGTGACATCTACCAACCCGCACTGGGCCCGCGTTATAGATTTTACGGCCCACTCAGACTCAGGCTTTCAGAGAGGCCTTTGTCCCAGCAGTGGGAATATTATAGGCTAATTATGCTACAAAATCGTTTTCAGATCAACACAGCTTTCAATCTGTGGTCAAGCCACGTTGCACTAACAACTTGCTGCTGTATCGGAAATATGTTCTTACAGTACACTTCATCCTGCAACCAGCGCGGTTGCCAAAACATATCGCCCACTTGATATTAAGCGGTATCGTTTGTCTTTTACAACTGCAATACCACGAGAGGCACGTGCACATTGTTCGTGCCGAACATTACGTTATGTAGCACCCGTCATATAAAGAAAAAGATAAAAAATATCACAATGGCTGTAATGATAGCCCCTGTGAACTGGAACACAGCCCCGGATCTACGATTTTTTCGAACCGGGGCAAAACCTTGATAGTGGCGCCCCCTCCCTTTAGTGTTTGAGAAAAACTGTTAAAACTGCCAATGAGTAGCATTTTCGTGACCATTTGTTAAAATAATAATCCTTTAATAAATTTAAACTTTTTATTATCTAATAACTAATAACTTTAATTTGTGACATAAAACAGAAACACAGAAAAAATATATAACTAGGAAAGACAGCAGTGGTGGCCCAGTGGTATCGGCCGCGACATACGAATTGTAGGTCGTAGGTTCGAACCCAGACATACGCTTTACTTTGTGTAAATTATTTCATCACCACTGCTCTCAAAACGGTGAAGGAAAACATCGTGAGGAAACCGGCATGTCCTAGAACCAAAAATTCGAAGACATGTGACATCTACCAACCCGCACTGGGCCCGCGTGGTGGATTACGGCCCATTCCCTCTCACAGAGAGGAGGCCTGTGTCCCAGCAGTGGGAACATTATAGGCTGATTATGTTATGTTAGGAAAGACTACAACTTTACACGGCGTGCTTTCTTTTCTGCGAAACTTTAAGTCCTAGAGAATCAAGAACCATTTGTAACTGTCTTCTTCCTCCCCAGGTGTCCGACGACATCGGCTACGTGGTGTACTCAGCGCTGGGCAGCTTCTACATACCGTCCTGTATCATGGTGTTCGTCTACATCAGGATATACTACGCAGCCAAGGCGAGAGCGAGGAGAGGGATCCGGAAGAATCCTAGGCCTAGAGCTGTGAGTAGTTTTGGAGTTATTTTTAAGTGTACTAAGAAGCTTGATCAATAGCATTCTTATTGCATGACACGGGCAACAAATTTGCATCATGTTATTATCATCTTAACATCATCATCTGCCTAGCCTTTTCCCAACTATATTGGGGTCGGCTTCCAGTCTAACCGGATGCAGCTGAATACCGTATTTTACATGCAGTGACTGCCTATCTGACCTCCATAACCCGGTTATTGGGTAATACGATACCCCTTGGTAAGACTGGTTGTCAGACTTTCGGGCTTCTGACTACCCGTAACGACAGTTAAAGATCTACGAATGTTCCGAGGCACGGAGGGTTCTCGGTATGTAAAGATGGTCACCCATTAGAAGAGACTGTGACCTCTGAGTTTGTTTCGGCCTTTCTTCTCAGAGTAGTCAGATAGGAAACGCCGACCTCATCTAGCTTTTAAAAAAATATGATTGACGTGTAAAAGTGTTTGTACAAACCTACTTACAGAAATAAATCATTTATCATTTATCATCCACAGACCAACCGCGGCAAGCGCAGTTTAACCTGATCGATCGACCTGTGCGGTTGTTATTATTTAGCCATCGGGCCCGTTTATCTTAAAAATTCAACAATTAACATTGGTCCAAATGTTTTGAAATCTGCCTTCTCGATAACTGAACTCATGCAATTTATAGGTAGGTTAGAACTGACAAAATAATAAATATATAAATTTTTCGTATGAAGTCCCGTGTTCGATTCCACGGCTAAACAAAGTGTTATGTTCTTCTGTCACATGACATAATTCTCAGCAACATCCCAGAATTTGGAACTGAGGTCGGGAGACACAGCCTAAACCGCTGGTCCTAGAGACATGAAATTTGGAGGGTATGTTCTTTGTGAAAATTAGGTATCCACTAAGAAAGGGTTTTTCAAAATTCCACCCCTATGAGGGTGAATGGGGGATTTTGTTCACGCGGACGAAGTCGCGGGCAGAAGCTAGTTATGGTATATGAGACTTACTATAACTCTGCAAAAGGTGTGAATGTTTTTTAATTGAACGTTTCAATGTAGCTGCAATGCTTGGTAACTGGCCCCTTACTGCCCCATCTCAAAAATCCACCCTGTATTTCTCAGTTACCTAGGTTTAATCTTCACTTTTTAGAAAAAATTATTTGTTATAATTACCTTAACGTCATTTTAATGTACATTTTCTGTTCATAGAACGAGCAGCAGACGAGCTTCAGTAACCCGGCGAAGGGCACGCGACCGATGCCCTCCACGCACCCCATGCCCCCGGGACACCTTAGTAATAATAACGGGTAAATATATACCTTTAATTATAGACAAACGTCTCCACTAATTGAGTTCACCTCACACAGTAAAGTGCCTGCCAGGGTTCGAATTCACGACCTACAACTCGTAAGTCGAGGCCGGTACCGCTGGGACGCCACCGATCACGTGCTCAGCTACACTGTGTTTAATTTCATCACCACTGCTCCCAAAACGTTGAAGAAAAACATCGAGAGAAAACATTTAGAACCAAAATCGAAGACATGTGACATCCACCAACCCGCACTGGGCCCGCGTGGTGGATTAGGGCCCACTCCCTCTCATAGAAAGGAGGCCTGTGTCCCAGCAGTGTGAACATTATAGGCTGATTATGCTACCTAACAAATTCCAAAAGATGCAGCGAGATTGTGGTCGATCGACGCGTGACGGCGACCAGACCGACAAAACGATTTATAAGCTGGTTGTGCAGCTTGTAACCATTTTGTGGTCATTCCATGCACAAGGTAGGTACCTTTGGCAAAGGAATATTAATGCAGGTGTGAGATGAGATCGACTCCCAAGCCGTAAAAAGTAATAAATAGTTCTGCTAATAAAAAGTCAGTAACAAAAATGATCACACGCAACAAAAGCACATTAACCTGCAAACCGATCAATCTGCGACGTAAATATACAGTCAGTGCCTCTTTTATTCAACTCTTTTTAATCTCACCTGTAACAGAAATTATGTCGGAACAAAAAGTGAAACACAGCTTCATAAGTGTATTATCAACAAGTGGCTTCGAATCCACCGGTTGAACATGTTCGAAACGGTTTCATTTCATCGCTGTCCCAATGTTCTGCTGTATATAGCCTACTGATTTGGATGTTCTGAACTTGTTGCTTGAATGTTTTCAGTACGTTTTGTCTTGTTGCATAAAATCGAATAGGTTTAAATCTGGGTGAAGATATTGACGCCCGAAACAGTCTGGATCTTTTTGCATTTGCATATTTATTTGAATGTGAAAAAATATTTAAATCTTGACGATATCGAGGTGCTGAACTGTAGAATAGAATACTTACTGTTTCTTATATAGGGTGACTGGTAATTAGTGACCGATACTTAAACACGTGATTGTACTCATGATAACAAACAACTTTCACTATGGGACCAAACCTGAAATTACGAAAAAAAATCTGCTGTTTAGTCGTTTATGTTCGCCTAACTGGTCAAAATGTACTGAACAGCAGATTTTTTTTTCGCGATTACAGGTTTGGTCCTATAGTAAAAGTTGTTTGTTATCATGAGTACAATCACGTGTTTAGGTATCGGTCAACAATTTTGCTTTTAATATTTTTTCAGTTCCTTTCACGTTAATGGTGCATTACATCAGAAAGCTCAAGCTTGTAACATCTTATTGTATCTTTCATTAAACTTAATTACCCATGAAATTAAAACAAAAGAAACAAAACAGCTCTTAACTCAAAAACTTCCAAAACAGGTTAATTCAATGCAAATAAAAGAAACTACGCTCCTTTAATTTTTGACGGACACAAAGAAAATTATAATAAAAGGGATCCCTATTTGATACGGAATTCAGGAACCGGTCCCGAGATCCGGGTTGCTACGGATTTTTAGGATTCCGTTGCGGAAAGGGAAATCGTTGAAATCTTTTCTCGTTAGTAAAATTTTCTTCGAGATTCTTTCTCGAATATCAATGATTCTTTATGTGTAAAGTAAATAGGTAGTTACTGTATTTGGGAGTCGACATAACCTTATGAGAAATCAAACAATTTAACAAAAAATAAAATTGCCCTATCTTATTTTAGGCTACCTCTGCGTACTTATTACATAACTAGCTGTGCCCCGCAGTTTCACCCGCATAAGTTTTGATCGCGTGGGAATATCGGGATAAAAAGTAGCCTATGTTAATCCAGGGTGTCAGCTACCTCCATACAAAATTTTATCAAAATTGGTCCACCCGTTTGAGCGTGAAGAACTAACAAACATATAAACACACACACTAACAAACTTTCGTCTTTATAATATTAGTGTGATTGCTTATTACGTAAACGTAAAAGCAGTCAAAGTATGTTGTTCGTGACTGTACAAGTCAAATCAAAAGTCATTTATTCAAACTAGGCTGAAAACCAGAACTTTTCGAACGTCAAAATTACATAAGACAGTCCCCCAAAACGCCCGCCCTTCACCACTTCCTAGTGCTTTAATACTCCTCTTGTCATGACGTGTCATACCCGTCATTGCATTGAAATCCCACCTAGCTTCAACAAAGTATGACGTCACTCTTGTGTTGTCATCTAACAATATGCTGGGCTGAGGCCCTTTTGGCATTTTAATCATTGTTTTCTGTTTTTTATTGTTTTAATGTGTATTTTTTATTATCCTTTATTTCATTATTTACATATAAATTATATTTTTAAATATTAGCATATAAAATATAGAAAAACATTTAAAAATATAAAAAATAGTAGCCCACCGGTATCGGGAACAGGGTCCAAGCTACCGGCGCCGGCGGTCAGGGCTCCAGAGAGAGGAACCTCCGGACAATGCGGGCCGTGTCCAGAAGTACCGCTTTCTGAATCAAGCCCTTGATCCAGCTGCCCAACGAGAGCCTCCTCAGGTGTTGGTCGAGGCTCTTGGCTATTAAACCATGTGTATTTTTATTATTATCTTTTTAGTATCTATCCTTCATTCAAAGTCTCATATGGGTATGCTCCCAATTTCACCTGCACTGTTAAAACGGGACATCCTTCTATTTTTATGTGAATTACCTGTATTAAAATAAACAATTATACCTTTCCAGCGAAAGCCAGATATCAACAATAGAGACGGCACAAGTGCAGATCCCGACAGTGACCTGCGAACTGGCGTCTGACATATCCACGAGCGAAGCAGGCGATACCCTCCCACCACCGCCCGACGAACGGAAGGACACGCTCAAGGTAGCCTATCAGGTACAACAATGAATATGTTACGTAGATGACAGTGGCCTGCGAACTAGCGTATGACATATTTAGTGAAGCTGGTACAGACGCCAGCACATCAAGCTACTACAATCTTTCAAATTTCTTTAATAGATTTTCAACTTTATCGTTAAAGTTAAACTCAAAGTTGATTGGAAAAATTTGACAGTTTCGGGTAACTTGATGTGCTGGCGTCTGTACAACAAACGGGAGATACTCTCAAGGCGGCCTACCAGGTACTCTTCCTTTTATACTAAAATATTGGTCGACGAGAAGCGATTAGAGCTAGCAACTAAAGACGAGTTGGCGAGCATGGAGCAGCGAGTGTGCGACGACCGACGCCGAGCGATTATTCGCTGATAGGGCGAGGCCACAACACTGCGTTGCGGCGTCGCATCGTAAAAATCTACGACGCCGCCAACGCTACGTGTTTTGCTGTGCGACGTCGTTATTGCGATACGACGCCTCAACGCAGTGTTGTGGCCTCGCCCATATGCGTATTATCAAGCTAGAGTCTCTCACAGAATGTTCTGCCGACCAAGCTAGCACCACTAAACGAGCACTCTTTTTGATATCTCTTGCCACTGCAACAAACTAGTACTCACCGGCGGCGGCGGTGCGAACAGCCAGCGATCAACTATTAATATACAGGTTCAAATAAAATTAGCTGGCGAAACTCCGCATACGTGATGGGTATCGATATCTAAACAAGATAAAACAAAAACTATAATTTGATGATTTTTTTGTGGGGTCGTCGACCGCTGTTAGTGTATTTACTTGAAATATCAGTTAAAAAATCTTTTTTTTTTTGTGTAAACTTCACAAACGTGATTGGTTTTGGTATCGATTTCTGAAAACGTTAAAACACATTTTCTCAACTCATACTTCAAGTAACAACAGTACCAGCGGTCGTTGACCTTATAATTGTTACTTTTAGAACAGAACATACTTATATGAAGTCTATTCAAACATGTTTCAAATTAATATTATTTCAAGTTAAACAAATATCAACTTTATTTTATTGGTAATTAAGTTGATTTCAAAGTGCCTAGGACTATTGAAAAAGTTATAAAAATGTTTGAAGTTGAAGCGTAAATTGAACTTTATTTTTCCATAAACTCATATTTGTTTACATTTTTGGCAAATAAATTGCGAATGCAGATTATAATATAATATGGCTAGTCAACCCCACCAACTTATCAACTAGCCTTAGTTTGGCTTCACTACCGCTCTTCAAAACTCCATAAGTAAGCTACAGGGTGACTCAAGAACGGGTAAACTTAAGTCCAGTCTATCACTTAGAAGCTACCTAATGTAACTGTGAGCTGTGGCCTCAAGTTAGCTGCGTCTAAGTTAACTACAAGTAACACTGTTAGTTCTAGGAACGAGCCTGAGTTCAGTTGACATTCGGTCAACTTGCTCACGGTGATCAGTTGCAGTCAGTTGTTTGTTAATAGATTTGTGTGAATTAGATGATCGATATTCAATCACTATTTGGTTATAACTAGTCTGTATATAGAACTAAAAAAATCTTTTGAAAGTTACTGGTATCACCTGAACATGCTAGACTAAATTGGGAGTCTTCAAACCTTGCATTTACTTCCTTTTGATTTCATAGCATGTGTAGCATGCATGCACGTGTGTGTGTGTGCAACTGTGCATGGATGAGGGTGTGTTTGTGTGTGCATGCGCATGGGTCTGTGTGTGCATAGTGTGTGATGCCTGTTGTAGGCACCATTTGCAGTCTTTATAAACCCCTTCCCTGTTGTAGAATAATTATTTTATTTATTTTATTTTATTTGGGAAACAAACAGATGCAATAACAAAATATAGATAAGTATAAAATTAGTTCAACACAATCCAGAAACAGTTTCCACAGATTACGATGCGATGATGCTATGTTCTTTGCAAACATTTTGGTTATTATTTGGTTCAAAAAAGTAAACCCCAACCCTATCACCGACTCATTTGCCATCGGCTCCATTTTTGCGTTGCAAGTTAAGTAATTGCCCTTTCTTTCCCCAGGTTGTAACGTCAGCACAAGTACAAAAAAACCCGTTGGCTTCCTGTCCATTGAGAAGCTCGACGCTCTCTGTGAACGGAGAGCTTCAACTACAGCAGACTAGGGGCAGAGCGCCCAGCGTCAACATAGATGCCGATATGGTTTCAGAGTTAGAACCATCGTCGTCAGACTCCGGCGTCGTCAGCCGCTGCGGCGGCGTCAAGCCTTTAAAACTACGCATCTTCAAAAAGACCGATAGAAGACAAGAAAAATCTCAACCATCCAAATCAGAGTTAGAGCCAGCGTTGCCAAAGCCACACAAACCAAGAGACCCAGAAAGAGAAAAGAAAAGATTAGCGAGAAAAAAAGAGAAGAGAGCTACTTTAATTCTAGGGTTAATAATGGGCAGTTTCATCGCTTGCTGGCTGCCATTTTTCTTCTTGTACATATTGAAAGCGGCTTGCAGGAACTGTGTGATACCTTCCAGCGCGTTCGCGATAGCCTTCTGGCTTGGTTACATGAATTCTGTTCTGAATCCTGTGATCTACACGATCTTCAACAAGGATTTTAGAAGAGCATTCAGGAGGATATTGTTTAAGTGATGTTTAGCCTACGTGTGTTGTTACCGATGCGTAGCCAACAGGATCCTGATGGCTCAGCAGAGGGCAGCACCGAATCTTTACAATGTACGTTGAATGGACTCTCAATAGTTTTAATAATGATTGGAACGGTTCAGTGATATCCCGGGTCTGGACTTTGGCTGATATTATTTGATTCAGGTGTGTGAAAAATAAATTCAATCAAATTAAGTTAGAATTCGATTTTTAACCAACTAATTATTAATAATCGCTAGTTGAAATTATAATTAATTGATTATAATTAGTTGGTTAAGAACAATGGTTTGGATTGAATCAAAGATAAGAATACGTTTTATATTATAGTGTTAATAATATCAGTCAAGGAGCGAAAATTCAGAACAGCAGTCAATAGAACAGTGGTGAAACAAAAATTACGCTTACAGATAATATAAAATAGAAGATATTTATCTTATCATAATATCTTAGGTCAGCTTGTTCATATTTTTAAGCTTTTTATATAGAACCTATCGTCATTTCATATGTAACTATTAAATCATTAAGTGCCCGTAATCTAGACATTTATTAAAAATACCAAACTGGTTAAAATTGTGACTAGAGTTCAACACCAATAATTGTATTAAAATAATTATTTTTTAATGATCTTAACTGAGTAGTGCCAACATTAAGCGAAAACTGTCAGTAGATTAAGAAAATAATTAGAAAAAATAATGAAGTGACTGTAATATTTGTTGCAATATAAAAAAGGAATTGTAAATTATAAAATACATTATCACGTAACTCATTTCGTAGGATTTTTTAATATTCGTAGCAAAAATCATAGATTAATATATAAAATATGAAGAAACTGCAAAAACACTAATGGATTTGAAAAATTATACATACTTATGATATAATTATTCCTTTAATAGTACAATAAAGGAATTACATAGCTTTAATGTCATCAGATTTTGTAAAACATTAATTAGCATTAGCTGTGTTAGTACCTGTGTCCACTGTTTCGTAACACATACATATATTAAAGGTAGATTGATGAATTTGACAGGCCTGATGGTCTAGTGGTTAGTGACCCTGACTGCTATGCCGGAGGTCGTGGGTTCGATTCCCACCCAGGACAAATGTTTGTGTGATGAGCACGATCATTTGTTCTGTGTCTGGTTGTAATTTATCTATAATATGTATGTATTTAGTAATATATAAGTATGTTTATCAGTTGTCTAGTACCCATAACACAAGCTCTGCTTAGCTTGGGACTAGATGGCGTTGTGTGATAGTTGTGGAATATTATTATTATTATTATTATTAATTAATAAAAACAGATAAATTGAAATTAGTTCTTTAGATAATTAAAAATCATTGTGACAAATTGATAAAAAATGCTAAATTATTTTTCTTCTGACAGAAATTATTATTTTAACTACCTACTTAGGAACTTGTTCATAATTTTCGGCTTAAAAATATTTTTTGTAATTTATATTCAGTTTTATTTTGAAGAACAAAATAAATATGAAATTTTGTTTTGTGATATCCAAAACTATACAAATTAAAATTGAACGATTCTTTCAGAAATCTACCAAATGCAACAATTTTAGTAAAATATTACACACGATTCGAGATAACATTGCTTAAAACAATAAAAAGAAACCATAAAACTGTTATAAACAATGACGAAATGTTTAGTATGTTACACCACAGTGGGTAGAGGACTTGGAAACTTGCTAGAAAAATCACTATAATAGCTTTTAATTGGTATTTAAATACATTTTTTATATATATTTCTTTAACAATCCCTTGAAGACTTATCCATACGCTTATATACGTACAAAATAGAAGTATTCGTAGTTTTCATGTAAAATTATTTGCTATATTGAGTACCTATCCTAAGATTCACCATTCTAAATAAAAACACCAATAAATTGTATGAAATGTTATTTTTAAATGTTGAATTTTTAGAGGAATCTTTCGTAAAATGTTATTCCTAAAATTAAGATATTTTCTGAGTTATTAACTAATAATAATTAAAAAATCAGCAAGAACTTAATTTGTTAGTACTTAAATAATTTGAAAAATATATAAATTATTTTGTTGATTACCGAATTTATGAAAGATTTCTCAAAAAAATATAAATACCTATGAACTAAATTTATATTTCAAACTTTTAAATCACAACATCTAGTAAATAAAATACAACAAAAATAAAGCAATCATTGTAAAGATGCGGTGTATAAAATTATACTGATTATATTGTGAAAGTAATTAAAATTAAAACAAATATACACAGTTTTATTTGGTACCCAGATCAACATAGAATAGATATTCAAATATATTCAAAAATATATATTCCAGAGATATAATTTTAAATAAATATTTTTTTTTAATACACAGTGCATAATTTATTAAGTAGGTTACAGAAATTTATAATTCTTTCACAATGTGAACAGTCTTATGTAGGTTAAATATATTTTAAATAAAATAAAAAAATGACTGTGCCTCTGTGCCTATCGACAAGCACTACACAACAATAAAATGCACTTTATTGAAAAATAATGTAAATATTACACTTAGTTTAATTTTCCTTTTGTCTAAGGATTTTATTCAACCAAGGTTTTGGTGGATATTTGATAATCATAATTTTAAATGTTTTTTAAACAGCGCTGGTCGCTTTTAGTAGATTTTTATTTTAAGTTTTCATTGTAAATATTGTACTTATATTTAGCTTAAGTTATATGTTAGTTAAAATTAAGTTAAATATAATATACCAAAAAGAACACCAAATACTTCCTGTAATTTTTTCTAATCTTATGAATAGTAAAACGTTTTATCCAGTAAAATTTTAACCTTGTATAAATATATTGTTTCCACCTAGTACATAAGGGTTGTTTATATTTTTAGTAAAATGTAGAGTTTCTTCGATACTATTATGTTTGTTATCCTTAAACCGAAATCCTTAAGATTTATTTTTTTCCGAAATGAAATACTTGTAATTTTTCACATTAAAATGTTCCGTTTATTTTCAATTATTTTGATAAAAAAGTTGTATCAACTATACCTACGACTGATGATAGTTTTTAATAAAATTAAATCTTTTTCCAACCTCAATACAATTGTAAATAATATTTTCTCAATAATTATTGCGAAATATCTTGTAAAATAATTATAAATGAACAACAACGACAATTTAATTCTAAATCGGTGTAAACTAGATTCTTGGATCTTAGAGTTAATACTTAATAATTAAGTATTATATTATAACTATTTTATAAGTAAAATAATAACATTGCAACACCATTGCCGAATAGTTATAAATTAGATTTTTAGATAAAATAATTATTAGATATTAATTATGTACTGAATTCAAAAGCAATAGAGAGTGTAGTTTTCTTTTCGTATATAATTTTTCACTATTTTAAAATTTCATATAGTCTTCCAAAGTGTGTGTGATTATCAAATAATAATAGTTACCTTTCCTTACTTGTTTGTATAAAAATACTAAAAATGTTTTCCAGTCTTTTTTTTTTGTTTTTTATATGAAGAATGTGATGATTTTGTGGAAAAAGAATATTTTTGATGCGGAGTAACAATTTTTTATGAATCTAGAACCCCACAATCTAGCACAGAGCCCTTGCTGGTTGTGCAGGTTCTATTTTGAAAGTCGTGGAGTCGACTTTAGACTTTAAAAATTGTTCACACAACACTTCGTTAAAAGTGTTGCGCGAACGATTAAAAAACGCAATAAATTTAATTTAATTTTAATGAGTGAAAAATATTATTTAAGTGTGTAAAAGTTTTTCAAAATACATACAGGTTTTTGTACAGCTCTAAAAATCTTGTAAAAATACAATTTAACGCCATTATTTCATATTTAGTGAATATATTTAGAATGTTTTTAAAAATTAAATAACTTATAGGTGGCTATCCTGTGTATCTAGTAACTTGTTCAATAAAAAATGTTCTAAATTAATAAAAAACTATTTATACTTATAGTATAATAATCTATATAGTATTTGTTAAATATTTTAATTTTTAATATATAAAAAAATTCGAAACGCGTTACGTTTATATAGTTCTTTATAAAAAAAATATAATTATAATTATTAAAATCGTCTAAGACTATACGATTAACTATTAATTCTTATCGACTCAAAATGTAAATGAAAAAATATACGAAGTACCAATATACAAATTTTAATCTTTATTTAATTGTTTTATTCCCTTCACTTACATAAGAACAGTATACGAGTCAGAAGCCTACTCGATATACTTAAACCCCATATAAATGATAGGTGATAAAAATTCGCCATGTACAGACGCCAGCACATCAAGTTACTACAATCTGTCAAATTTCTTTAATAGATTTTCAACTTTATCGCTGAAGCATAAGGTTCAAAGTTGATTGGGAAAATTTTACAGATTGGGGTAGGTTGATGTGCTGGCGTCTGTACATTGCACAAGCTGCAAATTGAGTGGTGATCGCAGTTACCTTGTTGTCGTCAGCCATCTGAGAGCCTTCCACCTGGACACGCATTACCGTGGCCGACTTGAAAATCTCTAAATAGACTCAGTCGGCCGGAGCAAAGGCAATCTCCACAGATGGTTCACGGACGGCTCTGATCTCAAGTGCGCATGCGGCACCTCCCCACAGACAATGGCCCACCTTCCATCCTACGCAGCATGCCCTGTCACCTGTGCTCTTGATGATTTTATGACTGCGGCAGTGAGCGGAGTTCGCACAGCTGAATTTTGGGCCAAAAATATTTAAACTTTTTGCCATCGATACGCTAAGAATAAGAAGCAGTAAATGGAAGCTGTTACATTAAATATGTCTATTATACTTACTTTACTTGTTTAGTACTCTTGTGAATAGATGAGGTGGAACTATAAACATCCACTCCTTGTGCAATAGGATTTGTGCAGTCGCCAAAAGAGATATTTAAGTGACCATGGTCGTCGGATATAGTTGAAGTTTAGTAAGAATCTGATGGATGTTTCCGAATGAAATTTAATTTGATAAATAAACTGTTTGTTTTCTATTAATTAAATTAAATTTCATTCGAAAAAATCCATTGGTTTCTTACTAAACTTCAACTATATCCGACGACCCTGGCTACTTATCGTCTTTGGTGAGTGTACATTAAGCAAGCGAAATTTTCTTACATAAAACAGTCTTTAAACTCATCTTACTATCTCAAACTCACAACCTTAAAATGACAATCGACTTACTCTGGTTACCAGACTACCCACGAACACAAGACCGTACTTTAGCTCTGGATACTTCAGTACCCAAACACGCTCAACCGAAACGACAGAAATCGATCCCATACCTACCATCATACACCAAAGTTCATAGGTCCATAATACAATCTAAGTTTTGTCATTATGATAGGTATAGCGACTAAGATACAATGGAAGGCTAAAGCTTATTACCAACGTTACTATAATTAATAAAACTTGTCCTACCGTTAATCATAATAAACTAAATATGTTTAGTCAGGTAAAATATATGTAGGTAGGTATCGCAAAAGTCTGGTCTAGACAATGGAAGTTGTTGAGAGTCTGAGGATACTCCTATAGATAGTTTATGATGTCATGAAAATATTATCCTAAAAAAAGTATATACCTAGACGTGAACGTAAATTCCACATTAGATTAGGTTGTGGGCTACTCCCACGTCACGTCTTAACTTAACATTCATACACATACATTTATACAAAACATTCACACTCAACACACATCCATCAAAGCACTACAGAATGAAGTGTTGTGAATTTGCACGTCGTTCCGTGGCCGTAGACCAGGGATGCACAGACCGCGGCCCGCGGGCCGCATGCGGCACCCCCGCAATAGGCCAGTGGCCCGCCAACAAAAATATTCTGAAGGAAAAAGTTAAACCTCTATTGGACATATTTAGCAATGCTTTCACCATTTAAGCTGAAACTGCACTAGAGTCAATACAATTAGAATTAATCGATATTCAAAACAATCCAGATTTTCGCAACAAATTCAATGAAGGGGACTTGCTGAACTTTTAACGCTGCATTGATATAACTATGTACAAAGAGTTGCGGAAAAATGCCCTGAAATGTGCCAGCTTATTTGGTTCTACTTATATAATATGTGAACAAACTTTTTCGGTATTGAATAATAATACTTAAAACAAAAAATCGAAACCGCCTTGCAAATGAAAGTTTGGTCACGTGTAGCTAAAAGTAAATTTGAGTCAAATGTTCAAAAGATTGTAAGCGCAATGTTGTGCGACACAACTAGTATCATTATATTATTTTTTTAATTCAATTTTTGGCTATTTTTATGTGTTTAATTTGTGCTGGTGGCCCGCCATTAGTTCATCATTTGCCCAAGTGGCCCATGGCCTCAATAAGTCTGTGCATCCCTGCCGTAGACACATACCACGGCTAGCGGGCAGTGACGTCGGCACCAAACAGGCACGCGCGGGGCGCGGCGGGCGGCGCGCACGCAGCCGCATGCCCGCCGGCCAGTCGAGAGTCGAGACACCGCCTTTGCTTACGAAGCCCGCGTCACTCGCTATCTCTATGCTCGCTATCCGCACGCTTTCTTATTTTTATAACGCCGCAAATATTAGCTTGCTTAATCGCTAGTGCTATTGCCCATTCTCTTGTGCTTCTCCTTCTGCCCTTCGCTAAAGACTATGTAGTGTGTAGTGTGTCAGCATACCTTACAAGTGTTACCTTAATATTCCGCTCGGACACGACCTTTCACCTACCGTCGACGACGATTAAATCGTGAGTACTAAAAGGTAACGTTAAAATGTATGGGAAGATGACATGTTCCTTACTTTTCCTACTGCCAGTACACATCTACCTATATAAATAAAAAGTGTGTCAAAATCAATTGCGGCATGTATGAAAGATCATAACTTGTTTTTTTTTTGTTGTTTTCGTAATTTTTGTCAGGATAGGGTTTGTATGATAGATTTTTTTGGAAAATTTAAATCTACCTCGGGTGGTCGGGAGAGAAGCCGCGGGCATATAAAAAAAATTTAAAAAAAAATGAATCGCCGAAATGTATGTACGCGCATAACTTCCGAACGCGCGAACGACTGCATCAAATTGGATAATTCTTTTTTTGTTGTGTTTGGTATTGCCAGGTCAAGCTTTGTATGAAAGAAAATTTCTTAAATTCGAAAAAAAATTGCACCCGTGCGAATACAGACTGTTATAAATACAGACTGTTATCAACTTCAAAAATCTGGCGCAAAACCGCTGAAGCTGATAAAACCGCTGGTGGAAATGCTGCATTTCCACCAGCGGGGTAATTACGTAACAAAATAACATACACGATACACTAACAGTAGGAATGGCTTTCATTTCGACAGTTCAACAACATTCATTGCGATATTTACGATGTTGGGCAGACAAATTTTTCGAACATAATATATGAAGCAATGGATTAGCAATATCGTTTTAAAATGATGGGTGCTGGTATCTAAAAGCCTAGGTATTCAATTTAAACTGCTGAAATCAATAGCCAGTCCAATTACATCACCTGAGATTTACCTTCCAAGTGATCAAGCAGAATACGAGTACCTATCAACGTCCTATCTGGTTTTCAGAAGTCGGAGTTCTCCCTTTCGCAAGGATATCTACAACCCTGATTTATTTTATAATCCCTGAGCAACCTAAGTCATCATCGTCATCATCTGCCTAGCCTTTTCCCAACTATGTTGGGGTCGGCTTCCAGTCTCACCAGATGCAGTTGAGTATCAGTATATTACATGGAGCGACTGGATATCTGACTTCCACAACCCAGTTACTGAGTAATAGGTTAGCCCTTGGTAAAACTGGTTGCCAGAGTTTCGGGCTTGTGACAACCCGTAATGACAGTCAAAGATCCACGAATGACAACCGGGACCAACGGCTTAACGTGCTTTCCGACGCACGGAGGGGTCTTGATATGTAAATATGGCCACCTCTCCACGGATCAACCGCGGCCAGCGTAGCTTAACCTGCTCGATCAACACGTGCGGTTTTATTACTTAGCCACAAGCCCCTCCCCCAGCCGAAGGTTCTCCCTTGAGCAACCTAAGTATGCATCGAAAACAAAAGACAAATAACCATAATAAAACTACCACCAACTATTCTATATACAATGGTTACCAACTTTCCAAGAGTCGCGGACAGTCTCGATCCGCGATGCCCCGCCGGGACAAGACTCGATATATAATACATACAATACATAATGAAGTTCCCGAGGAAGCTCACATATCGAAACAAACGTTGGCAACTTGATTGTTGAGTTAGGCACACTTTGTGAAGTCTGGGTGGACATACGGGAGCAGTGGTTGGGTAGCAGGAAGTGAAATAATCCTGACCTGTGTAAATAGGGTTAAATGAAACTAACTAGCGAAACTCCGCACACTTCTTCTTAGCGTGTCGATAGCAATCTAAATGTACTCGACCCAGAACTCGGCTAAATGTTTGGCGCCATCACCATCGTCCACCCGTTCCTGTAACGTGCAGCTGACAGGACACGCAGGGCACGATATTAAGTGTCCCATCGTTTGTGGAACAGCACCACATTTACAAACTCCGCACACGTGACGGCGACATACGGAGAAAAACAAAAAAAAGATTGTAGTTTTATTTTTTGGGGTCAACAACCGTAGGTAGTGTAGTTACTTAAAATATTAGTTTTAAAAATCAGTTTTATTGTTTAAACTTAACATACGTGACGAATATTAATATCTAAACACCAAAAAACAAAAAAAAACTGATTTTCTCATCTGATACTTCAAGTTACTAAACTACCAGCGGCCGTTGACCCCTAAATAAAATAAAATCATTATTTTATTATGTTTTGACCCTGTAGATTGAAACTATCCAAACACAGATTTACAATTCATAGTTCTGGTCGTTCGTTTGGTATAAGTAATTATCAAGAACCAGGGTACTTTGCCAGTTGGTCAAAGACCAACCACTGACTAACAACAGGGATGTAAGTTTTGGAGAGGGAGCAACTAGTTTCAAATTTCTAACTAACTGGTTTGACTCCTTGACAATTCAAAAGTTCCCGTAAATGGATTCATAGAAATAAATGCTTTGAGTTTGTGCAGTAAGGAGTGAGATGATCAAAATTTGATTCTAAGCCCTCGAAACCACGGGCGATTTTTATCGCGCAATGTACTCTTTATCGATCGATGTCAGGACGTTGTACACATGCTAGTTGCGCGGTAAATTCTGCTAGCGCGATGCAGAATTTTGCGTGACGTCATTGTGGTGCGTAGTTCGCATGTGGAGATATAGATGGCGCCACAAGTCTTCATCTCGGTAGTCACCCCTTTTCTAGACATATCAACTTTCACACAGTCCATAACCACAAAAAAAAAATCTTATGAAAAAATATCTTAACACTGCGAGACACTTAACGCCCATCGACGTAATAACAATAAAACTTATATTGTGTCTCGTTCAGTGTCCCTCAATGTATTAACCAAGCATCATACAGTCCAAAAACCATCCAACATGTTCGCTAACCATCCTTTCCACCCGTATGACGTGTGAAGGGGAAGTCAGCGCGCGCCACATGGGAAATGCCCTGTTAACTTACACACTTCATAATTGAAAATACGATTTCAAATTTATGTTCTGCCCAAGTAGGGGTAATGAAGTTGTCTCGACTGCCAACTTGCTTGCGATACTTTGGGTGAGTGTGTGATGTGAATTATGAGTACTGAGGAAACTTTGGGTAGGTTCTGGAGTAGGCATGTAGTTTGTAAATGTAGATTGGAAACTGGAGGGTGATGAAAAGTGTTGTAAAAATAATCTTGTGTAATTTACGCAGCTTAGTGTGACGCCAATATTACTTTGAACTTTTTAATTCATATACATACAAAAAATTTGCCTATAATGTCCCCACTGCTGGGACACAGGCCTCCTCTCTGCGAGAGGGAGTGGGCCGTAATCCACCACGCGGGCCCAGTGCGGGTTGGTAGACGTCACATGTCTTCGAATGTTTGGTTCTAGGACATACTGGTTTCCTCACAATGTTTTCTTCACCGTTTTGAGAGCAGTGGTGATGCAATAATTTACACAAAGTAAAGCGCCTGTCTGGGTTCGAACCTACAACTCCAACAGTGCGTTAGTGGAAGTCGCGGCCGTTTCCACTGGGCCACCACTGCTCGCATTAATTATACACAACCAACTTATAGATCTTTGTCAGCAAGTATCGCCAACATGTCAGGTTAAGCATCGCACCACGCTAACTTGCACAACTTGTACCGACGTTAACTTAACTGTAACGTGAGTTAGATTGAGAATTATAACAACTATCGTTAATCCTAGTTAAACTGTTCTAGCCGGTTAAGATCGTGTTCCAAATAGAGTTAAAGTATGGTTTTGAGTTATGCTTCTTCTCCATGGGTACCTACGCTTTGGAATGGGCAAGTAGCTTCGTATTTTCTGACTGATCGACTTCTTGACAATTCAAGTGCCTGTGAATGGTTTAATTGAAATAAATGCTTTGAGTTTGAGTTTGTCAGTAATGTCCAAGATGCACTCAGAAAGTACGTATGAATCAAAAAAGTAATATTGATACTTGCCCGGATTTGAACCCACAACCTCGAGAATAAGGTGTCGGGGACCAATTGGGAGAGGCCTATGTCCAGCAAAAGACTGCGACAGGTTTTGCTGTACCAAAAAACTAAACAGGAAAAAGATGCCACGCTGCACATAAAATAAGTTATGAGCAAAACATATCGCATCTTTATTTTAGCCTCAAGTTGTACAAGATAAAGCTATTATTAAATAAACCAACACCAACTTTGTGCAAA
This sequence comes from Hydraecia micacea, assembly GCA_914767645.1. Lineage (NCBI taxonomy): Eukaryota > Metazoa > Arthropoda > Insecta > Lepidoptera > Noctuidae > Hydraecia > Hydraecia micacea. Next base: position 1,952,040 of record OU611798.1, read on the forward strand.
CAAACAATTCAAAACAAACTTTGTAAACAAAAACAATCGCGGGAACGTTTAAAACAAATATTAATATAGGGTGTTTTAAGTTATCGAAGATGGCATTTCTAGAGCAGTCGATTACCGCGCTTTCTTACTGCGTATTCATTTATTTATGTCGTTCTTTATTTTTTGCATTTTTAAATATTTCTGAAAATAGAAAAAAAAAAATTATAAAAGACATTTAAAGATGTAATAAAAAATAGTAGTCCAACGGTGTCGGGAGCACGGTCCAAGCTACCGGTCGTTAGGGCTCCAGAGACAGGAACCTCCTCACAATACGAGCCGTATCGAGGAGTGCCTTCTGAATCAGGCCTTTGATCCAACCGCCTAACGAGAGCCTCGATAGATGTTGATCGGGGATTTCGGCCATCAGGCCATTGGCCGATACTACAATCGGCACAATGACAGCCGAGCTCACATTACACATGTCAACAACCTCGTGTGCTAAGTCAAAATATTTGCGTAATATTAGCGTGTTTCTATCATAGGTTCCATACTCTTAAAACGAAATGAGGCCGCGCCAATATAAGTCTGTGGGCCGCGTCCTAATGCTACGGCTACATTGTCCCGATAATGAGAACTACACTTCCTCGCACACGACTCGAATTCTCGCTGAGAGAAAGAGAGCTCGCAAAGTGTAGTTCGCTTTATTGCGACAATGTAGCCGTAGCATTACATTCATTTGGTTCGGCGAACCCAAACGCGTGGTCGCGGCGCCAGAGGGCGCCTTTCGGTTTCCCGAACAAATAAGTGACTTGGAACGCGAAAGATCTCTTTGATAAGGACGCATGGTGAGATGCATGCCTAGATTAGGCTAAAAGTATATCTACAAAGGTTTCAACCCTACAACCAGGTGCACCACGACAAAAAATAAAAACGAGTGTGCTTATGACCACACGACTGAAGTGAAACTTCAGTATTGCGTATTTGGCTATGAGAGGAAGAGAGAAAGAAAATGTGCGCGCGCACTGCTGTCTCTTGCTTATATCCCCCACTCAACTCCCGTTCGCCTCGCCCGATCACACTTTTCGTAACGCTTACGTCACGCGTTCGCCAGCTTACTCCCCAAAGAAGTTTCACTTCAACAACATTTTACATTACAGGAAAACACCTAAGTTTGCAATAAGTTTTCCTGGCCCCCATCTCCTCCTTTAAGCATTGACATCGTTTATACCAGCCTGTATACAGTAGTACAAAATCTGTAGTTTCTTAAAGCGTGCTCCAAAGTTGGTGAGATTCACTTAAGATTAAGTTGGAGACATTCGCGTCGGGTTTAATAAGTTATGAAGACCTGAAGGGGGCCTGTTCCATTTTGTGATTTATTGTTTACGACATTATTTGGGGGATGACAATGTGATGTTGGATAGCCCGTAACGTTGACTTTCTACGACTAGAAGAGAAAGGTGATGTGTTTTTTATAAGGAAAAAATACTTTAGTTTTCAAAACACTTTGCACTACATGAATGGGCTCTAAAAAAAAGCTTCTCTTTTTAATTTTGACGTTTCTTTGCAATGCATGCAAAGTTTATTTATACAATTTAACATGACTGTGGATTTTAGTCAAATCAAATCAAAATCGTTTTTATAGTTGCATAAAATGTGGTAGGTACAAAAGATGTTACTTATAACAGTGCAAAGACACGTCCCGCCATGTAATGATGGCATGCATCGTCATCATCATCATTTCAGCCGAAAGACGTCCACTGCTGGACATAGGCCTCCCCCAAGCACCTCCATTTCGACCGGTTCTGTGCTTCTCGCATCCAACGGGTTCCTGCGGCCTTCACAAGGTCGTCGGTCCACCTTGTGGCAGGCCTTCCAACGCTACGTCTTCCGGTACGCGGTTGCCACTCCAGAACCTTTCGGCCCCATCGGCCATCTGTTCTGCGAGCAATGTGCCCTGCCCACTGCCACTTAAGCAATGCAAATATTTAATCGATAAAGTAGGTATGTTGTTACATACAGTAATAGACAAATTAATAACTATTTTAGGTATTAATTCATTTTTAGGTTTTAGGCCATGGACAGTGAGCGGCGCGGCAGCGCAGACCTGGTCTCGAAGCCAGCGGGCAGATCGCGCGGCGCTAGAGCGGTGTTCGCGAACGAAATCTCCAAACAGCGACGACACAATCTTTTCTTCTTTTTTTAAATGTCGGTCGTTAAAAAGCGAAAAATAAAATGCAAAACACTACGTCAAAGCACCAGACGCGCGGGCACCGTTAGACTGGTGCGCATCACTTGTAAACCGCTGCCAACGCCGCTGCCTTCGACTTCAGTTCCATATAAATCTATTCATTGAAACGCGCCGCTCCCCGCACCGCTGCCGCGCGCCGCCGCAGCGCCGCGCCCGCTGACTTCGTGTCCGTAGCCTTAGCGTTAAGAAAGCGCGTGAACATGCTATAATACGCGTAATTCGTGTTATATTAGGGCATCATTACAAACCAAGGAGAATTTATAAAAATCTTAAAATACTTTTTAACAATATTACCTCTACCTCTTCTATATGACTGACTTTATGTCACTGTCAAATCCAACGAATCATTGTCTATTCTCTATTTACAGATCGCAATGCCAAAATCAGCTAAACAAACTTATACAAAAAACAGGCATAAATGTTTAATTATATTATAAGACCAATGGGTTCCCCTAGACTGGTCGTAAGTCCACAGCCCATGGGCACATGTGTTTCTGCGTGTGCGCACCGCGCTATTGCTGCTATCCCTCCATTTTTTTGCCTTGCCTATCCTGCCTTCCACTGTGTATAAAAGGTACTTACTGTTTATTTTTAAGGTGTAGGTGAGCTGATCGACGATCTAGCATATAGTTTGCATTCTTTTTCACCGCGGTTTGAGGCGGCGTTTCCACCAAGAATATGAAAGAAAGAAAGAAAATAAGTTTATTTGACCCAGGTCATCCAGGTTAAGTAAGGCACACAATATTCACACAAAAACAACAAAAAAAAAAACAGAAAAACTTAAAATAGTATTATGTGCCTCACGGCTGCGCCAAATAGGACCAGCAGGGCAATTGCGTAATACATTAACAGTCGGAATCGGTTTCATTTTGACAGTTCAACAACATTCATTGCGTTATTTACGAGTACGTGTTGAGCAGACAAATTTTTCGAACTTATGAAGCAATGTATCAGCAATTTGCTTCAAAATGATTCAGATTCCGATTGAAAGTGTGTTACGCAATTAGGGTGCAGTTCAGCATAAATGTCAGACAACTAATACCTGACGCTGGTTTACAACTGGACCCTATGTAACGAGGACGTCGACGGACGATTTATTGATGTCCATAGCTGTTTACTCGTTGTACCACTGAAGTGAAAACAGCACTGGTGAAAGCATATTAAACATCTTTCTACAACCAACCATCCAACCATCTTTCTACGAGCAACCTGTGGATCTCATACACACGCAAACTGTACCTACAACGCCCTGCGTGTACAATATAATTCAGGTATGGAACTGGTGCTGATGAAGCTGCGAGCTCGTGGCTAAGTAATAACAGCCGCACGAGTCGATGAGAGTCTAGAGTGGTCGGTCCGTGGATGGGTGACCATCTTTACATCCCGAAACCCCTTCGTAACTCGGGAAGCACGTTAAGCCGTTGGTCCCGGCTGACATTCGTACATCTTTGACAGTCGATACGGGTCGTTAGAAGCCCGAAAGTCTGACCACGTCTTGCCAAGGGGTGTCGTGTTACCCAGTAACTGGGTTTTGAATGTCAGATTGGTAAAATACTGGTATCTGCATCTGATTAGACTGGAAGCCGACCCCAACATAGTTGGGAAAAGGCTAGGCAGATTGATTTTGGTGCTGATGAGGCTGCCCCGATTTTGTAGCACATCAGGGATGTTCGTCGAGCCGCCAGTAGACTGTTACAATACAACTATCCGAAAACGATATACACATAGACATTCCTGGTGCGCAGTGTTCTAGCCCCAGTGGCATCCTCAGGGGCCGTCTCCACGAGCGAGAGAATCGCGGCGATAGTCTCACCGTGCCCTCAAATTTTCGCCGCGATGATATCGCCGTGTGGAGACACGTTCTAAGAGAGTGTATAGAAATATGTGACACGACGATAATATCGCCGCGATTCTCTCGCTCGTGGAGACAGCCCCTTAGGGCATTCGTGCAGAGGTTTTGAAAATCGCTAATCCGCCTAGAGCAAACGTGATGATAGATGCTTGTGCCTTCTCTCTACCAGAAGAGGCCTTTACCCTACAGTGGGACAATAATAGGCTAGCAATATAAAAAGTGTTTTTTCCAGGTATGAAGTGTTGCCAGTGTCATATAGTGCACCTAGACGACGATGATGAAGAATATTTCAAGACTGGTTCCAATACTGCTAAAGGGGCTCGTTCCTCGCCAGTTTGATAATAAATATTATGATTCCATTAGCCTGTTTATATTCCTAATACCTAAATATAACATCACAACGATCAATTTCTCAAAGGGATATGCAGAAAAGTAAAGTTACCGAATGGTATAAATGTGACAACATGTATCAGAAAGGGCTGGCGCCCCATACATTTGGGTCGAGTATGGGACAGTTTATTTATTTATTTACGTTGTCCGTACGTATCGTAGATGTGTAGCACGTCCTCGTGGCATAATTTCCGACGTCCACGTTGGCAAATCCGCGGGTAGAAGCTAGTGCAATATAAATCAGGTTCATTATGTAATTCGGGACTATGGACTAATTATGTAAAATACTGGTGAGGTTAGACTGGAAGCCGACCCCAACATAGTTGGGAAAAGGCTAGGTAGATGACGATGATGATGATATGTAATTCGGGACTAGTTACTATAGGTACTTAGTTAAATTTGTTAATACTCATGAATATGAACAACTTTTACTCAGAAATTAAAAAAAAAACATTCCTTTTCTCTAAATTTTGACCGCGTAGAAGTAGTAGAAAATAGCATTTTTTTTTTCTTTAAAAGTTTTTAATTTTCCTTTTCTTCGGAAAGAAGAAAGAAAATAATTATGTATATTTTCGGTAAAACTGACGCATAAAAAGAACACAAATACAAAAAAAAATAGCATGTTGGGGGAAAACATGCGTCACATCCACGCAAAACGGCCATCGCTCAGCAAAATGCTAAGACTCTATAAGTCTATAACCTATCACACTGCAATGAAAGAAATCTAGACGCTGGGCTGAGTTGAAAAGCTCGGGGACTAAATAACTTTTTAATAATCCTTCGTTTTATCGATCCAACGATCCTACTTACACGGATAAAGGATCTTTTGGCGCTCTGATGACGTCACCAGAGGTGCGTTGTTAAGAAAAATTTGTGAAATATGAAATGTGTTGAAAAAACAAAATGGAGTTAGCGGTATTAGTTCCGATTTTGGCCACGCGCTAAAAGATCCGAATAAATTCTCTTTCAATCTATCCTTTACTTTCACAGAGGACTTTTTTAATACTTTTACTTGTCTATACTTTTCTAGCTGTCACAACTTTCGACAACGGCACAGAGTACTTTTTGATAGACTGAAACAACGGTGTCCGTGTCAATACGATAGAAATCCAAAAATATCTTCAAAATTATATTTTAAATTCACGTGTAATTCTTCTTTACTTCTGTTACTGAAAGTGTATGTTTCTAGAATATTTTAATGCCCTCTGTCTAAGCTATAATCAATCCAAACAGGAACTAAGATTTTGGAGCTAAACTAAGGACAGAACTCAACACCCGGTTCAGTTTTACATAAGTACATAATTTTTACCTGTTAAAAAAAATCCAAGCTTAATTTTATAAAACACAAACTAAGCTCAAAGTCAAAGAAGAAGAAGAAAAGACTAAGTGAGGAATGAAACTGATTGCTGAATGTGTATTTTTATGCATTTATTAATGATTGTAAGTCCTTGTCTTACATGCCTTGTTTGTTGCTACACCTGCCTGACTTGGGTTACCCTTAAAGACGAGGAAAAGTATAGTGGCAGTCCTCCTAAACCTAACAAGGACATAGAACAAAACTAAGCACAGAAAATAACTAAACTCAATGTTAGAAATAATCTTGAGAATTGTTTATAACATGCTTAGTTTTTAAACATACATGTGTTGTGGCTATCCTTGAAGACGAAGACGAGTATATCGGTAGTCTTCCTAAATTGGAAAAGGACAACCAAGCTCGAAACTTAGAATAAAACTAAGCACAGAAAATAACTAAGCTCGATAATTCAAAAAAAGTCTAGAGAATTGTCTAAAATATGCTTAGTTTTTAAACATATATATGTTGTGGCTACCCTTGAAGACGGAGAAAAGTATACCGGTAGTCTTCCTAAACTTGAAAAGGACAACCAAGCACGAAACTTAGAATAAAACTAAACACAGAAAAAAAGTAAGCTCGATAATTCAAAGAAGTCTCGAGAATTGTCTAAAACATGCTTAGTTTTTAAACATATACATATGTGTTGTATTCCATATTTGCCATTCTGCCCGTTTTTAGTGCTATTCTTAGTGGCATTATACCCTATTTTATGCCCATGTTTAATTTCTTGCTGTACTATAAACAAAGAGAAAGAAACTTTGCAAATAGTTGACAATAAAATTTGCGTTTGCAGGTGTAATACAGTGCAGATGGTATGAGAATGTTTTTATTAAGTGTTGACTATTAAAGTTTTTGAGATGCATATCACTTTTGTTTGAATTTTAACAGTGTTTGTACCATACTAAAGTTCATTTTAAAATGCATGTCTGCGTGTACCTCACAATTTTTCTATAAAAATATTCAGGACGAAAAGTAGCCTATGTCCTTCTCTAGATCCCAAGCTACCTATCGGTCCACTACGATCAGTTTAGTGGTTTAGGCGTGAAAAAGTAACATGCAGACAGATCGTGATTGGTCCTTTGCATTTAGGATGGAAGTATGGTGGATATGTAATCATTTCTTTTACTATTTTGGATCGTCATCATCCACCCGGCCTTATGCCAATTTGTTTGGGATCGGCGAAGTAGGCTCCTACGATAAGGCTACATAATTATCAGAATCTATAATCCAGTTACTGTGGAATTGACTAGGTTACAAAGAGTATAATAACTATGTAAAGGATAAGAGAGCCCTCTCGCGCGAAAATTTTGCCTCGCCAAAAGCGACATCTATCAATGGCGGATCTAACTAATCAACTTTTTTTTTACTTTTCTTTTTACTTTATGGTTTTATACAAGGTGTAACAGAATAAACGCAAGCCCTGAAAGTAGTTGATTATATTATTATAATTGACTACTGATTTGATTTCAGTAACTTAATTTATGTTTTTGCCATACTGACCGCCGATTGAGCCAAAGAAAATTAACTCTTATTTCAAGGCTATAAGACTCAATTTTAAATGCGTAAAGTATTGCTAGAGTCAACACGATTTCCTTAATTAAAAAATTGTTAGCTTTAAAGAATTTAGGTTTTTGTCATTGTATCACTCTAATTGGGGTGTATGAGGTCTTGCGTTATTTATGTTACATATTGTATAGGTAGGTGTACTTTAGCTGATAGATGTACCTAAATAATAATAATAAACCTTTTTTTTGCGTAACAAAGACCCCCATAGGCTCATGATGGAAGGTACAACTCCTTAATAGTAAAAAGTTACTCGAACAGGCAAGGACTGTTTTAGTAAATTGTTTTGATGTTTGATACGGCATTTGCCACATTTGGTGTCATGATCATCAAGTCATGACCTGATGCTGCAGTCAGGATAGTCTGCAGAGTACCTAACTCCTCGACAACTAACAGCAGATATATCGTGTTTAGGCTCATTGAAAAGGGCTCGATGTGTGGATAAACGTACTGTTAATGAGGAACACCGAAGTACATAGAGACCTGATGCTGAAGCCAGGAGCATCAGAAAAAGTACAAACCTTGAAATTACAGCACCGTAGTCGTGTTTGGGCTCATTTTAAACAGGACTAAATTTTAAGTTCAATGCAACGTTGACATAAGTTTGGCCTGATGCTGCAGCCAGGATTATCAGCATCTAGTCTAATTAATGAATAAGGTATGCTTCAGAGGTGGTCCCATATAAGTTTTATGAACTTTGCTTGGGTAGTTTTGGAATTAGCTTCAACAATACGTTTGTTTTCCACTTAGTTTATATTGATGATGTTTATCTTCCTGTCACTAATATTCAAATAGCAAGTAGTGTTATATGAATTTGTATTATGGGGTAGGTACAACTAAAAAGCGAAAAATAAAAACATTTTTACAAGTTATTAAAGTTATTTTTCACTTTGTACTGTTTTTTTTTTTTGGAAGTCGGTTGTTTTTTTTACTGTGTTATTATTTTAAAATTCTAAAATGCTATAATTATTGTTATATAGTATTGCTGTGTCACTTACTGAAAACAAAATAACGAACCTATTTGTGCCTATTATTGTACCCTACCTCCCACATAAATATCGAAATATAATGGCATACGTCTTTCACGGTAAATCGAAAACTCAAAGTCAGCCACTCCTGGAAAACTGTTTGCTTCCCATTTTCCATTCCCTCAATAACCACTGAATAATCTAGAACACTGACAATCAACTCAGCCTATCACAGTCCACTGCTGGACACAGGCCTCTCCCAGGCTGCGCCAAATCACCCTGTCCTCCGCCATTCGCATCCAGTCTCTCCCAGCCACCTTTTTAGTCGCTTCCCAGTCCCACACTACGCTTGCCCATACGCAGTCTCGTCTCTACAGCATAGAACACTCTGCTTTTTAACAAAAACTCCAAACCTCTTTTCTCATTTCACTTCTTTTCTAGTTTCACTGATGTCAATTTTTTTAAGCAAAGAGTCTATGCAGGTCTATGCTTTAAAAAAAACGGTCAAGTGCAAGTCGGACTCGCGCACCGAGGGTTCCGTACATATTTGTAGGTATGTAACTTACGGTTTTCGGATTTTTCCCTTTACTTGTTCTACATGACATTGCTTCTTGCCAAATTTCATGATTCTAGGTCAACGGGAAGTAATCTATAGGTTTCGATTCCCTTATGAGTGTCAAAATAAGCGGCATAAACGGAACATAAACGCCCGTACCTATCTTTTGATTGCGTTGACTTAGGAGTTTGATTTTTTCACTGCTTCAATAAGTTGCAGCCTTGAGTATTTGATATTAATTTCAACTTGATAACTCCACGCGTTCCTGAGAAAAAGGGTCTTGACCGACGGACAGACAGACGGATTTACGAAATGATCTTATAAAGGTTCCGTTTTTCCATTTGAGGTACGGAACCATAAAAATAAACTGAACAATTCAAAGACTACTTCCATAGACTACTATTATATACACTACTTCTAGCCGTCACTTCATTTTGAAAACATGTTTCATTACAAAATTCTTAGCGATAGTAAAATTTAAAATTAATTAATGCGTGTCCTCGTTTCCCCCCTCTCTGTTTGTTGCTGGCTTCCTGTCTTCTGTGTGTGTCCCTGGATCATCTGCGTACCGTTCTGCTGTCCAAGCTGTCTCTTTCTCCTACCAGCCTGGTACTTACTTCTATTCTTCAGTGACAATGCTGATTATGAGGATATAAGTTCAGACGAACAGAATAAACACGGAATCAGATGAAATAATCAAAGTTAGTTTTATCAGGAAAAATTACAATACCTATGTAGTAATTGTAATGCAAAATTTAAAAGGATAATTGAAGTAAGCCCACTTTTTAAGAATACAAAGTAAGCTTCGTCCTGAAAAGAGAATGAGAGAAATAAATAAATGTGTTTTCTCATTCTTCCACTAATTGTAAGTCCATTTGTTTCTTGTATCCCTTGTTTTAATTGTTGCATGAACTGTGCGATGGACATAAAAGAGTGCCCGGAAGACTGCCCTCAAGTTAAAAAGGGCGGGTCGTGCTAACGAGACGAAAGTAGACACAGAAAACAAGGCTTAGAAACAAAAGCAAGTGAATAGAGATCTTGAGAGTATGCTGCTAATCCTTGAGTGAATGACAATAAACAAGTAAGCCTTGCTTTTGATGAAAATGTATAGTTTTCAAGCAAGCGTGCTCCAATATTTGCCCGTCCTTCTTCATACTGGAGGCAGTTTGATGGTCCGTTTCAAGCCAATGTATGACGCTGTGCATTGCGAGAAGCGTAAAGAAGAGAAACTTAGGGTGTGCAGATGTTTCCAGTCTAACGATGACACTGTCTGTAAGAGTATCATGTAATTATTAAAGTTTTTGAAGTGTTTGTTCTGGAGTTTTTGTTACACACACGATATATTTGGTTGTAGGTAGTATACTCGTAGTTTGAGCAGCATAGCTATTCACATTTGACAGGCTGTCGTGTCGAAAATCACACGTTTTTGATTACCTAATTTGCCTTATCCTTTATAGCTGTCGGAAGAATAGTGGTCGACTATTTGATTTAAACTGACAAAATATTTCGTTTAGAGGACTCCATCGATACCATTGATTGATGTATCGTTTTCGTAGCTATGCACAACCATCCGATTCATAGGTACGAATTGGATGGTTGTGCATAGCTACACTGGTGCCCCATACTAGCGTACTGCCCAGTAGCATAGTTGATCTCGACGGTTCTAATTTGATTTGACTCTCCATTTTTACGTGGCACTCGGTGCAATGAAATCATAGCGGTGCGCCGACGCAGCGCACCGGCAACTCCTTTGTGGCCTCACCCTTGTATAAAATTATCTGTCAGATAAATTAACTAAGACCTTTTTGGAGGAGGTGAATCTGACCAACTATCGTCGTCTGATGACGTTCTTAAAAAAGTTGTTTCTTAAGCTATGTACGGTGTCCTAGAAGAGCGGTGTCCGACACATAGCGTCCGCAATTTACCGTAGAATGACGTCACTGAAACGTTATTTATACAAGTAAGTTGGTGTGTTTTTTAAACGACTTCAAAAAAGGAGGTTCTGTATTCGACCCGTAGTATGTATGTATGTATGTCCGCGATTTTCCCAAAAACTAGTGAAGCAATTTGATAATTCTTTGATTAATGTGATCTACATACTTTCAGGAAGGTTTTAGTATATAAAACATTAGGTAATTATTCTTATGAACGAAGTTATATGCATAATTAATGTACTGCAGCTCCGGCATTTCTATGCAAATTTTGATGATTCTTCTAGTCGGTGTCTTCAATTCTTCAGTGCAGTGTTAACTAAATTTGTGTGGGATAGGTACAACTAAAAAGTGAAAAATAAAAACGTTTTTACAAAAAAAAAACAACCGACTTAAAAAAAAAATACTACAAAGTGATAAATAACTTTAATTTCGGAAGTCGGTGTCAAAAAACGAAAATGCGGAACCAACGACACCGACTTCCGAAATTAAAGTTATTTATCACTTTGTAGTATTTTTTTTTTTGAAGTCGTTTGTTTTTTGTCACCATAAAGTCAAACCCCACTGACTTCATTTTCATGACAGCCTGTTATGGCCCTTTTTGTGTGCAAAAGCAGTCTATAATTTTCCCAGCCTGTAATATTGACACAGGCCGCCTCTCTTCAAAAAGGAGTGGGCTGTAATCTACCACGCGGGCCCAGTACGCGTTGGTATATGTCACATGTCTTTGAATTTTTGGTTCCAGGACATGCCGGTTTTCTCACGATGTTATTCTTCACTCCTTCCAGGAACTCTTCCCGCGCCACCTCGAACCAGCCTCGTGGTACGCGTCCAGGTCATCTCGCCATCTCTTTCTAGGCCAGCCTCGGCGGCGCCGTCCATCTTCAGGCACCCATTATGTGGAGATTTGCCCAGCGGTATTCGTGCATACGGCTGATGTGACCCGCCCAATCCCATTTGAGCCTGGCAGCCTTCTTTCCTACATCCAGTATGCCCGTTTTGGAACGAATATAAGAATATTTTGATCAGCCTTTTTGGGGATAAGAAACCAATAAAAGTTCGTTACCCGACCAACATCATCTTCTCACTATCGATAAACCATATAAAGTAGTGTTGCCATCATCTTGGAAACTCTTTATGAGATAAGTTGGGTTCCCGAATCCGGGATAAATCAATCTGCCTTGCCTTTTCCCAACTATGTTGGGGTCGGCTTCCAGTCTAACCGGATTCAGCTGAATACCAATATTTTACATGCAGCGACTGCCTATCTGACCTCCACAACCCAATTACAAGGTAACATTATACCCCTCGGTAAGACTGGTTGTAAGACGTCTGGGCGTCTAAGTACCCATAACAACTGTCAAAGATCTACGAATTACAGCCAGGACCAACGGCTTAACGTGGTTTCTAAGGCACGGTAGGATCTTGATATGCAATGGATGGTCACTCATCCACGAACCGACCGCAGCAAGCGTAACTTAACCTTCAATCGACCCGTGCGGCTGTTATCCTACTTTCTACTTTCTTACTTTTTTTCTTTATATTATAAATGTGAAAGTTTGTGAGGATGTTTGTTACTCTTTCACGAAAAAACTTTTTACGTTACTATTCCCACGGTAGCGACACTTATTTTATTTTATTTTATTTGGGAAACAAACAGATGCAATAACAAACATAAGTATAAAAATTAGTTTAACACAATCCAGATACAGTTTCCACAGATTACTATGACAAGTACAGTATATGTAACTAAGTGTAACAACTACCAGAAGTTCACACCTGCAAAGTTTACAGAAATTACAATTTAATATTATATAACATATAACACTATTATTCTTATTTAAATTTCGATGCCAAAATATTTCTTATACTAAATTTGAATTTGGGTAGAGAAAGGTGAAAAATATCTAAATCTTGATTTGCTTTTAATGAAATCGTATCGTTGTACAGACGACATGCTCTTTTAATAAAAGTATTCTTGCCATAATTGGTTCGGGAGAAACCAATTTGGAAGAGAGTTCTTTTGCGTGCATTTAAGCGTGGACATCCAAAACTTATTTTGCTGAGAAGATAAGGGGAGTCCAATTGGCCTCTAATAATTTTATATAAATAAACTAGATCTCGCTCTGCACGACGTTCCTCCAATTTCTGAAGTCTAGAGTGTATAATCAGTTCCAAAGTTAAATCGCCAATTCAAGTGCTTAGTAAATTTATTTTGCAATTTTTGGATTTGTTCAATATAACCTGCATACTGGGGATTCCACGCCGCTGAAGCATATTCAAGAATCGGCCTTACAAGTGTCTTATAAAGAAGTATCAATGTTGATTTATGTTTGAAGTCCTTACCAACTCTTAGTACGAATCCCAACATGCGAAATGCCTTGTTGGTCATAGTGGTAATTTGAGAGTCAAAGATAAGTTTACTATCAAGTTGGACCCCAAGGTCCCGCACCCCGGTCACTCTATTAATATGGTCATTATTAATCTTATAGTTATATTTTATCGAATTCGACTTTCTAGAAAATGTTATAGTATTGCACTTTTTTACGTTAAGGAACAGACAATTTTGTTTGCAGTAATCACACAGGTTGTTAATATCATTTTGTAGTTATGCGGGTGAAACCGCGGGTACTGCTAGTACATAATAGTGAAACAAAGCATCTGCTGCATATTAAAATATAGCCCAAAACCAAAACCCTGACATACTCGTAAGTCGGTATTCAGCTAAATTCAATTTGCACTTATCAGACGCCATTCAAGATTGGCAAACGTCCCGTCGACACTCGTTCAAAGTTGAGTCACATTCGAAGTAATGCTGATGCACCAAATGGTAATACTTGGGATTCTGCTGAACTTTGTGAGATATGGACGGAAGATCACACTCATATTGTAAAGGCGAAAACTTGTGAGTGTGTTTGTTACTGGATGAAATTTGGCACACATACGAGTAATCATCACAGATAGATCAATTGGAATCTGAATAATAAAGAGCAGAAAAATAAATAGCATTTTACTCTAGCCATGGCGTCCTAGCTAGGAAACCGTGGCTAGAGTAAAATGCTCTATTGTTCTATAATCGAACATAGAGTAGTTCAACAAACCTGCACGGGCTGCACTCTCGTTAGAGTCGATCGTTATCGTTGACGTGCCGATAACGCACACGCTGCGTTTGTCTTTGTGCTGCACTACCGGTAATGGCGTCTTACACGATGCCATTAGTATTATTAGCGTCGTCATCTAAAGCCACAGTATCTTAGTTACCTACCTATACACAATCTATATACTAAGCTGAAGAGTTTGTTTGTTCGAACGCGCTGACCTCTGGAACTACCCGTCAGATTTGAAAAATTATTTTTGCATTTGGTAGCCCAATTCATAAGGAAAGCTATAGGCTGTTGAACATTACGCTATGACCGTCAGGAGCCGAGCAAAAAGATTAAAAGTGAGAAAGAACCCTAAGCGAAAATGAAGTAAATAGCGTGCCTCAACGTATTCCACATCTATAAGTTACTGATAAAACTATCATAAGTTACAAGATTCATCGTGTTCCACGCAGCTGCACGACACACGGAAATTATGAACTATCGGGGCGACTTGCTATCTGTATTGTAAAGTTTGAACCGGCCCTGTCTTCTGGCTTCCCTGGACGATTGCCAGGGTCTTCGTTATAAAGGAAATATAGATTATTAGTACGATGTAGGTTCTATAGTCATAGATTTTACTTATATACAAAACTACTACGACTGCAAAAAGTCTTTAATTAATTGGATAGGTAACATTTTTAAACTATGATGAAACAGGAGCACTGTTAACACATGTATCATGAGTTCATGACGCATGGTTTCTGTCCACTCGAACTGTTGCATATAATAGATTATCCTAATTATAGGTATTGTTATTGTCATCATTTTACTGTTAAAACTTGATAAAATAGTAATGTTTTGCATAACCTAAATACACACATCAAAAGTGTCTAGGGATCAAGCATTTTTATGCGGATTTCTTGAGATTGAGATGTGGCTTTGTAATAAATTTATGATTTTATAAATTTATATGGATCCTTTTTGGTGCATTTCATAATTTGAATCAGGAACTGTGAATCAAATTCGAGTAAAAGATGAAAATCAGCTGTCAATATTTTCCCTATAAAAACATACAACGCATTGAAGACATTATTAGTGCTACTGTTTCCCTACTACTGATTAAAACCAACGTTATTATGGAGCGGCGACGTCATTTAAGCAGGGAAGAAATGCTCAGAGCCGTGGGAATGATAGAAGCTGGTTCCCGGCAACGTACTGTGGCTTTAGCTCTGAATACAAGTCAGAGTGTTATCAGTCGACTTTGGACACGTTACCGAAGCACTGGTACCGTGGCTGAGCGCCATGGAGGACGGTATCGCTGCACCACACGGAGACAAGACCGATACATTCAAATCTTAACTCGAAGAGCTCCAACAATAACCGCCATGATGTTAGCCGTGAGGCTTCATCACTCTTCAGGGAACTTAATTAGCGACCAAACAGTCAGAAACCGCTTGCATGAAGTGAACCTTCATTCCCGAAGACCGCTACAGGTACCACCTATAGCAATGCACAATCGTAGGATTCAATATCAATGGGCTCTTGAACACAGAAATTGGGCAGAAGAACAATGGCGTTTCGTGTGCTTTTCTGATGAGTCTCGTTTTGGTATGAGACCGGATACAAGACGTATACGACACTGGAGAACCCCTGGACGCCAACAGCGATTAAAATCCTGCCAGGAAGTCCATCCTTATAGTGGTGGAACCATCATGGTATGGGCGGGTATTTGGATCGGCGGAAGAACTGAGTTGATTTGGATCAGAGGCAACCTCAACGCTCAAATTTATGCTGAGACGATTGTATCAGACGTCATCGTTCCTCTACAAGTGCAAATCGGTCCCTTATTTCAGTTAATGCATGATAATGCACGACCGCACACCGCAAGAGTTGTAAGACAGACTCTCGCCGCAGCTAACATCAATGTCCTGCCCTGGCCTGCTCAGTCGCCAGACTTGAACCCGATTGAGCATGCATGGGATATGCTACAGAGAAGAGCTCTGCCGAATATGGAGGGTATCCAGTCGCAAGAAGACCTTTTTTTGTTGTTGCAACGAACATGGGCTGCCATTCCACAGCGTGATTTGGATGAACTCATTTTGAGTATGCCAAACCGATGTTCTTGTGTTGTTAGTGTTCGCGGTAGAAACACGGATTATTAATTGTTTAAGTTACCCAATAAAATTTTAAAGAAAACTGTTATTTCAGTCTTTTTTTCGAACTTTTGTGTTAGTGGTTCAAATGTCAAAAATCCCTTTATTAGGAAAATGGCAAATTTCTTTATTAATGCAAAGGTGACTTGGTTTATCGTTACTGTGACAAACGAAAACACTTTATTTGATGAATCCTTAAAGAAAATTTTAATTAATATCAATCAGGAGAAAAGTTATTGCAAAAATATATGTTGATCCCTAGACACTTTTGATGTGTGTATTAAGGAATAATGTAGCAAAACAGAAAATATCATTTGTTCCCAACGAGTAACACCCTCAAATGTCACACTGTTACTCGGTGGGATTTTTTTCTGAAAAAATTCCCAACCGGTCACACTACCAGTCACGGGAACTCGCAATTTTCTCTTTCTAGCTCTTTTTTTTCTATTTGCGCAAGTCGTTTCTGGCACTCGCCGGCCGCTGCCGCGGCACCGCTCGCTTCGCTCGCTCGGCTCGTGCGTAGAGGGGTCTCAGTTTTAACCTAACCTAACCGATTGTTCCCAACGAGTCACACTGTGACATGTTACAGTGTGACTGGTTGGGAACACACCGAAAATATTCCAAACGGATATCCACCTTTTATGTCGTTGATATTTTGGATGACGGTAGATAGAATCGTCAAAGTTGTTCTGTTCACGACTATAAAAGGGGGAGCTCCCAGTGGCGAGCCCGGTTAAGCAGACGACAACCTCATAGGTTGAACTGCGAGATGCCATTATCAAAAAAAAAAAAAAAAAAAATGGCAGGGATCATTCTTGTTCGAGCCATCGGCCAGAACGGAGCTCCGGCCTACAGTCAGTTGATTAGTACTAGTGACGTTATTATTTGGAATAGATCGACCAGATGTCGAAAAAATGTGAAACTTTGGGATACTTCTTGTGACTTCGAACTGCCCCGTTGGTCTAATGGTGGCAAGCGCTACTGCTGCGCATGAGGCCCTGGGTTCGATTCCCACATCGGTTATTGGGCTTCCCACTAGGAATTTCTCAGTAGCAGCCAGAAGTCTGAGTTTCAGTTTGTTTCTGGTTGATGACAATGGGCTTACCCCCTATTACATGAGACCTAAACATATCTGGGGAAATGCGAGTGTACTATAGGCATCTCTGCCGTTCTCCTCAGGGATTACTTGCGTGAAGTTTTATTATGTTGTAACATTGGATGTTTGTTACTCAATCCCGCTTTAATCTCTCTCCGATTTGGGACACACAACACAACGTAGACCACAGATTATGACATGGATTAAAATATAGGATCCTTTTTATCCGGGTTCATGAAATAGTTCCCCTACAATACGAATGAAATCGCCGGCAGCAGCTAGTCTGACAGAAGAACCATTTCAGAATCAGAACCAATATCATGAATATTATTCTGCACTTCGTAAGTATTTCCTAGTCAAAAAAGCCAGCAAGTCCCGACATAAGTTGAAATCTAATATCCTTTTTTATCTAAGGATGTAAGAACTTGCGTTTTGTGACAAAAACATACATAGATTTAGATTTATCAGCTTCCAACGCCGGATGACAAAGTTTTTCGTAAAAAAATAGATAAAACTACAAAGAGATTAGGTGTGGACTTAGTCTGACATAGGGATATCCTTTTCTTTCTTTTGAAGAAAAAACAATAGCATTTCTTGTGAAATCACGCTGCTGTCTTATTGGGGTGAGCAGAGACTGCAAAACGTTAATCAGAATGCCTGTATTTTTAGGGTTCCGTACCTCAAAAGGAAAAACAAAACCCTTAAGTATATGATGTAACCAAGACTTTGTAAACATATTATTTTGATTTAAAAGAGTGTCCATGGAGTTTCTTGCCCGTTCTTCTTCATTGGTACCTTCAGCTTCAGCTTCATCAGCTTCATTTTTCTGACTGACCGACCCCTTGAAAATTCAAAAGTGCCTGTAATTGGTTTAATTGAAATAAATGCTTTGAGTTTGAGTTTCAATATGGCCGGCCCATTGCCACTTCAGCTTGCCTATTCTGTGATCTTTGGTACCCTAAGGAACTCTCTAACAACGAACTTTACTACCAAAACCCGTTTATTTATTTACAATCTAAAGAAAATCACAAACTATAAACCAGTAGCATCATGTCAGCACTTCCCAAGATTATCACTAACACAGGTTTACTACCGCTTTCCGCAGATATTGTTATTTTTCAAGTAACTCATAAAAATTGTGGTGCGCCTCGTAAAATACGAGTGAATCGTAAAAGTTTCAGAACAGCGGTTAATATGGTTTAAATTTTTCATAGCAAATTGATACAATGTGGTGGATAAAATAGGGAATCTATGTACAGTTTTGTACAACTTTAGGGATCTCTCATATTTTCACCACAAGCGCGTGTGACTCGGGTCCTGGGTTTGATCCAGGGATAGAAAAACTGCTCAGCATAGCTATTCACAACCACTCGATACGCTTCCGTACCGTATCGAACATCAATCAATGTTATCGTAGGAGTCCTCTAAACGCTATTCATAAGTCCAAAACCCGAAAATTTTGTCAGTTTATATCAAATAGACGTCCGCTATTCTTCCGACGGCTGTTTGCACTCGGGGGCAAGGCAAATCAATTTATCGAAATGTGTCATGTTCGAAACGATAGCCTGTCGGATGGTTGTGAATAGCTATGCAGTACTGGATATCTGCACACATACTTCAGAATTGAGCACTTTTACCGCCTCAACATGTATAATCAACAAAAGAGATACGTATGCAGGATCGTCGGATATAGTTGAAGTTTAGTAAGAAACCAATGGATATTCTCGAATAAAATTTAATTTTATTAATAGAAAACAAACAGCTCATTTATCAAATTAAATTTCAGTCGACAACATCCATCTGTTTCTTACTAAACTTCAACTATATCCGACGATCCTGCATACTTATCTCTTTTGTTGGCTGTACATGTAGGCTTTATTTATGTTGTCACGAGCACAAATATGTATTCAATAAGCAACTTTTAAAAGTGATTTGCTCCTACTGTATTGATTGTAACAACATAGTAGACCATTACCCAAACCTACTATTATCTATGATGTCCAAACTCCTGGATGTTACTGAAATCAGCCCGGAGTTTGGAAGTTGGCGGCGTGATGCCCGGAAAGCACGTTAAGCCGTTGCCGTTGGAGGCCTACCACAAGCTCTTAACGCGATCCATTTTAGAACCTAAACTGAACGGTTCTTCTAATTCGTACCATGACGTTAGTTTAACGATTCAGTTTAGGCCGTGCCATCTGCTGACAGCGATTGTCCCAAACTGAGTCGCAAATTTTGGTTTCATTCATACTTGTTTGGTACCATGACGTCCATAGAGCAGCTCAAGCGATGCAGTTTAGGAACCTAAACTGAAATGTCTTGTTTTTGAATCGTTTTTAATTAGATCATGGTAGGCCACCTGATTTCTCCAGTCGTTTCGAATTATCGTCCCATAGGACTATGAGAGTGAAGGAAGAGTGAGTGCACCTGTCTCTTCGCACACACTTGTACACTATAATATCTCCCACGTAGAAGGCTAGTCTTCGTTGACATGGGCTGCCATGCCCGAAATTCGGTCTGGAGGACTATAATATTATTATTATGAAATAGGTCTTATCTCAATGTTGCAATCGTTATTCCTTGAGAAAATCGCTTTTAAATTCTGCTAAATTAGTGCTAGTGACTATTCACATGACTAATAAACGTTTTATATCAGATGAATAGTTACACACCGATTTCTCTCTTTCAGTCGTCAGTAATTTGACATTCGAAAGAAGAAGACAAAGCGTTGTGTAACTGTACAGACGCTATACAACGTTTATTAGTAAGGGAGTATAGCTATTGGGGCAATTCGCTGGATACAGTAAGCACAATACCAGTCGATCTCGTGACCCTTGGGAGAGGCGGGAGACCTATATCAGCCGTGGAAATTTCTCGCTAAAATGATGATGATGGAGATTGGGGCAATCTGTTTTACGCTAGCAAGATGAATAATATAGGGTGACTGGTAATTAGTGACCGATACCTAAACACGTGATGTACTCATGATACCAAACAACTTTTACTATGGGACCAAACCAAAAAAAATCAGCTGTTCCCTACATTTATGTTCGTATAACTCGTCAAAATGTAGGGAACAGCTGATTTTTTTTTCGCGATTTCAGGTTTGGTCCCATAGTAAAAGTTGTTTGTTATCATGAGTACAATCACGTGTTTAAGTATCGATCACTAATTACCAGTCACCCTATAGACTCGTACACCTCATTAATGTAATCTAAGTATTTTTTTTTATAAAATATTTAATTTCAAATTAGACATTTATATTCATTGTTATTAAAATAGCATATATACTCGTAGATAATAGTTTTTTTTTTAGTTTATTTAAGTATAAATGATTTTATTGAATTTTAATTCAGTATAAGCCGACTTCGCACTGTACGAAAAGCTTAATGCGAGGTCAGCTCAAACTAGAAAAATGTGTGTCTTGATATGTCGCCGTGAGTACAGCCATAGAGCACAAGGTGTTTTCAAGGTATAAAACATTAGATTCCAGTGTCATAATAGCAAAGATTCCGTCAGTTCTCCCGAGAACCATTAGCTAAGCTACCTCCGCCATTTTGATGGCAGAACTAAAATTTTACGCTCATATGAAGTGCTTAAGATCTCTCAATAAGAACTTATCTCTCCGAGCGTTTGTGTGCAGTTCCAATCGCTTTGTTCGCTCTTGAAGATATTTCCACATTTATATATTTTATAGCGTACCTTTTTTTTTCTTTTTGGATGGGAAATCATCTAATGACTCCTCCCGCTCTGGGTGGAGCGGAAGGGAGTGTCAGACTCTTACTGACTAAAACCCACCCGTGTTCCTTCCTTAGCCCTTTATGTTCCGGGGCAGCGGTAACCCTTTCGGACGATCCCGCTACCCCGGCAGGCTTCGGTCCTGGCGGGCCCCTTCCTTAATGCTGACATCTCTTTGAGGCGCGCGTGGAACACACACGCGCCGTCCGGCACGGGCCTGGTCCTGATCGGACGGAGAGCTACCCATTACTCTACGTCCGCAGGCCCGGCCGGGAGTCGTCACGCGGCTCCCGACGCCCGTAGTGTCTCCCGCGGCGGCTGAGGCGTGAGGCTCTCTCCCTGAGCCGTCCCGCCACCTCCTTTGCTAGCATGACTGCTTCGCAGAAGGAGGTGACTGCACCTTACGTGTAAAATTGGTGTTGTTTGAGTTGGGAAGTAGCTTTAGAACTTTATTTTCACCCTATATCAGCCTGTATCTACAACTGCATTCGCGATTTATTTGCCAAAAATTTAAACAAATATGAGTTTATGGAAAAATAACCTTACCCGATATTCCCTCGGGATCGAGACTTATGCGGGTGAAACCGCGGGGCGCTGCTAGTGTAGATATGAATGTTTACTAAAGTAGTGTCGCTGCCCATACAGAGAAGGAGCGAGCATTGGTCATCACGCTCGCTCACTATTGTTGGTGGTAGCTTTTGGCGCTTGGACGTTGAGCTACCAACTAGAGTAAACGGCGCGTGAACAACAAGCTGTCACCTTACTTACTGGTGGCGTAACAACAGCAGCGAGCTGTAGTCTTGCTGACGGCGCGTCTGTGGCAAGCGGGTGGATTTATTCCGAAGGCCGTTACTGATGCGCTGGAGCAGTGCTGTTACAATGAGTGATGAACTTTAAACCTTACAGTACCACCCCTGAAGACCTTGAGACACCTTGAGATAGCCTAGCGTAGTTTTATAGAATGAGTGATGTGCGTGTGTGTGTGTGTGGGTGATTTTGTTACCACTTGTTTGCGGCCTACTATAGATACGTACGTCCAGTTTTCTTCGGTATGTGTATACCTTCAACGTGAAAGTATCTGAGGACTGCGACCGATCTTTATCCCAAAAAAAACTCTTTGATATCGACTTCCAGCCAGATCTAAATCCAGCTGAATTAGGAGAATTTGTTGAGCGAGTGCCATCTCACCTCGGCTGTGTGGATCTTCCTCGACACATATTCGCCTCAGGTCGTATTGACAACCCCCTCCAAATTGAATAATTATGGGTCTAGCAAGATGTGTAAATAAGCGGCCAAGTGCGAGTCGGACTCGCACACGTAGGGCTAGCCAAAAATCACCGAAAAAAACGCGTTTCTTGTATGGAGTCCCCTTTAATTTTTTACTTTTTTTTATTTTTATTATTTGTTGTCATAGCGGCAATAGAATTACACACTGTGAAAATTTCAACTATCTACCTATTGCGGTTCATGAGATACAGCTCGCTGAGAGACAGACGGATGGATGGAAGGACGGACGGACGGACGGACGGAAAGACGGACAGTGGAGGCTTAGTAATAGGGACCCGTTGACATCCTTGGGATACGGAACCCTAAAAATGGTAACCCATCCACAAACGACGGCAGCAACTCGCATTGCATTCCAAGTGGTTCATATTGAGCCACGAGCCCTACAGACTTTTAAGGTAGATCTAAAAAGCTAGCAAAGTGCTGTAAAGCCCCATATAAACATAGGTAACCTATTTTCACTCAGAAACAGTAAATAAAAACGTGCGGTCTAAACTAGGTCCTACCTAAAAGACGTGATCTCCGCGGAACCTGGCTCACGTCCCGTGCAAATAACACACGCGCGCAGCTTTATTTTATTATATTTTGGCGCGAAACCGCCGCCATTACGGCGCGCGGCGGGCATGCATCATATTGTGATATTTTTAAAGAAAAGATATATAGCTGGGTATTTTCATTTTGACGTGCTTTTTTCATAATTTATGTTCTTTTAGGGATCGTAAAAGGTATCATTTTGTTAGATAGCTATTATTATATGATACTCAAAATAGGGTAGGTAAGTTTTTTATAACCATTATATATAGAGGCATAATATAATTATACTTATCTATTGATGAATTGATGTTTCGATATTTTATGCTTGCAACTTGGTCTCATTATTATTTGGTATTTTTTAAGTAACAGTGTTCTCATTGTTTTGTTAACTTAGTTTATAATGTACTTAATACTAACATAGTTTTAATTAGATATCTAAGGCCTTTGTAACTAACATTTATTATTGATGTCCTAACACTAGTGTTTACCTAAGTTGTGTGGTTTTTAAGATCCGAAAAATAAATTAATTAATGAATGATACCTACTTAATGCATCGATACCGACTTTTCAAAATGGCTTCGTCGACGAACAATTACCGGAGATTTATTGTGAAAGACGGCACGGTTGACATCAGCTGTCGGGGATGCCACCGGCCGGGAGAATCAATCAGGCATATTATCTCCGGGTGTTCACGTCTAGCCAACGGAGAATACTTGCATAAGCCGGGTCCAGACGTATGTAACGCGTAATGTAATTTATCGTGAAATGTAACACGAATTCTGTGTGTGGACGGCACTACGTGCGTTATATGTAAGTAATACTCGTAGTGCCGTCCACACACAGAATTCGTGTTACATTTCACGATACATTACATTACGCGTTACACACGTCTGGACCCGGCTATAGACACAATCTTGTAGCCAGGATAATCCATCAGCAACTTGCTCTGAAATACAGCCTTGTGGAATCGGAGGTGCCATACTACAGGTATGTGCCCGACTACTGAGTCGGAGAACTGTCTCGAAAATGGAAATATCACATTTGACTGGGATCGATCCATCATCACTGACACGACTATTGTTGCCAATAGGTAAGCCTGATATATAGTGGTGATGGATCGATTAGAATGGCGCGCACTGATTGGTGACATAACCATCCCGCATGATGAGAACCTCGTGAAAGCCGAGAAAGATAAACAAATCTTGTAATCTTGTCTTAGCTTGCGAGGTTGTCGACATGTAGGATGTGGACTCAGCAATAATTATTGTGCCGATAGTCGTGACAGTACTGACAGCCAATGGATTCGTGAATAGCCAAGAGCCTCGACCAACAGCTGAGGAGGCTCTCGTTGGGCAGCTGGATCAAGGGCTTGATTCAGAAAGCAGTACTTCTGGACACGGCTCGCATTGTCAGGAGGTTCCTCTCTCTGGAGCTCTGACCGCCGGGTAGCTTGGAGTTGGACCCTGTTCCCGATACCGGTGGGCAACTATTTTTTATATTTTTACTTAAATGTTTTTATATTTTTTATTCTTTAAAAATATAATTTAATGCTTAGAGTAATTAGACTGTTTAATGTATTTACTGAAATAAAGGAAATAATAATGTAATCTAAAATATATTAAATCAAATCAAAAATATTGATTTGCTAGAATATGGTAGGTACATGTGTTACCGTTTTGTTTCAGCATATCCTGCCATAACATGGCGTGCAAATATATTCACAGTCAGCGATGTCAATTAGGTAATCTATAAACAAATTACAGCATCTATTTGTTTGTCTTCTAAATAGTCCATGGTATAATATCTTTTAAATAGTACTTAATAGTTTGAAAAGTATTTTTTTAAACATTGCCAGTGGTAAGTCTTGAAAACTATTTGGTAAATGATTGTAAATAAGGCCTGGTTTTCACACGCCCAGTTTCTGACCACCCAGTAGTCAGCAACTGTACATTCTGCTGTCTATACAGTACCTACTGTCACTTTCCCCACGTGTTCTCACTACTGGGTCTGCATAGGAGACAGCAGTACACAGCTACTGTGTTACTAGTTCTGACCTGGTGTTTCTGACCCACAAGGTGCGTTCGTATGGAGCGAGTGACGACCCAGTAGGTGTCCCTGTGGGAGTGGGGGAAGGTCAGTGGACAGTAGAAACATAAAATTTTTAAGTAGCTGACCGACAGCAACTGACCGGTCAGTACTTGCTCAACTTTGTTTTCACGGACCCAGTAGCTGCCAGACAGTAACTGTCCTTCACTGTCCGCCAGCTACTGGGCCTGTGAAAACTAGCCTTAATAATCGACTTGCAGTATACATTTTTCTATAATTTTAGTTTTATTGGTAGCAGCCAAAGTCTAATCAAAAAGTAGGTACTCTATGCTTTTTTTTTTTCCTTTTTGGCAACTGAGCCGATGTCGACTATTCTGTTTATGGTTTATGTCATGTTCGGCTATATGGCTTGTCAGTGTTAGTTTCCAATAAATTGTAATTTCTCTTAAAAAAAAAATACATATTTCAAAAACATATAAACATGGCAGAGGTAGAAATGTAAGTCTTTGAAATAGGGGCTTACAGCTGTCTAAAATCTGAGCTCCACAAATTATAATAACTCTGCCGAAATCCACCATATTACAATGCCGTATCTAAGTATGGATGACACATAGTCATGGTAAGCCAGCATTGCAGTATCACAGTAATTTACTGTTTGTCTAATTCTCTTCAAAAAATATATAAAACGATCTATTTTTGCAAGAATTTTATCTATAATATGTGTTTTCCAATTGCAATTTTTATCGACCGTTATACCCAAGAATACACAATTGTCGACAGTGGTCAATTGAGTCTATATAATGGCTAGTTTACACAATGCGAGCTGCTGCCTAGCCAGTAGATAGCTACTCGGCTTGTCTCTTGTACGCCAGTAGCTCGGCTCGCCTTTGCTGTCTACACGACACAAGTTGCTGACCAGCCTAGTCTTGCGAGTTTTCGCGATGTCGAGTGAACGTGTTTTAATTAAAAAAAAGGTTGTAAGGTCTATGACAACAATATTAGGTATGTCAAGAATTGGAAAATGCCTATGAAAAATTTCAAAAACACAAGAGCGAAAGAAAAGGGCGCACAAAAAACACAGGTTCCGCTCACAACTGTCCGGCTGGCACTGGCGAGCTACTGCCGAACGCGTCAAAACGATGCGAGTGATGACCGAGCTGCTGCCATGTGCGAGCTGCTGCTGGGCGAACAGGCGAGTGAAAGCAAAAAATGTTGAAGTAACTCGGATGCGAGCTACTGTCCAACTCGCACCTACGAGTTACTCGTACCTAAGTTACGTCCAAACAGTACAGCTCGCACTATGTAAACTAGCCATAAGGCATGTCTATTTTATTTATGTTCGAATTGTATGTCTGAAATTGTATTATGTTCGTTTTAGTCATATTTATTTTTAAATTATTATTTTTTAGCCAATCGATTACATTATCAAGAGCTTGGACCGATGTCATTATGTAGTTTTATTATATTGTCACTCTTAATAATTATTGTAGTGTCATCATTGAATAGTATCAATAGTATCAGCAATATTTTCAGAAGTATTTTGCCATAATTTTTTTTTAAGTTCTAGCCTTTAGTTTTGTTATCATTAGGTATGTGTGATCACTTATTTCCAATATTGCTGGTAAACCTGTAATTGGCGACTATGTTAGACCGAGACTGTTGTAATTATAGTCTTACTGATAATGTATAGGTATATAGAAGCTGTTGGTGTACCTACCTTAATAAATAAATAAAATATCTAAAATAAAATCTTTGCCTATCGCCTCCGGAATGTCGTTGATGTAAACTAGAATGAGTAGTGGGGAATTGGGGATATGATACCTCCCTGTGGCGTGCCATAGGTAATTATTTTGTTTATACTCCGACCAAAAGGTTTTCTTTTTCGTTTTGACAAGTTTTTGTTATTTCCACGCATTGTACACTTTCAGAAAGATTACTTTTGATCCAGTCGTTGGCCTTGATCAAAAGTTATCTTGGCCGATTCCATAATGCTCAAGCTTGGAGAGTTGTTTTATGGCAAACAAAATCAAACGCCTTTGTCATGTCGTCTAGGAACACGCAACTTATCTTATTATAGACTAGCTTTTGCCCGCGACTTCGTTCGCGTGGAATAGTGACTTCCGGCAGATTTTTGGTTTTACCCACAGGCACATAGTTCCCGATCTCGCGGGATCTCTTCAAAAATAAAATGTGGAAGATATTCTAGGGAACTCTTCAAAAATCAACATAATGAGCCAATTTTAAATTTACGAAACGATCAATCCACAATTCCACGACAGTACCGAAGCGCTCGGCCGATACCCAACCAAATGCGTGTAACGAAACCATAGCGCGATCTATTTCGATCCCAACGCCATCTATCGAGCATAGTGCAGCATGAACCGAACTCTTGTAACGATCGACACCATTGCGCGATCACCAACTCGACATATAGTACTAATAGAATTATCTATACTCCGTTAGAGCATTTTCTTTGTACTAAAAGTTGTATTATATTATATTTTGATACCTTTTTACTATTTATTTACATTTTTCCGATGAATTTTCAGTACTGAATTGATGCCGACTCTTGACCAATAGATGGCGCTGTATGTCCGGAATAAATTTTATTTTTTTATATTTTATTTTTTGTAATAAAAACTATCCTATGTCCTTTCTCAAGTTCCAAACTATGTCTGTACCAAATTTCACACAAATCGGTTCAGTAGTTTAGGCGTGAAGCAAAGACAGACAGACAGACAGACAGACAGAAAGACAGACAGACAGAGTTACTTTCGCATTTATAATATTAGTTTGGATTTTTGATTCAAACTTTCAGTTATGTATTTTATTAACGCAATTAAACATGCTAAAGCAGTGGAACTGCCCTTCCTAAAACCGAATTGTTCTTTTTAGGGTTCCGTACCCAAAGGGTAAAAACGGGACGACTTCACTGTCTGTCTGTCCGTCCGTCTGTCTGTCACCAGGCTGTATCTCAAGAACCGCGATAGCTAGACAGTTGAAATTTTCACAAATTATGTATTTCTGTTGCCGCTATAACAACAAATACTAAAAATAATATAAATATTTAAGGGGGGCTCCCATACAACAAACGCGATATTTTTGCCCTTTTTTGCTCGATATCAATAATGGCAACAGTAGGCACTTGAAATATTCACAAAATACTCGGTTGTATTTTTACTTTAATAATAAAATAATAAAATTAAAGCCCTGACCGCCGGTAGCTTGGACCCTGTTCCCGATACCGGTGGGCTACTATTTTTTATATTTTTAAATGTTTTTATATATTATTTTTTATATTCTAATATTTAAAAATATAATTTATATGTAAATAATGAAATAAAGGAAATTAAATAAATATTTAAGGGGGGCTCCCATACAACAGACGTGATTTTTTTGCCGTTCTTTATTCCTTGTGGTACGGAACCCTTCGTTTGCGAGTCCGACTCACACTTGGCCGGTTTTTAAGAATATCACATGCTGTTAAAAAGTTATCTATTTTAATGCACATTACCTTCTCAAAGATTTTGGATAGAAGTTATTGGACGATAAATGTTCATGTCAGTTTTTACACCGTTTTATAAAGAGGCTTGACAATGACCTTTTCAGACGTGTTGGGAATACTCCTTCTGTTAGAGACAGGTTTATAATGTAGGTTAAGGGAGACACTAAACTCATTGCACATATTTTTAACACTAGTGTTCAGGTCATCATATCCAGTCGAGTTAGTATTTCTTAGACTGCGAATCATTTTATCAACGTCTGATTCATCTACTGGTGCAAGGAAGATGCTTTTAGGATTTTGAGGAGTAGTTATTTTTATTTATTTATTTATTTATAATAAGCACACCAACAGCACAGTCACTTACAATTCAAATTAAATATCAACCAAAAATTAGCATTTCAGTAACCATGCAAATAACAGGTATGCATGACATCCAACTCAAAAATATTAGAGACAAAGGAGAACAATAAATAGTGTGTCTAGTAGATCTTCCAGAACACTACAAAAACAAACCAATTTAAGCTACATAGACGTGCACTCTTCACACTGTCTAAATAGGGAACGTCTGTATGAAGCAAAACTCATGGAAAAAATATCAATAGGAAAATCTGTCAAGTTGGACCTTTCATTATATTGCCTTGCCATACGTGTTAGAGGGCTATTAAATGTGGTGTTTAAGGTGGATGTAGGCAATTCAAAAATACGATGATGACGCTTACTACGTTGGCTAAACCTGAAGTTAAAATAGTTTACCAATTGTGCATCGATGATACCGTTTATAATTTTATGGAGTATTAGTAAGTCAGAATGGCTTCGTCTTTCTTTTAAGCT
This sequence comes from Hydraecia micacea, assembly GCA_914767645.1. Classification (NCBI taxonomy): domain Eukaryota; kingdom Metazoa; phylum Arthropoda; class Insecta; order Lepidoptera; family Noctuidae; genus Hydraecia; species Hydraecia micacea. Next base: position 1,981,148 of record OU611798.1, read on the forward strand.
AATCATTTTAAAGTGCCTCAACCTGTCATTGTAATCAGGTATAGCTTTACGAATCCCATTCTTCATACATAAATACCTAACAAAACGGGCCTGAACAGATTCAACACTATCAGAATAAGTTGAATAATAGGGAGACCAAATAGTGGAACAATATTCCAAGGAGCTCCTTACTAGTGCATTGTAAAGTAAAATAATGCTACTATAATTACGAAAAGGTTTCGACGTACGGATTATAAAGCCAAGCATTCTTTTTTTCTTTTATGTTATATTGCATGTTTTTATGAGCATTATTGGTCGTCTTTGTTTGGGATATATAATAGTCATTAAATAAGTCACATATTTGGTTTGGATTATGATAAACTTTACTATTAGTATTAACTACGTCAACTTCAGAGTTACGTGTCATATTATTTATGTTTGTTTTTTTTAATCATATTCCAGGCCGCTTTGCTTGTATTTTTTAGCCCAATTAATGTAGACTAAGCTATTAATCTGCTGAGCCTTTTGTATTCACTTTTTCAGTATTTGAGTGTAGTCGTCATATTATTTTTTTTGTTTTTTGTTTATTCAGATGTTAATGCAACATCTTCTTATACCCTTGGTTAGACCTCTATTTTTCACTTGTTTACAGTGACACGAAGATGAAGATGGAGTTCGTTTTTGGAACAAAGTCGTCCCAACTACGGAACCCTTTATTTTGCTTGGGCCAACATGCACTTGATTGGATAAAAACAACAGCAACTGCTGACTTATTTAAGTTCGGTATGTTGCAATATTAAAAAAAGAAAGATAGAACAACAAAAATAATGTTAAGTAAATAAACTAATTGAACGATTTGATTTGAAACTACTACATTCTCAGCAAAGGTTTTATTTTGTTGTCTTAGGTTTATGTGTGTTTTGTATACATTGTTTTGAGTGTTGTGCTGCGTGCATTTTGTTGTTGTACAGACGCCAGCACATCAAGCTACTACAATCTGTCAAATTTCTTTAATAAATTTTCAATTTTATTACTAAAATATAAGGTTTAAAGTTGATTGGGAAAATTTCAGTTTCGGGTAGCTTGATGTGCAAGCGTATATAGTACATACTAGTTCCATGGCTTTGATCGTTACCAATGACAATGTGTTTCTGAATAGGAATTCTATATTATTTTATTATACTCTTTGAATTCTATTGTCTGTGGTTGTCAACGCAAAGAATTGTCAAAAAGTAGTGATTTTCGTTTTTGCATTTATCAGTATCACGTAAACATCATTTTCAAATAAAAATGCCTGCCGGACCGTCAGCCATGGACGGGCTACGTGAAAAAGCCTTTCAAGACTACAGAAAGAAGTTGATGGAACACAAAGAAGTGGAATCAAGACTCAAAGAAAGTATGTATTTGTGTTGCTTGTCATCGATTTCTGCCGAATCATGACCCTAGCTTTTGTCTCAAAATGCAATAATTAGATAATTATTGTTATTCTATACGAAATAATATCTTAATTAATCAATTTCTAATTCTAGAGTAAAGTTTAATTAATAAAAAACACCGTTTAAAAACACAAATAGGTTACTCCTTTCATCTGAAGCGACTATAGGTCGAATTGTTTAATTAAATTGACAATTACAGTTAAAATTGCGTATACTTTGCTAAGGCTACCTAATATGAAAACATCATCTACAAGCAGACTACTTACAAAATATTGGCTATCTATACCACATTTTGCTTATTTATCTTAGAACTTGATAAACTGTAACATTTGGATACTTTCCTAGCCTTTAGTCACAAGATACATAATGTCCGTGTCTTTAAAACAATTTTTATTACTATTAACACGTTGATTGCCAGACAACAGACACAATATTAATAGAAAATCTATTGTTTGTGGTCACCAGTGACAGTGGTGGCAGTCAATGCCTTAATTTCATCAACTTTTGTATTTGCAGATGTCTTCTTCCATACATTCTAGTCATTTATTTATTATAATATAATTTAGTACCGCAAATTAGCCATTAATATTAAATTAATCCTATCACTGTCTTCGCACTAAACTGACAACATTCTAAGTTGTCATTATTATCTTTCACACATAATTTGGCAGTATGTCTTCATCCGTACTTTCTAGCCATAAATCGTCTTATCCATTAACTGTTTCTTTGTTCTTCCCATATTCTAATTAACTTTTTTTTTTGTTACAGTGCGAGACAAACTAAAGGATGTAACTAAACAGTATGACAAGAGTGAGAATGATCTCAAGGCTCTGCAGAGCGTCGGACAGATTGTCGGAGAGGTACTGAAGCAGCTTACGGAGGAGAAATGTTAGTATATTGTGATAATTTTTATAAATGTAACAGTTTTAAAAGTTGAAAGTGAAAAATGGATTGGATTTTCGTACACCCAAACATTTCTAGAGATACAAAAGATAAGAATCTCGAAAAACATTTTCTTAGTGGGTACCTAATCTTCACAAAGAACACACCCTCCAAATTTCATGTCTCTAGGACCAGAGGCTGTGTGTTGATATATCAGTCAGTCAGGACTTCGAATTGTGAATTGTTCATAATTCTAAAGTCGCCTAGACACAAATCAAGCAATTAAATAGCCTTTTTGTGTATTTTTTATAGTTTGGTTTCTATTTCATTCAAAAAAATAAATACTTCACTCTTTACGAACTTATACTACTAGCTGTTACCCGCGTCATCGTCCGTTTTTTTTCTAAAATAAAAGTAACCTAAGTTACTCCTTATTACATCAGCTATCTGCCAGTGAAAGTCCCGTCAAAATAGGTCCAGCTGTTTCAGAGATTAGCCGGAACAAACAAACAGACAGACAGACAATAATTGTAAAAAATGTTATTTTGGTATATGTACCGTGTATACATCCATATGCATTTAGTAAAAAGCGGTTATTTTAATATTACAAACAGACACTCCAATTTTATTTATTTGTATAAATGATGACATTTAATCTTAATGGTTAGTGTATGTTTTGTATTCTTATTTCCAGTCATTGTAAAAGCTACAAATGGTCCCCGTTACGTGGTTGGTTGCCGTCGTCAGTTGGATAAACAGAAGCTGAAGGGAGGTACCAGGGTAGCCCTGGACATGACCACACTCACCATCATGAGGCATTTACCTAGAGAGGTAAACTAGTTTTATTTTCTTCACCTTTAGGAATGTCCTGATGTGAAGCAAGGCAGTTTTAAAAGTGATGGGTCTTTGTGCAAAAAATAATTGCTGGGAAACGACTTTTGCTTTTGGTGTGTAAAATTTGCTGTTTACGTTTAGTACGCTACGTAACACACGCAAAACGTGCTTGTGGCTGCACGCAATGCTACAGGGATCGTGGGATTATTTAAAGTTAAGAAAAATTGGAACTTTGATGTTCAAATCTTCACAACCAGAAGGTTGAAGGTTCGCGTCATTATGTTTTTTTTCTGTACTGGACCTTGGCTATACAATAAAATAATGGGTGATGGGTGGGTGGGGATAAAATAATGGGTGTGTCAAACTTGCATGAAATATGAGATTCTATCGTATTTGTGATTTTTGTCACCTATTAATTTTCTTTGCCTCGGAAAGCACGTTAAGCCGTTGGTCCCGGCTGTCATTCGTGGATCTTTGACAGTCGTTACGGGTCGTCAGAAGCCCTGATAAAGTTTGATAACCAGTCTTACCAATGGGTATCGTATTAACTAGTAACTGGGTTGTGGAGGTCAGATAGCAGTCGCTCCATGTAAAATACTGGTATTCTGCTGCATCCGGTTAGACTGGAAGCCGACCCCAACATAGTTAGGAAAAGCCTAGGCAGATGATGACCTTGGCTATCCAATAAAATCATCACAATGACAGGATGAATAAGTGACTAACGGCAGCGTAAAGCGTCTTTTTACACCCATTATAAAAAATTAAAATACATAAATAAACTTTTAGTTTAAGTAATGTACTTAAATAAAAACTTGTATAAATTCACAATGTTTTTGAATAGGTTTTAAATTCGCGTGTCTCGTTTCAGCATCGCACCCAACCTCCAGGCATTCTGGACATCATTTTTTAATTATTCAGTTTCTAATCATATTAATATATTTCAGGTTGATCCGTTAGTATACAACATGAGTCATGAAGACCCTGGTGACGTCACATACTCCGCCATCGGTGGTCTGCAGGAACAGATCAGACAACTCAGAGAGGTAAGCTGTTAGCCTGAAGCTTTCCTAATTAATTGACAAAAGAAAGAATTAAGTACTTTGAAAACTATGTAAAAGCCAATTATTTTTAATAGAGTAACCGTGGAGTTTCTTGCTGGCTCTTCATAGGTAACGGACTAATTGGAACCGTGCACCTAGCTTCTGACATTTCATAAGTGCCCATGTAGGTTTATTTGAAATAAAATATTTAGATTTTTCTCTAACCTCCAAAGAAAAGAAAGTTTCCAAAGTAATTCTTTCTTTTATATTTAATTAACTAGGCCGAAATGTTATTCTTCATAATGTTAAGGCCCAAACCTGGTGCTTAGTTACCAAAAAATATTTATTTCAAATACACTATTATTAACCTATTGACCACTTGTGTCGCATTTATGCGACACATATTTCCGTGCCCCTACCGCTCGTGTCGTATTTATGCGACAGAGACATGCATGATTTTTTCGTTCTATTTTTGTTCTATTAACTGCGTGGTACAACTAAAAAAAACTTTTTACTATTTCTTAATCAATACAACGATTTCTCCTCCTTATTTATTGTAGGTGTAATTTAATTGATTTGTGGCCGGGCGCTAGGGGCACGGCAATGTATATTTAGCCAAGCGCTTAAAAGGTTAAGAAATTTGTACCCTTTGGTAAACCACACCTTATTTTCACTAGATTGTATATATATATTATCCCTAGGCAGTTTATTTGTCTTACTGAAAATTTGCTAAATATACAATAACTTCATATTCTCTCATAACCCAGGTGATCGAGCTGCCTCTAATGAACCCCGAGCTCTTTGTGCGTGTTGGCATCACTCCTCCTAAGGGATGTCTGTTGTACGGCCCGCCCGGTACCGGCAAGACTCTGCTGGCTAGGGCAGTGGCTTCTCAGCTTGATGCTAACTTCTTGAAGGTTTGTACTCAAATTATAAGCAACATGGTTCAATACTACTTACTTGAACGACTACTATTTTCACAATTAAACAGTAGGAACTTTTCAAGACAATTATGCAGTTTTTCTACAAATTAAACGCATGGTTTCTTTAAATACTTTGCTACGTATTTCGCCCTAAAGTCCCGTATTAAAAGTTAAAAAATTGAAGTATTTAAAAATAAAAATTTAAGCCCGAGGCGAGTTTGTCGTCTGTTGAAACTTGGGCGAAGTGTCCTCGTGTAAACTTAATACGGTAAAAGGTGCTGTATACCTTCTCCAGTCAGCAATCTAGTACCAGTTCCTTATCTGGACAGGCTGTTTTATATTTTAATACACAGATCATAATTTATCAACATTAAATTCACAGGTGGTATCATCAGCCATCGTAGACAAGTACATAGGCGAGTCGGCGCGTCTGATCAGAGAGATGTTCAACTACGCCCGCGACCATCAGCCCTGCATCATATTCATGGACGAGATCGATGCCATCGGTATGTAGGACGATTTAAGCTACACGGATCTAATTGGCGCCCAGTGGCCAAAACAAAATGATGATGTTGATAGAAAACAAACAGCTCATTTATCAAATTAAATTTCAGTCGACAACATCCATCGGTTTCTTACTAAACTTCAACTATATCCGACGATCCTGCATACTTATATGTTTTGTTGACTGTACATAGTTCAACTAAAGAAACGAAATATTTGACAAGCAGTAATTATAAACTAGCAACTCGCCCCAGCTTTGCACGGGCAGCGCAGAGCATACATGCCTACTTTTTTTTCTGTAGTAGTGTCGAGGAATCATTTCGTAATGCATTGTTTTACCCAGCGGTAAAGGCCGTGTCTTACGAATTGCAGTTCGTGGGTTCGAAGCCCAGCAGACACTTTAGACAGAAAGAAAGAAAAAAGAAAAAGTATTTATTACGACTCGTACAGGAAGATCACAAACTAAACTAAACACAGTAAAATTAAAAAATCAAGTTATACAATAAAAAAAAAGTAACAAAAAGAAAAATGAAATAGAAAATCCTATATGAGGCCAAAAGGCTCCTATCTCAGCATGATGCTGCGACATTAAAAAAATAAATGTCACAGCACTGGTATTCTGATAGTGCCTGCCGCTGTGATGTCACAGGCAGTTACAGAAATAAATAAATATTAAAATAGATTTAATATCATGTACAATATTACTTTACTTTGTGTACTATAGATAATATTAAGCAGGACATATGACGCCAAGGAATCCATTCTCAAAAGTTATCGAGAGACAGATTCGCGAATAACAAAACACTCCTTTCTCCAGGTGGCCGCCGTTTCTCCGAGGGTACAAGCGCCGACCGTGAGATCCAGCGTACGTTGATGGAACTGCTGAACCAGATGGACGGCTTCGACTCCTTAGGCCAGGTCAAGATGATCATGGCCACCAACAGGCCTGATACCCTCGACCCTGCGCTGTTGAGGCCTGGTAGACTGGATAGGAAGATTGAGATTCCTTTGCCTAATGAGCAGGCTAGGTAAATATTATTATTACATATTTATTTATTTAAACCACAATTATAACACCTTTGCAGAATCATCCAAGGCGATGTTATAAGTCAATTCCTTTACAAAAATAAAATAAAATCACCTGCCATTTAAGCAAAATTGCAACAACGTAATACCGCTGCTGTAACCCCGCGTACATGGAAAAAAAATTATATAGGCTACTTTTTATCCCGATATTCCCACGGGATCGACATCGCGCGGGTAAAACCGCGGGGCGCAGCTAGTATTCCATATATTGCACGTTAATTTCATATTCATTGCTCCCTGAAAACCATAAATTACAATATTATTCTATGCTTCTTCCAGGCTTGAAATCCTAAAGATCCACGCGGCTCCGATAGCCAAGCACGGCGAGATGGACTACGAAGCGGTCGTCAAACTGTCCGACACCTTCAACGGAGCTGATCTCAGGAACGTGTGCACTGAGGCCGGGCTCTTCGCCATCAGGGCGGAGAGAGAGTATATTATACAGGTGAGAGGCTATTTATACTCATAGTGGCGAAATAATAACAGCCACACAGGTCGGTCGATCAGGTTAAGTTACACTTGTATTACCCTGTTACTATAGTATTACCCTGTAACTGGGTTGTGGAGGTCAGATTGGCAGTCGCTCCATGTAAAATACTGGTATTCGGCTGGATCTGGTTGGACTGGAAGCTGACCCCAACATAGTTGGGAAAAGGCGAAAAAAGAAAGTGTGTATACTATCAGATGGTAAACATTTACCGGGGTTACTAATAAACGTTGTATAGCGTCTGTATAGTTACACAACGCTTTGTCTTCTTCTTTCGAAAGTCAAATTACTGATGACTGAAGGAGATAAATAGGGGTATTTTCTCGTGGTCCTACTATTTTGTCCTACCAGTAGGTCCACGAGGGTATGTTATTGCTGTTGGTCCTACTGAAGTTTTGAAACTAAAATGTACCTCCTGTATAAAGAAATTGACTGGATAGGTGTGGGGCGTGACTCAGTTTCAGTCGTCGTACTGCCTTCTCTTTATATCTTTTTAGGTGTGTTCATCTGATTTAATACGTTTATTAGTAAGGGAGCTAAATTATAATTTCTGTTTGCAGGAGGATCTAATGAAAGCTGTGCGTAAAGTGGCTGACAATAAGAAGTTGGAGAGCAAGTTGGACTACAAGCCCGTCTAATAATGTTTTATATTAATTGTAATATGTATCTTCGTTTACTTGCTAATAAATAGTTATATACAGTCCCTACTAATTGATTATTCTTATTGTTTTCATTGTTTAATCACAAAGCCGAGAATCGCGATAGCAATGTTGCAATGGCATGCAATTAGGTCGCAGGATATTGAACCAGTACAATCGGCTTAGAATAGAAATCTTTTATTTCAGACAGGAGGCCAGTGTTAGTAACAATTTTACTTAACTTATTTAGTGTTTGTAGGTTACAGACACAAATATAAAAAATAATATTCACCGTGGGTGGTTGCAAGCTATCCACCTCCGCAACATCGCGGAATCTTACCGATCTGCGAACACACTGAAAATATTCTTGGTGCCACGAGCATGGTCATCAGGGATGCATCTAAAATGGCGGCAAGACCATTAATATTATTAAGTATCCGCAAACATCTCAACGCACTACACGCCACGGTAGTCGCAGCCACAGAGTACTTTTTGATAGACTGAGTCGCAGCAGTACCCTCAAACGCGTAGGTCGCTGTATGCCCGCTGAGTGAACTTGACCCAGAGGCTGCAGGTATAGGTTACTGGTTACTGTTAGCCTGCATCATCCCACTGCTGGGCAAAGACCTCTCCATAGCTTCCAGCGCTTTCGATCCAGGACTAAAGTGAATCACTGGTCGTTTCGTCATTTCGCAGAAGTAGGAGGAAATTAAAAGAAAAAAAAAAGGGAAAGAAATTGTGTGTGGAGGGAAGAGCCAGGAAAAAAAGGCGCGAGCGGGCGATGCAATGCGACGCGGTGGGTCGGGGGAGCTAGAAATTCCCCCGGCCCAAGTCGCTGGCAGAAGCTAGTTCGTAGTTAGTTAGTTAGTGGCAAGACCTATATTATACAAATCCATGTAATTGGAAAATGCATTGGTAGAACAGACCCACAAAACATTTTTTTAAATAAAATTTTATTTACATAAAAACATCAAACAGTTTCTAGTATTGTCATATTATAATACATTGGTACACACGACACAAATGTAATACTTGATACATAACAATAAAAGGCAAGTATTGGAAACAGTTATTTTTAAACTGTTTTGTTTCAAACAATTTTTTTACTTTGTGTTTTATAAAAACTTCAAATGAAATGAAATTCTTGGCGAATTCCTATTATTTACGGACCGTTTTTGGTTTAAATTATGACTCGTTTATCTTTACCAATAAATGAAGCAAAGACCACATAGCTTGATTTGTTCCCAACCAGTCACACTGTAACATGTCACAGTGTGACTCGTTGGGAACAATCGAGATAGGATCTTTAGTAATATTGAAAGAAGATAATACTGCACCAATGTATTGGCCAATGGCCAGAGTAACGCAAATTTTCCCAGGGGCTGATAATAAGGTCAGAGTTGTGTAGGTTAAAACTGAGACCCCTCTACGCCGATTGTTCCCAACGAGTTACACTGTAACATGTGTGACTCGTTGGGATTTTGGGAACAATCGCAATTTTCTCTTTTTAGCTCTTTTTTTTCTATTTGCGCAAGTCGTTTCTGGCACTCGCCGGCCGCTGCCGCGGCACCGCTCGCTTCGCTCGCTCGGCTCGTGCGTAGAGGGGTCTCAGTTTTAACCTAACCTAACCGATTGTTCCCAACGAGTCACACTGTGACATGTTACAGTGTGACTGGTTGGGAACACACCCATAGCTTTGCATAGTAGACCCTTCCATATGGAAGTAGCTATCACAGGTAAAATTAGCTTACGAATATATTTATATTTCCAGTTTGGCAATAAAAAAATCGTGGAGTTTCTTGGCGGTTCTTCTCCATAGGAAACGACCAATTGGAACCGTGCACCTAGCTAGTAACTATTCAGTAATCTGTGACCTAGCTTCTGACGTTTCATAAGTGCCCATTTCGGTTTATGTGAATTAATTTTTATTTTTTGAAAACGTGTGGTTTTTATAGCATAGGTTCTCAACCTTATTTTGCCCACCTCCCACTGAGTTTTTTTTTCCAGAGACCGCCCCCCCCCCCTTTTTTTTTACTTACCATATCTCGCAAATCTGAAACACCTATTGCCGCGATTATATTTATACAGTCGTAAGACAGGATATATAATTTTCTCTGGGTCTTCTACTGCCCCCCTAAAAGTCTCAAACGCCAACGAGGGGGCGTTATCGCCCACGATGAGAACCTATGGTTTATAGGAACCAAGCATTAAAAAACTTATTACTTTGATTTTGTATCACAAACATTGAAGCTATGACCAGAACACAAAATACTTCGCCCAAGTTTAATAAACACAGGCTGAATCCTGCATAATCACTTAATAAAATCAGGCAGAGTCCCATTCTTCCGTGCCTTAGCAACATTCTCGAAATAACAAGAAAAATCAACATAACCCCTAATTTTTCGGTCCGGATCAAACGGCCTGCCAACCGGATAAATATCCGAACTCGATTCCATAGATCGATTAGTATCGATATTCGAATCGTTAGTCTCAATCTCATTGGTTCCCGTTCCCGACGAGTAATTTTCGGAATCGATTTCGTTTAGTAGAGTATTCGATTTGGATTGGACAATCGGATTGAATCGGACTGAGGCGTTTTTTGTCACGCTATGATTTGGGGCATTTTCATCTTCGTTGGGCGGTAGGAAATTAAAGTTTCTTATTAATAAAGACATGTGAGTGTTAGGTTTTGGTGTTAAATTATTCTTAACGCAGTAAGAGACAAATTCCTGTTCGATTTCTTCTAAGACTGCTTGGCTGACCATTCTGAAATTTGACTGTTTCCTAAAGTTCTCTACAATGATTTGGGCGAGCTGTTTGTTTGTTTGCTCATAGCTTCCTTTCGCTTCTTGTATGCGTTTGTATACGCCGGCACTTACTAGGACGAGGAATCTGTGAAAAAGTAGAATAAATGTAAATTATTCATCCGATATAATATTTTTCGCTATGGCAAACGACATCCCGGCAGGCCCAGATGGAGATGGCGGGATGAATTGGACTCCTTTAATGCAGGAAGTCGCTCGACTAATCGCGCCAGTTTGAACACCTTTCAAGTCAGCTGACAAAATCGGCGTGAGCGAATTTTCTTTGCTACAATATTCAGTAACATTTACATTTATAAAATTAACTTAGGAAGATATGATTACCTGCAAGACTCATCCAGTATGATAGGTCCATGTATCTCAGGGGCGGCTATGACGGGCTCCGTGACAGCTGCGCTGATGGTCGGGAAGGCTTTGTACAGCCCCTTCACCAGATAGTTGCCCAGACACCGCGTGCCTGTCTGATTGCCGAGGTATTGGGCTGTAAAAAAATGGAAAATATTTTGTATGTGAATAAAAATATTTTGTTTTATGATCCAAAAGAAAAAATAAATCAGCAAGCTGTTGACTGTTTATCGTAACAATGACTGAATGAATGAATGAGAAAAGATTTGATTTTTTGTATGTTTGTTTGTTACGCTTTCACTCCAAAACGGCTGAACGGATTTGGATGAAATTTGTCATATTGGTAAAACATGACCTGTATTAGGACATAGGATACTTTTCATGCCGATATTTCCAAGGGATCGAGTCTTATGCGGGTGAAACCGCGGGGCGCAACTATGTATAATAAGGGCTGTTCACAGGAACTTATTATTATATAATAATGCTGATATTCTAGTACCCAAATTCGTGTTTTTTCATCCTGTTAATTTTCATAACCACTCAAGCAAAAAATTAAGATAATCACTCAAGCAAAAATACCCACCATTCCTCAGCTTATTAACATCCAGTCCCAACTGCTGCAATCTAAGCAGCTCATCCTCATTGTTCAGGCTATGGTCTACCGTCAGCTGCACTACCCTCAACACGGCATTATCATCAGTCCTGCACAGCAAAGCCCTCGTGTCTCCGACGTGGGCCACAAATAACTTGTTGGCATGGACCAACGCTATGACTACTGCTGCTCCTCCAGACAGATGGACGTCTATCTCTTTTAAACGGGCTAGGATGTTGTAGTTTTGGGAGACCTGGAAAAAAGAAAATTAAAGTTAAGTCAAACATGATGAACATTTGTCAAAGACATTTATTCGTCGGATATGGTAGGTACAAAGTTGGTTGGTACAAATGGATAAGTTCAACACATCCGCCGCTAATAGCCGGCATACGAATATCTACAATGTGAACCTAATGTACACGTGGGTAGGTATAAAACCTAACTTAAACTCTAATAAACAATACAAAACATGTATAAAAACTGTATTTTTCTTTACTTTTGTCGTATTTTTTTAACTAATGTGGTACTATGTGTGCATAGACACGAGCGACACGCGTCAATAACAACTGCAGTGTCGACGGCTGCTGTCGACGCGTCAGCGGCTTCCGATAAGACAAAAGTAAGTGCCGCTCGTGTACTTGAGCACGGTACTCAAATACACGAGCGCATGTTGTCGACGGCTGCTGTCGACGCGTCAGCGGCTTCCGATAAGACAAAAGTAAGTGCCGCTCGTGTACTTGAGCACGGTACTCAAATACACGAGCGCATGTTGTCGACGGCTGCTGTCGACGCGTCAGCGGCTTCCGATAAGACAAAAGTAAGTGCCGCTCGTGTACTTGAGCACGGTACTCAAATACACGAGCGCATGTTGTCGACGGCTGCTGTCGACGCGTCAGCGGCTTCCGATAAGACAAAAGTAAGTGCCGCTCGTGTACTTGAGCACGGTACTCAAATACACGAGCGCATGTTGTCGACGGCTGCTGTCGACGCGTCAGCGGCTTCCGATAAGACAAAAGTAAGTGCCGCTCGTGTACTTGAGCACGGTACTCAAATACACGAGCGCATGTTGTCGACGGCTGCTGTCGACGCGTCAGCGGCTTCCGATAAGACAAAAGTAAGTGCCGCTCGTGTACTTGAGCACGGTACTCAAATACACGAGCGCATGTTGTCGACGGCTGCCGTCGACGCGTCAGTGGCTGCAGTTACCTCTGCCGTTGATGCGTGTCGCTCGTGTGTATGAGTACTAAGATTTCATTTTTTTTTTTTGTAGTTTTTTCTTTGTAGTTTCTTTATGCGGCAAACGTGTCCGGGCTAGTCCCATTTGGGCTTGGCTGCTTTTTGAGTGATGTCTGCAATTTGTATCGTAGAGTGCAGTATCGTATTCCATATCCGGTCGGTAAGTTGAACTCCAAGGATAGTAAGGTCCGGCGTTTCTAAATTTATCAAAGATGTAAGTAAACAACAATGGCCGCTCGAAATTGAATAAAATCAATATACAAGAACATATATTTTATTAATGTTGTTTTAGTAATGTTTGTTTTCGTCTAAATCTCTGAGCTAACTAGACAAAAACAAACATGTTCTTGTATATCGATTTTACTCAATTTCGAGAGGCCATTGTTGTTTATATCTTTGGCAAATTCAGAAACGCCGGACTATAGGCTGAATAGGCTCCATCGCTCGCTGGCAAACGTCGAACTCGGTTTGTTTAGAAATATTTTTAAGTATTTTAAATCACCTGTGTTTCATTCAACGTCTGTAACTGGTACTGCAGGCTGGTTCTCTCAGCAATCATACCATCATAGTTCTCTGTGTATGCTTTCTCCACTGATATGAATGCAGCCCTGAAATATTTTGTATTTTACATTACTAATCAAAAAATTGTTATTAAATGTACCTACATGTGGACGGCTATAATCAAAGAGGCAGTCATAGAAGATAAAGTAAAATATGTCTGGAGTGTTGTGTGATGAGTGTATGACTGTTGAGAAGTTTTATGTTATAATTTTTTGTCTTTAACTAATGAGCCCTTGGCCATCTATATATATAAAAGAAAGTCGTGTTAGTTACACCACTTATAACTCAAGAACGGCAGAACAAATTTGGGTGAAAATTGGTAGGGAGGTAGCTTAGAGCCAGGAGACGGACATAAGATACTAAAAAAAAACAGAAAAAAAAAAAAAAAAAAAGAATCAGACTTGGAATAACAAAACGCAAATGACAGGGCTAGGAGTAGGCTCGGGGTAGGGCAGGAGTAGGGTAGGAGTAGGGGTAGAGTAGGAGTAGGGGTAGGGTAGGAGTAGGGTAGGGGTACGGTAGGAGTAGGGTAGGGGTAGGGGTAGGGGTACAGTAGGAGTAGGGAAGGGTTAGGGTAGGAGTAGGGTAGGGGTACGGTAGGAGTAGGGAAGGGGTAGGGTAGGAGTAGGGTAGGGGTACGGTAGGAGTAGGGTAGGGGTACGGTAGGAGTAGGGTAGGGGTAGGGGTACAGTAGGAGTAGGGAAGGGTTAGGGTAGGAGTAGGGTAGGGGTACGGTAGGAGTAGGGAAGGGGTAGGGTAGGAGTAGGGTAGGGGTACGGTAGGAGTAGGTTAGGAGTAGGGTAGGAGTAAGGGGTAGGGAAGGGGTAGGAGTAAGGTAGGAGAAGGGCAGGGGTAGGATTGGTAGGAGTAGGATAGGGGGTATTAGTAGGACACCACGCGAACGAAGTCGCGCCGGGCAGCTAGTATTATGATAAATCCTTACATAGTATAAAACAAAGTTGCCGAAATGTCTGTATGCATATAACTTCCGAATGACTGCACCAAATTGGATAATTATTTTCGTGTTGTGTTTGGTATTGCCAGGACAAGGTTTGTATGAAAGAAAATTTCGGAAATTGGAAAAAAAAATTGCACCCGTGCGAAGCTGAGGCGGGCAGCTAGTAAATAATAAAGAAAAGCTATATAAAAATCTCAATGCTGCAAATTACAATGAACCATGGTATGTTCAGTTGTTTGAGCCTGATTCTCACTATGTACTAGTAGTATACATTAGTGATGGGCCGATAAGGGTTTACACTGAATACAAATAATCGGCCGAATGTTCGGCAATACGGTTGCCAAACCAAATATACAGCAGGGTTTATTGTGCACATCCCTGATGCCGCTACCCCCAGACGGCCGGGCTGTTACCTAGTCACCTCCTTTTCAGCCATATCATTTTATACACAATCCATTCATGCTTTTTTAGGTTCCAGCGCTTTATGGGGTCAATATAAGTATATACGATTGTAAATCGTATTTTAATATACTTATAACTTCTTACCTTAGCCTTTCTCTAATCTCCTCATCGGTGTTGGCAGAGGGTGGTGGGAACAGGAGCTCAGCCGCCATCCTTTGCATGAAAAATCTCGCTGCTTCCAGGCCATTATGTGGTTCAAATACTCCATACAAGGTACTAAGGGAATAAAATGATAAAGATTTTCACTAAGACTTTTATTTATTTATACAAAGGCTTACCAAAATGAAAACAGATTTTACTTTACATTTTTAAATCATAAATTTTATATAAAAGTACTTTCTCTCATAGTTAGGTATTGACACGATCATTATCGAACTTGTTGATTGACACATGGAGAAAACCAAAAATAGATCATGCATGTTTTCATTGCGTGACTGCATACGTACAGGATTCATTGTACAATCATATATTTAATAAGTACTACAATCTTATTAGAAGCTAGACCACTTTTGTACTGCTGACCTGAAAAAACAAGTCTACTTACAAATTATCCTCGGTCTGGCAATAAAAACATAGGTAATCGTCGGTTGTGTTCGTATTTCCGCCTCCTAAACGGGAAAAGTAAGATGCTACACAAGAGTTTTTGCATTTTGGCAGATCGTCGGTCCACGGCCGTGCAATCATACTAAAAAAGTAGCACAAAAATCTAGGATACCCTACTTAAAACCGAAGGAACAGAAACACTTAAGTTATTTTTGGCTTATTTATTTTCGCGATTTGACAATTTGTCTTTGTTGTCACTTTGACACAGCGATACAGCAGTTGGCGAATGCGTTCTGTAACATTGATCTGATAAATTATTAATTTGAAATCTAGTTAACATATTTATTATAAGCATTTTAGATGTTTTTGTTTTCATTCGTAAAACCTGGTTGCAACTAGTTCATCCATTGTTTGATTTTTTCCAGTATTGTTTTGTTAAATGCTGTATAAAACGTGCATGTTGTGAATGAGTGACGCTGAAACACTAATTTTATTATAGTTTTCGATCATGTCAATTAAACGTTTCGTTATTGCTACTACGCTACAGCTATAGCAACTTCGTTCAGTGTTAAAAATTGCTCATCGCTTTCTACTTGCTATCAGTATGTTAATCTATGCTTGCTATCGAAGATAAATAATAACAACGTCACTTCTAAGAAATAATATATTGAGATACAAATACTATTTAAGCCAAACACGCAATATTATTGTAATCATAATTTATCATTGCAATGAATGACTTACGAACCGGTAGGTAACCACAGTTTCCTTTCCCATAAAATATGTTTATGTGATAACAATAGTAGGCATGTATGGCAGGAATGCCATGCATGCCTTGTCGCATCAAACAAGATGCTTCTTAGGGTTCCGTTACCTAATGGCAAAAACGGTTAGAACCCTTTTCGTCGTTTCCGTCGATATCTATGTAAAGATAGAAGGTGTATTCTGTGCACCGCTAAACAAGTGTAGGTACTAAAATTACGGAGAACGAATAAGGAGTGGCCTTCCAAACATGTATGATGAAACCGAATGTTGAAAAAAAATTCATAGAAGCCTGTGGGGTATCGATGGATCCCATAATTAAAAAGTTTAGTTATGATGTTTCCAATAATATGGTACGGCTACATTGTCGCGATAACGCGAACTACACTTCGCACGTTCTTTCTCGCACACCGCTTCACGTCTCGCGGTATACTTAGCGCCACGAAAGATGAGACTTGACCCCGCCTCCCGCGCTCTTTCCGCCGCCCCTATGACGTGCAGTCCCGTCCAGCGCTCAGAACTCATCCCGCTAAAGAGACCTAAAATCGTGTACTGCGCAAGTCAAATCACGTGGTGTGTCAAGTCTCGTCTTTCGTGGCGCTAACTGTACCTACAACAGAGAGCGCGCGAAGTGTAGTTCCCGTTATCGCAATCATGTAGGTAGCTGTAGCACGAGTGACTTAAAAAAATGGCATTTCAGTAACCATATAAGGTCAAATGTCAATTAATGCCAATTGGGTGCAGTCAGTACCTACCCCAAGGGTGCCAACGGCACCCAATTACTAAAGCTCCGCTGTCCGTCCGTCGGTAATAGGTGACACTTGAATTTTCATAGAGTGTACCTATTACCATGGCCACTTTAACAACAAACAATAAAATAAAGTTAAACACGTTTCTTGTATGGGGACCCAATACAAGGAACGTGTTTATTTAGGTGTTTTATTATTAGTATTAAATAATTTAGTAGTGGTAATTAAACGGTGGTACGGAACCCTTCGTGAGCGCGACCGACTCGCACTTGGGACGCATTAAAAAGAGCGCACCGTTGTGTGCTTATTATAAAAAATATAAAGTAGGTACCTAATAACTATGTTTTTCAGTGTTTTCGAGAAATACAAACTTATTTTTGCGGTCGATAAAATCGATACAGTGCATGGGGTGGACGTACCAGTCCCAAACCAGTCACCTGTAGTTGACCATTTGCGTCTAAAGGTCAACATTTTAAGAATTCGCGCCAATATCTATAGGTTTTTTAAATCTGGGTTACTTTATTACATCTTTGAGAATCTACTACTGTGAATTTCAGGTGAATAAATAAAAAAATATAGCTTTTATTTTCATTTTTGTCGCTACGTGTCTTGTTCACTCGCTGTTTGGCCGCCATTGCTATAAGGAGAGCTCAATGAAAGGTAAAGTTCAATCCATTTAAATTGTAGTATTTTTGAAGTAAATTGTAAATATTTTATGAAATTTAGTTAATATATTTATCAGTATAATGATAGCAGATATAAGTTTTAACAATTGTTTTGTTTTTAATAGGTTTCTGAGACTGGTTAACTACTGGAACGCATGTTGTATAGGTTGCCTATAGTTGACCATATGGTTAACTACTGGTTATTTCTTAAATTTACGTTTTTTGTCGTTATTATTGATCTTTCAACAATTCCCTTTGATTATATTGCTGCACAATACAAAATTAACGATTTTAATTAACATATTCCAG
The DNA here is from genome assembly GCA_914767645.1 of Hydraecia micacea. Taxonomy (NCBI): domain Eukaryota; kingdom Metazoa; phylum Arthropoda; class Insecta; order Lepidoptera; family Noctuidae; genus Hydraecia; species Hydraecia micacea. The sequence continues at coordinate 1,998,961 of OU611798.1, forward strand.
TAGTTGACCAGTGGTTTGGGATAGATACATTCATAGTGTTCGTGGAGTTGACCAGACATTGTATAATTTAGGCGTCCTGCTAAAATTGACTTGATTTTTATTCAATACATACCTACATGGTGTAAAGATTGAACCTTTCATGTTTACATTTTCTATGGAAGATTTTATTTTAGAATAGGTACCTTCAAATAATATTTTTTACTCTGTTTTAGCCACCAAATGCCACCCAAGAAAGAAATCTTCAAGCATAACCATAAAGTTGTTTATAAAGCAATGGAAGAAATTCAATTGACTGGAAAAATTAGGGAAACCTGTTGGAATCTCATTGACCTAGGTACAGATGCCAGCACATCAAGCTACTACAATCTGACATTTTTTTTAAATAGATTTTCAACTTTATTGCGAAAGCATAAGGTTCAAAGTTGATTGGGTAAATTTTACAGTTTCGGGTAGTTTGATGTGCTGGCGTCTCTACAAAAGATAGATCTCAATAAACGTTGATTTTAAAATTTAATAAATGTCCTTTTATTTTATTCACTTCTAAGTCAATACGTTGGTCAATTACTGGCTCAATCTTGGTCAATAACCGGGGTAGTGTTGGTCCAACTAAGGAACAGTTCAACTTTTAGGATTTAGCTCAAAATTATAGCAATTCCTAAATACTTATGCTGCAATGATTTTTAATCCCCGTTTTGTCTTTAAACAAACTTAAAAAATAACATAGAACTAAGGTCTTCCGTCAAAATCTGTTAAAATGACAGTCAATTAAAGTCAAAATATCTTCTTAGCTGGTTTGGGATTGGTACGTTCACCCTGCGTAAATATTCATTAATTAATTCCGACTACGGAATCCGGGTTCCATAGTCAACAAGGAACCCTTATACTTAGCCAGTATACTATTGTAGTCTTGCCACTGTTAGATTAGTTTCGCCATGCCCGTCCGCAGCTTAGCTTAGAGACTTAGTACTAGAAAGCTATAATTTGGCATGGATACCTATACATATTAATCACGCCGACACGCGACAGTGGTAAAATAAAATCTTTTTTAGGGTACCCTGCAGTTGCAATATATGGGAGAACATGATTTTCAACTACATGTTAAGTTTGTTCTTGGGAAAATTTCATTCCAAATCCAACTACGGAACCCTTCATTGTGCGTGGTCCGACGCGCACTTGGGTTTTTATGTAGATAAACCAGGAAATTGTTTGTAGGTAACACGTGTTTTTAAGTTTACTGTATTTTTAACCATTAGGCAGTTCCAATGATTCATAATAGGTAAAGCGCGTGTTACTAAAGCAATAATTTCTTTTACTGCTCACCGGATAATCTTGATAAACTAATATGGAATTTGTTGCTAAAGAAATGAAGGTCATATTAGCCTACACGCTTTGCAAATAATGGCCCACACGATTCAAGTTTATGCTGTAATTTCGTAGGTACCTTTATTCAAGGTGATTTGAATTTGAAATCAGTGTTAATGAATGAAGTCAAGTTTAGGTAGCAGTAAGGTGCTCACCTAACCTCCAGTTGAATTAAAACATGTTCAAATAAGCTTAGGGCTTATTTGGTGCATAAGCATAATCAGCATATAATGTTCGCACTACTAGGACACAGGCCTCTGAGGGCGTGGGCCGTAATCCACCACGCGGGCCTGGGTTCGAACCCACAACTTCGTAAGTCTGGGCCTCTACCATTGGTACTCACAGAGTACATTATCTGGTACTGCTGCAAGTTCCGAGTAATTCATGAGTGGTGTATCCACTTATTACTATGGATAGTAATAGATTACTGACCCATCCAACACCCAGTGAGTGTGATGCTCCTGATCAGACCATGTCGCACTTGCTGGTGTCCTAAGTGAACCTTCGCTTGCACCTTTGATGACCTACATAATGCCACTGATGTTGCAATCAACATGAACTCAAAAAATATCAATGAAGAAGACAATACAGGGTGATTGGAAGATGAGTGCAAAGCTTAAAGGCCTGCGCAGACGAGGGACAATTTGTACGCGGACAAATTGTCCGCAACGATAGAATGTATGGAAATCCCAGCAGTCTACTCGTTCTTCGTGTGCGTTACTGCATAGATTTCCATACGTTCTATCGTTGCGGACAATTTGTCCGCGTACAAATTGTCCCTCGTCTGCGCAGGCCTTTAACCGTATAGTTCGGTAGCGCCCCCGAAAGGACCCGAACACATGAACCTCCGCCGGCTCGGTAATGACCCCTTTCGGACCCGAGAATTACGACATACGACACCCTACATTGATTATGTAAATATTTATTATGCTACCCATCAAATCGTACGAATGTGCGTTAATTAAGAAAATTGGATAAAAAATCCATCTGTTAACGCCATTAAATATTTCATATTTCGAGCGCAAGCTTATTAATTTACCTTTATTAAATTCAAGTCTGTAAATGTGATAATCGCCATTTTGTTGACAGTGGCGGTCGAGGCTAAAAAACATAAAATTTGGGGATTTCGAACATCCAAACTCCACCACAGGGGCAGTGAATAATACATCATTTAATTATTTGACGAATTCATCCATTGTTCAAGTTAAATAAGTAGTGGTAATGAAGTTTTTTGATATCTAATGCCGAAGTTTCGCGCCAATCGTGCGTGTTTACATTTTTACTTTTCACAAATTTCACACACACACATGTAGATAAGATTTAAAATGAGACAAATATTATTGAAAATATTATGAACGACACGAACATGCCAAAATCTTAACGTAATATTGAAACACAGGTCCAATAACACGTATTATTCATTACCACTACTCAATTTGTGTTCAAAATCGCCGTCCATTATTGTTTTTTTTTATCGTAATGATGTGCGAAAGCGATTATGCCAAACGATTTTTTTTTTAATTTCGATTGACTCGGGTAATTAATATGTCGAATGTCGGAAATCGATACTCGGAAATTGAAATAAAATTATTTTAAGCATTAAATACAATAAGCATTGTTTATAATAATGACTTATGCTTTTCTAATGTAATTTTAATATTTTTTTTGACATTAAGTATATTGAAACTGAGTCAATACCTGAGAACCTTTGACCATAGTCATTTATTGAATTTCGCGCCGAATTGTTTCTATATTTGAATATTTATCTTCGGAATGCGCTCGCCGCTTAAAATTATTTTTATTTATTGTACAATTATTTATTTTTGATACTTTCTAATAGTTTGCTACAGAATGCCCAGTATACATTTTTTTAGGTAGGCTTAGCAAAAGTTTGGGAATGATGATTATTAATTGTGTAAATTGGGTATTCCGCAATCACTTTACATTTCAATATGTTTTGTTAGTTGTATGAGCTTGGTAGATTTTGTTTCTATTAGTTTACTTGAGTAATTAAGTACTTACCTACTTAATTGTTTTTTTTTTTGTGGTAACTTCCAACTAAATTTAAAAAACTGACCATGTTTATATCGGACCACGCACAGTCGGCACAGTGAAAGGTTCCGTAGTTGGGTTGAATATTTTCGCATGCACAATGCACATAATTAATTTGATCAACTGCAAAAATAAGTTTGTATTTCATAAACTCATCATTCATAAGTTCATAACGTACCCATAAATTAAAGTGCCGGCCAGAAAAGAAAAGTACTGTTTTCTTATGGGGAATAACATCTTCAGCATTTCTTACTATTACAGCGAAAGTCTGAAATTAACCCCTTGGCTGCTATACGAGATTGAAAATGCCAAAAATCTTATTTTTATAACAACTGTTTTAAGCATAACATTTAAAAAATACCAACTTTAAATTGAATATAACATCCCGAACATGTTTTGACTACCTATGACCAAATGTAAGTATGTACGCAGCATATTGAGAGATTTGCTTAACTTTTTTTTAGGTTTTTATGAAAATATATTTGTGACCCTCACGACAAGCCTTTTCATTTTATATATCACACAGTACCTACAGTAAGCAAAGCTTTTTAAAATTTTCTATGTGACCCCAAAAAGTGAACCCATATTCAAAATTTACTTATTTATGTCACACGTCCGTGTTTGAGTCACAGAAATTTATTTGTGTACCTACCTACCAAATTTCAACTTAATCGGTTCAGTAGATTCGAAACAAATCGGTCATGACAGACCTACAGACAAACACACGAGTGATCTTATAAGGGTTCCGTTGTTTCATTCGGACATAGGGAACCATAAAACGTTACACCCTTATGCACACTGTATGTGTATGTACTTATATAATGAAATTATTTATTATATTTAGAAAAATAATTAATTCATGAAAAATATACCAAAGAGTTTTTATTCAGTTTCTACATTTTATTTAATACCGATTATCGATTAGGCTTTATGACATTTTTGAATCGGAATAAGAAAATTGGATGGATGGTCGGCACTAAGAACTGTCACGTCGCAACACAATTTTTAATAATTTTTATCAAGATTTGATCATGTTTTTTTTGTAGTTTATGTATGAAAAATGGTAAAAGTAATAATGCAGAGTGAATGACAATATCTTTATTTTTCCTTTTTGCATATTTTCATCAAGAGATTAGGTGGTTTATGTACATATTTTCAGCGATTTTAAGGTGCCTACCTTTTGTATAGGTGTAGTAATATCTATTTTATACAACTTTCGCAGTAGAATGACGCGGTTTGACCGACCTCAGCATATAGTTAAAGATGTTTGCCACAAAGTTATTGTACAAAATAGGCGCGGTAACACATTTTTGTTAATAAATTCGAATACTGAAAGTTGATGTAAATTCCGGAAAATCATGACGTAATTCGCAACATCCCGTCGAGTCAGCTGATGTGTCACTTGTCAAAATCTTGTCGAGCAGAGAGGTTAAAGTGAAGATAGTACAGACAATTTAGAACCATTTTAGCCACTGTTGTCTTAGACGAAGTCTTACCAAATTTTTGTTTTTTTCCAAAATTTTAAGTAAACTGCTTATTTATGGACAAATTGAATGATAACTGAACTAATTTATAATTTATTTAATTAAAGTAAGGTGTAAACAATCTAGCAAAACATGTTTTAGGCCTCTGTGTCATTAGACATAAAAAACATAATAAGTAGGTAAAAAAAAATTGGTAAGACTTCGTTGAAGACAACCATGGCTTAAATGGTTCTAAATTGTCTGTACTATCTTCGCCTTAAAGCTTTGCACCCAGCTTTCAATCACCCTGTATAGACAAGAGTAACGAAAATAGTCAATTAAAAGTCCATTTTCTTCGATCAAAGTTTTAATGTTCTCTCCACATACCAAAACTCTAACCATTTACAATTTTTTGCAATTTTTATAATTTTATTTATACAATGTTAGCTCAATAACCTATAGAGCTACCTGTGACTAATCTTTTGTTTTATACCTATTTTTTAAGAAAGCAAATCTTTACTCCGGACATGAATCAACAACTTTAGAAAATATTTTAAAAATATTCTAAGGTGGTATATCACCTTTTTACTATACATATTATATACTCTATGATTTCCTGGTGCACTGTTAAAAATAATGTATTTTTTCAATATAATGTAAATGTTACCGACAATATCGCCAATATCTCCACAATAGGTTCATTAACACTTAACTAAGTCCTATTATAAGAGAATGGACAAGTTCATATCCCATTATGCTGTATGTTACAATATAAAACTAAAGATAATGTATTAGTGCATGGCATAAGGGTCAGTGGGTCGTCTTGGCATAAGAGTTAAGCAGTTTTAAATCGGGATGGTTGAGGTTTCCAAAGTCACATGTAATTAGAAAAAAATAAAAAAAAACTGTGTCCCTGTACCAACATAACACATTCACAATTTACACATACAAATAAATGTAGAAAATGATAAATTCAAAGTACATTTATTAGGAACACAATGTAAAATAAAATGAGAACTATTTGAGACGCCTCTGTGGCTTTGGAAACCCTTTGTCACTGGGTGAGCAAAATTAAAAACTACACCATTGTGGCCGACTGGAAGTTTAATCGGTTTTCTTTTCTGCAGCTTTGGTTTCTGATTCTGGTTTCTTTTCTTTTTCCTTTTCCTTCTCTTTCTCGTTCGTGATGATCTCCTTGGCCTCCTGCTTGGACGCGTCGTCGAAGTTGCCGACTAGGTTAGGGACCTCATCGTCCTCATCCAGTGGTTTTGGCGCAGCGACGCTTGACGCCAACCTCTTCAGCTGGTTCAAACCCTCAGGACCGAGCTGACTAAGGATGCCGGGCAGCATCTCGGCGATCTGCTTGTTCTCTCCATGACCGGTGATAGCGAAAGTGTTAGCCGCGAGGGATGCCTGCGCTTTCGGGTTGTTGAAGTGTATCACTGTACCGTCATCTTTTATCATATTCACCTCCTCGATGCCAGGGATAGTGTTCACTGACAGCTTTTTGAGCGACGATTGCAATTTCTTGTCGTCTGTCGCTGCGGTAACGTGAACAACCTTTTTCTTGCGTCTCGGTGTGCCCTTACCGCCGATGCGCACCTGTGACTGCAACTTCTTTAGCTTTTCGGTGTTCATTCTGTTGTTTTAGTACACGTTGCTCGTTTATCAAAACCCGGCGCACTTTTTAGTGAAAGTATTTACTCAATATGCACCGTGATCACACAAGTTTTCCATGTAACTTGATCGTACGCACGTGTTTTGAACACCGGTTAGTTACAAAGGGAAAATGGTGGATTTGCGACAAGTTATTTCTGATTTCCTACTTCTTGCAATTGGCAGCACTGTGTAGTTTGGTGTTCCATTTCACATCAAATAGGCATACAATATTGATAATTATAGTCGTTACAGTGAGAAATGGAAATATTTTTCCATTTAATACAAACAATTTTACATAAATTCATGCAAACGATTTTATAGTGGTTTATTACCTTTATTCCGCATAAAAAAAGAAACTTTAATTTATTTTACATTACTATGGACATTGAAACGGAACGTATAAATGTTGCCAGCAATCAATACTAGCGACATCTATGAAAGTCTGCAAGTAAAACTTGGAGAATAGAGACAGCGTTATTAGTTTCAATATTAGATACTAGGTGGCGCAATGAAGTTGTTGAAATGTACAACTAGATGGCACTACCCGCATCAAATAATTAGTAAAATGCAGAAAGTTGACCACTGATCAGATTCGTTTTTTCACAGACTTCATAATTCCAAATGTTTTGATTTAAGATTATTAAGGAATTTACGTACGTAAAATACGCGCATTGACGTGGAGTTGCGGACACCAGCCCGTATTACCTATTACCTAAGGAATTTTTATATGTTTTTGTCGAACGTAGCTCAAAAGTACTTGATCTGATATTGACAAAATAACTGGGTACCTAATAGAAGAAATTCTGGATCATTATCATAATTTCAGCTGAAGAATGTCCACTGCTTGACATAGGTCCACAAGCCTCGCTGAATTGACCGGTACTCTGCAGGCTTCTCGCATCCTTTCGAGTCATCGGTCCATCTTATGGAAGGCCTACCCACGCTGCATCTTCTAGTCCAAACCTTTCAGCTCCATTGCCCGGTCAGTGGGTCGTCTTAGGGGTGGAGTTAATAGCACTTTAGGTACCGAATTAGGTAAGTACCGATAGTCAATCTGGCATCGCTGAAGAGACCGCAGTACAGCCCTGGTACAGACTGGGTGGTGTTTGGCAAATTAAGTCGGAACGTCTTTTCGTCGCCACTTATTCACAGGGCCTAAAAATAAAATAAATAAAAGTAGGACAAAGACCTAAGACCCCCCGCAGACTATTTATCGGCCGATAGTTTGGTCGGTTTCTTGGGGGGGAAGCGCCAGGGAAGCCCGCAAAATTCAAACTTACGTTTTTTTGCAATTTGCAATAAAATGGGTGATTTGCTAAAGTTAAGCTCGTGCTGTTGATACGTTTAATACAAGCAATAAGCAATCACGACAGGTGACAAGCGTTTGACAATTATTTGTTAGCTACCCACTTAATTTTGGTATCGATAATTTTCGTTCCTCAAACCAGGCGTTATTCATTTCTATGATTTAAAAATAAAACAGACTAAAAACGTAGGTATATTCTGTTCCCAGTAATCATCATTGTTTTAAGATTAACAGCTCTCAAAAATGTCTAACACAATCGTGTTTATGGACAAACATCCGATTCACAGAGAGCTCTCAGCTACGAAAATAAACACTACTCATGAGTATAACGCATGTTATTGGGCCGATAAATATTTATCTGCATTTACTAAATGGACTCCAAAATGGTGGACTATAAAGCTGTCATCGGGCAATCTGTTCGCGCCATATTTTCGAATTATGTGGGGTTGCCAGTTTTTTAATAGAAGTTCCGAAATAAAGTTCAATAATCTTTTTTAAATCACACAGTGACGAGCAGATCCTTTTTAAGAATTCAGTTTGAATCAATAGGTATACAGGGTGAATTTTTGAGATGGGGTAGTAAGGGCAGATACCTTAACCGTTGTAGCTACAGGAAAACGGTCTTAGGAGACTTTCCTTAACTTTTTGAGAAATAATTTACATTCACAGATTTTGAAAAAAAAATTACAGTCAGCAGCAAAATGGGCAATTTTCACAAAAACTTTCTCGATCCTGTTTCTTATATGGATCAAACACCTCTATTGGACTTACCTACAAATAATCGCCAAGTAGGTAAGCAGGAAAAATATTTCCTATAATATTTACTATAATAATAGTGCATTCCTTTTTCCCTTGGCCTCATAGTCCGACGGCAATCCGACACGACCTGGAAAAGATCAGGCGCAGGACGGCTTTACGTGTTTTCTGAGCCGTTGGGGTGGGTGCCACAAAATCAAACTAATTAGATCATGGCATGACTGCCCGATTAGTCTCGCCAATCGGGTAGTCATGCCATAATCTAATTATCTCTAGAGGAAACAAACTTATTGCTATAAATAGTTAGGTACCTCTTCATACTCCTCAACAAGATAGTATCTCGCTATCTCCAAAATGTATTCCTGGCAACCCATCTGTCAGGTAATCTATTCGCGCCTTCACTTCGACAATGGCTCAGTTAATAAGAACGCGTCTATGTTATATTACGTTTTGCTAATGTATCCGAACGCACACTCGTTCGCGCCTCCGCGCACTTATCTGTCGCGTTGACAGATGAGTAGGCGAGGCGGGAAGAAAAGTTTTATGAATATTTTTTTTTAAATAATTTTTGTAATTACGACACGTATGCTGCATCTCGAACGTATCATGGGCTAAGTCAACCACAATGTGGGTCCCAGAAAACGACGAGCGGCATCGCCGACATTGTAGCAGACCCAGACGAACTGCGGCTGGACTGGATTGGTCCACACTAGGTCAAGAAAGGCCTTTACCCTGCAGTGGGACAATACAGGCTCAAAATAAATAAAGAATAAAAAAAAATTTTCTTTAATGTTATTTTTTTATGATTCATTTTATACATAAACTGAGATTTTCAATTTGCTAGACTAAAATGACAGCTGCGATCGACTTTTTTTTTGTCAACATGACATTTTTGTGTGTAATGGCTGTAATTTTGGTTTAGTAAATTAAAAATCAGACTTAAATATTTATACGTTTAGATGAATAAAGGAAATTACAGTGTTGCCATTGTCTTTTCATTCTATTGCACAATGAAATAAGTAGCCACTGGCGCACAGCTAGCAACTGATCTATTATGAGATAACAAACAAAAGAAGCTAATTAAAATGCAATTAGTTAGATTCATTTAAGGAAAAAAGAGGCGATCGCACACCATAATTAATTATACTTGCAAATTAAAATCTATAGGAATTAATGCAGCCATGCATTTAGTAGGTACCTGACAGTTTTTCTATACAGCTGACAAAATTGAGTAGAACTCTGTTATCAATGGTTTAATTACTTAATTAAAATTATCAATTCCCGTGAATATATGTGTCTGCCTCGCTAAGCATGAGGTCCTGCACCCTAATTGCTCAACACACTATCAATCGGAATCTGAAACATTTTGAAGTAAATTGCTAATCCATTGCTTCATAAGTTCGAAAAATTTGTCTGTTCAACACGTAAATAACGCAATGAATGTTATTGAACTGTCAAAATGAAAACGTTTCCGACTGGTAATGTGTTTCGCAAATGCCCCGCTGGTTTTGACTCCCGGCGCCCGGGTCGGGCAAAGTGTATTGGGATTTTCCTTCTGGAATTTCTCAGTAGTAGCCCGGAGTCTGGATTTGTGCCTGGGTGATGGCAATAGGCTCGCCCCCTATTACACGGGGCTTAAACATAACTGGCGAAATGTGGGTATACTACAGGTACAGACGCCAGCACATCAACCTACACCTAACTGTCAAATTTTCCCAATCAACATTGAACCTTATGCTTTAGCGATAAAGTTGAAAATCTATTACAGAAATCTGACATATTGTAGTAGGTTGATGTGCTGGCGTCTGTACAACTCCGTCTAACCTAATGTTAATTAATAAAAAAAAAAACAATTCACGTTAATTTAAAATGTGTGTTATCCTAAGACTTGTCTGCTCGCTAGTACATGACTGACTAATAAACTAATGCACTTAATTTTAGTTTCGTTACCCGTTTATTGCTTTTTTATAATCATATATTATTTTAGTGCTGTTATGACGATTTGCTAGTATATGGGTTATAGTTTAGGAGCTAGGCGTACAATAAAATATTTCTTGAATTCCGGAAAGTGGTCTTACGAAAACTTTGGTGATGTGAGCTTTCATTCCACCTGATGCTAGGGATTGACACTATTGACAGCTCACTTCACTTCACTTAAGTTTTACGGTGAGATCTTACATAATAAGTATACTGTTGTGAAACTTTCCAGTTTATGACTTCCCGATACGACTAGCTAGCGAAATATATCAGTCTGTTTTATACTGTCAATTTCTGTCTATCTATAAATTGAGATAAAGCAAGCTTCATCAACTTAGCTTTATTATCGTGTGGACATTCTCATGGATGTCCTGGCAAAGGGGGTCTGTCAGTGTCTTACTGACAAAAATCTCTTAGTGTTCTTGAAACTCAGCCTAGGTATCATTCTTCTGTATCTATCCCAGCCGCCTTTTTATGATCATCGGTTCATCTAGCCAGGGGGCGTCCTACACTACGCTTGCGAATACGCATTCTCCACTCCAGGACTATCGTCTGCTCCACCGGCCATCGGTCCTTCGACAATCATGGCCAGCCCACTTTCACTTCAGCTTGTTTACTCTGCAATCTACATTTATGTCCATAACTTTTTCATAATTGGTCTATCCGTGGAAAATTCATATTTAAACTAAAAAGGTTGTGGCTGAAATAATGTCTAGCTCCTGAACTACAAGAACCTAACCTATTTAGATTTATTTTGGGTAATAATTTGATGTAGTGTGGCAATGACGCGTAGTAAATACGAGGTAAGTGAAAGAGCATCATGTAAATCATGTCTGTATGTTTGTTACTTTTATATCTGATACATTCCAATTTGTGATTCATTGTGGCAGCTATTTTTTAAGAGGAATACTTTTGATATGTTCGAGTATCGAATTAGAAAATCTTATGTCTTATAAGCTCGTTAAACTTGTGCTAAGCTTTCCACATCCATACTAATATTATAAATGCGAAAGTGTCTGTCTGTTACCTCTTCACACGCTTAAACCGCTGAAGCGATTTAGATGAAATTTGGTATAGAGATAATTTGAGTCCCGGGAAAGGACATAGAATAGTTTTTATTCCGATATTCCCACGGGAAACTTATGCGGGTGAAACCGCGGGGTGTTGCTAGTTGTAAAATAATGTTGCGTGGTGACAAAAAAATACTTACTTACATAGAAAATGTACTAAAAGCTAAAAAATAATGTGTAGGTCCTAGGTAGCAGTCATCATACCACTTTCCTCAGCAATCTAGGGTATTGATTAGACAAAAAAATAAAATCTAGCTATGCAAAATTTCTACATATTATTATTAACTATGTAGAAATTTTAATTATTATAATATCTGTAAGTTGGTGTAACTAACCTATGGTAAATAACCTATGGTGTACCTACACAATAAAGAGTACCTATTCTTCTAATCAAGGTTGTAGGTACCTAATACTTTCGTGGCCAACATTTGCATTAAAGTTTATTCGACCACTAATATTTCCATAACAACAGACCTTTACAAAGCACCGTTATAAATACGCGTCCTCCACGAGGACATCCGCTCATTCCTCTTAACATCCTAACCAGGCGCGACAATACACGCATTCTACACATTTTGTCCCCATCCCGTTACTTTTTAAACATTTACACACGTCAACACAGAGCAGTATAAAAAACTTTTTTCCCCAAACTGTTCAAAAATAGGGCAACACAAAAAGTCAAGCGTGTTTCTTAACAATCGTCGGTTCTTTTTTTGACATTTTAGATTTTTTTTTGGACACTCGGATGCGTTCACCGATCCATCAGAGACGATTTGGTCGAATTCTGTCGTTACAGCAATTATTGTTTCGCGTTATCATTCTGTCAAGTTAAATGTTTTCGGGGTAACAGAAATAGTTTTACTTAAATGAGCGCCTTTTTCAAACTAATTTGGGCTTTGAATGATATTTATTTAGATTCAAAGATAAGGGCGGATACTTTATCGTTTGTTTTTTTGTTAAGTTTATGTGATGTTTCTATGGAAATGATAGATAAACGGTGCTACAGCAGCGTTTGGTACCTATCTGGCATGATATTGATTTGACATCAGTAATTGGGAGATCGAGAGTCAAAATAATTCCCTTGAACTGAGTTGCAAAGTTGATATTGATGAATTTGGCTCCCAAAAAGAAACATATTTTTTTCCGTAACACTTTATGTCCGCTATAAACCGCCACGTTGGCCATTTTATGTAATGTTATGTAGCCTATAATCTGAGAACCATAACCATCCTTTAGCTGTGCCGTAGTCGGATAAATACACAGCGCAACACCATTCCTAGATGTGTACAAAACGCCCCTAAGACGACCCACTGACCAAAAAATGTAAAGAGCTTTCCATCAGACATAATTCATGTAAGATTCTAAACTGAGATTATAATATCACATTGCAAGCTTAGCAGTGTTTCTAAAAACACATGTTAAAAATTTTAAGATAAGTTGCGTTCATTAGTTTTTTAAACAGGTCGGATTATAGGGATTAACTATGAACGCGACCACCCGTGCGAAAACAGCTGTCAATTTAGCGGCCATTTTGATGTTTTTGTTTTTATTGGAGCAAAGGTAAAATAAATTAGTGAGCCTAGTTTTTGCGTTTAGATTTATTGGACCGTACTTAGCGTAAAATTTGCGAGCGCTGAAGAAATTATGACAGGAAAAACTAGTTGATCCCTGAAAGTTTTTGAACAAAAAAGATGACTTGGGTACTTCAAACTTAATCGCCATAATTTCTTTAATAATATGCAATAGTGAGATGCACCTATTCTTTATAACACAATTTGCAGAAACGGTTAGCAAACTGACTGTGAACAAAATAAGCCAAAATGGACATATGAATACATAATCCGTTGCTGAATCTATGAGTTCTGTTATAAATTGCTATTTTTTTAACCGACTTCATTTTGTTTGTGTGTCATGTTTACCGCAAATAAACGTCCTTTCTTTCTTCTTAGGGCTGATTTTTCAATCGACTGATAATTTTTATTCGTCGAATAAAATTGACGTCGGACAGTTTTTGTATGAAAAACTGTAAAAATCAGCCTTTGGTTCCAAAAATTTGGCCCAATCGTCAATTAACACAGCCTCTCTAAACCTCGATTAACACCCATTTAAAACGAAGATTAACTTCCCTATCACTTAACAAACCCATCTAACTAAACTGTTCCCTAGCGTCAAACTTGTTACGAATAGAGCTAACGAAGGGACGCGTTTTTGCGTCATAACTCATAGTTTAATGTTTAAAGGACTTATTAGTTCCGGGAATGTGGGTGTTCGAATTTCGAAGCTTGGTCGAAAAAATGGAGGATTATTATGGTTTATCAGCTGCTCATTTTGTGTAATTTCAAGCTAATCTTGGGATTAGACAATGATAGGAGCAACTGAAGAAAGAAAATATGGCAGAAATCTCGGTGTCTTTTGACTGAATAAGTATTCATCTATTTTTCTGCCCGTTTCAAATAATTTGGGGTCGGTGCAGTGTATTTTTGTTTCAGAACTAGCACTACCCGGTTTCGCCCGTCAGTCCATCATATTTTCAAGGACAGTCGACCGCAACTCTGTGGTATAGCACTTTGACTTTGGGCAGCTGGCCTAGCGTAGTACCTACCTACGGAGTGTCAATATACAACAAGAGGCTACCATATTAGGTACTGAGTTTGTTTCCACTGATGTGCAGCCTAGTGTACTTACATATATCTCTTTCTCTTACAGCCTTACCTGCTTACTTACCTCCAATGTGTGAAGACACTCCTCTGTCTGACACACATTATGTAGGCATAATTATGTATGCAGAAATAGGTAAGGTCGTAGTGTTACACTTCTTTGGCCTGTTTAAAAAAATAAGAACTTCATACAGCGCTTAAACAAAACGAGGCTAATTCAATTTCCAAAAACACCTTTTTGCAACACTTGAATCGAAAACAAAATCACTCACCCTGTGAATTATTCTCACACACAAAATAAAAAGGGCCCAAAAATACATTTTAAAACAAAAACAAAACAATGGTACGCTTCGCAGTGATCAAATGGAATAAAATGGCCGATGCCGGAACAAATTCAATCGTACAACCTAACGAACGTAGGCCGGGGGCCGATTTGTGAAAACAATACGGGGACCTTTTTGTTTTGGCACCAGGATACTTTGGACTGGAAATCAGGAGCTAAGCTATTGAGAGAGTTCTCGATTGATTGAGGAAGATTTTTTCTGCATTAAGTAGATGTGGGATGTAGGATGCATCAAGACAGATGGGCCAGAGTCGTCACGCAGACGGGCGCCGCCGCCGACGGAGGCCAAGGAAACGCTGCCGTGATGACTTAGATGCGTTTATGGGAGATTTGCTGGAGAAGGCAACACACAAGGAACATTGGAAAGTTATGGGTAAGACCTTTGCCAAACAGTGGGATAATACAGGTTCATAAAATAAAATTAAACTCTAATACCCAAATAAGTCACTCAATCAAACAATCAACTTTATTTTCTCACCACAATATACATTAATTATTTTACATTGGTCAGATTCGACAATGACACATAATTCAGGTAAGTAGGACATTCCTGAATGTTAAAGAGAGAGCGACAACATTAGACTTGGCAGCGACATAATATTACGCTTGTTTTGAGTATTTATAAGGCTGCGTTTGCACCAGAGATGTGCGAGGATGCGTAGCGAGGGATGTGTGTGAAACAAACCAATAACATCGCTTCATTTGCATAGCTTGAACTAAGTTAGCGTTGTTAATGGTTAGTTTTACACACATTCCTCGCTACGCATCCTCGCTCATCTCTGATGGTAACGCAGCCTTAGACCAAAGTGCGACGGTAGACCTACATCACAAACGAATTTCGGAAGCCGATATATTCTGTAAAAATCTCACCGTGAAAACTTAGGTGTAGTGACCTTGTAGTGATCTGTCTTTCCACCTAATGCTAGGGATTGACACCATTGACAACTCACTCCAGATAAGTTTACACGGTGATATTTTACAGAATAGACCTGCCGCTCTTTGAGAAATTCCACCTGCATGTCCGAGTACCAAAGCCAATGATAACTCAGTCGATGTGGCCGAAACTCATTTAAATGATTTGATTTATTGACATGACTAAGAGAAAGATTAGGTCGTATTCTTTAACTAAGTATATGCGAAATTAGTTTGAAAAAATGGGGGGGCCATTTTTTTTCTTACAATCTGTCGCGAATCTGAAACATTTATCGCCACGATCATATTTAAAAAAGTGTAGGTAATATTATAAAGTTGTAAGATTATATGTATAATTTTCTTTTCTTTTGTCTTCTACTGCCCCCTGAAAGTCTCGAATGGCCACTACGGCGCGTCGAGAATCTATGGTGTAGCTCAAACTCAGAATTTACTGTAAGATTGCTAATCCACGAGACCTTTTCAAAGTCTTGACTAAACAAACAATTTTCGACGACCTAACCAACCCTATACCAAGTGTCTATCAAAAATGGTCGCTCTCAATATTTGTTTCTCTTGGAGGCAAAAATCTTTTGTCGTTGCGTCCGAAATCGATCCGCCGGGAGCAATATTCGTTCAAGAACCGTTGAAAATATCGAGTGGGGTTTCGTTTCCGAACGGATTTAAGCGCCGAACGCCGAATGCCGAATATAGGATCGTCTTTGTTTGTATTTTATATTGTGGAATAGTGACGCTTCGCCCACACTTAAGCACAAACAATATGTTTATGTTAAATGAGAAAAGACTGGAGGATGTATTTTTTTTTTCGATATTTCTTCATAGTTTCCGTGGTTATGGAGTTGTTCAATCAAAATGGTGTGTATCGTCTTCTTCAGCTAGAATCATAATTTTGATCATAACCTAACTGCAGATGAAAATGATCTAGGTAAATTGTACTCGTCTATGCCCGACTCCTAGGACTTAACGAACATTTTGTAATATGATGATGTTCTACGCCATTTATAAAGTGTTTATGAAAATAAAAGTATCTTTTTAAGACCAGTTAGGCTGCGATAAGGAAATTAAACGCTTCTTATTGCATAGGAACAGGGCATTTCACTTAATAATTATAGCAAACACCGAAGGAAGGCCAGCAGTGTATAGAATCAAGTCTTTCTAACTGAACAGACAGCTGTGCTGCTGGAGAGTTTCTTGCGCCACTTCTTCTCCCCAGCGAAAGCACTAGGATTTGGTGAAGGGCTTGCGTTTTGGGGGACTTTCTTATGTAATTTTGGTGTTCGAAAAGTGCTGATTTTCAGCCTAATTTGAATAAATGACTTTTGATTTTTTGAGTGGACTGCGGTTAGGCTGAGTTGACTTATTGATAGTAAACACCATTTTAATCTGTCAATAAATGATTCAGTTAATTACTACAAATATGGCTCGGATAGGCGGATACCTACATAGTTTCCAATAGATTCTTAAGACATTTCAGTTTTGAAAGTAAACATTTTTACGCCAAACATTTTATTGTGGACTATCGTATTTTTATTAGTTTCCTCTCTAGCCCATTTTCTTTTTACTGCCAGCCGACATATTGAATAGAATTGGCGCGAAAGTGTGCGCCATATTGATCTCGCGTGATAGTCGCTGAAGTAAATGTTATTGGCATTATTTCGACTGTTTTGCTCAGAAATTATATCATATTTAAAAAATATGGTTATTGGAGATTATAGACATAATGCGATTAAGTATTTTTATTCGATCGATCCTCACTAGAGAGTTCTCTTTGTGAAATCAATCATATCATTTGGTTTTAAAACGTTTTTATATTTTATTTATATTATTGATAGGTTCTTGTATTATTTTATTATTGTATGAACCAGTAATTGGGTTGTGGAAGTCAAATAGGCAGTCGCTCATGTAAAATACTGGTATTCAGCTGCATCCGGTTAGACTGGAAGCCGACCCCAACATACTTAGTTGGGAAAAGACTAGGCAGATGATGATTTTTGATAGGTTCTTTTTATATTTTGTGAATGTGAGGACGTTGTAGGCCTTGTAGACTATAGATCTGTAGACCGTTTTTTATTTTATGAAGTAGGTACTTTTTGACAGGCCTACGTTGTCCTCCCATACTTATTAATACTGTAATTTTAAACTGTTGTAAAAGCCAATTATTTTTAAAAGGAGAGCCGGCAAGAAACTCCACAGTTACGAATTTCTTGCCGGCTCTTCTCCATAGGAAACGACCAATTGGAACCGTGTAACTAGCTTCTGTAGGTTTATGCGAAATAAAATATTTTGATTTTTCAAATGCTGTTTAGGTTTAACGAGTCTATGCTTCTCGTGCATTGACATAATACTACTGTCAAAGAATTTAAACAATAGACTTTCTATAAACCACCTTTTGTAATCAGAGGAATTTTGTAGAAAACAGAGACCTAGAACTGAGTCCGCGTATCACTCGTCAGTTTCCCTCAGTCGTCAGTTTATTTAATTCACCAGTTTCGTTGATTAGTTAGTTTCACTGATTCGTCAGTTTTACCGATTAGACAGTTGCGTTAACTCGACAGTTTCCAGTGTGTGCCAGTTTTCGTCGATTCGTCAGTTTTATTCAATTCGTCAGCCAAAGTATAGTCGGTAGAAAACTGATTATTGCTTTATGGTCATTAACCAGAAAGAAAACCGGCGGGAGCGTTTCTGTGGAGAAAAGACTACCCCGCATTTCCTCTTAAGTATTCACAAATATGCTGGAAAAGCTTGTATTTCTGAATTAGTCTTACAGCTCAGCTACCGTGCTAACTAGTACTTAGTTACTGTCACCATAGTATGAGCTATACTCATGGATAGGTGATAATTGTAAGTAAAGGAGAGCATAGACACTCAAGTCGCAAGCAGCACAAACCAAAGAGGACGAATCTATCGCTTTAGGATTTATTATGTCGCTAGAAAATTGCTTCTAACACATAAACCCTGATTGCTAGTGTCGAGTTACTAGTTTATGTTGGCCGCGAACGGTGTTGGGTTCCACCCAATTATCGGTGTTCTTCATTTTGGGGTTATGGCCCAGGCGGGCAATTTTTAAGGACTTTTGGTCGTTTTGAGTTTGGCGAAAAAGGGAATTCATTTGAAATTCATGCTTACGGACCTAGTGTGACTGACTTATCGTTGCTAATTGATGTTTTTGGAACTGACTTGGCTGACTGACACTTATAGGGAGTATTGGTAGTATCTTTACTAATTACTACAGCCGGCGTTGAAGAGAATGAGTTCTTGACACCTGTCAGCGCGACAATTCTTGTAGCTAATAAAGAACTAATTCGCAAAAGACCTACTTATTCGTTTGTATGAAACTGACAGGTGTTAGAACGCATTCTCTCGTCGGCCGCATTTTAGCTGACATCGCTTGTTAAATCTATCATTCATAACCAAATCGTTCTCAATTTGGTTATGAATGATAGATTTAATTTAATTTTATATATTATGTTCTCATAAATACACTTAATGACCCACCCTTAGAGGCAGATTCCAGTGAAACTAGATGCTGAAAGGTCGCTAGTTTGAAAATATGTTGGAGTGTTTTATTTAGCAAGAAGTTATGAACTTGTATACCTACCTTTAATATAGAAGTTATAGGTAAATGAAGGTGATTAGGAAAATGTTTAGGACAAATTTTGGATACAAAGTAGTTGACTGCACTTCAAGTTCAATGCTAAACTGGCGATTAGGTATAACTCTTTTTTTTATTGCTGCATGGGCACGCTCTTGACCTCGATCACGCCTGATGGAAAGCGATGGATGAGATCTATGAAGGAACGAGCGTGCCCAGAAAATGCCTAAGACACTGGAACTCCCACGCATCGACGAAACACAGCAGGCTGCTTGACGCCGGACTCCGGTGGGAGGGTGGTCGCAAACCAGCAACTCTACTTGCATATACAAACATTTAGTATCATAATAGGTACCTATGGTATTTACAGCCATGACTAGTTAATGATCTTAACTAATTCCCATTTAATCAGTCCCAATTATCTCTCGACTCTTAACACAGCATCCATACCTATCTACCTACATAGCTCTACAAATGGCCCCCGTCGCCGCTTATACTAACAGCTCGGTAATGGGGGACAAATAACACCCCCTCGACCCCTTCCAAACTCGTCACCCGCCCCCAAGCTCTTGCAGAGATAAGTGCCACCCCTGGGCATAGAGTACAGACGGGGAAACAATGTCTTTGAAAAGAGTTTGTGTAAAGAGGTTTCTATTTATGGTATAGTTCATAATCGGCCATTATAACATCGCGCTGGTATTCCACGAAGGGTTATTATAGGTTACCAAGAGGTGTAGGTACCTATAGTTCGCCAGTTATGTTTAAGTCTCATGTTATAGGGGGCGAGCCTATTGCCATCAACCGGGCATAAATCCAGACGCGGATGCTACCGAGGTAAAAGTGAAATATCACTTGCCGGTGCGGTCCTTTATTAGGCAAAGACAGTAGAATTTTTCATACAAAATCACAATACTGTCACAAACGTACTAACAAATTACGGGGCGGTATACGGCTATAACCGTATCCGTATAGAGCGTTGTGGATGAAATCTGTTTACGCGTGGATCATGCACACATTGAGAGATCCTACACCACTTGTTTTTTACAGTAAATCAACGTGATCTCAGCCATATTGCTTTAAGTATAATGTCTATAGTTCTATACTATAAGAAAATAAATGTTACACTGCGGTAGCCGTGTTTGACGTAAAGAAAGTACCAAATTATACGGCTGTCGCCGTACTGTCATTCCATGAACTTTTAAAATACGGTTGCAGCCTTTACCGCGCGGGAAGGTGAGGTATTAGACAAAGCTGATATGTCTTTTGTGCAATTACACACCTTGCCCTTCTAGCCGGAATACAGCATCGCTGCCTGGCATCAAAAATAGGTATGGTGGTCATCATCTGCCTAGTCTATTCCCAACTATGTTGGGGTCCACTTCCAGCCTAATCAGATGCAGGTGAATACCAGTATTTTACATGGAGCGACTGCCTATCTGACCTCCACAACCAAGTTACTGGGTAATGGATACGACACCTCTTGGTAGGACTGGTTGTCAGACTTTCGGGCTTCTGACGACCCGTACCGGTGACCCATCCACAGACCAACCGTGGCAAGTGTAGCTTAACCTGATCGATAGACCCGTGCGGCTGTTATTACTTAGCCACAAGCCCCTCCTCCCTCTTAAGTTTAAGAAGTATTTTGCCATCATTTTTAAGTTCTAGCCTTTAGTTTTGTTATTATTATGTGCGATCACTTATTTCTGAGATTGCTGGTAAACCTATACCTAATTGGCGACTGTGTTACCATGACTATTGTGGTCTATAGTACCTAAGATAACCTTAACCTTATCGGAAAATATATTTTCGAGCCGTTTGGGGTTGAAACCCTCGGGCCGTGGGGCCCGAGTGCTCATGATATTTTAAAGAAATTTTGAAACGGATGGTTGACACTTCCCGTGACCCAAGGGCTGGCTTTTACCTTGGCCAAAGGCTAAGCATTGCCATACAACGTGGTAATGCCGCCAGTCTCTTGGGTACATTACCAGTCGACAGCGATGCGGATGAACTCCAGGAATTTTTCGACGCTATATTTTAGTTTCTGTATAGTTTTAGTTAAGTTAGGATTTAATTTTGTTATTTTTAGTATTAATTCAATTTTTTTTAGACAACCTAAGATATACTATACATAGAAGTTGTTTGTATGCCTTAATAAATAAATAAATTAGGACCCTGAATGTGTTTAAAATACTAAACATACCTAGTGATAAAAGTCTTCTTTCCTCGCCTGTACATAAGTGGGAGGTATTTGCTAACGGAGTGATACTTGCCGGAAATGGGATTGTAAGACGATGGATTGAGTGCCCCGTCCTTTTTCAACATATATCCTCGTCTCTCTCTGACGCCAATATGGATTGGACGCAGAATTTCTTGATGCTTCCCTTATATGGGGCGTTTAGGATTACTTTGGTCTTATTATCTTTTTGGACTTATCTTGGATAGAAAGGAAATATAGAACGTACGTAACGTTTGACAGTCAAGTCGTCTTAAGTTTAAAAAGTATTTTGGCATAATTTCTAAATTCTAGAGCTGTTAGTTTTATTCCTTTATTTAATTATACATATATAAATTATATTTTTAAATATTGGAATATAAAAAATATAAACACATTTAAAAATATAAAAAATAGTTTTGTTATTATTATGTGATAGCACCTATTTCTGAGATTCCTGGTAAACCTCTAATTGGCGACTGTGTAAGTCCGAGGTTATTGTTGCCTATAAGTAGGTACTTATGATATATTATACATAGAACCTGTTTTTTGAACCTTAATAAATACATTCGTAAAGTGTTAGGACGAAATCGCAGGCTGCAGAAAACTGTGTAATAAATAGGGTATGAACTTTGTCGCTATGTACCTATTCAAGGTTTATTCCTGAAAAAGAAAACGTTTCCTTCATTTAGATACGTTTGCCTTTAGTTATTATAAATGTAAAAGTTAGTCTCGACATACAACATACAATTGTTGGTACAGACGCCAGCACATCAAGCTACTACAATCTGTCAAATTTCTTTAATAGATTTTCAACTTTATAATTAAAGCATAAGGTTCAAAGTTGATTGGGAAAATTTGACAGTTTCGGGTAGGTTGCTGTGCTGGCGTCTGTACATTTTCTCCTGAAAATTTCTGAATGATTTTTTTTATTTTTGTATTTATTTATAAAGATACTCCAACAGCTTCAGCCACGCTATTCTGTAAAAATCTCACCTTGATAACTTAGGTGAAGTAAGGTTCAAAAACAGCTTCTATGTATAATATATCATAAGTACCTATTTATAGGCAACAATAGCCTCGGATTTACACAGTCGCCAACTACAGGTTTAGCAGGAATCTCAGAAATAGGTGCTGACACATAATGGTGCCGATTCTCTTGTACACCGAACTAAGCTATCACTAAAATTCCTTACTTTTTGCTTTGAGAATCTTACAGCTATTCTGCATGAAAAATTCTCTAAATTTAAAAATAATTTTGACACAACTAAAATCGAATTTGACAATTGTGACTCGTCGACACGTGGTACTTGTTTGCACTACCCGTGATTTTTTTTTAGAGCCGCAGGCGGGCAGGGGGCAGCCTTGGCGTGTTTTTTAAGGAATTTTTCACTTTTTGTATGGAAAATATGAAAAATTATTACCTACATGTTGAGTTTTAGGGGGTGTATGCGTCTTATAAAGGGGGTCGAAATTTTCATTATTTTTGCGATAGGACACACCATTTTCGAGATATAAGCAAAAGAAAAAAAAAATACTGTACTGATTTTTAGTCTAGTTTAGAGGCATTTGTGACAAGAGAATCGGCACCTATATGTAATAGACGACTTCTCTATTAGTTGTCATCTCGGTAGTCACCCCCTTTCTAGCCATATCATCGTTCACAAGTTTAGTTGGTCCCTAATGTCACAGAATAATTTCGAAGTAGCATCGTGTCTCAGATATATCACGTCGAAGTAAGATATTGTCGAAGTACAGCATGCCGGAGTAGAGTACGTCGAAATTGACTCATGTCGGACTACCATTGTTGTCGAAGAAGCATGTCGTCGAAGTCGCATCGTTTCCTAGTTAAGTCATGTCGAAGAAACGCTTTGTCGTAGTACAGTAGTGTCGGACTTAAGGTATTTCGAACTAAAGTATTGTCGAAATGAAGACGTGTCGGAGTTCCATAGTGTCGAAATAAAATCTTGTCGTATTACAGTTTGTCGAAATTCAGTTGGTAAGTCAATAACAAAACTATTTTTTATATTTTTATACTTATTCTAATATTAAAAAATAGAGCTGTCGTTCTACCTGGTACTAGGGATTGATACTATTGACATCTCACTTTAATCTCACTTCACTGAAGTTATCACGGTGATCTTTTTACAGAATAGCACCGCTGTATACAAAATATCAAATAACAGTAGGTAACAGTCATGTGCTTATACAGGTGCCAATAACAGGTGAATCAATATTCTCAAATACAGTGCTACCCTCAGGTAAAACGAAATGTATAAAAATGAAGTGGTAACAAACTATGTAAACAGAAATAAAAAAATACATTTGATGTTGACATGATATTGCTGTTTGTCATAAAAATAATAAGTACATCTATATTCTAAATCTATATTTCTTTGTTTTTTTTTTCTTTAGCCTGCACTGTCCCATTGCTGGGCAAAGGCCTTCCCCATATTCTTCCACCTTTCCTTGTGCTGTGCTTTCTCCATCCAGTCGGTTAGGAACGAGTCCAAATCGTCACGCCAGCGTTTCTTTGTATCTGCAATGTAAAATTGCTTGTATATTTCATGAAAATTCATAGAAATTTAAAAAAATCATCTCCGTAACTCTTGTTACGGAGTTGAATGTTATGTCTTCATAAACGTAGGTGAAGTGGGCTTGAAATGAGCTGTCATTCCACCTAAATGGTAGGGATTGACACTACACAATCGAGCACACTTCATACTCACTTCACCTACGTTTTCACGGTGACATTTCTACAGAATAGGCCCGCAGGTTTTTTGACAGCTAAATGTCAAAATAGGTACTGGTGAAAATGACAGACTATATTGACGTCTGTTATAATTTGACGGAACCGTTCTTCGAAACCGTTACAATGTAATTACTGCCCCGTTATTAGTAAATACTCTACCCAATTAATTAACAAACTACCAGAACGCCATTTACACCCATTTCTTTAACAAAATGTCGCCTTCCTCCCAGATTTCACATTTACTGTGTGACTACCCCCTCTCCCCCCTCCCCACTTCAGTGTGGGTGTGTGAGTGAGACGTGCAATACAGTTAAACGTGTCATTACCAACGTCTGAGATACAGGATGTTCAAAACTTTCGAAAAATAACAAAACATCACGTCTGTATTCATTCACATTACACCCTGGTTTATGGCCCATGTAATAGGGGGCGAGCCTATTGTTATCAACCGGGCACAAATCCAGAGTCCGGGCTGCTACTGATACATTCCAGATTGAAAACCCAATAGCACTTAGCACCTGGGAAACGAAAATACGCACATACAAAGTTAGCCATAAGCCTCGTATTTAACAAATAAAAATTCAAAGGTACAGACGCCAGCACATCAAGCTACTACAATCTGTCAAATTTCTTTAATAGATTTTCAACTTTATCGCTAAAGCATAAGGTTCAGAGTTGGTTGGGAAAATTTGACAGTTTCGGGTAGCTTGATGTGCTGGCGTCTGTACAAAGGGATTAATTAGGTTTAGGAGGACATCGCCGTCGTGTGACGATCTAACGAGGTTTGCAGGGCCAAGATGCCTAGAGATCGCTCAAGACATCCCGAGGTTTGGAAAGAAAAATGGGTGGCCTAGCTGTGGCAGCAGCTTAACGTGCTTACGTAAAATATGGTCACTCGTCCACGGACCAACCGCAGCAAGTGTAGCTTAACCTGCGGGGCAATTGCGTAACACATTATCAATCGGAATCGGTTTCATTTTGGCAGTTCAACAACATTCATTGCGTTACTTACGTGTTGAGCAGACACATTTTTCGAACTTATGAAGCAATGGATTAGCAATTTGCTTCAAAATGATTCAGATTCCGATTGATAGTGTGCTACGCAATTAGGGTGCTGGTAGATCGAACTGTTCGGCTGTTATTACTTAGCCACAGGCCCTGCTGTACCAAAGACAATGAAGTTATTTCCGTCACCAATTTCTAACACACCCTGTACACTCATATCTGCATAGCACTGAATAGCTCTAACATGTGCGCAATATTCTCGTCCCGAACCGACCAATCAGAAGATAGCGTGCTATGTGTGGGTGAGCAATGTACACACTGGGTGGCTCCCATTTAAGGGGGCGCTCTTTACACCCAATTAAAGTTTAATGCGACGATTGTTATGTAATTGGGGGAAGGGGGAGGCCTTCATTGTTTAAGGGGTAGGTAGAGGGTTTTCATTTTTTTGTTTAAGTTTTCTCTAGTTCATGGTTCATAATAGGAGAGCAGTGGTGGCGAAGTGGGGACGGCCTCGACTTAAGAGCCCAAGACTAAAGAGATCAAGAGAGGTAAGACTAAAAAAAAGCTAAGGAATCGTAAGGCTTAAGAGGTCGTAGATTCGAACCCAGTCACATAGGAAATGTTGAATCCATCTACCTTAATTGTTTTATAATATGACATGTAAAAGTGATTTTCGATATCCTGTTTACAGAATAAACAATTCCATTTCATTTCCCAGGCAGGCGCTTTACTTTATGTAAATTATTTTACCACCACTGCTCTCAAAACGGTGAAGGAAAAAATCTTGAAGAAACCGACATGTCCTAGAACCAAAATTCGAAGACATGTGATATTTACCCACTCCCTCTCAAAGAGAGGAGGCCAGTGGAAACATTATAGGCTGATTATGATGATTGCCTGGATTATGGCGGTCAGAGAGCAGATAAGGCATTGCAATACATCTTCGGTTCCACCTAAAAATGTACCTACTTAGAAAGAGCCCTAGGTCTTGTTATGTATTTTCCAGACCATCAAGTTATAGCTATATAAGAGGACATAGGCTCTGGCAGGAAGTTCCACGCCTTCGCTTTCAACCCACAGTGAATATGTTGCCAGAACGTTTTGGGCGTAATTTCATTGCGAGTAATCTTGTTGAAACTGATGAAAACAGACAAATACTTATATATTTAATCAAAATTCATATATTTTCTGCAAGAAAATTCAAGATTTCATCTTCGTAACAGGACATAATCATGACAGAGGTGATTTTCAAGATTTTACGCTCGAAATTATAACATGGAACCCTAAAAATCTTCACTACATTTAGCAAATTGCAGTATGCAAATACCCTCCTCTTAAAGGTGCCATCCGCTTGTGGAAAATCAATAGAACGTGTGTGAAAGAGATAGAGATATTATTTGCTGTGAGCTAGAACGAGATAGGCAACCAGCCTCTTTCCTCTAGGTTTGGTACTGTGAAAATCTGATACTGAAGATACATTTTCGCAATTTTCAACTGTAATTCTTGAGTTCCACAGTTGAGTTTCGATTGTCAGTTATCTTGGCATATTATTTTAAGACCACGTATTTCAGTCAAAGGATTGTGAAGTTTGTTTTGAAAAGGGTAGAGTCAAATTTCCTTTGAGCAGGTCTCAGAGTAATTTTCCTTCAGTAATTGCTAGTGATTTCATAATAGTGATAAATGGGGTTGTAGAAAACATTGGTTAATTATTTTTATTGGTTGTTAGCCAAAGTGGAGTGATATTATGACGTGTTGGGCTATAAAGTTTATCTAGTTATAACGTTGGATTAGTCTGAACTGTTCTCGAATAATCTTTAGTACGTCGACATAGAATAACTTTTATGGGTTTCTATTGATTTTCTTTTGTTTTATTCGTTTATATTCAATCATCAATTCGCTTGAACGACGTAGATTTTAATTGAATTCACCAGTGGCGATATACAGGGTTATTTTAAATTAACAAGGTAAACTTCCCAGACGTGACGAGTATCGATATCTAAACGTGATAAAATAAAATGATTTGATGTTTCTTTTGGGAGGTCAACGACCGCTGTTAGTGTTGTAACTTGAAGCATGAACTGGGAAAAACTGTTTTCATGATATGTTTTATCTTATTTATATATCGAGACCCACTACCTCTGGAAAGTTATAAACTTTGTTTTCATAAAAAAAAAAGTTTTTTAACCTGATATTTCAAATGAGAGAGGAAGCTTTGAAAAACGTAAAAAGCTTGTCTTATCAGTCTTCTGAACTAAGGGCTAATCTTTCTTTCTTTCTTCTTTTATAACTTCTATTCGTGGAACAAAATTGACGTTTGACAGTTTTCGTATGAAATAACTGTCAAAATTTCAAAATTATTCCTCGAATGAAGTTATCAGATGATTGAAAAATCGGCCCTAAATGTAATATTATTATTATTATATATATTTTTTAAATATACATATAATATATAGTTAACTGTACTACTTAATTCTTATTTAGATATGTCAGCACTTATATTTTGTCGTTTAAATATTCATTTATAATAGCGTTTTCAGTTATAGCAGTTTCTCATTATTAATTTTTAAAGTTTTTTATTAATTCAGGTAGTTTTCTCATGGGTGCTTTTAACTATAACCACAATTTCCATTCCGTTTCTGGAAATTCATTAATTTTTTACTATTTTTAATTATCTCAAAAACTCAATAGATATCCAAAACTCCTGATTGTTACTTAAAAACACCCTCATAATAATATATTATTATCATCGAGATAGGGCGGGTACTATGTTGTAAGTTAATTCGTACTATTATATTAACCCCCATGGTGGTCCCTATGGGGTAGTAACGCAATAATCTGTGATGATTCTCTATCAAAATTAAGTGTATTGCAATACTTATCTAAAATTATGATTTTTTTATATATGCACCATGCTGCCCAGATGCAGGCAATGATTTAATGTCTTCCCATCAATCAATCTGCCTAGCCTTTTCCCAACTATATTGGGGAGGTTAGGGTCGGCTTCCAGTCTAACCGGGTGCAGCTGAATACCAGTATTTTACATGGAGTGACTGCTTATCTGAAGGCCAATTCCTCTAATTAAAAACGTTCAAAATCTAGTCACAATCTCATCTCAGCGACAATCAATGTCAAAAACTTGTCAAAAATGTTGGGAAATTAGAGGTATTTTTGACAGATTGAGATCAGACTGAACGTTCTTTAAATTACGAGAATTGCCCCTCGTATCTCCACAACTCAGTTACTGGAACACTATACCCCCTGGTAAGACTGATTGTCAGACTTTTGTGGCGTCTCACCACCCGTAAAAATTTTGTAATAATTTTTAAAAGAGTAACTACTGGTGTTTCTTGCCCATTCTATTCCATACGAAAGTACCTTTTGGAAAGGGCAACTAGAACCAATTATTTTTTCATATAAATGATGTTAAAAAGTACCATTTAAGTGCGTAATTGTTTTTTTTTCAGCCAGTTACTCAACTGAACCTAGCACTTGGCGCATCCTAGATAGTCACACCCAACACCTTATTTGACTGGCTAATTCTTCCCTTGCGGTACTAGGGCTAACGCCCGTCTGGTTTGCGACCACCCTCCCACCTGATTCCGGCGTCAAGCAGTCTGCTGTGTTTTGTCGATGCGTGGGAGTTCTAGTGCCTTAGGCATCTTCTAGGCACGCTCGTTCCATCATAGACCTCATCCATCGCTTTCCATCAGACGTGATCGAAGTCAAGAGCGGGCCCATTAAGCAATAAAAAAATAAATAATAAAAATTTGAGTTTGACTTTTTAAATCGAATGCCGTTACACTGTGCCACCATAGCTTTATTATTCTTAAAGTAATTCATGATAATTAATAGTTTATCAAAAATAAATAGTCCCATAGAATGATTACCTAGATAGGGAGGGTGTGATATTGTAAGTTAATTTGTTTCATGATTTCAACCCCCGCGGTGTCCCTATGGGGTAGTTAGTATAAATCTGTGACGGTTTGGCGTTTCTAGAGATGTGTTGTTATTAATCTAGAGAAAAAAGGTAGGTAAGCAGTTACTCCTTCACTGGTTTAGCACTTTAGATCATTGTTTATTTAACCGTATGTATTATAAGTTAATGACCTATTTATGTGCCTATTTTATTTATAACTCACTAAGTTACCTTATTATAGTTTTATTGTGACCGCTAAGTAATAACAGTTGCACGGGTCGAACGATCAGGATTTGGAATTAATGACCCGATTTGGAAAAACAATTCAAAAGCTACAGTATGGCCAAGTTTCATAGATATTTTATGTTAAAACAAGAAATTTCACGCGGACTTTCTAGTGTTTAATAAACAGGCCATTTTTAGCTCAATAGTCCTCTTTGCCAAAAAAGTTATGACTTACCAAAATTTTAATTGTTACCCTTTTAAAACAGTCACGTGAAGCGGTATAATGCATACAAGAAAAAGTCCTATAAAAAACTCAAATCAAATAGTAATACCCTTTCAATCAGAAGGCCCAACAAATTCTGCGGTCGTTAAATCTGCAGGCGTACACCGAACATGGGCACGACTGACATTTTGTGAAGCATACGGGAGAATATAGCGAACTGTACCGCTTTAACACTGTTTCGTCATCATCTTCTGCATAGCCTTTCCCAACTATATTTGGGTCGGCTTCCCGTCTAACCTGATGCAGCTGAATGCCAGTATTTTACACGGAGCGACTGCCTATCTGACCACTATCGCTTTAATACTATCATCATTATCATTTCAGTCGAAAGACGTCTTATGCTGGACATAGGCCTCCCCCAAACACCGCCATTTCAACCGGTTCTGTGCTTCCCGCATCCAGCGGATTTTCTGCGGCCTTCACAAGGTTATGGGTCTGTTACGTCTTCCGGCACGCGGTCGCCAGTTCATAGCCATTCGGCTCCATCAGCCATCTGTTCTGCGTGCAATGTGCCCTGCCCACTGCCACTTAAGTTTGGCAATACTTCGGGCTCCTACGGATCTCTTCATTTCTGATTAGATTATATTGGGCCATACTCCAATCATAGCCCTCTCTATTCTTTTAGTCTTCTAATTTCTTATAATGGATTACAATTCATAAACCTATGTGATAACTACGAAAAGTAACTAAGAATTTTGACTAAGTCCATCATTACTTTTAGTCTTTGTGAGAAAGTAAACCAAGCCGGGGTGTGGTCCTTAGCTAAAATTACGATTGATTGAGCTAGAACTTAGAAGTTGAGATAATATTTAATGAGTTATGTTGAAATTTATTTGATAAATCGTCTGACGTTAAACCTTTAGTCTTATAGGTAATCCAGAAAACTGTTAGAAAACTTGATGGTTATGCATCTCGAACTTTCTAATAATTTTCGCTTTTTCATCATCTGCCTAGCATTTTCCCAATAAGTTGGGGTCGGCTTCCAGTCTAACCGGATGCAGCTGAATACCAGTATTTTACAAGTAGCTACTGTCATCTGACCTTCACAACCCGGTTACTAGGTAACTCGATACCCCTGTGATCAGAGTTTCGGGCTTCTGACGACCTGTAAGTAACGACTGTCAAAGAACCACGAGTTACTGCCGGGACCCCGGGACCCCTTAAGACCAATATTACTTATTATTGATTCGT
Source organism: Hydraecia micacea (assembly GCA_914767645.1). NCBI lineage: Eukaryota > Metazoa > Arthropoda > Insecta > Lepidoptera > Noctuidae > Hydraecia > Hydraecia micacea. Next base: position 2,029,712 of record OU611798.1, read on the forward strand.
ATAATATTTTTATTATTAAAGGTGTGTTCATAGCGTAGTTATTATGCGTGGAGTTGTAAGCCTCGATAAACATATTATTTAAATTACAAGGCCGTTGTGATTTATATCCCAACAGGTCAAATTAACTTGACATAAAATTATGTTTATCGCTAAATTGGCAATTTTAATGGCTTCACTTGATTATCTATACTGATACAAAGTTGTTAGTTATGTGTGTCTGTGTGTTGAAGATCTGATAGTTATTTTGGTAAATCTAAACGATATGAAATTATTATTGAAAGATTCAGTTTATTATTTATCCTGATTTTGTCTGTGCCTAACTCATCAGGATTACATGCGTGAGGAAATGTAATATGTTTGTCATAGGAACAAGTTTTGAAGGACCATGATCCTTTAATTTCGTACTTTGTCTCTCTACGATTTCCTCCGAGTAAATGGGTTGTGGAGGTATTCAGCCGCATGCGGATAGACTGGCAGCCGACCCCAACATAGTTGGGAAAAGGATAATAAGATTTTGGCCTGTTGCCCTTGTGGGTGGTTGATCTAATTCTTACAAACACAAATCAGATAAAGAAAATACTACTAATTGAAGGGTTTTTAGAGGTATGAGGAAGAGGATGTAAAGCTCACTCATACCCTATAGAAAAGGGAGGATGCTCCGATCAGACGGGTGTTGTGTCTGGCGGGCGACTGCCCTATGACTCATGTCGGGCTGTTGTATCTATGATAGTTGCGCGGTAAACTCTGCTTGCGAGATGCAGGATTTTGCGTGACGTCAGTATGACGCGTTGCTCACATGTGGCGTTATAGATACCGCTACAGGGTGTATTTTTTACCATTATGGTCTCATAATCTTCCCGCCCTTGTCCCATGTTACTCGGGGTCGGCGAAACAAGTTTTCTTTTTCCATTCTCCCCTGGCAACCGTCACGTTATCATTGACATCAAAATCCAGAAACTTTATAAACACTATCACCATCATACCATGCTCGCTTACTTAACCATGTTTTAATATGTGTGGCAAACAAACCCACAGTAAAAACCTAGTACTCCATAATATATTCAAAGCAATTTGGAATGTCAAATTTACAGCCATCAATAGTAAAAGATTATGTTATTGTGAATCAATGACCACTTGACGGTTATTATGAATGATTATAAGTGATTATCATATCATTAAGTCAGCGTCCATGATTGAATTAATATGGCGAAGCGCGAGCTTGTTTTAAAACCAGTGGTCCTTGTAGTCGAAAAAAGATAAAAAATTTGGAAAATCCAAAAGTGCACGACTCTTTATGCTCATTTGATCGTAAAAAAAACCATAGATATATATCAAACTCAAACTAAAAGCATTTATTTCAATTAAACCATATACCAGGCACTTTTGAATTGTCAAAATTAAATAGTCGGTCAGTTAGTCAGAAAGTTGAAGCTAGTTGCCAATTCCAAAACGTAGATCTCTATGGAGAAGAACTATATTATATTAGTTAGTTTATTAATTATGATTAAACTACTTTAAATAAAAGAGCCATTTTCAATAGGGTTCCTCCAAATGGGTGAAACGAATCTATTAAAAAAAAATTAACTCAATTAATTGATTTTTTCACAAGCTACAATGTTTTCAGGTTTCACACTTGATTGAGGGGAATTTTTTTAGAAATATTTTGATGTTTTATCCGTTTCTACTGCATTAAATCTATTTTTGAAAAGTACAGAATTAATAATCCATTAAAATTATCTATACAAGGTTCTGTGTACTAGCAGGAGTATATTGTATTGTATTGTGTGTATTTTGTTCAACATACAAAACACTGACTTGCAAAAAACATAAGAAAATTTGAATTTCGCGGGCTACCCTGGTGCCATGGTACAGACGCCAGCACATCAAGCTACCCGAAACTGTCAAATTTTCCCAATCAACTTTGATCCTTATGCTTTAGCGGTAATGTTGAAAATCTATTAAAGAAATTTGACAGATTGTAGTAGCTTGATGTGTTGGCGTCTGTACATCCATCCCCCTTAATTTGACCCTGTAGTTTAATACTAATAAGGACTGGTTTTTCCATCGCCAGATAGCTTTTATGAGGGGAATAAAATTGACATTTGACAATTTTTGTATGAAATAACTGTCAAAATTATTCCTCGAATAAAATCATCAGCCCTTAAATTTATTACTCATTAGATACGGTATTATAAAGTTGCGAAGTCGGACGACTGCAACATTTCAAAAATATATAACGGATAAAAATCCGCGAGTACAGCTTAGTTAATAAAATAGAGTGTCCTAAACATCCTATTTTATTCGTCGGTTGTGAGGGCACAGGGTAGACTCCGCACCCTAACCAAATCTCGTGAACGAAACCATAGCGCGCTTTTAAACAGGGCAACGCCATCTATCGAGCTTGCAGGAACTAACTCTAAGGGTTGGTGAAAAATTATTGTATTTTTTGTATACTTCCTAATTTTGTGTGTATTAATATTCTAGTTTGTATTTTATTTTATTTGGTACAGCAAACAATTACATATCCTATATTAATAGTAATAATAGAGCTGAAAAGTTTGTTTGTTTGAACGCACTAATCTCTGGAACTACCGGTCAGATTTGAAAAATTCTTTTCGCATTTGATAGCCCAATTCTTGAAGGCTATAGGCTATTTAACACTAAGCTAGGACCCATAGGAACCCAGCAAAAACACAAAAAGTCAGAAAGACCGCTAAGTAATAATGAAATATTTGCCCGGGCGATGCGATGCGACGTGGTGGGTCGCGGGAACAAGAACTTTCACCCGAAGTCTGCTACAAACAATACAATGAAACTTAATCAATGATGTAATCAAAAGCGTTATTCACTTATATAGGTAAAATACCAGGCCACTCAGTAAGTATTGCGAAAAAAGTTTTTATGTATGAGGGACTGGCCAGTTATAATCTATTTTGAAAATATGATTATATTTTGTAAGTAAAAATAGGTACGTTCCAATTTCAAAATTTCCCTCCACATTGTTTGCGAGCTAATTTAAATTATCGTGTCTTATTAAAAAATGAATCTGCGCCGGAAACATTTTCGCGCTATGATTTTTTACGATTTCAAGTGTCGTCTGAAACCGGACGATTCGTACGATAGACTTCAAATGGCATTCATGGATGAAGGCCCTTCGAAGGCAACCGTGTATCGTTGTATAACCAATTCAAGCGCGGTCGACTAACTTTGGGGGATGAAGAAAGAAGTGGTCGCCCTTTGACGGTGTTACGCAATTACCCCGTTGGTAAAAGCCATTACCTAGTTTTTTTTTATTTATAGGGGTTTGCACAATTTGCAGCTGTAATGGAATTCTATAATATTATGATACATACACAAATAAATATATTTCTTTCTTTCTTACATAAGAATGTAAGCCCCTTAACCTGCAAAAACTTAGTTTTAAACGTGTTCTCAAATCTACCTCCATCAATCAATCAACTCAGCCTATCACAGTCCACTGCTGGACATATGCCTCTCACAGGCTGCGCCACAACACCCTGTCTTCGGCATCCAGTCTGTGCCAGCCACCTTTTAAAGTGGTAAGGTCCGTCTAGCTGGAATGGCGTCTCACCCTAAGTTTGCTGATACACCATAACTATAATCAGCCTTTAATGTTTCCACTACTGGGACACAGGCCTTCTCTCAGTGAGAGGGAGTGGACTGTAATCCGCTGCGCGGGCCCAGTGCGGGTTGGTGGATGTCACATGTCTTCGAATTGTTGGTTCTAGGACATGCCGGTATCCTCACGAAGCTCCATCACCGTTTTGAGAGTCAGTGGTGATGAAATAATAATAATAGGCTTCCTGATGCGCGGTCTCCAATCCAAGACTCGTCTGCTCCACCGGCCATCGGTCCTTCGACAAACATGGCCAGCCCACTGCGACTTCATCTTGCTTACTCTGCAAGCTATGTCGGTAACTCCGGGTCTTTTCAACTTCTCATACATAACATACATAATCAGCATATAATGTTCCCACTGCTGGGACACAGGCCACCTCTCTTTGAGAAGGAGTGGACTGTAATCCACTGCGCGGGCCCAGTGCGGGTTGGTAGATTTCACATGTCTTTTAATTGTTGGTTCTAGGACATGCCGGTTTCCTCACGATGTTTTCCTTCACCATTTTTAAAGCCAGTGGTGATGAAATAATAATAATAGGCTTGCTGATGCGCGGTCTCCAATCCAAGACTCGTCTGCTCCACCGGCCATCGGTCCTTCGACAAACATGGCCAGCCCACTGCGACTTCATCTTGCTTACTCTGCAAGCTATGTCGGTAACTCCGGGTCTTTTCAACTTCTCATACATAACATACATAATCAGCATATAATGTTCCCACTGCTGGGACACAGGCCACCTCTCTTTGAGAAGGAGTGGACTGTAATCCACTGCGCGGGTCCAGTGCGGGTTGGTAGATTTCACATGTCTTTTAATTGTTGGTTCTAGGACATGCCGGTTTCCTCACGATGTTTTCCTTCACCATTTTTAAAGCCAGTGGTGATGAAATAATAATAATAGGCTTGCTGATGCGCGGTCTCCACTCCAGGACTCGTCTGCTCCACCGGCCATTGGTCCTTCGACAAACATGGCCAGTCCACTGCGACTTCATCTTGCTTACTCTGCAAGCTGTGTCGATAATTCCGGTTCTTTTCAACTTCACCTGCAGAACCCAAAACCCATAAAGCCAATGTTGTTTACAAACTTAATTATGTAATTGGCTGCTAAACGTATTTCTCATGAACATAAGCATGTCAGCCGGATCTCGGAGTGGTACAGACGCCAGCACATCAAGCTACTAAAATCTGTCGAATTTCTTTAAAAGATTTTCAACTTCATCACTTAAGTTTAAGGTTCAAAGTTGATTGGGAAAATTTGACAGTTTCGGGTAGCTTCATGTGCTGGCGTCTGTACTTCATTAAGTATGTAGACACCATTAATTTCTCATTGATTTGAAAACTAAACAGTGATGGCTATCTTCCCACGTGGTTTTGTGTCAATAAGTTATTAATCGTGTGTAGGTACTGGTGATTAGTTGGTAACATTACCATAGATTTTGGTTACGTAAAATGTTTTGTACATAGTTTCTCAGATTAGTTTTGCAGTTCTCAGTTCATAGGTCTTTTGGATAAAGATTTTTCAATGTTGGTTGTCTGAATATTAGATTTTTAAGCTCGATTCCCATGTTTTACCGACTATCAGTTAACTTTACCTAACTATCTTGAGGTTAAAGTAAAACGAGTTGATTAGTTTATCAAGAATATATAATCTTTTGAAGGATAGCTTCATCCTGTAGAGGGTAGGTATGCTAATCTATTAATACTTTGTTTAGAAATCCGAATTATGTACCTAAATAAGAAGTTGATATTCTAGTCTACTTATTTTCCTTGTAAATTATGGAAATTGCCAAAAATCATTTCAAAAGTCGTCGTGAAGATTATGTCAGCCTTCCACCACAGATTTTTAAACTGCTTCTAGCTAAATAAAACGACACGATGACCGGTCCTTTTTTTTTGTGGATGGGAAATCATCAAATGACCCCTCCCGCTCTGGGTGGAGCGGGAGGGAGTGTCCTCACTTACCACATTCCGACAAAGACTTCAGAATTTACTCTATGCTGTCCCTGCAGCGTTTCCCCACAGAACCAGTTCACTAGATCATTCCTTATGTTTCCACAAGTCCTGTACACTCGGCCATCTTCACATTTGACTCGCAAACTCAGCGCGCGTCAGCCGATACGTATCGCCACACTATTTGGTTAAGAGTTCGTTTTACAACCTCCTAAGAGACCTGGCACAATGGACTTGAACGTGGCATAATTACATTGCAATAGCTGCAGCTTCCCCGAGACTAGCGATACATGAAATGGAGACGCAGCCTGCATGGTGAACCCCAATATCACCTTGATGACTAAGTATATATTATAGTGTCATCCTCGAAGACGCGCCCCATTCTTTTTACTAATCGCTAGCGATTATCGCTAGTTAATTCCGCTAGTGTTTTAGTTTTTTTTGATACACACTAATTACGTAATTACTGTGTATTCGACAAAACTAAAACACTAGCGGAATGTTGTACACTTGTACTGTAAGCGATTAGGAAGAAGTGGGACGCGTCTTCGTGGATGGCGCTATCTGTAATATTTTACCACAGCATTAGATATTCTTAGAGCATGATTCATGTCGATAAGAGAGCATAAAAAAATATGGTGAAGACTAAAGAGTCGTGGTAACGGCACGATTAAAACCTTTCATAGTGATAAACTAATAATGTGGTAAATTATGGTCAGCAACACCGAACACGATTAAAACCAGACTTGCATAAGACCTTTATGTTGATATCCTAAGAACAAATTATTCGTTTTTATTTAAAATACAACAGATTATCCTACCTGTACTCACAGCAGTGGTGGCCCAGTGGTACCGGCCGCGACTTACGAGTTGTAAGTCGTAGGTTCGAACCCAGTCAGGCGCTTTACTTTGTGTAAATTGTATCACACCACTGCTCTCAAAACGGTGAAGGAAAACATCGTGAGGAAACCGGCATGTCCTAGCACCAAAAATTCGAAGAAATGTGACGTCTACCAACCCGCACTGGGCCCGCGTGGTTGATTACGGGCCACTCCCTCTCACTGAGAGGAGGCCTGTGTCCCAGCAGTGGGAACATTATAGGCTGATTATGTATGTATGTATACACATAAACCTCCCGGAATAAATTCTCTAATTGACTCTGAAAACCGCTTCAATATCCGTTGCGTTGTTTAGACGAACAACGCAGTCACACAGCATGCACGAAAAGCAACTTTAATTTATAATTATTTATAGGTGTATACTCGTAGATATCTGTGTGGAAATCTCTTTCTCAAATCTTGGATAAATGGCCATCTATATATCTATCAATATCTCGTATAAATAAAACAAAGTCGGGTTAGTTACACCATTTATAACTCAAGAACGGCTGGACCGATTTTATGATCTTTGATTTGTTGGATTTTTCCCCGCTTCGAATAGCAGAATCGCGAAAAGTTTATGAAAAAATAAATAATGAAGATAATTGATTTTCTCATACATTTTGTATGGAACCCCTTTTTTGATGATATCTTGAGAACTTTGATTCTAAGGCAGCACGAAGTTCGCCGGGTCAGTTAGTTTGACATAATTCTGAGCATAATATTGAGAACTACAGTTACGCCTCCTATGAGCATACTCCTTAAGCTCCTCGATTATACTCGTCCATACGAAGTAGGGACATAGCCTATTTGAAAACAATCGAACTGGACGCCTCGGTGGCGAGTTGATTGACGGCCATTCCGCGCCAAGACCAGTGTAAACGCAAACAAACCATCGAGACTCGACTAAAGCAAAAAAAAAAAGTGTATACATAATAAAATTTTAAGATTTGATTCGCGATTTTGTTCGTGCACCGAAATTGGGGTTTGCGGTTCGATTCCCGGGTCGAATGTGTTTGTGATTAAGGTAAGGAATTGGTTTTTGGGACTTTCTTTTTTTTTATTTCTTTGTTGGTTTTGGTATGCAAATAAATTAAATAAAAGTCCACGAGTTATTTCTTGATTACAAATTGAACACACATTATTTTTACACACAATTGATTATTCGTAAAGTAATATTCCTTTATTAAGGGCTGATTTTTCAATCATCTAATAACTTTATTCGAGGAATAATTTTGAAATTTTGACAGTTATTTTATACAAAAACTGTCAAACGTCAATTTTATTCCTATTTTTATTTGGCTATGAAAAATTCAGCCCTAAGTGTTATACTGATTTGGTGAAGAAGGACAACATCGTGGGGAAACTGGAGGTCCTAAAACCAAAACATCGAAGACATGTGACTTCAACCAACCCGTTCGGGGCCCGCGGGCGTGGTGTATGCCGCGCCCTCTCCTTCAATCGATTTTCTAAATGATGGTGAATACCGTATCAAAATCCGTTCACACAGGTGGTCGAGTTGTTTTCCTTAAAGACGCAACGCAAATTAAATTATCTATGTCTATATATTTCGTGTATGTCTGTACATACACGAAATATATAGACATAGATAATTTAATGGGAAAAAAATTTAATCTATGTTTCCGTTGAGAACATTTTCAAGGCCTATGTATTCATACCTACTACTGTCCCGTTACTTCAAAAATCTTGAAACGAGAAGTAAACCTACTTACCTGAAGAACGTCACATATGGTTGCCAATAAGTGAAGAAAAAGCAATTAAAATCATCAAAAACTCGATACCCCATAAAACGAAAAACCATCAAATAATCATATCACCATTATAACTCTCATAATTCTGATCGAAACCCACCACCATATTATCTTAGACCCTAAGCCACTTTACCACCCCGTCGCTTGTAACGGTTTACCGGAACAACCCCCATGGGCCATGTTACGGGGCTTAGCGATGCCCCATAACAAGGGTGCAACACCCCATGGATTCAGACTGTCATTTGTTCTCGCCAAGATTCTGATTAAGTCATAAATTGAGTGGGCGGTGATTTCTTATGGTGTATTTTTATGGAAATCTGATCGTTTTCTTGTATTATCGTATGGAGTCAAATTTATGAAGATACAATAAAGTTTAGTAGCCTACATAACAGTCTATTGAGGTTCTTGGTACTGTAGAAGCTATCTATGAAGCCTCACCTATTTTTGGGACAGACTGGTTATAATTATTGAGGGTGTGTTCCAATCGAACGTTCAAGCGTGTGTCAAATATTACATTAGGTTTGACTTGTAAAATAGAAAATGCTAGTTTTATATTGTGAAAATTTAAAAAAAATATAGTAGATGAAATCATATTATAGGAGTTTGATTTCATAAAGTGCTCCCATTTTAGCGTTCCTATACTATCTACCTATTATTACCTTTCTTAGCAATAGTGGTCAGCTCACTGGTTTCATCAATAGGTGATCCGGGAATCCATCAATCAATCTTCCTAGTCTTTTGCCAACTATATTGGGGTCGGCTTCCAGTCCAGAATACCAGTATTTTACATGAAGCGACTGCCAATCCGACCTCCACAACCCAGTTAATACGATACCCCTAGATAAGACTGGTTGTCAGACTTTCGGACTTACTACTCGTAACGACTGTCAAAGATCTACAAATGATAGCCGGGACCAACGGCTTAACGTGCTTTCCGAGGTACGGATGAGATGCGGAGTCGTCGCAGGTCTATAGGTGACGATAATCTTCCACCAGGTGGGATCTTTCGACAACCTTCTACCATAAAAAGGGTCCTATAACTGCTTCGCCCACTCGAAGCCAAATAAACATTCTACCCCCACCAATAATTTGGCCCTTCCCTTAATTAAATTCAAGAAAAAAAAAACAATTGTTGGCACCGTTACATCAAGTTGACAACATAATAAAACTCTGCTCCACCGTCTGGGGCATTTTGGGGCAAAAAACCGTGGCCTAATGAAGAGATTCGCACGTAGTCAGGAATTTTCGCCGCGATCAAAGAAAAAGTCCAGTGTGAATTGTATGTGATGCGATGTGATGTGTGAGCTTCAGATGTAAACACAATGATGGCTGCCTACCTACATAAGAAGATATAGTGTGGTAGTTAAGACAAATAGGAATCTGTTGAGCTCTAGATAGAAAAAAGCCCTGAAGATCTCGGTGACTAGAATATTTAATCAATCAATGAAAAATCTACATACTTATATTAAATTGGCTATATATTATAATTATATATACATCAGTCCATCATCATCATTTCAGCCGAAAGATGTCCACAGCTGGACATAGGCTCCCCCCCCCAAACTTCGGCACTTCCACCTTTTCTGTGCTTCTCGCATCCGGCGGATTCCTTCACCAGCACCCTACTTGCGTAACACACTATCAATCGGAATCTGAATCATTTTGAAGCAAATTGCTAATACATTGCTTCATAAGTTCGAAAAATTTGTCTGATCAACACGTAAATAACGCAATGAATGTTGTTGAACTGTCAAAATGAAACCGATTCTGATTGATAATGTGTTACGCAATTGCCCCGCAGGTCACCGCAATGCAATCGCAATTTTTTTTTCTTTCTTTCAATACTTTTCGGCCCCATCGGCTAACTGTTCTGCGAGCAATGTGCTTATTCTTTTACAAGATTAATAATAATATGCAGATTGTTAACACCACTTGAGAACCAGAAACAAATCTTTAAAAATCAGAGCGGTGAACACTCTGGTTTTTGAAAGCCTGATCAAAAAAGCTACAGTCAAAAATCTCGTTAGCTGTTGTATGTGACCATGTGCGACTACAGATAGTAGCTATTAACAAATTGTCCTTTAATTTGAATAACAATGTACATTAGCAACAGAAAACAATCAAGAAATAACAGTATCTAGATATTCTTAAAACTAGCTGCGCCCCGCGGTTTCACCCGCGTAAATGTCGATCCCGTGGGCATATCGGTATAAAAAGTAGCCTATATGTTAATCCAAGGTGTCAGCTACCTCTATACAAAATTTTATCAAAATTGGTCCAGCCGTTTGAGCGTGAAGAAGTAACAAACATATAAACACACACAAACTTTCGCCTTTATAATATTAGTGTGATAGTGTGATGTGATTTCTTATTTCGAAAGATTTGCGAGCTTTATTTCTAACCCTCTAAATATTGGTATTACGTAGAAGTCTAGTAATACAGCTTCTTGACAAAGAGTCTATCCCAAAATTCCCAGGACATACTACCGCCATAGGTTCCCACTTCTTCTGAAGGTATTAGGGTTTACAGGTGCCATTACATGGACATAAGTTATTTTAACGTGGATAAAACTACCAAGTACTAAGATTGGGATCACCATTCCATAAGGAAGGCTGTCCTTCAAACTAGGGCTTTTATTTTACACTAATCCCAGCGAAAAACCACAACAAGAAACCACTTCTTCAACTTTTTCCCTGAAAAACCTTACTACAACAACAGATTTAACAAATGACGTCATAAATTAAACATTAAAACCAGACAATTTGAGAATCACCTTTGTCAAACAAAAACCCATTGTCGGTCGGTCGATATAAATCGGTAGGACTATAAGAAGTCCTCTAAAGTATTCGCTGGTATAATGGTACAAATGTTCTGTAGCCATTACGCAGGTTTCACGGGTTTTTCATGGTGCCTCATGCATGGGGAACGCGCGGTGTTCGTCTTTTATGTTGGGGCACGGTGTAGGTGGGAGCGAGGAGCGAAGTTCTTGGCGAGAATAGCCTATGACGTGGAATAGGTCAATCAAAGTTGTCTTGGGTATGTCAGGCGTCTATGTTTTAACTAATGTAACTTGTGAGGGCTCTTTTATTATAAAGAAAGGAAGATGTTCAATTGTTTTTGAGAGAGTAGGTCACTTTGTTTCCATGTGGCATAAATGCCATGCCATCCAACTCGACCGTCGACTACTTTCATCTGGCTGCTAGCAGTCACCCTGCGAAGATCGAGATTGCAATTCCACGTGTGAGTGCAGAGAGAGGACTACAGCATCTTTCTGCCTGCTAATAATAACTGATAGCATTTATGGTGACTGATGAAAGTGATGATACTTAAGTACGTCAACTCTGAGCTGTCCTCAGCTTTGCTAACATCATTGCAATCTGTGTGATGTTTTCGTCAACAAGTTAGTTCTGAATACTTAAATATGTTAGGCTAACTTAAACGAAGAACACACGGTGGACTGATTGTGATTATGATACTACCTGAAATTATAACATTTAATTGAATTTATTAGACCAGTTCAATTATCATTAGAATTTAGGCCATGACAGCCATCAACAAACCGCTCCTCCCCTACACCAAACTCAGTGATATGTATTTATTTATGAGTGTCGCGATTCGATGTCGCCTCGGACGCGTTTTTGTCGCCTGCGCATAATGATCATCAGTTTAGCCCGCGACGAGATTTGTTCGACGATCGAGCGACGTGCAAGAATGTGGTGTGGAGCTTCTTAGAGGAGTGGGGTTGGCAGTGAAGTGATGATGTAGTCAAATGTTGGGCATCTTTCTAAAATTCTCCTATCACACCATGCAGCATGACTTGTAGCATACAAACGAAAGGCAAAATGACAGATTGTAGAAAGATTTCAGCGTGATGTAATAAATGAAGAAGATGATGAGGAAAAGAAATGTCACTTTGTAGATAATACAAGGTAGCAAGGGAACTAACGAAATTACAAAGGAGCAACTGGTCCCTGGTCCCAGTTTTGAAGTGGACGAGTTGCCCCCTAAGCCAAATCGACGCGCAAGCTGTAACCAAGGATTCAGCGCATGATTCAAGACCGTAGCGTAGAAAATTTACGTCAAGTCGGTTATAGAGAAAAATAAATCTGCTGTTTCATAGTTTGCTGGCCAAAAGTTCAGTAGGTACAAAACATTTATGGATCGGCAATTTTTTCTTTTTAATAACCGATTAAAATTTCATCGCAGGGCCGTTCACAATCATGTACTGTGAATCCATGGTATTGCGCATCGATGTCTCTGCCACCCTACTGTATCCATCATCTATACCTAGCCTTTTCCCAACTAGGTATGTTGTGGTCAGCTTCCATGATTACCGGAAGCAGCTGAATACCAGTATTTTCCATGGAGCGACTGCCTATCTGACCTCCACAACCCAGTTAAACTCACGATTCCCCTTTGCAAGGCTAGTTGTCAGAGTTTCGGGGTTCTGACTGCCCGTAACGACTGTCAAAGGTCCACGAATGACAGCTGGGACCAACAGCTTCAGTTTCTGAACAAATCCCCTGTCCAAATTGAGACAAACTTTTCGAAATGAAATTTATATTTCTGTAAGTAGATCTTTACACGTCGATATTTTCTTGGTCAATTTGGCATTTCCTATCTGACTGATCCCTGAGAAGAAATGCCGAACAAACTCAGAGGTCATGGTCTCTTTTAAAGCCCAAACATTATAATATTAGGATTTTATATGATTTTTTTTTTATGGATTTTTTATGTGCAGTGTGCGAAGAGCCTTTTGAAGAAAGAGCCACTGCAGCTTTGAGTTGACCTGTCCCAACTCATGCATACATCATTCATCGTGTAGCTCAACCCTATTTTAGGGAGCTCAGCGACCCGTCACACGACGCTACCCAACACAGGACCTAAGCATCACACTACAGCTAACCATTCAACTAATGATTCCCAATCCTTAAAAATATGACTATATAAGAAAAAAGTTAATCTAAAAACACCCTTACCTTATCTAATATTTCATCGAAACATCAAATACATAAATCCGGGGCCACTAAACGGGCGTAATATAAAACACAATTAATTAGCGGCCAATAATACTAGTTCTCACTTGAGGATGGTTTAACAAACTGCTGAGCCGCTTATATGGTCGCATGCTGAGTTGGGGCCAAGTTAGAGGCGATTTGGGGATTATTTTACTAGACGGTGTAACGTTTGAAACCCGTGGTTTTCAGTGCTCTGAGTGGAATACCTCGTTTTAACGGGTTCCCGCTTGGATGGGAGAACCGGTCGATGTGGTGGTGCTTAGGGGAGGCCTATGTCCAGCAGTAGACGTCTTTCGGCTGAAATGATGATGATGATTTAACGTTTATTGCTGAAAACATATCACCGACTGGCGTTGGTCTAGTTGTCGACAGTGCTCCTGCAGGGCATGAGGTCCTAGGTTCGATTCCCGGGATCGGGCAATGTGTTATTTTGTTTTCTTTACAAATCAAAATATTTACAATATTTAAAAGCTGTCTTAAAATAATAATATGTACAAAGTATATAAAAAGGGAGGGGAAATAATCAAAGGGCATCAAAAAATTCGTCCGCATCGCTGTCAATAGGAAACGTGCCCAAAAGGCTGGCAGCATTGCCACGTTGTATGGCAATACTGATTCTTTGGCCAAAAAATAGGCCAGCCCTCTGGTCACGTGAAGAGTCGACCAACCGCTTGGCGATGTCTCGAAATACTAAGTGGGCACTCGGGCCCCATGGCCCTAGTGTTTCAACCCCAAACGGCTCAAATATATAAGTTCCAAAGAGATTGGAGTATTTGCGCCGTTTGAGGTTTTCCGCACCTGCAGCAGCCGCCCCGGCACAGCTAACCGTGCTTGGAAGATGGGATGGCGCAAGGGTGTCGACACACGTTGCATCCCACACCAAAGGCCTACCTACCTTCCAAGGCATTATGGTCATTCCGTCTGGTCTCTTACCATCGTCGCGTGCCAAGCCATTTGAAATGAAATTATAATTTTTCAGCAGATTTTTTATTATTTTTTCAGCATTTTTTAGCAGATTTTTTTTTCAACAGTTTTTTTTCTGGTTTTGTACCCAGTTGTTGGCAATAGGCTCGCCCCCTATTACATGGGACTCCATAACTGGTGAAATGTGCTAGTACTACAGATACACCTCTGCTTAACCCTTTGGGCAGTACAGGCGTAATGTTGTGTCATTTGTAACAGATAACGTTCTATCTCCCTTTGCGTAACACACTACGAATCACAATCTGAATCATTTTGAAGGATATTGCTAATCCACTGTTTCATATCTTTTTTGTCTGCTCAATAACGTAGATAACGCAATGAATATTGTTGAACTGTCAAAATGAAAGCCATTGCTACTGATAGTGTGTTACGCAATTACATGATACCTATTCACCTTTCAATTTAATTAAAGGTGGGTTTAAATGAATATTTACCAATTTTATCTCAATCTAATGTAATGTCTGAAAAATAAATGAATAATATTATTATTTAATATGGGTTAAGCCTAATTTATTCAATTTAGCCAGTTATAAGCTCATTTTTGAAGAATTTAACTATCAAGTAACTTATTATATAACGATTTTAAACTTGCTGATACTGTTCTCATATTCTTTTCAGATGTAAAACCATTTCACCGCGACACCTTCCAACTTGCACCGAAAATAGTCAAGTCTAATAAATCGCTGTGGCCGACGTACCGGGGTATCTGTTCACATTAATCGAGTTTATACGTGCCGGAACAAATAGTTCGCTCTCTAACAAGCGCTCTTCACTACGACATGAAGCACTGGTAACAAAACGCGCGACTCGCAGCGACACGCGGTGAAACGCTTGGGTATGTCCCATGAAAGGTAAGGAATTTGGAACACTAGATACACAAAGCGCGAGACAACTCGTGGTTAGACTCGTGTTGACGCTGTTTTTCTCTTGCGAATGTTTTGTAGACTGAGGGCGAATTTCACCAATGAATCTAAACGAGATCAACACATCTTACCACTTACTCTTATTTTTTCGTCTCTTCTTCTTACTTAAATTGATTTTAGATAATAACGCTGTACAATGTAGCGAAACTTTTTTTTTGCTTTTTACCACAGCAAATAACCGGTCATATTCGCTTGACAATTGTCAAAATTGAACCTGCGCGACATAGGTAGCTGCATTAAAAAAAAATTATGTCGGAATATAACCAGTGTCTATACGTTAAATATCTAGTAAGTAGTATCTTCATTATTATTTCAAAGTTATATTTTTTTTAAATCATTCCATTCCGCGCGACTTAAAACTGCCCAATCGCGCGGCAACAACCGCGTCGCTCCCAGTGTATCGTACACCTAAACCGTTTGTATGGTGATTAAAATATTTATGTTTGTGAAGTGTTGTGGCTAGTTTAAAGGATTCGGGATAGTTTGTATTAGGGTTCTGTCCACACGGAGAGTTTGTCTAAGCGTTTTAACATTTTGTATCGTGCCCTAAGAATGAATGATAGTTTATTTAGGTATGCTTCAGGTGCCAAGAAGAGACCAACGGGTAATTTCGTTGATAGCCCTCATTGCGTAACATACTAACAGTAGCAATAGCTTTCACTTTGACAGTTCAACAACATTCATTGCGTTATTTACGTTGTTGAGCAGACAAATTTTTCGAAGAAATTAAGCAATAGATTAGCAATATCCTTCAGAATGATTCCAATTGGGATTAATAGTGTGTTTCGCCATTAGGGGGCAGCCTTGTTCGTTTTAAAGCGAGCGTTTCAACCCCAAACGGCTCAAAACTGCGGTGTTATACTGTAAAAAGATCACCGTAATAACATTGGTGAAGTGGTCAGTCTCAATCTGTCAAAAATACCTCTGATTTCCCTACATTTTGACAAGTTTTTGACATTTGTTTGTCGCCGAGATGAGACTGCGACTAGATTTTGAACGTTTTAAATTACGAGAATAATTTGGCCTTCTGACGCTAGGGATTGACACTATTGACAGCTCACTTTCAGCTCACTTCACCTAAGTTTTCACGGTGAGATTTTTACAGAATAGCATTACTGTGGTTACCCATAACTTTACAGTACTTGCGATGCGCGATGCTTGAGGGTCTCAGCAGCCGCAGCAACGTCGCCTGCACAGTCAGCCATGCTTGGAAGGGAACATGAGATGGCGCAGCAATGAAAAGGAATATGATCATATTAGTGTTGTAAAGATTAGGTACATGAGAATATTTTAAGCTTTTGCCTTATAGCCCTACAACAGTCGAATGTTTTCTTAGTAGCAAAATCGAATAACTCTTAAATACGTTTGCTGGCTTAACAAAAAAAAATGGTTAGTAAATAATTTAACACACAATGAAGAGCATTAACTCAGCTCACCTTCCACAGAACACAGCGTGAAAATATCTCCTTAAAAACATAAAATTAAACGATCACACACTAATTACCATAAAAACCCTCTTTTATCTCAATCTCTACGGAATCCGAATGACATCATCAAGCTAAGATGCTATCGTGCTAATAAAACACCTGCAGGTCCCCAAAATGGGGCCTGACACCTTCTCCTATTAAAATTACCAATATAATAGGTGATTAATCTTGGAGCCAACAAAAACCTTAGAATTTACGGCCGCTGTCAAAATAAATATAAGTTGACTACGGATAACAAGATGCTGGTTGTTTTTTTTTTACCCCAAATTTAGTTGTTTAACAAAACATTACAAAAAGAGGAGCGAGCTAAAGGTTTTTTTTATTAATTGGGTATTGGGCGATGGTGTTTTTTTTTCAGCCCGATGTGTATATTATTGGGGCGATATATGTACGTGCACATTAACGCGCGTTTTGGATTTGTTCGGGTTAGGTTAGGCGGACACTGAGGGCTACTGGGGAGTGAGTGAGTGAATGGTAGCTAATCCCGCCAATCTCACGTTCATTTCGCGCGGTTTCGATCATTGTGTCAAAGACAATAAGGCCCCTGAGGGGAAATCCCCGTATTTTTAAGAAAGTTTGTGTTCTAATCAATCGTCGTTCGTCTAAGTAAAAAATATCTCTAATTTAACTATATTTTTGACAACAACGCCCCCCTGTCAACGGCATTCGAGCGCCAAGAGTTCCTCGTAACAGTTCTTTTATATGAACGAATGACGCCCTTCATTCCTAATCATTCGTTCACTCCCCGGTATGTTCAGTTCAGTGTGCGTTGTTCCTCAGATGATGTTATCTCCGCGTTCCGGGAAGGACATGTGTCGACCAATAAACTAATTGGTCGCGCTATGCTCAGGCACAGAGATAGTGGCCTTATTTTATTTTTATCTTAATATAGTGTTGTTCTGTGGTGCTGCTCGGTTTGGGGAAATTATTGGGAAGAAGTTGGTGGGTTATCGCTTTTTTTTTGGGTGTGAAAAAATTTAGGCTCATAAAGCTATATGGCTCTAAGACAACTTGCGTCGAATAAATCATAATCAGTGACATTTTGGTGGTGGTTCCATCTAATTCTATGCTATATTTACCTACCTTTTCAAATCAAAGTCTCGTTTATTCGTAGATGTTTCTATCAATGACTTTATTACTATCAGTAACATACTTTCAAAGAAAGCAAGTACTTAAGACAAAAAGTAAATTGACAAACCGTGTTTTGTGTTTAGAGGTTTTTATTCCAGCGTAAACCTCATCCATTGCTTTTTTTTTTAAGATGAGGGATCAAGAACAGACCCATTTTGTAATAAAATAAAAATTACAGATACATGATAATTTGCCCCGAAAGACCGTTTAAGTTTTAAAACCGTCGGTCTAGTCTGTAAAAATCTGACTGTGAAAGCTTCGGTAATGTGAGCTTGAAGTGAGACGGTTCATTTTAAGCTCATATTCCACCTGATGCTACGGATTGATAGTATTGACAGCTCACTTCACCTCAGTTAAGTTTTCACGGTGACATTTTTACAGAATAGATTGGCTGCCACATTTTCTAATTTAAAAAAAACTTCATAATATCAGTCATTATCATCAATTGAATTTTTCACGACAAACAAAACTACATTTAGGTACCAATGAAACTCCAAAACTGGTAATAATGCCACGACCAAACAGACAAACATAATTCCCACAAATATATCGCCAAAGATTTATTTAATTCGATAACATTGGATGGTTGTAACGCTAAGCGGAAAGATATACCTATTGGGATTTTACTGATTTCATCTTTTTCAAGTCTTAATTAATTTTAATTTGAACGCTCGTATTTCTAAACGGTAATAACATGTGCTCAGTAATAATGTTTGTTAAAAATAACGTGTCTTTTCAGTTAATTTGAATAACATTTGGTTAAAAAGAACGTGTCTTTTCCGTTAATTTGAATAACTTTGGTTAAAACTATGTGTCTATTTAATTAATTGTGTGGGTACTAATTAGGGTTCTTTAAGATTCTTTTGCGGTTCTTAAATTGTATTGGTTGTCGGTGTCTGTGGTTCTGGTTGATTTATTTCTTCTTTAAATGTTAATGATGATTAATGGTTTAGATTTCTATAATAGTGTCTGCCACATTAGGAATTTTGTGAATTAGTTTTGTTATTGTTAAATCTTGATTACACTTTTCGATTACATAACTATATAAAAAGAAAAATATTTGATGTTCTGTATGTTTGTTTGTTACGATTTCACGCTAAAACGGCGGAACGAATTTGGATGAAATTTGGCACATGGGTTGACCATAACCTGGATTAGGGTATAGGATTTTATTTTAATATACCTAGAACCAAAAACTGTAAGACATGTAACATCTACCAACTGAGCCCGCGTGGTGAATTACGGCCTACTCCCTCTCACAGAGAGGAGGCCTGTGTCCCAGCAGTGGGAACATTATAGGCTGATTATGATGATATGATTCCCAAGACTTATGCGGGTGAAACCGCGGGCCGCAGCTAGTTCTACATAAAATAACCTCTTCGATATCAAAAACAGACTTCCATAATTTAATTAGAATTAACTTTATGTTAATGACATACATATCATGCCTTCTGTCACCACGTAGTTAAGATCAGACATCGTAACTTTGAATATAAAGCATTTGATTTAGGGCTGATTTATCCATCGCCAGATAACTTTTATTCGACGAATAAAATTTACGTTTGACAGTTTTTTTTATGAAACAAGTTCTGTCAAAATTTCAAAATTATTCCTCGAATAAAGTTATCAGATGATTGATAAGTCAAAAATCCCTAGTTCTTTATGCATTTTTATATATCCGTTTTCCAAACTCATCATCATCATTTCAGCCCAGAATCTGCTGCTGGGTATATTGAATAAAATCGAATTACAAGAACATTACTTAAAATATATCGATAAAGTAAAGTAAGTAAACTATATCGATTTTATTCAATTTCGAGCGGCCATTGTTGTTTACATCTTCGGCAAATTTAGAAACGCCGCGCCGGACTATATGGTTATATTTCCCAAATCAGGTGTAAGCATTACGATACGATTTCGATAACTAACCATAAATGATGAATAACCCTCCTTTTAACCAACAATAAATCACTAAACACTGTGCATAAAGATAAGCCTTCGCAAAAAAATACTAAAACATGTTTTTCTCATACCAAATAAGGAGATTCGAATAAAGTCATTATCGTTAAATCGGGCACATTTCGTGTCAAGCGACCAACAGACATATAAACTTGGGTAGATCTTAAGATTATACTTTTATTACAATTATTAATATTCTTAGTGATGGTCTCATTAAAGGCGTTTTATTTTTTTAAGCGCCATTTAAGCGTAACGTGTTTTCATTTAGTTTTATTTATTGTTTTCGAACGACTGTTTTGGAGATTACATAATATATAATTAGTATTACGACTAATACGTTTTGAATATTATACTGGCTACATTACTATAGTATAAATCACAAGATTAGTTGTTTTTTTACATATAGATATTTTTATTTTTGTTAAAAGAAATTTCAAAACGGCTGGTTGACACTTCCCGTGACCCAAGGGCTGGCTTTTATCTTGGCCAAAGGCTAAGCATTGCCATACAACGTGGCAATGCCGCCAGTCTCTTGGGAACATTACCAGTCGACAGGGATGGGGATGAATTTTTCGACGCTATATTTTAGTTTCTGTATAGTTTTAGTTAAGTTAGGATTTAATTTTGTTATTTTTGTTGATAGTTCTATCATTGTTTGAATTTTCTGCATTCTGAGTAACTTGTGGTTGACTCACTGGATTCAATGCATCGTTCTCAATACCATGCAACTGCTGAGGCAATTCCAAAGGTATTTCAAATTCAGCTTCTGTAGAAGCTTCCTCACTCAAGGGTTTTCATCGAAGGAAACATCCCTTGATTTCACCGGCGTATTATTCTGTTTGTTCCAGAGCTTGTACCCATCGTCATGATCATATCCCAGTAAGAAACATTTCACTGCTTTCTTGTGCAGCTTCTTTCTTGTTTACATAATCAGCCTATAATGTTCCCACTGCTGGGACACAGGTCTCCTCTTTTCGAGAGGGAGTGGGCTGTAATCCACCATTGGTTGGTAGATGTCACATCTCTTTGAATTTTTAGTTCTAGGACATGCCGGTTTCCTTACGATGTTTTCCTTTACCGTTTTGAGAGCAGTGGTGATGAAATAATTTGCATAAAGTAAAGCGAATGTCTGGGTTCGAACCTACGACCTACAACTCGCAAGTCGCGGCCGATACCACTGGGCCACCACTGCTCTAACCTTCCTTGTTTGCTGTGACTCAAATACACTATTAAGGTGAATGGAATAGTCGAAGTGATGGGAACCAGAACAAGATATGGTGGGCTATATAAGCTGAATTGTGAAGCAATTAAACCGAAGGGTAGCCGCATCGATTAATGCGGTAGATGCCTTGCAGCTTTATCATGAACGGATGGCTCATCAGAATAATAAGAACCTAGTTGTTATTAGGAAGAGGCACGAACACTCAAGTCTTATTCTCCTGGATATTCTCGTCAATGTCTAGCATTCAATCTTTTTTCAATTTTTCTACATTGTTGTCAAAATCAAAATAAAAAATCAAAATATTTTATTTCACATAAACCGACATGGGCACTTATGAAACGTCAGAAGCTAGGTGCACGGTTCCAATTGGTCGTTTTCCTATGGAGAAGAACCGGCAAGATACTCCACGGTTACTCTTTTAAAAATAATTGGCTTTTACTTACAATGTTTTCAAATTACAGTAGGTATTGGAGGACAGCGTAGGCCTGTCAACAAGTACCAGGTACTTGATAAAATAAAAAATGGTCTACAGATCTAAAGTCTATAAGGCTTACAAAGTCCTCACATTTACAAAATAAGAATTTATCAAAAGGATAAATAAAATATAAAAATCTACTAAAACCAAGAGATATGATTGCAATTACAACCACTAATAAAGAGGTGAAAAATTAAAATTGTCTGTATATAATGTCACAATGTGTACCTAACTATAATTTACATATGGATGATGTAAAAAATATTTTGATTTAAAACAGTGTCAGTGGAGTTCCTTGCCTGTAGGTACTTCTCCCTAGGAACCTACTACGCTTTGGAATGGGCAACTAACTTCATCTTCCTGACCGACCTACTCCTTGAAAAATCAAAAGTGCCTGTAATGGTTTAATGAATAAATATATAAATGAGCTTGAGTTTGAGTTTGAGTAGGTTCCAGTTGTCATCGCCTGTTCTGTAATTCCCATGTCATTATGATAGGTGACGTAATCAAAAATTTAAAAACAAAATTACCGTCATAAATAATAATAATGTACCATGGTAATGTGACACGGGAGCCTTAAAGGCGGCAATTAAGTTAAAATCATGTGTTTTTAAGTTAACTAAGTTACAGATTAATATTCTAGATAAGTTGCTTGATTAATTTAAAGTTTTATCTTAGGAATGCTTAGAAAGTTCTTTTATAAATATGACTTATATTTTTTTGATAAGTTTGTGATTGTTAATGTGGTATAAAAAGGCACTTTTTATTTATAATTGGTGTAAAATATGAAATAGTGTGGTTTCGTTTTTGGCATCTCAAAAACACTTTCTCTTTTCATTCCTCAATTCTTAATTTTGTATTCTATTTTAAGAAACTAATCTAGTGGTCTGAGAGTAGTATTAACTTACAACATCGTCAGTTTAGCCTTGTCTGTCAGTAAAATATACCTATTGTAAAGAACCAAGATGAAAATCAGTATAAAAAAGAAATGGGTAAAAATCGTATCTTTTCTTTACAATCCTGTCCTCTTCTACTACCTCTGACAAAAAAAGAGGTCCTAGTAGTGAGGACACACTTATAGGCTGGGTGATAATGCATCTAGGATTCACACCAGCCGATATTTTCTGCAAAAATATGACAGTGAAAGTTCAGGTGAAGTAACCTGTCACTAGTGTTGATCCCTAGCGATCCCTTGCAAGAGGTGGAATGACAGCTCACGTCACCAAAACCTTCACGTTGAGATTTTTGCAGAATAGATCAGCAGTTCCTGGAGACGTTCACCTATATCTTGATCGTACTTTCATTTGTTTTTAATTGCTATATTGGCCTGCTCGTGACCTTGATCACGTCTGATAGAAAGCGATGGATGAGGTCTGTGATGGAACGAGCGTGCCCAGAAGATGGCTGTTCACTCTTGCTTTGAAGGCAGACGGGTTAAATGTGGGAGGGAACACAGATGCTGGCAGAGAGTTCCACACTTTGGCTGTGCGCATAATAAACGTGGAGGAGAAGCGCTGAGTACGACTCGTCGATATCAACCAAGTGTGGATGGTACGCTGCAGTACGTTTGGTTGTCCGATGGTAAAAGGGCGATGGTAGGATTAGGTCGTGGGGCCCTTGCGCACACTCTCCGAAGTACAGTCTGTAGAAGACCGACAGGCAAGCAAAACTACCTCGATGAGCCAGGCCGTGAAGCGTAGCTACCAACGTCTTCTTTTTTTTTTTTTTTTTTATTTGAAATGGACTTGCTCTTGACTCTAGTCTAGGTCAAAGGTGACAGAGACAAAGTCGACGATGGAGCGAGCTTATCCAGAAGAAGCCTGTTCACTCTCACTTTGAAGAGATTTGGGTTGTATGTGCTCGGAAAAACAGACGCAGGTAGAGAGTTCCACTCTTTTGCAGTGCGCATTATAAAAGACATTTGCAAACGCTTAGTGCGAATTGGTGGAATAGCAACCAGGTAGGGATGGTAACATGCTGTGCGTCTGGATATCCGAAGGTAGAAGGGGGCCGGTGGAATGAGGTCGTGGAGTTCTTGGGCACACTCACCGAAGTACAGTCTGTAGAAGACCGACAGGCAGGCAACCTTGCGTCTCGTCGCCTACAAGCCTTTTAGCTCGGGTAGCGGGATCCTCCGAAAGGGTTACCGCTGCCCCGGAACATAAAGGGCTAAGGAAGGTACACGGGTGGGTTTTAGTCAGTAAGAGTCTGACACTCCCTTCCGCTCCACCCAGAGCGGGAGGAGTCATTAGATGATTTCCCATCCAAAAAAAAAAGCGTTTTAGCCCTGCGTTCCACCGAGTCAAGTGCAGCAAGCTGGTATTTTGCTGAGCCATCCCATAAGTGGCTGCAATACTCCATATAGAAACGGACCTGTGCTTTGTACAGACTTAAAAGCTGACTTAATCTGACAAAACCTTCACTACGTTTAGGGAAAACATAATAACAAAAATCACGACTTATTCTCCGAAACGTATGATTGAGATTTTGTTCATATTGACTGATTATCGTATGTTAAGACACTGATGTATTAACTGTCATTATTTAGGCAGTCGCCATATATTATGTCTAATCAACGCAGCAGATATGCCAATGTAGGTTTGTATAATTTGCTGTATTGGCATTTCGTATTGATTTGATAGGTACAGACGCCAGCACATCAATCTACCTGAAACTGTCAAATTTTCCCAATCAATTTTGAACCTTATGCATTAGCAATTTGTTTAAAGAAATTTGACAGATTGTAGTAGGTTGATGTGCTGGCGTCTGTACCTTGATTTAATGATTTATTCCGGTCTGATCCCCTTATCCCCCCCCCCCCCCCCCCTGTATCCTCTGCTAGTTATTCTTAGGTTTTAATTTCTGTCTTTTCCACTATAACTAGGACTGATCCCCTATTTGGTAACTTTTAGTAATGTAGGTTGCTGACTGTAGTTTGATTCGATTTTTTTCTACCATTCTCGCAGTTTTCCTCCCAGTTACCACTGTCCTAGGACTCTGAAACAAAGCTAACAATTGTACTCAATTAGATCATACTCAATACTCAATATCTTTATTGCTTTACCATAATGTGTACTTAGGTGGTAACTATATAATTTAGATCATTATGGACCCTGTAGGGCACAGCAAAAGGTAGGAGAGAGGAAGCCCTGGTTTAGGAGATCATCATCATCATCTGGCTGCCTTTTCCCAACTATTTTGGGGTCGGCTTCCAGTCTAACCGGATGCAGCTGAATACCAGTATTTTACATGGAGCGACTGCCTATCTGACCTCCACAACCCAATTACTGGGTAATACGATATCCTTTGGTAAGACTGGTTGTCAGATTAATGGGCTTCTGACGACCGTAACGATTGCCAAAGATCCACGAATGACAGCTGGGACCGACGGCTTAACGTGCTTTCCGAGCCCTTAGGTTTATGTGAACTGCTGAGCTCATGATCCTAGGTTCCATGCCCGATTCTGGCTGTGTAATAGGCTTTTTTTTTTTCATTGAAACATTCTCTATAGAACCCCGAAGTCTGGATAGGAGCTCAGCTCCCATTACATACATAGGACGTTTGAATAACAGCCAAAATATTGTTCCTATCACACACCTCTACCTATGCCCTCGAAAACTATAGTCGTGAAGATGCGGTACATACCAAAACACCTCACCATTCCAAAAACAAAGACGCTTCGCTAGCCAGGGGGTAAGCAGACGTAAGCTTACCAAACAGAGATCTTTCAATTAAGACCTCAATCAACTTGGCAGACTGACAGGCTAATTAGCTAACGTAAATGTTCTGTCTCCCTGTCAGACTCGTGAGGTCATTATTGTGAGCTTGATTAGTTTATTTACGATAAGTTTGAGATGACTAATATGTGTTGGAAGTGTAGTTATATTAATGAGGTGGTTTCATCACCTTCTGATTCGTTTTTGGATAATTAATCAGGTAAAAAATTAATTGAAATGCCATTTTATTTTAAAATGTGCGACCCGCTGCTGCTTCGAACGGCTTTTGTGACTTTACAAAACTTGGAGATTTTATAACTATGTGTAAGTTTAATATCTATGTATTCTGATGTATTAGCTATATAACTGTAAAGTTTCATAAAAATTGGTCTAGCCCTTTGTGCGTGAAGAAGTCACAAACATACAAACACACTCACAAACTTTCGCCTTTATAATATTAGTAAGATCCTTAGCGGGATGAGCTGGATTCCTTGAATAAAGATTGGTCTTTGGCAGCCCTGGACAGAGAGAGGTGGAAAGAGAGTAAAGGAGGCCTTTGTCCAGCAGTGGGTCATTAATGGCTAAAACAAAAAAAAAAAAACTGTGGCTAAGCTATATTCTTTAACCTTTTGACCGCTTGTGTCGCATTTATACGACATATATTTTCGTGCCCCTACCGCTCGTGTCGTATTTCTGCGACAGAGAACATGCATGATTTTTTTGTTCTATTTTCGTCCTATTAACTGCGTGGTACAACTAAAACCATTATTAAATAGAGATAAAAACTTTTTGACTATTTTTTTATCGATATAACGATTTCTCCTCCTTATTTATTGTAGGTATTATTCTATCTTGATTTTATAGATTTGTAGCCGCGCGCTAGGGGCACGGCAATTGATATTCAGCCAAGCGGTTAAAAGGGTGATGGTTGGTTCATAGAGTACGAAAACGTATCGAATATGTTTTTCAAAAAAATCTAGTAAAGCCTATTCTTGAACGAATGTGTCAAGGTTCACACTCTTGCTGGCATACTACAAACCTGCTGTATTATCGTTATCAGCATCCTCGCCGAAGGCTAGGGGTCTTTGGTCAACTGGACCCACTCGCACTGCACCCGCGGGTCCAGTTGACCAATCATTGATCCATTGAGATTGGCCGCCGTGGCTGAAATACTAATTGATTGCGTAATACACTATCAGCCACATTCTGAATCATTTTGGAGGATATAGCTAATCCATTGCTTCATATATTCGAACAATTTGTCTGCTCAACAACGTAAATAACGCAATGAATGTTGTTGAACTGCCAAAATTAAAGCCATTCTTACTGGTTGTGTGTTACGCAATTACCCTGACGATCTGGAGGCCTTATTTTTTTAATACAAATATTGTATTATTTCTATCATCCTATTTCTAATAGGATATCCACTTCTGAACATAAGCATTCTCCTATTTTCAAAACAAACGGACATACGCCATTCATCATCTACCTAGCCTTTTCCCAACTAGGTTGGGGTCGGCTTCCAGTCTAACCGGATGCAGCTGAATACCAGTATTTTATATGGAGCAACTGCCTATCTGACCTCCACAATCCAGTTACTGGGTAATACGATACTCCTTGGTAAGACCGGTTGTCAGATTTTCAGGCTTCTGACGACCCGTAACGACTGTCAAAGATTCACGAATGACAGCCGGGACCAACGGCTTAACGTGCTTTCCGAGGCACGGAGGGGTCTTGGTATGTAAAGATGGTCACCCATCCACGGACCAACCGCGGCAAGCGTAGCTTAACCTGATCGATCGACCCGTGCGGCTGATATTACTTAGCCACAAGCCCGGACATACGCCATTGTTGGTTTTTATTAAATATAATAACGCCAGGTAGCCAACTAGCCATCTGCATTTTTTTCTCCAGTAGAAACTATTCCAAATATTGCTACCTCCTGGAATTGTTATTAAATAATAAATCATTAACGTCAGAATGTGTTTCGTTTGAGTATCAGCAGAGTTGTCGAGTCATTGTGCCACCTACCAATATCGGAAACATAATTCTTCTTATTATATTATTGTAGTTTGGTGTTGTGTTCCGTAGATCTTTGAGACATGTATAAAACTGAGAACAAATTAACTCTTCATGAAAAATCCTTCAGTATTATCTAAAAACAATTAGGGATTTGTGAACAGTTGATGGCAGTAGGCTCGTCCATATTACATGGGACTTAAACATAACTGTCGAAATTTGGGCGTACTATAGCAACATCACTGCATACCCTTCGTGGATATCAGGCGTGATGTTATATTTATGTTAATTAGGGATTTCTGATACAGAAAGGATTTGTGAAAAAACTTTAAAAGCCGAATAATGAGTCTTCATATCAACTAGCAATGGTCAAGCATAGCATAATCAGCCTATAACGTTGTCAGTTCTGGGAAATAGGCCTCTTCTCTGTGAGGGAGAGAGTGGGCCATAATCCACCACGTGGGTCCAGTGCGGGTCGGTGAAAGTCAAATATCGACGAATTTTTGGTTCTAGGCCATCTGACAACCAGTCTTACCAAGGGGTATCGTATTGCCCAGTAACTGGGTTGTGGAGGTCAGATAGGCAGTCGCTCCATGTAAAATACTGGTATTCAGCTGAATCCGGTTAGACTGGAAGCCGACCCCAGCATAGTTGGGAAAAGGCTAGGCAGATGATGATGATGATTTTGGTTCTAGGACATGCCGGAACCGACAAGTCCTAGAACCAAAACAATATTTTCCTTCACCGCTTGACCCTTACCATCCGTTTATTTTCATCTTTATGAGGCTTCTTTCCTAAAAATACTGCCTTTTGACCAAACTAAAATCCTAACACATAAAAAACCACAAAACATAACCCATTGCCCCATGGACCTCTAAAAGCCCATCGCTGGGCATCCATTTAAAAACAAACAGTGATGATTATCCTTCATTACTGGACGAGGTGTGTCGTTAATCATGGCGTCGTTAGATGACGGTTATGTGATCATTATCTGTGGGGTGAGTGCACCGGTTGTTGTTGTAAAATATTAAGAGATGAAGATTTGGTGTGTGATTTGGTTTCACTGTGTAGAATAGTAGTGATTTTTTAGGTTTCTAGGGATTAGATTGGTTTATGAATTTGAAGGGAAATTTAAAAAAAATCTTAGAAGAAAAAAAAATATGTTGTGCCTGATCCAATATTTTAAATATTTTTCGTCGAATTGGCTGATTTGTGTAGCTTATGTTGTTGCCTAGCTAATGAATTCACTTTCCATCTGGCGTGATCGCGGGCAAGAGCATACCCATCCAGCAATTTCAAAAATACAATAAAAAATAAATAAAAAGAAAGAACCTCGCACAATATTAAATGCATAACGGAATGACAACTGTTAAATCGTCTAAAGTTCTATGTTTTGCAAACTTCATTAAAAAATCATTGTCGCTTCCCAGCAATTCAATGTGAATTCAAGGACTG
Source organism: Hydraecia micacea (assembly GCA_914767645.1). NCBI lineage: Eukaryota > Metazoa > Arthropoda > Insecta > Lepidoptera > Noctuidae > Hydraecia > Hydraecia micacea. Next base: position 2,058,335 of record OU611798.1, read on the forward strand.
GACAAACGCAAACTCATAGTCAAAGAATTTATTTCACTTGAACCAAATACAGACACTTTTGAAATGTCAAGGGATCGGGCAGTCAGAGAGATGAAGCTAATTGCCCATTCCAAAGCGCAGTAGGTTCACATGGAGAACAGGCAAGAAACTCCACAGACGGCACGGACACTACTTTAAATAAAAATATTGTTACAAAATATTGGTTACATCATTCATGTTGACATAATTTGTAAGTGTAGGACTAAATCAAAATTCAAGAGTCATGCATTAAATGTTAAATTATATGTTTATTGCCGTGCTTCAACATAATAACTGGTACATCTACCTGACCCGTCAAGTTATTTCGTGTATTCCCAATACACATGAGTCATTGGGTGTATAAATAATTTATTTTAATTCGACCGCTATCTGTTCTAATATCATTAGTTATCTTATATTAGTTTAATATTTCTTATTGTCGTAACATAACATCACGCGTGTATTCAATAAGGGGCAGACAGAAATGTTTAGCCCGATCCTATCCTACTCATCATCATCTGCCTAGCCTTTTCCCAACTATGTTGTGGTCGGCTTCCTGTCTAACCGGATGCAGCTGAGTACCAGTATTATACATGGAGCGACTGCCTATCTGACCTCCACAACCCAGTTACTGGGTAATACGATACCCCTTGGTAAGACTGGTTGTCAGACTTTCGGGCTTCTGACAACCCGTAACGACTGTCAAAGATCCACGAATGACAGCCGGGACCAACGGCTTTCCGAGGCACGGAGGGGTCTTGGTATGTAAAGATGGTCACCCATCCACGGACCAACCCCGGCAAGCGTAGATTAACCTGATCGATCGACCCGAGCGGTTGTTATTACTTAGCCACAAGCCCCTCTAACATGAAAAAAAGAAAGTCATACCACTTCCCAGGTGCAAACCTACAACCTCGTGCTATCAGCGGATTCTTCAACCTCCGAGTCATTAGGTATCATGTTTCATATAGCAATAGATTTTAATAAATACTGAATAGTGATAGTTCTGTGGCTAAGGTGTCGGGTGACGGAATGTTGTGGGTTGCATTCCAGAAGTGCAATAATGTTTGTTTTATTTCAAATTAGTAGTAGGTAAGACCTTGTGGGTCAGTGTCTTTAATTATTGGATTTTGGTTAGTTGAAGAATGTCTAGCGAATTACATCAATCATAATATTATAACTCCTAATCATAGAGTAGTGGTGGCCCAGTGGCAACGGTCGTGAATTACGAGTTGTAGGTCGTAGGTTCGAACGGCCTCACCGGCCGGCCCCCACCGAGAGGAGTCTTGTGTCCCAGCAGAGGGAACATAGGCTGATTATGCTACATTATAACTCCTATCACATTCAACTGACTAAACCCCAGATGCTGACTTTATAGGTTATCAAAAGAGGTCTCCTGCTCTTATGAGGGACAAGAGGCTAAATAATAACAGCCGCACGGGTTGATCTTTAAGGTTAAGCAACGCTTTTCGAGGTCGGTCCGCGGATGGGTGAACATTAATCAATACCGAGATCCCTCCGTGTCTCGGGAAGCACGTTAAGCCGTCGGCCCCAGCTACCATTTATAGATCTTTGACAGTTGTTACGGGTAGTCAGAAACCCAAAAGTCTGACAACCAGTCTTAACAAGGGGTATCGTATTACTCAGTAGCTGGGTTGTGGAGGTCAGATAGGCAGTCGCTCCATGTAACATACTGGTATTCAGCTACATCCGGTTAGACTGGAAGCCGACCCCAACATAGTTGGGAAAAGACTAGGCAGATGATGATGAGATTGTAATAAGATTAGGGTCCATCCTATTGTTGAACTCGGGGGTAACAAACCAGTGACTGGGTTGTGGAGGTCACACTGATCCGCAGCCGCTCCATGAAAAATACTGGTATACAGCTGCATCCAGTTCGACTGGAAGCCGACCACAAAATAGTTGGGAAAAAGGGTAAACAGTTAATAATGTCTCCTGCACTTGCCTGCAACAGATTTCACAGTATTTTGGAAGGCCTAAGTATAAGATAGATAACAAACATCGACACTTCCACAGCACTTCACTCTCTACCCACCCCTTACCAACCAGCTTGTAGACAACTATGACCTCACAATCACCCGTCAAACCCAATCGATCACCCGAACATTCACCTCTACAAAAAAAAAAAAAATGAAGCGCATTCGATTTAAAACTCAATCGCTCAGAAACGCGTTAAATAAACACTTGGACGCGTGACTTTTAATATCTCTATACATTTAAAAATATCAAATTATAATATTAAACTCATCTTGGATGGGTATTCATTATTTTCTGTACAATGGTACCCCGTGGTGCCGTGGCTGGGATGAGGGTGTCAGGATGGGCTACCTTACCTGACATCTCGATTATGCTGTTTGTATTAAGATTAAATTGATGATAAATCTGTGTTGGTTTGTGTGTTTTTGTGAGCTGTTGTTAAGATTATTTGTTGCTAAGTAGCTAGTGATGTAATAGTCTATTTGAATGTCTTAATTTGATGTGTGGAGAGAGACTTCTTAGTAATTAACTTGGCAATTTAGCGCGAGTCTAGACTATAGGCAATCCAAATGATGATCGGCAAATTTTTTATATTGGTACTACTTACTGTTACTGCCAATAATGATATAATATACCTAGGTAGGTACTAATTATTGACAGCTACGCTATGCCTGCAATATTCGGGGGTTTATTTATAAACGATGAGTAAAGCTAAGTGTATCCAGTTGCATCCAGTTAGACTGGAAGCCGACCCCAACATAGTTGGGAAAAGGCTAGGCAGATGATGATGAGTAAAGCTAAGTGACGTTTAAACGTCAAAAATTGATGGTTAAACAGTGGCTAATCACTACTTATCTTTAGGCACCGTTTATGAATGAAGTGATATGCTTTTAAAGATTCTAGGGTCACATTTTGATACTTAGTTTTCAGCACAAAGTTGAAGTAACAAATACGCTGAATTAAATAGCGACAACAGTTCTACAACTTGCATGTCTTCTGAGTAATCGTGATAACTATTAAATGGCAGAAATACATAAATGAAATATGAAAGCAGGCAAACCCGAGTGTAAAGCGAGTCAACCCATTTATAACACAGTAATGTAATCCTACGTGTGCATTGCATACTTAAGTCTTTCGCGAGATAATCTTCATTTTACATATCTCTGACCGTTTTGTGTTTAAAGCGAACACACCTTTGCAACTTTACTGAACTTTATTCCTTTGTAACATAGGTTATATTTGCGTGATTTAAAGGTCAAATAATTTGGTAAAATGTCTTTTATTTAAAAGGATTCTGTAAAGGCATTTTCTATGTATGTTTACGGCGTAATGGTGTAATTATGAATGTTCTAAGATGGTTTCCTTTATGTGTGGATGTAAATATCGCTTATTAGGCGCCCGGTGTCAGGAAATTGTAACTCCTTGACTTTTATAGGGTTTATGAACATACTGGGATTAAGGGCGACGCTATACGAACTATCTTCTTCTTAGCGTTTCGATGGCAATCTAGATAGACTCGGTCCAGAATTCGACTACGTGTTTGGCTCCATCACTAGCGTCCATCAGTTCCTGTAACGTGCAGCTGACAGGACCCGCAGGACATGATATTAAGTGTCCCATCGTTTGTGGAACAGCACCACATTTACACTCCAAGGCAGAGTCGTATATAAATCTCTACCTGAACAGGTTTTCCTTGCTTCGGCCAACCTGGGTCCGGAGTCTGTTTAAAGACTTCTAGATTACCCAAGGCAATTGATGTCCAGGTGGGAGATCTGTATACGAACTTTTATGCGACGCTTCAATGTTCTTACCTATATTCTTCTTAAGCTGTTTCTATAATTTTCAACGGATATTGAAGGCTGTGGTTTATTTTCTATTCACACCAGTTCATCAGAAGACTTCAGTAGCATAATCAGCCTATAATGTACTCACTGCTGGGACACAGATCTCCTCTATGTTAGAGGGAGTGGGCTGTAATTCACCACGCGGGCCCAGTGCGGGTTGCTAGGCGTCAAATGTCTTCGAATTCTCGGTTCTAGAACATGTCGGTTTCCTCACGATGTTTTCCTTCACCGTTTTGAGAGCAGTGGTGATGAAATAATTTGAACAAAGTAAAGCCCCTCTCTGGGTTCGAACCTATGACCTACAACTCCTAAGTCGCGGCCGTTACCACTGGGCCACCACTGCTCTCATCATCCGAAGACTTGTTCTCTATGAATCATCGAAAGCGCTTGCTTGCATGATAATGCATCGAAAATGACAGATATAAATAAAAACATTATTTCTTGAGAGTTCAACATTCAACAGCAATCGCCATTTTTTCTGTTGCTCCTGCAAAGAATAGCCCGTCATCATTTCACCTGCAACAAAAAATCATCAAATTTAAAAGATCTAAAAATTATTTCAGCCTTTAAATCAAACCAACCTGATGCCCACACCCCAAGCCCTCAGAGAACTCACCAATTAACTCCTAAGGTCAAACCATGATTACTCTAAACCCATTGCTATACTCCTAACCATTCATTTCTGTGCAGTAATACCCAATACCAAGTTTGACAGCTAAAAAATGCTACCGTAGAGCCTCGAAGAGCTTTGTAACAACATCATTAGAGCTCCTGACTCTCTATAAAAGAGCAAATAGCCGGTAAGCTTATGCCTTATTATGGTGGGGTGGCCATGGAGTATGGTTATGGAGGTACTAGTTTCTGGTATGTTTGTGAAGCTAGGCTGTGTTTATGGTGTGTTGGATTTGATGTTTCTTAGTAAAACATCCTTGGAGCCCTATCTGCAGTTAACAAAAGATATCTATGATTTGTAGAAATGTACTGCTTACCTTATATTTTCTACATCTACTTGTTTAAAAAGAATCAACTTTGTAAAAAAAATTTCCAAGGCAGACATTTTTTTTTCAGGTATTAATTGATGGAATAAAGTTATAATTTTTAAAAAAAATCTCCTAAACAGCATTCATTTGAAAGTCTTGTCTTTTGGCTGAGATTGAGATGTTCCTGTTAAGGTGCATCAAATACACTCCGAGAACTTCTTTCCGTCAAAGTGTCTAATTCAAAATGGACTACTTGTGCTTTTCAATCGTCATATTTACTTTACATTGAACTATGTATTATTTATTTGAAGAAATGTATATATGTATGCATGTTGGTGTATATGTGTGTGTGTAATAAATATTTTTTTGTATTTTGTGTAAGCAAACTACAGAAACGCGTTGTAATCATAGTGCAATTTATTAATAAAATCCTGGTCAAACAATAAACATGGTCACCTCAACATAACTGCTTAAATAAACATCGTTAACAGTGATAGATATGGGTAGTTATGAAAATAAACCAAAAGACGCTAACTTAACGAGCTTGAGTACCACTCGCGGTTTAACAACGATCATTTGGATATGTTTCAAGTACATTGACGGGTTTGTATGGAGATTTTATTAGGAGAAACGTTTAAAGGCACTGAGTTAGTTTCTAAATGAAAGGAAGGTAACATTGGAGCTTGAAATTAAAAGTCGATTACAGAGTTTTGTCTGTAATAAGAGAATAATGACTTTATAAATAAAAACTTATGTTTGATACTGTAGTACTTACTTACCTAATTGCTCCATCAAGTGGGTGTCTGCAAAAAATGAAAAAAATAAATCGGGGAAAGTTTCAGTTGGATAACATGAATAAAGATTATCTACAAATTAAAGGTTTTCATTTGAAAATTAAACATACTTAACAAAAAAAAAAACCGGCGTAAAATAGCCATGCAATATCATTCTCCTGCGTTTATCCCAATTTCCCATTAGACTACTAAGGGCGAATTTCACCAAAATTTTATACCTAGAATACCCTGAGAATAAATCATGAATTTTTGGCAGGTTTTCCATACCAGAACTCTCTGACGTCCATTTTATTATTATTTGGAGCAATACTCACCCAGCAATGCACTCCTAACACATCGATATACCCACTCCGCCATCTTTAAAATATCCCACCAATACAAGCCCGGGAAGATACCCTGCTGTGACGTAGCTAAGTTTATCCCTTTCACATCAATTGAAAATATATTATATTTGTCCTTTTTCCACGCAGTCAAACAGTTTAGTGGCGTGATTGCTTCTAGGGTTATGAATATTTAGATTTGTCGAAGGATTAATCTTGTTTGATAAGCGATAAAGTGCAGTTAGGCTCTTTATAAAAGGATCTTGGTCGAGATAGTACTGTTGGGTTATGAAAACCATAAACGTACTGAACTTAAGGGTCCCCGAAACGATCAATTTCAACTGTCAATTGATGATGCGCAAATTGATCGTCTACCAAATGCAATTGAAGCGATTGACAATAAACGCACAGAACATTGACACTTGGAATTGACAATTGCAATTGATCGTTTCGAGGATTATTTAGAACCATGTAAAACTTCTTTAGGAGCGTTGAGTGATTTTTGGTAAGGAAAAATCTTATGGGGTCGCGTCACCGACGTGCTAATGACAATTTACAAATTATGGGTATTTTTGATGTATGCTACTATAAAAATTAAAAAAAAACTCCGTCTTTTCATAGTTTTAAGTTTTGATCCCATGGTTTAAATCTGGCGTTGAAGATAAGCTTTGTTTTGTAATACAGATGAATTGATTTTAGATTTAGAATCTTACAAAAATATGAAAAAAAACGCGTGTGGAGTCGGGGGACCCCCCGGCAGGAACGAAGTTCATAATGAAAACCCAAGATGGCTGCAAAAATTTCAAAATGTTGAAATTTTTGCCCCCGTCTTCAGCCTCCTCGAAAACCATGGTAAACTAGCTCTCTCTCTCTCTGTCTTTTTCTATTATACAGGGTTAATTTTCAAAGACCAGCCAAATTTAAGGGTGTAGTACAGACCATCAAACTGAACAACTTTCTCCATGGGACCAACATCGTAATTGCGAAAAATTTATCAACTTTCCCATAGAAAAATGCTTTTTCGTTACATGACGATTTCTACCAGTTTTACTCCTGCTGCAAGCTCCGTAAAACAGGGCTCGGAAACCGGTTGAAAATCTTAACCAGTTACGGTCATTGACCCCAAACCGAAATCGATTTAGGTTAAAGGTTGCACTTTACCGGTTTTTACCGGTTTATGCGGGAAAGCGGTTTTTCATGAATTTTGGTTTTGATAGTGAAAATTATCCGGTTAAAACCAAGTTTGAACCCCCCCGGCCCCCGCCACCCTCGTAACTTGTTGGAAGTGTTAAAAAAGTAGACGAAAAAAAATTACGAATCACGAAATTAACCGGTTAATTTGGATGTCAAATCCGTTTGTGCTTATGTAACCGGTAACCTTTATTATTTAGGTTACATAAGAACAGTTCACTTGTTTAACCGGTTAATGAAGGAACGATATATTTACCGGTATTTAATCGAAATTAACCGCTCTTTTTAAACCGGTTCAGAGCCCTGCCGTAAAAGCACTTCGTCCCAAAAATAAATCCCCTGTCTAGATGTTAGTAACCCTATGCATGTTATGATCACTTCGCGTCCGTTGCGTGTGAAGTACAAAACGTATGAATTAATTACACGCGAGCCATTCCTTAGTACGATTGCTTGTACGTCTGTATGTCAGGGTGTGTGTGTGTGTGTGAGGGTGTGTGTCTCAGTGTGGTGGTGATAACTGATGGGCAGATAGCGATGCTGTTTGAGATGAGGTGTGTTAGAGATTGGTTATAAAATCTTTATGTTTAAATCTTATCTGTTTATAATAAATGTAGTATTAACATTATTTTACGATTTTTAAGTTAGAGGTGACTGCTTCGTTGGTTTTGTGGTCGCAAGTGTGAGGAACCCTATGGTCCATGCTCCTGGATTTGATGTTCGGGTCGGGTCATTTTTGATTCACTCTTACAAACGTATACTTGTTTAAGCAGAGTATAGTATTGCATAATCAGCTTATAATGTTCCCACTGCTGGGACACAGACCTCCTCTCTGTGAGACGGGGTGGGCCGTAATCCACCATGGGGACCCAGTGCGGGTACCAACCCTTCTTAATTTTTTGGTTCTAAGACATGCCGGTTTCCTCACGATGTTTTCCTTCACCGTTTTGAGAGCAGTGGTGATGAAATAATTTACACAAAGTAAAGCGCCTGTCTGGGTTCGAATCTACGACCTACAACTAGCGGGTCGGGTAAAGTGCTAATAATTGGGTGTTAGGAAATTCTTAGTAGTACCTTCCACTCATAATAGGCTCTTTATATCATGGGGTAAGGGAAAGTTCTCCAGTTATGGAGAAATGTTAGTACAATATACAGGGTCCCATTAAAATAGATGGAAAAATTTTAACACAGCGCGCAGTACGTCTAACCAAAGATATCCAAGCAAAAAAAAAAACACTGATTAAAGTGATTTTACTTTGACCTAAAATAATAAATTGCCGGCACATTAGTGTATTTTCGTCAACTGATTATTTGTCATGTAAAGTATCTAATGCGTTTTTCTTATATATTTTTTTACCATCGTCCTTATTTTGGTGGTCTGAATGATTTCTAAAAGTTTGTTCATCTATTTTAATGGGACCATATATATCATACGTGTCTGCCTGTTCTTTTGAGATGATAGAATAGGTCACCAGCAAGCTCAAAAGACACGCCTACGACGCACGACTAGAAGGATCAACGAGGTATCACTTAAGTTTAATTAAGATAAAAACCCGGACGTTACACTTATGTAATCTCTCTAAACCAAATTGTAACCCAATTACTCCAAGAACGTTAACACGGAACTTTAAGATTAACATTAAAATCCTACCACTTTACTTTATCAGATGCACCATTCAAATTACTCGAATACAAATTACGTTCATTCAAAGCTGAATGGTACCCTAATGCGAGTCATTCGTTGTTCATTCTTGACAAATTAATTCGTTCATTCGTTCGAAGCTTGCATGTTAATTAGGAAGTTTTAAGTAATGAGATGCACGTAAATGAGGTATTTTAAATGTGTGTATGCTTTTTTTAAGGCTTTTTTAAAGTGTCAATTGGTTTTTGTTATTGGCTGATTTTGTTGGAAATTTGTGTTTCAATTAAATGGTGTTATACGGAATTTTAATTAGGAATCCAAGTTAAGAAAGACGCTCACAGTCGCTCTATGTAAAATACTGGTTATTCAGCTGCATTCGGGTAGTCTGGGAGCCGACTCCAACATAGTTATGAAAAGGCTGGGCAGATGATGATGTCTAGGAAGCTTGAGGTGTCGCTTAGAGTTAGTAAAAACGGGCATAACTCTCGTAACTCTATGACACGAATTCGTGATCTGTTACAGTACAGTGTGGAGGAACTGTTACAGTAACTATTCCGTGTTTTTATGAATAGTACGGTATCTAGAATGTTAGAATAAACTAAGGGATTAGAGTGTATTTAAGGTAAATAAGTAAGTCTTTTAAATAACTACAAAATCCCGTCCATTCCCGTTGTCCCCATTAACGCTGTCCCCATTATGGGGACAACGGGAAGTCATAAAATATCCTTCCTGTTGTCCCCATTGATGCTTTCACGTTATGGGGACAACGGGAAGTCATAAAATACCCTTCCCGTTGGCCCCATTGAAATTTGAAGAAACTAAAACTATGCAAAACTTGAACGTTCGATATCAAACATCTAGTATCAAATCTCAAATCAATTATTGCAATCCATAATGTACAATTACAGGTGGTAAATAAAAAAAAATAGAAACAATTATGGACCCTGTCGGGCACAGTTGTTTGCAATGATAATTAAACGAATCTATACTTACAAATAAATAAAATTGGAGTGTCTGTTTGTAATATTAAAATAACCGCTTTTTACTAAATGCATATTATGGATGTATACACGGAACATACCTATACCAAAATATATTTATTTACAATTTTTGTCTGTCTGTCTGTTTGTTCCGGTTAATCTCTGAAACGGCTGGACCGATTTTGACGGGACTTTCACTGGCAGATAGCTGATGTAATAAAGAGTAACTTAGGTTACATTTATTTTAGAAAAAAAAGAGGCTCATACGAAAAAAAATCCACGCGGACGAAGTCGCGGGTAACAGCTAGTAAAATAATAAAAATAGAGAGAAGAGAAAAAAGGTTAATTAACACTTTGTACATTAAACATTTGTTGGTGGGCATTTTCACTTTTAAGTGTACCCGCCATTTTGAGGATGTCCCACTTATTCAAAATTTTATAGCAAGATAAATAATGGACATATTGTCTAATTTTTGGAATAAAACGGTAAAATATATATTCAATTGACGAATCCATCTGCAATCCTGGTAAAATACGTTTGAATTATTAATTTATGAGAATTTTAAATATTCAGAGTAACTGTTTCTGGCATGTCCCTCCCCTTACCAACATTGAATTTGCCAAAATTACTAAAATAGTACTACGAATACATTTAAAAGTGTTGGTGCAACAATAGTGTATAGTTTCTCTCGTCACAAAAATTAAATTTGCACAATTTAAACTCCAATAACACGGTTTGTTCCCACTAGTTCTACTGAACAGTTCTACGGTAGAACTAATGGGATTTTTTTTTCCCACTTTTATTTTTTTAGGGTACACTTAAAAGTGAAAATGCCCTGGTGCACAAAAAGGATTAAACTTCACTTATTAATTTTTCTCATTTATTTACCTCTTATTAGCTATTATAATTTGAAACGCATTCAAATTAGGTACCTAAAAACAATTCTAGTAAGAATAAAATATAACAAAAATATTTTCATTCAGAAAAAGATATTATTCAACATTGTTAACCAAGCCTTTAGAACCTCTAGGCCTAACTTAAAAATAGGCCTATATCTAAAACCAGTAGTATATCCGAGCGAGATGACAACACTCACCAATTTTCCAATCATAGCAAAGAAAGAGACAGACAGACCCGTTATCCACAGCCACGAGCGAGACCGCACGACAGAGACAATAGTGCTCAAGCGTGCAGTGTCCTGATTGGTCGACTGGTTAGTTCCAATTATTTGTAAATGCGCGAGAGTACTTGTAACTTACTTCTTTTTATTTTGAACTCAAAATTAAGGATTATAAACTTTATTTCTTTAATGTTAGAGTTTGTTTTTCGTTGTGTCAGTTGTAATGTATGGAGTTGTAAGTTAGTGTATGGATTATCGGATTATCACTTGGTACTTAAGTTAAGTTGTGACTCTAAGTTATGTTTTGAAGTGTGAAAAATGTTAATTAAGGGCGACTAATCTGAAAAGGCTCGTGTTTATAAATTAATGCTTTCTAAGCGCTTTAGGATGACATTCTAGAAAGGAGCTAATAAAATGTAAACGTCTTCTTTATTTATTCCTTAAAGAGCCTTAAAGATGTCTTCGTGACAGACAATTGAGTGATTTCTAACACATAAACATTTAAAAAGATAACAAACAAACCGCTATAACCGTTTCTTCAAGCATCCTTATTCGATCAATATCACTACGGTACCTAAGTACCTACTTATATTCTAGTAGTTTTTGTTTCTTTGTAAATTCTAATTGGCACGATTATGCAAAAGACTATTACTTAGTACTACTTATTTACTTACGGACTTAAAGAATAGCACCACCCCATACTTCTCGTGGATGTCGTAAAAGGCGACTAAGGGTCGTACCTACCGGAGAATGGGCAGCAGCGTTCTCTATGCATTTCACCACCATACTGCGATCGCCAACCTGCCTGCCAAGCGTGGCGATTATGACAACCTCCCCCGCAAGAATGAGCAGCACGAAAAACACATGGCCTCTAGTATCGCGCGGCCCGCCTACCCTTGGCTACGGAAGCACAGAACTGGTCGAAGTGGAGGAGCTTGAGGGAGGCCTATGTCCAGCAGTGGATGTCTTTCGGCTAAAATGATGATGATGATGACTTGAAATTTTTTAGTAGCCAACAGACTTCCTCGTTGGTCTAGTGCTCGCAAACGTCACTGCTGAACATGAGGCTTTGGGTTCGATCCCCGGTCTAGCACAGTGTTATCGGGTTCCATTATGAATTTCTTAGTAGCAGCCCGAAGTCCGTCTTCGTGGCCGGTTGATGACAATTAATAGGCTCGTCCCCTATTAAATGGATCATACACATGATTGGCGAAATGTGGGTGTGGTAGGTAGATATCCGGGTACATCTCTGCCTGACCCTTCGGGGATTGCAGGCGTAGTCAGGTTCTGCACCCGCGGGGCAATTGCGTAACACATTATCAATCGGAATCGGTTTCATTTTGACAGTTCAACAACATTCATTGCGTTATTTACGTGTTGAGCAGACAAAGTTTTCGAACTTATGAAGCAATGGATTAGCGATTTGCTTCAAAATGATTCAGATTCCGATTGATAGTGTGTTACGCAATTAGGGTGCATTTTGATGTCAATAGCTCGCTATTGCCACCCCCTATTAGTTTTTTTTTCCCTTGTCCTAGAGTTCAACAATAGGATGGACCCTAATCTTATTACAATCTCATTATCATCTGTTAGGGTCGGCTTCCAGTCTAACCGGATGCAGCTGAATACCAGTATTTTATATGGAGCGACTGCCTATCTGACCTCCACAACCCAGTTACTGGGTAATACGATACCCCTTGGTAAGACTGGCTGTCAGATTTTCGGGCTTCTGACGACCTGTAACGACTGTCAAAGATGCACGAATGACAGCCGGGACCAACGGCTTAACGTGCTTTCCGAGTCACGGAGGGGTCTTGGTGTGTAAAGATGGTCACCCATTCACGGACCAACCACGGCAAGCGTAGCTTAACCTGATCGATCGACCCGTGCGGCTGATATTACTTAGCCACAAGACTAACAAGTAATTTAATTATACCTAACCTAAGCTATTAAATTGTCTTTAGTAAGAATGTGTCCAATAGCACTTTTCTTATTGTCTCTATTAAGGCGAATAAACTTCGTTCTTGTGTTTGTTTGGCACTTTTGTTCAGACGCCAGCACATCAAGCTACTACAATCTGTCAAATTTCTTTAACAGATTTTCTACTTTATCGCTAAGGCATAAGGTTGAATGTTGATTGGGAAAATTTGACAGTTTCGGGTAGCTTGATGTGCTGGCGTCTGTACTTTACACTATTTAACACTAAACACTAAGCCGAACGGTTTTGTTCTTTTTACTCTTCTAACTATGTTTTGTGGTCGAGAAGCTGGATTGGTTCGACGTTCACATGCTGATGAAGTTTCTTTTCGCGAGCTTCTGCAAGCTTCAAACTAAACTTGGGAAATGTGGATATACTATGGGTACAACTCTGCCTTCGGGAATATAGGTTTCCGCTTATCTAATCTTATAGGTATATAAAAATCTCGGGCCACAGTGTTTGCAATCGAACTCCTTCGAAACAGCTTGACCGACTTTTATGATTTTTTTTAAGTATATTTGGTAGGTCTGAGGTTATTATATATTAGGCCGTGGGCTATTTTTTTACCCCTAGGTGATAAGGGTGGCTCTTTCCAGAATTTTTTTGAATCGAAATACGCGGGTGTAACCGCGGGGCGCAGCTAGTATAACGATAAAATTAAGTGGTCCTGAAATCTATTATCTGAAGATTATATAGTAGTCATTCTAATTAATTAATTTTCAAGTAAAGCAACATTAAACTGTCTATTTCCCACATTAATAAATGCAACTTAAATAATGAACAACTTGAAAACAATTTATAATTTTATTTATTGTCAACAATGTGCCTTTCTGTGATAGAAACGGTATTTTTATGACTTCCTATAAACAGTGTATAGTAATACACTGTTTATGGGTTCCAAAATAACGATCGATTGTTTAAATAAGTGCCGATCAATAACTATAGATGGCGTTACTTACAGCTCTTTGGATCGAAACCAACTCAAACTGATGTAAAACCTGAAATTATCGTTACTATCTTAAAAAGTTGCTAAGATGACAGATTCGTTTCTTTAAAACTGAATCAAGCACCTTATTAAACTGTGTAGGTAAGATGAGTGAGTCTCCTGAAAATCCCCAAAAATATTACGAAAAATAAAAGAGTTTATACTTAATCCATACTAATATTATAAATGCGAAAGTGTGTCAGTCTGTTACCTCTTCACGCTTAAACTGCTAATCCGATTTAGATGAAATTTGGTACAAAAATAGTTCAAGTCCCGGGAAAGAACATATGATACTTTTTATCTCGATATTCCCACGGTATCGAGACTTATGCGGGTGAAACCGCGGGGCGTTGCTAGTAATAATATTATAAAGAGGTAAAAGTTTGTTTCTAAGTTTGTATGTAGGAGGTATTCTATGGAACTACCAGTCGGATTTGAAAAATTATTTTTGTATTTGATAGCCCAATTCTCGAGGAAGGCTATAAGCTATATAACATCACGCTATTACCCTTAAGAGCCGAACAAAAAGAAAAAAAGTCAGAAAGAACGCTAAGCGAAAACGGAGTAATATTGAGGGCAGGAGTTGCGATGCGACGGGGTGGGGTCCGTGGAACAAGAAATTTAACACAGACGAAGTCGCGGGCAGAAGCTAGTGAAAAATAAATTGTTATGCATTTTTCCAGCTTTAAGCCGTTGGTCCCGGCTGTCATTCATGGATCTTTGACAGTCGTTACGGATCGTCAGAAGCCCGAAAGTCTGACAACCAGTCTTACCAAGGGGTATCGTATTACAAAATAACTGGTTTGTGGAGGTCAGATAGGCAGTCGCTCCGTGTAAATTACTAGTATTCAGCTGCATCCTGTTAGACTGGAAGCTGACCCCCACAGAGTTGGGAAAAGGCTAGGCAGATGATGAAGATTTTTCAGCTTTTTTTTTTGTAGGGGAGAGGTTACTATAAGCAAATTACTTTAAAACTTTAATAAAACGTAATCATGTTTACCGACCAACATTTCCATTTATATACGAGTAGTACCTACCTACCTATCCATTAATTACACGTTTACCAAAACCACACTGTCAACTCCAACGAAGCTTTAACCAAACCTAGTATTTATCCACCTATTATTAACTATAAACGGCAAATCATTTAAAAATAATACTTTTAAGGTTCCGTACCAGAAAGGCTACCAACAGGACTCTATTACTAAGGCTCCGCTGTACGTATCTTTTGAACCGTAATAGGTAGATAGGTACTTGAAATTTGCACAGAGGTTGCTATAACAAGAATAAATGAAAATAATAATAATAATTGCAAAGGCCTCTACTCTCTTTCCATCTTTCTCTGTCCAGAGTTACCAACTACACGTTTAACCGGTTGAATGTCGTAATTACAGACACAATTAAAAAGCCATTGTGTCTCGCGTGGATCTACGTTCCGGGTTAATAAAGATTGGTCCATCTTTATTCAACGAGTCCAGCTCAACGAAATGAAAATAAACAAAGTTAAAGGGTGTACAAGAAACATATTTTTTTTTTTTTAACTAAAGTATTAAAAAAAAAAGTAATGTTAAATATTGTACGGTGGTACGAAACCTTTCGTATGCGAGTCCGGCTCGCACTTGGCCGCTTTTCAAGTCTTAACAAATATAACTGTTTTGAAAGGTTAAAAACGCGTTGATGTCTTTATAATGACAGTTAACATGCCCCACGATTATGTTGATAATTCTATGAAATTATATGATTTCAATAATTTATTGTTTCATAATTTTCCAATTTAGTCGTCTATAGAGCCTGTAATGGTTTTTTAAAACATCTGCCCTCGTTAAATGCTTTTTTCGCTGCTTGGTAAGTAGGTAAGAAAACGTAGCTTAGACATTATTTTTGATGGTTTAAAATGTATGGACCTGTCAGTTTGTGTGTTTATTATGAACACAATAGGTGACTGATCGCTAGTTTGACTGTCTTTACTCCACAAACGCTAATTTCTAACACAATTAAAGATGTTGACCTATCATTGAACATCAGTCCGTATATAAGGGTCTAAATAAAAACTGACGCAAGAAATGACACGGCTGGTTGACACTTCCCGTGACCCAAGGGCTGGCTTTTACCTTGGCCAAAGTCTAAGCGTTGCCATACAACGTGGCAATGCCGCCAGTCTCTTGGGTACATTACCAGTCGACAGCGATGCGGATGAATTTTTCGGCGCTATATTTTAGTTTCTGTATACCTAGTTTTAGTTAAGTTAGGATTTATTTTTTTTAGTTTTTGTATTAGATATAGGTACATAGATCATATAAAAAACAAATAAAGAATATTCTATTATGTTCTATTCTACTGAAACTTGAACATAGTTTTTTGTTATTTTGAAATTCACGAACATGACGAACATAGAATGATACTCAAACTTGAGCATCGATTTTTAAAGTCATTTAATTCGTTGAATCTAGCTGCAAGTAGAGTTTAAGCTTGAGTATCGATTTATTCCGGTCTGATCCCTTGGACCAGCCTCCACCCCCTCCACCCCCACCCCCTGGATCCCCTGCTAGTTCTTCTTCTGTTTTAATCTCTGTCTTATCCACTTTATCTAAGTTACTCGATCTGTAATACGAGCCTTACCCCCTTACTAATAAAGGTATTATACCAGATGAATAGTTACACACCGATTTCTCTCTTTCAGTCGTCAGTAATTTGACTTTCGAAAGAAGAAGACAAAGCGTTGTGTAACTACACAGACGCTATACAACGTTTATTAGTAAGGGGGTTAGACTACTAAGTACTGCTAGGAAGAATATCACTAAGCTTTACGATCTAAGTTTGAGCTACAAGTCCAAAAATTAAAAGCTCATCCTAATTTCAAGGAACTACTTACATGGTATAGCCTACCTCTCGCCCTGCCTGTTACATCATCATTCTAAGAGGCTATTTATTTTCGATACACTATTCTGTCTCTCAAAACGGTGAAGGAAAACATCGTGAAAAAACCGGCATGTTCTAGAACCAAAAATTCGAAGACATGTGACCTCTACCAACCCGCAATGGGCCCACTCCCTCTCACAAAGAGAAGGCCTGTGTCCCAGCAGTGGGGGAACATTATAGGCTGATTAAAAAAAAAAACTACATGTAAGATAGGGTATATAACTTTAAACACTATCTGTATGTGGACCGACAACCTTGTGAAGGCCGCAGGAACCCGTTGGATGCGAGAAGCACAGAACCGGTCGAAGTGGAGGTGCTTGGATGAGGCCTATGTCCAGCAGTGGACGTCATTCGGCCGAAATGATGATGATGATGATGACTATCTATATTAAACTTTTACTAAATTATTTTGAAATATCATTGATTTACGGTACAAAAAAACTTCATGAGGAAACCACTGCAGTTGCAGTTTCATCATTGAAATCGCAGTGACCAAGAATGTTGATCAATGCCCATTTCTTCTCTCTAAGAGAACATACCATTGCCTTACAACGAGACAGTTATAGGCTCCTAGTGCTAATATTATTTATAACAGGCAGCTGTCATAACTCACGAGAAAATTGTGGGAATTTCCCAACAATGTAACATAGATTCATAGTTTCCTATTCGTAGCCAAAGTGCGATGGTAATACGTGGGACTGAATGTAGTATTTGCCTTGTTGGGTTGTGTATCAGTAATTTAAAAACACTGTATCATTTATTATGGTTTTTGTTTGTTTAGGAAATAAATATGGGGTTCCTTTTTTATATTAGTACTAGCTGACACCGCAAACGTTGTTTTACGAAGCAAAAAAAAATTGCCTACGACCTACCAAATATCACACAAAAATTTAATAAAAATCGGGATAACAAACACTATGACACGAGATTTTTATATATTAGAAGATTTTGTAGTAGTGGTGGATTGGTGAGAGCTAGACTGAGAATTGAGCTCAGTGGCATGCATACATAATCTGCATTCGCAATTTATTTGCCAAAAATGTAAACAAATATGAGTTTATGGAAATATAAAGTTCAGTTTACGCTACAACTTTAAATTTTTTTATAACCTTTTCAATAGTGCTCTGAAATCAACTTAATCACCATAAAAATAAAGTTGATATTTGTTGTGTGTATTTGTATTTGTAACCGATGTACGATGTCGACTGAAATTTAATTTGATAAATGAGCTAGTCTTCTATTAATAAAATAAAATTTTATTCAAGAACATCCATCGGTTTCTTACTAAACTTCAACTATATCCGACAATCCTGTATACTTATCTCTTTTGTTGACTGTACCTTTATTTGGGCAGAAAGCCTGGAGAGTAGCACTGTAGGTCTTACCTTTATACACACATCAAAAGTGTCTAGGGATCAAGCATTTTTATGCGGATTTCTTGAGATTGAGATGTGGCTTTGTAATAAATTTATGATTTTATAAATTTATATGGATCCTTTTTGGTGCATTTCATAATTTGAATCAGGAACTGTGAATCAAATTCGAGTAAAAGATGAAAATCAGCTGTCAATATTTTCCCTATAAAAACATACAACGCATTGAAGACATTATTAGTGCTACTGTTTCCCTACTACTGATTAAAACCAACGTTATTATGGAGCGGCGACGTCATTTAAGCAGGGAAGAAATGCTCAGAGCCGTGGGAATGATAGAAGCTGGTTCCCGGCAACGTACTGTGGCTTTAGCTCTGAATACAAGTCAGAGTGTTATCAGTCGACTTTGGACACGTTACCGAAGCACTGGTACCGTGGCTGAGCGCCATGGAGGACGGTATCGCTGCACCACACGGAGACAAGACCGATACATTCAAATCTTAACTCGAAGAGCTCCAACAATAACCGCCATGATGTTAGCCGTGAGGCTTCATCACTCTTCAGGGAACTTAATTAGCGACCAAACAGTCAGAAACCGCTTGCATGAAGTGAACCTTCATTCCCGAAAACCGCTACGGGTACCACCTATAGCAATGCACAATCGTAGGATTCGATATCAATGGGCTCTTGAACACAGAAATTGGGCAGAAGAACAATGGCGTTTCGTGTGCTTTTCTGATGAGTCTCGTTTTGGTATGAGACCGGATACAAGACGTATACGACACTGGAGAACCCCTGGACGCCAACAGCGATTAAAATCCTGCCAGGAAGTCCATCCTTATAGTGGTGGAACCATCATGGTATGGGCGGGTATTTGGATCGGCGGAAGAACTGAGTTGATTTGGATCAGAGGCAACCTCAACGCTCAAATTTATGCTGAGACGATTGTATCAGACGTCATCGTTCCTCTACAAGTGCAAATCGGTCCCTTATTTCAGTTAATGCATGATAATGCACGACCGCACACCGCAAGAGTTGTAAGACAGACTCTCGCCGCAGCTAACATCAATGTCCTGCCCTGGGCTGCTCAGTCGCCAGACTTGAACCCGATTGAGCATGCATGGGATATGCTACAGAGAAGAGCTCTGCCGAATATGGAGGGTATCCAGTCGCAAGAAGACCTTTTTTTGTTGTTGCAACGAACATGGGCTGCCATTCCACAGCGTGATTTGGATGAACTCATTTTGAGTATGCCAAACCGATGTTCTTGTGTTGTTAGTGTTCGCGGTAGAAACACGGATTATTAATTGTTTAAGTTACCCAATAAAATTTTAAAGAAAACTGTTATTTCAGTCTTTTTTTCGAACTTTTGTGTTAGTGGTTCAAATGTCAAAAATCCCTTTATTAGGAAAATGGCAAATTTCTTTATTAATGCAAAGGTGACTTGGTTTATCGTTACTGTGACAAACGAAAACACTTTATTTGATGAATCCTTAAAGAAAATTTTAATTAATATCAATCAGGAGAAAAGTTATTGCAAAAATATATGTTGATCCCTAGACACTTTTGATGTGTGTATTTAGGTACAAACCCTGAGCCCGATTGGTTCCCTCCGGCATAAATAACGAGGTTTCATAGAAACATTCATACTCAATTTAAACCCTCCAGAGGATGATTTTATATAAAATCCATCTTAGTGCTCACCTTCGTTTTAAAAGGAACTCATCTCATCATCTGTTTCATCTAAACGTTTTACAGGTCAGAGGGGCAATTATCGTATTTTTAAGAACGTTCACAGTCTACGGGGTAATTGCGTAACACACTATCAGTAGCAATGGGTTTCATTTTGACAGTTCAACAACATACATTGCGTTATATACGTTGTTGAGCAGACACATTTTTCGAACATGAAGCAATGGATTAGCAATATCCTTCAAAATGATTCAGATTGAGATTGATAGTGTGTTACGCAATTAGGGTAATGATCTCAGTGTCAATCTGTTAAAAGTACCACATTATTGACAAGTTTTTGACATTTGTTTGTTGCATTACGAGAATTGGCCTTCTGATCGGCTGGTTTGTTTATCTCAACATAATTAGTAGAGGTTTCTAAGATCACCGCCATAACTTCACCTAGCTTGTTTAAACTTAAAGGTTTATATCTCGGATCTAAACTAATGAAAGCTTAATTAAAATGGGTGCGTGTTTATGGTCCAGGAAAGTGGCAAGTGTGAGCGGTATTATTTAACGATGCGAGTATAAATTACGGCGGGAGAATGAGTGCCACGCCCCGCGCCCGGTCGCCGCCAGCGATTTCGGTGGGGATTAGTCGATGGACGGAATATATCGATAAGTTGACCTTTGCTTGGTTGAGACTTCTTAGAGCAAGATTATCGTGACGAGACGTGTCTAATTTCTTAATCTTATAATTAGTTAGTCTAAATAAAAAATATTTTTGTAACCAAAGATTCAAATACACACTACAAACCGCAATAA
Organism: Hydraecia micacea; assembly: GCA_914767645.1. Lineage (NCBI taxonomy): Eukaryota > Metazoa > Arthropoda > Insecta > Lepidoptera > Noctuidae > Hydraecia > Hydraecia micacea. Next base: position 2,078,971 of record OU611798.1, read on the forward strand.
TACTATTATAACTAAAATAAATAACAGGTACATAAAACACATTGTAAAATTAATAAATCAATACCATCAACGTCATCTTTAAAATCATTCAATCATCATTATTATTATTCACAATCATACACAAATGACAATGGTTCTAGAACAAAAACAGTTTTTAGTTGACTAATAAGTAATAACTGAACCGTCTGATCGCTCTGCAATTACAAGAAAAGATTTGCCTAAAATATAGATTTAAACAATATAAATGAACTGAACACGATTCGATACAGTCCCAACAAAAAAATTAATAGCTTCGAAAAACTCCACAAAGGTCGTGGACTCGACGCATACGCATTTCAAATACTTATCAATAAGTTTTTATTACTCTTACTGGTGTAACGTTACGAACAATGTTTTATTAGTTACTGTCTGAGGTCATTCATGCCACTTGCTATTCATAAAAACGTTGATATAACTATTGATCGCAGTCATTAAACATTTCAAAAGCTCTGTGTGTCGTAATTTGATTGGCTAGCAGAAAGGAAGGCGCACTTCTTACTATTACAAAATGTATTTATTAGTATGTAGATGTATTTATGTAGATAGAAAAAATATATCTTACATGAACACACTACTATAATTTTATAGAATTATCAATTATAGATTAAACTTGTCTGAAAGAATAGTTATTCTCAATGATTTAATAATAATTTATCGATACCGATGTCCCAATAGCACACCACATCACTAATGCTCTCAGTAACAAGGCAGCATCGAACGATGCATTCTGGTGATTAACCATTATTATATAAAGTAAATTCAATAATGGCCCGGTGCTAACTCGATGTTTACTGATGGCCAGCAATCTTCACAAAACAATTTTCAACCCTAACCTATTCAAAATTAAGTTCAAAGTTATGCAGCAAGATCTCAACGAATTTTGACTCCGACAAAATTAATTTTGCACACACAAAAGTATTTAAGCCGCAGAATTTTAAGGAGATTTTTGTTTTTGATCTGCAAGTGTAGATTTGTGATTGTTATGGGGTAATACCAACCAGTGTTGCCAGTATATCGCAAATTACCCACATAAAGGGTAATTGTGCGAAATTTTAGGGGTTGTCTTGAAAAGTGTTCGTGAGTTAATGGCTATAAGTGCAGACATTTTGCAGTAAAGTTTGGTATATGAGCGTGTCTGTTTACTTATGTGCATATTTTCACGCCATTCTCTTTTTTGAAGGAAGTAGAGATTATTAGTACTTTAGTGCTGTTGGTTTTAAAGTAGTTTTTAATTTCAAAAATATTTTATTTTTATTTATTTTTTGCCAAGTAAGTTAGTTAAGTTATTTAACTTAAACTATCTTCGTCTAGTTTAGGTTGGCTTGGCGTCTTAGGCTTATTTAGTAATTCAGTAGTGTTATCATCATCTGCCTAGCCTTTTCCAAACTATGTTGTGATCGGCTTCCAGTCTAACCTTAGCAGCTGAATACCAGTATTTTACATGGAGCGACTGCCTATCTGACCTCCACAACCCAATTACTGGATAATACAATACCCCTTAGTGATAGTGTGTCCTTCTAAAAAAACTTGAAGAAAAACACAACATAGCCACAGTACCCAATTCGATATCATCGAAATAATATTCCCATCCAAGTTTTATGTTGTTTAAATATCAAATAAATAAACACAAGACTATAATCTCTTCCAAAACACCTAAAAAAAATTAACCCATAATGTTTCTCAATCCACACCGTAGCTGTCATAGCCTCACAGCCATAAACTGCCCGTTAACAGAATTCATTAAATAACTGATAATTATAAATAAAGCAAACGAAACCGCTATTAATAGCACAACCAACCTCGGGACAAAATATATAATTTAAAATATTAATATTAACTAATTATACGTTTAAAAGAAATATTTTATGCATAATGATATGATATAAATCTCGTTACGGTTTAGGGTTGGGATGAGGTCGATGTTTGGATAATTTTAATATCGATGTTTTTAGTTTTTGTGTAAAAAAAATTGCTACTGTTTTTACATAAGGAAATCTTTTTATAATCAATTTGAAATTTGCTCTAATTGATGAAAATATATTTAATTTTTGACTTGATACTCTGAGGTCAACACAATTAACACATGCTAATAGGTCTTAGGAACTGGTTTAATAGGTAATTTTCGTACTTATTCTACAGTTAATAAATGACTACAATTCAGTAAATATTACCAGTTACTGATCAGCTACTGTTCTGGTTTTTCGTCCAATGAGCCAAAAATATTATATACTAATCCGTGGGTAAGAGCCGTCAAAAGCAACTAAGAGTAGGCAAAAAAACCTACTATAAACTGCTTTTGGATTCAGATTTATAACACTTTTTTCTCTATCCTAGCAATATTACTTTTACCACCACACAAGTCTATAAAAGTCTATTTTAGTAACGCCTTTCACATAATCCCTTCACACAATCGCATATCACCGTCGCCACGGCAGCATCAGCACCAATTCATAACCCATTCTATCGACGTTCGCATTCAATAAAACACGCTCGGACGCAATCAATGCACATAATAAACAGCTGAACGTCCACGGGCGTAACTTTAAAACAAATAGTTCTCAGAAACGAAAACTTTCATAACTTTACCAAATTGACACCTTGTTGAGACGAAGCAATTCTTGGCGATTTGCGCTGCTCGTAAGTGGCCTATTATAAAAATACCAAGTTACTTCTACCACTAAAACACGCAAAAACAATCCTTATGTTTATTAAGGTAAGGTGGGATGAGGATGTAAGAGTAAATTTGTAGAATCGTTCTCAGAATATCGAGCCAGAACACATCTCATCGACAACTCGTTTTGTGTTTTTTTCCCATCACGGAATATCAATGAAATTTGTTCGAGCCCCAATTATGTGGGCATGCCTTTATTTTCGTATTGGAAAGGGTTCCGTAATGATTTTTTAGTTAACGCGTTTATTATTGGTCGTTTATATCGTATTGGTGATTAATCAACGTTTTTTTGGGGTGGCTCGGTGATTAAATGGTGTGGTAAGGTGCAAATGTGGTTCTTAGAATTATTGGGATTTTTTGTTTAAATTGATACTTTATTATTAAGTTTGAAGTTTATCATCTTATTAGGGAGTGAGTTGAATTTTAAGCAGTACCATGTTTTATAGTGGATTGTTATCGAACATTCAGATTGCCTTCTAAGTAAATATTGCTTTAATAACCAGTAATATGAGTATAAGATTTGCAGCAATTAGATTCCGAATTTGTAACATTTAATTTCGAAATTACCATTAATCTTCAAAATTCAAACACCAGTACAGCTAGCACGCACATTTAGTGTACCAGAAAAAAAATCATCCATTTTTTAAACTGCGCTGTTACGTCACAAGGGGCTGCGCGCGCACGTTTTTTGCTCGTGTATAATATGTTTAAATATTTGTTAATGCTGTGGAGCGGTAATAGCCAGTGAGTTATATGTGGACACGCCCCGTATCGATAGCAGCGCAACACTAGTCGATGTGAATTTAAATAGTGCTTTCTTTGGTACGAGATTTTTATCAGATTGTAAACATATTTGAATTGTGACTTCTATAAATGATAAATGATTTTATTTCTGTAAGTAGATTTGTAGAAACACGTTTACACGTCAATCATATTTTTTTTTAAACTAGATTAGGTCGGCGTTTCCTATCTGACTACTCTGAGAAGATAGGAAAAAAACTCAGAGGTTACTCTGATACACTCTTATTTAAAGTCCAGACATAATCTTGGTCAGATCATGTGAAGACCATGTAGATTGGTGTCCGAAATGGTCTTTTGAGGAAAGAACAACACAGTCAGGAGAAGAACACACATTCTTGTAGACCCAGCGGTTGAAGCTGTGCGTTTTCTGTCAGTAAATGATTATAAGATTTTAATTATAGTAATTAATAAGATTAAAAATATACATTTAATTTTAGTGTTGAAAACATTGATCAGTCAGTGATTGAGGAATTAAATTGTCAAGTTTAACCTTTACAATAAAAACTTTTGGATGTCTGGTATTTGAGTGCAGTTGCATGCATAATAAATGCATTATTATTTAAGAGCAGGAACTAGTGAATTTATAGTTGCATAATAATAATATCGTTCGTATAAATTATGCATAATTATATGGCTATCGGAATTGTCCTATCTCTTCCTGGCGGTGTCTAGAAGCTTAGGCACTGTTCAACCAAAGCTGGAATCTCGATTTAAATATAGGTAGGTAGATACAGAATTAGTTTGAAATCTGACAGTTTTGAATAAAGGTTCATGCTTGTGCAGCGTTTTTTACCTACTCTTAGAAATGTCGTGTCAATTCCAATCAATAATAATAAATTCAAATTACTCTTATTTTGTATTAGCTAGTTGGTTATTTAATTTTGTAAAACATGAAACGTTTATTTTCTCTTGACTGTACTTACCTGACAAAAAGAGTAACCTAGCATAAAGTGGATAAGACAACGTGAAAAACAGAAGACGAACTAGCAGGGGACCGAGGAGGGGGGGAGGGGGGGAGGGGGGGAGGGGGATCAGACCGGAATAAATCGAGATTTCAACTAATTCACTAGTAGGTAAATATAGCAAACGCAACTTTCATAATTTTCTATTGCAGATGTCCAAAGGTGGTGGTGACCACTTACATCGGTGGTCTGGATAGTTGACTGCCACACAATCTATAAAAAAAAAAAACTCAGAGAAAATATTAAAAAAAAAGCAATGAAAAAGAAAAGTTAATATTTTTTTCCTATTTTTGATCCAATATTTTTCTAAACAGGGCTCATTGTTCTGCTATCCCTACATCACCGGCGCTGGCGCAGCACGATGTTCAGCAATACGCTGCGCTAATTACCGTCTGTAGCCGCCAAGCTCTTGTTTTTCTTCGTTTCTTTCCAGCCTACTTGTTTGTCTGCTTTGTTTGAGAGAGCTTTTGATTGTTACACACCATTCATGTTATATGAAAGTGGAGTTTACAGTTTCTTTTTGGATAGGAAGTTACAAAGTAACCTCTAAACTTGCCTTTAGCTGTCAAAAGTTGGGTAGCGGGATCGTTCGAAGGGTAGCGGGATCGTCCGAAAGGGTTACCGCTGCCCCGGAACATAAAGGGCTAAGGAAGGAACACGGGTGGGTTTTAGTCAGTAAGAGTCTGACACTCCCTTCCGCTCCACCCAGAGCGGGAGGAGTCATTAGATGATTTCCAATCTAAAAAAAAAAAAGCTGTCAAAAGTTAGGTATCATGAAACCTAAACCCATCATATTGCAGTATGATCCCTTAAAATTGATGTATAACACTAGAAATTGCTTTATGATCCCAGAAATTCCTGTATGACACCAGAAATTTCTGTATGACACCAGAAAGGAGAATGGGTAAGACTGTACACAGTCACAAAGTTAATTGTAGCATTACGAACTATGTTTTTTTTTGTTGCCCTCATGGAGTAGTTTAATTAATCCTAAGACAGCATGGCTGAATTCACTTGGAGAAAAAAGATATGTGAGGAAATTAAATTGATTTAATAAAGGGTAATATTTAACTTACTTTCTCAAAACTTATTCATCTGCTAATGATGGACAGATTCCGTCAAAACTGGAAGGGGGACGCGCGGGCTCGCGAAAGATGGAAGGAATGGAGTGAGGCCTTTTCCCAGAAGTGGGACAGCGTAGGCTAATAAAAAAAATAAAAAGATGGACACTTTTTTAAATTAATGAACCTCTAAAAACTTTCTGCGCTTCTAATGATGCAGTTTTTTTTTAAATTGTTGAGCGTCTTTTTTACTTTACTCGAAAAAAATACTGTAGCATTGTGAAGTATCTCTTTATTTCATAATGCTACAGTCAAATTTTTTGTTGGGTACGGGGTCCATACAAGATTAGCCATTGTCCTTTCTGTATGTCACCAGAAATTGCAAGATGGCCATGCTGCAATCTCAGTGCAGCATGGCCCCTGATATTGCAGTATGACTCCTGCAGTCGCAAAGCATTGACATTTTTGATCCCAAAAATGTCGTATAACCCCTGACATTGACTGATAACCCCTGAAACTGACTTACAACCCCTTTGAAATTGCGAAACCTACCTTAAATATAGCCTTTAAGATATTTTCTGTAACAATACAACCATGTCGATTTCGGCTAACGGTAACTTTTCCTTTCTAAATATAGGTTTTCATTACAAAATGATCAAAATTGAATTTGGACATAAGTCAAGTAAAATAAACGCAAAATACAAACTAGGCTGCTTTCATTTCAACTTCCTTTAAAATAATTACCATTTTTCTGCCCCCGTCTCACGCCCATCCAAGGCTAGTTTTTAAAATCAGCGCATACCTACCCGATACAAATCATCGGCATTCCGAGAAGGCCCATAATTGGCCTGATATTGGCCTAAATAATAGGCTTTAATGCCCAAATTTGGGGCCCATAAAATAATGATCTAATGAAGTTACCCTCGGGCGTGGAACATGAGTTATTTTCGGGTTGTTAACAAATTTGGAGCTCGATTCGGTGGGTTTTGGAAGGTCAGCAGAGTTCTTGGTAGCTTTTTAAACAATCTTGGTCAAGGTGAGTCAGTTGGAGCATTTCAAAGCGCCAGAGCGTTGAAACTTTTTGGTGAAATTTTTGGAAAAATGGTTTGACTTTGGTCTACGAGTACAGTTTGAGAATCTCATACCGCGCCTGAAACTCCATGAAACTACTAGCTACTGCTACTAAAACATATATTTATTTAATTTTTTTTTGATTTTCATTCTAACAGGCCTGTCTAAAGTTGCTCTGGCACCATAATTTTATCTAGTTTGCTTTAAATTACTGCTTCAGGTCCTATTTAAAAGCTAGAATGACCCTTGAAGAGTCAAAACAAAAATCACTTATACTCGTATCATCCTGTCCAATCCACTGGTGAAAATAGGCCTGTTTCAAGTTGTGTTCGCTGGCGCCACGTCTTGTTTACCTCAAATAACTTCTTCAGGCGCTTGAATAACCCTTGATCAGTAAAAAATAACTTATCTTATAATACGATAGAAAATCTCCAATCTGCTGGCTATTCAGCATCTTCAACTCAAACTGCATATCAAATCCCTCTCAGAAGTTTTCACAACACTCTTCGTAAACAAACCTTACTCACCACAACAAAAGCTCAATAATTTACTTTAGCGAACAAATTAAACCAACACAAAACAAAGTTATGGTCGTGCGCCATATTTATTGAAATTATTGACAGCGCCCGCGCATATTTATTCTATATCTTTAATTTTAACGTCAGTTAACCGACTTGCTCGACAAACTGGTATTGTGTATTTGTGTACTGTTTTGGTTTATTGAGTAGGTACTGTTGGTAACAGAAGTTTTTTTTATATTATAGAAATAAAATTATGAGTAGGAACGCGTATATTTTTTTTTTTTGTTCATTCGTTCAAAATCTCGTCGCAATCTCATCTCGGCGACAAAAAAATGTCAAATTGTGTGTCTTTTAGTATGTGCTAAATAAATGTATTTTCTTTCTTACTTTTAAAATGAGCAGTCAATAAGAACTTCAGGCTTTTAGTGGTTCAGAAAATGTTTGGTTATGAAATTGTCATCCTGACTTTATTATAATTGATTTCGTGCTGTGTATGCCTTAGCGAGTAAAGGTGGAAACATACTTATAACACACTACGTCACGCGACATCAATGAAACTTACCCAATTGGCCACATGAGCTATTTTCGGCATTTGGCCAATAAGTAAGCGTGGGATGGCGTCGGGTGTCACAAGTGTGCTGCGGCCTTAATTCATCACCAAATAACAGTTGTATTTAGATATATTATGTTAGTTGTAACTGATATAGATACTATTATAGTTGTAACCTTGGATGAGAGGTAGTAGAGTCATCTGGAAAAGACGGCTGGTATGATGGTCACCCATTTTCTTGAACCGGCAGGTGTTACTATTCAGAAGTAGATAGTATTACAGCATAATCGGCCTATAACGTTCCCACTGTTGGTTGGGACACAGCTTCCTCTCTATTTGAGGGAGTGGGCCTGCGTAATCCACCATGCGGACCCAGTGCGGGTTGGTGGTCGTCACATATCTTCGAATTTTCGCTTCTAGGACATGCGGGTTCGCTAACGATGTTTTCCCTCACCGTGGTGATGAAATAAATTACATAAAGTAAAGTGCCAAAAGCACCAAATCGGTCGAAGTGGTGGTGCTTGGGGAAGGCCTATGTCCAGCAGTGGACGTCTTTTGGCTGAATGATGAAAGTGCCTGCTTGGGTTCGAACTCACGACCTACAACTCAGTAAGTCGAGTCCGATACCGCTGCTCTCAAGCCAAATATTACAAGACCACTGAATTTAAAGCTTTTACTGATTTTCAAAATTTATTTATGAGTTGATGTCCGAAGACTTTTTCCAAACCTTTTCTATTCTATGATTTTTTGGAAAAGTTTATGTTATTATATTCTGCTGCAACGACATAATAAAACTAAATGATTTTGAACTAAGTATTGAATGCAAACATGAGCTTGCACACCGACACACCCCCTGTGGGTGTGTGTCTGTAAGTGTAGATGTGTGTGGTGTTGAGCTCAAATTGGCTCCCACTTCGCCTCTGAGCATGAGTTGAGGAACTAATAGGCGGGGCTATGCTGAGGGCTGCCACGCTCAAGATATTTTTTTAAGTATCAATTATTTAATTTTAGTTTATTGTCAGTAAGATATAGCTTTAGGAGTAGGGGAAAGAATTAGTATAACTGATTCTAACGATTATAATTCTGTAAAACCTTAATATTTGTAACGGTCACGAATCATATTTTAATCAACATACAACCGGGTACTGACCTGCAAATTGCAAAAACAGTAAGTTAATTTCAATTTCGCGGGCTTGCTTAGTGCATCTCTCTTAAGAGACCAAATCTAGCTTAGATTAAAATCACCAACAAGTAACAAAGATTTACATAATTTAAAAAGCTCATCATCTGCTTAGCCTTTTCTCAACTATTTTGGGGTCGGCTTCCAGTCTAACCGGATGCAGCTGAATAAGTATTTTACATGGAGCGACTGCCTATCTGACCTCCACAACCCAGTTACTAGGTAATACGATACCCCTTGGTAAGATTGCTTGTCAGACTTTCGGGCTCCCGACGACTCGTAACGACTGTCAAAGACCCAAGAATGACTGCCGGGACCAACGGCTTAACGTGCTTACATAATTTAAAAAGCTAACAGTCTTAAAATAATAATATGTACAAGTACCTATATAAAAAGGAAGGGGAAATAATCAAAGGGCATCAAAAAATTCGTCCGCATCGCTGTCAACAGGAAAAGTGCCCAAAAGGCTGGCAGCATTGCCACATTGTATGGCAATGCTGATTCTTTGCCAGCCCTCTGGTCACGTGAAGAGTCGACCAACCGCTTGGCGATGTCAAAGTCACTTAATTCAGTACTAACTAAGGCAGTTAGTCATGTAAGTTATAATTGATGATATAATAAACAAGTTGCCTGCCAGTCTCGTAAGTAATGGCGACCTTCTTAGCACGTGCAGGCAGATTAAATATCTATAGTAGCCGATGTAACTATGACGGAACTGGCTGCCAACTTGTAACTAGCTTTAAGGATAAAATAAACCTACCTATACCCTCATGTCTCTGTAGAGAGACCAATTAGATACTTTGTTTTATAACTTCACTTCTGTATTTCTTGATTGGGAATGACCAAGGTACGGAGTAAAAACAAAAAAAAATAGTGGCACTCCGGGAGTGCCGACAGAAGTGAAAACTTGAACAATTACGTGTGTATTTTTTGAATCGTCATATATAAACAAAACACAAACTGAATACTTTGCCATCACTCACTGACATATTGGAAATATATTAAAACCGAGTACATCCCGAGGACAGCCGAACACATCCGAATGTAGCGCGGTGTCGGTCACAGTGCCGTGAGTTCAATCGTTTTTCCCATCTCAAAAAATGCCCAACGCGCCTAAAGAAGTTTTCACTTCAAAACTGCCAATGCTTTTGCTATATTTTTGTTTTTCTTCTCTATGACTACTTACTGGTTACTGTCAGTCTGCATCACCCCACTGCTGAGGAAAGGCTTCTCCCCATGACTTCCAGCTCTTTCGATCCAGGGCTAAAGTGGAGAACTGTTCGTTTGTTTTCTCCGGCTCGTCCCGCCATCTTCTACGGGGTCTGCCGTGACGCCTTCTAGCTATGTCAAGGCTCCACGTGGTGACTCTATGACTATGTAAATGTATAAGATATAACACTTAAGAATAACACTTTGCCTCACAAGGGGATTGATTTCAAGACCCCATGCTCGTTCAGCGTTTTGTTTGCAACCACTAGAGCCTAGACCAATGAGGTAGTCTATCAGTAAAAGGTTAGGAAAAGCCTCTCTGTTAAAAAAAAAAGTTTTGTTTTAGTATCCGACGGGAAAACGCCTCAAAATTAGTTACATACTTACATTCATTTAGGAGCTCCTTTTTAAGGAAATTTCTCGCCGGCTGGTCAATACTTCACGTGACCAGAGGGCTGGGTCGTTCTTTGGTCAAAGAATTAGCATTGCCATTCAACGTGGCAATGCTGCCAGTCTTCTGGGCACGTTTCCGGATGACAGCGATGCGGACGAATACTTCGACGCCTAAGTGTCCTTTGTTTTTTTTTAAATTAAATTATTTATTTGTATAGTAAGTTAGTTACTCATGTATTTTAGTATCTAGTGTATATAGTTACATTTATAGTAGGGTGTAGATAAAAACTTGTATGTGACTAATTTTGAATCTAGAAGCTTAGAATGCCTACTTTCTATTAACAATAAATGAAACTGACGGAAAATTAGACTGAAAAGCGAAGTATAACAAAGACTCTTTAAGTGCTCTTGGAAGAGTCTTTCTCAAATAAAATAGAATAAAAAAGAGTATTAAAAAGCCTTTTTTATTTTCCGCATTTCAGTCAAATTCATTGGTCTAAATTATTAGTTGCGTCAGCCCTGTCCACCAAGCCGCGGGGCCATCAATATAACAATTTAACAGGGACGTTTCAACAGCAATAAATTAAATGAGTTAACAGCCTGCAAATACTCGTGGTTGTCCGCAACCAGCATCCAGCCACCAGTAACCGGACACACAACAACGTTTAAACACATAAACATGATTATGGTTATAATTTAGAGAGGTTTGGATGTTTAATTACCTTCTTATATAGTAATAAAGAATTAAGAAGTTCTTGTGAACAAGCTCGTCTTCTAGTGAGGTAGAATCTTATAGGTATACAGGTTGGCTGGGACATCGAAGCGCAATCTGTTACGAGTGGTTTTTTCTCCATAGAAACGCTCTCGCCTGTTTTCTTTCTGGTTAATGACCATAAAGCAATGATTTTTTTTACAGAATAATAAATATTAACTACTTGTATGTCCCTGTATTTTCCATTTTGATGGTACGTTATTTTTATAAGCACTAGAACCCTCAAAAAATGCCGATTTGACAACGGGAAGGATATTTTATGACTTCCCGTTGTCCCCATAATGGGGACAGCGTCAATGGGGACAACGGGAATGGACCATTTAAACCGCTGTCAACAGAGGCCTAGAGTACAAATTTGGCAACTATTAATGAAAAAAGAAAAACATAGGGACACAGTATAATTATATCGTTCTTATTCAGTTTATGAAATATCTTTTAAATTGGTCCAATATTGGAGGAGGAAATAAGCGAGAGCCAAACCTCGAATAATGAGTTTTTACTTAAGCTTTTTCAAAAGATTCTCCAACTGCATTTCCTCGAAGTTTTTTTGCGGGTATAAATAAAAAAATAAGATCAGAACGTTTTATTTCTACTTAAATTAGATAGATATAATAGAATAGAAGGGTCTTTATTATATACACCATACGAATTACAGATATTATTGTAGAAATTTTTCAGTAGGTAACAGAATGTTATCGCTAAAAGCGTTCTTTTAAAGACAACCTTAACAACAAATAAAATAATGCTTTATTGGGCTCTGGTTTCCTAGTACTAAGTATTTTAACAACATTTTTTTAATCATCCTAATATTGATCTCAGAAAAATGATCAGTTTCTCTCCCAAAACCGTTCCAATACTTGAGCAATGTCCACAGAGAGGCTAGTGTTTGTTTTAAACAACGCTCATCGCTTCCTGTCTGTCCGTCGGTTTGTCACTTTGTGTTTTCATCACAAATATTGAGTTTCCGTGCTGATTTAGTGGATCGAAAGAAAAATAGGCCTTTTTGGGAAGATAATTTTTATATACATAGGTTCCTGTTTTCTTCATTTTTGTGTAATAAATATTAAGTAGGTCTGTAACACACCATTAATGAGAGCAGTCATTGCCCAGTGGCAACGTCCCTTACTTACGAGTTGTTGGTCGTGGGTTCGAACCCAGGCAGGCGCTTTACTTTGTGTTAATAATTTCATCACCACTGCTCTCAAAAACGGTGAATAATATTTCTAGTGGTAGAAAAATAATTATTTTGGCTTATGACTAAGCTGTTGCATATAAATCAAAAGTGATTTATTCAAACTAGGCTGAGAAGCAGCACTTTTCGAACGTCAAAATTACAAAAGACAGTCCCCCAAAACGCCCAGCCTTCACCTCTTCCTAGTGCTTTCGCTGGTATCGATGGAGAAAAATGTTGATGGATGGAGAGGGAGGGGAAGACCAAAGAAAAAATGGATGGGCTGTGTGAGCCTTCACTCTAGAAGGCTGATAGGGGAGAATGGAAGAAAAAAAGGTGTTGTGCCGACACCAAGTAACATTGGACAAGGTCAGGAAAAAGAAGAGGATTTGGAGTGCTCGCGAACAAAATAATAATTAGCCTATACAATTCCCACTTCTGGGACACAGGCCTCCTCTCAGTGAGAGGATGTGGGCTGTATCCACCACTCGGCCCCAGTGCGGGTTGGTAGATGAAATAGCCATACGCACTTTGCAAATCAAACTTTAAAAAGTCGGCATAAAACATATTTTCATTCACAGCTTTTTTGTTAGGTCTTCTTTCACATTAGGTGTTATCAAACTACTTAAAATCTTGAACACATTCCGTAGCTCTCTGCTTACCCCACATGACACAGCACACTAACAGCACCGGTTAATATATTGACGCACAAACACACACACATCCGTTTCCGTCCCCTATTGACTTTACACTTTGGCCACCTACCTGATTAGGTACAGTCAGCGAAACAGTTTGATATACAGGCAAGAAAAACACATCTTGCACCATTATATGACTAGCTTCTGCCCGCGACTTCATCCGCGTGAAAAATTTTGTTTTTACATTAAATATATCCTGTGATACTCGGCATTACTGTAGCTTCCCAGAATCGGATCAGCACCCTAATTGCATAACAAATTATCAATCACAATCTGAATAATTTTGAAGGATATTGTTAATCCATTGCTTCATACCTAGGTATGTTTGAAAAAAATTAACTTCTCAACAAGGTAAATAACGCAATGAATTTTGTTGAACTGTCAGTATCAAAGCCATTCCTTCTGTTGGTGTGTTACACATTCTGTCAATATTTGCACTTCGATACATTATTATTATTGCGCGTGTATATATAAAAACTTTTTTAAACGACTACGCTATGCTTTTGTTTTTTATCGCACGCCTGTCGCAAAAGATATTGTAGGTATCCTGGACACTTACCTCTTTGGTTGACTGTCCCTCCCAAGTGTTATTGCAGCGTCATACATTCCGATTTTAAGATAAACATATTAATAAATGGTAGTTTTCTTCCATTAGATAGGAAAATATTGGATATGTCATCGTTTGGGAAGGTTTTTGAGAGTTTTTCGGAAGGGTTAAGAGGTGAGTGTGAGAGGAGTGGTGGCCCAGTGGTGGCCCAGTGGTGGCCCAGTGGTGGCCCAGGGGTGGCCCAGTGATGGCCCAGGGGTGGCCCAGGGGTGGCCCAGGGGTGGCCCAGGGGTAGCCCAGTGGTGGTGGGATGGCCCCGACTGACGAGTTATACCTAGATGTATTGTTTTTTTTAATTGCTGAATGGGTCCGCTCTTGACCTCTATCACGCCTGATGGAAAGCGATGGATGAGGCCTATGATGGAACGAGCGTACCCAGAAGATGCCTAATGCACTGGAACTCCCACGCATCGACGAAACACAGCAGGCTTCTTGACGCCGGACTCTGGTGGGAGGGTGGTCGCAAACCAGGCGGGCGTTAGCCCTACCACCGCAAGGGAAGAATTGGCCAGTCAAATAAGGTGTTAGGTGTGACTGTCCAGGATGCGCCGAGCGCTCGGTTCAGTTGAATAACTGGCGGAACAAACTGCGCTACACGAGAAGGATTCTTCATGCATCCCAAAATGTACGAGTTGATAGGTTGCTGTGTCTTCTCTTGTCTTCAGCTACAGTTTACGATCATGTTTTCTAGATAGTAATTAGTTTTTTCGAGTTATAGGTCGTAGGTTCGAACCCAGCCAGGCATTTTACTTTGTGTAAAAAAATTCATCACTGCTGCTCTCAAAACGGTGAGGAAAAACATTGTGAGAAAACCGGCATGTCCTAGAACCAAAAATTCGAAGAGATGTGACATCTACCAACCCACACTGGGCTCGCGTGGTGGAATAGGTACAGCCTTTCACAGAGAGTAGGCCTGTGTCCCAGCAGTGGGAACATTATAGACTGATTATGCTAAGTAGACCAAACCATATCAATGTAGACTATGCATGTTTTCTTAGCACGATACACTGCAAATATACTTTCAAGAAAGCACTTCAACAATCACCTTTATCATTTAATTCCCAGCTTTCACCAGAAATCAGTTTTCTCCACACATCGTTTACGAACAAGCAAACACTATTTCAACACAGTTAATAATTATTAAACTCAGTGATCATTGACTTACGATCGGGTAGGCGCCTAACAAAATGGTGGCGTCCGATAGCTAATTAAAAGCAATATTTAATGGCGGAACGCCCCCGCGGTAAGGGTCTGGACGAGTTCGGACATATTTGATTGGGAGGATGAGGTTTTTATGTAGATTTTTTGGTGATGACTCTTCGGGTTTATTGTAACACAGAGACTTTCCTGACAAGGACCTCCTTAAAACCACACCATAGGTACAGCCAGGGTAATTAATTGTTTATCAAATTGATACACTACGTTAATTTTCTGCTTTACAGCCATTGCATACAACTGTCACAGAATGGCAGTTTTGATATATGGGCAATTAAGGTGGTAATCAATTTGATTAACTTTTTTCTCCTGAGTTTATCATCACTATCCATAAAATCCAGTCACAATATTTTATAGACGAAAAGGAATATTATAAGTAAAATAGTGATAATAATGTTGGGGTCACCAAAGCTTGCTTAGTAGCTAATCTAAAGATCCAACCAAAACCATCAACCAACCACCACCATCTTGAAAAATTACATCATCATGTTTTCTGTTCACCATTACTCTTTTCAACTCCCAAAAAACTACGTAAAGTGAGAAGAATCTAGTTTCCCAAATAAGGTTTTACCGAACAAGAACCACACCACCTGTTACCCGATTATCTAGACAATTAATATAAAGTATTGTGTGTTTCCGCGCTGCACCGCTGCACCGCTGCACCGCCGCACCGCCTCACCACTGTACCGCTGTGTAGCTAACTGAACATCGCGCCTTTATATCTGGGAGCTGAGTAGTACTGTTGCTAATAAGCCTTTAAGTATCTTCAGTCTATCTTGTTTATGAATTATGTCACTGGCAAGTTATGTTAGCACGAAGGCGCGGAGTAACCCTATCTAACACGCGTTCTTGCTAGGGCCTCTGACAATTTTTTTCACAGCACTCTTTCTCAGCTTTCACCTCTACTGATGAAGTTAGACTGGAAGCCGACCCCAAAATAGTTGGGAAAGGCTAGATTGATGATACCAACTACCTATCATCATCATCATTTCAGCCGAAAGACGTCCACTGCTGGACATAGGCCTCTCCCAAGCACCTCCACTTCGACCGGTTCTGTGCTTCTCGCATCCAACGGGTTCCTGGGGCCTTCACAAGGTCTTCGGTCCACCTTGTGGGAGGCCTTCCAACGCTACGTCTTCCGGTACGCGGTCGCCACTCCAGAACCTTTCGGCCCCATCGGCCATCTGTTCTGCGAGCAATGTGCCCTGCCCACTGCCACTTAAGTTTGGCAATTCTTTGGGCCAACTACCTATGATTTAGCATAAAATATAATCAAGTAATCCCTTAAGAGTGCCATTTTATTTCTTTGTGTTAAATCACAATGTGACATCGGATATCTATGGTGGCATCACGGCTAAAGTGGAAAAATGACAACTTACTTTTGAAGGCAATTGTATGTAAGTATTGTCCAACAGAAATTGTACTGTATGGAAAAGTACTGCCAAAATAAGAGACCATTTCAAGTTACTTATGCGTAATAAAATTTTATTACTTTCGTGCCCCGTTAAGAGCGTGTTAAAATCAACAGTGTCCACATCCTGGTCAGTTTAATATTTAAATAATAAATGATAAATGGCTGAGAACAACACAAAAAACAAATGACTGCAGTGGCAGTGTTAATCATTGCAAATTAAAATTTTTTGTCTCACTTTGTCCTTAAGGGCTTGGAGCAAGTTACACAATTACAGAGATATGAAAAAGCACTGTTTTTGTTAGGACTTTATAATCCAAGTATTTATTTTAGTTTATTCTATTCGGGAAACTTACAGCAAATACATATAAACAGTGTTCTTTTGAAGGCCATTTACAAGTTTTCACGGATAAATACTGCTTTTAATTTTTTTTTATGATGTATGGGCCCGCTCTTGACCTCGATCACGCCTGATGGAAAGCGATGGATGATGTCTATGATAGAACAAACGTGCCCAGGACATGCCTAGGGCACTGGGACTCCCACGCATCAACGACACACAGCAGGCTGCTTGAGGCCGGACTCCGGTGGGAGGGTGATCGCAAACCAAAAACAAAAAAGGTCGGTACAAAATACCTATAACATAAATTAGAAAATAGTATTACTACACACATCACATTACATCATCATTTTTTTCAATACTTTTTTATAGCAATAGTTTGCTTGCAGATTAGTGAAGGTAGAATTATGAAAAAAGTCGAGAGATTTCTATTAACTTTGCTTTCTGTATGTAGTGGTATCGTACAAGCGTGTTTGTATCTTAGGTTCCACACTCGGTCATACCTCGGTTTGGTGGCTACCCCTTCTTTAGGAATCCCTAGCGTTTATGAAAAGTAAAAATGCATTAGTAATACAGTGAATTTAGTTGAGGATTCTGAAGACAAGGCCGCTATTAGCAATTAGTACAGGTTCTTTAATATTAATCTCAGTAAATATTCATAAATGCTATAATTATTTGTAATCATCTAATAACATCTAACTTTTTTATGTCCTTAGTTTTTTATATTATTAGTGGTTAGTTTTTAAATTTTATCCTATGGATCTATGTTTTGTAATATCTTCTTCTTTGTAATATCTATTTCAAAGGTATGTTTTCCATTGAAATTGTAGAGACATGAGGCAATTATACTGTGCATGAGGCTCAATCTTTAAAGCATCGGGAAAGCTTTTGATATATTTTCATTTCTTTAAGGTAAACAATCGGTTTACTTTAGTAGGTTGCCCGAAAAACGAATGCCATACTCAAAACCGCTTACCGCTTCTAACTCAAGCCAAACAATTCGTTCCAGCGATTAATTTGGTGAGAAGTGTAATCGATTTTTCGTCCAACTGACTCCGATACAAATAATGAAAACGACGTCCGATGATAACTGTTCCATAAGTGAATAACATGTTCCAATTAATTTATCAACTTCTTTTTGAATGTGGAATTTGTAAATAACTTGAATGCTATGATAGAGCAGAGACTGACCAGTGGTGACTTACGAGTTGCAGGTCGTCAGTTCGAACCCAGGCAGGTACTTTACTGTGTGTAAATAATTTCATGACAACTTCTCTCAAAATGGTGAAAGAAAACATCGTGAGGAAACCGGCATGTTTTAGAACCAAAAATTCGAAGACATGTGACATGCATCAAACCGCAACGGGCACGCGTGGTGGATTATGGCTCACACCCTCTCATAAAGAGGAGGCCTGAGTCCCAGCAGTGAGAACTTTATAGGCTGATTAAGTTAGCTGATTATCCAATCAATTTATCAACTTTGTTTTTTAAAGTCCAAGGCAGGACACGTCAGCCGCATGCACTGGTGCTAGCCAACAGTTTTGACACGGTGGGTGCCTGAGGATGGACGGCGCCGCCGAAGCCGGCCCAGGAACAGGTGGTGAGACGACCTAGACGCGTACTTCAGTACATGGTTCTAGCTGTACCAGTGTGGGTTTTTTAATTGCTGAATTCCTGGTAATAGCTTGTGCGTCAATAAAATCTTACACCGTATATAACTGAAATAATTGATTTACATACTTAAACTAGAGGTAGTTAAGAAATAATTGGATTCTACCTAAACTAGGAATAAACCTGTATCTCATGTATCTCACTCAAGTGCTTATAGGTACATAAGTATTAGGTATCTAAAATACCTATTAATAATAATTAATTTATCTACTTTAATTATGGTTAGGTATATTGACATTGAGCAAAATAGTATGCTACTTTTTTGCATCAATTAAATTAAGACATTGAAAAATAGGAACGTTCTATTATTTTCTTCAAGTCTCCATATCTCAACACAACTCAGTCTATCGCAGTCCACTGCTGGACATAAGCCTCTCCCAGGCTACGCCACATCACCCGGTTCTCCGCCTCCCGGTTAGTACCTACCAACCATCTTTTTAAGGTCGTTGGTTAATACTAGTGGACCAATAGACAAAGACAATACTTTAACATGTACCAATTTCAGTTAGCATTTGTATATTGGTCGCAACTGTACTGCTGAGATAGAAGTTCCAGATTCGAGTCCCAAGCTGGAAAAAGTAATATGGAGATTTCTTGAACAAACTCCATAGTGAACTCTGTAAACAATTTTGACGTTGTTTCCTTGGCAATGAACTTCTGCACTCTGAAACAATACCTCTCATTATTCAACACACACTCACAAAATGACGTCACAACAAAACAACCACAGCTTCGCAAGTTCAGTGGCCAATAAATAAATATAATTAATTTTTCGCACCGTCTGTCTGTCCGTGCGTCTGTCCGCTTCGGCGCGTGCGTGACGTACGGCTCTGCATCGCGATTCGATGGCAGTTATTATTATATTTATTATACTAATAAGGAGATAACGTTTTGTCGGTTCAAGGAGCGAGGTTGTAATGGCATTCCTTTCATATAAATTGTAAGAAGATTTTGGCGTTACAAGCTTTCTTGCTGTTATCCTGGCAAACTTTCGTCGACAACGACAAAGTTCAATATGATGTTTGATACCTACTATGGTCGATAGGATAAACCTGGTCTTTTTCTTCATAATCATAATCAGCCTATAATGTTCCCACTGCCGACACACAGGCCTGCTCTCTGTGAGCGGGCCCAGTGCGGGTTGGTAGATGTCACATGTCTTCTAATTTTTTGTTCTAGGACATGCCGGTTTCCTCACGATGTTTTCCTTCGCCGTTTTGAGAGCAGTGGTGATGAAATAATTTACACAGTTCGAGTGGGTCCAGTTGACCAAAGACTCGTAAAGCGCCTGTCTGGGTTCGAACCTACGACCTACAAATCGTAAGTCGCGGCCGATACCGCTGGGCCACCACTGCTCTCAATTCGATGGCCTTTTTCTTGTGATAAGGTACTACTTGTGTGAGTAGTAGTATGGTGAGGAATCTTCAACTGGTGTATGTCCAACTCCTGCCCGCTTAGCCATACTTACAATTTTATCTCTACTCTACGAATAATAAACATCTCTTTCTATACAAACTGACAGTTTCTTTCGTTAATTTTGGACATCGCACCGTAGAAATCTTTTTACAATCTTTCATTTTATCTTTCGTTTCCGTTTTGTACAGAGATCTTGCTTATGTGCGCTGCCGTATGTCGAATAAAGTCACTCTGTATTATATCCTCAGCATATTATGAGGGTTCTTGGATTAGTAACTAATACTTGGTTGTGGCACTTACTACCCAGGTACGTTAAACGTATATATTTCAATATATAAAGATCCCATTAAAATAGATGGAGAAACTTTTAGAAATCATTCAGACCACCAAAATAAGGACGACGGTAAAAAATATATAAGAAAAACGCATTAGATACTTACACGAAAAATAATCAGCTAACGAAAATACACTAATGTGCCGGCAATTTAATATTTTAGGTCAAAATAAAATCACTTTAATCAGTGTTTTTTTTTTGCTTGGATATCTTTGGTTAGACGTACTGAGCGCTGTGTTAAAATTTGTCCATCTATTTTAATGGGACCCTGTATATATGTATTTCCACTACTGAAAGCGTTTATACATATGTAACACTTTTAGTAAGTAACAACGTTTTTAAAGCAAAGAATGGAGTTGTTTCAAAGTAAACACTTCCAATATGCCATCAGATAATCAATAGATTTTTGACCATGGGAAAAAGTATGAAGTACACGCGAATCCCAAAAGAAAGTCCCACACCATAGCCAAACAAAACAACACCAAAACCACTCATTTCACCCCGAAACAAACATGATTTTTTACGAGCAACTCCAGGCTACATAAAGCATTGTGATTTAAAAGTAAAATGCTGGACAGGGAGACGGAGCGTCGCCGACAGTGACACACGACCTGGCCCCCAAACTGCGGGGCCCGTTGGTAGAATAAAAGAATTGTTTTGGGCCAGGACGCCGACGAATGCCGCGCATAGCTTGGACCCCAATTAAGATCCCGTAAGATTGTCGTCTTGTGTTTTTAGTGGGCTGTAGGGACAGTATGATTGAGGAATTTGAAGGGATATTACGGCAGTATAAAGTGAAGGACACTTTGCCTCTCAGCATACTCAAAGTAAAAAAAAAAATGTTTTGATCTGGAAAATAACTAGGCCCTCCGAGGAGATCTTCTGGGCACGCTCGTTCCATCATAGACCTCATCCATCGCTTTCCATCAGGCGTGATCGAGGTCAAGAGCGGGCCCATTCAGCAATAAAAAAAAGAACTAAGAATGAACTAAGTATGTTCTATAATTAATCAATGTTTTCTCTCTTCAGTAATTTCTATATTTAGAAGCCAGTTGCATTTAGTGAATCTTAATTTTCTCAATTACCACGCCATCCACCACTTGCTAGAGGCATCTGGAAATAAATACCTACATCACCTTCTATTTTTAAAAGCTCTTGTTTTCATTGGTCTTAAATTATCACAGCAGTGGTGGCCAAGTGGTAACGGCCGCGACTTACGAGTTGTAGGTCGTAGGTTCGAACCCAGACAGGCGCTTTACTTTGTGTTGATTATTTCATCACCGCTGCTCTCAAAACGGTGAAGGAAAACATCGTGAGGAAACCGGCATGTCCTAGAACCAAAAATTCGAAGACATGTGACATCTGCCAACCGGCACTGGGCCCGCGTGGTGGATTACGGCCCACTCCCTCTCACCGAGAGGAGGCCCGTGTCCCAGTAGTGGGAACATTATAGGCTGATTATGTTATGTTATGTATCACTAGATTAGGAGTCATCCTAATATGTATACCCTCTGATATAAAAATCAGAACAGAAGACCACTTACACCTGTATATACAGAGATATTAAACCCAAAGGTACTCTCGTAGTAGGATTGTCCTACAAAATTCTTCGCCACAGCCATCCTACACAACCGAACACTTTTTCAACGTTTTTATTTGTCCCAATCTGTTTTTTAACACCTCCCAACGGCGCGGGCGCAGCGTGGAGATCTCGTGATTATTACAACACAGGATTTAATGAGTTTGTTTCTGATTTCACTAATCGAGATTACGGTGATTCATAACTAACAGACTTACATACTAATCACCGTGTCGCTTGTGTGCTAAGGAGGTGGGCAAAGAGATAGGTGCGTAGTTTTGGGGGAATTAAAAATGAATCTGAAGGGGCTCATGGCTAAGTTATAAAAGCTGCACGGGTCGATCGATTAGATTAAGCTACGATTTTCGGGGTCAGTCCGTAGATGAGTGATCATCTTTACATAGCCAGACCCCTCCATGCCTCGGACAGAATGTTAAGCCGTTGGTCCCAGCTGTCATTCGTGGATCTTTGACAGTCGTCACGGGTCGTCAGAAGCCCAAAAGTCTGCCAACCAGTCTTACCAAGGGGTAAGACTGGTTTGGAGGGGGGGGTTTGGAGGTCAGATAGACATAAAATACTGATATTCAGCTGCATTGGTTAAATCTAGGCAAATGTTGATGTAGTTTTTGTCCGCTCTTCTTCAAAGGAAACCATACCATAACATCATACCTGGTTCTCCCGAACTCGTAGACAGAAGTGCTAGTACCCATATTTGGCCAGTTTTCGTCCAGTCTCAAAAGCGCGAGCCTATCACCATGAACTCAGCTGCAAATCCAGACTCTGATCTGTTACTGAGCATTTTCTAATGAAAAAACCCAATAATTCTTTGCTAGACCCGACTTGTGGCTAAGTAATAACAGCCGCATGCTGTGGTTGTTTCGTGGATGGGTGGCCGTGGCCATCTTTACATACCAAGACCCCTCCGTGCCTCGGAAAACACGCTAAGCCGTTGGTCCCGGCTGTCATTCATGGATCTTTGATAGTCGCTATGGGTCGTCAGAAGCTGCATCTGGTTAGACTAGAAGCCGACCCCAACATAGTTGGGAAAAGACTAGACAGTTGATGATGACTGCTCAACCCAGTTATCGAACCGAGTACCTCTCACCAATCACACTCACGGTTACTAGGTCAACCAGGCATTTATCAGTAAAAAAAAACCTTATTGGTCTAATAAATAACTTAATACATTTTTATTAGAACAGAAACGGCTTCCAAAGAAACGTTATTAATCAATCAGTCGATAATTACCCTGAACATTGATACGTTTAACGGCCATATAGACGTGTTAATTAATTCCTAGTAGGTCGGTTTACAGTCGAGAGGAAGATGCGAGATTGAGACCAATATATTAATGTTGACTACTTAATTAAGGATATGAAGATTTGCAACGAAAACAACGAAACGATGGATGGACTGTGTGAATGATGATATGGTTAGAAAGGGGGTGACTACCGAGATGACGACTAATAGAGGAGTATGGAAGAAAAGACATATTGCGCCGACCACAAATAAACTGGGATAAGGACAGGATGATGATGATGTGATGGGAGGATTTATACCGAAGCGAATATGAGCCACTGTATAACTTTTATTGACATCCTAGATGTGCCCCGTGGTTGCACCTGCATAAGTTTCGATCCCGTGGGAATATCGGGATAAAAAATAGCCTATGTGTTAATCCAGGGTGTCAGCTACCTCCATACCAAATTTTATCAAAATTGGTCCAGCCGTTAGTGCGTGAAGAAGTAACAAACACACAAACACACTCACAAACTTTCGCCGTTATATAAGTGTGATAAATGGAAATGGACTGCCTCGTTGGTTTAGTGTCAAGCGCTACTGCTGTGAATGAGGTCTTGGCTTCGATCCCCAGGACTGGTAGTGTGATTGAATTTTTCTATCTGGAATTTCTCAGTAGCAGCCCGGAGTCTGGATTTGTGCCCGGTTGACGGCAATAGACTCGCCTCCTGTTACATCATCATCTGCCTAGCCTTTTACCCAACTATGTTGGGGTCGGCTTCCAGTCTAACCAAATGCAGCTGAATACCTGTATTTTACATGGAGTGACTGCCTATCTGACCTCCACAACCCAGTTACTGGGTAATACGATACCCCTTGGTAAGACTGGTTGTCAGACTCGGGCTTCTGACTACCCGCAACGACTGTCAAAAGATCCACGAATGACAGCCGGGCCCAACGGCTTGACGTGCTTTCCGAGGCACGGAGGGGTCTCGGTATGTAAAGATGGTCACCCATCCACAGACCAACCGCGGCAAGCGTAGCTTAACCTGATCGATCGACCTGTGCGGCTGTTATTATTTAACCACGGGCCTCTGGTACTCACCTCCTGTTAGATGGGACTTAAAAATAACTGGCGAAATTTGGATGCACAGAGGCCAGCACATCAAGTTACCCCAATCTGTCAAAATTTCCCAATTGAATAAGAACCTTATTCCTTAGTGGTAAAGTTGAAAATCTATCAAAGAAATTTGACAGATTGAGGTAGCTTGATGTGCTGGCCTCTGTACTATACGTACTCCTCTGCCGAACCCTTCAGATATACATGGCGTGATGGTATGTATGTCTATCAGTATGTAATTATCCTGAACATCGATACTTTTAACGGCCATATAGGTGTGTTGATGAATTCCTAGTAGGTCGGTTTATAGTCGAGTGGTGGAGATGCGAGATTGTGACCAATATATTAATGTTGACTACTTATTTAAGGATGGGAGGATTTACACCGAAGCGAATATGAGCCATGATTTTTGTTTCAAATAAAATTTCTGTTCGTCTACTAACTCCAGCTTGAATGAATGAATGAATGAATTGCACCGAGCCCAGCATGGTTAAACCAGACTCGATTAATCGAATGAACCCCAAGATTCGCACTAGCTCCTGTAGCCTCATGTTCATGGGGCTACAGCGACCATTGCATATCAAGGAATAGACCGGGGGGCATTTATTTGGGGATGCGTTAAAGTAGTCCGCGAAACACAAAATTTTATTAATTTAATTTCCTTTAGTTAATTCGAAATTCATTTACTTCCGTTTTTGGCATTTTGCAGGTCAATGTCAGGTCGAATGTTGATTAATGATATGATTCGCGACCGTAACAAATATGGATTTTACAGACTTATAATGTTTAGAATCAGCAATACAACTCCTTAAAGCGATAGCGTCAGGGTAGTCCACGAAATTCAAATTTTCTTACGTTTTTTGCAATTTCAGGCTGCGGCTTCTTGATTCTACATATCCACAGTAATTAAAGGCTTGTATTCCTGCCAATCACGGAACGATCAGTATTAAGATTACAAGCAAAGTTCTTCCAATTCGTTTATGGTATTTATCCAAAGTCGTATGTGTGAAAACTATGCTTTTGAATGCTTTTTAGGCTTCCAAACATAGGTTTTAGAATCGCATAGTAAAACTTTTGGCAGTATCCACGCGTCACCAAGCAAATGATAGCTTTTACAAGTATTGCTGACACATCAATCAATCAGTTCTTCCTATATCAGCCCACTGCTAGACACAGGCCTGTCCCATGCTGCGCCACAACACCCTATCCTCCGCCTTCCGCACCCAGTCTGTTCCAGCCACCTTTTTGAGGTCGTCTGTCCATCTAGCTGGGGGGCGTCCCATACTACGCATGCCGATGCACGGTCTCTAATCCAGAGACATGTTATAAACGCAACTCAACTTTTTATCCCAAACCCAACTTAATCACAGGCGAGCGCTCATTTGGATCATGTTCATTCCCATTCGCTTCGGTGTAAATGCAGCTTCCATAACAAGGTTCCTGGCATAATACGAGTTAACAAGCTGATAGTAAACCAATTATTAAGGGCAGTAAACTGTTCCCGGTAACCAGGCTGTTCACAAAATAAAAACTCTAAACACGTTCATTAAACTGTAAAACGATCGCTGAAATTCGGTGAAGCTTTGCATTTTGTATATTTATTGGTAGTTTTATTTATTGTTTGTGCATATTTTGTGTTTGTGTGTATGTGTTTTCGTGTATTTTATTTTGTTAGCCACCCAATTGGTTCAATTAAAGTATACAGAACGATACACTTTGACTGTAGGGCTAAGAAGAAACTGAAGTGGCAGTATAAGTGGGCTGGTCATGTTTGTCGAAGAAAGAAAATAAGTTTATTTTTCTGTGTGGTAGATTACAGCTCAGTCCCCCTCGGAGAGAGGAGGCCTGTGTCCCAGCAGTGGGAACATTATAGGCTGATTATGCCACCTAAAATTGAGAAAATAATTTCTCTTTTAATTTGAATCCTTATCTGCGACCGAGAGCAATACTAATTATCAGTTATAGCTAATTATAGGAACAAGGCAAAATTAATTAGTTATTCGTAAAGCAATTATCGACTGATTCATTAATTACGGCACCTTGCTGTTCTGATTGCTTTGAATTAGGATTTAATTTACTTTTCTTTTAGGTAGGCAGTGGGTTTTTAATTTTCATTATAATACATTTTTCTTAGGCAGATAGCTAAATAAGGCTTTATTTTTTGCGTCTTTTTTCTCTATTGAAAAGTCCTCCAGACCGTATTACGGCCATGGCGGCCAATCTCAACGGAGACCACAGAGTACATTAAATATACCTAGCCTTCGGCGCGGGAGATATTATAGCGCGGATTGCCGTCCCATCGGACTATGAGAGCGAGGGAAGAGGGAGTGCACCTGTGTCTGCGCACACACTTGTGCGTGCACTATAATATCTCCCGCGCCGAAGGCTGGTTTCCGCTGAGATTTGCCGCCATGGCTGAAATACGGTCTGTAGGACTATATATGTGTGTATTTAATGTATTTTTTTTTTGTAGTATGCGTTTTTTTCTTTGTACAGTATAAACAATTTGTCAATGTTTCTTTTCTGTTTTGTGCGATCTCTGGGTCTGGCCATGTTCGCCCCGCAAACATGATTGGATCGCTGTCCCTTCATAGCTTATTTTTCCTAGAATTAATAATATAGGTACACTGCCGATGATTGAAACGAAACTATTTGAAATAGAACATAATAAAATTGTGCGTAAAATTGATTGCATTTATGATTACAAGACCAGTAACTGAAATAATAACTTCGGTTGAGGGTCTTGTAATAATGACTTATCCGTTGTAAAACTTCCAATATATTATACTTATATTTCGTTTATTTATCTATATACATATTTTAGTTACATTTTTTAATATTTCTTAAAATATAAAAAATAAGTTATACTTATTATTATTATATATCTGCGTGTAAATTTTAAACACCTCTTCTCAGAGAGAGAGAGAGAAGGTACCTATGGGACTAGCTAGGGGATTAGCTATCAACGATTTTCTAGTTGAAGAAACGTAAAGACGTCAGCACATCAAGCTACTACAATCTGTCAAATTTCTTTAATAGATTTTCAAATTTATCGCTAAGCAGTTCAAAGTTGATTGGGAAAATTTTACAGTTTCGAGTAGCTTGATGTGCTGGCGTCTGTACAAAAGCTTTTACTAAGTCGAACTCTGGATATTTCGAATTCTTCTATAGGTACTTACCTAGGTACAGTAGATTCCCGGGTCGGGCAGTGTTCTTGAGTTTTTACATCTGGAATTTCCAGTAGTAGCCTGGATTTGATCCAGACCAGTCCAGTCCATCCATCCAGTTGATGGCAATAGGCTCGCCCCCAATTCATCATCATCTGCCTAGCGTTTTCCCAACTATGTTGGGGTCGGCTTCCAATCTAACCGGATGCAGCTGAATACCAGTATTTTACATGGAGTGACTGCCTATCTGACCTACACAACCCAGTTACTGGGTACTACGATACCCCTTGGTAAGACTGGTTGTCAGACTTTTGGGCTTCTAACTACCCGTAACGAATGTCAAAGATACAAAGATCCACGAATAACAGCCGGGACCAGTGGCTTAACGTGCTTTCCGAGGCACGGAGGGGTCTTAGTATATAAAAATGGTCACCCATCCACAGAACATTACTCTATCGCCCCCAATTACAGGGGAATTTTTAATTTATTTCATTAACAATTTTTACATTGTGTCGAAATGTATTACATTTAGATCTAAAATAAACTGAAATAAAACTTAAAGATAAAAAATATACCTACTTTCTTGACTTAAACGTAACTGGCAAAATGTAGGTGTACCATAGATATCCGAAGGTGTACTGCAGTGCAGGTACAACTCTGCCCAACCCTTCGGACGTGATGAGGCGTGATGTTATGTTATGTCTATAGGCAACTAATGTGGGAAGATCTCACCAATGTATCCACACGAATGAGAAGCAATCCATGAAAAGGTGCCAGTAATTATAACATGAACGTGCAAACAGACATGTTATTTGTTCGTACGCGCAAACAACAATAAACAACGTTGTAATGTTGTGTGTTTCCGGTGGAAAATGTCTATCTAACTAGCCGGTAAATATCTGACGGACATACGGGAACATGGCGTCGCGAGCTGTTCAGATTCAGATAATTTTATTTGCTCAAACATGTCTGCACATACATTACAATGCATGCAAGGTGTTATATGTACATGGAGTTGTGCTAACATGTTTACCATATTGTCATAGTGTGCAAAATATTAATATAAGTTTAAAACTAAAACAAAATAATAATTACAACATTCATTAAACATTGAAAATGCTGACATAAGTAAATAAATTGAATTAAATTGATTGATTACATAATTATTTCATATAGAAATAGATAGGAGTTACATACAAACTTGTCAATTAATCGTATTCACTTATTTACATAGTTTTAAAACAACAACTTATAGAGGGGCTTGTGGCCAAGTAATAACAGCCGCAAGGGCGATCGATCAGGTTGCCGCAGTTGGTCCGTGGATGTGGGACCATTTTTACATACCAAGACCCCCTCCGTGCCTTCGAAAGCACGTTAAGCCGTTGGTCCTAGGTACCAAAATGGTATTTTGTCCAATGGTTCAATAGGAAGACATTTCAGAAAATCTATAACCTTTTATTTATAATTTAGGTTTTCCACATTCTCCACCACGTTATTTTAAGGGATGATGCAGTTGAAATTAATGCTTCAGTTGTAACTTTAAGACGACAACCAACGGAAAAACAAATGAATTAAAATCCAAAATCAGTTCAATGTAGTTCTCCCATCTGTCTGTCCGTATGTCCCACCGGTGCTACGGAACGTTCTCGTTCATTTCATTACCGATCGTGAGCAGATATCGTTACTGCGTGCCGAGTTCACCGATACAGTATACGCAAGAATTTCAGATAAACCGTCCCAAGTAATTGGTGTGAAAGTAATGTATTTCAATTAGGGATTCTAGCGCCTTTGGTTAGATTTTTTTTTTTTTTTTTAGCCTATACTGTCCCACTGCTGGGCAAAGGCCTCCCCCAAGTCCTTCCAGGAACTCCTTTCTCGCGCCACCTCAAACCAGCCCTCGCGGTACGCGTCCAGGTCATCTCGCCACCGCTTTCTGGGCCGACCTCGGCGGCGCCGTCCATCTTCAGGCACCCATTGTGTAGAAATTTTTGCCCAGCGGTCATCCTGCATGCGGCTGATGTGACCTGCCCAGTCCCACTTGAGCCTGGCAGCTTTCTTGCCTACGTCTGTTATACCCGTTTTGGAGCGCAGCATGGTGTTCCGAATTTTGTCCTGTCTTTTTACACCCAGGATGCTGCGCTCCATCGCTCTTTGGGAAACGCCAAGGCGGAACTTTTGCGACTCGGTGAGCGACCAGGTCTGAGCACCATAGGTTAGGATGGGCAGGATACACATGTCGATAAGTTTGCGCTTCAGGGAGATCGGCAGATCGGTTAGATATGTTACAATTTTCTTCATTATTGTTTCGTTGGAGAGGTGGAAAGAGAGTAGGAAGGCTTTTTCCAGCAGTGGGACATTCATGGCTAAAATAATAGTTTTGTTAAAATAGCAGTTCGGCGCGCGCGCTCGTGTTAGTCGCACGTCTTATCTATAACCCCCTCCCAGTTCCTTCACATCGCGAACTAGTGATGGGAATACGTTTGTTAAAAAGTTGTCGATATGGAACGTTTCTTGACGCGCTCCAATTCTGTCGGTAAACGCCCTCTCGAAGGCTCTTTCAACGCTAATGAGTGGAAAATACCTAGAAGAGGTGCGCGTCACGCCGAGCAGCGTCCACCTGATCCAATCAAGACTATCAACAGTTTTAGTCCTCTGCCTGGCAACCAATCAGCTGCCGCTGATTCCAACACAAAACTTCGTGATGCTGTCACCAAAAAGATCAGCCGCTTTCCTCCTATCGTCTTGGAGATACAACCCACCTGGACACATGAGTACATCAAAACGATAATGATGTCGTACTCAAAAAACTTTCACCTACAGTACAGACGTAATAATCGAGTAGCTGTTATCTGCCACACGTCCGAAAGTCACCAAGTCATCAAAGAAGGTCTACGTACTAAGGACATTGCTTTTCACACCTACTCGCGAAAGGATGAGAAGATGTATAAGGCAGTGATCTTCGGTCTTCCTGACTATGTCGAGGATGTACTTCCAGCCGAAATCTCCTCCCTTGGTTTCGAAAACGTGATTGTCCGTAAAATGAGAGTACCGGCCGAAAAGACTTCCTATTGCCCTCCTTTTCTGGTTCAATTGTCACCTGGCGCTGATTTCGCAAAATTTCGACAGATCAGACTCCTGTGTAACACCGTAGTACAAATCCGGAAATACCGTAGCAACAATCGCTACGGAACACAGTGTTATAGATGTCAAGGTTTCGGCCACTCGGCCACTAATTGCAACTTAGCACCCCGCTGTGTGAAATGTACTGAACCCCACAAGACTGAAGAGTGCCCCAAGAAGACCCGGGACCAGCCAGCCAAGTGCTGTAACTGTGGTGGAAATCACCCTGCAAATTTCCGTCAGTGCAAAGAGCGCGAAAATTATTTAAAGATTTTACGGGAACGCCAGGAACAACAAAAAGCCGTCAGGACTATTAATCCGCCACTGAAGACAAACATAGTTGATGAGCGACCCTGGAACATTGTAGCTGCCGCCAATACACAAAAAGCCACTGTTAAAGAAAATCCACAAGATCCGGCGACAGCTGACATGCTGGCTATTTTAATGACGATAAAAACCATCAAAAGCCAATTTCTAGGTTGCACTAGTATGATGGATAAAGTTATTTTAATTTTAACCCACCTTGGTCAGTATGTGTAAAACACAAAATGTACGTATCCTCTACTGGAATGCCGATGGCATTCGCTCTAAAATCACGGAACTGTTGGACCTGGTAAGCGAGCTTTCTATTGATATTGTAGCACTGTCAGAGACCAGAATATCCCCCCACATCAAATTACACACCCCTGGCTTCACCTGTTACCGGTGCGATAGGAAACCTGACGGACACGGCCAAGGAGTCGCAATTTTAGTCAAATCGGACATAGAACACACCCCTCTAAATATACCTATAACTAAAAACCTAGAGTGTGTGGGAATACAAATGGCTCTATCAAATCAGGAAATCGCCTTTATTTCAGCCTATCAATCGCCTAACCAACCTTTACTACCCACGGACTTAGACGCAATTATCAATGTTCGACCTAAAACTCTCATCATGGGTGATCTTAACACTAAACACTCCTACTGGCACTGCTCTCGCTCCAACATTCACGGCGAAGTACTTTTCGATCACATGGTCAACAACGAATATGACATTCATGCACCTTCTAGTCCCACACTAGTCCACTACCATAGCACGCATTTACCATCTACCCCTGATATTATCATAGCCAACTCTGTTTATCACCTTTCAGAGCCTCAGGTAATCACCAGTCTTTCTTCTAACCACCTGCCTGTATGCTTTGCCGTAGCTGGTAAAGTCAACAGACAAGCGCGTATCATCTTTAATTACAGAAAGGCTGACTGGAAAGGCTATAGATCTCATTTGAACGAATCTATAACGTTAGACCAAACAACGCTAGACTCTCCTGAGGCAATTGACCTTGCTGCTGAGTATCTTACCCAATCAATCATTAATGCAAGAGATAAATCCGTCCCTAAATTACCAAGTGATAGTAGTCATAAACTCCCTCGTCGGATCAGGTCGCAAATAAAAATTAAAAATCGTTTTCGTAAATTAGCCTTGGAAGAATTTAATCGGTACAACCGTCGTCAGCTATTCTTCCAAGTCAACAACATGCAGAAATCCATCAAGTCTAAGATCCAAGCCTTAAATGACAATGTCTGGAACAATAAATTAGCTAAAATAACAAACCCTGCTTCGGACTTATGGAGAGTAGTCAAGTCTTTAAACCACCAGCCTATTTCAATACCCCCTCTAACAACATCTAATAATACTACCACCTCCTCAGAGCTTGAAAAATGTGAGACACTAGCCAATACTTTCCTAGAAAACATGAACCTAACTAAACATTGGGTCAGTGATCCCACCACTGAAGAGGCAGTCAAAGATTCCAACAAGTTGCTGGACTGTTACCAGTTGGATGACTACCCATCACTTGTTAGGCCGAATGAGATTCGAAAACTTGTGAGAAAACTAAAACCAAACAAAGCGCCTGGCTTTGACGGCCTAGGAAATGGCTTACTGAAGAATCTCCCTCAGAAAGCTATTGTTTATTTGACAAAAATGTTTAATGGTTGCTTACGCCTCGCATACTTCCCGAAGACATTTAAGCACGCTAAAATCATAGCTATTAAGAAACCTGGGAAGGATCAAAATATTCCTTCTAGCTATCGGCCGATTAGTTTACTACCAAGCATAGGAAAACTACTAGAATCCATCATCTTATCCCGTCTCTCAAAAGCAACTGCGCATATTTTGATTCCCGAACAGTTTGGTTTTCGAAGCTCACATTCAACCACGCAACAGTTAGCCAGAGTGGCTGAACACATATCCCATGGGCTAAACCGCAGTCTTTCAACAGGCATGATCCTACTAGACATTGAAAAAGCGTTTGATTGTGTATGGCACGATGGACTATTACATAAGTTAATCAAACATGAAGTACCTCTATGTCTAGTAAAACTCATTCAAAATTACTTACAAGATCGATCCTTCTCTGTCTACGTAGGCAAAGAGCATTCTGCCCCTAAACTCATACCAGCCGGTGTGCCCCAGGGTTCACTTGTGGGGCCGTACCTCTTTATACTTTACCTGAATGACATACCTAAACAGGCGCACACACAACTTGCCATCTATGCTGATGACACTGCAACATTCACGACAGACAAAGACATTGACATAATCACTGGACGGCTACAATATTCATTGGAAGTACTCAGCCAGTTTTTCAAGACCTGGAAACTGAAACTAAATTCCACAAAAACCGAAGGAATTCTGTTTACTAGAAAACGCAAACTACCTATTAGATTCGTTAAAATCGATGATTTCCAGATAACATGGCGTGAATCGGTTAAATATTTAGGCATAATACTGGACAAGACCCTTAACTGGAACAAAAACACTGAACTAACTATAAAGAAAGGTGCAAAAGCCCTAAATTCATTAAAACCTATTTTAAATCGCAAATCCATTCTCAGTCCTTCAACAAAATTGCTTATTTATTCTACCTTAGTAAGACCATGCTTAACTTACGCAGCACCTGTCTGGTCCAGCCTGGCAGAAACCAAATATATTAAACTCCAAACAATCCAGAATAAAGCATTAAAATTAGCATATAACACACCATTTCGCACAAACCTTAAAACATTACACATGCGTATAAAGTATCCATTTTTAAAAGATTACATATTAAAAATTTCACGTAAATTTTACCTGCATAAAAACCCCTCACACCGTAATACACTAATATCTGCAATAGGTAAAAGCAGACTAAATTCATTGTCTTACGCTCCAACTTACAATCGATATCGACTCCCCCATCACTACTTCCTCCGTGACGTATCATGACGATAGCTCGCTTGCTAGCTGACGCCGCTTGACCGGCCGTGTATATATAAGACCTATGCGCGGTCTACCCGCTATTTAACTCATTTTATTATAGCATTATAATAAACCGTACATTTTGTATCTTAAACATGAAATATTATGTGGGTCCATACTAAGGCTTGCACATACCTAGTTGTTAAACGATGTACATTATAAGTCAATTCATGTCAACTCAAAATTTGTAATTAAAACATGTTTTAATGTTTGTAAAGGCGAAATGTAGCCTATGTAACATAAATTAATCACGAACTGTGTACAAATAGAATAAGATCATTTGTAAACACTATTGTAATAACCTTTTCTAGTAATAAAGACCTTGAAAAATCAATCAAATAGTTTTGTTGCTTTCTGTGACTGAGTTGAGTTTTTTTTTAAACTGCCACTTATATCCTTGCAGTATACACTAAAATGCATGTCTGTTGCCATGTAGCTTCCGGTATTTCATTAATGATATTTTTACTTTCATCTTATTTTGGATTCATTTATGGTTATTTATTAATTTAAATTTTCTGTCTTAAACAGACTGGCTGGCAGACAGATCCTCCATTTTTGGTTCTTTTGTAATTGTTTCGCAGATTCTTAAAAAAATGATGATAACAATTCTTGACTGTAAAAACTTTGGTCTATCTGCAATGAAAGATACAATGATATTAATAAATCACACCGAAAAATAATAAAGTAAACAAAAAATAACATAAAAGTTTATCTAAAAACCTTACATATACTAAGTACAAAACCCACTCGACTCTAAAACATAAATAAATAATTATATGATTATGTTGAATGAACCTTAATCACCTGCTAATCACAGCTCTTGGAGTACCATGCGGGCTAATAACGTAATGACGTGGGAGAGAGAGCGCGCTCTATGACAGACAGAGATAGGTATACGTCGCGGCTGATCGCCTCGAATTAAAGGAGATGCGTGCACGCAAATTTTAGAAAGTCACTTTTTGATGTTTGGATAGGGTTTTAATGTGATTTCGAAGATAATATTGACAGTGGCAGTTGAAGTGGTATTGTGGAAGCTGCTTCTAGGAATATCGACATCATCATCCTCCTACTGCTGAGCAGTCGTGGCCCAGTGGTAACGGCCACGACTTACGAGTTATAGGTAGTAGGAACCCAGACAGGCGCTTTACTTTGTACAGCAAAGCGTCACCTTTGCTCTCAAAACGGTGAATGAAAACATCGAAAGGAAACCGGCGGAATGTTCTAGAACCTAAAATTCGAAGCCATGTGACATTTACCAACCCGCACTGGGCCCGAGTGGTGGATTACAGCCCATTCCCTCTCACCGAGAGGACGCCTGTGTTCCAGCAGTGGGAACATTATAGGCTGATTAAGATAATGTAATGTCCTACCGCTCGTCCTTATCCCAATTTATTTGAGATTTTAATTTCCTGTATTTGTCTATAAAGCTTTTATTGGTTTCTTTTTTTTTTGTCAATTCAATTAAGAATCTGTGGTGTAATTGCGTAACACACTTACAGTAGCTATGGCTTCCATTTTGACAGTTCAACAACATTCGTTGCGATAGTTATGTTGTTGAGCAGACAAGGGAGAGTGGGAAACAAATGTATGGGGTCTAGGTCCACCCTTCAATAGTAACATTGGATATACCGTTGGATAGGGCTTTTAAAGTGGAACATTTGTTACTAATAAAACTATCGTCAAATGTTAGTACTTTCGGAGATACGACGTCTTAAAGTCGTCTCAGTCTAATATATTCTTTATGGATATGTATAAGGTAGAATAGTGTTAATACATGATTACATGTATTTCACTTTAAAACAGAAAATATTTATTATTCGTCCTGGACATCAATGACAAATCTTATTTCTATTGAGAGGTGGGCCGACCATTACTCATTGTCCTTTTTCAAACATATATGTATTTTGAAGGATATTGCTTATCTATTGCTACCAATAGATAAGCAATATCCTTCAAAATCATTCAGATTGTGGGTGAAAGTACATTACGCAATTAGGGTGCTGTTTCTAAGTAGCAGAAATTTTGCAAAATCGGCCGGCTGAAAAAGAGATTTTTTTTTACTTGTTTTTAACAAAGAGAACTATATACAAAGTGCAATAAAAATTTCCCAAGTTCCAGCGACTTAAAAATATTTTTTTTCAATCTTGAAACGTCTTGAAGTACGGTACTCATAAAACAGTCCAGGATTGAAAACAGCTGTTCTTGAAGATTACAATTTATAATATTTATAAGTCATTATGATTATTCTAAGGACTTTTAGTCGATTCAGTTATCAAAGAAATAATTTGTGAACAGTAAAAATAACACCTTTTAACGTTACTTTTAAGAAGCTGTACAGATTAGTATGCATTATGAAGATATAGCCATAAAATTTTTATTGCTATGACGCTATCAAAAATATTTCCGCTTAATACCTTATTGGTAACCGCAGACCTGGAAAATGCAAGCAATAATCTGCTTTATAACAAAGGTTTTAGTAGCTAGAATGGTGTGGTAGTTTTCGGACATGATGTCACATTTTGTGGTGTACTGGATTGAATGATATCATTACTTATTTTGCGAATATATAAGTGAATGCAGCGATTATGTCAATGATAGCAGTAATATTATTTGGGTTTGGCCCGTTGTATTGACGACAGCACATCAAGCTACTACAATCTGTCAAACTTCTTTAATGAAATTTCAACTTTATCGCTAAAGCATATGCTTCAAAGTTGATTGGGAAAATTTGACAGTTTCGGGTAGCTTGATATGCTGGCGTTTGTACAAAGCACGGTTTCTTTACGGTACAGCGCGAGCCGCACCGTAGAATGATCGTGTGAGCTTGTATATGCGCATACGGCAACGTGCCGTAGAGCCATAGAAATGTAAAATATATATCTATGCGTAGAGCTCAACACATGCTCAACAACAAGCAGTCAACAAGCTTCCATAGTGATCCATACAACACTGATGACCGGACATGGCAAATCAACCGTAGCTTTTCCCGGCAAGAAAAACGTGTGTAACATTCCTCGATCCTTCCAAAAAATATTATTATATTTTATTAAATTGTGATGAGAAAAATCATCGATGAAAAAAAAAAGGAAGTTATAAACAAACCTCAAGTGTCAAATGAAAAACATCTTTGAAAGTGGAATAATTGTTAGTTGTTCCTTTAGTTGATTTATCTAACGAAGCAGTTCCTACTATTTACATATTATAAGCTAACGCTTAAAATAATAATATGTGTATATATACATGTATATGAAAAAAGAAGCAAAAGAATCATAGGGCATCAACTAATTCGTCCGCATCACTGACAGGAACAGTGGCCAAAAGGCTGGCAGCATTGCTATATTTTATGGCGATGGTCAATGTGGCGATGGCTAATTCTGTAACATACATAACATAATCTGCCTATAATGTTCCCACTGCTGGGAAACAGGCCTCCTCTCAGTGAGAGAGAGTGGGGCGTAACCCACCACGCGGGCCCCGTGCGAGTTGGCAGATGTCACATGTCTTCGAATTTTTGGTTCTAGGACATGCCGGTTTCCTCACGATGTTCTCCTTCACCGTTTTGAGAGCAGTGGTGATGAAATAATTAACACAAAGTAAAGCGCCTGTCTGGATTCAAACCTACGACCTACAACTCGCAAGTTGCGGCCGTTACCACAATATAAAGTCATTTAAAATTCGAATTTTTCCTCGTCCTATTCTAAGTCACACAGACTTCGCGTTAAAACAATCACGCATCCCGCATTCGCGGATGAAGAGTACGCTTGCCACAACCGCAACCAAACTTCATCACATATCTAATGAATAAGTGGAAAAGTCGTGATTGCGTCAGTTTAGCTAATTAAGTAATGAACACTTTCCATTGCGTGACACAGACCTGGCAGGGGGCCAAAGGCTGCGGTGATGAAAACGTCGAACAGGATCGTACGGACGAGATTATTAATTGGGTAGCACGCATATAAATGATAAATGATTTATTTCTGTAAGTACTTAGGTTTGTACAAACACTTTTACACGTCAATCATATTTTTTTTAAGCTAGATGAGGTCGGCGTTTCCTATCTGACTACTCTGAGAAGAAAGGCCGAAACAAACTCAGAGCTCACAGTCGCTTTTAAAGTCCAGACAAAATCTTGGTCAGATCATGCGAAGATTTTTCACTTTGTAGTGTTTTTTTTGGAAGTAAGTTTTTTTTTTGTTAAAAAGTTTTTTTAGCTGCATCTTCAACCTCTGCCTACCCCATGTTATCAAGCTTGAAGCTAAATTCAGTGATACCAGTTGCATCACAATCAGACCACGTACGATGACTTAACGACCATACATTAAGAGACAAGCACGCGTTAAGAGAATGCCTAATTGTTGAGGGTTGTGGAGTAGGGCTGCTGAGATTAACATTCGATTATAAAATGAATATTCTTATAAAATGGTATGTTGATCATAAGACATCCAACAAGAGATAATTCGCGTGGAGCGACAATCTAACAGCAGCCTGTCTATCCTGTTAAAATCTCACCTAAGTTTATAAGTGAATACACCGGCAGTTCTCGTGTACCGAACTCTAGACGAGTGTAGCTAGGGCATCAAGAAGTTACTTCGATTTCGCTTAGTGTTCTTTCTGACTTTTTCTATTTTTTCTCGGCTCCTAAGGGACCTAGTGTGATGTTAAATAGCCTAGCCTAGCTAGCCTTCCTCAAGAATGGACTGGTATTGCCAGATATAGCAAGTTCAAACA
The DNA here is from genome assembly GCA_914767645.1 of Hydraecia micacea. NCBI lineage: Eukaryota > Metazoa > Arthropoda > Insecta > Lepidoptera > Noctuidae > Hydraecia > Hydraecia micacea. The sequence continues at coordinate 2,117,303 of OU611798.1, forward strand.
AACAAACTCTTCAGCTTTGTTATTAGTATAGCTTCACTATAAACTTAGGTGAAGTGAGCTGTCACTCCCTAATATCAGGTAGAACGACAGCTCATTTCACCTAAGTTTTCATGGTGCGATTTTTACTGTACAGTCCGGTTGATATCTTAACGTACCTCCTGTCTGTTAACCACCATCAACAACAGATACAAGATTTTTAATAATAACCTAATAAAATATTGGATAATTCACTGACCGGACCTGAAATACTTTTACTTACTTAAAACTCAGACCATTTTAATTTAGTAAAAGGAGAAATTATAGAACTCCACGCTAAGATCCTTGCATTTTTATTATTTTTTACTTATATGAGCCCTTTATTTCCAAAAAGTACATTTAAATAATTAATTTACATTATATCTTTAAATATTCAATTATTCATTAAGTACAATTTAAATACGCATTTCAACAATTTAGATAAACAAGAATTGAAAACTAAATAAATTAATTAATTTGACAGTTAAAATAAAATAGAAAAACTTAATTTTTTGCAGATAAGATCAGAAACATTTCTACTCCTATGCAAGGTGAAATACTCTTAGTAGAAATCTTTCTAATAAGTAGATACCAAGTAGCCCAATTTGTATATTCAGATTTTCTTACGTGGCAACCCTGGCCGGAGACAGAGCCAATGAGTGACAAATGAATGTTTGTTCAATAATGTAGTTCGAACGCGTAACTGATGCAACTGTGCTAGTAGTTAACTATAGCCAACTATGGCCAACTATGGCCAATAGTCCTCGGACTGCTAATGGAATATCATAGGAATTGTTGGCGCTATTCCTATTAATAGCCATAGGAACTTGCCGTACTATCTCTGGGTACTTAATTAATTAATTACTATCGACTGGTATTGATGGCTTCGATTATGTAATATTAATAAGTACTGGGAACTGTCGGGCGTACCTAGTTTGTGTGTAAGCGGTTAAAAGGTTCATCACACGAATATTATAAAGGCGAAATTTTGCGAGTGTGTTAGTATGTTTGTTACTTCTTCACGCACAAACTACTAAACGGATTTGGATGAAATTTGGTACACATATAGTTTATAACCAGGATTAACACATAGGATACATTTTATCTCGATATTTCTACGGAATCGAAACTTATGCGGGTGAAACCGCGGGGCGCAGCTAGTAGGTAAAATATATTTTTCTTTTGCATCAGCTAATATAGTAACCGTCTTGACTAAGATAGTAGACGATTCTCCTTCATAAAGACTATCTAACTGGACTTTAGACATGACGGCTAAGAAGAACCTCTTGGGAGCATCTGCGTCCTGCATTCAATCCGAATTCAAGATCCGATTTCTATACCAATTGAAAATAATAATAATACCTACCTAAATATTTTTATTGACATAAAATTATATGATACAACTAGCTGTGCCCGCGAATTCGTTTGCGTGTAATAGATTATCCTAATTATAGGTATTGTTATCATTTTACTGTTAAAACTTGATAAAATAGTAATGTTTTGCATAACCTAAATATTAAGGAATAATGTAGCAAAACATAGAAAATATCCCAAACGGATATCCACCTTTTATGTCGTTGATATTTTGAATGACGGTAGATAGAAACGCCAAAGTTGTTCTGTTCACGACTATAAAATGGGGAGCTCCCAGTGGCGGGGATCATCCCCGACCCTTGCTCGAGCCAGCCCGCGCCGCTTAGCCTGTAGTATTAAATTCGCACCAAAACAATTCCGATCCAGCCTGTCCCTTGCTGCCCTCCCCCAGCGACGCCCTAAGCCGAGGTCCATACCCCACAGGGGGTGCCCTTAGCGTGTAGTCGCTTAGCTTTTAAGTTTTTAAGCCCTGGCTGGAGGCCTTAATTTTGAGGCATCCACAGGCAAGTCAATAAAAATATTCAATAAAAAAAAATAAAAAAAATGGCGGGGATCATTCTTCTTCGAGACATCGACCAGAACGGAGCTCCGGCCTACAGTCAGTTGATTAGTACTAGTGACGTTATTATGTGGAATAGATCGACCAGATGTCATTATGTAAGTTAATTGATATTATTATCTTGATTATTACTAATAACTATGGTTTCTGTAAATGTAATAATATGGCCGATAAGATAATGCCAATGTTTTAAAGTGTATAATGGAATATTCCTAGCTATTGTTATTATGTTGCTATTATTCCGAGTTCTCTTGGGCCATTGTCCAAGAGGTACTTATAATTACTTAATTGTTTTTAAAATAAAGATAATTTATGGCAATATAAGTTGATAAAAACTTCGTCACTTCCGCGACATCGAAGGTGACAGCGGTGAGGTCATCTTCGCTATATATTTGGGGCACAGAGTCCAGGATAAGGAGGTGGAGTATAGTTTGCGACTTAGCTCCAAATCTACACCCTGCTGCCTTATGAGAAAATGTATTAATTTTCCTCATTCTGAAGTTGTCAAGAATGTATGAAAATGACAAACCGTTTCATTCTCAGTTAATCGAAGATTCGTAATCGTCTTTGAACGAATGTAAAATACCAATACCGATCGAACCTTTTGAAATGCTCCCGCTCTCGCTGCGCATTGCGTAACAATGTTGCAATTCCGTACTTAAACAGTATCATCACGATTATACTTCCTTTGGCATCGACAGAGATCATATAATGATAGCTTCATTAGACACGCGAGCTACATGGGTTATTAGTTATTATAGAAATGGCGCATAGCTTTCTAAATGCCTATTATTGACACTAGTGTCGCAACCATTGTCACAGTCAATTGTAAGAACATTCACAGTCTGATATCAGGTCACATTTTGATAAGTTTTTGACGTTTGTTTGTCGCCGAGATGAGACTGCAGCTTGATTTTGAACATTTTAAATTATGAGAAATGGCCTTCTGTTCTTCTCCATAGGTACCTAACTGTAAATAACTGACTAAACATTTCGACGCAGGTATGTCTAGAATCGTGTGCTGAATTCATGGTTTCAGTTTTCGTCCCTGTCACCCTGTATAGAGTTAACTAAGGCAGAGAACATTTTGTAGTTTTTATTTTGATTGACACCTTGTTTAAAATAGAACATTGTTTTGTCAAATTAAAACAAAACACTGCATTGTGCAACAGACCCAACGAACGAACACAAAAAAAAAAACAATTTAAAACCAAAACTGTCAGCTGTCAAAACTCCCGCCAACCGTGCGTTTAGTTGCTGCATCACTTGCATTCTCCACGAAATTAATTCTAAGCGCATAACACGAATTAGTTATGTTTAAATGCGTCTTGTTGCCTCGCCACGCATAGTTATACGCACTTGACCACACCGTGTGTTCCTGTAGTTTTGAATTGAATGCAGCGTTGTTTATTGAATGTATACGGGATGCATATCATATTTTGTAAAGGTATGGAGTTGTTTTGAGTTTTTTTTCTGTTGGAGTAGATATTAGATTATGCGTAGGTATATAAAAGTGAAGGCAGCTTTTTAGTTGCTACAATAGGTAAAAAAAAAAACACGTATAGTTGCGGGAAGAACAAGTTGGGGGAAAATATTATGCAAAGGCAGGTACTTTTAATTTCTGCTAGTAGGTAGACTTCGACAACCTTGGCTTCCGAAAGCTAATTTAATTTAATTGATTAAAAACCAATCACATTGGACAAGATTTTCTGAAACTGATTAGATTCGGGAAAAATTGTGTCCAATAAGATCAACTAGACAATTACCAGCTGGAAAAAATGGAACCCTAGCAGTTAACTTACTTATTTGAAGAGGCAGAAAACTGGAAGTATGACCCTTAGAAGCCAGATAGGGAAAAAAACCACCCATATTTTATATAGGTATTTATTTCAAAAAAAAACAAGGTATCGACTTTGATACTTTAGGCATTAAGGCCTAAACAAACTATGTCGCACAAACTGCTAATGTGCTTAGGCATGAAACTAAAACAAAACAAACTAAATTGCAAGTATACAATTCTATTTAAAAGTCCGGTATCAAATTTGAAACTTAGGGTATGTAGATTTTATAGTGGTCAAAATGTCTAAGAAACGAAGCGTCAATCAAGTGGAATTGCAGAAATAAGAAACTTGTGCGGGGGGGACCTTCGTCAGGAAAGAAATTCTTTACGCGATACTCGAACGCACATACACGTATATAGTGTAGAGACGACAATAAATAAAAACATTGGCATACTAATGCATAGAAGTATTTCGGAACTATCAGATAAATCCTCGCATAGTAATTGAAAACGTGATTTATTCTAACAAAATAAATAGTAGTGATGGACCGACTATGGGTTTTGCCAATTTTTGACTAACTACTAGTAACTAAACTATTGGATACGTTTGATTTAATTTTTGTACGAAATATAGTGATATTCCGTAAAAAAAAATATAATGACTGCGTATATCTAATGAGATATAAGCAGTTTAATTTACTGTCGTAACGTTGTCTCCACCTTCGAATAATAAATAGCAAGAGACGGAGAGAGAGAAATTCGCATGAAGGGGAGCATAAAGCTTTTTCCTTACGTGACGATTTCTACCAGTCAACTGTTATAGCGTAAGCTGCGTTAAGAAACTTCGTTCCAAAAAAAAATACAGCTTATTTGAAAATCACTGCTCCACAAATTCCCTGTTAAAATCTTTACATGCACACGTTATTTTTGCGATCACAAGTTGTCTCTGCGAATATGATCGTTATAAGTTGCTATCAATATGCAAGGCAGGCGATTTTAACATTATAACTCTAAACACAACATTAAATACAGCTTTAACATTGTTTGAATCTTGAATTGTTTGGAATAGGTGGTCTTCTATGTCTACCAATTTCTGTCTAGCTAGAAAAGTATTAAATCTCTTCTTGGTAATTCAATTCGGCACATAAAAGGCACTTTTCTACGTCAATATAATTACTTACAAAAAAAATATCATTGGATAAACTTCTGAACGAAATTAACTAACAAACTATCGTATCAGATTTTTGGTTTCATTTTCTACAAAATTATTATAATCGGATTGTCGCCTACGTTTGGTGGTAACTATGGTTGGCGATAATCCGATCTCAATAACTTCAAGTTTCGAAGCCTAAAGACGATCTCGATAGTTTATCAGAGTATCGCATGCGCAGTTGTAGACCGCGAAATTCAAATTTTCTTACGTTTTTTGCAATTTTCAGGTCAGTGTCAGGTTGTATCTTGATCAAAATATGATTCGCGACTATAACAGGTACGAATTTACAGAATTATAATCATTAATACATCTTTCTAAGTTAGATTTGTTCCATAAGAACAAATCTCTTGTGGAAAAGTGCTTATGGAACAAATCTAACTTAAAGAGCTATATTAATGATTCTAATTACCTAATATAATTTTGTAAATACATAGGTATCTATTATAGTCGCGAATCATATTTTGATCAAGATACAACCTGCCACTAACCTGCAAATTGCAAAAAACGTAAGAAAATTTTAATTTCGCGGTCTGCCTCTGCGCATTCACCTTAAGTAACTAATCATCACCGTTCTCCTGCCCAATCCCTATTTCTAGTCTTTGGAACAGCACGCCGTGGTTTTCCGTATATCTCTGTAGTCATCCTCTTTCTAGCCATCACAACATTATAAGCCTTTTCAACTTAGCCTTAGACCAACTAACCTAAACTTACCAAATCTCTTAAGAGGTCTCATCCTAATTTCCCCAAATCATTTAAGTCATCATAGGGGCAATTTCCGTATTTTTAAGAACGTTCCCAATCTAATCTCCGTGCCGTTCTCCGTTCTGTCTAAAATGCATCTAATTTGCCTACGTTTGAAATTGATTGTCACTAAGATGAAAATACCTATTGTGACTAGGTTTTGAACGTTTTTAATTACGAGAATTGGGCTTTAGGTAGGTTACCTATTTGACTTTTCCGATCAGAGACTTCGTCAGAGTTTCAAAAACTTGGAGTAGATTAACACATATGGTCTGCGATAACCTTTATATCTCCATCAATGTCTTCCTGCCCTTGTCCTATGACTTGAGGGTTTTTTCTTCCATTCTCCTTGTCAGCCATCATTTCGTGTACTCCTTATATACTCTACCATAATTCTTTATAACGCCAATGAGACGAAAATATTCTACCTATACCTCATCCGGGTGTTAATATGGATGCCGTTTCTCAATACAATATGACGTCACAATTGCGCCATTTGATCTATTCTCCGTCATTACATCATTGTCACCATGGCGCATCCTTTGACTCGCGCTGCCTACAAGAGACCTAATTCCTTTTAATGCCATAGTTAGTGCCCATAGCACATGCGTAGGAGTCTATTACTTGCCAAGTGTAGCAAGGTTTAGTAAAAATATGTAGCAGTTGTTGCAGAAGAATGGTTATGTTTTGACACTGTTTTGTAACGGTTTGTGAGATATATTAGGTTTGGTTGTAAAACTGTAATAAGCACTTTGGCAGCTTGTTGTGTCGTGATGAAATTCAACAAATCTGTCTTTTCACTGTGTATAGAGACTTGCTTATAGGTACCTAGTGTTATTTCTTTATGATCTCAGGTCACGGTTGATTGGTAAATATCCTGTAGGTGCCTAGATCGTTAATCGATGTTTAAACAGTGCTTGGTTGTGGGCCGTAAATGCTAAGCGAATATTACAGTGTCGCATTTTGAGATGCATAGTCAAAGATGTTGCTCCATGAAACTGGAATTCGGCAGCATCCGTTTAGACTGGGTGCCGACCCCAACATATTTGGGAAAAGGCTACACGGATTAGTTAATAACGATGCTATATTAATCCCTGTTCAGAAAAAGGTAGCCAATTCATCTGTTAGGTATAGGAATCATTTGATATGATCATCTGAGGTTGGCATCGACTGTACTAGGTATATTCTGGTAGTCAAATACATGTAACTCTATATCCACTGCAGCAGCCCTAGAAGATACGATTTTGTTTTTTTTTTTAAAGAAAGTCACGTAGAAACGACATAAATCTATCACATTGACCAGTGTATCCTCATTTAAATGTGTCCGTACCCCTAACAACATTTTATCGCCTCCCAGAAATTTACAGCCTAATCACACATTCTTCTACACAACCATATTTCACTATAACACCAATTTCGAGGTAAATTAGTCAATTTAGTGTCAACGGGAGCCACAATTTTTAACTACACTGTCATTTACACGTATCACATACACTCGTGTCAAGAAAATCAGGATTCCCGTCGGGTGTCATAGTAATAATTTAATAGGTGCGTCAAACGTGCTGGCTTCCTGCGACTAGGGTGGGGTGTGCGTAATGCATTGTGATGCAGTCCGGCGCTTGACGTTTTTAATCTATGACGTGATGACGTTTTTGAATATCGAAGGTGGTCATTAGAATGGCTGGAGAGAAATGGTTTGATGGTTTCACACAATGGACGATATTGGTGATAGGTTTTTGTTCGTTGATTGAATTGATTACTAACTGTATTCATAATTAAGTAGTTCTCAAATCATTGCCCGAAATCATCATAATGTATGTGGTCTAAGGTCTACGTTGTTCGTAGTTTTAGGTTGACGTGACGCGGATTTCTTGGTCTGTCACCCACAGCAGTTTTCAACCAAAAACCTTTAGAGAGGTTTTTCCCTGTTTTGCGCCAATGTTAGTTATTGTCATTGTCATCTTCCCATTGGAGATCCTTCCTGCGTCTGTTTAGTATCTGACTAACAAGACAATAATGTAAGTAAAACGATATAAACATTATCATACTTCAAAATTTAGAAACATCGAAAGAAATTCGTAAAGATAGTTCAGTAAATGATTGATTCCTAAAAGCCATTTGTTATAAACAATTTCATAGTTAACCAGTATCCTTTTTCCAAGTATCTATTACCTTTTTCATCGCTATGGTATTTTTGTTTCCCTTACTATCTAAATCGAAATTCGCAAAAACAACACAACCTATGATTATCGTCACAAACTATCCCTCATTTCAAATCGATCACTCAAAGAATTGACAGATGCGTTCCTTTCTCAAACTTTTTGCAACCAAACGTGTTTCGAAAATCGAATCCAAACATGTTTAAACGGCCAATTATAATGGCAATTTGCTGGCATCGCTCCCGACAGCGTTAGAACGCCCATTTTAATTCTTTAAAATAACAGTTTTTGTCCATGGTTTACTTATGACGGCGGACCACTTTACAAAACCTTTTTTGTAAAGTTTTTTTTTGTGGAGAGATTTATAAAAATGTTTAGTTCGCAAATTGGTTATGGTATTGGAGTAATTAAGAAAAATAAAAATGTCAACTGTCAAAACTCCCGCCTAAAGTTGCGTTTAGTTAACGTTATCACATTTTAAGGTTATTGAAGGGGTTTTTCTATTAACAAATGAATGGGTAGGTGTTTCCATTACACGTGGAAAATTAAAGTTGTACTACGTTCGCATACAAAAAGGTAATCAGAATCAGGTCAAATAGCTTTCAAGCTAAATATATTCAAGCTATAAAATTGATTCAAGCTAATCTCTTCATTCATAAACTTACCTGCTAGTACTATTAATATTAAATCGTAAAATAATAATAATTTACTATCCATCGCGACCTTTGTTTGTGGTCTGGATACTTTATGCCACACAAGGACATAAGACTGTGGGCACATTTGCGACTGTCACTCTGAACTATAGTCAAGTTAGAAAATAACTTGCAATGTGGTAGCTCCAGGGAATTGTATCTTACAAGAATATTATTAGCTATAATTGCTGTTATGGTCTTCGGTGAAGAAAGCTTCAAAATGAAATAAAATGGACTATAGTAGATGTTGCTATCAAAACGGTGAAAGAAAACGTCGTGAGGATTCTCGAATAAAAAAATCGAAGAAATGTGATAGATTACAGTCTACTCCCTCTCGAAGAGAGGGGGTCTGTGTCCCAGCAGTGGGAACATTATAGGCTGACTATGCTTATGTTATGCTAATAGAGGTTAAATCAGCAGGAAGATAATTCATTTGTCTAGCCTTTTCTCAACAATGTTGGGGTCGGCTTCCAGTCTAACCGGATGCAGCTGAATACCAGTATTTTACATGGAGTGACTGCCTATCTGACCTCCACAACCCAGTTACTGGGTAATACGATACCCCTTGGTAAGACTGGTTGTCAGATTTTCGGGCTTCTGAAGACCCGTAACGACTGTCAAAAATCCACGAATGACAGCCGGGACCAACGGCTTAACGTGCTTTCCGAGACACGGTGGGGTCTTGGTACCTATGTAAATATGGTCACCCATCCACGGACCTAACACGGCAAGCGTAGCTTAACCTAATCGATCGACCTTTGTGACTGTTATTACTTAGCCACAAGCCCCTCTTGCAGGAAGATAATGTATAATAATATTATTATTATATTATTATTGGAATGATTTGGACTTGGTAGTAACAGCACTCTGCGAATCACAAACTCTGCTACTTTAATTATTAGTAAGAAAGAACCACCTTTATAATAATGAATAATAAAAAAAAAATGCTTTGCATTTAATTGAAAATGTTTCTAACAAAATTGCAAATCAAATCTCAATTCTCAAGTCACGCAAAATCTCGAAAGGACAAAATCAGTCGCACGACCTGTCGCAGATGTGAACCAAACCTTCCTATTCAATATGTATCACTGAAAGATCTACGCAATCACTAACCAAACACAATAACAACCAAAACTAAACCTTCACGTATAAAGAATTAAGTTCTCTTTGCAATGATGATGTGTCAGGTATATTAGGATTCATACGACCGATCTAATAAAGATGGCAGATAAGATACAATTGTCACCGTTTAAATTACTCAATTATAAACAGGTCATGTAGCACGTTTATTTGCTTACAGATTCAAGGAAATGTCTGGGCAATAAATACAGGGCTGATTTTTAATTGTTGGCATTGAATGTTTAGGTTACCGAAATTAAATTCAGAATGAATAAAAAATAATAACTTTGTGTATACCATACTATAATATTATAAATGCGAAAGTGTGTCTGTTTGTCTGTTACCTCTTCTTAGATAGTTTGCGTCCCGGGAAAGGACATAGGATAGTTCTAATTCCAATTTAACTTGATGCTTTTATCAAATTGTACCTTTTTGAGAGAAAATAAATTACTGTTATTATTACATTAGATATTATAACCCTTGATGAAAAGTTGTCACTGCCGCCAAACACTGGCAACACCAAAGAGTTGGTGGAAACACTGGCAACACCAAAGAGTTGGTGGAAACGTTGAAATCACGCTGATATTACTTCAGCAGAGTTTAATAATACAACTATATTTCGCCAGAATGTACCTACGGCGGCAAGAGACGACCCTTTTAACTAAGAACAAATCCAGACTCCAGCTTTTCTACAGAGAATTATACCTATTGTCAAATTTTCCCAATCAACTTTGAACCTTATGCTTTAGCGATAAAGTTGAAAATCCATTAAAGAAATTTGACAGATTGTAGTAGCTTGATGTGCTGGCGTCTGTACTTTGCACTTACTTTTAGCAGATACTCATAATTCATTAATAATACCTGTATACATTATCATTCTCTTGCCCTTATCCCTATTTATTTGAAGTCAGCGCAGCATATTTTTTCATCCATATGCCTCTATTTAGTCGTCATCTCAGTAGTTTCATTGTCCATCCATCGTTTCTTTGATCTAATTATACCTACATACATTATAACCAAGAATGTTGCCAGACATCTAAAACCAAATTACTCTTCCAAATGCAAAATCAACATAAAAATTAATCTCCTCCTACTCTGAATCGCCATATTTGACTAACAAGCCAAATGTAGGTATAACACAAAGTATCAATCAGTCAACCATCCCATATTGCTCAAAATCACTAACACATTTGCTTTTCCAAGAACAATATTTTACCTCTTGAATTTCACGCTTCTCAACTTTACGATTTCATGTGAAAATTATTTGTCAAACAACCTTTGTCAGATGGCAAATAATTTTTTTGGCGACAAATATATTAATTTTATATTAACACAACCGTGAAAAGGGATTGACAGAATGATAGTATCGTTTTCCACTTCATTCGAGTCATTATTGTATTGACAAACTTTTTATTTGCGTTTCAGAAAGTGAACATTAGGTTACGTTCAAGAAAATTAAGTTCAAAATCGCTTGGCAGTAGCGAAAGGGTAGAAAGAATGTGGGTAAGCTATCAATAAACTAACAAAAACTCATAAAGGGAACGTATGATTTTTTTTTTCAAACAACTGCCGTATTCTGAGAAGGTGTAAAGTGGCTCTATGGCTATTTATTTTTATTGTATTGTTAATAAGCATGCTAAGGGGAACTCTTCGTAAACTATTAAACGGTTATATCGAACTAAATAGAATATAATGACCGTGAATAATGTACAATAGTCGACGGCAATCAAAGCGCATTGTTAAATCCTGACTTGACGTCTTTATCCATAGACAAATTTAATTCTACAGCTCCCTAACTGTCAAACCCCGTACACTCTTTGCAATAAAGTTCAAATCGTTCGCAAAATGATTTTTGAAGTGTGGCAAGACTTTTATAGATAGATAGATTTTGAATTTGGAAATAATAAAATTGTGTCATGGCGCCTTCTAAGAATGGCGAGTGACAATTTGTTGCAAATAAATTCGTTTTTATTGTCGACTGAAGATCTTGTTACACAATGAAGTGTAGGTTTCTATTGAGTATAAATTGGTTATTGATGTACTGATGTGTATGGTTTTTGGCACTTGTATTGAGAAAGAGGGCTGTCAATTGATTTGGTGTCAGTTGAATGGCGATGGCGGTAAGGTAGGTACTTATAAAATTACTAGATGCGACTTGCAGTTTTTTTGTAGCTATTGAATATTTGATTTATCTCGAAATATTACCTACCTACCTCTTCATAGGTAATAGATTTCATCAAGGTGATTAGAAATAAACGAACATGACCAAAAGGTAGAACAGAAAGTCTGTTAATTGAATCGATCCATAAAGAACGCGAAAATCAAACAATAGTAGTTAAGTAATATCACAGTTTTTTTTTTCTGTGTATTTCTAAACCACTTATCTTAATTTACATTTTGGTTTTAGCCACACAAAGAAAACGTCTTAGGATTTATCTGTGTTGGCGAGTCGTTCACATAAATTTTTACAAAAATATTAATTACTGCTATGATGAATTGATGATACATAAAATATTTTATAATAATGATGATAATAATGATTTGTGATGATGATAAATTATAATAATAATATAGAGTACCTACAATACATATATGAGAAATTTTGTGTAAGGAAACGTTTAGACTTGTATTTATAACTTTTCGATCTCTTTATGTATAAGGTTTGCAAGTCTTCTGGAAGTTTATTAATAAAAAAAGGTACTAAATATTTGGAAGTCAATAGTAAAAAATTCAACTTAATTGAACACATTCATAACATTACAATATTTAAAGAGGTCGTCGTCACTGTTTTTGAATTTCTTGTTTATATGTTTTGGCGTAATTACTTTTAATATTCTTAGTTGTAACTTATATACCTACCTACATAATTATATATCTACTTATCTGTCAGGCATGTATGATAAGTTCTCCCATAACTGCTGAGTCCGTCGTTGATAAGAGATAATGTCCTCATAGAATTATAACAATTTATATTCAGAGCAAACCCTTATAATCATTCGTCAGAAACTACAGAACACCACCTGACTTCTCTTGATTCGTTTACGTTAATAAATAAGCGGGGTAATTGTGTAGGTAACACACTAACAGTAGCAATGGCTTTCATTTTGACAGTTCGACGGCAATCATTGCGGTATGTTGTTGAGCTGATACTTTTTTCGAACATACCTATAAAGCAATGGATTAGCAATATCATTCAAAATTATTACGCAGTTAGGGTGCTGGTCACACACGCACGTATATACAAAAAAATCTAATCGAAACCCCCCCCCCCCCCTCCCCCCACAACCACACATCGGCATTTTTTATTGTCATTTGACGAATGTCAACAAAAAAATGCCCTACTTAGAACTTTAGTAACTAGCCTACCCAATAAATTCTACCCAGTAAATAATAACAAAATTAATTAATTCTATCCAGCTTCAAATACAACTGCCATTATCCACATTAAAGCAACTGCTGGAGGGTAGATCACATCACCCGTTCCTAATTCAATTTGAACCAATAAATAAGGAGCTGCGCAGAATTAATTGCGCACGCGTTTATAAATTACTTTAGAATTGTGGGGGAGTGTAATGGAAATTTAAAATGGAATGTAATCTTTATTTGTATTATGACTTTGATTTTATTGTTTGGTTGGTAACGGAAGAACGTTATTATTTGAATGTGTGTTGAGTTTATTATTTTAATGATCACAGTATACTTATTGGATTTAATATTATTTATTTGAAGTGATCTTTCCGACTTACTCTACTAGGTACTTATTTAGGTTTAGTTTAGTAAGTACCTAAGCATTTTTTTTTTCAATTGTTTAGTTACTATTTAGGTAAGTAGAATAAAAACAAGAATACTCATAGGTACCTACCTACATTCATTATAGACATTTTTAAATTACAATTAAATGGGCGTTTTCCAAAACCATTTCTTTTATCGTTCGATCCTTATGTGCATCAGCGATGCCCATATCTAAGGATCAACATTACCTATAGTTATATTTTGAATAGACTTTAGGATGATATTCGCAATAGATTTTTTTATCAAATTATTACTTTTACGGAAACCAATAAAAGGCACTGCATCCTAACTGCGTAACACACTATCAATCTCAATCTGAATCATTTTGAAGGATATAGTATTATATTATCTGTGATATTGCTAAACCATTGCTTCACATGTTCGAAAAATGTGTCTGCTGAACAACGTGAACAACGCAATGTTACATGTTGAACTGTCAAAATTATTATACCCATTGCTACCGATAGTGTTTTACGCAATTTATTAGCTGGTTAAAATCAAAATATTTTATTCCCCATAAACCTACACGTACCTACACTTACGAAATGTCAGAAGCTAAGTACACGGTACCAATTGATCTTTTCCTAAGAGAAGCCCGCAAGAAACTCCACGTTTACTCTTTTAAAAATAATTGGCTTTTACAATATTTCCAAATTACAGTGTTTACTCATGGGTGGACAGTGTAGGCCTGTCAAAAAGCACCAGTAGTGCTATTCTGTAAAACATCTCACCGTGAAAACCTAGGTGAAGTGAGCTTAAAGTGAGCTGTCAATAGTGTCGATCCCTAGCATCAAGTGGAATTACAGCTCACTTCACCTAAGTTTTCAGGGTGAGATTTTTTACAGAATAGTACTACTGATACTTAACATTCCTTTATCTACTTATTTCCCAAAACATTAAGACTATAACCAGCCTCCCGTATTATACAAAGACTTTACAATTTCATCTTCCATCTTCCCACAAATTCTGTAACCATCATAATGGTCCGCTGTAGATACAATCTCACGCTACAATGGTGTCCGTCTGACGTGCAGGCGTTACGGAGTTGCCCCCTGCTGGGCTAACTTTTGTGGGCACAGAGACGGATTGGTGGTAAAAGGACCATTAGAATATTGTACACAACATCATTTTCATTGGCGCTTGAGTTAGGATTTAGATTAAATCTTGAGTATGATAGTTGAGATGGTTTGCAAAACTTACAAGGCGGTGTTTATAGCTATTGTAGCGAAAATAGTAACAGTATTGTAGTGTGTTATTTTATTTTATTTTCGCTACAAAATGGTCCCTGTTCGGGCGCCATTTTGTAGCGAAAATAAATAAAATAACACACTTCGCTATTAAACACGTATAATTTTTTATGCAAATGTTCTCTGCATTATTAACAGTTTCTACATTCCACTTGCCAAATACATCCCTGTCTACCACTTTACCCGAAACCCAAAAACACCAAATACCCCAGGATTCTGCTAATTATTAGGAGAATAATGGCCCAACCAATTTATGGCCCTCAACAAAGATATATGGCTATTTAATGGCCTGTCGCGGCCACAAACGGTCTTTTGTCTTGTTCTATGGTCAAATACTGGTCCTTTAACCATTCAGAGTGTTTGGCCTTCATTATTGGCCATGTTAAGTTTTATGAATAAGTCCTTTGTAGTGGTCATTAGTTTATTATTTTGTGGGGTTTTAGTTGTTCTTGTTATGTTGGTAACAAAGTAGTGGTATTATTGTTTTATGACGAAATTAGGAACACAGAAATAGAACAATGATTGGTGTGTTTGTTTTTTATTGGATATTGTTGGGTTGGCTATATTTATTTGGTATTTCTTGTCCATTGAAGTGATGTCGTCAACTTGTAAAGAGTTGGTCTCACTCCATTGGGCGTGCTTTCCTATAATTTAGACACATGCGAGATCTATAGGTACATAAATAATTTTGACAAATACATAACATACATACATAATCTGCCTATAATGTTCCCACTGCTGGGACACAGACCTCCTCTCTGTGAGAGGGAGTGGGCCGTAATCCACCACGCGGGCCCAGTGCGGGTTGGTAGATGTCACATGTCTTTGAATTTTTGGTTCTAGGACATGCCGGTTTCCTCACGATGTTTTCCTTCACCGTTTTGAGAGCAGTGGTGATGACATAATTTACACAAAGTAAAGCGCCTGTCTGGGTTCGAACCTACGACCTACAACTCGTAAGTCGCGGCTGATATCACTAGGCCACCATTGCTCTCACATTTTGACAAATAATGTAGTTTAATTCTGTGTACTTATGTATTTAATTGGTAAGCTTTTATAAATAAACTAGCTTCGTTCGTTCTTGTTCCCGCAGCCCACCCCATGGCATCGCATCGCCTGTCCTCGCTATTACTTCGTTTTCACTTAGCGTTATTTCTGACTTTTCTTGTTTTTGCTCGGGTCCTAAAGAACTTAGCGTGATGTTAAGTAGCCTATAGCCTTCCTCAAAAATTGGACTATCAAATGCTAAATGATTTTGTAAGATCCGGCGGGTAGTTCCGGAGTTCCGGAGATCAGCGCGTTCAAACAAACAAACATACTCTTCCGTTTTATTATTAGTATAGATAATCATAGTTTGTACAGCCACAATAAGTAACTATTTGATTTCTTAACTTCTTTCTTATTCTTAGCTCAATGATGACATAATTTGTAGCTTTTCACGGATTTTTTTCTTGTTAACGCCGCGCCTTGACACCCACTAGTGCCTAACTGTTTTGTACCCAAGGACCACATATTCAAAACAACAGCTTATAAAGTTATGTTTCACATTTATCTACATGGTTTTTCTATCAACATCGGTACCTATATATTCTCCTAAACATCTTCAATCCACCTACAAAACACATCGCAAAAACACATAGAACTTCCTTTAATAAAATACTTAAATAATGTATTATAAAAGAATCGTGTCCTAGCCTACTCAACTCCTACGCAGCTAAGTTTAAAACAAAATGGAGGTACAATATTGTAACTCGATTCCTTGTCGAAACTACACGAGTATTGAAACAATTGACGATCGAAACCCATGTTCGAATCTGCGTAAGATTATGGTGTGTGGGTATAATATTATTTTGTCATACATTTGTAGGACGTAGGATGTTGTATTTCTTAAAATATAATCATGTGAAATACTTATTGAAAAAGAACAAAATGCGTTTTAGTTGTCATCATCGTCTCATCTGCCTAGCCTTCTGCTAACAATCCTAACTATATTGAGGTCAGCTTCCAGTCTAACCGGATGCAGCTGAATAATAGGAGCGACTGCCTATCTGTCCTCCACAATTCCAGAAACCAGTTAGGTAGGTACTGGGTACAAAATCCCTAGGCGACTGACGTTTTAGTTCTTCATGTTGTGGTCGACTTCCAGTCTAATTGGATGCAACTGAATATCAGTGATTTACAAGGAGCGACTGCCTATCTAACTACAACTCCACAACCCAGTTACTGGGCAACACGATACCCCTAGGCGACTGACGTTTTAACTCTATATCAGTCTTATATTTTTCAAGTGAAAACTTCTTTAGGCGCGTTGGGCATTTTTTGAGATGAGGAAAAAACTATTGAACTCGCGCCACTGTTACCGTAATCGACACCGCTTCGGATGTGTTTCGGATGTGTTCGGCTGTCCTCGGGATGTACCTACTCGGTTTTAATGTATATCCGATATGTCAGTGAGTGATGGCAAAGTATTCTGTTTGTGTTTTGTTTTCACTTATGTTGGCACTCCCGGAGTGCCACTGTTTTTTTTTTTCTTCTCCAGTCAGCCCGAGCTACACAAAAATAAACTCATGACTTGTAAACCAATTAGCAAGATTAGACGCGGTGCTGACTACCCAAAGTACACTAGACCTATTAATTAATTGATCACCAGCTGACTGGTCACGAAGTCAATTGAATAAGGCCCACTATTTTGATTCAGGTAAATGGAAATGGTCTTAAGGGCCTCATCGTATGTAAAACAAAATGGAGACTGCCTTTGTGTGTGGGTGTCAATGCAACAATGGTTTTGTATGAGCAGCATACACTTTAAACTGATGATATCGTTATTGCTGAGGTAATCTAGTTTACTAAGGGTGGCAATTGTCTGAAACGAAGTCTCCATAACATCTATTTCTAGATCAGGCTTGCAAGAAAGAGAATATGCGTAGTACATACAAACGTAATACCAAAATAATTTGTAAATTAAACATATTCTTAATGTAGTGTGTATTTATTCCGATTGGATTACAGAATATCTAGGTTCCCAAATATATATTTTGAAAGGACTATGATATACGTAGGTAAGTAGGTCTTTAAGTAGTTAAAGACGAGATATGAGGAATTTCAAATTTCTATAGAAAACTTATTTTTCTCATAACTCGTCTTTAAATCAGTGTCCATTCAAAATATATATTTGGGAACCTAGATATTTTGTGATCCAATCGAAATAAATACACACTACATTAAGAATATTTGATTTACAAATTATTTTGGTATTACGTTTGTATGAACTACGCATGCTCCGGCGCCCCTTAAAAATTAATATGAACTTATAGAAATACATATATCTTTTAAAATGTTAAGTTACGAGGGTAAAATTATTTTTTGGCTTGAGATAAAACTGTTATAATACTTCTCAATGAACAATACACAAAGAATCGTACTCTAGAACGGAGATTCAGCTTAAATCAACATCATCATCAGCCTACAGCAGTCCACTGCTGGACATAGACCTCTCCCATTGCACACCATTCAACTCGATTTTCGGAAATTCTCATCTAGCTGCACCCGTCGAAGATCGCCGCTCCACTTAGCCTGAGGGCATCCTACCAGCTTGAATATCAATTTAAAATTATCGGATTTCATAGTAATTTCAAGACTAGTTAAATCGAGACACATGCTCGAGTATTGTCCTAGAATAAAACCTCAAATCTCTATGGAACAAAGCTACCCATCCCTAGATTATATATCCCGACAAACATGTTAATCGGGACAAAAAAGTCGTACACTCCTGCGCATGTTACAGCCCTATTGTCAAGATGGTTGCCTCCCTAAATAATAGAGACATCAGACAGCACAAGACGGCTATAACTTATTCAAATTAGCCGTAATACGATACCTGGGTCTGTCGTGTACGTGCGCCCAATATCTGGGATCTTTGTGGCTTTTTGAGTGGAGATGTGTTTGGGTATGGGGTGTAGTGGTAGCGATAGAGAGATCTCGGGCGATGTTTTCGTAGCTATAGCAGAGTTCAGTGATTTTACGAGTCTTCATTTTGGAAGAATTGTATGACTGATTAGGTACTATTGTTGTCATGCAGTGAGGTTTTTCGAGTATCTTCAGTTTTTTTAATAAGGCCGTAAAGCTTTTTTTTCAGGGTTGCTCTATGTTTACTCAATCATGAGCTGTCATAGGACAGCATGAGCTTGCACCAATGATGTCCTAATGTTTTTGCTTCTCAGCATAACTAACATGAAACTCTTGCAGACATCAATAGATAGGTACAATGTTAATCATTATAACATTGCTCAAAAAGAATGCGGCACCAATCTAGCAAAACATTTTGCAATATTTTTATCTTTTTTATCTTCCCACTTTGGAACAGAGGCAAAATAAAAAATAAAAACTTTCCGAAAGCTTCTTTAGCAGATTCCTATTCAAGTGTTGGCATGAAGTATGAACAACCTTTTGTAAACTTAACCCGAGCAAAGCCAGGAATAAAATTGTGAGAGACCTCTTTCTCGCTTTCCATAGCATCGCATCACCCTCCAACTGTAAAACAGCCCCTAACCAACTCATTCTCGCACCAAACACGGCGCTTAGTGTCATCTGATTTATATAAAGTTATTTTGTAAAGAATTATATTACGGACGTGCCTGTAATGCTGCCTAATGAGTTATGTCTGTAAAAGACATGTAAACATGAGCTCACATGATTGGTTGTGTGTTTACTGAGACATTTTCACGCTGACTACGTTTACCTAAGTTATGATGTAACTTTATATTTTGATGTGCGTTTGTTTTAGAATTATTTTGTGTGGTGGGTGCGTACAAAGTGTCTCTTTTATTGTGGGTGTTTTAGAAGGCGACTAAGGAATATTAAAGTTTCAAAGCCAACGTTTTTTATTTGTTAAAATATAGAATCAGCCTATAATATTCCCACTGCTGGGACACAGGCCCCCTCTCGGTGAAAGGGAGTGGGCCGTAATCCACCACGCGGGCCCAGTGCGGGTTGGTTGATGTCACATGTCTTCGAATTTTTGGTTCTAGGATCTAGGACATGCCGGTTTCCTCACGATGTTTTCCTTCACCATTTTGAGAGCAGTGGTGATGAAATAATTTACACAAAGTAAAGCGCCTGTCTGGGTTCGAACCACAGATCATATTGTGTTTATATGATCTGAGGTTCGAACCTACGACCTACAACTCGTAAGTCGCGGCCGTGACCACTGGGCCACCACTGCTCCCCATTTAAGGGGCTTGTGGCTAAGTAATAACAGTCACACGGGTCGAACGATTTAGGTTAAGCTGCGCTTGCCGTGGTAGGTCTTTGGTTGGGTGACAATCTTTAGGTACAGTCAGCAAAATAGATAAGAAACCGATGGATGTTCTCGAATAAAATTTAATTTTATTAATAGAAAACAATCAGCTCATTTATCAAATTAAATTTCAATTGACAACATCCATCGGTTCCTTACTAAACTTCAACTATATCCGACGATCCTGCATAGGTACTTATCTCTTTTGCTGACTGTACATACCAAGACCCTCCGTGCCTAAGAAAGCACGTTAAGTTGTTGGTCCCGGCTGTCATTCGTAAATCTTTGACAGTCGTTACGGGTCGTCAGAAGTCTGAAAGTCTGACAACCAGTCTTACCAAGGGGTATCGTATTACCTACCCAGTACCTGGATTTTCGAGATCAGATAGTGAGATAGTCAGTCGCTCCATGTAAAATACTGGTATTCAGCTGCATGCGGTTAGACTAGAAGCCGATCCCAACATAGTTGGGAAAAGGCAGGCAGATTAATTTTGAATCGACGAAATATTTCAACGCAGGGGTGTCCAGGAGCCCTACCACAAGCTCTTAACGCGATCCATTTTAGGACCTAAACTAAACGGTTCCTCTAATTCGTACCATGACGTCAGTTTAACGATTTAGTTTAGGCCGTGCCATCTGCTGACAGCGATTGTCCCAAACTGAGTCGCAAGTTTTGGTTTCATTCATACTTGTTTGGTACCATGACGTCCATAGAGCAGCTCAAGCGATGCAGTTTAGGAACCTAAACATAAATGTCTTGTTTTTGAATCGTTTTTAATTAGATCATGGTAGGCCACCAGAACCAGGTACTGAATCCACAGTAACAGCCTAGGTTGCGTGTCGATGTTACTATATATATAGATAGATATATCTATCTACTCGTATTCTATTCCAGACAAAGATCATAAGACCGATCTAGTCCGTTTATAGCCAAATTGAAAATTAGAAGGCATATAAAAATTCCACCTGTCAAAGATGCCCCAACCGTCACACAACAAGCTTCATACCACCATTTAAGTTCTAAACAGACTCCCGAAACATATGTGACATCAGAATACGGCATTACAATATATTAAATTATACGAATAGGTGACTTCCCGCCGCTTGATGGCCGTCTGTCCATTGTATGGTAGCTCAGTGGCTACCTTATGTCAAGACAGGGGTAAATCAAGAAGACCCACAATTTATAAGCCACTGCACTGGCCCAGTATGTTCGGAAGAAACTCTTTTGACAAACAGAATATCGGCAAACGGTAACGGAATTATCATTAGCTGCAGTTAACACGTTAACTGCCATGTCAGTCACCGGTGCCTGACAAACTCACTACCTGTTCAGGCCATGTCAGTCACCGGTGACTGACAACGAAGCATCAAATTCAAAAGACCGTTGTGTGCCGTCCGGCACGTCTACAGTGTTCTTTTCTGTTAGAAATGACTGACATGGCCCCAAGCAAGACATATTCAACATGGCCTTCGACTTTTATATCTAGAACAAAAGTTATCAAGTATTTTTTTGGAAAATGAAATAAAACACAATGATATTTTAAACTTATATTATTTACTGAGGTAATCACATTTTTTGGGGAAAACAAACAAATTATATAATAAAAATTATTATTTATGTTCAATATTATAACGTTCATTCATTATAACATTCATACCTACGTGCCGGACAAAATGCCTGACACGGCGCACGGACTGCAATTTGTACCATTTGGGCCACGTCAGTCACGGGTGACTGACAGTTATTTATTTTTTCATTTTTTATTGATATAAAGAAAAGGGAACACTTTTTTATACATAATTATTCAATTTAAACCATTTGGAATCAATTCGCAAAAAATTTAATTTGACGGATTTCAAAATATGGCTTGGCAGTTAACGTGTGAGCTAGCAATAATGCAACGCTAACGACGACTGTGTTTGCAAATATTTTTCATACTTTTTTTAATGTACAGACGCCAGCACATCAAGCTACCCGAAAATAAATTTTTCCCAATCAACGTTGAACCTTAAAGTTGAAAATCTATTGAATAAAATTTGACATATTGTAGTAGCTTGATGTGCTGGAACGTGGATGTGCTGGCGTCTGTGCAATTTATATATACAGATGACATAAAAATATATAAAGCCGCCAGTAACATTCACAATAGTCCCGTACTAGTTGATACTGTATTAGAGAGAATGTCGTGTCGTACGTAGTTGACCAAAAGAAAAAGACAGTATAATCAGCGAGGTATTACACTAACTGAAATCCAAATAGACAGATTTCAATTAACTGCTCTAAGCTACTAACACAATAGAATAGTCGCAATGGTAGAAAATATAATTATAACTAGCTGACCCCCCTAGCATTGTTTTTCAAAAAAAATGGCCTACGACCTATTCTCAGACCTACCAAATATACACAAATTTCATAAAAATCGGTCAAGCCGTTTCGGAGGAGTTCGATTAGGTACAAACACTGTAAGGGCGTTTACGCACTACATCCGATTTTCCGACACGAGATTTTTATATTTATTAGATTAGGTATACTCGTGCAGTCGTGCATAGAGTCAACCTTCTGTCCTTTATCCTTATATTAACACCACAGTTATGAAGATATCCTAACTTTTGAATAAAATTAAATTGAAATTGCTGTCTACTTTATAAGATTTATGGTCAATTTTGGATTTTTGCTGTGTTTTGTTATGTAAAACCGTTCGGTCTCTGAATGGTGGTGTGTCGTATTGAAAAGAAATGGGTTTATTATAGCGTCTGGTTCCGTTCGGAGTGTAGGAAGTGTCGTTCTTTAGCTTGGGAGTTGATTCTTACGCAAATGACAAGCTTGAAGCTCATTTATTCAATATGGACTTACAGTAAGTGCTTTTTGAGAGTCTTGGTCACTTCATGGGTCCCCTTAATTTGCACCCGACATAGCTTCTTGGTTTTAACGTCTTAGTGCAATCCTTAGACACGTCTCAAAAACGATTTAGTAGGTAAGATTTTTGAAATTTTCAACTATCCATAGTTCTACGCTAAAGGACTGGCCACAGCACAGCACGGCACGACTAGCAAAAGACAGAAATTTTTGGAAAAGGGAGAGGTAGGCCTTTGCCCTGCAATGGGACAATACAGGCTAGTTAGATTAGTTCCTAGGTGACTTTACATTTACCCAGAGGTATAATTTACATTTTGATAGTCAATAGAGTGGATGTATGAGGTACAGACGTCAGCACATCAAGGTACTACAATCTGCCAAATCTCTTTAACAGATTTTCAAATTTGTCGCTTAAGCATAAGGTTCAATGTTGATTGAGACAGTTTTGGGTAGCTTGATGTGCTGGCGTCTGTAGGTACATCCATTTGGGCAGCAAAACGACCGACAAACCAGCCGTTAGATAGAACAATATACAGGTTTTTTTTTACCAGTGCGCCTACTGCACGTGATTCTAGACAGAATCTATTTCTAGGGTAAAATTTTTTCGTCAATTATCAAAAAGAAATTAGCTCTTTCATAGAAAAGTACGCGGTCAAAATGTATGGCAGAGCATTTTTTGTTTTTTGAATACTCGACTAAACATTTCAACGCAGGGAGGTTCAGAATCATTTACTGAATTCATGGTTACAATTTGCGGTCTGGTTAAAAATGTATCATGTATAGCTTTCTAATTGTCCAGGTAGATAGTTTACAGGATTTGGACTAAGTTTCACAGACAGTTTGTCGGCCAAACCGAACATCAATGTTGCGTAAAGTTATTTATACACTTCTGATAACTTAATAGAGGACCGGAACAGCTGTCATTTCGCACAAAGATCATGAAAATGACCAAGTATCTAATAGGCTTAAGCTTAACAAAACAAGATGTCACCGAGTCCACGTGTCTTTGACAATTTATGATATTCCGACACCTTTTCTAATATATTTTTTGTGAGTTCGTGACCATCTGTCGCCATTGTGTGAACGAGAAACTAATGGTTTCTGTATAGAGTTCTAATTTTGCGTTAAATTTTAACAATGTTGTTTTGTGAATTTTATAAAAGTATGTTTGCATCGTTGAACTATATTACTAGCGTAGTTTGCATTGTCAGTTAATGATATTAAATGTAATTTTGAGTTGTCACTCGATTTAATACGGTTCAAATTGATTTTCAAAGCGTTGCTATGCTACTGACCTACTTAAATATACTGTGGGGTAATTGTGTAACATACTACCTATCAGTAGCAAGGGCTTTCATTTTGACAGTTCAACAACATTAATTGCGTTATTACGTTGTTGAGCAGACAAAAGTTTCGTTGTCAAGTTTTTCCAGCTATCTTGTAGAGACCGTTTTCGGCCGAAAATGAAAAAGCGGGCATGATTTGAATGTTCAGCCGAAAACGCATACTGCCGAAAATGGGATATACTTATCGGCCGAAAATTTCCGAATACCAAAAACAAAATTCGGTCGGACTCTACCAAATAATCTAATTTAATTTGATTCTGTATATTAATAATCTCTCAAAACGGTGAAGGAAAACATCGTGAGGAAAACGGTAGGTATGTCCGTAGGTGTGTCTTTGTCAGTCAGTCAGACACGTGTTTCATATTATGTAATAATGATGAAAATAATTAAGAACAAAACTGCTCAACTTCAACAATTCACAGTTGCGTGTTACAATTCACAACTACCGTCAAACTAACCAAAAAAAAATCTCTTAACTGACTTTAAAAGGGAGCAAAAAGCGCCACTTTAGAAGTGACCATGGCTAATGTAAAGCCCACAATATCACAATGGGTAGCTAATTGAAATCGACACTGGGACACAATAGGAATACAATAGTCATATACATTTGAACGAGGGTGCAGCAAAAAATTTGGACATCTGGTGGATACTGGGATGGGTGTTCGACCGATTCGAGTGCGCAGTTTGAAATAGGCCTTTAGTGGCTAAAATCAGATAAATGTGAGTGGTTGACCAAAAAGGGACCTGGAGGGATTGGAAACCGTTATTTATTTTTTTTGAATTTTTTAATCTGTGGTCTTTTAGCTTTGTTTTGGTCTAACCAGAATATTTTTAGGTGCCGTAGTGTTTTTTTTATGTTTTTTTTTTGTGAGCCGAGGCAGTTTTGGAAAAATTAGTTTTTGTGATGTCAGACGCACATAAAGACAAGAAACTGACACTAAATAAGTCGCCAATAACGTAGTAACCGCAAACACGTGTTGACACTCACTAACGAAGTCGCATACTGACATAAAACACGCCGCAATTTGTTTCTACACGAAATTTCAAACGCGATTTAGGTACTCGAAATCAATTATTTTCCCTTGAGGTCCCTTTTTACCGACTTCACAAAAAGGAGGAGGTACTATGTTCGGCTGTTTGTATGTTTTTTTTTTTTTTTTTTGTATGTTTGTTCATCGAATACTCCGCCAATTGTCGACAGATTTTCAAAATTCTTTTTTTGTTCGAAAGTAGATAGTTCTGAGGTGGTCCCATTGTCACCAAGTTAGGATCTGATGATGGGATCTTAGAGAAATCGAGGGCAACCCTCAAATTTTATAGGCTTACTTATGGTTTTTCGCATATTTTATGAAGTATCTTGTGTATTTGCGTATGGTTGTCACCATCTCAGGTAGCTGCGCTGATTATGGAAGGTACAACTCCTTAACAGTAAGAAGTTACTCGAACAGGCAAGGACTGTTTTAGTAAATTGTTTTGATATTTGATTGGGCATCTGCCACATTTGGTCTCATGATCATCAAGTCATGACCTGATGCTGCAGTCAGGATAGTCTGCAGAGTACCTAACTCCTCGACAACTAACAGCAGATATATCGTGTTTAGGCTCATTGAAAAGGGGTCGATGTGTGGATAAACGTAATGTTAATGAGGAACACCGAAGTACATAGAGACCTGATGCTGAAGCCAGGAGCATCAGAAAAAGTACAAACCTTGAAATTACAGCACCGTAGTCGTGTTTGGGCTCATTTTAAACAGGACTAAATTTTAAGTTCGATGCAATGTTGACATAAGTTTGGCCTGATGCTGCAGCCAGGATTATCAGCATCTAGTCTAATTAATGAATAAGGTATGCTTCAGAGGTGGTCCCATATAAATTTTATGAACTTTGCTTGGGTAGTTTTGGAATTAGCGTCAACAATACGTTTGTTTTCGACTTAGTTTATATTGATGATGTTTATCTTCCTGTCACTAGCAAGTAGTGTTATATGAATTTGTATGGGGTAGGTACAACTAAAAAGCGAAAAATAAAAACATTTTTACAAAAAAAACAACCGACTTCCAAAAGAAAAACACTACAAAGTGAAAAATAACTTTAATTTCGGAAGTCGGTGCCAAAAAAACGAAAATGTGGAACCAACGACACCGACTTCCGAAATTAAAGTTATTTTTCACTTTGTAGTGTTTTTCTTTTGGAAGTCGGTTGTTTTTGGTCAACCACTCACAAATACGAATTAAGTTGTATTACACTTTGATGAAGTGATAAGTGACTTCTTTTACCACTTTGCATGCGGCTAACGTAAAATGTGGGTATCTAGACTATTTATTAAAAAACATGCCGTCTTTTCTGTAAAATTACCTACATTATAAGCAAATAAATGATTTCTACCTATTTCTAGTTCAGTTCTGTCATTAGAGTTTATTTGTGAGCACAAGTGAAATGCAAGGGTTTTAGCGATTAGAAATTATTAATACTTGCCTAAATTAAAACCTAGAATTTCAAGTTAAGTAACAGCTTTATTATGTTGTTGTGCTTTGTTTTGTGTATTTGTGACCTCTTCAATAAAAAATAAATACCACCTTATCTGTAATTCAGTACCTTTTATACCTAAGTAAATCAGAATTGAAATGATCCTTACGTAAAACCAAGCTTAGTAATGTGGTTTAATTATTAGAAGATCGCACCCTACATCGTTGAACGTACAACACCATCTAACAACAATTTGCAACCAATTGAGCATGCACTAGTATTCACACCCCACGGATAACAAGAGAATGCTCACTCTACGGACAGCATTATAACATAACCATTGGTATTGTGATACATTATACTTTTAAATAGGTTAAGTTTATTTTTGTCAGTAATTCTTCATACATAGATAGATAGAAGATAGAAAGAAAATACATTTATTTAGCACAGACTATAAGACACACAATACACCAGATACATAGGTATATCAGATACCTAAAAACAAATAATTAAAAAACAAAACAACCGACTTCCAAAAAAGACGCTACAAAGTGAATAATAACTTTAATTTCTGAAGTCGGTGTCGTTAAGTTGGCATTTTCGTTGTTTGCCACCGACTTCCGAAATTAATGTTATTTTTCACTTTGTAATGTCTTTTTTGGAAGTCGGTTATTTTTTTTTATTTTTCACTTTTAAGTTGTACTTACCCCACACAAATTCGTATACCTAACACTACTTGCTATGTAAATATCAGTGACAGGAAGTTATTATAACATCATCAGTATAAACTAAGTGGCAATAATACGTATTATTGAAGCTAACTCTAAAACTACCCAAGCAAAGTTAATAAAATTTATATGGGACCACCCCTGAGGCATGCCCTATCTATTAAAAAAATAATTTTTGAAATCGATTTACAATTGCCCGAGATATCGCGTAACAAACATACAAAAAAACAACAACATACAGTCGAATTGAGAACCTCCTCCTTTTTGAAGTCAGTTATAAAGTGTAGGTAAAGTCCGATGTATGAAATTAGCAGGAAAGTGTGCCTCAGGGCTGCGCCAAAAAGGCCCAGTTCAGCAAAAAATGCCAGACAACTAGTGCCTGACGCTGGTTTTCAACTGGACCTAATGTGTGAGGTGACGGATGTCAATCAGTTTTATACTGCAACGTGACATGTGTTTTATTTAAGTACTTAAATAAAATAAAGGAGAATCGGCAAAAATGTATGGGAGCTGGTCCTAGCACCAATAACAATCAGACATATATCATTAGATAGGTATTTTATTACGTATCCTACGTAAAACAATACCTAACTACTATGGCGGCGCATTACAAATCGCTGTGTGAAAAAAGTCATGGCGATGTTTCGTATTATTGTTTCGTAGTACCTAGGTACCTATATGTTTTCAAGGAAAGCCAGGAAAAGGCGGCCTTTTATAAGGCCCGCGTAATCTATGTGTCGTAGGTATCCATATCGTACTTGTGCGTTTTTGGGTCTTTTAAGAGGCCCGTCGCGGTATCTGGGTTCATCATCATCAGCCTATAGCAGTCCACTGCTGGACATGGCCTCTCCTATTGCACGCCATTCAACTCGATTTTCGGCAACTCTCATCCAGCTGCTGCCAGCCATCCTGCGAAGATCGTCGCTCCACCTAGCCTGAGGGCGTCCCACCTTACGTTTACATATTCACGGTCTCCACTCCAACGGTCATCAGTTCTACGGCTAATATGACCGGCCCATTGCCGTTTCTGGTATCTGGGTTAATGATTCGAAATATGCTTCAATTAAAGCACATTACGACATGGCTCAACACAAAATTGCAATTTTCACTACACTCAAACCAAAAAGGACTATGCCCATTTAAATAAAACCGACATACACCCTTTTGACTCTCAACAACACCGCTTATTTCACGGTATTCAACTATTCATGGCTGCCGCAAAAGATTTTTTTTGTAACCTCTCGAAAGTATACGTTTTTTTTTTGTAAACTTAAACCAATTTGCTCTAGTGGATTAACAGGGGTTGAAATTTGAGTCAGAAGTGGATTTAAAAAAGGACATGATTATTGGAAAGATTTAATGAGTTTCTAGAATATTGCGGTTAACTTTGAAGGATTTAAAAAGGACGTAACGCGTTTTTGTATATGAAGTATTGAGGCGTGTTGTGTGATCTTCTTGAACACAGTTTTACTGGGCTTTTCCTAATTCGCTTTGCAATATAATTAGTTGGTTGGTTGCTTATGACTTGAGTTTCTTTTCTCCGTAATAAGATTGCACGTATTCTCTTCGTGAACGTAGGTAAACCTTAGAGCCTGTGCACACCACGTTTTTTAAAGCGCTTTTATCCTACAGAGCAGTTTGTTGTCGTTTGTATCGATACAAACGCGTATTTGAAATTATACAGGTGTGCAAAGGTCTACAGGCTGCGTCTGACTTGTGTGCGTATCGCGTCTGTATCGCTACAAACACGCATCAACGGCGCGTTTAAAAAACGTGGTGTGCACAGGCCCTTACATTACCGCACACTGTAGCTATGCACTAAGGTGGATTTAATCTATATATATAAAAGAAAGTCGTGTTAGTTACACCACTTATAACTCAAGAACGGCAGAACAGATTTGGGTGAAAATTGGTAGGGAGGTAGCTTAGAGCCAGGAGACGGACATAAGATACTAAAAAAATCAGAAAAAAAAAAAAAAAGAATCAGACTTGGAATAACAAAACGCAAATGACAGGGCTAGGAGTAGGCTCGGGGTAGGGCAGGAGTAGGGTAGGAGTAGGGGTAGAGTAGGAGTAGGGGTAGGGTAGGAGTAGGGTAGGGGTACGGTAGGAGTAGGGTAGGGGTAGGGGTACAGTAGGAGTAGGGAAGGGTTAGGGTAGGAGTAGGGTAGGGGTACGGTAGGAGTAGGGAAGGGGTAGGGTAGGAGTAGGGTAGGGGTAGGGTAGGAGTAGGGTAGGGGTACGGTAGGAGTAGGTTAGGAGTAGGGTAGGAGTAAGGGGTAGGGAAGGGGTAGGAGTAAGGTAGGAGAAGGGCAGGGGTAGGATTGGTAGGAGTAGGGTAGGGGGTATTAGTAGGACACCACGCGAACGAAGTCGCGCCGGGCAGCTAGTTTGTAATAAAAACATACACAACCTAGCCTCATGTCTATATTTTCCGAAGTGGTAGTAACGCACTCATATTTCCCGAAATTATATTAGGTATGTCTCACTAGCTTCTGCCTGCGACTTCGTCCGCGTGAAATTTCACATTCCCCCCATTCACCCTCTTAGGGGTGGAATTTCGAAAACCCTTTCTTAGTGGATAGACCTACTCTTCACAAAAAACACACCCTCCAAATTTCATGTCTCTAGGACCAGCGGTTTAAGCTGTGGGTGTGTGTCAGTCAGTCGAGACTTTGAATTTTTATCTATAGATAAAGATAATAAAAGGGGCGCCAATTGTCATTAGCCCGGGCACAAATCTATAGTTACTCCACCAGGCTGCTACTGGTAATTTTCAAATAGATGCCACTTAACACTACCGTTTGTTCCCACTAGTTCTACTGAACAGTTCTACGGTAGAACTAGTGGGAATTTTTTTCCCACTAGTTCTACGATATCAGGTATAACAAAATAGTAGAACTATTGGGAGTCTCGATTGAGATTTTGTTCCCACTAGTTCTACTGAACAGTTCTACGGTAGAACTAATGGGAAACAGTTCCACGGTAGAACTAATGGGATATTTTGCAAATAGTGGGAGTCTCTATTTCCCACTTGTTCTACCTGTTCCATAGGTAGAACTAATGGGAAATTTTGTTCTCACTAGTACTAGCGTCTACTGACACATGTTCCAGTTGACCCAGACTGTGAGGAAGCCTTGACACCAATGCATTTTATACAGGGATCGTCCTCAGGAAGACCATTCCCAGCTACGTTGACGGATCGGGATATCATCGGACGAGACGGTTGGCTCAGAGCCGTAAGACTCACGGATCATTTCTGGTCTCGATGGATGCGAGAATATCTTCCGACTTTGGTACCTCGACGCGGCGGTGGATCTTCCCCAAATATAAAAGAAGGTGACTTGGTTATTGTGGCAGATGGACAACTACCCAGGGGATCTTGGCCGAGAGGTAGAATAATAAATATGTACCCAGGTCCAGACGGAGTAGCAAGAGTGGCGGATGTACAAACAGGTCACAATTGAGTGAAGTCAGTGATGACTCTTGATGTAAAATGTGCAGTATCTGTGAAAGATGCACTTCATTTTTATTAATGTTCGTATTGATGCCATGATTCCAACCTTCTACTATTGTTAGTGCGGTGGCGCAGCCCATACACACACCAGTATAGTAGTTGTCATTCATCCAGTATTTTTTAAAGTAATTTAGAAATTTACTTAGCTCGTTCTCGTTTGGGGAAATCTCACTTTTAATATAATCCCAGCCATCTTTTATAATGTTTTCAGGAAGTAAAGCCAGTTTACCACATAATGTAATTATCCTCCTGTTGTTTTTAGTTAGCTTTATGTCTAAAGTTTTCGCTTTACGAAATAGGGTATTAGAAAAATGGTAGTGGCAACCATGAATTTCGATATCCATTTTTGACAATGCAAGCATAACTGCCTTTTCAAAATCAATGGTGACTATCTTGGGCTGCCAGTCTGGAACCTGGGCTCTAATTAAACTAAAGAGGATCGTATATGCCTCTGTTGTTTTATGTGTCATAAAGGCAAAAACCAATGGCACTATGTTGGTACTATTAGAGTCGCTGCCTATATCTGCTTGAATGACATATATCTGTCCAAAAGGTGTTGGACAAGCTTGATATGTCCCATCCATAAAATAATTAGTAAGTAGTTTTAGACGCATTTGTGCGTCTTTTGAGCAAAATACAATAATTCGCATATCTTTATGCGAGTAGTCCGCAAGTAAAAAATCTTCATACTGTTTAGGTACTTCTACCTCCTCTGGATTTTTTGTGCTAGTTTTCTTGGACTTTTAGAGCATGAGAAGTGAAAATAAATATTATTACAATATTACCATTATATAAACAATGTGTCTTTTAATTAATAGTGTTGTAATATTTCCAGTAATATCTAAGTGTCTAAACCTAATATTGAGATACGACTAGCATATTTGGTACTTTAGTTCCATTTCTAGAACCTATCAAAATGTAGTACCTACTAGTGAGAACAAAATTTCCCATTAGTTCTACCGATGGAACAAGTGTCTAAACCTAATATTGAGATACGACTAGCATATTTGGTACTTTAGTTCCATTTCTAGAACCTATCAAAATGTAGTACCTACTAGTGAGAACAAAATTTCCCATTAGTTCTACCTATGGAACAGGTAGAACAAGTGGGAAATAGAGACTCCCACTATTTGCAAAATATCCCATTAGTTCTACCGTGGAACTGTTTCCCATTAGTTCTACCGTAGAACTGGAACGTGGATCCACGCGATACACAATGGCTTTTTAATTACCTATTTCTGTAATTACAGAATTCAACCGGTAAAAAAAAAACAATTGGAGCTCACCGGAAAAATCCTCTAAACAAAGGCGAATGCCCAACAGAAATCAGACAAGAAAGTCCACGTACCCACAGACAGATGAGCATAAGTCACAACAACATAACGACCATGTCACACGTCGATCGCATGTACTCGCATGTACCTACTTGAGTAGGTACCCGCGTACTGCCGCTCATTTGGTGCTATCACTCATCTGGATGTACTCGGAAACTGTTTAGATAAGCACTGTTGGATGTGGAGTTTTCCAGTTGTGTCGACTGTAAAAGTACCTACAGAATAGAGCAAAGATTTAAAATTCGGTAGTACTTAATAAGTAAATCCATCTCAACTCCGGCAGTACAATATTTTGTAGTTCAAGAGAAAATTATATAAAGTGTTAAAAAATTAACCTTACAAACTTTAAGAGGTGCTTTTGACCATCGAACTGAACAACATTCACTATGGCACCAACTCTGAAATCACGAAAAAAAAAATCTGCTGTTTCATACAAAAGTTCAATACCTACTTGAAACAGCTGATTTTTTTCGTGATTTCAGAGTTGGTCCCATAGTGAAAGTTGTTCAGTTCGATGGTCTAAAGCACCTCTTAAGGTTTGTAAGGTTAATTTTTTAACACCTTATATAGTGAAAAGAATTTTGAGTTGATTGAAGAACTGAAAAATAGAGAGTACCTAAAACCACTCCATCCATGTAGGTACCTTACCAAAATCCATGTCAACGATTGACTTTTTTATTTGATTAAAACAGCTGTCTTCCGGTTTATCATCCTCTAGTCTCAGATGATTGAATCCTTTATTAGTAAGTTTCAAAACTATTATTTTGAAGAATTGTCGTAACAAATTTATTCAAAACGGTTCCTTTCTTGTTACCGTGTCGATACAGCGGTGCATTGGACAAGCGCTTCCGCGTTGTCGGGATTGTGTGACGTGTGACATGTTTTGCTGGAATTCTGTCGATTTCGCGACACACTAGGCTTACATGGATATATGCAAATTATGTTACATAACTAACTAATTATATATTCAAAGAACACAGTCTTTATTTCTTGTCACCATCAATAGGTAGGACCTGTGAATGAAATTGCCCTAATAATTTCATTCCATTCAAAATTGTCTAAGGGGCCTCTGCGAGTTGGCTTCGGCCCCTCGTACGCCTTCCAAAGGTCCGGGACCCTGGAGTAATTTTTAATATAATAATGTCTTTTTTTAGAAAAGTTACAAATTTTAATGTAGGTTTCACAAATATATACATTTTTAATATTTCCACTAGGTATAACTATTACCTACTCTTGGTTGGTTTAGTTTACTCTCTAGTTATGATCGTTTTTAATTTTATAAAAAAAAACTATGGTGTTTGAATTGTAATCCGGGAAAAAGCTTTTTATACCTTTCTAACCAAGAAAATTGAAGTTGGGTTCATTTCATTTTGCCAGTCGTTAGATTTTCGTAAAAAAATCACTGTTCCATTCCATGGTTGCCTGGAAGAGATCGCAGAAAGCGATAAGGCTCCCCATTCTATGTTTTGTAGTGTTAAATGTATTTTTTTTTTGTTATGTATGTTCTGATGAACAATAAAGTTTACATAAATAAATAAAATGAATGTGACCTAAACCAAAGAAATAATAGAAACTGCAATGCAGCCATATCAAGTCCGACCGCTATGTCAGACTACTGCACCACCATATAATCTCCTCCTTGCAGGTCATAAGCCAACTCATTGATGTAGCAGGAACACGTTACACTATCGCACACAACATTATGTGGCACATCAAGTGCTATTATGTTGAACATAAAGCGCTATTAGCGGCAGAGTAGCTCTGGGAACTTTATGTTGTAGGGATACCAACTTGCATAGAGATTGAGGAAAGTTTGGACGAAATTACAAGACTTATATTTTGATTGTTAGATTGGTAACACGTTAACAATGTATTTCCGTGTTGCTGGTATCTTTTGCGCAATGGCCACCACGCCCTATTTAACAAACTAAAGCGTAGTATAGGTATACAATGGCTGATTTTACAATCAACAGATAATTTTTATGATTTATTCCGGTCTGATCCCCTGAGCCTCCCCTCCGTCCCCCCCTCCTCGATCCCCGGTTAGTTCGTCTTCTGTTTTAATCTCTGGCTTATCCACTTTATGCTAGGTTACTCTTTTTGACAGGTAAGTACAGTCAAGAGAAAATAAACGTTTCATGTTTTATTCGTGGAATAAAATTGACGTCTGACAGATTTTGTATAGAAGAACTGTCAAAAATTCAAAATTATTTCTCGGATAATATTATCTGGCGTTGGAAAAATCAGCCCTAAAATTGAATCCCCTTTTGTGAAAGGGAATTAAAATTATGAATGATTTAATTGCAGTCCATGGTGTATCCTAGTTTTCTAGAGTAGAGCGTGGAAGTAGTTCTTACCTTTAACCAAGTAAGACTTGCAATCCGCGGTCTACCCTGTAGGTATATCAATCAACCTGCAAAGATTCGCGATCTAATGGCTTACTTATTGGGAAGCAGAGGCATCGTAGGGTTTCACAGACTAAATTTCGTCTTCCGCGTAAAATTCTAGGCATGCGTGTACGTGCAACATTGTTAAACACGTCATCATCGCTTACCTTATGTAAAAAACTGGTCAAATGAGTATCTGTCCAATACAAAAAGGATTCATCTATCTTATGCTTTCGTATAATCCACAATAATTTTGAAAACCATAGACCACATTAATTACAAACAGATAACTGCGCTTCACCAAGGACTAGCCAGGAACCACCACAAACCATGGCCACATCGCCCCCACGTACGACCTATGACGGTTTTTTAGGAAATCGGAACACAAAATGGTCGTTCTTCAAACGGGTTGCGAGACAATTGTCGTTGTTTTACGGTTTTTACGGTAATATGTAGTTTATTGTTGATTTTCTTCGGATAAGGCATGTTCGAGGAAATTCGCGGGTCACCTCTGTCTGGGTTAAAGCGGGTCCTGCAATTAGTGGGTTTTTGTGGGAATGGGGGCGAAATGAATGCGGTAGCTGAGATTATGAAGTAGGATTTATGATATCCGTGGTAGTTACTTTTTAAGTCTTCACTTAGTACACGAATCGTACTTATTTTAATTGAAAATGCCAAAATTTGCCGCGCCATAATCGCCTCTTGAACGTTTAGGTAAACTGATTGTTGAGCTCATTGCTCTGTTATATATGACTTAATAGCGTCTGCCCGCGACTCTGATCGCGTGGAAGCCACCTATACCATAAAATATATTCTACTAGCAGCGCCCCGCGGTTTCACCCGCATAAGTTTCGATCCCGTGAGAATATCGGGATAAAAACTAGCGTATGTCCTTTCTCGCGACTCAAACTATCTCTATACCAAATTTCATCTAAATCGGTTCAGCGGTTTAAGCGTGAAGAGGTTGGTAACAGACAGACAGACAGACACGCTTTCGCATTTATAATATTAGTATGGATGGCACTCGGTAATTAAATAGTGTAGCTTTCTATCAGTGAGAGAATTTTTGAAATCGGATGAGCAGTTTCGGAGATTACCTCCTACATCCAAACTTACAAAGTTCACCTCTTTATATATTATTATTAGTGTAGATGAAAGTAGTTTTAGACCAGTCATTTGAAACATCGTAGGTCGGAAAAAATTCCCAGCACTGATTTTTTGGGATGTTGTTAGGATAGATACTTACCAATAGTGTAAAACCAAGTTTGCAGCTTCGAAAAACCTGGGGTGACCTGAGGGGTAATTGCGTAACACACTATCAGTGGCAAAGGGTTTAATTTTGACAATTCAACAACATTCATTGCGTTATTTACGTTGTTGAGCAGACACATTTTTCGAACATATGAAGCAATGGATTAGCAATATCCTTCAAAATGATTCAGATTGATAGTCTTTTACGCAATTAAGGTGCTGGACCTGGCGTGGTGCTCGAAAAACCTCAAAATTTTCGGCCTTCTTTCAGTTTATAGCTTGTTACTTCTAAAACGTGCATGGCATCCCGTAGGATGCGCCGTCATTTTCGTAGAAAACTATCATAGAAATGACGTCACGGCTATGGAACTTCTTAATTTCGCGACAAGGACAGGAATAATCCCTTCCAAAAACTTTAAAGCTTCTACATATTTTCATCTATTTTACAGATTTAACACTGTCTCATTTTATTGTATTTATTTGTTCGAACATTTCTAATATTAGTCATCGTCCATATTTACCGATGCCATATTCAATTTTCAATCACGACCCACAACAAACATAAAAATGTTTCGCATAAACCCATTAACACTATAAAACGATATCTGATGTCTTATTAACAGCACGTTTATGTTCAAACACCAGCCATTAACATAACTCACATTATACGTAACATAAATTTAAAATAAAAAGTCGTAAATTATAGAAAAAACTTCGAAACTATTCAAATTGATGGTCGAAACTATAGTTACAAGACAATTACTTATTTTGGAAACATTTTTATGAATACTAAAACATAACACATGAGGAATACCTAATAAGTTAGAATGATGATATTGGAAAGAAAGTTTTGTAAAGGAATTAGGAATTAAATAGTTTCAAATAAAACTTTGCTAATGGATAGCTAGCAGATTACAAGAGCAACCCAATCTCCTTTGTAATTATATAATTGCATAGCACCGAAGGACAATTCCCGAAATTAAAAACGTTCAAAGTCTAGTCGCAATCTCATCTCTGCGATCGAACAATCAATGTCAAAAACGTAGGGAAATTAGAAGTATTTTTGACAGATTGAGACTGAGATCAGACTGTGAACGTTTTTAAAATTACGAGAATTGTCCCCCAGGTTTGAGTACTGTGTACTATAGAGCTACTTTTGAGCTATTATGGTAACAATATAATTTAAAAGAATGTCCACGGAGTTTCTTGCCCGTTCTTCTCCATAGGTCCCTACTACGCTTTAGAATGGGCAACTAGCTTCATATTTTTGACTGACCGACTCCTTGACAGTTCAAAAGTGCCTGTAAATGGTTTAACTTTAAATTGAGTGGAGTTTGAGTAAGCAAGCTGAAGTTTCTATGGACTGGCCATGTTTGTCGAAGGACTGATGGCCGGTGGAACAGATGAGTCCTGGAATGGAGACCGCGTATCGGCAAACGTAGTGTGGGACGACCTTAAGAAGGTGGCTGGGATAGACTGGATGCGGAACGCGGAGGACAGGGTGTTTTGGCGCAGCTTTCGGAGAGGCTTATGTCCAGAAGTGGACTGAGATAGGCAGAGTTGATTGAATGAATACTTTGGACAGCTCGATCAAGTTTAAGTTAAAGATATTTAAATTAGTACCTACACTTTTGAATTGTCAAGCAAAAGCTTAAGAGGCTTCATGATTAAGATCGTAAATCTCTGGCTTCTATTCAATCCCCAATCTTCATCTACGAGGCCAAGTTCGGTACAAAAGATGTACAGGATTGTCGGATTTACCGATAAAAAAATTGGCATCTATGTAAATGGTGCCAGGTGCCTCCGCGTGTACCTACCTCGTCTTCTTACGCACGTACTCCACGATGACGTCCACCATAGTGGTGTAGTGTAGGCGGAAGATGTACACCGGTGCGTTCGCTGACTTCGAGCTCCGTAGGAGCTTTGTCGCAGCGCAGCGGTTCTTGTTCGTTCGCGATCGGCGCTTCCTCCTTTGCACCGTCACG
The DNA here is from genome assembly GCA_914767645.1 of Hydraecia micacea. Taxonomy (NCBI): domain Eukaryota; kingdom Metazoa; phylum Arthropoda; class Insecta; order Lepidoptera; family Noctuidae; genus Hydraecia; species Hydraecia micacea. The sequence continues at coordinate 2,155,164 of OU611798.1, forward strand.
AAACCCTTATCATCAGCCATATTCGGGGTTATGCATTCAGACTAGCACGCGTTCTACAAAACGTCAGCATAATCAGCCTATCATGTTCCCACTGCTAGGACACAGGCCTCTCCTCTCTTCGTGATAGAGTGGGCTGTAATCCACCACGCGGACCCAGTGCGGGTTGATAGATAGGGTTTGAGAGAAAACGTCAATTAAATTTTTATTAGGACATCAATACCCACATCTTGTTCTGCCCACCCTGTATGGAACAAGTGAGAAGCCATTAGTAAAATAAAAACAGCTTTCTTAAGAATTAGTAATCGGCCTAGCATTCTGAATGACAATACATTTGATTGTGTATTCCGTCCGCGAGCGAGTGCAAGTGATTCTTGTTAATTTTGGGATCTATATTTTTTGTTTTGTGAAGTAGTGATTGTTTAAAATAGTTTAAATGGTAAAACCTACGTAAAGTAGGGAGTTGGGATATTTGTTTACATCGAAGAGTATTAACTTTCATTACTGTGAATAAATTGCCTTTAGGGACAACAAGAATTAATGTGTTGATGTCGCCTAGAGGGAAGAATTCGACTAGGTGACGTGGGCTTTTAATTTTCAGTAATTTATGTTGTTTTAAGGATTTTGATTGCACTTTTTTCAGTTTGCAATCCTACTGTTCCTACTAATATTAATAAGTTTGTATGTTTATTACTCAATCACGCAAAAACAGTTGAACAACTGCTGCGGATTTGGATGAACACAGATACTTAGTTTATAACGCGACCCGGTAAAAAGTCCACGCAGATGAAGTCGCGGACAGAAGCTAGTATTAAATAAAACGTATATACTTTCGTAGGTACGTACCTACGTCTATTTTAAAATATTTATTTTTAAAATTTGGTAATAATTCTCCGAAGCTAAAAAAATCGACTAAATCCTAGTTCAATACATCAATAAACATGATACAACTAAGAACTAAGTAAGTACAGACGCCAGCACATCAATCTACCCGAAACTGTCAAATTTTCACAATCAAATTTGAACCTTATGCTTTAACGATAAAGTTGAAAATCTATTAAATAAATTTGACAGATTGTAGTAGCTTGATGTGCTTGGCGTCTGTACCATAAAAAGTCCTAAGTCACTAGTTTACCGTGCACCGCTATACGTTTTAGGAACAAGTAATATTCAAATGAACAAAATGTCCGAATTGTTTGTTTCTCAGAAGGAAAGTTAGAAATTTAATTGCGTATCACAGTGACTGTTATCCTTTGAATTGGATGGTGTCGGTATGTGCTGTAGAGGAAGCGAGGCGATACAGAGAAATGTACAGACGCCAGCACATCAAGCTACTACAATCTGTCAAATTTCTTTAATAGATTTTCAACTCTATCGCTAAAGTATAAGGTTCAAAGTTGATTGCAAAAATTTGACAGTTTCGGGTAGCTTGATGTGCTGGCGTCTGTACCTACAATTGGTCCAAATAACAACTTTCAATCCAATTTCATTCGGCTGCCCTAAGTTTCATTATCACTGTTCTCCATGTTATTCGTCGTTGTAGCGTGTGTTATTTTGAGCACATTTTTGAACATTTCACTATGAGCCCCTTTTACCCTTTAGCCACTGGGTCCTTCCTAGCCCTATAGCAATCTAAATGTAATACATAGATATTCATGGCACTCTCCATTTTAAATCCTAGCTATATCTTAGCTTCCACTACATCCCAACGACAACCTTTATTATGCTAGTCGCAGCACATGATTGGCTGCCACTAAACTGCCGCGCGTGTATTGAATGCTAGGCTATGACTTAACGGTCGCTTAGCCCCAGTATACACGTGCGTAACACCAGTTCCTAGTACTAGGGGTTAGCAGAAGTGGCTAAGTTGGTGAGTGACGTTAATGTGTACAGTTGGCTTTAGTATTTTTAGTGGAAAGTGTTGCAATTGCATTCTTTGTTTGTTGGTACACATATTTAAATATATATTTGCATTATTAAAATAATAAAATGATCATTATAATAAATCGCTTTTTAATCGGTAAAGGCAGTTATATTATGTTAAGACCTATGATAACTTAATTAGAATAACTATTTAAGTGTATATTGGTAATTAATAATGTGTAGATGTGATGTTTTTAATAAACATTTTCTAGTACTTCATGATTTTATTTGAATTTCATTAAAAATAATACAATTGAGAACTATCCACACAATTCTCAACTGAAAAAATATTCAAATAATTCCTAATTCTAAAATCATTGTAGCCTAACCCTAACATACCACAGAGGTCAACCAATAACGATTTTTATTGTGCTGTCAAAATTTATTGACAGGACCAACACCATTGGTCGCAGGGGCGATTCAGAGAACTCAATGAGCACCCATTGTGGTCAAAACACTTCAACCAATAAGATAATGCTGAGCATCCTGTTACATACACTTTTTAGATTCTAAATCGTTTAATTAAAGTATTAGTTACTGTGAGCTAGTGTGCTACATACTTTATGTCAGTTTTTGCGTAAGTGTGTGTGAGTGTGGCCAATTGAATTGCATAAATGTATTTACGTGCTAATGATGAGCTTATGTGTGAGTGAATTTATTAGTAAAGGGTGTGTGTGTACAGGATATGGTGAATATGTGAGTGTGTGTGCAATATACAGGGTTACGGAAAATGAGTTTGTAAATTCAATTTATTTGCTAATATACCTACGATTGTTACATACCTTTGTATGTATTTGGCGGTACATATTGTGAATATAAGTTAGTCTTAATGTGATTGTAAAGGTCATTATTAAGGAATTTTAATAAAATCACTCTCAGTTGGGAATTCTAAGTTTTTTGGTAAAGTTTATTGATATTGGAATATATTATCGCATTTAAAAATAATAGTAAGAACGCTTTTTTATGAGCACACGTTTTTACAAGTAGTAATGTACCAAATAGGGACTACGTTTTATGATTTTAATTTAAATAACACAGAACTTTGATACTTATGGTGAATATATTTACCAAGGCTGAATACGATCACATTTTTCATACATTATTTGTATTTGTTTGTTACATATTGCTTTATTCCTGAAAATATTTTTGGTTGTGAATATATTGAAACACCAAAAAATATGAAACCAAACTTCGCGAATTAGGGCGCGTTAAATTAAGCCATGTTTATCCGCTCAACTGTTGAAGAATCAATATTGATTTATAACAATAGAAATTCATGTGTCTCAGCCACAGTTGAGCTAATAATTATTGTTGTATTTCATTCAAAACAGGACAATGACGTCATAAATTCATATCCTTCTCTTCTTGTTCTCACATTAAGGTATTCTCCTTTTTAATTTCTCTTTTTGCAAGTCTGCTGGAAGAAATGTCTTAAGAAACGACCGAACTCAAAAATTATATTATGTCGTACCTATCTGTATCTATTTTACTGTGTGTACAGTCAACAAAAGAGATAAGTATGCAGGATCGCCGGATATAGTTGAAGTTTAGTAAGAAACCGATGGGTGTTGTCGACTGAAATTTAATTTGATAAATGAGGTGTTTGTTTTCTTTTAATAAAATTAATTTTTATTTGAAAACATCCATCGGTTTCTTAATAAACTTCAACTATATCCGACGATCCTGCATACTTATCTCTTTTGTTGACTGTACATACCTAAATAATAAAATAAAATAAATAAACAATACTTTCTTACTTTTCAGGTGAAACACATGTGCTCATTTCCAGAAACTCACGTTTAAAAGTCTTCGATTACAAGTTTACAAAAAAATCTTTATCACCATAATTAATAACAGAAATTCGTTAATTCATATCATATGAAATTAATTCAAATGCTACTGGGAAACGATATAATAATAAAATATATACACTTTACTTGTTTTATAGGCGAATATGAAGACATTAACTTTGTTGGACAGAAAAGGGCAGAAGGTTCGTTTCATACAAAGCAAGAATCTGTCCAGTACCGAACAAAGGACTATGACACGCGTCAGACGCGGGTAATTTCAGACATTTCAAAGTAAACCAAGAGAAAATCCTTTTTGCCATCATTTTCTTGTAACCCAGATACAGTTGAAAAATGTTTCAATTATAAAACGTCTAACAACTATCGCAAATGAAGCTTTGGAACACCACAATGTTTTTTAGAACATTTATCTACCTACCTCAGGCGTTTAGCGATATTTGTGGTCATCGTTAACGTCGGTTTCCATCCTCCTGCCTTTTAATTTATTTAGGATTACCTAACTCCTTCTATTCAATAAATGTATATATGCCGCCATCTCAGTAGTATTCAAGCATTACCATATCATCATCTTTCACGTCCTCCGTTTCACGTTTCCTTTACGTCCAACCTGCTGGTAAAGTGGGGCTACCTTGACGAAACGGCAGTAAGAGCCTCCTATCCTGCCCTCTGTGTTCCTAAACATGCAGTCAATGTGACCTCTGCGCTACCACTGACGACGCTGTGGAAGTGGCAAAGTTTTTCGCCAACAAAATTTGAATTACTGTCGTGCCAGCGACAAGCAGAAGAAGAAGACACACGCCTTTCTACAGCTATCTATCATCAATTACTATTTCATCTACATAAGAACACAATATGGTTAATAAACGATTATTATTATATCCTTTATTCGTCTAAATACATATAAATTATATTTTTAAATATTAGAATATAAAAAAATATATAAAAACATTTAAAAATATTTAAAAAATAACCCACCGGTATCGGGAACAGGGTCCAAGCTACCGTTATTATTATTATTATTAATGGAGTTGACCTTCTGCCATTAATGTTGTTAGCTAGTGTCACGGTTCACAGTAGTCCACTGAGAGGCCCCATACTGCGCTTCCGTAATATATAGTCCAGTAAAAATTCCTCCATAAAGGTTATAAAAATTGTAATTTTGTTGTTTTACGGTTATGAATAATCAATGAGTGGAAGCCTTATTAGTGGGTATTTTTACGCTTTTAGTTGCGTGGTGTGAGCAGAGATCCTACTGATAATATTTTTAGAGTTTCCCATGAAGTAGTTGTTTCCTGTACAAAGGAAAAATTGTTGTAATTGTAAACCAACTTTTACTTACGTAATTTGGCTTTTAATAGTATTTGGCTAAGTCAGGAGCCATCTCAAAGCGGTGAAGGAAACATCGTGAGGAAACCAGCATGTTCTAGAACCAAAAAATTCGTAAACATGTGACATCTACCAACCCGCACTGGGCGTGGTGAATTACGGCGCACTCCCTCTCACAGAGAGGAGGCCTGTGTGCCAGTAGTGGTTACGATATAAACTGACCGTGCTATGTAGAATTTTCCATAGAGGTGGATATCCATGGATTATCCTTAGTGGATAACCACAAAATGTCTCTTTTTTAACATCTCCATAATAAAAAGAATTGCACATTTATAGGTATAACAAACAAACTAGCTCACCAACGCTTTTTATACCTACACTAGCTTCTGTCCGCGACTTCGTCCGCGTTAAATTTCTTGCTCCCCTGACCTACTCCGCAGTTCGTTTTCGCTTATCGTTCTTGTTGAATTTATATCTTCTAGCTCGGTCCCTAAAGGTCCTAGAGTGATGTTAATATCTTATAGCCTTTTTGGCTATCAAATACAAAAATATATTTTCAAATCAGACTGGTAGTCCAGAGATAAGCACGTTCAAAAAACAAAACTCTTGAGCTTTATTATTAGGATAGATAGATATACCTAGATTCTTTGCAAATAAATATAATCTATGCTTACTATTAAAAAAAAAAAACTAGTAATAAACTGTAAAAACTCAAATAAACAACCTCTCACTTCGTCATTCCCACAACGCAGGACTGATTTACCTAAGTATAAATTATGACACCCATTATAATAAAGTAGATATTAATTTATTTATCTAATAAAGCAATAAATGCGACTCTTAATATTAACATTAAAACTCATGAGTGGACGAACAGACAGACAAACTGTATTGTATAGTCATAAATTTTGACGAATTCTTACATATCCATGAATAGATTTTCTATAATACATATAACTTTAGTATTAATTTATTAAAAATTAAAAGAAACTGTACAACATCCTAATATCTAATTACTTATAAGTTACTTAAGAAATTAAAACATAGCTTTACTACCAACACGTTCTTTTTTTTTTTTGGATGGGAAATCATCTAATGACTCCTCCCGCTCTGGGTGGAGCGGAAGGGAGTGTCAGACTCTTACTGACTAAAACCCACCCGTGTTCCTTCCTTAGCCCTTTATGTTCCGGGGCAGCGGTAACCCTTTCGGACGATCCCGCTACCCGTGTGTGGGTCCCTTACAGTATATTTTTAGACTTGAACTGAATTTGAACAATAAAGGATTGATGTCATATCGCTCAAAAGAGATAGATTTTCTATAAGTTTTTGGGGACGTAGTTGTGGTTCGGTTCCTGCGTTATAGATTTTTTTTTAATTCTATATGTATGTATCTACTTATAGAATCTAAAAAAAATTGAAAATGAAATTGTATGAATGAATGGAACGCACGGACCCCAGCGTGGTTTGACCAGACTCGATTAATCGAATGAACCCCAAGATTCGCACTTTTCTCAATCCGAAATAAAAAATGAGATAAAACCAATACAAAATAATAATTATGTAAATAATGTTGAATATGTCGATTGTCAATATGTTATGGTTTATGGTTATCATTTTAATTTAAACATCGAATTAAGTAAGTATAAATAATGTGTTTTTTATTTTTACTAAATGGTAAAAATACACAAATGTGAGCTTTAATTTGTTATTTACATATTACTGAATAATGTATTTTTAAAATAAATTCGCGTAAAACCAGTAACTCAATCAAAGGAACTTATTTATTTAAATTAAAAAAAAAATGGAATTGACATCAATAATCTAATCTTATCTTTTACAAGTTGTAGTTAGAGATAACACCACAATTTTCGTATGTTTTGGGGTTCCGTACCCAAAACATGTACCCATAGGGTACCACTCTATTACTAAGGCTTCGCTGTCCGTCCGTCTGCCAGTCTGTCACAGGGCAATATATTTTGAACCGTAATGGTAGACACTTGATTTTTTTTTTTTTTTTTAACTTAAAAAAGAAATTGCTGTTCCATGCATTTTGACCGTGTAGGTATTGCACTTTTCTATGAAACAGCAGATTTTGTTTTGAATTCAACATGCGCTGAGTTCATGATTACTTACAGTTTGCGTCGTTGGCCCTGCTACCCTGTATATAATACCTATTATCTACCAATAAGCTGCATGGCTGTTTCTTAGCGAACGAAAAACCTAGAATAAAAGTTAACTAAAACAAAGGATAATTTATTAATGAGATCCATAACATAATCAGCCTATAGTGTTCCTACTGCTGGGACACACGCCTCCTCTCTCTGAGAGGAAATGGACTGTAATCTACAACGCGGGCTCAGTGCGGGTTGGTAGATGTCACATGTTTTCGAATTTTTGGTTCTAGGACATGCCGATTTCCTCACAATGTTTTCCTTTACCGTTTTGAGAGCAGTGGTGATGAAATTATTTACACAAAGTAAAGCGCCTGGGTTCGAACCCACGACCTACGACTCGTAAGTCGGGGCCGTTACCACTGGGCTACCACTGCTCTTATTAATGACATACCTGCCAACTATTCATACAGTTATTATATTTTAGAATGTGTGGATAGATTCAGACAGACATGAGACACACATTCTAACGTTGCCTTTAAGCTTAGCAACGAAATACTTTATCATAAATCTTAAAAAAAATATAAAATGATAATCAGAAACATCCGGTCTCCTCGCCTTATAAGTTGACAACCAAAACCCACCTCGCTAAAAAACAACAAACCTATTTTTTCTCCACATTCCACTCATCTCATATACCTGTCCACTAAATAAGCCCATGACGTCACTATTACCATACATCTCCTCTAAACGACTATAAAATCCTATAATACACATTAATAAGCTATAAAACGACATTTATTACTAAATAGTCGGCGAGGTGACATTTGAACATGTCACCTGGTTTGGAACCAGACCACAGAACAGATTATTAAAAGGTCCATTTCGAGTAAACTTTGTTGCTTGGTCTCATTTTCGGACACTTGTTTGGTTCTACAGCCAGACACTAAAGCCTAATTTACTGCATTCGCGATTTATTTGCAAAAAATGTAAACTTTGAGTTTATGGAAAAATAACTTTAATTTCTCCACAATAAAGGCTGAAATCAACTTAATTACCATTAAAATAAAGTTGATATGCCGCAAAAAACGTATATTTCGACACTCAAGGGAATCAAAATGTATAGGGTACCTACTTCCCGTTGACCTAAAATCAAGAAGCTAGGTCGTGTAGCACAAGTAAAGTATTTGCCTTTTTTTTTTTTGAGGGTGGGAAATCATCAATGACTCCTCCCGCGTGTCAGACTCTTACTGACTAAAACCCACCTGTGTTCCTTCCTTAGCCCTTTATCCTCCCGTTACCCTTTCGGGCAATTCCATCTGACCCGGCAGACTTCGGCCCTGACGGGCCCCTTCCTTTGTGCTGACGCGCGCTTCGCTTGTGCGCGGATGGAACACATACGCGCCGCCCGGCACGGGCCTGGTCCTTATCGGACGGTGAGCTACTCATTACTCTCCGTCCGCAGGCCCGCGCCTACGGTGGCCGGGAGTCGTCACGCGGCTCCCGACGCCCGGAGTGTTTCCCGCGGCGGCTGGGACGTGAGGCTCTCTCCCTCAACCATCCCGCCACCTCCTTCGCTAGCATAACTGCTTCGCAGAAGGAGGTGACTGCCTTTCACTCCCTCTCGCTCCGGACCATCGCTTGAACCGGACGCGAGCGGTCACCGCCGCTGCCGATCGCCTCTACGAGGACACGGGCGGCGGTGCTCCGCCCAAGCGGGGCAGACATCCACCGTATGCTCCACCGTGTCCTCTGGGCGATCCTGGCAATGGTCTCCTCCCGCCTGATGATGTGCAGGAACCTCCCGAAACATCCGTGTCCGGTGAGGACCTGCTTAGTGATTATTTCCTATCTAACGTTACGATAACAGGCGTGATGTTACATAATATGTTATTACTCTCATATTACCTTTATTTCGAAGTCCCTTTGGACAACTGTCACAATGTTTCCACTATCGGTGATAGCCTAAAACCATCTGGAGAGGACTAAAAAGACCGTGTGGCAGTTGGACTTCTGCATCATCATCATTATCATCGTCAGCCTCGTTCTACCTACCGCTGAGTATAACCTCTCTGTGCCGTGCTACTTCTACATACTTTTTTGTTCTGTGATCAAGTACTATTCGTAAAGCCGTGATGTATGTGTGTTGTATAAAAACTCTCGTGAGAATTAGGCTGACCATAAATACTGAAGTTTAACTCAAGTTAGAGTTAAGATAATTGTTGAGGAGACAGGTTGTGCGGTCGGTGAATGTTATTCGGACAGAGCTCGATTATAATAATGTCTTCTAGTTTTGTAAGATTGATAATTTGATTACTTCTTTATTTATCTGACTTGGAGATGCCGACATAAAAACTTAGTTCAATTTCGTTTTTAATACTGCCGAACAAAAAAAAAATAATGAAGTACTGTAGGAACTCTAGAAGTCTAGATGAAAGCCCCTTTATGTAATTAAACAGCGATAGGATTTCACTTGAATATATTATGGAAAGACTTTATCTTACTATGTTATTTCTAGCACTGCTTCAACTAAACAAAAATGCCTAATAAAAATATTTGACACCTACTGCTTGAAGAACGTTCGGATGAAACACGCCCTCAATTATAACCAGCCTGCACTATAAAAGGTAAGGCTTCATAGATAGCCTCTACAGTACTTAACTAACAGTAATAAGCTTTTTAAATTTTGGTGTCATTACAAAGCAAATTCTATCTTTTTTGGTTTCTTGGCATTTTGGATTCTTCTTCGTGTGGATAACCCACATAGCTGGGTCATATTAAGGGGTTATCGTGTTCCCCAGTAACTGGGTTGTGGTGTTCAGATAGGCTCCATGTTACTGGTATTAAGCTGCATCCAGTTAGACTGGCAGATAACCCCAACACAGTTGTGAAACGGCTAGGTAGTTTTATATTATCACACTTAATATTATAAAGGCGAAAGTTTGCGAGTGTGTGTGTTTATGTGTTTGTTACTTCTTCACGCTCAAAAGGCTGGACAAATTTTGATAAAATTTTGTATAGAGGTAGCTGACACCCTGGATTAAAATATAGGCTACTTTTTATCCAGATGTTCCCACGGGATCGACATCGACATTTACGCGGGTGAAACCGCGGGGCGCAGCTAGTAGACTATAATTATACTCTGTACCTACTCGTATAGTCATCCACATTCATAATCAAAACTTTTCTGACGACATTTTCCTCATTCCTCCGCATCACATGTCCATAGACAACCGATTTTCACAAAATTTTTCAGATCAGCGGTGTAATTGCGTAACACACTGTCAGTAGCAATGGCTTTCATTTTGACAGTACAACAACATTCATTGCGTTGTTTACGTTGTTGAGCATACAAATTTTTGGAACATATGAAGCAATAGATTAGCAATATCCTTCAAATTGATTCAGATTGACACAATTAGGGTGCAGTTTTAGTTTCATCCTCCATAATATCAACGAATGCAGAAGTGAAATGATGATGATATGATAGATGATGACCATCATCACTTCTGTTAATTTGTATCGATTGATAATGCTTTGAACAAAAAAGTATACCTATCCCATCACTAAAAAAATAACGATAACAATAACGATAAATTGTTCCACCGAACCGCACGTTAAAAAATTTTGTTTCAGTGCGGTTAGTGGAAGTGCTCAGGTGCTGTTCGTCCAAGTGCGGTTCAAATCAGTGCTCTGAGTGGAATACCTCTCTTTAGACAGCTACAAATTCCTTTGCAAACCAACACATCAAAATCTGTCAGCCCGGAATCACCCACTGTAGGGTACGCCCCTTTCTTCTGCCATACTTCCCGGTTCCGTGCATCTTTCATCCAGGTGTTTCCCGCGACTTAGACGATATCGTCAACCCAGCTCGTTTTTGGACGGCCATGACAGCGAAAAATTCCCTTGCGTACCAAAACAAAGTAAATGTATAAAATCTAGATACAAAGATGGGCGCGTAAACACTAATATTGTAAGTAATACTCATCAGTTCCAAGATGTAGTTTATTATAATGTAGTCAAACGGGCACACGACTTAAATGCCATATTCAAGGTATCAGGTGACAGTTTGCGGTGCAGATGTGAGAAGGAATGGAGGAGGTAACTTGGGAATTCAAATACATAGAGGTATGAGGAACAGGGTGTAAAGTTCACTCATACTCTATATAAAAGGGATGATCTTCCGACGGGTGCTGTGTCCGGCGAGCAACTGCCCAATGATTCATGTCAGGCCGTTGTAAACTCTGCTTGCGAGATGCAGGATTTTGCGTGACGTCAGTATGACGTATTGTTCGCATGTGGCGTTGTAGATACCGCTACAGGTAAAGATAATCACGCCAATATTTCCAAAAAGGGTTAGGTAGTGGTGGATTGTAAACACACATTTCGCCAGTCATGTTTAAGTCCCATATGTCGAGCATAATGCCATCAACCGGGCACTAATCCAGAACCTGTGCAGCTATTGAGAAATTCCAGCTGGAAAAACCCAATAACACTTTGCGCGACTTGGGAATCGAACCCACGACCAAATTGTATACATTCATTGACAGACAACCCACAACTTAAACCATTGGGTATAGAGCCATGAAATGTACAAGAGCTTTACCTTATACAGGATGAAATTGAATAGGTGTGACAAATTAAAATATCTAATTCAACGTGTATAAAGTTTTAGAGATGCACAACGCACAACGTGCGCGTAGGCGAGCGCTTTGAAATTAGGTAAATACCGCTAATTCAACGCGTTGCCAACTTGCTTCATGTTGCGAACTCGGCGATGAATGGATTGCTTATCGAGCGCGCGCCAAAATTGATACTTTAATTTTAGTTATAAAAATTTAAAAAAAAAAACTGGGTCGACGATAATTCCTGTCTACTTGAAGGCAATAACTTAGTTTGCACTAAGGCAATAATTATACGATTTTTTTTCAATAATTTAGATTTGGGAAATGAAAAATGTTATTTCAAGTTAAACAAATATCAACTTTATTGTGATGGTCATTAAGTTGATTTCAGAGTGACTAGCGCTATTTAAAAAGTTATAAAAATGTTTGAAGTTGTAGCGTAAACTGCACTTTATTGTGTAGGAATTAAAGTTAATTTTCCATAAACTCATATTTGTTTACATTTTTGGCAAATAAGTCGCGAATGCAGATTAGGTGTTACGTTTAGGAGGTAGATTACATCTCACTCCCTCTCACAGAGTACATGTACCCCAGCAGTGGGAACATTTTAGGCTGAATGATGATGATAACATTTGAGGCACGGAGGAGCTTGTGGCTATGTAATAACAGCCGCACGGGTCGATCGATCAGGTTAAGCTACGCTTGCCGCGGTTGGTCCGTGGATGGGTGACCATCTTCACATACCAAGCATGGCCGCATGGCAACCATGGCCGGCTGTCATTCATGGATATTTGACAGTCGTTACGGGGTCGTCAGTAGCCCGAAAGTCTGACAACCAGTCTTACCAAGGGTTATCGTCTTACCCAGTAACTGAGTTGTGGAGGTCAGATAGGCAGTCGCTGCATGTAAAATACTGGTATTCAGCTGCGTCCGATTAGACTGGAAGCCGACTCCAACATAGTTGGGAAAAGGGTAGGCAGATGATGATGATTAGGTACGTTTAGGTGTCGCTTATGGTTAGTGAAAACCCAGAGATAACTGAAGCTTTTTTTTTTTATGTATGGGAAATCATCTAATGACTCCTCCCGCTCTGGGTGGAGCGGAAGGGAGTGTCAGACTCTTACTGACTAAAACCCACCCGTGTTCCTTCCTTAGCCAATAGACGTTCTGCTATACAGACCATTTGATAGTTGGACGTTTTGCTACATGGACATTTTGCTAATTAGACTTACTGCTCATTAGACATTTCGCGCTGTTGGACATTTTGCTACTTAGACCTTCTGATCAGGAGGGCTTTATGTTCCGGGGCCGCGGTAACCCTTTCGGACAATCCCGCTACCCCGGCAGGCTTCGGCCCTAACGGGCCCCTTCCCTTATGCTGACATCTCATTGAGGCGCGCGTGGAACACATACGCGCCGTCCGGCACGGGCCTGGTCCTGATCGAACGGTGAGCTACCCATTACTCTCCGTCCGCAGGCCCACGCCTACGGTGGAGATAACTGAAGTTTCCAGTATTCTCCAAATAAACTTTATCGTCTGAAATCTGTGCAACGACATTTTCATACATCCTAGTCCAGACTACATTGTGTGCCACAGCAGAACTATTTCGCGGCCCACACAAAATTATCCGTGTTTACAGTTTCAAACAAAAATCAACCTTATTTCCTACAACACAAAATTTAAAACGTGTATTACTTCGGGCAGTACATGAGCCTTTATGTAAAACTGCTTGTTTAAACTTTTAGAACATTTTTACGGCGTTTATAATGAAAATGAAACAAAAGGGTATGTGGGATTTAATAGACTCGTTTGGTGTCCTGTGACATAAATCACTTACATCATCATCATAGCGGCTTGAAAATAACTTAAGCTAATAGTAAGCCTTCGTCCACCAGAAAATTCTTGTTCTCCCGACCCCGTTGCATCGCATCGCCTACCAGCGCTATTACTCCGTTTTCTTTGTGACTTTTCTTTTTGCTCGGCTCTTAAGTGTCTTAGTGTCATGTTAGGATCAGCCTATAGTATACACTTAAAACAGCCTCAACGAGTGGACATAATTAATTGTACCTGCCTAGCTATGTCCAGCGCACCAGAGTCAGTCAGTTAAAATAGAATTAGTAAATTCTACCACTTTCTGATCCTAAAGTTGGCTCGAGTCTTCACTTCCTGAGTTCATCTCAACTATGTTGGGGTCGGCTTCCAGTTTTAACGGATTCAGCTGAATACCAGTATTTTACATGTAGCGACTGCCTATCTGACCTCCACAACCTGGAGTGGTGGTCAGGCTTTTTGGTTTCTGACTACTCGTAACGACTGTCAAAGATGTACACAGGATAATCAGGACCAAAGGTTAAACTTGCTTTCGGAGACACGGACTTCTGAGTTCTATGTAAGATTTTAGATTCCTGAAAAGTATTTTTGGATCTATTGCAAATACATACATACCTACATATTAGCTTAATGTGCAAGTAAATTCCTATAGAGGTGGGAACATAATCAGCCTATAGTGTTTCCTTGCTGGCATTCAGGCCTCCTCTCTGTGAGAGGAAGTGGGCCGTAATCCACCACGCGAGCCCAGTGCGGGATGGTAGATGTCACATGTCTTCGAATTTTTGGTTCTAGGACATGCCGGTTTCCTCACGATGTTTTCCTTCACCGATTTGAGAGCAGTGATGACAAAATAATTTACTCAAACTAAGGCGGATCACACACTACGACGCACCACGCGACGGGGCGCAGATAACGCGCCCCCGCGCGTGATTTTTTACATACAAATTCAATAAAAACGCGCTACCGCGCGTGGAGTTTGGCTCCATTTCCCGCACCCCGCTGCGTAATGCGGTGCAGTGTGCGAATCGCCTAAAGCACCTGTCTGGGTTCAAACCTATGACGTACAACTCGTAAGTCGCGGCCGTTACCACTGGGGCACCACTATTTAATTCAAATTCCTATAGTACAGAACGAGAGGCCTCTGGCCTTTATTGAAACAATTACTGCCTCATAAAATATTCTGAACCATAAGATTAACGTGGAATTGCGCTATGAGTATAATAAACACAATAAATCCCGTACATATTGAATGTGCGCAGTAAGTCTTCACAATTATCATGTAAAACAAACTGTGACTTGTGAGCCGGATAAACGCGACCAGACTTTTTGTGGGGGACTAATGTGGATAACGTTTGGGATTTTATTAATTTTTACCGACTTCAAAAAAAAGGTAAGGTTATCAATTCGACACGTATGTATGTAATATTATTGGAACTGCAATATATTCACATGTGACAATCTATTAGAGCTTCCAAACATAATCAGCCTATAATGTTCCCACTGCTGGGACACAGGCCTCCTCTCTGTGAGGGGGAGTGGGCCGTAATCCACCACGCGGGCCCAGTGCGGGTTGGTAGATGTCACATGTTTTTGAATTTTTGGTTCTAGGACATGCCGGTTTCCTCACGATGTTTTCCTTCACCGTTTTGAGAGCAGTGGTGATGAAATAATTTACAGAAAGTAAAGCGCCTGTCAGGGTTCGAACCTACGATCTATATCTCGTAAGTCGCGGTCGTTACCACTGGGCCACCACTGCTGCACATACACAGGTAAACATAAGCTAAAATACTAATAAAAAAAAATGAAATCGACTTCAAAAGGAAATTCACTTAAAATTATGAAATTTAGATACTGGTTTGATATAAATAATGTTATTTCAGCTAGTTTTAGTTCGACTTCTGTGAAGAGCTGTTCAATAATCTCATTATCATTAGGTGACACTGACATGAATGCCTAAATAAAAGCGCACTTTACAACAGATTCAACAGTGCACTTTTATACGGTACACAATGGACAAACGGACAATTCTGGTATCGCGTATCTAATGTGAGTGTAAACGGGTATTAATATAGTTAAAGTTTTAGGAGCTCACCAGTGGCTCTTAACAAAAAGATAAAACATTTCAGAAAAAAAAGTCGCTCATTGATTTGTTGCAATTTCGCTCAGATTTCTACGCTAAGAAACCGCAAACTTTCTGTACATCCGCTGGCAAACCTCATGTTAAATCTACCTTCTAATTGACGGACCAAGACGCCATACCAATAACATCTTTCACAGAAACCCGTGCTAAAATAAACTGCAGTTGAAAGTCAAACACCACTTTGTTTTCACTTAACAACGGAGTATTTATAACTTAATTTACCTAACTTAAACCCCTCCACACACTGCAGTAAGTAATTCCATGCAGTGCTTAAGATAAAGCCATCTCCACACTAGGGTGTACCTCGAGACGTTTATATTAAGTTGGAATAAGTTATCTCACTTATCATAATCTAACAAAAGATCACAATAGACTGTTACAGCATCATCAATATATTACTGTGTGGGGAATGACTGAGCGGTCTTGATACTTGATGTAACCGATGCATTTAAAAACTACATAGCTGACGAAGTTACTCAAGGAAATACCTTAAAAGATATCGAAGCGTGATACATTCTACAAATAATTAGCTGCTTTTTGCTAATTTGTCAAATCTCAGACGCAAACAAAAGTTAAGATTCTGATAGGTTTAGCCGATATAATTTGTGGTTAAATGTCACATCGAATACGATAAGATTATTGAACGTGATTTTGGTCTACAATAGCTAACTAGGTATCATCAACAACATCAGCTTTACTGATTAAAGGTTTCCAGGCTTCACAAATCGTGGGTATTTAATTAGTTACATCGCCAATTACTATGGGTAGATACAGAAACCCTTTGCCGATATCGAATGAGCAAGTTAAGTTCTCTTATCTTAAGTTAGAAGTAATTTTCTACAGAACATACTTTCAATAGTCTTCCAAAATACCCACTAAACTTAAATAGTATGTATGTTTATTTGTATGTATGTAAGTATATTCTCATATTATTTGTTTAGTTTTATTAAATGAATTGTTTTTAGATTTTATGTATTTTTTTTTGTCTCCTTTACTCTATTACACGCTGTCTACATCTCTCTATTTCTTGTCCTATCGCAGGTATGCTGGAAGAGATTTCTTATGAAATAAGCATCACCTTTGTACCTATTTTTTTGTTCTGCTTTTTCTTGTCTGTTTATATATGTGTGTACATAAATGGTAAAATAAATAAATAAACCCTAAAAACACCAATCCATTACCAAAGTACCAAGATCTCTCGCTCCTCACACACAGTCCGCAATCCGGCGAGGTGTGAGTGGCGTGAATTACCGTCACAGCGGGGGCCGAATCCCCGCGACCCTGCCGAGGGGTTCCGAGAAACGATGCTGATAGTACAGACGCCAGCACATCAACCTACTACAATCTGTCAAATTTCTTTAAGAGATTTTCAACTTTATCGCTAGAGCATAAGGTTCAAAGTGGATTGGGAAAATTTGACAGTTTCGGGTAGGTTGATGTGCTGGTGTCTGTATATCGTTGAGGCTTTTTGATGATGCTGCCTTGAGCCTTGATCTATGTTGGATGGATTCAATTGGAATTGTGATGTGTTGTGAAGGACTAGTTTTGTAGGCGCTCCCAACTGAACTCGGTGAGGTCGCCGCTTTCTTGGCGCTCCCAACTGTGAGTCAATTCTGTAATGGAACTCGATTTTAAGTCGCCGCTAAGTCTCATGTATTGGTTTAAAAACGTCTTAAAATTAGGTGTTGCTTACGAATTCAGTGGTAGATGATAAATATCTCAAAAAGTGCTGCTTGCAGATGAAAATAAGGCCTAATTATGCACGATGAAAATGTGAACTTTCGCGGTGTATGATTTACGATTATGATTTTAAAAGATAAATAAAAATAAAAACATATTTAGACCAAATAACACGATTGCCATTACAACTGAAAACAATCCTGTCCACAAGAACCACTAACAATATTGAAACAGAATTGTAAGATAATATTGACTTTCATAGCTAATGTTCTTTAAAACATTATTACGAACGATACTTTTACTCTTTCTCACTCCATCAATGATTAAAATACCAGCAACACTCAACATTATTTTCATCTGAAATAATAGAGACATATAACAGTAACTCAGCCGGGAACGAACCCCGATACCATCGATCGTTTATCTATAACCATTTAACATGAACATGTATAAAATAAAAAGGTAACTTAACGCCTTGCCAGACATTAATAAAATAAATAACATTATTATGAATAATATATTACTGTTTATGAAAATAACTATATTTGTATTGTATGTGTGTGTATTATGTTTGTATGTAAGCAAGACTGTCCGTACGATTATGTTACAGTTACAGTAATGTTCAAGTGTCGAAAAAGTTAAAATTAAGAGATATCTGGGTACAGTCAACAAAAGAGATAAGATATGCAGGATCGTCGGATATACACACATCAAAAGTGTCTAGGGATCAAGCATTTTTATGCGGATTTCTTGAGATTGAGATGTGGCTTTGTAATAAATTTATGATTTTATAAATTTATATGGATCCTTTTTGGTGCATTTCATAATTTGAATCAGGAACTGTGAATCAAATTCGAGTAAAAGATGAAAATCAGCTGTCAATATTTTCCCTATAAAAACATACAACGCATTGAAGACATTATTAGTGCTACTGTTTCCCTACTACTGATTAAAACCAACGTTATTATGGAGCGGCGACGTCATTTAAGCAGGGAAGAAATGCTCAGAGCCGTGGGAATGATAGAAGCTGGTTCCCGGCAACGTACTGTGGCTTTAGCTCTGAATACAAGTCAGAGTGTTATCAGTCGACTTTGGACACGTTACCGAAGCACTGGTACCGTGGCTGAGCGCCATGGAGGACGGTATCGCTGCACCACACGGAGACAAGACCGATACATTCAAATCTTAACTCGAAGAGCTCCAACAATAACCGCCATGATGTTAGCCGTGAGGCTTCATCACTCTTCAGGGAACTTAATTAGCGACCAAACAGTCAGAAACCGCTTGCATGAAGTGAACCTTCATTCCCGAAGACCGCTACGGGTACCACCTATAGCAATGCACAATCGTAGGATTCGATATCAATGGGCTCTTGAACACAGAAATTGGGCAGAAGAACAATGGCGTTTCGTGTGCTTTTCTGATGAGTCTCGTTTTGGTATGAGACCGGATACAAGACGTATACGACACTGGAGAACCCTTGGACGCCAACAGCGATTAAAATCCTGCCAGGAAGTCCATCCTTATAGTGGTGGAACCATCATGGTATGGGCGGGTATTTGGATCGGCGGAAGAACTGAGTTGATTTGGATCAGAGGCAACCTCAACGCTCAAATTTATGCTGAGACGATTGTATCAGACGTCATCGTTCCTCTACAAGTGCAAATCGGTCCCTTATTTCAGTTAATGCATGATAATGCACGACCGCACACCGCAAGAGTTGTAAGACAGACTCTCGCCGCAGCTAACATCAATGTCCTGCCCTGGCCTGCTCAGTCGCCAGACTTGAACCCGATTGAGCATGCATGGGATATGCTACAGAGAAGAGCTCTGCCGAATATGGAGGGTATCCAGTCGCAAGAAGACCTTTTTTTGTTGTTGCAACGAACATGGGCTGCCATTCCACAGCGTGATTTGGATGAACTCATTTTGAGTATGCCAAACCGATGTTCTTGTGTTGTTAGTGTTCGCGGTAGAAACACGGATTATTAATTGTTTAAGTTACCCAATAAAATTTTAAAGAAAACTGTTATTTCAGTCTTTTTTTCGAACTTTTGTGTTAGTGGTTCAAATGTCAAAAATCCCTTTATTAGGAAAATGGCAAATTTCTTTATTAATGCAAAGGTGACTTGGTTTATCGTTACTGTGACAAACGAAAACACTTTATTTGATGAATCCTTAAAGAAAATTTTAATTAATATCAATCAGGAGAAAAGTTATTGCAAAAATATATGTTGATCCCTAGACACTTTTGATGTGTGTAGTTGAAGTTTAGTAAGAAACCGATGGATGTTGACGACTGAAATTTAATTTTATTAATGAAATGTTTGTTTTCTATTAACAATATTAAATTTTATTCGAGACCTTACATAGATTTTTCGACTTTGAGAGTTCATACCTACATTTGAACCAATTTTTTAAGTACGTTTGCGTATATAGGAGAAATCAAAATCTGGTCCAAAAAAAATTTAAGAAATCTGGACTCTTAAATGAATGCTATATAACCTAACAATCAATCAATCAACTCAGCCTATTGCAGTCCACTGCTGGACATAGACCTTTCCCAGGCTACGCCACAACACCCTGTCCTCCGCCTTCCGCATCCAGTCTGTCCTACTCCTTCTTTAGGTCGTCCATCCATCTAGAACCTAACGATGGTATTCAAATTAATTTCCATACCAACACTATTAACAATACAAATAAATAAAAACTCGACCCCGGCATGTGTCGGTGGACACATCTCACATAACTCACGGGTTCCGTAGTTACATCTCACATAACTCACGGGTTCCGTAGTTACATCTCACATAACTCACGGGTTCCGTAGTTACATCGGTATGAGAGGATAACTCAATCTAACACGTGCTTTTGAAACAGGTGAAATAAGGCGTGTGTCGTGTTTTGTGTGAAAGGGCTTTTTATTGTTTTGTTATTGATTAAGGGGACTACATGACCTAAAGCGCGGTCACTGTCGGACTGCATAGAAAAGAAAGAGAAGCGCGATGACACAACGCTGGTAATTTATTGCAAAATATGAAGCAATTATCTATTTACAAAAAATCTATTGTTTGGGATAAAACACTAGTGCTTTAGTATGTTGCTTGTAGAATTATCTGAAAAAAAATCAGAATGATTGTATGCATATTAGAATAGAATAGAATACTCTTTATTATATATATTATGATCAGGTTAAGCTACGCTTGCCACAAATAGTCCGTGGATGGGTGGCTATCTTTACATACCAAAACCCCTCCGTGGCTCGGAAAGTACGTTAGTAACCCGTTGGTCCTGACTCCTGGCAGTCATTCGTAGATCTTTGACGGGTCATCAGAAGCCCGAAAGTCTGACAACCAGTCTTACCAAGGGGTATCGTATTACCCAGTAACTTGGTTGTGGAGGTCAGATTGGCAGTTGCTTCACGTAAAGACTGGAAGCCTACCTTACGATGGGAAAGGCAAGGCAGATGTTGATTAGAAGGTAAGGAAGGCTCTTTTCTTTTGTATACTTTTTACTAAGTTACCTTCTTAATTTAGGATCAAAACAATAAATTACAATATTAACCCCATCCTCAGAATCAACAAATAACCCACGGACCCCAAAAACCCACGTACACAATGAAAAATCACGTTAAACATTTCAATTCCGTAACTAAAAGGTTCTTACCACATATAAAAGTCTTACGTTCATTGTAAAAGTATCAGGTTACTGATAAACGGCGCGGGCGCAGCGTAAAATGTCCCGAACGGCCCTCGATTAAGATCGGGAGCCTTCGGGCGAGATCGGGTATTGTCCGGATGGTTCGTTTATTGGTAGAGGTGAAGATTCTGTTGGTTTAATTGGATTTGAATTGGCAAGTTATATTTAAGTAGTGGTGTCCAGTATTTCTTGCAGGATTCACAATTTTTTGCTGAAACTTAGCAAAAATCTTCTCGTTTTGAGGGTAGTAAGAGGCAGCTAGGGGCACACACATAATAAATATGCATTGCGACATTTTTGGCCAGTTGCTTAATTATTTTACGTGCCAGGTATTGCAAGGGTTGGTGACGGGCGGCTATGCAATATCGCTATAAGTAAATAACGCAATTAACGTTGTTGTACTTACTGTCAAAATGAAAACCATTGCTACTGATGGTGTGTTTCGCAATTACCCCGCAGGTTGATTTTCGCTTCCGTACAATATTATTTCTTTACATAGGGTGACTGGTAATTACACGTGATTGTACTCATGATAACAAACAACTTTTACTATGGGACCAAACCTGAAATTGCGATAAAAAATCTGCTGTTTAGTCGTTTATGTTTGCCTAACTGGTCAAAATGTACTGAACAGCAGATTTTTTTCGCGATTTCAGGTTTGGTCCCATAGTAAAAGTTGTTTGTTATCATGAGTACAATCACGTGTTTAGGTATCGGTCACTAATTACCAGTCACCCTATATACAAGCCCGAGTGAGACCGTGCCGATGGGGATTGCCATCGGCGAAAATGAAGGACTTCTATACAAACTTTTATTCCCTATTTAATCCTTTTACGGGATGAATTTTCAAAAATCCTTCCACAGTTTCCTTCCTAAAGTCAGCACTATGGAAGGATTTTTTGAAAATTCGTTATACGTTATATTCGAAAGAGATACCGTGGCCCCTGGCACAGGCATCTGAAGGAACACGGGTGGGTTTTAGTCAGTAAAAGTCTGACACGCCCTCTCGCTTCGTCCAGAGCGGGAGAAGTTATTTGATAATTACCCAACCAAAAAAAAAAAAAAGGGGTGACAGGGACACAGCCAGGACACCCCTGCATCAAAAATTTTCGATTCCATACATTTTGATCGCGTAGGTGCAATTTTATTGCACTTTTGTAAGAAACAGCAGATGCCCCATCAAAATATTATTGGCTACAAGGACAGTACCAACAACGATATACTTAATTTAGTTTCCCATGCCCTTGCGCACACTATAAGTAAGAAACCATCACTTCACCATAAGCTACCGTGATTTCAAATCAAATCACGATGCCTTTCAATCGTACCGCCCACTGTTTTCGATAAAGCAACGGACAAACGAACGAACATTATTGACGGAGTCTACACGCCGAAGTGACGGTACCATTACTTTTAGATAAAGTGTTGAGGTGGAAATATACGGGTGGATATTTTGAGAAAGGACGCAATGTTTTTGGAAGGAGAGTGAGAGCAGGGACGCTTCATTCTATGAGGTAATTGCAAACAGTAGGAATGGCTTTCATTTTGACAGTTCAACAATATTCATTGCGTTATTAGCGTTGTTGAGCAGACAAATTTTTCGAACATATGAAGTAATGGGAGCAGTGATGGCCCAGTGGTAACGGACGCGACTTACGAATTTTAAGTCGTAGGTTCGAACCCAGACAGGCGCTTTACTTTGTGTAAATTATATCATCACCACTGCTCTCAAAACGATGAAGGAAAACATCGTGAGGAAATCGGCGTGTCCTAGAACCAAAAATTCGAAGGCATGTGACATCCATCAATGCACTGGGCCCGCGTGGTAGATTAAAGCCCACTCCCTCTCACAGAGAGGAGGCCTGTGTCCCAGCAGTGGGAACATTATATGATGATTATGAAGTAATGGATTAGCAATATCTTTCAAAATGATTCTGATTGAGATTAATAGTGTGTTACGCAATTAGGTGCTGGGCATAGAAATGTGTGCATAATGAAGCGTGTGCGCATCAACTGCCTGCTTGAATTTTTATCTTTGTTTTTGATTGGAAAACAGTTGGACGGCCCACTTAAAAGAGACGGATATAAGCTAATGGAGACTTGCAACATCAAATATTCACTTCTCGTGGTTGCACATTTGCTAGTCAGCGAGGTGGTCCCGAGGCGACTGCCATCGAACCACGCAAGTTGTTTTTTTAATAATTTGTTTTTTGAAAATTTCGTAGTATAATTTTCTGGCTTTTATTTTTTTTCATTTAATTGATTTGATTTAGATTTTACTTAGAAATAAATATATAGTATTGGTACTACAAAAATTATCCACATTCCAAATTCAAATAACTTTTAGTCCCTAGGGATTAAAGAGCTATTTTAGATTCGACGTAAGTAAATTTTAATTTTAAATTAATTTTGATTGTGATTTTAATTTTAATATGTATTTTAACTTTGATTTTAATTTTTTTTCAAACACTAACATAGTTTGTAAGTTCTAAATACTAACTAATACAATTTGGATGATTTCCGAATTAAATGATTGAATTGAATTTACAAGGAACACTTGATTACCTTTCAGTGCTCGTGATTATGGGGCTCACTTTTTGAATTATTTTTGAATTGGTTGGTAGAGATAGTATACGATAAACCCACATAGTAGTAGGTAGGGAGTAATACAAAGCATTAAAAGCAGACCCGCTTACGAATTCAAAACATCACAGTGATTTGACACTTAAAAAACCAAAATCACCCATAACCATTGACATTCCAAGCTGCAACCTAATCCTACATTATCCCAAAAAAAAAAAAAAAAAAACCTCCCAATTTTATAGTAAACACTAATGGTGACAATAAAATACTCTAACATGTTTATCCGTATGTCTGTTTCACGTACAGAACCATTCGTTCTCATCAGTTGTCGGTTTGTTACACCTCTGCTCACCTGATCAGGTTACATAGCGTAATGATAATGACTCTATCCAATCTAAGAGATAGGGTTACAACAAAATATTAGTAAATGTTTGTATTGAGAAAATAATGGGATAATAAATTTAGTAAGTGTCGGTTTTAAGACAGTTATTTTTGTGTTTTTTTTTTTTTTAGTAATTGTTCAACTGAACATGTTGTCTTTGTAAGCTTAAATTATGGAGAGAACTTTCTTCTTCTCTTCATCGCGGCTTTTAAGAAAATGGTTACCTATGCCACTGCATGACCTCTATCATGATAAGCTAAATTGTATATAGACCTTAGTAATGATATTAAACTTGTACTCGTAGTTCCTAGATCAATTCTTCGTCGTAGAGAGCGCGATTACCGATTGTTTGATCAGGCATCATACCGGACAAATGCAGGTAAACGTGCACCCCAAACATGTTTATTGTACATTTGCGTCTCATGCAAATGTACTTATATTAAACAATTCATAGGTATTGATATTATATTTATGCTAAATAAAAATGCTTTTCGAAGTGAAGTTATCAATGTACTGAACAACTTAGATATATCTAGTGGTTAATAGTTGTTTGTTAGTTAGTAACGATTTACCATGTTTTGTAGAATGTGAATAGTAACTAGCTTACCGATAAGTCCTCATCATAGCATACCTCTTTGTTAATATGTGGAAAATATTGTGGTCATTACAAAAGTGTTATATTTAATGTAATATCGTTTATTTTTCCCAAATAAAATAAAAATGCCTTCAGAAGTAGATAGCTCAATTTTGCACTCTAACAAACAGACAGACATAGATTCCCTCTTACTGAGAGGAGGCCTGTGTTCCAGCAGTGGGAACATTATAGGCTGATTATGTTGTTGTTGTTAACATACATGCAGTGCCCTCCAAAAGTTATTAGACATTTTTTCACTTTGGCTGTGATACGACATTATGATTTAAAATAAAAAAAATATCAGGTAAGTTACTCCTAAGGGATTACTTGATTATTTTTTTATGATTAGTTAAAGGTAGTTAAATTAGTCAATAAAAGCGTTAATTATATAGTAGTTCAAACATTTGGATCATTAGAATTTTAAATCATAATGTGGTGTATCGCAGCTGAAGTGGAAAAATGTCAACTGACTTTTGGAGGTCAACTATCGTTGTTTAAACTAGATATGACTACAACCCACGTTGCGTAACCCCAAGCAGAAGTCTACCTTTTTTTTCTTTTTTTTTTACATCAGTGCAAAAAACTTTTTTTTTCTTTCACACACTCACATTTCGCTAATTATGTACGTGTCATGTATTGACGATAAGTCTATTACCATCGACTGGGCACAAATGCAAATACCCAGGATGTTACCGAAAAGTCTGCTAATGGAAAACCCCAAAAGCATTTTATCTGACTTGGGTTATAATATACGTAATATTTATAACCTAGTACTCCACATAGCTCTGCTGAGGTCTACTAGACCAACAGGACAATGGCAATGGTGAATTGGTGGCAGATTGACATGCCAAACTGTCAATGTCAAAACTTTATTACGTCATCATTGTGGAATTGAGTAAAAATGTAGCAACGCAGCAGAACCGTAATTATGTAACACACTCTCAAATACAATCCAAGGGTCTTGAAAGAGATCGCCCAGAGGACACGGTGGAGCATACGGTGGAGGTCTGCCCCGCTTGGGCGGAGCACCGCCGTGTCCTCGTAGAGGCGATAGGTAGCGGCGGCGACCTCTCGCGTCCGGCCCTGGTTCAAGCCATGGTCCAGGGCGAGAGGGAGTGGGAGGCAGTCACCTCCTTCTGCGAAGCAGTCATGCTAGCGAAGGAGGTGGCGGGATGGATGAGGGAGAGGACCTCACGTCCCAGCCGCCACGGGAGACGCTCCGGGCGTCGGGTCCGCGTGACGACTCCCGGCCACCGTAGGTGCGGGAGAACGGTAGAGTGCACCAGAGCGGGAGGAATCATTTGATGATTTCCCATGCACAAAAAAAAAGGGTCTTGTAAGAAATTTCTAATACATTGCTTCATAGGTTTGAAAAATTCGTCTACTCAACTACGTAAGTAAGACAATGAACGTCAGACCTGAACTGTCAAAATGATAGGAACTGCGATCATTTGTCATTTTATGTGTTTGACGCAATTACCCCACTGGTATATTTAAATGTTCATGTTAAAAAGACAATTAGTATAAAGATACATTGTAACATTGTTACCTTACAAAAATACAAACAATACCAAGAGTTGAACGACCCAGAAGAAAAGCTAAATAAAAAAGGACTATAACATTTTAGCAAACAATTACTGGTGCTATAACTCTTGCTGCACAGATATGTTTAGCAGGTAATATAGTTCCAGAGGTGCGCGCGACCAGACGGACAGACAGACAAATTTATAAGCAGGCGTTAACGAGATGTATAGAACTGCGGTGTGCGAGGGTAAGGGAGTAAAGGTGTATTTTGATGTTGAGTTATTTTATGACAGGATTTTTGTTGGTATCTCTTTCACATTATTGTTAGTTTGTAGTAGATATTTGATTTATTCGTTGTTTCGTTGGAAGATCTCCCACAAGGTGGACCGACGACCTTGTAAAGGCCGCAGGAACCCATTCAATGCGAGAAGTACAGAACCGGTCGAAGTGGATGTGCTTGGGGAGGCCTATGTCCAGCAGTGGACGTCTTTCGGCTGAAATGATGATGATGATGATGATTTGAGATTCTGGTAAATGAGTACCTACATTAAGGTAAGGAAAGAGCTGTTATTAATCCTATATCATATTCAGAAGTATATAATTTATTGTTGTTTTATTATCTTAATAATATTAAGGCCGATCGACCCCAAATCCATATTCTGCGATTAATACAACTCCGCCACAGAGCTACGTTATCAAAATCAGTTGACATAATAACAACCCTATATCCTTTCAGCCATGGCTTTTGCAAATAAAAGATAATTAAAACGTTAAGTTACGCACTTTTCACACCAGACAAAACCGCATTTGCCTCGGCAAATTGTATAAATTCCCAAATTCATACAATTCCAAATACCAAAATATCACGCGCGCCCTTTTGCAGCAAGCGCCACTAAAATAAAACGCTCCGAACAAACAAATAAACAAATATAATAATGTGCAGGTGTAAATGGGCTTCGGCTGCCGTTGAAACGAGACAAAACATACAACTTAACACGAGTGCGAAAGAGACGGTACACTTTGACGAAGAGCTACGAAGATGTACGAAGTTATAGAGCGGGTTGTTAATTAGTTTCGTAATATTTGATTTGTTTACTGAGATTAGATTGTGTTTAAGTTTGGTGGTTAAACACAATTAAACGGTTGTGGATTTGTCGAAGCTGGTTTCTGGAAGCTTCTGGTCTGTAAATCTTATATTAAGTAAATAATAGTTACCTAGTTAATTGTTGGCTGATAAACGTAAACCACCAAGTGATAATTTATTCATTTGCAGGATATTAGACCACCAGTTTATAAGTAGAGTAGTTTTAGTTTTGTAGTTTTGTGCAGATGTGACGCATGTTTTCTCCCAAATTGTTATTTTGTTTTTTTTTATGCGTCATGTTTGCCGCAAATAAACGTATTTTTTTTCTTACTTTTTTTTTTCTTCCTGAAAAAAGCTACAACTGCTTCAAGTTTCTGACTGACCGACTTCTTGAAAATTCAAAAGTACCTGTAAATGGTTTAATACGGGACTCAAGCTATCTCTATACCAAATTTAATCAAAATCGGTTCAGCGGTTTAAGCGTGAAGAGGCAACAGACAGACACACTTTCGCATTTGTAATATTAGTATGGAAGTATGGATAGATATGGATGGAGTTAGGTTTCCAAAGCATTTGAGGGGAAACATGACTTTACATAACTAAACTTTCTACATCCTTATAACCCTGCACCAAAAACCCAATACATCAAAAAATAATATCTTTACTAAAACACACACAAACTTCTTATTATTCCGCACACAGCGTTTATTATTTAATTATTAAACAAAATTACCTCTTTTAAAGGCTTTTACGACAATACTGATCTCATAAATGTTTGTAACCGTTGTTGCATGAACATTTTTTACGAGAAACCTTAGGACATACAAGCCGAAAAATAAAATAATGAGAGGGAAAAAAATGGAAGGTTTTGCAAATGGTTCCGATTATTTTCGTATTCTTTAAGTATTATCTTACTATACCTACCAGTATACGGCTGTTACTAGGGGTTGACAAAATCATCATCGTCTTCCACAGCTCCAGTTTTTCCACTGGTGGGCTTATGTCTAATTGTCCTATGGAGCAAGACCAGCATGTTTCCAAGCATTCTTATCTTGGATGTAATGCTCTAATTTGTAATATCCTTGTTTACAAAGTGTACTTCACAGCTAAAGAACTAGGAAGTGGTGAACAGCAGGCGTTTTCTTGGGGCGTCTTTGAATAGATAACTTCTAATGTCGTATTTGATTAAAATGGTAGTACTGCCCTAGACAGCGGAGCAGTGGTGGCCCAGTGGTAACGGCCGCGACTTACGAGTTGTAGTTCATAGGTTCGAACCCAGACAAGCACTTTACTTCGTATAAATTATTCATCACCACTGCTCTCAAAATGGTGAAGGAAAACATCGTGAGGAAACCGGCATTTCCTAGAATAAAAAAATCGAAGACATGTGACATCTGGTAGCGGGATCGTCCGAAAGGGTTACCTACCGCTGCCCCGGAACATAAAGGGCTAAGGAAGGAACACGGGTGGGTTTTAGTCAGTAAGAGTCTGACACTCCCTTCCGCTCCACCCAGAGCGGGAGGAGTCATTAGATGATTTCCCATCCACAAAAAAAAAAAAAAGACATGTGACATCTACCAACCCGCACAAGGCCCTCGTGGCAGATTACGGCCCACTCCCTTTCACCGAGAGGAGGCCTGTGCCCCAGCAGTAGGAACATTATAGGTTGATGATTATGCACTTCCCTGGTCGAGCTCCTTCAAAAGCTGTCGCCACAAAAGGAAGCTATTTTAATTCACCCATACTGTGTAATCTTCTATTTATTTATACGCCATGTTTTTCGCAATACCAGCACCCTAATTGCGTAACACACTATTACTCTCAATTTGAATCATTTTGAAGCTTATTGCTAATCCATTGCTCCAAATGTTCGAAAAATGTGTTTGCTCAGCAAAGTAAATAACGCAATGAATGTTGTTGAACTGTCAAAATGAAACCCATTGCTACTGATAGTGTGTTACGCAATTGCCCTGCAGATCTCGATTTCTGGATTTTTAATGGATTTACATTTTAAGGCTTACAAAGTAGCTTATGACTATGAGTAGGTAGTTATGATCATTCGGTTTAATAGCAGCAGGTTATGATCGGGTCATTATAAGTTTATGTTCATAGGTGAGAAAACCTCGCTTACCTAAAGCAGATAAGGATACAGGTTCCTTACTAGATTACATTGCTAGTAAGTATGTCAATAAAAACAATTAATGCAACATTGAAGTACGGTTTTGGCAAAAAGAATCAACAAAATTAAACACGGCTTTTTTGAGATAATCACACTAATATTATAAAGGCGAAAGTTTGTATGTGTTTATATTATGTTTGTTACTTCTTCACGCTCAAAAAACTGGACCAATTTTGATAAAATTTTGTATGGAGATAGCTGACACCCTGGATTAACATATAGATATTCCCACGGGATCGACTCTTACGCGGGTGAAACCACGGGACGCAGCTAGTCAACTATAAATGGGTCAAATTAAAATGGCTAGCGAAACTCCGCAGATGTAATGGGTATCGATATCTTAACATGATAAAACAAATAAAAAGAAATTGATTTGATGTTTTTTTGTAGGGTCATCATCGACCACTATAATGTAGTCACAAGAAATTAATATAGTTTAAAAAACAGGTTTTTTTTTTGTGTAAACTTCAAAGATGTAATTGGTATCAATATCTAAACAAGATAAAAAAGAAAACATATTTTCTCAACTTATACTTAAAATAATAACACTATTAGCGGTCGTTGGTCCCATTTTTTTATTTTATCGTGTTTATAAGTCGATACCCATCACGACTGCAGAGTTTCGCTAGCTAATTTGATTTTACCCTGTATAATTATGCTTAACTGGATAAATCTAGCGAAGATTTATCCACACAGTCACACAACAGTCTAAGGTCGGTTTAATGCGGTGCAAGATGTTATAATAGGTAATTAAACACCATATTTAACTTCCTTTCAACACAACTAATTAACAGAAACAAAGATTAAGCATAAAGCTTAATCAGCCTACATTGTTCCCACTGCTGGGACACAGGCCTCCTCTCTGTGAGATTGAGTGGGCCATAATCCACCATGTGGGCCCATGCGGGTTTGTGGATGTCACATGTCATCGAATTTTTTGTTCTAGGACATGCCGGTTTCCTTATGATGTTTTGCTTCGCCGTTTTGAAAGCAGCGGTGATGAAATTCTCTTCAATAAAAACAAAACCCTTATAAAATCCTCAAAAGAATCCACAAAAATTACCTCGGCATCTGTTCAATATTTCGCCTAAGCAATTTACAAAAACAAACACCAAGAAAAACAATCGTACAGCTAATGATAGTCAAAATAATTAACTGAAACTAATTATTTTATTGCAAATGCGAGCGCAAAATACGGCAGTGTATAACTGCCTTATAGCCTCCGTTACCGTGAGATGTGTTATAGCGGACACTATTATAAGATTATTAGCATTCGCTGGTCTGTACCAGACTTTATTGGCTTTTTATTGTCATCTCTTAAAGTGACAATCAGATTGAAACTGGCCTTAATGAAAAAGACCTAACTTGGAAAAGGTTTTATGCAAATTAAACTTCTGTCGCTTTGCAAATTAGGTTGCAATTTGATTGGTGTGAGAATGACATGTGTGAAAATAGTTCACGCCAAAAGCTGAGGGCAAAAGTGTCGTATGAACACTTTGTTTAAAAGATCTTAATTTCAGTTTGTTAGTATCCACATAAAAATGTGTTTTATTTTATTGATATCCTTTTGAAATTGTCAATTTGTTATAACACCTACACGTTAGTGTTTTTCGGACCTAAATTAGGTCCCGAAAATGACGAGGGTCTCGCGACCTTAAGAGGTTTATTCTGAATTCAAATTATTTTTTAATATACCTGCTGTTTATGAGGCAATGATGAAGTAGAGTAGATACTTTTTTTTGTGTACTTGCTGGCTGGTAAGGTGTATTTTTTCATTCTTTTTTATTTTGTAATAGAGATGGCGTGAAGATATTGTTTTTGTTTATTTGAGAGCATCTTTTTTCGTTATTTTGATCTGGGAACGTGAAAAAATGTGGCAGCTGCTTTAGTTTCTCACTGTAAGTAATAATAATGGTTAAACTTAGGTTGATTGTTTGTTTGTGTGTGAAATATTAAATAATGGGCAAAAAAAAAAAATTTGTGGACGATAGAAATGGGAAGAACTGGAGAAAATTAAGGAAGCGGCCCTGAAAACACAACGAATGCCAAAGAAAGGCCTCTTCTCAAATAGAGAAGGCACGAGCATTGTTCATCACGCTAAATCAAGACGGGTTGGCGATTTTAGACTTATATTAACTTTAGGTCCAGTTTGAAAGAAATCCAGGATTTTGTAAGAAATTCCTAATAAATATATATTTATATAAATAATATATATTATATAATATATGTGTTAAGTAACCCCCCTCCACCACTTCTTAGTGCTTTCGCTGGGAAGAAGTGGTGCAACAAACTCCCCAGCAGCACAGCTGTCTGTTCAGTTAAATGTTGTCTGCTCGACAGCGTAAATAACGCAATGAATGAATTTGAATTGTCAGAATGAAAGACATTGCAATTGTTAGTTTGTTACGGAATTACCCCACATGTATCCTCACGAAAAAAATAAAATCATAATGCTCCTAAATGACTCATTGACACTTAACCGAAAACTTGAAAACCGATTAATATTTTAAACTCAAGAAAACAAAAGAATAAAAAACAAAATCAAATATGTGTACCTTTCGCGAAAATTACATCATTAAATACCGTATAGTGTTGCCGTTTTAAAAAACAATTCTCGAATAAAAACAAAACGACTCTATGGTCCTTCATTCGGAATTTAATAAAAACGTGTTCGCAAAGGCTTTAAATAACGAACAATCGTTTAATCTCGAAGCGGGCCAGAGACAAAACGGTGGTGCATTATAATGCAAAAATTAATTTTCACAAAGATAAAAAATGGTTAGGCTTCATGCTTGTTTGTTCTGGGTTCTGTACCTACATATTTTTTCAGTCAATGCAATTTCTGTAACAATGCACTGCCAAACGAAAATGTTTACAGATTAAATGTATCTAAGACTGTTATTTATTGTTTTTCTCATAATTATTTTACCGTCCCTCTCCAGCTCCACACGCAAAAGCCAAGTGCACAATATTTTAAAGAGAACATTTAGGGTGAATACTCACATGTCCCGCTATCCGCGTAACGTCGCATAGAATGTCCCAGAACATTTTTTGTCGGCTCGGCGTTTTTACTACGATACGAGAAAACAGTTAAAGAAGTAAAATAAACTAAGGACTGCCTTGTCGGTGTAGTGCTGCTGGGCATGAGGTCCTGGTTTCGATTCCCGGGTCGGGCAAAGTGTTATTGGTTTTTTTATCTGAAATTTCTCAGTAGCAGCCCGGAGTCTGGGTTTGTGCCCGGTTGATGACAGTAGGCTCACCCCGATTAGTGTTTCGAGAGCGCACACGACTGGCACGCATCAACAGTAGAGACAACTCCAGCCGTCGACGCGCGTCGACGAGTGTCGACGGCTACATTATGGGGCTTAAACATAACTGGTAAAATATGTGTGTATACTAAAGGTTCCTGCAATACAGGCGTATGTTATGAAATTAGAAAGCAGTTAAGGAATTAAAAGGTACAGTGATGTGCTGGCGTCTGGGCCTTCCAGACGCCAGCACATCAAGCTACTACAATCTGTCAAATTTCTTTAATGGATTTTCAACTTTATCGCTAAAGCATAAGGTTCAAAGTTGATTGGGAAAATTTGACAGCTTCGGGTAGCTTGATGTGCTGGCGTCTGCACTTTGACCTAGAGCTGGATCCATTGCTTCATATGTTCGAAACGTGTTTGCTCAACAACAAAAATAACGCAATGAATGTTGTTGAACTGTCAAAATGAAACCCATTGCTACTGTTAGTATGTTACCCAATTACTTGGTAGCTCACGCGCGACCTACCGTACTGCCGTCTGACCTTGCATTTGTCAAAAACCGTTGAAAACTCCTGCAAATCGCCAGTTCCTCATACAGATCTCTAACCCAGCTCACAAAGGCTGAGGCTCGCAGTTAAAGTCAGTCGCCGCATGTTTACGAGAAGCGCGATATTTATTTATTTCGACACGGTCCTATGTGTGAGTTGTTTGTTGAATCCAGACGTGTTGCGAACCAATTTGGTGAACGGTCGAGGGATACTGTGGCGTTCTGGAAAGGTAAGTTGAACTCAAACTCAAAGCATTTCTTTCAATTAAACTATAGAGGTATGAGGAACAGGGTGTAAAGTTCACTCATACTCTATAGAAAAGGGAGGATCCTCCGACCAGATGGGTGTTGTGTGTGGCGGGCAACTGCCCGATGATTCATGTCGGGCCGTTGTATCTATGCTAGTTGCGCGGCAAACTCTGCTTGCGAGATGCACGATTTGCGTGACGTCAGTATGACGCGTTGTACGCATGTGGCGTTGTAGATACCGCTACAAAACCATTTACAGGTTACAGGCACTTTTGAATTATCAAATTGTTGGTCAGTTAGTCAGAAAGTTGAAGCTAGTTGCCCATTCCAAAACGTAGATCTCTATGGAGAAGAACGGGCAAGAAACTCCGTGAGATTGATTTATCAGCGATGAAGTTATTTTAGGTGGCTCTCTTTTAAACTAATAAAGAGAAAATATTTTTTATATTTACGTTAAGCCGTTGGTCCCGGCTGTCATTCGTGGATCTTTGACAGTCCTTACTGGTCATCAGAAGTCCGAAAGTCTGACAACCCAGTCTTACCGAGGGGTATCGTATTACCCAGCCACTGGGTTGTGGAGGTCAGATAGGCAGTCGCTCCATGTAAAATACTGGTTTGTTTGTTACGCTTTCACGCTAAAAACGGCTGAACAGATTTGGATGAAATTCGGCACATGAATAGACCATGACCTGGATTACCCTTTTTTTTTTTTGGATGGGAAATCATCTAATGACTCCTCCCGCTCTGGGTGGAGCGGAAGGGAGTTTCAGACTCTTACTGACTAAAACCCACCCGTGTTCCTTCCTTAGCCCTTTATGTTCCGGGGCAGCGGTAACCCTTTCGGACGATCCCGCTACCCCGGACCTGGATTACCGTTACCAGCAGTCGCACTTGCGAACATGAGACCAACGGGATAGTCCGCAACAGCTTTCTGTACTAATTAATCAGCACCTCTAACTACTTAATATGGAAGACGTGAAAAATAATTATAGACGTTATCGAAGTTTCTTTAAATATCACCAAAACCTTTTAAATTATATTCAAAGAAACCAGCAACCTAATTACGTAACACACTATCAATCACAATTTGAATCATTTTGAAGGATATTGCTAATCCATTGCTTCATATGTTCAAAAAATTTGTCTGCTCAACAACGTAAATAACGCAATGAATGTTGTTGAACTGTCAAAATGAAAACGATTGCTACTGATAGTGTGTTGCGCAATTACCCCGCTGTTTCAAAAAAATCAGTAATTTATTCAAATTAGGCTGAGTATCAACATTTTTCGAAAATCAAAATGACATAAGACAGTCCCCCAAAACGCCAACCCTTCGACAATTCCTAGTGATTTAGCTTCTTCAGTTTAATTCTTGATCCTTCCATCCGCAGTATTCGTCGATCGTTTCGCAAAAGTTTTATTTTTAATCGGCGATCAGATTTCGTTGGCTCGTTATGTGCGTGTATTTTATTTATATTACATTAAAATTGCTTCCAATAAATATATATTTCCATTCAAATAATAATATTGATTGCGGAACCCCAAAAAAATAAATTGTGATGTCTTTTTAAAGCCAGTCGCTGGGTTCCGTATTTGTTTATAAAGTTACTGTTAACTTTATTTGGTTCACAACTTTAGGTTTTATTATTATTCAATACATAATGGGGTCGTTGGTTTGTTTTTTTGATGACTGACTTTGGAAATCGAAATACAGTAATGGTTTCACATTTTGTTAGTCTATGGATAGGCTTGTTCACACACAGAGGAGAAAGATAAAGAACTGAGGGGCAACTCTCGTAATTTTAAGAACGTTCAGTCTGATCTCAGTCTCAATCTGTCAAAAATACCTGTAATTTCTCTATATTTTTGACAAGTTTTGACATTGATTGTCGCTGAGATGAGATTGCGACTAGATTTTGAACGTTTTTAATTATGGGAACTGGCCCTCAGATCACTTAGCTTATCTATCTATCTATCTATCTATCTACATAGTTGACAATTTTCGATGCTAAAGTACAGCGAATAAATGCTTAACACATTTAAAGTGGCAATCCCTTTCATTTTGACAATTCAACATCATTCATTGCGTTATGTGCGTTGTCCAGCAGACGAATGTTCCAATGTTTCAAACATACATTTCACCCGCGTAAATGTCGATCCCGTAGGAATATCGGGATAAAAAGTAGCCTATATGTTAATCCATGGTGTCAGCTACCTCCATACAAAATTATATCAAAATTGGTCCAGCAGTTTGAGCGTAAAGAAGTAACAAACATATAAACACACTTACAAACTTTCGCCTTTTATAATATTATTAGTGTGATGGATCAAGAATGATTGTGAAAGAAGGTGTGTTATGCAATTTGGGTGTTGTTTTTCCAATTCTTCACCTCCTTATAATTTGATTCGACCGACATTTAAGTAAACTAATATAATAAAGAGAAAAGATTTGATTTTTTGTAAGTTTGTTTGTTACAGTTTCACGCTAAAACGGTTCAACGGATTTGGTTGGGCACATGGGTGGACCTAGATAGGATAGTTTTAATCCCGATATTCCCAGAGAAACTTATGCGGGTGAAACCGCGGGGCGCTGCTAGTAAAGAAATAAACAAAAGCCAGTCTAAAAACAAAAGAATGTCGTAAGCAAACATAGGTAGGTAACATGTGAAACAATATCACATCAAACGACTCGACAACGAGACTGCATGAATAAATTGTAGATATTCCATGAATTTTGATGTAACCCGCCCCTATTTCTATTCATTCTTTATTTTATTGAAGTCTGGATTTTTGAAGGGTGGAATAGTAAGATGACAGAATAAAGATATTTCAATGCAGTGTAGGGTAGATAATTTGGTTCATGAACCAAAAACTTAGTTGGTTCTAGATGAAATAAAACGTTGGATAGG
The DNA here is from genome assembly GCA_914767645.1 of Hydraecia micacea. Lineage (NCBI taxonomy): Eukaryota > Metazoa > Arthropoda > Insecta > Lepidoptera > Noctuidae > Hydraecia > Hydraecia micacea. The sequence goes on from OU611798.1 coordinate 2,191,646, forward strand.
TATGTGAAAATGTTTTCTTGCAAAAATATCAACATTTTACCAAATTTCGATACCCATAATTTTAATTGGCGTAAAGGACAAATGATTAATAAGGCTTTTAAAGGCAGCATTTACCGAGTGGTACACACTGCTGAAGACCGCATAATTTGGAGACGCTTTTTATGTGGTAGCAATCCCCAATATTGAGAGAACGACAAAGTAGACGCAGAGACAAAGGAAAGAACTCAAAATTTGACCAAAATGTCAATTCAAATCAAATCAAATCAAAATATTTTTATTTCACATAAACCAACATGGGCACTTATGAAACGTCAGATGCTAGGTGCACGGTTCCAATTGGTCGTTTCCTATGGAGAAGAACCGGCAAGAAACTCCATGGTTACTCTTTTAAAAAATAATTGGCTTTTACAATGTTTTCAAGTTACAGTAGGTATGGGAGGACAACGTAGGCCTGTCAACAAGTACAGGTAAGTACTTGATACAATAAAAAATGGTCTACAGATCTAAAGTCTAGGTACAAGGCTTACAAAGTCCTCACATTTACAAAATAAGAATGTATCAAAAGGATAAATAAAATATAAAAAACTACTAAAACCAAGAGATATGATTGCCATTTCAACTAATAAATAGGTGAAAAATTAAAATTGTCTGTATATAATGTCAAATAATAAAAAGATTATGTCAAAGAAGTATGTACAAATAAAAAATAAACATCGTAATTTGAGAACAGTTAATAGACATTTACGTAGTTATGCCGTTAATGAGGTGCCAGGGAAGCCACATGTGCAGAAGGAATTATTGCCAAACTACCTTGTCTTCAACGTAGTCTTTAATCTTATAATATGCTTTATTGATAAGGACACGTTTGACGAGGGTTTTGAACTTTCCGCCACTAAGGTCTGTAACCGATTTTGGCAACTTGTTATAAAAACGGATGCTGTTTACAAGAAATGACTTACTAGTCTTAGTTAATCTAAATTTAGGTATCACAATTTCATTTTTACTACGTGTATTTATATTATGGAAATCGCTTCTTATTTTGAAAAGTCCTAAGTTTTTGCGAACATACAAAATACTTTCTAAGATATAAAGAGAAGGCAGAGTTAGTAACTTTTTAATTACGCCAATTGAAATTAAAGATATGTATTAATTTGGTTACCATTGAAGTAGACCCCTGACCCTGATCTGTAACTCCAGCAAAGTTAAAGAAGAAACGGTTGGGTAGCTGATGATAAAGAAAATGTAGGTAAGTTTTGGACGTCCTATGTTGAAGTAAGACCAGGTGGCCTACCATGATCTAATTAAAAACGATTCAAAAACAAGACATTTCAGTTTAGGTTCCTAAACTGCATCGCTTGAGCTGCTCTACGGAAGTCATGGTACCAAACAAGTATGAATGAAACCAAAACTTGCGACTCAGTTTGGGACAATCGCTGTCAGCAGATGGCACGGCCTAAACTGAATCGTGAAACTGACGTCATGGTACGAATTAGAAGAACAGTTCAGTTTAGGTCCTAAAATGGATCGCGTTAAGAGCTTGTTATAGGCCTGCTGTTCGGGAGCCAGCTGAAACATTAAAGGGATATTGCTATTGCGATTGACCATTAAAATAACCCATATTCCAGTCCTCACGCTTTCAAATACATAACATAACTTGACGACTGCAATCCCCGAAGGGTAGGGCAGAGGTGTACCTATAGTACCTATACCCACATTTCGCCAGTTATGTTTAAGTCCCATGTAATAGGGGGCGAGTCTAGTTATAGTTGTAGTTAAAATGAGAACGGAAATAGTTAAAAAAGACCTGGGAATCGAATCCAGGAGCTCATGTTCAATAGTAGCGCTTGCGCACACTAGACCAACGAGGCAATAAATGCTATGAATTACGATTCCTTTTAACAGATAACGATATTCCTTTCAATCTTCAAGACAAATTCTCTCAAGTGTTCCAATAATAAAACCCTCAAAGGTGCGTGTTACGATCATTTAAAACGCTTTCAAAATAATTAAATTTGTGTCCCGCCATCTTGTAGGCAAATAAATTAATGTTTTGTACAACGAACGAGAAAGTAAAACTGTTTATTGAAGAGTTATCGATATGTAAAGCTATTTTTATCGACCCGGTTAGTTTTTCAGGTTCTGTCTAGGAGTTTTTAGTCCATCTCTATTGCTTTAGCTTTTTTGGCTATTTTAGTGTGATGCGTCACCGTCGCGTGTTTCAGAATGACCCCAGTTTTTCAGCGTGACTCTAGTGACTTGTCATAGTAAGCCTAGCGTTTTTCAGCGGTTCTGTAGTGTAAAAGTAGCGTTTTTCAACGTGACCCTAGGGTTTATTAGGTAAGTAATTTTTATTTCAGTGTTACTCTTCCTACATTGAACCTGAAAAACAAAACGTCTAAAAATAATTATCTATGGATAATTATTTTTTGTGTTTTTTTTAGTTACTTTCGAATTTAAGTATAATATTACTATAGTATGCTATATTAATATTATACTTAAATTCGAAAGTAACTCTGTATGTCTGTCTGATCTTTTTACACCTGAATGGATTTCGATAAAATTTGGCAAGGAGATAGATGGCATCCTGGGGAAGGACATATACCTACTACATTTTGTCTCGGTAGCATATTCCCAAGGGATAATTTCCGACACCCACGAGGAAGCTAGACAGACGTAGGTAATCACCTATAACGAGAAAATACTATCTTCGTTAATCCTTGAGCGAGTATTTTAAAACCAATAATAACTAACACATAGATGCTTTAACCGATCCTCCTGAATCCCTTACTTAAACACAAGATACATCAACACAGGCCCAGCCAAGAAATTATTATCTTCCGTAGCCGAGGGCCAGCAATATACCCACCTATTTCAAACCCAGTGATATTTCTTCCCCCACACCAGAAATTAACTTAAAATAAAATATCAAGCACACCTTCACACTAATAAACATCGAACTCCCGATACGGCTATAATTATAAAAATTAACATTTTATTGGTCAATTATAATAAATGATTTAGAAAACCTTCGGGCTAACTCACTCGTTAAAGCAGGCATGATTAAATGGTTTTAAACCAAAATAATCGCCTTTAAAAATAAATATTTAAGTCTTTTTATTTTCGCCACTGTCTCGTTACGGCGCAGGGCTCACGTTAAAGCCGATGCTGTCAAACTGCTTCTATCTCTTTCTGTCTTACACCTTCTTGGGTTGAAGTGTAGTGTTGTCTTTGTCGCACGTCTCGGCAATTTGCCGACATGTTGTTATGCTGCAATCAATTGCCATGCGCAAACAGACGTCTATGATATATCCAATTAAGTTGAACTCGCGGGTAAGGGTGTAGCTGAGCTTTTTGTATCTTATTTTATTGGATGAGTGTGTGTGACGTGTTTGGTTTTATTGTTTGCAGATAATAGTGGTAGCGATTTGTATATTTTTAATTGAGGAGAGGAGCTACTTACTTTATTTTTTGTATATTGGCTTTGAGAGAAGATTTGAGTCTTTAATACTAATATACTTTTAGTTTCTGTTTCCAGTTATTTAAATTTTGTTGGTCCAAAACTTCGGCAATTCAACGGCGTTATCTTTGGCAGCCCAGAGGTCACTGGCTGCATGTTTTGGGGCACAGAGCGTACAGGAGGTGGAGCATAGTTTATGACACAGCTCCACATCCACACCATGCTACCGTTTCTACTTATGTTTACCAACATATTCTTTTTTACATAGATCTACGTGTTTTTAGGTATTCTTCCGCTTAGGTTCCATAATCTTAAAATAAGTCTTGTTTTTTGGTGTAATTATTCGTTAGATCTAATCGTTTTCAGAATACTAATATAGTCTATTCGTTTTTCTGCATAAGCATAATCAGCCTGTAATGTTCCCACTGCTGGATCACAGGTCTCCTCTCTGTAAAAGGGAGTGGGCTGTAATCTACCACGCGGGCCCAGTGTGGGTTGGTATATGTCACATCGTCATCGAATTTTTGGTTCCAGGACATGCCGGTTTCCTCACGATGTTTTCCTTCACCGTTTTGAGAGCAGTGATGATGAAATTATTTACACGAAGTAAAACGCCTGTCTGGGTTCGAACTTACGAACTACAACTCATAAGTTGAGGCTGTTATCACTGGGCCACCAATGCTCTGTCGTATTACTGACAACTACTTAAAGAGTCACCGAGACTGCGTTTTTAAAACATAAAAACTATCCTTATGCCTTAAAAATTTCTTTACATTTGTCCACAGCACTATCAAAACCCAATAACTCAAATTGTATTTGTTGCAAGAAACAGAATTTTTCATTCCGCCTCTACCCAGCTGACGCGTCCGTCAGGTAAACTTAAAGAAATTTACTGAGTATTAAATCTTTGAACAAACAAGTTGTTCTTGCTTACTCACACCAACTCACACACACACACTCGCGTAGGGTGTACAGTGTGTTTATGTTAAACACACACACATTTGTAGAGATTTAAGGCGAAGCATGGTAGCAGTTGGTTTTTGATTTTTGATGGTCACATGAGCTATAAAATAGTATACAATACGTGTGACCTATGCTGTGCTAATTTCACGCCGTGCAATAATTTACTACTTAAATCACACGTATCGTAATGTACTATTTACCACCAATAAAATATTGTTGGCAAAAATATAATTTTTTGGTACTTTTAAACCCAAATAGCAGCCAGGGGGTTAATTGTAGATCTATGTTGTAATAGTTAAAATTATGTTCGGGATGTTATATTGAATTAAAAGTTAGTATTTTTTCAATGTTATGCTTAAAAGTCTTAAAACACTTGTTATAAAAATATGATATTTAGCATTATAACTCTCAAATAGCAGCCAGGGGGTTAACTGTAGACTTTCACTGCACCTAATAGTAAAAAATGCTCAAGATGTTATTTTCCATAAGAAAACAGTCCTTTTTTTTCTGGGTACTTGCTTTAATTTTTTGGTATAAAATGTTCGACATTTGAATGATGTCCTTTTAGTAAGTTTCACATTGTCATTTGCTTTACAATTTCTACAGCGTGAGCGTTTAATAAAGCCAGTTACAGCTGGGGCTAAATTTTCAAACACAGGTAATTTTTATCATGACATGAGCTACTGCCGTTATGTCATATGCCTAGTGCTAACACGACACGACCAAAGAAGTTGAAGAATGTATTTTAAATTATTTATAATAAAATAAATCTTTACTGTAGCAGGTTTTTATTAATTGATTCAGTCACTCAGTAATAAAAAATAAATTGTTAGGTACTATTCATTCATAAACTAATTGACAGAAAACTTCCAATCGTCTTTACGCTTCCCCTTAACACACACACTCACACCCACACACCAACACACCCACACACCAACACACCCACACCTAACAAGCTCGGTATCTCGAGACATATTAGTAAGGGGTGGTTCTCACCCCATTTAGATCAACTAGCCGACACAATTGGTTAATGGGGCGTATGATTTTACAACCCCTTTACATGTGTACGTGATTATTGGCCGTTAACAAGCGAAGATAGAGTGGGTAAAGGTATTTTTATTGAGCCTTGTTGGTGTAAGTAGATTGTTGGGAAACACTTTAGGTTATCTTAACATTATTATTATCTTTGTTTCATTTACAATGCATATTTATAACATTTTTATGATATTTCCTAAGAAAAGATATAAAAACATTTAAAAATTTAAATAAATTGTTGTCCGCCGGTGTCGGGAGCAGGATCCAAGCTACCGGTGGTTAGAGCCCCAGAAACAGGAACCTCCTCACGATGCTAGGCGTATCGAGGAGTACTGCCTTCTGAATCAGCAGGCTTCTGATCCAACCACCCAACGAGAACCTCCTCAGGTGTTGGTCGAGGCTTTTGTCTATTAAGCCATCCATTTATCTTATAACATTACTAGCAGCGCCCCGCGGTTTTACCAGCATTAGTTTCGATCCGGTGGGAATATCGGGATAAAAAGTATTCTATGTGTTAATCCTGTTTATAAACTGCCTGTGTGCCAAACTTCATCCAAATCCGTTGAGTACTTTTTGCGTGAAAGAGTAACAAACATCCATCCATCCATTCATCTCCTCACAAACTTTCGCGTTTATAACATTAATAATTATAATAGGATTTTTAAGGTCGTGTAGAAGTTTGTAATTGATTATTATTATTGTGGTGTCATCGCATAAATATCAATTATTTAGTTTGTGTGTTTCAGTTATTTCCATTATTCTATCAGTTTGTAGATTCGATTCTTTTCAAATCACATTCTAATAAAACCGAGTCAACCTTCTTAAATACATATTTACAGTGAAAATTGAATTCCCTATTGATAGGTCCTTGAGAGTAGTAGTGGCCCAGTGGTAATGGCCGCGACTTATGAGTTGTGGGTCGCAGGATCCAACCCAGACAGGCGCTTTACTTTGAGTAAATTATTTTCATCACCATTGCTCTCAAAACGGTGAAGGACCAAAAATTCGAAGACATGAGACATCTACCAACCCGCACTGGGCCGGCATGGTTGATTACGGCCCACTCCCTTTCACCGAGGGGAGGCCTGTGTCCCAGCAGTGGGAACGTTATAGGCTGATTATGATGAGGTCCTTGAAATGGTATGAATGTTTGTGGAGGAAAATGGACCTTATTACTTAGACTACTTTATGCGGTCTACCCAATATCCTTTCTTTGGTATAGACACTGATCTACATGGTCCTCACATGATCCCGTTGTACCGGATCTGACCAAGATTATGTTTGGACTTTAAAAGAGAACCCCTGAGTTTGTTTTGCTATTTTTTCTCGGGGGGTACTCAGATACGAAATCTACTCTGTGTAGCTTTTTAATAGGACCTGTTAAACTGATTTCGATATTCAACATACTTATTTACAGAAAATGTGCGAGTGCGCGTCTCCTTTCTAAGGAAAATTCTCGCCGGCTGATCGACACTTCACATGAGCAGAGGGCTGGATCGTTCCAATGCTGCCAGTCTTCTGGGCACGTTTCCAGATGACAGCGATGCGCACGAGCACTTCGACGCCTAAATATCCATTTGCTTTTATATTTATTTATATACACACATCAAAAGTGTCTAGGGATCAACATATATTTTTGCAATAACTTTTCTCCTGATTGATATTAATTAAAATTTTCTTTAAGGATTCATCAAATAAAGTGTTTTCGTTTGTCACAGTAACGATAAACCAAGTCACCTTTGCATTAATAAAGAAATTTGCCATTTTCCTAATAAAGGGATTTTTGACATTTGAACCACTAACACAAAAGTTCGAAAAAAAGACTGAAATAACAGTTTTCTTTAAAATTTTATTGGGTAACTTAAACAATTAATAATCCGTGTTTCTACCGCGAACACTAACAACACAAGAACATCGGTTTGGCATACTCAAAATGAGTTCATCCAAATCACGCTGTGGAATGGCAGCCCATGTTCGTTGCAACAACAAAAAAAGGTCTTCTTGCGACTGGATACCCTCCATATTCGGCAGAGCTCTTCTCTGTAGCATATCCCATGCATGCTCAATCGGGTTCAAGTCTGGCGACTGAGCAGGCCAGGGCAGGAAATTGATGTTAGCTGCGGCGAGAGTCTGTCTTACAACTCTTGCGGTGTGCGGTCGTGCATTATCATGCATTAACTGAAATAAGGGACCGATTTGCACTTGTAGAGGAACGATGACGTCTGATACAATCGTCTCAGCATAAATTTGAGCGTTGAGGTTGCCTCTGATCCAAATCAACTCAGTTCTTCCGCCGATCCAAATACCCGCCCATACCATGATGGTTCCACCACTATAAGGATGGACTTCCTGGCAGGATTTTAATCGCTGTTGGCGTCCAGGGGTTCTCCAGTGTCGTATACGTCTTGTATCCGGTCTCATACCAAAACGAGACTCATCAGAAAAGCACACGAAACGCCATTGTTCTTCTGCCCAATTTCTGTGTTCAAGAGCCCATTGATATCGAATCCTACGATTGTGCATTGCTATAGGTGGTACCCGTAGCGGTCTTCGGGAATGAAGGTTCACTTCATGCAAGCGGTTTCTGACTGTTTGGTCGCTAATTAAGTTCCCTGAAGAGTGATGAAGCCTCACGGCTAACATCATGGCGGTTATTGTTGGAGCTCTTCGAGTTAAGATTTGAATGTATCGGTCTTGTCTCCGTGTGGTGCAGCGATACCGTCCTCCATGGCGCTCAGCCACGGTACCAGTGCTTCGGTAACGTGTCCAAAGTCGACTGATAACACTCTGACTTGTATTCAGAGCTAAAGCCACAGTACGTTGCCGGGAACCAGCTTCTATCATTCCCACGGCTCTGAGCATTTCTTCCCTGCTTAAATGACGTCGCCGCTCCATAATAACGTTGGTTTTAATCAGTAGTAGGGAAACAGTAGCACTAATAATGTCTTCAATGCGTTGTATGTTTTTATAGGGAAAATATTGACAGCTGATTTTCATCTTTTACTCGAATTTGATTCACAGTTCCTGATTCAAATTATGAAATGCACCAAAAAGGATCCATATAAATTTATAAAATCATAAATTTATTACAAAGCCACATCTCAATCTCAAGAAATCCGCATAAAAATGCTTGATCCCTAGACACTTTTGATGTATGTAGTTAGTTAGTCTTTTAATTTAGTACCTTGTGTAAATAGTTAGTTATGACATTATGAAAATAAATCTTTACAGAATAAACAATTTCATTCCACACTTAATAAACCATCTATGATCGTCGCACATTCACTCAGGTTGAGTGTACAGATTTGGTGATGCTTTGGCACAAACTCTTGCTAAACTTGTTGGGTCAAAAGTTTGGGCTAGACAGTGTTCTCCACGCCGACGGTCCTGCATCACCAAGGCTTTCCAACAATACACGCAGTTGTAATGTGTCGTGTGTCACACAGTAGGTACAGCAGAAACAATCTTTCACAAGGAGTTCTACTTTACCTTCGACCCCAAACATCCGTCGTTTGGTGCATCATCTTATTCAAAGCATCTAGCGGGGATCTGTAAATTGCCTGCGGCCCCTCGTACGTCTTCCAAAGGTCTAGCACCCTAATTGCGTAACACACTTTCAATCACATCATCATCTTTTTGATGGCTAATCCATTACACAATTTTAATTTCAAAGTCATCAAAATAAAATACCGTTCGATTCCCACTTCCAAAACGTTGCACCCACCTGATTAGTCCCTAAACCACCTTATTAAACTCCGATCAAAAACGTAAAGGTGCAAGAAAACATGCGCAGACGCATCCCCTAACCAAATCGACCAATTTAAACTGCGTTTAACCTCAACATCTGTCAGTTAAGACAATGCTGCAGGAAATAATGCCTATTAACTAACAACATTAATAAATTAACTTATAATGGAAGTTTGGGATGGTACTCTAGTTAACGATATTCGTATTTATATAAATTGGTGAAGGTCTAAACTGTTGGGAATGTGTCCATTGTTTTGTGGTAGCTGGTCACGGAAGGCGTTATCGTGTCGTGTATTCTACAGTTACTGAACAGTTGACAGTGGTTTTTTTTTATCTCCCCGTCTTCCCTTTTATGAATGACACCTGTTAGTGCGACAATTCTAGTAAATAATAAAGATCAAATTCGCAAAACACGTATTGGTTTGTATAAAACTGTCAGGTGTCAAGAACGCATTCTCTCATCAGCCGCACTGTATACAGCCATTTTGTTAGGAGCGTTAAGGAACATGCTCTCATGCTCTTTCTCTTCCTACAGTTTAGTGTAACTATGTATCATACTACTAGTGGACAAATTAAGGTCTCCCCGTGATTTCATTCCAGTTATATCGTCCAGTTACTTTAGTTTTCTTATTACTGAACGACCATTGCTTTGGTGTTTTGTTCAGCTCATCTTTTTCGTGTAACTACTTACCTCCTAGTACTTTGTAGGGTTGCGTACTCAAAGGGTGCCAACGGAATCCTATTACTAAGCCTCCGCTGTTCGTCCGTCTGGCTATCAGCGAGCTGTCATGAACCATAATATGTAGACAGTTGAAATTTTCACAGAGTGTGTATTTCTATTACCGCTATAGCAACAAATAAAATTAAAAATTAAAGGGGAGGGCCATACAAGATACCTACGTGTATTTTTCAGCGTTTTTTGCCTTGTGGGATGAACCATTCGTGTGCGAGTCCGACTCGCACTTGGCCGGTTTTTCTTTCTTCGTGGTCTACCTCTAAATTTGGAATCTCACTTTCCTATAGTTAGTAGCATAGTTTCTTTTCTCGTATCCCAATGGACACTTACACCCGGCGCTATCCCATTTAGGCAGCACTCGCTGATGGGTTAAGTGGGTGTTTAAATCCCCATTTTTGGGGTAATTTCCCATGAATACGCCCCTTACCTGTCGGGACGCGCTTACCGACTATTAGTCATATATTTTGTAGTTAACTATTAGAAAATTATAAAGGTAAAGTGGGTAGGCGGAAAAAAATACAGCCTTGAGGTTTTTTACTGTCGGAGTGGAGAAGGTTTTAATACCGTTTAGAGTTTTGCTAATTAACAAGTAATACTGTGCCTACAAAGGCATAGCTAAAGCAGCAAGCTATTTTATCAACTAAAGGACTTATAAGTATAAACATCAAAATTGAAATTATTTATTGAAATAATTGATGTACAGTGAACTACAGTGGCCTCCAAAAGTTAGTTGAAATTTTTCCACTTCAGCTGTGATGTCACCATAGAAATGTAAAAAATATATATGGATGTCACATTATGATTTAAATTATAAAAATAATCAGCTACTCCTAACGGATTACTTAATTATTTTTATGATTAGTCAAAGGTAGTTGAATTATCAATAAAAACGTTACAGCAGTTCAAACATTTGGATCACTAGAATTTTAAATCATAATGTGGTTTGTCACATCTGAAGTGGAAAAATGTCGACTTACTTTTTGAGGCCACTGTAAATATTTACAATAATACGAGTATTAGGGTCTTAAACTAGAGGTATTCTACCTGAACTATGAACAAACCTATATCTCAGGTATCTCACTCAAGGTATACATAAAAAATATCTAAAATTCCATAAATATACCTGGTAAATAACTTATCTGACGACAAATTATGGTCAGTGGGTCGTCTTAGGGGCGGATTGGGAAATTTCCGAAAAAAAAAAAAACGGAAATTTTACGAAATTTTTCTAAGTCCTCGCGCCATAGCGCCCCTAAAGCTACACACCAACCCAAATTATGGTTTTATTGAAATTAAAATAGTTTGCTTTTTTTTTTAATTTAAAGTGGACTTGCTCTTGACTCTTGCCTCCTACCTATTGCTCTCAGTAAGAGCATTGCTACTATCAGTCCTTGTCCACTTCAGATATAAGGGTCTATATAATTATGTCCATGTAGCTGCTGAGAGGCAACCGATGTATCCGCTCTGTCAATCTTCTGCATCAACGCTTATTTACTTCTAGATTTCTAAGGACGGAAATAACATAAATTATAAGTCGCTTGGGAAAAAATGTTGTGAATATAAATACGGTACAACACATCTGTTCAGCAAGAAAATACACGTCATGTTAATAAGCAGATTACTTTCTCTCATAAAACAAAAAATATAATAAGCAAAAACACTAGGTAATAATGAACAAAACAAAAAACAATGCCGCATCAATATCACGCAACTGCCAATTTAATTTTCAAATAATGAACCATAGAGCCACCAATAACACAGTCTGTGAGAGTGTTGCCACACCACAATAACAGTGTTGCCAGTTATAATAACGTGCCATAATGTTGCTACATGCGTTCACGATCGCCAATCACACATAATGACGCTTATTTAAAGTTTATTGGTTTATTAAATGGCGTGTGGTAACGTATGATAACTTTATACGTCGAAGGCTGAATAATTACGTTATATGTGATATTTAAGTAGCCCGTTACTGGTTACTAGTTACTGGTCAATAGGTAATCATCTTCACGTTTTTTTGGTCGTAACAAAGGACTATATGGCTCAGAAAGTAATGTCCAATTAGAGAAATAGCCTTCACTTCCTTCTCTTTATTGGTTGAGTGGGCAGTAGGATGCTTGGCTGCCAAATTTTTGGGTAAAATGAACCTGCCTACTAAAATATATTTTGTGACTTAGGTAACTGTGGGCCCAAATAGCACAGAACCGCAGCCTAATTGCGTAACGCCCGATTAATCACAATGATTTTTTTGATAATTTTTAACAAAATATTTTTTTTTCTTATGTTATCTACCTATTAAACCTTAACTGGTGAATTGTTCAAAATGATGACAATTGTTTTCAATACATAGCTGGATTCGACGTCTCAAGGATTGTACTGCATTCAAAATAACATAATTTTGTGAAGGTGACTTCGCTACGAGTGTGCTAGTAAAATAAAAATATTGAGTATTATTTTGAACAGGGTAGGTACAGGTAATGTAGGTATGAAAAAAGACGCAGTTTATTAAAATCCAACATTTTTCTTAAGTTTGCCGTATGTCATTACTTCCCAGAATTCGATCCTTATTAGCGACACTATCGAATGGTGTAATAATACAGTGTTTTATTTTTTTTTCAAAATCAACGGTTTCGATTCCTGGCTAGAAATATTGTTTTTTTTTTAATCCAATGATGCAGTTTTAGTTTTCATAAAAATCGAGCCCGTGACTCCTTTGAGTACTTTTTGCTATTCCTCATAGTTTCGGATTTGGTCATCCACGCCCACTTGTAAAATTCACCTATATATAAAAAAACTGTTTACTAACAAAAATTGTCTTGTCCTTTCAGCTACTAACGTATAACTAGATAACTACCACGGAATGCAAAGTTCGACTTCTGCGGCTCACCTTGCTGCGTTGCCGTCACCACATGAATAGACATCGGCTCAGTCGCCATTGAAGGAAAAAAAAAGGGAAACTCATGAAATCATGAGTAATCGCACTGTTTGAATAACGGTACCACTTCTCCGCCTATTTTACTTTCCACGCATTTCTCTTACGCATCAAAATGGCTGCGTATTCCAAACATTTTGAATCTCGACCATTGATTGGCTGGCTCGAAATTACGTCACACATTGATCGACGGCTCATCTAGATAACCTAATCAAATTATTAGAACAAGTACAATACCATTTTACAATTACAGTTCGAATAACGAAAAATGGACTCTATTTTTGGAAGATTGTTGAGGAAATGTGAGTTTTGTAGCTGTAAAGTTAAGTTTGTCTATTTGTTGGTTAGTATCGCTTAATCTTGGGACGTTGACAGCGGTTTAAGTGTTAAGGCGAACAGTTAATTTAGTTTGAGGAATATCTGTTTCTGTTAATCTGTTTGGTTATTGACTTATTGTTGAGTTGTAAAGTTTATTTGATTTAAAGATAGCTGTAAAAATAAATAATACAAAATCGTTTATTAACCAAATAGTCTTCTTACATTTCCTTAGTACTATAGTACAAATAAACTACTTCTAAAATTATTGTTACAAGGGAAATATAACTTTAATATTTTAACTAATGGACTCCACACTAGGTCGAGCCCGTATCGTGTTGTCCTTGAGAGCTTCTAACAATTTGAAATATCAGGTCGATACTGTATCGTAAAATTTATTCAATATTGTTTTAAAACAATCACGTAAAACCAAAACAAAAATAAAGACTTGAAAAATAAAATATATTTGTAAAAACAATTGTTTGAAATAGAATGTCCTAAATGTAGGAATTGAATAAATTGAACAAGGATGCGACCAAGAGAATGATAAAGTAAGAATTTATCAGTATGAAATGGTTGGGGAGAAAATAGGTCGGAAAAGTATTATTTTACTCCCTACTCATTTATTTCTCTCTCTTACCGTATGGCAGTCGAGAGAATGCTGTCCTGACACACACACAGATATGAGGTATTTCAAATTTCTATAGAAAACTTATTTTTCTCATAACTCTTCTTTAAATCAGTGTCCATTCAAAATATATACATATTTGGGAACCTAGATAGGTATCCTGTAATCTAATCAGAATAAATACTCACTACCTTAAGAATATGTTTAATTTACAAATTATTTTGGTATTACGTTTGTATGAACTACGCATTCTCCGCCGGCCTCTTAGTCATCAATTTAGCAAAACACTTACCTACCCCTTTATTTTTAACCGTTGCTTAACGCTAAGTAATGATGTATAACCATAAATTTTTGACGACGTCTCTTAACTATAAATAGACCCCATATTCGTTTGTATGAAACTGACAGGTGTCAAAGAAGCATTCTCATCGGTCGCACTTTATTGTTATTGATTTGTGTGCTTTCAATAGTCCCTTAAGCTTCTAACTCGAGGTTTCAGCTTGAAACTCATCTCATTGTTTTGGTAATTTGTTAATCAATCAGTAAGTGTCATCATATCCGTCCATAACATAAATAATTGATCTCATTGTTATGTTGAACTAGTCTATCGTGCAAAATAGAAACTCTTAATTATATTAATTAGTGCTATATTATAATTCTTAATTTCATTTTCATTGATTGTATTCCTTAATATAAAAAAGATGTTACAAAACACTTAAAGCTAGGTACAAAAATATGGACCGAAAAAGGATAAAATTAAAATTACAAAAAAACAAAATTGAAACTAGTAATATAAAAATAAACAAAGCTATAATACTGTGTGAAATAAAATATTTTATTTATTTATTAACATTAGAAGTGACTATTTATTTGTGCACCTACTAACACAAGACATTTTTCTTGATGAAAATATACATTCTAAAGAGTCAAAAACATATACGAAAATGTTAAATCCCTATTCCACATACTTAACAAGTTACAAGAAATAGAAAAACCACTTTTTTTTTCAAATATCACTTTAATAATAATATGTATAATTGTAAGTCTAATTGTAAGCTATTATAACTACACTATTGTATTAGGACACTATGTTATTAGGTAAGCCTGTGATGATAGTTGTATGTGTTTTAAAATAAATAAAATAAAAATTTCACAGCCTGTAGCCATTTTTGTAATGGCCGCTCTGAGAATTGATCAATAACTTGTTGAAAATCGTATAGCCAAAATAGTGAACAAAAACGGAAATTAAAAATTAATTTACGATCACATTTACCTATGGTCCAAAAAATCTTAACATTTCATTATGGCCCTTAAAACATGTTCCACATTGATGCTCAATGACCATAATTAATTAAAGCGCGGTCACTCTTGACACATGTCAAACATGTCGCCGACCATCGACAAAATTATGACAGCTGCTGTCAAAATCATTTTGAACTTTATATCTAGTGTTGTAAGAGTAAAAAAATATTTATCGATCGGTAGTTTTAAGTCTGTAGATTTCTCTGTGATGTGCGCCGAAACATAATGATTTTAAAGTTATTAATTAGTGTATTAGCGTGTTTTGATTGGTTAATGTTATGTGATTGAAAGGTACACAACTACACATTGTTTAGATGTGGTCGCTTAAGGATTTGTTGTAGAATGTGTGTTAAGCAATTTACTGTTGTTTTATTTTTACAGCAACGACAAGCAGGGTTCTTTTGTGAAGAATATAAAATTTTGAGAACTTGAATCATAAAACGAAATATGACATTACAGACAGAATCAACATTATACAATTCTGAGATTTATAACTTTAGTGAGACAATGTGAAAACTCACTATGAACCATTTGTGGAGATTTGACAGTCGTTACGGGTGGTCAGAAATCCTGAAAGTCTAACAACCAGTCTTACCAAAAGGTATCATATTACCCAGTCACTAGGTTGCGCAGGTTAGATAGGCAGTCGCTCCATGTAAAATACTGGTATTCAGCTGCACCCGGTTAGACTGGAAGCCGACCCCAACATAGTTGGGAAAGGGCTAGGCAGATGATGATCTGGAAAATAACACCAAAAGCTGGATTAGTAATCCCTTTAATACAGCCGTTTATTTCCGAAGATTGGGTACAGCGTTTGGATTTTTTTTTAATACGAGATTTCCCGCGGCCCGATGTGCTTCTACCAGTAGCCTCCTCCAACTTTCTACATTGTGCTCTGTCATGTGCAACCCTGGTCCAGTATGGCCCCAAGGAAAGATGAAAGTAAGTACTGAAATGATCAAACATTTACCTACTAATAAAAGTGACACGAAAAAAAACAAATGCTATCTAACAAATTGCTAATCTTTTTTCCTCAACAGAATTAGCCCAGCAGTGGGTAGAGATTACAGATGATAATGATGGTGAGGTGCCTCGCCAGTCATTGTTAGTTTACAATAATAGTGCTCGCCATTGTTGGACGTTTATATTAATATAAGTCACAGGTCACCAGTACACTCTGGGGCACACCATTAGCGTGTGGTGCAAGTGATAAGCTGTTAGCGGTTTTAATTATTATTTACCTGCTTTGCTTGCGACGTCCGCGTGGGTTTTGGATTTTATCTGATGTAATACAAAAATATTTGATACTAACTTTACCTTTTCTTATCTTATTTGTATTTAACATAGGTGTATTCCTGTAGGAGAGCTGACTGAAAAGCAGTGCTGCACTTAACCCTGGATTTGTAACTCTTCTAGCGAGGTTATGCTGATGAAGTGATGACCTGTTTTCAGCCAATGGCAGTAGCAGCTGAATCCAATAATCTTATGTTCTTTTTTATACGTCTCGCTGCTACATCAAGGTTACTTGTCATAGATAGTTATACAGAAATAACATGCTTTCTCAATATGCTGTCACTACCTCCACCCGCTTAACTTTTTAGTTCCAATATTTGGCTTGGTTTTCACTTTTTTATAATTTTATAATTATTTTATATTTTATTTATCTGTGCAAAGTTAATAAAATATAAAAGAATTGGAAAAATTCTATCGATTCGTATTCTAAAAAATCTCAACCATTTATGCAAAGGTGGGTCAGCTAATTGCTATAACTGACTGTACTCTTTTTGCCTCGTTTACGTTCATACATCTAGTCATACACGCACGCCGGTTGCGATTTGCACCTGACCTTTCTGAAGGACATTACCAATAAGGTCAGGTTATTTTTCTAATAAACATCCTTATACTGTAGACTGATGATAAATGTGAAACAAAATCACTACAAATTCATTTCTACAGGTTCTTGTAACTTGTACCCCACCCTAGATACAAAGATAACTCTATAACAACTTGACGTGGAGATCTCATCATTTGTAACAATACTGACAGATAACTTAATATCCAGCCGTCGCGGTGACTTACTAATTAATAGCTAGTGTTTGTTTAGCGCCTTGTTCATTAAATAACGTCCGGCAACTATGACGAGCAACGGATCGTTTTGCGTTAAATACCGGATGATTTCTTTACCGGTTCCAAATTTTTACAGAGTGCGTGTTTTCCACCCATGAATATGAACAGCTTTCACTATGGGACCAACTCCAAAAACACGAAAAAAAAACAGCAGGGCAATTACGTAACACATTATCAATCGGAATCGGTTACATTTTGACAGTTCAACAACATTCATTACGTTATTTGCGTGTTGAGCAGACAAATTTTTCAAACTTATGAAGCAATGGATTAGCAATTTGCTTAAAAATGATTCAGATTCCGATTGATAGCGTGTTATGCAATTAGGGTGCACTGCCGTCCTTTAACTAAAAAGCCGTTAACCCTCAAATGGTCAATTTTTACTTTTTAATAGAAAGTGATAGAGTTTAAAATTCTCTATCTTTCTGTCTAAGAAACATTTTTATAACATAAATAGTTCCAAAGATATGGACATCTTTTAGGCCGTTAAGTAACATAATTTTTGATGATTCCATCACTTGAAAGCGTCTAACCCACACTTCTTAGCTTAATGTACTTTAAAATATCTTAACTGCCCGATGTGATGATTATTTTCTAGCCTTCTACTTAACTACAAGCACGTTATCTGATTTTTCTTGACTATAAAGACGCTAACGGACTATAACTTCTTTATAGTTAGCATTTAAAGAACAGTTTATGTGAAAAAATTTACTTATTTGCAGTTACCAGCCCTTAACGCTGTTTTAGTTAAGCATGTAATTCTGCACATTTCCCAGAATACTTAACTAAAAAGCAGCTAAGCCTCATTACTTAGCTAAAAGGCAGTTAGCCGACTCTCGCGCCGCGTTCACTCCGGGGTTGAGTGGGGTGCGGGTGCCCTGCTCAAGCCATCCGCCGTCCCGTCGCACTAAATCTTTCCACCCGGAGGACACTGACACTGACTTTGTCAAAGATATGAACTACGAGATCTAACTAAGATCGAAGAAGTGACGATACAGATGAAGAAACAGAAAACCCCAAAACGACAAGAAAACAAAATCAAAAGTCATTTATTCAGACTAGGCTGAGAATCAGCACTTTTCGAACGTCAAAATTACAAAAGACAGTCCCCAAAACGCCCGCCCTTCACCACTTCCTAGTGCTTACTTACGATCCAAAAAAATAAATACAATAAAATCAAAGAGCTAGCGAGTCTCTTTAATTCCGTCATCTAAGAGGGTACAACGCCCGAGGCGTGGAGCAGAGATGCGGTGGTTCTGTTCTTCAAAAAAGGTGACAAATCCTCGCTGAAGAACTATAGACCCATCTCACTGCTGAAACACTTATACAAGCTGCTCCCGAGGATCGTCACGGACCGTCTCGCGAAGAGACATGTCGAGTTCCAGCCGCCAAATCAAGCCGGTTTTCGAAAAGGCTTCAGTATCATAGACCACATCTATGTTCGGCAAATTATACAGAATACCGCGGAGTATAACCAGTCCCTGTGTATAGCATTTGTGGACTACGAGAAACGATGCGACTCCGTCAAAATATGGGCAGTTCTGGCCTTTCTGCAACGATGTCGAATTGACTGACGCTACATCGAAGAGACGAGAGAGAGAGAAAGATAGAGAGAGCGCGCGCGCGCGCGTGCGGGCTTTGAGATATTTGTACGACGCTGCCACAATGACTTTTCAGATCCAGGATCAGAAAACAACCCCATCCAACTGCTCAGAGGGGTGAGACAGGGGGATGTAGGTAATATCCCTGGCTGAGTGGACTGGACAGGGTATCAACGTGAATGGCGAGTACATTTCACATCTACGATTTGCCGATGATATCGTCCTAATGGCAGAGACGCTGAAACAGTTAGACCAGATGTTGCACAACCTAAATGGAGCCTCCATTTAGGCTATGCAGCATCTGGTCTAACTGTTTCAGCGTCTGTTCATCTTGTTCGATTTGCCGATGACATCGTCATATTGACTAAATCTCTCCAGCCGAAATGGAGCCTCTCGGTGGGTTGGCTTCAGCTTAAATTTGGACAAGACAAAATTCATGTACAATTCGCACATCTTAACGAGTCCAACCAAAGTTTTGAAGGATTATGTCTACCTAGGGCAAGTCAACCAGCTCAGTAGACACAACATTGAGAAAAAAGCCGACTGAAGGATCCAGTTGGGCTGGGCAGCATTTGGAAAACTTCGTCAAGTCGTCTCGTCGCCTATCCCGCAGTGTTTGAAGACTAAGGTCAGTGCGTCCTGTCTGTCATGATATACGTTGCCGAAACGAAGACATTGACGGTCGGGCTGGTACACAATTCAAGGCCGCTCAGCGCGCTATAGAGCGAGCTATGCTCAGTCTCTTTGAAGTATAAAATCAGGAATGAAAATATCAGGAAAAGAACCGCAGTTACCGACATAGCTTGCAGAGTAAGCAAACTGAAGTCGCAGTGGGCTGGCCATGTTTGTCGAAGGACCGATGGCCGGTGGAGCAGACGAGTCCTGGAGTGGAGACCGCGTATCGGCAAGTGTCAAGTGAGCCTCCCCCCAACTAGATGGATCGACGGCCTAAATAAGGTGGCTAGGATAAACAGGATGCGGAAGGTAGAGGACAGGGTGTTATGGCGCAGCCTGGGAGAGACCTTTGTCTAGCAGTGGACTGCGATAGGCTGAGTATATTGATGACTGTGTTTAATTTAGATATTGTTATGTTCCTAAATCCTTAAAACTACAAGCTTTTGCTTATGGATCCGTCCGCGTGGAGGTTGGTAAACGATATCATTTCGAATAATTAACCCACGGGAATGAACTACCGGTATAAAAAGTATTCAATGTTTTATTCCAGCTTATGTTTTATAATTTATTTAGTGTGCAATTTTACTACATATTTTATTAGGTACTTTTATTTGTTATAATATTTAAATAATTTAGGCCTGAAGTTGCCTCATGTCTGATATAATGTAGCCTTAGTTTATTAAAATAACTGGGTTAGAAGTTTTCTATTAAATCAATGGTTGAATCAATGGAATAAAGAACATGGATTAAGAATATTGTCCATGCCAAATAATGAGCTCATGATCTGTTAGATCATAATTCGTTATAAGTTGATTATTATTGCGAATTAAAATTATAAGTAATTCTTTTATCTTTTAAATGTTGAATTATACTTTTGATTTTTAAAAGAACATGATGTAAGTATTTAATTAATTACTCACATATTTCCATATGAATGCTACACTATACAGAAGTTAACCACAAGCGAAATATTTTTAGCCACCTTTTAGTTAAGTAAAGTAGTTAAGAGTTTACAAAAATTCCATATAACATTGCCAACAATTAGCTAAAAAGCATCTAAAGCCCCGTAACTGCTCATTAGGAAAGTTATTGAAATTGAAATTAAAGCGAATGTCATGACTATAAAGCAGTTATGTCACTTAACAACTTTTTAGTTAAGTATTTCTAAACAAAATATAACAAACATTATGAAGCTTAACATTTTAAATAAATTACTTGACTAAAAAGCCGCTAATGTATGGATAACGGCCTTTTAGTACAGTAATAAGATGCAATAACTAGGTTACATGCTTAACAAAATGAGAAAAATGAATTTTAAAATTAATTAATAATAGTTATTGGACAAAAAGGGTTATCTACGATAAACAGAAAGAAATATCAATTGATGTGTCCAACAATCATTATCCTAAGTATCATAGTTTTTAAGAAACAACGATTCCCACGTTTTTTGGCATTTACTCCGAAACAACTTTTTGGGCTTAACGGCCTTCTAGTTAAAGGACGGCAGTGCAGCTTTATCATACATTTTGGTCAAGTAGGTATTGAACTTTTGTATTAAACAGGTGATTTTTTTTTTCGTGATTTCAGAGTTGGTCCCATAGTGAAAGTTGTTCATATTCATGGGTGGAACACCCTGTAAAAATTTGGATCCGTTAAAAAAAATAATTCTGTATAATGATGTTTTTTTTAATATAATTTGCACCTAGTTACTACGACGTATGTATATTGAAAAATGGTAGAGCAGTGGTGGCCCAGTGGTAATGGCCGCGACTTGTGAGTTGTGGTCGTAGCTTTACTTTGTGTAAATTATCTCATCACCACTATTCTCAAAAAGGTGAAGGAAAACATCGTGAGGAAACCGCCAAGTCCTAGAACCAAAAATTTGAAGACATGTGACATCTACCAACCCGCACTGGACCCGCGTGGTAGATTACTGCCCACTCCCTGTGAGAGAGGAGGCCATGTCCCAGCAGTGGGAACATTAAAGGCTGATTTTAATCCTATAAATATTATTGAACTCTCTATAATGACTGCACGTCTTTTTATAAATCACAAATAATTCCTATTTTGGGGTCCTAAAAATACTTATTAGCCAAGTAACATCCAAGTTGGCTCCCGCGGCCTGTTACCCATTTGATCGGGGTGCCCTGGCTTAGTGACTGCGACCATAGATAATGTGGGAAAGTTCCGAAATATAATAAGTACAGGTACTATACAATCGGTGTTACCTTCTTTTATGTTTTCACGGGGAAACCTTCAAAAGGCTTTGGGAATAGGACAGGGGAGTGTGGATTTTTTACGTCATTCAAACCACCCCGGTGGTCACCTATCTACACATGGAAGGGGCACCGTTACCTCTCAAAAGACCGATCCGAAACCTCCTCCGTGCAACGCCTGTTAGGACACATCTCTGGGGAGACTGTAAAGGGATCTCCCCGAAATCTAACTGTGCAAGTGTGCTAGGCAGCACGTAGGCCTTGTAGACTTTAGATATGTAGACCATTTTATATTTTATCAAGTATCTGGTACTTGTTAACAGGCCTACGCTGGCCTCCCATACCTACTGTAATTTAAAAACATTGTAAAATCCAATTATTTTTTAAAAGAGTAACCGTGGTGTTTCTTGCGGGTTCTTCTCCATAGGAAACGACCAATTGGAACCGTGCACCTAGCTTCCGACATTTCATAAGTGCCCATGTTGGTTTATGTGAAATAAAATATTTTGATTTAATTTGATTTGGATTTGACATGACCACTGTGCGCCGTTTTCCCTGAGATCACTCAGTGGGCCGACAGAGAGGTACTCTGTCGCACTCTGAGGCGGGAATTTGGCGTTTTAGGCGTCGAGGTGGTTGTCTCCCCGACGCCTTCTTCGTCCAGCGCGACCAGCACAACTGGTGGTACCTACTGTCATCATCAAGCACCGTTTTACAAAAAGGCCCTTGGTCTTATTACAGGCATAACTATGAGACATTTCAACTTCATCTCTAGATGAGCTGCGTTCTAGTTTGCCACTGAATATCTTTGAAAATACCTAACACAAACAGGTGTCTCAAGTTCTCAATGTCATTATGGTCTTCATCATTAGCCTATAGCAGTACACTGCACATAGGCCTCTCCTATTGCACGCCTCAACTCGATTTTTAGCAACTCTCATCCAGCTGCTACCAGCCATCCTGCGAAGATCGTCGCTCCACCTAGCCTGAGAGCGTCCCCACCTTACGTTTACCGATTCGCGGTCTCCACTCAAGAACACATCTACCCCAACGGTCATCGGTTCTACGGCTAATATGGCCGGCCCATTGCTACTTCAGCTTGCTTATTCTGTGAGCTATGTCGACAACTTTGGTTCTCTGCCGGATCACCTCGTTGCGGATTCGATCCCTCAGAGAAACTCCAAGCATAGCCCGTTCCATAGCTCGCATCGTCTTAATCAGTGTTATTTATTTATTTATATTTACATAAAATATTAATAATATATGTAACAAATATATAAAAAGAAGCGGAAATAATCAAAGGGCATCGCAAGGCATGTAAAATTTGAACGAATTATCCTTTGCGACTAATCTCGTCTCAGCAAACAATTTAAGATGTTTATAACTCCAAGGCTTTAACTTCTTGCATTTTACCGTGCGGTAAACTAATCATAGTTACTTTAAAAAATGTCTATTTAACTCCAGATTAACAAAAGTTAATCTAATAATTTAAAATCTGCCGCCAAACAGGCGGTGCGGTGCACACAGGATAACTTTACAAAAATCTTCAAAAAAACTTATCTTAAGTTTGTTTGTAAAATCTTTTAATATCCTTATAATGTGCCACCCGCATCGCTTCGTGGAAAATTGGCTTACATCATCCGGGATTCGAACCCACTTACCTGCTAAGTAATCCTTTTAACTATTTGACTTTTCGCGCGTCAGTGGTCACCGCACTTTAGTGGAATATGAAAATAAATTGCCTTTTTTTGTGTTGATTCTACTTTAATCTATCTTTTATGTGTGTGAGAACCGAGTTAAGCAAAGATGGGAAAAGATAACCTAACCACATATTGCCATTTCTTTACATTTTGGGTTGAATAACTGGCAATATGCGGTTGAGTTTATCATCTCATTCACATTTATAATAGGTAGGTAAGTATAATAGAATATGTTTTGACATATTCTTCAACTCTCTCTCTCCTTTTCCAACGTTCAAGTGAAGTGGTCCATTCACACCTTAGACCCGTATTACAGAACCTCACTCAACACTCAAGCATTACGTACAGTCAACAAAAGAGTTAAGTATGCAGGATCGTCGGATATAGTTGAAGTATAGTAAGAAACCGATGAATGTTCTCGGATAAAATTTAATGTTATTAGGTAATAGAAAACAAACAGCTCACTTATCAAATTAAATTTCAGTCGACAACATCCATCGGTTTCTTACAAAACTTCAACCATATCCGACGATCCTGCATACTTATCTCTTTTGTTTGACTGTACACTGAGAAAAATAATTTCACTACACCACATTAAAGCGACTGACTTTATACAATAAGAAGAAATGTTTGTAAAACAGTAAAAGACAAAAAACTAACTAGCTAACTAAAAGTAACTTTTAATGATTGAACATACCTACTATTTAATGAAAAAAAACAACAAAAAAATAAGGAAACTATTACTGTAATGTAAGTAAATTTCAATGGTTTGAACGATATCACCAAATGAATAAAACAGTTAATTTTGTGACCTTTTAGCTACGTAGTTAAAATGTTAAAGTGTCTTGTCATGACGGTAACATTTTGCCTCAAGCTTTTAACTGTTTTCGGGTCAGTAAAAAATACTGTTGTGAACGTTAGGCTCATATGGAACTGTTTAAAGCAGTTCAGATCAATGTTTTTTCATTTTTATTTACTGCTTATTTCTTTCAGTGACTTAAAACTTGTTTAAAACCATTTGATTGGTTGAAACTAGTTGTAGGTAATGTTTGACTCGTAGTTAGGGTCTGTAATATGGCCCTTCGTCTTCTCCCGCGGTTTAATTGGGTAACATACCTACTAACAGTAGCAATGGCTTTCATTTTGACAGTACAACAACATTCATTGCGTTATGTACAGAGGCCAGCACATCAACCTACACCTAACTGTCAAATTTTCCCAATCAACATTGAACCTTATGCTTTAGCGATAAAGTTGAAAATCTATCACAGAAATCTGACAGATTGTAGTAGGTTGATGTGCTGGCGTCTGTACGTTGTTGAGCAGACATTTTTTTCGAACATGAAGCAATGGTTTAGCAATATCCTTCAAATTGATTCGGATTGTGATTGATAGTGTGTGAACAAAGTGCCTTATGTTCGACGAAGGTAGTGCATGAAGCCAAAGACCCGACTCGGGAACCTACCCACAGCCAGCAGGCGCGCACGTTCCGCAGTGGTAGCAGAAGAGTCAAGTAAATTGTTCTGTACTACTCTGCAGAGCGGCTCATCCCACCATCTCTGGGAAGATGAATTGTCGGGTGGATCTGTATTCGGACAAGCGAGTCTCCAGGCATCCATAGCCTCGGTGAAACAGGGCACATCAGAATTAATCAGTGTGGGGGCTAGGATTTTCCTGATTAATTTATCAGTGCCGTGGACCGAGGATATGAAAGCCGGTAAACTAATACTTGAAATTTTGCGGAATTTTACCTTACAGTAGATAACTTATGGTTCGATTTTGGTTAATCAGTATCCTATTATGTAAAAAGGATTCTCAACTTAAACTCAATTAAGTTAAGTTATTAACCAAATAATGTCGTAGAACAAAAAATTCGAAGACATGTGACATCTGCCAACCCGCACTAGGCCCGCGTGGTGGATTACGGCCCACTCCCTCTCTCTGAGAGGAGGCCTGTGTCCCAGCAGTGGGAACATTATAGGTATGTATTAACCAAATACGAAGATTTTTGAAGAAAACCTGAGGGCTACGCTGTGTAGCGGAAGTCTCAGGTTTATTTGTTTATTTTATTGTATTCGGGAAACTTACAGCTAATTTATACAGTGTTCTTAAACAATATGCAATTGAAGGCCATTTACAAGTTTTCAATGATAAACACTATAAATAAAAAAGACAGCAAAATTGTCGGTTTGCTTCAATATAAAACCTTTTTCATACCTAACTCCTTTTTACGACGCCTGCGGTTCGATACGAGATGGCATATTCTTTATCAGCAACCACACGATGCATCACAAAAGCTACTAAATGCCACTTTTGTTTTCACTAAACATACGTTTGAAATCCGATTACAATCTGTACCAACACCAATAAAAAAAGCATGACTACCGTGTAGGTAACTCACATTATCAACCTCCTTGAAAAAGTCCTCAGATCTTTCCACAAACTCCTCACGATCGATTTCGCCATAAAATCCAATCTGATAACTCTAAACAAAATGTCATACCACAAACAAAAGTTCAAAGAGATAATAAAAAGGTTTTACCGAAAATTTCCTACATATCGATAGTTGATTATTAGTTGTGTCACGTCCCTACTCTGCATTCATCGCGCGGCGCTAGTGTTGTCATCATATCGATGGGTGACGTCATTGCTATATGTGTGGTCGTTTGCCAATTTCTTTATGTTGCTGGTTTCGACTTTGGTTATTTAAATGAGAAGGATTTCCCCTCGTTTACTTTATGAGTTGTTGAGTTGACTATGGTTGACATTAATGCCTGATTTCTAGTAAAACTATTGCAGTAAAGTGGCCATACGATTAGGTAATCTGTAGGCTTCCTACTTATAAATAACTGGTAGCTTACCTAATCTGCTCTGCCTATAGAACATTTGAACAGCAAAATGATCTGAAGACCAATTCCCGTAATTAAAAATGTTCAAAATCTAGTCGCAATCTCATCTCGGTGACAATCAATGTCAAGAACTAGTCAAAAATGTAAGCAAATTAGAGGTATTTTTGACAGATTGAGACTGAGATCAGACTGCGAACGTTCTTTAAATTACGAGAATTGCCCCTCAGAATTACATACGCTTTCTGAAATACCTACTCAGTCCATGTAAGTACCTTAGCAATTCCAAACGATTAGAAAGAACACTTAAAATGCATCTAATTGTGGTCTGCAGCATGCAAGCTGAAGTGGCAATGGGCCGGCCATATTAGCCACAGAACCGTTGACCGTTGGGGTAGACGTGTTCTTGAGTGGAGACCGCGAATC
This sequence comes from Hydraecia micacea, assembly GCA_914767645.1. NCBI lineage: Eukaryota > Metazoa > Arthropoda > Insecta > Lepidoptera > Noctuidae > Hydraecia > Hydraecia micacea. The sequence continues at coordinate 2,218,352 of OU611798.1, forward strand.
GGTAAACGTAAGGTGGGACGCCCTCAGGCTAGGTGGAGCGACGATCTTCGCAGGATGGCTGGCAGCAGCTGGACGAGAGTTGCCGAAAATCGAGTTGAATGGCGTGCAATAGGAGAGGCCGATGTCCAGCAGTGGACTGCTATAGGCTGATGATGATGATGTGGTCTGCAGTTCCTTATTGTATCAAAAATATGGTGTGTTGGTATCATGTTTTAAAGAAGCCATGAAGTTTCTCTCTGTATTATAATCTCTAAGAATTGTCCAAGGTCATCATTAGTAATTTGTCAAATAAAATTGTACGAGTATGGCTCTTGCTAATTGGTTTGTTCTAATAAATTTTATATAGCATAAGCATAATCAGCCAATTATGTTCCCACTGCTGGGACACAGGCCTCCTCTCTGTGTGTGTGTGTGTGAGTGGGCCGTAATCCACCACGCGGGCCTAGTTCGGGTTGCTAGAAGTAATTTCATAATATAATTATGTAATAATCCTAAGTAAACGTTTAGCTTTTCTGCTAAAACTGAACTTTAACAGCACCCCAGATTATAAATTAAATGAGACGCGAATAAGGCACTGTAATTCTAAGTCTTGAACCCGAGACCTTTCATTAGTTGGCGCACTTTACCCGCTAAGCTACAGCCGTTTACTGCTATTTACTTAAACACGTGAAGTATTTTAGTATTTCAGTCAATCATCATCATTTTAGTAGACTTTTCCTAAGTTGGTATGTCGGGATCAGCTTGTAGTCTCAACTAAACGGTTAAATGTCTGTGTTTATGCTACTTACAATATGTGAAACTAATTATTGTTCATGTATGCTACAGGCATAACTTTTTGCTTTAGGCTGTAAACAGACTTGAATTATGACTATTTTTAAAACAGACTTACGTTCTATGAAAGCAATTATAGCGCTCACACTCAACAAAAGTCTCATTCACATTACAAAAAAAAATTGTCAAAATGTACTAAAAACTTGAGCAGTGGTGGCCCAGTGGTAACGGCTGCGACTTGCGAGTTGTAGGTCCTAGGTTCGGACCCAGACAGGCGCTTTACTTTGTTTAAAAATTATTTCATCACCATTGCTCTCAAAACGGTGAAGGACAACATCGTGAGGAAACCGGCATGTCCTAGAACCAAAAATTCAAAGACGTGTGACATCTATTATACCAATAGCTACATGGGCTTGCATGGTGGATTAGGGCCCCTACTCCCTCAGGCATCATGCCAAAGACTCTAAGTGCGAACATGATAGGCTGATTATGCATATCTATGACAGGCAAAACTGTTTTGTTTTGCAAGCAAGTCAAAATGGGCTAAACATTTTTGACACAAGACAAAACTTTTGTCTGTGATCGACAAAAGTGGTTAGGTTAGGTTAGCCCCACAAGACCAACAGTGTATCATCGAAGATTTTTATCGTTCTACTTACTTATTTTTTTTAATTTACAACAATGCACACTTGTTTTTCCAATTCACTTTAGACATTGGCAGAATGGTCGACATCGTCTTTGCTTGCCATAATAAAAAAATAGAATAGATAGACAAAAGCCTACACAACGTTACTTACACTATGAGCCTACACACGACACGATCAACGTCGCATCGTGGCACATTGCGACCGCATTATTTACAGACATGTTTATTGTAACTATTTTTTATTGATGACTAGTCCTTACAACTTGTTTTTGGTGTAAACGGTAAACGATAATATTAGATAGTTGTCAAAACTATAACATATTTTCGTTTAAGAAAAATTTTGGTCCTTTGTTCGCGTAACTACTTACGTTTTTTTTTTTTCTTCTTTGGCAACGGAGCCGATGCTGCTATTCTGCTAGCGTCAAATACGAATTTGTTGCAAGAAGGTTACAAGAAGAAGACGTGATGACTGATGACGATGATGTTCAAAAGTGATTCATGTCTTATAACTTCAGTGTTTTGACGTTCTCCTTTTAATACGGGTGTGCACCAGTGGCGAAGGCACCATACAACTCGATTCCCACCGGCTTCCCTTCGAAAATTCAGAACATAACCACTCTATAGTCAATTCACCATTAAAATTTTCTTTTGGAATTTTTTTTTGCTCCGACCTACCTCTGTCATAAATTCACCCTTCGCCACTGGTGTGCACATTCCTTTCTTATTCAGATTATTATGGTCCTTCGGCGATCTGACACCTCTGCATTCCTCAAATGAGCAGGCTCATTTGTTATGTAAGTATGTGTTAGGTAATATTTATCCTTGCTAATTGTATTGGGTCTTCTGTCGAACGAAATTATATTCGGGCGGGATAACTGACACAACACGAACTCCTAAATATAAAAAAGCGGCCAATTGTGCGTGTCGGACTTGCACACAAAGGGTACAGGTACCACCGTAAAATATTTTTAACAGCGTGTACATTTTTTTTTTAATTAGTAAAAAAGAAACCGAGAAAAACACGTTTCTTATAGGTACAAGGGACCCCCTTTCATTTTGAACTTTATTTCATTTTTATTTTTTATTGTTACTGTAGTCATAGTATCTAGTACACACTGCGAAAATTTCAAGTGTCTACCTGTTACGGTTCAAAGGATAAATTCTTGTGACAGGCGGACGGACAGCGGAGCCTTAATAATAGGGTCAAAATGGCGCCGTATGGGTACGGAATCTTTAATAGGAAAGAAAAAAATAAAAGAAAACCACCAACTAAATGAGTAAAAACATATATTTTATATATCACTCGTTGATTTTAAATTACTACATTTTCGTATTGAGTTAAAACGAAACATTTCTGGGGTACAGTCGCGAAGAGAAGTTACTCGATATACACACAAATACACTTAAACTGTATTCTTTTACATCTAGACACACATAATATGTACAGGTTTACTATGTTTCAGTTAAATAAAGAGAATGTACAACTAGCCTATAAGATTGCTAATGTTAGTTAATTATTTACAAACTGTTTCAGTGGCATTAACCAGGGGAAGGAACATTTTCTTTTAATTAAAGGGACATTTAAGCTGAGGCCAAACGAGCGTAATTTTATGAGCTGTAAGTCTCGTATTTGTATATCGCAATTTACGTTCAACTGAAATTCGGTTAGGCTGCCAGACGGACGGACGTAACTTCAGTTGCTATTCAACGATTGTACGGTGTGCTTGACGCTTGCCTCGCTCACCCCCGAGCGCAATTCGGTTAAAATAACGTGCGTGAGTCAGCAGACAACTCATTTTGTGTCGCCGTGTGGTACAAACAGGACTTTAGTGTGAAACCGCAGCGTAAATTCCGCGACTCATTTTGCGCGACTCACAGCTCAAAATATTAGTATTTATATAGGTAGTATTGGAAGGCTGAGGCCAAAGGGCCTCAGACTTACAATACTAAAGGTTGCGCGCAAATGGATAAACTTTTAATTTTAGATTGTTTAATAAGGTATCAATTGTTTCTACTTCTCATCAAAAGCTTCATCAAAGCAATTGATTGCCAAAATAGGATTGATCTTTTCGCCCATTTGACGTTTAGTTGTCAAACTATCTTCAGTTGCGTCAAGTTTGACAAGATTTGTGTAGAATTGTTTATTGATTTTTCTTTGAATCAAAAGAATATCTTGTAAACAGAACAAATCGAAAGTTAAAACTATTGAATGTCTTGTAAGTAAAGCAAAATTGTTTTTATTTTTTCATAAAAAAAAATATTCTTGGACCAACAATAAAAGCTAACCTTTTGTGTTGCCGAAAGAAAAGGATAAGAATAACTTCAAAGAAAACCTTTTCTCTTTAACAATAAAGTTTAAAAAAAGTGATGACCACGAAAAACCGTTTTGTTCAACAAATTTGTTGAACAAAACGGCTTGCACCCAGTAGCCCCCATATGCGCCCACCCTACACATAAGTTCCTTATTAAGTACAAAGTAAGAAATAAATAGTTTTATTTACAATTTTCTGTATCCTTTTAATTTTTCTTACATTTAAATAAATCGGCCAATTTTCTCGTCTCACCATCTGTCAACATGTGAATGATTGAGAACGAATGAATGGGAATGCTTGAAGCGATCTCATTCACTGGTCTTTCAGGTTGAAAAGGAAGTTTAACGGGTATTGTTGAAAGCAGGCGGTGCCGGGGGCGCGCACGAGTTTGCTTTATATGTTAATTGTTTCTGAAGCCTATGGGGTAGCCACTGTAGACTGCAAACCACATTTGCATGCTACGAGTAACGTCGACAAGTCAGGATCTCTCAAAGACCTAAGAAAACAAAAAAAATAGTTTGCGTTGTCTGTCTATATCCCCCGATTTTTTAAAGCCTATTGAAAATTAATATGTTGTGAAATCTCATGTCAAGTGATTCCTTTGGCTGTTGTTATAATCACAGCGGTGGACATGATATTTGACAGTGTATTAAACATACAACACACTGTCAAATATCAACAAGAAAAGCTGAACAGATCAGATTTTCATGAAACGGTATTAATGGTTCAGTTATCTAATAAAATAATGGAATGTTGATTTTCACACCAACAATTCAATGATGGTATAAAAATCTGTATCCACTTTTTTACTTGACATTACACTTCACAGACCTATTGTTACGATTGAGCCAGCGAAAAATACAGCGTTTAATTACAAGGGTAATTTCATTAACGCACAAACCTGGCTCTAAGGCTGCGCTAGTCGGTATTTTTTCCATACAAACGTGGTTGGGTGGTTACTCCATTGTTTAACGGATAAGAAGGATGCTTTTTAAATTTGACAGATGTTTTTTTTTTTGTTATCTTAAATTGTTGTAACATCAAATTCATGATTTAATGGCGTCACAAATAATCTAAACCACCGAGTTCGAGCTGTCGATTAGCGCAGCCTTAATAGGAGGAAGTCCTTTTTCAGCATCTACATTAATAATTTTCGATGCGATCAAAGTAACAATAGAATTTATCTTTTCGCTAATTTGACGTTTCGGGTTGACGTTTAGGTTTAGTTTTTTAAGGTACGAGTAGTAGGTAAGTATGTCCTATTCTTATTTTGACCCGTTAGTATTTAAAAAAAAAGTAGTATGTAGCTGTATTGTAAAAAGAAACATCGCTATTACATAAATTCAATTTATACAATCTTCATGTCTTCACAAATGGTCATAAAGTTTAAGTAAGTTTTTTTTTAAACATGACTGGCCGCGTTCAGTAGTTTCCAGTTTCTATTATATTATTTAAAATCCAATTACACTGACAACCACATATTTTTCAAGGAATAAATAAATGGTTTTTGTTACAAAAAACTAATTTCAATTTCAAATATTGACAGCAAAAGTAGCGTATCTTTAAACTTCGAGCGAATAACTACAATTATTATTGGTTACCGTTTATCTTCTTTTTATTATGCATTTGAACATCTAGAAAATTAAAACAATAGTAGGTAGTATTGTTAGTGTTACTTATATTGACGACAAGATATTTAAATTATTTTTTGGAAATCATAATGTAAATTACACATTTAATTTTAACATCTCAGCTCAAAACGCTGCGTTTGACATTTTGACGTCAAATTACAAAGAGAAGTCGGAATTCCTGACGTGAACTGACGTCACATGGTCAAAGAACCAACGTCAAGATGTAGAATTATCATAATACTGCACAAAGTTGTTAGATATTTTTATTCACATAACATATTATTACTCTAAAGGAACTGGCTTAATAAAACTACTATATTTGAGCGAATTGTTAACTTTATAGTATGTAATATGTTTTACTTTCATGTGTATTGCTACTCAATTTTGAGCTATAGGTAAGTACCAAGGACCAATTTCAACAAAGCAGTCAAAAGTTTTCTGTAATAACATAAATAATAAACATTTAAAATTTTAACTTATAATAAGTACATCAATCTGACAAGTATTTATTTTGACTTAGCTATGAAACATCAAGAATTTTCTGTTGAAATCGGTCCGTTTTACAACACTAATATTTATACCAAAAACAATGAGCATCACTCAAAATTCTGATGTCAAAGTCAATTCAAAAATCGAACAGCCTTATCTCAACATCCAATAACTCCAATAAACCTTATAATGTCACATAATCAGCGAGTTAAAAGCAATCAATGCGAATGTAATTAAAAACGAACTTTTACGAAAGAATACATCGTAAAATATCGACATGCCCGCTAATCGCAAACACTTAATGAATAAAATCGATAATTAAAATCGACTAAGAGTTAATTGAGCTGAAAATGGAATCTAGATTTCAAATTACGAATGGCGTGGAGCCAAACGCTTTGGTTCTTTGCCTGTGTTTTTTTTTTTGCTTTTCTTATATCGCGCATTTGAACTGAATAGTGTGGTAGTTAGCGCATTCCGATGTTCGATTTTTATTTTTATTCGACCAAAGAATTCGGTTAATCTTTTTATTGAAAATATCTTTGATAGAGTTGTTAAGGAAACATTTAATAGTTTGAAGTTTCACAACAAAGGAACTTTTAAGTCTCATTTCTTCAAATTCCGTTTTTTTTTCTTTTAAATCAATTTCCTCACGACAAAGTCACGCAATTAAAAATATATTTCCACCGCATGTTTTCAAATCTACATTTTGTAACAACATGGCATAACCATACGCGGATACCGAACAAAAACAAAATAGTTTGTTTTTAAAATCGATTCACTCGGTAAATCGATTCGGCGAGAACTCGATACTCGTAATCGTAAATCACATGAACAAAAGACGGAAAGGAAAATACAAATTAGCCTTATAATCGCTCGTTTAAACTCGGGTTTTAAGGCCACAGCCTAGTGAAAGAACATAGTAAACAATGCAATGAGAACTGGACTGGGATAATTTTGAATCGAGAATATTAGGAATAGAAAGTTTAGACCAAAAAATTCATGTCTTTCAACAACAAACAGCCATAGCCTTTCTACCAAACCATGCATTTTTTTCAGCAATCAAGTTTAATTAAATGAATTCTTAGTTGCTAATCGATTAATTGACCGTACAGATTCTAGCATTCAGCTATAATTCGCCATAAAATAACCGCTCGCTGACGATTAGAGTGAATTCATTTTTATTTTCGGAATCACAGCAATGGATCCAAAATAACCTCTCCATAACAAAAACTGGTCGTCCAAATTGATAATGGCCATAAAAATACAGGCTCACAAACTTATAAAAAGAATGTGACACATTAAAACAATAGTCCAGACACGTCGTTAGTCAAACTAAACAGTTGAGCAACGCGTCAAAGAAATCATCAACAACAAAAAGATCTCTATCGATAAATTCCTAACGCGTAGACAAATAGTCGTGGAGAACAATCGTCAACGACTCGAAAACAATTTGGTTACGTCGCGAGCAATTACGAAACGCGATTCGAGAACGCGATAGTTTTCGAACGCATCTCTTAATAATAGGGCCCTGAACGCACCCATAATCGCCTTCATCTCTATATTACACCTATCTCTTTCTAACGCCAGTAACTCGTGTATTGTTATCCTTGTCCGCCGTTGACAGCGCTCGTTGAGAAACCACAGACCCTGCCTATCAACGTTTCAAATCTAAAATGTCTAATTATACCCACATCACTGGATGAACATCAAAAAAGAGCCATTTTTAATTAATTTAAACCCCAAAAACTATTATAATACGGCCAATTTTGTTATCTAATAAGCCGTGACGCTAACAAGACCCGGGAAGCCATTTTGAAACCGTTTTATAAAGTTGATTTAATGATATGGCTGGTTTAATGGCTTTAGAATTGATATAAATTATTGCAAACACCAACTAACGCCCACTTTTTGAAGATTGATCATGTTGACTGTTGATAAATGAGGTTTAGTAATCAAATAAATTTTAATTAAAATTGGCGAATTTCATTGCGTTATGCTAAGTGCTTAAATTAATTACTGAAATTAAGATAATTGATGACAAATTCTTGGGCTTGCTCTGTAAAACATTGCCTATTCTAATCACGATGAAATGTATTCATAAATCAACTCATTCCATGCAATCAAATAACAAAAGTAACGTTCTTTACATTCGCTTTTCAAATAACAAAGTCATTGTCAGTCGAAATAAGGCTTATATAATATGACCCCACCTCATCCTCGCCAGTGCTAAAATCTCTTAAAATCATAAATAAATAAAACTATACTCTAAACATCTAGATTACATTAATATTTACACATTTTATCACTTAGTCCACTGTCTTACGTTTCATTCTCACTTTCACTGAGTTCGTCCATGTCCATATCGATGAGTTCCTCATCATCATCTTCGTAGGAGTTGTTAAGTTGGCTGCCATCATCTGGCTTCATGTTTGAGGAACCTGATTTGCCTCCAGTCTTTGCTTCTTCTTCTTGCTGCATTCGTTTGTGTTTCGTTCTTCTGTTTTGGAACCAAACTTTTACCTGTTAACAAAGGAATTTGTAGGTTATTATAGGGTTTATAATTACTGTTATGTAAGGGAAAGATGCCCAAACATTACTTTGTGTGTTTGGTCCGGATACCACATAAGCGAAAATAAATTGCTTTTCATCGGAATGAAAGACTCATGATCATCGGATGCTTCTTGCTGTCCAAAAATTAAATAAATGCATATCGATTGGTCCTCATTCTAAACAAATGCATAGTTAAAGGCAACAATGAGAAAGTAACAACAAAACAAAATAGAAAACACAAATCATAACATAATTTCATGGTCGACGAACAGTGATAAAGGATTAAAGGAACTAGCCAATAAAAAACTATTCAATGCGACCCCTCCAATCATATATCACCAGCCATTGAAAGAAAAATCCGTTGTCGAATTTTTCTGCGCACTAACAACAGATTTCCCGCCCAAAAAATGTCGGCAGCCATTTTGTAAGACAATTTGTCACGTGGTTAATGGCTTGCGAAATGTATTCACGTTCTACCCAGCCAGTACGCTTTTGAGATATTGTAACTAATGCATGAAGTCTGTATATCTGTTATTCTGCCAAAAATGGAGATAAGGTTGTACATTACGCTTATTTAGGTTAGGAATTGGTTTATATTTTGAATTGTCTCCAATATGGTTTATTATAGTGAATGAGTCATACAATAAAGGGTAATTGCTGATAATAATTTTAACTTGGCTATTATTCTGGAAGAAATACAAGGTCCTTAAGCCAATTTAAGTGCATTGCTTTTACCAAACCATTATTTGTAAATCGTGGCAAACAAACTCAGCTAAAACTGTCAAATCAATCAAACGAAGTCAAATAATAGGAAAGATTTTGGTATTATTGCAGTTACAACTAATCTAGTATGTAGGAATGATGGCTATTATTTATTTGAGAATATATAGGTAGTTATGTCCATTTGCCACAGCCAAGGAGTATCGTATTACCCAGTAACTGGGTAGTGGAGGTCAGATAGGCAGTCGCTCCATGTAAAATACTGGTATTCAGCTGCATCCGGTTAGACTGGAAGCCGACCCCAACATAGTTGGGAAAAGGCTAGGCAGATGATGATGATGATGTCCATTTGCCACAGCAAACTTTTTCGGCCAGAATCAAAGAGCATAAGGAATTCTTAGAAAAATTTCCACAACATAAGATTACCTAGAATTAGGTAGAAACATATAAATGATTATACTCGTATTTTTATAGTCGAAAGCAATAAGTTATCAGGATTTCCATTAAAAATTGAATGCGACGGTAAAACAGTCAAACGCCATGTTAGTTATAACGGATTGGCGTGAAATTGTTGCAATCGAACGGTTTATGGCTCCTTACAATTCCGTACAAGTTACAAATCACATTTTAGGTTATTACTGATAAAAATTTACATAACCTTACACACACATTTTTACATAGCCATTAACTTTGCTTTTGTACTTACGATTTTCTATCAAACATTTTAGTTTTATAGTGTTTCCTATAATTGGGCTCTATACTTTCATGAAATAGGACTCTTATCTGCTTTTTCACTTATAATTTGAATTTAAGTATAGGAAAATGAAGAAATGCACATTTTATCTTTACACCAGCTCTAGACACTACGTCCACAAAAATGCAGGGCGGCCCTTACAGGTACAGCAAGCTGCGAGGTCATTCTGGCTGCCTGACTAAAATGGTCTTGTGGCCTCATTAAACCTAGAAATTAGAGCCTTAACTCGATTTATCTCAGAATTTTCTCTATTTAATTGTTCTATCGTTTACGAGGCCCTTTCTCGGGGTTTATGTTTCTACAAAGTCCTTAAAGAAAATATTTGCATAGCTACATCTTTCTTAAAAAAAAAACTCAATAAACACGAACACAGTACTTAGGTACCCACATCTGCATACAAAAATGTATCAACATTGCAAGAAGAATAACATAAACCTGTAAAATAATGCAAAAAAAAAACGATTTGAGTACCACTTAACTGGCCGAAAGTACTATCAACTATCCCAGATTCCCAATCTGAACCGTGAGAGAAAATTGATAAATATTAAAAGTTTACGGCTTAATGGCATCTCCCCCTCAATTATAAGGTCCCATACTGCGACAGACACGCTACATTACCTTCCATATATCGACATCAAATATCAATCAAGTTAGTTCCGATGCCACCCTTTTGTAACGAGTAATGGTGCGTGGAAGAGGGGAGTAGATATACTATGTATCGTGATGTTGTTTATCCTAGAAAGATCTATGTGAGAGAAAAAAGAAAATGGTTGAAGGAGTCCAAAGTTGATGATACTTCAAAGGGGCATATACACACATCAAAAGTGTCTAGGGATCAAGCATTTTTATGCGGATTTCTTGAGATTGAGATGTGGCTTTGTAATAAATTTATGATTTTATAAATTTATATGGATCCTTTTTGGTGCATTTCATAATTTGAATCAGGAACTGTGAATCAAATTCGAGTAAAAGATGAAAATCAGCTGTCAATATTTTCCCTATAAAAACATACAACGCATTGAAGACATTATTAGTGCTACTGTTTCCCTACTACTGATTAAAACCAACGTTATTATGGAGCGGCGACGTCATTTAAGTAGGGAAGAAATGCTCAGAGCCGTGGGAATGATAGAAGCTGGTTCCCGGCAACGTACTGTGGCTTTAGCTCTGAATACAAGTCAGAGTGTTATCAGTCGACTTTGGACACGTTACCGAAGCACTGGTACCGTGGCTGAGCGCCATGGAGGACGGTATCGCTGCACCACACGGAGACAAGACCGATACATTCAAATCTTAACTCGAAGAGCTCCAACAATAACCGCCATGATGTTAGCCGTGAGGCTTCATCACTCTTCAGGGAACTTAATTAGCGACCAAACAGTCAGAAACCGCTTGCATGAAGTGAACCTTCATTCCCGAAGACCGCTACGGGTACCACCTATAGCAATGCACAATCGTAGGATTCGATATCAATGGGCTCTTGAACACAGAAATTGGGCAGAAGAACAATGGCGTTTCATGTGCTTTTCTGATGAGTCTCGTTTTGGTATGAGACCGGATACAAGACGTATACGACACTGGAGAACCCCTGGACGCCAACAGCGATTAAAATCCTGCCAGGAAGTCCATCCTTATAGTGGTGGAACCATCATGGTATGGGCGGGTATTTGGATCGGCGGAAGAACTGAGTTGATTAGGATCAGAGGCAACCTCAACGCTCAAATTTATGCTGAGACGATTGTATCAGACGTCATCGTTCCTCTACAAGTGCAAATCGGTCCCTTATTTCAGTTAATGCATGATAATGCACGACCGCACACCGCAAGAGTTGTAAGACAGACTCTCGCCGCAGCTAACATCAATGTCCTGCCCTGGCCTGCTCAGTCGCCAGACTTGAACCCGATTGAGCATGCATGGGATATGCTACAGAGAAGAGCTCTGCCGAATATGGAGGGTATCCAGTCGCAAGAAGACCTTTTTTTGTTGTTGCAACGAACATGGGCTGCCATTCCACAGCGTGATTTGGATGAACTCATTTTGAGTATGCCAAACCGATGTTCTTGTGTTGTTAGTGTTCGCGGTAGAAACACGGATTATTAATTGTTTAAGTTACCCAATAAAATTTTAAAGAAAACTGTTATTTCAGTCTTTTTTTCGAACTTTTGTGTTAGTGGTTCAAATGTCAAAAATCCCTTTATTAGGAAAATGGCAAATTTCTTTATTAATGCAAAGGTGACTTGGTTTATCGTTACTGTGACAAACGAAAACACTTTATTTGATGAATCCTTAAAGAAAATTTTAATTAATATCAATCAGGAGAAAAGTTATTGCAAAAATATATGATGATCCCTAGACACTTTTGATGTGTGTAGAAACAATGATAACTTTTGTGCCTAATCCTCATATTCAGACGTATCTTCAGCTAACTTAGTAAGATAGTGCGGCCATGAATTCTTTGAATTGATGAATTACTGGGAAATTAATAAAATCATTTATGAAAATTACTTCAAAAGAATGTAAATTACATAATATAAAAATGTAATTTACATACTTTACTACATAATATAAATTACGTATTTCTGGATGTTATTTGGCAGACGACATATTGAAGAAAATGCCTCTAACGAACCTCACAACTTAAACTAATCGTTAATGGCTCAAAAGATAAAAGACCTACACAAGAACTCTCTAAATAGCGCATAATATTATCAATGTTGCCAAAACAAAACAATATCAGTCAGAATTATACAAAGTTGGCATCAATTTTATTCTCGTACAAATATCTCACAGAACTTCATGGTGCTGCTTAGTCGTAACAAACAAAGTGATACATATTCTAAGTCTATGCACACCATAGATAGAAACGAGTATTGTCTGTCATAGATAGAATAGTCGATCTATTCTGTTAAATTCTCACCGTGAAAACTTTGAGGGTGAAGTGAAGTGTCAATCCGATCAGTATAAGGATCAGGTGGAATGACAGCTCACTTCAAGCTCAGTTCTATGTTGTGTCCAAAAGAGTTTTTTCAGTGCATACATTGACAACTTTTGACTGTGTGACTGTTTTGTTGCAAATATACGCATCATATTTTTTTCAAAGAACGACAGTTCATCTAAACTCAGTCAAGATTGTCTATAAATTTTAAAGACTGACTCAGGTCTGCACACAGCCTTAAGTGTTTCACATATGAGTCCAAATGACCGGTTGCCGTTTACAAGTACAGCTGTTCCAGCCTACGTAACGTTTTCACGATACTTAACGTCTTTGCTTAAAGGGACATAGTTTTAGATCTTTATTCGCCTTTCTACATAGTTTAGAGTTCAAACGCTTTTGCTAGTTAAAGATTTGCGGAACTTCTCAATAATAATATGAATAGTAGTTTATGTGAGCTAATATTCACGTTTAATATCGATTCGGTCGTATCGTTTTTTTCGATTCGGGAGACAACCAATGCAACAATGCTGGGAGTACCGCAAGGCACTATATTCGGACCGGTATCAAAAAAAGGACGAAATATGTTCACTGTTTGGGATACTTTCATCATAATTTTATTACGAAGAACTTTTGTTGCTAGGTGCCTTCTCCTTATATAAACATACCACCAAAGTACATACAGAACACTTCAGCTCCTCTTACCTTTGCATTTTATGTGTATTTTAACGACCCTCCACTGTTTTTACAATAGCTTTTTAACCTGTGTTTAGTCGTTGTAAATCAAAGTTTACTTAATAACAAAATGGATATTATTGCATCTCTTGTATTAATGTCAGAGTTACATGAAGATTTTACTACGAACGTCTTAAACATGATAATTATAGTAGTAACTAAGGCTGTGGAAAATGGTGTTGTGTGTTTAACTACGTAAAACGTTACCCAATTTGTGTTAAATCTTTCGGAAACTACTCTTTAAGTTATTTCCTTTTGTATTGTTTCTTTTGTGAGGCACACTTGTTTTTATCACCCATGCTAAGGGCTCCTTTTAACTGCGAAACTATGGGCATGGAGATGAGTAAATCAATCCAAAGAAAAAAACATAATTTTATAGTTATTTTCGTAGATGTTGGCTCTTTAGCTGTAGCAGAACTGACATTATGCTAAACATCGAGACACTGTTTCATTTTGTCAAGTAAATAGATATTATAAGTTATACCCTAGGGATCTTTTAATTGACTTCTTCTACCATTTTCTAACAGAGTTAGCTAAATTGTCATCGTTCCATCTACTGTATAACCCACATTCAAAACTGCATCAATTTTCTTTCTAACCCTATCAATACCATCTAGTACTTCCTTGCAAGAACTCACATCATACATTTTATTACAATTACATAATTCGGAGACCCTATCAGGATTCTCCATTCAACCCTTGTGCCGCCGCGCCGGTCCCATAGGCCCATTTGCCGGTTACGGGTTTTTCGCCGCTCGCATCCATCATACGGTCTTTTGTACCCCTGGGGATGTGTGCGGTACTGTGTAATTTTGTATCATTTTACGTTGATGTTGTAGGGTTACGGTTTTTTTTTTAAGTTTTATTTTTGGTATTTGTTTTGAGGTTCTAAGTCTTTTTCGGAGTCACTGCTTGTAGCAATCCTGTGTTAATCTATGTAGTTACGTCATTGGGTGATGATGTTCTTGTTTATGTATTTCTGTAGGTCTCTACTCTCAGCTTAGTTCAACATCGTCTCAATTCAATACATTTGTGTGCTTAAAGTATTAAATAAACAATTAATAATTCAGATTTAATCAACATTTCAAGGCATTCTTTTCAATTCCAATTGTTTTTCAGATGATGCCTAAACCTAAATTTCTTATAAACTACTTATTAAAACATGAGAAGAATGAAACAACTCCGTAACGTACCTACCAACATACCATTAATTCTAAAACACACTCATTTCCCATTCCGAAACACACAAACGAGTATTATACCTCAAAAAATTCACAACGAAACGGACCATCAAACAATTATCACATTTTGATGCAAATTTAATGTACTACCACTTCGCGTTACAACAACAATAAACTTTAATTCGTTTTACACGACGCATCTGCTCATACGCAGCAAACTACCGTAAAATGAACCCTCATAAAACTCTATTATACCAACAAAAGAGATCTAACAACGCTGGTCGTTAAATAAAAGTCATAAGTCTCCGCAAACAATCGTTATAATAGGAAAAGGGATCCGGACAATGATACCCGTACTAAATAAATAGGGGTGTCATTCAACATGGCCCGAAATGCGATTAAGTGCTTATGTACCCGATTATGGCGCTCCCCTACGGATTAGTAAGCGAGACAGACTTATACAAGCTTCCACGCGTTAGAAAGAGATAGAAACGAGTAGGGGAGATACGCAATTAAGAATGCCGCGCGAATTTTGGAGGAAAATTTAAACGGATCGCCGTATTACTTTATTGTAGCTCCATTAGCGAGGGAAAAGGACAGATATAGTTTAGAAAGGGACATTAGAGTGACAAATTGGGGTTGTTAGATATTTGTAGGGTTGGCGAGCTTTAATTGGATGTTAATAAAGTGATTCAGTTAGGAATAAGTGAGTGGAATGTTTTTTCGGGTGCAACACATTTTATGATGGCGACCCTTGAAACTTTAGGGACATAAAGGGTAAAAGAACAAAGGAGATAAAAATATTATTCTTTTTGCACATAAGCAACTTAGTTACACCATATTTTTGGACTACCTACCTCCGAAAATGCTACCTATTTTTTTCAGGCTTTAGTTTTCCCGCTAAAACCGAAAAATGACAGTTAACTGTCAATGTCAATTGACAAACCCTATCAAAAGACAACATCACTCAAATTGGCTGTTATTATTCGTGTGCGAACTGGTTTTTGGTCAGTAACGTTGATTGATTGTCGAATTTATTTATTATATGACCACCATTTTGGAGTTTTGTGCTAAGTAATCATGCGAATTAGCGAGCTTGTATTTGAAACTGTGTGTGGATTATTGAGAGTAGATAGGTAACTATAGTGTTTGGTTTTATTACGTTTCCTTTTGACATTTGAATTGGTTTGTCATTGAAAATATGAATGTCTTTAGGTTTCTCTCTAAGTACGAAATACTTAGGTACCCCGACTTATTAGGAAATAATTTTCCTCGTTGGGTTGGATAGCAATAATACCTAGCTTTTTAATTTTACCGTTTGTTGCCCCACTTCTTCCCAGCTAAAGCACTAGGAAGTGGTAAACAGCGGGCGTTTTGGGGGACTGTCTTATGTAATTTTGATGTTACTAGAAATAAGATTCTTGCTTTTGATGTAAGTAAGATAAATGGTAAACGTACCAATGTACCAGTAGTAGTAGGTAAGCAACTGTGGTATCCAAAGAATCCAAAGGTATCTTCAACTCCAAAGCAAGCAAGAATTTTCATCAACCACATCGTCACTTAACATCAGCAGACACAATCAACGAGTTCCAACTATCATAAAACCTCCATGAACACTTTCAAAGACAACATCAATTAAAACCTTTCCAATTCCATAGACGAAAGCTCATCACCAAAGCGTTCATCAACAAATAGGCCAGTCAAGAATAACAAACATGAAGTTAAAATTAACCCATCAAATATTCACCTTTACAAACAACGAGGCTTAACGCGAATTTCCTTTGCCTAAGTGATGGCATTGCACGATAAAACGCAAGAGTCGATAATCGAGTAGGTACCGGCCGGATGTGGAAAAGCGCCCGCTTACGTCGCTTCCGTTCGCCATTAGTGAAGCACACAGAATAATTGTTTTCTGTAATCGTTGAATTTGTTTGGTGGAAATTGGCGGTAACTAAGATTTAATTCGAGTGTTGTGCGACTGTACATAAGTTTCGTTTTAACAAACTGTAGCAGTTTCAACAGTTTGATTACATATCTATGTATGTTCCTCCCTCGTATTATGTGTTCTAATACTAGTAACTACCTAACCGCCTGCAAGCTATTTGTAATTAAGTAGTCAATCTATTTTGGCGGTAAAAACCGTCGTCATTTCTCCAATTTTTTACGGTAAATTATGAAGCAGGAAAACAGGAATTCAACCATTAGTACCTAGAGTCATTCCATTTATAAACAATCAATACCAATTTGTTTTTTTTTTCATCTATCTAACGAACACCGGGCGTAAATTAAATTGAATCATTTCCTTCAAAAAAAAAATCTATCTAGCCATTATGTAAATCTAACAAAAACGATTTATAGCTGCCGTTTTATTAATTTAATAAACACGAAACAAAGTTCAGTGACTTCAAACACAACCATAGACAACATAGACGTTAGTAATAATGTAAAATTCCGCTGCAATTACATTACCGGCCACCGGACATACGAAACTTCGGCAGTGCCGGAACGTTCGGTAATAAAACCGTACACGGTTCGAACGCGTGTCGATTTCCGACATTAAAAGTCGTAAGTGGAAAACGGGACGGGACATACCGTTTTAATGGTGGATGATTTATCGCTTATATTTTGTTTATGGTACATATGATGGTAATGAAGGATACCTATGTGTGTGTTATGTATTAAATAATGTCAGAAAGTAGTTACTTCGATTTAATATAGGTACCATTATACTACGCAAAGAGGGGAGGCGAGAGGGGCTTGTGGCTAAGTAAAAACAGCCGCACGGGTCGATTGATCAGGTTAAGCTACGCTTGCCGCGGTTGGTCCGTGGATAGGTGACCATCTTTACATACCAAGACCCCTCCGTGTCTCGGAAAGCACGTTAAGCCGTTGGTCCCGGTTGTCATTGGTTGATCTTTGACAGTCGTTACGGGTAGTCAGAAGCCCGAAAGTCTGACAACCAGTCTTACCAAGGGGTATCGTATTACCCAGTAAGTGGGTTGTGGAGCTCAGATAGGCAGTTGCTCCATGTAAAATACTGGTATTCAGCTGCATCCGGTTAGACTGGAAGCTGACCCCAAGATAAGTAGTTGGGAAAAGGCTAGGTAGATGATGACCATTATACTACGCAAACTTAAGATTAGGTATTGTAGACACTTGACTTTAATTTCAGGTTTTCCATTATTTTTGTTGTGGTACAGATGTAATTATTTTACTGACTATGGGTCTCTTAGAATATCCAGAGATATTTAACTATTTGATACCTACCCTGAAATCCTAAGCAATCTCCAATTCATAGATACGTGCTTACTTTATTGTCATTTTGAATGAATTTTCCAGGGACTTCTCTTTTCAATCTACATTTCGCTGTCATCGCCAAAGATCCTACCATTTAAATAAGCCAGGCCCTACAGAACATTAAACTCTTGTTCATGCCGACAAGAAACAACCACTGTTCTATCATAGACAACAAAAAAAACCTAACTCAATTAGCAGTTGCGCTTTTTTTTCATGAAAAGAACATATCTGTTCAAAATCGTCCCCTTTCTCGCGCTCCCCACAGGGGACTGTGTTAACTCCGCCGTAGGACTCCGCAGGGCTACGCCCCCAATATCACGCATGCGCACTAACACAATAAATATTTGCCACCTTTTTTATTTGCTCAATTGAGACGTAATCGAAATAGGTTTTGAGATTCGAACGTTATTTTTGTTCTGCGAATAGATTGCGAGTTTTTTATGTTTATTCGGGCTTAAATAAACGGTAGGTGGGACGAATTGGACAGAATATAAAGCGTTTTAGTAAATTGTTTTTTTTTTACTACAAAAAAATAAAAAAAATAAAGTATTGAAACGCCTGAAGGAGGACATCGCTGTCGAGGTAGACCACGGCGGAGGTGGTGTGATGATCAAACGAGGTTTGCAGGGCCAACATGACCAGAGTTCGCTCAAAACATGAAGTTTGGAAGGAAAAAGGGGAGGCCTTTGCCCAGAAGCGATTAGGTCTTTTCAGTAAACCTGTTTCAGTAGGTACTAGGTATAGTGATATAAATAAATAGGTAAGTTTTATTTTCGTGTGAGAATACACTACAAATACAGGGTGGCAACATCGACGCGCGAACTGAAACTATGAATTCAGTCAATTGTCCAAAAAATATTCTCCTGTTTCATTTTTTACCGCGTAGGCACTTTTATAGGAAACAGCTGATTTTTTTTAATAACTTATGATAAAATTTCGACTCATGGTAACAAGTTGTGCAATGATGGCCGCCCTGTACAATGAAGGATTAACTTAAAATAGCGAAAATTCTTTCAGAAAAAAAAAATATTATAAGTAGTAGGTAGGCAAGTGTAGATAAACTAGAGTCCCACAGTTCGTTCAACATCAAATCCAGTCCTACAGAGTATTCCGGAGTGTCAGCCAGCATTTAAATAAATAAATATTAAACGTTGACAAGACATGCACGATTTTGTATTTTTAACACCAGCTCTGCATTATCATTTTAAATCATTTTAGTGCTAATAATTTCGCAACGAAGGTGTGAAATTAAGCGCACACCTGTATCAAATATTACGTAAAAATTAAATAATATGCAGCTGTTTTTGTTATATTACACGATAAGTTAAAACAAATCACCAATCACTGACAAAATATTATGATAATAGTTTCACAACAATAATAAATAATCGAAACCTGTGCGCGTAAACGAGAACAAAAATTAACTTCAAAATAAAATAAAAACATCGATAAAAATCCACGCGCGTAATGGAGAACGCACATTTAAACTTCAAAAATCGAACACGTTAACAACGCAGCGCCGCCATATGTGAGAAATTATGACTAATTAAAAAAAATATAAACCAACATAACGAGCAAAGGTACCTACCTATAAAAAAACAGCCAAGGAGCATTTCCCTCAAAAATTACGTTTTCACGAGTTCCAATAATCGAATTAAGTATGGTAAACATTTTATCTTAATAGTCGACTATATACGAACATACGAACAGGCCAGCTGCGTGTAATTTAGTTAATAATATAAAATTACTTGTATCGAGTATAACCTGTCCTGGCTGTACGTCATCGTGGCTTGGCTTGAAAAAAAAACATATTGGATTTATAAACCTCGATGGTTGTCTGTTTACACATCTTTGTGTTGCCATTACAGTTCATTGATTTCTCCTAAATAGGTTTAATGTGTTAAAAACCATCTAATAATGTCGAGATCAATTTATTAGTCAATTTTGTTTGTCTGACAAGTCCAGTTATTGTTATTTTCTGACAGACATATTATTCTCCGTTTTATTTATTTTTTACTGCCCTATGCTTTCATTGTGTTAGCTACTACGTTACTCAAATACCATTTTAAAGTATGTACCTCTACCTTGTTTAAACACAACATTAAGTTTTTTTTTTTTTTTAATTACAGAAAAAAAGTTAATTACGGTGTTCAAGTTCTGCATCCGATATTAATCGACGTGCATTGCGTATAATAAGCGACACACTACACTAGACAATTACGGCTACTTTAGGTACTTTAAAATCAATTGATGACTTTAACACGTAACGTAAAAGAAGAAACATAGGCAAAAAGCTAAAGTGTAGAGTTAGTAGAATCGCATGTCACTACTTTACTATTTATGTATTTTATCAGCGACTGCATAACATCACGCCTGTATTAGCTAAAGGGTTATGCAGAGGTGAACCTATCAGTGGCGAAGGTACCATACAACTCGATTCTCACCGGCTTCCCTTCGAAAAATCAGAACATAACCACTCAGTCAATTCGTCATTGAAATTTTCTTTTGGCTTTTTTTTTTGCTCCGGATACCTCTGTCATAAATTCACCCTTCGCCACTGGAACCTATAAAACACAGTACACATTTCGCCAGTTATGTTTAAGTCCCAAGTGACAGGGGGCGTGCCTATGATGAATGATTATTTTTAATAATAAACGGTAATATTTAAAGGTTTATGTAACTACTGCTGAAAAGATTTTCAGCAGTACATACAACGTTTATAAGAGTACACAAATCTATTCAGCAGTTTCCCTATTTCCAAATAATCGCAGATTGCATAGTGGGGAAGTACGTTTTATTTACAATAAAATTACTTTGTTCTTGAATAAGGTAAAGCAAGACATGTTCTAAAAAATTTAATCGGAAGGCGGCATTGTCTATGGTCTCCTAACTTTCTCCTCAAACCATAACTAACGGTCTTCAACGATCATAAACGAGCAGCTGCTAATAATTAAACCACACCTAATTACAAATAATTTCCATTTAACATGTAAATTCTTCTTCAATTGAACTCAATATTTAAACATAACCGTAAAAAGCACGGTGCTCATCACCTAAGTACCATAAATTAGATCGGCTTTCAAGCCTCATTACTCTATAATTCTCTATGGTAATGTGTAGTTGTGACGGGAGATAATGATTGCTACTTTGATGTTGATGGAAAGACTTTTTTTTAGGATTCCGTGGGTTGGAAAACAATGTGTTAATGAAGCGAATTATTTGTATAGCTACGCGCTACGTAGGTATGAATACCATTCCTACTTTGGAATCTTGTAGAATTGATGACGAAAGGCTAATTATTATAACCTTTTGCGTCTGACGAAACTTATTTTTTTGTTAAACGATAAGCCAAAACTATTATTCATCTATCGAGAACATTCATGAACATAGATTTGATACCACAAAACAAACAACATGATTGGGCGTTTTTCAAATTTGTTGACCGTTACTAACCGGAACGCTATTTTTTTTTAATAATTTTGTATTTAATTTTTTAATTTTTGGATAGCTTATTAAATGAGCTTTTTGAAAATACCAATTGTTTTGTAATTGAACAAGTAGTTGAGCCAAAAAATGAGTTTGTATAGAGCACTGTAGTTCCAGTTAGTAACACTTTTATTATATAATTTTATTATTTTGATATAACAACCAGTTAAAAGACATAAAAAACATAATTTCATATTGTTTTACCACGAGCCTAGTGATTTTAATTATATATTTGGGGATTATACACTTCAAAGTTAGGAAAGTATGCATGGGACATCGTGAAATTGGGGTAACTAATGCTACATATTATTTTTTTTTTAAATTGAGTGTATATTTTAAATTATTTTTCTGTTTTAATTTACTTTTCTTGAAATGTGCTATCGATTGCCATTTTAAACATTATATTTTGACTAATAATTATTTAATAAGTTAATTGATAAGTCAGTGGACATTATGTTTTGGCAATGGTCAACAAATTTGAAAAATGCCCGATTACCGATTAGAATTACCTACAGAAAAATAGCTGACCAAAATTGTA
The DNA here is from genome assembly GCA_914767645.1 of Hydraecia micacea. Classification (NCBI taxonomy): domain Eukaryota; kingdom Metazoa; phylum Arthropoda; class Insecta; order Lepidoptera; family Noctuidae; genus Hydraecia; species Hydraecia micacea. The sequence goes on from OU611798.1 coordinate 2,240,394, forward strand.
GATTTAAAGCGAGGGACCGATTTTTTTTTTATAATGAAAGAAAAATCAATGATCGAACCAGTTAACGCTAACATTGCAATAAAATACAACATACAGAACCACTGCACACATCTATGAATCGCTCCACATTTTTTGTTTTATCACCAGTGTTGCATGATGCGATTAGCCGCGGCGCTAATTTCGTACTGGCTGCCTTAATCAACTGTGTAGCCATGTCCATGTCGTTTTTTCTACCAAATTGGTAGTTTCCAACATTTATCGAGTTAGAACGAACTACGATTTAATAATAATTAGGCAGTTGTTTGTTATGTAATATTTGTGTTGTCTTTACTATACGCCTTTAATTTCAAAGTTGAGCAAAGCTGTAATTTCATCGAGATACATGGATTAGTGTTCGAATGATAGCAGTTAATATATTTTTTCCCTTTCGGTATGAGAAACTCTCTGTGTGGGAATTATTTCGAGCATTGAAAAAATAAGTGAATTACTATTCGAAAACAAAAGGCCAATGCCCGTAATCAAAACAATCTAGTCGCAATCTCATCTCACCGATAATCAACGTCAAAAGTATAGGGAAATTAGAGGTAGGTATTTTTGACAGATTGAAACTGAGATCAGACTGTGAACGTTTATAAAATTACGAGAATTGCCCCTCTGATCATAAAATATATTGACAGACATAAGGTTTCCGATGCAGACGAAGATAAGACTAAGTACTAACGAGGTTGCACTTGTTCTTCTTTTCGTGTCGATGGTACCCTCGTTGTTTTTTATTTTTATTTTTATATAGTTTGTGCCTAGTAGGTGGCCACGTTAATTGCGGCATCTGTCGAATTCTTTAGGTCATCCAAGGTGCAGGTGAACGGGCACTTAGGACACTCCAGCAAGTCGCATGGTCTGGTCAGAAGCACCACACTCGCCCTAGGTTGATGGGTCAGTAATCCCCACTATTTCGAGCTTGCACTAGAAGGAGTACACAGAGGTACTTTAAGTATATCAACCTTGTTCCTAACCCACAAGTATGATTGATAGCAAATAATACAGTTACGTTGCCAAAAAAACTGGCGACGATACAATAATTAGGCATACGATGGGTACCTGCCTGCTAAGATTTAAGACCTTCAAGATTGGTCTACAAAAAGTTATCCTAACGGCCAAATCAGCCAATAATGGTGGTGACTGATGTTGATAAATAATTACAAAATAACAGTCGACGATCATCTAGAAACTTCGATTTGACTGTTTTTCTAACTTTTGGCCAGTAGGTACCTATTTTCGGTACCATCATTATTTTAATGCCTTTTACCAACGATGTTTGGGTCGGCTTCCAGTCTAACTGGATGCAGATGAATACCAGTATTTTCGAGACCCATAGTGCTTAAATTCTCGCTCGTAAGCATAATAAGCCTATATGTTGTCACTGCTGGGACACAGGCCTCTTCTCTGTGAAAGGGGGTGGGCCGCAATCCACCACGGGGGCCCCGTGCGCGTTCACATATCTTCGATTTTTTGGTTCTAGGACATGCCGGTTTTCTCACGATGTTTTCATTCACCGTTTTGAGAGCAGCGGTGATGAAATTACATGGTATCCTCACTACTGCCAGGCAAGAGAAATATCCTCACAAATCTTACAAAATAGACGTCGTCGTCACCTCAGAACAATCAATTTTCACGTTCTATCGACTGACACAAAACAGTTGAAAACTGGAAATAAATCAAACAATTACCTACAGCTAAAATAGTACTGACTTAATGAGTTGAAAAAACACCGCAAATGTGTTTAGAAACTAGGCTGAGCTATTAGTATTAGTAACTGACCACACCCGGTGGATTGGTAAGACTGCGGACGGATAGCAACATAATCAATTAATCAATTAATGATTCTTACAAAATAATCATATCGGTCAAGTTTTTTCGTGAACCTGCTTAAAGGAAAGCGGGGTCCTTGCCACACCCTTGTCGTACTGAAGGGATAAACGATTTACGCAGCTGACCTTAGAGATAAAATTGAATAGTCTAACGTGCTTGTTAAACAGGGACACATACATATACCTAGTTTTGTAATACAATGGCTTTCATTTTAAAATTCATTGCGTTACTTACGTTGTTGAACCGACATTTTATTCGAACATATGAAGCAATGGATTAGCAATATCCTTCAAAGTGATTCAGTTTGTGATTGAAAATGTGTTACGCACTTAGGGTGCTGTTCAAATGCTAAAACTATTCTACAAAACGGACTCATAAAACCTATATAAACTAGAAAATTAATCAAATCAGTATCATTAACCAGCCAGGTAGTAAACAAATTACCCATAAAACAAAACGCGAGATAAAGAAATCTACAGATACAATAGCAAAAACACCTACTTAAGTTACAACTACTGCAGTTGTCGACGGTACCTGCGCGCACGCACGCCAACGCCTAATGATCCAATAATTAAAGCGGTTTTTTCGCTCAGTTTCGAACAATTAGACGCAACGCTTGATACTCTTATCGCGATTTCATTGTTACGATAATGTCGGTAATTATTTCACTTAATCCTTTATGACTTTGATTGTGTACTCATCATTGTTGGTACTTTTGAAGGTGAAAAGGTCAATTTGAGGTGAGCTGTTATTCACCTAGATTCTGTCTGTATTAAAGGCCTGCATATAGATTCATGTGTACTTGAATGTCCTGTGTGTATATAAGCCGTTGGTCCCAGCTGTCATTCGTAGATCTTTGACAGTCGTTACGGGTAGTCAGAAGCCAAAAAATCTGACAAACAGTCTTACCAAGGGTTACGTGTTACTCAGTTACTGGGTTGTGGAGGTAAGATAGGCAGTCGCTCCACGTAAAATACTGAAGGCCAATTTATGTAATTTAAAACGTTCAACATCTAGTCGCAGAGTCATCTCAGCGACAAACAAATGTCAAAACCTTGTCAAAATGTAGGGAAATTAGAGGAGCATGTGTCAAGGTAGAACTAGCGACCAATGTAACTAACTGAAGCCTGTAGTTGTAAATTATAATGAAGGCACCCAATGACATGTATATGTTAAGTAACGGAAAAAAGTACTGCCGCGTTGGTCTAATGGTCACAATCAATAGGTACTGCTGATCACAAGGTTCGATTCCCGGCTCAGGCAAAGTGTTTTTGGGTTTTTCTTTCTGGAATTTCTCAGTAGCAGCCCGGACTTTGGCTTTGTGCCCGATAGACGTTAATAGGCCCTATTACATGGGGGCGAGCCAATTCTGAAAATTCTTTCACTAATGGGAAGCATACAATATTGCAGAGTGTCATAGGATATATTTTATATTAAAACAAGAAATTTCACGCGGACGAAGTCGCGAGCAGAAGCTAGTACTCAATATGTAGCCTCAAAGAGATGTCAGCATAAGGGAAAGGGCCCGTTAAGGCCGAAGCCTGCCGGGGTAGCGGGATTGTCCGAAAGGGTTACCGCTGCCCGGAACATAAAGGGCTAAGGAAGGAACACGGGTGGGTTTTAGTCAGTAAGAGTCTGACACTCCCTTCCGCTCCACCCAGAGCGGAAGCAGTAATTAGATGATTTCCAATCCATTAAAAAAAAAAACAGTGGCACTCCGGGAGTGCCGACAGAAGTGAAAACAAAACACAAACAGAATACTTTGCCATCATTCACTGACATATCGGATATACATTAAAACCGAGTACATCTCGAGGACAGCCGAACACATCCGAAGCGGTGTCGGTTATACATTTTCGCCGCGCCGTAGAAAGAGAGGGGGATACTCCTACGCCGCGCCGGCTGTCTACTCTCCATCCGTCTTACGAATTTTCGATCAGGGTCACGTGTCCTGACGCGAGTTTAACATTTTTTACCCATTACAAAAAAAGTGTACAAAGCCGCTAAAGAAGTTTTCACTTCAAAAAAAAGCTAGTATCAAATAAGTAGAGTACCAACTTAATCATCCATCAGCGGCCGTGAGAATGTGGCTAGCATGGGTTTTATTGGTATTTAGACCACAGTGAAGTGAAGCGCATCTAATGATGAAACAGCACGGTCAAGTCTGCATGTTTGTGGAGCATAATAATTATACTTATATGTAGATACATATATTAATAACTATTCACCTGCACGGGGCCCGCGAGGCGCTGATTATGGCCCACTCTCCGTCATAGAAAAGAAACCTGTATCCCAGCAGTGGGAACAATAGTGGCTGATTATGTTAAGTTAATAATTACTGTACTATATGGTTTTCTCCAAAAGTATAAAGTAAGAAAGTATCCATGTGTAATTTCAAGATTTTTGGTAGAACAAGCTTCAGGGATATAGGGTCATCATCTGGCATTTTCCCAACTATGTTGGGGTCAGCTTGCAGTCTAACCGGATGCAGCTGAATACCAGTATTTTACATGGAGCGACTGCCTATCTGACCTCCACAACCCAATCACTGGGTAATTTAACACGATACCCCTTGGTAAGACTGGTTGTCATACTTTCGGGCTTCTGACTACCCGCAACGACTGTTTTAATTAGGTATGTTATACTTACTGAGTAATGCGAAGTCTGCCTTGTATAATAAAATAATTATACAGGTTGCCAGGGACATCGACGCGCTGTTCCATACATTTTGACCGCGTATGTATTGCACTTTTCTATAAAATAGCAGATTTTTTTTATCCGACTAAAAATTTCCACTCTTTGGGGTCTTAGAACCATGTGTCGAATTCGTTACAGTTTGCACGTCGACCTAATAATTACCTATAGTAAACCTTACACTAACTCAAATTACTTACACTATTTTTTTAATAATTATTAAGTTACTTTTTACTCTCCACGGCTGAGTTACCAGCCTCATCAAATACATTTTCTACCAAACATCAGTTCGTGTATTAGCGAAAATACTCGTAAAACATATTATTTAATATTGTTTAAACTTTCTTTTAATCGCGTGTTAATTAATTATAAAACTTGCAACGGGTGACGCAAAAAATACACCGTAAACTATTTTATTAATTGTGTTGCTACAGCTAAATAATTATATCAATTTCGTAGTTTTTTATGAGTTGATGTGGTCGACGTGAAAATAAAGAATATTATTTAATGTCGCTAATTGGTTAATTAATTTATTTTTATTTTAAATCCGTGACTTATAAATCGTTTTTAACTATTTACCGTCATTTTATTTTTAATGACGTGTTTTTATTATAACTGCAATCAATAAGCTACACTTTCATTACATTTTGAAGTCCATTTTTTCCTCTTTCAATAGGCAAAAGTTACAAACTACCTCTTAATATTATAAAGAGGTAGTTTGTAACTTTATGTAGGAGTGATCTCCGGAACTATCAGTCGGATTTGAAAAAATCTTTTTACATTTGATAGCCCAATTCTTGAGGAAGGCCATAGGCCATTTAACATCACGCTATGACCCTTAGAAGCCGAGCAAAAAATCAATAATATCGCTAAGCGAGAACAAAGTAATAGTGCAGGCAGGTGATGCGGTGCGACGGGGTGGGTCGGGGGAACAAGAAATTTGACGCGGACGAAGTCGCGGGCATGAGCTAGTACTCAATACGTAGGATCAAAATATCAGCCTGGTATTTCAAACTTATCACCTTATTTAATCTGAAATGTTTACATTACCCTTTTAAACACTATAATTACAATATTTCAATATCGTTAACAGCGATAGTTAATCATGAAAATAATTGTTGTATGTAGTAAGTCTGTGATGTAGAACCTTCTCCGTGATAATAATGTAAATAAAAGGGACCTTATGTTTCCATACCTTGAAGCGATATCCATATTAATCGTTTATTTGTTAATAATATAGTCGGAAACTTGATAGATTATAGCCATACATAACTGCTACAAAGTTTCTAAACGCATCTGTCTGTCTGTACGTTGATATTTATCTCAAAAACATAAAATGTCTATAGTATGATCTAGAAGCGACTTTTATCTCTTACTTCAAATAAAACAACCATAAACATATTTTATTACAATCTCATGATATCTAATTAATACTTCAATTATTTGCTTTACATATGATAATAACTAAATTCCCGCCAATTATTTTATAACATTATTTTTAATAATATGGAGCAAGATGTCAAATCAAATCGACAGCAATCTATGACGCTGCGACTTTTGACCTCAAAGATATTAATTATAATAAATTAAATAATGATCGAGATGTTTTTAACAAATGGGGACGTTAATTACAACATTATTAGGTATATTTGTTAGTAATCTGAGTAACATGTCTCACAGATATTTTCGTAGGTATTTCGTAAGACTACAGCGGCCCAATGAAACTGAGGCTGGTATAGCCAGCAGGTTGGCTATATAAGCAGATGATGGCATCTGCCTAGCCTATTTTCACAACTATGTTGGGGTCGGCTTCCAGTCTGACTCGATACAGCTGAGTACCAGTATTTTACATGGAGCGACTAAATACTAAGTAATTAGTTAGGTACCTAAATAAATAGCTAGATTATCTGATTATTAATTCAAAGAAAGAGTAAAGAAAATGTATTTCACTCAAAAAGGAGAGGAGACAATGATTATATACCTTAAGAGTAAGTACTTACTGATAGGTTGGTAGGTACTGGTGGATCCATTAACAATGCGATAATTTTACCTCAGTGCATTTTTTGACCTAGGAATTGTACCAGAGTCACTTGGCGTATACTCTGAACACCAACCGACCTATTCTGTAAAAATCTCAACGTGAAAACTTAATTGAAGTGAGCTGTCAACCGTGTCAATTCCTAACATCAAGTGGAATGACAGCTCACTCAGCGTGTCGATGGCAAAACTAGCAAGTTTTTTTTTTTTTTTTTGTATTTGTTTGGACCGAAATTCAGCAACGCGGATACCGTTCGCTGACGAGGCAATTAGATCCTCACGTGTGCAGGTATGAACATCTACCAACCCGCATTGGGCCCACGTGGTAAAATAATCTACCACGTGGGCCCAATGCGGGTGGGTGGGGAATGGGAAATGAAGCCCATTCCCTTTCGAAGAGAGGAGGCCTGTGTCCCAGCAGTGGGAACATTATAGGCTGATCATCTGTGCAGGTGACAAGGCATGCGGTGCAAGATGGGAGGTCCTCACAGCTCTCTATACTAGCTCACTTCACTTACATTTTCTCGGTGAGATTTTACAGAATGTATCGGCAGACCTTTGAACATTCACCAAAACACCAAAGACCAAAAAAAGACGCGCCAATAGGCATCAAACTAACCTGTGTCTCTGTGAGGCTCAGCGCTTGCGCAAGCTGTTTTCTTTCCGCTCCCACAACGTAATGATTCTTCTCAAACGCGTGTTCTAATTTCAAAAGCTGTGATGGCGAGAAAGCGGTTCTGATTCGCTTCGGCTTGCGGAACGGCTGAAGAAGGAAACCGGGGATGTCTGGACCTGGGGACAAAGGTTTGTTGTTAGCATAAAATTCAAAGCATTTATTTCAATTAGGTACACCAGCTTACGGGCACTTTTGAATTGTCAAGGAGCCTGACAGTCAGAGAGATGAAGCTAGTTGCCCATTCTAAAGCGTAGTAGGATCCTTAGTAGTAGTTTCCCCGTAGAATAATAGCTTCTAGACCTATTAAAATAATAACATTTTCATCGAGTATCATTAAAAAAACTGTTTCATATAACAGTGCAATACCTACGCGGTCAAAATTTATAGAACACCAATTTTTTTTTTAATAAACAACGACAATTTTCCGCATGGGCGTTCAGAATCACTTACTGAATACTATCTAAAAGGTTACGTGTCGATGTCCCTGCCACCCTGTATAGAATAGATATAGGTACGGAAAGGTCATCTAAATGACATTTCGCCTAAATAAACCTAGTTATTTTTAACTGAAGGCTGATAATTTTTCTAGCAATTTGGTTTGAAAGTCAAAGCAGTTACTTGAAAGAGACTATTAATTTACAAGTAAATTTATTTTTGAATTGTCAGTAAGGTAATCACCGTAGTCAGCACGAAGGTGTATGCTCTAATAGAGAAAATCCTCTTTGCGGGGCACCTACCTAATGATAGTTATCGTGAGCTATGTGATTTGAAAAATATATTTGACTTTGCGGCTATAAATACTCGTAATTATAGCAGCACAGTCAATAGCAATACTTAAATGAAAGTGTTGACATACTAGACATGCGACTGATTTACTTTTGTAATATTCTAATAACACGGAAAAGGACTACAGTTACAGATGTAATAATTTATAATACTGGCCAGTTTATTTTGACACACGGCAAAATACGGAACAAAAGTTTTAAATGTTTGGAATTTGACAGCTCAATGACATTTGACATAGCAAGCATTGCCGCCAAGAAGTTTCAAGAAATATTGGACCCGGTAATCGTTTCTAAACAAGAGTAAATATTCCTACTTTGACAACGTCGATTGATACAACATAACTTATATGGGCACGCAGACATGACAAGAACAGTAATAAAATTGTCATTATACACACTTATTGAATGTTAAATATAAAATTCTTTACGTTAATAAATAATTCATAAGTTTATAGAACGTATGTACAATGACTGGAGCTTAAGCATTAAGTCTATGATGAGATTTTTAAATGCTGGTAATTTATTATATAATTCAATTAGAAAAACGATTCAATAAATAATACGATTTTTGACGATTGTGTTGGTCACACCTTTTAACCATTAACAATAAAACTTCCTAGAATCCTGGCCGTTCACAAAACAGAATTTGAAAAAAGAACCAAGTATGAAAATTCCACGCGCACTATCCTCGTAGTGGCGTACCGACTATTAAAATTAAATTAAACAAAGATTACCACTAAACGACCGCTGCCCCAGGCGGATAATCCATCATCCACTTATGTTATTTCTACGTACTAAGAAATATGAAGTAATGAAACACCACAAATTATATAGTCGAGTGTTTTGTGCTTTATAAATGCTATTTAGTTCTGTGTTGAAATTTGACGTTTGTTAGATTTACACAATAGTACTTTAGTGTTTGTAAAATGGGTATTATTATACGTTTTGCGGGTTATGGATAGTAATCAGCAGGATGTTAATGTGATTCGCATATTTACACGTTAATGTATGTAGACGTACTGAGAATGGATTCACTTCATCCATTCACATTGTGGTGACAAATAGGTGGATGATTGAGTTGTTCATTCTATGAATGAGTCATGATAAGTAGGTAGTGGTTGCGCTCTTTTTATGCAAATTGGCGACAAGAATATATTAATTAAATACATAATTATAGCGTAAGTATATTAAATCAAAAATTAACACAAAAGCTTGCTTTATGTTCCGTGACTTTAAGTATCGTGCTCTATATTTTCTCTGGCTTCCCACTCCCATAATAGTTCTATTCAAAGCTCCACTACCGGTTTTGAAACTTCTGTACACAAAAGCAATTATATAATTATAATTAAAAACTGACACGCCCACTCCAAACAATTACTTGTAGATTACTGAACCAATTTAGGCCTCATATCAAAATAACAGCCATGCTAAAGGCCTCGTCCAACTTGGAGCTTTAATAGGCCATTAGTTATGAGGAATAATATTACCCGTGGGTGGCTGCATACGCGTTCCGCACGCAGTGGCCTTGTGGCGACGTCCTGACATTTGCTAATGACATTATAATTGCACACATAACCATTTTACGCGGACCTATCTTCACCCATCCGCGATTCCACGCACACAATTCCTCAATGTGCCTTATTATAATGGTCGTGCGTTTATAATGTAATATTTAAGGTACGATATCAATTACATGCAACGTCATTGTTGGTCGAGACATTAAAATTGAGATGTTATCGTTTATTTTTATTTATTATTCGCCGGTGAGTTTTAATGAGGAGATTACTTTGTGAGCGAGATAAAACTGTCATAATCCAAGGTATTTCTACTTACATTCTCGCGCTTACAATACTATTAATGTCAATGATAAATATGTTACCTTCAATAAATGCTGTTATTAAAGTTAAAATAACTGTAAGTGTATGAAAAAGTCTTTAAGAGTTTAATTTTGACAACTCTCTTGCGTACGATGGCTTTCTGTGATAATCGTGTCTGTGACAGAATGAGTTACTTACTACGTATTTTTATTTACGTCTTATTTACTTTAAACTTTATGCAACGCTTAAATACTTCTTTTTAATTAACTGTCAGTCTTCAACCTCAAGTTTCGAATTCTTCAAGTAAAAGCGAAATACAAATAGAAACAAAGGACCAAGGGAAGAGGAAACTCCAATATTGAAGCGAAACTTGCAAAAAGGTTCAATGGTTTTCCGATTCGCATAGAATATTGGGCAACAAGGATATCGACAAACCAAATATTTGCATGAGAAAATGGCGTCGCGCTAAATGAAGGCGCGAAACAGATACCTACCTATTTCACAATGATTGACACTAGGCCCTAACCTTTGCGTTGTGACATTATCATTACATAATGTATCGTCTAATTGATGACATAATTTGGGGAGCCAACCAATCATTGTTAATTGACGGGTAGGTAGGTGTGTACTTGATTCCCTGAAGAATTGACAAATGTCAATTTGCTTTCGGAATTAAAACTTTTATTTCGTAATATTATTATACGAGTTGAATTTAGGTGCTGTCAAAGTTTCAACTGGTGGTCTACAGATGGCAAAAGAAATACATAGGCGCTTTGTGTAAAAACGAAGTTATCATCGAATGGTCTATTTTAAATGCAATAATAAACTGTTACATTTTTTACAACTGGCGCTGAAAGATAAGAATATGAAACATTGTATATTAGTACCTAATTGATAACCATTTGAACAGAGCTATAAGAAAATGTTAATGCCAATACATTAAGCATCTGTTCCTCGCTAAGTAGTCCTCTGATAATAAAGACATCACCACGCCATAACCCTTAACATAATTACAAAAACTTAGACATTGCTAAACTCATTAAGCCCATATAAGTAAAAATACCAACAATAAACAGCTTATATAAAGTATATAATTGCTGAATAACGACAATTTAATTACCTGGTACGTTTATGTCAACGCAAATGTGCGTTTTGCGTGATAACACACGGGTTTTGCACAAGTGCGGCAATTTATTTCTATAATACGTTTCACACTAGTCTTTACGTTTGGACTACCTACTTGTGACTTATTAGTCCCTATTAGCAACGATCTGATAAAGTGCCCTATATAACGTTGGCAAAGGAATTGTATTCAACATGCAACGATAACAAATGCAGCCTGTCGTTGTTGTCAGTTGTAAAACGATTTTTACCTTGAATGAGGAAAGCGTTACGTTTTGTTCTGGGTGAGTGAGGCAAAAATACAGTTTTTTTTACTGAGTAAATGAGTATAATTAACCAATGGAAAAATAATTTTAAGATTGCTACTATTTCTTAAGTAATTGAAATCACAAACATCCTTATCTACCAGATAACCCGTGGGGGTGTCACAAAACACATAAACTTTTTGTTTTACGACCACGAGTCAGATAATTATTATATTGACGTCCATAAACCTAAAAGCTGAAGATAAATACAATACAACAATATCACACTGTGAACGATAATTAAACTGATTTACCCAAAAATAATATTTTAAATAGAATTAAAGCCGATGTTGTAAGGTCACTGCGCGCTGAACTCTTTAATGAATGATTTTTTTGATAGCAAACACAATTAAACAGAAATTATGAATAAAATTGAAAATGCCCGTCATCGCTTAAAATAAGCTCCGAGATAGAGTTTATTATACTATTAATATTAAACGATGATGGACCGTGACATCGTAAACGATTTCAGATACTTACTACTGTACGATATTTAAATTCGGCCATACTCTTTTAATAAAACATCAGCTTTTTAATATGGCGACGGCCGAAAAAATTGATAAGCTTGAAAAAATATCGACCAAAACAAATAAAACAAACTTCTAATAAGATTCCTATTATCTCCAGCTAGCAACAGCAATAACTCAAGTTAATTAATCATAGTTTTCGTTGCTCTCCGAAGCCGTCGACATTGTAAATCATTTGTCTAACTACCGATCGCATCACTAACAAAATGGCTGCCCACTCAAAGTTACCAACACAACAATCATTATAAATCGTTGCTTTTTAACGTCAGTTAATCGTCGCAGTCGCCCGACAACAAAGTAAGCTCAAATTACAGCCAATTATAAGCTATTCAATCCTTTTAGTGGAAATATGGTTTAAAAAAAACACGTGGTTTAACAATATGTGGTAATTAAGAAAAAAGCGCGCGTAACGAAAGATGTGACGGGCAGTGCTACCAACATGTTTAACTAGGCAGATAGTGATGTGCAAGTATCGATAAGTAGGACGATTGATAATGACATGCAAATAAGCATCTAATTAGCGTAGCGATTTAAACGAAGCGTATAGATGACGAGCTCACACGACCAGTAGTTTAAACAAGTACTTTTTTATGAATCATAATTATAAATAGGCACCTATGTGATTATCTTCGTCAGTTAATATATCTATTAATCTTGTTATTGGCATAGAAAGTTTGAGAATAATTGCATTAAACATATTTTTTGCCTAATCATGACTGTCTACCTCAGCGATAATAAGAAAAAAAATAAAAGAAAGATACGTGTGCTAATTTTATACAACATAATATCGTTTATGTTGAAGCCAGTTCGCTCAGCAGGTAATGAGATCAAATTGAACCAAATAATATACTTAAAAAATAAACTAATCGACTAAAGAGCAACACTATAAAATAATCAAATTTCGAACAACAATGGCGTCAGTTGATAATCGGGAGCCGGGTCCCGCTCACTCACAACTCACATAAAACCTTCTTTGTCAAAACGCTTATTAGTTTTGTATGGAAAAAATATTTTATTTTTATTATTTCCCCTTTTTTGTGACGATTTTGACGGGCTGTGCGCGTTAAGCCAGTTTAATTAAAATCGAGTTCTTTACAACGTCCTCGGGTTCATAAAAATAACATTGGGTCGCAGATAAAAATGGGGATGATAAAGCAACTAATCCATGGGAGTTTATTATGCATATTTACTGTACGGAAGGAGGGACAAATTATGACGGCGGCCCTTTGTTGACTTAAATAATGGTGTGAAATTGAGTAGGGTAGTTGAAGATTATTGAGAACGGTAGGGGCTACTGCTTTCATTGTAAGTTATCTATTTAATTGAGTATATATGTCGAAGCCAACTGGTTAAATTAGCCGTTTAGTTAACCGCCTGGCCTTTGGAAGTAGGTAGTGCTCGCCTCGCTTCGCTCTCTCGGCTCGCACGCGGTTGATCACAATTCTAACCTAACCTAACCCATTTGGTCGGGGTGCCGTGGCTTAGTTACTGCGACCAATTTGGCTCAAGCGTGATTGGTTAGAGTTCCAACCTAAACTATAATTGAATATCATTCAGGGCCGTTACTTGAACGGCCGCCGTTTAGTTAAAAGGCTAGGCGATTAAATAAACGGCTAATTAAACCAATTAGCTGCGACATTATACATAGATAGAAATGGCCTTTAATATCAAGTAGAATGTATGTTCTTGGAAAGGCTGTAAGTACCTACGTTTTGTGTTAAAATATAGGAACCTATGTCAAACATCCGGTTCAAATATTAAAAATCTTAATGTCACCCTGTGTTAGTCATTAAAACACAATATTGATCACACAAACATTACTTAGGACCGTAAGCTTCTGAATTCAATACCTAATATTGGCTCACTGGCACTGCTCATCGCCCGCGAAAATTACTAAGGACAAAAAAAACGCAAATAATTTCAACCTTTATGAAAGAATATTTGTAATAAAAAGAACACACGCACTCAAAAAAAAAAAAGAACTGTCAAACAAACCATAGACAAAAAATGGAACACACACTGACAACGTCAAATTATAAAAAAAAACAAACGCGCCGAAAAAAAAACGAACATCTTCCACACAAATCCGGGACACATCGTAAACGAGACAAGAAACTATAAATTCATGTCGTTATCATCATAATTATGTTATCACTATTTTAATTGCAGCTAATGGGTCGATAGTTACAATGTATTCGGGCTATAGGCTATCGGTGATACAGTAATGAAACAGAGCACGATCGGGTCAAACTGCCATGATATTGTTTCAAAATAGTTTTATTACTGTGTACTTACTTGTTTTAAAATCTAGTTGGAGTCATAACTAACACTAATGCTTTGATTATATAATGTCTAGATAGAGCGTCGCCCTGCAATCAAAACAAAGAAAACGAGGCAACAATTTCAAACATGTGTGCGTGCGGGCGGTGTTTTACACTGTGCATCTATGTCTCTGTGTGCGTGAATAATGATACCAGCTACTACAATTCTCCCATAAATCACATATTAAAAAAATTGACTATACAAATAATATAAGTAAGTTTTAGGTGTATGTTTGTAGTATTATTCAGTTTTAGTAGTGTCTTTATTTACTTGTATTTATAAATAAAAAACACTATTTAATTGAATTAGAGTTGTGTGTGTGAATGTTGTGTTATATTAAATCAGCTAAGTTAATTCAATTAGAATATTTAACTTTTTAGGCAGTTTGTATTTGGAAATTTCAAATGAAAGATCACAGATAATACGAATGGAATAAATTAATCTTATTAAAATTACTCTTGGCACCTTTGAAATCAGTTTATTGGACCCAATGCAACAATAATCATTAAAATGGGCTCATAAACAAAAAAGTTATACGCGAACATTATATTATTATAAAAAAGTACAGACGAATTGAAAAACTTCACCATTTTTGAAATCGAATAATAAAAGTACATCAACTAAATAATATAAACGTAACCATAAAGCAACGAATATACCCACAAAAAAAGGACGTTAAGTTGGGAGAATGGAAAAAAGAAACTGGCAACACTGATAAAATATGGCGTAATAGGGCGTAATTTGGTAAATATAAAAACAAAAAACAAATACGTAGTTTTTTTGGTTACTTACTGATGATATGTGATGTGTTTGGTGTTTTTTACCCTTCCTTTATAATTTCGGCACAGTTTAATAGCACATACCGTCATTTTATCGCTGTTATTTGTTTATTACTTAGCGCGCGTAATACGTAGTGACACCAAAGCGGTACGATCGGCACTAATCGGCGGGTAAGTACTTACAGTCCAACAGTTGGTCGGTATTTTTTGACACGTTTGCGCGCAATTGATGCTCTATCTAGACATTATATAATCAAAGCACTAATGTTAAGACTAATTATTTAGAATTTTAGATCTAAGTTCCGTTCCGTTACTGAATATGGGCTTTGCCAATGACCGTCCTTGGTAAAGCCCATGTTCAGGCCTTTGCCAATGACGACGGTCCGACCTATGCTGTATGTAAAAATCTCGCCGTGAAAACTTAGGTGAAGTGAGCTGTCAATAGTGCCAATCCCTATAGCATCAGGTGAAATGACAGCTCACTTCAAGATCAGTTTACCTAAGTTTTCACGGTGAGATTTTTACAGAATAGACAGCGTATGGTTTAAAAAGATCGTCTGTTTCAAACACGGGCTAAGATGTTGAGATACAGTTTAAAAATTACGGGTCTAGGAGCTAGGTGAGGCTAGGAAAGGGTGCAATATGATTTGTAGGAATATCAAGCACATTGAAGTGACAAAGCAGAAGAGGATGCCATTTTTAAAACCGTTAAATTGAAAATTGGACACCAAAATGATTCAAAGCATCTCAGAACGTGACAGACTGGATGTAAATGCCAGAGAATCTGGTGTTGTCCTGCAAGTTGGGAAACCGGGGAGGCCGAATTCCGAAGGTGAAGAAGTAAATAATGGATTTTACTTTAAACGCATTATATTGCTTAGGAATTTCTGAGTAACAGCCCGGAGTTTGGAAGTTGGCGTTGTGATACCCCGTGACTCGGAAAGCACACTAAGCCGTTGCTCCTGTCGTGTCGGATTGCCGTCCCATCGGACTATGAGAGTGAGGGAAGAGGGAGTGCACCTGCAGTGTCTGCGCGCACACTTGTGCATTATAATATCTCCCGCGCCGAAGGCTAGTCTCCGTTGAGATTGGCCGCCGTGGCCGAAATACGGTCTGGAGGACTTTTATTGCTTAGTGTTTTCGATTCTGGCTCTCATACATTCATAAACCCACGCCTTCTTCCCATGGTGGTTGGCAGCCAATATTGGCCAAGAGAGGTAAGAATATTTAAAAAAAATGAAGCGATCACCATTAGCTAACGGCTGCCTACCTATATGTTGGACATTCAAATCAAATCAAAAGTCATTTATTCAAATTAGGCTGAGAATCAGCACTTTTCGAACGTCAAAATTACATAAGACAGAACGCCCACCCTTTTCACCACTTCCTAGTGCTTTCGCTGGGGAGAAGAAGTGGCGCAACAAACTCCCCAGCAGCACAGCTGTCTGTTCCGTTAAAAAAAAACTTGCTTCTATACAACAGTAGATATGCAAGTTAATATACGAGACACAGAACAGACATTAAATTCAACTATTTGCCATTATTTAAGCTAGCCACGCCAATATACAAATAAATAGAATTTAAACTATAGGTACATAACATACATAATCAGCCTAAAGGTAATGTTCCCACTGCTGGTACACAGGCCTCCTCTCGGTGAGAGGAAGTGAGCCGCAATCCACCACGCGGGCCCAGTGCGGGTTGGCAGATGTCACATGTCGTCGAATTTCTGGTTCTGGGACATGCCGGTTTCCTCACGATGTTTTCCTTCACCGTTTTGAGAGCATTGGTGATGAAATAATTTACACAAAGTAAAGCGCCTGTCTGGGTTCGAATCTACGACCTACAACTCGTAAGTCGCGGCCATTACCACTTGGCCACCACTGCTCTCTCTCAAATATATCATGGTCAGAATAAATTACTTATCTACTTACTGTCCTCTTCTACCCATACCTACTCAAAGATGAGACTGAGATTAGGTATGCATCACACTACCAGTTTCTAGAAATCAATTAAAGAAAATTATTTAGTATTGAACACAACGTGTTGATCTTTGAACCTTAATCTCTATAGTATTTATTGAGCCCCATCTGTACCTATCTGTACGCGGGCCCAGTGCGGGTTGGTAGACGTCACATACGTCTACCAACCCGCACTGGGCCCGCGTGGTGGATTACGGCCCACTCCCTCTCACAGAGAGGAGGCCTTTGTCCCAGCAGTGGGAACATTATAGGCTGATTATGTATGTTATGTATGATACGTATATTTCAAGCACTATTTCAAGTCATTACGATTGCCTTCCGATGTTCTATGTCTTGAAATGTATTATTTTGCTTATCCTAAAGACTATTAATTTTGCGCTTTGGAATTAGAGGAGCGAATGAAATGACATGTTTATTTCTTTAAGTTGGTCTTTTAAGACACTTTTACACGTCAAAATATGAAAACTAGATGCCGCCGGATCTCTAGCTGACGATCCTTGAGAAGAAATGCCGAAACAAATTAAACTCAAGAGGTCATGGTCTCTTAAAGTCCAAACGTTATAGGTATAGGATTTTATGCGAGTCTAACAATGCAGGGAAGAAATAATACCCTGATTTCTCTAAATCAAGGTAGTCTTGTAATATTTCCACAAATTTACTACATCTACAGTACGAACGTATTATAGATTACTTTATGCGTGTGGACATAATCAAGATTCTATGGCAGCTAGTGACATAAAAAGGGCAATCAATAAAATATATAGGTATTGAAATCAAGAACATGAAATATATTAGCTCTAGGAAAACGATGTTTAATAATTACTCTGATAGCAAAAATGCTAAAGAATTTAATTTACAGAAACATTGATGAAAAAATGATGACGTCACGCGTTATCCCGGAGTCAGCTTATTGGCGCCCTGTCTGGGATTAAAAACGGACAAGCATAAAATGCGAAAGATATTCTCATTTCACTAAAGAACCCTAAAAAAGAAGACTAAAACGCGAGAAGCAACAACAACTAATTACGAAAGATACGTTGTTTGTAATTAAATCGTAAAATTTTAATTGACTTCATTAATATGAGTTATAAAACATATCAATGGTGTATATCTGCGACGGCTTATATACGCGGCTATGTATTTACATATATTATAAATTATGATTAATGTTGAAACATGGCTGTTATATGTAGATGATATAGTTTCGCTGTGAAATCTCTTGTAGGCGGAATTAAGAGTATAAGTTATATTTTTTATGTTAAACTAGTTTTTGTCCGCAACTTCATTCTCAAAACATTTATTTCAAAAAGGCACATAAAAGGCACTTTTGATCGTCAAAATAAGAAAATAGAATTGATTCTATTTGCCCCTTCCAAAACGTAGTTTCGTATGGAGAAGAATGGGCAAGAAACTCCACACCGTGTAGATGTAAAGGTACTAACTATGTACTCATATTACGTCAGCTGGTTTTCACTGCTACATAGTGTAATGCAAAGTTATGTTTATGGCCTCTTACATTTAATAGACAAGACAGGCTAGATTATAACATTTTCTCCTAGGTAAGTAGGTACCTAAGGAAGTAGATAGTAATATTTTGCAGTGTAATTCAAAATGGCCACTATGTTCATCTCATAGGCAGAAATTAAAACAGTAGATACAAAACAAAAAAGATCCAACAAAGGGTTTTAATACCGTAGGAGGCACTATTTTACCGTAGGTAATAACACACCTTTTTTGGACAGCCGTTTAAAAAGATGTACTTAACAAAACAATTCTATAATTGAACCTAAAAACCAATACACAAAGAGACAAACAAAAAGCCGTTGATATAGCCAAACTAACGGACGACATAACGGCATTTTACTTAATTAACCAAGTTAGCTTAACTGTAAAAGTTAAGCAAGTACTTAAAAGAAGCTTAAAATGATAATCTGACTTCAACAAGACAATAGGAATAAACAAACTTATTAAAACCTCTTTGTACCTACGTCAAACAATCGTGGATAAGAAAAAAAAGCTCTATGGTCGCCTACATGGCTCTTGGTAACCACACTAACCCAATGGTCTTTAAAAGAAGATGCCAATCAAAGTGTTTAAACATCTACATTTTTTATACTTAAATGTATAAATAAACAACTAAAATTACATCTTCTTGTCTTGGTTTGACATTATCAAACTTTGACCTGTCAAATCATCAAAAAACTAACAGAAGACGATCACGATCGATAAGATAGTAACTAAATAATTGACAGATTGGCATATTTACTGATAACTGCTCCGAAAGATCACTGCCATTAGATAATTAAATAACAAATAAAATTAAAACCACAAAAAACATATAATATGCACATTTTTATTCCACAATTTTATTTATTGCACCTAGGTACCACTGTTTGTCTCTACATCACCCAAAGGTTGACTGGTAGAAAATGCCATACAAAAAGTCCGCCTCTGTATATTTGTGTGCATTGTAAAGTATTTAATAAATAAATAACCAAACGATAATTAAAAAAATTAAATAATTCTTAAATGCCACAACTTAATTACCTAATCATCTAATACCAACAAAAAAAAAACAAACAAAAAGCAACCTCACGAAATGCCAAAGTAACAAAAACATACAGCTTTATTTTCGCGGCAAGCGGATTAATCTGTAACTTTCTTTTTACAAGCATAGACAACGATCTGAACGTACTCGGATAACGGGCTTTTTATCATAATGGCTTCGTGTTCCGATAAGCTACTACTTTTTTTAAACATTTTAATTCTGTCAACGACGTATCTTAACACGCGACGACCCGAGCAAATCGATAATCTTTTTAGAAAAAAACTGTTTGTGTTTTAAAAAAAATTAATCATCCTGTCGACGAACAATCCAATGGCGAATCGGTCTTAGGAGAACGGTTGCGGAATAAAAAAAATTAGTCTTACATTTTTACGTTTCTTGCCGGCTCTTCTCCTTAGGAAACGACCAATTATTGAAACCGTGCACCTAGCTTCTGACGATTCTTAAGTGCCCATGTAGGTCTATGTGAAATAAAATGTTTTGATTTTGACGTATTAGATACGATAAAAGCGACTAATAGATACGATAGTAGAACCATTTCCATGAGAACTTCATGGAGATTGCTCTACCTACCAGAATCCGTCGCACCGTCCGCGTCGCGTCGCGTCATTGTGCAGGAGCCTTTATGCGGTACAAATACAAATATCTCATGATACTTTTCGTTAACAAGCGGCTATAACTTGATGATTTATTGCTCACGAGAGCGCATTAGTAATGATAGGTTGCTACCCCATCGCATACATCCACTGGAACCTGCAATTGAGCTTCACAACCAATAATATTATAAGTAAAAAGAGGTACATAGGTTAGCGGCCCAACATTCGTTCTTTAAAAACGGCAAAAATGTTACTTATTATTAATATTTTCACTTTGTTAGCTTAGTTGTTAATTTTATTGTGCATGCTGTGGTCTCCTATAATTAAGTGAAGGAGTGCACCTTTGCCCTTTATTTTATGTGTCATGTAGGTATTGTGTAGGTACATCTTTTGTTGGAAATCCTGAATAAATAAATAAATATCACACTACCTATTATATGACACGCGGAAGTAGGACGGCGGTATGTCGTAATTAACTGGAGCGAAAAAGAGACAAGGCGATATGTAACTTGGGTAATTTTTGACGTGTCACTAAGACTTGCGGAGCGCGTATAATCTAGCTCTTTTTATACTTGTAATAATATTATAATAATTGTTTTCAACCATCCATACATCCAAAAACAAACATACAAGAACAAGTATCAATATCCACGAATATTATCGATTAAAATACACCCAACTAACATCGATATTTATTTCTAATTTATCCAATAAAACACGTCAGTAGGAAATTTGTAAGCAGGAAATGAAAATCAGTTGAATAATTGAAACTGTACGTAATACATTAATTAAAGGCTCGTGTAACATCAATGAGAGATAATTAAGTGCATAAGTAAATGGACTTCCCTCAACTGCCTAATAGACGTTTTATAACATTTCATAACGAATGGCCGGAATGAACCGCCATTTTGAAAATAAAAAATTGGTAGTAGACAGTAAATAGGTTCTAATCACGTTCTAATTAAGAAAATAAAAATCAACATGAAATAGAAGTAGGTAGATACGTTTAGAATAGAATGATAACTTTTTATATGTAATACTTATTCCGCAAAAAAAAACGTTGTGAAAAAACGCGTCGGTAAATAGTCTGACAAAGTAACGGTATTTAAAAATAAAAATGTAGATTATATTCAAAATTCTAAACACCTGCATTCTTAATATCTGGTTTTTAATTGTCAATCTGCCGCCGGAAATTCAAATCAGATCCAAATTCGACAATAAAAATCGTATTTTTGAATAATTTGAATCATAAAACGAATTAGAACGTTGAAAACGTAATTAACTAATGATAGGATGTGTGTTATTTATTTATTTATCACAAATATGTTATGTTGTCAGTGTTTGATGATGACAAGATCATCAGAAAAAAAAGAGTTCCCAATAGAGTTTTTTCGACCTTACGACCTTACGGCTGTGAAATCTGACATATATAGCAACATCATTAGAGGCATTACAGCCAAGTTACTAAAAGTCAATCTTATAATGTCACTGGATTAGAAATAGTCAATTTGGCGGCAAATAGAGCAGGCAAAAGCCATACACTACTTTATGAACTGACATACAAAAACTCAATAAGACAAGCGACAAATAAAAGCGAATCCTTCAATTTGAATAAGGAAAGATTCTGCGATGCTGTTTTGTTTTAAAGCTTTGGATTGTGTTACAAGCAGATTGCCAGATGAACATCAGGAAAAACCAGCGAAGGATATTGGCATAACACCAGGAAATGTAGACAAGAAAGCCCTATACGGTGACATGACCTCAATAGAATGCTGGCATATTGTGTTTCTATAGATAATGTTCTAAATGAAGATGGTATACCTATATGTTAAGACTCATCAAATTGATGCGGATCATAGCAATGATTCAGAAAAGGAATTGGCGGATGATTCGAAACGTCATCTTCCTACCATTATCCCAATTTTTTGCGGTTTTCTCCTTTTACGCATCATCCATCGCTTCACTATTAACTATTTCTAGATATCTAGGTAAATCATCTTACACACAATTCGTCAACACGGGAAGATTCCTAGGTTTGACCAATTTAAGAAACTGACCTATTGAAATAAATGTGTCACATGTTTTTTTGGTCAGGTTGTAAAGTTTTTTCAAAGACATGACCCGGCTTGGGACAACAAAAATAATGTAAAACTTTTCTCATGAAGTCGTGATAATAAATTATAGCATAAAATATTTGTGGGAATATTATGTTTTTTTGTGTTAACCTTAATAGCTCTTAGGTATACCGTAAGTACCTACCCATATAAAAAGTTTGATGATTAATCAAGTGATTAGATTCAGACATTAGTATGATGGGTTTTATAAGTATTTGTCTTTGTATTTTTTGGTTTTATCTTAAATTCTGCGGGAATTTTCCAAAAGCCTATGCGGCATAGCTCGATGGAATCATGGTCCCATCGTTTATTTTTGGGCGCCAATGCCATATTTTTTATTATCTTCTTCTAAGCAACGTCAGAATTAAAAAAAACATTTTTTAACTGCTGTTCTATATTTATGAAAACGGAAAATGCTTTCTGAGTGAAAACCGCAAAAGCTGTTTTTCCCGGTCAAACCGCAAGATGAAAAATGGCGTTTTATTGGAGCTAATTTGCAAATCAATGTGTAAATGACAGGGCCAACTACAAGACATCAGGATTATTGAAAACTGGAGTCATTGTTGAAATTGTATAGGTAGGTACCTACATAACGACGGCATGTTTCAATTTTGCCAAGACCAACTGCATTTTCCTTAAAGGTAGGTATAGTATTTGGTCCTTTATAAAATATCCTGCAGCCATGTTTGGAAAACTAAAATCTCTATCCTAATTACTTTGTGAAACTGATCAGCTGTGTTAAACTCAGGCGAACACATTTTGGTCCTATGGTCCTACCGGGGAACATAAAAAGCTAATCACAAGGACACAAGACTTACCTCCAGGAAACCGGTGTGGGAATATCCTGCCATGCCTGTTGATGAGCCAGGGGTACAGCGTGTAGGACTCCCGGGGGACAGGCGGCTGGGGGTGCGGGGGCGGGTGCGGCGGCAGTGGTCCTCCAAAACCCTGCTGCTGATGCGCCAAAGCCGCGGCAAGAGCAGCTCCTTGGAAGTGCGCCAGAAACTGGTGGTGATGACTCTGGGCGTCCAAATACGGCAGCCTCTTCAAATCAGGAGAAGGAAACACCGCAGGCAACGCACTGGGCCTCAACAAAGGTCTGGGCGAAGGACTTCTCGGAGACGCAACCGGCGAAGGGGAGCCAGGACTCGCCAGCGGCGGCGACGCATGCTTCGGCCGCTCCGAACCTCCCACTATACTGTCTATACTAAATCCTATCTTCGGCTTCGATGGCACCGCCACCACAGGGGTCGGTGCGAGAGGCATCATGCTTTTGCACACAACGGGTCCGTCACAAAAAAAATAATACACCAAATCAGAAGCACATGTCACACAGAACACAATCCATCATGACGCGAGCGCGCGATACGAACGCCAAGGCGGCGCGCGGCCGAATGAGCCCTCCGCACTCACGAGACGCCCGTCGACACGGAAAAAAAATAACGAACATGGACTCCTCACCTCCTATTGGACGGTATTTACCGAGGGGTGGCGACTGATCTCCGAGCTGCACTCTTTATTTGAATGTCTGCTGCGCGATTGGCCAGCAGGCGTGTAGAGGTGTTATTTGAATTTGGAACGCTTTCCCAGTGGGCGGTTTGCGTTAAGAGCTTGTGATTTAGCCGGCCGTATGGTGTACGTACACCAGATTTGTGGCGCGAAACGCGTCGAGTGGTGCTTTCGAATTTAGTTGGTTATGATTCAATTAAGGCGTCGATTGGGTGGGTAATCGCGGTCGACTTGCTCGTTTTGGGCTAGTCGGCTCGCGCTGCGCTCGCCCGCTCCGCTCGCCTCCGCACGGTGTAATACTTTTTAATTAAGTCCGATGCTTTATTAGCTTAATGTCGCGAGATAAACGTGGATTTTTCAACGATTCCCGCCAATAATTGATTCTTACAAAATGGCGGACGTTTATAGTCGCGTTCGGTTTAATTATTTTTATCGATAATAAAATAATTTGTTGCAGCGGCCGTACGATTGTTTTCTTATGTAGTTGAATTAAATTTTAATGGAACACGATAAAGTTTGAATTTCACGGATATTTTCCACCATTATAAACTAAACAGTGTTTGGTAAATAGTTGATTTTTTAATTAAAATTGTTATGCTTTATAGTCTGTGGTGCGTTGTGATTGATTTTTGTTTATAAAATACAGATTGGTTACTTTATGATACCTATTCATTATGAAACATTGAAGTGGGTACAATTATTTTGATAAAGCCTTTTTAGAAAGATTATTTTTAAATTAATTCGGTTCGCACAGCGCAGGTTACTTTCCTTTTTTTTCAAAATGTAGGTAAGTAGGTATCTACGGAGTACCTAATCATTATTTAAATTAAAGCTAATTTATTAAATTTAATGAGTGATTAAAATAATTTTAGCACACCTACAAATATATAGGTAGTAGGTATAAATTATTTGAAAAATCTACTTGTTGAATCATTGTTAAATGACCAAAGCTAATAGCTATTTAGATTTTTCGCATCACAGCCGATCATACTTATTGCATCAAAAAAAGGATGAGGTTATCAATTCGGTTGTTTTTTTTTTAATGTTTGTTATATTTTATCTTATAAATAGGCATACCTACTTTAAAATGGATGGTGGCATTAGTAGGTAATAAGGTAAATAATAAAAAATTATGATAAAATTATAGTTGCAAGTACCTACCTACTAAATTGTTTGTTAAAAGTGAATGTAGATAGATAGGTATCTATCTACAATCAGTTTTCACAAACATTTTAGGCCTCTACGTTTCTATACACCTATATAGGTACCTACCTAAGCCTATTTTTGTACCTATACTATAAGTTCATCTATTGCATAGCATTTAGGTAGGTAATATTGGCAAAATGTGATTTTAGTAAATTTTTAGGCATACCCACCTGCCTACATGTTTGGTCAGAGGTCAAGATCTGCACCTCCGCATTCTCTAAGACGGTCTCCATTAAATCCCTAAAATACCTACAAAGCTAAGAAATTACTCTAGCTAAACATAGAAAACTCTATGCTAGATTTATCTGCAGCTACCTGCTCTTACCCTATTGCTGTATCGCGGAACAGATTGTAATTAACTAAGTAGGTAGGTAGGTATACTGAATGGTAGAAAATTGCTTAAAGTATGTAGGATACCTGTGTAAAGTCGGCAGTTAACAGTTTAAGCTAAAATAAAGCAATTTCATTGATTGGGCATGGGCACTTCTAAACGACTACCTAAGTAGTGAATAATTATACCTACATTTAAGTAGGTTCCCTACATAAAATACTTACCTCGAGTATTTTCAAGCTAAGTAGGTACCTAGGTACTTAATAGGCTCTTATATCTCATCATCTGCCGAGCCTTTTCCCAACTATGTTGGGGTCGGCTTCCAGTCTAACCGGATGCAGCTGAATACCAGTATTTGACATGGAGCGACTGTATATCTGGCCTCCACAACCCAGTGACTGGGTAATACGAAACTCCTTGGTAACACTGGTTGTCAGACTTTCAGGCTTCTGACGACCCGTTACGACTGTCAAAGATTCACGAATGACAGCCGAGACCAACGGCTTAACGTACCGGAGAATGGGCAGCAGCTTTCTCTATGCATTTCACCACCATACTGCGATCGCCAACTCGCCTGCCAAGCGTGGCTATTATGGCAACCCCCCCCCCTTCCAAAAAAATCGGGTGTAGGGTTTATTCCGAAGCTTAAAATTACTTTCGGACAGGTCCGTATCTTCGTTGACGGACTTAGAGCGTTTTGGCCCCCAGGATCGAGTTGAGAGGAAAAAGGAGAGGGAGGCCTTTGCCCTGCAGTGGGACAATACAGGCTCATTATTTATATGTAAAACAGCTTAATCTCTTTTAAGTAGAGCTTTCATTATGTTGGCTGCGATAGATACATTGCAATGTTATTCGTCTTTTTATTTTACTTTTTGTTATTAATCTTAAGTTTAACAAGTATTTTTCCATATTTTTTTAAGTTCTAGCCTTTAGTTTTGTTATCATTATGTGTGATCACTTATTTCCAAGATTGCTGGTAAACCTGTAATTGGCGACTGTGTTAGACCGAGACTTTTATAGTCTTACTGATAATGTATATACCTATAGAAGCTGTTGGTGTACCTACCTTAATAAATAAATAAATAGATAGGTAAGAAGGTGCCTGCCTACTAAGTACTTATTTTCTATCACAAAGATGTTAAAATTAAATGGAAAAACGCAATGAAATTATAAAAATGTACACTTGATCCTACTCTATTGTGAGCGAGCTATCATTCAAGTTTGCTGGGAGAAAACTCATCTTTGAGATATGCTCGCCTTTGTACCAATATGGACTCTATGTATCACTGTGTTTTAAGTAGGTAAAGTAAGTATATAATAATTAAGAATACCCAAATCTAAAAAAAAAACTATTGTGTTCTTATTCTTAAACAAATAAACACACATCTAAACAAACAAACATTCACATTTAGGTATAATATTAATAAGACAGTGGGATGACGATTTTATTCACCAAATGTAGGTACTTAGACACAACACAGAAGTAAACCATTTATAGGTACCTACCTACCTTAAAGAAATAGAAAATTACTAACCTTACATAGCCACTTATCCTACCTAGGCACCTATTTATATAGCAATATAGCAATAACAATTAAAATCTTATGACTTTGGAGAACAACCAATGTTTTTTCTCAACCATAGTAAGTAAGGATTGAAATTAGTTATTGGTTGGTAGTCTTTACGCAGATTACCTACCTGCAACATTAATGTCATAGTCGTAATTAAATCACTTTCCGCAAAATTACCAGTATTAGCATACCGGCGTTCCTGTCTTCTGTCCACAGCACTGAAAAGTTGACCGGGAAAATCTTAGCTCCCTGCCTGGTTGACTGTGAAGTGCCGTGCTTGACCGACGCGGAGAACGCCTGGAAAGCGGCTTGCCCGGATACAGATCGCCCTATAAACCCATCTTCCCAGAGACAGTGGGATGAGCCGCTCTGCAGGTTGGTACGGAATAATCTTATCAATACGTCCACCAATTCTGCTGAGCGTGCCCGCCTGTTGGCTGTGGGTGAGTGGGAGTCGGGGCTCTGGCTTCAAGCACTCCCGTCACCCAACATAGGCACTATGCTGGGTGACACCACCTTTCGGCTCGCTACCTGTCTGCGTTTGGGCGCTCCTTGCGGGGCTCCGCATCGCTGTCAGTGCGGTGAAGCTGTCGACTGCCTCGGGCACCATGGCCTATCCTGCAGTAGGAGCGCAGGCCGGATAGCACGGCACGCCAGCATTAATGACATCATCCGTCGTGCTCTTGTCACCGCCGGGGTGCCAGCTGTTTTAGAACCCAACGGCCTGGCACGCGACGATGGAAAGAGACCAGACGGAATGACCATAATGCCCTGGAAGTTAGGCAGACCTTTGGTGTGGGATGCAACATGTGTCGACTCCCTTGCGCCATCCCATCTTCCTAGCACGGTGGGCTGTGCTGGGGCGGCTGCTGCAGGTGCAGAAAACCTCAAACGGCGAAAATATTGCAACCTAATTGGGAGTTATATGTTCGAGCCGTTTGGGGTTGAAACACTAGGGCCATGGGGTCCGAGTGCCCACTTGGTTTTTCGAGATATCGCCAAGCGGTTAGTCGACTCTTCACGTGACCAGAGGGCTGGCCTATTTCTTGGCCAAAGAATTAGCATTGCCATACAACGTGGCAATGCTGCCAGCCTTTTGGGCACTGTTCCTGTTGACAGCGATGCGGACGAATTCTTTGATGCCCTATGATTATTTTACTTATTTTTTTATATAAATGTACATATTGTTATAGTTTATATGTTATCTTAAATTATAGATATAAATAGACAATATAGTCTTTCAAATATAATTGTTTATGCATATAGGTACTATCACCCAGTGTGAGAATTGCGAAACACACTAACAGCAATAGCTTTCATTTTGACAGTCCAACAACATTCATTGCGTTTTTTACGTTGCTGAGCAGACAAATTTTTCGAACATATGAAGCAATGGATTAGCAATATCCTTCAAAATGTATCAGATTGCGATTGATAATCTGTTATGCAAATAGGGTGCAGGATCGTAACAAAGCTACAGAGGCACATTAACATCTATACATATTATAGGTAAGTATATTAAACTCGCTTTTCGTGTACCTATGCCTGTGTGACCATGTTGTTCCCCTTAACTCCGCGACGGATATTCAAGCGGTTTTCGCCATCATTTAGAGAATTTATTCTGGAATGTTTAGGTATGTATAATTATAATAAAGCCGTTTATTTCCGAGCTTTAGGTACAGACAGCACATCAAGCTACTGTTCTGTAAAATTTCTTTACGTAGGTAATAGATTTTCAACGTTATCGCTAAAGCCTTAGGTTCAAGGTTGATTGGGAAAATTTGACAGTTTCGGGTAGCTTGATGTGCTGGCGTCTGTAGGTACATTTCTTAGCAGAAAGTACTTATTTCGCCAAAAAGCATATCATTACATATTCGGCAGCTCAGTATGCTTTATGGCATAGACCTCCTCCAAACTGTCTCCATTGTGCTCTGTCTTCTGCAACAATGGTCCAGTATGGCCCCAGGGTCTTAGTTTAAATGTAATAAATAAATATCGATGTTGTATTAACTCGTAAAAACTGTGTGAAGCAGGACGGGTCGTTGGTCGATGAATAAAAGCAACACTGCAGCCTCTAAACTAACCTATGACCTGGGTAAATCACCCTACAATCACCGATCACCAAGCGTGTTGAACTGGCGATTAAGGCAATCATCCCCATTACAGTGTGTAGTTTTGGTAATTGAGGACTTCCTGCCAACCTTTTGTTTTTTTAATACTTTCTTTTAACAAATAACACTGCTTTCACACTTTGGTTGGTATGGGTCCAAAGTTTATGTAAACAATACTGACATTAACTCAAGTCCGGTTAAGAAGTATACGACAACCTCCTAGGTTGAACTGTGAGAAGCTATTAAATGAGAAGCCTGTTGATTTGTAAACTTAACCATAGAGGTATTTCAGCATCATAGGCATCAGTAGATAAACTTCTTCTTCCCAGCGAAACCACTATAAGGCTGGCCGCATACCTACGTCCGGTTTCATGATTCGAAATTCAGATTCGGAGACCCTGAATGCACGCATTTCATACAAAATCTTCTCTTTAGCGTACACGTTCTTATATTTTCCGTCAGGGTTTCCGAAGAGGAGCTAAAGTGGAAAAATGTCAACTAACTTTTGGAGGGCACTGCGGGATCCATATTCGGTCGGCTCCAATGCATCCTCCGCCCGGAGTTTGGATTTGTGCAAGCTTATGCCCTACATAACACTTAGAACGTCCTAACTGAAGAGACGAAGGTGTACTACACCTCTGCCTAACCCTTTGTAGAAATATAGCTAGCAGTGGCGAAGGTACCATACAACTCGATTCCCACCGGCTTCCCTTCGAAAATTCTAAACATTACCAGTCTATAGTCAATTCATCATTGAAATTTTCTTTTGGAATTTTTTTTTTGCTCCGGCCTACCTCTGCATGTCATAAATTCACCATTCGCCACTGATAGCTAGGTGTCATATTATCAGCGGATAGCTTCGCTTTCGTAGTCTAGATTTATGCTCGATTAATGGCAATAGGCTCGCCCCCTGTTACATGGGACTTAAAGGGACTACATGACCTAAAGCGCGGTCACTGTCGGGCTGCATAGAAAAGAAAGAGAAGCGCGATGACACAACGCTGGTAATTTATTGCAAAATATAAAGCTATTATCTTTTTACAAAAAATCTATTGTTTGGACTAAAAAATTAAAACACTAGTATGTTGCTTGTAGAATAATCTGACAAAAAATCAAATTCATTGTATGTAGGTATATTAGTAAGGTTTTTATTGTAAAAAGAAAGTTTTTAGAGGTATCTTCATGATTTTTTTCTATCGTATCAAATTAGTTGTATTATGTTTTCAATACACTATATACCTAGCATATATCCTGAAGAATGTCATATATTTTTCTGATTTTGTTTACTGTAGTCGATCATACCTATACTTTTATTGCTTCTAAAACTTGCGTTTAGGTCCTGCAATCCCCACATAACTGGCGAAATGTGGGTGTATTATTATGTATACCTCTGCCTGCCCCTTGTAGAAATGCAGGCGCGATATGATCAGCTGATAGCTTCAACAAACATTCCCATAGCCCCGAACAAATAATCGCGTAGTTAGAGCCCATTACGCGGCCATCTTGGATTCAGTAAAGATAAAATCAAATCTTCTGTTACACTATAACACCTTTGAATTGAACGCAAGTGGTAGTCAGTTATGCAAATGTGGTCACGACTCTGGCCGCTCCCTTAGAACGAGGCGTGATAATAGACTGATTCAATAGTCTTGTGGTAATTGTATGTGGTTTTATATTTGCTTGGTTTGGTAACTTGTAATTTGATTGTTAACTTTTGTAGTTGCTAAAATTTGCTCCTAATAATTTGTGGGTAATTTATTTTCATGATTTTTAGTGTAAGTTAAATCATAATACCTTATTTCGTATTGCTAAGAAAAAACAATCAATTTAAAAATTTGTCTGAGGCCTGGAAAAGATAATGGCAATTTAGATAAATTAGATGCATTAACATTTCATTGCAACGGTCCTGAGGAGGCTAAGTTTAGCATGTTAAATGTTTACTAATATTTTCATCAAAGCGGCGACAAGACATGACCCTTAAACAACTAATAAGTTGCTAATTGTATTACATTGAAGCTAAGCGGATAAATGTGACAATAAAGCAAGCCCAAATGTTTTAACGGATTTCAAAAAAGGAGAAGGTTCCCAATTCGGATTTTACCTAAAAATTTTTTATGTAGGTATGTTCGGGCTTAACTCCGTCATATAAGTATAGACGGATTTTCAAAATTCTTTTTTAATGGATAAGGTATGCCTCAGGGGTAGTCCCATATAAATTTGATTAACTTTGCTTGGATAATTTTTGAGTTAGCTTCAATAATAAGATTTTGTCCACTTAGTTTATATTAAGATGATGTTTTAATAACTTCCTGTCACTGATAATTTACATAGCAAGTAGTGTTAAATGAATTTGTATGGGGTAGGTTCAACTAAAAAATATAAACGTATTTACAAAAAAAAAAACAATTTCCAAACAAAAACTACAAAGTGCAAAATAACTAATTTCGGAAGTCGGTGTCAAAAACGAAAATGCGAATGATTTTGAAGGATATTGCTAAACCATTGCTTCATATGTTTGAAAAATTAGTCTACTCAACTTAGTAAATAACGCAATGAATTTTGTTGAACTGTCAAAATGTAATGAAAGCCTTTGCTACTGATAGTGTGTTACGCATTTACACCGCAGGTAATATGTGGGCAATTATGCTGCCAAGTTACCTACATGTGTGTAGCATGGCTATGCCCCAGTTTGAAAGATGGTTTGATGGATGAGGAAGCCCACGAAAATTTTTCTAGTTTGACTCAAACTTAGGTGAGTAATCTATACTAATATTATAAATGCGAACGTGTGTCTGTCTGTCTGTTACCTCTTCACGCTTAAACAGCTGAACCGATTTAGATGAGAGATAGTTTGAGTCCCGGGAAAGGACATAGAATAGTTTTTATACCGATATTCCCACGGGATCGACACTTATGCGGGTGAAACCGCGGGGCGCTGCTAGTCGGTTATATTTTTATTCTTATAGGTCTTTAGATGGCAGTTCCTACTTGTTGGTAGGTAAGCCGTGTAATTGGCAACATTTGCAAAAAATATTCTAAAAATGGAAGAAACTGAGGACCAGAATTTTAAAAACTGCTCTAAAAATAAAAAATAAAATCTGAATTTTAATACATTTCAAGAGATGTGCAATGCAGGTATAAGGTACTTACACCTTAATAATACCTTTAAAAACATAAATAGCAATTTTCAATTCAAAAAGTACAACTTCAGGAGTTTTTTTAATGCCCTCGTTCAAAATTTCAGGATGTGAACTTCATCTGAATTTCACACATTTCAAGAGAAGTTTAATAATACTACACCTTGATAAGATCCTTTCCATTAAATCAATACCTATAAGGTCCATATTGCATGGACATAGAACTTCTTTCAGGTTTCAGGAAGACACAAGATTAACTTTTTGACCCTACCTAACAAAAGGGCGCCAGGCAACATGAATCATAAGTTATAATTGTGCTGCTTAACTTTTAAGTGACCTACAGCGGTGTAATGGACGCTAAGCAGCGAAGCTCGGTTAAAAGCGTACGCGCATAAATGCAGTGTAGTGTTGCGCTTCAGTGGTTGCCGATTGTCGATGCAGTAGGGATGCGGAGGTGTCGATATCGGTGTCTTGACAATTTAATGTCGATATTTTTTTATTTATTGATTCCAATTAGTATTCGTTTTTCAAAACAACGGTGCGCATTTTGTTAGGCTTTATAGCCTTTTTAAATTTTATTGATAAACAAAGTTGATGGTAGGTCTGGATGGTATCTTTATTCTAACAGACTAAAAAATCTTTTCGGCGGGGCGTGTTGAGGTAATTTTTTTGAAACTGCGACATCGATTTATAAACGACTGATCTCAAAACGCTAATAATCGACTGAGATACTATTTAAAAACTGCTTAGGCAGGTAATGTAACTATTAAATGATATTACGAAAAGCAACGAGACTCACCAAGACCTGTTATTACTTATTAGCATCAGTAGGATATTAAACTGCAGATTAGTCTATGGATATAGCTATAGATTGTAAAATTGCCATTGATTAAGGAGGTTTTAATTCAAACTTATCTTGTCTTTGGTAATCATGCTTTAGTAACCGGGGAATTAATTATAACTTTCTCGATTCTACCTTATAATACATTAGGTATATTACATATAAGTAGGTGTGTGTATGAATGCCTCGTTAAGAGGGAACAGGGCGTGCGATTCTCCATACAAATGTGTTCCCCTTTTTTCTTCCTGAATAATGACTCTAGAGCAGTTTTTTTTCATAAAATCAAGGTCTGCTGTAAACACGTCCCCGTTCTTTTTGTTTTCTTTTTTCAGCAACTAATTAGTAAAGAAAATATTACCCTCTAAAAATTTGAAAAAAATGCCCTATTTTTTTATAGGTTTTTCTATCTGGAATTCTCAGTAAAAGCCTGATCAGAGTTTGGATTTGTGCACGGTTGATGGCAATAGGCTCGCCTCCTATTACATGGGACTTAAACATAACTACCTACTGTTATGTAAGTGTACTATAGGTACACCTCTGCCTAAACCCCTCGGATATTATAAGCGTTATATGTTTACCGCAAATAAACGTATTTTCTTTCTTTCTTCTTTTATATTTTGCTATCTTTCTAGTTACTAAATTATTTATTAATATGTACAGACGCCAGCACATCAAGCTACTACGATCTGTCAAATTTCTTTAATAAATTTTCAACTTTATCGCTAAAGCATAAGGTTCAAAGTTGATTGGGAAAATTTTACAGTTTCGGGTAGCTTATTATGCTGGCATCTGTACAATTCAGCACATGATTCTGGACCCCCTAGACCAGAAAGACTTCATAAGTTATCAAAAAAAAAACCCTTCTGTTTCATAAAAAAGTGCTATACTTACGCGGTCAAAAACGCGGGAGGGGCCCGTGGATAAGTAATAGCAGCCGCACAGGTCGACCGATCAGGTTAAGCTACGCTTGCCACGGTTGGTCTGTGGATGGGTGACCATCTTTACATACCGATATCCCTCCGTGCCTCGGAAAGCATGTTAAGCCGTTGGTCCCGCCGTCCCGGCTGTCATTCGTGGATCTTTGACAATCGTTACGGGTAGTCAGAAGCCCGAAAGTCTGACAACCAGTCTTACCAAGGGGTATCGTATTACCCAGTACCTAATGGGTTGTGGAGGTCAGATAGGCAGTCGCTCCATGTAAAATACTGGTATTCAGCTGCATCTGGTTAGACTGGAAGCCGACCCCAACATAGTTGGGAAAAGGCTAGGCAGAGACTTCCGCGGTCAAAAAATCTTTTTTTTTTTAATAACCGACAATAAATTTCAACTCTGTGGTGTTCAGAATCATGTACTGAATCCCATGGTAACAGGCTGCGCTTCGATGTCCTGCTACCTTGTATAATATTACCTAGATATACTTATACCCCTTGTATAGCGTCTGTATAGTTACACAACGCTTTATCTTCTTCTTTCGAAAGTCAAATTACTGACGACTGAAAGAGAGAAATCGGTGTGTAACTATTCATCTGATATAATACGTTTATTAGTAAGGGTGCTAATGTATACCTACTCTTAGAGAGAAAACTTGTTATGTGAATTGCAAAAATGCTTTACACAGTGGAAACTTATTACTTACCACGTTTAAGTAAAATAAGTTACAGTCCTTTCACCGTTATTTTCCCTCTGCAAGCGGCAACCGACTGGCAACCTTATTGCAATAACAATAAAGATCACTGCGATTTTGACAGACTTGTCAATGGCAGCAACAGAACAGCAACCTTATTATAACGAGAATAAAGATCACAATGATATTGACAGACTTATCAGTGGCAACAACCCTACAACAACCTTATTGCACCGACGATAAAGATCACAGTGATTTTGACAATGACCACTGTCAAAATCACATTGGTATCACTGTACAGACGCCAGCACATCAAGTTACTACAATCTGTCAAATTTCTTTAATAGATTTTCAATTTTATCGCTGAAGCATAGGTAAGGTTCAAAGTTCATTGGGAAAATTTTACAGTTTCGGGTAGGTTGATGTGCTGGCGTCTGTACAATCACACTAATATTATAAAAGCGAAAGTTTGTGAGATGTGTTTGTATAGGTATTTTTTACTTCTTCACGCACAAACGGCTGGACCAATTTTGATAAAATTTGGTATGGAGGAAGCTGACACCCTAGATTAACACATAGGCTATTTTATTTTCTATTTTATTTTCTTTTTATCCCGATATTGACAGGCCTGATGGTCTAGTGGTTAGTGACCCTGACTGCTATGCCGGAGGTCGTGGGTTCGATTCCCACCCAGGACAAATGTTTGTGTGATGAGCTCGATCATTTGTTCTGTGTCTGGTTGTAATTTATCTATAATATGTATGTATTTAGAAATATATAAGTATGTTTATCAGTTGTCTAGTACCCATAACACAAGCTCTGCTTAGCTTGGGACTAGATGGCGTTGTGTGATAGTTGTGGAATATTATTATTATTATTATTATTATTATTCCCACGGAATCGAGTCTTATGCGGGTGAAACCGCGGGGCGCAGCTAGTACCTATCTATACTAAAAACATGTAGGTACCAACTACCTAGACTATTAAGTAGACCGTAGGTACAGACGCCAACACATCAAGCTACTACAATCTGTCAAATTTCTTTAATAGATTTTCAACTTTATCTCTAAAGCATAAGGTTCAAAGTTGATTGGGAAAATTTGAAAGTTTCGGGTAGCTTGATGTGCTGTTGTCTGTACCTACATCATTTCGTATGTAAGAATTAAATTGTAGCTTATAATTTTATTTCAGCCAATTTGCCTAAATCATTTTGATTATCACGGCTGCAGATACAATCGCAATCGTAGTAGAAAATTAAGCATTTATCATCTTAAGTTTTTATTTTTAAGTCTTCAATCACGACAATTATAATAACATTAAGCACCATCACAATTATCCACTCTCATAAAAACAATTAATCTAACAGAAGTTAAATCCATCGACTTTTTATCGATATAACAGTCGCATCACTAATAGCATCAATCATAAAAACGTGGCTGGTAAACAATGGGTGCGGGTGGGCGCGCGGCGACGCGGGCGGCCGACACTTTAGCGACACTTGGGAACTATATCGATACTTGCACCTCACTATTTAATTAATTGATTTCCGTTACCAAAATAATATAGCTGGGCTTACCCCGCGGCCCCGTGGGGAAATAATCGTGGTGATAATTGATTGGTGATTTTCAGTATGGTTTTGAAGTTACGTACTTACCTAGTCGAAACATGATTATAATTACCATGTCTGTTGATGATTTTAGTTCTATGATTCATTTTTATATAAATCATCATCTGCCTAGCCTTTTCCCAACTATGTTGGGGTCGGCTTCCAGTCTAACCGGATGCAGCTGAATACCAGTATTTTACATGGAGCGACTGCCTATCTGACCTCCACAACCCAGTTACTGGGTAATACGATACCCCTTGGTAAGACTGGTTGTCAGACTTTCGGGCTTCTGACTACCCGTAACGACTGTCAAAGATCCACGAATGACAGCCGGGACCAACGGCTTAACGTGCTTTCCGAGGCACGGAGGGGTCTCAGTATTTAAAGATGGTCACCCATCCACAGCCCAACCGCGGCAAGCGTAGCTTAACCTGATCGATCGACCTGTGCGGCTGTTATTATTTAGCCACGGACCTGTCGCATGTTTCCAATTTCAACCTATATTGAGGTTTATTCATTTTTATATAAATAAACCTCAATATAGGTTGAAATTGGAAACATGCGACATATCGAAATGGGAGATTGTACTCATCATTATGAACAACTTTTACTGTGGGACCAAACCTGAAATCGCGATAAAAAAAATCAGCTGTTCCCTACATTTTGACGAGTTATGCGAACATAAATTTAGGGAACAGCTGATTTTTTTATCGCGATTTCAGGTTTGGTCCCATAGTAAAAGTTGTTCATAATGATGAGTACAATCTCCCATTTCGATTTGTCGGATGTTTTCAATTTCAACCTGTATATTTTTCAGCACGAACATGTTCATCATTATTGTAATTATACCTGAATCTTGGAAGGTTTATTTGAATTCTTGATTTCTTTATAAAATAATATTTTAATTTCGGTCAATACTTAAGCACCCTAATTGCATAACACACTTTCTTCAATCTTCAATCTGAATAATGTTGAAGGATATTGTTAATTCATTGCTTCTTATGTTCGAAACATTTGTCTGCCCAACAACGTAAATAACGCAATGAATGTCGTTGAACTGTCAAAATGAAAGCCGTAAACTGTTAGTGAGTTACGCTATTACCCCGCAAAACCTATTACGTGTATTCCAATTTCAAATGCTTCAGCAAAGGTAACTATTAAACTGAAGTAAATGTTTCTAGCTATATCTACTCGAGTAAAGCTTCAATAAAACCCAATGAAAACTAAGTAATTTATTTTGACCTCGTTTGAGGGTACAGTAATCAAAGCCGAAAATGCCCCAACAAGCAATAGACCAGGAGCTATAAATTTGTTTCGTCTGTACCTACCTCCCTACCGAGACAGACAATTTAATCGAGATAGTGTAAAATCCACAGTATTATCTAAATAGCTGTGAATAAAAGGGCGCAGACAACATTAACCTTTTGAAGGGCCAGCGTGTAATTAGATGATATCTAAACACGCCAGCCGTTTTGATCAGACTACTTTGTAGTTTTGTAGTCTAGGAGCTATTAGAGCCAAGACAAGACTCTGTCTATTTGACAGTCGCCCAAAAGAAAAATGTTTTTATTAAAAAAAAGAGAAAAACTTTAACGTTGTTCTTGGAGACATGTAGACAAGTGGCCATTGACAGAATTTTTGTTTTAAATGTTAGGTAGGTAAGCTCTACTCTTTTGAGTCTTGCCCGTATTTTTAAGAATATTTGCATTCTTACTCTGTCTCAATCATTCAAAATATTTCGTAATTTCATACATTAAAAAGAGTCTTATTGAATTTCGCTGAGATAAGATTGCGACTACATTTTGAACGTTTTCAGAATCAGCCTATATGTTCTCACTGCTAGAACACAGGGCGCCTCTCACTGAGAGGGAATACGCCGTAAGCCTCCACGCGGGTCCAGTGCGGGTTGGTAAATGTCACTGCACATATCTTCGAATTTTTGGTTCTAGGACATGCCGTTTTGCTCACGATGTTTTCCTTTACCGTTTTGAGAGCTGTGGTGATGAAATAATTTACAAAAAGTAAAGCGCCTGTCAGGGTTCGAACCTACGACGTACAATTCGTATGTCGCGGCTGATACCACTGTGCCACCACAGCTTTTATGAGATGAGATTTTGAACAATTTTAATTATGGGAATTAGCCCTCTGGCACTAATGTTGGATAATTATGTAGATTTATATCAACAGGGCCTAAATCTTTTTCCTTACCTAGGTACGGTAGTCGAGTTGAAAACAGAACTTAATTAGAACTGGAAAGACTACCAACCAACATTCCAGTGTTGCCAGCTAAGTTTACGTAAAATGTACGAGTAATTATAGGAAGAAAGGCAACTTCAACTTACTAACTGTTTAAAAAATAATACTTTACTGCTAAACGAATGCCAGAACACAATAACAACGGTTAACAAAATGTCCGTCACTTTGTTTTTCTTAAGAACTTATGTTTGTTCATTTTGAATTATGATTATTTGCAAGACGAGACAGAATAATGAGTTTGCATGCTTACTTAGCAAACTTGGGGCTTTTGTAAAATAAGGTTGGAATGACGTTTTGTTAATTGACACTTAAAACTAACCTCAGCTCAGAACGCAGTATGATACTTGTGTACAGACGCCAGCACATCAAGCTACCCGAAACTGTCAAATTTTCCCAATCAACTTTGGACCTTATGCTTTAGCAAAAAAGTTGAAAATCTATTAAAGAAGTTTGACAGCTTGTAGTAGGTTGATGTGCTGGCGTCTGTACTAAGACTTATTGAAAATTGTATTCTTATACATCTTAATCCCCGCAACCCTAATTGCGTAAAACACTATCAACCACAATCTGAATAATTTTGAAGGATACTGCTAATCCATTGCTTCATATGTTCGACAAAATTCTCTGCTCAGCAATGTAAAAAACGCAATGAATGTTGTTGAACTGTCAAAATGATAGGCATTCCTACTGTTAGTGTGTTACGCAATTACCCCGCTGTCAGTATTATACGGTTATTCCTATTTTAAATTAAAAATACTTGCCTAAATCGGGACTTCTCACCTAAAAAGAAAACACACTCTATTCTGTACCTACACTACCTACCTATATAATATACCTAATGTTTTTCAAATTGGTCCCCCATTTATTTATTAAATTACTGTGGTTATTTAACCATACATTTTTTGACGTTTAAATTAAGCGCCTTTTAGCTTTAAGCAACTTTACAAATAAAGGGATTAATGTTAGATAAATCCAGCAAGCTTCATACCGTAATGTAGTCATTTAACAAACAATTCCTAATACAAAAATAAAAACAAAACACAAATAGTGCTGCGCCCACAATCATCGACATCGATATTTAAACATCGAACGCACGAACAACATCGGCCATTTTGTAAAACATGCCATTTACGATCGAGCGGTGCGCTCAACAAATGCGTTCGAGATTAATTTAATAATTCGTAATTGCTGTTTTTACTTCCGTTCTCAATATAATGAGAAAATGTTTTGATTTTATTTTATTGCTGTTTAACGGACTGTACGGCTTCGTGTAATAGTGTTTTATGTAGCGCCCGGTGTGGTCGCTTGTGTAATCATTGTGCTACCTAGTTGACATAGGTACCTACTTATAATTACAAGTAGATGTATGTACCCAGTACCTTAGTAATTAGGTCCTACCTAGACTTAGACGCAACGTTTGTTTTTTTTTTTTTCAGAATTTTTTATTTTTTATTTTTCCGAACGTACTGTTAGATATAGGGAGAACATATATGTATTACCATCAAGTTTGCTAAATTCCTTTTTTGGTAAAGTAGTTAAGACCTCGCCTCTCATCTACGAGGTTGTGGGTTCAAATCCTGGCAAGTACCAATGTGGCTTTATCAATTCATATGTACTTTCTGAGTTTATCTTGGAAATTATAGACGTTGGTAAAGGAAAAACATCGTGAGGAAACCTGGACTTTTTGTTAAGGGAACTACATGACCTAAAGCGCGGGCACTCTCGGACTGCATAGAAAAGAAAGAGAAGCGCGATGACACAACCCTGGTAATTTATTGCAAATTATGAAGCAATTATCTATTTACAAAAAATCTTTGTTTGGACTAAAAAATTAAAACACTATTGCTTTAGTATTTAGTATGTTGCTTGTAGAATAATCTGACAAAAAATCATAATGATTATATGTATATTAGTACCTATGGTTTTTATTGTGAATAAAAAGTTTTTAGAGGTATCTTCATGATTTTTATCTATCGTATCAAATTAGTTGTATTAGGTATATTTTCAACACACTATCTAAATATGTGTCCTGAAGAAAATCATACATTTATCTGATTTAGTTTACAGTAGTCGATCATATTTATACTTTTAGGCATTATAAAACTTGCGTTTTTTGCGTTTAGGTCCTGTAAGCCCCTTAAGAGGACTACATGACCTAAAGCGCGGTCTTTGTCGGTCTGCATAGAAAAGAAAGAGAAGCGCGATGCCACAACGCTGGTAATTTATTGCAAAATATGAAGCAATTATCGATTTACGAAAAATCTAGTCTTTGGACAAAAAAACTAAAACACTATAGTTTTAGTATGTTGCTTGTAGAATAATCTGACAAAAAATCATAATGATTGTATGTATATTAGTATGAATTTTGTTGTAAATAAAAAGTTTTTAGAGGTATCTTCATGATTTTTTTCTATCGTACCAAATAAGTTGTATTATGTTTTCAACACACTATCATCCTAGCATTTATCCTGAAGATTATCATATATTTTTTTGGTTTTTTTTACTGTAGGCGATCATTTACTTTTATTGTTTCTAAAACTTGCGTTTTTTGCGTTTAGGTCCTGTAAGCCCCTTAACATAAGTCTGAAGTCGCCAACCCATCTTGTGCAAGCGTGGTGATCAATTCTCGGGTCTTCTCGGTATGAGAAGACACATAAGCCCTGCAGTGGGACAAATAATAGGCTGGTATTGTTATTATTTCTTTTTCAGTTGGTCAATGAGATCATCTAGTCTGGGGATAAGGGCTAGAGAACAAACGTGGTGCCATGTAGGTCAGAATTTCAGGTCAAGGATACTATATCAAGGTGAACAGACTTGTTTGTCTTCTTTTGGCGTTATGTCTAAGTTCATTTTGTAAACAAGGAAAAGATTTATAAGATAAAACAACAAATAAAATAAATAAGAGAAAGGCTTGTCTACAAATTCTACCTATGTGGTACCTTTTGTTGGTAGACTAATTTTTATTCTAGATGCATCGTCTTAACATATAATTATATAATGAATGTATACAAAAACTTGTAAAATATTTTAAAAGAGTAACGGTGGAGTTTCTTGCCCATTCTTCTCCATACGAATACCTTTTGGAATGGGCGACTAGATTCAATTCGTTTTATTATAATTTTTGACGTTCAAAAGTGCCTTTAGTGTGTATATTTTAAATACTGATTTGACTTTGACATGGACTACGCCTGTTATTTAATTCCAATCAACTCAGCGTATCGCAGTCCACTGCTGGCCATAGGCCTCTCCCATGCTGCGCCACAACATCCTGTCCTCCGTCTTCCGCATCCAGTCTGTCCCAGCCACGTTCTTAAGGTCGTCTGTCCATCTAGACGAAGGGCGTCTCACACTACGCTTGCCGATACACGGTTATATTATTTACTAACTATCTAATAGGTAGAGACGCCAGCACATCAAGTTACTACAATCTGTCAAATTTCTGTAATAGATTTTCAACTTTATCGCTAAAGCATAAGGTTCAAAGTTGATTGGGAAAAGTTGGCAGTTTCGGGTAGCTGGATGTGCTAGCGTCTGTACCAATATAAATTGGCACCGGTCACAGTACCTACTGACTAAACTGTGTGGTTCAAAGTATGCTATGAAAAGCAACTCTTCCATTACAGCGTGGGGGCTAACCATTATGTGATGTTAAACAGTTGGTGGCTTGGTAGGTAACTACCTATACTCGTATCTACGATCTGAATGCCCCGTTGCGTTGGTCCCGTGGTCGCAAGTGTGACTGACTGAGTATGGGGTCCTGGGTTCGATTCCCGGGGCGGGCAGTGTTATTGGGTATTTCCATTAGGAATTTCTTAGTAACACCTCGGAGTTTGGAGGTTGGTGGTGTGATACCCCGTGCCTCGGAAAGCACGTTAAGCTGTTGGTCCTGCGCCTGACCTCTCTCCGGTCAAGTCGGATTACGTGCCGGCCCATTGGTCTATGAGAGTGATAGAAGAGAGGGTGCACCTGTGTCTGTGTACACGCGCCTGCATTATACTATCTCGCGCCGAAGGCTGGTCTCCGCTGAGACTGGTCGCCATGGCATGGCCGAAATACGGTCTGGATGACTATTATTATTATACCTACGATCTGTGTAGTATTTATTTACCTTTAAAATAATACCTACATATTTTAATATAAAAGTCAAACCCGTCACCACAATAATCATAATAAAACAATTTTACTCCAAGACACGTTTGCAATATATAACACTGTACCTAACATGACTCCTACAATAAATAACTTAAGTATCTAATTTAAATGTAAAATAAGTACATAACAAGCAGGATTCACTCAGTATTGGCGCCAAATGCCACTTGGCAATGTGCCAAAATATGCCATAATATAAATGAAATGGTCAGTGCCAATAAGTGAACACAATGGATGCATTTTTTATTTTATGTTGATTATAGTTTTACATATCATTATAAATAATACCATATATACTCGTATGTAAGAGGCAGTGGTGGCCCAGTGGTAACGGATACGACTTACGAGTTGTAGGTCGTAGATTCGAACCCAGAAAGGCGCTTTACTTTGTGTAAATTATTTCATCACCACTGCTCTCAAAACGGTGAAGGAAAACGTGAGGAAACTGGCATGTCCTAGAACCAAAATGGGACTGCAATCTAGAAACGCCCACGGCATACTGTAGAGACTAGAAATGATACTAAACACCGTGAAAATACTTAGCAAGCAAGAACGCGGTCACTATACCTAATCACGATCGTGACATAGATGATGCGTAAGTAAAGCGGAGGCACGGCGTAGCGGCGCTGTAAGCTCAGCGTAGCAGCGGCGTAGCCATAGATATCCGTGGGCGTAGCAATGGTGTAGGCACGGCGTAGCAACGATATAGGCCCGGCGTAGCAACGGCGTACGCACGGCGTAGCAACCGTTTATGCCGCATATTTTGACACTCACAAGAAAATCAAAACCTATAGTAGGTAGGTACTTCCCGTTGACCTAGAATCATGAAATTTGTCAAGAAGCAATGTCATGTAACACAAGTAAAGGAATAAATTACGAAAACCGTAAATTTGTACTTAGCTACAGACATCAAGCTACTACAAATTACAATCTGTAAAATTTCTTTAACAGATTTTCAACTTTAATGCTAAAGCATAAGGTTCAAAGTTGATTGGGAAAATTTTACAGTTTCGGGTAGCTTGATGTGCTGGCGTCTGTACATACCTACAAATTTGTACGGAACCCTGACCGGTTTTTATTCATGTGGTTCGTATGTGTGGTTAGATTACATCATTACTAGCATAAATGCAGACCAATTGCTAGTCTCTTAGTTTTTCTAATTTAAACCTAACTTTCAATATCAACGTAGGGGCTCCATATAAAATTACCTTTAATTAAACATCTACATATGTATTGATTAAGTAGGCAGGCACGTATTATATTATTTCAATTACCCTCAAAGCAGGTGGACACATTACTCTGTTCA
Organism: Hydraecia micacea; assembly: GCA_914767645.1. Taxonomy (NCBI): domain Eukaryota; kingdom Metazoa; phylum Arthropoda; class Insecta; order Lepidoptera; family Noctuidae; genus Hydraecia; species Hydraecia micacea. The sequence goes on from OU611798.1 coordinate 2,284,232, forward strand.
TTATAATAAGTACTAGGCATTAAGTCCTTCGTGCATCCGAACTCTTTACATGACAGATGTCAAAATGGCGTCATTTAAAATTGGCGGGAATCGATTTTCATTACGTTTTTTCGTAATTATCGAATTAGAACGACATTAACGATTATCGATGATATAGTGACCGCAAATTGACAATAATTTGTGTTAATTTTAAGGTGAAATGCAATAAAAATGTGAATAAAAAGTTCATTTCAACGCTTGTTTATTTATGAGGTATTATCGTGGTGTTTCTCTGTGTTGAGTGGACGGAATACTAAGTGGGTTTCGTACACGAGTTTAATTCTGTTGTGACACGCAATATTTCTGCTCTCAAAACGGTGAAGGAAAACATCGTGAGGAAACCGGCATGTCCTAAAATAAAAAATTCGAAGACGTATGACATCTGCCACCAACTGGGCCCGCGTAATGGTTTACACTTACAGCCCACTCCCTCTCAAAAAGAGAGGAAGCCTATGTCCAAGCAGTGGTAACATTATAGGCTGATTATACTACGCAACATTTCAGACGGGCAATTCTCGTAATTTTAAGAACGTTCACAGTCTGATCTCATTCTCAATCTGTCAAAAATACCTCTAATTTCCCTACATTTTGACAAGTTTTTGACATTTGTTTGTCACCGAGATGAGACTGCGACTAGATTTTGAACGTTCTAAATTACGAATTGGTCTTCGATGTCTGTACCGCGAATTAAGTGGATATGTCAGGCCTTGTATGCCATTGCCATTTTTTATTTCTTCATGACAAACAATTGACCGCAAGCAATATCAATCAGACAAGAGCCTCCATGGAGAAGACTTCATATTGGGCGACTGCAAAATCTAGGAATCTTTACAACCTATAAGTAAGTACCTATAGGTACTACTCATAGAACATTTTATAAGCCAATTTTTACTAACAGTAGGACACAAACCCCCCCCACCGAGAAGAGGCCTGTGTCCCAGCAGTGGGGACATTATAGGCTGATTATAGTAGGACACATAAAATGAAAGCTTAAATGCGCTTAAACACGCTGATGGATTTTCAACCCTCGGCACAGCACCGAAAGTGGAAAATTCAAAATTCAACAGCGTGCTTTTATTTGACCATTCATTAAGAATTCACCTAGTGTGAAGGAATCAAGATAATTCCGTGTCAATTGTACCGTGTATGTAGGTATTACATATTTTACCAGCTTCCTTATATACATATATACCTATGTACTAGGTATGTAAAGGAGTTTATTTATAAACGATTATTAAAGTAAAAGTAATGTTCAAACGTCAAAAGTATATGGTTAAACACTCGCAAATCACTATTTTAAGCAACGTTTATGAATAAAGGGGAACGAAGCTGGGCGTTAACACCATCTTCTATGCATATTCCAACTTTCCAGAACATACCTACTTAGTTTTAATGAATCAACGCTAATTTCAACTCCGCCTGCCTACCCAGTAACGATCTAAGCGTAATGGTAATATTCCATGTATTTAATTACCTAATGCAAAAGATTTAAGTCCAACAATTTGTTAACCGTAAGTATTAATCGCGATTTATATTCTTTATGCCTTGGACTATAAATTCAAAGTGCTTATCTTTAACTACCCTAGAACAAATTAGATAGGTACCTACGTTACAGAATCAACACGATCCAATCCAATACACATAAAATTACCAATATGAATAGTTAATTGGCAGACATGTCATCATTTAGTTTATTGCCGCTTGCCGCGCATTTAAAAAGTGTTGATTTCATTTTTTTATTGCTTTCTAACCTCGAACACGTTCGGAAACGCAAACCAAACAATAACATGAACACACTCATTAAAACACACCCGTACCTCTAGGCTGAATATAAATAACGCATTCAAAATCCCCAGTTCTCTGTCCGTTAATTACTCCAGCCAGTTCGAAACAGTCAATTATTATTTGAAATATAAACATAGAAACGCCACGGTACCAGTTCTAACTACTTATTCTTAATTACTTTTAACTAAGACGTAACTCACTCGTTGAAAGTAGGTATTTAGTGGACTTATCTTTAACTAGAGACGTTGATGAATTGCTGGGTGAAACGGAGCGTATTTGTATTTTTTTTAATCGCCCGCCCGCCGGCCATGGGCAAGGCTCATTCAGTGCGAGGGAAGTTTTACCGTAATGTTGGGAATATTTGAATAAATATGCGACAGTTTAATATTGGAAATATAAATATTCCTAAAAAGTTTTTAGGAAGAGAGGATTCCTGGACGCAAGCTATCGCCTGAAATTGCCCCAACACCTACTGCTTGAAAGTTTACAGACATTATCATATATTGTTTTTGTTTCTCATATAATTAATCTACAAAAAACACCGTAAAAACACAGCTCATAAAAGAATAAATGTGCAAACCATGCGGAAAACGTAAATAAATAATAAAACCTTGTTTAATTGACAGTAATTACTCCGTGGAAAGCACAATAAAACAACAAAGATTTTACGATTTTTATTTTACACAATTTTTGTTTTTATTCGTTAATTTGGGGGAGCTTAAGTTTTTGTGGCTGGCAACTCGAGCGTGGCCGTTCGAGCGAACCATGTAATTAGGTGGTTATAAAAAGTTTAGGTAATTAATTGTGTTGCTTTGTGCTGTTAGTGTGCGTTAAATTGATATTTATTGTTGACATTTCGTGCCGTGAGCGGCGCTCGTATTTAATTGTTGTTAATTCGTACACACGAGGTAAAATGGCGGTCGCTCTCTGTCGGTATGTATTGCAATTAAAAATTCTACAACAGATACTGAATTCGTATCACAGTTTGTACAAATAATAATGAGTTTGCGTAATTATATTTTTTTGTAATGAGAAAAGTTTCAACATTTACTGAAATAAAAATAAATGAGTTAGAATCATGAACGGCTTTTATTTATTTCTATTGTTAATTTTCTTGTTTATGATCCGTTGCATTAAATAAGTTGTTATCCCGTCAATTAGCTAACTTTACGGCAAAGAAATCATCTACGGAAGAGCTAATTCTTTGTAGTAAAACAATAATTTTAACGATTTCTACATAAACGGAAAGAGGTACCCAATTAGTTATTATGGTAGTAGTTTATTAATGCCCTGGGCTGGAGAAAAGCCGCTTTCCACTTCGGTATTTAAACAAACTTTTATCATTCTTATTCACAAATATTAATTTTGTCAATCATCCTAAGTATTCCACTAATTCAAGTAATAATATTGTTCCTCCCCTCTTTGTTCTGAATCTCTATAATTGTGCATAATTTATTCTACAGATACCTACGCCTATTTTATAGGAATTATGCCAGCTGGTCGTATCCTTAGTATTAAACTAAAAAAAAAAATCGATAAAATTGCTATTATAAACAGTAGCTCGTCCCCGCCCTACCAATAACACCGCGGGAAAACAGCCCGCCATATTTTAAATGGTACCTCACTGACCTAAAATATAAAATTATAGTTAGGAAAGCATTTAATTACCCGTAAACGCGATCGAAACCAAGTTTAAACGTTGTTATTAAGCTAAATATGTTTGAATTGCTAATTAATCGACTCGAAACGACCTTTACGCACGCCATTTTGAACCGCCACTAAATTAATGGTGGTCGGTGAACACAATATGGCCGTGATTAGCTATTGTTTCCATTTTTAAATATGGTGGGGGTTAATTATTTTTCATAATGTTGCACTAATCGTTATTATGGACCACTTATTGTTATAATAGTTTGGGTACAAGGATGATGGTCGGTAGGTAGGTACCATTGTTTCCAAACTCATTTAGTTTGATACTACCTATTAGACTATGTTTGTAAACTATGCCATCATTATATTATTTTTCTTTGAATAACCGGCTATTAGCCGTTGTTTAAGGAAAAGATGTAGTCTTTGTCTAGTTTTATCTGAGACAGACATCTCTGAGTAATACGATGATTAACTTGAAAAACGTTATCGGGAAATTACTGGAAGGTTTTAGTTTTATCAGATGTGGTACAGACGCCAGCACATCAACCTACCCGAAACTGTAAAATTTCCCCAGTCAATTTTGAACCTTATACTTTAGCAATAAAGATGAAAATTTATGAAAGAAATTTGACAGACTGTAGTAGGTTGATGTGGTACCTTAGTGTAAGGTGATGTCCGAGGACTGAAGAATGAACTGAAATTTCCTGCGTAGTTCACAAACTAGGTAGGTACCTACTGTCTTTATGCATTAACAGAACAGCAGCTTGAGGAAAACTATAAGAAAGTAGGTACCGTACTTAGGTACCTAACCATAAAAAAATCTTCTCCGAAATATCTTCTGAAATAAGACAAAAATCATGGCTGCCATCAAGGGGTAAGTAGGTATCCTATTCTAGTGCGAACAAGTGTCATTTCAGATTATAGATACTTATGTCTTTTGACATTTTCGCTAAAGTATCGTTGAGGACAATGTAACCCTTGTTACCCTTAGTGAGCTGCAAGGAAGTCGAAAAGAACGAAAGTATTAAGGAAAGGTAATCGGTGCTAGAAAACGGACAACAGATACGGATTGTCCACCTTCTCTGGAACCACGAGGTTAGGGAACGTCGTCATTAAAACCATTTACCAACTCTTAGGACGCCTTTGCTGAGCCAGGACGTAGGTAGGTACCTAACATATTATGAATGGATGACTCGAGAGTCTAGAACACCCAAACATGACCCAAACTTTTGCTCGAAACCATAAAGCAAAACGATAGAGAGAGAACCATGTTTAAGCAGTTAAGCTGACTGAACCATAGATAGTCATTAGCCAGGCTTAATTTACTTTGAACTGCTATGTGCAAAGATCTCGCAAGGAGGCTGGCTGGAAAGACAGCTATAAACATAGGACACGAGAAGAATACAATCGACCATCGTTATAGTGCCAACTTTACGGGAGCACCACCTAGGCTAGTGGGTAGGATACCTAATTAGGAGGAGCACTCAATGAAGGGAGGATCATTAAGGATGTAGCTAATTAGGTACACTGCTACAAGGATCTTTTTGCATTGATATTGACATTGAGGCGTTGGCGTTGCTGGCAAACATTTTTGTAATTGTATTGAATAAATAACATGGCGTCGTTAGTTAAAGAAAAAGAAAGAAAGAAAATACATTTCCGATGGCTACGCGGCGCCGCGCCGTAAGATCCTTATATCGTTTACGTTCTTGGTTGACTATAATTCAGATGACATGGATGTGATGCAAGAAGTCACTTCAAGCTGTATTTAAATGGCCGTGTTCTTTTAACAATATTTACGGCAGGGCAGTAAGAAGTTACTATATGTTTTTCACATCAACATAGAACTACAATTTTTGGCGATAACCAGTATCAGCAAATGTTTGCGAATCAGATAAATTCTATGTTAGCCAACTACAAATATTCGTGAAACAAGGACTATATCTAATCTGTAACAATGACTACCTTTATTGTATGCAAATATGCGATTTCTGGTTTTTCAGATAAAACTAGGTAATTCTCAATAACCTGCCTTGTTTAACAGAATTCTACATTTTGGTACAATTGTTACTAGTAAGTATCAAAATATTTTTGGACTGACAAAAAAGACTATTCTACCTACATAAATACATACTGAAATAAAATATTTTTCAACTATTTTTTTTATAATATTTTCATCTAAATTCTTGCGTGTTTTGTCTACGTGAACAAGAACGTAGCGTCAACTAAACTGTGACGTTTCCATGACTGACTGTCACAGTGTTACTGTCAATGTCAAACTTGTCAATCTTTCAACGATAACAACACAATTTACGCCAAAAAGGAAAAAAAAACACAATTTACGGATTAAACGATTTATAAATTAAATTATTATCACCGCGTAAAAATAATGTGCTTAAATAATATACCTGTAAATATTTGACAATAAGCGTAAATGAGTCGAAGGATTAATGTAATGGGTTACAGATTAACAGCTTCGAAATGTCTCGGTCTTTGTTTGATATTAACTATTGTAATGGGATGTTATTTAGCAGCTTTACCTATTCGATACGGTAAGTTTTTTTACAAAATCATGAACTATACAAAATACAACTTATATTAAACGTGATTTTTAACAAAAAATTGCAATAATTCCCACAGAAAAAGAGGCCTTACCTAACCCAGTGCGACAACGAATAACATCGAAGGAACTCCCGAAAAAACGTTTAGCGATGGTCGTGCCTTTCCGGGACCGCTTCGAGGAGCTTCTAGAATTCGTCCCTCACATGTATAGCTTTTTAAACCGCCAGAAAATACCGTTTCACATATTCATAGTGCAGCAGAAAGACAATAATCGTTTTAACAGAGCATCGTTGATAAATGTTGGGTTCAAATATTCGCAGAACGACTATGATTACATAGCGATGCATGACGTGGACTTGCTGCCTATGAATGACAACTTAAAGTATGATTATCCCTCTGCTGGGCCAGTGCACATATCAACACCACAAACCCATCCTAAATACCACTATGAAACTTTTATTGGAGGTATTTTATTAGTTAAGAGGGAACACTATGAATTAGTAAATGGTATGTCTAATAATTATTGGGGGTGGGGATTAGAAGATGATGAGTTTTACGTGAGATTAAAAGATGCTAACTTGACTGTGATGAAACCAAGCAATATTACTACTGGAATAGACAATACTTTTCGGTGAGTAGTTTATCCTTTAAAATAACTTTTTAACATGTTTACTTATACAAATCTTGTATTTGCCCGAAAGGTTAGCCAGAGGTGTATCTATAGTACACCCACGTTTCGCCAGTTATGTTTAAGTCCTACATAATAGGGGCCAAGCCTAATCATTTTTAATGTTTTTAAAATTCCTTAGTGAAGTACAACTTCTCGAGATTTTTATATAACAACCGTGGCTAACATCTCAGTTTTAATATTCTTAAATTTATTTTGATTCAAATGCAAGGAAATGACATTATTATGAACCAACTTATTTGGTTCTTAGTAGCTGTAAGAGAAAAGAAACTGTCGGAATCACTTCACTTGACAGACAAATTGGTCGTTGAAGTTTATTGTTATTACCAGACACAATGTAACAACAGCGTGGTAATTGTGTAACATAGTAACAGTAGGAATGGCTTTTATTTTAACAACATTCATTGCCTTATTTCTGTTGTTTAGCAGTCAAATGTTTTGAATATATGAAGCAATGCATTAGCAAAATGTGATTGGTAGTGTTACACAATTAGGGTGCTGGTTGTTTCCCAATATCTTGTAGTCACCTTTCATAACACCCACACATATGGTCTGTTCCAAAATTATGTGATGAAAATGTAAACAAACCCTGTGCAGGTTAAATTCTTAGGCAATCACTCACAAAAATGGAATTTGTAACACATTTGTCTGTATTACGGTGTATTTCTTTAGTGATGTCCAATAATTGTTGGAAAAAGTGGTGACAAAAAGTTGTAACCTAATCAACTTTTTGTCACCACTTTTTCCAGCAATTATTGGACATCACGAAAGAAAGAAAAATGCGTTTATTGGCATTACAGCAAAATAAATACACCTTAAAACTATAAAAACAGAAAACAAAGATTATAATGCCAAAAGGGCTCCAGCTCAGCATAATGTCAGATGACAGCACAAGGTGTACCATCACCTGACGCTGATTATCAGCTGCAACCCAATTGTAAATAAAAATATTGTCAAAATAAAAACATATTTAGGTGCAGCGCAGACAACACACTTTTTGTGCGATCAAGTCTGGCGCACAAAATTTATCTTTGATATAAGTAAGCTTTTAGTGTAGTAGCCGAAAATTAGAATGCGACATCATCCTATGTTTATTTAATTTTCAACTATTCCAGGTATATCCTGTTATTGTTTTATCTAGTTTCCATTTTATTGGTGCTTACAATAAAAAGTGCGTCACGGATAGTCTGTCGTATGCACTGCACCTTAAGGTAATTTAAAATAAGAATTTCGGATTTAAGTACCTATTCAATTAGGAAAACACTCATGGCATCCACAAGTATGTTTAGGTACTGATCCATTTGTTTACATTTTTATCAGATAGTTTTGGAACAGACCATAGTCTTCCTTTTGCTTTTCCTTTGCCATAAAATTCAACCTCTTTCTAACCACCTCACCATCTCATTCCAGACATATCCACGACAAGACCTACCGTAAACGCGACATGCGTAAATGCTTCAACCAACGCGAGGTAACCCGCCGCCGCGACCGCCACACAGGTCTACACGATGTGCAGTATAATCTGCTCAACACACACACGGTAGCAGTGGATGGGTTAAATGTCACAGTGTTGAATGTGGAACTCGTTTGTGATAAGAGCCGGACTCCTTGGTGTCAGTGTCCTGAACCAGTGAAAGCTGCTGTTAAGAAAATTTAAGAGAATATTGGAATGTGATTTCTGCTATGAATGTTGTAAAGGGGATTGAAGATTTTAATATGGGACCTGGCATACCTACTGACCCGCCATTTTGATTTATTTTCAAGGTTATTAGGTTTTATTCGTTGCAGCCATTTTGACAAAAACAAAATGGCGGACAGGTAGGAAGCCAACGGACCTTTAAAGCTCATTATTGTTGTATCAGAATGGAATTGATTGCTGTCTTTGTAGCAATTTTTTACTCTATGTATGCTTACATGTCTTTCCAGGGTATCACAGCAGAATTCAATTTAAGTAAATATGTTTATATAAATGTGTTAATTTATTATATTTTAAGGGGTCCGTGGCTAAATAATAGCAGCCGCACAGGTCGATCGATCAGGTTAAGCTACGCTTGCCGCGGTTGGTCTGTGGATGGGTGACCATCTTTACATACTGAGACCCCTCCGTGCCTCGGAAAGCACGTTAAGCCGTTGGTCCCGGCTGTCACTCGTAGATCTTTGACAGTCGTTACGGGTAGTCAGAAGCCCGAAAGTCTGACAACCAGTCTTACCAAGGGGTATCGTATTACCCAGTAACTGGGTTGTGGAGGTCAGATAGGCAGTCGCTCCATGTAAAATACTGGTATTTCAGCTGCATCCGGTTAAGACTGGAAGCCGACCCCAACATAGTTGGGAAAAGGCTAGGCAGATGATGAAATGTGTTAATTTATAAAAATTTAACAGGACTGAAACCCACTATAGTATGCTTTGTCCAAATCAGGGTAGGCTCTCAATTTAAATTAATATCTATGGGGTTTAGTTTCATAAACGATGATTAAAGTTAAGTGACGTTTAAAGTCAAAATGTATGGTTAAACCACAGAACAGTTTTTTTATCTGTGGGTTAAACAGGCGCTAATCACTACTTAACTTTAAATCGTTTATTAATAAAGGGGTATTTGTTTAGGGAATGTATTAAATAAGTGGATTGTTTACTTTAATTTTTTTATACTCGTATTTTAATCAATAATAATTTTAAGTAACTACTCATTTAGATAAATACTCTGTTGCTAGTCTAGTACGTATTTTATAGCCATTTTAGTTTAAATACGATTTTATTTAATTTTTTAAACAGAAATTGAACTTTACTTTAAAAAATCTTCTTTTACTTTAGTATTCCCTAGACTTATACAAAAACATCAAAAACAACAGCAGCAACTCGAAAACAGAATAATTGACCCCCCCCCCCCCCCCCCCCCCCTTATGAATATAATTCATTAGGAAGGTAATTTAAATAAAATGTTAGACAAAAATCAAAATGAAAGTATTTAAGTAAATTAATTTGTAAATAAAACAAAAAGGTAAATAAATAAACCATTTTATTTTGATGTAAGGAAGCATTAATTATACATTCATTCATTGGTAACGTTTTTGAAGCGGTTATTACTATCAGTTTAAACAATGTTTATGTAAATGTACGGTTAGCGACAAGTCGGCGACTTTAATCTGTTGATTTTAACTGATTACAGCATGTACCTGTTTAACTGAACAAATGTTATGGTTACTTTGTGGAAAGTTAACTGATATCTTTGCAAAACTACTCGCGGAAGAGATAGTAAACTAGAAAAAGTAACATAATTGGTTTCTTATCACCCCTTGATTAAAAAAAAAACCGAATATTGTTGAACTTTTCATGTATGTACTTAATCTTAGAAATCTATCTTGAATTAAAAACAAATACGAATAAGGAAACTCGTTTTGAAGTCAGTTAAAAAATATCACTATAGAGTTAAGCAAACAGTTATACAGTTGCAGTTATGTTAAATATTATATTATATTTAAAGGGTTTTTAATTATAATATAAAAAAAGTACTCTAGATTTCAGAAATTTTAAGTCGCCAACCCGAAATCAAACGTACAACCACTAAGAAAGAAATTTTAAAGCTAAGGTTTCCTAGAACAGCCGTGGCCGCCACATGCGGCCGTAATGTCCAAGAAGCTTATAGTAGGTAAAAATGGAGACAACACTAAATACCTAAGTGAAACCGACTGTGGTCGGACGCTCTCTTTCTAAATACATACATACATAAATGACAAAGAAAACACATATCACTGTTTCGTTCTTATGTGTGTATTTAGAAAGAGAGTGTCCGACCACAGTCGTCTTCACTTAGGTATTCAGAGTGTTGCCTCCACTTTTATCTATAAGCTTCTTGGTAATGTCCAAATACAGAGCGTTTTTTGACACCTTGATGTCGAATATTGGCGAAAATAACATTTTCATGACGTTCGTTATAAATAAGACGGAAACGCTCTTCTAGGAAACCGTAGTTTAACAATGAAAAATGTCATAGTCGCACCGCCAGGTCATCTTTTTTTTGTAAAAACCTTATACTGATTCTCAAATTATGACATATCGGCGCCAACTTTGTCAAAAAAACTGATTTATAAAATAATGACAAATTAAGATACAAATTATTTTTTTAATATATAAATCAATGATAAATATATTATCACAATCACAATGTCTTCACTAACTTTTAGAACTTTTAGTGAAACGTTTCGATGTTAAAGATTTTAACAATATATTATTTTTATAGCGTGCATTTATTTTTATTCGTTTTTTATCTTAATCATACAATTTTTTAATTGATATTGCTTCTAAACGTTTCAATTTCATAATGTATCACTTACCCTGGAAATAGAAAAAACAAACTAACCTCATTTGTGAGTTTTTAGCGTAATCTCTCACTACTACTATACAGAGTGTAGCCATACCTTCTTACTAATAAACGTATTATATCAGACGAATAGTTACATACCGATTTCTCTCTTTCAGTCGTCAGTAATTTGACTTTCGAAAGAAGAAGACAAAGCGTTGTGTAACTATACAGACACTATACAACGTTTATTAGTAAGAGGGGGTAATAAGTTAAATAACTTTTTAATAGCTCTTTAATAAGTTAAGCTTAATTTTAATAAGCCACTTAGCTTATTAAAATTGGCAAATCGTGAGTTATCCACCAATCTTACTGATTACCTATCTATGTGATTTTGTGAGTATTTATGTAACGTCTATTCAAACTTATGTTTCAAATTAATATTTTTTCAAGTTAAACAAATATCAACTTTATTGTAATGGTAATTAAGTTGATTTCATAGTGACTAGCACTATTGAAAAAGTTATAAAAATGTTTGAAGTTGTAGCGTAAACTGAACTTTATTGAGTAGGATTTAAAGTTATTTTTCCATAAACTCATATTTGTTTACATTTTTGGCAAATAAATAGCGAATGCAAATTAAGTAGGGGGTAATCTTCGGAACTTCTGATCCGATTTTCGGAATCAGAATTCTTTCGGACGAAGTCGCGTGCAGCTTGTTATAATTATCGCTATACTCACGTAAATATTGCATGAAATTGAGACGTTTAGACAATAAAAGTGATAATAAGTTACTGCAGCTAAAAACATACTAATACAAAGCCGTCTATGCGTAAACATTGTACGTATCTACAGTTTTAAATACAACTAGAAGGTACACGAAAGGAATTAATTCACTTGTGAATGTAAGGTAGTGTGGCTATTTTGCTAAGACGCTGTGTAGAAAGGCATTTTTTTTTTCGGCTTTACACGTTTACACTAGATATTCTTGCTAAGTTATTTATAGCAAAGAAAAATACAGGGTGGCAGCATCGACGCACCATGGATTCAGTACATGATTCTGAACCCCCCAAGTTGAAATTTATTTTAAAAAAATAGCTGTTCCATACATTTTGACCGCGAATTTATTACGTAAGACAATTTCAATCTCAGACCCCCCTGCCCCTACGTAAGAAAAAAATAAGACTTGAATTAACCCTCTCCCCCCCTTTTAGAATCTTACGTAAGATCAGTATCTACCAAAATTGCAAAGAAACAGTAGCAAAAATATATAAAACTATTTTTGATTACTTTTATGATCTATCTTACGTAAGAATAATCTAGATCTCCCACCCCCATGTAAGAAAAAATAAGACTTGTTCGGATATCCCCCCTCAAATCGTCTTACGTAAGAAATGAATAGCCCCTCACTTTTTTTATGAAACAGCAAATTTTTACGCTAGGTCATCATCTGCTGAATTCATAGTTTCAGTTCGCGCGTCGATGTCCCTGTCATCCTGTATAATATTCAAATCATTACAAATATTGGACCAAAGTATTTAAAGTGGTGTAAAAACTACTAAATCGGTTCTACACCGTGTTATCGAATTAACGCAACACATCGCGAAAAAAAAATCTGCTGTTCCCTACATTTATGTTCGCGTAACTCGTCAAAATGTAGGGAACAGCTGACTATTTTTTTTGCGATTTCAGGTTTGTTTCCATAGTAAAAGTTGTTCATAATGATGAGTACAATGACCCCTTAAGAGGTGTGCGTTAATTCAATAACACCCTGTATATCGAACCACTTTAAGCTTGCTTTAGTTTTGCATTTAAATAAAAATAACATTAATAAAAACATAGTTTCTTAGAAACAGCCATGTTTTCTCATAAGACCATTATTTTGCAATACTGCAAACAATTCTTAGACTATTCCAGAACCCTAAAGCCAATGGTTTTGATGTTATCATCGATGTAAAATATCTTAAGTTATTCAAAGCTAAGCAGGTCGAAAAAAGTAAGTGTAAGTGATTTAAACCTCCCTATCACAGAGAGGCGGCCTGTGTCCTAGCAGTGGGAACTTTATGGGCTGGTATAGTTATTTCAATATTTTTTTATTTCTCTTACTCGGAAAGTAGTGTTTGTTTGATCCGAATAGCGGGTGAAAGACGCTGCTTCCCACCTTTGGGCGGGATAGACTCATAGTAATTGCTTCCCTCTCTAGGGCGGGAATGAATTTTAAAAATAGAACTAAATTGGTTAGGTACTCAGCTAAGAAATTTTTTACATAATTAAGAAAAATGTTGCGGTCTTGTGAGTGTATAAACAGCCAGTGTGAATTTAAAAAAATACCTATTAAGCGGGACGGCACGCGGCGGTAACGCGGTGTGTTCCATATTTAAAATAGTACACAAACTGTTCTAAAATCTCAATTAATTTTATATTTATGTTATTATTATCAATAAATATTTTAGAAAAACCACTATTTTTACTTTCCTTATATTCGAAATGAAAAGTAGAGTGTTTAACACGGGTAAAAGTCATCAATTCCTACTCGGACTATAGCTGCCCTCGCTTCTCTCGGGCGTCTGAATACCTCGTATGGGAATAGATTCCTTTCAACCCTCGTATAACAATTTACTATTATGTGCCTATTTTCTTTCTACAGCGTCGGATATGGAATATCGGTATAATATCATAAACTCACGAACCTTAAATCTAAACATTAAAAAGCCAAGGAACTTTGGAATTAAGTTTAAGCCCTAGCCAGTTTTGTGTGGCCAAACAAATGACACGCAAATGTCATTTACTTTCAAATGACATTTTACAAATTACATTTCTACGATGCGACATGTAACAAAATCACTACATAGTAATTTTGTTGAAATAACAATCGCTAACTAATCTTGTAGTCGGATCAAGATTAGTCAGCGAAACATCTATCTACTGTTGAATCTTATGTTAGGGGTGCTACACACTTGTTCGGGTCGGCCTATACGATGCGAGTGTTTGCTGAATAACAAAGCCGAGCCGAAGCAATGACTACAAATATTCGGCTTTCTTTCGACTCGTGTCGATCAGCGAACTCTGTTCGACATCTACTATCGCTGAATCATGTTCGGGTCGGCTCTGCACAATCCTACTTCCTACTAATATTATAATTGCGAAAGTTTGTGAGGATGTTTGTTACTCTTTCACGCAAAAACTAATGTACGGATTTTGATGAAACTTTACAGTAATATAGCTTATACATCAGAATAACACATAGGATACTTTTTATTTTGATATTCTCACGGGATCGACATTTACGCGGGTGAAACCGCGGGGCGCAGCTAGTTCGAAATAAGCCGAGCGGCTTTTACCCGAAGATGGCATGATAACCCTAACAAGTATGTAACACACCTTAGCATTTATAATTGGTTGGTTGGTTGGTGGATTTGTGAACGTTATTTACACATTCGACACTGGCTAGTCTTTAAAATAATAATTTAACAACTAATCAGATCCTTAAAATTAAGTACACATTTCATATGCATAACTATAAAAAATAGGCTAAAAAGGATTTAAATCATATAATTCATGATAGTAACTATTTCCATATATTTTATACAAATAAAATTTAAACAGTATTTTGGATATTAAATTATAAGATTATCTGTAATTTATAATAAGATTTGCCAATCAAAGCAATCAATAATTTATTTGTCATATTTTGTACATAATATTGTTTGTTACCTTTTTGTAATAAACGTAAATATTTATTTGAGCTTAACTTTTATTTAAAATCACTAGCCGAAAACTTAAAATAGATATTTGTTTGAAAATAAAAAATTCTGAGATAAGTTTTTTTTAAACAAAAAGACTCCATGCTTTAGTTAGCAAGGGATTTAAGAAAACAATAATCATGTAAAAGCAAACCCAACAATATCCACTTATTTTTTTTCAAATTAATATGTTGTTATGTTTATTAAAGATCATGTTTTTATAGATTGATTTAATACGTTCAATAGATACAATAATAGTGTATTTAATTATAATTCATAAGTGTTTCACTGCAATTCATGTTTATTTTGTACTATAAAAGGTTTTCTTGTTTTACTATGATCTGTTACAAATGGATATTTCTGGGTTTGCTTTTAAAGTTACAATATTTACGTGATCAAAATGGCATAAAACTTTTTGGAACTGTCCCTGCCAAATAAATGTATTTTCTTTCTTTCCCTTGTCGCCGAATCAGTAAACTCACATATCAATATATACCCTGGTGGTACAGAACCCGTCGTGCTAGTCCGACTCGCACTTGGCACGCTTTATTTCGCACGTTTTATTTTATCCCATTCTGATCGCTCAAGAATTGTATTTACATGCATGGAGTAGGTATATAAGAATCCAAGTTTTCTTCACATAAACGCAGTTTTTAAATAGCATTAAGCACAAAATTTTTTCTGCATTGCATCTTTAGATATTTATAAATTACTCTCGTTCGCGCAGTGGGTAGTATGAAAACTTAGTGGACATTAAAAACTCACTCATACAAAATGCTACTACTTAAATATTAAAGGGAAGTACACAATAAGCCTAAGGCCGTGTCCTAATATAAGCGAGTGTCGTGTATATTTTTTGTTCGGCGAACCTGAACGCATCGTCGCCGTCGTATCAACAGGCTCGTTCTGGTTTTCTGCACAAATGATCGATAGGATCGCGTGTTCGTGCGCCGATCGCTTATATTAGGAGTTAGGACACGGGGTAAAACATGCTAAGATTCATTGATTACTATTATTTTATAAACGATTGTGCAGCTCTGTTAAAAAGTCATTTTTTTTCATGATTACTTATGTGAAAATTGGATTTCCGAATATAGACTTCAGAAACTACTAAATAGAGTTGAAAATAGCAGAGTTGCATAGTCGTTGTACGGCATTACAATAAATTGACCTAATCAGGCAGATAAGGCTGAAGTATCGAAGCGCTGGTACGGTCAGACACAAAGCTAAGGCTGGTTCTGAACCGCGGCTATGGCTGTTTGAAACTTTGTGGAATAACCGTATAATATGTGACCTTTTAGTTTTGAGGAAGAGTAGCACATTTCTTCTTCCCGGCTAAAGTACTAGGAAGTGGTGAAGGGCGGGCGTTTTGGGGAACTGTCTTATGCATGTAATTTTGACGATCAAATAGTGCTGATTTCAGCCTAGTTTGAATAAATGAGTTTTGATTAGATTTAATTTCTTTTTAATTATATAAAACTGTGTCAGTTCCAACAGCTTGATCTTATGGATAGATAAGAAATCTTTATTGCACGTATACGTGTTTCGAGCAATAGTTCACAACTTATAGTATTCTTTGTCTGCCGGTTGTAAAGGTCAACAAAATACATAGCCTAGAATTAGATTTACCATGATATTTTAACGACTTAAGAGCTTTTCACACTCACAAACATGGCCGCTGACAAGCTTAGCTTTCCAACTTGATGTCTAATGTCGATCCACCTAACAAACAAAATATAATAAAAATGGGGCAACATCTCATGCAGGTTTTCCACAAAAGCTTCAAAAAAGCCGTTAAGTATGTGTCCACTAGTTCATACTGTATCATTTGCCTTTTAATAACAAAATAACATTATTTCATAGGAACCCAAAAATACTTAGTTTTGCATTTTCATGCAAATATTGAGCACGTATATAATAAATACGTCAATTGTATATATCCTCCAAAAATATTTTACTTTGCCACAACTTTTTATCACATTTCAATGACATTCCTTTTTCAAAAATACATAAAAGATACAATTGTTTTCAACAATTTATTATTTTTACTGACATTTTATTATTAAAAAAAAAAAAATTAAGACAGCAACCCCAAAACGAAAACTGCAAAATTCGAAATGTCAAACTAGTGGACACAATAGGCACTACGTATAGCGCTACAGGTTCTTTTGGCGCGTGGCGAAAATCGGAACTAACGCCGCCATCTTGTTTTCACAAAACAATTGCACAAATGTATACCAACAGCGCCCCTCTGTCAACGTCATTCGAGCGCCAAAAGACACTTGTAGCAGTGTAGACAAAACTTGTAACTAAAACTAGATAGGGTGTGCGCGCTCCGCCCTCCCCGCTACGCTCGCTACGGCGTTCTACGAGGTCGCTACGAGCTCGCTACGGAGTTGCTACGAGCTCGCTACTGCGGCGTGACGTTGCCGTCTCGTCGGCGCGCACAACACGTCAGCTACAACGCGCAGCCGCCTCCCTACGCACACAACACCCATGTTAGGAGTAAAATAAAAAGGGGTATTAAAAAACATGGACATAGAAACGAAGCGAATCCACCTTACAAAAAATATAGTCAACCCGCCCCTACTTCGCACGTCTTTTACGACTCGACAAAATATCGAGATATCTATATTAGTTATAAGTTCAATATTAATGTATTGTTTACCTTGCGGAATTAATTCTCAAAATGATGGTGAAACCCGCATCAAAATGCGTTGCATCACACAGACAGGCACAAATAGCCACTTTAATTCATAATGTGTATAGATATGACCAGACATGAAAAGTCACATTGATATGCAGAAATAATAATTGTATGAGAAAAAGGTGTTATAATTTAAGAATATTATCGTCTCATTTCTAGGTCCATGGGGGCAAGACAAGGTACAAAAAAACATACAGAATAATATTCTCTATGGATAAGGGGACAATAAAATGCACAATAATTACTTTTGGGACACATAAACTATGGGAAGCAACATCAATATAACATGCTAAAAATAAATGTAGGTAGTTTAGGTAATCAAACGCCAACAATAAAATATGGTAATAATTCCACAATAGTTAACTTGAGACACGAGCGGCCCCTCCCGCCCCCCGCGCAGTTACCGCTCTCGCCATCGCCGCCTCACTACCGCGCGCTTACGTCATCCCAGCATTCCCAGCGAAGTCTCAAGTTAACTCTTGCGGGTTGTAGACAATAACTTTGAAAAAATCTCAGATAAAAACATATTAATTTACGTATACAGGATGTAGATATTATGTATTTCCCGTCCTTTCTTCCATAACTAAAACAATTTATTAAGCATTCGTTTTAATACACTTAAAGCAGTCCTGCGTTGAGCACAAAAGTCAATAAAAAGGAAGTAAAATAGTCGTTTTTATGTTTGGCCAGAAGCCAAGCGAATAAGCGGGCGCTCAGCGACAAAACATCATGTATAATGTCATTAGAGGAATGCGTTGGTACCCCGCGAAATTCAAATTTACTAACGTTTTTTGTAAGTTGCAGTTCAGTGTCAAGTTGAATGTTGATTAAAATATCATTCGCGACCGTAAAAAAGTTTGAATTTCGCGGGCTACTCTGACGGTTTCGATAGACTCCTACAATATTGATAAATATTATAATTCCTTCTAGAAATTCATGAGCATATTTTTTTAACTAACCTAATATTAACATTCTACTTTAAAACATTTATTTAAATTTAATACTGTAACATTTAATTTAATTGATTAATTAATCGAATTAACAATACTTTATGTATTTTCATGCTATTTATACTATAAAATTATTATAATGATATCATGCAAGAAAATAATTAATAGGAACGTTAATAAATTGGCACTATCTATAAATACAAGAATATTAAGAACGTACTTCTATTTCATAGAGCAAAACATAGACACGGTTAAATACAGTTAAACCAAAAAAAGTATGCGCTTCGACAAACTTCGTATTTCCGAATTAGCACGAACGTCTTAGCGATGAACATGAAACACAACACTGTAGGTTTTAAGAAACTTTAGGCAGCTAAAATGCCGCTAGAGGAGCCACTCCTTGTTGTCAGTTGTCTTTCCTTGTGTTATCCGCTCGAAATATTGAAAATATAACACGAAAAATACTTCTTTCATTGGAATAATCCACCATCGCGCCACAGAGTAACCACATAGGCAAACCTTCTAAGCTAACTTTTGTCCTGTCTCGCTTTGTAGTAGTGCATCTATCATTGAACGTTTGTAAGAAGTATTCTCTCTGTCAGATTACCTACTCCGGTCGCAGATCGTTATATCTTTTGAAAAGTTTATTGGAATTGCATAGAGTTGTTTGTCAATCTTTTATTTTGTAATAGTGGTGGCATGGTATTTCAAAATAGGCTAGGACTTCCATGGTTCTACCAGCTCTATATTAGATCTCATCATCGGGCCTTCGTATTTCCGAATATAGACAATGATTTCCGAAGTGCATACTTTTCCTTGGAGATCTGTATCTATCTAACATTAAAATAAAACATGTAATAAATACCTAATCAATCATAATTTTTATGAATTCAGGTACGTATATATATATTTTTTACAAGATATCTTAATCAATAGATTTGGCTTAGGAAAGAATTAAAGCAGTAAAAAAGTTAACTGCACGTTTTAAGGGGCAGTTTAGAGGCATTTGTTTAACGAACAATTTTGACTTAAAAAAATAAAGAAATATTTAATTTCATCATTGAAGCCTCAATACATTTTAATACTTTGTGCTCTGCCATTTGGCTTTTAAGTAAAAATGTGCTTTATTAATACTTGTTAAGGTTCATATTCATTTAAGAGTTCATTTAATATTATTTACAAATGAAACGTAAATACTTAGTAAATTCCATCAAGTTAATTCTCCTGTTAGTAGGAAATGTATTTTTATATATTTTTTATTATTTAATATTATTGGAACGAAGTTACTTGACTGGTAGAAATTATTACGCTGAAAAAGCGTTATGCCTCCTCCATGCGACTTACTCTCTTTCTCTCTCTCTCTCTCTGTCTCTTTCTATTATATACGAGTGTGTGTACGTGAGAGTATCGCGTAAGGAACTTCGTTCCTGACGGGGGTCCCCCGACCGCACACGTTTTATTTTATAATTTACGAACAATACATGCATATTGTATAATTAACTTATGTTAATAACTCTCTCTTTAAAAGTATACCTTCTATAATAATTTCGTAATAAATGTATAGAAACATGTTTATCTAAAGAACAACAGTTACAGCCGCACTCAGAGTCCTTTTTTAGCAAATTATTCTAAAGAATAGGATAATCTTTTATCAAGGGACTGTGAGTACGGCACTTATACTTATGATAACTAGTAATAATCTAGATTTAAACATCTTATAATAAAAGTATAATATTATAAAAAAGAGTATTTGATTACAAATACATTTAAATTATTTACAAATGATCATATTTTGATGTATAGAATATTAATAGCTTTAATATAAATTCCATTGTTATCAATTGTTTTTATTATTCTATGGGAAAATAAAGAGGGCATGAAACTATAAGTTTACCAAAATGCCGTATGTATAATAAGCTAATCTTTATTCTTCTTCGTCAGAGTCAACTTACAGTCTAACCAGCCCTCCGATTCGAAAGTGTCCGATAGCGAACCGATTCGATTACAACTTACGTCTTTTTGTCATAGTAAAATACTGATTTATATCATTTTTTTTTTTTATAATTTCTGTACGGCTTGTAATTCTGGTATAACGAAAAATTCGATTAACTATTTCGTTAGTTAACTAGTGAAACAATGTAAGTAAATTACGATTATTGTAGATTCAAATAAATTGCAAACAAAACAGGGTAGATACCGTTTTTTACAAAATACGGTAACTACCCGGTGTTTTGGTAATCGAATCGAATATCAAATATAATCGTATGGTTCGGGATCGAGGGGCAGATGCGACTGAAAATAATTCTACCATGAAGCGAGCTTGGTGAAAAAATCGTTATGTTAAAAGTTCAATGTATATTTAAATATTATAAAGTCAGTCAGATATTGATGAAACCAGCTTAAATGCAAATTGACAAATAAATTCATAGTTTGGAAGACATTTTCTAGAAAACTGTTCGACCAAAGACATTTTTTTCTTTTTAAAAGCTTTTTAGTTTACTTGCCTTCCTTATTTTTATGTTTATAATAATGAAGTTATAAAAACTTACAATTCCACATAAATTGACTATCTCAGGTAATTCTATAATTTTTTCGAACGATTCGATTATGTGGAGTAGGATAAACTTCGAACAACAATAAAACAAAAACAAATCGCTCAGGTGGCCGCGATTGCATATAACTTGATTAACCTTAACTTTCAAACATAAAGTTTATTATCGTTTGCAATGTATTTACTACTACTTTGATTGAAAAGTATTCCTGTTTTTTTTTTTAAATAAGAACAAAATTATTTGTGGAAAAATAAAACATAATTTCTAAGCTATAATGTTGAAAAAACCATGTTGCAAAATAAGATCACAAACAACATTACTTATGGTCTAATTTGTCCGGCCGTTTATGGGACTCATTGAAAATCTAGTAGTATTATTAATCGAAGAGCATAAATGAATTAAGTTGAGATTCAACTGAAAACTATTTAATTTTTTTAACACAGTTTTTGTTGTGTTGAGTTTGGCACTGTTAGAAAAAATTGTCTATGAACATAATGCAGGAATGTCAAAAGTTTTTTTTTAATGTATCAACCATAGAACGTTACGAAAAATAGAGGCGTGAGTGATAACTGTAGGTCATCATCACCTGTTTAGCTTTTCCCAGCTATATTGGAGTGGCTTCCATTCCAAGCCCACGTTCGCACAGACATGTTTTTCGCACTGTCGCACTGGATTTTCAACGCATTGCTTAGCGCATAGAGTTGGAAATCCAACAGTGTATTTTTAGGCGCTGGGATACACTCTGTTGAATTTTCAATGCTCGGCTCAACACAGAGAGTTGAAAATCCAGTGCGCGATAAAATTCCGCCTTCAGCGAACCCGCTAACCAGATGGCAGGTACAGACGCCAGCACATCAACCTACCACAATCTGTCAAATTTCTTTAATAAATTTTCAACTTTATTGCTAAAGTATAAGGTTCAAAATTGATTGGGGAAATGTTGTGACAGTTTGGGGTAGGTTGATGTGCTGGTGTCTGTACCAGTGAAAATTTTAGGAATGGTAAAAACGGCAACACCAAAAATAATATATGTTAGGGCGTTCGCTACGTTCGCGTGTGGCCACGCGGCGGGTGCCTGCCTCGCGTGTTTGTATTGAAAGGTAATATGAGCGCTCTCTGGCGCGCACGCGTGCGACGTGCTTGTACACGCAGCGCGCCCGCTCCGTGCACCCGCCGCGTGCGCACGCGCGAACGTAGCGAACGCCCTTATCTCCCAGTAGAATCTCACCCTAAATCATCTGTAAAACCAAAATCTTTAAACTATAGCCTCCGTATCGCTTATAACATGTATGCCATGCTTCGTCAGAATCAACCGAACAATATCGTTACAGCTACGCGTCTTATAGTTCCTTCCCGAATTATCCTTAATCTTAATACTCTTTACCTTATCACACAACTTGCTGACTTCCGACTTACTCTTCTTCATCTCCTCCGGCTTCAACTTCCTAATAGTCGACGAACAACGTTTTTTCGAAGCCTCGACTTCGACTTTCTCCACATTACCTTCACTTACCCGCCTTTTGTAAAGATCGAAGTCGGAATCCTTGCTTAAGTAACTATTGAGAGAGGTATATGTCGTATCAAAAGTTACCTTGTCAATTTTGTGTTCGTTTGCATCGCTGACGATTTTGACAGCTTTCCCTGGGACGTATGTCGAAGGGACTTTGTCGAGATACGCCATTTTGGGTTTTAAAGGCCCACAGACAGGGCTAACAGAGTCAGTATGGGAGTTAGGCATGAGGAAGTTAGTTTTTCTGGGTCTTTTGACAGTTATGGTCTCGTCGATTATAGAGGGTTTGTCTCTGATTGATATGAGGATGTTCTTGAAGCTGGTTTCTTCAGGGGAGGCCATTATGACGTCTTGCGGTGACCGTTTGTCATAACTAGCGATTAACTCATTAAGGATTTTATACTCACTGTTCCAGGAAGCGTGAAAAGAGTTTTAATTGTTAGTATTTTGTGTTAATAAAGTCAGTTCATAATAATGCAACTTAATGCTAAGTTTGTAAGGTCGAAAATTGCTTAAAAGATTTCAGACATTAAAATTGGATATACCTATAAATAGGTAAGTTTGTTGTGTCGTGATTTTAGAAAACGTTATTCAGCCCTTTTTGTTACTTCTATAGCAGAAGGCGTTAACAACTTTTTTGAAACTTGAATAGTATTTAATTAACTTTAAAAAGAAACGAGGATATAACCATGATAAATGGTTTATTAATTCCCATAAAATTTGTATAAAAACAATATTTCTATAAAAATAAAAGTCTATGTCTGCAAACTGAATAGAAAATATATAAATTCATTAAACATATTTGGCTTTCAAACCACTTTTCATCTAATAATAACAAATAGGTAACTAAAGGACTACCAAATCAATATTGCAACATTGTGTTGAAAATCAAACAAAAGTCGACTTAAAAGAAACGTGAATTAAGTCGATTTTTGAAAGATACAAAGTGTACAAACTATTACATAACAAAACATAACTATTAAAATAATATAATTAAACATAAAACAAAAAAATATTATTTATGGTATAGACATTTCGATGTCATGAAGGTTAATAAAGTGAAAGTTCGTTTTTATACAATAATTGCCCGACTATACACAAGGTAATAAAATTGCTTGGCCATTCTCAGGCAATAAAACTTGCCCGGCAATTTATCAGGCAACTAAAATTGCCCGGCCATTCTCAGGCAACAAAAATTGCCCGGCCATTCTTCAGGCAACTAAAATTGCCCGGGCATTTTTCAAGTAACAAAAATTGCCAAAAAATTATCTAAGCTAGGTACAACACGGGGATAAGGTAGGTACGCACGTGACGCAATGCGGTGCTCCATACAGCCTGTGTTGTCTTACATACGCGAGAACTGCGTCATCTGTGAGGTATTTAGCGCTCTCGCCGCGGCGCACGAGTCGCCTGATTTGAGTTGAACTGACTTCGTTGGATATGTAGTTTGTTACTAGGATTACGTTATTCTGGAAAGGAGCAGTTTCAAGTAGTTATTACTTTTATTAGTAGAAGAATTGCTTGAGGAAGATTTTTGGACCTGGAAAGTATAATTTAACTCACATTAACCAGAAGAATACTGGTTCCGGTATGGGTGTCGAATCTCACATTAAACCAGAAGAATACTGTGTTGGTGTTGAATGCTTTTAAGTCGATTCTACTTCAACTGACTTTGGGTGACGGACGGATTACAATTCCACGCAGAGTCATATTTTGAGAAAAACACCAATAGGCCGACTATCCTTATGCCAAACGTGATAAATAACCCTGGCTTATCTCTTTAGTCTATGAAACTTTTATTGTGTGTTAACTAAAACATCGGTAACAATTTGACATGGACAGCGCCTTTATGTCTTAGCAGTAAGGGCGGTTTTCGTAGTGCAAATGTTTCGATTTTTTCGTCTCATTTCTCGATTCATAAAATAACTAGCAGCGCCCCGCGGTTTCACCCGCATGTCTCGATCCCGTAGATTCCTACGGGATAAAAAGTATCCAATATCCTAATTCAGGTCATGGTCTACCCAGGTGCCAAATTTCATCTAGATCCGTTCAGCGGTTATTGATTCTCCATACAAACTTCCACCCCCCTTTTTCACCCTCCGATGATTTCTGGGATGAAAACTATCCTATGTAAGGTCCCGGGACTCAAACTATCTCTCTATACCAAATTTCATCTAAATCGGTTCAGCGGTTTAAGCGTGAGGTAACAGACAGACAGACACACTTTCGCACACATTGCTTTAGACCCATATTGCTTGTGGCCCCTATGGCTTTGTGGCTAAGTTATAACAGCCGCACGGGTTCGCTTAGGTTAAGCTACGCTAGCCGCGGTTGGTCCATGGATGGGTGGCCATCTTTACATACCAAGGCCCCTCCGTGCCTCGAAAAGCACGTTAACCCGTTGGTCCCAGCTGTCATTCGTGGTCCGTGGATCTTTGACAGTCGTTACGGGTGAGAAGCTCGAGTCTGACAACCAGTCTTACCAGGGGATATCGAATTACCCAGTAACTGGGTTGTGGAGGTCAGATAGGCAGTCGCTCCATGTGAAATACTGGTAATCAGCCGCATCCGGTAAGACTGGAAGCCGACCCCAAAATAGTTGGGAAAAGGCTAGGCAGATAGATAGTTTACCCTATGTTTGTAGAGCATGTCCGACTCGTATATGAACCGTCCGGGGTCGCAGCCGGCGCGAGACACCACCACAAGTCCGTGACGACCCACTATGTCCTCCAACTGTACAGAAATAACATAACTTTAATAACAAACAATGGTGTTCACAAACCAAACTGAATTTAAGTTCAGTGCAAGTTTAGACGTGATTAAAAAGTTGCTTACTAAAATTACGTCAATTTACGTCAGGCGCTGATTAAATTAACAGGCTTGTAACTAAAATTTATCTTCTGTCCTTTTCTTAATGAAATAGAAAGAAAAAGATGCCAGGAACTTAAATTTAGTTTAGTTTGTGAACAAGGTAATCGACACCATTAGCTTCAACTTAGGGGAGCAAGATTTTTTTTTATTTTGGAGTAATGGTTTGCGACATTGTATCGAGGTATCTCAATAAATCAGTATGACACTGACTTGCGGTGTGGATAAATACGTAACACTTAAGATAATTATACTCACATCCTCATCCGACCACAACCCAGGCGTAGCGAAGGACTCCAACAGATCAGCTCCACACAACAGTTTGACGGTGACGCCATCTTGAACGTTGCCGTTCAGCTTCTCCATCAAGTTATCTGGTTCGTCAAAACTGTTGAGGTTGAGGATGTCATCTGGTAGCCAAGATGGCGGGTCCGGGTCGTTCTGTCCTGATAGGCAGTTGTTTATTGTGTCCTGTGGGGCAAGAATTTGATTATTTATCACAAGATTTTTTGCGCTATATACTTATGTATTTGTTAAGACAACAACAATAAAATCCAGAACAATCAAGGAAATTAATTGTTTATCAATTGACATAATACGCCGATTTTCAGTGGGTAAGTAATAACAGCCGCGCGGGATGATCGATCAGGTTAAGCTACGCTTACCGCGGTTGGTCCGTGAATGGGTGACCATTTTTACACACCAAGACCCCTCCGTGCCTCGGAAAGCACGTTAAGCCGTTGGTCCCGGCTGTCATTCGTGAATCTTTGATGGTCGTTACGGGTCGTCAGAAACCCGAAAGTCTGACAGCCAGTCTTACAAGGGGTTTAGTATTTCCAGTAACTGGGTTGAGGAGGTCAGATAAGCAATCGCTTCACGTAAAATACTAGATATTCAGCTGCATCCGGTTAGACTGGAAGCCGGTCCCAACATAGCTGGGAAAAGGCTAGACAGATGTGAAAATTTTCCTGAATTTACTACATTTTCCAAATGCTGCACAATGCCACTTCGAAAGCTGTCGAAACATAGTAGGTTCCCACTGATCCTGATAAAAGTTACTTCTTCTATGGAAATATCACCATGAGACATCAACTTTTAAAGTTGAAACACTGATGACAATACAATGCTGGTGTGCAAAGATTAAAGTAAAATACCAGAATTTCCAATAATGAACCTTATTACCATGTGTCAAGGTTCAATATTGAAGAATCCAGTGTTTGTAATTCAGCCTTTGAATAATTATTAATCTTGACTAATGAAAAATACATAATCTTATCAATCAAATATAACTATGAATGATGTGATCTATAATGACTATATTTTTTTCACAATTAATCATACCCAAAGCGTTGGCTCAGTCATTCACTATTTATCAATAACAATAACAGTTTTATTGATGTAATTGTTTAGTCATTACGAAAACACATTCAATTTCTAACAAAAGTTTGAAGTGCTCTTACATTTAATAAAAATAAGAGTTCAACTGTCACTATTGTTACCGAACTTAATAAGCTTGTCTGACCTCCACAAGACCACCAGCTGCATCCGGTAAGACTGGAAGCTAACCCCAACATAATCGGGAAAAATCTAGGTAGATAATGATGATGACATTACCTGATGATGCTGCAGTGTAAGTCTGGTCCTTGTCCAGCCAGACTGCTGTGTCTCCCATTCCGATATCTTGACCCATGATGATGACCTCAAGGCTAACTTCAACATGGCTATCCTGAAATCGACATTAATCTTTTAAACACTTCAGAATATTTACATTATGCAATCATGTCGAAGGCAGATAAAATTTTAGAAAAAGCTCTACTCCTTTGACCTTCATCTCTATCATTCATTCATATACAGGGGTGGCAGGGACATCAACGTACAAACTGTAACTATGAATTCAAGACATGATTCCAGAGGGTTCAATCTGTCTAGCCTTTTCCCAACTATGTAGGGGTCGGCTTCCAGTCTAACTGGATGCAGCTGAATACCTGTATTTTACATGGAGCGACTGCCTATCTGACCTCCACAACCCAGTTACTGGGTAATACGATACTCCTTGGTAAGACTGACTTTCAGACTTTCGCGCCTCTGGCGACCAGTAACGACTGTCAAAGATATACGGTTATCAAAAAAAAAAAAACACTTTTCCATAGAAAAGTGCAATAAGTACCTACATGGTGAAAATGTATGGAACAGCAATTTTTTCTTAATAACCGACGAAAATTTTCGACGCAGGAGGGTTCAGAATCATGTACTGAATCCATTGTAACATGTTGCGCGTCGTATTCCCTGCAACCCTGTATGTGTAACAGTTACTGTTAATAACTCCATTTGTCTCCTTAACCGCCTCATACTATAACTAGTTTCTGCCCGCGACTTCGTCCGCGTGATTTCACTCCCTCCCCCCATTCACCCTCTCAGGGGTAGAATTTCGAAAAACCCTTTCTTCGTGGATACCTACTCTTCACAAAAAACACACCCTCCAAATTTCATGTCTCTAGGACCAGCGGTTTAGGCTGTGCGTTGATATATCAGTCAGTCAGGACTTTGAATTCTCAGTATATACAGTATGGAAACCACATATATGCAATAAATTATACCACCTTGTTATCGCCTTTTCTGACGATATACAAAAAATGAACGAAATTGGTCGCGAAAAAAATCTGCTGTTTCCCTACATTTACATATTAATTATGTTCGCATAAGTGTACGGCCTGAGTGCCCGCTTAAATCGAGCGTCCAGCGGGGCGGGGCGTGCGGCGTTTGTGTCAAACAGATGCATTAACACGTAGCGTCCTGAGTGGCGGCCGAGCGGAGCGGGAGCAGCAGCGTTCTTGTTTGCGTCGAGCGGCGCGTCGCGTGCGAGTTCAAACCAGTTTGTGTTTGCAGCGGCGACGAAAGCGTGCACGCCATGTCGTTCGAAGACATTATTACAGAAATTGAACTTAAACCAGAATTATGGGCAACAACTCATGCCCTATTTAAAAATAGAATAATTAAACAGAAAGTGTGGAAGGAATTAGCAGTAAAACTAGGAATTGAAGGTAAATAATTGTTTTAGTAACCTATTTATTGGTTGTACGTTATAAAATTTTAAACATTAGTAATTCTATTATGCCAAAAATAGTCAGAAAATTGTTGGCGTATGTTTCTCGCAATCAGTGATGAACTGTTGTTTCTCTGACTGGAGGAAAAATGTGACCAGCTCACTCGAACGCTAACCGTGCACTAAGGCCACTGGGCGAACGCTCCTTCGCCGCTTGCACGCAACGCTGAACGCTCCGCTGGACGCTTTTTCACTCAGGCCGTACACTAACTCGTCAAAAATGTATGTAGTGTGGGGAACAGCAGATTTCTTGCATAATTTAGTTTCCATATTACTTTATATGCATAGAACTGTTGAGCTTGCAAATTGAAAAACAAGAGTGGCCGAAGTACAATCCCTTGGGGCACACCATAGTCATCATTAACATCATCTGCCTAGCCTTCCCAACTATGTTGGGGTCGAGTATAGTATAGTATTGTGCCAATAAACAAGTAGACAAACAAGCATTGAGCAAATGCTGCAGTGGCGAAGGTACCATACAACTCGATTCCCACCGGCTTCCCTTCGAAAATTCAGAACATAACCACTCTATAGTCAATTCATCATTGACATTTTCTCTTGACATTTTTTTTTTGCTCCGGCCTATCTCTGTCATAAATTCACCCTTCGCCACTGAAATGCTGTTCCACGTATTAAGGCAGTATGCCACTAGCAATTCCTGCATGGTTTGGAATTTTGTTATATTTTTAGATAAAAATTTTAAACTACCTTTGTGCAGTTGTGGAAATATTTAGGTAAGTAGTACTAACATTAACCCCGTTACTAATAAACGTTGTATAGCGTCTGTATAGTTACACACCGCTTTGTCTTCTTCCTTCGAAAGTCAAATTACTGACGACTGAAAGAGAGAAATCGGTGTGTAAATATCCATCTGATGTAATACGTTTATTAGTAAGGGGGTATGTATATTAACATTCCATATTTATTTAACAATACATTATGCGTTTATCAGCACCTTGAACTGTCTGCTATCTATATATAATAATTATTGTCTCACTATCTATGAACACTGGGTCTTTGTCAAGCATAGCATTATGATGTAACATGTTTAAAATGATCTAATTTTTCTTTCCTCTGTCCATCTGTCATCATGAATCAATTGAATTCGTCAAGCCGCGTCCTAACCGAAAGCGATTGTCGAGCGAGTACGCGATCAGCGCGATCAATTAAGTCGCGTTTGTGTGTACGTCATAACACAGATTTGTGACTGGTTTTTTTTCTTCAAGCAAGGGCAAGTGTTACTTCTGATCATGAGGTCTTGTATTCGGTTAACAATTCGGGCAGTGTTATTGGGTTTTTCTACCAGAAATTTCTCAGTAATAGCCTGGAGTGATTTTTCGAAACCTAGAAAAAATTAAGCCAAACGTTTTAAAGTCTATTCTAGATACTGACAGTACTGCTAGCATCTGAAGTCACAACACAAGAAAGCCATTGTAACTTCGCGCCATTCAGTGCAATAATCGTTTTGCGTGGAAAGGACGGAAGAATAATTTAAAAAGCGTGTAACTTTTAAATTTTCCCTCCAATTTTTTTTTTACAAATCGTTTGTTTTACTAACATCGAATCGAAATAATAAAATAAGTAAATAATCTATTTATATTTTTTTATACTAATAATAAAGCTGAAGAGTTAGTTTGTTTTGAATGTGCTAATCTCTGGAACTACCAAGCGGATTTGAAAAAATATTTTTGCATTTAATAGGCTAATTCTTGAGGAAGGCTATAGACTATTTAACACGCTAGGACCAATAGGAGCTGAGCAAAAAGAAAAAAAGTCAGAGAGAATGTGAAAACAAAGTAATAGAGATGGGGAGTTTTATAAAAATGTGACTGTTATTTTAGTATAGGCATTGTGTATCTTACGGCTACCACGCGAACGAAGTCACAGGCAGAAGCTAATTCATGTATATTTTTGATAGTAGTCAAATAGCCTATTCATTTACACGATCGCGTATTCGCGCGACCATCTCTTTCGGTTAGGACACAGGGTCACGCCCGCGCCATTGGATCCTAGGCTTCATGACAGGAAGAGAGATGTGGAAGTCCATGGGCGAGACCTTTGACCAGCAGTGTGGTGCACGAAAGGTTTACAAAAAAAAAACTTTTCTCACAAGAGTTTTACTATATGACTGGACTGCCTAGGTAAAAGTAGATGAATATTCATGGAGGCTCTTTTATTGCAAGTAATGATGAAATAATTTGGAATTTTAGTACAAGCTTCTAATTTCTGTATATACGAGTACATGTACCCATCACTTATTATAATATTATTACCTGCCTGAAGCAGTTCTATTTATAGTTTTTAACTCATAATTTGTATAAATTAGTTAATCCTATCCTTATAAGTTTCCCTGTTGAATATTGTTGTTACCATAAGGTAAACAACTAAAGGTAGGTGACAATGTAAACCACCAGGATTTCCATAAGACTTTTTTTTTTTTGTTTTCCTATAGGTGTGAGAAAAACAAACTAGCTAGATTTTTTCCAAAAATTTTACGCACTGTACTTTATAATATAAAGTATAATAAGGTAGGTTTTTGTTGGTTTTTTGTTTTGAAATAAAGCAGATGGTTTAGTAAAATATTTCTAAATATTAATAAGGATTAAATTGATATCGTAAGTTATGTAAATGTAAATAAATACCTACATAGATGGAACGGTTTTAAGCATTTACCTGTGTTGAGCGGGTACCAAGTCTTTCTTTCCATATGCATCATGCACAGGGCACACCAAACCTCCAACCACATTGCCTAAGTTCAGGCTGTGGATATAATCTTTGGCAATTTCTAGAAAAGTAATTAAATATTAACAAAATTCTGTTATGAAACCTTAAGCAAATAAATGGAGTCATGTTTCATAAGATTTCCATTACCTACTCTATCATACAAAGCCCGCAGTTCTGTTAGTTACATCTATTCTAAATGCTAAAGGTCGATAGTTCAAGTTCACTGCAATAATATTAATCAAAAATGCAAAATAATTGCGCATTTCATGTTCGATTTCCGATTACTTACCGAACATGCGAAGATGCATGTACGTCGGAGGGCTGAAACTGCCACAAGCCATAATAACAATCTTTCCGTACGACATTTTGCGGCTTTTTTAATCAACACTGTTTATTTTACACTTCTATACTATTTCACAATTTTTATCACATCACAACAAATTCGCACTTCTGCGAAGAACCGTCCTTTCATTGATTCAACTTCAGAATGCAACAAAATTGAAAATTCAGCTACTTTTACGACGCACTATAAAATTTAATGTCATTTTTTCCTGATCGGGTAATGTCACTTTTGAAACTGCCATTCTACGCAGAATTTGGCAGATTTGACAAGAACAAATTTATATAAAAAAAGGTAATTATTCTTTTGTAAATGATCTATTAGTTTTATAAATGCCTATTACATTACAGTGTAATAAATAAATTGTACTAAATCGGTGAAGTGAGTATTTTGTTACATTTATTTTCATTCGAAAATCAGTGTCACTTGTTAACTTGTAACGGGACGCACATAACGCGATTGAGTTAAAAATGCATGCACTTGCAGTAAAATGTGCTGAAATTACAGGTCGTCTTAAAATACCGCATAGCTTTCATTTGACACTTTGTCCTTCTATAGTGCTTTTGTGGACCACAGAGTACATTTTATTAAATATTGTGGACCGGTTATTATCACATCACAGTAAACCCGAGTGTATTTATTTATTTACTTGAATACGTAACGTAAATAATTAATTATGAATAGAAGCGAATGAAAGGGACGCGTCGCTGCAATATACAAACAAGAGGTGACACTTGCAAGTTTACAGTTGCTATTATAACCTCGCTGATAATCAGCTGGGTAATAAAAACATTGCAAGTTGTAATTTTCCAAGAAAATGAGATTGACATTGCGTTTACTTTCTTCTGTTGTGCAAAAAACTCAGTTTTATATCACCACGCCGATATTTTATGTGAATGCGGGTAAGTGAGGCAGTTGTCACAATACTTTTTAGTTTACATGGAATGGCAAAATGTTTGAATAACATTTTCTAGATCAGGTTCAAGGTTTTGTTACAAGCAGGAAGTGAAAGTAAATCACACTAAATAATTCGAACTTCAACATTTACAACTAACTGTAGATAGAATATGCTTTATTATTATTGTATCACTGTTTTTAGGATTCCGTACCCAAAGAAAACTAACAGGACCCTATTGCTAAGCCTCTGCTTTCCGTTCGTTTGTCAGTCTGTGTGTCAGCAAGCTGTATCTCATGAACCGTAATAGGTAGACTAGACGGTTGAAATTTTCACAGTGTGTATTTCTATTGCCGCTATAAGAAGAAAATAAAATTAAGTTACAAATGAAAGGGGGTCTCCCTACAAGAAACGAGTTTTTTTTTTCCGGCGTTTATTGCCTTGTGGTAAGGAACCCTTCATGTCTTCTTGTCCTACTTCCTTTGCCCTTGGCCCTTTTTTTTTGTTTGATAATAACTGGTGCAGTGATGGCCCAGTGGTAAAAGGCCTTGACTTACGAGTTGTATGTAGGTCGTGGGTTAGCACCCAAGCAGGCGCTTTACTTTGTGTAAATTATTTCATCACCACTGCTCTCAAAACGGTGAAGGAAAACATTGTGAGGAAACCAGCATGTCGTAGAACCGAAAATTCGAAGACATGTGACATCTACCAACCCGAACCAAGCCGAAGGTGGCGTGACGATCTAATATCATTTGCAGGGCCAACATGGCCAGAGATCGCACAAGACAGGGAGGCTTGGAAGAAAAAAGGGGAGGCCGCCCAGCAGTGACACACAAAATAGGCTAATAAAAAAAAAATCATCTTGCAAGTCCAATCTGTGCTTAGGAAACCTATTATTCTTTATTACAGCTCCACACCTGGGTCACTTGTACACAGCGGTAGTAGCAGATGCGATACAGCGGTTTGAGAAACTCACCAATCCCGACTGCCATGTCATATTTAGTACAGGTATGTTATCATTGATGATGAGCAGTGATGAGCAGCGGTGGCCCAGTGGTAACGGCCGCGACTTACGAGTTGCAGGTCGTAGGTTCAGACACTGAGAGGCACTTTGTGTAAATTATTTCATCACCATTGCTCTCAAAAACGGTCAAGGAAACCGACATACTTATGCTAGAACCAAAAATTCAAAAACATGTCTACCAACCGGCACTGGGTCCACATGGTGGATTACGACCTGCTGATTTAGATGACATTTAGTATAGAGATAGTTTGAGTCCCGGGAAAGGATATAGGATAATTTTTATCCTGATATTCCCACGGGATCGAAACTTGTGCGGGTGAAACCGCGGCGCGCAGCTAGTTAAGAATAAGTTAGATGAATTAAAATCTAGAAGAAGGCTAAAAGGATGGCATTTGCCATTATTAAGTACCATAGCCAAATATAATAAATTTCCTATGGTATACTGCATTCGTGATTTAGTTTCCAAACATGTAAACAAATGTGTTTTTCAAATCAAACTTTTCCTTGTGCTTTGTCTTCACCGTCCAGTCGGTTAGAAACCATCCAAATCGTCACGCCAGCGTTTTTTGGCCCTGCCTCGGTGACGACGCCCGTCTTCAGGCACCCACTGTGTGACGACTTGGGCCCATCTGTCTGTATGTATCCTATAGGTGACCCACCTAGTCCCACTTCAGCGTCACAGAATTATCGCCAACATCGGCTATATATACCTGTCTTACTTTTATTTTAGAAAAAGAATTAAGGATCCGTGAAAAAAAGCCCATGAAATCCAATATGCACGCGAACGAAGTCGCGGGCATAGCTAGTTCATAATATTTTAAATTTTGATGTTTACGTGAACATAATAATATTGCGGTGCTTAAAATAAACAATCTGAAGTTTATTAGAATCTCATTAGAATGTTAAAGTAAAAACATTATCAGTTAATGTAAGAACATATACATATAAGTGCATAACTTATAGAGATTGTTATCAGTCCTTAGTTCACTTATAGAGATTGTTATCAGTCCTTAGTTCACTTATAGAGATTGTTATCAGTCCTTAGTTCACTTATAGAGATTGTTATCAGTCCTTAGTTCACTTATAGAGATTGTTATCAGTCCTTAGTTCACTTATAGAGATTGTTATCAGTCCTTAGTTCACTTATAGAGATTGTTATCAGTCCTTAGTTCACTTATAGAGATTGTTATCAGTCCTTAGTTCACTTGATTTGCTAATTAGTGTGACCCTGCGTCCTAACCGAATGCGACAGTCACGCCAATACGCGATCGTTTATGTGAAATAAAATATATTGATTTGATTTGAACGTAAACGATTATCTAATCATTTGATATTTATCTACCAGGTACAGACGAACACGGCACCAAGATACAGCAAGCGGCCGCTAAAGCCAAGCTCTCCCTACCAGAGTACTGCACCAGCATATCCAATGAATACAAGGACCTGTTCAAGGAGTTCAATGTTGATTACACAGACTTCATACGCACCACTGAAGACAGGCATAAGGAAGCTGTCAGGCATTTTTGGGTGAGATCTTATTTAAAATCTTTCTTTAAACATATAACTTGATTATAAACCTTAAATTTCAAACATAAAGTTTATTATCGTTCGCCATATATTTACTACTTTGATGGAATAGTAAACGTCTTTTTAAATAATAATAATTTTATTTCAGACATACAATTCTAGTCCATAGTTTCAACTCATGCAATTAAAATTATGTACTTATAAAATATATTAAATTCCAAACAGATAAAAACCCAAAATACAATTGTGATTAATTAACTTTAAATATTCAACAGCACAAAAATTAAAATAAAAACAAAAATATTTACTTATAGAAAAATAAAACATATTTTCAAAGCAATAGGGTTCAAAAAAATATGTTGCAAAATGAGACCACAACTTTACTTGTGGTCTCATTTTCACGGCTGTTTTTGATGCGCCCATCAGAAATGTATTACTATTGTTGATCGAAGCTACCGTTATCCTACCTTTATCGCAATTTATTTGATATCAGCGCAGCACATCTTTTCCTAAACATCTCAATCAGTCTCAGTATTACATAAGTCTGATTTTAAAAGCAAGAACCGATGATAAAATTAATGTTTTATTTACAGAACAAGCTAGTAAGAAAGAATTATGTGTACAAATCTAAGTACAGCGGCTGGTACAGCGTCAACGATGAGGCGTTTGTGCCCGAGACACATGTCAAAGATGAACTCAGGGATGGGGAGAATGTAAGGCTACATTTATTTATTTATGGTCTGTACCAAATGTGTCTGACGAAAGTTTAAACAAACGCTTTTCAGGTCAAATTCTTACGCGATCACTCTACCAGGGTGGCAGCGACATCGACGTGCAAACTGTGATCATGAATTCAGCACATTATTCTAGACCCCCCAGCATATACATTTTTGTCGGTTATAAAAAAAAACACCAGCTGTTTCATAGAAAAGTGCAATACAACAACATGCAACAGCTTTTTTTTCAACTCCCGTCGTTGTATGGAACTGGATCCATGGCAATAGGTTGTGCGTCGATGTCCCTGCTAACCTGCGGGGTAATTGCGTAACACACTATCGGTAGCAATGGGTGTCATTTTGACAGTTCATCAGCATTCATTGCGTTATTTACGTTGTTGAGCAAAAACATTTTTCGAACATATGAAGCAATGGATTAGCAATATCCTTCAAAATTATTCAGGTTGAGATTGATAGTTTTACGCAATTACGGTGCTGTATAAATGGGATTAGTAACACATTAATCTGTATTTAGAAGGTTTCAACTTTATATCTCATCTCACCACTTTTTTTATTTGAATAACATTTTTTTTTTCTATTACTACATTGTCCCACTGCTGGGCAAAAGGCCTCCCCCATATTCTTCCACCTTTCCTTGTGCTGTGCCTTCTCCGTCCAATCGGTTAGGAATAACATTATTATTGAAAAATTATCGACGAAAATTGAAGTTAATTTTATAATGTTACGTCATAATGGTGACCTGTGAACTGTAACACAGGTTTTATTCCTAAAACCTACTTCAGGCACCAGTCTCTCACAAAGGTGTAAAAAGGTTTGCAGTTTTATGTTCGCACTATTTTTAAGACCACTTATTGTGAAGAGAGAATAAATGATATATTTACTATTATAATCTTTCATATTTTTTTTATCTACTGCAGGGCAAATACCTCCTTACTCTCCTCACACGTCGTTCTGTTCACAGCTGGGACTTTTCGTGTTTATTATTTATTTAACTTTTAATTTTAATAATATTATTTGATTTATATGGTGTACATAATAAAGAGTATTCTATTCTATATTGCAGGTAAAAGTGTCAGTTGAATCTGGCCACAAAGTGGAATGGACCGAAGAAACGAACTACATGTTCAGGCTGAGCGCCTTCAAGACACATCTACAGGATTGGCTAAAAAATGGTATGAAATATTTATTATTTACTAGCTGACGGGACAGACGTCGTCGTGTTTCCTACAACTCGATCGCAGCGCCACCTACCGGGTCCCATTGTAAATCTAAACAAGCAAGGGACCCACTCAAACACACAAAAATGTTCATCAAAATCGGTCCAGAACCAATCAACCGGTTGCGAGCACTATACACCTGAATTTTCTGAAGAAAATCACCAATACGATCATTATTATGCCATTCTTGGGTGTCTTTTACGTACCTGTTATGTGAAAGGGCTTTGAAGGTCCGTGGCAATTGGCAATCCACCTGACCGCCATTATGATCTTTTTTCAAAATGGCGGCCACACATGAAATCTATACGCGACAGTAAGTCTGCCAGGCTCCATATAAAAATCTTCAATCCTCTTTCTTTCTTTTATGGTTAGTAAGTAATGATTGCAACATTGTCCTTTAATTGTTTTTATTGGCAACATTATTATATGTGTCATGAATATGTCAATTTCAAACTCTTCTCTGCTTTGCCGCGTTTATTAAACTCGTTACAATATTTCACTCCGTGGTTTTATTAAAGTATTCACAGTAACCCACAACCCATCATAATCTTCACCTTGAAAATTGTGAGTTTTCTTCACAGACGGTGTGATAACGCCATCCAAGTTTCAGAAGCAACTACAAGAGATGTTGGAAGGTGATGCGTACCTACCCGATATATCGGTCAGTCGGCCGTCCAACAGGGTGCACTGGGCGATACGGGTAAGTTACATAAAGGTCTTCGAGCAGTTGTGGCCAATTGGTAACGGCCGCGACTTACGAGTTGTAGATCGTAGGTTCGAACCCAGACAGGCAGTTTATTTTGTGTAAACTATTTCACCACCACTACATCAAAACGGTGAAGGAAAACATCGAACAACAACATGTCTTAGAACCAAAAATTTCGAAGACATGTGACATCTACCAACCCGCACTGTGCCCGCGTGTTGGATTACGGCCCACTCCCTCTCACCGAGAGGTCTGTGGCCCAGCAGTGGGAACATTATAGACAGGCTTATTCTGCTGCATAAAAGTCTTTGGGTCCATCAATTTTTTTTCGCAGCGTAATATTTGTTGGCAATGCTGAATATGAGCCTTGTGAGCTAGGGCGTTGTGGCTCTCTCCTGGACAAAGCATCCCCTTGTCCCTACAACCTACTGATACTCTATTTTGTGCTGTTTCTGTCCGAATCTGTCCAGAAAATACATCTGATTATTACGCCTTCAAGTTCTTTGCTTATTTAATTTATTATCAATTCATTGGTCACCTTATAAATTGTATGCATCCTAGGAGAACTAGCTTTTGCCCACGACTTCGCCCGGAGGTCAGAATTATCCCACGGGAATATACTACCGGGATAAAAAGTAGAGAAGATAAAAAGAGAGGAGTCTTATGTTCCCAGTTCATGGTCTATGGATGTGAAAATTTCATAAAAATCCGTTCAGCCGTTTTAACGTGAAAGCGTAACAAACAAACAAACGGTATTTCGCAATTAATAAAAGATAATGGATAAAGCCCTTTGGTTTTTTTATTTTTAACTGTTTTTAGTTTAGTTTGTGATCTTCCTGAAGGTACGAGTCGCAATAAATGCTTTTTGTTTCTTTCTTTTCGCCCAGAAATTATTGTAAAAAGTTCAAAAAAGGCCAAGGAGTTCATTTTACTCTTCTTCATCAGGTGCCAGGTGACGAAGAACAAAGTATATACGTGTGGTTAGACGCACTGATCAACTACCTGACAGTGGTGGGCTACCCTGACGAGAGACACATGAGGGCGCTGAGAGCCTGGCCAGCTGACGTGCATGTTGTGGGCAAGGATATACTCAAGTGAGAATAATTTTCTTAAAAGCTGTTTCATAGAAAAGTAAATAAGTAAGTAACTACGCGGTCAAAGTGTATGGAACAGCTCATTTTTTTTTAATCCTTCGAAAAATCATGTGCTAGATTCATTGTTACAATTTCTGCCACCCCATATTTTCACATCAAGTCACATACTAAAAACCAGTTACAAAAAACCTAACCCATCTTCTTCACTCCCCAGATTCCACGGCATATACTGGCCAGCTTTCCTAATGGCCATCAAATGGCACCCTCCACGTCGCCTGGTCTGTCACTCTCACTGGACAGTTGATGGCAGCAAGATGTCCAAGTCGCTGGGCAACGTGGTTTGCCCACGAGGCAGCGCTGTGGGCAACGAGGCACTGAGGTATCTGCTGTTGAGAGAAGCTACGATGGCCAGTGATGCTAGTGAGTATATAATTCGTATAGTAAGATGTCCAAGCTGTTGGGCAACGTGGTTTGCCCACGAGCCAGTCCCGTGGGCAACGAGGGACTGAGGTAGATGGCCTGTGAATATATGTATTTTTATGCACATATTCGGTTTGCCGATGGTCGCTGCTTGCAACTGCGATATAAACTTTGCCAACCTTACAATAATAAAGTTGAAATGTTTTGTGAATTAGAAAAAAATAAAATACAGGACTATAAGTCGTTCTATTTACATATAGTGACCACGAAACTGTTGACACGTAGTTTTTTTCTTTTGTGCTTTTAAAATGGCAATGATTCAACACGTGCGCAGTTCTCACCCTTTTTTTTTTAACAGAATGCGGTTTTATTACAGTCTAGACACGATGCATATTCGTTTAAACCGGTTTTTGACTCTGATTCCTATCTAACAGCATCAATGTGAAAGCAAAGTACTAAAATACATTTTTGTTTATTTTCAGATTACAGCGAAACGAAACTATTAAACGTAGCTAACTCGGAACTCGCCGACACACTAGGTAACCTCGCGTCGCGTTGCTGTGGCGCGGCTCTCAACCCGCGACACGAGTTCCCCACGCTTCACGCCGCTGAACTAGCCTCCGTCGCTACCAACCAACATGCGACCATGCTGATGGAGTATGTCGAGAGTTTGCCTGGTCAGTGTTACATGTCCTTCAAAATATAGCCTAGATAAATGAGACTGAATAACAGTGTTGGACCAAGTATAGAACCCTGTAGAATGCTGAAGTTTGAGGCCTGAATTTGATCTTGATTTAGTTGAAAAATCGACGTACTTATCCGTGGAGTAATTAAGTACGTCGATTTTTCTACTAGTTACGTGCTTTATGACTTATGGAAATTATGGACATACGTAAATTGGTAATCATATTTTCCTGAAAGTTCTTTTGGCATGGATAAGAGATAGAGCAGTGGTGGCCCAGTGGTATCGGCCCCGACTTACGAGTTGTAGGTCGTGGATTCGAACCCAGGCAGGACCGTTACCTTTGTGTATTTAATTTCATCACCACTTTTCTCAAAACAGTAAAGGAAAACATCGTAAGGAAACCGGCATGTTTTAGAACCAAAAATTCGAAGACATGTGACATCCGCCAACTGGGCCCGCGTGGTGGATTATGGCCCGCTTTCTCTCACAGAGAGGAGGCCTGTGTCCCAGCAGTGGGAACAGCACGAACTGATTATGCTGATGGATAGGAGCCCAGGCAGGAATCTCCAATTACTTATGTGTCATTTCTTTCCCCCACAGAGATATGCCACACGCACTACAAAAACTACCATTTCTACAAAGCAGTGGACGCCGTCATCAAAGTGCTTCACGTCGCAAACGTCTTCTTCGAAAACATCAAACCTTGGGAGTTGCGCAAGAAACCAGAAAGTCAGAAAGAACTCGACGTTATCTTACACATTACTATGGAAACGCTAAGAATATGTGGAATTATCCTCCAGCCAATCATACCCGAGATGACGACAAAATTATTAGATAAACTACAAATTGGTAAGGATTGTAGGAGCTGGCAACACTGCGAGACGCCATCTTGGAGGCTCAAAGGCGCCATCTATGAAACTAAGAACATTCAAAGTGGGAAGTTCGTGTTGTTCCAAAGAATCTATGAGAAAAAGGTTGCGCAGGCTGATCAGAGAAAGAATGTACAGGCTGAACAGAAAAACGTGCAAGTAAAAAAGAAAAAGGCTCAGAAGAAAAAGGTTACAGCTGCGTAGTTCTGATTTGAGATTTTTTATTGTAGAATTTGGTTAGATAGAAACGGGTTTTAGAAATAAAGTAGTATAATAGTAGAATTATATTCAAAAGAACCATTTTAAAGTTTGTTACAGCTTTGGTTTTTAGACGCTTCACTTGTTGTTAATTTTTGTGTTTCATTCGGCATCTTTCACAGTTCAGTCGAAGTGAATCGTCTGAACACAAAAATAATCAAAGTTAAAAATGAATTAAAAAGTTGTCCGATACAACGATGTTGGATTTCGGCACTAGGCATCTTTCACTCGCCTACCGAATGATCAAAAAATTAACTGAAAAGTGCAGAATCAACGTTCATAAAGTGCGTCTCACGAAAGAAGTCCCGTAGAGGCGGCCGGCGCCACTGTCGTGTGACGTAATCATAAATAATTTAATTCATCATAATTTCACGCACTGGTTAATAAAATACACAATCTTCTTCTATATAAATAAAACAAAGTCGGGTATTACACCATTTATAACTCAAGAACGGCTGGACCGATTTTTATGATCTTTGAGTTGTTGGATTTGTCTCCGCCCCGAATAGCATTTTGTCGGTGTCGTGTGCACGTGGAATTAAACAAAATGACCATTCACTCGAGTGAAGCGTCTGATATCAGATTTAGTGTTTCATTGAGTGATATCATTCGTAAAAACCTATAGTTTTGGTGGGCAGGGCACATTGCTCGCAGAACAGATGGCCGACGGTCGAAAGGTTCTGCTGGAGTGGCGACCGCGTACCGGAAGACGTAGCGTTGGAAGGCCTCCCACAAGGTGGACAGATGACCTTGTGAAGGTCGCAGGAATCCGCTAGATGCTTGAAGCACAGAACCGGTCGTAGTAGAGGTGCTTGGGGGAGGCCTATGTCCAGCAATGGATAAGTTTTGAAATTTTAATGGCTAAAACATAAACATATCGAAATATTTAAAGGAAAGCAGTTTTATAAAGAGCTTCGAAATGATTTTAAGACATTAACATAGCGTAGAAATATTTAATATTTGTGTGCGTTTCTGATGTGTGCAATGTTATAAATATAATGCCATATTATTACCAGCGAATTTAGTTGTATGGAAGTGCTAAGTTGCATTTCTCAATGAGTGCTTGAATTTAACCTGAGTAGCTGTAAGTTTGA
Organism: Hydraecia micacea; assembly: GCA_914767645.1. Classification (NCBI taxonomy): domain Eukaryota; kingdom Metazoa; phylum Arthropoda; class Insecta; order Lepidoptera; family Noctuidae; genus Hydraecia; species Hydraecia micacea. The sequence continues at coordinate 2,326,276 of OU611798.1, forward strand.
ACAACATAACATCACGCTTGTAATACCCAAAGGGTTAGACAGAAGTGTACCTATAGTACATCAACCATAAGTTTGAATAGGCAGAATAAAAGTGGGGTCTATAGTTCGGAACTAGTTGTGCGCGCCTTAGGTATGGTCGCGGTGTGAGTGCGGGGCGGGGGGGGGGGGGGGGGCGTCACTCAGTACGTGTGTTTTTTTTTTGTAAATATGATTATTTGACGAGGCACTACTCAGTTATATTGCAGTTATCCATATTATTACAATGTTTAATACTTTATAATCGTCTTCATTGTAGTTTTGCTTTCATAATCAATTGGCTATAATTCGCGACTCGTATTTATATTAAGTTAACTAGCGAAACTCTGCAGACGTGTTGTGGGGTATCGACATGTAAATATGATAAATTAAAATATGATGTTTTTTATGGTCGACGACCGCTGTCTATTTACAGTTACTTGAAGTATGAGTTTAGACGAGATCATTTTTATTTGTTCGACCCATCGCGTCTGCGGAGTTTCACTAACTAATCTAAATTGACCCTGTATAAATCTTTAACATTAAAATTAACGAAAAGACTGTTTCTTCTATATTAATAGTTTGCTTCCTTATCTAATGTATTTGAGATTCTGATCTTTATTAGTTTTAGGTTTTAAGTAGAATAGCTTGTGGTGCATTTTTGTATAATTCCGATTTTAATTTTATTTACATGTGTCGAACTGTTATTTATGTTTAATAAATTGTTGAATTTGAATCATGAGTTTTTATGTTCTACTCCACCTATAAAACAAACAAGTTGAATTTATGTGAGCTTAGTACTGTAGATTGGTATCGAGAAGACTTGGCTTTATAAAAGCTTCGGCTATAGTCAAAACTTCTCAAAACTTTTTACATTGTGTTTTTGTTTAGGATAGATGAGTTGTACCAACAATCCATACTAATATTATAAATGCGAAAGTGTGTCTGTCTGTTACCTCTTTACGCTTAAACCGCTGAACCGATTTAGATGAAATTTGGTATAGATAGTTTGCGTCCCGGGAAAGGACATATGATCGTTTTTATCCCGATATTCCCACGGGATCGACACATATGCGGGTAAGTCCGCGGGGCGCTGCTTGTTGTTAATAAAAAATAAAGATGTTTTTTGTATGATTATGTGAGATGCAAGTAAGTAGAGACGTCTTAGTATAATTGGATTGTAGAGTAGCGATACGATTTATGAAGCATTCCCTTTAAAACAGCCCTCTGCGCCCTCTCAAAGCGAAGCAATAAGGGTCTTAAAAGTGCCACCCTAAACTAAGATGCAATAGGTTAGGAGTGACTGAGCTAAAGCAAAATAAATAATTTTCAACAGTAAGAAAGCAACTACGTTTCTGTGCTTTTTAATTGGAAACATACACTTTCGTACACGAGTTACTTTTACGTCAACATGTTTATTCCAACTTAGTGTGCAATCAATGTGTACTCCTAGATACTTCAACGCAAGATGTTCTTTGAATGAGGAGGGCAACTGCAGGTGTTAAGTGCAGGATGGGAGCATCTATGAACTTTTATAGCCGGAATGCTAGGCTCTGTAGAAGAGTTCGCTGTGATAGCAAATAGTAGGTTTTGGAGACATTTAATGTTAGCAGATTACATCAGCCAGTCCATCACTACACCAAGAACATCTTCAGCCGAGCGGTGAGCAGAGGTCCAGGTATCTCCACTTATAATAAGTGCAGTGTCATCAGCGTAGCCAAGGATCTTGCAGTCCGGTACAATGAGTTGGCATAGCCTGTTTACGTATACAAAAAAGAGAGTAGGACCCAGCACACTGCCCTGCGAGACTCCGAAAGATCAATTCTCATCGGTCGCTATTGCAGTTCTCTACCTTAACTTGCTGACTACGATCAGTGAGGTAGTCGCAAAAGATCCTTAAGAGCTGCCTCTCTTATTCCTAATGCCTCCAATCCGTGTATAAGGATGGGAGTAGAGACTGTGTCAAAAGCCTTGGCCATATAAAATATACCTATCGTTTTAGTCCTAGTGTCGAGATTCTTAGTGATGTGATTTGATAACTCAAGCACAGCATCCTCTGCTGAGCAGACATTTCCGGAAGCCATATTGGTTTGAGGAAATTGCTTTATTGTGCTTTAAATAATTCAAGCCTGTTATTTAAGATGTTGAAAAAGGTCGTGAGAACCGATATAGGCCTATAGTTTGCGACACGCTCCACCCCCGCCCTTGAATATAGGTGTAACTAATGCCTTTTGAAGGCGTTTGGGAAGATGCCTTTTGATAAGCACAAATTCCATACATGAGTGATTGATATTGAAAAAGTATTCGTTTCAAACAAAAGGATTATAAAGAAAACACACATTCTATATCGGAGTCAATTTATTTACGAATATGCTTATTAAATAATAATATTTGCATCAAAATACTGCAATAACGACTAACAGTATGAAGGAAAGCTAACCATAACACTATTAAGCTAGATACAGCAACGCGTTGCGGTTGCATTGCAACCGCGCGCGCAACACGATGCAGTAGCATGATACGCCATCTACTTCGGGTTGGTTCGGGTGACGGAAATTGCCGAAAGAACAAAAGATGGCTGGCTGCTTGAGTATCATTTTTCTCTTACAATCATCATTGAGGCACGAAATTCCTTTATTATTATTTTATTTTATTGTGAAAATATTTCGTACTTAATATTACTCTCTGGCCCTCTATTATAAATGTGTTACCCACACACACACATGTGAAGACATTTCTTTCGGTAATCTTCGTAAACCCGAAGTCAGCCGAAGTTATTGCATATCATGCTACTACACTTCAATACACTTAGTCGAAAATGCATCAAATGAGTATGATACAGGTATGATACTAATTAATTAATCATTATCAATATTATATATAAATTCTTACAAAAATTCGGTGACCCATTCATGTTTGCTTAAATGCTTATTTAAAACTGTCATCTGTGAACGTCGTTGTAACAAGGAACACTATTTTATATATTTAGAAGTCATCACGATTTAACGACGTTATATTGATACTAATAAAACTATTTTTCATAAGAATATATTGGCATTAATTTCACTGTCTTTTATATAAAGTTAGTTTACTCTAGTACAAAATGGCGCCGACTTTTTGTCGTACATTGTCGCTTTTATATGAAAAATTTCAATCTATTAGAGTATAAAGTAAAAAATCTGTCAATGTACGTCAAAAACTCGCTACTCATTACCATTGTGTTAAGCCATTATCATTTAAAACAATGTTCACAGACAACACTATAGCTCAATGACTTTGCCCTAAAAGTAACTTCAAATACTAAAAAAATCTGTACAATTGAGCTCCCAAGTTGAGCATCGTTGAGTCCAGCTCATCAAACCGAGCATTTAGCTCAACTTACGTGCATTCTGATATTGACTTTATTACTTAGTTTTAAAATAAACTGTTCTTATTACTTAATAACATAACTTAAATAAAAATGCATTATGGATGGTAACACTATAACTTATACGCAACGTAACTTTTGTATAAGCTGAAACACAGCTAATAAAGATAGCATAAGAAAGAGATGGAAAACAGCTTCTAATTGAGTAGGACAAGCAAAGATAGCAAGGCCAAACTATGTTCCATCTCTTTCTTCCTTGATAGCATTGATGTTATAATTTATCTGTCTAGCCCAAATACTTAAATCGTTAGATTCGCTTGAACGCTTCAAAAGATGGTTACATTTTTGTTTTGTTGACAATAACATTTGAAGAATAGTATTGTCTCGGTCATTTATAGTGTTAATCGTATATACCGTTTCATGCGGCGTGTTAGAGTTCAATCTTCCTTCTTAGTATGGACACTTTTTCATACAAGTTCGGTACATGGATGCGCAAACTGATGAAACCATGAATTCAGCACATTTTTTTTTTTATTTGAAATAGACTTGTTCTTGACTCTAGTCTAGGTCAAAGGTGACAAAGACAAAGTCGACGATGGAGCGAGCTTACCCAGAAAAAGCCTGTTCACTCTCACTTTGAAGAGATTCGGGTTGTATGCGCTCGGAATAACATACCCAGGTAGAGAGTTCCACTCTTTTGCTGTGCGCATTATAAAGGACATTTGAATGATTGCATGATTACAATTACATGACATAAATAACTGTTCCATAGTGTTTGACCGCGTAGGTATTACACTTTTCTATGAAACTTGTGATTTTTTTGTTTAATAACTGACGAAAAATCATGTGCTCAATTCATTGTTACAATTTACGCGTCGATGTCCCCCCCACCTGCCACCCTGTATTTTCACATCAAGTCACATACAAACCAGTTACAAGAAACCTAATCCATCTCCCAGATTCCACGGCATATACTGGCCAGCCTTCCTAATGGCCATCAAATGGCACCCTCCACGTCGCCTGGTCTGTCACTCTCACTGGACAGTTGATGGCAGCAAGATGTCTAAGTCGCTGGGCAACGTGGTTTGCCCACGAGGCAGCGCTGTGGGCAACGAGGCACTGAGGTATCTGCTGTTGAGAGAAGCTACGATGGCCAGTGATGCTAGTGAGTATATAATTCGTATAGTAAGATGTCCAAGCTGTTGGGCAACGTGGTTTGCCCACGAGCCAGTCCCGTGGGCAACGAGGGACTGAGGTAGATGGCCTGTGAATATATGTATTTTTATGCACATATTCGGTTTGCCGATGGTCGCTGCTTGCAACTGCGATATAAACTTTGCCAACCTTACAATAATAAAGTTGAAATGTTTTGTGAATTAGAAAAACTTAAAATACAGGACTATAAGTCGTTCTATTTACATAAAGGAACCACGAAACTGTTAACATGTAGTTTTTTTCTTTTATGCTTTTCAAATGGCAATGATTCAACACGTGCGCAGTTCTCACCCTTTTTTTTTTAACAGAATGCGGTTTTATTGCAGTCTAGACACGATGCATATTCGTTTAAACCGGTTTTTGACTCTGATTCCTATCTAACAGCATCCGTGTGAAAGCAAAGTACTAATATACATGTTTGTATATTTCCAGACTACAGCGAAACGAAACTATTAAACGTAGCTAACTCGGAACTCGCCGACACACTAGGTAACCTCGCGTCGCGTTGCTGTGGCGCGGCTCTCAACCCGCGACACGAGTTCCCCACGCTTCACGCCGCTGAACTAGCCTCCGTCGCTACCAACCAACATGCGACCATGCTGATGGAGTATGTCGAGAGTTTGCCTGGTCAGTGTTATATGTCCTTCAAAATATAGCCTAGATAAATGAGACTGAATAACAGTGTTGGACCAAGTATAGAACCCTGTAGAATGCTGAAGTTTGAGGCCTGAATTTGATCTTGTTTTATTTAAAAAAATCGACGTACTTATATACCGTGGAATAATCAAGTACGTCGATTTTTCTACTAGTTATGTGCTTTATGACTTATGGAAATTATGGACATACGTAAATTGGTAATCATATTTTCCTGAAAGTTCTTTTGGCATGGATAAGAGATAGAGCAGTGGTGGCCCAGTGGTATCGGCCCCGACTTACGAGTTGTAGGTCGTGGATTCGAACCCAGGCAGGACCGTTACCTTTGTGTATTTAATTTCATCACCACTTTTCTCAAAACAGTAAAGGAAAACATCGTAAGGAAACCGGCATGTTTTAGGACCAAAAATTCGAAGACATGTGACATCCGCCAACTGGGCCCGCGTGGTGGATTATGGCCCGCTTTCTCTCACAGAGAGGAGGCCTGTGTCCCAGCAGTGGGAACAGCACGAACTGATTATGCTGATGGATAGGAGGCCAGGCAGGAATCTCCAATTACTTATGTGTCATTTCGTTCCCCCACAGAGATATGCCACACGCACTACAAAAACTACCATTTCTACAAAGCAGTGGACGCCGTCATCAAAGTGCTTCACGTCGCAAACGTCTTCTTCGAAAACATCAAACCTTGGGAGTTGCGCAAGAAACCAGAAAGTCAGAAAGAACTCGACGTTATCTTACACATTACTATGGAAACGCTAAGAATATGTGGAATTATCCTCCAGCCAATCATACCCGAGATGACGACAAAATTATTAGATAAACTACAAATTGGTAAGGATTGTAGGAGCTGGCAACACTGCGAGACGCCATCTTGGAGGCTCAAAGGCGCCATCTATGAAACTAAGAACATTCAAAGTGGGAAGTTCGTGTTGTTCCAAAGAATCTATGAGAAAAAGGTTGCGCAGGCTGATCAGAGAAAGAATGTACAGGCTGAACAGAAAAACGTGCAAGTAAAAAAGAAAAAGGCTCAGAAGAAAAAGGTTACAGCTGCGTAGTTCTGATTTGAGATTTTTTATTGTAGAATTTGGTTAGATAGAAACGGGTTTTAGAAATAAAGTAGTATAATAGTAGAATTATATTCAAAAGAACCATTTTAAAGTTTGTTACAGCTTTGGTTTTTAGACGCTTCACTTGTTGTTAATTTTTGTGTTTCATTCGGCATCTTTCACAGTTCACTCGAAGTGAATCGTCTGAACACAAAAATAATCAAAGTTAAAAATGCATTAAAAAGTTGTCCGATACAACGATGTTGGATTTCGGCACTAGGCATCTTTCACTCGCCTACCGAATGATCAAAAAGTTAACTGAAAAGTGCAGAATCAACGTTCATAAAGTGCGTCTCACGAAAGAAGTCCCATAGAGGCGGCCGGCGCCACTGTCGTGTGAAGTAATCATAAATAATTTAATTCATCATAATTTCACGCACTGGTTAATAAAATACACAATCTTCTTCTATATAAATAAAACAATGTCGGGTAGTTACACCATTTATAACTCAATAACGGCCGGACCGATTTTTATGATCATTGATTTGTTGGAATTTTCTCCGCCCCGAATAGCATTTTGTCGGTGTCGTGTGCACGTGGAATTAAATAAAATGACCATTCACTCTAGTGAAGCGTCTGATATCAGATTTAGTGTTTCATTGAGTGATATCATTCGTATATAGGTTTTGGTGGGCAGGGCACATTGCTCGCAGAACAGATGGCCGACGGTCGAAAGGTTCTGCTGGAGTGGCGACCGCGTACCGGAAGACGTAGCGTTGGAAGGCCTCCCACAAGGTGGACAGATGACCTTGTGAAGGTCGCAGGAATCCGCTAGATGTTTGAAGCACAGAACCGGTCGTAGTAGAGGTGCTTGTGGGAGGCCTATGTCCAGCAATGGATAAGTTTTGAAATTTTAATGGCTAAAACACAAACATATCGAAATATTTAAAGGAAAGCAGTTTTATAAAGAGCTTCGAAATGATTTTAAGACATTAACATAGCGTAGAAATATTTAATATTTGTGTGCGTTTCTGATGTGTGCAATGTTATAAATATAATGCCATATTATTACCAGCGAATTTAGTTGTATGGAAGTGCTAAGTTGCATTTCTCAATGAGTGCTTGAATTTAACCTGAGTAGCTGTAAGTTTGAACAACATAACATCACGCTTGTAATACCCAAAGGGTTAGACAGAAGTGTACCTATTGTACATCAACCATAAGTTTGAATAGGCAGAATAAAAGTGGGGTCTATAGTTCGGAACTAGTTGTGCGCGCCTTAGGTATGGTCGCGGTGTGAGTGCGGGGCGGGGGGGGCGTCACTCAGTACGTGTGGTTTTTTTTTTGCAAATATGATTATTTGACGAGGCACTACTCAGTTATATTGCAGTTATCCATATTATTACAATGTTTAATACTTTATAATCGTCTTCATTGTAGCCTTGCTTTCATAATCAATTGACTATAATTCGCGACTCGTATTTATATTAAGTTAACTAGCGAAACTCTGCAGACGTGATGTGGGGTATCGACATGTAAAGATGATAAATTAAAATATGATGTTTTTTATGGTCGACGACCGCTGTCTATTTACAGTTACTTGAAGTATGAGTTGAGACGAGATCATTTTTATTTGTTCGACCCATCGCGTCTGCGGAGTTTCACTAACTAATCTAAATTGACCCTGTATAAATCTTTAACATTAAAATTAACGAAAAGACTGTTTCTTCTATATTAATAGTTTGCTTCCTTATCTAATGTATTTGAGATTCTGATCTTTATTAGTTTTAGGTTTTAAGTAGAATAGCTTGTGGTGCATTTTTGTATAATTCCGATTTTAATTTTATTTACATGTGTCGAACTGTTATTTATGTTTAATAAATTGTTGAATTTGAATCATGAGTTTTTATGTTCTACTCCACCTATAAAACAAACAAGTTGAATTTATGTGAGCTTAGTACTGTAGATTGGTATCGAGAAGACTTGGCTTTATAAAAGCTTCGGCTATAGTCAAAACTTCTCAAAACTTTTTACATTGTGTTTTTGTTTAGGATAGATGAGTTGTACCAACAATCCATACTAATATTATAAATGCGAAAGTGTGTCTGTCTGTTACCTCTTTACGCTTAAACCGCTGAACCGATTTAGATGAAATTTGGTATAGATAGTTTGCGTCCCGGGAAAGGACATATGATCGTTTTTATCCCGATATTCCCACGGGATCGACACATATGCGGGTAAGTCCGCGGGGCGCTGCTTGTTGTTAATAAAAAATAAAGATGTTTTTTGTATGATTATGTGAGATGCAAGTAAGTAGAGACGTCTTAGTATAATTGGATTGTAGAGTAGCGATACGATTTATGAAGCATTCCCTTTAAAACAGCCCTCTGCGCCCTCTCAAAGCGAAGCAATAAGGGTCTTAAAAGTGCCACCCTAAACTAAGATGCAATAGGTTAGGAGTGACTGAGCTAAAGCAAAATAAATAATTTTCAACAGTAAGAAAGCAACTACGTTTCTGTGCTTTTTAATTGGAAACATACACTTTCGTACACGAGTTACTTTTACGTCAACATGTTTATTCCAACTTAGTGTGCAATCAATGTGTACTCCTAGATACTTCAACGCAAGATGTTCTTTGAATGAGGAGGGCAACTGCAGGTGTTAAGTGCAGGATGGGAGCATCTATGAACTTTTATAGCCGGAATGCTAGGCTCTGTAGAAGAGTTCGCTGTGATAGCAAATAGTAGGTTTTGGAGACATTTAATGTTAGCAGATTACATCAGCCAGTCCATCACTACACCAAGAACATCTTCAGCCGAGCGGTGAGCAGAGGTCCAGGTATCTCCACTTATAATAAGTGCAGTGTCATCAGCGTAGCCAAGGATCTTGCAGTCCGGTACAATGAGTTGGCATAGCCTGTTTACGTATACAAAAAAGAGAGTAGGACCCAGCACACTGCCCTGCGAGACTCCGAAAGATCAATTCTCATCGGTCGCTATTGCAGTTCTCTACCTTAACTTGCTGACTACGATCAGTGAGGTAGTCGCAAAAGATCCTTAAGAGCTGCCTCTCTTATTCCTAATGCCTCCAATCCGTGTATAAGGATGGGAGTAGAGACTGTGTCAAAAGCCTTGGCCATATAAAATATACCTATCGTTTTAGTCCTAGTGTCGAGATTCTTAGTGATGTGATTTGATAACTCAAGCACAGCATCCTCTGCTGAGCAGACATTTCCGGAAGCCATATTGGTTTGAGGAAATTGCTTTATTGTGCTTTAAATAATTCAAGCCTGTTATTTAAGATGTTGAAAAAGGTCGTGAGAACCGATATAGGCCTATAGTTTGCGACACGCTCCACCCCCGCCCTTGAATATAGGTGTAACTAATGCCTTTTGAAGGCGTTTGGGAAGATGCCTTTTGATAAGCACAAATTCCATACATGAGTGATTGATATTGAAAAAGTATTCGTTTCAAACAAAAGGATTATAAAGAAAACACACATTCTATATCGGAGTCAATTTATTTACGAATATGCTTATTAAATAATAATATTTGCATCAAAATACTGCAATAACGACTAACAGTATGAAGGAAAGCTAACCATAACACTATTAAGCTAGATACAGCAACGCGTTGCGGTTGCATTGCAACCGCGCGCGCAACACGATGCAGTAGCATGATACGCCATCTACTTCGGGTTGGTTCGGGTGACGGAAATTGCCGAAAGAACAAAAGATGGCTGGCTGCTTGAGTATCATTTTTCTCTTACAATCATCATTGAGGCACGAAATTCCTTTATTATTATTTTATTTTATTGTGAAAATATTTCGTACTTAATATTACTCTCTGGCCCTCTATTATAAATGTGTTACCCACACACACACATGTGAAGACATTTCTTTCGGTAATCTTCGTAAACCCGAAGTCAGCCGAAGTTATTGCATATCATGCTACTACACTTCAATACACTTAGTCGAAAATGCATCAAATGAGTATGATACAGGTATGATACTAATTAATTAATCATTATCAATATTATATATAAATTCTTACAAAAATTCGGTGACCCATTCATGTTTGCTTAAATGCTTATTTAAAACTGTCATCTGTGAACGTCGTTGTAACAAGGAACACTATTTTATATATTTAGAAGTCATCACGATTTAACGACGTTATATTGATACTAATAAAACTATTTTTCATAAGAATATATTGGCATTAATTTCACTGTCTTTTATATAAAGTTAGTTTACTCTAGTACAAAATGGCGCCGACTTTTTGTCGTACATTGTCGCTTTTATATGAAAAATTTCAATCTATTAGAGTATAAAGTAAAAAATCTGTCAATGTACGTCAAAAACTCGCTACTCATTACCATTGTGTTAAGCCATTATCATTTAAAACAATGTTCACAGACAACACTATAGCTCAATGACTTTGCCCTAAAAGTAACTTCAAATACTAAAAAAATCTGTACAATTGAGCTCCCAAGTTGAGCATCGTTGAGTCCAGCTCATCAAACCGAGCATTTAGCTCAACTTACGTGCATTCTGATATTGACTTTATTACTTAGTTTTAAAATAAACTGTTCTTATTACTTAATAACATAACTTAAATAAAAATGCATTATGGATGGTAACACTATAACTTATACGCAACGTAACTTTTGTATAAGCTGAAACACAGCTAATAAAGATAGCATAAGAAAGAGATGGAAAACAGCTTCTAATTGAGTAGGACAAGCAAAGATAGCAAGGCCAAACTATGTTCCATCTCTTTCTTCCTTGATAGCATTGATGTTATAATTTATCTGTCTAGCCCAAATACTTAAATCGTTAGATTCGCTTGAACGCTTCAAAAGATGGTTACATTTTTGTTTTGTTGACAATAACATTTGAAGAATAGTATTGTCTCGGTCATTTATAGTGTTAATCGTATATACCGTTTCATGCGGCGTGTTAGAGTTCAATCTTCCTTCTTAGTATGGACACTTTTTCATACAAGTTCGGTGAGGGCAAAACTAACAATTTAAATCTTTGGACTAATCTGCCTAATCTACGTAATTATATAACCTCTATGATACAAATACATAGCGTGTCGACATTGCATAGAAAAGTACAAAGATAAGAAACGACAGATTGCCAGCTTAGTACCTAAACGTCAAACTTTTAAATCGCTCATCACGTAATAATTATGTTGTTTCGAGTAATATTGAATCACGATTTATATGAACGATCGAGTCTCCTTTTCAAGTAACTGGCAACAAAGTATTCGTTCATATTACAACAATAAGTTAATAAAGTCAATATCAGAATAATTGCTTACATCGAATAGGAGCGTGAGGCATTGAACGACTTCACTCCCATTCACTCATTCATAGATTATTAGTAAAGGAGATTGACTGTAAGTCCAAAGTTTTCGGGACGGAAGATTTTACATTTCAATACTTTTATGCGACTTCAAAATGTCGAAAATGTTAACAGGCATAAAATGCAGCTCATTTTCTACATTTTACCCTTAGTGACTATATTTGTGTCTAACCAAAATGACGATTAAAATTCCAACATTCTTTTGGAAATACAGTCAACCATACTACAAGAAAAATATCTGAATTAGGAATGACTGAATTGAACCAAATGAATGATTGAACGAGTGAAACCATTCATTTTTTTGTGCGAATGAAACAAAAAATCGTAGCGAGATGACTTGTCTTACACGATTACCCTTGCATGCCTAATCTAGGTGCTACACTTCGGCTTTGTCCGTAATCATTCGTGTGATTTCGTAGATTTAAAATACAAGATGGCCACGAATGTTCAGGGTGCGAAGTATAGAGCCTGAATGATGATTAAAAACGGGAGGCAAGTAATGAAAGCGTGTGGCAGAGGCGGCGAGAGATTTATAAAAATATTTTATTCCCATTTCATAGAGAGTAATATACGTTGTCGAATTCGCAGTTTTTTTTATTGGATGCTAGGTGTTCCTCCGTCTATAACTATAACCCAGAAAGAAACCTGCAATATATTCTTAATGATTTTATTCTTATATCAATTGCTTTCAATTTTTTTTCATCAACCAAAGGGATCAATCCCTATTGCTCAAAGATCCAATTTATCCTAAAGGACCAAATGAGTCAACGGGCCCCAAATAATACAAAACACGTTTTTTTTTTTCTTTATATAACCACCAAAATGGTCTCCTACGGCTAACCTAATTTCATAATGGATACCATGATTTCATTTTTAGTATCGCAAGCAATTTATTATAACTACTAATGTTAGTAATAGCTTCTTAAAATTAATTCTTTTGTTAAGGCTTAAACAAGCCAAGTTTGGAACATTTATCAAACCCGTAATAATTTGTCAAAAAATCCTTCTTTTCGGAATATTAGTTGTGTAACACAAGTCTAAGCCCAGCTTCGCACGAGCGCGTTTGTCCCACGGCGATTTTTTTCCGCGCACTGGATTTTCAACGCTCTGCTTAGCGCAGAGAGTTCAAAATCTAACAGTGTGTTTTTATGACGCGCTGGGATACGCTCTGTTGGATTCTCAACGCTCGGCTCAACATCGACAGTTGATAATCCAGTGCGCGATCAATTCTCGCCGCGTATTTTTCCGTCCGTGCGAACGTGGGCTAATATTCCTATCTTTATGCTTATAGGGCTCATTAAAATGGCCTCTTATAGCCCGTCGAGCCGTCAAGCTACATTATTTTAAAAAAACCCGTTCCCTCCCACACGCATTCAGCCTCCATAAATCAAAGATTTAAATCGTTAGGTATGCCCTCAGTACTTATGTCACGTGAAAAGTGTCAATACTGAGAAGAGTGACTCGCACATTCCGTGTATGGACCCGTTTTCATGGCAACATGCGACATTGTGAGTGTATAGACGCCAGCGCATCAAGCTACCCGAAACTGTCAAATTTACTCAATCAACTTTGAACCTTATGCTTTAGCGATAAAGTTGAAAATGTATTAAAGAAATTTGACAGATTGTAGTAACTTGATGTGCTGGCGTCTGAACATCTTTTCACGCGGTAGGGCGACTCTAACGATTAAAACCTTTGCCATAAATGACAATAGGCATCGAAATATTCAATAACAATAAAAGTTACACATCAAAATGCATCAATACTTATCACTAATACAAACATTGGAAGTGAATTGGCAATGTACAGTACGACGAAAAGGTTTTCCAATATTTTGTGCGACATTTTTTATTCACAATCTTTAGGAAGGGACACGAAATTACCCAGTTTTTTTTTACAAATAAAAATTTACGCTTTTTCTCTTTCTCTTTTCCTCGATTACTAACAAATTGTTTTTTTTTTTTAATTTAGCGCTAACACGACAGACGAAAACAACTAAATACATAGATTCCATAGATTTCTTCAATCGTTTCATTATTATTGCTCGAGTATACACTATCTAGGTTTTAAGTGACTTACATGAGGCGGATGACTTGTTTATATTTATCTAGACAAGTTTACTAAGTAGACATTACTGGTATTTGCTAGTTATTGCTTTGGATTTATATCTTTAAGATATTGCGGGACACTACACATCATCTTCTACGATGTCCTTCTCATCCTTCTCACCGCTCTGGTTTTATTCACTATTCTTTCTTTGTCCAGGCCGTAGCATAATCAGCCTATAATGTTCCCACTGCTGGGACACAGGCCTCCTCTCTGTGAGAGGGAGTGGGCCGTAATCCAACACGCGGGCCCAGTGCGGGTTGGTAGATGTCACATGTCTTCGAATTTTTGGTTTTAGGACATGCCGGTTTCCTCACGATGTTTTCCTTCACCGTTTTGAGAGCAGTGGTGATGAAATAATTTACACAAAGTAAAGTGCCTGTCTGGGTTCGACTCACGATCCAAGTTGTGCTCGTAAGTCGGAACCACTCGGTCACCACTGCTCTGATTTGACACCACTGTTCAACCGATTAATAGATTTGAAATCTAATTCGATTCGACCTTTTGTCTCATAAAGGTAGGATTATAAATAATAATAAATAATCCATACTAATATTATAAATGCGAAAGTGTGTCTGTCTGTCTGTCTGTTACCTCTTCACGCTTAAACCGCTGGACCGATTTAGATGAAATTTGGTATAGAGATAGTTTTGAGTCCCGAGAAAGGACATAGGATGGTTTTTATCCCGATATTCCCACGGGATCGAAACTTACGCGGGTTAAGCCGCGGGGCGCTACTAGTTGACAATAAAGTCTACTTAGTTCACTTGCAAAGCAAGGACATTAATATCTGATTTCTTAACATTCATAACATATTGCATTACTGGATTAATTCTTACTAACACATGAGATTTTTTTGAGACAAACGTCATGCTTATCTAAGAGCTAACCCATCCATTCCGTGGCCTTCAATCTGAACGTTAGTAAAGCCATCAATAGGAAATATTTAAGTATTATATTCTCATCAGCCATTTATAGAAAAAAAAACCTTTAAAAAAAACGTTCTAAATACAATAATATTATGTAAACGTACGTACGTATCATAAAAATGTATATAATAAGTCGTAAAAAGTATATACTTTGACTACTTGGTAAAACAATGGGACATCCCTTCTAAAATGTTAGATTGGCATCGACATTTACTGTAGCTGTTGGTGAAATACGGACTGGCAACATTTTTAAAATTTGAAATGAGCAGTTTAGATCGATTTATCGATAAAAAATAATCTTTATGTCCATCACTATGTAATCTTTCGATACTTCACCAACATGACAAACAACCCTATAAAATACATATTTACACAAAACAAAACTTTCGATGAATAATATCAACATAGACAGATTACTCACATACAATGGTAATAAATAAATAATAATATAAAATACATGTTATTAATAATTATAAGAACGTTATAATAATAATAATGTTTGTTCGTGTAATAATACTCCGAGGTTACTATTGAGCTAAATGCATAATGGTTACAGAATAATATCAGTCATCCAAACGAGAATATAATTGTTGCTACACTTACAGGGAGATGGCGAAAATCCTGTTTTGCTTCGTTTTTATGTACAGGAGGAAATTGAATAGGTGCGACAAATTAAAATATATAATTCAGCGTGCTATAAAGTAAATTTAGAGCATGTCATTAAAGAAAGGGATGCACATACTCGTACGTGTGATTTGCAACGTCGTCGCGCGCTCTTTTTTTCGTAGTAACGGTCAAAATTAGATAAATACCGCTAGTTCAACACGTTACCAACTTGCTTCATGGTTTGAACTCAGCGCTGAATGGATTGCTTATCGAGCGCGCGCTAAAATTGATAGGTGTAATTTTCTGAAAATTTTGAGAAAAAAAAATCTGAAACTACGATAATTCGTTTGATTTGGGAAACAATTGATTATGATTATATAACAGTTACTGCACCTCCTATTTTGATTTGTCGCAAGTTTTTAATTTCATCCTGTATATGTTTTTTTTTTTTTGTTAGCCTATATTGTGTCCCACTGGTGGGCAAAGGCCTCCCCTTTTACCTACGAAACCTCCCTGTCTTGTGCGATCTCAGGCCATGTTGGCCCTGCTAACGTTATCAGATCGTGACGTTTTTATACTGCCCTAAAACATATAAAGTATAGAATTTTAACCTACAATTAAACGATCTGTTTATGTTACTGATATTTCTGTTAATCGTCGTAACTTTTTATTACATATTCCTTGTATACGGGTAGTCGCGATCACACAAATACTCGTCAGAGCCCTGTAAGTGCAGCCACAGCAATATAGTTGGCAACTGTAAGTGTCACGTCAATTAATCATGTTGATGCATACCTACGTCAGACGTCAAGGTGTAGTATTCAACGTCAAAGTGTAGTATTTGAATTTATGAGACAATGGATATCAAATTATTAACCGTTGAATGTTGTAATTACAGAAAACATTAAAAAGTCCATGTGTCACGCGTGGATCCACGTTCCGGTGAATGCAAAGGGTTAAAAGTCCGTAATGATTATATATAATCCTATATAATAATGATTATATATATCCTCTGGTTCCTTCATGCCGTAACCCTTACAGTTGCCAACTTAAAAAATTGAACTAAAAACTAAATTGTTCATGTTTTTTTCTAACAGGTCACACAATGTCGTTTACGTAACGTCAACATTACATAAAATATTCGCTTTGCTTACATCTGTTGTTTTTTGCCCATTTACTTTTTAACCCCCTTATTAATAAACGTTGTATAGCGTCTGTATAGTTACACGACGTTTTCTCTTCTTCTTTCGAAGGTCAAATTACTGACGAGAAATACAAAGAGAGAGAGCAATCGGTGTGTAAGTATCCATCTGATATAATACGTATACTTTTATTAATAAGGGGATAAATTTATAAAAAATATAAATTGATTGTTTTCTGTAGTAAATGATGCTTGAAAACTACTAAAGGGTTCAGCAGGCAGTTAGGCACTTATGATAAGCCTAAGGGACTTAGCAGTATAAGAAATAGATTTTTGGAAATAGCTCTAGCCGGATATTACTGCAAATCATAGAAAGTTTTTGTCCAGGATTAATGATGATACATAGCATATTAGCATAATCTAATAAGTGAGAAGCTAATAAGTAGTTTATTGAAAAAAAATGTTATCAATTTAATAACTTGTAAATAAGACCGTGTTAATCGACTTTTGTTGCTGACCGTACATTGTGGGCTAAAACCACCACAGCATGGGTCCCTAAGAAGGTCCAACGGCATCGCGGAAGACACAGTTGTAGGCGGGACGAACTTGACGCCTATATGAGCGATTGGGCCGTATTGGCTGAGGATCAAATTCGAGTGAAAGGGAGGCATTTGCCATGCAGTGGGACAATACAGGCTGAATATTATTATTATTATTTTATAAAATTAACTGAAGAGGGGACTTTTTAGCGACTTTCAAAGAAAGGTACATCAAAAGATCAACACTTCAAGACAAAAGAAACGAAAATAGGTAAATAACAACATTCGCAAGCTCTCATACATTCAAAAACTCAAAACCGAAACACTAACCCACAGGTACAAGGAGAAATGCATCATATTTCTACGTATACAGGTTCCAATTTCATTTGACAATAACTTTACACTCTAAACCACGATTATTTTTCGAGACAGCTTAGGACTTGGGAGCCCGAAGACTTATTTTTAATGTGGCGTCAATTGTATAGAAATTGCATTGAGTCATTTAATACAGCATTCATTTTATTTGATTGGCTTTTTTTTTTCGTCTAACAACCACAAAAACAAATGCGTTTTCCA
Source organism: Hydraecia micacea (assembly GCA_914767645.1). Classification (NCBI taxonomy): domain Eukaryota; kingdom Metazoa; phylum Arthropoda; class Insecta; order Lepidoptera; family Noctuidae; genus Hydraecia; species Hydraecia micacea. The sequence goes on from OU611798.1 coordinate 2,343,841, forward strand.
AACTTTATTTTCTTAATTTTTATTTATACATCAATTTATCGACATGGTACTTAAAAAAAAAAACAAAATGTCATTTGACATTTATTTTTCTTTAAGAAAATGTTTCTATAAAAAGATGCATGGCAGAGAGCCCAGCCAAGTCAATTCTTTTGTACACAATTCACGCCATTTTATATCATACATTTTACGCCGTCAAAGATAGTCCGAATAATTCTTATTTATTATAAAAACATAGTAATGTTACCATTTGTCACAACTAAATCGATAAATTATGACTGTATCAAGGACAATAACAAACAAACAAAAAGTGTTTATGTGATAAAATATATGTCTTTGAAATCAACAGTGGACGTTATGATGTCATTGGCTATTTTTAGGTATTTTTATTTCTTCTACAATCTCTTTGTTGTCACGGGACGTGCAGTTTTCATTGCTTAGGTTTAAAAGCATGAAATATTGCTACAAAACCTCTCCATTACGACATTATCTGGTTCATTTTGAGCGTTAAGACTTTAAACTATTGTTGTTTTGCCAGCAAAAACTATCCAGGTATTTTTTTGTTTTCATATGAAAAGTGACTCGGATAAGACTTACCATCAGATTTTTCAGCTAAATAATTATATATTTCTGCTGACTTGAAACTCTTGAAAGTGCAAACGCTCGCATAGAGGGTCACATTCTATGCGTCGTCGGCAGTGTACAGCCAAGTTCGGGATGTCATCGTGTGTATTACGTCGCGGGCGGTCAGCTCAGCGGCGGGGGCGCGGTGGGCGCGGGGGGCGCGGGGGGCGCGGGGCTGGGGGGCGCGGGCGCGGGGGGCGCGGGGGCGGGGGGCGCGGGCGACGCGGGCAGCAGCAGGTGCTCGGGCACGGGCACGGCGCGCAGACGGGCCGACACTTTCTTTTGTGGACATAGTACCTGTGGATAGAAATGATTCTTCATACTGTACTCATATATTGGAAAATATCGACAACGGCAAAGATTTCGATCGGTAGATTTTTATTTTTTTATCGCGTCAAAAGATAGTCGAGTTACTGTTTCGTTTGACACATCATGACGCAGTGACATGACTTGATTATCATGGAAACACTATTTAATAATGTGTGAGCTCACTCTTCTCAGTATGGACAGTTTTTCGCGTGACTGAATATGGTGAGAGCAAATTTAGTGATTTAAATCTTTGGGCATCGGGGTTAAACTTAATGAGGGGTTATACTGATTTAAATGTCAAATTTTCGTGACAGCCGTTATAATATGATGGAACCGCTTTCCTAGGAAACCGAAGCTTTATGCTGTTGAAATGGCCGAGTTCGAAGCTTATTTAATAGTTTTTTTCACCACACTTACTCGTAAAGTGGCTCTTAATGAATCGATTTTAAGTCCATAATGCAGTGTATTAAACACGCGTGTTTTCTACTTTATTTTACCGCACTAGTGCGGTAACGCCGAAGATAACTATTTAGTAGTCGGAGATGTGCGCTTTTTTAATCTCATCAAAGAGACTTCATGCAAAAAGGAATCCGCGGCCATATTTCACTTTTTTTCTAAATAGTCGGAATTGTCCTTGAACCCAAAATAAACTAAAACTTAATTATCTTATATTGCCCGTGGTCCCTCCCGGAACCAAACGGAAAAGACCCTGACTGGCGTTCTATTATTGCGGATTCTCACTGAACTAATGTATATTTCTCTATGCCAATAGTACTCTACAATTTGAAATACGACAACACTACGATCAGCCTAAACATTATTTCGTGTTTATTTTATTTTTATAGAGGCTGTTTAGCGGTTTTGCCAGTGCCTTTAATTACTCCTGCGCGCATGTTATCGTGATGCCATGGACGTCCACATTAACATCACCATATTAAAAAAACACCCATTACCGAAAATCTGTATTTAGCTTAATTTTTTACGCATTATGTAAGTAAATCCAATCGACATAATATCAATTGAATTTACTTAGTGCATAAAAAGTTTGCGTTTATAAACTTCACACTTTAATGTGCAGGTTCATTTAATTTGACCATGTAAATTGATTTGATAATCTTGTATTCGGTTGCATCCGGTTATACTGAAAGCCGACCCCAACACACTAGGAAAAACGCTAGATGAGATAGATTTGATTTCTATTTTTGTCTAGAAATTAAATTATTTTTAAACTACATACCCGTCTGGCGAATAGAAAGCATCCTGTCTCCTCTTCCGGCGTCGTTGTCGCTGGTACAAGCTGTAGGTCTAACGTTGCGCACTCCTTACTGTCTTCACCTATAAGCAAATGGTACGGGAGTAAATTAACAAAATACTGTCCAAAATGTATTCAAAAGGTGGAGTCAGAAACCAAAAGCGATAACATTGAACTTTTCGATACCGAAAACAAGCGATATCTGCGCGTCGCTGATTGATAACGTGCCTAATAGCAGACACATACTTTCACAATCGCTTTTTCATCCTGTGGATCACCTGAAAACTATTTAGAATACTATTCTATTGGTTTGTTTTCAAAGACCAGCCAAATTTAAGGGTGTGATACAGACCATAAAACTAAACAATTTTCTCCATGGGACCAACATCTTAATCGCGAAAAATTTATCAACTGTTCTAAAACAATTCGCTAAAACTAACACGCAAAATGATTAAATAAATGAAGCTAATTGGTTGTTAGTTGAGAAAAGGTTAGGCAGATGATGGGTTACCTCTAGCAAACACATTCAGTTCCTTGAAGCATCCAGTTTCAATCATCTCGGTCTGCCACGGTATGCTAACGGATCCCGTGTTGAACTTGCCGTAGAACGTGTCGTCTCCCGCGTCCAGGTTCACTCCCTTCACTGTGCTGAACTGTTCTATGTCGAGGACGTCTTTTGCGTAGACGGCGTGCGGCTGGAAAGAAGATATTTTAAAAGCTATTTTAGTCAAGTCTACAAAACGTTTACGGAAAGTCGGTTTTTAAGCTCATTAAATGGTGGGTAATTTGATGCGGAGCCAAAATCTCTTGACTATACATATGTATATAATAATATAAGGTCTATTCGCGTTTGCAATTTAGTTTATTTCAAGTTAAACAAATATCAACTTTATTCCAGTAGTAATTAAGTTGATTTAACAGTGACTTTATTTAAAAAAGTCTTAAAATGTTTGAAGTTGTTGCGTAAACTGGAATTAAAGTTATTTGTTTATATGTTTGGCAAGTTAATCGCGAACGTAGATTTCAAGTTTTGTTTGGGGATACACTCGAAATACAAGCCTAATACATATATTCAGCCTATATAATGTTCCCACTGCTGGGACACAGGCCTACTCTCAGTGAGAGGGAGTCTATTAATTTTTGTATAAAGTCTAATAATTTCAAGTATTCCCATTATGGCAATGGGCCAGTGCAAGATTGAGTTTTTAGGCAAAGATGACAAACATTATCTAAAAATATTAAGTAAATAAAGCTTTTGATCTATCAATAGTCAAAAAAAAACCCAATAGTATACACACATCAGGCACAAAAGGCGCATCAACCATCCCAGCTTCCAACCGCGCCCAGTTCAGATTCGCGAAGAACCGATGCGCCTTCACCTGCGTCGCCCCTCTCCTCCCCGCGCTACATCCGAGGCGAGACGACGGAGACTTCGTGAGGAGGGCTGAGCATAATGCTCTTGCGCATTCGCTGAACTTTGACGAGTATTTTTCTTGTTCATGCTGAGGAATTTAGGAAAAAAAATTGAAAATTAAGCACTTCGAAATGATCTTGAGTTTTTTTTAAGATGCAGAAAAAAAACTTGTAAGAAGAAGAATGTGGTGTTAGAATTACACACCACATCAATGTCACTGTCAGAAGTATCAAAGTGTATCTTAATCACTCATTGTAACAAACAGATCTACATTGATAGATCTATCGTCAGGTTTTCATCAAGTAGAAATGAATTTTAAAAAATTTGTCAAGACGATAATCGTCGTTAAACTAAGCTGCCTAACACCTTACTGATGTCCATAAAAGAAATATAAACAGATTTGGGAAAATAATGTAGAAAATTCAGGAAAAAATCTACAATAAATTAACTTTTATGTATTTCGTCATCATCATCTGCAGAATAAATTCTCCGCTTTTGCATTAATGAACCACATTCGACTGTCTATAAAGTATTATAATTTATAACTTACAAAAATAAACTCATTTACATAATGTCTGACCTTGACCCTCCGATCAACCTCTTCCCGCTTGACCTTCTCCTTGCGCGCTCGGAAGGGCGCGCGACCTTCGATCATCTCGTATGCGAGACAACCGAAGGAGAACCAATCCGGACTGAAGGTATACCTCTCGTTGTCTATCACCTGAAATGAGTGAAGAATGTGTGATTATGTGATGATACGAATATTAGTCATTCCTTAAGATGGATGCCTCAAACATGGACAAAATATTGCTTGTTTGATATGTGTGTATGTTGTGTATTATTTCTTAGTCGACCATCTTCTCTTACTCAAAATGATACAATTTGTAGTAGTATTTATTATGGAAAATCCATAAGAAACTTCTGAAAATTTGAAGTTGAGGCATATCTCAGCGACCCTATAATTATGACCAACTATTAAATTCTTTCTTTTCTTCTTATTAAAATAAAAATTCATTTATGTAAATATGGCTGAGATTCAGCACTTTCTGAACGTCAAAATTACATAAGACAGTTCCCCACAACTCCCGCGCTTCACCACTTCCTAGTGCTTTAGCTGGGAAGTTGCAGTAGCGCAACAAACTCCCCAGCAGCTCATCATCATATTTGATGACTTCTTCTTAGCGTGGCAAATCAAAATAGTTGATTAAATGTTGAAGAATTTCAGCAACTTCTTGATATTGATACCCACGTACCTCCGGCGCCATATAGCCAACAGTCCCGACCCTGCCTCTCACACTGCCTCCCTCCGGCACATCCACGGCGAGCCCGAGGTCGGATATGCGCACGTGGCCGGCGTCATCTAGCAGAATGTTCTCTGGTTTGCAGTCTCTGCATTATAAATTGTTACATTTTATGACCTATAATTAATTATCTATTGTTACGTCACTCCCCGGGGACAGGGGCAGGGGGATTGCGGTTAAGGGGGATGCGCTAAGGTACCCCGCGAAATTCAAATTTATTTACGTTTCTTGCAATTTGCAGGTCAGTGTCGGGTTGTATACTGATTAAAATATGATTCCCGACCGATTCATCATTATCGTCATCGCTCTGTTTGCCAACTAATCTAAAAAGTGTGAAAATTTTGATTACCCATATGTTGGTCATTTGAAACTTTAGGTCACCCATATGTGGGCCATGTGAAACTTTAGATCACCCATATGTTGGCCATGTGAAACTTTAGATCACCCATATGTTGGCCATGTGAAACTTTAGATCACCCATATGTTGGAGATGTGAAACTTTAGGTCACCCATATGTTGATCATGTGAAACTTTAGGTCACCCATATGTTGGCCATGTGAAACTTTAGGTCACCCATATGTTGGCCATGTGAAACTTTAGATCACCCATATGTTGGAGATGTGAAACTTTAGATCACCCATATGTTGATCATGTGAAACTTTAGGTCACCCATATGTTGGCCATGTGAAACTTTAGATCACCCATATGTTGGCCATGTGAAACTTTAGATCACCCATATGTTGGCCATGTGAAACTTTAGATCACCCATATGTTGATCATGTGAAACTTTAGGTCACCCATATGTTGGAGATGTGAAACTTTATATCACCCATATGTTAATCATGTGATAATTTAGGTCACCTATATGTGGGCCATGTGAAACTTTAGGTCACCCATATGTTGGCCATGTGAAACTTTAGATCACCCATATGTTGGAGATGTGAAACTTTAGATCACCCATATGTTGATCATGTGATAATTTAGGTCACACATATGTTGGTCATTTGAAACTTTAGATCACCCATATGTTGGAGATGTGAAACTTTAGATCACCCATATGTTGATCATGTGATAATTTAGGTCACCCATATGTTGATCATGTGATAATTTAGGTCACCCATATGTTGATCATGTGAAACTTTAGATCACCCATATGTTGATCATGTGAAACTTTAGGTCACCCATATGTTGGAGATGTGAAACTTTAGATCACCCATATGTTGATCATGTGATAATTTAGGTCACCCATATGTTGGTAATTTGAAACTTTAGGTCATGTTGGTCATTTGGAACTTTAGGTCACCCATATGTTAGTCATTTGGAACTTTACGTCACTCATTTGTTGTAGATGTGGAACTAGGTCACCAACCTGTATACGATGCCCATCTTGTGCAAGTGTTCCAGTCCGCACGCGACCTGCGCCGCGTAGAACCTCGCGCGCTCCAACCCGAGCCCCGTGTCGGCGCCGCACATGTTGTAGATGTGGAACTTTAGGTCACCACCTGGAAATGTATTGGAAAACGATTAAAAACATACAGGGTGTAAAAAGACCCGTCACATAGCCGGTATCTACGCATTCATAAGTAACATTGAGCGGAAATTATTCATGGAAACGGCATTCATTGCGCGCTGCTGTTTACGACAGCGCGCATAGTAACGCATGCAAAACATTGGTGCAAGTTAAGTTATAACATTTTAAACCAAAAAAAGAAAACTTAAAAGTCGGGGGCCCCTGTCAGGAACGAAGTCCGAAGTTTCTAACGCAATACTCGCACGCACACACGCTCGCTCGTATATAATAGAAAGCGACAGAGAGAGAGAGTCACATGGAGAGGGCATAACGCTTTTTCCTTACGTGACGATTTCTACCAGTCAACTCCTACCACAAGCCGCGTTAAGGAAATTCGTTCCAAAAAAAAAACAAAATGACGGGGACTCACGGGGAGTACAACCGTCTCTCAGCTGCGTCAAGCATCTTTTAACACTCGTTATAAGTCGTGGGCAAATTCTAGGTTGTACCAAAGTTAGTGAGGGGCTCGTGGCTAAATAATAACAGCCGCACAGGTCGATCGATCAGGTTAAGCTGCGCTTGCCGCGGTTGGTCTGTGGATGGGTGACCATCTTTACATACCGAGACCCCTCCGTGCCTCGGAAAGCACGTTAAGCCGTTGGTCCCGGCTGTCATTCGTGGATCTTTGACAGTCGTTACGGGTAGTCAGAAGCCCGGAAGTCTGACAACCAGTCTTACCAAGGGGTATCGTATTACCCAGTAACTGGGTTGTGGAGGTCAGATAGGCAGTCGCTCCATGTAAAATACTGGTATTCAGCTGCATCCGGTTAGACTGGAAGCCGACCCCAACATAGTTGGGAAAAGGCTAGGCAGATGATGACCAAAGTTAGTGTTGTACTCGTATGAACTAATAATACTGACCGTTCATAATAGTGAGCACCAAACAGAGCGCGTCTTTCGTCTCGTACGCGTACGCCAGGTTCACGACGAACCGCGAGTTGATTCGCTGCAGTATTTGCTTCTCTATCAGCACCATCGCTTCTCCCTTCCGCTTCTTTATGCGTTTCTTTTCTAATTTCTTGCAGGCGTACATTTTTCCTGTTGCTCGTACCTGGAATATGTAAAAAACTTTATTACTAAACGTTACTCCAATTAAATCAATTACACAGGTTTATAGGGTACTAGCAGCGCACCGCGGTTTCACCTGCATAAGTTTCCCGCGGGAATATCGGGATAAACACTATCCTATGTCCTATCCCGGGACTCAAACTATCTCTACACCAAATTTCATCTAAATCGGTTCAGCGGTTTAACCGGTTGAATGGCGTAATTACCGAAACAATTAAAAAGCCATTGTGTCTCGCGTGGATCTACGTTCCGGCATACGAAGGGTTAAGCGTGAAGAGGTAACAGACAAACAGACCTTCGCATTTATAATATTATGGATTACAAATTATAAGGATGTCTCTGTGTCCTGCCTGCCACAGTACCTGGCACTCAAAAAGTACACAGTGACAAAGAAAATTAATAGTAGTATACATTGGTGTAGCTAGGGATCATGTCTAGGGGGCAACCGTCCGGCTGAACTAACCACAGTAATTTAATTGGAAGATCAAAAACGACGCCTCTTAAAAATAATCCCACCAAAAACATTTCATTTAAAGTAGACTGCCAGAAATTAAATAACGCTTTCAGTTTTAAAGAGTTACCAGATTTACTATAGAGTCAAGCTCCTAACTCTACAAGGCCTAAATCTACAAACCTTACATCATGGTTGAAATGTACGGGTCCAATAAAGACCCTAATAAAAAGCGATTAAACAGTAATTCTTCAATACTGTACATTTTTCTAGGGTAGGCATTGCCACCGCCCCCCCCCCCCCTTTCCCTAGCTACGCCCATCCCATGGTAGTATTGTATATCGGGCTGGTGTCCGCAACTCCACGTACAAGCCCGTATTTTGACCTTCATACAAAAATATTACAGCAAGAATAAAAATCCAAATTGTCATTCAGATATAATCTATCTGCATACTTTTGAATAGGATTTTTCACTTTTCTTAGTAACTTGTACCTACAACATAACTTTACCACGTGAAACAGTAGTAAAAATCTATTATTAATATTATCTAACTAACCCGACTATACCTCTGTACGTCAATAGACATCTGAAAATAACATTGTCGTTACGAACCGGAAAATATATAAAAATTTGATAATATATGTAACTAATACATTTATGAATGTAGAAAAATAGTTTATAACTTGGCTAAATATAAATTGTAGAAGCACCTTCTTCCTGAAATTGATGAGACTCCAGTCTTGGCTGCGACCCAAGTGAGTAGGATCTTGTGTAAACAAGCAGATACCTACTTAGCCACAGTGGCTCGCAACGACCTTAAGTCATCACTCTTAAGCTGAGACATTTTACTAACATGACTGATCGGTATGAGAAAAAATCCTTGCTGAAATTAGGGCTAGAAATATGGAGCTAGTATTCTTTTGTAAGTGGAAAGAGGGAAGGGAGGCCTTTGCTGCAGAGGGATAATACAGCCTTATAATAAGTTTTAGGTAACCAATTCACTTTAGCCACACAAATCCACACAAATCCATCGTCCAATATCTTTGTTGCCATATCCTGTAATAGTCCTACATCAACCGGGGGTTGTCCTTGTATGCACTTGCATAGTGCGTACAGGGATAATCGTCGCGTCAGTTTCATTGACAGCGTCTCAACAGGCCTCTGCGAGTTGGCTTCCGCCCCTTGTACGCCTTCCAAAGGTTCGGGACCCCAGGATCCCGAGATATGTCAAAGACAACTACACAACAACAATAAAACTAATAATAATAATTCTTTTGAAAGGGCCCCGACTTACGAGTTGTAGGTCGTCGGTTCGAACCCAGTCAGTCGTATTACTTTGTGTAAAATATTTCATCACCACTGCTGTCAAAATGGTGAAAAACATCGTGAGGAAACCGGTATGTCCTAGAACCAAAAGTTCGAAGACATGAGACATAACAACCGCATTGGGCCCGCGTACGGCCCACTCCCTGTCAAAGAGAGGAGGCCTGTGTCCCAGCAGTGAAAACATTATAGGCTGATTATGTTATTCTTTTGTTATTACTAGGTTGGAAAAGTCAGTAATCATGTAAGGTTAAACATTAATCACAGACCTATAGTCAAACATAACTGCAAACGGGATTTATGTAAATATATTATCAAGAGTATTAATTTATCTAACAAAAAAAATTCCTAATAGCAATTATTTTAATTGCAGGAAAGCCGGAAATAATTAATAATAAAATCAAATTATTATTTATATTCATTGATTAATAGACCACTGATTCGTCAGCCTCGCTCCAACCACGCTCACGGACTAACTACAATGAGTTCTGTCCCGGCACGAGAGCAGGTCAAGTTGCCAACTCTTTTCATATGATAATTTACATAGCGTTTTTTTTGGACTACATTGGGGTCAGCTTCCAGTCTAACCGAATGCAGTAGAATACCAGTATTTTATATAGAGCGGCTGCTTCCAAGTTGCCAACTCCTCTGTTCTTGTTATATGAAATAACGCCAGAGGATATCCCTAAATAAGTCTCCCGTCACTTCCACTACAAATACCGGTGGAAGTTCACCGAGCAATTTCCTGACCTTGACAACACTACGTTCAAGACTTTGAATAGCACGCCTGCCGCGCTAATATGATACTGTTCCGCAAACGACACACTTGATATATTGTGCTTTGTGGCCGGATACCAGAATCCACGGAAACAAGAAGGCCTTGAAGATCATATAGCTTAAGCTTCCAGAATATGTTCAGTCAACAAAAGAGATAAGTATACAGGATCGTCGGGTATAGTTGAAGTTTAGTAAGAAACAGATGGATGTTGTCGACTGAAATTTAATTTGATAAATGAGCTGTTTGTTTTCTATTAATAAAATTAAATTTTAATCGAGAACATCCATCGGTTTCTTACTAAACTTCAACTATATCCGACGATCCCGCATACTTATCTCTTTTGTTGACTGGGTACGTCCTTGTTGTGTACCTCATAATTTGTGCTAAATAAATGAACATTTCTTTCTCACCTGACAAGCGCAGACCTCCCCGAACCCTCCCTTGCCGAGCACCCGGTACATTCGGAACGTGTGCTGCGTCACCGGCTGTGCCTCCAACCACTTCCACTGCAGATACCGGTGGAAGTACATCGAGCGCTCGAACTCCGCGAACGGAGCTCCCGCGAGGAAGCTTTTCACACATCGCACGCATTCTATGAATATGTCTCTAGAGCCGCCTGGAAAGGAGAAAGTTAAGAGGTTATTTCTTATTAGACTTAGGCCCTTTTGCACCACAAATCACTACATGCATTTTTGGCTAAACGTATTTAAAACATCATTATGTCGGTGTCATGTTCAAGCCATAATCCGCCTATAATGTAGGTACCCACTGCTGGGACACAGGCCTCCTCTCTGTGAGAGGACACCTCGCGGGCCGAGTGCGGGTTGGTAGATGTCACAAGTCTTCGAATGTTTGGTTCTAGGACGTGCTATCGTTTCCTCACGACGTTTTCCTTCAACGATTTGACAGCAGTGGTGATGATATAATATACATAAAGTAAAGCGCTTGTCTGGGTTCGAACCTACAACCTACAACTTGTAAGTCGCGGCGGTTACCACTGGGCCACCACTGCTCTCATCTTCAAGTCAGAAAATAAAACAATGTTTTAAATTAGTTTTGCACTGAATGTATTTTAGTAATTTGTGGTGCAAGTGGCTATTAGTAAGTGGCGTGCATAGGTCAAGAATAAAAATATTTCCCGACATTGGTCTGGAAAAGACGTAAAATCAGAATACGCAAGCGCTCATACACACGAGCGACACGACGCGTCAATGGCAAAGGCATATGAAGTTGTCGACGAGTGCCGTCCACGCGTGTCGACGACTGCCGTCAACGCGCGTCGACGGCTGCCGTCAACGCGTGTCGACGGCATCAGTTGCCTCTGCGTTGACGCGTGTCGCTCAGGTGTATGCACACATTGCACACTAAGCTCAAAATAAGGTTGTTCCAAAAATGGAGACATAGAATATACAATAGTAGCCTTCGTAATTATTTAATTTTCTTCCACCAACACCGGCAAAATATGCAGGTCTATTTATAGGTGATTGATAAACATGAAAGCAAACCACTAGAGATTTAATCAAAAACACCAACATCATTGATATAATTTTTTATCAGACACGTGCCTGATCGTATGTACCTGATCGGATAAGCTCATATTACCGAACACCTTTCTCTTTTCCCATTGTTAACATCGTATGATGCATTTTACGACAGCCGGACGATACTATAAACTCCTCATTTTATGTTACCTCGTCTTACCCCTTCGCAACATACCTATAAGATGCTAAAACATCGATTCTTCCATAAAATACTCGAGCAGCGTATTTGTTATCTGATCTACGATAAGTACATTTTTATCATCACTGGAATAAATGCTAGTGTTCCTATTATTTATTATTCAAGTCTTTATTGTTTGACTGTAAGTACGGCAAAGGGTAAAAAAATGCTCTTTCGTCTTCAATCTAGAGCTATTAATTAAGGACCAGTCTTTTTTTATGTCGGTGGTCCTTGCATGCGCGGTCGATCAGCTCTAATTTCTTTATTTATTATTTCGTTTTCGCTGTTCTTTCTGACTTTTTTTTTGTGCTCGACTCCCAGGTGTCGTAGCGTAATGTTATAGGTATAGCATACAGAATGAAATTGAAAACTTGCGCCAAATCGAAATAGGAGGCGCAGTACCCAAATCTAAATTCTTGAAAAAATCGTGTAGTCATCGTCTTAAATAGTGCAAACTAAGTTATTACCTTCAAGTAGACACGAATTATCGTCGTTCCAGATTTTTTTTTTTTCAAGATAATCTAAGCATATAAGAAAATTAAAGTACCACAACGCGTTGAACTAGCTGTGTTTACCTAATTTTACCCTTCCTAGGAAAAAAAGGGCGGATTCGACAACGTTGCCAAATCGCTTGCCTACGCGCACGTACATATGTGCATCCCTTTCCTTAATGACATCCTCTAAATTTTCTTTATAATTTTACTGTATATTACTTGTTCTCATTACCAGTTTACCCCCATACGGGTGAGGTGCATCTGAATGAACCCCAAATTAGCCCAGCTTGACGAGTACTCGCTACCCTCGAGGCAACTGACCCCCAAAATATAACACGTTGAAATAGGTGTTTTAATTTGGCGCACCTATTCAATTTCATCCTGTATAACCTTTATCTGTTTCTGCCAAAGATGATGGACGTTTATAAAAGCCCCTCCCTCCGTATTGAAGTTTGATGATCAGACTTTCTATTGCAGATTCAGGGTATATGTCATTAATTACTAAATTGTTATTACTCACCATCTATCGTCGCACTGGCTTCATCAATGACCTGCCGGCTGACGACATCCGTCACGGCTTCACAGTCATCAGTCTTCAGGTACCTGCCGAACACATCAGCCGCGAGCATCGCACGCGTCTCGTCCACCTCAACCTCGTACCTGTCAGTCTGCAAGCAAAACTATGGACCTTCGAACATTGGTGTTATCTGAATCATACAAAATTGCTGGTGGTGTTGGAGAGACAAGTGTTAGGGTGCAACCAGACCGCGGACGATTGACGTCAAAACTCGCCCCCAAAATATAAATAATATTAATTCAGCCTGTATTGTCGCAATGCAGGACAAAGGCCTCCCTCCCGTTTTTTTCCAAAATATTTCAAAATGTCGTCGATCAACCACGGTCTGGTCTGACCTTTTCACGGCATTTCATGATAGCCTCGGAAGGAGGTATCTGGTTTGCTTTTGTTTTGATGTCTCTAATCAATTGATTAATAATTATATGTTTGTATATTGTCTTCAAGAAAAACTATGGACCTTCGAACATTGGTGTGTTGACAAAAAAAAATTTAAGCTTGGATTTCCTCAGAAAGCGGTCAAATAAGTTATTTGACCGCTTTCTGTGTGTGTTTCGATTTGAAAGCGTCGGAAAGAGGTGTCCAATTTATGAAGTGTACATGTCTTTAATACTTATGGAACTCAAAGACTAAACATTGGGGATAATTTCAAAGCATCTTACAAAGTACAAACAAACTGGTGGATCGGAAAGGACAGGACAATGATAAATGATAAATGATTTATTTCTGTAAGTAGGTTTGCACAAACACTTTTACACGACAATCATATTTTAAAACTAGATGAGGTCGGCGTTTCCTATCTGACTACCAACTAGGACATAAGGATATCCATTTGATTTCCATTCCTTCCGAATATGGTTAGAAAAATAGGTACTTAGATAGAATATTCTTTAATATGTACACCATAAAAATTACAGATATAAATGTAGAAATTTTAGAAGGAGTGACACAATGGGCGGTCTTATCGCTGAAAGCGATCTTTTAAAAAGACAACCTTTGAATGGATCGAGAGAGAAGGAGAGACAATACTGAAGGTTGTCTGTGGTGTCTGGTGTACCATTTACATAATATACAGATATTTACATATACATATCACCCTATATACATACTTAAAAAATATTATACGTATCTATAAAAATATACAATAATAATCATGAAACAAGTTCAAAGAAAAATGATGTTTAAGGAAAGAGATAGCGTTTTAAAACACTAAACTATTGGCACTAAAGGGCTACTAATTTTTATCGAAAAATCTTAACAAAAGAAAAGGCTCTTGATGTATAACGGAATAGAATGCACGACAATTCTGTTACGTACATATTTATATAGGTCTGTTTGAAGTTTTCGATATGTGGCTATTCGGGATTGTATTGTAGCCACATCTGAATATCGCATATCGATTCGATACCGCAAACCGAATAGCTATCAAAGGTTCTTTTTAGGTCACTATTCGAATAAATATTTTTGTTTGATACAGTTGTTTTCTTGCCAATTTTGTTTTGAGGTCAGCATTCGGGGTAAAATATGGCTATTCACGGGGAGATGAAATGAACTTAGCTGTCACATTTGTTATCAAAGTAATTTATTCGCATTCAATGCAGTATAAAAGATGGTAGATGCATAAATTATTAGTGCAGTGACATATTTCGGCATAAATTGCTATACAAATATTAAAATTACAAGGTGCTAATGAGTGGTGTGTATAGGGACTTGATAATTAGGCATTGAGTCGACCCCCGCGGGAATCGAACCCAGCGCTTTTCTCAGGTATACGGTTTCCATGCCAACATTTTTCGATTCTAATCTTATTCTGCAGATAAACTTTAAGAAAGGTTACAATGCGGGGGAGAGTGGTAAGAAAGAAATATTAATAAAAAAAAAATTCATTCATTCGATGAATACTTACCGCATCTAGAAAGTTATTGTACTTGTGATACTGAGGCCTGTTCCTCTCGCAGAACTGTCGAAACAGCAGCTTCCCTATCGGCTGCTGGTCTACCACGTAGTCGTAACCTACATCTGGAACAAGGAAACAATTCATCATTAGTACTCATACATCTCAACACACCTTCCAATATACAACGTGTTTTTTTTTATATGCCATAACTCTAGAGGGTCATTGTATTCATCATTATGAACAACTTTTACTATGGGACCAAACCCGAAATCGCGAAAAAAATATGGTGTTCCCTACATTTTGACGGAACAGTTCATTTTTTTTTTTAATACTGGTATTCAGCTGCATGCGGTTGGACTGGAAGCCGGACCCAACATAGTTGGG
The DNA here is from genome assembly GCA_914767645.1 of Hydraecia micacea. NCBI lineage: Eukaryota > Metazoa > Arthropoda > Insecta > Lepidoptera > Noctuidae > Hydraecia > Hydraecia micacea. Next base: position 2,358,997 of record OU611798.1, read on the forward strand.
AAAAGGCTAGGCAGATGATGATAATAAACGTATTATTGATCGAAGGTATATACTAATAATAAAACTGAAGAGATTGTTTCAAAAACAAAAAAAAAACAGAAAGAACGCTGAGCCAAAACGAAGTAATTGCGCGGGCGATGCGATGCGACGGGTGGGTCGGGGGAACACAAAATATAATGCGAACGAAGTTAGATAAACTATAACAATTTAAAAAGACTGTAGCATAATAAAGCTTGTATTTCATTATGTGAATTACGATACTCTTGTCAAATGATATTATGAGATAAAAGTAATTAAACGAACAATTTCTCGTTGAATTTTCTTGAAACCTCGTCCGTCGTTCTTCAACCGAAATGTATAGATAAGACAGATTAGCCCATTTATCTACAAGCTTTGCCTGCGGCTAAACTTGTCTTGAGACCATCCTACGAAGGCTAACTTTTTAGCAAATCCGCTCAACCATTACTACATGATTGAGTTACAAACTTTCGAACATATAATAAACATCAAAGTTTTGCATTAGTTTGTTAAGCTTTGGGCTATATTTCCAACCCCTTTCTGAGGGCATAGTAATTTCAATTTATATGTGCGATAAATGAAAGTAATGCTTAGATTTTTATATAAATCCGACTAATAGTAATATGGACCAATGCTAGATCTACTACTAGTCCAAACTCAAGGTTTGCCAACGTGCGATTTGCGATGGAGTGCAGTATTCTAGGCATTATCCGCAACACCACACTGCGCGCAAAAAACACAGACTACGGATGTTGTTCAAAAAGACGATTGTTGAAGTGGTGGAAAAGACTGGGCTAGCCACGTCTGCCGTATGCTCAATGAGCTGTGGGCTAAAATAGGCACTATGTGGAGGCCTGACACAGCCAGGAGGCGTCGCGGCAGAACCCGTAGAATATGGCGGGACGAGCTTGATAAAACAAACGGACAGTGGTCCATATTACCCCTGGATCGCAAGAACTTGGTCTACTGTAAATAGGTCTCTTTTCATACATAGACGACAATGAATGATCACTACTCTTGCTCCTTGCTTGTTTGTTAGCTACTTCATACTACTTAGACATGGTTTCCAAACATTTAATCTTTTATCGTGTCTAAACAACCTCGTTTTAGACCATATTGACTAACTTGCAGTAAGTACAGTAATTCTTGATAGATTACATAGAAGCGTATATATTATAAACTCTATAATTTAGATTGTTTATGGTGAATATCGTGAGACGTAGAAATTCGATTTATAATCTGAAGAGATGATTAAATGAAAAGAAGAGATGATTAGATTAAATTGAAGAGAAATTATTAGATTCTATATCGATCGGCGATATAGAACCTAATAATTTCGGTGATTCCTCAACTAGCAGAGATTCGATTATCCCGAATATTGGTATTTATATTGGACGTTATTAGTATAAATGTTTGCGTTGTGGATTAGAAGTCTAGGTCAGTCTAAGGCCTTTTGAATACGGCATGGGTTCTTTACGGTACGGCGTATAAACCGCGCCGTAGAGAACCTCCTCATTTTTGAAGTCGGTTACCAAGAATGAACCTTCACTCGAATGAAGCGTCGGATATCGGCTTTAAGGATGGTTTCAAGTAGAATGGTTATACTTAGTTCCTAGGGTATACTGATAAGCTCTGGTTTTCTGAGCTAGTCTGCTTTTAATAAGCCTACTAAGTCCTAAGCTGATGACGCAATCATTCCAAGTTTTAAGTTTACGTCACAATTCCGATCAATATAATTTTCATTATATTCGCGAACCACATATTAAAATTATAATTTAATAAATTTTAGTTACTTAGCTATATATTTAATTAATTTTACATAAAAGTAGGTATAAACATCACTTGGTACGTCAGTGATACATTTCCTAAACAAATTGAAAGGAAAAATTCCTTGAAATAGACGCAGTATACAAATAATAACAAGAAAGTAATGGGAGGGACTGTCAGCTCCCCGTATCAGCAAAACTATCTGGAAGTTGCAAAAAGAAATAATGAAACATACATAATGCATAACGTTGGCAAAGTAACAACTTTGGGGGACGTGGGGGACATGGGGAAGGGTAACACTAACAACTACGGTATGCAATCTCGATGTTCGGCTCGGGATCACACGCCTTTTTTTTTTCGAAATTCAATCTTTTGGGTATTTTGTGTTTAAAAGTGTTACGCATTTAGGGTGAAGCTCAAGGTCAAAGCGTTACCAACGAAGAGCGGTCGACGGTACCTACTACCTTCCTAGTGGCAGCTTGAGCCAGGAATTGTACTGATGTATCTACACTTTCCACTAAATAAATCGTCGCACCTATTATATAAGTGGGTGAGTTAGAGTCTAAACAGACGGACTGCATTTCAGCTGCAACATCGCAGTTCAAATCCAGTCCGTCTGTTTAGACCCTTATGGCCAGAGCCAACTGAGGCGGGTTAAGAAAATGAACACATTTCGATAAAAGATTGTGATTAATTTTCTTTTAATTATTGTAAAAACTATGAGCAGTGGTGGCCAAGTGGTAGCGGCCCCAACTTCCGTCCGATCCGAGTTGTAGGTCGTGAGTTCGAACCCAAACAGACAATCCAACAATCCAACTCAAACGATTAATCGGTTGAACAGTGGTGTCAAATCAGAGCAGTGGTAACAGAGTGGTTTCGGCTCCGACTTACGAGCACAACTTGGATCGCGAGTCGAACCCTGACAGGCACTTTACTTTGTGTACTTAAATAATTTCACCATCACTGCTCTCAAAACGGTGAAAGTAAACATCGTGAGGAAACCGGCATGTCCTAAATCCAAAAATTCGCAGACGTGACATTTACCAACCCGCACTGGACGCGCGTGGTAAATTACAGCCCACTTCCTTGGAAGAGGGGAGGCCTGTGTCCCAGCAGTGGGAACATTATAGGCTGATTATGCTATTGTAAAAACTAAGTGTAATTTGTATTTAGTCTAAGCTTTCTCTTGGTCCATGTAACTGGAGAAACCTCGGCCCCTGTCATACAGGGTGTTCTAGTTCAGGGGTCGAGCATTGATGTAACGTGCACTTCAGTTTGAAAAAAGAAGTAGGTTAAAAATACTATTAATATTGTCAGTTCGACTTTTGGGCGTAACTTGGCAACTGATAATCCTGAGAAGCTACACGAAAATTGTACGTTTTTCATGCAGTTTGAGACAGGAATTGTACAGATGCACACTTTCCATTAAATAAATCGTTGCACCCGTTATAGTAAGTGGGTGAGGTTATGCCCACAGCAAACTGAGGAAATGTAGGTGCCCTTTGAAGTTCACAAAATTACACTCGTACCTCCTGTAAGCAATATTTCTTCTAACAAAAAGTAATCTAGACGAAACGCCCACAGAGAGACCAGACATTGTTTTACGAGCGACGTATAACTTACGGTCCGCTCTGTCTCCGAAAGAAACGCGAACTAATAAACAATAGTTAGGGGCGCCATCGTTTACACACACAGCTCGTACTGAGGCCATCATTTGTAGGATTATCATTCTTAATCCCATACAATATTACAGGAAATCCGTAAAGATGTTGAATAAAAGGGATCGCAATGCCTTCATTCTTGTTGTTTTATGGTTGTCCTTTCTCCTAGTCAACATATCGTGACTTTTATTCACTACCACGAATACACGATACCCCTTGGTGAGACTGGTTGTCAGACTTTTCGGGCTTCTGACTACCCGTATTGACTGTCAAAGATCTACGAATGACAGCTGGAACCAGCAGCTTAACGTGCTTTCTGAGACACGGAGGGGTCTCGGAATGCAAAGATGTTCACCCATCCACGGCCGACCACAGCAAGTGTAGCTTAACCTGATCGATCGACCCGTGCGACTTTTTATTGATTAGCCACGAGCCCCACCATCCTGCCTCATCAGATATATACCCACCACATATAGCACTTTTAGTTATTGGCCCTTTGTTCCTATGGAAGGATGTTTTTTTAAAGTAGAATATCTTTAATTCGTGAGTCGATTAGGAGAACATCTCTGCCTACCCTTTTTTTTACGAAGAGTAATTCATAATTCCGATCATCTTTAGTCTGTTCCGATCTTCAAAACGAAATCAACCGTAAAGGATCAACCGTAAAGGACCAATCGTATAATTAATCGTCATCTCACGAAAAAAGGAAAATGGCCGCCTGACGTCACAACCCACGCCATATGACAAGCATCTGTACACTTGTCCTAATATTCCCAGATGAGAAGACTCAGTACATTTCCATTTACAGCCCGATAAACAGGCGAGATTGCTTTCGGCGATCGTATCCTGCAAATATTGCCAAGTAATTGTTTCTTTAGTAAATATTGAATGAACAAACACGGCTTCATTACGATTTGATTATAGACTAGCTGTGTCCGCGACTCCGTTCGCGTGCATATAGGAAAATATATTGGATTGCATTGGGTTTTAATTTTTTGCGCGGAACCTCTAATTATTTTAAGTCCCTCCTGTCTGTATGTCCCGTCAAAATCGGCCGTTCGGAGATTAGCCAGAACATACAGACAAACAAAGTGTTAAAAATTTATTTTTCGTTGTGCCGTATATACTTTCATATGCATTTAGTAAAAAGATGTGATTTTGATATTACAAATAGACATTTGAATTTTTATTATTTGGCCGGTAAAAGTCCCGTCAAAATCGGTCCAGCCGTTTCGGAGATTAACCGGAACAAACAGACAGACAAAAATATAAAAACAGATTTTTTGTTGTAACGTTTTGACGTTACAAACAGACATTTCAATTGTATTTATTTGTACGTATTGATGTATAGATTCGTATGAGAATTGGCACGAAAGGACCAAAGTACACATGGCTTTCTTTTCTTTATTCGGTGACAGTTGTCTTTGTACTGGCGAATGTCGGTATTCTTGGAAACTTTTAGAACAACTTCACGGTATTTCGTCTAGAAGAATCCAATTATTCCATTTAATTACACCCGACCGCTTGGTTGGTCTCGTGGTCGCTTTGTACACCAAACCTTTACGGCTCTGAAGATGAATGCATCATCACCTACCTAGCCTTTTCCCATCTATGTTGGCGTCGGATTCCAGTCTAACCGGATGCAGCTGAATACTAGTATTTTACATAGAGCGACTGCCTATCTGACCTCCACAACCCAGTTACTGGATAATATGATACTCCTTGGTAAGAGTGGTTGTCAGACTTTTGGGCTTCTGACTACCCGTAACGACTGTCAAAGATCCACGAATGACAGCCGGGACCAATGGCTTAACTTTTTATTTGTATATTCGAAAGAGACAGAGAGAGAGATATATTTTTCATGGTATTTGAGGGTGCTGCTAAAGCCGATAGTGAGGTCAAAATCAAAAATAGGTAGACGCTTGAAATTTTCACAGTGTATGTTTTTTAAGTACTATGGCCGCTAAAACAAAAAATAAAAAAAATGCTTAAAAATTAAAAGGGGTCCATGCAAGAAATGTGTTTAGTGTGTGTAGTTTTATTGTACGATGGTACGGAATCCTTCGTGTGCGAGTCGAACTCGCACTTAGCAGCTTTTTTTAGACTCAGGCCCGAGTCGCAGATAAAACCTTTTCGTAACGGAGTCTAATCTGCCCTTTTCGAACTAGAAGTCAAACCTAGGTATCAGCTTAGGATATAGGTTAATCTTAGATTTTCTGATCGCCCAGCCAATAAGATGTTGGTTTTCTCGATTGCTATAATTGGAAGAGATGATTGTGCTCTTTTATAATTACTAACGTGATGATGTTATCTTGGACGGCCACGTCCACGTCACGGCATCACGATAACACAGGGAAGGAAAATGTATGGAAATATTTATGATTCCGTCCACGACAACGCTAACGTGGACGTATTTCCATTCCTGTTATTCCTTTATCATTCATCATCACGTTGACCACATTAAGGCGAAAGCGCCTGAGTAGCCCACGAAATTCAAATTGTTCAGAGTTTTTTGCAATTTGCAGGTCAGTATCAAGTTTTATATTGATTTAAATATGATTCGCGAGAGTAAGAAATATTTATTTATAGAATTATAATCATAAATATTATGAATATAAATCTTTAAGTTCATATTACCCTATAAAATGACTATTTCCTGAAATAATGACCGGCACCCTAATTGCGTAACACTATCAATCGGAATCTGAATCATTTTGAAGCAAATTGCTAATCCATTGCTTCATAAGTTCGAAAAATTTGCCTGCTCAACACGTAAATAACGCAATGAATGTTGTTGAACTGTCAAAATGAAACCGATTCCGATTGATAACGAGTTACGCAATTACCCCGCTGGTTAAGAATACAACAATCCTTTCCATTACTAAAATAACTGATGTCACTCGGAAAGCTGCCACGCTTAAATGCAATTGGACTGGACAGATCTGCCGCATGTCAGACGATCAATGGGCCAAACTTATGACCCAGTGAGTCCCGCTTAATGGCAAACGACATCGCGGCAGGTCCAGGCGGAGCTGGCGCGATGAGCTGGATTCCTTTGATAAAGATTGGTCCTTGGCAGCTCTGGACAGAGAGAGGTGGGAAGAGAGTAGGGAGGCCTTTGCTCAGCTGTGTAAAGTCGGTTTACGGATGATAATTTTACGTGATAACGTCATAAGAAAACATGCCTCTCTATCACTTGTTCCGCGCTCTCGCTTGCACGATCGGCTCAGGCGGAACGTGACAATGAGTCATGCTTTTTCGTGCGTGCAGCCGGCGTTCATCGATTTATAAGACGTTATCACGTCAAAAAATGACATTTGAGGCTAATTCTAACCCAAAGAGTTGTTCCCCTTAAAGCTTCCTCCATCATACACGTGTCTACGTTTCATACAACCCGCACCTAGATGTCGCTACTATACCGTGGGGTAAACTTTACGAGCACCAGTAAGGGGCGGCTATATAAAAGACATTCAATTAAAACTACATACATATGTAATTTTAACTCGCCAACTCCATCAATTTAATGAAATTGTCTTTTCACTCGGTTTTTCCGTTGGGCGAGCGAGTACTAAGCATATAAACTGCTCATAAATAAGTTAAGGCTTTAATTTACCGCGTCGTGTGTCCGTGGAAAATAGTTACTGCACTAGTACCTACACGTAGTTACCTTATCCTATGTTTCGCTAGAGAAATAAGTAGAACTGACACTGTTTCTTGATTGCCAGGCTGTATGGATGTTTTTAGACAAGAAGGTGGAGAAACTACTACAAGTCTCCAGATTCGTAATAAATAGCTATCAAGAAGTTTTACAAGTAATTGTAGTGATGCTGTAGTAGGATTTAGGAGCATAGCAAAAGAGTGGGATAATGGGATAATTATCTAAACCACGATTATGAAGAAGTAAAATTGTTTGTTTGTAAGAGGGAATCTCTAGAAGTACTGACCTGATTTATGAAAAACATCACTGATAAAAAGCTACACAATTACCAAGTGCCATAAGATTTTTTATGGAACTTACAGTTGGCTTCCACGCGGACGAACTCCCAAGCACAAGCCAGTATAATGCTCCTGCTTATGCTCCTAAAAGCATCCTTGGACATGTTTATCAAAACTTCGCTATATAAACGAAGCACTTATCCCAAAGCCTGTCCTGTGTAGGGTTACACTATCATTACTAATCAAGAGCTAACATGTATGTTCTGAATCAAATACAATACAGAAATCACACGTTAGCACAAGCATAACCAAACGCCAGCCTAGTCAAACTTAACCCTTTAGATTTATTAGCCAAGCGACACCAAAGGGGGTCGATGGTCGCTAACTCGACAGCATTAATTAATTATTTCTAATTGATATCAATTGCAAGGAGACCGCGTCCCTCACCAATTAGCTACAAAGAGCTATTTACAATTCAAATGTATTTATTGACTAGGTAACCTAGTTTTTCTACACGCGATTGGATTATGTGAAGCAACGCCGCAGCGGTGTGTGTGAGTTGTCATTGAGTTGATAATAATTGGTAATCCATACTTCCATACTAATATTGTAAATGCGAAAGTGTGTCTGTCTGTTACCTCTTCACGCTTAAACCGCTGAACCGATTTAGATGAAATTTGGTATAGAGATAGTTTGAGTCCCGGGAAAGGACATAGGATAGTTTTTATCCCGATATTCCCACGGGATCGAAACTTATGCGGGTGAAACCGCGGGGCGCTGTTAGTGTGTGTATAACATATAGAGTAGTGGTGGCCCAGTGGTAACGGTCCCGACTTACCGAGTTGTAGGTGATGGGATCGAACCCGGGCAGGAAGCTGGTGTAAATAATTTCAACACCATGCTCTCAAAAACGAGGAGGGAAAAAATGGTGAGGAAACCGGCATGTCGTACGAGTAGAACGAAAAATTCGAAGATATGTAACATCCACCAACTGAGGCTGCGTGGTGGATTACGTTACGGACAACTCTCACACAGATAAGGCCTATGTCCCAGCAGTGGGAACATTATAGGCTGATTATACTATGCCATGAGCTGTTCTCATACAGTTTCTGCGAAGAGCGAAGATGAATATTATAATATTTACCCGTAGGTCTTTTCCTAATCAAAACGTGATGGCAAAAAACGCAAGTTTTAGAAGCACTAAAAGTGTATGATCGATTACAGTAAACAAAATCAGAAAAATATATGATATTCTTCAGGATATATGCTAGGTAGATAGTGTGTTGAAAACATAATACAACTAATTTGATACGATACAAAAAAATCATGAAGATACCTCAAAAAACTTTTTACAGTAAAAATCATACTAATATACATACAATGATTCTGATTTTTTGTCTGATTATTCTACAAGCAACATACTAAAGCACTAGTTCATATATCTATGGTTTTAATTTTTTAGTCCAAACAATAGATTTTTTGTAAATAGATAATTGCTTCATATTTTGCAATAAATTACCAGGGTTGTGTCATCGCGCTTCTCTATATTTTCTATGCAGTCCGACAGTGACCGCGCTTTAGGTCATGTACAGATTTGGCAAATGTGTTTTTATAGAGATCAATTTTCTCGGTTTCTTAGCATATTAATGTTATTTTCTTCGCAACAGTTTCAATCGTTCCGTATATTTCGATTGATTGCTCGATTGTTATTTTAGTATGAAAGCTTTCATTGTAATTTCTCGTCTAAGGATGTTTCATTGAAGCGGGTAAGTATCGATATCGACAATTTTAGTGTCAAATCAGTGGAATTGACACTAACATTGAAGAGAATGGCTCGGCTGTCGCGCATTTTTTGTTACTGGGACAGATAAGCAGAATTAAATGTTTTTATTTTTATTTTTTTGGGACAATTTGTTATTTGTCTTTATTTACTGATAGTACTTAATTTGTTTTAACAAAAAGCTCTAAAAAATTGCAAAATATTTATCTAGCTAAGGAAATTCAATTAATATATTTTTGTTACATACAATAGTACTCTATGTAAACGTTCAGTCTTATGACAACCTGAAAGTTAGTACTAACAGCCTTCGACATTCATTTCCCGGAATCTCATTGCATTCGAAACACGAAGACCGCGAAACCCGATATTTTTTGGGCTCAATCTTTATTTCCCGTACTTTAGGACCTATCATCTGCCTAGCCTTTTCCCAACTATGTTGGGGTCGGCTTCCAGTCTAACCGGATGCAGCTGAATACCAGTATTTTACATGGAGCGACTGCCTATCTGACCTCCACAACCCAGTTACTGGGTAATACGATACCCCTTGGTAAGACTGGTTGTCAGACTTTCGGGCTTCTGACTACCCGTAACGACTGTCAAAGATCCACGAATGACAGCCGGGACCAACGGCTTAACGTGCTTTCCGAGGCACGGAGGGGTCTCAGTATGTAAAGATGGTCACCCATCCACAGACCAACCGCGGCAAGCGTAGCTTAACCTGATCGATCGACCTGTGCGGCTGTTATTATTTAGCCACGGACCCCTCCAGGACCTAATGGTATAATATTGGACGAGGAAAATAAATAATTGGATAATTTAAATGAAAATATATAAAAGATAGTTTAACTGTGACTGATATTTAAAGTATAAGTGTAAAAGCTAAAAATCATTGATTCAATAATAATAAATGTACCTAAGATATTTGCACGCCATGAAAAATGGCAGACATGTCGTGAGCCACTCTCATTTTAAGATCTTGCATGCATGTATTATTTTAATTCTGTATGTATACACATGGTCGACCAAATAAAATTTCTTTCTTTCTTTCTTTACAGCGGGTATCAGAAATGCATGGCCATTTTTATGGGTGAGGTACAGACAGAGTTATACAGACCAACTTTCTCCATGGAACCAACACCTTCATCGCAAAAAAAATTGTCAACTGTCCCTTACAAAACTTCCAATACCCACTAGACCCAAATGTAACAATTTTATAAATTAAAAGAATGTCCGTGGAGTTTCTTACCCGTTCTTCTCCATAGGTTCTGTGAAGCTCTCTACGAGCTTCAGGGTACCGGGAGGAATAAACTAAACCACGGTTTATAACGTAAGTATGTTCAATAATCATTCCTAGAAATCATTCTACGCATTTTAAATCTTTTTCATTTGGCTTGTCAGCCAAACCTGACTCCTAATCTTAAACAAACATCATGTTTGTCTCATATTTCATGCCAATAGTCAGTTAAAAGAACTGACTCGCCGAGGTTGCATGTAAGCACCAAATAGGCCATAGTCTACAGTACCTACTGCGCTTTGGAATGGGCGAGCTTCATCTTTATGACTGACCGACTCCTCGACAATTCAAAAGTGCCTGTAATTGGTTTATTTGAAATAAATGCTTTGAGTTTGAGTTAGAGATTGAGTTTGGGGACGGCTGATAATTTGTTCACGATTACGATGTTAGTCCAATGGAGAAAGTTGTTCAGTTTGATGATCTGTACTACACCCTTAAGAGGACTACATGACCTAAAGCGCGGTCTTTGTCGGACTGCATAGAAAAGAAAGAGAAGCGCGATGCCACAACGCTGGTAATTTATTGCAAAATATGAAGCAATTATCGATTTACGAAAAATCTAGTTTTTGAACAAAAAAACTAAAACACTATAGTTTTAGTATGTTGCTTGTAGAATAATCTGACAAAAAATCATAATGATTGTATGTATATTAGTATGAATTTTGTTGTAAAAAAAAAGTTTTTAGAGGTATTCTTCATGATTTTTTTCTATCGTACCAAATAAGTTGTATTATGTTTTCAACACACTAGCTTCCTCGCATTTATCCTGAAGAATATCATATATTTTTTTGAGTTTTTTTACTGTAGTTTATCATATACTTTTATTGTTTATAAAACTTGCGTTTTTTGCGTTTAGGTCTTCTAAGCCCCTTAAATAAGACCACACCTTTCCGATACGCGCTGCCAAGGTTTGAAGGAACAAGGAACACACGGCCTTGAATGTGGCACCGTACAAGTGTTCCTTCATCGAAACTTGGCGGACAAACGAAGATAGCTCGTAAACGCCACGCGGCAATATTTTATTAGGCGAAGTCAAAAAGGTATTTGTATTTATTAACCGACGAAAAAACGGAGGAGGTTATTATCAATTCGAGGCGTATATATTTTTTTTTTCATGTATGTTCTTAGCTACGCTTACCGCGGTTGGTTCGTGGATGGGCGACCAGCCATTACATACCCACACACAGACTGTCAGTTGTGTAGCTAAAACTTGTTTTCTAATTCGTCAATCTACAATGTGTAGACAACAATCCTAATAAGATGCGACGGGGTAAAATTCACGCGGACGAAGTCGCGGGCAGAAGCAAGTACTAATAATAAAGCTGAAGAGTTTGTTTGTCTGAACGCGGTAATCTCTGGAACTACTCACACTCACTCATTGTCGTGTCTCCACCTTGTATACACACGAAAAAATTACGCCAATAATACATATTTTACAACATGTCATAATATTTGTCAAACGATTGGTCCTTAAACGCTTAAGCATCCGGTTAGCTTGTAAGCGAGCATAAAATGAGGGAATTTTACGCTTCAAGAAATAAAACATGATTGAATCCTATTTTGGTATTAATAGATGTAATGTATGGAATGCGGCCCGTGATGTGCCGATGCTAAATAATAACAGCCGCACAGGTCGATCGATCAGGTTAAGCTACGCTTGCCGCGGTGGGTCTGTGGATGGGTGGACATGTTTACATACCGAGACCCCTCCGTGCCTCGGAAAGCACGTTAAGCCGTTGGTCCCGGCTGTCATTCGTGGTTCTTTGACAGTCGTTACGGGTAGTCAGAAGCCCGAACGTCTGACAATCAGTCTTACCAAGAGGTATCGTATTACCCAGTAACTGGGTTGTGGAGGTCAGATAGGCAGTCGCTCCGTGTAAAATACTGGTATTCAACTGCATCCAGTTCTTTTAAGTAGCTTATTTTTTCAACAATAGGTAACCGACGTAAAAAAATTACGCAATGTGGTTTCGAATCATTTGTACTGAATCCATGGTAACAGGTTGCGTGGCTATGTCCCTGCTAACCTGCGGGGTAATTGCTTAACACACCATCAGTAGCAATGGGTTTCATTTTGACAATTCATCAACATTCATTGCGTTATTTACGTTGTTGAGCAGACACATTTTTCGAACATATGAAGCAATGGATTACCAATATCCTTCAAAATGATTCAGATTGTGTGTTACGCAATTAGGGTGCTCCGGTGCTGCATGTCGATTCTGTAAAAATCTCACCGTGAAAACTTGCGTGGAGTGAGCTGTCAGTGTCATCCCACTGATGCTAGGGATTGACCAAGCAAACATTTATAATTATAATCGAGATTTTAATCATATTTTTTATGTTAATTCTATTGAAAATTTTATATAATTTCAAAGCTAGTATTTTAGTGATCAAAACATTAATATTTTGTGGGGTTTTAAAATAAAATAGCAAAACAGAATCTTAGTCAGAAACTCAATGTTGTTTTTTTATATATTTTTTTCCCTAGACTAGTCCTTATAATTATGGCCTGAGGCGCGAGCGCGTCACGCACGAACGGTAAATAAAATAAAACATTCACGTTTAAAACAGCTAGACTGATGAAAATACGCATCGACATTATTTGTTTGTTATTATGAGCGATTGTAGATCAAGTCTAGAAAAGACTGCGACGATGTTCAGCGTTGGTAACCCTATCTATTCTATTAGAAGAGATAATTGTGTTAAGTTATCGAGTGCTAACGGCGTGCCTGGCTGACGGACCATAGAATTTAATCCCACATGGTTTGAGTGGCGCGATCACTTCACCCGATTCACGACATTAAATGTCGGGTTATGGGTTTACTTTTTGGGGTCACGTAGAAAATTTAAAAAAGCTTTGCTTACTGTAGGTACCGTGTGATATATCAAATGAAAAGGCTTGTCGTGAGGGTCATAAATATATTTTTATAATAACAAAAAAAGTTAAGCAAATCTCTATTGAGAGATTTGCTTAACTTTTTATGACCAAATGTAAGTATGTACCTACGCAGTACGAGTATATTGATACTGCGTACATACTTACATTTGGTCATAGGTAGTCAAAACATGTTCGGGATGTTATATTCAATTTAAAGTTGGTATTTTTTAAAAGTTATGCTTAAAACAGTTGTTATAAAAATAAGATTTTTGGCATTTTCAATCTCAAGTAGCAGCCAAGGGGTTAATTGCAGACTTTCGCTGTAATAGTAAAAAATGCTCAAGATGTTACCTATTCCCCATAAGAAAACAGTACTTTTCTTTTCTGGTCGGCACTTTAATTTATGGGTAGGTTATGAATTTATGAATGATGAGTTTATGCAATACAAACATATTTGCAGTTGATCAAATTAATTATGTGCATTTTGCATGCGTAAATATTCAACCCAACTACGGAACCTTTCAATGTGGTCCGATATAAACATGGTCAGTTTTTTAAATTTCTTTGGTAACCTACCACAAAAAAAAAAACCATTTATTACTCAAGTAAACTAATAGAAACAAAAACTAACAAAAAATATTGAAATGTAAAGTGATTGCGGAATACCCAATTTAAGCAATTAATAATCATCATTCCCTATCTTTTGCTAAGCCTACCTAAAAAAATTTATACTGGGCATTCTGTAGCAAACTATTAGAAAGTATCAAAAATAAATAATTGTACAATAAATAAAAAAAAATTAAGCGGCGAGCGCATTCCGAAGATAAATATTCAAATATAGAAACAATTCGGCGCGAAGTTCAATAAATGACTATTATGGTCAAAGGTCCTCAGGTATTGACTCAGTTTCAATATAATGTCCAAAAAACTATTAAAATTACATTAAAAAGCATAAGTCATTATTATTAACAATGCTTATTGTTTTTAATGTTTAAAATAATTTTATTTCAATTTCCGAGTATCGATTTCCGATATTCGACATATTAATTACCCGAGTCAATCGAAATAAAAAAAAATCGTTTAGCATTATCGCTTTCGCACATCATTACGATAAAAAAAAACAATAATGGACGGCGATTTTGAACACAAATTGAGTAGTGGTAATGAATAATAAGTGTTATTGGACCTGTGTTTTAATATTACGTTAAGATTTGGGCATTTTCGTGTCGTTCATAATATTTTCAATAATATTTGTCTCATTTTAAATCTTATCTACATGTGTGTGTGTGTGAAATTTGTGAAAAGTAAAAATGTAAACACGCACGATTGGCGCGAAACTTCGACATTAGATATCAAAAAAATTCATTACCACTACTTATTTAACTTGGACAATGGATGAACTCGTCAAATAATTAAATGATGTATTATTCACTCCCCATGTGGTGGATTTTGAATGTTCGAAGTCCCCAAATTTTATGTTTTTTAGCCTCGACCTGTTAGATGATTTGCGTCTAGCGCGCATGCGCGGCGTGACTCACGGCGTGAGTCTCACGCCGCGCATGCGCGTGAATTATGGCTCGTTCCGAATTAAGCCATCATCACCCACAGCGCTCACTTGGATATTAAAAAAAATTTGTTTGATACCTAACGCGCATGCGCGGCGGGAGTTATGGCTCGGCACAGCGCTCACATAAGTAATTAGCGTTCCGATTTAGATAAATCACTATTATGGCAGCTAAACTATATTCACTTGAATAGGTACTAATGGTTGGATTGGTTGGTTGTAGATATTTATTTGTGTATACACCACGAATTTCTTCTTCTTTGTTAAGGTGGCGACTGTACTGGCGGAAGCACAATTTCAAAAATGCCACGTTAGTTTAAAGACAATATATTATGATGCGACTCAAAACAAAACAGCACAACAGGCTGTCATTCATTTGTGACAGCGCCCGCGGTGATAATTATTAATTTAGGGCATGGTCGCCGTTATCGGAAGATGGCGCATGCCATGACGTCATCTATGTCGACTTACGGGACATCGTTATCGCGCTCACGCTAATTCGGAAAAAGGGCCCTAATTCAATATGACCCACTTAATGATTCTTTACTTCGAAACCACATCAATTCCTTACCTATATAATCAATACATATCTGCTATTTACGTATTCTCTATGACACAATTTAATGAACGAAACCGGTTTGAACTGTCAAAATACCACGCTTGACAACCGTACGGCGTGGTAAGATTATGCGGGGAATAATAGGTAATTTATACCGTACAGAATAATTGGGGTCAAAGTGTAAGCAAGCTGTAAACGATTACAGTGCAATTCGGAATGTAGTTACGAGATTCTTGGAAGTGAATTACGAATTCACTTCCAAGAATCTCGTAACCATAGCAACATCACTTCGGCGTAGGGTTGCCACCAACCACTTCTTCATTTAAGGGTTACTAGCATAAAAAATACGGGTCTTAGTTATTTTTACGGGAGACACTCTGATTGCGAGCTGAGCGAGTGTCGATTGAACCGTTGAATTTTGTAATATTATTTGATTAATGTTCTTTTAATAGTGGCATCGGCGAGTTACCTAAGTAGGTATCTATTTACAATAATATATTTGCACGCGTAGAGGGGTCTGTGGCTAAATAATAACAGCCGCACAGATCGATCAATCAGGTTAAGCTACGCTTGCCGCGGTTGGTCTGAGGATGGGTGACCATCTTTACATACTGAGACCTCTCCGTGCCTCGGAAAGCACCTTAAGCCGTTGGTCCCGGCTGTCATTCGTGGATCTTTGACAGTCGTTACGGGTAGTCAGAAGCCCGAAAGTCTGACAACCAGTCTTACCAAGGGGTATCGTATTACCCAGTAACTGGGTTGTGGAGGTCAGATAGGCAGTCGCTCCATGTAAAATACTGGTATTCAGCTGCATCCGGTTAGACTGGAAGCCGACCCCAACATTGTTGGGACGCCTTACAAGTTAAATAAGTAAGAACAAATCTCCAATGTGATAATGACAGTGACTAACGCGCAAGCGCGGCGTGATCTTATCACTTCACCCGATTCACGCCATTAAATGTCATGGGTCGCGTGAAGTGGTCACTTCACGCGACCCATGACAATTAATGGCGTGAATCAGGTGAAGTGACCACTTCACGCGACCCATGACATTTAATGGCGTGAATCGGGTGAAGTGATAAGATCACGCCGCGCTTGCGCGTTAGTCACTGTCATTATCACATTGGAGATTTGTTCTTACTTATTTAACTTGTAAGGCGTCCCAACAATGTTGGGGTCGGCTTCCAGTCTAACTAGTAACTAGTTCTAGTGAAGTGATCACGCCACACAAACTACGTGGGGTTAAAGTCTAACCATGGTCCGTCACGCGTCAGCAAGGCACACCGTTAGCACTCGGTGACTTGACACACTAGGCTATCTCTTCTAATTGAATAGATTAGCGTTGTTAGTCTTTACTAGACTCGATCTACCATCGCTCAAACTAACAAACAATGTCGATGCGTATTTTCATTAGTCTAGCTGTCTTAAACGTGAATCCATTTTCGTAATTTTTTAGTTTGGTACTATGTTGTTATTAAAAAAAATCATATTTTATTTTTGTCTATTGCTGACAAGTGTAACTATCATAGGAGTGGGAGAATCGTAGCGGTGGTTGGCTTTTTCTACTTTACCAAACTGATTTATAAATGAAACTTAAACCTTAAAAGTCTAATACTGAAAAAATACGTTTTTGGACTTAACAGGTTTCTCCCAGACACCACAGATTTTATTTACTGTTAGTGCGTGACGCGCTCACGCCTCAGGCTATATTGACTAGTCAGTCTAGGAAAAAAATAAAAAAAATAAACATTAAGTTTCTGTGCTGCTATTTTATTTAAAACCCCCATGAAATAATAATGTTTTGCCAACTAAAATACTAGCTTTGAAATTATATAAAATTTTCAATAGAATTAACATAAAAAATATTATTAAAATCTCGATTATGATTGTAAATGTATGCTTGGTCAATCCCTAGTATCAGGTGGAATGACACTGACAGCTCACTCCACGCTCACTTCGCCTAAGTTTTCACGGCGAGATGGTTACAGAATCGCAGTGCTGTATACTTCAGGTACTTACTACGACTCTTTACGCTTATCTAACTTTGTCAAGTAAATTCAGGCAAACACAGATTTCTTACTGAACATCCACTAAGATACGTAAAAAGATTACCAAGTTTATTTAAGATCAGAGGAAAAGTTCTCAGTACTTGCTCGATCTAATATACTTTAAGATGAAGATTTCATTACACTGTTAGTAACTGGAGAGTTCTATCTTTCTCTGTGTATGGCTGGGGATCAGGGATTCGAGATGTAATATTATATTTCTCCTTAGCCTGTAGATGGCAATCTAAATTAAATCGGCCCAGCGCCCTAATTGCGTAATACACTATCGATCTCAATCTGAATCATTTTGAAGGATATTGCTAATCCGTTGCTTCATATGTTCGAAAAATATATCTGCCCAACAACGTAAATAACGCAATGAATGTTGTTGCGCTGTCAAAATGAAACCCATTGCTACTGACAGTGTGTTACGCAATTACCCCGCAGAATAGGCTACGAGTTTGGCACCTTCAGTATCGTCAATCAGTTCTTGTAACAGGCAGACAACAGAACCCTAATTGCGCACCCTCAATCACAATCTGAATAATTTTGAAGGATATTGCTAATCCATTGCTTCATATGTTCGAAAAATTTGTCTGCTCAACAACGTAAATAACGCAATGAATGTTGTTGAAATGCCAAAATGAAAGCCTACTGTTGGTGTGCTACACAATTGCCCCCTGGACACGCTGGTCCAATATTAAGTGTCTCATCGTTTGTGTAATATAGATTGGGATCAATTAAAGCTGTATTGACGATCAGATGCTCTCTCTCTGAATCAATGGTAGAAATAGTGCACATGCAAAAATAAGTTTCCCTTAAGAATGTGATGAAAATAGAACTAATATTTTGATATAAGCACAAACACACAGAAAGACAAATGAAGGAATGCAAACCATTAGATGTAACGACTGAGAGAAAGAAACACAATACACAACTAGTAAAAATCTTAGGACTAATAAATTGCTACATTAGAGGACCTCTGAAAGTTAAGGGATTTATTATAGCCTAGCTTCTGCCTGCAGCTTCATGAAAAATAACAGACAGAGGTACTTTCGAATTTATAATATTAGTAAGTATGGGTTACTCGAGATAGATGAACTAACGTGAACTAACAGCACTCCAAGCATCCCAAAATCAAATAACCAGACAGACACGAAAGTTTTAAGTAGCAAACTAAACCTACTCCCGATACCCACTTCGGAAATCAGTCTCAAAGGGATTGGAGACTCGCAATACCCGAAGGGATCCCTATTGCCCCCGAAGTAAACCGAACATGGCCGAACCTGAATCAAAATGCTGAAGGTAGGGATCGCAATAAAAATAAAGGCATCAGAGAAAAGCGGATTTATTCCAATCGTAGGCTTACGAAGTTACGAGTAAACTAGGAAAATATTTATCACAATGTCGACGGAAAAACATCGAAAGATTCTGAGAGTATGGATGAGCTGTAGAGCGCTGAAATAGGAAGATAAAGGGACAGATATAAAAGGTATCTATAGTTTTACAATTTGCAAATCCAAATTCCACAAATGTTTTGCGAGGAGGAGACGGTGAATCTTTAATGAAACTGGAATTACGAGGAAGCATTCAAGTGTGGCGTGTTGTTCTGTCCTCGATGAAGAGATGTAGTTAGTATTATTGAGAACCTTGACTTGTAATAGATCCCTCCATCAGAAACTACACTGTCTGTCTGTCAGTTATCCGTATGAGTTCCTGGCAGAACGATTATAACTTTTTAATATCTATGTAAATGTACAGATGGATACATACTGACAGTGTAGGGTTTTAGCCAGTAGCTTACTCTTCCTCTTGCGTTCTTCATACTCACAAGCTATGCTTCGAGATGGTCGATACTGGCGCCATCTATCACACACGACAACAAACATGGGTAACAATGTGTATACAGCCCCGTTTAACGCTACAGTTGACATCGAGGGCAAAGCATACTAATGTGTTTTTTGTTTTATAACTACCTTTTCCTGTAGCTTCTCATGCCTAAGCTTTTGGACAGAAAAGTATTGTTCGTAGAGATTATTTCATTCGAACCGTGGCATCGAAACGTGAGTACATTTTGTACTATACTGGTACAAAGCTTTACGACATTTGGAAAGCTCAATCGATTCCCGGGAACTTTGGCAAAGGCGATTAAAAAGGTAGAAGAAAAAATGTTGTATTAAAGACGTAAAAATGTTTGATGTATTTAGACCGAACTACTAAGATATACCAATAACGTCTCACATTATCGAAGAAATAATATGTATATGTATGTACAATCTAGATTCAAAGATACCATTTGTTTTCCGTTAAACCATCGCGTGTTTGAAAACGATAAAAAGTTTCCCATAGTTGGTCATAAATGCGTGCTAACAAAAATGTGAAAGGAGAAAATAAATCAGAAAAATATAACTGTTCTGAAAATTCGCCTTCCCGATGTGTCTTTAAACCAGGTCGAAACTACTTTAGAAGATATAAAACTAGAAAGAACATCTATACTGTAATAATATTATCTGCTTTAAGTACTAATATAATCTATATTAATAATAACGCCGAAGAGTTTGTTTGTTCGAACGCGCTATTCTCTGGCACTGTCACAAGCCAGTCGGATTTGATTTTTCTTTTTTCTTTTGATAGCTCTATTCTTGACAAAGGTCATAGGCTATTAAACATCACGCTATGACCCTTAGGAGCAGAGAAAAAAAAACAGAAAGAACGCTATGCGAAAACAAAATAACGGGCGGATGATGTGATGCGACGGGAAGGGTCGGGTAACAAGAAATATCACACGAACGAAGTCGCGGGCAGAAGCTAGTTAGTTAATAAAGAGAGCAAAACAACTATCAGTTAACTGCTTAAGCAATTAAGTAAAGGGGTTAATGCGAAACTAAACCTAGAATAACATGATATAGAATATTCACGCATTGAAGTCTCAGGAGGTTTGGTAGACGAGTATCACATCCGTACTTTCCTGATGGCATTTAATCCCAAGGGAGAAATCTATCTTCATTTATCGAGTTCAACTTTCTTCCATGTTATGTAATCAATGTTTCGAGATAAGCAATTTTACTGTCCTTAGTGATATGGGTAGATGAGAACAAAAATATATATTGCGCCCATAATACTCCCTCGGACCTAACTTGAGTAGTATGATGTCTTTGGATTAGTGGAGTCTTGTATCAAAAGATACGGGCTCATGATGACAATTATTTATATATGTAGTAGGTTAGGTACCCATAAAAGGTGCTTAATCTTATACTTCAAAAATTGCGGATCAAAGGATCAGCCAATCTATTCTGTTAAAATGTCACCGTGACAATTTAAGTGAAGTGAGCTGTCAATAGTGTCAATCCCTACCATCAGGTGAAATGACAAAATCAAATCAATATCAAAAGTGATTTATTCAAACCAGGCTGAGAATCATCACTTTGTGGACTCAAAATTATGTAAGACAGTCCTCCCACAATACGCTCGCAAGTCACCACTTCCTAGGGCTTTAACTGGGAATAAACTCACTTCACCTATGTTTTCCCGGCGAGATTTTTACAGAATAAATCGGCAGAAACTGAAGTGAGAACCCTAGAAGCAGTAACACAATAAGAAGTAGAAAAACAGACAGACGTCGCAAATCAATTTATCTACATCGCATAGTTATTCAAGGCGCGAGCCGTTGGAGCACCAAGCTACGAGATATGCGCGATAATCTAATGACTTACCTAATTTGGGGAAACGCTCGCTATGGAATGGAAAAGTACTGTTTTGATGGGAATGTGGATATCTTAAATGAATGTAGTTTTGTTGAGGGAGACTGATGTTTCAATGACAACAAGGATGGACTGGATGAGGAAAGCGGTTTTCCACAGAGATCTCCACACCTTTTTTTACAGTTGTTGATATATCTAAAGCTACTGAAGGTTTATGTAATATAGTATAATAATCAGCCTATTATGTTCCTACTGCTGGGTCACAGACCGACTCAGTGTGAGAGGGAGTGAGCCGTCAACCACCACGCGGGCCCAGTGCGGGTTGGTACATGTTACATGTCTTTGAATTTTTGGTTCTAGAACATGCTGGTTTCCTCACGATGTTTTTTTCTACGACCTATATAATTATAACTAGTAAGACGCGGCCGTTACCACTGGGCTACCATTGCTCCGGTATGAAACATTATATGACATGACTGAACATAATATGTCAGGTAAATAATATATTTACGCAAAATAAACATTGGATGAGTTAGTATCAATAAATTTAATTAGCGTCAAAGATATAAATGGTACGATAACTTCGACCCCATTTTTTATACCAAATTATTTCTTACTGAAAGCTAAGTCGTATGTGGTTGGAAATGATTTCCCTATGGAAACGACAAAATAATCACCACATTCAGAAAGTTATAGCTCTATTAATATAACAGGTGGTCGGTTTTATTTTGTTACTGTTCCATAATTTTTGGGAGATGACTAATATTCTTGGGGCTTGTGGCTAAGTAATAACAGCCGCACGGGTCGAAAGATCAGGGTAAGCTACGCTTGCCGCGGTTGGTCCGTGGATGGGTGACCATCTTAACTTACCAAGATCCCTTAGTGCCTAGGAAAGCACGCTAGGCCGTTGGTCTCAGAAGCTCAAAAGTCTGACAAAATGTCTTACCAAGAGATATCGTATTACCTAGTAACGGGGTTGTGGAGGTCAGATAGGCAGATACTCTATCTAAAATATGCATCATATGCATCCGGTTAGACTGGAAGCCGACCCCAACATAGTTGGGGAAAGGCTAGCAGATGATGACTAATAACTTCTTTAGATGAAGCACTTTTGGAAGAAGAAAAGACACACTTATCTTTCTTCATAAAATTATATAGTTTCTGCTATTTAGCAGACCGTGAACAATATAATGGGCATAAAATAGTAAACTCAACAATAAACATAAAGTTTAATAAACCAACTTACCCTATACCAGTTATTGAAGGTAACTAAGATAAAACAAACTATATTGTTTGAAACCAGCCTAGAATAATAAAGTAGGCCTTTTTAGTCCAGGACTCAAATTATCTTTAATAGGGATAAAGGACGTAATCTGAGCACCGTAAACTTGAGAATTTCGACTGAATAAATTCAGAGATAGTATAAACTTTCCATTTTAAGTGACGATTTAAATAAAACAGCGGGATGTTTAGCTAATTTATGGTAAGGAACAAACTACGAAACTGTTTTCCTGCGTTTAATTGTTCCACATTAGCAATTCAAGTCAGCACAAACTGAAGCCTAAAAACATGAATATATGTATACGGCGTCACTCGAAATGAAACAATCTCATGGTTATAGGTCTTTGAGCAGAAACGAACTTAGACGCATTACCTACGTCTAAAACAATACTTAAGAACTTATATTGAACACACCTGACACCTCATGCACACGTGAGGACCTAATGTTGTTAAAGCGTTGCTGAATTTACGGCCAAACAAATAAAAAAAAAATATGAGCAGTGGTGGGCCAGTGGTATCGGCCGCGACTTACGAGTTGTAGGTGGTAGGTTCGAACCCAGACAGGCGCTTTACTTTGTGTAAATTATTTCATCACCACTTCTCTCAAAACGGTGAAGGAAAACATCGTGAGGAAACCGGCATGTCCTAGAACCAAAAATTCGAAGACATGTGACATCTACCAACCCGCACTGGGCCCGCGTGGTGGATTACGGCCCACTCCGTCTCACAGAGGAGGCCTGTGTCCCAGCAGTGGGAATATTATAGGCTGATTATGTTAAATAAAAAAAAAACTAAGTATATATATTTTTCCGCGTTATTCTTGCCGTCGACACGCTAAGAAGAATACTTAGGACTGGGATACTGTGAAAACAGTCTGAATGGTGCAGAAGGGACCATTTACAGCCATAGCCCAATCAAATCAGGAATTTGTCAAGCTTTATAGGCAGAAAAACTACTAACGTATGCCTGCGTTGTTTAATCTGGATCTTTAAGTGTATTAGCTAAGTCTGTCTGCATCTCGCTGCCCTCTTCACCTTTAGAGCACAAGTCCACAACACACTTCTCAACATACCAAGTTTGATTGAGCAGTCGTCTTTAGAAAGTATTGAAACAATATTACGTATAATATACACACATCAAAAGTGTCTAGGGATCAAGCATTTTTATGCGGATTTCTTGAGATTGAGATGTGGCTTTGTAATAAATTTATGATTTTATAAATTTATATGGATCCTTTTTGATGCATTTCATAATTTGAATCAGGAACTGTGAATCAAATTCGAGTAAAAGATGAAAATCAGCTGTCAATATTTTCCCTATAAAAACATACAACGCATTGAAGACATTATTAGTGCTACTGTTTCCCTACTACTGATTAAAACCAACGTTATTATGGAGCGGCGACGTCATTTAAGCAGGGAAGAAATGCTCAGAGCCGTGGGAATGATAGAAGCTGGTTCCCGGCAACGTACTGTGGCTTTAGCTCTGAATACAAGTCAGAGTGTTATCAGTCGACTTTGGACACGTTACCGAAGCACTGGTACCGTGGCTGAGCGCCATGGAGGACGGTATCGCTGCACCACACGGAGACAAGACCGATACATTCAAATCTTAACTCGAAGAGCTCCAACAATAACCGCCATGATGTTAGCCGTGAGGCTTCATCACTCTTCAGGGAACTTAATTAGCGACCAAACAGTCAAAAACCGCTTGCATGAAGTGAACCTTCATTCCCGAAGACCGCTACGGGTACCACCTATAGCAATGCACAATCGTAGGATTCGATATCAATGGGCTCTTGAACACAGAAATTGGGCAGAAGAACAATGGCGTTTCGTGTGCTTTTCTGATGAGTCTCGTTTTGGTATGAGACCGGATACAAGACGTATACGACACTGGAGAACCCCTGGACGCCAACAGCGATTAAAATCCTGCCAGGAAGTCCATCCTTATAGTGGTGGAACCATCATGGTATGGGCGGGTATTTGGATCGGCGGAAGAACTGAGTTGATTTGGATCAGAGGCAACCTCAACGCTCAAATTTATGCTGAGACGATTGTATCAGACGTCATCGTTCCTCTACAAGTGCAAATCGATCCCTTATTTCAGTTAATGCATGATAATGCACGACCGCACACCGCAAGAGTTGTAAGACAGACTCTCGCCGCAGCTAACATCAATGTCCTGCCCTGGCCTGCTCAGTCGCCAGACTTGAACCCGATTGAGCATGCATGGGATATGCTACAGAGAAGAGCTCTGCCGAATATGGAGGGTATCCAGTCGCAAGAAGACCTTTTTTTGTTGTTGCAACGAACATGGGCTGCCATTCCACAGCGTGATTTGGATGAACTCATTTTGAGTAAGCCAAACCGATGTTCTTGTGTTGTTAGTGTTCGCGGTAGAAACACGGATTATTAATTGTTTAAGTTACCCAATAAAATTTTAAAGAAAACTGTTATTTCAGTCTTTTTTTCGAACTTTTGTGTTAGTGGTTCAAATGTCAAAAATCCCTTTATTAGGAAAATGGCAAATTTCTTTATTAATGCAAAGGTGACTTGGTTTATCGTTACTGTGACAAACGAAAACACTTTATTTGATGAATCCTTAAAGAAAATTTTAATTAATATCAATCAGGAGAAAAGTTATTGCAAAAATATATGTTGATCCCTAGACACTTTTGATGTGTGTATATGAATAGTGATGTTTTCGGCACAACAGGACGCAAAACAAGTTTCCAACAGCGGAATAAATTGTTTGCTATAAAATTGGAGTGAAGGGGAGAGGGAGAAATCCGAATAGAAACTATTATCATACGAATAAGAAAAGTAGGGAAAGTTTATCGATCGAGATTATTAGGGAATTTTACGACGTAGGTTTAGTAATATAATAGAAAGCTCGGAGGAATATTATAGTCAGAACGTGGTCCTTATATCCGCATAGATTGCATTTTAGGAGGGGTCGATGGCAGGCCAATTCTTGGCGATCAAGATTATAATATACAAGCAGTGTACTCGATGGGATTACCCATCGGGAAAAACAAACGAATTTCCATCCCCCATTTATGACCTTTAGGGGGATACATTTTCAAAAATCAACCCTTAGTGCTTACTTTTGTTGTATAAAGAACTCTTGTGCAAAAAAACATGCTTCTAGACCCAGCAGTTTAGGTTGTGCGTTGTCTATCAGTCAATTAATTCAAATTTATTTTATTAAGTTCATGATGCGAGCGTAGGCCAGCTAAAGTCCGAGAAAACAAGCTTTATACTGTACCACGGAGATATCTATGTACTGTACTTATGCTTGGAATACAATGAATTCAAGTGTAGGTATGCTGATTTACGATACTTAATATAACGATTCTTGAGATGCATGAAGAAGACTCCTCGTGTAGCGCAGTTTGTTCCGCCAGTTATTCAACTGAACCGAGCGCTCGGCGCATCCTGGACGATTACACCAAACACCTTATTTGACTGGCTAATTCTTCCCTTGCGGTGGTACGGCTAACGCCCGCCTGGTTTGCGACCACCCTCCCCAACCGGAGTCAGGCGTCAAGCAGCCTGGTGTGTTTCGTCGATGCGTGGGAGTTCCAGTGCCTTAGGCATCTTCTGGGCACGCTCGTTCCATAATAGACCTCATCCATAGCTTTCCATCAGGCGTGATCGAGGTCAAGAGCGGGCCCATTCAGCAATTAAGTCTCATGTAATAGGGGGCGAGCCTATTGCCATCAACCGGGCACAAATCCAGGCTCCGGGGCAAATTCGTGATGGAAAAATCCAATAAGACTTTGCCTGGAATCGAAACCAGGACTTCATGCTCTGCAGTAGCTCTTGCGACCAACGAGGTATAGCATACACATAGAATGAGTTCAAGTGTATGTTGATTTACGATATTTATTCCCGACATTACATATTCTGCGACACAAATACAAAATTTCAAATTAAATTCGCGACCGTCTGTCTGGCTGAGTGTGGAAGGCAGTAAAATGGTAGTCAAACATTTTGAAAGTCGTCACTACGTGATTACCCAATTACGTTACATTTCATAACATCCGATGTTTGATGTACTTCTGGACTATTTCTAGATGTTTCTCACATCATCGACAATTGCTAAATCCAGCTGAGTTCAAGGGATGTCAGAAGCTGTTGACTATTTGGACTGCTTAGCAATCAACACTTAACAGATACATAGACAAATCATTTATTTGGTGGAACACAGAAGAAAAAACACATTACAAAAAGAAAAATACTATGTTGAATGATAAGTGTTAATTTATTTATTTATCTATCCTCACACTGGAATGCTATACAGCAATTACACCAACGGAGTAAAGCACGAAAACAATCAGCATTATGTAGCATCTTTATCCTACACCGATTCATATTATACCTTAATTAAAGTCGCTTTTCGAGTCCGTCTATGTGATCGCGTTGTTCTTCTAAAAAACGCTACGGATTTTGATGCGATTTTCATCATCATTTAGAGAATTTATTCCGGAAAGTTTTATGTGTATAAAACATTCACACTCAACAATCAACATATATCTCGCTATTTGGTGAAGTCGTAAAATCGCGTGAACAGGGACGGGTTGCTAGTTTATGTCATAAGAAGGTACATACTAACACTTATACCATCCGTGACTCGGGAAATATTTCATCGATGCTAAATGTCAGTGAGCTACACCGTGACGAATCAACTATGTTGGAAGTAGTGGATTACGTGGCTAGTTGCAACATTCCAGTAAAGGTCTCTAGCTAATCATTGACGCTCCAGTCCTCACAAAATACTCAACGTAAGAGAACTTCAAGCAAGAGCCCAAGACAAAGATCTAGTGAAATGCCAAGTACTCGTAAGTGTTGCAAGCAAGCGAAACAACATCGCGTTTACTTTTCTCAAATGTTTGGAAGTAGAGGAAACCCACATTTTGCCAGTTAAGTTATAACCTCCATGTAATAGAGAGCGATCGTTTTATTTATTTAGGATGAATAACAAAAGTTCAACATCATGGTACCGTTTGCCATTAAACGAACACAAAGATCGGGCTGCTACTGAAAAATTCCTGATGTACAGACGTCAGCACATCAAGCTACCCGAAACTGTCAAATTTTCCAAATCAACTTTGAACCAAAGTTGAAAATCTATTAAAGAAATTTGACAGATTGTAGTAGCTTGATGTGCTGGCGTCTGTACCCAAAACCATTTTGCCTTAACTAGAAATCATGGAACCCAGAACCCCAATTTGCGGAACACACTCACTCACCAAATACCATTTTGCCCGAACTAGAAATCATGGAACCCGGCGGTACCCCAATTGTCACCCGGCAACACACTTCGAAGAATTTTGAAGGATATCGCTAATCATGTTGAAAAATTCGTCTGCTCGACAACGTAAATGACGCAACGAATGTTACTGAATTGTCAAAATGAAAGGCATTATCATTCAAAGTGTATTACCAAGCAGCACCCCATGTAAGTATGTTACGCAATCGCCCTGCAGGACCCCATGCTCACAAGACCAAACAGCAACTAAGTGTTCCAACAGTAATTAGTAAACTAAACGAGAGGCGGTAAAGTAAATATGGTAGACACGCCGTCTTCATTAGTATTGAATTAATGAAGACTGTTTGTTTAACAATTGACCATTCCGATTAATCAATCTTGCGTGCCAGCTGTCGGGACAGGCGTACTGAAGGGGGAAGCGCTCGGGTAGCCCGGATGATTCTAATTTTCTTAGGTTTTTTTTGCATTTTGCAGGTCAGTGTCTGGTTGTATGTCGATCAAAATATGTTTCAATATGTATTTACAGAATTATAATCATTACAATCATCATTACAACTTTTTAAAACTTAGAATTGTACTAAAAACCCATCATCTTTTATTCTATTAGATACGATAATTGACAAGAAAAAGCGTTAGGCTTAGGCCAGATGATTTCGTTCCTATAACAGAAGAACGTCTAAGTATCACTGTAATTCATATTTTAGCTTAATATCATTATTAATTTCAAACATCTATGCAACAAGAAGTACAAAAGTTAAATAATATGGATGTCACGTGATCAACGTTGAACGTTAATATCTAGAAACGTAACGATTTATCGATGGCCGCCATTTTGAAAAAAAAAAAACAATATGGCGGACAGTAGGTATGCCAGGCTCCATATAAAAATGTTCAATCCCCTTTGTGTGATCTGGCACTTTTGCTGAACTGGGCCTTTTTGGCGCAGCCGTGAGGCACACTTTTCTTTTAATTTCTTACATCGGACTTTACACTTTTTATTTTGATCTTTATTTTTGTTTTTATCTGATGTATGTATCTGGTGTATTGTGTGTCTTTAAGTCAGTGCTAAATAAATGTATTTTCTTTCTACTCTGGCGCTTTCGCTGTAATATCCGTAAATGTTTTCACTATCTTGACTTAACGAGCCCTTGACCTATATGATTATAATTGTTTTTTTTTACTATTAACACTATTTTCATGAGTTTTACTGTATACTAAAATTCTATGGATTTAGTCCGAAGAAAAAAAGTTTAATTTTTGTTTATACCCGTTTGTTCTCAGAGATCTTCTTAAAAAACGCGAAGACATAAAATATTGACGAGTTAGTGTTACATTTATTCAACTTTCGGGTTGAAGATCATTTATAATTTAACGGCTCAGCTTATTGAATTTGGGTTTATACCAAGAGCGTTTTTAAGTGCACCAAAACACCCCTAAGAACTTAGACACTTGTTCAACCTGTGTGCTAATGTCAGCATTACGTCTCTCTCTGTAGTCGGTCCTCATGTCTGAGGATCGTGGTTACCTTAGCTTCGGAGTTGCATCTGGAGCGGATGATCCGCCTCCACCGGTTTCTGTCCAGCGCATCCCTTACCACTGTAATAACACCCGCACAAGTCGATCGATCAGGTTAAGCTACGCTTGCCGCAGTTGGTCTGTGGATGGGTGACCATCTTTACATACCGAGACCCCTCCGTGCCATGGAAAGCACGTTAAGCCGTTGGTCCCGGCTGTCATTCGTGGATCTTTGACAGTCGTTACGGGTAGTCGGAAGCCTGAAGGTCTGACAACCAGTTTTACCAAGGAGTATCGTATTACCCAGTAACTGGGTTGTGGAGGTCAGATAGGCAGTCGCTCCATGTAAAATACTGGTATTTAGATGCATCCGGTTAGGCTGGAAGCCGACCCCAACATAGTTGGGAAAAGGCTCGGCAGGCCCTTACCACCGTGTAGAATTTAGAGGACGATGATTCCTTCACCTGATCGGTCCATCGGCATCGTGTTGGTGAACGACCTCGCGATCGTTTGCCTTCGGTGCCTTACGTCAATGTCCATATAATTATGTCGTGTTAACTAACCCCCTTACTAATAAACGTTGTATAGCGTCTGTGTAGTTACACAACGCTTTGTCTTCTTCTTTCGAAAGTCAAATTACTGACGACTAAAAGAGAGAAATCGGTGTGTAACTATTCATGTGATATAATACGTTTATTAGTAAAGGGATAAGTGTTTAGCCTAAACAACTGATACACACGGTTTAATAATAGTACTTAAAGCTCAAAATTAAATGCAATTAAGATAAATATAACAACGCGCCTGTAATCCCTGAAGGGTTAGCAGAGGTGTACACCCACATTTCGCTAGTTATATTTTAGTCCCATAATATAGGGGCGAACCTATTGCTATTAACCGTGCACAAATCCAGACTCCGGGGTGCTACTGAGAAATTCTTAATGAAAAAATCCTATAGCAAAAATCTAAATCTAAAAACAATAGGGATGACGACGGGGTAAAGTAAACGAAATTCTATTTAGTCCGTCAGTTAGATTATCAAAAAATAATGGACACATATTTTTTCTTGTGTCAATCAACCAAAAAATTGCAAAGATAAAGCGTGTCAAAGTTTGGGAATGGGGGCTCGTGACGTCACGTTTAGGTAAAAATTGTACCAAAACGTGACGTCATGCGACATTTCAAATCAATATATCTCTGCAATGTTTTGATTATGTGAAAAAAGAAAAAATACGTGCCCAATACTTTTTAATAATCTACCTGATAGACGAAGAAAAAAAGTTAGTCGTCATCCCTATTACTCAAATAAAAACTCGAATCGTAGTGACTATAGTTGAGAACTCACGGTATTTGTAAGTGGCGCTAGATATCTGAAGGCCAATTCTCGTAATTAAAAACGTCTAAAATCTAGTCGCAATCTCATCTCAGCGACAATCAATGTCAAAAACTTAGAGATATTTATGACAGATTCAGATTAGAATGCGAACGTTTCCTAACAACATGGGAATTGCCACTCTAGTCCTTTTCCCGCATCAACACAGCTTGTCCCACGAAAATTCGATTTCGTCAGCCTGTACAATCCAATTCAGAAAACAAAAGGCAAACGTTTTTGGTCCTCGGCCATTACCGACCGCTGGGATCGTAGGCATAAGTTTTAACTACATATTAC
Organism: Hydraecia micacea; assembly: GCA_914767645.1. Taxonomy (NCBI): domain Eukaryota; kingdom Metazoa; phylum Arthropoda; class Insecta; order Lepidoptera; family Noctuidae; genus Hydraecia; species Hydraecia micacea. The sequence goes on from OU611798.1 coordinate 2,389,942, forward strand.
TTTAACTGTCCTATCTCGTAGTCCGGACAAGTCCTCTCTGTTGCCCTCCGTATATCTGCGGGCACTTACATACGAATTTATTGACCATTTAGACGCAGATATTTTCCGCATCAAGTAAAAGTAGGTTTAGTTCAATTTACTTGTTCATTTGGCGTCTTAACTGTCGTTTGATTGGTGGTCAAGGTTAATTGATTGCTACGGTTAAATGTTGGATGGGTTCTTAACACATCAAGATTTTTTCTGAACCACTTTTGTACGTTTTGTAGCAATAATAACATCTATAATGTTCCCACTGCTGGGATACAGGCCTCGTCTGGTGTGAGGGAGTGGGCCGTAATCCACCACGCGGGTCCAGTCTGGGTGGGTAGATGTCACAGAATGAAAATTATTTATACAAAGTGCCTGCTTGGGTTCGAACCCCGAACCTGCTACTGCTCTGCGCGTTTTTGTAGGTTGACTTATAAATGCTTATGAGTAGATACAGCCATTTAGAAAACCGTAAATATGCATTCGATCTGTAGGATTCTGTAGGTACCTATACCTATAGGCAGAAACCAAGATGAAATGGAAACGAATCGATTAGTTGCAGAAATTCTCCGATTAAATGAAAGTTCAAAGTTCAACTCGAATCTAACCCAAAGTCAATCTAATCGCACAAATAAGTAAACTAATGAGATTTCTCAGAAAATTCCGTTACAAGAATAATCTCCAAGGGTTTAATTCGAAAACCTCTGCGGCCTTTTCTAAGTCTTGGAAAGCTTTGTTGGATTAGGAGTAACCCAAGCAATAATTAAATTTGCGTAATGCTAACATGTATGTAAGTACATACACTTCAAAACACAAAACCTTCTGCGTTTCTTCTTTTGTTTTTCAAATATCGCAGCGTCATACTGAGATAGGAGCCTTTTTGACCTCGCATGGGACGGTCTTCCTTTATTTTTTGTTGTTTCCACTATTCTATTAGTTTTAATCTTTATTTAAGGGGACTACATGACCTAAAGCGCGGTCACTGTCGGACTGCATAGAAAAGGAAGAGAAGCGCGATGACACAACGCTGGTAATTTATTGCAAAATATGAAGCAATTATCTATTTACAAAAAATCTATTGTTTGGACTAAAAAATTGAAACACTAGTGCTTTAGTATGTTGTTTGTAGAAAAATCTGAAAAAAAAAATCAGAATGATTGTATGTACAGACGCCACCACATCAACCTACACCTAATTGTCAAATTTTCCCAATCAACATTGAACCTTATGCTTTAGCGATAAAGTTGAAAATCTATTACAGAAATCTGACAGATTGTAGTAGGTTGATGTGCTGGCGTCTGTACCTAAGTATATTAATACGGCTTTTATTTTGAAAAGAAAGTTTTTAGCGGTATCTTCATGATTTTTTTCAATCGTATCAAAGTTGTATTATGTTTTCAACACACTATCTAACTAGCATATATCCTGACCCTGTACCTATTTTTCTTTCATGGTTTCATTTTCTTTGTATGAAGGTACAAAGTTGGTAAAAAATTCGGATGGGAGGATCTCGGATGCTAAGACTATGAGTCACAATCAAACGCCTCATGATAAATACTTAACGCTTTATTTGATTACTGCAATTGAACCCGAGACCTCTGTTACTGAGAATTTTTTTAATGATCCACTGGCCTACTGGCCGTACCAATGTTTTGTATTATGTTACAGCGGCAGCGTCTTGTTTTTAAATTATCGTTTTAAAGCTTTTTGTGAGCCACATTTTGTACTTTGATTTAAATGGCGATTAAAACAAGTTTTTAAGCTGCTTTTCGCACCAGCGGGGTAATTGGTAACACAGTCACTAACAGTATGAATGGCTTTCATTTTGACAGTTCAACAACATTCATTGCGATATTTACCTTGTCGAGCACACATTTTTTGAACATATGAAGCAATGGATTAGCAATATCCTAAAAAATTATTCAGTTTGTGATTGATATTGTGTTACGCAATTAGGGTGCAGGTAATAGGTATGTTGTTTTAATTGCATAATGTTATAATTCCAGTGCGAGAGAGAGAAGGAGCAATATTTGACCGATAGCAACCCCTTTTTCGCATTGGAATAATGATGGCACATTTATCATCTGCCTAGCCTTTTCCCAACTATGTTGGGGTCGGCTTTCAGTATAACCGGATGCAGCTGAATAGTGAATACCAGTATTTTACATGGAGCCACTGCCTATCTGACCTCCACAACCCAGGTCAGTGTCAGACTTTCGGGCTTCTGCTACCGGCTTAACATACTTTCCGAGGCACGGAGGGGTCTCGGCATGTAAAGATGGTCACCCATCCACGGACCAACGCGGCAAGCGTAGCTTAACCTGATCGATCGACCAGTGCGGCTGTTATTACTTAGCCACGGGCCCCTCGGAATCATATATATGGCACAATATATGTACATCATAAATACGGGTATCTTAAAAATTTAAATCCTAAGTCTGTTTTAGATACTTCTCATTACTTCTTATAAGAATATAATACTCTTTATTACGTACACGTATACATTACAGACATAAATATACGAAAGCAAAGGGTGCCACAATGGGCGGTCTTATCGCTAAGAGCGATCTTTCAAAGACAACCTTTGGATGGATTAAAAGGGGAAGGAGAGACAAATAAATATTATATAGTCTGTGGTGTACCATTTACATAATACAATAAATACATACATAAAGTATATTATACTAATCTAAATAATCCGTAATTCCAGCATTTGTAAGCAGCATGTCGTTTTCCTTACTCCATCCGAGCAAAGCCATCTACAAAACCTAGTTTAGAATAAAATAATCAGGGAATGTCATTTGTCTTTAGAATAATTACGCATGTCTCCGTAATATATCATATTGTCTGAGTCTTTGTGATAAGCATCAAGAGGTGAAGAGAATTTGGGGCGCGTGTCGCGGCTTCAATTAAGTTTTAGTCTTGTGTATTCTTGAATTTATTTAGTCTATTTTAACCTCCCAGCTTTGTATTATTTGTGTCTAAGCCACATATGTTTTATTGCTTAAATGGAAATTGTAGCCTGAAAATTGTAATACATAATTTGAGCAGTGACGGCCCTGACTTAGTGCACATACTGGACTTTAATCCAACAGTAGGAACATTATTTACGATTATGCTGCACAATTTTGATACTTGAAAAATAGATCAATACAAATACAAATAGACAAGCAATTCTTAAATTTTCTTCCAAAAGATTTTTTTTTGCATCCTTAACCACAATAAATAAAAGAACAAAGTTTCATAAATACTCAATATTCAATTCTTTATTGCATTCCATTTATGTATTACATAGATGGTATTATAAAGTAAAAGAACAATATGAATATATACAAGGAATAGATATCCACATTGTTATACGTACCCGATAAGTTATTCCACCCCAAGGTTTCCCGTCAGTCTTAAGCCGTAACTTGGACTGAATCAGGTCAGGGCTTATGTGTAACGACTTGATGGACAGCATCCATTGTTTATTAATGAAGTCTCGCTGGAAGGCATGAAAGGGTTTAGAATGCAGTTCCGTATAAAATCGTTGGTAGGCATCCAGCTTTCATCGAGAATTAAATTTAAAAAAAAATAGTAGATACCAAGTATGTGCTTATGACCACACGGTGAAAACTTACGAATAGAGCCGAGTATACCCGATTCAGGTTCCCTGACATCAACCGGGCACAAATCCAGATTCCGGGCTACCACTGAGAAATGCCTGATGGAAAAACCCAATAACACTTTGCCCAACCTTTTTTTTTTGTGGGGAAATCCTCATGGATACCCTCCGTCTGGGAAGAACGGAGGGTTATATCGGACTCCTACCGACTACAGCCCCACTGTTCCTTCTAGTACCAAAAGTCGGGGGCCTGGGAGATACTTGTACATTCGCCGCACACACTTTGCCCGACCTAGGAATCCAACCCAGGACCTCATGCTCAGCAGTAGCGCTTGCGAGCACTAGCCCAACGAGGCAGTACGCAACGATACGTACGAAACAAAATAGAATTTTTTGGACATAAAAACCCCGACATTAAAAATAAATAGTCCAGTTCATTAAAAGCTTATGACTAAATCAAAATCAAGTCATTTATTCAAACTAGGCTGAGAATCAGCACTTTTCGAACGTCAAAATTCCAAAAGACAGTCCCCCAAAACGCCCGCCCTTCACCACTTCCTAGTACACCGACTATAATGAAATAATAGTCAGATAACAAACGAACTCATAACAAATGGATTAAGCGAAGTAATTTAGCTTTCTTCAAACATAAACTCACCAGCATTTTATAACACCTTATGAAAGAACGGATTATTTCCGACTGCTCACGAACCTCACATAAAATAAAATATATGTTGCACAAACTCGGAATTAAGGGGGATGCGAAGGTCCGATGGGACTGGCATATACTGTATAAAAGTCCCTAACAATAAATAAAGAAAAGAAAAAAAGGGGGGATGCCTTAGGTAGTCCGCGAAATGAAAATTTTATTACGTTTTTTGCAATTTGCAGGTCAGTGTCAGGTTGTATATTGAACAAATTATGATTCGCCAGCGTAATAGAGCGTGTATATACAGAATTATAATCATTAAAATCGTCAATACACTTAAAAACCTATTGATTGATATTTCATACAATAGTCATTCAATAGGATTTTATGAACTTAAGAGGGTTGTATTGATGATTTTAATGATAATAATTCTGCAACTTCGTATTTGTTACTCTCGCGAATCATATTTTAATCAACATTCAACATGACTGACCTGCAAATTGCAAAATACGTAAGAAAATTTGAATTTCGCAAGCTACCTTGGCGCTTCCCCCTTAAAAATACAACACTTCTCCAATTTAACATGGCCTGTAATTGTGTTATGAGAAGCTTCGTTATAAATACTGGGGTATTGTCTGGGGATTACTATGGGTATCACAAATACGGGGATAACAGAATATCAACGTGTATAGTCGTGTTCGTGTGTGTGTGTTTATATGTTTGTTACTTCTTCACGCTCAAACGGCTGGCGGCGGCTGATAAAATTTTGTATGGAGGTAGCTGACACCCTGGATTAACATATAAGCTACTTTTTATCCCGATATTACCACGGGATCAAAACGTATGCGGGTGAAACCGCGGGGCGCAGCTAGTACATACATAAACTCACGCATTCTTCACATGGGCGTAGACAAAACTACAGAACGCCACCTGCTAGGATCCTTAGGGTAAGCGCACACGAGCCACTGGCCACAACCACTGGTGGCTGTCGCCCCATGCTGCGTTGTTGAGTACTGCTGTAGCAGGTGGCCGCCACCGGCCACACGTGTGCGACGAATCCATACAAAACGTATGAAAAATCCTGAGGAAAAATCACGTGAACTGCTTGTCCCTGGGCTACCCGTGGCTGAGGCCGGTGGCTCGTTTGCGCCTAGCCTTACATACACCTTTACACCCTCCCTCCTTTCCTTGTTGCTCCTTATCCGTAATATGCCTAAGTATCTACATCACAATCTTTAAATGATCACGTAAGGGAAATTAATAATAATAAAAAAATATGGACACATACGAGTCAGGTATAAATATTATAATATGCATAGAAACAATTCACAATAAGCAAAGCTCAGAGAACACTTGTAGATGTTGCAGTGGGTTTCAAACTAGGCACAGCCTGTATCTTTGTGGCCCAAAATTGGTTGCCTTAGAAACTTATTTCGAGGGAGGATGGTCTCTATGAGATAAGAGAGCAGTGGTAACGGCCTCGACTTACGAGTTGTAGGTCGTGAGTACGAACCCAGACGTGCCCAGACAGGCGCTTTAGTTTGTGTAAATAATTTCATCATCACTGCTCTCAAAACAGTTAAGGAAAACGTCGTGAGGAAAGATACCGGACCAAAAGTTCGAAGAATGTGACATCTACCAACCCGGACTGGGCCCACTTGGTGGATTATGGCCGACTCCCTCTCACAGAAAGAGGAGGCCTGTGTCCCAGCAGTGGGAACATTATAGGCTGATTATGCTATGGTATCTATTAGAATGCAAAGGTATAGTAAATGCACAATGAGTTTTTATAGACGACCAAACCGAAAAAAGAGGTTTGAGGCCACATGGTGATCTATACCTTATACATGCCTTATACGCTCACCAGTACACTTCAAAAATGTGACAATAACGTATGCTAATACCAGAGAAAGTACATAATGAGTCAGTGAGCATCAGCAAGTGTATGCCGCGGCTAAGTGCCTTTAGAAAGGTCGAGAAGCCGAGCTTGTAGAACGCCCATTTTTGAAGACAGTAATTAGACGTGACTATGAAATAAGACGTCCATTCAGTGTGGCTTCTTGTCTGGAAATTCTTTGCTCCATTTCTTTTTTTTGTTTTGTTTGGGTGGCTATATTGGATGAAGGAGCTAAATGGAGTTGAAATTTCATGTGAAACTTATGGCCTGGAGATGGGAGATGATTTAGACGCTGGTACTTTTTAAACAGGGTGGCAGAGATATCGTCGTGTAAATTGTAACCATGAATTCAGCACATGTAATAAATATATCTTTATCATGATTCTAGACCCCCAAGCCTAGCGTAGAAATTTTTCGACGGTTATTAAAAAAAAAAAACAGCTGTTTCGTAGAAAAGTAATAATCTACGCGGTTAAAATGTACGGAACATCTATTTTTTTATAATCATTGATGCCCTTGATGACAGATTAAAAAATCGGTCGACTGCAGAAAAAAATGCTGACCTGATGATTAGAAAGAAAAAGTATTTATATTTATTTTAACTCGCACAGAAAGATCACAAACGAAACTAAACACAATCGTAAACATATAAAAAAAAAATTATTAAGTAAGTAGGTATATAAAAGGAAAACATAACAATGACAACGCTCTCTGGCGACTTTTTACTCGTATCATACTTAGAGGCTGTTCATTTATTACGTAAGACGCTTTGAGGGGGGAGGGGGGTCCAAACAAGTCTTATTTTTTCTTACATGGAGGTGGGAGGGGTCTAGACTGTTCTTAGTAAGATCACAAAAGTAACAAACAATTATAAGTTTTTAATTTCTTGCTACTTTTTCTTTGCAATTTTGGTAGATCAGTATGATCTTACGTAAGATTAAAAAACCGGCCAAGTGCGAGTCGGACTCGCACACGAAGGGTTCCGTACCACCGTACAATATTTAACACTACATTTATATATAAATACGATTTATTGATATCGAGTAAAAATTGGTAAAAAATGGCGTTTTTTTTAAATATTTAAATAAAATTTAAAATAAAATTTAAAAAATCGCGTTTGTTGTATGGGAGCCCCCCGTAAATATTTATTTTATTTTGTTTTTAGTATTTGTCGTTATAGCGGCAACAGAAATACATAATTTGTGAAAATTTCAACTGTCTAGCTATCGCGGTTCTTGAGATACAGCCTGGTGACAGACAGACAGCGAAGTCTTAGTAATAGGGTCCCGTTTTTACCCTTTGGGTACGGAACCCTAAAAAGGGGGGAGGGGGTTCATCCAAGTTTTTTTTTGTTACGTAGGGGGAGGGGGGGTCGGAAAGTGGACAAAATTGTGTTACGTAATAAATGAACAGCCTTACGTTTAGGAGACGACGCGACGCGTTAGAAATATGAAGTTTTTTTTTACTTTTATGTCTTTCATTCCTGGATTCCTGGTATCTTCCGCAAGTTTTGAAGTAAATCTTTCTTCTCATGAATGTGATAAGTAAAGCGATTAAGATAAGTACTACTGTCGTATTTTCTTCTAATTAAAGTCGTTACAGGTAACGAGACACTTTAACATTCTCTAGAATACCTACTTTGAATGTAACTTGTTACTTTGTTAGTGTTATTTCTCGAGAATTTCTTTGGAGTCTTTCCAGTTTAGATCTTTTGTCTTAGAGGACCATTTCTTCCAGTGATGGGAACTGTTTTTAGCGTTGCGCACCTACGTAAAGTGTGCTGTCACAGGGTTGTATATTTTGAACCGTAAGTAGACACTTGAAATTTTCACAGAATGTGTACTATGGCCGCTATAACAACAAATAAATATAAAAAGGGGTTTTACGTCGTTTTTCGCGTTTTTTGCTAATATTTTACGGTGGTACGGAACACTTCGTGTGCGAGTCCGACTCGCACTTGGCCGCTTTTTAAAGCATAAAATTTCACTCTTTATTTTTTATTTTGTGTTACATGAAATGTTGCCAAATATTTAGATGTTATTCTTTCTTTCTAAGGTCATGATTTCGAAGGCTTATAAAATGGACGGAAAAAAATCTAAAGGAACTCGTAATGAAGTTGGTAAGGTGAAGATTGATCGATCTTCAAGGTTACATAGACCGGATTCGGAAGACGGTAATTCCGAAACTATTTTCACTGGCACAATTGTCTCTTCAGAAACATATTATGAAAACGTAAAAGCTGATAGCCACTGCGCTGATTAATTTGCCAGGACTAAATTAAAATATAATCTTCGGTCCTTTTCTTAATGAAATAGAAAGAAAAAGATGCACTTAATTTAAATTTAGTTTAGTTTTTGAACAAGGGAATCGGCACCATTATTACTAAAAATATATTCTTTTATACCTCTGTGTCTACGGTACAATGTACTTACGTGAAATAAAACCCTTATTTCAGTACACAATTTCAGATACGATCCCTTGTGGTATAACGGTGGCGTGTAAATAGACTCAGGCCATAAACTTATGTAATATTCATTTATATTATGTACTGGGGATATTTTGTTATTTATTTTCTACCCCTTTGTTGGTATTACCACCCAAGTTGGTAAGTTAAACATAATTTAGGGTACCGCAGTAAGTTATTAGTACGCGGACTTGCTGGGGAGTTTGATGCGCCACTTCTTCCCAGCTAAAGGTCTAGGAAGTGGTGAAGGACGGGCGTTTATCTACCGGTTTGCCGAACGTGCTAATCTAGCGAAAGTGGCGTTAAGCACCACTACTACTACATCTGGAAAAGACCTTATCAACACCTTACTTCTCTGGTTCGCCTATCTGAGAAGACAGTGACTGTAATAGGCTGACCAGAGAAAAACGAAGTATCCTATGAACCCGATCAACCGACAACAGTAGTAGTTATTAGTAGACTGCCCACTGTGTCACCCTTTGTAAAATTTCTATATTTATGTCTGTAATTTATATGGTGTTCGTGTACATAATAAAAGTATTCTATTTTATTCTATTCCTATTAAGGGGAAATGCGGGTGGTCGTTTCTCCATAGAAACGCTCTCGCCTGTTTTCTTTCTGGTTAATGAACATAAAGCAATTATTTTTTACAGAATAATAAATATTAACTACTTGTTTATCCCTGTTTTCCTTTTTGATGATAAATTATTTTTATAAGCTCTAGAAGCCTCAAAAACTGTCGATTTAAACCGCTATCAACAGAGGCCTAGTGTAAAAATTTGATAATTATTAATGAAAAAAAGAAAAACGTAGGGACACAGTATACATATCCTTCTTATTCAGTTTATAAAATATCTTTTAAATTGGTCCAATATTAGAGGAGGAAATAGGCGAGAGCCAAACCTCGAATTACGACTTTTTACTTAGGATTTTTCAAAAGTCTCTCCGACCGCATTTCCTCTTAAGAGTTTGTATAAACGTTTTGGCGTGTAATTGGAGAGGCCTATGTCCAGCAGTGGACTGCTGTAGTCTGATGATGATGACGATAATGATAAACGTTTTACAGAGCTCACTGGTATAATCAGTGGAATTTAGGTCTTATTTCCAGGAAAGGCGTTCCTGGATAGATTTGCTCGAAAACAACTGTTTTAAAGCTAAATTCCGCCTGATAAAATGTTAATAGCTAAACCCCTTTTAGAAAGGCCCTTAATATAACAAAGTTTGTGTACAATCCACTTCGCGGCTATTAGGTGGAATATTATTATATTATGTAAATAGCTTTACTTTAGGACGTATCACACATTACAGGGGCGCTTCAGACAAACGATACACGTGTTCAAACTGACATAACCCTGTTTCACGTTTATGACACGTCTTTAAACTAAAATATTCATACCCTCATACTCTCTTTAATAAAATATGTTTTAGGGCAGAAGGACCAAACTGTGGGGTAATTGCGTAACACAGCACTAACAGTAGGAATGGCTTTCAATTTGACAGTTCAACAACATTCATTGCGTTATTTACGTTGTATTTATGTTGTCGAGCAGACAAATTTTTCGAACGTATGAAGCAATGGATTAACAATATCCTTCGAAATGATTCAGATTGTGATAGATAGTGAGTTACGCAATTAGGGTGCTGGATTGTGGTTAGTAATAGCAGCATCTCAATTGTTCTAACACACGTAATTCGAAGGATTTTGAAAGAAATTCCTAATCCATAGCTTCATATGCACGAAAAATTCGTCTGCTCGACAACATAAATAACGCAATGAATGCTGTTCATTTGTCAAAATGAAAGGTATTGCAATTTATTGTTAGTGTGTTACACAATTAACCCTATGCTTTTTGTATGGCAATTCGTTTGATGATATACAAGAAGTAAAACATGACAATCTTCTCTTCAGAGAAAAGTTCAAATTGAAACTGACGGTACCAAAAGGATACTAGAGAAGGAATTATAAGAAACACAAAACAACATGACTAATCATCTACGTCTATCTGTGAATATTACGGTCTTACACAAGTAAGTGATGACAGACCATGCCATTTATTTAAACAAAAGAACAAATCTGCAACTCAATAGGCCAGTTTAGTTTTATTCAAAGAAGCCACTTGCACCACAAATCTTTAAGTACGTTTAGTCAAACATTTAAAACATAATTCTGTCTCTATCATCTTCAAACGTTTAGCAGAAACAGAACGATGATTTAAATTCGTTTAGCGCTATTCGTATTGATTTGTGTTACAAGTGGGACTAAGTTCTAGCGACAATTCACAACATTTAACGCAATAAAAATCATCTTTGATGTCTCTCATAAGTCATCTTTCTTTTTATAAGGGACACTAATTTCTACCCGCGTCAAATTTCTTGTTCCCCCGACTCACCCCATCGCATCACATCGCCTGCCTGTGCTATTACTTAGTTTTCGTCGTAGCCAATCTTCTCAAGACTTGGGATATCAAAATGCAAAAAGATTTCTCAAATCCGACTGGTAGTTCTATAGATTAGCGCGTTCAAACAAATAAACTCTTCAGCTTTATTATTAGTAAGTATATAGATATAGATAAAAAGTGATATTCTTCTACTGATCCCTCTGTACAATCCTATTTCATGTCCCACATAATCCTGAAGAAAAAAAAAACCGTTCACAAAGAAGGGTGGCCCCATTTCATTGCCTTCTTCGGACTATTTATAACAGAATTGTGTACTAAAACTGAATGTTTACAGTCGACGACTGTTACCACGTTTGACGGTCGCAGCCGATTGCGACAAAAAATATATGTATGTAGGGCTGCTTGTGTTACTATTGAACAAGTTGTGGATATGAGGGTAGTAGTGGTAGTTACATTTGTGTTATTGTTATACTTTGTATGTATGTCAGTTATGATTGTCAATAGTCGTATTGTTATTCAGGTTATTTTCATTACATGCATCTATTTTTCCTTGTACACTTTCATCATTATTATTATCCAACTTCTCCTCCATTGTTTATTTTTTAATTAGATTTGGTTTTCTCTCACAACGAAATTGATAAGGTGATACACGAAATAAGACGTTTCTAGGTCGCCATCATCACCTAAGGCAAAATATACAAACGAAAATTATTCAACAACGTCGAGAAATCCAATATAATTCTAATTTTCCGTCCGAGATAATTTATAATGTAACAAATTATTTCGGCTGTGACAGCCCTACCTCGCCCTGAAGCACCCATCGCGATGTAATAAGTAGGGACATCCTCCCACTACAGTAACGGTACCCATAAGAATTTAAATTTAATGCTAAACGCTTTTTGAATATCCCAAACTTGATTATACGCAATAATTTTATGAACATTTTACGCAAAACCTACTTTGCAATGAGTGAAAGAAGTATGTAAATTGTTTGATCCCGTAACAATTGCACTGATAACGATCCGTCACGAAATTTCATTTCATTTTATGAAAGGTGGAGGAACGTTTAATTGAATTGCGTTTGGAGCAATAAACGCTTGGGAGACTCTCATTTAAGAACAAGTGAAGAACAAAGAAAACAGCTCTCCGTGTTCATTTAAATCTGTCCTAAGATAAATAACGAAAGCGAAAGAAAATCTTTTACTAACCACCTATGTTCACTTAACTATTTTGGGTCCCAAGATACTACCTTGTGACACACACACCGTAAGTCGTGTCTCCTATTTCACTTGATTATTATTGTGGTCCTGGGAATCCTGGGATAATAGTGGCTAGATTGCACAATCATGAGATGAGATCTAATAATGAAGATTACACTGGAATTCTCGGAGAAAACAAACGAAAATTAACATGTATGTTCATCAAACGCCAACTAAAGATCACCCTATCCCCATGCGTACTGAACAAAACATCACAACAGTGTAGTAATAGTCATTTTTACACAACAATCCCGATCCGATTCGCGACAAGTAAACAACACAACGAGTATCCGCTCCTGAAACTCGATATATAATACGGATATAGACTACATTTGTGTACATGGTGTGTCTATAAATGTTTCACACTGTCGTGAGTGCTGTTACGAGTACAAATCACATGCACAAACATGAGAGGAAATACTTTCCAAGTTTACGGGTTCAATATCGTTACATGTATTAATATACATAATACATAACGTAACTTCACGCTTGAAATATTTCAATAGTGAGAAGGAGATTTGAAATCAGCTACGTTTCATCTTTGAATAAATCACGTCTTTTATTTGGTAGAGATCAAACATTTTCATTGAGAGCTGCGGTGGTCGAGTGGCAACGGCCCCCACACCGACTTACAAATTGTAGGTCGTAGGTTCGAACCCAGCCAGGCGCTTTACTTTGTATAAATAATTTCATCATCACTGCTCTCAAAACGGTGAAGGAAAACATCGTGAGGAAACCGGCATGTCCTAAAACCATAAAATCGAAGAAGTGTGCTGTGACCAACCAAAAAATCTATCAACCCGCACTGGGCCCGCGTGGTGGATTACGGCCCACTCCCTTCACCGAGAGGAGGCCTATGTCCACGCAGTGGGAACGTTACAGGTTGATTATGAAATTATATATATAGTAGTGTAGTGTAGTGGGAACGTTACAGGTTGATTATGAAATTATATATATAATTATATAGTAGATTTTTATATTTTGTTTATCCTTTTGATACATCCTTATTTTGTAAATGTGAGGACTTTGTAAGCCTTGTAGACTAGATCTGTAGACCATTTTTTATTTTTATCAAGTACCTGGTACTTGTTGACAGGCCTACGCTGTCCTCCCATACCTACTGTAACTCGAAAACATTGTAAAAGCCAATTATTTTTAAAAGAGTAACCATGGAGTTTCTTGCCGGTTCTTCTCCATAGGAAACGACCAATTGGAACCGTGCACCTAGCTTCTGACGTTTCATAAGTGCCCATGTTGGTTTATGTGAAATAAAAATATTTTGATTTGATTTGATTTGAAACCCTTTCATTGACTATATTTTTTCTGGAGACAATTCAAGCTTACACAAAATCGCGATGGTGCATTTACGTAACCACCATGCTGGAACGGACTCGGTGATGATATGTGATAAGGCGTAGTAAGTCGTTATTAATAGATAATTATGATGATGCTGTATTTCTCATTAAAGTAATTTTCCTCGCGGAATGGGAAATGAATGTCTATCCATTACCTATTAGAGACTATAGCCGAGAACACTCGGAACGAATAAAACCTAGAGAGTAATCCGAGGATAAAACACAGGCTTGGGACTACTAACCCGCAGCGATAGAGGAAATACGAATTTTCGTCCATTCGCGGTAATTGAGCTCTTAACCTTGAGAACAGACACTTCTGCGTTGCCATTAAGATCATCATATAGATAGCTTATACATGCGTAATGCGTTAATATCAGCGTGACTGACATTTATTACGACATTTCCCTCTTCAAGTGACAAGAGGAAGAAAATTAGTGTCAGACATTAGTTACAATTTGTGTGGCAATTTGTGTACAAAGGTCTTGATGAAGATCGCGATTTTACAGTTCTGCGTACTGAGACTTAATGAGGGTATTTGATTAATGTTTCTGTTGGTGAAATTGTGGTTTAATTCTGGTCACGATACAGAAGGCCGTCCTTACCGCCTGTCAGTTAAATCCGTACTGCTCTTCAAAGACACTGGCTTTACAAGTCTCGTTTAATGTGGAGAGCGGAAACGGGGAAGAGTGGCATACAGGCCCGCTTGCCACTCAACACACTTCGTTTACAAACATAAGTGTTCAAGAGTTTTGGATGCCGCTTCCGTGACCTATCAAAATGACTGGACCATTCTCATGGTCCTTGCGTGCTAAATCGCTGATGTTCAAACAGCGTTTACTAAAGCATTGAGGTATTTCTAAACCGAAGAGCATAGAAAGTCTATAGACGAAACTGAGTCTAAAAATAATGCATTGATATTGATCAAGAATATGGAAGCAGCCAGACTAGCTAGCACTATTCCTAGGGGAGAAAATAACAGTCTAAGAAGGGACAAAATCAATAAAAAGTTGTGTTCATAAATCCAATGTCTTTATTACCTTCATACTTCATCCATTCCAAGAAAAGCCCAAACTAAGTATAATAAGAAAATATAACGACGGTAATGTATTTCTGGTTCGATTTATGACCAATTACAATACGATTATTTCAGATTATGGAGAAGGAATCACTTCATTAGTACTTATACATATTTTTCGATATTGTTCTCGATTCCAATCTGCTTCGTTCACATATACTTGGTATCCATTTTAATTAAAGGGGAAGCGCCAGGGTAGAATAGAATATTCTTTATGATGTACTCGTACACGCGCCAGCACATCAAGCTACTCGAAACTGTGAATTTTTCCCAATTAACTTTGAATCTTATGCTTTAGCGATGTAGTTGAAAATCTATTAAAGAAAATTGACAGATTATAGTAGCTTGATATGCTGGCGTCTGTACACCATAAATATTACAAAATATAAATATTATGTAGAAATTTTACAAGGCGTGACACAATGGGCAGCTCGCAAAATTCAAATTTTCTTATGTTTTTCACAATTTGCAGGTCAGTGCCAGGTTGTGTAGCGCATCCCCCTCAATCTACAAATTCTACATTCAACATTTTTCTTCTTAGAACACCGGAGCCCCTTGCCAGTACATAATGTACGACGATTCAGAACTTTTTAGAGGACTTCACCAATAAGGTCAGCATGTGACCTTCTATGGCGTCCCCTCCCGGCATTTCCGACATCCGAGCAATAAATTCCTTGCATTAAACGCCATTAATCATGTATTCTACATTGACTAAAAAAAAAATAAAATTCATTTAATTCAGGCAAGACCCATATTACATAACATAAAACATATCACCATGCCTACTGCCACAGCATAAAAATTTCTCCAAATAAACCAAATAAAACCAAATAACCTTCATAATTCATTTTTAGGGTTCCGTACCCAAAGGGTGCCAACGGGACCCTAAAAATGAAAGCTAAGCAAAGCCTCCGTTGTCCGTCCGTCCGTCTGTCTGTCAAAGGGCTGTATCTCATGAAACGTAATAAGTAGACAGTTGAAATATACACAGTGTGTATTTCTATAGCCGTAGCCGCTATAGCAACAAATAATAATAATAAAAATTCAAGGGACAATCTATACAAGAAATGTGATTTTGTCGGCGTTTTTGCCTTTTCGTACGGAACCCTTCGTGTGCGAGTCCGGCTCGTATTTGGCCCGTTTCATTTCCTTACTAGCAGCACCACGCGGTTTCAGCCGCATAAGTTTCGATCCCGTGGGAATATCGGGATAAAAACTATCCTATGCCCTTTCCCGGGACTCAAACTATCTCTATGCCAAATTTCATCTAAATCGGTTCAGTAATTTAAGTGTGAAGAGGTAACTGACAGACAGACACGCTTTCGCATTTATAATATTAGTATGGATGATCAAAGTTAACTATACTGTATACTACTAGCTGTATCCCGCGGGCCGCGACTTTGTCTGACTGTGTTTTGTATTTCATCATTGTTTAATACAAATATCCAGGATAAAAGTAGCCTATGTCTTACTCTAGCGGGGTAATTGTGTAACACACTAACAGCAGAAATGGCTTTCATTTTGACAGTTCAACAACATTCATTGCGTTATTTACGTTGTTGAGCAGTCAAATTTTCCGAACATATGAAGCAATGGATTAGCAATATCCTTCAAAATTATTCAGATTGTGACTGATAGTGTGTTACGCAATTAGGGTGCTGGTCCCAGGCTACCTATTTGTCAAATTTCATAACGATCGGTTCAGTGGTTTATGCGTGAAACGGTAACATACAGACAAACTGTGTTACCTTGGAATTTATAATACATAGCAGCACCGATGTGGGTGGATGGGTAGGTTCCACAGTCATTCATTAGAAATGACTGGCCATAATAACCAAGTCTAAATAAAACTTATAATTTTATAAACATGGCCGCCCTTCACGCATGCGCTGAAAGTATCCACATGGGAGAGCTTTAATTGTTATTTTTTATTTCTTTTTTAAACAACCGTGTTACGTCAGAGGCAGGTTTGTATAAATGTATGCGTAGAAACTATGTTGTATGAATGTTTAGACTGTGTAGAATAACTAGTCTATTCAAATCCTTGTTTTCACCTTGATGTTATTTCCACTTAAACGAATATCAACTTTATGAAAGTGTTAAATTAAGTTGAATTCAGAATAACTAGTACTTTTGAAAAAGGCATGAAAACGTTAGAAGTTGTAGTGCAAACTAAGCTGTATGTGTGGCCATTAAAGTTGTTTTTCTAAAACCACATATATGTTTACATGTTTGGAAACCAAATCGCGAACGCAGTATAGTATGTAATGTTTTGTCTAATCAACGTTGTTTTCTGTCATTCATTGTTACTTGATTTTTTCTATTGGGTTTGTCTTCAATGGGTTTTTACGTCATAACTTCATTCATTGTTTAATTATCAAAGGAAGTATTAATAGAATAACAATTAAGTTAAACAAATAATTATTATTCTTCTCACACAAATAGAAGCAACAAAAACAATGTTCCCAGGATTTTGTAATATTTTGATGTAAAACAGTGTCCTTGGAGTTTTTTAGCCCGTTCTTCTCCATGGAGATCTACATTTTGGAATGGGCCACGAACTCCAACTTTCTGACTCTTTGACAATTCAAAAGTGCCTGTAAATGGTTTAATTGCAATGAATGCGTTGGAGTTTCTGTCAGACCCAGTACGCGATATAGACGAGATGTGATATGGGTGATACCCGACCATGTACCCGACAAAGGTATCGAATCGAATCCGTAGAATAGGTATATTGTCATGAACAGACACAGCGTCTACTACATTTGAAGGGAATCGAGATCGGATCACAGTATTCGGTTATTAACAAGTAAGATGATAACGTGTACCTAAAGTTACTGATAGAGAGAGAGTGGTGTTAGTATTTGTAGGGCGTAACGAAATGAAATGAAATATTTATTTCTGTAAGTAAGTAGATTAGATCTTTAAGTATGGAAGAAAAAGATATGTTGCGCCGACCCCAAATAAATTGGGATAAGGGCAGGAGAATGATGATAAAGTAGATCTTTTAAGACATTTTTACACGTCAATATTTTTTTGGTCAATATTTTAAAACTAGATGGCGCCGGCATTTTCTAGCTGACTGATCTCTGAGAAGAAATTCCGAAACAAACTCAGGGGTCATGAATCATGATCTCTTTTAAAGTCCAAACATTATATTATTAGGATTTTATGTGAGTCTAACAATACAGGGTCATGTCTGGAAGGGCCTTTTGAAGAAAGAGCCATTGCAACTTTGAGTTGACCTGTTCCAACAGACGGAATACATGCATCAGTCATCGTGTAGCTCAATCCTATTTTAGGGAGCTCAACGACCCGTCACAATACAAACAGGACAAGGAAAAGCCAGCTAGATACCAAAACAAAAACATCAACAAGGTGACTATAAGAATGAAAACAAGCAGAACAGAGACTATGGATGTCACAAATGCCAAAAGGAAGGCTGAAACATACCTTACTTTTAATTAATTGATGTGAAACCATTACGTAATTAATATTAAACGTTCAATTGGTAACAATGAGTGCACAGGGCATCATGTACTCGGATAAAGCGGACAATGGGGTCAATAAGGCGCATATAAACGATACAAGTCATATTTTTGTAGTAAACAATTGTATTAAATAACTTTCAATCACAACATAACAAATCAAAGATGGTGGAGATTTTTTAAATTGGCAGTATTGTGGGATTTTGTTGTGGAAGTGAAGTATCATCATCTGGCTAGCCTTTTCCCTAATCCCAAGTATGTTGGGGTCGGCTTTCCGTCTATAACCAGATGCAGCTGAATACCAGTATTTTACATGGAGGGACTGCCTATCTGACCTCCACAACCCAGTTACTGGGTAATACGATACTCCTTGGTAAGACTGGTTGTCAGACTTTCGGGCTTCTGACTATCCGTAACGACTGTCAAAGATCCACGAATGACAGCCGGGACCAACGGCTTAACATGCTTTCCGAGGCACGGAGGGGTCTCTGTCTGTATGTAAAGATGGCCACCCACCCACAGTCCAGCCGCGGCAAGCGTAGCTTAACCTGATCAATCGACCCGTGCGGCTGTTATTGTTTAGCCACGGGCCCCTCTTGTGGAAGTGAAGTATCTTTACTTATAATAAAGCTGAAGAGTTTGTTTGTTTGAACGCGGTCTTTTTGCATATGACAGCCCAATTCTTGAGGAAAAAGCCAACGTCACGCTAGGTCCATTAGGAGCCGAGCAAAAAGAAAAAAATTCAGAAAGAACGGTAAGCGGAAAACGAAGTAATAGCGCGGGCAGGCGATGCGATGCGACGGGGTAGGTCGGGGGACAAGAGACGCGGGCAGAAGCTAGTAACTAATACTAGTAAGTAATACTTTGTTATCTATGTATATAAGGAGAACTGACTGACTAACATATCAACGCACAGCCCAAACCGCTGTGTCTAGAGATTCCAAATTTGGCACGTACGTTCCTTATGAGGTCTAGGGGTGCACTAAGAAAGGATTTTTCAAAATTCATCCCCTAAGGGGGTGAATGGGGGGGGGTGAAATTTCACGCGGACGAAGTCGCGGGAAGAAGCTAGTATTATATATTATACACAGAAGCTGTTAGTGCACCTTAATCTATACAATATGTAACATAATTAACGCAAGACCTCATACATCCCAATTAGAGTATTGAGTTAAAAGCATAATACAATGACAAAAACTTTTTTTTTTAAATGACTATTACTTTCTTTATTTACATATAAATTATATTTTTAAATATTAGGATAAGTATGAAAAATATAAAAACTTTAAAAATATAAAAAATAGTAGCCCACCTGTATCGGGAATAGGGTCCAAGCTACCGGCGGTCAGGGCTCCAGAGAGAAACCTCCCAACAATGCAAATAAGAAAATCGTGCATTACTTTGTGCATTTAAAATTGAGTCGTATTGCCTTGAAATAAGATTTATTTTTCTTTGGCTCAGTCGGCGGTCAGTATATAAATATTTTTTCTTTTTTTTTTTCAAAAATTGATTTTTGAAAAAAATATTGATATTAAAAGTTACTGAAATCGATTCAGTAGTCAATTATGAACAAACTACTTTCAGGACTTGCGTTTATTCTGTTACACCTTGTATAATATATAAAATTCAAAATCCTGACTGACTGATATATCAACGCACAGCTTAAACCGCTGGTCCTAGAGACATGAAATTTGGAGGGTGTATTCTTTGTGAAAAGTAGGTATCCACTAAGAAAGGGTTTTCCGAAATTCCACCCCTAAGAGGGTAAATGGGGGGGAGGGTGAAACACGCGGACAAAGTCGCGGGCAGAAGCTAGTAAATAAATAAATAAAGTCAATGTAATGGATGAGTAAAGAATTCTGTGTAGTGTGTGTGAGACTCCAGGGGACCAATTTGGATGGACTTAAAGCTTAATTATAATATGTGGTTCAAGTTTCCAAAAGGGCTGACTTCGGGCGTTCTGAAGTTCTCAGCGTACTGTGAGATACTGATATTCAACCATTAGCTTATTAAAGCTACACAGACCATCGTCGAGAAGAGTCTTTAACGGAACTTAATAAAGCGTCGGTTCCTTTTTCAGATTTTTCTAATTTGCATATCTAATTCCAAATCCGCCATCGCTGTATGGAAGCTTTCTCGTCGTCTGTCTCTACTCAGTATTCAGCGCACACATCAGTAAATTACGTTGAAAGCCTACCTATAAAAAGTTCCACGACATCTCGTTAAGACGGTTGAAACTTTGGATACGGGTACTATCCACAATCAACTTCATTTTGGAAAGTTCAGAGACCAACGTTCCCAAATAATTCAATTATGTTATAATACGAGTAGTAAGCCTACACTGTCCCACTGCTAAGCAAAGGCCTTCCCCAAATCCAAATCCTTCCAGGCATCCTTTTCCAGAGCCACCTCGACAACCCCTTGCGGTACGCGTCTAAATAGGTCGTTATTACAATAACTTAAATTCTATACTTGAATTCAGGATCCCAGATATTATGTTTTGGAACTACAAACTCGATGTAACACAAAACAAAATTGAAATTCCATTGCAACCAAAATTTGTTTTTAACCGACTTCAAAAAAGGAGGTTCTGTATTCGAACCCGTATGTATGTATCAATACACTAGTGTTAACTGAATTTGTGTGGAGTAGGTACAACTAAAAAGTTATGACGACAGTGACTTACGAGATGTATGTTTCTAGGTTCGAACCCAGACAAGCGCTTTACTTTGGGTAAATTTTTTCATCACCACTGCTCTCAAAACGGTGAAGGAAAACATCGTGAGGAAATCGGCATGTCCTAGAACCAAAAATTCAAAGACATGTGACATCTACCAAGTCGCACTGGGCCCGCGTGGTGGATTACGGCCCACTCCCTCTCACCGAGAGGAGACCTGTGTCCCAGCAGTGGAAACATTATAGGCTGATTATGCTAAGTCTTTGAAGATTCAGTAGGTAAACAGACAAACAACCCAACAGAAACAAACTAATAATACATTGTAACCCTAGACTCAATATCAGGTCGATTCTCAAGTCCACGTACTTTGGCATTGAACGTGAGCCACATAGCAATAAGACTCGGTTTTCCTTCAATACCCACTGAGAAAATAAATGCTCCGTTCAAGTATTAAGTTTAAGGAACTTGTGCGACCTTGTTGGACATTTTATGGAAAATTGACAGTTCAACATGGGTTGGCAACATGGAAATTGGCTTTCTCGGGTAAACGTTTAAAAGCTTTAGGTTCTGAAAGCTTTTATAAAATTGTTTCAGTAAAATTGAATAAGAATTACTTACCAAATAATTTTATCGACCCGCCCCTGCTTCGCACGGCTCTCGCGACTTGACAAAACATCGAGATTCCTTTGTAATATGTAGGTTTGATATAAATGTATTGTACAGACGCCAGCACATCAACCTACACCTAACTGTCAAATTTTCCCAATCAACATTGAACCTTATGCTTTAGCGATAAAGTTGAAAATCTATTACAGAAATCTGACAGATTGTAGTAGGTTGATGTGCTGGCGTCTGTACATATAAACCTTCCGGAATAGCATAATCAGCCTATAATGTTCCCACTGCTGGGACACAGGTCTCTCTGTGAGCCATAAGCCACCACGCGGACCCAGCGCATAAATAAATTCTCTAAATTATGGTGAAAACCGCATCAAAATCCGTTGCGCAGCCACACAGACAGACATGATAAGCGAATTTAATTTATAACATGTATAGATTTGCCAAAAACTGTGCTTTGCGTTTATTATAATCTAAATTAATAGCTATGTTTACATTTTAGAAAATAAAGACACTAAGAAAGCAATTTTGCTTTACTTCGTAACACACTTTCGATCACAATCAGATAAGATTTTAAAGGAAATTCCCAATCCATTGCTGCATATGTTTGAAAAATTCTTCTGCTCAACAACGTAGATAACGCAATGAATGTCGTTGAACTGTCAAAAACTCAAAATGGAATCAGGAAGGCAGGAATCTAAATGTAACTACTCTGAAACTAAATGACTGATCTGAAGGAGTGGAAACTAACTCCAACATACTTACCTAGTAGATCAAGAGCGGACGGTCCAAAAGACTTGCACCATTCAGTCGTCAAAACTGAAAACACAGCTAGTCCGCGTCTCTATCACATTGTATGTGTGGGAGGGAGAAAGTACGAAGCGAGCAAATGAAAAATACCTTAGACCCCGCCTTTGAGGAATGTTAGTAATAGAAATGTAATTCTGAAGAATTCCTTGGAATACACGTGTTTTGTGTTATTGCCTATTGCAGTTTTATGGTTCGACATTACTTGAGATTCCTGAAGAGAGAGGTAGGGATGTATAATACTTCTATGATTAAAATTCTTTGCTACGTTGAGGAAAAATCAGACCGAGTCTGTTGCGATACTTTCCTTTAAGAACAGAATTATCCAGAATATTAAATAATTCTGGCCTTTTCGATAAAATATACGTACACTAGCTTCTGCCCGCGACTTCGTCCGCGTGAAATTTCACCCTCCCCCCATTCACCCGCACACGAGGGGTTCCGTAATACACCGGCCGGTTTTTTATTTTCAGTCGCTCAAAGGTAAAGTTTGCGACAAAATAATCAAATGATCAAGTGTGTGGAGACTTTCAAGACCACATCAAGAGAAGCATTTAGACTCCCGAAAGTATTAATGCCTATTGCCTATCTGCACTCGAACGTTCACTGAAGCAAATAAGTTTTTCTTTTAAACCCACATAGTACACACGGCTACACATCAAGCTATACATTTCCAGTTTTCGCTGACCTCGCATTGTATAGGTTTTTCGTACAATCAGAAGTCAGCTTATACTGGTTATGTATAGCTTGATGTGTAGCCGTGTGTACATACACTACAATACAATCGGCATCAGCCTGTTTATCGCCATTTACTCGGCACACTTCCAATTTTAGGATTGAATTGGAACTTGAGCTTTGTAGAGAAACGCTTTACTACTAGTACCTAATATACCCAAGTTTTTTTTATTTAGAGCTTGGATAATTGGTTCGGACATTTTAGACTACTTTGGATAATGTATTGTGCATATTGTACAGCTTCAGATTAACTGCCACTGCTGCCACCAAATCAGTGTTATGGACAATTTATTTTATAGTCGTAATGTTTTTTTGCTAAAACCAGACGCTACAATTTGCCTTTCATTCGGCATCTTTCAATCGAATTGAATCATCTGAACACAGAATGAAGCCAAAGTGAAAAATTAATTTGTTAGTGAACCGATCCAAATATTATGGATTTCGTCACTCGCCTACCGAATGATTGAAAAATAAAAGGAGTGGATGAACGTTCATTCCTATATAACTTTGTCGATGTCGTGTGAACGTGCAATGAAATAAAAATGAACGTGAAGCTTCTGATATCAGCTTAACTGATTCGTTGGTCTAGTGGTCGCAAGCGCAACTCACAGGTCGGGGAAAGTGTTACTGGGTTATTCTGTGGTTTGTGCTCGGTTTATGGTAGTAGTCTCGCCTCATATTACATAGGACTTGCTTGACTGCCAAAATGTTGGTGTTCTTTACACCTATATCTACCCTTTCAGGGCATATAGGTAGGTTCTTATTTTTTTTGTTTTATTATGGTCTAAGTTTTTTTGCTGAGATGAGTCAGTGTTGTGCTAGTTACCAGTTTCCAGATCATTGTGTAGGTTTACTAAACAAATTTTGTGTATCGCTTCATGTTGTCAGTACGCCTTCTAAACAGGTCATTCAAGTTTTTCCAGGCCAAGAAATATGTTTTGAATTAATTGTGCTTTATATTATAATTTATAACTAGCGAACAGTTTCGTTTAATAATTATGTATAATAAAAGCCATTCCTACTGTTAGTGTTACGCATTAACCGTTCTGGCCTCCGCAGCCTGTTTCGGATGCAGCTGCCGAAGACTTCTTATGTCCGTAGTTGTCATCACCGATAATTATCTTAAGTAACGATACACTCTATCTATTCATTACCAAAAACGACAACAACAGCTCGTTTTTATAGCTCCTTAAACTTGAAACATCTGAAGCTCAATTTTATGTTATCTCCGTTATGCGATGTCTATAACTTCCACTTGGCATACGTGATCTAGTTTCACGCGTTCAGTTTAAGCTCGTAAAGTTCTTAGGAGCTGTAAAGTGTGTTCATGGGTCGTTTCACGTTAACACATGGGCACATCAGCCAGAATGGTATAACTGAATTTCTTGTTAAAGCTTCATCGTTTCAGCCGAAAGACGTCCAATGCTGGACATAGGCCTCACCCAAGCATCTCCACTTCGACCAGCTCTGTGTTTCTCGCATCCAACGGGTTCCTGCGGCCTTTACAAGGTTGTCGGTCCACCTTGTGGGAGGCCTTCCAACGCTACGTCTTCCGGTACGCGGTCGCCACTCCAGAACCTTTCGGCCCTATCGGCCATCTGTGTTAAAGCTTCGTAAACAAAAATTCACCTTAAAATGTGGAAACTCTCTAGGTACTCGTGGCTTAAGTAATAACAGCCGCACGGCTCGATCTTTCAGGTTAAGCAATGCATATCGAGGTCGGTCCGTGAATGGGTGATCATCGATTACATACCGATTCCCCTCTGTGCTGTGCCTCCGAATGAATGTTAAATCGTTGGTCCCGGCTGCCATTCATAGACCTTTGACAGTCGTTACGGGTAGTGAGAAGCCCGAAAGTCTGATAACCAGTCTTAACAAGAGGTACGTATCGTGTTACCCAGTAACTGGGTTGTCGAGGTCAGACAGGCAGTCGCTCCGTGTAAAGTACTGGTGTTCGGCTGCATCGGGTTAGACTGGAAGCTGACCCCAACATAGTTGGGAAAAGGCTAGGTAGATGATGATCTGAAAATCTCTGTTAGCAACCATTCGTTCCAAAATTGTGCCTAAAGCATAAATATCCATTAATGTTTGACTTTTCTGATCTACATAATTTATGATAACGAATACTGGACCTCCTTTTGACAATGAATAATATCCATTGATCTTCCAACAGCGTTATACGTCAAAGGACTGAACGAGACTTTATGGGTGCCAGATTGCTGAACGAAGTAGAGCGTTTTTGTAACATATTCATTGAAACGATTGAAATAAAGATTGAAAAGCATAGTACCTACCCGTTATTTTTTTAATTATGGCAGTAATTAGTCTAATTAGCCGACTACGGCAAATCCAAAGGACGGTTATGAGTTTAGCCCCACGACTTACAACTCGTAAGTCGGGGCCATTACCACTGAGCCACCACTGCTCACTATTGGACTCAACATAACTCACTCCCAAAAACAAAACTTTCTCATAATATCGCACAGAATTTCCTCCCAAAGTTGGAACTTACCGAATAATCGATAAAACGGAAATTACGGAGTACAATGGTGAAATGAAATACGGTACCAAATCCCGACCAAACTTGATTACAGTTTAATTGCAGCCCGTTGAAATCGATACTTCATCTTCATTTCGTGGACGAAGTTAAAATCCAATCGTACATCGAATCGAATTTATAGCGGTCTTGAAACCATTATTGGCCCTGAAATCTGGCCTGGACACTCCCTCAATTACCTTATGCTGCAACCGATGCATGCTTCATTTGTATTCGCAATCTATATAGCAAAAACTTTTTTACAAAAAAAACAACCGACTTCAAAAAAAAAACTACAAAGTGATAAATAACTTTAATTTCGGAAGTCGGTGTCGTTGGTTCCGCATTTTCTTTTTTTTTGACACCGACTTCCGAAATTAAAGTTATTTATCACTTTGTAGTTTCTTTTTTTTGAAGTCGGTTGTTTTTTTTGTATAAAAGTTTTTATTTTTCAGTTTTTAGTTGTACCTACTCCACACAAATTCAAATAACACTAGTGCATTGAAGAATTGAAGACACCGACTAGAAGAATCATCAAAATTAGCATAGAAATGCCGAAGATGCAGTACATTTATGCATATCGTCGCCCAGCAGTGAAAACCACGTAAGTGTTTATAACAAAATTTTATCAAAATTGGTTCATTAGTTTTTGAGAAAATCGCGGCCATACAAACATACATACATACATACATACGGGTCGAATACAGAACCTCCTTTATTGAAGTCGGTTAAAAAATAAAACCCATTAATATTCTGTAGTTTCTGCCTAACCCCATGGGGTAACCCCAAGAAGGGATTAGTTTATGTACTCGTATGTATGGAAAACACATTTATTAAAGACCCATTGAATGAGAATTGTCAGATTGAAGCATGGGAACCAATGGGAACACCTTCTTGTATGCACCGCGGTAGTTACTGTACAGACGCCAGCATATCAAGCTACTACAATCTGTCAAATTTCTTTAATAGATTTTCAACTTTATCGCTAAAGCTTATGCTTTAGCGATAAAGTTGAAAATCTATTAAAGAAATTGGCTCAAACTTGATTGGGAAAATTTTACAGTTTCGGGTAGCTTGATGTGCTGGCGTCAGCGTCTGTACAACTTTTTTTACCGATAGACTGCTCTAGGTACTAAGCAAAATTAGCCCGGAGCTATAATATTATACCAGGAACGATTTATTATAATTCTGCCAAAGATTAAAGACCTCATCTCTAAACAAAGGATAGCAAAATCTGAAAGTGCAATCAGGGCTAAAGTGTGGCTAAAGTCACGCTTTGTTAAATCGAATTTGCTCAAAATTTATAAATATTGTCGAATCTGTTCTGTAAAAGTTTTACCGTGAAAACTTACGAGAAGTGTGCTTGAAGTGAGCTGTCAATAGTGTCAATCTCTAGCACTAGGTGGAATGACAGCTCACTTCATTTAAGTTTGAGATTTTTACAGAATACCTTTTTTTTATTTTAACGTGGAGAAATGCTCATGCAATCTGCACTACCACGGGGAGATAGTGCAGTTATGTGGGACTATAACCCACTAAAACACGGTGTTGTCCTCTGCCGCTTACGGCGAGAACACGGGCACGCGTTAGCACTCATCCGTGAACCCGCCGCGGCTGTCCGTCACCGGACCCTCCTCTGGGGAGTATTCCCCATCACCGGCGCACCAGAACACATAGCACGCCGTGACCACCCCAGGGATAAAACCAGTACATGGGCGCCAGACGACACCGTGTCTGGGCACCCTTGGTCCCCCTGCGACGGGTCAGGTCATTGGCCCCGCCGCCTGCCATTTACAGAAAAGACCTGCTGTCACATATGTATTACGTGCTGCTGGTCTCATCTAACCTATTGAATTATATTAATTGATCCTTGTTCTTACCTCAAAAAAGAAGTATTTAATGTTTATTTAGATCAAAGCATTTATTTCAAACTAGCTACGCCCCGCGTTTTCACCTGCATAAGTTTCCCGTAGGAATATCGGGATAAAAACTATCCTATGGCCTTTCCCGGAACTCAAACTATCTCTATACCAAATTTCATCTTAATCGGTTCAGCGGTTTAAGCTTGAAGATTTGACAGACAGACACACTTTCGCATTTATAATATTAGTATGGATAAACCAATTACAGGCCTTTGCCCTGCAGTGGGACAATACAGGCTAGTTAGATTAGATAAACCAATTTCAGGCACTTTTGAATTGACAAGGGGTCGCTCAGTCAGAAAGATGAAGCTGATTCCAAATCGTAGTACGTACCTATGCAGATGAACGGGCAAGAAACTCCGAAAGGTCACACCCATACCCATTAAAACTAATTCGAGGTAGGTAAGAACATTTTGTATTGACGTAATAACTTCCTATCTACGATGCGTTGTTGAACGTGTGTAAATCATTAAATATAGATTTGTGGTTGCTAACTAAATATGTATAAACCACTTTTTCCCGTAGGTAACCCGATGGATAATATTGGAGGTTGACGGGGGAAGTCCATGTGCATTAGTGGATACTTATTGGATTGGATGCACAAGAGCTTATTTTCATTTTATATTTCCTTGTTGCATACTTTATCAATACATAAATTCTATTATATTTTGTAACTGTGAGAACATTGTAGGCCTTGTAGACATTAGATTTGTAGACCGTTTTCTATGTTGTTAGTATTTGTTGGCAGGCCTACACTGTCCTCCCATAACTGTAAACATTTTTATTTGAAAACATTGTAAAAGCCAATAATTTTTAAAAGAATAAACGTGGAATTTCTTGCCAGCTCTTCTCCATAGGAAACGACCAATTGGAACCGTGCTCCTAGCTTCTGACGTTTCATAAGTGCCCATGTAGGTTTATGTGAAATAAAATATTTTGATAAGTATTGTTTTATTTTTTGCCCTTTAGAACTATTAGCTATAACTATCTAACTATCAGGGAATTCTCTACAATTCAAATTTCACAGACAATATACATCACTATAATCCCATCATGGTACATACATCTTATAGCATAGATTAACAGCATCAACTCTCCCAAGTCAACTCAGCGTATCGCAGTCCACTGCTGGACATTATAGGCATCAATTTTCCCAATGATGGGAAAATATCTTCTTAGGTAGATATGGATGGCATCGGGACTATGCCGCAAAGGTTTTAAACAACAACAATATCATCAAAAGGAGCCTATCGCAGTCCGCTGCTGACATAGGCCCCAATTCCAGTTGGCCTCAATTCTCCCAATGAAGAGAAAATATCTTCTTAGATACTATGCCTCAAAGGTTTTAAACATCAACGACATCGTCAACAGTTTTCGATTTCAAGCAATACCAAATCCACCCAAGGTCAATAAACAAAGCCCAGGTTACCCGGGCTCCTCATAAAAAACATCACGATATCGGAAACCAATCAATCTTCGGAATCGAATCAAACATTTCTAGCGAATAATTTTCTCGTCGGAGTTACGTCTTTAGGCATTGAAGCTATAATAGGCAGTAGGCTCTATAAAACTGAAGTGTTTGCCTGACAACCATAACAGATATTTATGATCTTGTTGACTTATCAACGGAACAGAAGAAAAACATGGAATATACTAAACAGCTCATCATAACAAAACAACTTGGGGCTTGTGGCTAAATAATAACAGCCGCACGGGTCGATCGATCAGGTTAAGCTACGCTTGCCGCGGTTGGCCCGTGGATGGGTGATCATCTTTACATAACAAAGCCCTCCGTGCCTCGGAAAGCACGTTAAGCCGTTGGTCCCGGCTGTCATTCGTAGACCTTTGACAGTCGTTACGGATCGTCAGAAGCCCAAAAGTCTGACAACCAGACTTACCAAGGGTTATCATATTACCCGGTAACTGAGTTGTGGAGGCAGTCGCTCCATGTAAAATACAGGTATTCAGCTGCATCCGGTTAGACTGGAAGCCGACCCCAACATAGTTGGAAAAAGGCTAGGCTACATGGAGTGACTGCCTATCTGAATTAGATTTTAGCAGGATATTTGCGTTCAATACAGTCAGGAAAAATATAGTTCTGAACGTAAAATGACAAGATAATATTAGTTGTCTGACATTTATGCTGAAATAGGCCTATTTGGCGCAGCCGTGAGGCACATAATACTGTTTTAAGTTTTTTTTTTGTTGTTTTTGTGTGAATATTGCGTGCCTTACTTTACCTGGGTCAAATAAACTTATTTTCTTTCTTTCTTTCTAAAAGACTGCGCATGAATCTATCGGAACCGCTTTTCTAGGAAACTAAAGTCTATAGAGTCAACTTAATGTTCCCACTGTTGGGACTAAGGTCACAATAGGCTATGGCTGCGGTGACCTTTTAATCAAAACCCCAGTTACCCCCATATAACGCACGCCTCATCCGAATCTCGATCATTTACTATAGGCCGACCGCTTAACTGAGACGTTGCCTGAAGTAGCTGCGCGGTGCGGGAGGGGTGATAGTTGTCACAAGTTAACGAATCACTGAGCTCTCGCATCACGTCACCACACCCCTCCCGCACCGCGCTGCTACTTCAGGCAACATCTCAGTTAAGCGGTCGGCCGATTACATGTTATCGACTTAGATTACGATAAGTTGACGAAAATAAAAACAACTAATCATATCAGATGATCAAAGATAAGGGCACAGAACAAATTTAAAGTTGCAGTATCCGGGTAGTAACCTGCAGCGTGCATGACGCCTGTCTACAGGTAAGCAGTCCAATAGCAATTGAATTACGTGAAAGCATCAATGGGGACAACGGGAAGGATATTTTATGACTTCCCGTTGTCCCCATAATGGGGACAGCGTCAATGGGGACAACGGGAACAGACCTCATTTATTCTATAAAAATCTCATAGGTGAAATGACCTGTCAATATGTCAATCACTAGCATCAGGTAGAATGCACATCTACCGCTCACTTCAAGCTCATTCAACCAAGTTTCCACGGTGAGATTTTTACAGAATAGACAGAATTTCTTCCAGCTCCATGACATAGACACCTGCTCCATCGCCAACGAGGGAGCTACTAGCTATCAAAGATGTTCACGCTCAAGAAACGTACAAAAGATTGTGTAGGTCCCGTTTAAGTAGAAGAGATGTTGATCGCCGACTGTTCACACCGCCGAGAGTTCTCGTTTTTCGCAGCGACAAGATGATCGCTTGGTGAACAGAACACTCGCTAAAAGACTTACGCTTGGTACATTCCCATACCAGCGAGTAATCGCTTGTCGCTATCGCGCACTCGCCAACTCATTTTTAGTTACAAGCTCTACTCGCTTCTCGTTAATCGCCGGCGGTGGAACAGTTGAATAAAGCGGCAATCGCACAACACTCGTTCAATTGAAAAGTACCCTAATTTTGTACCAGACAATGGCTTCCCCGTAAACTCTGCGCTGAGTTAAGAGTTAGGAAGACATAGAAATGTTTAAGCCGCTTATCGGCCCACGCAACTGGTGCCAGTTGAATGGGGTCACCACAATAGTTCATCGGGATTAGAACCCAGGGATTTATGTGCTTTTGATTCGGTTGAGCACTTCAGGGTACGTATGGACGTGGAACTTTTAGCATGAGCGACCAGCGATTTCCTGCACACCAATTGCGCGCACACTGTCGTTCACAATACAAAGGGTTATGAAGGAAATTTATTATCGATTGCTTTATATGTTTGAAAAACTCGACTGCTCGGCAGGTTAAATAACGCAATGAATGTTGTTGAACTGTCAAAATGAAAGACATTGTAAGATGCGCAATTACCCCCAAGTGTTTTTGGTCGTGTCGTTGGATAAAAATTGCGCGTTTTTCAGACCTTGATGATTTAGTATTGAAGTCTCTTCGGGAATAAAAGAACTAGAAGTTTTAGTTGTTGCACCCCAGCTACAAAAAGTGATTATGTTGCGACGACGTATCACGTGGATGACGGCATTAGGCTTAATTTAATACGCACATGCAGCACAATCTTTTCAATTATATCTTAGCACGAAACATTACGTAAAGATAATAATGACTTACCTATTTTTGTTTTTATATCTAAACATTGTGATATGTGTGGAAACTGGAGGATTTTCCGCCACTTCTTGCTTTTCCCCTTATTGCTATCGGAACCTCCTGGAACAAACAGAAAACGTACTAAGTATTGTGAACATAAAGCCTCATTTTGTATATTGGAGACCTTGAATCTTGCGTGGAACAAGGACGTTGCCTTGTTTTTATGGTTGTTTATTTACAAGTCTTCATGTAACAGTCAGTAGAGAGCACTGGTGGACCAGTGGTAACAATCGCGACTTACGAGTTGTAAGCCGCGGATTTGAACCCAAGCAGGCACTTTGCTTTGTGTAAATTATTTCATCACCACTGCTCTCAAAACGGTGAAGGAAAACATCGTGATGAAACCTAGAATCGAAAATTCGAAGTCATGTGACATCTACTAACCCGCACTGGGTCCACGTGGTGGATTACGGCACATTCCCTCTCACAGAGCGAAGGCCTGTGTCCCAGCAGTGGGAACATTATAGGCTGATTTTGCTTATGCTTACAAAAGAGGTTTAGTGTTTGGAGACGCCTGTGTTAGGAGACTCCGCTCCTCCATTCAGCATAATTACTTTATGATGGATGAATGAAGGATGTTAATGAGAGTACCTAGCTATGATTCGAGTGGAAGATAATTGTATGTGAGAGTGATGTGAACATAAGGCTTTGTTTTGAATCAAAACATATGAATCAAGGACGTTGTTTTTACGTTTGTTTATTTACAAGTCTTTATACAGGATTATTGGAAAAACACCAACAACCTCTTAAGAGGTTAAAAAATCAGCTGTTCCCAAAATTTTGACGAGTTATACGAACATAAATGTAGGGAACAGCTGATATTTTTTTGCGATTTCAGGTTTGGTCCCATAGTAAAAGTTGTTCATAATGATGAGTACAATGACCTCTTAAGAGGTTGTTGGTGTTTTTCCAATAACCCTGTATAACATAACAGTAGTATAATGAAGCACTGTATTTCATAATGCTTAAACATGGTGGCGTCAACATCTACAGAAACATTGAAAAGCCAATGCCACGATGCCAAATGAAAAATGTGTTTTTTCCTTTTAGGTCGTAGACAGTATAATTTGGCTTTTATAAATTCTGAATCTCAGATAGGAAAATAAACTCGATGGCAAACAAAACTCCATTGCAACAAAAAATTATTCAGGAACTTTTTATTACAAATGGTCAATCAAAAATCAACTTTAGAATAAACAACCCTAAAGTAGAAAGTTGAGTAAGTGGCAATGGACGTAAATTATCTGAGATAAGAATTGAAGTATAGAGTAGAGCCTCACTTATTTCATGATAAGACTCTACTAGTAACACTACCCGAAGACTGACTGATTTTTATCAGAACTTGTTATCGATCGAATATCATTTCATATTTTCTCCAAAATATGTCACTGCTAAAGATAAGGCGTCATTTCTGGTTGTAAATAGAAGTCTCCATGATACGGCAATTACTAGACTGTAAAGATATATACTAACCCCCTTACTAATAACCGTATTATATCAGATGAATAGTTACATACCGATTTCTCTCTTTCAGTCGTCAGTAATTTGACTTTTGAAAGAAGAAGATAAAGCGTTGTGTAACTATACAGACACTTTTTTATTATCTGCCTATCCTTTTCCCAACTATGTTGGGGTCGGCTTCCAGTCTAACCGGATGCAGCTGAATACCAGTATTTTACATGGAGCGACTGCCTATCGAACCTCCACAACCCAGTTACTGGGTAATACGATACCCCTTGGTAAGACTGGTTGTCAGATTTTCGGGCTTCTGACGACCCGTAACGACTGTCAAAGATCCACGAATGACAGCCGGGACCAACGGCTTAACGTGCTTTCCGAGGCACGGAGGGGTCTCGGTATGTAAAGATGGTCACCCATCCACAGACCAACCGCGGCAAGCGTAGCTTAACCTGATCGATCGACCTGTGCGGCTGTTATTATTTAGCAACGGGCCCCGACACTATACAACGTTTATTAGTAAGGGGGTAATATTATAACGAGGTATGTACAGACGCCAGCACATTAACTTACTACAATCTGTCAGATTTCTTTAATGGATTTTCAACTTTATTGCTAAAGCATAAGGTTCAAGATTGATTGGGAAAATTTTACAGTTTGGGGTAGGTTGATGTGCTGGCGTCTGTACATAAAATTTGCGAGTTTGTATACAATATGTAACAAAAACCCTGTCCGATCAAATAAAGGCGTATTCCTGATTCAACATAGGTACTATAAAAAATTGTTATAAAAATGTAACTCATAAAAACCAAAAGTTATTGATTTTTTATTTTTATAATCCATGCGAAATTTAACACTGAATATGGCAAATTTTCATAAGTTGACAACACTCCACCCGTCGGCAAAATCTTTTTATTTTTACCTATTTTTATTTCAAAGAACACCGCCATACACTACCGCGTTGTAGGCACTATTTAAACTAGTCGCCGACTCTTTGATGTCGCCGACTGGTTACCTACCGGCGCGCTATTTGTTACCAACTTGCCAGTCTTTCGTGGAGATAGCTTTCGATCGGACGTCCGTACGTATCACGTGCCGCTAAAGTTTCGCGAATAATGTATTCCAATCAGGATTTTTAATGTGTTGATGTACTTAGGCAAGACCGACTGTAATTATGCAGCTGCGCGTAGAACGTATGAGGTGCGCTTGTGACAGTACTGTCGTCGTCAGAGCGTGTGTTCCAACGCCTGCATAACCGTGTGTACACCACAGGCAGTGTTCATGAGCACGAGTCACAGACCGCTGATGCTGGAAGACCACGAGAGCGCAACTTTGAAATCGAGGAACAAGTGCTGGATATGTTTGCCGCGGACCCCACGCAAATCGGACACAAGTCACATCACAAGTGCCCTGCAAATTTAGTGAAAAGGTGTCTAATGTGTATTAGTGTTGGAGGTGGACATGTGGAGCACAATCGCCGAAGTGTGCAACAACAACAAGTGAATGTTTTAATGAACTGATACCTGCAGTCGGTATGGTATGTACATTGCCACACATCACATTAAAAAAAAGCCCTTATTAGGGCTACATTTATTTCAATTAATTGTTTCTTGATAAACAGAATTAGGTCTGAAATCCGAATCACTATGCCTACAAAACAATATCAGCTGATATACGCGTAGCCATAAGGTCAAGGTATGACGTATAAGTTTGTTTGGCGGCACGCGACAAAGCAGGTTCATGACAAAGGATCATACAAACCGTCTCGCTTAGGCGGCCTCTTTGACACAAAACTGTAGGTGAACTTTGTCGAGCGATCAGTGTTGCCTTTGATCAGTTGTTATTTTTTATTTTATTTTAATTATTTTCACTGGGGAAAAATAATAATTTCAAATCCATTAAATGGTTACGTATATGTGTTCGCAGTACGATGCCGAATAATACTCTTAAGGATCGGACAGGGTTTTTGTTGCATATTGTATAGGGGGGTAATCTTCGGAACTACTAATCCGATTCCGAAGATTCTTTCACTATAAATGGGAAGCATGGCCACGTGTCAAAGAATATTATTTCATATTAAAACAAGAAATTTCATGCGAACGAAGTCGCGGGCAGGAGGTGTAGATATAAACTAAACAACCTAACCAACAAACTAATAGAAAACCCGCTAAAATGAATAACAAGGAATGATACTTTTACTTTTCAATTCAATTAACAGTATTAACAATTAAAAATATGATTAAAAACTACTCGGAAATAATACCTCGGACACACACATGAGTACTTTCTCTAGATATACAATTTTTATCAAATTAATGAGCATCGTAACGTATATAAAAAGGTGTTTTAATTAATATCAGATCTTTATCTATGTCGACAACGGTACGTTGCAGCACTAATGAATTATTTCTAATAATAAAATGAGTATATACATTGTGGCTAGGGTTGCCAGGTCTTAAAACCGTAAAGCCGGACAGACCAGCCAGTTTAGCCGGACATTTGGGTAAAAAAGCCGGACACCCTTAATTTTTTAGTTTTAGTATAACAAGACAATTTAAACAAAAAGTAAAACAAGGCTTTTTTATTATTTAACATAAAATCTTCTTAAATTTTAATGAAACCAATAAAATTGAATGAATCAGTCTTCTTTATTATTAAGTAATCATTCAATATTCACAGTAACTACTATTGCAAATTGCAATGAAAAACAAATTAAACCATAAAATCTTTTTAAATTTTAATAAAATAACCAATTTAAAAAGCCTAACAAAAGCCGGACAGGCCGGACACCATCTGATTTGGCCGGACACGCAACCAAATAACCTGACTGTGTACGGCTTTATCCGGACGCCTGGCAACCCTACATGTGGTAATACTAAGGTAGTGATGTGACATAAAGATTATGGGGTTATGCAATTGTAAAACAAAAAGTGGAGAGGTTTTTCAAATCCTATTCTATCTATGTTCTTTGTAAGGTTTGGTTTCCGCACTTAGTCCTTCAGATGGGCCATAGTGGTGTACAGGTGTACCTATTGTACAGACGCCAGCACATCAAGCTACTACAATCTGTCAAATTTCTTTAAAAGATTCAAAGTTGATTGGGAAAATTTGAGTTTCGGGTAGCTTGATATATGCTGGCGTCTGTACACCCACTTTTCGTCAGTTATGTTAGAGTCCCATGTAAAAGGGGGCAAGCCTATTGCCATTAACCTGGCACGAATCCGGATACTACAGCTACTGAGAATTTCCTGATGGAAAAACCCAATAACACTTTGCTCGACCTGGGAATCCAAACCCAGGAACTCATGTTCAGCAGTAGCACTTGCGACCACTAGACCAACAGAGCAGTTGGCTTCATTAACATGGAAAAAAAACGTGTGGGGCCGGAAGACCCTCGGCAAGAACGAAGTTCAAAATGAAAATCTAAGATGGCACAGTTGCTAAAAATTCAAAATGTCGAAAAAAATATATAATTTTAGCAGCTGCCATCTTGGACTTTCATTTTGGCCTGATTTTCGCCTTCAGCACCATCGAAAACCATTAAAACGACATCCATGACGAAAAATTTGATATTTTATACCGCCGCCGCGCCGCCGCCATCTTCGATTTTCATTTTGACCTCACTATCGCCTTAAGTACCCTCGAAAACCACGAAAACTATCTCTCTCTCTGACTCTTTCTATTATATATAATAAAAAGTCGCATGGAGGGGGCATAACGCTTTTTCGTTACGTGACGGTTTCTCCCATTTTACTTCTATCGCAAAAGAACTTCGTTCTAAAAACAAGATGTTTACAAAGCGTTTGTAATCGTATTTTTTACGCATATGGGGGAAAATATGTTAAAAATAGGAAAATATAATTTTTCTCGGGATGAAAGGTTCTGTACACCTGACAACGTATATGCAAAATTTCAGGATGATCGGTTCAGTGGTTTAGGCGTGAAAAGGTAACAAATAAACAAATAAACTTACTTTCGCATTTTTATAATGTTAGTTAGGATAATAGGTAATAATTATTATACTATTATTAAATGCTTGATTGATGTGAACGATAACATGTAATACTTATGTGCAATTTATACTAAACTAACCGACGTCTCTCGTCAGTCATCAGACAGAAATGAATAATAACTACGTTGGAATGCGTAAATAAATATTTCCCTAATAATGTAGGTATAGGTACTCAAGAGATAAAAATATTTCAATTCACAGAATCCATACTAATATCCATACTAATATTATAAATGCGAAATTGTGTCTGTCTGTCTGTGTGTTACCTCTTCACGCTTAAACCGCTAAACCGATTTAGATGAAATTTGGTATAGAGATAGTTTGAGTCCCGGGAAAGGACATAGGATAGTTTTTATTCCGATATTCCCACGGGATTGACACTTATGCGAGTGAAACCGCGGGGCGCTGCTAGTTTTAATATAAAATGTATATTTTGAGGTATTTTTACGTGAAAGCTTATGCTGTCCCGATGCTGGGCAAAGCATAAGCATAGCATCATCATCATCATCTGCCTAGCCTTTTCCTAACTAAGTTAGGGTCGGCTTCCAGCGCGCGGGCGGCTTCTTCGAAAAAATCCTCTGTTCAACAATGTAAATAAAGCAATGAATGTTATTGAACTGCCAAAATAACAGCCATTCCTACTGTTATTGTGTTACGCAATCATCCCTCCGTTATTAGTGCTTTGTTGCAAATAAGAGTTTGATTAATTTTATAATTAGAGAAACATGATTAAGTTTAATATCGGTTTTCG
This sequence comes from Hydraecia micacea, assembly GCA_914767645.1. NCBI lineage: Eukaryota > Metazoa > Arthropoda > Insecta > Lepidoptera > Noctuidae > Hydraecia > Hydraecia micacea. The sequence continues at coordinate 2,427,785 of OU611798.1, forward strand.
AAGTAACCAACATCTCGCCAGCAATAATAATCACACAAACAGTAAACTTGCTCACCTAACTAATTACAATTTTACGATCAATAAATTAAATTAACGCAAGTATGCAACCACGTAATTGAGCTGGTTGCGAGTTTGCGACCACGGCTTTACGACCACACTCGCGGCCCATGCGCACTCTTCAAACGAGCTAATTTACGGCCAAATTGAAATATATACGCAGTTAAAAATAAACATTTCTGTTACGTTTTTGGATGAGCGTAACTTCATTTAGTGATTTTCGGGGATTCGCAGATTACTCACCGTCTTCGATTAAAGATATTACTGCCGGCGTGTGATCTTAGAGATTAGACAGAATTATAGCAGTCTCGTTTAGTTACATTTCTGTTATTGCATTTTTATATTTTTATTTTTTTCTTTCTGTGTCTTAGAGCAGTGGCCCAGTGGTATGGTATATAGGTCATGGATTCGAACCCAGACAGGCGCTTTAGTTTGTGTAAATAATTTCATCATCCCTGCTCTCATAACGGTGAAGGAAAGCGTCGTGAGGAAACCGGCATGTCCTAGAAACAAAAATTCGAAGACATGTGACATCCACCAACCCGCACTGGGCCCGCGTGGTGGATTACAGCCCACTCCCTCTCACAGAGAGGAGGCCTGTGTCCCAGCAGTGGGAACATTATAGGCTGATTATTATGCATGTTTCTTGTAAGTAACTCGAACTTTGACGACAGCTTTTTTTTATGGAAAATTTGTAACTGATCCTGTACAAACTTATTGCCCTACTAATGATGAACACTTTTTAGGGTTGCGTACCCAGTCCCACCCAACGGGACCCTATTACTAAGCCTCTGTAAGTCCGTCCGTCTGTCTATCAGCGGGCTGAATCTCATGAACCATAAGAGTAGTTGAAATCAGTGAGTATTTAGATTAGAAAAATAAAATAAAGTGCAGGGGGTCTCCAACTCTCCATACAAGAAATGTGTTTTTTTTATTCGGCGTTTTTTGGTTTGTGCTACGGAACACGTCGTCCGACTCGCACTTGGCCACTTTTTTAAAATTAATGAACATCTAAAACTTTTTGTGTTTTAATGATACACATTTTTAAAAGTAAACGAGTCGCTGCTTGGTGGCAGAAATAAGTAAAATGGTAGTAATCCTTCCCCAAACACGATCCCTCTCAAAGAGCTCTAACTAATACTATGAGTGTGAATTAACAGGCCTTCATTTCCAGAGCTGTAACTGGCAAGCAAATAAAATTTTATGAAGAACCCCTAGTCCCCTGCTGACGTTATAACTTCGCAAGTTACTCAGTAAGTGGTGGTAGGCACGCCCCCTGTCGGCGCACTTTATCGGACACAGTTCCAGTATCGGATTTCAATTATTGAGAATTTACTAACCGAAAAACCCAATGCCATGGGTCGAATCGATAACCCTAACCTCACGATTAGAAGCCGATTTTTTTTACTTCAAAGGTTTTTCCTAAATATTTTAGGGCTAGCCTAATGCGGGCTTTGCGCAGATGACTGTAGCCGCACGATTCTCGGCGTACGGGGAAAATCGACTGTCTAAATGGCAGTTCGGCTAGGCCGCAAGTGACTAAAATTGCAAGTTCAGAAGAAGAGTAGGTTTCGACTGTCGCATGCGGCGGGTGACTAGAATCGACCGTGAAAATGCTCAGTCGCAGGTGATCGCCCGCCGCATGAAGGTCGACATTTTGTTGCAAAATAAACTAGTCACTTGCGATTTTTATCAACATGTGTAAATTGCGATTCAGGTTGTTAGTAAATCCTCTATTACTATGAGCAGATGCCGATGAATTTGTTGCATTGATCGACTGGAACACAATTTCAGGCTACAGTCTCCGTTACGACGAAGTTATTCAGATGGCAACCGATCAAGTACCTAATTATTAAACAAATAACTGAGTAATAAATCACCAAAATCATGAAAACAGGCAGTTTAAAATTACGCCCTTGTTTACACGAAGGGTGTACCTATAGTACTCCCAAATTTCGCCAGTCATGTTAAGAGGAAATGCGGTCGGAGAGACGTTTGAAAAAGCCTAAGTAAAAACATACATGAACCCTGAAAACATAACACTTCTTTTTTTGGGCAGTCGTGTAAAAAGGCATAATTCGGAGGAAAACTCCTATTTCCTCCTCCAATATTTGGACCAATTTAAAAGATATTTCATAAACTGAATAATGGATATAGAGAAGACGAACTAGCAGGAGATCGAGGGGGGGGGGGTTTAGGCTCAGGGGATCAGACCGGAATAAATCGGTATACTGTGTCCCTACGTTTTTCTTTTTTCATTAACAGTTGTCAAATTTGTACACTAGGCCTCTGTTGACAGCGATAATTTTGAGCATTTTTGAGGGTTCTAGTGCTTACAAAAATAATGTATCATCAAAAAGGAAAACATATTATTTTTATTCTGTAAAAATATCATTGCCAGAAAGAAAACAGGCGAGAGCGATTCTATGGAGAAAAGACCACCCGCATTTCCTCTTAAAGTCCCATGTAAAAGGGGGCGAGCCTATTGCTATCAATCGGGCACAAATCTGCGGAGTAATTGCGTAAATAGACAGTTCAAAAACATTCATTGCGTTAATTACGTTGATGGGCAGACATTTTTTTCGAACGTGAAGCCATGGATTAGCAATAGCTTTCAAAATTATTGTGATTGAAAGTGTATTATTACGCAATTAGGCTTCGGGCTACTACTGAGAAATCCCTAATGGAAAAACCCAATAACAATACAAAACTACATTATACTAGAGGATCATCAATTGCCGAGCCTTTTCCCAACTATGCGCTATGTTGGGGTCGCCTTCCAGTCTAACCGAATGCAGCGGAGTATCAGTATTTTACATGGAGCGGCTGCCTCTCTGAGCTCCACAACCCAGTTACTGGGTAATACGATCCCCTTGGTAAGACTGGTTGTCAGACTTTCGGGCTTCTGACTACCCGTAACGACTGTCAAAGATCCACGAACGACAGCCGGGACCAACGGCTTAAGGTGAGTGATAGACCGCGAAATTCAAATTTTCTTACGTTTTTTGCAATTTGCAGGTCAGTGTCAGGTTGTATCTTGATCAAAATTTGATTCGCGACTATAAAAGGTACGTATTTATAGAATTATAATCATTAGAATCATTAATACATCTTTCTAAGTTAGATTTGTACCACTAAGCAGTTTTCCATAAGAGATTTGTTGTCGTGGTACAAATCTAACTTAGAAAGATGTATTAATGATTCTAATGATTATAATTCTGTAAATACGTACCTGTTATAGTCGCGAATCACATTTTGATCAAAATACAACCTGACACTGATCTGCAAATTGCGAAAAGCGTAAGAAAATTTGAATTTCGCGGTCTACCACTGCGCATTCACCTTAACGTGCTTTCTGAGGCACGGAGGGATCTTGATATGTAAGAATAGTCACCCATTTGGACCAACCGCGGCAAGCGTAGCTTAACCTAATCGATCGACCCGTGCGGCTGTTATTACTTAGCCACAAGCACCTCATTACATGATAAGATGGAGAGATATATACAAGGAAAAGAACCGATATTGATGAAGGACAGCTTGAATCCTGAAGAATGACAGATAGAGGCAATCATTAAAAATAAATCATCTCCTAAAGAAATGAAATAGTGTGCTAAAAATGCATGAGAAAACTCATAACCTAGGCAGAAGAAAACCCAGACAAAGACACTAGAAGCAAATAAGATCTATCCTCATAATATCCACTACATACAGAATGTGGCGTAAATAGTGGTCCACCGTTAAGGACTCGGTATACCAGATAATTTACTATAACATATTACAATTTTTATCCAATTGTTCCGAAAAAATATATTTTTTTATTTTTTATTTACGAAATTTCTACCTTTTGTTACAAATTTGGTTGTAGTTTCATCAAAAACCATTATTTTTTCATTTTGATCGCTGTTAATTACTGCTGAATACTATCGTGTAAAATTATGTTTTTTTATATAAATTTTGAGCTTTTGAAGTAAAAGTTAGTTCTTCTTCTTTATTTCAACCCTAATTTTTAACATATCATGCAAATTCAATTATCTAGTATATATCCAATCCTTAACGGTGGACCACTATTTACGCCACAACCTGTATAATTAATTATATTTAGGACCACTTTCCATATCCCAACAACAAAAGCAGAACTTGTTTGCGACAGCGGCCATGCGAGTCCGTTCGAACGTCATGATTTATAAATGAATTCAATCAAAAGTGGGCCTCCGCCGGCCGTTTCACCACTTAATCAAATCATATTTTATAATGACGTTTAAATAATGAACACTTGTTGCATCATGAGTGTTGGATCTGGGAGTTTTATTAGGGTCGGCACGAATTTTTCACGTAACTACATATTATTATTTTTGTAAATATGGTGACAGAGACTGTTTTGAGTATGAATGTGGATGACTATATGAGTAGGGTCTGCACTACAGAACTAAATATTATATTTTTTTGAAATATGGTTTCTTGTTCAGCAACTGGTAAAGTTATGAATGTTGACAATGATGAAGTAGCGCTTTATCAACATAGCTTAAACAACGTAATGTGCTACTAAAGAACCAGAATGTTTACATCTGGTAATTTTCTGGTGAAAAAATTATAATGCTGGTTGAACCGGCAACAAATGTACCACTTGAATTACGTTGCATTCAGAATATTAAGGTAAACTGCTACTAAGGTAGACTGGTAGAAAATGCCCAAGGCATTAAGTCCGCCTTTGTACAGTTTTTACTTGTGCATAAAGTTTTAATAAATAAATAATATTGGTGGAGATCCTCAAGAGAAAAACCACTTTTGTTTTAACCCTTGATGATCTACGGGGTAATTGGGTAACACAATACAAGTAGCAATGGCATTCATTTTGACAGTTCAACAACATTCACTGCGTTATTTACGTTGCTAAGCATCATATTTTATAAAGCAATGGATTAGCAATATCCTTCAAGATGATTCAGATGTGATTGATAGTGTGTTATGCAATTTATTAGGGTGCTAGTAATTTTCTGGTGAAAACAACTAGAATGCCACATATGTGTCAAGTTGAACCAGAAACAAATGGACCATTTACTTAACTCTGCGTTCAGAATATTGGTAGAGATCCTCATGAAATAAAACAAAAGACAGTATCATTTATAATCAACTTGTAGTCATTTTTCATTATAATTGTGAATACACCCGCCAAAAGTATTATGTAGTATGTTGTGTATTGTGTTGTGTTAGTGTTATATCCTACTAATATTATAAATGCGAAAGTTTGTGAGGATGGATGGATGGATGTTTGTTACTCTTTCACGCAAAAACTGCTGAACGGATTTCGATGAAATTTGGCACACAGATAACTTATAACCAGGATTAATACATAGGGTAATTTTTATCCCGATATTCCCACGGGATCAAAACTTATGCGGGTGAAACCGCGGGGCGCTGCTAGTCTTCTTATAAGCACGTATTTCTGACACAAATAAACTTATTTTTGTTTTCTTTTTTTTATGTCTAGTAAAATCTTTATAAAGAAATTGAAGAAAACAATAGAAGTTAGAACTTGAACTTGACAACAGAGTAGGTATATATAAATTTCAACTTCGCCCACAAATCCAACGTTTACAATACAAAATATATAGACTAACACAATAAGAACAAATCTTAACTCCGAACCTTTCTATTCATTTTAGTGGGGCTGTTTTCCCTAACTCAAGAGCCTTCATTTGAAACCATTGTCAGAACGTTCCCAGAGGACGCTCCGTCCTTGAGACTTGTACAACAAATGATAAATGGGTCAAATCTCTTATTTCAATAGCTGTTTATAACTAGCTTTGTAAAAGCCTAAACAACTCTCAATTTATCGAAAATTTTGAGACAGACAGATTTGAAATCATTATTTGCAACTAGCGACCCGCCCCAGCTTCGCACGGTTGCAATTTTTTTTATCCAAAATATCGAATCGAATATCCAAAATTTTCTTTCATACAATCCTCAATATTTAACACTACATATATAAAAAAAAATCACGTTTGTTGTATGGGAGCCCCCCTTAAATATTTATTTTAATTTAATTATTTATTATTAAAGTAAAAATACAACTGACTACTTTGTAAATATTTCAAGTGCCTACCTGTTGCCATTATCGATATCGAGCAAAAAAGGGCAAAAAAAATCGCGTTTGTTGTATGGGAGCCCCCCTTAAATATTTATTTTATTTTTAGTATTTGTTGTTATAGCGGCTACAGAAAAACATAATTTGTGAAAATTTCAACTGTCTAGCTATCGCGGTTCTTGAGATACAGCCTGATGACAGACAGACGGACGGACAGACAGCGAAGTCTTAGTAAAAGGGTCCCGTTTTTACCCTTTGGGTACAGAACCCTAAAAAGAATTATCCAATTCGGTGCAGTCATTCGGAAGTTATGTGCGTACAGACTACAGACCATAGATATATGAAAGAAGTTGTTGCTGTTTTTTACATTTCTATGGTACAGACATTTCGGCGACATTGTTTATACTATGTAAGGATAGGGACGTTGGAATTTTCAGCTGTGATGCAACTTGCAACGCATTAACACCCAAAACAATAAATTAATTCCAAATTAATGCTAAAGTACAGTGCTAAGACCGTGAAATGTCTAGGCGTACAATCACCAAAGGAGATAAGTAACCAGGGTCGACGGATATAGTTGAAGTCTAATAAGAAACCGATGGATGTTTTCGAATAAAATTTTATTTAATTAATAGAAATTAATTTATCAAATTAAACATTCGAAAACATCAATCGGTTTCTTACTAAACTTCAACTATAGCTGACGACCCTGGTCACTTATCTCCTTTGGTGACCGTACATACGTATAATTTATTATTTACCCATTTGGACTGGCACGATCAGAATAATTTAATATATTTACTGATTTTATTTAGTAATTTTAACGATGTCCCAATCATCGGAAAATGACGTATTATAGAATTCGAATGGAGTTCGGCAGGGCACCTGGCAAGGCGCAGTGATGACAGATGAAGTACAGTAAGGCAGTGACCGAATGGCCTCCAAGAACTCGAAGACGAAATATCGGTCGTATGGCGGCGAGTTGGGCGGACGACATTGTTATGCCGGGCCACACCAACGGGAAACGCCGATAATTATCGCGATAAGTTGTGGCTGCACCTACGATTAACGCCCGTCATCGCGATAATTACCGGAGTTTCCCGTTGGTGTGGCCCCGGCATTACCATCGCGGGTAGAATCTGGCGCAGGGGCAGGGGGATTAGCACATGGAAAGAGACACCTATGCTTGGCATTGGGTGAAGTCGAGCTGTGGATGATGATGGATGACGAACGATGGATCGATTAGTCCACTCTCGGCCCCTCGACCCGCAATATTTTCCAGCCAAGTTTTAGTTTCCTCCCGACCCCCCAGCAAAAAACCATTTGAATTTCCTGTTATTTCTGTCTCTTTTGTTTTCAATTTAGATTTAAGTATATTCTAAGTTACACTCTCATAATAGAATAGAATAGAATAGAATACTCTTTATAATCATATTTTTTTTTTTCATAATCTTCATAATTTTAAATGATAAATGATTTTATTTCTGTAAGTAGGTTTGCACAAACACTTTTACACGTCAGTCAAATGTTCTTGTTCTTACATTTAGATTATTATTATTTTGACATGGGTAATAGTGTGTTGTATATAACTGAGTCATTTTATGTTAAACTAGCTGTGCCCGCGACTTCGTCCACGTGGAATAGTGACTTTTCGGGCAGCATATTTTGAATTACATATACCGTCGTTTGGGTAGCTAAAAATTGATTTTACAGTAATGCTTCTCTGTATACGATATTTGACGTATGGCCATCGGGGATGAAAGCATACAGGCTCCTAGGATTGCTAACCCGTGACAAAGCCACATACAACTGACCGTGCGAGAAACAGCTGATACTTAGATCTACACCCACAACTTTCAACGTCTGACCTTGGGCTTTATTAATTGCCATCGCAAAACATAGGCTGACTGGAAATTGGACTCGTTTAAAACTAAATGGAAAATTGTTTGGAGTGAGAGGAATCCGAGGAATGAAAACACTTTCACCTTTTCCACACCCTGTTAAAATCTCTGCTTCTATCAGATTTTGTTGTAAATTGGTCACTTTTAACCTGGTGCCATTGCAATGTTTTGGGGGGCTTAAATTTCTAAGAAGCATTATGGGTACGCCTACTTTTAATTTTATTTTATGTACTGGTAGTCCAGGAGCATTGAGGGATTCTAAAAATTCTACTGGGTAGCTTGTAGATTCTCCTTCTTCCATGACTATGGCTTTATATAGCCACGGACGCGCAGGCGCGAGACGTGTACGTACTCTGATAGAATACCTTAACAATTAACGTTCGCCGTGATTCTTTAAATTGACATAACTTTTTTATTTATGAACCGATTGACATGAAATAAACACTAACTGTTAAGTGAAGCTTACTATAATATATTAGTGAAAACCGCATCTAAATCGAATAAGCCGTTTCTGATATTAGCGTGCACAAACACACAGACAAACAGATAAACCGACAAACAGACAAACAGACAAAAAAAAAAATGTAATTACAATTTCGGGTTCGGCATCGATATAATAACAACCCCTGCTACTTTTTTTTATATATTTCCATTGTACAGACACCACTTTTCTACAATTTTATTATATGTATATATATATATATAGAAGATGTGTCTGTGGTTTCGACACTACTATCTTTATTATTAATTGTATGCTCTCGAGTAAAATGTAGCGAACTGACCGTCTTATCATAGCATCCCTATTGTAATGAAATCTACATTTACAATTGTAAAGATATTATGCTACGCATGCTCGCTCCGAACAGTTGCAAGTGCTCGCATAAAACCAATGAGTGCCGACCTTTATGATTCATAATAACAACGGTATCATAAACGGTAACCGTTGTAACTATTTTAGTTATTGTGATCTAAGAGGTGGCTCTTGAGACAAATAAAAAAAAAACCGGTTCAAGTGCGATTCGGACTCGCGCACCGAGGTTTACCGTTTACGTACCCACAGTAAATAGTTTAACACGCTAAGGAAGCGTATCGAGTAGTTGTGAATAGCTATGCTGCTTAGAATTTGTACCCGAATTTACAAAGGCCAAATTAGGTTGACAGGATTATAAAGAAACTCTTTATCTCCGAATATAATATGCGTGCGTACTCTAACATATTCCACATTTTTATGTTTTGCTTTATTATCAAATCAGCATGAATAAACCATAACTTTGTTATATTTCTCCCTTTCTTTAACACAGTATTGGAAAAATTTGCTGGGGAAGATACAAATTTGGCCTTATATTATAGCAATAAAAATAAATACGAAATATGCTTTATGTACGACGTTATTGCCGAGGACTTTGGAGATATTGTGACAAGCTTCTATCGATCCGCGGGGGCGTCCGACCCTCAACTATTTTTTTTATAAAAATACCTACGAGTAAAACTTGAGAGCCCACGCACCCTTCTGCCTCAAGAGGTTACGTAAAAGTATTTTATTGTATTAGCATCGGAATAGTCGAGGTCTGCTATTTTTTGGGTCTGGAAATATGGATCGATTTGTTTTATCTCGATGGCACTCAAGATTCTCACTCACTCGATGGTCTCAATTCAGCGATTATTTTCTTTCTAATCATCAAGTATACCGACATAGCTTTCCGTTCAGTTCGCATTAGCCTTATCGACAATACAACCGGAAAATTCATTAAAATGGCGCAAAAAAATCTACATACAATGTCACCGCTGCCTATTTCCCCGTGTCGTTAGCTATGGCAATTAGTATTTAATGATTTGACGGCATTTTTCTTATATGGAGAAATATTTTTTAAGTTTGAGCTGCATTTGCATCGTTTAAAAAGTAATAATTGTGGTTTATTAAAGACGGTTAAAAATTTAAATGATTGCAGTTTAACTCTAAATGATCCATCCATTAACAATCATGAATTCATGACAGAATATATTACCGAGAATTTTTTCTTCTTCTTATACCTATTTCAGCGTTTAGATTGAGTGTCGGCTTATCATAAAATTATACAATACAGTCGTAAACAAGGCAAAAAATAATCAAAACATTGATTTATATATACAACTGTAAATAAAATGTGTGAACTTATAATAATAATTCATCTTTTTCAAACAAAACAGGCAAAAATTAACGAAGAACATCTATCAAATAGATGCTAGGGATGATGTCATTTATATTGATGACGTCTTTTAAATAAACTAATTTATTCCTTTCTGTAAGTATATCAAACTTGACAGTTCAAGTTAAGCACACCCACAACAATTTTTTTCAGCTTAATCTATATTCTAAATACATAGTCAAAGCCTTCACTGTCAATCAATAACTCTAGTTACCCCTAAGATGGGGCGACAACACTACAAATGGCCGGCTCAACTAAATAAGACCTCAATTAAGGCAAAATTATCAGAGTATAGCAATAAATCACGCGACAGAACTCAACCATGAGTAATGCGACACTGATACATTCATTTTAATGACAATTAAGTAATAATATTGATAAGGTAGTACATATGTTGATGAATTTAAATAGGCCAGCGATTGGCCGACTGAGAAATGTTTTTGGAGCGCAGTATTCTAGGCGTCAAATTGACAGACCATATTCGCAACACCACACTGCGTTCCAAAACACAGATTACTGACGTTGCTCAAAAAGCCGCTAAGCTGAAGTGGGACTGGGCTGGCCACTTCTGCCGTATGCCCAATAAGCTGTGGGCCAAAATAACCACTACATGGAGCCCTGACACAGGTAGAAGGCGTCGCGGTAGACCCCGTAGAAGTTGGCGGGACGAGCTGGACAAAACAAACGACCAGTGGTCCACTTTAGCCCTGGATCGAAAGAACTGGAAGTCATGGGGAGAGGCCTTTGCCCAGCAGTGGGATGATGCAGGCTAACAGTAACAGTAACGTGTATAAGAATACTAGTTTCTGCCCGCTACTAAGTCCGGGTTTAATTTCTTGCTCCCCCGACTCATCCCGTCGCACCGCATTACCTGCTCGCACTATCAACATCGTTTTCACTTTGCGTTTCTTTTTGTTCGGCTTCTAAGGTTCATAGTGTGATGTTTTAATAACCTATATAAAGCCTTCCTCGAGAATTGGGCTATCAAAAAAAAAAGATTAGACGTTCAAAAAAACAAACCCTTCAGCTTTATTATTAGACTAAAGTAAAACGTTGGCTGAATAATTATATCGCTAGAAAGAGGGTGGATACTGAGATAAAATTTGATCCAAGAAGACATGTTGCGTCGACCCAACATTGGGATAGTGGCTGGTCGATGGTGATGATAGGAACGATATGGCAGTCATTATGGTGAGAGGCGAAAATGTAAATATTTCTCTTATTCCGGGACCCATAATAAAATCTGCAGTATGCTCACTCTCGGCTCGGTAAAGCCTCGGCCACATAACCGCACGCGGGCGCGGCCGGCTATCAATCAGCAAATGGGTAACTTGGCTAAGTCGCACTTAGTAACGGCTTGCTAAGTGGTTTTACTTGTGTGTCGTAGTCCTTAAACATAATTCATCATTCACTGAAGAAAGTACGCGACGTATATTTTTCAATTAAGCCGAGGAAAATTACTTGTGTTAAGTGAGCTAGACGGTGGTTGGCTGGTGTTTTAATTTGATCTCATTATGTTGACAGTAATTTAAGTAATACAGCGTTTTTGGTATCTTTATTCGGTTCGTTGATTACTTTTGTTATTAAAAAATAATTTGCTAAATGTAGTGACTTTGGCGATATTTAAGTGACTATTAGAAGGTCCATGTTCAGCATTCGACGTTAAATAAGAAGGTTATTAACTTCGTTTAAAAACTTTTTCATTCTAATACCGAATGGGCCTGCAGGCAATCGGAATCGTAAACATTTGACATTTGAAGCGCATAAAAACCTCAGATGAATTTAATTACTTTACAACTACACGATCTGTGTGACCTACTTCTGAATGTTAAAAATTAACATTAAAACAATAATTACTAGGACTTTTTGATTGCCAACATTGATTTCTGATTAAAAAACCAAGTACACACTTGACTAATTGACTTAAATTACAAGAGTTAAAAATTTCGACTAAAAAAAAATTATTATGCGCACAGCCAAAGTGTGGAACTCTCTGCCAGCGTCTGTTTTCCCTTTCGCATTTAACCTGTCTGCCTTCAAAGCAAGAGCGAACAGACTTCTTCTGGGCACACTCGTTCCATCATAGACCTCATCTATCGCTTTCCATCAGGCATGATCGAGGTCAAGAGCAGACCCTAGCCTAGCAGCAATAAAAAAAAACCTAAAAATGGTTATATTTTTATTTGTCTAAATTATAAGCTCAGAGTTATATAATAAACACGAAAGGTTGGTTCTTGATCAGATTAGTCACTGACCTCAGCATAACGGAAATTAAAATAGAAATAATTAAGTACGAAGGTAGAATATTCAGAGAATATACTGTTTGTGCTACTGCTTACCTAGAGGTAAGAAGTCTTCCAGCTTCTAGAGAAACTGGATTAAAAATCATGGAATTCGAAAATAAACTGAGTGGTACAGTAGATGTTTCAACTGGGATGACCTTCGCATCCAACCTCCACGAATGTATGATAAATTACTGGCATATATTTAGAGTTACACGGTATTTTACATTTCAAAGCATAGAAAAAGAGTAGACAGTCAGCTTGGAGAGCAGACATGACTTGATGTATAAAAGGCGTTATACACCGTGTTCTTTACGTTATCCATAAACTTTGGCAAACGCTTCTATAGCTTTTACAAATTAAATATAACAAAGGAAGTAGTACTTAAAAAGGCTTCGTTACAAAGATATTTGTAATTTTATTTAATGAAATTTAATTGAGCTATGCAGTAAGAAAGGGTCTTAACTTATTTTTGACAAGTTTCTGCCCGCCAAATCTTATGAATTAGAAGACGTCGTTGTCAATTCGGATAAAGAGGCATGAATAGGGGGTGATTTACGTCAAGGTATTTACTTTGTATGAAAACTAACAAAAAATAAAAAATAAGAATTCATTAATGTGTCCATAATGAAAAATGCTTATTTCCATGGTCTGAACATCTGGTCAAAGTTTATGTATATCGTCCGGAACACGGTGTATATTTAATGTAAATACGTATTTCATTCGAGTAGCTTGGACCACGACGATCCCTAATACCATTGAATGTAGCACAAATTCGTTTTTCACGCAAAATCAACAACCTTCTCTTTGGGAAATGCAGTACGTGATTATAAAATCCACCCACTCTTTCGAGAATATCCTTAAAATTATTCAGCTCGATACAAGTAATTGCGACCATGAGCTTTGTTTTTAATATAAATTTAGCAAAGTGACATTGACCTTGTGACAAGACTTGTTGATATTAAAATTTCATCTGGATAAACTAATCGGTTCAATAATAAATGAGAAAACTTGAAGAGTAACTTAATAAACATGAAAAGTAAAAAATCTATGGCCAAAACTAGATGAACTGACAGTCTACAATCATTTCAACGTATTTCGACAAATCACAATCATGTAATGCTCTCAAACATAAATCTGTCTGTATTATTATTAAGTATCCAGCTCGCTAAATACAGTGACACAAATGCTATAATAAGAAGAGCGGAACAAATTAACAAATTACGACACGGCGACAGAGAAACCAAATTGTACGAGCATATACTTAGACACGCTTTTAAAGTGTCGTTTACAAAACAAGTATTTTCCGTACTAGTCTTTGGTATTCTATGAATAATCTTCACTTAGCATATTCGGTTCTTGTTTCTTTGTACAAGTTCTTTATCCTAACTTATTTGACAACCTTCCAATGTGTGGGCGAAGTGTTTACCTTCTTTCCATGATTCGATTGGCTAACCCCATTTTACACGTCGTGTATCGGGATATTTCTATCTTTGCGAAGGTATCGGCTAGGCTATCGTTATCGAGTACGTAGCCCTTCATTATCTGAAATAAGCATCACCTTTATACGTATTTTTGTTTCTTCTTGTCTGTGTGTACATAAATGGTTAAATAAATAAATATATTTTTAAATCTGTTTATTTGGGGCAATATTTCTGGCCACTTCTTCCATTCAGACTTCAAGATGTTCACTAACTTGTCTCATTTTGATTATAGAGTAATTTTCTCGCATTCTATCATCCGAAGTTGCGTACAAACAATCAATTTCTTTACCTACCCGCAAAATGTCAAATACAAGTGACAAATGGCGACCGCGGTCTGACCACCTTTGGGGAAATTAGGTTACAATAAATGATGTTATTTACAAGACTCGCGCGAGAAATGTTGACTGTCTGTGTCATGTTGACGTTAAACTTGGCTGACGAAGTGATCGATTGGTTTCTTCAAGGTCCAAGAATGATGAGAGAGAAATACAAAACATAACAAGGAAGATAGATCCTGCCATATCAGACATGGAATTACGTAAAACCTCCTTTTTTCGACTTACGCTTCATTCAAATCATCGTATTTTAACTAGAAAAACCGATAATAAGAAAAATATCGGGCAAACCGCTTTTAGCGTTTGCAAAGGTCAAACGAAGAAAAAGTCCAAAATAACTGGGAGAGACGGATTCGGTTTTGCGATCTTTAGGCGTTTTTTTTCTGAGAAAAATACTTTTATTTCTCTTCGGGTTCGTGTAACAGAAAGCTCACTGGCGATTGAGAAGTCTTCTGAAACGGAAAGATGTTTGTTTGTGCCAGAAATTAAAGGGAAATAAGAAAACTTCTCGTCTTATATCCATTCATATTTATGAAATCAGGGATACCGTTTCGCGTAGGAGCAAAAATTTGGCATGACATTGATCAGAAGAAAGTTAAACTTTTTCAAGCGTGGACATAAAGACCAACCAAGTGCAAGTAAATTTCTATGGATAGCCAAATAGTTACTAAGAAATATTTAAAAAATATGACAGATTATTATAATGACATGGAAGCGGTAGGTAAGGGCGACTGAACTAAAAACAGCCCAACAAAAACTAAAAAGGTAGAAACTAAATTAAAAACATTAAATATTCAGTAACTCAGTCTGTATGCAAAATAAAAGCTCCCATTTAATCGCTAATATCTCTTTTAATCTTAAGTTTTATGAGGGTAGTCATAAAAATGTAATTTAGTACGTTCATATTTTGTTCATACAGCTTAAACGGGTAGGGCAAGAGTTAGTTCTTAATGAAATTCTAGGAAAACTTGAGGGCCCTTGGGAAATTACAGAGCGGCATGTAAGTACCGAGTCTTTACTGGTAGCTCTGGCACGAGTATTGCTGGGTTAGAGGTAACAATTAGGGTTTATATTGAAACAACCATTGGGAACGTCAAACAAAATTATATTTCGTTTTAGCTTAGGGGCTCGTGGCGAACTAGTAACAGCCGCACGAGTCGATTGAAAGTAAAGCTACGCTTGCCGTTGTTGGCTCGTGGATGGGTGACCAATGACCATCCATTACATATTGAGACCCCTCCGTGCCTCGAAAAAGCACATAAAGCCGCTGGTTCCAGCTGTCGTTCACAGATATTTGACAGTCGTTACGTGTAGTCAGAAGCCCAAAAGTCTGGCCACCAGTCTTACCAAGGGGTATCGTGTTACCCAGTAAATGGGTTGTGGAGGTCAGATAGGCAATCGCATCATGTAAAATACAGGTATTCAGCTGCATCCGGTTAAACTGGAAGCCGACACCAACATCCTTGGGAAAAGGCTAGGCAGATTGAGTTTAGCTCAGATAAATTAAAAAAGCCAAATAAAATGAAGATTTAGCGGGACTGGATTAGGCCCACGGTGGATAGTACGTTCTTGTCATTAGTGGAGCTGGAGACTCGTTGGAGTGGAGACTGTTCAAGCGTTCAAGCGTTTCTTCTTCTGTCTGCATTTGTTACGGAGCAAAATGTTTTTTTCTTCATTTTCTCCTCCCAGCCGTAAATTTATCATTCACTCCCTTTTCCTTTATCATCATCATTCTCCTATCCTTATCCCAAATTATAAGAGGTCGGCGCAACATGTATTTTTTCCTTTATATCTATACTATACTAATAATAAAGCTGTAGAGTTTGATTGTTTTGTCTAAACGCGCTAACCTCTGGAACTACCCGTCGGATTTGAAATAGTAGATTGTTATACAAGGGTCGAAAGGAATCTATTCCCATACGAGGTATTTAGACGCCCGAGCGCAGCGAGGGCGGCTATAGTCCGAGTAGGAATTGATGACTTTCGCCCGTGTTAAACACTCTACTTTTCATTTCGAATATAAGGAAAGTAAAAAATAGTGGTTTTTCTAAAATATTTACTGATAATAATAACATGAATAGTAGGTACCTATGTAAAATTAATTGAGATGTTAGAACAATTTGTGTACTATTTTAAATATGGAACACGCGGTGTG
Organism: Hydraecia micacea; assembly: GCA_914767645.1. NCBI lineage: Eukaryota > Metazoa > Arthropoda > Insecta > Lepidoptera > Noctuidae > Hydraecia > Hydraecia micacea. The sequence continues at coordinate 2,444,270 of OU611798.1, forward strand.
TCACCGCCGCCGCCGCGGGCCGTCCCGCTTAATAGGTTTTTTTTTTTATTCACACTGGCTGTTTAAGTATACACTCACAAGACTGCAGCATTTTTCTATTTTTCTTAATGTATGTAAAACATTTCGTAGCTGACTACAGTTCTATTTTTAAAATTCATTCCCACCCTAAAGAGGAAAGTAATTACTATGAGTCTTTCCCGCCCTGTGGTGGGAAGCAGCGTCTTCCACCCGCTATTCGGATCAAAAAAACACTACTTTCCGAGTATGAGAAATGAAAAATTGTTTTTTTGCATTTGATCGCCCAGATCTTGAGGAAGGCTATAGGCTATTTAATATCACGCTAAGACCCTTGGGAGCCAAGTAAAAAGAAAAAGTCAGAAAGAAGTCGAAACGAAGTAATAGCGCGGGACGAAGTCGCGAGCAGAAGCTAGTCGACTAAATATATCAATTGACTTTCCAAGACGATCAGACTCAGTCGCTCAGTTAACATGGTTTGCGAGTAGCGCAGGGGCTAAGCCACATAAGTATTTAACTAAAGCCTTTAAGACTTTCAACGCTTAGGGTTGCGGGCATAGATATATGCTGTTTTTTACATTTCTATGGTTGCGGGGGTCGCGCCTCGAAAGATTGATTCCTTCTAATCCTTTACAACACATGTTTGTAACATTCATTTTAGGATTTTCATCCTTGTGAGTACGCGAGCGAGCGTGTTTGAAACGAGTGAAATACCAAGATCTAGTTAAAAAAATCGGTCAAGTGCGAGTCGGACTCGCGCACCGAGGGTTCCGTACAAAGTAGGCATGTGAATAGTTTATCACAGGAAAAAAAAATTCTTTTGTAATGTAACTACAAATTTATGGTTTTTGGATTGTTTCCTTTACTATAATTATGCCATTGCTTCCTGCCAAATTTCATGATTCTAGGTGTTGACCTAGGTGTTCCCGTTGGGGAAGTACCCTATAGGTTTTGATTCCCTTGCGACTGTCAAAATATGCGGTATAAACGGAACATAAACGCCCGTATCTTTTGATTGCGTTAACTTAAAAGTTTGTTTTTTTCACTGCTTCAAGGGATTGCAGCCCTGAGTATATGATATTAATTTCAACTTGATAACTAACCACGCGTTCCTGAGAAAAAGGGTCTTGACAGACGGACAGACAGACGGAAAACGATCTTATAACGGTTCAGTTTTCCTTTTGAGGTACGGAACCCTAAAAATACTAGTTTTGTTATAAGTAAATGTGCTAGCATTGTTAAATAACATAAGGTCGACGAACAAGCTAAGTTTAAATCTAAAGGATAATCTATTTGAATTTGATCATATACCAATCGACCTATAAAATAACATTATAAATAACATGAAAGCTATATATACTAAATCTGGTTAGTGCAGACTGCACACATAGATATCGCTTTTTATCAAACTTGTCCTGTTATGGCGTTGGCCAAATCACAGTTAGGCATAAGCCAGAAAATGTTATTTTAATGCTGATATTCTGAAACCATACTGTTTTCGGTGGTCGTATCATAATATCACCAAAATATTTTTCGGTTTTAGTCCTACAAATTGGTAACGCCTAACTGAAGCCAGGCCACCTCCAGTATTACTTTCTAGAAATTCGCAGAAGGAGTCCAATTACTCGTCTGAATTTAACGGGCTGAAATAAGACAGAGCCTATTAGGACTCTTCTCGCATTACATAGGACCTTACCTTCATCAGCGAATTAACTACGGTAACTAGACACTTTTAGACAACCCTATGGGAAATGGGAATATCCGACGTACCTATTCTTGTTATGCTTCTCAACCCTAGCTGAGTTGGATTCTTTTGAACTTGACGTCACTTAGAAGTTTTTGGCAGAAAATTTTTCTAGCGTGGGACGCCAAGCGGAATATTTTAGTAAAGTTGCTGCCCTAGCTGGGCTATTTGTATATCGTATTGGGACTTTTATTGGATTTTCTTTTTCACAAGTGAGTTCATTATTAGTGCTACCTACGCAAGTATTTCTTCTACTAAGATGAACGTCTTTAAGAAAAACTGGTGCATGAAAGGAGCCTCGTAAATCGTACTACGATACAAAATGCCCGGCGGCCCACCCTGGCCAGCTAGCACTCGGTAACGCAGAGTCTAGCTGACTAATACATTCACTGCGATGATACACTTAAAGGCTCTATTCAGAGCCCTTATCAGGGCTAAATAAAAATAACGACTTCTACAAGGGCATCCACCACCAGCTATCCAAGCCCGCCCTTATTGTCACCTCCATAAATAAAATAAAAACAACGAGGAAGAGTACCATCGGTACGAAAATAAGAAGACCTGTAGAAAGATACAAATTGTAAAACTCTCCGAATCGGAAACAATCGACCCAAACGCAGCAACGAGCAAATTAGCTCCCACGTGCTAAAAAAGAAAGAAAATGTATTTATTGGGAGTCGGACATGAAGACTGCAAACTAAACACGGCTCTCACACTAATATTTTAAAGGCGAAAGTTGTGTGTGTTTGTTACTTCTTCACAAACGGCTGGACGAATTTTGATAAAGTTTTGTATGGAGGTAGCTGACACCCTGGATTAACACAGGCTACTTTTTATCCCGATATTCCCACGGGATCGACACTGCGGGTGAAACCGTGAAGCGCTGCTAGTAGAAACATAAAAAACAAAAGTATACAAAAGAAAAATCATTTTATCACAACATTATAATATTATGATGCTGCATAAACATTATTTTTTACCATACTTAACTATGTACAGAGATTGATAGTTCAAATTCGACCTTCAGAATGACATTTGGTTATCCGGTAAACAGTTACCAACTTGATACGTTCATTCCATAAGCATTCATATCAATCTGTTTTTATTTGCGTAGGTACTACATGTACAGACGCCAGCACATCAACCTACACCTAACTGTCAAATTTTCCCAATCAACATTGAACCTTATGCTTTAGTTATAAAGTTGAAAATCTATTACAGAAATCTGACAGATTGTAGTAGGTTGATGTGCTGGCGTCTGTACAATTACATCTGCATCGGCAGTGCACTTTAAGTAATGAAAGCTCTCAAAATGATCATTCCATCTTGCATATAATGGAATGGAGTAAAGGCTTTGTCATAAGAAAATGGTCGGCAGCTTATAATTACGAAATTAAATAATGTTTTTACAAGCAACTAGGTCAATAGGGCACTTTATGTGACGGCTAAACACCCTTATTTCAGAATTTGTAACGCTACAGAATCTTAGATAATCGATCGAAAACGTGTCCAGCCAGCTTGAAAAACCAGTTTTCGCTGGTCTCTCAATCTCGGTAACGGAAGTGATTTTGACGACTTTTTGCATATCAACGGGCGTTACATAAAATTGTAACAGGCATCGAGCTAAAAGTTTTGTGGTACGTACAGCGGTTTAGTAGAAAAATGCAAAAATCTGTGTCCAGCCAGCTTGAATTTACGTATAAAACTTTTGGCTGGCACTTCCGAATCTCAATAACGGGAGCGTTTTCGAATATGGTTACTTTACTAACATTTAGTAACGCAATGTGTAACAGTAATAACGTTTGATTTATGGCGTCACATGTAAGGGTTTACGAGAAATCAATAAAAACTTAATGTCCAGCCAGCCTGAAATCAAGCTGGCTGGACACATGTATCTCCGCTGCCTGATGATCTACGACCTTCGAAATGTGTTCAAAATTTTGTACCGGGGACGATAATGATAACCTGAATTTGTAACGGAGAAACTTTGCGTAGTTTCAAAGATATTGATCATTTAAATTTTCCCATACAAACTGCCATTAATATTGTGAGGTGACCATAATTTTACATAAATAAAGGATTTCTTTTTAATCGACGCATCGGCCGGTAGCAGCCACGCCTGCTTTGTATTTGATTTTCCCGTGGGAATAAAAGGTTTTCCTGCAGTAAAAAGCGTAAGTATGTGTTAATTCAAAATAATAATTGACTACCAGCGCTGCAAAAGAGAGCCCACTTGTATTTCGCGTTTAGTTCATTATCTTAGGTAACTGAAAATGAGAACTAAACTCTACAGTTGGCATTGTATGTACTTTTCGAAGTGTCATCACTAATCAGAGTAAGACAACTATTAATTAATCTGCGGTAGACAACATAAATAAGAGTTAAGATTCCACCAGTTGTCCTAGTAGTACCAACTTTAAGCAATAGATAGAGACACCATCATCAGCTATCATGGAAGTAAGTATTACATTCCGTTCACAGTTATTTTGTCCCCCGACGTTTGTTTAACTACATTTTTTACGCAATTTATTGATTTCAAATTTTGAAATCGATATTGTTTATTTAATTATTATTCTGATAATTAAATAAACAATACCCAGCTGCAACTTCATAACATTCAATCACTACTAACCCATTTCTATGAATTACCAGCAAGAGCGATTTTAGCGCTCATGAGTGCGATTCGGAACGCGGCCATGATGAGACTTGCTTTGTGTGTAATCTGTGTGTGTGACTTGTGTGTAACTGACCGTTATAAACTTTCAGATAAGTACTGTCTTTTTATACAACTGTTGTTTTAAAAAGTAATGTGTCCTTGGTAACTAACGTGAATTACAATGTTTTTTTGCGAAAGTTGTTAGTTTTTACGATTTGTGTCGTCAGTTGGATGTATGCGCCCTGTTTTATTTATTTAAGTATTAGGTACACCGGCAGAACACGTTATTACGAACGTTGATCAAAACCTTATCCTAAAGAGTAAAGACATGTGGTCTATTTGGGGTGACACAATACCTGAAGGCCAATTCTCGTAATTTAAAACGTTCAAAATCTAGTCACAGTCTCATCTCGGCGACAAACAAATGTCAAACAAAAACTTGTCAAAATGAAGGGAAACTAGAGGTATTTTTGACGGATGGACACTGAGATCAGACTGTGAACTACAGTTGTTCGTATTAGTATCACCAATACACGGATTTTCGTCCATTAAAGAAAACACCTTAAAATACACTTAGTCCTACATAAAACCTACAAGATTGGTAACCCTACTGCAGTGTTTATATGAAAACATTTTAATGATCAATATCTTTGAAACTACGCAAAGTTTCTCCGTTACAAATTCAGGTTATCATTATCGTCCCCGGTACAACATTTTGAACACATTTCGAAGGTCGTAGATCATCAGGCAGCGGAGATACATGTGTCCAGCCAGCTTGATTTCAGGCTGGCTGGACATTAAGTTTTTATTGATTTCTCGTAAACCCTTACATGTGACGCCATAAATCAAACGTTATTACTGTTACACATTGCGTTACTAAATGTTAGTAAAGTAACCATATTCGAAAACGCTCCCGTTATTGAGATTCGGAAGTGCCAGCCAAAAGTTTTATACGTAAATTCAAGCTGGCTGGACACAGATTTTTGCATTTTTCTACTAAACCGCTGTACGTACCACAAAACTTTTAGCTCGATGCCTGTTACAATTTTATGTAACGCCCGTTGATATGCAAAAAGTCGTCAAAATCACTTCCGTTACCGAGATTGAGAGACCAGCGAAAAGTGTTTTTTCAAGCTGGCTGGACACGTTTTCGATCGATTATCTAAGATTCTGTAGCGTTACAAATTCTGAAATAAGGGTGTTTAGCCGTCACATAAAGTGCCCTATTGACCTAGTTAAATGTGAGCAATTTTGAAGATTTGTCCAGCCAGCCTGAGTCACATAAATTATCAATATATCCTAAATTTGTAGGAGTGTTCGCATCTATACATACCAAGATTACTTTTTTGATCTAAGCCAAGAGCAACTATGTCAGAAATAAGATTCCTTTTTTCCAACACAGTATTTACTACGGAACACCAAACGTAAGGGCATACTATGAATCAGGAACGACTTTGGCACGTAACCAGAAACAAATGCTGATCAAACAATCTAGGATGTAACGCTTCTTTATTAAGAAAATACTGCCCCTAGTAAAGGAAGGAATAGAGATTATAGTAAATTCTTGTTTGTTTGCACAGGATTCACGGCTTATTGCTCGACTGTTCTTAGCAAGTCTGTTGGTTTAGGAGCTAAAGAGAATATAAACAGGGAAGGCATTTTGTGTTCCACTACCCTTTGACGACATAATAGAGGGCCCTTTGTTTTTCAAGGGTTAGAAGTATCGGAGGATATCGATCGGTGATGAAGACTTCCTATCAAGGCATCATTCATTGTAAATACCCTCTCCGTTTAGATTATGGAGCCTCTCTCTTTAGAAGACGGTTTGGTATGTCATTACAGCTAAACTACAGGCCCAATTTTGATTGAGTATAGCAAAATGGTAGTTTTGTATCAGAACGGCATTGGGTTTTTGCCATCCCGGTATAAAATGTATTTATAAGGGGCTAAACCACGAGCTAGCTGTATATAAATCCAAATTAAACTGGCTCTAGATGATTTTTTTCCATAATATATCTGCAACCAGTCTTTCGGCTATAAGCAAAAGTGCTGCTTGGATTATGCAGGGCTCCAGTGAGTACCGCTGGAAGATCTGGTGCCTTTTGAGGCGCCGGGCGATATTTGGTTGAATCAGGTCTACGGCCAACTGATTTGGATGGTTTCCAAGTCTGTCCTTGTACGCAGTTTCTACCATCAGTATATTCTCCTTCACACACTTATTGGCATTTGGCAAAATAATTTCATAATTATACAGCTAACAGTCAATTACGTCAATCGCCAACACCATAATTATATTGGAGAATATCAAATTATTTGCGTGTTCCACCAGATAGCAGCCGGATACCGACGCTATCAACCAACACATTGCCGGAAACCTAATACTTTGTGATTATCCGCTGTGTTCGCACGCAATTAGGCGTACAGTGTAATTAAAATCACACTGTACAAGTTAAGTACAGATATACTAGACACGCTTTGCTTTGAAGTTTGAGTAGACGAAGTTTGACGATGTTAGCTTAGAAGTTATGGGTCACATTCGTTCAAAGAATCAAAGGCGAGTCTAATATTATGAAATTTGTAGAAATTTCTGCATTTGCGCCCGGTTCGGTTAGCGGCAATAGACTTGCTCCTTTTTTTTTACTATCCTGCGCTGTCCCACTCCTGGACAAAGGCCTCCCTGCACTCCTTCCATCTTTCGTGAGCCCGCGCGTCCTCCTTCCAGTTTTGACGGAACCTATCCAGCTCGTCCCGCCATCTCCTACGTGGTCTGCTCCTTATTACATGGGACTTAAACATAACTGGCTAAATGTGGGTGTAGGTACTCTATAGTATAAAAGGTTAGGCAAAGGAGTACGTATGTACACCTTTGCCTAGCCTTTCAGGGAGTACAAGCGTGATGTTATGTTATGTGTGTGTGATCAAACAGCTCTTAGGGACGATTGTATTAAGCAGTGAACGTCTTTTGGCTGAATGATGTTGACTCAAGAAATTGTGGCTAAGTCGCACAGCCGCACAGGTCGATCGATGGGTTCCGTGGATGAGTGACCATCTTTACATATCAAGAAGCACGTTAAGTCATTTGCCCCGGCTGTCATTCATGAATCATTGACAATCGTTACGGGTCTTCAGAAGCCCCAAAGTCTGACAACCAGTCTTACAAAGGGATATACCCAGTAACTGGGTTGTGGAGGTGAAATAGGCAGTCGCTCCGTGTAAAATACTGGTATTCAGTTGCATCTGGTTAGACTGGAAGCCGACCCTAACATAGTTGGGAAAAGGCTATAGGCAGATGATGACTCAAGAAATCTAATTAGTCTCGGAGCGATGTCCCAAAAAGCTGAAGAATATTATAATAGGTCTTTACTTCAGGAAGTCTACACCAGCAAAAGCGTTTTTCTTGAAGAGACATAATCATCATTATCGCAGCCCGACTGCACCCATTGCTGGGCGGCATAAGCATTTCTTTGCTTATGCCAAATCCCACGCTTGAGATGCGACGTCTAATTATGCTCTTTCCGAATACGTAAGGGCCACAACACCCGATTAGTCCTGCTATGTAGCCATCATCAACCATGATGTACAGACGCCAGCACATCAAGCTACCCCAATCTGTCAAATTTTCCCAATCAACTTTGAACCTTATGCTTTAGCGATGAAGTTGAAAATCTATTAAAGAAATTTGACAGATTGTAGTAGCTTGATGTGCTGGCGTCTGTAGTTCTGTACAATTGAAAACAATAATCTATACGTATCTATATTATAAAGGGCAAAAATTTGTGAGTTTGCATGTACGGACCAATATCCGGAACTACTGATCCTATTCCGAAAATTCTTTCACTAACGTGAAGCTACAGTATTACCGAGTGTCTGTATTTTATGTTCATCATCTGCCTAGTCTTTTCCCAACTATGTTGGGGTCGGCTTCCAGTCTAACCGGATGCAGCTAAATACCAGTATTTTACATGGAGCGACTGCCGATCTGACCTCCACAACCCAGTTATACTGGGTAATACGATACCACTTGGTAAGACTGATTGTCAGACTTTCGGACTTCTGACTACCCGTAACGATTGTCAAAGATCCACGAATGGCAGCCGGGACCAACGGCTTAACGTGCTTTCCGAGGCACGGAGGGGTCTCGGTATGTAAAGATGGTCACCCATCCACAGACCAACCGCGGCAAGTGTAGCTTAACCTGATCGATCGACCTGTGCGGCTGTTATTATTTAGCCACGGGCCCCCCGGGTTATAACAAACAAGGAACTTCACGTGGACGAAGTCGCGGGCAGAAGCTAGTTGAAAACAAAGAGGCGTCGGAATAGTTTTATCTCTCATCCAAAACCGCTCTACCATGAGTCCATAAGGCCGTGACGGTGTATTTTAGTTACAAACAAACATCCATTCTCTTTTACTGATAATATTAATGAATTATGGATGTCAAGGTCAGGTTTGTATTGGGATAATATTTGTGTGAAGCTTATTACCTCATCTGACCGCTATTTGGGTATGAGAGTCAACATTGCAAAGACCTATTACGTATTGCGTGTTGTATTTGTGCCAATGACCCAAACAATATTCACAAGTTATTGGTTATTTATTAACAAAAGTTTTAAACTTTATATGTAACCATGAATTCATCACATGATTCTAGACCCCCAAGCAGAGACATTCTTCGTGAGTTATCAAAAAAATCTGCTAAGTATTTTATAGAAAAAAAGTAAGTAATTAAAAATTAAAAAACTCGACTGCGGTAAAATACTAAAAAAAAAACTAATAGCTAAAAACAAGCCCATTTTAAATTAAATAAAAGTTGGAAGCAGACGGTTTTTTTTTTTTTAATTACTTTTTTTTATTTCCAGCTTTTTAGTTTGAATGAATGTGAAAGATTTCGCAGGCGATTTAGTTCTTGGTACGTGTTTTTTACGATTTGTCACTTCGAATTACTTTTAACCATATAAGTTGTATATATTTTTGTAATCACCTTTTAAAACCCTTTATTTTGATACCCCAGTCGAAAGGTTGAAAAAAAAAATTTTTTTTGAAGACGGTATGGCGCCAAAAATCCGCAATTTTGTTTTTTTTTATTTTGATATACCCAGTGTCACTCTCACAGTAAATACGAATCTAACGAGACCTCTCAAGCTGAAATAGATCAAGCCGTTTAGGCTACAGAGCGTGCCAAACAATTATACATACATACATACTCTCGAAAAACATAACCCTCCTTCTGGCGCAGTCGGGTAAAAAATGAAAAATAACTACTTTTTGGTGAAATAAATCCATACTAATATTATAAATGCGAAAGTGTGTCTGTCTGTTACCTCTTCAGGCTTAAACCGCTGAACCGATTTAGATGGTGTCCCGGGAAAGGACATAGGATAGTTTTATCCCGGTATCGCGAAGGGCGGGCGTTTTGGGGGACTGTCTCATGTAATTTTGACGTTCGAAAAGTGCTGATTTTCAGCCTAGTTTGAATAAATGACTTTTGATTTGATATTCCCACGGGATCGAAACTTATGCGGGTGAAACCGCTGGGCGCAGCTAGTAAATTATGTAAAACTATGCAGTCAAAATGAATGGAATAGCAATTTTTGTTTTAAAGAAAAAAAAAATGTAAAAAAATTTGCTGTTCCATAAATTTTGACAGCATAGTTATTTTTAATTTTTCTATCCACATTTATTATGTCTATGGGCCATTATAGCCTGAAATATTTTTAATTTTATTATATCCTAATCGAAAACTAAAGAATTCCAATTCCGTACCCCTAAATGGTTTTAAAGTATAAACTTTGAACTGTTAGCATATAAAATTGGAACGCAATTTTCGTAGTTCCGGTTATCCCTCAATTTTGCCGGCCCGTCCGTCTGGACGGGCCGGCAAAATTCTAGCAGCTGCATTCTAGCGGCTGCTGTCTAGCAGGAAATCTAACGGAAGAAAGAATATTGGATAATTGGACTATTTGCACTTTCAGGGGATCGGGAAAATGTTCGGAGTTGCAGAAATGAAAGGACATTTTTATCAATGCAGGGTTGGTGACATTACAAGACCCAAATATGCCAGTACATCACACAAATACTATAAATGCTAAAGTTTGTGAGTGTGTGCCTGTGTGTGAGGGTGTGTTTGTATGTTTGTTACTTCTTCACGTTCAACCGGCTGGACCAATTTTGATAAAATTTTGTATGGAGGTAGCTGACACCCTGGATTAACACATAGACTACTTTTTATCCCGATATTCCCACGGGATCGATACTGCGGGTGAAACCGCGAGGCGCAGCTAGTTTTTTTTATAAATAAATAATTTAGCAATTGAGGTTCAGTAGTCTTATTAGATTTTTTGCTAGAAATCCTTAATGAAAAACGGTGGAAGGAGAGTTGGCAGACCAATTGCCAGATGGGTGGACGACCTAGAAAAGATCGCGGGAAGACCTGGATGAGATTTGCATAGACCAGGGAAGCATGGCACAAAAGGGAGGAGGAATACTCAGCAGTGGTGGAACAAAGCTGCCAATGATGATAATGATGAATCCATAGACAGCGTAACACTCTAACAGTAGAAATGGCAATCATTTTGACAGTTCGACAACATTCATTGCGTTATTCACGTTGTTGAGCGGACAAATTTTCCGAACATATGAAGCAATGGATTAGCAATGTACGTCAAAATTATTCAGATTGTGGATTGATAGTGTGTTACGCAATTAGGGCGCAGATTATCTGGGTTTGTTTCGGCTTTTCTCCTCAGAGAAGTCAGATAAGAAACGCCGACCTCATCTAGTTTTAAAAAATATGACTGACGTGTTTGTACAGATGCCAGCACATCAAGCTAATACAATCTGTAAAATTTCTTTAATAGATTTTCAACTTTATTGATAAAGCATAAGGTTCAAAGTTTATTGGGAAAATTTGACAGTTTCGGGTAGCTTGATGTGCTGGCGTCTGTACAAACCAGAGATAAAATCATTTATCATTATCATTAGATCTTTTCTTCAAAACGAAGATGTACTTCGCCTGCGCTTATTGCACCTCTCGCAACTCCATAAGCACCCTAAAAAAGGGGAGCAACCAATTACCACCGAAAATACATCGCCAATCCATTCAATGGCACTCAATCTAGATTATCGTAACATCTAAGCCCCGGGGGGTCAGTACACCGTATCAGCACAACTACAAGCAAGTATACGATTACATACAGATTCACGGTCACTCCTACGCAACGGCCCACTCTAAAACTCGGATCTAGTGCATAGATTTCAAGGGTATCGTATTATTTACTAACTTTGTGCGACTGGTTTATGTAGTGAGATGGACAACTTTTTATTTGTTGCAATTTTTTTTTTTGGGTGTGTGCTGTTTTTTTTTTTGTTTATCCTGGAATCTCCCCTCTCCAACTCTTGGAAAGCTGTACGCTGTAATTAAACATTTGCTCTTTTGATGTCACATAGTTTATGTCTCAAGATATTTTGTCTTTATGACTTGTATACTTGTTGACTTTTTGGCTAAAACGACCCTTTAAACAGGCCCTTCTCTTCATAAGCCTCTTGAACGCGCAATGTTATTTCTGCACACTCGTAAAACTCTTCCATATTTATGTGTACACATACAAAACATGCTAATGACAGAAACAAACAAAATACAAATTTAAACTAGAGAATTTACATATAATTAGTTTAGGTACTTGAATTCTTAATCTCAGATAATTTACATTTCATGTTCAACGAGCCTGTTCTTCAAAGTTGGAAGGGTCTTTGCTACCCCTCCCAAATTGTTTGCTCTTCCGCAATAAATATAATTACAAGGGTTAGGTGTTCTTTATTCAATAAACCCACTGAGGGTTTAATTACACATTAGCACTGGATTGAATCACTGTCTGGCCTCATTACATTGAGGAACCTCTAGATTCTTCATGTCGTTAGGTCACGGAAAGAATTCGCGTCGCAATGTCCGTGCGCACCCGAATGAAGTTCTCATTGGCAATTCGGTATTCTAGCGTATGGCACTCGTGGGCTGACTATCAGCGTCAGGTGGTATACCTTGAGTTGTCATCTGACATTATGCTGACCTGAGGCCCGTTTGGCATTATAAGAATTATTTTCTTTCTGTTTTTAGTTCTGATGTGTTTTTTTTTTGTCGTAAGCCAGTAAATCATATTTCTTTCTTGCAGTACCCTCCACGAGTAGCGTGTATAACGATCGCGTTTTTCAGCTTCGAATCCTTTGAGGCGGACAAGAAAAACGGTCTTTAAACGGGAATCTAACTGAACAGACAGCTGTGCTGCTGGGGAGTTTGTTCCGCCATTTCTTCTTCCCAGCGAAAGCACTAGGAAGTGGCGAAGGGCGGGCGTTTTGGGGGACTGTCTTATGTAATTTTGACGTTCGAAAAGTGCTGATTCTCAGCCTAGTTTGAATAAATGACTTTTGATTTTGATTTTGAATCAAGCGCGAGTCGTGAATCCGCTGAATAGCCGCGAAAACGTGTGAGCCAAAGAAGCGTGAATGAGCGTGTCTGTGCGCGGAACTGAAGGCGCCTTTGAAGTTCACAAGCTTGTTGCTAGTCGAGGCGATGATACTGCAGAGTAAGATGCTGCTAATTTAATTCGCAAATTGTCTTCCGCAAGATCGTTTGATGATCTATCTACCTTAGTGCATGATATTGTATTGTCTCTACCACAAAACTTACTAATCAAGAGTTGTGATTGTGATGATTTTGACAATATTGTTTAGCATGTCGACATGCTTCGAATATTTGCAGTTTACGTAATGCAAGTCGGTTGGAGACGTGTACTTGCGTAAGAAAACTCTCTCCAAAATGTAGATTACTCAGTGCAAGCTTTTCTGTACTCTGTATCATCTTTTTGCTCGTAACGTCTCTAATGAGAAGAGGTCTTTGCCCTGCAGTGGGATAATAATAGGCTGGTTCTCAGCCTAATTTGAATATATGACTTTTGATTTTGACCAATGCTAAAAATATATAGAATTTTGTCCCCAAATCACCGCATCACGTTATAAATATTTTAAAACCAGTGTTGTAACAGGATAGTCCATGAATAAAAATATCTACAGCAATACAATGCAGGTAAACCTAACATAACAAAGTTATATTGAATGCCTTGCTACTAATGTAGGTTGTTTAAAAACAGGAAGACTGTATAATTAAACATTTTAGAAGCTTACCTACTCAAGGATAAGTTAGGTAGTTGCTAATTATAGGTTCATTGATACCTGCTACAATGTTATAGATGGGTTTATTTATGTATGAAAACCTGCTGTCTAAAGTCTATTTAAATTCGTGTTTCCAATTGAACGAATATCAACTTTATACAGGTATAAAGTTGATTTCAGACTGATTAGTACTGTTGAAAATTTTTGAAGTTGTAGTGCAAACAGAACTTTATGTGTGGGTTTTAATGTTGTTTTTCCAAAAACACATATTTGTTTACAAGTTTGGAAGCTAAATCGCGAACGGAGTATACCTACCTGTTTTCTGAATGTAAAGGTTATGAACCTGCTTTTATTGTTTTTCTAAGATGATATTTTAGCTAATAAAAATTTACTAAATATGTATAGTTTTCTGCAATGTGTGAATTATTTTTATGTAATCATGCAACCATCCATCATTATGTTTTTTTTTTAATGTTACTCATCAATAAAATTAGGCATTCGAAGCAGTGAGCAACCTTGATGGATTTCTTGCTTTAATAGAGAATTATGGAAGAAGATGCTGCGCCGACCACAAAAATATATTGGGATAAGAGCAAGAAAATTATGAAACAACCAAATATTTACCAAAAATACTGTTAAGAAAACCGGCATGTCCTCTAAAACCAAAAATTTGAAGACATGTGACATCTATCCAACCAGCACAGGGCCAGCCCGCGTGGTGGATTATGGCCCACTCCCTCCCAGCAGTGGGGACAGTTTAGGCTGATTATGACAACTGTTATGGTATATTTATTTTAGCTCCAAAACTAACCAACATGTATACTACAGAAGCAAAACTATAGATAGCCTCTAAAGGTACACCCCTGCCTAACCCTTCAGGGAATACAGGCTTGATGTTATGTTGGTATGTGTAAAAAGTTGTAAGCACTAATAACCATTATCAATAAATCTATCAAATTATGTACAGACGTCAGCACATACTAGCTACTACAATCTGTCAAATTTCTTTAATATATTTTCAACTTCATCTCTAAAGTGTAAGGTTCAAAGTTGATTGAGAAAATTTTACAGTTTCAGGTAGCTTGATGTGCTGGCCTACTGTACAATAAATAAGTTTTATAAAAATATTGTCCTGTTTTATTTACATACCTTTAACCAATTTCCTTCCTCGTGAGGATTGCGCTACATTCCTTCATTTGTGACCTTGATTTTATCCTTTTTATTTTACCTATTGTGCCAATGTGTCTTATTGAAGCAGCTATATTTCATGAGTGGAGGAAGGAACATTGCCTTAAGCACCATGCTTTTTGGCTATAAAGGACCCCGTGAGACTTTGTGATTTCACTCACATAAGTCTGGATCCTATGGGAATATTGGGATAAAAAGCATACATTGTTTTACTATTAAATTGAAAGTAAATACGATTATTGGGACTACAGCAAAATAATATAACACCTTAAAACTGGGCAGGACGAGCTGGAAAAAACAAACAACCAGTGGTCCACTTTAGCCCAGGATCTAAAGAGCTGGGAGTAATGGAGAGAGCCTTTGCCCAGCCTTGGAATGATGCAGGCTAATAGTAACCTTAAAACTATAAAAAAAAACAATGCTTGTAATGCCCAAAGGGCCTCGGCTTAGCGTCAGTGTCAGATTGGAACACTAGGTATACCACCTGATGCTGATTTTCAGCAGCAGCCCACAATTGCAAGAAAACCACAGAAAATACCCATAAATTGGAACTTCTTGGTCATTTTATAGCAAAACACATAAATGAATATATATTTTCTGTTTATGTGCGCATCTGCTAACCACAGTACAGGTTTGTAAGACTGGTCTTGTGCATATTTAAGTCAAGATATTTTATGATGATTTCTGTTGTGACGTAAGTTTATTAAACAAGCAGATGATTTATAAGCTTAAAATTATTTTATTATATATTCAGAAATAACTGAATTTGAACTATGTGTCTGTGTTTGGCAGTTTAAAGAAGTTTTTTAAGAAAAATCTATATACAGGTTGTCCGGTAATTAATGTATAACCTCTTAAGGTCATTGTACTCATCATTACGAACAACTTTTACTATGGGATCAAATCTGAAATCGCGAAAAAAAATCAGACATTCCCTACATTTATGTTCACATAACTCGTCGAAATGTAGGGAACAGCTGATACTTTTTTCGCGATTTCAAGTTTGGTCGCATAGTAATAGTTGTTCATAATGATAAGTACAATGGCCCCTTAAGAGGTTATCCATTAATTACCGGACAACCTGTATACTAATAATAAAGCTGAAGAGTTTGTTTGAATGTGCTAATCTCAGAAAGTACCAGTTGGATTTGAAAAATTCTTTATGCATTTGATAACCCAACTCTTGAGGAAGGCTATAGGACATTTAATATCACGCTAGGACTTAGGAGATGAGCAAAAAGAAAAATAGCCAGAAAGAAGTCTTAAGCGAAAACGAAGTAATAGCGCGGACAGGCGACGTGGTGGGTGGGAGATGAAATTTCATGCAGCCGAAGTTGCGGGCAAGTGTTTTAATAAAACCTATCGGCCTAGCCTTTTCTCAACTATGTATGTTAGGGTACAGCTTCCAGTCTAACCGGATGCAGCTGAATACCAGTATTTACATGGAGCGTCTGCCTATCTGACCTCCACAATCTAGTTACTGGGTAACGCAATACCCCTTGGTAAGACTGGTGGTCAGAGTTTTGGCCTTCTAAAAATGTATTAATTAAAGAAAAGAAAAATCCTTATACCGAAACAAATCTGTATCAACATGTTCTACTAATTGTCATAACAAGCGCAAGTAATTATGGTGTATTTACAATTTCCTCAATTGCAGCAATCATAATGTAATCGTTAAACAATAAATAACAGTGTTTTGAATGTCGGATCCTTAGCAACTAAGTCATACATGAATAATTCTCCTCGTAACATCAGACGATTTCTATTATAATTTCAAATTATCAATACTCGTACTGTTGCTCCTGCATTTGCATTTTCATAATTGACTTTATTGTTTCGCAGATAAGGTGGATGTTTGAATAAGCGGTTTTTTAATTAGGAGAAATTATGAGAAGTTTTTTTATCAGTAATTATGCTGTTTTGCTTATTTGCATTGTTAATGGACTACCTAGAAATTATTGAATGTTTTAATATGTCAATTTCTTTTTTGTAAATGTGTTTTTTATATGATGCTGTGACCATGCTTTGCAGTTATAGTCATAAACAGTAGTTAAGTTAATTGTGGGCCTTATAAAAACTTTAGAAAAACTATAATTATGACATAAAAACATAACTTCTCTTATATTATGACTAAAACAAGTTTACTTTTGAAGTCAAACTGAATTTGAAGTACATTTTAAGTTTTTGAAGTGTGCAAACTGCACAAATAACAAGATTAAGAGCAAAATATCATGAAAATACTGTATAAACATCCTTTATAATCGTTTAGCGTAAACAAAAGCTTCTGAAAACAAGTAGAATAAAATCAAGCATCAGGTACCTACCCTCTCTGGCTTTCAAATAAACAGTGTTCGCGACGATATTCTCTAATTCCATCAGTTCCAGTGTGGCTGATTTTATCGTAGACCCTCCACGAAGCAAGACCCCGCCGCTGCGGCCCCTCAGCCGCCTTCCAGACGCGCACGACACAGCCCATCAATGTGTCCCGCGCTCAACAACACAACTATGCAAACCGCTAACTTATACACATAACACTACACCAGACACAGATTAACGTAATCCAACCCGTACAACAGCCTCAAACGCTGCCGTCGGCAATAAACACGCAACAATTCACGTCTACGATTCACGATACCCAGGGGTGTGGTGGAAAGGACGATAGCATGACAGTCTTTGAGCGGCAAACAGCGGCGCGAACGCTCGTGTGCGTCGGCGGTGGTGTAAAACGGTTAGTTTATTTCAATAAATGCGTAAAGGAGCACACGCCCGAATTACGCGAGTTATTGATGATGGACAGCAATACGCTACGAAAATTACCACTTTTACAGTGTTTCTACTTTCCAGTTGCCATACTGTCATTAGAAAAAGCTACCATGGCATTTTATTATCCTACTGCAAAGAAGTGTTATACTTATTATTTTTTTCAGTCTATTCAAATATGAAATCTCTTGAAATAGTAGACCTGCTGATTACTTTATTTAGTTTCTCTTGGTTTGCATATAATTATAAATATTACTATTGTGCTTTTTGCCGTTGTCAATAATTCTGCCACTGCCGATGCCGTGATAAAGAAAACGAGTGTGTGAAAAAAAAGGCAGATAAAAAAGATTATAGTTTGTTTTTAAGAGTCACAAAATTATGTTAAGCAGTGATAGCCCATTAGTATCGGCCTCTTACTAACGACTAACGAGTTGTTGGTTATGGGTTCGAACCCAAGCAGGCACTTTACAAGAAGATTGTATATTTTAAACTATTTACTTCTAATTGTTTACACTCATACATATTAATCGCTTAATCCCCGCTTATGAGACACAATTTGTTTTCTATTGTAATGGCCCGCTAGAGGCCCGCGCTGGGATGGAGCGATTAAAACGAAATAAGAATATAAATCAGTTTATTTATTTACCATATCGATACTTCTGGGCTCAAAGGGCGTATAGCACATTTTGGGCATTTTTAAATTTTTTACTATTCTCATTCAGTTTTTGATTCTCTATCGATCTGTGTAATCCACGTGGCGAAATTCGCAAAAAAAAAAATTATGAATACAATCTCATAATTTTCGTTACATAAACAGAACTTATTTGAAGGTTAGGGGCATAAGGTATTGGTGTATGTGTTATATGTTTAATACTTCTTCACGCTCAAACGGCGGGACCAATTTTAAAATTTTGTAACAGATAGGCTACTTTTTATCCCGATATTCCCACGGGATCGACATTTACGTTGGTGAAACCGTGGGGCGCAGCTAGTTTCAAATAAAAATAGAGTCGTGCTATACGGCCTAAAATTATAAAATAAAGAGACCTACCTAAGAGATCCGATTATTAAGCTTAAAACTGATTGTATCTCTAAGTAGTCTGTGAAACTGATGAAGCAGATTATAATAAAGATACCTGAGTACATAGCAAAAAAACTGAAAAAATTAAGGGACCTGATTAGTAAACATGAAGAAAATGAAAAATTAAGTGATCTTATCAATAATTATAATCAATATGTACTTATTTTTTTATTAAAAAGTTGCCATTAAATAAAGAATATTTTGTAACGTTCAAATAAAAGTTGATTTTCGTTGCCATCCTTGTCAGAGATCAAACACAAACTTTTAGATCTGAAAGCCAAAATTGTGTGTTTTATGAAAAATAACACAAAACAACGAAAGAAGTTTTTAATTTGCTTCTAGTTTAGTAGATTTTGTTTTGTTATGGTAATAATTTACACGTCAATTTAGCATGTATGTGTGCGTTACTATCTCAAAAATAATTAATTTGTTATCAGATTAGCGATGGTTATAATAATTATATACTTTATTATTCAACTATCCATTTCATTTATGTCATAAAATAAAATATTCATCTTCTCAAACTTAGGTGACTGAGAATAACACACGTGAGATTTTTTTGTATACAGCAACATAGATATTTGATTTGACAGTAATGACAGTGACATTAGATGGCGGGACTCAAAATCAAAAATCACATGTTGTTATTTATTTAATTATTTATTATGGCCAACTTGTAAAATGCAGTCTGCCGATCCCTGTGTAGAGTGTGGCGGCAACGCATTAAAATTGATTGATGGATATTATTACTGTGTAGAATGTAACACCCAAAACACGAATGTCCGTGAAACTGTGGTGGAACAAAAAGCTTTGGGTGATGGCACATTTGCTATAGGAACGAGAAGAAAAATCGTCAAAATTCACGACAATACGATTCAAAGTAAGTTGGTTTATTAATTTCTGTATTTTCGTTGTTTTTACACTATTTCCAAGCACTTTTGTTGTTGGCAAAAAACATGTTTATATTATTTGCTTGTGGTGGCTTACTTATTTTACTAGTCCTACTCAGCTATATTATAATGTAAGCTTTAAAGACATACAATAAAAAAGGCTTTATAGTACTTAGTCGGTTCATACCCACAGCCCCAGAAATTATTGTGCAATATCATAAATTTTACAATGTTTTTGTTTGTCATGGGTTACTATGAGTACCTACTGTACCAACTAGTGTTGAAGATCATTTGGGTCTATGATGTTTGTGTGCCACATGTATACAATAGAATATTAATTGATTACACAACTAATATTTAGAAATTAAATCAATTAATGGCAGTATTACCTTTCTTACAGTCTCTTTGCTGTAAATCTATTTAAACAAAACAAAGTCGGGTTAGTTACACCAATTATAACTCAACAATGGCCGGACCGATTTTTATGATCTTTGATTTGTTGGAATTATCTCCGCCACGATTAGCAGAATAACTACTAAAACATGGGAAAATTTTATGAAAAAAAAGATAATCTGAGGTGGTGCGAAGTTCGCCGGGTCAGCTAATTTCAAATAAAAAAAAGCTTGGACACATTTAATTTGTTCAATATTATTTTTACAGTGAGCGGAGAATGGTACAAATGGCATGCATATAACTTCATAATATTGGGTCTGGCTGATGAGCTGATTGCGGCTGGAGCAAAACCCTCCTTTAAATTAAAACTATTGTGGATTTGGACTCGATACATCAAGAAATATCAGAATAAAGATGCATTAGGGTAAATTGTTATTTATTCTTTTAGTTTCAAGGAAAAAGGTGACTTCTAAGTTATAAGCAAGTATGCATTATCATTATCTGCATCATCTAAGCCAGATTTTGACATGAAACAAATTTGCTTATGGTCTGATGACCAAATTGCAAATAAAATTAATTTAAAATTAAAAAAAAAAATAAGCCAGTACTTTGGCTCCTGCATGAAAAAGTGGTCATATGGGAGCCATATAACTTCACTGCCCTGACAGGGTTCATGTACAAAAACTGTCGATAAATCTATTGTAAACTGTGATGTGCATGAAAGCGTAAATAAATAGTTCTATTTGTATAAACATATCTACATGTAGTTATATGATAAAAACATTACAACTGATATTACATTTTTACAGATTCGCGCAAAAAGCTGATGAAGGAAATAATGATAACATAACATTACCAAGTTTTATGTTTGAAGAAAATAGTAACAGTAACCCTGTACCAGATGCAGAAGAAAATGAACTTGCAAATGAAGAAACAGCAAAGAAAAAGAAAAAAAATGTTATAATGGATGGCTCCCGAAGAGACATCAAGTTCCTGTCAAAAGGCGTCATTATAGCCATGTTGTACTTAGCTCTAAATTTAGATGAAAGTGACATACAACTTTACCACATGTATAGATTTATTAAAGAGAAGCGTTTAAATTTCTCCAATGTACAACGATTCCTGCCTGAAGATATTCATGTTAAAAGCATACAAGATGAGTGGTTAAAGTTTGTTCACAGCAAAGTATGTAATATGCATAGAGCTCGGGCTCTAGCGATGTCTTTGTTACGAAAACTTGACTTGGGAACGCCAAAAGTTCCCGATATGAGAAAAATCATTGATGATTTCCTGTTGGAACTCTGCCTCCCAAATGATATAAAGCCAATGATATACTCCTTGATGTTTTTCCATCGTTGCGACTTTCTTGATATGAGCAGCAAATCTAAAGAACACCTGGTACAAACACCTGACTATGAAGGAGTGGCCATGTCCTATGTTCTTCTCGCTCTAAAGATGTGCTTTGGACTAGATGGCGATTATGAAGAAAAGTTGTCAGATGCTGTTGAAAGGATAAATGATAAGAGGAATCTTTCCAAATCATACAGATTGGGAAAATACTCAGAACCAAGTACGAGACTATTTTCTTTTAGAGAATGGTGCAGCTACATGCAATTTAGAAAGATAATGCTTTGTAAGTCTTCCCTACAAATGGCGGAGCTGCATTGTATGGATTTTGATGACTATGTTTACCTGGAACATATGGCCGACAGGCCACAGAACAACAAAGACTTACAGGACGAAACAGCAATTAATTTGATTAATAAAATACCTGACGATGACGAAGCAAGAGTTATACCCAAACATATGTTTTTCCCAACATTGAGGCCCATGTATGATTACACAGACATTATAATAGAACATAATCAGGACCCAGAAATAAGAGCTCTTTTAAGTGAAGATTTTACACAATATTCACTAAACTATGCTTGTGAAAATTTTGAGCTGGGAGACACAAATTCACAAAATATAATCAAAGGTGTTAGTGAAGATAGAAAAACGGTCAGCAAAGTTATTCTAGGAACAATTGTGACGAAAAAGAGTAAATCTGAAATGGTATATGTAAAAAATTGTGAAAATAGAAATTGGATGATAACAAACCCGCCGAGAAAGGAACATGTTACATGTGAAGATGTACAAAACGTCAGTAATGATAAGGAAAGTGATCATGGTTATGATTCAGAACACCCAGTGAGTGAAAAGGAAGGTTCTAGAGAAACTGAAAATGTAGATGAAACTGACCAGAGAATGAAACATGATAACAGAGTTAATGATTCAGAAAATCCAGCAAATGAAGAGGAAGTTTCTAAAGTAACTGAAAATATTGATGACACTGATCAGAGTATGGAAGAAGATAACACAGCAGTTAATGATTCAGTATATCCAGTACATAAAGAAGTTTCTGAAGAAACTAAAAATGTAGATGACACTGATGAGAGTATGAAAGAATATAACAGATTAGTTAATAATTCAGAAAATCCATTGAATGAAAAGGAAGTTTCTAATGGGTCTGGAAATGTGGATGACACTGATCAGAGAATGACGGTAGAGAGCAGCGAAGCATATGATTTAGAAAATCTAGCAAAAGAGGATGAAGTTTCTAAAGTAACTAAAAGTATAGATGACAATGATCAGAGTATGACAGACGATACTAGAGGTGCTAATGATTCAGACAATCCACCAAACGAAAATGGAGTTTCTAAAGTAACTAAAAGTATACATGACACTGATGTTGAGAGTATGACAGAAGATACCAGAGGAGCATATGAATCAGAAAATCAAGCAAACGGGGAAGATTTTTCTAAAATAACTAAAAGTGTAGATGACACTGCCCAGATCAAAGATGATAATACAGCAGTTAATGATACAGAAAATGAGAAAGAAGTCTCTAATCTAACTGAAAATGTGGATGATTCTGATCAGATTATGAAAGAAGATAACACAGCAGTTAATACAGAAAATGAAAAAGGAATTTCTAAAGTAACTGAAGATGTAGATGATACTGATCAGAGATTGAGAGAAGATAGCAGAGGAGGTTATGATTCAGAAAATCCACCAAACGAAAAAGAAGTATCCGAAGTTACTGAAAATATGATAGGAGTAACTGATCAGGCTCTCAAAGAAACTAGAAGAGGATGTATTATAACAGAAGAAGATAATGACAAGAATATTTTCGATGACTTATTCGAAGAACTTAATTTAAAGGACGAAATGGAACAAAATAATGGAGAAGATTTATATGCTAATAACGAAGAACAGCCATTACAATACAACAATTCTCTCTACGATGATCGCGCCAGTATAAGTGACGTTACAGATGATGACAGTGTATTCGCATCTTTTAATCCAGACACTTTTGACAGAGAGCAAACGATAAAAGAATTAATCTTGGGCGCTTGTAAAAAATATAAGTGCCCCGTTCCCCCTGAGTATAAACCACCTAAAGAAAGGAAGCCTAGGAAAAGGAAAGCCGACACGGTTGGCAATGAAGACACACCGAGAGAACCTATAAAAAAAGCAAAAGTGAATCGTTTCGAAGCTAAAAAGAAAGTAGATGAACTAATTAGTGGTTACTACAATCTAAAGCAATCTGATTTAATTAATCAAATGCAGGAGGCTGTGAGTTTGGCTATTCGAAACAATCAGTTCGGTAGTGTCTTGAATGTAAGTAATGTTACTCAAAATGAAACTGCAAACTTCGCAAACGTGGAACCAGTCAGTGATGCATCAACTAGAAGAAGTTCTATTATAACTGGAAATATAGAAAATCAATCAAATGTTAGTATACAGAATCTATCAAATGCGAACCCACAGATAAGTTTAGAAGAACAAAATGAAAAGGAACAAAATCCGGATAAAACAGATGATATTGAAGAAATAGACGAACATTGGGAATCAAAAGTATTTGAGGGGGAAGATGAAATGAAATTAGACGATATAGTACCGAAAGGAGATCCCAAGTTTGACGAAGACAAGTACGATGTAAATCAATTATACATTAAATTAAGACTCGAAGAAGAAGAGACGTCGAGCCTTTTTGGTTTACAGGACAACCCTAAACTAGAACAAATACTTAAACAAAAGATCGAACAATGTAAAAATAATACAGAATTTGAGAAACTAAAAGCTGAACCTGCGAAAGCTTTAGTTAAAACAAAATATGAAAGTGATTCGGAGGACGAAATACCAATAAAAGTTTTACAAGAAGAAAAAAAGGTAATTGAAGAAAAAATTTCATGGGAAGATAATTTCGAGCCCTTGATTAATAAAGAAAATGTATCAGAATTTAAGTATTGGTTTAGACATTACGACGAGGATTTTATGACGCGATCCATGGATTGGCACAAAAAGTTTGATGAAGAGTTGAAAGAGAATACTCCAAGCAGTTTCTATTTCGTCATAAGAGAGTGTGCCGCCATTTTGAATTGTTCTACTTTTTCTCTTTACAAACTTATGCAGAATTTGGAAAAGTACATCGGCGCTTTGGCGAAGTACCCAGATTAGTCAAATATCTTCTAAGTTGCGTTGGATTTCTAAATAGTGTCATGTTTAACAATGACAAGTTATGATAGGTAATCTTCATCTTGGGTATAAGAAAGAAAATAATAGAGAAACTGGTGATGTCTCAGAGATCCGCCCAATGAGCCTCAGTCACAGCCTCACGCCCAAATTGAAATCATCTATACAGGGTGAAATTTTAATCACCGTTTTCCTCTTATTTTTTTCACGATTTCAGGTTTGGTCCCGCATAAAAGTTGTTCATAATGATGAGTACAATGACCCCTTAAGAGGAAAACGGTGATTAAAATTTCATCCTGTATAAAAACCATCGGAAAATAATATTTATGTTATTAATAATAACATTAGTATTATTTTCCCTTTATTCCCAGTAGTTCCATGTAGCTAGTTCCACATGGTGATTTTTAGTTATAAGAACAACCTGTGATCTGTAATGATAAATATTTTATTAATGGTAGACCATCGCACATCCATGGTAACAGTTTGACGTCGCCTTTATTTCATAGCAGTAAAGGCGGTTTTCGTACATAGTTCTTGTTACTAGTGTTACTACGTATAGTATTTTATCATTCGTAGCGACGCGCGCTTTACTTGTAGTTAACAAGTGTACAACCACGCTTGAATGTGTGTGTAAGCGCAGGAGATCTCTGTACCGTCCACGCCATGACAATGGCGATGTCGGGAACTTGTGTGTTTTTGCGTGCGTTTGTGTCTTATGTGCGCAGCATCATACTGAGATAGGAGCCTTTTGGCCTCGTATAGGATTTTCTGTTTCATTTTTCTTTTGTTACTTTATTTTTTTTATAAATAACTTGATTTTTTATTTTTTACTGTTTAGTTTAGTTTGTGATCTTCCTGTATGAGTCGCAATAAATACTTTTTCTTTCTTTCTTTTCTGACGCTACTCGTCTTCACGCACACATTCACAGCGTGTTTGTACAGTTAGTTACCTCATGTACAGAACGGGTTGCTTCGTGAGATATAAATACTGTATATGCGGTTGATCGCAAGAACGGCTCGTTATTTTTATGAACTGTTAGACCTTGTCCAGAAGGGGCGAATTCGCCGCGAATCGTTTCGCGCCAATACATCGCGTCCACAAGCATCGCGCGTTTTCATAATACGCGCGTAATTCGCGTGCAGTTCGCCAGACTCGACTCGCGCTTGATTCGCGCGTATTGCGCGCGAGTCGAGATACTAGAGACTCATTGTTGCGTCCAGTTGACGCACGAACTCCAGAGCGTTCAACTCCATGTTTTCTACTGACAAATGAAATTCGAACCCAAATGCTCGCGCGTTGGTACGCTCCTTCTGGACGCAACGGTCACGCGTAATACGCACGAGAGAATCAAGCTCTTAATGTTACTATTCGTTCCTTTTATGGTTAAGATCGTATCGCACTTTGCGTCGTTCTAAAAGAATAACAAGCAAATCTATGATTGTATATTATTTTTATGTAGGTAATGTTGAAGTTTCAAAGTAGGTAACTGTAAGTACAGTTAAAAATAAATAATAAGATACGTAACTTATTATGTTAAGTTTTAAAACAGTGAGATCTTATTCAAATAAATTATTTGTAAATTAGCAATATTTTTATTGTATTAATTCTACCTGTCTGTAACATTGCAGCTCCTAAACGTATGAAATGTCGTTAAAAGTTGACTAGTAGAAAATGCCTCGGGTATTAAGTCCGCCCTTGTACACTATTTTATTTTAAATCGTGCTTAAGTTTTAATGAATAAATAAATAAATTCTTCAATTCTTGAACTGTAGTCCAGCCGTCCAGATATGAAAAGATTTGTGATAATTCACATTTGCACGAAAAAAGTTTATAATTATGCATAATCACTGGCTGGAGTGGCTGGCTATAAAACAAACCTTATTCAGTTCGTAGCGAAAACGAATAATCATTTCAAATAACACTTTGATTGACAAAGTTTGTCAGATCAAATCTAGAAATACAAGAGAATCGTTTGCGAATTCTTGCAAAATGATAAGAAACAAGTGTGGTGCGTTGTTACGCTCGGCTGCATTGCCCTCTAGCGTGCTGAAACGAGATTTTGCTCAAGTGGGCCATATAATTTCGACTCCGCCAAGAGTGAGGGTTTCTCTTGGCGTAAGTTCAACTTATTCTTGAAATATCTTGGGTTCATTCCTTTCTTGCAGCAGGTAGTCTAAAAGAGGGTAGTCAGCTCCGCTGTTAGTTTTCTGACAGGCAAATATTTTGGCACTGCTCGTTGGTCCAGTAGTTGCCTTTATGGGGTCTTGTTTGGTTCCCACGTCAGTACTCGTCATCATCTGTCTAGTCTTATCCCAACTTTGTTGGGGTTAGCTTCCAGTGTAACCGGATGCAGCTGAATACCAGGCTACGTCAGTACTATTACCTACAAATATGAGACTGAAATATAACTGGCGTATTGTGTATGTTAACAGCATCTAAAGCTTCTGACAGAGGTCGAGGCGACTCTGTTGAGTCAGGTAGTCCGAAAAAACTGTGATATTCGCCATTGGTACCCGTAGGGGCCAAGCGAGTTGTTTTTTCTTAGTTGGCTTGGGGCCCGGTTGTTGCCGTGTAAAATAACTTATATTTAGCTTTGTTCTAATGATGTTTTCTGTATAATTTTTCAGGAGAAGTGTGTACATATGGTATTTATGCTCTGTGTATGGTTGGGGCCAGTTGCGTATTTCCATACTCAACTAAAGGTTTGGCGGCGAAAATACATCGGTTAACTACTGTTCATATTTTGTGTAATTGATAGTAAGAATGAACATAATAAAGTGGATTTTTGAGTATTATTTCGTATAAATTTATCGTGTGGTTGTGTTTGTCAGAAGAATATTAATTGCTTTCTACTACTGAGGGCAATAAAAATAGTTGTCGTTTCTAATTAATGATACCATGATTGGTACGTATATCCCAAAAAACCCCAGCACCTCAGAACCCTCCTCCCTCAGAACCCTCCTCCCTCAGGCATCTTTCTTTATTCAAGATTGTGCATTACACAGGGTGGCAGGACAACGATACGCAAATATTACTAATCATTGCCCAACGCCTTATGATTTCCTAATGCTGTGCCTGGTACCTGTTCTATACATACTACTACAGCATATATCACAGAACCAAGAGCATTATATTGCAGCCATATAAATTTTTCATGGAAGGTTTCGTCGCACGGTCGCACCGAATATTCTTGATCGATGGCTCGTGCACGTCCGCGCGCTATATACGATAAAGGAGACGTTCAATAAATGTATGGGGCTTGGTACTAAAATAATTAAAATTTAAACAGTCTTCAGGGGGCTTACCATGACCTTTTACAGAAACGTTCAATTTCCAGTCAGTTCAAATGCAGGCCTACTTCTGCCCTGCTAATAATCGTACTATGAGAGTAATAAAAGTTAACGACTATTGAACGAAGTTCACCAAAGTTGAATGGTAATGCTTGTCTGTGGCCTGCTTTAATCATTGACATACAACAGTATGGACTGGAAATACCTACGAAAAAAGGGTGCATACCTACAACTGGTATTGTCTCATAAAATGGCTGCCATTGCTAGTGTTGTGTCTATCAAGGAACATAGGTGTTACTATAACTAGTATCGATACTAAATACGAGTCTTACTAGTTATCACGTTTAGATCATACCTAATAAATTATGTATACAAAGTCCGTTGTAATTGTAACAGAAAAAGATGAGTAGGTTATCTTACTTTCCGTTATCTATAAAAATAAATAAAATTGAAGTGTCTGTTGGTACTGTCAAAATAACAGCTTTTTACTAAATGCTTATAAAAATCTAAACAGTACTATTTTAACAAAATGGCATTTTTTTTTATTTTTGTCTGTCTGTCTGTTTGTTCCGGCTAATCTGAAACGGCTGGACCAATTTTGACGGGACTTTCACTGACAGATATGTTACAAGGAGTAACTTTTTATTTTTTTTTTGTGGATGGGAAATCATCTAATGACTCCTCCCGCTCTGGGTGGAGCGGAAGGGAGTGTCAGACTCTTACTGACTAAAACCCACCCGTGTTCCTTCCTTAGCCCTTTATGTTCCGGGGCAGCGGTAACCCTTTCGGACGATCCCGCTACCCTACAAGGAGTAACTTAGGCTACCTTTATTTTAGAAAAATAATTAGGGTTCCGCGCAAAAAAAATGCCATGCATAAATTATTTTTGCGTTTGGTAGCCAGGATGGTTATAGGCTATTTAACATCACGTTACGACCCTTAGGAGCCGAGAAAACCTTTTGAAATTTCAATATTAATAGATAGGGGAGGACAGTGTAGGCCTGTCAACAAGTACTTAACAAAATAGAAAACATTGTAAAAGCCAATTATTTTAAAAGTGTAACCATTGAGTTTCTTACCGTTTCTTCTCCATAGGAAACTACCAATTGGAACCGTGCACCTAGCTTCTGACGTTTCATAAAAGTGTCCATGTAGGTTTATGTGAAATATTTTGATTTTGGTGCTGTGAAGTGTGAACCACAGGCCGGACCTAGCAAGGTCACTCGGACTGAATAAGACGCAGGATTATTTATGTTAACATCGCAGAATATACCGGTATCGTTTCAGCGGAGGAACTAGTTTCGGAAACTATTACGCCAAGTCGGCAACGGTACAACACTATTCCATTATGACATATTATTGTAAACAAACGAACGAATTAACAAATATAATAGAAAGGCCTGTTATACGGAAATGAACCCAAATATCAATACTTTAGCCATAAATTCATGATCACGTTACAATTGTATCATCGAATGTGTATTATTGTATGTATTAATGCATGAAAACCGGCTACTAACCTGTGCAAAGACAATTGAGGTTGATTTTCATTCTTTCTTGCACCACACTTCACAATACAACACACAGGCATGTTGAGTTTCTGTTTCCCAACATTTACATGCAGTTTTAACAGGTAAAATCCTCGTAATTTTCTTGCAATCCTCAATAATACAAAAAATAAACAACCATTTGACAGCAAAACTACCATGAAACTCCGCGCATAAGATGGCTGCTATGGCACTTACCTACAACTGTCACTACGTCACGATAAAATATTGCCATAATGAGCAACAACTTAAATATTGTTGTCTCTTTTATCAAATAAAATTATCTCATTAGAAAGAATGAGACATAATGATATTTCACATTCTGAATCATATTTCACTCATATTTGTATAAGCAAATGTATGTATAGAATAACGCGGCATCTCCATGTTTTATGTACCTCAATGGCTTTAATGCTATTGTCTTTTTAATAGGCATCGTTCAAAAACTTAAATCTAAGTCTATTTTCATATTACCGGTTTTTTTTTAATAATAGAAACTTGATTTTCTTGGGTATATACATATTTTAACTATGATTATGTATAACAAGTTACCTTGATACATTATCTAAAAGCACTATAAAGCTCAATTTCACGGTCAAAACAACTTTGTATCTTTGAAAGACTCAACGTGATTTTGAACGTGTGTGGATAATTCATGCAACAATTAAAAAAAAATTTTGCGCGCCAAATAAATTATATTATACCAAAAAAAAATAACCGTATTATCATTAAAATGATCGATTTTTTTAATAAAGTTTAACCGGGATCACGAAATCGTAATAAAAAGAAAATGTTTTGATAATGCACTCAATTGATTCAATATTCCAGATGTCGTCAGCGTAATAAATACGTGTATTGAAACGTATTTAACGACTTAATATATAAAAAAATAATATATACCTAATTACAGTTCGGTGGAAACCAAAACTAAGTAGAAAAATTTACCATTGACGCTGCAGTAGGTCCTCCTGTGTTTAATCCCATTTTTATATTTGCTTACTCTCGCGTAAAGTAGTTTAAAAATCAACGTGAAACGGATTGCAGTTTTTGGTTTCTTGTCAGTTTGACTAGTGTTGTTACCAGTTGTTACTCAGTCATTTGCTACATACTAGTGCTTCTGTGATTAACGGTCAGGCACTCGATTGACCCGATCACAGAACATAATTATACAGGGTTATTTTTCAAAGACCAGCCAAATTTAAGGGTGCGGTACAGACCATCACAACTGAACAACTTTCTCCATGGGACCAATATCGTAATCGCGAATAAAAATTCAGCCGTCCCATACGTTTAAGTCGAGTACAGACGCCAGCACATCAACCTACACCTAACTGTCAAAATTTCCCAATCAACATTGAACCTTATGCTTTAGCGATAAAGTTGAAAATCTATTACAGAAATCTGACAGATTGTAGTAGGTTGATGTGCTGGCGTCTGTACCTATTGAAGTTTTCTATGGGACAGTTGATAAATTTTTCGCGATTTCGATATTGGTCCCATAGAGAAAGTTCTTCAGTTTTATAGTCTGTACCTGTACCACTCCCTTAAATTTGGCTGGTCTTTGAAAAATAACCCTGTATACTCGTCCCGATTATGTAGTTCGAAAAGTTGAATATAAGATATCATATCTTATATCTTAGATATGTACAGACGCCAGCACATCAACCTACTACAATCTGTCAGATTTCTGTAATAGATTTTCAACTTTATCGCTACAGCATAAGGTTCAATGTTGATTGGGAAAATTTGACAGTTAGGTGTAGGTTGATGTGCTGGCGTCTGTACTACCTCCCTCCAGTACCTACCTCAAATTCATACCTAGCAGCTTCGTATATTTGAAACGCACACAAAAAAAATCGAAAGATCAAATCGAGAGAAAATTAACTCCAGACTTTATTTTATTTAGAGTAACGAGTTACATATAATCAAGCCTCAGCACTATCTGACACTGTCAGAAAGACAAGTGTCAAGACTGTCAAGTGACAACAACATTTCAATTTCATTAATTTATTTATTCCGTTTATTTCAAATTGCATGAAATTGATATTTCTGTTTTCCCGTGTGTAATTGAAGGATTTTAATGAACATGGAATCTTCAAGACGGTACAGCATTTACTCCAGGCAATGTTTGAGGACATTGTTCGCGTTTGGCTGTTGTGCACATGTAGAGATCTTGGACATGGTATCAAGATGAGAAGTGGAGCGACCTGCATAATTTTAGATGAAATACTACGCCCCTAAGACGACCCACGGACTCTTATTTACTTTTATGTCGTCTGACGTTGAAATTGATATCCTACATGAAGTAATAAAAATATTTTGAAAATTATGTGATTTTTGATTTCATAAACCGTTAACCGTACACTACCTAATTCCTACTATTTATTACTGAACAGTGCACTATTTTACTAAATTATAAAACCGAGACCGAACTACTCACTAAACGATAGCTCTTTTAGTTTGTTTTAGGGTGTGATCCAAAGAGTTTAATAATAATACGGGAGGTATGATCGTATTTCTCAGTAGGTATTCCCGTTGACGAAATTTAACTATTATTACGGTACCACTATAATCACATCTAGGGAACATAAACATGCGGCTTTTAAGCCACTGTGACTGAATTAAAATTGTGCATTGAGTGAGTGGCGTGGGTAGCGTGTAGCTTCGCCCTTTCGATGCGGCTGGCTATAGTCCTGCGACATTCTGGAAGCGCGATGCCAGTCAGTGGATACAGCAATCGCAACGGGGTCGGTTTTAAGCAACCAGTAATAATCATTAATGTCTCATTTAGAGCTGTATCCACTAACTTAGCGTGGGCTGATTGGTCCCATACTGGACAGGCCTGCGGAGACACAAAGCGCCATTCCAGTTGTTCGCTGGACTTGAGCAGATGCGCCCCATCTGGTGGATGTTAGGCGACGGAGTATAAGTGATTTCTGGTAGGTATGCACTTTCTGTTTTTCGCAGTTTCTCCGGAAGTTAGGGGACCTATCCAAAGTGATGCCAAGATACTTTGGGTGAGTACTGTGGATGATTGGAACCCCTTGACATGAGATATTCAGTGTTCGACCCGCTTTTCTGTTACGAAGGTGCAATGCGCAAGACTGCGTTTTAGAGGGATTTAGTTTCAGGGCGTTCTCAGCATAATAATGGCCGAGATCTGAGAGGGCGCTAGAAAGGTTGTTTTCAATCTCCTCAAAGTCATTGGCTTGGCAAGTTAATGCCATTGCCAGGTCGTCTGCGTACAGAAAGCGGATTGTGTTTAGGCTCACCGGTTGACCATTAGTGTAGGTAGATGTTAAGCAGCATAGGGGTACACTGATTGCATTAGTTACTTAATTACTATGTGTGATCACTATTATTTTATTTTTAGTACTAGGTCAAATAAGAAAAACATTAATTCATAAATTCCCTTTATTTATTTCAAAAGGGTTATTTATTTCCTTCTTTATTCTCTTCTTCTTTTCGATATTCACTCTTCAAATATTTCGTGCTCGTCACACATCTACAAAATGAGAGCTTATAATAAAAATTAGTGTTGTATATTGGGCACTGAATTACAAAACAATGTTGAATAAGTTGCTCTAGTAGTAACTTATTCAAGACGGGTTATTTTGACATTACAGGCGTTCAATTAGTCGTTTTGCTGCTGTCAATTAGCACGTCATGGTATGAAATTCTATACAAAAAACAAGGTGAACAGCAGTGAACAGTATTTGTAAACGTCAACGTAGCAGGCCTACTGCAGGCCTGCTAATATGACGTCATAGTACAAAAAAGCAATGCAGTTCAACTTCTGCCCTGCTATAAGAGCTGGTGGTAAGCCCCCTGAGCTATATAGGCTGAAAGAGGGTAATTATTTTGATGTATTTGGGCATTTAATTTTTTTGAAAAATAAAGTGTTGAAAAATAAAATGCTTGCATCACTAACTACAAACATGTATATATTTTAGGGTTGGCAGCCCTGTGGCAAATGACGTGACAATGACAATGTCAGTAGTGACTGCTGACTGACATTGTCATTGTCATTTCTCATTGTCAATTATCATAGAAATAAGTGGTTATGTAGTACATCACATTAGCGTTTAAAAATATTCGGAATATACCCTTAACTAATATAACCTTATGCTTTAGCGATAAAGTTGAAAATCTATTACAGAAATCTGACAGATTGTAGTAGGTTGATGTGCTGGCGTCTGTACCACTTTTGACCTCTCCTTTTGATCTGAAACTTTTTGTTCACGACACTAACTTGTCTATGCATCTTCAAATGTGTGTGGGTGTGGACTTGTGGAGTGACCGCTAAGCATTGAGGTAGAAAAAACATGGAGATGCCGCGTTATTCTATACATACATTTGCTTATACAAATATGAGTGAAATATGATTCAGAATGTGAAATATCATTATGTCTCATTCTTTCTAATGAGATAATTTTATTTGATAAAAGAGACAACAATATTTTAGTTGTTGCTCATTATGGCAATATTTTATCGTGACGTAGTGACAGTTGTAGGTAAGTGCCATAGCAGCCATCTTATGCGATGAGTTTCGTGGTCTCTTGGAGTATTAATGTTCTGTGTTCGTGGTAGTTTTGCTGTCAAATGGTTGTTTATTTTTTGTATTATTGAGGATTGCGAGAAAATTACGAGGATTTTACCTGTTAAAACTGCATGTAAATGTTGGAAAACAGAAATTCAACATGCCTGTGTGTTGTATTGTGAAGTGTGGTGCAAGAAATAATGAAAATCAACCTCAATTGTCTTTGCACAGGTTAGTAGCCGGTTTTCATGCATTAATACATACAATAATACACATTCGATGATGCAATTGTAACGTGATCATGAATTTATGGCTAAAGTATTGATATTTGGGTTCATTTCCGTATAACAGGCCTTTCTATTATATTTGTTAATTCGTTCGTTTGTTTACAATAATATGTCATAATGGAATAGTGTTGTACCGTTGCCGACTTGGCGTAATAGTTTCCGAAACTAGTTCCTCCGCTGAAACGATACCGGTATATTCTGCGATGTTAACATAAATAATCCTGCGTCTTATTCAGTCCGAGTGACCTTGCTAGGTCCGGCCTGTGGTTCACACTTCACAGCACCAAAATCAAAATATTTCACATAAACCTACATGGACACTTTTATGAAACGTCAGAAGCTAGGTGCACGGTTCCAATTGGTTGTTTCCTATGGAGAAGAAACGGTAAGAAACTCCACGTTTGCTCTTTTAAAAATAATTGGCTTTTGCGAAAGCACATTTTCTGCAAGCAAGTTTTTTTTTCATGACATGGATTTTATTCTCAGACTAGCTATGCCCCGCGACTTCGCATGGAAGTCGTAAGATACACAGTATACTAAAATAACAGCCACACTAATAAAACTCATTCGTCCCCCGACCGGCCGCATTGCATCGCCCGCCCGCGCTATTATTTCGTTTTCGCTTAGCGTTCGTTTTTCTCGGCTCCTAAGGGTCGTAACGTGATGTTAAATAGCCTATAACCATCCTGGCTACCAAACGCAAAAATAATTTATGCATGGCATTTTTTTTGCGCGGAACCCTAATTATTTTTCTAAAATAAAGGTAGCCTAAGTTACTCCTTGTAACATATCTGTCAGTGAAAGTCCCGTCAAAATTGGTCCAGCCGTTTCAGATTAGCCGGAACAAACAGACAGACAGACAGACAAAAATAAAAAAAAAATGCCATTTTGTTAATAGTACTGTTTAGACTTTTATAAGCATTTAGTAAAAAGCTGTTATTTTGACAGTACCAACAGACACTGCAATTTTATTTATTTTTATAGATAACGGAAAGTAAGATAACCTACTCATCTTTTTCTGTTACAATTACAACGGACTTTGTATACATAATATTAGGTATGATCTAAACGTGATAACTAGTAAGACTCGTATTTAGTATCGATACTAGTTATAGTAACACCTATGTTCCTTGATAGACACAACACTAGCAATGGCAGCCATTTTATGAGACAATACCAGTTGTAGGTATGCACCCTTTTTTTGTAGGTATTTCCAGTCCATACTTTTGTATGTCAATGCCGCTAAGGAGTAAGTATTAGTGTTCTGTGCAAGGAATATACTACCATAGAGTAAGTATGTATACGTAGTATCTCTAAGTAGTCTGTGGTATACTACAAGAGGTTCCTCCAAGAAGCTTATAGATAAAAGTGGAGGCAACACTCTGAATACCTATCTGAAGCCGACTGTGGGCTAACGCTCTCTTTCTAAATACATACATAAGAACGAGACAGTGATATGTGCTTTCTTTGTCATATGTATGTATTTAGAAAGAGAGCGTTAGCCCACAGTCGGCTTCAGATAGGTATTCAGAGTGTTGCCTCCACTTTTATCTATAAGCTTCTTGGGTTCCTCGGAGTGACAGTAGTAGTGGCTCAGTGATAACGAGATTTTTTATAAATAAGTAAGTAGTAGGAAGGTAACTTCTCTTCTTAGTCTGTGGTAGTAGGTATCTCAATCTTGATTCTGATTCAATCTGACAGAAGAAAAAAAAACTAATTGTCAATGAATGAGTTGTGTTGACTGTTGTGTTGTGTGTGGTGATTATTGTTGCCGCCTAACTTGTTTTTACTGTTTCAGGAATACAAAATGAAGGAACCTAAACCTACGCAGTCTCCAATAGAGGATTTAGTAGAACTACGTAATTATTTCGTGTCACACAATCTCGTTCGTGAATACATTGCCCATTCTTCCAAAGTGCATTCGGTCGGTTGGTCCTGTGATGGTAAACGACTGGCATCAGGCTCGTTCGATAAAAGCGTAGCTATATTTACGCTAGAGAGAAATAGACTGGTAAACCTCACAGTATATTCATGTTTACAGACTAAATAATAAAAGTAGGGTTATGTTTTGGTTGTCAAGTTGTTACTTTGGCAAAGGAGTTTTTTTTATTAATCATAGATTTTGTGTTTTTAGGTGCAAGACTTTGTATTCAGGGGTCACACTGGGTCTGTTGATCAACTGTGCTGGCATGCTTCACATCCTGACTTGCTGAGTACAGCTAGTGGAGATAAATCTGTTAGAATATGGGATACAAGGTAAATTAATAGTCTTTTTATCATGATACTTTTTTGAGACCCCTCCGTGCCTCGGAAAGCACGTTAAGCCGTTGGTCCCGGCTGTCATTCGTGGATCTTTGACAGTCGTTACGGGTAGTCAGAAGCCCGAAAGTCTGACAACCAGTCTTACCAAGGGGTATCGTATTACCCAGTAACTGGGTTGTGGAGGTCAGATAGGCAGTCGCTCCATGTAAAATACTGGTATTCAGCTGCATCCGGTTAGACTGGAAGCCGACCCCAAAACATAGTTGGGAAAAGGCTAGGCAGATGATGATGCCTATTTATTATTCCACTGCAGGGCAATGGCCTCTCATACAGAGAAGGCATAAGCATTGATCACCACTCTTGCTCAAGACAGTTTGGTTCACTGTGCAGCTAAAATGTCGAAAATAGCTCTCACGTCCAATTTACTTTTTTCGGTCCTATGTACTGAGGTACTTGCCTTTACACCACTTCAGGTCCTTAGAGGCCATAAAAGTTGACGGAACCCTTTTAAAACCCCATTTTAAGTTCAATTTTCAAAGCTTTGTAAGTCCTAAATAAATTATGTATGAAAAGTGCAGTGACCCACATGTATGGCACGGACGTCTCGTTACAACCCAAAATGACCCACACGTGGGTCACGGACAGTGAACGTGTTAACTATAAATCCAGGCTTCCTCACAATGTTTTCGTTCACTATTGTCAGTGATATCCAAGATTAACTTGAGAAAATAAAAAAATAAATTTCAGGACACATAAATGTGCAGCAACCATAGCAACTAAAGGAGAGAACATCAACATAGCGTGGTCACCGAACGGCAGCACCATAGCTGTGGGGAACAAAGAGGACCTCGTCTCTTTTATAGACACCAAAACTTACAAAGTGGTAGGTCTTTAAACAAGCTTTGTTTATTTTCATTTTCAAAAATAAACTGTTGAATAATAATAGAGACAAGACAATCGATTTCACATAGTCACTGGAAAGAAGAAAATGCTAAAGCACCATGTCATTGTGGGCCAAAATGAGTTATTTTATTTTATTGTGTTTGGGCGGCTTACAGCTATCAAATACAGAAGTAGCAGTGAGGTAATTGACAAGCTAATATAATATATTGTTGGATTAGATTTTTTTGAAGTGAAACTTCTTTAAGCACGCTTGACTTGGGGAGTAAGCTGGCGAACGCGTGACGTAAGCGTTACGAAAAGTGTGATCAGGCGAGGCGAACGGGAGTTGAGTGGGGGATATAAGCAAGAGACAGCAGTGCGCGTGCACATTTTCTTTCTCTCTCCCTCTCATAGCCAAATACGCAATACCGGTAAAATGGGGTTAGTTTGATTCTACGGGTTTACATTGATAACAACTTTCGACTTATGAAAAACTTAACTTAACTTAAATTTTATTAGATTTAAATATATAGATTTGAACAAAAAAAACAGTTATTTGTATTTATCAAAGAATCCCACCCAGAAACCATCATCTTAAAACAACTGCAGCACAAACATTTGTGGACCAATATTAATTAGTTTTTTGGGGTTACTATCAAAATACGTACCAAAAACTAGTGCGATCAAAGTATCCCCGATGCAGTATGAAGTTGATCACGATGATTATAATTTTTTTTTTCTCATAAAGGAGTGTCCAAAAATATTACTTTAATGTTTAAACATTATGCAACCCATAAAACCGATGTTACATTTATTTTTGTAAATTTTTCAGCCTTAGTACAGAAATATTCAACCTCGAATTTTAAAATTGATCAAAATTGATCAATGTAACCCCATTTTACGGTACTGAAGTTTCACTTCAGTCGTGTGGTCATAAGCACACTCGTTTTTTTTTTTTGCGTTGATCTGTTTAGGTCTCTGTGGATTGTGGCTATCGTCACAGATAATATAATACTCTAGTCTATCGTTGAATCCAACGATATATTATATAACTCATTTTGGCCCAAATGGCACTCTAGCATTTTCTCCTTTCCAGTGATGACATAATTCATTTAAGTTGCAATTTGTCCAAACATTTCAAATATTATTTTCTGTGGCATCAAATCAAATCAAATCAAAATATTTTTATTTCACATAAACCAACATGGGCACTTATGAAACGTCAGAAGCTAGGTGCACGGTTCCAATTGGTCGTTTCCTATGGAGAAGAACCGGCAAGAAACTCCATGGTTACTCTTTTATCATCTCTCTTTTCATCATCTTATGCCTAGCCTTTTCCCAACTATGTCAGGAACGGCTTCCAGTCTAATTGGATGCAGCTGAATACCCGTATTTTAAATGGAGCAATTGCCTATCTGACCTTCACAACCCAGTTACTGGGTTATACAACACCCTTACCTTTGTAAGAAGGGTTGTAAGCTTGTAAGACTTTCGAGTTTCTGACAACACATAATGACTCAAAGATCTATGTAAATTTCTGACAAAACCTTTATTATAGAACACCATCTAGAATCTTGGGCTTTGCCACATGCACTTTTTAGATTATTAAAGACTACATTCTGTTGACCCAGGTCGTTGAAGAACAATTCAACTTCGAAGTGAATGAGATATCTTGGAACAACACATCAGATTTGTTCTACTTGACCAATGGACTTGGCTGTGTGCACATATTGTCGTAAGTTTTTAATTTATTTTTACAGTTGATTTGAAGTTTTTACTCTTCATAGATTTAGGACTAAACAAAAAAAACCTACATTTATTAAGAGATATACAAAATTATAAAGTGGGAAAGTGACAAAGTAAGTGCATATTGAAATTACGACATGCAAGCTCAATCAATCAACCCAGCCTAACGCAGTCAACTGCTGGACACAGGCCTCTCCCATGCTCTGCCACAACACCATATCCTCTGACTTCACATCCTGTCTGTCCCAGCCACCTTTGTAAGGTTCTTGGTTCATTTAGCTGGGGGGCGTCCCACACCACGCTTGCCGATACGCGGTCAATACATACATATGCCTATAATTATACATATTGTATGCCTATTCTCGCTCTTATACTGCAGTAAACGGCTATACAGTGACACATTGAGGTTTAGATAAAGTTTGGCTTTGTAGAGCATTGTCACTGTCAATATCCTATCCTCCTACAGTCATTTTACATTTATACCTCTGACAGCAGCATCCCAATAGCAACCTTATAGTAACAACAATAAAGATCACTGTGATTTTGACAGTGATGCAAGACTGGATCGGATTATCATCCGAGTACTGCACATTCCTCCTACTTCCCAATAAAAATATAACTTTTTTCTCAGGTACCCATCGCTAGAGCTCCAAACAGTACTAAAAGCGCATCCGGGCACATGTATCTGTATAGAGCACGACCCGACAGGCCGGTACTTCGCCACGGGCTCCGCTGACGCCCTCGTCTCATTGTGGGATGTCAACGAGCTTGCCTGTCTTAGAGTGTTCTCGAGGTAAGAGAGATGATGATGATGATGATGATGATGATGATGATGGGGCTCCCTTTTCCGCACTTAGACTCCCATTTGGTCCGTTGTGCGTAGGGATTCTGGCTAAGAAAGCCAGCCTAGCTCCGCCCAAAAGCACAGAAGCTTCCTGGGAGCTTCGCAGGCTTCACGGAGCGACCTCACTGTTCCGAGGATTTCTTTACGTTGAGAAGCCACGGCCTCGCATTCCAGGATGACGTGGGCGGCTGATTCCTCGGCGTCAAGGCAGCCCCTGCAGAGGGAGCTGTCCGTGGCGCCTATGTTAAAAAGATGTTTGTTGAGGTGGTTATGGCCCGTAATTGTACCTATTATTATTCTGAGGTTATTTCTACTTAAGCTAAGAAGTTTTTTGGTTAGTCGCGGGTGTACCATTGGTAAAGCCAATTTCGACTGTCTACAGTCTGTTACCCGTGACCATCTGTTGTTATGGAGTTCAGTCGATCTTTGGCGAATCCACGCACGAATTTGTGAGAAAGGCAGAGGGAGAAGTGGGTACGGGCCTAGCACCTCCAAATCAGAGCCTCTCTTCGCAAGTTCATCTGCAGCATCATTGCCCAAGGATCCACTGTGCCCTTTGATCCACTGGAGTGTGATTCGATTGCATGTCGATAAACTCTCCAGAGCTAAATGGCACTCAAAGATTAGTTTGTTGTTAGTTTGTTTGTTCTCTAAAGCTTTGAGCACAGATAGACTGTCGGATAAGAATTTAATGCCGTAATACCGGATGCCTAAGCGCTTTACTGCTATTGCGGCTTGTGTTAAGGCAACACATTCACATTGAAAGATCGAACTGTGTATGCCTAGTGGTATGTAGAAGTTAATATTAAGGTCAAGGGAGTGTACGCCGGCACCTGAACCGTTTTGTGTCTTTGAGCCGTCTGTGTAGATGCGCACTTCATTGGCTCCTGACTGATCCCTATCTTCCTGAGTTGTTTGTATGACGTAGTTTTTGTTAAACATCGGTTGGTTAGGTGTTCTATCACACGGTGCAGCGATGAGAGGCTGGTACACAATCGCCCGGTTCAGGATTTTAGCGTGTGGACTGTTAAGGTTATTGCCCCATATGCCCAGGTGCATTAGCCTGATGGCAGCTAGCGCCGCCTCCTGCTGTATGTACAGGTCAAGGGGAGTTAATTGAAGGGCTATCTCCATGGCTGCTGTTGGGGTGGTTCTCATGCAGCCAGTGGCAGCTGAACAGGCCAGTCGTTGGAAGCGTTGTAGCCTGGTAATAGTGGTCGAGAGTTCGGTTCTCGTCCACCAGACCAGAGCGCCATAAGCCAACATTGGCCTGACCAGCGCTTTGTATAACCACAGAGTAATCTTCGGAGAGAGCCCCCATGTTTTTCCTAACATTCTTTTACATTGATAGAATACAATTGTGCTTTTATTAAGTTTGTAGTCAAGATGCTTGTTCCAGAGCAGTTTGCTATCAAGAATCACCCCCAAGTACTTGACTTCATCTTTAAGTGTTAGTTCTGTGTTGAAAAGTTTTGGAAGCCTATGGGGTCCAATGGTTCTTTTGTTGGTGAACATTATTAATTCTGTCTTCAAGGGGTTAACCGATAGTTCGTGCTTCGAGCACCAACCCTCGATTATTTTGAAGGCCCTACGCATGAGATCGCATAGGATACCCTCAAACTTCCCTGAAATCAGAATTGCTATGTCATCCGCATATCCCACCGAGTACAGACTGCTGGCGTTGAGCTCTGCAATGAGCTCATTTACGACTAAATTCCACAGCAGTGGTGACAGCACCCCACCCTGTGGGCAGCCCCTACTCACGATACCTCGTGTGGTGGTATTCACGGTAAATTGAATAGCACGGTGTTTTAACATGTTATTTATCCATTCTATGAGTGTTCGCGCAACACCGTGCGTGGCAAGTGCCCGTTCGATGCTGGCGAAGTTAGTTTTGTCGAAAGCACCTTCTATGTCAATGAAAGCGCCTAATGTTGGGTTTTTGGCTTTAAGAGCATTTCCTATGCGTGACACTACGCTATGGAGTGCTGATTCAGTTGATTTGCCTGCACAGTAGGCGTGTTGATTAGGGTGTAGAGGTCTTTGTATCGAAATTTGGGATCTTATCTTCCTATCTCCCAGCCTCTCCAGTGTTTTCAAGAAGAACGAGGAGAGGCTTATAGGTCTAAAAGCTTTGGGCTGGGTATAGTCGCCCCTACCAGGTTTCGGTATAAAGATTATTTTTACTTCCCGCCATTTCAAGGGAATGTAGCGGTGTGCCAGGCAGGCCCGAAACACCTCAGCGAGGTAACTAGCCAGTAAGTCTCGGCTCCACCTGAGCAGAGCCGGGAAGATACCGTCTAGTCCTGCTGCCTTGAAGGGTAGGAAGGTGTTGATTGCCCACGTTATTTTGTCTTTATCGATTACCTCTGACGCCACTTCCCAATCTAGGATGCCCGTGGGCCTCTCCCTGTGCGGTTCCCAGCTTTGCTGGGTGGCAATCTGGCATCCTGGGAAGTGGGTGGTCAGGAGTAGTTCGCTTGTCTCAGCGTCGTTTGTTGTGTAGGTGTTGTCTGGTTTTTTCAGGCATCCTATTGAGTGGTCTGTCTCTTTAGCAAGACAGGTTTTGACTCTCATTGCCTGGTTGTTATTTTCAATGTTAGTACAGAAACGTCTCCAGCTATTCTTCCCTCTGAGGCGTATCAGTTTTTTATATATTTTACGAGCTGTTGTGTAGCGGTCCCAGTCAACTGGCGACCTTGTGTTCCTAGCTCTGTTGAACAGTCTTCTCAGCCTGCGTCGGTGTCTTTCCAGTTCAGGACTCCACCAGGAGCGGCGACCTCCCTGCCTAGGTACCGTGAGGGGACAAGACTGTTCAAAGCTAGATATAAGGATGGATGTGATCTTGTTGACATGTTCGTCTAAGTTGGTTACTGGTATTTCAGCCGGAAGGGCGGGTATTTTTCCTAGTTCAGCTTTAACGAGTTTAGTGAACTTGACTTGGTCTGTGTTGCGAGGAATCCTTCTTGGTTGTGGTTTGGTTAAGTTGAAGTTGATGGTATAGCGGATCCATCTGTGGTCTGAGCATGATATCTCGGTGGACACATGCCAGTCCTGTATGGAGTTGGATATACCTATGGTTGCTAAAGTAAGGTCTATTATTGTTTGCGATCTTGCGTTTATGAAGGTAGGTTCGGAGCCCTTGTTAAGTAGAACAAGGTTATTACTAAGAATAAAATCAAGCATTTCCTCACCTCGGTTGTTGGTTTTAACATTACCCCAGAGCGTGTGGTGCGCGTTGGAGTCAGTCGCGATGATTAGTTCCAGTTTCTCCTTTTCACAGTACTCAACCAGTGAGGCGAGCTCTGGCAGAGGCACGTCCTCATCGCCTGGCAGGTAAGCCGAGGCTAGTACAATGTCCGGGAGTTCCTGTTCGGTTCTGAAAAGCCTGACTGCTGTCAGGTCCCTTGAACAGAATTCGTTGATTAAAAGGTTAGGTACAAGTTTGGGAACAAGAATGCAGGTGCGTGGGTTACTGGCGGAGGTGTCTAGTAGCAACTTACCTCCGATGTTACCAAGACCGCATATTCTGCCACCCCTAATCCACGGCTCTTGGATAAGGGCGATGGTCTTTTCTTGTTGGTTCTCCAGCACTCTGCGCAAGGTGGCCGACGCAGATTGACTGTGCTGGAGGTTGGTCTGTAGGATCCTAGTCCCGCACAGGAGAGGAGCAGAGGCTGCTGTCCTCGCCCTCACTTCTCTCCTCTGGCGGAAAGCAATCCTCGTCCGAAGTCAGACCGGACGAGGGTGGATCCCTCATTGAGCCCGTTGTTGAGAGAACCTCCAGCGCTGCCATGGAGGTCGCCAACTCTACCGCCTCCCCAACAGTCTCCATCGCGAGAGGCGATGGTGAACGCTCCGGAAGCGGCAGACCAGGTTCCCTTTCTGGCGCACTCGAGGCTGTTTCCGTTGTTATCGCGGCGGCATCCTCCTTGGTACCACCCTCCTCCAGGAAGCGGATGTATATACTGCCCATAAGGTAGTATACTCGCCGTTGTTGGTCTTTTATAATTTTGACCATGGGTTCCGGCACACGAAAGAAGAGACAAGTTCCCGGGGGCTCCTGCCTAGCCCTTTCGTGTGTCAGTGTCCAGGTGTTTATTTTTAGGTTCGGGTTCTGCCTCGCCAACATCCTGAGCAGTTCTGTT
Organism: Hydraecia micacea; assembly: GCA_914767645.1. Classification (NCBI taxonomy): domain Eukaryota; kingdom Metazoa; phylum Arthropoda; class Insecta; order Lepidoptera; family Noctuidae; genus Hydraecia; species Hydraecia micacea. The sequence continues at coordinate 2,488,224 of OU611798.1, forward strand.
GTGTCCTCGCTGTTCTCGGGGACAAACAGCATGCACACTACCTTCTTGGGTATGTCAGCTTGAGGCCGAACGGTGAGCTTGGTCCCCGGTAACGGAGACGGTATGTTATTTACGACCCCTTTGAGCCAGGCCATTGTGAAGTCGTCCTCACACCATGTCTTAAGGACGCCCTCAGCAAAGTGAGCCCGGCCTCTAAAATGGATCGCGGTATTGTGGTTTGTTTCTGTTGGTTCAGGTTCAGGAGCCTTTAACAGAGCCCGGAGCTGGTCCTCTATCACCTGACGGATCCCCTCCGCTTGCTCCTGCGTCATTTCCAGAAAAGGCTCTGTCATGACGGCAACACACAGCTCGTTGCTCCTGAATGACGCAGCCGCTTCAGCGTAACTCACCAAAGTTCCATCCACCATACGGGAGCGAGCAGGCTTGCTCTTCTTGCTGATCCCCGTTGGTGTGACGGAATCTTCGGGACGCGAACGCTTCTGCGCCCTTGCCATTGGTTCGGTGTTGGTCTTGTTTGGGTTTTTCTTCCCTCTTGGTCTCTCGCTGCGTTTGCGCTTAACGCTGGTGGCAGCCTCGCCTTTTGGCATCTCAGCCGTAGCCGGTACCGCCTTGAGGGACGTCTTTTTGTTTGTGGCTGTTTGCCATCTATTGGCGTTTGATACTCCTTCCAATGGGGCTTCGTTCAGACTCGTCAGGTCCCTCTCAGAGACCGCAGCCGTCGACGCAGCCCGTGTTTTGGGCGCATCTACATTTGCAGTACTCCTCGAGTCGCCATGAGCGAGTGCTGTCCTAGGCCTCTCAGTCAGAGTTATGTTAGGTGGCGCATCCGTGGACGCAGATGAGGTTGGGATTGCTCGGGACGCAGCCTGTTGTGGCGCATCCTTTGCGGTTGCCTTCCTCATCGCATCCTTGGACGCCGCCGAACGTTTGTGTTTATTGGACACAGTCTTGGGCAGTTGCCTCTTAGGCGCATCTTGAGACGCAGCCTTTATGTTGGATGTGGATGGCGCATCTGAAGACGCAGCCTTTGGTGGGTTGGTTTTTGTAAGCGCATCCGACGAGCGGGACGCAGCTTGTGATTTTGTTGCTTTGGTCTCTTTATCCATATGTTAGGATGTTTTGATTCACCGTTGGAGCTCTCCACCCGCCACGGAGCCCTCAGTCGGGGACGTCGCCCGTTCAACGAGCGAACGCCAGAGCTACTCCTTCGGTATAGGATCAACCTAGTAGGAAATTGACGAGCCCGCACGTAACGGAAGATCAAGGAACTGTAAACGACACGAGACTATGCCGCAACTCATCCCAAGACCCCACGCTACGCCGGCTGTCCCCCCCCACTAAGCCGATCCTCGCTTGACATCCCGCTTATGGGATGCCTCAGCCGGTTGATAATGGGTAGCTACTCCATTACCTCCCGTGTAAGAGGAAATCCGGGCCAAAGTGGTGTGTTGTGTGCAACCTGCTCCACTCAACCACCAGGATTCCTTCATCCCTCCGTACGGGTCCCCGCGCACGGCACAAACACGCGGGAGGTCATTGCTGTCCATCATCTGCTCTTGTTCTATGGTGGACACCCAGGGGCATGACCTCGCCACCCCTGAGATAATCGCCCGGTGATTTCTGTTACGTCTAATTCTTAAGGAATTAGACCAATAACGGGGAGCAACCTCGAGAAGGAACATCACCAGACTTGCCTTGAGGATCTACACGACCGTTGCGCTCTCCCTCAAGACCCCGCCACCTCGCCACCTCTGAAGGAGGAGACAAGGTAGGTTTGCGTCTACAAAGCCAAGCCAAGCAAGTAAGCAAGCGAAGCGTGTTGTTGGAAGCCAAAACATAAATTTGCAAACACAAACCCCCCCGAGGTAAGAGAGATAAATCTCAATGATAAATTAGCAAACACAATCTGCTTGCCAACTATGGTACCATTGGACCCGCTTGTATTACAGACCGGATTTAGATGCGCTCTTCACTGTCATTTAGAGAATTTTTTCGGGAAAATTTACGTACATAATACACAGAGAAATTTCTTGTTCCCCCGACCCACCCAGTCATATCGCATTGCTCGCCCGCGCGATTACTTCGTTATTGGCTAGTGTTCTTTCCGGCCTTGTATTTCTTTTTGCTTGACTCTTAAGGCTGAACACTTCGCGAGCTCGAACTCGATGGTGGGCGTGGCCAAAAAGCACGCTGTCTCACCCGGCATCGTGTCTGACAGAGATAGTATCAGTGATGAGCAGTTAGACGATAGTCTACACACACAACTTCTAGTTCACACTCACAAACACCGTTCCGAACTGAAACGACACGTTAGACGATGCACACATGCACAATAACACTAGTGTTTACATTCTCTTTGACATGCACCGCCATTCAACAGTTATCGCTCGCCCGACGCGCAGTCGGTCGGGCGAGTGATATTATTACCTACTGATGCCGTACCTATTAGATAATAATAAAATTGTAATTATTACCATTATAGTTGACTACCTATATTGTTTTCAAAATTATTTACTTACTTGTCTTATTTTTTTTATCAATACCCAAAATATTAGGTAAACAATCTTGATTCTTGACACATAATTATTTTTATCTAAATAAACTGTTAAAAAATCTAGTGTTTTTTACAAACGAATTAATAATAATTTGAGTAAGTTCTAGAGTTTTATGAATTTCAAGACAAGTAACACGGACAACGTAGTACCTACATAGGATACTCGCAGACGTAGGCTAAGGTAGGTAGGTACTTACCTACATTTTAGCGTCCACGAGCCCACGACACGAGACGGTTTGTGTTATTTTTGGTGGGGTAAGTAATTATAACAGTAGGTACCTACTAGAGAGACCAGTGGTGGCCAAGTGGTATCGGCCGCGACTTACGAGTTGTAGGTCGTAGGTTCGAACCCAGACAGGCGCTTTACTTTGTGTAAATTATTTCACCACCACTGCTCTCAAAAATGGTGAAGGAAAACATCGTGAGGAAACCGGCATGTCCTAGAACCAAAAATTAGAAGACATGTGACATCTACCAACCCGCACTGGGCCCGCGTGGTGGATTACGGCCCACTCCCTCTCACAGAGAGGAGGCCTTGTGTCCCAGCAGTGGGAACATTATAGGCTGATTATGTATGTATTATGTACCTACTAGGTATGCAGATAAGTATAATAATATTCTATTGGGTAAACTATGATAATCCCACATGATGTTATGTTCATTTATTACGTAAGACGATTTGAGGGGGGAGGGGGGGTTATAACAAGTCTTATTTTTTCTTACGTGGCGGTGAGAGGGGTCTAGACTGTTCTTAGTAGATCACAAAAGTAAACAAAAATTATAAGTTTTTCATTTTTTGCTAGGTACTTTTCTATGCAATTTTGGTAGATACTGATCTTACGTAAGATTAAAAAGGGGGGAGGGGGTTCATCCAAGTCTTTTTTTTGTTACGTAGGGGAGGGGGACAGAAAGTGGTAAAATTGTATTACGTAATAAATGAACAGCCTAGGTACCTAACCTAGAACCTACGTGAACCTATTACATCCGTGGCAAGTCGCCGACTCCGTACATCATGTAGGAACATACGTCTTTTTTGTTATCTGGGGACATCTACCTATTGTACAGACGCCAGCACATCAACCTACTACAATCTGTCAAATTTCTTTAATAAATTTTCAACTTTATTGCTGAAGGCTAAGGTTCAAAATTGATTGGGGAAATCTGACAGTTTCGGGTAGGTTGATGTGCTGGCGTCTGTTTGCCTACCTACAGAAAATTGAATGAAATTATTTCGCAAGTAAATAGAATGAATCAATGAACCAAGTAGGTAATATACAGCAGGATTTTTTTTTTGAAAATAATGTCGTCGGATGATGGGACATACTTTACGCACAAAACACCCACTGCCGCCGTTTTATGCTTTACGATTACGTGATGAAAGTATGCATCAATATAAACAACTTTTACTATGAGGCCAACCTTGCCTGCCAGCTGACTTTTTTTCATATTTCAGGGTTGGTCCCATAATGAAAGTTGTTCGTATTCATGACTACTGTCAAATCACCTGGTAGGTATAAATTAATGATAAACCCTGAGCGTATGATTAGTGTACCTACGGTGTCGCGAGCGCACATCATAGGTATGTAGTATGTAGGTAGTAGGTATCAAACTCGTAACGTTGAGTGAGTAGCGGTAGATTGCTACAAGGGTTGTCAGTTGCTTACTCCATTATTACGAGTATAAGGGTGATTTTGTAGTGTGTTAGGGTAGGTTTAGGTAGGTATATCTATTAATGAAACACTACTATAAAATAAAATATAAATGTTTATTATCACTAATAATAACAATAGATTTAAAACACTAATAACTAAAATGCGCGGCGTGAAAGAAAGAAAGAAATGGCATGCATTTGGCGTTGAGGTTTGTAGCGGACTGGCGAGGGCGTCCGAGGGGCGCAATCCGTGCGCAGGGGACGCGCCGGCGCCGGCGCGGGCGGTGATATCCGATCGTCGTCCTCGCGTCGGTCTTCGCGGTAGGTATGCAGTAAGGCGGTATACAGGCACGTCAAATTATATTAGCTCGTGTACGCACGGTACTTGTAGAAAATTATTCTTTTTCTCTTTTAGAACCGACAATTTATTGTGATTGTGCAACTTTAGAAAGAAATAGGATAGTGAGTATTGCTTAAGGCGGCCAACTTTCCGAAAACTGAATGCGGGACTTAACCTTTCGTGAATGGGGGGGGGGGGGGGGGGTTAGGGATTAGTAGATGTAATTACCAAAAAGTTTTTGGCAAAAACATTTACATACTAAAAACACAAAACTAATTTTCAAAATCAAAACAATTCCATTACTCGTGCGCCCCTTTCCCGCTCTTACGCCTCATGAGTTCAGTAGAGAGAAAGAGAACGAGATTAGCGCGTGCGCGATACGCTTGTCGCTATTATAGGTAATCTGTGTTCCTACGCTGTTGACCGTGCGCGCGTGTGGGTGTTGTGTAGAAGACGTGTGGTAGAAAAATAGGGATGCGGGACATGCGGGACGCATACAACGTTTTACGGGACTATTTTACTAATAATTTCAAAGCGGGATTTCGTCTAGCATTACGGGACGGTCCCGCAAAATGCGGGACGGTTGGCTCAATCAACATACTTAGGATGCCGTTAGAACTAGACCGCGCTCTTGACAAGATAGAATTGGTTTTTTTGCGCATTATGGCGTAGAAATCATCGGTATGCGCAAGTGCGAACATACCGGACGCACTACAATAGCGCGGCAGTCCCAACAGCATCCTGAAGCAGTTATTATATTGAATACGCAGGGCGTCTAGCGATCTCTTCGTATGCTTTACCCACAGGCCGCTCGTGTAGAATGATTGGCAATACGCTTTAAACAGCGTAATCTTTACCCCAATACTACAACGAGCGAACCTGTGTATCAGCATGATAAAAAGTAGCCTATATGTTAATCCAGGGTGTCAGCTACCTCCAAACAAAATTTTATCAAAATTGGTCCAGCCGTTTGAGCGTGAAGAGGTAACAAACATATAAACACACCCTCACACACACACTCACTCACAAACTTTCGCCTTTATAATATTAGTGTGATAGAGTATAGATTCATATTATTCTTACATGTAATAAAGAAATCTCGATATTTTGTCAACTCATAAAAACCCTGCGAAATACGGGCGGGTTGCTAGAAAAACACTCCGGGAGTGCCGACAAAAGTGAAAACGAACAATTACGTGTGTATTTTTGAATCGTCATATAAACAAAACACAAACAGAATACTTTGCCATCACACACTGACATGTCAGAAATACATTAAAACCGAGTACATCCCGAGGACAGCCGAACACATCCGAAGTGGTGTCGGTTACGGTAACAGCGGCGCGAATTCGATGCTTCTTTCCATCTCAAAAAATGCCCAACGCGCCTAAAGAAGTTTTCACTTCAAAAATAAAAAGTGTCATTCATCATTAACCATTTTACGTTTTGTTACAGATTAGAATGGCCGGTGCGCACACTGTCGTTCAGTTTCGACGGCCGCCTGCTCGCGTCCGCCAGTGAAGATCACATCATTGATATAGGAGACACTGAGACTGGTGAGTTTGTAGCGGTATCTACAACGCCACATGCGAACAACGCATCATACTGACGTCACGCCAATCCTGCATCTCGCAAGCAGAGTTTACCGCGCGACTAGCATAGATACAACGGCCCGACATGAATCATCGGGCAGTTGCCCGCCGGACACAACACCCGTCTGGTCGGAGCATCCTCCCTTTTCTATAAAGTATGAGTGAACTTTACACCCTGTTCCTCATACTTCTATAAGTTCACTAACAATTTAAATTCAAAATTTGTACATTTTGTATTGCGCCTATAGCACATAATTCTGCCTATAGCAGTCTTGCTGCTACATATAAGCATTTTTAAGTTTTCCACAACCTAGTACAACTCGGCTGGATTAATTTAATACTTTTAGGGCTGAGTTTACCAAAGTCAGATATCTTTTATCCATAGAATAAAATTGACATCTGACAGTTCTAGTATGGAATAACTGTCAAAAATTCAAAATTTATTCTCAGGATAAGACTTATTCTAGTTATAAATTGGTGGAATTGGCCCTAAGTTCCACAAATAAGTATATTTTCATGTCCGTTTTCTCATTCACTATCATTACTACTTAAAACTAGCACTAGTATCATATTTCTTATCTAGATGTCACTGCTGTGTCTTGACACAGAATCTATCATCATTCTCCTCTCCTTATCCCAATTTATTTGGGGTCGGCGCAACATTTTGTCTTTTTCTTCCGTACTTCTCTATTAGTTGTCATCTCGGTAGTCACTCTCTCTCACACACCTCTAATGCTATTCTGTAAAAATCTCACCGTGAAAACTAAGATGAAGTGAGCTGTCAATAGTCTCAATCCCGAGCATCAGGTAGAACGACAGCTCACTTTAAGCCCACTCCACTCCAGTTATCACGGTAATCTTTTTACAGAATAGCACCGCTTTACCCAAAATCTATTTTTCTAGGTGAGAAAGTAGCGGAGATCCCCGTACAAGCGTCAACGTTCACAGTAGCGTGGCACCCGTCGCGCTACCTGGTCGCCTTCGCGTGCGAGGACAAGGAGCCGCCGGAGAGGAAGCGAGACGCCGGCAACCTCAAGCTTTGGGGACTGCCTAACTCCAGCTAGAGCTTTAGGAATAGGGCCTAGTACTTGCTAGATTTGTGAATAGTGCCCATGAGTATTGACGAAGACGATTACGATAATAATTGATAAAAGAAGGTGTCCAGAGTTAATGGCATAAAAAGGAAGTCTGACCGAGCTCAGGGCATTTTCGCTCTTTTACTATAAATGTAAAAGAGCGAAAATGGCCGTATCTCTCCCTTGTCTTACAGCAGTGGGACATTATAGACAGGAAAACAATTAGTTGATGAATATACAAGGTGACATTAATTTAGCTAGCGAAACTGCAGACGTAATGGGTATCGATATCTTATCACGATAAAATAAAAATGGAAAAGTCTTAATGTTGTTTTTTGGGAGCCAACGACCGCTGGCGTTGTTACTTGGAGTATGAGTTGAGGATATCTGTTTTGTTTTGTCATGTTTAGATATGGATTGTGTAAATTTCACGTACATAATGGGTATCCTCCCATTATGTACGTGAAATTTACACAAATAACACGGATTTTTTAAACTGATATATTATCTACTGACTAGCTTCTGCCCGCGACTTCGTCCGCGTGAAATTTCACCCTCCCTCCCATTCATCTCTTAGGTGTGAATTATACAGAGACGGCGTAAGGTGAAAGCGCGGCGCAGACGCTGCGCAGGCATGATGCCGCTTCAAAACGTTTTCATACTAAATGTACGAAGGCGACGTGCGCCTGCGCCGCGCCTTCACCTTACGCCGTTTCTGTATAATTCACGCCTTCGGGGTGGAATTTCGAAAAACCCTTTCTTAGTGGATACCCACTCTTCACAAAGAACACACCCTCCAAATTTCATGTCTCCAGGACCAGCGGTTTAGGCTGTGCGTTGATATATCAGTCAGTTTTATATATATACATAGATAACACTAACTGCGGTCGATAACCCCGCAAAAACATCAACAATTTTTTTGTTTTACATGTTTATATACCACGTCTTTGGAGTTTCGCTAGATAATTTAAGTTGACCCTGTATTGTTTCATATTTGATAGGGGATGATAAATGCAAAGAAAGAAAGCTAACTCCTAAGTACTGACTACTGATGAATCTAATTACGTCTCGTAGAATTGAAGTGCTATGTAATAAGGAGCCACTCGTCACCATTTATTTGGAGTAAGTAGGAAATAATGTAAGTTTAAAACAACATTATGTTGTGTTAAATAATTTTGTGTGGAAGGGCCTGTGCACACCACGTTTTTTAAACGCGCCATTGACGCGCGTTTGTAGCGATACAGACGTGATACGCACGCGAGTCAGACGCAGCCTGTAGCCCTTCTGTAGGATACAAGCGCGCCGTCGATGCACGTTTCTAAAACGCGCGTCAACGGCACGTTTAAAAAACGTGTGCACAGGCCCTAAGTTGTTATAGATTGTAAACGGTATAGTTTTATTTAAAAATAACTATTTTTGTAACATGTAAGTCATGTTTATATATGAAGCGCGTGTCTTAAAATAAACTTCTCATGTAAATAAATTTAATTTTGTGTGAGGATAGGAATTGAATAAATGACACTCTTAAATACATTATTGCTTGGTTTTATTCATAAAAAGGTACTTTATCACAGTTACCTGTTTATAAAAAATACAAATATAACAAAGCCAGCTCTATTATTCGAGTTAAACTTCATTATAATCTGCCTAGCCTTTTACCAACTATGTTGGGATCGGCTTCCAGTCTAACCGGATGCAGCTGAATACCAGTATTTTACATGGAGTGACTGCCTATCTGACCGCCACAACCCAGTTAATGGGTAACAGAATCAAAGAACCATTATCATAGTCAGATTCTCTCACTCAGTCTTACCAAGGGGTAGGTTATCTGACTTTCGGGCTTCTGACTACTATCAATGATTTACGAATGGCAGCCGGGACCAACACCATAACGTGCTTTCCGAGGCACGGAGAGGTCTTTGTATGTAAAGATGGTCACCCATCTACGGACCAACCGCGGCTAGCGTAGCTTAACCTGATCGATGGACCCGTGCGACAGTTATTACTGAGCTACAAGCCCCATTCAAATTAATTTGCTAATAAAAATATAATTTTATACACTATCACATCACACAATGACTTGAAAGCTATTCCAATAACTAGAGGTTACATTATTTAATTCAAAGTCAATTAATAATACACGAATGATTTAGAAATTAATATAATACAACTTCAATCAACACCTAAACTTATGAAATACTACCTACACCCGTAAAATATTGTACTACTGTCCGACCGCGGCATATTCGCCAAAGATGTAAACAACAATGGCCGCTCGAAATTGAATAAAATCGATAAACAAGTTTTTATTTTAAGTAATGTTTGTTTTCGTCTAAATCTCCGAGCTAACTAGACGAAAATAAGTAATGTTTGTTTTCGTATAAATCTTCGAGATAACTAGACGAAAACAAATATTACCGGTAAGACGGGGTGAATAGGAATGCAGGGGTGAATCGGGACGAAACTTTAAAATGGATTTTAACGTTGATGTAATAAAGATTATAGCCAACAAGGACACTTAATCGTTAATTATAATATAATAAACACATTAAGAGCCCTTTTTGGCAAAAAAAAAAAATATTTCAATGTTAAAATCCATTTTAAAGTTTCGTCCCGATTCACCCCTGCATCCCTATTCACCCCGTTTTACTGTACTTAAAATAAATACTCTTGTTTATAGATTTTATTCAATTTCAAGCGGCCATTGTTGTTTACATCTTTGGCAAATCTGCCGCGGTCGGACCTTAAGTTAATTCGCAGTCACAGATTGCATAACAAATGGAGAGTTAATCGCGTAATTTTACATTCAAAATATACAAATAGCAAAAAACACAATTCGGCTCCAAATGCGTTGTCAGTACACGCATAATTTACTTTACAATCAAATTATACATACAAAAGCGACAATCGCGATTCGTTGTTATACAGTGTCACTCCATTTTATACTCTAATGCTGTTTCGATTACGTCGAAAGTCTGTTGCAATTTTATTATAATGTTTGTGATGTTTAAATGTGATGGTGGACTAAAAATGTTAATACCCCTTCAGGCGAATGAGGACATCTTTTAATTTTTTTCGGAAAAGGGTCGGTTTAAACCAAACTAGCGAAGTAGCGAATGCATTTTCTATGCCCACACCAACAAATTATTTTTGTGTAAACACGGACAAGTAAGCAAGTAGGTATTTGAAATTCAATAAAATGGGCGATTCCTGACAGAGCATTCTTTCTTTGGTCTATCCATACTAAAATGTATAAAGAAAAAGCTCTTGTTCCATATTCGTTTGGTCTGAACCCATCGTAACATTGTGCGTTTGTATGGTCAATTGTACATAATCTACATGAAAAAAAAAACAGCATATGATTATAGACCCCCTGGCATAGACATTTTTGGTATGTTATAAAAAAAATAGTTGTTCCGTACATTTTGACCGCGTAGGTATTGCACTTTTCTATGAAACAGCTGATCTTTTTGTGATGACCGACGATAATTTTCTACTCTAAGGGGTCTAGAATCCTGCCGGGGTAGCGGGATCGTCCGAAAGGGTTACCGCTGCCCCGGAACATAAAAGGCTAAGGAAGGAACACGGGTGGGTTTTAGTCAGTAAGAGTCTGACACTCCCTTCCGCTCCACCCAGAGCGGGAGGAGTCATTAGATGATTTCCCATCCACAAAAAAAAAGGGGTCTAGAATCATATATTATGATGAATTACTGTTTGCGCACTAGTTTTTTTTTTTCGTTTAAAAAGTCCTTAATTACATCACCAAGCCTCCACTTGGAACCGTCCAGCATCTTCCATTTGTTTAAGCAAACTCTTTGCTTCATCCATGCTGTGTCCCCCAGTTTTGCTTATAACATCTTCTATGAAGGCATCTCGTACGTTGTCGGGCATATTCTTAGCATTGCCCGATATGTAGATATATGCTTGATTGGTGATTAACTGCCATAGAAGCTCTCTGTGTTCTACTATTTTGTGTTGGACGTAGCTGTTGGGGAAAAAACAAATGCATGATCAGCCTATAATGTTCCCACTTCTGGGACACAGGTCTCCTCCTCTCTATGCCGTAATCCACCACGCGGGCCCAATGTTGGTTGGTAGATGTCACATGTCTTCGAATTTTTCGTTCTAGGTCATGCAGGTTTCCTCACGATGTTTTCCGATGTTAACACAAAGTGAAGCGCCTGTTTTGGTTCGAACCTACGACCTACAATTCGTACCATGCTCTCCAAAAAACAAAATATTTAATAAATATTGCAAATGATATCGGTAAGGTTTTGGTAACCCGTACGAGAGTGTATGTTTTTTTGTGGTTAATACGTAAAGTAATTTTCTGGTTAATAAGTCAAGTACTTAGTCATGGCTAATTAAAAAAACAATTTTGATGTAGAAAAAAAGTGCCGAGATAGCATTGGGTGAATTTATCTGCATGCGGATTTCAGCTTGGTTATAAAACGTCATGCAGCCATAATGTATTGTAGACAGTCCCTAGTCATTAATATGCGAAGGTTAGATCTATCTAACATCTGGTTCAGCTGGAAACTAAAAACTGCCGAAGCATAGTTGAAAACTCATACTCACATTTTATCCTCCTGATCTCTAGAGAAAGCACAGTACAAACTCAGCTTATCCTCCGCCACCATTTTCTCAAGTTCCTCCCTACAGTGGAAATCTCTCTCCTTATACCGACATCCGAATATCAAGTGTAAAGCATCTTTGCTAGCAGTGCTTTGTGCTTCTCGCTCTTGTAGGAGGCTTCTGAAGGGCGCTAAGCCGGTGCCTGGTCCGATTAGAATGTGAGGCGTGTTCTGAAAAAAAGTAAAGGCAAGAAATGTTGCTGTCGTTCCATCGCGGACATCTTAACTGAACAGACAGCTGTACTGCTGGGCAGTGTGTTGCGCCACTTCTTCTTCCCAGTTAAAGCACTTGGAAGTGTTGAAGGGCGGGCCTTTTGGGGGACTTTCTCATGTCATTTTGACTCTCAGCCTAGTTTCAATAAATTACTTGATTTTTTGCATCATCCATCGCTTTCTATCAGGTGAAATCCAGGCCAATAGCTGGTCCATTCAGTAATAATAATAAAAAAGAGTGTTTGTAAGTTTTTTGTGTCTAAAAAAGTAAGAAAATCATTGCTTTGGTACCAAACTAAATACATTCGAAAGCTGGGATGTTTTTGTTAAACATCAATACAAATTTTGATGCTTGGCACACAACTAGGTCATGCTCTGGGAGTTGTCCCAGAGCACTACTTAGGGTACTTTGGCTCAATAGAAAGTTCCATATGGATCCACGCAGATATTTTATTTGGGCCAAAACTTACTTATATCTAAAATTAAAATTACTCACAACATCTTTCGGAAAAACAAGTGTCCCAGCTTTAGTCCATCCATAAACTCGATCCCCGACCTCCAAACTCTTTAACCAATTCGACGCCAACCCAAGTCTAGGTTTCTTCAACTTTGTATGGTAATGTACCACAGCCACTAGTAGGTCGATGTTCTGTCCCTCTGATGGTAAAGCACTGCTGGCTATTGAGAAGGAGCGAGGTTTGATCGTGGAGAATAACTCGAATAATACTTCTAGGGTTAGCTTTGAAGCTGATTTGTGGAAGTCGTGGAGTACCTGGAAAAAAATGGTAGGTTTATGGAAGATATTTCGTTTGTAAGATGCTAGCTACATGAGCCTTATTAACAACCTGTAACCACATTACATTTTAGGGCGGATTGCACCATCCAGTGACCATCAATCCTCCTGAATATCACGAATGAACGTGCTGAACATAAAATGTTGGCTTTCAGTTTTAAGCGTTGGCCCGATCGCATCGTGGCACAGTATGTTGGGATAGGGTGTGGATTCTAAAAATTTGTTGCCCAGTACGTCACAATTGAAGCTCGTAAAGTGTGGTCATCAACCTGACCGTTTGCTTATACTGTGATTCGTAGTAGGTATATTAGTTACCGGCCAGACGTCAGTAATTTTTGAAGTGAAAACATCTTTAGGCGCGTTGGGCATTTTTTGAGATTGGAAAAAACCATTGAACTCGCGATACTGTTACCGGAACCGACACCTCTGTTTTGAGTTTTGGCCATTATAAAGACATCAACGCGCGGTACATTTTCTGTGGGAAGAATGACCTTCAAACATATTTATAAAATTACTATGCTTTTATGATTAAACAAATAGATATTGAAGTGAAAACTTCTTTAGGCGCGTTGGGCATTTTTTGAGATGGGAAAAAACCATTGAACTCGCGACACTGTTACCGATTCAAAAAATACACGTAATTGTTCAAGTTTTCACTTCTGTTGGCACTCCCGGAGTGCCCTGTTTTTTTAATGTCATTCAAAGAGATCTTGTCTTCTGAATCGAAAGACTTACCTCAAGCACAGTCCGCTTCGGCCTCCTACAATAATTAAGCCAGTCCTCTTGTCCTTCCGGAGAGCTGAGCTCAATACACTTCTCTCTTTCTAACTTATCGTCTGACACTTGTGCAAGAAGAGAGAAGACGTATTGCGTCGGGTAGCAGTGGAGGTCCCAGTATTGTTCCGCTATTTCGTATAACGTGTGCGATTGTTTTAGGAAGTCGGGGACGGGCATGTCTGTAATGTATGACACATTATGTAGGTATTTTAAGCATCCACACAACTCTCATAGACACCACTTCAGTTATGAAGCGCGATGCATTACGCTCATACCTATAAATAGTGCAAAGCAATTACAACAGAGAAGTGGTAATCATTATGGTTGGGAAATAATCCTAATTTATTTATTATTCACAAAATCCACAGCTCTTTGAAATTTTCTCTTAAAAAAATTATGCTAGTCTTACAGCCAATTACGGATTTACAATACATACATGCAACAGAAACAAACATACAGAATGAAGTGAAATGCTAGCACCATCTAAGCATTGCTATATGTACAGTGTGAGTGAGTGTGTAGGAGTGTGCATGAGGAGTTGCGAATAGGTGAGTATTCACTCACCCAATCACCACATACCACTATCACATTTTCATGTGATAGTGGTATGTGGTGATTGTCTGTATACCTTCTATATAATGAATAGAAAGAAGGAAGTAAGTAAAACAGTCAAATACAGTTAAGTGAAAAAGTTTGGTTTGTAAAAAGTTAGCACTCCATTCCTTCATTAATCTGTGTTAAACTAAAGAAAACTGGAGTAAAATTCTAAAATAGTGTTAAATTAATCTAGTTTAGACTGTGTGATTCGATTCTTTGATAATAAGAAGGTCGCGAGAAGAGTAATTTTTGGCCAACCAAGCATGTCAGATGGAATTTCTGTAAGTTAGTCCTTTATACAGGGTCAAATAAAATTAGCTAGCGAAACTCTGCAGACGTGATGGGTATCGATACCTAAACACGACAAAACTAAGTAATTTAATTTGATCGCGATTTAATTTACTTGGCCCACAACTTGCTTGGCTTTTACAATATTGGAGAGAGTAATGCTATCCTGGCTTGTCCTTTATCGGATCAAGCTAGGATACTGTACAAACTGGCATTTTTTGTTTTAAAATAAGTGTTTTCTGTTTTTAAGTTTAGTTGGTTGTGCTGATGTGACAGGGCGACGTTATCGCTCAGCGATATAGCCCTTAAGGAAAAAAAAAATATAAAAACCTTAAGTGTGTAAATGGGTAGGTAAGTACAGCATTTACCATTTCAAAATTTAAAGTCCTGACAAATAACCGCACATTTGCTAAAAAGTCCGGACAGCTTACTTTTTAATGTCTTATATACTACTTAATCATTAAACCATTTCATTTTCTAAAGAAAATCCCATTTAGTGTAAAAGTTATTATATGTAGTTGATTTTAAGTCATTATATTGACAAAAAAGGATGGTGTTCTCTCTGCATTTCTCCATTTCCTTCTCGCATTGGACAAAAACCCTCCCTGTAAAAGGTAATTAACGAAGATAACCTAAAAATAAAACAACTTTTTACAAAAGTAATCCTTTATTATCACTCCTCCTCCTGCCACCCATCCTCATTGCTCAAGAACCGTCGTTTAGCGGCCGTGTTCATGTACGGCCGTAGTGCCCACTCCGTGTCGGCCGCGTCCAGGGAGTCCAATGTTCCCAACTTTATCTCGTATAACTTCATTTGGAAGCGGGGCCCGATCTCTGATAGTTCTATTTCTTTGCCGGCCTGGAAAAATAATAAGTCATTGTCAAAACTACAATATTGAGGTGTACGAGGGCATCTTGGCGCCTGAAGAAGCAGTGGTGGCTCAGTGGTAGCGCCCCCCGACTGACAAGTTGTAGGTCGTGGGTTCAAATCCAGGCAGGCGCTTTACTTTGTGTAATTCATTTCATCACTACTCTTGAAACGGTGAAGAAAAACATCGCGAGCCAACCCGCACTGGGCCCGCGTGGTGGATTACAACCGAGTGGCCTCTTACAGAGAGGAGGCCTGTGGCCCAGCAGTCGGAACATTATAGACTGATCATGATAAGGAGTGACATTGACTGGGGTCGTTGCTGGTCAACATTTGTGAAATTATGTCACAGAAATTGTATTGACAAAACTAGATGGCAGCGTTAATTTTGATTTTGACCATTCGCCACACTTGTAGCATTTACTGACGGATTTTTTATTATGAACTATCACAGTCCTTTTATTTGACTTGATTTCCTTCGAAGTATATATATAAGTTTAGTTAATAGATCTTTCTGGACTGTCAGTCCTTTAAATGACATCTTTTGCTTTACAGGCAGCAAAATGTTAAGAATCAGAATATTTGTGCTTAACTTAAGGTGTATCTAAGGGCAAGATTCACAGACCGAGTTTCAGTCGAATATGAACCTTATGGCATAAGTATAATGTTCATACTCGTATGAAACGCTTACTTTGCTTGACAAAGTGTAAGAACGAAAGAAAAAAAAATAGTACGCTCCATGAATAGCTAGGGAAGTTTGTTGCGCCACTCCTTCTTCCCAGGGAAAGCTTTAGAAAATGTTGAAGGCCGGGCGTTTTGGGGGATTGTTTGATGTAATTCTGACGTTCGAAAAGATCGCTCTTAGAGATAAGACCGCCCATTGTGTCACCCATTGTAAAGTTTCTATATTTATGTCTGTAATTTATATGGTGTACATAATAAAGAGTATTCTATTCTGATTATCAGCATAATTTGAATAAGTGACTTTGATTTTATACACAAATCACTCCCATATTTTTTTTTTTTCTGATTTCCATACCTTCCTATAAGTATGTTGTCTGAAGCAGATGTAGTCATCATTGTTAGCGAAGGTGATCACTCTCTTGGAGTCAGGTTTCGGCACCGGGAACAGGTACCTCAGTATACTCATCGTTCTTAGACCTGCAGAAAATAGTTAAAGGTACATGTATTGTCATCAATTTAATCATAAATGGACCCATGCAGGAATACGTCGCCATCAAGTGTCGGTAACATGTAATTTTTAGGTAGCTAAGAGTTTGTCAAGACAGTAGCCTTTTTCTGACTCATTGAAGTCGCGGTCATGAAACGTGCGAGTGAGATAGTGAATATTTAGTATTAGTACGGGATTTCTAAAAACTGTATTCTCGGTTCTTCTTGCCCTCACGTTTTATGATCGCTAAAGTGGCAACCCGGTGCGAGCTATGCTAGTGACAACTTTAGCATAGCCAAGACACTGCGGCTGTGCAATTTCAAAACTGACATTTCTAAAAAAATCGGTGTTTTTGTCAGTTGCTAGGTTTTGAAATTGCAAAGCCGACTGGGTGGCAAGTAAGTTATTGTTTTAGGTCCCAACGCTTCATATAGGTACAATGTGAATTGGTAATTTTTTCATGCTTTTTCTTAATAGTTGTTTTAAATCGATACAAGTCGCGTTTCTTGTCTATCTGCGTTATCGCGTTGTTCTTTTAAACTACGTAACGGATTTTGATGCGGTTTCCATCATCATTTAGGGAATTTATTCCAGAAGGTTTATGGTTCAGCACTATTAAACATACATATAATAAAGCTAACTATAGGCCGACCGCTTAACTGAGACGTTGCCTGAGGTAGCTGCGCGGTACGGGAGGGGTGATAGTTGTCAAAAGTTGACGAATCACTGCGCTGATCGCATCAAGTCACCACACCCCTCCCGCACCGCGCTGCTACCTCAGGCAACGTCTCAGTTTAGCGGACGGCCTATAGATGTTTTGTGAAATCGTAAAATCCCTGAAAAGCAAGGGCGAGTTGCTATTAAATGATAATTATACACAGTCTTCACTGTGATGTTGTCAACTTACCAAGTTCAGTCTTAAAGTTATGGAACACTAGATGCGGGAACTGTTCACTCATGGGCCCGATGTCCGGGATATCGTGGCGCATCACCACGCCTGATAGTGTGAATGATGCTGTGGGGCCGTATGGTAGGTGGCAGATTACCTGGAGATGACAAATGTTGATTTTGGTATCTTATGACTGAATTAGCTGGGTTTGAATGGTTGGTTTTGAATGAGAAATTGATTTATAAGCCCTTCTACAGTGCAGCAAGTATTCATAGAAAAGTCGGTCAAATCTATACTAATAATAAAGCTGGAGAGTTTGTTTGAACACGCTAATCTCTGGAACTACCCGTCGGATTTGAAAAATTCTTTAGAATTTGATAGCCAATTCTTGAGGGAGGCTATAGGCTATTTAAAATCACGCTAGGACTCATAGGAGCCGTGCAGACTAAACGGTAAGCGAAAACAAAGTAAAATCGCGGGCAGGCGATGCGATGCGACGGGGTGGGTCGGGCGAACTAGAAATTTCACGCGGAAGAAGTCGCGTGGAGAAGCTAGTTTTTTAATAAAACCTAGAAGGAATTCTGATGGTATATTAATATTAAGACAAGGCTCCTTTTAATAAAAAACTAACTTAACAAAAAAAGTCCTAACTTTGTATGTTTACTTTTTTATTTTGACTCAGACCTCAGTTGTTCTAAACAGAAAGGGTCACATGTTTTTCATATCATTATTTAAGAAAGGTTTAAAACCAGTTATAACTGTACTAAAGCAGTGTTCATAATCTCCATCTCTACTTAATCAGTTATCTATTTTAGTGAAATGTATTCTAAGATCCGGCCGCGCTAAATTTGCCAAAGAACAACAATGGCCGCACGAAATTGAATAAAATCGATATACAAGAACATTTATTTTAAGTAATGTTTGTTTTCGTCTAAAGCTAACTAGACAAAAACAATCTTTGGCAAATTTAGCGCGGCCGGACCTTAAGTTGATTTTTGAGTAACAAAAAACACCCTAAAGTTTTTGGTAGCAATGTAATTTGAACTTTGTTGAGTATGACATTCAGTTTGTTGTTCCATAACTTAAATCTCAAACTCCTGGCATTAATATAAACAGTTTGAACTCACCAGACTGTCAGGCACACCTCTATGTTCGTGTACCACAATAAAGTCAGTGACCTCATTGGCGCGACACGCATGTATCAGTTGAGACATCTCGTAACCACCACGGTTCATGCGCTGACTGTTCGGGAATATTAGCCTGGAAAGGTAATTTGACGGTGTTAAAACATTGATTACTTACTTCAAAAATCCATGACTGACAAAGGTAGTTACAGAAACATTATTTTTATTTACTTTTTTACAGTGAAACATTCTTACATACATACATTATACAAGCTAACAGATCGATCGACCCGTGCGGCTGTTATTACTTAGCCATAAGCCCCTCTAAAGACAACAAAAACATTGATATAAAAAGAAGTAAGTACTGTAGAGGCTGGCTATGAAACCTCACCTCTTTTTGGGGACAGGCTGGTCATAATTGACGGCATCTGCTGTTCAATTGTGTGTCAAAAGAAGGAGATTAGGATTGATTGTAAGATAGGAAGTGCTAATTTTAAGAGGTAATAATGAAAATGTCTCCAAATAATATCTTAAGAAATGATATAGGAGTTTGATTTAGTAAAGGCTCCCATCTGTAGCTTAGTTACCCCTTACAGTACCCACCTAAGTTCCTTAACAAACATCTTGAGCCTGGCACTAGGTTCTCTTGATGTGGTGATCATAATCTTAGGGTCTTCCACACCCGCGTATCTGTACTCGTCATCCTGTGAGCTCTGTGTGTTGGCACCACCACTGAAACCGCCTATTACTGCTGCTCTTTCAGGACCTAAAATGATAGTTGTTTTGTGAATTTACCACTCACGGGGCTCAAGTGGTGACTCTCTCAGAGAGGACCTGTGTCCCAGCACTCCCAGCAGTGAGAATAATTCTTGGTGGTGTCATTTAGTAAGCAGTAATGTCAAAGGCCAGTTTGTATTACACATAGAAATTCTCCAGAATATGTATGTGTATAGCCAACTAAAAAATGTTGCAGAGGAATGTATAAATAAAAAAAAACTGATATTCAGCTTGTAAAGTAGGGTAAAGTGTATAATATACTACGTCAGAATTTTGGGCTACAATGCCTTACGACTATTATTTGTTTGAATGACGCATGTTGATACTCCAAGAGAGGAAAACTTAGGTTATGATTACATTTCGTAAACAAAACAAGAATCACAAATTATCTAATAAATGGACCAAACAAACTTACCTTTATCTTCGTAATCTATTCTTTTCTGTAACGTAAGAGCCTCTTTCCTCAAATCTCCGTGGATAGGAATGTTTTCTTCCAAACATCGCTTCAGTTGATCTTTTTTCGCTTGAATATTCTTTTGTTTGTCTTCCACAGACTTCCTGTACAAATATTCGCGGCGCAAACGCGCCTGTCGTCGCAGCATTGTCAATATTTATTGTATTTTAACTTATTTACGGTAAATATCGTCAGTTTTATGATAAAAACATCGCGCACGCTAGGCAACTCGGTGTTAAAGTGACATTTCATTTGGTGAGTGACAGCTGACAACTCCACACGTGTTTATTTTGACATTCGCAGTACGCGTTTAGTTATTTATTTTTATTAGGAAATTGGGATTCATTCAAAATCAGATAAAATATTTTTGTCTTAATAGAATGGTTGTTGGAATTATTGAATTTGTACAGAAAGTGGTTAAGAATGACGGTGTACTGGTGATTCTTGTATAATATAACTATAACATGATTGTGGATTTATAATGGTGTCAGTATCCTGGCAATTTTTACCAGAGAAACAAAACGTAGCAACTTGTTATGTTCAGAAACAAACGCCTTTTCCTCATAGTTATTAGTTACGTTTAGAAATAATAAGTTTTTCAAAATAATATTTCTAGATTTTTTGCTTGACAAAAAGTGGTCCTTAGTTACTCCAAAAATTTAGTTTAATAAAAACTTACCATCATGATATTCCTCTACAACTAAGTTGTAATGAGGTTTTATGTCAATTTTGTGATGTTTGAAAATATTAAATAAATCTTCCACTTCCTCTTTAGAGTTGCGAGGACGTATATTAAATAAATCTCCAGGTTTATAATTTAATTTAGTTTCGTCTGCAGTCTTCAGTGTTATCATTCTTACATCCTAAAACAGATTGTTGTCTTGTTAAAACCCCAGAGTAATAAAATGTATACTTTTGCTGACTATAAGATCTTAAAAGTTAGAAAATAGAGCTCTCAAAAAATATAATGAGACAAAAAACAAAGATTGCCTCAAAGTACTTTTTTTATTTACTTTTGCAGACTTCAAGATCATAAAAGTTAGAAATCAAACAATATTATGAGACATTTAAAAACACTGATCGCCCCTACTTTGGCGCAATCTTTGTTTCATGATTTAAAAATTAAATAAAAAAGAAAGAAATAACCAAAACCTCCTTGGAATTCAAAGACCAAAATCACAGATAAATATGTTAAAACTCACCTGGAAATGTGTTTCATGAGTAGTCCTATCATTTTTCATAACTTCCAAGAGAGTAGCATCTACAAAACTGTCCTGCACTCCTTTAGAAAAATATATATCTTCCGTCAAACCATTACAAGTGATACTTTCTTCACATCTCTCTAGAGACACCTTCCATCGCGGAATGAAAGTAGTTTTAATATTATCTGTTTGTATATGAGGGTAGTATTGTTGTAATATTGATAGGTATTCTTTGAGCCATGGGGCCATTACTGCGTCATGGCCTAAGTCATGTTGGTAGTCACATAGTCCTGGAAGGAGCAGAGAGTAGTCTTTTTCATTAAGATCTTTTTAAAGAAAAAAGGGAAAAAAATAATAATTGGGGACTGTGTCATTCAATAGTGCACTATGAAATGCAATATAGTCTTTTGCTCATATTATTGTTGCAAAAAGTTACATTATAATTTGATTTTTTGATCTAGATGGCATTGACATGACTAACTTTTTCAAATGCTAAGAATGTCAACTTAAGCCGCGTCCCCACTAGGACCGCGTGAGTTCTTATAAAGGGGATGACGCGTTGCAAGAAATAGCAAAAACCACCCGAGGCCGAGCCTTGCGAGTCATTGAGGCCACATGGCCCATAGTGGGTATGCGCCTTTAGATATTACTATTTTCTGTTATTCTGGGAATGTAAGGGTAATGCCAACATTATCTACAAACTGCACCTAACCGTCACGATCAAATGCTACGCCTTATTTCATAACAATCAAATCTTAGGCGCAATATTTCAGGAAATAAATACAATCAATCCCTCATTTCTAATATAATTTACTGCTTTTTGATTAAAGTTAAGCGCAAATTCTTACCTATATCTAGCAATGGTGTTGCCCCCAGCTGCATTAGCCGCTTATGAAGCTTCTTCCCGGCGAAATTGAACTTCAAATATGATGAATCACCCAGACCAAGGACCCCATACTTTAACCTTGCCAAAGAGTTTGAAGGTAGGTTTTTTCGCAGAAGAAACTTCCAGAACCTCTTCATATTATCAGGCTCATCTCCCTGGCCGCACGTAGCACACACGAAAATAGCAAATTCCTCTTTAATAAGACGAGAAATGGGGTACTCATCCATTGCTTGAACCGGCCCACGAAATCCCAAAACCTTCGTCGTACGCCATATTCTTTCAGCTACTTCTTGGGCCGTGTAGGTTTGGCTGCCGTAAAGCACGATGAGTCTTGGCGCTTCACTCATTTTAAAAGATTTTATTGAATAAATGACAAAATGTAACAATCAAAACACAGATAACAGCTGAGCTGATTGTTGTCACTGGGTGACATTATGTGACATATCATTTGACAGTTTACGTCACGATAAGATACAGATGAAATAATTCGGCTTATTGACTTGTTCACTTTAGAAGGCCAACCAAACATCGAAAATAATTATTATCAATTAGTTTATTATTATAACATTATTTTATTAAATTGAAATGACCTTGATCTGTTTATCGATCAACTCGTCGACAAAGTTGATGAAATCTAAATTTGGAACACAAAGATAAAATTATTACCTACACTGACATACAGTTCTGTCTAAGGAACGTTACTTACTCTATGCAGTTCTGTACGAGAATGCTACAAAAAGTGACTATAATGAAAAATCTGAAGAAAATGTAAAACTTTCGAATAAATACCCCAATTATAATTGATATTCGACCAAAGCTCCAGATAACTTTTAGATATATTCAATCTTTGCGAGATGAAATCTGAAAAATCGAATACCTACCAATCAAAACTGGGATAACTGTGGTACTTTTATAAAATCTCCAACCCCTTTGCATCCCCCGTTCAATACTATCCAGTCCTCTCTATTGCACCTACCGAAAGTGACCTTCTATCTCTTTCATATTTGGCGCACGGCAGTCTCGCGGCCCCAGTTGGCGGGCTAAGTCGCTCCGACAGAAAAACGCGGGAAATCGTTACAGTGAAGTGACTCTTTATTTGCAAATATTTTTTAGTGAATTAAATTGATTATTTTAATACACCAAAATGTAAGTATTAATTTTATAAGGTGCCCAAATTAATTAATTTGCTAAATGAGCCGGTTTTTAAGTAAAAAAAATTAACCTTTGACATTTCTTTCGGCGTCGGTAATTTTGCCGAATTTTACAAGATACCTCAAGAGTATAATTTAAACAATATAAAGAGATTTAATTTGAGCACAAATAACTACGAAAACGCAATGAAAACTTAGATGCGAAGCTTCTTTTCTGGGAAGATGAGATGATGATGATCTTTCACTTATCTAAATTTCATTACAAAAAATACCTTTAAATACTTACGTAACGTTTACGTTTTTAAATAGCCATATGTACTGGAGGATTTAACTCATCTTCAATTTTATCAAATAATTTCTAGCAGCTTACTTATGTAGTAGATAGGTACCTAAGTAAAATGACGACCATAATCTGCAAACTTTAGCCAACTAATAATTACGAATATTCGAATATTAATTGTCTCCTTGAAGTTATTTAACTCACTTAGATAGACAATATCCTATACCTAAAAGCCGATAAAATAACATCAGCGCGGACGTGATTTCTGATAACGATGATCTACGTCACAAATAATAGGTAAATAAGCTCGGAAAAGCTTTGCAATTTTCTGCACAGCCATTTTGTATCGATTGCTCAAACCAGTTATTAAAAAAAAAGTTTTCCTATTTAGAACTTATTTCGAACCTAAACTTCAATCGAAGCTTCCATTATTCCTTTTTTAAATAATTAAAAGACATTTTTCCCGCGTTAAAAATATCGGTTCTTGCGTCAGACGAACACGTGGCGTCATCGATCTGCCTCCCTCTCCCTACTCAACCCCCCTCCTAGGGGTACCGAGTGTAACCCCAAAATGTCTTTTACCTTTGACCCCTAGCTGGCCTCGGACAGTCGGTGCAGAGAATATTATGTATAAGCTTATTTTTAGAAAGAGGAAATAAGCAGCAGCAGTTACAGGGACACCTCTGCCTAGCCCTTCTGGGAATGCATGCGTGATTTTATGTTATGTGAGATAAGGAATTTGTTTTATTTAAGTAACCACTTACTTGATAGTTTTTTATCGATTAATCTATTAAATTCTCCTTGCTACAATATTTTTGGGCAAACTATTAGGCCACGTACCTACGAGTAGTAGGTATCTACAGGATGTAAAAAAACCTATCACATAGCCGTCAACTACGAATTCTGTACATCAAACTACGAGTAAGTAAGATTGCACAAAAATAATTGCTGGGAAACGCGGCTTTTATTTCAGATGTGAAAATTTGCTGTTTGCCGTAGTGCGCAATGAAATTAGAGGTGTTCGTGAAAGTCTGATAACCAGTCTTACCAAGGGGTATCGTATTACCAAGTAACTGGGTTGTGGAGGTCAGATAGGCAGTCGCTCCGTGTAAAATACTGGTATTCAGCTGCATCCGGTTAGACTGGAAGCCGACCCCAACATAGTTGGGAAAAGGCTAGGCAGATGATGAGGTGTTTTTTACATAATATTGAGACCGCTGGATCAGACTGCGAGCGTTCTTAAAATAACGGAAATTGCCCCTCTGATCATTTCAACTTTTTGCTATTGAAAGCAAGTTAATTCCGCTGAAAGTAAGATATTTATTGCGTCATCTAACTGTTTCTTATTGTAAACCACTGAAGCGGTTACTGAAACGATTTTCTTTCCTAGTTACTCTCTCCAATATTATGTAGGTACCTAGATGATAGATAGATGAGTTGTTATTTCGTGAATTTTAAGAAATTAGAGTGGTCTTTTAATCTATGCTAATAATAAGGCTGAATAGTTTGTTTGAACGCACTAATCTCTGGAACTACCTGTCGGATTAGAAAATTATTTTTGCATTTGAAAGCCCAATTCTTGAAGAAGGTTAGGCTGTGTAACATAACATGATTCACGCTACACTTAGAAGTCGAGCATAAAGAAAAAGAATAAATAAAAAAGAACGTTAAGTGAAGGCGAAGTAATAACGTTGGCGGGCGATGAGATGACCAAATATTGTTCTTATATTTCCTTATAACTAAAGTAGGTACAAATTAACCACCCCTGAAATTATTGTTACTAGGGAAAAATAATTTTAATATTTCAAGTTGTGGATTCCACACTAGGTCAAGGCTGTCTCGTGAAAATTCGTTGGATATTCTGGACATCATTGACTGTAAGGGACCTCGCGCACTAGACGATCACGACTCCGGCCAGTGCCGTGACCAAGCTAACTATAGAAACCATATACACGTCGCGCACTTGGCCGCAACATGGTTTCTAGTTAATTTGGTCGTTGCAGCCACTGGTCGTGGTCGTGGCCGCCTAGTGCGCGAGGTGCCTATACCGTCATCGTAGGTAATTAAAAACGTTCAAAATCTAGTCGCAGTCTCATCTCGGCGAGATGGGACTGTGACTAGATTTTAAACGTTTTAAATTACGAGAATAGGCCTTCTGACTGTGAACGTTCTTAAAATTTCGAGAATTACCCCTCTGGTATTTTCAGATGCTCTCTAATCTTTATATCGTCTAGACGTAGGTACATAGGTTCTCAATGTGGGCGGTAACGCCCCCTCTTTGGTGTTTGAGACTTTCAGGGGGGCAGCAGAAGACCCAGAGAATATGTATACCTATATCCTATCTTACGACTAAGTATATAATATTATACGTTTAAATATAATCGTTGCAATAGCTGTTTCAGATTCGCAACAGATGCAAAGTAAAATAATTGGGGGGACTCTGGAAAAAAATATTAATGTGGGCGGTGGGCAAAACAAGGTTGAGAACCTATGGTCTAGACTACTTTCTGTGTTAATGTGGAGTCTCAGGCGAATAAAACCGTTCTCTCGTAAAGAAAAAGACTTTGAATTATGGTGAGATTGAAGTTCAAACAGAACGTGAGGAGAATTCCGACTTAAAATTGTAAAAATTAGGTTCGGCGGTAGCCTGAAATCTCTACCTAAGTTTTCAATGTTTTACTCCATCAGCACCAATAGCATTTTTGGTGCGAGAGATCTTGCTTTGCGGTTGATTAAGGAATCTAGCTGGTTCTATGTGGCTCCCAAAAAGGATGGGATTTGCACCCGTTTCTATACGTGGGTCATTAGACCGCCCTGGAGTGTAAATGTGATGCTGTCCCATAAACAATGGGACACTAATTATCGTGTCCAGCGTGTCCTATTGCCTGCACATTGGAGGAGTTGATGGACGCTCCTGAAGGTGCCAGACTGGTAGCCAAATTCTGGGCTGACTTCTATTTAGATTGCCATCGACACGCTAAGAAGAAGATTAAGGTACAGACGCCAGCACATCAAGCTACTACAATCTGTTAGATTTCTTTGATAGAT
The DNA here is from genome assembly GCA_914767645.1 of Hydraecia micacea. Lineage (NCBI taxonomy): Eukaryota > Metazoa > Arthropoda > Insecta > Lepidoptera > Noctuidae > Hydraecia > Hydraecia micacea. Next base: position 2,514,589 of record OU611798.1, read on the forward strand.
TTTCAACTTTATCGCTAAAGCATAAGGTTCAAAGTTGATTGGGAAAATTTGACAGTTTGGGTAGGTTTATGTGCTGGCGTTAGTACCTACTTTATGGCAATACAATTTGTGATTGGGACAGTTTCTCATTTGACTAAATTCTGTAATGCAGCCACCACCTTTGTATTCAAAAGAGATCAATAAGTTCCTGGCCGGCCACTTTTACCCAAAATACAAACAAATGGAACTCGTACAGTAAAGCTTTTTACTTCATTATCAACACAATACAATAAAAACCACCATTAAACTCATCGACTCAAACCAAATCTCTTCTTGGTTTAAATTTAATTAATATACTGTTACGAGCTTGGGGTTCGTGACAATAAAAACTGCCGATTTAATAACCAAAAATAAACACTTTAATTAAATAACACCAATAAAACACAAACACACTAATTATAAAACACAATCGCACTACTGATCACTCTTAAGTCGCACTTGAAGATCGCTTCGAATGTTATCGCTTGTATCGCAGAACCAATACTGACCCGGTCGCGGCCCATACCGGCCTTATATAGGGCCTCAGATAGTTCCAGAACCTTCTACTGTAGAAACATCTAGAATGTTCGAGTACATACCGGTCCCGACTGACCCGATGTCGATAGTTCTAGAATGTTCTAGTATCGAAGTTTCTGGAAGCATCTTGAACTACTAGTTCTGCTACTCGATACTAGATGGCGCTAGTGGTAGCTAATGTCGCCATCAATCGTGGCGCGCAACATTATGATGGTTCTACTACTGACCCAGTGATCTAACAGTGCAGTGCACGCTATCGATTGAAGTGGCTAGCCAAACTGGCTCCGATAATTTTGGAAGCAGAGTAGAGCCTTCACTATCTACTTATCTAAAACTTAGACATTGTACTGCTGGCGAGTTTCTTGCGTGACTTCTTCCAAGCTAAAACACTAGGAAGTGCTTCCAAAAAAGACACTGTACGCGCGTCATGTTCGTGAACGGGCGCCGTCGGTTGAGACTGGTCATCTCTTAACTGCCAAGGCTTATTTTTAATCTTATATTTTGAATTGTTTCTTTACTTGTGTTTTTTTTTTTACATTGTTCTCACATATAGAAGCATCAATAATAATGTACACAGGATTTTGTAATATCTTGATTTAAAAGAGTGTCCATGGAGTTTCTTGCCCGTTCTTCTCCATAGAGATCTACGTTTTGGAATGGGCAACTAGCTTCAACTTTCTGACTAACTGACTGACTATTTAATTTTGACAATTCAAAAGTGCCTGTACATGGTTTAGTTGAAATAAATGATTTGATTTGAAACATTTACATCTTTGGCAAAAGCGCGGCCGGACCTTAACTCTTTTCTGTTTTGCTGTACTTACTAAACGAAAGTGAATCTATAAGGAACAGAAGCGAGATTTTTTCAAAAGTGTCTCTACGAGGAATAATTCAGCGTTTTAGAGGACTGTCTTATGTAACTTTGAATGTCAGTCTAATTTGAATGATTTTGATTTTGCTTTTACGAGTATAAACAAGTGCACTATGGGTTCTGCAGTTGCTTGTCGCAGTTTTTGATAACTGTATGTTGTGGTTAGCGGGGCGGATCCTACTCCCTATATTCTTCAGATAATCCCTTTAGTAGCGCCTATTACGGCAGCCACAGATGCAGAAAAAATAAACTCAAATTCAGTTTTTTTTTAAACAACACCTACCATGGGCACTTACCAAACGTCAGAAGCTCCAATTGGTCGTTTCCTATGGAGAGGAGTAGAAAAGAAACTCTACGCTCACTCTTTTAAAAATACATAAGTAATTGGCTTATTTTAAAATAGTCTATTAATTTTTGATAGAAGTTTATATCTTGCAGTGGAGTGTGTGTGATAGGCAGATAGGCTGAATTGATAATTTCTTGACAGTAAGCCACACCGGTCATCCTTTTACTAAAGTTGACAGAACTACCTCATCAACAACTTATACGCTCGACATAATTAAGTATTTTACCATTTTGGTAAAAACCAGAAATCTTTACAGGAAGTAAACAAACAGGCTGCGTAACGTAAAATCACTTCGAAATATTTCCTTACATCACTTTTCATTGAACCTGGGATCAAGGACCATATAAAGCGAAAGTACCTATATAATATGACTGATAGGAAAAGAAGGCCAATTAACGGCATTATCAACGCACAAGGCCGCCTCGTCAATACATCTGTAATAAAAAAAAATAAAAAACAAGTTAACCGAACCGCTGAATAAACTGATTACAAGCTATAGAACACAGAATACCTATAGGCACAGTTTGAATGAAATAAAATCGAACTGTGTACAGTCACCAAAAGAGAGATAAGTAACCAGGGTCGTCGGATATGGTTGAAGTTTAGTAAGCAACCGTTATCGAATGAAATTTAATTTATCTCCTTTGGTGACCGCACATTTGTGTCTGGGTGCCCTTTTAGGGATAAGAGCGAAAATAACTCTAATAGAATGTAGCGAATACTATAACTTGCAAAGATTTTTTTTGAACATCTTTCTAGTTAATATTCTTTGGACGTATCACGTAGGTTGGAACCCAGTTAGGCGCTTTACTTTGTGTAAATTATTTCATTACCTACCACTGCTCTCAAAACGGTGAAGAAAAACATCGAGAGGAAATCGGTGTGCTAGAACCAAAAGAATGTCTACCAACCTGCACTGGGTCCCAGTAGTGGGAACATTACAGGCCTTCGTTTTTTCATAAATTCAGTTAAATATGTTATTTCAATGTTTATTTTGAACTGAAATACAAGGATTGAACACGTTATCTTGCAGTGAGTATCAATGGTTACTCTTCCTCTGTTATGTTTATTATCGCATCATTAAAAAAATATATGTTTATCAGTACCTCTACCTACCTAATGTTTAAGATTAATTTGCCGTTAGCTTCATCTGGTAGTTTAAATACAAATTACATAATCTGCATTCGCGACTTACTTATTTGCCAAAAATGTAGACACAGAGTTTATGGAAAGGCAAATTTAATTTCTACATAATAAAGTGCAGTTTCGCTACAACTTCAATTTTTTTTATAACTTTTTCAATAGTGCTAGTCACTCTGAAATCAACTTAATTACAATTACAATAAAGCTTTTTTCCCATGAGGGTAAGCAGAATCTACAGAACGCCACCTGCTACAGTCCTTACCATAGAAATGTCTATGGTCCTTACATACTACTTTTGCTTAGTTTACGTTCATACGTGGTCATACACTCACGCACGCGGGTTGCGTGTAGGTACTATACGCACCCGCAGGGCAATTGCGTAACACACTATCAGTAGCAATGGGTTTCATTTTGACAGTTTAACAACATTCATTGCGTTATTTACGTTGCTAAGCAAACACATTTTTCGAACATTTGAAGCAATGGATTAGCAATAAACTTCAAAATGATTCAAATTGACAGTAATAGTGTGTTACGCAATTAGGGTGCCGTCCTTTCCGAAGGACATCACCAAAGGACACTAAGATATAATTATGTCTGTCTCGAGTGTTTCCACTCTCATTTGCCTTGTAAATACCTTTTGTTAGTCGCCTTTAATTACTTATGTCTACGTAACTTTCAGTTTGCGTCACTCCGTTTAGCAGTTTTTCAACAGGGTTAAATAAAAGGCGACGGAGCGTAACCGCATCGGTGGACATATTTACAACGTAATCGTTTTAACACGTTCGAGGACAGAACGAGATTATACGTCATCGTTCGAAATTTTGATATGGCACAACGTACAATGACGTCCAAATAATTTTTTTACTTTACGACAGAACGTACATTTCCGATGAACGTTCAAGTTAAAATCCTATTGAATGTATCTTGTGTCACAACATTTAAAATATCCGAAGCTTTACTGTCACGTAGAGTAAGTTTTAAACTATTTCAAAAAGTGCCGTTGACAGTGGGCGGGAACGGTACTCACACACGCACAACGTGTAAATACGTCGCGCGCGCCTACCGCGCTCCTACATTCAATGCGGCTGCGTCACTGCGGGGTGCGCTCGCGTTCGCTAAACATTTCGTGGCGTATCGTAATATTTGCCGCGACAAAACATCGTAAGTATTTAGTTTATTTGATTTATGTATTATTCCTTAGCCAGACAGTATACTATTTTACTATGAATTAATCCCGTTCACGTCTAGTTAACTTACTTTTAATGACATAACGTATTTATACGATAACGTGATAAAACGGTTGTGTCATGATGTCTTTAAAACAATATATTTTCATGGGAGGCTACGTACTCATACGTCGTATAATTTGTATGGACATTTACTGTGTCATTTTGGTACACAGGCTCAAGTGGTAGCGTCCTCGAACGTGTTAACTCAAGATTAATTGAACAATTAGACCCACATTAGGGAAGTCATTTTGACAGAAAAGTCCTTTTCAGTAAAAGGTTTTTGATTTATGAAACAAAGCTTGAAAAGGAATCTCAAATGACCATTTCAGTATCAAGGTCTTCACATGATCTGACCAAGATTATGTCTGGAATTTAAAAGAGACTGTAACCTTTGAGTTTGTTTGGGCTTTTCTTCTCAGAGTAGCCAGATAGGAAACGTCCACCTCATCTAGTTTTAAAATAATATGATTGACATGTAAAAGTATTTGTGCAAACCTACTTACAGAAATAAAATCATTTAGATATCATTTAGGTAACCTTTTGACCGCCCAACTTCATATTATCAGTAAAAAAAAATGAAAAATAAATACCTGACAGAATACAGCGTAATTAAATAGAAAAGTAGATTAAACGAGCTGTGGTATTTGGTCGTAAATATACGACCCTGGCGAAATGGACACGAAAACATTTGAGGTTTACATTAGAAGGAAGATTGTCACTACTTGAAGGTATTAAATCCATTTTCAAATCATTTGGTAAGACTAACATCGTATGTACCTAAACTAGTGGACTTAGAAACAGACTGGTTGTAATGTATACCTAGGTATCAAGCCTACTTATTTTTAAGTATTGTGAACGTTGATATGACGTATGAACTATGCTTAGGTAATTCTAGTCTACTTTGGTGCGTCGGCCGCTGTGTGAGAGATTCTTCTCTATCTTCTTGGTGGTTGTCCTAAAAGACGAAAGAGAATAATCTCATAATACTCTTGAAATAATAGCATAATCTGCCTATAACGTTCCCACTCCTGGGATTCAGGCCTCCTCTCTTCGAGAGGGGGTGGGCTGTAATCTACCACGCGGGCCCAGTGTGGGTTGGTAGATATCACATTTCTTCGAATTTTTGGTTCTAAGACATACCAGTGAAATGCTTACTGATATCAAATAAAAAGGCTGATTATTGCTCTTTAATTTTTATGCCTTTCTGTGGACAATTTCCTATTCGTGAAAGCGCATTCCATAACTGTCAGCTCCATGTTTTCCGATAATCGTTCCGTTGTGGGTATATAAGGGCCGTTTGGAAATAGCACCGGCTTGTGACGTCAGAGCCCCTATGTCTATGTATCTACCTAGTATAAGGTATATGTGCTCAGTGTCGTGGCGCCGTAGAGACCTATTGTGACAAGATTCAAGGAAAAACATGGCAATTTTCTTGATAAACTAGCTTCTGCCCGCGACTTCGTCTGCGTGAAATTTCTTGCTCCTCCGATCCACCCCGTCGCATCGCATCGCCTCTCCGCGCTTTTTCTTCGTTTTCGCGTTCTTTCTTACTTTTATTTTTTTTTGCCTGGCTTCTAAGAGTCCTAGCGTGATGTTAAATACCCTATAGCCTATCAAATGAAAAAATATTGTTTTAAATCCGACTGGTAGTTCCAGAGATTAGCGAGTTCAAACAGACTCTTCAGCTTTATTATTAGATCATGTACAGACGCCAGCACATCAAGCTACCCCAATCTGTCAAATTTTCCCAATCAACTTTGAACCTTATGCTTCAGCGATAAAATTGAAAATCTATTAAAGAAATTTGACAGATTGTAGTAACTTGATGTGCTGGCGTCTGTACAAACAGTTTTACATGTCAATCATATCGCTCATTTGGAGAAACATCGACGTATAGTTAGCGCCACGAAAGATGAGACTTGACCCCCCCTCTCGTGCTCTTTCCGCCGCCCCTATGGCGCCCGGTCCCGCGCTCAGACCTCATACCGCTAAAGAGACCTAAAATCGTGTACTGCGCATGTCAAACCACGTGGTGTGTCAAGTCTCATCTTTCGTGGCACGCATTATAACTGCCACTTTTTTTTACGTCTAGATGCTATCCTAACGTAAATACGCTTTCTAAGTGCTTTGGCATATTTAACTCATTTTTGGGAAAAAAATACATTTAAGTACGTTGATGTTTCTCCAAATGAGCGATATTTTAAAACTAGATGAGGTCGGCGTTTCCTATCTGACTACTCTGAGAAGAAAGGCCGAAACAAACTCGGAGGTCACAGGTCACAGTCTCTTTTAAAGTCCAGACATAATCTTGATCAGATCATGTAAAGACCAGTCAGGAATGGTCTTATGAGGAAAGAACCACACAGATTCTGTCCAGCCAGTGCACGCATTTAACAGTAATCGTGCAGCTCAACTCAAAATATAAGGAGCTCAACAATTCGCCGAACAATATCAAAGAAAGGACATTTGGATAGACCACATAAATTACTCAAACTGCCAGAACATGATTGAGTAGGGTAGGTGATTGGGAGAAGAAAGATCGTAAATTCGTAAATTTAATGCAATATGTGTTGTTGTCTCATAAAACCACGGGAATACTTTATCGGGGACCAGTTGGTGGTATTGATTATCGTTTGCTTATTCAATTTATCATCCCCTGTCGTCATCCCAATTTATTTTTGGGATTGGCGAAGTACCTAACGTGTATTTTCTTTTATATTATAACTCTGGCTGTCCTCTCAGTGGATCATCTAGCCGTTTATATCTCTAGCCGTCAGTGTTCACTTCCTCTCTAGCCATATACCTACTTTTTTTTTCTTTTTTCTAACTCATTCAAAACACTCATGAGAAGCTATGAATTCAAGAATAAGGACTACATATAAATATTGAATCGTAAGTACCTCGACGGCTAAGTGTTCTTTTATTTTTGTGTTCATTTGTATAGCTAGTCATTTAATTTAGTATCTAGTGAAAATACTTGGCCTTCATTTTGACAGTTCAACAACATTCATTGCGTTATTTACGCTGCTGAGCAAACAAATTTTTCGAACCTATGAAGCAATGTATTAGCAATATCCTTCAAAATGATTCAGATTGTGATCGATAGTGTGTTACGCAATTAGGGTGCTGGTGCCTGTAAAAAGTAATTTACTTTCTATCTGGAAAAATTACAAAAAACTTTTTAAAATCGGAGTGAAGTTGTATTGCATAGCTAGTAGTTAAATGCTATGAAACAGATTAGTTAATATGCGGGAATCTCCTACTAACTGAATTAGACAGGAAACCTCATCAGTGCACTTATGAATTGAATCTACTGTTTCCGCTGTGTCAAATCTCTTCAAGTGCTATATAATTTTTTTGTTCTAAGTAGTATTTTCGATCTGATTGTTAATTCATCTTCTGAATCCAAAATGGAAAATCAGTCAGCAGTGCCGGATTAAGCCAGCGCGGGGTCTGTAGCTAATTTTACCTAGGGGAAAATATGGTAGAACTTAGTTTGGTTTACAAGATAAAACAGAACTTTTTCATAAAAGTTTTGCAGTGATTTTTCACTAGCCAAATCAATGTTTCTTAACCAATACGTTCTTTTCCGTTCCATGTCAGTTGAAGTACTTGAGCCAATTCACTTTCTTCAAACAATGCTCAGTATAGTAGGTACTTTTGTAAAAACCTACGTGATTGCAAGGTCTGAGAGAACCTTTTATGCAAGAGCAAGCGAAGCGAACTCGAAAATCATCCCATCTCGGACTGTCTAGGAGAGCTTAGGTTTCTTTTGACCACTCTTCCCTAATATTTCAATAAACCTAATGGTGGTACTTATAAGGACCATGACTTGTTTTTTGTACGTCCAAGCACGGGGCCTGTAGCATTTGCTACATCTGCTACGTGGCTAATCCGGCACTGATTGTCAGCGTTTTTCTTTGGCTAAGCTAAGGACTAATCTTTATTTACATCTAATTTGCATGTAAACTGAAACTCTGCCTCCCATTGACACCTAAAATATAAGATGGAAACAAGAATACGACAATAAATTAAACTGCGTATATCTAATGATGTTCCCAGTCTGCATACAACCAAATCTATCCCATAGCTAGTCAAAGATTTGCAAAACCTATAGTCGGTCGGCTCACCACCTACTAGAAAAATCATTTTTGTTATTTCGGTGTTAGGATTATTTTGATAGTTCCAAAATAATCCTATGCATTAGTATTGCTAGTGTTTTCATTTATTATAGTACGGTTGTCTCCACATTTTATATTCTATGTTTAGTGGGATCAATACCTACTCAATTATATTTATTGCTTCCACATGTGAACTTAGGTGGTAGGTTACAGAATATGATCATTGTGGACCCTGTCGGGCACAGCAAAAGTAGGAGAGAGGAAGAGCTTTTATTTGACTACTTTGTTGTTATAATAAATATTGTGATTATTTTATAAAAAATATGTAATTTAAAATTTGTAAATTTTAAATCACTGCTAGTGTTTCTGTAAGTGACGAATTCAAAATACCTAAAACTGAATGAGATTTTTGTTTTAGTAAGTCGTTGAAGTCAAAACCATGGTTGAAATCTTCCCATTTGAGTTTTTAAATAAAATCTTTTGTACAAAATCCTCCCCTAAGTTACCATGTGAAACTGACGCAACCCGTGACACAATCCCGCGTCCCCTAAGTGTGTCGTCCACTGACGAGTCCACTACTCTCAGTTAGGGTTCCAGCCCTTTTGATAGATCGAGGCCAAGGACGCCTGCTTTGGCAGATGTGTCATTGTTAATGAGATGAGAAACATGGAAGGAAAAAGCGACTGTACCAGCTAATCGTGTGATAGAAAAAATAAAATAAAAAAAGAACAAATATGGACGTAATCGTAGGATGAATAAATGAAATAAATAATTTATTATTATTATTATTGACTCTGTACTTGTGTTTGTGTAGCATTTTATTTTGAACTTGTTTTCAATCAGGTGGCCTACCATGATCTAATTAAAAACGATTCAAAAACAAGACATTTCAGTTTAGGTTCCTAAACTGCATCACTTGAGCTGCTCTATGGACGTCATGGTACCAAACAAGTATGAATGAAACCAAAACTTGCGAATCGGTTTGGGACAATCGCTGTCAGCAGATGGCACGGCCTAAACTGAATCGTTAAACTGACGTCATGGTACGAATTAGAAGAACAGTTCAGTTTAGGTCCTAAAATGGGTCGCGTTAAGAGCTTGTAGTAGGCCTACAGGCCGGACCGTGAGATAGAAGTTGTAGAGAGTCTCTTGATAATACGACAAAAAATTCAAATTCTAACCATAAGTACTAAACCACTACTACCTACTAGTAGTAGGTACTTTTCTTTCTATATTTAGTCAATTTTAGATATAATGTACGTAGACTTCTGTTAGATCGATTAGGTACAGAAAATGAAAGTGGGAAAGTTAAATATATAATTTCACTTCATCATCAATCATCGTCCACTCTTCGAGGACGACATAAACTTGCATATAACAACTCATATAACATAACATTACGCGTGTATTCCACGAAAGGTAAGGTAGAGGTGTACCTATAGTACACTCACATTTTGCCAGTTATGCTTAAGTCCCATGTAATAGGGGGCGAGCCTATTGCCACTATCATCATCAACATCTGCCTAGCCTTTTCCCAACTATGTTAGGGTCGGCTTCCAGTCTAACTGGATGCAGCTGAATACCAGTATTTTACATGGAGCCCCTGCCTATCTGACCTCCACAACCCAGTTACTGGGTAATACGATACTCCTTGGTAAGACTGGTTGTCCGACTTTCGGGCTTCTGACAACCCGTAACGACTGTCAAAGATCCACGAATGACAGCCGGGACCAACGGCTTAACTTGCTTTCCGAGACACGGAGGGGTCGTGGTATATGAAGATGGTCACCCATCCACGGACCAACCACGGCAAGCGTAGCTTAACCTGATCGTTCGACCCGTGCGGCTGTTATTACTTAGCCACAAGCCCCTCAGTCTATTGCCACCAACTGGGCACAAATCCAGACTCGACTGCTACTGAGAAATTCCAGATGGGAAAGCCGAATAACAGTGATGCCCGACCCTGGAATCGCACCCAGCACTTAATTGCGTAACACACTATCAATCGGAATCTGAATCATTTTGAAGCCAATTGCTAATCCATTGCTTCATAAGTTCGAAAAATTTGCCTGATCAACACGTAAATAATGCAATGAATGTTGTTGAACTGTCAAAATGAAACCGATTCCGATTGATAATGTGTTGCGATTGCGCAATTGCCCCGCAGGACCTCATGCTCTGCAATAGTGCATATAAATAATTATGTAAGTACTTACATAGCAAATAAATAACTGACGTGAGAATGTTGTTTTAATCACCACGTTAATTATTTTTGATTTCTGATCTGATTTTTAGTCGGTAGATTGAACCTAATTAGTAATTACATGCCTAGCAAGGTTATTAAAATTATTACGCTGTAATGTTTCGGCTATAACCTCGTTCATTGAAATCGATACTCGTCTGCCTGTGTTTCTGCAATGCACTAGTTTCGATATTTTTATTTATCCTGTTTTTAATTAGTTTGTACTTAAAACCAATAGGTAGGTAGGGAATACCTACTTAGATACATTATTTTGATTCCTACAAAAATTTTGTTTTGGTAGATGTCACATGTCTTCGAATTTTTGGTGCTAGGACATGCCGGTTTCCTCACGATGTTTTCCTTCACCGTTTTGAGAGCAGTGGTGATGAAATAATTTACACAAAGTAAAGCGCCTGTCTGGGTTCGAACCTACGACCTACAACTCGTAAGTCGCGGCTGATACCACTGGGCCACCCGGCCACATGAAAAATACTAAATAATACTCTTTAATGGACCAAAAATGAAACAAAGAAAGAAAGAAAATACGTTTATTTGCGGTGAACATGACGCAAAAATTAACATAAACACAAAACTAAAATAAAAAAAGATGGTGAGGGATACATGCGTCACATCCACGCAAAACGGCTATCGCTCAGCATTCTGCTGCGACCCTATGCAAGACAGAGCCCCAGCGCTGGTTTTCAGCGACAGCCAAAGAAGCAAGCTATCTATCTTACACTCCAATAGGCCATAGGGCCTACTTAATACTAACGAGTTTAAATAATTAACATTTCAGGTTGTTTTGTTGTCCTTGAAGAATGTATAGTTCGTGTATCTAATAAGGCAGACGAAATAAATGGCCCACTTGTACGCTGAAGCAAATTGGAATTTTAATTACCTTCCCTTCGTTTTTGTTAATGTTTTGATGATCTTGATGAATTAATTAAAAAATTAAACGAATTGGAAGAGCTCTTTGCCCTGCTGCAGATTCGGACAATTAGGAACTGTGTAGAATAGAATAGATTACTCTTTATTATGTACACCATATAAATTACAGACATAAATATAGAAACTTTACAATGGGTGACACAATGGGCGGTCTTATCGCTAAGAGCGATCTTTTAAAGACAACCTTTGGATGGATTAAAAAGAGGAAGGACAGACAAATACTGTAGGTAGTCTGTGGTGTACCATTTGTGTATGTAGAGTAGAGCAGTGTTGGCCCAGTGATAACGTCCGCGAGTTGTAGGTCGTAGGTTTGATCCTAGTCAGGCACTTTACTTTGTGTATAGGGGTATCCATTAATTAAGTGAGGCGTTTTAGGTTCTGTCAAGCCGATTCTCACCCAATCTCACGTGGGGGAGAGGGGGGACCGCTGCCCCGGAACATAAAGGGCTAAGGAAGGAACACGGGTGGGTTTTAGTCAGTAAGAGTCTGACACTCCCTTCCGCTCCACCCAGAGCGGGGTCATTTGATAATTTCTCATTCACGAAAAAAAACACACGTGGGGGAGAGGGGGGGTCCTGGCAAGCTTCACGTAATTTTTTTCCGCAAGAAACAGTGTAAAATTGCGAGAAAACTGGGTTGAATTGAGTCTTAACTAAGTAGTCATCATCTGCCTAGCCTTTTCCCAACTATGTTGGGGTCGGCTTCTAGTCTTAACTAAGTAGTCTTAAATAAAAATAATTAATCCATCTTTTTTTAAATAAATTCAACGCAATGAAGCATAGATTAACGTATTTACACTGAAAATACGCATTTTGAACAATCTCACGTGAGATTAGAGGGAGGGGGGAGGAAGTCGAACCACACAAACCCTTTATTTTAATTAAACCATTTACATGCACTATTGAATTGTCAAGGAGTCGGACAGTTAGTTTAGAATAGAAAGTTGAAGTTAGCTGCACAATCCAAAACTTTGATCTCTATGGAGAAGAACGGGCAAGCAACTCTCAGGTACGGATTAAGAAAGAAAAAGGAAGAATGTGTTAACAAAGGCTTTATGTATATACTTACAGTAAATTATACAAATATAAATTAGTACCTATCGCTGTGCCCCAATTAACTCGTTACTGAAACTGATGAGAGCAATCACTCTGTTCATATCACAACAAAATAATACATTTGATACAACAAATAGAATTGATTACTTTAATAGTCACTACAGAATAGACCGTTCATTTAAATTAATTCGTAAATAAATAAGACAGACAGATCCATAGACATAGCTTACCTATACAATCAACCTATTTAGGGTTGATTTTATCAAAGTCAGATATCTATAATCCGTGGAATAAAATTGACGTCTGACAGTTCTTGTATGGAAACCCTGTCAAAAATTCAAAATTTACAAAAAAAAATTGGTCGTCTGTAAAGTCGGTTTACGGACGATAATTTTACGTGATAACGTCATAAGAAATCATTCAGTTAGGCATCATACTCATACACGTCACAAGCCGAACGCTTAGGCCGATCGTGCCTCTCTATCGCTTGTTCCGCGCTCTCGCTTGCACGCTTGACTCAGGCGGAACGTGATGATGATGATGATGATGATGGGGCTCCCTTTTCCGCACTTAGACTCTCATTTGGTCCGTTGTACGTAGGGATTCTGGCTAAGAAAGCCAGCCTAGCTCCGCCCAAAAGCACAGAAGCTTCCTGGGAGCTTCGCAGGCTTCACGGAGCGACCTCACTGTTCCGAGGATTTCTTTACGTTGAGAAGCCACGGCCTCGCATTCCAGGATGACGTGGGCGGCTGATTCCTCGGCGTCAAGGCAGCCCCTGCAGAGGGAGCTGTCCGTGGCGCCTATGTTAAAAAGATGTTTGTTGAGGTGGTTATGGCCCGTAATTATACCTATTATTATTCTAAGGTTATTTCTACTTAAGCTTAGAAGTTTTTTTGTTAGTCGCGGATGTACCATTGGTAAAGCCAATTTCGACTGTCTACAGTCTGTTACCCGTGACCATCTGTTGTTATGGAGTTCAGTCGATCTTTGGCGAATCCACGCACGAATTTGTGAGAAAGGCAGAGGGAGAAGTGGGTACGGGCCTAGCACCTCCAAGTCAGAGCCTCTCTTCGCAAGTTCATCTGCAGCATCATTGCCCAGGGATCCACTGTGCCCTTTGATCCACTGGAGTGTGATTCGATTGCACGTCGATAAACTCTCCAAAGCTAAATGGCACTCAAAGATTAGTTTGTTGTTAGTTTGTTTGTTCTCTAAAGCTTTGAGCACAGGTAAACTGTCGGATAAGAATTTAATGCCGTAATACCGGATGCCTAAGCGCTTTACTGCTATTGCGGCTTGTGTTAAGGCAACACATTCACATTGAAAGATCGAACTGTGTATGCCTAGTGGTATGTAGAAGTTAATATTAAGGTCAAGGGAGTGTACGCCAGCACCTGAACCGTTTTGTGTCTTTGAGCCGTCTGTGTAGATGCGCACTTCATTGGCTCCTGACTGATCCCTATCTTCCTGAGCTGTTTGTATAACGTAGTTTTTGTTAAACATCGGTTGGTTTGGTGTTCTATCACACGGGGCAGCGATGAGAGGCTGGTACACAATCGCCCGGTTCAGGATTTTAGCGTGTGGACTGTTAAGGTTATTGCCCCATATGCCCAGGTGCATTAGCCTGATGGCAGCTAGCGCCGCCTCCTGCTGTATGTACAGGTCAAGGGGAGTTAATTGAAGGGCTATCTCCATGGCTGCTGTTGGGGTGGTTCTCATGCAGCCAGTGGCAGCTGAACAGGCCAGTCGTTGGAAGCGTTGTAGTCTGGTAATAGTGGTCGAGAGTTCGGTCCTCGTCCACCAAACCAGAGCGCCATAAGCCAACATTGGCCTGACCAGCGCTTTGTATAACCACAGAGTGATCTTCGGAGAGAGCCCCCATGTTTTTCCTAACATTCTTTTACATTGATAGAATACAATTGTGCTTTTGTTAAGTTTGTAGTCAAGATGCTTGTTCCAGAGCAGTTTGCTATCCAGGATCACCCCCAAGTACTTGACTTCATCTTTAAGTGTTAGTTCTGTGTTGAAAAGTTTTGGAAGCCTATGGGGTCCAATGGTTCTTTTGTTGGTGAACATTATTAATTCTGTCTTCAAGGGGTTAACCGATAGTTCGTGCTTCGAGCACCAACCCTCGATTATTTTGAAGGCCCTACGCATGAGATCGCATAGGATACCCTCAAACTTCCCCGAAATCAGAATTGCTATGTCATCCGCATATCCCACCGAGTAAAGACTGCTGGCGTTGAGCTCTGCAATGAGCTCAGGCGGAACGTGACAATGCGTCAAGCTTTTTCGTGCGTGCAGCTCGGCGTTCATCGATTTATAAGACTTTTAAAAACTGTTTTTTTAAACTGATATTTCAAGTGACTACTTGTTTTATCATGTTTCTCATGTTTGTCATGTTTAGCTAACTTAATTTGACCCTTTATAATTCCATGACAAGCTTTGTATGACCTAAATATATGAAACAACTACACCGCCACACGTGCCATATTTCACAGAGTAGGATTGATGAATCGAAATGCAGGAATCGACAAGACGATGGAATTTTATCACTAAATAAAGCCGATAAAATAATCACAAAATCTCAGCATTATGAATCAAGTTCTCTTGTCACTAACCCCTGTACGCAATCAGGAACTCCAAACTGACTTATCTCTATACTGACCTAATGACTTACGCTATCTTCAGCGACTACACACGCTGATAAGCAACTCATCATCTCGGTGTAAGCATCTGATTTGTTCCTTCATCTGTGGTCTCATTAATGTTTAAAGGTTGTATTGTTGTTATGTAGGTCAGGTAATTATCGTTGGGTGGTGGATTTGTGATCTTGTCAAGAGGTCGTAAGTTCATATCGCCTACAAACATGACCTAATCAACTTCCTAAGCTATATGGCCATCTTGATATAGAACAAATTATAGTTTTACACGAGAGTTACCTACTTACCGTGCTGTTAATTAAGTTATTCGACCCTAAGGACCAAAAAACTTAAAAATGTCATAATGGTTATGCGATTTCAAGCTGTGTTGATCTTGTGTCTTATCCTCAGGTATGAAAAAGTATCAATTTTCATCAGCAACTCGAGACTTTTTTTTTTATGGATGGGAAATCATCTAATGACTCCTCCCGCTCTGGGTTTAGCGGAAGGGAGTATCAGACTCTTACTGACTAAAACCCACCCGTGTTCCTTCCTTAGCCCTTTATGTTCCGGGCAGCGGTAACCCTTTCTGACAATCCCGCTGCCCAGCAACTCGAGACTTGAAATTTATCCCTGGAAACAGGACAAAACTCGCCATATTATTGGGAACTTACCAAAAATCCCGAAAATGTAGTATCAATTGGCGTATTCTTCGAAGGAGTAGATGTATTCCGAAAGCTCTCACTTCTCCGAAAAATACAGTAGTGTGTAAAGTATGCTATTCAAGTATTCATATTTAATTGAAGTCCATATTCGCTGAACGGTTATTAAGGGATACGTTATGAAACTCCATAAGAAAACTTTCGGAGTGCTTAAAAGCTTCTGCGGTTCCATTTGACCCAAATCTGTAACAGTGCTGTTGGAGTTCGACGGTTGTTATTAATGAGGCTTTGTATTTTTAAATTGTCATGTTTCCTATGTTGTATTGTGTTCTACTATTATTATATCCCTTGGGATATAACATAGTTTACAACTGCAGACAATCATTAATTAAAGTGTCATTTAGTTGGTCAATTAATAAAAGATCTAACAAACAGAAAAACATTTTATCGAGCCCATAGAAAAGAACAGTATTAGTCGTATCATTATCTCTCAAAAATATACACTACTCAATCAGCCTTGCCTTTACTTTCTATCACAGAAACTTGCTTTTCAAATGCTTTGTAGGATCTGTTGATATCGATAATACCTTCTCCATTTCTAGGTATCGATTCAGACGTTACGTTGCTTGTAACATACTTAGTAACTACACGAACCTTCGCATTTATTATATAAATAACTCCAACCAAACATAAACACTTGCTTCTTGCTATCGAATAGGTCAGTGGGTCAAAAACTCGTTTATTCTTGATCCTGTTTTCTAGCTACTATTGTATCATATCTTAGTTTATCTAAAACTAGCGATCCACCCCTGCATCGCACGGCTTTTACAACTTGACAAAACATGGAGATTTCTTATGTAAGTTAAATATTAATGTATTTATGATCTGATAAGGCAACCGGTAGTGACAAAAATTTAAAAACAAATGCTTAGATGGTTTGGTCATGTTGAGGCGATGAATGAAAGGCGACTAACAAACGGCAAGGCGTTGAAACGCCGGGAGGGGACGCCCTAGTAGAACATGACCTTCTTGGTGATATTCTTCAGAAAGGTCAGGTGCGTTGTGCTCGCAACGGGCGCGGCGTGTGTGTATGACCAGAGAGGCAATTCTCGTAATATTAAGAACGTTCAGTCTGATCTCAGTCTTAATCTGTCAAAAAATACTTCTAATTTCTCTACGTTTTGACAAGTTTTTGACATTTGTTTGTCACCGAGATGAGACTGCGACTAGATTTTGAACAATTTAAATTACGAGAATTGGCCTTCTGATGTATGAACGTAAACGAGGCAAAAGGAGTATGTAAGGATAGTAGAAGGTGGCGTTCTGTAGTTCTGCCTATCCTCATGGTAAGAAGGCGTGAGTTTATGTACCTATGTATGAATATCCATAAACCTTCCGAAATAATTTCGCTAAATGATAGTGAAAACCGCAACAAAATCCGTGGCATACCTACGTAGTTTAGAAAAACAACGCGGTCACACAGACAAACACGAAATGAGAATTTTATTTTTTATTGTTATTTTTTTCCCATGTTTTAATAATTAGGAACCCTCACGGGCGTCCCCAGAACGCCCTACCAAAGTTTCATCACAATCTGACCAATAGTTTCGGAACGCATAGAGGACAAACATACAAACATTGATTTTTATTTATATAGAAGATATACAGTATCTAAATATTAATTAACTGTATTTAAATATGCAAATCAAGAGTTACATAAGTCGCGCCAATTATGTCTGACCGGTTTTTGACGGATTTTAAATATTCTGCCAAAATACTCACATGATATTGGAGGAACGGCCGACCGAGTAATAGTAGACAATATATTTTGACCTTTTATAACATTATTTTTCCTGTCCAATTCGATTGATTATATATATCGTATCAATCAAAATCGAAATATTTTATTTTTTCACTTAAACCTTATGAAACTTCAGAAGCTAGGTGCACGGTTCCAATTGGTCGTTTCCTATGGAGATGAACCAGGAAGAGACTACCCGGTTACCCGGCTACCCGGTTACTTTTTTAATAATTGATTTTTACAATGTTTTCAAATTACAGTGTTAATAGGTATGGGAGGACAGTGTAGGCCTGTTAACGATTCCTAAATAACATAATAGAAAACGGTCAATAAATCTATTCTACGAGGCTTACAACGTTTTCATATTCGTAAAATATAAGATAAATAAAATTATGAAAATAAAGACCTATTTAAACCAAATAGTAGGTCTAGGTTCTTCGTGTTTTTGCTACAAAATCAGTCAATGAGTCATATTCAATTGTATATTTTTACTATCTGTTTACTTTATTTCTTTCGACTACACAAAAACAAAACGTCTTAAAATAAAACGAAGCAGAATTTGCATTTCCGCTACTGCTCAAGTTGATCAAAGGCTTGCGAAAAAACGACATCTAACACAGATGTGGTCCAAGCATGTGCCCTTGCGGGACCCTAACGAATCGTTTCTTTCACCAGCTCTCTTTGAACGTAATCGCTCCTTTGACCGCGCACAAAAGACGTCTGGGAACATTGTACAATGATATTCACATGGGCTGCTCTGATTTGGATTTAACTCTTTTGAATGAGCTTGAGCTGCTATATGGACTGGCTTTATGTAAAATGGTTAAGAAAGACTGTTTATTGCCGTTATATATACAAGTTTAAATAGCCTTAACTATACGGCCTCATAATTTGCCGCATTAAGGGTTGTAAAATGAAAAACTACTTTGGTAAACTCCCTCTATTGAAACAAGAGAAAATGTTCCAGTTGGTTATCCACGCACATAATCAGCCTATAATGTTCGCACTGCTGATAGACAGGCCTTCTCTCTGAGAGAGGGAGCGGGCTCAGTGCGGGTTGGTGGATGTCACATGTCTCCGATGTTTTTGTTCTACGACATGCTGTTTTCCTCACGATGTTTTCCTTCACCGTTATAAGAGCAATAAGTAGCAACAGTAGCAACACACGACAACTCGTAAGTCCCGGCCGATTCTACTGGGCCACCACTGCTTTTCATCCACGCATACTGGAACATATTTGATAGATCATACAATATCCTTCGTACCTCTCTCGCTCGCCAATTTGGCCACAAGACCACTTTATATGTATTATAAACTGGATTCACAAATTGTCTTTAATCGAATTACTTGTGTCCGGAGCAACTGCAATATGAGTGCGGAAGCCACAGCTTAACACATCTAGTCGGTTTCCTTGAGACTAGAATTGATTTTGATAAAACAGACCTTGACTTTTGCAGATGAAGATTCTAATTTCCATTTTAATGAACAGGACAAGGTGACTGTTGCCATTCAAAATCATTTATTCAAACTAGTCTGAGAATCAGCGCTTTTGGAACGTCAAAAATAACAAAAGACAGTCCCCCAAAACGCCCGCCCTTCACCACTTCCTAGTGTTTTAGCTGGGAAAAAGAAGTCGTGTAAAAAATCTCCCCAGAAACAACCACGAAACGAATAAATAAGCTGTTCCGTGGAAACAATCAATTCTTGTAATATAATAATACTTAGCACTTACTTTTTATATAAATGTACGAGTACATATTATTATAGTTTATATGTTATCTTAAATTATAGAAATAAATTTGCATTAAACTTAGCACTTAATTAGAATAGTATGCAAAATCTCTACGGAAGCTTGAATATACTACATATATATTACAACAAAACGAACAACAAAATAGCTTTACACGTGTTTATCCTGAATTCGATTATGTAGTTTACCTGTCTGAGATAACACAAAAGGGTCTTCCATTGCGAATAATCGGGACCTAACATTTCTGTGAACACTACCATCGAGTTAATTACTACTACTAGGGTTTAGGTGTTTATTGCGGATACCAGCGTGTATCTGGATTAACGACCTCCTTGCCCCTAATCAACGCCGTAGCTGTTAGATGTTGAGCTACGCTCAGATGCCTCTAATTGAGTAGGGAGGGAGAAATCTCATAGAAAAGAGGGTAACCGGTCTATGCAGGCTTGTAACGTTTGTGTTATCCGAAAATTAGGCAAAGATTTCGTTATTTTCACAATCACAGCTTGTTTTGCATTTCAATATTCATCATCATCATTCTCCTGCTCTTATCCCAATTTATTTGGGGTCGGCGCAACATATCTTTTCTTCCATACTTCTCTATTAGTCGTCATTACGGTCCCTCTCTAACTATATAATCATTCACACAGTCTATCCATCGAAATAACTGTAACTAAAATAACCTACATCATCATCTGCCTAGCCTTTTATCCCAACTACATTGGGGTTGGCTTCCAGTCTAACCAGATGCAGCTGAATACTAGTATTTTGCATGGACCGACTGGTTATCTGACCTCCACAACCCAGTTAATGGGTAGCACGATACTGCTTGGTAACCGGGTAAAACCATCTACACATATACCTATATCCCTTGCGATGGGAGGGACAATTCTCTTGTAAAAGAGGGTAAACGATTGGTATACGAGTAGATGCCTGTACTTGCTTTTAACGTTTGTATTAAGTATAAATATTATAACCCAAAGATTAGGCAGAGATGTCGTCATTTTCATGTTTCATTCATTCATTTCAGCCGAAAGACGTCCACTGCTGGACATAGGCCTCCCCCAAGTTTCGCCACTTCTAACACTACTGATTACTGTAATTAAAGAATACTCTAGCAGACAAACCAATGACACAGGTCGTAGCAGACTTTTTTTGTCACTCAAATTATTCTTGAAGAGTGGACACGTAACAAATCCTATTACGTTGTATTATCCAATCAGACCAAACGTCCCGGATCACTGAACTGCTGTAGTCTTTATATTTGACCAGTTAATCTTGACATGCGGCAAAATAGCTTTTTTAATATTAAAGTACCCATTGCATTTGTCAGTTTTTTCTGACGACAGTACATTCTGTAAAAATTTCACCTTGAAAACTTAGGTGAAGTGAGCTGGCCATAGTGTCAATCCCTAGCATCAGGTGGAATGACAGCTCATTCAAGCTCACTTCACCTAAGTTTTCACGGTGAGATTTTTACAGAATAGACTGGCATATGTTTACCTAGTGCAACAACTTAGGGGCCGTTCAGGTATTACGTAAGCAGATTTTTTGCAATTATTAACCCCCGTCCCCCTCGTCAGCAAAAGTAAGCAAAGCTCTTACCCCCAATGCAAACGTTGGTACATGCATTTTTCAATATGTTCTGGTTTCTTTATTGATTCATGAGCGTCAATTATATGCGTTTCGTTTTCAAGCATAGACAAGTAGGGTTGCCATATGACCTTGAATGGCCCCTTAGTACCAAGATACTTGATCCTATATTTTGATAATTGATGATAACATGATCGTAAATCAATAAATGCTTTTATCGGAAAATAAATAAACTTAGCTAGCGAGGCCAGCAGAGAAGTATCTGGTATCTAGGAGTGTAGATAAAGGTCTTTTATATAACAATTTTGAGGTCAGTGTCAGGTGGTATGTTGAACAAAATATGAGTCGCGAGCGTACACTGACCTGCAAATAGCAAAAAACGTAAAAGAATTTAAATAGCGCATCCCCTTAAATATATTTCAGCAACTTAAACATAACTTAACGTAAAACGTCAATCAAATAACATTAGATAACCAAACTGCTTTCTTTCTTTCCAGGTCACCAAAAAGTAAAGAAGAATGCGAAAGCGAAGCCCTCAAATCGGACGCCGAAGCGGACCCCGAAACGAAAGATGAAGAAGCCGGTGAGGGGGCTCTGGAAGCGAAGATGTCCCTGATGAACGGTATCACGGTCATCGTGGGCTCTATTATCGGCAGTGGCATCTTCGTGTCACCTACTGGAGTCCTGAAGTATACTGGATCTGTTAACGCTAGTCTGTTAGTGTGGATAGCTTC
The DNA here is from genome assembly GCA_914767645.1 of Hydraecia micacea. Classification (NCBI taxonomy): domain Eukaryota; kingdom Metazoa; phylum Arthropoda; class Insecta; order Lepidoptera; family Noctuidae; genus Hydraecia; species Hydraecia micacea. The sequence continues at coordinate 2,536,281 of OU611798.1, forward strand.
AGGAGTGTTCAGTATGGTAAGTCATTTTAATTTCTTTTTAAATTAAATTCATTTATTCTAGACTAATTATATGTATTCAAATTCAAATAATAAAATCACTCATGACAAAAATCATGTCAAACAAATCATAGTACTGTCATCTCCTCACATGAAGCTGGATGAATTTCCCCAGCACTGCAGAGTCTGGCCTCTTAGAGATCATCTTTAGGATTCCGTTGGCGCTCCCCCGTATCCGGGTATCAGAGACATAATGACACAAAAGACATCGAGTCTTGCGTCAGCAAACATGCCTGACGATTAATGTTTCAGTTTTTTAAAGCGTGTCGTCCCACTCACTGGCGAACCATCACAAGAAAGACTGAAGCTGTAGCGAGACAGTGCTTCCTTATAACCCGCTCCCCTCTCACAGAGAGGAGGACTGTGTCCCAGCAGTGGGAACATTAAAAGGCTGATTACGCTTATGCTAAACAAGGTGGCAAAGCATCCCAAACGATGTCTTTCAAGAAATCTGTCTTTAATTTTGATAGAATTGCTTTAGGTAAAATATTATCGAAATCCGTCTTACGCTTGATGCTAAATCACGAGGGTTTTCTCAGCCATATTGTACTTAAAAAATATAATATTACATCCACTGATTAATTTTCCTTCCACAATTGCTCATGAAAATTACTTTTAAAAAGGATCCCCCTAGGGACTTATTAGGACCTACTTATTTTAAAACCAGCATAATAAGCAGATCTAAAAGATGGTTTCTCATGTTGCAAGAGAAATTGTTTCAAAACTCCGAGGGACTTATTAAAAACTGCTGTTCCGTAAATCCGTTCAAGAAAGTCTTTTTGAAATATTTTTATAATGATACTCATCTTTTGGTTTGAGTTAATGGTATATCTGTCCCTCCAGATAATGGTCTTTGGAGCCAGTCATTAGGTTTCTTGTTCAAGCTTTTATAGTATTCAAGAGATGTCGTACAAGGAATCTTATCAATTAGCATCCTCTGCCTAGCATTTTCTCAATTATATTGGGGTCGGCTTCCAGTTTAACTGGATACAGAACCAACGTTTCACACAGAGCGACTGCCTATCTGACATCTACAAGCCAGTTACTGGGGAACACGACTAACAAAATACCTATATCAATAATTGGATAATAAAAACTTGTTAGGATGATTAAATCGATCGTAAACTTTAGAAAAATCTGAGAAACAGACTCACGTAAAACACGCTACTTCAACTTTGAGATCTTGCAAATAAACGTAATATAAAGTCGATATTAATAACGTATTCTTATCTGGGCATTGATTGTGATGTTTATACCTGACCTATCTGTCGCTGTCGGTTTTAAATCCTAAGAAAAACACTTCTCCAAAAGGCCGTGTTCTTCACATGGTCATTTGGTTACGTGTTTGTCTCAATTTCATTAGGATGAACTGCAACTAGATTCATTAGTTTGGGTCTAATATAAAATTAGTTTATGTCACCTCTTCTACTTTTACCATGTCAAAATTTACTTTTTGTTTGCGTTAAGTTTTTTGCAGAAATCATCATTCTCCAGCCCTTATCCTAATTTACTTGGGGTCGGCGCAACATGTTTTTTTCTTCCATACTTCTCTATTAGTCGTCATCTCGGTAGTCACCCCTTTTATAACCATATCATCATTCACACAGTCCATCCATCCTTTCTTTGGTCTTCCCCTACTCTTATAGCTATTGACATTCATACTCAAAACTTTTCTCACGTCATTTTCCTTTTTCCTCCGTATCACATGCCCCTACCGTTTTTTTTTTGCAGAAATAAACATTTGATTTCTTTCTTTCTAATTAAATTAAGTTTTTTGGCCAAAGAATCAACATTCCTATGGATCGTGACAATACTACCAGCCTTTGGGCACTTTTACTATTGACTAAAAAAAAATTAGTTTTGAAATCCATTTTATATTAAGGTTCCGATCCTCCCTGCCAAAACGTATGTAGTTCCTTATCTCGAACACCATTTGTTCTGGGGTCTTTCCTGTCCATCTTTGTTTCACTTAAATACTACCTTTCTGTTTCTTCCAGTCTCGAAACTTTCATGTATTATTGCGTTATACAAATTACATAGCATGAATGCTGAACTCCGTTCGTTATCAGACCATAATTTTATGTAATCGTCTATACTAATATCACCACGTGTGCCATATAAAATTAAATGACGTACACATATGACATAAACAAAGCACTATCTATCACATGCCCGACAGAACACTACATGACCGATAGTCTACCAGGGATAGTAAACTTTAGAATATTCTCATTTGTCTTAAGTTCCCATATGGGCTTCCTCAAGGAATGGGGATTGTATTGGTCGAAAATGTTTTTGAGAACCGGGAAAGCTTTTATTTCTTTTCTGTGATTTAGGTGAGAAACTAACTCGTCGTACTTAGCTTTAATTTGTATTTCATGTTAATTTTTGAGGCACGGAAAGTGTTTTTCTTTTTGGTTCTCGAATGCAACTCCGGTATAATATATAAACATCGGTTTCAATAGCTGCATTTTCATTAATTACCAGCTAATATCCACGATCTGTGTCTTATTTTATTTTATAAATCAATCCGTTAATATTGTTTTTATCTCGCGCCATATTATTTTGGCCGTTCTTCATAAGTTGGAGAACCCTGCTATGTATGGTAATATGGCGTCGAAATAGCTTGTATTGCATAATACCTACCCATAATTTTACTGCGATCATGTGGTTTAACTGACAATCGTCTCTAGTACTCTTTTCATTCGTTACATTATCTTGTTTTTAGAACCTACACATTCGAATTTCAACTCTTTTTTTGTACTTGTAATGGCAATCATGTCATTTGGTTTTTATTATTTTAGTTATCTTTTATATGGATTATTTTTATACTTTATGAATGTGAGAATGTTGTAGGCCTTGTAGACTGTAGATTTGTAGACCATTTTCTATTTTATTAAGCTCCTGGAACTTTTTGACAGTACAAGTAATTTCGAAGAGGGTTAAGTAGTAATTTCAAGAAAGGACATTCCTAATGACAGTATTTCCAATGATATGGTATTTGACTCAAGGCTAAAAGGTATCGATTTGAACAAGGAACTTCATTGCTCGTCAAACGATGTAGCTATTATTGTTTTCAAATTGTTTTCTTTCTGATAAATCCTGAACAACATTTATGTGGTTTGATAGCAGGATGTACTCAACCACATATTTCCACCATTACTGGTCCTATAAACCCATATTAAACTAGTCGCTAATGATGAGTAATACTAATAGCATCGAGCAATCACGGTCGCCCTTTTCCAATAGATTTCATAAAATGTAATCGGTAGAAAATTGGTCGCACACTGGGTGGTCTTCTTTCCTTAAAATAAATAAGTTATATATTATTTCTATCAATTGCTGGTTAGCTTATGAAAGCTAACACTTAAATATTATACAGGGTAGCCATAGATTCAGTGCTCAGTTTTTTGATTCTGAACCAAAAATATTTGCTGTACCATACATTTTGACCGCGTCGGTATTGATTTTTCTATGAAAAAGCAAATTTTATTTTAGATAACCGCCGAAAAATTAGGGGAGGGTGTCTAGAATCATGTACTGAATTCATGGTAACAGGTTGTGCGTCGATGTCCCTCTCTGCCAGCCTGTACCAGCAGGCGAACATAGAGCCTCCTCTATTTTTGAAGTCGTTTAAAAAATTTAACACTTAAGTACTTTTTTCATTTTAAACATGTAGGTAGTCGAAACAAGATGTGGTGAAAGATGACAACCGTGAATGACGAGTTTTTTTTGGTAAATTTATTAAACGCAATTCACAGAACTTTTTTTAAACGCACATTCCAAATCATGACATATAGTTTGAATCAGAGCTGTCACTCATGTCTGTTTTGGAAAGGATCGGAGAACAAAGATTTTAAACAGTTTCCAAGAATTCTGGTCCTTCGACCCGCAAAGGTTGCTTGCACTCAGTTTGTTCATGTAAATTTAAACCATTATTAAGAAAAATTATGAAGCTTGCAGCAGTATAGTGGTCCAGTGGTAATGGCGGGACTTACGAGTTGTAGGTCGTGGGTTGGAACCCAGACAAGCGTTTTACTTTGTGTAAATAATTTCATCCCCACTACTTTCTCAAAACGACGAAGGAAAACATCGTGAGGAAACCGGCGTGTCCTAAACCAAAACTTCGAAGACATATTGTGACATCTCCCAACTTCCAACCCTCACTTGGCCCACTCCCTCTCAAAGAGTGGAGGCATGTGTCCTTGAAATGGGAACATTATAGGCTGATTATGCTATGCTTATACTAATGAACCTTTCTTCAAATTCATTATCAGACGAAATCTAAGTTTATGCAAAATCAAGATTGTTTGATTGATTAATGGACTAAATATGCAGATAGGTACGCACGGCGACACACAAGCTATACAGTTCCAGTATAAGCTGACTTCTCATTGTGCGAAAAACCTATAGGTAAAATGCGACGTCTTAGTAGATTCATACGATCAATCTAAATACTAGAAATAGAAAATAATGACCGAATTTTGAATTAAAAATAAAATTGTTTAGTGTTTAATCTAAGAAAGTAAACATTGCCTCTTATTTTATAGTGATATATGCTTTTCTTATCCTCAGGTAGGTGCATATTGCTATGCGGAATTGGGGACCATGATCCGGCTGAGCGGCGCTGACTACGCGTACATCATGGAAACATTTGGACCTTTCGCCGCTTTCATTAGGCTCTGGATCGAGTGCATGATCGTCAGACCTTGTTCACAGGTAAGGACTAGAATATCTGCATTTAGTTTTGGTGTATCTTAGGACTGTAATGCTGGGTTTTATTTATAAACGGTGCTTAGGTTGCTTAAAGTTAAGACACATTTAAACGTCAAAAATTGTATGGTTAAGCAGACGTTAATTTATTATTGGGTTTTTGCAACATTTATAAATAAACCCTTCGATATTTTCGTAGTAAACTTTTGCCAAAATGCAAAGATACAACTCTGAACTCTGTAGGTACGCACGGCTACACACCAAGCTATACATATACGCTGACTTCTCATTGTACGAAAAACTTATACAATGCGAGGTCAGCTAAAACTGGAAATTTATAGCTTGATATATCGCCGTGTGTGCTTTGACATCCAATGAATTCTAGTAGGTACTGTAGGTAGGGCCTGAAATCGTTGAATTTTCTCTACAGAAATGGCAAAATCTTACACCCTAATAATAGGAACGTTATACGTTACACACTTTCAGTCACAATCCTAAGGATTTTAAAGCGAACTAATAATCCATTGCGTCATATGTTTGAAAAATTCGACTCCTCAACAACGTAAATAACGCAATGAATGTTGTTGAACTGCCAAAAATTAAAGACATTGTGAGCCATTGTCAGTGTGTTATGCAATTACCCCGTTAGAACTTATGTTTCGTTATTCAAATTCTCATAAGATCCCATTTTGCTTTTGTTTTGTATGTGAATGACAAACGAAGATTAAATTTAGGTCCAGTACTAAATATCATACCTATTCGTATTTCTAAAGAACAACATAATACCAATAATGTAACAAAATCTAACAATAAATAGTAACTAAGTAAAACTAATTAACTTTTAAAAAGTAATGACGAGTAATTGTCAGATAACCGCAAGCCGTTGTGAGGAGATTATTTTCAGGAAGGTCATCTGAAACACATTGTTTCACTAAACTATTTAAAACTGTGCAAAAAAAATGACTAGGCGTTAAATTAATAATATAATTTCGGTCTGTTGAACTGCAAAGAACCTTCAAGATCTAAAAATATTGGGGTTGATTTTCACGTTAGGTAGCTAGCTATTGAATTCTCTTTCTGACCTTGATGTGTACCCTCGACAAACCTCATAATATACTATATCAACTTTCATAGCTGTTTTATTTTATTGGTCTATAGAGGTTTATTATAGTTTTCCCATTTCTTCAGAACCAGCCGTTGTATTGATTCATAATTTGAATATTCATATGACGCAATAACTAAAGCTCAGTATGTCATCAGACGCGGGCGGGTAATGACCTATTCCCATTGCGTAGGAGAGACAAGAATGGAATACAAATTAGAGCTTTCAGTGGCACGGTCAGCTTTCAGCGTTTTTCATGAATGTGGTGGATAAAAAGAATTTTATTACTGTTATTATGTTTTGAATTACATTAACAAACCAAATTATTGTGAAATTGTAACTTGGGTTCATAATAAAAATTTGAGAATGCATTTTAGCAAACGAAATGAGCCAATAACTCGAAATACCACTATTTTAAATAAATAAAAATGTCTCAAATATATTATCTATTTCCATAGAGACGCGATAAAATATTGCCACAGTAAATGAAAACCAACCCTAGTATTATCTTGAAAGCATCAGCCCACACATATTGCCCTCAAAGTAAATACTTAAGTACCTACAGCCCACGCTCATTGGATAAGCCTCTACGACTTTGTTAAAAGAACATTGAGCAGGAAACTAACATTTTCTTATTTTGCTACGAGTATGTATTTTACTTCTACATAATTTTATTATGTTGTCATTGTACCCTTATTGACGCCCAACGTGGGACTTATATCAATGTTATTTTCATCGCATTTGTTATTTTGACTGTAGATTGAACTCTATTGGTTGATAAAGTTCATTGGACTACATATTGTTACTTTATTTGTACAACAAAAAAACAATATTGCTACGGAGAATTGTTTTACCACTAGGTACGCCGACATTTTCCCTCATTGACGCCCAACGCTGGCCTTATTTAAATGTTATTTCCATTGGATTTCTGTTATTGTGAGACAATATTGACGAATATTAAGATTTATATTTAAGGAAAGCGCTGTTTACAATACCATATTATTACGAAGATTTATTTTACTACCTTTTCCCTTGTTCTCTCCCTTATTGACGCCCAACGTCCTTGGGTATTTATATGTTATTTTCATTGGAATTTATTTTACTGTGACCAAGGATTGAACTCTATTGGTCGGCTAAGTTCATTGAATTACATTTTGCTACTTTCTTTATACAACTCAAACACAATATTGCTACATGGATTGGTTTTACTACTATGTTAACATTTTCGCTTATTGGCACCCAACTTGGGACTTATTCAAAGTTATTTCTAATGGAATTTATTTTACTGTGAGAATGAGACAAAGGATTTAACTTTATTGGTTAATATGTTCAATAAACTGACATCAATATTGTGCAATTTTCTTCCTTTATTTATGAGGATACACAATATTGCTACAGATATTTGTTTTACTACGTATTACGCTGACTTTCCCCCTTATTGACGCCCAGCGTGGGACTTATTTAAATGTTATTTCCATTGGATTTATGTTAGTGTCTCACTAACAGAAATCCTAAATTGAACTTTATTAGTTCGTAAAGTTGTCTGAATAGATCTTATTAGTATAGCACAGATGGCAATGTATTTGATGTCACTGCGAGATTTTATTGGCGCCCAGCATGGGAACCAGAGCGTACTTTTTGTATCGAGTTTTGCTTTGGACTTTTATGCTAAATAGTATTGAATATGTAAACTACATGCTTTGACTACTGCTACAAAAGTTAAAACTAGATCTAACTTATTACATTTGCCAGTGATAGAAAGACAGAAAGTTTTGCCAATCTTGGCACAGAACACTAAAAACCGTCTGCAACCAAGACTAAAGGGACCACCATCGCCTCTTAGATGTGCCGTTCTACAAAATTCATAGAATGTAGGTAATGGTAGCTTCACAAGGTTATTTATACCCTCGTCGGCAAGTACTACGTCATAGACGTCTGGAGTTATTCGTCCGTGAACAGTCTAGTATTTTAACTTAGTCCCTCTTCACATACCATAAATCGTCTTTACAGCTTTCGTATGTAACGACATCTTTGTTTCCAGGCGATAGTGGCGTTAACCTTCAGTGTGTACGTGCTGAAGCCCATATTCCCGGAGTGTGACCCTCCTGAAAACGCTACCAGGCTGCTGGCAGCCTGTTGTATATGTGAGTATGTTTTACTGTTTTTTTGAAGAACGTTAACCTTTTAACCGCTTACGCCGCATTAATCTGACAAATATTTTCGTGTCCATTTCGCCAGGGTCATATATTTACGACCAAATACCACAGCTTGTTTAATCTGCTTTTTTATTTAATTACGCTGTATTCTATCAAGTATTTATTTTTGTTTTTTTTTTACTGATATGAAGTTGGTCGGTCAAAAGGTTAATGTTTACTGACAGATCAACATGACAGTTGGAAGTGGCTCGGTTAAATATCGATTCTAGATTGGTAATGGCCTGCGGGGTAATTGCGTAACACACTAACAGTAGTAATGGCTTTCATTTTGACAGTTCAACAACATTCATTGTGTTATTTACGTTGCTGAACAGACAAATTTTTCGAACATATGAAGCAATGGATTGGCAATATTCTTCAAAATGATTCAGATTGTGATTGAAAGTGTTTGACGCAATTAAGGTGCTGGCCCTTTTATGGACAACCACAAATTGAAATTGGCGGAATATTTGCTAACCTGTATTACCGTGATGGTTACAAAACTTATCATTCTAACTTCTAAGTTTGATGACATTACTTCAATCTAATTCCTGAAATACCAAGGAATACCTACAATTCGGTCCTTAGCTCCACTTTACGCGGTAGTAAGTAATCAACTTTGAGCGACGTGTCTCGAATCGGGGATATACTGGATCCTTCATTTACAGACTAATTTCCATGAGTTGCATGCCGTCAATATTAAAAAGTTTTCCCTTCTATAGGGATAGGAAAATTTTGACAAGCCATAAAGTTTGTGTTTCGCAAGAAATTATTTTACGAACATAAAAAAAACCTGCTTTTGGAGGGCCTCTAAGTAATTAGGTATTAAGCATTATTTACAACGTTGTTCCAACAGTAATATTAAAAGGAAGCACCGCCCCAGATATATTTTATCACAGCACGAAGAAGTATGCAAGTTATTTTAATAAGTCTCGAGTCCCCAGTCGACTTAATAGCTTCCGAATTCCTTTATTATTGTGCCAGCTTCCAATCTAAAAGAATAAATATTAAATTAATGAAAGGAGGTTTTGTTGTTATTTGCAAGGTTGAAACAAGCGAAACGATTTGCAAACATTAAGATTTCAGAGATTATATAAATACTAGCTTTTGTCTCCGTTTTCGCCCGCCTGGATGTCGCAATTAATCCCACGGAAACGTATTACCGTATTATGCATTTTCGAAATCTATTTACAATTGCCGGAGATATCGCGTTTTTGGAAACGACGTAATCGTAACCTTTGAGTAGGTACAAAGGCACTGCTTATTTCTTGAGACATTTCCTGAATGTTTGTTCTAGAAAAGCGAAAACGATTACAACAATGTTTTTATCCCCAGTACTGCTAACATTCGTGAACTGCTGGTCAGTCCGCGCCGCTACGAGGGTCCAGGACTGGTTCACGTACGCCAAGCTGCTGGCGCTCTTCATCATCATAGCTGCCGGAATCTACCAGCTTTGCAGAGGTAAGTGTCCCATTGGTCATATATGTTTTATAGGTTTCTTGAAGGCAAACGTTTTGACAAAGCGTGATGTTACTTGGCGTCTGTACAGTACAGACGCAAGCACATCAAGCTACCAGAAACTGTCAAATTTTCCCAGTCAACTTTGAACCTTATGCTTTAGCGATACAGTTGAAAAGCTATTAAATACATTTGACAGATTGTATTACCTTGATGTGAAGGATGTGATTGTCTCTGCGGCTACTTGCGGTTGTGTTGTGACTTGTGGTACCTGCAAAATGTGGATGTGTTTGCGTTGTGGCCGGCCGCTAGATCGCGGTGTCGTTGGTGGTTGCGACGTGACTGTGATGTCGTTGGTATCACACACGCGGTCGATAATGACGACGAAATGTGGTCCGTGTGAATTTAACTATTCATTTTCATACAAATTAGCGCCCGACCACGTGTTGTGGTTGTGGTGTGGTTGTGGTACGTGTGAAACAAGAATTACTTTGAAAGACTTGTCAGTGGCAGCAAGCCAATAGCAACCTTATTTCAACCAAAATAAATATCACTGTGATTTTACTGTAAAATAAATGTGAAAGGACTATAGAACAGACCATCACCCAAACAATTTTATCTAAGTACTTTATAAGGTCCCATTAAAATAGATGGACAAAAATTAAGAAATCATTCAGACCACCAAAATAAGGACGATGGTAAAAAAATAAATAAGAAAAACGCATTACATATTTTAAAAGAAAAATAATCAGCTAACGAAAACACACTAATGTGCCGGCAATTTATTATTTTAGGTCAAAATAAATCATTTTAATCAGTGTTTTTTTTGCTTGGATATCTTTGGTTAGACGTACTGAGCGCTGCCTGTGTTAAAATTTGTCCATCTATTTTAATGGGACCCTTTATATCTATAATTGCAAAGTGCAAGATGTTTATAAGTTTAAACGCTTGCTCAATTACTGAGAATACACTGATCAACCTTGGACATTTTAAAACATTTGTTCAAACAAGTGTTACTTTATAGAGTTTTAAACAAATATTATATTACGCTATAGAGAATGTGTAATAATTCGATATAGCCTGAATATTACGAAGAATGAACAAGTAAGGATATAAGGACTAATGAGGGACAGTCTTTGGTCCTTAGATCCTGCAACCATAATAATTTACAAAAGAAAAAAATGCTTCAAGTGCACGAAATTCACATTCTGACATGGCTTAATATGCATTTAGATAGATGCTTTAGGTAGGGTGGGACGCCCCCCAGCTAGATGGACAGACGACCTCAAAAAGGTGGCTGGGACAGACTGGATGCAGAAGGCGGAGGATAGGGTGTTGTGGCGCAGTATGGGAGAGGCATATGTCCAGCAGTGGACTGCGATAGGCTGACTTGATTGATTAAGGTGTTTTTAACTTTAAAAGCACCTCAAGCAAGGCAGTTGCTAGGCAGGCAGAATCTAGTTTATTAGGTATATAATTTATTTGATCATTGTGATCAATGCTTGAATCTCTTCTGTGTGAGAAGCGGCCATGGCAACAGCAATGATCTACAGTAAAGAAAAATATGATACGTTATCAGAAACAGATGAAACCAGCGGTGCTATTCTGTAAAAAGATCACCGTGATAACTTAGGTGAAGTGAGCTGTCATTCCGTCTGATGCTACGGATTGACACTATTGACAGCTCACTTCCAACTCACTTCACCTAAGTTTTCACAGTGAGATTTTTACGGAATATCACTACAGTTATAAGAACAGTGCGACTAGACACACTAAAGAATTTGATTGGGTTTATTATGATTACACAATCGCGCTCACGACACGATAGTTTTAAACTTGACCGTGATCTACTTACGTTTATGCAAATATGACGCTTAGAAATGGAAACAGCTGTTACATCGTTAGGTTTTATTGTGTTTTTATTTTAATTTATGGTAAGGCGTGTAGTTAGTGGAGTTGAAAGTGTAAAGTTCGTCTGTGAGAGTAGATATTACTTACTACATCATTTATTTCTGCTATGTTCAGTCAACAAAAGAGATAAGTATGCAGGATCGTCGGATATAGTAGAAGTTTAGTAAGAAACCGATGGATGTTCTCGAATAAAATAGAATTTAATTAATAGGAAACAAATAGTTCATTTATCAAATTAAATTTCAGTCGACAACTCCATCGGTTTCTCACTAAACTTTTTTTTTTTTTTTTTTATTACATTAATTACCGCGGACTTGGTGGTCCGCGCCCTTTTTTATAGTGTTTTATTGTTTACATTTTTCTTTCTTTTCCTAGGGAACAGTTTCATACTCCCGCATCGGACACATCCATATTACTCTAAACTTACAATACTAGCTTAAATCTACGTGAGTCCATCTTTTTATACATATACTTATATATATATATTTTTTTTTTTACATATAAAATTATTATAATGATACATATTTACATACATGCTCATGCACTTCATGCTATTAATTTTTTTTTTTTTTTTTTATAAATAAATAAGTAAACTAAAATACATAGGTACATACAACAGGCATTACAATTACATTTTTGTTTAGGCATTACAACTTAATTATTTTATGTTATTATATATTTTATTTTCGGTACATCTTATTATATTAGTTAATGAAAACGTTATACATCATTACAAACAAAAAAAAAAAAAAATCAGCTGTTCCCTACATTTTGACGAGTTATACGAACATAAATGTAGGGAGCAGCTGATTTTTTTTTTTTTTTTGTTTTTTGTTTTTTGCTGTTTGTTATCTATTAATAAAATTAAATTTCATTAGAGAACATCCATCGATTTCTTACTAAACTTCAACTATATCCGACGATCCTGCGTACTTATCTCTTTTGTTGACTGTACCTACCAAGATAAAGTATAATCATAAATATATATTTATTTCAACAACATATTACATCAGGCACTGTTTAATGAAATGAAAGGTGTCTGAGATACGAGGGTCCCGATTTACAGATCACCCGGCTCTCTTAGATAGGGCACGTAAATTCACAAAACGGAAAGAATCAAGATATTATCTACCTAATATAAGTTTGGAATCGTGCATTATGAATTGTATCTTATCCACCTAACCAAGTAAACAGCTGGTAGGCTGAATAAGTACTTTGAATAGTTCTCCCTATCAACCGACCGCACTTGGGAACTTATCAACTAATATGTCTCCATCGCGTTGGTAGCACAGAACAGATAAAAGAAGTTTTAACTGTTCTGTGGTTGGTAGCATTGTTGCAGGACTGAGGACACCCCTCTGAAGGGTTAAGGGAGGTCAAATTTTGAAATGACAAGAATTTTCTACCAAGTTTTATTCGTCGATGCCTTCGACTTTCTTTAAGTGCTTGGTGTCCACGACTACCTATCCACTACCACTTTATTACGAATTTGCCTACCTACTTATAGCAAATTCGTGAATCTTGAAAAACTAAGGATAGGTACATGCCATTAAAATATTATTATTTTACTGTAACTTCTTGGATAGGTTGTTGACAATGCAGCGTGTGCATGTATACGTATTCAAAGGTCTGAGGGGAAATTCTCGTAATTTTTAAGAACGTTCACAGTCTAATCTCAGTCTCAATCTGTTAAAATAGGTACTTACCTCTTTAAGGATGTGGTACTTACAGAGCATTGGTACCAATATCGTAATCGCGAAAAATTTATCAACTGTCACATAGAAAACTTCAATACCTACTGGACCTAAACGCTGACATCTAATTTTGTACGTATTGCACTTTTCTATGAAACAGCAAATTTTTTTTCATAATCATATATATACTAAAGCCATGGTAACTGGCTACACGTCGATGTCCCTGCGACCCTGTAAGTATTCTACTCTATTAAAAATCGAGATGTCAAGATCCAGCCGTGCACTAACTAGAACCAAATCCATATTTCTAATAACCTTCCAAAACCAATCTTAGTCCAATCTCTGGTGGAGAGCTCAAGTGTTGACTCAATTTGCTTGAAGATTGCTCTCCGTTATCAGCCGCTCATTTTTTATCTGTCGCCTTGAACTCATGCTAACGGGTTTGCGATTGACAGTACTGTTGTTATGGCGGCTTGTTCAGGATGCTTGTGGACTATTGTTTGTATTGTTGTGGTGTTGTTAAAAATCAAATGAGTTTTTTTTTTTTGCTGTGTTTTTAATGAGTGTTTTGAAGGGAATTTATGGGTTCCAGATGCAATACCTAAGGTGTTTGTATGAACAAATTCCATATTGCATCTGAAACCCACTAAAGTAATGATAATTTAATGATGAATGATAACTTAATTACACAGGTTGGTAGGAAGACTTTAGTAAATCGTTTTCCTTAAAAAAATATATATACTTACTTATAAATTTCCGAATTGAGAACCTCCTACTTTTTTGAAGTTGGTTAAAATTTTTTGGCTAATATTCACGTCAAATGTCCATGTTACATAGATAAAATACTCATAATCGGAGACTACAGTCTAACCCTGGATTTGTTGACAAATTATCCGATTAGAGCTTTGATTGAAAACTTTTTGACCCAGCCAAGATTGAATTAATGGAAATTGGTCCTTAGATCCGAAATCCTAAACAAAACAACGATAGTGAATAATGTAACAGTATGTATAACAGCGGGGCAATTGCGTAACACATTATCAATCGGAATCGGTTTCATTTTGACAGTTCAACAACATTCATTGCGTTATTTACGTGTTGACCAGACAGTAAATTTTTCGAACTTATAAAGCAATGGATTATCAATTTGCTTCAAAATGATTCAGATTCTGATTGATAGTGTGTTACGCAATTACGGTGCGGGTGCCCAACACATTCATCCATGTCATCCAAATATCTATCAATGAATATGCAGCTTACCGCAACAATACCAACTTGACGTAACCAATCAATGTCAAATGTCCCGACCATCAAAACAGAAAACTATATAGTATTAACATTAAGTAAGTAATATTAAAATAGCGAACGTTGAATATATTCAAATTAATGCTACAACGGATTAGATTGCAAATAAACACCACATTATCCTTATGGTTTTTTAAAAATCGAGAATCGTTTCCGGATTTTTTTGCGAGGATGAGGGCCGTATTTACCGTGTTAAGGAAAAAGTCGATAATATTGAAAGATATAAAATTATATATCTCCTTCATAACCACTTATGGAAACGTTTACCATTTATTTCAATCAGGTACTTTTGAACGTCAAAATTTAAAAGAAAATAAAATAGAAATGATTCTTGCACCTTCTAAAGGGTAATTTCGTAAAGAGGAGAGTCGGCAAGAAACTCCATAGTTATTTTTTTTTATTTTTTACAAAATTTAGTACAAAATAAGGCTTGAATAGGGATGCAGGGGTGAATCGGGACGAAAATTGAAAATGGGTTTTAACGTTGAAATAATATAGTTTGTCGCCAACAAGGGCAAGCAACAAGGGTTGTTAGTTTGCAACAAGGGCATTTAATCGTTAATTATAATACAGTAAACACATCAGAGTCCGTTTTGGAAAATCCCTTTTAAAGTTTCGTCCTGATCCACCCCTGCATACTTATTCACCCCGTTTATTTCTATTCATGGACGGATTCTCTTGACGGATAATGCGTGATTCGGTTGTTTTGTAAAAGAGGTCGTAATTGTACCTACAGTTGTTTTTTTTTTATTATAAATGGTGCCTGAGAATTGGCAATACGTTCGCCCCCTAGCATATGGGACCCAATGATAAGACTAAAACGTCCACGGTTGATTTAAAGGGGAGCAAATACTCACGGGGCGAGGCCCCTGGGGATGG
Source organism: Hydraecia micacea (assembly GCA_914767645.1). NCBI lineage: Eukaryota > Metazoa > Arthropoda > Insecta > Lepidoptera > Noctuidae > Hydraecia > Hydraecia micacea. Next base: position 2,551,595 of record OU611798.1, read on the forward strand.
CGCAAAAAGAGAGCAGCTACATCAGCGAAGCCCATAACTCTAGCTGTTTTGCGTGGATGTGACGCATGTTTTCCCCCAACTTGACGCAGACGTCATGCTTACCGTAAATAAACATATTATTTTCTTTCTTTCTATCTAAAGACCAATTCTCGTGATTTTAATACCTATAGTCGCAGTTTCACCTCGGCGACAAACAAATGTCATAAAATTGTCAAAACTGTAGGGTTTGGCTGGTCTTTGAAAATAAACCCTGTATTATAGGTGTGCGCTGTGTGTGTGCGTATGAACGTAAACGAAGCAAAACAAAGTCTGTATGTAAGGATAGTAGAAGGTGGTGTTCTGTAGTTTCTGCCTACCCCCATGGGAACAAGGCGTGAGTTTATGTATCTATAGCCTATTGAAACTTATGTTTCAAATTAATATTATTTCAAGTTAAACAAATATCAACTTTATTTCAATGGGAATTAAGTTGATTTCAGAGTGACTAGCACTATTGAAAAAGTAATAAAAATGGTTGAAGTTGTAGCGTAAACTGAACTTTATTGTGTAGGATTTAAAATTATTTTCCCATAAACTCATATTTGTTCACATTTTTTTTAAATAAATCTTGATTGTAGTTTATGTTTAGGTATGTATAATATAAAAACATTGGGCAATTATTATACTAATAGACCGCAGTTATGGATTTATAACTCCAAACAAGGAAAGTAATTAATACAAAAATTATAAGGTATGGTCAAGAAAAATAACTGTGGTATTATATTCCTTGAAATTGACCTAGATCTAAGTCTGCGAATCAATCAATTATTTAAAAATTATGAATAAACATTGCCAAGCAATTACCTACGTTTCGCTAAGCAGTATTGCTCATTGCCTCATTCATAGCTGTTTATTGAGGTGAATGAAGTTTTGAAAAAATATAATGACGGGCTGGCGGCACGGCGGCGTGGCATGGCTTGACAAATGACTATCTTAAAGAAAGAAAGAAATATATTTATTTAGCACAGACCAAAAGACACACAATACACCAGATACATACATCAGATAAAAACAAACAAGAAAAAAAAATTGTCAAAATAAAAAGTGTAAAGTACCTACGATTTAAAAAAAAAATATATACTTACTTATAAAAAAATAATAAAAAATTAGCAGGAGAGTGTGCCTCACGGCTGCGCCGAAAAGGCTCAGTTCAGCAAAAATGCCAGACAACTAGTGCCTGACGCTGGTTTTCAACTGGACCTGTCACATGGACATCTCAGCACTCAGCTTTCGTCGATATCGTCACAAGGGGACTTGAGCATACCGCGGGATGCTGCGGTATAGTAAGTATGTCACGGAAGGTTTCGGCCATGTCGCTCGTGCCGCTAGCCCGCCATTATATTTTTTGCGCGCCACTTTTCACCACCCAGACTGGAGAAAGAAGTTTTTGAAGCGGACAAATTGATTTCGCGTTCCACCCTCCTATGGGAACCCTTATTTGTTTTTTTACGTCATGCCTCTGAGGGATAAGGGGAGATGGTTTTATTTTTTGCCGAGGACACTCCTTATCTATCTATCCATACATACTCGTAATATTATAAATTCGAAAGTAACTCTGTCTGTCTCTATGTTACCTTTTCACGCCTAAACCACTCAACGGATTTCGATAAAATTTGGCAGAGAGTTAGATTGCATCCCAGGGAAGGACATAGGATAGTTTTTATCTCGATATTCCCACGGGATCGACACGTATGCGGGTGAAACCGCGGGGCGCAGCTAGTATACTATAGTAATAATAAAGTTGAAGAGTTTTTGTTTGTTTGAACGCGCTAATATCTGTAACAACAGTCGTTTTTTTTTTTGCATTTGATAGACTAATTCATGAGGAAGGCTAATAGGCTATTTTTCAAGACTGTGGGTCATTTTTTTTTCTCTGTTTTCTGTTAGTTTTTGTCATAGACTGGCAGTTTGAGTAATTTATGTGGCCTACCCAAATGTCCCTTCTTTGGTATTGTTCGTCGAATGATTGAGCACCTTAAGTTTTGAGTCGAGCTGCACGATTTCTGACAAATGCGTGCACTGACTGGACAGGTCCACTCAATCTGTATGGTTCTTTCTTCAAAAGACCATTTCAGACATCGATCTTCGTGGTCTTCTCATGATCTGACCAAGATTACTTATGTCTGGATTTAAAAAGGAGGTATTCCACTCAGAGCACTGATTTGAACCGCACTTGGACGAACAGCACCTGAGCACTTCCACTAACCGCACTGAAACAAAATTTTGTAACGTGGAGACTGTGATCTCTGAATTTGTTTCGGCCTTTCTTCTTTCTTTTTTGTAGGTAGTCAGATAGGGAACGCCGACCTCATATAGTTTTTAAAATATGATTGACGTGTAAGTGTTTAGGCAAACCTACTTACAGAAATAAAATCATTTAACTTTATGCTAGGAATCTTAGACTTAGGAGCCAAGCAAAAAAAAAAAACAAAGGAAGAAAGAACAAGAACCACGAAAACGAAGTAGGTAATAGCGCGAGCAGTCGATGCGATGGGGAGGGTCAAGGTAACAAGAAATTTCAAAAGTTAGTTTCTAATTTAAAAAAAATCGGAGAGTTATTTGTTTGAATGCGATAACCTCTGGAACAGGTCGTATTTGAAAAAAATCTTATCTGTTACCAAGGAAACACAGGGGTCAGGATCTACTAAGATTAGACACCAGACATGCACAATGCACAAATAAGATCAATTCACACTTCCTTCGAGTCGTGGGCGTCGCCACAAAGAGAGCGTTATTAAATGATTGCTGCAATCCGGGTAGTGCCCAGTTCGTGTGAAATGACATTACAATAGATTGCTAGGTTACTGAGGAGTATCTTTGGCGTCATAAGTTTGCTTGAAAGGACTGGCAGAGTTAGAAGTGGTGTTATTAAACGCAAACTCAATCTCAACTGAAACTCAAAGCATTTATTTCAAATAAACCAATTACAGGCACTTTTGAATTGTCAAGGGGTCGATCAGTCAGAAAGATGAAGCTAGTTGGCCATTTTGCTTCGATTTTCAATGAGACCAATCTCTAGCATCCAGTAGTATCAGGGAATTATGACTGAGTTTGTCGTGTTGCAGTATATCCTACCAATTGATCCTGGATTACAAAGTTTTGCGGTTTAATTTTCTGTCTGCGCTGCACTGTCAAGAATGTAGAGCTATTAAGATAAAAAAGAAACTACAAAGACAGCCTAAAAGCAAAGATTTAGAGATCAGTATTGTGCATCTCAAAGTTAAAGCAGACGAGAATTTGGGTGGACCACATTACAAACATGCTCCTACATCACTTTTGTGGTTGGCTGCACGTATTTTTCGGGACACATAGGATATAATATGGTCCGTTACAAAATTATCTGCTGAAACTGTAAACAAACCCTGTTCAGGTTAAATTCTTACGCAGTCCATGTTGTGTGTGGGTGTGAATGATGAATGTGTACTAATTCCCTTTATTACTCACTCACTAAGGGAATTAGCACACATTCATCATTCTCTATTAACGTTATATCTTTATTAGCTTCTGCCCGCGATTTCGTCCGCGTAAAATTTCACCCTCCCCCCATTCGCCCTCTTAGGGGTGAAATTTCGAAAAACTCTTTCTTAGTGGATACCTACTCTTCACATAGAACACACCCTCTAAATTTCATGTCTCTTAGGCTGTGCGTTGTAATATCAGTCAGCCAGGACTTTGAATTTTATATAAGTAGATTTTTGTATTGATGCACTGCGGTGCGACATGGCTGTAATGTGCGTTTAGCTTTACATTAACCTTCATTTATTTCTTCTTCCAGGTGAGGTGCAACACTTCACGTTCGAGGGCACCACCAGTGACGTCACCTCCATCGCCCTATCTTTCTACTCGGGATTGTTCGCCTATAACGGATGGTACGTACGACGTTCTCCTTTCAGAAAGATTCGATTATTAAGGTCAAAAACTGTAATTTGAGAATAACTAGCATTGCTATTTAGTGGACTAGCTATAAGCCTAATTTTAAAGTTGTTAGGGAGGGGGCGCCCACGAGCAACTTTTGTCTCAGCAACTAATTTGTCTCTCTAATCAAGTCTAAGTGTTTGTGCGAAAGTGCGCGCATGTAGCGATGCGACAAAGACTGCACTTTCATACATTTGATGTGAGAGACAAAGTTGCTGAGAAAAAGTTGCTCGTGGGTGAGATGCTGTTGATTAGATCTGATTTTGGCTATTATAAAAATCCCGTAAAAAAAGGAGCTTGCAAAGTTTTTGAATATTTGCGCTGCTTTCTTTCGAATAGAAAACTGAAAGCCAGACTTGATCTACACCTGGAAGTCTTGCTGCAAGAATCTGTTGGCGCCTTAGTGACATTGACAGGGGGGCGTTGTTGATGCACAGAGAAAGAAAAAGAATGAAAATACGTTTATTTCCGGTAGACATGACACATAAATAGAACACAAACACAAAAAAAAAAATAACAACTTGGGGGAAAACATGCGTCACATCCACGCAAAACGGCCATCGCTCTGCATAATGTTAGCATTATGCTGAGTGATTATATACTTACGATATCTTGTGCAATGGTTTTGTGAATGTCACTTGAAATGTACCTAGTTAGCTAGTTAGTTCCGATTTTAGCTATGCGCCACAATAATCTTATTTATTTATTTATAACAATCTTACCTACACTATCATTACAGATCTATGATTCAATGCGACAGAGTGGCCTTACTAACTAAATCCTAAATCTACACCTTATACCTAGTTAAAAAATATCTTAATCTAAATAACTTAACTATCTTGTAGCGCTATGCTAACTACTATAGCTAATACCTATTCCTGTCCTCGAAAATACTAGTAAAACTATTTTTTTTTTCCACCAGGAACTACCTAAACTTCATAATAGAGGAGCTAAAGGACCCCGTGCGGAACCTCCCCCGCGCCATCGCCATTTCCTGCACCCTGGTCACCGTGGTGTACACCTTCACCAATGTGGCCTTCTACACCACGCTGTCGCCTACTGAGGTATGGTCATCAACATCGCCATCTCCTGCACACCACTGTCGCTTACTGAGGTATGATTGAAGGCTTGCGCGGCTAAGATACCTCTTTCGATTTCTGAACGAAACAACTAATAAAAATATCCTATTCTAAGTAGGTACAGACGGTAGCACATCAAGCTACTACAATCTGTCAAATTTCTTTAATAGATTTTCAACTTTTTCGTTACAGAAGGTTCAAAGTTGATTGGGAAAATTTGATAGTTTCGGGTAGCTTGATGTGCTGGCGTAGTGGCGTCTGTACCAGATTGTAACTAACTTTGCACCTCAGCCCATTACCCACAGAATTACATAAAGGAAGAAAACCGATTTAAAATATTGACGCAATCATTACCTTGCCATTCACCACAGACGGGGATAATCTGTGCCATTCACTCATACCGAGAAGGACTACGAAAATAAACATAATTTTTTCGATACGAACTTACGATTCTTAGTAAATCTTGCCGCAATTCTTGTTATTGCCAAAATGAGGAAGCGTTTATTTAGTCAATGTTATTGTCCTCTTGTATTCAACCGTACATGAAGGTTAACCATGTAAATAATTATACTTAATAATCACTTACTTTACGCCAATAATAAAATAATAATAATACCTACCTATCCTCTATATATAATATGGCCGCGAGGCCTTTAGGTACTTATATAAAGATAATTTTAAAAACAATACAAGAGACTAGGTATGTAGAAATTAAAAAAAAAATTCTTTGTTAGACTATAATTAATATTGTGTCTTGTTGCTGGGCAAACGCCTCCCCTTTTTAGGGTTCCGTACCAAAATGGTAAAAAGGAACCCTTATAGTGCGGCTCAGTCTGTCTGTCCGTCTGTCACAGCTGGATATCTCAAGAACTTTGCGATCTCTGCCCATGTTGGCCCTGCAAACATAATCAGATATTTAGTTAGATAGATAGTTTTTATTAAAAACATTAAAAAGTAGGTAGGTACAGTACTTAACATATTTTCGTATTTAAAAGTTAAAAATGCGTTAACATGTTACCGTCCTCTTAGGTACTTTTAATGCTGACCTGCCTGCGTGCTTACATTAAAATTGTAATAAAATTACTTTAAAAACGAGTAAAATACAACTCCACCAGGTGCTTTTGGCGCGTTGCCAAAATTGGAACAAAAAAAAGGTGCCACGGTAGAGAACAGCCAAGTTAAAAAAAAAACCACAAATATTTACTTACAAAAAAAATTGTTTACGTGCCCTGGAGACTAGTTATGTTTAATTATTATCTTTCAACCTTCCATGAAGTACCTAATTAGTTAAAAATGTCATTCTAGGTGCTAGGTTCAGCGGCTGTAGCAGTAACGTTTGCAGAGCGTCTGTTCGGATGGTTCGCCCTCTCCATCCCACTGTTCGTCGCAGCTTCCACCTTCGGAGCCGTCAATGGAGTGCTGCTCACTTCTTCAAGGTAAATATTTTAAATTTAAGCTTTCGTGGCGCCATCTGCAACGTCACTTCCTAACATCACGCTGACATCACGCAAAAATCCTGCATCGCGCAAGCAAAGTTATCCGCGCGATTAGAATAATACAACACCCCGACATTACCTAACTGTCAAGCAGTAGCCCACCTGCAGACACAATACCCGTCTGTTCGGTCGATCCTCCCTTTCCTATGGAGGATGAGTGAATTTTACACCCGATACCTATAGAGGTATCGGGTGTTTACTTTCTTTGTTTAAAACAACAATATATTAATCAATTCTATGTTTAAAGGGTTTTCAAAATGAATGATACATAATATAGTTATGAAGATCTCAAAAAAGAGATGTTTACTATTTGCTAAGCTTATTTTCCTATGACACGAACCTAAAAAGGTCTCACTGCTCAACTTCAACATTCTCGTTCACGTTTTCGTTTATCACATCACACGACAAAACCTGTGAAAGTAAATTAATGTGACTAGGTATTACAAAGGCTAGTAGTGAATGAAGGCCGTGAAGGTTGTGTGCGAAACACAATCGCAATTTTTTTTTTTCAATTTAATAACTCCTTCTGAGTTTATAATTTATACCACAGATACCTAGCATAAGCCTTGGTGGGCTGCACACTGATTGCGAAACACGCTATCATTCACAATCTGAATCACTTTGAAGAATATGATATTGCTAATCCCTTGCTTCATATGTTTGAAAATTTTGTCTGCTCAACAACATAAATAACGCAATGAATGTTGATGAACTGTCAAAATGAAAGCCATTACAACATACGCAATTACCCCGCTGGTTCCCACTGCTGAGGCTGGGACATAGGCCTTCTCTCTGGGCTCTCCCAGAGAGCCAGTGGCAAGTGGGCTATAATCCACCACGCGAACACAGTGCGGGTTAGTAGATTGTCATGTCTTCTAACTTTTCCTCCTGATCGATCGGATTCCTCACGATGTTTGCCTTTACCGTTTTGAGAGAACTTATATAGTCCGGTCAATTTAGACATTCGAAGCTACATAAATTCCCACCAAGCTGAAAATCAGTAGGATTGTTTAAAATATGATTAAAAATAAAATTTGAAAGTTCCCCATCTTTCCCCTGTATGGAAAAATTTTTATTCAAGGTCAAAGGTAAAAAAAATGAGTTTTTCGCGATTTTCAGCAAAACGGTAAGTTTTATCATAAAAATACTTCAGACAAAAATTGTAGATCATAAAATTCTCTACAAAAAATGTATCAATACTTTTTCCTACGAGCCACCGTTTTTGAGATATAGCGATTCAAAAAGTTGTAATCGTCATAATATGCACACGTTTTCACGCCAGAAACTGAGGTTGGAGGAAGACAAGCTAATTGTACTTGTTTTTTACTTTTGGTATTTTTAACGAAACATGCATATCTATACTTATCTAAGAAGGTAGTTTTTTTAGGAGCTCCGTACATAGAAAGAAGAAAGTGAATGCCGTTAGTGATAATTTCTTGTCGAGTTGAATTGCTATTTTTAAAAACTTCAGCACATTGAACTAAATTTTGTTTTTCAAACATTTTGAAAACTGTTATTTCACCCCTCCTGTAAAATGCAGATGTCGTATCACAGCCAGTTATTGCGTGTAAAAATAGTACCTTCATGATTTGGACACTTTGCAAAAGTAGATAAACTTTTTGATGAATATATTTCCGATTGATGTTGAGCTTTTCCTGGTTTTAAGAAGAAAATAGATTTTTCAGTTGGAGTTCGAGCAGTGAGTAATACGAGTAAGTCTTCACCAACAACAATAGTTGTATTTGTCAAATTGAAATGCTCTATTGCTGTTTCAATTATCAATACATCAGCATTGGCATTGGCTTATTTTACCAATATATTTTCAGCAGTAAATTTTTCTTTCAACATTGAAATGAACCGAGACTTGTTGTGAGTATTTGTAAGAAATTTTTGTTGACTGGTTGGAACTGTCATATTTTTATCAAATAAAATATAATTTGATGTAGATGTTCGACGACGTTGTTCTGCAGCTTTGGTACTTCTCGTGCAATAATTATAGCCATCAAATACGACAGTAACTCTGGAACCAAAATGTCGACGTACATACTGTACGTATTTATCTAAGATAACGTTAAATGTTTCTTCGCTATCCCACACAACGCGATGTAGTAAGTATCCTCCGTCAATGATGTATGGCGCATTTGTGTTGTTAATATCAAAATCGTACCTTTTTGAAACAATCGTAAATGGCAGACTTCTGGGATTCATGGCAGACTTCTGGGTTTCATTTTACCTGATATTCTTATAGCTATAACTTATGTATATTTTATATTATAAGTGTAAGTTACAATGACCGATAGAAAAATATTTTAACATAATAAATATATTACAACTATAGAGATACGTGGCGCACTCATGCATATTATGACGATTACAACTTTTTGAATCGTTATATCTCAAAAACGGTGGCTCGTAGGAAAAAAGTATTCATCCATTTTTTGTAGATAATTTTATGATCTACAATTTTTGTCTGAAGTATTTTTATGATAAAACTTACCGTTTTGCTGAAAATCGCGAAAAACTAATTTTTTTGACCTTTGACCTTGAATAATTTTTTTTCCATACAGGGGAAACATGGGGAACTTTCAAATTTTATTTTTAATCATATTTTTAACAATCTTACTGATTTTCAGCTTGGTGGGAATTTAGGTAGCTTTACTCTTATTTTTTGGTCTAATTTGACCGGACTAATACCTACATGGTATAAAAGTTAGAAGTGAATATACTGCATTTAGTAGATGTTTAATATTTAATGTTAATTTCATCAGAATTTGGTTTACCGTCTACAACCATTAAACAAGTGCGGCTCTTTATCACCGGCAGAGGTTGGCCGATTGGCGTAACCAACAAAAACAATACAAGACGGCGTATGGTCCTAGTTAGTAATTCTTCTATTCTAGCTAGAATAGCTGATGCCATGATAAAAATCCTAGGTAGTGAGAAAGTGATAAACTCCAAGAGTATACAGACACCAGCACATCAAGCTACTACATTCTGTCAAAATTATTTAATACATTTTCAACTTTATCGCTAAAGCTTAAGGTTCAAAGTTGATTGGGAAAATTTGACAGTTTCGGGTAGCTTGATGCGCTAGCGTCTGTACGTAATACCTCCATTACATTAACAGTTCATAATTAAAGAAGGTTAGGGCAGGAGAATGATGATATTAAAGGTCTTCTTGACAAGTTTGTTCATACTTTTTGTCCATCTTCTTTTGTTAATGATGCAACAATTTAAATTTTTCCTTCTTCTAGATTGTTCTACGCGGGCGCGGCGCAGGGCCAGATGCCGGAGATGCTGACGATGGTGTCGGCGCGCGCCACGCCGGCCGCCGCCGTGCTGGCGGTGGCGCTGCTCAGCTTGGTGTACCTCACCGTCTCCGATATATACGCGCTCATCAACTACGTGGGTTTCGCTACTTGGGTGAGTTTAAACTTAAGAACATTATGACATTCAGTACCAGGAAAGACAGGAAAGGCACCCCAACGATCAGCTGCCGCATTCAGGAAAATACTTAAAGGAATGACATCATGTAGTCCACACACACTCTTCCCGCAAGTGTTTGACTCCAACTCTTCTGCTAAAAGTACAAAACTGAGCGCGGATTAATAAAAAAAAAATTGTTTTGTCATTTAATGGTAGGCTGAAGAAGTAGACCACAGAGTGGGATTAGAAAAAATCTAATTCTGTGTAGAAAAGGCGACGATTAGACGTGTTCTAGAGTGCAAACTGAAACAAACGAAAGTTAGGTTAGGACGCCCTCAGGATAGGTTACGAACATCACAGGGTTGCTGGCAGCAGCTGGATGAGAGCGAAGATCGGACTACAATACCTATGCGAATAATGATAATGACCTTCAAGGCTGCGGGTGCTAAGCTAACACAGGCGACTTGACTAGAAACGTTCGTAAAGTGATCTTGGATAGAAAAGCAGCTATTATTCGTCTCATGCTGATGCGCATTTCAGAGTTCTTAGGGGAACGATTTTGTAGCGCTATCGGTAGCATAGCGCTACAAAATCGTGGTGAGAGCAGTAGTGGCCCAGTGGTAATGGCCGCGACTTACGAGTTATAGGTCGTAGGTTCGAACCCAGACAGGCGCTTTACTTTGTGTAAATTATTTTCATCACCACTGCTCTCAAAACGGTGAAGGAAAACATCGTGAGGAAACTGGCATGTCCTAGGGCCAAAAATCCGAAGACATGTGACATGTACCGACCCGCACTGGGCCCGCGTGGTAGATTATAGCCCACTACCTCTCGAAGAGAGGAGGCCTGTGTCCCAGCAGTGGGAGCAATATAGGCTGATTATGATATGATGAGGGGAACGATACGAGAAATGTACCAATGTGTTTCATCGGAGAGGTACCTACCTCTAAGTATTAATGGTTTTTGAACATACAATATGTTTTCGTTACAGTTGAGTATCGGTGCGGCAGTCTTGTGTTTACCCGTGCTGAGGTATACACAGCCCAACCTTGAGCGACCCATCAAAGTCAACCTGTTCTTCCCTGGTAAGTGGCCAAACTTTTTCACCACATAATATTATGATGGCCTTAAATATTTTATAGTTCAGACGTGTGATTAACTATTTGGTCAGCATCCAGTTGAAGAATCAATGTCGCTTTTTATTTAAAACTATTGTTTGTAGTTCTAGGGTTTAAACCTGTACTTTTGACTAATTTGAAAAATCTTATTCCAGTGATCTACATAATCTGCACGATCCTGGTGGTAGCATTCCCAGCGTTCGCGTCTCCCGCGGAGACCGGCGTAGGATGCCTCATGATCCTCACGGCCGTGCCCGTGTACCTGCTGCTGCTGCATCCCAGGACCAGGATCAAGTGGCTCAGCTCCCTCACAAGTAAGTTATCATGAAACCTATTAAGAGCCTTTATTGTTTGAATTGGAAATCGGGTGTAAAATAAAAGAAAAGAAAAAAAAATAAAAAGAAAAACAAATCAAGACCTGCATAAGCATAATCGGCCTAGGTATAACGTTCCCACTGCTGGGACACGGACAGGCCTCCTCTCTGTGAGAGGGAGTGGGACATAATGTTTTGGAAGTATTGTTTCTAGGACATGACACGATCAAGACCTTGAAGTTAAAATTGTTTCAAGGCCATTTGATCCTGACGTGTGTTTTTTTTTTCAGATTGCGCTACCCTCCTTGTGCAAAAGTTGACTTTATCAGCGCGTCCCAAAATGAAGGTGAGTTCCCCGAGATCAAAGAAAACTATTATGTCGTAGAAATTATTAAATTGAGCCCAAATAGCAAGTTGAACCCAAGTAGCTCCAAGTTGTGTAACAAAAATTTTTATTGTTATTCTATCTAGTTCCAATCTCGTCTCAGCAAAAATCAATGTCAAAACTTGTCAAAATTTTAGGGAAATTAGATGTATTTTTGACAGATTGAGAGTCGAGATTAGACTCTGCGAACGTTCTTAAAAATACGGGAGTTGCTCCTCTGAAGTATTTTGAAATCTAATACATAAAAAATATCTTATTTTCCAGTGAATGCCCTCCACGACAAATGCACCCGACAACATATCCGACCACATCGGTAAGGCCGCATTGCACCTGCCTGTTTTATTGTGAGAGAAAAGAGAATACGCCATAGTGGTTTGTAGTAAAGTATACAGAAATTATAAAAAGTATAAATAAAATATTAAAATGCAAAGAATTGAGGCAGTGCTATACTGAACTTCGCTGGATCCACTACCAGGCTTACAGCTATAAAAAAACATTTACTATTGTTTTTTTTTTTTCTAGTAAAACAAGCAAGAGCAATCGGGCTTTTATAACTAAAATAAAATGATATAAGTACTATTCACTGTATAAGAATATAGACATAAGCCGCTCACACATTTTCAATTTTTGTCGCTAAAACGATTTTTCTATGCGTTTTGTCGCAAATGTGTGAGCTGTCTACTTGTTGTATGTTTTAAATACAATTAAATGTACTCAATTACCAAATATGTAAGTAGGTATATTATAAAATGTCATCATAGTATTTACTAGTGACCAATATATCTTGAAACTTTAGTGTGGCGCTGCTTGTTAAGGCGAAATGTCATTCGTATGTCAAATTCAGAACATTTAAATTTAGTTCCATTTTGCGCCACAGATCAAGATGTACTGGTCATTATGTATTTAAGGAGCATCATCGGCACCTAGCGGTGAGTCAAGACAATGAATAGAAATAATTAACATTTGGTTGACGATACAAAAAAAAAGTCACTGGTGAAGTTACTGGTGAAAAAAACAAAGTTTATAGAAATAACGAAAAGCAAAGGTATTTGGGTAAGCAAACGTTCGGTGCCAGAATCGTTAGGAAAATGACGCACTAAATAGACAGGCTACTTCTCTTATATAAAGATCCAGTCTGAGTGGATAAAATTTATAATTAAAGGTAACAGCTTAATAAATGCTGATTGCTGATGTGTCTTTCGCGCAATATCTTCATTACGCTACCCCCGAAAGTATACTGTAGTACTATTCTGTAAAACAAGTCATCTTTCAAACAAAAAAAATAATAATCAAAATCGGTTCAGCCGTTTGGGAGCTACGATGGCGCAGACAGACACACATACACACGTTAAACTTATAACACCCCTCTGTTTTTGTCGGGGTTTATAAACGCGCCGTGAAAACTTTGGTGAAGTGAGCTCACTTCACCTTCATTGTCAACAATGTCACCTCCCGTATTATCACAGATTACTGAATAGTTACTACGTAGTATTATTATTATACTCTTTGAATGTCACTGTTGACAGCTCACTTCACGCTCACTTCACAGATTTCGCAATGAGTTTTTATTACGGAATTAATTGACTGTAAAGTAAAGGATATAAGATAATAATAAATTATGTTTTACAAATACAAGAACATGCATACAGTTATTAAAATGCGTAGGTAAAAAATATGCATTATATTTTTTTTTTCACTTACCATTACATTCCGTTTTTGAGTATGTAGATCTCAAATAAGTTTGATTTTAAAAATAATAGCGTAAGGCTTAGCCGAGAGAATTGAAGCAAGCAAGTCTGAACGACATCTACCTACATAATACTATAGAAATTAAGCCAATTTGCTAACAAGTAACGAGTAAAATGTATAATAGTAGAAAATTATAATTTCATGACGCTAGCGTAAAAATACGAGTATAAAGAACTTGGCTGTGTATACTGGCGTGCACCCATTTACCAGACATGTACGTAGCTTTCTGTCTATTTGATTTTTTTTTATCTGGAACAATTTGATTAATGTTTTTAGGCAGATTCTAGGCTTTATCATACCATAATATACTAATATTAATATTTGGATAGTTTCGACCAACTTCCTAACAGAAGCCCAAGTAGGTAAGAAGTAGACCGACCCAGAAGGCCAGAAGGGGTGCAGCTCACCCTCTGACAAACATCATAAATCGTTCAACGTAGGTAACAAAATTGAATTCGTTTGTTTTATTAAAATAACAAAATCATGCAGTCCTTTTCTAGGACCACAAAATTCCCCTACTTGAAATGGACAATACATAGATACCTATTTAACCATGTTAATTGTAGCTTTTATATGCCTGTAACTCTTAGAATAAATTGTATGTATTCGTATAAAAAAATATATAAGCTTTATAAATGTTTAGGTAGTTTTCGTAATGTTTCGTAGTGACAAAAAGAGAAAACGCGATACAATTATTATTGTAAAAAAATAAATTGGAATGTACATACATTGCGCTGCAAAATCATTAAATTATAATGTTTATTATTTTACGATAGGTAAAAGAATGAATTTAAATTATAATGATTGTAAGTACCTACTTATGTGTTTTTCGTAGATTTTATTGCGAAAGTTTATTTTTATAATTGCTGTATAATAATCTGATAAAATCATCACCTAATTTACTACCTACCTACCTAGAAATATACTGGCTAATTAGCAAACCTTTATTTGAAACATGTTACGTCGCCCAGCAGTGAAAACCACGTAAGTGTTTATAACAAAATTAGAGTATGTTTATAACAAAGTTAGAGTAATCTGTGCTTATTACCGAGTTTATAAATCCAAAGAACATTTTTTTTTTTTTTTTTGAGGAAATGAGACATCCGAGGTTTTCCCTGCTGGGCGACGTTATAGAGTCACAGAACACATACAGTGCTACAAGGATATTTAGGCGTTCAAATGACGTTGACAGAGGGCGCTGTTGGTAAACATTTGCATTGAAAAAACAAGATGGCGGCCCACACGCGCCAAAAAATCCTTGTACAGATAGATCTACCCCCCTTTTTGAGACTGCATTGAGTGGCGTTGGGGGATTAGTGGGGATAAACCGGATAACCTTACTGGGTAGGAAACTATGTGACAAAAAACTCGGTGTGTTTCTTTTTATGTAACATATTTTTTTATAAACTTGTTTGATTTGTCAGTATGGCTGTGCTAAAATAAGATCTAAGTGTTGCCATTCCCAAAGAAACATTTTATTATTGATTAAGTTTAGTTTTAGTTTGGATGTCGTAAGCAAATCAATATTTGGAAATAGTCAAGTACATATTAAATGCAACATACTAGATATTAACGTTGTGTACGTATGAATAAGTAATTGTACACTTTTTTTTAAATGAAAACTTCTTTACGCGCGTTGGGCATTTTTTGAAATGGGAAAAAACCATTGAATTAGCGCCACTGTTAACGTAAGGACACCGCTTCGGATGTGTTCGGCTGTCCTCGGGATGTACTCGGTTTTAATGTATATTCGATTATCAGTGAGTGATGGCAAAGTATTCTGCTTGTGTTTTGTTTTAACTTCTGTCGGCACTCCCGGAGTGTTTTTTTTTTAATTTTAAATCTGTATCACACAAAACCAGCTTTTTAAAAGCTATGATAGGTTGCATAATATATTTTTTTTATAATTTCCTTTTAGTGGTACGAGTATGACTATTTATGTTCAATGTTACGTGTTGTTGGCATAATCATAGGTGTTATAAGTTGTAATGAATTTTATAGACATCGTGACATAGAATTTTGTTTTGGTTACTTTTAATTGTGTAAATATACAAGTTCGGAACATACTCAAAACATTCCATTGCGAGTTGCAACTGCCACAGTTACCTACTTGAGGTAGCTATGTTAGAATAATTATATTTATTATATATGTATTTTGACTCTAGCTTACGATGGCTCAAGTTAGCTCATTCACTGTTCAACTTTCTTGACTAAATGATCGACTCTTCGACTATTCAAAAGTAATATAGTATCTTTGGATTTGGAATGATAATCATGAGCCATTGTATAAAGAGTCTATAGATATTGGACTAGCTTGTATGAAATGTAAAGTTTTGTAATCCATTGTTAACTGCCTAAATAGCTGGTTTCAGTACCTACCTGAAAGGCTCCAATCCAAATAAGCAACTCAGTGTAGGTAGACAAACATACCAGAATGTTTCTAATAAAAATCTCACTACCTACCTTAACCAATGACCCAATTGATCCAACTAGGAATTATGATCATCGCAACTTTACTACTTATATAGAAGCCTTGGTTCCTTATAAAGATATCATACCTTTATGAACTAAGTAACACACAAGAACAATCTCACGAATCTCAAAAATGTATAAATACGTACCATTTTTGTAATAGCAACATTTTTAGTTCAGTTTTGTAGGCGTTAGATATGAATTTTTAATTTAATTTATAATTAGAATGTTTAATACGCGCTCGTTTAATACAGACGTACAGAAATATTGATGCAATTTTCAACGCATTTATTTTGCTCATTACTTTAGTAATACATATTTATATGTTTAGATTTAAATATTTTTGTCGTAGATTAATCATGTATTTGTATATCAATGTTACATGTGTCGATGTTTCTGTTAAGCGCAATGTCTTAAGGAGACGATATGACAATAATAAATTATTGAAGAAAGTGTTTCGTGTTTTATGCTACAATCTACAATATATACTGAGGTGTAGTAGTACTACCTATAGTATAAGGTCGATGACCCTATCCATATGAATGTATCTTCTATTAATATATTAACACACATATACTCTTGCAGTCAGTAATTAAAGGTAATCGCTTGAGAACAGTTGTTTCAATAACACTACATCCCCACATGGCGACCCTTGCCATTTTTGGGGCGCGTGACGCGACTTCTATCTCGGCGTAGTGTTACGGCTCCAAAGCAAAGTAAATAAATTAAACTCTTTGTAATAAATTGGCGTGAAAATATTTGTGGATAATGGAATTTTCGTAATTAAAATGAATCAAGTACATTTAAAAAGTTAATTTAACGTCCGGAAATCAGTGAGAATGTGTCGTTCCAACGTAGACAAGGAGACGGTCTTCGTGAACCAGAATTCTGCTGGTTCCAATAATGCACACGTGGAAGAATTGAAGGCACATATTTCGACGATCAGTATTATCCTCATAGTAATTTGCGTTTTACTGGGTCTTGGCATTATATATTTTGCGTGGAAGCAGTACAGGAATTGCCACCATTCCTGGATCAGGGACCAGATTTTGCAGAACAGCCTGCGACGATCGTTCAACCGTTCCAGAGCAATTCGCGGAGAAGAGCAAGCAAATCGTCCAATGACGTAGAAGTCGGAGTATTCATCATACTCATCTGGCAGCTGTGCGGTATCATTTATTTAGTGAAGTGCATACTAAGTGCGTCTCAAGTGCGTTGTGCGTATTATAGTGCGTAAAATGAATTCGCGAATCATCATATAAATAAAGAGACAATAAAATGATAATAGACATTAAGAATTAAAATAATGAACTCTAAGATAAATTAGCAGTTTAAGTCTGTTTTGAGTGATCGTATATCATCATGTATCATCTTACACGCTGTGTCCCCTACTACAGTAATTCACTGTGAGAATCGGGTATGTATTAAATGGTTTAATTAATATATATTACTTTTGCATGAGGGAATGGAAGATGAATTGTTACATTGCTTAAATGATCTTATATCAATAAGGAAATATTTAATTAAAAAGGGAAAAACACGATTTAAGGGTAATATTGTTAAGAATAAATTATGTGAGGTTGAAACAATTTATGAGAAAAGTAAAGGATTAATAAAGCTATTATCTACAAAACCAGGAGTAAAATCAGAATTGTTAAAATCATTATCAGTTACGAAAAGCGAAATAGAATCATGTTATTCGCAAATTAATGTTTTGTGCGCTGTAATTAAATCAGACTGTGATAGTGACAGTGATATTTCTGAAGCAAGTCCAAATTCAGAATCAATCATGGAGTTCGATTTAAAAACGGCATGTAGTTTGATTCCTGTAATGACCAATAACGAAAATAATATCAGAAGTATCATTGACTCTATAGAAATGTACGCAGACATGTTGTCGGAAACGGGGAAAAAGTTACTAATGACATTCGTTTTGAAAAGTAGATTATCAGAAAATGCTAAATTACGTATAACCAATAATTACACATCTGTGAACGATTTTGTCAGAGATTTACGTGTTGCACTTTTACCTAAAAAATCGTTTACTGCAATACAATCACGATTACAAAACGCAACGCAAGGCTGGCGTACAATTGATCAGTTTGGAACAGAATTAGAAAAGTTATTTACTAATCTGACCATATCGCAAGCAAATGGTAATTCTGATAGTTATTCCGTACTCAAGCCCATAAACGAAAAATTGGCAATTAAGCGATTCGCAGATGGATTGAAGGATTCGAGACTAAGTACGATTATTGCTGCACGTAATTATGACAGTTTAAAGGACGCGATCCAGGCAGCGAAAGATGAAGAGTTGACATCGGCATCGACTTCGACCAACGAAAATGTCATGCAGTTTTCATACCGCGGAAGAGGTAAGTTTCATAACAATAACAACAACTTTAGGAATGGCCGTGGTTCTCATAATCAGCAGTTAAACCAACGCAGTCGAGGACATCAGTATCAACATAATTCAAATAATTCGAGAGGTAATTTTAGTCATAATTCTAATAACTTCGGCAGACGTGATTTCAATAACTCACGTGGGCGATCATCCCATAACTATCGTGGTAACGGACGTGGACGAGATTATCGAACTTCGAACGAGAATCGATCGAGTAATGAAACTCGTAGTAAAGGTCGTACCAATAGAATATTTTATTCCAACAATGAACAAGATAAGAACGATAGTATGCCTACAACAAACGAAATGCAGTTTTTTCGATCTTAAACATAACATTTTAGCTTTGCAAGGTAAGGCAAAATTTTTAGCATTATACATAGGTAATAGGAAATATTATTGGTTAATAGATACCGGAGCATCTTTGTCCGTAATTAAAAAAGATGCGTTACCATACGATTGTGCAGTAATTAGAGATGAAACCATCATAAATGGTATTGGAGGTAAAATTAGTTCATCAGGGTTTGTTCAACTTAGCTTGACTCATCGTGATGACCAACACTTTGTTGACTATAATATCAAGCTTCATGTTTTTGATAACATACCATTAAAGGCAGATGGAATATTAGGTTTAGATTTTCTTTGTCAGTACGCTTCAAATATAAACTTAGAAACTAATGTCATTAACCTATCTAATTATGGAAAGTATTATTCATTGGAACTAAGTGATGTCATAGATTACTCAGCTGAGGTGTTACATATCCCAGCACGGAGTGAGTCGATACATTATTTACTATTAAATATTGAGAATATGAATGACTGTATTATCCATAGCGAACAGTTAGCGGAAAATGTTTTTCTAGCGGGATGTATTGGACGAATAAAAAATAATAGATTACCGGTTAAAATTTTGAACACTAACGAGCATGATATTTACCTACCAACTTTTCAACCACAGATATATTCAATTGAAGAGTTTCACTTATGCAATTTTAAAGCAAACACTAACACTTTAGAACGAGCAAAGAACTTATTAAACATTTTAAATTTAAATCATTTAAAAATGGACGAACGGAAATCTATTGAAGAATTATGTTCTAAATATTCGGATGTTTTCTTTTTACCAGGTGATAAGTTAACGACTACAAATGTTTATGAACAATCCATAACTATAAAACCAAATACAAGTCCGGTTTATACGAAGCAGTACCGATTGCCGCATTCTTTGAAAAATGAAGTAAATAGGCAAATTCAAAAAATGATTGACAATGACATTATAGAAGAGGCGAAGAGTGAGTGGTCGAGTCCTGTTTTACTGGTACCAAAAAAAAGTAGCAACGATAAAAAATGGCGACTAGTGGTCGATTATCGGAAGCTTAATGACCGTATTGTAGACGATAAATTTCCTTTGCCAAGTATTACGGAAATTTTGGATTCGCTCTCTGGCTCAGTCTATTTTTCGCATTTAGATCTTAATCAAGGATATTACCAAGTAGCTTTAGATAAAAACAGTAGAGAGTATACAGCGTTTACAACTAGTACTGGGCAATACCAGATGAAGAGGCTACCTATGGGATTAAAAACAAGTCCGAGTGCTTTTAGTAGAGTAATGTCAGTTGCTATGTCTGGGTTAACATACGATAAATGTTTTATATATTTAGACGATTTAGTAGTCTTTGGGAGAAATTTAGATATCCATAATAAAAACTTAACAGACGTCTTGGAAAGACTTAGGAAAATTAATTTAAAATTAAATCCAGAAAAATGTAATTTTTTAAAGAAAGAAATTCTTTATTTAGGGCATTTAGTATCGGAAAATGGAGTCTTACCCGACCCAATTAAAGTAGAAGTATTGCAAAATTACCCTGTACCAAGTAATACTGATGAAGTAAAAAGATTTGTAGCATTTTGTAACTATTATAGGAAATTCATTAAAAACTTTGCAAGAATAACTTGTCCATTAAATAAATTAACTAGAAAACATGTACCATTTGTTTGGACTGAAGAGTGTCAAAGTGCGTTTGAAGCAATGAAACATGCTTTAAGTACACCACCAGTATTAGAATTTCCAGATTTTTCAGAAAATAATGAGTTTGTCATTCAAACAGATGCGTCAGGGACGGCTATTGGAGCAGTCTTGTGCAATCAAAATATGAAACCTGTAGCTTATGCTAGCAGACCACTGAATAAAGCAGAACTCAATTATCCAACCATTCAGAAAGAGTTAGTTGCAATTGTTTGGGCTGTAAAGTATTTTAGACCCTATGTATACGGTAAATCATTCACAATTATGACAGACCACAAGCCTTTAATATATTTATTTTCAATGAAGGACCCATCTAGCAGACTACTTAAATTTAGACTAGCACTAGAAGAATACGATTTTAAAATTTTATATTTAAAAGGAAAAGATAATAGCGTAGCAGATGCATTATCTAGAATTAATATAACATCGGATACTTTAAAACAGATGAATAATGAAATTTCTTTAGTTATGACTAGAGCTCAGAAAAAACGTTTAGATGTAGGAAAACAATTGGATACACCTAGTTTTAGTAAACGAGACGAAACGTGGCCTGATCAACCACGAGTAGTTGAGGTACTAAAAATTCCGAATAATTCTGTAGAAATGAGTTTTATAGGAAGTGATGAATTAAATAAATTAAAAAGACAAAATAATATAGATGAAGAAAAGGAATGTTTTATTTATAACAATCGAAAGAAGATGTTGTATATTAATCTTAACTTTAGAGCACAACTTACGCGAGCCGAATTTGTGACTAAGTTAGGTCATTTTTGTAAACGAATAGGTATAAATGAGCTATGCATAGTAAAAAATAAGGAATATGAGAGTTTTATTAAAGATGTATTAAAAGAGATAAAAGACAATAAGGATTGGACCGGTCCACGTATTTATGTATTGAGAGGAGTTAGGAGAATTTATAATGAAGAAGAAAGAAAGTATATTTTACATGACTTTCACCTACTACCTACCGCAGGACATGCAGGAGTACGTAGGATGACCAATAATATTAAGAGACATTTTTACTGGCCAGGCTTAGACAACGATATTAGACAATTTGTGAGTAAATGCATTAAATGTCAGAAAATGAAGCATTGTAGGTATATCAAGGCGCCCATGGAGATAACTACAACGGCTTCACATGCTTTTGAAAAAATTTATCTGGACGTCGTAGGTCCATTAGAAAAAGACATTGAAGGAAATTGTTATATTTTGACACTGCAGTGCGAGCTTACTAAGTTCGTAGAGGCCTATCCTTTGAAAACGAAGGAAACCGTAAGTATTGCTAAAGCATTAGTTAATAATTTTATTTTAAGATTTGGAATACCTAATACCATCGCAACTGATCGTGGAACAGAATTTGTATCGTCAGTAATGGAACAGGTATGTAAACTTTTATGTATAAATAAATTAATGTCTACAGCGTATCACCATCAATCCATCGGTGCGCTCGAAAATTCACATAAAAATTTAGGATCGTTTTTACGAATACAGTGTAATGGTCAAAAAGACACATGGAGTCACTGGCTACCATTTTGGTGTTACAGTTTCAACAATACTGTTCATACAGAGACAAAGTACACACCATTCGAACTGGTATTTGGTAGAACTAGTATAGTACCATCTAGAGTTAGTCAGTACATAGAACCATTGTATAATCCAGAAAGTTATCCTTTAGATCTTAAGTATAGGTTACAAGTAGCACATCAAGATGCTCGTAATAATTTACTTATAAGTAAACAAAACCGTAAGAGTTGTTATGATAAGTCTTTAAATAATGTGATATACAGTAAAGGACAACTAATTTTAATTAGAAATGAAATAGCTAATAAGTTAGATCCTCAATGGGAGGGACCATTTGTTGTTTTAAATGATTTAGGTGTTAATGTAGAAATATTAAAATTTAATAAAACCTATTTAATCCATAAAAATAGAACCAAACCTTTGGTAACATAAGAAATGTTATTAAGTTATATTTACGTAAAAAAAAAAAAAAAAAAAAAAAAAAAAACAAAAAAAAAAAAAAAAAAAAAAAAAAAATAATAATAATTGTAAACTATATTTTTTTTTTTTTTTTCTATCACCCCTGAGGTGAGGTGTAGTAGTACTACCTATAGTATAAGGTCGATGACCCTATCCATATGAATGTATCTTCTATTAATATATTAACACACATATACTCTTGCAGTCAGTAATTAAAGGTAATCGCTTGAGAACAGTTGTTTCAATAACACTACATCCCCACTACTTACGGTTTCCTTCGTTTTCAAAGGATAGGCCTCTACGAACTTAGTAAGCTCGCACTGCAGTGTCAAAATATAACAATTTCCTTCAATGTCTTTTTCTAATGGACCTACGACGTCCAGATAAATTTTTTCAAAAGCATGTGAAGCCGTTGTAGTTATCTCCATGGGCGCCTTGATATACCTACAATGCTTCATTTTCTGACATTTAATGCATTTACTCACAAATTGTCTAATATCGTTGTCTAAGCCTGGCCAGTAAAAATGTCTCTTAATATTATTGGTCATCCTACGTACTCCTGCATGTCCTGCGGTAGGTAGTAGGTGAAAGTCATGTAAAATATACTTTCTTTCTTCTTCATTATAAATTCTCCTAACTCCTCTCAATACATAAATACGTGGACCGGTCCAATCCTTATTGTCTTTTATCTCTTTTAATACATCTTTAATAAAACTCTCATATTCCTTATTTTTTTACTATGCATAGCTCATTTATACCTATTCGTTTACAAAAATGACCTAACTTAGTCACAAATTCGGCTCGCGTAAGTTGTGCTCTAAAGTTAAGATTAATATACAACATCTTCTTTCGATTGTTATAAATAAAACATTCCTTTTCTTCATCTATATTATTTTGTCTTTTTAATTTATTTAATTCATCACTTCCTATAAAACTCATTTCTACAGAATTATTCGGAATTTTTAGTACCTCAACTACTCGTGGTTGATCAGGCCACGTTTCGTCTCGTTTACTAAAACTAGGTGTATCCAATTGTTTTCCTACATCTAAACGTTTTTTCTGAGCTCTAGTCATAACTAAAGAAATTTCATTATTCATCTGTTTTAAAGTATCCGATGTTATATTAATTCTAGATAATGCATCTGCTACGCTATTATCTTTTCCTTTTAAATATAAAATTTTAAAATCGTATTCTTCTAGTGCTAGTCTAAATTTAAGTAGTCTGCTAGATGGGTCCTTCATTGAAAATAAATATATTAAAGGCTTGTGGTCTGTCATAATTGTGAATGATTTACCGTATACATAGGGTCTAAAATACTTTACAGCCCAAACAATTGCAACTAACTCTTTCTGAATGGTTGGATAATTGAGTTCAGCTTTATTCAGTGGTCTGCTAGCATAAGCTACAGGTTTCATATTTTGATTGCACAAGACTGCTCCAATAGCCGTCCCTGACGCATCTGTTTGAATGACAAACTCATTATTTTCTGAAAAATCTGGAAAATCTAATACTGGTGGTGTACTTAAAGCATGTTTCATTGCTTCAAACGCACTTTGACACTCTTCAGTCCAAACAAATGGTACATGTTTTCTAGTTAATTTATTTAATGGACAAGTTATTCTTGCAAAGTTTTTAATGAATTTCCTATAATAGTTACAAAATGCTACAAATCTTTTTACTTCATCAGTATTACTTGGTACAGGGTAATTTTGCAATACTTCTACTTTAATTGGGTCGGGTAAGACTCCATTTTCCGATACTAAATGCCCTAAATAAAGAATTTCTTTCTTTAAAAAATTACATTTTCCTGGATTTAATTTTAAATTAATTTTCCTAAGTCTTTCCAAGACGTCTGTTAAGTTTTTATTATGGATATCTAAATTTCTCCCAAAGACTACTAAATCGTCTAAATATATAAAACATTTATCGTATGTTAACCCAGACATAGCAACTGACATTACTCTACTAAAAGCACTCGGACTTGTTTTTAATCCCATAGGTAGCCTCTTCATCTGGTATTGCCCAGTACTAGTTGTAAACGCTGTATACTCTCTACTGTTTTTATCTAAAGCTACTTGGTAATATCCTTGATTAAGATCTAAATGCGAAAAATAGACTGAGCCAGAGAGCGAATCCAAAATTTCCGTAATACTTGGCAAAGGAAATTTATCGTCTACAATACGGTCATTAAGCTTCCGATAATCGACCACTAGTCGCCATTTTTTATCGTTGCTACTTTTTTTTGGTACCAGTAAAACAGGACTCGACCACTCACTCTTCGCCTCTTCTATAATGTCATTGTCAATCATTTTTTGAATTTGCCTATTTACTTCATTTTTCAAAGAATGCGGCAATCGGTACTGCTTCGTATAAACCGGACTTGTATTTGGTTTTATAGTTATGGATTGTTCATAAACATTTGTAGTCGTTAACTTATCACCTGGTAAAAAGAAAACATCCGAATATTTAGAACATAATTCTTCAATAGATTTCCGTTCGTCCATTTTTAAATGATTTAAATTTAAAATGTTTAATAAGTTCTTTGCTCGTTCTAAAGTGTTAGTGTTTGCTTTAAAATTGCATAAGTGAAACTCTTCAATTGAATATATCTGTGGTTGAAAAGTTGGTAGGTAAATATCATGCTCGTTAGTGTTCAAAATTTTAACCGGTAATCTATTATTTTTTATTCGTCCAATACATCCCGCTAGAAAAACATTTTCCGCTAACTGTTCGCTATGGATAATACAGTCATTCATATTCTCAATATTTAATAGTAAATAATGTATCGACTCACTCCGTGCTGGGATATGTAACACCTCAGCTGAGTAATCTATGACATCACTTAGTTCCAATGAATAATACTTTCCATAATTAGATAGGTTAATGACATTAGTTTCTAAATTTATATTTGAAGCGTACTGACAAAGAAAGTCTAAACCTAATATTCCATCCGCCTTTAATGGTATGTTATCAAAAACATATGGTTATCTA
Source organism: Hydraecia micacea (assembly GCA_914767645.1). Classification (NCBI taxonomy): domain Eukaryota; kingdom Metazoa; phylum Arthropoda; class Insecta; order Lepidoptera; family Noctuidae; genus Hydraecia; species Hydraecia micacea. The sequence goes on from OU611798.1 coordinate 2,576,987, forward strand.
CTGTTGCGGGAAACTATGTCCGTGACCACCGCAGGACCACCAACGCCAATCGCTTCCATATTTGGTGAATAATTAGTACTCAATTGGTACTAATTAGTACTCTAACAAAAAAATTGGTACCTTCGTAGTTTTCGAGAAAATCGACTTTGAAGGTGGTCCTGCGGTAGTCACGCTCCCTTCAGCAGGACCACCATGAGCGCCGAAAAAGGGGGCATGCTACAGCTATTCTAAGTATACAAATAATTAGTACCCACAAATGTGATTAATTTCGTAAAAAAAACAGAACCGAAACATTTGTATTTACCGAGAAATCAACGATGATAACTTTCGCGCAATTGTTCAGCAGGACCACCATTTTGAATGTTGATTCCAAGTTTGAGAAGCTTGTCGCTTTCCTCAAACCTACATAGAAAATTAGTACCCTGCAAGATAAAATTAGTACCCAAAATTCAACATTAGTACTCCAGTAGTTTACGAGTAAATCGACTTTGAAGGTGGTCCTGCGGTGGTCACGGTGCAAAATTTTCATTTCAGGATTTCCCTATTAAAAACCCTGTGATTTCTTCCCAAATTTATACAAAAATTAGTACCCATAAAGAAGTTATAGCGACCAAAAATTCAGAATCCTAAGTGTTGTATTTCAAGAGAAATTAGCTTTCATTACTTTTCCATACTAAAACTCCGCGTATAACCCGACCAAATTAAGTTGTCAATCTAACTTAACTAAAACTCTAAAGAAACTACATATAAAAGTATAGATAGCGTCGAAAAATTCATCCGCATCGCTGTCATTTTTTTTTATTAGGTATTAGCAGAGAATTAAACGGTATTGGGTATTAGTTATTATTTGCTTATTTTACTATTTGAATAAAAGTTGTTAATGGTATGGAGCTGTTTATGAAATGTAAACTCATGCAGATAAACTTAGATGTCGGAATAGTAGGTAATAACAACAGTTCAATATCTAAATTTTATACAAACTGCGTATCTAAGTACATATAAAAAATAACCTATCGCTACCTTTGTTAATGACGTGAGTATGTAGGCACTCGAATAATTATTTTTCTGTATTGTAAGTACCTACCTATTCTCTGTGTTGTTATATGAATAAGAGCGATAGGTATGTCTTATTTATTTCTTTTTTTCCTACTAATTTACCGTTGATGCAAGCAGTACCTACCTAAGTATTAAAATCCTAGTTTACTGCAGTAACAATATGTTGCTAGTAACGCAAGTATAAAAGGATTACATAAGTAATAGGTACCTATATATTTGAATAATATGCATTGCAAAGAGCACATCACGCATGTTTTTAGGAAATATGTGTTTTCATATCAAGGTATACTAATTACCTATTATCTTCGACAAGCACATACCTATATTTAAAATACCTACTATATCTATTTATAATATCGTTAATATCGAAATATTTCTGTAACTTTCTATTGCTAATTAGCCCTAATTTAAAGAAACTTTTTTTTTTTTTAATATATATTATACTTCCTTAGGAAATAATTATTAATTATATCGTTTTCTGAAACCTTTAAATATTGAGACATTTGACCTTTTGGAAATTAATTAAATTAATCTGTGATTTTTAAATAGTTTGAAGAATGTTAAAACTAATTTTTATTCTATTCTTTAATTGTTGTAACTATACATGGATATCGAAACTTTTTTCCATTCTGGTTTATCGAACCTATTTGCTAGAAAAATAACATACTTCTAGTTTTGTTTATGGTTCTACCTAATTACCTACATTACTAGTAGGGCTTTAGTTGATTTGATTGATTTGTGATATTAAACACATTTTATATTGTTGATTTACAAATTTTACTGATTTTAGAAATTGTTATCGAACTGTAATCTATAATTAATAAAACTTATTCGATTTATTTGTGTTTTACCTACTATTTATAACCTAGCTTTAACAAAGTAGGTAGGTATTGAATAGGTAACTAAAAAAGCTTTTTTGCAAAAAAAGTAAATCGACTTCAAAAGGAAATTCACTCAAAATCGTGAAATAACTTTAATTCCGGAAGTCGGTGTCTTGGGATCTGTATTCTAGTTTGTTATCACCTTAAATTTTGAGTGAATTTCCTTTTGAAGTCGATTTAATTTTTTTTAATTACTTTTTTGTAAAAAGTTTTTATTTTACACTTTTTAGTTGTACCTATCCCAGAAAAATTCAATTAACGCTAGTTGAAGAATTGAAGACACCGACTAGAAGAATCATCAAAATTCGCATAGAAATGCCGGAGATGCAGTACTTACATTTATGCATATAACTTCGTACACTGGAATAATTACCTAATGTATTATATACTAAAACCTTCCTGAAAGTATGTAGATCACATTAATGAAAGAATTAAATGGCTTCATTCGTTTTTGAGAAAATCGCGGACATACAAACATAGGTACATACGGGTCGAATACAGAACCTCCTTTTTTAAAGTCGGTTAAAATACATCCAAGGTCCACAGAGATGTCAGTGAAAATTTGATAAAATCGACTTTAGGTACTGAAAAAATACATACCTACCTATTACTTATGTAATCCTTTTATATATTTTTTTTATTATTTGATTCGCTTTATTTATTTTGGTGTGGGATTGTATTATTATCTATTTGATTCAATTATTTTTGACAGTATCTGCTATTTGATACAGCTGATAATCCTTTTATACTTGCGTTACTAGCAACATATTGTTACTGCAGTAAACTAGGTTTTTAATACTTAGGTAGGTACTGCTTGCATCAACGGTAAATTAGTAGGAAAGAAAGAAATAAATAAGACATACCTATCGCTCTTATTCATATAACAACACAGAGAATAGGTAGGTACTTACAATACAGAAAAATAATTATTCGAGTGCCTACATACTCACGTCATTAACAAAGGTAGCGATAGGTTATTTTTTATATGTACTTAGATACGCAGTTTGTATAAAATTTAGATATTGAACTGTTGTTATTACCTACTATTCCGACATCCATAAGTTTATCTGCATGAGTTTACATTTCATAAACAGCTCCATACCATTAATAACTTTTATTCAAATAGTAAAATAAGCAAATAATAACTAATACCTAATACCGTTTATTTCTCTGCTAATACCTAATAAAAAAAAATGACAGCGATGCGGATGAATTTTTCGACGCTATCTATACTTTTATATGTAGTTTCTTTAGAGTTTTAGTTAAGTTAGATTGACAACTTCATTTGGTCGGGTTATACGCGGAGTTTTAGTATGGAAAAGTAATGAAAGCTAATTTCTCTTGAAATACAACACTTAGGAATCTGAATTTTTGGTCGCTATAACTTCTTTATGGGTACTAATTTTTGTATAAATTTGGGAAGAAATCACAGAGTTTTTAATAGGGAAATCCTGAAATGAAAATTTTGCACCGTGACCACAGCAGGACCACCTTCAAAGTCGATTTACTCGTAAACTACTGGAGTACTAATGTTGAATTTTGGGTACTAATTTTATCTTGCAGGGTACTAATTTTCTATGTAGGTTTGAGGAAAGCGACAAGCTTCTCAAACTTGGAATCAACATTCAAAATGGTGGTCCTGCTGAACAATTGCGCGAAAGTTATCATCGTTGATTTCTCGGTAAATACAAATGTTTCGGTTCTGTTTTTTTTACGAAATTAATCACATTTGTGGGTACTAATTATTTGTATACTTAGAATAGCTGTAGCATGCCCCCTTTTTCGGCGCTCATGGTGGTCCTGCTGAAGGGAGCGTGACTACCGCAGGACCACCTTCAAAGTCGATTTTCTCGAAAACTACGAAGGTACCAATTTTTTTGTTAGAGTACTAATTAGTACCAATTGAGTACTAATTATTCACCAAATATGGAAGCGATTGGCGTTGGTGGTCCTGCGGTGGTCACGGACATGGGAAACTACTTCAAAAAGACGATTCCTTTCCTATTTAGCTATGAAATTGCCCCGTTGGTCTCGTGGTCGCAAGCGCGACTGCTGAGCGAGAGCGTGGGGTCCTGGTTTCAATTCCCGGGTCGGGTAAAGTGTAATTGAGTTTTTCCATTAAGAATTTCTTAGTAAAAGCCCGGAGTTTCAAAGTTGGCGGTGTGATATCCCCGTGCCTCGGAAAACACGTTAAGCCGTTGGTTGGTCCTGCGCTTGATGTCTCCTTGGTGGTGTCGGATTGCCGTCCCATCGGACTACGAGAGTGAGGGAAAAGGGAGTGCCTGTGTCTGCGCGCACACTTGTGGACTGTAAAATTTCCCGTGCCGAAGGCTAATCTACGTTCAAATTGGCTGCCGTGGCCGAAATACGGTCTGCGATATCCCAAGAGCCAGCCCTCACTGCACTTTACGAACTGCCTTAGCCTGTACAAGTTACAAGAGATTTTACTAGAACTACCTACTGTACACTTTTATTTTAGAAATAAATATAGGACGTATTATTTTTTTTTTTTGTAATTTCTTTACAACCAGTCTGTGAAAAAATAAAACTAAACGTATTACTAGTCTGACACTTTACCACCACTTACTGACGTTGAAGTTGACATTGACACTGACATTTTATGAAACGTGAAACTTTCAGTCTATCAAAAAGTACTCTGTGCGTGAAACCGTGAAACGTCAATCAGGTGCTGTTGCTTTGCAATTTTACATGTGAATAAAATTGTGTCTGGTTGTGGTGTATTTTCGTGCTTTATTTTCAATTAAATGTAATTTAAAATGGTGAAATTCGGCAAGAATAAGTTCAAGGCACTAAACAAAGTCGCTAAAAGTAAGAAAGTTGCCGCAGAAAGTCCGGTAGTGTCGAACAAAATATTGAAAAAGAAAATAAACGCAGAAAAGAAGGTTACGTTTCAGAAAGAAGTTTTACTAAAAGAAGCAGTGGTTAGTGGAAATAATGCGCTCGTAAAGAATATAACAGCTAGCAAACTACGAAGTGGATCAAAGAAAGTAGAAAAAGACAAAACTATAGACCAGACAAAAGTTACAAAACCAAAAACCAAACCTGTTGAAAAAAGGAAGAAACGACAAAAAACACAAATCAACGACACCAAGTTAATGCTAAAATTGATGAAGAAAAAATAGAATAAAACGTAGGTTTAAGTAATAAATAATTACATAAATAAGTATTTCCTTTCTACATCTTCATTAAAAACTAACAAATTGGAGACACCACAGAACAGATATTACTGTTCTGTGGGAGAGACCCTGTGTATTTCCCTTTCCGTGTTGAATCCGAGACACCGGTTGTGTGAAGTTGACGACATACCAAACCCATGTTCAGTTTGCGTCAATTAATTAAACAAATAACAACCAGTCCACCTTATTTAATTGTATTTACAATTTTTACCATCTTAAAACTTGGTTAGTCAAGTCGCCCGATAATTTTCCATCTAGTCCATCCGAACTACTATGTAGTTTATGGCCACACCCAGTTTACTTTGGAGATGATAAATAACCTGTAGCACAGATAATATAATACTACACCTGTAGTGTGATAATGGCCCTGACTGTAGGTTGCAGGTTCAAACCCAGGCTGGCGCTTTACTTTGTGTAGTTAATTTCATCACCACTGCTCTGAAAATGGTGAAGGAAAACACTGTGAAGATACCAATGTCCTAGAACCAAAAATTCGAAGACATGTGACATCTACCTACCCACACTGGGCCCGCATGGTGGATTACATCCCACTCCCTCTGGAGAAGAGGCCTGCGTCCCAGCAGTGGTACCGCTAAAGGCTGATTTTGCTAATAAGTTACAGTAGGCTACCAGAGCGTATATATATACGCATAATTATCCGTCACGCGCGCGACAGGCTGCACAGCCATGTTATTCCGCAGCAGACAGCAAAGGAAGTATTATGTGCAATGCTTTGTTACTGTATTTTTACCTCAGGACTAGTCATGTTTCTGTGCCCTTTCCAGTTTAAGTGTATAGTCTATGCCCCTTTCAACCCTTTCCCATCTCCACTACTATGCTCTGTAGGATTTCATGATTTTCACGTTCTTAGTAACTTTGTTTGAAGGTTAGTGATGTTTTTCCATCACAAACTGGTGGAAAGTTATTAGTAGAAAAACAAAAATAAAACAATGCATAGAATTTTACTGATTATTTTTATTTGAATAGTCACAATTACATTAAGGGTGTTCGCATATCAGATGGAAGATGCGGCGCATAACGGCAGAACAGACAAGTAGACAATAAAACATTCAACCTTACACACTCAACCGATAGTGTGTTAGTCACTGGAAGTTGACAAAGTTACAGCCGATGCATCTTCCATCTAATGATAAGTCACCCTAAGAATGGTATAAACAGCGCACTTGAAACAAAGGTAAACTGAGCAACAGGGGTACAAGCTGTAGTTACACATAAATGTTAGTTATTTATACAAATTCGAACTTTATTTAATGACAAAATGTATATAGTGGTTCCTTACCACATTAACACTGCAGCCTTTTAAAAGACGCGCGAAATCAAGAACACAATTTCTAACTTTTAGTCCTTATCTCCTAACATTTTGGCTAGAAGGTGAAAAACATTATCTAATAGAAAAAGGGAACCTACACTATTTTTTAATCTAATTTTACTACAATTTCTATAGATATATTAATCAAGAATTTTGAGATACAATGAAGTCTTGATTATAGGTCTAGTTGCCTAGAAATTTATAAGTTATCCGTATTTTGTAGTTGTGCACTAGCAGTAAGCGTAATTATAAAGGCATACTATAAATACGCGAATATATCGTCAGAAATTACTGCAATTTGTCGTCCATTGCTGGACCTATGTCCAGAAGTAGCAGTCTCTTGGCTGAAATGGTGATGATGAACTGCGACATACAAATTGCAATAATTTCTGACAATATATTCGCGTCTTTATAATTTCGCTGGATGCGAGAAGCACAGAACCAGTCGAAGTGGCGGTGCTTGCGGGGGTCCCCAAGCACCGCCACCTTGACAGTGTCCGTGCTTCTCGCATCCAGCGGATTCTTGCAGCCTTCACCGGGTCAGTAGTCCACCTTGTGGGAGGCCTTCCAACAATGACGAGATGTGCGAAATTGTCGGTGAAGTTTTTCGAAATCATTGCAATAATATAGCAGGATATAAACTCGTTGCGTGTGTATTTATTATAGTCCTTGCGGAACTAGTTGTCCGCCTCAGTGCACACACACGTGAGGCGGCGGCGAGCACCGCACGTACTGAGTATTGCGCCCCCGCCGCTCCGCCCCACCGCTCACATACCTAAGGCGCGGCCAACTAGTTCCGCGCGGACTATAGTCAACTTTTTTAATACATTATAATTCTAATGTCGCCCAAGAATACACTGGCTTAATATTTTGGAACCAGTCCTAAAGATACATACAAAGTATACACATACATACTAAAATTTAAAGATTATTCTTTACTAGCTTTTGTCCGCGGCTTCGCCCGCGTGGAATTCGGAAAATATCCACACGGGAACATACTACCGGGGATTAAAATACTCTTATCTGTTAATCCAGGTTTTAAGCTATTAGTGTGCCATATTTCAGCTAAATCCGTTCGAACGTTTTAGCGCTAATCCGAAACATGCATCCAGACAAACAGACAAAAATGCTTCATTACTATTATATGTAGAGATTTTATTAGGTACATACTTAATTATAGTTTTTAAGTAAATATTCCTAGAATATTATTCTGCTACATGCATGTAACATGAATATAGGTTGGCATTCACACAATACTAAACTATAATATGCTATTATTTATTTTATAAATCAATATTTATTAAAAAGGATTACCTACCAATACTTTTTAATAATAATCGAAAAGAAACCTAAAAGAAGAATTAAAGTTATTCTACTAATGGAAACTGGAAGAGATGTGAAAGTGTAAAAAATAAAATGCATTTCTAATATCCCAATGATATTACTAGTACTAAAGACTTCCTTATTTGCTTTTACATTAATTAACATATTAAACTAGATTCGGAAACAGTGATAATTATTCTAAATATTATGTAAATCTCATACACTTTCGTGTAATTCCACACGGAAACATCGGTTTCAACCAGGGCTATCCAAACCAGATACGATATCGCGCGCATATAAATTTTTAAAATTTTAAGAAATGCACGTTTACCATTTTAATGGAAATGCACTGATGAATGATTGAAGTGCTTTGGACAGCCCTGGTTCAGGCCAAACGACTGAACGCTCTATCCCACTCTACCACAGTTATTTTTGTGTAAACAGGGCTACAGCATTATTTCGTCTGTTAAAATGTGAAGAATATTAAGAAACGAATGCTATCGTTCTGGTTTTATGTTAAACCTTTCCTTGACATTAACTACAGGCTTATTTTAAAATGGGCTATCTAAACTCCGCATACGCGATGGGTATCGATATGTAAACATAAGAAAACAGTTTTTCTCAACTCATTCTTCCAACTTCCAAGATACAAAACAAACAGAGGTCATCGTCATCGAAATCGCAAAAAAAAAAAACATCAAATCTTTTTATTTTATCGTGTTAGATAACGATACCCATCGCGTCTGAGGAGTTGAGGAGTTTAGCTAGCCAACATATTTGTCTTCAGGATAAAGAGAAACGACAAAATCGAACAAAACTGCAAATATTTCCGATTTCCGATAATTACTATAACTAGCTTGAGAAATTCCCGTATTTTAAGAACGTTCGCATGATAATTTCAGTCGCAATCTGTCAAAAAAAATTTTTTTTTTTGGCAATTGATCTGATGTCGGCTATTCTGGCAGCGGCACGTTTAAACGGCAACACAGAGGCGCCGTCGACTTCGCACTTTGTGGTAGATCCTACAGGTGTTAGTCGCTAAAAAAACGAGGACAACGGCTTATCTAATTTACATACAAGTGTTTGACATCGATTGTCGCTGAGATGAGATTGCGAACAGATTTTGAATGTTTTTAAATACGGGAATTGGCCTTCTGTTGTTGGACAAAGGCCTGCATTCTTTTAGATTATAATATTATTTTAATTCTCGATAGTCAGAGACTACCTTGAAATTTGGGGGATTCTTAGCAAATATCCTCACTACTCGGCTAACATGACTAGACAACTAGTTTTATTGGCAGAGTAGTAGTTTCAATTTTAACTTGCAATCCTGGAGAAATCTACTCACTCATTGTCCTATGCCACAAATGCTAAACGAGGCTAATTAACACAACACATGGTTGGTGTATTGACATGAAAAGACCAAAAATGGAGTATAAAGCCATAGATTATACACTTCATCAAGTCAATCATGAGAAACAAAAGTTGCACAACATGTTTTGGCGTTGCGAAAACATTGCTGCCAACATTTATAATGTATCAGTGTTGTTAGAAACATGTTAAAACCTCGTAACCTCATATTCATGGTAAACAATTGTTCCACAACATTGTTTCCAACAACTGTTGATGTTGCAGGAAACAATGTTGTTCAACTTTCCCATGAATACAGGGCTAGGTCATCTAAAACCGACCAAATAAAAAGAAGCATGTATAGCCTAGGACGATAAAACTAAAAAAGAATTATGCGACTTAGGTCTTAGTAGCGTCCGCGGCCTCGGCCCCTGCCGCGGCCGCGCCCGCGGGGCGATCCCTTAGGCTTCTCGTCGACAACGGGCGGAGTCGCCGGCTTCTCGACTTCCTGTGGCTTCACTGGTTCTGGTTCCGGCTTTGTTTCGACGACGGGTTCTTCTTTTACGGGCGCCGACTCTTCTTCTTTTTCGGCTGTGAATGAGGTTTTAGTTTTAGAAAGAGCTTAGTGCTACATCGCAAGGTCCACTCAAGAAGACGTCTCGCCGACGACGGTCATTAGTTCAGTTAAAATGGCCTGCAATTATCACTAAAGTTGTTGCCAAATAAGATAGCAATGGCAATCGTCGGCCCACCCACAATATACAGGTTGTCCCTGGAAGTATGGATCAAATCGAATAGGGGCGTGGGCACGGTCATTTCCAAACTTTTTGACCCTGAGAATGTTGGTGAATTTTTGAACAGTTTAAAAGTAATGACCAATTTTTGTTTTTTTCAATCACTTTCGCATAGTGCTCAAAGAAAAAAATGATAAAAAAAACATCAGGGCTGTCAATTTAATTGTTTTAGATAGCCCTGATAGTTTTTTTTTTTAAATTATTTTTATCTTTGAGCATTATGCGAAGTGGTTGAAAAAAAACAAAAATTGGTCATAACTTTTGTACTGTTGAAAAATTCACCAACATTCTCAGGGTCAATAAGTTTGGAAATGACCGTGCCCACGCCCCTATTCGATTTGATCCGTACTTCCAGGGACACCCTGGATAATGTTACCGTCGACATTTTTCGCGAATAGATAGAATACACTTTATTGATACAAGAAAATTCTAAATGAAAAACTATACATATATATTAGCCAATCATGTCCCGACTGCTGTTGCTTGGCACAGGCCTCCTTACTCTCCTTCCACCTCTCTTTGAGTACACAGCTGTAAATTATTTAATCACCACTGCTCTCAAAAACGGTGTAGGAAACCGGCATGTCCTAGAACCAAAATTCGAAGACATGTGACATCTACCAACCCGCACTAAGCCCGTGTAGTGAACAACGGCCCAGTCCCTTTCACCGAGAGGAGGCCTGTGTCCCAGCAGTGGGAACATTATAGACCGATTATGCTATTCAGTATGGTAACCATTGTGAAAACTTACAAGTCACATTCTCATCTTCGAGTATCTCATCGACAGTCTGCTCCCAGTTCTCCAGCTCATCGGAAGGCGCCATGTCTGGTTCTCCATCCTCATTGTTCAGGATAGCATCCTCGCTATTGTCTACTGCATCATCTATGAATAAACGACAATATTCATTAAAAACATAATCTCTACAATTCTAGAACTATACATACTAAGAGAAAAGATATGATTTTTGTATGTTTGTTTGTTACGCTTTCACGATAAAACGGCGGAACGGTGCTAGTACTTGTACAGACGCCAGCACATCAAGCTACTACACACTGTCAAATTTCTTTAATAGATTTTCAACTTTATTGCTTAAAGCACAAGGTTCAAAGTTGATTGACAGTTTCGGGTAGCTTGATGTGCTGGGGTCTGTACATCGCCGCACCCTCGACTGAGGGGCGATTCTCGTAATTTTAAGAACTTTCACAGTCTGATCTCAGTCTCAAACTGTCAAAAATACCTGCAATTTCCAAACATACATGATAAGTTTTTGACATTTGTCGCTGAGATGAGATTGCGACTAGATTTTGAACGTAAAAACGTTCAATTACGTGAATTGACCTTCTGGTATCAGCCCGCCATGCTAGCGGGCCACATCACCAAGTGCGGCCGGTCACGTCCTCCCATAAAGGCGCGCATAGAACACTGCGTGCCACTTCTTTGGGCCTTGTATTACTGGGCCAAGAAATCCTTTCAAACTCACCCTTGGCCTCCTCATCATTATCATGTCCATTCTGTTCCTCTCCCTCATCGACCTTGCGTCGCTTAGCGTCGCTGGAGTCTTCAGCGTTCAACGGCCGCTTGTTGCTATCCCCCCCTGGTCCCTGTTAACAATATTGATAACAAAACTTAATACTATGGAGGTAAAATTTGTGTAAACACTACACAATTTCACGTACACACAGATTGACAGAGAAAGAGTGTAACTGAAATATAAATTGGCTTGAAGATAGATATAATGAATTAATGTGAGGATTTTTTTCTGCTGGGGAGTTTTTTGCGCCACTTCTTCCCAGCGAACGTACAGACGCCAGCACATCAACCTACTACAATCTGTCAGATTTCTGTAATAGATTTTCAACTTTATCGCTAAAGCATAAGGTTCAATGTTGTTGATTGGGAAAATCTGACAGTTAGGTGTAGGTTGATGTGCTGGCGTCTGTACTAAGAACTGGTGAAGGGCGGGCGTTGTGGGGGGGGGGGGGGGGGACTGTCAAATGGTTGTAAACTGGTTAAAAAAAAAACCTTGGTTCGAGGTGTCGCGGCAAAAGAATTCCTGGAAGGACTTGGAGAAGGCCTTTGCCCCGAAATGGGACAGTAAAAGCTAAAAAAAGGTAGTTTAGACGCTATGTGCCTGTGTGTCTCTGGAGACCCACCGCGTCTGTCTGTTTGAAAGAGCTAATTTCCAGAATGGCTAAACGGATTTCAATAAAATGTTCACCAATGGATTCAGTGTGGAAAAAGTTTGTATATTTTTTAATGCTTTGTGTTATAAGGCGAGTCAGCCAGTAGAAAATAAAATAAGGCTGAAACTCGGAAAGACATTTTTCATGCAATCAATCAGACACATCAAATACTAACGAAAACGAAATAAAAGGATTGGATGCGTGCTTTCAACATCAACGGAATGTGTCGAACAGTAAAACAATACCAACTTAAAATACATATATTCTTCTGAGTAAAGAAAAATAAACAATCAACGTTTTTGTCATGCAAAAACACGTAAAGTCCGACCGCGCCAAATTTACCAAAGATGTAAACAACAATGGCCGCTCGAAATTGAATAAAATCGATAAACGCGCGGTCGGACCTTAGATAAAGCGTGCCTAGTGTACTTTGGTAGCCGGCAGCATAGGGAAGACATTAACGGCCAAATACTCAAACGCAACTATATCCCAAGACTCGCTTGGACCACAATTCACTAAATACATTTAGCACTTAACATATTAAAACATCATTCTTTCACTCTAAATAATAACAACAGCACGGGCCGACCGCAAGTTAAGCTACACTTGCCGAGGTCCGTCTTTGGATGGGTAATTTACAGTCGCTACGGGTAGTCAGAAGTCCGAAAGACTGACAACCAGTCCTACCAAGGTGTATAGTGTGTTACCCAGTGATTGGGTTGCAGAGGTCAGGTTGAAGTAGCTCCATGTAAAATACTAGTATTCAGCTGCATCCGGTTAGAATGGAGGCCAACCCCAACACAGCTGGGAAAAAGCTAGGCAGATTAACTGATTCTGTCTTTGGCATTTTCAAATGATTAACAGAATCAGAACGATGATTTAAATTCGTTTAGTGCAAAATGTATTTAGTAATTTGTGGTGCAAGCAGGCTCAGGTTGCTGCAGGCTTAGAGCGTCTTCAAGTTAAGTATCGTTCGAGTATTTGGGGATAAATCTACTGGTTTTGGTAGTCTTAGGTAGACTTCCGTGACTCGCGACCGATGCAACAATAATAAACGCTATGATAATGTATAGTACTATTTCGCCATTCTAATGTCGCAAGTAGGCTTACCATTCCAAAATAATATGAAACATCCTAACAAAAAGTCGGACATTCGCAAAAAAAGTTTGGATGGTTGTACGCCTAGTTGCAAGGGACTTTGAAGGCAATTCACGTAATTTAAAACGTTCAAAATCTAGTCGCAGTCTCATCTCTGCGACAAAAAAATGTCAAAATCTTGTAAAATGTAGGGATATTAGAGGTATTTTTGACAGATTGAGACTGAGATCTGACTTTGAACATTCTTAAAATTACAAGAATTGCCCCTTTGGAAGCGTATCCATACATTTTCATACTGTTTGTTGTGTCGGTCGTATTTTTCGTAACACACGGAAGTCTTACCTGACGTTTGTAAGCAGATTTGCTGAACCAATATAAACCGGGCACTCTATATTTCTTCTTCGTTACCGATTCCTCAGGTATCGGGTACGGGTGAGGCTAAAAATAGATATTTAAAAGTGTTAGCAATTTCCAGTAGAACAGTTAGTACAGAACCGTTATAGTACATTTATACCGTAATATTTTCCTTCCACACTCGTTCCTTGATTTATATAGACTCGCGCTCGCTGACCGTCGGTACAACACACGTCCTACGGGTCCACTATACGCGTTTGTATTTAGAAACTTATCTACGCATGGCTCTACGCGCGTAATAAGACTTTTCGAGCAGGAAATTAGGTATTTTATTCTATCTTTGATGTCGGCTGTCCTACAATATTGTATATATAATAGGAGAACTGACTGACTGACATATCAACGCACAGCCCAAACCGCTGGGTCTAGAGATTTCAAATTTGGCATGTAGGTTCCTTATGAGGTCTAGGGGTGCACTAAGAAAGGATTTTTCAAAATTCATCCCCTAAGGGGGTGAATGGGGGGAGTGAAATTTCACGCGGACGAAGTCGCGGGAAGAAGCTAGTATTGTATATGTCGCAGTCAACCTGTTAAATTAGCCTTTTAGTTAACCGCCTGGCCTTTTGAAGTAGTGCTCGCCTCGGTCTGCTCTCTCGGCTCGCGCGCGGTTGATCACAGTTCTAACCTAACCCATTTGGTCGGGGTGCCCTGGCTTAGTTACTGCGACCAATTCAGCTCGCGCGTGATTGGTTACAGTTCCAGAACCTAAACTATAATTGAATGGCCGACGATAACTTAAAAGGCTAGGTGGTTCACTAAACGGCTTAGAGATAGCTGAACCAAATTGATGCTAACCCTAGGAAGATGGTCAAAAAAGTTCAGACCATGCCTGTACGAATTGTAGAATATTTTAATTTTATAATTGAAATAAAGTATACAGGGCATAGGATACAATATAACCCCTTTACGTTATGACCTGTACCAGGGTAGCAGTTACATCGACCCACAAACTGTAACCACGGTCAAAATGTATGGAAGAGAATTTTTTTTTTAAATAAACTACGAAAAATTTCAACACTGGAGGGTTCAGAATCATATATTATAATCCATGGTCAAAGGTTGAGCGCCGATGTCCCAGCCACCCTGTAAAAAACTCTATAAAATTGTATGGAAAAGTGAACCATGTCCGAGGTATGATGGTGAATTGCAAACCTCTGCATTCACAGAACACAGCAACATATTATTATAATAACACGTGGTACGTACCAGCTGAGTGCCGCTCTTCTCAGCCAGCAGGCGCGTGAAGAGCTGGTGGTGTCGCCACGTGCGCAGGTGCACCTGCGCCGTCTCCTCGCTGTCCAGCAGCTTGCGGCACAGGCTGCACTGCACGCAGCGGAACTCCGACAGGAACGAGCCGCCCACACCGCGCTCCGTGCTGGGGGGGGTCATGTATTTAAAACAAAACATAGACTACTAGCTACGCCCCGCGGTTTCACCGCTGAACGAATTTAGATGTAATTTGGTATAGAGATATAGTTTGAGTCCCGGGAAAGGACATAAGATAGAAACTTATGCGGGTGAAACAGCGGGGCGCTGCTAGTTAATAATAATCATGAAGTTCTGGAATATTAACTTCGTGGTAAAAAGACGCCAGGTACAAAAGCTGTCACCATAGACTAAATCAGCATGGGATATATTATTATCATTATTAAATCCCACCTGTAAGCCGGGAACATGTCCTGGGTGGTTCCCTGCAGATCATCGCCCTCCTTATAATCCAGGATAGTGTTCTCCTGATCAATAGAGTTCTTCTTCTCCTCAACTTCCGGTTTGGCTTCACCCTCTCCCTCTTTCTTAACTCCTTCATCCTGTTGGGATGATAACATTTTGAGGTTTATTAGTTTTAAAACTTCATGCACACAATCAGAGGCGGTCTTAATGCTATAGGTATTTCCTACCAGTCAACCTTTGGGTGATGCAGAGGCAGACAGTGGTATATTAATCTGCCTAGCTTTTTCCCAACTATGTTGGGGTCGGCTTCCTGTCTAACCAGATGCAGATACCTTGCTCAGTGAAGATGCTGAGCGTTCTACTATCTACCAACTAGCACTTCCAACCAGCTGACTGATAGTTTAGTTGCCATTGGATGAGCTAACAGCTCTCTTAAGTTTGAGCCTAAACGAGAGAAGTAAAAGTCGACTTATTTTCAAGAGTCGATAAAAAAACCTGCAACAGTTTGTATCATCATCATTTCAGCAAAGACGTCCACTGCTGGACATAGGCCTCCCCCAAGCACCGCCACTTCGACCGGATCTGTGCTTTTCGTATCCAGCGGATGCCTGCGGCCTTCACCAGGTCATTGGTCCACCTTGTGGGAGACCTTTCCAACACTACGTTTTCCCGTACGCGGTCGCCACTTCATTTGTATCATGGATCATTAATATGTATTTCCCTTGAAAAGGTGACATTTTACGTATGTTTTATCTAACCTGACTATCTCCCTCTCCCTCCTTCGCCTCTGCATCATCAGCATCCTTATCAGTGTCCTGTTTGTCATCGTTGCGGCGACGACGCTGCCTGTCCTCACGCAAGTACAGCTGCTCCATGTTGAGAGTCGAGATCACCATTACTAGGGAAAAAAGTCTGTGTTAACTTAGTGTTTCATAGAAGAGGCACAAGGCTAGGTGTGGATCTAGTTTTCTTCGTCTCGTATTGTTGACTTATATTTTGTTGACAACACAAAGTTACAGTACAGACAATACAATGCGACTCTGGACAGCTCTATCGTTCTATAAATGCCATAATATAGAGCAACAATTTTCAGAAGTCATTTAAATGACTTTGGATGGTTAAAGCTCATTATTTCAAATCTACTTTAAATTTTGGTTTATCTATTATATATGTTTGGATTTTCTGATTAGTTCGACATAATTTACTGAATTTCTGAGAGATTGAATTGTATTGGCATAACCAAATAGTACTTGGTCCCAGTATGTTAAAACAGGATGCTCCTAAATAAAAGGCCGCATATTTGGAAAAAGTTTCTACACACAACACAACACAGGCTTACATGAAAACTAGTCATTGAATAACCGGCCAATCTCCAGACTCACCTTCAGGCTTTGGCTTAGTAATAATCTCTTGTTTATCCTGCATATTCCTCAGATGCTCCGCAGTGAGCCGATGTTCATCCAGCTCGATCCTGGTGGGCATCTCCTTATGACATGACGTGCAGGTCGGATGGAGGTACTTCTTGAGCTTGCGATGGCCAACGGTGGTGCGATGTATGGCACCGTCGGCTGCGTACATGTCGCACATGGCGCAGTAGAAGTCGCGCGCGGGTTGTTGGCCGGCCTTGCGGGTGCGTTTCATTTCGCGAATCTGGTGGGATAGGATTGTTTTGGTATTTTCATAAAGGTACGCGTGTAGTCTAACTTTATTTTGGTTTACGGAAATTTTCGTTTTCGGGCGAAAAAACTATTTTCGGACGTCAAAAAAAAATGAAAAGTCGTCAAATCAATACTTTTAATTCAATTAGTCAAGAGAACAGCGACAGTTACAGAAAAACAAAAGCTGAAAATGTAGAAAAAAAATGCTCTTTCTAGCATATAACATCAGATTGCTAACTATTGTGTCTTTGGGAAAAGTACAAGTGATTGAGTTAAAACGTTTGAATATCGTGATTAAAAGATTGACTGCATTTCTCTTTCTTTTACCAAAGAAAACCCTATTTAAACCCCTAACCCTATTTAAAAATTTAAACAAAAAACATATTTTTGTTTTCGTTTTTCGGCCGATAATGCATATCTGGCCGAATTTAGTTTTCGGCCGAGAGAAGAAATATTTTTTCGGTCGGACTTTACGCCTGTGAAGTGGTGGTGGACAGTTGCGGCTTCATCACAAATTAGAAGTGGACAAAACATAGATCGCTTCTTTAGATTGGATTCGCCACATTTTTCACAAAACGGGCCTTGCTCTAAGTGTTGCGTGTGCACGAGCGCACGCATCAATGGCAGAAACAACTGCAGCATCTGCCATTGACGCGTGCCGCTCGTGTGTATGCACACTAAGTTGGTTAACATATTTTGTGTCAACCACTACACATTAAACTTTATGAATACAAACTTCTATATAAAGCAACATCTGACCTATTTTCTCTTATAACAGCCAGTATTGACTCACTTTGCAAAAGCTGTTCTTTCTATATGTCACAATGTTGAACCAACTTAAAAAAATCCTAGAGAAAAAGAAAAAAAACTCAAAATGTTCACCTTAAACTCCTGCCGCATAGTATCAGCAGTGAGCGCATAGCTTTCCGCAGTCTTGGTCATCATGATAGCATGGGCGCGTCCACTCAGATGGTTCTCAAACGACCTGCCGTCCCACATGCTCTTATTACAGATATGACATTTCAGCAACTGAGGGTTGATATCATCGTATCTGGTCTTAGGAGTTTCCTTCTTGGTACTGGTCTCCTCACCCTTCTCCCGATTCTCGCTAGATTCACCGTCTTTCTTGTCATCAGTCTCACTGCGGGACGATTTGCTGGTAAATTAAAAGCAGGTTTATAAAATTGAGGTTTTTACAGTTTTTGAACACTGAAGTTGTCTATGCTATTTGGATTGGATTTACGTGTTTGTCTATTACTAGACTAGCAATACATTTAGAAAAGAAAAAAGGCGTTTAAAATAAGTTTTTCTGTGTTGAGTTATATCTTTTTTTTTTCATTGTAGTGTATGTGGGTTTATCTGGCAGACAAATTGTTTTGTAGTTGGATTTATTTATGTAGATTTTATTGCCTGATAAATAATTTGAGTAGTGAAATTATGTTTACAAACACTTACAGGAATCCAATTGCCATGCATTTGAATTGAAAATACTTAGAATTTGTAGAGAATTTTTGTTTTATAAAATAAAGAAAATGATAAAAAGATTTCAAATACTTTACGAAACTACAAAAACATCCGTTATTTCATTTATTTGTAAATTCACCATATTACACACTTACCAATGTCACAAATATTAAATGTTTATCGGTCCATTACAATCCAAAGAAGCAAGCGTTAAACATAAGGTTTGAATGGGTGCAAAAACCAGTGACGGGTGATGCACCCTTGGTTTTATGAAGCTCCAAGTGTCAGGTCTCATGACAGACTTTCATTATAGACAGATAACTATTTATACCTGCCTATGGTGAAGACAATTTTCATTGAAACGTAAAAACAAACATTCGAGATTTGTAATTGAAATGCATTCATACCTCAAAAGAGGCAGGAACTAACGTAATGCCAATTCGGCTAAAGTTCAGAGGCCGGTGAACGTAAGGTGTTAACAGAAACTTATTTGCAGTGAGGCTCAACCTCAGCAGAGGCACAAGAAATGCGGTGTCACCACCGGAAGGAAACATTCAGGGTTCCTTACCTCTCCTTAACAGGTTTAGCCTTTGAATCGGCCTCCTTTTTCGGGGAACTCTTGTTTTGTTGCCTCTGCCCATCATTGGGCCTATACGGTTTACGATTGTTGTTGACACGCTCACCGGAGCGATTGTAAGTTCCCGTACGCCGGAAATTACCTTGATTGCCCATCTAAAGGGAATTGATCAGAACATGATTGTTAGTACGAAAACTGCAAGGCTCTACGAGCCACGAAGAAGTGCTGAAATTTGAAATGCTTCAGGTTTGTCATTAAAATGTGATTATGAACATTATTTGAACTATAACTGAAGATTCTGGGGTCCAATATAAAGGGGCTTCCAGTAGATTTTATTATATTTTTTTCATGCATGAAAATGATGACAGAATTACATCAAAACTTTAACATTAATGAAGGACATGACATACATATTTGCATAAAATAATCATCAAAATATTATTTTTTTAATGGAATAGTATTTAAAATACTAGACAATTAGAAAGATGGATTAACAGGTCATCAAAACTGTAAAATAGCATTTAAATTCACTTACATACTGTTATGTAGCTTTCTTTTCTTATAAACTGTAGTACTTACCCTGCTGGGGCCATAACCTCGGTCATACCGACCCATACTGGGTCCACCAAAGTCCCGTCTAATAGGCATGTCGAGGAGTGAGGGGACAGGGTTCTGACGCGGCTGCAGCAGGTTGATGATGTTACTTGCTAGAGCCAAGGTGGCCTCAGTGGAGCCCCCAGAGAGGGGTAGCAGGTTGGGTAAGCCACCGCCGGGGCCGCCACCTTGCCACGGCGAGACTCCGCTGCGCCCGAAGCTCTTCCCGCGGTCGTTGCGTTGGAAATCCATGCGACGCCCACTGTTATTTTGAGGTCTTCGGTTCGCCATCTTAGATTCTAGGACACAAAGTAAAGTGTGTTAAAATAGATGTTGTCCACACGCAAATCTTAGCGATCCGCCCTTAAGGCTACACACCTACTAAAGCGTAGTATTTAAATTAAATCACGAGCTGTCTAGCTTTAAAGTCGTGGTAGAAAGTTGCCGGCCGGCAGAAAATAGCACAAAGTGATTGTGCATATTATTGATTTTTCCAACTCAATTCTTATCGAAGCAAATATATGTATATTTTGGAACAAAATGAATGTATCTTTAGGAATCTGGTATACAAAGCCGTTATCTGACATTAAAAGCTTCAGAAACAATTAGTTATTACAAAAGAACTTTTAAGCCCAAAACGATGCTTACGTAGCCCATTTCACGATTGATTATTTACTCATGAATTTGTTGTTTCCTAGCAAATACTGTTTGAGACATAGATAAATTGTAATACTTACGTATCAATGCTTGAACAGCACAATATATCAGCACTTAATGGAGTTAGATACAGTGGAAAATACTAACACAAACGACGTGCGTCCACCAAACCGAACGAAAGCTAAACGTCAAATGTAATAAAAATGGCCGCCCACCGCTGCATCAAGCTAGGCTTGGCTTGTTTGTTTATGGTTTATCGATTGCACCATAGACGAGCACAAGATTGCGCGTTTTTTCACTGGCTGCCGGCACCCGGACCCGCAATGCTACACGCACTGGGCGAGTGGCGGACTAACCGCCCGGGCACAACTCTTGGCTTAGCGGCAAGCGGCGCGGTTTCTTTTGTCTTGTGTCTAGCGTTGACGCTGCGAGCGGTGCGTCGTGGCATAGTTCATACATTTTTGTATATTTATTTGTTTTTACAGGTCGCCGCCCCGCGCTAAGCGGCCGCTGACAGAGGCATGGTCGTGGCCAGGCCATAAGGGGCTGTTTTTGTGTAGAAATCATCATCTTTCTCCTGCCCTTATCCCAATTTATTTGGGGTCGGCGCAACATATCTTTTTCTTCCATACTTCTCTATTAGATGTCATGTCGGTAGTCACCCCCTATCTAATCATATCATCATTCGCACATTCCATCCATCATTTTTTTGGTCTTCTACGCTTATAGCCATCGACATTCATACTCAAAACTCTCCTCACGACATTTTCCTCGTTCCTCCGCATCACATGCCCATACCATGACACTCCCGTATTATTATTATACTCTTTGCCATGACAACCTCGCTTGCTCTTGATTGCATCCTACGTTCTTGCTTGCTTTTATTGATCACCAATTCACCATCATGTAAAAACGGCCGAACGTTTCTATCATAATGTGGAGATGAACTGCACCTCCCTAAAAAAAAACTAATGCTACTTGGTATTTTTTTTGCTAAATATTAGTACTAGACAGAGAATCTCTAGCCTGCCGCCCAGTTGATCAAATTAATGTTCAAAATCCTAATCTAGATAAATTTGCAACGCACCAGCCAGCTGTCAGGCTGACATCTGATTTTTTTTTCATATCGCTGCTGATCCGAAAATGATCTTTATTCCAATAGCAGTAAGGATCAGCCGGGGAGATATCATGATGATGTTTCCTTTCTTCCAGCCTTCCTTATTATCGTGAATATCGTGATAGTTGTTGAAATGAAAAAATAAATACATTCCAAACCCACGTGAAATTGAATAATATCAGCGCTGAAAGTGAACACGTTCCTGTTGTGTAACTAATTTTATTCAGGTGTTAAGATATCTTCGAAATGGAAGATATAGAAACTGAAAATGTTCAAAAACGTACGAAGGTAAGATTTTTTTTCTAGAAAAAATCTGTTTGAATTTACTTAACCATTTAGCGCATACTATTAGAAAAGTAAACTTTTGAATGATCTTTAATATGTTTACATAAAAATTTAAAGCCTAAGACGACCCACTGACCGAAATTGGTATTTCTGTGGAACAAACTAAAGTTTTGTAATAATTTGAAAGGTGTTATTACAAACAGATGTTATTCAAAAACATTGTAACAAGATGAAGATCCATTTCATAAATGAAATTGATTATAAATGTATTTGTTAACTTGAGTTTTAAAATGGTCAACTACCCTTTAGACATAAAAAAGTTACATGGTGGCATGGAACTAGCGAATCTACTAAATCAATATGAAATGAATGACAAACACTCTAAAGAACTTGAATGCATGTTAAAAGTTTGCGTGTTCATGTCCTTGCTATAGAATATACAGGGTGTAAAAGACCCATCACACCATAAACTATGCATTCCGTACATCAAACTAAGTAACATTGCACAAAAATAATTGCTGGGAAACAACTTTTATATTTGGTGTGAAAATTTTCTGTTTGTGGTTGGTAGTCTACAATGTAACGCACGCAAAACATTGTGCTTATGGGTGCATGCAATGGTACAGGGGTTGTGGGGGTATTTAAAGTTGTGTTATAAAATTTAAAAATGTCACTTATATCTGCATAACTAGAAGGTTCCCAGCTATGGTCCAGTAAAAAAAAATTATTACAATGATGGGAAGAACAAGTGACTCTCTGCTTTGTTAAGTGTCTTTTTACAACCGGTATGTTTTCTTTATGTATCAACTTTAAGATTTAAGTTATAAATACTGCATAGGTCACTGGAAGCTGACCTCAAAATACTTGGAAAAGGCTAGGCAGATGATTAGCAACCTTAATCTAAGTACTGTACACAGTTGTTGACAGGCCTACGCTGTCCTCCTATTCCAACTGTAATTTGAAAACATTGTAAAATCAAATTGTTTTTTAAAAGAGTAACCGTGGAGTTTCTTGCCGGTTCTTCTCCATAGGAAACAACCAATTAGAACCGTGCTTCTGACGTTTCATAAGTGCCCATGTAGGTTTATGTGAAATAAAATATTTTGATTTTATACAAAACAAATACTATACAATTTAAAAACTTCTTAATTCTTTGGCTTTTAGTAGAAACCCTATTAAGGGGTGTAATGGGAAATGACAATTTATATAAAAACATACATAGCTGTCCAAATCAAAGTCAAAACATAGCATAAAAATGACTACTTGACTGGAATTTAATTTACATAGTTCCACACATAATATATATTTTTTCTAATGTTTTAAAAGAAAAAAAGTTGTTTTGATAACAGTTTGATAATCTTTGATCTTACACAATATTATCTCATTGCTGTGGGCATCAAAAAAAAAAAAATACATATTTTAATATTATAAATGTGAAGAGTTTGTTTGTTTGAACGTACTAATCTCTGGTACTACCAGTTGTATTTGAAAAATTCTTTCTATTCTTATTGGTTCTTAGAAAAAGTGATTTATTTAGTTTAGTTTTTTTTTTTTGTTGGAATTGCATAGAGTTGTTAATCTATAATTTTGTTATCATGGTAATATAAAATGGGAAAGTTGCTACTTGCATGGTTGTAACAGCTCTATATTAGATCTCATCATCACGCATTAATATTTCTGAAGATAGATGATTATTCCCAAAGTGCATACTTTTCTTGGGATGTATGTTAGACCATTTTTATCAGGAACACGTGGAGTTATCAAGTTGAAATGAATATCAAATACTCAGGGCTGCAATCCCTTGAAGCAGTGAAAAAATCAAAGTTCTAAGTTAACACAATCAAAAGATATGGGAGTTTATGTTCCGTTTGTGCCTCATATTTTGACACTCGCAAGGGAATCAAAACCTATAGGGTACTTCCCGTTGACCTAGAATCATAAAATTTGACCAGAAGCAATGTCATGTAGCACAAGTAAAGGAAAAAATCCGAAAACAGGGGAAAAATATTGAAGACGCGATTCCCGTGATAAACTATTTATATACCTACAAATTTGCTTGGAACCCTCGGTGCGCGTGTCCGACTCACACTTGACTGTTTTTTTTATTTTTAGCCTATATTGTACCACTGCAGGGCAAAGGCCTCCCTCCCCTTTCTCCTTCTCTCTGTCTTGAAAACGTCTTACTTAAATGAAGCATTTTCCTTTCTCTATTTCATTTTTCATTATATTACTTACTGAGCATGTTTTAAAAATAAATGTTTAAACGGTATACCCTCGATATTGGTGCCCAAGATACAGGCTTGCCTAGTTTGAGGCCAGTGTAAAACCTTTGTAATATTTTGTCAATAAAGTTTTATTATTTATTCCTTTATTTTCTTACTTCCAGAGTCGCAGCCCCTCCCCAGGCATCAAGTCCACAGCGGTAGTCAAGTACACCGCGTTCCAGAGCCCGGTGGGGTACGCGCGGCTGCAATGTAACACAGACCTCAACATGCCCCCCTCCAACTGGGGGGCCGCTATAGACTCGTATGGGCTGAAGCAGATACTGACTAGGGGCACAGGACTTTCAAGGTAAAATGTTGTATTACTTAAAAGCAGAGAGATGAGAGAAGTGGTCGACTTACTAGTTGTAGGTTGTGGTTTCGACCCCAAGCAGGCATTTTGAAAAACATCATGGGGAAACCGGCATGTCCTAGAACCATAACATCAAAGACGTGTGACATCTAGCAACCCGCACTGGGCCTGTGTGGTGGATTACGGCGCTCTTCCTCTCACAGAGAGGTGGTCTGTGTTCTAGCAGTGGGAAAGGTCAAGGCTGTTAGATTATCAACGCTGGGCTCAACGCCGAAAGTTGTAAATCCAGTGCGGGTTGGTAGATGTCATAGGTCCTAGGACATGCCAGTTTCCTTTCGTCAGTCAATCAAGCAGGCCACTGCTGGACATATGTCTGTCCCAGGCTGCGCCACAACACCCTGTCTTTCGCCTTCCGCATCTAGTCGGTCCCGGCCATCTTCTTAAAGTCGTCGGTCCATATAGCTGGAGGGGGTCCCACACTACGCTTGCTGATACGCGGTCATCATTTTATGTCTTTTTCTCCCATACAGCTCCTAGTCATCATCTCAGTAGTCACCCCTTGATAATGATGACTATCCTAAAATTGTTTTATCGTTACAGCTTCAGGATGGCACACATGTTTCCGGATTGTGTCGGAGAGGTCGACGTCATTTCCGGCGCCGAGTGCATCAAGAAACTGCTCAAGCTACCTTATCAGCCTAATGGAACTGTAAGTTAAATCAATATTTTTTCTCTCTCTTATCTGCGGGGTAATTACGAAACACATTATCAGTAGCAAAGCTTTCATTTTGCTTACGTTGTTGAGCAGACAATTTTTTCGAAAATATGGATTAGCAATATCCTTCAAAATTATTCAGATTACGATTGAAAAAAAAAAAAAAAGTCCTGCAGACCGTATTTCGGCCATGGCGGCCAATCTCAACGGAGACCAGCCTTCGGAGCCGTCTACACGAGCGAGAAAATCGCGGTGATATTATCGTCGTGCCACGTATTTCTATACACTCTCTTAGAACGTGTCTCAACACGGCGATATCATCGCGGCGAAAACATAGAAGGAAAGGAAGGGTTAAAGCCACTTGTACAGTCAGCAACAAAATTCAATGAACACTTCAGTTTTTTTTTAATTTAGTTATCGAACAAAATATTTAATTAAAATCGGATAAGAATTATTTAAAGAATATTTACACTTAGCTGTTTCACGAAAAGCTAAAAAGCAGTGTATCGAATCGTTTTGTGTCAATTTTATGAAAATTAAGTATGTAAAAGTGAAAGTGTTAATGGACTTTTATTGCAGACTGTATGAAGTAAATTTTTCTCACTGAGTGCGTGTTTCCTCATCTTTTGAATGTTTTCCTCATAATTATTCAATTTAACCCAATTCTACACTTATTTGTCTGCAGGTTAGCATGATGGTCCATCGTGTAGAGAATACTCTTCTTCTGGACGACTTCGATGTGTATGACTACCTAATGAAGTCGGAGTGGTCCTGGCTGAAAGACTTCTTCTATGAAAACATTTTGAAGACTATGTCAGAACAGGTGAGTGCCTTAAAATCCATTCTCCAAAGTAGCCCGCGAAATTCAATTTATGAAGAGAAATATATTTAAAACCAAGCTAACACTAAAATATAGAATACTGTAAGCGGCCCGCCCCAGCTGCGCACGGGTGGTTTTTTTTTCGAATTTCCGAAATTTTCTTTCACACAAACCTTGTCCTGGTAATACCGACACAGCAAAAAAAGAATTATCCAATTTGGTGCAGTCGTTCGGAAGGTATGCGCGTACATACATTTCGGCGATAAATTTTTATTTATCGTACTTATATTAAAAAAAAAACGGCCAAGTACGAGTCGAATTCGCACACGAAGGGTTCCGTAGCACCGTACAATACAGACCGCTGTGCTACCCAGGAGCGCACGTCGCTGACCCCGGCGCCGGCGCCGAGCTCGGCGCTGCAGCTGACGCACTTGTTCCTGTCGCACTCGGTGGCCGCGCGCGCGGCGCCGGCGCAGGCGCTGCCCGACATGCCCACCATGTGCCTCACTGATAAACGTAATGTATAAGTCTTACTTTATTCATTTTGCATCAATACTTTCAAATATTATGTCCCCTTCGCTTTTAATGGTAACAGATAATAACAATAATATCTTATAATCGAAGGCAAATTCCCGTAATTAAAAACGTTCAAAATCTAGTTGCAATCTTATCTCAGCGACAATCAATGTCAAAAATGTAGGGAAATTAGATGTATTTTTGACAGATTGAGATCAGACTGTGAACGTTCTTAAAATTACGAGAAATTATCTTAACATCTTAACATAAAATAAAATAATTTTATGGTTTCATATTTTTAACCACCTTTTTTTCTTTTGTTTTAAACAACTTATTGAGTAATAATTTTCTCTTTTGTACCATAATTTTCATAAGATTACTACTTGACCGATTTCAAAAAAGTCTTGGTCGGCTTCAAATTTAATTCAAATTCGACTCAAAATCAATACTATTCATAAGGCTACTTACTGTTTTAAATCAAGGAACACAATATAATAACATTTTTCAGACACCTGTCGAAATAGCTTTCCTAAGTAAATTCAAATGGCTTTCAGAAAGTAGTTGTTAAAATCTTCCCTTATTAGTGTGAGTTCTGGTGGCCCAGTGGTAACGGCTGCGACTAACGAGTTGTAGGTCCTGGATTCGAACCTGAAAGACGCTTTATTTTGTGTAAATTATTTCGTCACTACTGCTCTCAAAACGGTGAAGGAAAACATCGTGAATAAACTGGCATGTCTTAGAACCAAAAATTCGAAGACACGTGACATCTACCAACCCGCACTGGGCCCGCGTGGTGGATAACGGCCCACTCCCTCTCACAGAGAGGAGACCTGTGTCCCAGCAGTGGGAACGTTATAGGTTGATCATACTAAGGGTGAGTTCTCAATGAGGGATGATTTTAACTACTGGTATACTTATACAAGACAAGAATTATGTACAGAAGTGCTATTCTGTAAAACATCTCACCGTGATAACTTAGGTGAAGTGAGCTGTCAATAATGTCAATCCCTAGCATCGGATGGGATAACATTTCACTCGAAGCTCACTTCACCTAAGTTCGCGGTGAGAGTTTTGCAGAATATATCGTCTGAATTCCTTCACAGGTCCTTTCCTCCCGGAACCAGAAACTCGAGCCGAGGAGCCTCCAAACGAGCATCTATACAACCGCAACGTGCTCTGGACTTTCGAAGACATCCATATGCTCATAGGAAGCGACCTTCCGATCTTCGGCGATAAAGACCGACCCTGCGTCAGTCTACGCTTGAGAGACGCACGGGAACCCATCAACGTGCTTACTGGCATAGACTACTGGCTCGACAACCTCATGTGCAACGTCCCCGAAGTCCTAATGTGCTACCATTTAGATGGAATCGTACAAAAATACGAACCGATGAAGACTGAGGATCTCCCAAACATGGAAAACTCGAAATTTTCGCCGAAAGTCATCAGAAACGTTGCCCAAAATATTTTGTCTTTCCTAAAGTCGAATGCGACGAAAGCTGGACATACATATTGGCTTTTCAAGGGACCTCACGATGACGTAGTTAAACTATATGATTTGACGTCACTGTGCCCTGACAGTTTAGACAACCCGTTCACTACCCCTGTGGCCATGTTATTGTATAGAGTGGCTAGGAATATGCGTATGACGAACAGGTCGAAACATGTCCGGCAGCTGTTGGAGCATGTCATAGAGTTGCTGCAAGTGGAGAGGTATCCGCAAATTATAGCGTCTTCGCATTATATGTTGGCGGATTTGTATGTGCCTGCTACTACGAATCCCGCTAATCCAGATTTTAAAGGTGAGTTTTTAATAGCATTTTTTTAAAAATAACTTAGAATTTCAAGTGCCACGTGAAAGTGGACATTGTTAAGAGCGTTCATCCCGCGCGGCTGGCAACATCGATGTCCAGTGGTTTATCGTGATTATTTTATAAAATTTTAACCAACTTACTATTTTTTTACAGCCAAGTACTAGATCGTTGGTATTTATAATTATTTTTAAACCCAGGAGACCAGGTCATTTTATTGCCGATAACCCCACGTGTGTCTATTCCTTTTCTAAAATTCCTCTATTTTCATCACATCCTAGATGAAAATTCAGACTCGGACGGTGACGATTCTGACTTCGTGAATACTGACTACCCGCCCGAACCGGAGGACATTTGTTCGGACAACGCGGTGGATGTAACAAAGCGGACAGATCAGTCGGACAGCGAGGCGGACACCTCGCTCGCGCTGCAGATCAGGGGACTGGCGCTGAGGGACATAGGGGACAGGGTGCGGAATACTGTCGGGGTGAGTTACTTACCGGACATTTGTTCAACAACGCGGTGCACGTAACAGAGCGGACAGACAGCGAGGCGGACACCTCGCTCGCGCTGCAGATCAGGGGACTGGCGCTGAGGGACATAGGGGACAGGGTGCGGAATACTATCGGGGTGAGTTACTTAGCGGACATTTGTTCAACAACGCGGTGCACGTAACAGAGCGGACAGACAGCGAGGCGGACACCTCGCTCGCGCTGCAGATCAGGGGACTGGCGCTGAGGGACATAGGGGACAGGGTGCGGAATACTATCGGGGTGAGTTACTTACCGGACATTTGTTCAACAACGCGGTGCACGTAACAGAGCGGACAGACAGCGAGGCGGACACCTCGCTCGCGCTGCAGATCAGGGGACTGGCGCTGAGGGACATAGGGGACAGGGTGCGGAATACTATCGGGGTGAGTTACTTAGCGGACATTTGTTCAACAACGCGGTGCACGTAACAGAGCGGACAGACAGCGAGGCGGACACCTCGCTCGCGCTGCAGATCAGGGGACTGGCGCTGAGGGACATAGGGGACAGGGTGCGGAATACTATCGGGGTGAGTTACTTACCGGACATTTGTTCAACAACGCGGTGCACGTAACAGAGCGGACAGACAGCGAGGCGGACACCTCGCTCGCGCTGCAGATCAGGGGACTGGCGCTGAGGGACATAGGGGACAGGGTGCGGAATACTATCGGGGTGAGTTACTTAGCGGACATTTGTTCAACAACGCGGTGCACGTAACAGAGCGGACAGACAGCGAGGCGGACACCTCGCTCGCGCTGCAGATCAGGGGACTGGCGCTGAGGGACATAGGGGACAGGGTGCGGAATACTTGCTGGGTGAGTGGAATTAAGACCAGATATTAGTTATTAAAAGGTTCAGTGTACCTCGACTACTTTCGGGCTCTAGCAGAACTCTTGCATATTGATAATCTGGGAATTGTGAAGTTTGGAGTGAATAGGGTTCTTTTAGGCATGTATGCATCGTGATCGACCGCATCACCGCTCACCGGTGAGATAAGGGTCAAATTCGAGTCAACTTAATCCTATAATAAGGGGGAATATGTTTAGAATTTATTTTTGTAAAGACGTACACTCCATGTCTTGTTATTATGGCAATTTTTCTGTACCAATTTTGACCCAAAACTTCGCCACTCACACGGTGTCGTGTCCAAAAAATACAGCCAAAGTGACCTAAGCTCTACCACCAACAGCGCAGAGGTCACTTTGGCTGCATTTTTTGGGCACAGAGGGCAGTAAATTGCAATTATTACAAATTCTTCCTAAATGCCGGCATTTTTTAATGTCTAACCGGTTGAATGCCGTAATTACAGACGCAATTAAAAAGCCATTGTCTCGCGTGGATCCACGTTTAAGCATACGAAGGGTTAAAACAAAATAATTGGCCACACAGGAACGTAAAGAGTCTACAGCCGCGGGCACCGGTCTGGGCTCGTCGCCGCCCGAGCGCTGCGGCCGCGCGCTCTCACACGCGCTCAAAGGACTGCTGGCCTTACACAACGTTACTATACATAAGTGCAAGGTACGCCTTCTAAAAGACCGGGACTCCACGGTCCCGCGATATGTAAACATACATACAGGGTGGCAGGGACATCGACCGCATGAATTCAGCACATGATTCTAGCGTAGAAGTTATAAAAAAAATCTACTGTTTCATAGAAAAGTATTACGTACGGAACTGCATTTTTTTTTTAAATAATTGAGCCATAATTCTAACTCAGTGTTCAGAATTATTCCATGGTAACAGGTTGCGCTTGCGCGTTGGTGTCCATGCCACCATGTATGTTATCCACAAAATACAGAGTTACTGGATGTTACTCTGTAATTTTGTGTTTCAAACAAATAAGTCTTAGTGACAGTGATCTCAAATAACTTAACACAGGGTGAATTTTCCAAATGTGGTGGAGGGCAAAATTTTAAACTATAAAACATTTTTGCAAGGCACTCGAAACTAGTTTTTGTGTTGATTTTGATAAAAAATAAAACTGCACACTAAAAATCTAATAATAACATTATACTACTTGAAAATTGACCCTGCATATTTAAAATCATGATAATTCATAATTTCATAAAGTTATAAACTCAGCACATTTAATAACTATAAGTACCTACTATAAAAAACTCCCAAACAGGAAGAAGAACGCGAACGTTTGAAACAACAAATTATAATAGAAGAACAGCACCCAAAGATGGCGAACCCATATGAACCAATCAAAATGAGCTACGAACCAATCCCAACAAAACCGAAAGCTGACGCCAAAGAACACTCTTGTCGTAGCCGAAGACGAAAACGGGAGCGAAAAATCAGCGATAAAACGTCAAACTGTTTAATCGAATCAAAATCTAATATCGATAAAAATGCCATACAAGTTCTTAAAGAAAAGAAAGTTTATTCAACGTGGCATGAACCTAATCGAGACGACAATTTTGCTTGGAAACTTCACTTAAAAACCCTTTTGTATGAAAAAATATGTCTAGCATACGCCACTCTAGCAGAATACAGTTACTCAAACGAACAGTACGGGTTCTCTCTAAAATATATCGATATGGCGAGCAAATGTCAGAAATTACTATCGAATATGATTATTAAAAGTAAAGTGGTCGATGCCGGGGCGTTGATTGGTCGTGTCGGTGACAATTACTTTCAAATGAGTAAGAATTGGCATCGACTGGAGCAGTTTAAGAAGCAATTCGAGACGGACCATGATATCGATAGTAAGATACGGTTGGAGCTAGAAAATGATATGGCGGAAGAAGTAGATCATGTTATTGCTGATGAGTTTGAACTTGGTGAGTTAGTTTTTTTTTTTACTTTTGAACTTTCGTGCGTTTTTTTATCGACAATTTGCCGTTTGGAAATCGATAAAAATTTCGATTTATTTTCATTAACTTTTTTTTTTTTTTTTTACTATGTACTAAAAGTTCTTTTATTTACAAATCAAAATATTTACAATATTTAAAAGCGGTCTTAAAATAATAATATGTACAAGTATATAAAAAGGGAGGGGAAATAATCAAAGGGCATCAAAAAATTCGTCCGCATCGCTGTCAATAGGAAACGTGCCCAAAAGGCTGGCAGCATTGCCACGTTGTATGGCAATACTGATTCTTTAGCCAAAAAATAGGCCAGCTCTTTGGTCACGTGAAGAGTCGACCAACCGCTTGGCGATTGGTCGACTTTATTTCTGTGTGCGAAATAAAGGCACTGTTTATCAATCTGAGCAGTTGTCTGCGCTAATTCATTCATAAACGTTACTTCATAATTGAATTTAGTACTATTGATAAATTAATAAAAACTGCGAAATATTTGACAGCTATTTTCGAGGTTGCCAACTTCCAAAATACAGCCTTGAAGATAGTTTATAAACGTTTTTATAACGTGAACTTTTAAGTTTTAACTAACGTTAAAACAGATTAAAATAATGTTGCAGTTTTAGGGCCGGTTGTTTCAAACGGTTGGTTAACGTAACATACGTACGTCAAATGATAACAAGGCAAGGCAATAATTTTTACCGACTTCACAAAAAGGAGGAGGTACTATGTTCGGCTGTTTGTATGTTTTTTTTTTTTTTTTTTTTTTTTTTTTTGTATGTTTGTTCATCGAATACTCCGCCAATTGTCGACAGATTTTCAAAATTCTTTTTTTGTTCGAAAGTAGATAGTTCTGAGGTGGTCCCATTGTCACCAAGTTAGGATCTGATGATGGGATCTTAGAGAAATCGAGGGCAACCCTCAAATTTTATAGGCTTACTTATGGTTTTTCGCATATTTTATGAAGTATCTTGTGTATTTGCGTATGGTTATCACCATCTCAGGTAGCTGGGCTGATGATGGAAGGTACAACTCCTTAACAGTAAGAAGTTACTCGAACAGGCAAGGACTGTTTTAGTAAATTGTTTTGATGTTTGATTGGGCATTTGCCACATTTGGTCTCATGATCATCAAGTCATGACCTGATGCTGCAGTCAGGATAGTCTGCAGAGTACCTAACTCCTCGACAACTAACAGCAGATATATCGTGTTTAGGCTCATTGGAAAGGGCTCGATGTGTGGATAAACGTAATGTTAATGAGGAACACCGAAGTACATAGAGACCTGATGCTGAAGCCAGGAGCATCAGAAAAAGTACAAACCTTGAAATTACAGCACCGTAGTCGTGTTTGGGCTCATTTTAAACAGGACTAAAATTTAAGTTCAATGCAAAGTTGACATAAGTTTGGCCTGATGCTGCAGCCAGGATTATCAGCATCTAGTCTAATTAATGAATAAGGTATGCTTCAGAGGTGGTCCTATATAAATTTTATGAACTTTGCTTGGGTAGTTTTGGAATTAGCGTCAACAATACGTTTGTTTTCCACTTAGTTTATATTGATGATGTTTATCTTCCTGTCACTAGCAAGTAGTGTTATATGAATTTGTATGGGGTAGGTACAACTAAAAAGCGAAAAATAAAAACTTTTTTACAAAAAAAAAACAACCGACTTCCAAAAAAAAACACTACAAAGTGAAAAATAACTTTAATTTCGGAAGTCGGTGTCAAAAAAACGAAAATGTGGAACCAACGACACCGACTTCCGAAATTAAAGTTATTTTTCACTTTGTAGTGTTTTTTTTTGGAAGTCGGTTGTTTTTTTTTTGTAAAAAAGTTTTTTGTAATTGTAATTTGATCCAACGCTTTTTTTGATTTGACGATGGTTAGCGCCATTTTTGACGATTACGCGTGCGTCAACTGGACGTGAAACAACCCGCCCTTAATCAATCAGCGTTGGATTTAACAAAACTGCAAATGAATGTGGCTTGGGAA
The DNA here is from genome assembly GCA_914767645.1 of Hydraecia micacea. Classification (NCBI taxonomy): domain Eukaryota; kingdom Metazoa; phylum Arthropoda; class Insecta; order Lepidoptera; family Noctuidae; genus Hydraecia; species Hydraecia micacea. The sequence continues at coordinate 2,610,403 of OU611798.1, forward strand.
TGTTATAATGATTTTTTTCCTAATTTATCCCGTTTCGTAGACATATCTCTCCCCACGAGCGAGGTGTCGGCCATGTTGTCGTCGTGCACGACGTACAGACGCGCGGCGAGCGCGGCCGCGGACAGACGCGCCGAGCTGCTCCGACGACTTGCTTCCGTCGGGAACGAGCTCGCTGTCAGACACATGAACGACGCACAACGTATGTAATCTGCATTCGCGATTCATTTGCCAAAAATGTAAACAGATATGAGTTTATGAAAAAATAACTTTAATTCCTACACAATAAACTTCAGTTTACGCTACAACTTCAAACATTTTTATAACTTTTTCAATAGTGCTAGTCACTCTGAAATCGACTTAATTCCCATTAAAATAAAGTTGATATTTGTTTAACTTGAAGTAACATCAATTTGAATTGACTATACCATGTTACTGTACCAAAACTCAAAGCATTTATTTTAATTATACCAATTACAAGCCTTTGCCCAGCAGTGGGATGATGCAGGCTGATGGTAACAGTAATTACAGACCCTTTTGAATTGTTAAGGAGTCGGTCAGTCAGAAACATGAAACATGAATGAAAAGAACGGACAAGAAACTCTACGGATACTATTTTAATCAACTCTTAAATTAACTCTTTTTAATCTTTTAATTTAAATATCTTTTTTGGAAGGCCTCCCACAAGGTGGACCGACGAACTTGTGAAGGCCGCAGGAACTCGTTGGATGCGAGAAGCACAGAACCGGTCGAAGTGGAGGTGCTTGCGGGAGGCCTATGTCCAGCAGTGGACGTCATTCGGCTGATGAATCTTTTAATTGATTAATCCTGACGCTTCTTAGACAATCCTCCTCTTATAAAATTTAACAATAAAACCACTATTATTCTCAACAGAAATCTACATGAAATACCTAGAAGAGCCAGATGCTAAAGACCCGAAAGCCAAGCTCCTGCTCAAACAGTTCACAGTGACGTCACGCAAATCTCTGGAGTGTTTGGACGAAGCCACGGAGATCTTCAAACAAGTCAATGATATACCTAACTTGGCTCTCTTGTACTGTAATAAGGGAAGGTACCTGAGGTTCAAGGCACATTGCGATCAAGGTGGATTTAGGTAAGAAGCTAGTTTTTAGGGTTCCGTAGTTCTGACAAGGAACCCTTATAGTTTCGTCATGTCCGTCTGTCTGTCTGTTCGAGGTTATGCTAAGAGACCGTTAGTACTAGAAAGCTGTAATTTTGTAGGAGTGTGTATATCAATTACGCCGACAAAGTGGTGAAATAAAATTTTTGAATATATATTTTTTTAGGGTAGCTCCCCTACATGTGAAGTGCGGATGAATATTTTTTTCGTCGTCTACCCCATCGTGTGGGGTATCGTTGAATAGGTCTTTTAGAGGTATGAGGAACAGGGTGTAAAATTCACTCACCCTCCATAGAAAAGGGAGGATCCTCCGACCAGACGGGTGTGGTGTCTAGCGGGCAACTGCCCGATGATTCATGTCGTTGTTGTATATAACCTAGTTGCGCGGTAAACTCTGCTTGTGCGATGCAGGATTTTGCGTGACATCAGTATGACGCGTTGTTCGCATGTGGCGTTATAAATACCGCTACATCATCGTCCCCCGGAGACCGGAGGTCGATAGTGGCCTGAGTCTTGTATCTTGCAATGCTTGCTAGGCCAGCTGAGGTCCCGGTGAGTCGGAACCGGTTGCCACATAGTTCACGGTGAGTTGGAACTGTCTGCGAAGATACCCCAGTGCCTCTCATTGTACGGAAAGTACAATATAATACAATGCAAGGTCAGCTAATATGGGGAATGTATAGCCGGACGTTTCCTCTCGTATGTACGTCAGGCTTATCGACAAATCCTTCATATTTTCCTTACAGCACCGAAAAACGTCGCCTGTACAACGAAGCCGAGGAACTGTACCTGTCAGCTCTCTCCCTGCTGGGCCCCCGAGAGACTTGTGGCGCGACGTCGGTGTGGGAGCTGGTCGCGTGGGAGCTGTCCTGTCACCTGTACACGCGCGCCGTGCTGCTGCAGGACGCGCCCGATATATACAACGTGAGTGTAGTCTGTGTGGCACTCTACCAGTCGGCCCTCTATCTCTCTCTCGGTCAATACAGCGGGGTAACTGCGTAACACACTATCAGTAGCAATGGGTTTCATTGTGACAGTTCAACAACATTCATTGCGTTATTTACGTTGTTGAGCAGACACATTTTTCGAACTTAAGAAGCAATACATAATCAGCCTATAATGTTCCCACTGCTGGGACACAAGCCTCCTCTCAGTGAGAGGGAGTGGGCCGTAATCCACCACGCGGGCCCAGTGCGGGTTGGCAGATGTCGCATGTCTTTGAATTTATGGTTCTAGAACATGCCGGTTTCCTCACGATGTTTTCCTTCGCCGTTTTGAGAGCAGTGGTGATGAAATAATTTACACAAAGTAAAGCGCCTGTCTGGATTCGAACCTACGACCTACAACTCGTAAGTCGTGGCCCTTACCACTTGGCCACCGCTGCGCTTCAATCCAATCCAAAAAAGAAGCAATGGATTAGCAATATCCTTCAAAATGATTTAGATTGAGATTGATAGTTTGTTACGCAATTAGGGTGCAGGTACGATACTTACATGTTTTATACATGACATGTTTTTTAAATGTCTTTTGCAAGACTTGATGAAAACAATCACAATTTGTACATAGGTTTAACCGCGGGGTTAGGTAAAATGCAGTTACTGGACGAAAGCGTCATGAGCCAACGTGGGGCCATAGGACGTGCGATTTGGAGGGCCCCAAAACATACTATGGACGTAAACCCACCTATTAAACTAGGGTTATCGGGATTAATATAAATACGCAATCAAAATTGCAAGTAATTGTAAAATTTAGTTTGTCTCTAGTGTCCTTTAACCTTTAACCGCCCGACTTCATATCAGTTGTCGTGCGCCCAGCGCGAAAAAAGCAAAACGAAAAATAAATACCTGATAGAATACAGCGTAATTAAATAAAAAAGCAGATTAAACGAGCTGTGGTATTTGGTCGTAAATATACGACCCTGGCGAAATGGACACGAAAATATTTGTCGGATTAATCCGGCGTAAGCGGTTAAAAAGTTAATTACTAAATCCACTACTATTTAATATAATAATAAAGTTTTTTTGACATAAGTAAAGGTTTTACATTTTAATTTGAAGCCCTGCAGGCCTACCATGAGCTCTTAATGCGATCCACTTTAGGACCTAAACTGAACTGTTCTGCTAATTCGTACCATGACGTCAGCTTAACGATTCATATTCATATTCATATTCATATCTTTATTTGCATTCCATAATGTTAATAATACAGATCTTAAAATAATAATGCTTATAGCTAGGTACAATTATGGACCCTGTGGGGCACAGCAAAAATGAAAACTTATAAATTAAACATACAAACACAATTCTAATAAAAAAAAATAAAAAAAATAATATATATAAAAAAAAAATTCAGTTTAGGCCGTGCCATCTGCTGACAGCGATTGTCCCAAATTGAGTCGCAAGTTTTGGTTTCATTCATACTTGTTTGGTACCATGACGTCCATAGAGCAGTTCAAGCGATGCAGTTTAGGAACCTAAACTGAAATGTCTTGTTTTTAATTAGATCATGGTAGGCCACCTGACTCCTGTGCTAGGTGGTGCCTGTATTACAGGAGTCAGTGTTTTCACCCGTTTATGGAACATTAACAAATTATGCCAATATCAATAAAATAACGTATTTATTCCCAGGAGGTGACAGAAGTCGCAGAAGCATTAAAACACGCTCTCAAATACTGCCTGCTAAGTCCTGGGCCTAGACAGTATCTGTACCAGTTCAGGGCAGCCATGATATACCACAGACTGGGCTCGCTGTATCACTCACAGTATCGGTAAGTCAAATGATGATAATTACCACTCCAATTATACGTAATTACACACACACACACACACACACACACACGTAACACACACACACACGTAACACACTCTCACAATCCGAAGAATTTTCCATCCATTGCTTCATATGTTTGTAAAATTCGCCTGCTTGATAACGTAAATAATGCAATGAATATTGTCGAATTGTCAAAATGAAAGGCCTTTCAATTGTTAGTGTGTTACGTAATTATAAAAAACTGGATGACGATGAAATAGTATTAGTAACGCGAAAAATACAATAACTTTGAATCTTTAAAATGGTCAGATTTATAGTGAAAGCCAAAGGACACTGAAAAAGTTAAAAGAATTTTACAAATACCCGATTGAAATATTTATAATTATGTTAATTGTAAAAACATTATTTTTCTCTTCAGAATAACCCAAGAAGAGGGACCAAAACGTCGCACATTATTGAACGCGACCCGAACAAACTACGAACAGGCTTCAAACATGTTCGCTTTGTTAGAAGACGCGGGCATGTTCCTCACTGTGCAGCTTGAACATGTCGCCGTGTTGGAGGCGCAGTGTGCAGGTAACGTTACATATACAACTACGAACATCGAACATGTTCGCTTTGTTAGAGGACGCGGGCATGCCCCCACTGTGCAGCTTGAACATGTCGCCATTTTGGAATAATAATCATTAGAATCAGCAATACAACTCCTTGAGTTAGAATTGGCCTCAAATGTCATCACACTAATATTATAAAGGCGAAAGTTTTTGAGTGTGTGTGTGTGTGTGTCTGTGTTTATATGTTTTTTACTTCTTCACGCTCAAACGGCTGGACAAATTTTGATAAAATTTTGTATGGGGGTAGCTGACACCCTGGATTAACATAAAGGCTACTTTTTATCTCGATATTCCCACGGGATCGACACTTATGCGGGTGAAACCGCGGGGTGCAGCTAGTGATTTAATAAAATAGCCATCCAATAGGGTAATATGAACTTACAGAGTTGTATTGATGATTTTCATGATTATAATTCTATAAATTGATACTGACCTGCAAATTGCAAAAAAAAATTGAATTTCACGGACTACAAGGACGGTTTCGCCTTAAGTAAATATGCACGTGTTTTTGCGGCATATAATATTTCTTTCTCTCAATAACTTTGAATTTTCTCCAACAGCATCACCAAACCTCAAGCTGAAATCTCTCCAGTCAGCCATACAACTCCTTCGCCAATGCCACTCCATCATGAAACTTCTCTCAGAGAAGGACCCAGACGAGAAAGAAGTCGCCAAACCGGAAGACAGTGACGAGAAAAACATGAAGAACGAACATAGTCTTCTGTCCTTATACGAAAATAGGCTACATTATATACTAAAAAGTATCATACAGTACTGTAGGTCGAAATCTAATAAGGATTATGAGAAAATTACTGATCTACACAAGAAATTGTATTGTGCTAGTCTTAAGATTAAAAAGAGTGAGGATATTAGGTTGTATGCAGCCAGCATTTGTGATGTGTTAGTTAGTATGGATGAAATTAGTAAGGAATTTGAATAGGACGGTTTTTTTTGGAGTTGTGCTTTGTAGAGTCGGCGTCAAAAGACAATTATCATTTTTGGAATTTTTTTTGATATGTCTTTATCATAGAACTTAATTATTAAATAGTGCTAGTCTTCCAAGCACCGTCTACACTTTAATAATTTTCTACAGTTTTTATTCAGAAATTTCTTCCGAAACTCTAGGGCTTTAGCACACCGCCGCGAAATTTTGCGGTTGGTCATAGTTCCAACCTAACCTAACCCGTTTGGTAGGTGTACCCAAGCTTAGTTACTACGACCAACTGTGAGAAAAGGCCAGAAAATTAAAAGAGGATCAATTATTAAAATTAGTGTGCAACATAAGAAGGTCAATAATTTTTTAGAGGTTAAATATTTCCTTTAATTCACTAAAACTTTTGTAAATACCTCGTCTCAACTATGTAGTTTTTTTTTAACGTAGTTACCATTAATAAGCATTTATTAAACATTAAAGTCGTAATACAAGGAAAGCTCACACTTAGCATTTTAATATTAATAAATTCATGATCTTTCAGTTCCTCTAAAAATTCTCAGATTTAAAATGCGTTAAAAAAAGTGTATAATATTAATTTGTATGTAGGGAGGTAGTCATCATCATCTGCCTACCATTTTCCCAACTATGTTGGGGTCGGCTTCCAATCTGACCGGATGCAGCTGAATATCAGTAGGGGGTACAATAATATTTTCAAATATAATTTGGCGTATAAACTTTTGGGTAAAGAGCTTTGTATGTACATTAATTAACAAGGAAGTCTTTAAACAGACTCCGGACCCAGGTTGGCCGAAGCAAGGAAAACCTGTTCAGGTGGAGATTTATAGACGACTCCGCCTTGGAGTGTAAATATGGTGCTGTTCCACAAACGATGAGACAGTTAATATCGTGTCCGGCGTGTCCTGTCAGCTGCACGTTACAGGAACTGATGGACGCTAGTGATGGCGGCAAACAAGTAGCCGAATTCTGGGCCGAGTACATTTAGATTGCTATCGACACGCTAAGAAGAAGAAGAGTTTAACCGGTCAAGCTCCTCGCGTACCCTATTTGGTTTGATACAATAGTAAATCAATTGTGTCTCATTAGCGAAACTTGAGAGGTCATAATAATAATACCTAAACAGGAATTTTTAACAGCCTATCAAACAATCTAAGCGGTAATAGATCAACGGTAAATTAAGATTGGCGAGCGAGAGGTCGTGAGTTCGAACCCCGCACGTTGTAATATTTACGTGAACCTACTCGGTTTAGACCAAACGAGCGTGTACCTGTTCTATCCCCACTCTAGTAATTGATTTTTATGTGAACAGGGATAGAGCATTCTTTCGGTAGTATGTCCATACTAAATAATATAAACTACTATTTGCATCTTAGTTTTGTAGTCTTGAAGAGGCTAACTGGTGGTTTAACCACAGATATAGATACACCTAGATAACACAAGAGCAACTACTTCGCGTGCCCAGCTTACGTACAAAAATCGTAAGCCGCCACTTTCGCGCTCAGTCCTTACTGCTGGCTGGGTGAGCGTGAGCGCTGGCGCTAGGCCCCGGGGGTGGGGCGAGACTAGATTTTCCCATCACTAAATAAAATAGTGCTTGTGATGTCATAGTAGGTAGTCAAAAAATGGCACGTTTGGTTATCATACAGATCGTGATATTTGGTTGTCATACAGATCGTGATACTTGCGTTATCTTGGTCTATCTATTTGTGGGTTTAAGTATGTCGCCAATTTCTGCTCTTATTTGAAAATAACCAAAATGTTTTTTACAATGGTGCCCAAGATACAAGCTGTGTGCAGAGTTTGGGACCAACGCTGTCTCCATGTGGTAAAAAAACACGCTGAATGCGTTACCTCCTCCTTTTTTTGGAGTCGGTTAAAAATGACAAAAAATAGTAATAATGCTCTTTTTCGTATTCTGGTTTTATGTTCGTTTGGTCTACACCCACCTTCACACAAACATGTTCAGTAGGCGGGGTCAGCAGGATACTAGTTAAGGTTACCATGATATGTGTAGAATGCTCTCGAATGAATTTGAGTGCAAGACTGATGTGAATAGCGATATATATATATATACTTTTGTTTATTGTAAAATACAGTATTTTATATGTTTATTGTTGTTTTATTTTATCGAACATACAGATAATATTCAAAATCCTTTGCAACCCAATTTCTTTAGGATTGTTTTATAACAAACTAGCTTCTGCCCGCGACTTCGTCTACGTGAAATTTCACCCTCCCCCCATTCACCCTCTTAGGGGTGGAATTTCGATAAACTCTTTCTTAGTGGATACCTACTCTTCACAAAGAACACACTCACCAACTTTCATGTCTCTTAGGCTGCGCGTTGTAATATCAGTCAGTCAGGACTTTGAATTTATAAATGGTTCACGCAAAATTCAACGTAGAATACACGATCATGCTAATGTAGAATGTCCGTGACCACCGCAGGACCACCAACGCCAATCGCTTCCATATTTGGTGAATAATTAGTACTCAATTGGTACTAATTAGTACTCTAACAAATAAATTGGTACCTTAGTAGTTTTCGAGAAAATCGACTGAAGGTGGTCCTGCGGTGGTCACGCTCCCTTCAGCAGGACCACCATGAGCGCCGAAAAATGGGGCATGCTACAGCTATTCTAAGTATACAAATAATTAGTACCCATAAATGTGATTCATTTCGTGAAAAAAAACAGAACTGAAACATTTGTATTTACCGAGAAATCAACGATGATAACTTTCGCGCAATCGTTCAGCAGGACCACGATTTTGAATGTTGCTTCCAAGTTTGAGAAGCTTGTCGCTTTCCTCAAACCTACATACAAAATTAGTACCCTGCAAGATAAAATTAGTACCCAAAATTCAACATTAGTACTCAAGTACTTAGTTTACGAAAAAATCGACTTTGAAGGTGGTCCTGCGGTGGTCACGGTGCAAAATTTTCATTTCAAGATTTCCCTATTAAAAACTCCGTGATTTCTTCCCAAATTTATACAAAAATTAGTACCCATAAAGAAGTTAAAGCGACCAAAAATTCAGATTCCTAAGTGTTGTATTTTAAGAGAAATTAGCTTTCATTACTTTTCCATACTAAAACTCCGCGTATAACCCGACCAAATTGAGTTGTCAATCTAACTTAACTAAAACTTTACAGCTCATGCACATAAATTTATGGATGTCGGAATAGTAATAACAACAGTTCAATATCTAAATTTTTTTTACAAAATCTAAGTACATATTAGGTACTGAAAAAATATTTATGTGCATGAGCTGTAAAATTTTAGTTAAGTTAGATTGACAACTCAATTTGGTAGGGTTATACGCGGAGTTTTAGTATGGAAAAGTAATGAAAGCTAATTTCTCTTAAAATACAACACTTAGGAATCTGAATTTTTGGTCGCTATATCTTCTTTATGGGTACTAATTTTTGTATAAATTTGGGAAGAAATCACGGAGTTTTTAATAGGGAAATCTTGAAATGAAAATTTTGCACCGTGACCACCGCAGGACCACCTTCAAAGTCGATTTTCTCGAAAACTACTAAGGTACCAATTTTTTTGTTAGAGTCCTAATTAGTACCAATTGAGTACTAATTATTCACCAAATATGGAAGCGATTGGCGTTGGTGGTCCTGCGGTGGTCACGGACATTAATGTAGATAGTTGACTGTGTTTTTTAAGTATATGATATTTTTGAAAGGAGAATTGTTTTGATTGATTATACTCAACAGAATCTGCATATTAGAGCTCCCCATATCAGCTCTCCATGAGTTTTTGCCTAAACATGCATCAGGAGAACGATTATTGCTAAATAAATAGATAAATAATAAAAAATCGCTTTATTATTATTATTGTAGAAGAGAAAACGAACTATACCAATTCATTGTTATTTATACCAACCAACGATTATTAACGATGTATTCAATTTAAACGAGGAAATCATGCATCTACGTGCATATTTTTGTAATACTTACTCTTAAAGATAAGGGCTATAATTTTTATAGATCTATGATAATTTTATTCTCCAATAGTCACCAGTGTTGCTGATTGCTGAATCAGCATGCAATATGACGACATGAAGTGTGTGCGTAACATGCACTCATTTAGCGCTAGGCACTAATTGTGCCAAGTGTAATTGTAAGTTGTATCCTGAAGAGGAATCCCTGTTTTCCGCAAATATCTCAAAAACTGAACGTCCTAGGTCAAAAATAATGAAAATTTCATCTTCCCCTTGTGACAACACCATAACATCTGTTTGAATGTGGAATTAATGACTTTCGAAGCTCACGGTGACTGCGAGATTCGTCAAAAAAAAAAAATACTTTGAGTTCTATTTATTTCTGTAGGTACTTAAATTAAAATAATAAGTAAGCGAACAACAACTAATACCTAATTAATTAAATCCTAACTTAACTAAAACTATACATAAACTAAAATATAGCGATGAAAAATTCACCCGCATCGCTGTCGAAGTGTCGACTGATAATGTAGGTACCCAAGAGACTGGCGGCATTACCACGTTGTATGGCAATGCTTAGCGCTTAGCCTCTGGCCAAGGTAGCCCCTTGGGTAACGGGAAGTGGCAATAAGACCATGTATAAAAAGACCATGAGCACTCGAACCCCGAGAGTTTCAATCCCAAACGGCTCGAAAATATATAATTAGGAAAAAATTGATTTATAGTTTTCGTGCATTTAAAAAAAAAAAAAAAATAGGAAATATTAAAAAAATAAAACCCAAAATTAACACGTAGTATAAAACAATTTATTCGTAACAAAATATGATTAGACGTTAAAAATAATTATGTACAATAGAAATATTTAACTATTATCACAAATAGTTGCGTCAGCCGCACTCCGGGCTTCCACTATTTTGTACTTAATGTGTTGTAACAACTTAGCTTAAAGTACCTCCTAACATCTTAGGGGCTAACCAGCTTTGGGGTCACTTTCGACCCCAAAGATAGACAAAGGAACATAAATTATACTTAAAGGGCAAACTACTGTTATATTCTCATCATAAAATTATAAAACTTGGTCCAATATTTTTTTGGAAATATTTTTTTTTTATAAGTAGGTATTTTTTGCTGATTGGAGGTCAAAAGTACGTATAAAAATATGAATCATAATTTAAAAAAAATATGATTAAAACTGGAATAAATAGTCATGATTTTGATCTCCAGTCTGCAATGACAATAGCGTGAAAAAGGAAATTAGGGATTCAATGAAAGAGTTAACATGTACCTTTGGCAAAAGAGCCTACAGGACAGATATATAACAATTTGAATTTGTCGCCAATACAAAATATACTCTATTACATTAAAAATGAGGTTTATTTTTGTATTACAACACAATTTTAAAATGCAGAGGTCGTTGGTAGTCTCTATACTTATTTCGTTTGTGGATGTAGACTGTTATTTACTTTATTCCTAAAATGCTGTTAAATTATATCCTCGGTCAAGATAGAAATCGATAATTTTATATTAAAGTCGATTAAAATCGATTATCGTATTCGATTTAATCGTTCTCGATTGTACGTGTTTGGGCTAACACTTAAAAATAAAACCATTATTCAAATTAATTTCTCCATTGAATCCCCTAATAATCCAATACTTATGAGGTCATAATGGACCCCTGGCCCCGACGGCTTGCCCCAATAATACTAATATCTAGCGATTATTCATATAAACATCAACACACATTATAAATTCGGTTTACTCTATCACTTTATGCCTTCTCTGACTTGGACGACCTGTGAACAAAATAAAATTATATTAATATCAACATTAGTAAATGTAAAGGAGCCAAGGAAAATGAATTAGAAAAACCCCAAAAACATGGGACCATCTGGGTTAGGATTTAAAGTACCGGGCACGAATCCAGAGTCGGTTGCTACCATAGATATATTTTTACATTTCTATGGTTGCTACCGAATAATTCCTAATAATAAAAAAAAAAACAACCGACTTCAAAAAAAACTACAAAGTGATAAATAACTTTAATTTCGGAAGTCGGTGTCGTTGGTTCCGCATTTTCGTTTTTTGACACCGACTTCCGAAATTAAAGTTATTTATCACTTTGTAGTTTTTTTTGAAGTCGGTTGTTTTTTTTGTAAAAAAGTTTTTATTTTTCACTTTTTAGTTGTACCTACTCCACACAAATTTAAATATCACTAGTGCATTGAGGAATTGAAGACACCGACTAGAAGAATTTATCAAAATTCGCATAGAAATGCCGGAGATGCAGTACATTTATGCATATAACATCGTACATAAGAATAATTATATAATGTATTATATACTAAAACCTTCCTGAAAGTATGTAGATCACATTAGTGAAAGAATTATAAAAATCGGTTCATTAGTTTTTGAGATAATCGCGGACAAACAAACATACATACATACATACGGGTCGAATACAGAACCTCCTTTTTTGATGTCGGTTAAAAAAAACAATTGCTCGACCCAGGATCGCATGTGCGTTTGCGACTAGAAAGTCCATGGCCCACATCAATGACCATTGGGAAGGCTTTAGTAGTATCAGTTTTTTTTGAATTTACAAGGGGTATCGTAACCAGTAACTGGTTTGTGGAGGTCAGATAGGCAGTTGCTTCATGTAAAATACTAGTATTCAGCTGCTAGAAGCCGACCTCATCATAGTTGGGAATACGGCTAGGCAGTTGCTTCATGTAAAATACTAGTATTCAGCTGCTAGAAGCCGACCTCATCATAGTTGGGAATACGGCTAGGCAGTTGCTTCATGTAAAATACTAGTATTCAGCTGCTAGAAGCCGACCTCATCATAGTTGGGAATACGGCTAGGCAGTTGCTTCATGTAAAATACTAGTATTCAGCTGCTAGAAGCCGACCTCATCATAGTTGGGAATACGGCTAGGCAGTTGCTTCATGTAAAATACTAGTATTCAGCTGCTAGAAGCCGACCTCATCATAGTTGGGAATACGGCTAGGCAGTTGCTTCATGTAAAATACTAGTATTCAGCTGCTAGAAGCCGACCTCATCATAGTTGGGAATACGGCTAGGCAGTTGCTTCATGTAAAATACTAGTATTCAGCTGCTAGAAGCCGACCTCATCATAGTTGGGAATACGGCTAGGCAGTTGCTTCATGTAAAATACTAGTATTCAGCTGCTAGAAGCCGACCTCATCATAGTTGGGAATACGGCTAGGCAGTTGCTTCATGTAAAATACTAGTATTCAGCTGCTAGAAGCCGACCTCATCATAGTTGGGAATACGGCTAGGCAGTTGACTTCAGTACACTCACTTGCCAGACAGGATATCCTGGATCTCCTGGAAGCTCTTGCCCTTGGTCTCGGGCACCAGGAACAATGTGAAGAAGAACGCGGCCACGCAACACGCGCCGAAGATGAAGAACGTGCCGCCCATGCCAAGCGAACTGGCGATCGTACTGAAATATCTGTGAGAGGAAATAATATTTAGATTTATGGTACAGGACAGAATCTAGAGGAAATGTATCAGATAATTTTAATGAGAAAACTATCAAGGCTAGGTTAATCTAATGTCTGATAAATAAATAAATAATTATTATTATTATTACAGCGCAGTGAGGCTGTCATTATCAACGCTCCTTAAGTCGAAAATAAATAAACTGACTCGAACCCGAGACCCGCACCTCTGACTGCTTTCATGCGGTCTCGGGCTTTATTTATTCTCAAATATATTTCAACAAGTCACCATTTGTATGGCAGTGCCAACCGCCCAGGTGGCCTACCATGATCTAATTAAAAACGATTCAAAAACAAGATATTTCAGTTTACGTTCCTAAACTGCATCGCTTGAGCTGTTCTACGGACGTCATGGTACCAAACAAGTATGAATGAAACCAAAACTTGCGACTCAGTTTGGGACAATCGCTGTCAGCAGATGGCACGGCCTGAACTGAATCGTGAAACTGACGTCATGGTACGTATTAGAAGAACAGTTCAGTTTAGGTCCTAAAATGGATCGCGTTAAGAGCTTGTGGTAGGCCTCCTGTACTGCGCCTGCCCACATGTGCAAAACATCATAATCTATGACTAAAAGGCTGGCCCTTAGTCATAGATTATGATCTTTTGTCAAATCCAGCACAACATAATGTGTTTCCAAATAAGTGTAACCTGGGACTCTTCAAGACTTCATCGAATACGTTAAATTTTGGCAAGAAAGCACCACTGTCGTATGTTCTTTCACCATAAAACCCAAAATTTACTAACCTGGTAATCAAGAAAGACAGCACCCAGCAGAAAGCGGTCGCAATAGGCGACGCAATAGCCTTGACTTCAATAGGGAACAGCTCGGACATGACAGCCCAGGGCAAGGGACCCAGACCCCAGCAGTACGTCACGATGAACAGGACCAGGGACAGGATGGGCAGGAAACCGATCTTTTCTACCACTGGGTTGCCGTTGTCAGCTAGGATGAAGAACATGCCTAGGAGAACCTGGAAACAGACAAAGAATATAGGTAACTTAAAATCACACGCCCACGTTTATTCTAGTCCCCTGTAATAGGGGATTAGTCTATAGAGGTATGAGGAACAATGTGTAAAGTTCACTCATCCTCCATAATAAAGGGAGGATCCTCCGACCAGACTAGTGTCGTATCTGGCGGGCTACTGCCCGATGATTCATGTCGGGCCGTTGTATCTATGCTAGTTGCGCGGTAAACTCTGCTTGCGAGATGCAGGATTTTACGTGACGTCAGTATGTCGCGTTGTTCGCATGTGGCGCGTTGTAGACACCCGGTACAAGTCTATTACCTATCCAAAATCAAAAGTCATTTAATCAAATTAGGTTGCCAATCAGAACTTTTCGAACGTCAAAATTATATAAGACAGTCCCCCCGAAGCACCCACCCTTCGCCACGTCCTAGTGCTTTCGCTGGGAAGAAGTGACGTAAGAAACTCCCCAGCAGTGAAGCCTAAACCTAGGGATCGAAATCAGGGGCCTGGACAAGTGGCAATCGCTCTCAAAGCGTTTCGTATTTCTACAATGACTGCAACAGGATTGACATAAGCTTTTCGGAAGCTTATGTCAGTCAAACATCGTTATTGGTGATAGAATGTCATTTTGTGTGAGCCCTCAGAACTTCTAATATTATGTTTTTTTGCGGGTTCCCAAGACATTTCTTCGAGAAAAAATGTTCCGTCGAAGAATACTTACAAGTCCAATAGCAGTTCCACATGAGGAGATAAGGAGCAGGATCCTGCGACCGAGACGGTCTACTACCAGCGGAGTGATGAACGATGCAATCACCTGGAACGAAACAAATATCATATTAATGAACGAATGAATAAAGATGTTTTTTTTTCAATAACAGTCAACCCCTCCACCATCTGGCTAACTGGCTAATATTTACGTAATATTGATAGTGATACCACTGTATTCAGTCCTAGATTCCTAGTCTTAGATTAAATATTAGTTGATACCGCTGAACACGTTGATGATACGTTACCACTGAACACGTTACCCGTTGACAATTGACATCACTAAATATGCTGATACCACAGACCATGTTGATAACACTGAACATTTTGATAGCACTGGATATGTTGATACCACTGAACATGTTGATACCAATGGAAATGATGATACCACTGAACATGTTGATACAACTGTACGTGTTGATACCACTGAACATGTTGATGCCACAGACCATGTTGATAACACTGAACATTTTGATAGCACTGGATATGTTGATACCACTGAACATGTTGATACCAATGGAAATGATGATACCACTGAACATGTTGATACAACTGTACGTGTTGATACCACTGAACATGTTGATGCCACAGACCATGTTGATAACACTGAACATTTTGATAGCACTGGATATGTTGATACCACTGAACATGTTGATACCAATGGAAATGATGATACCACTGAACATGTTGATACAACTGTACGTGTTGATACAACTGAACATGTTGATGCCACTGAACATGTTGATGCCACTGAACATGTTGATACAACTGTACGTGTTGATACAACTGGACATGTTAAAACCACCGAAGAAGAACACGCTGAGAACTAAGAAGTTAGTTACCTGTACAACACCAATAATGATGGTGGCAATAGCAGAATCCAGACTGGAGTTGGCAGCCTCGAAGATGTTGGTCATGTAGAAGAGTACGGCGTTGATACCGCTGAACTGCTGGAAGAACACCAGCGCGCACGAGATGTAGAACGCCTTGAAGTTACTGCCGCGGAACACATCGGCGACCTGGAATGGGAAATGAGATTTTTATTAGTAGGTACTCAATCATTTACTGCATTCCACAATGTGTACTTAGGTGGTAACTTATTTGTTGAGATCATTATGGACCCTGTCGGGCACAGCAAAATAGTAAGTAATTGTTCTGTAGTTCCTGGTGGTGGTGGAAGTGACTGATTGAAGGACATTTTGTAAAGAAACCTTAACTTATCTATGGACTTGATTTCGTGTTTGACCTGAAAAGGCAATAACACATTGCCGCCATAAGGCGGATCTCACACTAGAACGCGCCATGCGACCGGGCGCGGGACACGGAGACAAATATCCCTCCCGGCCGCGCGGAGACGCGTTTCTATTGAATTTGTATAGAACATCACGCGCCGGAGCGTCGCGTGTGATAGTGTGAGATCCGTCTAAACGGTGATTCGTGGGTGCATCGCTTCCCTAAATATAGGGTTAGTGCCAAAATATCTCCATAATTATGTATTATTATTGATATGCTTTGAAACCTAGAGTTTGGCTACGATTTTTCTTCTTGCGAAACCATGAAGATCATCATCATTTTTTAGCAGCCAACTGCTGACCCAAGACTTTTCCAATCGCATGCCATTTAAATCGATTCTCGAAGGATGATGAATTTCCACACATTCCAAAATCTATCGTAGATAAGTTACCGTAGCAGTCTTCTCCATGGAGGCGTTGACATCAGCAGCCATCAGGTCGAGCTCGGCCTGCACACCGTCGCGCGAGCGGCCGCGGATCTTGGCCAGGCAGCTCGTCGCCGACTCGCGGTCACCTGGACCGAACACATTGTGAGGATTAAGAACCGGTTTCATAATAACCGACTATGTAGGGACATAGCCGGTAACGTAAATAGTAGGGACTATTTACGTTTAAAATATGGATGAAAGGAGGTTGACCAAATTGATAGGAGCCGAAGCAGATGTGTTTTTTATCACTATTAATAAATCTTGCAGTTACGAGTTTGAAAATTAAAGTATAAAATTACGAACTAAGTCATATCAGTTTAAACGGCTAATTTTTGGCAAAGTTCAGCAACAACTCTAGGAAAAATATGCCTATATACCTAAGCAGTAGAGCTAATTGGTCAAACCTAGTGATATAAGTACTTAATGTGATTATTGCCTGTTGTGGTTGCCTTGTGAATAAATAAATAAATTTACTACTATAATAAAGGAACTGTACGAATAAATACGAACTAGTTTTCGAAGGAAATTAAAAGCCTGTTTTTAAATATATTTGGTTTAGCTGAGATAGTAGGTACCTGACCTTTTTGCATTAAAAGCACTTTGTAGTTTGTATAGTCCGATTAAAATCACCATCATCAACACAAAATTGAGAAGCCATAGAGAATTAACAATCTATCTACTTATATAAATAAAACTTTAAGGGGGAAGTGCCAGGGTAGCCCGCGAAATTCAAATTTTCTTACGTTTTTCGCAATTTTCAGATCAGTGTCAGGTTGTATTTTGATCAAAAGTTGATTCGCGACTTTATAGTCGACAACACATCACGACAACAAATCTCTTATGGAAAACTGCTTAGTGGTACAAATCTAACTTAGAAAGATGTAATAATGATTCTAATGATTATAATTCTATAAATACGTACCTGTTATTGTCGCGAATCAAATTTTGATCAAGATACAACCTGACACTGGCCTGCAAATTGCAAAAAACGTAAGAAAATTTGAATTTCGCGGTCTACCACTGCGGTTACACCATTTATAACTCAAGATTTTTATGATCTTTGGTTTGATGGATTTGTCTCCCAAATAGCAGATTAACTATTAAAAAAATCACGAAAATAAAAACCGGTGCGAAGTTCGCGGTTCAGCTAGTATCTAATAATACAACAACAACATTATTTTATTAACAATATTTACCTTTACTCAAGTAGTAGAAAGGCGACTCGGGCATGAAGAAGAAGCCAACAACGAACACTCCGGTGAAGATGATACCCACGTACGCGATGACCATGTAGGAGACGTACGGACCGATGCCGTAGATCAGCAGGTAACCCAGCGTGATGAACGCCTGCAGGAACGAACCCAGGGCACCTCGGGAGTCATCCTGGAAGAAAGACGGGGAGGGTTGAGCTTTGACCATATTATGTCTGATGATTAGCACAATTTTATTCAGAATTCGATGTGGACTAGATCCCAAGGCTAGTGTAAACCAGCACGAATAATTGAGTTACATAAAAACACTCGAGTTTCTTTAGCCATTATTACTGACGGCTTCAGTTAGTAAAAACATTAGGGCAATATTTGACCAAAGTCAGATATCTTTAATCCGTGGAATAAAATTGACATCTGACAGTTCTAGTATGGAAAACCTATCAAATATTTAAAATTTATTCTCAAGATAAGACTTATTCTAGGTACAAAAGTGAAATTCGCCCTAAGTAGGTAGTTGAAGAGTCTAAGAATTTATTCCAGTAATGAATCACCTATTTTTAAGTCATAGGTAGTTTCAGCCTGCCGCGTGCTGTTTGAAATTGCAAATTCACGTCTGCACCAATGGGTAGTGTCTTTCGGAAAAGGTTTATCATAGTCATAGTAGTAATGTGTTGTATTTGAAACTATATTTTCTGCGTCAGGATCAAGTTTAGCCTTGAGAGGTCAGGACAAGAAAGCCAGTATTATCAACAACTATCAAAATATACAAGAAGAACCCTACCGTAGCAATTTCAGCACAGTACATAGGTGAGATCGTGAACAGCATTCCGACGGCCAAACCCCAGAAGATTCTGCCACCGTAGATCATGCCAACGTTCTGAGCAGCAGCGATAAGGATCCAACCGACGAACAGCGGGATGGAAGTACTGAGGAGACCCCATTTGCGACCGATCTTTGATGCTGCGAAACCACCGAGGAAAGGACCTGGAAGAAGGAAAGTTCTTTATAATATAACCTTTATATGTTGGGTAAAAGATAACATATACTACTTAGCATATCTATAGAACCACCGAACAGAACAGAAGACTCAGACCACGCGGGCCCAGTGCGTGTTGGTAGATGTCACATGTCTTCGAGTTTTTGGTTCTAAGATATGTTATGATTCGTAACGATGTATTCCTTCACCGTTTTGAGAGCAGTGCCGATGAAATAATTGACACAAACAAACTGAATGGCCTGTCTGGGTTCGAACCTATTACAGTTTTGAGTGTATACTTGTAAGAGTAAGAAGTGTAGGTACTCGTAAGTTGTGACCGTTACCACTGGGCCACCACTGTTCACACACACTATTATCATTCTACTGCCCTTAAATCCAATTTTTTCTATGTTATCCTTCACCCTTGTCATGTGAGTTTCATTTGTACAATGCCAAGTTTCAAATTGGAATCGTTCGAGAATCAAGTGTCTCAACCTCTGGATCATCCCTGCATACATAATCAATAAACTAGTACATGGAGCGCAGTATTCTAGGCGTCAAATTGACAGACCATATTCGCAACACCACACTGCGTTCCAAAACACAGATTACTGACATTGCTCAAAAAGCCGCTATGCTGAAGTGGGACTGGGCTGGCCACGTATGCCGTATGTCCTAAGCTGTGAGCCAAAATAACCACCACGTGGAGCCCTGACACAGGTAGAAGGCGTTGCGGCAGACCCCGTAGAAGATGGCGGGACGAGCTGGACAAAACAAACGACCAGTGGTCCACTTTAGCCCTGGATCGAAAGAACTGGAAGTCATGGGGAGAGGCCTTTGCCCAGCAGTGGGATGATGCAGGCTAACAGTAACAGTAACAGTAACAGTATTTTTTTATAAGTAGTTATAATTACCGAAGATAGCGCCGACAGTGAGCAGAGAACCGATCCACGCCTCCTGGTCCGTGGACACGGGTTCACCGATGGGGTTTTCCGTGGAGTTCGACTGCAGCTTCAGGTTCACGGGAGACGTCCATCCCATGGAGTAACCCGTCGATGCAATCGCGATGTTCGCTGGAGAAAAAACATATTATATATTGTTAGAGATAAAAACTAGGAGGATTGATTGTAGGTGCAGCTCAGATTTAAAAGGTGATAGGGGGGACATCGACGCGAGACTGTAACCATGAATTCAGTACAATCATGATTCTAGACTCAGCATAGACAGTATTCGGGTTATCAAAAAAGAAATCTGCTGTTTCATAAAAAAGTGCTATAATTGTACAGTATGGAAACCACATAATTATATGCAATAAATAATACCACATACTTTTTATCGCTTTTTCTGACGATATACAAAATATTAACGAAATCGGTCGCGAAAAAAAAATCTGCTGTTCCCTACATTTTAACGAGTTAGCGAACATAAATATGTAGGGAAAAGAAAATTTTTTTTCGCGACCGATTTCTTTCATCTTTTGTATATAGTCAGAAAAGACAAGTATGCGGTATAATTTATTGCATATATGCGGTTTGCATACTGTATACCTGGTCTGCGCGGTCAAAATATACATATGGAACAGCAATTTTTTTCAGAATCATGGATCAATCCAATGGTAGCACGGTGCGCGTCGATGTCGCTATAAAAAAATAAGTAGAAGTAAAAAAAGTAGAAGGGTTACCGCTGCCCGGAACATAAAGGGCTAAGGAAGGAACACGGGTGGGTTTTAGTCAGTAAGAGTTCTGATACTCCCTTCCGCTCCACCAAGAGCCGGAGGAGTCATTAGATGATTTCCCAACCAAAAAAAAAAAAAGGGGGTGAGTGCAGTTGCAGTGGCTGGAGAACATAGGAATCTGTGACATAGGGTAATATAACAATAGGTATGTTTATTGTTTAAAGTTGTTCCAAGACTGGAGATATGTATTTGTGAGGTTTGGTATGTTTTTCAATTTCGGTTCAAGGAAAGATATTCCTAGTTTGGGAAGGGCAATGCAGAGGCCCTAGCAACTATTCTATAGGTAGGTACTTATTAGTATTTTGGTTTAGAGTTTGCGGCACAATTAGCATCAACCATGTCCCATAGTATTGAATTAAGTCTTAAAACTAAATAGGTAGATATTTAGTGCGAACGAGTAGCCATTTTGTACAGTAGCCACATGATGGCCACGTCAAAAGTTCCACGTCGATATTTGCATGACATTATAAATATTTAAGATGTTATAAAGATAGGTCCTGTACGAGATATAATAAGACATTATCTTGATAATAAATACTACATGGAGTAAGATAAACATAAGTGTTTCCACACCACAATAAACTCCGGTATTATCTTAATGTTGCCAGATTCTTTAGGCCACCGTTGTGTTTGTTTCGAGATATTTTAAGCTGATGTTTGATGAAGGGTTTCTTAATAGGCGCAATTAACATAAATATATAGTATTTGGTAAGCTATTTGAATAATAAACAGATTTTTCTCTTAGAGCTATACCTCACCGGGACTCTATGGCGGTGCAGCCAGGTCGCGTCGCCAACATATTGTATGGTTGGCTGCGTGACCAAGCGGACGCCAGGTGAGCCACCCACTATATGTATAGCTGTATACATTTAGTTCACAGCGCGACCTGGCGACGTCGCCACGGTGTCCCGGTGAGGTATGGCTCTTATTGTTTACAACTTCAGTTCCATGTACCTACCTAATAGGGGACGAGCCAACTGCCATCAACCGGGCACAAATCCCGACTCATAAATGCTACTGACGAATTCTTTATGGAAAAACCCAATACCATTTTGCCCGAGCTGGGAATCGAACGTGTTATGTTACAAGTGTATTTACTTGATGTCGACTTCCTAAGCACGAAGTCCGTGGTTTCATTTTGACAGTTCAACAACATTCATTGCGTTATTTACGTGTTGAGCAGATACATTTTTCGAACTTATGAAGCAATGGATTAGGAATTTGCTTCAAAATGATTCAGATTCCGATTGGCAGTGTGTTACGCAATTAGGGTGCCGTATCACCTACGGACATAATGTTAGTTTGGAGCCCGACCTAAGATTGAATGACTCCATGGCATCACCAAGGTTTGGCAGTTGTCCGTTGAGTTATACAGGTTGAAATTTTAATCAAAGTTTTTCTCTTAAGGGGTCATTGTACTCATCATTATGAACAACTTTTACTATGGGACCAAACATGAAATCGCGGAAAAAAATCAGCTATTCCCTACATTTTGACGAGTTATGCGAACATAAATGTAGGGAACAGCTGATTTTCTCGGCTTATTTTGAATTGTTGTTTTGTTACTATTTGCTGTACTCTGGACGCTTTTAACGCGTAGTAAGTTTCTTTTTTTACATCGTTCTCACATAATTATAAATTCAAAATAAATGATGTAACTAATATTTTTGTAAAACTATAATTTAAAAGAGTGTCCATGGAGTTTCTTGCCCGTTCTTCTCCATAGGTACCTACGCTTTGGAATGGGCAACTAGCTTCATATTTTCTGACTGACCGACTTCTTGACAATTCAAAAGTGCCTGTAAATGGTTTAATTGAAATAAATGCTTTGAGTTTGAGTTTGAGTTTTTTTTCTGTAAGAAAAACAGTGATTAAAATTTCACTCTGTACTTATAGTTAATTATTCGGGTGTAGATTTCACTCCGATGTTTACAATAATTACTTGCGTTGTCGGACTTGAAGAGTAGCTAGGCGTGTTCAGAGCGAGCTAACAATGAGTTTCTAACTTTTTCAGTCCATAAGTATAGGCAGCATTCAACGCGCCTAGGTATTAATAGTAAACCACAGGTAAAAGTTTACGAGTTCATTCCAAGTTATTTACGACTAAAACCTGACTCTCATTGTAGTACCCATAGATATATGAACATTTCTATGGTAGTACCTATAGTAAATAGACCGATGCATGTTTATGGCGCCAAGCCCTTTATATTTGTGTACCTATGTACCTACTAGGTAGTAGTCAAGTTATACTTGTTTGCTTAGTATTTATACGTAGCTAAGACACAACTGAGGAGGGGCTCATGGCAACTTATATTAATACGAGTACCTATACCAACTGCTACGGCTCTTGCCTTGGATTTGATGGATTCTTTGCTCATCAAAGCCTTATTGTGTATGTAGCCAGTGTTTACAATTACCTTCGGGTAGTCAGTAGCACTGTCGTTTTACAAGACAACCCCAAAGCCAACGGCTTAACTACTACGGCAGTCAAGGGTGCCTGCACATGTTCGGATCGGTCTTTCGATTCGGCAGTATTTTTTTAACCACAAAGTCGACCCGAAGCAATTACTATACAATACATATTCGGTTTTTAGTAGGCTCGTGCCGACCGGCAAACTTCGTCCGGCATCTACCCTCGCTTGTCAATTCGAGCTAAGCCGAGCGACTTTTTCTCGAACATGAAAGTACAGACGCCAGAACATAAAGCTACTACAATCCGTCAAATTTATTTAATAGATTTTCAACCTTAATAGCTATAAAGCATTAGGTTAAAGTTTGATTGGGAAAATTTTACAGTTTCGGGAAGCTTGATGTGCTGGCATCTGTACATCTAGGTACGTATAAATTCGATTTTGGCCGAATCATGCCGATCCGAACATAAGTATACTTATGTGTAGCACGCTTCTGAAAAATATCGTTCTGACGGTTCTGACGAACTTTTCCGTGAAAAGCGTTTTAAAAGTGCTGGCTACCAATTTTCCGTGAAAAATCGATGTGATCATTGAATAACAAACCAATCAATACACAAGTTCAGATACTAAAGCCACATATTACTAAATAGTTACTTCGCTAAAGCTGTTGTTGTTGTTTTAATTACGACGCTTGCAGTGTTCATTAATGTCGGCTTATCTTTTGCGGTCAGTTTGATAGTTACTACAATAGTTAGTATTTTATTATCTGTGATACTACGATCGTGTTATATATTATAAAACCTTATTTGTATGAGGCCTCATTGTTTAGTATTTCTTGCCAGTAATTATAGAAGCTGCGGAGATGTCTTCGCAATCAACGATACCTACGACAATTTGATGGTACACACGGCTACACATCAAGCTATACATTTCCAGTTTGAGTTGACCTCGCATTGTATAGGTTTTTCATACAATCAGAAGTCAGCTTATACTGGTTATGTATAGCTTGATGTGTAGCCGTGTGTACCATTCAAAAGCAGTGAAGGTGTCTTATTATTCAGCATAATTTAAAAGGTGTGTTCCCAACCAGTCACACTGTAACATGTCACAGTGTGACTCGTTGGGAACAATCGGTTAGGTTAGGTTAAAACTGAGACCCCTCTACGCACGAGCCGAGCGAGCGAAGCGAGCGGTGCCGCGGCAGCGGCCGGCGAGTGCCAGAAACGACTTGCGCA
This sequence comes from Hydraecia micacea, assembly GCA_914767645.1. Lineage (NCBI taxonomy): Eukaryota > Metazoa > Arthropoda > Insecta > Lepidoptera > Noctuidae > Hydraecia > Hydraecia micacea. The sequence goes on from OU611798.1 coordinate 2,634,385, forward strand.
AATAGAAAAAAAAGAGCTAGAAAGAGAAAATTGCGAGTTCCCGTGACTGGTAGTGTGACCGGTTGGGAATTTTTTCAGAAAAAAATCCCATCGAGTAACAGTGTGACATTTGAGGGTGTTACTCGTTGGGAACAAATGATTTAAAATCCGACGATACCTATGACAATAGCATTTATATCAATGAAACCATTTACAGGCATTTTTGAATTGTCAAGGAGTCGGTCAGTTAGTCGGAAAGTTGAAGCTAAGTACTTAGTTGAATTTGAGATGGGCGCAGTAACTGACTGATTGGGTGTTGCGGTGTGTATCGCGATTTGATTCCCGTACGGAACAAACATTTGCATGACCTACGTACGTATATGTTCCGGGTCTGGTTGTGCTATTACCTAAGTACCTGACGATCGCAGAGATATGTCTACATTTCCCCTACCTACAAACCTATGTAATTTTTATCATATAGTCTAAACTGCAGATAAATCTAATCTTATTCGATATCTACATCAGATAGCCAAAATATTGATCTAATTTATCATTACCTAAACTGTCAAAGTTGAGGAAGACAGTCCAGTTGCACATCAGTGGTCACAATTTGACATTGAGCGAGTAGTAAGGGCGATTTTTGTAGGGCAACTGCGGTACACTGATGTGGTTGGTGGTTGACTGTACAGACGCCAGCACATCAAGTTACCCGAAACTGTCAAATTTTCCCAATCAACTTTGATCCTAATGCTATAGCGATAAAGTTCAAAATCTGTTAAATAAATTTGACAGATTATAGTAGCTTGATGTGCTGGTATCTGTACCTAAGAGACGCGTCATTATCATCATCATTGACATCCTTATTCCACCCACTGTTGAGAACAGGCTTCCTCCCTTTGTGTCATACTTTAATCATTATCATAACGATGACTTGAAACAATTTATTTAACTATATTCAATATTTATTTTAAATAGGTAAACTCTCTTGATTAAAATAAATATTTAATATAAAACAGTACCTTTATATTTTGAGTGGAGAAATTAAATTGTCTCTTTATTTATATTTCATTGTCGACTAATTGATAGTATATACTTAACTTGATGTGTATTTGAATTGGGTGGTTGCAAAAATATGGCCAACCAACACACAATACCAACAATGTAATTTTTGGCTGTAAATTAAAAATAGTATCTACTTTGGTTTACATTTAATAAAATAATCACGAAAAACCACTAGAAATCCGACGTTGCCAGCCCGCGCGGGATGCATAACTTATGTACGTTTGCCCCGCACGGCCCCCCAGAATTTGCGATTTAGGTGTGCACCAATGCAATGTACTCGCCTCTAGGAGTATATGTACCGGTTTCTTTTTCAATGTACCTCTGTACTTTTGAAGAAATATGCAAAAAAAGGGGGCCGTGCCAGCCAAACGTTTTCAGCACGGCCCCCGTGTAACTTGAAAAATATATAGCGTATTAAAAAGTTTCATAAACTCAAGGAATGTACTTTATTAACACGTTCAATGTACCGTAACAGATATTGTGAATTCGTAATAACAAATAATATATAGATGTGGATAGGGGGCCGTGCTGAAAAAAAAGAAATAAGAAAATATCTAAAATAGACAAAACAACCTTAGCCAAAAACTATTAAAAAGGAATTCATGTTTGGCAAGTAACATATGTACCGCATTGGTTTCTCATACAACTTGCTAAATTAAAAAAATAAATCAATTTTAGTTTATTCAGCACGGCCCTCTATAGTTGCCTATATCTTTTTAAATATGACATGTTTGTTTACAAAATTCGACTTCCTGAATTATGTATAGGAGTACATTCGTTCCAAATAAATTGCGATTATGGTGTATTAGTATTTTAAAAGTTAAATTGGATCAAAAATATCCTATCATACAACTGATGGGGTGACCATGATTCCACGTGAGAATGGATAAAAAATCGTGTCCGTTACCTCAGCCAGATGTGGTCGAAAATGGTCATTTGAATCTTATAGATAACTAGCTTTTGCCCGCGACTTCGTCCGCGTATATGTCGGTTATCGCGGACGCAGACGAAGTCGAAGTCGAATAAAAAGTAGCCTATGTCCTTTGTTGGGGTTCACACTTACCCTGTACCAAATTTCACACAAATCGGTTCAGTAGTTTAGGCGTGAAGAAAAGACAGACAGACAGACAGACAGAGTTACTTTCGCATTTATAATATTAGTTAGGAATTAGTTTTGCATAAATTGTGTAAATCTTTAATAAAATAAACAAATCAAAAATATCGTAATCTGTATTAACGATAACTATAATAGTAGTAAGTAGTAGGTCGCAAATCGAACAAAACAACAAGTGTCGCTAAGACTAAATAGCTCAAAAGGCTTAAAAAAATCACAGATATATTTCCAATATATCACACGGATTGATGTACGGTACATTACAATAAAATTACAGTTTCGTTACATTTTATAGATTAGTTACGTTTACCTATGGAATAATCGCAGAAAAACTATGTGTCACTAACACTACACAGCTTAAAAGGCATAAAAAATCACAGATACGTTTCTAACAAATCACATTGATTGAACCTTACCTACATTACAATAATATTACTTATATTAATCACATTAATTATTTGGAATAATCACAGGCAACTAATTTAACCTACGTTTAGGTACCTATGGAATAATTATAAATTATAAATTTAAATAATTTTATACAGTATGTTAACTAACAAAGGGCGTTCCCGTTAATCCGCAATAGTATAGCATCCATACATGCTAAAAAAAATATTACCATTCGAAAATAAAATGTTTTTATATTAAAATATTCACTAAAAATGTTAAATTGATACGTAAAAGAAACACTCTGTACACGCGTACTTGAAGGACGGCAACGTCGCAATTTATTTATGAATGACGGGCCGCGTGTGCGGCGATCTTTTACGTATCAATTTAACATTTTTAGTGAATATTTTAATTAAAAAAAAAAACATTTTATTTTCGAATGGTAATATTTTTTTTAGCATGTATGGGTGCTATACTATTGCGGGTTAACGGGTACGCCCTCAGTTAGTTAACATACTGTATATTATATTATTATAAATTTGGTTTTTAATATTAATAGTGACCGGAATATTACACAAAACCATTGCGTCTGTTCCATTTAAATCAAAGGTTATAAATATTTTGTAATTTATAGCTTGAAATGACAGTCCATCGCAATCATTTTTACAAATTTGAGAAGTAGTTTCGATAGCAAGTGACTCTTCTAATGCAAAAATGCCAAACAGGTCGATTACGTTAATATTCAAAGGTATAAAAGGTCTTATAATTTTTACACAATATTGGCATTCTTCTTTTGTGCAAGCTTTTTTAAACTGAGCACTGTAAAATAAGTTGGCAAACATTTGTTCAAACAAATTAGCAACATTGCATTCACAATCTGTTATTTTCTTTACATGCGATGGCCGGTCAAAATATTCGTGACAAATGTAATTTCTCATTTCATATACCGTGACTTTGTCAACAAGAAAAAAAAAAACAAATTGTAAAAAAAGAATGTTTATTTCAATGTAGTCACATAATTTCATTAATATAGGTATAGAATATATGTATGTGTGTGTGTGTGTATGTGTGTAATTTATGGAACCATGGTCACCCCAACAGTTGTATGTTAGGACATTTTTGATCCCATTTAACTTTTAAAATACTAATACACCATAATCGCAATTTATTTGGAACGAATGTACTCCTATACATAATTCAGGAAGTCGAATTTTGTAAACAAATATGTCATATTTAAAAAGATATAGGCAACTATAGAGGGCCGTGCTGAATAAACTAAAATTGATTTATTTTTTTTAATTTAGCAAGTTGTATGAGAAACCAATGCGGTACATATGTTACTTGCCAAACATGAATTACTTTTTAATAGTTTTTGGCTAAGGTTGTTTTGTCTTTTTTAGATATTTTCTTATTTCTATTTTTTCAGCACGGCCCCCTATCCACATCATTTGTTATTACGAATTCACAATATCTGTTACGGTACATAGAACGTGTTAATAAAGTACATTCCTTGAGTTTATGAAACTTTTTAATACGCTATATATTTTTCAAGTTACACGGGGGCCGTGCTGAAAACGTTTGGCTGGCACGGCCCCCTTTTTTTGCATATTTCTTCAAAAGTACAGAGGTACATTGAAAAAGAAACCGGTACATATACTCCTAGAGGCGAGTACATTGCATTGGTGCACACCTAAATCGCAAATTATGGGGGGCCGTGCGGGGCAAACGTACATCATAACTTGAAGCAAACAATAAAAATTACACCGTCTGAATCTAAACTTCCGACGATGCCAGACATTTTTACGCCACAGGTAACAAACTTGCCTCCTGTAAATGGACCTCTCGGTAATTTACTACCCATTTCTCTAGATAACATTGTAGGTACCACAGATTGATTATAATGGAGGAATATTATAAAAAACCCAGGATTTTTAATCATTTCAAATATGCCGAAAAACCGGTCGCACGGTTTTCAGTGAAACCGGTTTGCATTTCCTACTTCAGACGATGCAAGTCACTTGTTGCTTTCATTTTATTTTATCCCGTAGGCAAGAAACTTGCTTGGTGTAACTGTAAGTGGGTTCCAGGTAATTTGTTACCTATTTCTCTAAAAAAAACATTGTAGCACAATGAAGGATGATTATCGCTGTGATCGCTACTTACCTAGTTATAGCAATACATTTCAATAGAATACTTATCTTTATTTTATAAACACGAACAGCGAAAACATAACACCGGTGATATTATTATTATACAACTGACTATAATGACTTTGTTTTGCTAAACTCTATGCTCAAAACTATTATTCTGTGGAGGTAAAGTAGGTATCTCCTCATAACTTCAAATGCTTGATCCATCAAAGAACTATATAGTTTATCAAGGAACGAGGCCACTCTAGCTAGATCATCCCTTCAGCCTGCTAAATAATTCATCTCCTAACTCCTACTTTTGGTCGTCGAGAGAATGCGTTGACACCTGTCAGTTTCGTACTTCTATTCTATTCTATTTTTAATAAATGGCAAGCAAAGCCGATGTCGACTATTCTGCCAATGTCTAAAGTGGGCTGCAAGAACAAGTGTGCATGAGAAAAAAAAAAAAAAAAAAAATTTTTGGCGAATAAAATTATTTCATTGATCCAGTTGATACAATGTAGATCTTGCTGGGTTAGTACGGGACTGAAACAAACAAAAAATAGACATAAATAAATATAATAATTGTTAAAACATAAAAAATACACATACCACACTCAAACATACTGAATAATTCATAATTTTATGTTATTGTGACGGATGAAGGTCATCAGCGCCACAAACAGATCTGGAGAGGAGTATGTTAGCAGAGACGGGAAATTAGTCGGAAGAGGGATCTTAAATTTTGGGAGGCGCCTATATAAATCTAAAGGTGGAACGTTGTTCGAGCATTCAAAGAAGATGTGGTCCAGAGTGCCCTCTTCCAACCCGCACTCACAGAGAGAGGAGTCTCGAACACGAATCTTTTGCAGAAAAACCGGAGTACAACAGAAACCTAAGCGGATTCTACAAAGGGTAGAAATAATTGTTTTGGAGGCTTTCTTGAAGCTATAGAACCAAGGTTTTGATTTTATTATTGGTTGTACTGCATAGTAAAATCTGCCCTTTTTCCTTCCAGTGATATTCCACTGTTCCTGCCATGAGGATTGGAGCTTAGCTTTCGGAAGGCTCAGTAAGTCATACCCCTGATGAGTGTTGTAGGTGAGATCAGCTGTTGCTGAAGAGCAAGCATCTTTGGCCAAAGCATCAACACATTCATTGCCCTTAATGCCACAATGACTAGGTATCCAAACTAACTGAACTTCCTTTTGACTACTAGCACAAGAAAATAAAGAATTTTTAATTTTTAAAACAAGCGAACTGTGCAATTTACTTTTGAATGAGTTTTGTACTAAGGCTTGCAGACAGCTAAGAGAGTCAGTGAAAATAACGGCTTTGTCAATATTGTGGTGTGACTCTATGAAAAGACAAGCTGCCAATAAAGCCACACACTCGCCCGTAAACACAGAAGACTCCTCAGGGCATTTGTATTGTAAAATAATTCTGGAGCTTTGGTAATAAACCGCAGCGCCAGTGTTACTGAGATCATTAAATTTTGAGGCATCTGTAAAAAACCTTTGAAACCCGGTCCATCGTTCTCCCACCGCCGCATTGAAGGCTGAATTCGCTGAAGGGCACTTTTTGGAAATACCGATGTCAAAGAAAATTTTTGGGGTGAAACATAAGACTTCATAGGGAAAGTTAAAAAGAGGTAATCGGGGATTCTGTTCTATTGGACATCTTAAATTATAAATTTGGCGAAATGCTTTTATAATTAAGGGAGTCTCTTTGTTTTTCCAAAAATTTGAGCTTCTACATAAGGCATCTAACTCATTCAGTCTTGTTAAAAGGGGGTGTGAAGATCTAGATATTAACCTAGCCAGAAAACGGGAGGCCAGATACTGCCGTCTTAAGGCCAGGGGAGGTTCAGCACACTCAACCTGCAATGCGTTAATGGGAGAGGACTTCATACAACCAGAGATAATCCGAAGACATTTTGACTGAATCCTATCCAGCCCAGCCAAAGCACCCTTGTTGCATGGAACTAAATGGAACGTACCGTAGTCTAAAACACTACGAATTAAAGCGTTATAGACCAATTTCATAGTGTAAGGATGGGCACCCCACCATACACCCGCGAGAGCTTTTAAAATCGGAACAATTTTTTCACATTTTTTAATTAATAAGTTAATATGATGCTTACCATTTAATTTTGAATCTAGAAAAACGCCTAAAAATTTTACTTTATTAACTAACGGAATATTATAACCCGAAATGTCCACTGAGATATGTGGGATCAATCTTTTACGAGAGAAAATCACTGCCGAACTTTTTGGTGCAGATAACAGCATACCATGGCTTAAAAGCCACTGGTTCAGAGAGTCCAGAGAGAGGCATAGAGATGACGCAGCGTCTACGATGGAGGAATCTGTCACATACAAGACTAAGTCGTCGGCATATTGGAGGATGTGACAGTTATTATTTAGGCAGGAGCCAATGTCCACTGTATATAAATTATAAAGAAGGGGGCTCAGCACGGAGCCTTGCGGTAATCCCTTCCAAGTCTGCCTTTCATCGAAATCCTCGCCCTGGACCCTCAGAACCAAGGATCGAGACAAGAGAAGAGCACAGATACATTCGATCATCTTAACCGGGAGACTCAGCTGGTGCAGTTTCTGCCTGAGTACGGGAAGAAGAACGTTGTCGTATGCGGAGGAGATGTCTAGGAAGGCGGCAACAACGGATTTATTTTTAGAAAACGCTAAGCGAATATCCGCAATTAAAACGCCAACACTATCCATAGTGCCGAGCCCTTTCCTGAAACCAAATTGGTAATTCGGCAGTAAGTCTCTCGATTCGACTATCCATTCTAGTCGATTCTTAATAAGGTGTTCCAATAGTTTGGCCAAGACTGAGGATAAAGCAATTGGTCTAAAGCCATTCGGATCATCTACATGTTTGCCTGGCTTCAATAGGGGAATAATAATTTGTAATTTCCACTGATCAGGAACCCAACCATTACTGTAACAAAAATTAATGATATCAAGGAAGTACAGTTTAGCCTTGTCTCCAGAATGAACAATAAAAGAATATGGCACACCGTCAATACCGGGGGCTGAGTCCCGAACATGCTTGAGCACCACATTCAATTCTTTCAAAGTAAAAGGCACATCAAAAGGATCCTCTGAAGCACCTTGCAGGGACATATTAATGGAACATTCAGAAGAGTGAGGAACATATGGTGAAGCTATTTTGTCAAAAAAAAGGTCAGCTGTTTCCCTAGTGATCGGTGAAGAGACTGACGGAGAGCACCCACGTCTAAACCTGTTGATGCTTTTCCAAACTAACGAGACTGGAGTAGAGGGAGATAAGGAGGTACAGAACTTAACCCATCCCACACGTTTTTTCTTGCGAAGATGACGCTTGGATCTGGCATTTATCCTCAAATATGTCAATAGGTTTTCGGTACTCATATCTGCATTATAACACTGCTCGGCCTCATTTCTATCCCTGACTGCCAAAGTGCACTCTGGATCCCACCACGGGGGAGAAGGTATTTTGCCACGGGCACTGTTTTTCAGCGGAAAGCAGGAATCCGCACTGGAGGTAATGGCCGTAACAAGTCCCTCATAACAGATTTTGGCATGGCAGTGACCAGAAGGATCTAATAAACTTGAATTTAAATTTGGAAGAACATCAATTTTGCCCTCCAATAATGATACAAATTTTGCCCAATCTGGATTGGACAGTTTATATTTCAAAAGTGGAGGGGAAGATTTCTCTAAATAAGTCTTATTAACCAAAGATGTGATAATAGGGTAATGGTCACTACCATGCGACAAGGTCGTACATTCCCAATGGGTCGAGGCTGCCAACTCAACCGAACAAAAAGTTAAATCCACACAACTCTTTTGTTGACCAGGAGGAGATCTGCGAGTCGGGCAACCATTATTAAGAATGCAAAGATCCAGATCGTCCAAGATCTCAACCAAAGCTACACCAAAGGCATCACAGCGTTCGGATCCCCATCTGAAATGGTGACAGTTAAAATCACCCATGACCAAAATTGGTCCATGAATATTAGAAAAAATGTTTTTTAAAATAGCCAAAAAATCTTGATGAGGATGAGCAATGTAAATCGAAAACACTGTAATGCCTTCCACCTTTCCTGCTACAATACTCATATCACCTGTGAGCGAAGGTAAAGAGAAGGGCAAAAGCGTGACCCGATTATTGACAAGGAGAGCCGATCCTCCATAGCCATCAGATCTGTCACATCTGAGAATGTTAAAGTGTGGCATACGAAAGCTAAGACTTGGGGTAAGCCAAGTCTCAGCTATGGAACAAGCCAATGGCTTGTATTTATTTAAAAGGAATATGAGGTCGTGCTTTTTATGCCACACGCTCCTCACATTCCACTGAAGGAATACTTGGCGAGACGCCATTTCTAATATCTAAAAGAAGAGTAATAAGTTGGTCGGCAACGTTGGACGGTGATTGGGTATTAGAAGTAGAAGAAGAAATAACAATAGGTAATAGTTTTATAAGGAGTTCCATAATAGAACCGGTATTATTAGGAGACACATTATTGTAATTAAGAGCGCAGCCATTAGGCTGAGAAGGTGGGGGAGAACTAACTATCTGCTGATGAGCAACTTTGTCATAAGATGGGGAAAGAGGGGCATGGGTCCTGGGTTTAAGTGTTACAGTTTTGCGGTAGGACTGTGAAATCGGAGTTTTGGCGATGTTGGCATAATTGCGGGAAGCTGTTGGGATAATCTTACTAGCCTCGGCATAGGGAATGGATTTCTCAGCCATGACAGTCTTAATAGCCCTTTGTCTACCATACTCGGGGCATGACTTGCTATTAGCAAAGTGATTACCCGAACAAAGCACACAGAAGGCTTCGCCTTCAGAAATGTTGCAACCATCACCAGGGTGATCGTGGCCACATTTACTGCAGCGTGGTTTAGATCTGCATAGATTCGACACATGTCCAAATCTGCAACACTTGCGGCATTGAATTGTCGGGTATATGTACTGCTCAACAGGGAGGGATGTGTAACAACAGTAAATCCTATTTGGCAAAACTTGTCCATCAAACGTCAGAACACATGTCTCAGTGGGTTTCCACTCATTAATCCCGTCACGTTGGTTTTTTCTATTAATACGGCGGACTTTCAGTATTTGCCCGCAGCCTGAGGGCACTGTCAAGTAAGTTATGGCTTCTTCTTCCGTAATATCTGAGGGAACACCAGTAACAACACCCATCCTTGTGACATTAAATGTAGGGATTGATGCGGTATAACTATATTTGGACAACAGACTGTTTACCAGGAAAGAGTTAGCGTCCTGGGGGGAAGCAAACTCCACTGACACACGGTTTCTACCGACTCTGTTAACACCACCACGAACAATGTTCGCAATGTTGTTATTGATAAGAAATTTACCAAAATTAACAGGATGTAGGGTGGTGCCAGCATTTGGTTGATTCTCAATACGAGAAACGTGGACAATATAGGGAGCCTTATCCATTACGGAGTACTTAGTACGACCAATTTGGCTTTTTGGTTGCTTGCTTGGAGGGGTAGGTGTCAAGATTTCTTCGCTACCAGGACGTTTGCGTGAATTTTGTTGGGATTGTGTTACATCCATTTCTGTAACACTACAAACAACATCCGCGAATTGGGATAGCGGATTCGGAGAGAACGGAGAAAAAGGAGTTGAAGGACCTGGAATATCTGGGGGGTCAGGATCAGGGGGTTTATTCTCATCCATCTTGAATAAAACGAGAGTTAAAACAAGACAATCACAATACAAACCTAGTTACGAACACAATAACGACACACTTTAACAATAACACAAGTCACAAAAGTATCAACAATAACACAAAAACAACTAAAAAATTCTAGACACACGTGCTAACTCAGAACACCGAGGCGAGAATCATGTTTCGTACTTACAATCGACCTACGTATTTTCCGAATTTTTTTATTCGTTAGTAGAATAAAATTGTCAGTGTCAGGAACCCATTTACTCGACGGCCGGACTGTAGTTCACTAGATTTATTCTATTAGGTATAGCATTCAAAATAGCCTACATGAGGGGTGATAAGTAACATATCCAGCACAGTACCATGAATCACAATGTGAATCATTTTGAAGGAATTGCCAATCCATTGCTTCATAAATGTTCGAACATAAAAAACGCAATGAATGTTGTTGAACTGTCAAATTAGTTCATGCCGCGAGAAGATTGCTTTGACGCGGTCATTGCGCTTTATATTCGATCATAATAGAAAATGTTCATTGGACGACAATCGTGTGAAGTCGCGAATGAAATTACTTATTCATTCATATTATTTATTGCGGATCTTTTACCCTAATTTGATCTAGTATCTTGTGAACGAACTAAGCTTGAAGCTTGCTTTTATTAATCCAGTGGGGTAATTGCGTAACACACTAACAGTAACAATGGCTTCCATTTTGACAGTTCAACACGCTAGTAATTATATATAAGTCAATGGTTCAACAGCATTCATTGTGTCATTTACGTTGCTGAGTACCTACACAAATTTTTCGAACATATGAAGCAATGGATTAGCAATACCCTTCAAAATGAATCAGCTTTTGATTGATTGTGTGTTACGCAATAAGGGTGCAGCAGATACAGTTTAATAATAATTGGTGGGAAAAAAAAGACGCGTTCTACCATTGAATAAAAAAAACCTAAATGGATTCACTGACCAATGAGTCACTAAAACAAACAACCATAATAACATAGGTGACCACGTTGAACAATCATTATCTAACATGAACGCACATTTTCACAGTTCACATCCCAAGTTTCTATTTTTAAACTGTTCATATGTATTTGGAAGAGACTTTGTTGAATCGACTTACGTTGCGATCTTTTACTGATTAAGTTTTGCTAGGAGTTAAAATCTTAACTCATCATCATCATTTTAATAGAAAGACGTCCACTGCTTGATAAAGGCCTCCCCCCAAGCTTCGCGCATCCAGTGGATTTCAACCACAGTTTACCCTGTTTGAAGCCTGCAAGCTTAATCAAACTAAAATCTTGACTCACACCTAAGATATTATGAACATCCCTGCCCTATAAGTACAAAGTTATGCCCGGTTCAAAAAGCTATTAAAAACTCACACAATTAGTACAGACGCCAGCACATCAACCTACCCCTAACTGTCAAATTTTCACAATCAACATTGAACCTTATACTTTAGCGATAAAGTTGAAAATCTATTACAGAAATCTGACAGATTGTAGTAGGTTGATGTGCTGGCGTCTGTACATACAAATAAGAGAAGGAAAAAAAAACTGTATTATATATATACACCGTGTTCCGGACGATATACATAAACTTCGACCTGATGTTCAGACCATGGAAATAAGTATTTTTTATTATGGACACATTAATGAATTCTTATTTTTTAGTTTTTGTTAATTTTCATACAAACTAAATACCTATTGACGTAAATCACCCGATATGCATACCTCTTTATTCGAATTGACAACAACGTAATTTTCATTCATAAGATTTGGCGGGCTGAAACTTGTCAAAAATAAGTTGAGACCCTTTCTTACTGCACAGCTCAATTAAATTTCATTACATGAAATTACAAATATCTTTGTAACGAAGCCTGTTTAAGTACTACTTCCTTTGTTAGATTTAATTTGTAAAAGCTATAGAAGCGTTTGACAAAGTTTATGGATAACGTGAAGAACACGGATATATTAACATAAATAAAATACACACATTATATAAGTAGATTAACTACATACGTTTAAATTAAAAATATTCATTAGTAATTACTTAAATTAAATTAAATCCAATACTCAAAATGTTTTATAAACCATGTATGTACCCAAAATATATAATTTTTTTTTTTTTTTATTTTATTTTATTTATTAACTCAACATCACTATCATTACAGGAATTTCCTAATTCAATAGTGTGGCCATAATTTCAGTTTTATTATTTACAATAACATATTCTGTGCATCGTGGTTTTTGTGAACTCACTCAGAGAACAAGTAAAAAGATCTATACTGTCTGCTACGTCATTAAGTACACGCAAGGTGCGCGTTATAGGGGCTTTACTCAGTAGATTGGTCCTAGTACTGGGTACCGCCAATAAACGTGGCTGTCGCCTACGCAATACATAATTGTCGGGCACACACAGGTTTATTTCTTTTAATATACCTGGGTTTGAAGTCTTGCCACGTAATAATTTAAAAATATAGGTAGCAAGAGCTATGTCCCTCCTTGTTTCCAATTTATTGTAGGTATCCCACCACAAATAGAACAAAATAAACTAAAAGTAAAATAGTCTTATAATTATAATAAACTAGCTTCTTCCCGCGACTTCGTCCGCGTGAAATTTCACCCCCCCCATTCACCCTCTTAGGGGATGAATTTTGAAAAATCCTTTCTTAGTGCACCCCTAGACCTCATAAGGAACGTACGTGCCAAATTTGGAATCTCTAGACCCAGCGGTTTGGGCTGTGCGTTGATATGTCAGTCAGTCAGTTCTCCTTTTATATATATATATATAATAAACTTGCTAATAACAGACTATGCCATCAATGCCACATCTAGTAAAAATCAAATTCATACATCCATGTTGTGCTTGGTTAACGATCAAGTTTAATGTTTTCTGTATACCCGCATTTTTTTTTTTTCCTTTGCTACTTTATTTTGTTACCTATTTTGCATACGTACATCTGTGCGCTCTAATTATTAATCTTAGTTTTAGATATTGTTTCTCAGTAAGTGAATTATGTATGCAATTCTTATGAGAAATAAAGTTGTTCTTAAACCTTATAATGTAGCCTAGCCTATTATATGTAGATAGATAGTGCAATCCACGAAGACGCGCCCCACTATTCCTCCTAACCGTTTATAGTGTTACGAGCTTGGGGTTCGTGACAATAAAAACTGCCGATTTAATAACCAAAAATTACACTTTAATTAAATAACACCAATTAAACACAAACACACTACTTATAAAACACAATCGCACTACTGATCACTCTTAAGTCACACTTGAAGATCGCTTCGAATGTTATCGCTTGTATCGCAGAACCTATACTGACCCGCAGGGTAATTGCGTAACACACTATCAGTAGCAATGGGTTTCATTTTGACAGTTCAACAACATGCATTGCGCTATTTACGTTGTTGAGCAGACACACTTTTCGTACATAAGGAGCAATGGATTAGCAATATACTTCAAAATGATTCAAACTGAGAGTAATAGTGTGTTACACAATTAGGGTGCCGGTCGCAGCCCATACCGGCCTTATATAGGGCCTCAGATAGTTCCAGAACCTTCTACTGTAGAAACATCTAGAATGTTCGAGTACATACCGGTCCCGACTGACCCGATGTCGATAGTTCTAGAATGTTCTAGTATCGAAAGTTCTGGAAGCATCTCGACCTACTAGTTCTGCTACTCGATACTAGATGGCGCTAGTGGTAGCTAATGTCGCCATCAATCGTGGCGCGCAACACTGCCCCCTCCTAAGACATGCTCGTCCCGAGCATTATCGGCCCCATAATAACGCGCCAATCGATCCACATGGACGATCTTAGGAGTACCTCTTGCACCTTTCTGTATCCGGTAGGTTACGTCATTGATCTTTGTCACAATCCGGTACGGCCCGTCCCATTTAGCTTGAAGCTTAGGAGATTTCCCTTTGCTGCGGACTGGATTGTGCAACCACACTAGTGAACCTTCGTCAAACCCTTTATTATTCATTTTGCGGTCATAACGGGTTTTCATCTTTTCAGACATTTGCTGGCCCGATTGTCTGACGTGCTCATAAATGTCATTCATTTTGTTCCGTAAGTCATTCGCATAATCGGTAATACTGCGTGGGGCATCAGGTGGTATTCCGGTGATCAGGTCTGCAGGCAGCCGTAATTCCCTTCCAAAGTTTGCGAAAGCTGGCGTCACCGATGTACTTTCGTGAACAGCACTTCGATATGACAAAAAAACGGTTGTATGTGCTTGTCCCAATCTCGTTGCCGATTTTCCACAATTTTTGCCAGGTATCTCTCCAATGTCAGATTAAATCGTTCCACCATTCCATCCGATTGTGGGTGGTAAGAAGTCGTTCTCGTTTTATGAGTACCCATTACTCGGCAGGTTTCCTGAAATATTTGGGACTCAAAATTCCTTCCCTGATCGCTGTGAATCTCCAAGGGTACTCCAAAACGGCAGAAGACTTCATGAACCAGTTTATCGGCAACCGTTGAAGCTTCCTGGTTTGGAATGGCGAAGACTTCCGGCCACTTAGTGAAGTAATCCATTACAACCATGAAATACTTGTTACCACTTTCACTTACCGGAAACGGCCCCGCAACGTCAAGGGCTATCCTCTCCCATGGTGCACCAACATTGTACAATTTCAATGCACCTCTACTACGAGTCTGAGGTACAGCTGCACAACTCGTACATTTGCGACACCAGTCCTCGACATCGTCCCGACAGTGGACCCAGTAAAACCGTTCTCGTATCTTCAGTAGAGTCCGTTTTATTCCCAGATGGCCTCCTGAACAACCATTATGGTACATCTGTAGAACATCCGGTACTTGAGCTTTAGGGACAACCATTTGCAAATGACAGCTGTCCCCCCGAGCATTTTCCCATTTACGGCACAGGACTCCATCCTGAATCACCAAGCTGTCCCATTGGGCCCAATAGCTTTTTGTGATCGAACTCATCGCTGAGACGTCGCTCCATCTGGGCTTAGGTACACTGGCCTTCATCCCCTCCAGAATCGGCTTGATGTCCGAATCTTCCTGTTGTGCACGTTGTAGGCGATCCTTCCACTCGTTGCTGAGGTCTGTCTTGAGCATCCTCACAGGTACCACTTCCTTACCCTGGTGCCTAGAATAATGCTTGCAGTCTTCAGGACAAGGTCTTCTTGACGATGCATCTGCGTTGCCACGAGATTTCCCGTCATGGGTTTGTGTGATCGAAATCCTCGGGGCTCTTTGAACATCAGCCAGCACTCGCCCCACAGTCCTGGCTATTACTCGTTTTCCCTGCTGCTGCTGGGCGGTGCTGTTAGCCGCACTACCCTTTGGATACCAGCCATCTTCTCTTTCTGCAGTTCGCTTAGGGCAACTGGGTCTAAGGTGGCCCCTTTCCCCACAGCCGTAGCACCTAGGGCTGTATCCTTTATAGCGGTCGCGAACTGTAGCCGCTGCAACCTCCCTGACGCGATGGGAACGATGATCCTGACGCACAGCTTCCACCTCCAGTGCATGGGCTAAGGCGTCCTTAAGCGTCCCGTGGTGACCGAGCCTCACAGTAGCTCTAACTTCAAGGTCGCGGATGTCATCGATGAATACCTGCACCAGGTTCCCGTCAATAAGCGCAGGTACAGACTGGTATGCTTTCCGAACCAGCTTCTCCACTTCAAGAGCCCACTGCTGCAGGTTTTCATGACTGTGTTGTACACGATCCCTGAGCTGCGCACGAAACACGTGTTCCAGGTGAGCGTCGCCATACCGAGCCTCCAATGCCTCAAGGAGCTGCTCGTAAGTTACTTCCTTACCGAGAGCTTCCAGGACGGTTAAGGCCTGGTCGCGCAGGCCTAGGGTGAGGGCAGTCATGGCCTGACTTTTGTTCCACCCGTTCGCCTTCATGACAGCCTCAAACTGGATCTTATAGGCCGACCAGGAAGAAGTTCCGTCGAACGGTGGCACTTTGAACCCACGTAGCGTAGGTGTTGTAGCTACGGGAGCTGCGATTCCATCCTCAAGTTTTAGGTAATCCAGCGTTTTCTTCACGTCAGCCATCACGGTTTTCTTCACGTCAGCCATCACGTTGTCAACCCGATTATTCACTTGGTCGATTCGGGTTTCAGCTTCTGACAGGCGGTTGTCATGTTGGGCAACCTTATCCTTCACCTCCTTCATGTCTTTCCCGAAGGAAGCGTGAAGGTCCTTCAAAAGGAGCATCTGCTCTTCCTGGCGGCGCGCCTGCTCCTCCCTGTCACGCAGCAGCTGTTCTTCCAACCGACGGGCCTGTTCCTCCTTACGGCGGGCCTGTTCCTCCTTGTCCCGCTGGAGCTGTTCTTCCAGCCGACGAGCCTGTTCCTCCTGACGGCGAGCCTGTTCCTCCTGTCGGCGAGCCTGTTCCTCCTGTCGGCGAGCCTGTTCCTCCTGTCGGCGGGCCTGCTCCTGCAGCATCATCATCAGAGCAGCAAAGTCTGGTGCTACTGATGCTGGAGCTGCTGCGGACGGGCCGGCCTCCGTGGTCGGTAGCTGGCCATCCGAGCTCTGTGGCATAGCTCCACCAAAACGTCTCTGGTCCGTCTCCTGTTGGCGTTGACTCCGGGTACGGATACCCTCCGTGTCGTCTTTGGGTAAAATCGGCATGATCTTAATCCTTGCTTCTGACACCAATTGTTACGAGCTTGGGGTTCGTGACAATAAAAACTGCCGATTTAATAACCAAAAATTACACTTTAATTAAATAACACCAATTAAACACAAACACACTACTTATAAAACACAATCGCACTACTGATCGCTCTTAAGTCATACTTGAAGATCGCTTCGAATGTTATCGCTTGTATCGCAGAACCTATACTGACCCGGTCGCAGCCCATACCGGCCTTATATAGGGCCTCAGATAGTTCCAGAACCTTCTACTGTAGAAACATCTAGAATGTTCGAGTACATACCGGTCCCGACGTCGATAGTTCTAGAATGTTCTAGTATCGAAAGTTCTGGAAGCATCTCGACCTACTAGTTCTGCTACTCGATACTAGATGGCGCTAGTGGTAGCTAATGTCGCCATCAATCGTGGCGCGCAACAATAGTATATGTGTGCAAGCTTCCGTCAATGTTTGAGTGTTATCGGTACACACTAATTACCTATGAGTGTACACGCACACTAGGTACAATGAATAGACTAATCAGGAGAGAGCGTCATGGTCAAAGTGAAAGATGCTCTACTTCAATTTTATATTTTTTACCCGACCGCAAGGAAAGGGTTATGTTTATTTTATTTTTAGGTGTGGATATTTTATGTGATTATTAGTTAATATCGATAATATTACTATTTTTATAATAGGAGGTAATAATAGACATAAATTAAATACGGAAATAGTTTTATTGAGAAATGAAAATCGTCAATCACTCGTTTCAGAAATATCTGATTCAGAGTCTGATGTATCACCGACATTTACAATAAAACTAAAATCAAGATCACAATGTCTCGTGTATTCGTCTTCTATTTTTTCCACGTGCTGACAAGTATTGAACCAGACATCTTTATTTACTCGATCAAATGCTTCATTTAAAATGGGCATAATCGAAGTGTAATTTTGATTGATATTGCGGCTAGCAACGTCGTTTTTTACAATACCCCAAATGTTTTCGATTGGGTTTCAATCTGGATGATAAGGTGGCAGCCGAAGCACTGTGAATCCATGTTCTTTCAATAATTCGTCAACTTTGTACTTGCGGAAGTTTTCTTTGTTTTTTAATATAAGGTCATAAAGTTCAGGTTTTTTGTAGCTTGGTTCAAAATGGATGTTTTTTGCATTCAGCCAAGTCTGCATGTCTAATTTGTTGGAGTTAGATGTTGGTATTTTTTCCGAACTAGTATTGTGATAGGCTGCATTATCCAAGACTACCACGGCATCATTTGGGAGATTTGGTATTAGTTTCTCCTTTAGCCCCTTTAAGTAATTTTCTGTGTTCATGTTATCGTGGTAGTCTCCGGATTTAATCTCTGCTCTGTATGTGAACAACGCATTTGGTACGAAACCCTCTGCACTTCCGCCATGTACTATAATTATGCGCACTCCTTTTGTTAAGTTTTGTTTTATTGCTGTTTTAGAACTTTTTTCGTCCCAAGACTTTTTTTGCACGTGGTTGGTATGAATATATGATTCATCTGTGTAGACTATAGGTCTACCTGCATTGCGAAAAGACTTTATCTGTTTTAAATATTTCAATCTTAGCATTTGAATATCATGTTTTTCGGTTAGCACCTTCCTGTTATTCTCAGTTATATACATCTAGTTCTCTTGTAATTATAAGTAACAATGCTCTTAGAGTTGTTATACATCCATCAAATTGTATACGGTCTTTCAAAGCAATATTAAGTCGTGATAATGTTGGAAATTGACGATGTTCTATATGATAGTTTTGGATAGTTCTTCGGACTACACCAATATCAAATTCGTCTAAATTAATTTTTCGTGGTCTTACCCTTCTCTTCTTCATAGGTAGAAGAGTGGGGCGCGTCTTCGTGGATTGCACTATCTGTACTCGCTTCATTTTCAGACTCAATATCCGCTTCCGTAGTCGGCTCTGTTGTACGCTCCGCACTTGGGGCTATAGGAACTATCGCATCTGTTTCCATAGTTATATTCGATTCCATAGCAGGTACTGTAGTTTGCTTCATTTTATTAATATATTCCTTTCTTTCGCGTAGAATTCTAGTCACTGTGCTTTCAGATACTCCAACAGCCTGTGCGGTTCTCCATCGCGCATCAGTGAGTTTTTCTGCATAATTGTTACATGCTTCTTTTTTCATAAAATCATAAACTTTAGAAATAACTTCTCTTGCCTAAAATAAAAAAAAAATATCAAATCATCATCATCATCAGCCTATAGCAGTCCACTGCTGGACATAGGCCTCTCCTATTGCACGCCATTCAACTCGATTTTCGGCAACTCTCATCCAGCTGCTACCAGCCAGCCTGCGAAGATCGTCGCTCCACCTAGCCTGAGGGCGTCCCACGCTACGTTTACCGATTCGCGGCCTCCACTCAAGAACACGTCTACCCCAGCGGTCATCGGTTCTACGGCTAATATGGCCGGCCCATTGCCACTTCAGCTTGCTTATTCTGTGAGCTATGTCGACAGCTTTGGTTCTCTGCCGGATCACCTCGTTGCGGATTCGATCCCTCAGAGAGACCCCAAGCATAGCCCGTTCCATAGCTCGCTGAGCGACCTTGAATTTATGGACCAGCCGTACCGTGAGTGTCCACGTTTCGGCTCCGTAAGTCATAACTGGCAGGACGCACTGATTGAAGACCTTAGTCTTTAGGCTCTGTGGAATACGCGACGAGAAGACTCGACGAAGCTTCCCAAACGCTGCCCAGCCCAGCTGAATCCTTCTGCTAGCCTCCCTCTCAAAGTTGTTTTTACCAAACTTCAGAGTTTGCCCGAGGTAAATGTATTCTTGAACAACCTTGAGAGCACCGCCATTGACAGCAATCGGTCCCGGGGTTACGTGTTCGTTGAACATAACCTGGGTTTTGTCCAAGTTCATCCGGAGACCAATGCGTGCAGAAGAATCAACTAGGCCGTCCAGCATTTGCTGCAGGTCCTGCACCGATTCAGCCAGTATAACGATGTCATCCGCAAATCTCAAGTGTGAGATGTACTCGCCGTTGATGTTAATGCCGCGCCCATCCCAGTCCAGCGTCCTAAACATATCCTCCAATGCGTTAGAGAACAATTTCGGGGATATTACGTCCCCTTGTCTTACCCCTCGACGCAGGGGGATATGTTCAGTTCGCTGGTCCTGAGTTTGGACGGTCATTGTCGCGTTTTCATAAAGACATCTCAGCACTTGGATGTATCGCCAGTCGACTTGGCATCGCTGCAGAGACTCCAAAACAGACCAGGTCTCGATAGAGTCAAAAGCTTTCTCATAGTCCACAAAGGCAAGACATAGGGGTCGATTATACTCTTCGGACTTCTGTATAATTTGTCGCACAGTGTGGATGTGGTCTATGGTGCTAAATCCTCCTCGAAACCCGGCCTGCTCCGGTGGCTGAAACTCGTCGAGTCTTCGCGCTAGACGATTCGTGACGACTCTTGAAAACAACTTATATACGTGGCTAAGGAGCGAAATGGGTCTGTAGTTCTTTAGAAGGGTCTTATCACCCTTCTTAAAGAAAAGAACGACCACGCTCCTTCGCCACGCTTCTGGAGTTCTCCCAGAGAACAGGACAGAGTTAAAGAGCTCCTGAAGTTCTTTCAGCACAGGGCTTCCTCCCGCTTTCAGGAGCTCGCTCGTAATCCCGTCCTCACCAGGGGCTTTTCCATTTTTAAGCTGTTTAAGAGCCGCCTCGATTTCGTCTTGGCTGACTTCCGGCAGGTCTTCAGTGAAGTGGCGGGTTAGGGTGGCTCTTGAATCCTCATTTTCGGGATTAGGCCGAGATGCATGCGATGCGTACAATTGGCCATAGAAGTTTTCGACTTCCGAAAGGATCTCCGGCTTCGAAACGACGATATCCCCACTAGATTTGGTCAACTTCGTCAGGTGGCTCCTCCCAAGCGATTGGACGAACACTTTCGACCCCCGATGTTCCTCAATCGCTTTCTCTATAGAGCGTGTATTGGAGCGTCGGAGGTCGCGTCGTACCAATGCTCTAATCTTTTTGTTGAGTGCCCGTTGTTCTGACGAAGTGACAGGTGGGTTTTCACGTCGTTCAGTCATAAGCTCCAGAGTCTCTTCCGAAAGTTTGGACTTCTTGCCCGTACGCCGCATTTTGCAAAATCTCGTACCTTCCTCCCTGAGGATGTCCACAAATTGGTCGAGCTCCTGGTCAACGTCATTTGTGGTTTCCACGGCAGCGAATCGGTTCTCCAGGTCTGACTGGAACGCTTCAGACCCTAGCATAGTTTGGAACATATTTGGACGGAGCTTAGACTTCATCAAACGAGTTCGCTCGAGCTTAAAGTTGATATTCAGAGAGCCTCGAACAAGTCTGTGATCACTGCCGGTATTAAACCTGTTGATCACCGAGACGTCCCTGAATATATGCTTTTTATCCGTTATGATAAAGTCTATCTCGTTCTTTGTCATAGTGTCGGGGCTTCGCCACGTCCACTTCCTTTGAGGCTGTTTCTTAAAGAAGGAATTCATCAAGAAAAGCCCCTCCTTCTCAAGGAAGTTAACTAGCATTTGCCCCCTATGATTTCTGTTGCCAAACCCGTAGGATCCTACTACCGATTCGCTGCAATTCTGTACTCCCACTTTAGCGTTAAAATCTCCCATGAGAACGTTGTAGTGGGCCTTAGTGGTGGAATGCAAGGCCTTGGAGATGTCCTCGAACATTTCCTCCACTTCGTCATCAGAGTGTGCCGAGGTCGGTGCGTAAACCTGAACAACCTTGAGGCTATACCTCTCGGTTAACTTCACTACGAGGTACGCTACTCTGTTCGACACACTGGAGACTTCCACAACGTTGTCACTAAGGGATTTATTTACCAGGAACCCGACTCCGCCTTGGGATAGCTGGTCTCCCTCTCGGAAATACATAAGGTGACCTGATTTAAGGGTTATTGTGTCCTCCCCCTCTCTTCGGACTTCACTCAACCCAAGAATGTGCCACCTTATTTTCCCGAGTTCTTCTTCGAGCTGCACTAGATGTTCGTCGAGCCGTAACGTACGTCCGTTATACGTCGCCAAGGTCAGTTGTGTTTGGCGGCCATTCGTAACCCGGGGATTCTTCGCACCCCCTACCTTGCCGTTACCGTGACCGCCGCCAAAATCAGGAATAGCAAGGCGGCCGGGAACTGGGGGCCGTGGTTGATTGTGGCTTGCCATTGGAGGGTTTGCCCATAATCGCCACGCTGGGCATGCGGGTTGGCGATCGCAGGTCGCAGCTTCTCATACTAGTGACGCTGCTGCCCGTCACTAATCTGTGCCATTTAGCTGCGAAATTACATGGTTATACCGCCATTTGCCGGTTGTCAGAGCCTCGTTTGTTGTTCAGCAGGATGCACCACGAGCAGGTGAGGTTGACTTGGGGCACTGAGATGGTAGGTGTGCCCCCTTACATCCTCCATCCAATATCAAATAGTTTTACTTATTTTTAAAAATGAAATGAAATCTACTATTACTAAAATTTGCTATTTATTAAAATTAAATTACTTTCGTTAGCTTATTTCATGTGTTTTAGTAACTACAAACTTCTTTACATACCTGTCTTTTAAGAACAACACGCTGAGATTTTCTCGACATTTTAAAAATATATAAAGTAGAGCAACTTTCGTGACGAGTCTGGGTTTTCGCAGCACAGATTGTAATATTCGTGTGCATCGAACCGCTGACGGTTCGCGACTGCCGCTCGGAGCAAAGTGCAAACTCCCCGCACCCCGCGATCCCCTCAACCAAAAATTGGTGGGGCGCGTCTTCGTGAATTGCACTATCTGTAGCCGTGCTAGATACCACTACCACCTCACCTATAAGTCCACAACGTAAGTAGAATACCCCTTTCCGCATGGATATACAACGAGACCGCTTCAGTGGTTGTTGATCTCTTTAATAAATTCATACAATTCATGTCTCGCATCTTTGTCCGTCTGCCAAAATCTTGATGTTCGTAAGCTGATTATGACGCTGATGGTGACCGATACAAATGATGATTACATTATGACAAGTGAAATACTCGAAAGGGTTAAGAATGGGAACATGTCTAAAGCCAAAATAAATTAAAATAGCTCTGATAGTCAATAAATACCTAAATAATTAAGTATAAACCTAAGTACTTCTTTTACTATCACAATATCATCATGACTGTGTTCTGATAGGGAGAGCATTTAAAAAAACAGTCGTAGGTACAGACGCCAGCACATCAACCTACTACAATCTGTCAGATTTCTGTAATAGATTTTCAACTTTATCGCTAAAGCATAAGGTTCAATGTTGATTGGGAAAATTTGACAGTTAGGTGTAGGTTGATGTGCTGGCGTCTGTACGTCATCACATATTTTTAGGTAGAGACACCATGCTATAGATTATATTTTTTCAGGACATGTTTCCTAATTTTCTTTTTTTGCGTTAGTTTGTTTATCAGGGATGCTGAATGTTCAGCGTCCCTGTTGTTGTGTTTTCTTTCTAGTTAATTTATGAGAAAAAATAAAAATTCAAAGCTTTCTTTAAAAAAAAACTAAGCGAAATATTTCGCGACAAAATAATCAGCTGTCCCATACAAAACTTCAATATCTACTCAACCCAAATGTATGCCTTTAAATATGAGCACAGATTTCTGATACAAGTTGTAGAACAGTATTTGACACGAAGCCATTACCTAAGTCAAGTACTAAGTACTGACCTACCAATAAATAATAATTATTAAAGTTGTTTAAAGAAGTTAGTCACACACGCACACATTACTGCGGAGTTAGCAGTTTAGTTCGGCTAACAATAGTGCAATTAGATAGCAGCAGTGCGCATGCGCATACAAATTGGATGTTCATAGACATGTTTAAAATCATGTCTGTCACGCTATTACTAATGCAACCTTGACAGTGAAAAATAGCGGAAATGTTTTTATTAATCCGTAACAATGGGGCAGTTAAGTTTTTTGGTTAGATGTAGCTTATGTAGCCCCGTAAATGTTTTAGCGAGTTGATTATGCTTTACTAAAAATAAATCGAATGTAAAAAAGCGGCCATGTGCGAGCCGGACTCGCTCACGACGTGTTCCGCCGCCCGTACAGAATTTTATCAATATTTTCTGAGGTCAGCTAAAACTGGAAATGTACAGAGTGATTATGTCGTCGTCTGTACACTCTGTGAAAATTTCAAGTGTCTACCTATTACGATTCTAACGATACAGCCCGGTGACAGGCGGACGGATAGCGGAGCCTTAGTAATAGGGTCCCGTTGGCAGCCTTTGGGGACGGAACCCTGGCCCATCTACATACGTACAAAGACTGAGGCGTTTATACAGTTCTAGTTGTTTTCAATTTATGTGGAAATCAGAAGCATTGTCTGACCTTCAAAAGGGCGTTGGCACGTAGATTAATTTATACGCTCATTTAAATAAATTACTCTTTTTAAAACGCTGTAAAAGCTGATTACAAAATGGTTATTATTTACTATACATGGTGGAGACAATAATGCAACAATAAATTAAACAGTATTTGTATCTAATGCCGTTCTACAGTCTGCATACGAAAATTCAATCAATATACCTACTACACAGAACAGATATTAACTGTTCTGTGGTTTAGTCACTAGCTATAGCTAGTCAAAGATTCTTCAATAATTCGAAAGTCTGAAAGTGGCACCGGTAACTGAAAAGTTGTGTGCAAATCGGTTGTCATGGTATGGGCATGATACGGCGGAATGAGGAAAATGTCGTGAGGAGAGTTTTGGGTATGAATGTCGATGGCTATAAGAGTAGGGGAAGACCAAAGAAACGATGGATGGACTGTCTGAATGATGATATGGTTAGAAAGGAGGTGACTACCGAGATGATGACTAATAGAGAAATATGGATGAAAAAGACATGTTGCGTGGACCCCAAATAAATTTGGATTTAAAGGGCAGGACAATGAGGATGATGAGCTAGACAAAGATTGGCAAAACCAATAGTCGGCCCATTACTACTTTAGTTTGTTTGAAAAAATCACTGTTTTAATTTTGATGTTAGGATTTATTTGAAACTTCCAAAATACTCTTATGCATGAGTATTGCCAGTGGACTAACGGCTGATCTCTCCCCGGTCGGGTCCGTGTCGGATTGCCATCCCATCGGACTATGAGAGAGTAAAGGAACAGAGAGTGCACCCGTGTTTACGCACACACTTGTGCACTATAATATCTCCTGCGTACCTGGCTAATCTCCGTTGAGGGCTATCGTGACCGAAATCGGTCGGGAGGCTTATTGCCATTGTTTTCATTTATTGTTTTATTATCTCCACGTTGCATAATTTTGCATACGTGATATGCGAGTAGATTGTAAAGTTACGAGATAAATGCTTATAAATCTCATCAAAATATTTCAAATGTATTATCGTCAAATCAATAAAGTACATGCCCAATCTTTGGTATCCAGGTGATAAGGTTACGATGTCAACAACATGTAGTTGTATCTACCTATTATCTAGGTATCAAAGATTTCACTCGATAAAAACACGGATGAATTGTATACCTAATAATTTATTTATCTATGATTTTATCTTTTATATCGTGTGAATATCGGCCCCCTTTCGAGCATGTCTTGGAGTCTTGGATATTATTAAAATCATATCAGCATGATCATAGATTCTCGTACCTAATATTGTTTTTTCTTTGTTGTAGGTACCTACGCGTTTTTTGCAAGAAAAAGAAGCTATTTTTGAGGTTTCCCAGCATCAATGAATCTTGGAAAATGTTTTGAATGTAGATACCTAATGAATTAAATACCTACAGTTTTTTTTTTTAACTTGGCTGTATTATCTTTAGTTTCCACGCTGGAGAAATAGAACCCTGAAATAAATCGTCATCATTTTCTTGCTTTTATCCCAATTTATTTAGGGGTCGGCGGTACATGTAAATTCTGAAATAAATGGTAACTTCAATATACTGACGTGATGACCTAGCAAGATCGCCAAACGCTCTACGCCCTTTATAGAAGTAAGAAAGGTTTTTTGTTTTATTTTCGTAGTTATTTCTCTATTTTTTCTAGTTATCTATACTAATAAAAGCTGAAGAGTTTGTTTGTTCGTTTGAACGCGCTATTTTCTAGACCGGTCCGATTAGAAAAAAATCTTTTTTCATTTGATAGGCCAGTTCTTGAGGAAGGCTTTAGGCTACTTAACATCACGCTAGGGCCGTAAGGATCAGAGGAAAAAGAAAAAAGTCAGAAAGAACGCTAAGCGAAAACGAAGAAATACGCGGACAGGCTATGCGATGCGACGCAACGGGGCGGATCACGGGAACAAGAAGTTTCAAGCGGGCGAAGTCGCGGGCAGGAGTTAGTACTTGTATAAGCCACGTCACATAGTCATCATAAACAAAAAGATTACTATAATAATCTGAATTCCACGAGGTGGTTTTGTTTGTGACAACCATTTTAATGACTAATTTCCTTGTTTGTCTGTAACTTGCGGTGGCATTAGTACCCAGCTACATTTTCTGTACATAAATTATTTTTTTAATTCATATTTTAAACTGTCATCAAAGTATGGTACTATTTACTATGGCCACAGATAATATAATACTTTATGGTTTAATGTTAAGCGTTATAGAAGTTTATTTTTAGGCTCTAGTCACAATCTTTTGCTATATTACTTACACTACGGTTCTTTTAAAAACTCCGATGCTGTTTTCTTGTTATTTTTAATTAGAAAAAAGAGCATTTTATTCAGCGCTTCTCCTCCACTTTTATTATGCGCACAGCCAAAGTGTGGATATCTCCGCCGGAATCTGTGTTCTCTCTCCCACATTTAACCCGTCTGCCTTCAAATCAAGAGTGAACAGGCATCTTCTGGGCATGCTCGTACCATCATAGACCTCATCTATCGCTTTCCATCGGGCGTGATCGAGGTCAAGAGCATTTAGCAATAAAAAAATTTCAACAAAAAATAAAGTACTTGCTCTCCTTATTTTACCCAAACCAGCGGCTACAATCGGGTGACCATGATGCAATTTTTAGATAAATGTACTCGTATCTAAGAGAAAAATATTAATAAAAATATGTAAATACAAAGTGCAAGTTGTTTACTTTTATTAATAGTTTCTACAGATAAGTTTAACTTGAGATAGTATTTACACCCAATAAAGACGCAGTTGGGGTCACTTCGAATCAAAACATAATAAAATTAATGTCTGTAGAGTTTGTTTTGTGATCCACTATGTTAATTCGACACGTTTCTTGGATAAGAAAGAGGATGCCATCAGGGCCCTATTACTAAGGCTCCTGTCCGTCCGTCTGTCTGTCACAGGGCCTGTATCTTTTAAATCGAGATAGGTAGACACTTGAAATTTACACAGAGTGTGAACTACTATGGCCGCTATAACAACATAAAATAAAAAAATATGTAGATAGTGTTAAATATTGTACGATGACATGGTACGGACAATCACAAAAGACATTTTGTTTAATTTAAATTTTGTCATTTTGTATTATACAAACTACACTTTCGGAAAAAACCGTTTAAAGAGCGTTTAATTTTTTAAAGTATTCTGTCGCTCCATTAAACTCTCAATTAAGCAATGCAATCAATAATTAAAGTTCAACATTTTGTTGTCATAATTAACTAAGCATGAGTTTAATTAGCAATGATAACAAGCCACTGAAGCCACAGATTTTCACTATCTCTCTATTAAATTAAAAGTAATAGAAGATTTTAACGTTGCCTATATTAAAATTTTATTAAAAACGATGACTGTATAGAGGTATGAGGAACAGGGTGTCATCACTCATACTCTATAGAAAAGGGAGGATCCTCCAACCAGACGGGTGTTGTTTCTGGCGGGCAACTGCCCGATGATTCATGTCGGGCCGTTGTATCTATGCTAGTTGCGCGGTAAACTCTGCTTGCGAGATGCAAGATTTGCGCGATGTCAGTGTGACGCGTTATTCGCATGTGGCGTTGTAGATACCGCTACAACTGCTTCATTGATTTCAAAAGATTTTAAGGAACTGAATTATAGAATTCATTAGGAATTTATGAGTAGCAGCCCGAAGTCTGGATTTGTTCCCGGTTGATGGCAAATTGGCAATAGGCTCGCCCCTTATTACATGGGACTTAAATATAACTTACGAAATGTAGGTGCACTATTGTATTGACTGTAGGCACACCTCTGCCTAACTCTTCAGGGTTACAGGTCTGATGTTATGTTGTGATATAAATTTAAAATCGTGTAAGTTATTACGATCTAAATAAAATAAAATAATATAAATTAAGACTTATGTACACACGTCTAAAGTAAAAATAACATTCATATAATGATATGCAAAATAAACTGATAAAAGATTACATTTATAGCTAAGATATTCACGTCTTGCGTACGTTTCGGATATTATTATGAGCAATAGCAATGTAAATAATTTTATAAGTACCTAATACAACATAAATACCAAGAGACTTTGCAAAGTAAAATTATTAATAAAAGAAGTTACAGAGTTTTTTACCGCTAGTTCCTTTAAGGGATTAAAAAAAATATCAAGGTGACTAAGTAATATATTTGCTTTTACAAGCAAAGTACATTCAAAGCAAATATTTCAGTCACAAATGTATCAAGATGTCCAACTTGTTGCTTACACTTTAGGTTGGCTAAAAATTAGCCCTGTAGATGATTTGAATATCAATTTAAGCACTCTTCTGACGAACTTCTTATTTATTTGCACAAAAAAATCGTACTAATGATGTACCTACTTATTTTTTTTTTAATTTTTCTTAATTAATTCACAGTGTTCATTTTTTAAATATAATCATAAATCATGACCTTTTTGCAGTGTTTATAGCTCAGATAACCTTTTTTATTGCAAAATATCCGCGGAGCACGATAATCTTTGTCGCCCTGTCTTATCGACACTTTACTGGAGGTCAAAATTATATAACGATATAAATAAGGAATTTTACTTTGCTTGTGACGTTTTAATTGTTTGCATGGATAGGGCAAAGAAGTACTAAAATGTATGACTTTTTTAAGTTAGGATAGAACGATAGAGATAAGTTTGAAGTCTACTCCTGCGTTTCCGATGTATAACGTGACTTTGGCAAAATGTGGCCACTCCACCACAAAAGCCACAAATTAATCAAGAGTTTTAAGTAAGAGTCCAGATAAGTTTGAATCTTATCTAGAGTAATCAGTATCTTACACACCAATGTTGTTTTATGGTTTTTAAGTCAAAAAGGAAGAAAAAAAAATGTGTTTCTCGGTGCTTTTCTAGGAATTCCCACGTAAACACTTCAGATGAGCTTTCATTAACGCGTGGTGCTTCAGCCAACATGTTTACTTAATCACTACCTTATCAAACAACGTGATAGTCAGCAATTGTACTTAAGAGGACTCCATGACCTAAAGCGCGGTCTTTGTCGGTCTGCATAGAAAAGAAAGAGAAGCGCGATGCCACAACGCTGGTAATTTATTGCAAAATATGAAGCAATTATCGATTTACGAAAAATCTAGTCTTTGGACAAAAAAACTAAAACACTATAGTTTTAGTATGTTGCTTGTAGAATAATCTGACAAAAAATCATAATGATTGTATGTATATTAGTATGAATTTTGTTGTAAATAAAAAGTTTTTAGAGGTATCTTCATGATTTTTTTCTATCGTACCAAATAAGTTGTATTATGTTTTTAACACACTATCATCCTAGCATTTATCCTGAAGAATATCATATATTTTTTTGGTTTTTTTTACTGTAGGCGATCATTTACTTTTATTGTTTCTAAAACTTGCGTTTTTTGCGTTTAGGTCCTGTAAGCCCCTTAAATAACAATAATATTAACATTGAATACTTTCGGGGTTTAGAGGCGTGATGTTACGTATGTTACTGCTATCCATACTTAATATTATAAATGAGAAAGTGTGTCTGTCTATCTGTTACCTCTTCACGCTTAAACCGCCGAACCGATTTAGATGAAATTTGGTATAGAGATAGTTTGAGTCCCGGGAAAGGACATAGGATAGTTTTTATCCCGGTATTCCCATGGGATCGAGACTTATGCGGGTGAAACCATGGGGCGCTGCTAGTACAACATAATATTATAAATTAAAGTCGTTTTTCGTGTTTTTCTGTGTGACTACGTTGTTCTTCTACACTCTACAATGGATTTTGATGCGGTCTTCACCATTATTTAGAGAATTTATTAAGGACGGTTTCTATGTATTATGCAATATATGTACAGTCAATTAAAAGAGATAAGTAAGTACGGAGGATCGTCAGATAAGTATAGTTAGTTATAAATATTTTCTTTTTTTTTCTGTTATTGCACCTACTGTGTATTGTCTCTGCATCACCCTAAGGTAGACTGTATAATAAAGAATTCTCGAAGTTTTGTCAAGTCGTAAAACCCGTGCAAAGCAGGTCGCTAGATATTCATAAAACTTATCGTGAATCGTTGGTGGGCCAATGGCAACAATATATCGTATAATGTATTGTTTTTATCGCTAATACTTAATCTAGATAAGCGCGGGAAGTGCTTTTCTTAATCCTATGCAATATGCAATCGACAACGCGCTAATTTATCTGTTTTTGCTTCCATAATAGCTTTTTAACTGAGAACAAACCTATGTTACTATATTTCACTTTCACTCAGACACACCCTCACACGCGCGCAATCACACGCCCGCTTTGTTTCTTTTTATTGTTTAGTTTTACTGTTTCAATACCTACTAGCTTTGCTTATTATTTGTATTTTATTACATAAAAATTGTAATATGTATTGATGTAAGGCGGAGATCACTGATTCCTGTAACACAGGTTCGCCTAGCACGCGAGTCAGGGGCTTCACATGTACGGTTGTAATATTTTTATGTCAATAAAGTTTATTATTGAGGGGCCTGTGGCTAAAGAATAACAGTCGCACAGGTCGATCGATCAGGTTAAGCTACGCTTGCCGCGGTTGGTCTGTGGATGGGTGACCATCTTTACATACCGAGACCCCTCCGTGCCGCGGAAAGCACGTTAAGCCATTGGTCCCGGCTGTCATTCGTGGATCTTTGACAGTCGTTACGGGTAGTCAGAAGCCCGAAAGTCTGACAACCAGTCTTACCAAGTGGTATCATATTACCCAGTAACTGGGTTGTGGAGGTCAGATCGGCAGTCGCTCCATGTAAAATACCTACTGGTATTCAGCTGCATCCGGTTAGACTGGAAGCCGACCCCAACATAGTTGGGAAAAGGCTAGGCAGATGATGAATAAAGTTTATTATTATTTCCTACGATACCATTTCATAGACTTTTTGTATTTTGTCAATATCTGTACAGAAGCTTTTAATATTAGTCATAGAAAATCCATATTTTACACAGAATTATGGTCACCACACTATTTAGGTCTTAAGTTCGGGGAATTTCCCAACTAGGTTTTCTGAATATTTATTACCTATTCTATTTATTTTAGACTAGCTTACCTATTTGTTTCTTTTTTTCACTTTTTTATTGAGTGGTATTAGGTACCTTTTGTGAGTATTTCGGTTTTATGTGAAGATCCTGGTTAGTCATCGACCTTAATCATTTTGTATACCTACTTTAAAACTTCTCAAAATAAACACTAAACTTCCTCAAAAATTGCTCTATAAGATAGGTAAAAAAAATATTAGAGCAAATTTTGAGGAATTTTAGAAAAAGAAACAGCCTGTTATTGTTGTGATAACAATGAATTTGTGTTTTTTAGTAAGTAAGTATGAAGAAAGAAAGAAATAAAAATACGTTAATTTGGGGTAAATGAGACGCAGAAAAAGAAGATAAACACAAAAAAAGTTGGGGGAAAACATGCGTCATACCCACGCAAAACGGCCATCGCACTTCAGAAAGACCTTCAGATAGCGATACTAATTAAAACAAAATTAATCAAACTTAATTTACCCATTTATTTACAATGAACCTTTAGAAGTTCACTGTAAGTAAATGGGTAAATTCAGATCAGCTTAAAAAATTATGTACCTAATGTATATATATTATGAATTTACGAAACTTCCAATACTAAATTGGAAGTGTCGTAAATCACACTAATATTATAAAAGCGAAAGTTTGTGTGTGTGTGTGTGTTTATATATAAGGTGCTATAAAAATATCTGCGACGGCTTCAATGGGAGATAGTACCTATTTTGTATATACGGCCGGACCAATTTTGATAAAATCTTGTATGGAGGTAGCTGACACCCTGGATTAACATAATAGGCTACATTTTATCCCGATATTCAAAATGGGGAATTCTCGATTTCCTACAAAATGGGGTTATCTGTACCTGTACCTAAGAATAACGCTATTATGTAATACCTGAATTACACAACAATTCCACAGTTAACCCTACACAATAGAATGAGGATTGCGTTTAAAGTGAAACACAAATATTTAAGTAAGTAGGTACAGTGATAGATTGCATTGTAAGTTCTCTGATTACATGATTTGCATAGAAACTAGAGTTATCTAGCAATGTTTCAGGGACATTAACATCTATTTTAACAGTGATTGAAGGACAGATTATCTAACACCTGTATTTACAAACAATACTTGTCTACGTAAAGTAGCATTACTATGCGAAGTAAAGCATTTCTGAATGAGTTCCATATGACAAGCTTTTAAATTCATAAACATTAAGGGTCGCATAGTGCCGATCGCCACTCAAGTCATCAAAATCAAAATCAAAAGTCATTTATTCAAACTAGGCTGAGAATCAGCACTTTTCGAACGTCAAAATTAAAGACAGTCCCCCAAAACGCCCGCCCTTCGCCACTTCCTAGTGCTTTCGCTGGGAAGAAGAAATGGCGGAACAAACTCCCCAGCAGCACAGCTGTCTGTTCAGTTAGAAAATAATTTGATTTTATACAACACTATGTATGAAAAGTAATTAACGTTAACACAGGACATTAAATTACATTATTTGCCATAGGTTAGCTAGCCACGCCAATATACCAACAAATACAATAAACCATCATCATCTGCCTAGCCTTTTCCCAACTACGTTGGGGTCGGCTTCCAGTCTAACCGGATGCAGCTGAATACCAGTATTTTACATGGCCAAAGAACGATGGAGCGCAGCATCCTGGGTGTAAAAAGACAGGACAAAATTCGGAACACCATGATGCGTTCCAAAACGGGTATAATAGACGTAGGCAAGAAGGCTGCCAGGCTCAAGTGGGATTGGGCGGGTCACATCAGCCGCTTGCAGGATGACCACTGGGCAAAAGTTTCCACACAATAGATGCCTGAAGATGGACGGCGCCGCCGAGGTCGGCATAGAACCCAGAAAGCGGTGGCGAGATGACCTGAACGCGTACCGCGAGGGCTGGTTCGAGGTGGCGCGGAAAAGGAGTTCCTGGAAGGACTTGGGAGAGGCCTTTGCCCAACAGTGGGACAGTACAGGCTAATAAAAAAAAAGACTTGTTGAACAACAAACGTGAGACGTCTTAAACGGTATTTTTTTTAGTCTGAAACTGTTCTGGACTGAGGATCCGAAAAGTCAAGATTTTCAGCATTAGAAACGTCTTCTCGATCACCAATCCTGTTATACAATTTGGTGATTAAAGCCCTATTCATCAGGACTTTGATATGTATACCAGATACCTACTTGACGTAGTATGCTGTTTTGTGAACTGAACATTTACGAAATGTCTTAATTATGTAAATACCTACCTCCTATGCATTTCCTCATTTAAAATAATGTACCTATCTACTTGCATTGCATTGACTAAGTATTAGTCTAACTAATACCTCGTCTATAATGAAAGAGCTATGTTTTTTTCAAATAACATACTACTAACATACTTACCTTCTTACTCTGCAGTCGTCACGACAAGAAAGATAAATCAGGTAATGCAGAGATCATCAAAATCTTGCAACACCTATTAATTAGTTATCTTCTAAACTAATATTATAAAGAGAATATATTTGATTTTTTGTATGTTTGCTTGTTATACTCACGCTAAAACGGCTGAACGGATTTGGATTAAATGTTTGAAAACGGGTGAACGGGGTTTCATGGACCCTACAGAATAACAAGACTCGATTGATTGAGTTATTTGAGATGAACCGAAGGTAGGTTACAGCTAAGTAGTTGGTCTCTAGTCAGATAGCGTATTCCGGTTGGTCATTGCAATCTAAACTAATATTATAAGAGAAAAGATTTGATTTTTTGTGTTGGTTTGTCACGCTTTCACGCTAAAACGGCTGAACGGATTTTGATGAAATTTGGCACTATGACCTGAATTAGGACATAGAATACTTTTTATCCCGATATTCATACGGCATCGAGACTTTACGGGTAAAACCGCGGGGCGCAGCTAGTTATCTAATAAAAATCAACAGATATTATACGAACTTAGAATAGGTAGGTACCTACTTATATAAAAAAACCGTCGTCGATCGGTCGGCGGTTGCATTATTTTTGACATCGTCTCTATCTAGAGATTATGTCAAAAATAATGCAACCGCCCTTTGATTCGCCATTTACAATCTACAAAAAAAAAAACGCGGGAAAATAATCAAACCGATCCGGTTTCCAGACAATAGTTTATTATTAGTTTTTTCCTCTAGTAACACAGTGACTCCTATTGTTATTCTTTGACCCACGCACACATTTCATACATATTTTATAAGACAATGTCCGTCATACATTTTTCTTTACCTTATCGCTTATTTTCCTATTTTACATCACCGTAAACCAATCATATAATGTTATACGACAGATTTTGATTGGCATTACATTTTGTTACAATAATAATTTGTTACACTGCATATTCAAATTGGTTGTATATTTCCGCACTTACCTAGCTATACATTCGCGATATTGCGATGGAATAGGTACATTGGTATGTTTTAAACATACCTACTTACCTAAGATTCTTCGATTTTTCTTAAACACCTAATCACAGTTTTCCTTAATATGATTATTATTACCGGAAAAGTTACATTTCGCGATTGAAGAAAAAAAAAATTCGTCCCTTATTACTTGCTCGGTTAGATCGAGAAATTTCATGAAGACGTTATGTTATTAAAGTGTTATTATTTCACTATTCGTTCCGCCAGTAATGTCACACAAACAATTGTTTCAACTTGCCATTTTAACTATGTAGTTAGGTATAATTTAGTAATCACGTTTGACACTTCAACTTTGCTTTAAAGATACTCACTCTGATTTATTTCCATCGCATTTTAATTCACGTTATTTGAATTTAATTTTAACAATAAACGATGCACTTACGACCTCATAGACAAACAACAACACAGTTCCAAGTTCAAATATTTTCCCGCGCATTTTTTTCGACACATTTTTTTTTTAACGCAAAGGCACTTTATTTTTCTTAACATACAGCCACTGTAACATTAAAATAATAAAAAGAAAAAAAATAGACATACCGATTCCGGCGATGACATATTGCCGCCACAGTTGTCCTGCCTCCATTCTGTACGCTTGCTGGTTGACTGGCGCACCGGTCTGACCAACCGGGTCGTAAGCGTAATTCCTATCTTCCATACGTCACACGACGTCACCCGACTGTGTAACGTTGCTGCGTTTACGTTGAGCTGGGCTCGAGGGTGGATGTTTGGCAAACACCCGATGTTCTGCCGCCAAGACTGTGGATGAAGACCTCGTGTTAATATAGTGTGATAATTTGGGATTTTTCCCATACGTGACCGTGCAACCCCATGCTGATTGTAAGCATTATCAATATCCGGATAGTTGGCAAGGGATAACCTCAGTAGAGGCAGCGTGGGCGACTGCCTACGGTCACGCGCACTAAATCGCTTTGGAAGGGGCTTTCTGCATGACGCTTTCAGTCATGCTAAGGTCACTCCCTTAAGGAATGAAGAAAGTGACAATAGTATGACTTTAGCGTCGTCGTGTCTGCTAATAACAGCAAACTACGGTCACTAATCCGTTTGCCAAGAAGGTCATTACAGTCGTTTCCTCGTTCATTGACTTTGTTTCTCTGACAGCGCAATATTCGACATTAAACGTTCGCTGCCACGTCTGCCCATGTCAGACGATCAATGGGCCAAACTTACGACCCAGTGGGAAACGACATCGCAGCAGGTCCAGACTAGACAGAATAAAGATTAGCCCTTGGCAGCTCTGGTAAGAGAGAGGTGGAAAGAGAGTAGAGAGGCCTTTGCCCAGCAGTGGGACATTAATGGCTTTAAAAAAATAAAAATAATAAACGTTTGCAAGCTGATGATGATCCTCAAAATACAATTAAGTAGGCAAACTTGAGGCCCCGTTTACCATAGACACGCACGCTTAGCGAGTCAATATAGTTTAGAGTGAATTCATGGAAGTTTTATCATACAAAAAACGTATCCATAACACAAGATAAACACTAGTAAAAAATAGATATGCCTAAAATAACATAATATAACTGTCATTGACAAAAATGGGACACCCGTCTTCGATTAAAAAAAACCTATCAAAAAGTACTCTGTGAAAAAACCCATCGAATGGACAAAATGACACCATCACTATCTTATTCCTTTTTTGAAATGTTTGGATAAGTATGGCTGTATTGATTACAACTGACCTCGTCTTCTATCTATGGTGGTGTCACGAACTTGTTTTTTTAAATTATTGAATACCGGAACCTAATCGGCACTCACAATTTGGTCCATTATCAGATAATACCATTTTTTATTAAGTTAGCGATAGAAACATAGTGCAGTGGTTAATTGCGTTGCTTTTTCATGCTATCAAGATTGATGTCCAAGGTTCAATTCCCAAATAAAGCCAAATGTAAAACAACTAAGTAAGTATTAAATTTTGTGTCAAAATCCTCCATTGTTGCCCAAACATTGTACCCGGCCGTATTGAGCCCTATTTCATGTTAACATTTGAATATTGATACCGTTGCTATCAAGCTTGATATCCAAGGTTCGATTTAAAGATGAAGCCAAATGTAAAACAACTACCGAAATATTTTAAATCAAAATACTCCGATATTGCCCAAAAAATTACGGCACCCGAGTGTGACATGTAAAGTTTTGAATAATGAATACGTCATCACCAAAGGTCCAAATTAGTATTCAAACGGAAAATCCTGAGGCGCATATTCGGTGCAGTGCTGGAAAACGAGATGTACGACGAGCCTAAAGTAATTAAAACAATCAAAGTAGGACATCTTCGATAGGCAGGACAAGTCGCAAGAATGGACGAGACCAGATCAATCAAACGTTTACATAATCAGCATATAATGTTCCCACTGCTGGGAACACAGGCCTCCTCTCGGTGAGAGGGAGTCGGCCATAATTCACCACGCGGGCCCAGTGCGGGTTGGTAGATATCACATGTCTTCGAATTTTTGGTTCTAGGACATGCCGGTTTCCTCATAATGTTTTCGTTCACCGTTTTGAGAGCAGTGGTGATGTAGTAATTAACCAAACGTTTACTGGACAGTAAACCGCATGGCCGGTGAAGTCGAGGGCGGCCCAAGTTCAGATGGTTGGATAGCGTACCTAGACCAAGATTTAAGAACTGTTGGAGTGAGAAATTGGAGAGAAAAAGTCTGAAATGGGTCACGTTGGAGAAATAAACTAGACCAGCACCCTAATTGCGTAACACACTATTAATCTCAATCTGAATCATTTTGAAGGATATTGTTAATCCATTGCAACATATGCTTGAAAAATGTGTCTGCTCAACAACGTAAATAACGCAATGAATCTTGTCGAACTGTCAAAATGAAACCCATTGCTACTGATAGTGTGCTACGCAATTAGGTACCCTGCTGGCTAAGATCCACTCACGTCTGTAAAGCCTTAGATGATGTTGAAAGGTCTCCTACAAGCGCATCTGCTCCGCGTTAACAAACATATGTTCAAGTATCGATTTTCTTCGAACAATAAATCTATAATTTCATTCACACACACGTTTATATCGACAGATTGCTCTAACTGGTGCAGTATATTATCTACATACATATCTGTACATACATGTATAAGTTTAGATAAATTACCCCGAGGATATCGCACATGTATTTATTATGATAACTCGGAGATAAATTACAGATACAGTAAAATATCGCTTGGATTGTATGTAGGTACGAGTACTATATACCTAATAACGTTGTTTTCAATGCATGTTTTTTAATGTCAAAACATTCTCGACTCTATCTTCAGTGTGTATTTAAACAATCCTGTCTGATTTTTGATAAAGTACGTATCAGAGTTTACATTAAATTGAAGAAATATTTAGAGAAATAAATCATGTACACACGGCTACACATCAAGCTATACATAACCAGTATAAGCTGACTTCTGATTGTACGAATAACCTATACAATGCGAGGTCAGCTAAAACTGGTAATGTATAGCTTGATGTGTAGCCGTGTGTACATGATTTATGGGGTGGGAGGTGCATTTTTGACAGTCGTTACCGGTAGTCAGAAGCCCGAAAGTCTGACAACCAGTCTCACCAAAGGGTATCGTATTGCCCAGTAACTGGGTTGTGGAGGTCAGATAGGCAGTCGCTCCATGT
Organism: Hydraecia micacea; assembly: GCA_914767645.1. Lineage (NCBI taxonomy): Eukaryota > Metazoa > Arthropoda > Insecta > Lepidoptera > Noctuidae > Hydraecia > Hydraecia micacea. The sequence continues at coordinate 2,672,925 of OU611798.1, forward strand.
AGAATACTGGTATTCGGTTGCATCCGGTTAGTCTGGAAGCCTACCCCAACAAAGTTGGGAAAAGGCTAGGCAGATAATAATTTAGTTAGAGGAAGAAACTCCCAAACATTGAAATAAATTAGCAAAGTGCAGTCCTGTGTACGATTCCCAAAATCAAAAGTCATTTATTAAAATTAGGCAGCACGTTTTCGAACGTCATAATTACATAAAACAGTCCCCAAAACGCCCGCCCTTCACCAGTTCCTAGTGCTTTCGCTGGGAACTCCCCAACAGCACACTCCCAGGTCGGGTAAAATATTATTGGGTTGTTCCTTAAGGAATTACTCAGTAGTAGACCGGAGTCTGGATCGTGCCGGGCTGATGGCAATAGGTTCGCCCCCTATTACATGGGACTTTCACAAATAATTAATGAACTAATCAAAGACTAATCAGTATTCCGTGCACAGCAAGCAGCGTGCACGCATATCGGAAGCAGAGGGCAAGATGAATAATGGCGCCGAACTCATTTCCGCTTTCCGGCTTCCTGTATGACAATAATTTGATACACTGCACACGTCAAGTAGGTAGGTAAGATTTTCCTCTTAATGGTAATCTGATTTAAGAATAGCTATCCTTAAGGAAAAAGCTGGCGAATGGGTTTAATCTAGACATATAGCGTCTGCCAACAGGTAAAATATTTCTCATGTCTTTTTTTTCTTATTTCTATTAAACTAGAGGAAAAGACCTGACCAGAATCAGTATCACGTAATGAGTAGGGTTTCCTAGTCATCTTTGCGCGAAAAGTAAACAGGACAATTGCTGAATACTTACATTTTGGAAAAAAAATATAGGTAATAATATCTAAGTAAGTACAATTTTATCTGGTGCCAGCAGTTTTTCAATGATTTTTAAAGGACAAAACAAACCTATGGGTGGGTTTCATGAATGAGTTTAAACGTAAGCTTTTTAAATTATTGAGTGACAAGGCGTATTATTCTGTTAATGAATATCTTAATGACAATTTAAAATAATAAGTATTTGTAAGTATAATTTTATATCTGTCCATAATTAAAATGTTGCTTTCCTAAGATAATGATAATATCTATTGACATTTTATGTATTGTATACGAAATTGTGACTAATTACCTATTACATGTTTTGTTTATGTGCGGTTTTAATTTATTGACATATTATTAACTATTGCATGAAATTGTGACATCTACTTACCTATTTTGCTACTCGGCTTTATTTTATTTTGTTACTTGACTTTCGATTACCTAATGATATTTTGTATGCCTTTTGGCGGGACATAGCATGGACCAACTTTTATTTTTTTTTGTATAACATCTGTATAATTGTACCCTATGTTCACAAAATGAATAAATTAATTTGAATTTCCTTGTTTATTACGGGCCTCTAAAATAGTACCTACTTCAAAATTAAAAAAAAGAACAGTTTCTACTTTATATTAAGTATACCAATAGGTACCAATAAAATGTTATACTAGTACTTTGTTTGCTTACGACGCATGTGCGAATGCATTCGGAATAACATAACTCTTGCGTATAATTTGTGGTGGTAATTCATATGAATTTAACGTAAAATAATAACCCCTACTCGGAAGAGGTAATAATATATAATTGCTACCTCTAACTGAATAGTGTGAAACTGAAAACCATTGCACAATTACAGAAAAAGATGTTAATTTTCATAGCAAGGCAAGCCCAAAAACTTTTGTTTCATTTAGTTGGATGGCATAAGCTGCAAAATCAAGCAAATATTTAGGAAAGTTAGAAAAGTCCCCGATGATTAAAAAGCCATTCATAAACTCGTCTGTGTGAAGTCCTACTAATTTTGTCATAGCAATAAAAAAACATCTTAAAATGTTATCTTTCTGCTAACAGAAAATTGGTAGGCGTTATAGTGTTTCTGTTTTGTTTGCCTAAATTACAGTGATTGTCATAGTCTTTCATGCGCAATCTGATGAACCTGACCGTAAAGAAACCTATTTTAGGCCTATATTAGGCCTATATTTACCTATATTAGTTTATTTATCCAAGTGATTTTATTGTTTGTTCTACTTGCTTAATGGTTTACGTAAGCAAAAGTGCTAAACGAGCGTGAATCACGTAAATAAAATTATAATAATTAAAACATTATTATTCATTCTTCATTAAAAATCATGAGCTTAGACAGGGGTGCGGCAAATAACTGTTGTTGTTCTTGTCTAACAACAATTTAAGGTATGTGAAAAGTTTGTAGCCGGCGAGGCACAGGGATCTTTGTTGTACTTTTTGTAATTATCATCTTAGCTTTAATAATTCATGTATGTGCCTGTTTTATTAAAATTGCGTTATCATAACTATATTTCGAAACATAATTTGCACCGGGTTATGCACCTAAACCGTCATAGTAATTCAATTCAATTCAATTCAATTCATTTATTTGTGAACATAGGTTACAATAGGTGTTACAGTCAAGTATATTGCATATATATGATCTCTATGTCCTACCACTTGGTGGTGTACAAATAATAATAAAATAATAATACCAATAATTAATCACGATTACAATAATTAAAATAGCAGGAAATGTCAGATAAAAGCATTAGATTACATATTCAGAATATCAGTCAACATAATATACTCGTACATAATAGTCCCATTTTTATAACAAGCAAGCAATATAGGTAGGTACTTGACGACTAATTACTCATAATTATTATAATATTCGGTCATTAAGGAATTCCTCAATAGAGTAATATGTCTTCTCGATCAGAAATAGAAATAACTTCTTTTTAAATTCATTAATATTGTCTACTGATTTGATACACTTTGGTAGTTTATTATAAACCTTTGGAGCCATTGCGAATATGCTTTTCCGAAACAATGCAGTTTTGTTAGGAACCAAATGTAGCATGCCGGCTCTGCGCAGGCTATTTACTTTCGAAAACTTAGACAGGTTGCACCTGACAAAAAGAGCAGTTTCGTAAATGTACATGGAGGGTAAAGTTAATATTTTTAAGTTTTTAAAATGAGGTTTACAACTGTCAGTCCTTTGTAGATTACGGATGGCTCGGATACATCGTTTTTGTGCGATAAATGCAGTTTCTTTTCCAGTTGCATTACCCCAAAAAATTATACCATATCTTAAACATGATGCAACTAATCCATGATATGCGGTTAGTAATGTTGATTCACCAACAGTTCTCCTTAACATGTTTAATGCATATGAAAATTGGTTCAGCTTACTACATATTTTCTCGATTTGAACGCCCCATGTCAATGTGTTCTCTATATGTATTCCTAGAAATTTTGTGGTGTTTGTTTCATTGATACTTACACCATTATGATTAATATTAAGGTTCAATTTGTTAGTTGTTCTTTGGCCAAATTTCATAATTACGGTTTTACTTAAATTAATTCTCAAATTATTATACTCTAACCAATTAATTATGGATTCAATATTATTGTTTATGTCAGATTCTAATTCATCAGTATTATTATTGTCAAAAATTACAGTACTATCATCTGCAAACATTGTCATGGGGTAATTAGTTGCTGTAGGCAAGTCATTAATGTAAATAATGAACAATAGAGGTCCAATGACACTCCCTTGAGGTACTCCATATGCCACACTTCTAACATTAGATTTATAATAAATTTCATTTTTTGTCTTATCGCATACTCTATTAATAATTGTATACTGTTTTCTGTTTTTAAGGTAGGATTCAAGAAAGCTATAGACATTACCTCTTATGCCATATGAGTTTAATTTTTGAAGCAGAATTTTATGGTCTACGCAGTCAAAGGCCTTCGACATGTCCATGTAAAGAGCCAGCACTGGCAACCTTTTATCTACTCTAGATGTTACTATGTTCAAAAAATCATAAATGGCCATATCAATGGACTTGCCTTTCCTAAACCCTTTTTGCTTATCAGTGAATAAGTTATTTTTCTCAAAGTATTGATTTATAGCATTATAGACCACCTTCTCAAAAACTTTGGATAATATTGGCACTAGTGCTATGGGTCGGTAACACGCCATATCCTCTATGTTACCTTTCTTGAAAATGGGCTTTATGACTGTAATTTTTAATTGATCAGGAAATGTGCCATTTGATATGCACATATTTACTAGATGGCTCAAGACAGGTGCAATATAGTCAGAAACAGATTTTAATATTTTTGTACAAATGTTATCGTAGCCAGTACTAGACGTATTTTTAAGTCCATAATAATATTACGTATGTCCCGAGGAGTAGTTGGACAGATAAACATGGAAGAACATTCACTGGGCAGTGCTGATCTGCAACCGGTGTTTGTTGAGCCAGTAGGTTGGACCTGGTCAGTATAAAAATTATTAAAAGCTTGGGAAATTTTAAATGGATCTGCTAGTATCTTGTTATTCTCATTTATTCGCATTATATTTTCAGTTGGAACCCTGTCTTTACCGTTATTTATAACTTGCCATATCGCCTTAGACTTATTTTTTGCTAGGTGTATGTAATTATTATTTTGTGACTTCTGAGTAAGTTGGGTGATCTTCTTAAATCTTGAGGAATATCTTTTAAAATTATCTTTATTTTGCTTTGTCGGTGCCAATCTATATTTCCATAGTAATTCTCTTTTCCTTTTACTGCATACCTTTATACCACGACTTATCCACTTAGGTCGTTTTTTAGTAGATATTTTTAGTTTTATATCTGGAAAGCACAAGTCGTAGAACAGTTTAAACAACTCATAAAACTTATTAAAAGCAACGTTAGGGTCATTTTGTTCGTATATTTCTATGAAGCTTAAGTTTTTTATGCAGTCAATAAATTTAGATACATTTTCATTCGAATAATCACGCCTTGTGCAAAACCAGTAACTAGATAGGCATGACCTCTTAACAGGGCATTTTAGCAACTGTGCTGTGTGGTCTGATACTGCAAGTTCTACAATTTCACCCTGACATCCCCTTACATTGTGTATAATGTTATCAATACAGGTACCACTACGTAAACGCGTAGGAACTTTTATTTGAATTTTAAGGTTAAACCCAGTTAGCAAATGCTTGAATTGTTCTGAATATTTAGTTTTTTTTAATAGATCTATATTAAAATCTCCACACAAAATCAATTTTTTGTGAGAATTAAATGAATACAGTTGGAGTATGTTATTTAAAATGCTAATAAACGTATCAAACCTACTTTTTATTTCTGTACTATTTGGGATTCTATAGATGCATATTATCACAATTTTATGTTCGGTCAGCTCCACAGCACAGCACTCAATTATGTTTGATATACTGTATTTAGCAACTTCATCAATAGATTTAAATTTTAGTCCATTTCTTATTAGAATGCATGTGCCACCGTGCCTAGTTTTACGGGTGAAGTAAGCAGCCAGAGTATAATTATGCATATGTAGAAGATCAAGATCGGAATTAATCATATTATGTTCAGAAAAGCACAGTACATCAGCATTTATTCCATTACAAGCTAGGTCGTCTAAGGAAACCACAAAGATATCCTGTTTGCTCAAAAGTAAACTGTTTATTCAGTTGCCTCAATATACAGTTTATTATGATGGTTGGTACTGTTGATAGGCATCTAGACATAAGTGCCATTGGTTTTAAATGCCATGTTTAATGGAGAATCTTAAGAACTGGACTTGAATGAGATATTACTGAGATTTATCCAGCTGTGCATCGTGGGTTACCTACGGGTACAACGAATTCAAATTCAACCTGCCTCCAAAGTATGAGCAATGTGTTTTTTCAACCATTTTTTCTCAGATTTAAAGCACAGGCGCTCTTGAACACTTATGGGCGATGGGAAAAAGTGAACAAAATTTATAAAAACTCCATAATGCCCAAGCTGTAGTTTTTTAGACAGTAGACAGTTCCTCATGGAAAGCCTCCTTCTGGGCAAGAGAGGGTCAGACTAACGTGACACGTTGGCCGTCCTCGGAACCTCTGAAGCAGGGACAGAGGAAACAGAGGAATTCCTGTGGAAGCACGAAACAGCGAAAAAAAGCCGTTCTAGACGAAATTATGGACATGATGCTTTAGTTTTTACATTTGTCACGAATGACGCACCTAGCCTACATTTCCCCAACATTCGAGAAGCTTAAGTACCAACTAATGCAGTCCATTTAAAAGTGGAGTACATTATAAGTTATCATGTCCACTGTGGAGTGTCTCTGGCTTTTCATATTATTAAGCATTATCATTTCAAGGGCACTTGTCACAAGTGTTTGCCTTTAATTGTGCGTAGAATTGTGAAATCTGGGTAATCTAGGTAGCTGGTTTTTTTACTTAGAAATAGGTTATCTAAATATCTACACGTTAAATGTTACATGGATTTCTCACAAGTTGTAACAACAGATTTTTGTACGTACATTACATCCTATCCTAACTAATATTATAAATGCGAAAGTAAGTTTGTTTGTTACCTTTTCACGCCTAAAGCTGAAAAAATCTAAGCCACTGAACCGATCATCCTGAAATTTTGCATATACGTTAATTGTCAGGTGCACAGAAACGGATATGGGGTACCTTTCATCCCGAAAAAAAGTGCTGTTCCCGAGGAAAACAACAATAACGTGATTATGATAACACAATTGATGCCTGGGGAAACCCAAGCTGCCCTTAGCAAACGCACGGAAGTAGCACTTATGACCACCCTAGACTAAAAAAGCATTTCCTAGAAATAAGAGTAAGTAGTTGTCTAGACCATTTAATAAAAATACTGGTATTCAGCTGCATCCGGTTAGACTGGAAGCCGACCGCAACATAGTTGGGAAAAGGCTAGGCATATGATGAGTTGTCTAGACCATTTGCAAAAAAAAAAAAAAAATTAAACTCAATGTCAGAACCTGACCATCGATAATTAAAAATTGGTAATGACACCCGCACCCTAATTGCGTAACACACTATTAATCTCAATCTGAATCATTTTGAAGGATATTACTAATCCATTGCTTCATATGTTTGACAAATTTGTCTGCTCGACAACGTAAATAACGCAATGAATGTTATTGAACTGTCAAAATGAAAGCCACTGCTACTGTTAATGTGTTACGCAATTACCCCGCCGGTCTTTTACCAGTTGATATGCTGATAGCTGTGGAAGTTGATAGTAATTCTGTCCTTGATCAATGAATTAAGCAGTAGGTACCTAACGTATGCAAGTATTAATGAATTTTACACTTTATCAAATTTTAATTTGGATTACATAAAACAGGTGATAGCAGACATTACGGACTGCCGATAAAACGTTTATCAGAAAGGTCATTCGCGAAAGTAGTTATGAAGTCGAGTATCAAATTGTATCTATGAGAAGTCTACCTATCTCTTCAAAGTCATAGTCAGAATGGATCATGAATAAATTAATGACGGATGGTATGTTTTCGAGAATGAACTGAATACTTTTAAGGGGAATTTGAGGACAAAGATAAGACCCTTTTAACGGCAAGAAGTAGACTTTTCTATGCCCTTGATCTTGGCCCGGCTTAGCCGCCGGCCCGCCGCCGCGCCAAAGGGTAGCCCGCCAAATTCAAATGTTTTATTTTTCTGTTTGCATTGATGTCAGCTATCGATTTATGTAGGTTTCATGCGTGGACTTTGCGGTAAGTAACCATTCTGGGCCTGCTACTTTCCTAAAATGGGTACGTACCGCAAAGGACAGAAACAAGTGGAAAGCCTTAGAGGAGTCCTTTGTCGAAAGACGAGCTGTTATGAGGGGAGACCGACCGGATGCCGAGAATACGATTTAGTTTAAGTTAATTAGTTGTCTTACCTCTATGTTCAACTTTCAAATAATTGTTTTGTCGCGTGGCCGCCATTTTGAAAAAAAAACTAAAATGGCGGACAGGTAGGTATGCCAGGCTTCATATAAAAATCTTTAATCTCCTTTGAATTTCGCGTGCTACATACTGACAAACTTTGTCCTACTAGCAACGTTCTAAAGCCCGCTAACCGTAAGATTTATGGCAGTTTTAAATAGTGACTTTTCTTATGAAATCGTGACGTTGAAAGTGCAATAATTTAAATGTAGGTATCTAATCTTCATGTAGTAGATTGTGGAGAAATACTTTTATCCACTCTTACGCATGCGATCAGCTTAAACCTGATGAAGCTGATCGCCTTTAAGCCTTAAAGGCTTACTAGGACAAACCCTGCCTAATTATAATTACGATTATAAGATCGATTAATATTCGATAAGAAAGGACTATTAATTTCTGCAGTAGGTAGGTATACTGGAAGCGACTTTAAATAATTTATTACCACTAAGACTTAATTTAATTGATTGTTACACCAACTACTGGCGTTTGATAAGACCTGATGTGTGTTATCAGCTTATCATTAATCCATAGGTAACGGTAGGTGGTAGTACCCAGTGGCGTATTTACCCTAGGGCCAAAAGGGCCATGGCCCGGGGCGGCAGCCTGCGAAGGGCGGTGCAAGCCGCACCTCGCGCTCAGCTTTGTGCGCCTTTCTTTTTGACTTTTTAGGCAAGAAAAAAAAAAAAGAAACTAAAACTCGGTGTTAGTCTGATAGATATCAAGACACGGGGCTATCGGCTGGCGGCGGCGTGTCCGTCATTTCGTCTGTTGAATTATTCTGATCTGTCACACTGCTTTGTCCCTTTAGTGGGACACCGGGCGTCAGGTGTACTGGTGGTCGCAGGAGGTTGAGTTGTTACGCAAGGCGTGCGTCGACGTGCGACACCGGTACACCAGGCACCGCAGGCTCCGCATCCGCCCTCCGGATGCGGAAGCCACGGAGGCGGAGCTGTACGAGGGGCACAGAGCGGCGAAGACCGCCCTCCAAGAGGCTGTCCAGCGGGCCAAGGATATGGCCCGCGAGGAGATGGTGGAGACTCTGAACAGAGATCAATGGGAGCGCCCTTACAAAATGGTGCGGAATAAACTCCGCACCTGGGCCCCCCCGCTGACACAGAGTCTCCGCCCCCAGCTGGTGGAGGAGGTGGTGAACGCTCTGTTCCCTTCACGGTGGGAGTATACTCCCCCGCCCATGGCTCCGCCACTTGCGGTGCCCGAAGCGGGCCACGGGGATGACGACGACGACATCCCTGAAGTGACCGGGGTAGATCTGAGAGTGGCGGTAGGTAGGCTGAAGGCCAAAAATGCCGCCCCAGGACCGACGGCTTGCCGGGTAAAGCCTGGGTCCTGGCCTCGAGGGCTCTCGGGCCTCGATTGGAGGCGCTCTTAAGCGCATGTATGGAGAGAGGCCAGTTTCCACTCCGTTGGAAGACGGGGAAGCTGGTCCTCATTCAGAAGCCAGGGTGCCCTGCGGACTCTCCGTCCGCATACCGGCCCATAGTGCTGCTCGACGAGGTTGGCAAGCTCTTTGAGAGTGATTGCAGGCCACCTCGTAGGGCACCTGGTCAGGACAGGGCGGGATTTTGCGGATAGTCAGTTTGGCTTCCGCAAGGGGCGCTCGACGGTGGACGCCATCATGCGCGTGAGAGCCCTCACGACGGGGGACGCGTTGTCCCAGGGTGGGGTCGTCGTGGCGGTGTCACTCGACATCGCCAACGCCTTTAACACCATGCCTTGGAGCTGCATTAGGGAGGCACTCCGGTATCACCGGGTGCCGACCTACCTCCGTTGAGTAGTCGAGGCGTATTTGATGGGCAGAGCTGTCATATACCCCGGTCGCGACGGGAACTGGAACCGGCGAGAGATGTCGTGCGGTGTCCCACAGGAATCGGTTCTGGGGCCGCTCCTGTGGGACATCGGTTACGACTGGGTGCTGCGGGCCGACCTCCCTGATGGCGTCAGCGTGGTTTGCTACGCTGACGACACGCTAGTCCTGGCGCAGGGGAGGTCGCATCAGGCGGCGGCGGCGGCCGACGCGATGACACGAGGTGTTTATTTCTTTATAATTATGGACTTTTTAGTTTATTATAATCATTCTCAGCCCACATCTACACACTGCTGGATTTTATTTTATATCTCACTAAAACTTTTTGCTTTTTTCCGTTAATTTTTGGGGCGGCAAACCTTACAGGCCCAGGGCGCTGAATGTTAAAATACGCCACTGGTAGTACCTACTTGATGTCGGCCTTGTGGTCTCGGCTAAGATATGGTAACCCCTTGTAGATAGACCAGTAATGCTATTCTGTATAAATCTCACCGTGAAAACTTAAGTGAAGTGAGCTTAAAGTGAGCTGTCATTAGTGTCAATCGCTAGCATCAGGTGGAATGACAGCTCACTTGTAGCTCACTTCACCTAAGTCATCCATCACGTTGATTTTTTTACAGAACAGCATCGCTGACAACTAGGTATATTTGTAAATAATAAACTTGATATTTTTTCTATAAGTTAGTTGGTATGTTACTTATGTATTTTTTAATCAAATATTTTTTAAAGCTAGATCTGAAGGCCAATTCCTGTAATTAAAAACGTTTAAAATCTAGTCGCAATCTCCAGGGACAATCAATGTCAAAAACTTCTCAAAAATGTAGGGAATTTAGAGGTATTTTTGACAGATTGAGACTGAGGTCAGGCTGTGAACGTTCTTAAAATTACGAGAATTGCCCCTCAGGTCAGTGTTCTGCGATAATCAGACTATTACAAAACACCGAAACCAATCTATAAAAAATAAAATTGGAGTGTCTGTGTGTAATATTAAAATAACCGCTTTTTACTAAAAGCATAATTATGGATGTAAGTATGTATACACGGTACATATAAAAAAAAAATTTTTTTTTTACAATTTTTGTCTGTTTGTCTGTTTGTTCCGGCTAATCTCTGAAACGGCTGGACCGATTCTGACGGGACTGTCCCTGGCAGATAGCTGATGTAATAAGGAGTAACTTAGACTACATTTATTTTAGAAAAAAACATTGGTTGCCACGAAAAAAAATCCACGCGAACGAAGTCGCGGGTAACAGTTAGTATTTATTTAGAATTGTAGGTAGATATATAGGTAATGAACCACATACATAACACCCATGCAAGTTAGTGTTTGAGATAGACTCTTGTAAAAGAACCCCACAGAATTGGGTGGACCAATCCTGAAGGTTGCATGGCACTGTTTGGGATTCTTTCGAAGCCATGTATAGTAATCTCAAGAGGTAACCGTCTCCTACTCTTTAAAGGTTTTATTCAGTACTAAATTTAGCCCGCGAATTCGCCCGCGAGGAGGTTGGAAATTATCCCACGGGAACGTACCCCACTATCGGGATAAAAAGTATCCTATCTACTAAACCAGGTCATAGTCTATCATTGTGTAAACTTTCATCAAAATCCATGTACCTGTTATGGCTTAAAATTTGAAATGTAACGAACCGACAGACAAAGTTATTTTCGCTCTGTAATTTATTAGGCACTAGCAGCGCCTCGCGGTTTCACCCGCATAAGTTTCCCGTAGGAATATCGGGATAAAAACTATCCTATGTCCTTTCCCGGGACTTAAACTATCTCTATACCAAATTTCATCTAAATCGGTTCAGCGGTTTAAGCGTGAAGAGGTAACAGACAGAGAGACACATTTTTGCATTTATAATATTACTAGCTGCCCGGCGCGACTTCGTTCGCGTGGTGTCCTACTAATACCCCCTACCCTACTCCTACCAATCCTACCCCTGCCCTTCTCCTTCCTAACCTAACCTACCCCTTACTCCTACCCTACTCCTACCCTACTCCTACCCTACTCCTAACCTACTCCTACCGTACCCCTACCCTACTCCTACCCTACCCCTTCCCTACTCCTACCGTACCCCTACCCCTACTCCTACCCTAACCCTTCCCTACTCCTACTGTACCCCTACCCCTACCCTACTCCTACCGTACCCCTACCCTACTCCTACCCTACCCCTTCCCTACTCCTACCGTACCCCTACCCTACTCCTACCCTAACCCTTCCCTACTCCTACTGTACCCCTACCCCTACCCTACTCCTACCGTACCCCTACCCTACTCCTACCCTACCCCTACTCCTACTCTACCCCTACTCCTACCCTACTCCTGCCCTACCCCGAGCCTACTTCTAGCCCTGTCATTTGCGTTTTGTTATTCCAAGTCTGATTCTTTTTTTTTTTTTTCTGATTTTTTTAGTATCTTATGTCCGTCTCCTGGCTCTAAGCTACCTCCCTACCAATTTTTACCCAAATCTGTTCTGCCGTTCTTGAGTTATAAGTGGTGTAACTAACACGACTTTCTTTTATATATATAGATAGAAGTATGAATGGATACTCGTATAGTATGGATATGGATTTGCTTTGTAGGTCAGGACTGCCATTGGCACGGTCAATGCCCGTCTCGGGAGACTACTTGAAAGGTCCCCTTTCTTGTAATTTGCATGTAATTTCACCGGCACTTATTCTAGCCTATTCAATTACTCCAGGCTGACTTTATTATAGCAATCGCGACTTTGTATGTATTCGCATATTTGAAGCTAATGGCTATGTCATCTATGTCTATGTAATTTCGGGTGACTACTGAAAATCAGCGCTCTGCTGTGGGTCTCCCAGTTGAGTGGAACCCTTCTTGTCACAGTCATGACTGTTAGGTTATGTCCTGAGGATGAACCACACAATACTTAATACGATTGATGATAATCATAAGTTTATTAGGACTTTAGACAGGGTAACCAAACTGGGCGCATCGGCCATCGCATCTATCATGCGACCTCATAGAGGCAGGACTGGACGTCGCGTCCGTATCTACCGAACATAGACAACCCCTTTTCCATAGACTACCGAGGCCGGTAGTGTTGCTATGTAACAATGACGTGCAACTGTCGATTATTTCTGTTTTGTGCTCGTGATTATAGATCTACTTAGTTTGAAATATTTTTCTTTATTATTTGAGTTATTTTTTTTTTGTATGCACGTGTTTGCTGTGACAAATAAACCTATTTTTCGTACTATCTTCTCCTTAAAAAAAAAGTACCTAAGTAAAAAGTTTACTGTCACAAATGAGAACATTCACAAGAATTTGGTACATAGATATAATACTGATAAATATCTAAACTTAGCAGGGCAAGGAAAAGGAAATTGTGTCAACGTGTATGTCGTGCTTATTAATCGATTCGCACGAAAATTCAAATTAAAAGTGTAGAGTAGGTAAATACCTACTCTACACTTTATTGATTTTTTATTAACTTCGTGCGAGTAGCTTAAAGAACAAATCGTATTGTTTAAAAGTGTCGAGTAAATAAGCCGAATGTTGTGACGGAACTTATTCAAGTTACCTACACCTAAGGTAATTTAATACGAGTATAATAGCCAAGTATTGATAAGAACTAGATAATTTGTCAAAGAAAAACCGATTATACTACGGTACGTACGGTACGGTACGCCCATCCCTTAGATATATGAATTACATGAAGGGCGGCCGGTTTGGGGGACTGTCTTTTGTAATTTTGACGTTCGAAAAGTGCTGATTCTCAGCCTAGTTTGAATAAATGACTTTTGATTTTGATTTCTATGGGAACGCTGCGTACGCAAAATACGTGCATAGACGTGGAGTGTCGGACACCAGCCCGTATTACCTATTTTTTAAACGAATTATACTTGATAAGTAATGTATTTATTACATAATTATATAAACCTACGAAGATCTGATAGAAATCTAGATTGAATTTTCGGTGATAAATAGTGATAATCTCTTGATGCAGGTAATTAAATCGACGTGTCATCTCAAACGAGAAGCTAAGAAAAACCGATTATACTTGATTAGTAAAGTATTTATTACAAAGATCTGATAGAAATCTAGAGTGAATTTTCAGTGCAGGTAATTAATTATTAAGTAAACGATTAAAATCGACGTGTCAGCTCAAACGTGGAGCATTATCTACAAGGAAATCGAGTCAACGTCACGTGAGAGCAGTAGTGGCCCAGTGGCAACGGCCCTGACTTACGAGTTGTAGGTCGTGGGTTCGAACCTGGCACTTTATGTAAATAAATTCATCCCCACTGCTCTCAAAACGGCGAAGAAAAACATTGTGAGGCAACCAAAGGCATGTCCAAGAACCAAAAATTCGAAGACATGTGTCATCTACCAACCCGTATGGGCTCCCGTGGTATATTACCAGCACTCCCTCTCACAGAGAGAAGGCTTAAGTCCCAGCAGTGGAGGGGAGGTGGGGTGGAGGGGGGTTCAGACCGGAATAACTCGGAACATTATATTATAGGCTGATTATGTATATATGTCAAAGTGAATGTCGTTACGAAAATTATTGTTACCTATCCTAGCAGTTGGTGCCACAATTGATAAGAACTAGACAAATAATAATCTATTATTTGTTAAAAAAAAAACGATTATAATTTTATGCCATCCCTGACCTACGCGGTCAAAATGTATGGAATAACGATTAAAAAAAAACTGGGTAAGTAGTTATCTAGCCTCAAACACGTGTCGTATGTAAATGATGATATAAGACTTTAAATAACAAACACATAACTTGGGGACAAGTATATAAACACATGTAATGGTTTCCTACAGTTTTCTCACAACCTGTTAGTGCTGAGTACCCACTGCATATTTGTTTATTAATTAGAGGACATATTAATGCAATTTATGTGAACCTATTTGAACTGTGCTGTAGGTAGGGTCCGGACTTCGACCGCTTACTTGTTATCCATAGGTAAACAAACAACGCAGTCTTAACTAGGTATTGAAGACTGAAACTACAAAAAAATGGTGGGTTTAAAGATGTTGGTTAGTCATTCTGTCTAGCCTTTTCCCAACTATGTTGGGGTCAGCTTTCAGTCTATCAAAAAGTACTCTGTGGAGACAGCGACAGAGACATAAAGTTGCTGGGCAACTAGGTTGCTCGTGGGCGCCCACCCTTAGTTCTAGCAGTACCTGAATCCCTTTGCCATGTTTGAAGAACGAGAGTAACAACACAATCACAACACAGCACACAAAAGTACCTACGAGTATGTGTCCCATAGCCAACCGCCTTTTGCATCCATTTTACAGCTTATTATAAAGTCTTCTAAAGTACTTAAAATAAGGCTTCTTATAACCAATGGCTTTTAATATTTTTGATATTGCAACACACCATAGAGAATATAGATTGTTTTGCAACACACTGACATAAGTACCTACTGACACGCAATCTCGGTCTACGAATAAGTCCATGGTATTATTTTCTTATTTTATCTATGAATGTCAATAAGTCATGCAAAAAATTATACAAAGTCCATGTGCAAAAGTCTAAAAGTCGTCTGTGAATGTCAAATATCGGGCAAAGAAATAAAAAGATGTTATCGTTTGTTTATCAAAAAGTTCGCATACCTACCGATATTTTTTGTTATAATTCTTGCATGTTATTTAGTAATTAGTAGGTTTCTTTAACTTGTATCTCGAAATCACAACAAAAAAAGCAGTCGTGGACCTCCAAAAAAATCAAATGAATTTATTTTGTACACTAGCTGCTGCCCGCGTCTTCGTCCGCGTGAAATCCTATCCTAACTAAAATTATATATGCGAAAGTTAGTTTGTTTCTTTGTTACCTTTTCACGCCTAAACCACTGAACCGGTCATCCTGAATATTTGCTTATACATTGTCAGGAGTACAGAAACGGACATAGGGTACCTTTCATCTCGAAAAAAAGTGCTGTTCCCGAGGAAAACAACAATACCTACACGTGCCGCCATCTATTATCATAATAACGTTATTGTTGTTTTTTTCGGCATGAAAGGTACCCTATGTTCGTTTTTGTACTCCTGACAATGTATAAGCAAATATTCAGGATGACCGGTTCAGTGGTTTAGGCGTGAAAAGGTAACAAAGAAACAAACTAACTTTCGCATTTATAATATTAGTTAGGTTATTTAGGATTAACGTGTTTAATCAATACCTACCCATCGCGTCTGCGAAGTTTAGCTAGCCAGCTAAAGATAACTCTGTATAAAAACGATTCTAAATCAGGAATATCAATGTAATACTAGATTAAAATCAAGAAAAGATGAAATCGGTCTGTTTACCGGCTTAAGACTTGTATAACCGCTACTTATCTACTTAGATAAAAAAAAATATTTATCGCTTCATGTCTCGATAAATCTTTTTCC
Source organism: Hydraecia micacea (assembly GCA_914767645.1). Taxonomy (NCBI): domain Eukaryota; kingdom Metazoa; phylum Arthropoda; class Insecta; order Lepidoptera; family Noctuidae; genus Hydraecia; species Hydraecia micacea. Next base: position 2,688,945 of record OU611798.1, read on the forward strand.
TCATCATCCATCTATGTATAAAAGCGAGAGGCACTTGCGATGTACATCCATCTTGTTTTTATCGAAGAACAAATCTGTGTTGATAAGGAGATTGTGGCAAGACGGGAAAATACACATACTTAAACATCAAGCCTGTAATCTACGAATGGGTAGGCAGAGGTGGACCTATACTACTTACAGTATACATACATTTTGTCAGTTATGTCTAAGTTCCAATGTAATGTATGGCGAGTGGGGCCCTGTGGAGGCAAATATACTAAGCGTATGTATACTCCTGGTCCCATATTACGCCAGTTTTAAGAGGAATTCCATTTTGGAGGGTGTTTCAAAGGCCGCTCTCAAGGAATCCTGAGTATGGGTAGGCGAAGGTTTGAAAGAATGGACTTAGAATATTGGTGTTTGTGCCCGGTAACAAACATATAAACACACACACACACACTCACAAACTTTTGCCTTTATAATATTAGTGTGACAATGCACTGTTTGACGGCTACATAAATATTGTACTAGCAGGGCCCCACGGTTTCACCCGCGTAAGTTTCAATCCTGTAAGAATATCGGGATAAAAACTATCCTATGTCCCTTCCCGGGACTCAAACTATCTCTATACCAAATATCATCGAAATCGGTTCAGCGGTTTAGGCGTGAAAAGGTAACATACAGGTCCACTAAAGGTCCTGGACCGGATCAGCTACCCCCCCTTTTCCTTAAAAAGACTGCTAAGAGTATATACAGACCCCTGCAAATTATATTTAATATGTTTGTATCAGAGGGCATCTTCCCTGAACAATTTAAAAGGGCTAATATAACGCCTGTATATAAATCTGGGTCCAAACAAGATGTCGAAAATTATCGCCCCATATCTATTTTGTCTGCTTTGTCGAAGCTTTTTGAAGGGCTCGTCTATCAGGAAATTCATAAGATAATTTACAGAATTATAATAGAACAACAACACGGATTTGTTAAAAGTAAATCTACAACTACTAATCTATTAATATTTACCGACTTTCTTTTTAACAATATGGATCAACAAGTACAAGTAGACGCAGTGTACACAGACTTTCAAAAAGCGTTCGACAAGGTAGACCACAATTTGCTTCTTACCAAAATTGCATTCAACGGCATACGAGGAGATTTGCTTCGCTGGTTTACATCGTATGTCAGTAATAGATCACAAAGGGTTGTTATCAAAGGATTCCACTCGGCGACTACTGTCGTAACATCTGGCGTACCCCAGGGCTCAATTTTAGGGCCTCTTTTATTCATTTTGTTCATAAATGATATAGGAAATTGTTTCAGACACACAAAATTTTTGCTCTATGCTGACGACCTAAAAATTTTTAAAGCTATAAGAAAACCTGCAGATTGTGGTCAGTTACAAGAAGATTTAAATCGATTCTCTGAATACTGCGTTCAAAACAAACTGTATCTAAGTATTTCTAAATGTTTAACGATATCATTCACAAAAAATAAAAATGTTTTAAATTATAATCTTAACAATGTAACTCTATTGAAAGCTCCATCCGTGCGAGACCTAGGGGTACTGCTAGATAACAAACTTCACCTTGATCAACATATTGATAACATCACCAAAAAGGCTTATCGTATGTACGGGTTCGTTATGAGATCAGCTACTGAATTTAAACACGCAAGCACTTATTCTCACCTCTATAAAGCACTAGTTAGATCTCAACTCGAATATGCAGTGGTAGTGTGGAACCCTTTTTATAATAAATATGTTGAGATGCTAGAAAAAGTGCAGCGCAAATTCCTCAGATCGATGCACTATAGATGCTCCCACAATTTCCCAACCTATAAAAATCTACTTAATAAATACAATCTAATGAGCCTGAAGTCTAGACGTTTATATCTAGAAATTATGTTTCTTTTCGACGTATGTTATAACAGGTATAACTGCTCTGAGATTACTAATAAAATATGTTACTATGTCCCAAGAACTGTTACTAAACGAGAGGTGCGCGCACGTCCTCTTTTTGCTGTGTCCCATTGCCGCACCAATGCTGGTCTGCGGGCGCCTCTACGACGCTTGTGCAAAAACTATAATGATTTTTGTTCAGAAACTACAGAATTAGATTTATTCTCAGTGACAGCAAGTAGATTTCGTTCTGCTTTGTTAAACAAACTTAAGGATTCCGATGTATAGTTATTTGAACAGTCTTGTAGTCTTACTCGCATAGATTGTTCATTAGTAAAGTTATATGTATTGTATATGCTGTGGATAACGGTGTGAGTTTCACATTTATATATTATCTTTGTTTGTATTATTTGTGCAGATATAATGTGTTACTGTTTGTTTATCCCAAATAAATAAATAAATACAGACAGACAGGCAGAGTTACTTTCGAATTTATAATATTAGTATGGAGTATGGATGAGTTTACTCTATTAATAGGCAAAACATGGAAATAAAATTTTATTGTAACTGGTGGCTATAAACAACCAAGAATGTTGTCTTATTAACATATAATAAAGGAAAAAACAACATAATCAACATTTTTACGCAGATCGGCCATTTTAACTAGCTACATAATTCGCACTGCATTAATTGATGATTTTAATTGAGCTGTAACTTTTTATTTGCAACTGGCGACCCCGCCCCTGCAGCGCATGGTTTTGACAAACATATTATTTTTTTAAGCAAGTTCAATATTAATGTACTACTACGGAAGCCACACTGCGCTACGGGCCTCCGCTCCGTAGCGCAGTGTAGCTTCCGTAGTAGCCCTGCGCTGCGCTTCGAGGGCTATATTCTGTGCTACGGACGCTACGCTGCGCTACGGAGGCTACGCTGCGCTTCGGAGGTTATACCCTGCGCTACGGACGCTGCGCTGCGCTTCGAGGGCTATATCCTGTGCTACGGACGCTACGCTGCGCTACGAAGGCTACGCTTCGCTAGGAAAGCCGTGCTATGCTACTCAGTCACTACGTATTTTGAAATAGGCAACTCAAGATCAAATATTATAAGGTTGGTGATCTGTACTTATGTTGTTATAAGCAGACAGGAAGTGTACCACTAGCAAAGTAGGACAGTCAAGTTAATCCTTGACGTAACAAACATGACGAAACACTTTACAGGAAACAACTAACCATCTAAACCAAAATTACAGCAAAAATAAAACTATACATAAGTACAAAAATGATGATGATTTTTTCGTAACCCCTTGCCTACGCCGTAGCGCCCGTAGCAGCCGTAGTCAGGTGAAGGACCCAAAATATTTACATGGGTTTTTTAACTTTATTAATATTCTCAAATAAAACAAGGCAAAAAGAGTATACAGTGTAAGGATCGTAGGGTGACCTTCTGTAGTTTCTGCCTGCCCTCTTGGGAAGAAGGCGTGAGTTAATCCCAAGCAACCTGGGACAAGAGCAGGCAGATCATCATCATCATCTGCCTAGCCTTTTCCCAACTTTTTGGGGTCAGCTTCCAGTCTAACCGGATGCAGCTGAATACCCGTATTAATTAAGTAAGGAAGATAATGATAATTAGTATTCTCATTTATTTTAATTTATCTATAGTATAGGACAATAGAACGTAACACCAAATTGACCAGCTGAGTATATTTCCATACATCGTAATGAAATCTATAAGTAGGTATGTATAATATCTACCTAAGCTTTAAGTAAATTTTGTTTATGAATTAGCGCCATTATTATCAGAGATTAACACGTCAATTCTTCTTCGTCATATTGACGATTCCCTTTGATTAATCTATCTATACTAATAATTAATCCTAAATAGTTTGAACACTCTGATCTCAGGAACTACAAGTCGGATTTGAAAAAATATTGTTGCATTTGATAGCCCAATTCTTAAGGAAGGCTATAGGCTGTTTAACATCACGCTAGGACCCGTAGGAGTCGAGCAAAAGGGTAAAACGCTAAGCGAAAACGAAGTAATAGCGCAGGCAGGCAATGCGATGCGACGAGGTGGGTCGGGGTTACGAAATATCACGCAGTCGAAGTCGCGGACAGAAGCTACTTTTATATAAGTTTCGTCCAGACTTCGGCAACTTCAACAGCATTAACGTTTACGCTAAAATAATATTTGGCACAAGCAGCGTTCTTGGAATGTATTTAGGTAGAAACTGGCCATAAATTGTTTGACATTATAATTTGAGTGCAGATTGAAATACTGTAAGATAGAGCGAGAAGGGGCGTTACTTCAACAGTCATAACAAAAGCTTTTGTTCCAAACAAATTAATAAATGAGTCATAAAACTTAGTAATGTATTAAATTGTATCACTTTGTTTTGTAGTTATTAGCTCAACACTATTACTCATATCTGAAAGCCAATTCTCGTACTTTAAGTCGCAATTTGAGCTCAGCGACAATCAATGTCAAAAATGTATGAGAAATTATTGTAATTTTGACAGAATGAGACAGATTAGAATGCAAACGTTGTTAAAAATACGGGAATTGCCCCTCTGGAGCTACTCAATATCCATACTAAAACACCAATCGGAAAAAGCCCAGTGGTAGCTTTTCCCTGAAGAAGAAAGTTCCTCTCCATGAGGGAAAAGTAATGCGCCTACGCCGTTCAATCAATAATGGCTTTCCGTTTAGTAGCCACGGTTTTTATAAATGATAAATAATTTTATTTATGTAAGTAAGTTTGTACAAACATTTTGACACGTCAGTCATATTTTCTTTTAAACTAGATGATGTCTGCGCTTCCTATCTGACTACTCTGAGAAAAAAGACCGAAACAAACGCAGAGATCACAGTCTCTTTTAAAGTCCAGACATTATCTTGGTCAGATCATGTGAAGACCATGTAGATTGGTGTCTGAAATGGTCTTTTGAGGAAAGAACCACACAGATTGAGTGGAGCTGTCCAGTCAGTGTATAACTTCCTAACTACACAAAATCAGGCTTTGCGAACCAGCAATTAATCTTTTTGCAAACCTGCCTGAATAGCAAATTATGGGATTTATTGAATCATTATTATTTTGACAGATTATTTCATACAAGAACCGTCAAACGTCAATTTTATTCCTCGAATAAAAGTTATCGGCCGATGGAAAAATCGGCCCTAGGGACCATTAGAATTATATCCCTGAGTTTGTTTCGCCATTTCATCTAAGGCTCTAGACAGACGGACTGCAATCCAACTGCAAAAATGCAGTTCGGATGCAGTTTGAATGCAGTTGACACGACAGCAATAGAACTCAACTCATTCAAACTGCATCCGAACTGCAATTTGCGGTTGGATTGCAGTTGAAATGCGGTCCGTCTGTCTAGAGCCTAAGATAGGAAATGTCGACTTTATTTTGTTTTTTTTAATATGACGAGTAAAAGTGTTTCCGATTCGCTTCATGTGATCACCAATTCATTTTCTAAGCTTGATGTTTATGGCACTAGTCCGTCAAGATCATTTAAGGGAGCGCATATTTCTCGACCTGTCATAATTCATTTATTACTTTCGTAATTTTTCTTGATTTTTTTAAAACTACAGGCTGATATTACAAAAGTCAGATATCTCTTATCCGTGGAATAAAATTGACGTTTGACAGTTCTAGTATGGACAAAACTGTCAAAAATCCAAAATTTATTTTCAGTATAAGACATAAAAGTTTGGTGGACTGCGTCTTTAGAAGTTTTAAAAGCTTAATCTTTGGCATGTAGTGTAATACCTAGATAAAGTACATATTAGTACTGAGTGTATCATGAATCAAATGTACGTAGAATAACGATCTTGGTCTGGATCAAAAGCTGCCATTAACAGCGATTCAACGACTATTTTTGTCTCTTCTTCAGCAATGTCAAAACGAAAATAACCTTGTTGCAACAGTTTCTCTGCTAGGCACCAACAGTGACCAACAAACTTGTAAATGTTTTCTATTTGAATTGCAATAGGAACAACTGTTTTTATCCATTTACGGCTTTGTGCAATTATAATGGAAATTTCGTCTTTTGTTTATGGTCTGTGCAAGTGTTTCTGCCATTATGGTGTTTAGAATGTATTTTGTCTTTTAACAATAACAATATAATTGTTAATATAGCGAAAGAAAACATCAATTTTAAACATTTAAATGTGCCACGCGAACGGAAAATTAATGATAACTAAAAAATCCTGCATCCTAAATTGAAAAAATTATAAATGGACAAAAATTACAAAAAATCTACTCACTTTTTTTGCCAAAATCCTGTTTACACAAATTGAAATTAAGTATTGACTAAACAACAGTTAGACACATTGATTTTTATAGCTTTGACAGATGGTGTCCGCATCGGCGCTTGCGACCAAATGATAGCGCAATCTGGCCACTATCATAAACGGACAGACTCCAGCGGCGATAGATAAACAATAAAACGTATGAGTATTTTGATGCAGCGCATACTCATGGTGGAGAGTCGATTGAGTGATTTTAGGAGAACCTACAGACTGACTGACTAATATTATTCCTACTTTTTGGCAGCAAATCTTTTTGAGACAGAGTCAAAAACATAATCATTCTATAATGTTCCCACTGCTGGGACGGGACTTAACGGGGTAATTGCGTAACACACTATCGATCTCAATCTGAATCATTTTGAAGGATATTGCTAATCCATTGCTTCATATGTTCGAAAAATATGTCTGCCCAACAACGTAAATAACGCAATGAATGTTGTTGAACTGTCAAAATGAAACCCATTGCTACTGATAGTGTGTTACGCAATTACCCCGCTGGCCACTCCTATCCTCTCCTACTTATCAACGGTGACGCAGCAGATGACTACGTCAAGAGGATGCCGATCCACTTGAAAATGCAGTTATGACGCAGTCAGGAAAAATTCTTTTCAGAATTGTACCTCCTGAATTCGATCACCGTTTGTGAAGAAAAATCTATAAATATATAAATAGATTTTGGTGTACAGGGTGGCTGGGACATCAGTCTCTGTGAACCTTGGATTCAGTACACGATTCTGAACCCTCTAGCGTTAAAATTATTCGTCGGTTATTGAAAAAAAAAAAATGCTGTTCCATACATTTTGACCGCGTAGGGCACTTTTCTATGAAAGAGTTGTTTTTTTTTTTATAACGAACGAAAATTTTCTTAGCGTGTCGATAGCAATCTAAATGGACACGGCCCAAAATTCTGCTACTTAGAAGAAGAAGAAGAAGAACGAAAATTTTAATATTTCTGCGCTGGGGGTCTAGCTAGATAAAGTGGATAAAACAGAGATTAAAACAGAAGAAGAACTAGCAGGAGATAGAGGGGGAGGGGGGGTGGGGGGTGGAGGGGGGGGTTCAGGGGATCAGACCGGAATAAATCGAATCATGTGCTGGGTTCGCGTCGATGCCTGCCAGCCTGTACATAAAAACCGGCCAAGTGCGAGTCGGACTCGCACACGAAGGGTTCCGTACCACCGTACAATATTTGTTGTATGGGAGCCCCATTAATTTATTTTAATTATTTATTTTTAAAGTGAATATACAACTAAGTAGGTACCTGTTGCCGTTATTAATATCGAGCAAAAAACGGCAAAAAAATCACGTTTGTTGTAAGAGGGCCTCCTTTAAATATTTATTTTATTCTGTTTTTAGAAGTCAAAGTCAAAGTCAAGTCTGATAAATTCCAACACCGTTCGACCGGTCACTATGAAAGTTGGCATATATGCGTATTGTTTCATTGAGGTTTGTTTAGAGTTTTTTTAATCTCCACGCGGGCTTCGCTAGTACCTATCAACACTTTATTTCATCTCTCATTGATGCCAATTTCAGGTCCACATTTGTTATATAAAACATTATAGTTTTTTTTTTTTTTTTTTAGTTTAATTTTTTTTTATTTAATTTAAGATAACATATAAACTATAATAATATGTACATTTATATAAAACATTATAGTGTATTTAATCTTTTTGTTTTTGTAAAATTGTAATTTAATGTTTATTGATGACTTTTGTAAATTCTTAATGTTTCTATTAATTTCACATGTATGCATAGTTCCGAAATAAATGAATTTATATTATATTATTTCGTTAAAATAGTGTCTAAAACTTAAACTACAGTTTCTCTCTACAAATTATTTCCGGAACTTTGAAATAGATGAAAATAGCCTTGTATATTGGATGCAGAACAGTAACTCGAATATTAAACAATGGAAATCTATAGCGTCCTGTCAAAATGTCTCGCAGAACCATCGTTCAAATATTGGAACTGCTCCAAGTTAGCCGACGAGGAGAAACTCCTGATTTATTGTAAACAGACATTATTTCCTGCTACTATAACGGCTATGCGTCATATACTGCCTAATATTGGAGTCCTGCGTTCTACGACATGTGTTCCGCGATCTGCGATACACGATTTGCGTTCTGTTTTTTTTTTTGAAGAAAGTCTTGAAGGATACGATCCAAATATACATATAATTTTTAGGTCCAAAGTAAGAAAAAGCGCACTGAATTACACTAAAAAAATACACAAATCTTTATGCTCACTCACGGTTTCATATAAAAAACTTAAAACGTAAATAATACTTATTAGTGTTATTAGTAAACTGTGTGTGATTTGATAAAATGCAGTTTTATAACGTAGGTAGCGGTAACGTAATCTAGCTAACACAACTGAAAAAAAATTAATGAAAAGCGTTTGTTCATTTATGATTCTTCTAAGTTCTAACACTTGGCTTGGTCCATTATTATTATTAAAAAAAAAGCCTATGATTTCCCACTGCAAGGCAAAGGCCTCCCCACTCTCTTTCCACTTCTCTCTGTTGAGAACGGCTAAGGACCAGTTCTTTTTGAAAGAAGTTGGAATTTAAATAAAATAAAATTCCAACGTCTTTTTGGAAAACTATTTTCAAATGGCAGCGCAACGTTTATTTTGAAGAACAGGGTCCCATTAAAATAGATGGACAAATTTTAACACGGCGCTCAGTGCGTCTAACCAAAGAATATCCAAGCAAAAAAAAAACACTGATTAAAGTGATTTTATTTTGAGTGTATTTTCGTTAGCTGATTATTTTTCTTGTAAAGTAGGTATCAAATGCGTTTTTGTTATATATTTTTTTACCATCGTCCTTATTTTGGTGGTTTGAATGATTTCTAAAAGTTTGTCTATTTATTTTAATGGGACCTTATAATACTAGTAAGTACTTACTGGTTATTATGGAGGAGTGTACCGACCACAGAAACGCACCAAGCACAACTAGACCTAAATTCAGTAATATACAAGTAAATTTTGATATGAAGGGTGCAACACCAGGCGTGAGTCAGGATTCTGTCGAGGGGTTCCGTAGAGACTTTATTTATCAGTGTACTGTTGATAAATACGAAGGAGGACCATCATATAGAGAATTTATTTTATTTTATTTGAGGGGCTTGTGGCTAAGTAATAACAGCCGCACGGTTCGATTGATCAGGGTAAGCTACACTTGCCGCGGTTGGTCCGTGGATGGGTGACAATCTTTACATGCGAAGACCCCTCGCACGTTAAGCCTTTGGTCCCGCCGGCTATTCGTGGATATTTGACAGTCATTATGGGTCGTCAGAAACCCGAAAGTCTGACAACCAATCTTACCAAGGGGTACCTATCGTATTACCCAGGAACTAGGTTATGAAGGTCAGGTAGGCAGTCACTCCATGTAAAATACTGGTATTCAGCTGCATCCGGTTAGACTGGAAGCCGGCCCCAAGATAGTTGGGAAAAGGCTAGGCAGATGATGATGTTGATAAATAAGAACGACGGTAGCAGTCAGTTGCATCGGCTACAAGCAGAGCCAAACGCGGGCCGTCCCGCTTAATAGGTATTTTTTTAAATTCACACTGGCTGTATAGACACTCACAAGACCGCAGCTTTTTTTTTATTATGAAAAAAAATGTCGTAGCTTTCTACCAAACGAAAAATTTTATTTTTTAAATTCATTCCCGCCCTAGACAGGGAAGCAATTACTATGAGTCTTTCCCGCCCAAAGGTGGGAATCAGCGTCTTCCACCCGCTATTCGGATCAAACAAAAACTTCTTTCCGAGTACGAGATATTAAAAAAATCAGTACCTACATTGTTGGCATCGTCTGTCCATTTAGTGGATACCATAATATTAGACTCCAATTTCGGATTCATGGCCCTTTTATTCTCAGTGGTTGTCAGACCTAAATAAATATAGTTTGCCCTTTTTTGCATAATAGTGCGACTATTAAAATCAACACAGTCACAGTCAATATTACTGGCGATGGCGCAGTGACACCCAGTGGTAACAGCTGCTACTTACGAGTTGTAGGTCGTAGGTTCGAACCCCGACAGGCGCTTTACTTTGTGTAAATTAAATTATTCATCACCAGTGCTCTCAAAACGGTGAAGGGAAACATCGTGAGGAAACCGGTAAGTATGTCCTAGAACCAAAATTTCGAAGTCTTGTGACATCTGCACTGGGCGTGCCTGGTGGATTACAGACCTCTCCCTCTCACCGAAAGGAGGCCTGTGTCCTAGCAATAGGAACCATATAGGCTGATTATGCTACAGTCAATATTCATAGCTAATGGTTCTGCCTACCACTTACTGAAAATATAAAACGTACTTATCTATTTATAAATAATCTCTATCAAGGACCTTACAATATAAATCCTTAATTCTTAACGCAGAACCCTAATAATGAAGTGCATTTTATCAAGCAAGCAGTCAATAGCATACCCCTTGAACAAATGATAAATGTCGCTAGGTATCTGCAGAAACGACACGGCACGTGAATGCCGAAGCACCTGTATTATCTTCCTAGCGACCTTGGGTGATGCATATGAACATCAAATCAGACCGTGATCGTTTAGGAATGCTTCAAATCATCTTGGACTTGCAATAAGTGATTGAACGTTTCATTATTGGCTATGTCTCGTAATGTTTTGCTTTTTTTTTATTTCTGAATGGGCCCGCTCTTGACCCCGATCACGCCTGATGGAAAGCGATGGATGAGGTCTATGATGGAACGAGCGTGCCCAGAAGATGCCTAAGGCACTGGAACTCCCACGCAACGACGAATCGCAGGCTGCTTGACGCGGCGACTCCGGTGGGAGGGTGGTCGCAATCCAGGCGGGCGTTAGCCCTATCACCGCAAGGGAATAATTGGCCAGTCAAATAAGGTGTTCGGCGTGACTTTCCGGGATGCGCCGAGCGCACGGTTCAGTTGAGTAGTAGAGTAATAGTTGAGGCTCGCTCGTGTAACAGTGGATGTGCTTGGCTATTTTGTGATGTTGATGATTTCCTAGTTCCTGTGTGTGTGACCATGTGACCTTTGGCACTTTTGATAGAAGATCTGGACCCTATAACCACAAAACTATATACAACTCTACAATTTAACAATAACAATTCTACAATATTCAAAATGCGTAACACAGAAATTGCAAATAATAAACGAATTACAATATTGTAAGCTTGTAACTCAACTTACATATTGGCAAGGTTTTTTCCGTTTCATTTAGAGTTTTGTAAACGCACTTGTAAGATTTATAAAGTAAATTGTAATTGTAAAGTTTTGTACCATAGGGCCCTGCTATGATGTGATGAGTATACAAATACTCATCACATCATAGCAGGGCCCTATCTAGAGAAGGCAGGCTTGTGCCTGCCTTCTCTAGAGTGAGACCATTTGACCAAGCCATTTGTCGCTAATAGTCCAATTCCGCGTAACTAACGTTGTTAAATACTTACCGCGTATGTACAGACGCCAGCACATCAAGCTACTACAATCTGTCAATTTTTTTTAATAGATTTTCAACTTTACCGCTAAAGCATAAGGTTCAAAGTTGATTGGGACAATGTGACAGTTTCGGGTACCTTGATGTGCTGGCGTCTGTACACTTTCGCTAGTTTTACATGAGGGTCAAAAAACTAATAAGCCGAATTTTGAACGAACTTGAATATAGGACCGTTTCGTTCTCCTCTCGTTTTTTTTTAAACTTAGTTTTTTGACCCTCATGTAAAACTAGCGAAAGTGGACGAATACGCGGTATTTAAGAACGTTAGGTACGCGGAATTGGACTATCAACGACAAATGGCTTTTATTTTGATAGTTTAACAACATTAATTGCGTTATTTACGTTGTTGAGCAGACAGTGACTTCTTGAGACGACGACTAATAGAGAAGTATGGAAGACGGAGACATGTTGCGTCGACCTCAAATAAATACGACTATCAAAGACGCATTGCTACTGTAATGTTAGCGTGTTACGAAATTAACCCCGCTGGCTTTATTAGCTCTGTGTACGATAAGAGGTCAACTTATACTGGGAATATATACTCTTAGCTTATGTGACGTGCGTATATAAAAATGTGTCACCTGTTCAGGTGTAGGAAAATTACAATTATAAAAGTGTCGATGTGATAAATATAATGATTTTGCGGTAGTGGAGTGCTTGATAAGTGAAGTGGTCGATAATTGCCCGAGGAATTTTCATTACCTATGTTGGTTATAGGAATTAGTTATGTTTCATGTTTGTAGCGCCACGAGGGATCACAGGGAGGACACTGAAGATACTGTTGACGTGGCAAGTGGTTCAAAGTAATTTGAGGATTTACAATACGGTTTTGCCCGACAACCCGTCCTCCCAGAGACGATGGGACGCGGCGCTCTGCAGTATTACACGCAATACCCTGGTAAACACGCCACGTATTACTGTTGACCGTAGTCTGCTGGCTGTGGACAATGGGAGTCAGGCTTGTGGGTTCAGGTGCTTTAGAAATTTCTCACCGACTGGTAGATACTTCACGTGACCAGAAGGCTGGGTCATTCCTTGGCCAAAGAATTACCATTGCCATTCAACGTGGCAATGCTGCCAGTCTTCTGGGCACGTTTCCGGATGACAGCGATGCGGATGAGTACTTCGACGCCTAAATGTCCTTTTTGTTGTATTTATTTGTATAGTAAATTACTTAGTCATTTAATTTAGTACTAGTCATTAGTTATACAATAAAAAATTGAGAATTATGGTATCATTGGATGAAGATGATCATTCCTTCCTTATAGATACTTAGTATACAAAAAGTCACCGAAATATCTCTACCAAGGTCTCCACGCGCATAACTTCCGAATTACTGCACCAAATTGGATAATTCTTTTTTTTGTGTTCGGTATTGCCAGGACAAGGTTTGTATGAAAGAAAATTTAGCAAATTCGAAAAAAAAAACATTGCTCCCGTGCGAAGCTGGGGCGGGTTAGTTTTGTATAGTTCAAGTTTTCTCATAGGTACCCCTAGGCCTGGACAAGGTCAGCAGGAACGATTTTATTTACTCCGTGTAATGGCGTTTCAGAGATCTTTTCAAACTCAAATTCAAAGCATTTACAGGCACTTTTGAATTGAAAAAGGAGTCGGTCAGTCAGAAAGATGAAGCTAGTTGTCCATTCCAAACCGTAGTTAGGTTCCTATGGAGAAGAACGGGCAAGAAACTCCCTGGACACTCTTTTAAATGGAAAAGAAAGTGGATAAATGGGATGGAAAGAGGAATTGGAAGGTAAACATGTGGATTTCTTTTGTCACTATTGTGCAATATTCCTACTAAAGTATTCAGATATGGGTAGCGGGATCGTCCGAAAGGGTTACCGCTGCCCCGGAACATAAAGGGCTAAGGAAGGAACACGGGTGGGTTTTAGTCAGTAAGAGTCTGACACTCCCTACCGCTCCACCCAGAGCGGGAGGAGTCATTAGATGATCCCATCCACAAAAAAAAAAAAGTATTCAGATATTTTCAAACCAAAACTATAGTATAGTAAGGAGTTAAAATATTTTACTGCTTTTCTTTCCTGACCTGGGTCCATCAGTACAGAACCTACAGCCATTTATTGATGATGTTTCTCTAGATAATACTATGCGTATGAATTTTTCGACGCTATATTTTAGTTTCTGTATAGTTTTAGTTAAGTTAGGATTTAATTTCGTTATTTTTAGTATTATTAGATATACATAGATATTGTATTTGTATTATTATGTAAATACTTAATTGAAAATAAAATTATTACGTCCGATAATACTATAACGTAATGAAATCACAATCTATTAATCTTATCCAGTACTTAAGTAGTAGGTAATACTCGTAGTGTGGTGACCCCGTGGCTTAGGGCTCGATGAACTTTGTATGTATCGATAATACCGGTTTAATAAGGGTGGTCTCACATTTATAAGACAAACTACTAATGTTATTTTGCTTTTGACGCAACACGTTTTTGGAAAAGGACTAAAATTATTGCTTTTCAGAAACTCCCCAAAATTCTTCTGTTTAGAAGTCCTGCTGGCAGGTTTCCGGGCGATCAAGTATCATAAAGATCAGATAATATTTAAACAAGCGTTAAACCCTAGCAGCTAGCTATAGCGCTACTTGGTTCTTTTGGCTCGTGGCCATAATCAGAACTAAGGACGCCATCTTGTTTTAAAAAACATTTTGCAGAACAATTTGCACACATTAATGTAGAGTCTACAAAGAGCGCCCATCTGTCAACGTCACTCGAGCATCAAAAATTCTTTCTCCAGTGTACCCACTTCTGAATGGGCAGAAAAAACCTATCTGTTTATCTTATTACCAATGCATGTCAGTCCTAACAAACGTAATGTCTTACTACGTAACACTTTTAGTATTGACTTCTTAACCTTTTCGCGGTTAAATGTAACTTTTATCTAATCGTTCCCTTATCTTATTATTGCGTCCTTCCACCTGTGTCGTAAGCAGTTTATCACGGCGAAGTGCATCGGAAAGTATCAAACACTCATGCAGTAACACCGTGGTGATTTGGCGGGAAGTCAATGTTCAAGGAACACAACAACAACATTAGATTACTTTATCGCCTTTTTACGTACTGCCCCGTGATTATCTTTAACGTCTTATCATGATTTGTTATTTAAGGCGGAGGTTCCCGAAAACGGTCAAAAAGTTGGTTTTTTAAAGCAGTGTATCTCTTAAACCGTAAATACTTTTGACCAAAGAAAAAAATATGATATTTTCAAGTCTATCTTTAATACAGTGATGGAACAGAAATCATAAATAAATATACATTAATGCATCAAAATAATGTTCAAATACACCTCTTAATTTTCTTTAAAAGCAGTCTATCCCTTCATTAACAATTTTAATTACAATTAAAAATATACCATTAAATGTCTAATGCCAAACTGCATTCAGTGATGGATTATTTATTATTAAATAGTTTTTGTAAATAGATAATTTCTTTATATTTGCAATAAATTACCACCGTTGTGTCATCGCGCTTCTCTTTCTTTTCTATGCAGTCCGACAGTGACCGCGCTTTAGGTCATGTAGTCGCCTTAATAAATTGGCAAACCTTCATCATAATAAGGACTCCTGCCGTTATCTTTAGAACTCCTGCCCTTATCTTTAGGGCCCGTGCCCTTATTTTAAGGGCTCGTTCCCTTATCTTTAGGGATCATGTCATTATCTTTAGGGATCATGTCATTATCTTTAGGGCTCATGCCCTTATCTTTAGGGCTCATGCACTTATCTTTAGACCTCGTGCCCTTATCTTTAGTGCTCGTGCCCTTATTTTTAGATATACGATCACTTTGTTGTCCGTCTGTCTATCTGTCAAGACCCTTTATCTCGGGAACGCGTGAAAGTATCGAGTTGAAATTAAAACCATATACTCAGGTCGGCGGTCCCTCGAAGCTGTGCAAAAATCAAATTTCTAAGTTACTGTAAAAAAAGATACGCCCTTTTATGCCCCAAAAAACATTTTTCGACACTCTCAAGGGAATAAAAATTTATAGGGTACTTCCCGTTGACCTAGAATCATGAAATTTGGCAAGAAGCAAGGTCATGTAGCACAAGTAAAGGAAAAAGTCTGAAAACTGTAGTGACATAAAAAAAAAAACCGAGATGAACTATTTACATACCTACAATTTTTTTTTAAATCGTTTTTTGGAATTTCTCTGCTCATCATACAGCCAACAGCCATCTCTCTATCATTCATCGACATCATCATCACACTGCTGAGATAAGCCTGTGTTCTTGTGCCAGTCTCCACGCTCGTGTGCCAGCCTCATCCAGGTTCTACCCGCGATGGCAACAATGTCGTTCACCTGCCAGTCCTTGGAAGCCCCTCCGTCACTGCTGTACTCCACCTGTCATCACTATGCCTTACCAGGTGCCCTGCAGAACTCCATTTGAGTTCCATAACTCGTTTTCCGATATCGAAAACCCTCGTACGTCTCCGGATCTCGACGTTTGGAACCACAGAACAGATAAAAGAGGTGTTCTGTGTTTGGAACTCAGTCTATAAGCCTTATGCCAAGCATGGAACGCTCCTTGGCTCTTTGTACCACTCTCACCCTACACCCAGCCTCTTGCGTCCTCCTCATAACTCATTCATCGACACCACATGGCTATACCCTGTAGGCCTATACGATGATAATGACTTCGCTTTCCTATTTTCGCTTTTCAATTTCCAATCAAATTGACTTCAAGTTTTCAGTTTTTGTGGCATTTCAAATTACTTTTCAATCTTTCAACAAATTACTAACTTAAGTCATTAAAAAGATTGCATAACAAAATAAAAAGTACAGGCAGCTGAGAAAATTACATGACGCAAAAACTATCAAACAGAAAACACAACGTCATTTTTACGCTTCCATTTTTTTGCATCGAGTGTCACTCAGAATTTTTAAAGTATTTTTTTTAGCTGCACTTTTCGGTATCTACTTTAAATTACACAAAAATGCACTTAACTTTCCAAAACATAAAATTATTCCGTGTTAACATACCAAAACATTAAAAAAATGACTTGTCACACGAAAATTGTTGCCGACAAAATGAAGGAGGAAGATCTAGCGATCAAGGGTGCCCATTTATTTGGGCCGAGTGTGGAGTCCAAATTCGACGAGCTTAAGTACGAGGTGATCAATAAGATCGACAAGGAGTTGGTTGATTCTCAGAATGCAAGAGACTACATCTCCCAGAAATATGACGAGCTTTGTAACAAGATACAGTACCTGACGGAGTTGGATGCTACTGTCACTGGGTTCAGGACTGATGTCAAAGCTATTGAGAAGCAGGTTGGTGTTTTTTTTGTGTGCCTTAACTTTAAATGGACCCAGGTTGATCGAAGCAAGGAAACCTGTTCAGGTGGAGATTCATAGACGACTCCGCCTTGGTGTGTAAATGTGGTGCAGTTCCCCAATTTTTTTTTATGGCATCACGGACTTCGTCCTAGGAGGTTATCGGTAGCTTAACTGATCTTGCTTGTGGGTGCCTCAATATTTTAAGGCCTCTAGCTAGGGGTTTTTTTTTGTTAGCCTATTTTGTGCCCCACTGCTGGGCAAAGGCCTCTCCTTTCTTCTTCCAAACCTCCCTGTCTTGTGCGATATCTGCCCATGTTGGCCCTGCGAAAGATATTACATCGTCACGCCACCTTCGCCTTGGTTTACCTCGACGGCGATGTCCTGCCTCAGCTAGGATTAAAAAACTTAAAAACTAAGCCACGCTAAGGGCACCCCCTGTGGGGTATGGACCTCGGCTTAGGGCGCCGCTTGGGTTAGGGCAGCAAGGGACAGGCTGGATCGGACACTTAATATAGTGTCCTGCGTGTCCAGTCGTCTGCACGTTACATGAGCTCATGGACGATACTGATGGCGCCAAACTCGTAGCCAAATTCTGAGCCGACTCCGTTTACTCGTAGTTCACATTTCAAAGTCAAATCATTTATTTCAATTAGGCACACTAAAGGCACTTTTGAACGTCAAAAATTATATAGTAAAACGATTGATTCTAGTCGCTAGTGATTTAGATTGCCTTCGGCACGCTAACATGAAGACCTGGTTCAAATATTGTTTTCTTTTTTTCAGATCACCGATCTGTCCTTGAGGGTCGATGACATTGAGAAGAGGACCATTTGTAGAGAGTGCCCGTCGCTGACTTCTTCTTTGTTTTGAGTTCATATTAAATTTTGTGTCATGAGATTGTTGGTTTTGATTTTTGGATAGGAAGGTACCATTTTGATAGTTTGCAAGATGGCCACGAAGCACAAAGGCCTTTGCGGCCTCCGTAAGGCAAGATTTACTTCTGAAGGCTCCATTAGAAACTGCGCTATTTTACGTAACCTAGCTTTGGAACTAGACATTCTTTGGACAGTCCTGGAGGCCTACCAGAAGCTCTTAACGCGATCCATTTTAGGACCTAAACTGAACTATTCTTCTAATTCGTACCATGACGTCAGTTTAACGATTCAGTTTAGGCCGTGCCATCTGCTGACAGCGATTGTCCCAAACTGAGTCAGTACTGTGGACGCCTCGTGCACACATACAGGTACTAAAAATGAACTTTACACCCATTTTTAACCGACTTCAAAAAAGGAGGTTCTGTATTCGACCCGTATGTATGTATGTATGACCGTAGAACTGTTCAGTAGAACTATTATTATTATTTTATTATTATTAGCCTGTAATGTCCCACTGCAGGGCAAAGGCCTCCCTACTCTCTTTCCACTTCTCTCTGTTCAAAGCTGCTAAGGACCAGTTCTTGTTGAAGGAGTCCAGCTCATCCCGCCTAGAGGGAACAAACCCACCCGCCATTTTGACTCTCACAGTTTAGGAACCTAAACTGAAATGTCTTGTTTTTGAATCGTTTTTAATTAGATCAGGTAGGCTACCTGAGACAAAAGAAGTTTAAGTTTACACACATTGGAATCTCACGAGCCTCGAGCGAGTGGTAGCGTTAAAACCTAAGACGATACAGGTAAGGTATTGTATTGGTGGCAGTGTATCTTCGATGCTCTAAACACCAAAAAGCGTTTGTTTTTGACAAGCATGGTTTTTATTGCGATAGCCTTTCACAGATCTTTGTAGCGATTAAGCGCGACACGAGTTGGCGCCGGTCGTGGGTTCGAACCCAGACAGGCGCTTTACTTTGTGCTTAAAATAATATCAAAACGGTGAAGGGGCGTGAAGGAAAACATCGTCGTGAGGAAACCGGCATTTCCTAGAACCAATAACTCGAAGACATGTGACATCTACCAACCCGCGCTGGGCATGTGCGTGTGGACTGAGGCCCGCGTGATAGGTAATAGCCCACTCTCTCTGGGACAGAGGAGGCTTGTGTCCCAGCAGTGGGAAACGTTACAAGACTGATTATTTATGCTAATGGGATATCGAAATCACTTTAACACGTTAAATATTATGAAAATAAGCTATGATAGACTGACCCAGATGGAGTCGACACGTGTGTGTGTCAATGAAGAAACAAAGTTAAGGCACAAAGTTTCTTTGAAAGTGCAGTCATACTCCAGGACCATGTAGATTAGTATCTGAAATGGTCTTTTGAGGAAAAAACCGCACAGATATCAGTGGACCTGTCCTGTCAGTGCAAGCATTTGTCAGTAACCGTGTAGCTCAACGCGGGAGTGAAGGAGCTCAACGACTCGCGGGGATCAACAAAAATAATAAAACCCAGAAGTAACAGCTTAGTATTTATTATTCTAAATTGCTTAAATTAAACATTAACATTAAGTTATAACTTTAACAACGACCACTGTATAAAAATACCTAAAACAGACAATTGTAAACATTTGGCACATTTCGTCTTATTATTAAGTACCTAACATTATTTTTTAGAATTCTGTAGACTGGAGACCATATCCATTTTGCTATTTATTTTTTTCAGGCACGTTTGCTGTAACTTTTTTTAAAGGCGGTATTTTTGCAAAACGCGAGGCGTAAAGGTCCCCCTAAATGCTCTAAATTAAATTCAATCTATAATTTGTTCACTGTTTTCATCACATTAAGATTTTATTTATCTTTGACTTTGAATCTTTTTCTGCTAAAATAATAATAATTAGCAGAACGGCTTAAAGTGACGTAAAAAAATCTCTTAAATTAACTAGGTAGGTACTTATTTAAAAATATTTTTTTTCTTTTATTCCTTGGCAGTTAGGTATCAATAGACCAGCAACTAACCGACAAAAATGCCATAATAACGTATAACAATAATATTATGATCGTATTTATAGTTTTTTTTTATATGAAACAGTCTCTCGCCATTATATGAGTATTATATCACAATATATTGGACACATGCACTCATACAATCTCTTTTCACTAA
This sequence comes from Hydraecia micacea, assembly GCA_914767645.1. Classification (NCBI taxonomy): domain Eukaryota; kingdom Metazoa; phylum Arthropoda; class Insecta; order Lepidoptera; family Noctuidae; genus Hydraecia; species Hydraecia micacea. The sequence continues at coordinate 2,708,973 of OU611798.1, forward strand.
TTAAATACTTACTTATTACTTATTAACTTATATATACACTTTTTGTTATACAATTCTCAATCATTTAATATTTTTTGGCACTGAAATTAGACGGCATTTAGTCCTAATTTCTAGATATAGGTACAGTGAATTACAAAACAAAAAGTATTAAAAAGCAGAAAAGTCTAAAGAAAAATAAACTATTAGGCCAGCTAAGAGTCTAAAATTATTATTTGGCTAAAAATTAATTTGTAATTAAATTATCGACATTCACATAAATTCATCAATTTCATATAATAATTACAATGACAACACAAAAAGAATAATAATCAAAATTGTTCATTCATCATAAATTATTGTTAGTTATGTCATAAATTATAAATATTGCAACAAAAATCGGTGGAGCTACAAGAAATTGATATAAAAATTATTTATATTTACAACATTTTATATAACGTTCCAAATTATTTTTAATAATTATTATGGAGATCTATTTCAATTATTATTTTAGAATTTTCTTTAAATTTTTTATGTCATATGTTACTTATACTATTATGTATTTTATTTATTTGTTATCAACATTTATTTCGTTTCAACTCGGCAGTATCCATTACGATTTCCTACGGTAAATTATTTCATATGCCTTAAATCATTCACAATAGTATCACAACATTTGTAAGAGGGCTTCACCATATCATTCCATTGAAGCTCCATGCGTAGTTTCTACGCTTAAACGTGATAATTTTTAATTGACTCTCTTTCAATCATGGTAACCCTCAATCCGTCCTACATTTAAACCTTCTTACCAGCCAGAATAGCTTGGATTTGCGAAACAGTCTTACCCTTAGTCTCCGGGATCAAGAAGAACACGAAGATCGTGCCAATGACCATGAAAGCAGCGAAGAACCAAAAGCAACTGTAGATTCCTACAGCATCCTTCATGATAGGGAAGCAGAGGGTGACCACAAACACCAACATCCAGTTAACAATGACAGTAACTCCGGTTGCAGCGCCACGGAATTCAACAGGGAACAACTCGGCCATCATCATCCAAGGTATAGGCCCGAAACCCATGGAAAAGGAAATGATGAACAGAATCAAGCAGACTAACGGAATCCAGCCAACGGAGGCGACATTAAAGTGGTCCTTTTGTAACTTGAAGTAGACACCGAGAATGACTAAACACAGCCCCATGATAGCAGTACTCTGGAGGAGGAGGATCCTACGACCAGCTTTATCGACGAAGACTGATGAGAGATAAGTGGCAATGGTCTGTACAACGCCGACGATGATGGTGGCGATGACGGGAGGGATGTCGGAGCCGGCGGATTGGAAGATGTTGTTGGTGTAGAAGATGACGGCGTTGATGCCGCTGAACTGCTGGAAGAACATGAGGCCGAGGCCGCAGATGAGTGCCATGCGGGACGCTTTGTTCGTGACCATGCTCATCATGCCGGCGCGCTGTCTGGCTGCGTCGTCCACCTGGGAAAAGTAATTCTTATAAAAACATGTTCTTATGAGGTTTTTATCGATGCGATCGTACTCCTTGACAACACTGAATTAGTGCGAAGGCTAAAAGGGTAAAACCTTTTCAGTTAGGTGCAGTGCGAGTGCTTCAAAATAACACGTGAACCAAGTGAATCCTTCCCCTTGACATAAAGTGAGTAAGAAAGACTGAGAAGAATGTTAACCAAAACAACCTTATAGTCTATTCTATTCTAGATTGTTTTGAAGTACAATCTACTTTGGATAACATTCCTATTGATAACTAAGTACTAACAGCTAATACAATAAGCCCTCAAGAATTTCACGGACAAAGATACAAATTCATACATAAGTAAACAGCTAAATGGGCGGGAAAGAATTAACTTGATTAGGTAACACACTATCAATCTAAATAATTTTGAAGGATATTGCTAATCCATTGCTTCGTGTGTTCGAAAAAATTGTCTGCTCAACAACGTAAATAACGCAATGAATGTTGTTGAATCTATCAAAATTAAAGCCATTGCTACTGATAGTTTATTACGTAATTAAACCGCTGAATATTCGAAGTAAAATTAATTGTGCCACACTAAACGTGCCTAAGTATCGTCGACCGTGAAGGGCTCTTTATTGCATCTCAATAGACGAACGCCTAAACGACATAAATTTCGTTTAGATCTATAGATAGATATTATCTATCTTTTATACTAATACATATTACAAATACTATGGTTGTTTTTTTGTAACAAGTACTCTCTGGAATACTGATCCAATAACAATAATTTTGCCATTGATAAAATTATAAAAAAAAAACCTGAGTTATGCCAGAAAATTGCATGGTTCTTTAATCTAAATCGAATCTATAGAGGTATAAGGAACAGGGAGTAAAGTTCACTCATCTTCCGTAGAAAAGGGAGGATTCTCCGAGCAGACGGGTGTTGTGTCTAGTGGGCAACTGCCCGACGACTGATGTCAGGACGTTGTATATATACTAGTTACGCGGTAAACTTTGCTTGCGCGATGCAGTGACGTCAGTGTGATGCGTAGTTCGCATGTGGCGATGTAGATGCCGCCACAAATCTCATTGCGAGTGAAACCGCGGGACAACAAAAATGTTAAATTCAAAGACACGCAATACAGCCTAAACTGCTGGGTTTCAAAACCTTGAAATTTTGCACAAGAGTTTCTTATGCAACGAAAGTCAGCACTAAGGAAGTATTTTCGGAAACTCATCCTCTAAAGGGGTTAAAAAGGTGCGTCTTTTTTACTGATGGGACAGCCCACCGGGCTAACGGCTTGTTCTAATATAAAAGTCTTACATCTTTCTGCATATCCTCAAGTTCTGACGACAGGTCGGCGTCGGGTCCTCGGAGCCAGCGCAGAGACTTCTCAGCATCACGCCTGCGGTTCTTGCCGAGAAGATACTGGGGAGTTTCGGGCATCCACCTGGAATACAGACCAACTCTGTCACATATCCATTGGTAAATTACTTTTCTGTCGGTAGCTTTTCTGATGGCAATACTACATACTGGATTTATTTGAAATATCCATGCTTAATATTATAATTTCGAAAGTCTGTCTGTCTGTTAACTTTTGAGGTTACTGAACCGATAATAACCCGATATTTGTATTAAAAAGAAAAATGATGGCGCAGACGAAATCGCGGGCAACACCTAGTTTGAAAGATTTCCATTGAGTCTGACGCTTGATTTTATTACAGCCTATAATGTTCCCACTGCTGGGACACAGGCCTTCTCTCTGAAAGAGGGAGTGGGCCGAGTTATCCACCACGCGGGCCCAGTGTGGGTTAGTAGATGTCGCATGTTTTCGAATTAGGACATGCTGGTTTCCTTACGATGTTTTCCTTCACCGATATTTACTAGTGACAAATAATAATCAAATTAGGTACTTTATTTATACTACTAACTAACTTTATTTACTTCATTGTCAACAGTTCTATCATGACTATTGAGAATATATAAGGTGCTATAAAAATATCTGCCACGGCTTCAATGGGAGACAGTATTCTGTATATAATAGATTACAATAGTAAAGATGGCATACATTTTTTCATACAAAAAAATGTGCGTATAAACTTTAATTGATTTAGTTGCATGAAACCGTCCCATAATAATTAGCTGTTGCCGCACCGTCATTTAATTTCGCAAAATGTGACGAAGCGACACATCGCGCGTAGTTTGTGAACCACGTTATGCAGAATAGAGTAAATGTTTATTTAATTACTTTATTTTCTCAAATTGATTTAACTGTTCTGGGGTACAAAATTTCTTCATTACTGTAATCTATATACAAAATACTGTCTGCCATTGAAGCCGTGGCAGATATTTTTATAGCATCTTATACATATATCACCTATTTCGTACACACATGTTATTATTCTATTATAACTTTAACTCATATCAATAGCTTTATTTTAATATAGGATAAGCCCGATTTAAATTATGTTTACCGACACATTGTAGATAAAACAATGCAAAGGAAAAAACCACCCGATAGATATTTTTAGTTACACAACAACGTAAGTGAACTCTGCAACTGTATTATCATAATTATCATAAATATTGTTTTTTACATATCGCTCATTTGGAGAAACATCTACGTAAAGAACTGCTACTTTACTTTTTTTTACGTCTTTGTTTCTCCTAACGTAAATACGCTTTCTAAGTGCTTTGTCATAATATTTAACTCATTTTTGGTAATAGGTAATACGGGCTGGTGTACGCAACTCCACGTGAATGCGCGTATTATGCGTACGGAACTCATTTTTGGGAAAAAATACATTTACGTCGACGTTTCTCCAAATGAGCGACATACAGAGAGGCAGAGGAGGTCGACTGCAAGCTGTTAGTGTTACATTACATTACATTTAGTAAGTAAATAATTCTGAAACAGCCTGGGTTGAAATTCGTCCGTTATTAAAAAAAAATTAGGTGTTCCGTACATTTTGACCGCGTAGGTACCACTTTTCTTTGACACTGTGATTTTTTTTTGGTAACCTACGTAACATTTCTACACTAGGTCTAGAATCATTTGTACTGAATACATGGTTACAGTTTGTGCGTTGATATCTGCCACCCTGAGACCAACTGAGATTTGAATAGAAAAGTGCTAACGCTAAACTAATTCCATCCGAAACTACCTAATGTACGAAGAATTTAGGATGCTATTGTGGTAGAGACAAAGTGCATACAAATCAAGAGTTGTTTACAGGTCACTTTTAGCTCCAAACACTACTAACTAAGGAAGTATCAAGTTTCTAATCATTGCTATAAGCACACTTAATACTATCGATAAAATTTAAGAACCTTATTTAAGAAAGAATGACTAGTTAAGGAACTGAATTCAATAAATTAATCTAAATACCATAGAATTAATAGGCTAAATACCTACTAAAGATTTCCTAATGGAAAAAAAATCGAAACGCTTAACCGTCACGTCTCAAACCGAAAACATCGTGACGAAACCGGCATGTCTTAGAACTAAAAATTCGAAGACCCCAACCCGCATTGGGCCCGCATGGTGGATTACTGCCCAGTCCCTCTCGAAGAGAGGAGGCGTGTCCCAGCATTTAGGCTGATTATGCTTATGCTTAATCGTCCCGGGGATCGAACCCAGGATCCCAAGTCGCGCTAGGGACAACGAGACAGAGCCCAAGGGCTGGAACTACACTTAACTGCGGTCCAGGATTCTAGTGTGAGAGAGAGATGGAGTTATACAGGATGAATAGCACCATCCCTTTTTTGCAAAGGAAAGCATTTTTGGATTTAGTTCAACATTCTATGGCAGCTATCTGCTATTTCATTAAGGTTACTCACCAGAACACAGCGACCAGCAGGACAGGGAAGACAGCAGATATGATAGACAGGGTTCTCCAATGCGTCCAGCCGCCGACCACGAAGGTGAACAGGATGCCCACAGTCAGGAACAGCTGGAAGAAGGCGCCCAAAGACCCTCGGATGGACGTCTCTGCTATCTCGCCGATGTACATGGGGGCTGCTACGCAGGCACCACCTAGAAACAGAAGGAAACTTGTTAGGTGGAGTAATATATGTTCCTCTTTTTAATCCATCCAAAGGTTGTCTTTAAAATATCGCTTTTAGCGATGAGACCGCCCATTGTGTCACCCATTGTAAAGTTTCTATATCTATGTCTGTAATTTATATGGTGTACATGTACATAATAAAGAGTATTATATTCTATTCTATACTTCTTATGAGACAAGTTATGCTCCTGAAGGGATTTCCTATCAGAAAAAATGACAAACTTTCATCCCCTTAACCTGTTTAGTTTTTTGCTGTTTGTTTTTTTTTTTCATGCGTCATGTTTGCTGTTGACTGTACCAAGAGCTCCTGCGCTTGCACACATATTCACAGGGTGACTTTACACTTGGTAACCACAAACAAGCGCGCGTCGCTTCGTAGGATAAAAATACAATATTGTTATTTAACGACTTAATGAAGAAAGTAAAGACTCACCAGTAGCCAGTCCAGCGAAGAATCTCGCTGCAATCAGCATGCCAGCGCCATTGGCGAAGATAGTCAGCAGCCAGTTGAGCAAGAACGGCACGGACAGTATGAGCACAGTAGGTCTTCTGCCAATCTTGTTAGCTAGCATACCCACGGGGAGAGCACTGACCGCCGCCCCGATGGCAAGGATTGAAGATACTAAGGAACCTGGAAACAAGAAGATCTGAATGAATGTTTAGTACTGGGAATGTCATTTGCGGCGAAGAATTGGCTATAGTAATTCCCTGCAGGCCTACCACAAGCTCTTAACGCGATCCATTTTAGGACCTAAACTGAACTGTTCTTCCGATTCGTACCCTGACGTCAGTTTAACGATTCAGTTTAGGCCGTGCTATCTTTTGACAGCGATTGTCCAAACTGAGTCGCAAGTTTTGGTTTCATTCATACTTGTTGGTACCATGACGTCCATAGAGCAGCTCAAGCGATAACCTATACCCTAAACTGAAATGTCTTGTTTTTGAATCGTTTTTAATTAGATCATGGTAGGCCACTCTTTATTTATCCAAGCTAATAAAACTATTCTTGTGTGATAAACTAGAACAGCTAGCTAGAATGTAATTAATGCAAATATAAATTCAACGTGACAGAGACAGAAAATGGAGAATGTTGAAGTGCGTTTTCTTGTTTTGTTTAACATATTTAGATCAAGGCGTGAAGGTCAAATTAAAGAATGTAACTCCGCTAAAGCGCGGTCTTTGTCGGACTGCATAGAAAAGAAAGAGAAGCGCGATGGCACAACGATGGTAATTTACTGCAAAATATGAAGCAATTATCGATTTACAAAAAATCTATTGTTTGTACTAAAAAACTAAAACACTAGTGCTTTTTTTGCTTGTAGAATAATCTAAAAAAATATCATAATGATTGTATGTAGCTATTAGCTAGGTTTTTAGAGGTATCGTCATGATTTTTTTCTTACCTATCAAATTAGTTGTATTATGTTTTCCAGACACTATCTAACTATAGCATATTATCCTGAAGAATATCATATATTTTTTTGATTTTGTTTACTGTAGTCGATCATATACCTTTATTTATTTTTTATTTGAAATGGACTTGCTCTCGACTCTAGTCTAGGTCAACAAAGGTGACAGAGACAAAGTCGACGATGGAGCGAGCTTATCCAGAAGAAGCCTGTTCACTCTCACTTTGAAGAGATTTGGGTTGTATGCGCTCGGAAAAACAGATGCAGTTATTGTTTCTAAAACTTGCGTTTTTTGCGTTTAGGTCCTGTAAGCCCCTTAATGATACAAAAATACATAGCGATTTGATCCTATTCTTGACTACCGCCAATCCGTCTTGTGCAAACGTGGTGATCAATGCTCTTGCCTTCTCTGTACGAGAGGCCTTTGCCCAGCCGTGGGAAAATGCTAGGCTGGTATTATTATTGAACAATAATGGCTGTTTCCAAATTCCTCGTAACATAAGAGGCATACAGAAGTTTGTTTATTAAACGATAAGATTATCAGAAGATGAGTAAAATTTGTTTGTTCTAATAACACAATTTTTTCCGGGGGCGTGTCTCGTGGTTTGGCCGCGTGATGGCTACGTCACAGAATCGGCTGCCAAGAAAAATGTTTTGATCGTAAACATACCATTTCGTATGGATTAAATACATTTATCATCAAACACCGGATGTCTACTATTGAAATGAAGCGATGATGCTATCGACGAAGGGGCACGAGCACTGACTTGAAATCATTGGGCACGGGTATTTGGAAATAACCTTTTCGCCTTGTGTCTTGAAGACCGTAAGGTTGTAAGCACTTTAGGAGTAAGATCTCAGACCAAATAAAAAAAGTCGAGACATAGCGCTACGAACAATACAGTGAAGCATGCCAAAACTACACCTCCGCTCTGTGCATACACGCTCACACGCACACATTTACAATCAAACTACACCTCACTAAGTGCACACATGTTTACGAAACCGGCTTCACTTTACTGTTGACAGCCGTCTGTCTTGGTTTTTAATTTGGTCTGAGAGCAAGATATTCAGGAATCTTCGAAAAAGCATAATATTTATTTAAAATGCTGTACGTAGCATGATGTGTTGTGACCAATCAGAAACTTAGGCCCGCTTGCACCAGAAATCAATATGTGTGGCTAAGTGGCTATAAATATAATAATTACGCCGACCCCAGCCAGCATAGTTGGGAAAGGACAAAAAATTATCAACTTTTTCCCAACTTTTGACATCAGTTTAATTTATAAAACAAACGGTAATTACAATGTACGAGTATATACACTAGATACTAAAATAAAAGACTAACTTAACTTACTATACAAATAAATAAAAATAAAAAAAAAACCAAAGGACAGGACAGGACGTCGAAGTACTCGTCCGCATCGCTGTCATCCGGAAACGTGCCCAGAAGACTGGCAGCATTGCCACGTTGAATGGCAATGCTAATTAACGGTAGATATACAGGGTGTTCGGCAGAACGTTGAACACACGAAAATGGCAGATAGGTGGGGTCGTCTGCTACCTACCCAGCACAAAAAAAAAATACCTAGGCCCATAGTTTTTTTTTTTTTTTTTTTAATTCGACAAATTACATACCGTTCGAAAGGCCATACACCAAGGATGTTTCGATGAAATCCTAAGTCTTCAATCACTTTTAGTTTTATTTTAATGCAATGCAAAGAAAAGCTCAAAATCACGTTTTAACCCTTTTTGTAAAGTATGATGGCTTATAACTTTGTGTCTAGTTCACCAAACAACAATTTTAGATGAATCTACCAATAGTCGAGACAAAAACAAAAACGAAGTGTTGCCAGTTTCGTCTATCCTACATAAAGTTATACGCCTTTAAAACTCATGAATTTCGTTACTAAAAAAAAAATAAAAAAAAAACTATGGGGCCTGAGTAATTTTTTTTGGGCTGGGTAGGTAGCAGACGACCCCATATATCTGCCATTTTCGTGTGTTCAACGTTCTGCCGAACACCCTGTATAAGTACGTAGTTTGACATATTCTTAGTTGTAACATGTTTATGAATTATTTGCCATACCCACATGTTTACAATCATAAAGATCGTTCTATTCATAATGGGAGGTGTGTGCTGGTTGTGTAGCAACTAAAATAGATCGCAGATGGTATGCCAAACGCCCACCGCGTTGTGTTCGTCGCAAGTTGTTAATATAACATGTTTTAGCAAATATTATCACCACATTTTACCGGATAAACAAGATTTTGCGAGGATTGGGAACGAGTCGTTTCCATACATAATCTTGGTAAATGTTAGTTGGCTAGGAGAAAAGCTGTTTATCGCTAAAGACGATCCCCACATCTGTTAGGCAAGTTTATTAAGTTCGCTAACAAGTAACAATAGACAAATTAATTGTGTCTCATTAGGGACAGTTGAGCTTACCTATATCTTAAATTCGGAAAAAACTGTATTCAAAACTGAACCTGTTTATTTGTCTTTGAACATCGTATCAGGAACTTTATAGGTAACTAGCTTCTGCCCGCGGCCCGCGACTTCGTTCGCGTGATAAAATTAATGATAATTATAAATGATTTATTTCTGTAAGTAGGTTTGTATACAAACACTTTTACACGTCAATCATTTTTTTTTAAGCTGATGTGGTAGGCGTTTCCTATCTAACTACTCTGAGAAGAAAGGCCGAAACAAACTCAGAGGTCACAGTCTCTTTTAAAGTCCAGACATAATCTTGGTCAGGTTATATGAAGACCATGCAGATCGATGTCTGAGATGGTCTTTTGAGGAAAGAACCACACAGATTGAGTGGACCTGGCCAGTCAGTGCACGCATTTGTCAGAAATCGTGCAGCTCACCTCAAAACTTAAGGTTATTGGGTGGATTACTCGATGGTTATTCGATGGATATTCTCGGATAAAATTTAATTTTACTAATAGAAAACAAACAGCTCACTTATCAAATTAAATTTCAGTCGACAACATCCATCGGTTTCTTACTAAACTTCAACTATATCCGACCACCCTGCATACTTATCTCTTTTGTTGACTGAACATAATATAATTATGTTTGTACGTGCGTTAGTTCTGTCTGAGTTATTGTTTTTGAATTGCAAGTCATCGTTACAATTGGTTAAGGCGATCGGGGCTCAACAACAGTCCAGGGAATCAACATGATAAGATTTAGCTAATCCCAAAACCATAAATACGCCATAATTATTATATTGGTTTGTCTAAAAGTGATACATTTTCATTTTTTTATTGCTTCTCGATAATATGCACAATTGCACATAATATAAATGGGTGGATAATGCAGTGAAAGATTTAGATAATGAAAAGGGTACACGCTTATCTTATTTTATGAAAGTATCGAGGACAAGGATTGTGTCACAGCAGTGGCAATGGCAACATTATTAGCTAATTATGCTATGAAAGTGCAAACAAGCTTTTTAACGCGTTCCTTACCCTAAGAGGAGCAAGGCCGCGACTTACAAGTTGTAGGTCGTGGGCACTTTACTTTGTGTAAAAAATTCATAGACATGTGATATCTACCAACCTGCACCGGGCCCGTATCGTAGCTTACAGCCTCTAAGAGCCTCTAGAACATTATAGGATGCATTATGTTATTTATACGTTATGTTATGGGACTGGTTGATAGATGATTAATATATAGTGATTTTCCACCTAAGCTGCCACTAAGGAGTTACTTTTTATCAACCAAGTGTTTTTATAAATGATCTTTGGCACTGCCCAAGTACACCCCATTACAAACCATTAAACTTGAAACAATTAAGACTTTATATCCCTCTCGAAGAGAGGAGGCCTGTGTCCCAGCAGTGGGAACATTATTGGCTGATTAGTTATGATATGACGATACCCCTCTCCTTGAGCTTTATAATAAATCATGCTGGCGAATACATTCAACGTTGCTCGTGTTAACGCATATTTTTTTATTTGCTAAAACCCTCAACACAATTCTTCCATCACTTTGCTTTTCATCAAAGCGCGCTGCTGTTGCTACCCCATTAGATAAGATAGACAAACGTTAGGTACCTATCGATGGAATAATTTAGTTTGACGCTAGGTCATCATCATCATCACCTACTTACCCTTATCCCAAATATATTTGGGGTCGGCGCAACATGTCTTTTTCTTCTATAGTTTTCTCGTCGTCATCGTATATATACGTTTGACGCTAGATTAAGGGGTTAAATGCTCATCACCACTTACTTTGTTTAGTGTCCAGCAAGAAGTCAGCAGGTTGTCCCAACGAGTTGATGTAGGTGAAGTTTCCGGCTGTCGAGTTGAGTGCCGTTGCATTGGCGGCTGTGCCGTTGACGACTGTCACGTTCTTGAACGGCTCGAGTTGAGGCAGCGCTGGAGATGTCCACGCAAGGATTGTGCCGCCCGCCACTGCAGCGATTGCCGCTGTGGATGAGATGATAGTTTAATGAAAAGGTAAATTAATATTTTTGTAAGTAACAATATAATTTAAGAGTGTCCATGGAGTTTCTTGCCCGTTCTTTTGCACAGGACCAACTACGCTTTGGAGTGCTTCGTATTTTCTGACTGACCGACACTTTGACAGTTCAAAAGTGCCTGTAAATGGTTTAATTGAAATAAAAGCTTTAAGGTTGAGTTTGAAACAATACCAAAAGACATTTATTCAAATTAGGCTGAGATTCAGCAGTTTTGAACGTCAAAATTACATAAGACAGTCCCCAAAACGCCCACCCTTCGCTAAGTACTTCCTAGTGCTTGAGTCGGTAAGGAGAAGAGGCGCAACAAACTTCCCAGTGAAGGGTGTTTTAATAGAATAAGGCTGCGTTTCCACCAGAGATGAGCGAGAATTCGTAGCGAGGATTCATTCCCTTGACGTCGAGTCCCGCCACGTCGAATCGCCGCCACGTCTACTTCAAAAACTCCCCGCTTTTATTCCCGCCTCATCGAATGTATGTACCAACGCTAACTTAGTTCAAGTTATAAAAAATGATGTGATGATAATGGTTGGTTTCACACACATCTCTCGCTACACATCCTCGCTCATCTCTGGTGGAAACGTAGCCTAAGAGGCCAGCATATATTGGTTTTGTTACCACTGGCGTACGGCGTAAATCATGAAGTATGATTTCTATAGTGTCTGTAAAAGGACATGTTGCAATACTCTCTTCATTTTCAACCGACGCGTTAAAAAAGGAGGAGGTTCTGTATTTCATGATAAAACTACTGTATTAGGCGTTTTTTGTTAGGTGTTGTCATTCGTTTTTCGACGTTTCTGAATATGTTTTTTTTTTAGTTTATTTTTATTTAACAAAATATACTTTATCGGACTGGTGAGGGGCAATGGTGGCCCAGTAGTTGCGTCCCTGACTTACGAGATGTACGATTTGTACGTCGTGGGTACCCATTCAGGCGCTTTACTTTGTGTAATTTATTTCATCACCACAGCTCTCAAAACGGTGAAAGAAAACATCGTGAGGAAACCGGCATGTCCTATAGCCGCTCCGATGTCGGGAAATCTCCTAAAGATTGGTAACAATAGAAAACAGTGGCACTCTGGGAGTGCCGACAGAAGTGAAAACTTGAACAATTACGTGTGTATTTTTTGAATCGTCATACTTATATACAGAGGTGTCGGTTACTGTAACAGTGTCGAGAGTTCAATGATTATTCCTCATCTCAAAAAATGCCCAACGCGCCTAAGAAGTTTTCACTTTAAAAAGTAATTGTGTCTCATTAATGACAGTTGCTCTATTACAACCAAAATATCGAAGACATGTTTCATACCAACCCGTACTGGGCCTGCGTGGTAGCTTACGGCCCACCCTCTCTCAAAAGAGAGGGGGCCTGTGTCCCAGCAGTGGGAACATAATAGGATTCATTATGTTAATTTTACGTTATGTTATGGGACTGGTTGATAGATGATAATATGATTATATGTAGTGATTTTCCACCTAAGCTGCCACTAAGGAGTTATATACTTACTTATTAATCAACCAAGTGTTATTACAAATGATCTTTGGCACTGCCCAAGTACACCCCATTACAAACCATTCAACTTGAATCAATTAAATTAATTTACACGTCCCTTTATAGAGCAACATCCATGATTCATCTAATAAACATAAATAATGATATCAGAATTCATTCATGATCTTAATGCACTCCAAATGGCAAATGAGGTCAAGCTTCGGGTTACAACGTCTCCATTAAAACTTGGCCCACGGATAAAAATGGAACTAAATTATAGAATGTACTACACACATCAAAAGTGTCTAGGGATCAACATATATTTTTGCAATAACTTTTCTCCTGATTGATATTAATTAAAATTTTCTTTAAGGATTCATCAAATAAAGTGTTTTCGTTTGTCACAGTAACGATAAACCAAGTCACCTTTGCATTAATAAAGAAATTTGCCATTTTCCTAATAAAGGGATTTTTGACATTTGAACCACTAACACAAAAGTTCGAAAAAAAGACTGAAATAACAGTTTTCTTTAAAATTTTATTGGGTAACTTAAACAATTAATAATCCGTGTTTCTACCGCGAACACTAACAACACAAGAACATCGGTTTGGCATACTCAAAATGAGTTCATCCAAATCACGCTGTGGAATGGCAGCCCATGTTCGTTGCAACAACAAAAAAAGGTCTTCTTGCGACTGGATACCCTCCATATTCGGCAGAGCTCTTCTCTGTAGCATATCCCATGCATGCTCAATCGGGTTCAAGTCTGGCGACTGAGCAGGCCAGGGCAGGACATTGATGTTAGCTGCGGCGAGAGTCTGTCTTACAACTCTTGCGGTGTGCGGTCGTGCATTATCATGCATTAACTGAAATAAGGGACCGATTTGCACTTGTAGAGGAACGATGACGTCTGATACAATCGTCTCAGCATAAATTTGAGCGTTGAGGTTGCCTCTGATCCAAATCAACTCAGTTCTTCCGCCGATCCAAATACCCGCCCATACCATGATGGTTCCACCACTATAAGGATGGACTTCCTGGCAGGATTTTAATCGCTGTTGGCGTCCAGGGGTTCTCCAGTGTCGTATACGTCTTGTATCCGGTCTCATACCAAAACGAGACTCATCAGAAAAGCACACGAAACGCCATTGTTCTTCTGCCCAATTTCTGTGTTCAAGAGCCCATTGATATCGAATCCTACGATTGTGCATTGCTATAGGTGGTACCCGTAGCGGTCTTCGGGAATGAAGGTTCACTTCATGCAAGCGGTTTCTGACTGTTTGGTCGCTAATTAAGTTCCCTGAAGAGTGATGAAGCCTCACGGCTAACATCATGGCGGTTATTGTTGGAGCTCTTCGAGTTAAGATTTGAATGTATCGGTCTTGTCTCCGTGTGGTGCAGCGATACCGTCCTCCATGGCGCTCAGCCACGGTACCAGTGCTTCGGTAACGTGTCCAAAGTCGACTGATAACACTCTGACTTGTATTCAGAGCTAAAGCCACAGTACGTTGCCGGGAACCAGCTTCTATCATTCCCACGGCTCTGAGCATTTCTTCCCTGCTTAAATGACGTCGCCGCTCCATAATAACGTTGGTTTTAATCAGTAGTAGGGAAACAGTAGCACTAATAATGTCTTCAATGCGTTGTATGTTTTTATAGGGAAAATATTGACAGCTGATTTTCATCTTTTACTCGAATTTGATTCACAGTTCCTGATTCAAATTATGAAATGCACCAAAAAGGATCCATATAAATTTATAAAATCATAAATTTATTACAAAGCCACATCTCAATCTCAAGAAATCCGCATAAAAATGCTTGATCCCTAGACACTTTTGATGTGTGTATAATATATTTTAAAACATCTCTTTGACATTTGTCACAGTAAGTGGCGCCACCCTGACATGCCAAGATATTGTGGTCGTCGTAAAAATAGAGTGTCCGTTGTAGCCAATATTGGTTCGCTAATAGTTGTCAATGTAACGTATATTTTTGTTTATGACGATAGTAACGATGATAATGATTAGCATTGTTTTACATAATGCGGTTAGGCAATATTTATTACATTATTTAAGTATGGTAGACCGGTACTCATATTGTATTTAGAACAAATAGGGGGCGAACCTATTGTCTCACAAATCTCGGGCCTACCATCTACCATCTGATACAGAAATAATTACCATTGATAGAAGTTCAAATAATCATCAAAGCAGTCTCTAGTTTAAAGCTAAATACATTGTCATTTTAAAAGTCAATGCACTGCAGGTGCCTTTACAAGAAGAGGTAACAGAGGTCATACTTGCATACTTATTGTAAGCAACGTAAACTCAATGCATAATCATTACTTTGTCAATTAAAACAATGGCTGCCATTTACCGAACAAGTAACAGTGAGATGTTAATAACAGCAGGTATATGTAAGTACATAACAATAGACAGCCTATGTGTCTGTGCATTGTTACTAACGTACGTAATTCTATAGTTAGATCGTGAGCGATATTCGTGTCTGTTCATATCACCTAACATACGGCGCCCAACCAGAAAAGAAAGAAAATACATTTATTTGCGGCGGTAAACATGACGCAAAAAGTACAAGTTGGGGAAAAATATGCGTCACATTTACACACACCATCGCTCAGCATAATGCTGTTACGTAATGCGAGACAGAACCACAGCGCTGATTTTTGAGATTTTACAGAATAGACCGGCTGGAATAACCGAATATAAAGTGCCATCGACACGATAGGAGAAGTTGGCTTAGTTAGTTAATTAGGGTCAGTCGCATACCTGCAACAGCAGCGATATACTGGTTGGCTTTCCTGGTCTGTCCGCCCTTCTCCTGGACATCCAGCATATGCATCGTTGGCTTATCCATCTTTGTTTAGTTATGGTGTCCTGGTACTCGCATTCTGGAACAAGAAAGAAAAAGAGTTTTTTATTATTGTCTCTCACAAGGTGAACTGAGGCCTGGTTGAAGGCAGATCCTTCACCATGGATGGACACCAGTGCCCTAATTACGTAACACAGTTTCAATCACAATGCAAGAGTTTTGAAGGATATTTTTAATGCATTGCTAAAGATAGTGCCATCCATGAAGACGCGCCCCACACTCTTCTTCCTAATCGCTTACAGTACAAGTGTGCAACATTCCGTTAGTGTTTTAGTTTTTTCGATCCACACCTAATTACTTATTAGTGGGTAATTAGTATGTATCGAAAAACTAAAACATTAGCGGAATTAACTGGCGATAACCTAAAGTTTAGGAAGAAGATTGGGGCGCGTCTTCGTGGATGGCATTATCTGTACATAGGTTTGAAAAATTCGACTGCTTAACAACGTAAATAACGAAATAAACGTAACTGAACTGTCAAAATGAAAGGGATTACGATCATGTCACTTTATGTGTGTTACGCAATGACTCCGCTGGTATAGGGAATCCGCTGTATGCTGGAAGCTTAGGAGCGTTCGTCGTGGCGATTCTTAGGAGCGTTCGTCGTGGCGATTCTTAGGGGAGAGAACCTCATGTAAACCATTTGTCATTTGTCATTTATCCATTTCAAATAAAAATAAAATAACATGATGATAATTTTTGAATTGGTTCAAAAACTAAGTGAGAAGGTCCATTATTTTCTTGTTGGGTTACCCTCTGGGGGCCCGGGAGATACGTCGCACATGCACGCAGAAAACAGTTTACCCTACTACCTCCCAATATAAGACACTTAAATTAAACAGTCACTTTTATAATTTAATGACAGATTATACAAAATTTACGACAAAACAACATTTTACTACCGCTATTTAGGTTAAAATTAGCAATAGGTACATACATAATCGAAGATGGATATCACAAACGAGTTCCATTGGTATTTAATAAAGATTATCTCGGATATTAACAAGTATGGCGTCCTTGGTACGACCGCTGTGGACTGTGCTAATAATATGCTTAATTGTGCTAATTTGTACAGCAAATACCTCTTTACGAGTACCGCTCTATGGTTCTGTTAAATCGTATTTAACAACACAAGTGATTTAAATAAGTTGGAGTGAAAAACATAAGAGATTCGTAATTTTGCTTTCCTTTGCTTAACCTTTTGAATGCTGTAATCACAGAAATAATCAAAAAGTCATTGTGTCTCGCGTGGATCCACACGTACGATCGATACGAAAGGTTACCCACCCTTATTACAGCAATATTGGTCGAAGGTTTTGAAAATTATTTAAAGACAGAAAACTCATGATCTAATCTACATATGCCATTAAGTATTGATATTATAATCTGATAGTGTTAAAGATCTATAAAGATTTTTGCTTCATCTCCTAATCCGTCATTTTGCGAAATTTTCAGTAGACCTTGAAAGAAAACCTACGGGGTAATTGCGTAACACACTAACAGCCTCTCTAACAGTAGCAATGGCTATCATTTTGACATTACAACAACATTCATTGCGTTATTTACGTTGTTGAGCAGACAAATTTTTCGAAGCAATGGACTAGCGATATCCTTCAAAATTATTCAAATTGTGATTTATAGTGTGTTACGAAATTAGGGTGCTAGTCTTGCAATGGATTTTTTTCTACTTTATGGACACAACAGACCCTATCTATGCCTAGGCCATAAAAATACTAGTTTCATTTTTAATTCCGAGATTTTCTGGTACATTCTAGCGCCGGATGCTGTAAACAGATGCAGTTCCTAACAGGGGTCAAACCAAGCGCATAGCTAGTACATTACTGCGCTAACGAGGCTCAATGGAGCGAACGAGGTGATCACCAGTCATGGTCCCGATCGACAGATCCATAAAACTGTAGCTATTGTATACTTATTTCCGCGCTGTTGGGATCGGTAGGGCTGGCCAGAAATATTATTAGATTTCGATGCTTCCTGTGGGTTATTAATCAGCTTATAATGTTCCCACTGCTGGGACACAGTCCTCCTCTCTTCGAGAGGGAGAGGGCTGTAATCTACCACACGAGCCCAGTGCGGGATGGAAGACATAACATGTCTTCGAATTTTTGGTTCTAGGACATCATGTCGGATTCCTCTCGATGATTTCCTTCACCGTTTTGAGAGAGAGAGTGGTGATGAAATTATTTACTAAGTAAAGCGCCTGCCTGGATTCGACCCTACGACCCTCGTAAGTCGGGGCCGTTACCACTGGGCCACCACCTGCTCCTCTTAGGGTAAGGAACGCGCTAAAAAGCTAGTTTAGAATACAACAAGCATAGATTTAGGTATTATTAGAAGGATCTGCAGGCAAAAAGCGAGACTGTCTTTCCGTGTTGAGATTCAACCATTACTGGTTTGCGGAGGTTAAATAGGCAGTCGCTCCATGTAAAATACTGGTATTTAGCTGCAACCGGTTAGGCTGGAAGCCGACCCCAACATGGTTGGAAACAAGCTAGCCAAATGCTGATGATGATTCAATACGACATTTGAAACGCCAACATTAAAATCATCCAACAACCCTACTTCAGAATAATTAATGCATAAGAATGACTCTTTGTTTTCCAAGGATTTTTATAGGTTAACAGTCGGCATTCATAGGTTCTAGGCTAGCCCACACGGACGGAATTATATGAAGTTTGATTACATACATGCCAAGTGGCCACTTGGCATGTATGTAATCAAACTTCATATAATTCCTATTTTGCTTTCCTAAAAATATGATTGACCTCTCTATAATAAAATGATTGCGCCTCATTTTGTGAATTCCAAATAATTCCTATTTTGCGGTCCTAAAAATACTAAATAGGCAAGTAACTGCGACCAACTTGGATGTAGCGTTCGTCGATCGCTGCTGCGGCACCGCTCGTTTCGCTCGCTCAGCTTGCGCGCAGTTGGTCACAGTTCTAACCTAACCAGTTCCATTGGTCGGGGTACCCTAGCTTATTTACTGTGACGAACTGTGAGAAAAGGCCGAAAAGTTAAAATGGGGTGAATCATTAAGAAATGTGTGCACTATTAGAAGCGCAAAAGTTTTAAAAGGTCAATAAGTTTCAAGTGGATCTGTTAAATATTTCCACATAAACTTCCTGTCTGTGTCTTGTCTTAACACACAAAAACCACGAACAAACAAGACAAACATAGCCCACAGACAATCTGTGTTATTTAGCATTCCGTGGGTTGAACTAATAGACAAAGCAAATATTTGTTACGTTAGGGCAATGGACTCATGACCCTGGATTAGAGGTGTAATTGTCTATTCACGATTGTATTAATTTGGACCAATTTTGATAAAATTTTGTATGGAGGTAGCTGACACCCTGGATTAACATATAGGCTGCTTTTTGTCCCGATATTCCCACGGGATCGGCACTTATGCTGGTGAAACCGCGGGGCGCAGCTATTATTATTAGAAGACGTACCCAGAAGTGATTTATAAAACATGTGGTTTCAAAATGATGGTTGCCCAGCTCACTATGCCCGTCCTGTGCGAGAATACTTAAACCAAGAGTATCCAGGGCGTTGGATCGGGCGACTTGGTCGTATCTTATGGCCATCCCGTTCACCCGATCTAAACCCCCTGGATTTCTTCTATTGGGGTCGTCTTAAAGACAGAGTCAGGAGCACTACCCATTCGCGGTTTGCTCAGACCACCATCATGTTTCGGCAGACATGGCCACAGTGCATGCAGTGCATGGCCATGGCAGTTCTAATAGGTTGCGAATTTTGTCTTGTAAGAAAAACCGGCCAAGTGCGTGTCGGACCACGCACAATAAAGGTTCCGTATTTGGGATGACTTTCCTTAGAACAAACTTAACATTTTAGTTGAATAATTGTTCTCCCATAAATCGATTTACGGCAAGATTAATTCTCCAACTGCAAATAGTAAGTTTGTAGTAGTAGTTATATGATAAAACTACAAATCAACGATGTTGTGACTTTTTTCTTTACTTATGCTGTGAGACCTTCCTTCTTGCCAAATTTCATGATTCTAGGTCAACGGGAAGTACTCGCAAATAAATATATTTGCGAGTATCGAAATATGTCGCATAAATGGCCGTATATTTTATTGCGTTGACTTAGAAGCTTGATTTTTTTAGAGCTCCAAGGGACCATAGACCTACGTTTTTGATATTAATTTCAATATGATACCTCCACGTTTTCCTGAGAAAAAGGGTCTTGACAGACAGACAGACGGACGTACGGTTGGACGGACAACGAAGTGATCCTATAAGGATTCCGTTTTTTTCCTTTTTGAGTTACGGAACCCTAAAAATTAAGGGGTTTCTTTAAAAAGAATCTCGCTGTTCAGTGAGGAGATCAGGAGACCATTCTAAGAATCACTTTGCAGCCGTATTGTTGTTATGAGCTGGGCGGGGGACCGCCGCCGCCGCCTCCAGATTTGTTAAACGAGCTACACAACACAAAGTAAGACAGATTATTTAATCTAATTCCATTTTACAAAAGGAAGTTGTCGCTTATTCTGTTAACCTAGTTATTTATAAACCGAAGTTTTGGTTGTAGGAAGAAGTTTATTCTTGTATGTTCTTTACAATGCGATCATAATAATAAGAATTGTGACTGGCTCTGAAGTGAAAGTGAAGACCCTTATTACGTAACACACTATCAATCTCTATCTGAATCATTTTGAAGGATATTGCTAATCCATTGCTTCATATGTTCGAAAAATTTGAATGTTGCTGAACTGTCAAAATGAAACTGATTCCGATTGATAATGTGTTACGCAATTGCCCCGCAATTTTCAATTTCGCTTCTAGGTAAATTGTACGAACAGTAAAAGACTGATAGGTATCTTTTTACAGAAGAACGCTGCTCGTGCTGTGTGTTACATAATTATAAATTAGGGTGCAGTCAATTACGTCAATTAGTATGAATTATCATAAATATTTCTAAATAACTATTTATTCGTATAATTATCAAACACGTGCCTCTGAACATATTGGTGTTATTCCAAGAAGGTTGCTAATGCGCACTCAATTGGCGCCAAATCTGTACGTTATCTCTTATCAGTTATCACCTTATCAGGCAATTCATCAGGGATTGTGAAGTGTCATCGTATCGAATGACGGAAGCCTGGCTCAAGTGGTTCAACCTTGGAAACATAAAGATATTGTTACACGTCATTAAGGTATTTCATTTCCATTTTACAGGTATTCCATTGAATACCTGTAAACCCTGTGTAGGATTAACCGGTATACCTACCTGCAAACCCTGTGAAAGATTAGGTACTAAATATTCGTATTTAATTTTAATTTATTGTAATTTATATTTAATTGATTACACGGTATCGTGTAATGTAAACCATAGAATAGAAAAATCACTTGTTTTTTCTATTCCGTGGTGTAAACCCTTTGTAGTATTAACGGGGACAGTTACTAAACTGGTATACCTGCAAACCCTGTTTAGGATTAACGGGTATACCTTTCTTAAACCCTGCGTAGGATTAAGGGTACGGGTATACCTGTAAACCCTGTGACTGTTGAAAAATCAAAATTTGATTTATAACCACGATATCTATGTTTATAACAATAGAAATTCAATCGTGTCTCATTACTTCATTAGCCACAGTTGAGCTAGCAACAGTACACTCTGTAATATGCAAATACTCGTATACAATTTAGTTTAGTAGTCATTTTGACGTTCAAAAGTGATTTTTATGTGCCTATTTAAAATAAAAGAGTTGACTTTCTGCGATATGAATCGGTCATTAGTCAACAGCAATTCTTTCTACCCAGTGTGTGCTGTGGCGGCTAATGGTTATTGATAATGAGTGAGCAGCTTCCTTTTAAGCGTTGATAACTTGATAACGTTTCTACAAACGTATTTTACGTATTTTATAAATAATTTTATTTCTGTAAGTAGGTTTTTACAAACACTTTTACTACACTTTTAAAAACTAGATGAGGTCGGCGTTTCCTATCTGACTACTCTGAGAAGAAAGGCCGAAACAAACTCAGAGGTCACAGTCTCTTTTAAAATCCAGACATAATCTTGGTCAGATCATGTGAAGACCATGTAAATTGATGTCAGATTAAGTGGACCAGTCAAATTATTCCGATCTGTCCCCATAAGGGGACAAAGCAAGGTGACAGATCGGAATAATTTCGTACTCCTGAAAAACCTGCAAGCACTTAATGTTGCCTGTATA
Source organism: Hydraecia micacea (assembly GCA_914767645.1). NCBI lineage: Eukaryota > Metazoa > Arthropoda > Insecta > Lepidoptera > Noctuidae > Hydraecia > Hydraecia micacea. The sequence goes on from OU611798.1 coordinate 2,731,010, forward strand.
GACGGTAAACACTAGGTATTTGTACTTATGTACCTCATGTTTATTGTTACATGTATCAGCCCGTAAATCTCGGCCTTCTTATTAAATATACCACTCGAATTAAGACTTGAAGAGAGAGGAAGACGCCAGCATTAGAAGGGCATTAATACCAAAGCTTAGTCTGACGCCACACTACACACAATCCGAATCATTTTGAAGAATATTGCTAATACATTGCTTCATATGTGACGTCGCCAAGCGGTTGGTCGACTCTACGCGTGACCGGAGGGCTGGCCTATTTGTAGCCCAAAGAATAAGCCAAGCCAACCAACGGGGTAATGCTGCCAGCCTTTTGGGCACTTATTCCATTGACAACGATGCGGACGAATTTTTTTATGCCCAATGAGCTCCTGCCTTTTCCTTTTTTTCATAATATGTTCGAATAATTTATCTGCTCAACATAACGTAAATAACGCAAAGAATGTTGTTGAACTATCAAAATGAAACCCATTGCTTCTGATAGTGTGACCCCGCAGGTCTGAGAAGACGACGCCAAGTTCCACGTGTCCTCGTGAGGGACTTACATTCACATGTAGTCGACAAACTTAGGGGGTAGCTTGTCCTTTATCGAAACAAGCTAGGATACTGTGCAAACTGGAATTTTTTGTTTTAAAGAAAGTATTATCTGTTTTTAGGTTTAGTTGATTGTGCTGATGTTACAGGGCGACGTTATCGCTCAGCGATGAAGCCCTTAAAATAAAAATAAAATAAAACTTAGGAGGAGGACGGTTGCAGTTGGTGATGGCCACAGAGGGTGACGGCGTCCTATGGTCAACCGGGGGGAGTTCCTAAGGATGATTAGCACGAGTGCGTTCCAACCCTCTAGGCAGAGGAAGTTTTAGGGAATCTGTGTGTTTTTAGTCTGAAAGAGTCTGACAGACGTGGTGGATTACGGCCTCTCACAGTGAGAAGGATTTATTTAAAGATAAGTGTTCATGAAGCCACATTTAACTAGGAACCACAAGCCCTGTATTGAACGTTCCAATTGGAGCCCTTTTGTTGGCATTGAGCCACGAGCCCCTCTATCAACAGAATCCTCAAACTTTTTTGCTAACAAGAGAAACGAGGCCCTTTGCCATCACGAGCCATGAGTCCCATTTCAGCAGGAGCCACGAGCCACAATCAGGTGCTTGTTATGAAATGTAAATAGTTTTATCTATGGAAACGTGACGATAACACCGATTATGCAGCTAGTTTTTATGTCGCACTATCATAGTCAAAATGTGTAATCAACATTGATTTTTGTGATAACGATAGTCGCGCGATTATTTTTACGCACTGCGTGTGTAAAATATTAATGTTTATGAGCCAGGGAGAACTGATAATCATCATCATCTGCATAGCCTTTTCCCAACTATGTTGGGGTCGGCTTCCAGTCTCACCGGCTGCAGCTGAATACTAATATCTTACATGAAGCGACTGCCTATCTGACCTCCATAACAACCCAGTAACGAGACTGTTTGTCAGACTTGTCAGGGAGAACTGATAATTAGAATTAATGAAATGCAGTGACTCCAGCGTGGTTTGACCACTCGATTAATCGTATGATCGCCAAGATTTGCACTAGCCCCTGAAGCTTCATATTCATGGTGCTACAGAGACCATTGCATATCAAGGAGTAGACTGGGGGGCGCCGTCATGGTACGGAAGACGTGCCCTTAGAACGGACAGACAGACACCAGCGGAGCTTTTTAGAGCGTCATGCTCGAAAACTGATTAGAATTTAGAAAAAGTGTAGACAAAAGTTGTAGAAATCTCCCACCAACTGCAAAACAGTTGTCCTATACACTTTTTCTAAATTCTAATCAGTTTTCGAGCGCCACGCTCTGAAAAGCTCCGCTGATGTCTGTGTCTGTTACCTCTTCACGCTTAAGCCACTGAACCGATTTAGATGAAAGGCATAGAGATAGTTTGAGTCCCGGGAAAGGACATAGGACAGTTTTTATCCCGATATTCCCAAAGGGAAACTTATGCGGGTGAAACCGCGAGTTTCGGTTCGGCGCGGATTCGGATTCGGTTCGCGGTTTCGGTTTATCTAAATACTAATATCTACTAGTATTTAGATAAAAGTTTCGATAACTCAACGGCTGAGCAGGTTTGGATGAAATTTGGTAGGTAGATAGATTAGGACGTGGATTAACATATAAGTAGACTACTTTTTATCCCGAAATAACGCGAACGAAGTAGCAGACAACAGCTAGCGTTTGACAAAAGTCGTTTTTTCGAAAATGTTCACTTTTCCGGAACGTGTAGTTCGAAAATGGGTAGGTAGGAATTCGAAAAAAAAGTGTTGAAACAAAAGTTGTAGAAAATTTTCTTAGCTTTCATTACGTAGCAGAACTTTTTTCTCTACCACGCACCGTTTTAAAGATATTAGCGAAAAACTAAGAGGGAACTTTAATCCCAACTCCGGCTCACCTCCCAAGACGCGGGGACTTTTAGTATGTTTGTTTACTCCCTAAGCTCCTGAACAACTTTCTGAAGAAATCGCTTAGAGCCCAGCTCACGCACCCTACAACTCCTTTGTTGAGTGGACTAGTTGGCAAGAAGCAATGTCATGTAGCACAAGTAAAAGAAAAAATCCGAAATCCGTAAATTTTTTGTTACTCCCATTTGACCGGTTTTTCATATTTCGGGCCCCGAACTAATTTTATGTCCGTAAGTGATGTTGTCAGTCTAGGAAACAACCTTAATTTTGGCCGGAACACAGAATTCGTGGGAGTAGACCTGCTGAAGTCCTGAACTTACTGTGTCACAACACTAGTTTCATAATATAATCCTACTTTACATAATTAAACTGATATAAAGTAGGCAGGTATTACATTAATACTCGTATGAATAATACGACTCGTTTACCCTCAATTAACCGCATTATAGGCATACGAGCCAACCAAGGATACAGGTAATATCACATGCATTTGATATTCAAGCATATTTGTTCGGGACTAAGTTTATGTTACTACGCGACGGTGTTGCCAAGTCACAAATTGTAAAATTGGTAGAAAATGTCACTTGTAATGCAATAGATAGATTTGTAAGTAGTTAGAAGTATGCCATCCATACAAATATAAAAAATAACACTTTTTTCTTAATATCTATGATCACAGTCCTTATTGAAAGAGGATAGCGCCTTGAAATGAGTGCAGTAGTAAATGTAATTATTACTTACACAGCTGATAATAGGTACCTACTTTAACTGGTTTAAGTATAAGGTAAATATTCAGTTCATTTCTATTTAACATAATAACATTTTGTAACCGACAACTGAACCTCTTCGTCCAATTCGTTATTTCTACTAAATTGTTGGAAGGATGGCAACACTGCCGGGCCCGGTTTCGTTCGTGGACCGAGACATGTAAATGTTAATTGAATATGTACATACTTAATACGTATTATTGTTAAACAGGTTTCAGTGACCTAACATTTGCGTAATAATATTCTTAGGGCAGGTAGAGGAAAATGGAAACATCTTGGATCTTATGCTAAGCGTGAAAATACAGCTAAATACGATGTTTTCTTTCGTCCATCGTATTTCAGTGATGAAGTTCACATTTTAAAAATGTCCTACCAATACAAAACATAACATCACGTTGGTAGGTATTCCAAAGCAGAAGTTATTGGCTTCTCCAAAATACTTTTTACACTAAAAAAAAATGCTGTACTGGCCAAATACATGCGAGCAGCGGCCGGCAAAAGTTGTATGAAAATACATATCTGTCGTGGTTTAGCGGCCAAATAAATTACATAGTAAACTCATATCTGTCGTGTTATTTAAAAATAGAACGATCGTGGTAACCAAGGAGGTAACTTATCAAAGGTTTTATTTAAATTTCGAACTGGCTTGCAAATAGAAAGCTGTTTATTGATAAAAAAAAACAAATGAAAAATTAATGTTGTTCGTTGTTCGTCATTGATTTTGAAAAGTAATTGTATTTGACAAAAAACTTCTGCCTAGGTATACTTAGTTTATTTTCCTCGCATTATTTGAGAAAAGTACTATACAAGCCTTGGCCACAACTAGGCATAATCAATACCTTACGTACGTGTGCCTCGGTTCGTCCTTCAATGCCTCTTTTGTTGGCCGCTGCAGTAATGCACTATTTTGACACTAAACTTGCACGAAAAATGTGATAACACTTGCCCCAATCTGGAATCAGGCGCAGTCATCGCATTTACCAAGATAAGACCAACAAAGATGTCGTAAAAAATATCGGCAAAAATCACGTAATGTTCGCATGTAGTTCTTTTGTTTTCTATATCAAAATTCGACCTTATTGTTACTGACATAAGAAACTAATAGCAAGGAGGTAACTCTCTATCTTCAACTGCAATACTTATCAGGAGATTATGCTTGTGATACAACAAGCTTTAAGATAATCCGGCAATCTACTACCGTACAATAAACGTACTTATCTGAAGTAATCCGTTTCAAATGTGTGATAATGTCTGTTATACCTACCGTAGATCCGTTTCGTTTATAGTTTATTGTGGCCAAAATAAGTAGATACGTGAGGGCCATATTATATTGTTATTTTGAAAGGTTCACGTTATTATCGCGTGCTACGAATCCATACTTATATTATAAATGCGAAAGTCTGTCTGTCTGTTACCTCTTCACGCTTAAACCGCTGAACCGATTTGGATGAAATTTGGATAGAGATAGGTTGAGTCCCGGGAAAGGATATAGGATAGTTTTTATCCCGATATTCTCACGGGATCGAAACTTATGCGAGTGAAACCGCGGGGCGTGCGAATATCGAGATAAAAAGTTACCTATATGTTAATCCAGGGTGTCAGCTACCTCCATACAAAATTTTATCAAAATTGGTCCCGCCGCTTGAGCGTGAAGAAGTAACAAACATATAAACACACACACAATCACCAACTTTCGCCTTTATAATATTAGTGTGATTATATTTTAACATAATAATTATGAGCTCTAGTTGTGCAAGTAGGTAGTGTACCTACCTACTGTATGTGATAAAAATGTTCATTAACTTATCTCCCGGACAAAGTGCATTGGGCACGATTGTAATGTGACCATAGATATCCGAAATGTGACCTAGTATAAACTTTTTAATTATTGTTATAAGTAGATTATGAATAGTTGTTCAATAGCTGAGAATTTCAGAAGAGCCTGCAAAGGCTAAGTTAAGTCATTGCTGAAAAGAATATTCATATTGCGTAAGTAATTAGGAAAGTTTTGGGAACTATGAACGTGTAGGACCATAAGAATAGGGGAAGACAAAAGAAACGATGGAATGGAAGAACTGTGTGAAAGATGATAATTATGGCTAGAACGGCACCCTAATTGCGTAACACACTATCAATCAGAATCTGAATCATTTTGAAGGATTGTGCGAAAAAATTGTCTGCTCAACAACGTATTACCCCGCAAGAGTGACTATCGATATGACGACAGTATGGAGGAAAAAGATATTTATGTTGCGCCGACCCCAAAAAATTGGGATAACGGCGAAGGAGAATGATGATGATGATTTAATTATGAATGTGTGTGTATATCTATAAAAAAACTGGTCAAGTGCGAGTCGGACTCGCGCACCGAGAACTCCGTACAAAGTAGGTATGTAAATAGTTTTAAAACTATTTTTTTTGTAATGTAAAGAACTATTTTTCCTTTACTTGTGCTAAATGGCATTACTTCTTGACAAATTTCATGATTCTAGGTCAACGGGAAGTACCCTATAGGTTTTGATTTCGGAACTTAAATGCCCGTATCTTTTGATTGCGTTGACTTAGAAGTTTGACTTTTTCACTGCTTCTAGGGATTGCAGCCCTGAGTATTTGATATTAATTTCAACTTGATAACTCCACGCGTTCCTGAGAATAAGGGTCTTGACTGACGGACAGACAGACGGACACCGAAGTGATCTTATAAGGGATCAGTTTTTCCTTTTTGAGGTACGGAAACCTAAAAACAGTACGTTTTTAACTAGGCACATCTAAAAATAGGGTAAGTACCTAACAGTCGGGTAAAAAAAGTGCTAGTAATTTTCTACCTACATCTAACAAGTGAACTTAGGTATAAGTCCGGCGCGTTTCTAAATTTGCCAAAGATGTAAACAAAAAATGGCCGCTCGAAATTCAATAAAATCGATATACAAGAACATATTTTATTTTAAGTAATGTTTGTTTTCGTCTAAATCTCCGAGCTAACTAGATAAATGTTCTTGTATATCGATTTTATTCAATTACGAGTGGCCATTGTTGTTTACATCTTTGGCAAATTTTGAAATGCCGGACCTTAGGTACATTATAGGATGACCAGTAGTTTTTGTCAATTGTCTAGAACACAATTTTTAGTATATGCGATAGGGACGCATTAAGGACAGTCATGTTAGTTAGGTAAGTACTTGCCTAAAAAAATAAAAAAGTTATGCATAGGTATATAATCAGCCTATAATGTGCTACTGCTGGGACACAGGCCTCCTCTCTGTGAGACGGAGTGGGCCGTATTCCACCACGCGAGCCCAGTGCAGTTTGTCACATATTTTAGAATTTTTAGTTCTAGTAAATGCCGGTTTCCTCGCGATGTTTTCCTTCACCGCATTTTAAGAGCAGTGGTGATGGAATAATTTACACAAAGTAAAGCGCTTGTCTGGGTTCGAACCTACGACCTACAACTCGTAAGTCGCGGTCGTTATCACCGGGCCACCTCTGATCTCTTGAAAATAGCTGTGATCGTTCTTAAAAAGTAGGTATCACTTATTAAATTTTTTTTATGGTACCTACCTTCATAAAAAATTATGGTTATGGATAAGTGACACTTTTTATAGAAACAAACTGATTCTAAACCACTTCATAATGATTAACTACAAAAAATAACATTACAAAATGATATTGGGTCATATTTTATCATTGGTTTTTATCGAAAATTACGTTACTACAGATAAGAATTAACAAGTCAGAGTAAAAACGTACACACGCAACATATCAAGCTATAATTTCCAGTTAGAGTTGACCTCGCATTACATAGGCTTTTCGTATAATGAGAAGTTAGCTTATACTGGAAATGTATCCGTTCGTTCGTACTATCTACGTACCTTCCTATCCTAACCTATTTACGATACTATCAGACGTTTCTATTCGTAATCGACGGGATAATAATAAATTATGCGTACCAAGATCAACCACGGCATTGATGCGTAAAAGTATTTTTTGTTTAGCACCAATCATTTATAATAAAATCCCAAAACCATTAGACAAATGCCTACTGCTCTGTTTAGGATACCTACATTTAAAAAAATATCTCATTGCCTAATGCTATTATACCATATCGGAATTTTTAAATGACCGCAAAATTAAATAGATTCCTATAATTACGATATTTTCACAATTTGACCCCTAAATCTGTAAAAACAATACTTTATTTTTTTAATTAGCGTTAGGATTAAGTTATTAAAACGTAGTTTGCTGTGTAGACTCAAATTTTTTATTTTTTATGGTTTATTCTAAGCCAAAAATAGGTATGTTGTTTTGTACGCCATAAATGGCAAAGTATGCAGATCTACCTGTTATTTTAAGACCTTGCACATATTATTTGATGTAGGTAAGTATACTCATGTTTTACAATAAATATATTCCATGACAAAAGTAAAAAAAAAAAAACAGATAAACAATTTGTGACATTATCTGTTTAAGTAGGTAGGTAGGTACTTACTTTATGATACAATGGATCAGAAAGATACTGATCACTGGCACTCCTATACGAAAACCGATTTTATACTGCCACGTAATTGAGGAATAAAAACCTATGGTTTTTGTTGCTTTAGAATAAAACACATTGCGTAACTAGACTGAATTCGTATATATTTACATCTTGGCCTCTTCCACTGCTGGGCATGGGTCGTTCCCAAATTCCGCTACAATATTGTGCCTTTCATTTTGACAGTTCAAGAACATTCATTGCGCTATTTACGTTGTTGAGCAGACAAATTCGTATCTAACAATATGATTAAAAAAAAAATGAAAAAAAAAATCCTTCAAAATCTCCTTTAAAATGATTATTGCGCAATTAGGGTACTGGTTCTTAGATAATAATTTAGGCTAAATTTAGGCAATGCCGGCAGCCTTTTCGTCACTTTTCCCATTGACAGCGATGCGAACGAATTTTTTATGCCCAATGAGCTCTTCCGATTTTCTACTTGTACATAATGTATTTATGTTTAAATGTTAGTCTGTATAAATTGTTTTCCAACAACCATTACCTACCTACCTAAAATTACTCGTACCAAGAGAGGATCTTCTCAACAGCAATAAATTAAGTACCTACCATCAATGACAGCTGTCAAAGTCCAGCGGCTCTGCCAAACGCCAGCGCCTGGCAATGGAATCCTATCGTATGGGTAGGTTGACTAGAACTATGTATATACGGCGCCAACATTACTAAATGCAGGGTCATAGGGTTAAAGATCACAATGGGGCCAAGGACAGGTTGTGTAGGAATTAGGGCCAACTTACCAAGCAAGTGCAGTCTCGAAGAAGCTAACTAGTTTCAACTGTCGCCAATTTCAAATATTTTACTTGATTGATTTATTTAGTAGTGCCCAAGATACAGGCTGGGACCAACGCAATCTCCATATATGGTAATTTTAATGTTGAACTAAACGATTTTAAATTCTGCGCATTTTTGGCCCTACTGTAGAGGCAGAATAAAATGACGTAGAACACAATGTTGTCAGCATTAAAAAACTAATTTTAAAAAAATTGGAAAATCCAAAAGTGCACGACTCATATTGCTTATTTTTGATCGTATAAAAAACCATAGATATATGTAGATATTATATTAGTTACTTTTTTTTATTAATTATATTAAATTACTTTGAATAAAAGAGCCATTTTCAATAGGGTTCCTCCTATGGATGAAACCACATGAAACGAATCTAATTGACTCAATTAATTGATTTTTTCGCAAGCTAAAATTTTTTCAGGTTTCACACTTGCTTGACGGGATTTTTTTTTTAATATTTTGATGTTTTTTCGTTTCTACTGCATTGAATAAATTTTTCATAAGCACAGAATTAATCTCCATTAAATTATCTATACAGTGGTATATAAATTAAGTAGTTTATGTGTACTAGCAGGAGTATAACAATAGAAACAGTTGCAGAAAGGAGGCAAATATTTTTTTCGATCGTAAGGCATTGTCTAATGCTTCGAATTCAGCGTGCAATATTGCTAAATTAACCGGGAGATCCGTACCGTATTATCACAGTGCCGAGCTTAACCCGACATACTCCATTTGAAAGGTCATTGGCCTAGAAATTAAGCACTTTTTACACTATCGGTTATATGGGTAACTGTTTCAGATTTAAGTAAGTCCAACTATGTTGGGGTTGGCTTCCAGTCTAACCGGATGCTGCTGTGAGCTGATACCAGTATTTTACATAGAGCGACTGCTTATCTGACCTCCACAACCCAGTTATTGGCTAATACGATACTCCTTGATAAGACTTGTCAGATTTCGGGCTTCTGACGAACCGTAACGACTGTCAAAGATCCACGAATGACAGCCGGCACCAACGCAACGGCTTAACGCGCTTTCCGAGGCACGAAGGGGTCTTGGTATGTAAAGATGGCCACCCATCCACGATCCAACCGCGGCAAGCGTAGCTTAACCTGATCGATCGACCCGTGCGGCTGTTAGCCACAAGCCCCTCCCTAGTATACATAGGTACCTATGAGTTATTTTTTAGGAATCCCAGTACCTATGCCAAATTATTAAGCTTTTCTGTGAGTTAAGACGGATTAAAACTCCCGCTTACTAAGTAGGTCAAGACAAGACAATCAATGTAATCAGATTCCCCGAGAATCGATCATGGCCGTTTAGACCACATGCAGTCATTGTATCCTCCGGTATCGCACAAAACTACGTAGTAAGTGCATCAATACAACACACAACACAATAGATCTACAATTTCCAATAGATAATTACATTACTACTACTTCGTTAAATTGCGCGCTGCTGTAAACAGCGATTTTTCACACCACACATATAATAAGCCTATGCTCAATATCCTCATGTCGAATGCACTGCCAAATCTGTAACATCGTCCGTTTAAATGTGCCCTTTTTTTTTGTGTGCGGTGGAAATCTAACTTGTGTCTTTATAACACAGCAAGTAGGTACCTACAAAAAAAAAACATTTATTTCTAGCAGCACAATAACAACCTAGGAACATATAATATATTAGACTTTGTATAAAACAATACAAATCAAATAATAAAAATAACATAAGATCTCATGATGAACGTAGAATATAATTATGGTTGATAGAGAGTAGGTAGGTAATTCATACTGACCTCCTGACTTGACTATAAAGAGAAATATAAATCTCGCCTGATAAATAATTGATTTATACAAAACATCGTGATTTTGTTATACGAGTAAAATGCATGAACTATGAACACGACAGAATATAATCTTAGGGTTGGACTAATGTATTGTGTAGGTATGCACAATGTTTGTGTTTATTTATTTATTGTATTTAATCGATTTTTATTTTACCTACCTACCCTACATAAAAAATTCAGGAGTTTATTTATAAACGTTGCTTAATGTTAAATAATGATTGTGACCATACATTTATGACGTTAAATATACAAAGTGTTATAAAATTAACGCTACAAACTTTAAGAGGTGCTTTAGACCATCGAAATGAACAACTGTCACTATGGGACCAACTCTGGAATCACGAAAAAAAAAATCTGCTGTTTCATACATTTTGGTCAAGTAGGTAAAGTATTGAACTTTTGTATGAAACAGCTGATTTTTTTTCGTGATTTCAGAGCTGGTCCCATAGTGAAAGTTGTTCAATTCGATGGTCTAAAGCACCTCTTAAAGTTTGTAAGGTTAATTGTATGAAAAGTTGAAAACATTTCCTTAAGTAATATTTTTTGTTGACTTATAATTAAAACATGCAATGATATGCAGGTAGAAACTTAGGTTTAAGCCACCAAAATAGGTACCAGCCTATTATTCTCTTTGATTGTCCCACTGCTGGGCAAAGGCGCCTTTTCATACAGACTAGGCACGCACGAGCATCGATCACCACATTTGCTCAAGACGGCAATTTCAGACTTTATATAGTACCTATCTGTATAAATGTAGGATATTACTTTTACAAAGAAAGCTAGACCACTGACAATGTTAAATGCGTTGAGTTTCAGGTATATATGCAAATACTATTTTGTAGTAGGTACAGACGCCAGCACATCGAGGTACTACAATCTGTCAAATTTATTTAATAGATTTTCAACTTTATCGCTGAAGTTTAAGGTTCAAAGTTGATTGGGAAGTTTTGACAGTTTCGGGTAGCTTGATGTGCTGGCGTCTGTACCTCGACTACATACCTAGTTGTTTTAAGCATTCCTATCACGCAAATTGAACTTTGGCATTTATACCTATTTACTTACATAGTTTAGTATTAGTACCTACGACAAGTAGGTGTCTGTTGCATGATCGTTGTTAAGTAATTTGAATAAATCAAATATTCATTGTAATTCCTGCATATTTTTCAATTTAATCAAATACCAGCGACCATCGAGATTTCTTAATTAAGTAAATGTAAGTTTAATATATTATTTAAAATTAAAATATACATATCAAACCTTCCGGAATAAATTCTCTAAATAAAAACCACATCAAAATCCGTTGAGTAATTTAAGAAGAACAACGCGGTGACACAGACAGACACCGAGGTAGATGAATTATTAACGTAACTGCATTCACGATTTATTTGCCAAAAATGTAAACAAATATGGAAAAATATTTAAATTCTACATAATAACGTTCCTTCAAACATTTTTATAACTTTTTAAAAAGTGCTAGTCCATCTGAAATCAACTTAATTTGCCATTAAAATAAAGTTGATTTTTGTTTAACTTGAAATAATGTTAATTTGAAACATAAGTTTATTTTTAGCAGTTGTGTAAAAATAAAGGCAATTTGCAGGCCTAAGTTTAATTTGGCTTGCCGCTTTAGTTCTTAACCAAGTTTTGAAAATGTTGTACTACCCTCATATTCTTTAAGTAAGTACCTACGTAAGTGACAAGAAGTGGCAAGACAAAAATAAGTTAATCATCTTCACGAACCCTCGTCATACAAAAATCAAAATGAGACGTTTTTATGAATTCTAGGGTCAATAGACATTTTTTTTACACCTAGGTACCTACCTATGGTCGATGTTTTATTACGAAAAAGTGGCAGGATTTGTCTTCAATTTATCAATAATATCGAAACAAACCGTTAGTTGGTTATAAATCTAATTACGACGTTGATATCTTTAGTCGATACCTTATTATCGTTATTTACGACATCGGCATTAATCAAATCAATCAAAAATATCTATCGATTTCATTTCCGATGCTATCTATTAAGTATCGGATTTTCGAAATGGCTGTCAGCAATAAAGTAAAATACTTACCTAGGTAAACGCGTAACAAAAAAGGTTTCTACCCTACAAAAGGAAGATTTAACCTTCAGCAAACTACTTATTTTACCCACTCGCACAAAGGAATTACAGTGAATATTTTTTTTTATTTAAAGACTATTATCTTTTGCTTCAAACGGATCTGTGGGTGGTTGACGGGTGTACCCACGTACTTAGGTACTTTAGCACTACGTAGTACCTAAATCTAATTAAATCGATGTCTTATAGGGAGTTATGATTTTGATCAAACCAGGGGGTTTACTCCCTAGTCACGAAATCCGTAGTTTGAGCCGAAGTTACGGTTCCTTAGGCTGGCCGCATACGTCCGATTTCCTGATTCGGAATTCAGATTCGGAGACCCTGAATGCACGCATTTTATACGAAATCTTCTCTTTAGCACACACGTTCTTATATTTTCCGTCAGGGTTTCCGAACGGAAAATATAAGAACGTGTGCGCTAAAAAGAAAATTTAGTACTTATGAAATGCGACCGAATCAGGAAACCAGACGTATGCGGCACTTCCGGACATACGATTAGTTCGGGGCCCGAACTAAAGATGGGTTATTCCCAAAGTACAGACGCCAGCACATCAAGCTACCCCAAACTGTCAAATTTTCCCAATAAAATTTGAACCTTATTCTTTAGCGATAAAGTTGAAAATCTATTAAAGAAATTTGACAGATTGTAGTAGCTTGATGTGCTGGCGTCTGTACCTACTCCATGACAACACGATTTGACAGCTGTGCCTGAACCCAATTGTGTTTTTGCCCGTCCGAAAAATTCCGATCAACATCTTTCGAATGAGCCCGTATCTTCGTTAAAGGAGAGAGAGACCCCCAGAACCGAACTGTTAAAGATTCGACATTATTCTTGTCGGTGATATTTCGAATGTTTTCAAAATAAATACGAGTTACCCCAGTACCCACATGAGGCATAAAATTGTTTCTAGACGTTTTCAGAGACAGTATCTCAAAGTTTAAAACTAGGTCAATGATGTTAAATCTACCTTACTATAAGACAATGCTAATGCTTCAAGAAACGATCAATTGCAATTGGAAGTATCAATGTTTTGTGTATTTATTGACAATGGCTTCAATTGCGTTTGTTAGACGATCAATTTGCGCATCAATCAATCACGTAAAAATTGAAAATTCCCTTCAATTTATCGTTTCCCTTTTAGAAATTACAATAAGATTTTTTTTTTATGGAAGAAGACGATGGAACGGCCGAAAAGTCATAAATGCATGGGACTGACAGCAACAAATTATCCTGTTGAAAGTTGTTGAAGAAATTCGAACCGCGTCGTCGGAAAAATGATTCCCATTAAAATTGCAAGATAAAATAACGAATGGTTTTAAGTAGCTAGTAATCATCTCTTTTCAGCGACGCTTTTTTTGTGTTTCTGCCAATTTTTCGCCATTGGCAATGTTTAATACTTCAGAAAAACAACAAAAAAAAAACTAACATTGTGTTAAATGACATGTTGGCTGGACAAATATTTTTAACCGCATTGCGTCGATTTTAGAGATGATCGACTAAGATTATTACACATATTAGGTACCTATCTATTATAATTATCATCATTATATTTAGGTAGATAAGAACGTATAGACTTTTACAATTACGATGAAAAAAAAACTAGGATTTATAATAATACCTACATTGAAGGTACAGACGCCAGCACATCAACCTACTACAATCTGTCAGATTTCTGTAATAGATTTTCAACTTTATCGCTAAAGCATAAGGTTCAATGTTGATTGGGAAAATTTGGCAGTTAGGTGTAGGTTGATGTGCTGGCGTCTGTACCTAGGTCTCATTCGATTTTCCCTCCAAAAATTTTCTCGTGCTTCATTGGCAAAATTCGAAGAAAATGTGGGTTGTCTCTATTGAAAGTTGTGTCTACTCAATTTACAGATAGATAAAATTAAATGAATAAAAAATATTACACTCTATAAGTCCTATAGCCCTACCTTCATAAGGAAAAAAAAATACATTTCTATTTGCTCATTACTGCATGAATAATTCAATATTTTTAAATTTTTTACATAAATAATTTTAATTCAGAGTAATTTAAAATCTACTCAAAAATATATACTTAGGTAGGTACCATTTTTAAATCTAGTTAAGTAATTATAAAAATAATACTCACCGAATTATAAATAAAATGTCAAACTAATAAAAATTAACAACAAAACACAAAGTCACTGAACACGAGCGTAACCAGACAGGGCGTTTTTTTTTTTAAATTATGTAACGAGAATTGGCGCGGGACACTATCGGACAGCCAAACGCGCGCAGCGTCCGCACGATTTTGGAGCACTGGCCGAATTAAAAAAGTACCGACGTTTTTTGTACGTTAACGTGCGTGGGTACTAATGTTATGCAACCTTCATTTATTTGAAAAAAAAGTAAAATTTTCTTAATCCCGATTTTAACTTCGACCTTTTTTCATAAAACTTATTTTAAGAATACCCGGTATTGATTTTGACTTCAGCATTTATAAGCAGCTTTCCCGTTTTTCGTGTGACGTAAATGGAGGCGTGGCGCGGGTGAGGCACACAGGAAAGATAACAGGAAAGTCCACAGGTGGGAATACTTACGGTTGAGGTTAGGTAGGTCTATCTGCGTCAGTTGCTGTATTTACCTACCTGACCTACCTGACGCACTATTTTTCTCTGGAATGGAATTGCTATTTTTATTCAAATGTTGAGTGGAAATAGGTATAGTAGGTAGGTACTTATATTTATTCGTCAGAAATATTTCATGACCAAGGGTCACATGATCACATCATATTAAAGGGCTGCTAAAGGTTCATCATTCCGAATGATGTATTATATTATAGTCATCGGAATGAACCTTTACCAGCCTTTTATGATGTGATATCCTTCAAAATAATTCATTGTACTTGTGTTACGCAATTTGAGTGCAGGTTCTAGGATAGACTTAATTTTGAATAACAGCGTTATAAAAACGTGCCCTATTATCGGCGTGGGTGCTGTTATCCAGCCAGCAATTGCTCGGTACTTGCTGGCATTCAGGCCACCAGAGATAATAAGCATCTATTTAAAATGTAAACTCGATCAAATCATGCGGGTATTGTTCAATGTCATGGACATCATTACACACGACTTTATTTTTAATTAGGTTTCACTTTGAGAGCGTTTACTGGCGATCTCCTGTCAATGTTTTTTTTTTTAAATAATATGCAAACAAGCATGTCAGTCTTGTCTTCGCCAGTGTTATGTTAGACATCGGCTAGGAAATCCGATGTTTACCTATCTTAAAAAAATTGAAAGTCTCATTGGTTTTACTTCTAGTTCATGGTACATATTGTGCTATAGAATGATCACTGGCCCAATTCTGAACGATGACGGCAGAAAATGCTTTTTTTTTTTGTTATCCTTATATTGTGTCCCGATACCACTACTGAGCAAAGTCCTCCCCTTTTTCCTTCCAAACCTCCCATGTTGCCCTGCAAACGTTATCAGAAAGTATAGAAGTCAAAATATTCAAATTAACTGTAGGTAGGTAACTTACCAATCTACGAATACGCAAATAGTTGCATTTCACCATCTCCGAAACGCCTGCAATTAATCTTTAGCAATATGTTGTTCGTCGGGTATTTATTGATCTATCTATTAGGTTTCATAAGAATGAGACAATCTCCTCATTTGTAGACTGTAGTTATGATCTTCTCTTGGCTCTCTACCTTGTCATTGGTCACGTATCTTAAATTATTTGTATGTAAAAAAAACTATAACACCTGTATCTACATTATGCCATAAAAATTGTTTCATCAGTTTCGTTTGTTCCCTCTAGTTCTACTGAACAGTTCTACGGTAGAACTAATGGGATTTTTTTTTCTCACTCATCCCAGTAGTTAACATTTTTTAACAATATGCCCAAAAGATTAGGGAACTCTTGAAATATTTTAAAACTCTTTTCTTTTTTCTATAAATTCTTTGATAAAAAATAAACTGATAACATTATTGTTACTGATTTACTGCTGCTGCCTGATAGGTACTGCTTAGATATAACATTATTAAAAAAATACAATTACAATTTTGTATTAGTAGATTATATATGTACACGTTATTATTAATGCTAGTTGCATAATTATACATTGTTTCTTTAAAATATTTGTGCCACTCCATGGCGAAACATGTTGATCATAACCCTATCAATATGACCGTTATTGTATGTACCATGAACTTTTAATGCAAATAAAAATAATCTATTCTATACCGAAACGCCTGCAAAATAATATTTAGCAACATGTTGTTCTTCAGCTTTTACCAATTTATTAGATGACGCCCCCTAGCTAGATGGACCGGCGCGGCGACCCTAAAAATGAGGCTGGGACAGACTGGATGCGGAACTGCGATAAGCAGAGTTGATTGAGGAGATTCAGCCGTAGTCATTAATAGCAAATTGCATTCTTCTCCATCTTCTTAATCAGTGGCGTAGCTGAGAGGGGCGAGTGGGGCGGCTCGCCCCGGGTAATCGTGAAAAAATATAACAATCGGTAAATAAATAAAAATCAAATCAGTCTTTTCCCGTATCTCTCGTGTTCGGCAGGGTCGGCTACGTAAAAGAAACCATTATCTTTTGACGAGGGTCCTGTCTTTTATACAATGTGACTGCAATCAGACCTCTGCAACATAAAAGGGAAAATCATACACCCGTTCCTGGGTCAGAGTTTTGCATCTTTGACATTAGCTTAACGACTACTAGTATGGTAAGGATAGTACCCAGGACCAACGGCCCAACTTGCTTACCGAAGCACGGACAGCGGACGGTAATGAAATAAAATCAGCACTAAAAAATTCGATCGAACCCCGAACCTTGGAAGTCGGACGTTCTTACCACTCGGCCACCGTCGCTTATTCAGCGCGTCTTACGTTCATAGACAGCTTTCTGTCGGGGTGACACCATGACGACCGCACCGGGCGACACCGAAGCTAGCTACGCCACTGCTTGATTACTTCAATGACGAATGATGATCATTCTCCCGCCCTTATCCCAATTTATTCTGGGGTCGGTGCAACGTGTATTTTTCTTCCATACTTCTCCATTAGTCATCATCTAAGTACCTAGTCGACGCATAATTGAAGGAATAATAAAAATAAATACAATTTAAAAAAAGAGTTTATTTTTATTGATTAAATGAAATGAATGCTTACTTACTACGTTTATATAATATGAGTACCATGAAACAAAAATCAAATTAAACCTAAACAAAACTTAGCTACTAAAAACAAATGAAAAATTAATTAAAAGTTTGGCTTTCTAGGTTGTGATTCAAGCCGCAATTAGATTAATATAATTATAATGTTTATAATAATATAATATAGTTAGTGCCAGGAAAGATGAGACTTGACACACCACGTGGTTTGACTTGCGCAGTACACGATTTTAGGTCTCTTTAGCGGTATGAGGTCTGAGCGCGGGACGAGACCGGGCGTCATAGGGGCGGCGGAAAGAGCGCGGGAGGCGGGGTCGTCTCATCTTTCGTGGCGCGCATTGTACCAGCCTGTTATTGTCCCACTGCTGGGCAAAAGCCTCTTCTCATACAGAGAAGGCACGAGCATTGATCACCACGCTTGCTCAACGCGGGTTGGCGATATAATAATGTCTAAGATAAACTGATGGCCCTGTGGTTAACACCTCGCTTCTCATGCACACGAGGTTGTAGGGCCAAATCCGGGCAAGTACCATTGTGACTTTATAATGGTTTTTCATCTGGAATAAAAAAATTCAAGAATTTTCCAGTAGGATTAATTGCATCTATGAAAAGTACCAGCATAGCGTGTTTTAGAAACTCTCGTTTATTTACAGGTGACATCCCTAATATAAAATGAAATTATATAGATAGTGCCATCCACGAAGACGCGCCCCGCTCTTCTTACTAATCGCTATAGTGGTTATAGCTAGTTAATTCCGCTAGTGTTTTAGTTCTTTGATACACACTAATTACCCACTAATAAGTAATTACTGTGTATCGACAAAACTAGAACACTAAGTAATGTAAGCGATTAGGAAGAAGAGTGGGGCGCGTCTTCGTGAATGGCGCTACCTGTAGGTAACTAAAAAATATTTTGATGAAGTCTTAGACTCGTAGTAATATACATCAATGCCCGGGGATTAATATCTTTGGGTCGAAACTATGAAACCGTGGAAAACACGTTGTGACTTACCCCGGGCTAGGTCGCCATATTTGAAACACGCATTTATATAGCGGCGCGGGGGCTGTAGGGTCACAAACAGACAGGGAAACAAAATGCTTAATCACGTTTTCATTGTTAAGGGGGAAGTGCCAGGGTATCCCGCGAAATTCAAATTTACTTACGTTTTTCGCAATTTTCAGATCAGTGTCAGGTTGTATTTTGATCAAAATTTGATTCGCGACTATAACAGGTACGTATTTACAGAATTATAATCATTAGAATCATTAATACATCTTTCTAAGTTTTGTACCACGACAACAAATCTCTTATGGAAAACTGCTTAGTGGTACAAATCTAACTTAGAAAGATGTATTAATGATTCTAATGATTATAATTCTATAAATACGTACCTGTTATTGTCGCGAATCAAATTTTGATCAAGATACAACCTGACACTGGCCTGCAAATTGCAAAAAACGTAAGAAAATTTGAATTTCGCGGTCTACCACTGCGCATTCACCTTAAATCGATACTTAACTCAATCACAACTAAAATAGAGTTCAAAATGCCATAGATGATTCGCATCTGTATATTTAACTCTATATTGTTGAAATGTGTACATACATGCATATTGAGAGGACAAAGCAACTAATTAGGCCCCCGTAAAAAGATACGATCTTTGAAACTACACTACTTACTATTGACTATTTCTACTACTTTTTTTGTTTTATTCTACCCGCACTGAAATAATATAATTAGTATTAAGATTTATTATTCTCATGTAAGTGACGATTGTCTTAAATGATAAATAAAGTTCTTTAAACCGAAACTTGGTATTTGTTAAGTGAAATAAATTTAATTGAATAAAAATCAATTAGCGCTTTATATTCAATGGGTCGAAGTCCAGTTAACACAGCCAGGGTCGCAGGTGAGAGTATTATAAATCGTTCGAAGTCCAGTAAACATACTAAGAATCTAAGTAGTATAATTATATCGTTCAAGTCCAATAAACACAGCCAGCGTCGGGTCGGGGTATTATAAACCGATGAAAGTCCAGTAAACACAGCCAGAGTCGGGTCAGGGTATTATAAACCGTTCGAAGTCCAGTAAACACAGCCAGAGTCGGGTCAGGGTAATATAAACCGTTCGAAGCCCAGTAAACACAG
This sequence comes from Hydraecia micacea, assembly GCA_914767645.1. NCBI lineage: Eukaryota > Metazoa > Arthropoda > Insecta > Lepidoptera > Noctuidae > Hydraecia > Hydraecia micacea. The sequence goes on from OU611798.1 coordinate 2,750,837, forward strand.
CCAGAGTCGGGTTAGGGTAATATAAACCGTTCGAAGCCCAGTAAACACAGCCAGAGTCGGGTTAGGGTAATATAAACCGTTCGAAGCCCAGTAAACACAGCCAGAGTCGGTTTAGGGTATTATAAACCGTTCGAAGTCCAGTGAACACAGCCAGAGTCGGGTCAGGGTATTATAAACCGTTCGAAGTCCAGTGAACACAGCCAGAGTCGGGTCAGGGTATTATAAACCGTTCGAAGTCCAGTAAACACAGCCAGAGTCGGGTCAGGGTATTATAAACCGTTCGAAGTCCAGTAAACACAGCCAGAGTCGGGTCAGGGTAATATAAACCGTTCGAAGCCCAGTAAACACAGCCAGAGTCGGGTTAGGGTATTATAAACCGTTCGAAGTCCAGTAAACACAGCCAAAGTCGAGTTGGGGTATTATAAACCGTTCGAAGTCCGGTAAACACAGCCAGGCAAGGGTCAAAGTATTAAAAACCGTTTGAAGTCCAATAAACACAGCCAGAGTCGGGTCAGGGTATTATAAACCGTTCGAAGTCTAGCAAACATAGCGAGAGACAAAGTACTATAAATCGTTCGAAGTCCAATAAACACAGCCAGGGTCACGGGTGAGAGTATTATAAATTGTTCGAAGTCCAGTAAATATAGCCAGGGTCGAGTCAGAGAATTAGAAACCGTTGGAAGTCCAGTAAACATAGCGAGAGATACAAGTAATATACCCAGTTCGAAGTTCAGTAAACGTAACGAGAAACAAAGTACTATAAATAGTTTGAAGTCCAGTAAACACAGCCAGAGACGGTTCAGAGTTTTATAAACAGTTGGAAGTCCAGTAAACAGCGTGAAACAAAGTAATATAATCACAAACATGAATCAATATGTCATCGTCATTTACCCAAGACTTATTACCAGGATGGGTTTTGTTATTGTAATATTAAACGCTGCTAAGGTTGTTTTGATTTTAGGAACTTATTCCTGAGGGGAAGTTTTCATTTTACTTTGTGCGCCTATCGTCCAGCAAAAAAATCGCGCGTGCGCCTGCTCGTCAGAGAATATGACGCTTCGACTGCGCGTTACAACGCTACAAGGTTCTTTTGGCGCGTGGAGAAAATCGGAACTAACGCCGCTATGTTGTTTTGTCAATACAATTCCTGTGAAAATTTTTAAAATGCTTACCAACAACGCCACCCTGTCAACGTCATTCACGCCAAATGATTCTTGTAGCATTGTCCCTTGAGCTTTCCCAATTTATAATGTTAATACAGACATCAGTCTTATTGTACTCAAACATTTAAAGCGCTCCGGCTGGAAAGACCAAATACTGGATTCTTACGGGAAATAGGTAACGTCCTGAACTCCTAAAAAATGTGTCTGTTACTAAAAGAAACACCTAACCCTCAGGCTATGAGTTTCAAGACACGAAAAAATATTGTTTGCCTACTTATTTTTATGAAAATGTTCAGGATGTTTTCCCGTAAGAAAACTGTATTTTTACCGTCTCTATTTTTTGGGTTGATACAAAGACAAAGTGCGACGCCTAAGTGCCTTTTCACACGTCGCTGAAACCGAGTAGCCGGTGTCGACTATCCGGTAACACTTACCAGGCAAACTACGCCGGTATGTGTGAAAGCTAACGTACAGACGCCAGCACATCAAGCTACTACAATCTGTCAAATTTCTTTAATATATTTTCAACTTTATCGTTAAAGCATGAACATGTTCAAAGTTGATTGGGAAAATTTGACTGTTTCTGGTATCTTGATGTGCTGGCGTCTGTACATGGCTACACACTTCGCCGCCGGGTACCCGGCACCGGCTACCCTGTTGCCGGGTCGTATGAAAAGGCACTAAATGATCTCCTTTGTGACGGACATTAATCTTGGCACCAAACATAATTCCGCTATAAACCTAACAAGATTCTGTGATTTATGTGCCGTTGCGCATAGTGGTATATTATATTTTCTATTTTCATCTGGTCAAACCGGAACAAATAGTTCGGTTGATGCTCGCGGAGATTTTGTTCTGCCTTTGACTTCGTTTTTTTATGTTCCTCAGTCGCTATATGATCTAAAATATCATCCCAATCGTTTGTATTGTTGCAGTACCCACAATGGTAAACATCCAGCTTTATCTGAAAACAAATATCAACTTAAGTGTAAATTAATGATTTTAGAATGGCTATACTGGATGTTGGTGTTTTTCCAATAACCCTGTATAATGAAATGGTAGCGAAAACTAAGGGAGGTCGCCCACGAACACCTTTTGTCTCCGCAACTAATTTGTCTCTCACATCAAGTCTACTGTCTACGGTATGTGTGTTTGTATGAAAATGTGCGCATGTAGCGACACGATAGCTGGGAGACATTTTTGTACGCGGTGTTGGACACAACTGTCGAAACACACAAATAAATAATAATGGCTGCAATGAAAGTGCGCGCACGGCTACGAATAAGTAAACGGCAAAAAAAAGTTGCCGGCTATAAGGCCGACCGTTTAACTGAGTCGTTGCCTGAGGTAGCAGCGCAACCTCAAAGAGGTGTCAGCATAAGGGAAGGGGCACGTTAGGGCCGAAGCCTGCCGGGGTAGCGGGATTTTCCGAAAGGGTTACCGTTGCCCCGGAACATAAAGGGCTAAGGAAGGAACACGGGTGGGTTTTAGTCAGTAAGAGTCTGACACTCCCTTCCGCTCCACCCAGAGCAGGAGGAGTCATTAGATGATTTCCCATACATAAAAAAAAAATTGTAACAACTATCACACATTGTAATGTTGTCTTTGGTCCCTGGCCCTAACACCATGGACTTGTTATATGCTTTAGTTATTTAGTGCTAGAGGATAGTTAGACACAACCACGGATATCGACACAACCATTAAATCGTCGTTTTCAACTTGGAGGTTGAAAAACAGACAGACATTATAAAATACTAATTATGTAACCTACCTCTCTAATGAATTCATTTTCCAATGAAGTTATCAAAAGGCAATTTTCAAGGATTTCTGTGTGATTATCAGTCATTAGCACATGCTCGACAACATTTTCAGGGGTCAAATCAATATGGCACCCATAACAGAAGATTCTTTCGTTGTTTTTTGCAATCAAGAAGAAGTCAAAAGCATTGAGCCAATATTTATCGTTTATTATTATGACAGATCCGTTATTGGCTATTTCAAATGCCTCAATACTTTTGGAAATTGGTTTTTTTACTGGTGCCTCATTCGCATTACTTTTAGATGTTTGTTTCGTGTTTTCTGTGTGAATTCTACTTATCACGTGTTTTTGTAGGTCTTCAAGTGTAGTGGAGAGTCTTCTGCTGCATGGCCGGCAGTAATAGCTGTAGTCAGCACGATTGTGAGTGAATCCATGCTGCTTTGCATACTCTTCCACTGATACAGTCTTTTGCGAGCGTTTGTTCTTATCAAGCAACACTGGCTTTGTATACAATGTAGTTCCATCTGTCCCATTCGATGTGATGCCCGAAGAAAGCGTCTCTGGCGACTTTTTATTAGCAGTCTTCTTATGTTCTTCAATATGTTTTTCGATGGCATCAGTATTAAAGTCAATGTTTTTCGAACACTTCTTGCAAAAGGCACTTTTGATAAACAAGTTGATATTAATGTTGTTCTTCTGGTATCTGTCTAAAGATTCATATAGACTCGATACTTCATCTTTGCTTATGATATTGTTATTGTTTTCTGCTAATCTTTTCTTGTGGAGTTTTAGCAAGTTTTGGTGGTGAACGCTACGGATATGATCTTCAGGAGACTCATCTAACAGCCATTCGCATAGAATGCACCATCTGTCCCCAGTCCCTGTTGCGTCTGTTACGTAGTTTTTCGCGCCCAAATTTTTACAGAAAATTTTGTCAAGTTCTTCTGGATGTTTTTTCTTAGCCGATTGTTTCCGCTTTCCTTCCACTTTTTCTTTATCAACAGATTTAGTAGCTTCTTTTTTGATACCTGTATTGGCATCTTTTTTGATATCTCTATTGGTATCTTTTTTGACATCTGTATTGGTACCTTTTTTTACTTCTTTATTAACACCTATAACTGCTTCTTTTTTCAAGTTTTCGTTGACATTTCCATTAATCACTTTATTATCATCATTTTTATCTGTTTTTTCAATTGGAACCTTTACATTTTGGGTTTCTTTCACATTTTTGGTAGTCGGTATAGTATTTTTCGTTTCGTTCTTTTGAACGGTGGGATCATACAGTTTATATGCTTCTTTATGTTCAACTGTTTTGAAATGACTTGTTGGTTCGTTTCCGATGACCACATTGCAAGTTAGGCACTGCTTGGATGTAGCATCAATCTGTAAACAAACATACGAAATAGTGTAAAGACACATAATATTAATTTAACTTTTATTACTTCTATGAAACAACTTTCACGATCCGGAATCATTTATTCACATTGCCAGTAGCATGACAAATATTAATAAAAAGATCTACAATCTTACCATTCTATAAACCGTATTCTCAACGTTGTCGAAAGTCACTTCACTTTTGATTAAATTGAGGACATGGCTTCTCATGAACTTATGGGAAGAGCTGTCATCAAACTCAGAATTACAAAGGACACAAGTGTCTTCAACGCAACCGTTCCAAGCATCATCAGATATGATGAACTGGTTAAAAGCTATGATATCATTCTTCACACGTGTGAGCCATGGAGAGGTTTTATTTTTTTCTTTAATATGTGTTGGTTCGTCTATGTGTAATTCTACCTTCGTGGCGGTCGGGAATGTCAGGCTGCATGACTCGCAGAAGTATATGCCGTTAGCCTGTAAAGGAAAAATTTACTTTGAATTGGAGAATTTATGGAATAATAAACTTTTGTATATTGTCACGGGAACATGAAGAAGACCAGAGGAACAACATTTCAAATAGTTTTTTTTTCTTCGTAGTTAGAACCTCTAGTCAGCCAGGCCGGATTGGCCATATACTATAAAAAAATAAAAAATATCTACTTTTTAAGGTTTTATTATTTTTATTAAGTAAGTATTGTAGAGGATGTTGTCACCGTTTCCGGCACAAAGAAGTCCAGTAGTGTTATAGATAAGGATTGATTAACAGAATATACGACGAATTCACTCAACCTTTTCCCAGAAGGGACGAAGGAGGGGGGATAAGGTGTCCTCTAAACCAAAAAGATTGACAATATTATGTCAAAAGGTTTAGGCTAACTTAATAGCAGAGTCCCATGTAACTATTCCAATTAGGATGTAGATGTAGTTCACGAATGCACCACTAGTTCAGTCTTCGGAAAAATTAAATATACTAGCGGAGGTCTATTCTATTTTTTAAGGTTCTGGCTCCATCGGTAACGTTCGATGATTTTGCCAATGTCAAGGTATGAAGCAATAATTATCGTAGACTGTGAAATTAACTGTTACACAACTATTGATCAGTGTTTGTAGCGATGGCATCCATGGATCCCCATGCTAAAAAAGGACAAAACATTTTTGGTTAGTAAATGTAAGACGTCAAAAAATAAATGTTAGAACATTTAGTAAGTATATAATAAGTAAATAGAAATATCAATTTATAACTGGATTTTATTAATGCTAATGAATTTATAAAGGATTTTAACTGCAGGGGTATGGGCTAAAGTTAATAGGAAAGGTATGTTAATTGGGCGGGGAACATCAGAAGGGAGTATGTCGTAAAGGGGAGTGGTTAAACGAGGACAGGAAAAAAACAAGTGTTCCAGAGTACCCTCATCCAGACCGCATTCACACAAAGAAGAGTCCCTCACGCGGATTTTGGCCAAAAAAACTGGTGTGCAAACGAACCCAAGTCGGAGTCTAATTATGACAGAGGTGGCAATTTTACTAGAAAATTTTAGTTTGCTGAACCAACATTTAGATGGAATGAATGGTTGGATAGAGCCGTAGAATCTTCCTTTCATTATTCGAGATTTTTGCCAGTGCTCATTCCAATTCTTCATTAACTCGGGTTTAACAAGACAGTGCAGATCACGGGGATAACAAGATGGATGAGATTCGATCCCATTCCGAGTAGCCAACTTGGCAATCGAATCCACATTCTCATTATCAGCAATTCCAGAGTGGCTAGGGATCCAAGCCAATGCAATCTCTATGCCTAAGCAGTGGCATCTATACAAGAGTTGTTTTATCTTTAGGATAAGGGGAGAATTGTGACGAGAGCGAAAAGGCGATTTTATTAAATCCTGTAGACAGCTAAGAGAATCCGAGAGAATAAGGCTTTTGTTTAGACCATGTGATTCGATGTAGGAGACTGCTTCCAAAAGAGCTATTGCTTCCCCTGTGAATATAGAGCCAAAAGCAGGACTACGAAAATTAAGAATAATTTTGTATTTTGGGATCCACACAGCTGATCCGACATTACCATTATCGGACAACTTAGAAGCATCTGTAAATAACGTCAGCCAATCGTGCCAGTCCTCTGCCAGAATCCTATTGAATTTGACATTAGCAGCGGGGTCATGTTTGGATATACCAAAGTTAAAAATAATTTTTGGTTGGAAGAGTAAGGAATCAAACTTTACTTCAAATAAGGGGTTTTTATCTAACTGGACTAAGGAAATGTGCAAATTATTGAATTTACTGAAGCTGTTAACTAGAAGTGGAGGATTTTTATGCGACCAATAGCGAGATGTTGGGATTAGCTGAGAAAGTGTACGAAGAAGAGGGAGAAGAGGATGAAATTTATTCTGGATGACTTTATAAAAAAATCTGTCACAGAGATATTGTCTACGTAAGTGAAGTGGGGGCTCTAAACATTCTACCTGAAGGGCATTAATAGGTGAGCATTTCATAGCACCCGTGATAATACGCAAGCATTTGGATTGAATCCTTTCCAGTTTGGCCAGGGCTATTTTGTTGCATGGTTCCAACAAAAAGGTACCATAGTCAAAGTGACTACGAACTATGGCGTTATATAGGATTTTCTGAGAAGTTGGATGGGCTCCCCAGCGAACTCCAGAAAGGGCACGTAAGACATTAACGCCTCTTTCGCATTTTTTGGAGATGTAATCCAGGTGATAGAGACCAGATAATTTTGAGTCTAGAATGAGGCCAAGAAATTTTACTTTGTCACAGATCAAAATGGGTTCATTTACAACATAGAGGTTAATAAGGGGAATATTACGCTTGCGAGAAAAGGCAACTGCATTGCATTTGGAGACTGACAAACTTAAGCCATGATCAGTTAGCCACTGGTTTAAGTAGAAAAGGGCAGAGTTTAAGCGAGATGCGGCATCTGAAAGGGAAGCTGAATTAAAGTAGAGTGCAATGTCGTCGGCATATTGTAGGATTTTGCAGAAACAACTCACTGAAGACTCCAAATCATGTGTGTATATATTATAAAGGATGGGGCTTAAGACCGACCCCTGGGGAAGACCCTTCCACACTAGACGGGATGGGGAGACATAGTTTTGATGACGGACAGAAATAGAACGGGACATAAGGAGACAACAAATGATGTTGACCATCCTCACAGGGATACTCAGCTGTAGCAGCTTTTGCCTGAGTATTGGAAGTTGGACATTATCATAGGCTGAAGCAACGTCTAGGAAAACTCCGAGAACACTAGCGGAGGTCATTAACCCTCGGAGACTCGCAATCTAGTGTCGAGTAGCGGTATGTCGTAGTGTCTCTCTTATATGATAGATGGCGTTGGTGGGTTAAAAAAGGTTTGCTAGTGTATATTTTTTCTTTTTTTTTCTTCTAAAGACCTAGAAGCATGAAATTTTGCACAAAAGTTCCTTATACTTATGTATAACAAAAGTGAGCACTACTAGACGGAAGATTTTGAACTTCCGGAAACATCCCCTAAAGGGGTTAAATAGGGGATGAAAGTTTATATGGAAGTTCTCATTCTGATAGGAAATCCCGTTAGGCACATGGCTTGTTCATAATAAATACCTTTCTAATAAAATCTTGTTTATATTTCTCAAAATAACCACAAGTCTCCAAGTTCTCCTTATGCTGTGTATCAACGATATGCGCAAGAGCATCATCTTCGTTCGTAAATTGCTCCGCGCATATCAAGCAATATTGGTCTATGCGACCCGTTAGAATACCGTTTTTAGAAAATATAGACGCCATTCTGAAAAGAAAAATGAAGGAAATTAGGTAAGTACATAAAAAATACATTTTGAAGGATATTGCTAATCCATACGTTCGAGAAAATTGTCTGCTCAACAACTTAAATAACTCAATGATGTTGTTGAACTGTCAAAATTAAAGCCATGGCCACTAGTGTGTTACGAAATTGCCCCGCAGGAACTAAACGAAACTGTTTAGTGAGGCACTTGGTAAAAAAAAGAATTACTTTAACCCACTGAAGGACACTGAACGAGACACAGAAGTTTTATTGTTACTACGTCTGGGGCGTATAAGTGTCCCGTAAAGGGTTAAAAAAATTAAGCGTGCAGCACCGTACACATGTCATGTTAAAAGTGAATCTTCTTAAAAAATGAAGAATAAGAGAGATTTAGTGTGAGAGTTAATTCTTTTTTCTCTCTCGTGTAACGAAATGTGACACGTCTTTGAAATTTCACTCTCAATTCTCGCCCAATTTCACTTCAAAAATGTTCTTCATTTCTATCCTTTTCCTGGAAACGATATAGCAAAGAGCAAACCTCTGCCTTTCATATTAGGTAGCACTATTAGTACGTACGAGAAGTATAATTATGTGAGAATAGGGTCAGGCGCGGTCGCAGCCCAAGATTTTGCATCTTCTCGTTGGTCTAGTGGTCGCAAGCGTTACTGTTGAGCATGAGGTCCTGGGTTCAATTCCTAGGTCGGGTAGTGTTATTAGGTTTTTCCATCAGAAATTTCTCAGAAGCAGCCTGGAGTCTGGATTTGTGTCCTGTTGCCCCTATTGGTGGCAGGAGGCTCACCTCCTATGGACTTAAACATAACTAGCGAAATAGGGGTGTAAGTACATTGAAGGTACACCCCTGACTAACCCTTCAGGAATGAAAGATTACGTAGGGTGGGAAGAGCGAGCTCAAAAATTTTAAACAACCCGCCTCGGTTTAGTTAGGTTTTGTTTTATATTTTCAAGCAGATATAGGAGTTACATTGTCGACTTATGCACGCAAGCCCACTCAAGCAACCACGAGGATGTAGAATGCAAGAGCGAGCGTAGCGAGCTCGAAAATTTTGTACACTCTCGGATAGGTTCGATTTTTTTTTATCTTTCTAAAAGGACTAGGAATTACTTGCTTTGTCGACTTATGAAGAAAAGCTCAAGAATCAACAGAATATGAGCGCGACCGAAGCGAGCCTGAAAATTTTAGCACCCCATCTTGAAATAAATTTTATTTAATTCAAAACTCCTGTTACCTAACATTACCTGTAATGGTTATTTATAAAACAAAATCTTATCTTGAAATAGATTTTGTTTTTAACCCCCGACGCAAAAACGACGGGGTGTTATAAGTTTGACGTGTCTGTGTGTGTGTGTGTGTGTGTCTGCCTGTGGCATCGTAACTCCCAAACGGATGAACCGATTTTGATTTTGTTTGAAAGGTGAATTAGTCGGGAGTGTTCTTAGCTATGTTTGATCAGAATCGGTCCAAGATGGCCGCTGCCACAAAATGGCGGATTACATAATTTTTCACAACTCCCTCAATATGGGTATCAAATGAAAGGGCTTGACTAGTAGAATACTATACACTATGATAAATTTCAAATCCAAGATGGCCGCCACCAGAAAATGGCGAATTACATTTTTTTTTTCACATCTTCCTCAATATGGGTATCAAATGAAAGGGCTTGACTAGTAGAATACTATAGAATATTACAAATTTCAAATCCAAGATGGCCGCCACCACAAAATGGCAAATTACATTTTTTTTTTTCACAACTCCTTTAATATGGGTATTAAATGAAAGGGCTTGGCAAGTAGAATTATGTACACTATATTGAAAGGGAATGAGGAATATTAACTACCTAACGAAATGAAAACTAAAAACTTGAAAATTATTTTTTTAGTCTAATCAATGCCCTAGCTAGATTGATGAGGAAAGTGTAGTGATGACTGGTACCTAGGGCCTAACGAATTATTTAGCTTTTAATACATTATTTACTACATATTATTATTATTTACTACCTTTATTTTTTCAATAAAACCGTTAAAAAAATATATATAATTAAGTAAGCCAAAGTATTTGGACTATTATCATTATCCAGGGAGAAAACAGAGGAATACGTTAATATGGAATGAATGTCAACGACCACGAGTACCTAACTAGCTTCACTGTGGTAAAAATACGTACAGCTTCGCAGATTTCGGCGATTCACGTGTCGATCATATAGCATGTTTACTACTTAGTAATATAATATTATAAAGTTTAAAAAGCAAAAAATAAAAGTTAAATTTAAAATTTAAAAAACCCCCGACTCAAACAAAAACCTCTAAAAACTAATAAATAATATACTCGTATATTGGCCCTTTATGTTTAATATAAGTTGCAGGAAATATTTTGATCCAAGCGTCCTCACGTCGGGGGACGGCTAATGAAAACGCCAAACAGATGAGGCTTAAACACAGCAATAATGAATGCATGCTATTGTAGAAAACATAGCTGCTGTTAACTTCCAATTTTCATTTTTATTCATCCGTTAAAGCATGAAAAGGTAATAGACAGACTAATAAATTAAAAATAATATTCAACAGATTTTCATGATTCTGAATCATCATCATCTGCCTAGCCTTTTTCCAACTATGTTGGGGTCGGCTTCTATTTATGATTCTGAATCTAACTTAAAAACAATTTATTTTAATACATTATCTTATCATATTAATTTGGAATCCTATAGCACCACTATTGACCACGTGTTACCTATTTAACTAAGTTATTATAGCTAAGTTATTGTATAACTTCTAATTGTAATAATTTTGAAGCAGGTGGACCGAGTTAAATGAAACATAACACTGAAATAAATAATACTGCAAGATACGGATTCTGAACTTCTGACTATAATTCCATTTCCTTAAATCTCCTAAAAAGTGGTACCTACACAATAATCATGTGAATTTTATAAAAATGCTGAAATAAATATTTTTTTTATTTCTTACCATAGGTACAGACGCCAGCACATCAAGCTATCCGAAACTGTCAAGTTTTCCCAATCATCTTTGAACCTTATGCTTTAGCGATAAAGTTGAAAATCTATTAAAGAAATTTGCCAGATTGTAGTAGGTTGATGTGCTGCCGTCTGTACATTAAAATTTTCATAGTCCTTCAGTTAGATTTAATCTTCATTTATAGAAATGCTAAGTTTTCCATGCAAACTTTCATCCCCTATACCACCCCCTTTGAGACAAAAGTAACCTATTTCCTTTCCCAGGAGGATCTGCTTGCCAAAGAACATGGCTAATTGAAGTTTGGGTGACTATCATGAACATGTATAGTATCGAAATCTGTTCAATGATTTAGGCGTGAAAATGTAACATACAGACAGACAGATGCGAGTTATTTTCGAATTTATAATATTAATTAGTACCTATGGAATTTAGTATGGATAAGTAGGTAATTTTTAAATAATATCTCTGTTTAGTCATTCACAGTGTTATCAGTGACTACCGACTATGAACCATTTTCTACTTACCTACTTAGAGACAGAAACACAAATCTTTTCAGAATTCAGTCAGTTTTTGTAATAAGAACTTTTAACTTTGTTTTATACATAAACATGTATACCTATTAATACGAAATTTAAAAATGACTCGATGCCGAAGGTTTAAGCCTGGGGTCTAAAGATAAACATTGTTTTGTAATAGGTAATGCTAATACAGTCCGGTCAGCATTTCAACAAACGGCTTGAAACGCCAGCAAATATACATTGTAACTGGTACTTGATACGATCGTGCGAAATGCTATAATAATAAGTCAGCAATAAGTAAACATGGAATGCAATTTCCGGAGTACGTGTACGGAACCTACCTACATATATGGAGATATGGAACAAGTTCAAACCTACACAATGTAAAATCACCTAAATTACCAGACAAAAACTTCGAAAACCTGGAAAACATTTGGGTGAAATAAAGACTTTGGTCAGTGGGTCGTCTTAGGGGCGGATTTAAAACAATTGGGTGGCTAGGGGGGGTCACGAGCACACGGTTTGGCGGTTATATTTACCCGCGGCGAATTTTTAACTATGCTATGATTCCTGATGGCAGCCTTAAAAATACTGCAATCATCAAACTGTTACACAACTAACCACTGATTATTATTTTATGATGATGTCAATCAATGAAGAATACACGGACGGTCGTCTTCACGATTATTTTAGAAGTAGGTATCTAGAGATAAAACGAAAGAATGAAAACTACTTACTTTTTCCACCTCGTCTGAATTTGTTTTTTAGCACTATATAAAACAAATGCAAGCTAGACCAGCCAGCGTTACTGCTGCTAACAAAGACTCGCGGTGAAGTGCAGTGCCAAGCACCACGCTCGTCAAGCAAAGCAAGTGGACAAGTCCTTTCGAAGTTTCGATACAGTCTAGAAATTAGTCAAATAATGACGTGGTAAATTCCCGCTCGTAGAGCATCCGTTAAAAACGGTTGTATTAGAACCACAGACAAATCACAAAAAGTAGAATAGAATAAATAAGTTTTGTTATTTTGTATGCATTCAAAACTTTTTAGCGCCATCGCCACCAAAGAGCCGCAGACGTGGCCACAGAACAAATATACCACAGAACATATATACTCCTAACGGAGAAATATACCCTGACGGGAAGAATGTTCACTTCATAGAAATAAAATCAAACGTGACTCTACCGCCATCTCTGTAGTGCCCTAAGGCAACAATTGAGGCGGAAAATTTGAATCAGACCATGTGATATAAAATATATTTGGAGACTAGAAACAATTCTGACACTTCCAAATTACTTCAGAAAGGCCACAGAATACTTTTAAAATATAAAGGGCCCCCAAAGTAACCTGGAAATGACAGAATTGTTTCTAGTCCCCAATTTCTTCAAGATCTGAGGAGGGTTAAAAGAAACATAGGTATTTTTTTTATAGTTTTATTATATTAGCAAATTGTATGTTACAAATCCATTTTACAACTTAGAAAAAGTCGCATATCAACTTAGCATACTTGCAATTCTTAAAAATGTTTGTTAAAATACATGTTTTGATTGAAATTACAAAATCAATGCACAGAAGAGATTCTCGCCTCGGTGTTCTGAGTTAGCACGTGTGTCTAGAATTTTTTAGTTGTTTTTGTGTTATTGTTGATACTTTTGTGACTTGTGTTATTGTTAAAGTGTGTCGTTATTGTGTTCGTAACTAGGTTTGTATTGTGATTGTCTTGTTTTAACTCTCGTTTTATTCAAGATGGATGAGAATAAACCCCCTGATCCTGACCCCCCAGATATTCCAGGTCCTTCAACTCCTTTTTCTCCGTTCTCTCCGAATCCGCTATCCCAATTCGCGGATGTTGTTTGTAGTGTTACAGAAATGGATGTAACACAATCCCAACAAAATTCACGCAAACGTCCTGGTAGCGAAGAAATCTTGACACCTACCCCTCCAAGCAAGCAACCAAAAAGCCAAATTGGTCGTACTAAGTACTCCGTAATGGATAAGGCTCCCTATATTGTCCACGTTTCTCGTATTGAGAATCAACCAAATGCTGGCACCACCCTACATCCTGTTAATTTTGGTAAATTTCTTATCAATAACAACATTGCGAACATTGTTCGTGGTGGTGTTAACAGAGTCGGTAGAAACCGTGTGTCAGTGGAGTTTGCTTCCCCCCAGGACGCTAACTCTTTCCTGGTAAACAGTCTGTTGTCCAAATATAGTTATACCGCATCAATCCCTACATTTAATGTCACAAGGATGGGTGTTGTTACTGGTGTTCCCTCAGATATTACGGAAGAAGAAGCCATAACTTACTTGACAGTGCCCTCAGGCTGCGGGCAAATACTGAAAGTCCGCCGTATTAATAGAAAAAACCAACGTGACGGGATTAATGAGTGGAAACCCACTGAGACATGTGTTCTGACGTTTGATGGACAAGTTTTGCCAAATAGGATTTACTGTTGTTACACATCCCTCCCTGTTGAGCAGTACATATACCCGACAATTCAATGCCGCAAGTGTTGCAGATTTGGACATGTGTCGAATCTATGCAGATCTAAACCACGCTGCAGTAAATGCGGCCACGATCACCCTGGTGATGGTTGCAACATTTCTGAGGGCGAAGCCTTCTGTGTGCTTTGTTCGGGTAATCACTTTGCTAATAGCAAGTCATGCCCCGAGTATGGTAGACAAAGGGCTATTAAGACTGTCATGGCTGAGAAATCCATTCCCTATGCCGAGGCTAGTAAGATTATCCCAACAGCTTCCCGCAATTATGCCAACATCGCCAAAACTCCGATTTCACAGTCCTACCGCAAAACTGTAACACTTAAACCCAGGACCCATGCCCCTCTTTCCCCATCTTATGACAAAGTTGCTCATCAGCAGATAGTTAGTTCTCCCCCACCTTCTCAGCCTAATGGCTGCGCTCTTAATTACAATAATGTGTCTCCTAATAATACCGGTTCTATTATGGAACTCCTTATAAAACTATTACCTATTGTTATTTCTTCTTCTACTTCTAATACCCAATCACCGTCCAACGTTGCCGACCAACTTATTACTCTTCTTTTAGATATTAGAAATGGCGTCTCGCCAAGTATTCCTTCAGTGGAATGTGAGGAGCGTGTGGCATAAAAAGCACGACCTCATATTCCTTTTAAATAAATACAAGCCATTGGCTTGTTCCATAGCTGAGACTTGGCTTACCCCAAGTCTTAGCTTTCGTATGCCACACTTTAACATTCTCAGATGTGACAGATCTGATGGCTATGGAGGATCGGCTCTCCTTGTCAATAATCGGGTCACGCTTTTGCCCTTCTCTTTACCTTCGCTCACAGGTGATATGAGTATTGTAGCAGGAAAGGTGGAAGGCATTACAGTGTTTTCGATTTACATTGCTCATCCTCATCAAGATTTTTTGGCTATTTTAAAAAACATTTTTTCTAATATTCATGGACCAATTTTGGTCATGGGTGATTTTAACTGTCACCATTTCAGATGGGGATCCGAACGCTGTGATGCCTTTGGTGTAGCTTTGGTTGAGATCTTGGACGATCTGGATCTTTGCATTCTTAATAATGGTTGCCCGACTCGCAGATCTCCTCCTGGTCAACAAAAGAGTTGTGTGGATTTAACTTTTTGTTCGGTTGAGTTGGCAGCCTCGACCCATTGGGAATGTACGACCTTGTCGCATGGTAGTGACCATTACCCTATTATCACATCTTTGGTTAATAAGACTTATTTAGAGAAATCTTCCCCTCCACTTTTGAAATATAACCTGTCCAATCCAGATTGGGCAAAATTTGTATCATTATTGGAGGGCAAAATTGATGTTCTTCCAAATTTAAATTCAAGTTTATTAGATCCTTCTGGTCACTGCCATGCCAAAATCTGTTATGAGGGACTTGTTACGGCCATTACCTCCAGTGCGGATTCCTGCTTTCCGCTGAAAAACAGTGCCCGTGGCAAAATACCTTCTCCCCCGTGGTGGGATCCAGAGTGCACTTTGGCAGTCAGGGATAGAAATGAGGCCGAGCAGTGTTATAATGCAGATATGAGTACCGAAAACCTATTGACATATTTGAGGATAAATGCCAGATCCAAGCGTCATCTTCGCAAGAAAAAACGTGTGGGATGGGTTAAGTTCTGTACCTCCTTATCTCCCTCTACTCCAGTCTCGTTAGTTTGGAAAAGCATCAACAGGTTTAGACGTGGGTGCTCTCCGTCAGTCTCTTCACCGATCACTAGGGAAACAGCTGACCTTTTTTTTGACAAAATAGCTTCACCATATGTTCCTCACTCTTCTGAATGTTCCATTAATATGTCCCTGCAAGGTGCTTCAGAGGATCCTTTTGATGTGCCTTTTACTTTGAAAGAATTGAATGTGGTGCTCAAGCATGTTCGGGACTCAGCCCCCGGTATTGACGGTGTGCCATATTCTTTTATTGTTCATTCTGGAGACAAGGCTAAACTGTACTTCCTTGATATCATTAATTTTTGTTACAGTAATGGTTGGGTTCCTGATCAGTGGAAATTACAAATTATTATTCCCCTATTGAAGCCAGGCAAACATGTAGATGATCCGAATGGCTTTAGACCAATTGCTTTATCCTCAGTCTTGGCCAAACTATTGGAACATCTTATTAAGAATCGACTAGAATGGATAGTCGAATCGAGAGACTTACTGCCGAATTACCAATTTGGTTTCAGGAAAGGGCTCGGCACTATGGATAGTGTTGGCGTTTTAATTGCGGATATTCGCTTAGCGTTTTCTAAAAATAAATCCGTTGTTGCCGCCTTCCTAGACATCTCCTCCGCATACGACAACGTTCTTCTTCCCGTACTCAGGCAGAAACTGCACCAGCTGAGTCTCCCGGTTAAGATGATCGAATGTATCTGTGCTCTTCTCTTGTCTCGATCCTTGGTTCTGAGGGTCCAGGGCGAGGATTTCGATGAAAGGCAGACTTGGAAGGGATTACCGCAAGGCTCCGTGCTGAGCCCCCTTCTTTATAATTTATATACAGTGGACATTGGCTCCTGCCTAAATAATAACTGTCACATCCTCCAATATGCCGACGACTTAGTCTTGTATGTGACAGATTCCTCCATCGTAGACGCTGCGTCATCTCTATGCCTCTCTCTGGACTCTCTGAACCAGTGGCTTTTAAGCCATGGTATGCTGTTATCTGCACCAAAAAGTTCGGCAGTAATTTTCTCTCGTAAAAGATTGATCCCACATATCTCAGTGGACATTTCGGGTTATAATATTCCGTTAGTTAATAAAGTAAAATTTTTAGGCGTTTTTCTAGATTCAAAATTAAATGGTAAGCATCATATTAACTTATTAATTAAAAAATGTGAAAAAATTGTTCCGATTTTAAAAGCTCTCGCGGGTGTATGGTGGGGTGCCCATCCTTACACTATGAAATTGGTCTATAACGCTTTAATTCGTAGTGTTTTAGACTACGGTACGTTCCATTTAGTTCCATGCAACAAGGGTGCTTTGGCTGGGCTGGATAGGATTCAGTCAAAATGTCTTCGGATTATCTCTGGTTGTATGAAGTCCTCTCCCATTAACGCATTGCAGGTTGAGTGTGCTGAACCTCCCCTGGCCTTAAGACGGCAGTATCTGGCCTCCCGTTTTCTGGCTAGGTTAATATCTAGATCTTCACACCCCCTTTTAACAAGACTGAATGAGTTAGATGCCTTATGTAGAAGCTCAAATTTTTGGAAAAACAAAGAGACTCCCTTAATTATAAAAGCATTTCGCCAAATTTATAATTTAAGATGTCCAATAGAACAGAATCCCCGATTACCTCTTTTTAACTTTCCCTATGAAGTCTTATGTTTCACCCCAAAAATTTTCTTTGACATCGGTATTTCCAAAAAGTGCCCTTCAGCGAATTCAGCCTTCAATGCGGCGGTGGGAGAACGATGGACCGGGTTTCAAAGGTTTTTTACAGATGCCTCAAAATTTAATGATCTCAGTAACACTGGCGCTGCGGTTTATTACCAAAGCTCCAGAATTATTTTACAATACAAATGCCCTGAGGAGTCTTCTGTGTTTACGGGCGAGTGTGTGGCTTTATTGGCAGCTTGTCTTTTCATAGAGTCACACCACAATATTGACAAAGCCGTTATTTTCACTGACTCTCTTAGCTGTCTGCAAGCCTTAGTACAAAACTCATTCAAAAGTAAATTGCACAGTTCGCTTGTTTTAAAAATTAAAAATTCTTTATTTTCTTGTGCTAGTAGTCAAAAGGAAGTTCAGTTAGTTTGGATACCTAGTCATTGTGGCATTAAGGGCAATGAATGTGTTGATGCTTTGGCCAAAGATGCTTGCTCTTCAGCAACAGCTGATCTCACCTACAACACTCATCAGGGGTATGACTTACTGAGCCTTCCGAAAGCTAAGCTCCAATCCTCATGGCAGGAACAGTGGAATATCACTGGAAGGAAAAAGGGCAGATTTTACTATGCAGTACAACCAATAATAAAATCAAAACCTTGGTTCTATGGCTTCAAGAAAGCCTCCAAAACAATTATTTCTACCCTTTGTAGAATCCGCTTAGGTTTCTGTTGTACTCCGGTTTTTCTGCAAAAGATTCGTGTTCGAGACTCCTCTCTCTGTGAGTGCGGGTTGGAAGAGGGCACTCTGGACCACATCTTCTTTGAATGCTCGAACAACGTTCCACCTTTAGATCTATATAGGCGCCTCCCAAAATTTAAGATCCCTCTTCCGACTAATTTCCCGTCTCTGCTAACATACTCCTCTCCAGATCTGTTTGTGGCGCTGATGACCTTCATCCGTCACAATAACATAAAATTATGAATTATTCAGTATGTTTGAGTGTGGTATGTGTATTTTTTATGTTTTAACAATTATTATATTTATTTATGTCTATTTTTTGTTTGTTTCAGTCCCGTACTAACCCAGCAAGATCTACATTGTATCAACTGGATCAATGAAATAATTTTATTCGCCTAAATTTTTTTTTTTTTTTTTTCTCATGCACACTTGTTCTTGCAGCCCACTTTAGACATTGGCAGAATAGTCGACATCGGCTTTGCTTGCCATTTATTAAAAATAGAATAGAATAGAATGCACAGAAAACGACTGTTTTGTTATTGTAACTTATTTTTGAATGCAAAATATCTGAAGTTTCATACATTTGAGTAGCAGGATTGATGAATAGTAACGTTTTGATTTCAACAAAACTACAAACAGAACGTCGAATCGTAAACAAAAACGGCGGCCATTTGTGAGTGGGCAATGAAATGAAACCATTGACATAGGAAAAATTCTATGTCTATGGGGCAAACACAGATCAGTGTTGCCATAGAATTGTAAAGTATGATGATAGACCTAAATCAATAGGTCTGTCATCATACTTTGCAAATGCTGGCAACACATCAATATCCCCAATAGGTAATATTCTGTGCTCCATACAAAGTTGACCGGGCCTGGACGTGGCGCCTAAGCGCCACGTCTGCGGCTTCTGCGGCTTATTGGAGTTTTATTGGTCTAAACCAATAAAACTAGAAAAACCCACGACTGCAAAATAATTTAACCATCGTCACTAATTATTAGGCAGATTAATTATAGTTTTTACGGGATTTATCCCTATCCATCATCTTCATCTAAATCATGCATTGTACGGTATAACAAAAAATGCACTATAAAAAATAGATTCAGTGTAGCCAACATATTGTATCAGTTTGGTCACGTTTGGAGTAATCACAATCATGGACCACTTGGCATTCCCAGAGGGGTCTTACCCAACCAATAGACTATCAATACTACGCAACACAGAAAGCTGTCATTCCTGCCAAAATTATGTCAATTGATTTTGAAGTATAGTTGACATTGACATTAATTGACATTTCAATTTCAAAACACGCACGTGTGTATAGTGTGTATTTCGGGATAATGAATAATTGTTATTTTACATTAAAATCCTAAATGTGATTGACAAACAGCAAAATGAATTCAAAGAAAATCGCCAAAAACCCTTCTTTAGCTTACACAAGCCACCCGGACTATCGGAAACCACCTAAAATCGCAAATCCGGTTTGTAACCTATGAAATTGTTTTTTTCTTGATTTTTCGCTGTTTTGTTAATCAGAAATTTTATATTAACGATTGAAAATAACTTACTCTCTGTTTTTAGCACCTACAATGTCTTGGAGCGCCTCACATAGATTCCTTTAACTATATGTTGCAAGATGGTTTGCAAGCAGCCATTTCGGACCTTGTACCCGCTGAGTTTGAGTTACCGAGCGGAGAAAGGGTTAAAATAACAATAGATGAGGCAGGATTCGCTAAGCCTAGTGTCCCTATGGAGGCCGTTGGTGTAAAAAATCAGACGGTGCTCCCAACAGAGTGTAGACAACGGGCTTCTACTTATAAAGGAGACTTTAAGATCCGAATGACAGTGACTATTGATGACAAGTCTGTTACTGTGGACAGGTCTCTGGGATCTCTACCTGTTATGGTGAAGGTGAGGCTTCTTCTTTTACTGAAAATATGGTCATGTTATACCTGCATTTTTATCTTACTCAGTACAAGTAAATTCTTGACTATATAAAAAGCTAGAAATTAATAAGCCTATGTTAATGATTCCAAAAATAATTAATGAACTACACAAATAAATAAAATTGTGTGTAAAAGTGTGTTTGTAACCTCACATTGGGTATATTGACTACAAGTTGTAATCTTGGATCCATTACACCAATGTGTAGATCGGTTTTAGCCACATGTCTTGAGTACAATCCGTACAATAATTGGCCAATCAATTCGAAGCCATAATGTCAAAATAACAGCTTTTTACTAAAGGCATATGAAAGTATATACGGTACTTATAACAACAAAACATAATTTTTTTATTGACATACCATGCAGGCGAAGCTGCGAACGAAAGCTAGTTTACAATATAAGTTTAAAATAATACTTTGCTTACTATTGTATTTTTTTTTAATTGTTATTTTTTTTCAGTCAAAAATGTGTCACTTAGCAGATTTATCTCCTGAAGAGTTAGTACAACACAATGAACATTCTGACGAGTGGGGCGGATATTTTATTGTGAAGGTAATTATTATGTAATTTATCTCATTTTATGCTTGACCTACCCTGGCAACTCATCTAACAACCCACAGTATTAAAACACCTTCAAAACAACTTTTAGGGTTCCATACCCAAAGGGTAAAAACGGGACCCTATTACTAAAACTTCGCTGTTTGTCCATCCGTCTGTCTGTCACCAGGCTGTACCTCAAGAACCGCGATAGCTAGACAGTTGAAATTTTCACAAATGATGTATTTCTGTTGCCGCTATAACAACAAATACCAAAAACAAAATAAAATAAATATTTAAGGGGACTCCCATACAACAAACGCGATTTTTCTCTCGATATCAATAATGGCAATAGGTAGGCACTTGAAATATTCACAAAATACTCAGTTGTATTTTTACTTTAATAATAAAATTAAAATAAAATAAATATTTAAGGGGGGCTCCCATACAACAGACGTGATCTTTTGCCGTTTTTTGAGGTAATGGTACGGAACCCTTCGTGTGCGAGTGACTCGCACTTGGCCGGTTTTTTCTATGCTTTTTTACAAAAAAAACTAGGTACTGAATAATTAACAACAATGGTTTACACACTGTTGAAGCACTCTAGATTAATTTTATTTTTAAATTGTAGCATCTGAAGAGAATGCAATCTCAAGTCGCGATTGGCAAATCGAGATCGCGCATGCTAAGTCGAGTGTCGAGATAGGTTATTGGTCCGACGATCAGGAAAGTAATATTTATCGTGTTTTCCATTTACAGGGTCATGAGCGTTTAGCCCGTATGCTGCTGGTGACCAGACGTAACTACCCGGTCGCCATCAAGCGGTCAGGGTGGAGGATGAGGGGCAACCTGTTCTCTGACTATGGAGTCATGGTCCGCTGTGTCACTTCGGACCAGACCAGCACAGTACGTAAACTAATCAGTTTTTGTTTTATTATGATGTTAATTTTGATGATGATGTTGTGAGTTTGTGTTAGGTACTTGTATTATGAATGTTAATTTTGTATTATTTTTATCCTATGGAACGATTTCAAACACAATGCAAATTGTTTGTGAATAAATTGAATTGGATTGAACAATCCTAACTAATATTATAAATGCGAAAGTAACTCTCTGTCTTTCTGTCTGTCTGTCTTTGCTTCACGCCTAAACTACTGAACCGATTTGTGTGAAATTTGGTATAGACATAGTTTGGAACTTGAGAAAGGACATAGGATAGTTTTTATTACAAAAAATAAAATAAAAAATAAAATTTATTCCGGACATACAGCGCCATCTATTGGTCAAGAGTCGGCATCAATTCAGTACTGAAAATTCATCGGAAAAATGTAAATAAATAGTAAAAAGGTATGAAAATATAATATAATACAACTTTTAGTACAAAGAAAATGCTCTAACGGAGTATAGATAATTCTATTAGTACTATATGTCGAGTTGGTGATCGCGCAATGGTGTCGATCGTTACACGAGTTCGGTTCATGTTATTGTTTTAATTCATCGGAAAAAAGTAAATAAATAGTAAAAAGGTATGAAAAAAATAATATCAATATAATAAAACTTTTAGTACAAAGAAAATGCCCGAACGGAGTATAGATAAATAATCCGAGTTGTCATAGATGGCGTTGGGATCGAAATAGATCGCGCTATGGTTTCGTTACACGCATTTGGTTGGGTTCCACATTTCATTTTTGAAGAGATCCCGCGAGATCGGGAATTCTATGTGGGTAAAACCAAAAATCTGCCGGAAGTCACTTTTCCACGCGAACGAAGTCGCGGGCAAAAGCTAGTTTCAGATATATTTGTCTTTAAGGATACGACAACGCGGCAGATCCAGAAAGAGCTTGTGGGATGAGCTGGACTCCTTCTTAAAGGATTGACCCACAATCGCAGTAGACCGGGAAAAGTGGAAAGAGGGAAGGGAGGTCTTAGCCCTGCCGTGAGACAACACAGGCTTATAATATAATAATTGTCTTTTAGCGACCGTTTTGGGGGGCCCATTATTATTGAGAGTACAAATCACCCCTGCTATTTTATCTGTGTAATTTATATAAAACATTGGTCAGGCAGGGGCTATAAACTTTCTCATAGTACTAAATAACCAGTTCACTTTAGCCACCCAAACCCATAATCCAATATCTTTGTTTCCATATCCTGCAATAGTCCTACACCAACCGGGAGTTTTCCTTGGGTGTATTTACATAGTGCGAACAGGCATAATCGTCGGTTGGTGCTTCACTTTATTAAAAACGTCTAACGGGCCTCTGCGAGTTGGATTCGGCCCCTCGTACGCCTTCCAAAAGTCCGGAACCCCAAGGCCCGAGAAATATCCGTAAATATAATTGTCTTTTAGTAAAAGTAGAGCTCTTTGTGAAATGACATAGAGAAGACGACTGGGAAAACTTGGATGGAGGAGGCCTTTGTCTATGGCATATTAGAGAGTTGTATTGATGATATTAATGATTGTAATTCTGTAAATACATATTTGTTACGGTCGCGAATCATATTTTTTATCAACAGGCAACCTGACACAAATCTGCAAATTGTAAAAAACTTAAGAAAAGGGCTCTGCAAGTCCGTGGCATACCTTCTGTAAGCAAGTTCAAGAAAATATGGATGTCACGTGATCAACTTTGAACGTTAATATCTCAGAAACGGGACGATTTACGGGTTTTGGTCCTAGTATGTTTTCTGTTTGCATTGATGTCAGCTATCGATTTATATAGGTCTCATACTTGGCCACCATTTTTCAAAATGTCGCGACACTGCGACAGTAGGTATGCTACGGAACTTCAAAGCCCTTTAATAATAATCACGAAAAACCACTAAAAATGCGACGTTGCGAGCCCGCGCGGGATGAACACTGTTAAAAAAAACCTATTTAATTTCTTACAGAACAACGTCCTCCACTTCCTGAACAACGGCACATGCAAGCTGATGTTCTCGTACCGTAAGATGATGTACTACGCGCCTCTGCTGCTCATCATGAAGTGCCTGGTGGACTGGCCCGACCACTACATCTACCGGCTGCTGCTACACGGGAAGAAAAACGATCTTTACTATGTTAAGTAAGTCCAAATAACATACCATCACGCCTAATCTGCGTTCGCGATCTATTTGCCAAAAATGTAAACAAATATGTATTGATGGAAAAATAACTTTAATTCCTGCACAATAAAGTTCAGTTTACGCTACAACTTAAAACATTTTTATAAATTTTGCAATAGTGCTAGTCACTCTGAAATCAACTTAATTGTCATTGAAATAAAGTTGATATTTGTTTAACTTGAAATAGGGTGGGGGTGTGCAGCACTGCGCACCTTTACTATAGTTTTCGCGGACAGGTTCGGCTGACGTGTACCTACAGACATACATCATCATCATCATAATCAGCCTATAATGTTCCCACTGCTAGGACACAAGCCTCCTCTCTGTGAGAGGGAGTGGTCCATAATCCACCACGCGGGCCCAGTGCGGGTTCGTAGATGTCATATCACAAGTCTTCGAATTTTTCGGCTTCAGCACCTTCGAAAGCCATGAAAACTATCTCTGTCTCTCTCTCTCTCTGACACTCTAGGGGGGGGGGGGGGGGTCATATCGCTTTTTCATTACGCTACGATTCTCAAAGTTTACTCCTACCGCAAGCTCCGTCAAAGAACGTTCCAAAAAAGATAGTGATTCTATACGTGTCTTACGAAATGTATCTCTCAACAGCTGTATCCAAAATATGCTCCGCGAGCTACACGAAGAAGGTCTGCACTCCTCGCACGACTGCCGCGCCTACCTGGGCCGCATGTTCCGGCCCAAGCTGTACGAGCTGCCCCCCTGGGCCACCGACCTGGATGCAGCCGACTTCCTCCTGAACCGCTGCGTCATGATACATCTGAAGGAGCACAAGGATAAGTTTAATGCTCTGGTGTTCATGGCGCAGAAACTTTATGATTTGGTGCAGAATAAGTGTAAGGTAAGCTATACTTCCCATCCTCACATGTGGTGGTCAAATATGGTCTTTTACAAATCAGCAGAGGTCCACCCTCGAGGTTTGCCAGAGGACTATGGAACGGAGTATTCTGGGTATCAAAGTAACAGACCGGGTTAGGAACACGACTATCCGTTCCTTCAAAAAGATAACTGATGTCCCTTGGAAAGACTAAAATGGAATTGGGCTGGACACATCTGCCGCATGTCAGAGGACCAATGGCTATGTTGGGGTCGGTGTAAAACGATGCCCCTTGGCAAGATTGATTGTCAGACTTTCGGGCTACCGTTTACTCATTACGACTATCAAAGATCTACGAATGACAGTCAGCTGAATGACAGCTTAACGTGTTTTCCAAGGCATGGAGGGGTCTCGGTATGTAATGGATAGTAACAATAATTGTATTATTGATTCATTAGAAACCATTATACAAGAAGATTTTTTTATCACCATCCAAATTTGTACAGGGTGTTCTACCCATGAATATGAACAACTTTCACTATGGGACCAACTGAAATCACGAAAAAAAAATCGGCTGTTTAATACAAGAGTTCAATACCTGACCAAAATGTATGAAACAGTTGATTTTTTTCTCGTGATTTCAGAGTTGGTCCCATAGTGAAAGTTGTTCATATTCATGGGGAGAACAGCCTGTACAAATTTGGATGGTGATAAAAAAATCTTCCTGTATTTCTTCTGATTCTACTTCCTGATTACCAGGTGGAAGGTGCAGATGCTGTAATGGTGCAGGAACTCCTGGTGGGAGGCCACCTGTACCTTCAGATCTTGAAGGAGAGACTACAGCAGCTTATCTCCGTCGTCAGGATACAGATCATGAGGAAGGCCAAGACTACCAAGAAACTGGTTATTGGACAGGTCAGTTCTAATCCATTAGGATAGTTTTTTTTTACTAAAAACTTCTTTAGCCGCGTTGGACATTTTTTGAGATGAGAAAAAACAATTGAATTCGCGCCACTGTTACTGTAACCAACACCGCTTCAGATGTGTTCGGCTATCCTCGGGATGTACTCGGTTTTAATGTATTTCCGATAATTTCAGTGAGTGATGGCAAAGTATTCTGTTTGTGTTTTGTTTGTAAGACGATTAAAAAAATAACCACGTAATTTTTCAAGTTTTCGCTTCTGTAGGCACTCCCGGAGTGCCACTTTTTTATATTGTGTGATATGTGACCATTCTTTTATTTATTATACATTTTGAGATTAAGATTTCGACTTGTTTTCATGCGACCACAAATTGATCTTATTTATGACATTGAGATTCTTCATTAATGAGTAGTTTAGATAGTACTTGCTCAGTGTTTGAGATATCATCAGCATGTTCCGCCCTTGTCCTATGTCACTTGGGATCGGCACAACATGTTTTCTTCTTCCATTCTCCCCTGTCAGCAGAATCCATACTTTCATACTAATATTATAAATGCAAAAGTGTGTCTGTCTGTCTGTCTGTTACCTCTTCACGCACCGATTTAGATGAAATTTGGTATAGAGATAGTTTGAGTCCCGGGAAAGGACATAGGATAGTTTTTATCCCAATATTCCCACGGGATCGAGACTTATGCGGGTGAAACCGCGGGGCGCTTCTAGTAGAATATAAATAGTTGATGACCATTATGCATAATATTTATCTTCATCATCGTTCTCCTGTCCTTATTCCAATTTATTTGGGGTCGGCTCAAAATTTCTCTTGATTTCTGTAAGTTAAATGCCCGTTTTTGGAAGGACTTGGGGGGGCTTTTGCCCAGAAGTGGCAAAATAAAATGCCCGTTTGTTTGCCCATATTTTTTTAAAGTATGGTTTCTGACCCTTTCAAAGCCAGGTAATTTAAAAATCCGTTACTTTCTTCAGCACGAGCTCCAACAAATCCTCCGCAGTTCAGGCAACTTGGAGCAGAAGATGGAGACGTTCCTCGCGACAGGCAACGCGCCATCGAACAACGTGAACCTAGCGCAGTACAAGGGACTGACTATAGTGGCCGAGAACATCAACAGGATGCGATACATGTCGCATTTCAAGTTAGTTTAAGTTTCAAGTAAATACTATCATAATTTGCCCAAGAAAATATTTTTATGCAGATATCACATCTCCGCCACCAAACCATAGCAGCAAAACTGCAGTAGTTCCGCCATGACTTGTTCGTTGTACAGACGCCAGCACATCAACCTACCCGAAACTGTCAAATTTTTCCAATCAATTTTGAACCTTATGCTTTAGCACTAAAGTTGAAAATGTTTTAAAGAAATTTGACAGATTGTAGTAGGTTGATGTGCCGGCGTCTGTACAAGCGAAACTGCCTGTTCCAACGCACAGATTTGATTATGATTCTGTCTCATTCCCGCGTGTGTTCCCCGATCTACTCGGTAGCTACACCTCCCGCTCCCGCCGCCATTTTGTTGCGGTGTCGCGTTTGTTTCGCACGTATCTGTGGCAGTCGACGTGTTTATAAAGAGAAACTATTTTTTTTTTTTTGTAATATGAACGTAGATTCAACGTTGCCCATGAAATTTAAAATTTCATTTTCTTTTTTGCAAATTGCAGCACTGTTTGTTGTTTGTTTGTATGATAAAATGATAAATGATTTTATTTCTGTAAGTAGGTTTGCACAAACACTTTTACACGCCAATTATATTTTTAATAAAAACTAGATGAGGTCGGCGTTTTCTATCTGACTACTCTGAGAAGAAAGGCCGAAACAAACTCAGAGGTCACAGTCTCTTTTAAAGTCCAGACATAATCTTGGTCAGGTTATATGAAGACCATGCAGATCGATGTCTGAGATGGTCTTTTGAGGAGAGAACCACACAGATTGAGTGGACCTGTCCAGTCAGTGCACGCATTTGTCAGAAATCGTGTAGCTCAACTCAAAACTTAAAGTTTAAGGTTTAACGATGTATGTTGATTAAAATTCAATACGCGGCAATTATGATAAAATAATTTATTTATTTATTATAAGCCTGTGTTGTCCCACTGCAGGGCTAAGGCCTAAGGGAGGCCTTCTTTCCACTTTTCCTGGTCTACTGCGATCGTGGGTCAATCCTTTAAGGAGTCCAGCTCGTCCCGCCATATCTTTCTGGGCCTGCCACGTAGCCTTTTACTGTTATTTGGGATCCAATGATTGGTGGTTTTTGCGTATTGCTGCTCCGACATGCGACAAATGTGGCGAGCGCAGAAATGTAATGTTATATAATATTTCTGTGCAGGTCCATCCATCGAGGCTCATTCTTCATGGAGATGCGCACGACAGAAGCACGCCAGCTGCTCCCCGACGCGTGGGGCTTCGTGTGTCCCGTACACACTCCCGACGGAGCGCCTTGCGGACTGCTCAACCATCTCACTATGACGGCGCAGGTAATAGGATATTAACATGGCTAAAAGTATATTAGTGCCAGAAATTTAAGACAATTTCCAAGTTATGGAACAACAAACTGAATGTCATACTTAATAGAGCCACAAGATACAAGCGATGCTTAGTTTGTGGCTCACCGAATCCGTCACATTTACTTGTAAATCAAATACTAATAAGTATTTGGTATCTGTATCTCAATTGCTTCCTAAAAACGTAATCTTTAATTAGTATTTTAAATACCGGACGCTGAGATATTTTTTTATTTCAAATACACGACTTGAAAATATTTTGTATTGGTATTTTAATTAAAGCAAAGAATATATTTTGCCCAGCCATGCCGAAGTGCGTATCTTTTCTGGTTTACCTGTAGATGGGTATTAGAAAAGAGAAAACCAAAGAAGAGACGAATGGATTTGTGAAAGACATCAAATTAAATCTTTTTTTCAATTTTTTCTATAGGTAACACAACCCGCCGACCCGAAACAAATTGCAACATTACCACAAGTGTTAGAAAGATGCGGTAAGTTTAAATCAAGTTTTAAATTCAATACACCCGTCTAGGCTTTTTCACGGGTCGATCGATCAGGTTAAGCTACGGTGCCGCGGTTGGTCCGTGGAGTGACCATCTTTACATACCAAGACGCCTCCGTGCCTCGGAAAGCACGTTAAGCCGTTGGTCCCGGCTGTCATTCGTAGATCTTTGGCAGTCGTTACGGGTCGTCAGAAGCCCGAAAGTCTGATAACCAGTCTTACCGAGAGGTATCGTATTACACAGTAAGCTGGGTTGTGGAGGTCAAAGGTCAAATAGGCAGTCGCTCCATGTAAAATACTGGTATTCAGCTCATAGTTGGGAAAAGCCTAGGCAGATGATGATGACATCCGTCTAGGTTTTTCCCAACTATTTAATGTTCGACTCGGCTTCCAGTCTAACTGGGTGCAGGTGAATACCAGTAATTTACATGGAGCGACAGCTTATCTGACCTCCACAACCCAGTTACTGGCAAACTGGCCCTTGGTAAGACTGGTTGTCAGACTTTCGGGTATTTGATTACTAGAGCATTTCTCAAAATTTTTGACCATAGTTTTCACTCATTTCCAAGTAACAAAATAAGAACTTTTATTTCGACCTTAACTAATATTTTACAGGTTTTTTGTATAAAAACTCTACTAAAACAAAAAACCAATCAGAAATTCAGAATCTGTCTAGATTTAGCTAGCTGTATTTAACATAATAGTCCTAAATATACATATTAGAAAACCTGTAAAATATTAGTTAAGGTCGAAATAAAAGTTCTTATTTTGTTACTTGGAAATGAGTGAAAACTATGGTCAAAAATTTTGAGAAATGCTCACTAATGATTACCCGTAACGACTGTCAAAGTTCTACATATGACTCAGATTCTTACAAACATTCCAAACAAAATAAAATACAGCATGCTTACCAAACATTCCACTTTTAAAAACAAAAAAAAAGGTTTGTTGGTATGTCGTTCCTTCACGTAGCAAAGTAGTAACGGATCGATGTAATTATTGGCATAGAAATGTTTTATTTTGTAAATGGAATATCGGAATCACATTCTCGCGTCATATTATAAAAATAATAAGCTAGATGGAGTCGACATTTCCTATCTGACTACACGAGAAGAAATGGCTATACACTCAAGAGGTAGTTTGTAGGCCTGGGCCCTATTTCTCGAAACTATTAGTTTACTAGTATATTAGTTATTAGTTACTAGTGTAAAAATTACAAGTCCTAATATTTCCTGTTTCTCAAAAACAGGTACAGCAGGACTAATAACTAATAGTAGCAGACTAATAAAAAATATTAGGCTGGCTTGGCTTCCCGCCATTTTTGGATTCGTTTGATTTTGTTGTTTGCACATTGGCGGTAAAAGCGAATTGTTTTATTTAAAGTAAATAATTTAAATTAAATTCAATTTACCATGGATCTAAAGCTAATGGTTTTGAAAAGTGTATTAGAAGCAAGATACATTCTGTTTAGGGTTTCTCAAACATTATTATTGTATCTCCTTCACTGCCCGTACGCAAAATAACGTAAGACGTGGAGTTGCGGACACCAGCCTGTATTACCTATTATCTCCTTCACTGTCGGAAGC
The DNA here is from genome assembly GCA_914767645.1 of Hydraecia micacea. Lineage (NCBI taxonomy): Eukaryota > Metazoa > Arthropoda > Insecta > Lepidoptera > Noctuidae > Hydraecia > Hydraecia micacea. Next base: position 2,780,958 of record OU611798.1, read on the forward strand.
AACGATATAGATAGACCTATATAACGCAAGTATCGCGATCTGTATGAAAACCAAGCGCGCCATTTTTGACTACATACTATGACGTATTTAGATTCAAAGACGCCGCCGCGGGCGGCACCCATCTCGCCCCACCCCCGGGACCTAGCGCCAGCGCTCATGCTCACCCAGCCAACAGTACTACAGGAGTTACAGGACTGAGCGCGAAAGTGGCGGCTTACGATTTTTGTACGCAAGCTGGGCACGCGAAGTAGTTGTTCTTGCGTTATCTAGGTGTACCTACAGGGTTATTGGAAAAACACCAACAACCTCTTAAGAGGTCATTGGACTTATCATAATGAACAACTTTTACTATGGCACCAAACCTGAAATCGCGAAAAAAAATCAGCTGTTCCCTAGATTTTGACCACTTATGCGAATATAAATGTCAGATTTGGTCCCATAGTAAAAGTTGTTCATAATGATAAGTAACAATGACCTCTTAAGAGGTTTTTGGTGTTTTTCCAATAACCCTGTATAGCTGTAGTCGGATGTGTCCGAATATGACCACATTTAAAAAAAATTGTTTGATAAATTTAAGACTAATAATTTTGGCTAATATTTTTTACAAGCCTTCTGAGACTAATAGCTTTACCAGTGTAATTTGCAAGAGTATTTAATAACACATTATTTTATGAAACCAAATTGAATTTACTCTGGTAATTTTAGCCAATATTTATTTGTTGGCAACTAGTAACTAATAGTTTACTACCGTAGCTTCGAGAAACGCACACTAGTAAACTTGTAAAAAATATTCGTTCATGGACTAATATTATTAGTCTAATAAGTTTTGAGAAATAGGGCCCTAGGAGTGATATAGGGTCAGCACACACCGCGACGCGAAGCGGCGCGCAGTTTTCAAGATAGCAATACAATTATAGACCTTATCTGCTACACAAAAAGGTACACAATTGGTGTCTACTACGTCGAGCTACGCCGCGCGGCCCACCTCACTGAATTGTGTACTTTTTTGTTTAGTAGATAAGGTCTATAATTGTATTGCTATCTTGAAAACTGCGCGCCGCGTCGCGTCGCGGTGTGTGCTGACCCTTAGGCTACTTTTATCCCGGGAAAATGCACAGCTCCTGTAGAAAATACCGCGGGAGCCTGTCTCTTTGTACTCGGTCCCTTACTGCTGAGGATTGTGACCCTAGTTATTGATATCTTGTCCTGGCTTGGCGCCAATAGAAATAATTACTAATATTAGAAATGTTCTAACAGATAATGTAATTTCAAAGAAGGCACAGTAAAAGTAGATCATCATCTGCCTAGCCTTTTCCAAACTATGTTGGGGTCGGCTTCCAGTCTAACCGGATGCAGCTGAATACCAGTATTTTACATGGAGCGACTGCCTATCTGACCTCCACAACCCAGTTTCTGGGTAATACGATACCCCTTGGTAAGACTGGTTGTCAGACTTTCGGGCTTCTGACTACCCGTAACGACTGTCAAAGATCCACGAATGACAGCCGGGACCAACGGCTTAACGTGCTTTCCGAGGCACGGAGGGGTCTCAGTATGTAAAGATGGTCACCCATCCACAGACCAACCGCGGCAAGCGTAGCTTAACCTGATCGATCGACCTGTGCGGCTGTTATTATTTAGCCACGGACCCCACCACAGTAAAAGTAGATAATCGAAAAAATATATAAAATCGATGGAAATAAGGAAAAACTACATGCTTTAAAAGTTTTTGGTTATTCCCGTCCTTGTCGCGCTAGTCTGAAGTTATAGTCGTAACGTCACTTCTATGATAGTGCCTCCTTTGTCTAGCAGTTATTTTAAAACGTTTATACTTTAGTATTTTTTTAGCTTTTACACTTTTTATAATATTGTTTGCAGTGTTTGTAAACAAATATTTTGTTATAGTTCAAAATATTAAAAAAGAAAACTTCATCCCTATTATGGCCACGGGAGCTTAGACGCGGGTACAAGTTAATTCATTATGCCTTCACCCAGGAATGGAAGCCATAAGTTCAGTAGTCCAGACGCCGCTGTCTCGCGACGTGTACAAGTACCCAGTGTTCGTGGACGGCAGGCTGGTGGGCTACTTCGCGGAGGACACGGTAGACAAGTCTGCTGCATACCTTCGGACCTTAAAGATCAAGGGCGAGGAGGTGCCTATCACCACGGAGATTGTGGTCGTGCCTAAGAAGCAGGTGGGTAATTTTTTTTAAGCTACCTTTCGTTATCTCCCTGTCGTTATTCCAATTTATTTGGGGTTATATTTTTTTTTTTTTTTTTTATATGATGTTATGTATCTGCAATCAGCCTTTCGGCTATAATCAATGCTGTTTGATTCATGGCGTGGTTATGCTGGGTTTCAGTGAACACCCCACATATGGTAATTATTTATTCAGCTCGAGGATCTGGTGCCTTTTGGGGCACTTGGTGATATTTGGTTGAAGCAGGTCTACGGCTAACTGATTTAGATGGTTTTTAAGTCTGCCCTTGTACGCAGTTTCTACCATCAGTATACTCCTTTACTGTGTTTATTGGGGGTATACAGAATTATATTTCAAACAGGAAAGCCGTGTTAGCTGTATCATCTTCCACACAACCAATCTATTTTTCCTTTGTAATACCATAGTAAACAAAGAAATGCAGCATTGTAAAACAATACATACAATTGTGCTGCTAAGTTTCTGTTGATTTTAATTCATGTGATCTAAACGTATAATAACGTTTTTACAGATATGCTCCCAATACGCGGGCGTATTCCTAATGACGAGTGAAGCACGCATGATGCGTCCGGTCATCAACCTCTCCACCGGACAACTCGAGCTCATCGGTACCATGGAGCAACTGTACCTCGACATAGCCGTAACACACAATGAGATTCTTAAAGGTATACCCGATACAACATAGCCTATTATTGCGAAGCGTCCGGTCATCAACCTCTCTACTTAACAAATAAAGGTCAACGTTACCATAGAGCAACTGTACCTCGACGTAGCCGTCACACATAATGAAATACTTAAAGGTGTACAGTCACGAGCATAAGTATGTATACACTTGGCTTTATTCAAAGGCGATTTTCTTCTTTAATTTTTAATGAAATTTTATGTTATTGCGAGCATAGTATTTTCGAACCCATAGGCTTGTAAAGTGTCGTATTTCAACGTTGCATTAGTTATTTCACGAAAAAATCGCAATTATTGAAAGTTGCCAAGTGTTGACATATTAGTGCTCGTGACTGTACATAGCCTATTATTGTGAAGCGTCCGGTCATTAACCTCTCTAGTCATCCTACTGCTACCAGCCTGCCTGCATGTATCGGCGCTCTACTATGCCTGAGGGTGACCTACTTTACGATTACCGACTCGCGATCTTCACTCAAGAAGACTGACATATTTAGTATCAGTAATATTAAAATTAGTATTTAATTTTAGAGGCTGATACAGGAGCGTATTACTAGGCACAAGAGAAGAGAGGCCTATGTCCAACAGTGGGCGAAGGGAAGGGCAGTGGATGATGATGATTATGAATCTTAGTATTCATTTGCAAGTCCCACTTTAAAGATACCAGGAGGCCAATTCACGTAATTTAAAACGTTCAAAATCTAGTCGCAATCACATCTCAGCGACAATCAATGTCAAAAACTTGTTAAAAATGTAGGGATTTTAGAGGTATTTTTGACAGGTTGAGACTGAGATCAGACTGTGAACGTTCTTAAAATTAAGAGAATTGCCCGTCTGATTTATACACAAAAAACTTACATCTAATATTTGACTCCCTTATGGGGGAAAAAGGCCACGAAGTATTAGTTTGTATCGAAAGTCAAATACCAATTTTCATGAATTTAATTTTTATAAAATATGGATTTTCGTACAAACTTACATCACTTCACAATTTTACCCTCTTTAATGTCTATTCATGGGTAAATAATAAATTTTTCTCAATTCAGGTAAAACGACCCACGTGGAGCTATCGCAGACTGCATTCATGAGCAACCTGGCGCAACTAGTACCCATGCCTGATTGTAACCAGTCGCCACGGTGAGTTTACTCTAACACCTGACCTGTGACTACATTAATCGCACGGCAGTCATTTTTAGGGTTCCGTAACTAATGGGTGTCAACGGGGCCCTATTAATAAGCCTCCGCTGTCCGTCCGCCCGTCTAACCGTCCGTCCGTCCGTCTGTCTCTCAGCGGGCCTTATATCATGAACCGTAATAGGTAGACAGTTGAAATTTTCACAGGATGTTTATTTCTATTGCGGTTATAATAACAACAAATAATAAAAATTAAGTAACTGTACGATGGTACAGAACCCTTCGTGTGCGAGTTTGACTCGCACTTTGCCGGTTTCTTAATCTCACAACAGTAATTTTCATATATCAGAAGGAATTTTCAATCTTCTGACTGTCATTTTCAATCACTCGATTTACAATCGCTTCTATTAGGTATTATTTGTCCCTCATCACCTATTTTCAATCGTTCAACTATAAACTAAACCAAAACCATCTTGTTTCAGTAACATGTACCAATGTCAGATGGGTAAACAAACCATGGGCACCCCGATCCACACTTGGCTGACCAACGCAGAGACCAAGTTGTACCGTCTGCAGACACCCGCCACCCCGCTGTTCAGAGCTACACATTACGATAATATTGGACTGGACGACTACCCATGTGGCACTAATGCTATAGTCGCTGTTATATCTTATACTGTGAGTATCGAAGGTACCATACAACTCGATTCCCACCGGCTTCCCTTCGAAAATTCAGAACATAACCACTCTATAGTCAATTCATCATAGAAAATTTTTTTTGGCAATTTTTTTTTTTGCTCCGGCCTACCTCTGTCATAAATTCACCCTTCGCCACTGGTGAGTATAGTGTACACCAGTAGCGTGCATTGGTTTTCAGAATAGGTAGGCACTAGGCCGGATCTAGTCTAGGCAAACGCGGTCACTAATCGGAAAAAAAAAGTGAGGTCAAAAGTGTGGTTATTTGTGTAGGCATGCCTCTTAAGGGTGATAAATTGCGAAGGTCGAACGTCATGGTACTACGCGTGAGACGTACGTATTCTTCATTTTGTCGTATTAACTTGAACGAGTAAAGACCACTGACAATGTGCGAATAGTACGGGAGCCGAGTAGGCCGTCCGGCGACTGCCTACTGCCGCGAGTGTTTGTATGAAGACTTTGTTTTTTGTTAGATATGATAATTTAGTGAGTTTCTTAATTATTGTGGGGCACACACACTAAAATGTAATTGACAGACTTATGTTGATATATCGAGGTAGGCACTGCTTATGTGCCTATAATTATGCAATGCACGCCACTGGTGTACACGCACACACATACACACTCATGCATGCCGTTACCAACGAGAGCTGCAAAATCAATGACTTTTTTTTAACCCTCTATTTACTTCTTAGCCTCATCATGGTAATGCTACCACATAAGCGAAGAGTGAAACAACTTCGGCACACTTTATAACTTACTAGGGCTGGGGATGGATGGTCTTTGCTATATTAGTAACTAGCTGTTGCCCGCGATTTCGTACACGTGGCGCCATCTGTAGCGTTATCTACAACGCCACATGCGATCTACGCGTCATACTGACGTCACGCAAATCCTGCATCTCGCAAGCAGAGTTTACGGCCCGACATGAATCATCGGGCAGTTGCCCGCCAGACATGAGACACAACACCCGTCTGGTCGGAGGATCCTCCCTTTTCTATAGAGTATGACTGAACTTTACACCCTGTTCCTCATACCTCTATACCATCTATTATCATAATAACGTTATTGTTGTTTTCCTCGGGAACAGCACTTTTTTTCGGAATGAAAGATACCCTGTGTCCGTTTCTGTACACCTGACAATGTATATGCAAAATTTCAGGATGATCGGTTCAGTGGTTTAGGCGTGAAAACGTAACAAACAAACTTACTTTCGCATTTATAATATTAGTTAGGATACAATTCTACATTTTTCCAGGGCTACGACATGGAAGACGCTATGATAATCAACAAATCGGCGTACGAACGAGGTTTCGCCGCCGGCTCCGTGTATAAAGCCGACTTCATAGAGCTGGCCCACCCCGCGTCGTACTTCTGCAGGGACCCCTCTAAACCGGACCTAGCGGAACATATCGATGATGACGGCCTGCCCGCTGTCGGCGCGAGGGTTAAACCAGAAGATCCTTTCTATTGGTAAGATCGTATTTCGTAACAAATATAATCACGTCTGAATTTCCCGTAGGACCCCATGTTTTATTTTTCCTTGCTCTTTACGTGTCTATATTTTTTTAAATCTTACCCACAGTTACTACGACGGCGAAAAGAGTACGTTCATAGTAAGCAAGTATCACGGCAAGGAGGAAGTGTTCGTGGACAGCGTGCGGCTGTGTGGGGACTTCAGCTCACGACCGCTCAAGAAGGCCTGCGTGATGCTTAGGTTACAGGTAACTAATACACCAAATAAATTTATACAGGGTTATTGGAAAAACATCAGCAACTTCTTAAGAGGTCATTGTACTCATAATTTTGAAAAACTTTTACTATGGGACCAAACATGAAATCACTCGCCACAACCTTTACTATGGTAAAAGTTGTTCATAATGATGAGTGCAATGACCTCTTAAGAGGTTGTTAATGTTTTTCCAATAACCCTGTATATTCTTTCATATTACTTTCGAAGTTAGAATTGGCCTCAAATGTCATTATTTCATGAAATAAGGTAATTTGAACTTAGTATTGATGGTGCTAATGATTATAATTCTGTAAACACTTATTTGTTACGTTCGCGAATCATGTTTTGATAAAGGCGGGTATCACATCTTCGCGCGAAACCGAAGTGAAACTGCGTGTTTCAACGCACAGATTTGATTATAATTCTATCTCTTTCCCGCGTGATTTGATTATGATTCTGTCTCATTCCCGCGTGTGTTCCCCGATCTACTCGGTAGCTACACCTCCGCGCTCCCGCCGCCATTTTGTTGCGGTGTCGCATTTGTATCTGTGGCAGTCAACAAGTTTATGCTGCTACCCTTAAATACTCCTTTTGCTTCGTTAACATTCATTATATCTGAAGGGCAATTCTCGTAATTTAAAACGTTCAAAATCTAGTTGAAGTCTCATCTCAGCAACGAATAAATGTCAAAATATAGGGAAATGTTTTTGACAGATTGAGACTGAGATCAGACTGTGAACGTTCTTAAGATTACGAGAATTGCCCGTCTGGTCATACACGTACGCCGGTTGCGAGTACCACGCTCCTGACCTTTATTTTGAATTTGTTACAGCGTAACCCAACAGTAGGTGACAAGTTCGCCTCCCGAGCTGGTCAAAAGGGAATCTGCTCTCAGAAGTGGGTAGCCGAAGACCTTCCCTTCACGGAGTCAGGGTTGGTGCCCGATGTAATGTTCAACCCTCACGGCTTCCCTTCGAGAATGACCATCGCTATGATGATCGAATGCATGGCGGGGAAGGCTGCTAGTATTCATGGACATGTGAGTAATTTTTTACTGATTCTGGACTTTCCACACTATATCAAATTAATATGAAGTGTGAGATATAAGGGGCCCGTGGCCAAATAATAACAGCCGCACAAGTCGATCAATCAGGTTAAGCTACGCTTGCCGCGGTTGGTCTGTGGATGGGTGACCGTCTTTACATACCGAGACCCTTCCGTGCCTCGGAAAGCACGTTAAGCCGTTGGTCCCGACTGTCATTCGTGGATCTTTGACAGTCGCTATACGATACCCCTGGGTAAGACTGGTTGTCAGATTTTCGGGCTTCTGACTGCTTCTGACGACCCGTAACGACTGTCAAAGATCCACGAATGACAGCCGGGACCAACAGCTTAACGTGCTTTCCAAGGCACGGAGGGGTCTTGGTATGTAAAGATGGTCACCCATCCACGGACCAACCGCGGCAAGCGTAGCTTAACCTGTTCGATCGACCCGTGCGGCTAATATTACTTAGCCACAAGCTCATCAAATGCTAGTTTGTACACAGACCTAATACCTTTACTAGGTAGGTGTTTAGTCTATCGTAATCGAACTGAATAAAATTCTCTTCCAAAGGTCCACGACGCGACGCCATTCCGCTTCAACGAGAAGGACACGGCTATAAACTACTTCGGGCGCCTACTGGAAGCGTCCGGGTACAACTACTACGGCACCGAGCGCATGTACAGCGGGGTGGACGGCCGGGAGATGGACGCCGACATATTCTACGGAGTTATTCACTATCAGAGGCTCAGGCATATGGTTTCTGACAAGTGGCAGGTGAGTGACTAATGACCAATACGATTAAGGTGAATGCGCAGTGGTAGCCCGCGAAATTCAAATTTTCTTACGTTTTTTTTTGCAATTTTCAGGTCCGTGTCAGGTTTTATCTTGATCAAAATTTGATTCGCAACTATAATAGGTACGTTTTTACAGAATTAGAATCATTAATATATCTTTCTAAGTTGGATTTGTACCATAACAACAAATCTTTTATGGAAAAGTGCTTAATGGTACAAATCTAACTTAGAAAGATGTATTAATGATTCTAATGATTATAATTCTGTAAATACGTACCTGTTATAGTCGCGAATCAAATTTTGATCTAGATAAATTGCAAAAAACGTAAAGAAATTTGAATTTCGCGGTCTACCACTTCGCATTCACCTTAAGGGATGATCCGTATCCCGTGGCCCGGACGGGACACGGATCATGCACTGTGTAATGTAACCCGCTTCATAAAACATGTATGTAACGTTTGAAATCCGTGCCCCGTCCGCGTCCAGGCCACGTACACGGCACGCTCCGGGCTCGGCACGGTCTAATATAAACTATCCCTAATCACGGTAATGATATCTACAGTATTCTGTCTTCATACAAAAACGGTCGGAAAGCGAATCATACCTACGCGCCTCGGAGTTCGGTACTCACTCGGTCCACAACAGTCGGAAATGCGCCGTAGTGACGATCGAACGTGTGGTAATTAGTAAGCGGGCGACTACTACTTACTTTTAAAAAAATCGATATGGCAAGTTATAGGCTATACTGTGCTGTTTATGGTTGCTTGAATTCTTCAATAACGCACCCAGATATTACATTTTTTAAATTACCTGGAAAAGCCGAAAGGTAAGACTATAAATAGTTTTTGTATAGGTACTTTTTGATGCGTAATTTGTTTCTTTTTTAATAGGTAAGTAATTACAATGAAAAAAGAAAATTTACGTAAGTATTTCTCTTGTTCCACAGAGTAAAATACCTGAATAAATAAAATAATTTGATATATAATATTGTAAGTCTGTGCACACGAGTGACCTGCCTTACATGCGCTCGTGATGAAAAAGTTTCCTAGGCTACACAATTCTACTTACTAATGTACTTAGCTACTTACATATATTATTGAAATAGACCAAATATTATTACTAAATTATTGTAATAGTAATAAATGGTAGTTACTTACCTAGTAAGATTTAAGTACATTAAGTATAATTTATTTTTAAGTAAGATTTTTAGTAGGTAGGTAGTTGGAGATTTTGATTGCTGCAGGTAGCGCACACGCGTTGATGTTGATCGTCCGCTGGTTATAGGCTATGGTGACGTCACATTAAATTCAATATATCATATCATCCTCGAGGACATAAAGTAAAATATTTTTGTATTGAAGAGTGCTGTGTTAGGTATCAAACGAAGTGGATTAATTAGCACATTTCTAAAATGTAAAAGGTGTAAGGAATTTAATAATAAAGCCTTTCGTACATCTCAGTCGAGGCGCAAATATTTTTCCGTCGCAAATTTATAAGTGTGAAATTTTATCATTAAATCGATTAATCAATAAACACAGTACTTATGTATTTTTATTGAACGCTTCCTTTTTCAATCACAACGAATTTCTTTTTTGTAATAAATATAATAAGTTTACAATATTATATATAATAGGTACACTATAATTATATAATAATTTTAATACACAAAACAGAAAGAAACTCAAGTAGGTAAGTAGATGAAATTAACAAACTGAAGTCGGGCAGCCCTAACGCGTGTTTACGTACCGCGTGGCTGTAGGTATTTATTTCAAGGACAGGGCTGAGTCGTAATACTGTAAAGATATCATTACCGTGCCCTAATGGTGCCGATTCTGTTGTTCACAAACTAAATTTCAAGTTCAGTGCATCTTTTTCTTTCTATTTCATTAAGAAAAGGGCAGAAGATACATTTTTGTTTAAAATAGCCCTGTCAAATTAATCATTGCCTGACGTAAATTGACGTAATTTTAGTAGGCAAGTTTTTAATCACGTCTCAACTTGTATGGAGTACTGTTTAGTTTAGTTTGTGAACAAGGGAATCGGCATCAATGTCTTAATTAATCGTCTTGGATTTACAAAAGTATTTCTTTCCGATCTAAACTAATCCACAAAAAAATTTAAATGAGTATGACAAAAAAATGCATTTTTAGTTCCAAATAAATTGGGATAAAAGCAAGAGATGTATGATGATGATGAGTTGGCATAGGTGCCATATTGCATTTGCAAAGACAACCATGAAAACAGTGCCCATGACGACGTTGGATTCAAAAATGTTGATTTTCGGCGTCAGAATTTTGGATTCGCTTCTTTAGATTTAACAAAAGGTCTCACTTTCAGCATTTCTAGCCCCAAAAACAATGAAATGTTACTCATAAAGTAGAATTTTTTCGCGATCGCCATTTTGGATTTCGGAATATTCTGTATCAAAACTCCTCCTATACGTTACATCCCGCGCGCAGGTGCGTACAACGGGTGCAGTGGACGCGCTGACCCGGCAGCCCGTGAAGGGGCGGCGGCGCGGCGGCGGCGTGCGCCTGGGGGAGATGGAACGTGACGCGCTCGCCTCGCACGGCGCCGCCTTCTTACTGCACGACCGACTGTTCCACTGCAGTGATAAGACTGAGGTATGTAGCTTTAGCCAATTTTCCACTTTTGGACATATTGTAAATCACACGCCATCTAGTGTGTCCACCGGATGGCCTCTCTCGCCCAAAGCAACATTTGTTTCCTCAGGCAACAATCTGTGAAGCGGTCTTTATTGCTTCGGTGTCATTTGCGGTCAAAATGTCCTCCGGCTATGTCCGCAATTATCCAGCTGCTTGCTACCAATTTCAGAAAAAAAAAATAGTTGCTAAATTGAAGAGTACCTACAACTGTGACGTAGCATGACAACTGAATAGAATGATATTACATTTACTCGGTTAACAAAGTCACGTGGTTTTTGGTTTACCTTTATTTAACTATGGAGTATAAGTATACACTTTATGCCTTTCTTTTTGTAGACTAAATTATATTTTATTTTTTGTTTATATGATTTTGTTCTCTTCCAGGCAATCCTCTGTTCAAAATGCGGTACCCTCCTAGGCCCTATAATCGGCAAGAGCGAAACTAGCAAAGAAACCTGCCGCCTCTGTGGCGACGGTAGCATGGTCTCGATAGCCATCCCCTACATCTTCAAGTTCTTCGTGACGCAGCTTGCCTGCGTCAACATTAACGTCAAGATCAACTGTAGCGAGCATCTCGCTATTACTGGATGATGTTGCCTTAGGTTTAAGAGAAAGTTATAACGCAATAAAGATGAAAATCGTTTATCGTTGTTTTAATTTTAAATTGAAAGAATATTGCAAGTATGCATCTGCCATGTTATCACTCCACCGCTCTTGGTTGACTGCTAGAGAATGTCTAGTGCATTGAGTCCGCCTTTGTACCTTTACTGTGCACAAAGTTTAATAAATAAAATTATCCATTCCACACATCACTAGTAAGGGAGGGCTTGTGGCTAAGTAACTACGCTTGCCGCGGTTGATCCGTGGATGTGTGACCTAAAGATGGTCACACATACCAAGACACCCCTCCGTGCCCCGGAAAGCACGCTATGCCGTTGGTCCCGTCTGTCATTCGTAAATCTTTGACATCGTTAGAAGTCGTAGACAACCAATCTTACCAAGGGGTATCGTATTACCCAGAAAGTGGGTTGTGGAGGTCAGACAGTCAGTCGCTCCATGTAAAATACTCTGGTTTTCAGCTGCATCCAGTTAGATTGGAAGCCGACCCCAACATAGTTGAGAAAAGGCTACGCAGATGATGACATCACAGTAGCATGTGTGTCGATTCTGTGGCAAGATTCACATTTGGATGAGGTCTGAAAAGTAGTGTGCCACTCTAGAAATAACCAATAGCATAAACCCTGTGCCAATGGCTTATCGGTTACAGATTATACGTGATTTCCTGTGTGATTCACATTGTGCGTGTTTTTAGAGCCCCAGGAGTAACAAATAAAACAAATTCATAACTTAAAATTAATGTATTAACTGCAAAAGAGGTCACATCAATAGATTTATCTGAAAATAGTATAGCGCGCCACGGATCGCAATAAACGGGAATGGTGATGCTTGTGAAGAAAGATCTCAATAACCTTTAAAATCCAGTACATTTCATGTCAGTTCTTGATTCGCTACGTTCATTATGATCCGTGTCGCACTCTAGTTACTATGACTTAAACTAAATAACTGTCACTTTGACATTTAAACTGTCACTTCGACAGTTAATCTTCATCCATAGCTTCTTCCTTCTTCTTCTTCTTCTTTTTCTTCTTCTTGGCACTGGCTTCAACGTCTACAGCCTGTTGGAGTTCATCCAAGGCTTCTTTCATGACGTCAATATTCTTCTTGGGAATGTCACCGGTTTCGTAGAACTTCAAACGGTCTTCTACTTGCTGGCGCAACTTCTCGCCGAAAACTGTTGATTGAGTTTCTGGAAAAGGAAAAAATATTCAGTTAATTTCTATCATTGCAATTTAAACCTTAAAGTGACATAAAAGTCACATGACGTGCGCAAGTGATTTGCAACGACAGTAGCAAAAATTGCATTTAATTTTTTTTTTATAACATGATAGAAAATCGCTATTTAGGTAATAACGGAGTTGTGACACAACTAGGCATAAGCATTAAGGAAGTGGTGGACTGCCTTAGAAACCTCAAAAATCTTAGTTTATTCTGAATGTTCGTCAAAAATGTGATAGAAATAAGATTGTAGCAGTAATTTTAGTACATGTTACGCATTTTGGCGTTCATGTGTGGATATAACCGCATTTACTGTAGCACTACTATTATTACCACAAATGCAGGTTACACTTGCAATAGATCAAAGTGTGCATATAACAAAATATAATGAAAACCAATAAATATAAAAGTAATCTCAAAGGAGAATGGCTAAGAGCATGCCCAGGCATAAAGTTAATTGTAGCATTAATAACTGTTGATCTTTGTTGCCCTCATGGAGTAGTTTAATTAATCCTAAGACAGCTTGTCCGAATTCACTTGGAGAAAAAAGATATGTGAGGAAGTTGAATTGATTTAATAAAGGGAAATATTTAACTTATTCTCTAAAAACTTTTTGCGTTTCTAATGATGAACTTTTTTTTAATATTGAGCCTCTTTTTAACTCTGGCCTTCTGTCACTGTGACCCATAAATATTACCCATTGTCCTTTTGGGGCTTAAATGTCTTCATTTCAACTGCTCATAGTCCACAAACTAATTCCCAGATTACAACAACAAAAAAAGATCTCGCCGCGTCAAATGTCGATAGCCGAAGGCAGTCTAATTTATCGATATCTACTCGTTATCGAGTTTTTGGGGTTACTGCACTAATTAATTCATGTTTGCGTCACAGAACATAATAAAATCACAAATGTGAACCTCCCCCAGTGATCGATCAGCCGGCATCAATCGACAGTTTCTACATTGATCGAAGTTGGTAGAGTCTGTAGTGTGATAACACCCTTATAAAAAAAAAAAAATCCTTACCAGAGAAGCAGTCAATCCTGGATGCGATGGAGCACTTGTTGGCGAGGTACCGACTGATGCGCCCCTTGTTCTTGAGCCCCGCACGCCCGATGAACGTCGAGTGGTACAGGAGGCCGTACTTAGGTGTGTTCGAACGGGTCTTTAGCGCACGGAACAGCGCTTTCTCGGCACCTGAGTAAACAGTGGATATTTAGTGTTATGGCATTCAAATCTGACTAAAAACAAACATAGGAAAAGAGTTTTGAACTTTTGATTTACTTATGTATTTACAAGGTTACCAGTTCTACTAAGGGTACTATATCATATTGCCTAGTAACTGGGTTGTGGAGGTCAGATAAGCAGTCGCTCCATGTAAAATACTGGTATTCAGCTGCATCTGGTTAGACTAGAAGCCATCCCTAACATAGTTGGAAAAGGCTAGGCAGGTGATTTACAAGGTTTAGGTTTAAATACCCCTTTTTTTCTAGTGCCTGCTTGTCTAAGTGGCAAAATATGAAAATGTGTACCTTGATGCATGTAAATTGTTGTTAACCAATCACACTTGTAGTAGACAAATAGACAATTACTTTCCTAGAACTTGTGATAAATTATAATAATAGGGGAAGGGTCTTATCATAAGGTTGTGTCCTTTAGAACGATATAAAGAAAGAAAAAATGTTTTATTGTCACAGAAACATGTGCATATAAAAAAGACAATTTAACTAAAACAAATATATAAAAATCATATTTCTTAATTTTTTTAATATATTAAAATCATAAATTTAGCCTATTTTTGAAGTTGTTTTTGAACCAATTTACAGGAATAATTTATTTATTTTATTTTTAACCTATGTTGTCCCACTACAGGGCCTCCGCTCATAAAAAAAATATAATTTAGTACATACCCAAAATCTGTAGCGTTGATGCAGGGTACTTGGCCAGATTGGTGAGCGAACCGGCCTTAGATATAAGTCGCGCACCGACCTGGTCGCCTATCAATGTGGTCAGATTTGGAGCCACCGAGTCCATCTTTGTGTGAAGGTACCCTGCTATCTGCTTCCTGTATATGGAAAGTTTTAATAACTAACTTGATATAATAGATGTGCAAAGTCAAAACGTTTAAAAAAAGAACAGCTAATGCTCTTCAGCAGTGGCGAAGGTACCATACAACTCGATTCCCACCGGCTTCCCTTCGAAAATTCAGAACATAACCACTCTATAGTCAATTCATCATTGAAATTTTCTTTTGGTATTTTTTTTTGCTCCGGCCTACCTCTGTTATAAATTCACCCTTCGCCACTGCTCTTCAGTGTAATGCTGATGAAACAGTTCATATTGGTGATTTTGAGACATGAATTTTAAAGTTTAAAGACTTGATAGCTTGTTACATTATTTTCACAGGCGCCATTGTTTCAACTATTAATATGGAACTGTGGCTCGAAAAGTTCAAGTGAAATAAGGGTTTGAGTGTAGCCTTACGGGTGCTATGGAACGAGGACTTACCTATAATTACTAAGCGCAACAACCCTTCCCGCAAACATCTGTATATTAATCAAATCCACAGGCGAGATATCCATTCCCATTGACATCTTAGACGCGTCAATAATAGCCTGGGCCTTCTCTGAGTCCCCAATGATCTCAGTTAGAGGCTCCACCGACTCCGGGCTTAACGTCTTCCGGTCCTTGATGTACTCTGCACACCTGGTGTAAAGCTGGTTCTCTGGGACGATGCTGATCAGCTCTGGGAAGTGGTAGGAGTACCATTCTCTGTGAAGATTAAGTTGAATATGTATATGAAAATTATTGTGTTGGTGTGGTTGTAAGACCTCTGATTGGCAGTCCAGATCTAAAATTATGCCTAGTAAGTAACTAAGACATCCAGTATGGACAGGGGTCGAAGTTTCAACATTTACGTGGATCAGCATGAGAAGGCTTAAGACTAAATACAATTTAGTGATTTTTTCAATTAGGAAATAAATTAAATAATAAGTTATATGATAATTTATTATACTAAGTATGATGTAATGTTTTGGAAAAAAATTACTATTACTAGAGTGATATTCACCTTATCCGCATAGAAAACGTATTGATATCCTTGTCTAATTGATCCAGCAGCGCTATAGACTGAATAATCATGTTGTCAACTCGGTGCACGTTGAACTTCACGCGAGCTCGGGAGTAAGAGTGGCCAAGACCGAGCTGTGCCACACTGCATGCTTTGAGGGTTAGACCCTTGATGAGAGCATGGAAGTGGTGGCGTATACCTAGGAAAATGAAAATCAATTAAAAAAAAAAAAAATTACTAAAGTGAAAAAAGGGAACAACCAACTCCTTTTTTCATCACAGTAGTTTTTTCATGCTTTGCAGTTGATATTTACACAATATTTTAACAAAAACATGCACTATCTGAATAGGAACCTGTAGAATATTTTTTTCAAGGTAAAGACAGAGGACTAACCTCGTAGAATCTCTGGAACAGCACCAGTGTGTGAGCAAGGAATCTCCAGGGCCTCGCTGATGGCCGCCCCCAACTTGGGGTCCAACACACCCAGGGTGCATTTACCACGCTTCTTGCGCTTTGGAAGCGCCCCTTCCAGGAAAAGGTTCAAATCTTCCGGGAGAATACCTGTTTGAGAATCATGAATATGTAAATACAGAAAAGATAATTTTGATTTAGATGACCTTGTCTATTTTTAGTAAGTGATTGTAAAGCAAGAGTTTTGTAATTGTTTGTAAATATACAAGTGTTTGTTCTAGCAAAATAATCATCCCCTACATAAAAATCAACTAGATAATGGCTTATACGTGTATACACATAATAGATATACATTAAACAAATCCGCCCCTAAGACGACCCACTGACCAATTGCCCGTTTTCTAAAACAAAAATTGCGTAAATATCGTGGCATTTCCCCGCAACAGAATACCATACAACTTTACACTATAAAAATAAACTATACCATACTAAATGGGCTGTCTGTAAATCAGTTAAATCACGAATTTTTCTAACGACTTAAGCTGCAGAGCAAAAGGCAAAATTAATACATTATCGTGCCATCGACACTACGAAGAAATACAGATATGATAAGAAAATAAGGTCAATCCTGACAAATAATTATGAATTTACAATTTTGCTGAATTAACTATGACCTTTTCATAGAACGACCAATGTTAGCATCAAAAATTCACTCTACCAATTTACCTAACAAGCATGGTGCATGTGGACATACTCAACATACACGCGGACACTAACCTTCAGACACCGCATTTATATTTTCCAAAGCAACCACCGCCGATTTGAAAGGCTGGAACCCACTTAGCGTCACAACTGAGTTGAATCGCTGCAAGTCAGTCACAGACTCTTCAACTTGAGGCAAGAAGGCTGCAAGCTCCTCAAACTCGGTGACTTTGAACAGCGCGAAGCCCGCGCTGTGTTCGTATAAAACATACAACTTACTCTGAAATTACACAAAACTTTATCACCATCTCCCGCTTTGCATTGTAATTAAACTAAATAAGGATGTTACGCACCATTTTTGCTAGTTTATCTTTAATTTATTTTCATTTTTGGGGAGAAACAAACACGTGAGTCTTGTTTGCTCCCCCGCGCTAACGAAATGACGAAATGTTTTGAGGTTAGAGTGTTTCGTGTCACGGTACCAATAAAACAAATTAATTGTTTTGCATTTTGTTTTAAGTTCTCTTTCAATTAAATTTATTATAATGTGAGCTGTGAGGTAAATATGCAGAAAAAAAAAATTTTTTTTTGTAAAAGAATTACATACAACAGCGCACAATATAAATAAATTATTTATTTTATTTATTTATTTTCTATGCCGTCATTCTGCCCTAAATAGTGTAACGGAACGTTGTAGTCGGAATTTCCCAGTGTTGCCAATCCTACTGTTTAACAGTAAATCTACGGTTTTTTCAACGACATTCCTGTTTTCTGTAATAGTCCATATTTCTACTGCTTTTCAATAAAAAAATTCAAAATTATTGTTTCTTGTATTTCGTGTGGGTACAAACAAGGTCTATCGTCTACTGATTCTGATGCGCAGAACGCAATATTAGGTATCAGAGGGATGAAACGCGGTATGCAGGGCGCAGACTCCCGCGAGCCCTTACTATACCACAGAACATGTACAGACGCCAGCACATCAACCTACTACAATCTGTCAGATTTCTGTAATAGATTTTCAACTTTATCGCTAAAGCATAAGGTTGAATATTGATTGGGAAAATTTGACAGTAAGGTGTAGGTTGATGTGCTGGCGTCTGTACATACGTCTAACACTTTACTTTGACCCGCGCCAAAGACTACAGTATAAGCCGCGCATGCTCACTCATCTCGGGATTTAGTGTGTGAGCTACGTCCGTATCGGCGTATACTGCTGCACCTATGCTCGCAGCTAACTTCCGACTCTTCCGTCCGAGCCGCCATTATGTAATGTATCGAGTATAGAGAAGAGAGTTTAGAGAGCTCCCGTATGATTATTATGCTCTTTGTTAGAGAGCCTCCGCTAGGAATAATCGTGTTCTGTGGAGCCCCTTCGCAGACTTTTTGAAGAGCGCCACCGCCATCTATTATAGCCGTTTATTATGCCTATAATGCCAAAAGAACAATCAGGTGAGCGAAATCACGGGCACAGCTAGTAAAATAATAAAAAAACTTTTCAAGCCCAACTACACTAAAATAATCATTCTTTCCACGTATTTTATGTCTATTTTCCTAATAATATTGATATTGATTTAGTACTGACAAATATTTCATGAATATTTCCCTTCGTTTCCGAACGAAACCAAATCTTTAGCGTTGGGCAACCATTATTGATTAGTTTTTTAGTCGATTATATATTGTAATATCAGTCACAAGTAACTCAACTTATGTTGTATGTTATTTTGCTTAACATTTTAGGCTCTAAACGCCCGGTGAAATAACAATAAAACTTCTATTGTGCCACGGTCAGCGTCCTTTAACTGATTTACTGCATTGTGATTGTGGAGGAATGTAATTGCTTTCAATTTTCATAAATTCAATCCGCCAAAAACAAGCCCGAAGCAAAATTCACCATTCAAACACCATTTTTGCAATTCCATGATTTGCAAGTCAACTTCCTCAGTGTTTATTTTTCTTAAGATTTCACATTTAATGATTACTATTATTTAATTTAGAACCAAGTGTAAATAGTTAGTTGCTCCAATTATCATTTTAATGTTTAATGTCTGGGTTAGAGCTAAATAGTCGATTATTGTTTTATCTCAAATGGACAACACTACGTGGCATCAACGGAAAAGAATGACATTTAAATTTGAATTCAACCCTAAAAATGTACTCTGTGCCAGAAAATGCTTAAGAAGGGGTTTATAGTTATTTCTAAAATATTATAAAAAATCTCTGAATAATGGTTTGAAACCCGACAATAGTGTACGACGTTGTGTAAAGTAATCGATTTTGTGTTAAAAAGTGCATCTATGTGAAAATAAAGTGCTAAAATGGCTACAATAGCAATGCAAAGAGACCTTGTCGTCTCATTCAAGAAAGAGACGGTTTTGAACTTGGGAATACTGAGTAAGCTGCAGCAAATGCCTTCAGAGCTCAGCAGGCATATATTCAAGGAGAATGCATTAGAAAAACCGACCCAAAACTTCTTTAATCACCTTTCTTACTACTTGGTATCAATAATCGATACTCAGGCTTCCAGTTCATTGCCATGGCCACTATACGATACGAAAACTGAACGAGTGTACAGAAACGAGTTGTCTAACTTCATCAGCGAGTACAGCAACAAAGGTTTGTTGGCACCAGTCATGTCCTCATACCTGGTCAACCCAAGCTGCTACAAAGTCACCATGTTGATATTCCAAATGTCACAACTTGCTGTCCAAAGAGTATTAATGTCAAAAATGGTTAAGGAAACCCAGAAGAAGCTGTATAACAATATGACTGAGGATTACAAGACAAAAAAAGAAGGTTTTATTGACAACTGTGAAAAAGAAACTGTGACAATATCAAGTAAATTTTCTAATTATTTAAGTAAAAGAGCAGCTATGGAGAAGATAGCTGAGTTGTTCCGCAAGAAAATAACTGATATGGAGAATAAAATGACTGAATTAAATCCACAAGGATACTTAGACGAAATTGTTGATGGCTTCTTAAAATCACATGAAGTAGATGAGACAGCAAAAGCAGAAATCTTAAAAATAAAAGATGTTCACAAATCTTCCACATTTTTCGATGAATGGTTAGCCCAAGTAGACAACAGAATCACAGAACTGGAAAAAGAATGGGATACAAAAATAAAACCATTCCTTCAAAGTTGTAGAGAAACTCGTCAGTCCACCGAAATGTTAATTGCCAGACAAACAGGTGAAGCCGAAAAGAGTTCGTACACATTAGAGTATAACCCTAAAATGGACGAAATATGCACGAAAGAATTACAAAGCCAGGTCAACAGCGAACAGAAATACATCCTCAAGAATATCACAAAAGATAATAAATTGAGTTTTCCTAACCTTATAAGAGCATTTCTTATATCAATAGGTTTTATACTGAAAAATGCTGAAATCAGTGATGATATATACAAGTTCAATGAGTACTTGGATGGTGGGAGACGGAACATTACCGAGATTGTGTCCGCTATGAGGATACTCTTGGATCGGGTGATGAATGCCGAAGCTAAACTTCAGGTGAGTTCTCATTGTTGTAATTATTATTTTAAACTCTTCTAAATATTTTACTTCGTAATAGATTTGTTAATAAAATCACTACATAATATTATATAACAAAGTTCCCCGCCACATCTGTCTGAATGTGCTATTCTCTGTAACTACCTGTCAGATTTGAAAAATTCTTTATGCATTTGATAGCCCAATTGTTGAGGAAGTTTATAGGCTATTTATCATCACGCTACGACCGTTAGGAATCGAGCAAAAAGAAAAAAAGTCAGAAAGATAGAGCGGGCACGTTATGCACTGAGACGCGGTGGGACGGTTGCCATTTCACGCGGACGAAGTATTTCACGCGGATGACGTCGCGGGCACATGTAAAACATAAAGAGATGTAAATTAAGTCAACTCTTTTTAGGGGGAAGCCCATCATTTTTACAAGCTTTTATTTAACTTGCAATGTATGTATGTATAGTCCGACTGTGGCAGATTTGCCAAAGATGTAAACAACAATGGCCGCTCGAAATTGAATAAAATTGATAAACAAGAGTTTTTATTTTAAGTAATGTTAGTTTTCGTCTAAGTCTTCGATCTAACTAGACTAGAGTAGAGTAGATTTACCTGTGTAGATCAAGTAAATTAAATAACTTGATCTGTTTGATTTTAATTTTTAAAATTTTTAAACTTAGCTAATATGTGTACTTAAATCTCGCGACAAGCTTTTATATCATATAAATTGTGTACTTAATGACGTTATAAGTTGATAGTAAAAGTTTTAAAGGAAAAGTTTATTTTATTATTTTTAGCGCATTTAACTAAAAGCTTGTTTTTAAAAAAGCTTTTTACTTTTAATTTTTATCAGCTTAGGCTAATTTAGTCATGATTTTTTCAATATTGTTATATTTGCAAAATGAATTTAAATAATAATGAAAATGAATGAGAATTGTAAAGAATTCTTAATAACTGAGGATTTATGCTGCTTTTTTATATTTGGTTCTTGTGTGTTTTTCTTACTATTAACTGTTATTTTTCAGCAAACACAAACATCATACAACCAATCGTTATCACTGAAGGAATACACAGAAATACCACCATTACCTGACCTGGCAGACTTGAAGATGGGCAAAGACTTGCAGTCTCAACTTATATTTGACACCTTCACACCGCTGAACATATCAAAACATCAATTCAACTTGCGCAGAAGAGCCAGCGCTTTTGCCAAACCGCAATCGCGGCCATTACTCAGTGCTCCGTTCTACCAAGGACCAAGAGATGACTTCTTAAAGAGCCTCATATCATGCCGTATCAGTTCCTATGACCGTCCCAACACTACACAAAACTTTAACTTGTCAATACTATCTCAAACTAACTATAGAAACAATGAAACCATCGCAGAATGTTCCTCGGGCTTCACAAAGCAACAGATACTAAGGTTGCTATCAACAAAAAAGTCTAGTAGCTCTAAAAAGTTTAAATATAGAACAGAGAGACCGGAAAATGTAAACGTTAAGAAGGGAGGATTATTTAACGAATCAGTGGCTTCTACTGATAGCAACGTTTTGTTCAGAAGTCATTCCTCACCAAACCTCTTTGTAAACAGAGAAAAGAGGTCTAATTCTAAGATTCCTATCCCTAGGAAATTATCTGTCATGCAAGAAGACTGTCCACTTCTCGAAGTATCTGGCATCTTGGCATTAGAAAGTGATAATAGTTATGGAACCCCCGATGGTGTAATGCGACTTGAAACTAACAGAAAGATATTTGATGCTACTAGTCTGCCCACTATATCTATAACTCCGGAACCAGATAAAGTTCCAACAATTATTCAGGGAGACTCAAATAAGTTGCATTTTGTTGATCTGAATGTGCCGAAACTACAAGAAGATATTCAAGAAAAAGATGAAATTAAGACTGAAACTCCCAAAAGTAACTCTCAATTGATAAGAAAAACAAGTTCTTTGGAGAAAATTATCAATAGGTTTAAGAAAGTCAGAGCTAGCGTCTTGCTATGTGACAAAAGCTGTGAAGATGGTAATGAATTCAAAACTATTCTGGAAGAAAAAGAAAATCTCAACACTGTTAATGTAGATGTGTTCACCGCAAATAGGGTCTTATTACCTGATCTTTTAAGTCCAAGTTGCAGTGTGATTCCAAATAAGTCTTCGGACTATTCAGATCCGATCTGTTTTGACGACGAGCCTCCTTGTAGAAAACCGCGGGAAAGTCTCGGGACCGCGTTAGGTGTAGACCACACATTCCTAGACCAGTTTGATTTGATAGAGTAATAAAGAATCAGTTAAAATTAAGGAGTATTTTAAACAAATATTTAAAGTCCAGTATTTTTGAAGTTTGCTTAAGAAACAATATTTTTATCTTACTAGGATCTTCCATTTTAATTAATGTAGTTTTTAAACTACTATACACGAGATTAAATTAAATATTGATGAGAAATACCGCATATTTTAAGCTCTCTACAACCTATGGACTCTATTTGCTGTATTTAGTGAAGTACACATTTTATCGATAACTATAATTATTAGTAATTTGCCATAAATCAAATTAGTAATTGCGAAATGTGGGTGTACCTTGGTACAGAGGCCAGCACATCAAGCTACCCCAATCTGTACACATTTTCGCAATTGAATATGAACCTTATTCCTTTGTGGTAAAGTTGAAAATCAATCAAAGAAATTTGACAGATTGGGGTAGCTTGATGTGCTGGCCTCTGTACATCTCAGCCTAACCCTTTGGGAATTACAGGCGTGATGTTATGTTATGTGTTGCGATAGTAACTTCTATGAATAAATTCCGTTTTAATAAAGACTAAAGTGGAATGTATGTATGAGACGAATGTTCAAATGTCTAGTAACCCTAGATGGGGTCTAGATGCATATATTTATTTTTATATTGCATAATCTAATGGCTAACACAGTGGTCTATGTAAGGCAGATTTTCATATATTTCATCGCAATCTGTATGACTTTTGAAACACCACTTTCGTAAGTTCTTACTAGCATGAGTGCCTATACTCTGTTACGTAAGGGCGGAGGGGTTGCACTTCCCGCAGCGGCGGAGATTTGAGGTTAGATTACAATAAGTCCCCCAGTAGTAGACAACGAGAATAATTTTTAAAAGTTGTTTCGCTGTCCCCCAGTGGTGGCCAACAAGTGGTGGACATCGGGAATAACCGAACAAATCAAGTCAATCATGACCTCACAAAATCAGCCATCATTCGTCATTGTGTAAGGTGGTTATCACACTGTTCCGGACTCCGCTCCGGTGTGCGGAGCAGCGGGTTTATAACTTTGACTGTACACCGCACGGAGATGCGGTGTCAATGTGTTATACCCTGCGGTTTTTGTATACAAATCAAGTTACTACAGTCAAAGTTAAAAACCGCAGCATCGCACACCAGAGCAGTGTCCGGTGCTATGTGGTAACCGCCTAATAGCCAAAACGTGTAACTGATTTCTTTTAAAGCTTTACGATCATAATTTCATAAAGTATGATCTATTATATAATTTCGTTCATTAGCTGTTAACTGTTATCCATTATGTAACTAACTAGTTTTACTAATAAAATGAATATTAATTGATACTCAGATCTTTTTATTTTTGCAATTATTGTGAAGGATTAAAAAAAAATAAACCCGCATTAAAAAAAATCTTCAATAACTAAACAATAACATTTATAAATACATAAATAGTATACGTTGTTGCACTTTTGCGTATAGTATACTGTATAAATAGTTACAATTAAAACAGAAAGCAACCCAATAAAATGTTACATTGCTTATTGATAACTCTCCTCAACGAAATGATGAAGAATTCGCGGGTAATCTAACAGAAAGAAGTGGAATACCTACAGTGCAACATAAAACATTTTCTTCTCTTACAATAGCTCGTACAACGTACTTTCAATTTTGTACGCCTGTAATAAATACGTCGTTCTTGCTTCATTAAAATACAACTAAATCCTAGGATCATCTTCGCCTAATTTGACCATTTTCTCCGAAATCTCCCAGACTTTTTTAGCTCTGCTCATATCACTCACAGAATTCGACAAAGAACTTTCTCTGCAATCAGAAAAGTATTTTCCGGAAACCTTTTCTAGTTTTTCGTCAACCGCCAACATGACTGAAGTCTGGCAACCTTGTTCAGGGTTCTTGAAGAAGCACTTGATTATCGGGAACAGCATCCAATTCAATGGAGGAGGCACGGAGCTCCAAATTCCGGTTTCAATCAAGCCGGGATGCAGACAGTTCGCTGTTACTCCTGTACCTTCCAATCTTCGGGCTAGTTCCTTTGTGAAAAGTATGTTGGCTTCCTTAGAAGCGTAGTAGAGGTACCCTGGTAATGTGTTTACTGGGTTCGGGTTTTCAATATTAAATGATGCAAGGCGGTATAAAGACGAAGCGACTACCACAATTCTCGATGGGGCACTTTTCTTTAGCAGATCAATCAAAAGATGTGTAAGCAAGAATGGTCCATAATGATTAGTCTCCATGGTCATCTCAAGGTCGTCAACAGTCTTCCTCTTCTTGAAAGTGTCTGCATAGCCAGCGTTGTGCACCAACACGTCTAGTTTTGTCTCAGTTTTGTTAATGTCTTCGGCAAATTCTCGGATGGATGCGAAGGAACTGAGGTCCAGTTTCTTGACTACGACTTTTGTGTTCTTCGTGGTGTCGATGATGTCGGCTGGAAAATTAAATTGTTCGTGTTAATTGGTAAAATCCAGGGCGTTTATTATATAACGGGGACGAAATAACTATACACGCTAAAACAGGCAAATTTTTTTTTGTTTATTTCCTCTGAAACAGCCGAACTCCCTCCGCCGAGAGCGGCTGTTGGAAGCGACTACTACATGTGATATTTTGCTATCTAACTGTAACAAGTTCACACACGGAACTTGGCATTTAAAAATTCCCATCAAATTCCGCCAGAGCACTCGTATCTCCGCCTTTCATAGTTTTACGCCAAAACGCCCCAACCGAACCTACAAAATAATAAAGAATAAACAATCACCTTTAACTTTCTCAGCAACCTCCAAATTCCTGCAAGCCATGATGACCCTGGCTCCTCTCTTAGCCAACTCCCTCGCAGTTTCCTTCCCAATCCCACCGGTACAACCGGTCACAATCACGGTCTTCCCATCCATCCTCGTGGGCTTTCGGTACTGTCCACAAGTGTACTTGGCGAAGAGTCTGACCGCGAAGATGACGCCGAAAAGACCAAGGATTGCGAAGACTGAGGCGATGATAAGTACCGGGAAGACCCAGTAGAGGTAGCTTGCTTTCCAAGCTTCGGCGACGATCATGTCTGGAAAGAGAGGGAAAGGGGGTCAGTAAAGTATTGGTTATCGATTAATAACATTCTTTGATAACAGATAGAGGTTTGCTATCAACCATCCAAAAGGTGACCTACACGATTGACAAGCTGGTTTATGGGCTGCCCTTTCATATATCTATGACTGCCATATTAGACAGGCGCGGTAAAGAGGGGGGCCAACGGGTGCACCTGCCCCTGGGCTTCGATCAAACTGAGTATAAAACTCTAAATTATAAAATAGCTGCAAAGTGCTTGAAAACTTGAAAATCCCCCATCCTCTCTCAGAAAGAAATATTTACCCCCCACTTGAGCGAAAACCCGAATCGGCGCCTGATGTATGTACAGACGCCAGCACATCAACCTACTACAATCTGTCAGATTTCTGTAATAGATTTTCAACTTTATCGTTGGGAAAATTTGACAGTTAGGGGTAGGTTGATGTGCTGGCGTCTGTACAAGTCGTAAGTCCACATGTTCCGAATTTTGTAGGTACGAGTATGTGTAGTAAAAGTGCGCAGTGCTGCACACCTCTCATCTATTTCAAGTTAAACAAATATCAACTTTATTTTAATGAAAATTAAGTTGATTTCAGAGTGAGTACTTAGTACTATTGAAAAAGTTATAAAAATGTTTGAAGTTGTAGCGTAAACTGAACTTTATTGTGTAGGAATTAAAGTTATTTTTCCATTAATTCATATTTGTTTACATTTTTGACAAATAAATCGCGAACGCAGATTAGGTAGACTATATCTATAATAACTGACCGCCTACTGGATTAACACGTACCCAAGAGTAGTTATAACCTACTCAACTCTTCGCCAATCAATTCTACAGTTGTCAAGTCTGATTAGCTAACTATCATGGCCTATGACCATGAGATTAACACACGCAACTTTACCTGCCGTGACTTATTACCGAACATTGACCTTTGCGGTCACTGTAAGGCCCTTTATACACGGTACGGTTTCATTAGGCCTTTTGTACACACACGTTTTTCTGGCGATGAAAAGCTACGGTTTATTCGCCGTATGTATGCTGCATACACACGGCGAATTAACATCCGTACAAAACTGACGACCAAATATGCACGGTATGCACTATGCACGGTCATCAGTGTTGTATGGGTCATTCACTATGCAACCTTGTTGACGGACACGTTTTTTCTACGGCGCGCGGCGTGGTATAACGCCGCCGCCGTACCGTCAGGCCCTTTGTACGCACGGCTGCACATCAAGCTATACATTACCAGTATAAGCTGACTTCTGATTGTACGGAAAATCTACACAATGCGAGGTCAGTTAAAACTGGATATTTATAGCTTTTTGTGTAGCCGTGTATACAACTACAGACGCCAGCACAACGAAGACTACCAACGGAGACCTTCGGCGCGGGAGATTATGTAGTGCATAAGACTACAAGTCAGTGCGCAGACACAGGTGCACTCTCTCATCCCTCACTCTCATAGTCCGATGGGAACGCAGTCTAATAGGAACGGAGAGAGATCTGGCGCAGGACAAACGCGGCAACGGCTTAACGTGCTTTCTGAGACACGGGCGTATCACACCGCCAACTTCCAAACTCTGGGCTGTTACTAAGAAATTCCTAATGGAAAAACCCATACAAATAGTAGGTAACCCGAATAGTATTTTGTGTCTAGTGTATCAAATACACTAGTAATTAATTCGTATGACCTGAATTCAGCAGGAATCTATAACACGTGATATGTAGGTAATTAAATTATTTCGTAACAGCATTCAGTATTGTTAGAGTCACTTGCGAAGGTCAACAGTTCGATAATGCATTGTCTTGCAAATACTAATAATATGTTACTGCAATCAATTAGTGGGTCAATGTGTGCTCACCATGGTCAAAAATTCAACACGAATTAAAAACGTATCCCTGTTTTTGCGCAGTCACACACACACAACACTGCTGGAATGTTCGTCGAGTCGAAGGCATAGATCGTTGTGTTTGATAATTTCTAATAGTTATGAATAGCTATGCTGGTTCATCATACCTAATCACAGCTATTCGGTACGCTTTCACGCGGTATTGAACATCAATCAATAAATATTTTCGAAGGAGTCCTCTAAACGTTGTTCACAAATCCGAAACTCGAAACATATATGATAGTTACATACCATATCTACCATATTATTATGGGAGTGTCTACTATGCAAACCCATGAGGTTTTTGTTTCGTTATTGGTACCTACTTAATGATACAATAGTCTAATTCATACATTAATTTGAAAACCAGCGTCAGACAGCATCTGTTTGGCATTAATGCTGAAATGAGCCTTTTTTGGCGCAGCCGTGAGGCACACACTATTGTTGTCTGAAACCTTTTTTTTCTTATTTTTTTTATTTTGTGTTTCACGAACAGTATCCAAATAAAACTTTTTCTTTCTTTAACTTTAACCAATAACGGTTCATAAATTATAGGAATCGGCCATAAGTATATCAATTAATAGACGACCACTATTCTTTCGACAGTTAGGTATTGCTGGTGGTCGGGGTCAGACAAGGCAAATCAGTTCACCGAAATTGTGTTTCCTGAATACACTGTCACGGAACCAAGGGCATTTATATACTGCCGTCATAAGGAAAAAGGGCATAACTAAATTTTTTTTCGAAATTGCTGAGTTCTATACATATTCGGAATCAGAAAAAAAAGGCCCATCTGCTAATATTGTTTTTACAATTTCGGAAAAAAATATTAGTTACTTATGCCCTTTTTCCTTATGACGGCAGTATAATGTTCCATATTTTTTTTAATTTTAATTTATCGAATAAAAATACTCACAATCACAACTATTCAATCGAACCGCATCCAAACATTTCAAAAACCATTTAGTACCTACTTGCAAAGTTGTGTATACTATTGTTTTTCAAGACCACCGTTCACCAACAAATGGCTAAGGAAGCCAATTATAATAATAAAACTATAGAAGACGTTGTCTATCACACTGTATTAGGCACACTGTTGAATCTTTAAACTTAACGTTACCTCAATAACATTTAATGACTAAAAAAATCATTAAGGCTGCTTCACATTGGTGAAGTAACTTATTGTTATTAGGGTAAGTACCTAGTTAGAGTAAAGACCTTTGATTCGCTTAATTGTGAACTTGAAGACAATTATCTAATTCTGTGGTGTCACTGTCTAGTATACAGTGTGACGCCAGCACATCAAGCTACTACAATCTGTCCAATTTCTTTAATAGATTTTCAACTTTATCGCTAAACCTTACGGTTCAAAGTTGATTGGTAAAATTTGACAGTTTCGGGTAGCTAAGGATAAATATATTTTAAGTAAACGACTACGACGAGTGACGACGGAACTGGATTAGTTACTCCACCAATATGAACTAGGCTTTATATAGGAGCTTGTGCCTACAAATTAGAAGCGAACTCAAGGTTCAAAGTATAATACAATATACCTACCTAATCGAGGTTATATCATAAAAAATATATTATTTTAAGCAGGTTAACAGAATTCGGATAAACAATGTTTTGTAGAATATGGTAATTGTTGTTTTGACGGCTGAGTTTTTATTTATTTTTAATGGGAAACAAAAAGTAGTATACTTATTCAAAAATAAATGGAAAAAATACGTGTGGCACTCGGGGACTGCTGCGGTAAAGCAATGCAATATTTTTTTTTCTTTGATATTAATTCAAGTTACACTTTTTTAGCGTGGTGACCGATAAGAAAACAAAACACGCATACGTCTAGTCGCACGCACACAAACACCGTGCCGAAGTCTGCCGAACTGATACGACGTTAGACGATGCACGGCTTTCAACGCTGCACCGCTGTGCCGGTCGGAGTGGGGGGTGTTAGGTTTATTTTCGTTACGGAATTTCTTCATTCGGTCGCCGCGCTCAAAGCCCAAGATAAAAGCTATGCAATAGCTTAATAATTTAATATTAGTTGTTTGAGGTATGTAATTATTTTGTCCGATGTCTATCTCAAATCTCAAATTGTTTATTGCAAATATTGCAATCCATAATGTACAATTACAGGTGGTAAATAAAAAATAGTAGAAACAATTATGGACCCTGTCGGGCACAGCAAATTTTTAAATAAGTAGAGAGATGAAGAGCGCTTAAGCTATAAAGCGGTATAGGCACAGATATCTACCTACAGCTAAGGTAAAAAAGCGTAGTGCTGCACATGGTGCACACCCCTATCCTGTTTCAAGTTAAACAAATATCAACATTATTTCAATGAAAATTAAGTTGATTTCAGAGTGACTAGCATTATTGAAAAAGTTATAAAAATGTTTGAAGTTGTAGCATAAGCTGAACTTTATTGCGTAGGATATAAAGTTATTTTTCCATAAACTCATATTTTTTTACATTTTTGGTAAATAAATCGCGAACATGATATAAGTATTATACAGTGTGTATCAGAAAGGTGTGGCCAAATACAGAGTGGCAGGACATCGATGCACAACCATTCAGTACATAGATATATGTTTTTTACATTTCTATGATTCAGTACCTACATGATTTCGGATCCCCTGCGTTGAAAATTTTCGTCGGTTATTTAAAAAAATCAGCTGTTTCCTAAAAAAGTGCAATACGCGATCAAAAATGTATGGAACAGGTAATTTTTAGGGTTCCGTAACTCAAAAGGAAAAACGGAACCCTTATAAGATTACTTCGTTGTCCGTGTGTCTGTCCGTCGGTCCAGGCCGTTTTTCTCAGGAACGCGTGGAGTTATCAAGTTGAAATCAATATCAAATACTCAGGGCTGCAATCCCTTGAAGCAGTAAAAAAATCTAACTTCTATTCTAAGTCAACGCAATCAAAAGATACGGGTGTATTATATATTTCGAAATCAAAACCTTGAATCCCGTCCCGTCCCGTTGACCTAGAATCATGAAAGGTGAGAAAAAATGTCATGTAGCACAACACAAGTAAAGGAAAAAATCCGAAAACCGTACATGTGTAGTTACATAAAAAAAAAAAGAAATTATAACTACATACTTACCTACAAATTTGTACGAAGCCCTCGGTGCCGACTCGCACTTGACCGTTTGGTTTTAAATAACCGACGAATTAAATTGTTTTTTCGACTCGATGTGGTTCAGAGTCATGTATTGAATCCATGGTAACACAGGTTGCGCGTCGATATCCTTGCCACCATGTATAAACTGAACGTTGTGCAGTTTGATGGTCTCTCATCATCATAATGAGCCTATAATGTACCCACTGCTGGGACACAGGCCTCCTCTCTGTGAGAGGGAGTGGACCGAAATCCACCACGCAGGCCCAGTGCGAGTTGGTAGATGTCGCATGTTTCGGTTCTAGGACATGCTGGTTTCCTCACTATGTTTTCCTTCACCGTTTTGAGAGCAGTGGCGATGAAATTATTTACCTACACAAAGTAATGTGCCTGTACCACATGCACAGGCATTGGACATTGGATAGTTTGTACCACACCTTTAAATATGATCACACATTTCTAGTACACGCTGTAAGTACCTATAAGAGTTTCTGTTTGTTTAGGTGTGGGTCCATCTTGGCCCTACCGGCTAAACAAAACTTGTTTGATAACCAATATGAGAAAATGAGGCTTATGTGATTCGGAGAATTTTGTTATGGCTTTATGGATTGACTGCGTCGTTGGTCTAGTGGTCGCAAGCGCTACTGCTGCGTATGAGGCTGTAAGAAAAGGTGGCTTATGTAATCCGTAGAAAGACCTTTTGACCTTTGCCTCTTAGATTGGACTAGCCACGCCCCGCGGTTTCACCCGCATAAGTTTTGATCCCATGGGAATATCGGGATAAAAAGTAGCCTGTATGTTAATCCAGGGTGTCGGCTACTTCCATACAAAATTTTATCAAAATTGGTCCAGCCGTTTGAGCGTGAAGAAGTAACAAACATATAAACACACCCTCGCACACATACTTACAAACATTCGCCTTTATAATATTAGTGTGATGGTATACATACGCCAGCACATCAAGGTACCCGAAACTGTCAAATTTTCCCTTTCAAATCAACCCTGAACCTAATGCTTTAGCGATAAAGTTGAAAATCTATCAAAGGACAGATTGTAGTAGCTTCATGTGCTGGGTCTGCACATGCTTGGCCGATGCGTCATAAAAATCAAATTGGATACAAATGATATTAATGAATAAATGACTAATGACTATCCACATTATAGCTGATAATAATAAAATAATATGCCCCACGTGATGCTATATCTAATCATAACATAATCACACAAATATTATACTTAAAGGCGAAAGTTTGTGAGTGTGTTTGTATGTTAGTTACTTCTTCACGCACAAACGGCTAAACGGATTTGAATGAAATTGGGCACACAGATAGTTTCACATTATGTTTTATTTATTTGCACTCTATCAATTATAATATATATGTATATCTAATACTAAAAATAACAAAAACTATACAGTTTCACATAGGATAATTTTTATCCCGATCTTCCCACGGGATCGAAACTTAGCGGGTGACACTGCGGGGCGCGAGGAAATACTCCCTGTTAGTAAACTGTGCCTGTATTATTGTATTGAGGTCATCGACCCACCTGCACAAGGTCAATGGCCATTGAATACAAATTACGTGCGTAGTTTTCTGAGAAATGTCGCAATTTTGATAGGTACAGACGCCAGCACATCGAGCTACCCGAAACTGTTAAAATTTCCCAATCTACTTTGAACCTTATGCTTTAGCGATAACGTTGAAAATCTATTAAAGAAATTTGACAGATTGTAGTAGCTTGATGTGCTGACGTCTGTATGTAGATGTACATACATATACAGCAAAATGTATTGTTATTTGACATTCAAGTCATGAATGACGAACTGACGCAACATGGCGTGCAAAGTCGCGATTTTTTTGGTCTTCATTATTTCTAAATGGTGCCCTTCAGAGGTTACGATCTCATTATAGAACAATTACGAGGCTACGATTCCTCCACCAAGTCAGAGGGCGAGTGTTCAGATTGCTAACCTTTGGTAGAATACCTAAGAATAATAATGTATTGGTCCATTGATGCAAAATTTTACTAAGGTAATTATAAATTAAGATGGTTATTGGAACAGTGGTGGGAACTAGGCAGCGCCTGTATCTCGGGGGGCCCCAGTTGCGTTAAGTACCCTGTTTATGTATTTCCATATTTTTTACAAATACTAATACAAAATTTTTATTCAAGTTCTGGACCCGACTACGCCCGGGACAATCGCTGTCAGATGGCATGGGCTAAATTGAATCGTTAAACTGACGTCATGGTACGAATTAGAAGAACAGTTCAGTTTAGGTCCTAAAATGGATCGCGTTAAGAGCTCATGGTAGGCCTCCAGTTTAGCGTCTACGATTATCCGTTTGTTGTGTAGGTTTACACAATGCGTAGTAGCCCTACCTACCTACCCATTCTGCCAAAACAAAATTGTTTCTTTTTTAACTTTCTCTTTCTCTACGAATGTTTACACAAAACATTACCAACGAGATGTTGTGGGATGTTGCCATGAGATGTCTTGACGTAAGTTCTACATTGTTGTCGTTGTCGCATCTATGGGTATTCGCGACATTCGCATTGCGAAATCCAGATTCGACTTCCACTCAAACTCAAGCATGTGTTTTATTTATTGTTGGGGAGAAGAAACTCAACTCGATGGGCTAGAATTAAAGTCAGAGAAGTTGTCCAAAATAATCTTGCAACTTCCAAGGTTCAACAAGGGTCTCAGAGAAGCAGAAAAGCTTGTAAACAAGCCCTGTAGAGCTATTCACAACCTCGATACGTTTCCGTGTCGAATCGAACATCAATCAATGTTATCAAAAGAGGCTAAAGCTAAAGGCTGTTCATTCAAAACCCGAAAATTGCTGATTTTCCCAACTCCAGATAATTTTACCCGAGGAATAATTTTGAATTTTTGACAGTTCTTCCATACAAAACTGTCAGACGTCAACTTTATTCCACGAATAAAAATTATCTGTAGAATGAAAAAATTGCTTCATTAGCTTTTGAGAAAATCGCGGACATACCTAAGTACATACATACGGGTCGAATAAAGAACCTCCTTTTTTGAAACCTTTTAAAAATCAGCCCTAAATCAAATGGACGACAGTAGGATATTATTGGGCATTCTACCCCACCTTCCGTTCCATCGGCTCACTCCGTTCGCCTCGTCACTCTCGGTGGAGTAGAATGCCCAATAATATAAAAGAAATCCGTGCATAGGTACTGGTTTTGACGTCTATTCCAGTTCGACGTCTATTCCACCTGATGGAACGGAAATATTTTCCAGTGAGTGGTTTGGGCGTACTGCACTTTTCGAATCTTGTGTGGTTGACAATAACATAAAAAGATTGTCCGTTTGGTTCCTATAATACTTCAGTTTTAAACACGTTTTTGTTATTGTCAACCATTTTTGTTATTGTCAACATTTAAATTGGTTTTGACTTCTCATCAAATATTTTTCCTTTCACAGCAATTAAATAATAGCATTCAGGAAAGTTTATAGCATGCTGTAACCAAGGATCATCGTGAATCTCTCAATCTTCGATACTACCTCCACAAGAAAAACACATGACTTTATCGGTTACACCATTTCCACAATAAAAAAATCCTGCATCAACCATTTCCATCACCAATCTTTTTCGTGAATGAGCGGTCGCCCAATAATGTCTGAACGAAAATAGACGAATTTGATGTTTGTTATAAAGATCATATCGAGGAATATAATTTATTGGATTCATTTTAAATAGCTGTTGATACGTTCGCCTTCAACGCTCTCGGTGGTTAGAATGGCGGTTGCTCATACATTTGATCGAGTTAGCGGCAATGAGATATAAATGTCAATGTAATACATTAATTGACTCATTATTAATATAACCGTTTCAAGCAGTTATCATGAAATTTGTAAAACAACCACAATCGTTACATGTAAACAAACTTTGTGTTCATTCTCAGGAGACTGATTTTCGTCATGGAGAATTATTACCTAAATCGGTACGATGCATCATTTGCGGACCGTCAAATTGTGGAAAAACTAATTTATTAATTGGTCTTCTTATACACGAGAATGGTTTAAGATTTCAAAATATTTATGTTTATTCGAAAACCTTGCAACAACCCAAGTACGTTTTTTTAGAAAAAGTCTTGCAACGAGTACCAGGCATTTCATTTCAGAAATATCATGAAAATGAGCAAGTACTGAGTGTTCAGACCGCAAAACCGAATTCTGTAATTGTATTTGATGATGTTGCTTGTGAAAATCAAAGCAGTATACGTGATTATTTTGCTATGGGGAGACACAAGTTCATCGATTGTTTTTATCTAAATCAGACATATAGTAAAATCCCTAAGCAGTTAATAAGAGACAACGCAAATCTAATCGTACTGTTTAAACAAGATGAAAGAAATATGAGACATGTTTATGAAGAACACGTCAACACTGACATGACATGGATTGAATTTCGAGAAATGTGTTCTAAAATATGGAGAACACCTTTCAATTATGTTGTAATTAATAAAGATTGTTCAAAAAACAAAGGATGTTACAGAAGTAAATTTGACACGTTTGTAGTCTTTGACTAAGAACACAAATACATATAAAAGGGTGTTACCTGCTTGACATTATTATTCACCTTACGACACTACATCAACAACACACAAACACAAGCATTACAACCTATTTTACCAATATGGAAAAATCATTGAAACGACAAATTGTTGATGCGGCAAAAGCTGTAAAGATAAAAGTACGAAAAATGAGAGATACTGAGATTAACAATAAACAAGCACTGGAATCTGTTTTCAAACCTGTAACAGAACCTCTCAACATAATTGCTAATGCTGGTAAGCAAACACCTCTCCTGCGTGCTAATGATGATTTTGCTGATGTTCCGTTTATTAACGAATCTTTGCAGAAAGAAGGAACTGGTAGCGCAGAAAGTAATGATAATAATTGTGATGAAGACAAATATGAATCCGATATCAACAGTGACTCTTCTTATGAATCAGTAGTTGAAAGGAATCAAGATTGTGATACGTCATCCTGGTCAGTATCTTCAGAAGCGTTGGTAGATATTCCATTTGGGGTTAGAGCAGACCGTGGGAAACTGATGTTAGGTTCTGCTTGCATAACGATCAACGATCAATACATCACCGTGGCTGGACGTAAATACCGAAATACTCCTGGTTTAAAACAGTTGTTGCTTAAGAAAGATGTAGACCTAAGCTTGGTTACAGATAATGATATGCAAAATTATAAGTCAATGCTACTTGATACAAATGCACATCGTCGAGACTATGAGCCAAGTAAACCAATAAAAAGTAATAAAGGGCAAAAATATTTGCAAATTATTAAACCTCTTTTTAAACTAAAGAATGCAGTTCAGGGAACGGGACTACCGTTAGTAAAAAAGTGGAGAAAAAACGTTGATTTAGTGTACTGGGACAATCCTAATGAATTAGTGGAAAGGTTGAAATTATTAATTGCCTCTAGAGATGCTGGCAACACAGGATTAGATAATGAAATTATATCTATCATTGAAGAATTGCGTGAAAGTAAAGTTATAAATAAATAAATATTTAAAAATGTGTTTATTTTACTATCAGCCTCTCAATACAATACACCTTAAACATGAACGTAGACAAATTCGGACACTACATTCACAAAAGAATGCGTTTATCAGAGTTATTCGAGTTTAATAAGAATGCATTGTTAAAATCAGAAAACGGAGATTTTGATTTAAAAACATCAAGACTGAGAGGAATTAGATCTCCAGTAGAAGCAGACGATGCTGTGAACAAGGATTATGTAGATCGATTGAATGCTAACATGTTAAAAGAATTTAATAATCTGATTGGTAAATTGCGTTCTCAAATCATACAAGATGCGAAGACTACAGTTCAAGCTACTTTAAAAGCAAGGATACCTGAGGTTTCTACTCATTTGCAAGATAACTTTTATACTAAAGCAGAGGTAGATAAATTACTTGAAAAAACTCCGTAATGGTAAAACAGCAAATTGTAAATGAAATACACAAAGCGGCACGAAGAAATTTCCTTCGACGTTCTGTTATTCTGAAAGGAATCCATGACTTATGGCAAGCAGACTTGATGGACATGCAAAACCTGAAAAAGTATAACAAAGGTTATACTTTCATCTTAGTGGTGATTGACTGCTTCTCAAAGTATGCCTGGGCTGAACCGTTAAAATCGAAAAATAAATTTGATGTTGCTCGTGCATTTGAACATATACTGCTTAGTAGTCGTAATAATCCTGTTAACTTACAAACTGATATGGGGACAGAATTTTATAACATCACTTTTCAAACGCTTATGAAAAAGCACAACATTAATCATTACTCATCGTTTTCTACTAAAAAAGCATCAATTGTAGAGAGACTGATTAGAACTGTAAAAAATAAATTATATAAATATTTTAGTCTCAATGGAAACTATAAGTGGTTAGGTCTACCATTGGAAGATACATTGAAGAGATATAACAACACAAAACATCGCACTATTAAATTTAAACCGGTTGATGTGAATAAATCTAATGAACAAATAATCAAAGAAAATATTAAAAAAATAAACAAACATGATTTAGTTCAGCGGAAGCCTAAATTCAAAGTTGGTGATTGCGTTCGTATAAGTAAATACAAACATAATTTTGAGAAAGGTTACACTCCTAATTGGTCAACTGAATTATTTATTATAAAAAAGGTAAATAAAACCTTACCAGTGACATATCACATAGAAGATCAAAGAAAACAAATCATATTAGGAGCTTTTTACGAACAAGAACTGCAAAGATCTAATTACCCTGATGTTTATTTGATAGAAAAGGTTTTGAAAAAGAAAGGAAATAAATTGTATGTTAAATGGTTAGGTCTAAACAGTGCAGAAAACAGTTGGATTGAAAAAGCTGCATTAATGGACTAAGATATTATATAACCATTTTTTATTCGAAATCCTATCATTATAATTTAAGTAATGCAAGGGGGTGGACTAGTTAACAGCATAATTAATAATCTACCATTCGAACTTCATTTGCCAGGGTACAATTATTGCGGACCAGGAACCAAACTTCACAAACGCTTAGCGCGAGGTGATCGAGGTGTAAATAAGCTAGACGAAGCTTGCATGCAACACGATATTGCGTATACAAACCATACAGACTTATCAAATCGTCACAAAGCCGATTTACAACTACTTAACATGGCTAAACAAAGACTTAAATCAAAAGATGCTGGGAAAGGTGAAAAACTAAGCTCTTGGTTAGTGAACAAAGTTATGAAAGCGAAACTAAAGTCTGGTTCAGGCATTAAAACATTTAAAAGCTTAGTTTCAAAAATAAAATCAAAAATTAAGAAACTCAAACGTAAGGATAATAAGACTTTAATAAAAGCAGCTTACTTATCCGCAAAAAAGTTATTTCCAATTCATCATCGAATTCGAGTACCCCGAGTAATACCTATACCAAAGACTGGAGGAGTTCTACCTTTAATTCCAATTTTCGCTGGTTTATCGGCTTTAGGAGCTTTAGCTGGTGGTGCAGCTGGAATTGCAAAAACGGTGAATGATTACAAATCATCTCAGCAAAACTTGCGAGAGACAGAACGACATAACAGAACTATGGAGGGTTTAGCAGTGGGCAAGGGTTTATACATAAAGCCTTATAAAAACGGAAAAGGATTGTTCATACAAACATCAAAAAACTGAACAAGAAGCTACCCAATCGCCCACTAACTAATGTAGACATCCGAAACTACGCAAGAGACATCCCATATTTCCGAGGAGTATATATGAAAGATCAATTACCAAGGAAGCCGAAACGTATGGAATGTGGTATCGTTAACTTAGACGATTCTGAAAACGAAGGAACGCATTGGGTAGCTTATGTAAAAGTATATAACTATTGTGAATATTTTGATAGCTATGGAAATTTAAAACCTCCATTAGAACTGATGCGATATTTCAAGAATTGTAAAGTTTCATATAACTACACAAGATATCAACAATTTAACACTGTAAACTGTGGTCATTTATGTTTAAAATATCTGTGGACTTTTTGGAATAAAAATGTATAAAATAAATGTTTTTATTTTATTCCAATCATTTGCAAGATGTCATTCACTTTGTCGATAACTGGAAACTCATCAATTTTA
This sequence comes from Hydraecia micacea, assembly GCA_914767645.1. Classification (NCBI taxonomy): domain Eukaryota; kingdom Metazoa; phylum Arthropoda; class Insecta; order Lepidoptera; family Noctuidae; genus Hydraecia; species Hydraecia micacea. The sequence continues at coordinate 2,819,915 of OU611798.1, forward strand.
TCTACGTACTATCCTAATACGTTGCAACTAAATGGAGAATATGAGTGTGCTTTATTACATTTTTCAACATTTAATTCTATACCAAATATTGATAAAAGTAATAACAAGTTCTATTATGGCTCAAACGAAGTTATTGAAATACCGGAAGGCAGCTATGAATTGCAAGATATCAACGATTATTTAAAATCTGAAATAAAAGATGCCTCCATCAAATTACAGTGCAATAACAATACTTTAAAAACTATCATATACTGTTCAAAAGATGTCAATTTTAAGAAAGAATACTCTTTCAGTAGACTGTTAGGGTTTGATAAGCAGGTCTTGAAAGCAAATAAATGGCATGTGTCACAGTATCCAGTCAACATTTTACCGACGACAGTGGTAAGGATCGAATGTGACATTGTGAGCGGCTCATACATAAACGGTGAAACAAGTCACATAATTCACGAATTTGCACTCAACGTACCACCTGGATACAGAATCATAGAAATCCCGAAGAACGCAATATATTTTCCAATCAATCAAAACAACATAAGCTGCATACATATTAGACTACTAGATATAAACAATCGTCTAATTAATTTGCGTGGTGAAGAAGTGCAGCTGTATTTACATCTTAGAAGAAAAAATGATTGACTACAATAAATATCTGCCTCAACAAGTTAAAAATACCAGTTCTACTCAAGCTACCTGCCAAATAAGACGTCGTTCTAAGAGCAAAATAAAATTAACTAAAGACAATAAGACATTTCTCAGAGCGATCGGATTGTTAAAATGAATATCTTAGACGTCGTATCCACCCCCGCTTACGACAACAGTATAGAAGGAATCGAATTTCATTCGTACAAACCTTATGTAACGAGTTTCAACAGGAACGATGAAATTCGCATACCTATCAACCAACAGGATCTTTACATATTACCATCAGCCAGCACTCTGTATTTGGAAGGAACCGTTATCGTTAGCAAAAAAGATTCAAAAGAGAAAGCTACTAGTATCAATTTTACAAACAACGGACTACTCTTCTTATTCCAAGATATTAGGTACGAACTAAACGGAGTGGAGATTGATAAAATAAAAAATGCAGGTATAACTACAACCATGAAATCATTAATATCAATGAATGAGAATGAATCAAAAATAGCTAAAGCTTGGGGTTGGAGTATCGATGGTATAAAAAATATTAATGGAGGAAGTTTTTCTGCGTCTATACCACTTCGGAATATCCTCGGTTTCGCAGAAGATTTTAATAAAGTTGTGATAAATAGTAGACATGAACTAATATTGTTACGAAGCAACACTAATTTGAACGCTGTAAAATTGAACACCGGTGAAATAGTGGAAGAAATTCAAATCAATAAAATCATATGGCGCGTACCCCATGTTAAAGTATCAGATAAAGAAAAAATAAGTTTATTAAAACTGTTGGAAAAAGATCGTCCACTTCAGATGATATTTAGAAACTGGGATCTATATGAATACCCCGCTTTACCTAAAACTACAAAGCATACCTGGTCTATCAAAACTTCATCTCAAATAGAAAAACCAAGATATGTTATAATTGGACTACAAACAAGTAGAAAAAATAATGCAAGTTCTGACATGTCACAGTTCGATCATTGCTATGTTCGTGATGTTCGAGTGTATCTTAATTCAACATATTTCCCGTATGAAAGCCTCAATGTGAACTTCGCTAATAACAGAATTGCTTTATTATATGAGCAATACATTAGATTTCAGCAGTCGTATTATGGACGTTGTCCGGAGTCTTTATTAAGCGAGAAACAATTTAAAGAGTTAGCACCGTTGTTTGTTGTTGATTGCTCTAGACAGGTCGATAATCTGAAGACTGGACCCGTTGTGGATGTAAGGGTAGAAATTGAGAGTGATTCAGAAATACCAGATCAAACTTCAGCATACTGCCTCATTCTCAACGATTGCATTGTTGAATACAAACCATTAAGCAACACAGTGAAGAAGATATCATGAACGCGGATATTGTCATTGTCGAACTCCAAGGATTTAAATATTTAGACAATAATTTTATCGTCAAAGAAGTGGCTATAGTAAGTAATGAGCACACACAGACGTTCTTGGTTAAGCCACCGCATTCGTTTTATTATTTAACTCAAGAAGAAAAGAAGCAAGTGCGATGGTTGGAAAGAAATCGTGGAATTTTCTGGAGTGAGGGATTTATAGACTACAGAGAGTTTCAACACGTCATCATACCGTATTTAGAAAATAAAAAAATTATTACAAAGGGTTTGGAAAAAATTAAGTGGATTAAAGAGTTATGTGCAAACTGTGAAGTGATTGACATAGGTGAAAAAGGGTGTCCTAATTTTAAGACATTAAAAAAAAAGTTCTGTAAAAATACATCTGATTTTAATTGTGTGAACCACAAAATGAATTGTGCATTAAATAATGCGGTGTGTATTAGAAAATGGTATGTTGACAATAATATGTCTGTATTTAATCTATTTTAATTTATTTTTTCATACCTATGCAGTTAATAAAAATGATTAATAATGTACTTATGGTTGTTTTATTTAAATGTATTCAGGGAAACTTAATCATCAAACTTTATATTAGCTCTAATAAAATGAATCAAATTCAGTGAGTATTCTATTAATTTTAAAATATTGAAGATGTATAACCTGTGATGAGATCGTTTCATTAGAACAAATTTAAAGTGTGAGTATGTTTATGTAATGCCAATAAAACATATTTTAAATTATAAATATATTATTTATTTAGTTTTCAGATTATTTACAATTACAAACTAATAACACTTGTCCCTTATTAATATTAACTCTCCCTCAAGTTATTTCATAATTTTATTTATGTACATGAAACTTATGTAACTATTATGTATTTGAATACACTAAAATTAATAAAACAATAATTTTAGTTCTTTTAACTTGATCGCTCTAATAACAATAAAACTAACATCTTGGATACTTTATTTATACATTCAAAACTTACATAATACTTAACTAAAAACCTTAATTCGTTACTAAGAACCTAAATATGAGCCAAAAGTTTTCTTAATATTTTATTTATACATAAATTTGACTTACAAAATTGTGATGATCTATATAAATACCTTTTAATACACTAGCAGATTAACAAATAAATTCATAATACCAATATTAAACTAATTATTTATTTCTACATAATATCTGTTTCAACATTAAAATTATACATTCAAAACTTATACATACATTAACTAAAATCCACTAATATTGATACACTAAAGGCCTTCAGCTATGTTAATAATTGGAAAAACCCAATAACCATGCCCGACCGGGAATCGAACCCAGAACCCCGTGCTCAGTAGTCACGCTTGCAACCACTAGACCAGCAAAGCAGTCTACAAACTAACGCAATAAGTTACAAACTAGGTAGGATACTTACTTACTAATAACAATCGTCACCACAAAGTTTCTTTGAAATTTTATTTATCAATGATTGTGTCTCTTCCATAACATAGTCCACCGGTTCACTAACTACATATTGCGCACTTAACACTATCACCTCCTCATCATCACTTGAACTTGTAACACTTGGTTCTTGTCGCTCACTGATGTCCAACACCTGTATCTGGATCAGTCGTAAACCTTTTTTCTTTTCGTTGTTTATGACGTATGATTGACATAAAGGACGATGATGTTCAGATGCTTTCCGTTTTAGAACCTCCCGTCTTGCTCGAGACTTTCTGATGGTTGGTTCAGGTCTTTGTTGCTCTGGAACATGCCAACTTAAACTTGGAGTTGGAAAACCTTGACCGTATTGGGAGAAGATAAAATCGGGAGAGTCGCCCATTATTGATGATCTGAAACAAACAAAGTTACAAATTATTGATTATAATTATATCTAACAGGATAAGGAAATAATTGTATAAGTACCTACTTATACGCTTGTACAATACTTACAATTTATTTAGTTTTTATTCGACGAGATGCGACCGGTCCGGCTGTCTGTCTTGTGATGTATGTCATTATCCATCATATTATTATGAAATGCAAACTCAATAAAGCTTACGCTGTGAATCATTGTCATGTTTCAACAAGTTCAACCTGATGTGCGCGACATGAAGCGACGTGCGCGTGCACCTGATCGGTGTTATATTACACAATCCAGTCAGCGCAATGCGCTTTGTCATCAGGAATGGAAATGAAACAGATTTATGAACATAAACTATTATTTATTTAAGTACATTATTGTTAGTAGCTTACATAAGTACCAATATAAGTAAACTTATATAAGACCTATATATATATATAGGTACTATTCTAATTCTTATGTAGACATTTTACTAAAACTAATTTTGTACTTAATAAATTCTAAGGGACACCAAGAATACCTACATTTTAGAATTACATACATAATAATGCCGGGTTCAAAAGTAACTTCACTTCAGTCGTTACTATTTCAATTAAGTACATTACACAACAATATTACAATTCATATTAAAAGATAAACAAACATCAATCCATCCACCCTCACATAATTTTTATAATAGTAGGATGTAAGATTATACCATCTATAACTTTCCATTTAATACGATACAAGTTTTATAATCAATAAAATACATGATAGAAATGTAACTACTGTAGGTTCCTAATTACATTTAAAATTATTATGGTAATGCATTACATAAATATATTTGCATTACCCCAAGCTAAAGTAGATACTTTATCAAATGATAGCAACCGTTTATCATCATTGCTTGAAAGTGCTATTTTATTTACGTTCTGAGTGAATATTTCATGTTTTATTGACCTAAACAATACATTTTTTTTGCGAATGACATTGCAATTGTATAAAACGTTTTTATAATCAAACATATTTAAATTTTTCGTTACACATTTTTTTATACCTTTAGCTTTTTTAATTGTTTTGTTTAAGGTTTTAATACAATAAAGCTTTGAGCGCAGTCCTACGAATTCTTTGATAACTTTGCCACCCATTTCGTCCTTAAACAGTCCTGGAATCTTCTTATTAATAATAGGTAAGTCAAATTCATTGTTTAAGTCATAATTAGAGGTATCAAAATATTTTAAAAAATTGAGCTTGAAATCTTTATAAACGTTATTACTCTGTACATCATAAATTAGACTATCTGTATCAGTATAGCACAATTCAATTCGCTTACCATAAAAAGGTTTCATGATAGAGTAGTGAAAATCGTACATATGCGTCTTAGATAATTCTAATACTGTGAACCCTATGTATATTGGTTTATTAAGTATAACACGCAAAGGTTTCATTTGGATTGCTACTAAACCATCAGAAAATATAGAGGCGCTGTGAAAATATGGACTGGCTATCAATTTCTCAGCACAAATAGTCTTTTTTGTTTTATTGATTGAGTCACACCATTTGTTTACTAACTTAACGTCTATTCGATTTTCATTATTTTCTAAGGTTTTTCCAAAAATACTATTGTTTAATAATTTGAAAAAATCTTGTTCAAACGTTGACACTGCTTTTTGACGTAACTGAGTATTAATGTCAATATATCCCTTTAAAAAACAACTTTGCTTAAACATAATAGCGCGATGGATCCTTCTCAATATTAAACCGTACTGTAAGCATTTTTTTAAATGAACGTAATGAATTACATAGTGATATTTATCGTACAAATTCGGTATTAATTTTTTATTTTTACCACCAGGTGGTAAACATTTTTCTGGACAAAATGGAAAGTCATTGTGTTCAATGTGCAAATTTTCCGGATATATTAAATCAACTTCAAGAATGTAACCGTTTTCTGCATTATCATCGATGTCTGTCAAATTCTCTTGTAAAAAATCTATTTCTTGTCTATTCATAAATCTAAAACCGGAATAGGGCAGGGATTGACACATACTGTAACCGTACAAATTGTTACAGTCTAAATAAATGATAAAAGAATTTGGGCGGTTTGGATCGAAGCTATCTAAATATTTATGGTTGGCTTTGGCATGTCTTTTGGAACACATACAAACACCTCCACGAATACCTTTTTGAATCATTCTAAAAATTTCTACATCACTAATTAATTCTAATTGAACTCCTGTTTTTAAAAGCATTGCATCAAAAGATAGACTTGGTGCTGTAAGATAGAACGCAGGATCGAGATTGTAGTGTCGTTTACAAGTTTTTCGAAAATTTTCAAATACATCTGTTAACAACAGAACGTCTGTTTTGAGATATAAATCGGTGTACATACCCATGTTTTGAATATTAAATGCTGACCAAACGGTACGAGCGTGTTCATAGTCTTCGTCAGTAATTGACTCATCGACCAATGCATTAAAAAAATTTTTTTTAGACGGCAAACACGTTTGTTCGTATCGTTCCCATTGAGACATATAGTCATAAGGATACACTCCTTTACGCGTGAGTAGTTTAAATTGTGATTTATTAGGAAAATAATATTTTAAATGTTTGAAGTCTTGTTTTTTCATTGTACTAACTAACTTTTCTAAACTAGCACCTAAAAATTTGAAAGAATCTACAAACCGAATTTGAATGCTTTCCTCAGGTGAAATTGGAATAAACTTTGTGAATGAAATATAGTTTTCTTTTGTTTTCGGTATCACTTTAATAGACCCAGGAGCTTCACCTAATTCTTTTATAAAGAGGTGACAATCGTATCCGGATAAATTATGAAAGAATACTGGCAAAAATGTTGGTAATCTGTATTGTAGGTTACAATAATTATGAGCTGCACCGCGATACTTTCCAGTCAAGTGACAATGATCACGAACCCTGTCGCCGAACAAGAAGCGGTCACAAATATGACAAGTCATTGCGTTTTCAAAGTCGCGAGCATTATCATCTGAGTATATCATAGGAACTTTATTTTTTAAAATAGCGTAATATTTTCGTGCATCTTTATAAATAGACTTCACAAAATTAGATACACAATCCGAACCGCGATAAGAAACGTAACTATTGTAGCTTTCGTCTAGCACACACGTGATATGGTAAGCGTAAGCTACAGGCACGTGTCGCTGTCGCGTTACGGTGCTTGCCTTAGAGGGATCAGGGTCACAAGATTCATACCGTTCTAGCATTGTTTCAAAATCTGCGTATATAACAAATGGTACAATTTGCTTTCTGTTATAATTTTCAAACTGTATGAAAGAACCTTTTGGAGGCAGTTCTGTGACGACACCTCCACAATTATGTGAACTAAGATCGTCGCATGAATTAAAAAACATTAAACAAACGTTACAAAAGTATAGTTTACTGTGGTGCTTTGTTATTTGATTCTTAACAAGTCGCGGCAAGTCTTTAATGAGACAGTAATGTGATAAATCATCGCTTTCTAAATAAAGTAAATGAATCACCTTTCCGTTTAAGGTTTTTGGTTTGTAAAGAGGTCCTACGATGGTATTATTTTTTAAACCATAAATATAAATACAAACTTCAGGGTTATTTCCTTCAAACCGCGTAATATCTGAGAAATTCATTGGGAATGATATATCCTTTACGTTTAATACGTTACGAAAATCAGGATAAGACGATACTCTTTCAGGATGACTTTTAGCTGGATATAAAGCAGCAACAACAGACCATAAAAAACAATAATCATCATTATTGCGAATATTAACGCATGCTTTTTTCGATTTTATTGATGGAGGCAATTCGATAAAACCTGAACCACGCAAAGGTTGATATTTGTTAACATTGATTTCCAAATGGGAATTATTCAAGAACGTCCATCCACTATCTCGGTCTTGAAATTCTTCTATCTTTTTTGTTAAAGTGTTTTTGACTTCAGACAATAATGAATCCAATTCATAATTCTGATGCAAAGTAAAGTTTTTTGTGGCAAATGATTTTATCTCCTGAGAATCATTTTTAACCATTAAAAACAAAGCGAAATATTCGAAGTTAACTTTTAGACATGTGTGTTCTTTAAGAGACATGTCAATTAACGTTTTAATTTTGTTCTCGATATTATTAAAAAATGATTCTAGAGAACAATTCTCAGACGGATCGATAATTCTATAAGAAGCTATACGATTACGAAATGCAGAATGTATTATTTCAACACCTTCGCAAAAATGCGAAGTACTTTTGTTTTTATGATTAGTACTACGTAAGTGACCTGTCCAGTGACTGCGCTCAACAGATGTGTTACAAACGGTACAGAAAGGCATATTAGATTATTATGTTTATTACGCAAAACTAGTTTAGATTTACAGAATGATCGACACTTACCTACAATTAATTTGGTGTCCCCAAAGATTTAAAACTAACTTATTTTATATTTATACTATCGCTATAAAAGACGGGTTCGGAATTGTTGAACAATTCGTGAGTCCGTCTCATAAACATTTGCAACCCATCCCATTGGGGAGTGTTGCGATCTAGTTGCACTTTTAACGCGACCTGAGCTTTCTTCCACCGTTCTTCCTTGGGGGTGGAGACAACTTCGTCTTTCGAATAAACTTTAACTTCAACGTAGAAGTCCCCCCTAAGGTCTGCCGCTCGCCGTACTTTTCCGTTGGCGACACGGCTGATGAGCGACGAAGCGAAGTCTCCGCTTGTGGTCGCCTTTTGATGGTCCTCCAGACCAAAGAGGTCCAAGTTCAAGCTGCGTCTTTTACTGTAAACAATTACACATTTCATTTATAATAATTTACATTTATTTCTTAACTACGAAATTAAGGTGTATTATACACCTCTGTTGAATCCTATGGGAATATAAAGCGAAATACATATTAGATTATAAAAATTTCAATAAGAATACCTCATGAAGTAATGATGTGAATGACAACATTTCTACTTTGAATATGATAGGAAATTGATTTTACCGTTCTCTGTGTTACAGTTCTAAGCTCACTAACCATTATGTACCACTGCACATATCTTTTTAAGTGACTTATCATACTCAACAATCACCTAATCATACAAGCAGTAATATAAATTACCTTGACTTAGAGTCTGATGGGTGGGCGGTGGTTTCAAGTGCTTGGCGCTTCACCGCCTTTTTCTTAGGCTGCTTTTTTGTCACCTCGGCTACTGCAGCTGTGGACCGTTGTGATTGGTATTCTGATTCCGAGTAGTCAGACCTGAAATAGAACACACAAAGATTAATTTTATAACTATAAGCAACCTCAATAATTATGGAGAGGAGAGTTTCAATGGAATATAGCTCGCTAGAAGATGATATTGATGGTATGATAGTGATAGTTACACCAGCCGGCAGGCAGAAACCAGGTCCGTAGCTAGGTAGCAATCAATCACATTAATAAATTCAGATGATGATAGTTACACCAGCCGGCAGGCAGAAACCAGGTCCGTAGCTGAGTACCGATTACAGTAGACTTAGTAGTACTTACTCACATTTTATAGTTGCAGGATGATATAGTAGGTATGTAACGAAAAAGGTAAGTGTATCACTGGAAGATACTGGAGCGAATGTGATTTTATGATCGAAATTGATTGGTTTTATACATAAAAAATACCATTTCAGCAATATTTACCTCATAACAAAATTAAACCTTAACTACATATCCTCACAGGTGTATGACTAATTTATGTTACTTAAGTCTAATTAAACCGTGGTGATTGAAAACCTTTTCCGTCTAATTGCAATTTTATCGTGAGAAATGAAATACAAAACCAGCTTTTTGGCTCACCGACAAAGGTGAAGCCGACATCAGGCTAGTTACTTATAATTAATACAATAGGTAATATAATAAAGTATGTATGTTTGTTTAATAAACCTTGTTGCATGACAAGTATGACATTTGAAAAAAAAAAAAAAAAAAAAAATCCCTTTTTCAAAGATGCAAGCTGAGTCAAAAGTATAATATCCTGAAAACATTTTTCATGTAGAACAATTCATGTAAACGAACCCGTGTCAAAATATTAGTTCACAGGTATGTTGCAGTAAAACTTTAAATTGGTATAAAATCATCCAACGACTAAAACGAACTTTTTGTAATCATTTCATGCAAAGGATCAGTACTGATATTAAGAATCATCTTTCAATCAATCCTAGATTGATACTAACACCTTATTACAAATAAAATAAGAAACAAAGGTATCAAACTGGTATAGGATCATGCTCTATAAAAGGTTTCGTCCCATCTCTCACCGATCCCAATTACCTAACAAAAAGTCTCAACTCTATACGAAACGATAAAATGTACAGTCAGAATTAATCACATTTAGACGAATTAAAAATACTTTCAAATAAAAAATCCTATAAAAGTCTAATTTTAATCAAAGACTGCTACATGCATGAGGATCATCTTACAGTGTAATTGTAAATACATAGAAATTACTCATACATACACGGCACCTCATGTAACGACGTTAAAGTACGAATACTGCAAATTTACATAATGCAATTTTGCAGTCTTTGGGATTTTAAAGACTCAATTACACTTATACTGTGAAAGCTTAATACGATCGTTTCCGACGCAGTCGTCAGGCGGTTTACAAAGAGTATGACACAATAGATGACTACGGAACGGCGCATGAACGTTTTCCGAACCGTTTCGAAGGCGATTGTATGAGTGTGAAAGCATCTTAATCAAGCGCAAACGCAGAGTAACAGCAGAACAACCAGCAGTTGTCTGTTAACGTTCCTAAGGTAGTGTCAGCTGCATGAGTTAATTAAATTAAGATTTGGATGTCCTTGGTGCCCAATCTGAGGCCATAGAAATAGAATGTGTGTGTGTCTGTAGATACATGCTATTTCTTGCTCTGTGAAGAGACATGAGACAATCTGTCCTAAATTTTAATTTAATGTTTACGGTATCCTAAAGTTCAGATGTCCTTGGTGCCCAATCTGGGGTCATAGAAATAGAATGTGTGTGCCTGTAGGGGCATGCTATTTCTTGCTCTGTGAAGAGACATGAGACAATCTGTCCTGAACTTTAGGCTAGTAATTCAAGCAGCGAACGACCTTATTTGTTAACATGTAAGCTAGTGTCAGCTGTATGAGTTAATTAAATTAAAATTTGGATGTCCTTGGTGCCCAATCTGGGGTCATAGAAATAGAATGTGTGTGTGTGTCTGTAGATACATGCTATTTCTTGCTCTGTGAAGAGACATGAGACAATCTGTCCTAAATTTTAATTTAATGTTTACGGTATCCTAAAGTTCAGATGTCCTTGGTGCCCAATCTGGGGTCATAGAAATAGAATGTGTGTGCCTGTAGGAGCATGCTATTTCTTGCTCTGTGAAGAGACATGAGACAATCTGTCCTGAACTTTAGCTTACTATGTTCGTATAGTTCGATTACTAAACGAAGTATGTGTGAAACGTGTTGTTATAAAACTATTCAAGTAACGTAGTGGTTATGTGTGAAACTTGTTAACTAAAGTAGTGTTTTAGTGCTCAATCCGAGAATCTGCGGTAGTTAATCGAGGTAAGCCATCGGTAATAATAATATGCTCAACCCCTTTCATTTATATTATTGGGCATTCTACTCCACCGAGAGTGACGAGGCGAACGGAGTGAGCCGATGGAACGGAAGGTGGGGTAGAATGCCCAATAATATCCTACTGACGACCACTATTCTTTCGACAGCTTTTTACTGTGATTTCGCGGGCAAATTAACAATTGAAAATTATTCGACAGCCTGTAGTATGGTTGTGAATAAGTAGCTATGCAGGTTTCCTTGCACTATGATTACAACCACAGAACAGATAAAAGATTACAACTTTAACAATATAAAGTATTTACATAATATAAGCTATACAAATATAATATCTATGTATATGTAATACTAAAAATAACAAAATTAAATCCTAACTTAACTAAAACTACTAAATAGAAACTGAAATAAAGCGTCGAAAAATTCATCCGCATCGCTGTCGACTGGTAATGTTCCCAAGAGACTGGTGGCATTGCAGCATTGCCACGTTGTATGGCAATGCTTAGCCTTTGGCCAAGGTAAAAGCCAGCCCTTGGGTCACGGGAAGTGTACAATATAATAACTATAAAAAAGTACATTACATAATGATCATTGCCGTATTAAAACAATAACTAATTGCAATTTAATTAATTAAATCCATAATTACAAGGGAAAGCGATGTTGTTCAAAATCAGTGGCGCATGCGCATACAACCTTTCACCATTTTAGAGAAATGAGCAAAAAATTATACTTAAACAAAATAGAAGAATATATCTACGCCACGGTAACTGCAATGGGCCCTGCGGTTGAAATAAATAGGCATAAGAGAAAAAAAAAACGGCGAATACTGAACAGAATTGAAAAAAAGTTTTACCCAATAACGAATTAACTCACCAGGGGGGTAATTGCCTACCTACATAGAGTAAGTGCGCCAAATATGGACTGGTTTTGTAATATGGACTACCTTCATTTCTCAGAAACCGTCCGTCGTATTAAGCCACCGATCGCCGCGCGCTAAGCTCCACCCCTCCCGCGCCTCGCTAATCGCTTGCCGGTCGGCAGAGAGAGCGCGCGTGTTCACTGCAGTCATTTTTCGTTTTTATCAACGCGCGATGTAATTTTTTACCTAATTTCGTAAGCTCATAATTTCAGCAAATATTACTGTTTGGGAAAGTGGATTAAACTAGGGGAAAGGTCTACAAATTCTACAGCTAAAGGCAAGATCAGACAAACATGGGATAAAGATGATTTAATTTCTGATTTAATTTTAGGCAACACGTCCATTTTTTTATATAATTTTGAACCCAATTTACTGTGGTCCATATTTAAAACCATGTGGTCCATATTTTGTCCACTTTTTGCAAATGCAAAATAATCTTATATTTTAGAAAATGTTGATTATTTCTAAGATGTTCATGTTTCTTAAGAATTCTGATATTCGTTTTTGATACCAAATAATTATCGAACTGTTCAAAATATATAAGGCTGATTAATCTTTATAATTCTGAGTTTTATTTCACAAAATCCTTATGGTGGTCCATAATTGGCGCACTTACTCTACCTACTATCAGTAGCAATGGCTTTCATTTCAGAGAGATCAGAGTTCATCGAAATCATCACTCTCATAGTATTTAAGACTAGCTTCTGCCCGCGACTTCGTCCGTGTGAAATTTCACCCTCCCCCCATTCACCCTCTTAGGGGTGGAATTTCGAAAAATCCTTTCTTAGTGCACCCCTAGAGCTCATAAGAAATCTACGTGCCAAATTTGGAGTCTCTAGACCCAGCGGTTTGGGCTGTGCGTTGATATGTCAGTCAGTCAGTTTTTCTTTTATATATTTAGACTAGCTTCTGCCCGCGACTTCGTCCGCGTGAAATTTCACCCTCCCCCCCATTCACCCTCTTAGGGGTGGAATTTCGAAAAATCCTTTCTTAGTGCACCCCTAGACCTCATAAGGAACCTACATGCCAAGTTTGGAATCTCTAGACCCAGCGGTTTGGGCTGTGCGTTGATATGTCAGTCAGTCAGTTCTCCTTTTATATATATAGACTAGCTTCTTCCAGCGACTTCGTCCGCGTGATATTTCACCCTCCCCATTTACCCCCTCAGGGGGTGAATTTTGAAAAATCCTTTCTTAGTGCACCCCTAGACCTCATAAGGAACCTACGTGCCAAATTTGGAATCTCTAGACCCAGCGGTTTGGGCTGTGCGTTGATATGTCAGTCAGTCAGTTCTCCTTTTATATAATATATAGATAAGTGTTTTTGGGCAACTGAAGTTAATAAAGAATTTTTTTTTCTTTAAATTATTATACCGGGTTATTGGAAAAAAAAATCAGCTGTTCCCTACATTTATGTTCGTATAACTCGTCAAAATGTAGGGAACAGCTGATTTTTTTTTTCGCCATTTTATTTTATTTATTTATTTTTTTATTTTACTATTTATGTACACACATATATAAACAGACAAGAAAGAACAGAACAGAAAAATAGGTACAAAGGTGATGCTTATTTCATAAGAAATCTCTTCCAGCATACCTGCGATAGGACAAGAAATATAAAGAGATGTAGACAGCGTGTAAAAGAGTAAAGGAGACAAAAAAAAAAAAATGCATAAAAACTAAAAACATTTTAGGTTTAGTCCCATAGTAAAAGTTGTTATGTATAAGTACTCTACCTGTATAAGTACTCTAAGCAGACAAGCCAAAGGAAAAAGATGTAAAATACGTAGAATGATTTCTTGCAATAATTATTGAACATACTACGTTATAAACCGTGGTTAAATTGATTCCTCGCCTCTGTATACCTATTCGGCGAATGCAGTTGTGAATTATGGTACAATTATCATTTCACGCTTGCCCTTAGTCCAATGGCTGCGATATACTGGTTTTGATTTTTTACGGTCGTGAGGTCTCGGGATCAATTCCCAGGTCAAACAAAATATGTCTTGTTAAATAGGTATGTGAGAAGTAAACAAACATGTGACTATTTGTGAATGCATTGTTTGTAATAATAAGTTACATTTAACTATGGTCGAAATAATAAGTTAGGATAACAGTTAAATGAATACACTATCGCATTGGGTAAAAAAACCTGAAGGTAAGATGGATAGATAAACAAATTGAAAATCTGAAAACTCGTACGCACGAGGACATATCAAGCTGTACAGTCACGAATATGTCAACACTTGGCAACTTTCAATTGCGATTTATTTCGTGAAATAACAGATACAACGTTGAAATACGACACTTTAGATAAATATAAGGGTTCGAAAATACTATGTTCGTAATAACATAAAACTTTATTAAAAAATAAAGGAGAAAATCGCCTTTGAATAAAGCCAAGTGTATACATACTTATGCTCGTGACTGTACATCTCCAGGTAAGCTCACTTCTCATTGTACGAAAAGCCTGTACAATGCTTGATATGTCGCCGTGCGTACAAAAAAAAAAACTTCTAAAGTACGTAATTTTCTTTTCACGAAAAACCGTAGCGCGAAGTTCACCAAAGAAACATAGCGAGAAGTTCTAAAAGACCAGCGTTTTATCACACAAACATACCTTTTTCTGTAATAAATATTTCAGTTCAGTATTCCCGTAACCACTGCACTTGATACTCGCGTGTGAGCCTGACGGATGTCGAGTTAGCACTGACAGCAGTGACAGACTTTGACTTTCGACTCTCGTAAGAGCTTGGTAAGGTGGATGTCACAGTCCCGAGCTAGTCGACTCGACGGCTCTCCCGGGGCGCGTTGTTATCCATAGATACAGGTTGTAATTTTAATCACCACCTTCCTCTTAAGGGGTCATTGTACTCATCATTATGAACAACTTTTACTATGGGACAAAACCTGAAATCGTAAAAAAAAAATCAGCTGTTCCCTACATTTTGACGAGTTATGCGAACATAAATGTAGGGAACAGCTGATTTTTTTAATTTAAAAAAATATAGGACACGATTTGAAATATATAACACATTAGCTGCGCCCCGCGGTTTCACCCGCGGTCCCTTGGGAATACCGAGATAAAAAGTATCCTATGTCCTAATCCAGGTTATGGTCTACCCATGTGCCAAATTAACATACCTACAATAAAACAAATATTTTCTCTTTATAAAATTAGTTAGACTAAAAGGTTGAAAAATTGGCATAATAAGACTGCTTGACAAGTGAGCTTGTTTTGAACTTTTTTTTTGTTTTTTTTTCCTTTTTTTACCAAACCACGATTCTGGCAACTTTGAAAAAATGCTAGATGAATATTGTGTGTTAGCAGGACGCTACGCTACATGGCACAAACCACAAAGGGTTAAAGAGTTAATAATGACTTAAATGCACCTCGATGTCTAAGTCTTATGTAAATATCAATACACTTTGTTGCACAATTGGTGGACTTAACAACGTTGAGTCAGCTTTAACACGACGACTTATGTACAGCGCCGTTTTAGGGCAGGCCGGGGCCCTTGGGCACACAAGACTTTTGGGCCCATTTGGAAAGTAAAAAAGACCGGTCAAGTGCGAGTCGGAATCGCGCACCGAGGGTTCCGTACAAATTTGTAGGTATGTAACTATAAATTTACGGTTTTCAGATTTTTTCCTATACTTGTGCTACATGACATTGCTTTTAGCCAAATTTCATGATTCTAGGTCAACGGGAAGTACCCTATAGGTTGTGATTCCCTTGCGAGTGTCAAAATATGCGCTTTTGAATGTAGCTTGCGTTGTAATATCTGCCTTCGAGGGCCCCCGTAGGGTAGAGGGCCCTGGGCACGGGCCCCGTGTGCCCTTATGGTAAAGACGGTACTGCTTATGTACAGTCATGAAGGAAAGTCGTCTCTTAACTGATACTTTCTATTCTATAAAGTATTAAATAAGAGTTTATTGACCATGGATTTTTATGGCAAACGGGCCTGTGAATAATTAAGTACTTACTTACTTAAAAATAAGTAGTCGAAAATAAAATCAACATATTTAAATATGATACGTTATTGTTATGTTATTGGTAGCAGCTGGATGAGAGAGTTTCCGAAAATCGAGTTGAATGTCGTGCAATAGGAGAGGCCTATGTCCAGCAGTGGACTGCTATAGGCTGATGATGATGATTGTTATTAATTTTACCAACATACGTTGATAAATAATGCAGATATTATTATTGGAAAATCATTTTAAGGGGTTCTTTTTCATTTTTTTTTTGTATTGACAAAACTTGTCAAAAACTTGTTTTGAATCTTTTTTATTTGGTTTGAGTTTTGAATATAACAGAGTTCTCAGTTCTAAGAAAATATGTTCAAGATTAACATATATTTTTTCCTTGGACACAACCTGTGTAGATTTGGCAAAAAAAAAATGAGACAAACCTATGTAGCTCTTGTCAGGGCCTTAAAAGTAGCGTTGAATCCCGCTCTATCCCCTGTGGCTAGTAGACGATCCCTTTGGGTTGTTTTATACTTATTGATAACCAGCACCCTAATTGCGTAACATACTATCAATCGGAATCTGAATCATTTTGAAGCAAATTGCTAATCCATTGCTTCATAAGTTCGAAAATTTTTTCTGCTCAACACGAAAATAACGCAATGAATGTTGTTGAACTGTCAAAATGAAACCGATTCCATTTGATAATGTGTTACGCAATTGCCCCGCCGGTGATTTTACTACAAACACAAAGCCCTAACTATTCTAGTGAACACCACAGCATTTTTCTTTCTACTAGAATGGTTTTTGACAAGGAACCCTAACCGAAGTACCTACCTAATCTGCATTCGTAATTTATTTGCCAAAAATGTAAATAAATATGTGTTTATGGAAAAATAACTTTAAATCCTACACAATAAAGTTCAGTTTACGCTACAACTTCAAACATTTTTATAACTTTTCCAATAATGCTAGTCACTCTGAAATCAACTTATTCGCCATTAAAATAAAGTTGATATTTGTTTACCTTGAAATAATATTAATTTGAAACATAAGTTTGAATATACTTTACCTATACTAGAAACTAACTTCTGCCCGCGGCTTCGCCCGCGTGGATGTCGGAAATTATTCCCACGGGAACGTGCTACCGGGACAAAAAGTAGTCTATGTCCTTCTCCAAGATGCAAGATGCAGTGGTTTACGCGTGGTGAAAAGGTACGTAAGTAAATTGGATTTCATGGGGTTTTTTTTGTGCGCAACCCTAATTATTATCTAAAATAAACGTATTTCTTAGCCTAAGTTACTCCTTACAACATGAGCTATCTGCCAGTGAAAGTCCCGTCAAAATCGGTCCAAGCGTTTCGGAGGTTAGCCGGAACAGAGTAAATAAAATTAAAAATTGTTTTTTTTTGTTATAAGTACTTACCGTACAAAGTACAAAGCTACTCAGGCCGAGATTTATAAATGTTACTGAGCCGTACTTTGGCTTAGACATGTTCTCGTCTTTATCTCGCACCCACAGGTAGTGTAGTCACTTTAGATATATTTTTTGTGTTAATTTCACAGATGTCATGGGTTATAAAACAGACTTTCTCAACTCATACTTCAAGTAACATAAATAGCAAGTGGTCGTTGACCCCAAAAAATCGCATCTTTTTTTATTTGGTCGTATTTAGATATTGACACCCATCACAGCTGCGGAGTTTCGCTAGCTAATTTAAATTCACCTTGTATATAAAAAAAAAGTGTTACTGCTTACTTTCACTCACGAACTCTTCGGGCCAAAACAAAGAAAATCGTGAGCATAAAAACTCTTGTGCTCGACTGTACAAAACGAAACTTGTCATCTCACCGTCGCGTCGTCGCTAGCGCATTGTGAAAACGCAAACAGTTGTAGAAAGTGACGTTTTGGATCCAAGATGGCTGACGTGTAGTGATACCCAAGAAGCTTATAGATAAAAGTGGAGGCAACACTCTGAATACCTATCTGAAGCCGACTGTGGGCTAACGCTCTCTTTCTAAATACATACATAAGAACGAGACAGTGATATGTGCTTTCTTTGTCATATGTATGTATTTAGAAAGAGAGCGTTAGCCCACAGTCGGCTTCAGATAGGTATTCAGAGTGTTGCCTCCACTTTTATCTATAAGCTTCTTGGTGATACCTCTTGATGCCTATGCCAATATTTATGTAACTTGTTGTTATGTAGGGTTCTTTTCTTTCATGCTTTTTCATAGCATTCACATTCCAATGGATACCTACTATGAAAACTATGAGGGATTTAGGTTCATGTACCCAATGTTATATTGCATGTACCCAAAGATATATAAGGTGTTAAAAAATTTACCTTAAAAACTTTAAGAGGTGCTTTAGACCATGGAACTGAACAACTTTCACTATGGAACTTACTCTGAAATCACGAAAAAAAATCTGCTGTTTCATACATTTTGGTTATGTAGGTATTGAACTTTTGTATGAAACAGCTGATTTTTTTTCGTGATTTCAGAGTTGGTCCCATAGTTAAAGTTGTTCAGTTCGATGATCTAAAGCACCTCTTAAAGTTTGTAAGGTTAATTTTTTAACACTTTGTATAGATAGGTAGACCGACGAACTTGTGAAGGCCGCAGGAACCCGTTGGATGCGAGAAGCACAGAACCGGTCGAAATGGAGGTGCTTGGAGGAGGCCTATGTCCAGCAGTGGACGTCTTTCGGCTGAAATGATGACCCAAAGATATTATTAATATAATTAGAGCATTGCAGTATTCTAATTGGTACCTATGATATGTGTTCAGATAGTAACACACGGTAGATAACAATATGAACATAGATATGTGTGATTTTGAAAGATATTGCTAACCCATCACCAGGTCCAGCAGGGTAATCGCGTTACACACTATCTATCAGTAGCAATGGATTTCGTTTTGACATTTCAACAACATTCATTGCGTTATTTACGTTGTTGAGCAGACAAATTTTTCGAACATATGAAGCAATGTATTAGCAATATCCTTCAAAATGATTCGATATGATAGGTTTCCGCGCTTGAAGTCAAAGGCACAAGTTCGATTTTTGATTGCAGGTTGGTAAAAATATTAACTATGACCTTCCTTTGTTTCTCTTTCAAGTAAGTTTCATAACTCAAACTCAAAGCATTTAACAGGCACTTTTGAATTGTCAAAATTAAATAGTCGGTCAGTTAGTCAGAAAGTTGAAGCTAGTTGCATAACATACATAATCAGCCTATAATATTCCCACTGCTGGGACACAGGCATTCCTCTCTTCGAGATGGAGTGGGTTGTAATGTAGTCAAACACGCAAGCCCAGCCTGGTGCGGGTTGGTAGATGTCACATGTCTTCGAATTTTTGGTTCTAGGACATGCCGATTTCCTCACAATGTTTTCCTTCACCGTTTTGAGAGTTGTGGTGATATTTACACAAAGTAGAGCGCCTGTCTGGGTTCGAACCTACGATCTACAACTCGTAGGTCACGGCCGTTACTACTGGGCCACCATTGCTCTCCATTACTTAGGTACCCATAAATATTCCAAAGACTTTGCTCAAATGCTTATTGTCATTTCGTTCGCAAACGATAGAAAGCTGGATTTCTATAGAAAATGTTCTGCTACAATACCGTTAAAACCAGCTTCGATTGACCCCCCTAACTGCATCTTTCTTCACAAACTGTAGGGAATGCTGAGAGGAGAGAGGTCAGGTTATAGTGGTCGTGCATTGCACATAGTATAGTTAATGCGATGCACTTTATGTGATAGACGTGAGTCGCAAAATGGCGCTTTCTAATGGTGCTGGAGAAAATCTGAAATTATTGATTTAACGAGGTGCGGTGAAATAAAAGGTTGTGTCTCTGTTTGTAGGAGAATAGATACGTAATGATTTCTGTGAGTGTTCACTGAAATGGCTCTGAGTAGGTATGCTGCTGAGCGGTAGCCGTTTTGCGTGAATGTAACGCATGTTTCCGCCAACCTTTTCTTATTTTTTTTTTTTTGTGTTTATGTTCATTTTTGCGTCATGTTTACCGCAAATAAACGTATTTTAATTTCTTTCTTTCTTGTATGTACAGACGCCAGCAAATCAAGCTACCCGAAACTGTCAAATTTTCTCAATCAACTTTGA
This sequence comes from Hydraecia micacea, assembly GCA_914767645.1. Classification (NCBI taxonomy): domain Eukaryota; kingdom Metazoa; phylum Arthropoda; class Insecta; order Lepidoptera; family Noctuidae; genus Hydraecia; species Hydraecia micacea. Next base: position 2,840,329 of record OU611798.1, read on the forward strand.
ACGATTTTTTGAAAAGAAATTTGACAGATTGTAGTAGCTTGGTCTGCTGGCGTCTGTATCTAAACTCAGATTTTTTATTTGCTAGACCAAATTGATCTTGTTGCAAAAACACTCGCATTTTACTATGTTAGTCGTCAATCAGTGTCTTCATATGATGCCACTTTGATGATGCACACGCATTTAGTTCGTCAGCCATCAGTTAATCGGGTAATAACTGGAAGAATCTGACGAAAATCACCAGACAACAGAATCATGGCTCCACCAAAAATTTTTTGGTTGTCACGAAGATCTTTCAAAGTTCTCTTCAGCACCTCCAGTGACCTCTTGTGGACCATCGTGCATTTGTATGTACCAAACAATCAATTTGCATACCTCTAGAATCTTCGCCATTGCGCTGTTTTTGGCGATGCTGTCTCGTTGATTTGCATGTTCAGTGGCAATTTTAAGGCAGAATGTGCAGTTAGACCGCATTCTAACATAGTCGCGGCTGTTCCAGATGAAGCCAATGCTAGGGCAACTTCATTCTGCGGTCCGATTGGATCCGCGCCAATAGCAATGAAATTAGGAACGATTTTTTTTTTATTTGAAATGGACTTGCTATTGACTCTAGTCTAGGTCAAAGGTGACGTTTTTCCAGCTCCTCCGGGAGCATCCAAGAAGTAAATTCCACCAGTTCCATTATGCACAGCTTCTATCAAAGAGTCGTATGCAAAACATGTGAGGTCCGCCACGAACGCCATTCACATACAAAATTACATAATCAAAGAATTACCCATTTTGAATTTTTCGATTTCACAGCTGTTTTTTTGGGGTTTTCTCAATTATTTTTCATTCCATCCCTGTATTAGAGCGAACAAAAAAAAAACCAATCAGTTTAGCCGCTTTTGAGTTTAAGCAAGACAAACGAGTAGTAATTGATTTTTATATATTTAAGATAGTAAAGACTTATAATCACGAGCACAGAACAGCACCCTTGTTGCATAACAACACTAGCAATCACAATCTGAAACATTTTGAAGGATACTGCTTATCCATTGCTTCATATGTTCGAAAAAATTGTTTGCTCAACAACGTAAATAACGCAACATTTTTAAGCTTGAGTAGGTATAGGCTTTTGACTACGTTGTATGTGTATATTTTGTGTTTTTCTTTCTTTTCTTTCTTTTTCAATAAATGTTGAAACGCAATTGCCCGCAGAAATAGTCGCCAGCTGCACGTCGTTGCGACTGTGACAAAAAGTGATCAAAGATGATCAAAATACCTATTATAAATCCTTGGAATAAATACAAACTCTTTGGCTACATAATTATCACACAAAAGAGAATCTACTATCAATATAAACCTTTTTACTTTTACCTAAGAAAGACTGGCCAAAAAAAGCTTACAAATGTAGTGTGACAACCTTCAACATTTAACAAACACGAAATTTATACTGTCAAGCAATCAATACTAATTAAAATAAAGTATAAATATAATAATTTATTGATTATTTATAATATTTAAATGGTAGAAGATGGCTAACATCGATTCTCCTATACCACTATCGGATATCGAATCAGTGCTCGCGTGGGTGGATACTTTTAAATTATCGAGACCCACGAAGAAAATTAATCGGGACTTTTCTGATGCCGGTAAGGTTCTCATATTGATCTTCGATTGCGTGTGTTGTCAGTTCTTACTCCTGTGCTATGCAGGAATTTGACGGTTATGCCTGGCGTGTGGAAGATATTATTGCCTAAACTTTAAAAATATACAAACCTACATTCTTGCTAAAGCTGTCGGGATTATTGTGTAGTAGATATATTTGCCAAAGTCTTGTTAACATAATCAGCCTATAATGTTCCCACAGCTGGGACACAGGTCTCCTCTCTGTGAGAGGGAGTGGGCTGTAATCTACCACCCAGGTCCAGTGCAGGATGGTAGATGTCACGTGTCTTCAAATCTTTGGTTCTGCAATATGCAGGATGTTTGCCGATGATTCCTCACAATGTTTTCCTTCACCGTTTTGAAAGCAGTTATGATGAAATTAATTACACAGTGCCTGTCTGGGTTCGAACTCACGACCTACAACTCATAAGTCGAAGCCGTTACCACTGGGCCACCAGTCCAGCACTGCTCCTCTAAGTCTTGTTATAATGCCTTATATTTAAAGGTGAAGTTTGGTTGAATTACACAATAGGTAGCTACATGATATACCTATTAGAATATACCAAGGCTCATCATCAAAAACTTCTATTGGTGGCCTCCCCAGGCATAAATGAATGTCATCATTCTCTTGCATCACCATTCACCATCGCTCTTAAAACGGCGAAGGAAAACATCGTGATGAAACTGGCATGTCTTCGACCAAAAATCCGGAAACATTCATAGAACCATCCGCTCTGGGCCAGTCCACCCTCTCACAGAAAAGAGGTCTGTATCCCAGCAGTGGGAATATTAGATGATCTAATGCTTTATTTCCTTTACCAGTCCTCCTAGCAGAAATACTGGCTGTCCGCTACCCAAAGCTGGTGGAGATGCACAACTACCCTCCCCGGAACAGCCACTCAATGAAGCTGAACAACTGGATGACACTCAACAGAAAGGTGCTGAAGAAGATCAAGCTGAGCCTGTGCTGCAACACCATGGAACAGCTTGCTAATTGTACACCAGGAGTCATTGAGAGAGTCCTGGTTGTGGGTGAGTTGGCTTTGAAACGGGAGAAGGCACTAAAGCTAAACAAACGAGAGGTTTGGAAGGTGTTAGTGGTTTAAAAGTCATCATCATCTGCCTAGCCTTTTCCCAACTATGTTAGGGTCGGCTTCCAGTCTAACCGGATGCAGCTGAATACCAGTATTTTACATGGAGCGACTGCCTATCTGACCTTCACAACCCAGTTACTGGGTAATACGATACCCCTTGGTAAGACTGGCTGTCAGACTATTGGGCTCCTGACTACCCGTAACGATCATCAAAGATCCACGAATGACAGCCGGGACCAACGGCTTAACGTGCTTTCCGAGACACGGAGGGGTCTCGGTATGTAAAGATGGTCACCCATCCACAGACCAACCGCGGCAAGTGTAGCTTAACCTGATCGATCGACCTGTGCGGCTGTTATTATTTATCCACGGGCCTCTCAGTGCTTTAAAAGTATCTGATGAAGAATTAAACTAATAGGTTTGAAATCGGTAGACTGTATAAAATGTGGATGCCAATTTGTAGTACCACTTACAAATTGTGTGCTTTGTAGCTTTTTAAATGACTAAAGATGTTTCCCATTTGACAATTGAAGTTAATTTTGTAACCACAATTTTCGTCGATTATAATTTTTCAATTAAGTATGATTTTTCAAACAATCCACAGACAATTTTTGGACAAAGAGGTGAGGTATAAAGTTGAAACTTCCTAATACGGATGAATATGTTACTAAATTATCTTTAGTGACGAATTGTGTAAGAATTTAACCTGAACAGGTTTTGTTTCCACTTTCATCTGATACTTTTAGAACAGACTATACAATTTTGTTTCGTCCTTCCAGTTCGAGACAAAATCCGTCGCGACGAGGAGCTAAACAAGAGTATGAAGGAGGCTGAACAGAATATGTCCAGCGGCGGCAGCTACTACGAGGCCTGCGGTGGTGATGGTAACCACCAACTAGTTTATTTTTGTACTATCTGCGCCCAGCGGTTTCACCCGCATAAGTTTCGATCCTGTGGGAATATCGGGGCCTGTATGTTAATCCAGGGTGTCAGCTACCTCCATACCAATTTTTTTCTAAATTGGTCCAGCCGTTTGTGCGTGAAGAAGTAACAAACACACTGACAAACTTTCGCCTTTATAATATTAATGTGATTATAATATTACTAGCAGCGGCCCGCGGTTTCACCCGCATAAGTGTCAATCCCGTGGCAACATCGGGATAAAAATCCTATGTGTTATTCTGATATATAAGCTATAAGTATTACTGTAAAGTTTCACCAAAATCCGTTCAGTAGTTTTTGCGTGAAAGAGTAACAAACACACTCACAAACTTTCACCTTTATAATATTAGTGTGATTATTATATTATAGTATGGATTGGATGCTAACGACGGCCCTTTAAGTAAATGCAGTAAACCATCCGTCTTCATAAGTACAATTTTAATGTCCCAGAAATTGTACACTGAGTGTGTATAATTTCTATCATCAGTAATACAAAATACGACGTAGGTACAGACGCCAGCACATCAAGCTACCCGAAACTGTCAAATTTTCCCAATCAACTTTGAACCTTATGCTTTAACGATAAAGTTGAAAATCTATTAAAGAAATTTGACAGATTGCAGTAGCTTGATGTGCTGGCGTCTGTACTTACGGTTGTAGGGAAATGAACAATCAAAAATAATGTTACAGAAAACGTACTGATGGTGCCAATTAAAATAAGGGTCAACGGCACACTGGAGACGATGCAGCAAAAGGTGATCAGCTACGACACGTATTGCGCCCTCAAAGAAGAGCTGAAAGACGCCAAAGAAGCTGGTGATGTGCTAAGACAAAAAGTGAGTAGAAACGTTCAGGTTCCAATAAACAGCTTTAGACGATAATAAACTATACTTACTAAATCTTGATTTTTCCATCATACAGGTTGATCACCTAGACAACCTATTGCAACTGAAGGAAGAAAGAATAAATGAGCTGCAGATGCAACTAGAAAGAAAACAAACGTGGCGGAAGGAGGTAGAAGTCCTGACAAGCAATATGACAATGAATTCTGACAGTACCACTTCAAACCTGAACTTCAAACAAGAATGCATAGTAATGCCCATCAATACGAACTCCCTCAACATTCAAGGATCAAGAAGTAAGATGGATGACTCAAAATGTCCTGTTGCCAAAGACTCGTTTAAAACCATCTCCATTCCTAGTCTAACCGATGTTGCCATCGCAGAGCTAAACGACACTGTGGATAGAATCAAATCTGATGTCTTCAAAGAAATCGAGATTAGCGGCGAACTAGAAGAGAAACTGGAATGTTGTCCAGAAATTTTCGAAGATTTTAAAGACAGTGTAATGAGACAAGACTTAACGACGATTCAAGAGACGATGCAGGCAGAAGTAAATGATACTTCTTGTAGACCAATAGGATATCAAGATGGTCGGACTAGTATGGTTAATTAGGTTAAATTCCGTGTGCTTCAACTCCAACCACTGGGAATATGCAGTTTCGTGTTGGCTTGCAAAAATTATTATAGAAAATCCAACAAAATATTAAACATAATGAAAAATTAAGCCATCAAAATAAGTGCAACGTTATTTTGTAATTGTATGTAAAAAGAGTTTTAAATTTTTTTAATATTTAGCAATCATGTTTGTCGTATTTAAAATATTTAATACCTAAATATTTTTGGATGTTCTAAATTGTGCCAGTTACACCTCTAATAGTAGCTATATAAATAAAACATGTCTGATATATTTCAATGTTTGTATTAGGTTTTAGTTTGTTTGTTAATTGTTACTATTGATTTAGAAATAAAAAGTTTACACTAGACGTTTCTTTCATTACTTTGCGTTTGCTTGGAATATGTCTAGCAAGCTGGGATGCTTCTCCAATATTTCCGAAATTTCTTGGTATCTGGATTGCTTGAAGTCTGCTTCTTGCTGCGCATTCCTGAAAATAAAGTTTCAGTTTAATGTAGATTTTAACACATGTAGGTAGGTCGATGTTTCATGTAGGACGTCTTCACACCGTGCGCGCTGATTGTCGTTCGTGACCGAGCGTTTAGTGCATAGCTGACGGCAAACTGAGTACCTCACAAGAGGGGTCCCACAACGGCGGACGAAAAAGAACCTCTAACTGAAATAACACCCTCAACTTTATCAACTTGTTCATTTTTGTTTGCGATATTGCGTACGCGCGTACGGTACGGTCGCTCGGTTAGCGTCGCAGTTCGCACTATGCCTGCATTTACTGACATAGCACGTCAGTCGACTGACTAAGAGCGATGCCACACGGGCGTTGCCCTTGCCAATGCGTTGCGTCGTCGCAGCGCAATGAGTGCTGCGATGGTGTCACCGCTCAGGCGTAGCAGCGTTGACGCAACGCATTGGCGACGCCCGTGTGGCATCGCCCGTACTTGCGACCGACGAGCTCGAACGACGCGCGATTGTTCTTGTTAGTGCAACGTAGCTGTACGCGCGTAGCGATACATCGCACCTTTTTTTTTTTTTTTTTTTTTGGATGGGAAATCAGCTAATGACTCCTCCCGCTCTGGGTGGAGCGGAAGGGAGTGTCAGACTCTTACTGACTAAAACCCACCCGTGTTCCTTCCTTAGCCCTTTATGTTCCGGGGCAGCGGTAACCCTTTCGGACGATCCCGCTACCCCGGCAGGCTTCGGCCCTGGCGGGCCCCTTCCTTTATGCTGACATCTCTTTGAGGCGCGCGTGGAACACATACGCGCCGTCCGGCACGGGCCTGGTCCTGATCGGACGGAGAGCTACCCATTACTCTCCGTCCGCAGGCCCGCGCCTACGGTGGCCGGGAGTCGTCACGCGGCTCCCGACGCCCGTAGCGTCTCCCGCGGCGGCTGAGGCGTGCGGCTCTCTCCCTGAGCCGTCCCGCCACCTCCTTCGCTAGCATGACTGCTTCGCAGAAGGAGGTGACCGCCTCCCACTCCCTCTCGCCCCGGACCATGGCTTGAACCAGGGCCGGACGCGAGAGGTCGCCGCCGTTGCCGATCGCCTCTACGAGGACACGGCGGTGCTCCGCCCAAGCGGGGCAGACCTCCACCGTATGCTCCACCGTGTCCTCTGGGCGATCTTCGCAATGGTGACACCCGGGCGTCTCCTCCCGCCTGATGATGTGCAGGAACCTCCCGAAACATCCGTGTCCGGTGAGGACCTGCGTCAGGCGGTAGGTGAAAACGCCGTGACGCCTCTCAAGCCACTCCTCAAAGAGGGGTCTTATCGCCACGATCGTGGCGTGCCCTGCGCTGGGTTGCGAAAGCCGCTCTTTCCATGCCACCATGAGATCGCGCCGGAGGTCTGTCCGCTCCGCCGCAATTTGCCGCGGAAGCGGAGTTTCCCCCCGGCGTAGTGCCTCCGCGCGCCACTCATACAGGCGCGCGAGGACCATCGCCTCCAGATCCCATGGCGGCATTCCGGCAAGGAGGCTTGCCGCCTCGCCCGAGATCGTGCGGTAGCCCCGGATCAGCCTTACGGCTACCACCTTTTGGGGCGCGTTCAGATAGTGGGCGGCTCGCAGCCGCAGTGAACGCGCCCACACCGGGGCCCCATATAGGGCCATGGACCGCACGACCCCCGCGTAAAGCCTCCGGCAGGAGGCGTTTGGCCCCCTCAGGTTGGGCAAGAGCCGCTTTAAAGCGGCCCCGGTCCGTTCCAATTTGGGGGCCAAACGTCGAAAGTGTTCGACGAAGTTCCACCGGCTGTCGAGGACGAGACCCAGGTATTTCATCGTTGTCTCGACGCCGATGTGAACCCCTCCTACCATCAGTTGGAATCCCGATGGTGGCCCGTTCCGGAGCCCATGAAAAGACATGGCCCCGGACTTGTGCAATGCCACCTCGAGACCCAACCGCCGGATCCTCTCAACGACTATCGCAACCCCTCGTGTCATTGCGTCGGCCGCCGCCTGATGCGACCTCCCCTGCGCCAGGACCAGCGTGTCGTCAGCGTAGCAAACTACGCTGACGCCATCAGGGAGGTCGGCCCGCAGCACCCAGTCGTAACCGATGTCCCACAGGAGCGGCCCCAGAACCGATCCCTGTGGGACACCGCACGACATCTCTCGCCGGTTCCAGTTCCCGTCGCGACCGGGGTAGATGACGGCTCTGTCCGTCAAATACGCCCCGACTACTCGACGGAGGTAGGTCGGCACCCGGTGATACCGGAGTGCCTCCCCAATGCAGCTCCAAGGCAGGGTATTAAACGCGTTGGCGATGTCGAGTGACACCGCCACGACGACCCCACCCCGGATACATCGCACCTTTAGAACATAAATGACACTATACGAAAATATGGCCGTTTTAAGGCGCCGACTGGCGCCGACTCACAATTACTTAGGTATACTTACATTAGTTTAAGAACTATATATTAAGGTTAAATAAAAAAGGTTTACTTATTATTTTTTGCTTTTCAGTTTTTTCGGAGGTTTAATTTTTTTGTTAAAAAGTTTTTATTTCATAACTTTTTGAGGCTATAATTTATTAATTACTACATGCTTAACATTTGATTACTTTTAAAATAGCTACCTACCTTACTTTAGCTATTAACTGTTATATAAAATATCAAAGAAAGAGAAGTGTTAAATTATAAATCTCAGTTTAGAACCAATACATTTAATATACTCTGGACGTTGTACGTGTAACTGCTACTTGTTGTTGCTCCACTAAAGTATTGAAAAACAGTGCATAAACTTATCAAAAGTGATATTGAGGGTGTAAACCTGTTAGACAGTGATAACTGACACAAACTGGTGATAATAATCTAGTGTTTTAGTGCATAGTTTTAGAAATATAGACCAAATTATCCTTGAAAACAATCCGGCCTACCGTCAGTTGTTTAAATTTCTGTGCGCTGTGATTTAACGCGTAAGCGCCCCGTATTACACGGCGCTTGCGACGTTCTTCTCGCGAACTCGCCGACACGCTGACTCTGAATGCCGGGGCCTTTATTAGTGTGCACTTTTTATTGTAAGAAATAATATTTTTTTTTTTTTTGTTCCTAACTGCTGGGAGGGCCCTTATTGCTGAACTATTTTTGTGAAGTAGCTGAATTGAGCGAGGAAGTATAAGACATAAGACTATAATAATATACACATATATTATACATTAACAAAAGACATGGCGACTTCGACGGAATCGTGGGGTTGTTGTACCAACGATCGTTGTGATTTTGAGGACAGCAAAGAATATATAAATTGCATGAAATGTAAAAGATCCTTTCATTTCGTCTGTCTATCGATCCCGGAAATCTCTTCTGAGACGGAAGATTACTGCAAGTGGAATTGTTCAGGCTGCACAACTTTCATTGCAAACGCTTCTAAGACCGCTACCCCGAACCGGAATGTCTCAACTACGAGAGGAAGCAAAAGGCCTGCATTGAACTCACCACCTCAGGCTGTAGCTATTACTACTGAGGATGTGCGTGCCATAGTCCAAGAGGTTGTTAAAACTGAGTTCGCTTCCATGCTTCAACAACTCAACAGCACTATACTCAGTGTTGTTAACAGGGAACTTGCACCTATTAAACATGAAATCAATGAGTTGACGGCATCATTATCCTTTCACACGAATGAATTCGAAGAGTACCAAGCAGAACACAAATTACTAGAAAAAACGGTGAAGGACTTAACTGAACAAAATTCCAATCTAAAAGCATTAATGACGGACCAAAGTCTACGTATAAACTACCTGGAACAACAGACTCGTTCAAACAACCTCGAAATTCAGTGCCTGCCCGAATACAAACAGGAGAACCTTTACACTATCGTTAAGCAGCTGGGATCTGTGGTGGGATGCAAACTGAGTGACAATGACATTCTTCATAGTACCCGTGTTGCCAAACAGCAAGCCGCTAATACCCGTCCCCGATCCATCGTTGTCCAGCTCGCCTCCCCAAAAATTCGTGATGACCTCCTGGCGTCAGTTATAAATCACAACAAAAATAAGAAGGTTAACTCAGAGAAACTCAATACTGCAGATCTGGGTATTGCTGGCGATAAAATGCCAGTGTTCGTGCTTGAACATCTATCACCTGCTAATAAAGCGCTGCATGCAGCCACTAGACAAAAGGCAAAGGACAAGGGATATAAATTTGTTTGGGTGAGAAACAGCAGGATTTTTGTTAGGAAAACTACCGAAGATGAACATATTTTGATAAAGAATTTAGATTCCCTAAATAAGTTGGTTTAGTTTTGAGAGATGCTCCTTTCCTTTCTTATTTACACAATGCATGCTCCTGTGAAAATTGTAATGTCTACAATTTGATAACTTAAATATATTCTATCAGAACTGCAGAGGATTGCGAACAAAAACGCATATGATTTTCCGCAATGTTTGTATTAATAATTATGATGTTATAATTTTCTCGGAGACCTGGCTTAACAATTCTATCCAGAGCAGTGAGCTATTCGATGACAGATATACGGTCTATAGGAGAGACAGAGAAACCAGTCAACTAGCTGGTAAAGAGGGTGGGGGAGTTTTAATTGCTGCCAAAAAGAAATTCAATCCTAAACGCGCTAAACATTTTGAGAGTGGATGTGAGGATCTCTGGGTTACTTTGGACCTTCCTCCCAATAAATGTTTTCGTCGAATAGCTTTCTGCGCTGTGTACTTGCCGCCGCCAGTATGCCTCTCTCACTTGGAATTATTTTTAAATAATTGTAACGCTGTTTTTGAACAACTTAATGAATCATGTACATGTATCATAGGTGACTTCAATCTGGGGTGTATAGACTGGAATCTCGACAGTAATCTTAATAAAAGCCTCAAAATGCCTAATACCTGTGAAGCATTGTTGGATTTCACATATGTTAATAGGCTCAGCCAAAGTAATAACGTATATAATGCCTCCTCTCGCATACTAGATCTTGTGTTAACTGATCACCCACTGTGTAATGTAAGTCAAAGTGTTGGGTCCTTATGTAATATTGATCAGTATCATCCACCCCTAGATATAATTATCGGTCTTAATAAAAAAGAAGACAAACTTCCATATAACATTGCAAATGAGTTACGTAACTTCCGCAAAACAAGCTATATACCGATAAAAAAATACCTAAAAGAACTGGATTGGGAGGAATTATTTGAGGGACAACATGAAGTTAATGATATGGTACAGGTTTTTTATGACATCATCAATGGTGCTATTCAAAGATTCATTCCTATTAAAATACCCAAAAATGGTAAGTATCCGCCGTGGTTTAACAAAACTCTAATTAAAACATTAAACACAAAAAATAAGATTAGGAAACGTCACAATACTTACCAAAACCCGTTGGACAAAATTGAGTTAAAAATAATCAGTAAGCGCTGCGATGCACTTGCTACTACTTGCTATAATAATTATTTAAAAAATCTTGAACACAATCTAACCAAAAACCCCAAATCATTTTGGACCTACATTAAAACTAAACGAGGCGGATACAGCTCGTATCCTTTGTCTATGACGGATGGCACAGCTGTATCATCAGATGGTACGGAGATATGTGAGTTTTTTGCTTCTTACTTTTCTTCTGTATACAGCCCTGCTGAAAACGATTGCAATGCCGATAAAACATCATATATTAATAATATTCAAGAAAGTAGCATACCTTTAAACAACCCAGTTATTGACAGTGAAGCCTTATATAAAAAGCTAAAAAGTTTAGACTGCAACAAAGGTGCTGGTTCAGACGGTATACCACCAATATTCATATATGAGTGTGCGAATGAGTTGGTCACGCCTCTGTTGCTTATCTTTAATAAATCCTTATCTAGTGGAGTCTTTCCTTCAAAATGGAAGGAAGCAAAGGTCGTCCCCATCCATAAATCAGACAATGAGGACTTAATTTCCAACTATAGACCTATTTCAATTTTATCAACCCTAGGTAAGGTCTTTGAGTCTATGATCTGCCCTCGCATTCAAAATCATCTTAAAATTTATTTAAGTGAGGGACAACATGGCTTCGTGGAGTCTCGATCCACAAGCACCAATCTGACACTTTTTACTGAGTTATTGACGGCAGCAATAGATTCAGGCCATCAAGCTAATGTTATATATACAGATTTCAGCAAGGCGTTCGATCGGGTCTCGCACAAAATTCTCATTGACAAATTAAGAACCTATGGTATCGCTGGACCTTTACTCTCATGGTTGAGTTCGTACCTTGAGAACAGAACTTTCTTTGTAGTAGTCAATGGCTTTCGATCAACCGTCAGACACATATCCTCCGGCGTGCTACAAGGGTCTCATTTGGGGCCGGTTTTGTTTAACTTTTTTGTCAACGATATTCCGAACTGCTTTAGTTACTGTACAATTTTTATGTTTGCCGATGACTTAAAATTTGTCAAGATAGTTAAATCTAAGCAAGACGCCTCTGAATTACAAAGCGATTTGGATGAATTGGTAATATGGTGCCAAAAAAACCAGATGCTCCTAAATTCTAGCAAATGCTACCATATAAAATTTACTAGGAAACATCATCTTATCGACCAGGATTATTATATTGATGGAGAAAAAATAAAGGAATTAGATACAATAAGAGACCTTGGTGTCATATTTGATCAGAAATTGACTTTTGTCCCTCACATAGATAATATAGTGAAAAAGTCTTCCAAAATGCTGGGCTTTATTATCAGAAACACAAAACAATTTAAAAATTGTAAAACAAAAATTATTCTTTATAATTGTTTGAGTCGAAGCATGTTAGAGTATTGTAGCGTGGTCTGGCGGCCACACTTTGCTACTCACTCATTGCGTCTTGAGCGTGTACAAAAACGTTTTCTGGGGCACCTGGCCTATGCTAGCGGATTGTCCAAGAAAATACGCTCATATAGTGATAGGCTCAAACATTTTAATATGGTTTCTCTTGACAAACGTCGACGACTGAATGACGCGATGTTTGTGTGTAAAGTTATGGCCCATAAAATTGACTGTCCACAAATATTGAAAAATTTTGGCTTCCGTGCCCCCTCCAGAATTCCTCGCAATCCAATTACACCACTCTGCCCTCCGCAGAGAAGAACGGTTCTGGGTGCTAATTCTCCCTACGCGAGGTTTTGCAGGGTTGTGAATGACTGCAGTGATCGGATCGACCTACATTTTGACAGTTTACGCAAATTGAAAGCCAGTTTTTACAAGTATCTCCCCGAACACTGAGTTTCTTAGCCCTGCGGTATCTCACTGGGTGGGTAAATTTTAGGCTACGTATATTTTATTTTTGTTTTTGTAATACCTAGTTCTGTTTAATTTGGTCTGTTTGATTTTGTTTTAATTTAGTTTAAATAATTTATTAAGTTCTAACCAGTGCAACTTACACACACATACATACATACACACACCCTCATACACACACCCCCTCACACACACACATACATACATACACACACACAACACACAAACATACACATTCACATAGTCTTTTAATACTACTTTTTGTTTTTTTTTGTTAGTTACGACAACAATTTATGTGCATGCAGAGTTTGCCTATAAGTGATTGTTACACTTTGTTCCGATTTTTTGCTTTTGTTTAAATGGCTTGTAATAGTGTATACAATTGTTGGTGAACCAAATAAATAAATAAATAAATACATATGGCGTGCCTCAAGGTAGCATTGTGGGGCCATTGCTCTTTCTTCTATATGTTAACGATCTGCCAAAAGTAACACAGGGTAAATGCGTGTTATTTGCAGATGACATTTCTTTAGTAATAAATAACGAAAATGAAAATGAACAGCATGAGGACAAAATAAATACTGCCGTAGAAAGCATACTAGACTAGTTCGAAAAAAATAATTTGTGTGTAAATATTTCCAAAACAAAATGTATTAATTTCTGTAATTACAAGATGACAAATAAAACAATGAAAATTATTGGGCGTGATAATGATATTGAAGAAGTTAACGATACAAAATTTTTAGGCATAGTAATTGATAAGAATTGCAATTGGAAACAACATATAGATAACATATGCAACAGGCTAAACAGCTTTGCATTTGCATTAAGAAATTTAAGGAAAACTGTTGGAGTAAATGCCGCTCTACTGGCGTACCATGGTTACGTCTCATCTGTACTTAGATACGGCATAATAATATGGGGCAATTCTACGGACAGCGATAGGGCTTTTCTTGTTCAAAAAAATTGCTTACGAGCTGTGTTTGGTGCAGGTCCATTGGAATCATGCAGACCCATATTAAAAGAGCATAAATTATTATCACTGGCATGCTTATACATATTGGAAATGGGAGTGTTTATAAAAAAACACCCTAACCTATTTAGTAAAGCCGATAGTGTAAACATATATAAAATAGGTAAACACTCAAGGGATCCAACCAGATTGGCTATGCCTAGGTGTAGAACAGCATTTTGCCATAAAAACGCCAGTCGAATGGCAATAAAGATATATAATAAGATACCTAAGATAATTAGAGAACTGCCAACAAATCTATTTCAAAAAAGACTCCGAACATGGCTCATTGAGAACTGTTTCTATTCTATTAATGAATTTATGAATTATAATACGAAGAGGAATTTATTGCAGACATGAATAATGTAATTAAATTAACTTGACATTCCTATATGCTTATTTTTGAACATTGTAATTTTTATAGTTCTAACATTAGTATTTTTAGAGATTGACATTCGTAATTTTCATAGTTTGACATTTGTAATTTTCATAGTTTGACATTTGTAATTTTCATAGTTTGCCATTTGTAATATTCATAGTTTGACATTTGTATTTTAATTTTTTTGACATTTTCCTATCGTGACATATTTCAATTATTATTCAATTCATTATAATTATGGCAAAATCTAAATTTGCATGCTGAATTTAGTTGGCGGAATATGAAGTACTATGTATTGTATTATGAGATCTGTAAGCACCATATTTCATGCAAATAAACGATATTATTATTATTATAATCCTACTTTAACTATTATTTGTTGTATAATAAAATACTTAGCAAAAAACAGGCTTTATACCAACATGGGTAGGCCTTTTTATTTAACACAACTCAGCATTAAAATCTGTGTATGAACAATAAATAACCCCTATTTTCCCACTCTTAGGGTAGGATTTTTTTTCCAAATTTATATGGGACCAATTCCAATAAAAAAGAATTATCAAAATCGGACTACTCTGTAAAAAGTTATGCGTGGTCATACAGTAAAATCAGTGAGTGAAAAATCAATCATCCCCTGTTTTCCTACCCTTATGGTTGGAATATTTTTTCCAAATTTATATGGGACCAACTTCGGGGTATACCCTTTCCAATAAAAACAAGAATTATCAAAATCGGACTGCTCTGTAAAAAGTTATGCGTGATCATACATAAAAAACAAAAAAAAAAAATATACTCGTCGAATTGACAACCTCCTCCGTTTTTTCGTCGGTTAAAAATAAAAAATAAATATTTTGATAGGCTTTTAAATAGGTAACGGAGTTCTGAGGTACCAAACATTAAAAAAAAAAATCTATCGAATTGAGAACCTCCTCCTTTTTTTGAAGTCGGTTATAAATATTATGGAACAATAATGTAGACAAATTAATGAATTCTTGTTCTTGATGTATAATTTTTTTTCGAGGCTGACTGTACCCGTGCCCGATTCTATGCCTGTTCTTACTTGCTTAGCTCGTAAATATAAAATTTAGCTACAGACTCCAGCACATCAAGCTACCCGAAACTGTCAAATTTTCCCAATTAATTTGAACCTTATGTTTTTGAGGTAAAGTTGAAAATCTATTAAAGAAATTTGACAGATTGTAGTAGCTTGATGTGCTTGGCGTCTGTACCTAATCTTTGTTATTCCATCCCATTCCCACCCCACCCATCCCATTTGTTCCACCTGCTGAAAATATCGCACCTGGATATGAGCTGCCTTGGCTTACCTGAAAGTCTTTAAATAAACTTCGGATTCAGGTAGGCCGAAGCTGGGAAGACCTACTCAGGTTGAGATTCACAGATGACTCCGCCCAGGAGTGTAAATGTGGTGCTGTCCCAAAAACAATGGGGTACTTAATACCATGTCCTATTGTTTGCACGCTACAGCTGTTGATGGATGCTACTGAAGGTGCCAAGCTCGTAGACAAATTCCGGGTTGACTGTATATATAGATTGCCAATTGCCATCGACACGATAAGAAGAAGATCGTTGTTATTATAATGTAAAAACTATCAAATTCCCTTATATGATGAAACCTACTGATATTTTTACTGTGTCACTGCACAGAAACTTAATTTTAGCAAAGACTTCTCTTTGCTAAAATTAAGTTTCTGGGCTTTGACATCTTCATGTCAAAGCCGAAAGATGCCAATGCTTATTAATAATCAAGTCAAGATAAGCTTTGCTAAAGAGTGTATTTATCTCGTAGTAATAAAATGAACTTACTTTGTCTTCCAGCTGTCTATTTCCTGGCCGATTAGTTTGAATCTGTCGAAGTCTATTTTGTCGTCGAATAGACATTCACGGTGAACAGCGTCCATGGCTAGTTTCACAGGCTCCAGGTCTGCGACTATACATGAAAATTAAGAAATTAATTGTGGAAGTATGAACTAGTGTCAGCCGATAACATGATCTACATTGAACAAGGCTATGAATAGTGTCCGACCAAAGCTTCGGCTTCGGCTTCGGCTTCGGCCACCTTCGGCCAAAAAAGCACCTTCGGCCAAATCTTCGGCTTCGGCCAAAAATTTGCCGAAGGTTTGGCCGAAGCCGAAGGTTTGCTAGTTGTCAAAATTTGAAATTTACTGAACGATGCTAGAGAGCGAGACGGAGAGTGTGCAGAGCACCAGAGTTTCGCCGCGCCGCCGCCCGGACCAAACGACATGTATATGTTGGTCACTCGGCTCGTTATTGGGCTAAATCTCTAAAGCTCTCACAATATGTATCTAGTATATTCTGAGATCAAAGTAACTATCGTATTTCTCAAGGTCAATGACACCTTCGGCTTCGGCTTCGGCTTCGGCCGAAGGTTTTGGTGAATACCGATTAATCGGCTTCGGCTTCGGCCAGAATTGCACCTTCGGTCGGACACTAGCTATGAATAACTTAGTTTTTGTTATGTTTGGTGGTACAAATGAGCTGATGATAAAGGTCTGCAGCAGGAATCCTATGCCAGCATTTATATAGATTTCTTAATACCGTTGTAAAAGTGGACCTAGTACCATTCATCTACCTGAAACTAGTGGTACTTGAAACTATAGTTGCAGGAAGCAAGATCTCTGGCAAGCCTTCTAGTGATTCAACCGTATAATCTTTTATGAAAATATTGCGATGAGGGCGGTTTTTACCTTGACTTTTTCACGTCTTTTCGTTACGCGAAATGCAAAGCGGTTTTTAGAAGGAAAAAGTATAAACTGGACATTGTGTCAAATTAAAGAGATAAAGCAGGTGTTCCGCAGGGGTCAATGTTTGGTCCTCTAATATATATTTCCAAACTGAATGATGATGCTTATTCGTGATATGGGAACTGTATAGCATAAATTATGATCTCCTTAAGAACTCTGCTCTCGGCGGAGGAATTTTGTATTTCCCCCTCGCCCCCACATCTTCTTACTTCTTTTTCTTATCTCGCTTTTTACCACTGCTGGTGATAAGTCTCCCTGTGATTGCATAGATTTCAGACTTTATAGCCGAATTGCCGTAAAGCACGAGGTATTTGGGAGAGTCATGCTTACAGCGGGCGCGGGTGGTTTGCCTATAGCCAGTTTTACAATACATATAGCTGTAAAAACCCCTTTTCATACGTGAATAAATAAATACAACATGGCGATAGTAGTAGCATTAACAGATGGTTTCACTATATTCTACTTCTCAGTCGTGCAAATATTTAAGTTAAGTACAATAAGTTTAAGGTAACACGGGCACATTATATAATTATATTGATTTCATTAAAATTATTACATTCAAGAGAATTTAAGTATTGTAATCTCGCAACATCATCACCAGCCTACAGCAGTCCACTGCTGGACATAGGCCTCTTTAATTGCATTTAGCTCGATCCTCGGCAACTCTCGTCCAGCTGCTACCAGCCATCCTGGGAGGATCGTCGCTTCACCTAGCCTTGAGGCGTCCTACCTTACATTTGCCGATTCGCGGTCTCCACTCAAGAACACGTCTAACACTACCACAACGGTCATTGGTTCTACGGCTAATATGACCGGCCCATTGCCACTTCAGCTTACTTATTCTGTAAGCTATGTCGACAACTTTGGCTCTCTAACGGATTACCTCATTTCGGATTCTATCCCTCAGTCTAGTAACGTCTACTTACGATTCAATATGAAGTCTCTAGAGGTTTGCGACTGCTCCGGGGCGTCCGGTTGGCATGTGCACGGCGGCAGAAGATAGAGATCTGAGGTCTGCACCCCGACGCCGGTGCTCAGCCATTCGGACAAAGGGCTTTCTGTACCGCTGTCATCGTACGTTTCTAAATCCTTCTTGTGCATCTTGAGTTCAATGCGTTCTTGTAGTATCTTGAGTTGTTCTGTTGGTTGAGGTAACATGAGCATCACGCTTATAGAGATATGAGGATCGGGAATCACCCTCTTGGCATACAATTTTAAAGCATAATATATTGTTTGGCATAACGTTTTCGCATAATTTTTATTAGCATAATAATACTGTGGCATAATAATACTTTGGCATAATGCAAAGATTAGCATAACTATCATTTGGTCTAATTTGTTTTGACATAATATGTATTCGTCTAATAATCATGAGTCATACAGGTATATAAAAAGGGTCTCCTGTCATTTGGCAAAAAACGAACCACAAATTTTTCACGTTCTTATATTTTCCGTCAGGGTTTCCGAACGGAAAATATAAGAACGTGTACGCTAAAGAGAAGATTTTGTATGAAATGCGTGCATTCGGGGTATCCGAATCTGAATTCCTGATTCGGAAATCGAATCAGGAAACCGGACGTACGCGGCCGGACTAATATCTATTTCAATACAGGTACTAGGTAGGTATGTTTAAAGTCTAGAATGCAGTAAACAGTTGGGAAAAGAAGCTTGGCAGACGATGGTAACATGAGTTATACCTGGGGTGCAAGTCTCATACTGGTCGAAGGTCTGCGCGAAGTGCGTGAAAGGATTCGCTCTCATATAAGATGGCAAGGTCCTCATGAAGGAGTCCACTTGCATACGTTGGCACTTTTCCATGGGACACACCTGGATAGAATAATTATTTAAATAATATTAATCCAATCGACCGAATTTCAGTAATGGTGGCAAATCACAAAAGAGATTTAGCCAGGTGCCTACTGCTATAAGATCACCTATCTTATAGTGCACACGTGTGTGCGCAACTACAGGTGCACTGTCTGTTCCTTTACACTCATAGTCCGAAGGAACGGCAATCCGACATGACCCTCAGGCGCAGGACAAATGGCTTTTCGTGCTCTCCGATGCACTGTGGTATCCTAAAACTCAATGTGCCACGGCCTTATCTGTCTGTTTGTTCTGTCGAATCAAAGTTTAAATAGAGCATTATTTTCATATAATATATCTTTACTAGCTTCTGCCCGTGACTTCGTCCGCGTGAAATTTCATCCTCCCCCATTCACCCTCTTAGGGGTCGAATTTCGAAAACCCTTTCTTAGTGGATACCTGCTCTTCACAAAGAACACATCCCCCAAATTTCATGTCTCTAAGACCAGCGGTTTAGGCTGTGCTTTGATATATCAGTCAGTCAGGACTTTGAATTTTATATGATATAGATTCTGAATTTTATTTACACTGGCTAAAATTTTTAACACTTTTTGTTCAGGCGCGACTATTTACAGTGTAAATAGTATTGTCGCGCCTGAACAAAAAGTGTCAGCAAATTGTCAGTGTGCTACGATTTTTAAGTTAACAGGTTGCTCAGTATATTGTATCAGGTGCCGACATCATTTACTCGTATGTATTACTTACAGTATTTATTTTATTTTTCTGTTTACCTAATCGAGTTAGTTATCTTTTTGTATGCACGTATTTATATATGACAAATAAACCCATTTTTCCTTTCTTTTTTCTAAACTCAACCATTACATGTATGCAAATAAACGATTTTGATTTGATTTGATTTACAACTTTAGAAATATTCGTACCCTCTCATAGTAAATCCTGTGGTCTGGTTCTTGGTTGCGGGTCTGTATCATATGGAGACTGTCGTTATGGATGCTCCTGCGCATAAGAAGCAAAATGTTTATAAGACATGGAATAAGAACCATACGTAATAAGTATCAGTGGCTGCGGAGGTCAGATACCTAGGCAGTCGCTCCATTGATATAAAATATTGTTATTCAGCCTAACCGGATGCAGCTGATGTGGGCTAATTGCGTAACACACTATCAGTAGCAATGGCTTTCATTTTGACAGTTCCACAACATTAATTGCGTTATTTACGCTGTTGAGTAGACACATTTTTCGAACATATGGAGCAATGGATTAGCAATATCCTTCAAAATGATTCAGATTGAGATCGATAGTGTGTTACACAAGTACAGTGCCGGTTAGACTGAAAGCCGATCAGCACCCTAATTGCGTAACACAGTATTAATGTCAAAATGAAACCTATTGCTACTGATAGTGTGTTACGCAATTACCCCGCGGATGAAGTAAGACTAGATACACACATATTATTGTAATCCAGAAGTGGACTACAATACAGAAGAAAAAAAACTGGCCGAATGCATTACCTCCTCCTTTTAAAGTCGATTAAAAAGGCACAAACCCAAGTATTGAGATGGACTCGTCATTATTTTGATCATCATGTGTGGACGTTGGTGCGGTATGGGGTGGCCTGCAATTAGAACAATGGTAAGAAGATATAAGACAAAAAGGGAAAACTCGTAGCTATACTCGGCACTTCAATCAATAATAAGGACAAGATCATCAAGATGTGGTTTGCTGAGTAAATTGAACGTGGCATGCGAGTCGAAACACATAACCGCGTTGCGACGCCGCAACGCTAAAATCGGCAGTTTGCGTTGCGGCGTTGCGGCGTCGCGAAAAAGAGCGTTTTTTGTCGTGTGGTAGGGTAACCAGTTCTTCGTGATTTTTCAAAGATATAAATAAATCGATGTCAACGTCAGACATTTTTATTTTAAAACTGTTTCCGGGTTGACGCGTGTTGTTTGCAAGAGTGATAGAAATGTGGATAGAAAGAAACTGAATCATTGTCAACAAGTATGACGTCACAACGCTGGAATTTGCGCCGCGGTGCGGCGCCGCGCCGCTAGAATCGGCGCTGACGCCACTGCAAATTTTAGCGGCGCGGCGCCGCAACGCGGTTATGTGTTTCGGCCCTTAAAGTGTTTTTAACCGACTTCAAAAAAGGAGGAGGATCTCAATTCGGTTAATTTTTTTTTTTATGTTTGTTACCTCAATCGATGAACATAGAAAAAAAATACAGACAAATTGAGTAACGTTAACGTTCATACGTGTATGCGACGCTTGCTAACACTCGCTTATACAAATATAATCATTATCGTCATGAGAATAAGGTTCAACATGAAAAGCTTACTTAGTAAAATAAAGTCAAAGTGCCCTTTATGAATCTTGCCCTAACACTTGAACTTAGAACTGCTACGAAATAAAAGCGCAGAAGTAAAATAATTGTAATTTAAATATTATACAACGTGTTTTTTTTTATATCGCATTACTCTATGGGGTCATTGTACTCATCATTATGAACAACTTTTACTATGGGACCAAACCTAAAATCGCGAAAAAAAAATTAGCTGTTCGCTACATTTTGACGAGTTATGTACTTATGCGAACATAAATGTAGGGAACAGCTGATTTTCTTTCCGCGATTCCAGGTTTGGTCCCATTTTTTAAATTTTGCTATTCCATAATTACTTCTAGTGAATCTACGGTTAAGTCATCATTTTTTGATATTTCACTGTTTACTATGGTATATTTATTACGTATGTCTGAATAATTTAATTCTTAATTTTCTTTCAAATCTTCTATGGTGAAAGTATTGGCGGGAAACCTTTCTTTAAATTCTTTTGATTTTAAGGTAGTCCTTTCGATTTGGTGACTTACCGACAGCAGCGCCACCTACCGGGTCCAATTGTGTTTTCAAACCATACAGGAACCCATTGAAATATACACACAAAATTTAATCCAAATTGGTCCAGCCGTTTAGGAGGAGTTAGGTGACAAATACACGTACAGAAGAATTATTAAGATAATTACTTACAGTAAAAAAATACTGGGCACAAATCCAGGCCTCGGGGTACAGACGCCAGCACATCAAGCTACTACAATCTGTCAAATTTCTTTAGTAGATTTTTAACTTTATCGCTGAAGCGTAAGGTTCAGAGTTGATTGAGAAAATTTTAAAGTTTCGGGTAGCTTGATGTGCTGGCGTCTGTATCTATTGAACATCAGTCGGCTGTCTGTGGTTAGAGGCCTAAGTACTTCATTACGCAAAACCATGCAGGAGAGAAGTTTCTCTCCCTGTGCTAAACTTTATTAAAAAGTAAAATAATTACGTCGTCCGCTCAAATTCTTCATCTCGTTCGATATCAACGAATGCCGATGGCTGTTAAGAACAAAATAAGCATTAAAAAGTGAGTATAAGACTGGGTAAGAGAATCAGGCTTTAGTAGGTAACTAAAGCCTGATTCAAACTTTATGGCGGCTTGGAACATGAGGCGAGTCGCTGCGCAGTAACACATTCACCCGTCAGCGGGGGTGAGGGGTGAGGTACTGCGCAGCGTGTAGCGCACTTCAGAGCTGCCATAAGGTTTTAATCGGGCTGTACTAATACCTCGGAATCAGTGGCGTAACTATAGAGTGGCATTGGGGCAAAATGCCACAGGCCCCCAGCCAGAGGGGGCCCCCGGCCCGAGAGGGCCATGAGCACAGGAGTGTATAATGAGGGAATAAGTTTATAAAAGCAAACTTTTTTGTAAATGTGCAACAAAGGACATTCAGGTTTCGAACATTTTGTACCTTTTTCCCATTGTTTGTCTAATTTTTTGGGCAGGACCTAATGCTCAGCAGAAGCGCTTGCAACCACTAGACCACTGACCAACGAAGCAGTCAAGTGTTAAATTTTGTAGGGGAAAATATGAAATCTACGCGGAAGAAGTCGCGGGGGAAATGCTATTAAAAAAAGACTATAACGTTGGTTGAGCTTCCTTACATTGGGGGAGGGCCCCATCCCTTGAATTTGCCACGGGCACTAAAAGGTATAGTTACGCCACTGCTCGGAATTAATCTTTGACACATGATACGACGTCGGGTCGTAGCACGTTGCGACCGACGTAGTTACAGATAAAATAAAAGTGTTTATTGATAACTAGTTTTTACAACTTGTTTTTGTGCAAGTACCTATAAATGAAAATAATAGTTATCTAAATATGTCTGGAACAATTTCGGTCGTAACGAAAGTAAAATATACAGGGTTATTGGAAAAACACCAACAACCTCTTAAGAGGTCATTGTACTCATCATTATGAACAACTTTTACTAGGTATGGGACCAAACATGAAATCGCGAAAAAAAAATCAGCTGTTCCCTACATTTTGACAAGTTATACGAACATAAATGTAGGGAAAAGCAGATATTTTTTCGCGATTTCAGGTTTTTTTATTATTGCTGAATGGACGCTCTTGATGGAAAGCAACCTCGCAAAGCCTCGATCACGCTTGATGGAAAGCAATGGATGAGGTCTATGATGGGACGAGCGTGCCCAGAAGATGACTAAGGCACAGGTTTGATCCCATAGTAAAAGTTGTTGATAATGATGAGTACAATGACCTCTTAAGAGGTTGTTGGTGTTTTTCCAATAACCCTGTATATCTTCTTGAGGCTGATTGTACCTACTGGTGTCACTTGGCAAGGATATTTTGGCGCTCGAATGACGTTGACAGGCCGGCTGTTAAACATTTGTGCAATAATTGCTTTGTAAAATGTCACTTGAAATGTAAGTATACAAAAAATAAGAGGGCGCCGTTAGTTCCAATTTTGGCCACGCGTTAAAATAACCTTGTTTAAAGCGCTATCATCATCATAATTTCAGCTGTAAGACGTCCACTGTTGGACATAGGCCTCCCCCAAGCACCTCTACTTCGACCGCGGCGGGGCAATTGCGTAACACATTATCAATCAGAATCGGTTTCATTTTGACAGTTCAACAACATTCATTGCGTTATTTACGTGTCGAGCAGACAAATTTTCCGAACTTATGAAGCAATGGATTAGCAATTGGCTTCATAATGATTCAGACTCCGATTTTAGTGTATTACGCAATTTGGGTGCTGTTCTCTGCTTCCCGCATCCAGCGGCTACAGCGCTATAAAACGCTACACTAGAAAATTAATTCTGTTACGATTTTTTCAATAAGTAGTTATTCGTGCAACAGGTGTGATTATTTTAAAACGGAACTAACTCGTTTCCTCCCGATGTTTAGGACCACAGGTTCCGATGGAACGCCGTCATGTTTTAGCGAGCTCCGCTGAAAACATTGTCTACAGTCGTAAATGCTGTTTGGTATACAGGCCAAAATTGTTTGCCTTGGGGTACGGAAGCGGAACCCTTTGTGTGCGAGTCGGACTCGCACTTGGACTGTTTTTATTGTGTGCGTACTTCATCATAACTTTTTATGCTTGTGGCATACTGTTATGTAAAACTATTCACAACTCGGCATACCCGCAACATTTTCTAAGACTATAATGTACGCTACGCACTGACAGGTGGCGCGCCTAGCGCGTAGACTCTAGAGCCATATATCTATGCTCTAGAGACTAGTGACTTAAGAGGACTACATGACCTAAAGCGCGGTCTTTGTCGGACTGCATAGAAAAGAAAGAGAAGCGCGATGCCACAACGCTGGTAATTTATTGCAAAATATGAAGCAATAATCGATTTACGAAAAATCTAGTGTTTGGACAAAAAAACTAAAACACTATAAGTAGTTTTAGTATGTTGCTTGTAGAATAATCTGACAAAAAATCATAATGATTGTATTGTATATTAGTATGAATGTTGTTGTAAAAAAAAAGTTTTTAGAGGTATCTTCATGATTTTTTTCTATCGTACCAAAAGTTGTATTATGTTTTCAACACACTATCTTCCTAGCATTTATCCTGAAGAATATCATATATTTTTTTGAGTTTTTTTACTGTAGTTTATCATATACTTTTATTGTTTCTAAAACTTGCGTTTTTTGTGTTTAGGTCCTGTAAGCCCCTCAACATCCTTCAATACACGTAGGCGACTAGCGAAGGCGCTAAGCGCGCAGTGCGGCCGATTGCGAAAATTCTAGAGCGTTCGTTTCACTTCGCTACTCACAATGTGACTCGCTAGGCTTTAGGCACATATAATAATATGTATAGATGTCTATCTATACGTTATCTAGGTCTTTAGGTAACGCAAGTATCACGATCTGTATGAAAACCAAGCGTGCCATTTTTTGACTACCTGCAATGACGTCACAAGCACTATTTAGTGATAGGAAAATCAAATCGATTGTGCGGTACCCGTCTCGCCCCACCCCCGGGGCCTACTGCCAGCGCTCACGCTCACCCAGCCAGCCGTACACAGGACTGAGCGCGAAAGTGGTGGCTTACGATTTTTGTACGTAAGCTGGTGCGATTTTTGGCATGCGAAGTAGTTGCTCTTGCGTTATCTAGGTGTATCTGTGGCTTCAGGCGCTAAGCAAGCCACCAGTCAGTGCGTACGTAGCCTTAAAGTAGTTGCAATTTAGCTGCCTAATACCAAATAAAGTGCACCAGTACTTTCACAGTTATTTTATCTCTGACAGCAGCAACCTAAGAGAAACCATATTGTGAAGAGAATAAAGATCACAATGATTTTGACAGACTTGTCAATGACAGCAACCCAACGGCAACCGTATTGCAATGAAAATAAAGATCACTGGGCAGTCATGTAAAATTAAAGGTAAAATAACTGTGAATGGACTCTACAGAGGCCAGCACATCAAGCTACCCCAATCTGTCAATTTTCGCAATTGAATATGGACCTTATTCCTTTGCAGTAAAGTTGAAAATCCATCAAAGAAATTTGACAGATTGGGGTAGCTTGATGTGCTGGCCTCTGTATAAGGATCTTGTGGCACCTGAGTGACATTAACGGGGGGGCGTTATTGGTAACATTTGTGCTGTCATAGAAATTGTATTAGCACAACAAGATGGTAGCATTAGTTCCTATTTTCGCCACGCGTCGAAAGAAACTTGTAGTGTTGTAGCTTGTTCGATTCAAATACAATTTTAAATCAAGAACAATTTTTATAGCACTGTGTGACTTAAACCCGTTCATAAGTCAAACTTTGCTGTGACTTAAGTGGTCCATTTTTACACTGAAAAGTATGACTTAAGTGGGGGCTTAGGTCACACGACCACCTATAAAACGGTAAGTATACGATACAAGTCTATTAATGCACGGCGTTTAGCACACTCGCTAATTTCACGCCGTGCAATAATGGACTACTATAGTGACACGTATCGTGATGTACAGACGCCAGCACATCAAGCACAGACTATGACATCAAGCTACCCGAAACTGTCAAATTTTCCCAATCAACTTTGAATCTTATACTTGAGCGAAAAATGGTGAAAATCTATTAAAGAAAGACAGATTGTAGTAGCTTGATGTGCTGGCGTCTGTACTATCTCGTGTTCTATTTTTCAAAAATCGCTATTCAACCGATTATATGTCATCTACGACCATAACTCACCAATTTGGTGGCGGAAGTGATTTCTATGGAATCCCTGGCGCCAAGGAGCTCAGTCTTAGCCGGCACAGGAGCTGTACTCGGTCCAGAAGTGCTGCAATTACATAACATCACGCTTGTATTCACCGAAGCGAAAACCAGAGGGGCAATTCTCGTAATTTTAAGAACGTTCTCAACTTCTCAGTGATCTCAGTCTCAATCTGTCAAAAAATCCTGTAATTTCCCTACATTGTTTGTCGCCGAGATGGGACTGCGACTAGATTTTGAATGTTTTAAATTACGAGAATTGGCCTTCTAATGTCGTGACTAACTAAGGAATTGACGGGGTTTCGAAGCAAGCATTCGTTATGACCGAGTGGTTATGACATAATTAACCATTAATCTATGAAGGCCTGTAAATCCTGGGGTCGCCAAGCAGCCTTGCAAGACCTGCTTTATCTAATGCCTTTCCACGCCTGAGAGTCAAACTGTTATAAAGATAAGATAAAGATATTTTATTTTGCAAATATGGGTACAGTACCTACATGGTGTTATAGAGTTAGGTTAGGTTAGGTTCATCCATATTTTACCAGTAGGCATGCAAAAATTACAAAAATAAGAACTAATTCTCTAAAAGAACTAATTAACTAAACATAACTAAATACTAAACTTTAATAAACAAACAGATCAAGAAACAACACAAAACAAAAAATATACCACGACGTATTGGGCTTAGAACTGAAATATAGCGAATCAATAACTTTTCTGTCTTTAAACGAATGTACAGACGCCAGCACAACAAGCTACCCGAAACTGTAAAATTTTCCCAATCAACTTTGAACCATCAACTTTATACTTTAGCGATAAAGTTGAAAATCTATTAAAGAAATTTGACAGATCGATTGTAGTAACTTGATGTGCTGGCGTCTGTACATAAATATATTGTTGGCAAAAATATGATTTTTGGTACGTCTAATTCTAAACTCAAATAGCAGCCAGAAGGTTAAAATTGCAGACCAAGAGCTAAGCTAAATTAGTCTAGCTTAGCTCGCATAGCTGAGGTAATTTTTCATACTTCTGTTCACAGTTTGATTGCGGTCAGTCACTACATCACCTATGCGAGCTAAGCTAGACTAACTTAGCTTAGTTCTTGGTCTGCAACCCCCTTTCTTGTAGACTTTCGTTGTAATATTAGAAAAATGTTATTTCCCAAGAAAACATTATTCTTTATTTTTGGGAGGCAGTTTATTTTTTGGGTACGTACGTTATGAATGATGTCCTTTGAATTTTCCGGGCTACCTTAGCGCATTCCCATATCCCAAGTAAATTAGGAAAATGGGCAGGAGAATACACGAGATAGACTAGTAAAGACTCACATGATCTTGAGAATAGAGCCCATAGTGCCGCGATAGTCTGAACTTGCTTGCCGATTATAGGGCAGAATTGACTAAAAAGAAACAAGACAAAGTACCTTTAAATAATACTCGAAAAGAGGAACGAAGTTTTTACCTCGTAGTCGGATTTTCAAGGGACTGTTTTGTTGCGTTCCTAAGGAAAAAGGTTCAAGAAAAAAAAAAAAATTAAAAACAATTGACGCGTACGACTCTTTTGTTGATCACTATAAACTTCGCTCTACATTATAAGCTAATTGCACTTGACTTTTTTTTAAATTTTGTATTTCCCTATTATGTATCGCGGTGCTGGGCAAAGTCCTCCCCTTTTTTCTTCCAAACCTCCCTGTCTTGTGCGATCTCTGGCTATTTTGGCCCTGCAGACCATCACACCACCTGCGCCGTGATCTACCTCGACGGCGACGTCCTCCCTCAGACGTCCAGTGAGTGACGATCTTTGCCCATCTCTCCCATACTCGACTATACAGGCTGAATTTTTCATGTGGGCGTGGATGGCCAAATCCGAAACTATGAGGAATAGAGAAAGAGTCTCAGGCTCGATTTTGATGAAAACCTAAAACTGCATCATTGGATTTTTGAAAAATCAATATTTCTAGCCAGGAATCGAACCCTTTGATTTTGAAAAAAAAAAAACACTGTATTATTACACCATTCGATAGTGTCGCTAATAAGGATCAAATTCTGGGAAGTAATGACGTACGGGAAACTCGGATTGCGGATTTGGCCATCCACGCCCACTTGGAAAATTCAACCTGTATATGTATAAATATGAAATTAAGCTAGGTACCTACTTCATCATCTGCTTAGCCTTTTCCCTACTATGTTGGGGTCAGCTTCCAGTCTACACGGATGCAGCTGAATACCAGTATTTTACATGGAGCGACTGCCTAATGTCCTCCACAACCCAGTTACTGGGTAATACGATGATACCCCTTGGTAAGACTGGTTGTTAGACTTTCGGGCTTTTGACTACCCGTAACGACTGTCGAAGATCCACGAATTAAGCTAAGTACTTATTCCTCTTTAATACGCACTGCATTTTGTGGACCGAAGAACTTTCTCGAGTCTCATTATGATCTAAAAATTATCTTT
The DNA here is from genome assembly GCA_914767645.1 of Hydraecia micacea. Classification (NCBI taxonomy): domain Eukaryota; kingdom Metazoa; phylum Arthropoda; class Insecta; order Lepidoptera; family Noctuidae; genus Hydraecia; species Hydraecia micacea. The sequence goes on from OU611798.1 coordinate 2,869,193, forward strand.
AATTTAGCGTCCATCCCACAGGTTCACCCGCAACGTACAAGACATTTGTCAAATTGACAGAATTTCAAGACCAAGCTTGCCCAGTTCTCCTTTTACAGTTAGTTTACCTCTGAGAGCAGCAACCTAACAGCAACCTTATTGTAACGAGAATAAAGATCACAATAATTTTGACAGACTTGGCAATGGCAGTAACCCAATAGCAACCTAATAGCCACGACAATAAAGATCACTGTGATTTTGACACTGATGCAAAATCAGAGGTAAAATAACTGTGAATGGACTATAGAGGCGCAAATACTTTTCTTTTTTTTTTTTGAAGAGTCTAAGGTAGCTATCAGAATATACAGACTCTGGCAGGGAGTAGGTATCAGTCCTTAGCTGTGTGCACAATGAGCGTATTCCCAAAAAGTTTTAGTGTGCATATAGGTACACGAGCGACACGCGTCGACCTCAGAGGTATAATTGCAGCCGTCGACGTCGCATGCATCGTACTCAAATACACGAGCAACATATTGTCGACAGTAGCCGCCGACGCGGTTGCCTCTGTCGTCGACGCGTGTCGCTCGTGTCTATGTGCACTTAAGTCGTCCGTTCACTTCTACGTAGGATGTGCAAGGAGAGGTTTACATGTTAGCTGTGAGGTCTCTATACTATATTAAGCTTTAACATACCGATTTAGAATTTGGTCTAAAATCACCGTCTGGCGGTGAATGTGTACATTCCCACTTTACAGCTACAGGCAGCTTATCTGGATACACATTCTTGATTTTATCCAAATGGACACACTTTGATTTCATGTACATATCTTTGAAGCCTGAAAAAAGCAGTTAATTGCGGTTTAAAACCCGTCCAAGCTATACCGTATTTGACTAATTCATTATTAGCCTGATTGCCTATCCTACTAAACTAAATATTATAAACGCGAAAGTTTGTGAGGATGGATGATTGGACGGATGTTTGTTACTCTTTCACGCAAAAATCACTGAACGGATTTTGATGAAATTTTACAGTAATATAGCTTATACATCAGAATAACACATAGGATACTTTTTATCCCGATATTCCCACGGGATCGACACTTTTGCGCGGGAAACCTCGGGCGCTGCTAGTTGTTTAATAAATGGGATGGGGTGGTAACTTGAAATGTAGTAAGAGCAGTTACCGTAGCGAGCCGTTGTAGCTATAAATTCTTGGAGAACATACCTACTGAAAGTTACCCAAAGGGCAGTGGAGAGGGCTATGCTTGGAGTTTCTCTGCGTGATTGAATCAGAAATGAAGAGATCCGCAGGAGAACCAAGGTATAGACATAGCCCGAAGAATTGCCAAACTTAAGTGGCAGTGGGCAGGGCACATTGCTCGCAGAACAGATGGCCGATGGGGCCGAAAGGTTCTGGAGTGGCGACCGCGTATCGGAAGACGTAGCGTTGGAAGGCCTCCCACAAGGTGGACCGACGACCTTGTGAAGGCCGCAGGAACTCGTTGGACGCGAGAAGCACAAAACCGGTCCAAGTGGAGGTGCATGGGGGAGGCCTATGTCCAGCACTGGACGTCTTTCGGCTGAAATGATGATGATGATGATACCTACTAAAACCACTACTAAAAACACTGAAGATACCAAACAGTGATTTGCGGTCACTTTGAGTGATGGGGCCTAATCTTTAAGTCCGTCGATGAAGATACGGGCCCGTCCGATAGTAGTTCGATACTTCGGAATGAACCCTACTTCCAGATTAATTAACTTTTTCGGTCGGGCAAAAACACATCGGGACTAAAAACAGTTGTCAAAACGTGTTTTCATTCATTCTTAGAACTAGGAATTGCCCCACTTGCTGCAGTATCCTAAGTGCCCGTTCAACTGCACATTCGATAACCTAAACAATGCCACATGCCACTGATGCCGCAATCAAGGTGGCCACCTACTGGGCTTAAACTATACTTATAAAAAAAAAAACAACTACTAAGAGTACCATCGCTCGATACGAAAATTAGAAGTTCGAACTAATCTTATGTCCAAAGGTAAAACAGAGCAGGAAACGCCCGAAACTATGGATATCGTGCTTAGATAGTAGAGACCCAGAGGTTCGTAATCAGAAGATTGCGTGTTCGAGTCACGTCGGGGTCACCAGTATAGAGGAACAGTGTGTAAAGTTCACTCATCCTCTATAGAAAAGGGAGGATCCTCCGACTAGACGGGTGTTGTGTCCGGCGGGTAACTGCCCGATGATTCATGTCGAGCCATTGTATCTATGCTAGTTGCGCGGTAAACTCTGCTTGCGAGGTGCAGGATTTTGCGTGACGTCAGTATGACGCGTTGTTCGCATGTGGCGTTGTAGATACCGCTACAAACTGTTCAAAATAGCACTACCGCACTACGCACGCCTCGCCTGGGTGTAAGTATGCATATACACGAGGGACATGCATCGACGACAAAGACAAGCGGCGACACTGTGTCGCCCATGTGTTTTGAGTCCGATGCTCAAATACACGACATGCTGTCGGCGGTTGCAGTTGCCTCAGTCATCGACGCGTGACGCTCGTGTGTAATGCACACTAATGGACATTTACAGGCTGTAATACTGATAACAAGCTGTCACCAACATACATATTTCCTTCCACTCTGCGGGCGCTGTCTTCTGAGCCCTAATTCTCGAGGCCTCCTTAAGTTGTTTGAGGACTTGTCGCCGTCGGTCAGGGTCAAAGTCGGCTATGTCACCATACATCACGAAAGGGCTATTTTCAGCTTCCAAATCTTCCCACCATTCTTTCTCTTCAACAGCTGCTGGGGTTGGGGGGGGGGGGTGTAGAAACTTCATTCTGGTAGGAACGCGGAGCGTGTTAAAGCTCCCTAAGTCTACGTACGCTCTGACAGGTGACTTGCTTATGCCTAGTGATTTCAATCAATCAACACAGCCTATTGCAGCCCACTGCTGGACATAGGCGGCAGCAGTGGCGAAGGGTGAATTTACGACTGAGGCAGGCCGGAGCAAAAAAAAAATTCCAAAAGAAAATTTCAATGATGAATTGACTGTAGAGTGGTTATGTTTTGAATTTTCGAAGGGAAGCCGGTGGGAATCGAGTTGTATGGTACCTACCTTCGCCACTGGGCGGCAGTGATAGGCCTCTCCCAGACTGCGCCATAACAAGTGCCTACTGTGCCTAGTGAGTTGATAGTGATTAGCGAAGGCGCCAAGCGCGCAGTGAGGCCGCCGCCCGGTTGCAAGAATTCTAGAGCGATCGTTTAACTTCGCTACTCGCAAGGTCACTCGCTAGGCTCTAGGCGCTAGGCAGGCCACCTGACAGTGCGTACTCAAACACAAAGCATTTATTTCAAATAAACCAATTTCAGGCACTTTTGAATTGTCAAGGGGTCGGCCAGTCAGAAAGATGAAGCTAGTTGCCCAATCCAAAGCGTAGTAGATGCCTATGGAGAAGAACGGGCAAGAAACTCCATGGACACTTTTAAATCAAAATAATATGGTTAAAAAGTATTGGTAACATCATTCATGTTAAAAATTATGCATGTGAGAACTATGCAGAACATTAAAAGTGTCCGTAATGAAAAGATAAAAAAAAAACAATTCAAAGGCAGCAAAGAGATAACCAGTCCCTCCCTACTGACGGTAGGTACGTAGCCTAAAAGGGGCATCAACGACCGTAAACGTAATTGCCGTCGACCTGATGCTGATGTGTTCGCACACATTCGCAAGAAGCTGGCAGGATCATCACAACTGTAATATTTACTCATTGTTTTTCTTATTTCTTTTTAGTTAGTTAGGAAGTATATTCATGTATTTATGTATATTTATTTGTGCTTATATTTATATGTAATTAGGTTTATATTATATTCATAGTTTTAATAGGTTTATGTGTATCTTTATATTTAAAATATTTATTCCTCAATTTTCATGTTTGCACCTACCACTGTTTGTCTCTGCATCACCCAAAGGTTGACTGGTAGAAAATGCCTATGGCATTAAGTCCGCCTCTGTACATTTTTGTGCTTGAAGTATTAAATAAATAAATAAATAAATGTGTCATAGCCTTTTTTTATTTTTTGGGTGGGAAATTATCAAATAACTTCTCCCGCTCTCTTCGTGTCAGACTTAAGCTGACTAAAACCCACCCGTGTTCTCCACCCGTGGTCAGCGTGGTGGATTACGGGCCACTCCCTCTCACCGAGAGATTTTGAAAGATATTGCGAATCCATTGCTCCATATATATTTTTTTTATTTGGGACAAAAAACAGTTAGGTATACATTACAGCATTTACAAAAAATAGTTATATTACAGTCGAAAAAACGTATAACCCACACTATTGTCCACGACCTGACAAATTTTGTCTGCTCAACAACGGAAATAACGCAATAATGAATGTTGTTAAACTGTCAAAATGAAAGCCATTGCTACTGTTAGCGTATTACGTAATTACCCCTCTGGCTGGTCAGTCGCTAGTCGCTACACTAAAATTCACAAAAGGAACAGTAATAGTGTGAAAACTTGGAAAAAAAAAAACAATAGCTACGTTTGTCTTCGAGGGGTGTATCCTCATCGTCATCATAAGAATCACAGGGGTCTTCTTCGGGGTTCACTTCTATCGGCGCTTTGGTCTTCAGTAACTTTGGCAAGTCTATTAAATACTGGTTCGTCTCAGGATCGCCCCCCGCGTAGTGGTAAATGAAAGCCATAAACTGGGGGATGGAGGTTATTCATTTTAATAATATTATGGGGCAGGTAATCAGAGGTGAACTACGCAGCCTCAAAAAGATGTAAGTACTTACTTATATGGTAGGTATGACTGTGAACACTGTTAGCATGAACTCTATCTAGCGAGATTGTAAACTGTCGATAAATTGTGAACTGTACTATACTGCTCTCATCTCTCTCGGCTCTGCTATTCATTTGCTATAGTTTATACCTAATCTATGCAAGTCAAACCGTCAAATTGTGAATGCACTCTGCACACAATTCACAATTTCACAATTTTATTACCCGTAAAATTGTGAACCGTCCCTGATTTGTCGGACTTAGCGGTAGCCGAATTGGTCGCAGTAGGTACAGACGCCAGCACATCAACCTACACCTAACTGTCAAATTTTCCCAATCAAAATTGAACCTTATGCATTAGCGATAAAGTTGAAAATCTATTACAGAAATCTGACAGATTGTAGTAGGTTGATGTGCTGGCGTCTGTACCTAACTAAGCCAAGGCACCCCAACCAAATGGTAAGGTTAGAGTGTGAGCAAACGCACGTGAGTCGAGCCGTCGGCGTCGTCTAAATCTCCGAGCTAACTAGACGAAAACTAAAAACTCTTGTTTATCGATTTTGTTCAATTTCGAGCGGCCATTGTTGTTTACATCTTTGGCAAATTTTGCGCGGTCTGACCTTACTGAGTAATGCGCCCCCGCCCCTCCGTCCCACCGCTCACATACATAAGCTATGGCGCGGCCAACTAGTTCCGCGCGGACTATAGTTGTAATTCACAATTTTACGGTTAGGATCCTTATAGTACCTACCGGGTATATTTGTTCTGTGGTACCTACCTAACTCTCGTTGTTTCTTGATTGACCGACCTTGAATTGTCTTGATAACATTTTTTGGTTAAGTTTTATGTGTAGGTACTATAAATACTTATCTATTACCTATATCTTATCATAAATTCCGAGATTCGCGCGTCCATAATAATACTTTCCTACTGTAAAACTGTTTCGTTACCTACGCAACGTGTTACATTACATGCTATCTGTGAGGGTTAAGCTACGCTGGCCGCCGTCAGTCGGTGGATGGGTTGCACGTACCTCACTAACGACTCTTTTCATTTTTTCGCGCCATTCGTGATCCACCCTAGCGGCTGTCTTGTACCCTCTGGATAAATGAAGAATCAGTTCTTGCCCTCGAGACAGTATATCATGCAAAACGTTGATATAATTCGTATAATCTGTTGAGAAAACGATTATTACGTAGCTTTTACCCACATTTGGACGATCATTGCCCAGAGCCGGTAAGTAAGTAGGCGTATTCTGTCAAAAATAATTTGCAAGTGCCAATAACCGCGTGTCTATCTCGTTTTAATTATAATGATAAAGTAGAGACAGCAGATATTTGCCACAAGTTCTATGCATCGGCATCGTGGTGAAAATAGTGCGCGAGATTTTGCTTCGTTTCACGCACAAAATAAACCTGCGTGGTGATTGCACTGCTGGATGAGTTGCCATATAAAAAAATAATCCCACGAGGCGTCTGTTAGGGATGTTTCAGTTTAGTTGCAGGGGTTAAATCGATTTTAGTATCGAGATTTCAGTTCATCTAAAATATACTACAGTTGACACGCCGGTTTGCTTATAATTATAAAAATATGATTTTTTAGGGTTTTTCAATTAAGTATAATGATGTGTATAGATGACAGGTGATTTAAAAACTAGAATTTTTAAACACAAAAAATATTTGTGGTTACACAACACAGTTAATTTAAAATGTTATATAATACCTTCGATAATCTTCAGTTTTTCCAATCTACTTCTTCTTCTTTCTGTACACATGACATACATTAAAGCTGCTAAGTTTTTACATTGCAATTGTGTTTGTAACGCACGTATTTTTTCTTGTCTTTCTCTGTGTGCTTCTCGAAGCATATAAGATGCGCGAGTTTGTTCATTTCTGCATAATAATGAAATAGTACAGATGCCAGCACATCAACCTACTACAATCTGTCAGATTTCTGTAATAGATTTTCAACTTTATCGCTAAAGCATAAGGTTCAATGTTGATTGGGAAAATTTGACAGTTAGGTGTAGGTTGATGTGCTGGCGTCTGTACACACGGCTACACATCAAGCTATACATTTCCAGTTTGAGTTGACCTCGCATTGTATAGGTTTTTCGTACAATCAGAAGTCAGCTTATACTGGTTATGTATAGCTTGATGTGTAGCCGTGTGTACAATACGATAAGTGTGACTTAAGTTGTCCATTATTGCACGGCGTCAAATTGTGCTAAATGCCGTGCATTAATTAAGGTCTTTGTTAAGTCACGCTTAATTAAGTCTTCTTTTCTGTGTAAAAATGGACTACTTAAGTCACAGAAAAGCTTGACTTAACTGCGGAGTTAGGTCACACTCATATAGTGCTATAAATAAATAAAAGTAGAACCCCAACTCTAGAACTACATTAACCGTATGGTTTTAATCTAGGTTAATATACAAAATAATGAATGTTTTTTATCCTCACGTTAAAATGAAGCTAAATCTGTCCTTAATTAGTTCCTTTTCTCTTTCTAATATCCTCTCATATTCTTCACGTAGTTCTTTTTCCTTTTCTTTTAGAATCTCTTCAACGTGTGAAGGAGCTATTTTCACTTTTGAAGCCTATGCCAAAGTAAAAAAAAACCTTTGTCTTAATATTAAACTTGTACAGTAGGCTGTAAGTCAGTGGTAACACTTTGACCTTGACCTGGCCTAGCGTAGTATAGAAATTCAATAGAATACGAGGCCAGCTTATACTAGTTCTGTTACCACCTACGTGTGACATACTGCACGTCAATAAATAGATGGGTGTTATGTTGCAACAAATAATAATTTGGTGTACAAGTGGATGGATTTGGGTATGTTTATAGTAGATAATTTAATTAATTATTAACCCCTTTATTGTTATGAATAAAGGGGTTAATAATTAATTAAATAAACGCTACTTAAATTAAGTAGTGATTAGCGACTGTTTAACCATACATTTTTGACGTTTGAACGTCACTTAACTTTAATTATTGTTTATAAATAAACCCCTTTAAGTGTTACTAAACGTTGCTCTGAAAGTCTGAAAAACAGTAAAACTGGAATACAATAAATGTAGGTTGGTACTAAAGTTAGCTACAACTAATGTTTACCTCGTCATTCTGTTTACAAATGCATTTCATTAAATCTTTTTGAAGTTCTTCTGCGGCATCTTTGGGGGTAACCACGCGAACAGCAGAAGATGATGCTGTTGGAGATGAACCTTGTTCTTCTCTGATGACTTCTAAGCCGTCCCTGTTCTCAACCTGATTCTGAATGCTCGACATCTGTAACATTTTTCACATGTTATAAGCAACGAGTTTTGCACAGAATTATATGTAACTTGCTTGCTTGTTATTGTACTAATAACGAATGAACAAATATCTGAGTGTACTTACTCATACATACGAATGTGTACACAAGCAAACTTAAAAAAAAAAATTGTCACAAAAACATGTGCTTATTTATATAAAATACTAATAACGTACTGTTATATTCTGTAATTTATTGTAAAACCAATCCTTTGAAATATGAAACAAAATTATTTCGTCATGAACATTGACCTATGAATATAGTCAGTGTTTATTCAGTTGAGTGTACTATTTACGTTGAGAGATTTAACGCTTTTATTGACTATCGCATTGATTATATCCCAAAATAAAGTAGTCTGTAATAAAATTAAGCTTGTATATTACGTAAAATTTTATGGGAATAAATTAAGCTAAAAATTTTCTAATCGATTAATTATTATTACGCTGGTGGTGAAAGGTGAAATCAAACATGTCTACTCAAAAATGACAAGAAGTAAAATAAATTATGGCAACACACAGTTCTGCTGTCGTGAAGTTCGTAACATGTGATGTTTCGTGAAAAGTGTTAATTTTTTTACGAAAAGCCTTTTTTAATTAACCGTAGTGCATCTTGAAAGTGTTAAAAACATACGTTTGTGCTTTATGTGCTGTGTTTGTTGTGTTAAAAGTGTTTGAATATCGCAACAAAAATTACATGGATAAAGCCGTCACCTGAGGTTGTAAAGGTTAGTGCTTTTTTCATCTGTTGTTTGTCTTAAAATAGATTTCTGTGCGGGTCGCAATGATATTTCAGTTTTGTTTGTGTAACGCCTTCATGTGACTTTTCAGTTCTTTCATAAGACCTTGAACTAGAAATCTACCAGAGTGCCGTGATCAAGGTTAGGTTCGCGCGGGCGATTCATCTCTCATAATCATTGTTTATTCCTCCCATTTCAGTGTTAAACTCGTTACATTTTATAAAAAAAGCTATAAAAATGCATAATTATGGTGTTTTGTACGTTAAAATGTGAATACAAATGCAAAAATCTGGTTCCGTGAACCTAACCTAAAAACGCGATTGTATTTAGTGCAGTTTTTTTTGCAAGTACAGCGATACGATGGATTAACCGTTATCTGGTCGGTGCGCGTGTTATTACGGGTATTGGAAGTAAGTGAAGCTGTAGAGTACATTTAGAGCTGAAATTGTTGCGGTCACGTGAAATTATTTCGGATTTACACATGGTTTGACAGTTAGCCGAGATTATTTTGGTCCTTATCGGTGACGGCAGTTGGTATGGAGAGTTTTTGGCGTCAGATTTAAGATAAATCTTACGAAGCTGTAACTGCAAAGAGTATCATTTTACTGACATGTGTATTTGAAGATGTAAACATTTATGTGATTTTGCAAAATCATGTTATGTTTTTTTTGTGCCAGATCTATAAGGTAAATTATTTAGATTTTGAAATAGATAACATTGAAATGCCATGTTGCTTAAAATAGCCACATTTGACCTCAAGGTCTGGTGATCTTGTGGAGTTTCCTATATATTTATTGTATAGTTCAGTTATGTATGTATAAAGTATCTATAAAATTTTTAGAAATTACGAAGTTTATGTATCAATAATATACACATAACCTTAAAAACCTGCCATAATACTAAACAGTAATTTACCCTTAATTCTAAGACTACCATGGAATGATTTTTAAAATAAAACTAGGAAATAAACGGAGCTGTGATGGCTACTTCAAGTTCTGGATAATTATGTAAAAGGCAAGATTTTAAAACAAACCACAACTATTAATTATTCCTCAAAAAAATCTTATCAAGTTAACTAATTTATTAGTTAGGTTAGGTAGCACATGTTACTTCATATATATACCTACTTACTTTACTAAATGAAGTAATGAAATAATCCACATTTTCAACATTTTTTTTCTTATTTGTAAGTACTTAAATGTGCCTATGTAAAATGGTTTTTAACGACTCATTTCCTCTATTCATTTTCAAATACCACTGAGATCACATCACAATCTTGAAAACCAATGCCTACAGGATGAACACTTAGCCCCCCAATTCTATTTTCTTATTATTCAAGGAATGTCACTATATGTATGTCAATTTCAATTATTTAAAAATAATAGAAAGTGTGAATTAATTTAATAGAATATGATTCATATTAAGTAACTGTAAACTGCAAAGGATGTATTTAATAAAGCAGTTTAAGTTTTTATCAAAAAAGACTACTCATCTCCATTGATTTACTTCTTGTATATAGGGTGACTGGTAATTAGTGACCGATACTTAAACACGAGACTGTACTCATGATAACAAACAACTTTTACTATGGGACCAAACCTGAAATTGCGAAAAACAATCTGCTGTTTAGTTGTTTATGTTCGCCTCACTGGTCAAAATATACTGAACAGCCAATTTTTTTTTTCGCGATTTCAGGTTTGGTCCCATAGTAAAAGTTGTTTGTTATCATGAGTACAATGGTATCGGTCACTGATTACCAGTCACCCATATATGTCAATAATACAGTAAATTGTTTTAAATAACCACTCACTAATTCATATACAAACTCCTTAACATCATAAACAAACGGTTGATTGTTAACTTTTATAAAGTTCATCAACCTTACCGCATGAGAAAAGTTCATTTGAAACAAGTGTAGCAGTTTCCGATATGATCTAAAGTTTGCACACAAAAACAAAGGAACAGACAACAGTTAATTTATTCTAATGATTCATCAGAAGGACGGAGACTTAAGACATTTAAATGTGGAATGCAAATAAAGCAGTATTTTACATGTAATTTACACATTTTCCTTTAGTTTAGCTTACCTTAACAGTTCCTAATAGCCTAATTGTTTTATATTATTGGCTGTACCTGGGCTAATGTGTGTGCATTTAGGCATTTCATTTACCTTTTTTCTTTAATTTAACTTCCTAATATTGCTATGGCCATATTTACTAAGAATAAAAGAAATTCATTATTCTGTAAATAGGATATTGGAATCACTTTTACATGTCATAATAAAATAAAAATTCTAGCTTTTGCCTGCAGATTTTCTCGCATGTTTTAGCCAACTTACACAATATCGTTATAAAATTATATTCTATGTGGTATTCTGATGTATTTAAGCTACATTACTGCGAAGTTCCATCAAAATCCGTTCAGTAGTTTTTGCGTGACTGAGTAACAAACATAAAGTCCGGCCGCGTCAAATTTGCCAAAGATGTAAACAACAATGGCCGCTCGAAATTGAATAAAATCGATGTATATCGATTTTGAAGAACATATTTTATTTTAAGTAATGTTTGTTTTTGTCTAGTTCGCTCGGAGATTTAGACGAAAACAAACATTACTAATAATAAATGTTCTTATTATCGATTTTATTCAATTTTGAGCGGCCGTTGTTGTTTACATCTTTGGCAAATTTGGCGCGGCTGGACCTTACATACATCCATTTATCCATCCTCACAAACTTTCGCGTTTATAATAGTAGTAGGATAAGATAGATTAAAGTATAAGTTATATGGGAGTCTCTGACTACCCCTGAGAAAAAATGGTAAAATAAAATTAGGAGTCAAAAGTCTTGTTTAAATTTCAGACATAATCATGGTCAGATCATGTGAAGACCATGTATAGTACGCGCCACGAAAGATGAGGCTTTATCTTAAACTTTATTATTTCGTAATAAATATTATAATATTGTTAAGAATTTTTATCTAAATGTCATCGACAAATCTCTGAATATATATTAACTATTTCGTACAACACTTACCTGCGCAATCTCCCTACTACTTAGCTTGTCAAGTCTCATCTTTCGTGGCGCGTATGGTATATCTGTGTCTGATATGGTGTTGTAAGTAGTAGCTAGTTAATATGGCCATAGCAGTATTTGGAAGTCCAAATAGCTTTCCTAAGCCTCATACGAGTTATGTGGAGTATGTATATGATAATCCTACTATCCTACTTCCTACCAATATTATAAACCGAAAGTTTGTGAGGATGGATGGATGGATGTTTGTTACTTTTTCACGCAAAAACTACTGAACGGATATGATGAAACTTTACAGTAATGTAGCTTTTACATCAGAATAACACATATGATACTTACAAATAAGTTGGCATAAGCGCAGGAGAATGAAGATTAAGATAGATAGGCTTAATAAACAATTTAAAACAGGTCACATCTATTTCAATTCTTCTTTTTATTGTACTTAACAAAAAAAAAAATAACTAAAAAGAAAAGCATTGACATTGACAAGTTTGCAAAATAGTCAAGCATAACAAAACGTTGAAGGCCTACAGTACAACCTACAACTCAATAGTGATTCACCATTTGTCATTGATCTCAATTTGTTTTTATACAGTATCTTTAACAGTTTAAACAAGTTGATTTGATTTCTTTTACCGTTTAGTAAAATTTCCAGACCATCTGATAAAGCCCCTCAATGGGTCACAGGCTTAGAACTTTTTCTAGTGTTTCATATTTATTCTACTAATCTATATAAAATTCGTCAATTCGTGTAAAAGTCCTGACTGACTGATATATCAATGCACAGCCTAAACAACTTCGTCCGCATGAAATTTCACCCTCCCCATTCACCCTCTTATGGATGAAATTTCGAAAAACCCTTTCTTAGTGGATACCTACTCTTCACAAAGAACACACCCTCCACATTCATATCTCTAGGACTAGCGGTTTAGGCTGTGTGTTGATATATCAGTCAGTCAGCACTTTGAAGTTTTATATTTAGATACAAATTACAGATGTAAATGTAGATACTTATAATTGTATTTGTGTGTGTATTTTCTAGGATTGTATCGTAAATCTGGTGTTGTGTAGTTTCTGCTTATCCCGTTGGAAACAAAGCATTATATTATGGTATATGTGTGCAGTTCATTTTCAGAGAGTTCATCATAGTTTCCTTATCAGATTCAGTCTTAAAATCACTTTTCTCTTTTATAGAGGTAGGTACCTAGTTTAAATTATGATCTGGGAGTGTTGTTTGTTAGAGGGTTTGGTTTCCGCACTTATTCCTTCAGGTGGACCATTGTGTGTGGGCCAGGGTGCCGTCTGTAGTTATTCCAACCAGCCCGAGTCTCTGGTAGTGTGTTTTTCAAGTTTACAGTTTAAATTGAATTATTCTGATTTAAAATTAATACCATACCTTGTATCATATTAACAGCATAATATCTTAAAGTAAAGTAGTAGATTTAAATATTTTTTCATATAATTTTAATAAGTTTTTCAATTTTTTTGTGATTTTTAGTCCATCTTGTTGATGTTTTTAGTGACAGTTTGACAGTTAAATCAGCTGAGTTGTGTCAAAGGTCATTTGTTTGCAGCCAGCAATTTCACACTTATTTCGACATGATGGAGGTCTGTTGCACAACCTGACTTAGTATTATGATTCATGTTGTTTTTGTATTTTACTGGTCAAAACATATCCTGTTATTCAAATTGGTTGTGAATTAAAATAGAAAGTTTTTGTAAATGCAGTATGTTTTTTAAAGATTATAAGGATCAATGCAAACTAGCATAATAAATAAGCACAAATGCATTATTATTATGATTTTGCCATCTCTATGTTGTTCTCTCAGCCTTTATTTACCCCAATTTGGTTGTAGACCCGCGTTATATTTTGGTCTAGATTATATTACTTATTTATTAGCTTACATGTACAAAACGCTGGTTAGTAATCATACATTAAAATTGTATGACGCAGTATTAAGTAATATATGCACCAAGTAAGGGTACTGCAAAAATAAATACCATGCACAACAACATTTCTTTATTGGTGTTTGTGAGATGATGAGGGAATTGTATCCCGCCTATGCGGTTTATGCTATGTAGAATTATTAAATTACATAATAATAATAATAAATAATAATAAATCATTTTATTTCAGGCATTGTACAAACACATTATACATTTCACCCATAGTGACTACATGTCATATCATATCAGTAATATTGCTTCTAATTATTACATTACACTTATTAGGGTATAATGCTCTTTTGGCGCCTGAATGACATTAAATAATAATCCCCTGGGTTGTTGTTGGTAAACATTTGTGAAATTGTACAAAAATTGTATTGAAAAAAAAACCGGTCAAGTGCGAGTAGGATTCGCGCAACGAGGGTTCCGTACTTTGTAGGTACATGTAACTAAAAATTTGCGGTTATCGGATTTTTTCCTTTACTTGTGCTACATGACATTGCTTCTTGCCAAATTTGATGATTCTAGGTCAACGGGAAGTACCCTATAAGTTTTGATTCCGGAATATAAACGCCCGTATCTTTTGATTGCGTTGATTTAGAAGTTTGATTTTTTCACTGCTTCAAGGGATTGCAGCCCTGAGTATTTGATATTAATTTCAACTTGATAACTCCACTCGTTCCTGAGGGTTCCGTTTTTCCTATTGAGCTACGGAATCCTAAAAACAAGATGGCGGCGTTAATTCCGATTTTGGCCACGCGCCAAAAGGTTATTGTACCGAGGTACAGACGCCAGCACATCAACCTACTACAATCTGTCAGATTTCTGTAATAGATTTTCAACTTTATCGCTAAAGCATAAGGTTCAATATTGATTGGGAAAATTTGACAGTTAGGTGTAGGTTGATGTGCTGGCGTCTGTACCTGCATTACGGCATACTGAGGGGTGACGCCACTACAGATTTAAACCACTGCGTAAAATTTACTGTTTAGTGCGACAGTGGACAGCTAATAGGTACTAAGTACCCAAAAAAACTTTGGAAAGCATGCGTGTCGTCCGTTCTTTCATAATGATTTAAAACAAACATGAACATTAAAATCGATTAGGCATAGAACAGAGGGGCAATTCTCGTAATTTTAATAACGTTCACAGTCTGATCTGTCTCAATCTGTCAAAAATATCTCTATTTTCCCTACATATTGACAAGTTTTTGACATGCTTGTCGCCGAGATGAGATTGCGACTAGATTTTGAACGTTTTAAATTACTAGAATTGGCCTTCTGAACATAAATGCCCGTTTTCCTAAATAAATGAATGCCTAAGTGAAAGCGGGCTGTAACTTTCGTGCTTTCGCCTTTCGGCGCTGAAAATCCGACAGCGCGCTCTGATTTAGGCATTCCTTTAGGTGTCGCCTTGTGTTAGTGAAAACGGACAGAAATGTAACATTTTAATTCTTTGAATCAATCAAAGCTGTCATGAGAAATGTAACATTTTAATTCCTTCACTCATTCAAAGCTGTCATAAAGTTACATATACAGGGTGTGTCGTAAATAGTAGTCCACCGTTAAGGAGTCGATATACCAGATAATTTACTGTAACATATTACAATTTTAACCATTTTTACCCAAGGGTTCCGAAAATATTTTTTTTTTGTTTTTTATTTACAACATTTCTACCTTTTGTTACAAATTTGGTTGTAGTTTCAACAAAAACCATTCTTTTTTCATTTTGATTTCTGTTAATTACTGCTGAATACTAGAGCTTTCGTTTAAAATTATGGTTTTGTATGTAAATTTAGAGCTTTTGAAGAAAAAGTTAGTTCTTCTCTATTTTAACCTTAATTTTTAACATAATCATGCAAATTCAAGAGCGATTTTTGTAAAAATAAATGTACCTACTAAAATGGTTAAAATTGTAATATTTTATAGTAAATTATCTGATTTAACTAATCCTTAACGGTGGACCACTATTAACGACACACCCTGTATATATACCACGTGTTTCTTTCAAGTCTTTTGAAAGGCAGGAATTACACACAATGCAAGCAAACGTGTTGTACACTTGAATCAATAAATTCTATTGTTACTATGTCTATGGTACTCTGTAAGAAGCATTGAAACATTTGTAATGCTTTCAACATAAAAAAAAAAACTTGGATATAATTCAGTTCTCAAAGCGTGACACGTGGCTTGCTGTTTCTGTGTGAGTGGGCGAAATTAGTGGGTTGAAGATGCGTGCGCTCCGTACAAACAAGTACATTTGCACTCACTCCGATAAAAAAATCTTTTGTTTTGTTGTCGCTGAATGAGCCTGTAAGCACAGATTACTGAATAGTTACTACCTGTAAGGCTCAGCGCAGACAGAACGGAGCGCAGCGGAGAGGATTTTATTAACGCACTTGAAAATAACCTTTAAAATGAATAAAGTGCATAAATGCTTGAACCTGACAAAAAATGCTCGCGCGTCCTCGAAGGTACGCGGGAATCCCC
Organism: Hydraecia micacea; assembly: GCA_914767645.1. NCBI lineage: Eukaryota > Metazoa > Arthropoda > Insecta > Lepidoptera > Noctuidae > Hydraecia > Hydraecia micacea. The sequence goes on from OU611798.1 coordinate 2,885,469, forward strand.
GCGCGGCGTCGAGTCGGCGCCCGCGTCGTACGCGTACTTTCAGTGTTGTCACTGAGTTTAAAGAGCGCAAGCTCGAGCATACGCTATCCGTAAAGAAAATGCCCGAGACCGCGCGGGGATTATTCCTCTCTGTCTGCGCTGACCCTAAGTAAGCGATGGATGAGGTCTATGATGGAATGAGCGTACCCAGAAGATGCCTGTTCACTCTTGCTTTGACGGCGGACGGTTTAAATGTGGAAGGGAACACAGACGCTGGCAGAGAGTTCCACGCTTTGACTGTGGTCATCTCATGTCCCTTCGAAAGCATACCCTCAAACTCGACCGTCAAAAGGCTCTAGGCGCTAGGTATCTGCAGGCCTGCAGACCTGTAGGCTGAGTATTCTATTCTATTCTACCTGTCAGTGAGTACTCAAACTCAAAGTATTTATTTCAAATAAACAAATTATAGGCACTTTTGAATTGTCATGGTGTCGGTCTGTCAGAAAGATGAAGCTAGTTGCCTACTCCAAAGTGTAGAAGTCTCCTATGGAGAAGAATGGGCAAGAAACTCTATTTTCTCTATACCTATTCTAGCAGCGAGACCCATCATAAGCATCGTTTACACGATGAGAGTAAACATAGCATCTTTACATACCAAGACCCCTCCGTGCCTCGGAAAACACGTTAAGCCGTTGGTCCCGGCTGTCATTCGTGGATCTTTGGCAATCGTTACGGTTCGTCACAAGCCCGAAAATCTGACAACCAGTCTTACCAAGGGATATCGTATATTACCCAGTAACTGGGTTGTGGAGGTCAGATAGGCAGTCGCTCCATGTAAAATACTGGTATTCAGCTGCATTCGGTTATACTGGAAGCCGACCCCAACATAGTTGGGAAAAGGCTAGGCAGACGATGAGTATGTATAGCAGTGCGATAACTCGTTTGGTGATTCTCACCTACGATTCTCGCAGCGGCATTAGCGCCTCTTGAGTCTTGACGGTTGCGAGACAGCCTAATCCTCTTTGGGTAATTTGGGCACGAGTTCGCCCTCGGAAGTCTTCCTCAATACGTCTGAGGGGCAATTACTGTATTATAAAGAACTTTCACGTTCTCATCTCAGTCTCAATCTGTCTGAAAAACCTCTGATCTATAGTCTATAGTAATATTATAAACTCGAAAGTGACTGACTGTATGTTACCTTTTCATGCCTAAACCATACGTGATAGATGGCATCCTGGCGAAGATCATAGGCTACTTTTTGTCCCGGTAGCAAGTTCCGAAGCCGCGGGCAGAAGCTATAGTTTACTTTTGATAAGTTTCTGACATTGATTGTCGCTGAAAAGAGATTGTGATTTGAATTTAAACTTTTTTTGGGGTTCCGTACCTCAAAAGGAAAAAACGGAAGCCTTATAGGATCATTTTGTTTTCCGTCTGTCTGTCTGTCAAGGCCCTTTATCTCGGGAACGCGTGGAGGTATCGGGTTGAAATTACTCAGTTCTACCCCCTAGTCCCTTGAAGCTGTGAAAAAATCAAACTTCTAAGTTAACGTAAAAAAAAGATGCGGCCGTTTATGTCGCAAAAAACGTATATTTCGACACTCTCAAGGGAATCAAATTTTATAGGGTACTTCCCGTTGACCTAGAGTCATGAAATTTGGCAAGAAGCAATTTCATGTAGCACAAGTAAAGGAAAAAATCCGAAAACAGTAAATTTGTAGTTACATACCTACAAATTTATACAGAACCCTCGGTGCGCGAGTCCGACTCGCACTTGACCGGTTTTTTTTAGTACGAAAATTGGCCTTGTGAAACGAGACACGCGAATCATGGCACTTGTGACTTGATGAAGTCTTTTCTTTTTTTTTTGTGGATGGGAAATCGTCAAATGACCCCTCCCGACTTGATGAAGTCTCATTTATCATTAGACAACTAATATTACGAGCAATGCATTTTATCGCTTAACGTCACTGACATTGATCTTGAAAAGTTTATCAACCCGTGACAGGCTATGTCGTGTGTCTGCGTAATAAACACGAAACATATTGGTTTAATAAATATGGCTTGTAATTTATAAGGACATAGGTGTCGTCATGCGCGATAAATTGACTTGTGTCTCGAGACTGATCGCCCAGTACCCGTGAATATGACACAAGGTTTCCTACAGAACCCTAATTAACGTAAGGTCCGACCGCGGCAGACTTGCCAAAGATGTAAACAACAATGGCCGCTCGAAATTGAATAAAATCGATAAACAAGAGTATTTATTTTTTAAGTAATGAATGCTTTCGTCTAAATCTCCGAGCTAACTAGACGACAGCAATTCCGAGGCACGGAGGGTCTTGGTATGTAAATATGGTCACCCATCCACTTCATGCGCAGCTTAACCTGATCGATCGACCCGTGCGGCTATAATAAGTTTATAACTTAGCCACAAGCCCCAATTTTATATGTGGCGTAATCTATGTTTTCGTAATACTGACCGAGTAACTTTGACTCCTGATGTTTGCACTATAGGTATTATTATCATCATTTGAATGCTGTATGTCTTCTTACGCAACTGTCACGCGCGCGGTACACCTCTCTAGGTAGGTAGGTAGGTAGAGAGCAAACTTTTTCCGTGATCTCGAGCCGGGCGCATGTTTAGATACCTCGTGATCGCGAGCTATTTGGCTTGTCTGAATGTCGTAATCTGAAAGCAGGATATTAAATTTTGCATATTTAAAAAGACCAGGGAAGTATAAAAATAGGCGGTCACTCAGCACGGATTCCTTTTGTTGAGGGTATTTATGAGTCGCCAGATCGTTTTCTTTGTAGTTTATTCTGATCTACTTCTAAGGAAAGGTCTCCTATATCTTGGTCCTATAACCTGGGTATATCTTGTCTTGTCCTATATCTTGGTGGTCCTATATCTTCCACTCCTCGCGATCCCGCACAGCTTGCTACCAGTTTCATTCATAGATTTCGTCCCGCCATCTCCTTCGTGTCCTACCGCAACCCCTTTTACTGTGTCCCCAGTTTCGTGCTAGTTTAGCCTATAATTTGTTCGGCATATGTCAGGCAATATTATGTCCTGCCCAATCCTATTTTAGTAGGTCAGCCTTTAATAATGCCCTAAAGAACGAATATTTTTGACACATGCAATAAACGAAGTGTTTTATGTTCGAAAATTACTTTGTCACGACCAAGACGCGCGCCGACGAAACGGCTGCCTCTCCGAAAATGGCTTCTATGTAAAATGAAATGAATTAACACAATATTTTTATCGGACAACAGAATACGTTCTAGTATTTTGTTGATAAATAATTATTAAATCAACCGCTTATCTTCAGGGAAAACAATGATTCAGATACGTACTTCCAACTTGTAAAGAGATCGGGGGGCACGGCAGTGCCCCCGCCAATCGTTACATTTACCCAAACAAATGTTGCGGATATTGCGTCATCATAAGTAGCCGAAATTATATCGAACTGGGACAAGGGTTTTACCCGGAATCCAAAGTGTTCTACTAACTAAAGCATGCTACGGGCATGGCGAAGGGCAGGTTTCTAAGTTTAAATTTATTCTGGGAGATCATTTTGTCTTCGCGGTGCCCTCATTTTCTTGTTGATCAAGGCTCCCTTCAGTTCTCGAATTCGTTGTCGTGTTTGTTTGTCATTTTATCTTATATTCTACACAACGTCGAGTTCCAACGTAAAGCTCCTTCGTATCTGGCGTTAGTCCAGCGAAGGCGGTCGTCGAATGTAATAGGCAAGGTAGGGTAGACTGCGCAATAGAGACTCTGACGTCGCATCTGTGCTGTGGGCTCCTTGAGGAATATTTCAAGGGTACGCCATTTAAAAAGGTTGCGGAAGTCTGTCCTAGACAATCTACTGTATTTTTTTTCTGCTTGGTTGATAAGAAGTTCACAATAATTGCTTAAAAGACTAATAAGCAATTTAACTATAACTTACTATGTATTTTACGTGATAGACTATGTTATATCTAAGAATAGTCTCAATTTGCACTTTTACACAATTCCGAAGCAGTTTTTTAGGGTACAGTAATGTAATGTAACATAGTGATACCATTATGATTAAACTATAACACATTTTTTGCACTAGCATGACCGAGTAATTGCGTCACTTATTTTGAACTTATGATAACGTTAAAACAGAATTTTAATGACCGGAAAACGGAATTAATTCTTGCCATTTTTTCCCAAGCTGTATTCAGGAAGTGGCCGACAGCTGCCTTATCTATTTTATTTCTACGTTTGTGGTTTAGACAATAACCTCACTCGCTGAAATTCTAGAATATCATGTTGTAAATCGGTTTGTCTATTTAGCAACTGTGGTGAGAATTTGTACTTGAAATCTTCTTTCTTAAATTAATTATTTTTAAAAGAATGCTGAAAAATTTCTTAATTAAAAAGGCCTATTATTCAATAGCAGAATTTCTTGAGGAAAAATAATTTTGTTCAATAAAGTACCTATCACTAAACTGAATATAATTCAGTAAAATATTTTTTTAAAAGGATTATGATAATTAATATTAAATGATTACAATACTATGACATAATTGAATTAATGAATAATGATAATTTTTAAATTAGGTAACTCATGACATGTGTATTTTTATTTGGGTATGACTTTAATAATTTATAATTAATATGATGTAAATGATAAAATTATATAATGTAATTAAAACGATGTCCTATCTAAAATTTAATATTTATAACTTTTTTCTTTTTAATCAATGAATGTAAATCAATTTAATGCATGTTTTACAATTATAAGCATACATGCATGTTGAAATTGCAATGCCCTGACAGGGCCACTATGTTCTAAGAACTGGTATCTTTTGTTAAGAACTTTATTTATGTACACATAGTAAGCAATAAAGAATTTGAATTTGAATTTGAATTTCATAAAGGCAAAATCACATCAAATTCTGCTAGAGCATACTTTTATTTTGAAATCGCCAACTCGTCTTGCGCAAGCGTGGTGATCAAGGCTCGTGCCTTCTTTGTATGAGATTGGCCTTTGCCCTGCAGTGGGACAATAATAGGCCAGCCTATTATAGTATTATTAATATTATACTTAGCATGGTACAAAATCCAGTGCGTCTTTAGTTTATAGTAGGCTATATGTCTTAGATACAAACACGTCATATATGCCTGTCGCATTGCTGTAAATATAGCCAAATTGTGACAAAAAATACTAAACTCTTATCTCCATCTTCCACAGACATGGAGTCGCACATCCTAAATACGTATCACCAGGCGCGTTTCCGTCCCATCGGCCACAAGATCCTCCGTATGAAGAGTGACTCCTTGTCTTCCGAAAGCAGCTGCAACCAGAACAGTCCCGAATACTCTCAGATCAGCGTGCCCCAGCCGAGGCATTCTGTGGACAGCAGTAATGGCGATTGGTGCCAGAATCAGACTGTGAGTATACACTTCTTTTCTTTATTCAAGGGTTTATGCTTGCAGTATATTTGTAGAACAATTTCAAAGTAACGTTCAAGCATAAACTTTGGTTCGTTCATTTCAGATGAATATAACACAATCAAGTCAAGACACTAGTTCGGACGAAGAAAGTTCCGGTCTAGAAGAGAGTATGGAAGACTTGGAAGAAAATGGAGTCCAAGAGAATGGAGACGACAGCGGTGAGGAACTCGAAGAAGCTATAGTAGTACACGAAGTTAACGTCGACGATGATGACGACGAAACTATCGAAGTCGATGATGACAACGATGTTATGCATTCAAATTCACACCATAACATACAAATGACCGGATCCAACAGTATAGAAGACAATTCATTAGTGGAAGGCCATGATTATGATGTCATCACTGTTTACACGGTCAACCCTGATTTAGACTTAATCGAAGCTTCTTCGGATGACGATATAGATACCGTTGATTATGCAATCAGTGAAAAAGACATGGAGGCAGATTGCATAAATGGTGACGATAGTAGCTACAGAGAAGTCAATTATCAAGAACGGAATACAAGTCAGGATGGTCTAGATATTAATTTAGACACTCCAGTAGTTTCAAATGTCGACGAATATTTCATTAAAAATAATAACAATGAACACATATTGGATACAGACGGTCCAGTTGTGAAAGACGTAGATGAATATTTTATAAAGGACAAAGGTAAGGAAACGATACCAGTGCCAAATATCGACGATTTTTTCATAAAACACAAGTTACCTGAAGAAGAGAGCACACAGTTTCATATACCAGTTCCTGTACCTAATGTAGAAGAATATCTTGTTGCTGATGTTAAAAAAAATGTAGAAGAAAACACTGAAACTGAAAATGAACCCGATAATGACGAAGATAACGACAACGAGGATAACGCAGAGAATGCAGATGTGTCAATAAACGAGTCTGATTTAGAAGTCCTGCCTAACATTGAAGAACTTAAACGGTATCTATTAGAAGATATGACATACACCAAATTCAGACACATACAAAAGTCGTGCTCGGTTCCCCAGTCGCCCATGCCAAATATTTGCATGGAAATTGATGACGTAAAAACCTGCATGAGCTTTGAAGACTTGAACTTAGATCTCTCTGACCTTGCTTTTGATAATGACAAGGATAAATCAGAGAATGCTAATAAAAGTGATGATATGCCACGGACACTGACAGATGAAGATGTAAACAGCTTTCTAATAACCAACAACAAAACAGATAATGCTCAACCCGAAGAAGATGATTTGAGTCATCAAGATATGGAAATTGAAAGGCCACTTGAAGCTATTATCGAAACTGGACCACCAGTAGTAGAGTTACCTCCACTAAAACGAACGTCTACCCCAATACCAACTGCAACTGTCTTAGATTTCTGCATAGAGAAAACAGCTACAAAGAAGGAAAATACAGCAGATGCAAAGGGCGAACTGGAAGACTTTGTGGACGTAGAGTCTTGCAACGATACCATCATACCAGTTCTCGAAGCGAACAACTTGAACTCTTTACTGGAACAGTTTGAAGCTACTGAAAAACTTAACACTAAGAAAAAGGTGATACCGGTAGTTAAAGCTGAAGATCCAAAGATCAGGAGTTTCAATAAGAATGCTTTGACAAACGGTATGAGGCTTCAAGACGCGGGCGTGCAGTTAAACAAGAATAAAATGCGGCAAATACTGGTAAGTATCTTAATGTCCTGTTTGCTTCTCAGGTCAAGTTAAAGGACACTTTCAATCGCAATACGTTATTACAGATGCCGACGCCAATTAACACTACCGTCAGGCGGTCACAAAGTCCTGTCCACTCGGACCACGACTACTGTTCGTCGAAAAAGCGGCACAGTCTGCCCAACCTCAAGGGCGGGCAGAGCCTTCTCAAACCGGAAGTGTTGTCTAGCAATAGCAGAATACTGAACTCAAGACATAGGTCGTGTAAGAGTAAAAAAGTAGTGTACCATCTCAGTAGTGACGAGGAGACTGACAATAATGCTAAAAACAAAAAAGTGACTAAACCAGACGATATAGACGCTAAAAAGAAGACTAGTGTAAAGCCGAGTGTAAAACCGCCAGTACAGTCGAACTGTCGTAAAAAACTGTCCCCACCCCACAGTGCACCCGATAGTTTTAAAGATAAATCTAACAGTTCTGTGATGATCAAATGTGCTTCTAAAGCGAGTGATAATTGTAGTCAAAATTCTAATGGTAGCATTAAGTTAACTATTAAAAATAAATCTGAAGTTATACTAAACTGTGATCACGTAGACTCTCAGAAGGATAAAAATATAGACAAGTGTAAAAATAGTGTTAGTGATAAAACGAACAATGTAGAAAAACAGGAGAAACATATTAAAGAATTAGATAGGAGCAAAGGTAAAGTTGTAAATAACGTAGAGACTGTTACTATAAAGGAAGAACCCCGTCCGAAAAATGAAAACTTTTATACAGCCTTGTTTAGTAATAAGCACGACGTTCAGATACCTCAGGCGTTGCAACCCAAAACGGAAAAGAGGCCGTTTGACGACGAACTAAATATGCTTGAGGTTGCTATTAAAAAAGAGGCTGAACAACCCCTGAAGAGAAAGAAACTTAATCTACAAGAATATAAATTGAGAAGAGGCGTCTGTTCGAATAACAGCTCTGCGACCGTGAGTCCAGAGGCGATATTCCCAGACATGCCTAGTCCTTTACTCGACAAAGTGGTCAAATGTCCAATAATACAGACCCCTCCCAACGGCTTACTGAACACAACTGGCAAAGTGAACAACGAACAAACATTCTTCGACCCAATCAAAGAGGCTTCTAGGAAAATTTTGATGAATACTAAGAAACAAAAGGCTGAGGCTATGAGGAAGAGAGATGAAGATATCGTAATGAGTAAGATACCTAAAGTAGAAAACTTGCAATTACAACCTTTGATAAGTGATGCCGAAATGATGAAAATTGTAGGAATGAGTCAACCAGAAGCTCTGCCAGTACCTATGGAAAAGCCTCAACTGTCAGCTGATTATGAAGAAATTATTCTCGTTAGTATAGGAACAAATACTGACGAAAATATGTTCAGTCACGTTGTTGAAGAGCCCGTTGAGAAAGTAATAAAACCTACGTCTCCGACAACAGAATCCAAATCGATGATTAATTTCAAAATCAAAAAGTCTGATCACGTACTGAAACAGAACGTATTTGATAATGTGAAGAGAGACAAAAGGAGCCCTATTGACGAGAAAAAGCATTCAGACGTAAAAATAGACAAAGAACGATACAAAGATATAACAGCAACATTGAAAAGTGTCGGGAAACAAGTTGAGACTAAAATACTGAGCAATTCTCTATTCTCGAGTATACAAGATGTAGTCATGAAGAAAGCGCCCGAAGAGGCTGAAAAGCATGACGACAGGCACTCTAAACCTAAATCCCCACATGAGAAACGCGATTTCAGATTTGTAAAGACTACCATAGTTAGAGAATACGATCCCAAGGCTGAACACGGCGAAGACAAAGTCATCCTACATCTAGGAAAGCACAGAAGTAAACCAGGATTCTCCAGCATGGTCGTGCAAACTGATCCATTGGCCGAATTCGCTGAACTGCCAATCTTAGCCTCAAAGCCTAAAGAAAGATCAAGCCCAGTGAGCAGAAAGCGAAACGACAGTGACATGTCTTTATCAAGCGATGAAAGCCCATCGCGTATAAACGAAGAACGTCAAGTAAAGCAGACGAAACCAGATGATAGAGTATCTAAACCTAAAGAAGTTAGAACAGAACGGATGGAAACGAAAGAGAAAAGGTCCAGATCGAGGGACCGATACGATTCTAAGTACAGGAGACGGTCGAGGTCGCTGTCGCGCGGTCGCAGAAGACGGTCGCGTAGTCGCAGTCGTAGTCGCAGCCGCAGTCGCAGTCCCTCAAGGTCACGTGGTCGCTACAGGAGATACAGACGATCAAACTCTCCTTACAAAAGGAAACGTAGATCCAGGTCTCCATACCACAAAAGACGTTCACCCTCGGTTAGACGCGATCGTTCGAACCGCTCTAGATCTCGTTCAAGGCCGACAGAGACTCGGTCGAAGAGTCCTGTTGCCAAGAAGACAAAGCCAAGTCCGCATAATATGAATGGCAATGATAGGAAAATTGCGAAATCAATGACCCCGCCGCTGAGGAAACCCACGGTTTCTGAGAGCTCGGATTCCTCCTCTAGGTAAGCATCTTGCTTTAGCGATTTTCGTACATGGAGCAATTTTGAGATAAGATTATAACGGGTCAACTTAGGACGGAAGCGTCTGGGTAGCCGTAGCCCGCGAAATTCAAATTTCCTTATTTTTTTTCGCAATTTGCAGGTCAGTATCATGATGATCTATCTATCATTTGTGGCCGTAACAAATATTTATTGATAGAATTATATTCATAAAAATCATCAATACGTCTCTCCTCTCTTAGTTCGTATTATCCTATTGAATGACTATTTATCATGTTAATGTTAATCATGAATTTTTCGGGCAGTTGTAACTTAAGGAGTTGTATTGCTGGTTCTAATGATTATATTCATCGTGATTTGTTACGGTCGCGAATCATATTTTAATCAACATAAGTACAACTGACGTAAGTAAATTTGAATATCGTGGGGTACCTTAGCGCAACCACAATAAAGCCTTTTAGAGAAGCGTGTCAATCAAAAACTTTGCATTTCATAATTTCGCAATGTTTAATAGTTATGTGTCCCTATCCAAGACTCGAATTGTCAACCTGTATATTTTGTCTAAAAAAATTATTTATAATTATTTTAATCTGACTACCGTGGCGTATTTTTAAAGAATCATATACATAATAGGTCAAAGTATAAAAAGAAAATAAAACACGTGTAGATTCGTGCTAATCACTAGAACTCCTGGTGGGTTCTGTCATCATTGTATTTTAGTGATTATTTGAACCACATGTGGTAAATTATTATCAGTCGTAACTTTAGGCAATGCTAATAATTTTTTGCTCGATAGTGGAAATATGCGGTTTATTAAAACAGCGATTTTTTAAGCGTTAATTTTTTTTGTTGATTTTTAATGGAGAGTTTGTATATGCGGAGGTTGCATGCAAAAACCAACCTGCACCCTGATTGCGTCACACACAATCAGTCACAATCTGAATCATTTTGAAGGATATTGCTAATCCATTGCTTCATATGTTCGAAAAATTTGTCTGCTCAACAGCGGAAATTACGCAATGAATGTTGGTGAACTGCAAAATGAAAGCCATTGCTACTGTTAGTGTGTTACGCAATTACCCCGTCGCGTCGGTAACATATATGCGTTTCTATCTAAGGGATGATGAAATGACAAATTATCTTGTTGGCCATGGTTTATCCCTGCACCAATCTTACGTATCATAAAATATTTCCGCCAAAAAATAAGAAATAGGATTAACTAAGCTGTCCTATGGATGTCAGGGCTCTAAAGCGAAAGAAAGAAAGAAAGAAAAAGATTGTGACTCGCAGAGCAAGATCACAAACTAATAAATATAGAAGTTTTAAAAAAACAAAATCCAGAACCTTCTATTACGCGTCTCAAGAAGAATCGAGTGGTTCAGTCGTCTGAATACAGGATATTTAAGAAAATGTTTAGGTAATATTGTTACACAGTTCACGACACTTACAGGTTATAATTGCATTATTTTCCTTATAATGGTTTTGTAGCTAAATATAAATCGGTACAAGGTATTTCAACTAGACATGTCCGTGATTTAGCTTTGTTTTACTTTATTTATTTACTAGCTGTTAAATTTAATCAATTTAACAGGAAATTAAGAGAATACCTAACACAAAAATGCTTTTACTCGGTCGCAGAATACCTAGAACAAAATAAGTAGTAAATAAATGATAGCTAGATAAATAATTACATATTTTATTATAGTCATAAAAAAAAACGAACGCACACATACATACTCTTATTATTATTATGTTAAAATTATTATTTTGAATTTATATATCTATATGTATATATTTATTTTGAAATTATTATTAATATTATGTTGCCGTGCCCTAACCGGGTTTCATGTTGGAACTTTCTAATATTGTAACAACTAAATAATGTACACATGAATGCAATAAAGAATTTGAATTTGAATAGCTGACCCCGCGAACTTCGTACCGCCTAAGAATACGAATTATCTTCATATTATAATATATTTTTTTTGTGAATTTTTCCGATGCTTTCATAGTTATTCTGCTATTCGGGGCGGAGACAAATCCAACAAATAAAAGATCATAAAAATCGGTCCAGCCGTTCTTGAAATTATAAATGGTGCATCTAACCCGATTTGGTTTTATTAGATTCTTAGCCGATAATGTCCCACTTCTGGGCAAAGGCCTAAAAGAAGAATAAGTGGAAGACTACTTATTAGAATTTTCTTTATGATATCGTGTAAACCGGAATGAGAAAGCTTATAGTGGATAAGACAAAGTTTAAAACAGAAGACGAACTAGCAGGGGATCGAGGGGTGGTGGGGGGGGGGGGGGGTTTCAGGGGATCAGACCGGAATAAATCCATCCTTTGTTCTTCTAAACTACGCCGCAGATTTTGATGAGGTATTCACCAATATTTTTTGAATTTATTACGGAAGGTTTATGTGTATAATACACTAGCTTCTGCCTGCGACTTCGTCCGCGTGAAATTTTGGCCCCCAATTCGCGTCGCATCACATCGCCCGCCTGCGCTATGACTTCGTTTTCGTTTAGCGTTCTTTTTGACTATTTTGTTTTTTGCACGGCTCCTAAGGATCATAGTGTAATGTTAGTTAGTGTAATAGCCTATAACCTAGTCATTTTTCAAATCCGACTGGTAGTTACAGAGATTAGCGTGTTTAAACAAACTCTTCAGCTTTATTATTAGTATAGATTTAATAAACTCACATAATATACAGGGTCCCAGTAAAATAGATGGACAAATTTTTAACACAGCGCTCAGTACGTCTAACCAAAGATATCCAAGCAAAAAAAAAAACAAAGTGGTTAAAGTGATTTTATTTTGACTTAAAATATTAAATTGCCGGCACATTAGTGTATTTTTGTTAGCTGATTATTTTTCTTGTAAATATCTAATGCGTTTTTCTTATATATATTTTTACCATGCATCGTCCTTATTTTGGTGGTCTGAATGATTTCTAAAAGTTTGTCCATCTATTTTAATGGGACCTTATATAATATAATATGTATGTTTTGTAAAACGTGCGAAGCAGGGGCGGGTCGTTAATAACTAATTAAGTATGTCCTTTAAAAAAAGCTTTATCGAACGTTAAAAAAGTACGCATAAAGTTTCTTATTGCGACAGTGTTACACAAGTGTTGCGGGTCGACTGGCGCGGACGACTCGTGGACGTACACGTGGTTAGCAGGACCGCACAATAGTAGGTGCATAGTTTATTTGGCTTCGTTGAGCTACGGTTTATGGCGAAATGTACGTTAAACGACTTCTCTCAAAGTTTCAGGGAAAAATCTTAAATGGTGACTTATATAAATGATAGATTTACGTGTTTTCCTGTTGAAATCTGAGAAAATCTCTGGATACTGTGTATCTTTGTTAGAAGACGAAAAAAGTCTGCCAACCAGTCTTCCCAAGGTATATCGTATTACCCAGTAACTGGGTTGTGGAGACCTCCACAACCCAGTACCTCCAACAAGTATTTTACATGAAGCGACTGCCTATCTGACCAGATAGGCAGTCGCTTCATGTAAAATACTTGTTTTTAGCTGCATCTGGTAAGACTGGAAGCCGACCCCAACATAGTTGGAAAAAGGCTAGGCAGATGAGTATTTTTGTGGTGTACAATAAAGTATTATTTATATAAATAAATAAATAATGATGACTTATATTGATTTTTTGTCGGTAAATCTATTGTTAATATTGTGCTTGGTTGACCAGATTAACTACAAGCAATTATTCGACAATAGAGTATATTAATCAAATCGTTATTTTATTTATTAATGTAATCCTTGGGGGAAGAGTTAACATAATGTTTCAAAAACCGCGTTTCTATTGATCACCATCTAATATCCACCTGACTGTTCCAGCTCATCATCCTCTTCCTCGTCATCGTCGTCTGGGTCGAGTTCATCATCCACCAGCTCCAGGAAGTCGAGAGGATCCTGCAGCCCATACCAACGAGATGAGATCTATAACCAGAAGGGGTATAGGAGTTATAGCTCGGAAGATAGGTGAGTACTTCGTCTTAGGGGACTACAGAACCTGAACGCAAGAAGTTTTATAATGCTTAAAAGTATATGGTCGACTACAGTAAACAAAATCAGAATAAAAACTTTTTTACAAAAAAAACAACCGACTTCAAAAAAAACTACAAAGTGATAAATAACTTTAATTTCGGAACTCGGTGTCGTTGCTTCCGCATTTTCGTTTTTTGACACCGACTTCCGAAATTAAAGTTATTTATCACTTTGTAGTTTTTTTTGAAGTCGGTTGTTTTTTTTGTAAAAAAGTTTTTATTTTTCACTTTTTAGTTGTACCTACTCCACACAAATTCAAACAAATAACACTAGTGCATTGAGGAATTGAAGACACCGACTAGAAGAATCATCAAAATTCGCATAGAAATGCCGGAGATGCAGTACATTTATGCATATAACATCGTACATAAGAATAATTATATAATGTATTATATACTAAAACCTTCCTGAAAGTATGTAGATCACATTAGTGAAAGAATTATCAAAATCGGTTTATTAGTTTTTGAGAAAATCGCGGACAAACAAACATACATACATACATACATACATACATACATACATACGGGTCGAATACAGAACCTCCTTTTTTGAAGTCGGTTAAAAATATATGATATTCTTCAGGGTATATGCTAGTTAGATAGTGTGTTGAAAACATATTACAACTAATTTGATACAATAGAAAAAAATCATGAAGATACCTCTACAAACTTTCTTTTTATAATAAAAACCATACTAATATACATACAATCATTCTGATTTTTTGTCAGATTATTCTACAAGCAACATACTAAAGCACTAGTGTTTAAATTTTTTAGTCCAAACAATAGATTTTTTGTAAATAGATAATTGCTTCATATTTTGCAATAACTTACCAGCGCTGTGTCATCGCGCTTCTCTTTCTTTTCTATGCAGTCCGACAGTGACCGCGCTTGAGGTCATGGTTTAAGCTTGCGACAAAAGCTTTTCTACCTTATGCACAAATTTTAATACATAACTAAAATTTGGTCGGATTTCTATGGGCACTGCAGTAGTAGTTGAGATACCAAAAATTGACTTGAATTTTTTTTTCCTTTAAGAAAGAACCATTTTCTTAATAATGACTTACAATTGCTAGATTGTAATTACTTAAATATACTTGATTAAATACAATGTGTAACTGAATTAATGCACACTATGAAAGTAGTTCTTTCAGAATCGTTCACTGAATCAATTTCTGTCATTTTTAATATAGGCAGTTTATGATACAATTTTCTCCCACAATCAGTATAACTAATTTAATTAAAAACACGTTGTTCAGTTGTTTTATATAACGGAGCCGTTTTGCAAAACCACTAGCGGTTTTATTAAACAGCGGATTCTACAATCCATCTTCGAAATATATAAAATAACATTTCTTTCTTTCTTTCTACAATACTAATCATGAAACAAGAGCAAAGAATATAACTATCTATAATGATGATGTTTACCACCAGCAATAACCCAGTGTCTCGTTGCAGAGAAAGCAACACGCCGGTCGAGGAGCGGCGGATAGTGTTCGTGGGACGTCTGGAGAAGGACGTCACCAAGCTCACGTTGAAGAATCAGTTCTCCAAGTTTGGACATGTGCTGGAGGTGCGGCTTCATAGCAAGGAGGACGGGTAAGATTTTGATCATTATACCTTCTAAACTATCAAGCTTTTGATAAATTTCAGTATCGTCACTTTATAAAACGAATAGTTATTTATTGCTTGCATAATTACGGTGCATACCAGTGGCGAAGGTACCATACAACTCGATTCTCACCGGCTTCCCTTCGAAAATTCAGAACATAACCACTCTATAGTCAATTCGTCATTGAAATTTTCTTTTGGCTTTTTTTTGCTCCGGCTTATCTCTGTCATAAATTCACCCTTCGCCACTGGTGCATACTCGTAATCATCTTCTACAACATGCTTCAAATCTTTACTGGTGGACTGTTTCATCGTAATCTAAGAAAAGGAATCCTTCGTATAGAAGCGATCGCTTCGGGGGCTTGTGGCTAAGTAATATCAGCCGCACAGGTCGATCGATCAGGTTAAGCTACGCTTGCCGCGATTGGTCCGTGGATGGGGGTGACCATCTTTACATACCAAAACCCCTCCGTGCCTCGGAAAGCACGTTAAGCTGTTGGTCCCGGCTGTCATTCGTGGATCTTTGACAGTCGATACGGGTCGTTAGAACCCCGAAAGTCTGACAACCAGTCTTACCAAGGCGTATCGTATTATCCAGTAACTGGGTTGTGGAGGTCAGATAGGCAGTCGCTCCATATAAAATACTGGTATTCAGCTGCATCCGATTAGACTGGAAGCCGACTTCAACATAGTTGGGAAAAGGCTAGGCAGATGATGAGAAGAGATCGCTTCAGACTCTTCAAAATCGCTCTAATGTTAATGCGCGTAATGTTAGGACTTTAGTCACCGGCGGCTCAGTGGCAATTTCGTAATGCGATGTCCACACAAAGATTTTGATAGCCGATTAGTCGCTAGCGATGTCAAAATCTGTTTTTGAACGTGAGATTATAAAAACGCTAGCGAGTCGACGGCGATCTAAGTCCCTGCGTGTCTACCTAGCATTAACTAAAGATTCGGGCCGTATGATACTTTCAACCAGTCAGAATTGTACAGCCGCCAGCACATCAAGCTACTACAATCAAATTTCTTTAATAAAATACATAATAAATAAAATAAGTTTATTGACACAAAATATCCTTGTATACAATACCAATACATTTCACATAGGTAGTTACATTGGATTTTAGGAAAACATTAATAGATTTTCAACTTTATTGCTAAAGCATAAGGTTTAAAGTTGATTGGGAAAATTTTACAGTTTCGGGTAGCTTCATATGTGCTGGCGTCTGTACATACAAAAGTATATTATGCTCCGAATGCACGCCATCAAAATCAAATTTGTACTACGATACGCCGAGATTCGTTTTGCGTTCTGCATGTTTAATCAACTTCAAAAAAAGGAGAATGCTCCTAATAGTCCTAATTCTAATGTTTTTATTTATGTACGTTAAGCATTATGTTGTATGTATGTTAAACTAATCTCCATTCGCGATATATTTGCCAAAAATGTAAACAAATATGAGTTTATGGAAAAATAACTTTAAGTCCTACACAATAAAGTTCAGTTTACGCTACAACTTCAAACATTTTTGTAACTTTTTCAATAGTGTTAGTCACTCTGAAATCAATTTAATGACCATTAAAATAAAGTTGATATTTGTTTAACTTGAAATAATATTAATTTGAAACATAAGTTTGAATAGACTTTATGTAAACTTTTTGGTGATTCCTTACATCGCTCATTTGGAGAAACATAGACGTAACTGCTACTTTTTTTTTTTAAGTCTGCTTTCCTAACGTAAATACGCTTTCCAAGTGCTTTGTGATATTTAACAAATTTTTTGGAAAAAATACATTTATCTATGTCGATGTTTCTCCAAGTGAGCGACATCATGACCAATTTTTTTTTTTTTTAAACTACAATACTTTTTTATATTCTACAGTACCCGTTACGGCTTTGTAACGTACCAGCGCGCTCGCGACGCCTGGTCGGCGGTGGAAGCTTCGAGCACGTTCCCGCAGTACGATGTCGGGTTTGGAGGGAGGCGCGCCTTCTGCAGACAAAGTTACGCTGATCTCGGTGAGTTCATTGAAATTATCCAGGTCTATTCGGTGGAAGGGCTGTAATGCCGGGGCCACACCAACGGGAAACGCCGATTATTATCGCGATAAGTTGTGGCTGCACCTACGATTAACGCCCGTCATCGCGATAATTATCGCCGTTTCCCGTTGGTGTGGCCCCGGCATAAGGATAGCAAAGGGAACATAATCAGCCTATAATGTTCCCACTGCTGGGGCACAGGCCTTCGCTCAGTGAGGGGGGGGGGGGGAAGGATTTTGTAAGGTTTTCTCTTTGATTTTGGAAGAACCATTCGATCATTAGGGGCAGCTAAAACATTGTATAGACTTATGGAGGCAAAAAGGAGTTTGGACCTTTTGCCTCTATAAGTCTATACAATGTTTATAATGTATCAAAACTAATAGTTTGATTTCCCATTTTCAGATGGTCTCGAAGCCAAATACACGGAAAACGCCTTCCACGGCCAAACAGCGCCGCCTCCAATCAGAAGAGACGACGACATGTCCTTCGAACAAATGCTCCAAGAAATGAAGAAGAAGCTCAGCCAACGCAAGAACGAGATGAAACGCCCTGATGATCCCAAGCCTTGACAGTTACTCACACTTGGTCGGGCAATCATCGTGGCACTGACATTCGCTGTCAAAGTGACAGTTGGCTTAATCTAGTGGCAAAGGCATGAATCAGATTCAGCCTTAGTGATTGTGACAGTGACAGTGTTGTAGTTTCATAAGACTGTGAACTTTTGTGTTATATACTAGATGCTGGCTTCTGATTAAAAACGGTTTTTCGGTAAGCATTATACTTTAGTATCTTAACACATACCTCGGTAGAACTTTCAGTCATAGTAGGTAAGCAATTTAGTATGACTAAAATGATTTAAAAATGTATACAAGATGATATTACGTACTGATTGACATTTATATTATCCCGATTATGTATACCTTGTCAATTTATATAAATTGTGTCAGGTCAAAACGTTATAAAAAAAAAGAGTGAGATTATATGAATTAGGATTTACAACCGAATTATTCATGAAATTCTTATTACATTTGGGCCAATCATGTTATGAATGGTTGGTCTCTGTTTCAACATCTGGTTTCTGCGGGTGTGTGCAATGACAGTTCCTATCAAGGATGACAGCTGTCAAAGTGACAGTTACCTAGATGTGCAATTTAAAAGACAGTGTTGTGTTGCGAACAAAATTTGCTCATGGTTTGTGGCATCTAGTGGAGTGGCGTCATTATGATTTTCATTTCTTATGCATGGTTCACATGTATAGGTAGGTAGGTAGGCTTTATAAAGATATTTTCACTGATTCCATAATGGTTTAAAATCACTAGATGTCACGACTTCTTCATTACCGTTTTGTTGTAGTTAATTAGTTTTATAATTTAGTTGAATTACCTCATGGATGTAAATATTATTTGTTTTTTTTGTTCTGTAAATAATATCATAAGTTTTCGGCGCTACCTCTTCTTTTAAATTAGGGTCTTGTAATCTTTCGAAAATTAGACCATAGACTAGCAAGATGGAGGAGACTTTTTTTCTTAAACCATGCACAAAAAAAAGACAATGGTAGAAGAGTATTTGAAAATGATAATGCAGCATGTTCATCAGTGAACACATCTTTTGAAATTGGATATATAAAGAAGCTTTTAGTTCTGATTGGACTATCCCGGCGTCGCGTCATAAACCTTATTTCCAATTGGTTGTCTTGACAAGCGTTTTGTGTTTGCGAAAATTTCGTTCAGTCATTCTTTTCTTACTACTTTGTGGGTTCAAATCATTTAAAAACAGGGTATTTTCATCCACATAGGATAGCCTTTCATAGTTTTCTGCTGGACATAAGCTTTTCTCAATTTCCGCATGTCTTATTATAGTTAAATCATTTATTCTGTAAATAGGTTGTGTTCTAACTATTATAATATAGGTTTTTTCAATAGATAAGCGAGCAAATAACTGCCTTATTAGACCAGAAGTTTATCATATCTTTTTATTAGTTACACTTTGGTATTGTAGCGGTATCTATAACGCCACATGCGAACAACGCGTCATACTGACGTCACGCTAAATCCTGCATCTCGCAAGCAGAGTTTACCGCGCAACTAGCATTACAACGGTCCGACATGAATCATTGGGCAGCTGCCCGCCAGACACGACACCCGTCTGGCCGGAGAATCCTCCCTTTTCTATGGAGGATGAGTGAACTTTAGACCCTGTCCCTCATACTTCTATAGTATCTTGGAACTTAGGCTGCTCTGCCAATAAAACTAGTTTTCCCCAGGTTTTTTCGTACAGTTGTATGGAGTTAAAAATATTTATATAGTCTGTGCCCACGGGAAAAGAAGACGCTGGGACCATTAGGAGAAATAATCTCTACATTTAAATAATTCACTTAAAAAAAAAATATATATATATCACACTTTCCAAACGTGTAGAAGTTTATCAGACTGTGTTAAAAACCGACATCTTAAAAAAATAGACTAGTGTTGCCATTACATAATAAGTATTTGCGCAACAACGCTAGCGTAGCATTTAGTACAATCTTTGCACAACATACAGTGCAAAATTTGCACAGTTTCTGGCACGGTCGTTGTGGAAACCTAAACTCGACTTTAGGTCCGCGCTAAACAATCGTTAGTGTGATATGACACTAATAATGTGTTACATCATGTAAATATTCTATTCATTTTGTTTCTATAAAATTGTATGTATAGTATGTATGTACATAATTATTCATATACCTATTGTTACCACTACTTTATGTTATAATTTTATGTAAACCGATGATATTTCTGTGTAGAAACACAATTTTAATTTACCTACACTAAATCTTACTACTTATTCGTAGCACTAGATATAAAATATTAAGACAGCTAAAAAAAGACTAGATAGGAATTGAAGCTAAACTTTTGGCTATCTTTTACTAACAAGCTATGTTAGAAAAGATGAGAGATATTATTTGCTTTAGCGTACTTTTAGGCGGCATTCTAATCTGACAGCTGTCATTTTCTGCCATCTTTTTTTCTATTTCATCTGTAAGTAAATGTAGTAGGAGCTAAGGCTGGAATACACATGCTATGTAGCAGCACAAAAGCATGCTAATGCTCGAGCGAATACTACCTAGTAGCACATAATTAGCATCTGCTATAAATAAGCATAGTACTTATTAGCAAACAAGCATGCAGTTTTAATTAATAGTACTTGTTGGCAGGCCTATAGTGTCCTCCCATACCCAATAAGTGCCTTTCCACACGTCCTGGTTGCCGGGTATCCGGCGGCGAAGTGTATAGCCAAGTACAGAGGCCAGCACATCAAGCTACCCCAATCTGTCAAAATTCTTTGATAGATTTTCAACTGTATCACAAAGGAATAAGGTTCATATTCAATTGGGAAAATTTGGCAGATTGGGGTAGCTTGATGTGCTGGCCTCTGTATGTTAGCTTGCACACGTACCGGCGTAGTTTGCCTGGTAAGTGTACCGGATATTCGTTGCCGGGACGTTTGAAAAGGCACTAACATTAACACTGTAATTTGGTAACATTGTAAAAGCGAATTATAATTAACCTTTTAACCGCCCGACTTTATATGAGTTGCCGTGCCCCCCAGCGCCCGAAAAAAAAAAACGAAAAATAAATACCGATGAAACGAGCTGTGTTGATGTAATAATAATTCAGATTAAACGAGCTGTGTTATTTGGTCGTATATATACGACCCTGGCGGAATGGACACGAAAATATTTGTCGGATTAATCCGACGTAAGCGGTTGAAAGGTTAAACCGTGGAGTTTCTTGCCGGCTCTTCTCCATAGGAAACAACCAATTGGAACTGTACACCTAGCTTCTGACATTTCATAAGTGCCCGTGTAGGTTTATGTGAAATAAGATATTTTGATTTGATTGATGTATAGCATGTGTATTTTAGCTTTTAGTTTGGTCTGTCTTGGGGCCAATGCTTTTTACCTTATTAAAATAAAAATCTTGAACGAAGATACTTCTACTATGACTATAATATTAAAATAAATGAAGCTTCCGTTGAGATTGTAAGTGCCAAAATTAGAAAAAAAACCACTGTTCCTATTTTACAAATCATCGAATTGACTAGCCAATAGTTTTACACTTTTCTTGCTTAAAACATTAAGTACATTTATAGACTAGATTCCATAAGAAAGCCCAATGTTATAAAATTCGCGGTAACTAAGAGCCATAGCTCACCGAGACGCCATGGCGGAGCATCCAGGTCAAAATGTATGGTTGGCTGCGTGACCAAGCGGACGCCAGGTGAGCCACCCACTATGTAAGAACTGTCTTTTTACCTGTGACAAACAATAAATAAATGAATTATATAGCTATATACTATATACATTTACAGCCAGCGCGACCTGGCGACGTCGCCATGGTGTACCAGAGTGAGGTATGGCTCTAACTGCAAACATTGATATTGAATAATGGTTAAACTAAACCGGAATTAAATATACAGCAGTTATTCGCCTCAATTAAAAGATAATATTACCTAAAATTATAAATAGAATACTTAAAGATCTTTCAATGGCAGGTTTCAACTTTATTTACGATTTAAAAAAAAACGGACTTACGCAGAAAGTAAGAAAAATAAACATAATCATAAACGTCTTTGATCGAGTTTATGTTTGCATGAAAATGTTAGCCCGAATTTTATAAGACTTTCTCCATAACTCGTAAAATTATATTATTGTACAGTTCATTTATAATAATATAACCAATTTAGGTTCTAACTATAGTCTCGTTTTGCATATATTTGTCTAGACCAATTCTATTGTAAGTATACAAACCCTAAGCAACGAAGATGGCGCCACTGTAGGTTGTACTTTTAAGTCACATTTAGTTCCAATTTAAAATGAATAATGCTGAAACTTAACTTTAAAATAGATACTGCCAAAGGAATTGTAATAAATACTTGACATAAAACTTTAATATATAATTCTGTTTTTTATTCCACAAAACACAATATACCAGATTTTGTTGACTGCAACATTTCATAAGCTTGCTTAGAGTTGCCAGTGTAGAAAAACAGCAATTAAATTGATTTTTAAATCTAGTCAATGTTACTAGATGATATTTTTTGTTTTATCTTTGTGGTGATAATTTATTTAAACGTAAAGTTAAGCGTATTTTAATGGTTTTAAGTTTAAATATTTTATTTTATAGTTTCTATCGGCAGAGAGGTAAATATGTAATAATAATGGCGACTAAAACTTAAAAAAAATATTGCGGATTAATAATTTTTCTTGTTTGTTATTAAAATTGGTCTTCAATTAATACAACGTTTTGTTTGTAACTAAATACGTTTTAATTTCCACTAGTTTTGTAATTTATTTCCGAATTTTGTTCCACCGACAGTGTATAATCAACTTTATTGTTGTATGTCATAAGGTTAGCATTCTATCACTTTGTGTATAAAGTTAACCATACAGTAGGCAATTTATTTACAGACATTTTTCGATATTCTATACATTATTTTCTCAACAATGCACATTGACGTATTGTAAATATAGACAACAATTTTTATCATCCCTCATCGAGTTTGCATCAACATCTGACGGTAAATTGACAAGTGTATGGCCCACCTGACATATGTCATTCCCGCCAAATTTTGACAGCTGTCATAACAGCCTGCACAGATAACAAATTTTTTTTTTCTAAACTTACACGTAAGATCTAAGGAATGATAAGTAACGTGAATGAAAAGACTACATAGTACATAATTTTGTACGTATTTTTAAATTTAATCAGCTAAACAAGTCATTAAGAACATAAAATCAATACTCTTTAAAATAAGATCATGGCTTCGTAGCATTTAGGAATTGTTAAGATTACGTTAATAGAAAGTATGAAATTTTTGTTTTGTAAGTAATTACATGATGTAGTGTCCATCTTAATTTCGTTTGTGATGTGACTAATATTCAGAGGAACACAAGTTTTGTATAAGAATTTTATACATTTCGGTTTTATAAATCTTAATTTTTAGCTCTTAAGATTTAAAAGTATGTGAAAAATGATAAATTGACCTTAAATACATTCATATAACCTATGGCGCTGTTTGTCAAAAAATAAACTAATTTTGAATGTTAAAGAATGAAAAGAAAATGGAGAAAAAACGCACAGTAGCGCCATAGACAATCATGACGTGTTTCAGAACTAATGGTTCCTAATTTTCTTTAAAATGACTTGTTATCCAAAATTATGGACATTGAATAAATAGAATGAATCTATACCCGTATTTGAAAATATAAAAAAAACCGTTAGACAAGGTTCTGTATTTAAATTCGACGGTAGCTTAATTAAATAATTATGTTCTTAAATACGGGTATACATAATTCGCTTGGCTTGATTGAATTTTATGCGCTTGTGAATAGAGTTGAAATTCGTACAGATTCATATACTACGGGGTTGTAGTACATATTGAAAGTCCAAGATAGTGTTGATAGTACATAGTGAGAATGTTTTTTACATAAAGCTGTTGATAAATAAAAGTATTTTGGACATAATTTTACGTATTTTTAATTGTTGTTCCATTAATCCATTATTGATTTTAACGATCCACTGCAACTGGCTTTCTTCATGGCTAAAGCCTTATAAAACCCATATAATAACATTGAAATAATTTGAACCATTTATATAATAATTCATTGTTGTTCTCATATTGTAGAAAATGTTACATCTTCATTATCACTCGATAGATGGCGTTGGTTCAAGATTTATGTAGCGCAAGCTATAATTATCAGGTTCGTGCTACCACCCGATAGATGGCGCTGCTCCAAGTTTTAATGAAGCTCAAACACGTGGTAACTAAACACATTAGTTTACTCAATACTTACATAGATGTCGCTATATGGAAGTTGCTTTAAAAATCAAGATGGCGCTACTTGTAGTAGTCTAAGAATCTTTTGGGAAGAGTCGAAGCCCCGGTGGTTCTCTACCATAAAATTAAAATCTGTCTTTTAAGAGTACTTTTGAGGGTAACATTGCGACTGTTTTAAATAAAGCATTGAATAGTTAGTGTGCCGAACCAAACTAATTGTCTATTTTTCTCACTGTTAGTTTTATAAGACAACACTACGGTGGTCTAGAACGTGATGTCTATGGTACACAGGAATTACCTAGTAGGTCTGAATTTGAAAATTCGTAAGATAACTGAACAATAACTGCAGATAATTGGCAAAATGTGGGTGTACTATAGGTACACAGCTGCCCTTCACTTCGGGAAATCAGGAGGCCTACCACAAGCTCTTAACGCGATCCATTTTAGGACCTAAACTGAACTGCTCTTCTAATTCGTACCATGACGTCAGTTTAACGATTCAGTTTAGGCCGTGCCATCAGCTGACAGCGATTGTCCCAAACTGAGTCGCAAGTTTTGGTTTCATTCATACTTGTTTGGTACCATGACGTCCATAGAGCAGCTCAAGTGATGCAGTTTAGGAACCTAAACTGAAATGTCTTGTTTTTGAATCGTTTTTAATTAGATCATGGTAGGCCACCTGGCGTGTTGTTTTGTGTGTTTATAACTGAACTAGCATCTGCCTGCGACTTCGTCCGTGAATTTTTGTGTTCCCCAGACCCACTCCGCGCCGCCGTCGCATCGCATCGCCTGCCCGCGCTATCACTTCGTTTTCGCTTAGCGTTCTTTCTGATTTTTTTCCTTTTTACTCGGCTCCAAAAGGTCATAACGTGATGTTAATTAGCCTATAGCCTTCCTCAAGAATTGGGCTATCAAATGCAAAAAGAATTTTTCAAATTCAGCTGGTAGTTCCAGAGATTACCCCTACATACAAATGAACAAATTTTACCTTTCTTATAATCTATACATATAAATAAAACAAAGTCGGGTTAGTTACACTATTTATAACTCAAGAACGGCTTGAACGGCTGGACCGATTTTTATGATTTTTGATTTCCTGGATTTGTCTCCGCCCCGAATAGCAGAATAATTATTAAAACATGGAAAAAATTAACAAAAAAAAAGAAGATAATTCATTTTCTCATACATTCGTTCTTATTGATTCTGAGGCGTAACGAAGTTCGCTGGGTCAGCTAGTATTAGTATAGATAAAAAAACAACAACGTGGATTTATTTATTTCTGTATGTAAGTACACACAAGACACTCATCATCTGCCTAGCCTTTTCCCAACTATGTTGGGGTCAGCTTCCAGTCTAACCGGATGCAGCTGAGTACCAGAATTTTACATGGAGTGACTGCCTATCTGACCTCCACAACCCAGTTACTGGGTAATACGAAACCCCTTGGTAAGACTGGTTTGACCCCTTGGTCAGACTTTCGGTCTTCTGACGACCCGTAACGACTGTCAAAGATCTACGAATGACAGCCGGGACCTACGGCTTAACGTGCTTTCCAAGGCACGGAGGGGTCTTGGTATGTAAAGATGGTCACCCATCCACGGACCAACCGCGGCAAGCGTAGCTTAACCTGATTGATCGATCCGTGCGGCTCATATTACTTACACAAGACACTATTAGAGAAAAATACATAATCATAGGTAGGTGCAAAGGTACTACTTCACAAAAAAAGCCAACACCCTAATATTTTCCCCCTTAATCGCCATTTATTCTTAAACAAACTAAAACCATCTACCACCTAGCTTACGCCACCCCAAATGTACCTACAAGGGCAATTATAAGCGCAAATTAGTCATTAGGGCGGCATCACACTGACGGGGACGCGCCGGAATTGCTCGCGGGCACCACACTAATTTAGACAGTGTAGCTGTTGCCTTAAGGCCGGGGCTATTTAGTGTAGCTGTTGCCTAAGGCTCGGGCTATTTATAAGGGAGTTTACTTTGGGTGAAAAAGGTACTTGGGGTGAAATTGGCGGTAAAAAAATACGGTTTTGAATCATAGCAGTGGGTTATTATGATAGTATTCGGTTTTGCAGTTGGTATGGTAAGTTAATTTTGAATACTTATGGAATTTTGTCGTGCTTTGACTACCTATACTACATTTATTTTGGCATTAGTAAAATAACGCTAAAATAACAACAGTTATTGTGTAATATTGTTGAAATTACTCCAATTTAGAGTTATTTTTTTTAATGTAAATAGTAAATAGATTACATTGCTTTGTACTTATCGCGAAGTAACGGAGTTTATTATACGTTTCTATCGAAATAACGAAAGGGTAATAACCGTTATTTTTGTAACGTTACGATAAAAATGGAGTATTTATAGATATCTTGAGAGGTCAAATATGTCATAAATATTCGATTAAAACATAAAATCTTATGGTAATTGCTATCTTCACTAACCATCCCACGTCCTGAGAGGATTGTGTCTCTGGTGATAGGACCAACATTGAAAGCAAAAGAAAGACGAAGATAGAAAAAAATTGTACACTTACAAAAAAGGGACTGCTGCACTTCATTGGAATACTAAGATGATGGCGAATAGATGATAGATTTAAGAGCGTTTTCGACGTACGTCATACAAACTTTCAAGCCCTTGTTTTTCGAAATTAATGAAACGATTTTAATGAAACTTCGTACGCATAAGCAGGATACAAAGGTCTAAAAAATTAGTGAAGAACATTTTCAAAATGTCTTATAGAACCAAACATGAAATCGCGAAAATAGAATCAGTAGTTTCCTACATTATGACGAGTTATGCGAACATAAATGTAGGGAATAGGTAGCTGATTTTTTTTGGGGAGATCATGTTTGGTCCCGTAGTAATAGTTGTGCATAATAATAAGTACAATGCCCCCTTAAGAGGTTATCTGTTAATTATCGGACACCCTGTATATGTATAGTAACATAAAATTACACCTGTAATCCCGAAGGGGTAGGTAGAGGTGGACCCATATACACCCACATTAAAGATAGAGACAAATACATCTGCCTAGCCTTTTCCCAACTATGTTGTGGTCGGCTTCCAGTCTAACCGGATGCAGCTGAATACCAGTATTTTACACAAAGCGACTGCCTATCTGACCTCCACAACCCAGTTACTGGGTATTACGATACGCCTTGGTATGACTAGCGACTGCCTATCTGACCTCCACAACCCAGTTACTGGGTAATACGATACGCCTTGGTAAGACTGGTTGTCAGACTTTCGGGGTACTAACGACCCGTATCGACTGTTAAAGATCTACGAATGACAGCCGGGACCAACGGCTTAACGTGGTTTCCGAGGCACGGAGGAGTCTTGGCATTTAGTTAAGTATATAGTTTAGATTTAAAATATTAAATAAAAAGGCCTAAAGACTCAATCAGTTCAGACCTCAATAAATTCAGTGTCAGAAGATGCCTTTTTAATTCTTGGCATAGGTATCTAGTTAGTCATATTTTACTAAACTCAATGGGGGGGGGGGGGGGGGCTCTATTCTTAGAATAAACATACGAATTTACGAAAAAAGTTCGTACTCATTATGTACCAAACTATTGCACAAACAGTATAGCGACCTACATTCCTACTTTTGCTGTGCTCGACAGGGTCCACAATGATCATATTCTGTAAAACCTACCACCTAAGTTCACATATTATGGAAACACTAAATATATTGAGTATTGAGCGAACAAAAGAAAACACAGAATCATAAGGATTTCAACTTCAACAGCCCGTCTACTGCCGATTTATTATTAACTATAAGCCGACCGCTTAACTGAGACGTTGCCTGAGGTAGCAGCGCGGTGCGGGAGGGGTGTGGTGACGTGATGCGAGAGCTCAGTGATTGAGCTCTCGCATCACGTTAATTAAGCAGTCGGCCTATAGCTTCCGGCCGCGACTTCGTTCGCGTAAAATGTATTGTTCCCCCGACCCACCCCGTCGCATCGCATCGCCAGCCGGCTTTTGGTTCGTTTTTGCGTTCTATATGCTTTTTTTTTCCTTTTGCTCGGTTCCTAAGAGTCTTAGCGTGATGTTCAATCGGTCTATGGCCTTCCTCAAGAATTAGGCTATCAAATGCAGAAATATTTTTCCACATCCGACTGCAAGTTCCAGAGATTAGCGCGTTCAAACAAACAAAATAAAAAAAAAACAGCAAAAATCTATAAAATTAATATATGTAGATACATACTAATACTCGTATCTACATAGATTCATTTTATAGATTTTTTGTCATTTAAAATATCTACACATGTAACTGATTGTATTATTTTTAAATTAACAATTACGTGGTGGCCAGGTGGTAACAGCCGCGACTTACAAGTTGTAGGTCGTAGGTTCGAATCCAGACAGGCGCGTTACTTTGTGTAAATTATTTCATCACCACTGCTCTCAAAATGGTGAAGGAAAACATCGTGAGGAAACCGGCATGTCCTAGAACCAAGAATTCGAAGACATGTGACATCTACCAACCCGCACTGGGCCCGCGTGGTGGATTACGGCCCACTCCCTCTCACTGAGTGGAGGCCTGTGTCTCAGCAGTGGGAACATTATAGGCTGATTATGTATGTTATGTAACAATTACGTAATAAACTTTAATTTAACTAATATTATCTTCATATCATTTTTGTAGTGAAATTATTTAATAAACGAAGTACTTATACTTCTATAATTAACACAACTAACTATTTACATTAGGTACTATATTAAATGACTTACTAACAAATAATACAAAAAAATATTATATACGTAACCAAGATCACATGTCGCTCATTCGGAGAAACATCGACCTAGAGAAATGTATTTTTTCCCAAAAATGAGTTAAATATCACAAAACACTTAGAAAGCGTTGGGAAAGCAAAGACTTAAAAAAAAGTAGCAGTCTAGCAGTTACGTCGATGTTTCTCCAAATGAGCGATACCACGAGACTTCGGCTTAAATTATCATAATTTAACATCATCAAACGATAATCACATCTCTGATGCTCCATATCATCAAATGCAATAAAATCTTCACCGACAAGAGAACCCCATTCGCATACCATTTAAACTTAAATACATAGTTTTATTTATATTACCGAAAACAGTCTGAAACAAGTAGCGCACCACCACATTAACCATTTACCATTATAAACCAGAGTCCACCAAATTTAACAAAAACACGGGAACAGTTTCAGCGATTTAAAAGCTAAGTGAGAGCCCTTAATTGTGTTAGACTCGGCTTGGCACAGCCACTTTTACGATCGATGATTCCACCTTAAATAAAACAAAGTTATGACCCACGTTGCACCGACCTTAACAACCCCACGTAAGATCGAAAATGAAACAAATTGTGCAGGTATATATCTTGGTATTTTAGTAGGAAAAGGATGGGTATAAGGTGCACGGTTGGTTGATATAAGGGGTGGAACTTGTGAAGAGCGACGCCCCAAAATCTAAGGGTAGCATTGCCAGTAGTCGTGGTACAGTAACCGCGGTGGCGCGCGAGCCCACATCATACGGACATGTTGTCATAAAACAATTTTGTTACCTCGATTTTTAAGAAGACAGTGGATTTAAAGGACTTTTTTGTGCTGTGTTTTTAATAGATAAAAGTTATGGTTTATAGAGTATTGTGCCTGTGTTATTGAACGGAGAAAATTGCTGATTTTTTGACAGGTTAGAATTTGTTATTTTTGTGTTGGTTTTGGGTGGAATTAAGACTAAAAGGTACCTACCTATTCGTGCTAGGTAAACTTCAGAGCTATACTGAGGTCTGTATATGGTTAAGTTCGGGTTAATTTCAGAGACTAAGATGTACATTTTAGAAAGGTTTTAAGCACGATTTATTTAAAGGAAGGTTGTTAACTATTTGTGATTTCGTACAAAGTAGAATGGTTTTCTAAAAAAAAAATACGACGCGCTTGAATCTTTTCGACTGTCTTTTGTCAAGTATACGAAATGATAATTTACTGTTCATAATAATTCAAGATTTTAAGTACCTAAATTATTGTAGTTAAGAATCAGTCAAAATAATATTAGTGACCTGCAATTTTGCACCCGACCGAATGGCTGGTGAAAGCTGTGTGTTCCAGTCTTTAAAAGCCACTGGCCGCTGTCCGGATATCCGGAGTTTACCTGAAGTCTTTTTCCGCAAGAACTAGACGAGAACCTTACACAAATATTAATAGAATTGGGATCACAGTTTTTTTTTTTCGTATTTTATAATAAGATGAACGAAAAAAGCTGTCTGTATTAGTATGAAATAATTTTGCCACAATAAACCTCAAATCTATCACAGGTTTGGGCGTGTTTCAAGATACATCTACAGGTATCTAAGTAAATAGGTTGATATTTACCAAATGGCGACGAAATTAAATCTAATTTAACAGTACAGAAAATCAAAATGTTTATTTCACATAAACCTACATGGGCGCTTATGAAACGTCAGAAGGTGCAAGGCTCCAATTTACCGTTTCCTATGCAGAAGAGCCGGCAAGAAACTCAAGGGTTACTCTTTTAAAAATAATTGACTTTTACAATGTTTTCAAATTACAGTAGGTATGGGAGGACATCGTAGGCCTGTCAACAAGTACCAGGTACTTAATACAATAGAAAATAGTCTACAAAGCTTACAGCGTTTTCATATTCACAAAATATAAGAGAATCGGAATGAATCGTGATAGTGTTCGTAGCTCTTTCGTAGCGCCGCGTAGTAGGTTCGTAGCACTTGATGGCTCGGTTAAGATGTTTTTAATTAAAGACCTTTTATTATATATTTTCATCTTTTATCACTAGTTTGATTAGGTTATGACATTAGTGTTATATTTTAGGTAAGTATATTATTAAATTAATAATTATTCTGTTAATTATTTAAGTATATGTATTTGAAAATAGAATAGTGATGGATTAAATATTTATCTTGTTTATGGTAGGTGCTTTTAATCTGTTTTAGTAAATATTGTACTGTTTCATTTTCCGTCGGGATTGTAAAAGTTATCTTATACTTTGTATAGGGATTTGTCCTTTTACAAAAAAACTCAAACTCAAGCATTTATTTCAAATAAACCAATTAAAGGCACTTTTGAATTGTTGGGGTCGGTCAGGTCAAGATGAAGATAGTGACCCATTCTAAAGCGTAGTAGGTACCTATGGAGATGAACGGGCATGAAACTGTTTACATGTCGAAGCCTACCAAGATATGTAGATACTACGTATTTTAGAAAAGTTTAGGTAATTTTTATACTGGGTGGCAACATCAATGCGCAAACTGGAACTTCTGCACAAGATTAAAAAAAAAAGTGGATTATCAAAAAAAAAATCTGCTTCTTCAAAATGTATGGAACAGTTCTTTTAAAATAAATAACCGACTTAATATTTCATCGGTTATTATAAAAACCATATACAGTTCAGAATCATGTTCTGAGTCCTATGGTAAGTTGCGACTGGCGCGTCGATATAAATGAGAGTTACCTTACCTAGTCTTTTGTGGAAAAAAAAAACAAAAAAAGTCGACAGCAGCATATTTATGTAAGTTACCGAATTTAAGTTAGTTATCTATGACAATTAGTTCGCTACACCCTAATTTTCCGTTTTAAAAAGTCTAATTAAAAAACCGATTTGTCAGGCAATAAAAAAGCGAGCTATTCATAAAATATTAATTAGGAAAGTGTTCATTAGAAAGTGGTATATTAAACGAGTGACAAGTGTCACGGACGGTGGCAAATTACAATAATATTATGTCCTTAGAGACTTGCGTTTAGTTTCAAATAAATTATCTATGCGACTTCTATTTATGGTTTTTTATTGTTGGGAAGCAAGGACGTTACGTGTTTTGTACGTAGTAGACGGAACGTGGAAAATAACTTGAGTTATGTTATCATAAATTAAGTCACGAGTGATTCATAGGTTAATTTTAGGCAAGCGTTCATTTTCTCCCGCTCACCGAGAGGAGGCCTGTGTCCCAGCAGTGGGAACATTATAGGCTGATTATGTTTATGTTCATTCTCGTTGACCGCATCATCGCGCCGACCGCACAGTGGCGCCCACATCGTTTTTTGGTTATTTCTTTTATTTTAGAATGAAAATGCAGAAAATAAGCACGTTAAGTTGTGCTCCAGAAGATTACACGTTAATATTATTACAAACGGTAGTTTTACATTGTTTAGTTTTATTATAATCACTAAAATGGATAATAGTGGCCACTTTTGCATATTCATCAGTCAGCGCTTGTATATGGCACAGTTTCTTTAAATAAACCGCGCTGTAGATAAAACATGTCCGTTAACAAGCTTCCATAGACTCATAGTGATCCTTACAACACTGATGACCGTACACACGGCGAATAAACCGTAGTTTTTCACGACAAGACGGATAAAAACGTGTGTGTACCTTTGTTTATGGTAGGTGCTATTCATCCGTTTCAGTAACAAGGCATGTCCTAGAACCAAAAATTCGATGATAATGTGACATCTATCAACCCGCACTGGGCCCGCGTGGTGGATTATAGCTCCGTCTCGGGGAGAGGAGGCCTGTGTCCCAGCAGTGGGAACATTATTGGCTGCGTGCGATTTGTATTCGATGCTATCCGTTATCGTCCGGCGGAAGACACTACAAATGATAATTAAGTTGTACCCATAGCTAATTGTAAGTGTTCACCAATTAAGGCTACCTCAACTAACACAGTATTTTTAATTTATAAATGAGTTTTTAACAGCCGCACGCTGAAGCCATAAAATACATTACAAAGTATAATTTTAATAACCCTTTACTTAAGATGCGTTGTGAACGTCACCGGGTGTCTATGACACCGTAGCGTAACGTGTTTTTTTAGGTCTGTTGAAAGTAGTTTTTGAACTTATTTATGAATGAGTCGTTCTCGTTCGTTAGTTTGTGTATTTTATGTTTTTTTTTCTTTTTTAACTATAATGTGCGTTTGTGCAGAATAAACAATTCTTTCCGTTTTTCTCTCTTGACTTCGTGTTAGTTCGAAGACTGATCTTGTAAATAGGGTAACTTCGTGATTTTGACATTGTTACACCAACATAGAAAGGTAAGAAAGAAAGAAAATACTTTTATTTGCGGTAAACATAACGCAGAGAATGAACAAAACAACAAAAAAAACCAGTTGGAGCAAAATATGGGTCACATCCACGCAAAACGGCCATCGGTTAGCACAAATGCTAAGACCCTATGCGAGACAGAGCCCCTGAGCTGGTTTTCAGTGACAGTAGAATAATATTGTTCTTAACTGGCCACATGTGTCGTGTTCTTATCTTGAATACCTTTTTAAAACCGGGCAATGAAAGAAGTGGGCGCCCGCTCGAAGTTTAACTTTCACTTCTACGTTTACAAAGTAGGAGAGTGCTTTTATTTCGGAATAATTGTAATAGTACGTAGTTGTTCAGCTTTCTAGAATGATGGCGAAGTTGTTAATCGCGGTATTATTTACGTGCCAATGCCTATTGATAGTTCAATTTCTGAAGGTGACCTTGCCTTATGAATTTAGTAGGTGGTATTTTTTGGGAAACCGTACGGTAAATAAAAATGGAACTTCTATTTAGAAACAGTTTGTTAGAAAAGCATCGGCTAGCGCAAAATTTTCGATGACCCGTCGCATCTGAATATTCTATAAATAATGTTACTTTTTGTGTATATCTGTGTGACCGTGTTGTTCTTCTTAACTATGCAACAGATTTTGATGCGGTTTTCATCCATCACGATCACCATCATTTAGAGAATTTATTCCGGAACGTATATGGTGTACAATAAAGTAATATTAAAACTTAAATATTATAGAAATCTCAATGTTTTATAATGCATAAAAACCGTGTAGGTAATGCAGGGGTCGTGTCGCTTGTGACACCAAAGATTAAACATTCCAATTTCAAAACGCCACAATGACATTAGAAAATTAGAAAACAAAATTCTAATCTAACCGACTGATCGCTACGGTGTGTAAGCCGCCCGAATTAACACTGTCCCGCGATTAGCATGCAAAGGGTTAGCTTTAGTACACACTAAACTACAAAAGATGTTATCTTCAAATGACCATCTGCTTGCAATCTTGTTACCTAAGTTTTGGTAAAATGTTGTTGAAAATACGTTAAATGTTAGGTTTTATGATAGCAGGTGAGATGTCTAATAGTAAATTTAAATTCATTGGCTGTTTTAATCCTATTAGTACCTAAATGACTTAAAAGGTGCGGAATTTTTGCGGCATTTCGTTATTTGCACAGAGGAGCTCTAGATGCTATAGTTTTTTTATTGAACTGGACACTTTATTGGATTGGATGATAAGTTTGGGATTTCATTATGCTAGCATTCCTTTTTTTCGTATTTTCATTGCATTTTTTTTTTCATTTTATTAGCTTATGGGGCTCTTAGGGATTTCTGAAATCATCTATTGTGGCTGTATAAATAGGTAATCGTCCGCGTCTTAATAATTGTTGGCTGTACCGGACGACGTCATTACGTCAGCGCCATAATAATATTTTTTTTATAATAATAAATAATTAATAATTTCATAAGGTCGCATTATAGGCATGAGCGATAGCCGTTTTGCGTGGATGTGACGCATGTTTCCCCCAACCATTTCTTATTATTTTTTGTGTTTATGTTCTTTTTTGCGTCCTGTTTACCGCAAATAGACGTATTTTCTTTCTTTCCATTTTTAATCAATTTTCGTTAATAATTTGATGTCCGTTAGGGCCGTCCAAAAGCGCGTTGGGTTGTTTCGTCAAAGTCGCGGGGAACACCTGCACGAGGGAACTGGGAAGTAGGTATGACAGAAGAAACGGGAAGCCTCTACCCAGCAGGGCAATTATCAATCGGAATCGGTTTCATTTTGACAGTTCAACAACATTCATTGCGTTATTTACGTGTTGAGCAGACTAATTTTTCCAACTTATGAAGCAATGGATTAGCAATTTGCTTCAAAATGATTCCGATTCCGATTGATAGTAGGTATGTTACGCAATTAGAGTGCAGCAGTGGATGATTCCGGGCTGAAATTATGATGATGATGATTATTTGATGGTACACTCTACCCACATATATAGATACACCTAGATAACGCAAGAGCAACTACTTCGCGTGCCAAAAATCGCACCAGCTTACGTACAAAAATCGTAAGCCGCCACTTTCGCGTTCAGTCTTGTGTACCGCTGGCTGGGTGAGCGTGAGCGCTGGGCTAGGCCCCGCGGGTGGGGCGAGACGGGTGCCGCACGCGGCGGCGTCTTTGAGTCGATTTGATTTTCCCATCACTAAATAGTGCTTGTGACGTCATAGTAGGTACTGTAGGTAGTTAAAAAGTGGCACGCTTGGTTTTCATACAGATCGTGATATTTGCGTTATCTAGGTCTATCTATATCTGTGACTCTACCTGTCTTTAGTTTGTTGTGTACTTCGTAATTAGCGAAATGTTTAGAATTACGATTTTATTTGTTGTGTTATACCTACTGACAGCTGTGAAGCTACCTTTTTTTATAAATAAACTAACAGCGCCCCGCGGTTTCACCCACATAAGTTTCGACCCCGTAGGAATATCGGGATAAAAAGTATCTTATGTGTTAATCGTAGTTATAAACTATTTGTGTGCCAGATTTCATCCAAATCCGTTCAGGAGTTTTTGCGTGAAAGAGTAACAAACATCCATTTATCCATCCATCCTCAGAAACTTTCGCGTTTATAATATTAGTAGAAAGTAGGACAGTAGGATTAATAAATAATTTCGAGCATCTGATTGCTGGAGTAATTTGAAATGTAATCCAATCCGATACGATACTCAAAATTGCATTTATATTTGTCTAAATGCTTTAAAACTAAATTATAAATGTTAACATGTACTTATTATAGTTTCATTCAAAAAGGTGCGTTTTAAGAATCAAACATAATTATTTCAATATTCAACAAAAAAGTTGCACTACTTTTACGTTAAAAAAAGTATTCCCAAGCCACAAACCCTGTTTTGACAACAAACTAAGCATGTTTTACGTAAACTTTTAATTAAAAACTTAAAAGGCAAAGGAAGAGACGTTGTAAAAAGCTAATCGATATAAAGTATCGCTTTCACATCGATTACGCGTCACTGATTCGAGAACACCCGGCGTTGTTTGTGATTTTATCTTTAGTATTTTGTTACTGGCAACACAATGTGGTTGTTGGTTGTAAAACAATCATTTGAGGGTAAGATTCGCGCGGCTAATTATTTGGGGCTTATTTATAAACGTTGTGTAAAGTGAAGAGACGTCGGTAATCAGAACATACTTCATTTTTTTTTATCCCTATATGCCCACGGGATCGAAACTTATGCGGGTGAAACCGCGGATCGCTGCTAGTCATTTATATATCAAACCTTAGCCTAGGTAACATGACGATAAAGATGTTTAGTTAGATATAAAATAGGTCACTTTAAAGCCTGAAAACATGATTTTAAATTGTACGGACCACATTCAAGTTAGTCTGGACATTACCTTACTTAGCGGGCATTAAAACAGAAAGTGTTTGTATGTTTACCCTAAATAATTATGCCTAGTCTAATTAGCTGTGTTACAAAAAAACCGGTCAAGTGCGAGTTGGACTCGCGCACCGAAGGTGTCCTACAAAGTAGGTATGTAAATAATGTATCACGGGTTATGTTTTGTAATGTAACTACAAATTTACGGTTTTCGGATTTTTTCCTTTACTTGTGGTATATGATATTTCTTCTTGTCAATATTTTAATTTTCATGATTGTAGGTCAACGGGAGGTACCCTATAGGGTTTGATTCCGGAACAGAAACGCCTGTATCTTTTGATTGCGTTCACTTAGAAGTTTGATTTTTTCACAGTTTCAAGGGATTTCAGCCTTGAGCATTTGATATTAATTTCAACTTGATAACTCCACGCGTTCCTGAGTAAAAGGGTCTTGACCGACGACAGACAGACGGACAACGAAGTGATCTTATAAGAGTTCCGTTTTTCCTTTTTAGGTACGGAACCCTAAAAATAACAAACTACTAAGTATGTGTGACACTTTATACTTATATTAGCCCATTTCAGCCTAGTTTTAACTTCACCATGTTTCGTCTAAACAAAGATAGTACCTAGTTAGGGATCGAGGGAATGCCCAGTGGCATCTTCAACTTAATAAAAATCTTAAATTCATTGACAGAAAACGCACAGCCTAAACAGCTAGCTAAACCCAGCGGTTTTAGCATAGAATTTTATAAAGAATTTCCTTATTTGAAGAAGGTGAGCTGACTAAGGAGGAGGATGTAGGATTGGGGATGCAAGTTCGTAATTTTCGCTGATGAGATCAATATTAAAAATATAAAATATTTTATCTATTTATTTTGAATGAGCTCAAATATAGGTAGTTATAGCTATAAATAAGAATAACCAATCGTAGCAGGCTTTTGTGGCAGTATTTAGTAGTAAGTATTTGGGCAAAACCGGGATCCCTTTACGTCCAAAATTAAAAAAAAAACACTCCTATAATTTAATTACCTATGTAAGTATCTACAGTCTTCAACGAAACGCCCCAAAAAACCTTTAAACGTCAATTAGCATAACATATTAGTTGAGAACATGTGATTTGATTGATAGCCGCGCGGCATGCGCGTCACTTTGGCTAATTAGATACCTAATTATATCGCCATCTTGTTTGTTTCGCGATTACGGACCTACTTACTAGTGTTTGAACGTGGCTTTGCTTACTTTAATGTATACCTACTTAAAAAGTTGGAGCTTTCCTTTTTAAATTATCATCTGCCTAGCCTTTTCCCAACTACTTATGTTGGGTTCCAGTCTAACCGGACGCAGCTGAATACCAGTATTTTACATGGAGCGATTGCTTATCTGACCTAGATATCTTAAGTAGTTACTGGATAATACGATACCCCTTGGTAAGACTGGTAATTGTGAGACTTGCACAGAGAGCCAGGGAGCGTTCCATATTTGGCTTATAGATCGAGTTCCAAACGTAGAGATCCGAAGACGTACGAAGCTTTTCGATTTCCGAAAACGACTTATGGAACTCAAATGGAGTTGGGCAGGACACCTGGCAAGGCGCAGTGATGGCAGGTGGAGTAAGGCAGTGACTGAGTGGCGTCCAAGGACTGGACAACGAAGTGTCGGTCGTCCGGCGATTTATTCCGGTCTGATCCCCTGACCCCCCCCTCCACCCGGGCCCCTAGATCCCCTGCTAGTTCGTCTTCTGTTTTAAACTTTGTCTTATCCACTATAAGCTTTCTCATTCCGGTTTGATGCGGCGAGGTGGGCTGACGGTATTGTTACCATCGCGGGTAGAACCTGGATGGTGCTAGCACAGGAGCCTGGGGATTAGAAGGAAAAGAGAAGTCTATACTTAGCAGTGGGTAAAGTCGGGCTTTGAATGATGAAGTAGTAGGTACATCTAATTTAACTGCATCCCATAGTAACATGAAACAGCCAGAACTGTCTCCAGCGCACACTGGCTTGTAAGAAACTCGGAAATACGCGAATACCTAGAAATGCCGACCATTACAGAAAAAGTAAACAACTATAGAAAAAAAGTACAAAGACAGACTGAATAACCACAGCAACTTGCTAGCCAGAGGACTACTCCAAGACAAAGACCATACAAAACGCCTTAAAAGATGGCACATACCTACTGGAACTCGATCAAAGGAACTGAAGTGTTCCCAGTCATGTAGATTTGAGACTATTCATTGAAATGGCCATCAAAACAATTCCACCCTAGTAGACCACACCTAATGATGGCTAAACAGCCGATTGTAGATAAAATAAAAAATCTCATAGCAACATCATATACATCATCATCCTGCAACTCCACCTAGCCTGAGAGCATCCTTCCTTACGTTTACGGATTCGCGTTCTCCACTCAAGAACACGTCTACCCCCAACGGTCATCGTTCTATGGCTATTATGACGGGCCCATTGCCACTTTTTTTAATTTATTTTTTTATGGATGGGAATTCATCTAATGACTCCTCCCGCTCTGGGTGGAGGGGAAGGGAGTGTCAGACTCTTACTGACTAAAACCCACCCGTGTTCGTGTTCCTTCCTTAGCCCTTTATGTTCCGGGGCAGCGGTAACCCTTTCGGACAATCCCGCTACCCGGCCCATTGCCACTTCAGCTTGCTTTTTCTGTGAGGTATGTCGACAGCTTTGGTTCTCTGCCTGATCACCTCAATCCCATAGCAACAAAGCGTAATAATTACTTACATTACACACATATATAACAGTCCGTTATGAATAAATAAACAATTCTTCGCTAATATCGTCATGCAAGCCATAAACAGGTGTATTTATGAGCGCAACCCGTGACCCAATGTCGCGGACGTTTGAATTACCTTTGTACACGATATCAAGGTAGGTACTTAAAATATTATAATTTGTGTTATCATTAACTAATAATACACACTAACGTTATAAATTTGGAAATGGGTCAATTAATATGTCTGTTTAGTGCGTTATCAAGTATGGCTGAATTACTGAACTGATTTTTATGGAAAAAATTACTGAAATGATATTGATAGAATCTTTCTTCCTGAAGATTTTTTTATAGCTTTATATCTAATAAATAGTAAAGCTTATTGGTAATCATTAGGATACTTGGTAATTTGGTTTTTAAATTACCCCCAAATACAGGCAAATGTCTAGTTTGGGGGTCACCGTCCAGTCTGTTCTTCTACAATCTCATTATTAATAAATAATAATAAATATTTGAAATGATCAATAGCGGTACCTATCCTGAATGATCCTTGGGCAGGGTACAGACGAACAGCACTTTGTGTGTAAAATTGACTTTAAGTGGATGAATATTCATTTATAACATATTATACGTCGTTGTAGATAATACTTATTTGCACGAAATAACATCACAATAATCATTTTTTTGGTCAAAAAAATTT
Source organism: Hydraecia micacea (assembly GCA_914767645.1). Classification (NCBI taxonomy): domain Eukaryota; kingdom Metazoa; phylum Arthropoda; class Insecta; order Lepidoptera; family Noctuidae; genus Hydraecia; species Hydraecia micacea. The sequence goes on from OU611798.1 coordinate 2,925,553, forward strand.
TACGTAAATACTTCAAGAAAATCTTATAATTTTACAATTATAGTGGTATATTTTTACAATATATAGGTAGTTATCAGTCAATAAAGGTTTATGTAGTATCCTAGTATTTTTTTTATTAGAAAATAACTCAATATAGCTAGAATTGAGCGTTTACAAATTTCATTGCGTTGTAATACGATAAACGGCTCGGCGGACTATGAAGTTTGAGTTTGAATATTATTAAAATGTTAGGTAGGAATTAAAAAAAAAATGCTGTTGTTAGATTACTTGTCTATTCATAATGTATCTTGCTCGTGTAAATTCATATAGTAGTTTTATCAGAAATCGACATAACACGGGAACGAACACACTTTTAACCAATTCTCTGATAACATCATTTGTTTATAAATACAACTCTCATATTACGAGTATTGTTTACATTTTATATTATGGTCTGTTTATTCAAGAACCTAAAATAGTTTACGTTAAGTGCCTCGAGCCAATATAAACATCAGTAGACCATTTTTTGTGACCAGGGTCATAAACATATCGCCAGGGTCCGTGACAGATGTTGCGTCAAAATATGACGTCGGCGCTTGAGCGGTTAGTTCGCGGCGCACTACAACAATGCTGTCGACGTGGTGGGCAGCAGTCAGCGTGTCGAATACTGCAGCAGTTGCTTTTGTCGACAGTAGCAGTTGGCTCTGTCGACAGCTGAAGTTGGCTCTGTCGACGGCAAAGTGCTGCTCGTCTGTTTGACGCCTTAGATCAATGGTTTTAATATTATCATGTTACTATTATTTCTCACGACAGTAGCAGACTGAGTGGACTACAGCGTAAGAGATAAGAGTTAATATACTCCTGTCGTATACTAGCCTATAACCCTAGAGGGTTCAAGACCATTACATGATTAGTAAAAAGCAACAAGTTGTTACTTTTACTCAGTGGCGTGCATTGCATATAGGCATATAAGCGGTGCCTACCTCGATATATCAACATGAGTCTGTCAATTACATTTTAGTGTGTGCCCCACAATTAAGAAACTAAAAAATTATCATACCTAACAAAAAACAAAATCTTCATACAAACACGCGCGGCAGTAGGCAGTCGCCGGACGGCCTACTCGGCTCCCGTACTATTAGCACATTCTCATTAGTCTTTACTCGTTCAAGTTAATACGACAAAATTAAAAATACGCACGTCTCACGCGTAATACTTCGCAATTTATCACCCTTAAATCCCTTAAGTAGGCATGCCTACTCAAATAACCACACTTTTGACCTCACTTTTTTTCTGATTAGTGACCGCGTTTGCCTGGACTAGACCCGGCCTAGTGCCTACCTATTCTGGAAACCAATGCACGCCACTGCTTTTACATAACTGTGGTTACAGTAGACCCTAGAGGGTCATATAGTGATCTTATTGGTGATGAGCTTCAGAAAGGTCAGGTGCGTGGTACTCGCAACCGGTGTGCGTGTATGATCAGACGTATGAACGTATACGAGGCAAAAGGAGTATGTAAGGATCGTAGCAGATGACGTTCGGTAGCTTCTGCCTACCCCAATGGGAAGAAAGCGTGAGATTATGTATGTATATGTAAGTGTGTGGGACGACTCCCGGCCACCGTAGGTGCGGGCCTGCGGACGGAGAGTAATGGGTAGCTCACCGTCCGATCAGGACCGGGCCCGTGCCGGACGGCGCGTATGTGTTCCACGCGCGCCTCAAAGAGATGTCAGCATAAGGGAAGGGGCCCGTTAGGGCCGAAGCCTGCCGGGGTAACGGGATTTTCCGAAAGGGTTACCGCTGCCCGGAACATAAAGGGCTAAGGAAGGAACACGGGTGGGTTTTAGTCAGTAAGAGTCTGACACTCCCTTCCGCTCCACCCAGAGCGGGAGGAGTCATTAGATGATTTCCCATCCATAAAAAAAAAGTGTGGGAAAATGACTCAATAGTTACAAAAGCAGTGACCTTAGAGGATACATGTATTCATCACCTGCCTAGCCTTTTCCCAACTATGTTGGGGTCGGCTTCCAGTCTAACCGGATGCAGCTGAATACCAGTATTATACATGGAGCGACTGCCTATCTGACCTCCACAACCCAGTTACTGGGTAATACGATACCCCTTGGTAAGACTGGTTGTCAGACATTCGGGCTTCTGACTACCCGTAACGACTGTCAAAGATCCACGAATGACAGCGGGGACCAAAGGCTCAACGTGCTTTTCGAGTCACGGAGGGCTCTTGGTATGTAAAGATGGTCACCCATCCACGGACCAACCGCGGCAAGTGTAGCTTAACCTGATCGGTCGAACCGTGCGGCTGTTATTACTTAGCCACAAGCAAATTGTACCTAATGCTTGCCTACTAACCAGTTTTGTACACAATGGTAGTAATTACTTAAATAAATTCCAATTTCAGTTAAAAATAAACGTCTGAATATCAGTATTTTTCACCTCACAACTGTCATCTGACCTCCACAACCCAAAAAATGAGGGCAAAACGCCCACAAGTACAGTCAGCAGCATAAGTAGTATTACACTTGGCTTTATTCAAAGGCGATTTTGTCCTTTATTTTTGAATGAAATTGTATGTTATTGCGAACATAGTATTTTCGAACCTATATAGGCTTATGTAAAGTGTCGTATTTCAACGTTGCATTCGCTATTTCACGAAAAAATCGCAATTGAAAGTTGCCAAGTGTCGAGATATTAGTGCTCGTGACTGTACACAAACCCTCGATGTGTTTATCGGAGATCTCGGACACGTGCCTCCAATTATAATTACCCCGGTACATATTTAATTAGTCGAAGAATGAAGCTACTTTGTTTCAGTTGCACATCTTTTATTTATGCAGGTCATATTATTGTTTAGTAGTCGCGGCCCGCGGTTTCACCCGCGTAAATGTCGATCCCGTGAGAATATCGAGATAAAAACTATCCTATTTGTTATTCTGATGTATAAGCTATATTACTGTAACGTTTCATCAAAATCCGTTCATTAGTTTTTGCGTGAAAGAGTAACAAACATCCTCACAAACTTCGCTTTTATAATATTAGTAGGATTTATTCGTGAAATTATGTTGGTAATACGATGAAATACGTTTTAGGGCTGATTTTTCAACAGTCGGATATCTTATAACTGAACAGCAAATACTGCCATTTGACAGCTTTTGCATGGAAAATATGTCAAACTGTTATATGTATTCTTCAGATAAAAGTTATCTGACTATTGAAAATCAGCTGGAATCCTTTTAGCCTATAACTATAACCTTCCTCTAGAATTAGGCTATCAAATGCAAAAATAATTTTTCAAATCCGACTGGGAGTTTTAGAAATAAGCACCATCAAATGTAAAAAATCCTCAGCTTTATTAAATACTAGTAGGTATATAGGGTGACTGGTAATTAGTGACCGATACCTAAACACGTGATTGTACTCATGATAACAAACAACTTTTACTATGGGACCAAACTTGAAATTGCGAAAAAAAAATCTGCTGTTCAGTACATTTTGACCGGTGAACATAAACGATTATCATGAGTACAATCACGTGTTTAGGTATCGGTCACTAATTACCAGTCACCCTATATAGATACCTATAGATCATCATCATCTCATCTGCCTAGCCTTTTCCCAACTATGTTGGGGTCGGCTTCCAGTCTAACCGGATGCAGCTGAATACCAGTATTTTACATGGAGCGACTGCCTATCTGACCTCCACAACCCAGTTACTGGGTAATACGATACCCCTTGGTAAGACTGGTTGTCAGACTTTCGGGCTTCTGACTACCCGTAACGACTGTCAAAGATCCACGAATGACAGCCGGGACCAACGGCTTAACGTGCTTTCCGAGGCACGGAGGGGTCTCAGTATGTAAAGATGGTCACCCATCCACAGACCAACCGCGGCAAGCGTAGCTTAACCTGATCGATCGACCTGTGCGGCTGATATTATTTAGCCATGGACTCCTCTATATAGATGATAGATCATAATACAATAAAAAATATATATGAAGATAGATGAGAGAAGATTCTCAAGTTAATATATTATAATAATATATTATACATACATATACATATTCAGCCTATAATGTTCCCACTGCTGGGACTCAGGCCTCCTCTCCGTGAGAGGGAGCGGACCGTAATCCACCACGCGGGCCCAATGCGGGTTGGTAGATGTCACATATCTTCGAATTTTTGGTTCTAGGACATGCCGGATTCCTCACGATGTTTTCCTTCACCGTTTTGAGAGAATAATTTACACAAAGTATAGCGCCTGTCAGGGTTCGAACCTACGACCTTATATTTCGTAAGTCGCGATCGTTACCACTGGGCGACCACTGCTCTCAGTTACTATAATACTACAGCATAATTACTATGTTGCTCACACTGTTTGTTTGTTATCATTTACAAGACCTAAGAAAGATAGACATAGCTAATTCACAGAAAATTAATCAAACAACGTGTGGAGAAACCAACATCGATCTAATCAAGTTTCCATCTTACATCTATTTCAATAAACCTGGCATTACAAAATCTAATACCGTTCAAAACGGTTCAAATAAAAAAAAAAAAAAACAGAAAAATATGCGTCTCATTGCAGTTGAGTAAAAACTCATCCGTGAATACAGGAATGATTGCCGCTGAAAACATGCCATATCAGCGGTATTTCGAAAGCATTTATCACTAAATTGCCATATTGTGTACATGCGGCAGGCCGGTATCTGATACTGTCCTTTTATATATTAAATCTCATTTGATTTTTCGATGCCAAATCGTTTTTGCAATTTGTTTAAAAGGACTATTGAAATTGGTGTTTAAAATGTTGTGAAACGTTTTGTATATTTATTCCGGCTGTAATTATTGTATTGCTGGGCAATATATATTATATTTTAACTATAATAAGATACATGGATTGATTGTGTGAAAGATGATATGGATAGAGAGGGGGTGAATATTGAAATGTCGGCTAATAGCGAAGTATGAAAGAAGTAGAGATGCTGCGCTGACTTCAAATAGATTGAGATGAGAGCAGCGGGGTAATTGTTTTCAACAACTATTTAAAAAAAATTAAATTCAACAACACAACAACAACAGAACACATTTTTCGAACGTCAAATTCAAATTCATTTATTTGTCCGAAAATGGTAGTACATTACATAGTCTTAAGTTAATAAATGGTCTCATCACATTCAGCCATGTTTAACGTCAAAGTATTATTCAATGTGAAACTATCAAAGAGAGATTTCAAAGTGTCAAAGTCGTATCGTTCAAAAAGTCATTTAAAGTATAATAACACTTTTTACATAGCAACTCTTTAAGTTCCTTGTTGTTGAATCAATGGATTCTATATCATTCAAAATGATTCAGATTGTCATTGACAGTTTTACAAAATTAGGTTGCAGGACGATGATGATGAAGAAAGGGTAATTGATTGGTACGCTTGCTTACCGTATGTTAGCGATTACAGACACGTGAGGAGTTACTTACCTCTAATCGGTCACAAATTTAGACTACGGGCTGCTACTGAGAAACCCTAGATGGAAAACCCTATTAACACTTTGCCCGATCCGGGATTCGAACTCGGGTCCTCATGCATGCTCATCAGTAGCGCTTCAGAGCACTAGACCAACGAGGCAGTATCTATCTACAAAGTAAACAAAATATAGAAACATTATTCATAGATCCAGAAAGACTGTAAAAGGATCCATTTAAAGAAGTATCATCCCAACGTCTTGAAACCCGATCCCAAAACGCGATTAGCTTACGTCAAAATTCTTTTTCATCCGAAATCCTTATAATTCATTACTTATTCAAACAATGGGGTGAATCTACCCTCGTTATATTAGCCTGTACCCGCGGGACCAGACGAAATAAAGCTTTGAACAATAACGCACTTAAATGTTCTGAATTATTGATCATGTTAAACGTCTTAAGAGACTAAGTTTTAGTTTAGAGGATCAGAAGTTTCATTGGGTTATGTTTTAGTGGAGTTTCGGTCGGTTTTCGAGAGATATGGAGGCGTCATATTAAGTAGTTTAAAAATCTTGAATTTTTGTATTTGCAAATAAAAAAATAACAATGCACTAAACTGTCTTCTGCGTACCTGGCTAATCTCCGTTGAGATTGGCCATCGTGACCGAAATCGGTCGGGAGGCTATTATAACATTAATCCTCTATCAATTTGTGATGAATGTTGAGATAAGCACTTGCTTACAGACCTATATGTAGTCTAGCAATGGCACCATATTTGACCCAGCAGTTTATGAGGTTAACCCGAACATACAGACATCAGAAGGGACTTTGTTTTTGAACAAGCCGATGACGTTAAGTACAGACGCCAGCACATCAAGCTACTACAATCTGTCAAATTTCTTTAATAGATTTAGATTTTCAACTTTATCGCTAAAGCATAAGGTTCAAAGTTGATTGTGACAATTTGAAACTTTCGGGTAGCTTGATGTGCTGGCGTCTGTACCTAATAGTTGAAATGTTACTAAGAAACGTAATGATTTTTTTAAACCTAAAACAAATGCTAATTTCATTCACCAGGTCAACATAAAATGAAGCAGTAACCACCAAAATGGACTCGCCCGTTTCCTCGCAAGACGACCGGGACATCGAAGTGAACGTGGTCTCCGGGGCAAGCAGCCCAGACATCACCTCTTCTCCTTCCAGAAAGGACCAGAAGAGTCCCTTCTATGAGTTGAAGAAGGACAAAGAAGAGAAAGCGACGGGTAGTGCGCCGTACACGAGTTTTTCTATCAGTTCGATTTTGAACCGTGCGGAGCCAAGAAGAGAGTCCAATGTGCTGGAAGCAGCGCTGGCTGCGAATCATTTTGGGAGTGCCAATGATGCAATGTTGTCTAGGTGAGTCGATTTTAATTTTCTTGTTACCTCTTTAGTGTTTATGCAAGCCTAGTATCTTGATACCTGTGTATCACATAATATATGTTATTTATAGGCGACATTATTGGTGGAGCAGATTCGATGGTTAATTATTATTCTCAACTAGTCTTTGGTGTTCTAAAAATAATAAGTTTTATATATTTGTTATGAGGAAAACGATAGGCAGCAATGATGCGCAAATTAAACAAAACGGAACCTAAAAAATGTTGCACAAACTACGCTTTTCCCCCATGGCCAATTCCAGTAATTAAAAACGTTAAAAATGAGTCGCAATCTCATCTCGGCGACAGTAAAACTTATTAGAATGTAGGGAAATTAGAGGCATTTTTGACAAATATCGACTGAACAAAACGTTAACATTATGAAGATTAAGATAGATTGAGATTTATTCTTAAAATTACGAGAATTGCCCCTCTGATAACACACGAAACATATTCGTATTATAAAACATCAGAGGGCAAAACATCGTTAATACCTTCATAACCTCAAACAACCGCCTTAAGCCTTAGAACACATGATTGAGAGGGCATCATCGTTCCCTCCCGTTCCCTCTACCGTACATTTCTGCCCTAACACAACCACTAACAATACAGGGAGTGTTTAAACTCGGTAATCTATTCAGGGCGAGTAACTGGCCACTTGTCTGGCCGGTATAATGCTGGGATCGATCGGCGGTCGACCGAAGCGGTTGTGGCAGACTTAATCTCAGATAGAATGCGGGTTTGCACGGGAGAGTTGCTTGACTGGAATGTCTGCTGGCTTGGGGGAGTCGAGTTTAGCAGAGAAAGGATTAATTATTTTTGTGGTCAAGTGTTTATTTGTGGTAGGAAACCAGTGTACGTTATTGATTGGAAAGATCTTTGATGGATTCTCAAATTGTTTGTGTTGTGAGCTCGGATCTTTTATAAAAAAAAGTTTTTTAAATACCTATCAAGTTCTTTTGCTTACAGGAGACGAAAGAGTATTTGATGTAAAAAAAAATAACAAAAATGTTATTAATTTAGAAGAAAATTCAAGTTATTTATCAATTATAATTTTATCAAGTTATTTATATCTTAAGTTATAGGTTACAAAATAAGCTATCAATGTTTAATCAACAATATTTATTAATTAGTTTGCTACCTGTAGTTTATTACTTGTTTTGCTAGCTACAATGTTGTTTATCAAGGCTGGTCAGTTTTGTAGGCTAAATTACTTCATTGTAATGCGTTTTTCTAATTAAGTTTACTTTATTGTGTCATAAACGCTATATTTTTATTACCCAACGATACGCACCTGCTATCATATTGTGTATAAAGGCTTGACATAGTTTGCGCAATAAAAAAATTATGTTCAATTGTAAAGCAAGCCTATCCTTGTTTCTATTCGATTTGCATTATAGACTGTACTTAAAACTCCGTGTTGTCCCGACATGTATAAGATACAAGCTCAACAAAGATTCTTAAATATTATGCAATGGATGAAATGTACCAAAACCACTTCATTCGAACTTTTAATGTATCATTACTTTCCAACGCACACATTTTTTTTTTAAGTTCCGTGTTATTTAGGGCTTATGATTTATAGGCTGATAATTATTAAAGGTACTATCTGATCACACGGGCAATTCTCATAATTTTAAGAACGTTCACAGCCTGATCTCAGTCTCAATCTGTCAAAAATACTTACCTCTAATTTCCCTACATTTTTGACAAGTTTTTGACGTTGATTGTCGCTGAGATAAGCTTAGCTTAGCTTCATTAGATTTTGAATGTTTTTAATTACGGGAATTGGCTTTCTCATATAAAACCTACAAATCGTTACACAACTGACCCATTCCACTCCACTCGCCACAACTACACGCCAGTAACTACACCACCTAAACGCAGCACAGTCCGCATAAGATCGGTTTAAACCTAGTTGGGATAAGTACGGCAAGTTTACCGGAATATCGTAGACTATTAGCTCTCGGGCGGCTAACGAGTTTCAAACCGCTTGTAAAGATTGACCTAAAGGTTTTCGCGAGAAATTTTAAATTATCGGAACTTTTTGTTGATTGGATCGAGTATAGAAGAAGGATCAATGATTTTCATAGAATTTTGTTGTAGAATTGGGTATTTTAAATTAATTGGAAGGTTTCATGCTCATGATTTTAGTAATATCTACCTATAACATTCTTATGATTTCATTGTATATTGTAAATAACACGTCGACTGCTAGACAACAGACACAATAGAAAATCTATTGTTCGCGGTCACCGATGACCGCGGTGGCAGTCTTTTTTACCAATCAAACAAATGAATAAAACATTTCATGAAAAAAAAAAATACCTGTCACCCGCGTTTGTTTAAATGAAACAATATAAATTTCTGTAATCGCTGCGTTACACAAATGAATATTATTTCACAACACCGTAATCCGCCTTAATCTAAGGGATTAGGTGCGACTAGTCCTCTTTTGTGGCCATTTAGTTATTAATTTATTAATCAAAACAAAAAGCCATCGCTCAGATTTTGATCAAGTGGATCGGTAGCCATTTTAAAATGCAGTTTAATAAAGTTGAACAGTATTAAGTAACTCCAATTTGTTATTGGAATATAATATTGTATTGGACAAGATACATGAAGAGATGGAGGTGCCCGTGGCTAAATAATAACAGCCGCACAGGTCGATCGATCAGGCTTGCCGCGGTTGGTCTGTGGATGTCTGACCATCTTTACATACCGAAACCCCTCCATGCCTCGGAAAGCACTTTAACCGTTGGTCCCGGCTGTCATACGTGGATCTTTGACAGTCGTTGCGGGTAGTCAGAAGCCCGAAAGTCTGACAACCAGTCTTACCAAGGGGTATCGTATTAACCAGTGACTGGGTTGTGGAGGTCATATAGGCAGTCGCTCTATGTAAAATACTGGTATTCAGCTGCATCCGGTTAGACTGGAGTCTGACCCCAACATAGTTGGGAAAAGGCTAGGCAGATGATGATTGAACAAGGTAAATAAGTGCATACATAAAAGATAAAAACATGATAATATCTCACTTGTATTACCCGTAGGGTTAGGCAGATGTGTACCTATAGTACACCCACAAAACCTACCACCGAAAATAATTTATTTGTAAAAACGTTAGTAGGTAGGTCGTAGGTTCGAACCCAGCTCCCAGGCAGGCGCTCTTTATGTAAATTATTTCATCACCACTGCTCTCAAAACGGTGAAGGAAATCATTGTGAGGAAACCGGCATGTCCTAGAACCGTAAAATTCGAAGTCATGTGACATCTGCCAACCCGCACTGAGCGCGTGTGGTGGATTCGGCCCACTCTCTCTCACCGAGAGGAGGCCTGTCCCAGGAGTGGGAACATTATAGGCTGATTATGCTGAGTAGGTAGTTATACAGAACCAATTGCAGTTTGTAAGTTTAGTAGTTTATATTAATATAAAATAGGCCTGTGTCTAAATAACTGCTGAAATCTGAAGATTTATATCTTCTCTTGCTTCTTCTACATCTAAATTGTAAATGCTGACTCATCGGTTCGACAATCAATTTGCCTGCCTTTATCAACTATTTTAGGTTCGGCTTTCAGACTCAACTGGATGCAGCTGAATTCCAATATTTTAAGTACATGGAGCGACTGCATTGCTCAAAATACAGAAAAAAATATTATAGCTTATCATTCACATTACTAAACAAAACTACACACAATAACATCTAAACATAAAAAAAACAATCCCAAAACTACACGAAAAACATTACCTCCTCACGCAAGTCATTACGAGGCTTCTAAACATCCAAACTGGCGTAAAACTGAATCCTTACATCCACTGTAATGCGGCCCGACATCCCCATGTAATCAGCTGTCTTACAGAACATCCCTTTTTATCTTACACCCCTTAAACCCTTCGAATAGGGGTGAGAATGTAAGAGAGAAACAAATTACGAATTGGATGGACATTCACTGACAGGAGTTAACAAGATGGCGTCAAAGTTTTGGCGCGCTTTTTTGTTGATTTGATTTAGGTTAATTAGTTTTGGTTGGAGTAATTAATTTGGGTAAGGATTTGATATTGTTGACTAGAAGTGTTTTGTTGATATAAATGAGAATTAGATTGAGTTATTTTTTTTGGATGCTATATTTATATTTGGTTAGAATGAAAACTGAACTGTATATTATGGGAATAGGTTATGTCTATGTATGAATAAAATACATAGATAGAATACTCTTTATTATGTACACCATAAACATTACAGATGGAAATATACACATTTTAAAAATAACTTTAATTGTAGTATGCAGTATGATTTGTTTCTTTACGATTAAGGTGTGGTAAACAACTTGTTTTTACTTTGATTGATGCATTACCACATCAGAAGTAATATGGGTTCATAGGTTGTATAATATTGTTGTTAATAGAACAGTAATTAGCCTGTGATAAACAAAAACAAATGGGTGTTGAGTGAGGAAACAGGTTCGTATGCAAAGTCATAAAATCCTGTCAAAATACGCACAGAATAAAAAGATTGATGACATAAACACAGTATCACAAACAAAGGCGAAAATCTTCACGGTGTCTACACCCCAAAATAAAAAAGTAATCTCGCCATTTACAAGGAAACACCATAAAAACCCAACATCTGTAAGACTAAACATTTATTCGCGCCTTTTCCTTTCCCCATCTTAATTTACAGTGGCGGGACATTTTGTATCTTTGTAAACGATCTGTCATTGTAGCAGCCATCTTGGAAAACTTTTTTTTCGTGCCTAATCTGTGTTCATCCTTGTTTTGACAGCGTTCTAATTAAGTAAAAAATACGTTGTGAATTATTTTACAGATTACGACGAATTAGGGTGAATAATTTTTGTTTAAAAACATTTTGCTGCTAATTAAGTAAATGGTTTTGATGTTAATTGGTGTTTTTAACGTGAAGGACGTCGTTGAATATTCATATGTCCTAGTTTTTTTTTTATTAAGTGACAGAGATTTTTCAAACATTCCTGGTTTTATTTTTATTTGTATCATAATTATGAAGAGCATTTTGTATTTATGTACTTTTTATGGCATTGGAAACAAAAAAGGTTAACTGGACTATGTGAACTGCATTTATTCAAATGGATTTCAGCAGTTTCATATCAGTCTACAAGGGGGGAAGACAATACGACAAAAAATTTAACTTGTATATCTAACGCCGTTTCCAGTCTGCATACGAAAATGTAATCAAAAAGTTTAGTCACTATAGCTAGTCAAAGATTGGCAAAACCCAGAGTAGGCATCATTACTAAAGTCTATTCAAACTTCTGTTTCAAATTAATAGTATTTCAAGTTAAACAAATATCCACTTTATATTAATGGGAATTAAGTTGATTTCAGAGTGACTAGCACTATTGAAAAAGTTATAAATATGTTTGAAGTTGTAGCGTAAACTGAACTTTATTGTCTAGGATTTAAAGTTATTTTTCCATAAATTCATATTTGTTTACATTTTTGGCAAATAAATCGCGAATGCAGATTACTTGGTTTGTTTGAAAAAATCACTTTTTTAATTTCGATGCTAGACTTTATTCGATAGTTTCAAAATACTCCTAGATGTATTAGTATTGCAAGTGTTTTCATTTATTGTCCTATTGTCATCTCCACATCGTATATCCCCATTTTCCAACATTTTGGCTTCAAGTTTATTTTTTTCCTACAATCATCTTGCCTCGTTTATGTAGTTTTAGTTTGTAGATACTCACTACTTATATAAATAGGTGCTCCTGTGGTAAATTTCCCCCTCACATGAGCCGGAGACCGTCAAGTTTTCGGAAATCCGAACAAAATTCAGACTTCGGGATGAAATTCGTCCCCTCGTAAACCGGGAACGCGTTGATCCCGTATTATGTGTCGTTGGAGTTATTTACGAGGTTCCCGGGATCCCGCGGGACAGCCAGGTTTAACCTATATCTATTGATTTTTATATTTATATTCACACTGCTCGCTTTCCGGTGAGGTTAGAGTGTTTTGGTTGATGAAATTTGGGAGTATTGGCCATTTTGTGGCGCAAGAATCGAATTCAGACAGACGCTTTACTTTGTGTATTTAATTTCATCACCACTTTTCTCAAAACGTCGAAGGAAAACATCGTGAGGAAACCGGCATGTCCTAGAACCAAAAAATCTAAGATATGACATCTACCAACCCGTACTGGGCCCGCGTGGTGGATTACAGACCACTCCCTCTCATAGAAAGAGGAGGCCTGTGTCCTAGCAGTGGGAACTTTATAGGCTGATTATGTTGGCCATTTTGTGGCCAAGAATTTTATACTCTTACAACAATTTTGATCAACGCATTTCATTGTTTGGCCTTTTTAAATTAATCTTGGTATAACGCAAAATAATCATAAAATCCACATGCTAATATAGTTTTGGTTTTACTTAAAGACAGGGACTCTATTCTCTAAATTCGTCAACGAAGATACGGGCCCATTCGATAGTATTTGATCCGTCGACACAATTGTTACATTCAATTGTTCGGACGGGCAATTACATAACGGGAGTAAGTCAAAGTCAAAGTCAAATCATTTATTTCAATTAGGCACACTAAAGGCACTTTTGAACGTCAAAAATTATAGTAAAACAATTGATTCTAGTCGCCCATTCCAAAAGGTAGTTTTCGTATGGAGAAGAATGGGCAAGAAACTCCACCGTTACTCTTTTAAAATGTTTTACAAGTTCTGTATAGGTACATTAATTATATAATTATATGTGAAGACGATGCATCTAGAATAAAAATTAGTCTGCCAACAAAAGGTAAAAAGAATTAAAAATAAAGCAATGACAGGTAAATCAATTATGTGATAGATACATGGTGCTCACATATTTACAACTATTGTTAAAGTAGATTATTTTTATATAATTTTAACAAGTGTGTGAGTTACTGTAGCCACAAAAAGTAAAACTAATGTCATAAAAAAATATATAAATTAAATTAGCGACCAGTTTGATTTTGTCTAGACTCTAGATTGTCCTATGGAGCAGGACCAGCATGTTTCCAAGCATTCTTATCTTGGATGTAATCTTCTAATTTGTAATATCCTTGTTTACAAAGTGTACTTTTAATATGAGTTTTAAATTTTCTTTCATTTAATTGCAATATGTCACAAGGTATTTTGTTGTAGCATTTAACACAGTACCCCATAAAAGATGTCTGTACTTTAGATAATCTGAAAAAAGGTTGATCTAATTTATCTTTATTTCTAGTATTAAAATTATGTCTATCGCTTATTTTATTAAAAAGATGTTGATTTTTTCTAACGTACATAATATTTTCATAAATGAATTGGCAAGGTACCGTCATGATATTAACCTTTTTAAATAGTTCCCTAAGAGATTCGCGGCGACGTAGATTGTAAATGGAAGTAGGGACAACTGTCAAATCATTTTGTGTATATATATATATATTGTGTGTATATCATATTTACGTACAGAGACACCTCCTTGCCTCGGAAAGCACTTTAAGCCGTTGGTCCCGGCTGTCATTCGTGGATCTTTGACATTCGTTACGGGTAGTCAGAGCCCCGAAAGTCAGACAACCAGTCTTACCAAGGGTATCGTATTACGCAGTAACTGGGTTGTGGAGGTCTGGTAGGCAGTCGCTCCATGTAAAATATTGGTATTCAGCTGCATCCGGGTAGACTGGAAGCCGACCCCAACATAGTTGGGAAAAGGCTAGGCAGATGACCTGCTATATCGCATTCTTACGCTAAAAACTTAATGCAACTTTTCAACCACACTCTTTCATTCTCAACTCCCAATCCCATGCCAAAAAAATGCATCCAATCATCTTTAAAACCACGGTTAAAGCACTACCCTCTTACCGGAGTTAATAGCGTAAAGAGCAGACATCTTGAACGCGTCCCCGCGTCTATCCGGCCACTTCGATGCGAGCGTTAAATGTAAATAATTTAATGCGATGGTGTATGGTACATGGTAAAGAGATAGCGGGAGAGGTATTGTCGATTTTTGTTAAATAAAAGTTTAGATACAGTACAAATAGGACAAGGTCGACTTTTCAGTGGAAGTTGTCTCGTGTTTCAAGTTTTCGTTATGTATGGTTGTGTCTAGAGTCTGTGACAAATTTTTCTAGTTTTGGTAAATTTTCTGGCAGTAGTTAAAAATGGTGAATCTCCCAGCCATGTCTTGTTGCAACCGTTGCAACAACTGGACAGGTCCACTCAATCTGTGTGGTTCTTTCCTCAAAAGACCATTTCAGACAACAATCTACATGGTATTCACATGATCTGACTAAGATAATGTCTGGACTTTAAAAGAGACTGTGACCTCTGAGTCTGTTTCGGCCTTTCTTGTCAGAGTAGTAGGGGTAATAGGAAACGCTGACCTCATCTAGTTTAAAAAAAATATGATGGACGTGTAAAAGTGTTCGTACAAACCTAGTTTCAGAAATAAAAGCATTTATCACTTATTACCGAACTGTATTTTTTTTATGAATGGTGCTTAGTTTTTTACTCCCTATAGTTTGAAAGTTCTTAATGATACTTTTTGGAGAACACTCAACATTTATTTCTCTAAAATAATATGATAATATCTGTGTCTGTATATCTGTCTTTTTTAACATCCTACAAAACGGTATGACAAATAAATGAATTTGAATTTGAGCAATATCAAGTAGTGCGACTTTTACTGGCCATTGAATTAGCGACGACAGTAATTCCCTTTTTCTTCGCCTTCATTAAAAGATGTCCATCTCTCTTCATCTCATAACTTGCACCACACAATCTTCTCAGACTATATACAATCTTAGCTCAAGGGGAGCTGCGCTTACCTACTTATTGGTTTAGACGATTTCATATAAGGGGTGTTTTGATTTTTACAAAGGAATGCGGCTTATGTACTGGGGGTGAAGGGCTCGGTTTTATACTTCAACCATTTCTTTCGGAATTATAAAGAGTTGTTATTTTTGTTTGATGTTAATTTTGTACGAGGAAGTACTTGTAGTTTGTTTTCCGTTTGATTCTGATATTGAAAGCTTCAATCAAATGGGATAATGAACATACATACATAGTATAAGCATAATGTTCCCACTGCTGGGACACAGGCCTCCTCTCAGTGAGAGGGAGTGGGCCGTAATCCACCACGCGGACCCAGTGCAGGTCGGTAGCTATATCATATGTGTTCGAATTTTTGGTTCTAGGACATGCCGGTTTCCTCACGATGTTTTCCTTCACCGTTTTGAGAGCATTGGTGATGATAAATGACACAAAGTAAAGCGCCTGTCTGGGTTCGAACCCACGACCAACAAACTCGTAAGTTGGGGCCGCATGACAGCCGGGACCAACGACTTAACGTGCTTTCTGATGCACGGAAGGGGTGATGATGTGATGTAATGGATGGTCACCCATCCACGAATCGACCGCGGCAAGCGTAGCTTTGATCGACCGTGTCAGCCATGACCACCGTTATTTTATAAAAAAAAAACTATATTTTATTTATAGCCATTCATGAACCAATACTTATTAATGAATATGCGGAATTGCAGCCTTAATTAGTTTACGTTGATTCTCGTTACGGTACTTTCATTAAAATGTTTGGAATCTGTTGAATTAAAGTATTAAGTAGGTTCCGATATTTTGTGCTGTTTATTTAAAATGATTTTACTTTGACCACGAACACCTGACGCTGATTTTCAGCTGCAGTCCACGATTGCCATACGCTCGAATACGTTTAACGAAAAACATTTTATATATATATATATATATACTTATACCTAAATAACTAAATGTCTGACAGCCAGTCCTACCAAGTGGTATCATATTACTCCGTAACTGGGTTGTGGAGGTCAGATAGGCAGTCACTCCGTGTAAAATACTGGTATACAGCTGCATCCGGTTAGACTGGAAGCCGACCCCAACGTAGTTGGAAAAAAGCTAGGCAGATGATGCTTTTCGGGCTTCTGACTACCCGTAACGACTGTCAAATATCCACGAATGACAGCCGGGACCAACGGCTTAACGTGCTTTCCGAGGCACGGAGGGGTCTCGGTATGTAAAGATGGTCACCCATCCACAGACCAACCGCGGCAAGAGTAGCTTACCTGATCGATCGACCTGTGCGGCTGTTATTATTTAGCCACGAATACAAGATTTAATTGAATATTGATGTTCAAAAGCACCTCATTATAACTTAATGATTACCGCTAAGCGTGATTTAAGCGGTGATTTAAGCTGGTGCGCTTACCTGGAATAACAATAATTGTGCTTAGCTGGAATAGCGAATACATTAGGAAATGTGCTTAATTAGCAATTTGGTAGATACTTCATAATGATGTAGTAGTAGAATATAAGCCTCTTCTCATACGGAAAAGTAACAAGCATATAACATATTCTCATCACCAGTTGGTGATTTAAAGAGGCTACAACGAGTCTAAACTTACAAAAATTGCTTTTAATTTTGAAATTTTTTTTGGTACTAAAAAGGAGAATTGGCAAAAATGTATGGAAGCTGGTCTAAGCACAAATAACAACCACACATATATCACTAGATAGGTATTTTATTAAAGTACAATAACTAGTACGGCGGATCATTTCAAATCGCTGTGTGAAAAAAGTTATGGCTATGTTTTGTAGGTAGGACTGTCCTGGACGCTAGATAACCAAACCCTTGCATAGTTAGTCACTTCTAGTGGTCTTAGTTAGAATATTTGCAAATGTATGCATTCCGATGACGATATAGAGGTATGAGGAACAGGGTGTAAAGTTCACTCACCCTCCGTAGAAAAGGGAGGATCCTCTGACCAGATGGATGTTATGTCTGGCGGGCAACTGCCCGATGATTCATGTCGGGCCGTTGTACCTAGTTGCGCGGTAAACTCTGCTTGCGAGATGCATGATTTTGCGTGACGTCAGTATAACGCGTTGTTTGCATGTGGCGTTGTAGATACCGCTACAACGACCTAATGATATATGTTTGGATGTTATTGGTCGTGGGGGCCATTCTTACGGTCCTCCTCTATTGAGTTTAGCAAAAATAGGCTATATGTATAGACTGATATTTGCGTAATGCTCGCAACCGCCGTGCGATGTATGAACGAAAACGCAACAAAAGGAAGTATGTAAGGATCGTAGGCAGGCAGCATTATGTAGTTTCTGCCTATCCCCACGGGAAGAAGGCATGGGTTTATGAATGTATGTTTAACGAGGATCATTTTATTTGGAAGTTTTCGAGTTTTTCTCAAACATCAGTAGCTGTAATTTCATAGCATTATCGATTAACGTTCCCACTGCCGGGACACATGCCTTCTCTCTGTAAGATGGAGAGATATACTTTATTGATAAAATTTCCAACCTATTTACAAGACCCGTCTGCGTCCACAACATTACTCGTACGGCACAAAGCCTATTGTTCCGAAGCATAGCCAGAGTGGCCTCGCTTACACCGAACACTATCATCTTAAACCTGAAATTGAAAAGAACACAATGCTTTTAAAAGCATACCCTACCAACAAAAGCAGCCCGTCTCCTGAACGGACAACAGATACAACTAAACACTTTAAACCATAAAAAGATAGCACAAACGCTATTATTAGTAACAAGTGAAAAGTGTCGGACGGCGTGCGACACCAAAAAGAATAAATGTACACGGCGCATCGATTTTTATACCCCCAGCGGGAGGCGGGGTTAGTGAGTGGGCCAATCAGAGCGCGGTGTGCCAACCAATCAGACGGCGGCGTGGTGCTCCGTTTCAGCGCGTCGTTTTATCGTGTAATGGAATTTGCGCGAAGTACGCCGCTTGGATTATGGTGGAGCCGAATTGGTAATGCGGGGAGACGGGAGTTTTTTTTTAGATTTTCTTCGCTCTTATATTCTTCTTTCTGTTATTGATTTTTGTTAGATTATTTTGAGGTTATTGGTTTTTCTTTACTTAGTTGTTATCGAGTTTGGATTTACTTTGTTTTAGGATTAGTGTTGCCAGATTTTTGGCTCCTTTTGTTGAAATAGGCCTCAATTCGAGCCATGGTTCTCTAAGCAGATCCGGTTTGCAGCACTCTATTAAAAGTTTTGTAATTTATTGTCAGGTGTCTATTAACACGTCATGTTGGTAACACAAAATTATAATACAAAAATAAATTGAATTTGACCTAAACAGAAATCTATCCCACCATTAGAGAACGTCTCGGCAAAATCAAAACTAGGTGCGGCGTCCAAGTGCGTCCATTATGTCCCATTGTGTGCACCCTTTAGTCCAGGCTCGACCATTCAAGCCACAAGTGACAACACTGAAATCTTTCAACAAAGGACACTTTTAAAATACGCGCTGTACGGGCATTTTTTTCATTTCCCTATTATACTACACTCGGCAGTTCCAACAATAAAATATAGTCGATAAAAGACTCGCTATCGGTATTGTTATTCGGAATATCGATAAAAATAAACTTGCTGTTAAATAGGGAAATATGGGATCGATTTTAGTGCTGGGAGATAGGGATTCGACATACTTGATTTATCGAAAGAAATACTTATGATGGAACGATTGCTAAAATAAGGTAAAATTCATTTATTTGAAGATACAAAATATAACACAGCTCGTTCAGAAGAAAAGTGCAATAAACATATTCTCTAAACAATAAACATTTTGCATTAAAAAAAAAGAAATGGCTTCGGCAAAAAACACCGGTAGCACTCGGTCTCATTAAATCGCAGAAATCGTAGGTGTTTGCTACGAAAGAGCTACGCGCGCCTACGCCCGCGTAGCGCGTAGCATATTTCGTAGAACCGTAGCACTTGATTGTGTCTACTGATTTGCTACGTTCATTAGGGATGCGCGTTTGTGGTGAATAGTTTATTCATGAATATAAGTATGAATAGTGGTTATTGAGTGTTATTGATGCTTATTATGTTATATACTCGTAGATGGTATATCTAATTTTACGGAATTGACTGTTAATGGATCGCTGAAATTGAACTTTTACTTTTTCAATGTTATTTTAACGGTGTCCGCAAGGTAAGCAGAGATAATAAAATTTATTACATACTATACCTTTTTCCCGCGGCTTCGCCCGTGTGGATGTCAGGAATCCCACGGGAACGTGTTACCGAGACAAAAAAAGGAGGGTATGTCCTGCCCCAGGATGCCATCTATTTCCTTGCCAAATTTTATCGAAGTCCGTTCAGTGGTTTAGGCGTGAAAATCTAACATACAGACAGAGTTACTTTAGAATTTATAATATTAGTATGGACTAGCTGCGCCCCGCGGTTTCACCCGCGTAAGTTTTGATTCCAAAATGTTAGTAATATTGTGGATTCTGAATCAAATTCACTGACAAGTTCATTAAAAGATACACAATAACGCGTTAAGCTTATTAAACTAATATAGATTAGCTATCATAAATAAAACTTTATCACACGGAATCGCTATGTGCCTAACTCTGAAAATATTCCAACTCCCAAAATACAGGCAAATACCTAGTATGGGGGTCACAATCCAATCTATTATTGTTGTTCAATATAATTATTAATAACAAAAATTGAATTTGGTATTTAATCAGCTCAAGAAATCTTCTATTAACCCATATATTACTGAAACTATTTTTTCCCGTAAAGCCAGGAAAAGGTAGCCTTTTAAAAAGCCCGTCGTAATAAAGGGGTCGTATACATGTCGTACGTATGCGTTATTGGGTCTTTTAAAAGACCCGTCGCAGAATCTGTGTGAATGACTTCTTTCTCAAGCAATTAATAAATTATTCAGAAAATCTATCGACACCACCCCCTCACTACACAACTATCACGTCCCCAGAGCGTAGTGCTGCAATCCTCTTTGGCAACAATCGATATTTATACGCGGCTCCCAATCGGCCGGTAAGCGAGAAAGCTTGTTTTTAACAATAGGGACTACTCTAAAATCTAACATTTTGCCGCCGATCTTTCTCCGACTGATTTATAGCCTCTCTTACTTTATATTGGTTCGGTTTCTTTAGTTTGTTTTGTGGGTAGTGTCGTTTTTTGTTTGTTCTCTCTCGCGTTGGCACGAATTGTATGAGAAGAGTTGTGACCTGGAATTTTTATTTGTCAGGAAGGTCATCGCGGGGCTGAATTATATCCAGTGTGCGAAGGTTGTATATTATAAAAACTGTAGTAGATGTTCTATCACTGCGCTGGGCCCGCGTGGTGGATGAAGGCCTACTCCTTTTCACAAAAAGGAGGCCTGTGTCCCAGTAGTGGGAACATTATAGGCTGATTGTGTATCGTGTGTGTGTAGAAGTTCTATAGTTTTTCCTCCTCGGTCTACAGGGTCATTACCTTAGCTAGTTTTGTCAGTAGGTAGATAGAGGTCTACGAACTTCATTTCAGCATTGACAGATTCGATTTCAAGTAAAAGGGGAGTTTAGCCTATTTACCGGGTACACTTCTGATTGCCTATCTCTTCGGGTATTGCAGGCGTGATTTTAGTTATATTTTACTTTTGATTTCTACTTATATTTCTTCTGATTTATCCGGTCAAGCTCCGCGCGTACCCTATGTAGTACGATGCAATAGAAAATCAATGGTGTCTCATTAGCGGAGCTTGAGAGGTCATGTATACATAATTCATTAATGTTTTTATCTGACACTATTTTATTTATTTAAGTATGCATACACACGTCATACACGTTGCAGTATAAAACTAATTTACATCCGTCACCTCACACACCAGGTCCAGTTGAAAACCAGCGTCAGGCACTAGTTGTCTGGCATTTTTGTTGAACTGGGCCTTTTTGACGCAGCCGTGAGGCACACTCTTCTGCTAATTTCTTACAATGGACTTTAGACTTTTCTATTTGTTTATCTGGTGTATGTCTCTGTTGTACTGTGAGTCTTTTAGTATGTGCTAAATAAATGTACAGTCAGTTATAGCAATTAGCTGACCCACCTTTGCATAAATGGTTGAGATTTTTAGAATACGAATCGATAGAATTTTATAATTCTTTTATATTTTATTTACTTTGCTTAAATATATAAAATATAAAAGAATTATAAATTTCTATCGATTCGTATTCTAAAAAATCTCAACCATTTATGCAAAGGTGGGTCAGCTAATTGCTATAACTGACTGTACATATTTAATATCTTTCTTTACAAAAAAAAAAACGAAAAACACGCTGTAAAATCCAATAAGAATTTTACAAACTGTTACACCAAGACTAAAATGAAAATAACCAACCATGTATAGGACTAATTCGGTAGTATCGCACGGCATCATCTACCTAGCCTTTTCCCAACTATATAATATTGGGGTTCGCTTCCAGTCTAACCGGATGCAGCTGGATACCAGTATTTTACACAGAGCGACTGCCTATCAGACTCCACAGCCCGGTTACTGGGTAACACTTGACTACACCCCTTGGTAAGACGAACTGGACTGGAGTATCGCCACGTAGTCAAAATAGCGTTAAAACTACATACGTCAGTAAACTGATTAACTCCGGGTCATTGCGTACTTATTAAAAACAAAATACCTGTCAAGATATTTTTAAGGTGCTTTCAGTGAAGCTTATGACAGTTTAATGGGATTTTAACAGCCGTGGTGTGACAAGATTATGTGAAGGATATCACGTTACAGTGAACAAAATGTGGACAAACTGTGCTCACACATATATACACTCATATGGATTTACCCCCTTCCTAATAAACGTTGTATAGCGTCTGTATAGTTACACAACGCTTTGTCTTCTTCTTTCGAAAGTCAAATTACTGACGACTGAAAGAGAGAAATCAGTGTGTAACTGTTGAACTATTCCCGTTTGAGCACCTAGGAGAAAAGGGAAGAATGGAATGGAATCAATGGAAAAAAAAATATGATTTGGAATAGGTGCTCTAAAAATAGGTGCTCAAACGGGAATATTCATCTGATATAATACGTTTGTTAGTAAGGGGGTTAGACGATTACGGAAACTAGGCTTATTTAAAAAAAATATAGATGGAGTGAGTGGAATCAAGCAATTAAAACAGAAAATGTCTTTTATAAAGTTAGATTGTTGATTTTCGATATAGGTCGTGGGTTCGAACCCAGACAGGCGAAAATGTATGTATATATATGTATAAAAAGATGGACTCACGTAGATTTAAGCTAGTATTGTAAGTTTAGAGTAATATGGATGTGTCCGATGCGGGAGTATGAAACTGTTCCCTAGGAAAAGAAAGTTTAATGTAAACAATAAAATATTATAAAAAAGGGCGCGGACCACCAAGTCCGCGGTAATTAAAGTAATAAAAAAAAAAAAAAAAAAACCCAGACAGGCGCTTTACAAATCTTAAATTGCTAAATAGTGTATGCCCTAATGGGTAGTTTTTTGAGTTACCATATCCTAATTATAAGACCTATTGTATCACCAAAAAACACACTAATAAATACTTTGACTTTGACTTTTTACTTTGTGTAAATAATTTCATCACCACTTCTCTCAAAACGATGAAAGAAAATATCGTGAGAAAACCGGCATGTGCTAGAACCAAAAATTCTAAAACATGTGACATCTTCCAACCCGCACTGGGCCCGCGTGGTGGATTACGGCCCACTCCCTCTCACAGAGACCTGAGCGACGCCAAAAGGCTCCTATCTCAGGATAACGATGCGTTATTTAAAAAAATTAATACCGCAGCGCTGGTATTCTGATAGAGCCCACACACATCAACACTGCTGGACAAAGACCTTTTCAAACACAGCCATTTAACTCAATCCTTGACTATTATCTATGCACACCAAGCTCGTCTACTCTGCTATCAATATATCGTCTTATTGTATATTAATTGTTACAGATTGGGTCTGATATCTCAGTGGAGCGCTCTGGCAGGGAGGTACGGCGGTTTGGTGCCCGCGCCGTGGTACTGGCAACGACCGCACGACAGAACCACGCCACCCAGAGGTTCGTGTTCGGATGGATGAGTTTTGTAGTGTTTAGAAGCGAAGTATACATTTTTTGAAGTGAAAACTTCTTTAGGCGCGTTGGGCATTTTTTGAGATGGGAAAAAACTATTGAACTCGCGACACTGTTACCGACACCGCGCTACATTCGGATGTGTTCGGCTGTCATCGGTATGCCGATATGTCAGTGAGTGGTGGCAAAGTATTCTGTTTGTTTTGTTTATATGACGATTCAAAAAATACACACGTAATTGTTCAAGTTTTCACTTCTGTCGGCACTCCCGGAGTGTCACATTTTTTTTACACCTAGGTTAGGTTAGTTTAGGTAGATGTAAGTCTCTTGGTGGATTTTCAAAATTAACTTTGCTTAAGCTAATTTTTCCCTATAGTTTAGTTAGAATCATAGAAATGTAATATATATCTATGGTTAGAATAGTTAGTCCCGGAAAGGGTAATTTAATGCGTTGTTATGGCAACCATATCATTTGGTTTAAATAGGTTGTTCCATTTCTTTTATCTTTTAGATAGATTCTTTTATATTTTGTGAATGTGAAAATTACGACGTTTTAGACTGTAGATTTGTGGACCATTTTTTATTTTATTAAGTACCTGGTACTTGTTGACAGGCCTACGCTGTCCTCCCATACCTCACTGTAATTTGAATTTTATTTTTATTTTATTTTTATTTTTTTTATTTATTGTAAAAGCCAATTATTTTTAAACGAGTAACCGTGGAGTTTCTTTCCGGCTTTTCTCTATGAAATGACCAATTGGAACTGTGCACCTCTTTGAAGTTTCATAAGTGCCCATGTACATTTATCCATACTATACTAATATAAATGCGAAAGTGTATCTGTCTGTTACCTCTTCACGCTTAAACCGCTAAACCGATTTAGATGAAATTTGGTATAGAGATAGTTTGAGTCCCGGGAAAGGACATAGGATAGTTTTTATCCCGATATTTCTACGGGATCGACATTTATGCGGGTGAAACCGCGGGGCGCAGCTAGTGTAAAATAAAATATTTTGATTTTGATATTGAGCTACTTAAAACTTATAGCTTTAAGTTTGTGACTGAAAAAATCTTGTCCTGACGAAATAGGTCGTAAAACACAAAAGCAGACAACGTGAAATTCAGTAATGCCTATTTTCACACTTCCTTGACATTATTTCCTCAACTTCAGGATGAGGATAAGATATATAAGATAAGATAAGGATTAAACCAGAATCAGAATTGCAACAAGTCAACCAAAATGGCCTTTTGAGACCAGTTAACTAAATAGTACAGATAGAAACCCGAGTATTCAGCTCAGTTATACCCCACTTTACCTCGATGACCATTACATGTAACACGTACCTCTCAAAGGCAAATTATGATGGCATACACGTCTTGGAAGACGGCCATCAAATACGGCTCCGGGCTCTATGTCAATCAAGAATATCTATGGTCAAATTGAGAGGTATTGCTTGGTATATTGGCGTGGCTAACTGACGTATAATTTAATTTAATTATCTGTTCTACTATTGTAGGTATAGAATCCAGTTTTTCTAACTGAACAGACAGGGGAGTTTGTTGCGCCACTTCTTTTTCCTAGCGAAAGAACTAGGAAGTCTGGGGGGCGGGCGTTTTCTGGGACTGTCTTATGTAATTTTGGCGTTCGAAAAGTGCTGATTCTCAGCCTAATTTGAATAAATGACGATCGCTCTTAGCGATAAGACCGCCCATTGTGTCACCCATTGTAAAGTTTCTATATTTATGTCTGTAATTTATATGGTGTACATAATAAAGAGTATTCTATTCTATTGATTTTGAGCAGACCATTTGCAGACACTGGTATAGAATAGATATTGCGTTCTGTAATTTGTACCTATATGGGACAATTCAGGCTCTAACACGACGACTAACGTAAATACAAACAATTTTTGAATCGAAAATATAACCGGCCGATCCTATAGCATTTTAGGTTAATTTTTGTGACAGCCACAATTAGTATCATCCATAGATATGAATTAAGTCTTAAAACTAAGTAAATATTATGTGCGAATCTAATATTATCAATTTTAAAATTATCCGAATTCCGTTACGTTTATTCTGCGCGTTCGTGCTAACTAGACTCGCAAATAGAATCAGATTTTACATAGCTAACTTATACATAATTATACCAAATTATTTTCAGTTTTGGTTTTGAGCAATTCTCGTCGGATATAGTTGAAGTTTAGTAAGAAACCGATGGATGTTGTCGACTGAAATTTAATATGATAAATGAGCTGTTTGTTATCTATTAATCAAATAAAATTTTATTCGAGGACATCCATCGGTTTCTTATTAAACTTTAACTATATCCGACGATCCCGCATACTTATCTCTTTTGTTAACTGTACATACTTATATAAATTATTATTATAGTTATTATGTCAAGACTAGCTGTTGTCCGCGACTTCGTCTGCCTGTATATCATATATTTTTAATACAAATATCCGGGATGAATAAGAAGCCCATGACTTCCAGGTCATTCTATATATCTGTCAAATTTCATAACGATCGGTTCAGTGGTTTAGGCGTGAAAAGGTAACATACAGACAGAGTTACTTTCGCATTTAAGTATAATATCAGGTAGATACAACACCCTATTTGCGTGACACACTATCAATCACAATCTGAATAATTTTGAAGGATATTGCTAATCCATTGCTTCATATGTTTGAAAAATTTGTCTGCCCAACAACGTAAATAACGCAATGAATCTTGTCGAACTGTCAAAATGAAAGCCATTGCTACTGTTAGTGTGTTACGCAATTACCCCGCGGGTTGGCATTGCCTTGCTCACTATGGAAAACTAAACTAAGACGACCATCATTCAATTGTATTCGATTACGAAGTGTCTGAATAATCATTATCACTTATGTATCATGCTTCGCAAAACTAATCGCTAATCGTCACAATTCATTATTCCCTCACAGAAAGATACCGCCCTCTTAACACAAATAAACTAAACACATAACAATATAAATTGTAACCCAACCCCAGAAATCCATTCCCATTTTCCCGCGTAATTTCTAAACAACACAGCCATTACTGTCTATTACTCGCCCACAGATAATAAATGATGTCAGCAAGCTACCGTCAGAGATTAGCGCACTAGTGGGGCGTCCGGACCTAATCGATTCTATGCGATGTATCGAGTTACCGACGTGATTTCGGTGTCAGGTTGAAAGGATTAGTGATGCGTTTCAACAAACTGTTGTAGAGTCGAGTTTGTGATTTCGGGTTATTTGAAAATCGTTGAAGATTGTCGAGTTCGAATTTGGAATGGAATGTTTCTAGTGTTGCGTTTGATTTGAATCGTTAGAAATGTTAGGAGTGTCAAATTATTGGGCGAATTATTTTGTGACGTGAAATCTACTGTTAACAAAAACAGTGGCACTCCATGAGTGCCGACTGAAGTGAAAACAAAACACAAACAGAATACTTTGCCATCACTCACTGACATATCGGATATACATTAAAACCGAGTACATCCCGAGGACAGCCGAACACAACCGAAGCGGTGTCGGTTACGGTAACAGTGGCGCGAATTCAATGGTTTTTTCCCATATCAAAAAATGCTCACCGCGCCTAAAGAAGTTTTCACTTCAAAAAAACAAAAAATGATACAGTTTTAATTCACAAGTGGGAAAAAAGTATGTAATTAGCGCGCTGTGATTGAGCGGTAGGCCTCTGAGCTGAAAGAGCAGTTGTGGCCCAGTGGTATCAGCCTCGACTTACGAGTTGTAGGTCGTGAGTTCGAACAGGCAGGTACAGTCAGTTATAGCAATTAGCTGACCCACCTATGCATAAATGGTTGAGATTTTTTAGAATACAAATCGATAGAATTTTATAATTATTTTATATTTTGTTTACGTGAGCAAAGTAAATAAAATATAAAAGAATCACAAAATTCTATCGATTCGTATTCTAAAAAATCTCATCCATTTATGCAAAGGTGGGTCAGCTAATTGCTATAACTGACTGTACCTACTTTGTGTATTTAATTTCATCACCACTGCTCTCAAAACGGTGAAGGAAAACATCGTGAGGAAACCGGCATGTCATAGAACCAAAGATTTGAAGACATGTGACATCTACCAACCTGCGCTAGGCCCACGTGGTGGATTACGGCCCACTCTCTTTCACAGAGGAGGCCTGTTTCCCAGCAATGGAAACATTATAGGCTGATTATATGCTTAAGCCTCTGAGCTTTGGCTCCTAAATTTGAATCCCACTAAAAAATGTTTAGGCCTAAGTTTTTCGAATCTGGTTATTTATTCATATCAGATTTATATCTGTAAACGTATCTATGACGATATATGACGTAAAATTCCCAGTAATGTCTTATCAACTTTTTACTTAAGACCTTTTTGCATCCCCAAGACCTAGCCTTTTTTGTTTTTTGGATGGGAAATCATCTAATGACTCCTCCCGCTCTGGGTGGAGCGGAAGGGAGTGTCAGACTCTTACTGACAAAAACTCACCCAAGACCTAGCCTTAATTGACATTTATCGTCACACAATGCCAGGTGGTATTGTGTCCTAATTGACAGGATAGGAAGCTTATCGTAAGGTACACGGACGCAATTCCCTCCACATTTCACGAGTACACGGCGGTATCGATTTGGTTTAGCTTGTAGTTGGTTATTAGCCGTTTTCTTCAACAGATACGATCAATTAATGCAATGAAAATTTTCTTTGTGGTCTCATCTTCATCATCATTCTCCTGCCCTTATCCCAATTTATTTGTGGTCAGCGCAACATATCTTTTCTTCCATACCTACTTCTCTATTAGTCGTCATCTTTTTGTGGTCTGAACATTATTTTCATTTTGCTTATAACGGGTATTTTTTTTTATCGTCATCCTCATTTCAGCCGAAATACGTCCGCAGCTGGACATAGGCCTCTCCCAAGCACCGCCACTTTTTTTTATTCATAAAAAACTCAAAAAGTTTCGTAACTGAATCGCTCCTCACTGTATAGTATTTACAGCTAAACTAACCTATTATTCTACCGAAACGTGATGTCACAACGACTGTCAACACAACTAACATCACAAACCAACATGAACCCGCTGCGCTAGGCACACGTTACCTCTAAACAAGCAATCACCGTAACATGCTCTGCCCCCACTCGACGAAGCTTTAATTTTCCCAAACCCATCTCAGTGTCGAAACAAAAGCGGCACCATTTCAAGCGGTCCAAACCGACCGAACAATGCTTTTCTGCCATCACAGCGCAATTACAGACGAAACAACAAACGTATACTCATCTCTTTCGCACTCACGACATTCCATATACGAATCAGTTCGCGCCAAATGCGGTGTCGTCGCTATGTTAGAGTGATGTCGCGCGCGCTCGTTTTAATTTTCGAATGCGGTTTATACGGAACGCTGTTTTGTTTGATTGCTCGGTTTTTGAGTCGTGTTTTTTTTTTAATTTTTCTGATTATTGACGGAGGCACAGGTGTGGGGTGCCAAACTTCAAAAGAGGTTGTTAAATGAACATCGCATGGAAAGCTGCATAAATATGAATGTTTAATTTGAATGACAGTTTTTTTACATCTTCATTATTTTTTAATACCGACAAAGTATTTGGCCGAGTTAATTAAGAAATGTCAAGTACTTTATCAAAAAAAGCCCCATTATTTCCAAAAAGCCTGTAGGTACAAAGTTTAATAATCCTGCTTTTTCATGTAGATACAATGAAACGTTTTTGCATACACACATAATTGAATACAAATGAATGACTTTATTGCAATTAACTCTAGTTCACCGTAACAATTCCGTTGCTAAGTATTGAATAATATCTCGGTCTGCAAACTTGTAAACTGCTTAACTCGTAAGCGGTTGTGTAAACAGCAAGCGAGCACTAACACAGGATTACTCGTATGGCTTCTAAAATCAATGCAAATCACACATCACAACCAACCAGTTTTAAAGGCCTCTTTTATTTTACGTCAAACGGTGAAAAAAGAGGCCTTCCTATATTGGTCATGTATTGTTATGCGACCAATTGAAAAGAGCTTGCGAAACAAGGCTCGTGTGTGTGGGCTAGTGAATTTCATTACGCTGGTTTTATCATTATTCAAGCCAAGAAAGACAACTGTGATTTTAAACTGAACTCTATATTCTGAAGAGAAAAGGTGAGAATTGGAATGGAGGTATTCAATTTCTAATTCGAATGAAGTGATACACGTGTTGATGACAGTAGAAACATTCCATTTTCGAATTGCCTTTTTTAATTTGTGTGGTTTTGGCTGTGAATTTCCTCGTTCAGCCTATACTTTTTTTTAAATTGTATTGTTGTCATTCGATATAAAAAGGTTGTAACGTCGCATTGTAATCAGTAATCACCAATCACCACGCCAGGTTCTTCTCTGTAGGACATTAGAACAGTATTTTTCAATGAAAAACGCTTTTTATAAACAAGAATAATTATCCAAGTTAAATGATTGTGTTTTTCTTCTAAATTATCCCATCTAATGAATAGTCTAAAGTAACGGTTCATTAAAGCTAATTAGCTAGTTGCCTAGTGTTTCACACCTACGAACTAGTTAACTAGTACAAAATGTTTATTACGTAGGTACCTTGTAAGTCAGTAGTTGCTTCATTGCACTAATTGTATTAGGATAAGGAACTCATTCGAATCCTTTGGCTAGTTTCTGGTTCGAAACTCTTTTTATGTGGACGATATTGTTTATTTGTTGTCTTCACTGGCAAACAAACAACCCACAGATTGACACTTTTTTAAGGCTGAGTTTCGTAAAAATCTTTTCTCTATGCTCGTCTTGAAACTCAAAAAATATGTACAGACGCCAGCACATCAAGCTACCCGAAACTGTCAAATTTTCCCGATCAACTTTGAACCTTATGCTGTAGCGATAAAGTAGAAAATCTATCAAAGAAATTTGACAGATTGGGGTAGCTTGATGTGCTGGCCTCTGTACCACAGGCGATATAATTATGACTCTATTCTACTATTCCTTTTAGCTACACATACCTCACTCACATCTTCCCATGGAGGTAGGGAGAAACTACAGAATGCCCCCCCTGCTACGATCCTTACGTACCCCTTTTGCTTCGTTTACGTTCATACATATTGTTACGCGCCACAATTAATGCCTGACATTAGCTACCACTAGCGCCATCTAGTATCGAGTAGCAGAACTAGTAGATCAAGATGCTTCTAGAAACGTCGATACTAGAACATTCTAGAACTATCGACATCGGGTCAGTCGGGACCGGTATGTACTCGAACATTCTAGATGTTTCTACAGTAGAAGGTTCTGGAACTATCTGAGGCCCTATATAAGGCCGGTATGGGCCGCGACCGGGTCAGTATTGATTCTGCGATACAAGCGATAACATTCGAAGCGATCTTCAAGTGCGACTTAAGAGTGATCAGTAGTGCGATTGTGTTTTATAATTAGTGTGTTTGAGTTTCTATTGGTGTTATTTAATTAAAGTGTAATTTTTGGTTATTAAATCGGCAGTTTTTATTGTCACGAACCCCAAGCTCGTAACAATATGGTCATACACGCACGCCGGTTGCGAGTACCACGCACCTGACCTTTCTGTAGAACATTATCAATAATGTCGCTAAGGTTATCAATCAATCAATCAAAATATTTTTATTTCACATAAACCAACATGGGCACTTATGAAACGTCAGAAGCTAGGTGCACGGTTCCAATTGGTCATTTCCTATGGAGAAGAACCGGCAA
The DNA here is from genome assembly GCA_914767645.1 of Hydraecia micacea. Classification (NCBI taxonomy): domain Eukaryota; kingdom Metazoa; phylum Arthropoda; class Insecta; order Lepidoptera; family Noctuidae; genus Hydraecia; species Hydraecia micacea. Next base: position 2,957,056 of record OU611798.1, read on the forward strand.
GAAACTCCATGGTTACTCTTTTAAAAATAATTGGCTTTTACAATGTTTTCAAATTACAGTAGGTATGGGAGGACAGCGTAGGCCTGTCAACAAGTACCAGGTACTTGATACAATAAAAAATGGTCTACAGATCTAAAGTCTACAAGGCTTACAAAGTCCTCACATTTACAAAATAAGAATGAATCAAAAGGATAAATAAAATATAAACATCTACTAAAACCAAGAGATATGATTGCCATTTCAACCACTAATAAAGAGGTGAAAAACTAAAATTGTTTGTATATAATGTCAAATAATAAAAAGATTATGTCAAAGAAGTATGTACAAAAAAAATAAAAAATAAACATCGTGATTTGAGAGCAGTTAATAGACATTTACGTAGTTATGCCGTTAATGAGGTGCTATATAACGTCCTTCTAGGGCGTCCCCGGCGTTTCAACTCATATCTGCCTTGTAAATTCTTCTTGTCAGTCGCCTTTCATTCATCCTCTCGACTTGACCAAATCATCTAAGCAACCTAACTTTTTAACCTAATTAAATACATAAATAATTTAAGTAACATAAAACGAATACATTTATTGCTTAGCCAACACCCTGTAAAGTCAATAGAGCTTAAAACAAATCAGTGTGGATTAACGAGTAAGGATTCTTTGTGGCTAGAATCGAGTACTCGACTGCGTATAAATAGAGTAGGGACATATCCAATTACTGTTAGTCGATTTAATCCTAATACAAATCGAACAACGCCTTTGATTGGGCAATTTGACAGGTTTGTTAGAATAGGAACACGTGTAGGTACGTGTTTGACAAATAAATCTTAGTGTTTTGTTTTTTTTTTGGTTTATGATTTTAAAGGAGGTTACATAATAACATTATGAAGGAGTTTATTTTCTTTTTTCAATTTGATAAGATTTTGAGTGAAATGGAGGAAATGTCTACTACTTAGTTTTTGGTTTTATGACTTTTTATGCAGAACACATTCAGGTCGGCGTCTATTCATTACGTATAAATTAGGTTTTGAATTTAGATAGAAATGGTTGTCGTTTAATCTTACTAACAGCTGAACCCTTGTTACAGAAGACTCAACCACCAACGAAGAAGGTTCAGCAGGAGGTTCCCCTCGCATCCGGAGCCCGACGCGAGCCCCCACCCCTCCATCCCCCTCGCGCTCTTCTCCCCGCTCCCCCCGCCTTCATCCAGCCCTCTACCCTCAACAACCTGACGTACAGGATTCGGATCCAGACGTCGACGAAAGCGATGATTTCGACAAAGACGAAAAAAGAGACCCTAACGCAAACCTCGGCAAAAGAAAGAAGAAGACGAGGACAGTCTTCTCCAGATCCCAGGTCTTCCAACTAGAACAGACCTTTGATATGAAACGGTACCTCAGCAGTTCAGAGCGTGCTGGTTTAGCTGCGTCTTTACACCTAACAGAAACGCAGGTCAAGATCTGGTTCCAGAATAGAAGGAATAAGTGGAAGAGGCAACTGGCCGCGGAGCTAGAAGCTGCTAACATGGCGCATGCTGCTCAACGATTGGTCCGCGTGCCGATCTTGTACCACGAATCACGACCGACGTCGATGCCTCACACGCCAATGCCGCTGCATCCTCAGTTCAACGATGGTGTTGGTGGGGTGTACTTCCCTACGCAGGCGCCTCAGCAGCTGCAGCAGATGCCGGCGTCTCCTGTGACGTCCAGGGCCCCGCTGTCCAGTCTCGTGTAGTGTTCGCTCGAGCCCGCACGCTCGGAGGATGGACATTACTGAATGCGCTCGAAAGGGACGTGTCTGAGTGCTGTCAGTGCGGGGACTAGTCATTATTGTGAGTGTATTTGCCAAATCGTTCAAATGTAACTTATGAATAGGTTGGTTTAAGTGTTGGGCAGTGTTTGGATAGGTTTTGCGAAAGGACAGTTTTTGGAATTGTGGGATGGAGGTTTTGGAGTTGAAATTCGATACGGGTGCGACTTTTGACAGGGCAGTGTCAGTGCTGCATTAAAGAATGTTCGAAATGGGAACGCTAGGATCTTTGACAGCTGTGTAACATTTCATGAAGACAGTTTGATGTATGTGGCACAAGAAACTACGTTCTGCCACCGATACTCGATTTAAAGCAGGCAAGCAGTCAGGTAACTTGTTGAATTAAAGCTAGTGACCACGCTAAAAGGTTTTATTTTATTACCAGACCTCCATTGCCATGAGTTCTAATCTTATCTGAACACGCCCCGACCATTTTATTTACGTGCTAGATAAATTGCAACGACGTAGTACTACGTTCTATATGCTTTAGAGACAAAAGAGGTTTCACTGACATGTAAGATGGACGATTTTTTCTATGATCGGTTTTTGGCGGCTAAGTTGCTTGGGCAGGGATTAAATTGTGTGTGTAGTAGGTAGTACTAAGGCTTTACCATAAACTATGAGTAAGGGTCCAGTCCTGTGCTTTTACTGAACTTTTTCAAGGTCATGATGTGTGCAAATTAGTTCGTTTGAAGCGCAAAAACTGGCTGGCGATAAGGGTTCGTGGTAAGCCTGCGTCGTTGATAAAATATAAATAGTAAAATAATTCGACTAAATGTTACGTACAAAGATCAATGTAATTCCGTGTTGTATATTAATGTAAATAAGAATGTTGTAAATCCTCCATGTATTTATTTATTTTTCAATAAGTTTTGTACATAAATAGCTATTGAAAGAACTGAGTATTCGTTTTTTAAATGTAAGCAATCGATTTGTAGTTATTTTTTTAATTTCTGTAATTTTATAGTCTTTGTCTAGTCGCCGTTTTAAAATAAAAATTTGTTCTTAATTTGAAAATGACAGTTTATAATATTTCTTTGTCGAGAATTTTCTTAAAAAATGCTTTTTGTAACATAACTTAGTTTTTAAAAGTTAACTTGTTTAACTACTATTTTTCATTAGAGCTGTAACTTTGTATAGTGCTTCAACTTCGCTAGCTAATTCTTTGACGTTTCTTATTACTTCTTGTAAATTGGCATATCATAAGCCCTCGTACCCACGGACGATTTTTTATCGCACACTGGATTTTCATCGCACTGCTTAAGTGCCGAGAGTGGAAAATCCAACAGTGAGTTTTTTTGACGCGCTGTGGATTGCACGCTATTGGATTGTCAATGCTCTACTCAAAACCGAGAGTTGAAAATCCAGTGCACCATTAAAATCGTAGCGTTAAAAAAACGCAAAAAATTGCGACCTATGACATTCTGAAAAAAAAAAACAAAATTAAAAAGTAAACGAACAAAATGCTCACCATATTGTAAATATTTTTAAGATAAAACATACACTGTGTTACTAACTGTTTTTAAGTATTTTTAAACCTCAGTATTTTTAAATATTTATCAGAGAGAAATCGGTCGATTTCTAATCGATTATTATGTTTTTTAATTATAAACTGTGTTGCCATGTTGCTTCAATGTAATTCTGTAATATTGCTAGCCTAAATAAATAACTAATTAAAACAATGCTTAATTCTAAAATATTAATGTTATTTACTGATAGTAGTTGAATGATCTTCGTAATTGTAATATTATGCTGAGGTAAGGCGAGAAAATAAAACGAGTATGCAATATCAGTGTCGTTTATTTCACCTGATAAATTAGGTATGTGGTTTATTCAGAGGGGTAATTCTCATAATTTTATGAACGTTCACAGTCTGATCTGAGTCTCAATCTGTCAAGAATACCTGTAATTTTCCTACATTTTTGACAAGTTTTTGACAGTGATTGTCGCTGAGAAAAGATTGCGACTAGATATTGAACGTTTTTGAAAGCTGCACCCCAATTGCGTAACACATTAAATTTCTCCCCAATTACTAATCCATTGCTTCATATGTTTGAAAAATCCGTCTGCTCGACAAGTTAAATAACGCAATGTATGTTGTCGATTTGTCAAAATGAAAGGCATTGCAATTGTTAGTGTGTTACGTAATTACCTACCTAACTAGATGAGTTCAGTGTTTCCTACCGACTACTCTGAGGAGAAACACCTACTGTTGCATTACCACAAAATGACTGAGGAAATAACGAATAGTGTTGAATATTCAGAATCTCTTTATTATTAAGAGGACTACATGACCTAAAGCGCGGTCTTTGTCGGACTGCATAGAAAAGAAAGAGAAGCGCGATGCCACAACGCTGGTAATTTATTGCAAAATATGAAGCAATTATCGATTTACGAAAAATCTAGTGTTTGAACAAAAAAACTAAAACACTATAGTTTTAGTATGTTGCTTGTAGAATAATCTGACAAAAAATCATAATGATTGTATGTATATTAGTATGAATTTTGTTGTAAAAAAAAAGTTTTTAGAGGTATCTTCATGATTTTTTTCTATCGTACCAAATAAGTTGTATTATGTTTTCAACACACTAGCTTCCTCGCATTTATCCTGAAGAATATCATATATTTTTTTGAGTTTTTTTACTGTAGTTTATCATATACTTTTATTGTTTATAAAACTTGCGTTTTTTGCGTTTAGGTCTTCTAAGCCCCTTAATGATTGGTGGAGAAATCTTTATCTCTAGGATTAAGAGCGTTCATCCCGCCGTCCCGCGCGGGTAACGTTGCATTTCTAGCGGTTTTTCGTGATTATTTTATTAAGTTTAAACCCAAAGCACTATTTTTTTCAGCCAATCTAGTAGGTACTTGGCTGAATTAGCTTAAAAATAAAATAATCACGTAAATCCACTAGAAACGCGACGTTGCCAGCCCGCGCGGGACGAACGCTGAAAGTCAAATAAACAGCTAGAAGAAGAATTTATTTATTAACTATAATTACATTATAAACTATATACACTAGATACTAAAATAAAAGACTAACTAACCTACTATACAAATAAATAAAAAATAAAAAATAAACCAAAGGACACTTAGGCGTCGAAGTCGAAGAAGAATAGATTTTAAATCTTATTCTTTCTCAACATTTCATTGGTCCGTCAAAGATGCCTGTCAGAAATTACTGAAACCATACTGAAACTCATCAGTACCTACTACTGAACAAACAGGAAACTTAAGCAACGCTCCTAAAAAACAACAAAACATCAAGCAATCCCCCAATTTCAAAAAACAACTCCCAAAAACAGTAAAAATAATTAAATTACACTCAGGATCATCGCGCGTGTCGTGTTATCAGGCAATCAGAATGCCAGAAAGTAGGGTAGTTAAACGTTGGCACGCGGCGACGCCACTAACACGTTGGTGCCGCCGTATCCGGCCACGTCCGGTGTGGGAGGCACGCGTCCGGTCCGGATGCGAAGCCTGGTTTACATGGGTAATATTTTTTTAATGCTTGCAACATCCGCGTGGGGAAAGTGTGAAAGATGTTAATTTTTTTGTGGTGTTGCAATTTGTTATGTAAGTAGGTATAGATAGTTAGTGCCACCCACGAAGACACGCCCCACTCTTCTTACTATTCGCTAGTTAATTCCGCTAGTGTTTTAGTTTTTAGATCACTCACTAATAAGTAATTAGGTACTTACTGTGTATCGACAAAACTAAAACACTAGCGGAATGTTGCACACTTGTACTGTAAGCGATTAGGAAGAAGATAGGGTGCGTCTTCGGGGATGACGCTATCTGTAGAAGGTTTAAGCAGTTTTTTGGGAACAGAAAGAAAATAAAGATAAATAGGTTTATTGGCATTACAGCAAAAAATACACCTTAAACTATAAAAAACAGAAAACAACATGATAATGTGTTGATAATCAGCCGGCCTATTCTGTAAAAATCTCTCCGTGAAAACTAAGATGAAGTGAGCTGTCATTCCACCTCATGCTAGAGATTGACACTGTTCACACCTCACTTTAAGCTCAATACTCACTTCACTTATCTTTTTACAGAAAAGATCGGCGGTTGTAACTTTGTTACAACCCGCAAGAGTTCGCTCGGATGACGTAAGCGCATACTTCTTTTTTTATTTTTTTTTTTATGGATGGGAAATCATCTAATGACTCCTCCCGCTCTGGGTGGCGCGGAAGGGAGTGTCAGACTCTTACTGACTAAAACCCACCCGTGTTCCTTCCTTAGCCCTTTATGTTCCGGGGCAGCGGTAACCCTTTCGGACAAACCCGCTACCACGTAAGCGCATACTGAGGCGTCGATGGCAAGAGAGGCAACAGCGCGTGGGGTGGGAGGGCCTGCTCGTGTCTCAAGTTAACTGTTGCGGGTTGTAAGGGCATCTTACAGGGCACAGTTAGAAACTACAAATACGTAAGCAAGTGTGGACAAGCTCGGAGCTTGTGCATGAGCAGATTCCTCAGATATTTTATTTATTATTTATTGCTGAATGAGCACGCTCTTGACCTCGATCACGCCTGATGGAAAGCGATGGATGAGGTGATATGATTATATCCTTTATTGTACCTACTTATAATGAGAGAAAGAACAGGCTGCTGTGCTGTAACTTCAGACCCAATCTTCTGGCAAGAGACAAGCAAGTTCAATAGTTTAATAACAGGTAGGTAATATTAATAATACTTATCAGAAACACTGGTCCTACCTAGCATAGATTCGAATGATTTTAAAATTGAAAATACTTAATCAGCCTATAATGTTCCCACTGCTGGGACACAGGCCTTCTTTCTGTGAGAGGGAGTGGGCCGTAATCCACCACGCGGGTCCAGTGCGGGTTGGTAGATGTCACATGTTTTCGAATTTTTTGGTTCTAGGACATGCCGGTTTCCTCACGAGGTTTTCCTTCACCGTTTTGAGAACAGTGGTGATGAAATAATTTACACAAAGTAAAGCGCCTGTCTGGGTTCGAACCTACGACCTACAACTCGTAAGTCGCGGCCGATACCACTGGGCCACCACTGCTCACATATTAAATAGTTGATTCACGCATATTATAATTTACTTAGTTTAAAACTATTCATATCTATGGTATATACACCAAAATGCTATAGAATAGTGGTATTTCCGATTCAAAAATAGTTCGAATTTACGTTACGTAGGTAAACATAAGTACGTTGAGCATTTGAGCTAGGGACTCCGTACCTTTCTTAGGTATGTTCTAATTTTGAAATAATATATTACTATATTCAAAACATTAAAAAAAGGAGTTGCAGATAGTTTGCAATTCCAAAAAGTAGCTAGTAGTCTTATGGAGAGGAGTCGCTTCTATGGATAGGTACAAAACATGGTTAAAATGATAGAATCACAGTTCAGGTCTTTTTGGAAGCTAAGGCTAAAAAAATCTGCAATGTGAATAAAAAAACACGTTAAAATAAATAAATAAACTGTAGGTACTTACCAATGCAGTTACTTCATTATCAGATCGTGATAAAACTTTTAATTAGCCACTTGGCTTATTAACGATAAAATAAACTTATCTACTTACTCATTCACGAACGAATTAATAAAACAAACACGAATTAAGTAATTCCCGCTTCCGATAATTTTCACATCAATAATGTCGTAACATTTAATCAATCATCGATATTAATTAATATCCGTAATCGCCATTAACTGACCATTCATGGATATATCAATTTAATTAAGCGATTCGCGATATTAATTCGATTATTACCAGTCGTAAAAAAGTTACAAAACAGTCTGTTTCACCGCGTAAACGACGCCATGTCACGAACGCCCGCCATTATCATAAAGCAATTTGGATTTTATCGTTAAGTAATAGAGATTACATTGGTTTATCACGACAATCCTCTAATTACCGTTATGCATCCCCGGAAACGGCACGCCATACTGTCATTTTGTGTTAAAATGGACCTTATAATTGCCGCGCTATGATATCATTTCCAAAAATTCGCAGTGAAATTTTAATTGTGTCACAATTTGTTTTTGGGGCGAAGGAAAGTGGACTCTGCCAAGATATTTTGACAGTTTATTTTTAGTTTTTGTGGGTGAGTACAGCGACATCTATGGCTTTATTAGATCAAGTTAGTGCGTCGTGGAATCTCAATTTAATTAAAAATGGTGGGTTTTTATCGCGCGATCGCGCGTGCTTGCAAGTGTTGGCACGCTCCGATTGTCGTACGGCGCGCGTCGGGGATTCTCCATGTTGTTTTTATCAACTGTCACTTAATTATCGAAATTGAATTTGGAACGTGCGCCCGCCATGTTTAAGTTTTTATTAAGTGCAGCTGTTTCTTTGATTTTCATTTGCTAATGAGAATTCTTTTGCCGAGATATGCATGTTAAATTAATGGATCATATTTTTGATTTGATGGTTGCATTTTTACTATCCAAACATTTTACGTCTCCGGGGGGCATTCCCGTAATTTTAAGAACGTTCACAGTCTGATACCAGTCTCTGTCAAAAATACCTCGTAATTCCCTATATTTTTGAAAAGTTTATGACATTGTCGCTGAGATCAGATTGCGACTAGATTTTTAACATTTCTAATTACGGAAATTGGCCTTCTCTTGTTGGTGCTTAGGTATTAAAATATCTTGTATAACTATATACCTAATAAATGAATGAATGTTGGAAAGTGTGGGAGATTTTCCCCTTTATTCATAAACGTTGCTTAAAATTGTGATTAGCGACTGTTTATTCATACATTTTTGACGTTTACACCTCACTTAACTTTTAATCATCGTTTATAAATAAACCCCTTTATGCATAGTTATATCGGGGGCATGGACAATGACGCGCAAACTGTAGCTATGGATTCAGCGTAATATAGATTTTCATAGTTACATAGACTTCCATGGGGTCCGTGGCTAAATAATAACAGCCGCACAGGTCGATCGATCAGGTTAAGCTACGCTTGCCGCGGTTGGTCTGTGGATGGGTGACCATCTTTACATACTGAGACCCCTCCGTGCCTCGGATAGCACGTTAAGCCGTTGGTCCCGGCTGTCATTCGTGGATCTTTGACAGTCGTTACGGGTAGTCAGAAGCCCGAAAATCTGACAACCAGTCTTACCAAGGGGTATCCTATTACCCAGTAACTGGGTTGTGGAGGTCAGATAGGCAGTCGCTCCATGTAAAATACTGGTATTCAGCTGCATCCGGTTAGACTGGAAGCCGACCCCAACATAGTTGGGAAAAGGCTAGGCAGATGATGATGATGATGAGTTACATAGACTTCCATAGATAAACGTAGAATATTGTTATAGTTAAAAAAAATATCATTTATTATCTACCCCCCAGAGTATCATATTGTTTACATTAACCTTTTAATTGCTTAAAAGCGTCCAAAAAAAACTCCACAGTATCAATTAATAACATGTTAAGAGGTAATTTAGGTGAACTGTCAGTTATTGTAACAGATAACACGACACGAAGAACGTAATGGCCGACTCGATGTCACACCGCCCATGTTTTAATGATGACGGAAAAATACGGAACTAAAAATAATGTATGCAATATTTCTCTTTAATTGACATTTGACGAAGATACTAGCGCCATTGTTAATGGCACAGTAACTTGGTCGAGTTATACGTGTTTGTATTTAAAACTTGTAATTATTCAAATTTGAAACGGCAGATGCGTTTGAAAACGATAATCGATTTTGTATACGCGGCTAAGTTGATTAAGCATTTTAGAAATTAATCTTCAACGGATTTTGGACCTAACATTTTAGACAATAAAGTCTCATTTCTCGAATTTTGCAGAATTGTGAGCTGTTAAAATACCCGCGATTCAAAACTTGAATATTTTTTGGTTTTTTAAATGTACCTCATTGGTTTGATAATTATTTGACTGCCACGTTGGTCTCGTGGTTGCAAGCGCTACTGCTGAGCGTGGTCCTGGATTCGATTCTCAGGTCTGGTAAAGTGTTATTGGGTTTTTCATTAGGAATTTCTTAGTAACAGCCCGGAGTTTGGAAGTTGGCGGTATGATACCCCCGTGCCTCGAAAAGCACGTACTTAAAGCCGTTGTTCCTGCGCCTGATCTCTCCCCGGTTGAGATCATCAGACTATGAGAGAGTACCTAAAGGAACAGAGAGTGCACCTGTGTTTACGCACACACTTGTGCACTATAATGTCTCCTGCGTACCTGGCTAATCTCCGTTGAGATTGCCACCGCGACGGAAATCGGTCGGGAGGCTATTATTATTAATATTTCCTACAGCTAACTTTGAACCGCAACCAAGCAGTTAATGGTACCTATGTTTAGTTAAAAAAAACACAGTTTGTGTTTGAAACAATTATCCGGGTTAATGACGCGTGAAAAACAATGGTACTTTAAACAAATTAATGAAAAAGTTAATAGGATATTAATATTTGGAGTGTGTCAAATGCAGGCACATTGATCATTTTTATAGTTACTGGTGGGGTGAGTGGGGATATAGAGCGCCTATTAGACCATAATATTATTTAGTAAAACTATAGCTGGAATCGCCAAACAGTCTTGAGCAAGTGTGGTGATCAATGCCTTCTCTGTATGGCCTCTGCCCAGCAGTGGGACAATAATAGACTGGGCAATCAATCTTCCTAGCCTTTTCCCAACTATGTTGGGATCGGCTTCCCGCCTAACCGTATGCACCTGAATACCAGTATTTTACATGGAGCGACTGCCTATCTGACCTCCAAAACCCAGTTAATGAATAACATGAAAGTCTGACAACCAGTCTCACCAAGGGGTGGCGAGACTGGTTGTCAGACTTTAAGGCTTCTGACGACCCGTAACAACTGTTACATATCTAAAATTGACAGCCGGGACCAACGGCTTAACGTGCTTTCCGAGACACGGCATTAAGAGGCTAACATCTAAATAGCTCTATCTAAAGTTAAAAATTCAATAAAACCTTTCTCCATAATAACATAATAATTCATTTCTAATCGCTGGGCGTGTTCACCTAAAAATTGTACATAATACGTTGTATATAACGTTATTGTATAGTAAATAGGTGCTCGACAGTGTAACGAGCGAATGTCGTGCAGCCACTGTGCTTACAATTGCTACACTTCTCGGAGCCGATTTCAATATCAGAGAGCGAAAAAATTACGACGGAGGTACTTTTTTTAACACGCTTTTATTAGCTTCACTTGTAACTACCTAATTATCGAACAATGTAATCAAATCTTAGAATTCAATTTTAACCTACTTCTAATTATCGTATCGAAATGAAACTTTGTGTGTATATGTTGTTCGGATGACAAAACTTTAATTTGGTATCTTGGAGCCGATCTGATGATGGAGCCAGGAGGTGGATAGTGGGACTCTTCAGTGGCTACTAGTAAACCCCTCGAGGTTAGGCTCATATGATTTGTTTCGACGAGTCCAATAGATAGGATAAGCGTGTGTTTTAGTTTTTTTAAACTACAAATTTTAATTGATAACTTTTATCTTTTCTTTCAGCTTGACTCGTATAACACTAAATAAAGCGCCTGTTTGAGTTCGAACCTGCGACCTACAACTCGTAAGTCGCGGGCGTTACCAATTGGACACCAATGCTATGTTCAAGCTTTTATTAAATTATAAACAGGTAAAGGCCCCTTAAGGTGAGTACAGTAATTTTCACCCACTTCTAATAACACAGAGTGGTTCAATGCGGCCGAGACGATCGAGCCATTACAGGCTGTTTAGTGTGACTGTACACGAGCAACAAGACAAGACAATGCAAGACTGTGTTGTTTGTAAGGAGGTTCTATACGGCTCTCCGACTATCAAGCGATTACAGGCTGTTTAGTGTGACTGTACACGACAAGCAAGACATTAAAGACAATGCAAGACTGTGTTGTTTGTAAGGAGGTTCTATACGGCTCTCTGACGATCGAGCCACTACAGGCTGTTTAGTGTGATTGTGTACGAGCAAGCAAGACAAGACAATGCAAGACTGTGTTGTTTGTAAGGAGGTTCTATACGGCTCTCTGACGATCGAGCCACTACATGCTGTTTAGTGTGATTGTGTACAGGCAAGCAAGACAAGACAATGGAAGACTGTGTTGTTTGTAAGGAGGTTCTATGTCTCTCCAACGATCGAGCCATTACAGGCTGTTTAGTGTGATTGTGTACGGGCAAGCAAGACAAGACTATGCAAGACTGTATTGTTTGTAAGGAGGTTCTATACGGCTCTCTGACGATCGAGTCATTACAGGCTGTTTAGTGTGACTGTAAACGAGCAAGCAAGACAACGCAATACAAGACTTTAGAGAAACAGTATGTAATAAGGTAAAAATATTGGTCTTTGGCAGTACTGGACAGAGAGAGGTGGAAAGAGAGTAAGGAGGCCTTTGCCCACCAGTGGGACATCAACGAAAAAAAAAGTATCAATTCAGGCACAAGAAAACAAGACGAAATTGTCTTGATCGTGCAAGACTAGTGGGGAGGTTTAAACGGTTTTCAAAGTCATCATCTGCCTAGCCTTTTCCCAACTATGTTGGGGTCGGCTTCCAGTCTAACCGGATGCAGCTGAGTACCAGTATTTTACATGGAGCGACTGCTTATCCGACCTCCACAACCCAGTTATTGAGTAATACGATACCCCTTGGTAAGACTGGTTGTCAGACTTTCGGGCTTCTGACTACCCGTAACGACTGTCAAAGTATCTGTAGCTATTAGAAACTGCAGTGATGTGATAAAAATGAATGTCACTTATTTCTTCTTTGGCAGTTTTGGTGTGTCAAATGTGATATTAAAATAACAATTAATGTCACTTATCTGGCAGTTTGGTGTGTCAATGGCAAGACAGTGAATTAAATTCTGTTGACCCAAAACTTCGCCTCTTCCACGGGATCGTCGGGGCTAGCGCAAGGGTCAATTAATTTCTTGTCTTGCATCGGGCAGGTGTGTCGGGGCACTAACGCGCATATAATAGCGGTCGACATAACTATTGTTTATTGACTCTGTCCAAGTTTAACGCGTCCTTTCAATGTATGCCCGGCCCTTCTTGACTGCTAAATAGTCTTGACTGCTAAATAGTTAAATACTTTACTTTTAATGGTTGTGTTGATATTCTTTGCATGTTAATTTATGTTTTAAAATGGATTACGTTAGAGGATAGTACCTAAGTAACTTTCGGCCTAGACTTACGAGTAGTTACGAGTCGGTCGTAGGTTCGAATAAAGACAGGCACTTTACTTTGTGTATATTATTTTATCACCACTGCTCTCAAAACGGTGAAGGAAAACATCGTGAGGAAACCGGCATGTCCTAGAACCATAAATTCGAAGACATGTGACATCTGCCAACCCGCACTGGGCCCGCGTGGTGGATTACGGCCCACTCCCTCTCACTGAAAGGAGGCCTGTGTCCCAGCAGTCGGAACATTATACGCTGATTATAGTAAGGAAGGACAACTGTTAAATCGTCTGTTCCACAAGCGGTGGGACACTACTTAATATCGTGCCCTGCGTGTCCTGTCAGCTGCACGTTACAGGAACTGATGGACGCTGGTGATGGCGCCAAACAAGTAGCCGAATTCCGGGCCGAGACCTTTTTGTTTGTCATCGATACGCTATGAAGAGGAAGTATTGTCATTCGTTCTTAGTTCGAGCCCAATACTCGTCTTATGTCCGTAGATGATACGGATTCGGATGACGTGCATAGTGAGTAGACTCCCTGGAGTGGGGGACTCGGTCTTCTTATGTGCTTAGGAGGTCCACTGTGAGTTCTAGTCACTAGTTAGTACGAGTCTGATAAACTACACCTTCGTCAGGCAGAAAGTATATCTAAGCACTGGAGTTACCTACTTCAGAAAAGACAATAAGGGAAAAATATTAAAAAAATGAGTTTGCATATATATTGTTATGTAGTTTTTATCTACAACCTAGTGGAATAATTGACTATTGACTTAACAAACCCATTAAACAGCTGTACCTACCCACCATCCAACTAGTCCATATTGCCACTTATCACAAATTATCAACTCCCGCGCAATTTAACCCGCTGCCTGCAAACAAACATACAGAAGACCGTTATTACGGCACTATCTCGCGGTTAGATCTAATTCAACGATGCGCGATAATGAATTTTTGGGGGCGAAGCGTGCGCAGGCGCAGGCCAGCGTTTTAGGGTTGACGAGCTTAGAAAAACGGTGTTGTTATGTAATTATTTTGGTTAGTTAAGTTTTAATTAGTTGTAGGCATCGGTCGAATTGAATAAGATATTTTCTTGACTCTTCCTGTGATACTCTAAGTCCAAAAGAATTTCTCAATATCTTTATTGTCTCTCTTCTTCTGCATGCCCTACTCCCTAATTGTGTAACACACTATCAATCTCAATTCAAGTCATTTTGAAGGATACATAAATAAATATGTTCGAAAAACTGTCTGCTCAACAACGTAAATAACGCAATGAATATTGTTGAACTGTCAAAATGAAAGCCATTACTCCGCTGGCTTGTTCCTGATCGACAAAATATTAGGTACAGACGTCAGCACATCAAGCTACCCGAAACTGTAAAATTTTCCCAATCAACTTTGAACCTTATGCTTTAGTGACAAAGTTGAAAATTTTACAGATTGTAGTAGGTTGATGTGCTGGCCGTCTGTACATTAAATCAATATTATTTGAATTGTATGATCATTGTTCACTGGATCCTTGCTCAATTAACGGTCAAGTTTGTATTGTAGATATTTTGTAGAGTATGATGCCTAAAGGCTAATTTTCAATCATCTGTTAACTTTATTCGAGAAATAATTTTGAAATTTTGACAGTTATTTCATACAAAAACTGTCAAACGTCAATTTTATTCCTCGAATAAAAGTTATCTGGCGATGGAAAAATCAGCTCTTAGTCAAGGCATTTATTTCAATAGAACCTTCACTTACAGGCAGTTTCAATCTGTCTAGAAATCATGAGAGTGTAAGTAATATGGTATTTCTGTAGGATTACTTGCATGTCGCCAGAAACGCAAGTGGTCAAATACGCATGTCGCCAGAAAACGCATGTCGACAGAAACTCATCTCGTCGTCAGATTTGCACTACGTCAAAGACGCAGCTCGACAAACACGCAACTTGTCATACCTATTTGATTTGTCTGAGAGGTAAGTACCATCGCGGACACTGGCGGTGGACCACTTCTCAACCTTATCACCAAGGGCATTGAAAAGTGGTCGACCGCCATTGTCCGCGGCTGTACAAGGTTAAGTAAAGGTATAAGCAACGGCTTATATGATCATTTCAAATTCACACTAGAGTTTTCAAATTTTACCTCTGGCAGCAGCAACCTAACAGCATCCTTATTGTTACGACAATAAAGATCAATGTGACTTTGACAGACTTGCCAGTGACAGCAACCCAATAGCACCCTTATTTTAACGACAATAAAGATCACTGTGATTTTGACAGTGATGCAAAATCAAAGGTAAAATTAATAACTGTTAAAGGACTACCACACCACAGACACCAAACTACGTCGCACACCACACTATGTCATCGTTTTTCAACTGCACATACCGACGAAATCAAGAAATAACAAAAAAAATATACATCATTTCGCGATTTTATCGCTAGTACCGCAAACCCATCGTATATTATGCCTCAGGGGTGAGTTCTTACTTCTTACGCATTCAAAATTAAGACAGATTCCCCGAAAAACATATGGTGAGTAACCCTATACAACGATATTTTGGACGAATTTAATTAAACATCCCGATAAAAAGCGGCCAAGTGCGAGTCGGACTCGCACACGAAGGGTTCCGTGCCACCGTACAAAATTGAACTCTAGAATATTTTTTTAAATTAAGTAAGTAAGTAGGTACTTACTTACTTTAGTAAAATAAAAAAAAAAACAGATTTATATTTTTTTTTCTTATAAAAACACGCACCTAAACCCGAATATAAGTCATGCTTTTCTGTGACTTAAGCAGTCCATTTTTACACAGAAAAGTGCGAGGTAAGTGCGGGTTTAGGTCACGCGAGCTATAAAATAGTATACGATATGAGTGACTTAACTACTTAAGTAGTCTATTAATGCACAGCGTTGCAATAATGGACTACTTAAGTCACACGTATCGTAATGTACAGACGCCAGCACATCAAGCTACCCGGAACTGTCAAATTTTCCCAATCAAATTTGAACCTTATGTTTTAGCGATAAAGTTGAAAATCTATTAAAGAAATTTGACAGATTGTAGTAGCTTGATGTGCTGGCGTCTGTACTATCCTTGTATGCGCCCCCTTTAATTTTTATCTTTATTTTATTTTTATTACTAGTTGTTACAGCGGCCATAGTAGTACAAGCTTTGAAAATTTAAAGTATCTATTACGGTTTAAAAGATACAGCCCTGTAACAGACGGACGGACGGACAGCGGAGCCTTAGGTTCTCGTTGGAACCCTCTGGGTACGGAGCCCTAAAAAGTACAAAGTTAAATTAAAAAACATAATTTTAAATAATTTATGGCAGATCATCACGACATGTTTTCCAAAAAACGCATTATTTTTGTTTATAATTAATAATTCATTAAAGTTTGCATTTTAAGTGAATGTTTATTATACCGATATTGAGTTTAACATGTTGACTACTGACGTTAATTTGATGCAATAAAATAATTAATTAATGAGTTACGGAATTTTGTAAGCGATAGCGACCGTGTGTGCTAATTACTATATTCTTTTATACGCAACTAGCGATCCGCCCCGGTTTCGCACGGGTGTAATTTACATGTGAAGACGGTATTCAGCGGGGTAATTGTTTTAACACAAGCAATGGCTTTCATTTTGACAGTTCAACAACATTCATCGCGTTATGTACAGACGCCAGCACGTCAAGCTACCCGAAACTGTAAAATTTTCCCAACCAACTTTGAACCTTACGCTTTAGCGATAAAGTTGAAAATCTATTAAAGAAATTTGACATCTTGTAGTAGCTTGATGTGCTGGCGACTGTATGTTGTTGAGCAGATAAACTTTTCGAACAAGTACTGGATTAGCAATATCCTTCGAGATGGTTGAGATTGTGATGGAAACTTGGAAAGTGTGTTCCGCAATTGGGTGCAGCTTGTTCACGACATGTTGTGAGCCAGCGCGAGCGGCAATGCGTACTTACATTCTGCTTCGTTGCCCAGTTCTCGCCGAGCGCCTCGTCGTCTGCCATTGCCGAAACTCGAGCGAAGTGAGTGGTAGGGCAGTATGTAAACACAAACTTCTCTCGATCCTGCTGCAGCAGTATTTAGGGATTTATTGCCGGCAGCGCAAGGGGCAGCGGCAGGGGCTGAATGTAAATGTAGTATAAAATACACAGTAATAACAATACAAACCGTGCTGCGTAGTCCTCGAAAAACCTCAAAATTTCGGTCTTCTTTTAGTTTTTGTCTTCATCATCATCATTCTCCTGCCCTCATCCCAATTTATTTGTGGTCGGCGCAACATGTCTTTTTCTGCCATACTTCTCTATTAGACGTCATCTCGGTAGTCACCCCCTTTCTAACCATATCATCATTCACACAGTCCATCCATCGTTTCTTTGGTCTTCCTCTACTCTTATAGCCATCGAAATTCATACTCAAAATTTTCCTCATTTCTCCGTATCACATGCCCATACCATGACAACCGATTTCCACACAACTTTTCAGTTACCGGTGTCACTTTCAGACTTCTTTCTTATTCTATCCATTCGTGTAACACCACAGATCCCTCTTAGCATTCTCATCTCAGCTGCATGCAATTGCCTTTCATTCATCCCTTTTGTGAATATAAATACATAAATACATAAAATAGATAAACAATCGTTGGTAGACCAATAAATAAATACCTAAATAAATAAGTTGAAAATCTATTTAAAAAATTTGACAGATTGTAGTAGCTTGATGTGCTGGCGTCTGTACTTCAAACATTGGCCATTTTTCACAAGAAGTTTAAAAACTTGGTTTAGTTAAGTACTTTACTAAACAACTAGATCTGTATATTTTTTCCTCGTAGAATGAGTACTTTAATCGATATCCTGCTCGAAAGACGGCAAAACTACAATTTTTGTAAAAATGGCCAATGTTTGAAGTTCTTTATCTCATGTTCTATTAGGACTATAAACCTACGGCTACGCTAAAACTGTAGCAAATTGTAACTATTTCCGAATACTTAATTCACTTTTTAGAAATATTTTTGAGTCAAAAACTAAAAACAGTGACTTGCCTAAATGTCAGGTTTACATCGCTACAAAGCTATAAATATATATATTCATATGTATATTTCATTTGTTATTTTTATTGCTGTTTTTTATTTATATCTAATCGTATGCTGCACTGGCTGACGTCATCACGTCAACACCGGCTGTCGCTGAAAACCAGCGCTGGGGCTCTGTCTCGTATACGGTCTTAGCATTATGCTGAGCGATGGCCGTTTTGCGTAGACGTAACGCATGTTTTCTCCCAAATTGTTATAATGTTTCTTTTTTTTGTGGTTTTTATGCGTCATGTTTGCCGCAAATAAACGTATTTTCTTTATTTATTTCTATTCTCATATAAAACGTTTCTTAACCACGCATTTATTTAAGTATGTCATTTTATTTCCAAACCAATAATTTATCCCCTTCAACCAATCATACTAATCTTCCATCTGCAGTGAAGCCTACCCTCTTTGTTAATAAAACAATTAATATTCGTTACACGATGTTAGCCGATGTTTCCCGATGTTTTGGCTCCGGCGCATATATTAGCATGTTGTTATGTTCCGGACAGCCGGATGGACGGACAGATATCCGTGTAATTAGACTATAAATTAGATGGGACTGTGCAGTGGGTTGGTACAAAGATGTGTTGACATTATAAACTACTGACTACAGGATTTTTCAGTGACAGTCTGGAGTCTGGAGTAACTGTCTGTCATTAAGAAATCAGCCAAAATTCCACAATGTTTGAAGTCCTGCCTCTCTCTTTAACCAGTGGTTCTGCCCACCATGACGTACGGTGCTGAGACGTGGATGCTCACGCAGGAGGCAGGGTACAGGGTGAGAGTGGCACAGATAGCCATGGAGCGTTCCATACTTGGCATATTAATAAGGCTTATAGACCGACGTCCACAGACGTAGGAAGGTTTTTGATATCGGAAAAAGAGTTATGTTGGGCAGGACACCAGAGGGGCTTTACAGTCTCCCCAGGGATGTGCCTTCCTTACAGGCGTTGCACAGGGGGTTCTGAAATTGGTATTTTAAGAGGAACCAGGACTACCCTATGTGCTGAGGGTGATCACCGGGGTGGTTTTAGTGAGGTAAAAATTCCACTCTCCACTCTCCCCGGAGGTCGGGAGCTTTTCGAAGGTTTCCCCCCGAAAACAAAAAAAAAAAGGACACCAGAGGGGCAATTCTCGTAATTTTAAGAACGTTCACAGTCTGATCTCAGTCTCAATCTGTCAAAAACGCCTCTAATTTCCCTACATTTTTGACATTGATTGTCGCTGAGATGAGATTGCGACGTTCGAGTAGATTTTAAACGTTTTTAATAACGGGAATTGGCCTCCTGGTAAGGCGCAGTAATGACAGATGGAGTAAGGCAGTGACTGAGTGGCGTCCAAGGCCTGGGAGACGTTTACCTAGGTACAGTCACCAAAAGAGATAAGTAACCAGGGTCGTCGGATAGTTGAAGTTTATTAAGAAACCGATGGAGGTTTTCGAATGAAATTTAATTTGATAAATTAATTGTTTGTTTTCTATTAATTTAATTTAATTTCATTCGAAAATATCCGTCGGTTTTTTGCTAAACTTCAACTATATCCGACGAGCCTGGTTTCTTATCTCCTTTAGTGACTGTACATGATAGCTTAACTATAGTTGACTCTGATTTGCATCACTCTCCAATCACTTATCAATATTTATTTATTTAACTAACTTCACTTTCATTACTCACAAATTAAACCTAATCCACAGAAATAATTACGTAAATACGAAAAAAAAAAACAAAACAATTAAGGGTGCGTTTTCACTAATGCGTAATTTATGTAAAAACGCGGCGCGGCGCGGCACAAATCCAATTACGCACTCGCGATGGATGATAAGGACAGTGCTGTTCATCCACGCTGGTTAGCAAGCAGCTTTCATTTGTATGATTAGCATTTGGAAAAGTTGATTCTGTAGGCGTTTTTGACAGTTGCAATATTGTTGTTCCTGCTAAAAAGACCATAATATATGCTATATGCCTAGCCTCTTCTCAACTATTTTGGGGTCAGCTTCCAGTCTAACTGGATGCGGCTGAATAGGTACCAGTATTTTACATGGAGCGACTGCCTATCTGACCTTCACAACCCAGTTACTGGGTAGCACGATACGCCTTTGTTAAGACTGCTTGTCAGACTTTTGGGGTTCTGACTACCCGTACTGACTGCCAAAATTCTTCGAATGACAGCTAGGACCAACGGCTTAGCGCGCTTTCCGAGCCGCCAGAGTCGATCAAAGGTTAAGCTACGTTTAACCGTGGATGGGTGACCAGTCATTACATGTTGAAACCCCTCCGTGCCTCGGAAGGAACGTTCAGCCGTCATTGGTTCCGCTGTCATTCGTAGATCTTTGACAGTCGTCATGGGGTGTCAGAAGCCCAAAACTCTGACAGCCATCCTTGGTAAGTAACACGCAATCTCAGTGTTAAGCACCTCCATTAAACCTGGTAAAGTGGGGCTACCTCGACGGAATGGCCGCAAGGTGTGGATGTGAAGCTTTGTAGCAAACGATGCTCCACCTCCTATCCTTCCCTCTGTGTCCCAAAATTTGCAGTACTTTGACCTCTGCGCTGCCACCGACAATGCCGTGGAAGTGGCAAAGCTTTGGGCCAACAAGATCTGAGAAAACTCGAGCCAGCGACAAGAAGAAGATGTAGTTTTAGGCATGTAATATAAAAGAAAGAAAGGAAAGAAAGAAAAATTGTTTATTCTGCACAAACAAAACGCACATTTTAATTAAAATTAAAATAAAAAAAAGACATAAAATATACACATATACAACGTAGTCAAAAGCCTCGTACTCAAGCTTAAAAATGTTGACAATTTTGTTTTGTCCATTGCTTGATGTTAGGGCCAGGGACCAAAGACAAAAGAAAGATATACTGATATTTAGCTGCATCCGGTTAGACTGGAAGCCAACCCTAAAAAAGTCGGAAACAGGTTAGGCAGAAATTCAAGTTAACATGCAAACTAGGTAGTTAATAAAACTCTCACATATTTTAATCTTTAAAAGCTGGTTCCTTATCTCCCAAGTTTCTAAAGCATGCTAAAACGCACTAAAACGGAAATATAAAAAGTTATCGCATCCAGATCGATGTGTTTCAAACTTCGTGGTGTCAAACTGTCGACAATAAGCGGCCATCTTAAAAACATACGATTCCAATTTCAAAATGCACCGTGTGATGTACGGCTAGAAGAAAGTACTGTCGCGTATTTTTTTTTTTCATCCTACTTCCAATACGGTAGTTGTAATGGTAGTCGTTGTTGTTGTAGTTGTGTCATAATCATCGTTTTTATTAGTTCTGTAATTAGTTTCAAACCAGCTTGTGTAATCCATCAAAAAAACGTTAAGTGCCTTTGAAATCGAAACACCTAAAACACGGAGCAGCCATGGCAAAAACCAAAAACAAATCAAATTACTCAACTGTCTCTAAATAACATCAACGTCAATTAAATCTAATATAAAATAACCCTAATTAGTTCAATCAAAAACAAATTGATGTCGCACCAAACATTTCAATCACACGAAATTCAAATTAGCCATAATAAATTAAATGTTGCCACAGCAATAAATTAATGATGAATTGCGGTAAAGCTTTTGTAACCATAATATAGTTTATTGATGCGAATCATAATTGGCACTTTATATAAAATTTTATCATTTTCAGTTAATTAGTCGTATGATAGACAGATACTTTATAGATTGCTTAATTACATTAATTCGATAATTGTTAGCATCATTTATTGTGAAACATTTTCAATTTAATGTCCATTTTGGGTGATCGCTTTAAAAACGGGATAATGGAGGAGCCCATTTGTATAAAGATTAAATAAATTTATCATTAAATGTAGGTGTAATGTGCTCGGCTTTTATGTATTAAGTATGTTCCTAGGATAATTTCCTGTGGCTGAAATCTATTATTCCCTTCAGCGAAAAAGTTAAAAACTTGGGGATATTTATTGACAAGAACTTCTCTTGGACTGCCCAGCTACAGGAAGTTAGCCGCAAGCTATTTGCATCCGCTGCATCTTTGAAGAGACTGCGTAATTTTCTACCAACTGCCACCAAGATTGCGCTTGCACAGTCCCTTCTTCTGCCCATTCTTGATTATGCTGATGCCAGCTATCTTGACCTTACCCAAGACCAACTCGATAAACTTGAGCGGCTTCAAAATGTCTGTATAAGGTTCATATTCGGTTTGCGTAAATATGACCATGTTTCTGAATTTCGTGTGAAGCTCAAGTGGTTACCAATTCGCCTTCGCCGGAATGCTCATATTCTTTCCCTATTGTATAAGGTGCTCTTTTCCCCTTCCACCCCTCTCTATCTTAAAAAACGTTTTCAGTATCTTTGCGACTCCCACACGAAGTTTTTGAGATCATCGGATAATTTAAAGCTTAAAATGCCAATGCATTCCACAATTTTTTTTGACAAATCCTTTTCTGTTCAGGCCGCTCGTTTATGGAATGCATTGCCAGTTCAAATAAAACGCGCGCAATCGTTAGCTGTATTTAAGAGACTCGTGAAGGAGCATTACTTGTTGTTGTAATTTTATTTTCGTAGCTGCAATAATCTGTAGTCATCATTTATTTTCGTTGTTTATATGTATATATAATATGTATTTATTTATGTATCTATTATACAGCATTATATATATGTATCTATGTATCTATTATAGTATATTATTTTGCACCACTGACAACCCCATTTTTTTATATCCACGCAATCACTGTCCATTCCAAGGTTGCCTGGAAGAGATCGCAGAAAGCGATAAGGCCGCCCATTGTATGTTTTATGTGAATCATCGTTTTTATTGTAATGTTTTTTCTGGTGTACAATAAAGTATATATAAATAAATAAATAAATAAAATAAATAAATCTAGTAAAACCTATTTTTTTATAACACTGACGCTTTAAATAGATATTCAAAAATAAAATGCGAACAGTAATTTCTTGGTGCCATACCCAAGAGGGAGTGTCCAATGACACCTCGTTGTTTTGAAATAAGAATGCCGCGTTCGCAATTTGAAACTACGAATTACATGTTTAAAAAAACGTAGGGAGCCGTACTTTTCTTTTTTGCTTATATTTAATGCCGCAATAATCATTCATTCGTACAAACAAATTTTATTCTAAAATGGACTTTATTTACTCTGTATAACGCGTTGTTTGTCTTTTCGAGGGTGGCCAAATAAGTTTGTCGAATTACACAAAGCCGTTTATTTTTCCTTTTGTTGAGTATTAACGCGCCGATTTGGGCGTTAAGTTCCTTTTTTAAAAATGAATAGGTAAATAGTGTTGGGTCGTGTTACAAAGCTTCTAAATCATAGATATTTAGTCGATTATAGACTTAGTAATACTGTTCTAATGGCTCTTACAATAAGGTTCACTTTGAAGGTTGTTTGTGATATTTAAAAATAAATTGTAACTCAAAAGCTCTTTTATGGAGTCGTTGATTGAAATTAGAAACGAATCACTTTATATTTTAAAACGTATTAAAGTTTGTTTTTTGTTCGACGTTTTATATTTTTTTGCGGATCATGAGAAGAATTGTGTGACAATTTCTTGGCTTCGAATCACGTTCAAATGGTAGCCAATCACAATTTAAAAAGTTCGACTGGATTTTATAATATTGATGTTTTATTTTATCTTCATCTATTTGAGCATGGTCTTTAACGATTTAGTCGATGATAAAATACGTTATTTCTAAGGTATTTTCTACTAACTTTAGATATTTGGTTGAAGCGGTCAACGGTTTCGGGAAAACACTCGTTTTGGCGCTTGGGACGCTTTTAAACAAAAGGTTGAAAGCATGACTGCTTTGTTGGACTAGTGGTTGCAAGTGCTACTTCTGTCTGAGCGTTAGGTCCTGGTTTCCATTCGCAGGTCGGGCAAAGTTAAAGTGTTATTTGGTTTTTCCGTCTGGAATTCCTCAGTAGCAGCCGCCCGGGTGATGGTAATAGGCTTGCCCCCTGTTACATGGGACTTGAACATAACTGGCAAAACGTTGGTGTACTATGGGATCTATGGGTAGGTAAACCTCTGCCTAATCCTTCGGGGAATGTGTGTGTGTGTGTGTGTTAAATAAAAGACGCACACGAAAGACGCAGACGCACACAGAAAGGGAAATACGTATTATTTAAATAACGGTTAATAAATAAAGTACCTAATGTAATTTGACGATTAATTTACCATCACAATAGTGATGTTCTGTATATCCGTTACGACCGATAGTCGATTAATAGAGACGTATAATTAGTTACCTAGCATTAGGGACTTTCGAAGTGACATGTCAACTGTCAGGGGTACAATGTCACCTTTATTTTAATTGTTACGTCAATGACATCTGCTGGCGCTTTGAATTTATTATATTGAAGTTGTAGATAGGAAAAAGTTTTATTGTTTTTGTTAGGTGAACATTAATTTTGTTGATTTAAGATTATAGTATTATAGTCCTCTTCACCGTATAATCTGGAGATAAGGACCCAGACTAGGTAAGGGCTATAAAGGTCCGTGGCATACTTTTTGTTTGGTCCTTTGGTTTTGTGGGTTTGGTCTTACTATGTTTTCTGTTTGCATTGATATCAAAAGGCCAATAATTGTCGTAATTTAAAACGTTCAGAATCTAGTCGCAGTCTCATCTCGGCGACAAACAAATGTCAAAAATGTAGGGAAATAAGAGATATGTTTGACAAATTGAGACTGAGATCAGACTGTGAACGTTCTTAAAATTACGAGAATTACCCCTCTGTTATCGATTTATAAGGTATAATGCGTGGCCGCCATTTTGAAAATAAATCAAAATGGCGCTACAGTGGGTATGCCAGCCTTCATATAATAATCTTTAATTCTCCTTTGCATTTCTTTCGTGAGCTCTCTGATGACTTACGAAACCTTTGGTCTTGAAAACCCGATCACAGAAGTGTACAGAAGAGCTGATCAGCATCATTTTTGGGATGCGTGAAGAAGCCTCCTCGTGTAGCGCAGTTTGTTCCGCCTGTTACTCAAGTGAACCGAGCGCTCGGCGCATACTGGACAGTCACACCCAACACCTTATTTGACTGGCCAATTCTTCCCTTGTGGTGGTGGGGCTAACGCCCGCCTGGTTTGCGACCACCCTCCCACCGGAGACCGGCGTCGAGCAGCCTGCTGTGTTTCGTCGATGCGTGGGAGTTCCAGTGCCTTAGGCATCTTCTGGGCACGCTCGTTCCATTATAGACCTCATCCATCGCTTTCCATCAGGCGTGATCGAGGTCAAGAGAGGGACCATTCAGCAAAAAAAAAAAAACGAGGTATATGACGACTTTGGGCGGCTTTTGCGTAATTGGCGCTTCTTGTCAAGATCTTCAAGACGATTTGTTTCAAAGCATTCAGTTGCATTAGAAGAGATAGTTATCAAACACGAACTTAAAAAACGAGCCAGCCAATGTCTGAAAAATGGTAATGACTTAACATTCCACTAACTTTAAAATACGTTTTATCTTCAAATGAATGGATGGTCGATTTTTAACAATTAATGCTCGAGACCCGTGGACATTGGACATTAATTCTATCGCCCCTCTGAAGTGGACATCTAAGTATGTGAGGTGTGTGCGACTACGGGTAGTGGAGACTTGGGACAAGATTCTGGCTTTTGAATAGGGGGATAGATATCATGGGTATACAGGTTGAAATTGAAAACATGCGACAAACCGAAATTAGAGATTGTTTTCATTATTATGAACAACTTTATTTACCACGGGAACGAAGCTACAATCGCGAAAAAAAAATCAGCTCTTCCCTAGATTTTGAAGAGTTATGCGAACATAAATGTAGGGAACAGCTGATTTTCTTTTTCACGATTTCAGGTTTGGTCCCATAGTAAAAGTTGTTCACAATGATCAGTACAATCTCCTATTTCGGTTTGTCGCATGTTTTCAATTTCACCCTGTATTATGATCAAAGTGAATTAAGTATTTTATAACTGCTGTAAGTATGAGAATTTTTATTTTTTTACCCGATTGCGGCAAAGCTAAAAAGAAAGGTTAAGTATGTCTTTAACAGTCTATGTATATTTGTAATTACGTATGTGCCAATATTGCGCTCAAACTACCCATAAAATTTTGATGAATGAAATGTCAACCGAGTCATTATCATGGTCCGAGTGATACTAAATATGTTGGACTAAATAATTATGGTTTTAGTTTTTTATAAGAAGAATACGTACAAAATTTACGAGAAATCCCAGATTAAAAACCGTCACGCACAAGAAGAATATACCTAGTTTATTTTGTCATATTACTAAAACTTATTATAATAAATTGTCAATTCTATGACAACTGCTTTTAGCTTTATCGATTGCGTATACTGGAACATTTGCACATCTCATGATAAGTAAAACCTATAAGGACATCTCGTACATCTGACAGTCATCGTCCTTACATTACTCATCATTCATACACCTGAAAAAAAACTTTGCCCAACTCCAAACTCTACAAAGCAGCATGACATAATTTATCAGTTAAAACTAAATGGATAAAGCAGTTGCCAGTGGTCAAAACACTCCGTATCTAATTGTAATTTTATTTAAATGGCGACACGGCCGCGGGGGCGCGTGGCCCACATTAGGGGATGATATTTCAAACGGCGGAGATACGTATCTTTGCTTACCCCTCGATGTGTACGCGTGATGATATTTTAATATTAGTTTTTGATAAGTCATTTTTTTAGATGCAGTTGTTAATGTTCAATCGACTAATGCGATTAGTGAATCGATTAGCAGATTAATAGATTATGCAATCGACTAAAACTAATGAATTTTGTCCTTCACCATTGGTTTCTGTGTTTTTTTTTGTTTCCAAAATACGAATGCGAGTAATAATCTCACATATCTTTGATCTTTGTTCTCTTCTTTCTTCTTCGTTCATTTCTTCATTATCAAAATCATATAAAAAAGTTTTTATTTTTCACTTTTTAGTTGTACCTACTCCACAGAAATTCAAATAACACTAGTGCATTGAAGAATTGAAGAATAATAATTACATAATGTATTATACACTAAAACCTTCCTGAAAGTATGTCGATCACATTAGTGAAATAATTATCAAAATTGGTTCATTAGTTTTTGAGAAAATCGCGGACATACATACATACGGGTCGAATACAGAACCTCCTTTTTCGAAGTCGGTTAAAAATATACCTTCAAGCTGATCGGAGGAAGCCCCAATTTGGAGGTAGCTACGAACATAAATCCGTGCTCAAAGCCCCCGTTAATAACGTTACTTTGACTATGCTATACTCCGTTTTTTGTTGCCGTTCGCCGGCTGGAGTACTGGAGCACTTTTTAATTCTTTTGACGCTGCCGCTGGTTCGGGAGGCGCGTATGTGTTGAGAAGTCTTTACACAGGCCTGCGAGATGGGAGAAGGTATATACAGGGTTATTTTTCAAAGACCAGCCTAATTTAAGGGTGTGGTACAGACCATAAAACTGAAAAATTTTCTCCATTAGACCAACATCGAAATCGCGAAAAATTTATCAACTGTCCCATAGAAAACGTATGGGACGGCTGAATTTTTATTCGCGATTACGATATTCGTCCCATGGAGAAAGTTGCTCTGTTTGATGGTCTATACCGCACCCTTAAATGTGGCTAGTCTTTGAAAAATAACCCTGTATATGTTATATTGATTGTGGGAGAAAATAGTGGTCACATTTTATAAACTACGCACGCACACGTACACGGGTCTAGCTAGCGTCGTAGGTTCTTCATCCATTTTGGTTTGTTTTGACTCTACAGCGGAAAAGTGACAGTAATTTTCATAGTTTTAATTCATTTTGGGATAAAAATTACCTATACATAAGGAGTGAAACCAATAAAAATAGATTTAAAAATAAATTAAATAGACATTATTTAGAAATGATTTAAAGTGCTACCCTGAGTCTTAAGTTTGACTTTTTAAGTTGTGTATAAAGACTCTTCAGACCCTACAGTCAAACCATTACTACGGTTTTGTGTAGTGGTTATAATAAATAAATAAATAATAATATATTTAAAATGACAGAAATCGATTCAATAAATGATTCTGAACAAACTACTTTCATAATATGCGTTCATTCAGTTACGTTATTAATAATTCAAACTAATGGTCTTAGTCTTTTGAATAAAAAACGTTTTATATCTAGTCACAGTCTCATCTTGGCGACAAATCAAATGTCAGAAACTTGTCAAAAATGTAGAAATTAGAGGTATTTTTTGACAGATTGAGACAGATCAGACTGTGAACGTTCTTAAAATTACGAGAATTGCCCCTCTGTTTGCAATTCCACATTTTATGGTCGTATTCCCTTATCATAAACTATATTTATAGGCGACCGAAATCCAAGCCTGACTAGTGAGAAAGCATCTTCATTTACTAAATATGAGCCAGTAATGGGAAAACTCTATCGATGAAATTCTAAAACTTTATTTCATGTTTATTTGAAAGATGTTGGTTGCAATCTCCAAAAATACTTTTAAATATTTTCGGGACAATCTAATAAGGATGTTTGAGATTCTAAAATAAGTATACACAATTGTTGCAAACCTTAGTCACATATAACGTCTTTCCATAGTAATTAAAGCTATGATAATCCAGTCTGACTAGAATATTTTCCCGTCCCAAAATATTAAAACCATCGACAAATATCAACCGACGCGTCCCATCCCTACAAGCCGAGGTATTTTCGCATCAAGCCGGCACGAGCCATCATATATCATTTTTATCATTTTTATTCAATCCTTTGCCGAAACCGTACTTTTAGGCGTACTCTTTTAATTCATTTTACAATGATAACTGCGGACGGGCTGCCTTTTTTTTGTTCAACATATATTACTTTGGACTGAGTCTATGGCTTCGGTGTGGGGTGCTCCAGTCACGGTAAATGTATTTGATATCTACTGAAATAATTTTTCAATCAAGTCTACCGACTTGA
The DNA here is from genome assembly GCA_914767645.1 of Hydraecia micacea. Taxonomy (NCBI): domain Eukaryota; kingdom Metazoa; phylum Arthropoda; class Insecta; order Lepidoptera; family Noctuidae; genus Hydraecia; species Hydraecia micacea. The sequence goes on from OU611798.1 coordinate 2,986,027, forward strand.
TTGAAAAATAAGCAGTGGTGACCCAAGGGAGTTTGTAGGTCGTGAGTTCGAACACAGGCAGGCACTTCACTTTGTGTATTTAAATTTCATTACCTCTCTCTGCTCTCAAAACGGTGAAGGAAAACAACGTGAGGAAACCGGCATGTCCTAGAATCAAAAATTCGAAGACATGTGACATTTACCAATCCGCATTGGGTGTTGGATTACGGCCCATTCCCTTTCACAAAGAGGAGACCTGTATCTCAGCAGTGAGCACATTATAGGCTGATTACGTACATACCTACGCATATGACTTATAGTTATATTTTTAGGGTTCCGTACCTCAAAAGGAAAAAACGTAACCCTTATAGGATCTCTTCGTTGTCCATCTGTCTGTCTGTAAGTCAGTCTGACAAGACCCTTTCCATAAGGAATGCGTGTCCCAGCAGTGGAAATATTATAGGCTGATTATGTTAAAATAGCACCTACATTACGATACGTGTGTTTTATGTATAGACGCCAGCACATCTTTTTACCACAATATGTCAAATTTATTTAATAGATTTTCAACTTTATCGCTAAAGTATAAGGTTCAAAGTTGATAGTTTCGGATAGCTTAATGTGCTGGCGTCTGTACATAGTCCATTATTGCACAGCATTAGAGAGGATACTAAACGCCGTCGATTAATACTACTTAAGTCACATGTATAGTAAGTATACTATTTTATAGCACGTGTGACCTAAACGCACACTTACGTGTTACTAGTCACGCTTTTGTGTGTAAAAATGGAGTCACTTAAGTCACAGTTAAGTGTGGCTTAAGTGCGGAGGTTTCTTGAAAACGGTCAAAAAGTTCTCTCTTAAGTATCTCTACCGTAAATAATTTTAACCAAAAAAGAAGACATTTTCGGGTTTTATTTTAATACTTACAGTGTTGAAACTCAAATCATAATTAAACCACACTGTGATTAAACATACATTAATGCATCAAAAAAATTTTCAAATACACCTCTTAATTTATTGTCTTTAAAAGCAGTTTATCCCTTCATTAACTATTTTAATTATAAACTACTAGCTTTTGCCCGCGACTTCGTCCGCGTATATGTCGGTTATCGCGGACGCAGACGAAGTCGAAGTCGAATAAAAAGTAGCCTATGTCCTTTGTTGGGGTTCACACTTACCCTGTACCAAATTTCACACAAATCGTTTCAGTAGTTTAGGCGTGAAGAAAAGACAGACAGAGTTACTTTCGCATTTATAATATTAGTTAGGATAGTTAAAAATGTACCATTAAATTTCTAATGCCAAACTGCATTCAGTGATGTATTATTTATTATTAAATAGTTTTTGTAAATAGATAATTGCTTCATATTTGCAGTAAATTACCACCGTTGTGTCATCGTGCTTCTCTTTCGTTTCTATGCAGTCCGACAGTAGCCCTCTTCCTGTCTCCTAATTTTGCTGTGCCCGACAGGGTCCATATTTATCTTTTTTTATTTTTTTTTATTTGAAATGGACTTGCTTGGACTCTAGTCTAGGTCAAAGATGACAGAGACAAAATCGACGATGGAGCGAGCTTATCCAGAAGAAGCCTGTTCACACTCACTTTGAAGAGATTTGGGTTGTATGCGCTCGGAAAAAAAGATGCAGGTAGAGAGTATTGAGTATTAGAATTGAGTATTGAACAGTGACCGCGCATGTCCCGTGTGTCATGTAGTCGCATTAAGTGCGGGTTTAGGTCTCACAGTGCTATAAAATATGTCTTTACAAACAGCATCGAATGCGGCAACCGCAACGCCACAACACGTCGGACGTAAATATCAGTTATGCAGTCATTAGCCTTACTCTTGTATTTATGGGCGCGCTCGCTGACGCCTATACACGGCGACGTCCATACACGTTAGGTTTTAGCGAGAGAAATGTTTTTTGATTAGTCGATTTTCTGGCAGTGTCGTTGAGATCATAAAGGCATGTTTTGGGGTTTAGATTGAGATTTATTGAGCGTTATTATAACCTAGGTACAGTCAACAAGGCTTTGGTTTAGGTACTAAATTAACATTGCTGGCGTGCGTAAGAATTTTTTAGACATTCCTCCTTTCTTTTTAGGGTTCCGTAACCAAAGGGTAAAAACGGGACCCTATTACTAAGACTTCGCTGTCTGTCCGTCCGTCTGTCTGTCACCAGGCTGTATCTCATGAACCGTGATAGCTAAACAGTTGAAATTTTCGCAGATGATGTATTTCTGTTGCCGCTATAACAACAAATACTAAAAACAAAATAAAATAAATATTTGAGGGGGGCTCCCATACAACAAACGCGATTTTTTTGCCCTTTTTTGCTCAATATTAATAACGGCAACAGGTAGACGCTTGAAATATTTACAGAATAGGTACTTAGTTGTGTATTCACTTTAAAAATAAATAAATAAAATAAAAAAGTTGAGGGGGGCTCCCATACACCAACCAACGTGACTTTTTTATATAATGTAGTGTTAATTATTTATTGTACGGCGGTACGGAACCCTTCGTGTGCGAGTCGGACTCGCACACGAAGGGTTCCGTAACCAAAGGGTAAAAACGGGACCCTATTACTAAGACTTCGCTGTCTGTCCGTCCGTCTGTCTGTCACCAGGCTGTATCTCATGAACCGTGATAGCTAAACAGTTGAAATTTTCGCAGATGATGTATTTCTGTTGCCGCTATAACAACAAATACTAAAAACAAAATAAAATAAATATTTGAGGGGGGCTCCCATACAACAAACGCGATTTTTTTGCCCTTTTTTGCTCAATATTAATAACGGCAACAGGTAGACGCTTGAAATATTTACAGAATAGGTACTTAGTTGTGTATTCACTTTAAAAATAAATAAATAAAATAAAAAAGTTGAGGGGGGCTCCCATACACCAACCAACGTGACTTTTTTATATATGTAGTGTTAATTATTTATTGTACGGCGGTACGGAACCCTTCGTGTGCGAGTCCGACTCGCACTTGGCCGGTTTTTTTTATGTATCTTTTAGGATCAAATAATGATCCTGCTATCTAATCTGCATACTAATATTATAAATGCGGGTGTGTCTGTCTGTCTGTTACCTCTTCATGCTTGAACACTGAACCGATTTAGATGAAATTTGGTATAGAGATAGTTTGAGTCCCGGGAAAGGACATAGGATAGTTTTTATCCCGATATACCTTAGGGATCGAAACTTATGCGGGTGAAACGGCGCGGCGGGGCGCAGCTAGTTTTAAATAAAAACGCAGTTAAATATCATCAAAAATATCCAACATCTTCAATATTGCCCAAAATAAAAATCTGCTTTGTTCATCCAAAAAAAAAAATACTTTCGACAGCAGACAAACAAAATAATACTAATACCACTAGAAAACAATGGCACCCATCATAAGTAGCTACTGGCTGCAGACGCCATGCAAAAAATTGTCTGTACATACTACAATAGCTCCCGACTTCGACCGACAAAGGATCCGATCAGAATAAAGATAACGTCATATTTTTCGTACCAGCGAGGTTTTGTGAGGGTTAGGTTAGGAGAGGTGGCGATTTTTTTTTGTTCTTAGATTGGTTGAGAAGTTAGTAGAAATCGTGAAATGCCGAAAACCAAGTAGACAGAGAAATAGAAGAGACGTTTTTTATAGAGAATAAGTTTTATTTAAACACAATTGCCAAAATATTTACACTACATACTAGAAGTAGTCCCGGCTGTCATTCGTGGATCTTTGACAGTCGTTACGGGTCGTCAGAAGCCCGAAAGTCTGACAACCAGTCTTACCAAGGGGTATCGTATTACCCAGTAACTGGGTTGTGGAGGTCAGATAGGCAGTCGCTCCATGTAAAATACTGGTATTCAGCTGCATCTGGTTAGACTGGAAGCCGACCCCAACATAGTTGGGAAAAGGCTAGGCATATGATGATATTATGATGACTAGAAGTGGTAAAAAATAAATGACTACCTATACAAATAAATACATATTTGTAATTGGTTTTTAACATGGATCCCGCGATTAATTTTCACATTACATTAACACTTCAAAAAGAAAAAAAAATTCACGTTTATTTTATTTATTCATAAAAACATACTAAAGCAATCATATCGCTTTTAATCGAAACGAAGTCAGAGGCAATAAAATATTACAACGTGCCAAAATCGGCATTTCAATCGAATACCATGTTTTATGCAAATAAATGTATTTTTTTTTGTAATTTTTTATGGGGTCCTCTGGACCCTTGGTGCCTGGTACGAGGGGCCGAAGCCAACTCGCAGAGGCCCACTAGACGCTTTTAATGAAATTAGGAAAATGTTATTTTAATCTGTTCCTTTTTTAAAAATTCCGCACTGCCCGCTCCGCTACCCGCCTCCGCTCATCCCTTCTTCCACAAACCGAGTGAGCGCTAAGGGTGCTTCACACGAGTTATTAGCCCTTTTGTGGAGTGCTCTTATATTTCACGCACCGCTGCCGGCAGTCCGTGTGGCGATGCTTTGTGCTGCATGTCCAGGGGATAAATGAACGGTATTGATTGCTAATGAGAGCAGATTCGAGTTCTGACTGTTGATTTTTGATGGAAACGTTTTTTTGTGGTTGTTTGTTATATTCTTGTATCGTGTGTGATGATTTATAAAAGCATGATAGTAAGGGTGTATGATATCGTGTAAGCATACTATTTTACTCCAGTTTTCTTTCATTCTACTAAAAATCCTGTGAAACGTGTATAAAAAGGATCTAAATTCCACCTTACAAGAACAGTCATGGATCTGAATTCCACCTCACAAAAACAGTCATAAGCTATAATACAAACAATATTAGCTACCTATACAAGCATTTATCAGTAAATCGCATAAACCAGAACCGTCTGGCATATGAAACTTAAGCGATTTAAAAAATCAACTTTTCCGCATGACCAGTCAAAAAGTACCGAAAATTGTACACAAAGACTACAAAATAAAACAACCGTATCATATTTTAAAATAAAGAAAACAGTTATGGCCGAAAAAGGTCCATTGTAAACTAAAAACGGATTAAACGCGGCTAATTTAACAAAACTGGAATCAATGGCGCGTAAAATTGCAAATGTTTGTCTATGGCCGCAAGATGGCCGCTTGACAGTTGGTAGAAGTGCGCCAAAACCCTTTGGGATCTGTCAAACTAAAGCAGATGGCGGTAATTTGCAATAATAACGATTGGTTGACGACTTCATTGTTGTTTATTGTGGTGTGATAATTGTTTGGACAAGATAACTGTGCGTGGATGACAATTATTAGATTTACAATACCTTGCTGTGTGTTTAATTGCTGCGTTTGCTCCCGAGAGGGGTTTACGAAACTATTGGTGACAGCTGTTAGAAGTAAAACGGTATCCAGAATACCAATTCTCGTAATTAAAAACGTTAAAAATCTAGTCGCACTCTCATCTCAGCTACAATTAATGTCAAAAACTTGTCAAAAATGTATGGGAATTAGAGTTATTTTTGACAGATTGAGACTGAGATCAGCCTGTGAACGTTCTTAAAATTGCTGGAATTGCACTGATCAAAACGGCGGGCATCCGCATCTTTAATCTCAATTATCAAAGGCTTGACTTGGCTTGGAAAAAATAAGCTAATACAATTTTTTTTCATTTAGCATATTTCAGCAACATCAATGAAAGAGTAGGTATTTCATAAGCAACATAACATCACGCATGTATTCCCCGAAGGGTTAGGCAGAGCTCTACCTATAGTACACCCACATTTCGCCAGTTATGCTTAAGTCCCATGTAATAGGGGGCGAGCCTACTGCTATCAACCGGGCACAAATCCAGACTCCGGGCTGCTACTGAGAAATTCCGAATGGAAACACCCAATAACTCTTTGCCCGACCCGGGAATCGAATCCAGGGCCTCATGGTCAGCAGTAGTGCCAGCGACCACTGGACCAACGAGGAAAACCATATGTATTTTAATTCGGGTCCTCATAGAAGCATAGATTAGGGGCAATCTCATTATATTTTAGAAACAGAAGATGAATCACTCAGAATTATAACTATTATTACCATGTGATACCCCAATTCAAAGACCTCCCTACTCTCTTTCCACTTCAAAGCTGCGAAGGACCAGTTCTTGTTGAAGGAGTCCAGCTCATCCCGCCATCTCCGTCTGGGCCTGCCGCGATGTCGCTTGCCATTAAGAGGGACCCATTGGGTCGTAAGTTTGGAATTATAAATCATCATCTGCCTAGCCTTTTCCCAACTATGTTGGGGTCGGATTCCAGTCTAACCGGATGCAGCTGAACACCAGTATTTTACATGCAGCGACTGTCTATCTGACCTCCACAACCCAGTTACTGGGTGACTGACTGGTTGTCAGACTTTCAGGCTTCTAACTAGACTACCCGTAACGACTGTCAAAGATCCACGAATGACAGCCGGGACCAACGGCTTAACGTGGTTTCCGAGGCACGGAGGGGTCTCGGTATGTAAAGATAGTCACCCATCCACAGACGAACCGCGACAAGCATAGCTTAACCTGATCGATCGACCTGTGCGGCTATTATTATTTAGCCACGGACCCCTCCACCAGTGACCTATATTAAAACAAAATCAAATAAAGTAAGCTTGTAATCATTGCGAGAACGCGAAAAAAGCCAAATTAATTTAAAAAGCTGAGCTATCAATTACATTGTTAAAAAACCGTACACGTGCAGGCGTGCACACAACCTAGTTAAGAATAACGATGAAAATAACGTTAAAATAACGATGTGAGTCCGCTTTGAAGTCGTTAATTATGGTTGCCTAAAGCTCGAGTTACGTATTAACGTTTGATTTTCAAACTATGTGGGTGGGTTAAGGCGGTTTTACACTGTATGTATGCTTCAGGTTGAGGTTTGATTATTAAAAAAACTTTTTTACAAAAAAAAACAACACTATTTGCTATATGAATATTAGTAACAGGAACATAAACATCATCAATATAAACTAAGTGGATAACAGTTGTATTGTTGAAGCTAATTCGAAAACTAACCAAGCAAAGTTCATAAAATTTATATGGGACCACCTCTGAAGCATACCTTATTCATTAAAAAAAGAATTTTGAAAATCGGTCCACAATTGGCGGTGTAATCGCGTAACAAACACACAAAAAAAACGTACCGTCGAATTGAGAACCTCCTCCTTTTTTGAAGTCGGTTAATAAATAGCGCGTGCTTCATCGTACACGTGATACTAGAAAAACTTCTTAAAAAATTAAGAAAACGCCGACGGACGTATAAATATCGCGGCGGGATTTTATGGCGCACTGGATTTTCAACTGTCGGTGTTAGCACCAGCATTAAGAATCCAACAGATCGCCATGTTTTGGCAATAACACTACCAGCCGCACTACTAGTAGTGTCGTTTACAATTAACGGCACTACCAAGCCTATTTTGGATTAAAGTGTACAGTCAACACATATTTTTTGGACTCCCTATTCCACTAAGTTCAGAGAGTTGAACATTACCTAGACTAGAACTGTTCACTTTCAACAAGTAAAAGACACATTATTATTATTTACCATTATTTCCACATGATTGAGGTTTTTTCCAAAATAAGTTTGCTTTTATTTAATAATAAATAAAGAGTTACATTTCTGAAGTTTGCTGTTTCTTTTATTTTATTTCATGTTCCACTATATTTATACTGCGCTCCAAAACAAAGATAGTTTCATGATTTACTTAGTAATAAATAAAGAATTATATGTATTTCTGAACTTGCTGTGATGACTGTACAATTTAATTCAAAATAGTACTACCCTGTAGTGTCGTTGATTGTAAACGACACTACTGGTAGTGCGGCTGGTAGTGTCAACATGCAGATCGCATCCCAGTGCGTCAAAAAACCACACCATTGAAACTGTTAAAACTCGTCTTGCGAGATGCAGGATCTTGCGTGACGTCAGTATGATGCGTTGTTCGCATGTGGCGTTGTAGATACCGCTACAAGACTGTTAGCTTTCAGAAGAGTAAATAAGTAAATTAAAATTTGTTTTTCACTTTTTCATTACAACCAGCCGGTATGTATAGCCATCCTTTTGGCAAAAGTCAAATCACATGTGCCCATTAACGTAGAATTAAAAATCGCCACCGGTTAGGGGGTTAATAGCTAAATCATGTAACTGTACCCCGTGCCCCTTAGTACCCCATCCCGTTGTACCCTCATTGCCCCATTTAGGGGTGTTATGGTAATATCATATTGTGGGGTACAAATTTGTTTGTTGGTTTAAGTATTTGATGATTATTTAGTTATCTAAATGTTTGATTTAAATCTGTGCTTTTATTGGTTGATTTTGCGAATTAGATTCTTATAGATAGGGACTATTTGGGGACTAGGGACTGTATATCCATAGCTCGCTGGTTCAAATCCGGCTCGAAGGACCACTGTTTCGGCTGTTGCCGCTGTGTATGATAATAATGGACTGTGCTGGTTTAACTATCTGTAATGTAGGTTCTGAATTTATTTTAAATTTGAATCGACGTCCGCAAAGCGAAGGCGAGACGAAGATTGGCCCCCTGGCGGCGCGAAGTGGAGACGCGGGATGGCTCCGCAGGCATGGCCATAGAAAGTCCTGCCGTGCGCCATCTGGCGGCGGCAGGGCCGTAACACACATAGAATGTACAGTGCAAGCACAGCACAGTTTTCATATCAATATGTCAGCACGTTACCTGCGCTGGGCCGGCCAACTTAGTACACGAATAGCATTCGTACCGCGTGCACTCATCTATCATGCAATCATACTTTTATCAATAAATATCAATCAATCAGAGTATCAATCAGTATCAACTCAAGGAGTAAGGTCCCTAACTATGCATATACTCGTAATAAGTTTAAGACATTTAGGCGCCAGAATGTGATATACAGAAGGAAGTTTAAAAGTTGCACCGGGGACTGTAAAGTTGTATGATTATCGGTAGTCATATATGGACATGTGATACGGAGGAATGAGGAAAATGTCGTGAGGAAGGTTTTTAGTATGAATGTGGATGGCTATAAGAGTAGGGGAAGACCAAAGAAACGATGGATGGACTGTGTGAATGATGATATGGCTAGAAAGGGGGTGACCATCCCCGGGGGGGGGGGGGGGGGGGGAGCTGACGACTAATAGATAAGTGTGGAAGAAGATATTCAGCGCCGACCAAAAATTAATTAGGATAAATACTAGAATCATAGTGAAAAGAAAGCAATACCTGTAGATTGTTAGCAATAGAGCTTATTATTAAAAGGTTAGACCGCCAACAAATTAATAATGCGCATGCAGATCTTCGCTAATTGTCGTATTCCCGGAAACACCCGAATCATTGAATCGTAAGATGCACTTGCATTTTGCAAGTGCATTGTTCATTTTGCGCTCGGGGAATACGATCGTTGCCGAACAGTGACGAAGATTTCTATGCGCATTATCACTGTGGGAGACCTGTAACATTATTATGTTCTGGTTTGAGGGAAACGGGTGTGTGTTGTGTTCAAAGATGTCAAAGGAACGTCAACAAAGCTGGACGAGGCATCGGTCTCAACTTTTCATTAATTGTGCCTGAAACATAGCTAGCTATTTGTATCATGACAAGACCTTTTTAATATCTCCGTTTTTTCAGCCCAATGTAATTTAGTTTTCATTCAAATTACAAACAACAACAGCCAAATAAAAAACGACATCTTTAAAAAAACACTTTGATCCACTATTGTCACTATAACATTTTACCAAAACCACATGAGACCAAAGGCATTAATAAAAAAATTGCCTAAACAACTGTTAGAGCAACACGACCAATTTTACGGAAGACTCATCTTTGGTACATTTGTTCCCCCGATTCCCCCAATGAGAGGAGTCGCTAGGGAGGGGAATTCCCATAGGTGGGGTACAGGGGTACTTTAATGATCATAAACACTGGCTAAATGATCGAATGGTTGGCCCTTTTGTAGTTAAGTGCGTTGTGATGTGGCTTGTGTGTATTTGTAAGTACTTTCATGTTTGGTTAAGTTCATTTACTTCGGTGGTGTGGAGACAAAATATGTTTTGATATTTTGATGACATTGCATAACATACATAATCAGCCTATAATGTTCCCACTGCTGGGACACAGGCCGCCTCTCAGTGAGAGGGAGTGGGTCGTAATCCACCACGCGGGCCCAGTGCAGGTTGGCAGATGTCACATGTCTTCGAATTTTTGGTTCTAGGACATGCCGGTTTTCTCACGAATTCACGATGTTTTCCTTCACCGTTTTGAGAGCAGTGGTGATGAAATAATTTACACAAAGTAAAGCGCCTGTCTGGATTCGAACCTACGACCTACAACTCGTAAGTCGCGGCCGTTACCACTTGGCCACCACTGCTCTTTGATTACATTGCGTTCTTAAAATTAACATCTCGTTTCGTCGCGTCTAATGCACCCGTTATCTTTAGCATAGAAAAAAATACATAACATCTTGCTTAATTTCCCCAAAGAGTTAGGCAGAGTAGTTCCTACCTAACTATAGTATGTACACCCACAAAAAGTCATAATTTCAGCCGAAAGACGTCCACTGATATCGGCACCCACCAAGTTGAATCGAATGACCACCAAAATAAAAGTACTTTTGCAGTAGTTAATGAAATTAAAAAATAACAGCTCATTGGAATCATTTTTGGGTATTTCTTTAGTTGATTGAATTCCCTTTATTATCAATACATAATTATCATAGTTTTCGTTAAAAAAAAAAAAAAATAAGAAATCTTACGATTGTTTTATCATGGTACTATTATATTTTTATGAAATATTTTTGAATAAGTCTGAGGTGCCCGTGGCTAAATAATAACAGCCGCACAGGTAAATCGATCAGGTTAAGCTACGCTTGCCGCGGTTGGTCTGTGGATGGGTGACCATCTTTACAGACCGAGACCCCTCCGTGCCTCGGAAAGCACGTTAAGCCGTTGGTCCCGGCTGTCATTCGTGGATCTTTCACAGTCGTTACGGGTAGTTAGAAGCCCGAAAGTCTGACAACCAGTCTTACCAAGGGGTATCGTATTACCCAGTAACTAGGTTGTGGAGGTCGGATAGGCAGTCGCTCTATGTAAAATACTGTTATTCAGCCGCATCCGGTCAGACTGGAAGCCGACCACATAGTTGGGAAAAAGCTAGGCAGATGATGATTTTTGAATAAGTCTATTCTTTGAACAATTGACAGTAAAAAAAAGCTGGCTTGAAATATATCTATACGTCTAACTGTGCGACAAAAAACAACGTTTTACGATGTCCTATGTTTGGGCAGCGACTGAAGTAGAAAAATGACAGGACTAAAATAAAACACGTTAGCATTACATACATACACACCCCCTCGCACACACTCACACCCCACAGATAATTGTCCATAGCTTTTAGCCAACACAATGTATTTAATAATCCCCACAAGGGTAATTACGTTTCATATAAACGATGACCACTTTCCCTTGAACTCTGTCCATTCATTACAGAAGCTTTTAACGGTGGTATCATAACACTAGTTTAAGACGACCTCTATATTCTTACTTGAAGTGAGAAAACGCAGGTCAACTGTTACTGGATAAGTTTTATGTCCAGTGTATTTAGGGATCAGAATCTGAAGGAGTTGTTGGACAGTCCAGGCCAACTTAAAATGGCTAGAGTGGTGATCCTTAAATGTTCAGGACAGATTAGGCAGTCAGTCCTACTACATCTTGATGACTAGAGTTCATATTTTTGCCATGTCATGAGCTTTTTTTTTGACAAGAAAGATTGACAAAATTAAAAAAAAATACGCACATAAAACTAAGTCGTGTTAGTTACACCATTTATATAACTAAAGAACAGCTGGACCAATTTAAATTAAAAAAAAATGTTAATCAAATTTATAGGATCTTTGATTTCTTGGATTTGTCTCCGCCCCGAATAGCAGAATAACTATTAAAACATGGGAAAAATCCACGAGTTTCATAATGAAGATAATTCATTTTCCCATACATTTGTTCTAATTAATTCTGAGGTGATACGAAGTTTGCTGGGTCAGCTAATTTCACATGAACCTACATGGGCACTTATGAAACGTCAGAAGCTAGGTGCACGGTTTCAATTGGTCGTTTCCTATGGAGAAGAGCCGGCATGAATCTCCGCGATTATTTTTTTAAAAATAATTGGCTTTTACAATTTTATCAAATTATGTACAGTGTTAACAGGTATTTATGGGAGAACAGTGTAGGCCTGTCAACATGTACCAGGTACTTATCAAAATTGAAAAAAGGTCTTCCAATCTACAGTCTACAAGGCCTACAACCTTCTCACACAGTTTTGGATAATTACAGCAAAAACGACCCTGAGAAAGTTTATAGTAGCGTTTATTTTCTCTTGACTGTACTTACCTGTCAGAAAGAGTAACCTAGCATATAGTGGATAAGCCAGAGATTAAAACAGAAGAAGAACTAGCAGGGGATCGAGGAGGGGGAGGGCGGGGGCTGGAGGGGGGCTCAGGGATTCAGACCGGAATAACTCTATTTAACTTAGAACAAAGGTGAATTAGATATTAACTGGTCTGATTTAACTTGACCCACAAAACAATACTAATAGTTCAACAAAGGTTTCAACAATTATTGGCAATGTTTGATCAACTGACCAGCATACGTCGACCTCTAACACTGTTCTTTATGAAGACAAATGAGGGTCAAATAAAGCTGGACCTAACAGGGCAGGGCAGACCAAGTGAAGCTGGCTATCATTGCTAAAAGTGCGTTCAGACTCAAAGTAAGTGGAAAAGTAAACCGTTTGGTAGCCGCTGGCGAGAATTTGTTAGAGGGGTTGCCGGGTCGCTGGCGAAAATCGACAGAGGCGAAAGAAATATGTTGTAGGATTTTTTTACTCCGTTTTCATTGTTGAGCTGAAAATAAAAGGAAATACTCAAGCAGATATCTAATTTAGTTTACCTTGCCTTAAGGTATCATAAGTTGTCATGTATAAGGGTCACACAACGTGGCAATGCTGCCAATCTCTTGGGTACATTACCAGTAGACAGCGGTGCGGAGGAATTTTTTCGACTCCATATTTATAATAGTTTTGGTTAAGTTACGATATTATCAATTAATTAGGTATAAGCTGTTATTAGTAATACACACATCAAAAGTGTCTAGGGATCAACATATATTTTTGCAATAACTTTTCTCCTGATTGATATTAATTAAAATTTTCTTTAAGGATTCATCAAATAAAGTGTTTTCGTTTGTCACAGTAACGATAAACCAAGTCACCTTTGCATTAATAAAGAAATTTGCCATTTTCCTAATAAAGGGATTTTTGACATTTGAACCACTAACACAAAAGTTCGAAAAAAAGACTGAAATAACAGTTTTCTTTAAAATTTTATTGGGTAACTTGAACAATTAATAATCCGTGTTTCTACCGCGAACACTAACAACACAAGAACATCGGTTTGGCATACTCAAAATGAGTTCATCCAAATCACGCTGTGGAATGGCAGCCCATGTTCGTTGCAACAACAAAAAAAGGTCTTCTTGCGACTGGATACCCTCCATATTCGGCAGAGCTCTTCTCTGTAGCATATCCCATGCATGCTCAATCGGGTTCAAGTCTGGCGACTGAGCAGGCCAGGGCAGGACATTGATGTTAGCTGCGGCGAGAGTCTGTCTTACAACTCTTGCGGTGTGCGGTCGTGCATTATCATGCATTAACTGAAATAAGGGACCGATTTGCACTTGTAGAGGAACGATGACGTCTGATACAATCGTCTCAGCATAAATTTGAGCGTTGAGGTTGCCTCTGATCCAAATCAACTCAGTTCTTCCGCCGATCCAAATACCCGCCCATACCATGGTGGTTCCACCACTATAAGGATGGCCTTCCTGGCAGGATTTTAATCGCTGTTGGCGTCCAGGGGTTCTCCAGTGTCGTATACGTCTTGTATCCGGTCTCATACCAAAACGAGACTCATCAGAAAAGCACACGAAACGCCATTGTTCTTCTGCCCAATTTCTGTGTTCAAGAGCCCATTGATATCGAATCCTACGATTGTGCATTGCTATAGGTGGTACCCGTAGCGGTCTTCGGGAATGAAGGTTCACTTCATGCAAGCGGTTTCTGACTGTTTGGTCGCTAATTAAGTTCCCTGAAGAGTGATGAAGCCTCACGGCTAACATCATGGCGGTTATTGTTGGAGCTCTTCGAGTTAAGATTTGAATGTATCGGTCTTGTCTCCGTGTGGTGCAGCGATACCGTCCTCCATGGCGCTCAGCCACGGTACCAGTGCTTCGGTAACGTGTCCAAAGTCGACTGATAACACTCTGACTTGTATTCAGAGCTAAAGCCACAGTACGTTGCCGGGAACCAGCTTCTATCATTCCCACGGCTCTGAGCATTTCTTCCCTGCTTAAACGACGTCGCCGCTCCATAATAACGTTGGTTTTAATCAGTAGTAGGGAAACAGTAGCACTAATAATGTCTTCAATGCGTTGTATGTTTTTATAGGGAAAATATTGACAGCTGATTTTCATCTTTTACTCGAATTTGATTCACAGTTCCTGATTCAAATTATGAAATGCACCAAAAAGGATCCATATAAATTTATAAAATCATAAATTTATTACAAAGCCACATCTCAATCTCAAGAAATCCGCATAAAAATGCTTGATCCCTAGACACTTTTGATGTGTGTAATATAATTAAATTAGTTCCTTAAACAAAATGATAAACGAGTTTTTGTGATTAGTTTGTGGCCAGTAATTCAAGGAATATTCTCACATGCTTGCTATATTTGTCGTATAAGACAACGATTTTCTCGCTCAAGAAATGCATAAAAGGTCCTGTGTAACTTTTAAGTGAAAGAGATACATTGATAGTTGATCGCTGACTGTTTTGACGTGCGAGTAATCGTTCGTCGCAGCGACAAGAGCTATCAAAGAGAATACTCGCTCAGTGACGCTCGCTTGGCGGGTAGAACTCGCTGTTCGTTGCTCGCTAACTCGTTTTTGGTTACCTACTAGCTCTATTCACTTCTCGTTAATTGCCGCGCCGGGGGGTGGGTCAGGTGCCGAAGGCCCGGAGTTGAATTTTTCGTATCAATCCATATTAGTAAGTATTTTAATCTACTCTCTAAGAAATGTCATTTATTATTTCATGCTCAATTTAAACCATTTTGTTGTCGCTAAAATAATAAATATTTTCGCCAACATCTAGGAAGTAGATGTTGGCGAAAATATTTATTTCGCTAACTCTACAGAACCCGTTAACCCTCAATGTCCGGGGGCAGCACTACTGTACAATTATATCTCATTGTTGCTAACAGGAACCTTCCTCTGTTGTCTATTCCCTGATAATGGCGACTCCCACGCACTTTATAAGATAAAGGGGGTGTTGGACTAGCTTGGAGTATGTAGTTTCACTTGCTTTGTTAGTTTTATTATGCCCGGTTTCTGTTTTTCACGATAATCTCAAACGGCCATATTACAAAACAATGTTTATGCGCCATTTTTTTTTTAAATTTGGAACCTCATTCCGACAAAGCTAAAAGTTCGAATTATAAAAATTTACGTTAAAACCTTCAAAGTTGTCAGTTTTGTATTGTATTAAGAACTTTACCTTGCTCGGGACAAAGTTCAAAATACAATACCGGACTCGATGATTTAAACTTGGACTAAAGTTAAAACTCGTTTTGTAATAAGACGGTTATAGGTCTTAACTCAGTGTTCAGAAACAAGATAGGTACAGAAACATTAGCACTACCGACTAGCTAGATAAACTCTGGTTAAATATCCACAGAGTCCTGGAGTCAGAACTGTCTTTGAAGAGCTCTAACTAAACTAGACTCAGACTTGAGGGTCATTTATTCTGAAAAAAAAACGTTTTTACAAAAAAAAAAAAAGTATCAAAATCGGTCCACAATAGTGATGAAAATGTCGATGAACAAACATAAAAATGACATACAGACAAAGAGAACCTCCTCTTTTTTAAAGTCTGTAAAAAGGGCCATGCATGTGGTCTTGTAAAAGTAAAAACAATGCAATTTTTTTTTCATAACCGAAACACCACTCAAAAGTATTGAAATTCCTGTTTCGACCGGATCGGACGAAACGCCTACTAAGCCAAATTGTCTTAGGCATGGTCAGGAAATTATTGTTAGGTATTGCTTATCAAATTGACACTCTATGCCGATTTGCCATGTTGTAGCCATTGACAGTAAAGATTTGATTTTACGGACAAAAGTTGATAGGTAGACAATTTGCTAAACAATAATTTCCCCTATTTTCTAAAGTCACAGACAGAAGTTTTTATAATACATAACTTGCAGCGCCCCGCGGTTTCACCCGCGTAAGTGTCGATGCCGTGGGGTAATCGGAATAAAATGTATCCCATGTGTTAATCCCGGTTATAAACTATCTGTGTACCAAATTTCATCCAAATCCGTTCAGTGGTTTTTGCGTGAAAGAGTAACAAACATCCATCCTCACAAACTTTCGCATTTATAATATTACTAGCTGTGCCCCGTGGTTTCACCCACATAAGACACGATCCCATGGGAATATCGGGATAAAAAGTAGCCTATATGTTAATCCAGGGCGTCAGCTAGCTCCGTACAAAATTTTATCAAAATTGGTCCAGCAGTTTGAGCCTGAATAAGTAACAAACATATAAACACACACACACACACACTCACAAACTTTCGCCTTTATAATATTAGTGTGATAGTAAAAATGCTGTAATAATGCATTTCACTCTCAAGATTCTATGTGGGTGTTTAGCACAATATTATGAGACGTTTGATAAGCCATGAAAGAAGTGAGAAAAAAGATGATGTGGAGCATACTTACTTACTATATTTATTCCTGTTGGTATGAGGAATAAAATTGAAATATGCTAATGATGATTTTTATGAGTATGATTCTACTATGACATACAGGGTTATTGGAAAAACATCAACAACCTCTTAAGAGTTCATTGTACTCATCATTATGAACAACTTTTACTATGGGACCAAACCTGAAATCGCGAAAAAAAATCAACCGTTCCCTACATTTAAGTTCGCTTAAATGTAGGGAACAGCTGATTTTTTTTTCGCGATTTTTCCAATATCCTGTGTACTAAAAAGGTGATCACTTCTCGGGATCTTTTGAACGTTTACTAAGGGTGCATAAGAATATCAAAAGGTATCAAAAGAGTCTCCACAAGTAACAATATCTACCTAAGATATAGGTACTGTCTGCCTCAAAAAGATGTCTACACCGACTAGGATTTATTTAATTGTCTACAATCGTTGTTCCATAATAATGGTTCAACGTGTTGATACAAAACATATTACACATTGATAATAAGCATTGGCATTAAGTCCGCCTTTGTACAGTTTTTACTTGTGCATAAAGTTTTAATAAATAAATAAATAATATGGAACACAAATCGTAGACAATTAAATCAAGTCTTGTCGATGTATAAATTTTTTTGAGGCCGGCTGTGCATATTCTTGGACCACATTGGGCAGACGGACGGCGCCGGCGCCTGATAGGTTCTCACCTTGTGGTCTGGCTACGTAAATTTTCACTAAAACACGAGAAAAGAAGAAGAGTTTTATTCTTATCCTAAGTGAATCAGATTAATCTCCTATATTAAAACAATCCATCATCTTTATTCCCCTTTAAACTACTCGAAGCAGAGTTAATGTTTTGATGTCTAAATAAGAAGATATTGACGATAACAGCAGGGGTGGCAACATGGCAAATTGCGGGAATGTGTTGCGGCCATTAGGGGACATTACTCGAACCGCTGCACTGGTTGTACAGCTGAGTGGGGGGCGACATTCAATTATTTTAGTGATGTTCATCTTTTTCTGTGATTTATTTATTTATTTGCCTCTTACTTCATCTTTACAGCCTCATCATCATCTGTCTAGCCTTTTCCCAACTATGTTGAGGTCGGCTTCCAGTCTAACCAGATAAATGTAGCTGAACACCAGTATTTTACATGAAGCGACTGCTTATCTGATCTCCACAAACCAGTTACTGGGTAACAGGACACCCCTTGGCAAGTCTGGTTGGCAGACTTTCGAAAATAACTTCTAAATAAATAAGGCATAATTTAGGTCTTCATTTCACCTAACCCCGTACATTAAAAAAGCGAGCATAGACAACACACCTCATTATTTTCGGCCTCATTACAGAACAGACCACATTAATGTTATTGTTTAGTCTATGGAGGGTCGGGTTTCGCGCCATTTGGCCAACCGGTCGTGTAATAGCTCCGGGTAGGAACGGCGCACAGTGGTCGATTGATGTTGAATGTATTTTTTTTTTGTGTGGGGTAAAATAATGACATGAAAGGGTAGAGATGATTGAGAATGATGAATTAGATCATTTTAAACAGCCACAAAGTATCACTTTGAAACTACTGAAACTTTTCGAAATGCATCTTTTTTGCGTATTTGAACTCAATAGCAAATTGAAATAAATCCATTATTATCTATTAAAGGTATAAAAGTATTTTGGCAAATATAAGTTTTCTTTTTTATGCTTAACGGTCAATGTAATAATATGCAGAGGGACATTTTTTAAACATGTTTCTGCTATAAAATAATTATATACACCACAAAAAACTTAATTTCACTGATTATAATATTTAGAGAAGGCTATCTAGTAGGTATGTTAGGCCATTCCTTCCGAAAAAGAAACGTTAATTAAAATATGCTTCGATTATTTTGCTAACAAAACAAATGTATTTAGGTTAAAGCGACCGCTTTTAACAACCCACAACCCAGTGTGCGCCGCGCCCACTCAATTCCCTCCAGTCAGTATTGTCTATTTGAATTTAGAATAAGCCCGTTCGAAATTCGAATTGAGATGTTTGTTTATGAATCAATGGTTAGATTTGATTTGAAGTGGAGTGGGGTGACCCTATTGAGTTTATGTATGAGACAAAGTGGTCGGTTGCTATAATTACCCGATCATCAGCTATTAAGATTTGGGTGCCTATCAATACTTAATGAAGCATAGAATATACCGAAACTTTGCATAGACTGACTCTCTTAGGCTTATGTACAGTCAACAAAAGAGATAAGTATGCAGGATCGTCGAATATAGTTGAAATTTAGTAAGAGACCGGTGGATGTTCTCGAATAAAATTTAATTTTATTAATAGAAAACAAACAGCTCATTTAAAAAATCAAATTTCAGTCGACAACTTCCATCGGTTTCTTACTAAACTTCAGCTATATCCGACGATCCTGCATACTTATCTCTTTTGTTCTAGGTATACTATCTATACTAATAAAAGAGTTTGTTTGATCGCGTTAATCTCTGGAACTACCAGTCGAATTTGAAGAATTCTTTTTACATTAAGCCTAATAAGTACTTGAGAAAGGCAAAAGGCTAACATTACGCTGGGACTCTTAGGAACCTAGCAAAAAGAAAACAAGTAAGAATTAACTTTAAGCGAAATCGTAGTAATAGCGCGGACAGGCGATACGATGCGACGCGATGGGTCGGGAACTAAGAAATTTCACGCGGACGAAGTCGGGGGCAGAAGCTAGTGTACGTATATTTGACGAGCATTGACAGATTTAGGTATTTTTGAAGTGAAACTTCTCTACGCACGCTTGACTTGGGGAGTAAGCTGGCGAACGCGTGACGTAAGCGTTACGAAAAGTGTGATCGGGCGAGGCGAACGGGAGTTGAGTGGGTGATATAAGCAAGAGTTTGCAGTGCGCGCGCACATTTTCTTTCTCTCTTCCTCTCATAGCCAAATACGCAATACTGAAGTTTCACTTTTTAATCGAGTGTCGTTCTAAAGAAGCTCAGATGACTACCATTGGGATTATTTTTGTTAAAAACTACACATCATCATAATCAGCTTATAATGTTCCCACTGCTGGGACACAGGCCTCCTCACGGTGAGAGGGAGTCGGCCGTAATCCACCACGCGAGCCCAGTGCGGGTTGGCAGATGTCATATGTCTTCGAATTTTTGGTTCTAGGACGTGCCGGTTTCCTCACGATGTTTTCCTTCACCGTAATCATTATTATAACATAATTTATTAATAATTAGTTTATAAAATATTTAATCTGAACTATCCACTCATTCTACTACTTATCATACATTCTATTTTAAGTTATTAAAATAACCATTACCAACCTACCCAAACAAATAAATAAAATCACCGCCATAATAGCTGGCAACACCGAATCACCGTTTAATTAGTGTTGCCACCCTAACAGTTATACCTATTACTTTGTGATGTAGTGATGTGCTCTGATGTATATTAGGGGTGCGTGGAAGAGGGTTCCGTATGACGTAATATGTTTGGTGTTGATTTGATTACTTTATTAAAGATAATGGTAAAGATGTCGAAGCTAAAACAACTATGCGGTGTGATAAAATTACGAGGTTAATGAGCTGTGGCGCCATCTAGATCGCCACATGCGAACTACGCATTCAACTGACGTCACGCAAAATCCTGCATCCCGCAAGCAGAGTTTACTGCGCAACTAGCACATAAACTACTTCCCGACATCAATCGTCGGGCAGTAGCCCACCAGACACAATATCCGTCTAGTCGGAGGATCCTCCTTTTTCTATGACGGTGAGTGAACGTTATACCCTGTTCCTCATATCTGCATAAGGTAAAGATCTGTTTTTGCCTAAGACTCAATCAACTCAGTCCACTAAGAGGCCTATGTCCAGTTACTGGACATAGGCCTCTCTCAGGTTGCTCCACACATTTTTAGGGTCGTCGGTCCATCTAGCTGGGGGGCGTCCCACACTACGCGGTCTCCACTCCAGGACTCATCTGCAGGTCTGTTCCACCGGCCATCGGTCCTTCGACAAACATGGCCAGCAAACTGCCACTTCAGCTTGCTTACTCTGCAAGCTTTGTCGGTAACTCCGGTTATTTTTTCTTGGCTGTCATTCGACTATCTTGATGTTGCAGTCAAAAGGCTGAACGTTTGACAAGCAGTATTACTAAAAGCAGGAATAAAATAACGATTTGGGATGCGTGAAGAAGCCTCCTCGTGTAGCGCAGCTTGTTTCGCCAGTTACTCAAGTCAACCGTGCGCTCGGCGCATCCTGGACAGTTAGCCCGTCTAGTTTGCGACCACCCTCCTACCGGAGTCCGGCGTCAAGCAGCCTGCTGTGTTTCGTCAATGCGTGGGAGTTCCAATGCCTTAGGCATCTTCTGGGCACGCTCGTTCCATCATAGACCTCATCCATAGCTTTCCTTCAGGCGTGTTCGAGGTCAAGAGCGAAGCCCATCAGCAACAAAAAAAAAAACGAAGTTTTAGTGCATTCATTAATGGTTATGAGCAGTGGTGGCCCAGTGGTAACGGCCGCGACTTACGAGTTGTAGGTCGTAGGTTCGAATCTAACTGGAGAAATGTGGGTGTACTGCAGGTACTCCCCTACCTAACCAGTCGGGGATTACAGGCGTGATGTTATGGGTACACTTCAAGAGGATTTCCGAAATCATCTTTTCATGTCATCATATTATAATCAGTGATCACCAGTTCTCTCCCCAAGTGCGGTGATTATGGTTATATTCTTTAGCTTTGGGGAAGCTTTGCCATTTGTATACGTAACCCTAAATTGGGTCCATTAAAGAGATATCCCAATTCCCAGTCGTGAATGACAAAACATCATAAAATTGCTCCATGGATGGCTTTTGGCTCGAGTTACCCTTAAGAATGATTAGTTTTATGGTTCGTTCCTGTATCGGACATTTTTCATTGACACTGGGGTGTTTCTGACAAAATATTTTATATTTTTATGGAATAGTCGCATTAATAAAATCAAATTACATGTTTTGTTCTTAGTTACAAGCACTATGCAGTTGCAATCAATAGAGACATGGGTGTCGAGATGAGTCTCGAGTTCTCGACACGACCACTCAGATTGTGTCGAGAACTCAACACTTTCTCGAGACGAAAATAGTATTCGTTGATTTCAATTTCTAAGAATTGTGCTCCTAAACGGGATTTTGAAATACTAACCTAAGTGCTGGGACCTTTCTACGTTCGAGTTAAAACAGCTTGATCATAAATAACAACACCTGTGCTTAATAATCACGCTTTATCCCACTAACTATTCTAGCGTCCCCAACAAAATTGTCCCGAACGAGAATCAAACCCCAGTCCTCTTCCCTCACCGACCATCTGTCGCCACAATGGGCACTTACAAAACGCATTCACTATTTTATCAAATCTATCACAACCACACTCCACACCAAAACCAACCTTATACCTACCACATAGAGTTCATTTTTGATTGCTGTTAAGTTTTTAGGGTCCCCCATTCCATATGGATTAACTATAATGAATCGTAAATTCGATCTTTGACACCTTTTTCATTTTGGTTTCAAATGATTTTTGTTGGAACCCTCTTTTTATTTACAAATGGGTAAATAGAGATGGCTTCTGTAACATGCGATTTCATTATGAATAGATTATTGAGTATTTAGTTGAAGATTAGAGATTTTATAGGGTGTGATAATGGCATGCTTATTTAAATATAAATTGGGGTAGTAAATAAATTATTTATTATTTATATATGATATCGGAATCACTCTTCCACGTCATGTTTAAAAAGTAAAATAAGCTACATGGAGTCAATCAACTCAGCCTATCGCAGTCCACTGCTGGACATAGGCCTCTCCTTGGCTACGTCACAACACGCTGTCCTCCACCTTCCGCATCCAGCCTGTTCCAGCCACCTTCTTTAGGTCGTTGGGACATCTAGCTGGCGGGCGTCCCACACTTCGCCTACCGATACGCGTTCTCCACTCCAGGACTCGTCTGCTCCACCGGCCATCGGTCCTTCGACAAACATGGCCAGCCCACTGCCACTTCTTGCTTGCTTGCTTACTCTGCAGTCTGCTAGCTATGTCGGTAACTCAGGTTATTTCCGGATAATTTAATTCCTGAATCCTGATGGTGATGGACTCGAAATTTCATATCAGAAGGCCATTTCCCGTAATCAAAAAACGTTCAAAATCTAGTCGCAATCTCATCTCAGCGACAATCAATGTCTTAAACTTGTCAAAAAAGTAGGAAAAAAATTAGAGGTGTTTTTTGACAGATTGAGACTGAGATCAGAGGGGAAATTCTCGTAATTTTAGGAACGTTCACAGTCTGATCTTGGTGTCAATCTATCAAAGGTGCTAGTCACTCTGAAATCAACATAATTAACACTAAAATAAAGTTCATATTTGTTTAATTTCAAATAACATCAATTAGAAACATAAAGAATATACCTAGAGTGGGAGCTTCACTCGTTACCCGTGGTCCCGGTGGGTCGACCCATTACCGGGTCCATGGGTAATTCATACCCGTGGTTCCATGGCATTAGGGATTGTTTCCGGACTTCTGACTATATCGATAACACATGAAAACCATCAGTGACATCTACAAACAGAAATTGCAACTAAATATCAATTCATCAAACGACGTAATACATTGCCACGTTACAACTTACAAGCAAGCTTAATGATTCAACATACAATTGTATATTCTATATTAACGGTAACAAGGATGAAAATCACTTGTACAGTGTTGTAGAGTATGTGTAAATTAAAATGTTATTCAATGACTTTTTAGGGGAAGCTAAAGTAATGAATTTTTTGGGTTCCGTTTACGGTTGTATGTGGTATTCATGAAATTATCGTTTGTTGTTGTTGTCCGAGTTGAGCATTTTCAAGTTAAAGGCATTTATGTCTTTGTAAAAACAAGACCATTTTAAATTAAATTAAATAATAATTATTAAATTATATAATTAACTTATATGGTTAAAAGTAATTCGAAGTGGCAAAACGTAAAAAACCAAATTAATATAAATAAAATAAAGTCTTTCACATTTGTCTAAAACAAATCACCTTTAAAAACCCTTCATTTTGATATCCCACTCGATGGTATTAGAAGAAAAAAAAATGTTGATTTTTTTATTGTGGACAATATGGCACCCCAAATCCGCCATTTTACTTTGTTTTTGATTTTCATGTAGCCAGTGACACTCGCGCTACCAAGACAAATCTAAAGACATATAATTTATCCAAATCCGTTCATTCGTTTAGGAGTTACGAGGGAACAAAGAAACGGACATACAGGTCAAACACATAACCCGCCTTTTGGGCTTCGCCGCAGTCGGGTAAAAATGGTTTTTCAAACTACTTTAAATAAACTACAGAACCCCATCCTTTTCGCTTTGTTACTATTAAACCAAGTTAAACCAACCCTTCCATTGCCACTGTTGTGATAGTTAACTAACACATCGCAATCCACTGACAAAAGAGGGTTATGTGATATAGTGTCAAATTGGAACACAATTACGTCACCAATCTGTTTTATAGCTTTATTTAGTCTATGATATTTGTAGTGTTTTTGGAGAGGGTAAATTTGTGGTGTCAAAAAGGTTGATTTTGTTATTTATATTTTTACTAGCTTTTGCCCGCGACTTCGTTCGCGTGGAATAGGGACTTCCGGCAGATTTTTGGTCTTACCCACATAGTTCCCGATCTCGCGGGATCTCTTCAAAAATGAAATGTGGAAGATATTCTAGGGAACTCTTCAAAAATCAACATAATGAGCTCTGCGTTTGAATCACCAACTCGACATATAGTACTAATAGAATTATCTATACTCCGTTAGAGCATTTTCTTTGTACTAAAAGTTGTATTATATTATATTATATTTTCATACCTTTTTACTATTTATTTACATTTTTCCGATGAATTTTCAATACTGAATTGATGCCGACTCTTGACCAATAGATGGCGCTGTATGTCCGGAATAAATTTTATTTTTTATTTTATTTTTTGTAATAAAAACTATCCTATGTCCTTTCTCAAGTTCCAAACTATGTATGTACCAAATTTCACACAAATCGGTTAAGTAGTTTAGGCGTGAAGCAAAGACAGACAGACAGACAGACAGACAGACAGACAGAAAGACAGACAGACAGAGTTACTTTCGCATTTATAATATTAGTTTGGATTTTTGCAAAGGGTAAGAGGTTACCTTTTATTATTTTTGGGGTTCTGTCTAATAATTATTACTGTTCTCTTTTGAAGAGACAGGTTATAACCAAGATGGGTTGTAGCGACATTATGAACTTATCTTCTATTAAAACAATGATAACCGCTTGGGTATGGACTTTGCTTTCGAATAATGACCGCAACGAATTAAGTCAGGTAAATCAGTGGAAAGAATAAATTTAATAGTATAATCATAGGTGGATAGTATGGTATTCAGCTGCATCTGGTTAGACTGGAAGCCGACCCCAACATAGTTGGGAAAAGGCTAGGCAGATGATGATGATGATGAGTCATAGGCGGATAGCAATCACACTAATATTATAAAGGCGAAAGCTTGTGAGTGTGTGTGTTTATATGTTTGTTACTTCTTCACGCTCAAACGGCTTTACCAATTTTGATAAAATTTTGTATGGAGGTAGCTGACACCATAGATTAACATATATACAACTTTTTATCCCGATATTCCCACGGGATCGAAATTTACGCGGGTGAAACCGCGGGGCGCAGCTAGTCATAAATAAAATATATCTAATTTTTCTTTTTTATATATGCACTTGTTTCTGTGCCAAATGGATTTTCTTTCTTTCTTTAACGAAGAATCCTTTTCTTCTTCAATTAAAACTTTTCCTGCGTTTAAAAAAACCTTTTTAAAAGTGAAAAATACAGTGAAAATTAGTACGTGTTATTACAGTGTTTTCGCACAGAATTCAACGCGAAATTAAGCGATGTCATATCGCTGGAGAGCCCGCGGGGACACAGCTAGCGTGGTGACGTCACAGCTTTAATTTATTTACGTTTAATGGTTTATCATATGCATTAATAGCATAGCTTAAAAGCTTCTTCATTTTTTTAAAGTAACCGTGGAGTTTCTTCCCGGCTCTTCTCCATAGGAAACCACCAATTGGAACCGTGCACCTAGCTTCTGACGTTTCATAAGTGCCCATGTAGGTTTATGTGAAATAAAATATTTTGATTTTGAATACAAACGTGACGTTAAAATCTCTTACAAAAAAATAATTGTAATATTTTTAAACAACGAATTAAAAGCTGGTTATTGTAGTGTAGGTGTCGAATATCGCCGTAGGACAGTTGTCACAGTATATCGCCGTAGGACAATTGTCACAGTATCGCGAAATTCAGTGCGACATGACGCGATGTCGCGCACCGGACCGGCCCGCGGCGACACAGCCTAGTGGCAGCTGAGTGGTTTTATGACGAATAAAAAGTTTCTACAATTTAATTTTGTGTTTTTTTTTATTTTTGATCGAAGACCTTTCTTTAGATAATTTTTCACTAGAGGCAAACCAGGTTATGCATTCATTTATTCACTCTATGAAGGGTAGAAGTAAGAAGAACCGTCTCATATGGGGGGAAAGTTGAAAAAGTGTCTGTAGCGGTATCTATAACGCCACATGCGAACAACGCGTCATACTGACGTCACGCAAATCCTGCATCTCGCAAGCAGAGTTTACCGCGCAACTAGCATAGATACAACGGCCCGACATGAATCATCGGGCAGTTGCCCGCCAGACACAACACCCGTCTGGTCGGAGGATCCTCCCTTTTGTATAGAGTATGAGTGGACTTTACACCCTGTTCCTCATACCTTTAAGCAGTAAATAACAGTTCAAAAACCCTCCAAAATGGCGCTAGCTTGTTGACGGATTGAAGTATGCCGAGTTAGAAAATTTAATATTTTTCGTCACTAGCGCGCTTTCCGCCGCCCCTATGACGTCCGGTCACGTCCCGCGCTCAGACCTCATACCGCTAAAGAGACCTAAAATCGTATACTGCGCAAGTCAAACCACGTGGTGTGTCAAGTCTCAACTTTCGTGGCGCTCACTGTAGCGCCCCGTAGGCACCGTCTACGACCGTAGCAAGCTGCTACGCCACTGCTACGCCATCTCCTACGCGGAGCTTAGAGAAATGATTTATTGGCTTTTTGGGTTTTATTGCAGAAAAACCATAATGTAAAGGTAGGGAAATGATTAATAATCATTATACCCTGAAACAAGACTGACCTTGTGCACATCTGAAAATTCTTATAGGTAGTAATAATTTTGAGTTATTCCGGTCTGATCCCCTCCACCCCCCTCCACCCCCCCTCGATCCCCTGCTAGTTCTTCTTCTGTTTTAATCTCTGTGTTATCCACTATTTTTAGTTTTTACTTGTGTTATACAGGATGGCAGGGAAACTGTAATCATGAATTCAGCACATGATTCTAGATGTAAAATTGTTCGTCAGTTATCAAGAAAAAAAATCTGCTGTTTCATAGGAAAGTGCCCTACCTACGCGGCAAATTTTATTTTCCCGGTACCTACCCGTTCAAAACAGCAATATTTTTTTTTAATTACCGATGAAAAATGTCAACGCCCTTGCGTTGAAATTTGTTCAGAAACATGTTCAATCTTCAGAATCATGAATCAAGGTTCAGAATCATGTACTGTGTCTATGGTAACTAACACACTATCAATCTCAATCTGAATCATTTTGAAGGATATTGCTAATCCATCGCTCCTTATGTTCGAAAAATGTGTCTGCTCAACAACGTAAATAACGCAATGAATGTTGTTGCACTGTCAAAATGAAACCCATTGCTAATGATAGTGTGTTATGCAATTACCCCACAGGATGCGTGTCGATGTGCCAGCCTCCTTGTAAGTAGCGATGTTGCTATTTACAATTATAAAAAAAAAAACACATAATAATGTTGTCTAGTCTGTGGCACAGCTTTCAAGCGTCGAATAAATACGCTGTGTCGCGGCGGCCGCTGATTTCCCAGCGGTTCGTGACGCCTGCTCCAATCACGACGCTGCAGGAGACAGGCAAGGTTGTGAGAACACGTTTTAGGAAAAATAAAATAAAACTAAATCTCGTATAGTCATATGACCTTACATAACATCACGCCTTTCCCCGAAAGCCCAACCGATGCCTGCCAGGGTCGCGGGTTGTTCGAAAGAGTTACCGTGGCTCCTGGCACAGGCAGCTGAAGGAAAGTGGGTGGGTTTTAGTCAGTTAGAGTCTGACATACCCGCCCTCCCGCTCTACCCAGAGCGGAGAAGTTATTTGATGAATTCCCACATAAAAAAAATATGTAAAAAAAACAGTTTGTATGGGATAATAAAATGGTTGCTTTTACTATTTTCCTTACAACTTCTTCATATTTTCTCACCTGCTAAACCTTCCTTGGACTTCTACAAATATTTCAAAACCAAAGTTAGCCAAATCGGTCCAGCTGTTCTCGAGTTTTAGTGAGACTAACAAACGTCATTTCATTTTTATATACAATTATGCCTAATTTTTTTACACCTTGGGTTGGTTTTAGTAGGGATTTCTAAGGATCTCTAATTTTTTTTAGTAATAAATATAGCCTATGTTACTCAGTGATAATGTAGCTTTCTAACGGCAACAGATTTTTTTAAATCGGTCCAGTAGTTTTTAAGTTTATTCGTTACATACAAAAATACAAAAGTACAAATCTTTCCTCTTTATAATATTAGTGTAGATAGTCATAAGTATATATTTCCGTTTAATGTACATACATTATAATATGTATCCTATCTATTTATTCCAAATAAATAGCTATGGGTTAT
Organism: Hydraecia micacea; assembly: GCA_914767645.1. Taxonomy (NCBI): domain Eukaryota; kingdom Metazoa; phylum Arthropoda; class Insecta; order Lepidoptera; family Noctuidae; genus Hydraecia; species Hydraecia micacea. The sequence continues at coordinate 3,014,618 of OU611798.1, forward strand.
TTTTTACGACTGTACAAATAAAAATGGTTAAGTAGACGTAATAAAAGAGACTTTTTCACGATTCGATGAGGCGGGAATAAAAGCGGGGAGTTTTTGAAGTAGACGTGGCGGCGACTCGGCGTTGTGGGACTCGACGTCAAGGGAATAAATCCATGTAACAGGGGGCGAGCCTATTGCCATCAACCAGGCACAAATCCAGACTCCGAGCTACTGTGTGCCATCCTGTCGGCCCCATTGGCCATCTGTTCTGAGAGCCCTGCCCACTGCCACTTAAGTTTGACGGTTATTTATTTATTTATCTCATTCATTAAATCTTTTAATCTTATTTATCAGTATAACTATCTAAAGGTTTTCAATCGACAGATAATTTTTAATCGTGGAATAAAAATGACGTCTGTCAAATATTCAAAATTCGGATAAAATTATTCGTGTTGGAAAAATCAGCCCGAAGACATACACATAAACAATTTAGGAACAATAATAACAATTAATATAACTTAAGAAGTTCTAGTTATAGGTACTTATTAAACCATCTTCTGGAGACACCCGGCAACAATACATGCACATGCGCACAGGTGCCTCATCAGGTGGCCTTCAGTCTTACTAGCAACAGTGCTCAGGAGGTTATGGTTTAAAAAAATCCAGACAGTTTTCTTCTCGTGCCAGCCCTAAGCACACCTAATGCTCTCCGCGTCCTAATCAGCGCAGCGCACCTCAAACGCGCGTCTTTCAACGGTCGCGTGTTTCCAATTTCGAATTTTAAACCTTCAACGTTCGTGTTCCAATATTGAATTTTGAAATGCACTTGTTCCAAATACATTATTTCTGTGATTTTAGTATGGACTTTTAACGTTTTACGATATTTTTCGTTTGACTCTAGAAGTTAATATGGCGAAAATGCAAGACAATACAATTTGATAGTATTCTTGGGTGTTCCAAACAGCAATAAAGATTATGTATCAAATACTAGCTGCTTCCCGCGGTTTCGCCCACATGGTATGCAGATAAAAAGTAGTATGTGTCCTTCCCCAGGGTTCAAAGTATCACCATACTAAATTTCAGCAAAATCAGTCTAGCCGTTTCGGAGATTAGCCGGTACAAATAGACAGACAGTTCCTAATAACTTTCCATTCATGGGTCTTCTCCCAATAACATCTTTGTCAGAACTGGGATTCAAACCCAACCCTCAATAAGCAGCAGTGGTGCCTGCGACCACTCGATCATCGAAGCACACACAGTTATTTGTATTATTATAATGATTTAGTGTCGTGTATTAAAACCACGTTATATTGAACGTCGAGTGTCGTTGTTTCGTATTTCACGCCATTTTGTGAATGCTCAGTACTCAGTTGATTACTTGTATACTCTGGCAGCACGCGGTAAATGACAACTAACAAAGCTATGGCCGGAATAAGAAGAATTTTCGACGAAATCACAGAATATCATAAATCTAACCAACCAGCGGAGTAACTACGAAAGACACTAACACACTGGCTTTGATTTTGACAGTTCAACAACATTCATTGCGTTATTTACTTTGTTGAGCAGACGAATTTTTCGAACATATGAAGCAATGGATTAGCAATATCCTTCAAAAAGATTCAGATTGAGATTGATAGTGTGTTACGCAATTAAGGTGCAATTGCAATAATCAAATAAGAGATCATAAAAGAAAAACTCTTTTCCCCGGACTTAAATCGACTTGAACTAAAAATATTTGTTTTGCCTACCAACTCTAAGCTTCTTTCAAAACGGTGAAGGAAAACATCGCGAGGAATCTAACATTTCCTAGAACCAAAAAATTCGAAGACGTGTGACATCTACCAACCCGCACGCGGGCCCACCGCGTGGTGGATTACGGCCCACTCCCTCACCGAAAGGTGGCCTGTGTCGCAGCAGTGGGAACATTATAGGCTGATTATGCTTTAGCTTCTTATATGGTTAGACAGTCTCTTGTAAAAACCTTTGCTTTACCAACTATAATAAATACACATCGATATCGACGAATACACAAGTTTTAATTTGAACCAAAGCAGTCAAAAACCGAAGTTAATATAGTTTTATTTCATGTTTAATTGACAATGAGTTATAATGTAGGGAATTTATTTAGTTTAAAATGTCCTCCTGAGAGGTAGTCATGAAGCATTTAGGAAAGAACTATGTACTACTAAAAGAAGAGGATATTTTTATTATCGTGCCCAGAAGATGCCTAAGGCACTGGAACTCTCACGCATCGACGAAACACAGCAGGTTGCTTGACGCCGGACTCCGGTGGGAGGGTGGCCGCAAACCAGGCGGGCGCACCGCAAGGGAAGAATTGGCCAGTCAAATAAGGTGTTGGGTGTGACTGTCCAGGGTGCGCCGAGCGCTTGGTTCAGTTGTGTAACTGGCGGAAGAAACTGCGCTACACGAGGAGGCTTCTTCAAGCATCCCAAAAAAAAAGCAGAAAACACAGACGCACACAGTATTCAGAAAACGACCGTTTTTTGCTACTTCATGGACAGAATTTAAGTAGTACAATAGAAATACTATAGGGATCCATAATGGTAGGGTAGCCCGCGAAATTTACTGTTTTTTTGCAAGTCAGTGTTATGCTTATCATAATACCTTTATTGATTCGTGATCGTAATAAATTTGTATTTACAGAGTTAATAAAAAATGGAATGCTGTTCGTTAGTAAGCGCATCATTTGAGAACGGCTGGGATTATTTGGCTATTTTATGTTTTAAAATGTTCGTAGTACTTACCTAGTCTGAATTTGGTTTTTATGAAAATAAAATGTGAAAAGTTTCCCGGAAAATGTTCAAATCGGGGAAAAACTGATTGTTCTTTTTTCTATGGGATTTTTGTGAATTATTGAGACAGGACAACGCTCGTCGGGTCAGCCAGTAATAATTAAAATCATCATCATAAGCTTTTTGTTTTTTTTTGCGTGTATGTGTGTAACATGGGCAAGAAAAACCTTTTCTTTCTTTCTTTCAAACGACCGATACCCAATGCCACCCCAGCACACAGCGGTACTATTTTACGGGGCGAACCGATGACATTTTCGCTCGATGATTTTTCCGTTCCACCACATTCGCGAATGACTGCGTTCTCATTTAAGCAATGGCATTTGACGGGTGTGCCTTTGTCAATAGTCGTTGAAAAAAAAAAGTATAGACGTTCCATTTTAGATTGGAGTTAGCGCGCGCTGTTCATATTTAATTTTTTTAATAAAATATTCTTTTTTTGAACGTTGTTTGCTCGCGCTTTTGTGTTTGGAGTTCAGAATGTTATTTTTTTTTGTTTTTTTTTCTGGTTTCGAATAGGCTTTGTTGTTTAGTTTAGATACTTAAATGTCAACTGCTAGGTACCTATTGAAAACTTGCGCCAAATCGCTCGCCTACGCGCACGTACTCGTATGTGTATCCCTTTTTTCATCCAAATTTATAACATATAGTTCATAACATCAACTATTAAATATCATCCTGTCTAATATACCTAGGTAGGTATTTAATAATTGACTTATATTTTACAAAATTTGTCTGATTAGACTCTTATTACACGAAAAAAATTGTGCGGTCAGCGCAGACACCGTGTAAACTTCTTAAAAAAATAAAGAATAAGACGGATTTAGTGTGAGAGACAGAGAGAGCTATATCTTTCTTCTCTTTCATGTAACAAAATGTGCCTAAACGTGACTCGGTTTCACTTCAAAAATATTGAACTAGGTAACTACTAAATATTGAACTAGAAACCATTTAATTTCGCAGAAACATTCTTCTATTATTGATTTTCAAGGCAATCCTCGAGAATCCTCTCAGTAATCCGCCATCATGTCACCATTAATATTATTAATACACCCCGACCGTGTTATAACAACAAAACTTTGTTAATCTAAATAAATAACACAAAAAATATCAAATAACATTACAACTTCATTCATATTTATTGAAATAAACCACTCCACAGAATGTTAACAATTTTTCGCGAGGTGTCAACTTGGCTGAAAGATGCGGCCCTGAACAAATTAAGGTGTACCTTCAAAAAATTATGTAACAAGCTTTAACAAGGTGAAAATAAAGTCTATTTTCGCCTGCTTTGTTTTCTGAAGCCGCAACCATGATTTGCGCAAGCATTCTTATATCCAAATTGTATTTGCTGACAATTCACACACTGAAATTGAATTTTCAACTTTATGTCGTTGCGATAATGTTGATATTGAGTTGTGTAACGTCTTTGAATAGCAAAATGTACTGGTTTCATATGATAATCCCATTTTTCATATTAAAAGTTATTTCTTTCACAATATACTCCCAGGCGTATCGGTATTGGAGATTATTCACCGACTTAATAAAGGGGAGTGTTGTGTTTAACGGTGTTTAAAAAATTGTTTAGACTTCAGATGTTAATGTATTTGTGTGAGGGTCGGAAATGTTATGATATTGGTACTTTTGCAACTGATTTTTAAATGAAAGAAAGTCGGGATGTCGTCGTTGTCAAACCAAAACCTGCTATGTGCAAAAAGTCATAAGCACACAGCAGTTCTTTTATATGAGAAACAAGGCAGTGAGTAAGCTGTGGTCAAAATCTTGAAATCTCAAAAAACGGCACATAGCAGATTTTGGTTTGACAACGACGATGTGTAAATGTTATAAAGGAGAGTTAGACAGATCTAGACAAGGCCACTATTTAGCTATACCTACTTTTTTTAATAACCGACTTCAAAAAAGTAGGAGGTTCTCAATTCGACGTAATCTATTTGTCAGGAATCAAGTTCAGTGTGTTCAATTACTAAATATCCGCAGCACCCTAATTGCGTAACGCACTATCAATCACAATCTGAATGATTTTGAAGGATATTCCTAATCCATTGCTTCTTATGTTTGAAAAATGTGTTTGCTCAGCAACGTAAATAACGCAATGAATGTTGTTGAACTGTCAAAATGAAAGGAATTGCTACCTACTGTAGTGTATTACGCGATTACCCCGCAGTTACCTAAGTATAACAAATGTCATCTAAATCTCTGCAACTTAATTACTGAGGAAAATCGATTTTCTAACATAAAGTACTTACTTATAATGTATAATTTATGTTCTCGAGGATACACAGTCCACTTTAATCTAAGAAGATGAATAAAATGTTCCAGCAGAATGCTTGTCAAAGAAAATAATCAAGAAAATAAGCCCATAACCCCGTCATTGACCAAATAAATCAAAGTTCAGATTAAACCTTACATCATACGATCGCCATCCAAAGTGGAGTGATAACAAAATTAATCATCACACACAAAATCGTCCAAATCAAGAAACCATTAAATAACCAATCCGCATTTTACTTACGATACCATAGACAACTTACCATCGCCTAAATCCTCTTTCAACCTTAACTCCCGCGAAAAAGGTCGCAAATACTTTTTTAATCTGGCAATACCGACGTGTACAGTATTTAATCATCTACAAAGGACGTATTCGTACATGCGAGCTGTATTCAAAACTGACAAAAGAAAAAAGCAATCTGGCAAGATTGGCATTCGGGGACTACACAAAAAGGGGATCTTTTGGGCTATATTGTTAGTGGAGATTGAAAAGCGTTTTGTCATGTACATGTTATTCGGTAATTTAGTGTTGCCCGATTGAAATAACGAGGGGTGTAATTGGAAAGGAGGTTTTAAGGCCCATATGTGGCTGATTGATTGCTTTTAGCTGCCGGTACGATTAAAGATTACCGTTTTGTTGTTTGATGTTAGTGTTGATAATGTGAAAGTTGATGGGATGTTGCTTTGTTGGCGCGAAAGTGTTTTGCTGATTATTGCAATGGGTGTTATAGAAATTGGTATTTAAATGTATCGGCTGCTTATGTTTTTAAATGGTTCGGGATTGTTGTCTGTTATGTATATTGAACGGGCGCCATCGGTTGAGACTGGTCATCCCTTAACTGCCAAGGCTTATTTTTAGTCTTATATTTTGAATTGTTTCTTTATTTTTTTTTTATGTTGTTCTCACATATAGAAGCAACAAGAATAAAAATAGTCATCCATCCACGAGCCGACCGCGGCAATCGTATCTTAACCTGATGGCCTACCATGATCTAATTAAAAACGATTCAAAAACAAGACATTTCAGTTTAGGTTCCTAAACTGCATCGCTTGAGCTGCTCTATGGACGTCATGGTACCAAACAAGTATGAATGAACCCAAGACTTGCGACTCAGTTTGGGACAATCGCTGTCAGCAGATGGCACGGCCTAAACTGAATCGTTAAACTGACGTCATGGTGCGAATTAGAAGAACAGTTCAGTTTAGGTCCTAAAATGGATCGCGTTAAGAGCTTGTGGTAGTGGTAGGCCTCCTGTTCGATCGACCGACGAGTCACGAGCCCCTCTCATTACATACGAGTACCTATTATTGCACTTCATATAAATCGTTATCATATTGAATGACAATGTGTCTCCTGATGTATCAGTGTCGGGTTGTATTTTGATCTAAATTATTATGATTCGCGGCCGTAACAAATATTTATTTAGGTATATAATTATAATTTAAAAAAAATCATCAATACAACTCTTTAAATTCATATTATTAAACGACTATTTCATGAAATCATTACTTTTGTTTGAGGCCAATTCTAACTCAAGGAGCTGTATTGCTGACTCTATATAATATCATATTTGTTACGGTGGGACACACACACACTGACCTGCAAATTCCAAAAAAACGTAAGTTGAATAGAATTTCGCGGAATCCCCCATAATCGGCTCTAAAGACCACGGTTTGTAAAACTACTTCAAGAAACCTTAAATTGTAACTCCAATTCATCGTGAATGATGAAAAACATTATTTGAAAAGCAAATGAAAAATTACTTACATGGATTCCGAGTGATTGAAATCCAACTTTCAAAAGCTGAAAATAGCCAGCCGAAAAAAAAGAAATAAAAAATTCAAAATTCATAAATCGAACGTGAAAATGAAGTATCAGATCAGCTCAAACGAGGTGCGCTCGCCGTACGGCACACGCGTCACAAACGCGTTCTTTGGCCGTCCAATTTGTCTGATTGACGTCCAGCGTCGGTTTACAAAGCTCAAAGACTAGCAACGACGCCATTGCTTCAAATAGAGCGTGAAAATTCAAATTGTACCTGTTTCTGTGACTGTTAAGGAGGTTTTACATACGTAACGGGTTTCTATGTCAAGGAAATCAGGGAAATTATTTTTTACGCAATTTAACACACTACGTAATTTTTTCGTGTTCGTAGCCTTTTTATACAACTGTCAAGGAATGACAGTTATTGTGATTGGAATATACGGACAATTTTAAGTACCTAGGTAATCAATTAACTTCACAATTAATTTTCCTGACTTTATGAGGTGGAAGGACGACGGTTTTCCTCGACCTCTTTAATTTGAGTTAGTTTACCGTTTCGTTATGTTCACATAGGTAAAGATTGTAGCTCAGGCTCGATATAAAATAAAGGAGAGAAATCTTAAAAAAAAAAATTGAGCATGTTATACCAAAATAAATTGATATATTTTATCGTTTTAAAGCGGTGAATTTTCATTTATATTTCGCTACAAAATGGCGCCCGAAGAGAAGTAAGTATTACAATTATTAAAGATACGTAGGTATTTCTCTTCGGGAGCCATTTTGTAGCGAAATATAAATGAAAATTGAATGTATTTAGGTACTAATTTCTCAAAATCGTCTAAAACAAAGACCATTATCGTTCGAAAGTTCTAAAAACAACGTTCCGTCATCTTCATTTATTATTTCATACATTTTCAATCCATTTCGTCAAATGATTTCTTTTTCATAACCAATACGTGATATTTTCTCAGTTTATGTGAAGAGAGTGCGTTAAGGTAGCACTCCAATGAAAGCGAGGTAAAGCTAAGAGATGGTGTGTAAACCTGTGTTAAATTGGTTCTTTGTATAACCTAAAAAAAGGATGATGATGCCTTCTACCCGATTTCAGTGACAGCAACTGTCACTTACGAGTTGTAGGTCGTAGGTGTGAACCCTGACAAGCGCTTTCCTCAGTGTAAGTCATTTCATCACCACTGCTCTCACAACGGTGAAGGAAAACATCGTGAGGAAACCGGCATGCCCTAGAACAAAAAATTCGAAGATATGTGACATCTACCAACTCTTACTAGGCCCGCGTGGTGGATTACAGCCCCACTCCCTCTTACCGAGAAGAGGCCTGTGTCCCAGCAGTGGGAATATTACTTATATGTAGTTTTCGAATTTTTGGTTCTAGGACATACCGGTTTCCTCACGATCAAAAATCAAATCAAAATAATTTATTTCACATAAACCGACATTGGCACTTATGAAACGTCAGAAGCTAGGTGCACGGTTCCAATTGGTCGTTTCCTATGGAGAAGAATCAGCAAGAAACTCAACGGTTACTCTTTTAAAAATAATTGGCTTTTACAATGTTTTCAACTTACAGTAGGTATGGGAGGACAGCGTAGGCCTGTCAACAAGTACCAGGTACTTGTTAAAATACGATGTTTTCCTTCATTTTGAGGGCAGTGGTGTATACGTTAATTAATGGCTGCTTATTCTTCCTAACATAGGTAGTCCTCTTCTATAGAGATAGGATAGAGGTGACATACACGAGTTGCGTATCTGTCGAGACGCGCATCTGACAAGTTGCGTGTTTGTCGAGCTGCGTCTTTGACGTAGTGCAAATTTGACGAGATGAGTTTCTGTCGACATGCGTTTTCTGGCGACATGCGTATTTGACCACTTGACCACATGCAAGTAATCCTCGTTTTCGTATACAGGTGTGTACGTCGCCTAACGTTGCCACGTAACCGATGGCATTCCCACGTCATCTCTTTGTGCTGCTTCGTTAGGAACAGACTATTCAACTCGTACAGTAAGTATAACATGCTACATACACAGCAGTGGCGAAGGCACCATACAACTCGATTCCCACCGGCTTCCCTTCGAAAATTCAGGACATAACCACTCTATAGTCAATTCATCAGTTGAAATTTTCTTTTGGCATTTTTTTTTGCTCCGGCCTACCTCTGTCATAAATTCACCCTTCGCCACTGGTACACAGTTATTATTTATTATTATTAGCCTGTGATGTCTCACTGCAAGGCAAAGGCCTCCCTACTCTCGTTCCACTTCTCTCTGTTCAAAGCTGCTAAGGACCAGTTCTTGTTGAAGGAGTCCAGCTCATCCTGCCGTCTCCGTCTGGGCCTGCCACGATGTCGTTTGCCATTAAGAGGGATTTCGTTAGTTTGGCTCATTGTTCGTCTGACATGCGGCAGATGTGTTCAGCCCAGTTCCATTTTAGCGTGGCAGATTTCCAAGTGGCATCAGTTATCTTTGTGATGGAACGGATAGTCGTATTCCTAACCCGCTCTGTTAGTTTGATACCCAGAACACCCCGTTCCATAGCCCTCTGGCAAACCTCGAGCGTGGATCTCTGCTGATTTGTCAAAGACCATCTTTGACCACCATATGTGAGGATGGGAAGTATGCACACGTCAATGAGTCTTCTCTTAAGGGACAAAGGAAGATCACCCTTCATTAGGTCTTTCATGGCCCAATAGCTCCTCCAGGCATTTTCGGTGCGTCTTGCAATTCTTCTTTGTTTTGTCTTGCCTGGAAAGAGACTATTTGACCAAGACAGAGATACACAGATCTAAGAAAATTCCTCCAGTTGAAAATGTGCCTAGAATAGTATTAAATTATATTATTAACAGAACTGAACAGATCTTTTAGGAAACTGTAGTTTTAGCGATACAAAGACGGCAGTAAGTTGCGATTCAATCTGACAAAATCAGTACAATAATCTTTTGGCGCTTGCTTGACGTTGACAAGCGGGCGCTCTCGTAAGTAAACTTTTGTGCAATTATTTTGTGAAATAAAAAAAAACAAAATGGCGGTGTTAGTTCCGTTTATTTGATTCACGCGCCATAGGAGTTTTGTATAGATATAGCTTACCCTTGGCGTAATTATCGTTTGTTCCCACTATGCCGAAGGTGCTCGCGATCGCGGTCACTATCTCGATACCTTGATATCGATACTCGCTATTTCGACACGGATGGCGGTGCGAACACCTCACCTGAGAGTTCAGTTGCCCAGTCTTGTGTTTGTGCTGTACTCTACCTACTCCAGAAAAATAAGTGGAACCGATTTGACCAATCACGAGCCAAATCATATCGATGCTTGCGACCGCGATGTAAAATCAAAATATTTTGTTTTCATGTAGGCTTCGAGGTACAGACGCCAAGCACATCAACCTACCCGAAACTGTCTAATTTTTCCAATCAACTTTGAACCTTACGCTTTAGCGATAAAGTTGAAAATCTATTAAAGAAATTTGACAGATTGTAGTAGCTTGATGTGCTGGCGTCTGTACAACCCCAAGCAGCCCGGGATGTATCGCACAGAGGCATCTTCACCCTTAGTACGTGAGTCCCATTCGCACTTTCCTAAGATCACCAGCTTCTTCATCGCACTGCATGCAGTGTGCAGTGTACCTGTGACACCATTCTCCATAACATAGGCACCTATCTCGTCGCCCACAGTGTGTACCTCACCTAACGCCTCCACGTAACTGATGGCATTCCCATGTATCTCTTTGTGCTGTTTCCATTCGCCGCCCGATCCATCTAAGTCTGCGACAGTTAAGTAAATGTTCGCATTGATCCGTATTTTGTGTGGGATTCTGTAAATAACTGATGTATGCGACGTCAGGTACGTGTGTTTGGTTTGCTTTGACACTGGCTGTGAATTGAATATGAGATTTGTTTGTACCTACTTTGCAGCTTGTTGAATACAGCAAACAAGATTTGTACAGTCCAACCGCATATCTGAGGTATTTCATTTTGATGTTACCTAATGTCCTTCACAGTTATTTTATTACTGATTACTAAAGATCTGCAAAAGTGAAATGCAATCATTGTCAAAGTCACAGTGATCTTTATTCTCATTCCAATAAGATTGCTGTTGTGTTGCTGCCACTAAAAAGTCTGTCAAAATCATTGTGATCTTTATTCTCGTTAGGGGCGTTAATTCAGGCTACTCAATGATTCCTTGCTCTTCGAAACCAGGTCAATTCCTTAGCTAATCACACCAACCTCGCGTTAATTTCGCGCGGTTTCGTTTATTGTGTCATAGACGACACAATGAACGAACTATAAACAATAAGTAGAGAAGAAAAATAAAACGTAGAGAATACGTTACCAGCACCCTAATTGCGTAAGACACTATCAATCTCAATCTGAATAATTTTGAAGGATATTGCTAATCCATTGCTTCATATGTTCGAAAAATGTGTCTGCTCAACAACGTAAATAACGCAATGAATGTTGTTGAACTGTCACAATGAAACCCATTGCTACTGATAGTGTGTTACGCAAGGTATCTCTATTCTAGGATATGAGAGTAAAGAAGCAAATTATTAGATATAAATGTATTTATCTACAACTGTGTTGAATTAGGTTTTTGTACGACTACTTTTACATTAAAAGCTTCTTAAAATTTATCAATCATAACTTCAAACCCACGATAATCATAACATCAAGTCAAAATGCTCCCCTTAATTAAGGAAAACAAGATAAAATGTCAAAATATACAACCTCTCTCTTCAAAAAGCGAGTAGGTACTGGGCTTATCCCTTTGATTACACCTAAACAAGAGAACACCAATCCAATTTCTTAATTCAAATTTACGGATGATTCCATCGAGGGGACGAAATTTAAACTTGGAATTAACGAAGTTGAACGAAGAGATTAGTTGGTGTCACAGATTAGTCGTTACTTTTAGTTCCATATTATTAAATTTTAGAGAAAACTTGAAACATTTTTTTGGCTAAATTGCGGTAGAATGTAATGATGTCTGAGTATTTCAGAATTTAACTTATACTATTAACTATCAAATTAAAATTAGCTAGCGAAACTCCACGGACGTGATAAGTTTCGATAACAAAACATGACCTTCTTGATAAAATGATGTATTTATATGCTTGAAAATTCAAAAATTTGACTTATTAATTGTGTTCTGAATATTTATTCTAATAATTAATTGAAAATTGATTGTATTCTAAATATTGAAAATTTTGTTATTTTGTATGTAATATCTATATCTTCTATATACTTATAATAAATCTGTAGAGAGGTCAATTCTGTACATGAAATATATTTCCAAAATAACTATCAGCGGGTGATTAGTGATCGATACTGACGCCAAAAATGCAATCAGTAAAATTTTTGTCTGTCTGTCTGTCTGTCTGTCTGTATGTTCTTTATAGAAATAAAAACCACTCGACGGATTTCAACGAAACTTGGTACAATTGTTCTTCATACTCCTGGGCAGGTTATAGTATACTTTTCATCACGCTACGATTAATAGGAGCAGAGCAGTGAAGGGAAATGTTGGGAAAACAGGAGAACTTACTCCATTTTTGAAGCTTCCGTCGCGTGTGCAGCCTTAATGGTTAAAGCTACACAGAAATCATGTATGACGGAAATGTTCTCCTTAAAATTATATAAAAAATATTCTACGACAGCAAATGTCTATCTTTTATGGTTGACTCACAATAATACGTGTAACTCCCGATAGCTTAGCAGTTCGGAGCTTTCTGATTATATTTGTCTACTCTTACGTTTATAACACTCTCACTCATCCCTAATTAAAAAATGTTAACATTATTACCTATTTAATAAAAAAATAATCATAGAAATCGGGACAGAAACACCAAAGTTATACATGAAATACGCTAATAAGCCATCGCGCGTGAATACTGAATCATGCTATTAGGATTATTTTTGTGTAACGGTCGCCGCGCTCGACGCGGCTCGCGGCGGGAGGTATAAAAGGGCAGGGGATCCAAACGCGAACTTCACACCGTCCAGCAGTTCATGAAGCGCCTCGCCAAGCGTTTCTTCGACTCTGCTATAAAGCACCCCAATTGCCCTGATTGCGGCGGCCTCCCGATATACTCCCTTCCGCATAAGCAGGATTCGCCGACCAAGGCATACCCTCACCATCCTCTACGACGCCACTACCGTCTTACAGGAGAGCAGGAAAGCCACCAGCACCATTAAGAGACACAAAAACACGACCCGACAACCGTCCTTCCGTCCTCGCCGTCGAGGACGCCCGTCGCGACGCCCCGTAAATTCTCCTCCCCGACGCTTGCTCGAGCCAGCCCACGCCGCTGAGCCTGTAGTATTAAATTCGCCCCTAAATAATTCCGATCCAGCCTGTCCCTTGCTGCCCCCCCCCCCCCCCCAGCGACGCCCTAAGCCGAGGTCCGTACCCCACAGGGGGTGCCCTTAGCGTGTAGTCGCTTAGTTTTTAAGTTTTGTTTAGGCCCTGGCTGGAGGCCTTAATTTTGAGGCATCCACAGGCAAGCCCGGTTAAGCAGACGACAACCTCATAGGTTGAACTGCGAGATACCATTCCCAAAAAAAAATTTGTCTTTAAATTAATTTAGTTTTCTTTTGTTGTTATTTTATAAAATAGGTATTAGTTATTTTGGTAGTGTATTATATTCGTTCAAATTACAAATTATTAATAGTTTACATTTTATTTCTTTTTAGGTGAAGTAGTAATTTCGTTGTATAGGTACTTAAACCTCATGTGAACGTGATCTAAACAATATTACCAATACATTAACTTAATATCACACAAGGAATTACACACTGACGGAGTTGCGGGCACAGCTATCTATTTCAGTGGCGAAGGGTGAATTTATGACAGAGGTAGGCCGGAGCAAAAAAAAATACCAAAAGAAAATTACAATGATGAATTGGCTATAGAGTGGTTATGTTCTGAATTTTCGAAGGGAAGCCGGCGGGAATCGAGTTGTATGGTGCCTTCGCCACTGATCTATATCTATATTTATAAAACTCTTCCGTTACTGAGTGACTGACAGACAACGCACAGCCCAAACTACTGGCAGTAGAGAGCTGAAATTTGGCATGTGTGTTTGTTGGGAGGATTAGGCTACCACTAAGAGAGGATTTTTGGAAATTCCCTTCCAACGGGGAGAAAAGGGGGATAAATTGTTTTTTTCCGGAATTCATTATTCCACGCGGACGAAGTCGCAGGCAAAAGCTAGTCGTTTTTAAATTCTTATATTGTTAAACAGTGCATGAACATTAGGTAAAGACATAGGTACTGTATCACCAAAAATCATCCTAATAAATACTTTGACTTTGATAAACTTAAAAAATAAATATTTGATGACATTTTATTTTGGGATCAAATCGTAGGTAGTTGTAGCGGTATCTACAAAACCCCACATGCGAACAACGAGTCATACTGACGTCACGAAATCCTGCATCTCGCAAGCAGAGTTTACCGCGCAAGTAGCATAGATACAACGGCCCGACATGAATCATCGGGCATTTGCCCGCCAGACACAACATTCGTCTGGTCGGAGGATCCTCCCTTTTCTATAGAGTATGAGTGAACTTTACACCCTGTTCCTCATACCTCTATATGGTGTATTTACTTGAAATATCAGTAAAAATCAGTTTTTTTTTGTGTAAACTTCACAGACGTGGTGGATATCGATATCAAAATACAATAAATAACAAAAAATTAACTGACATTTCACATATTATCTAAACTAACAGCGGTCTTTGACCCCAATAAAGAACATCAAATCTTTGTTTGATCATGTTTAGACCCATCACGTCTGCGGAGTTTCTTTAGCTAATTTAATTTGACCTTGTATATACGTAATTTAGTTTAAATCTCACTATCAATAAAAATATGTATTGTATGCAGTATAATTCGTTTCATCTTTAGATTACAAAACAATTTAAGCACAAGATACTGAAACAAAAGAAAAGTTAGTTCTGAATATCTTTCATTTTTCAATTCTACACCTCCAATTTTCCATTCGAAAGTAGGCATAAAAACCTAGCCTATCCAGTCTGCGCAATTTAAAATTCAAATTCTTCAGAATACCAATAGAACACGAACGATATTCATCTCGCGGGGTTCGTCGGTTATTTCCGTGAGCGCTCGTGCGTTTCCGCCACCACTCGGACATTGGGGGCGTATTAATCGTAATTAACCAACTCTGCCTGATTAGCGAGGTTCCTTATTACTTAAAATTTACTTGAGTTTACTTTCTTGCGACGCTCTTAGCTCGGATAGGGATGGGATGAGATTATTGTGGATAAGGTTTTTGGGATTATTTTGTGTTTATGTGGCTTTTAATTTAGTATCTTATATTTTACTGTTGATTGGGGATCGAAAGGAAATAAGATTACAATACTTTTGCTAATTTGACAACAGTGACGAGGCGCCCTTCTTGTGATTAGTATCTTACTTCACATAAGAAATAACTTTTTGGACAAAATTTTAACTTTTACAAAATATCCGTCTTAAAATGTCATCCACCTTGACTAACAAGGGGCCATGAATAAATTACGTGACATGAATTTCATGATCCCACCCCGTCCCTACCATAGCTGGTGTGACCACCACCTCTCCTGATGTGACGTCACATATTTTGTAATTTTAAATTAATAAACCTTAATACATTGAAGGACACAATAGAAGTTTTATTGTTATTACATCGAGGCACAGAATAATTAAGTAATAGAGGGGCATTAAGTGTCCCACAAAGTGTTAAAAAAGAGAAGTTAGAATGGGTAATATTTTAAGATTTTCATTACAGTTTTTAATACTTTAGATTGATAATACATGGGACTTCACGAAGCTTATGACTCGTCCCTCCCCTTGTCATACGATGTCACACATTGTGAACCCCTACCTCCCCCTTAACGTGTGACGTAACTTGATCATTAGATTAGGTACATACCAGATTTTCACGACAATTTTCATGCGTGGTAACACACAACATAACCTAACCACGCCTAATCCTCTAATCCCAAAAAAAAAAGTACAATCACGCACGAAATACACTAGCATTATAATAATCCCAGTGTTATCCACCTTATTCCCGTCGCAGTGGGTGGCAGGGAGGGGGATGATACCAAGTATGATTCAACATTTAAATGTTAAACAGCGCCCGAATTTGCTGCGGTGCGACGACGACGTCTTATAAGAGTATATAGAAGCACAGAAATGGTGATGGGTAGGAGGAAATTATATTTTATATTATTATTTTGTGTGAGTGGATAGGTACTTTAGGGTTTTAGGTGTTAATTTTACGTAATGGAACGCGTTTGTTAGTTGTTCTTTGTAGAAATGTTATTATAACTGTTTGGCCGTTTCTAATTCGTATACAGTATTATTACACATTGGTGTGACTTTTTTCATGGATTTGTAACATATTCTCAAGAAGCTAAGATATTATGACTTCCTACTTAATTATTATAAACGCGAAAGTTTGTGAGGATGGATGGATGGATAGATGTATTTTTGTTACTCTTTCACGCAAAAACTACTGAACGCATTTGGATAAAATTTGGCTCACATATAGTTTATAACCAGGATTAACACATAGGATACTTTTTATCCCGATATTTCCAAAGGATCGAGACTTATGCGGGTGAAACTGCGGGGTGCTGCTAATGTATTTTCATACCGATAATTAACTCATAATATTAAGATCCGAACATTGTCTTATATAATTATCAATCGTAGCTTGTACATTCGTAGCACATTTAAGTTTAGGGGTTATTGTTTTCTATGCCAAAAAGAATTTGACCTAAAATCATAATAATTTATTTTTCAGAATATGGTACATTGTTATGGTCTTAAGATTAGGACTAGAAACAAAACAGGCAAGAACGAGAAAACAGTTATATTCGTAAGAATAGTTACATACATACATAATAATCAGCCTATAATGTTCCCACTGCTGGGACACAGGCCTCTGTGTGAGAGGGAGTAGGACGTAATCTACCACACGGGCCCAGTGCGGGTTGGTAGATGTCACATGACTTCGAATGTTTGAAAGAATAGTTAAGTATTATAATATTTTTTTATTAAAATGTGTCCTGACAAGTTTGCCGAAGCAATGCCAATGAATGTTTCTAATTAAATGTTTATTTTTATTAACATTTCTGTGCTCAACTGTACCGCATATTGTAAGTTAGCTACACCTTTGAGATATTCTTCTAAAGAGCATGAATAAACTCTTATAGTCGCACTGACGCTATTTGATACTTGGTTCTTAATTGATATGCATGATAATTACTCGCCGCATTGCCTTACCTCACCTCGCCTACCGAGGCGAATTATTATTATTGAACTCTGGACGTTTGCGATTACCGAGTCGCAAACGTCTAGAGTTCAATTCCCAGGTCAGGCAAAGTGTTGTTGAGTTTTTCCGTCATCAATTTCTCAGTAGCAGCCCGGAGTCTGGATTCGTGCCTGGCTGATGGCAAAATATTCCCCCTCTATACATGGGACTTACATAACTGGCGAAATGTGGGTGTAATTATGTACTTAAGGTACATCTCTGTCTAACCCTTTGGGTAATAAAGGCGTGATGTGATGTCAATTTTACTTACTTAATAAACACAGGTGTATTTTTGCAAAAATTAGGGTTCCGTACCTCAGAAGGAAAAATGGAACCCTTATATGATCACTTTGTTGTCCGTCTGTCTGTCCGTCAGTCAAGACCCTTTTTATCAGGAACGCGTGGACTAATCAAGTTGAAATTAATTCAAATACTCAAGGCTGCAATCCCTTGAAGCGGTGAAAAAAATCAAACTTCTAATTAAACGCAATCAAAAGTTACGGGCGTATATGTTCCGAAATCAGATCCTATAGGGTACTTCCCGTTGTCCTAGAACCATGAAATTTGGCAAGAAACAATGTCATGTAGCACAAGTAAACGAAAAAATCCAAAAACCGTAAATTTGTAGTTACATTACAAAAAATATAATTTTAAAACTATTTACTTAACAACAAATTTGTACGGAGCCCTCGGTGCGCGAGTCCAACTACTTGACCGGTTTTTTTTTTATTTTGATTAAAGATCATAATTATTTGCAAGTATCAAAACCTCTCACGCCACTAAACCCAAGTATCTCAGACGGAGGCGACCCGCCGAAATAAATAAAGTTGCAGAGAGACTCAGTAATTACTTACACGCAACTTATACACTTGTGTGCTTAATTATACCCATCTGTTTGCGAGTTATCATTCATTATGGACGTGACTGTACTGGGAGGGACATTAAATGGATTTTGATTGGGATAACTTTGGTTAGTAAATGGAGGGCAGTTTTTTGATGATTTACTAGTAAGCCGCACCTGCTTCGCGCGGGTTCAATGGCGATATCTCAAAACTTGCTAAAGCTTGCAGAGTAATCAAACTGAAGTGGCAGTGGGCTGGCCATGTTTGTCGAAGCACCGATGGCTGGTGGAGCAGACGAGTCCTAGACAGGAGACCGCGTATCGGCAAGCGTAGTGTATGACGCCCCCCAGTAGATTGACCGACGACCTAAAGCAAGTGGCTGGAACAGTCAGGATGCGAAAGGCGGAGGACAGGGTGTTCTGGCGCAGCCTGGAAGAGGCCTATGTCCAGCAGTGGACTGCGATAGGCTGAGTTGATTGATTGATTGATCTCAAAACAACAAGATTTTTGTGCTTTAACTACAAAACATACATATAAACCTTCCGGGTTAAATGCTCTAAATTATGGTGATAACCGCATCAAACTCCATCATAGTTTAGAAGCTCTAAATGGCCACACAGACAGACACGGAATGTGACTTTGTTTTCTACCATATATATAATATACTTAGATCTAGTGCTACAAGGATATTTTTCGTCTGAATGACATTGACAGGGGTTACCAACAACCCCTGTCAATGTCATTCAACCTTTGTAAAATTGTGTCACAGAAATTTTATTATATTGTTAGGACAAGATGGCGGCGATAGTTCCGATTTTGACTACAGTGCGCGCCTTAAAAAAAATTGTTTAAAGTTATTTGACGTTTATACTTGCCTTTTTTTTTTTTTTGTGGATGGGAAATCATCTAATGACTCCTCCCGCTCTGGGTGGAGCGGAAGGGAGTGTCAGACTCTTACTGACTAAAACCCACCCGTGTTCCTTCCTAAGCCCTTTATGTTCCGGGGCAGCGGTAACCCTTTCGGACGATCCCGCTACCCCGGCAGGCTTCGGCCCTGGCGGGCCCCTTCCTTTATGCTGATATCTCTTTGAGGCGCGCGTGGAACACATACGCGCCGTCCGGCACGGGCCTGGTCCTGATCGGACGGAGAGCTACCCATTACTCTCCGTCCGCAGGCCCGCGCCTACGGTGGCCGGGAGTCGTCACGCGGCTCCCGACGCCCGTAGCGTCTCCCGCGGCGGCTGAGGCGTGCGGCTCTCTCCCTGAGCCGTCCCGCCACCTCCTTCGCTAGCATGACTGCTTCGCAGAAGGAGGTGACCGCCTCCCACTCCCTCTCGCCCCGGACCATGGCTTGAACCAGGGCCGGACGCGAGAGGTCGCCGCCGTTGCCGATCGCCTCTACGAGGACACGGCGGTGCTCCGCCCAAGCGGGGACGTTTATACTTGCCTCCCACCGGAGTCCGGGCGTCAAGCAGCCTTTTTTTGGTGCTTGGTGGAAATCGTCGTGGACTTCCTCCATCGTGGGGATGACAGAGGGGCGGGCATGCCGGATTCTTAGCGGCCAAAACCACCGCGGTGTTCCACCTCTGCCTATGCGTGATTCGCGTAAGCATTCACCGCTCTCCCGACAGGCGGCGTCAAGCAGCCTGCTGTGTTTCGTCGATGCGTGGGAGTTCCAGTGCCTTAGGCATCTTCTGGGCACGCTCGTTCCATCATAGATCTCACCCATCGTTTTCCATCAGACGTGATCGAGGGCAACAGCGGGCCCATTCAGCCATAAAAAAAAAATCTTATTTGCTGCAAACATGACGCGAGGGAGAACACAAACACAAAAATGACAAGTTCGGGGAAACTATGAATGACATCTTATTTGATTTGAATGACATGTTTGTGTATTTTAATTATATTTGATTTGAATGTTTTTGTATTGTGTATGCGTAATTTTTATATCATAATTTTATATTTAATAGACATTGTCTGAAAAAAAAACATGAAATTATTATTATTATTTTGTAGTTTATAATGTTCAAATACATTCCTTTGAAATAACTTTCACTCCCACAAAACTTCCACCCAGTAGTCTGACACATGGGAACAGAAGCAATTCTCTCCGGAACTTTAAAACAAAGCGACATAATGAAGCCCTGTGTCTTGAGATGAGGTCGTTTTGATCAGCGACGCAATCTGGATGCTGCGGAGTTTACACTTAAGACTATGTATTGTGGCCTGGTTTGAGGAACGAATGAATCAGAAAAGGCTTCTGTATTTGGGCTAAGAAAAATAACTAAATAACTGACAAATGCGTGCACTGATTGGACAGGTCCACTCAATCTGTGTGGTTCTTTCCTCAAAAGAACATCTCGGACATCGATCTAATACATGTTCTTCATATAACCTGACCAAGATTATGTCTGGACTTTAAAAGAGACTGTGACCTCTGAGTTTGTTTCGGCCTTTCTTCTGAGAGTAGTCAGATAGGAAACACCGACCTCATCTAGTTTTTTAAAATATGATTGACGTGTAAAAGTGTTTGTGCAAACCTACTTCAGAAATAAAATCATTTATCATTTAACTAACAAATAGAGAAAAATATATTAAGTAGCCTTATGATCGAATGGTTGTGCAACCAAGTGTGACTGGTTTCGATCCCAAGGCAATGCAGTGTTGTTGGGTAATTCTACATACCAGGAAATTCGTACCCGGCCTCCATTTTGACAGTTCAACAACATTCATTACGTTATTTACGTTGTTGAGCAGACACATTTTTCGATCATATGAAGTAGTGGATTAGCAATATCCTTCAAAATGATTCAGATTGTGATAGTGTGTTACACAATTAGGGTGCTGGTTTCGGACTTGTACCCAGATGGTGCTAGCCTCACCCTTATTACCTACATGGGACGTAAACACAAATGGCGAAATGTCATGCTCAAAAGTAAAAAAAAAGTCAAATCATTTATTTCAAATAGGCACAAGGCATTTTTGAACGTCAAAAATTACAATAAAATAGAATTGATTCTAGTCGCCCCTTCCAAAAAGTAGTTTCGTATGGAGAAGAATGGGTAAAAAACTCCATCGTTACTCTTTTAAAAATAATGTTTTACAATATTTTGTATCATTAATTATAATATGTGAAAATGATGCACCTAGAATAAAAATGACTAAGTATACTTACAACTTTTCACAAAAGTAAAAAGAATTAAAAATAAAGCAATTACAGGTTAATTAATTATTTGATACC
This sequence comes from Hydraecia micacea, assembly GCA_914767645.1. NCBI lineage: Eukaryota > Metazoa > Arthropoda > Insecta > Lepidoptera > Noctuidae > Hydraecia > Hydraecia micacea. The sequence continues at coordinate 3,035,883 of OU611798.1, forward strand.
TAGATACCATCAGGTGCTCACAAAAGAAATATTGTAAAATTAAAGGATTTTCCTAAAATTTTATCAACTGTGACAGTATTCACAAAATGTAAAATCAATGTCATAAAAATCTATAAATAAAAATGAATCGCCGAAATGTATGTACGCGCTTAACTTCCGAAGGACTGCACAAAATTGGATAATTCTTTTTTTGTTGTGTTCGGTATTGCCAGGACATGGTTTGTAAGAAAGAAAATTTCGGAAATTCGAAAAAAAAATTGCACCCGTGCGTAGCTGGGGCGGGCCGCTAGTTAAAAATAATTATACAGTTAAACTAGCAACCACTTAGATTTTGTCTAGACTATAGATTGTCCTATGGAGCACGACCAGCATGTTTCCAAGCATTCTTATATTGGATATAATCCTCTAATTTTTAATATGAGTTTAAATTTTTTCTTTCAATTAATTGCAATAGATCTCAAGATATTTTGTTGTAAAATTTTAAATCATGGGATTTAAACATTATTACTGGCGAAATGTACCATAAAGTTCTGCCTATCCTTTCGGGAATTATAGGCGTAGGACATTATGTGTTATTTTGAAGATTTATAAAGCTGATATAAAAATATTTCCACATTTAACAATACCGCTGCCGTGCCAAAATGTTATAATATCGTTAAAAACTCCCACGTTCCACATTCAAAAATTTTCAAATTCGAGTTCGGTGTTCATCCGAGAACGGAGTTTGAAACCGTTGATCGGACAGGAAACGGAAAGGGCGGGAAATAATTAGCCGTCGCCGGCGCTCGCCGCGGGCAAAGGAAACGCTTCATACAGCCAGGCTGTAACTCCACGAACGAACGAGTTGTGAATTTTAGGATTCACACTTTTTTCCTTTGCCTTTTTATTTTTTCCTACGTTAAATTTTTAACGAGACCTATTTGATGAAGTTGACAGTTTCTATCTGCAAGGAAAATTGTTTTTCACAGTTTTATTGATTCCAATATTAATACTGTGTTTCTGTCAAGTGTTTACTTGGAAAATAATGTTCCAAGTTCATAATTATGAGAAATAATACGTAGAGGTGTGCACTTTCTGAGCTGTTTTAATTTATACAAGGTTGCAGGGGGACACCCACGTGCACATCATAACCATGAATTCAGCACATAATTCTAGCTTGACCCTCTAGCGTAGAAATGTTTCGTCGGTTATCAGAAAGAAAGTCTACTCTTTTATAGATCTACGCGATCAAAATTTATGGAATAGCAATTTTTTTTGAATAACCGAAGAAGACTATGTTTGCAAGAAGAGTAAATAGGACATCTATACTAATATTATAAAGAGGTAAAATTTGTTTGTAAATATGTAGAGGGTAGTTAATCTCTGGAACTCCGAGTCGGATTTGAAAAAATCTTTTTGCATTTGTAGTCCGATTCTTGAGGAAGGCTATGCCGAGTAAAAAGAAAAAGTGATAGCACGAGCAGGTGATGCGATGCGACGGGGTGGGTCGGGAGAACAAGAAATTTCACGCAGACGAAGTCGCGGGCAGAAGCTAGTAGTCAATAATAAGAGATTTAAAAAATGCAATCGCTATTTCACGACGCGTCACTCGTTACCGCTATGCGCGTGCAGCACCGTACACGTCATAGAAGTGAAACATCTTTAAAAAATAAAGAGTAAGAGAGATTTAGTGTGAGAGACAGAGAGAGTTATAATATCTTTCTTCTCTCTCATGTAACGAAATGTGCCTAAACGTGTCGCGTCCTGAAATTTCACTCTCAATTCTCGTCCAATTATCGAATAACCACATTAGCAGATTCACTTAAAAAAAACAGAAAATTACAGCCAATTAGCGAGCGAGTATTAAAAATAAAACAATCGTTATTTCAAAACAACCGTCTCTCAATAGACTTTCTCCATTATTTCTCAGAAAACAAAAGCAAAAATAATAATTTTAAAAGCTTTAAAACAATTGTTGGCAACAATTACCCTTCGGTCCAGGGTTCGCTACCATCCTCTTTGTTTCACCCCTATTGAACGAACGAGGGCGGAAAATAGCCGGATAGAAACTTTCCTATCAACTCAGAAACATTTTATAAGTTAACCCCGCGAAATTGTATTATGTAAGTTTGCAAGTACGAAAGTAGCCATCTTGTTTCTTCTTTTTTTTTATAAATAGGAACTCGTTCATTGAGTATTGTTGTGGGTTCTTTATTTGAATTTCGAATGGACTGGGGTCGTTTGCGAGTTGTGGACTGATTGTCAGATCGGAGATTGGAATGAACGCCATTTTGTTCAGTTCTTCTATGCTATAGGGGCTATTTTACTTTACTTTTTTCTAGAAATGGTAGACTTCATCTGTTTCTTAATTGCAGATTTTCTTTTGTTTACTAGCCATAATTTGATTTAGTCGACTGGACCTGCGGGTCCAGTTCGTGTGGGTCCAGTAAACCAAAGACTCGAAGATTCACAATTGGTTGCCTATTTGCCTAAAGGGAGGACTAAAGTAGTTTCCTATAGAGAACCGGGAAAAGACACGAAAAACAGACACTTCGATAAATATGTACCAACATTATCAAATGAAATCAGTGTCTGAAAAAATCAATCTAACTTTTAATATTTATCATACCTACACACAACGCCCCTCCCCTTAATTATAACCACAGTATTACAAACATAGAAAATCGAATAGAATCCAGTAATCGACGTCGTGTCACCGCGCGCACATTCACGTCACTTCCCATTTCGCGAGTGGCAACACTGATATATAGCGCGGCTAGGGGCGAGTCGCGAGAGAAATTATAAAGGGTTCTGCAGATCTAAATTTTTTTTTTTTTTATAATGGAGGGCTTCCTTTAATTCTAGATAAGGTTCCTGCTATGAATATCAAATCGTAGGCTGGTAGTTGCAACCAGTTAAACTCTAGGTATAGTAAGAAAAAAAGAAAAGAAAATATATAACTAAATAATGATGAGGTTTGTCTCAAAGTTTGTGACGTAGACAAACACGTTAATTTGGTAGGACGATAAATATAATTCTTCAGATTCATAACATATAAGAAAGAAAATAGAACGTTTCAATGACATTATTTAATGTTTTATACAAAATAAAGTTCCTTGACACCACTTCTTATCTAATACTAGCTTCTGCCCGCGACTTCGTCCGCGTGAAATTTCTTGATCCCCCGACCCACCCTGTCACATCGCGTCCCCTGCCCGCGTTATCACTTCGTTTTCGCTTAGAGTTGCTCGGCTCCTAAGGGTCATAGCGTTAGTCTATCAAGGGTAAAAATATTTTTTCTAATCCGACTGGTAGATAGATAGATAAACCATTTATTTGGCGCATACAAAAGACAGCACAACACACAAAAGTACAATATTAGATGATAACCAATTACCCACATGAACATAATATAAAAGAAGGTGCCGATATAAAAACAAAAAGAAAAAACGTACATAGGTATCGAAATAAAAGTGACACTATGATGAAAACTTCAAATTAAATTAAATTAATAACGAAATATACCTAGATATTAGCGCGTAAACAAACTCTTCAGCTTTATTATTATTATAGATTAGGTACCTAGTAGCTAAGCATGATTTCACTCCAAATTCAACATACCAAATCGTTTCTCCAATATCGTTTCACATTTTCGCCACTGAATCCTAAACGAAAAAGGGGACCTGTCGGAAAATGGCGCGTTATTATCTCAGCTAATAAAAATTCAGCGCGCGAAAATCCCCGCGCCGCGATTGGTCGACCGTCCCTCGGGCACCCCCGCCATTGGTCGGCTATGCTGATTCCATTTTCAAATTAACTTTCTCTGCCTCCGTCGTTTTCCAGTTAGGTGTGAATTTATTTATTTCATTTCGTTTTTATTACGTGTTGTTTTTGTAGAGATGTGACTTCTTTTTTTTAAATTAGATGCCATAGAGTTAAAAACTTTGTTCTTTTTTGTAGAGAGCACTTTGTTTCGACGGTTTGAAGACACCTATACGAGTATACCAATCAATTTTAAGAAATTAACTGTGTTTTTGTTAGCCGGCTTGTAATTACAATAATATAATATGTAGTTAGTCTTTACTACTAAGGCTGAAAGTCTTATTAACAAAGGTATTATAATTAATAGATCCGATTATAAAAAGTATCATCATAATAAAATCAAAATTGCACCATTTTTATTCAAAGTACAGTCAGCTCCACGTTATGCGTTCGCCAGTGACAAATCTAGGCGTACACTCAGCCAAAATACATCGTTATAATAAAACTAGTTTATGACGACGATTCCAAGCTGCGCTTAACTTTTACGCGTTCATATTTGTAATAGTTTCGGTATTGTAATTTTGATTTTCTGAAAAAAAGGTGGTTCCAGATAAATGAGAAGTGGGTTTTTTTTTTAGTAAAACCCAAGTAATCTGTTAAATGGCAATGCAGTAACCAGATTACTTGGTTTTTTATATCAAAAGATTAATTATTGAAAGGTTAGTCTTTTAGTATCTTCTAATTTTTCATATCAAAGGACTGATTATGGTTTGTATGATAGTTCCTGTAGTTTCTATGTTGAATTTATTGATTTATTCCGGTCTGATCCCCTGAACTACACCCCCCCCCCCTCCTCGATCCCCTGCTAGTTCTTCTTCTGTTTTAATCTCTCGAGTTACTCTATCTTTTGCATGCGTTTTTGTGACAGGAAAATATTTTTTACTTTCTACGTCAAAGAGCAAAAAAAGATAAATAAGTTTTCATATACTAACTTTACAATCAGCGTCTCCTGGAATGAAGCGAAAGGATATTGCTACAAAAACATCGCATTATTTGCAAAATGACATACCAATTCAAGCTGACGTATTGAACAAATTAGTTGCCCAACACTGTACGAACACTGGCACAAAATAACACTGCGTTACTTGAAAGCCGTCCACATTACCGTCTAAATTGGAATACCGCGTAATACAAGCCCTATTAGAAGGGTCGCCATGTTGGCTGTGGCGCGGGATAAGTCTTTGTTATTAGTATAAAAAAAATTAAAAATATAAATCATGATTTGGTCGGTTTTGGGCAGTATATTTGACCAAGGATGTGTGTTTTGTAATGGCTGCTGTTACAGTGTGAGTGGGCAAATAGTGTTTTGAATGTTTAGTAGATACCTGTTCAATTATCTATTTCTGCAGTCGTCAGTAAAATTCAAATTGTACCTATTTCTGTGATTGTTAAGGAGGTTTTACTTACGATTTCCTTGACAAAGAAACCCTTGTCAAGGAAATCTGGGAAGTCAATTTTATTGTTAGTCTAATTAATGACCTCCGTCAATTGCCAGCGTTATAGCCCTTTCATACAACTGCTAAAGAATGACAGTTGTAATTTGAATATACGGACAATTTAAGTTAGTACTCTGTCAATTGCTTAACAATAAATATTTTTTCTACAACTGAACAGTGTTAGTTATCTTTCAGACGCCAATCTACATGGTCTTCACATGATCTGACCAAGATTATATCTGAACTATAAAAGAGACCGTGACCTACTTGACCTCTGAGTTTGTTTCGTCCTTTCTTCTCAAAGTAGTCAGACAGGAAACGCCGACCTCATCTAGTTTTTAAAATATGATTGACGTGTAAGTGTTTGTAGGTACTAACCTAGTTATAGAAATAAAAACTTTTAACAGAAAATCCTCAAGACTCTTAACAGATACCCACCCTATTAACAAGGGCCCTGTAAGACAGCGGCGGGGGAGGGGGGTAATTCACAGCTGTAGGGAGGGGGGGGGCGACCAAGTTAAACCTCTTTACTGCGAACAGAGTTGAGTCGCTGATGACTATTTATTGATATTGGCTCCAGAAGTGATACTTGAGAGGTTTTAGTTAAATTTCAAGGTTCTGGGTTGGAAGTTGTAACTCTGTACGAATGGGTATTTCTAGCGATTCAGTTAGTAATTTCACCAGGTTATATTTTGATAAAATTGATACTTAAATTCTTCGAGCCAAAATTACTTTTTAGGGTTCCGTACCCAAAAGGTATAAACGGGACCCTATTACTAAGTCTTCACTGTCTGTCCGTCCGTCAGGTAGGACGCCCTCAGGCTAGGTGGAGCGACGATCTTCGCAGGATGGCTGGTAGCAGCTGGATGAGAGTTGCCGAAAATAGAGTTGAATAGCGTGCAATAGGAGAGGCCTATGTCCAGCAGTGGACTGCTGTAGGCTGATGATGATGGTTGTAAAAAAAAAACAATTGTGTTTTTTTTTGTTATAATTATTTAGTGGAATTACAATCATGTTAACTGCCTGCTTAATCGTATAACGCCACTATGTGGGGCCTGGTGACCTATAATACAGGTTTTTTCTAAAACCTACTTCAGGCATCAGCTCTCACAATGTGAATGTAGGTATATAGTTCAAAACTGTAAAGTGCGACAAATAGATTGTGAGAGAAAATAAAATAAGCTTATTATTTAAATTTTACATATCTCGCGACCATGCGGTCCCGGTCCTTTGGAAGGCGTACGAGGGGCCTAAGCCAACTCGCAGAGGCCCCTTAGGAAATTTTTATGAAATGCGGCACATTTAAATTATTATTATTTTATAAAAGTCCAAAAATCGCATCAGCCTTTACGCTTTTGTAAAAGTCTTGACCAAAAAATCGCATCAGCCTTTACAAAATTACCGACGTACAATAATGCGACGGCTCTCGAGTCCGAGAGTGAATGGGTCGCTTTATTGTCGAGCGGTGCATGGAACGCCACGCGGCACACTTAGGTTCATTGAAAATGTAAGGGATCGATGAAAAAAGGGAAACTTTGACTGGGACTTGAATACAATATTGTTCAAATTAAGAAGTGGGTTTTTAAAAAACATAATTTGTATTGTTGTGGTATTTTATATCCCATATGAAGATTCTGTGTTTTGCTAGGGCTTAAATAGATCATCATTTGAAATGCAAGTCGAAAGTTTTACGTTCATAAATGAATTATCAGTCGACCACTTATTTTTGCAGTAGGGAAATAAAAAAAAAATATGGTACAATATAAAAAAAAAAAACATTTTTACAAATGCCTTAGACTATACACTAAGATTCCCTGTGTCGTGGGGTCCTGATGTATGTTGTAATGATTTTTTATCGGTACACATGGTGTACACTCGACGTGCGAAGAGTTAAACACAACATTTTGCACCTGACTGTACCTGTGGGTTAGGTAGTGGTCATAGGTGCAGACAATTGAGAAAAAACAAAATTAACTATTCAAAAATCACCTCTTTATCCTAGAATACCTACAAAAATCACGATCAACTTATTAAAAAAAAAAAACAAAATAAAATAATTCTAAATTCAAAACGCACCTTTTATCGGTGCCCACTAAAGCCGTTTCACACGGCCCGAAACATATTCGTGCGTTTTATTTAATTAAACCCGTAATGGGTGGCGCGTGGCAGCCCTTAGGTAAAGAGTACGCACTACAAACTGCACAGGGCCGGTAATAATGTTTTTTTTCTCTTCTAATTGCGATAGTAATTGTGATACCCTTGTTAAAAGGGCTTTTTGGTAATTGTTGTGAAAGGGATATTGATTACGAGTGGGTGGGGTTTGGAAATGGGTTGGTTTTCTCATAACGATGATGATGTGTGGTTCCCAGCATTGTTGCCTTTATTTGGGTTCATGTTTTGCATTGATTTTTTGCTGATTATATTAGGATAATGATTTGTGGAGATGGCACGTCATCAGCACCATATAAACATTTTTGTTTGTTGGATTGGGTTTTCTTTAAAGCTTTTGTTTCGCCCCTAAGACGACCCATTCATCCGAGCTAACATTTTGGAAATCTAGAGCGTGTTATATATAAAATAAAATTCGGAGGCCCATAATTCGGAAACGGTGCGTCGTAAGGCCATGCTTCTCAGAACCTAAATAGTTTCTATGGTCAAGATTAATCCGAAACTGCAATAAAATTTTCAGATTTCAGAAAAAAAATTGAGGAAAATTGTCCCAAAAACTTTTTTTACCAAAATTTTATTTTGTTGGTTTTCTTTTCTGCTCATAGTGCCCCTTAGCGTATACTCCAACTCCAAAAATCCACTCCTAAGACGACCCACTGACCGAAAGCGGTGAACGGTCACATAATCGGCTGTCCAAATACACAGAACGTTTTTTGACACGTTATAAATGTCAAATAGGTTCATGAAAATTACTGATTTTCAAGATGGCCGTTCTAATATGACGGAACCGCCTTCCTAGGAAACACAGCAATCGTATTAGTAACAAAGAGTCGGTTTCTTTCATTTCACTAATAATGAAAATAAATACCGGGCATTCATCAGAGAGTCCAATTTATGAACTTAAATTGTTAAAAAATCTATATAAATGATTAATCATTTTAATACAAGGAAATGAGCTCCAAAGAGTTTAATGAAAGGTTATTACATTATTTATTTAATAAACCACAATATATGCCCTCTCATGTGATTCTGACTTACTTTGATGAGCATTTATTTACTTATAAAGTTTTTAAAAATGTTTTATTCTACTTTTTTCTTCAATTCATCTTCTTCTTGCACCACCAAGCGCGATAACATACGCAATGCATATCTTACTTAACAAATCTTGATCCTACTTTATGTAACGTTAAGTATCTTTACTTAGCAGAAACTTGTGACAAACATGGTGTTAAGTTACACAATAATGGTGGGACAGTGATTGTTACGACGCCGATGCAGAGATAAATGGGCAAAGAGATGAAGTGAGGTGGAGGAGGGTGATTGTCGTCCGTGTGATTTAAAATAAGTTAAGCTAAATAATTAATTGCAGAAACTATTGCAGATACTCTACTGCAATCTGCGGGGTGATTGCGTAATGCACTAACAGTAGCTTTCATTTTGACAGTTCAACAACATTCATTGCGTTATTTACGTTGTTGAGCACACACATTTTTCGAACATATGAAGCAATGGATTTGCAATATCTTTCAGAATGATTCAGATTGTGATTGAAAGTGTGTGACGCAATTAGGGTGCTGCAATAGAAATGAAAACAGAAAATTTAAAGGGACGCTAATCGTTTGATCGTAATTCATGGAGTGAATTTATTAACTATTCTCTTAGGTATAGGTACTTAGTTCGTGCTTATGGGAGAAAAATCAAGAAGAAGAAATGAAGTAAATAACAGTTACAAACATATTTAAGCAGAGAGGACATAGGTTGATGCACTCCCGAACCTCTGTGTTAGAATTTAAAATCAGCGCGGCAGCGGCGGGGCAATTGCGTAACACACTAAGAGTAGTAATAGTTTTCATTTTCACAGTTCAACAACATTCTTTGCATTGTTTACGTTTTTGAACACATACATTTTTCGATAATATGAAGCAATGGATTAGGAATAGACTTAAAAATGATTCAAATTGTTATTGATAGTGTGTTATGCAATAATGGCGCTGGAATACTGTTGCTGTATTAAAATCTATGCAGAGTGTACTCTGCATACAACTAATTCCACAGAAACGACAACTGGTGTCTTCACCCTACACTCGCTTGAACAGTTTGTCATTGAAGCAGGGGACAGTAACAACACTTGGTGTTCAATCCACCGTACGCAATGTTTACGAAGATGGGATGGTGAAAAATAGCTGTTAGAGCAAATTAGACGGTTCCGGCCACTGTATTGAGTTGTATCATTGTGATTTGTCATTTATTACTGGGCTTTAGGCAGGGGCAGGGGCTTGTGGCTAAGTAATAACAGCTACACGGGTCGATCGATCAGGTTAAGCTACGCTTGTCGCTGTTGACCCGTGGATGGGTGACCATCTTTCCACACCAAGACCCCTCCGTGCCTCGGAAAGCACGTTAAGCCGTTGCTTCCAGCTGTCCTGTCATTCGTGGATCTTTGACAGTCGTTATGGGTCGTGAGACGCCCGAAATTCTGCAAACCAGTTTTACCAAAGGTCGAATTACCCAAAAATTGGGTTGTGGAGGTCAAATAGGCAGTCGCTCCAGGCTCCATGTTAAATACTGGTACTCAGCTGCATCCGGTTAGACTTGAAGCCTACCCTAACATAGGAAAAGAATTAGTCAGATTGACAATTTATCCTAAAGTCATTTATATTTTGTCACGAAACTGTTCTAAATGCACATGTAAACATAAATATTATGTGATGAATGGTTTTAAAAGTACTTAACAAATATCTTGTACTTAAAAATAAAATGCTCTAGTAACCTCTCATCCATCTAAACATCGGTAGTCAAGCACCAACTTCAGATTACCAAGTAACACAATACTCTTTTTTGTCGCTAAGTCGGTGACAATCCATAGAGTTTAACAGATTAGTCTATAGCTTTCCATGGACGGATACTTGAAGGGATTAGCGGATTGCGTCACAGGGATGTATGGGTATGTCGCGTTTGGAATTTTAAGTGGATGAATGAGTTAGTTGAATGTTGAATTCTTTGCATCAAAATTGATACGTGGTACAAATATTTTCGTTATTAATGGAAATTCTAACGCGTTTAGTTATTGAGTTGACACATTGCACTAGATGAAATCTGAAAAAGTATGCGTATTTTATTCTATTAGCATATTACCTAAGTAGAAATCGAAAATAAGTGCAATTTCGTGATGTTTTTCCATCGAGAAAATGTTATTATTTTCTTTTAATGTTCCACAAAAAACTTGAACATATTAAGTAGTTACCTATTCGTATTATTTTAGAAATAAAAATGGTTCAGACTAGATACTTGACCACTTCTTTTAGTCAAATTTCTCAACTTCTATAACAACCACAATGAAACCAGTCTGTATATTATGTTAAAAAAACCGGCCAAGTGTGAGTTAACACTACATACAAATAACGGCAAAAAAGTCACCTTTGTTGTATGGGAGCCCCCCTTAAATATTTATTTTATTCTGTTTTTAGTATTTGTTGTCACAGCGGCAACAGAAATACAATACATCATCTGTGAAAATTTCAACTGTCTAGCTATCACGGTCCATGAGATACAGGCTAGTGACAGACAGACGGACAGTGGAGTCTTAGTAATAGGGTCCCGTTTTTACCCTTTGGGTACGGAACCGTAAAAATTAATTATACTTCACTAAGCATCAAATAAAAAAAAATCTCATTCTTAATCATGAGACTAGGAAATCATGATTGAAACAACTAAACTAAAATGCTTTAAAAATAATCTTTTTAAGCTTCCTTTTTAATACATACGCTATTTGCGCCACTCTCCAACTATCTCTCCTTAGAAATCACAAAAACACTTTTACTTTCAAAGTAAGTAATCCTGCCATCCTGCTTATCTTTCGTACGATCTGTGACGATTGTCACCGACTTAACACCAGCGAAGTAAACATTAGTATTAAGTTTCACAAATAAATAACAATGGTGGTATCTTCTTTAGGGACTCTTTAAAGGGTGGTGTGTTACCAGCCTATCGTGGTAATTGAGCAGGTAGAAGATGGAGTTTGAATAATTCAAACTCCAACAAAAACAAACGATTACAATATTATTGTAATCGTTTCTTAGTTACTAACTATTTCAATTTATTTTAAATCTTCCTTCTTAAGTAAATAATCTCACACAAAATGGAGTCGAATCTTCGTAGCCTTTTTTTTTATTGCTAAAAGGGTCCGCTCTTGACCCCGATCACGCCTGATGGATGGATGTGAGGTCTATGATGGAACGAGCGTGCCCAGAAGATGCCTGTTCACTCTTGATTTGAAGGCAGACGGGTTAAATGTGGGAGGGAACACAGATGAAATTTTTCCCATCTATGTTGGCGTCGGCTTCCAGTCTAACCGGATGCAGCTGAATACCAGTATTTTACGTGGAACGATTGCGTATCTGACCTCCACAATCCAGTTACAACACAATACCCTTTGGTAAGACTTATTCTGATATAGGTAGGGCCCGCTGTGATGTTCATGTCATGGGCAGTTTCAGAAACAAATATGTAATCAATGGTTAACATCAAAATCAAAAGTCATTCATTTAAACTAGGCTGTGAATCGGCAGTTTATGAACATCAACATTACATAAGACATTCCCCCAAATGCCCGCCCTTCACCACTTCCTAGTGCTTTAGCTGGGTAGAAGTGGCGCAACAAACTCCCCAACAAGCACAGCTGTCTGTTCAGAAGAAGAATTTGATTCCATACTATAAGTAATAATTAACATTACAACAAGTTGGTTGACAAGCTCTCCTCTCAAAGAGAATTAATAAGATGACTAATTAAATATACGTTTTCTGATGACGATGCGACGGCCTCACCCTGCAGATTCCTTGCACCAATTATTCAGTCAACCAAAATCAATAAATGCACTCTTAAAATTCCTTTATGCTTTAACATTGAGTCGGTTACTTTAAAGCTAATCTCAAGCACTCGACACAATAATAAGTAGCAGTATCGCATTAAGTTCACACTCGACCGGGTATTAACGTAAATAACCAACAATGGACAATGTGCACAATAGCCGGGTTGCGTAATTCGGCGAAATATTTGCGTTAAGTCCTTTCATACTAATAAGAGAGTGGGTCGGCTTAGAATTTCATGGGTGATTTTATGTTTGATATTCTAAGTGTGTTTCTTCGGGTAGATGGTCAATGGGGCTGAAAGGTTCTGGAGTGGCGACCGTGTAATGGAAGACAAAGCCTCCCAACAAGATAGATCGATGACCTTGTAAATGAGGAAAGGTCTATACCCTTCCTCAAGAACGTATGCTCAACATAACAATATGATCCTTAGGAGCCGAGCAAAAGTAAAAACAATCAGAAAGAACGCTATGCGAAAACAAAGTGATAGCGCGGGTAGGTGATGTGATGCGATGGGGTGGGTCGGGGGAACAAGAAATTTTACGCGAACGAAGTCTCGGGCAGCAGCTAGTTTAACATAAAAAGAAAATGTCTATTTCTGCCTTTTCCAACAAAAAAAAAACGACACAAACTAACACATCACTTGCTTCAATCCCCATTTCGCAACGAATCGCACCATTTATCTGAAAGGGCCTTACAAAAAAAAATCAATCACCAAGATGATCTTCCTCTCAGGATTATCTGGACAGACGGACATCATTCACGGTACACGTTATAATATCTATTGTGTATCATTACGACCACGCACAATGTAGGTGACCACAGTTGAAAGGAATTAACGTCTTTTGTAATGTACTTGTGAATTTATTGAGATATCGAAGTACTTAAGCTTTGAGTAAGCCGACGGTATAATAATAGGTACCTACGTCAATTGTGACGTACCATCACGCCTGTTTTCATCGACGGAACAGGCAGAGGTGTGCCTGTAGTAGATATCTACCTACATACTTAGACCTATGTTGCGCTAGTAATTAAATTAATATACCTATGGTACCTCAAAACGGTGAAGGAAAACATCGTGAGGAAACCGGCATGTCCTAGAACCAAAAATTCGAAGATATGTGACATCTACCAACCCGCACTGGGCCCGCGTGGTGGATTACGGCCCACTCCCTCTCACAAAGAGGAGGCCTGTGTCCCAGCAGTGGGAACATAAAAAAAAATACCTATGGTGAAATACGATGTTAAAGTTTATGTGAATCGACAATCTCTGCGCCTATGATTCTACTTTCAGATTTTTTTAACCACTAGGAGTGGTTAAAAAAAATAAGTATGCGGTAAAATGAGTTTTTATTTGAAAATCAACTGGATGTTTATACTTATTTTGAGTTCGTTTTTGTCTGTCTCAGACTAGTCGGATAAGAAACGACGAACGTTACTCGTCTAGTTTTAAAAACTAATTTGTTTTTGATGTTAAAAGTGTTTGTACAAACCTGCTTACAGAAATAAAAACCATTTATTATTAGAAAAAAATATATTATTAGAAATGTAATAGCGAATAAAGACTAGATTTTGGTTTCGATGTCGATGTCCAGAATTTTTGCCTCATAGCAATACTGCCAAAATCCTTATAAAAACAATAGAAAAGCACAGACTAAGGCACACAACATATTAAACTACAAGTAAAAAATAAATAGAATCCTGGCAGGGTCGCCATGTAAGGTTGGCTATTGAAGAAGAGTCAAACTGAATGACTGCTCGTTGATAACTAACTCATTTATTAATAAGGATTGGTATTTATGTACACGAGTCACATATATACATAGGTATATCAAACTTAGAACATTGATTATACGATTTATTCCGGTCTGACCTACAATGGAAACATGTCATCTGCCTAGCCTTTTCCCAACTATGTTGGGGTCGGCTTCCAGTCTAACCGGATGCAGCTGAATACCAGTATTTTACATGGAGCGACTGCCTATCTGACCTCCACAACCCAGTCACTGTCACACATTGGTAAGACTGGTTGTCAGACTTTCGGGCTTCTGACGATCCGTAACGACGGTCAAAGATCCACGAATTACAGCCGGGACCAACGGCTTAACGTGCTTTCCGAGGCACGGAGGGGTCTCGGTATGTAAAGATGGTATGTAAACCCATCCACAGACCAACTGCGGCAAGCGTAGCTTAACCTGATCGATCGACCTGTGAGGTCGAATTAGCAGGAAACTATGCCTCGCGGCTGTGTCTACTTTCGATGACTATGAGCCAAAACCCAAATAAAGATTTTGTGCGTCACGTCAAACTTGCTTTGAAACCATTCAATAAGTCGTAGATTCAACTGCACTCTATGATCTACCCCCGAATCAATTACTTGGCTAAAGGCAAGGAAAATATTAAAATTAAAGAGAAAAGGGAATATGATCAAAGCGTACATTTTCATGCGGTATCGGGGCATAATGTGTTATTACAAAATTGGATTTGTCTGTTCTGTTAAGACTAGTGGTAGCACCTGGAGGTTGCCGGGGTTAGATAAGGTTTTATACAGTGTTCCGTACGTCGACGTCAAGCCGGATTCGGGTAATAGGCCAAGTCATAATACTTATCAGAAAAATATTTAAGGGGGGGAAGCCTTGCAGCTGAACTAACCAGTAATTTAATGAGAGATCTTATATGACGTCTAGTAATAAATAATCCCATGTACACTTTTTTTTCGTATTTGATATTAATTTCAATTTTATAAGTACCGCCACGCGTTCTTGAGAAAAAGGGTCTTGCCTAACAGACAGACTGACGGACAGCGAAGTGATCCTAGGAGAAGCTAGTAACTGTTAGCGTTAATAACTCTTCAATACTGTCGATTTTTCTAGGGTAGGCAAAGAACATTCTAGAGTGCGCATTGCTTATCCTTGCTCCCCCTCCCACCCCCCACCAACTACGCCCATGCTGACGACCGTGCCTGCACACGGCGAATATACCGCAGTTTTTACGGCAAGAAAAACGTGTACAAAGGGCCTTAGCCGTAATTGAAAACAAAAAATTGGTGGACAGACCAATTGAGTTTTAAGTAGATTTTAAGATACTGGATCCGCGAAAATACAGCAATCAATTCCTTAAATGCCTTTCAGTAGTCAGTACATCTATCTTTTATTAATTTCACACCTAGAATATTATGTTTACCGTTAAAAACCTCTATGGTTCGTCATCTATAGCAACCATGAACCATTGCAACCACAATCGCATAATCTGTATAGTCTCTACTCTCCTCTACGCGGCTAATTTCGTCAAAAATATCAGCACAAACAAAAAGACGGCGGTATAATACTGTAATGTAATAAGGAGTGCTACTCAACGGATTTCTTATGGTTGAAGTTTAGAGGGATCGAGGGCGGCGTGAGTACATCATTGTATCATACGCGATGGATGGACGCTCTCGTAAAGAGATGGCTTTTTAAAAGTTCCAGAGATGATACAGATTTTTTTTTATTGTCTGGCATTTTTGCTGAACTGGGCCTTTTTGGCGCAGCCGTGAGGCACACTTTCCTGCTAATTTCTTACATAGGACTTTACACTTTATGATCTTTTTTACTGGGCTCGCGTGGTGGATTACGGCCCATTCCCTCGCACAGAGAGGCAGCCTGTGTCCCAGCAGTGGGAACATTATAGGCATATAAACATAACATAATCAGTGATTATGTTATGTTTATATGTGGAGAAAAGGTTTGGCAGTGCATTTTTTGAGGTCCAGTCTTTTTTACCAAGAGCACCAATGTCATAGAATATTCCTACCCACCCTATTTTTTTTTTCGTGTGGAAATCCTCATGGACGTCCACCACCCTGGGGTGGGTGGAGATGTCTGTCAGACTCTTACTGACTAAAACCACACGGTGTCCTGCTGCTACCTTTAGCCAGGGTGCTGGAGTGCTTGCGCATTTCGTCACGCTCCCCGGGGCAAGGATTCCTACCCACCTAATAATTTTATTTTATTACAAGAATCCCTCTCCACCCTTGCCTCTCTCCATTATCATATAAATATGTATGTTACGCACAGCGTCGCATCATCCCATACATTTTTGACGCAATCCTACAAATATAATAAAAGGTTCCCCCTGTATGATCTATACCCACTAGACCTGTAGCTGTTTGTAGGTAGGTAGATATCTACCTTTTGTTCATGAGGAATATGGGAGAGGTGTGATGAAGACGCGTAGGTATATGAATAATCTTACAAAAAAAATAATCTACCCTCAATATGATGCCTAAGCTTTAACATAGGCACGAGTACGAGATCGGATATCTATGGTACGAGACGAGGTCTTGGGTTCGATTCCCAGGTTGGGCAAAGTGTTTATTTATTTAACTTCTATCTGAACATCGTATCGCCAAAGATTTTTTTTGTTATTTTGTCCCATGTTTTAATAATTATTCTGCTATTCTGGGCGAACAAATAAAATATCATAGAAATCGGTCCAGCCGTTCTTAAGTTATAAATGATGTAACTAACCCGACTTTGTTAGTGTACTTACCTACTAGCTGACCCGGAGAACTTCGTACCGCCTCAGAATTAAATAACGTGACAAAGTTCAATAGACACGTGGCGCCATCTATTATCATAAAAATGTTATTGTTGTTTTCCTGAGGAACAGCACTTTTTTTCGGCATGAAAGGTACAGACGCCAGCACATCAAGCTACCCGAAACTGTAAAATTTTTCCCAAGTTTCTGTACACCTGACAACGTATGTGCAAAATTTCAGGATGATCGGTTCAGTGCGACAAACTTACTTTCTCATTTATAATATTAGTTAGGATATAGATTTATGTACACACCACATAAAACAGACAGAAAAATACGTACAGACGTCAGCACATCAAGCTACCCGAAACTGTCCAGGTTCCTCTCTCGGAAGCCCTGACCGCCGATAACTTGGACCCTGTCCCAGATACCGGTGCGCTACTATTTTTAATATTTATAAATGTTTTTTTTTTATCTTTTAGTTTATAATAATATTTTAAAATGTAATTTATAAGCATTTAAATGATTTGTTTTTAAAAGAGCGTCCATGGAGTTTCTTGCCCGTTCTAGCTTAATATTTCTGACTGACCGACTCCTTGGCAATTCAAAAATGTCTGTAAGTAAATGGTTTCATATAAATAAATGCTTTGAGTTTATGTTTAAGAGTCCATTATCTTCTGTTAACAAAAGACCACAATAAATCTGTTTGCGATAAAGAATTCCAGATTATATTGACAATAAAAAATAAAGTCATCATTAACACTAGATGATTTGACTCTAAAGATTTCCTAAAAATCGAGCCTTCAAGGAGATTATTCCTAACTGGCATGGCAATTGGCGTAGACAGTGCTACGAGCGTAGGCCTACGCGGCTACGAGACCAATTATTTTGTACGTTTGCTACGAAGATGTCCTTTACACGTTTGCTTAGTTAATAACCACGCTATGATTCTTCATTATGTGATTACAGGATCTAAACGCAAAAAAATGCAAGTTTAATAATGACTAAAAGTATATGATAGACTACAGTAAACAAAATCAGAAAAATATATAATATTCTTCAGGATATATGCTAGTTACATAGTGTGTTGAAAACATAATACTTACAACTAATTTGATACGATAGAAAAAAATCATGAAGATACCTCGAAAAACTTTCTTTTTACAATAAAAACGATACTAATATAAGTACATACAATAATCGTAATCTTTTGTCAGATTTCTACAAGTAACATACTAAAGTACTAGTGTTTTAATTTTTTAGTCCAAACAATAGATTTTTTGTAAATAGATAATTGCTTCATAATTTGCATTAAATTACGAGCGTTGTGTCATCGCGCTTCCCTTTCTTTTCTATGTAGTCCGACAGTGACCGCGCTTTATGTCATTTAGTCCCCTTAGGTCCATCAAATAGTACAGTTACAAACAGACTGCGGCGGGCTATGAACGATACAATCAGAAACGAAAAGAATTAGAGTTACCGACAAAGCTTGCAGAGTAAGCAAGCTGAAGTGGCAGTGGGCTGGCCATGTTTGTCGAAGGACCGATGGCCGGTGGAGCAGACGAGTCCTGGAGTGGAGACCGCGTATCGGCAAGCGCAGTGAGGGACGCCCCCCAGCTAGATGGACAGACGACCTCAAAAAAGTGGCTGGGACAGACTGGATGCGGAAGGCGGAGGACAGGGTGTTGTGGCGCAGCCTGGGAGAGGCCTATGTCCAGCAGTGGACTGCGATAGGCTGAGTTGTGTTTTTTTGACAAACAGTTTACCTTATCGAAGATACCACTTCGAAGATTTCCTACTGCCATTTTTTTATAATACCTATTGAAATAATATCAATAAAAAATGGCTGCGGCATTACTTTCATTTTCCTATATCTCTCAACAGGCTAATCGTATTGAACAAAAATAAAAATAAATACGTACTTACAGCAAAAAAAAAAAAGATATTTGAACAATGCAAACAAAAGATTATACACGACAGGCCCTCGATCCAATTTGAACACATATTACATACGGTATTTAGTTTACTTACAATAAAAAAAAAAAAAAATCGCAACAATGGATTAAAAAAACTATTTCCAAACACTCGCCGCGGGTGGCAAATATAACATTCGAAGGCAGAACCAAACCAAAACCAACTTTAATTTAAGCTTCATAAAGTTCAATATAAGTTGTGTCTGATAAAGTTTACCCCTAAATGCTTCCTGATTCGTGGCAGCTACCTATTTATTCGGTTCGTAAGTACTGTATTGTACTTAGCGTTTCGAAATCTGGTCGTTTTGATTTGTTATGGTATGTAATAGGATGGGGAGGCTCGTTTTGGGTTTGTGCTGATAAAAATAATGTATGAATTCGTGAAAAAACGAATCTTTGGGCTTTTTAAATGAAAATACATGATGCAGAGTTGATGATTTTAGTGAAAAAAATCACATTAGGGTATTGTTTAAAATTGTAGGTATTGTTTAATAAATTAAGCCAAAGCTTGTTTTTAAAGTTCCCCAGGAATATTAGTTATTTTTACTTTCAAGCTAGAACTTTTTTGTTTACTTTTATAAAAACATGACCAATCAAGTAAACACATAAAAAAAAACAAAATCGGTCGAATTTGTACAAGTAGCGTCATCTTTTATCAACAGTATCTAACTATTGTCAACAGAACCATCTGTCGTAGTTTTCATATACTACTTTACCAAACCAAAGAACTGTATCCTTTCAACGTGACGACGAAGTAGTTCACCTAGTTTCCACTAGATGCCGTGATATAAAAATATTTTACAACATTAAGATTATTTTTATTAATCACACAAAAATAAGTATTTTCTTCAAAATAATTTACTATTTATTTAAGTACATTTTATAAAAACTGCAAAAACGTAATATTTATAATACATTCTTGCCTGTAATCACACAAGCATAGCATTGTAATCTCTAGAAAAATAAACTGAACTGATTGATTAGTTTCAGTAGGTACCATCCCAATTCTGGCATGTCCCGGAACGATCCTTAAAACCATTTGTAACTTAATTACAATCTAAGATTTAAATGCTTAACTGATGATGTACAGTCAACAAAAGAGATAAGTATGCAGGATCGATCGTTTAGTAAGAAACCGATGGATGTTGTAGACTGAAATTTAATTTGATAAATGATCTGTTTATTTTCTATTAATAAAATTAAATTTTATTCGAGAACATCCTTCGGTTTCTTACTAAACTTCAACTATATCCGACGATCCTGCATACTTATCTCTTTTGTTGACGGTACCTATTATACATGAATGTTATACAATGTTAAAATGTTTTGGCGAATTTGTAGATACTTCACTGCTATGTTCACAACTCAGCAGTGGCGAAGGGTGAATTTATGACAGAGGTAGGCCGAACCAAAAAAAAAATGCCAAAAGAAAATTTCAATGATAAATTTACTATTGAGTGGTTATGTTCTGAATTTTCGAAGGGAAGCCGGTGGGAATCGAGTTGTATGGTACCTTCGCCACTACAACTCAGCCTTAAAGTTATTCTTCCTATCATTCTTAGTGATTAGCATTTTCAAGCTACTGGGGCTCCAGTTGTCCTCGACATCCCTGCTCTCTATGATATGCTTGTAGACCAGGGCAGAGAGACGAGCTGTTCTCGTCTTCGATTCTGACTCGAAATCTACCTCGTAGAGGCCGAATCGTTCGCTGGAAATAGAGTATTTTTTTACATTTTAGTGAAGATTTATGGGAGTCACTCTGCTCTGTAATGGTAATTACACTCAAAACCAAATAAGAAGGAATTCGTTAATTACGAACTTAAACCCTTTTTCTAGACAGACAGACAGCTAAGGGCAGGCGTTTCTGAATTTGCCAAAGATGTAAACAACAATGACCGCTCGAAATTGAATAAAATCGATATGTACAAGAACATTATTTTATTTTGTTTTCATCTAGGTAGATAGCTCGGAGATTTAGACGAAAACAAACATTACTTAAAATAAATGTTCTTGTAAGTATATCGATCTTATTCAATTTCGTGCGGCCATTGTTGTTTACATCTTTGGCAAATTTAGAAACGCCGTACCTTAGATATAAGTATTTAGGACTGATATGATAACAATAATAATATGTTGATTGTAATCATCATCATCATCATATCAGCCAAAAGACGTCCACTGCTGGACATAGGCCATCAATTGTAATCAAGCCACTCCTAGATCTAAACCGAAACAACTGAACATAGGCTGCTTTCAAAGCAATCGTCAGGAACCTTCATGATCACCACGCTGGGCAGTGGGCACACTTCAATCATCAATGATTTTACTTAGTACCTATAGTAACAGGCATGAAACTTGAGCGCTCGGTGTAAGAGTGGGGATCGGTTTACGCATTGTAAACCTAAGGTAAAAGTCCCCACTCTTTCATCGAGCGCTCAAGATTCGTGCCTGTTACTGTAAAAGGATATTTCTGCCTCTGTTCTGTTTTTAAGTGTATTTAAATTACCAGCTTCACTACACCCATATTGAAAAAAATATAAATCTATTCTTTGGTTGCGCTAGATAGCCCGCGAAAGTCAAATTTTTTCACGTTTTTTGGAATTTCAATGGGATTATAATAATATGAACTTAGATGTTTTGATGATTTTAATTGTGTAAATTCATATTTATCACGCTCGCGAATCATATTTTAATAAACACTCAAAATGGCGCTGAAAATTGCAAAATACGTAAGAAAATTTGAATTTCACTGGCTACCTAGCACATCCCCCCCCTTCACGAAAACTACACGCATAGCATATATCCAACACTGCTTAACGAATAACATAGTTTCAATAAAACCTCTTCCACTGTCTACCAACCTAGTCCCAGCAGTCCACTCCGCATTATCCATGAGACTCCACACAGTATACCCCTTGACCTCCGTCCCATCTTCCATGGCCAGGAGCAAGGCACCCAGGTACGCCCGCAGGTTCTCAGCCCTTGCATGGTCCTGCAGCCCAGGGTCTGAAGACCAGCCGTGTTCCGTGATGATGATGGGGAGGTAATTGTAGTTCAGGTTCAGATAGATGCAGGCTTTGTAGAGGCCGTAGGGGGCGCCCTTAAAAAGATGGTAAAAATGGCATTTTAGTAACATAAAGATAAGACTTATAGTAAGTAGGTTCATTATCAGCCTTATAATGTTCCCACTGCTAAGATACAGGCCTCTCCTCGGTGAGAGGGTGTGGGTCGTAATCCACCAAGCGGGCCCAGTGCGGGTTGGTAGATATCACATGTCTTCGAATGTTTGGTTTGTCACGTCTTAAATTGTTTGGAGTACCCGGATTTTTCACAATAAGCTCTTATCCATTAAAATTACATGGTATTTGATAGCTGTTGATATGTTGGTGTACAGACACCAGCACATCAAGCTACTAGAATCTGTCAAATGTCTTTGATAGATTTTCCACTTTATCGCTAAAGCATAAGTTTCAAAGTTGATTGGGAAAATTTGACAGTTTCGGGTAGCTTGATATGCTGGCGTCTGTACAATACGGGGTGGCAGTGACATCGACACTCAAACAATCATGATTCTGAACCCTTCTTCATTGGAGTTTTATGTCGGTTATTCTAAGAAAAATTTGTAGTTTCCATACATCTTGACTTCTCCTATAAGTCATAAGTCATTTATTAATTTGTTGAACATAGGTACAATAATGATGTTATTATAATGACACAGGAGATTCTTTTTTGATAAGCGACGAAAAATGTCTACGCTCGGGGTTCTAGAATCATGTTCAGAATTCATGGTTACGCGCTTCGATGTCCCTGCCATCCTGTATACTCTGCCAACCATTTTGGATAAACAGGGGTGATGCAGATGTTATATAAGATTTTACGTACCTTCAGCCACAGCGACTTGGCAGGTTTCCACTCAGGACCTTGAGTGTACTCTGCATTACGATCGTCTTCAAATGAAGGAGAATCATACTTCGTCTTACTGGGCTGCACCAAGAACGTCGTGTAGTGATTCATTCCTAGGAAGTCTGCAGATCCTGTAAATTAGGAGTTAGTGTTAATCTTCACTGATACGCAAAGAAATTATCAATGTAATTTTATTATTCATAATATTTTCTCAAAAAAAAAATTAAGTAAGTAACTAATACCTTTGAGAAGTGTTATTTCTTCAGCAGAAAGTTTCGGTAGTCTGGAAGTTTTGAACCCTTGCTCTTTGCTCTTCTTGCCCACTGTACTCTTGATGAGGGCTGGGAAGTCTCCCTCTTTCGACCATATCGGGTTCAAGTAGATGCCGAACTGCAAAATATTTAAAATTTCGGTATTAGGATAGTGTAAGTCTATTTAATTGTCGTAGGTTTGAGTGAAACTGATATCTAATTTCACTGAGCTAGATATAATCAGCCTTTTTCAAGTAGCCTTCTGAATTTAGGCTGGCTTTTTTCATACTCAGTATTGTGGCGCCATCTACATCGCCACATGCGAACTACGCATCGCACTGACGTCACGCAAAATCCTGCATCGCGCAAAAGAGTTTACCGCGGGACTAGCATATATACAACGCCCCGACAGTAGCCCACAAGACACAACACCCGTCTGTAGGAGGATCCTCTTTTTTCTATGGAGGATGGGTGAACCTTACACTCTGTTCTTCATACCTCTATAGTATCATTGTAGTTCTGTGTAATTTACCTTACACTGTCGTCTTATTTGGTTTTAGCAACTGTTTTCTTTTTGTTTAGCCTATACTGTTCCATTGTGGGCAAAGGCCTCGCCCAAGTCCTTCCAGGAACTCTTTTGCCGCACCACCTCGAACCAGCCCTCGCGGTACGCGTCCAGGTCATCTCGCTACCGCTTTCTGGGCTGACCTCAGCGGCGCCGTCCACCTTCAGGCACCCATTGTGTGGAAACTTTTGTCAAGCTTTGCTTTGCTTAGTTACTTATTACCTATTTTGCTATGACTCACCTCAAACGCTCTAGCTCTTTCAGTAGCCTCCACATTCTCTGTGGTGTTACTCAATGGATCAAACCAGTTGACTGCGATACCAATGCCGACGTTGCCTGAAACGTTATGGTTATGCTTTCAGCAGGGGTTCATTTTGTTGGAGTGTATAAAATCACGGCTTATTGCCCCGAAGTGTTGGGCAGTATAAGTGGACCTCGTTCGCAAACTTTACTAAGCTGTTCACTATAAATTATGAAAGTGGCACCGGTGATTGAAATGTTGTGTGGAAATCGGTTGTCATGTGATGCGGAGGAATGAGGATGCGGGGGAATACCAAAGAATCGATGGATGGACTGTGTGAAAGATGACATGATCAGAAAAAGAAGTACCTATCGAAGAAAAAGACAGAAGATAATGATGATGGATAGGATATTCGCATCAATAGATTTATAGTACAAAAATCCCTAGCTTTTAATGAAAACCTCAAATTACTATCATCCTAACACCAACTTCGTTACCTTGATGTTCCTTCTCAAATTCCTTTTCATACAGCCGATAAGCCTTTGCATGGGCTAGCAGGACATTCTTCACACACTCATAAGCACCTCCATCCTTCAAATTAAGCGCAGGAGCCATGATTCCACTGGCATACCCCTCCATACAAATCGTATTAGGCTGGTTAATGGTTATCCAGAACTTCACTTTCGCCGCGTATCTTTTGAAGACAACCCTCGCGTAGTCTTCGAACCAGGTGACGGAGAGAGGGTTGGTCCATCCTCCCAGGTCTTGTAACTCCTGCGGCAGG
This sequence comes from Hydraecia micacea, assembly GCA_914767645.1. Lineage (NCBI taxonomy): Eukaryota > Metazoa > Arthropoda > Insecta > Lepidoptera > Noctuidae > Hydraecia > Hydraecia micacea. The sequence goes on from OU611798.1 coordinate 3,060,390, forward strand.
TCGAAGTGGTACAGGGTCACCATTGGCTGGATGTTGTATTTGAGGAGTTCGTCTATTAGGTCGTCGTAGTACTTAAAACCTGCTTCGTTGATTTTGTTTTCGAAACCTGCAATGATTGTTGAATATTTCTTTAGTTTGAGGTATTTAGAAAGTCTCTGCAAGCGACGATGCTTATATAAGCATAAGCATAATCAGCCTATAATGCTTCTACTGCTGGGACACAGGCCTCCTCTCTGTGTGAGGGACTGGGCCGTAATTCACCACGCGAGCCCAGTGCGGGTTGGTAGATGTTACATGTCTACGATTTTTGGTTCTAGGACATGCCAGTTTCCTCACGATGTTTTCCTTCACCGTTTTGAGAGCTGTGATGATGAAATTATTGACACAAAGTAAAAGCGTCTGCCTGGGTTCGACCCACGACCTACAACTAGTAAATCGGGGCCATTGCCACCTGGCCACCACTCATCTGCCTAGCCTTATCCCAACATGTTGGGGTCAGCTTCCAGTCTAACCGGATGCAGCTGAATACCAGTATTTTACATGGAGCGACTGCCTATCTGACCTCCACAACCCAGTTACCGGGTAATACGATACCCCTTGGTAAGACTGGTTGTCAGACTTTTGGGCTTCTGACAACCCGTAACGACTGTCAAAGATCCACGAATGACAGCCGGAACCAACGGCTTAACGTGCTTTCCGAGGCACGTCACTGGGCCACCACTGCTCTCTTAAATACAGTATGTTAATTAACGAAGACTAAAAAACTAAATATATTTTATCGGATAGGATTTTTTTATATATTTTTTTTTTATCTAATCGATACCCAACAAACGCGTCTGCAGAGTTTCCCTAGCTAATTTAATTTGACCCTGTAGAGTTGGTCGACAGAGTTAAAGGTAGGAGGGTTTAGGTCTTAATACGAAATAACTAATTTGTTGACGGACATTATCAATATTATTGTAAAACTGATTGCACTATCTTATTATAATATATTTATAGTGATTCTACAATCAGAATTATTACTAGTGGGTTATCAACTGATAACCTGAAGTGCGTTGGGCCAAGGACAGGAGACTGGAGGCGAGCGAAAATGTATGTCTGATATTTATCGTGTGTGTATTTTTCCGGGTTTGATTGTCAAAAAAAAAAAAAACAACAATAGGTCGTTAAGTATTGAGGGGCTTGTGGATAATATAACTTACCAAATACTTAACTAATATTAAAATTTATCACAATAAACACCCAGTGTTCTTCCTCCTCTCTCCTACTATCTATGCTGTGCCCGACAGGGTCCATAATTGTGACTAATATAATTATTTCCCTACCAACTATATATACATTACAGTACGCAATAAATAATTAAGAATTGAATAACAGCCGCACGGATCGATCGATCAGGTTAAGCTACGCTTGCCGCGGTTGGTCCGTGGGTGGGTGACCATCTTCACACCCCTCCGTGCCTCGCCGTTGGTCCTGGTTGTCAATCGTTGATCTTTAACCGTTGTTACCGGTCGTCAGAATGCCGAAAGTCTGACAACCGGTCTTACCAAGGGGTATTGTTATTACCCATGCAGTAACTGGGTTGTGGAGGTCAGATAGGCAGTTACTCCGTGTAAAATACTGGTATTCAGCTGCATCCGGTTAGACTGGAAGCCGACCCCAACATAGTCGGAAAAAGGCTAGGCAGATGATGATGGTTTATTGTAGTTCACAATTTTTCGATACTTTATGACCTCGCGAGATAGATTATAAACTATTGATTTCATGTTGATGTTCATGATTATACGGTGACGTATACATGTTATAGACGTACGAGTATGAATGTTATGTTATGTAAAGTTGTAGTGGTATCTACAACACCACATGCGAACAACGCGTCATACCGACGTCACGAAATCCTGCATCTCGCAAGCAGAGTTTACCGCGCAACTAGCTTAGATACGACGGCCCGACATGAATCATCGGGCAATTGCCCGCCAGACACAACACCCGTCTGGTCGGAGGATCCTCCCTTTTCTATAGAGTATGAGTGAACTTTACACCATGTTCCTCATACCTCTATAAAGTTATCTTTCTTTTCTTACCAGTAGGCAGTACCCTAGGCCAGGATATAGAGAACCTGTAGAAGTCAACGCCGAGCTCCCTCAACATATCCACGTCTCTCTGCCAGTGGTGGTAGGAGTCACTCGCCACGTCACCGTTCGTGCCATCAGCTACCACTTCTGGTTTCGTATGGACGAACCTGTCCCAGATGCTCTCACCTTTGCCTAGAAAATGAAATAGAATAAAAATATAATCAGCCGTCCCATACTTTCGGGTCGAAGTAATGTTGAAGTTTTCTACGGGACAGTTGATATTTTTTTCGCGATTACGCTGTTGGTCCCATGGAGAAAGTTGTTCTGTTTGATGGTCTGTTACTTGATTTTCTTACTGACTGTATATTTTTTTCAAAATCTGTGAATGTAGATCAAAATAACTACGTCATAAAGAAAAAAAAATAAGAAAATGTTCTTAGGAGACTTCCTACTTACCAGATTAATTAAAATATAAAAAGTGTTATCTTTTAGAATGGCAACATAGGTGTTAGGCTATGTATTTAGGAGGGATTTATCGTAAACAATAATTGATAAGATATGCAGAAGTAATTAAGCTTTACATACTCTAATCATGGTATTTGTTTTGAATCAATGCTTCCACTGAAAATCATTCTCATTGTTTCAAACTAGCATTTATTTAGAACTAGCTGCGCCCCGCGGTTTCACCCGCATAAGTGTCGATCCCGTGGGAATATTGGAAATAAAAAGTAGCCTATATGTTAATCCAGGGTGTCAGCTACCTCCATTCCATACACAATTTTATCAAAATTGGTCCAGCCGTTTTAGCGAGAAGAAGTAACAAACATATAAACACACACACACACACACTCTCACAAACTTTCGCCTTTATAATATTAGTGTGATGCAGCATAAAAAGAAGTAATCCATTATCATCATTAGGCCCTAGTTAAAATGCGACTACATTCATCAACATAAAATATGCGTGATGGTATGGAACCATGTCTTCTCTTCTTCTCTGCATCTCTCTCTTCATTTCTCTCATTAATTTTTTCTTTCTCTGCATTTCTTTTTGTTTGTTTGCTAGGTACGTAAAACTACAAACAGTTACATAAAAAAAATTTAGTTATAAAATAATTGTTACAGGGACGAAACTGAGCCATTGGCACGCCATGCCATTGTAGTGGGTCAAAACAATAGACCACTAAGATAAAACTTCGATCATGCTTCTATAAGCCCACAAATATGTAGTTAGATAGGTACCTCTCACACGTTTGCCCACCTACCTGTCGACACACCCCACGTGTCGGAACAATGACAATAGTTGTGTACACTTGGTGTACCGTTGCAGTTTCGAGCACTTTCTCTTATGTACACTTGGTGTACAGTGGACGCTTGAGGAAAGAATCCCTGAGGTATTAAAGGCTCTATTTTCTTATCTTATCTTCTTATCTCTAAACAGACGGTGTTTTCTTTCTTTACATACCTACATACATACATAAAATCGCGTTTTTTTCCCAAGGTGGTAGGCAGTAGGCAGAAACTAGAGTACCTACGCTACCTGCTACGGTCGTTATACAGGTTGAAATTGAAAACATACAAATAAACATGCGACAAATCGAAACGGGAGATTGTACACATCATTATGCAGAAAAAATAATCAGCTGTTCCCTACGTTTTGAGGAGTTATGCGAACTAGCGAACATAAATGTAGGGAACAGCTGTTTTTTTTTTAGCGATTTCAAGTTTGGTCCCATTTTAAAAGTTGTTCATAATGATGATAAATGATTTTATTTCTGTAAGTAGGTTTGCACAAACACTTTTACACGTCAATCATATTTTTAAAAACTAGATGAGGTCGGCGTTTCCTATCTGACTACTCTGAGAAGAAAGGCCGAAACAAACTCAGAGGTCACAGTCTCTTTTAAACTCCAGACATAATCTTGGTCAGGTTATATGAAGACCATGTAGATCAATTTCTGAGGTGGTCTTTTGAGGAAAGAACCATACAGATTGAGTGGACCTGTCTAGTCAGTGCACGCATTTGTCAGAAATCGTGCAGCTCAACTCAAAACTTAAGGAGCTCAACGATTCGACGAACAATACCAAAGAAAGGTTGAGTACAATCTCCCATTTCGACTTGTCGCATGTTTTCAATTTCAACCTGTATACTCCTTTTGCTTCGTTTTCGTTCATATATCTGGTGATACGAGTACACGTATGCCGGTTGCGAGTGCTACGCACCTGACTTTTCTAAAGAACATCACCAAGGTCTCTCCCGGCGTTTCCACTAACATCTGCCTTGCAAATACCTTTTGTTAATCGCCTTTCACTCATCCTCTCAACACGACCAAATTTTCTTGCTTTAGCTTAAATTAAAAACAGATCTTCCTTACCGTCAGCATCCCAACCTCCTTCCACCTGGTATGCAGAAGTAGCAGCTCCAAACAAGAAGTTCGGTGGAAACTTCCGCGTCCTTTTGCCTGTGATGCCATCGGGACCGATGACTATGAGGAGACTGAAAGATAAATACGGATTTCATTAACTAGGTAATCAACTAAGCCATGGCAGTCCATCGCTGGACATAAACGAGAACCGTAACCATTTCTCCATGTAATTGGTCCAAACTGTTGGACCACAGAGTACTTTTTGATAGATGTTGGACAAATGATTTTAAGGTGATGGTTTTTGATATTTTTAAGTAACTGAGGGGCAATTCTCATAATTTTAAGAACGTTCAGTTTGATCTCAGTTTCAATCTGTCATAACTCTAATTTCCCTACATTTTTGACATTGATTGTCGTTCATAATGATGAGTACAATGACCCCTTAAGAGGAAAACGATGATTACAATTTCACCCTGTATTTTAATACTCGTATGCAAGAGAAGAAAGGCCGGAGTGTATGTGTGGCTAAATAATAACAGCCCAACTGGTCGATAGATCAGGTTAAGCAACGCTTGCCGCGGTTGGTCTGTGGATGGGTGACCGTTTTTACATACCGAGACCCCCATCTGTGCCTCGGAAAGCACGTGGTCCCGGCTGTCATTCGTAGATCTTTGACAGCCGTTATGGTTAGTCAGTAACCCGAAAGTCTGACAACCAGTCTTACCAAGGGGTATCGTATTACCCTGTAACTGGGTTGTGGAGGTCAGATAGGTAGTCGCTTCATGTAACATACTGGTATCCAGTTGCATCCAGTTGCATCCAGTTAGACTGGAAGCCGACCCCAACATAGTTGGGAAAAGGCTAGACAGATGATGATGATGTGGTATATAGGCTCATAAACACTAGGAATAGGACCCATGGAATACATCCCAGGAAAACCTAGATCAATTCCCAACACTATGCTGTATTATCATAATCACATCACTTAAATGAAAGGGCCTTCTCAGAGAAAGAGGCAAATCTTTCAAACCACTTGGAAATTTATAAACACGTTAATATAAGATTCTTACTTCAGCAAACACAGTACCACGACGCGCATTGTGTAAATTAAAACTGAAGTATGGTTTACATAACTCTTCGTTATAGTATTATCTTAGGATAAGAATAATATATCATTATCATTAGTGGTTATCAATTACGTTTTCTTTTAATTACTTATCTGCTATGGTTTTTGATGTCAAGGTTTTAATTGCTGTGTAATTTTTGCGTGCGCGTTATTTAGATACTTACTAAATTTTTCTTTTGCTTGATGAATACAATTTTTTTTTGTTATCCTGTACTGTCTCATTGCTGGGCAAAGGCCTCCCCCAAATCCTTCCAGGAACTCTTTTCCCGCGCCACCTCAAACTAGCCCTCGAGGTACGTGTCCAGGTCATCTCGCCACCTCTTATCGCCAAAAACTTATCATGATAAAATTGATAATGAGAAGGTACTATTTACATAATATGTTTGTTTGTTCTTTATCATTAACAATATCAAAGGGTCATTCACTCGGATTTAAAAGAAAAACAATTTTCTTGTCTCTTAGCGCCACCTATACAACGAATCGAGTGCTTCGATGTTAATTTCGTGCGTGTGGTGCCATCTATGTTATATTTGCAGGTATTATAGGTAAATATCTGCGATGAATACCATGTCGCAGGGAAATAAAACATTGCTATAGATGCATATTTAACGTTTTTAATTTATCAACAATAATATTAGAGTCAGTGCAAGAATCTTCAGTGTCCTTCATCGATGGTCATGGTCATAGATTCAGGTTCATATTCGTAGTCAACGTAGCGGTTCTTGACGATGTGCTTGTAAACAAACGCGGACTTTCTAGGAGTGCGCGGGCGAGCAGCGTCTTTGAAGTCAACGTGATACAGGCCGAAACAATCTCTGTGGAAAAAATAGTACACAATATGATTAGTATTATAGTAGGTACATAATATTATAATAAGTCATGAGAGTGAGACATATAGAAAAACCATGAGTGATTTATGGTTTTATTGCATAAAAAAATTGCAGATGGTTTGACAGCTGTGTTAAAGAGTAATTACCTACTTTCTTTTAATTTATTAAATGGTAAACATAAACAATACCAAATAGTATTTACACCACACTTATGTCCAGCAATTGCTTTCATCGATTCAGCGGGGTCACACTAGGTAACAATAGCAATGGCTTTTATTTTGACAGTTTAACAACATTCAATCAATCTACACCGAGTACTTCATTGGAGGCAACCGGTCGGCTCCTCTTATTATTTCACACTAAGCGCGTTAGGTTTGCTCTCAAGCAAGCATTCTCAATAATAAAAGAAGTGACATGTAAAAATAAACCTTGTTACAATGATTCAAAACTCTGCTTTAAACGTGATAAAAAATCTGATCTCCTCTCCGAGCCGGTCTGTGAACGGACCCTTACTGTGCTACTTACCGGACGACGGATAAATGAGTCTCAGTTTTAGAAGTGGACGTTTACATTATAATAACATTAGCAGCTATACTTACAGATAACCCCGCATCCACTCGAAATTATCCATCAGACTCCACGCCATATAGCCCTTGAGGTTCACTCCATCCTCCAGGCAGTTGAGGAGACTCTCCATCGAAGCTCTGTAGTACGTGATCCTGTCATCATCTATCAGGCCACTGTTAGGGTCTGAGGACCAGCCATTTTCAGTGATGTAGAAGACTGGGTTATTGTATTTTTCTTTCAGATGGGTTAAGGTGTTGAAGATACTGTTTGGTGCCAACTAGAATAAAGAATTTGGACGATGGATTTTTGGGTATAAAGTAAAATGGTACAGTGTCAATTAGAGTGGTGCTAAAACAATACAGGGTTAAATTAAATGAGCTAGCGAAACTCCGCAAATGTGATGTGGGTCGGGTCCTAGCAGTGGGAACGTTAAAGGCTGATTATTCTACTTACCACAAGCCAAGGGGAAGCAGAAGTAAGCCAGTCATCAAGTACAAAGTCTCCAACATCCATATCATCCAACTGCGAAGGTACTGGGACTACTTGTTTATGCTCCGTCGCTGACACCATTCGCGCTGTGTAATGGTTGACGCCGAAGAAATCAGAAGATCCTCTGACGAAAGCCTTCTCTTCATCAGTGAATTCAGGCAGACGGGAGCGAGGGTAACCTTGCTGAGCGCTCTTTTCACTCAGTCTTTGAGAATACTCTTTTGGGAAACCTCCTTCGGACGAGAAAATGGGATGCGCGTAGATGCCCCACTGGAAACACGGAAAATACAATGAAAGTATGTAGATTATGTTTCGAATTGTAAAAAGATTGACTGTGGCACCGGACTCAGGTTGGCCGAAGCAAGGAAAACCTGTTCAGGTGGAGATTTATAGACGACTCCGCCTTGGAGTGTAAATGTGGTGCAGTTCCACAAACAATGAGACACTTAATATCGTGCCCTGCGTGTCCTGTCAGCTGCACGTTACAGGAATTGACGGACGCTGGTGATGGCGCCAAACAAGTAGCCGAATTCTGGGCCAAGCACATTTAGATTGCTATCGACACTCTAAGAAGAAGAAGACTGTGGCATAGATCCATATCAACGCGCAAACTGAATCCAGAAATCCAGCACATGATTTTAGACCCCCTTTTTTTTGGATGGGGTGATCTAATGACTCCTCCCGCTCTGGGTGGAGCGGTAGGGAGTGTCAGACTCTTACTGACTAAAACCCACCCGTGTTCCTTCCTTAGCCCTTTATGTTCCGGGGCAGCCGCCCTTGCGTAGAATTTTTTTTCGGTTATCTTAAAACATACCAGCTGTTTCATGGTATATGCAAGTGCAATAGCTTTGTGGTCAAAATGTATGAAAGAACAAATTTTTTTCAAGAATCATGTACTGAATCCATTTTAGCAGATTGTGCATTGATGTCCCTGCTACCCTGTGTAAAATTAAAAGGTGTCTTGTAATACCTCGCCCTGTCTCTTGAGTTCAGCAGCTAGCTGATCCTCAGCAGAGTCAGTGGCTGCTCCATACCAGTTCACACTGATCGTGATACCGCACTGCCCCTTCTGCTTCGGTCTGAACTCTTTGTCATACAAGTGGTAGGCCTTAGCGTGAGCCATCACCAAGTTTTTGGCACAAATATAAGTTCCCACAGCTGAAGAGTTCACGAGAGGAGCTTTAAGGTCGGCTCCATAGCCTTGGTAACAGATTTGTTTGGGCTCGTTGAAAGTGATGAACATCTTGACCCTGTCTCCGAAATTCTCGTAGACAACTCTGGCGTAGTCCTCAAACCAGTCAGTGAATAGTGGGTTTGCGAATCCTCCTAGTTCTTGCAGTTTCTGGGGGAGATCCCAATGGTACAGAGTAATCATTGGAGTGATGTTATATTTCAGCATCTCATTGATGTAGTTATTGTAGAACTCAATGCCAGCTGGGTTGACCTCATTGGCCATACCAGTTGGTAGGATCCGAGGCCAGGAGAGAGAGATCCGGTAAGCATCCAGGCCCAACTCCCTCACCATCTCGACATCACGCTTGTACTTGTGATAGGAGTCAGTAGCGACATCGCCATTGCTCATGTCTCTGATGACAGCAGGGTTGGTGTGGGTCATGTAGTCCCAGATGCTTTCTCCTTTGCCTGAAAATATACCACATTCATACATTTAAACCAAACCAAAGCAATACTAATGTAGACAGATATTGGTATCGAATTCTACGCAGTCACTTGTTTTGAAGCGAGCGACTTGCGCATCACGCGATCTGCACATACCTATATCGTAATCGCCATTGAAAAGCCTGGTGGCTAGTAGCAGCTTGATAAATTGCCAAAAATCGGGCTAAAAGGCGTGATATTGGAGAGGCCTATGTCCAGCAGTGGAATGCTGTAGGATGATGATGACGATGATAGAAAAGAATACTCGAAAATTCTGATGAAAGCGTTGCCAGCGCAAACCTTATTCTTATGCATTTACACAATTAATTTTATTAGCTTGAACTTTATTATTTGAAATTGTTTGCTTAAAGGATCCTTACCATCTTCATTCCACGCTCCCTCGATCTGGTAAGCAGCAGTGGCTGTCCCGAAGATAAAATCATCAGGGAATCTTCGCTGCTGCCTCACGTTCGCGCCGTGGCAGGCTGCCACCAACACACTGCATCAGGAAAAAACAGAAACAATTAAGGTAAGACCTATTTGCATGGCCAATTTTACGAAGATGAAGTAAGGACCCGCACCCTAATTGCGCAACACACAATCAATTTCAATCTGAATCATTTTGAAGGATATTGCTAATCCATTGCTTCATATGTTCGAAAAATTTGTCTGCTCAACAACGTAAATAACGCAATGAATGTTGTTGCACTGTAGCCTATCGGATTTTCAAAAAGCTTTCAAATGAATTGAGACCATGGTGAACCAATATTTTGTATACGGTAAGAATATATCACACAATATGCTGTTTAAATTTTTTGGAGACCTGATACTGCTATATATTTAAATCATTTGTAAATAACGGCATGGTTATAAAATATATAATGAAAAACTAAATAAAACTTACTCGGATGGAAGGACCATTTTAAAGTTTGAACAATCAAAAATAATTTGACTTTATTTGCGCTCGTTATTTTTATTGAATAAGAGACCCCAGCATATTTTACGTACCTACACAATTCATTATTAATTCGATCAGATGTGTTAACTAACTCTAATAATAATTTGTAATCATAAACTATGATCTCTTTTTAAATAAGTGTTAATTTGTAATAATATTACCTAAGTATAAGTTTATCTACTTAAATACAACATAACAATAGCATTTTAAGAAAATAGCTACCTCTTATCAATAATAGATTGTGTTATTGTAGATTATGTTATTGTTATTAACTTTTTATGCGAATTTAATTATTCAGTTTTCATGTAAGTATAATTATATTTTAATTTTAGTTTCTAAGTACGATTTACATTTATAACTTTAAGTAATAGCTATGTATCAAACAATAATTTTTGCTGTGCCCTGACAGGATCTACAACGGGTCTTAGCTCTAAGCCTTTAGTTGACATCTTGTTTTACCTTGTGGATCGCAAATAAATGAATATTTATTTTACTAAGATCTCCAAAAAATAATACACTTCACATTACATGCTACATAGGTACATAGTATATGAATAATGTACTGCAGAGAAATAGTTAATTCCTCTAAAAGCAGATAAATGGAACCGAGGGCAAAAGGTTCACAGTCATTATCATTGTATCTGACCAATACAAAATCTTTATTTTATTATGCTACAAAATATTACGTTTGGTTTTAACTATTGAAAACTAGATTATCTTATTAAATCATTAATTTCTGCAATAATAATAATCAGCCTATATCGTTCCCTTCGAGTTCTCTTTGAGAGGGACTAGGCTATAATCTAGCACGCGGGCTCAGTGCGGGTTGGTAAATGTCACATGTCTTCGAATTTTTGGTTCTAGGACATGCCGGTTTCCTCACGATGTTTTCCTTCACTGTTTTGAGAGCAATGGCGATGAAATTATTTACACAAAGTAATGCGCCTGTCAGGGTTCGAACACACGAACTATAAACTCATAATCCGTTGGAGCAACATGTCTTTTTCTTCCATACTTTTCTATTATTTAGTCACCATCTCAGTAGTAAATCCCTCATCATTCACACAGTCTTATTAAATTGTACGACGTTAGTCTATACACTTTGTTCAAGCGTACGATGATTATTCTGTACACTTGTGATGATGGAAACCCGGGGATAAAGAAATAAAACCGCCCGTGTTGAGTGTGGTAAAATCACTAACTGATTTATTTTACTTAGCGAGTTCACTAAATGTTCGCGCGTATGCAAACGCTGATGTAGCTTAACCTACTTACTGTTATTATGTTACGAAATGTGCGGGTTCACTGTACATACTGCCAACTCTAAGGAAAAGGCGAGAGAATATGTTGAATCTAGATGAAACCTAGTGTGTCTAAATACAATAAAAATTATGACTTAGGATAAATGATACAATTTTTCGTTGAAAGCTGATACAGGGTGCTTTCAACAATCTCTACTCTAAGTACAATGTATACCTAACACTAAAATTGTCTGATTTTGTTCAAGTTAATATTTCACCATAGGGGAGGTCCCTTTATTTACACTTTCGGTTGCCTTACTTATATCACTGAACTCACTGATCACTGGCACTGGCACTGTTTCACGCACGCACTCAGTAGCCCCCGGGGCTCGCTCGCCCTCCGGTACACGTACCTCCAACATCTCACGCTGCTGCGACGCAGGTGTGGCTTGGCACTTGCTTCTTATAATTAAGTATAAGCATATGCCGCCTAAACCGAGAACCAAGGCCAAGGTAACGTACACGACGGAATAATGATGGATGTCGTGGACGTTTAGTTGTGTAGAAGATTGTTCCTTTATATTGGTTATTTGGTCTTTAAGCTGATTCCACATATGGGTTTGGTTTTCCGGTACGTCGAAATCGTTGGGCAAGGTTGTGTTTATTAGAGAGTTCAATATGGAAACCTCTGGGACTTCGATATTTGATCGCGTGTTCAAATAGTGTAAGTAATTGTTGTGCGTGTGAATACTGTACGAATCCGATTTCAGTGTGCATCCATAACCTAGGTCAATGATACCACTGCCTCGTATAACTGTCGTTGTTGTGTCAGCAATGCAGGAAATACGGAGTTCACATGACTCACAGCAGGTGTAAAACCAAGAGTTCAAATTGTGTAAGTTGACCCAATAATTGTGGCACGTGGACACATCTTGTTTACAAACGCTCCTCATATTACTTACAGTCTGGATATCGCATAACGATTGTTTAATTCCCAGATTGTAAACAGGTTTGTCAATAGAGCACAGTAGCCGATTGTTACTGATGATATGAAAGCATGCTTGCAGATCGCTATCTGATAAGAGAAGAGCGAGGTCCTTTTGTATATTGTAGGCAATATATGGTGAGCTTGGGACCGTGCGAACGTGATTCGACCCCCTTTTCTGAGGGATAGGTATGATTCTGTCTAACTCGAAGATATCGTTGCCCACTAATGGAATCTTTATCTCTATAATAAGATAGCCTTCATACAGCCTTGCCGACGCCTTCATAATCTTGTACAGTTCGGATAGGTTTGATGACTCGATTGCGGTCATTAGATTTCCCTGCAGGTGCCCGGAGATTATGTTAATCTGACTAGTCAGCTGTTCGGGAGTCAAAAGGTACGGGTCGATGCGACCGTGGCTGATGTCTGTCACGGTGTTGATAAGTGTGTGTTGGATTCGCATTAGGTTTGACAATATGATACTCGCAGCTAGGGCGGATGATGTTACATAAATGCCGTTTCTGTTGTCCAGACGCACCTTATTGATTTCGTCAGTGATGTTTTGAAGATGTTGTTTTATAAATTTGAACTGTTTGTTCATAGTCTCCTCGCTGCGGCGTAGAATGTTATATTCCGATTCCAAGACCGAGGTTTGATTCTTCAGTAACGTTTGAAGATGATTTTCATTGTTAGTTATTCTTTCTATGTCCTGCTTATACTGTTGAGCAAAGTTTTCATCTAATACTCCGAACAACGTGTTTGCTAGGTACCCTACTCCGTTGATTAATCCGCGTTTTTGCCTTCTTGCGTTTGAGTTTTCAAGGAGTTTTTGATAATGCTCAAGTTCGTTTACTTCGTGCTCTAATTGTAGGATGACGCTATCGTATTGCGAACCCATGCAATCAGCGGTTTGTTTTAAGTGCTTGACATAGTTTTTAATGCTCGATACTCCGTGATAGAACGTGGACATGTTATAAAACACGATGAGTTTCCAGTCGTCCTTGATAACTTGGAGGTTGGACATTTTGTCGAAGTAAAGTCCTTGGTTTGTGGTAATTTGCGTGACATTGTATGTCGTCACTTTCTGTTGTAGACTAGGAGATGCAAACAAAAGCATTAGTAAAGCACTGATGAAAAAGGCTTGTAAAGCTTTTTGCTTTCGTGGTCGCGGAGGTCGCTTTTTGCCTTCAACTTGATCTGATGACGGAGTGGAAGACTCATCCTGGCACTGGTCCATGCGTTTGGGTGGGGAGACCTCCTCATTTACAGGCAAGTATACAAGCTTGTTGACTGGACGCTGTATGGTGTTATTGCTTGTCTTGACAGTAACTACTCTCACGTACCCGTCCTTTCCAGGATGAAGTTGGTGCACTCGTCCCATTGCCCACTTCCCCGGAGGTACGTGCTCTTCACGGATGAGGACGAAATCATCGATTTCAAGATTACGTCGTGCCTGTTGCCACTTGGTTCTGGTTTGTAGCTGTTGCAGATACTCCGATGACCACCGTTGCCAGATATTCTTTGTCATAGCTTGGACTAGTTGCCATCGCGCCTTTAGCGTTGATGATTCCGGTTCAGTTTGAGGCCGTGATAAAATCGGTGCCCCAATCAGGAAGTGTCCCGGAGTAAGGCAGTCGTCGTCTAAGTTTTCCGTGAGTTGACATAAAGGTCTGGAATTCAGACACGCCTCTATTTGGCAAAGTAACGTCGTAAACTCTTCGTACGTAAGACGTTGATCGCCTATGACCCTTTTCAAATGGTATTTCAGGCTCTTCACAGCCGCCTCCCAAAGTCCGCCAGCGTTAGGCCAGGCTGGTGCATTAAAATGCCACTGGATGTTTTGCTCACTGATTTTGGTAAAGAATTCCGGGTTGATATTCTGGATAATTTCCTTGTATTCCTTTTTCATGAGTCGATTAGCGCCTACAAAGTTTGTGCCGTTGTCACTGTATATGTGTCCTGGCGATCCACGTCGAGAGCAGAATCGACGAAATGCTGCTAGAAAGGCGGCCGTACTCAGGTCTGAAACCAGTTCCAGATGGACCGCTTTCGTTGACAGGCAGACAAAGACTGCTACGTATCCTTTCGTTGTTTTGATCCCGCGTCCTTTATTGACTTTCAGCTCTACGTGGCCCGTGAAATCGACACCAGCATGCGTGAATGGCCTTGACGGAGTGACTCTGGCTCGTGGTAAGTCTGCCATAATTTGCTGTTGAACTTCGTTGTTAAATCGACGGCACTTGACGCACAATCTTAACTGTCGTTTTACCGTCCTAATTCCGCTGATGATCCAGTATCTATCTCTTATGTAGGAAAGTGTTAGTCGGGGACCACCGTGCAAAGTTGTTATGTGCGCCTGGCTAATGACAAGGTCAGTAAGTCGACTGTGGCTTGGTAGGATGATGGGATGCTTCGCCGATTTGCTTATACTGGCGTTTTTTAATCGTCCACCAACTCTTAATAAGCCATTTTCATCTAGCCAAGGGTTTAGACTGCAAATCTTGCTTTTCGAGCTCACGTGTTGTTTACACTTAATCTGTTGCAATTCTTGGTGAAATTCTTGTGATTGCACTTCTTTAATAATCAAATGGTAAGCGTTGTTTATTTCTGATGACTCCAGAAAACCATGTGTTGCCATCTGTTTGTCGCGAATTCGCTTGATGAAACGTGACACCCAGCCTGTAATCCGCACAATTCGTGTCAACGAACTGTAATTTTGCAGTAAGTCAGTAATAAATGTAACATTATTTTCCACTAAGGCTGTGTTAACACAAACTGCTTTTGTTTCTATTGTTGGGGACTGGTATACGATCTTAACTGCATCTTTCCTCTCGTAACCTTTTAGCCATTTAGGCCCTTCCCACCACAAAGGTTGGTTTAACAGTTGATGAGACGTTATGCCTCGTGTAGCACAATCAGCTGCATTTTCTTCCGAGCTGACATGGCACCAGAATTCTGCCGGGACTATGTTGGTTATCTGTTTAACTCTGTTAGCTACAAATGACTTCCATCTGGATATATCCCCCTGTAGCCAACCCAAAACTATCATGGAATCTGTCCATGCATGAAGCGTCATACCTATATTTGGTAAGGATTCAATGACCTTTTTTACTAGTTGGGATAAGAGTAACGCGCCGCACAGTTCCAGTCTAGGGAGCGATGTTTTCCTTGCGACCGGTGCCAGTTTTGTTTTTGCAGCGACAATCGTCGATGTGTACTCGCCCTTAGTGTTCTTGGTGACGAGGTAAATAACGCAAGCGTAAGCTTTGTCCGATGCATCGCAAAATGCATGTAATTGACAGGTTTTTTCTGTGTTACCTAAGAATCTTGGTATGCGAAATTTGTGGATGCAGTAGATATCTTCCTTTAGTTTAAGCCAATATTCTTGCATGTCCTTTGGTAGTTCTTGATCCCAATTGGTTTCAATGGACCACGTTTGTTGAAACAGTAGCTTTGCTCTGATTGTGAGCGGTGATAACCAACCAAGAGGATCGAATAGCTTCGATACCTCTGACAATAATTGCCGCTTTGTAACTACTGCATTACTCTTAGAGATTACATGACTTTGGAACATGAATGTATCAGATGATGGGTTCCATTTCAATCCAAGAGTCTTTCTCGATTCGAGACACTTAAATTCGTAGGGACTGTTCAATTGGTCGGGTGTTAAAGCCTGTAGGAGTTCTGGCTTGTTACTTGACCATTTTCGCAGGTTCATACCAGCACCCTGGAGCATTTTAATAAGTTGTTGTTGTAACTCTTTTGCTTGATCGGCGGTATTCTGTCCACTCAGTAAATCATCCATGTAAAAGGAGTTCTGTACAGCTGTTGCTGCTAGTGGATATTTCTCGGCATCATCTGCTGCGAGTTGTTTTAGAGTCCGCATAGCCAAAAATGGGGCTGCCTTGGTCCCGTACGTTACAGTGGTTAATTGATATAGCTTCAATTGATCATCCATTGAATCTCTCCAAATGATCGTTTGCAGAGGCTGATCTTGCTCTCTAACGAGTATCTGGCGGAACATTTTTTCAATATCCGCAGTGATTACATATTGGTATTGCCTCCAATTTATGATGAGTGCTAATAGGTCTTGTTGTAAGTTGGGTCCACTGTGCATTAAATCGTTCAGACTGTTACCCGATGTAGTCTTCGATGAGGCATTAAAAACTACCCTCAACTTCGTTGTTGTGGAATCAAGTTTCCATACACCATGGTGTGGTAAGTAGTACGCATGATCAGTTATACTGTCGACTTGCCGCATGTGACCTAATTCTTGGTATTCATTCATAAATTGTTTGTATTGGCTTGCAAATGATGTATTTTTAGACATTTTTGTCTCTAATTGTTTAAATTGCGCTATAGCCTTAAACTTTGATGAACCGAGTTGCTGCTCAAAGCCTGGCATCATGGGTATCCCAACTTCATACATGCCATTATCTAAGCGTCTCGTGGTGGTTTTGTAGAATTCTTCGCAAAATTTATCACCAATAGTCACGTTTGATGACGCTGAGTCGTGAATATCCTCCAGCTCCCAAAACTTGGCTATTTCTTTAATGTTATTGATGGCGACATGACAGTTGAACCTTTGGACATTTCCTGATAGGATCCAACCCATTTTGGTTTGTTGAGCTATTGGGGCCCGTGCTGGGCCCTTGATAAGGCCGCTTAATATAATTTCTGAATATACACTGGCATCTAGAAGAAGATCGATAGGTCTTGAGACGTTATACTCCGGGTCTGCTAACTGAAGATGCTGCAGGTGAGACCAGGGCTGTTTGCGGAATGATGAGTTCGGTAGACTGTTTATGACCTTTGATACAACCAACGCCTGAGTCTTCAGGGTGTAATCTCCGTAGATGGACTTGCAGTCTAGTGTTACAATTCCTTTGCTTTGTTTGGAGACTGGACCTACTCCTGAAATGGAGGCATGATATTGTCGACGTTGCAAGCCTAACATTTGCGTCGCATTTTCGGAAATCAATGATATTTGGGACCCCTGGTCTAGAAGCGCTCGTAGTGTGATATATGTACCATTTTCAGATAATACGGTCAACGACAACGTGGTTAACAGTATTTCTTCATTATCAGCTGCGACGTGATTGACATTATGCTGCGCCGGAGATGGCTGCACGGTAGCGCTCGTTGTCGCTGCGGTTTGTTGATGTGGTACACACGCATCATGTAGTAAAGTGTTATGTTCACTGTTGCACTCTTTGCAACGTCTTGGGCTGTTGCACTCACTATCAGGATGATAATTAAGGCAGTTTTTGCAATATTGACTCTTTGTTACCAAGGCCAATTTATCACCCGGGGTCATTTTCATAAATTTCTTGCAACGATATATGGAGTGACGTTTGTTACAAATCGGACAGTCTGGCCCTTGAGTAGCGACGGCTTGATACTGTTTCTTGTGGTGGTTCCCATGATTGGCAGGTTTGTCACGCTGTTGACCAGACTCCCGTTTAAAGGCAGGCTTCGTTGTTTCTCTCTCTCTTCGGTGTAAGGGTTCCAGGGCTGTGAACTTGTTTTCGAGGAACGTCATAAATTCTGTCAAGGATGGAAGCTCCCTGGGTGAGGTACGCGCCTCTTTGTAGTCACAGTAAGTCTCCTGGTCCAGTTTCTTACTGAGAAGATGTACTAGCAACGGATCCCATGTATTTGTGTTCACACCAAGGTTGTGTATAGCGTGGATGCACTCCGTGGTGGTATCATATAACCGCTTAAGCTCATAAGCTGTTTGTTTGGAGATGGAAGGCTGATTTAAGAATATCTCTATTTGATTTGTAAAGAGAACTTGAGCATTATTATATCGATGATTTAGAATTTCCCAGGCTGTGTCATAATTTTCAGATGAAATGTGAAGATGTTGAATAAGGCGTTCGGCCTCTCCCTTGATCTTTCCTTTCAAGTGCTGCATCTTCTGAGCCTTGGTTATAGTGTTGTTGTCATGAATAGCTTCTGTAAACAGGTCACAAAATGTTGGCCACTGCGTGTATTTCCCCGTAAAGGTAGGAATCTCGAGCTTCGGCGTTGCCTGTTGTACATGAACCATGGACGATATTTTCTTATTTAGCGAACGCTTCATATCTTTGTAGCTACGTTCGTACATGCTAAATTCATTTTCGTACGATACATCTCCACCTTGAAGTATGTGGTCGATTCGAAGATGTAACGTATCGATAGTGTTCCACTTGGCTTGTATTGCCCTAAGCTCGTCTTCAAGTTCCCATTTTTCGGAGATTTCGTCTACGTTGATGCTCCTCACCAACCTGTCGAAAGACCTAAAATTGGTTCTCTGTTGAGCCAACAGTTCAGTGGCTTCAGGGTTTGACTGCGTACCCTTTTCATCCGAACCAAAGGCAGTAAGTAAATTTCGAGTAGACTTGTAGAGGGTCTTACCCTGTTGATAAAGGTTTGATGCAAAATATTGAGGTTCCACGTCCGGAATCTCAGAGAGTTTCAAGTGGTTTTGTTCGAACTCTCCCCAGAGGTTATCCAACGACTCTATTCTCTTTTGGATGTACTCCGGAGTTTTTCTCGACAACGGATCCTTACCGAAGTTGACCTTTATCCTATTAAGACCTTCTAATATTTCCGACTGACGAGCGCTTAAAACGGACATTGTGGTTTAATAAAAGGAACAATCTTACTTGGACACTGACGAGTTGCGATACCAACTATTGGCTGCCAACGCCCGTGACAGATGTAGATTCAGCTCCACCGATGTCTTCTTGGAACGATTCACTGAGTGGACTGAGTTGGATTATTTGCGGAACTGTCGCGAAATACTCAACGAATATAATCAAGTGTGTGGCTGCGATTTCAACACACCTTGATCTATACACCCGATGTATTGTTACGCGTGATCCCAGATCCGGCTCGATGGACCAAAAAAAATGTACGACGTTAGTCTATACACTTTGTTCAAGCGTACGATGATTATTCTGTACACTTGTGATGATGGAAACCCGGGGATAAAGAAATAAAACCGCCCGTGTTGAGTGTGGTAAAATCACTAACTGATTTATTTTACTTAGCGAGTTCACTAAATGTTCGCGCGTATGCAAACGCTGATGTAGCTTAACCTACTTACTGTTATTATGTTACGAAATGTGCGGGTTCACTGTACATAAATAATTATTGAAGTATAAATTTTGCGTACCTTAAGACCACGAGCAGCTTCATGTCGGCACTTTGAACCACTTGGCAATTTATTATCATTTATTCACTATATATATAAACGGATACGTTTTATCTGAACAGATAGTTTAAACTACATATCTACTATCTACATTATGTTGTAACTTGTTGTTTTATCTTAATTTTGAAGTTCAATGGACACTTTCAGTGATGTTAATTTTTTTTTTTACTTGAAATACCCGCGGTTCTGCTTGCTAATATAGTTATAATAATGTATATTTTTTCAAATAACGTTTCCGAAATGGCTGTTGTTCGTGATGTTACAATTATGTATGGATAATAGCAACGAGAACGGCAGCCCAATTAAAGCTGGCGCTACTGATATATAAAAATGATTACGGGAAGCGAATGAACGCTTATTGAATACCTACTAGTTAATAATGTTCCGACAAATATTCAATTGGAAATAGTAAATCTATACTAATATAAAGCTGAAGAATTTGTCTGCTTCTTTTTTTGAACGCCCTAATCTTTGAAACTTCCAGTCGGATTTGAGTTTTTTTTTTTGCATTCGATAGCCCAATGCTTGAGGAAAGTTATAGGCTATATTTAACATCACACCTTATTAGAAGCCTAGGAAAATTAAAAAGAGTTGGAAAGATTGCTAAGCGAAAACGAAGCAATACCGCGATATTATACGCGGACGAAGTCGCGGGCAGAAGCTAGTAGTAATTATAAATAAAATAAGTAAAAATAAATGGTTCAAATGAAAATAATGATAATGTACTAAAAGCTAAAATATAATTCGGTAGGTCCTAGGTACCAGTCATCACTCCACTTTCCTCATCAATCTAGGGCATTGATCAGACAAATAAATAAAATCGTGGGGTGCGTGAAATTTCTATCAACGGTCAATCGCTCATATCATTATTTAAATGCTATTTACTTAAGTACTACGCCCCACGATTTAATTTTTTTAATAAATCAATAATAACGATTACGTAATATTAAGATTGCTTGCTTGGTCTCAAAAAGGTAAAGGATAAGATCGCGAGGAAACCGGCATGTCCTAGAACCAAAAATTCGAAGACATGGGACATCCACCAACCCGCACTGGGCTCGCGTGCTAGATTACAGCCTACTCCCTCTCACCGAGAGGAGGCCTGTGTCCCAGCAGTGGGAACGTTATATGCTGATTATGAAGATTGCTTAAAATTGTTTCAAAATCCGGAGAAACCTATTGAGGTTTTTGTGATGTTCCTGTTTATATTTTGTTTTGTTCGTTAATTAAATTTTAAAAATATATATATTATTATATACTTTCATAATATGCATTTAGTAAAAAAGTTGTTATTTTGAGATTACAAACATACACTTAAATTATATTTCTTTGTATAGATCATTAGGAAATATTATAAAGTCTGATCTGAACACATTTTTCCATAGTTGGATATTAGTATCTTATCAGTTATCAAAAGTCAAGTAGCCAGCTGTTGCCAATATGTAAAAAGTTACTTTAGGGTTCCGTAGCAAACAATGAAACCATACAATTGATTCTTCACGTGTCCAGAGGGCTGGCCTATTTTTAGGCTAATGAATCAGCAATGCCATCCAACTTGGCAACGCTGCCAGCCTTTTGGGCACTGGTCCCACTGACAGCGATGCGGACGAAATGTTTTATGCCCAATGAGTTCTTCTTTTTTTCCTTTATATATTTGTATATAGTATAAAGATATATTTTAGTGTTAGATTGTATAATGTATTTATGATATCTTAATAAGCATATAAATAAAAATATAAAATATTTGTAAACATTCACGACGATTATTTAATTGATTCTTTTGCGATCTATGTGACAGGTAGGAACATAGATCAGGGTTCCCAATCGAACCCTCATTGCAAAGCACATGCACAGTGCAAAAGCGATTTCAGTTTTTTAGTTTTGTGTAGTTCTAATTTGTGCTTTTATAAATTTCTAACGTGACAAAAAATTCTGGGCCGTCCACAGCAAAAAGATAACACAGGAAAGTAAAATGTCTTGAAATGAAAAAAGAAAGAAAAATATTTTATTTGGGAGACACACAGAAAATACAAATAGTAAAAAAGGAGCATTTAAAACTAACAAAGAATATACTTAAATATATTAAGATGCTTTTAAACCATCCACGATAACGGTATAACGTGCACATATTTTATAATTTTTATGGACGTGGACGTCCACGATATATCGTCACGTTATAAGTGACCAACTGATATTTGAGAGTGCTAGAAAATTCAGAAATCGCAAAAACACTTTTTCCATTCTTTTGGTAGAAAAGAAACTGCGACTGCTCCTGCTGCTCTATCCAGCCCGTATATACAATGTGTAACGCAAGTCCTGAAAGTACTTTGTTCATAATTGACTACTGAACCGATTTCAGTAACTTTTGATATAGGTATTTTTTCAAAAAATATGTATATAATAATAATATATTTTGCCATACTGACCGCCGATTGAGCCAAAGAAAATTAAATCTTATTTCAAGGTAATAAGACTCAATTTTAAATGCATAAAGTAATTCTGGGATCAACACGGTTTTCATTATAATAATAACTAGCGTTAAAAAAAATAAGTTTTGGTCATTGTATTATGCTTTTAACTCAATACTCTAATCGGGGTGTATGAGGTCTTGCGTTAATTATGTTACATATTGTATAACGCTGTGTAAGTAAAGCTAGTTAGTAGGAAATAGACTACATACGGAACCTTTATGAAACTTTCAATCCATGATTCATCAGACATTGTCGATAAAGATGGATCTTCTATCTGTCGGAAAATCTTGATATGTTTGCACTTTGCACTAAACAGTGTGATTTTATCTAAAGCAGTAACCTACTGCCATGGGTTGGTGTGCACTCTTACAGCAGGCTAATATTTGGTGGAAATAGGTAGGGACCTACCTACAGCTCGTTGCCGTGTTTCGTTCGTATCGAAATTGACATATTTTGATAACCTGATTTGCCTTGCCTCGACATCTAACAGAATGTCGGATGAATAGCGGTCGTCTATTGCACGACTCATAATGCGAAGGATTAAAGAGCATTACGATCGAAAAAAAAATTGCCTCCTTTCTGCAATTTTTTTTTTTTAATGATTAGCATCTCGCAGTTCAACCTATGAGGTTGTCGTCTGCTTAACCGGACTTGCCTGTGGATGCCTCAAATTAAGGCCTCCAGCCAGGGCTTAAAAACTTAAAAGCTAAGCGACTACACGCTAAGGGCACCCCCTGTGAGGTACGGACCTCGACTTAGGGCGTCGCTGGGGGAGGGCAGCAAGGGACAGGCTGGATCGGACTTGGCCTTTCTGCAACTGTTTCTATTGTTATAAGTACTCCTGCTAGTACACAGAACCTACTTAATTTATATACCATTGTATAGATACTTTAATGGAGATTAATTCTGTACTTTTCAAAAAGAAACGAAAAAAGAATCAAACTATTTCTTTAAAAAAATCCCGTCAATCAAGTGTGAAACCTGAAAACATCGTAGCTTGCGAAAAAATAAATAATTGAGTCATTTTTTTTAATAGATTCGTTTCACCAATAGGAGGGAGGAACAATATTGAAAATGGCTCTTTTATTCAAAGTAGTTTAATTATAATAAAAAACTAATATATTGAAATTGAAAATATGCGAAAAATCGAAATGGGAGATTGTATTCGTCATCATTACTTTTACTATGGGACCAAACCTGAAATCGCGAAAAAGAAATCAGCTGTTCCCTACATTTTGACGAGTTATGCGAACATAAATATAGGGAACAGCTGATTTTTTATCGCGATACGTTGTCGAGTAGATTTTTTTTTACATAAATTAAGCAAAAAGCAATGGATCACAATCGCGTTCAAAATTAAAAGAGACTGTGTGACGAAACTGAGCGGCGGAATCGCCTATTAAGCCGTCAGTGGGTCCGGGGTAGCAGGATTGTCCGAAAGGGTTACCGCTGCCCCGGAACATAAAAGGCTAAGGAAGGAACACGGGTGGGTTTTAGTCAGTAAGAGTCTGACACTCCCTTCCGCTCCACCCAGAGCGGGAGGGGTCATTTGATGATTTCCCATCCACAACAAAAAAAGCCGTCAGTGGGTGGGTTAAGGTTGTGTAACTCCCGCGCATATTCTCCAAAGTAGGGTCAGGTAAATTAATTGTTATATCAATTGACTAGGTATATGCAAATGACAATAGTCCATATTAAAAAGTATAAGTACTCGTATGTTGGGAGGTTTTTATGAATGTAAGATTGTGTGTTTGTGTGGGAGAGTGTTAGTCGATGAGTCTAATTGAAGTAATACGTCAAAGAGAGCTTCTGTGGCAGTATATCCGGGCTTTGTAGCCAGGATTGTAGAGCGATTTCAAAGTAATATTTTTTCAAAGAGTGCAGGGAAAGAATTCGGTTTAATTTATTGTAAAGATAGGGTCCAAGGAAAATAAAGAATCTATGACTAAAAGAAGTTTTAAGAGGAGTAGCTAAGGCTTATAATTATGGTTACGGCGATTGGTTTGCTGAGAATAGTTGGAAATAGCTTGTTCTTAAATAGCAACCCGTCCGTCGCGGACCTCATCTAGTTTTTATTAAAAATATGATTGGCGTGTAAAAAGTGTTTGTGCAAACCTACTTACAGAAATAAAATCATTTATCATTTAGCAGTGGCTAGTACAAACAATTGCTTATCCGTAAGGACTTGACAATATTCATAGAGCTTGACGGTCGGTGGGATAAAGTCTTGGCTTGAAACAGCACACCTTAATAGGAAAAGCGGGTGGTCGTTTCTACATCGAAACGCTCTCGCCTGTTTTCTTTCTGGTTAATGACCATAAAGCAAAGATTTTTTACAGAATAATAAATATCAACTATGTTTTCCGTTTTGATGATACATTATTTTTATAAGCACTAGAACCCTCAAAAAATGCCGATTTAAACCGCTATCAACAGAGGCCTAGTGTACAAAGACAACTATCAATGAAAAAAGAAAAATATAGGGACACAGTGTATATCTTTCTTATTCAGTTTATGAAATATAATTTTAAATTGGTCCAATATTGGAGGAGGAAATAGGCGAGAGCCAAACCTCGAATTACGAGTTTTTACTTAGGATTTTTAAAAAGTCTCTCCGACCGCATTTCTTAAGAACCGCTCTCTGCACACGTTCGATCTGAATATAGTGAGATTTTGCTGCCCGCCCCAGGACAAGACACAATAAACCAAAATTGATTGACACCAGTGCCAGATAAGTAATTGTTTAGAAATGTACAGACGCCAGCACATCAAGCTACTAAAATCTGTCAAATTTCTTTAATAGATTTTCAACCGTATGGTTAAAGCATAAGGTTCAAAGTTGATTGGGAAAATTTGATAGTTTCGGGTAGCTTGATGTGCTGACGTCTGTAGGTACATTAGTTTGCGCACTCTATTTGATAGGTGTAATAAGTACTTTTTGAATGTAAGGTTGCAATCAATCACTATACCAAGATACTTTACTGACGTGACTCGCTCAATGTTTTAAGTTGAGCTGCACGATTTCTGACAAATGCGTGCACTGACTGGACAGGTCCTCTCAATCTATGTGGTTCTTTCTTCAAAAGACCATCTCAGACATCGATCTTCATGGTCTTCATATAACCTGACCAAGATTATGTCTGGACTTTAAAAGTGACTGTGACCTCTGAGTTTGTTTCGGCCTTTCTTCTCAGAGTAGTCAGATAGGAAACGCCGATCTTATCTAGTTTTAAAAAAATATGATTGACGTGTAAAAGTGTTTGTGCAAACCTACTTACAAAAATAAAATCATTTATCATTTAATGTTACAGTGATCATGGGTGTCATTGTCGTCGCTACTACCATTTGACTGTGTCAACTTGGCAGCAACGTTTAGTGAACTTGCAACTGACACATTTGTTCATCAATCGGAAAATTTATTATTTTCATTTTCGATATGTTCAGGGTAAGCAAGTTGTTCTCAAGCCATTCACTGACTGTATCGAAACCCTTCTCAGCAAGGCGATATGCCTCTTCCCAGTTGTCCGACGCAAATGCAAGTGCTGTATCGTCTGCATAGGAAAATATTGTACCGCTTTCTAGGCTGAGGCTACACAGGTCATTCATGTAAATTAAAAATAAACTGGAGCCAAGGATACTGCCCTGTGGCACACCAAAAGCTACATTTAAATCGGAGCTAGAGTATGTTCCAATGTTGGCACTCTGTGTTCTATTTGTAAGATAGCTCTGAAACAGGGATAGCTGGGTACCTCGTATACCCAGGCATTCGAGCTTAGATATTAAGATGGGAATCGAGTGTCTTGAAGCCTATGGTGAGCAGAAGGCAAATTCTCGTACATAAAAAGAAAAAAGACGTGTGGGGTCACCCCCCGGCAGGAACGAAGTTCAAAATGAAAATCCTAGATGGCGGTTGCGAAAATTTGAAAATATTCGCAGCCACCGTCTTGGATTTTCATTTTGAACTTACTATCGTCTTCAGCACCCTCGAAAACCTTAAAAACGACACATATGACGAAAAATTTAAAAATTCATGCAGCTGCCATCTTGGATTTTTATTTTGACTTCACTATCGGCTTCAGCAACCTCGAAAACCATGAAAACTATCTCTCTCTGACTCTCTCTATTATAATGTGTAACAAAAAGTCGCATGGGGCATAACGCTTTTTCGTTATGTGAAGATTTCTTCAAGTTTACTCCTACCGTAACCTCCGTTAAAGAACTTTGTTCCAAAAATGTTCCAATAGGCATGATGACTGATTTTGAGAAACTGTTCTATAATATTCTTCAGTATCTACTATTTCAAAAAAATATATTATTTCTGCAATAAATAAAGGTTTTTAGAAAAAAAATGCAATTTTAAATATAAGTTCATAAATTAGCGTCAAAACGATCACTGGTGTCATGGCGTCTGCTTGTTACGTCACGCCTTTGTAAACACTGTAAACACTAGGAGTAAAAGCAACAAATTATCTAATATATTTTATTTAAATATGAATTCGAAAGTGTATAAGTCTTGTGCGGTCCCTCAGTGCGTTAATACGACATTAAAAAACCCTAACAAATTGTTTGTTTACGTGCCAAATAACAAAACAACGAGATATAAGTGGCTTAAACTTGCTCGGCGAGATCCAAAAGCCATAAAACTAAATACATGTATTTATTTCTGTGAAGATCATTTTGACGTAAGTTTTTACTTTCTTTCGTATATTTTTAAATGGTTGTGACTTGATTTAATTAACTAAAAGTTAATAACAAGTTCAATCCTTTTTGAGGTTATATGGTATCTTTTGAAATATTCACTAGTTTTTTGTCAATGAGTACTTTATCTAATTTCCAGTTGCCTAATAGTATGGAGAATTATATGGAATATCACGTAATGGGTTCCGTATCGCAAGTTCGCATGAAACCAGGGTGTATGCCCACAAAATTTGAATGCCACCCAGATAGAAGGTTTATTGTAAAAAAACAAAGACAGACATTAATAGAAGAAATTATAAAAGATTCAGAAGAGAAAAGTATCATTACAAACCACTTGGAACTTGGAGAGAGATCATCTGGAAGTCCAGGTACACATTTGTTTACATTAAGTGGAAATCAACTCAGTTTATTACTCTGTTTTAATAAAATTAACAGATCAACTCTAGGCAAATTAGAGCTGTTTGCTTTGGTAAATCCTTGTTTCATGACTTAATTTGTTCTTGTGATGACTTAAGAACACAAAATTAGGCAACAGATAGATCGGAATCACGAAATAAACGCAGGTAAAAACAATTATTATGCTAAGATCGTCGCAGTTTGTACGAAATTAATGTGACAGTGACAGTATTTATAAGGGCGTGACGTAATTCATTCTGATTGGTGTTTATCTGAACATGGCGGACTTCAGTATTTTGTAGTTTTATTTTATTAAATAAGTTAACAATCTCGTATTATAAATAAAAATAAATATTCTTTTCAAAATATATTAATTCTATTTAAGTATATAAGCACCTTATTTTTGTGATTCTTGATTACTGTCATCATGCCTATTCAAGTCACAATCTCGTTTTAGCGACAATCAATGTCAAAAACTTGTTAAAAAATGTGTGTAAATTGATTGTATTTTGGACAGATTGATACTGAGATTAGATTCCGAACGTTCTTAAAAATACGGGAATGGCCCCTCCGATCTCGTGCTCGCCTTACCTCTAGCAAGTTATATCAGACAGACATTCTAAAGACATAGAAGAAGTAGAGACATTCCAAAAGGTATTCGTTATCATCACAGATGTAAGTAGATATACCTAGATAACGCAAGTATCTCTCTCGATCTGTACGAAAACCAAGCGTGCCATTTTTTACCTACCTACTATGATGTCACAAGCATTACTTAGTGATGAGAAAATCAAATCGATTTAAAGACACCGCTGCGTGCGGCACCCGTCTCGCCCCACCCGCCCGGGGCCTAGCACCAGTGCTCACACTCACCCAGCCAGCAGTACACATGACCACAGATAATATAATTCTTAGGACTGAGCGCGAAAGTGGCGGCTTACGATTTTTGTACAGACGCCAGCACATCAAGCTACTACAATCTGTTAAATGTCATTATTAGATTTTCAACTATATCGCTAAAACATAGGGGAAAATTTGACAGTTTCGGGTAGCTGGGAAATCATCTAATGACTCCTCCCTCTCAGGGTGGAGCGGAAGGGAGTGTCAGACTCTTACTGATTAAAACCCACCCGTGTTCCTTCTTTAGCCCTTTATGTTCCGGGGCAGCGGTAACCCTTTCGGACGATCCCGCTACCTCGGCAGGCTTCGGCCCTAGCGGGCCCCTTCCTTTATTAGCTTGATGTGCTGGCGTGTGTACGTAAGCTGGTGCGATTTTTGGCACGCGAAGTAGTTGCTCTTGTGTTATCTAGGTGTATCTAGGGTAAAGGCGGGATAGATGCCCCAGTGGGATAGTTGCCTCATTTTCAAAAAACCTAACTTCCCAAACTCGCAACTAAGAAATAATAGTTGAACTAAGAGCCGCAGGCACCCCGCACCTCAGTTAGCCACGGGCCGTCGTGCGGTGAGGACGTGTTTCGCTCGTGTGTGCATTCATCTCCGCGGCGAACTTTAAAAACACGTCAAAGTTTTAAAGGTTAGTATTTGCTGTTGTATAACTTTATAAGTAGTCATTAATTCCGTTATATTATTTATTACGTCAATAAACTGATTCATCAAGTATGCATCTAGATGTAAATAGTTGCTCTTTTGTTTTTTATTTATTTAAAAAAATGCTTGGGCATCTATCCCTATCAAAAAGGATAGTTGCCCTGATTTTTCGAGGTATAGGTGCCCCTAGGGGCATCTATCCCTCCATACACCATGTATACCCATAGGTATGGAGTTTTAGGGTATATTTTGAACATATTTTTGTGTTCTGTTATATTTTTTATGTGTTTACATATATTTGTATTTGGACTTTTTAGTGATTGTAGCATAACCATGCCACGAAAATCCAAAAGAAAGGAAGGAGTTCGAGCTCGAGTAAGTTCTTGGACTACAGAACAATTGCAGTCAGCTTTCGACGAAATGGATAGAAATACCATGGGGATAAACGAAATATCCCGACAGTTATGGTTATTTTATTTGACCTCAAATTATGTAGAATTATATGCTAACGATGACAATTGAAAAAAAAATTAAAAACTGCGAAATGCTTTTCATTATTAGGCCCATGTTTCTTGGAAACAATTTCTGTTTTAGGAGTAGCTTTTTACTGCTAAAACACCAATTGTCCTCAAAACCTCATAAAAGTTTGGTTGAGTTTTTCGTTTATACAGTATGAAATGTATCTATCCCGCGCCGCAGGCATCTATCCTTCTCAGTATTTTCATGGTGGGGCAACTATCCATACGGGTAGGCATCTATCCCCAAAAAAGGAGTTCCACAAAAACCAAAAATTTGCAAAATCTGTAATTTGTAGGGCCAAAAATACAAATCACAGTTAAACATAAAGGATTAAACTAGCTAAATTCATAGACATTATTTATATAAAATTGTTTTTTTTTTAATTAGGAGGATATTTCAAAAAGTGGGGCATCTATCCCGCCTTTACCCTATATCTGGTGTTATCATGCTAGCAATGAACTTATAGTTAGTTAAAACCTTAGCAGGACTTAGCTAAAATGTTCATGCTCTTAGTATCTATGCCACCGCGGTCACACGGTGTCCGCCAACAATAGATTTTCTATTGTGTCTGTTGTCTGGCAGTCAACGTGTTTATAGGTACCTACCTACTATTTATTTAATACTTTTTTTTATAGGAGATGCATATTGTATAGACCAATTTTTTGGCAAGCATTCTGTCATGCTTCAAAACCCAAGAAACTTCAAAACAGGTTTTTTTTTTTCAACTGCAGCTTTAAAATAAGGAAATAAAATCAATCTTTACACTTTACAGCAAAATTCTTATAATTCATATCAGTCAAAGGACAAAACAATGTCAGAATTCGATGAGACTTCAGTGTCCTTCATCGATGGTCATGGTCATAGATTCAGGTTCATATTCGTAGTCAACGTAGCGGTTCTTGATGATGTGCTTGTAAACAAACGCGGACTTTCTAGGAGTGCGCGTGCGCGCGGGGTCTTCGAAGTCAACCTCGTATAGGCCGAAACGCTCTCTGTGGAAAGAATGAAAATATAAGTTTCATAATAATTTTCAGTCTGGACATTTTCATCATGTTATGATAAACTAGCTTTTGTCCGCAGCTTCGTAAAGTCGCGCATAAAAGGCACTTTTGAACGTCAAAAATTACAATAAATAAAATTGAATTGATTCTAGTCGCCCCTTCCAAAAGGTAGTTGTCATAGGGACTATGACTTTGAATGGCTAAAAAATCAAAAGTATATATTTCAGTTCTTAAAATAAACATACGAGTATAATATTATACTATATTAATCCGTTAGCCAAATAGGAGGAGGATGACTATGGCAATATATGTCAAATGGCGATGATACTTTGTACTACATGATAAATTCTCAGTTTTAGTTTTGAATATGAATGCTCAAAGTGTTTTGACATTAATAAACGTCACTCAGCACGTATTTTATCTGAGAAAAGTTACCATCTCTATCTTGCACTTGTAGTTTTACAGTTGTGCGACAGTGACCGGAATAATGTTTAGCCAGAGTACCTATCAATCTCGACCTTAGTGTCCATCAGACGGACCCTTGGCAGTTAGGTGCGCTACTAACTTGCAGACTGTCGTAATGTTTTTACAACAGCAACGCAAACTTACATGTATCCCTCCATCCATTCGAAGTTATCCATCAAGCTCCACGCCATGTACCCCTTCAGATTGATTCCAGCATCCAAGCAATTCAGGAGACTCTCCATCGAAGCCCTGTAGTACGTGACCCTGTCATCATCAATCAGGTCGCGGCCCTCATAGGTAGACCAGCCGTTCTCGGTGATGTAGAAGACTGGGTCTTTGTAAATTGTTCTCAAATGGGTAAGGGTGTGGAAGATGCTGTTCGGCGCCAACTGGGTAAAGAGAGCTTATATTTAAAATTAAAATATTATAGACAAATAGCTATTAAACAGGAAATTAAATTTCAATAGCAGTGCATAGTGCCTTGAACAAACCAAAGCGCGATATATTTCGACGCCAACACCATCTATCGAGCTTCGAAGAAATAAATATAAATATTCTGGGCTACTTGTTTTTCTTCTTAATTAATTTTGACATTATAAATCATTTACTGCGCCTTGGTATCATTTAATCATGCTTTTTAATGTTTAATAGGTATAATATTAATTCTACAGCCACGCCACACGTAGCACAGTCTCACTTTTAGGTACCTACTAGTTTTTAACAATTTAAACATTTTTATTCACTTAGATAATATGATATATATACACACTATTTGTACTATACTCGTTAAGACCTTTCATTTGATACCAAACATAACATGTCAAGATTATCTGAATGTAATTTTTTTCGAGGTCAGACTTGTAAAATCCACCATATTAAATTTACGGGGACTTTATAAAATATAGCCTATGTCACCCAGACCATAATAAAGAATCTATTGATACCTCATTCATCAAAATTGGTTCAGTATTTTAAGCGCTACGGTGGAACACATGTAATTACAAACGCATACATCAGACATACACAGACAGCAGAAAAATCATTAGTTCCAATTTTCTTGTATGATCCAATTTTTTTTTGATGTTGACTTGAAAGAGCATGGCAGTTGAGAATGTGTCATGCTCACTTAAATGTCTCACTGATGGTGGCGCGTGTGTTGGATCGTTCGGTTCCCTACAAAATGGTTGAGCTGGACGGTGCTGATCCACGCGTCATGTTCGTGAACGGGCGCCGTCGGTTGAGACTGGTCATCTCTTAACTGCCAAGGCTTATTTTTAATCTTATATTTTGAATTGTTTCTTCACTTGTGTTTTTTTTTTTTTTACATTGTTCTCACATATAGAAGCATCAAGAATAATGTACACAGGATTTTGTAATATCTTGATTTAAAAGAGTGTCCATGGAGTTTCTTGCCCGTTCTTCTCCATAGAGATCTACGTTTTGGAATGGGCAACTAGCTTCAACTTTCTGACTAACTGACTGACTATTTAATTTTGACAATTCAAAAGTGCCTGTACATGGTTTAATTGAAATAAATGATTTGATTTGATTTGATTTGATCTAGCTAGAATATAGGTGCTCAACCTTATATTGCCTGACACTTCAATAATTTTTTTTTTCTAGAGCCCCCCAATTGTATTTACTTAACCGCGATTATATTTAAACGTGTAATATTATACAGTCGTAAAATAGGATATATAATTTTCTCTGGGTCTTCCAATGCCCACCAGAAAGTCTTAAACGCCCACGAGGGGGTGTTATCGCCAATGTTCAGAACCTATGCTCTAGAATAAAGTTCAAAAACCCTTACCGTCAGCCAACCAGATGCAGATTTAAGCCAATCATCATCAGCATAAGAGGCATTATCCATATCATCCTGCAGAGAAGGCACAGGGTTTACACCTTTGCGCTCAGTCGCCGACACCAGGGACCCAGTATAATGGTTCACGCCAAAGAAATCTGAAGTTCCTCTGACGAAAGCCTTCTCTTCTTCAGTAAATTCTGGCAAGCGGGATCTGGCGTAGCCTTGCTCGGCGCTCTTCTCGGCGATTCTCTGAGCTATCTCCTTCGGGAAACCTCCTTCGGCCGAGAAAATTGGATGGGCGTAGATTCCCCACTGTAATTCAAAAATGTGGTTAGGACCTTGAATTATAAGAAGTTATTTTAGATCAAGAACATTAAGAAATGGCTACCATACCTCGCCTTGTCTCCTAATTTCAGCAGCGAATTCGTCCTCAGGAGTATCAGTGGCCGCATGGAACCAGTTCACACTGATTGTGATACCGCACTGTCCTCCCTGCTTCTCCCTGAACTCTTTGTCGTACACATAGTAAGCCTTAGCATGAGCAACTGTCAAGTGCTTAGCACACAAGTAAGTTCCCATAGCTGTTGAGTTTAGGATAGGAGCCTTGGTAGTGGAACCATAACCTTCGAAGCAGATTTCTCTAGGCTCGTTGAAAGTGATGAACAGCTTGACCCTGTCTCCGAAATTCTCGAAGACAACCCTTGCGTAGTCCTCAAACCAATCGCTGAACAGAGGGTTCTCAAAACCACCTAATTCTTGCAGTTTTTGGGGGAGATCCCAATGGTACAGAGTAATCATTGGAGTGATGTTATACTTCAGCATTTCATTGATGTAGTTATTGTAGAACTCAATGCCAGCTGGGTTGACCTCATTGGCCATACCTGTAGGCAGGATTCGAGCCCAGGAGAGAGAGAACCGGTAAGCGTCCAGGCCTAACTCCCTCATCATCTCGACATCACGCTTGTAGTTGTTATAGGAGTCGCCAGCGACGTCGCCGTTTGCCTCGCCTCGGATGACAGTCGGGTTGTTGTGGACCATGTAGTCCCAGATGTTTTCTCCCTTGCCTGGAAAATATATTTGAGTGAGTTACCAATCTTATCTGTTATTATGGCGCTATCTTTGCCGATTGCAAATAGCGCCACCCAGAGATAAAGTTCAAAGTTTCACAAACACTTCTCATTCTAATTTGATTTATTGAATTTTAATTTTAAGATTTTTGGTACCTATTGTGTTTTGTTTTTTATAAAAAAAACTTTTTACTTTTTGACTCCATAAGTATTATACATGATTATTGTGATACTCAAATAGGGAGTTGATACTGTCTCTCCTAAATACAGATTACTCAGTAATCTAGCTAGGAGAGCACCGATTCATTTATTGCGTAAGACGATTTGAGGGGGGAGGAGGTACAAACAAGTCTTATTTTTTCTTACATGGATGGGAGGGGTCTAGATTGTTCTTATGTATCACAAAAGTAAGCAAAATTATAAGTTTTTAAATTTTTTGCTACTTTTTCTTTGAAATTTTGGTAGATACTGATCTTACGTAAGATTGAAAGGGAAGGAAGGGGTTCATCCATGTCTTATTTTTTCTTACGTAGAGGGAGGGGGTTCAGAAAGTGGTAAAAATTCTCTTACGTAATAAATGAACAGTCCCTTACGTGAAAACTCGGTTAAAACCGTTTTTGTCAAAGAATTCATAAAAATCTAAAGGCCTAGTACAAAATCTAAGCATGGAAAACAAGCAGCTCCTCTGTTCCTTTATTTAGTTAAGTCATTCATTTTTTTGCCTTTCTAATGAACAGCAAGAAAATGAAATTATATAATAATTATTAATTTCGTTTTAATTATTTAATTAGATATATATCTAGTTAGTTTCTATATTTCTACTTATCTAACTAAATCTACCTCTTCATTTATATGTATAGCTGTTCGTTGGTGCGCATTACTTCAGAACGTCTAAACCGATTTCGAATCAGGTACTATCAGAAAGAAATATTTTAAGAGTTGCAGGGAAAATTGAAAAAATCAGGAAAACTGAAAGTGCATTTTCTATGGGAATTTTGTATGAATTATTGAAATGGACATTTAAACAAATTAACAGGAGTACGTCTATCGGGTCAGCTAATTCAATATAATTATCCGCTCACCATCTGCATCCCATCCTCCCTCAATCTGGTAGGCAGCAGTGGCTGTCCCGAAGACGAAATCATCCGGGAACTTGCGCTGTTGCCTCATGGCCGAGCCGTGGCAGGCTGCCACCACCAAACTGCATAAAAATTAAACGTTAGAAAATAATTTTAAAATTTTGTTCAGCAAGCTCTTGTAGCTGCAGATATTGTTAAGGCGTAGGTTAGGGCATAATAGTTAAAATTGTTTAAGGCGTTAAGTAGCTTTTTTTGGTTATCGCTAGATTGTAGGTACCTACAGATAGAAAAATGGGTAGGAACTACAAAAAAAAAAAAAAAAGGTTATAACAAAATCGAAAACATGATGAAATGGATATACCTACTCGTACTTACTTATTATATGGGTTAGTAACATAATTGAAATGAAAAGATGTCCATTTTCATTTCAAAGTTACTTACCCATTTGTGTAATTAAATCCTTAAAAATATAGTATCAAATAATCCGTACCTTAACACCACTAGTAGCTTCATATTCAGCGATATTTTTGAAGCACTAACCAGTCAACATAATCTACCCATATTTATACCAAGCGTTGTGATATGGGAATTTTGACACATTTTTATCTAAAATCTTTAGAATGGGACCACTTCAGGTGTCATTATCAGCTGTCTTATCTTGTTCTGCAAGTTCATGGTTATTTGACTATCTATCTATACCTACCTATTATACTAATACCTACTTACAACAAAGCTAAAGAGTTTATATGTTTGAACGCGCTAATCTCCAGAACTACTCTTCGAATTTGAAAAAATATTTTTGCATTGGATAGTCCAATTCTTGAGAAAGGCTACAGGCTACTTAACATTATGCTAGAAGCCGAGCAACATGAAGAAAGTCGGAAACAAGAGAACTAAGTAATAGTGCTGAAGGCGATGTGATGCGACGGGATGGGACGGGGGAACAAGAAATTTCACGTAGACGAAGTCGTAAGCAAGAACCTGGTTACCAAATAAGAAAGAAAGAAAGAAAATACATTTATTTGCGTGAGGAAGAATATATGATATTTAACATCACGCTAGGATCCTTTGAAACCGAGCAAAAAGAAAAAAAGTCAGAACGCTAAGCAAAAAAGAAGTAATAGTGCGGACAGGAGATGCGATGCGACGGGATGGGTCTGAGGAACAAGAAATTTCCCTTCGACAAACATGGCCAACCCACTGCCACTTCAGCAATATCAATGACTCTGGTTTGTGAGCAGTGGTGGTCCAGAGGTAACAGCCCCGACTTACGAAATGTAGATCGTGGATTCGAACCCCGGCAGGTGCTTTATTTTGAGTAAATAATTTCATCACCGCTGCTCTTAAAACGGTGAAGGAAGTAATACATCGTGAGGAAACCGGCATGTCCAAGAACCAAAAATTCGAAGACATGTGACATCTACCAACCCGCAATGGGCCCGCGTGGTGGATTACAGCCCACTCCCTCTCGAAAAGAGGAGGTCTGTGTCTCAGCAGTGGAAATATTATAGGCTCATTACGGTTTGTGTCAAATGAAAAATAATATAACGTACGGAACTCCAAAATATTAAGCTTTTATTTAATCACATGGACCACACCTAAAGAATTTAGAGAAAATAAAAGATAAAAAGATTATGTTGATATGTTGTCAAAACAGATATACTCGTATTTTATCTCAAGTATGTTATTGACATATTTTGTCTTGAAAATTGGTTAGTATGTTGGGGTAAGATCGTTGCTGGGGTAAGACCATAGGAATCCATTTCTTTGCCTGCAAAATTAAATTTTGCTCTGATCTTCGTCGTAGCAGAATAAAAATAATGATGGAGAACACAATATTTATTACTGCATTAAAAACATAGCCACATTAGATGGGAATTTAATTCCTACGGTCTTACCCCAGCAACGATCTTACCCCAACATACTATACCTAGCCATGTCATAATACTTATTATTCGCAATTTACTTACCAAACATGTAAACAAATATGTGTTTTCGGAAAAATAACTTTAACAGCCACACATAAGGTTCAGTTTGCGCTACAACTTCAAGTTTTTATTGGTTTTTCAGTAGTACTGCTCATTCTGAAATCAATTTAATTTACACTGACATAAAGTTGATACTTGTTTAAGTGGAAATAACATTAATTGGAAACAAGAATTTTAAAGTACTTTTAGTTTTATTTACAATGTTTAAATCCTTGATTTATTTTTCTAAGAAATGGGTTGAAGAAGAAGTTCTTGCTGCTCTTCTTCTTCAACCCATTTCTGGATGAAAAGGCGATTTAAGTCTATTAGGTACAGTCAACAAACTTGTTGGCTATACTTTTCACGACGGATCATCTCATCTGCCTAGCCTTTTCCCAACTAGTTGGGATTGGCTTCCAGTCTAACGCTAACCGGATGCAGCTGAATACCAGTATTTTACATGGAGCGACTGCCTATCTGACCTCCACAACCCAGTGACTGGGTAATACGATACCCCTTGGTAAGACTGGTTGTCAGACTTTCGGGCTACTGACTACCCGCAACGACTGTCAAAGATCCACGAATGACAGCCGGGACCAACGGCTTAACGTGCTTCCTGAGGCACAGAGAGGTCTCGGTATGTAAAGATGGTCACCCATCCACAGACCAACCGCGGCAAGCGTAGCTTAACTGCTGTTATCATTTAGCCACGCGCCCCTCTCTTTTCACGAAAGATAATAAAATCATTTTAACGTTATTAAATGTTGTATTAGACGCATTGGCTGAATATCATTCAGGCTGCTAGTTGAACGGCGCTGTTTAGTTAAAAGGCTAGGCAGTTTACTGAAAGGTTGATTAAGCTTGTTGGCCTGAGAATCGAACCTAAGACCTCATGTTGAGCAGTAGCGCTTGCGACCACTCGACACGAACGAGGCATTCATTCTATTGTCAATTCATAGCTTATAGTTTGACAATTACGTTCAATAGATGTCGCTACTGAAAGTTAGCTGTCAAAATCATTTTACTATACATTATATTATTGCATGCGGATTAAAAACACAAAGAAAAGCAGATTAACTTCGATAACTCTTCACATTAAATAAAGTGTCCTTAAATAAATAAAAATTCAATGTCCTTCATCGATGTTCATGGTCATTGATTCAGGTTCATATTCGTAGTCAACGTAGCGGTTCTTGATGATGTGCTTGTAAACAAACGCGGACTTTCTAGGAGTGCGCGTGCGCTGCGGGTCTTTGTAGTCAACCTGGTATAGGCCGAAACAAGCTCTGCGAAAAATTAAAAAGTTAATTAGTCCATTTTACTATTTTTCATAAAATTCTTGCCAAAAAGGGCCCAAGGTAATAATTTATTGGAGTTTGTTGGCGTGAAGGAAGGCCAAGAAATATGTTTGGTGTACGCAATAAAATTAAAAGTATTGATCCTGTGATCAGCAACCCGACCGCCAAATGCTAGATAAATAATGCTGGTCTTCACATAAGTTTTATGTGAAGACATTTGATATATTATATACTCGATAACTTCTTATTCTTAGGGCTGATTTTTCCATCGCCAGATAACTTTTATTTGAAGAAGAAAATAATTATTGACGTTTGACTGTGTGTGTATGAAATAACTGTCAAAATTTCAAAATTATTCCTCGAACAAAGTTATCAGATGATTGGAAAAATCTACCCTAAGTTAACTAACAAACTATTAACATAACATAACCAGCCTATAATGTTCTCACTGCTGGGATACAGGCGTCTTCTCGGTGAGAGGGAGTGGGAACAAAATAACAAACCATTAAAATAAAAATATTATACAAAACCAGCCCTAACTAAAACGATTATGTGAATCAAAGTCAAACTTACAAGTATCCCTCCAACCACTCCATATTATCCAACAGACTCCATGCCATGTACCCCTTGAGGTTCACTCCAGCATCCAAGGCGTTCAGCATGCTCTCCATCGAAGCTCTGTAGTACGTGATCCTGTCATCATCGATCAGTCCGCTGTCAGGTAACGTGGCCCAGCCGTTCTCAGTGATGTAGATCGCTGGGTTGTTGTATTTTTCCTTCAGGTGGATTAAAGCATGGTAGATACTATCTGGAGCCAACTGTAGAAGAAACATAAATGTTAATGATTGTGTTGGCAACATTTTGACAATATTTCGTTTCTGTCAGTGCTTTATTCCGCTCGGATGGGTGAAATAATCATATTTTTTTAGCCTATACTGTCCCGCTACTGGGCAAAGGCCTGCCCCAAATCTTTCCAGGAACTCTTTTCACACGCCACCTCGAACCAGCTCTCATAGCCATAAAATCATAGAAATAATTATGATTGAATGTTAAATATCTATGGTTAAAACAATCAGGTTCAACAGATAATTGTTTTCCGAGCTCTACTTGTCGAGTATATTATACCGGCTGAACTTTTTACCGTCTGGACAAAAACAGGGTATAAAAGGTGAACGGAGTAAAAGCCTATGGCACAGAAATTTCTTTTTTTTTTCACAAAAAATAAATTGAGTTAGTGTAGTATTTATATACCTAGTGAATGAATAGTAGTGCGGTGCTAATGGTGCTATATATGTAACACACGAACAAAGTGTTTTATCAATTTATCAGACCCTAAGAAAGTGCTACGAAACTGAGTAAAAGTGCAAATTGACACTATTCTTAGTTATAACATAATCTATCTCGTAAAATATTAAGTTAGACTTAAATTGCTTAGGTATTAGTCTATTAGGCTAGATTGTAATCAATTACTAAGAACTAAAGTTGTTCTTATTAATGAAGAAAAAAAAAAAGAACTCTTTTTTTACAATCAATCCTTTGATTGAAGCCGGCCGACGGCAAGCAAGGAGCGGGCGCCGGCGTTGTTTTAATGCATGACAATGCTCGCACTCATACGGCCCATGCCACACAAAGAGCACTTTCCGAGGCCAATATCTCAGTTTTGCCATGGCCAGCTATGAGTCCCGATCTCAAATCCATCGAGCATTTATGGGATCAATTGAGAAGAAGACTTTAAGAAAACTACAGCATGCTTACAGTCAACAGGAGCTCGTAAACGCGCTAAAACTTTGTTAGGAACAAAATATTACCCATCATATTGAAAGTGTACTAGATATGTAGGTAGGTAGGCTTAGGTTGTGTATACAAAGCAGAGGAGGCCACTCGGAGCCACTCGCTACTTATCATAACATTTATCATTAAACGGTTACAGGAAATGGGCGATAGACTAAGTTTATTTTTCAAGTTAATTTGAGTTTAAACAATTTTTATGACCACCAAAAAAATATATACTAAACACCAAAAAATTAAGTCTATAATTACAATAGTTCTAGCTGGGCACCCCGAGGTTAGGTTTGGTTAGGTTACTTCAAATCCTTTACACAGAAATAGTCAACAAATGATGCAAGAGCGAGCAAATGAGAACACAAATACCTTTACCTAGGCATTTTACAATAAAATACTTAAGAGTTTTAATTTTGGAGATCATTTACTATTCAAACTCAAACTCAAAGCATTTATTTCAATTAAACCATTTACAGGCACTTTTGAATTGTCAAGAAGTCGGTCAGTCAGAAAATATGAAGCTAGTTGCCCATTCCAAAGCGTAGGTACCTATGGAGAAGAACGGGCAAGAAACTCCATGGACACTCTTTTAAATTATAGTTTTACAAAAATATTAGTTACATCATTTATTTTGAATTTATAATTATGTGAGAACGATGTAAAAAAAGAAACTTACTACGCGTTAAAAGCGTCCAGAGTACAGCAAATAGTAACAAAACAACAATTCAAAATAAAATAATTCAAAATAAGCCGAGGCAGCTGAGTGATGACCAGCCCCAACTGATGGCATATTTTTGACGGGTATTTTTGGCAGTAAAAAGTGTTTTTTTTTATGTTATATTTTACTTTATCTGGTGATAAGTTAAACATAAGCCATTTTAAATTCCTACTCCAAACAATGTATCTATTCATAAAAATTACTTAATCATTCATATTTTTAAATAACAGCCTAAAAAGTGGGTGTTATTTTCTTTTGAGTAGTTTATTTGGCGATATATTTATTAAAGTCAGGTGGTATAGAGAGACGATACGTATTTAAAATAAGTAAGAATTATATTCTCATAAAACTGCTTGCGCAAACAAGAATTCTGTGGCGCCATCTATTGACAATTTATGTATATATTCACATAGCGTATAAGATGTATGAACAAAGTTCAGGTACAGACGCCAGCACATCAAGCTACTACAATCGGTCAAATTTCTTTAATAGATTTTCAACTTTATCGCTAAAGCCTAATGTTCAAAGTTGATTAGGAAAATTTGACAATTTCGGGTAGCTTGATGTGCTGGTGTCTGTACATTGTTTAAATGTATCTAATGATGGAATTTGATTCACTTACTGAAAGCCAAGGTGACGCAGATTTAGGCCAGTCCTCATGCCAATAGTAGCCAACATCTGTGTCATCCAGTAAAGAGGGCACAACATATACTTCTTTATGCTTCCTCGCTGATACCAACACCGTGGTGTAGTGGTTCACGCCGAAGAAATCGAAGGTTCCTCTGACGAAAGCCTTCTCTTCTTCAGTGAATTCAGGCAGGCGGGAGCGAGAGAACCCTTGCTCGGCGCTCTTCGCAGCGATTTTCTCTGACAGTTCATTTGGCCAACCACCTTCAGCTGAGAAGATGGGTTCGGCGTATAAGCCCCACTGGAGAAACATTCAAAATAATCATCAGTTGGTGTCGACTGAACTCAAAAAAAGCACGGCAGTTTTAAACGGAGCCCCAATTGCTCTCTAAACAATGTTTTTCTGGCAAAATCCAATATCAAAAAAATATGCTGTCATTAGCTTTTAGCTTAATTTGATCGAGATATGTGTTTTCAGAGTATTTGCACAAATGTACGCGAAATCGAAGTGAGACACCCAGATTGCATAGAGTCCTGCCATTCTTCTAATGATGATTAATTCAAACAATATAAATAATATAATTAGGGGCTTTCGGCTAAGTAATAACACCCGCACTGTTCGATCGATCAGGTTAAGCAACGCATGCTGCGGTTGGTCCATGGATGGGTGACCATCTTTACACACCAAGACCCCTCCGTGCCTCGGAAAGCACGTTAAGCCGTTGGTCCCGGATGTCATTCGTGGACCTTTGATAGTCGTTACGGGTCGTCAGAAGCCCGAAAATCTGACAACTAGTCTTACCAAGGGGTATCGTATTACCCAATAACTGGGTTGTGGAGGTCAGATAGGCAGTAGCTCCATATAAAATACTGGTATTCAGCTGAATCCGGTCAGACTGGAAGCCGATCCCAAGATAGTTGGGCAAAGGCTAGCCAGATGATGATGAATTCAAACAATAACTTTTTGGTGTCACTATTCTGTGTGAGAATAGTGAATGGTGCCGTAAATATCCATTTACGGCACCATTCTCTCAGGGTCTCTAACGACGTCGATTCGGAAGCGTATCGCATTGAAACAATGGCGGAGTACCATAAACAGACCTTATCAGTGTGTAGGGTATGACTACAGATAACAGTCAAGAGTATTAAATAAGAAGAACATAAAAATCATTGTCATATCACCTGGAATTGCCGCATAAGTTCAGCACCTAGCTCATCTTCAACAGAATCCGTGTCTGGAGCAAACCAGTTCACACTAATCGTTATACCGCACTGC
Source organism: Hydraecia micacea (assembly GCA_914767645.1). Classification (NCBI taxonomy): domain Eukaryota; kingdom Metazoa; phylum Arthropoda; class Insecta; order Lepidoptera; family Noctuidae; genus Hydraecia; species Hydraecia micacea. The sequence continues at coordinate 3,102,600 of OU611798.1, forward strand.
CCCTTCTGCGTCGGCCTGAACTTATCGTCATACAAGTGGTAGGCCTTAGCGTGGGCCACCACCAAGTTCTTGGCACATAAGTAAACACCCACACCAGACACGTTCAAGTACGGAGCCTTGTTCATAAACTCTAGACCTTCAAAACAGATCTGGCTTGGCTCGTTGAAAGTGATGAACATCTTGACTCTGTCTCCGAAATTCTCGAACACAACTCTAGCGTAATCTTCAAACCATTCGCTAAAGAGGGGGTTCATAAAGCCTCCTAATTCCTGCAGTTTTTGGGGGAGGTCCCAATGGTATAACGTTAGCATTGGAGTGATGTTATATTTTAACATTTCGTCGATTAGGTTGTTGTAATAGGCGATGCCGGCTAGGTTGACGTCGTTGGTCATGCCTGTAGGTAAGATGCGTGGCCAGGAGATAGAGAACCGGTAAGCATCCAGGCCTAACTCTCTCATCATCTCGACATCACGCTTGTAGTTGTGATAGGAGTCGGCGGCGATGTCGCCGGTACTTAAGTCTTGTATGACGGACGGGTTGGTATGGACCAAATGGTCCCAGATGCTTTCGCCCTTGCCTAAAAATATGAATAAATTTTTCGTTAGATTGGATTTACATTTTCCACTAAAATTGCATCGAGTTGGTATAGTCATTTAAAGCACAACAAAACGAGTTATTTCGCTAGACACACTCGGATTTCAGTAATCAAATTAATCCCTTTTTGTCCTATTAAAACCTTCGAGCCAGTTATTGTATTTGAACTTTGTAATATAGGCTTGCTTGCACCAAAAATCACTATGCACGTTATTCGAATTAAAAACATCGTTCTGTTTCTGTCAATCGTTTGAAGATGAAAGAGAAAAAATTATTTAAATATAAACTCAAACTCAAAGCATTTATTTCAATTAAACCATTTACAGGCACTTTTGAATTGTCAAGAAGTCGGTCAGTCAGAAAATATGAAGCTAGTTGCCCATTCCAAAGCGTAGGTACCTATGGAGAAGAACGGGCAAGAAACTCCATGGACACTCTTTTAAATTATAGTTTTACAAGAATATTAGTTACATCATTTATTTTGAATTTATAATTATGTGAGAACGATGTAAAAAAAAAGAAACTTACTACGCGTTAAAAGCGTCCAGAGTACAGCAAATAGTAACAAAACAACAATTCAAAATAAAATAATTCAAAATAAGCCGAGGCAGCTGAGTGATGACCAGCCCCAAATGACGGCGCCCGTTCACGAACATGACGCATAGATCAGCACCATATATTGAGCGTTAACCGCATTTTGTGATACGTGGAGAAAGATGGCCCTCGGATTTGACGCCAATTTTCGTAATAAGAACTTTAACTTTGTCTGGATAAAGTTCAAAATTGAAAAATGCCTCGATGATTTTAACTATGGTTCTAGCGCTTAGGTTCTCAACGTGGGTGATAACGTCCCATCGTGGACGTTTGAGACTTTGAGGTGGCAAATTATATATCACCCCGTCACTTTTCCCTAAAGGTTCATTTGAAAACCAGCGTCAGACAGCATCTGTCTGGCATTAATGCTGAAATGAGCCTTTTTTGGCGCAGCCGTGAGGCACACACTATTGTTGTTTGAAACCTTTTTATTTTTGTATTTTGTGTTTCACGAACTGTGACCAAATAAACTTTTCCTTTTCTTTCTTTTCTTATATCCTATCTTAAAACTATACAATATTACACGTTTAAATATAATCCTGGCAAAAGCTGTTTCAGATTCGCGACAGATGGTAAGTAAAATAATTGGGGGGCTATAGAAAATAAGAAATTGTCAATGTTTGCGGCGGACAAAACAAGGATGAGAACCTTATCCTTGTACAGACGCCAGCATATCAAGCTACCCGAAACTGTAAAATTTTCCCAATCAACTTTGTACCTTATACTTTAGCGATAAAGTTGCAAAACTATGAAATCAATTTGACAGATTGCAGTAGCTTGATGTGCTGGCGTCTGTACTTTTATAATCAGTTTATTTACCATCTTCATCCCAACCCCCCTCGATTTGGTAAGCAGCAGTGGCTGCTCCGAAGAGGAAATCATCCGCGAACCTTCGCTGCTGCCTCACGGTCGAGCCGTGGCAGGCTGCCATCAACAAACTACAACTACAGAACAAACAAATGAATAATAAAACAGGCATGCCTATACTTTTGTCAATAAAGAAATTAGTACTGATCAACCCACTAGGTATATTTCTCTAGGGGAATTAATCCTAGCCTTTTGTTAGCGTTAGGACAAATTCGTTTTATGCCAGATTCGCGTACAAATAATCCTATTATTAGCACCTCAGGCTCCTTGTATTCAGCATTTTTTTTTTAATATTGTAAGTAGGTACCGTGTTTTTTTTCTGAACTGAATAAAGTTTTTTTTTTTTCAAGTTTTCAAACAAACAAATAAAAATCAACGGATTTACGTACCTTAGAACCAATAACTTCATATCGACGGAACTGTCAATCCACTCAGTTGTTCTTGTACTGCAGTGTTACATCTTCGGATCTCCTCATCTCTAATCTGGGCCACTTCAAATATGTAGGTAAGATCTGATGTCTACAAAGACGCCGCTGAGAAGATAACATTATATATTATTATAGGTATCATAATAATCTGGTGCTTACCACCTTTATAATTAGTGATTAAACGAACTTACCTGTAAGCGAAGTTCGATCATAATTATACGAAGCGCTTCGTCCGAAGAGATTAGAACACATGTAGTAACACATAAGTGACACCACTCAGACACTATAGTTGAGAGTTTTTTTTTTTTTTTTTTTTACTGCGGGTACCTCTGTTTTCCTGATAACTTGGCTTGGAATCTCTCGTCATTTAGTTTAGAGGAATAAGCGTTGCTTAATATTTTCTGAAAGATAAATAAGGGCGTAGCGGAAGCGTGGGTGGGAGGGAGCTAATCTCTTCGGACGAAGCGCTTCGTATAATTATGATCGAACTTCGCTTACAGGTAAGTTCGTTTAATCACTAATTATACTAACGCTTCGTCCTCGAGATTAGAACACATGTAGATTTTGAGAGTTTTTTCTGGAAATATTAAGAACGTACTGTTATCATTATAGAATCATTTATTGTGGAAACAAAATATCCAATAACAAAAATGAATGAAAACTTAGATTATACTTAAGGATTTTAATAATTAAAGTCTCTTAAACTAACACAAAAAATAAATTAATTCTAATTTTGTGCATGAGTACAATTTATTCTTATTAATAAGTTGCAACAGCGACAATTATTGAGAAATTAAGACTATTCTGTTCTTATTGATTGATTATGGACCTAGCTAGCGAACTTTCATCATAATCAGTGATGGTGCGATTATAAAATCTAGCAAACGTTTCAGAACTACCGCTCCAGCCGGCAGTCCTGCGAATTTCATCGATATTAACCCCAAGGGCATGCGCACGCGACGTAGCCGCATGACGCGTGCTATGCGCCGAGAATATAGACACATCTAACCCACTATCGTTTAATGTACACTTAATCCAGCGGCTAAGTGTTTGCGTACTTACAGAGTTGTGTGGCTTTTTTGGATTTATAAAAAGGATGCCAGATTTGCGAAGATCTTTGGTTTTATTTAAGTAAAATACTAATGTGTTAGCGGGGCATATTTCTACACTCTCATTAAAAAAGGGTAAAGTTAATAGGGGTTGCTTTGACCCCACTTGAGAAGTTTTTATTAAATCGGGAATTTTTATAATAATTTTGGATGGTAATATATTGATATTTTCTATACTAATTTTTGACAATGTTTGAACCCTATGAGCCGTGGTAAGGGCCAGTAATGTTACACATTTTTTTGTAATTTCATCGAGTGACAGTTGGTCATTGGGGAATTTAGAGCGTAAAAAATTTAGCACACAGTTAGTATCCCACGTTACGTTATATTTCGGCCTAGGTGGTCGTAGACGAAAAACACCTTTAAAAAATCTAATAATTCGATCATCTTTAGACATATTTGGGCCCAAAATCAGTGCTAAGGCTGATCTATATGAATTTAAAGTCCCATATTGACTACCATTATTGAAAATTTGCGTAAGGAAATATATTACTGATGGAACCGAGGCCTCGTATTTATTAATCCCTGATTCTTTGCAAAAGGTCCACCATTTTTTTAGACATACGTCATATTGTTTCATCGAGTTATTTGATAAAGAAGCCATCATGATATCTATCGATGAAGGCGGCAGACATCGTCGTGAAAACGCCTCCCGGATAACACCCCGGCAACCAGGGTAAGCGTCGAATGCACCTGACGGTTGCTGGAATGAGATATCAAAACGTTTTCATTAGGGGTGAATATAATTGGGTCTGATATAAGCAAAGACCCATATAAAGGAAACCACGGTTGCGTCGGCCATAAAGGGGCAATAAATATTCCCTGAGCGTTATCGTTAATAATTTTCCTAAGACTTTTTAAAATAACTGAGAAGGGGGGAAAAGCATAGAAATAATATAAACCCCAATCAATTGTAAATGAGTTAATGGCATAGGCGTCCGGATCTTTATGCCAGGAAACGTATTTCGCACATTTTTTGTTGATACGGCTGGCAAACAAATCTATATTGGGTTGCCCAAACCTACACTTAAGAGTATTGAAGGCCCCCTGTGACAACTCCCATTCTATGTCCGGGTGATTACGACGCGATTCGGCGTCCGCGATGGTGTTATCACAAGATCGTATATATGAGGCAAATATGTATAGTTTGCGTTCCTCGCACCACTTCCAGATCTCCCTAGACATACCAGTTAAGTGGGGAAATTTAACCCCACCCATGCGATTGATGTATGCTATAGCAGTCGAATTGTCTATACGAAGTAGTACTTGACAGTCGTATAAGTCCTTAGCAAAAAGTTTTAGAGCTATGAAAGCGGCTAATAGCTCTAAATAATTTATGTGCTTATCGCGTTCGCTATTCGACCACTGACCACTTGCACTTTCACCATCACAGGAGGCGCCCCATCCCGTTGTTGAGGCGTCAGAAAATATTTCGATGCTATAGTTGTCATCTCTAATACGGTGCTTTGAATTGTCAATAACCTTTAACCACCAATGAAAATCAGGCATTAATGAATCAGGGAGAACCATTTGTTTGTTATAATCTTCATCACCCATAAGATTTAAAAATTTGCAGCGTTCGAATTGTTTAGTGTGTACCCAGCCGTATTCCACTGCTGGGCAGGCTGATACTAAAATACCTACTAATTGTGCAAAGGTTCTAATTTTGCAACTTTTCATATTAATAAATTTACGGATTTCGTTTTTAATACGCACTTTTTTATCTGTGGGTAAACTAATTTCTAAGTTTGCCGAGTTTATAAGTACTCCTAAGAATTTACACATGTTAGAGGGATACAGACTGCTTTTATCATCATTAATTAAAAAACCTAAGGAACAAAGAAGTTTCTTTGTAATTGCAACATTTGTTTTGCAATTGTCATATGTATCTGCTAATAATAACCAATCATCTAAGTAGACTGTAGACAGAAAACCCGCCGATCGTAATAGTTTTACAACCGGTTTCATTATTTTTGTAAACAAGTATGGAGCTGTATTCAAACCGAATGGCAACGCATTGAATTCGAATAATTGGCTATTAAACGAGAATCTAAGATATTTCCGAGAACTTTCATGAATTTTAATAGAAAAATAAGCATCTTTTAGGTCTAAAGTCGTCATATAGCAGTCCTTAGTAACAAGTTTTATAGCGGTTCTTAGGTCCTCTAATTTAAAATGGTGTGTATTAATGAACTTATTCAAATTTTTGAGGTTTAATATGAATCTCATTTTTCCATTTGGTTTAGGAGTGAGGAACACGCTAGATACGAATTGACCTGGGCACGGGTCACATTTCGATATGGCTCCTATATCTAATAGGCTATTAATAGCTTCGGAAAAATTTGCGAACTCAGAAGTAGAATAACTTTGCTCAGCAGGTACTACCTTCTGGATTACTTGAGAGGAAAATGTGAGTTTGTATCCGTCAATCCACGACAGTATCGATTGGTCACTAGTTATAAGTGACCATTGTTTATAAAAGTATGTCAAGCGACCCGCATACTTAACTGGATCTAGTAGCGGCGCTGCGGCTGGCGCTGTGGCGGCAACCTCTTCGATGAGCTGGCGGGCGGCGGCGGCGGCCGCGACGCTGCAGGCTCGCGGCTCCTCGGCGCGGCTCCCAGCGGCCTGCGCGCTGGAGCAGGAGCTCTTCGGTTTAAATACCTCTGAGGCATTGAGTTGTTTGGTCGTTTTGGTAGGTTTTTATTGACAGTATCGGGCTTCAGTTCAGTACCCGATTTTGTTACGGCTTTAGCCGATTTTATCGTTTCTGACAGGTTGTCGCCGAATAAAAATGCATCAATCTTAGTGCTACTTAAAGCGTCCTTCATGTCCCTTTTTAGCGCAGATAAAATAAAATTTCTGCGGGTAACTGAGTCATAATGTTGGATGTCGCAAAGGATTCGCGCAGCGTCCATTAGTTTGGGTAATAACTCATTGTTTTTTGAAATGAGTTGACTAGTGATCACCTGGCCCAAGCAGGAGATAGCACTCGCCATTTGTTCTTGTTTGACAACTATGGCCTTGTCACGCTTTGCTGCGGCTTCGGGTATTGCTGCTTTCAACTCCGCGTTCAACGTCGGGGCAGCAATATAACTGCAGTTCGATGGAACTAAATATTTAGCTATTAATGCTTTCCTACAATCCTTGTCGAAACCCTCGGTAGCGATGTGCTGGAAGCGTTTAGTAATTTCTTTATGTAAATCTGGTCCGTACTTCACAGTTGTTGACGGGTCTTCTCCCAGGATGACCATCGTGTCCTGGTCTAGGTCCTCGTCAATGATGTCACCTGACGCTTCTTGCGAGGCACTAGGTTTGTCCTTCAGACTTGCAGGGTCGATGGATATGACGGGATCCAGTGATACGATAGGATCAACCGAAATTTCAGGATCAATTGGATCATTAAGAACCGCGATAGTGTCGTCAGGCGGATTACTGATCTCCGGATAGTCTTGTAACCAATCTTCAGGCTCAATACCCGTGTATTCTAAAAGGAAACACGAAGTAGAAGTAATTGCGATTTAAGAATATAAGTACTTTTCTTAAATGGCAAAGCATAGGTAAGTAATATATTTTTTAATTTTACTCGTAGGTAGAAGGAAAGTAGATATCAACTTTTATTTTGGTTTGGAAAAATTTTCGGACAGCAATAAAGGCCCAATGATACCTACACGTTTAGCAAGTAGGTAGTTGCCGTAGAACATAATTGGGTGTTTTATAATTATTAGTCCTTGCGTCGGGACAGCCCACAGACAGCCCGGAGTGCAAGACTTATTTAAACGTAAATACATTTAGCAATAAGACTGTGTTGTTGAGTATCGGTAGTAAAGTTTGTGCGTCGGAAAACCCATAGGTAGCCCGGAGTGCAAAACTTAAATTTTAACGTAAATACGTTATTTTAATACTCGGTAGGGACACGTACACACTGTTAAGTACTAACCTGTTTGTTCATACGACGTACTCGCGATTGGAGGCGTTAAGTCAGAAGGCGGATATAGACGCCGTAATCTGCGTTCATATTTTTGTATTTTCTTCGTTAGATGCTCGTAATCAACAACACTCTTTCTTTTTGACATGATGTAATACAAGAAATGTTAAACGTGTTGAGCGGTTGAACACTAAAATGTGAATGACGAGAGATTCCAAGCCAAGTTATCAGGAAAACAGAGGTACCCGCAGTAAAAAAAAAAAAAAAAAAACTCTCAACTATAGTGTCTGAGTGGTGTCACTTATGTGTTACTACATGTGTTCTAATCTCGAGGACGAAGCGTTAGTATAATATAGGTACGCGCCGCACTATGTAGGTACCATTTTGTTGAAACTTAGATGTATCTTCTCGACATCCGTGTGTCATTAACGGGATGCAGCAGAATACCAGCGTCAGGTATTGTACCTGGCATAAGCCGAGCTGGACTCCCATTTGGTGCATGGGTCAATCCATCTTTTTAATCTTTTTTTTTTCACCTTTTTTGATGTTAATGTCTATATTGTGTCTTTTGTTGCACTGAATAAACGGTTTATCTATCTATCTAATCTTTGAGTGCACAGGCGTCGCTCATCAGATTAGGTCAGAAACCCTCGGGACACCCAGATCTTACGCAGATGTTCTCAACAGGCCAGGAGACGTAATCAACTTCTGGAGGGAGTTGGGCTGGTTGGAATAACCACCGACGGCCGCTATGGCCCACGCACAATGGTCCATTTGAAGGACTATGCGTGGAAACCACACCCATACGACAGAGAACATAGAGAGGTATCATATTGCGTATGTTTGACCTTAATTGCGTAAGTAGCACATTTTCAATCACAATCCAAGAGTTTTGAAGAGAGGCTTAAATTCGTCTGCTCAACAATGTAAATAACGCAATGTGTCAAAGTGAAAGAAAATGCGATCAATTGTCATTTTATGTGTAAAGTATAATAACACTATTCTATGTTTTAATATACTTAATTATTACTTAAAAAATTAAGTTATATTAAAATTGCTTATTAGTCTTATATGCTAGATTGTAATGAAAGCTCGGTCGTCCATGGCCACATTTAAAGTAGAAGTTAATGTTGTTAAGTTAATAAATGTCACTTTGGTCATTCTTTTCACGGGGTACTCAACATTTCACATTTTTGATCTCGAATTCCATTTCCGAGATTAGTGCTATTCCCCCATAACATTTCTTAATTTGTAATTACTGTTGTATTAGAAACCTATAACTGGTACACAACGGTGGGTGTCTAAGTGTAAAATAACTGTTACTCATAACTTTATATGTGTGTAGGTAATTATTATAAGACGCGACCGCGTTTTATAATAATTATTGATAAACAAGGGTTATTCTGCATAAGTGCTAATTGAAACAATATTACTAGAAGCCAATTAGTCGATCCCGCTAGAAAAAGAAGTAAGTATGTCTTCATAGGGCAAGTCATCGTGCTCGGTAGACACAACTTTGACCGTACGATGCTTTTTATACCACGCGTAGCATGATCGCCGTAGAAACAGGTCTTGTCGACGGAAGAATAGACAAAATGACAGATTGTAGAAATATTTGTACGCATTCTACGCTTCTAAGCATGGCAATGTGTCATTTTTAAAACGTCGTCATGCTACGAGTGCTGCAGTCGCAGTCTGTGGGCCAGATACTCGCAAAAAACGTTAAATACGCTCAATCGGCAGACATTACTGCAAAATACAAAATGATTGAAAAAAAAAATACGTGTGGCACTCGGGGACTGCCGCGGTAAAGCTATTGCATAGCATACGTCTAGTCGCACGCACACAAACACCGTGCCGAAGTCTGCCGAACTGATACGACGTTAGACGATGCACGGCTTTCAACGCTGCACCGCTGTGCCGGTCGGAGTGGGGGGTGTTAGGTTTATTTTCGTTACGGAATTTCTTCATTCGGTCGCCGCGCTCAAAGCCCAAGATAAAAGCTATGCAATAGCTTAATACCTATGTATATGTAATATTTACTGAAATCGATTCAGTAGTCAATTACGAACAAACTACTTTCAAGACTTGCGTTTATTCTGTTACACCTTGTATATCTCAGCAATCAGCAATTTCAGCAATCTTGAAAGTTTTTATACACATGAGAAAACGATTTTGTAAACATTATAACTAAGTGCAGTTCGAGTCACTATCATATTCTTGCAGAATGAAACTACCTATTGAATCATTCATAGTTCAAGTTTTCCAGTTCGCCCTGAGATTTATCATGATAAACACACAAGTTCTCGAAGTAAGTCATCATGGACGATTTGCAGTGTTCTCAGCAGCAGTTTTTAAACTAACAATAGTAACTGTGTCTCAAGATGAAGCTGGTGGTAGTAGTGTACGTGCTAAGTGAATGCCGTTCTGTGTTCCAGTTGTGATGAATTTTTCACACAAAAATAAATATTTCTTACCTACATCCTACATGCAGTGTAATCGCCTAATAGAGCATCATCATCATCATCATTTCAGCCGAAAGACGTCCACTGCTGGACATAGACCTCCCCCAAGCACCTCCACTTCGACCGGCTCTGTGCTTCTCGCATCCAACGGGTTCCTGCGGCCTTCACAAGGTCGTCGGTCCACCTTGTGGAGGCCTTCCAACGCTACGTCTCCCGGTACGCGGTCGCCACTCCAGAACCTTTCGGTCCCATCGGCCATCTGTTCTGCGAGCAATGTGCCCTGCCCACTGCCACTTAAGTTTGGCAATTCTTCGGGCTATGTCAGTTACTTTGGTCCTCCTGGGGATCTCCTCATAATAGAGCATAATAATAATAATCTCTACGTTGAAGTCGTGGTGGGGCTCGCGCGCTCCGACCTCTAGGTCTGTGCCGATAGAGTTTACTTTGCCGGAACAAGTCTAGGGTGAGGAGCCAGAACAAGAGAGATACAGAAACCCTCAGGGCAGCATGTGGCGGGCTGTTGGGCAGTGATAGTTTCCCCACGGACCCTATCTCCTGGTAGAAGATCCCCATCTCGCTGGCTTACCTTTATTGACCGGCTGGAATGAACACTGACGAGGAACAGAGCTCCCATCTCTTTCTTGCCTTTTTTGGAGGGCTTGAGTCGAGATTTGCAAAAGCAAACGTGCTTGGAGGAAGGAAGTATTCCAGTATCCGTTGGTAGAGATTTTGACCGTCTTCCGGGCTTTGGAGTTGTCTTGATAGCCGTGGAATACCTCTCCACTCCTTAAGCACCTCAGGATAATTTGCCCCCTTGTCGCTACGTCACTATATGCTAGCGACAATTTCCGGGGGCTCGTTATTGAGTGTGCAAGTCACCCTCTGCCATTTTATCCGTGTATTGAATGTTTAAAAGAATGGTCAGGCAAGGGCCATAGTCCTTCCAAAGTTTTAGGTAACCAGTCCACTTTAGCCACCCAAAACCATAGTCCAATACCTTTGCTTCCATATTCTGTAATAGTCCTACATCAACCGCGGGTAGTCCTTGGGTTAATTCATTTGCATAGTGCGTACAGGGATAATCGTCGGTTGGTGCCTCAATTCATTAAAAGCGGCTTACAGGCTTCTGCGAGTTGGCTTCGGCCCCTCGTACGCCTTCCAAAGGTCCGGGACCCCAGGGTCCTGAGAAATGTCAAGATATCAGCCTATATTACTTTCCCAAGGCAGGGCAAAGGACTCTTCTCATACAGAGAAGGCATGAGCATTGATTACCTATTTGCTCAAGACGGAGTGGCGATTTCAGATCTTAATTATCATAAGTCCGTTTCCTCACGATGTTTTCCTTCATCACTATCAATGATGTCCAAGATAGACTTAGAATAATGCGTACTTAGTGATAAATGCGTGTTGTTTATAAGGGCCGGGCCATACGATGCGCACCGCACCGCAACGTTTTCTCCGCATGGGCGGAGACACTACGGTGCGTCGAAGAGTGTTGTAGTATGATGAGTTCGCACGAAGACATAATCATAAGCTACATTTCCAGTATAAGCTGACTTCTCATTGTACGAAAAACCTAAAACGAGCTAAAACTGGAAATATATAGCGCCGTGTGTACAATCTGGTCACTCCGGCGCACATCCCCCACGTCTCGTTTCGCCTAGTTGAAGTCCGGTGAACGTGCGGTGCGACGCCGGAACGCACCGTGGGGCATGCCATGGATATTTGTATGTCGGGTGCTCAGGCGCCGCGCCGTTGTCGCACCACATCCTTTGGACCGGTCCTAAGAGAGAAACACATGTAATTGTTTTTCTCTCGATACAGTTTGGTGGTGGTAGTCTGCCATGGATCTACAGAGAAGCATCAGCGAAGGTTCCCGGATAACTTCCTCTTTGGAGCAGCCACTGCTTCTTACCAGATTGAGGGAGCTTGGAATGAAGAAGGTAAGTCATAATAAAAATACATAATACCTTAGTAATCAGTGCCTGTGTAAAGGATTTATTCCGGTCTGATCACCTGAACCCCCCTCCCCTCCACCCCCCTCGATCCCCTGCTAGTTCGTCTTCTATTTTAAACTTGTACCTATAACTCTTTTTATGGAAACCTTACTTTGTTAATTTATTTTAAAACACTAGAGTTTTTAAAACAATAAATCAGAGTTCATCGACGCGCAAACGGTAACCATGTCGATATCCCTGCCACATAGTATGATTCACTAACTTATTTATTTATATAAATACTAGCTGCGCCTCGCGGTTTCACCCGCATAAGTTTCGATCCCGTGGGAATATCGGGATAAAAAGTAGCCTATATGTTAATCCAGGGTGTCAGCTACCTCCATACATAATTTTATCAAAATTGGTCTAGCCGTTTGAGCGTGAAGAAGTAACAAACACAACTTTCGCCTTTATAATATTAGTGTGATATGCACAATGTCCACACAGTTCAGGCTATGACCAGGCTAAACTTAAGACTATATGAACCTGTTAGGGCGCAGTAAGCTTATGTAACATGTTGCTAGTTTATACTAAACATTAATATTTCAATAAGTATGGAAGAAAATGAAAAATGAAATGCTGCACCAACCCCAAATTTTAAATAAAAGCACCAGATATTATTTACGGAGACGCTAGCGAGTTTTGGCTGTGTAAACTCATGGTAGAGCTACAGGAGAATGACGGTGAATGTATGATACAATTGAATGTCATCATCATCATCATCATTTTAGCTGAAAGACGCCCACTGCTGGACATAGGCCAATTGAATGTACAGTCAACAAAAGAGATAATTATGCAGGATCGTCGGATATAGTTGAAGTTTAGTAAGAAACCGATGAATGTTCTCGTTTATCAAATTAAATTTCAGTCGACAACATCCACCGGTTTCTTACTAAACTTCAACTATATCTGACGATCCTGCATACTTATCTCTTTTGCTGACTGTACATACCTACTATAATGTTATTGATTCTTGAATAACTTTTTCTTATTTTAAGTTTTAATTACCTAAGAATACTTAGAGTTACAAAAAAATTATTTGTTCTGTTTTTCAGGCAAGGGAGAAAACATTTGGGACTACATGACCCACACTAACCCGACCGTCATCAGAAACGTGAGCAACGGCGACGTCGCTGCCGACTCCTATCACAATTACAAGCGTGATGTCGAGATGATCAGGGAGTTAGGCCTGGATGCCTACCGGTTCTCAATAGCATGGTCCAGGATCTTACCTACAGGCATAGCTAATAAGGTCAACCCAGCTGGCATTAAATTCTACAATAACTACATCAACGAAATGCTGAAATACAACATCAGTCCAATGGTGACTTTATACCATTGGGATCTCCCCCAAAAACTCCAGGAATTCGGTGGTTTCACCAACCCTCTCATCAGCGACTGGTTTGAAGACTACGCAAGGGTGGTCTTCAAAGAATTTGGTGATAGAGTCAAGAAGTTTATCACTTTTAATGAGCCCAGAGAAGTCTGTTATGAAGGCTACGGGTCCAATACGAAAGCCCCTATCCTGAACTCCACAGCAATGGCCACTTATCTATGTGCCAAGCATTTAGTAATGGCCCATGCTAAGGCCTACCATTTATATGATACAGAGTTTAGGCCGACGCAGAAGGGTCAGTGTGGTATTACAATCAGTGTGAACTGGATGGGTACAGCCACTGATTCTACTGTGGATGAATTTGCAGCTGAAATTAAGAGACAAGGCGAGGTAAGACAGTAATATTGTTAACTAGCTGTTGTCCGCGACCTGCTTTGCCATCCAGGATGAAAAGCCCATGTCCTTCTCCAGGTCATGGTCTATCCATGTGCTAAATTTCATCTAAATCCATCCAGCCGTTTTAGTGTGAAAGCGTAACAAATAACAATACAAAAATCTTTTTTTTTTTTCACTCTTTTATAATATTAGTTTTAGATATCTCTTTAAAACTTTACGAAGATTTTGATACAGGAATACACTCAGTAATTTGGTTGAGATCAGCAGATGCGCTATGTAAAATATGGTACTCGGGAGTTAGACTGGAAGACCACCCCAACATTGTTGGGAAACAGCTAGGCAGATGAGTGTTAGGTAAACATGTGATGCTATTAGCATCTTTCCGTCAGGCTCCATACTTGATTAGATGCAACAGAACCATTTTATAAGTCCTTGTTAGTAGTATGTGTTGACACATACCTAGATAATAAGTAAATGATGACTGTGGTCTCCTATAATTGGAAGCGGACATTTGTATTTTTCCGTGTTTAGATGAACATGTATGTAATTGTGTAGCACCTGTCGGCGACCCAAGAAATAAATAAATAAATTAGCAGCCTTTTTAAAAAAAAAAACTGTCATTGAACATCCACTCAACCCTAATGTTCTGCGTTTCCAGTGGGGTATATATGCCCATCCCATATTCTCACTAGAAGGAGGCTTTCCGAAAGAACTGGCACAAAAGATAGCACAGAAGAGTTCTCAGCAAGGATACCGCCACTCCCGTCTGCCAAAGTTCACTGAAGAAGAGAAGGCTTTCGTGAGAGGAACCGCAGATTTCTTCGGCGTGAACCATTATACTGCAATCCTGGTATCGGCCACGGAACAAAAGGGTGTTTATCCTGTGCCATCTATTTTGGATGACATGAATGTTGGCTCCTATGCGCCTGATGTTTGGCCTAAATCCGCTTCAGCCTGGCTTACGGTAAGAAATTTTTGGCTGTCAAAATTGTATTTTATGCAGGCGAATGAAATCCACTGCTGGTACAGTATTCCCAAATTAATAACGCGCATGCAGATCTTCGCTAATTGTCGTATTCCAGGAAACACACGAATCATTGAATCGCAAGAGCCCTAAACAATACACTTGCATTTTGCAAGTGCATTGTTCATTTTGCGCTCGGGGAATACGACCGTTGCCGAACAGTGACGAAGATTTCTATGCGCATTATCACTATGGGATACTTGTACTGCTCCACTGTTTGCAGCAATGTTTGAACGTATGGCTTTAACCATCGCCACTATTAGTCCTGAACTTCCAAGCATCCAGCAAATGACCGCCGACCTACCCAAATTTTCTATCTACCTTGCGGGGAACCTTTCGTATTTGACCTACCGGTACGCAGTCGCAACTCCAGAACTTTCTTTTTTATTTTAAGAAAATATAATTCAGCAGTGAAGCCTCAAAATGGTGAAGGTAAACATCGTGAGGAAACCGGCATGTCCTAGAAACCAAAAATCGAAGACATATGATATATCTACAACCCGCACTGGGCCTGCGTGGTGAATTATGGCCCACTCCCTCTCGCAGAAAGGAGGCTTGTGTTCCAGCAGTACGAACATTAGATATAGGCTGATTATGAATTTGTACGTTATTTTTAGGTATTTTGGCCTTCGATAATCTAATAATTGTTTATTTTCAGATGGCTCCAAATAGCCTCTACAAAGCCTTAACGCATCTTAAACAAAAATACAATAGCCCAGTCTTTTACATCACTGAGAACGGCTGGTCCACATCACCTTACAGTGGCCTGACAGATGAAGACAGGGTTACGTACTATAGGGCTGCGTTGGAGAGTGTTTTAAATGCTTTGGATGCTGGAGTGAACATCAAGGGTTATATGGCATGGAGTCTGATGGATAACTTCGAATGGATGCAAGGTTATGCGTAGGTATCGCTTTTAATGTAAGTATTGACTTCCTCGCTGGTCTGGTGTTGCAAACTCGATCACTGAGAGTCTTCACCCTCAGTGATCGCGTTTCGCCCAACTCTGAAATTACACCTAAGACTTCTCTTAGATGTAATTTCAGAGTTGGGCGAAGTGGAATATGGTTATTCTACCAGAAAGGAGATGTTTCAAAATGTATGGAGCCTGGGCCAGGTCCTTGTACACTATACTTAAAAATAGGGAAATTCATTTAAAACAGTTCTCAACTGTCCAATTACTTTAAAATGGCTTGGTTTGCTGGTAAACACAAGAAATTACACTTGAAATTGCAACACACAACAAAAACCCGTAATGGCGGTAAGCTGTCATTTTGATTGATTAATGACGTTTGACAGGAATATTTCTTAAGTGAAGTGACACTGTTGTGACAGCTGACAGGTCTCTTTCTATGATCAATGGTTTACTGTCATTGTTTTTAAGCACAGAGTAACTAAATCGGTGAGACGCCATATTGAAAGTCGATAAAAATAATGGATAAATATCAATTCACTCCCACAACAGTATACATTTAATTGAATTATCTGTATTTTTCCTGAATTCTACGGATTTTTCTCTTTTTTTTGAGCTACTGTACATAGACTTGGCCCATTTTGAAACATCTCCTTTTTCATTTATTGAGGAAAGTCGAGGATTGCCAGAGAGCTATGGAATGGAGTATTCTGGGTATTAAACTTCTGGACCGGGTTAAGAATACAACAATCCGTTCCATCACTAAAATAACTGATGTCACTCGGCAAGCTACCACGCTTTAATGAAATTGGGCTGCACACATCTGCCGCATGTCAGACGATCAATGGGCCAAACTTACGACCCAGCGGGTCCCGGTTAATGGCAAAACGACATCGCGGCAGGCCCAGACAGCGATGGCGGGATGAGCTGGACTCGTTTCATAAAGATTGGTCATTGGCAGCTCTGGACAGAGAGAGGTGGAAAGTGAGTAGCGAGACCTTTACCCGGACACTAAGGTCTAAAAAAAAATATAGTATAGCCTGAATGTACTATACATCAGACACTGATTTATGGTAACTAGAGGGTCGCCCCCATAAAAATATAAAACACAATTTCTATGCCGCCACCTTTTACTAGACCACTACACCAGCGAGGGTTGGTGTAGCGGTCTCAAGTAAAAGGTGGCGATCAGTCGACTATGTATGAGTAGCAGTGTAATGATTATTACTTTTCCACAGAGAACGTTTCGGCCTATACGAGGTTGACTTCGAAGACCCCGCTCGCACGCGCACTCCTAGAAAGTCCGCGTTTGTTTACAAGCACATCATCAAGAACCGCTACGTTGACTACGAATATGAACCTGAATCTATGACCATGACCATCGATGAAGGACATTAAAGATAACATTTTGTTATAGATCAGCATAGCATAGCTATTCATAACCATTCGATACGCTTCCATACCGAATCGAACATCTATCAATGTTATTGAAGAAGTCCTCTATACGCTGTTCACATATCAGACGAGCGTGTTAGAAAATGGAGTAAAATCTATAAGTAGTAAAAGTCTATATATATATATAAACTCAAACTCAAAGCATTTATTTCAATTAAACCATTTACAGGCACTTTTGAATTTTCAAACAAAAATTGTATACTTACATAATATTACCCAAATATAAAGCTTTTAAGATCAGAATGGTTACTAGTTATTTAATATGTGTAAAAGTAACTATGAATATGGTATGTAGGGAAAGGATTTTATGAAATAAAGCACAGAAAGACAAGCTAGACATTTATTTCAATGTAGGCTCGTCAGTAATTAATCAGAAAACTAGTTATCCGTTCCAAATCTATGTCATCATGGAGAAGAAGGACAAGAAACTCCATGGAAACAGTATTAAAGTATTCTATCAACGAATTTTTTATATTGCCATAAATTATCATTATTTTAAAAACAATTAATTATACCTCTTGAATAATAGCAACATAATAACAATAGCTAGGAATATTCCATTATACACTTTAAAACATTGGCATTATTGGCCATATTATTACATTTACAGAAAACATAGTTATCAGTAATAATCAAGATAATAATATCAATTCACTTACATGACATCTGGTCGATCTATTCCACATAATAACGTCACTAGTACTAATCAACTGACTGTAGGCCGGAGCTCCGTCCTGGCCGATGTCTCGAACACGAATGACCCCTGCCACTCGCTCGGAGCTCCCCCTTTTATAGACGTGAACAAACAACTTTGACGTTTCTATCTACCGTCATTTTGAACCAATCACAAATCTTCATATATTTTGGCTTGAATATCTTCTAACACAGGTGTAGTGAAACCGTTTTAAAACATTATAAGGTAATTAAGCAATTTAATAAGAGTTGATTCGTAATTCTTAGGCATCGTTAAAAAGAATATCAACATCAAATCAACTGACAGTATTGGGCCAATTGTTTGAAACATCTTATTATATTAAAATAGCAATTTAAAACCTAAGATAATCTACAAGTATAATCAAATATTACTTAATCATTTATAGTAATAACATTTATGTGATTTTGACAAGTTAAGACCGTTGTTTTTTTGTAAATAATATCTGTCAAATTAGGTACCTACTTCTACATTGTTCTCAACGTTCGTAAATGTGACAGATGCCATTAGCCAACAAACGATATTCGAATATTACGATTATATCAAAATGAATTATCTAACAAGTGCGTGACGGCGACGTTGCGAGAAGCTAGGCCACGTTACGTAAAAAGTTACTTCTTTACGTACCTTAGGATACCAAAGCAAAAAAAAAAAAAGAAAAAAATGTTGATCTGATGTGTGTGTGCGTTGTGTAAGGGTGTGTGTGTGTAAAAGTATTTTCTTCATTCAAATATTTATTTTTCTTTCGTCTTTATCTGACTTGCATAACAAACATAACTTTTACGAGCCAATAATGCTCATTATCAGCAAAAGTACGTTTACGCATACCGAATTAATAATCACTCAATTCAGTCGTAACTAAAACTTGGTCAAGTGCTAATATGCGGGTCGATCAGTAATAATAACATAACATTAAGTGGAGCTCAGATAACAAAACAAAAATAACTTTAAATTGTTTCCATACTAACTACCTACAACAACTACCCGTGACCCGTCAACGACGTGAACACCCCAACACCTTTTGGTCCTTCGAGCCGGATGACATGGCAAATCATCTTGTGAGTCATCGAGTCTCCTCATCAGCAGAGTGCATAGCGTGGTGTATCCCAGTTACGTTAGCAAATCGGTGCTGTAGGCTTCCCACAAGCAGGTCTAACCAGTAGCATTGAGACGATGCACGGTTGCACATGACGTAAAGGAGGGTGAGCTACACTGAGCGCCTGCCACTAACGAACGAGCAGAGATCAATTCTACCGCTACAAAAAAGAAATAATCAGCGGGGACAACGTCCACTGCGATTACTTCAACTCCGAAAACGCACACGCAGTACACGCCAACCATTAGCAGCAATAAGGCGTAAACAATGTCGACAGACTATCCTGAATTTGTGGAACTTATAACTAAGCACGCAGCAAAGCAGCTAGACGAGAGAATCGAAACTCTTCAAACTAACTGTTGAGGATGAGGATGGCTATGATACTCATTAGAAATGGAAACGCAATCACGATTTTTTGGTAGGTATATATTTTCCACAGTGACAGAGAGTGACAGCAGTAAAACATATAAGAATAAACTTAACAAAAAGGAAACATAAATATGAATATAAAAAGGTTGGTTGCTGGTCGTCAACACTAACTACAAAAAAGACGATGTGAGTAGAAAACCCGAAGCTTTACAATCCCTATGGGACGAATTTCTATCGAATCATGAAATCCTGAAGAAGTATGGGTCTAAACAAAGAGACCATGACTTTTCATCATAACAATGCAATCTATATAAATCAACTATGAAACAAGTTGATAAACGAACCTGGATTTACGGGAATATCAAAAAAGAAAATAAGTACTAGATTCTCCCGGAACACCGCAATTTGATACAAATACGTGTAGAGTCCACCAACAAAGCGGAGACCAACAGGACAAGCACCTATCAACGCTGTTATTACGTAATCAAATGTGTATCTTAATTTATTCAATGTATACAAGCTACCCGAAACTGTAAAATTTTTCCAATCAACAGTGAACCTTGTGCTTTAGCGATAAAGTTGAAAATCTATTAAAGAAATTTGACAGATTGTAGTAGCTTGATGTGCTGCGGGGTTTGTACAAGGTCAAATTTAATTAGCTAGCGAAACTCCGCAGAAGTGATGGGTATTGATTATCTAAACATTAAAAGAAAAATATCATGATCTTTTTGGGGTCAACGACCGCAGGTAATTTAGTTAAGTACCTACTTGAATTATGATGTAGGAACGCTGACACATTCATCTTGTATTCATTTCTTATGTGCAGCGATCCGCGACGCTATCGCTAGTTCGCCCATAACCACCGCTAGCTATAGACGCGCTTATAATCTGAATAAGACTCTCTCTACATCAGCTATTCTAATAAGTTTCGTGATTAAAATAAATACTTATCCAAAATTACATCGTTTTTATCTCCCATCTTACACGTAGGTATACCTAAAATAAAAAATGCGTTTAGAAAATCTGTTTCTGTTGCGTAATCTTGTTTAGATAATATTATAGCACACCTTTTTTTATTTACCTACGCAAAAATTTAAATTCTTATTTGATAACTCTAATATGATTTGATGATCACGACTGCGGAATTTCGTTAGCTTTATTTAATTTGACCCAGTATATTTTTATTTTATTTTACTAAGTTTGCTAAGCAAATCAGTGTGTGAGCAATCTGTAGTGGTCGTGGTAATACATCAGGAAGAAGGGAAGTACCTACTTATGTAACTGCTGGCCGTAGTACGGTTACAGTTGCGCGGTTTTTAGTCACACACGGCAAAAAACCGAACTGCGGCATGACACTTTAGTATCGTTTTATTTGACAAACTTACTTACTCTGTACCGTATTCTGAGTATTCAGCAACGACTACTCATTGCAGGATAAATACCTACAGCAGATTTGCCGCTAGTGTTTTCAAAATCTTTGTGGACGTGTGAATTGTGATATTGAAGTCACCAGCGAGCGACAATGCCGCTGAGTGTGGGCCCTAGCATTACGATGACACTACCATCATAATATTATTCTACTATTTATTTTCATCCAAGCGAAAATAAATATTTGGCTCTCGAAATCATTTTGGTATCCGTACTCTGTAGTGCGGATACCGACCCATAAATATAATAGTTTTTTTTTGTTTTCTCTTTTTATAATCTGTTGGAAATGTCAATGTCCGACGGTCTTCTCTTGTTAGTCTATGGTCAGAAGTGACAGTAGTACAATCGGAGGTGGACGTTGATTACTCATTCTCCAATAATGTTGAGTTTTTTAAAAGATAATTAATATTAACAACAAAAATAAACAGTGGATCGTGTATTGTAATAAGTTGTGACTGTTTTATGAAAAATTAGATCAAAATGCATCGTCGACGAGGACCGAACTTCACATATGTGAGCGGATGTGTGAAATACATGATTTTTGTATTGAATTTTATATTTTGGGTAAGTTATTTCTTGTTTCAAAAGACATTAATTAAAGGTAAAATATTTTAGAACGATAATTTCTAGGAAATTCGGCTTAATTTCAATGTTAGAGAGTTAAAATTGCGAGATTTCATTCATCTTTGTTTGTGTGTGAATCATTGTTTTCGATGAACCATGTAGGCATGGGAAATTTGGCATACAGTCTCGTTTTGTTTCTCGGCCGCATCCGTTCTCTATTGTTCCCCTTTGTGGCGATAATGTGATATCGTGATAAATGCAGGCTTTTGTTGGTTATTTGAACATCCAAATAGCAATATTTTTAGTACTCTCTGTGATGGCTATCAGTATGAGACAAAAGATTTTCACAATACGAGAGCTGTTGTCATAATAATCGTAAAATCATAACATAGTTGTTTAATAACAGAAATACCAAGAAATATTAAACTGTCTTGTTATTGAAGAAGGTATGGTCAGTGGGTCATCTTAGGGGCGGATTTTTGATTGTTGTTAAACTTTAAAATATGCATCACTTTTGAATTCTCAGAAGAGGTACTGTGATGTCATAGTGTATTATGAAAACTTTAATGGTATTTTTTCTTGTGAATAAATTCTTTTGGGCACCCTTAGTTGGGCTTCTACTGACGGGATGTTTCTGTTGCAACTAAGAATTGGAGAATAGAATATATTCACACACAATACTCCACACCTTAACAGATTATTTTCAAACTTAACAAAAACATGGTTGCCAATTTGGATTTTTCTGATGTAAATTGTAAACCTGCATTTATATTACATACCTCAACCTCTCCTCTGTTTATTTATTCAAAAGGCACCTACAACAGGCAAAAATCACAGTATATCATCAGGTTCACATTATAGGTTTCAACCTGATTATCACCAGCAGCAGACCCCGTAGAAGATGGCGGGACGAGCTGGACAAAACAAACGACCAGTGGTCCACTTTAGCCCTGGATCGAAAGAACTGGAAGTCATGGGGAGAGGCCTTTGCTCAGCAGTGGGATGATGCAGGCTAACAGTAACAGTAACAGTAACAGTAGTATCACCCAAAGCATAATCGCACAACATGACTAGCAACAACAACAGTAATGATGACAACTACAGTAAAAAGCTTAGTTCACAAAATTACAGCTACAAGATCTGTGCCTCTGGCCTCTGACATACTGCAACTTAGGTAAGGAATGTGTAGGAGACCAAACACACCAGGAAAAGTACAGAATTGCCACAAAGTTCCATTTATATTTAATGTTTGTTAACCAGTTTAATGATGTAATTAGACAAACAATTCTATGTTCTATGTTATGGGTGTGGTTTCCGCACTTAGTCCTTCAAATGGACCATTGTGCGTGGGCCATGGTGGCCATCGGTGGTTATTCCAACCAGCCCTCTTCCCTCCAGAAGCTGATTAAGACTCCTGGTCTGTTAAGAACATCTGTGTACGATCTGGGTGTCCCAGGGGTTTCTGATCTATAACTTCCGTCCCCAAATAAATTGGGATAAGGACAGGAGAATGATGAATTCTTGAGTCATTTACTACTTCAGTTGATTATACAAGTACACAA
Organism: Hydraecia micacea; assembly: GCA_914767645.1. Lineage (NCBI taxonomy): Eukaryota > Metazoa > Arthropoda > Insecta > Lepidoptera > Noctuidae > Hydraecia > Hydraecia micacea. Next base: position 3,125,437 of record OU611798.1, read on the forward strand.
ATCCGTGCAACCATTTTAGCAAATCATAAAAAAACAAAATCTGTAACTTTGTAATTTTTTTTATGATAATAGTAGGAAGGATAATGGTAGGTAAATGATTCTTTTTCCCTCACATATTGATTGAATTGAATAGTGGAATTCGTAATAGGTATTAATTTATTATTTCCTTGCAAACATCATTAAATGTATTTTTTTTTTGTGATAAAAATGTTATACCTACCTGCCTATTTCTTTTCCTGCCAATCTGTCTCTTTTGCAATAGTCCAAATTATAATGAATATTTGAGAAAAAAAACTTGTTCTCTATGTTTACAACTTGAGAGCTGCTTTAACAGGTTGGAAATGTGGCATCTCGAAATTCAACCTCGGAGGCTGTCATCTGCTTAACCGGACTTGCCTGTGGTTGCCTTGCCTCAGTAAAAAAGGCCTCCAGCCAGGGCTTCAAAAATCATAAAAACTAAGCGATTACCCGCTAAGGGCACTTCCTGTGGGGTGCGGAACTTGGCTTAGGGCGTCGCGTCTCTGGAAGAGGGCGGCAAGTGACAGGCACGATCAGAATTATAACTGTAATAGGCCATAGTTGATTGATTTATTGATAAACTTATAAGAAACTGTGATTATAAAGAGTTGAAATTGTTGTTTGTTTTTAAAAGGTGATCACTGGATGTACTGATCCAATTATACATAAAGATTCTTTCACTGATACAAAGCTACACTATTTCAGAGTGCCATAGGATATGTTTAATGGTATAGTTGACTTCCACTCGGTCGGAAGTCTGGGGCAGATGCTACAAGTGTAAAAATAAATTTATTTTAATTTCAGTTATTCGGAGGTCTGCTGATCGCAGTGGGCCTTTACGCATTCATCGACAAATGGCAAGCCACAGGACTAATAAAAGTAAGTTAAGACCCACACTACACAGGATGGACTTTTGAGTTGAGGCAGTAAGGGTGAGTACCTTAACCATTGTAGTTACAGAAAATACGGTCTCAGGAGACTGTCCTAATACCATTTTCCTGAAGCTGTAATGGCTATCGTACCTGCTCATACTGCCCCATTTCAAAAATCCATCGTCTATATCAGCAAAAATCTCAAAGATGTTCAATTACTTACACAAATAATTAATAGGTATCTATATATATAAAAGGAGAACTGACTGACTGACATATCAACGCACAGCCCAAACCGCTGGGTCTAGAGATCCCAAATTTGGCACGTACGTTTCTTATGAGGTCTAGGGGTGCACTAAGAAAGGATTTTTCAAAATTCACCCCCTAAGAGGGTGAACAGGGGGAGGGAGGGTGAAATTTCACGCGGACGAAGTCGCGGGAAGAAGCTAGTGGTTTATAAAAACCAATGCTAGTACCAATCGTCAGCAAAAAATTGGTTGTCTGTAAAGTCGGTTTACGGACGATAATTTTACGTGATAACGTTATAAGAATACATCAGATAGATGCGTCACAAGCCGAACGCTTAGGCTGATCGTGCCTCTCTATTGCTTGTTCCGCGCTCTCGCTTGCACGCTCGGCTCAGGCGGAACGTGACAATGAGTGCTTTTTCGTGCGTGCAGCCGGCGTTCATCGATTTATAAGACGTTATCACGGCAAAAAAATCATCACAATTCAAAATGGTTGTTAGAACAGACTTTTCCTTCATCTTTAGGCATCACTCCCATATCGCTTAGTTAGATAAGACTCAACATAGGTCAAATTACTCAACAAAGGTCGAATTATTATTTGATGACTCTGCTTTTTTTGGAGTTGAGGATAATGTGTGTGTCGTTTAAGCAAGTTTCTGCGGGGTATTTGTGTAACACATTAACCGTAGCAATGGCTTTAATTTTGACAGTTCAACAACATTCATTGCGTTATTTACGATATTGAGCAGACAATTTTTTCGAACACATGAACCAATGGATTAGCAATATCCTTTAAAATTGTTTAGATTGTGATTGAAACTGTTACCTACGCAATTAGGATGCGTGTATCATATTTATTATTCTTTGATCCCTACAGTCCCCGACACGTAACTTGGCAAGAGTCGTTAGATGTGTTTTTCATTTCTTTAGCTTTCTTGTAAACAGACATGTTTAAAAATAATCTATGGCAATAACCATAGTATAATGACAAACAATAAAAGTGACCATTTTCTTGTTGGACTAAGTGTACATGCGCTAACTTACTCCCAATACGCCAAAACCTTGCCAAGTTACGTGCCGGCGACTATACACCTTCTAATTGTTAATTTCACAATTTTTTAAATGTCCACAATACCAATTAGGTACAATAGAGTAAAAAAAAATATAGAGTCACGTGATCAACTTTAAACTTGACGCTTTACGGGGTTTGGTCCTATTATGTTTTCCGTTTGCATTGATGTCAGCTATCGATTTAGGTTATAGGTTAAATGTGTTGCCACCATTTTGAAAAAAAAAATCAAAATGCTGCGACTGCAGTGCAGGTATGCCAGCCAGGCAGGCCCCATAAAAAAATCTACAATCCCTGTTAACCTCCTTACTTAAATGTTGCGGTAAATAGGATACCTACGCGGACAAAGAACGGAGATATGACATCGCTCATCTTACATAATATTTTGTCGTTTGTTACTTAAATAAGCAGCGACGCGTTCATTGCGTAATATCCTTTTAACGTAGCATGCAACTGGCCCTAATTTGTGTTATTGCACATTCTGCTTCCACCACTCACTTCTCTGCTGCAAAAATAATATGCTACATATTTAGCGATCCAGTGTTCCCAAGACTTGGTAAAACTTTACGTTTTTACGTACCCAAAGGGTAAAAACGGGACCCTATAATTACTAAGACTCCACTGTCCGTCTGTCTGTCAACAGGCTGTATCTCATTAACCGTGAGAGCTAGACAGTTGAAATTTTCACAGATGATGTATTTCTGTTGCCGCTATAACAACAAATGCTAAAAACAGAATAAAATTAATATTTAAGGGGAGCTCCTATACAACAGACGTGATTTTTTTTGCCGCTATTTGCTCGATATTAATAACGGCAACAGGTAGACGCTTGAAATATTTACAGAATATTTAGTTGTAGAGGGATTCACTTTAAAAATAAATAATTAATATACTTAAAATAAATATTTAAGGGGTGCTCCTATACAACAAACGTGTTTTTTTTATATAATATGTAGTGTTAAATATTGTACGGTGGTACTGAATCCTTCGTTCGTGTGCGATTCCGACTCGCACTTGGCCGGTTTTTAACTATATCAAGACTGGGCCAGGCAGGGTCTTTTTGGATTAATAAGCGAAACTTTCACAGACAAGATTTTTATGTTTTTGTTGCGTTTACATGTGTACACGCTCGTTCCATTGTAGACGTCATCCATCGTTTTCCATCAAGCGAGATTGAGATAAAAAAGATATGTGAGAGCAGCGGTGGCCCAGGGGTAACGGCCCGGACGTACGAGTTGAGGCCTTTCCACCAGAGATGAGCGAGGATGCGTAGTGAGGGATGTGGGTGAAACCAACCGATAACATCGCTTCATTTTTATAGCTTGAACTAAGTTAGCGTTGGTATTGGTTAGTTGTACACACATCCCTAGCTACGGATCCTCGCCCATCTCTGGTGGAAAGGCAGCCTTACGGTCGTAAATCCGAATCGAGCCAGGCCACTTTACTGTTGAGTACATTATTTCATCAACACTGCTCTCAAATCTATGAAAGAAAACATCGTGAAGAAGCCGGCGGCATGTCCTAAAACAAAAAATTCGAAGACATGTGACGTCCACCAACTCGCACTGGGCCCGCGTGGTGGATTACGTTACGGCCCACTTCCTCACCCAGAGAGGAGGCCTGTGTCCTAGCACTGGGAAAATTATAAGCTAATTATGACGTTGACCAATCGCATCTGTCAAGTGTCACCGTTTAATTAGGAAAGGCTCTTTACATTCTGGTAATGCCTTTCTCAAACATAGGTAGGTACCTATGTAGAGGTCAATAGAGGTCTATTATTCTACCTACAGTCAATTTTAAATGTTATCTTTCTTTTTCAGCTGGATACCGTATACGATGTAATGCTGAACATAAGTCTTCTGATCGCTCTGCTCGGCGGCGTAGTCTTCGTAGTCAGCTTCGCGGGCTGCGTCGGCGCTCTCAGGGAGAATACGTGCCTGCTTAAGTTTGTAAGTAACATAACAACATGTTAATCCATCTTCTGATCGCTCTGCTCGGCGGCGTAGTCTTCGTAGTCAGTTTCGCGGGCTGCGTCGACGCTCTCAGAGAGAATACGTGCCTGCTCAAGTTTGTAAGTAACATAACAACATGTTGATCCGTCTTCTGATCGCTCTGCTCTTCGGCGTAGTCTTCGTAGTCAGTTTCGCGGGCTGCGTCGACGCTCTCAGAGAGAATACGTGCCTGCTCAAGTTTGTAAGTAACATAACAACATGTTGATCCGTCTTCTGATCGCTCTGCTCGGCGGCGTAGTCTTCGTAGTCAGTTTCGCGGGCTGCGTCGGCGCTCTCAGGGAGAATACGTGCCTGCTCGAGTTTGTAAGTACATAATATGCCAACATGTTGAGATTGAGTGATGTTCTGATTGCTCTGCTCGGTGGCGTAGTTTTCGTAGTATGAGCTCCTCAAGAGCCACTGCACAACCCTTTTCTTGATATAGTAAGAACCTCACTGGGACGTATTCGGCGACCCTCATAGATTGGCTCTTCATATTATAACACTAACTTTTGCCCGCGGCTTGGCTTAGAGGTCGGAAATTATCCCACGGAAACATATTACTGGGATAAAAATTATCATGTCCTAATCCAGGTCATGGTCTACCCGTGTGCCAAATTTCATCGAAATTCAGTCAATCGTTAAAGCGTGAAAACGTACTTTTGCATTTACAATATTAAGAAGGAAGTATGGTTTGTAAGGAATAAAAAATAATAAGCTTGTTCGTTTATTAATAATTTACCATATCGGTACCATAATATTTTAGTGGTAAGTAGGTAAGTACCAGTTTTTTAAAGTAAAATCCAGACTTTATTGATTAAGCTCCTTAAGTTCTGAGTTGAGTTGTATGATTACTGACAAATGTGTTTACTGACTGGACAGGTCCACTCAATCTGTGTGGTTCTTTCTTCAAAAGACCATTTCATACACCAATCTATATCATCGTGATCTGACCAAGATTATGTCTGGACTTTAAAAGAGACTGTGACCTCTTGAGTTTGTTTCGGCCTTTCTTCTCAGAGTAGTCTAATAGGAAACGCCGACCTCATCTAGTTTTTAAAATATGATTGTCGTGTAAAAGTGTTTCTACAAACCTACTTACAGAAAAAAAACAGTGCCCCAATATTGTAAAAAAGAAATATTTCAACAAATCCAAAATATGATGATATCTAACTACTTAAGGGGGAAGTGCCAGGGTAGCCCGCGAAATTCAAATTTACTTAAGTTTTTCACGACAACAAATCTCTTATGGAAAACTGCTTAGTGGTACAAATCTAACTTAGAAAGATGTATTAATGATTCTAATGATTATAATTCTATAAATACGTACCTGTTATTGTCGCGAATCAAATTTTGATCAAGATACAACCTGACACTGGCCTGCAAATTGCAAAAAACGTAAGAAAATTTGAATTTCGCGGTCTACCACTGCGCATTCACCTTAATAATAAAGCTTTTTTGCATTTGATAGTCCAATTCTTGAAGAAGACGCTATGTCCTTTTAACGTCAAAATTACACCTCATTTTCCTAAATATTAAAGTTATACCTTTTCCCCCTGTCTGGTCTGAATTGGTTCACTAGTTTAGTCATAAAAACATGTCGAACACACTGATTCATTTCCAACTAGTTAGCATTCATTCACAACTAGTGTAACATAAAATTAAACAGTTTTATTTTCCTCAGCCTGAATAATTGAAATTTAACAGGTAAATAGACAGTCGCAAATTGAATTAATTGTAACAATTAAGTACGTGATTGTTTACCGTAATACAATGCGAACATTGTAATCACGTGCGAATCCAGGACGACTGACTAGTAACTAATAACTATTTTTTTTTATTTTCCTCCACAGTATTCACTATGCCTGCTAATTCTCTTCCTGGTTGAGATGGGCGGCGCTGTCTGCGGGTTCGTCTTCCCTCGCTCCCTTCACGGTCTACTAGAGTTGAGCTTCACCGAACGAGTCGTTCACGCGTATAGAGATGACCCTGATCTACAGAACTTCATCGATTTCGCACAGAGTGATGTGAGTTTTTTTTTTTATCGATTATCTTGGCTGTTTTTTCTCCCTTCTGATTGTATTTTTCCTGTTTTGTATTTTATAGTTAATTTGGTATTTACAGTTAATAAATGTCTGCTATGCTTCGTAGCTGTGTTGTAAAACGCGATTAGATATTATTTAAACATGAGGAAAATTAGAATCCTATGATTTTTTTTCTGACTGATTTAGAGTTGTCCTCAAATGTCATGATTTTATGAAATAACATCTAGGGCAATTTGACCTTAGAGAGCTGTTGTATGGATGATTTTGATGATTATTATTCTATAAATAACATTATTTATGGTCGCGAATCATATTTTGATCAACTTGAATTTCGCGGGCGACCATAGATTATTGCTTATTGTTGGCTCTTCGCGTACTATACAATAACGCCTTTAGGATTCTGGTGAGGCTCCCTTGATTCTGCAGCGCGTCGGGCATGTTTACTGACGCAAGAGTCGATGAATGCCATTATGCGTAATAAAATGCACACTCGTTCCATCATAGACCTCATCTATCGCTTTCCATCAGGCGTGATCGGGGTCAAGAGCACGCCCATGTAGCATTAAAAAAAAAAAAAAAAACAGCTTCCCTGATGCGCCGGATTCGGGGGAGCGCCAACGGAATCCTAAGGATGATCTCTGAGAGGCCAGACTGCAGTGCTGGAGGAGATTCATCCAGCTTCATGTGACGAGATGACACTAGTACTTACTATGTTTTTTTTTTTTGTTTGACGTGAGTGATTTTATGATTTGAACGTTGAATATTATGAATGATGTTTTGTTTTGATTGTAGTATTGACTAACGTAGTTTTAAGGCCTTTGTTCAATGGATTTCATTAATTGCGCATCCATCTTAATTGTTTTCTTCGATTGACGATCCACACCACAAAGCGGTGCTCTCTGATTTTCTAGAAATAGACTTGCATGCGGATCGTCCGTCGCAGACCGTCCGTCGCGGACCATCCGTCGCGGAAAGCTTTACTTCTTAAAATCTATCTATCAGTGGCGAAGGTACCATACAACTCGATTCCCACCGGCTACACTTCGAAAGTTCAGAACATAACCACTCGTATATTATAGTCAATTCATCATTGAAATTTTCTTTTGGAATATTTATTACTCCGGCTTACCTCTGTCATAAATTCACCCGTCGCCACTGCTATCTATAATTTCCTTTCGTTTCCCAGTTCCACTGCTGCGGCCTAACCTCAGACGGCTACATGGACTGGTCGAAGAACGAGTACTTCAACTGCTCGTCTCCTTCCGTCGAGCGCTGCGGGGTTCCGTTCTCATGCTGCATCAACGCGACCGACATCTCCTCGGGCCTCGTCAACATCATGTGCGGATATGGCGTGCAGAATTACCCGGTGAGACGAAAGATAATATCTAGAATGGAAAAGCTGGTCCTAAGTTTCTTTAACCAGGAAAAAAGCAGTTCTTCGCTGTTCCTTAGGTTCCTTTATGGCCATGCCAGTCTTATGTATATTTGTAAAATGTGACTGCTGTCGAAACCAGAACCTATCAGAAGCAATCAGATACGTATCCTCAAGTTTTCAGACATTTTCGGTCACCCATCCAAACCATGACCTTGGGCAGTGTTGCTTAACCTGATACAAAAGCAGTCCGGAGTTCCCATACTGTATTAACGCGACTGACATCTCCTCGGTGAGTCAGAAGATAACATATAGGATGAAATTGAAAAGCCAAGAGATTCTTTAAGGAGGAAAAGGCTGTTTTTGGCTGTTTCTAATTATCTTAAAGGCCAGTCTACCTAAACTGCAGTCGCGATTTATTCGGCAAAAATCTAAACAAATATGAGTTTATGGAAAAATAACTTTAATTCCTGCACAATAAAGTTCAGTTTACGCTACAACTTCAAACATTTTTATAACATTATTTTGCAATAGAAGTAGTCACTCTGAAATCAACTTACTTACCATTAAAATAAAGTTGATATTTGTTTAACTTGAAATAACATCAATTTGAAACATAATTTTGAATAGACTGGATGTGACTGCTGTAAGTATCTGAACCTCTAAGAATCAGGTATGTGTCCTTAGGTTTTACGCTAATAGATAAGAGGTATCATATCGCACAGACGATAGCCCGTTCTCAATACGAGAAAGCGAAGACCTCTTAGATTTCTCATGGCAAAAACCAGTAGTGGCTCGGTGATAACGGCACCGACTTACGAGTTGTAGGTCGCAGGTTCGAACCCTGACATGCACTTTACCTTGTGTAAATTATTTCAACACCACTGCTCTCAAAACGGTAAAGGAAAACATCGCGAGGAAACCCGCATTTCAAAATTTAAAAAAAAATCGAAGACATGTGACATCTATCAACCCACACTGGGCCCGCGTGGTAGATTACAGCCCACTCCCTTTCACAGAGAGTAGGTCTGTGTCCCAGTAGTGGGAACATTATAGGCTGATTTTGCTAAGCCAAAAACCAAATCTGTTTACTATATTCATTTGCTTTGGTTAACCCAAGATGATGCTTCCATAAAATAACTTATTTTACCATAGATAACATTACTTTAACCTAATTCCAGGTGGCCGAAGCGAGCAAACGCGTTTGGACGAGCGGTTGCATCGAAATCGTCCGGTCCTGGGCGGAGCGTAATCTATACACCATCGCATCCGTGGCATTAGGGGTTGCCCTATCCCAACTGTTCGTCATCTACCTAGCCAAGACCTTGGAGGGACAGATTGAGTTGCAAAAAGCCAGGTAGGAGTCACATTGCCGGTTGCGGCCCACGGCTGGACTTAGGATTGTCTTGAGGATGAGGTAATGTGGATAGGTTAAATGGACGTTAACTGTAAGAAACCCAGGTTCGGTAGGCGAAAGATTACATTGTCAGTATGATAACATAATCAGACTATGTTTCCACTGCTAGAACTCAGACATACCTCTCTGTCAGGAGTAGGTCGTCGACTACTGCGCGGGCCAAGTGCAAGACAGTTTCTGCCGAAAATACCTGATCGGGCCGTTTTGAAGATCAAGCGAAATTCCCAATTCTGATTAAAAAAAAACATGATGAGTTTGGTTATTTTGTAGGAGCAGTTCATTAATTGGTCGACCTCGTTATAAATGACCGGCGTAATATATACAGGGTTAGTTTTCAAAGACCAGCCAAATTTAAGGGTGTGGTACAGACCATCAAACTGAATGATTTAGATGAAATTTGGTATAGAGATAGTTTGAGTCCCGGGAAAGAAGATAGGATAGTTTTTATCCCGATATTACCACGGGAAACTTAAGCGGGTGAAACCGAGGGGCGCTGCTAGTCTTATGATATGTGAACGAATCTGAATTCGGATACCCGACGCCAGTTTTCCTTTCACGTAATTCCATCAGTGCTTTGCCGTTCGTCACAATGTTCTCATTGTTCATTTGTAAACACTACGAGTACTATTACAAATCGGAAAACTATCGATAGTCGACTGTCAATCGACAACACTACAGCCGACCCGGTCCAGCATCGAAGCAGTCGCTAAAACGCGCGATTCCGATACCGCGTCCCGAAATCGCGATGCAGCATCGGAGCAGTCGCTAAAACGCGAGATTCCGCTACCGCGTCCGAACGCAGAGAGTCGCCAAAACGCGATGCAGCATCGATACAGCCGCAAAATCGCCGATCGCCGATGCAAAAAGTAGCGTGTGTGCTTTGGCCCTAAATGGTACACCACAGACTACCCTACAGTATTTGTCTGTCCTTCCCCTTTTTAATCCATCTAAAGGTTGTCTTTAAAAGATCGCTCTTAGCGATAAGACCGCCCATTGTGTCACCCATTGTAAAGTTTCTATATTTATGTCTGTAATTTATATGGTGTACATAATAAAGAGTATTCTATTCTATGTAATTTTACACCTAGATTGTGGCTATTACTAACATTGTTTTTTGTTTATAACTAGTTTATTCACGCGGCTTATTTCGCGTGAAATGATGTACTGAATTCATGGTAATGGGTTGCGCCTCGATGTCCCAGCCACTCTGTCTTATTCAAGCCACTAGCTCACCTGTAACCTGTATCTTACTTATAAACATTTACATAATATAAGCTAACATATAAACTATAATAATATGTACATTTATATGAAAAAAATAAGCAAAATAATAATCAAAGAATTCGTCCGCATCGCTGTCAACAGGAACAGTGCCCAAAAGGCTGGCAGCATTGCCACGTTGTATGGCAATGCTAATTCTTTGGCCAAGAAATAGGCCAGCCCTCTGGTCACGTGAAGAGTTGACTAACCGCTTGGCGATATCTCGAAAAACCAAGTGGGCACTCGGACCCCATGGCCCTAGTGTTTCAACCCCAAACACACAACATATAACTTATAAACTAACCAATTTTCAACCACATTACAGATGGCAAACCTGAAACAGGGGCACATTGGGCGCATACCGCGATGAGTGCCGGCGAGCGCTTCTGTAGCACGCAGAGCCTCGCCCGGGACTCGAACCCGCGCCCCAAGCACTCCACATGTGATCATCACACCATCGGGACTACACACGGTAACATGTGAAGTGTTTTGACTATTGACAAAAAAAAAAAGAAAACTGGAATCGATTCTGCGTCTAATGTGCCATCGACTTGAAAGATTCCGATAGTGATTTTTTGACACTTGTGATGTGCAAATTTTATGGATGTTTCTCAACTCTAATTTGGACGAAGTGATTTTTTTTTTTGGATAAGGTACTAAATTGTATCAAACTGGACTTCAAGATCGCGGTTTTGACTGTTATGTGCCATTGGGAACCGAAGTCGCGGTCTGACAAATGTCTTGATGTGCCATCGACATAATTATTACTATGGGTAATTTTACTTATTTTTTATGACTCACAAGTGCTGAGTTATAGGCTGATTATCTTGCATGCAAGAGGATATTCAAGGTCAAATTAAATTAGTTAGTGAAACCCCGCAGACAATAAAAAAAATCATGTCTGTGAAGTTTCGCTGGCTAATTTAATTTTTTTAAACTTGTATTCTGGTAATGAACAAAAGCGTCAATTTGTCAGAGATCGATACAAATATCTTTTAAAATTTCTGCCTCTTTTCTTATATTGCCTGTTAATAAAAAATAGCAACATTTTTCAATCAGTCAATGTAGCCATGTCTAAAAAATAAGTAAAATCGTCCAACAAAAAAAAACAGCATTTACAAAAGAATCTCAGGACAGTTCGGAATTGCATTTCGTAACATCGCGCCGGCCCCATAGGGAGTCGGCAGATCTCTGCGAGCTTTCTTGTGTAAGCGGCATTATTGTGCATATTATTATTAGGTGTAATTTATATATATATGTAATTGCCAATTCATGGTGTTAATATCTGTAGTTTTTAAGATGTATTGTCATATTTTTTAATTTTGGAATAAGTAGAACTTGACAAAATGGTGGACAGATTTGGTTGATTTTGTTAAGAAAGAAAATATTTTATTTGGGACACGCACAGGAAACACAAACAATAAAACAAGGAGCAATACAAGCGGCAAATAATACAAAAACCAGTTATATGATATAAGGGTCTAAACAGACGGACTGCATTTCAGCTGCAACATCGCAGTTTGGATGCAGTTGACTTAACTGATTCGAAACCTAGTTATGTCAACTGCATTCAAACTGCGATGTTGCAGCTGGCATGCAGTTCAAATGCAGTCCGTCTGTTTAGGCCCTTAGATTAGTTAAATTTTTAAAGGTTAGATGTGCTCAATCATAAGTCCAAAGATCTAAATCGTTCCTACCGCGTCAAAAAGCGGTCACTTTTCCGTTTAGTTGACAATGACATTTGATGTACAAAATATATTATTATCTTTCATCTTTCTTTAGCGACAAAAATGCGCAGTTTATCGGCTAGTTTATAATAATAATAATTATTATTATTTGTTTTCCTGAGCCAATATGGACCAATTGCTCATGTAAGCGTCAAGTTCGACCCGTCTTCTACTCCTGGATCTTCCGCGATGCCATTGGACGTTTTCAGAGACACATGCTGTGGTGGTCTTAACCCACAATGTATCCGACATGCGGCAAACGTGTCCGGCCCAGTCTCATTTGAGCTTGGCTGCTTTCTCAAATACTACAGCTAAATGTAACTTTTCTAGCGTGATAGAAGTTCTACTTATTCCATAAAGAACAGTATAAAAATTCATAATATCTTAGTTAATCTTGCATTTATAACAGACTGTATATAAGCGTCTTTAATAATATAGCCATAGGGTATAATATCCTATGTATACTATGAATTTAATTCTCAATATTTTTAGTGTCAGTTTCGCTTTAGAACCGGTACCGATTTCTTTGTTTTGATTCTCTTCGAGATCCCAGTAGGCTGTGATCCACCACGCGGGCCCAGTGCGGGTTGGTAGATGTCACATGTCATCGAATTTTTGATTCTAGGACATGCCGGTTTCCTCACAATATTTTCGTTTACCGTTTTGAGAGCAGTGGTGATGAAAAAATTTACAAAAAGTAACGCGCCTGACTGGGTTCAAACCTACGACCTACATTACTCTTAAGTCGCGGCCGTTACCACTGGGCCACCCATATTATAGTATTGTACATCTTCATTGAAATAATTTCATGTCGAAAATGTAATACCGGTATCGGTGCAATTATGTTATAATTATTAATGTTACGTTTAAATAATTAATTGAAAATAGTGAAATAATTATAATAAATAATGATCATGTCTTGACGAACAAATATCTTCCTTTTGTAATGTTTAAGTAGGAAAATATCTAAATTGTGATAGTTTTTATGATTCCACTTTTTCTAAAAACCGTTTGCGGATTAGTGCAAGCGAATAGGTTCTTAAAAGCAAGGTTGATAAAGTAGATAGTTGCTTGCACTAATCCGTTCAAAATGGGTCGTTGCCTAAAAATAGGCCGTATGCTCAATTTTTCCCAATATTAAAATTCAAAGACTAAAAACAAAAAGGTGTTGTTTTTCCGTTGTAAAAATGTAGACTGATTTAATTTTTATTAGAAAAAATATTACATTGTTTTTAAGAAATTCGTTACAAGAAAAAAAGCTTTCATTTTTCCCATTAGGTGCAAATAATGTTTACTAGTTTGAATTTCTTAGCGTTACCTTATTTTGAGCATTTTTGGTAAATTATCAGTGACGCCAATTTTCAGTCAGATTCTCTTGACGCGTGGCCAAAATCGGAACTAGCGCCGCCATCTTGTATATATTTCAATTGACATTTCACGAAACAGTTGCACAAATATATACCAAAAGCGCCCCCTTGTCAACGTCATTCGAGCGCCAAATGATCCTTATAGCAGTGTAAATATGAAGGCACTCGGTAATTGTGGCAAGAGTATACCGGGATAAAAGATAATGCATCAATATATTATCAGGATCGCCCTAAAAATATTGTTAAAATAAATAAAATTGAGATAATAATGTAAATACAGTGTTAAAAAATTATTGTTGATTTCATATCATTGAAAAAAAAGTAATTACTAATCAAAAAATTCTATCTATATCGTCTCATTGCACTCATGTGCTCAATGTTTGGTTTCAAGCTCAATTTTCTTGTAGTTTATTTATAAAGTTGTTAATTTGACAGCTATTATAAAAATTCGACTGTGTCAAAGTTTTTTGCCGTTAATATTTGGGTTTTTTAAATATCAGTATAATGCAATCGAATTTAAGTTAAAAATAGTTCTATTTGATTTTTAAATTACACTAAACTGACATAGGGCTAGGGGTCCTTAAAATTCCGGTATTTTAAAATATTGTCGTCATTCCGTAAAATTTTATTTTTTTCGATGACTAGCCATTTGCTAATTAAATAATGTAAAACTATGAATAGTTAAACCACAAAGTTATGTATAAATAACGGTACAGATTTAAATATCAGGCTTTCAAAAGGGATGATTTTTCAATTTCCTACTGTAATAAGCTTATAGTCATTTAAAAAAAACACGTATTATTAGTACAATAAATATTGATTCCCTAATTGATAAATAAGCAATATTATAGAAACTCTAAAACTGCCATTAACGGTTGATTAGTAATATCACAGTTCAAACTCACTGTTCAATCAATAGTTTAAGCATTTATACAACATAATTCAGTCTCTGCAAATCACAGTAATATATAGTTCAATACCCACATACATAATAAATAGTGCAATATTTTATAATAAATATAAGTTGTTTTTAGTGCCAGTTTAGAAAATATGCCAGACGTTTCCACTGAATAGTAAAATTAATATCTTTGTTTTATAAAATCTGTATTTCTATCGACGAACGCAAAATTTTCGTTGTCAGAAAAATTTAATTAATTAAAAATATTATAAAAAAATTATCATTATCTTCATATCAGCCGAAAAGTCATAGAAAGTACAATCCGTTCACAATAATTTTACTCTGACACAGCAACCTTATTGTGACGAGGATAAAGATCACAATGGTTTTGACGGACCTGTCAGTGGCAGGAAGCCAATAGCAACCTTATTAGAATGAGAATAAAGATCACTGTGATTTGGACAGTGATTCAAGATTAGAGGTAAAATATCTGTGAAAGGATTGTAGTTCATTGTACTCAGTTTATACTGTAAGACTAATTAATCAAGAATTCCATTAGTACTTATTTGTTTTTTTTTTGTATTAAATTATAATTAAGTAGTAATTTTCAAAAGTCAAGCGCTGGCCAATTTGAAGCGAATCCCGCGCGATGCGCTCGCGCCGATTAAATTGTGTCAACTGACTTGTATGTAGGTGTTCAGGCTCTTAGCACACCTCCGCCGCGAAAATAATGATGGGAAACTGCACCCTAATTGCGTAACACACTATCAATCGGAATCGGAATCATTTTGAAGCAAATTGCTAATCCATTGCTTCATAAGTTCGAAAAATTTGTCTGCTCAACACGTAAATAACGCAATGAATGTTGTTGAAAAATGAAACCGATTCCGATTGATAATGTGTTACGCAATTGCCCCGCTGCTTTAGAAGAAAGAAGAAACATTACATTATTTCGCGATTCGAGTAGCGGAACATCATTGAAAGTCGGTTGAATTTTAGCAATCCGAGCAAAATGTCGTCGCTTTCGACTTACCCCCTTACTAATAAACGTATTATATCAGATGAATAGTTACACACCGTTTTCTCTCTTTCAGTCGTCAGTAATTTGACTTTCGAAAGAAGAAGACAAAGCGTTGTGTAACTATACAGACGCTATACAACGTTTATTGTATAGGTCTACTTCGAACCTCTTAAGAGTTTTGCTCTATAAACTTGTCGACTGCCACAGATACGTGCGAATCAAACATGGCACCGCAACAAAATAGTGGTGGGAGCACGGAGGTGTCACTGGCTTCCGAGTAGATCAGAGAAATCACGTGGGAAAGAGTAAAGGCCGCTGCATACGTGACGGGTTTTTTCACGGACGGGACGGAACGGAAAATTTTGGAAATATCGTTTCATACAAAATGTATATGGAAGCGCATATATGTCACGGAGACACGGACGGGACGGGAACGTGGCACTGACGGGCCGGGAAAAATATCGCCGCCAACGATGTTTAGCACGTCCCGCCCCGCGCGTGCCCCGCCCCATCCGTGTTTCCTTGAATTCCTTGAATCTCCTTTTCTTGTTCACGGCCGTAACTACTTCGTCATCTGGAGCAATAGCAATTAAAGCCAATTCTTGAAATGAAAAATCCATCTTTCCTTCTTCACAACACTAGCACGTTAGATTCGAATCACTGTTACGGTACGTATGCATTAAGAACACGTTCCCGTCTTGAACGAGGCAGTCACGTCCCGTTCCCGTTCACGCCCCGTCCGAGGTATTATCTCGTTACGTATGCAGCTCGCTTTAAACTCCTAATCAAATCTGTGCCTTAGAACAGGCAGTTTCAGTTTTGTTTTTATTTGTCGTACAACGGACAATTCATGGCGGAACTACTGCGGTTTCGCGGCGGAGATGTGATACCCGCCTCAAACTGGTGCGAATAGTCTATTCCTAAAATCATTAAAACAATTTTATTTTGCACGGGATTTGCCTCAGTGTTGCCAGAGCTTTTAGGCATCGTTCACACCAAACGTATTGTCCGCCGCCGACTGTGAGTATGCTCACTGTCTGCCCCAGTGTGAACGTGGACTCAGTCTGCAGTACGCGTTCTCACCAAGCCGACAATACGCTACAGCGCGCTTCAATCTAATACGCTGTTACGTTCGGCAACGTAGCCAATCCGCGTCCGCCGTGCATAGACGCGTAGTACAATAATCGGCCACCGAGTCAGCGACAACGCACTACGTAATAGCGTATAGTCGGTTCGGTGTGAACAAGAAGTTAAATATATATTGAAAAGCGATAAACTGCGTAACGCGTGCTCACAGTCAGCGGCGGACAATACGTTTGGTATGAGCGATGCCTTAAAATTGGTTATATCAATTTACCGCGTCGAATTTTGATTACAACAGGTAAATATTATTCTAATTGCCAACTTTGACACTAACCGACTTCAAGAAAAGAGGTTAGGTGTCTTGTTATCGACTGCAGTATATAATGTATGTTATGATAGTGAAACAAGTTAAATATTACTCGTTTTTAACCAAATATAATCTACATGTCGTATCTTAGTACATAAGATTATAAACTTATCGATGTAAATATGTATTTTAGGAATACTAGTGTATGTATTAAAGCCACTTTTATTCAAATTTTGGTAGACGAAATGCTTGAAGCGCTTATCAAAAAATATAGGTAGGTACTTAGAGCTAGTTAAAAAAAATAATGTTGTAATAAAAACATTGGTCGACATTTTAAGATTACTTTTTCTCTCTAGCCTCAAGTCAGAAAATTTTTTTTTTTTTTTTAGTATTAATGTCTGCATTTTTTTTTTTCACTTATAATCACCCTGTTTAACCAACTCGTTTTAGCCAATTTGTAAAAGATTATTTAAAAACTTCATTTACCACGGAAACATTTTACTAACAAAAATCACGGAAAATATTTTTTTAAGTATATTCACGCCAATAATTTAAATTGATATCGTCAATTTGCATTTTACCCTTCTTGGTTACTTACCCTTTTCCATTTTAGGTTTTACCCTAGTAGGGTAAAAATCTCAAGCATTTCGTCTAGCTAATAATAATAATATCAGTTAGTATGAATCACAATTCATATAAAAATGAAGATAATATTTTGCGTATTAAATAGTGGGAACTGATAAAAGACATTATTCTTGTACATTGAATACCAGTTGTCAGTGTTGTAATATATAGCAAATTAAATGAACTGTAACCTGTATAGATTTTTTTTTTAATTTCATTTTAGTGTCCTCACACGGATCATATTCGACCAACACTGTGCGCGCGCTTTTAAAATGTCTAATATGCGATATTATTAAGGACGTCTACGTCAATATTGTATAGAAATACGTGCACATTCCCACAGCTGGGACACACGCCTTTTCTTATTCTTTTCTTCGAGAGGGAGTGGGCTGTAATCTACCACGCGGGGTCAGTGCGTGTTGGTAGATGTTATAATGTCGTCGAATTTTTGGTACTAGGACATGCCGGTGTCCTCACGATGTTTTCCTTCATCGTTTTGAGAGCAGTGGTGATGAAATTATTTACACAAAGTAAAGCGCCTGTCTGGGTTCGAACCCACGATCTAACGACACCTTAAGTCGCGGCAATAATTGTATCTCATGCAGACACAGTTATTGCTGTTGCTTTACCCCCCGGGGGTCAGCGCACATCAATACGAAAGTCGTCGTAATTAATAACACATCATTAGTAAATTAAAGATATCTTTATTTCTAAATTAACAATACCTACTTATACGACAGTATTACTCGTTTTCTAAAAACATACAGGATGAAATTTTAAGTGGGCGTGGATGGCCACATCCGAAACGTATTTTGTTAAAAATGAGCTCTTTTCTTTAGTTTGCCGTATGTCATTACTTCCCAGGATTTGATCCTTATTAGGGACACTATCGAATGGTGTAATAATACAGTAAGTAATTTTTTTTTCAAAATCGACAGGTTCGATTCCTGGCTAGAAATATTGATTTTTCGAAAATCCAATGATGCAGTTTTAGTTTTCATCAAAATCGACCCCGCAGTACTTTTCGCTATTCCTCATAGTTTCGAATTTTTTCATCCACGCCCACGTGAAAAATTCACCCTGTATATTAAAATTTCCTTACTGCCCCTTAGTCTCTACAAGTTCGTTCAGTTATTTTACCTCTGGCAGCACCACCGACCATATAGCAACCAGAACCATCAATCTCCAGCCCTTATCCTAATTTATTTGTGGTTGGCGCAACATGTCTTTTTCTTCCATACTTCTCCATTCATCGTTATCTCGATAGTCACTCCCTTTCATGCCATAGCATCTTTCACACAGTCCATTCATAGTTTCTTTAGTCTTCTACTCCTATAGTATATTCAGCGTATAATGTTCCCACTGCTGGGACACAGGCCTTCACTCTAGACTCTAGAGGGAGTGGGCTGCAATCTGCGAAGCGGGCCCAATGCGGATTGGTAGATGTCACATGTCTTCTAATTATTGGTTCTAGGACATGCCGGTTTCCTCACGATGATCTCCTCCGCCGTTTTTTAAGAGGCAGTGGTGATGAAATAATTTACAAAAAGTAAAGCAGGGACGCGTACCACGAGGGCTGGTTCGAGGTGGCGCGGGAAAAGAGTTCTTGGAAGGATTTGGGGGAGGCCTTTGCCTTCGAGCCAGCAGTGAGGCAGTATAGGCTAACAAAAAAAAAAGCAGGGTCTGGGTTCGACACTACGACCTACAAACTCGTAAGTCGCGGCCCTTACCACTGGGCCATCACTGTTCGTCCAGCCATCCACATTCATAATTATACTCAAAACATTCCTGACGACATTTTGATAACCGATTTCCACACAACTTTTCAGTCTCCGTTGTCACTTTCCGACTTTTATAGCAAAGAGAATAAAGTGCATAATCTGTGTGATGCAAATCGAAGGTAGAATAACTGAAAGGACTGTTCGACCCTCCCCCTTCCCCTCTTACTTCTTACCCTTTTTCCCTTTTGCCTTTGGGGTATCAGGAGGGGTTTCAACGACGGGCGGCGGGGCAGGCGGGGGCCAGTACTTGTCGAAGAACTCCTCATTGACAGCTAAAGTCAGCGGTAGGATGTGACTTTTCTTGTTCCATTCCTCCATATCGAGTTCTTCTTGGTCTTCCAGTATACGTTCTTGTGCGGCTTTTTTCTGTAGGATAAAATCATAAAGATTTAGAAGGGTCAAGCGTGTTGCTACTAAAAAGTTGTCTAAGCCCAATTCTTTGAGCCAGTTATTGTATTTTGAACTTTATTCCGACGACCGGAAAGTTCTTAATACGAAAACTTTAGAACAGTCTTAAGTTGTAAATTTTGTAATAAGAACGTTACGTTTCTCAGAATAAAGTTCAAAATACAATAACTGGCTCGAAAGCTTGGACTAAAGTTGTTCACCTCTAAGAAAGCCAAATATTCCTCTGGATCAATCTCCTTCTTTTTCCCTTTTTTTACGTCCTTAGCCTCTTTCTTAGGCGACTTCTCAGATTTTTTAGCTTTCAACTTGATAGGAGCATACAGTTTCTTGGGGTTCTGAAGCTGGTATGGTGCATCTATCAGCGAGTACTCCGGGGTGAATGTAAACACTGAACGGACCAAGTTGTACTGGTAGTCTGTGCTGAAGCTGAGGATAAATAATGGAGTTTAAAATTATTATTATATTATTTTGAAAAATTAAGTTATCTCACTCAGAGACAAGGTGCGCAACGAACATATTAGAGGGAGCTACAGTAGCAGATATTAGATACGCAAAAGAATCTAGACTGAGATGGTACGGTCATGTACTGCGACGAACCGACCATGTCGTGAAAAGTGCCTTTCCATGGCTACAAATAAGAGGGGAAACTGAAGACCTTTACGACGAAGGGAGATGGTACTTACGGAAGATGACGCACAAGACCGAAATAAATGGCGTCGCATGAATGGGAAAGCCCACCCTGCGTAAGGGCCAGTTCACACCGCGACGCGACACGGCGCGCAGTTTTCAAGATAGCAATACAATTATAGACCTTATCTACTACAAAAAAAGGTACACAATTCAGTGAGGTGGTGTCTACTACGTCGAGCTACGCCGCGCGGCCCACCTCACTAAATTGTGTACCTTTTTTTGTAGTAGATAAGGTCTATAATTGTATTGCTATCTTGAAAACTGCGCGCCGCGTCGCATCGCGGTGTGAACTGACCGTAACGGGAAAAGGCAAAGCCTAAGAAGTTGAAATATTTACAAGGGTGAATGAAATTTTTTTTGGAGTCACTATAAAATTAACAATAATGTTTAAAAAATATCTTCTAATAAAATATTCATTGGGGAATTTTAACTTTTCGTAAAATTAAATTTGGATCATTTTAAATGTTATTTATTGATAGATTAAGGAGCATGAAAGCAGGGGCTCATTGGTAAGTAACAGCCACACGGATCGATCGATCAGGTTAAGCTACGCTTGCCGCGGTCGGTGCGTGGTTGGGTGACCATCTTTACGCCTCCGTGCCTCGGAAAGCACGTTAAGCTGTTGCTTACATTCGTGGAATGTTTGGCAGTCGGACGGGTCGTCAGAAGCCCGAAAGTCTGACAACCAGTCTTACCAAGGGGTGTAGTATTACTCAGTAACTGGGTTGTGGAGGTCAGATAGGCAGTCGCTCCACGTAAAATACTGGTATTCAGCTGCATCTGGTTAGACTGGAAGCCGACCCCAAAAGTAGTTGGAAAAAGGCTAGACAGATGAATAAAATATTCTTTTGATGTGAGATATTAGGTATGTGTTAAAATTTCGAAAGTAAAAACATTCATAAAACAAACTAACAGATCAAAAATATAGTGAATAATCTTCGCAAGATCTCTGATACAGCATTCGAAGGATGTCCCGAAATGTGTTTTCTTAATGTCTTCAGAAGTCTGAGTCGGTACTATTCGTTGGACTGGGACTGGTATCACGACCGACTCACGAGTTTCCAGTGGCTGGTAGAACACGCCAGCCTGCGCAGGAGTGGGCAGCCTTTCCATTTCGACTATGTATCTGGTAGCTGCTAGCATGTTGTCCTGTGAAGATAGGAGTTGGTGCATTTATTTATATTAGAAAGAAAGAAAATACATCGCACCTTTAAAGTAAAACCGTTACTAAACGAAAATTTTCATGAATTAAGGTATCAATGCCATCTATCTAAAATATACGTAAACTACAAGATAAATTTGTTAAGTATATTATAAACAGAGATCTATCATAGAAACTCATTAAACATCTTAAAAAACCATGAGCTCAGATTTTATTTAGAAAAAACAGTGACTATTTTCTAATTTTGGCTCCCCTATAAAATTTCATAATTTCGTTTAGTAACGGTTTTACTTTAAAGGTGCGACATTATATTTGCGGCAAACATGACGCATAAAAAAAAACTATACTATTAGACTGTGTCCAGGGTTTGTTAAGTTGGAGGTAGGTATAGTGCGTGCCACGAAAGACGAGACTTGACACCACGTGGTTTGAATTGCGCAGTAAACGATTTTAGGTCTCTTTAGCGGTATGAGGTCTGAGCGCGAGACGGGACCGAACGTCATAGGGGCGGCGGAACGAGCGCGGGAGGCGAGGGCAAGTCTCATCTTTCGTGGCGCGCATTGTAGCTGTAGGTATACCAAAATTGGGAGTAATTATGGTTGTCTTGAGGACAGAATCTCCTGTCTCATGATTTATTTTCTGTCAAGGTTTTTGTGTCTGTAATAAGTGGAACCCTATCGGTTGCCCTTGTCGCCTTGGTAAAGAATATTTGAGTTAATTGTGAGATAGGAGCTCAAGTTTATAGTTTCCCAGAAGTAGGTCATAGGTTCTTATGTTATCACCAATCAGAAATTGTTATGTTATTTCATCACCACTGTTCTCAAGACAGTGAAGGAAAACATCGTGAGGAAACCGGTATGTCCTAGAATGGAAAAATCGAAGACATGTGACATCTACCAACCCGCACTGGGCCCGCGTCGTGGATTACGGCCCACTCCCTCTCACCGAGAGAAGGCCTGTGTTCCAGCAGAGGGAACATTATGATGATATGTTGAAAAAAATGTGGTTATTCTATTTCGTGTAACTTGTTAAGTATGTGGAATAGAGATTTAACATTTTGGAATATGTTTTTTGACTCTTTGGTCTAGTATCGTGTAAAAGTAATACACGATTCAATTAATTTTTCTCGATACAAATAAATTGCAAAGTTATATCTATTTTTTTTACTTTTTTCGACATCACCGCGTAACGCTTAAGAGTTATTCAATGGAATTTACTTTAAAACATAGAGAATTATCATATCATAGTTTACTCAAAGTAGTTTTAAATTGAATTCATTTATTTTGTTAAAAAAGGAGTCGATTCTTTTTGGCACATAGGTAACTACGAAGTTTTATTCCTAGCGCGCGCACACTATAGCCATCACTCTTCTTTAGCGTTTCAAAAGTAATCATCACTTTCGTTCGCTTTGTAGGTTTTTGACGATACGGTATTAGATTTTCGATGTACCTAGCTCCTTCAGTACTTATAGGCTGACTATAGGTAAGCTTATGCTAGTAAAATGTGTTCCTGGCTTTGTGTCGTAAAAGGACATAGGGTATACAAGATTGCTAGTCGAAATTCGTATTGATATCTTTACCGATTTATCTTACTTCTTAGATTAAGTAACACACCTGGAACCTCCTCATCATCCGTTTTCTGTCTGCAGCATCGAAGTACTGCATTTCCTTTATCCACTCGCAGAACCATTCTATTAGAATTGCTTGTGTGGCTGAAATAAAATCATACCACCTCAACTTTTAACCGCTTACGTCGGATTAATCCGACAAATATTTTCGTGTCCATTCCGCCAGGGTCGTATATGTATACAGCGTGGCGCTACAATGGCGACATTAATTTAAAACACATATACGTTTTCACATTTTGGTTTCTTGGAGAAATTATATTTCCATTAAACGTTATTATTTACGGATTTATTTAAAATTTTAGAAAATACTCGTAGCATCTTAGAGCAAATAAAGAACTGTCGCGCAGCAGTCATTTGCCGGGGTCACGGATCATAACATCGCATCAATGAAATTAAAACGAATAAGCAATACTATTAGGATGAAACAAATGCAAAGAGTAGGCGAATTGAAGGAAAGAGATCCCTTTGTCGGCGAGCGGCGCGGCGCAAGCGACGCGCGCCCTCCCTTCCACCCGCCGCCGCCGCCGCGCCGCCGCCGGGGCGCCGCACCGAAGTCGAATTCTTTTTTATTTGCTTTTCTAGTGCTAGCCGAACCCGTGTCCTTGACACACTTCTTCACACTGATGCGCATAATTACGTCGTCTAATATTTTTATGAATGTTTCCGCGAAAGAGACGCTATTGTTTTATTTATTTATTTTTGTGTAATTACGATAGTAATTAGATTATGGTAGTACTGCTTTGTTTTCGTTTTCTAAGCGTTTACATCTCTTGCGATACAGACGATTTTATTTGTGTTATTAGTGCTTGTGTTAACTTGTGATCGTGATGGCAAATACACATCCGAACTACACAGCAGCTGAATATGTGGACATGATCATAATTTACCGAGAATGTCAAAAATCGCGATCATCATATTGCGAAAGACAAATAAAAGCAGTGACTAGTGATGACAGTATAACTACTCGTAATAGTACCTAACAAGAGAGGGTGATATGATAAGTGTTTGATTAAGCACCTCCGCTGTAGGTACCACTTGTGCCGCTCGGTTTCTTTGATAAAATATGCCGTCAATGAATCGGACCGATCACGAGTAGGTACAAGACGCGTTGCGCGGTTACCAGCGCGCGAAGCGACGCGTTGCCGCTCCGAGTTAACGTAAGCGAGCTAAGTAAGTTGCTTTTTTATTATTTAGTTTGTTTGGAAACATTTTTTTTTCAGTTTACGAATTATTTTAACATATCAATATTTATTTATTTATTTATTTTATTTATTTATTAACTCAACATCACTATCATTACAGGAATTTCCTAATTCAATAGTGTGGCCATAATTTCAGTTTTATTATTTACAATAACATATTCTGTGCATCGTGGTTTATATGATTAATGGGCACTAACCCTACCCCTGTGGTAGCGCCACGTTGTATACGACCAAATAACACAGCTCGTTTAATCTGTATTATTATTACATCAGCACAGCTCGTTTCATCGGTATTTATTTTTCGTTTTTTTTTTTTCGGGCGCTGGGGGGCTCGCCAACTCATATAAAGTCGGGCGGTTAAAAGGTTAAATAAATAGGTACCTGCCTAATACTTACTAGCTGGTGGTTGCAGAACTTGCACTCGGATTCACGAAGGAACGTGGCGACTTACGGGTTGTAGGTCGTAGGTTCGAACCCAGACAGGCACTTTACTTTGTGTAGTAAATTATATCACCACTGCTCTCAAAACGGTAAAGGAAGTTATTGAGTAAGCCGGCCAAGAACCAAAAATTCGAAGATATGCGACATCTACAACCCCCACAGTGCCCGCGTGGTGGTTTACGGCCTACTTCCTCTCACCGAGAGGAGGCCTCCCAGCAGATGGGAACATTATGGCTGATTTTGCTGTGGTTGTAAGAGCCGCATGCGTTGGTCAGTTCGCAGATGTGGGTGACCATCCATTTCATACCAAGTCTTACCAAGGGATTAGGTACCTATTGTTTGTGGAGGTCAGATAGGCAGTAGCTCCATGCAAAAGTACTGGTATTCAGCTGCATCCAGTTTGACTGGAAGTCGGCCCCAACCTATTTGGTAAAGTGACTGCCCCGTTTTCTCGTGGTCGTTTTATTAGGAATTTCTTAGTAACGGACCGGATTTTGGAATTTGGCGGTGTGATGTCTGATGATGATCTCTCTCCGTTCATGTTGGATTGCGTGCCATCCCATCGGACTATGAGAGTGAGGGAGGAGAGAGTGCACCTGTGTCTGCGCACACACTAGTGTACTATAATATCACCCGCGCCAAAGGCTTTAATCTCCGTGGCGATGGCCGCCATGGCCAAACTACGGTCTGGAGGACTAATAGCCAACTATTAGTCTCTTTGGTGATTCATTAAGAACTTACGTCTATCCAGTTCATCGTCTTGTGCTCTCCTCAGGAGATTGGCCAGGGTATCCAGAAACCAGAATTCAGCTAAACTGCTCTTGTATCTTTTACATCCGACCAGATCTGCTAGAATATCTATGTATTTCTGTTGCGGCGTGGTCAGGATTTTTGGGATGGCTTGAGGGTCGATATTGGTTTTGAAATTCTCTGGGAGGACGTGGATCCTATAATGTGGAATAGCATTAAAAGCTGCTAAAGCGGTACAAGAGAGCTATTCGAATTTGTCGCTTTTGCACTACGTAACGGGGTTCAGTTCCCGTAAGGAAATATTATTTCATCGGTCAGTGTAGATCTTTGACAGTTGTAACGAGTCAGAAGTCCAAGAGTAACAACCAGTCTGAGCAAGGGATATCGTAGCCAGTAGCTGGGTTTTGGAGGTCAGATAGGCAGTCTGGTACGCCTACAGTATTTTTTAACTCACGAAGCGACGCGCGATTTACTTGTAGTAACCACGTGTGGAAACACGCTGTGAATATGTGTGTAAGCGCAGAAGCTCTCAGTACCGTCGAGACACGGGCGAAGATGGAAGCGTGTGTGTTATGTGCTGACACTACCTACTCGTCTTCACACACACATTCACAACGTGTTTGTACAATGGGTTACCACAAGTAAATTATGCTTCGCTTCGTGGGATAAAAATATTGTATAGCTGATCATACAGTATTTTTATTCGGTAAGACTGGAAGCCGACCCTAACATATCTGGGAAAAGGCTAGGCCTAATTTTTATTGAGTTAATAGTCCGCGCGGAACTAGTTGGCCGCGCCTTAGGTATGTGAGCGGTGGGACGAAGGGGCGGGGATGCAATACTCAGTACGTGCGTTGCGAACTGCCGCGCCGCCTCGCCCCTGTTCCCACCTCAGCGGTCAACTAGTTCCGCGCGGACTATAGTAACATAGTTTATTACCTATTCTGTTTCTCAATAGCCCTAACTTTATCAGACAGGACGAGTCGCAGAGAAGGCGTAGGGAATATCTCCGGTAATGACTCCAGCACTGTCTCCTCGGTGACTGACAGCAAGCCCTCTTCCTCCACCGCTTCGGTAGGTGCCTCCTGTTCTTCTTCAAGTGGTCCTGAATGTGAGCACTTATTTATTAATACTAGCTGACCCAGCGAACTTCGTACAGCCTCAGAATTGAAATCAGTCAATCTGTTCTCGAGATATCATTAAAGAAGCCGTTTCATACAAAATGTATGAGAAAATGAATTAAGTAAGTATCTTCATTTTTTTTCGTGAAATTTTCCCATGTTTTAGTAGTTATTCTGCCATTCGGGGCGGAGACAAATCCAAAAAATCAAAGATCATTAAAATCGGTCCAGCCGTTCTTGAATTATAAATGGTGCATCTAACCCGACTTTGTTTTATTTATTTATTTACCTAATACTTCAAGCACATAAATGTACAGAGGCGGACTTAATGGCATAGACATTTTCTACCAGTCAACCTTTTATATTATATCATAACATCACGCTTATAATCCCAAAGGGTGAGGCAGATGTATTCCTATAATACACCCACATTTCGCCAGTTATGTTTAAGTCCCATGTAATAGTGGGCGAGCCTATTGCCACTGGACACAAGTCAAGCACCCTAATTGCGTAACACTATCAATCGGAATCAGAATCATTTTGAAGCAAATTGCTATTCCATTGCTTCATAAGTTCAAAAAATTTGTCTGCTCAACACGTAAATAACGCAATGAATGTTGTTGAACTGTCAAAATGAAACCGATTCCGATTGATAATGTGTTACGCAATTGCCCCGCAGACCTCGCGCTGCTGCAATAGCTTGACACCTACCTACTTCCTAACCCTGGTGGTCTACCTACCTTGTTCTTCAGTAGTTCCAGTACTGCTTGATGTCTCAGAAGATACCACGGGCGACCGGAAGCACTCTAACCCTGAATCTGCCAGCAGTTTGTTCAACAGCTCCAAATGGACATTCTCTATTAAGTGAGAAGTCATTTTGGAATATTTTCAATCTCTTTTTCTACGTTTTTGCTTTTACAATTTTAACAATTTTAATGCTTAATAGGTTAAAACAAATGTCAATTTGATTTGACATAGATTTACCTAAGTATACATAAAAACTTTTTGTAATAAAGAGTGAACTCGGTAAAACCTATTTTTTTATAAACCTACTAGCTGCACACCGTGGTTGCACCCGCATAAATCTCGATCCCGTAGGAATATCGGGATAAAAAGTATCCTATATCCTAGATCAGGTCATGCTCTACCCGTGTTCCAAATTTCATTCAAATCCGTTCAGCCGTTTGAGCGTGAAAGCGTAACAAACAAACATAATAAAAAAAGTCAAATCTAGCTACTAGTTTAAATAAATAAATGATTGAACAAGGTTTCTTTACGACGCGTCGGTAGGTGCCTACCCTACCAATTCCTTCCACGTGTAAAGTTTTTCAATTTCATGAACGTTTTTATCATTTTTATCCTTGTGGATGTAATTCTAGGTCAAGCTCTTTTATAAAGAGGTTTATATTACAAGAAGCCATTCAATCTTACTGAAAACCTCAGCCACGTTTTTCGCAAGATCTTGAATAAAACCATCTTATTGATATGTACGAATGTTCGTTCATAAGCATGTACCTACTTGACCAATAATTCTCGTAGTTTAATACGTTCAAAATCTAGTCGCGGTCTCATCTCAGTGATAAACATAGAAAATGGTGATAAACAATAATAACAATATCAAAAACTTGTCAAAATTGTAGGGAAATTAGAGGTAGGTACCTACTTAAATATTTTTGACAGATTGTGACTGAGATCAGAGG
Source organism: Hydraecia micacea (assembly GCA_914767645.1). Taxonomy (NCBI): domain Eukaryota; kingdom Metazoa; phylum Arthropoda; class Insecta; order Lepidoptera; family Noctuidae; genus Hydraecia; species Hydraecia micacea. The sequence continues at coordinate 3,153,638 of OU611798.1, forward strand.
CAATTATCGTAATTTTAAGAACGTTGACAGTCTGATCTCAGTCTCAATCTGTCAAAAACACTTTGAATTTCCCTAAATTTTGACAAATTTTTGACATTATTTTGTTTGTCGCCGAGATTAGACTGCGACTAGATTTTGAACGTTTTAAATTACGAAAATTGGCTTTCTGACTGTGAACGTTCTTAAAATTACGAGAATTTCCCTTCAGATTGTCTAACTTGCCTAACTCATTATCATCATCATAATCAGCCTAGAATGCTGCTGATGTTACACTGCTGGGTCACATGACAGCCCTCCTCTCTGTGAGAGGGAGTGGCCGTAATCCACCAAGCGGGCCCAGTGCGGGTTGGTCGGGTGTCACATGACTTCGAATTTTTGGTTCTTGGACATGTCCTAGAACCAATTACCTTGCCTTGACCTTAACTTGAATTACCTTGACTGTACATGTAATCAAGGTTTAGTTTAGGTATCCATTTGCTGAAATTAATCGTTAAGCAAATGGATACCCTAAGTCAATTTACCATGTTAGAGCCATTTCATTGAATATACGGACAATGTAAGTTGCTTAAATATTAATTTTCCTGACTTTACAAACATAACATTACGCTTGTAAGCCCCGGACGGTTAGGCAGAGGTGTATTAGGTGTACCTACATCTAGTACACCCATTTCGCAACTTATTTTACTCTTACAATAGGTGGCGACCATATTGCCATCAGCCGGGCACGAATCCAAACCGAGGCTTCTACTGACAAATTAAACATAGAAAAACCCCATAACACTTTTGTATTGAGATGAATGTAGAAATTACTCCTCGTTCATCATCATCATTTCAGCCGAAAGACGTCCACTGGTGGACATAGGCCTCCCCAAATGGGGGGGGGGGGGGTTTGCCATAATCGCCACGCTTGGCAGGCGGGTTGGTGATCGTAGTATGGTGGTGAAATGCATAGAGAACGCTGCTGCCCATTCTCCGGTACGACCTTAAGTCGCCTTTTACGACACCCACGGGAAGCAGCAGAATTTACTCCTGACCTCATATTTCTAATCCAATGCCCTCCAAATCTAATGGTTTTCGTTCCATTTCTTTTTCGGGGAACGGTTCGACGCCCCAAATTAATGAATTCGTTGGATTTTTAAATGAGACGTGAGAATCGGTCGTTAAATAGAATTTAGAAGTCTATAAAGGTTTGTTTGTTTTATCGTGCTAAGTTTCGCTAGCTAATTTATTTTGACCATATATTTTAACCACGCGTTCGTATTTCTGAAGATAGGCGAGCAGTAGGTACGTAGGTAGGTATAGTAATTCTAATTACACACATCTTCCTTTTAATTCCTAAGGGTGAAAATCAGCATAATTATTTTATAAAGCATGTTCCTAAGCCCCTTTGTATCACCCCTTCAGCATAATTTGCTTTCAAAAGCGGGAAACTATTTGAAAACTAGAGAACTACATCAAAAGATGTTGTGCTGAATTCATTAAAATTATTCACACGTGAACGGACCGCCGGATAATTGGAGGAGCTACCAAAATAAGGGGCACCGCCGAATATCGGGAATCAGATAAAAGAGGTAGAGATTTTGTCGCTTTTTCTTAAATTAATTTATTTAATCATTTATGTCCATACATATTTAAAACTCAAACTCAAAACATTTATTTCAAATAAACCAATTACAGGCACATTTGAATTGTCAAGGGGTCGGTCAGTCAGAAAGATGAAGCTAGTTGCCCATTCCAAGGCGTAGTAGGTACAGTCAACAAAAGAGATAAGTATGCAGGATCGTCGGTTATAGTTGAAGTTTAGTAAGAAACCGATGGATGTTCACGAATAAAATTTTATTTTATTAACAGAAAACAAACAGCTCATTTATCAAATTAAACTTCAGTCGGTAATATCCATCGGTTTCTTACTAAACTTCAACTATATCCGACGATCCTGCATACTTATCTCTTTTGTTGACTGTACCTATGGAGAAAAACGGGCAAGAAACTACATGGACACTCTTTTAAATCATAAAATTGTAACAAAATATTGGTTACTTACATCATTCATGTTGAAATTATACATGTGAGAACGATGTAGAAAGACGTGCACGTTAAAAGCTTCCGTACTAAAAAAATATAAAAACAGAAAAAAAAAACAATTCAGAAATGAAAATAAATTAAAATAAGCCGTGGCGGGCGTGGCGGCAGAGAAATATATAAACAGACAAGAAAATAAAGAACAGAAAAGTAGGTACAGACGCCAGCAAATCAAGCTACCCGAAACTGTAAAATTTTTCCAATTAACAGAAATTTGACAGATAGTAGCTTGATGTGCTGGCGTCTGTACAAAGGTGATGCTTATTTCTATAGTATCTCTTCCAGCATACCTGCGATAGGAAAGTAGATAAAGAGATGTAGAGAGCGTGTGTAAGAGTAAAAGCGAAAATAAAATACATAAAATCAAGAATAATTAATTCACTTAGGGCTGATATTGGTCAGTGGGTCGCCTTTGGGGCGGATGATGATCGATGTTTCCCCAAATGAGCGATAAGGGTGACAAGTTGTACTTACTGATACTGAACAAAGTTCGTTCTAGTTTCCTTTACCCTAAGTGCCTACCTACTAAAAGTTGTGTTGTTGATAATTATGTGTATGACGTGTATTACTAGGTACTTACCTAAGTCGTGAAAACTTAAGTACTTAGGTACCAAACAAACCATTTCCGTTATCATAGGTATTCCTGCATTTATAAAAACAGTTGGAATCTCCGCTTCTACCTTGCACCATCGCCAACAGGAGTCGTAAGGCACAAGGCTCGACTCAACAAGTTCTAATTACTGAGAACAGCGACATTCATACCTCTATTTATATTTTGATTCAGACGCTGAGCTGGCTATTAATGAACAGACGCCAGCACATCGAGCTACTACAATCTGTCAAATTTCTTTAATAGATTTTCAACTTTATCGCTAAAGCTTTAGGTTCAAAGTTGATTGGGAAAATTTGACAGTTTCGGGTAGCTTGATGTGCTGGCGTCTGTGCTATAGTTTGGTGTAGTATAGTCTTGTTATACATTTATACTAATATTAAGTATAAAGACGTAATTTTTTTTTGTTTGCATATAGGAGGTAAAGTTAATCTCTTGAACTACCAGTCGGATTTGGAAAATTATTTTTACATTTGATAGCCCAATTCTTGAGGAAGGCTATAGGCTATTTAACATCACGCTAGAACTCTTAGGAGCCGAGCAAAAATAAAACAGTAACAAAGAACGCTAAACTAAAACGAAGTAATATCGCGGGCAGGCGACGCGATGCGAACGAAGAATCAAAACAAATCGCGATCAGAAGCTAGCAACGATGAGCAGTGGTGGCCCAGTGGTATCGGCCGCGACTTACGAGTTGTAGGTCGTAGGTTCTAACCCAGACAGGCGCTTTACATAACATACATAATCAGCCTATAATGTTCCCACTGCTGGGACACAGGCCTCCAAAGTAAAGCGTAGTAGTAGCGAATCTACCTAGCTTTTTCCCAACTATGTTGGGGTGGTCTTCCAGTCTCACTGGATGCAGCTGGATACCATTATACCAGTATTTTATATGAAGCGACTGCCTATCTGACCTCCACAACCCAGTTACTTGGTAATACATCAGTACCCCTTGGTAAGACTGGTTGTCAGACTTTCGGGCTTCTGACGACCCGTAACGACTGCCAAAGATCCACGAATGACAGCCGGGACCAACAGCTCAACGTGCTTTCCGGGGCACGGAGGGGTCTCAGTATGTAAAGATGGTCACCCATCCACGGAGACGGACACGCAAGCCCATCAACGCAACGCAAGAACTAATTAGCATTAATTGAATTATTAAAGTTAATTTCAAAGATAAACGGCGAGATGAGAGAAAGTCATTAAAATTAGAATGTTACAACAATACGATGACGGAAGCGCCGCCGGACGCCACCGGACGGACAGACGGCCACAGGACATCACGAGTAAACTGATACGCGTTAGGTGTGGTACTCAATTGTGTTAGCCGACTGATGGAAATAGGATTGTGTGTTTTACGAACACAGAGTGATTTTTAGTTTCGTTTTAGCGTCTTGTCATGTACAACCATGTCAGGTTGTAGCCTCTACAGTAGTACCTATTGATAAAAAGGACTAAGGCACCTCGCCTACGGCGACTTTTTGTAGCGATGCTGTATGTAGCACAGGCAACTAAAGGATCACGGGTGGGTTTTAGTCAGTAAAAGTCTGACATGTCAATTTCTCCCGCTCCGCCCAGAGCGGGAGAAGTTATTTGATGATTTCCTACCAAAAAAAAAGGCCTAAGAGTGGAGAACAGAGCTAAGTGGGAAGTATTACTCATAAAATGTCATGGGTAGAGGTGGACTAGTCTAATTGTCAGCAGTATAAAAGTACCCTACAATTAGGTACAGACGCCAGCACATCACACAAATACATACATAAAGTATATTATACTAATCTAAATAAATATATACATATATATATATATAATAGTAAACATGAACAAAGAAAAATATAATGATGAAGTTTAAGGAGAGAGGAAGTGCTTTTTTATCATAATTTTAAAAGTGGACCGCACATCAACCTACTACAATCTTTCAAATTTCTTTAATAAATTTTCAACTTTATCGCTAAAGCATAAGGTTCAAAGTTGATTGGAAAAAATTTACAGTTTCGAGTAGCTTGATGTGCTGGCGTCTATACCATTACTCATCGAATACGAATTCAGTTTAACATTATGAAATCCGATCATTGTTTCAATTTTGAAGTTCATGCTTCAAATGGGTCACGGGTTCGAATCGTGCGTCATTTATATGGCAGACAAAAAGTCCCGCTGCCGATGTTTTATAGGTATGTACTTATAACGTTGAAACACCAAGCGCGAAAGGATGACACATGAAAACCTAATTTGTATGTACAGACGCCAGCACATCAAGGTACCCGAAACTGTCAAATTTTCCCAATCAACTTTGAACCTTATGCTATAACGATAAAGTTGAAAATCTATTAATGAAACTTGACAGAATGTAGTAGCTTGATGTGCTGGCGTCTGTACTTAGCTAAGTACCAATTAGTTGCAAGTTTTGCTGCCGAGTAAAGACCTGGATTCGATTCCTGGATTTTGCAAAATGTTATACTTACTTACTTTTCTGTCAGTAGGTATAACATGTGGGCAGTAGGCAATAGCAGTTGGAATTGTGAACACAGAGTCCCAAGTTTGATTCCCAGTTCATTCGGTGTTATTCAATTCCATAGTAGCATCCCTGGAAATTGGAATTGAACCCGTTCAATGGCAATATGCTTGCCTAATGGTACATAGGGCGCCAATATTGAAACAGTAGATATACTTCTGGCAACCCTTTTAAGAAATACTGAAATAACCTCATATTGCTCATACCTCATCATCATCTGCTTAGCCTTTTCCCAACTATGTTGGGGTTGGCTTCCAGTCTAACCGGATGCAGCTGAATACCAGTATTTTACATGGAGCGACTGCCTATCTGACCTCCACAACCCAGTTACTAGATAATACGATACCCCTTGGTAAGACTGGTTGTCAGATTTTCGGGCTTCTGACGACCCGTAACGACTGTCAAAGATCCACGAATGACAGCCGGGACCAACGGCTTAACGTGCTTTCCGAGGCACGGAGGGGTCTTGGTATGTAAATATGGTCACCCATCCATGGACCAACCGCGGCAAGCGTAGCTTAACCTGATCGATCAACCCGTGCGGCTGATATTATTTAGCCACAAGCCCTTGCTCATACCTATCATACTTTATTAACCGCACCGTAGGTACCAAAAAATCATCAGAAATCAGCAACATTGTCTTCACAAAGAATCCTCTACAAAAATAAATTCTCTCGATCATTTAAAATTTAAACAATCTTAAAAAGTTCCTTCGTCCAGTGTGTACCGAGTTTAAGAAAAAAATAAAGCGTCCATCATACGCACTGAGTGTGCGTATCGTGTGTGTGTGCATGAGTCACGCACACAAGCTCGTTTAGTGCGTGTATGGCAAAAATGCAACTCCGCGACTTGGTTAAATATCGGACGGATAGAGAGCTAGTGGAGGTGAGTTGGTGTGTGAATTAATTTAATTTAAATTTTTTCGTGTTTTTTTTCCATTTATTTTTCTTTTTTTTTTTCGCCACATAACTTTATGCTTATACTTACTCAACAAACTAAGTAGTTTTAAGTACGTAGAAGTTGTTTTTGAAAACTCTTTTGTTGGAGATCCTAAATCAATAAAACCACGACGAAATAATTCCATCTATTATTGAAAATGCTTGAATTTCTTGTGTAGTGATTTTAATAGGTAAGATATATTTTTTTAACGGGTATTTTATGACTATTATCCATAAGAAAGCAGAACTGTTAGTGTCAGTGACCTTATCTTTTTTTTGTGAAAAATATTGAGCACAAAGGCTACTCCACTCCTTCTCCTACTCCCAACTTCCCCAACTGGCAAGGTGAATGAACTCACGAAATGAACGCACACTCACACACAAACACACACAACACAGGACACGTTGCTGTAGGTTAGTTATGTTATGCCAAGTTCATTGAACGATTTTTAATTACACCAATCACTTACGAGTAAAGTTTAAGGTTGGTAGCGGATTTCTTTTTTTCGAATTTTGAATTTTCGTATCTTGGGATTTTTGAAAATGGTAAATTTTTGTTTTGGAAAGGAAGATAATCAGCGTGTTCTCTCTTTTGGAAATACCTCGAATGGTGAATCTATATAAATAATTATTGTATTAAATCAAATTGGAAGAATTTAGCTATTTGGCTTTTAAAGTAATCTGGCTTGAGTGACCCAAATAAAAAATACATGCGTTTATTCCATGTAACTCCCGATTTACAAAGAAAATGTCAACTAACATCTATTCCCCAAAATATTTTTTGTGATTCTAAAAGTTATCTTTCACCCTTTCTCTTAAGTCCGTCTTCTCTTCGCAACCGTTATACGCCAAGCATTAACCCCGTTGCTTGAACGACCCTCATTCCTAGATAATAAAGCTATAATCACCAGCTTTTGTACAAATCTTCATAAGTTTCTTCTCATTATACATTTTTGCCCTACGCCTATTCTAAAGGACCTCATCCAAAATGTAAAGACGCTCACATTACCCAATCAAATGCAAGCCTTATGAGGGGTAGTAAAATCCGTTTAATAAAATTTGGAGTAATTTTCTCAACCATCCACAGATTAGAGACTTATACATTGATGGAGATGGTTCTATCCATTTCATTATGGATCAAAATCTCAAAAAATTCGTCGTAGCAAATGCATGTATTAATTATGTGTGACCAATTTACGATAGGTTGTGAAGTGCTTTTTTAATCTTGCATGTTTCAAGCAAGGGCCTGATCTACTAGACGATGGTACGTAGATTTTTGTTGATTCCTGGTCAAGACAATAGGTGGCGTTAGGTAGCTATACTGATCGAACATGCAATGAGTTTAATTTAAAAACGGATTTTGAAAAAATAATAAAACAGGACGGATTCTGTTAAAGAATTTTTATACGTTATCACTTATCAGTATCACAATCAACCAGAAGGCCAAGAATAAATAAAATAACATTAAACATTTACATTATTTGGGTAAGAGGTGTCCACTATTCTCAATTTAGGAGTATTTCATACATAAAACATTGTCAACCTAAAATGGCATATTTAAGATTTTTTTCTTGTCTTTTTACAACATTGTTTTCCGAAATATTCTGTATTCATGGATATCAGAAGGCCAATTCCCGTTATTAAAAACGTTCAAAATCTAGTCGCAATCTCATCTCAGCGACAATCAATGTCAAAAACTTGTCAAAAATGTAGGGAAATTAGAGGTATTTTTGACAGATTGAGACTGAGATCAGACTGTGAACGTTCTTAAAATTACGAGAATTGCTTCTCTGGTTTGATATGGATCTCGTATTGCCTTGCTACGGTTCATTGCAAAAACAATTGAAGCTTCAATAACCAGCTGTCAATCAACTTGTTTTGTTGGAATATAGATAATTTCTACTTTTTTTTTATTTCTCCAGTCCACCTCACAGAGGGATATCCTTAGTGATACGTTTCATAAGTTGAATGACCGTTAGTGAAGGCGTGCGGCGCAATTCATCAAACTGCAATAATGTGTGTAAACGGCCGGGATGGGACCTAGATGCCAGCTAGGGGCAGTTCCTACCCTTGCAGCGGACAGCGCTTTATAGACTATGCTGTGTGCTAAATAAGTTTATTTTACTGAGTATATTTATTTTCGGAAGTTGATTTAGCAATTTTTTGTGTTAATTTATTGTTTGGGGATGTGAATGAGTTTGTATGCGAGAAAGTGAGTTTGTGTAAAGAAAGAGGAAAGCGCTGCAACGGTTTGTCTATGAAGCGCTTCCTGCTTTTTTTATAAAATTCATCCCCTATCTATCGCTGACAGGGGCGCCGGCTATTGGTGGAGCCCTAACGTCGGTTTTCTAACTAAAATCATGAAAATACCACCCTTTATGCCAACACTGGTTTTAAACAAAACAATACCTTCGCCATTTTATTTTTTTTCCTGCTAATCTGCAAGGGTCCTAGTTTCAAGGGGTAATGACCGAGAAGTTGAATAGCTATTTTTGCAATTTACGCTCAGCTTCGTTTGAGCATAAATTTATATAGCCGTGTTGGTTTGCATAAAATTAATTAACCATTTAAATTAATTATTGAAATGGGTGACGGCTGAAGGTTTTTTTTTTGCCTAAATATGGATATTTGTACGTTTTTATGTTAATTTTAAGAATAGTAGAGTATTCTAAGTAAATAATGGTTTAATGAAATAGGGGTGAAAAATTGTCGTGGAGTTAAAATTACAGCGATAATCGATCGACTTAGAATAGGTATGCATGGCAATATGATGACCATTTAGCAAAGTGTGTACTTATAATTTTATTGTTTATTGATAATATTAAAGCCTTATGGGATTTTTAATGTTTAATTATTGGGTACCTAGTTACCATGAGGTCATTAAATTTTTTTGTAGTAATTTAGAGAATGATTAAAAAACATTTTTTTTTCTAGATAATCACCTCAATTTGTTTTTTTTTTTAGTTTACAACGTAGCTATTGCATGCACTTATATCTATCTCAACATTTTTCTCAAACAAAAAACAAAAAAAAATACGAAAAATCTTAAAAACGCTCATAAATCAAGCACAACAATCTAAAAATCGTGCGACCGTACCTAAAAACCGTGTTTCTATCATTAAATCACTCGGGCCGGTTCGGACCGGCCTAGACGGAACCGGTCCGGTTCGTTCTGTGTTTTTGTAGCGGCAGGTGACGGGATACGAACTCTTCTTATTGTGGTGTCGGTCAAGCACCTTGTGTGAACAAGTTGCGTTATACTTTGAGATTTTATGGCGAACCAATCGTCCGTAACTGTTTTTTTTTTTCGTTTTTTTTTTAATTAGAGCTTTTGTTTGAATTTAATTAGAAGCGCTGTGGGGTTGGAAGCTACTTGGCAGCAATAAAAAATGTGGTTATAATTTAAATTTGCAAAAATAAAAAATAATATTTTTGAGTTACGCCTTTCTGACACTGCGGGGCTTCTAGATTTTTTATTAGTTACAAATATTTTAATGGCTAAGAGATAAATTGATGGCAAAAGTTATAAAAATGTTTATTCTGCCTGTGTATTGGTTCATTAGTTAACCATAGACGTATAATTATACGTCATGCGTAATTGCATTTCCATCTTATAATGAAATCCATTTTCTAAGCAATAAAAAAGAATTAAAACCTCATTCAAAAAAGATAAGGCGGGAAGGTGCTACCGTATTAAAAAAAAAGACTAACCAATGAGAAACAAGTATGGCGCGTTCAAACACAAAATCCGGTTCGATATTAGAATGCCGAAATTCGAATCACGTGCCGACGCACACATGCGCAACCAGCGCAACATCCGTGACCTACCACAACGTTATCGAAAAATACATTAAAAATACAAACATATACATATGACATCGTATGCACCCACACGCCTGTTGAATACAAAATATAATAAAAATTCATAATAAAAAGATATTTTTGGCGCGAACCGCATTCGAATGCATCGCAGAGCGCGGGACAGATAATTTTTGTGACGCACACACATAAACATAAAAACGCACATTGACGCAAAATTTCAAAAAGCGAACGCCGTGAATGAGATAATCGGTATTCATTGTGCACACGAAAATGTGTATGTTTCATAATGGGTGTGAGCAGGACAGGTACATTTCCGTTGTTTCGTTCGGCCAAAATGCGGCCAATATAAGAATGACGCGTCTAAGGCCGTTGACCTGCAGGGTGGAGTCAGTTTGGTTGAAAACTTTTTTGTAACTATTTTTATTTATTTAAAGAACATACGAACTTGTTATACAGTCTATAAACTTTTCATTTGTTTATAAAGATTACCATAATTATAGTCAGTTAATTTATTTATGTAAGTATAGTAAAATTAAACAATTTGATGTCTTATTTGTGTAAAATTGTCATTGCAGCCAGTTATAAATTTTAGAAAAATATGTCATAGATTGTATTAGTTATTTTTTAAATACTAAAACATTCTATTAAAATAAATGTATAAAAACTTGAGCTTGCAGGTGCGTTTTTAAAAGCATAATAGTAAAGTGTCCAGCTGTTTCGTAGAATGGTAACAGACCAAACGGACAAACATAGCATATTTTTACTTTTATTAGCTATTGTACCTGAATTTGTTACAGCTAATTCTGCTAACGGATTTTAATTTAAAACATAAAAATGTGCCAGTGACCTATTAGAATTTAAAAACGTTAAGTACCTACTTAAGTAAATATTTTGAGTTCTCAAGTGATATTACCTAAGTATTTGTTTTGCATTAATACATTCAGTTGATTAATTCTCTTTTTGTTTAAACTACCTACTTAATGTTTTTGCATTTATTAGTAGTTTGATCAAATGCTCCTAGCTTCTGAAAAAGACAATATCATATCAGTTGCTTACCGCTCAAGACTGGTCATGCGGAGACGATCCTGGCTGCAACCTTAATCATCTCTACCAAAAGAAAAAAATAAATGTATTGTCTTCAAAACCGAAACCGAGAGGGGCTTGTGCTTGTATCGATTAGGTTAAGCTACACTTGCCGCGGTTGGTCCGTGGATGGGTGACCATCTTTACATACCAGGACCCCTCCGTGCCTCGGAAAGCACGTTAAGCCGTTGGTCCCGGTTGTCATTCGTGGATCTTTGACAGTCGTTACGGGTCGTGAGAAGCCCGAAAATCTGACAACCAGTCTTACCAAGGGGTATCGTATTACCCATTAACTGGGTTGTGGAGGTCAGATAGGCAGTCGCTCCTTGTAAAATACTGGTATTCAGCTGCATCCGGTTAGACTGGAAGCCGACCCCAACATAGTTGGGAAAAGGCTAGGCAGATGACGATGTCTTCAAAACCGAAATAGATATATACCTACCTATATACACAAACCTATTAATATAATATAATTATACATCCAATTAAGCACATCTAATAATTTACAATTTAAAATAATATTGATTTGCTACTTAGCCCTCTTCCTCTCTCCTAACTTTGCTGTGCCCGACAGGGTCCATATTGATCTTTTACTTTGTAATACCATCTATGTAATACATATGGAATGCAATAAAGAATTGAGTATTGAGATACAAAGTTTCAACTTGATAGGCCAAGAAAAAGTGGCCTAAATTAATTAACTTGCAAGATTTCATCTTGAACATAAAACTTGACGAAAAAAAGCTCATCATTGGATTTTTTCTGTAATTTCTGAAAAAAAGGTTATTATTATTTACAATAATTAACTAAGTAGGTACCTATGACATTACTCTCTTAAAATATTCGCCCCGTAGGTTATCGTACGAGCCCGTACAGTAAACCACAGTCTATGGTACCAATTTGACTTTAACCGTGCTTCAATTTCGTGTTACTAAGGGCGGTTATCTGATAACGTTTTCAGGGCCAACATGGCCAGAGATCGCATAAGACATCGGGAGGTTTGGAGGCCTTTGCCCAGTAAAAAAAAGGGCGATTATAGTTATCTACTACCGAAATTAAAATGCGCTGGTTCGTCTGGTAGTAAAACAAAGTATATTATGTTGTGTTAATCAAAAGTAAAACCCAAAAGGTAGAATAAGCATAGACAATAAAGGTATAAAAAGGTAAAATATCAAAAGGAAGAAAAGACTTGCACAATAGTCTTTCACGTGTTACTAGGGACGAAGGATTTAAGCGCAGAGTGCTGCAAGGATCTTGATACACCTGAATGACATTGACAATACAGAAATTGTATTGAAAAACAAGATATCGGTGTTAGTTCCGATTTTGGCCACGCGCCAAAAGATCAATAATAGCGCTGTATATTGTAACAATTTTACTTAGCATAGCATAATTCAGCTTATAATGTTCCCACTGCTAGGACACATGCCTCCTCTATGTGAGAGGGTGTGGGCTGTAATCCACCAAGCGGCTCCAATACGGGTTGGTAGATTTCACATAATTATCATCGAATTTTTGGTTCTAGGACATGCCAGTTTCCTCACGATGTTTCGAGAGCAGTGGTGATGAAATAATTTACACAAAGTAAAGCGCCTGTCTGGGTGCCAACCTATGACCAATTTGACTTTGACTGTCTGGAATTTGACTTAGACAAACAAGGCTTTAATTTCGTGGCAATAGGGGTGGTTATCGTAGCTCAAATTTTACCGCTGACGTAGAGTAGACTGTACATACAAAACGTCGTCATTTTGTCGATGGTCTTATTTTCGCGGTTGCACCGAGTCGCCGACCGACGTCAAGGCCGCGTCGAATTCGCGGCGCGAGCGCAGCCGCGGTCGTAGGCACGAGAGGAGTAAGTGAGGAATTTAAAAGAATGGAATTTTTTGAACTTTTTTTAAGTTGGTTTCCTAGGGTTGCGTGTCCTGTCAGTTGCACGTTACAGGAACTGATGGACGCTAGTGATGGCGTCAAACACGTAGCCGAATTCTGGGCCGAGTCCATTTAGATAAGAAGAAGAAAAACAGACAATTGCCAACTCAGCTTATCGCAGTCCACTGCTGGTCATAGGCCTCTTCCAGGCTGCGCCACAACACCTTACACTCCGCCTTCCGCATCCAGTCCGTTCCAGCCACCTTCTTTAGGTCGTCCGTCCATCTAGCTGAGGGGCGTCCCATACTACGCTTGCCGATACGCGGTCTTCACTCCAGGACTCGTCTGTTCCACCGGCCATCGGTCCTTCGACAAACATGGCCAGCCCACTGCCACTTTAGTTGCTCACTCTGCAAGCTATGTCGCAACTAGGTATTGTAAATCATCTAATCTAGAGGATACACAATGTCCATTGTCTCGGTGCTTTTTTGATTGGTCACTCACATACCTACTCACATCACATCACTAGATTCTGGTTTACGGGAATTGCTGTTTCTAGGAATAAGAGTGTTAGTACCAACCTAAAAATAAGAAAATACCAACGTTATCTCTATCTGAAATGCTAACACAGTAAAAAACGCAAAACCCGAGTTACACCACACACACAGACACATAAACACAGATAAAAATCTCAAAATCTGAGATATGTCAGTTGCGTGTCGTGCGCAAGCGCAGCACGAAGCATTGACTCTTGCGCTTTGTAATAACTTGACATTTAGGAGCGGAGCCTTCGTAAAATTTTAAACAATCGCTAGCCTTGATCCTTTGGTCAAAACGTAGGTTTTAAATTATATTATTGAGCTGGTTTTTCTTTAAGGGTTTAGCAGAAGTGTAGCTACACTGCTTTAAGGCTATTTTTATCACTGTGTAAGTGGACCAGACCCACTGAACCTTTAATAAACGATTGGGCAACTAGCTTCAACGTTCTGACCGACTCCTTGATAATTTGAAAGTGCCTGTAAATGGTTTAAAGGAAATAAATGCTTTGAATTTGAGTTTCAATAGAATAGACATTTATTTTGTAAATATGGGTACCTACCTAATACACCCGCACTGGGCCCGCGTGGAGGATTATGGCTCACTCCCTCTCACGGAGAAGAGGCTTGTGTCCCAAGTTGGGACTCCCAACAGTGAGTGGGAACAGTATAGATTATGCAAGTATGATCTACTAATATGTTGATTATCAGATACTGGCGTCGATTCCTTTGTTCACAAACTAAACTAAATTTAAATTCAGTGCATCATTTTCTTTCTATTTCATTAAGAAAAGGACTGCAGATAAGTTTAGTCCTGTCAAATTAATATACTCCATAGACAAGTCTAGTCGTGATTAAAAAATTGGCTACTAAAAATACGTCGGTTTTCGTCAGACGCTGAGTAATATGATATTTTTCTTCTGTCCTTTTCTTAATAAAATAGAAAGAAAAAGATGGACTGAACTTAAATTTAGTTTAGTTTGTGAACAAGGGAATCGCCGCCAATATTCCATTTTCCATAGACTGTGTAGAGCAGCTGCCAAATAATTACACAACAGACAGCTATCAACAGCAAAACTACACTCTTTACGGTTTTCGAAACCCCAGTTAGATATGACTTATAAAACCAATATTAGTCAGCAAAATTACCCATTTTTCAATAATTATTTCTCAGTTACCATTTAAGCCACGCATAATAATTCGTATCTACAAACACTAGATTCTAATGCCCACGACCTAGGCAGCTAGCTAGATGCACTAGCTATAAAATGACCACCTGTCCCAGTGTCCAAGCCAGTGGCAGATGCGTGGCTTAGAGGTAAACTGGTTTAGACCTAATATGGACGCCTTGTGCCTCCTGATAGCGCTCGTCTTTCATTATCATTGAGAGTTACAATTGGAAATTACGAAGTGATATTGTTTTTGGTTGTCTTGTTTAATTGTTGAATGTATTAAGAGGTCTTTGAGGAGAGGAAAGGAGAGAGGAGAGGTGTTTTTGGTACTTATTTGTTTGTGATGTAGAATGAAGAAATTTTATTTTAAATAAATCTTAACCTACTTAATTAATAAAATAATCACCCTCCTGAGTCCTGGCTATCTCAATGTATAGGTAAATAACTTTAAATAACATTATGCAACTACATAAATAAAATAAAAAAATACGTTTATTTGCGGTAAACATTGCGCAAAAAAGAACAGAAAAACAAAAAAAGAACAAGTTGGGGGAAAACATGAACATCCTCGTTTTTGGAAAATTTATCAATTATATTGGTACTTCCAAAAACACACGTTTTTCATGAGCTGCTCGCACGCAAAAGATTAAAAAAATCTTAAATTTTCTTAAATACAATTTAAAACTATTTCATCACCATCAACCCACACATTCCTGAAGTAAAAAACAGCACCTTTTTTCCACTCAAACCCGCTGCTCAAAAGCGCACAAAGGTCGACGATCCCACTCAATAAAACAGAGATGATCAACATAGAGGACGGAATATTTTTTCCGCGGACATTAACCCATAGCTCTGTCGGTTACAGTGTGTCGCGGCGTGAAGGCTCACGCTTATGTGAGTTTAGGATACGTAGCGTTAGCAGAAACAATTGAACGCAGGGGTTCTATTTTTAGAACTTAATTGTATAAAGACTGTCAAATGTTTTAACCTTTTTGAGTCGCTATGAAAATAGTCTATTAATAAAGATATTATACTTACTGGTTGAATACTTAAAAGATTTGATACCATTGAAAGAAAGGTCAAAGCCAAAGTATTTATTTCAAATAGGCAAAATAAAAGGCGCTTTTGAATATCAAAATTTACAATAACATAGAGTTGATTCTAGTCGCCCCTTCCAAAAGATAGTTTTCGTATGGAGAAGAATGGGCAAGGAACTACACCGTCCAAAGTAATTTTATAAACAATTTAAATGACGACTGGCCATGTAATGTGTGTATTACGTATTCTTACATACTTTATTCAAGTGGACGAACGATATTCTGCTGTTACGAAAGTCTAAATCCAATTTTTATGTCCGAATTCGGCGCACCTATAAAGATTTCTTGTCACTAATGTTCACAAGCCCTGAAATATGTCAAAATCTAACACAAATCCAGAGATCGCAAACCTAAAACAGCAAATATACTTAAATCACAAAATCATTCAGATTATGCAGACGGTGTGTGCCGTTACACTGTGCATCGTGTAGCGTGGCGATTGGGCAATATCTGCCGGGCAATGATCACAGCCTGCGCTATAGCCCAGTGGGTTACTGGCCAAACTGAGCGTGCGGGCATTAATTGTGTACCTTATCATTTTTGTAGCTCACTACACATTGCTCAAAGTGTCACGCTTTTCCGGGGCAATGAAATGGGCAATGATTTTGAATTAAAGGTTCGTTGTGTTACGATGTGTTTGTATGTTTTTATAGAGGTTAGAAGTACAGTCAGGGAAGTTAATTGCAGTCAGGGAATAGTTAAGCAAATTGACACCCTACATCTATTTGACGTGTCCCTAGCCATTTCATACAATTAAATTGTCAAAGAATGAAAGTTGTCATTTGAAACGGTTAATTAATTTCAGTATCCCCTTACTTTATCTATATAATAGCTTCTTGTCATTTTGAAGCTGAAAGATGATATCTTATGCAAATATTGAAGATAGAATTTGACAGACATATAAAAAAGAAAATATGTATTTTACACACAATTAAAAAAATTAAGAAAAAATATATTTTGGACAAAATAGGGGCCAGTTCAGTAAGTATAATGCCAGACAACAACTTATCTTTGTAATCGGTCAAATTAAACGCATCACTCCATAGAAATGTAAGGACACTCGTACAAGTCAACAATAAAAGTGTTACTAGACGAGACAGTTCACGACAATCAGACAGTTTTTAGTACTTGTCTAGATTAGCCTTTACACTAATCCTCTTAAATGGCGTCCCCTTTCAAAGTAATTAACAGAACTGCAATTTATTTTAATCTGGGATTCAGTTTTATTGGACCGAATTATTCGCTCTTTATAGAGATAAAGAGAAAGGAAACGATGGATGGATTATGTGAAAGATTTTCTATAAAATGGTTGACTAAATAATATTCCTCCAAACCGAATTTCGGCCATGGCAACCTATCTGAATGGAGACCAGCCAATTTCGCGGGAGATATTTTCGTGCACAAGGGTGTGCGCAGACACAGGTGCACTCACTCTTCGCTCACTCTCATAGTCCGATGAGACGGCCAGCAGACGCGACCGGAGAGAGATCAGGCGTATTTTCCGAGGGCATCACACCGCCAACTTCCAAACTCCAGGCTGTTACTAAGAAAAGGGGTGACGGGTGACTACTGAGGTGACGGCGATGAAGAAAACATCAGAATGAGTCAAATTTTGTGCCCGTATAATAGCGATAGGCTCGCCCCCTAATTTTATGGGATTGAAGCAGTTGCAACTTACGAGTTAGGTCGTAGGTTCGAACCCAGACAGGCGCTTTACTTTGTGTATTTTTATTTCATCACCACTACTCTCAAAACGGTGAAGGAAAACATCGTGAGGAAACCGGCATGATCTAGAACCAAAAATTCGAGGACATGTGACATCTACCAACCAGCACTGGACCCGCGTGGTGGATTACGGCCCACTACCTCTCACCGAGAGGAGGCCTGTGTCCCAGCAGTGGCATTATAGGCTGCTGATTATGTTATGTATAACATAGGTAACTGGCGGTATTTATTTATAGCTTTTCTTTTTTGGCATCCCACGAAAAATTTCAACGCAGGCGGGTTCAGAATCATTAGCTAAAATTCTTGGTTACAGTTTTCGCGTCGATGCTGTCATCCTGTATATCTACACCACACCCGCAATAGAACACTTCTGCCAACCTTATCGAGTTATACAACCTTGATGTTATGTCTAGTTTGAAATAAATCAAGGCATCTTTTAGCACATCATCACGAGGCATAACCTGGGTAATACATGACAAGTTTATGAAATCCTCGTGCCTCTGGGTGTAATAAGGGTGTTATGCTGCGTATGGTTGCAGACCTTAGGTGCGACTGAGCGTTGTCGGTTTATGGTGGCCGTAAATTGAGAGTGCTCGTAACTGCCTCCTGCATTAGCTGTAGACGTACCGGCAGTACTATGGGAAGTCGGGAGTTTGTCGCTTATGGGGGATTTCTGAAGCAGCTAAAATTTTCTCTGTGGCTCTAAGACAACTGGTTGGTTTCCAGGTGGTTCGATTGCCACAAGGGCTTCTGTGCTTCTGCTTGGTTTCTACAAGGAATTTGTTGCCTTTAAGGAGCATATTTTGGGGTAGGTAATACTCCAAAACCTGCTTGCGTGTGAAAGGGGCATTATATGGAAATGAATTACCAAACATACCTAAGTGGCAGTGGGCAGTGCACATTGCTCGCAGAACCGATGGCTGGTGGGGCCGAAAGGTTCTGGAATGGCGACCGTGTACCGGAAGACTAGGAAGGCCTCCCACAAAGTGGACCTAGGAAGTGGTGAAGGGCGCGTTTTGGGGGACTGTCTTTTGTAATTTTGACGTTCGAAAAGTGCTGATTCTCAGCCTAGCTTGAATAAATGACTTTTGATTTTGGACCGATGACCTTGTGAAGGTCGCAAGAATCCGCTGGATGTGGCATGGACAGAACCCGTCGAAGTGGCGGTGCTTGGGGGAGGCCTATGTCCAGCAGAGGACGTCTTTCTGCTGAAATGATGATGATGATTATATAGCTAGTGAAAGTGACCTTATTTCAATGCTTCATGCCAGAATCTTCAGACCGGAGGGTATGACCCCGAAGCATGCATGAAAGAAATCTATCTCGGCAAAATTTAAAACCAATTTCAAATGTGGCAAGTGATCATTGCCACACCAAAATAAAGAAAAGAAAGAAAATAAAATTTGACCCAGGTTAAAAAGCACACTCCTTGACTTTTTAGTAAGGTTATAAAACACTTGTGAATACCTTAGATGTGATTGAAAATAATCCTTTCTTGGAGCAATCATAGTTAGTTCCAATCATAGTTATCCATTCAAGATGTCAGAAGAAATCGAGAACCCCTGTTAGTGGTATGTGCTGTATACAGGTGTACGAGGCGTGTTAAAATTTTAAAACCTCTTTTAGAGGTTTTCCGAAATGAATCAATATACCTTGCTCAGGGTGGGAACAAGAAAGATATGGTATCTGTATATATTATAGGTAAGTACATCTAGGCTTGGTAACTAACATAGTTCGTTTTTTAATCCCAGAGATTAATCTGACATTTAAATCTTTGTTTTTTAGTATAGAAGTTAGACATTACAACTGTCAGATTAGTCAGATAATCTCGGGATTAAAAAACGAGGGGTAGTAGCGCCTCGCGTTTTTACCCGCACAAAGATTCGATCCCGTGAGAATGTCGGGATAAAAAGTATCCTACGTTTTAATTCTGGTTATAAACTATCTGTATGCCAAATTTTATCCAATTCCGTTTAGTAGTTTTTGCGTGAAAGAGCAACAAACATCCATCCATCTTTCCTCACAAATTTTCGAATTTATAATATTAGTAGGATGCTGCATCTTCAGTCAAGGAACACCCTGGGGCTGCGCGGTAATTGCGTAACACACTACCAGTAGCAATGGCCTTTCATTTTGACAGTTCTACAACATTCATTGCGTTTTTTACTTTGCTGAGCAGACAAATTTTTCGAACATATGAAGCAATGGATTGGCAATATCCTTCAAAATGGTTCAGATTGTGATTGATAGTGTATGTGCTGGTTGGTGTTAGTCTTACAGAACGGCTTAAGACTTTAGCTTATTTTTTTTTTTTTATGGAGACGTAAGTAGTTGTGGTGTTGACCTTGCCTCAGTGTCGTGTCGTCACCACGTGGTCGTCAGATCCTCAGGAGAATAAAACCTATATGGTGTTTGGATTCGAAAGTAGTTGTGGGCTGTGGCCAATCCCAAATCTAAAACAACCAGAAAGACGAATGTGTCATCAACAAGTGGGTAACGAAAGCAGTCCCACACACATTATCTTTCAATAACCATAAAACTCACTTTCAAACCGATTCCAAACAACAATTCAACAAGAAAAGCTTTCCAACAACAGTTTTACAACATTCTCGTCGCTCCCGCGCCCATTCCTAATCTCAACCGTCCATTTTCCGATATCAAAAATAATAATCGTTTATTAGCCGGACTCCCCCCCTATTCTGTTCGGTCTCCCCTCCCCCCCAACGCACGGAAACACACGAAGTTACGCGACGACATCCGACAGTAACCGATAGTGTCCAGTGAAAATATCCACGGCGAAACTATGGTATGCTGGTAATAGGACTACATGGAATTGTGTGTTGTGGATAGGGAGGGTATTTTAATGGCTTTCACTGCGATTTTTGGACGGAGGCTGAAATATTATGATGGTTACAATTCTAGGTGCTTGCCGAATCTGTCACTGTCCTTTATTCACCGGTTTGCCCTGTTGGCATCTTCTTTGATCGCAATAACGGATTTTTTTTAATAAGGTTTTGTGGGGGAAGGTCCTCGCATATAGGACACGCCGACCCGGACCTCATTCAAAAAAAAAAAAAGTGTAAAAGAGCTTGTACAGAACTAGTTACAGAAATAAAATAATTTATCATTGCATTGAAAAAACATACATCACAGTTGTAAATAAAATGTCCACTAATCGTCTCGAAAATTCTAGATTTTTTATTTTAGCTGTTACGCATTTATTTTGGTGATTTACTCCTTGTTCTTTGTGTCCCTGGTACGAAAGTTATTTAAATTTTGTTGTCCCGATACTTCGACATTTCTACAGCGTTAGCGGTGGCAGCGCAGAGGTTACTTTGGCTGCATGTTTTGGGGCATAAAAGGCAGGATAGGAAGTGGAGCATAGTTTGTGACACAGCTCCACATCACGCCCTACTGCCGTTCCGCCTAGGTAGCCCCACATTACGAGGTTCGACTTACGTCTTCCCACTTGGATTCGGAGACGATTTACTCAAATTCAGCCTACCTATATAACTAACATTAAAACCAAAGCCACATACTACACCAGATTAAAAGTTCATCCAAATCAATTGGTAAAGAAACTTGTGACAAACCCAGTTACCTCCACAAGATTGAAAAGAAGGTCACCCCCAGACCTACTTAAAACCAGCATGAATGAGCTGTAGTATCAGTGGAATAGGGTAGTGAAGATCAGGAACCATTATCTACTTATAGCTGAATGTCTCATCATTTGAATCTCTAATGATAGCTTTTTTTTCTCGTTCTTTTTAATGTCCTGAAAGAAAGAGAAAAGAGAGAAAGAAGGAGAAAAAAAACGTGAAGTGAAAACATAACACAAACAGAATACTTTGCCATCACTCACTGACCTAGCATAAAGGGGATCAGACCGGAATAAATCGACATATCGGATATACATTAAAATCGAGTACATCCCGAGGACATCCGAACACATCCGAAGCGGTGTCAGTTACGGTAACAGTGGCGCGAATTCAATTGTTTTTCCCATCTCAACAAATGCCCAACGCGCCTAAAGAAGTTTCCACTTCAAAAAATGCTATCATTATAGATTCAAATGATTGTTTCTTATCCACGGCTGCAGCTTCTCTACATTTCCCATTCACCGGTCGATATGTGTTACATTTAAATGACTATCGAGTGTGGTCTCTTTGTGTCATTCGTATTTAAACTTATGCGTTATATACTTTCTAATGACGGCTCGCTGCGTTTATTAATTTTTACTTTTTAATGGTAGTTGTAACATGTGGAGCTGTGGCTGTGGGCTTGTTGTAATTTAGGGAAATGATATGCAATAGACGATAGGAACGCACACTGCACTTTGTATTATTAAGCACTATATCATTATTTGATTAAAATTTAACTGTCATTGTCATAGTGTTATTTTACTACTTTAAAATATATTTTTTTTTGTATATTACCTTACCTTATTTACTTTTCATTATATTTTATAACTAGCAGCGCCCCGCGGTTTCACCCGCATAAGTGTCGATCCCGTGGGAATATCGGTATAAAAACTATCCTATGTCCTTTCCCGGGACTCAAACTATCTCTATACCAAATTAAATATAAACCGGTTCAGCGGTTTAAGCGTGAAGAGGTAACAGACAGACACACTTTCGCATTTATAATATTGGTATGGATTCCATAATCAGCCTATACTCGTAATGTTTTCACTGCTGGGACACAGGCCTCGTCTCTTCGAGAGAGAGTGGGCTGCACCTAATCTACCTCACTTGCCCAGTGCGGGTTGTCAAATATCTTTGGTTCTAGGACATGCTGGTTTCCTCATCTGGCTGGGCTCGAACCTACGACCTATGAAGCGTTAGTCGGTGCCTTTACCACTGGGCCACGATTGCTCTCGTAAAGTAATATATTTAACTGAAATACGGAATCAACAGGATTCTACAAATATCATTTATCTATGCTCTTGTTTTTCTCTTTGGTATAATAATCGCCTGAAAAGTTTCTTCCCTACATCTTCGTTGTTCGATTCGAGCTTTAATCTCCGAAAGGAAACAGCTTTGTTATAACATTTCGTTTCACTCGACATTTGTACCTTCCGTCTTCCACTTCTAAATTCCTATGTAGATTGTAGATAGGTATGTAATGTCAGGGAAAGTAATTGCCTAGCATAATCAACCTATAATGTTCCCACTGCTGGGACACAGGCTCGTTCTCTACCCGAAACTGACAAATTTTCCCGATCAACTTTGACATAAGGTTCAAAGTTGATCGGGAAAATTTGTTTTTCCCGATCAACTTTGTCTTTAGCGATAAAGTTGAAAATCTGTTAAAGAAATTTGACAGATTGTAGTAGCTTGATGTGCTGGCGTCTGTACAGCGGCCTCCAAAAATTCGTTGACATTTTTCCACTTTCCAATTTTTCCACAACACACCACATTACTTATGATTTAAAATTATAGTGATCCAAATTTTTGAACTGCTATAACGTTTTCACTAACTAATTCAACTACCTTTGACTTATCATAAAAAAAAAACCAAATATTCCTTAGGAGTACCTGATTGTTTTTGAACCGACTTTAAAAAGGAGGAGGTTCTCAATTCGACTGTATGTTTTTTTTTTTTTGTTACGCGATGTCTCCGGCAATTGTGAACCGATTTCAAAAATTCTTTTTTTTTAATGGATAGGGTATACCTCAGGGGTGGTCCTATAATTATAAATTTTATTAACTTTGCTTGTGTGGTTTTGAGTTAGCTTCAATAATAATACGTATTTTTGCCACAGTTTATACCGATGATGTTATAATGACTTCCTGTCACTTATCAGTGACAAATTCGTATAACACTACTTGCTATATAAAGATATTTACATAGCAAGTAGTGTTATACGAATTTGTGTGGGGTAAGTACAACTAAGAAGTGAAAAATAAAAACTTTTTTACACAACAAAAAAAAACCCAAAAAAAAAAACACTACAAAGTGAAAAATAACTAAACTTTAATTGCGGAAGTCGGTGGCAAACAACGAAAATGCGAATCCAACGACACCGATTTCCGAAATTAAAGTTATTTTTCACTTTGTAGTGTATTTTTTGGAGGTCGGTTGCTTTTTTTTTTTGTAAAAAAGTTTTTTAAATGTTTAATCATAATGTGACATCACAGCTAAAGTGGAAAAATGATGTCAACTAACTTTTGGAGGACACCGTATGTACCTATGTAGGTATGTGTGAGTTAGGCAAGTCTTAGCTTGCTTGATGGCTGATTATCAAAAACCTAAACCGTCTCTAGCCAGAATACATTGCATTCCTCAATAGCGTATGGATTAAGTGAATCACGCTAAGGTTCCGCGCACACTGTTACGTAACTCCAGCTAATAAGATTTGTCGCACAAAATACCGATAAACAGAGCGCTGTAGGTCGTGTGGCTAGAGTGACGGTAGGTTGCGGTTCGATTGCGAGGTGAAGTGTAGAGGGTGCGAGGTTTGCGAGGGGAAGTGGAAAGAATACAACCTACTCTATAAGGTGTACAATGAAAAGAAAATAAATTACCAGAACTACCTAGAGTTTATAGAAATTAATGATTTGGTAGGTACAGACAACAGCACATCAAGCTACTACAATCTGTAAAATTTCTTTAATAGAATTTCAACTTTATAGCTAAAGCATAAGGTTCAAAGTTGATGGGTAAGTTTTGACTGTTTCGGGTACCTTGATGTGCTGGCGTCTGTACCTACATTTGTCTTACCAAGAGGCATCGTGTCATCCAGTATGTAACTGGCTTGTGGAGGTAAATGCAGTCGCAACCGCAGACTGCTTAGACTGGAAGCTGACCGACATAGTTGGGAAAACGCTAGGCAGATGATGATGAGTTTTGACTGCTTGTATAACTAGTTTATTATATGCTCTGAGATGAGCTGTACTGCTTTAATAAGGATTGGTCCTTGGCAGCTCTGGACAGAGAGAGGTGGAAATGGAGTATGGAGGACTTTGCCCAGCAGTGGGACTTTACTGGCTAATAAAAAAAAAACGAGTGTGCTTATGACCACACGACTGAAGTGAAACTTCTTCTTAGATATACGGAACGTATTTGGTTATGAGAGAAAGAAAATGTGCGCGCGCACTGCTGTCTCTTGCTTATATCTCCCACTCAACTCCCGTTCGCCTCGCCCGATCACACTTTTCGTAACGCTTACGTCACGCGTTCGCCAGCTAACTCCCCAAGTCAAGCGTGCGTAAAGAAGTTTCACTTCAAAAAGTAATGACATTCCCAATAAATGGACGTTTCGACTTCGCCGAAATTGTGTAAAACAACTTTCCGTAAACCGAACGTTATAATTAGCAAGTGAAGCTACGAGAAGGTTCGGTTAGTCGCGAAATAAATTGACTTAGTGGAAGCCGTACCAATGCAATGCGCCTGCACTGTTTACCTTAAACATTACCTAATGTGCAGGCAAGGGATTGTGTGACGCGCACGGCGAAAACTATTTCAATTTGTTTCGTTTTAAATACTAGCCAAGTTAGAGTTCTTCAAGGACCTTTTGGCGCCTGAATCACATTGACAGAGGGTGTTGTTGGGTAGCGGGATTGTCCGAAAGGGTTACCGCTGCCCCGGAACATAAAGGGCTAAGGAAGGAACACGGGTGGGTTTTAGTCAGTAAGAGTGACACTCCCTTCCGCTCCATCCAGAGCGGGAGGAGTCATTAGATGATTTCCCATCCATAAAAAAGGGGGTGTTGTTAGTAGAAACATTTGTGAAATTGTAACAAACATTTGCACGAGGGTTCTATACTTTTTAGGTATCTATGTAGGTACCTAAATAGTTTATCACGGGAATCGTGTCTCGAATATTTTTCCCGTTTTTTTATTTTGTAATGTAACTATTTTCAAAATGGTTTTCGGATTTTTTCCTTTTCTTGTGCTGCATGACATTGCTTCTTGCCAAATTTCATGATTTTAAGTCAACAGGAAATACCGTCAAAGTAGTGTTATAAGCGGAACATATCCTACCGTATCTTTTGATTGCGTTGACTTACAATCGGGCTATGTCGGTTACCTTGGTTCTCCTGCGGATCTCTTCATTTCTGATTCGATCACGCAGGGGGTGGCAGTGGGCAGGGCACATTCCTCGCAGAACAGATGGCCGATGGGGCCGAAAGGCTCTGGAGTGACAACCGCGTGCCGGAAGACGTAGCGTTGGAAGGCCTCCCACAAGGTGGACCGACGACCTTGTGAAGGCCGCAGGAACTCGTTGGATGCGAAAAGCACAAAATCGGTCGGAGTGGAGATGCTTGGGGCTGCCTATATATCCAGCAGTGGACGTCTTTCGGCTGAAATGATTATCCTATATATTTATTTTATTTATAATTTATTTCAGACTAGGTTGTCCAAATAGTGTTAGTAATACTTAAGAACTAGGTATGTTAGTAATACATACATAAAAAATATATTATAATAATTATCCTATATTGTAGGCGAATCCAGTGCCTCCAGATAGGACTCTCAATATGTTCAGCAATGACCCTCAGGCAGCCGTTAGGACTGTCTCTCACTCAGCGCATCAACGATGCTGCTCTATTTCTATAATTATGGCATAATAGCCATCAACTTGTGATTCTGCAAACATCGCTGAAGCACTGCAATAGCGAGGCAGCCCCGTCATATGCTATGCTATGAGATCTACAGCTCATGCCAACACACCATAAGAAGAGGACTAGAAGATGGCGTCAAATGTATGATACTGTTAACATTTGTAGCAGAAACATCTAGTAAATCTATTTGGTGTGTAAATCGCGGCATCCTGTCCCAATACTCGTGTCACGTGTCACCAGACGGGTTTATTAGTAGTGATGCGCTCACATCTTATTTGCTAATAAAATCTGTCTGGCTTTTCTGAACTAGGTGTTTTGGATGCAGATTCTAATCTCATCAAAAGTACCGAGCATGGTTGGTATCTCAAAGAATTACCCTCAGATGGAGACACGACTTGATGAACCACTGGATTTATTCTCATGTTTTTGGATATCTACCTACCTGAACGAAAGGGTTTCTATTTCTATTAGGTTTATATTTAGGTATATCTTCATAGAAACTGTCCCTTTCTCTTAGTTTTGTGCTGACAACGAGGATTTGCAATGCAAAACCAAAAAAAATGTTTCAATTTAAAGAAAATAGAGCTTATTTCCTTTAAGTTGGTACTTTTAAAGAACAAAAAATTAACAGGTGCTAAGAATGACTACCACCTTTAGTGTAAACACTTACTGATGACCATAAAGTAGCTACTTAAACCCTGTTGCACTCGTATTATGCTTTGAAACGTGACAGTAATTTTTTAAAATCTTGGTTATAAAAACATGTTTTATGGTAAAGATTTTTTCCCCAAAATTGCCAGTGATAACACTGATTACAATTAAGTATAGTGCAGACAGTCGTCCTCCACGTCCCATCCCTATTTATTAGGGCAATGTGGGCGCCAGACGATCGCTACATTCCAGCCAAATTGGCGAGTCGTCACAACACTATTTTTAGTCGGGCAATATAAATTGTGCGGTATTAGTTCTCAAGGAGCTTCCTACCTTGACGGCATGGGTTTGGTTTCTTGTAAATTGCTTATTTCATATTAATGAACCTATTTCATTGCTCATTTATTGCGCATTATTGTCAACCACAATAAATGACTCAGGGAGGGGTAGGGAGAAACTACAAAATTCCACCTGCTAGGAGCCTTACATACCTACTCTTGGTTAGTATAGATAATTTTATTTGTAATATAGGTATGCAAAATTGCGTATTTAATATTTTTAGGTAGGTACAGACGCCAGCACATCAACCTACCCCAATCTGTCAAATTTTCCCAATCAACTTTGAACCTTATGCTACAGCGATAAAGTTGAAAATCTATTAAAGAAATTTGACAGATTGTAGTAACTTGATGTGCTGGCGTCTGTACCTACATCTGTCTTAATCCATTCAGCTGTGTAATTCCGTAACACGCTTATCATGGCAATGCCATTCATTTAGAAAATCGAATAAAGGTAGGAATTCGTAACCGACTGCAGACAGCAGCAGACGACGTGTCGCTAAGACACTACCTACTGGTTTGTTTGTGTGTTTTTTACATGGAATACCTTCCGCAGCTAGCGACACGTCGGGCTCCCATACCACAAACGTGATTTTTTAAAATATGTAGTGTTAAAATATTGTACGGTGGTACGGAACGCGAGTCCGACTCGCAATTGGCCGGTTTTTTAAACCTCGCGTTTGTCACAACAAACCACACACCTTGCAAGTCTTGAACGCCAATACCTATTGCAGAAGAAATCACCAATTTGGAACATGTTTTGCGAGCAACAATTCAACATGCCGTAATACGAGCACAAAATAATATGCATCAACTCAGGTGTCATAAATTGTACATCTTTAAATAAGCTTTCCCTGAAAACAGTTTTCCTTTCCAACAAAATGGCTGCCAATTCACATTATGACATTAATTTTGCCCCACCTTGTAGTTAATAGGAATTGTGCATTCAGCAAAATATTTTTCTCTCGTGTTGGCACTGGTCTAGGTCTTTGAGAAGATTAGCTCGTGGTAAAAAGATTAGCTAGTCTGCAGGTTGCTGGTTGTGCGACTTACTTCTCAGGGTGCGCTAGACGTAGGTACGCTAAGTAAGTACCTACCCACCTACCGTCAATTGTGGAGGCTCTCAATTTCATTACAAGTCTGATAAATACTAGGTACAGACGCCAGCACATCAAGCTACTACAACCTGTCAAATTTATTTAATAGATTTTCAACTTTATCCCTAAGGGTATAAGGTTTAAAGTTGATTGGGAAAATTTGACAGTCTCGGGTAGCTTAAAGTGCTGGCGTCTGTACCTCTGTTTTCATGCATCTATGGTATCTACCTACACACTCAAACTCAAAATTTATTTATCCAAATTAAACCAATTAAGTACTCTAATTATACTATCAGGTGCTTCTAGGTGTTTCCGTTCCTCTGAAAACTCTCAAAACCACTTTTTAGCAAATCTTTAGATGGTGAACGGTGTTATATAAAAATAGTTGGAGTCACAACTTTCTCTTTGACAGACAACCCACACAGAATTAAGACCCAGCCAAGGAGAAGATATAAAATGGAGTGTTCATTTGTGAACAATGATGACAAATACAAATCGAGCAGTAAGAACATATCAATAACTGTCGTAAAATCGCAGTGTCACTGACACTGACAGTCGATACGATCACGGTGAATGACCAAATAGCAAATCAAAAACATTCTTTTTCTCGCTCTATTCTGGATTTTGAACTCAATGTCATGTCATGTCGGTCGCAGAACTCGGTAAGATATTAACTCCGAAATCTCTAAACGTTGCTTAGAACGTACCTACTTTAGCTAAGCGTTATTCCTGTCACTGTCGAACAACTGTCAAATTGCAAGTGACAGATGGAGACAGTAACATTTCTAAGGCAAGACACGAGCTACGAAACTTTTATTGATCTCTTACTAAGACTCCAGCCAGGCTATGGCTATCGGGAAACACATACAGACATTGGCAAGGAGTTCTACTCCTAAGCGATACCCTCATCACCCAAAGGTTGACTAGCAGAATATGCCTAGGGCACTAAGTCCGCCTCTGTAAATTTTTGTACTTGAAGTATTAAATAAATACCTATACGCACTATGAATGTGATGTCAAAACGTTTTTTTTTATGTGGCGAAAGATTCTCCATCAAGATACAAGATCATTTATTTATAAACACAAATACTTAGTGCATGTAAGTTGAAAACATATATTATTATAATATTTCATCTTGCAACCATACAAGTGTGTTTGTGCCTATCATGTTTTGCCATCGATGGCAATGGACTCTCCATTCCTTAATTCTCCGTGGCTCCATCAGATTTCGCCGCTTACAAAAGCGCCAGTCATAGCCCGCTATCCACTCACTATCCCAATTGGAACCGAAGCAAATACGAAAGTAAACTTATTATTTTGTTATTGAATCACAATTTAGTTACGACGAAATAAAACTGTCAATTGTTTTGGTTGAACATTTTATTCCATTGTCTTTAGAAACTTGACAACATTAGAAAATCTAGGGTAGGCTATTCAAATGTATGTGACGGCATATTGTCTAGCAGCTGCGAGAGACGGCGACTAGGTGGCGCTAGTGGAACGTGCACCGGACGCATCATAGACAAATCATTCACTCTATCGATCATTTGGCTTAAAGGACTTGGTATCCAATCCAGTAAAATATTGTAACGTTTCCCCCCCCACTAGCGAGCAGCCTTTATAAGGAGCTGCGCGGTTGAGTCTGTAGGCATTTCCAATGGATGCGTCTTGGTGCACGGACCACTGTCTCTCGACAGTCAGTACTGCCCGATTATTGGATGTGGAACGCTGTCTCTGACAACTAGTACTGTCCTTATTGCGGTGGGTGCATGGACCACTGTCCCTGACAGTCAGTACTGCCCTATGTGACCGCCCTCAATGTCATTATTAGTTATTTAATAATTAATTAATTTAATTTCTGTATTTTAAAGATTTAAGATAACTGATTGTTCGATTGAAATAAATTTATGTATTAGTTTTACTTCTGATGTCTTGGCCGAATCCGACATCAGAAGTGGGATTGGATTTTCCGCCCACCTCTTGCACTTTCATCACAGAATATACAGGAAAATATTCCGCTACCCTCAAATAGTTTAGAAGCATTTTTTTCAAAATTAACTGATGCTCTACTACCCCGGTTCAATGCACCACCATAACCTTTTACAGCGTTGATACCGTTTGATCCTGATGACCCCAATTCAAACATAGAGAGCTGGTTGTCTGCTGTCAGACACCATAATTAAGAGCAAAATTTTGATAGGTGTTGATTTAATCAGGACGTTGACCCATTGTCTTCGAGGCCGCGCAGCCACATCTTCTTGTGGATATGTCGGCTGCCTATGGTGCAGTCGACCTCAGGCGGTTGCTGTGGAGGGTGGAGACATTGATAAGCGATCGGAACTTTGTCCGAATGCTCCGAGAACTTCTCCATAATCGTCGGTTTCGGGTCCGCCTTCTCTCGGAGGGAGGTCGTTGGGGAGCGCGTAGGGGCGGCCTGCCGCACGGTGGTGTCCTGGCACCGTTTCTTTTTATTATCTCTGCGCAAGCGACCAACCGTCCAGCCCCGGCGAGTCCCGCTTCCTCTATACAGGCTAACTTGCCCTCACTTCCTAAGCCACCGCCTTTGGGTGGGTTGGGGCCCGCTTGTCAGGCGCTCTTGGTGATTTGGCCGCATTGCTTCGCTGACTCACTCAAGCCCAATCAGAACGGGGCCCAGTCTTGCATATTTGGTCTCCGCAGTGGAGGTGCGGGCCGCAGACTTGGCATCGTTTGGGATGGGGTGTCCATCGAGCACGGCGGCTCTTCTAAATATCTTGGTGTTGCCCTGGACAGGTCTTTGACATTCGGCGAAAACTGCGGGAACATCGAGCAGAGGGTGCGCGCTCGCGGCGGTCTTCTTCGTCGACTGGTCTCATCTAGGTGGGGATTCGCGTGCCCCGTGTGGAGTTCTGCCCATGCGGAGCTGGTGGATGCAGCTTTGGGCGAGACGTACCGGATCATCGCTAGTTGCCTGGAGCCGAGTGTGCTGTGTCCGCTGGCAGGGGTGGCGTTGCCGGTGGTTCCCGGAGCGGTGGTGGCTCCGGCGGGGGAGCCGAAGTGGTTTCCGACACGCGACATCCTTTGCATGGCGGCATCCTTGTGCCACAGGGGCTGAGGGGCCGAAACGGTTTTTTTTTTTTAGGTGTTTCGTCCCACTCACTGGCCAGCCGTCGTAGGGGGGATTGAAGCATGTGGCGAGACAGTGCTTAATTGCCCGGGCCGTTTGTTCCACCCGCTGAGGACCTCCTTCCTGGACATAAGTTGCCTTGGGTGGCCTTGGGGTCTTTGGACAGACTCTGGGCCTGGGTTGGCCGAGGCAGGGAGGGCCTGTTCAGGTGGAGATTCATAGATGGCTCCGCCTTGGAGTGTGGATGTGGTGCTGTTCCTCAAGCGGTGGGACGCTGGTTATCGTGTCCTGCGTGTCGTCAGCTGCACGTTTCAGTAACTGGCGGGCGCTAGTGGTGGCGCCGAGTATGTGGCCGAGTTCTGGGTCGAGTGCATTTGGATTGCTATCATCGCGCTAAAAATAAGAAGCCACATTACTGATAAGTTACCGCCCAGTCAATATCAATGGGATGATATACTGGAGACTTTGAAAACTCGGTTCTCTCGCTCTTTGGCTTAGCAATGCCCCTTTCCATTTTTCAAAAGGCTACTACTACTTTAAAGCCGATGAATGATGAAAAAATTTTTAGTTTTCACGGATGATGTACTTTCAATTTCAAGATATTGATGAGGGGCTTAACCTTTTAGACAAATTACTTAAAACGTTGTCCAATGCAGGGTTCTCGTAAGTGTTTGACCCTTCCGTGCTCATTGAACTTCATACCGATGCAAGTAGTATATGTTGCAATTCTTATCCAAAAACATAATGGTACCCATCGTGTAGTAGCGTATTGTAATAGGAAGACCATAGATGAAGAGACACGATATCACTCTTACGAATTAGAGACCCTTGCGGTAGTAAAAGCAATCGAACATTTTCGTCATTATTTGCATGGACGAAAATTCACTGTATTCACGATTATAACTCCTTTAAAGCTTCTCACTCAAAACGTGATTTGACTGCAGGGGTTCACCGTTGGTGGGCTGTATTGCAGGCCTACGATTCTAATATCGTGTAAAAAGATGGTCCAAAATGGCTCATGCAGATTTCTTATCTCGCAATTTGTTAAACATTAATTATTCTGAACCCCGTAAAATAAAATATCTTGTATTTGATATAGGTTGCTTAACACGCTCACTGCGTAAGTCAAATTTGATGACTTTCAGTTGGTGCGGTATGGGGTCTATTATATCCGAAGCACGATTTGTTTCTGGTGCGTTGCTGGGTCAAAAAGATCCGTTTGACTCCCATTTGTTTAGGAGGACTTATCTTTATAGGTATAATGATTAAAGCATATTCCTTTATAGCAATATGTTGACAAATAAACACTCAATAAAAGGCTGAAATCGTAGGTGGATGCACTGAATGGTTTGTTTGTAAATAAAGTAATTGCCTGTCGGATCTTAAGGACCCGTTATCCGCACTGGTTAGCAAAAGTGTCGATACGTTTTTAGTGTTGTGGATGATAAAAAAAAACATCGATATCGATAAAATGTATATATTTTTCAGAACTGTTCATTAAGTACATATAAAATTAACTATACCGTAATATTAGACGTATGATTTTCATTATAGCATTCTCGACATAATGTCTTTTTACATGCGTTACACATGGCTTTAACTTTTTTAACTTTATTTCCGGCTACTTTGCTACTTAGTGTTACCCAATATTATTTGTCTTGGAGGACCTTCGCTTACTTTATTTTTCGTTAGCTTTTCACCATCACATGACTCAAACAACATTTTCCTGGATCGCTTCATGTTCCATACACTTTCTCTTCTCAGCTGCATAAAAACTCACCTAAACACACGGACGTCACTAACTCAACAAGCATGTAATCTAGTGCTTCTATCGGGTCATCGGGCATCAGGTCGTTTAGAACCGATAAACGCACTAGACGTAAAAAATTTTGCTTCAGTCGGCATCGGGTCGTAAGAACCCGATGCGATTTTTTCGAAGCTATATTATCTATTTAACGAGGCAATTCCAAAACACTAACCGTCTCATTCATATTCATAGGGAGACCAAATATATCTGTCCCGCACCAGCGGCTGGCACAATAATTTTTACCCCGCACCGGAGGAAAAATGAGCATCGGATATAATCAACCCGATACCGCACCGAACGTGTTAATTGTAGAACAAGAACGCAATTCGGAACTTTTCTGAAATAATATCAAAATTCCGTATAATGAATTACCTGAAGAGATATCGCATACGTATGATTTAAGTCAAGGAATATTGTATAGGAAGATAGAACGTAGTTTTCAGTTGGCTAGCTACATATTATACCCCGTTCTTTGGTCCTTAATTAGCCATGTTCATAATAAAATATAACATTAAGGTTTTGACTAGACTTTGTCAAACTACAAAAAAAAAAAAAAAATTATTAATTGTTGTGTAGTATGTAATACTTCTAAAGGCCCTTCAGGTGCACAGCAAATGCAGTTGCATTCAATTCCTAAACATCCAGTCCCTTGGCACACTATTCATTTAGATCTAACTGGAAAACTTTCGGGAAAAGTGATGGTAAAGAATATTCTTACTGTTATAGAATGTAATTCTAATAATGACTGGAAGGATGAATTTTGAGAGATTCAACTTGCTCTTAATAGTATACGTTCCAAGACCACAGGTTTTACGCCTATGGAAATGATGTTTGGCATTCAAGGTTACTAGCTAAAGTAACTCCTAGTTCTTTTGAACCAACTTAAATGTTGAAACGGCTCGTTCATCTGCATCAGAAAATATTACAAAGAGTGGCTAACGCTGACACTATACGGTTTAATAAGGGAAAAGCCTGGGTTAAACCTTTTGCAGTAGATGAATTTGTCTTTGTTAAATGTAAGGAAAGACACCAAAGAAAATTAGATTAAAAAAGAAAATTAGGGACCTTTCAAAATTATGCGTTTTAGATAACGATCGTTATGAACTGAAAAATATTAATGGCTCTAATAGGACTTACAAGTACGCACATGACAATTTGAGAGTACTCGTAGTAGAGGTCAACAAGGTTTTCTCGAAATTTCTGAAAATTATGAGTCTGATGACGATGAACGGTCCGTGACGGCAGTTAATATACCTAGTAATATAAATTTACATAATGCTGCTTCGGACAAATTAGTGGAAAACTCTTTGCCATATTTAGGAGATCATAGTTCTCAAAACTTAAATGCCAGTAGAGTCTCAGAATCCGAAGAAACATTATCTATTGGTTCACAAACAGTAACTATTAATTCTGATACTTTATCTATCGATTCGTTTTACTGTAATTTTTGGCGTTCGGGGTGCCTTTGGTGTGCCTAGTTGAAATGAATGATTTGACTTTGACTTTGACTTTGACTCTGAGATGACTGTTCTGTACAGACTGTGACTGTGAGCTGAAGGGGTTTCACCTGCTTTTGTGGGTTGACAACCTAGTCCAGCGCTTTGTGAGCTGCAGGGATCTCATCCATGGGATGAGTATCTAGACCAGCAAATATATACTGTAGGGGTTACAAGAGTTGTGACCTAGTCCAGTAGAGGCTGTAGGGGTTTCACCTACTTTTGTGGGTTGATTACCTAGTCCAGCGCTCTGTGAGCTGCAGGGATATCATCCATGGGATGATTATCTAGACCAGCAAATATATACTGTAGGGGTTACAAGAGTTGTGACCTAGTCCAGTAGAGGCTGTAGGGGTTTCACCTACTTTTGTGGGTTGATTACCTAGTCCAGCGCTCTGTGAGCTGCAGGGATATCATCCATGGGATGATTATCTAGACCAGCAAATATATACTGTAGGGGTTACAAGAGTTGTGACCTAGTCCAGTAGAGGCTGTAGGGGTTTCACCTACTTTTGTGGGTTGATTACCTAGTCCAGCGCTCTGTAAGCTGCAGGGATATCATCCATGGGATGATTATCTAGACCAGCAAATATGAACTGTAGGGGTTGCAAGAGTTGTGACCTAGTCCAGTTGTAGCTGTAGGAATCTCACCTGCTGTAGTGGGTGACGATTTAGACCAGCATGTTTGAACTGCAGGGGTTTTCTATTAAAGAAATACCTAGACCAGTGATATTTGATATGTAACGATGATGACGATGTAAAGTAATGACGAATTAATGCACTCGAGGACAAGTGATTTATCAGAATGGCCGTGACGGCATATTGTCTAGCAGCTGCGAGAGACGGCGACTAGGTGGCGCTAGTGGAACGTGCACCGGACGCATCATAGACAAATCATTCACTCTATCGATCATTTGGCTTAAAGGACTTGGTATCCAATCCAGTAAAATATTGTAACGTTTCCCCCCCCACTAGCGAGCAGCCTTTATAAGGAGCTGCGCGGTTGAGTCTGTAGGCATTTCCAATGGATGCGTCTTGGTGCACGGACCACTGTCTCTCGACAGTCAGTACTGCCCGATTATTGGATGTGGAACGCTGTCTCTGACAACTAGTACTGTCCTTATTGCGGTGGGTGCATGGACCACTGTCCCTGACAGTCAGTACTGCCCTATGTGACCGCCCTCAATGTCATTATTAGTTATTTAATAATTAATTAATTTAATTTCTGTATTTTAAAGATTTAAGATAACTGATTGTTCGATTGAAATAAATTTATGTATTAGTTTTACTTCTGATGTCTTGGCCGAATCCGACATATGTTTCCAATTGATGTTATTTTAAGGTAAACAAATATCAACTTTACTTTAGTGGTAATTAAGTTGATTTCAGAGCGACTTGCACTATTGAAAAAGTTATAAAAATGTTTGAAGTTGTAGCGTCCGTAAACTGAACTTTATTCTAAGTATAGGATTTAAAGTTATTTTTCCATAAACTCATACCTATATTTGTTTACATTTTTGGCAAACAAATCGCAAATGCAGATTTGATGTCACATGTCTTCGAAGTTTTGGTTCTGGAACACGCTGGTGTCCTCATGATGTTTTCCTTCACCGTTTTGAGAGCAGTGGTGGTGAAATAATTTACACAAAGTAAAGCGCTTGCCTGGGTTCGAACCTACACTCGTAAGTCGCTCTACCACTGCTGCACACTGATATAAAAGTAAACGTAGGCTTTTTAGGTCACAGTGAACACTGGACTATCATTAAGGCCATTACTTTATCAAATAAGTAGTTAAAAAAAGGCATTCCATACACTATCAAAATAATAAATCGCAAGTATGTAGGCAACCCAAACGATGGGAAGCGTCGGTCGCGCGACTAATTGGGCGCTAGTGTTGCGACTTTCTCCTGTCAGGTGTCCATGTTGGCGGAGGCTGGGAGACTGTCCTGTTTTAAAATAATAATAATAATCCTGCTTCCGACACCGGCGGACCACATTTATTATATTATTAAAAGTTTTTTATATCTTATTATTTCGTGAAATATTTTAAATTGTATCTAGATATTATATTATGTTACAAAATGATTAAACTGAACAATACCCGTAAAAAAAAGAATTCTAAAGGATGCGTTTTCAGTGACATTATGACTTTCTGAGCAAACAAACATTCGACGAACCATGAATTATAAAAAAATATAATTGTACCGTGACCCGCTGTCCCTATAAGCGACTGTCTCGCGAACGCATAATCGTCGCGTTCATTTTGTTTGGTGAACATGAACGAATGAATGATGAATGATATGTACGTGTATCTATCTGTAAGTAGGCTTGTGCAAACACTTTTACACGTCTTTTGTTTTCGCCGGACAAAAATTAATGATCGGGACAATAGCTTTTACAGCGCCTGACTTATCAAATGAACATATTTTGTGGTAAGTTGTTTTACTCTTCGGAATGAATTATGTACCTAAATGCTAAGTAGGTACCTAATTGGTGATATTTTGTTCTGAGAAATTGTTCTGAAAAGGCTTCAGTGGCTCAATATCTCTTGATGGGAATTTTCTTAAAACAACTACCTACTTACCTATAGTTTTATAATATTTAGAAATAAGGATATTTAAATTAAAAACTTCAACAGCTGCATCGTGGTTAAGTCTACAAGATTAAACATAATATTATGAATAATAATTGTGGTATCTACTTAGGTACCAAGTAATATAGCTAGTTTTATGTGACTTGCAATACCTCGCAATATTAAAACAATAGAATAATCTGTCTAGCACATTCTAGTTATTAATTATTTTTAAAACTGGTTTCCTACTAGTGGTAGATTGCTTCGTTGGTCTAGTGCAAGTGTAAATGCTGAGCAGTAGGTCCTGGATTCGATTCCTGGGTCGTTCAAAGAGTTATTGGGTTTTTTCCATCTGGAATTTCTCATCAGAGGTCCGGAGTCTGGATCTGTGTCCGGTTGATAGCAAAAGCTCGCCCCCCTGTTACACGTGATTTAAAGATAACTGGCGAAATATGGGTGTACTATAGGTACACCTCTGCCCTACCCTTTCGGGGATTATAGGAGTTATATTATGTTCAAAAGCGGTTACAAATTAGGCGAGAGCCTTTAGCTTGAGGAAAATGGTTAGACAATGGCATCATTGTGCCAAAGCTATTTAAATAATTAGTTGTTTGTCTGATGATCGGTGATGAATATTTAAATACCTAGTACTAAAATAAGTATTATGCACTAAATAAATAAAATAAAAATACAATAAATGAAATAGGTACTTATACACATACCATGAAGTGAAAATAAATAAATTAAATTATTAAAATTATACCAACAATAGGAGTAAAAATTAAAAGTTTTCTCTCGAAATAACAGTAGGTACCTATGGTCAAAATTTTTAGTACCTGGGTAATGCTAGAATTAGGTAAGCAAGTAGGACTACATTTAATAATTGTGTTAAACGGAACGACTCGTTAATCAAAGAAATTACTATCAGGCGCCTGCACAAAACACTTTAGCAATTTATCTGAAAAACGAAACTCGATCACTACCACAGAATAACTAACAGTAGGTACTTAGTCCATACATAAATTACCAATGTACAGTCACCAAAAGAGATAAGTAGCCAGTGTTGTCGGATATACCTAGTTGAAGTTTAGTAAGAAACCGATGGATATTTTCGAATGAAATTTAATTTGATAAATTAACTGTTTGTTTTCTATTAATGAAATTAAATTTTATTCGAAAACATCCATCGGTTTCTTACTAAACTTCAACTATACCGACGACCCTGGTTACTTATCTCCTTGGTGACCGTACATCATCCAGGCTGGGAATTTATTGACAGGAAAAATTACACTCTACAGTCCTTTACAGTTATTTTACTTCTGATAGCAGTAACCCAATACCAACCTTATTGCAAAGTAAACAAAGGTCACTATGATATTGACAGACGCCAGCACAACAACCTACCCAAAACTGTCAAATTTTCCCAATCAACTTTGAACCTTATGCTTTAGTGATAAAGTTGAAAATCTATTAAAGAAATTTGACAGATTGTAGTAGGTTGATGTACTGGCGTCTGTACAACAACCCAATTGCAACGATGTTAAGGATCACTATAATTTTGACATTAATGAAAAATATTGCGGTAAAATTAGTAGGTATGAAAGGACTGTACGTCAATTTGCAAGAATGGCAGTTGTGATATAAATATTTAAGTAGGCAATCAATCTGCTTACCAATTAATTTCACCAGTAAAATTAGTAGGTATCTATGAAAGGACTGTAGGTACCTCAATTTGCAAGAATGACAGTTGTGATATAAATATACGGACAATTTAAGTAGGCAGTCAATCTGCTTAACAATTAATTTCGCCACCGTTACAATAAAAGTACATCCAACAAAAGTATCCCATCTAGTTTAAAAATTAAAATATCTATCAGTTCTGAGACAGTCTCCAATAACACAAAAATCATGGAGTCACTACTCCCCGGTGACACAATAATCGTGACCCCTGGACATTCCGCACACAGCTTTATGTTGACACACTATTAATAATAACGGAACATAATGTGCAGTAAGTGTACGAACGGCTTTATTGTGAGAATGGGTCGCTAATTCCGCTCTGTGGGTAGTCAGCGCTAATTACTTACCCCTATACTAATAAACGTTGTATAGCGTCTGTATAGTTACACAACGCTTTGTCTTCTTCTTTCGAATGTCAAATTACTGACGACTGACAGAGAGAGAAATCGGTGTGTAACTATTCATCTGATGTAGGTAATACTTACATTTATTAGTAAGGGGGTTAGTGAGTTTTCGCTGGATTTTTTTGAGGGTAGTTTTTTTTTGTAGCTCTGCACAGAACCTAATTGTTAACCGACGGGGTCATTGCGTAACACACTAACAGTAGCAATGGCAGTAGCATTTTGACAGTTCAACCATATTCATTGCGTTATTTAGTAAGTAGGTACGTTGTTGAGCAGACAAATTTTTCGAACATAAGAAGCAATGGATTAGCAATATCATTCAAAATGATTCAGATTGAGATTGATAGTCTGTTACGCAGTTAGGGCACATGAGTAGGTAGTTAAAACTACTCATGTGGTTAGGGTGCGGGTCGGAATTAATTTTATTTAGGTAGGTATCTATTGACTGGTCTGTCCGCCACAAGGTGTTTTGTCGGTGTGGCGATAGATGGCGCTATGAACAGTTTCTTCAAGATATCTCTATCTCTCTACTTTTCTTTGTTTTTTTTTTTTAATGAATCGAGTTTGTATACTTAACTAATGTTCGCTGAGGAAACCTGCAGGGTGATTGCGTAACACACTAACAGTAGATAGCAATGGCTTCCATTTTGATACTACAACACCATAAATTGCCTTATTTACCTACGGTCTATTCAAACTTATGTTTCAAATTAATATTACCTATTTTAAGATAAACAAATATCAACTTTATATCAATTGTTATTAAGTTGATTTCAGAGTGACTAGCAGTACCTACCTATTGAAAAAGTTATAAAAATATTTGAAATTGTAGCGTAAACCGAACTTTATAGTTTTCCATAAACTCATAGGTATTTGTTTACATTTTTTGCCAAATAAATCGCGAATGCAGACTACCTATATAGGTAGGTACCTCCGTTATTGAGAGAACAGAAGATAAATTTTAGTTTAGTCCTGTCAAATTAATCAGCGCCTGACACTATTCCATATAAGTTTAGACGTGATTAAAAACTTCCCTACTAAAGTTAAGTAGGTACAGACGCCAGCACATCAACCTACACCTAACTGTCATATTTTCTCAATCAAAATTGAACCTTATGCTTTAGCGATAAAGTTGAAAATCTATTACAGAAATCTGACAGATTGTAGTAGGTTGATGTGCTGGCGTCTGTACATGAATTTACGTCAGGCGCTGATTAATTTGACAGGACTAAACTAAAATTTATCTTCTGTCCTTTTCTTAATGAAATAGAAAGAAAAAGATGCACTGAACTTAAAGGAGGTGTTTTTTTTTTCATACAACTGTGGCCAAACAATGTACCAAATGAACAAAAGTACTGAAATACAGGAAAAAAATCGCAGATTCTGAAAAAAAATATATTGGATTTATTTATACATTTGTACCACATGAAATTGTCGTTCAAAGATTTTAATAACTTACAACCCATTAATTAATTTGGCAATCTCATGATATAATATTCTTCCGATGATGCGTTTCGTTACTACGTTTTATAAATGTAACATAAAGAAATTATCCTAAAAATATATAGATTATTATCTTATTTTTGTATTAATAAAGTTTTTTTTGTTAATATAAGACATTATTTTTGTGAAACATTTAGAGAATTAGAACTAAAAAAATACATTTATTTATCAGATTATTGTATGCGTTTGGTTATCTTTCTGAAAGGCCAAAAGACTGTGCTCCAAGGCCGATAATTATCTATTAGTTGTTACCAATACGGCCAATACCTAGTGATCATGGTATAATAATTATATTAATATAATAATAATAATGTAATAGTATATTATTATACCATGCTAGTGATAACATTCCGAGGAATATAATAGTATATTATTATACCATGCTAGTGATAACATTCCGTTTCGGTTCCCCGACTCTGTTCGTTGGTTTCCCGTCTCTTGGCGTGCTATTTCGTGTATGATTTCATAATTGTTGATTTAGCTATTCTTCCCTGGACTTTCGATTGATTTCTCCCATCTTGACGACTAAACTAAACATGATGAAATCTCTGGTAACTGTCAATGTATCCATACCGTACATTTATTGGCAGTTACCAGAGATTTCAACATGTTTCTATGTGAATGTTTCGAAAATGCAAACGCACAGTTAGCCTTCACAATGAAAAACAACCTGCAGCATACTAGCAGCTGCTGGTATAGATATAGCTACACAAAAATAATTGATGTGTTTATATTAGTATTCTGACTTTATTGTGGTCTTAGGGCTAAATGAT
The DNA here is from genome assembly GCA_914767645.1 of Hydraecia micacea. NCBI lineage: Eukaryota > Metazoa > Arthropoda > Insecta > Lepidoptera > Noctuidae > Hydraecia > Hydraecia micacea. Next base: position 3,195,137 of record OU611798.1, read on the forward strand.
AGACTGAAATGCACATTTTAGGTCCCTTGGACTGTCACACAGAGTACCTACTTTTTGATAGACTGAAAGACTGTCAGCAAAGACATTACAGCCTATCATAAAAATCTCTGACTGTCGGACAACTTAAGGCCGATGACCGTCACTGATAGGAGGTCCATGCATACAGAGTACTTTTTGATAGACTGATCCATGCCTCCTCTATGGTCCAATTACAATTTTTATAGTAATGGCTCCATCGTTTTATCGATAACGAATATTAATGTATTCGCTGAGGACTAATGTGATCACAAACATAAAGTAATCCTTATAATCACAAACTACAATATGTAATATTTTGACAACTGGAATAATTTGACAGGTGTCAGTGCTGTTATAAACGTTTCGTTGAACGCAGTTACGATGTGAGGTAGTGATTTTTTATATTCTCTTATTTCTTAATCTATCAAATATTGGGGGATTTTAAATACTGCTAATAACACAATTTATTGCAAGGAATTTTACTTGTAATTTGTACCTCGGTACAAGTTTGGCCGAAAAAAAAACACATCCTTTAGTTTGGTTTGTGAACAACAGAATCAGCACCATTAAGTACTTCAGTGTGTCATTGTTTATTAGGTACCTATTAGGTATGAATTTTATTAGAATTAATTTCAAAATACCAATGTTCAAATACAGTAGTCAGCAAAAAAATACAAATAAGTAGGTAACCCTTTTTGTGTGTCTCTCTTGTCTAATTTAAGCTGTAACAAAACTTTTTGTCAAAAACACACACAACTAAGTTAGAAAACTAGTGCTGCATGTACAGTCAGCAACGAAAAATGCGTGGTGTCTCCGTGCGACACTGATGTACGGCGATAATTAGTCTTAAAAATTGCGCGCCCACTGTACTAGTACACTGGCGGATAAGGTGAAGGGAACAGCATTATTTTTATAGTTTATTTCAGTTAAACATAGGATCTATTAAAGCTGGTAGGTCTATTTTATTGCCTATTGTAATTGAGGAGCGTTTTTATAAAACGATAGGTACATCGCTTCGTTATATAATACTAGCTTTTGCCCGCGACTTCGTTCGCGTGGAATAGTGACTTCCGGCAGATTTTTGGTTTTACCCACATGTGGAAGATATTCTAGGGAACTCTTCAAAAATAAACATATTATAATGAGCTCTGCGTTTGAATCACCAACTCGACATATAGTATACCTATACTAATAGAATTATCTATACTCCGTTAGAGCATTTTCTTTGTACTAAAAGTTGTATTATAATATTATATTTTCATACCTTTTTACTATTTATTTACATTTTTCCGATGAATTTTCAGTACTGAATTGATGCCGACTCTTGACCAATAGATGGCGCTGTATGTCCGGAATAAATTTTATTTTTTGTAATAAATACTATCCTATGTCCTTTCTCAAGTTCCAAACTATGTATGTACCAAATTTCACACAAATCGGTTAAGTAGTTTAGGCGTGAAGCAAAGACAGACAGACAGACAGACAGACAGAGTTACTTTCGCATTTATAATATTAGTTTGGATTTTTTTTTCAATAGGTAATGTAATCTATTTATTTATAAGGGTTTAGATAGGGTAGCCTTGTAGACTTTAGATCTGTAGACCATTTTTTATTTTATCAAGTACCTGGTACTTGTTGACAGGCCTACGCTTTCCTCCCATACCTACTGTAACTCGAAAACATTGTAAAAGCCAATTATTTCTAAAAGAGTAACCATGGAGTTTCTTACCGGTTCTTCTCCATAGGAAACGACAAATTGGAACCGTGCACTTAGCTTCTGACGTTTCATAAGTGCCCATGATGGTTTAGGTATGTGAAATAAAAATATTTTGATTTTGATTTTGGTATATTAAATGAAATTACCGATTAATTTAAAAATATATTATTTTACGATGTATCGTTTTGTAAAAAACGCTCCTCAATTGTGAATACAATTCTGAGGATTGCTAAAAGTTTTGTTATTCTAAAGATAATTGATCTAGGTATTATAACACGCGTTTGTATATAAATTTTGACAGTCAGATTGCATCGTTTGTTAGACAAAACAGTCAATTTACAATCGGCAGGACACCTAGACGTTTGTGTGTAGGTAGGTACTTTATGATAATTTGTAGGTACTTTACAACAGCATGCATAGGCACTGTGACGATAGTTTTGGTATAGTTATAGGTAGCCATCTAATAGTTATAGGTAGCCATCTTAATATTAAATGCCAATTTGTTTTTCTGATTAAAATTACAGTGTCGTGATGGCCCAGTTTATGATTAAGTACCTACCTACATAATTCTTCTCACAAAAAATATTTCTGAATCTAGGTATTCAGAAACATATGGACCATACGTTTCTGAATACCTAGATCCAGAAATACCTATTTTTTTTTATTACATTGCTTGGTTGATCAAACCTCTATATCTATCTACCTACACTTGAGAAATAAGGTGTCCCTTTAAGTTTGTCCTCAACTGTACACTTCGGCGCACTAAATTGTACCCCTGTTGTGTAGGGTCTGCAGTGTGTACGTTCTTGAAGCTATCTCGCTCTGGGGTGAGTCCATTTCATTAATTGTTTATTTAATAAATAAGTAGAAGTACCAATCATAATTCTATTGTATTATTGAGACTAATTTTATTTTACCTACTAATATCATATTTTTGCGAACAATGAGAAGTCAGCTTAGGTAAGTATACCTAATTACTGGATTTCCAGTAGGTAAGCAGGTATAGGTACCTACCTAAGCTGACTTTTCATACACTCACTTCTCACATATCAAGCTATACATTTGTAGGTACCTACCTATAGCTTGATAGGTTGGTATGTCGTCGAGCGCACACCAGAAAGAACATAATAAAAAAAACATTTAGATAACACTACGAAACATACCAACAATGGGCGTCCTTATTATGTTGGTAGATACCCCAATAGGTAATGCTCTAGTCTAGAGACTGTTACAAAAGTCAATCTAGGTAACTGTCTTGAAAATACCTAAGTAGCCTATACCTACCTACTCCATAGGTTTAGGTAGTTAAATAAAGGTAAACAAAAAAACACATGATTTAGTTAATCGATTAAACCTAATACCTACCAGTCTATTCAGTTGTCATTCTACGTCACAGTTATACTCTTCAATTTAGCATCGATATTAACGAATTATATCATTGCTAAATTGAAGAGTAGGTACAACTGTGACGTAGCATGACAACTGAAAGTACCTATTAGGTACGTTTAGTTGGTTAACCACGTCACGTGGTTTTTTTGTTTACCTTTATTTAACTAACTAAACTTACGGTTTACCTATAGGTAATACCTACTTATCTAGCCTGCAATGTCATTGTCCCAGTGCATTTTATTGATTACCTAAGTATCAATTTTATTGTTAACGCTTCTATTTCCTCACAATCCTTTCCTTGACCGTCATTACAACACAACTTCTTACTGACGTCAAAACGTGAATAAAAATCATCAATTAAAAAACTAAATTAAAATAACCTTGCAACTTAATAACGTAGCTATTTAAACATAATCACTGTGCACAAAGCAATTTACATAAATATATTTGAATAAACGCATACATATTTAATTACCGAAAACCAAACAAAATAAATTATTCACCACCATTCACACTTGACACTTATTCACTAAATGCTAATGGCACACATGCACACAGGCACAGACACACACAACACATACCCTACGCACACACACACTCACTCTCTTTATACGCACGACAGTGTAATGTAACCTTCAGATACGGACGCGTCAATGTGTGCGTCTAACTCGTTTAAAAATTTCGTCCACTCAAGCGCATCTTCGAAATTTGGGCGTTTCCCATTGGTTGTTGTTGTGTTAGAAAAAATTAGAAGGTTAGTGTGACGCTCTGTGAATGGTTGATTTTTTTGGCTGTCGCTGATAAAGTGATAAATTGGTTTCGTTGGTTGGGTCTATTTTTAGATAGCGATGTGTACTACCTATTGGTAGTTTTATTTACTTTATGCGTCTGTGTGTGCGCAATTTTTGTAATAAAGTACGAAGAGGAATATTTTATCTAGGTAGTAGGTATTTCTTCGCGGAATTTTTTTGAAACGTCTGTTTTTGAAGTGAAATAAGTACCTAGCTTAGCCAATTTATTTTTTTAATTAACCCTTTTTTTCATAAACGTTGCTTAAAGTTAAGTAGTGACCATAAATTTTTGACGTTTAGGTAAACGTCACTTAACTTCAGTCATCGTTTATAAATAAACCAATAAATATTTTAATCATAAATACAAAGTGTATCTCAAGCTTAAAAATCATAAATTCTAAATAACTGCGTAAGTAGGTGTCATATTATAGTCTACTTATGTAGGTACCTATTCAAACAAAGACCAAATCCTAAAAACCATTTAAAACTACCAAAATGGATGCCTTTACCCAATCACAGACCTGCATCTAATCTGGACCCCAATTTACAAAAACACATAAATCACACACACGTTTCTATTGTGCGTCTAACATACCCCCCACTCCTGCGCATCCGAAATTTGAACCGCGTTAGACGATTGGTGGGACGCCATCTTGGATTTTTTTTTATTGTAACCTGCTAGACGGACCGGACTCGTTACATTCTTTATTTTTATGCCTTTTATTATATGAAGATGGCTGCCTTAAAGATTAGTTTGCTCGACGATGCTTCATATTTTTATGGGAATGAATTATTTAGACGATTAAAAAAAAAAGAGGGTTATGGGTAGATTCTGAATTAAGTAGGTAGGTAGGTAAGTACCTATCGATTCATGTGCAACATATTCCTAACAAAAATATAACCAACTTAACTATCTACCTATAGGTGACAAAAATTAAGGAAGGAAAAGATTAACAAGGAAATTGGCCCTAAAATGTTGTCGCACTGTTTTACCACTTGACAAATCATCGAGGGTTCTTTATGAAATTGTGTAAGTTTAATATTAATACCTACTTATTGTACAGACGCCAGCACATCAAGCTACTACAATCTGTCAAATTTCGTTACCTAAGTAATAGATTTTCAACTTTATAAAGCATAAGGTTCAAAGTTGATTGGGAAAATTTGACAGTTTCGGGTAGCTTGATGTGCTGGCGACGGTACCTAACTAAATGAGCTCCTGCCATTTTCTGTAAATGTTTTTATTATATATCTAGGTAAGGTAAGTAAGTATAGTACCTATATATTGTAGTGTTAGCTCGTAAATTGTAGGTAATTGTTGTGTCTTTGTGAATAAATAAGAAAACTTTTATATGTAGGTAGGTAACTCATAGGTAAGGGTCGGGACACATTGATCGACCATAACTTTTCCGGAATAAATAAATAAATAATCTAAATGATGGTCACATCAAAATCCTTTGCGTACCTACCTAATTTAGAAGAACAACGCATTCACACAGACGGACACGAAAAGCGACTTTAATAATTATTTATAAAATCTATGTTCCTAATCTACTTTTCTACCAAGATAACATAATACCTATTACTTACTAAATGTGACTGTACTTACAGTTCTGCCTACCCATTCGTGGTAAACAAGCGTGACGTTATGTGTAGGTACCAATACCAAGCATAATAATAATGTCAAAATTATTGAGGAAGGAAAAAACGGACATAGTACCTATAATAAAAATAACCCTAAAATGTTGTCATAACAAAGAAATTACTCAAGTGTGACTGTTTAGCCGAATTGTACGCAGTTACGCACACTTGTGCACCCAGACGTGTTTACGCACACACTTTTACTGTGTCTGTAGGTACACGATGTAATGGGGAGGTCACAAATTGGGGTTATTGTTCGGCGAACCTGAATTTCGGTCGCAAAACAAATGCTGTAACAGAACTTTATGAAGTGATTCGATTGGATAAAATTGGACAAGAAATTGAGAGTGAAATTTCAAGGACGCGTCACGTTTAGACACATTTCGTTACACGAGAGAGAAGAAAGAGTAACTCTCTCTGTCTCTCACACTACATTTATCATAGTCTTTTTTTTTTTTAATAAGTAGTTTCAACTTCTATCATTGTACGGTGTAGGGTGCTGCACGCTTAATTTTGTTTCATATAATGTCTGTTAGATAATGGCGAATTTCAATGATGAGGACGAACGCGATTAAAAGAGCTGTCAGTGTCATCATTGCTGTGAAATATTGATACTAGATAGCCTTTGAACGCGGTTTAGATGTGCTGATCGCATTAAAGTAAGTAGTATTTTGTCAAATTCGGATTAGGCTTTAAACTATTTATGAGACTGCTACCTTGTAGGTAATGCAATGTTTTTTACCGATAGATATTGCCGTGATTAGGTGGGAGGCGTAAGAAACACCCTTCTACTTTTATCCTGTCCTTTTTTAGCATCTGTGCTCAACCATCATCCAAAATCATTTCTCATGTCTACCTAGCTATACAAATCACAGGTAATTCTGAACAAATTATTTTCACATAATTCCCAAATGAAAAGCAACATCCGAATAATTCACGGAACCCCCCCGACGTGTGTAGGTACCCACCCGCCACACGCACACAGAGAGCCCCCAATTCGCATTCGGAGCGCGCACAACACAGTTTCCGCGGTGGCGAGGGCAATGACCCCGCGTTTTGGAGGGCGCCTCTGACGTCACAACACTGACCTGCCACAACGACCTTGAAGCGAATTCGGTTGTCCCCGTTCTGTGAAATTGTGACGGATGTTGCGAATTCGTAAATGGAATACGCATTTCGGCGGTGAAAGTAATTTGAATTTTGATTCTGCTGCGTTCGGAACTTGTTGAGTTGATTTTGTTTTTTTTTTTGTGTTTGGTTTTTGTTTTAGATTCGAAGACTTTGATGTTGAAACTTTTTTGTTATTATGAATAGAGTATTCGGGTTAGGAGCGCCGTTTTACAATTTTTCGCAACATTCCTCATTGTACCTACTTAGGTAAAGTCTAGTAGGTACATATTACCAATGTGATATAGAAGTACATCTAAATTACATAGGTACCAATATGTAAAATATAAGTAAGTACTAGACTTTAGGGGCTGACAAAACAATAAAAAAATTTATAGGTCATAAAAATGGGGCATTTTTAAAGTTATTATTTTTGTAACATGCTTCGAAATATTCAGTAATTACCATAAAAGATTCGTTCTTCTTGTTCTTGTTGCTGACACGACTATAATTATTTCAGATCTTTTGGCCCAGAACTTCGCCACTGCTATGGCGTCATCTGTGACAGTGCAGAGGTCACTTTGACTGCATGTTTTGGGCCACAGAGGGCAGGATAGGATCATAGCTCCACATCTACCTACACCCTACGACCGCCCCGTCGAGATAGCCTCACCTAACAGGTTGGAATTAGGTACATCTTCCCACTTGTGTCCGGAACTCCGGAGACGGTTCAGGGACTTCCAACAAAGACTTGTTGCACTGACATTTTGGTACTGACAGGACTTCGGGAGCAATGGGCACAGAAAGAACTATGATTACCTAAGTAAGTATAGACGCCAGCACATCAAGCTACCCGAAACTGTAAAATTTTCCCAATCAACGTTGAACCTTAGGTAGGTATACTTTAGCGATAAAGTTGAAAATTGACAGATTGTAGTAGCTTGATGTGCTGGCGTCTGTACCTAAGTAAGTAATTAGTAGGTACTAAGGTTTTCATCTTCTATCAATCTATCAAAGTTAATTCTGTTCAATAACTGCAAGTAAGTACCTAGCAAAGTATATCCTAATCAAATCGAGCCAACGCCTTGAAAATAAACCGTTATTTACAGTTACAGGAATACCTGAAACCATTATCGGAAAGGGTCAGTGACTTTGCGATAACGTGCAATATTTGTGCAACAATAACTAAATATTTTTAACTCAATAGCAACTCCACGTAAAATATCGATGCATTTTCCTTTTGCAATGCACGAGTTTTGAATTTAGAAGCTTGAACAAAATAAATGAACGCGGTATTTTCGTATTGACGTCATTTTAGGTTTTTTTGTTTATGGTATCACTCTGTCAAGATGAGAGGCTTAGTAGTTTTCTGATAGCTTTTCTGAATTCAAATCTGTGTCAAATTCTCTTAATAGCTTTGTGATTGGTTGAGTAAAATAAAAATAGCACCCAATCGTTATGAAACTTGACAGATGACGTGAATTTATTAGATGTAATTAGGATTGATTATATTTTATTTTATATTATACAATATACCTACTATACAGAATTTGAGGATTTGCAAGATCAGTCTGTTAGGTACCTAATTACTTACATAAATAATTGTCTGTACCTACTAAAAATAACATACCTACCTACTAGCAAGTTTGTATAGAGAAAAGTAATCGTAGCGTAGAGAAGATCCACGAATGACGGCAGAGACCAACGGCTTAACGTGCTTTCCGTAGCACGGAGGGGTCTTAGTATGTAAAGAGATAGTCACCCATCCACGGACCAACCGTGGCAAGAGAAGCTTAACCTGATCGATCGATCCGTGCGGCTGTTATTACTTGGCCACAAGCCCCTGAAATACAATATAATCTCTAATAATAAACCATTTTAGCATACATTTTGCTGCGTTGACAAGTCACAAAGTTAATCTCAGACAAACATGGCCATCTGTAAAAGTAAAAACAAACGAAAAATTAAATTAAAATGCAAACTGTTTTATCACAAAATCTCCACAGTCTACACTAATTTGTCATACGCCAGACGGAGACAGCGTTATGTGTGATAAGATGGGTGTGAGAGAGACAGGTGCATACAAAAAGAGTCGTGAATCAGCCGAGTGCATTGAACTTGGATTTGATGATGCATCGCGACACATACATACAGACATCGACATACCTACATTTATTTATAGATGTATGGTTTGCAATTATGTGAGTTTATTGTTTTTGTTTATTATTTTGAGTGTTTTTATTTAGAACAAGAACTGAAATTGAAAATGTCATTCTGGACTTCAAAAAAGTTCATTTGTGATTTGGAAAGTTCACACTGGCAAGGACCACTCTCAATCATTAAGAACCGTAGTTTGTCAAAAAAAGTAGCTAAGTAGGTATAATCTGAAGTTTATCCTAAGTTTCAAGGAAATCCTGTACCTGCCATTGGTCTGTAATTCTCATTTTTTTTTTCCAAAACACGTCATTTGCAAGCAGAAATTCTCATAGTGAGGAGGTTCCTCTGTCTAGATCCCTGACCACCGGCAGCTTGGACTCTGTTCCTGGTGCCGATGGGCCATTTTTTATTTTTTTTTATTTTATAAATAATTAGCTCTGTCCAATCCGTTCTTGAGATACTTATCATAAAAAAGACGTTCCATACAAAATGTATGACAAAATGTTGTTTTTTTTGTGAATTTGTTGCATGTTTTAATAGTTATTCTCATAGAAATGTAAAATTCATATATCTATGGTTATTCTGCTATTCGGGGCGGAGACAATACCAACAAAACAAAGATCATAATAATCGGTCCCGTGGTTCTGGGTTATACTTAAATGGTGTGTAACTAAAACGACTTCCTTTTACATACCTACTTAAATATTTATTTTTAAAGTTACACTGTTAGTTACTATTAATTACAAGAAGTATTTTACAATCTAAAATATATACCTATATATATATATATATATTATAATATATACAAGTGTATAAAAAAAAAGACAAGAGCTTATAGGGCATCAAAAAATTCGTCCGCATCGCTGTCAACGGGACAAGTGCCCAAAAGGCTGGCAGCATTACTACGTTGGATGGCAATGCTTATTCTTTGGGCTAAAAATAGGCCAGCCCTCTGGTCACGTGTAGAGTCAACCAACCGCTTGGCGATGTCTCGAAACATTCGATGAGCACTCGGGCCCCAAGGCCCTAGAGTTTTAACCCCAAACGGCTCAAACATATAACTACTACTTAAATAGATTTAAAAAGTGTAATTAATACATATATTACGTTAATGTAATAAAGGAAATAATATATTAGTATAGAAAAACAAATGATTATGACTTATTAGTGCCAGTCTGCCAGACATTTTTGTGCTACCACTACATATTTAGCCACTATCATATATACCACCACGTTACTGACCTGCGCAATGTCGCGGCAACGTTGCGCCACATCGGGCCACACGTGGTACTGTTTCAAGGCTTTATACCTAAGTATCTTACCAAGTACATAAAACAATGTTATCATCACGCATTTTGGCCGAGGAATGCTGAAGATTGCGTCATGTCTTATGATGTTATTGGTTCGGCTTACTAGTATTTTTTGGAGCAGTGGTGTCTCGGGGCACCGACTCACGATTTGTATGTCATGGGCAAAGTAAAGCAGGCCTTGGTCGAACCAAGGCAGGCGCTTTACTTTGTGTTCATAACTTCATCACCACTGCTCTCAAAACTGTGAAGGAAAACATCGTGAGGAAACCGGCATGTCCTAGAACTAAATATTCGAAGACATGTGACATCTACCAACCCGCACTGGGCCCGTGTGATGGATTACGGCCCACCCTCTCGCAGAGAGGAGGCTTGTGACCCAGCAGTAGGAGCATTAAGGCTGATTATGCTACATAATAATAATAAATAAATAATAATAATATTCCACAACTATCACACAACGCCATCTAGTCCCAAGCTAAGCAGAGCTTGTGTTATGGGTACTAGACAACTGATAAACATACTTATATATTTCTAAATACATACATATTATAGATAAATTACAACCAGACACAGAACAAATGATCGTGCTCATCACACAAACATTTGTCCTGGGTGGGAATCGAACCCACGACCTCCGGCATAGCAGTCAGGGTCACTAACCACTAGACCATCAGAGGGGCCAGTAAGTATTCTATTTTATTCCATTTCAACAGCCCTGGCATTGAAGACATATATGGTAGCACTAGCAACGCCCCGCGATTTCACCCGCATAAGTTTCAATCCCGTGGGAATATCGGGATAAAAGCTACCCTATGTCCTTTCCCGGGACTCAAACTATCTCTATACCAAATTTCATCTAAATCGGTTCCGCGGCTTAAACGTGAAGAGGTAACAGACAGAGAGACAGACACACTTTCGCATTTATAATATTAGTATGGATAAGGGCTTAGTTTTCTCGCCATTTTTGATTTAACCGGAAGCATATCAGCCTGCCCTTGAGTTGCGCCACTATCGCGCAACTAACCAACACAAGACATGTTGAGACGTGCTATTTAGAGTAGACTTACTTGTTGCGTCTGGCACGAGCTTTATCAAACAGGTTTAGTTTTTTTTTATACGTTGTTATTTGCTGATTAGCTCGATGTAGGTACTTAATTAGTACCTACATGATAACAGAATAAATGAGTTCCTTGATCTTTTGTGGCCCTTAAAGGCACATAATTAAAAGGACTCCGCATCAACGTTGCGACAAACAAATACGCGACAAATGTTAGGGCGACAGTGCGATATGTCGACCATCAGTGGTGCGACACTCGACAGCACATCAGCTCGATGTACCTACGTTAGTGCGACTATTGTGCTGGAGTCAAGTTGATGGAACTTAGTAGATTTTCTATTTCCATAGACACTTTCTATTAAAAACGTGCCTAATAGCAACAGGACAGGACAGATACAGGTCGCTCAGCGCGCTATGGAGAGGACTATGCTCATAGAAGTGGCGAAGGTACCATACAACTCGATTCCCACCGGCTTCCCTTCGAAAGTTCAGAACATAACCACTCTATAGTCAATTCATCATTGAAAATTTCTTTTGGAATTTTCTTTGCTCCGTCTTACCTCTGTCATACATTCACCCTTCGCCACTGATACTACATACCTAATTATTTTGTCCGACAAAATTCATCTCGTATGACGTAGATAGCTCCTAACCTCTAACCTGTGGTTTACCAATTAAATAATTTAATTAACAATACGGAAAAGGGACACAAAAATAAGAATGGAAACTTAAATCACTCCAGGGTCACATGATACTCTTGCATCATCCTCGTCCAAAAGTTTTTAGCATGTTTCCTTAATGGAGTGCTTGCAAAATTCGTTTCATAACAATTCTTAGAAGGTTTAGTTAGTCATTATGTTCTCAATTTGGACAACGAGAAGGGCGAGTGGTTTAATGAAACTCTAGTAGTAGTAAAAGGCTTGTTACGTTACAAGTAGGTATTATCCATTGCTACATATCTTCGAAAAATTTGTCTGGCCAACAACGTAAATAACGCAATGAATGTTGTTGAACTATTTAACAGAAAATGAAAGCCATTGCCGGTTATTCCATATATCCACCCCAAAAAATCCACCCAAAGGTGGATACGTCGAAACTCATGTCCGAGAATCCACCGCAAGCTTATAAATTCCGTTTATCCAACTAGGCCTAGGGGGTGGATTCTTGGACATAATTATGTTTCCGCGTAACCACCTTAGGGTGGATTTTTTGGGGCGGATAAACGGGATAATTCTTCATTGCTACTAATTGCTATTAATTTTGGGGTTTTTGAGATCCTAATCTAAAAAATTAAAGAAAGAATGATTCTTGAGACCGCGAGTGTGAATTAGCTCAACTTAGGACAAACCTATGTCCAACATTGGTCTGCGTTTTGCATCCATTCCCTATTTTCTTGTGGGGAAATCTCCATGGCTATTCTTCCTTTTATTTCTTACTAGCTGCGCCCCGTGGTTTCACCCGCATAAGTTTCGATCCCGTGGGAATATCGGAATAAAAATTAACTTATTTGTTAATCCAGGGTGTCGGCTACCTCTGTACCAAATTTTATCAAAATTGGTCAATAAATGCTTTGACTTTGATTGGATAAGACGTCCATTCAATCTTATCTACCTACATGCTTGATTGAGTAGGGAATTCGGTCTGTAGTCCTCTCAAACGAAACTACACAAGTATGCAGCTCTACTATCAAACATACAACCACAATACGTTCCTCACCTCTCAGACTAAAACCCTCTGTTATCAAAACAAAGGCTCGCCCATGAAGTCGACGACCTCTTATCATTTTACTCCAATTTATATTTTTATCGCGACTGATATCAGATTATCAGTGTTACTGGCTCCCCGTTCGTCCTCAATGTCAAAAAACACGTTTTTGTATGCTATTCATACTCATACACGTTATTTGTTAAAGATAATGTTTGGGAATGCAACGTTTGCAGAACAGATGCGACAGTAACTCTTTGTAAGATACTTAGTACTTAGCACGTTTTTATGCTTAATTAATCCTCATCTGCCTAAACTTTTCCCAACTATGTTAGGGTCACTTTTCAGTCTAACCTAGTGCAGCTAAATACCAGTATTTTTTGTGGACCAATTCCCGTACTTAAATAAAGTGTTCAAAATCTAGTCGCAATATCATTTCAGCAACAGTCTAAGTACCTATTTACCTATGTCAAAAGTGCTGAAAGTAGTCAGAAGTATTTTAGACAGATTGGGGCTGAAATTAGAATGCGAACGTTCTTAAAAATCCGGGAATTGCCTCCCTGACCATCACCCTAATTGCGTAACACACTATCAATCTCAATTTTAATAATTTTGAAGGATATTGCTGATTCATTGCTTCATAGGTAATTATGTTCGAAAAATCTTTCTGCTCAACAACGTAAATAACGCAATGAATGTTTTTGAACTGTCGAAATGAAACCCATTGCTACTGATAGTGTGTTACGCAATTACACCGCTGGGTAACATGTTACCCCTTGCCAAGATTGTTTGTGAGATTTTCGGGCTTCTGACTACCCGTAACGACTGTCATAGATCTACGAATGGCATCGGGACAAACGGCTTAACGTGGTTTCTAATTGATGAATTAAATGTGAAACAATTTTTGAAGTGAAAACTTCTTTAGGCGCGTTGGGCATTTTTTGAGATGGGGAAAAAACTATTGAACTCGCGCCACTGTTACCGTAACTGACACCGCTTCGCATGTGTTCGGCTGTCCTCGAGATGTACTCAGTTTTAATGTATATTCCTATACCTATGTCAGTGAGTGATGGCAAAGTATTCTGTTTGTGTTTTGTTTATATGACGATGCAAAAAATACACACGTAATTGTTCATGTTTTCACTTCTGTCGGCACTCCCGGAGTGCCACTTTTTTCTAGTTTTACCTATACTGTCCCACTGCTGAGCAAAAGCCTTCCCCAAATCCATCCATGCAACCTTTTCTAGAGCCACCTCAATCCCACCCTTGCGGTACACGTCTAAGTCGTCTCGCCATCTCTTCACCGGCCTCGAAGGCGTGGTCGATCCTTTATTTTTTAGCAAATTAATTTATTATTTTATCTTAAAATGAATTGATAAGTAACATAGGCACCTAATTAAGCTTGCCGGAAAAACTTTAGTGTTATGACGAAATTCAACCGGCGTTGAAGTGTGCATCCGCGTTGGTTTAATTTAAAAACAATTATTAAGTTCGATTTTAAAGTGTTTAGTGAAGTTTGTGGTTTCGGAATCGAATCTGTGATACCTACATAGTGCAACAGACACTGTGTCGTGGCACGGCACTAACAGTGCCATCAAAGTGAACTTTACAAAACACCGGGGTAATTGCGTGACAAACTAACACTAGGAGTGCCTTCCATTTTGACAGTCCAACAAAATTCATTGCGTTATTTACGTTTTTGAGCAGACAAATTTATCGGACATTTGAAGCAATGGATTAGCAATACCCTTGAAAATGATTCAGATTGAGATTTATAGTGTGTTATATACGCAATTAGGGTGCAGAACAACTTAGGTATTGGACAAGATTGTTACAAACGAAATAGAAGGAGAAGACTTTAATCTCTGCAAAGGGGCGAAGATGGCTATGGATGGCGATCATGACTTGATCTACTTACTTCAGGTACCTAACTATAAATTACAATTCGAAGGAACCAAAATATAATTAGGTATTGACAAGAGGCGAGTGTGATTCAGAGATTATGCGCGAAAGTTCGGAGTGCAGAGGGGCAATTCTCTTAATTTTAAGAACGTTCACAGTCTGATCTCAGTCTCAATCTGTTAAAAATACCTCTAATTTCCCTACAATTTGACAAGTTTTTGACATATTTTGTTTGTCGCTGAAATGAGACTGCGACTAGATTTTGAACGTTTTAAATTACGAGAATTATTGGCCTTCTGATGTTCGGACCGGCCATGATTTATCTTGTACTACCTATATCTACCTACTACCTTCATAATCAGCCTGTGTTGTTCCCACTGATGGGACACAGGTCTGCTCTTTGTGAGAGGGACCACGCGGTACCAGTGCGGGTTGGTAGACGTCACATGTCTTCTAATTTTTGGTTCTAGGACATGCCGGTTTCCTCACGATGTTTTCCTTCACCGTTTTGAGAGCAGCGGTGATGAAAGATTTTACACAAAGTAAAACGCCTGTCTGGGTTCGAACCTATGACCTACAAGTCGTAAGTCTCGGCTGTTACCACTGGGCCACCACTGCTCTCTACTACCTTATTAGTTGTTAGGTACTATTTTACTGAAACAGGAATCTAATGACTTTTTTGAAGAGACTAAAATGTTTACCTTGGAACCCTTTATCTTGTAGACTTAATACAAAATAAGAGGAAAAATTTACTAAAACTTCCTTCCTCAAAATTCGTACCAAATACGATGCAGAAGTATCACCACATACGAAGTTAATTGGCTTCCTAGTTTTGATTACAGATTATTATTTTAATAATTGTTTATCCTTAGTACGTCAAGCCCGTCCCGATCATTCGTAGATCTTTGACAGTCGTTACGGAGAGGCAGAAGCGCAAAAGTCCTCCAACCAGTCTTAAGGTCTAAACGCACATATCACGGCCTAATATAGACATTTACTAAGGAGTATCTTATTACCCAGTAACAGGGTTGTAGTTTTACCTACCCAGAGATTAGAATCGTCAGGTACGCAGTTGCTCAATGTGAAATACTGGTATTTAACTGCATTCGGTTAAATTGGAAGCCGACCCCGAAATAGCTCCCCAAAATAGCTGGGTGATGGCTAGGCAGATGATGATGAATTGGTTTTCCTTAAAGTTTCCTGCAACCCTCACACAGTTTCAATCAATAACCTAGGTTTTTTATTGAAACTGTGTGAAACAATTAAAAAACTCTAGAGTTTTGAAGGATGTTTGTATCCATTGCGTAATTGGTTTACTAAATTCGTCTGCTCAACAACGTAAGTAACGCAATGAAAGTGGCTGAACTGTCAAAATGAAAGAAAATTAGATCAATTTTATTGTCATTTTATGTGTGTTTGCCGCGGGTCTTTCCAGGTCCTACACGTGCCATACATGAGGAAATTACTGTTTATTTTGTCTAATTCTTCTATGAATTCTTCCAATCTGTTTTTACCGCAGCTCAGCAAACACATTATCCTTTTTAGGAAATAATGCAACAGTTTTCCCTATAGGTACAGACGCCAGCACATCAAGGTACTACAATTTGTCAAATTTCTTTAATAGATATTCAACTGTATCGCTACAGCATAAGGTTCAAAGTTGGTTGGGAAAATTTGACAGTTTTGGGTAGCTTGATATGCTGGCGTCTGTACCTACGCTTGTCAGCTTTAGAAGCAAATTGATGTTTATTTTGGTTTATTCATAACGGAAAACCACTTAATCAGCTTCTATGACGTCATCATCTGCCTAGCCTTTACCCAACTGCTGGGGTCGCTTTCATTATCCTGGCTTCCTTGTTGAGTTGAGTTAAAGTCGTCCAGACCCGAATTTCGGCAATGGCAACCAATCTCGGCGGAGACCAGCCTTCGGCGAGGGAGATTATGACACAGGTGCACTCTCTCTTCCCTCGCTCTCATTGTCCGACTTGACTGCAATCCGTCGCGACCGGAGAGAGATCAGAGGCAGGACCAACGGCTTAACTTATTGCCTTCCGAGGCTCGGGAGTAACACACCGTCAACGTACAATACCCAATGGAAAAATCTAATAACACTTTACCCGACCCGGGAATTGAACCCAGGATCGCACGCTTAGCAGTCGCGCTTACGCCCACAACACCAACAGGCAGTTGAGTTGAGTTACTGCCTATCTGACTTCCACAACCCAGTTACTGGATAAAACGATGTCTTGGTAAGACTGCTTGTCTGACTTTTGGACCTCTGGCGAGTTACACGTAACAACTGTCAAAGATCTACAAATGACAGTCGTGACCAACGGTTTAACATGGTTTTCGAGGCACGGAGAAATCTCGATATGAAATGAATGGTCACCCATCCTCGGACCCACCGCAGTAAAGGTAGTTTTACTTATTTATTTTATTAAGCTATTGCATAGCTTTTATCTTGGGCTTTGAGCGCGGCGACCGAATGAAGAAATTCCGTAACGAAAATAAACCTAAGCATCGTCTAACGTCGTATCAGTTCGGCAGACTTCGGCACGGTGTTTGTGTGCGTTGCTATGCAATAGCTTTACCGCGGCAGTCCCCGAGTGCCACACGTATTTTTTTATTTATTTATGAAAGTTTATGCACAATAAGGTAGGTACAAAGGTGGCCTTGGTAGAACCTGAATGAGGCTGACAGGAGTGTGGGATTGGCACAAGAAAAGAGAGGGCTAAGCTCAGCAGTGGGTGAGGTCAGGCTGTGGAAGTGTGGATGATGATGATGATTATGGTGATGGTGACGATGATGATGGCGACGATGACGGTGGTGGTGGTGATGATGATGGTGATGGCGATGATGATGATGCTGGTGGTGGTAGTGGTGATGATGACGATGATGATGGCGATGATGACGGTGGTGGTGGTGATGACGATGATGGTGATGATGACGATGACGATGGCGACGATGACGGTGGTGCTGGTGATGATGATGATGGTGATGATGATGGTGGTGACGATGTTGATGATGATGATGATGTTGGATGTCCCGGCAGTCAATTTTTTTAGTTATAGGCTGGTGTCGTGTCTGTTTATGACGCGTGCGTCTGATCTATAAAAGTGGTAACATTATATTGGTTGTTGTTATTGAACGAAATCAATAAACAGTCGTTATTGACCCAGATGCTCGGCGTGCTATTAAACCGTTGACTTTTAATTATATTCGGATGACATTCCGTTTTTAGATACGATACTGTTTTAATTTACACATTACTGTCGAACTAATACAGTAACTGGGTTGTGGAGGTCAGATAGACAGTCGCTCCATGTAAAATACTGGTATTCAGCTGCATCCGGTTAGACTGGAAGCCGACCCCAACTTAGTTGGGAAAAGGCTAGATGGTGACTGTCGAACTAATACGTACTTACGGATTGTCTTACGAAGAATAGTAAGCTTCCAATAAGCGTATTGTAATTTCATATGCTTACTTGATATTTGTACGCTGCGGCAAAACATAGAGATCTCTGTACCTATTCTATTTCAAACACCTATTTTTACACCTATAATCATAATCAGCCTATATAAATGTTCCCACTGCTGGGACACAGGCCTCCTCTCAGTAAGAGGGAGTGGGCCGTAATCCACCACGCAGGCCCAGTGCGGGTTGGCAGATGTCACATGTCTTCGAATTTTTGGTTCTAGGACATGCCGGTTTCCTCACGATGTTTTCCTTCACCGTTTTGAGTGCAGTTGAAATAATTTACATAAAGTAAAGCGCCTGTCTGGGTTCGAACCTACGAACTCGTAAGTCGCGGCCGTTACCACTTGGCCACCGCTGCTCTGTCATTTGTACACCTATGTTTATGAAAAAAAAAAAAATTACTTTGACTTAAAAAAAAGACCTAATATCACTTTGCCTGACCCGGGGATCGAACCCACGACCTCAAGCTCAGCAGTAACCCTTGCGACATCAACGAGGCTCTTTAAAAAGTATCTCCATAAATCAAAAATCGTTACCTATGTAGCGGTATCTACAACGCTACATGCGAACAACGCGTCATACTGACGTCACGAAATCCTGCATCTCGCAAACAGAGTTTACCGCTCAACTAGCATAGATACAACGGCCCGACATGCATCATCGGGCAGTTGCCCATCTGGTCGGAGGATCCTCCCTTTTCTATAGAGTATGAGTGAACTTTACACCCTCTTCCTCATACCTATATACCTACTTGATGACACAGTTTCCCAACTAGGTGTATTTCACCCACGACATTGTTCCTCTTTGAACACAAACTTCGTCAGTCCACCACCCGTGACGCATCGTCTGCTTGCTCCATATCTGTGTAGTCACCAATCGGTCGTAGAACTTCTGATAAAGCGAAAATGTAATCAAATTGTGTCTGGCTGCAGTAGTAATTTTGTACCATTTTATTTGGCGTCAGAAACCTTGAGGATGTTTCATCACCCGAGGGAGAGACCTGTACATCTGTCCCATCCCTAGGTCTAACCAAAGATAAACCTGGCAATGGGATTGCTTGCCCGTTCTTCTCCATAGGGACCTAATGCGCTTTGGAATGGGCTACTAGTTTCATCTTTTTGATTGACCGACTCTTTTGACAATTCAAAAGAGCCGTTGAAATGGTTCAATTGAAATGAGTTTGGGCTTATGGAATTGATAATTTTACTAGATGTAACTTATCTGGAGGTAGTGAAGGATGGTCGTTAACTCGTAATAGACAGGATAACGCTTCATTGATATACCTATAGTAATTGCAAAGTGTGTGCTCCCAGGTACTATTCAAAGCACAACAAAGTGATAGATAGGTAAGTATAGCGTTTTTCTTTTTTGAGTCTATTCGCCTATAACCTAAAACAATTGCTTATGGTTGCTTTCTTTGACATGCAATTGTAAACAAAATTATTTTAGACCTTTTAAATCGGATGACTCATGATGACAAACAATAGGAGTACCTACTTACATTTGTTCTTTCATTTGGTAAATAATAATTATGACTAATTTGGTCTAAAATTATTATTTAATTTTATTTGTTTTCAAGCCCATGTATGTACACAAGTACCTATAAGTTAGGTACCTATATTTGTGAGGTTCCTCTTATTCAAACAATGCTTAATTTATCTGGACTACCTATTGCGTCGCAAACACTTCAAGTGGTAAGTCCCTATTAGCGGTATTGTCCAAAACAAATTATTATTTATTATTATTTTAATAATCCAGATAATCCTACCTAAAACTAAAAATTAATAAATAATATATTCAGAAATGAACCAGACTGGGTAATTTGGCCCTGACTCACGAGTTGCAGGTCGTAGGTTTGAACCCAGACAGGCCATCACCACTGTTCTCAAAACGGTGAAGGAAAACATCGTGAGGAAACCGGCATGTCCTAGAACCAAGATGACATGTGACATCTAGCAACATGCACTGGGCCCGCTTGGTAGATTACAGCTCATTATCTCTCGAATAGAAAAGGCTTGTGTCCCAGCAGCAGGAACAATAAAGGCTGATTATGATGAGGTAATTTGTAGATTTTTGACAGTCGTTACGGGTAGTCAGAAGCCCGAAAGGCTCACAAGCAGTCTTACCAAGAGGCAAGGGGTATTGTATGACCCAGTAACTGAGTTAGATAGGCAGTCGCTCCATGTAAAAGACTGGTATTCAGCTGCTTCCGGTTAGACTGGAAGCCGACCCCAACAGAGTTGGGAAAAGGCTAGGCAGATTGATTGATTCAATTGAGGCTCCAAGTGAAATAATTTAATTATTTTGTTAAGGTAGGAACGTTGCATTGTGTTTCCTATTTATAAAAGAAAATAGAATTAGCTAATATTAGAAATGGAAACCACAAAATTTGTTGTTTGCCAACATTTAAAATAATATTTAATTTTATTGTATTTAGTTACTTAAATAGGTACCTACGTAGGTGCCTTTATAAATTATACTCGTTTAGTTGCACTGACGTTGACGAGGATATTATTATAGTTAGGTAGTCATCGTGGTAAAAACAACTATAAATTATTAGTTTCTTGGCTCCCAAAATTCAGTTACGAACTTATCAATGTGGTCAATGCGTCAGAATTTGGTAATAAATAAGTTCAGTGTGTTCAAAATAAGGAAAATTTGCGTAATAATTGACACACTGAAGGGCTATTGTTTTTATCATTTTGAAGTAATTAAGAATTGAAATAATGAGCACACAGAGGAAAGGTTATACAATGTCGTTATAACATTGTGTTTATTTAAGCCAGTTCCCAATTAAAATGGTAATTTATTTTCGGGTTTTTGGAACTTATTTGTGATGGATTTAGAAGCTTTGTGGTTGAGTCTCCCGCGGAGAATGATTCTTGTTTAAGGAATAATTCATCAGCAAATTGTTTTCAATACATATTTATTATGATTTAATATATTCTAGTAATGCCCTGTATGGTATATTTCTTCATGTTTATTTATACTATTATTTTTATTTTTTCATAAAAGGTGTAGGTACACCTAAGTGCAGTGAATGGGTACCTATTCACTGCACTGTCTGGACGCACCTTCATTTGGTGATAGTACAGACGCCAGCACATCAAGCTACTACAATCTGTCAAATTTCTTTAATAGATTTTCAACTTTATTGCTAAAGTATAAAGTTCAAAGTTGATTGGGGAAATTTGACGGTTTCGGGTAGCTTGCTTAACTACTATCACCAATTATGAAGGTGCGTCCAGACAGTGCTAGGCTTGTGCTTCTAATGGTAAGTCAGCTTCTTACCTAAGGTGAGGCATCTGACATAAAATAAATGCATTTTAGGTGGATTACAGCACTCAAATTACGCAACACACTATCAATCTCTATCTGAATAATTTTGAAGGATATTGCTCAGAAGCAATTCATATGTTCGAAAAATTTGTCTGCTCAACAACGTAAATAACGCAATGAATGTTGTTGAAATTTCAAAATGAAAGCCATTGCTACTGATAGGTAGTGTGTTACGCAATTATGCCGCAGGATTGACTGTGTGAAAGATAATATGGCTATACCGAGATGACGACTAATAGAGAAGTATGGAAGAAAAAGACATGTTATGCCGACCTCAATTGATTTGGGATAAGGGCAGGAGAGATGATGATGGTGATGAAAAGGTTAACAGGAATATCAGAGTGATTTGCACTAGTCTGTCCAAGACCGAAATCGTTTAGCGTAGGCGCAGCCTAGACTCGTGTAGACGAACGGACGATAGAGCGCAGACGTTGAGCAACCCCTTACAGACGCGGCATAGACCTCGAAAACACCGAGTACTTAGGATAAATTTTATTATAATTATTTATTACGTCATTTCCATGAACGCTGACGATTTTAGCCAATTTAGTCAAGGTTTACTTACGATGTTTTCCTCAACTTAAGTTAATTGGTGGTGAAAATATGAATCAGCCATGATTTAGTTTAAAAACAAACTAATGAGTTTCTACGTGATCACTATTGAGGGAGGTTCGAAGTCAATTATACAAAATACAAGTGTCTTGACATTGAATAAATGGTAGATGTTTGTGGGACCTACACATAACACACATAGTCAGCCTAAAATGTGCCCACTGCAGCTGGGGGATACAGGCCTGCTCTCGGTGAGAGGGAGGGGGCTGTAATCCACCACGCGGGCCCAGTGCGTGTTGGTAGATGTCACATGTCTTCAAATTTTTGGTTATAGGACGTGCCGGTTTCCTCACGATATTTTCCTTCACCGTTTTGAGAGCAGTGGCGATGAAATAATTTACTTAAAGTAAGCGCCTGTCAGGAGGTGTTCCTGCAGAGAACCAAAGATTTCGACATAGCTCACAGAATAAAAAGCTGAAGGGCAATTCTCGTAATTTTAAGAACGTTCACAGTCTGATCTCAGTCTCAATCTGTCAAAAATACTTCCAGTAACCCTACATTTCTGACAAGTTTTTGACATTGATTGTCGCTGAGATGAGATTGCGACTAGATTTTGAACGTTTTTCATTAAAAAGGAGTATGTAATGATCGTAGCAGGTGGCGTTCTGTACCTTCTGCATAACCTCATGGGACATAGGCGTGATCTTGTGTCTGTGAAAAACTCACGTTTTTGACCCGCTTCCATAAAATCAATGACATTTTAATAAAAAAATACGACCAAAATTACCGCCAAATTGTCATGAACAAAAATATTACTCGGAGGAGGAAGCGAGTGGACACCTTGACCTTTCTGAACAAAAACAACAGTGTGTTTTGATTTTCTTATTTCATTAAATAATTATATTTTTTAAAGTGAACTTTTCGGTTGCGTTGTTTTTGTAGTAACATCGTAAAGTACTTTTGTTTATGTAAGTATTTTGAGTTTGGACTGAACTTTTTATTTTTTGTTTTTTTGGATATGTAGGTATTTGCTGAATTGACTTCTTACGGTAATTAGTAGCATATTTGGACTGATTTAATGAACAGTTAGATTAGGTTATAGGTAGGTTAGGTTTAATCACGATAAAAATAGGATTAGGAATAGTTTTCTTCTAGAACCTCACACATCAGGTCCAGTTGAAAACCAGCGTCAGGCATTAGTTGTCTGGCATGTTTGCTGAACTGGGCCTTTTTGGTGCACCCGTGAGGCACACTTTCCTGCTAATTTTTTACATCGGACTTTACACTTTATTATACTTATATATACTTTATTGTACCTACACCACAAAAATACACAACAAAAAGAATTATCGATAACTAAAAATATACAATGGGCGGCCTTATCGCACTTTCTATTTAATTACCTTCAAGATTTAGAACAAAAAATTTGAAGACATGTGAGATCTACCAAGCCGCACTGGGCCCGCGTGGTGGATTACCGTCTACTCCCTCTCGCTGAGAGGAGGCCTGTGTCCCAGCAGTGGAACCATTAAAGGCTGATTATGTTAAAAGGAAATAATATTATATTTCCTTTGACTGTTTTCGTTTCTCAGTAGAGCCTTGATTCTGGATTTGTGCCCGGTTGATGGCATTATAAATAATAAATGATTTTATTTCTGTAAGTAGGTTTGCACAAACACTTTTACACGACAATCATATTTTTTAAAAATAGATGAGGTCGGCGTTTCCTATCTGACATTAGGCTTGGTCCGTCCCACTAGTCCCATTGACCAAGTCCCATGATGGGACAAGTGGCAGGATTACATGGGGCTTAAATATAACTAGCAAAACGTGGCTGCACCTTGACCTACCAGCTCTGTAAACTTCGGGGATTATACTTTATGCTTTAAGGTTTTGGTACTGAGCAGGTAGGTACCTATAAGCGGTCATAGTGGCACATATTCAACAGAGGACTTATTAAGTAGTCTTCTCTGCCTAGCCTTTTCCCAACTATGTTGGGGTCGGCTTTCAGTCTAACCGGATGCAGCTGAATACCAGTATTCTTCATGGAGCGACTGCCTATCTGACCTCCACAACCCAGCTACTGGGTAATACGAAACCCCTTGGTAAGACTGGTTGTCAGACTTTCGGTCTTCTGACGACCCGTAGCGACTGTCAAAGATCCACGAATGACAGCCGGGATCAATGGCTTAACGTGCTTTCCGAGGCACGGAGGGGTTTTGGTATGTAAATATGGTCATCCATCCACGGACCAGCCGTGGCAAGTGTAGCTTAGCCTGATCAATCGATCTGTGCGGCTGTTTTTACTTAGCCACGAGCCGGCTGAGGAGTATTTTTATAGTACTAGGTACCTGGTACCTACTATAGAAAAAACTTACGGTGTATGGAACTATGGATAGCACTAATACTTCTGTTCTGCTCACCCCCTTCTTATATTAACCTAACCTCTATACATTACAAACTACAGCCCATTCCAACATGCAAAAACGACATTATGAAAAATCCCCTTAAAATTTTAAATTACGAACACAAAACAACTGAACAAACATTATTATGTGCATTATTCTACGTGTGACAGAGAGAGCGGTATACCGAAAGCCAAGAGTGAAAGAGATGGGGAAGAACCCTGACCCCACACAACACTGTTCGAATTGGCATGGTCAGTCCCGATAAGATAAGGCTTATCAAGAATTTCGTCGTTGAACTTAATTTTGGCAGTTTTTTGTTTATGTGGCGTTTGACTTGTGTGACCGATAGTATGACGTAACGTGATAGGTCATAGGTACCAAGGTGATGGCTGGGTAGATATGTACAGTCAACAAAAGAGATAAGTATGCAGGATCGTCGGATATAGTTGAAGTTTAGTAAGAAACCGACGGATGTTGTCGACTGAAATTTAGTTTGATAAATGAGCTGTTTGTTTTCTATTAATAAAATTAAATTTTATACGAGAACATCCATCGGTTTCTTACTAAACTTCAACTATATCCGACGATCCCGCATACTTATCTCTTTTGTTGACTGTACAATTGTACATACTTAGGTGTAGGTTTGATGATATGTAGATAAGTATTTGTAGTGAATGATAAACTGATTGGAATTTTGAAGCGAGGAAAATGAGGTGTGGGTGATTTTTTTTTGTTCCATTTATGATAGTTACGTATCATTTGTAGGCAAATGAGAAAAGTTTTTCAGTTTTGATGCGGTATCTAATACTTACCTACCTCTAACATACCAGAAAGCCAATTCTCATACCTATTTAAAAATTCTCGTAATTTAAAACATTCAAAATCTAGTCGCAATCTAATCTTAGCGACAATCAATGTCAAAAACTTGTCAAAAATGTAGGGAAATTAAAGGTATTTTTGATAGGTTGAGTCTGAGATCAGACTGTGAACGTTCTTAAAATTACGGTAATTGCCATTGTTGTTATATTTATTAAATTACCTATAATTAAAAATATAATAATAAGAAACAATGACCGTACTTCCGGGATTGTCCTGATAGCCGTGGAATACCTCTCCACTCCTCATAAGCACCTCAGGACATGTTGCCCCCTTGTCGCTACGTCACTATGTGCTAGCGACCGTTTCCGGGGGCCCATTATTGAGTGTGCAAGTCACCCCCTGCCATTTTATCCGTGTATATATAAAACATTGATCAGGCAGGGGTCATAGTTCTTCCATAGTTCTTGGTAACCAGTCCACTTCAGCCACCCAAACCCATAGTCCAACTTTTTATTTTTCCATATCCTACAATAGTCCTACACCAACCGGGGGTTATCCTTGGGTGCACTTGCATAGTGCATACAGGGATAATCGTCGGATGGTGCCGCATTTCATTAAAATTTCCTAAGGGGCCTCTGCGAGTTGGCTTCGGCCCCTCGTACGCCTTCCAAAGGACCGGGACCCCATGGTCCCGAGATATGTAAAATCATAAAAAAATAAAAGAAACAAAATGCTTAATATCACAAGACCTACTCAAAAGAGACTACCAGACATCCTACAATTAAAACACGATTACCAAAAAAAAACAGTAAGAGACAACCCTCCAACACTTAACTCTTTCATCAAAAACAAAAACGAAACCGAAACACCCAACCCGACCAAAATATTAAATTCGCAAAATTTAAATGCACAATAAATTGAAAGTAAAAGCAGACACACACAAACATTTTATCAACGTGTGGCTGACCTTTCCCAACGTAATGGCCGTCGCCGAATACAGGGGTCGATGACACCACGAGGCTGAATGTGCGATGCATTCGGCAGGACTCAGAGTTAAAAAAAAAATTAAACGTCACTTTCACTGGCTATGGTAATGCAGTTCGATTTTCGTTTTCGCTTGATCTGATTTCATTTTTGGATGCTGGGGTTCGGTTTCGCGCCATTTTTGGCTTTTCGCATGGTTATGCATACTTTTATTTGGGTTATTGTTATTACTTTGGACAGGGAATTAAAACAAATAAAACATTGGAATTAATTCACTGTTATTAATGAGATAAATTAAAAAAAAACTTCTAATTGACGCGAGATAACTGCAAAATTTAATTCACTAGAATTATAGCAGATGATATACCTATTTTATTTTGTTGCAATCTCTAAAATATTGAAGTACAGACGCCAGCACATCAAGCTACTACAATCTGTCAAATTTCTTTAATAGATTTTCAACTTTATCGCTAAAGCAAAAGGTTCAAAGTTGATTGGGAAAATTTGACAGTTTCGGGTAGCTTGATGTGCTGCCGTCTGTACCTAAGTTTAAAAAAAAACCATACTTAGCTACAAATTTTAAGACAAATGCCTCGTCACGTTGCCGATCTGCCATGACCCCCGAATCTCTTCCTTGTCTTTATCACGATCGCGATAATTAGGAGTTTGTTATCAAGAATAAAATAAAACGAGCGCAGACTTCACGAAAACTTAAAAATCTGAATCCTGTACTGGTGGAACATAAAATAATCTTAAATAAAACTAATTTAAGGAGTTTGTAAGACTCGTTTCCTGATCTGAGATGCGATGACTCAGTGAAGCAATTTCGGAGTTAAATTTTTTGGTATGTACTTGCGTGCACTTATACCGAACTGAATCTTCGTCATGATAGTATTGTATAAATGGTGGGCTCATTTTGTCAGGTAAAGTTTCGAAGTCCCAGATCAATTTTTAAGACATTTTTGTGGGTCCCCAACGAATCTGTTGTTGATATCCCAAAAGTATCAAGTTCCTGACGCTATAACTGATGGCACCACACTCGTAGTGACTTTTAGGGTAACATCATTTATCAATATAAACCTCCTCATTCTAAGGGCGTCGATGGCAATCCATCGACGCCCTAAGAAGAAGGAGATTTTTAAAGTAACCCAAACACTTCTAGAAGCTAAGTTTTTCGATACTATAGGTACCTTCTGTGCCTTAGTAGGATGATGTCATAAATGGTCAGTCAACATTTAATGGTTTCTTGAAGATAATTCGGTTAGTTAATCATTATAATCTATACTAATATTATAAATGCGAAAATGTGTCTGTTACCTCTTCACGCTTAAGCCGCTGAACCGATTTAGATCAAATTTGGTATAGAGATAGTTTGAATCCCGGAAAAGGACGTAAGATAGTTTTTATCCCGATATTCCCACGGGATCGAAACTAATGAGGGGGAACCGCGGGGCGCAGCTAGTAATTTATATAATTTGCAGGTCTTCCAAGAATTTGAGCAGCTGTGCCAAGGCTAAGAGACGGGTGGGAGTATATAACTGTAATATATTACGTTAACCTGAACACAGAAAGAGTTGACGTAATCTTGCACATTACGTTGACGTTCTATTTTGAGAGAAGGAGGATACACTTGACAGTGATTAGTGTTAAGATTTGGATTAAAGACATTCAGAGAATTTGAGGATTTGGTAAGATCTTGGGAAAGATTTCGCGACTTTCCTTGGTTTTTCGGTATATGGAACAATATTAAGAATGACACACGATTAAAAGTTAAAGGTGTTCTTTTTTCGTGTGGATTGACTATTGCACAAACTTTATCCGACTAAGAAGATACCAGAGGGGCAATTCTCGTACGGTAACTTTAAGAACGTTCACAGTCTGATCTCAGTCTCAATCTGTCAAAAATACCTCTAATTTCCCTACATTTTGACAAGTTTTTGACATTTGTTTGTCGCCGAAATGAGACTGCGACTAGATTTTGAATGTTTTAAATTACGAGAATTGGCCTTCAGGAGATGACGATTAATAGAGAAGTAGGTATGGACGAAAAAGACATGTTGCGCCGACCCCAAATGAATTAGGATAAGGGCAGGAGAACGATGGTGAATCGATTGACGGAAATATTTTGAAAAGGATTGTGGGACTTATGGCTAAGTAATAGCAGCCTCACGGGTCGATCGATCAGGTTAAGCTACGCTTGCCGCGGTTGGCCTGTGGTGTCCATCTTCACATACCAAGACCCCTCCGTGCCTCGGACAGCACGTTAAGCCTTTGGTCCCGGCTATCATTAGTGGATCTTTGACAGTCGTTACGGGTCGTCAGAAGCCCGAAAGTCTGACAAACAGTCTTACCAAGGGGTATCCGTATTACCCCAGTAACTGGGTTGTGGAGGTCAGATAGGCAGTCGCTCCATGAAGAATTCTGGTATTCAGCTGCATCCGGTTAGACTGGAAGCCGACCTTAACATAGTTGGGAAAAGGCTAGACAGATGATGATTTTGAAAAGGATTGTCCATAATTAGAATGTACTAAGTTGTTCCATATTGAAAGAAAATTAATGATAGGTCCAATTGATGCAAGACACGTGTATGTTATGTTTTACAATATGTGTTATTATAACAAAAGTCAGTTCTTTGTGTGTTCTTTGTTCCTTGTGATAATAAAACCAGTTTTCAAAAGGGCTTACATTGAAGTAGGGATAAATAGCTAGGAGGTTTTGCTTAATAATGAGACAATGGGCAAATATTTTTGATTACTTATTGTAATTATTCAGTTAGGACGTCTTCAGGCTAGGTGGAGCGACGATCTTCGCAGAGTGACTGGTGGCAGCTGGATGAAAGTTGCCGAGACTCGAACTGAAAGGCGTGCAATTAGAGAGGGCTTATAAATCCAGCAGTGGACTGCTATAGGCTGATGATGATGATGATGAATAATGCAAATCTTGACTGAGGTGACGGTCTTAATTTTGATTAATTTGGTAAAGATGAGATTTTTAAAGAAGGAGACGTTTATGCTCATATGGCTAGGGTATATACCTAAGGGTGATATTGGCGGATTCCCCAAACATTAGACTACTCTCGTCTCCTTGGTTAGAATCAATATTGCTGGTGGTAAGCTGCCGATGTATTCTGTAAAATTCTCTCCGTGAAAACTATGGTGCAGTGAGCTTGACGTGAGCTGACAATAGTCAGTCGTCCCCAGCATCAGGGTGGAATGATGGCTTACTTCATCCTAGTTTTTATCACGGTAAGATTTTCGCAGAATATACTGGCTGGTGCAACGGTGAATTTTCTAAAAATGGTTTGTTATAATATTTTGGAAGACGGTTCCTATGGTAAAAAACATAGTGAGTTTGAATCTCTGGAAGATTTTGATGCGGATTTCATGAGGGAGACACTTTATTTTTAAACACTTATGTTGTTTAAAACTGCGCATACCTACACGTTAATACTTGACCGTTGAGTGTTATTAACATAAGTCTTATCTAAAGAGAAAGTATATCGAATAAGTCTTCATTTATTACTTTATCAATAAACAATAATAATTGTCGAAGAACAAGTGTATGCGCATAGTCACAACAATTCTCAAGTGGGTCAGTGGTTTGGTGCTAAAACTGCAGTTTTTTGGAAAGCAACGGATGATTCTAAAATTCTGCTAGACCCACATTTCTACGGCCTACATTATATTGCTGATGTCAGGCAGATGTAGAAATAGCTGATAAATTATTTGGAGATGCTAAAGAAGCGAGAAGTGAACAGAAATGCAACTGGTTACCTATAGGTACGAGCTGACATTGAAGCAATGATAATGAAGATAATTATGAGAATAAATGAACAATGAGAATTTCCTCGACAATTTGAAGCGACGAAACCATATGACGTAACCGCTAAGGTCCAGCCTACGTCGAGTGTAATAGATATAAAGTTACATCGTTCGCACATTACAGTGCGTTTGTAATGCATCGCATCGAAGTTTATTGACGCCTCATCCGTCTGAACTTGCGAGTTTAAGCCTCTGCGAATGTCATCTAGGCTCATTGGCTCAGTACAAGTGCGCTAACTCGCATGGCTGCACCTTTACGCCGCGCACACAAGACACAGAAAAAAAAAATTAAACTGCTCATAAAAACACATCAAAAGATGACAGTTCAAATTCAAATTCAGAATGTTCGAATTTAGAAATGTCCGCTCAACACGCGCGGGAAAGAGACGAACATAACTTTGAGCGTCTGCTATTTAGGTGACGTCGGCCCGGTGCATAGCGAAATATAATGAAAAGTGGCAGTAATTTCGTTGTGTTTACGCGCTGTACTAGTTTATTTGGTTAATAGCGGTTTGTTTTTCTAATCGGCTGCGTTTGGACCAGTGGCGCCCTCTTCGTCCCATTCCCGCTCCATAGATACATACACATGGTTGTATTTCATGGAGCTGTCAAAACAATAGCGACCTCGTGGACTGTGATTTTTTTATGGGACAACCCCTTCGGGGTCGACGTAATGTGTGACAGTGCAACTAGTTTTTGGCGCGGAGAAACTGTGGCGGGCGTAACGCGGAAAATTGAGCTAGCGGTGTTTTTTTCCTAACTTAACCTACGACAATCTTCAGTTGCGCGCGAGCTGTCCCCGCACGCGCCTCGCGTATCATCCGACACGAAAATCTACGAAAATCCACCGAATGGACCCCGAGCCGGTGGCGAACCCCGCCGAATTCACTTTCCGAACTCCATGTGAGTGTGTTCAAAACGTTCCATTTTCGAATGCAGCGGAATAGTCGCGACCGCGCGTTCGATGACCTCATAAAGTGAAACTATTTTTTTCTTTCACTTTGCTCAATTTTGTGATGTAGCCATAGTGCCTTGTTGTACAAAACTTATGGAATATTGTGATGTCAAAGTGCAAACTTAGATAAAACTAGGATATAGAGTGTTAGTGAACTATTATTAATGGAAAAACAAACGAGAAGGAACATTTTAAGTGCTTATGGACAGATACTGCATGGACTTTAGGTAAGTACGTTTTATAAATTAATAACGTCGTTCGAACAAGTGCTTTGTAATTTATTAAGTCAGTTCTCTGAACGCCAATCTTAATCTATGAACTTGATGATTGGAGCGGAGTGAAGTTGTCTCCGTGTGAGTTGCATTGCTAGATTGCGCCTGCAAACTCACCCATGTGACTATCGCAAACTTCGTTCTTGCTGGATAGTGCGAAGGAAAAGGGTGCTTATTGACACAATTTTTAAGATAAATAGGTTCTCTTTTGTTTGTATGTTTTATTTTTGGGTTGACGAACTTGGTGAAAGATATTTTTGTTTGGTAGGACACATGAGTATTTTTGTAGTGCGTCGCCTTGCGTGCTCACGATTGGCCTTCATGATATCAGCGTAGGTATAGGAACGCTAACCTATTAGTTTGCCTAGGTTTGTAGCGATAATAAGTTCGACTCGATAGAGTTTCAATGACGAATTCCTACCTACTCTTTTGGCATTAAAACTTTTTGAATATAATTCTCCCTATGATTCCTTCCTTCAAATTTCTTTCCAGCCATGTCTTTATCAACCTCTTTATTTTTAAATTTCGTAAATAGAACTTCACCAAAAAGGAGTTCGTAAACGGTTCTTTAATTAAAATAAGAACAAAGAAAAATATCGAGTTGTCGCAACAACTTTTTACCGTCAGCAAGTACCTACTACCTAGGTACCTAAGTAGTTAGTGAATGGCGGGAAACCGGCTTACTTTATATGTCCATAGATCTAGCTGATCATGAACTAGTGTTTAGTGATACTATAATTTCTAGTAGAACTGGGTAACTAGCATTATTACAATATCTTGCGAAAAATGACGTAAAAGAATCTGGGACAGAATGACGACCTTTAAGACTTCAAGTTTCGGAAACCATACAACTTTAAGATATTTAATATTTGTTTTTTTTATTATGAATTTTAAATTAAGTATTTTTTAAATGAAAAAAACAAACATGCTTCAACTCAGACTTTTAATTTGCTAGACTAAAATTACAGCTAAATAATGTCATATTGACAAAATAGATCGATCGCAGCTGTAATTTTTAGTCTAGCAAATTCATAATTAGAGTTTAGGTAGGAATAGACAGCCCTAAATTAGATATCATTTACTTACCTACCTTGCCCCATTTGGGTATCCTAGCCTTTCCCCAACTATGTTAGGGTCTGCTTCCAGTCTAATTGGATGCAGATGTGTACAAGTATTTTAAATGTAATAAAATGAATAAGAACAATAATTTAATAAGACCTACTAAAAAAAGAAACAATTGAAAAAGTTCAATGAAATAAAATTACTGAACAATAAGAAAAACAGTTTCCTGAAATACTTGTTTATGAAAATCATAAAGAAAATACCGAAATAAATAAAAATAATCTTCATAATGAATCACTAGACTCACCTCTAACTAAATTCAATAGTCACTGGTTCAAGGAAGTCCGATTGTCTTTAAAACAAAAGATAGTCTTAATGCACGTGACTTTTGTAATATAAACAACTCTAGTCTAACTACTGATGACGATTTGATTTCCGGCAGAGAATACACTCGTCCTTTGCGTCAAGTAGTCAAATGTTAATAGTGGATGATGAGTCTTCTTACGATTCTTTAAAATGAAATCTAAAAATTCTGTCTTTGTCGGTCAGTCAGAAAGATGAAGCTAGTTGCCTATTCCAAAGTGTAGTAGATAACTATGGTGAAGAACAGGTAAGAACCTCCACGGACACTGTTTTTTGATGATGGCTGGAAGTGGAGAGTAAGTCAATAATAAAAGAATGGTGATTTGTGAGAGAGATGATACTAACGAAAATAGGGTGATTGATAACATAACTAATGATACCTCGAGGGAAGAATAGAAGAGAGTTTGTGGTCTGATGCTCTGACCCTCAATAACAAGAGACAAGAGCAGACAGAAGAAGATAATATTAACTTCGGACAAAAAGGTCCAAGGCAACGTTGACAAAATATTGTATTGTTATTGAAACAGTAAACTTTTGACCACTGACCTAACGGGAATGTCCAAATTACATTTTAGTCATGTGTCTTTCCCAGAACGACGGGAAGTAACTATTCATAATATTTTCTTGTAATTAGGGACAACAAATATCTGTAGCTCTAACGAACTCCTCCCGTTAAGTCGAATAAGAGTGTGAAGAAAATATGCCGTAGTATCCTTCTCTTCCTTACCAGCAGTATCATCAACAGCCTTTAGCAGTTCACTGTGGGAAACAGACTTCTCTAATTGCACGCAATTAACTTTATTCTCAGCTTCTCTTATCTATATCTTATACTCACTAGTAGCTTCATCTGCTTGCTCTTTATCACTAGGATCTTCTTTGTGACCAGAATCCTTGTTCTTTTCGCAATGTTTTTGTGCTGTATTACCTACTATCAAACATACAGTATTAGTATCGTCAACTTAAATACTTACTTCATGATGATTTACTTCCGAGTGCATCTTGGGCACGACATCATAATGCAGATTTTTTTTTGTTTTTCTGCGCTAAATCTTCTTCTTGCGTGTGTTGAACTGCGTCCAGTGAAAGGAACTCTTCTTCTTTAACGTCATTACACTTAGGTTTATGCAATAATATATATGTTTTTTTTTTCAAACCCGAATGTAGCACTATCAGTATAGCTGTTTACCCTGAAATATTTACCTCGAAATTCCTAAAATATCAACTCTAGATTAAAATATCATAAATTAGGGAATTCCCATTTATTGGTAAACATGTTCTAGAATAGCTCATGGGTCACCGGCAATATCCCCACAAAATTGAATAACAAATAAGGAAACCACTGAGTTCATTATTTGATAGAACAAAATGGAATTATGTTGTTTTGTCTGCTTACTTGTAAAATTTTGTAGTTTGTGTAGCGTGCGGTTAGTTTAAATTAAATCGTTTAAAAAACACATCTATTTGACTATTTAAGCTATTCGGATTTAAGGCTTAATCGGTTTTTGGATGATAGTGATGATACTTTCGTTAAATTTTCTTATGATATTTGATCACATCGCAATAGGGAATTAATTTTATTCTCAATATTACTCATTTTATTTCACTTTGGAAAAGTTAGTTTAAGAATGGACCCAAGAAAGCTCCTTGCGGTACGCCGATCGACATTGCTTGAGATTTATTATAGATTGGGGTCAATGTTTTTAAAAGTTGCAGTAAATTTGTCTTATTGGCTTTTTATTTCTTGCTAAAGAGCATCATTGATAATTTAATTGATCAGGAATAATAAAAGTTACACCGTCTAAACAGTGTTTAGTCAATGCAAGTCATTTGTTGCTTCAATTTTAGTGTATCACTGGCAAGAATCTTGCATCGTGTAAATTAGGCTTCATGAACATGGTCAGTTTTGTTGCTACGCGCAGCAATCAAATTGTATTAATTGAATTAATTAACTTCGGTAGGTAAGTATACAAGGTGGCAGCTACAGACGCCAGCACATCAAGCTACAACAATCTGTCAAATTTCTTTAATAGATTTTCAACTTTATCGCTAAAGAATAAGGTTCAAAGTTCATTGAGAAAATTTTACAGTTTAGGGTAGCTTGATGTGCTGGCGTCAGTAGGATCGACGCGCGACCTGTTACCATGGATTCTGTATCTGCGTTCTTCGTCGATTATTTTCTTTGTGAACCTTTCAATGAAACAGCCGATATTTTTTTTAATAACCAACGTAACATTTCTACGCGAGAATCATGTGCTGAATTTCATGGTTACAGTTTCCGCGTCGATGTCCCTGTAGGTACCTATAGTGTACATAACAGTCAACAAAAGAGATAAGTATGCAGGATCGTCGGATATATAGTTGAAGTTTAGTAAGAAACCGATGGATGTTATAGACTGAAATTTAATTTGATAAATGGGCTGTTTGTTTTCTATTAATAAAATTCAATTTTATTCGAGAACATCCATCGGTTTCTTATTAAACGTCAACTATATCCTATGATCCTGCATACTTATCTCTTTTGTTGACTGTACATCACGAAAATGTATAGGTACCTTGCTTCGATATGACGCGGTCAGTGACGCCATAAGTGTCGCACTTAAAATTTTAATGAAAGCCTATTTTTAGTCATTGGATAACCGATATTTTATGTACCTGCGTTTAAATATACCTAGTATTAATTACAGATAGTATAATGGAAAAATTAATATTGATGTGAAATCTTCCATTGTCACAATTCACCTACTATTTGACAGCGTATTGGATAAATGTAACAGAATAGAATATATTTATTTACATAGAATGTAGGTAGGTATGCGGGTGAGTTGTTACAAACATTTTTAGTTCAAGGTACATTCTACCATTTGGCATGAAGTACTTAAATTATAAAAATGTACTTATTATAACAAATACAATACTAATTGGTGAATCTAATACTATATTCAAACATGAAATCACTTGTCTAACATTAATATCCTGGGAGTATCTACGGGTCTTAAATACTTATTCCGTAAACAGAGACCTTTCTCTTCCATTATAATATATAAGTAATCCCGAACTTATCTCGCACTCGTAAATCATTAATCATA
Organism: Hydraecia micacea; assembly: GCA_914767645.1. NCBI lineage: Eukaryota > Metazoa > Arthropoda > Insecta > Lepidoptera > Noctuidae > Hydraecia > Hydraecia micacea. The sequence continues at coordinate 3,231,069 of OU611798.1, forward strand.
AACGTCATCAAGTTACAGGAAATGTTTATCCCAATTTAGTTGGGTTTGGCGCGGAATATTTTTTGCCACACATCTCAATCCGATCAGCCTTCATATCAATAATCTTTCTAATCGTGTCCACATTTCTAATCTCACCAGAAATTACACATCCATGAAATATACTTCGATTTACAACCACCAACTGGCTAAAACAACGACTCTTTAAAAAAACATGTCAAGCTTAAATCTGTTAGCTGCACGAAAGGAAATATCGATCGCTTAGAAATATGTCCAAAGGTGCATTTAATATTCGTGCCGGTCAATTCGGGCAGGACAATCGATACCTACAGGTATACTGTCATGCTTTGCAGTGGTTCATCGAACGGGAGTCGACGGTGAAGGACTATTTGGGGCAATTTTGAAGATTGCTGGGACATTGATATTATATGCGCAGGTATTTGTTTTATTATTGTATAGAATTGTTCTGCGCAGGTATCTATTTGTTGTACTATTGTATAGATTCAATGTTCTTCATAACTGAACAGACAGCTATAGCTTTGTTGCTGGGGAGTTTGTTGCGCCACTTCTTCTTTCCAGTTAAAGCACTAGGAAGTGATGAAGAGCGGGCGTTTTGGGGGACTATCTTATGTCATTTTGACGTTCAAAAAGTGCTGAGTTGCAGCCTAGTTTGAATAAATGACTTGATTTTGATTTTGAGTGCACGTACTCTTCACAGCCAAGATACTCGTAGGTTACATCAGCTTCATCAGAGCTCGCACTCGTAACCCATAGTCTCAACCTGAAAAACAGTCATAGTCGTAGCCAAAAACGCTATGGCATGTTTTATTATAATAGTATTTTTTTTTTCAAGATTTGGTGTTTCTGCACTGCATTGGTCTTTGTGTTGTTAGGTTAGTTTTTGGTTAGAAGTTTAATTCCCATTAGGTACAATGTTTGTTTCCCAGGTTACAGGTTGGTTAGTTATTTTGATTCTGACAACGGGTGTTTCTTTAATTTCTGATTTGTATGGTGCTTGTGGATTCTCAATAAGATGCTATTTAGGTGTATATCCATAGCATGAATTTATATTTCTGTTTTTTTTTCGTCCCTGAGAACTACTACTACTCGCATTATTATAGCTCTGCCTGTAATATGTCCTATACAAATGATTAGCTTGTCAGCACGGTTGCTAGCAGGTCTGACTGCTCAATCGCCGGATGTACTTACCTACTTACCTCTCATGTAAGGGTTATTTAAATGCCAATTACTTAAAAACCTGAAGGGCAATCTCGTAATTTTAAGAACGTTCACAGTCTGATCTCAGTCTCAATCTGTCACAAACACTTCTAATTTCCCTAAAGGTTTTTGACTGCGACTGAGATGAGATTTTGAACGTTTTTAATTATAGGAACTGGTCTTCTGGTAGCTGTTGTAATGTTTTACTTCATAATTCAATAATTGTTGGAAGCAAAAATAGTAATAATAACCAGGAGCTAGTTACCTAGTAGTTATTTACTCACAGCATCTAATTATTTAATTGCAGTGTGTTGACGATACTTCTCAAGCATTTTAAATGATTCTTTCCTTATATACATCGACTGCCATGTACTTGTATTGATACAGAACACGTTTTACATACCTATAGTGGGTATATTCTATGAATATTTAGTCATCGTACTTTGTTAGTGCATTGATGCATAAAAACTAGTTTTCTGACTGGTTTTACCTACATAGTATTGCCATGAAGTACCGGTAAAAAGGATTAACGCTCGGTTCCTATACTTAAACAAAAACGGATCATTTTGCTTACCAATGGGATCACTTTTTGTTGCCAAACTGGGCATATACAAATACATATAGATTCGTAAGCCAATTTTGTCTGTGATAGCTACTTCTATATGGGAGGGTCTACTATGCAAAGCCAAGGTCTTTGCTTCATTATTGGTAAAGATTCAAGAGTCTTCATTTTAGCCAATAACTGTCCGTAAGTTATAGAAATCGGCGTTAAGTGATCAAAGGAATGGGAAATTAGACTACAGAAATAGTAAGTCTCAATGGTACCCTCATCCAGGAAGTCAATAAAAAAAGATACCTTTCATAAGCTAAATTCTTTGCTTTCAACCTCTTCACCTTTCGACAGTACTTATATGTGTAATTTCTATTAGCAAAAGCTTCGGGAAAACTTGGACATCCAACCGCTAACCTGTCTACATCAAAATCAAACCATGATCGAAGCAAAAAACGAGGTCCCGTTACTGAATGGTCAATGGCCTTTGCAGGCAGCGGTACCATGAAGCTATACCACCGTCAATATTTGCATTATTTAGTGACCCCATGGACAGAATAGATTAATTTGCTCATTATCTAGTTTCCAGTGGGTTACCACTGGGCCAGCCAGGCTAGCGACGAGTTGTAGGTCGTGGGTTCGAACCCAAGCAGGCTTACTTTACTTTAATGTAAATTATTTAATTGCCACTGCTCTCAAAACGAGAATGAAATATATTGTGGAAACCGGCATGTCCTAGAACCAAAAATTCGAAGACATGTGACATCCACCAACCCGCACTGGGCCCGTGTGGTAGATTATGGCCCTCTCCCTTTCACAGAAAGGTCAGGCCTGTGTCCCAGTAGTGGGAACATTATAGGATGATTCGCCGCGAATCAGCCTAAATAGAAGAAGTCGCGGCCGTTACCACCGGGCCGTCACTGCAAGTGCTACCATGACAGTCGGTACACAGAAACAGAACACAGGTCTGTACAGAAAAATAAATTTTAATTACTTGTAGGTATGTCCCTATGTTTTCCTTATTGATGATACATTCCTTTTTATAAGCACTAGAACCCTCAAAAATGCTCAAAATTGCCGATTTAAACCGCTGTCAACAGAGACCTAGTGTACAAATTTGACAACTATTAATGAAAAAAGTAAAACATGGGGACACAGTATTATATCCTTCTTATTCAGTTTATGAAATATATTTTAAATTAGTCTAACATTGGAGGAGGAAATAGGCGAGAGCTAAACCTCGAATTATGACTTTTTACTTAGGGTTTTTCAAAAGTCTCTCCGACGGCATTTTCTCTTAAACTCTTACACGTTTGCCCGCCTACCTGTCGAAACACCCGACGCGTCGGAGTAGTTGAATGGGCGCAGTAAAGTCATTGTTTTAACAATGACAATAGAACAATGACACTGTTGTGTACACTTGGTGTACCGTTGACGTTACGAGCACTTTCTCTCATGTACACTTGGTGTACACGTGACGCTTGAGGGGTTAAGGAAGACAATCGTTCTATGCTTTTTTGTCTCATCATCATCATCATCAATGGCAGCCTTGTTCCACACACTGCTGTGTACCTATAGGCCTCCTCCTTATGCGCCAAGCTTCCCTGGTCTGTGCGAATCTTATCCATTTTTTACCTAAGTTGCACCTAAGTTCCTCCCATAAAAAGAAACTCTAAGGTGTGAATACTCAACGTTGCACCTACTTATTCAGGTCCTAAGCACAGTTAGCAGTGTTGAAGCGTGGTTGAAGCAGTCGTGACAGTAACTCAGTGTAAGAACGGCAGGTGGCGCCACGAGCTGTTCTAAGTAACGATCAGAGGCGGCCGCGATGCGTGCGCGCAGCCTGTAAGTACCTACCACTTACAGACACGATGTTTTCACTTATACTTACCCTGGAGATAGGTGGAAAGGTATTCTGAAAGTAGATTTTTAAAAATTTCTTTTTCTGGGTTTTGCCGGTAGGTTTTATTGAAACCTTTTTCATAAGGCAGTGGCACAGTAAAATTATGTATTTTCTCTTTTTTTCTGATTAGTGATTACCTATTTACCAAAGATGTTCCTTCAGTATGTTTTAAACAAACCTTAATATTTATGTAGGTACAAACATATATTTATGTTTAGTACCTATAGGTACTTACATGTGTTTAGTAATCGACCAATGAACGATGAATTGTGTATCGAAGCAATAAAGACGTGCGCAGGATTCGAAGTAACCATCTACCTTTTTTGCGTTTGTAATGAAACGAATCTTAAAATAAAATCGATTGTTACTCTACCTACATAAAAATAAATAAAACAACAGGGTTAAAAATGTTACTTAAGTTTTTAATTGTTTTATTTTATGTTTAGGTAAAAACTGAAAAAAAAAATGTCGGGGTTGGTTATCTTGTTCATAAAAAATAATATTTACCTATCTATATTCTTACTCGGACGGACACATACCTACCTAAATGTATTTTTTTTTTGACCAAACCAACTTTTTGTTCAAAAAAATAAATATTACATTCTTTTTAGCACAAAGTACTTTCATATTTTTTATTATTAAAATGGACGCTATAAAAATCAGACGCACATTAAAAAAAAAAGAACAACGATTCGAAAATTAAATTAGCTTTCCTGTCCGACCATCAAACAAGAAGCCTCATCAGGCCACAATTCAAGATGGCCGCCTATTTTTTGTCTATTCACTAACGGCCAGGCGTGTATTAGAACCAGTTTCTTGCGTTTCATACACTTAACCTTGTCATTAGGCGCGCCAAGTCATTTTTGAACATAGACTACAACCGCCATCTGCAATTTTTCTAACAGTCCATTCTTAATTTTATGTCCTACAAGATAAAGTTGCGTTTTGTTTGTCACGGAGGGTAACGGTGTGACGTTTTGGAATGAGTGATGTTAGATTTTCGTCACACGGCACTACGTATCCCCTCCATGCGCAGTGGCAACGCACGGTAAATTGCTCTACATGATGGAGATATTTTTTTTAATTTTTTTTTGACTAGGTAAAGGAAATTTTATTATACTGTAGATATGTGCGCATAAAAGTTGTATTAAAATATTATTACGATGTCCGTTTTATGAGTAGGTAGGTAGTAGTCGCATGCAGATGTTAAAACTAAACTGGAATCAATTTTTATCTAGATCAACTTTTAAACTATACTAAAGAAGGAACTATTTTTCTATTATTATGTCGTATTTCTTATAGGTAACCATAAAATGATAAATCTTAACACCTGTTTATTATGCTAATCACTGACGTATAATAATAGCTTTACTAATGAGTACAATTAATCAGCTAACAAGCCTTGCTAAAACGAATAAAACCCCATTAAAAGGTGATGTCATTGCATATAAAATTAAATAACAGAATGGCATTTAAAAAATCTAATAATAATAGCGCCCATCAAGGATACAACTATCTTGCGCGCTATCAAATAGTTCAAGAGACAAGGTGTCTTTATCTAATTCAATAGCACCCTTCCCACACGTAAACCAGCTTAACTTGACCTCCCGCCAGCCATTAACATTCATCTATTTACATCAGAACAGCTCAAACAGCCGTCCGCGCAACAGGTCAATTTAAATTAGTCGTACAACCGCTCTCGACGTTACCCGAGTAACTCCGAACGCAGCCGAATGAATCTAACATGGCGGCCCGCGTCACGGTTTTGAGGTTAAGGTTTGACATTTCCAACCGTTCTAAACAAAAACTAGTTCAGCAAACATGTAATTTGCACTGTAACACATCGTTTTAGAGTTAATTTTCGCTCATTTGCGTGTTGATTATGAATGGATAAGGTCGCAAATGGCGCGCAACCGCTGTCATTTTCTTACGCTGGTCGTAATAAAGGTCTTGATCTTTACATTGAATTTGCTGCTACCGCGTTAAATAGCTTTGGTTTCGCGCGTGCGTAGTTCTCACGGATACATTGGTTCATTATAGTTTTGGTTAATAAAGGCCTGTAGTTTTACTTAGTCGGCTATTAAACCGCTTTTTTAATGTCCGAGGTCTTCGTGTGTCTTTTGTTCGACGGAATTTTAATTAGGGACCCATGGATCCATGAATTTGTACTTTCTTCGAGGGGAAAGGATGGAGGAACTTTGTTTGAGTGTGCCGAGACATATTTTTATAATGAGAGGGTATAAGTAGTCATTTGTTTCTCACGCCACGTAGGTATGGCCACATTTGAATGTAGGTAGGTAATCTTTAGATTTCTCAATCAGCCTAGATTTATGTAAATTGTACTTTTAGGGCAATTAAAATCATAAAACAAATTATTATTTGTGTGTTATGCTAATATTAACACTGCACATAGTTCTAGGTACTAATGGTAAAAACCGCTGTAAGCTTTGGTCAAAGACTTTAAAATTAGAAAAGACGGCAAAAAGTAATTTGATATCTACCTAGGTGAATTAGGTATCATAATCAGCCTATAACGTTTCCACTGGTAGGACACTTGCCTCGTCTCTGTGGGAGAGAGTGGGCCATAATCCACCATGTGCCCAATGCGGGTTGGTAGATGTCACATGCCTAAGAATTTTTGGTTCTAGGACATGCCGGTTTCCGCACGATGTTTTACTTCACTGTTTTGAGAGTAGGTAGTGGTGATGATATTAACACTAAGTGCCTATCTGAGTTCGAACCCATGACCTATAAATCGTAAGCCGAGGCCGTTACCACTGGGCTACCACTGCTCTAGTTACCAAGGGTTTATTTACCTGCTACAACACCTAAAAAAAAATAGAGTTGCCAAAAAATTGACTGTCATCTTACACGACACCATTATGTAGCGAATGGAATCGATTGTAAACATTCGATTGTACGAAAATCGATCGGTCACGTAGTAAATCGATACGTATTATAAAACAATGCGCTCTTATCACTGGCTGGTTATACTGTCAACACGACGCTGGGGCCCTAAGATGTTGCTTTTGACTAACGGAAACTAGGCTAGAAAAATTGGGAAAAATATTTATATTCAGCATCTGATTCAAGTTTTAAGTTTATCACTTCTAACAAGGTGGGATACTTTCTGTAGACGCGAAACTGTCGACTACTTTTGAAAAACAAAATTAATTGGATCGTTCTCGTCTCCCATTGGTAGGTATACCTACCTTTCGATAATATTAATACTTACCTAGTTCTATCATTGGAATTGGATGTCTAGTTTTCAACCCCCAAGATTATGTTTTTGCATAATCTGATTATTACAAAATAAATTAGAAAAAGGAAATACATCTCGATTTGGGCCCTTTGCATTCATCATCGCAATACTGAATGTAAAAAAAATGTGTAAAAAGAGGAGGAAATGATAAAACGTCACTAATCTAGAACCGAAGAAAATTCCGGAAAGTTTGAGAGATTTTATGATTTTACATGTGCTAAACTCGTTCAGTTTTATTTTTGAAATTCGCCCTTAGTCCCCAAGTCTCGGAGGCGTCATCAAATTACTATATCAAGCTGCAAATCGATCGATGGATTAACCGATTTAGGAGATATATTGCTATAATTAACTCCACGACAGCTGTAAGTACCTATTTGCAGCAAAATATTCATTAGCAGACAGTATAGAAGACGTTACTGCTTATCAGCCTGTAATAGTCTGGTAGCCGCTTCCAAATGGCTTAAAAAAAACTCCTTTAGTAAAATGTTAAAGACTTTTTAGCGGAGATATCTCAGCCATACAGAATTAATCCCATCCTCGTCGCCAATAATACGTATAGGGGTAGGTAGGTATAGATATTGCGGAGGGCGATGGCATAGGACTTAAGAAGCAGAAATGGAGTTATGGCTAGCTAATATCACTCTGACGTTTATTTTACAAGTAAAGAATGCAGATTATCAAGAGAACTACCATAGATCAAACATAAGCGGTATAACAACTAACTATCAATTGTTTTTAAGAAACGGGGAAGGCCCCAAATATATCTTTGCTAACTCTTGGAATGGGACATAATTATTGGTCTTATCCGCTGATGTTTTAGGTAGTTGATAGCAGTTGATGTAGGTAATAGATAATGTTGTACCATTAAAGAATACTACACGACGGGATACATCCAAAAGATAGTAGATACCTATAGTATACAGCGTATATTAGAAATGTGTGGTCATATTTTAAGGATGTGGTACAAACCATCATCATCTGGGTAGCCTTTTCCCAACTTTATTGGGATCAGCTTCCAGTAAAACCGGATGCAGCTGAATACCAGTATTTAAATAGAGCGACTGCCTATCTGACCTCCACAACTCAGTTACCTACTGGGTAATACGATACCCCTTGGTAAGACTGGTTGTCAGACTTTCGGGCTTCTGACAACCCGTAACGACTGTCAAAAATCCATGAATGACAGCCGGGACCAACGGCTTTACGTGCTTTCCGAGCCACGGAGGGATCATGGATGAAAGAATGGTCATCCATCTACGGACCAACCGCGACAAGCGTAGTTTAACCTGATCAATCGACCTGCCGTGCGGCTGTTATTAGCTTTAGCGTTGCTTACTTAGCTACAAGCCCCTCTGGTGTGCCAGAGGGGCTTGTAGGTTGTAGCTTTAGTTTGATGGTCTGTACCACAGTATAGACCATCAAACTGAAATACTTTCTCCATAGGATCCCATTTGGGTCGAGTAGAAGTTTTGTCCACACAAGTTATAATATGATGACCACACATTTCTGATACACGCTGAATATTCCAATGTTACATGAATAACGTTGTTATCTTTGCATCATTTGACGAGCATCCACGAACCTTTATTAGCGCTACTCACTTCAAAAGTTAAAAGCAAATCTAGTTTAGGCAAATTTCCGCCCTCCAAAATTTAATTATTGGGCCTTTGAAACGCGTCCTAGATACAAAGATCCCTAGCCTTTCGCCATTCGCCAACTATTTTAAAATAAAGCTCCACTATTTTAAAATAAAAAATGTTTATTGCAATTACATAAACATTTTTATTTTATTTTGTTTATAGATTCCTTCCTACATAGGCACCTCTTTGTTTAAAAAATGAGAAACTTTAGTGTCTTAGGGGTTTACCTAATCATAAACGATGATTAAAGTTAAGTGACGTTCAAACGTCAAAAATGTATGGCTAAACATTCGCTAATCACTACCTAACTCTAAGCAACGTTTATAAAAAAGGGGTTCATGCTTAAGGTAAAGGAATAATCTTGATGGTGGAAACATCTCCGTCATAATGTTCAACGATTGATGCTATTTTATTCAAAAATGGTCTTTTACCCTGCTGTGAAATAGTTACAGGCTGATTATAAAAAATAAAACTACAGTTTTCCATGCTTCGGATCTCATAGGCCAACTCCTTGCTTCTTCAACATTCTGGAATCTTTTCATAGTCATGTTCCATGATGCGTGGTTTCGAGTACTTGTTTGTATTTGGAACAAACCATAAACACAGCGACATTTTATCGTTCTCACATTTGTGTTCTCAATTTAAAATCCGTTCGGGGAACACGAAAAGATAACAAAAATTTCCGCGCCAATTCCGCGGAAGGACACGCGACACGATGTTTGAATTCAGAACGGTTTCGGCGAACCACAACCTTTGCTTTTGCTGTTTGTAAAATTTTATTTACTCTAGTTTGATGCTTATTGTTTACACAATAAGGCTGTACAATTTCACTATTGAATGTATTTGTAACTTTGTGATCTGTTGATTGCCGATTATTGTAATGATCTACAGATTGAATTCAGTTTTATTGTTTCCGCTGTAGAATATTTGGGAGTGAACTAATTGGCTGAATGATTGAATGAATGGTCAAGTCGGGAGCAAATTGCGAATTCAGCTGCCATTCTGTTGCCGATAATTTATTTGGCTATTACATTGGCACTGAAATGTTTACCAATATTCGTTACCTACATTATAAGTAACAATTGAATTGAAATATCTTCCGAATTCGATGACTGTATTTCGGATTGTGTAACCGTTTGAAATCATAGTACAAAATTAGGCGAATGTTCTACTTTTATTGACTTCCGGTAACTAAAGGAAAACTTCGTGAAGAAAAAGTGCCTAATCTGCGTTCGCAATTTATTTGCCAAAAATGTAAACAAATATGAATTACCTAATGGAAAAATAACTTTAATTCCTATACAATAAAGTTCAGTTTACGCTACAACTTCAAACATTTATATTCAAAAAATCATATTTTAATGTGTCGCACCTATTCAATTTCATCCTGTGTAGGTACTAGGTACCTACAGGTGGTTTTCTGCATAGAAATTATAGTAAAACTTAATGATCTGACAAGTGAAAATAATGCAATAAACCTCATCAAATATATGAAGTTGTTGTGCAATTAGCATTTCCACTAAGATATTAGAAAACTGTCGGATTTCGCGACTGGTTGCCGGTGTCTAAGTAGTTGTTTGTGAATTCATTGATTTTGCTGTCGGAATTTGAGGGGCTTATGGCTAAGTAATGACAGTCGCACGGGTCGATCGATCAGGTTAAGCTACGCTTGCCGCGGTTGGTCCGTGGATGGGTGACCATCTTTACATACCAAGACCCCTCCGTGCCTCGGAAAGCACGTTAAGCCGTTGGTCCCGGCTGTCATTCGTGGTTCTTTGACAGTCGTTACGGGCAGTCAGAAGCCCGAAAATCTGACAACCAGTCTTACCAAGGGGTATCGTATTACCCAATAACTGGGTTGTGGAGGTCAGATAGGCAGTCGCTCCATGTAAAATACTAGGTAGTAGTTAGACTAGGTGGCCTGCGGGCCCCCCCGGTGGGTTCCCGCATTGTCGAGGCGGGGGGGCTCAGTAGCCGTGGCTTGGACCCCCACGGTGAAGCGAAGAGGAACCCGAGGAGGGGCCGCTCGTCAGGGCTTTTGCCTGTAAGCCGACGGCGTAGCGGCCAACAAGTAGGTTGCGGTGCCGCTTGGGCGACATCGCAACTGAGGCGGGCCGCGATGTCGTGTGGGAGGCGTCGCGGCTGAGGGTTGGAGGCCGCGGCGGGATAGGAGTGCCGGTATTGCGGTGCGCCGCTCTCCCTACCTTCCGCGGCCTTGACGGGGTCGCCACCGTCTGATGGCGGACGCGGTGGGGCCGCAGGGGAGGAGGAGTGTTGGTATGACGTTGGCCGCTCGCCCTATCCTCTGCGGCCGAAAATTGGCAGGTGGCGGGGCCAATTACCTGACCCGTCAAAGGGGGACCAAGGGTGCCCAGATACGGGGTCGTCTGGCACCCATGTGCTGGTTTGGTCCCAGAGGTGGTCACGGCGTGCTATGTGTTCTGGTGCGCCGATGATGGGGAATACTCCCCAGAGGGGGGTCCGGTGACGGACAGCCGCGGCGGGTTCACGGATGAGTGCAAACGCGTGCCCGTGTTCCCGCCGTAAGCGGCAGAGGAGGATACCGTGGAGTTTTAGTGGGTTAGAGTCCCACATAACTGCACTATCTCCCCGTGATAGTGCAGAATGCATGAGCATTTCTCCACGTTAAAAAAAAAAAAAAAAAAAAAAAAAAAAAAAAAGGTGGCCTGCGGGCGGCGGACTAGGGGCGTCCGTCGCGTCGTCCGCCCGAGTCCCGAGTTGGCGTTGCAGTGTTCCACGCGCGCCACTCGAGGGTAGGTGCGGCCATACCTATGAGAAATTCCTAATGGCAAACCCAATAACAGTTTTTCCGACCTGGGAACCGAACCCAGGACCCCACGTTTAGCAGTCGCGCTTGCAACCACGAGACCAACGGGTCAGTCGAATCAAGGATTACTTACTTACGTAGATACAAGTTAAGGTGTATTTCTGGTTTTGCCTCCATAACTTCGTGAGCAATGGCACGATTGGCTCCAATGTGATCACGTTTGTATTGGTACATGACTATGATGTGTGGATGACCTTGAATTGACCTACTATGGGTATGTGAAACTGCTATGGCAAGGTTTAATTCTGAAATCTGTAAATGAATTTGAACTTACAGGTGGGTAGGAGATGTTTCTTTGGTTGGGTGGGAACGCATCATCCCTTGGTACGCTACCACTGCCCAGGAGACTAGGCAGTGGTAGCGTTTTTCGAACTTTCCATTAGGTAGGTCGTCAATCTTGTCTCTTGTGGCTAAGTAATAACAGCCGCACGGGTCGATCGATCAGGTTAAGCTACGCTTGCCGCGGTTGGTCCGTGGATGGGTTACCATCTTTACATACCAAGACCCCTCCGTGCCTCGGAAAGCACGTTAAGCCGTTGGTCCCGGCTGTCATTCGTGGATCTTTGACAGTCGTTACGGGTAGTCAGAAGTCTGAAATTCTGACAACCAGTCTTACCAAGGAGTAGGTATCGTATTACCCAATAACTGGGTTGTGGAGGTCAGATAGGCAGTCGCTCCATGAAAAATACTGGTATTCAGCTGCATCCGGTAAGACTGGAAGCCGACCCCAACATAGTTGGGAAAAGGCTAGGCAGATGATGAGGTCGTCAATCTATTAATTAGCTAAACTATCACATGAAAAGACCTCGACAGACGGATAAAAAGTTGTCTTATAACCCCCTTACTAATAAATGGTGTATAGCGTCTGTATAGTTCCACAACGCTTTGTCTTCTTCTTTCGAAAGTCAAAGTACTGACGACTGAAAGAGAGAAATCGGTGTGTAACTATTCATCTGATATATACGTTGATTAGTAAGGGGGATAGTGTCCAAACAAAATAACAACCTGTTACACAAACCACGGACACAGTTATAAAATAAATGAGCTGTCACGTCCCTAGTACAGACAAATCCACAATTGTTAAGAGAATTATTAAATAAATGCCGCTTTGAGAGCGGCGTCGGCTTTAGCTCGCGTTAGGAAATTAAAGTTCCGACTTGTTTCGATACCAACTCGGCTCACGGCTGCCGTAAATATGTAAGTATTGTTTAATTTAAATGAGAGACGCTTTTGTTTGTGACTGTACATTGTTGGGTAGAGGAAACGCTATTGAACAACACAAAATAATATTGAGAACAAGCAGCCATTCATGTGGACATTAAATTTAAGAAAAATCGCAATTTTAGTTTATTAACACAATCTAATCCTTTTGGGAATGCACAAAACATAAGTACAGGCACATATATGTATAGGGATATCGACGCGCGACCTGTTGCCATGGATTCAATATACGATTCTGAACCCCCTGAGTTGAAATTTTTTGTATTAAAAAAAATTGCTGTTCCATACATTTTGACCGCATAAGTAATGCCCTTTTCTATGAAACGGCAGATATTTTTTTTTGATAACCGACGAAAAATTTCTCCGCTATGGGATCTAGAATCATGTGCTGGATTCATGGTTTCATTTTGCGCGTCGATGTCCCTATCACCATGTATAAATATTATTTTTTACGTTATTTTCTTGATGTTTGGCTGAAACTGCAGAACACCACGTGATACGCCCTACATATTCTTACATGTTCCATACTTTTGCTTTTACTACGTCCAAGATTACTTTATAAGTAGGTATGTACTTACTAGCTTCTATCCACGCCAATTTTCTTGTTTTAACATAAAACATAAAATATATCCTATGTGGCTCCTATGTGGCTCAACCTGTGTAGTTCTTTCCTCAAAAGACCATATCAGACACCAATCTACATGATCTTCACACGATCTGACCTAGATTTTGTCTGGACTTTAAAAGAGACTGTGACCTCTGAGTTTGTTTCGGCCTTTCTACTCAGAATAGTCAGATAGGAAACGCCGACCTCATCTAGTTAAAAAACATTGGTTGTCTGTAAAGACGGTTTACGGACGATAATTTTACGTGATAACGTCATAAGAAAACATCCGCTCGTGCCTCTCTATCGCTTGTTCCGCGCTCTCGCTTGCACACTCGGCTCAGGCGGAACGTGACAATGAGTCATGTTTTTTCGTGCGTGCAGCCGGCGTTCATTGATTTATAAGACGTTATCACGTCAAAAAATTGTTTGTACAAACCTACTTACAGAAAATAAATAATTTATGACACTCGGCAATAAGTGTAGCTTCCCATTAGAGAAAGAATTTTCAGAATCGGATCACTTCCAAAGTTCCCAAGATTACCCCCAAAGTAGGTACAAACTCACAAATTTTACCTCAAGTTATAGGTGCAATAGGTATCCTTTCATTTCCACAATCCCAACACCGTTTTATCTACCATCCAAAGATTCTACACACCACAGTTACTTAAATTATCATCCAATTCTTGATCCAAATAAACTTCATTTTACTCAACCACAAACAGCAGAACATCCCTATTTATCCTATTTAAATAGAGCAACACCCATTCTCCCACACGTTCGTCTCTCGGCTTTCGGCGTTCGGCGTGTAAAACCGTGTTGAGCTAAAATCTGTGTGTACTGTGTACTGTGTCGGCACACTCGGCACTCGGAGTAGGTACCGAATCGCAGACACAACAACAATACCGGAACTTGGTACTGTTGTGGGCAGAAGTGTTAGAGAGTTTGTAGAATATTCATAGATTTTTCATCTTTGGTTTATTGAATTTGGGTCTTACAGGAGTTCTTACTTGGAAGGGAAAACAAAAATGACCAGAGTGGTATTTCTCGTAATTTTAAGAAAGTTCGCAGTCTGATCTGTCTCAATCTGTCAAAAATACCTACCAAAATCATTTTCATGTAAGATGTTGCCAAGATGAGGCCACATATGGTTCGCACTGTCAAAAAGTTATCAGATCTCATGTAGAGCCAAGCTTCTAACTCTACAAGCCCTAAGTTCACAAACTCTACACCTTAGTCAAAATATGTGGCTTGAACGTTTCGTTACTACGAGTACAAGAACTATTGTATAACAGAAAAGTAATGAACAGTGAATACATTTTTCACCTTACGCACATGTGATGGTAGCGAAACGGCCAAGCCCCATATCTTGACTAAGGTGTAGAGTTTGTGAAGTTAGGGTTTGTAGAGTTAGGGCGTGTAGAGTTAGAAGCTTGGCTCTACATGAGAGAACTTTTTGACAGTGCGAGCCATATTTGGTCTCGTCTTGGCAACATTTTACATGAAAATGTTTTTGGTGGGGGATTTCACATTTTTTTGTAAGTTGTTTATGAATAAAAAATATATTTTTTTTTTTGAGTTGGTAAGTAATTGATTTTTCCTATGACAAAACACTAGAAGAAACACAAAAAGAAAATTCTATTAAGTTACTATTGTTAAAGTTATTACTTAGGAAAACTTCGGCTTTTCCCTTATTTAGTTATAAATAGGTAAATTACAATATACCCACAGAGCTTAAATTTCAATCTTTAATAAACAGCTAATTAATATTCTAACAACACAAATCCTCTAACACTTTTCTCTCCGCCTGTCCTCCCGGGGGCCGCTAGCCGCGTCGTCAGCGGAATCTGTCGAGATTACAGCCGAAACTGTACTGTACCGATCTGCTGCACCTGTTGACTGGCTCCAGCGAACGTACGACGCGACTGTACCGAGCTAGTTTACTGTGCTTATGTCATTTAGATTTAGACACGTGTTTACTTACCTAACATAGTTTGGGTAACATTTTCTTGGAGGAATTGCTTAGTGAGGGTTGGTTTTGAGTTAGCTATTAGCTTCATCTTTCTGACTGACCGACCACTGGACAATTCAAAAGTGTCCGTAATTGGTTTAAAATGAACCAAAGGCATTTTTAAATTAGACGAATCCATACTAATATTATAAATGCGAAAGTGTGCCTGTCTGTCTGTTACCTCTTCGCGCTTAAACCGCTGAACCAATTTTGATGAAATTTTGTATAGAGATAGTTTGAGTGCCGGGAAAGAACATAGGGTACTTTTTATCCCGATATTCCCACGGGATCGAGACTTATGCGGGTGAAACCGCGGGGCGCTGCTAGTGAGGCAATAAATGCTTTGAGTTTGAGTCTTCTGTAGACTAAAGGTTTGACTTGAGCTCATAACCAGCACCCTAATTCCGTAACACTATCAATCTCATTTTGAAGGATATTGCTAATCCATTGCTCAAAATTTGTCTGCTCAACAATGTTTTTTTATTTATTTGTATAATAAGTTAGTCTTTTATTTTAGTATCTAGTGTATACATATAGGTAGTTACATTAAAATTAAAATTAAATTTGAAATCCAGTAAATATATTACTTAGGATTTATTTTCTCTATACGTCTAGTCTCATTATTCGGTCAAATATTTTTCTTCTATAACAAATAATAAAAATATCCCTAGTTTTAATGCTTTTTAAATTGGTTGAAACACATCTGTAAACTTATGTTACTTTTTACTATGACCACTTCTAAATATAAATAGACTGACCCTTTAAGCCTCAATTTATCGTGTATTTTAAAACCTCGTCCCCACTAACTCCGTCCTAGATTCAGGTTTCAGGCACACCATTGATTTTTGGTCGAACAACAGCTGTAAAATAAACACACAGGGTTTTCAATTACATGAACACATTCTTTTTCTATTACTGAACTGAAAGCTGAAAAACTAGGTCGTCTTTACCTATTTACAATAGGTCCCTAATAATAGATAAATGAGTATGGGTGATGTAAAAACAGAAAATTACCAATTTTGGACTTATCGTGTGTGCACCGACACCACAGCTTTTACATTCATAAGTAACTAATTAAGTATATATTTTTTTACCGGTTCCAAATTTTTACAGGATGTTCTACCCATGAATATGAACAACTTTCACTATGGGACCAACTCTGAAATCACGAAAAAAAAATCAGCTGTTTCATACAAAAGTTCAATACCTACTGGACCAAAATTTATGAAACAGCTGTTCATATTCATGGGTAGAACACCCTGTAAAAAACAAAAAAACCGAACCGGAAAAAGAAACATACTGTCATCATCTTCTGCCTAGCCTTTTCCCAACTATGTTGGGGTCGGCTTCCAGTCTAACCGGATGCAGCTGAATACCAGTATTGAAAAGAAACATACTGTATACAACAAAAACAAAATAAAATCAAAAAGACGAATACTACATAATAATAATAACATAGTTATGTTAAGTGTTAACTGTACATCCATTGAAAATCCAAACAAAAAGTATTTCACTAAAACGGTGACACTTGAAAATCTACCTAACAGGGCATTGCCACACCCGTAACACGTTACAACATAATAGTAACCACGAAAACATGCAACTACCCACACAACAGACTGTTTCAAGCGAGTTTCAGCTGAAAATTTCAGGATAATTACGAATAGTGCAATTTTACAGACGGTTTGCGAACTTAAATACTCTATTTTGCCAAAATGGAAAGAAAAAAGTTTAAAAACGAGGGTAGGATGAAGAATAGGGATAATGTTAGGCGGGCAGGTAGATCTGGTGTAATTTGAGGGTAGGAAGCAGTAGTTAATAGGCCTTGCCCGGTAATTGAGACGTGACTAAGGATTTTTGTGAAGATATACCTAGGTACTTTAACTACTGAACGAAGAAATATAATTCTGAAAAAGAAAAAAAAAACAATAAAAGCTTTTGGAACTGTTACTGGCCGACAGTTTAAAACGTCACACATTTTCTTACAAGTATCCTAATATGAAAAATCTCTACACACATTTCTTCAGATCATAATCAGCCTCTAATGTTCCCACTGCTTGGACATAAGCCTTCTCTCGGTGAGAGTGGGCCGTAATCCACCACGCGGGCCCAGTGCGGATTGGTAGATTTGCACAAGTAAAAAAATACTGTACAAAGGCGGACTTAATGCCTGAGGCATTTTCTACAAGTCAACCTTAGGGTGATGCAGAGACAAAACATAACAGGTACAATATACGGGATAAATAGCTAGGAAATGACTACAAAAATACAAGAATGGACTGTCAGGAGAAAAAAATAAACGAATCCAGCAAATCAGCGCTGGGATGTTACGGACATCAACTTCTGATGGATATGTTCACACAGGTAGATGTCACATGTCTTCGAATTTTTAGTTTAAGAACATGCCGGTTTCCTCACAATATTTTCCTTCACCTTTATGAGAGCAGTGGGGATGAAATTACTTACACAAAACAAAGCCTGTCTGTGTTCGAACCCACGACCTACAACTCGTAAGTCGAGGCCTTTACCACTGGACCACCATTGCTTCTTCATTTCTTCAGATACCCAGCCATTTTTTTCTGATTACATGTTCTTTAGACTACTCAAAAATTTAATCACGCCAGTACAATTTCCAGTAACATCACCAAAATACTCTAGTTCGCTGAATCACTTAAAAAGCGCTGTCCGTTTCATGCGGCCTAATTTCCTTTGTCGTTTAGGGAAATTAAAAAAAAATGCAATTTCCCCGAATGTCGCGTCGCGTCACGAGTAGTTCCGAGTAGACACGAAACTGTCGCAAAACACTTGACTATATCTAGTCGCGTAGTTAGCCGAAATGGATCGCGACTAAAGAAACTACGGAGTGGACTTTGTCAAAAAATACCTTAAAAAATTGTGGTTACCAATACTTTGTATATTTTTTTCTGAAATCTATCTAGATTTCAGAAAACTAAACTAATATTATAAAGAGAAAAGATTTGATTTGTTTTCCTTTGTTAGCCTACGCTTAAACGGCTAAACGGATTTGGATGAAATTTGGCACATGGGTAGACCATGACCTGGATTAGGACATACGATACTTTTTTTCCCAATATTCCCGCGGGACCGAGGTTCATGCGGGTGAAACCGCGAGTCACGGCTTGTGTAAAATAATAATTATAATAAAAAGAGGTATAATTTCATTGTTTGTTTGTAAGAGGTAGTCTTTGGAAAAAGTAATCCGATTCCCAAAACTATTTTACTAATAGAAAGCTACACTATTGTCGAATACCATAGGATAATTGTGTTGGCATAAAGTTGACTTCCACACGGACAAAACCGTGGGAAAAATTAAGGGGACTACAGGACCTAAACGCAAAAAACGCAAGTTTTATAATGCCCAAAAGTACCTATATAATCGAATACAGTAAAAAAAAACAGAAAAATATATGATATTCTTCAGGATATATGCTAGTTTGATAGTGTGTCGAAAACATAATAGGTACAACTAATTTGATACGATATAAAAAAATTATAACGATAAGTACCTCTAAAAACTTTTTTTTACAATAAAAACCATACTAAAATACACACAATCATTCTGATTTTTTGTCAGATTATTCTACAAGCAACATAGTAAAGCACTAGTGTTTTAATTTTTTATTCCAAACAATAGATTTTTTGTAAATAGATAATTGCTTCATATTTTGCAATAAATTACCAGCAGCGTTGTGTCATCGCGCTTCTCTTTCTTTTCTATGCAGTCCGACAGTGACCGCGCTTTAAATAATGAAGTCAACTTAAGCGAGTGTTACGAAGAACTGGCGAAATGTTGGTGTGCTTTGGGTACACTTCTGCCGAACCCTTCGGGGGATGCAAGCGTGATGTTGTGTAACAGTCGACAGTCAACAGCTAAAATGGTAGTCCACAATCTAAACTTAACTGACCAAAACATCAAAGTCAAGTGCTTAAGTAACGTGCTTATGTAAGAAAGCAAACCTTGAAAATAAGCTATATCAATAGGTTTCAATGTCAGCTTCTTTCATTTCCTAGGTTGTGTGTGGTGTGGATTAAAATCTACGAGCGGTGATACTACACACGTGACAAGGACATCGACGCGCAACATACATACATAATCAGCCTATATTGTTCCCACTGCTGGGACACAGGCCTCCTCTCAGTGAGAGGGAGTGGGCCGTAATCCACCCCGCGGACCCAGTGCGGGTTGGTAGATGTCACATGTCTTCGAATTTTTGGTTCTGGGACATGCCGGTTTCCTCACGATGTTTTCCTTCACCGTTTTGAGAGCAGTGGTGATGAAATAATTTACACAAAGTAAAGCGCCTGTCTGAGTTCGAACCTACGACCTACAACTCGTAAGTCGCGGCCTTTCTGGGCCACCACTGCTCTCTACGACTGCTCTCGACGCGCAAACTAACAAATCAGCACAAATGATTCTAGATCCCGTAGCGTAGAAATGTATGGTCGGTTGCCATAAAAAAAATCTAAACTAAACCTACGCAGTGAAAATGTATGGAAAAGCAATTTTTGTTATAACCTACGAAATTTTCAATGCAGGGGATTTCGGAACCATGTCCCTGGCACCCTGTATGTCTGATGCACTTTGGGAAGTCAGCACGTCTATCGCCTGCTGATTTGTTAAAATCTTATCATGCCATGAGCAGGTGGCCTACCATGATCTAATTAAAAACGATTCAAAAACAAGACATTTCAGTTTAGGTTCCTAAACTGCATCGCTTGAGCTGCTCTATGGACGTCATGGTACCAAACAAGTATGAATGAAACCAAAAATTACGACTCAGTTTGGGACAATCGCTGTCAGCAGATGGCACGGCCTAAACTGAATCGTTAAACTGAGGCTGACGTCATGGTACGAATTAGAAGAAAAGTTCAGTTTAGGTCCTAAAATGGATCGCGTTAAGAGCTTGTGGTAGGCCTCCTGTTCTCAGTAAATTATTATTACTTGCCATTAATGTCCCACTATTGGGCAAAGACCTCCCTACTATCTTTCCACCTCTATCTGTCCAGAGCTGCCAAGGCCCAATCTTTATTAAATAAGTCCTGCTCATGCCGCCATCTCCGTCTGGGCCCGCCGCGATGTCGATGTCGTCTTAGTAAATAATAAGTTAATATTTAAGAAAAATTGTCTTTTACATTATTGTAAAATAAGGAACGGTCCCCAAAATAAAACAATAATTGCGTCATCTGCTCCATTCCACTCCAAACACGAAAATTTTTCGTAAATCGCTACCTACCCACTTTGAGCGAGTAAAATTCGTGGAAAAAACTGAAAGCCGCGCCGGCCGGGCGCCCGGTGGCCACCGACAGGCTAAAACGAGAAAAACGAGTCAGTCAACGGCGAAAAACAACGAGGTATTGACGAAAAACGAGAAGCGGTGCTGTGTCGTGGCCTCCGTAAGTGGGAATGCTATTGAAACCTGGATTTTTTGCTCCATTTTGGAGGTTAGGGATCCGTTTTGATGACGCTTCTATTTAGGTCGATTGAACGTTTTCATTTGGGGCTCGTGGCTAAATAATAACGGCCGCAGGAGGTGATCTTTAAGGTTAAGTAACGCTTGCTGAGATCGTTCCGTGGATGGGTCCACCATCCACTACATACTGAGACGTCACCGTGCGTTAGAAAACGCGTTAAGCAGTTGTTCCAGTTGTCATTCGAGGATCATTGTCTTTACGGGTTACCCAGTAACTGGGTTGTGGAGGTCAGATAATCAGTCGTTTCATGTAAAGTACTGGTATTTAGCTGCATCTGGTTAGACTGGAAGCTGACCACAACTTAGTTGAGAAAAGGATGAGGGATGAACATTTTCATTTGACAAATAAAGCTGATTTTGGTGGCAGGCCGTTCAGTGTTGAACTTAAGAATCTTTTTTGATTAGTGGGTCCCCCACAAAGCAGACCGATGACCTGAAGTGAAGGTCGTGGGAATCCGCTGGATGCGGATAATACCAGTCGGTTGTGGCGATGTCTAGAGGAGACTCATGTCCGGCAATGGACGTCTTTCGGCTACGATGAAGATGATTATGAGAACTCCTTATATTGGCTGCTAAAATAAAGCTCATTGGCTAAGGTATAACTGATGAAAAGTGGTGGCAACGTATAGTATAAGAACTAAGACTGACCCAAACTAGTTCCATTACCAATCTTAGCTCTACTAAAATTCCCTTTTATCTTAGAAGCAACAAGATGGCCGCTGCGACATCATGCCAAAACTAATATTCTTTTCAGAAGTGATGATTAAGAAAGAAGTTTCAGAACCTATTTTCGTGGTTCCTAAAGTTATTTCCAAAACCGCGGAACCCAGTACTTTCAGCGATAACATTTTAGCAAGTAATCGCGATGTGGCGTGCTAAAGAAAAGTAAGCGTTTACCTAGTTTACCGTATTTTTGTGTGCTTTCGTGGTTTTGGCTGCAACAAAATGTTATTTGTGCACATAATCATAATTTTGAAGTTATTTTAAAGCTGACATAGCCTTGGTATGTTTGACTGGAATTCGATATTTCATGTCGATCTTGACATCTTGGGCATTCATAAATAGATACTATATTTTATTAAAGATACTACATTTTTCTGTTCAATAAAACGAGGACAATGTCGTGAGAAGAGTTTTGAGTATAATTCTGGATGAAATGAAACGGAATCATTTAAAAACTAAATCCCGGCTATTGAAAAGGATGAAACAAGAAAGTACCTTCCCGTGGTCGCATGCCGCTGTACTAACATATAAGCATGCGACCACGGGAAGGTACTTTCTTGTTTCATCCTTTTCAGTAGTCGTGTTTTAGATTTTAAACTTACTTTTTATTTCATTATTTTGGGGCTTATTTCAGTAATATTTATATTTTTGAAATGTGCCAATTAAGCCCTTTCATTTGATAAGAAGTTTAGAAGTTATGAGGGAACAGATGAACATACATACATGCATACACACCGGTCAAAATCGTAAACCTCTTTTTGCTTCGCCGTAGTCGGGTAAAAATGGGTCAGTGTGATAGATTACAACAGCCCACTCCTTGAAGAGAGGAGGCCTGTGTCCCAGCAGTGGGAACATTATAGGCTGATTAAGTTATGTTATGCTTTATGCTAATTTGAAATGCTACGCTAGAGTTCTTTTGTCTGTCCTACCAAGAATAAACACAATGAAGTTATTACAGGGTTGGCGTATAATGGATTAGTTTCAGTTGGTAACTTTCCCTCGGTAAATTATATATGATTAGGAATATTGATTACTGACTCAAGTTCTGGAAGGAGGCTTGTTGATAATGGCGCTCGCTGGTTTAATAAATAGAAAATTATTAGCTTGCGTATATTTTTTTCTTTTAAAAAAGGTTGCCCTACATTTTGTAGATTTTCCTGTACATAGCTCCTCTTCCATACATTTTGTTCAGAAATGCGTATGAGCAGTGGTGGCTCAGTGAGCTTACGAGTTGTAGGTCGTGCATTCGAACCCATGCAGCCACTTTACTAGGAAAACATAGGAAACCGGCATGTCTTAGGACCCAAAATGCGAGGACATTGTGACATCTGTAGGGAGATAGGCGTGTGTGGTAGGTAGAAATATTTAAGAAGTAATAAGTCACAACAGTACACAAGAAGAAGAATGAGCCAACCAACTCGCACTGGGCCCGCGTGGTGGACTACGGCCCATTCCCTCTTACAGAGAGGAGGTCCGAGTCCCAGCAGTGGGAACGCTTTAGACCGATTATGCTGATGCGAACATACAAAAACTACAACAACGGCAACAACTGATTATTAAGTATTGATTATGCAACAGCTGATTTTTGTTCGCATTTTCATTGCTGGTCTCATATTATAGTAAAAGCTGTTCATATTGAGGAGTACAACGAACCCTCCAGGTATTCAATAATTTAAATAAGTAACTGATAACCATGTAGATATTTATTACGTGCGAGAATTGAACCCGCGATCAGGTGCGCAGTAACAAACCCCTGTCCAACGACACCCTGAAAAGACTGATGGTACCCTGATAGATAGGTACTTACCAAAACAAGAAAGGAAAGGTATCCATCAACATTATCATGAAAATGAGGGCACACAGTAAGGCTAGACTTTTAGCAGAATAAACATTGACACTGCTTAGGTACTCTGCAATAAAAAGGCTTAAATATATCATCATTCTCCTGCCCTTATCATAATTTATTTGGGGTCGGCGCAACCTGTCTTTTTTTTCCATACTTCTCTATTCAAACTCAAACTCAAAGCATTTATTTCAATTAAACCATTTATAGGCACTTTTGAACTGTCAAGAAGTCGGTCAGTCAGAAAATATGAAGCTGCCCATTCAAACGCGTAGGTACCTATGGAGAAGAACGGGCAAGAAACTCCATGGACACTCTTTTAAATTATATTATTACAAAAATATTAGTTACTTATAGTTAGTTATTGTGTATTAGCCATCATCTCGGTAGTCAGAACTTTTTTAGCCATATCAACATTCACACAGTCTATACATCGTTTCTTTGGTCTTCCCCTACTCTTATAGCCATCGACATTCACACTCAAAACTTTCCTCACGAAATTTTCCTCATTCTTCCGTAACACATGCCCATACCATGACAACCGATTTCCACACAACTTTTCAGTTACCAGTGCCACTTTCAGACTGCCTCTTATGTACTCATTTCTTATTGTATCCATTCGTAAACAGTTTAAATATTTGCATAATTTAAATTAATTAAATACCTAAACAAAACAAAAACCCAACCAAAAACACGCTGACCGCTCGTAAGTACTTAGGTACTCAGCTCAGCACCGAAACTGGTTGACCTAGATTCTAGACCTTGTGTCCATTCTAGACTAAGCGATAGGCTAATATAATTTGTGCCTAGATTCAGAGAATAAAATTAAATAATAACTAGATATTATTATGATTATGAGTTTTATAAAACATCGTCATGAATTTTTATCTGACTTAGTCTGGTTGTGGGTGATGGTTGGGGTCATGGATTCGATTCCCGGATCAGGAAAAGTGATTTCTGTTCGAAAATCCTCAGTAAGAGTCTAGATTGGAATTGTGCACGGTTTTATGGGAATAGGCAGGCTCCCTGTTGCATGGCAAAAATGCTGTCAAAACGGTGAAGGAAAACATCGTAAGGAAACTTAAGCATAAGCAGTCTATAATGTTCTCACTCCTGGGAGTGCGCTATAATCTACTCGAGCCCATTGCGGGTTGGTAGATGTCACACATGTCTTCGAATTTTTGGTTCCAGGACATGCCGGTTTCCTCACAATATGTTCCTTCACAGTTTTGAGAGCAGTGGTGATGAAATTATTTACAAAAAGAATAACACCTGGCTGGGTTCGAACCTACGACCTACAACTCGTAAGTCGGGGCCGTTACCACTCGGCCACTACTGCTCTCCTTTACCTTGCTAGACAGCAACTGGTCCCGTCTGTCACACTGTCTAAGACGTAAGTTGGAGCCGAAACAAGTCGACCTAGATCCTAGACCTTGTGTCCATTCCTAGGCCGAGCCTGATAGGCTATTATATTTCGTGCCTAGTTTGAAAGGACACGTGTCTGAATCATGGTTATGTAATAGTGTTTGGTAACTATTAGTGTTTGATGTAATTTTGATTTGACATGGCTAATTTGGGGCAGTGCCTTTTATAGCGTAAATTGAAAATGATTGTGCTTCGTTAGTATAATTTTAGGTATCTAATGTTGAATGTTATTTTATCTTTTGTCACGTCATTCTAATCAGCCTATAATGTTTCTACTACTGGGATACAGGCCTCTTCTCTTTGAGAGAAGAGAGAGAGGGCTATGATCTACCACGCGGGCCTAATGCGGGTTGGTAGATGTCTCGCGTCTTTAAATTTTTGGGTCTAGGATATGCCGATTTCCTCACGATGTTTTCCTTCACCGTTTTGAGAGCAATCGTGATGAAATTATTTGCACAAAGTAAAGCGCCTGTCTGGGTTCGAACCTACGACCTATAACTTGTAAGTCCCATTCGTTAACACTGAACCAGCACTGCTCCATGTTATGTTAGGTATGTGTTACTAAAAAAATATATTTAAAAGTACCTTTATCCAGTCAATAACTAAGTATCGTCTATATTTACCTGTTTAAATTATTCAATAACATATTTATTTAAGAGTAATTAAACAAGACAACAATGCTAATAGCGCAATCCAAAATTGCCCTAACTCAGATTAAAACAACTCACTAGAACAGTGCAACTACTAACAATTTACACCTAAACGAACTAACATAACCCTATAAAAATATAAACAAAAATCTCCTCTCGTCCTAAATATCAAATAACACCACGAGGCACAAACCAGCGTGTGAAAACAATACTAAAATATTTCGCATGCAATTAGATATTATGGCTAAAACAACAGTTTGTGTTGCTAGAATGATGAATGTCTATAGAAAATCCTACTTCCAACATAATACAGGGTGAAATTTTAATCACCGTTTTCCTCTTAAGGGGTCATTGTACTCATCATTATGAACAACTTTTACTATCCAATGGGACCAAACATGATCTCGCGAAATAAAAAATCAGCTGTTCCCTACATTTTGACGAGTTATGCGAACATAAATGTAGATAGCTGATTTTTTTTTCACGACTTCATGTTTGGTCCCATAGTAAAGAAGACAAAAAGAAATCATAAAATCTTAAACAATTCAATGGTAATGGTTTTAATTATAATATATGGTATCATCGTAATTAATATTATCCTGTCCTTATCTCAATTTATTTGGGTTCAGCGCAGACGTCACCTGCCTATAGACTGTTCCAAAAGTCATCATCTGCTAGTCTTTTCCCAACTATGGTGGGGTCGGCTTCCAGTCTAACCGGATGGATATCTGACCGCCACAACCCAGTTTACTGGGTAACACTATACCCCTTGGTAAGACTTTCTGGCCTCATTCCGAGGCACGGAGGGATCACATCTCAGGGTACACATCCACGGACAAACCGCGGCAAGCATAGCTTAACCTGACCGACTCGTGCGGCTGTTATTACTTAGCCACAAGCCCCTCCTAGGTATACAGCATAATTTTTAGTCCTTATTATTTTTTTATTAAAGAAAAACCCATGTGACAATATTAGTCTACAGTTTAACTACATTATAGGCGTCAGTGCAGTCTACAACCTGTATAACAATAATAGATGATCATGCGCAATACTACACTCACTTTTTGTTACATAATAAACTAGTACTTAGTCCTATATTTAGTAGCTCAAATATTTTCGTGAGATCTTAGCGTGTGAAAATGTTAGTAGGTAGTTAGGAATTCCTTTGGCTCTGATTTTCCGTATATCAAAAACTGTTAACACATTAGTTCTATAAAATAGGTACTGTTGTTCCTGGTTATGTACAATATCGTTAAGGAACCATAATCATGCATCTTCCTGCTCATATCCTGATTTATTAGAGATCGGCATAGCATACAGGTTACAGGTCGTAGGTTCAAACCCAGGCAGGCGCTTCACTTTGTGTAAATAATTTCATCACCACTGCTCTCAAAACGGTGAAGGAAACATCGTGAGGAAACCGGCATGTCCTAGAACCAAAAAATCGAAGAAGTGTATCTACCAAACCGCACTGGGTCCGCGTGGTAGATTATAGCTCACTCCCTCTCCAAGAGAGGAGGCCTGTGTCCCAGCAGTGGGAACATTATAGGCTGCATGAACATTATTAATTATGCATAATTATGCCATCAACTTATAAACCATTTATAAAGGTTACATGGTAAGACCATGTAAGTTTAAGGCTCATCATCTGCCTTGCCTTTTCCCAACTATGTTGGGGTCGGCTTCCAGTCTAACCGGATGCAGCTGAATAGCAGTATTTTACATGTAGCGACTGCCTATCTAAATTCCACAACCCAGTTACTGGGTAATACGATACCCCTTGGTAAGACTGGTTATCAGACTTTCGGGCTTCTGACTACCCCTAACGACTGTCAAAGATCCGCGAATGACAACCGGGACAAACGGCTTAATGTGGCTAAAAGGCTACCTACTCAAATACACAAAGTATTGTTGGAACTAACTTTATTACCGAAAATTCGTAGACTTGACTGTTGCGGTCACTTTAATCAGTAACTACGTCATTAATTTCCTTTTAAACAAAAAATTAAAGCTATATTGTCCGTCTAACTCATACAAAGTCCAAAAATTTGGCTATAACCACAAATAATAAATTGTGTCACTATGCCAGACAATGCCTAAGTTTTAAATATTCGGTTATAGTGAATCAGCAATGTTTTGCAATATTTTTCCTATAGTTGCACGCTCAGGTATTCATAGAATTGCTAAATTGTGACTTTGTGAGACATTTATATTCCATTTTAGTTTTTTTCACACAATGGTATTCATATTCATTGGACATACGTAGATCAGCACTTCATAAATTTTTTGTCATGATTTTCCCTTGACAGTAACTAAAATAATGCGTAGCTTACAGAAATACCTTTTCCTCAAACAAAATTAAAACTAAACAGTTAAAAAATAATGCTTAGTGTTGTCCATACGTGATCGAATCAGGGCAGTGAAGGTACTAAATCGTAATTCTCTATGACACGATGAACGAAACCGCGCGAAAGCGACGCGAGATTGACAGGATTAGCTAAGGAATTGACGTAGCTTCGAAGAAAGGAATCGTTAAGTGGTCAGAGTGAATTAGGGCCCAGAAATGAAGAGAACCAAGGTAACCGACATAGCTCGAAGAATTGCCAAACTTAAGTGGCAGTGGGCAGGGCACATTGCTCGCAGAACAGGAAGCCTACCACAAGTTCTTAACGCGATCCATTTTAGGACCTAAACTGAACAGTTCTTCTAATTCGTACCGTGACGTCAGTTTAACGATTCAGTTTAGGCCGTGCCATCTGCTGACAGCGATTGTCCCAAACTGAGTCGCAAGTTTTGGTTTCATTCATACTTGTTTGGTACCATGACGCCCATAGAGCAGCTCAAGCGATGCAGCTTAGGAACCTAAACTGAAATGTCTTGTTTTTGAATCGTTTTTAATTAGATCATGGTAGGCCACCAGATGGCCGATGGGGCCGAAAGACCTCGCGTACCGGAAGACATAGCGTTGGAAGGGCTCCCCACTAGGTGCACCGATGACCTTCTAAAGGCTGCAGGAATATGATGGATGCGAGAAGCACAGAACCGGTCGAAGGTGAGGCCTATGTCCAGCAGTGAACGTCTTTTGTCTGAAATGATGATAATGATGTAGGTAGTCTGGTGGTTTCACATTTTCCTGAAATTACATCAAATTTTGATTTTTTTCCAATTATTCCAGTAGCATTGCAACGACCTAGACAAAACCTCGACCTAGTCAAAATGCAGTCTAGACGAATTGCAAATACTACGCATTACGACATATGTACCTGCATTATTTATTCGAGTCCTACCGAGTATGATAATATTTACATAATATTTAAGCTAAGCAGTCTTAAAATAGTATTATGTATATCAAAAAGGAGGGGAATTTCGTCCACATCACTGTCAACAGGAAATGTGCCCAAAAGGCTGACTGCATTGCCACGTTGTATGAGCAGTCGTGGCCCAGTGGTAACGGCCGCGACTTGACGAGTTGTAGGTCGTAGGTTTGAACCTGGACAGGCGCTTTAATTTGAGTGAATTATTTCATCACCAATGCTCTCAAGGTGAAGGAAAACATCGTGAGGAAACTGGCATGCATTAAGGCCAAACATTCGAAGACATGTGACATCTAACTACCAGCAATGGGCCCGCGTGGTGGATTACAGCCCATTTCCTCTCATAGAGAGGAGGCCTGTGTCCCAGCCGTGGGAACTTTATAGGCTGATTATGTGGATGGCAATGCTGATTCTTTGGCCATTTGAAGAGCCGAAAAACCTGGGTAACTTATTTGTATTGTCTAGTTTTTGTTCATGACGTAATTCATTCGGTTGCCATGATTGGGGGGAAAAATACGTCAAAACATTTCGAAATAGATCGGATATCATTTATTTTTTCCTATGCGGTCGAAAATATCATTGTTTTGGGTCATCACATCTGTTGTATTTGCGTGGGATTGTATTTTAGGATATTGTTTAGGTACTGTTCTGGTTCTATTTATCCTTATGTTGAATATTTGCTTTCTGTAATTCAGATATTGCGGTCATTTAGCACGCATTACATGCATGATGGTAGGCTGTACGTCCGTGGTAAAAAAAAAACAGTATTTGGCATTTTTAGGGTTCCGTACCCAAAGGGCAAAAACGGGACCCTATTACTAAGACTCATCCGCTGTCCGTCTGCCTGTCTGTCACCAGGCTGTATCTCATGAACCGTGATAGCTAGACAGTTGAAATGTTCACAGATGATGTATTTCTGTTGCCGCTATAACAGCAAATACTAAAACCAGAATAAAATAAATATTTAAGCTTCCATAGAACAAAAGCGATTTATATGCCGTTATTTTATTTGCTCGATATTAATAACGGCAACAGGTAGACGCTTGAAATATTCACAGAATATTTAGTTGTATATTCACTTTAAAAATAAATAATTAAAATAAAATAAATATTTAAGTGGGACTCCCATACAACAGACGTGATGTTTTTTTGCCGTTTTTTTGAGATAATAGTACGGAACCCTTCGTGCGCGAGTCCGACTCGCTTGGCCGCTTTTTTTTCTCAGTAATCCAGGAGTATAGACTTATGTGCCTGGTTGATGGCAATAGGCTCGCCCCCTATTACATGGGACTTAAACATAACTGGCGAAATGTAGGTAGGTGTACTATAGGTATACACCTCTGTCTAAACCCTTGGGGATTACACGCGTGATGATACATATGTGTGATCTATGCGTCATGTTCGTGAACGGGCGCCGTCAGTTGGGGCTGGTCATCACTTAGCTGCCTCGGCTTATTTTTAATTAGTTTATTTTGGATTGTTGTTTTGTTACTATTTGCTGTACGCTGGACGCTTTTAACACGTACAGTTTTTTTTACATCGTTCTCACATATAAATTATAAATTCAAAATAAATGATGTAACTAATATTTTTGTAAAAATATAATTTAAAAGAGTGTCCATGGAGTTTCTTGCCCGTTCTTCTCCATAGGTACCTACGCTTTGGAATGGGCAACTAGCTTCATATTTTCTGACTGACCGACTCCTTGACAATTCAAAAGTGCCTGTAAATGGTTTAATTGAAATAAATGCTTTGAGTTTGATTTCTGTTATTTGTGAAACATATAAAACATTCACACAAATATCTAGTTTCCATTCAAAATCCCATTGGGTACTCATTTCTTTAGCTAGGTTTCATAGCTATGAAAACATGAGCTATTCTCTATTACCCCAAGGTCAATATGACAAAAGCATTTGTTTTTAAAGTCTAGCTTGAGAAGCCTATAGGGCTATTGGCAGCAAAATGATTTATAATAATAGATGTTATGAATCCACATCCTGTGAAACATTTGTGTGCTGATGTCATTCTAATTGTTCACCTTTTGCACCGTTTTGTTCATGGGATTTTGAGGAAGTACTTAAGTGGAAAGAAGTGGTGGAATTAAATTGATCTTTGATAGTCGTTACGGGCAGCGAGAAGCCCAAAAAGGCTGACAACCAATCTAACCAAGAGGTATCGTTTTGCCCAGTGACTAGTCCTCACACAAAACCATATAAATCATAAAGCCATGGTCACATGAGATAAATGTCTCTCCAATTCCCTTCAGAAATTGAAATCGGTATTAACCTATCACACCCGTTTTATCTCTGTAACTGACTTCCTGTAGGACATCCTGCTGTAACCTTGTAAGGCATATCCTATGATCCATATATAATATACACCAACATACATAATGTTATCTGTGAATACCTACCTATGTTTGATAACCGCACCTAAACAGTCCAAGACATGCACATAATACGGGGTTTATTTTCAAAGACCAGCCAAATTTAAGTTTGTGGTATAGACCATCATACTGAAAAACTTTCTCCATGAGACCAATATCGTAATCGCGAAAAATTTATCAACTGTCCCATAGAAAACTTCGCCAACTTGACCAAAACGTAAGTATGGGACGGCTAAATTTTTATTTAGATATAGGTATATCTATATAAATGAACATAAATTAAGAAATAAATAGTACACGATCGACTCAGTGTCTAAACAGACGGACTGCATTTCAGCTGCAACATCGCAGTTTGAATGCAGTTGATTTAACTGCTTCGAAACCTAGTTATGTCAACTGCATCCAAACTGCGATGTTGCAGCTGGCATGCAGTTCAAATGCAGTCCATCTGTTTAGACCCTTATACAAACTGAAAATAATTTAGACTCAACATAGGTACTGCAATCTCTAATTTTATTTATTTTATTTAAGGACGCTATCACATTTTGAACTCGCTCAAGTTTAGGTATCTGAATCGCAACACAGCAACATTACGCGCACGCACACATTGAAACCATTGTTCGCTCGATTTTTATACGTAACTTAACTAATCTTGGTACTTGAAGATTTTTTTTTTTAATTTTGCTGGTATTTATTGAGTAAAGTTAGTTGTAAGTTCGCAATCGAATTTGGTAAGTGTTATTAGTACTTACTATCTGCGTGATAATCATGTTTTTAGTATTGTTGAAGTTCATCAGTCAATATGTTCATTACTAGGTACCCAAAAACGACCTTAACATTTTAGTATTACAAGGAACATCCACATTTATACCACAGTCTGCTGTTAGTTTGAAAAGATGTACCTAAGTACTTTTAAATATTATTTTTGATGTCAATTGTTGGAGTATTACATAATCAAATACTAGCCTGGGAGTTTATCGTAGAGTTTCGTTGTGATATTTAATAATAATCATTCCCTTATGAAAACAGTAAGTATTTTATTTACTTAAAAATTTAAAAAAAGTAAATCAAAAGTAATTTATTCAAATTAGGCTGAGAATCAGCACTTTTCGAATGTCAAAATTACAAAAGACAGTCCCCAAAACGCCCGCCCTTCACTTCTTAGTGCTTTCGCTGGGAAGAAGTGGCGCAACAAACTCCCCAGCAGCACAGCTGTCTTTTCACATAGAAAATATTTCATTGTACTACTACTATACTCCATAGGTTTAGGTAGCTAAATAAAGGTAAACAAAAAAACCACGCGACTTTGTTAACCGACTAAACGTAATACCAGTCTATTCAGTTGTCATGCTACGTCACAATTGTATTCTTCAATATAAGTAGCAACATTATAATTCACTAAAAAAAATTACTGAATTGAAGAGTAAAACTGTGACGTAGCATGACAACTGGATATACTGGTATTATGAAGAAATTGGCCGTAAGTCGATTTGTCACAAACAAAAATCCGCCACCTTGAATAAAAAATGGATGTTATATTCGTAATCATCACCCCGAAAAACCCCAAAATCGACTATTAATATCGAATGTAAAAAAAAACATTTCCATCATTTTAATTTGATTATAAAATAATAAAATAAATATTTATAGGTACAATCTTTATCCGTCATCTACATCCACTAAATAAATAAATTAAAAGTAAAAAAGTTTTTTTCAGATTTAAGTACTCGTATTTACTTAGTTTGAAAATTAAAAAAATTAAAATCAATCAGATCATGTTATTTACTTGTTTATCTACACAGGTAAATCTCGCAACAAGCTTTTATATCATATATAACTTGTGTACTTAATGACGTTATAAGTTGATAGTAAAAGTTTTAAAGGACAATTTTATTTTATTCTTTTTAGCGCATTTAACTAAAAGCTTGTTTTAAAAAAAAAAAAAAACTTTTAATTTGTTTTTTACTTTTTAGTTATTGCTGGACAGGTTTTTTTGTGGAGTTTAACTCGCATACGTATTCTGAGCAAGACCTTTCATTTGATACCCATGTTGTAGGAAAGCATAAAAAGCTTAGTCCGCTATCTTTAGAAGTCCGCCATATTGCATTTAGAGTAACGTCACATTGTTTTTTGAGTTATTCTCAGCAAGCCCTTTCATTTGATACCCATATTGTAGAAGTGCATTAAAAATAACTAGTCCGCCATTTTTGGTGTTCCGCCATATTGGATTTAGGATGCCGTCACTTTATTTTTCAAGTCATCCTCAGCAAGTAATTTAATTTGATACCCATATTGTTGCAGTGCATTAAAAATAACTAGTCCACCATCTTTAGATGACCGCCTTATTAGATTTATAGTGACGTCACTTTATTTTTCGAGTTATTCTCAGCAATCCCTTTCATTTGATACCCATATTGTAGGAGTGCATTAAAAATAACTAGTCCACCATCTTTAGAAGTCCGCCATATTGGATTTCGAGTGACGTCATTTTATTTTTCGAGTTATTCTCAGCAATCCCTTTCATTTGATATCCATATTGTAGGAGTGCCTTAAAAATAAGTAGTCCGCCATCTTGGGCGTTCCGCCATTTTGGATTTAGAATAACGTCACACAGCTAACCATGCATTGTCATCCAAACTAAAAGTGCATACAAAATTTCAGCTCAATCGGTTGAAGATATCTGGTTCAAAATTTAGTTGCAAGAGTCCACCCGAACAAACATAGTTACATACATACATACTCGTACATACATACATTGCAAGTTAAATAAAAGCTTGTAAAAATTACAACTAAGTATTTGTTTCTGAAAAAAATACCAATAATCGTACTTAATTTTATTTCGGTCCGAAAAAGTATCAACTTCGTCCGACCTCAGTACACAACTCGGAAATCACTTTTTTACGTAATTATTTTTTGCGAGAAAGCGACACAGACGTGCTTCCACGAGCGCCTCTGAGCGCGGAATGACGAACCGCAAGTGGCCGCGGGTAGAAAATGTATGGAGAAATTTGAGAGCGTTTCTTATTTGTCTCATAAATCAAAAAGTTATTTATTTATCTACAAAATATTTCGCTTGTCGTATCAGGACTATATAAGCAACAATATCTTCTTATTTTTAAATTAAAATATGCATTGGATTTAGCTATATAGGTACTTATTCAAACCCCTTTTTATTAATTTTTTTGCGATTACTGTGATGGTAAAAACGTATTTGTGTGAAAATTTTGTATAGGGCTATTTAATTGTTATGGAGCCATTCTGGAGATGAATATATTATCTTTAATTTGAAACCAAGATATCCTTGCAGTTGCGACTCCAAGTTCATTAAAATGGTACCTGAAAAGCACTGTTATTCGTGGAAAAATGTGATAGCGTCCTTAATACTTTAAGCATAAATGTACAGAGGCGGACTTAATGCCATAGGCATTTTCTACCAGTCAACCTTTGGGTGATGCAGAGACAAACAGTGGTAGGTGCAATCTTGAGGAATAAATATTTTAAATATAAAGATACGCATAAACTCTAATCTTATACTCGTAAGAGTGGTGATTAGGAAACTATTTGTACTCGATATTTTCCTGTAACACTTTATTCTTGTGTTGCTATAAACTATAAAGCCTTGGTAAAGATAAAAGCGCATGCTAACAAACTCAAACCATTTATTTCAAATAAACCAATTACAGGCACTTTTGAATTGTCAAGGAGTCGGTCAGTTGAAAAGATGAAGCTAGTTGCCCATTCCAAAGCGTAGTAGGTACCCATGGAGAAGAACGGGCAAGAAATATATAGGTAGGTACTATAAACAAAAACGAATCGTTTTGATTACTAATGGTAGCATTTTTTATTGCCAAGCTGGACATATAAATAGATTCGTATGCTAATTTAACCTGTGGTAGCTATGAGGTCTTTGATTAATTATTGGTAAAGATAAGAGTCTTAATTTTAACCAAAAACGGTCCGTAGATTATAGGACTCGACCATTAGTATGTCTTTTTCTTCCATATTTCTCTATTTAGCTATATAAATAAATACAAAAACAAAAGGATATTTATTCGTCGAAGTACTCGGCCGCATCGCTGTCATCCGGAAACGTGCCCAGAAGACTGGCAGCATTGCCACCTTG
Organism: Hydraecia micacea; assembly: GCA_914767645.1. Classification (NCBI taxonomy): domain Eukaryota; kingdom Metazoa; phylum Arthropoda; class Insecta; order Lepidoptera; family Noctuidae; genus Hydraecia; species Hydraecia micacea. The sequence continues at coordinate 3,266,279 of OU611798.1, forward strand.
AATGTCAATGCTAATTCTTTGGCCAAAGAATGACCCAGCCCTCTGGTCGATCAGCCGGCGAGAAATTTCTTTAAAAAGGAGACGCGCACTCAGGCCCCATGACCAAAGCGCGCGTTCCATTTCTCTCTTAGTTGTCAGATCAGTAGTCACACCCCTGTCTAGCCATATCATTCCCACAGTTCATCCAATCGGTTATCCAAAGGTTAGTCAGTAAAAAAAGCTGGTAGTGGGACAAACTGGCCCATGCATCCCCATGGTCAAACGTGTCTCTTTTAATGCAATAAGCTATTAGTGCCTGATTACAAATCCAACACTTCAGAAGGTACAAACTAAATCCACTTTAATCCTAAACCTGAAACTAATTAGTATTCATAATTTGATTAGCAGTTAAAGGGTATAGGACGTGAAGCCATTTTGCATAAACAAAATCCAATATTGTGATGTATGTGTGAGTGTTTATAAGTCTGTGTGCGAGAAGCGCCAACCAAGGGTGATGGGCTGTATTCATAGTGTGAGTTGTCGGAAGTTTTCGGTTGACGATGTTTGTGTTTGTTGTATCTTAGTCGGAAAGTCGGAAGAGTTCACAAGTACTTATATTTTTTGTAGGTATTGCTGATTTTGATGTGAACCAACGTAGGGCCTCTTTCTGATACAGAAAATCAAACAACTAACTAGCATTGAACAGAACACTTGCTCACTGTGTTGATGATTTCAGTATTTCAGATTCTTGGGATTCACACGTTTGTTCTTGAGAGTTTGTTTTTGTCAAGTCATTGTGATGAACCTTAACTTTAAGTACGTTAGTTATTTGAAATTAGAAAAATCGCATTAGTACTTTCCAGGGTTTCAATCAAATATCTTCCAGATAATTTAAACTTGAATATAATATGATAACAACATGTACAAAATCCAAAAACAGACAGCACGTAAAACAATAAGACTACATTTGTTTATTCATTGACAGACTCAACAGACAGACAGCAATTGCTTGATATATTTACTATGTTTAGCTGCACATGATATACCTACGCATTACAGCTTACCCAATCATACAAGTTAAGAAAAAAAACTTTAATTTTCCCAACATAATTTCTCGAAACTCGACAAACTCAATCAAAACTTCCTTACCGTCCGGACTATAGCTGCCGCCCGGCAGTAGATTCATACTTGTTGATTCAGACGGGCTTCGCAAACGCCGCACATGTAACACATATTGCCGTTTGCTCACATAACACTATTATATTCTTCGCCACGTGGAAACTGATTTGAGATAACATTTGGATCAATCTTATATGAAGTTGTGAAGATTTTTTATGATAGGTATAGGTCTTCTTCTATCTCAAAGGACATGAACTAAACCTACCTAATTACCTGCCTAGTATTACTAGGTAGGCAAACATGACAATTACACATACATAATCAGTCCATAATGTCCTGCGTATCCTGTCAGCTGCACGTTACAGGAATTGACGGACGCTACTGATTGCGCCAAACACGTGGCCGAATTCTGGGCCGAATCCATTTAGATTGCCATCGAAACGCTAAGAAGAAGTCTATAATGTATACTGCTGGGACACAGGCCTCCTCTCTTTGAGAGGAAGTGGGCCGTAATCACCACGCGGGCCCAGTGCGGGTTGGTAGATGTAAATTCAAATACATTCTGTTGTAAGTTTGTAAAGGGGTGACACCGAATTTTCTCTAAACACAAAGTTGCTACGTAGGTAACTATTGCAATACTAGTATGTGTTTTCAGTGATTGCTCATGGCACTGAAACGTTGTCACTCACAATGGGCCTCATTAGAAGGCTGAAAGTCACCCAAAGGGCAAAGGAGACGGCGCTGCTTGGATTTTCCCTACGTGATCAAATCAGAAGAGATCAGCAGGAGAACCAAGGCAACGGACATAGCCCAAAGAGTTGCCAAATTTAGTGGCAGTGTGCAGGGCACATTGCTCGCAGAACAGATGGCGGATGGGGCCGAAAAGGCCGAAGGGCCGATGGGGTCTGGAATAGCGACCGCGTACCGGAAGACGTAGCGCTGGAAGGCCTCCCACAAGGTGGACCGACGACCTGGTGAAGGCCGCAGGAATCCACTGGATGTGGGAAGCACAGAACCGGCTAAAGTGGCAGTGCCTGGGGAAGGCCTATGTCCAGCAGTGGACGTCGAAATGATGATGATGACGTATTAACCTGACTTATCCTTTAGCTTATCAATAACTGGTGAATTGTGGGGAACACTTCGACCTGCCTCTTCCTAAAGTACAGGCTGAATTGCTAAGGTGTTTAAAAATTTTCAAGTTTATGATAATTAATTGGATCATCGCCATTAACTGTAGTACACGCCATTGTATGCTTACATAACATCATGTGTGTTGGGTTGGGACGAAGTTAGGCAGCGTTACTGTCAAGGACGAAGCTGTGAACTTAGTTTGGCTTAAATCGGGTGGAGTTTAGTTGTCCTGTACTGGCGAATATCCAATGATGAAGTTATTCGTTGTTTGTAGTGCTGTGTGATGCTGTAGATATCTAGTCGTGTTTAAATGATTATGCTGTCAGATAACTTTTATTCGTGGAATAAAATTGACGTCTGACAGTTCTAGTATGGAAGAACTGTCAAAAATTCTAAATTTATTCTCAGGATAAGACTTATTCTAGGTATAATAGTCTGTATGTTTGTGGAATTCGCCCTAAGGGCTGATTTTTCAATAGTCAGATAACATTTATCTGAAGAATAATTACGACAGTTTGACATATTTTCTATAGGTACTTACAAAAACTATCAAACCGCCATTTTTATTTCATAGGTAAAAGTTATCTGACTTTGGTCAAATCAGCTCTTAATCATTTGAAAATCAGACCATAGGATTCTAAACTCATTAATATTTGGGACATGCATTATATCCCAACCACTTTATTTTAGGGTGAAAATTTTATCGGACAAAACCACTACACATTTTTAGTAACGTCAATTTAAGGAAACCCCTATGCTTTAGAACGTCCAGGTGGCCTACCATGATCTAATTAAAAACGATTCAAAAACAAGACATTTCAGTTTAGGTTCCTAAACTGCATCGCTTGAGCTGCTCTATGGACGTCATGGTACCAAACAAGTATGAATTAAACCAAAACTTGCGACTCAGTTTGGGACAATCGCTGTCAGCAGATGGCACGGCCTAAATTGAATCGTTAAACTGACGTCATGGTACGAATTAGAAGAACAGTTCAGTTTAGGTCCTAAAATGGATCGCGTTAAGAGCTTGTAGTAGGCCTCCTGTACCTAACTTGGTGCCCAAAATAACGAATCGGTCATAATTTAAAATATAAAACAACAATTAAGTAGGTAATCATTCTTTGTTCCAATAAAAAGGCTACAAAACTCCTGAGCCCTACGCGCAATTATAAAATAGCATAGCCCGAACTCAATTTCAACTGATCAGTTATCCTCAGAGCCTTTTCACTCCAAAATCAACACCCCCAGAACTCCTCATTCTTAAAAACAAAACACAATGTAACAATAACAAAGAAAACCAACCGTTCGCGTCCGGGTGTCCGATTTTCAGCCGTCCGTCCGACATTCGTCCGGCCGATCTGTTTCACTCACTTAGTACACCCCTGCACCCCCTATTGATTTTATTCGCCCCACTTTCGACGACACACCCCCCACCCTTTTTAAACGTTGGCTGCTAGACAATAGAACGAAATTTTTAAATTTTCTCAATCTTTTCGTGTTTTTTGTTGTTTTGCTATTAAAAAGATTACTTGAGGGAGGTTTGAGGGTCCTAAGGTACGGTTTTGAAACCGTGTCATGTAGGTACCTACAGAAAAGTCTTTATCCTGACCTAAAATTTGATTTATTCCGGTCTGATCACCTGAACACCCCCCCTCCACCCCCCCTTGAGCCCCTGCTAGTTCGTCTTCTTTTGTATCTGAGTAAAGCTAGGTGAATTTTTTTTTTTTTGCAAATTGGCTACAGTTCATTTACAGTTAATTTAGCACTGATTTCGAATAACTGTCAATATAACAGTGATCCTTTATCTCGTGAAAATAAGGTTCTTGGGTTGCTGCAACTGTCAAGTCTGTCAAAAGCACAGTGATCTTTATTATTGTTGTAATAAAGTTCATGTTAGGTTGCAGCTGTCAAAGGTACAATCATTGTGAAAGGATTGTACTTATCACTTAAATTGTCAAATCACAACTGGCATTTCTTGACAGCTGTATGAAATGGCTATCATAATTATCTCGGTCAATAAATTGAAGTAAATTATGTCAATTTCATAAACAATTAATTTCCATGACGGTACTTTCTCAGACCATAGACAGGGTGTAGGGAAACATCGTCAGGAAGATCTAGAGTGTGAAATCCTCAAAACACGGTAAGCAGGCCTTGTGATCTAGGAAAATACCGAGAGGAAACCGGATGTCCTAGAACCAGAAATTCGAAGACATGTGACATCTATCAACCCGCACGGGGCCCGCGTGGATTATAGCCCACTCCCTCTTAAAGCGTGGAACCCTGTGTCCCAGCAATGGGAACCACAGATATAGATACACCTAGATAATGCAAGAGCAACTACTTCGCGTGCCAAAAATCGCACCAGCTTACGTACAAAAATCGTAAGCCGCCACTTTCGCGCTCAGTCCTGTGTACTGCTGGCTGGGTGAGCGTGAGCGCTGGCGCTAGGCCCCGGGGGTGGGGCGAGAAGGGTGTCTTTGAATCAATTTAATTTTCCCATCACTAAATAGTGCTTGTGACGTCATAGTAGGCAGTCAAAAAAATGGCTCGCTTGGTTTTTATACAGATCGTGATACTTGCGTTATCTAGGTCTATCTATATCTGTGGTGGGAACATTATAGGCTGATTATACTGAGCATGGTGATCAATAAGTATTCATCCCTTCTCTGTAAAAGAAGATGTCTGTATCCTTCTTTGGGATAGTAACAGGCACCTTTAATATCTAATTTTAATGTTTTAAATACAGATTTCAATTATATAGGCCAATAAGCGAATATTTGACCTATTAGGTACCAAAAATAGCCCGTACTGCCGTTTAATAGCCCATCGATTAGAACACATAGTTTCTGTCCAGAAATAGATCGCCTGCATGCGTGGGAGTATGAATGGGTGACGTCAAGTATTATGCATTCCATATCGAATTATTCATGTTCGGGTCAGTTTAATAACAAGTTCGGAAATGGACATGGGTCTACCTAAAAAAATGACATTATCATTACACGTCTTGGTGAACGGATTGGTGATCAATAGTTTTGGTAGATAATATGTATTGTTTAGTCCACTTCTTGCCCCTCGACCCCCAATAAATACCTAATGTGTCCACTGGAACCCTAACTTTTTGGGATGCATGAAGAAGCCTCCTCGTGTAGCGCAGTTTGCTCCGCCAGTTACTCAACTGAACCGATCGCTCGGCGCATCCTGGACAGTCACACCCAACACCTTATTTGACTGGCCAATTCTTCCATTGCGGTGGTAGGGCTAACGCCCGCCTGGTTTGCGACCACCCTCCCACCAGAGTCCGGCGTCGAGCAGCCTGCTGTGTTTCGTCGATGCGTGGGAGTTCCAGTGCCTTAGGCATCTTCTGGGCACGCTCGTTCCATTATAGACCTCATCCATCGCTTTCCATCAGGCGTGATCGAGGTCAAGTGCGGGCCCATTCAGAAAAAAAAAACATAGTTTATTCTCGGGTTCGTCAGACAGGAGGATGCTGTTTTGTTATGGCTAACTGTGGTAAGAGAGTAGGTGGTATCCCTGCTAGGAACCAGCGCCCTAATTGCGTAACACACTACCAATCTCAATCTGAATAATTTTGAAGGATATCGCTTATCCATTGCTTCATATGTTCGAAAAATATGTCTGCTCAACAACGTAAATAAAGCAATGAATGTTGTTGAACTGTCAAAATTAAACCTGTTGCTACTATAGGCCGACCGCTTAACTGAGACGTTGCCTGAGGTAGCAGCGCGGTGCGGGAGGGGTGTGGTGACGTGATGCGAGAGCTCGGTGATTCGCTAACTTGTGACAACTATTACCCCTCCCGCACCTCAGGAAATGCCTATAATAGTGTTTTACACAATAAACCTGCCGTTAATAACGGGTATTAAAAAACTGACACACAAAACACTTATTATCTTAATAAAACAATTTCAGAACGTGTCCGTTCTACCCTTCCAAACTGAGAATTAATCGCACAAATCAAGTCTATTCTGTCGACAAAAAAAATGCAATGACAGCTCTATAAACTCCAAAAGACTACAGAGACCGAATTTCCTTGACTCAAACTTGACCTTTCAATTAATATTGGTATTCCTGCTGTTTACTTTAACTTCAATGATAGACAACATTAGCCTGATCTACCAAATAATGTACTTTAAAAAGTTTTACTGGTCAGTTATGTTATAGGTATGACATTTTTATCTCAAAAACAGAATACCATTATTCACATAGAACGAGAAACACTGGTTGCATAGATACACGTTCCTTGGAACGAGCATCGGAACGGTATGTGTAGGTGCAGACGCCAGCACATCAAGCTACTAAAATCTGTCAAATTTCTTTAATAGAATTTCATCTTTATCGCTAAAGCATTAGGTTCAAATTTGATTGGGAAAATTTGACAGTTTCGGGTAGCTTGATGTGCTGGCGTCTGTACAATATTGTTAGTCATTAATTTATCATTATGTTATACGCTATACATGTTGACAACCTCATATTTAACTTACGATCATCCTATGCAAAGATACTTTAACCCTCAAAGATAAACATTCGCCTCAGCCACCAAATTATTACCAACATGTAAAAAATTTACAGGTCAACTTAACCTGCAGTACAATAGCAAACCATCAAACAAAACTCCACTCCCACAAAACTACCACGAAAACAATGCAGAGTGCATTTACCTCTACAAGTCTACAAACACGGGATCTTAGCGCAGTCGGCGGAGTCTTTTGGCGAGCCTGGCTGCTCCGGATCGAACAAAATCAATACAATACGACTGTTTTTAACGTGTACTTCCATCTCTATGTGTAGATGTAGCGACGGAAGCGAGGAGCAACAGTTAGTGTACACCTTGAGGGTATTGTGGATGTTGGGTGGGTTTATATTGGCTGTTGGCTTAGAGATAGATGTTTTATTTAGATGCTAATCTAAACTAATATTATAAAGATAAAAGATTTGATTTTTAGTATGTTTGTTTGTGTGTAATAACCATAGTATCCATCTTAACTAGAGTGATCTCAAACTGCCCAAGATGAGCTCGATTTTGGAAATCGAAATCGCAGTTTTCATTTTTCGGATGACATAATCCGTAATCATCAATCATTCAGTATAAAACTCGACTCCTATATTATTTGGTCAATTTCGGTGTCTAAATAATTTACAATCTGTGGTGACGACACACCCATTTCACGCGAAGAAGTCGTTTTGACAGCCTCCTTACCTATAAAAGCAACGAAATCTATTCTATATTCATCTCCAAAATCTCTCGACTGCTCTAGCTTGACAAGATGCAGACTCAAAAGTCGTTATTGTTTCAGAAACACATAGTTGTCAACCGTTTACCTAACTCAGCGTTCAAAATAGGTACAACAACTAAACGTGTTTCACGCTCAAAACGCTAGGCTCACGCCTCGTCATTCAAATCTAATTAGGTAGACCTAGTTCTACCCTATTACCATTTCTCCAATGTTTCCGTCAAGGCTGCTCTGTTTGTTTCACATACAATTACAATCTATTTCAATACTTATGTCGCCAATCTTTATGGTTTTCCTTATGTCTTCTTACATTCATAACAGTAACTATTGGGATACTTAGTCATTTCGTCAGTTTTGGGCATGTGATGCCGAAATGTCGTGAGGAAAATTTTGAGTATGAATGTGGATGGCTATAAGAGTAGGGGAAGACCATAGAAACGATGGATGGACTGTGTGAAAACTTATATGGCTAGAAAGGCGGTGACTACTGAGATGATGACTTATAGAGAAGTATGGAAGAATAGGACATATTGCTCCGACCCCAAATCAATTGGGATGAGGGCAAGAGAATGATGATAAATAATTTTGACATAATTCGGTGAGACTCTCTCAAACCCATTTTGTTCTTGGTGTCACTGGTATGACTTTTCTCAGATATTGTTGCCCAAAACTTCGCCACTTCCACGGCGTCTTAGGTGACAGCGCAGGGGTCACTTTGACTGCATGTTTTCTGGACACAATAGAAGGTGGAGCATAGTTTGCGACATCCACGCCCGGCTACCGTTTCTTAACTCAGCATCATCATCAGCCTATAGCAATCTACTGCGGGACAAAGGCTTCTCCAATTGCATGCCATTTAACTCGATCCTTGGCTACTCTCATTCAGCTACTACCAGTCTCCCTGCGAATATCGCGGCGCCTGAGGGTTCTACCTTATTTATTTTTACTGATGCAGGATCCGTATCAATACTTTCTTCTTCTCTCATGTTGGCATGAGCCATGGTAAGAATATTAGCCGGTCAACAAGTTGGTACCCCCCCCCCCCCCCTTTTGGGGGAGGCCTATGTCCAGCAGTGGATGTCTTTCGGCTGAAATGATGATGAAGTTGGTATCGGGAGTGAGTTTCCAGGGTGCACAAGATGCACCTACAGGGTGGCATCGCCGCGCAACCAGTTACCATGAATTTAGTACTAAATTCTGAATCCCGCTGCGTTGAAATTTTCCATCATGAGCTAAATTCATGGTAACACTTGTTTTGTCACCCTGTATTTAATGAAATAATGATAAATGTGAAATCTGTTTTGTAGAAGTATGTACTTAAGACTAAGTAAAATTTTACAAAAAATAATGATACGATTGATTGTCAACATGGTCGGTAAATAGATTAACGTACGTATTTAAACGCGAATTAACGTACGTATTTAAACGCGAACAAAAAAGCAGTCTTAACAACAGTTGACAGATTGATATCCCTTCTATTGTTAATTGCAATCAATTACTTTCAAGTACAATAAGTACGTAATTCATTATCGATGATACTAAAAATAATGCCTTCACTTTTAATATTTCTTGCATCAATAATGGTAGTCCTCCAGACCGTATTCCGGCCATGGCGGCCAATCTCAACGGAGATGAGCCTTCGGCGCGGGAGATATTATAGAGCAAAAGTGTGTGCGCAGACACAGGTGCACTCTCTCTTCCCTCACTCTCATAGTCCGATGAGACGGTACGCAATCCGACACGACCAGAGAAAGATCAGCTTAACGTGCTTTCCGGGGCACAGGGTTATCACACCGCTAACTTCCAAACTCCGGGCTAAGAAATTCCTAATGGAAAAGCCCAATAGTACTTTGCCCGACCTGGGAATCGAACCCAGGACCCTACACACAGTAGTCGCGCTTGCGACCAAGAGACCAGCGGGGCAGTTTACGACATTAATCAATACGTAACAAAAATACGTCCAAATTTTCCCATAATAAACTACAAATTTCCATGAAAATTCTCATTTAATATGCGAGTTTCTTTAACAAAAAATCTAGAAACATTAAAGGCATGCAAAAATTGCTTGATGAATTCAGCACTTGTCCCTATTCCCATGATAGTCGGCTCATAAAAACTGAATACACGATCGATTATCGAATTATGTTCGATTTTATACCGTACAACTTTTATGCTACTTATTTTATCGTTTAGTGGTTTGTTATTACGAGTACTTCTTTTGCTGGGGACTCGCAAATGGGGTTGATTTGTTATTATTACTTCTGTATTATTTATGTATAAGGGAAATTAGAGGGATATAATTATGTTTTTAATGTAGAATAAGTATGACAGAATGAAAACAATAAAAAGTAAGATCCCACTTGCCTTTTGAATGGTTATAAAATTAGTCCCGAAGCAAAAAGCGATGCTTTATTATATTGCTAAAGGCACCTACTAAACTACACAGTGCTAAATAGTTTACCGAAAACGCTGATAAAAAAACAAGTAAAGTCAAAAGCCAGACAAATATTCTAATATTATGTCCTGCGTCCTGCTGCTGCAAGTTACATGAACTGATGGACACTAGTTATTGCGCCAAACATGATGTAGCCGAATTCTGGACCATTTAGATTGTCATCGACACTTTATGAAGAAGAAATATACCGAAGAAAAAATACAATTACAAAAATCGAAGGCCATACGAATAGTAAAATTTTAAAGACACTTGCATGAATTTTGCAGTAACATAAATTATGAAACAATAATTCGCACAAAAAATTCTGCAGGCAGCAATTTACTGACAAGCAACGTTTAAATCTAGATCAATAAAATTCAAAACGTCTGATACATAGGATATCGTATTCTAGGTCACAAATATGTAGGTCTGATGCAAATGTCATTCAGTAATATACATAAATGTTATTGTAATATTTATTAGGAATACAACTGTCTCTTGTAACTGCATGGTGCATAAGACGTGTTTTTAGAGCAGTTTTATTTGTCACTGCTTCGACTTTAACTTGAGTTTTATTAAAAATACTAGCTGCGCCCCGCAGTTTCACCCGTGTAAATGTCGATCCCGTGGGAATATCGGGATAAGAAGAAGCCTATATGTTAATCTATGGTGTCAGCTACCTCCATACAAAATTTTATCAAAATTGGTCCAGCCGTTTGAGCGTGAAGAAGTAACAAACATATATATAAACACACACACTCACAAACTTTCGCCTTTATAATATTAGTGTGATTATTTCTATATAATCATATTCATCATCTCACGTCATCATCATCAGTCTCCTGCCCTCATCCCAATTTATTTGTGGTCGGCGCAGCATGTCTTTTTTTCCATACCTACTTCTCTATTAGTCGTCATCTCGGTAGTCACCCCCTTTCTAACCATATCATCATTCACACAGTCCATCCATCGTTTCTTTGGTCTTCCCCTGCTCTTATAGCCATGAGCCTTTATCATCTCACTTAAGGTTCTCAAACATGGTCATTGACATAATTCAGCAGAGAGCTATGCTCGAGGTTTGCCAGAGAGCTATGTCACTAAAATAACTGATGTCACTCAGAAAGCTGCTACGCGTAAATGAAATTAGGCTGGACACATCTGCCACATGTCAGACGATCAATGGGCCAAATTTATGACCCAGTGGATCTCACTTAATGGCAAACGACATCGTGGCAGGCCCAGACGGAGATGGTGGGAGGAGCTGGAATTCTTTAATAAGGATTGGTCCGTGGCAGCTCTGGATACAGAGAGGTGGAAGAAGAGTAGGGAGGCCTTATCCCAGTCACTGCTGGGATGTCCCACTGGACAACATAATCAAATAATAGTCATCTTTACCACCACAGTCTGGACATCGCCATATCCATTTGCGTGAAACCGGACTGTATTCTTGGCCACTCTCATCATCCATCACCAGCCTGCGAAGATCGTCGTTCCATCCAGCCTTAGATCATCTGACACTACATTTTCCGATTGATCTCTACTCAAGAACACTTCTCTTTTATACTAGTCATCAACACAAACGTCTTCTTCTTTAACATTGTGTTCGTTATTTGTGTCTTCTTGAGGTACATATGTCTATACCTTATCAATCAAGCTTTTTCAGGAGTATATATGGTGGAAATTTTTCGTGCTGTCCCCGAGCCTAGGAAAAATACATAAGCTATCGCTTTGGATGCATTTTATTCTAGAATAGATAGTAGCTGCAGCTGCTGTCATAAATGGTTACAGATTTTACCGTTATGCTTCTTTGGCATATCAGGAAACAGTTATGAAATAGGTTACGGCGAATATTATGATCCCTCATATACCTAGCACGAAGGTGTGAAAGATGATTATGATTAGGATTAGAACATTGAGATGACGGCTGATAAACATGTATGGATAAGGAGGACGAGTTGCGCTGACCATAAATAACTGGTGCAGGGCGATGATGATGATAATTACATAACACATCAGTGGCGAAGGGTGAATTTATGACAGAGGTAGGCCGGAGCAAAAAAAAAATTGCCAAAAGAAAATTTATATGATGAATTGACTATAGAGTGGTTATGTTCTGAATTTTCGAAGGGAAGCCGGTGGGAATCGACTTGTATGGTACCTTCGCCACTGTAACACATACATAAAATTACGCCTTGTTTTCCCCGAAGGTTTGGGCAGAGGTGTGTTTATAGCACACCCACATTTCGCCAGTTATGCTTAAGTCCCATGTAATAGGGGGCGAGCCTATTGCTATTAACCGGGCACGAATACAGACTCCGGGCTGCTACTGAGAAATTCTAGATAGAATAACCCAATAACACTTTGCCCCAGCTGGGAATTGGACCCAGAACCTCATGCTCAGCAGTAGGTAGCGTTTGTGACCACGAGACCGACGCGACGGTGCAGTGAGACCAAATAGGGATGACGATGATAATTATTAAATTACTAAATGATAAATGCAATAATTACTTAATGAATGGGTGATTGTGTCTCTCAGTTTAACGTCTACACTACACAACTAAATACTGGATGGTACAGACGCCAGCACATCAAGCTACTACAATCTGTCTTTCTTAAATAGATTTTCAACTTTATCACTAAAGCTGTTCAAAGTTGATTGGGAAAATTTGACAGTTTGGGGTAGCTTGATGCTGGCGTCTGTACATCGACGCACTTCCTGTCACCAAGGACTCACTTCGGGATTCAGAACACCCCTTTTTTTTCTTTTTTCAGCCCCTTGCTTTTAAATTTTTCGTAGGTTATTAAACATATATATTTCCTGTTCCATACTTTTTGACCGCGTAGGTATTGCACTTTTCTGTGAAACAGTATTTTTTTTTTGATAACTGGCGAAAATTTTCTACTTCATATTATAGCATCATGTACTGAATTCATGGTTTCAGTTTTCGCTTCGATGTCACCCTGTACAATTATTATGATGAATTTTGGCAGAGTTAATATTGATTTTATTAAAAAAATAGGCAATTGGTAACATCCTACTAACAATTCCCAAAAAATTTAAAAGAATAGGTACACCTAATTAAAGCTGTGGAAAAGGAAAATAGAAATAGCCACGACAACGTTATTGGTATGAATACCAGAGACAAAACAAACAGCCATCCATAGACCTTTTTATAGCATGAAGTTTTCATGGGAACTGGCATATGTCATGTTGGTAAACGGCTGTCATGTCCAACTTAAGTTTTTAATTAACAAACCTTGCCTGTCTTTGAGATTCGTTCGAACTTTTCATTGTTTTAGCTACCCTGTTATTACGGGGTTCAAATAGATGAATATGGTTGCAAAATGGGTTGTTAGTATTGTTGAAATATTTATCGGTGTTCGATTATTTAAGTATCCGCTTTGTTCTTTTGTTTTGGAGTTGTTTTTGATATGATAAAGTTATTATATGTTTTTGAATATCACTGTGGTGAACTACATGAGGACCACGACCGTTCTGACAAGAGTGCTACGAAGATGAAGAGGTGGTATTGAATGAAGAAAGGTTTTAAGTAGGTGTTGTAACAGCGGCTAAGGGCTGAGTAAGTTTAATGTCTGTTTATTAAGACGGCGCCGACCATACGCCGACCGCACAGTGGCGCCCTCATCGTATTTTTTTGTTATTTCTTGTATTTTAGAATGAAAATGCAGAAAATAAGCACGTTTTATTATATAATCACTAAAACGGATAAAAGTGGCCACTGTTATCCGTTTTAGTGATTATAATAAAACTAAACAATGTAAAACTACCGTTTGTATTAACGTATGGTTGGCGCCGTCTTAATGAACAGGGTTGGATATGAGTAAGAAGTCGAATAATGAAATAAGATTGTGTTATAACTAGCAGCGTTCCGCAGTTTCACCCGCATAAGTCTCGATCTCGTGGGAATATCAGGATAAAAAGTATTCTATGTGTTAATCCTGGTTATAAACTACCTGTGTGCCAAATTTCATTCAAATACGTTCAGCAATTTTTGCGTGAAAGAGTTACAAACATCTTCATCATCTTTCGCGTTTATAATATTAGTATAATAAAAGTAGGAAGTAGGATTAGTAGGATAAATATGATTGATTGGACTGTGTGAAAGATGAAATAGTGAAAGGAGGTGGCTTCCAAGATGACTAATAGAGAAGTGGTCACTTACTCCGCATGGTGCCACCCAGTGGCGTATTTTAACATTCAGCGCCCTGGGCCTGTAAGGTTTGCCGCCCCAAAAATTTACGGAAAAAAGCAAAAAGTTTTAATGAATGTGGGCTGAGAATGATTATAATAAACTAAAAAGTCCATATAAAGAAATAAACACCTCGTGTCATCGCGTCGGCCGCCGCCTGATGCGACCTCCCCTGCGCCAGGACTAGCGTGTCGTCAGCGTAGCAAACCACGCTGACGCCATCAGGGAGGTCGGCCCGCAGCACCCAGTCGTAACCGATGTCCCACCCTGGGACACCGCGTCCCCCGTCGTGAGGGCTCTCACGCGCATGATGGCGTCCACCGTCGAGCGCCCCTTGCGGAAGCCAAACTGACTATCCGCAAAATCCGGCCCTGTCATCACCAGGTGCCCGACGAGATGGCCTGCAATCACTCTCTCAAAGAGCTTGCCAACCTCGTCGAGCAGCACTATGGGCCGGTATGCGGACGGAGAGTCCGCAGGGCGCCCTGGCTTCTGAATGAGGACCAGCTTCCCCGTCTTCCAACGGAGTGGAAACTGACTGGCCTCTCTCCATACATGCGCTTAAGAGCGCCTCCAATCGAGGCCCGAGAGCCCTCGAGGCCAGGACCCAGGCTTTACCCGGCAAGCCGTCGGTCCTGGGGCGGCATTTTTGGCCTTCAGCCTGCTTACCGCCACTCTCAGATCTACCCCGGTCACTTCAGGGATGTCGTCGTCGTCGTCCCCGTGGTCCGCTTCGGGCACTGCAAGTGGCGGAGCCATGGGCGGGGCAGTATACTCCCACCGTGAAGGGAACAGAGCGTTCCCACCTCCTCCACCAGCTGGGGGCAGAAACTCTGTGTCAGCGGGGGGGCCCAGGTGCGGAGTTTATTCCGCACCATTTTGTAAGGGCGCTCCCATGGATCTCTGTTCAGAGTCTCCACCATCTCCTCGCGGGCCATATCCTTGGCCCGCTGGACAGCCTCTTGGAGGGCGGTCTTCGCCGCTCTGTGCCCCTCGTACAGCTCCGCCTCCGTGGCTTCCGCATCCGGAGGGCGGATGCGGAGCCTGCGGTGCCTGGTGTACCGGTGTTGCACGTAGACGCACGCCTTACGTAACAACTCAACCTCCTGCGACCACCAGTACACCTGACGCCCGGTGTCCCCCTAAACGGACAAAGCAGTGTGACAGATCGGAATAATTCGACAGACGAAATGACGGACACGCCGCCGCCAGCCGATAGCCCCGCGTCTTGATATCTATCAGACTAACACCGAGTTTGTTTTTTTTTTTTCCTGCCTAGAAAGTCAATAATAAATGCGCACAAAGCTGAGCGCGAGGTGCGGCTTGCACCGCCCTTCGCAGGCTGCCGCCCCGGGCCATGGCCCTTTTGGCCCTAGGGTAAATACGCCACTGGTGCCACCTGTACACGTGAAGACCTAATCGCTACGTCAGCGAACGCTATCCGCGTTGCTGAATTTTGGGCCAAACAAATTTAGGAAAAAAATATTATATTCTTGCCATCAACATGCTAAGAAGAATAGAGAAGTATGGAAGAAGAACACATGTTTTGCCGACCTCAAATAAATTGGGATAAGGGCAGGATAATTATGATGATGAATGGTGATGATTGCTAAACAAAGAGGCTGGTGTGATTTCTCTATGGCTTTAAACAAGCGTTAAGACTCTTAAGGAAGTAGGTAAGGTATAAGCCTGAGAAATGTCCAGTTAATACAGTTTTTAAAGCGATAGTGAAAGAATCTACCCCTAAGATTTAAATATTCTCGATCCAAGACCTCCTGTGCCTGTACCCGAGGTACACCACCTGTGGCTTCGTAAATTTAGAGTATTTCTATCCTCTTCACACTCACAAAACACCCTTCTAGCCATCTCTTTCACTCCTGTTTTCACAAATAAGTTGCATCCGAAAACAAAATAGAAAACCTTTAGATAGTACAAAGGAGACTAGTCTTTATTCTTGAAGAAGGAAGGGGTGAAATGGCGTGTATGTGAGTAGACTGAAAATTCTTTGTCAGGCGTACTGAAAGTTTCAGCGCTGTAGGAAATGCACCGAGCTGTATACTCTGATTGTAATATAACGCAATTTAAAATAAATAGGGATGGGTAATAGTCGATAAGATCAACTTTTACATTTTGGGGCGAATATGACCCAAAAATCTTCCCCGTTTGAACGTGAACTCTTTAACTACCCGAAAATGGCTATCCTTATTTATCTCGATAACTTTATTTTATTCAGCCGCAGTTATTAATTTATTCTCATTTTTTTTCTGGATAAATTTGTTAGTACTTAGACCTTCCTAAAAACGTCACATGACTGAAAATCGTCAACTCTTCCATTTCTTTGATTTTTGAAGGTTAATAAAATAACCCATAACCATACCTCATAATTTAATAAATCTTAACCCGTCTGCCTTCAAAGCAAGAGTGAACAGGCATCTTCTGGGCACGCTCGTTCCATCATAGACCACATCCATCGCTTTCCATCAGGCGTAATTGAGATCAAGAGCAGACCCATTTAGCAACTTTTTTTTTTAAATCGATCCAAAAAATATACCCACATTTTCTTTTGTAGATAGGTAATCATAAAAACACTCGTCTAACAAAGCACATACCTAAACACTCAATATAATTATATATTAACATACTCTAAACTCGAAAACATTGGCACATCGTTGCTAAAACTAACAACTTATAAGTGAAAGTATTTACTTTGACCTTTAACCCATCATAACTTGATAATACCAGCATCATTAAAATTTAGAAAATAACCGCTTCGGTTTGTAACGGTTACTTTTAACGTTATTTATGATATTTGTACAGGTTTTAATAACGTAGCTACCACAGCTTTCAATGGTAGTATAAATTAATGAAGCAATACAAACGTAATATCACGCCTGTAGGCATTCTACGAGGGAGAAGGCAGAAGACTTCTTCTTCTTGGCGTATCGATGGCAAAAAGTTCAAACATCTTCTGCCCAAAATTCAGCTGTACGAACTCCGCTCACTGACGCAGTCGTAAGATCATCAATTGCACAGGGGCATGCGGCGCAGGATGGAAGTTGGGCTATTGTCTGTGGGGCAGAAGGCAGAAGTGAATTGTACGCCTTGTACTCCGGACTCACATTTTGGCAGATATACCTACTTATATCTGCCAGGACTTTAGGTACCTATAAGGGACTTCCCTTATAGGTACCTAAATAAAGGGCGCGCCTTTTCGATTAAGTACCCAGGCACAAATCCAAACTCCGGGCTGCTAACCTAACAACACCTTGGACCCAATAACACCAGGAGATTTGGACTCATCATGATCTGCCTGCCTTTTCCTGACTGCGTTGGGATCGGCTACTAATCTAACCGAATGCAGCTGAATACCAGTATTTTACATGGAGCAACTGCCTATCTGACCTCCACAACCCAGTTACTGGGTAACGTGATACAAAGAGGAGTCAAATCTTCTACAAAATATAAATACATTTCTGTACCAACATAGCATAAAACTAGTTATAACCATATCACCCTTGAACCATTCGATAACCAACTCTCATTATGTTACCAGTAGTACCAAGACAATAAATCAATTAACCTCTTCCAATATTTGCGTTAAAAATAACCCTTGGGTTAATACATTAATCACCATCATAATATCGACTGTGTCACATCACTGGCTCGGTAACCGGGTTGCATTTCATGGGTAAACTGGTGTTGTCCCAGCTTAATCTTTAAACGAGTTTGTGCCAATTCGTATTCAGAGCTGGTGCTGACCAAAACGCTTGAATTCCGTGTCTAGTTTATTTATATTAATGTGATATAATTTACACGCTGATTTAACATTAAAATCATTACTTTTGTGAAATTTCACCCTCCATTCACCGTCTTAGAAGGGTAGAATTTCGAAAAACCCTTTCTTAGTGGATACCTAATCTTCACAAAGAACACATCCTCCAAATTTCATGTCTCTAGGACCTGCGGTTTAGGCTGTGCGTTGATATATCAGTCAGTCAGGACTTCGAATTTTATATATTATATAGATCTCACGCTAGAATGAAAGACTGGAACTTTAGTGTCATCATCATAATTCTTTATCCATACTCCCCAGCCCTTGTCTCAATTTACTTCTTTGGTGTTAGTGCAAAGTATCTTCTCCTACTTCCATACAAGTCTAGCAGCCGTCATCTCAGTGCCTCTTTTTGGCCATATCATTTTTCGCACAATCTCTCCATCATTTCCTTGGTTCTCGCCTACTCTTATGGTCAGTCATATTCTTAGGTACTCAAAATTCACCCCCTTTCCGGCCATACTTTTTCACACAATCCTTCCATCGTTTCTTAGCTCTTCTCGTTCTCCTATCCACATTCGTTCTCAACACTGTCCTCACGTCACGTCACATCCCTCATTCCTCCGCATCATGATGCCCATACCCTAGCCACCACTACAAATTTTTACACTCACCTTCTCAGACACCGGCGTCACTCTTAAACTGGAACCTTTGATTCCAATAAGATCTCGTACCCCATGTTCCTTTAGTAGCATTTCTCTCTCTTCTTCAACTTATATCCTACAATTACTGAGTGTAAGTACCTATCCTCCGTTGCACGTCATTATTTCCACTCTTTGACTCCCTTCATCCTATTCTTCTCTGTTACTTTGACCAGAAGATGAAACAAATAAGCATCACCTTTGTACCAATTTTTCTGTTCTTGTTTCTTGTCTGTTTTGTGAATTCATAATTAGGTATATCTTGGTTAAATTAATAAAGGAAACGGTTAAATATTCAAAAACTGCCCTTTGAAAAGTTTATTGTATTCTAAATAACTATCAAGGTCTACGATTAACAAGAAAAACCATAAAGTTTTGGCCTATTAACCTTATAGATTCTCTATCCAATTTCATTACTACAGTACTTAGTAAAAAGTTTCATATACGATTTACAAATTACAGATTCACCGGGCGACGCGTAGTTTCTAAGGGCAGAGGTTATGCTTTCACTGGCGGTATGCCCGTTTGTTTGTGTACCCGATATGGTTATACAATATTTTGTTAGGTACCTACTCAAGTACCTTCCTGGGAAAATTTTGCTTTGAAGGTATTTGATGGGTATAAACGTGTTTTTTTCGACAACTGGGACACAGGCTTCGTCTGCGAGAATAAGTGGGCCGTAATCCACCACGCGGGTCCAGTGCGGGTTGGTAAATGTCACAGGACTTCGTTTTTTTGGTTCTAGGTTATGCCCGTTTCCTTCACCGCTTTGAGAGAAAAGTGCATGCCGTGTTTTTGGGTTGCGTGTGCTAGGACTGTTTACCTACATAATTCCCTCGGAAACTTATGCGTGTGTAATAATAATATGCTGTTGAAAAACAAACTCTAATATTGACGAACATAATTCATGTTTCCGTTAGGTTCGTAAGACAATGCAAGGTTATATTCTGAGAGCTGATAAGAAAACATTCAACAGAAGTTAGAACCGAGTCTGTGAATGGGTTTGGGAGATGTTAACTAAAACATTGCATACAGTTTAGTTTAAATGATTGGATAGTAAATACTTTTTAAGTACCTACTTAAAACACTTAGTAAATAAAGTAAGTACCTACAATAAATACGTAATGATACATAGGTACACAGTTGTGAATGCATTATGTAAACATAATTTAACATCTCATAGAACGTAAAATTACACTAAGCAAATCTATCTAACAATATTCTAACACGCTATTTAATATACAAAACTCATTTAGTGCAGCTTTTTATCATTTTAACTTATCTCACCCACGCTGTAGCGATAAAACGAGATATCTAAATGCAAAATGGCCGAACTCGTATCTATCATAGTAACAATCATTGGCCTAGACGATTTACTAGGAAGCAACGCGCCAGTTTTGACATTGCGCGTGACCTTGCCCCGAGCGCGGCAATTGGACGAAAATTCAATATGGCGTCCGGCGCTAGCGCAACCAGTGTCATTGTTTCTGTTAATTAAATGACCGGTTTCATGCGTTTTTCAAACGACGCAAATTCGTGTTGGCTATTCTGATTTGCATTCGAATAACGTCTCTATATTATAATATACCTGTTATAAACTTGTTATGCGAATGTTTTTGTTCTTCATGGCCTTCCGATACCTATTTGTTGATTTTTTTTATGAAAGCGTGTTTTTATATTCCTTTTCAGGCTGTAGTCTATTGAATTCAATAGGTCATTGTTTAGGGGACTGACCATAAATAAACACATGACCTCAAACTTCAGTCCCATGAAAGGTTCATGTTTATTTTGTTGACAAATTCTTGTTAGTTACGTTGCTCTTCTTCTGTCTACATTTTATCTTTAGTTGACTGATGTTTTTCCAGTCTTAGAGAAGTCTCATATGCCTCTGTAGTTTCACTGACACCCATACTGTTCAAACGGAAACATAGCATGCTTCTAGGCAGCAGAAATGAGATAGTAGGTATGGCAAGTGCTTCTCTATAGGTACCTACGAAGTCTTTCTAAAGAAGCTACCTACCTATATAGACCAATTTTTGATCTAGCTGTAATCACAAAATCTCCTTTGAAGGTGCACCTACACCGATGATAAGATTGATATAGTCCTGTGGTGAATGGCGAAAGAGTTCGCAAGTGTAGCCGATTCAAAGAATGTGGCGAAAAATTCTAACAATTGGCGTAGGTATGTAGGTATACAGGTTCAAATTAAATTAGGTAGCGAAACTTCGCAGACGAGATGGGTGTTGATATCTAAACATAAAATTATAGTATAATATAAATATATTTGATGTTTTTTTTGGGGGGGTCGACACGACCTCTGGGAGTGTTCAGCATGAGTTGGTAAATTTGTTTTGTTTAGATACCCATCACGCCTGCAGAGTTTCTCTAGCTAATTTAATATGTTTCTGCATACAATATTGCCAAGTTTAAAAAAGGTTGCTAAAATGAATCAAGATAAATCCTTCGTATGAAAAGGTGAATTCCAGTAGGTATCAGGTGGATCCTTAGAAACAATAAGAATAATAGTTACAAGATTACATACGAGTACATAGGTACCTAACTAATTAATTATTCATACCAGCAGTTAGCCAACCCTACGGCAGAAGTTTATTTTTATAGTATTCTATAATATAATTAAGTACTAATTACTTGCCAGTTTGAGCGGACACTTAGGTACTCAACTTTGCAATTAAAGAAACAGTTTTAATGGTTATCTTTGTCTATTTTTTTCAAGTTGTGTGTCTTAAACAAAACTGTGGGCTTTTGTGTTAAGTAACTTAACTTATCAATATATCAAAATATGTTCACCATCTTCCGCCATCAGGCGAAACAGACTATTTATAACACTTTTACAACACTATACATCGCTAAAAATCTCCTAATCCCGTCCACTAATTTCTTGCTTTACCTAGATTTTGGTTTCCAATTAACCCACATTAATTAGCCGAAACAGCCAATTTATAATCATCTTCTCAAAACATTACATCGCTAAAAATCACCTAACCCCGTCCATTAGGTAACATCTTGCTATATATTTTGGTTGCCAATCTCCATGTAGCTATAACAGCCTATTTACAACCACTTTCTACAAACATTACATCGCTATAAAACTCATAATTATTTCCACTAATTTCTTGCTTTAGAATTGGAATGTAAACCCCCATTAAGTAACTGAAACAGCCCGTTTATAACCATCTTCTAAAAACATTACATCGCTATAAAAACTCATAATTCTTTCCACTAATTTCTTGCTATAGAATTGTGATGTCAACCCCCATTAAGTAGCCGAAAAAGGCTATTTACAGCCATCTTTTAAAAACATTACATAGACATAAAAACTCATAATTCCTTCCACTAATTTCAGAGCTCAAAGAGACACGTTTGACTGAAATTATCTTAAGTTACCCTTTGACACGAAAGTGGCGTCTCATAATTTCGCCAGGCTATTTAAAACTTGCTCTAGCGAATAATATTTTATTTTAATATAATTTTTTGCTGCTCTAAGATAAATGTGGTTGTTTTATTTTGCCGTCTTCCACGTTGGGTTAATATTATCCAGTCGGTTTTTAAAGAGTTTAGGATAAACTATCTGTATATTAAAATGTAGAAAGTTGGTAAGGGTTTTTGTTAAGTGGCACAGACCAGCACATCAAGCTACTACAATCTGTCAATACTCTTTAATAGATTTTTAACTGTATCGCTAAAGTATAAGCTTCAAAGTTAATTGGGAAATTTTGACAGTTTCGGGTAGCTTTATGTAGGTATTGGCGTCTGTACCTACATCTTATAATCCTAGGCGTAATTTCGTCATCATCATCCACATCCCGACTTAACTGAGTGCTGGGCATAGACCTCTATTTTCTTTTGCCATCCCCCCCGCTCCTGTGCCAGCCTCATCCAGGTTTTGCCCGCGATAGCAACAATATCGTCCGTCCATCTCGCTGCTGGACGACTCTTCCAGTCTCTGGACGCCACTGGCTCACTGTCCTACTCCACATGACATCACTACACCTTGCCAAGTGTCCAGCCCAACTCCATTTGAGTTCCATAATAATTTCGTACTACCATAACTACTTGGAGCAGTGGTGGCCAAGTGGTAATGGCCGCGACTTACGAGTTGTAGGTCGTAGGTTCGAACCCAGACAGGCGCTTTACTTGGTGTAAATTATTTCATCACCACTGCTCTCAAAACGGTGAAGGAAAACATCGTGAGGAAACCGGCATGTCCTAGAACCAAAAATTCGTGACATCTGCCAACCCGCACTGGGCCTGCGTGGTGGACTACGGCCCACTCCCTCTCACCGAGAGGAGGCCTGTGTCCCAGCAGTGGGAACATTAAGGCTGATTATAACTAAGTACTTGATTATCATGCATAGCAATAATGGCAATAAAGATCTCAAAACTTGAAGATTACTTATATTCAACAGTGGATTTCCTTATTATTACAAAGTATTACAGTAAGCTGAGCTCAATGTGAGCATTCAAATGTTTGATCGCAAGGAAATCATACCAGTTGCTGAGAGACGCTAATTAAACCATCAAATAGAGAAACCAGTCGTCTGTCTTGTACCTAAGTCGTGACCTAATTTCAATATATTACCCATTGGCATCAAATACACAAGGGAGTCTTCCAACTAAAAATTTACCTTCCGTGTGTAATCTTAACCGATCATTTACAGCCTCGCAATATTCCCCCAAGAATGTCTAAGAAAGAATCTCCATGCTCATAAAAGAACAAGATCCAAACATACTAATCTTTCCTTTGTCTCAAAACACTCATACACGATTTTAAACCTTACACCGTAAACAATTCAGTACAATATCAAAATAAATCCAATAATTAAAGTAAAGGTTCAGTATAATAAGGCAAAAAACTGCACGAAAAATTGATAAAGGGAGGTAGTGATAACGGGTGCATTCTCCCCCCATTATCGATCGGGGGCGAGCCACCCCGGGTGTATAAGTATAAAAAGCGTAACAAATTTTCGTCTTAAGAAAAGGAAAAGAAAAAATGTATACAGCCACCCTTTTGGGGTGGGTCTCCCCCTTAGGGTGGAGGATGCATTTTTCTCGTGGTCTCCTCTCTCTTTCTACCCGTAAGATGTTGCAAAGCTTTCTTTGTTAGGCAGGGTTAATTAGATTTTTGGTTGGCGTGGTTATTATGATTTTTGGTTTGTTTGGTTTTGTTTGAGGTTGCTTCGTGTTTCTGTTCGCTGAAAAGTTTGTGCCTGATATTTTTTCGTTTGTTATTTTGTACTTTTTACACATACTATTTATATGTAATGCACCTATATTAAATTATTGATATGAGGATTCGACTTTTAATCTTTCCTTTCGAGAACCAATCAATGGAAAGACCATGTCTTTAACTGTAGATCAATATGTCGTAGCAAACTTTTTCTTTGTTCTTTACTGCTAATGAACAAAGCAAGTTTTTACTACACATAACACTGATACACACGAATCCTAGGTTCAAGTAATTGATAGGGAATGCAATGTTATTAATTCCTTCTTGTTTCCAGTTACTTATTCATTTACAAAACAAGACTTCAAAAGTAACAAAAGTTTTTCACACTTCCCACACCAGATACCGTCAATATCTTTGTCTTTACTGTGACCGACTAAGAGCGACTTGAAAAGCATATATGGCTTTGAAAACATAACATTAATATGTCATCAAGCATCGCCCTTCGGCCGGTTCAGTGCTTCTTGCATCCAACTAATTCCTGCAGCCTTCACAAGGACTATAATAATTTTATATGCGATATTATTTGACCTTTCCGCCATATACTTTGATCTGCCAAGTTGATGGCTGTCGAGTTTCATTGGGTTAGATTCGGAGAGAATGTAGCGTTATTTCGTTTAGTCGTTTTTGCATAGAATGAAAAATAAAAGAATAGATTACTCTTTATTACGTACATTGAACAAAAGAGATAGGTAAGTATGCAGCATCGCGGACTGAAATTGAAATTGATAAAAGAGCTGTTTGCTTTCTATTAATAAAATTAAACTTTATTCGAGAACATCCATCGGTTTCTTACTGAACTTCAACTATATCCGAAGATCCTGCATACATATCTCTTTTTTTGACTGTGGTGTACAGTCATAAGAATTACAGATATAGATAAATGTTTAAATTTTACATAGGGTGACACTATAGGCGGTCTTTAATTTAGGTAGTACTAGCACAGGGTGATAGTATTGACGTGCAAACTGTATCCATGACCTCAGCACACACGATTCTAGAGATTTTTATATAGTCAGTTAAAAACTTCACAGATTTCGACGACTATCGAGCACATTGGAAATGAATCTACGGAGTTCGAAAAAAATATTGTCGCTGAGCGACGAGAAAGTCGGGATAAGGAAAAGGTTACAAAATAAAAATACAACGTTGAATGATAAAGTCGTTCTGACTTTTTTCAAAAAGGTTAGGCTACAGGGCAAACCCTTAATCCGATCGACTTTGTTTTACGCTCAAATTGTAGCTGACTAAATTTTCCAGAGAAAATTTTCTCAAATTTTTGATATCATTCTTCGTTTACAAAATATCGAGCGCCAAAATCAAAAATTCGGAAAAAACTGTTTTTTTTTTCACTATTTCGGCCATAACTTTTTTGTTTTTGATTTTCTCGAATAATACTTTTTGCACCTTACAGCTCTCGTAAATACGCGTCTTTTGAGTCTTTTTCGAATACCATATCTTCACAACTCTCCGAGATATAAGGGGATCGCACTTTTTCGTGAAATCGGAGCCTATACTGGAACGAACGAAAAGACATTTCCAATGTCAAAAAAAAATTGCTGTTTCATAGAAAAGTGCAATCAATACCTACGCAGTCAAAATGTATGGAACAGCAATTTTTTTTTTTGTTAATAGGTAACCGACGGAAAATTTCGGGTGGTTCAGAATAATGTACTGATCCATAGTAACAGATTACGCTTCGTTATATCCCTGCCTTTCTGTATAGCTTTTCAAACTTATTATAATATTACAGACGCCACACATCAAAACCGCCATTCAACAATACATTTCACACCGCCCGTAACCAGACGTAGCATCGTGTTGCAGTAACCAACGAGAATGTTACAGTAACCTACATCGGCCGTCACACTGCCCTGCAACTGACGCGACGTGAAACACCATGTTGCATTCAACTCTGTGGGGTAGGCATATCCATGCCTAGACACACCTATGTATTGTCGTGAAATACGAAACGTGAGTTTGGAATAAATCTGTGTGATGTAAAATGAAAGTGGGATGGGTTGATTTTATTGATTCATAATATTAATAAGCTGTCTGCTTAGTTAAGAAGAAATGAAACCTTTTCGCTGACATTTTGATGTTTTATTGTTTATTTCTGCTTGGGTATACTCGTAGTTAAATAGGACGAAGCGGGAATAAATAATAAAAATTATATTTTGGGACGAAGGAAGCGTATTGTTTGGGACGAACCAGGATTTTTTGGAATGTGGGACGAAACTTCGGGACGAACGAAGAACAAATCAACTTTGCAACTCTTGCTTTCTGACTTTAGATTTAGATTAGTTATCTATAAGATAATCACTCCTGCATTCAACGAAAGGTTAGACAGAGAGTATACTCATTTTTCACCAATTATGTAGATATAAGTCCCGTGTAAAAAAGGGCGAGTCTGCCATGAACTGGATACAAATCTCTGGATTTGTATCCAGTTCCCGGAGTCTGCTCAGGGATGTACACTTTACCCTATCCGAGGATCGAACTTAGGAGCCCACGCTCTACCAACATACCTACATATTTTTGCCTATGTATATAAGAACAGTGATGTGCAATGGGAGAGCAGTAGTGGCCCAGTGGTAAAGGTCGCGACTTACGAGTTGTAGGTCGTAGGTTCGAACCCAGACAGGCGCTTTACTTTGTGTAAATTATTTCATCACCACCACTGCTGCTATCAAAACGGTGAAGGAAAACATTGTGAGGAAACCGGCATGTCCTAGAACCAAAAATTCGAGGACATGTGACATCTACCAACCCGCACTGGGCTCGCATGGATGATTACGGCCAGCAGTGGGAACATTATAGGCTGATTAATGTATGTATGTATTTAAGAACACTAGGCATTGAATGAAACAAATACTTAGTCACAACTCTGCTCACCCAATAAACATAACAACCGTTATACTACGTTCACAGAAGCATGAATAACAACTTACAATGAATGTACCTAGGTACCTGTTGAGATAAGTCTCAGATTTGACTCCTGTTTCAGGCAACTTGCCAAGCGGGTCAGGAGTATGAGCGCGTATATATTTCATAGTAGGTTGGTACTCGTATAGTCTGTATCAAAACAAAGAATGGGTAGAGAGAAGTGGTCGTTTTGGGAGTCTGTTATTTTTTGGCTAGTTGCCATGTTTTTATGAAAGTGATGATGATTTTAAATGCGTGTCGTTCGTTAATGATGATTAATGAATGATGAATTGATGATGAATATTTATATTTTTAAATTAAGTAGTTCAAAATACAGTTTTACAAGTCAACATTAAATTATCTTTGTAGATGAATTCTTTGTTTCAAAATAGGTACTGCAACAAACTCAGAGATGATTTTTTGTGATTATGATTTAATGAAATCTTTTGATCGCTTGCGTTTTCTATGATAATATTAGTTATAATTATAATATTAGTAGAAAGTTTAGAATGTCTATCCCTCAATAGATTGCCAGTTCTTTTGTCTCTAATATAAAGGGTTTTATTTTGAAATTTAGGGGTCCGACATTGTAATTAGTTGTATCTAAATGAGAAAAGACTCGAGTATGGAATATGTTTGACAGCAATTTTTTCGTTTCAAATGTTAGCCACTACTTATATACACAACACACATATCATCACGCCTGTAAGCCCAGAGGGTTGACAGATGTGTACCTATAGCTACACCCACATTTCACCAGTAATGCATAAACTCAAGC
Source organism: Hydraecia micacea (assembly GCA_914767645.1). Lineage (NCBI taxonomy): Eukaryota > Metazoa > Arthropoda > Insecta > Lepidoptera > Noctuidae > Hydraecia > Hydraecia micacea. The sequence continues at coordinate 3,293,829 of OU611798.1, forward strand.
CTTCGACTCATGGAGGTAAGCAGACTACAGAATGCCACCTGCTACAATCCTTACATACCTACATGTTTTGAAAGACTGCAAAAATTTGAAGTATAAAGAGGTAAGTAAAGACAAAGGATTGATGCAATTGAGATGTGGTGCTGGAGACGAATGTTGAGATAATACCGTGGACTGCCAAACACACCAATGCATCGATTTTAACCCAGCTTCGAATAAAAACCCGCTTGTCATTATGCCAACGCATTCTCCCCTATTTCGGCGACATATTACGCAGAGGCGATGAAAGTTTGGACAAAGTGATTGTGGTTGGGAACACCGAAGGCAAACGACCGCGCGGGCGTTCACCAACACGATGAACCGATCAGGTGAAGGAATCATCGTCCTCTAAATTCTACACGGTGGTAAGGGATGCGCTGGACAGAAACTGGTGGAGGTGGATCATCCGCTCCAGATGCTGCAACTCCGAAGCTGAACTCTGAGCTGACGATCCTCAGACATGAGGGACCGACAACAGAGAGAGAGAAAGGTGATGACAGATAAAATGATAATACGAATGATTACAGTCTAGTATTACAACACAACATAATCAGCATATAATGTTCCCACTGCTGGGACACAGGCCTCCTCTCTGTGAGAGGGAGTGGGCCGTAATCCAGCACGCGGGCCCAGTGCAGGTTGGTAGATGTCACATGTCTTCGAATTTTTGGTTCTGGGACATGCCGGCTTCCTCACGATGTTTTCCTTCACCGTTTTGAGAGCAGTGGTGATGAAATAATTTACACAAAGTAAAGCGCCTGTCTGGGTTCGAACCTACGACCTATATCTCGTAAGTCGCGGTCGTTACCACTGGGCCACCACTGCTCACGAGTACCTATTACTACTACTTATTTAAATACTTTGTAAGGTAAAGATTACAAGAACCAAAGGAACCTATCCACAACTAAATACACACATATAAATAGGTGTACAAACCGCTTAATATCCTGCTACACGTTGAAATATTCACAAGTAACCACAAAATTCAATTTGTAGTCAGAAAACCCGCTTCTACTCAGACTGAGCAGAATGAAAACACTTCGGGAGAGTAAAAAAAAGGGGAGGTTGGGGTGTTTTGTACGAGGAATTAAATACGGGTGGAAAGGGGGCAAGAAAAGTGGGAAGACGCCGGATGATTAATTATTAGTTTGTGTGTGTTACGTCCGAAGATAGGGGAGAATCGGGCGCCTGTGTGTCCGAGGGGGGAAGCTGCCCCGAAGGAGGCGATATGTTTTTATTAATTACATTGATTCATTATGTGTGTTATAGTTAGGTTGTTCTGATCTAATTACTTGTTCTAATGAATATGATTAATATTTTAAGTAGGTATAAGATTTCTTGTTGGCTCCTTCATTTGTAAGTTTCATCAACCATGGTCCCACATAGAAGCGTAGAAAAAATAATTATAGGTAATAATATTTGTCAAAACGGTGAAGTAAAACATCGTGAGGGAATCGGCAGTTCCTAGATACAAAAATTCGAAGATATGTGATATACAATACCAACTCGCACTGGGTCCGCGTGGTAGATTACAGCCCACTCCCTCTCACCGAGAGGAGGCCTGGTGTCCTAGCAGTGGGAACATTATAGGCTGATTATGATGAATATTATTTATTGATACAAAGGCTTACCAACCAAAAACACAGAAAATTAACCCACAATCTTTGTCATAATTATAGATCTAGCATGTATCTTAATTATAGGAAAGCATTGCACTATTAATTATCATACTTCAAGGTAGCCATAGGTACAGATGCAAGCACAGCAATCTATCCGAAACTGTAAATTTTTCTCAATCAACCTTGAACCTTATGCTTTAGCGATAAAGTTGAAAATCTATTAAAGAAATTTGACAGATTGTAGTAGCTTGATGTGCTGGCGTCTGTAGATGAACATTCATAAAATTGAAACTTTAACGTGAACATATTTCGAACCGCTCCCGCGAGAGTCCGCTCATCAACTCAACAAGGGCACAGCTTCTAGAATGTTCTAAGAAACAGACGCCGCGCAAGCTTCTTTTTGACATGAGCCATGAGACGTCTGTCAACTGGGCAGCGCACTGAAAAGGGGTTCTCTGTTATACAATTTACGAAACTTTATCTTCGCTTTCCTTGACGTTCAAAAGTGCCTTTAATTTTGACGTTCAGAAGTGCCTTTAATGTGCCTATTTGAAATAAATCATTTGACTTTGACTTTGCCACGAGCCCTATTGCTTAGCCATCGAAATGTCGATGGCTATAAGAGTAGGGGAAGACCAATGAAACGATGGATGGACTGTGTGAAAGATGATATAGCTAGAAAGGGGGTGACTATCGAGATGACGACTAATAGAGAAGTATGGAAGAAAAAGACACGTTGCCCCGACCAGAACTAAATTGGGATAAGGGCAGGAGAACGATGATTATGTGTGTAGATATGTTAAAAAACCAATTCTGAGAAAGTTTTCATTTAAGACGGTCCTAATGGAAAGCTTATAAGATGGAACAGTTAGCTACTCAACTATAAATACGTTGAAAGGTCTTGGGAGATAAAAATAGACGTTCTAAAGATAACATCGACCATCCAAAGCGAGTCTTTAGCTTTCAATTTCGTGCTTCTCTCGATTCTACTACTTACTTGGCTAAAATGTCGGTTTTTTAGACCATTTCACCTTCTGAAAATGTCAGTTTCAGGACAAAGTTTTATGGTAGGACAGCGGTAAAGGTTAAGCTATTGTTAGGCTAGTTAGTGAAAATAACTTAATTTATAACAGTTGTTAAAACTGAATAGGTAAGTACTTGGTTAAATAATTGATTACTTAAAACTTATTATATTGGATTACAAAATTGTCCAGCTTTCTATGTTAGATTATAAGTTAACAGTGTAACACACTAACAGTAGCGATGGCTTTCATTTTGACAGTTCAACAGTATTCATTGCGTTATTTACGTTGCTGAGCGGACAAATTTTTCGAACATATGAAGCAATAATATCTTTCAGAATCATTTAGATTGAGATTGAAAGTGTACCTATTACGCAATTAACCCTAATTGCGTAATAGGTACACTTTCAACCACTTGCCACCCAAAAATACATGGCTAATTACATGCATAATAATTATAATGGTGTTGAAAAGACAATTTTCACAGGTTTCCACTCACGTCAACATTACATTGAATCATCGTCAACATTCAATTTAATCCCAAAACATTAAGGCCACTCAAATAAAAGTGCATTACTTTAATATACTTAAAGCTCGCTATTTAAGTGGTTTTAATTTAATGTAGCCGGGCATTAATTTTGACAACCGGCACGTATGCAAAGTGGCATGTTCTATAAGATACGTTTCATTTTAATGGATTTTACAGACAAAGGGATCGTAATATAGTAAAGTTCGTACGTTCGTTCTTGCAAATATATCATTCATTCATTCAACTTAACAATTAGGTATATCCATACTTCATCATTATATCCCAAGTATTTTGGGGTCAGCTTCCAGTCTAACCGGATGCAGTGCATACCTACCAGTATTTTACATGGAGCGACCGCCTATCTGATCTCCACAACCCAGTTACTGATTAATACTATACCCTTTGGTAAGACTAGTTGTCAGACTTTCGGTATATCCATACGTAATATTATAAACTCGAAAGTAATTAAACTCTGTCTCTAAGTTACGTTTTCACGCCGAAACACTAGTAAGTACTAGATTTCTATAAAAAATTGGCAAAGAGATAGATGGTATTCTGGAGAGAAAGAGATAGACTTTTACATAAACAAGAACAAAAACGCAATCAAAATTAAAACGGAACGGATATTCCAAATTCAAAACAAATAATATAAAAAAAAAAAAACTATAGACAAACTTCCATTCTATCAAAATATTGACCCGAATTTGTGCATGGCTGAAAGTAAGTACTTACCATTAGTTCGAGCATAAATTTTATCGCGACCTTGCTCTGAGGACGAAGTCACAGTTTGTACCTAGGTACCTACTTACCTAGTTCGTCGAGGTCGATTCAGTCTAGATTATTAAATTCTATTCACTGGAAAATTCTGTCACAGTGTTTTTTTTCAATGTGAGTTTTTTTTAAGTAAGATTTTTGTAATGGAAGGCAGAGAACAAGTTTTTAGTTATAACTGATTCAAGAAGGCGTTAGTAGCAGTGTTTTACTATACTGTTAACTGTTCACTTAAAATCTTAACCTATGTCTTTTCTCAGTTACCTAACATAACTACTAGGTGTAGGTAGGTGCTATTTGTAACTAATCTGTATTAACCAATTTCATGTTCCGTCCTTAACGCAACTCACAATTACAATTCAAAAACTGTAGCCAATGCAAATTCATTAAACAACAGCAAAAAGCTACACAGACAAAAAAGGAATAAACACGAACACGTCCCAAAGCCCAATATTTCGAATAGAGAATCATTACAACAAGAGCAAAGAGAATCCAATTCGAACTTCTTTTATTTCATATTCCGAATTTCGAATAGCTGACATTACAATTTCAAACGTTCAAGAATGAAAGAATGAAACGTAACGTTTTTTTCGACATTCGTTTAAAATGTATAAAAGATTATGTATATTACTCCCACATATAGGTACATTTATACTAAATTCACTGAATAATTTCCATTTTCTCCCTAGACGTAGTTCATTTCTTATAAAGGTTAGTCTACACCACGCTTTTCAACTACCCAATTCAAATTTTGAATGTATTTATTATAATTTTACTTCGGGGGTTGCATTTTAAAGTTGGTAGAGCACGAAGAGAAGTTGATAGTCAGCAATGAACCTTTCAGGATCCAGATCCGTTTCAGCATCGCCTTGACTTCTAACTAAGTCGACCTTCAAACAACTTAACGGCAGACAACTATAGAAAGTTGTTTCTCGGAATTTGTACAACTTCTCTTGGTAAGCTTATCTACCTACTAAGAAAAATGTTTTCCAGACTAGCACTCACAGTAAATGCATTATCCATGGTACACACCCCCTCTATTTATTTGCCTAAGTAAACACATAACGAATCCTCATAACTGTTCAAACACGAGAAATCGTAACAAAAAATTACAAAGCTCAGTGTGTCCCAACCTTAAGTCTCCCGGTCCCAACATTTTTGTCTTTTTCACGGCTTCAATTTAAAATTTTATTTCCCCGCTTGACCCAAAGGGGAAGACGGGGTAGGGGGAGGTGGGCCAGAAGACACTCATTATGACCAATTTCACCCGACTGTTTTTCCTACCATTGTTGGTGTACTGATGGCTCATTTCTACCCTTTATTTCAAGTTTTTGTTAAGATTTTTCAGTCTGCGGAAAGAAAACTTGGGCTATTTTTGTTCACTTTTCCCCGTTCTCCCTCCGTGACAATTAAGCACTAAGAAAATGGGTCGGTGTTTTATAACGTTTTTGTCTACTTTGTTATTATGATTGGGAGTAAAATTAGCAGCCTGATGGTCTAGTGGTTAGTGACCCTGACTGCTATGCCGGAGGTCGTGGGTTCGATTCCCACCCAGGACAAATGTTTGTGTGATGAGCACGATCATTTGTTCTGTGTCTGGTTGTAATTTATCTATAATATGTATGTATTTAGAAATATATAAGTATGTTTATCAGTTGTCTAGTACCCATAACACAAGCTCTGCTTAGCTTGGGACTAGATGGCGTTGTGTGATAGTTGTGGAATATTATTATTATTATTTATTTATTATTGTTATTCGAAAATGTGTTTTTATTCGAACTGGTGCAAATAATTAATATCGTTACATAAAATTACGCTTGTAATGCATCATGTCCATATCGCGTCGGTTATGAGCGCTCTTCTTATTTAAAAAAAATATTGTGAAATTAATGACTGAGGAATTTTATCTTAAGATTTGCTTTAACAACATACTTACACTTTGTTTTGGATTAGCTAGGTAGGTTAGTAGTGATGTGAAATTGCAAAACAAAAAATGTTTTATATATACCTACGATTTTCGGGAAAACATTTCTTTTTTCTTCTTTAATATTAAATTACCGGTTAGCTTGTTTAGTTTTTATTTTACTGACGTCGTATGTGAATAAGCAGACCAGGTACTCTAAGCACTTATAAGTACTAACTACTAAGAATTCAAACAACGATATGATTTCGTTACGTTTACTCCAAGCGTACGTACGTCTTTACATTACTTCAGTTATATTGACATTGTTTTCTTCCAAAAAAACCTAATACAAAATATTTGACAACTCATTCTAAACCAGAGTTATTTTACCTGTACCTACGTAGGTATTAGGTATTTCTCCAGATTTTTTTTGGGTCAAAATCTTTATTCTTTTTAAAGCTCAAACATTTCAAACAGCATTCTCAAGTAAGCCTACTTATTTTCTTATAACCAAGTGAAATAACACCTCTTCCATTTTCTATGTTACACTTATTTTCTTCCACACAAGTTGGGAACCGCAAGTTAGTCACAAAAGCAACAGGCTTTCACAGAAGACGCCTTCCATTTCCGACGAAATCAAACTCAAACTAAATAGCCTTTATATACAGTTGTCTTGTGTAAACATCTTTATACTTACTTTGAAGATTGTCACAGAATGTTAACTTATAGTAAGTACACGCATAGTAAAGTATCTACTTATGGGGTTTTCATTTACCTACATAGTTAAAAGTTATTATTGTGGAAGCTATTCATGCAAGAGCTTTAGTGAGAAAATGTCATATAAATATGCAATTTACAGACTGGTTGTAATTTTATTCGAGAAAAAATTATCAAAATATTTTTTATTCGAAAAATAAATCGATGTACCTATCTAGTTATCTATTTTCCCTCCTAATCCGAAACTACATAATCGTAATCCACCCTCGAAGAAAAAACTAAACATCTAAAATTACCGAAAAAAATTGACGAGGGGTGGTTCCCTCTCCCTGGCCAATTTAATGTGCACGGCTGTATTGATTCTCCGGCATTCTTTCACACAGGCGCGGAGGAGCCACCCCCACCCGCCACCCCACTTCCGTCACCCTATACGAACTTGGGATAAACTCGGATAAGACTTTTTCGGGATACGGTCATCTCTATTTTTTTTTAGATACGCTATTCGAAATTGGGAGCTGGTTTAAAAAGAACACGAAGTTTAGAATGTGTTCGGGATTTAAATATTCTTTTTTTTTTAATTTTCATTTCGATAGAATCGAAATTTTCTTTGAAAATGGAATGCCTTTTATTTATAGAGTTGAGAGACGTCACCTTTTTTAATCCAAATAAAATAAAATTAATAGCATTAAAAGCTAAGCTAGTTTTTTAATGAAGTTAAATGAACTACACACCAATATATCGATACCTCTGGGCTCAAAGGTCGTAAAGGACATTTGGGCGAAAATGACTTTTTGATACTGCTATACTCAGTTTTTAATTTTCTATCGATCTGTATATTCCGTTCTACGAAATTCGCAAAAAAAATGCCTTTACGACCCACATAATTTGAGACGTTAAGCAAAGTTTACCGTGAAAATATGGATGTAAATAACACTTAGTTACCAGTGTGAACTCATTTTGGTAGTAAAGCAAAGTATAAAACAACTTTTGGGTGTAAAATACATAAAAAATATCAATTGTCTTATACCACCTTAGATGGTTAATATAAGTCACCTCAAAAATTTGGATGTAAAGGACATCGTCTTTGCAAATTGTCCTGTACACCCCTACAATTTAAAATAAAAAAACAAACTTGTCCTTTACTACCAAAATAATCTAAGAAAATGTGTTGTAAGTAGGTCCTTTACATCCTTTACATCTTACATTTGTAAATCAATATGAGCTCTACTCCCTACAAAATGATATTAATTTACAATACGTTTGACTTAAATATACAACTTGATACACTTGAGCTGTAATAATAATTCTTTACGACCGTTTCTTATTTTTTCTGCATAGTGCTGCCGTCTTTTAACTAGAAAGCCGTTAACCCTCAAATTGTCAATCTTCACTTTTTAATAGAAAGTGACAAAAAATCCTCGCTGAAGAACTATAGACCCATCTCATTTCTGAACCACGTATGCAAGCTGCTCTCGAGGGTCGTCACGAGCTGTCTCGCCAAGAGATTTGTCGAGTTCCAGCCGCCAGATCGAGGCGGTTTTCGAAAAGCCTTCAGTACCATATACCACATCCATGTTCGGCATATTGTACAGAATATCGCGGAGTACAACCAGTCACTGTGCATTTGCGGACTACGAGAAAGCCTTCTGCTCCATCAAAATATGGGCAGTTCTGGCCTTTCTGCAAGGATGTCGAATTAACTGGCGCTACATCGAAGAGAGACAAGAGTGAGAGAAAGATTGAGATAACGCGCGCTCGCGTGCGGTCATTGAGATGTTTGTACGACGCTGCCACGATGACTGTTCAGATCCAGGATCAAAAAACCACCCCATCCAACTGGTCAGAGAGGTTTTTACTCAGCATCTCATCAAACAGATTCTGTTTATAAAGTTGATAAAAGAAGAATTATATTTTCACTTCTTTATTTTTTTTTTTACTAGTCTGACACATTTTTATTTATTTCTAATACACATACCTAACCTATTTTACAATTAAACACTAAAATATTTGTAGATATTATGTGTATAATAAAAAGAAAGGATTAAAAAGAAAAAGACAGGAGCTCATTTAAAAAAATTCGGCCGCATCGCTGCCGCTGTCAATGGGATAAGTGCCCAAAAGGCTGGCAGCATTACCATGTTGGATGGCCATGCTTATTCTTTGGGCTAAAAATAGGCCAGGTCTGGTCACGCGAAGAGTTAACCAACCGCTTGGCGATGTCTCGAAATATTTGATGAGCACTTGGACCCCAAGGCCTTAGAGTTTCAACCCCAAACGGCTCAAACATATATAGCTCCCAATAAGGTTGTTATATTTGCGCTGTATGAGATTTTCTGTTCCTGCAGCAGCCGCCGTGCTAGGAAGATAGGATGGCGCGAGGGTGTCGACACAGGTTGCATCCCACACCAAAGGCCTACCCAACTTCCAAGACATTATGGTCATTCCATCTGGCCTCTTCCCATCGTAGCGTGCCAAGCTATTGGGTTCTAAAACAGCTGCCCGACGGATGATGTTAGTGCTGGCGTGCCGTGCCATCTGACCAGCGCTCTTGCTGCAAGATAGGCCATGGTGTCCGAGGCAGTCGACTGCTTCACCGCATTGACAGCGATGTGGAGGTCCGCAAGGAGCGCCCAGACGCAAACATGTAGCGAGCCAGAATGTGGTGTCACCCAGCATAGTGCCTATGTTGGGTGACGGTAGCGCCTGAAGCCAGAGGCCCGACTCCCATTCACCTACAGCCAGCAGGCGGGCACACTCAGTAGTATTGGTGGACGTATTAAAAATATTAATTTATAATTTAAAGATTTAGAGCTTTGTGTTCAATTACAAATAAACGATCTCAATTTGATAACACAAATGTACGTTTTATTTGTATAATTATGATATTTCATGAATATTTATAAAGAAAATACAGTAGTATACACATAAATACATACAAAATTACATAATCCATTTAATACTTAAGTTTAATAATTAATTTATCCTTTCAGAATACCTTAGCGGGTGATCCTTAAGAACCTAAAAATTATTACACTTGTCGATTATTTCCTTATTTTGTTTAGTTTTGTGCAGTAAAGTACATTTACGCCCTTAGGTAAAATCATAGGATGAAAATTTGTAGGGTGTAAAGGACTTTTATTTTTAAATTTATGGTCGTAAAGGAAATCTATCTCGGTAAATACAGCACTAGGGTAATTTTTTAACACTGCCCTAGAGAATACTATAAATTCTAAGCACTTTTTTCCTAGGTTTCATTTAAATAGCTCAAGAAACAAAAATGTTAGAGTAAAAATAATTTTATTTTTTTCGTTTTTTGCTTCTCCTGAAAAGTCGCATTTTGTCCTTTACGACCTTTGAGCCCAGAGGTATCGATATAATACAGTAGAATATACAAAAACCCCAATAGTGAAGATTCCAAGCCCAGGAATTCTAAGGCAAAACATACGTCATCCGAACTGAAATTACACTCGGCAAACAAGATGAAGAGAATCTAGCACTGTCACCAAATAAATCTATGTGCTAACAGCAGCAACGCAACAGGTCTGAAAGCGGCCATGCAAATTTAACACAGCCTACAGTAAACTTAGTCTGGCTTTAAATTCACTTATTGTAGACTTTTGCGCATTTTGAAGCTTAACTTTAAGTATATGGTGATATATAGGTAGGTGATGCTTAATGGGCTTGAAGAATGATTGGCAGTTACTAAGGAAGAGCTAAAGGTAATGCGCTGAAAGAATGAAACGGTTATTGGTAAAATAGCATGAATATAACTGGCTAAAAGAGCAATATGACCAGCCAACGGCCATAGTATTCTAAATCCGAAAAGCTAAAAAAACAGCAGCAGCAGCAGTTTAAAAAACTCTACTCAATATCGTCCATACAGAACAGAATACTGGCACAAAAAACCGTTCAGCTAAACCTGTTCATAAAACAAATTTTCCAAGTGCGAAAACCGACGTTCGAAATTCGAAAAAAATAATAAAAAAATATGAACAACATAAGCCTTTACTCGGTTCATGATAAACTCGTATCAAACGGCGGCCAGCGCCAAAACTAGCGATCAACAAAAACAAAAGCATAACGCAACAGGTAAACCAACTTCGCACAGCCTAACAAAATTTAACACAAAATACTCGACGAAACGCCAGCCTGAATATATGCATCGTCCAACTAAAGTTACTCTGTGACAAATTCCATAGATGACACAGAAGAACACAACCTCATATAAAACTATGCACGAAATAACAGTTGTAAAATATTTAAACGTGGCTTAAAGTTATTCTGTGACAACGAATGCATTCCATACGCTCGAAATTTAAATTCAAACAGGTGTATTTGGTTGCGAGATTTGAATTTAAAATCTGAATTCGAATTCGTCATGTGTGATTTGTAAAACCTTTTTTTTGCCGTTCTTTTTACTAGACACAAAAAATATCTTCTGTTAAAAGGTAAAATATACATAGACAATTCTCGAGTTAGAATTTAAAAGTAAAAAATACATGAAAATCTATGGGTCATTGATTTCTATTAAGTAGCTGCATTTTCGTCATGCGCTCATATTTTTTTATTAGACACCTTTTAATGTCCGTTACCCCGCACAATGGAGGTCGGTTGGCACAGGCGCGACCGAACTTCCCGCCTATTGAAATTTCGCCTACAAAGGAAAGTTTTCAGGAAACGTACCGGGTTACTCCACTCGCCCTGTTTTATATTTTAGTTTAACTTTGACGAAATTGTTTAACGGATAGTGTGTTTCAATTAAAGTTTCCATTCAGCGTTCCATTATGTAAATTTCGACACGAATTCGTATGGAAATTCTTTTTCTTAATTGCACATCGAACGCTGCTGTAAATATAAATTAATTTAATAAATAATAATAAAATCGAGCAGTGCAGGCCACCAACGAAAACCGTTGGAAACTAATTAAAAACATCAATTCCCCGCGCCACGCTACGGGGGAATATTTCAAACGCACGCACACATACGCACACCCCACCCCCATGCACACACACACACACCCAAGACGCACACAACAGTTAAAAATAAGTCCCGGGCCATATCCGCGTGAGAGAATGGTCCCGAGACTGCTGTACGATAGAATACGGTATCTAGTAGAAATAGGGTCAGTATTATTTACTAGGGGTTTGATAATGATATTCTGCCGAATAGATAGGGGGCTACGAATCGATTATATGTGTGGGTGGGGTTCCGTTTTTTAAGTACTTCGTGCATTTAGTTTACTCGAAAAAGCATTAGAGAACATACTAGAATGATTATAGAAAGATTACAAAATAATGACAATGGAAATAGATTTTAATTTTCAGTTTGCTTAAAGCAATTTCAACCGAACATAATTGAAAACAACACACCCGAATCTGTTCAAAACAGCTGCCAGTCGAATTTCAATTAAAACCCAAACAAAAGACAACGTCGTCCGAAACAATGACATATTCTAAACTAAATTTAAATAAAAGTACACATACCACCTATCGGGTGTTGCCGCTCAACAGTTGCCCAGTTCTAGAACTTATCCGCGGGGAGACGGGGATAGGGTTCCGTCTTAAGGCTGAGCGGGACGGAGCTCAAACCAAGTTATCGTAAATTGATCTGGGAAGGGTGGCGGGCGCGGCGGCCCCAAATTTGACAGCCATGGAAATTGGCGGGAAGCGTTATTGGTCGCCGATTCGAATTTTTTAAAACTCTTTTTTTATGTGTTTGATTTTAGAATTGAGATTTCAGTTTGAATAATTCGAAATGATAGATGAGCTTATTCTGTTTTCGATTCGAATGTCGATGTGTATTGCAAGCTATGTGGATGACACAGACGCAGATGTAGGCAAGACATGTTCCTTGTATACGTAATCTTCGAAATCAATACGCTACATGTGTCTCCAGGCGATGCCCCAATACAGGCGATCTCATTATCACGTAAAGATGTGCTTACTCTCTAAGTTAAAACCGCGAGCGATATAGGTACACGAATCAAAATTCAAGATACGAAAATTTGAATTTCCAATCGTCTACTCGCACTTCGTTATGCGAAATTAGGAATTACTATTTATGTGAATCGAGAATCGGCTACATAACTCGCAACTGGGTCATGTAGGTCAAGGGATGGCGAATGGAGATTTGCTATTTATTTTCATGCTTTATTATTATTTTTATCGCGAGACCGAACGACCTCGATGCGGTCCATAACAATGTATAGGTTTAGCGAAATACCCCTTTGTGTCTTAGATGATCCCAGCTCACGTAGAAGCGGCCTCATAAAAGCTTGCACACACCAACATCTTAATAACGGAATCGGAACGCTTCGAGCGATTTTTAAAATAAGAATATCATAACTGGCCACCGAGGGGCCCCCGAGGGGGGGCGGGGGCGGTGGATTTCGGAAGAACGTTCGCACCCCCCTCAAGTTTTTAAAATAAGAAAATTTCGGTGGAGCGTGATATTTTTAAAATAAGAACCTCTTTCGTGGCATATTCCGTGGAGAGAGATTTTAAAATAAGAATAGTTTCGCGATACCCCCCGGCCCCCCGTTCGTCTGGAGTTTGAAATAAGAATTCGGGGGCCAGATTCGGGTGGTTCGGGCATATTCGGTGGGTGTCGGGTGTTCTTGATGAGGATCGGAGGTTTTTCGTAGAATTTCGTTAGCTCCTTTCGGGTTCATTGACCGTCGGGTTCGATACTTCGATGAATGTTATAGGTAGTAATTGAATGGAGTTCACTTCTTATTTTGCTGGAGGTGCCGACTTCGGTAAGCGAAGATAGCCCGGCGCGTTCAGGAAATAGGAATTAATGAAATTTTAGTTAGTGGGCCGACTCGATCGGTGGGACGAAATTGAATTAAGTTTGACCTCGGGTTCCAGAATGTTTGGCATTTTGAGGTAATAGGTTTCGAGAACAACGAAGTTTATATTTATAATATAAAGTAAAACCCGTTAACCAGGCCTTGTACTTAAATACAGTACGTCGATGTATAAAGTTGATAATAAAGTTGAAGAGTTCTATGTTCTATGATAAAGGTTTGGTTGCCGCACATAGTCCTTCAAGTGGACTATTGTGCGTGAAGTTTAAACGCGCTATTCTCTAGAACTGCTACTAGGATTTGAAAAAATCTTTTTGCACTTGATAACTCAATTCTTGAGGAAGGCTATAGGCTATTTAAAATCACGCTAGGCCATAGCGTGATTTTAAATAAAAGCCTTAAAAGCCGAGCAGAAACAAAAAAAAGTCAGAAATGACGCTAAGCGAAAACGGCGTCATAGCGACGCGAAGTTTAAAAAAAAATTATTGCTGTTCTTTTAGCATAGGAATTGTATATCTTACGACTTCCACACAAACGAAATCGCGGGCAGTAGCTATAAATAAATAAATCAGATAGTTATGTGTATTCAGATTGCCATTTTAATTTGTAGTGACAAAAATACACAGTGAGTAATAAAAGCCGTCCAAAATATTGGGGTTTATTTTCGCGGGAAACACATTTCCGTGTAACGGCTCAGGGGTTTTGTAGAGTGAGTTTATTTCCATTGTGAAAATGAAAATGAACGTGACAGCCCAATAGGTATTATTGTTGTATAACTTGCGACTTGCGAGCCTATAAATTTGACGATGTCGATGGGTAGAAGGTCAGCCATTGTGGAATGTTCGAGAAGGGTTTTGAAGGCTGGAGTGTAGGTTCTTGGTTATTCTTTGGTTTAAAGTAAGATTAACGTTTCGCCAGTTATGTTTAAGTCCCATGTAATAGGGAGAGAGACTATTGCCAGTTATCAAACCCTGTGTGATATCATACAAAGACGTATTTTCGAGATTTTATTGGCAACGTCAATCAACTCAGCCTATCGCAGTCCACTGCTAGACATAGGCCTCTTCTAGGATGCGCCACAACACCCTGTACTCCGCCTTCCGCATCCAGTCTGTCCCAGCCACGGTCCATCTAGCTGGGGGCTACGCTTGCCGATATGCGATCTCTAGATTCCCTAAAACAGAGGTAGAGAAATAGATACTTATCTTTCAATAACATGGCAACTTTGACGTCAACCAAAGACATTACCTATTGACTATTCGGAATAGACTAAGTAATAATATGTTTACAAAATTCTGGGAACCAATGATCTCTAGTGAATCATTTATTCAACTTCGACTATTCAAACCGCATTTCGAGTTTCTCAGAAATCTCGGTACTTACCTACATCTCATAGATAATATTATGATGTTATTAATCGATTCTATGTACTTACGATGACATTCATTCACTATGTCTTTGAACATCATGTTTTCGTTCACTCATTCATTCATTAGCGAGCTTTTGGGTGCATTGAATTTAATATGAGATTATTATGGCTGTGTGTAATGTTTGATGTCTTGTGCGTTTCTGGATTTTCTCTTGAATTAAGAAGATAATGCTCTTGGCTTCACGTTCGGAACATACAAAGTTTGTTTACTTGTCATCTCTTTGCTTTTCGCTGTTCCTTCTTTATAACCGACTTCAAAAGGAGGAGGTTCTCAATTCGACAGATTTTGTTTTTGTACGTTTGTTATGCCATATCTATGGCAATTGTAAATCGATTTCAAAAATTCTTCTTTTAATGAATAGGGTGTGCCTCAACTCCCTCTCACAGAAAGAGGAGGCCTGTGTCCCAGCAGTGGGAGCGTTATAGGCTGGTTAAGCATCAGCTGATCAGCCTATTTGATCAACAGCTTCCAACTGCTGATGCTCCAGATGATTATGCTAATGAAGATATTTCTGCTATGGATGTGACGCATATTTTCCCCCAACTTTTTATTTTTTTGTGTTGATTCTGCGTGTCACCGTCTTACAGCAAATAATTTCTTTGTTTTTTTTTTTCTTTTGGAGTCTAAAATAAGATAAGATAAGATTTATTTATTTGTATAAACATGGTACCTACATACAAGAGCATGCAAGATGTTAATAAATGGTATTATAGTCCAATCATGTTTAGCCTTATAATATATTGGCGTACAAATATTTTAGTCACATTACTACTTTTAATCAATAAAAATCAATAAACATTATCAATAAAACTAAAATATCAGACAAGTTTTTCGACTAGAAATTCAGATACACTATAATAATAGGATTATTCCACTTTGCCCCACCAGCCGCCCCACTGGTGGGGCAAGGTGGAATGCCTAAAATAATTCGAAGTAGTGGGGCAGATTCCACTGCTTTAAAATCTTGTTGGCTTCTGCCCCACTAGGGTTGGCATCTTAGAATAAACTTAACGTACAGACGCCAGCACATCAACCTACACCTAACTGTCAAATTTTCCCAATCAACATTGAACCTTACGCTTTAGCGATAAAGTTGAAAATCTATTACAGAAATCTGACAGATTGTAGTAGGTTGATGTGCTGGCGTCTGTACAAGCATTTTATTTTTGCAATTTTTTATTTATAAAATATACCTATGCTTTTTGCGATAAAAGGGGAGGGGCCCGTGGCTAAATAATAACAGCCGCACAGGTCGATCGATCAGGTTAAGCTACGCTTGCCGCGGTTGGTCTGTGGATGGGTGACCATCTTTACATACCGAGACCCCTCCGTGCCTCGGAAAGCACGTTAAGCCGTTGGTCCCGGCTGTCATTCGTGGATCTTTGACCTGTGTCTTTGACAGTCGTTACGGGTCGTCAGAAGCCCGAAAGTCTGACAACTAGTCTTACCAAGGGGTATCGTATTACCCAGTAACTGGGTTGTGGGGGTCCGATAGGCAGTCGCTCCATGTAAAATACTGGTATTCAGCTGCATCCGGTTAGACTGGAAGCGGACCCCAACATAGTTGGGAAAAGGCTAGGCAGATGATGATGTTTTTTGCGATAAAAACACTATCAACTGACGTTTGAACGCACTGATACTTAATAACGATCTTTTGTTGTCCAGGGTTGTCGCACGAGTGCCATGGCGGAGTGCTCGTTCGCGCGGTGCCAGCAAGAACGTCGCGCGATACGAAAGGAACTGCAGCGCTGGACCAAGAACATGGTCTACATATTGGGTGAGTGACAACCTTTATTTTATTGCTCTCGGTTTTTTTTGACAGTGAAAATATTAATGGATTAATAGTGTATATTCTGTTAAAAGTAACTATAATGTCCCAAAAATACTATAAGAAATCTTTAAAAAAAGCCTCAGTAGCCAGCACCCTAATTGCGTAACACACTATCAATCACAAACTTTAGAAGTATATTGCTATTCCATTGCTTCATATATTCGAAAAAATTGTCTGCTCAACAATGTAAATAACGCAATGAATGTTGTTGAACTGTCTTAAAGCCATTGCTACTGCTAGTGTGTAACGCAATTACCCCGCAGGCCATTAAACTGCCCAAAAAGAAACAGTTTTTTGGTTGGGTCATGTTGGCCACTGTCTCGTCATGCTTGGTAAAAGTAAATTTTTTTACTCGTGGCTTTCAGACTCGCGGTTATAGATTTAAATCAACGACAGAAATTCGATATTTAAAAATTTCACGGTTCGAAATTCGAGAAATTAAACCTACCTAATCGAATCGAGTTTAAAATTGGAATTCGCATTTATTTCAAAATTCGAAGAATGCATTCTTTTTATTTAATCATGATAGCGTGTCTTTTAAAAATAAAAATGCATTCATAGAAAAAGTTATTGATAGGTATATAAAAGTAAATCAATCATCGCTAATCAACTTGATGTTTTTATGAGTAGGTAAGCAGAACACGCTCACATTTAAAGCTCCTAAAATAAGAGACAACATTCAACCATTTTAAATAACCAACGAAAAATTCCCTCCATTTTGTCACAAGCTTATAAAAGAGCAACACTACACGAAACCTGTGCTTATCTAGCCACACTAAAAATATCCAGTGAAACCAGTTACACACTCGTTCACAGAAGCAACAGTGTTGGCACAGGAGTCAATATGCGGCAGAGACCGAACATCGTACAACAATATTACGCTGTGAATCTACGATAGAGTAAACACGACGATATATCAAGCTATACATTTCCAGTTTTAACTGACCTCGCATTGTACAAGCTTTTCGTACAATGAGAAGTCAGCTTATAATAGAAATGTAGGTATAGCTTGATAAATGTCGTCGTGCGTAACTGCGTAGAGATCCTAAACCATTTTAAAAATGAACGCCCTTCCACTGCCTGTTGCATACACATTTCAAATGTTTGCAAGTATAGGAATTTTAGTGGCGGGGCGTGCAGTTTTAAAATGGTTTATAGACAGTTCCCGGAAAGTCAGAGCTTCAATAATTACCTACATGTTATAACAGCTTACCAGCCACTCAGGTTTATATGTTTCTATTAACCCAATGACCTTAATAAGCTAAATGTATGTTTTTGCAAGGAGTAATTGACTGGAATTCTTAATTTATGAAAGCACCACAGGATAGCACGGTTAAGCAGACAACAACCTCCTAGGTTGAGCTGCAAGATGCCAGACAGAAAATGTGTTCACATTAAATAGTAATGCCTAATGCATTACTTACGGCGGGGCAATTGCGTAACACAATATCAATCGAAATCGGTTTCATTTTGACAGTTCAACAACATTCATTGCGTTATTACGTGTTGATCAGACAGATTTTTCGAACTTATGAAGCAATGAATTAGCAATTGGCTTCAAAATGATTCAGATTCCGATTGATAGTGTGTTACGCAATTAGGGTGCCGATTGGACTTACCTTAAATCATGCGCTGTCGTCGTTGGTATATAATTTCTGTGTTTTACATAGCAGCATGACAGAGATATCTGGAGTGTAGAGTAGCCTCCTCTGACTTGATAGCTCAGTCCAACTTGTCAGTCTTAATAACTACAACATAGCTTGGCTATGTATGCGTGAATGTTGAACCTACTGTCCTACCTAGATAATAAGTGATTGATGTGGTCTCCTATAATTTGAAGCGAAGCGCACATTAGTATTTGTCCCTGATCTTGTAAACTCGCACGTAATGGTGTAACATCTGTTGGAGATCCAATAAAAAAATAATGCTTGTCATTGATAAGATTCTCCACCTGTTGTATGTCTGTGGTCGCGTCGGTGAGACTTCACACACACATCCATATCTTCCAGTACTGCGTCCCGCGAATGGTCGAAGTTAAGTCTCTGTAAAATATCTACTCCGCTGACTAGTTCGTGAAAATTTTGTACACCAACTTGTATGAATTTTGTTTGTGTGTTTATTTGTTTTACGGCCATATTGCGATTCTCGTTTTAGGGTTATATAGAAGTAGCTTTGGATAGAGTTTGGAGGGTTATTGCGCACTTCTGTGTGTCTGGTTCTGAGTGGGTTGGTCATCTCTTCTCTGTTTTTGTTGGCACTAATGATGTAGCCATATAGGTGTGCGTTAATACTTAATTATTTATGTTGAAGAGTTTTACTGACAGAATTTTGGTAGTCTTCCTCATCTCAATCAGGGATTGATTAGTTACTTGCTTCTGCCCGCGTGGTTATCGGATATTATTTCCACAGGAACGTGCTACCGGGACAAAATGTAGCCTATGTCCTTCCCCAGGATGCTACCATGCGATCTGAAAGATGATGAAGGAGATAGATGTATCTCCTTCCCAAATTTTATCGAAATCCGTTTAGTGGTTTAGGCGTAAAAATGTAACATACAGGCAGACAGAGCTACTTTCGCATTTGAAATATTAGTATGGAAGTATGGATATTAAAGTACCGGGAAAATCTGAAATAAAATAAAGTCGGTTAGTTACAACATTTATAACTCAAGAACGGCTGGACCGTTTTTTATGACCATTTATTTGTTGTATTCGTCTCTGCCCCGAATAGCAGAATAACTATAAAAAATATGGGAAAAATTCGCGAAAACTAATAATCATCATCATCTTCCTGCCCTCATCCCGTGTTCCTTGTGGTCGGCGCAAGACGTTTTACTTGTGGTCGGCGCAACACGTTTTACTTGTGGTCGGTGCAACACGTTTTCTTCTTCCATTCTCCCCTGTCAACCGTCACGCTGTCATTCACTCCCTTCTCTTTCATATCATTCCTCACACAATCCATCCATCTTTTCTTCGGCCTTCCTCTCCCTCTCCATCCATCAACATGTACCTATATTCATCACTCTTTTAGTCACATGCGTTTCGTCCCTTCTCATCACATGCCCATACCGAGCCAAACGATTTCCTTTCAACTTTTCTGTCATTGGCGCCACTTTCAAACTTCCTCTTATATACTCATTTCTTATTTTATCCATTCTCGCGAAAACAATAATAATGAAGATAATTTATTTTCTCATACATTCATTCGTTCTTATTGATTCTGAGGCAGTACGAAGTTCAGTCAGCTAGTAAGTCATATGATCTTGTTATTTTTACTGTTAGGCTACATCATCCCACAGCTGGAGAAAGCCGCTGTAAGCTGGAGCTAGTGGAAGCTGGTGAAAGCTGGGGAAGCTGGCTCTCTGTCTCGCATTAACGTCAACTAATAATGTAAAAGCAAGTAGGTATAGTTCAACCTCGGACCGTGGGCGACTGATATTTTTTTTAGAAACTGGGTCAGGGGTCAGAGTTGTAAAATTTTAGGTAGGTTATATTATGGACTGTTGCATGGCTACTGTAACTTTTTTTTATCACGAGGAAGGGGATTCCAAATAGGTACTTTTTTATTCCTTTAGATAGTATTAAAAAAAAAACAGCTGTTCCCTACATTTTGACGAGTTGAGACGAAATGTAGGGAACAGCTGATTTTTTTTCGCGATTTCAGGTTTGGTCCCATAGTAAAAGTTGTTCATAATGATGAGTACAATGACCTCTTAAGAGGTTGTTGATGTTTTTCCAATAACCCTGTATATGTAAGAATCATAGCGGTGATAAGATTTCGTTACTGTAAAGATTAGATTTTAACTGAACAGACAGCTGACTTCTTCTCCCCAGCGAAAGCACTAGGAAGTGGTGAAGGGCGGGCGTTTTGGGAGACTGTCTTATGTAATGACGATCGAAAAGTGCAGATTCTCAGCCTAATTTCAATAAATGACTTTTGATTTTGATCAATGAAGGAATAGGTGGATATCACATGTCTTTGAATGTTTGGTTCTAGGACATGCCGGTTTCCTCACGATGTTTTAATAGCTAGTTCCATAGCTGTACCTAATTCTAGACTCGTCATAAGACTTTATTAGCAAAATAGTGAGGCGTTCATCACCACTAGGAGTCTAAAACACTTCGTGGTGATAAGAAGTCTGAGCGGTGATTAGAATTCGGCGCGTAAGAGATAAGGCTCTAGTCGTATCGCTGTACCTAATTCTACACGTGGTTATGGAGGCCAAGAGCGTTGCAGCGATCGATCCACAATGGCCGCAGATTTGACGTCATGTTACGGAATTTTGCGGTTTGATTTCAATAATGATTTTATAATAATTATTTTATGGCAATAAAGAAATGTATTTATTATTAAATACATTTCTTTATTGCTATAAAAACAGGTTACAGAAAAATGTGAGACTCTGGCTCCAGAGCTAGGTTAGAATACCTACCTGTGTTTTATTAGCCAAAATTATGTTTCCGATTTGTGGTTATGGAGTGGAATATCAATACTTACTTAGTTATTTTCCTTCTGGTGTTAGTTTTAGCTTTCGCAAGAGTTTAAATCTCTTCAAACAACTTTATTACGAAAGGTCACCTTTAACCGGTTGAATTCCGTAATTACGAAAACAATTAAAAAGTAATTGTGTCTCGCGTAGATCCACGTTAAATACGAAGGGTTGAAAGTGGAGAGAACTTAATCCATAAAGCAAAAGCTACAAAAACTTTACTGCTGATATTAGGGATTACGTACCTACATAATCTACTGACTTTTTATAAATAATCTACATATTTCTATCTCTGCCCTCATGTGTAAGTAAGCCTCTTGATATCAGCTGTCAATGCTGCCACTTTTTTAAGATCACACTATTCACTTTCTTCGGTCTCGAGGTTGCTAGACACAATATGGCCACACTCGTTCCATCATAGACCTCATCCATCGCTTTCTATCACGCGTGATCGAAGTCAAGAGCAGGCCCATTCAATAATAAAAAAAATACTAACAAAAAGTGACTGGGACAACATCTTTATGTAAGAGTGTTCCTAAAAATATTTGGTTGAGCAACGGAACATAGCCGGCACCAGTGTTTATAAATAAGTTTTTTTATTAGTACGCATACAAAGCACCTTAGTTAGTAGAACGACTTTTCTTAGATTTTTTTTTAAAGAAAAGTTTTGATCAGTTTGTTGAGTTAGGTATAGAGTCCACAAGTCAGGTGTAATAATAATATATTTTCGACCGAGTTTCGATACTCGGGAGATATTATAGTGCACGACTCACGAGTAACTGCGCAAACACAGGTCGGTGCACTCTCTGTTCCTTTACTCTCTTAGATAATAATATTATAAGTAGTTAATTGTAATTTTTGTATAATGATTTACAAGTTACAGGAAAAAAAAATAAGAATTAATTATTTTATTCTAGTAAATTATTGAATTATTTTAGGTAGGAACGGGGTTATAAATAAGTGCTACCTCGGCTTTTATTTAGCGCTAAAACCATATGTAATTACCATTCCATTTGCCAAGTGTTAGGTTTTACAGCTAACTCTCTCTCGACTTATTAGCGATTATTATTCATATTTATTCATTCAACAAACCAGCACCCTAATTTCGTAACACACTATTAGTCTCAATCTGAATAATTTTGAAAGATATTGCTAATCCATTGCTCATATGTTCGATAAATTTGTTTGCTCAGCAATGTAAATAACGCAGTGAATGTTGTTGAACTGTCAAAATGAAGTATGTTACGCAATTACCCCGCTGGCAAATTGGCAATATACAACAATGTTATCTTATGTTTCCAAAACCAGAGCAAAATTTTAAAACCCACACTTAATCGAAATTCAGATGCGACCATTGTAGAGCGGTGCATCGGTCTCAGCAGCGCGCATGCGCCCTTCTGTTCTCTGCCAAACAACCTGTTGCAACCGGGACGGCGTGCACTAATGCAACTTCTCTCCCCGCAATCAGGAGCTAAATTATTCAATACCTAGTCTCCAACTACGGCTAACGTTTCGGGAAAACTAAATTCAAAATCCTAACTTTACAACACAAGTGCATACAATTTTTCAACCAGCAATACCAACCGCCGGACCCAAAATTCAAAATTTCGAACGAACGTCTTGTAAGTGCGTCGCGAAGTCTCGTCCTAAGACCAAGACGCTAGTGGAGTGTTCAGTGAAATAAATAGGTGCTTTTTAAATATCAATATTTTTTTAACCAGTTATTCGTTGCGGTATTTAAAATAATAATTTATACTCGTGTACAGTTTAAAAAAGTTTGCTAAGTTGACGCGAAAGTTGGTAAAAGTAAATTTTGTAAATCGAATTTCGGTTTCGGAGTTCTAATTCGGTTGTGCGAGTAATTGCAGGCGGCTGGGGAAGTTAAGCGGCGTCTGGAAACGTGAAGTTGGCATTCGCAAGCAACAAGTGTTCGTCTGATGCCTTCCCGGGTAAATGTGCCACTGTTACGAGTTTGCATGCCCGCTGCTCCGGGATTACGTTGCGTATCCACACCGGTCCCATGAATTCGGGAATTTCGTTGTTCCGTTATTCCTATTTGTTGATTTACTGCCAGTGTTGTTTTAACACGTCCGTGCTTTTTCGCAGTTTCCGCAGTTTAAAATCTCATTGCTTTGTTTTTTTTTGCGCATGCATGGATGTCTTATTTTTTTTGCGTAAGAGGGTGGGGCGTTCTTTTGTTTTAGACGGGTGTCGTCACTCGCCATCTTAGGTCGACAAAAAAGTGTCATGGCGTCTCGAACGGAAGTTACGTTTTGCGTTCTAGTTTCCGAGATCCGGGAATTCTAGGTGCCTATTTTGGTGACAGTTTAAGAATACATTTTCAAGAACCTCTCGTTTAAATGTCAGGATGTCTCTAAGCGTCTAAATGCCAATTAAAAATAGATTATCGTTTTTATTTTTGGTTCGTTTTTCTAGAAGCTATGCTTAATGCCTAAATAAAGTAGAACTGTAGTTTAAAATTAGACATCTAATTACAAATTAAGTCATTTGTATTTTGTCATTTGTAATATATGTACAGTCAACAAAAGAGACAAGTATAGAGGCTCGTCGGATAAAGTTTAAGTTTAGTAAGAATCCGATGGATGTTCTCGAAAAAAAAAAAATTATTAATACAAAACAGACAGCTCATTTATCAAATTAAATTTCAGTCGAAAACATCCATCGGTTTCTTATTAAACTGCAACTATATCCGACGACCCTGCATACTTATCTCTTTTGTTCACTATACGTGTATACATTGTCCGACGACATTTCCTCTCAAAATTGCCCCTTTAAAAATACCTACTTAAAAAAAGTATTACTTACACAATAAGTAAATTACATTAAGTTAAAGGGTTTGATTCCCGGGTCGAGTAGTGTTATTGGGTTTTTCCATTAGGAATTTCTCAATTCTCAGTAGCAGCCTGGAGTCTGGATTTGTGGCTGGTTGATGGGAATAGGCTCGCCCCCTATTATATGGGACTTAAACATAACTGGCGAAATGTAGGTGTACTACAGGTATACCTCTGCCCTACCCTTTGACGAATACGGGCGTGAGGTTATGATGACGTAATTCTCAGATTTCACTAACCAATTTGTCCGTTTCACAAATTACCGAAGCAAATCTTATTTCGCCATATTCCGGCCGCGAAATTTTTCACTCAAATTATTTCGTCGACAGATTCGGTTTTGTAACTGACAACCTCTCGGTTCAGCGGTTAATATACGTGGGATTCGGTTCTGTGTGCGACAGACGTAGGTTCGAGTTGCGGAAAAATATTTTTTTATTATGAGGGTCGTTTGTAAAAAGATTGGCATGTTGTCATATCCTTTTTTTGGTTTCGTTGTCATGCAAATTGTTGCTGGGGATTTTTATTTGCGTAATATGGATAAGGAAGAGGGAAGTTCGATTGTCATTTATTTTTATTTAAACCCAGTACGTATATTTTGTTGCTGACGATCCGTCAAGAATAAAAACAAAAGAAAAAGGAGATCAGACCGGAATGAGAAAGTTTATAGTGGATAAGACAGAGATTAAAAACAAAAGAAGAACTAGAAGGGGGTCCAGGGGGGGGGGTGGGGGGAATAACTCGTATATTTTTATTTATTCGCAACTAGGAATAAGACCAAATCTATCAGAAACAATTGAATTTTACTAAAGATTTCTTTAAAACATCGCTTTTAGCGATACAACCGCCCATTGTGTCACCCTATGTAAAATTTCTTAGTTTCTGTAATTTGTGTGATTTACCTACATAATAAAGGAGCAGTGGTAACGACCGCCACTTACTAGTTGTAGATCGTTAGGTTTTCTCAAAACGGTTAAGGAATACAATGTATGATAACCGGCATGTCCTACAACCAAAAAATCGAAGACATGTGACATCTACCAACCCGCACTTGACCCGCGTAGTGGATTACAGCCCACTCCCTCTCACAGAGAGGAAGCCTATGTCCCAGCAGTGGGGACATTATAGGCTGATTATGTACGTATGTAGTACACAATAAAGAGTATTCTATTCTATTACGAAATATTTCACATGAGCTACAACTTTCAGCGCCAAATACTTACAGCTCTAAATTGAGCTGTAAGTATTTGGCTTACCCATTCCGGTCTGATCACCTAAGCCCCCCTCCACCCCCCCCCCCCTCCTCGATCCCCTGCTAGTTAGTCTTCTGTTTTAAACACTGGCTTATCCACTTTATGCTAGGTTACTCTTTTTGACAGGTAAGTACAGTCAAGAGAAAATAATATGAAAAACCACTATTTCAGCGAATAGTTTCGCACAACAAATTGGAATGTAATCCAATCCTGAACATCTAAAATATACCCTGAAACTCGGATTTCTTGAAGTCACAAAATTTCACAACAAAATGGTTAGAACGGCAAAGCCATACAAAATGTACTTGACGAAAAAAATAATTGTTTTATGGACTGAAGTTTCAGATTCTGAAAGAAAATTACTTTATTTAGCCGCGGTCAGTGACCCCGTTACCTAACATGTTTGGGAAAAGCCTTTTCTCAAAGCTTTTTGTACTTACATTATGTTTTTTTCCAAGATAGACGAGTTGTACCTACCCATGATTTTAACCGACTTCAAAAAAGGAGAGTCTGTATTCGACCCGTATGTATGTATGTTGGTATGGCCGCGATTTGCTCAAAAACTAATGAACCAATTTTGATAGTTCTTTCATTAATGTTATCTACATACTTTCAGGAAGGTTTTAGTATATAATACATTAGGTAATTATTCTTATGTACGAAGTTATATGCATACATGTACTGCATCTCCGGCATTTTTATGCGAATTTTGATGATTCTTCTAGTCGGTGTCTTCAATTCTTCAATGCACTAGTATAATTGAATTTGTGTGGGGTAAGTACAACCAAAAAGTGAAAAATAAAAACATTTTTACAAAAAAAAACAACCGTCTTCAAAAAAAACAACACTATAAAGTGAAAAATAACTTTAATTTCGGAAGTCGATGTCAAAAAACGAAAATGCGGAACCAACGACACCGACTTCCAAAATTAAAGTTATTTTTCACTTTATAGTGTTTTTTTTTAAGTCGGGTGAGTTTTTGTTAATACAATTTGTATTTATTTTTAGAAGAAGCCCAAAATCCTGAATACCTGTCTTAATTGCGTTATCTAGCTAGTTACTGGATTGTGGAGGTCTTAATCCTGAAGCTGACCCCAACATAGTTAAAAAATGGCAAGGCAGATGATGATATTGTCAAGAGAGCGGTATTTGATAGTGTTTGGATAGACTAGAAGTCAAGTTCACAATAGTTAAGATAATAATTATAACCGGAAAACAGGTAAAAAGGGATTGGCTCTATCGACGATACCGTCGTGGGCGTGAAAAAGCCTCAGATAGAAAAAATAATACAAAGAAATCGCGTGTATCACTTACAGTTTCCCAGAAACAGCCGATAATAAACAATACGGACGGACGGACGGAGAGTAATGGGTAGCTCACCGTCCGATCAGGACCACCCCCGTGCCGAACGGCGCGTATGTGTTCCAAGCGCGCCTCAAAGAGATGTCAGCATAAAGGAAGCGGCCCGCTAGGGCCCAAGCCTGCCGGGGTAGCGGGATCGTCCGAAAGGGTTACTGCTGCTCCGGAACATAAAGGGCTAAAGAAGGAACACGGGTGGGTTTTAGTCAGTAAGAGTCTGACACTCCCTTCCGCTCCACCCAGAGCGGGAGGAGTCAGATGATTTCCCATCCAAAAAAAAGGCAACTTCCGTATTGTAACATTTTTGATTTAGCCAGACTAGCGAGACAGTCAGGTCAAAATTGTAGGCTCACAGCTGCCATCAATCAACTCAGCCTATCGCAGGACATAGGTCTGGACATATACTGCGCCACAAAATCCTGTCCTCGGCCTTCCGCATCCACTCTGTCCCAGCCACCTCGGTCCATCTAGCTGGCGGGCGTCTCACACTACGCTTGCCGATACGCGGTCTTCACTCCAGGACTCGTCTGCTCCATCGGCCATCAGTCCTTTGACAAACATGACCAGCCCACTGCCACTTCAGCTTGCTTACTTCGCAAACAATGACGGTAACTCCAACGGGGTAATAGCGCAGCAAACTTACACTATCAATGGCTTTCATTTTGACAGTGACACACCAACGTCATTAATCGCGTCATTTACGATTTTGAGCAGACAATTTTTTCCAACTTATGAAGCAATGGATTAGCAATATCCTTCAAAGTGATTCAAATTGTGATTGATAATGTTTTACGCAATTAGGGTGCTGTTCTTTTCCGGATAAGGACGAGGACAGCTACGTTGTCTTTAATGAATGAAACCCATAAGCCGCGAGTGTTAAAATGCTCATTTTAGACATTCACAACAAGTTCCAATGCTCTAATCATGTTCCTCTCAGGTCCAGTTGAAAACCAGCGTCAGGCACTAGTTGTCTGGCATTTTTGCTGAACTGGGCCTTTTTAGCGCAGCCGTGAGGCACACTTTCCTGCCTATTTTTTTTTTTATATGTATTTTTTTTAAAACGTACCTTACACTTTTTATTTTGAACATTTTTTTTTCTTGTTTGTTTTTATCTGATGTATGTATCTGGTGTATTGTGTCTTTTGGTCTTTGCTAAATAAATTTCTTTCTTTCTTTCTTTCTCTCTCTATCCGCAGTTTCAATGCGGAATCCGTAGTTTTCAAATAAAGTTAGCAATTGTTTAAGGGCATTAGACTATTTAAATACCTATTTAAACTAGTTTAGCGCATAATAGTGTGCTCACAGGAAAACAGCTAGACATTATTACGTAATCGGTGGGCAGACCGTGAACTGCCTGCGTTTTCATAGCTTTGCCCACATTTTTGTGCAAAGATATAATGTAACTGGATCCTACAAGCAGTGAATGTATGTTTGTACAGACGCCAGCACATCAACCTGCTCGAAACTGTCACATTTCCCCAATCAATTTTGAACCTTATACTTTAGCAATAAGTTGAAAATTTATTAAAGAAATTTGACAGATTGTAGTAGGTTGATGTGCTGGCGTCTGTACCACAGCATTCGCCTATAGTTGTGTATAAACAGTAACAGTAACAAAATAGCAATTATTATATAATTAAGGAAGATTTCGGTGAGAAAAGTGGAAAAACAACTAAGTATAGTTAGCGATGTCCGACTCGAGTAGGTAACACAATAAAAGAACGATACCTACGACTTGGGATGCAGTTATTCCAATAAAATTGGTCTCATTACAGTCGACAATTTTTTTTTTATAAATCATCTGGATGTACCTAATATAAAAATAAGATACACACTGAGTACAAAAATTGTAATACTAAATCGTTGCATGTCTTTCAACGCTCAAATCCATTCTACAACTGCGCTCATCACTTCGATTAAATGTAAGTCTTCGTTGCCACGTAAAGCGACAAAAACGCGGAAAGGAGCTCGTCAGTGGCAGAGGCTGTTGTTATTAAAACATTACGACAGTAATTAGTCAATTATGCGCCTCATTAGCACTTTAAAGGTCTTAGATGTAACGTGGTTTAAGTTTTATAGGGTTAAAGACTTTTATAAGGTCTGTCGGTATGCTTTGAAGGATATGACGACAGATGTATCAAAATGTACGGATAAATATAGAGTAAATATCATCTTTCTCAAATGAAATTATATTAGTACTAGCTGACCCGGCCGGGTTTCGTACCGCCATATTTTTTTTTCGTAAATATTTTCAAAATTCCTGAAATACATGTTTTATGCCTGCCTCGGCTTCACACGGGTCATAGTCGCGGACTAAGGAAATGTAACACTTCCGGTAAATTCAAATCAGTTGGATTATTTAAAATTACATTTAGGGGATTAGGGTTTGTGCTGTTGTGCTGCAGGGTAGGGTGTAGAGTTTGTGCTGTTGTGCTGCAGGGTAGGGTGTAGAGTTTGTGCTGTTGTGCTGCAGGGTAGGGTGTAGAGTTTGTGCTGTTGTGCTGCAGGGTAGGGTGTAGAGTTTGTGCTGTTGTGCTGCAGGGTAGGGTAGTAGGGTTTGTGCTGTTGTGCTGCTGTGGAGTTTCTTGCGCCGCCACTTCTTCTCCTCAGCTAAAGCAGTAGGAAGTGGTGAAGGGCGGGCGTTTTGGGGGACTGTATTATGTAATTTTGACGTTCGAGAAGTTTTAATTCTCAGCCTAATATGACTTTTATTTTATTTGAACATTTGATTTGATTGATTTGGTGATCGACGACGGTAAAAAGTAAAAAAAAAACTCAGTTGAATTCAAGTGACCAGGTATCGACTAAAACTGAAAACAAGTATAGATATCCTATGAAACAATTGAGAACGAATACGACGAAAAACCGCTGTGCTTAACCCCGGAGAAATCCAGCGTGATATTACGTAGTTGAGTCTATACTACCCACATTTAGTTAAAACTTTTAGCCTTTTAGCCTGAAGTCTGTAACTCAATCGTGAGTTACGGGCGACCTTCGGCAGTGTTAGTGTGTGTGTGCGATGCTATCTCGGGAACATTATTGTTTCAATTAGTCTGATGAACACACGCTTATGGGTTTCGATAGCGTTTTTATTGTTGTTTTTTTTTTTGTGTGGAAAATGTTTCTGGTTACCTTTCATTGGGGATAGCGTGAAGATGGTCGCTAATCTGTCTTAGAAACGTGGTGATTAAACTTTCTGTTTACTTCTGCTTTGAGAAAAGTATGTTCTTTAGAAGATAAGTTTTTTTCATTGAAATCCTGATCAAGGGAAAGCCGATGTTAACATATTTCAGTAAAAATGAAAATTGATCAGCCTAGGGTAATTTATGAACAGTCACATACAGGTTAGTCGTAGGCAACAACTTAATTAGGTACCTACAATCAGGGAAATTAATTGTTACACAAATTGACACTTGGTTTTGGCATTCCTAATCATAATCAGCCTGTAATATTCCCACTGCTGAGACACAGGCCTCCTCTCTATGGGAGGGAGTTTTGTGCTATAATTCTAGGAAAGCGATCAAAGGTATTTGGTTACCTAGGGAACGAGGAGGAATCCTGGGCTCTAGGAATTACATACATACGTAAACAGTCAAAATACGAAAATGCGGGAACCAACGACCGTATCGTATTACCCAGTAACTGGGTTGTGTAGGTCAGATAGGCAGTCGCTCCATGTAAAACACTGGTATTCAGCTGCATCCGGTTAGACTGGAAGCTGACCCCAACATAGTTGGGAAAAGGCTAGGCAGATGATGTATCTAATATACAAATAATAAAGCTCAAGAGTTTATATGTTTGAACGCGTTAATCTATTAAACTACCCGAGGGATTTAAAAAAGCCTTCTTGCATTTGATAGCACAATTCTTGAGGAAGTCGAAAGGCTATTTACCATCACGATAGAACCGTTAGGAGCCGAGCAGAAAGTCAGAAAGCGTTCTAAGAGAAAACGAAGTAAAAGGGCGGGCAGGCGATGCGATGCGAGGTGGGTTGGGTTAAGACGAAATTTCACGAGGACGAAGTCGCGGGTAGAAGCTAGTAAGGCATTATACCTATGCTAGATAGGTGACCAAAAGATTTATTCCGGTCTGAACCCCTGAGCTCCCCCTCTACCCACCCCACCTCGATCCCCTGCTAGTTCGTCTTCTGTAAGCATAGTTAAAAAACTAATTTTTAAAAAAGCACCTTTCAGTATTCTCTTTTCTTCTTACACCAACATCCAGAGTTATACACAAGACAACACAAATCACAGACTTCTATTCCCATCATAAAAGACATCATGGCCTATTGTGGAAAACCAAAATAGGCACCATATAAATATTTATAGGTACCACTCAATGGTGTCTTGAAACGAGACATAAAATGGCCTATTATCATGTAGGTAGGTACCATTTAAACATATCACATCAATAAAACATCTCACAATACACACGGAAAATGGAAAAATGGTGTCAATGGTATCATAATAGTAAAGTGACATCATCACATCACTCCATGACCAAAGTCACTGATGATTGAAACAATAATTGATCAATTTTCTGTGAAATTATTTTTAGACTAGCTGCGCCTCTCAGAAGTTTCGATCCCGTGGGAATATCGGGATAAAAAGTAGCCTATATGTTAATCCAGGGTGTCAGCTACCTCCATACAAAATTTTATCAAAATTGGTCCAGCCGTTTGAGCGTGAAGAAGTAACAAACATCTAGGTAAACACATACACACAAACACAATTTCGCCTTTATAATATTAGTGTGATGGTTTGGTCAAGTTAAGCAAAGTTAAGCAAGTTAAGTAGAGGTGCCCGTGGCTAAATAATAACAGCCGCACAGGTCGATCGATCAGGTTAAGCTACGCTTGCCCCTGTTGGTCAGTGGATGGGTTGACCATCTTTACATACCGAGACCCCTCCGTGCCTCGGAAAGCACGTTAAGCCGTTGGTCCCGGTTGTCATTCGTGGATCTTTGACAGTCGTTACGGGTAGTCAGAAGCCAGAAAGTCTGATAACCAGTCTTACCAAGGGGTATCGCACAGAACAGATAAAAGTAACTGGGTTGTGGAGGTCAGATAGGCAGTCGCTCCATGTAACATACTGGTACTCAGCTGCATCCAGTTAGACTGGAAGCCGAGCCGAATTTCTTTAATAGATTTTCAACTTTATCGCTAAAACATAAGGTTCAAAGTTGATTGGGAAAATTTGACAGTTTCGGGTAGCTTAATGTGCTGGCGTATGTACCAGTACAACATTACCTACTTGCCTAAAGGACATAAAACATTTTCAACTGACCAAGATTATGTCTGGACTTTATAAGAGACTGTGACCTCTGAGTTTGTTTCGGCCTTTTTTCTCAGAGTAGTCAGATAGGAAACGCCGAGCTCATATACCTAGTTTAAAAAAATATATGATTGACGTGTAAAACTGTTTGTACAAACCTACTTACAGAAAATAAATCATTTATCAACCTACGAACTACCGAACTTCGTTCCACATAAATGTATGAGAAAATCTCAGTATTCATTATCCATCATTATTTATTATTCATTCTATTTATTATTACTTATATTATTTTTTTATCTTTTTATTCTATTTATTTTATCTTCACAATTTTTTTTTTCGTGAACTTTTCTCATGTTTTAATAGTTATACTGCTATTCAGAGCAGACACAAATCCAATAAATCAAAGATTATAAAAATCGGTCCAGCCGTTCTTGAGTTACGAGTATAATGGAATAACTAACCCTACTTTGTTTTATATATAGATTACTTGAAAAAAGGCGTAAAACGTATTTTCAACAATAGATTAAGAACACAAACCTATTAATATAATATAATTATACACCCAATTAAGGACATCTAATAATTTAAAATAATACTAATTTGCTACTTAGCCCTCGTCCTCTCTCCTAATTTTGCTGTGCCCGACAGGGTTCATATTGATCTTTTACTTATAATACCATCTATGTAATACATATGGAATGCAATAAAGAGTTGAGTATTGAACAATTTACTGTCTAAAACCATAAACCTATTAAGTAGCCGGTCCACTCCTGAAAATGTCTCCCAATGAACGGTCAAAAACAAATCGCAATAACCACCACTATTTTCAAACACACGGTTGATTTCAGTTTGGTCGAATTAAAAGACAGGATAACTGCTGAAAACTGCAAAGAACCTAACACAGTTTTGACATATTTTTTTCTGCCTTTATTGGTGAAATTGATCATCACACTTTCTAGATTACCGTTAAAAGTTAAAAACCAAGCACAAAAAGGCAATCTCTAAAATATTGAAAACACTGAAGAAGCTCTAAAAAGGGAAATCATAATACCTTTATCTCAGAAATTAATACACGAAAATTATCATTATCATAATTTACAAAATCTCACTCTAAAATATCGTATCAATTTTTGTAGTAAAAATCGTAGCTAAAAATATAATAATAATCTACATCATCATCTTCCAAACCTATTCCCAACTATGTTTGGGTCGGATTCCAGTCCTACCGGATGCAGCTGAATATCAGTGTTTTACATAGAGCAACTGCCTATTTGACCTCCACAACCCAGTTACTGGGTAATACGTCTTGGTAAGACTGGTTGTCAGACTAAAAACACTAATAAAATATTGCAGTAAAAAACAATATCAAAAACAGTAAAACAATCTTTACAAAATGATTCCAAATATTATATAGTATCAAATCTCGTAGCATATTTCGTAGCGCTAAAGAAGCAAGAAACTACGCAGTATAAAATGTTGTAGCAAATCATTCTTCAAAAAAGGGACTATGTAACCGACGAAAATTATCTAGAACAGTAATCTTAGCAAAATGTACCAAAAATCCAAAAACATTTATATTACTTCTCGTAGCGAATTTCGTAGCACTAAAAATCCTAACATACAATATAAGTAGATCTCGTAGCAAACTCCTTTATCTAAAACTAGTCTCTGATTTAAAACTGTTTCTCATTCTTTATAAGCCTTGGAAGTCGGCTTACTACTTTTGCATATTTAATTACACTTTTTTGCTGAAATACACCCCCTAAGATTACCTCCAGGCGACAGACGACTTTAACTGCCCCTAACAAAGGCAAACCTAGCTTTAAAGACAAGTTTGAACAGTATTAAAATGAATATGACTAATTAAACCCTTACCAGAGGGCTTAATATTGATAAGGAACGCTACTAGACGATCTTCAATGTTTTATCATATCAAAATAGTTCTAATCACTATCTACGATTACCTCACGCCCGCCAGAAGAGTCACAAACGAAATTTACAAAGCATTAATGTTATGTACGCAAATTTAGACCCTAAAGTGGAAGAGTTAGATAGTAAAATCGCACGCGGGCTCCGTAACTAATTTTTTGATGCTACGTTCATCATAGTAACAGCGCCATCTCTACGAATTCCAACAAAATTTTTCACTGAACCATTTTCTTATAAGAACTACACACACTGCTGCATTTCGTGTGCACTCGGCACACACCCTCGCGTTTCTATACAATCGAACGCACCCACACGCCAAAGAAAAAAACGATAAAAAAAACTGCTCACAAACACAAGTTTCGTGCACACACTAGACAGGGATAGACAATTCTTTAGACAAAAATCGAATTTTAGCTCCAAAATATTTTTGGTGGATTTTTATACATTGTTATGTAAGTTAGATGTCATTTGGATTAATACAAAGTGTAAGATAAGTCAGTAGAACTGAAATGCACAAGGTTCATACAAGCGCGGGACACTCACACAGATGTACGTGTGCCGACGACAGTGCAGTCTGTCTGTGTAGTGGTGCTATAGTGCGACCGAACGATCTTGAGTCGAGCACTGTGTTTCAGAACGAGGAAAGACTCGGTGCAGAAACTTTTGTGGTTTTACAAGTGATTTATATTTAAATGTGGATATACACTAATGGGTTGTGTTCTTAATAAATTGCTGGAACAAAAATAATAATACGTATTTATTGCCTATTTGCATCATCGCGAAAATGCTTTTAAAAGTGTAAAACTGTGGAAAATTTTGAATTTTATTAGTTAAAAGACAAGTAAAAATGTTTGCTGACTAGTGCTAGTGTTAATCATTAAAATTAGCTGCAATTTTAGCCAAAAGCCCCCAATATTTTGGCATTTTTTTTCACATTTACGAGTGTCAGCGGCAAGTACCAAGACTGGCCGAGCGCCGGAGCTCGGTCGCAGTAAATACAAGGTAATGGCTAAGTACGCACGCCGTCTAGTACGGTGTGCGCGCTCGGTGCAGTCCCGCCTATGCACAATCGGTGGAGCGTCGCATTTCCGTTCCCGGCACACAACTGGACCACAACACGCGACATAACCGCTAAAAACCTCCGAAAAATAAACAAAAATATCTAAAAAAAAAACTGACAACAGACTATATTTTATAAAAAAAAATATTCATATCATCGCGTAGTGGCTTCGACAAAAACAAAACAAAATCTAAGAAAAAAAATATTTTGGGATTTAGTGAGTTTTTTCCGAATTTCTCTTCGTATTTAAGTGCGGCTCATTCGCTGAGATGCAAGACACATATCACATGGAAACTTAGGACCCGAACTATATTTTTTATTTAGTATTAAATAAGTAATAAAAGGAATATTTTTGTGAAAAGTGACTGTCGTGATGTGTTACAATATATTATGC
Source organism: Hydraecia micacea (assembly GCA_914767645.1). Lineage (NCBI taxonomy): Eukaryota > Metazoa > Arthropoda > Insecta > Lepidoptera > Noctuidae > Hydraecia > Hydraecia micacea. The sequence goes on from OU611798.1 coordinate 3,329,104, forward strand.
TGTGACAGTGTGATCGCTGTGAAGTACGGCTGAATGGATTTGTGATTACATGCCGACGTGACGCCGATTTGTTATTGCAACTTTTTTCTTTTTTTTACAAAAATTACTACCGAAGTGTCAAACTGGACGGAAGAGGAACCGGCCACCTCTGACGCATGTGAGTAAAATTTGGTGCTTTGCCGCGTTAAGGAAAGAACTTTTTCCATTTTTCAAAGTCAATAATGTGCCCTTAATCTTGCGTTCTCCTCGACTTAAAGTGGTGTTGGTGTGCGTGCGATGCATATGTAAACGCACGCGTAACGGTCGCTGTGTGCGTGGAGTTCACGCACATTTTTTTGTGTTTTCTTACGAGCCCCCCACCATTCTCCCCACCTATACTCGTTATCGTTTATCTGTCCCACTCTTTTTCTATGACTACGTCGTTTTACATTGCAACGTTGTGTCGGTGTGCGCAACATGCACGTGTGTGCGTTAATAAATTGCAACCTATATTTTGATCGAAGGCCAATGACGGCATAGAGAAAACGATTCCATTTTCAAATTTCTTTTTGATTTCTAATATAGAGCTGTTCAAACCAAAAAGAAGTTGATACTTTTTGGAATTCGGAACTTGAACTTTTTTGGTAACGAATTTTTGGGGTTTACGAAAAAAAGTTTACTAAAAAGGTTAAATAACTTTAAATTATGAGTTTTCGCGACCCTTATATAATAATAAAACCTAATAGATAGCCAAAAATCTGTTTATTAATGTAATAAATGAGTTATTATCGGTGCTACGAAGCTCTACGCGGAATCGTAGGCTAAAATAAAGCCGTCGGAACTTATGACGTGAGCTTCACAATATTTTTTTTGCTAAAATTATAATTGTTCCACTAATTAATATATGATGTTTGACATTATTAATTTGATTTTGCTTAGGTTTATGCGGAGGTAGTCTTCAACGGATATATATAAGGTTTTTATTCTAATATTAATTTAAAAAAACGGTATATTGTTATTGTAAATTGAGTAGTAACTTATTAAGAAGTATTTTATTACTTAAAAATTAACACGGAGTAAGTTTTAAAACAAAATATAGGAAAGAGACATATTTTTTTTTATATCTAACAACAAATCTAATATATTTACCCCTTTATTCGGAAAAACCTTTGATTTTCATATTGAAATAAAATAAAATATACAACAAAAGATATTTTGGTTAACAAATCAGACATTTATCACTGTTCGACAAAAACATTATGGGTTAATAAATAACAAAAATAAGGTCATTTGCATTCAGGAAGTAGTGTACTTTTGTATGTCTTGACATACTCATGTGACCTATATATTATCGTCACTGAATTAAAGATCTTGTATTTGTGAAAAAATAAACAAGTACGCACGTATTGTTTAAATAACTTTGAATAATTTTGTTATAAAAAGGTACCTATTGAATTACGAGCAATAATGAAATCGCAGGCGCATGACTACATCGTCGTCTTAAATCGTAATGCAGGAGTTAAAACTCTATTAATTTTCTTGTAATTGATGTAATAAAATACTAAAGAATTTTATACCTTCTATATCATCTAGGTACTAATTACATACCTAACTAGAAAACCAATAATGCGTAATGCTCTAAAATGTATTAAAAATTTAATAAAGTATACAAAACAAAAAACGCTTTTTCTCTGACATTATTTCAAACCGCCAAAATTCATTAAAGGAATCAAGAAATTTCTTTCTTCTCCGTAATTCAAAACGCAAAATTTTTACAAAAGGAACATCAAGACATTCCTTCCTCTCCGTCATTCAAAACGCCAAAATCGCCAAAATTCATAAAAGGAACATCAAGAAATTCAAGTTCGCGCCCTTCAATTGCAGTCGGGTCCTTGCGCGCGCGGCCAAGGCGAGCGCAGGCGCAGCGACTGTCAATGTTACTACATAACCTACAACCGCTATTGCCTTATGCCCGCCATCTTGCATTGAGACTCGTTTGAAGGCTACGCATGGCTGATATCTTAGTTTTAACTATGTTTCTGCTAGGTTTATGTCTATGCGAACGCGTGAACATCTCAATTTGGTATTTTATGTGGAGTTGTGTGTGATAATTTCGCTGTTGGGTTTATTTTCGCACTTTTGACTACGGTCTTCTTTAAAAATTTGTAAACTAAGAGCTTTTCAGCAACTTTCAGACCGGTTTTCCTAAATTTTCTTTATCTTTTTCTACCCTAAACCCTACTTATTCATCTAAAGACAAAGTCTAGGTTGGGCCACAAACTTTAAAAAATAATCAAGACTCCACCTACCCATGTTTTTAAGAGATTAATAAAGATTTTTACAAGCTAGAATATTATGCAAGTTCCTAGCGGACGTAGCTAGGGTATTTAGGTGCGCCCGCGCAACGGCCAAGGCGAAAGTCGCGCTTGCACAATCTACTGTCGACTCTGCTTAACTTGACGATAGATGGCGCCAGGTTTCGCTTTAATGTGAACTAGAAGACTTTAGTTCGGTCTGGAATGGACTTACTGGTTTTTAATTGGATAATTTTTTTTAAATTCAGTCCCTGATAGCCAGCTTGCCCTGATTTTTTTATGTTTTATAAAACCAATAGATTTTGGTCTAGTTAGAAACAGTGAAGGTATTAAATTGAATGCCGATAACGATAAAATAGCTAGAATTCTTATCGCGTTACACAATTTGCGTCATTTAAACTGTAAGTGGCACTATTAATATCCAAATTAAATTTTTGTTATAAAAAGTAACGAATGATTTTCAAGATGTTTATAATATTTTGCAATCCTTTTAACGATCGAATTAATTATCCATCTCTTTATTAAAAAAAAAAACTTATATTTGTTTTTTTTTTTTAATAATTATGCATGCATGCATAATGTATGTACCTACCTATGTCTCACACACATCAGGCATGCAAAACATATCTAAAATCATTAAATACGAATTTAAACGTTATTATCTGGTTCAAACTATTAAAGTATCTACACTATTACGTACAAAACGTTCAATGTCACAACCGACTCACTATAAGCCGCCATATTGAATTTATTCCCGCCTAACTCTCTGATATTTATAATAGACGCCTGCGCAGTCTAGCGGTCTAGATATTGACTCGAAATAACTGTTGTGGGTATTTCAATAAGTATTATAATTTAAGTTTTAACATTATTGATTTAAATATTTTTAATACACATTTAAGTTAAAAATTAAGCAATCATTCCTCTTTCCTACTTTAATGATTTTTTTTTAAATCTCAACTAAGTCAAGAATAATGATTAGTTATTTATTCAAACTAAGCTGGAGAATCAGCAATTTTTGAACGTAAAAATTACACAAGACAGTCCAAAATGTCCGCCCTTCACCACTTCCTAGTGCTTTAGTTTTTCTCTTAGGAGATGTTTAATGTGTCATGTATTTGTTGAAGATTCTAGGTGAATAAATAAATGAATAGATGTTATGTTTAAGTGTCGATGGAAAAAACAAATGCCGAAAAAAAAACAAAAGAAGAATAAATGCCTCCTCTTCAAAACCTGTCCTTCAAAATAAACTCTAGCAACACTTAAAAGAAAATAGCGATAAAGTTAATGGCTAATAAATAAATTGAATGGTAGGTACTTACTTGTTTATATTTAGCTCATTGACGTAAATCTTTTTTTTTTATTTTTAAGTTATTATGTACCATTTCGATCGTAAAACATGCTATCGTAAAGAGGTTATAAAAATAAGTAGAAAAGCTAAAGAAAGTAGAAAAATGTTTTAGCATCTATAGAGTTTAACAACCTAAATACTTTCCGTCATAATTCAATAATAGGCACATAGGGAAGTATCATTAAATCAATCAGCAGTTTGTGTCCGTCTTTCTTCTCAGAGTATAGACCTAGTCAGTTACGAAACGCCGACCTCATCTAGTTTAAAAAAAAATATGATTGCCGTGTAAAAGTGTTTGTACAAACCTACTTCCAGGAAATAAAATCATTTATCATAGGAACTATGGAGTTAAAATTGCTTAAAAACCGTCTTGCAGTACTTTTAAGCTTCTGCCAAGAAGCCGAGTCAACCTTTTTGCATCTTATTTTATGATTTATTAACTGTTTGATACCATATTATTAACAAATAACTTTTAATGTTATCGTTTTTTAGGTTTACTTGATTGTGCTGATATTATGTACATGGCGACGTTATCGCTCAGCGATAAAGCCCTTAAAATAAAGAGAAAAAAAACTTTTCATGCTGGAAACAGGTGCCGTATCCTTCTCTCTCGGCTCTTAGAACCAAAATCTTCAAAATCTCATAGGTATTAGATGTGATTTGTCTTAAAATATCTGTCAGTCAGTCACAGCATTATTTTATTCTAGAGCACGGCATTTCACGTCCAAAACAAGGTGTAACAGTAAATATTAAGCGATTAAAATAAATCTACTTGCATTCTACGGTCGTGCGGTGAATCTAGGTTGTGGACACTAGGCCGAGACAGGTGCAGCTACCCTACTGCAACCAAACCAGTCGAAATACTGGCCGCTAACGGATCTCCTCACTATTTGAATTTCGAACGACGATATTGTGGTTTGAAAATGGAATTGTTCGAGGCCAATGATGGTTTTGAGATTTTGGTGTTCTTGATTTGAAATTATAGTTGTGTTGACGGGAAAAACTTTTTTGATACTTGAAAAGTTACAAATCATATTACAGAACATAAAAATTAAAGGTATAAAAAAAAATACCTCTTGTCATCATACAAAGGTTAACGTTTAGCAAAATTCCTGTTAGAACAACTTATCTTCCATATTATTTTGTCAAGACGACGATACCAAAACCAGACACAAGACTTTATTTTTCAGAACTCAATATAACCCCAAGCAACCAACACTTAACACAAATAACTGAACACTCATTTCTGCAGACAATAATAACAGTTCGAAAAAGAAAAAAAATCGCAAAAGCCCAAAAATGAGGTCATTCAGACGGGCGGCGAAAGCGTCGTGCGTTTTTTTCGTCCCTCATTCGATTACTGTCTGGAGCTCGGGAGGTATTGTTTTCCGTCCGTCTTGCGAGCAGATGGTTGTCCTGTTTAATTACGTCGGGTCAGTTTTGAGGTTTCCCTTTCAATATTTTTGGGGGTTTCGTATTGTAAATATGGAGTTTGGAGTTTATTTTGAAGTTTGAAACATTGTTATGAAATTCTGTTTTTGTATTGTTGTCTAAATTCATAAGTTAATCCTATAAAGAATGAAAGAAAACACGTTTATTTTCGGTACATATGACGCAGAGAAAGAACACAAATACAAAAAATAACAGCTTTGGGGAAAATATACGTCACATCCACGCAAAACCCGTCCATTACATCCCATCCACATGGCATCCTATGACTCCGTCTTCTCACATAACTGATAACATTCTAAGATTAGAGATATTCACCTTCCATTTATCGGCAAAGGAATCCAGGGCTGATCTCAATGTTTATTCTAGGGCTATTACTGAACTAGGCTTAGAAACAAGATAATGAATAACTTCATTGTCTTCAATGGCCATTTGCAAATCCATTAGGTAGATACCTATTATTTAGTAGATGTGACTTACACAATATGTAATATGGAACCGTTGCTGTTAACTCTAATACCTTTAACAATTGAAGAAAGAAATCTTGGTGAGAAACTAACACATTCTCAGATAATCTTAAACTATGGATTTAGGTGACTAAATCCAAGGGTGACCTTGGAAGTTCAAACGTTATAAACACAGAGAAAGTACCTACGTATTTACATACCTACCTAAAATAAAATAAGCTGTAACCAGAGATATCCTGCTGGAACAAGTAATTGAAAACCGTACTCCGTATTCCTGAAAGCTTATTCAATGTTACCTCTTGCCAAAATATTTCTTTAATTGTTATTTCTGTAAACCAATCACAAAATCCAACATGATATTTGAAAGCACTGATTACCACGCTTGCTCAAGATGGGTTGGCGATTTTAGATCTACACATATTAACTAGGTAGGTATATCTAAGTCCTGCACCCTAATTGGGTAACACACTATCAAACTCAATCTGAATAATTTGGAAGGATATTGCGAATCCATTGCTTTATATGTTCGAAAAATGTGTCTACTCAACAACGTAAATAACGCAATGAATTTTGTTGAACTGTCAAGTTCAAACGCATTGCTACTGATAGTGTGATACGCAATAATCCCACAGGTTCCCTCACGATGTTTCTCCTTCATCGATGTCAGTAATGCCTAAGATAAACTCAGAAAGTACAGACACCAGCACATCAAGCTACTACAATCTGTTAAATTTCTTTAATAGATTTTCAACTTTATCGCTAAAGCGAAAATTTAGTTTCAAAGTTGATTGGGACAATTTGACAGTTTCGAGTAGCTCGATGTACTGGCGTCTGTACTTATATATGAATCGGAAAGCTCACATTGCTGCTAGCGGGATTTAAACCCACAAACTATTGATGAGAGGTGAGGCCTCTTGTATAATATAAGCGTGGCATATTATAACCATAATAAATTGTGTTTTATGTAACTAGAATATATAAGTATCGAGCGTTGTCATAAAAATTGACATTTTCAAAGCTAATGAAAGCTCTCATAGTGCTAACAAAATCGGTTTATAAGAAGAATGAAGTTTAATTTTATTTTCTTGTAGCTTGTTATGACATCCGGTACGGTACACGTAATAAGTACTTAACCAACGCTTCGTTTTTATTTGTTTAAGGCTAAAAGGATGTTATTTTCATCTCAGAATATGCTTATATTATTTTGTTATGATGTAGTATCAAGACTGGTTGATCCATTTATACCATAACTTTTTTGACATTTCATCGACTCATGGAACGATGTTTTTAGAGAGAGGACAGAGTTGGTCATTCTCATATTTATGGAAAATATAAGAATGACCGTTTCTCTCCCTCTAAAAACACCAATGAAAAATATACGTTTTTAAAGTACTCATATTTTATTGAATGACTTAATAATCATGACATTTTATGAGTTCGTCTTGTTTGCTATTATGATCACTAGGAAATGCTTAGGTATAGGCAGCGGTCTGGATTTAGGTCCGGTTAGGTTCGCCGCCTTTTACATGATACTTATCATAAATACGCTTTCCTGTATCTTCGGGAGATTATTAAAAAATTGTATTTTATCCAAAATCCATTTCCATCGGCACCATTCTTCAAATTAAAGTGATTTTCATTCATCAAAATTAACTTCCTATTTCCTCACTCTGAAATAGTAAACAATTTACTATATTATGCATGTTTGTTTGTAAATAATCGACTAAACTGTTCCTCGTTACAATGTTGTCGCTAGTGTTGACGAATTTTTAAACAAACAATAGTGAATTAATAACGAAATATTTTTGTGATTAACTGATTTTCTTCGTCAGATTTTGTTTATTAATTTTTCTTTGACTGTTATATAAACTGTTATCATGAATTCAGCACATGTTTCTTAACATATATCAATAACCGAAGGAAAATTTTAACGCAGGGGGCTTCAGAAACATGAATCGAATGCATGGTGACAGGTTGCTGCCTACCCTCGAAAAACAGAGCATTTTAATGAGATGTCGAAGAATAAATACCTACTTGTAAATACAGAGAAATAATAAAAACTTTGAAGGCTACGACGCCGTTCAAAATTTATGTTGAGTCAGACATGCTGTTCGGTGCAAAGAGACATAAAAGAAATTAAATGAATATACACAAAAATGAAGAGACAGAAACACAAAAAAGTATTCAAAATTACAAAACTAAGTAGGTAACTGTGTACCTACGGCTTCAAGTTCATTATAGTAGATCATTGGCAATCATTTCCAATCTGCCCAGTTCAAAATCTGAAACCAAGCCCAATATTTTGGTCTTTACGTCCAAAACAAAAATAAATTAATAGCCCAACTTTTCTAGAATCCAATAATAGTTTCATTAACAACCACAATCACTTTCAACATCAACTTTCAAGCGTTAAAAACTATTTAAAATACAAAAAATAAAAACATTATCCTCCACGACCGCGCAATTTCAAGTAGCGAACTAAAATCAAAATGGCTGCGGGCGCGGATCAAGTAATATCTATCGCACAAAATAAATTCTCAGTAAAAACTGATGCACCTCATCCGTCTACAGTTTAAAACGAGAAACAAGACTTATACAAAAAGGTCTTGCCCGGTTCTAAGGCATACTCGTTTGTTGCTTTTGCCTTTTTATTTTGTCTATGGCGTTTGAGAATTATAAATTCCTTTTCTAAATTTTTTTTTGACATTACAACATGTAATTTCAACATTCGATATCGCGTAGGTATGTTCTAAAATAGATTTAACTATTGGAAATGTAAACGAGAATTTAATTAAACCGTTAGACGTCAAACTTCTACGGAAAAACGTGGTTTCGCCAGCTTAAAAGGCTTTCACTGAAATTTGATATCCCGTTTTGGCGACGAGGTGGAAACCGGTCGGCATGACCTACCCCACTCGCGTATTCCTTACTGTAAGGCCCAAGTCGGCCGAAAATACGATCCGAGAAAGGATACTTACCCTTTCTTTATAATTATATTCAATGGATATTTGCGAAAGTAAGGATGTTTTTGTGTATTTTCGGACGTCGCGCGTAATTTATAAGTAGGTAGGTACTTCGTCGAATCCTGTGATTGATATTTCACCCATTTTTCGATTAGATATTTCACAATAGAATCTTTTGATTCAAATCAAATTAGAGTTGTAATTTTTGGACACTAAAATATATTTTAGCATGGTTTCTATGACAATACAAATCATTGACGATTTGAAGGGCAATTCCCATATTTTTAAGAACGTTCGCATTTTTAATCTCAGTCTCAATCTGTCAAAAATACAATCAATTTACACACATTTTGACAAGTTTTTGACATTGGTTGTCGCTGAGATGAGATTGCGACTAGAATTTGAACGATTTTTAAACACGAGAATTGGCCTTCTGATGATGAAAGCGGACTAAAGGAAGAAATACACGAAAAGAATATGGACTTTGAATGTTACCTAACTCCTAAAAAGATTTGGACGAAAATTACAATACCTACCTTGGGGTTTACTTATAAAGGATGATTAAGTTAAGTGACGTTTAAACGTCAAAAATATGTGATTAAACAGTCGTTAGTCATTACTTATCTTTAAGCAACTTTTATGAAGCAAGATTAAACCTACACCTATGTTTCCAATTCCCGTCCCATATTGATTTCCTCAAATTCTTAATCTCTGTCCAAGATTCCAATTTCAACTTCCTAACCATAGAGCAGCACTATATTTTTATCTTCAAAGAATCAGCCCTTTCGCACGTGCCCAACATAAAATCCGATATATCTAAAATTGTAGTGCATTTTCAGCTAAAGTGTAGATATTTATGAGATTGACATTGACATCCTTCTCGTAATCAGGTAGCTACACCCGTTGGCGGAGCGGATTTGTCCTTGGATTACTAAAGATCTGAGAAAATGTTATCTACATTAAATTTTTCATCTAGCTTTGATGTTTATTCCTATGTTGGGACTTGGAAATGTTATTTTGTTAATTATTTTTAAAGTAGGCAGCTCTATTATAGGACTCTTTGCTTTACCTACTTAGGTAAATGTTTAGAATTTACAGTGCCATTTATTTCATATCTATCAATAATTTCTTTTTTTGTTAATACAGAGAAGACTTTCCTTCATTTTCGCATACCTAGTCATACTGCGTGGAAGAAAAGCTCGTGACGGTGTTTCTAAAAAAGAAGTCCTTCAAAATGATTCAATTGCCGTACCGTTTTAATCAATGAAGCGCAAAATGCTGTGGTATTAGAAATTAGTACCTATTTACTCCTTCGTATAATACTGTTCATTGTATAAAACACATTATTATCCGAAATTATCAATAACAGAAAAAAAACACATTAAAACGACAATTTGATCAATTGCGAATTTTGCCTCTTCAATGTTCAAAACGTCAAAAGATTCAAACACCGATTCGCAATGCCGTTCCGATTCGCATTCCCGTTCATGGTACATCCCTACATCCCCACCTTCGCACTCAGTAGGCTGGTTCTAGAAGATAATCGTTCCGCCCAAAGCTACTGAGAGCTTCATCTTACGTCTTCAAGGGAACCAGTTTGGTCCAGATCCCAGTGGTCCATCATTTATGTTCTTATATTTATATCGTTCGTTATTATTGTAGGGTGAGGCGCACTGTTGACGTCCGGACGAAGGATGAAATAAAAATAGGGCTGACCTTTTTGGAAGTAGTGGTGTTTTTTTCTGAGAAACTAATTTTAATTTAAGAATGCCTATAGTTTTATCTAACAATAGGAAGTTCAAAATTTTTTTTTTACGGATTTAAATGAGTGTGGCTTCCTTCTTAAATTTAAGATAATACTTTTATATCGTATTTCATATAGTTTTTATTGTATTTCTTATAGTAGGTAGGAACTGCTCTTTGATTTTGAGAGACTGCCCCGTTTTTCTAATGGTCGCACGCACTAATGCTGTGCATGAGATCCTGCGGGGCAATTGCGTAACACATTATCAATCGGAAGCAGTTTCATTTTGACAGTTCAACAATATACCTACATTGCGTTATTTACGTGTTGAGCAGTCAAATTTTTCGAGCTTATGCAGCAATGGATTAGCAATATCCTTCAAAATGAATCAGATTAGGGTGCTGGGTTCGATTTCCAGATCGGGCAAAGAGTTAATGCATTTTCCATCTGGATACTCTCAGTACCAGCCCGGAGTCTGGATTTCTGCTCGGTTGATGGCAACAGGCTAACCCTCTATTACATGGGACTTAAACATAACTGCCGAAGTATGAAAAATATGAGTGTTACTCTTACACCTCTGCCTAATCCATTAGGTCCAGGCGCGACGTCTTCCTAAAAATTTAAGATACTTTTGTATTGTATTTTATACAGCAATATCTGCTTATTCCTTCAGATAATACAAGCGTGAAGGTGGAACGTAACACGAGCAAAACATCTTATTTCGACCTTGACATTTCCTGTGAAGATTATTATATTTTACGTGGGTATGGACTTTTGGAGCCACGCGCGTGTTTATGAGTTCGAAAAATCAATAGTAAATGCTAGAGTGAGACTGTCTGTCTATCTGCTCGACTTTTACAATTCAACTAAGATAGGGTAAAACATAATATCATTCTTAAATTCCTCGGAAAAGTAGGCAAGATTGTCTATGGAGTTCTTGCCCGTTCTTTGGCGTGGGCAACTATGTAGCTTCATCTTTCTGACCGACTCCTTGACAATTCGAAAGTGCCTGTGATTGGTTTAATTGAAATTGATGCTTTGAGTTTGAGTTTGGCAGAAATAGAGGTAAATAGGACTTCATCTCGCTAGTTAGGTTATGAGTTCCATATAGCATAAGCAAACTCAGCTTATAATGTTCCCACTGCTGGGGCACAGGCCTCCTCTCGGTGAGGAGTTAGCCAAAATCCATCACGAGGGCCCAGTGCGGGATGGTAGATGTCACATGTCTTCGAAATTTGGTTCTAGGGCATACCGGTTTCCTCAAAATGTTTTCCTTTTACGTTGTGAGAGCTTAAAACATAAACAAGTTTAAAATGATAATAAACTATAGTCCTTGATATCGATACGTTAAACCTTGACATTTAATTTCGCTGTCAACAATGAACTTTTGGGTTTAATGTCAATATTTGATCTCGGAGGAATGTTTCTTTCTTAAATTACAGAAAAACCAATTATATTTTTTAACTTTTTGTGGAACTTCCTTATTGTTGGATCTCACAGTGAAGACAGGAACTTTTTTTTGTATTAAGTACCTATCAAAAAACACCCGCAACCGCACTGGCTCGAGTGGTTGATTACAGCCCACTCCCTCTCGAAGAGAGGAGGCCTGTGTCCCAGCAGTGGGAAAATTATAGGCAGATGATGTATCAAAAAATCTTTTTACTATTTTAGCTAACTATATGTCCTAAGTCAAAAGAAGCAATGGGCATATGTAAGGATCGTAGCAGGTGGCGTTCCGTAGTTTTGGCCCACCAGGAAAAAGGTGCATGTTGATGTATGTATGTCAATCAGAAAGAACTATAGATCTAAAGATCAGTTATACCCAGTTTAACCCATCCGCTTGGCAATCTAAAACTAGAGAGCAGCAAGCACACCTAGAATTTTGTCAAAAAATCCAGTCTGAGACTGACAAAACCTCCTTGGTTTTAAGATCAAAACGTAATCAGGATATTTACAAAGTAATAAGTTATAAGTAGTATCCATACCAAATGTCACATCAATTAGTACCTACTTCAACAGTAATCATTGTAATTTCCACTGAACCTGCACGGACCACTAGCAGTTTCCAAGGAAATTACTACATATCCCGAACCGAGTCTATTTGCGTAGTTTGGTATTAATTTTGCCGAACGGCATTTAAAGGGTACTGAGAATTCAATTAATTCTTGTAATAATATCGGTAGATGGACCTTCAAACAGAAAATATTGATGTTGTTACTATTTTTAACATGACTGAACAGGATAACGATGATTGAACAAGCGTAGAAAAAAAAACTTAAAGATTCCCACTGTAACAAAGTAAGTAAGTTAAATAACAACGGACAGAAAAGTATTTGAATAATCCTATTTAGGGCTAATTTCACCAAATTTTTATAAGTACCTTACCTAGAATAAGTCTTATGCTGAAAAAAAATTTTGAATTTTTGACAGTTTTTCCATACTAAAACTGTCAGACGTCAATTTTATTTCACGGAGAAAAGATGCCTACTTTGGTAAAATAAAATGAGCCCTTGGGGCAGTAAATTCTACTGCTTTTTGATAACCTGTCAGTGAAAATCTAAGATAAAAAAATTACTTAAATAACTAACATATAATACAATATAGGTACTCTAGTTGTTACATAATGTAACATAGGCCAGTAACAGGCACAGTCACCCGAACGCAGAAGCGTATGTTCAGTGTGTATACGGGACAAAAAACAAAATGAGAGCCGGTGAATGGCCGCCTGCGCCGGAGTGCCAGGGCTGACCAATGGGAAGACATAAAATCTTAAAACTTTTATACGTATATGGACATTACCTATAGATGACGGGTCTTTGGGATAATTTTGAAAGATTTGGGCCAAAAACAAAAAACCAAGCATCATTTTTATTTCATTTTATTTTTTATTATTATCCGCGCAAAGTTACGTATTTTTCTTCCATACCTACTTCTCTATTAGTCGTCATCTCGGTAGTCACCTCTTTCTAGCCATAATTATCATCTTTTATCGAAAAACTACCGATATTTTTACCAAATTGATTAACAAGGAAACAAAAAATAACGTTACAACAAACTGTGTAGGTAGTAAAATTATAATACTTAGGGCGAATTCCACCAAACTTTTATACCTAAAATAAGTCTTATCCTGAGAATAAATTTTGAATTTTTGACAGTTTTTCCTAGAACTGTCAGACGTCAATTTTATTCCACGGATAAAAGATTCCATGACTTTGGTAAAATTAGTGAAAGAAAAAATCTGACTAGAATTTGAGAAGAAATATGTGACAAAAACTTAAGAACGAAAAATGCACAAAATGTAGTAGGTACTATTTATTACTCATAATCAATAACACAAACTCTAGTCAGATATTACAAAAGACATCAAAATTCAAACTATTCCAAACTCCTTTTTTCGAACTGACCATCATTTGATGTATTGATATTCCTGTCATACCTCTTTTAGTGATTTCAAAAAAAGAACGCTTAAAATGGCGTTCGGACGATCGGTTGTAGCAGGGCAGGTTTCAACAGGGCTGGCCACTTACAGGTAAAACTATATAGTTGCGGCTACTGTAATAAGAAATAATTGTGATATAGGTACATTAATTACTGGGAATAGGTTACGAATATGAGGGTTAAGAATGTTTTATAATTATATACTAATATTATAAAGGTTTGTACCTTTGTAAGTCCGTATGTAATTTCCGGAACTACCATATTTGAAAAATTCGTCGTATTTGAGAAAATCTTTTTGCATTTGATAGCCCAGTTCTTGAGGAAGGCTATAGGCTATTTAACATCACGCTACGACCCTTGGGAGCCGAGCAAAAAGAAAAAAAGAAAGATCGCTAAGCGAAAATGAAGTGACACTACGGGCAGGTGATCCGATGCGACGGGGTGGGTCGTGAGTACAAGAAATTTTACGCGGACGAAGTCGCGGGCAGAAGCTAGTAACTAATAAATTAAATTGATACTGAACTGAAAAACAGTTAGGTATAGGTAGAAGCTAAAACTCTTCTTTGGCTTCTCTCTTAGTAATTTATTTTCCTAATTTTTCTTTATGAAATATACTTTATTTATTGGGCGTTAGGAAAATTAATGTAAATACATTATGTAAACTAGGTACCTATATTAGTAATTATGTATACTACTAACTATTTACATAAGGTACTAAACTAAATAGGTAACTAACTGCTTACATATTCACAAATGATTTCCACTTCCTCATAAATAGCGCAGTTTGATTTAAAATTCAACCAACAACCTTTTTTCAGAAAATTTTAGAATTTTGAAGACAAAATTAGGCGTTTTTGGAATAGGTGTCTATAGGTACATTATTTCAAGAACCTGACAATCTATAAAGGCACTGCAGAAACCTCAATCGTCTAAAACTTTAGCTGACCATAAACTACAAAAATCACCAGCGTTCTTTTAATTCCTGTAAAACTTCTGACAGCCCTACAACCATGCGTCAGCAGGGCAGTTTGACAGCTTTTGAGTCGCGTTCGCTTTTTGAATTGTGGGCGTAGAGTATCTTTTTTGATTCGATTGGCTTAGGTTGCCAGTCATTCTGCTTAGTTTCTTCTTTTATATTTTATCTGTACAAGTTTTGTTCATTAGTCAGTATGGAAAACCGACTGATATTGTGGCTTTTATGTGGTCACAATGAGAATGATGTCGAGTAACTTTATGTCTTCTCTTTTAAATAGTTTCAATAGAATTGTTTGATAAATAATGTTATCGGTATGAGCTGTTTTGTTGACGATTTCACAAATATTACGTGAATAATGTAAAGGAATTCCCTTTGTCTGGTTTAGTCAGAAGATAGCTTGACAAACCAACTCTTCTAAAAACCATTCCTTTTAGGGTCGTCGGGTAAAAACATAACTCTGTCTTTGCTGTAACGCAGTCGGTCAAAAAGCTCTTTTCATTTGCCGATAGTACAGACGCCAGCACATCAAGCTACTACAATCTGTCAAAATCCTTTAGGTAATAGATTTTCAACTTTATCGCTATAGCCTAAGGTTCAAAGTTGATTGGGAAAATTTGACATAAATAATAATTATATATTCCATACTCAGATATAATAAATAGCAGTGATACAATCCAATCAAGTCCAAGTTATAAAAACTGGACCACTTACGCAAGATTCCATTTGTTTGTCCATTTATATATTTCAATTGGAAACAGTAACCAATTATATTGAACCCGGCAAATATATGAAATAAACAAAATATAACGCAGTTACTTTACTATAAATAGAAACATGTTTCGAGTTTGTTTTTGTCCACAAACGTACGAGAGGCCACGAAAGTTCACGAACTGTTTTGTTATTAATTTTATTATTGTAAAGCTTAACCCAATTTAATCAATAGCTGATACTCTTTCAAGTTTTCCACATTAGCCCTTATATTTACAAAGTACTTACTTTGTTTTTTTTTTTTTGTTGATTCGCTGAAGTAACTCCAGATGGCCTACCATGATCTAATTAAAAACGATTCAAAAACAAGACATTTCTATGTATGATAAATGATTCAGAGTGTGATTAATAGTGTTTTACGTAATTGGGGTGCAGGATTTTTAAGCCGAAATGATCATGGTGATTGGGCCAAAAACCCGAACAAAGCCAAAGGTTATTCCTAGTATAAAATAACCATACGTTTCCACCGATAGCATTAATATAAGGTCACAGTTTTATCAGTTCAATAAATGCTTTTTATGAGTCACTGTATACGCGTTAATAATATGAGCTATTGAAACGTTCATCGCACTTATTGAGGTTCGTGCACTTTTCATATACCTACCTACGTTTATTATTAATAAATGATAAGCCCATTATTATTCTGATTACGACAGTAAAATGTATTTTCCGAAAACAATTGGTTAGGATTACGTCATCATTCTCCTGTCCTTATCCTAATTAATTTAGAATCGGCGCGACTTGTCTTTTTCTTCCATAGTTCTTATTAGTCGTCATCTCGATAGTCAGCTCTTTCTAGCCATATCATCTTTCAGACAGTCCAACCATCGTTACTTTGGTCTACTATGTTACCGTCAATACTCTAAATATCTATGGTATTAAAATGGTGTTGTCTGGTAATTTGTCCCCTGTAATATAGACGTTGTAAAATATTATTTTAGTTTCTGGCCAGGTGGCCTACCATGATCTAATTAAAAACGATTCAAAAACAAGACATTTCATTTAGGTTCCTAAACTGCATCGCTTGAGCTGCTCTATGGACGTTATGGTACCAAACAAGTATGAATGAAGCCAAAACTTGCGACTCAGTTTGGGACAATCGCTGTCAGCAGATGGCACGGCCTAAACTGAATCGTTAATCTGACGTCATGGTACGAATTAGAGGAACAGTTCAGTTTAGGTCCTAAAATGGATCGCGTTAAGAGCTTGTGGTAGGCCTCCTGAACTGGCGTTTTGTATAAGTAGTAAATATTCATTTTGAAGGCCAATCTTTCACACAGTCCATCCGTCGTTTCTTTGGTATTCCGCTACTCATATAGCCACCGCACATTCATACTCAAAATTTTCCTCACGACATTTTCTTCATTCCTCCGCATCGTATCACATATCAATGATCGTCATCATCATCATTTCAGCCCGGAATCAGCCAGTGCTGTATAGGCCTCCCTTTCTTCCGCCAAACTTCCCGACTTCCCGTTTCCGTGGGTCTCTCATCCAGGTGTTTCTCGTGACTTTGACGATATCGTCAACCCAGCGCGTTTTTGGACGGCCCTGGTTCCTTTGGCCTAACCTTGGCCACCAATCGGTCACAGCTTACTCCGTCGACCGTCTCCTCGTCTAGCTAGATGTCCTGCCCAACTCCAGTTGAGGCGCGACGCCTTGTCCCCGACGCGACGTCGTATGATAACAAAACGTATTTTCCGAAAATGATTGATTAGGATTTTGGAGTATTTATATGGGACTTGAACATGGTGATGTATGAGTGTGTTCTTTTGCCCACTATGGTGCATACTTGCCTATAAAACCGATTTCACATGATACACTTTGTGTTCATTTTTGCCTTGCATTTGGCATTTGTCACTCGCAAGTGAAACGTCTCAACACAAAATGAATTAAATGTAAAAAAATAATTAATTAATTATGTTAGATTTCGGCACTCGGGGTAGCACTCGCCTACCGAATGATTGAAAAATGAAATGAAAGGAGCATTATGAACGTTCATCGCTATATTTCTTTTTCCGGTGTCGCGTGAGCGTGGAATGAAACAAAAATGAACCTTCGAATATAGACTTAAGTTAACAAATTCAGCTGAGACTTGGAGTCTCCCTGGTTTTAACCATAGGCTATCTACAGGCTGATTCAAATTACAAAATACAAAGGCCCTACCTACTCCCAAGTCACACCACACACACCTTTAGTCAAGGGATCTATTTTTATCCTTACTTAACATATTAATCATTTAATTAATTATTAACAAGTGACCAGCGAGGAAGTGACAATGACGTACCTATAGTCAACAATAAAATTAGTAATACAATGATTTAACACACGGAATTCCGGTGTCCGTCTGTATGTTTGTCAACAACTCAGAAACTCATCGGCTTAGTAATTTATTTTAATGAAGCATTCGTTAGTTATTAATTCGTCTGTTGTAGTGGGATTTTTCTAAAATATTTATTGTTTGGTTGTGTTGAATCATGTGGATGTAAATTCCCTTGATAATTAAACTATGTAGGTATGTGCCTGTTGTCGCACATTCACAAATGCTTATCTGAAGGCCAATAAATTCCCAGAATTAAAAACGGTCAAAATCTAGTCGCAATCTCTTCTCAGCGAAATTATCGATGTCAAACAATCTAATACATTTTTTGACAGATTGAAACTGACATAAGAATGAGAACGTTCATAAATAAAAAAATGGAATCACCTACCTACTCTTCTGTTTTCAAATCTTATGTCAACTTTTTTTTTCTTTTGGCTTTCATGTTAAATTATGCGGTTGGTGGTCGGCGGTAATATTGGTAAACTAATCACAGAGCAGCCACAACCACCCCACATAAGATTTAGTAGGTCCTAGTAGATGTACTGCTCACAGATTTAATCAGGTTAAAGGACCAGGATATACCGTAGGATTAATATTAATTCCCAGTGAAAATTCAGTCACTGGCAAAAATTGGTTTAGGGTCCCATTTTCGTTTGATATTTTTAGACCAGTTCTATGGAGTGTTTTTTTGGCTATTCGTTCTGTATACTTTAAACAAAATGTCGCCTTTGGCTCCAACTGCTTGAATAAACACATGGCGATAAATCCTCCCTTCATTCCTTCATTTCCCGATTTCCAAAGGTTCACCCTTCATCTAAGTCTCTTCCTTTCTACTGCCATAGCCGTCCATACTAATATTACATAAATATTATAAATGCGAAAGCGTGTCTGTCCGTTTGTTACCTCTTCACGCTTAAACCGCTGAACCAATTTAGATGAAATTTGGTATAGAGATAGTGTAAGTCCCGGGAAAGGATATAGGATAGTTTTTATCCCGGTATTCGCACGGGATTGAGACTTATGCGAGTGAAACAGCGGGGCGCTGCTAGTCTGCTATATATTTTCTTTATCAAAATAATACGTAGCAAAGCATAATGACTCGGTTGAGTCACCAGGCACCCATAAATGAAGACAAGATACTGCCAACCAATGTTGGTAGTTTACATGTTATGGGCTCATCAAGTTTACAGTTTAATGTGGAATAATTTTACTGGTGTATGTAAACTCTGGTAGATACTTCATAGACGTGCCTAGGAAGTATAGTAATTTTATTCTAGGTACATCGTCTTCACATTATAGGTACTACCTATGTAGGTATACAAAATATGGTATAACATTTGAAAACTTGAAGAAAGAGTGCTGCACAGAGATACGAAACTGTGATTAAGGTTTTAGTGAGAAATTATACGATTTATAAAAAGAAAACTTCAAGAAAGTTAATAATAAAAATTTATTGGCATAAAAATGTGTACAAACAAAGTAAAGCCCTGACTCCCGCGCTAGGTAACAAACACCTGAATTACAGGAGCCAGTGTCTTCTCCCAAACAGTAGGTTCTGGATTTTATGCAATATACATCGTTCGTATTTACGACAAACAAAAATAATAATTAAAATAGCTAAATAGTAGTTACATTATTAAAGATAATTATAAATTAAATTATTGAAAACACTTTTGCACTGGGTCTACTCAAAAATGTCTGAAATGTGGATGCCAACCTTCTTATTCGCTATATCAAAATAATAATATGGCCAATATATTTGCCAGATGTGGTGATTCTAGCCTAGCATTTATCAATTAGCGATTAAATAACACGCCAGAATCATCACGACCCGTAGAAATACTTACCCTCTATTTTTTACTGAAAAACATGGAACATGTTGGGTTTTATTTATAACACATTCTCTGACAATACATTGAAGCCGAAAGAATATCAACAAAAAAAAACAAATCAATTTAAAAACATCAGTTCCATAATTAGCAATATCAAAATAAGTATATAAGGATCAAAGCAGATAGCATTCTGTAGTTTCTGCCTATACCCAAGGAAAAAAGGTGTGAGTTTATGTATGTATGCGTAGTCTGCATTCGCGATTTGTTTGCCAAAAATGTAAACAAATATGAGTTTATGGAAAAATGACTTTAAATCCTACACAATAAAGTTCAGTTTACGCTACAATTTCAAACATTATTTTTATAACTTTTTCAATAGTGCTAAGTAGTCACTCTGAAATCAACTTACTTAATTAGGTACCATTGAAATAAATTTGATATTTTTTTAACTTGAAATAATATTATTAATTTGAAATATAAGTTTGCTTTTGAAACAACTTCAGTTCTATAATTACCAATACGTTCTCAGCCAATATCGAAGTTAAAAAGTTCGATACAAAAGTGCTAGAACCAGTCTGTCTGGGTATGACGTGCCGAATCAGGGCGACAACCTCCAGATGGAAAACAATGCTCCTGACGGTTTATTACTCCCCGTTAGTTTAATACTCATTTTTATCATTGTGTTGCTACATTATCTTAAGTTTGTGCGTAGCATTCTGGGTAGTAAAGACTGCGTAGGTCAATATCTATCATTTATTGGGAGAGTTTATTGCTATCTGAGTCTTATTGAGGAAGTCTAAGGGCGTTTGTGCACTACAAGAAATTTTACTGTCCCATCACGCCATAAATGTATGTACTAGTTTGTTCACTTAGTTAAAAAATCTGACAGTAAAATTCCTTGTAGTGCACAAACGCCCTAAAGACTTTTAATGGAATTAGGTTTCATGTATTTGGTAGTGATGTGAATATGTGGATTGTGACTCCAATCTGTAGGGCAAAGACCTCTTCTTGTGCAGAAAAGGAATGGTCACTATTAACCTTGCACATTGTATGTTGGTGGCGATCCGCTATCAAATCCAAGATTCCTCACGATGTGTCCCTTTACCGTAAGGTAAGGTACTGTTCAAGAGTGACAGAATACTAGGTTAGGTTTCAATGCCCCAACTTAGTGCTTAAAAAGCAGGTCTTTAAACCTCCATGGCAGCAAGATAAACAGACAAAAAAGAAAACAAAAGACATTTCTTTTTGTTTACACCAACAGTTTCTATGTGTATAATATAAGTTCTATACGTACATTGTTCAATATTGAATGCTGAAGACTTATAGTTTCCTTGCATCGTTCGAAGCGTAGTATGTAGCACTCCATATCGAGGATAAAGGTGTACAAATGTTAACCTTTATAACTTAAATAACACGCTACGCAGAAGCAAACCGTTGTCTACATTCATACACCAAAGCCAATTCATTCAGACCAAACACCGCCTCACAGAACAACAACCCCAAAGATGAAAACACCGAAAAATATGACATGAAATATTAGCAACAAGAGTGTAGGAGGCTAGATCGATACTGGTCGAGTGGACGATTCGACGGCGACCTATAAAACTGCTGCTAAGATGCTGGGGTGAGATCGCCTGGGGTGGCGGTTTCAGATGAGCTAAGTTGTGGATAAGTTTCGGGTTAATTTTTTTTTGGGATTTGTGTGTAAGTTATCTTTTGATTGGAACAGAATTTTGATGGTCAATTTTTTTGACGATCTGAGGCTGGAGTCTCATTTGCAAAAATGTGACTTATGTATATGCTTCTCATAAACTTTGTTCCTACATTTATTTACTCTACTTTCTAGTCACTTTCAAACAATAAGTAAGATACCTAGGTAGAATGTGTCTTCTGGTCTTCTGTCTTTCATTCGTTCAATCATTTAATAGTAGGTGGGCCACATTAAAAAAAAATGTGGGCCTATCAAACGCTGCTTTTTAAATATTTGATAAAGGTAAATCACTTTTCTTCTGAAAAGTACACATGTTATTTATTATTTATTTATTTTGTTGTTATAACGCGGGATTCAACGGAAATAGCAAATGGGACCCATCGTTAAAACCTGAAAAATGGGATTCAAAAGTGGGATCCAACGAAAACAAATCGGTACTAAGGCATACTTTTTGACTTAGGAGAAACATTAAGGTACCTGGACGGTAACCAATTTCATAAGCGTTTCTCAAGAACTTTATAAGTTTTCGTTTCCTGCTAAGTGACACACTGTCAGAAAAATGTAACATGATCACAATATATATACCTACCTATGTGTGTTTGTGAGCAGTTACATTCAAACTTACAATTAGATATTACATTTACTTATTTAAAGTATACTTAATATATCTTACTAGTGTGGAGGTCCACTCCCAAATTCAAATGCCGCATCCTTCCAGCCAGCCTTCTTTCACTAATCCCAGTCTATCTTGAGGGTCAAAGATCCCGAGCGTGTCTATACGTTTTAGACATTAGACAATGCAGACAGGCTATTTGTTTGGTTACGAGTTCGGACAGCCACGGTGGGGTAGGGCATGGTTCGAAGATGAATTTTTGGTTGAAACGTGTGAGAAAGGTTTACTTACAATTTTTTTTTTTTGGGGATTTTTTCTCTTTGTATTTTCCAATGCTTATTGCGTGTGTTTTTATGTCCTCCATCACTGAACAATTTCTAAGTACCTATAGTGGATTGGTGTATCGATTAAGATGATTTCAATCTCCTTTGGATTAAATTTTTTTATTCGAAAGATTTAATTGTTCTTTTCTCAATTCCTGGAAAAGTGTAACACAGCATGTCCTTCGTATTAGGTTCTTAGAGTAAGGTTATGTGTATACATGTCGCAGCCAACTAGTTAAATTAGCCGTTTAGTTAACCGCCTGGCCTTTGGAAGTAGTGCTCGCCAAGCTTCGCTCTGTTTGCTCGCACGCTGTTGATCACAGTTCTAACCTAACCTAACCCATTTGAAGGGGGTGCCCTGGCTTAGTTACTGCGACCAATTCGGCTCGCGCGTGATTGGTTACAGTTCCAACCTAAACAATAATAGGTACCTATTGATCATTCAGGCCGTTAGTTGAACGGCCGCCGTTTAGTTAAAAGGCTAGGCGGTTAACTAAACGGCTAATTAAACCAGTTGGCTGCGACATACATATACCAATCAGTGACGTTTACAGACGTGGGTAGCATACCTTTAAACGTATACATAGTAAGATCAGGGTTTATCAACATTTGTCTCTTATTCTGCATCAGTCTGAGCCATCCTCATTCACATATCTAATATAAATTACGACACCATCACATCACATCTTCTCTTCGAAAACTACAAATTCTAGCAGAAGGCCGCTTCTCTTAATTAGAAACGTTCAAAATCTAGTCGCAATCTCATCTCAGCGACAATCAATGTCAAAAAGTCGTCAAAAATGTAGGAATTTTAAAAGAGGTATTTTTCACAGATTGAGACTGAGATCAGACTGTGAACGTTCTTTAAAATTACGAGAATTGCCCCTCAGATCCCAATACCTTATCAACACCACATCTAACTTCACAAACTCACAAACTCCACCCACCAAATAACATAGTGACAAACAAACTGACGGATAGGCGCTAATAGTCGCCAAATTGCGGCTGGCACCACGCCAGATGTCACCGAGAGTGAAACGTTACCGCATGAGATGAACTTTGCTCCCGGGATGCTGGGGAATACTTTCTCTATCTTTCAGGCCGGCCTAGAAAGAGATGGCGAGATGACCTGAACGCGTACAACGAGGGCTGCTTCGAGGTGGCGCGGGAAAAGAGTTCCTGGAAGGATTTGGGGGAGGCCTTTGCCCAGCTGTGGGACACTATAGGCTAACAAAAATAAACTTTCTAGGTATAGGATCACAAAAGAGGTTATATCCTCCTGCCCTTATTCTAATTTGTCAGTGGTCGGAGCAGCATTTGTATTGAGTAGCAAACGTATCTGCTCCAGGAGCTTTAATTCTTTATCGTAGCGTGTCGATGGCAAATATGACGTTTTTTCATTCGCTGACGTAGCCAGTCGTGCTTCGGGTAACAGATCTTGGCGATAGGTGACAGTTCCCCTGAACTGTGTGAGGCCTGCTTTGGGTAGAATCCCGATGGTCTCTTGGACACATAAGATATCACAATGCGTCTTGCGAGATAATTCAGAAATAATTTCTGTTTTCTCCTGAGAGATCCCTTCGATGTTGATCGAGATTACACACAAGGCTGATTTTAGGAGCTTTAATTGTCTCTCACACTCCCTTTCTAGACATATTTTTGACAGTCGTTACGAGTCGACAGAAGCCCGGAAGTCTGACAACCAGTCTTACCAACGGTTATCGTATTGCCCAGTAACTGGGTTGTGGAGGTCAGATAGGCAGTCGCTTCATGTAAAATACTTGTATTCAGCTGCTTCCGATTAGACCAGTCTAATCGGAAGCAGCTATGGTGCGGTTGGCATCCAGATGCCAACCGCCCCATAGTTGAGAAAAGGCTAGGCAGGTGATGATGTTATAGAGGAAATCAGACTGCTAAACTAAGATACTTCATACCCTAGACATCGTTTATATCAAGAATAATCCAACTACAACTCATTTCTAAAAATGATTCAGCAGTTTAGGCTGTATGATGTACCAAACTACTTATCTCACAAAGATAACCTCTAAGAAACATACCTCTTCTTTCTTACTTAGCCTTTAATACTGTTTACCCTCTAACTAAATAACTTGGTGGCATACAGACAGTTGCTAATAGGTACAAATTAGTCGCTGGCATCACGCCACAGATGCTGCGTGAGAGTGAAATCTTTAACTACCTACTTGTGTTATATTTATCTTTGATAGTCAAGCCTAGGTTATAGTCTGTAGGGGAGGATGTTGGTCAGATAAACTGGTTGTTTATGGAAAAATTGTAAAAAAAAACCTAGCTCAAATTATTACGCGCAGGCTACAAATTTAATAGCTCTTATAACGTGAAATAGTTTTTGGTGACGTTACAATTTAAAACTCAAACGTCAATGTCGAGTTTGACATTGTAAAGTGATTGTGACAGATCCAATTTAAAAATGTATAATAGGTACCTAAAATTGAAATGTTTCTTGTTTTTTTGAACGCACTAATCTCTGGACTACCAGTCGGATTTGGAAAATTAGTTTTGCCCAATTTTTGAGAAAGGCTATAAAGGCTATCGGGCTATAAGGCTATAGGACTGTATATAGGGCTATAAGGCTATAGGGCTATAAGGCTATAGGTCTGTTTAACATCACTCTAGGACCCTTAGGAGCCGAGCAAAAAGAAAAAAAAGCCAATAAGAACGCTAATCGAAAACAAAGTAAGTAATAGCGCGGGCAGGTGATGCGATATGACGGGTTTGTTCAGGGGAAAAAAAAACTCCACGCGGACAAAGTCGCAGGCAGAAGATAGTTCCTATCTATAAATCCTATCATGAACGTACTTTTATTAGGAGTAAATGCAATTTGTATGACAAATTAATTACACATTGTCTACACAACTGACTTAAATAGAACACTTAAGACTAATTTGAGATACCTAATCCTCGTTCACTTGTGACTTGAGCACGTGTTAAGCATATGAACACAGCACGTATTTACCACGATACTGTGACGTCACAGACATAATGTCTAGTCTACAAGACATGTGTATTGTACCGAGTAGGCGTAAAAAATGCTATGGATTGCAGTTTTTGTGGCCAGTGTTTATGTTGTGTGTTTTTGACAGATTAGGCTGAGTGGTGAATGTCTTTCTTTGCGTTTCTATTTCTAGTATACATGTATTTTGCTCGCCGCTGTTTCTAGATTTTGAAACCTATAGTTTTGAGAATTAATAGGTGAAAGAAGTGAGGTAGGTAGCCGAACGTTTATTTTTTTAAACTACTAGGTATCTAAAGGATTTTTTTTTAGAGTAAGTAAGTAATGTTTGGGATTTGGCGAAAAGATTTTAGTGAGAACATAGAATGTTGCCCTATAGTACCTAAAAAATGTAGACATACAAAATTATTAGTAAAAATATCATTAAAAGAACTTGTTGAAATTGCACTGTGAGCACACACAGAGTAAAAGGGATTTTTTTCTGTAACACAGTTACCTAGAGGTAGGTATGTAGGTAATGCTAAAGCCCCCTCCCCTTGCCTTGACACTGAAACTGTGACAGTTTTTTCGGAAAATACTTTTATTAACTACCTAAGTATATATTAAAACAATTATGTATCGACGTATTCTGATTTTTATTATAATTAAGTAATGCAGATCATCATCATCGTTTTATGATTTAAACAGTTCCAAAACAATGACAATGTTATCCGTACAAAAAATATAAATAGGCCAACGTCACCACCATGAAAAAAAAACTAGCTAGTTTTTAAATTATTTTCCTCATTCACGAATAAAATTCAACACATTCAAATTTCGAACAACCGAAACTCAAAGCACACAACACACTAGCACCACCAAACTAGCATTGAACAAAAAAAAAAAAAGTTACCCTTTTCCACGTTCAGATAAAACGCCACGAAAGCTCTATTAAAAAGCAAAGTTAATCCACAATACTATCTGTATAAACAAATAGTGGGACCGCCATTTTGGCGTGCGGAAAAAAACATTTTAGAAGGCGGAACTAGGCTGGGTTTTTGTTAAAATTCCGAAGTGCGTTGGTTGGGAGGCCCAATAGCGCGAGCGGGCGTGGCTTCTCGATTCCGGTGACTTTCGACAATGACCTGTTTTTGTTCGATGATTCTTGCTAGATGCGATTCTCTTGTTTCGCGTTTGTTTTTTTGGCGTCGGGTTTTGTTAGCGTAGTTCCTGCTGGCTGTTTTTTGGGGACGCTCTGTTCGATTTTTGATTTTGTGTTGAGGTTGATTTTATGAAAAGTATTGTGTTTATGGTAATAAAAACCTTTTAAATGTAGAATAAGTAACAGTACTTACATATTAGTAAACAAATTCTAAAGCAGGTTTTTCCCACGGATTCAGTAAGCAAATCGTACAAACATAGTCTAATTACTCTAAGCGTACAAATATTAAACTTGATAAAGTAGAGAAGTAGGTAGGTGGTGTTCTTACTGACTTACCGTGTTACTTAAAAAAAAATCTAAGATCGGTGATGACTGGCTGGTGATTAAGGCAATTACACACCGTTGTAAAATTACTTACAAGAACTGGCAGTGGGAAGTTATTATGCTTTTACTTTTGCGTTTCACCGACAAACGTTAGAGCTGAATCAGTGATATTATTATCTATATTTATTTTATACAAGACTAGCAGTGCCCCGCGGTTTCACCCGCATAAGTTTCGATCCCGAGGGAATATCGAGATAAAAAGTAACCTATGTGTTAATACTTGTTATAACATATCTTTGTGCCAAATTTCATCCAAATCCGTCAAGTAGGTAGTTTTTGCGTGAAAAAGTAAAAAACATCCATCAATACTCACAAACTTTCGCGTTTATAATATTAACTAGTAGTAAGTAGCGCCTCACAGTTTCACCCGCATACGAGTCGATCCCGGGATAAAAAGTATTCTATGTGTTATTCTGATGCTATAATTTACTGTAAAGTTTCATCAGAACGTGTTCAGTAGTTTTTGCGTGAAAGAGTAACAAACATTCATTCATCCATCCTCACAAACTTTCGCGTTTATAATATTTGTAGGATAGTAGGACTAGTAGGATAGTAGGATGTTGTCCGTTTGAGGAAATTAATCTGCCAAATTACTGTAATTCCTGACAAAAATGTCACTATATTTTACAATTATTTATTTATAAATACAATCAATGTTACACCGCCAAATACAGCTCCGCGCCATGGGCCGTACAGATTAAAAATTCCCGCGTTCGCCAAGTGTTGTCGACTCATCATAATCGATTCTAACGATTCCTCAAATCGATTACTTATACATACCGATATTCGGTTTATTTAATTTTATATATTTATTTATTAAAAATGTTTTATTAATTGCTATTAACAATCATAAACCTTACACTTTCTACCTATTTGGGGTCGGCACAGCATGTGTTCATCTTCTATACCTCTCTATTAGCCGTCACCTCAGTAATGACCCCCTTTGCAGCCATATTATTATCATCTTTCACCCAGTTCATCCATCGTGAGAGCAGTGGTGGCCCAGGGATAACGGCCGCGACTTACGAGTTGTAGGTCGTAGGTTCGAACCAGACAGGCGCTTTACTTTTTGAAAATTATTTCATCACCACTGCTCTCAAAACGGTGAAGGAAAACATCATGAGGAAACTGGCATGTCTTAGGGCCAAACATTTGAAGACGTGTGACATCTACCAACCCTCACTGGGCCCGCGTGGTGGATTACGGCCCACTCCCTCTCACAGAGAGGAGGCCTGTGTCCCAGCAGTGGGAACATTATATATATCTTTGGTCTTCCCCTACGGGAACATACCTAACGACATTTTTCTCATTTCTCTGCATCATACCATGCCACAAGAGACCATTATCACTTTCAACTTATTAGCCCACCAACACTGCTAACCCCCGACACGTTAAAACACCAACATTAGCACATGTCTGCGTATCTTTCCGCACTAAAGCGTGACGCACACTGAGCTCTTACTTTAATTAGATCGTTCAAGGCGCGCCCGGTGACGCTGATACAATTCGGTGCGTTGTACAGACGCCAGCACATCAAGTTACTACAATATGTCAAATTTCTTTGATAGATTTTGAACTTTATCTCTGAAGCATAAGGTTCAAAGTTGATTGGGAAAATTTGACAGATTGGGGTAGCTTGATGTGCTGGCGTCTGTACTTCGAAGCGTTTTTTTTTTGTTTATTCTTTTTATTTTTTGCCAATTTCTCAAGTTGAAGTCTCCTTTTATTTTTTGCTGACGCTGACACTTTGAAGTGTTTTGAAGTTAAGACTGCCGAGCCTTTTCCCAAGTATGTTGAGGTCGGCTTCCAGTCTAACCGGATGCAGCCGAATACCAGTATTTTACATGGAGCGACTGCCTATCTGACCGCCAGTTACTGCATAATACGATATCCCTTAGAAAGACTAGTTGTCAGACTTTCGGGCTTCTGACAACCCGTAAAGACTGTCAAAGATTCACGAATGACAGCCGAACCGGCTTAACGTGCTTTATGAGGCACGGCAGGTCTTGGTATGTAAATATGGTCACCCATCCACGGACCGACCGTGGTAAGCGTAGCTTAATCTGATCGATCGAACCCATGCGGCTGTTATTACTTAGCCACGAGCCCCTCAGGTTAAATCAGGGTCGTTTTAAAAAAGTTGTTTCTTTGGAAATAGTTTGGTATACCTAATTTATGCTGTTACAATAAAAGCCATGTTTATGGCAACAGACTGCAGTGCAGGGCTGATAAAAGTTAGGTATGTATAAACAGATTATGTTTCATTTATTTATTTTTGAAACTAGTCCATTTCGTCCCAGTTAAATCCCTTTATTTAAAATTATCCTGTGTTTAGTTTACCTAAATGTTATATTTACCTGAATTTGGCTGTCTATTTTGCCTGATATTGTATTCATTTTCAACGTTTCTTAGTCATTAATAAAATATATTATATAATAATTATTAAAAGCTTTGAGCTCAACCAATAACATCCCAGTAAAATCTTGGAAACATTATTATTTTAACCACGGATTTATGCAACGACTTACTCACTATAATATTTCATGACGTTGGCAATGATTTACAAGGTTTTTGTAAATGATAAACCCTTCGTCTTCTTGTGGTAAAGCCCTATAAATACACAATTAATAAAGAATTTCTGTATCATCACATACACGCGGTCTAAAGTACTTTTTGTATCAAACTGCAGCCATTGGTACTTATTTGTTAATAATTATTAGTAATAAGGTTTTCCTGTTTTCAACTTGGTGCATTGTAGTTTTCTAATTAATATTGATATTTTGTTCTTATGACCTATTTTGATAGTGTTTTACTTGCTATTTGGTTTGATGATATAATTAATTTATATTACTTTTGTGTTTTAATGGTCTAAGTTCGATAATTTTATTTACAGTATTATTGTCGTTCACTGCACAACAAAGCAACGTATGAAATATATAAACTTAACAGAAAGTACAAACGCATATATTTAAAATTAAAACAATTTAAAATAACAATTTCATAAATCCAGAGACTATGCAAAAAAAATGGAACACTTTTAAAAAAACTTGCCAACAAAAAAAAAAATGCCAAAATAATACATTGATTTATTCAAAAAATATCCCACAGATACCAAAATGCTCGACACTTGGCTTTACACAAACGAATACACATGTTTAAAAATATAAAAAAAGAAAAAGACATCTGCTGCAACTCTTTATAAAGGAACCTACCGTATAGTTCAGTCGAACCCACACATACCGTATAGTTCAGTCGAACCCACACATACCGTATAGTTCAGTCGAACCCACACATAACAGTAATTTTCGTCTCGTCTGAATCAGATACGATGACATGAGGACAACATCCAAACGATCCACTTACGTATTTTTCTTGTTAGGTACGGAGATCTTTACTTCAGATTTGTTAGTCGTGATTGAATCGTACGTGTCCCGTGACCTATAAACGATGTCATTGTCGCACCTACGGACTTACTTTAGCGAATTCAGGAGGCCTACCACAAGCTCTTAACGCGATCCATTTTGGGACCTAAACTGAACTGCTCTTCTAATTCGTACCATTACGTCAGTTTAACGATTCAGTTTAGGCCGTGCCATCTGCTGACAGCGATTGTCCCAAACTGAGTCGCAAGTTTTGGTTTCATTCATACTTGTTTGGTACCATGACGTCCATAGAGCAGCTCAAGCGATGCAGTTTAGGAACCTAAACGGAAATGTCTTGTTTTTGAATCGTTTTTAATTAGATCATGGTAGGCCACCAGTAGTCTAATTGGCGTAGTTATATTATTGAAGTTTTCTTAATGCGCAGTTGCTGATAGTCACCGTTTTATTACTCCTTTGTTTTGTTAAGTATTTGGTCTTTCCATCTGGGATTTCTCGGTGACAGCTCAGAGTCTGGATTTGTACCCATGGCAATATCGAGCATATTGC
The DNA here is from genome assembly GCA_914767645.1 of Hydraecia micacea. Taxonomy (NCBI): domain Eukaryota; kingdom Metazoa; phylum Arthropoda; class Insecta; order Lepidoptera; family Noctuidae; genus Hydraecia; species Hydraecia micacea. The sequence continues at coordinate 3,359,799 of OU611798.1, forward strand.
CATGGGCCCCCTATTACATGGGACTTAAAGATAACAAGCGAAATGTGGGTGTACCTACTTTTGTTGCTCTCGAAGTTTCATTTTATGACATTACATGTTTTTTACTGTTTATTGTTTTAAAGATGAATACCTACTGATTAGCTTAATTTATAATCATGGGTTAACATGTCGGCAATTATAGTTCGTCTTTAAGTCTTCTTTACTACTTTGAATGTGTTGTATGCAGACAGATATATATATATTCCACACTAAAAGTGATGAAAGAAAAGAACTAAAAAACAAACTTTCAATAAAAACAATATTATCACAGCCATGTCGTGATTGGATCGCACGCGTCCCGTGACCCATAAACGTTTATTTGAACACCCATGCACCGCACCCATGCATTACTATGTGAACTAGCCCTTATTTGCGAGCGGTGTTTGCGCTCGGTGTGCGCACGACTTTATCCTAATTGACGTTTAGTTAGATTGTTGTGGTTTGCTACTGGTTTGTTTCTTTTTGAGTTTATTTTGGGTGCGTTGGAGTTTAGGGTGGGTTTAATATGGATAGTAGGTAAAGAGAAACCACAGTAGCTATTGGTAGTGCCCAACCAAAACGTGTTTTAAGTAGGTATATTTTTAAGAAATTAGAGAAGAAAAATAACAAACAATTTGTGAATCTGTTTAGACTATTAATTAAGCCGAAAAGTTTGTTTGAAATTGCTTATTTTTGGAACTAGGTAAGTAAGTACTAGTCGGATTTAAAAAAAATCTTTTTGCACTTGATAACTTTATTTATGAGTAAGGCACATTAACATCACATCGCTAGCACCCTTAGGAGCCGAGCAAAAATAAAAGTCTGAAAGAACGTTAAGCGAAAACGAAGTTATAGCGCGGACGGGCGATGCGATGTGACGGGGTGGGTCGGTGGAAGAAGAAATTTCACGCGGACGACGTCGCGGGCAGAAGCTAATAATAAATATATTTAGGTATCAGTTACCATGTTTTTGGAAGAATGTTTAGTAGGTACCTATTTTAATTTATGAGGCATTGGCGCCAGTTCGTCGGAAAGCACATTTAGCCAGGTGGCCTACCATGATCTAATTAAAAACGATTCAAAAACATGACATTTCAGTTTAGGTTCCTAAACTGCATCGCTTGAGCTGTTCTATGGGCGTCATGGTACCAAACAAGTATGAATGAAATCATGACTTGCGACTCAGTTTGGGACAATCGCTGTCAGCAGATGGTACGGCCTAAACTGAATCGTTAAACTGACGTCATGGTACGAATTAGAAGAACAGTTCAGTTTAGGTCCTAAAATGGATCGCCTTAAGAGCTTGTGGTAGGCCTCCTGTTCTCAAATCGAATGAGACTTATTTATGTATACGTCAGTAGTAAATGCATGCAGTTTATTACACCTATGAAATAAGAGCTAACTGAATTTAAATACAAAGCAATCACAATAAAATCGCGAAATAATAACACTTTATCAATAACATAACAAAACTATAAAATACTTAATACAATGCAATTTAACACATATTATATTAATATAGGCCGAGTTAAACGTTACTGAAAGCAAATAAATATTTATTTAAAAAGGAAACAATTTAAAATACTGATCTCCACTCTATGCAAAAAATTTAAAAAGAAATATTTAAAAAAAAACTTGTAAGTAGTTAGGAAAAAAGATGGACTTATTTTCTCATACTATATTTAAAAAAAATGGAACCGATTTGCGAAAGCAAAAAGCGCGGGTAATCAGTGCTGCAATTTGGTCGACATTGTAGACTTCTAATGATAAAATGAAGAGGCAGCCGCGCCCGTCCGCGCCCGGTGCACGCAACGCAACGATAAAGGCGAGGCACACATCGTTGCGTGTTGCGGCACGCATCCTATCTTATGGAAATTATTTCTTTTATATTTTATAAATAGGCCTATTTTAATTTAATTTTTATCTGTGAACATGATCTTGGATATCGTTTAGTTCAAAAATAATCGTATTCTGTTTAATAACGAAGATCATTTTTATTGCTAACATCTAGTAAATAGTTAAGTTATACATAATATCTAAGGAGTGGTTTTTCAATCGCCAGTTAACTTTTATCCGACGAATAAGTTTGTCATTTTGACAGTTTTGGTATGGTCAATCTGTCAAAACGTCACGTTTATTTTTTAGGTAACATTTATCTAATCATTGAAAAATCGATCCTTAGTTACTTAAACATAACAGATTTTCCATGGCCATAACAAAAGTATAATTTTCATGTAACATTCTAAAAAAATAAAACCATTACAATAACGACGAAAAGCTTTATTCATTCCTACTTTTTAACAACATTACAGCAGGCTCAGTACCTACAAAGCATAATTGACTTGACATGCAATGGTTTAAAACCTCATTAATCATCATAATGATGAAAGATGAAGCCTTAAATAAAGACTAATAGATAGGCAACGTACCAGTTCAATGATCCTATTTAAATGTGGCCAAACCACTTTCAATAATAATTTACAAAAATTTAAACTTTTTTTATTTATACTCCATCAATATCCTCCTAACGCAACCTACCTCAACACACATTGAGGTGCGTCAGTGTGCGACGGTCCTAACGCATGCTTTTTTGCGTGCGTCCTACGTGTTAACGCACTCAAAAGTATCCGCGTTACGCACACACGCAAAAACTGTGTGCGCACGCGAAAAATGCGAGCGCGTAGTTGTGTGCGTGCGTGCGGTGACACGCACACAAGCACGGGCGAAGGACACGCCGCGAGGGCGACGACCCCGCTTTTTTGCCACAGCGCGTATTCCACTACCGACCAAGAGCATTGGCCGTCGCACAATTTTTTTCTTTTTTCCTTTTTTGAAACACCCGAAGATCGTTCACTCGACAGTTGATACTATGCTATTTTTATGTAGTACTGTGGGAATAGGGATATGATGTCAGTGTTATTTATTTTGTTTTATATATCTTACCGGTTTACGTATCCCGTTTGTTTTGATTGCCAGTTTAATTAATGTTTAAGATGGTCCGCCTAGCATTTGTTTTGCTTGTATTTTTTTTATAAAATTGTATTCTGAAGCGTAGTTCGTTTATGGACACGTTTTTACGATAATATAATAATGGGTCAAGCGATTTCAAGGGTTCTGATGTCATTTTGTCATTATTATTATTATTATTTGTTTCGAATACGTATGAAAATAGGGCTGTCGGTATTCGATAGCATGAAATAACAACTTCTGTAGTCAACTTTACTGTCCAGTACATGCAGTCAAGCGGATTTCTTTAAACATTTTACAATTTTAAATACTAAAACGAGTAAAAAGTAGTTTCTGTGAGCATTGTAGCAGTCAATACGTCAGGCAACCATCGGTGGCTGTCAGACCAATGAATGTTACATGACAAGTCATTCGGAGAGGCAAGCGGTTTGTCAAGCCGTAACACTAGAGTACCTTGCTCTGATACTGAGATATACACGAGATAAATATATTAAAAATGAATCTTAAGACAGTTGTGGATAAAATTTATCTTAAATGTCAGTTGGTGCTGACAAAATTATATTTGATTGAGTGTTGACGGTTTTATCGAACTTCTAGTATTTGTAATTGGGTAGTAAAGCATGATTTTAGAATATAATTACAGCAAAACAGGAGGCTGTGGGAGCCAAATATCAATCGAATATGGTAAATATAACCTTTAACTAAGCAATGAGCCCTAAACAGTGGCGTAAACACTATAATATTATTTAACACAAGACTGTTGATTTGCAACCTGCGTTGTATTACGAGATAATTCGGAATCCGAATACTTGTTACATAGTTTCACATAAATCACTATGAAATTAACACAGTCGCATTATTTCGAAGGCCACTAAGTCCTAACTTATCGCTTCTAGGAGAATCTAAATCAGAACCTACGGAGTACGGACCTACGCATCTAATACATTTACAAACGGTTCAATATTTTAGTTTTAAATGCGTTTTATCACGCGCTAATGTCAACCACGGCTTAATGGTCGAAACTTGTCCCGTTTAAACCGGATCGAAGCGGTTACGGGCAGTTTTTTAGCGCCGTTATGTATCTGGACGACATTTGAATATGGAATAAGAAATGGCTAGGAATGATAGGTAAACTGTTCAAGCAAATAACATCTCGGAGTTTCAAAAATATTTTCGATTTTATCAAAGTTTTAGGAATATATATTTAGCTTCATCAATTAGTATCGGGAATTCGTTTATTTTTAGGTATTTGGTAAAATTATTTTCAATTTCCCTAGTTGAATATTTTAATGGAAAATTCTCTTTCCCAGAAACACTTGCACATTATTAGGAACGCTTGTAATATCATCCATCAAATTATTTTTCTTGATGTTCCCGAACTAGTCTTTTGGGAAAACCTGTTTAAAGTGTATCGATTTTAATGGTATTTATTCTGAGAAACACCCCTTTAAAAAGTAGTGAACTGGTCGTTCAATTAACCTAGGTACTCATCTATTGAGAGATGTATCTTTGCTTAAGCATAAGTTACTATCGTAACCTTAACCAAAAAAAATAAATCTCGCAAATTACGCCAACATCTTACATCCCGACAATATCACAAACAACGCTGTTGAACATTCGGCGCGGAGCCCACCCCAATTCCGTCCCTAACCTACCCCAAGCGGACGCACAACGCGTCTGTGTGCGCCAAACGCACACTACCAACTGAACACCTTGCGAATGACGACACGGCGAATTTCGAATGACGACTTCTTTTTTTTTAAATGTTTGTTCTTGTTTACAAATTTTTGACAGCTGTGTTTTTTTTTTTCTTTCACAATGTTGAGGAAGGTTATTTAAGTACATTGAGTTTATGTAATTGTTCATGACATTACGATCGCGAGGTTAAAGCGTGTACGTCTACGTAATCACGTTATCATACTATACGATTAAATCACTGCATTTCTAGATGTTAGTAGTGGGTAATATAGTTACTCAACTTGAATAAACTAGCTTAGCAGTTACATAACGCCAAAAAACATTTCCTAAATTCTCGGTAGCTTACTAACGGTAAAGTCGTAGCTAAGTATGCGCTACCAAAATGCTTACATCAGTAGATTTGTATGCAGACGAAATAGGTCGTTTGCCTTGACGAATGTCAGTCGGAATGTCTACGGGACAATGTTTTCCGCTGACGGCTGCCGTATCTTTAAAAGATTAGCTTGAGGTTAACTGATCACTTGTATCTTATGTCATGCCCGCCTACGGACTTTGCCTGTAACCGTGTTATTTGAAAGTCAGACACGTGTTTAATAATAGTACAACTTTTGACAGTTCTAAAACTTAATTTACTAGCCAAATACCTAATTTTAATTCGAAACGAATATTCATAACCCTACTACAATCTACGTTTAATCCCTTTTAAACAACAATAATTCATTATAAATACCGTCTTATGTGACTCGTCAAAAACATTCATTGTGATTGTGTGCCGACCCATATAATGTGCGGATGTGTGCGTGCCCTACATAAATACAAATACAAATTAAACCCTCCCAATTTGTGTGCGTGCGGTGCGGCCGTGTGCGTAGCTTCTTCGCTCGGAATTCCAAGTTTGAAATTGGAATGAATGACGGTTAGGTTACTGACCTACGCCAATGGCAGGCGTTCCTTTTTTAAATTAAGTTTTTTTTAAATGAATATTGATTTCTTTTTTTTGGATTTTTGTTTAATAAACTACGTAATCGAAAACACACTTTGTTACCTGTTTACGCTCATAGACAAAATAGAAATTAAAAATGGCTGAAATTATTGCGTAATTATATTTTAAGGAAAATTATATTCTGTGTTGTTTCACCTGTCCCACTTAAGTATAAAGTTATGTAAGTAATTGACGTGTAAGTTTAAGTCATAACTTGAAGGCCTATTTCTAGAAAATTGGCGCGCCAATAGGGACGCAGAGGAAGGAAACCTGCAATATAAATTCTTAAGCACTTCCACTGTCATCGCCATTTTGTATGCAGTACTTTTTATTATTGTTACCTGTGAGGAAAAGGACGTGCGTACTATGCGTAAGGTGCATCAGGTAAGACAATTTGATAAGGAAAATTGTTATTTCATTAAAATAATAAATAAAGATAATGAGCAATATAAATATACGCCTCAATTTACTTGTTATATTTAATGGTATCTATTCTACGTATTGGTAAAGCTAAGTGCAATAAATACAGGAATTTTTATTTTTGCCAAAATAAAAGTTTGATTTTCAGTTTTTCCATAGAATTTTCTCTCGGTAGGTAGGTATTTGGCTTTTTTTTTGTCGTTACGGCCTTACGGGTCGGAAGCCCAAGTCTGACAACCAGTCTTACCAAGTGATATTGTGTTACCTTGCATCCGGTTACAGATAGCGCCATCCACAAAGACGCGCCCCACTCCTCTTCCTAATCGCTTACAGTACAAGTGTGTAACATTCCGCTAGTGTTTTAGTTTTGTCGATACACAGTAATTACTTATTAGTGGGTAATTAGTGTGTAACTATAAAAAAAACTAAAACACTAGTGGAATTAACTAGCGATTAGAAAGAAGAGTGGGACACGTCTTCGTGGTTGGCACATCTATAGACTGAAAGCCGACCCCAACATAGTTGGGAAAAGGCTAGGCAGATGATGAGGTATTTCTCATAGTTTCGGATTTTAACCTGAAGTTCCATTATCATAAACTCACCCTTCGTGTGACTGAGATACTTAGTTTTATTGCCCCTGGAGGCCTACCACAAGCTCTTAACGCGATCCATTTTAGGACCTAAACTGAACTGTTCTTCTAATTCGTACCATGACGTCAGTTTAACGATTCAGTTTAGGCCGTGTCATCTGCTGACAGCGATTGTCCCAAACTGAGTCGCAAGTTTTGGTTTCATTCATACTTGTTTGGTACCATGACGTCCATAGAGCAGCTCAAGCGATGCAGTTTAGGAACCTAAACTGAAATGTCTTGTTTTTGAATCGTTTTTAATTAGATCATGGAGTTCTACGCATCATTCAAACAATTTCCAACAACAAAATGAAGTGTCGTTGGAATTATCTAAAGACTTTTCGTGTCATTTAAAATGTCACATTCCTATGAAATTCAAAACAAGAAATGTCATTATGACATAAGGTGTTTTTCTTCGGTCAAACTTTTTCGGTAGCCCAATTTTAGTTCTATACTTGTTTTTGTTAGATATTCATTTGTTTGTAATTCTAATGTTTATTATTCGATCTCATTACATACGATTACGTAATCTCGGTCCAAGATTGTGGTGTTGAGGATCGTAGCGGGCTTATTAGCATCTTGTTCGGCAGACTGGAATGTTAAGCAGTGTTAAGACTAGAAGCTAGGCTTGTTAGTTTACAAGGTATTGACGAAAATGGTCTTAAATTAATAACTAGAAAGATTATTGCAATTGATAATCTATATATATATTATTATATAAAATTCAAAGTCCTAACTGACTGATATATCAACGCACAGCCTAAACCGCTGGTTTTAGAGACATGAAATTTGGAGGGTGTGTTGTCTGTGAAGAGTAAGTATCCACTAAGAACGGGTTTTTCGAAATTCCACCCCTTTGAGGGTGAATGGCGGGAGGGTGAAATTTCACGCGGACGAAATCGCGGGTAGAAGCTAGTGATATACAAAATGTTAAAAGCTTTTTTCATGGACCTTAGGCTGTTTCTGCTCATCGTTGTCAATCAAATGAAATTTCTTCCTAATGTTAATACTTTTATTTTAATCATCATCTGCTTAGCCTTTTTTCCCAACTATGTTGGGGTCGGCTTACTACTTAATACTTTTATTTTAATATTGTAAATTATATATTTTTTTAAATTTATATGACAGTCCAGTTTGATAACTTTTTCTTCTTTGCATGCATTTGATGATCCATCATCATCATCATTTGCCTGCCTTTTCCTAACTATGTTGGGGTCGGCTTCCAACTGTGCTTTTACATGAAGCAACTGCCTGTCCACCTCCACATCCCAGGTTGTGGAGGTCAGATAGGCAGCCGCTAAGGGGTATCGTATTACCGAGTATCTGGATACTGGGTAATACGATACCCCTTGGTAAGACTGGTTGTCAGACTTTCAGGAATTTTGGATTTTTGCATTTGATGATCCATTTTTGGCGAAATACCTACAGGTACCTATATTTTCTCAAGCTGAAATCTGTAAGTAGGTACATATACGACACGTAGTTTACATTAAAATGGCCCCCCCTCTCCTGAATTATATACAATTATATATTTATTTAAATTTTGGCCTACAGTTTTTAATTTAAAATCCCTTTTAAATATTTTGCACAGACATTACCGAAATCCAAACTTCCGGTTTAAAAAAAAAAACCTCTTCCTTGCCATGGTTCCGTAGGTCGCGTTTCCCTATGCGTGTGCGAATGAGACAGAGGATACGAGATCCTCCGTGTAAGAAAGAGAGAGGGTGAGGGCGATGACCTTTAAAACAAATCGTTGTAGAAAGGGTTCGGTTTCAGTAGCGTCCGCAAATTAGGCGGTAATTATATATTTAATTACTTTTTTTGGCGCAAAATGTCGCTATGACAATTTTTAGATTCTTAGTGATTATCTCTCACCGAGAGGAGGCCTGTGTCCCAGCAGTGGGAACATTATAGGCTGATTATGATGAAGGTTTCTTGAACTCCATCGTAAAGAAAACATCGCGAGGAAACCAGCATCCTAATTGCGTAACACATTCAGTAATATCATACATAAACTCACAAATTCCTCCCATGGGGATAGGCAGAAACTATAGAACCTACTCCTTTTGCTTCGTTTACGTTCCAAAATAATAAAAAAAAAATTGTTTTCATTTTCACATTATGGTGACAATTAACGTTACTTGGTGAGTTGATCTGTCAATGTTAGGGTAAATATTTCTCTTAGTTTGTAGATTCTTACTTTTTTTATTATAGTTTTGTTGTCTGTTGTTCAAATTCTTATTTCTTTTATTTTTATGTCGTCTGTGGTCAAACTAAAATCTGTTAGAAGTTTCATAGCCCATGAACGTAAGATGCTTACGTTTCTTAACAATTAGGATGATTGTAGTAAGTCGGTAATAAAATAGTTATTTATATATTTATATAATACTTATTATAAATGCGATATTAAGTTTGTTTGTTACCTTATCCTGAAATTTAGCATAATACGTTGTCAGGTATATAGAAACGGACATGGACGGCTCAGGGAAAGAGCCGCACGCCTCAGCCGCCGCGGGAGACGCTACGGGCGTCGGGAGCCGCGTGACGACTCCCGGCCACCGTAGGCGCGGGCCTGCGGACGGAGAGTAATGGGTAGCTCCCCGTCCGATCAGGACCAGGCCCGTGCCGGACGGTGCGTATGTGTTCCACGCGCGCCTCAAAGAGATGTCAGCATAAAGGAAGGGGCCCGCCAGGGCCGAAGCCTGCCGGGGTAGCGGGATCGTCCGAAAGGGTTACCGCTGCCCCGGAACATAAAGGGCTAAGGAAGGAACACGGTGGGTTTTAGTCAGTAAGAGTCTGACACTCCCTTCCGCTCCACCCAGAGCGGGAGGAGTCATTAGATGATTTCCCATCCACAAAAAAAAAAAAAAAAAAAAAAGGGTACCTTTCAAAAAGTGCTGTTCCCGAGGAAAATAACAATAACGTTATTATGATAATAGATGGCGCCACGTGTCTATTGAACTTGGTCACATTATTTAATTCTGAGGCGGTACGATGTTCGCCGGGTCAGCTAGTTTAGTTATAATAATACCAGCCTATTATTGTCCCACTGCTGGGCAAATACCTCTTCTCATACAGAGAAGGCACGAGCATTGAGCACCACGCTTGCTCAAGACGGGTTGCAATAAGAGCTTTTCGAATTTAATTATGGGAATGAGATTTGCTCTATTTTATCTTAATTTTTAACTACGTTTATTTTAATATTAGTCATTCAGTAGTTATAACTTATTAGATGCACTGATTTTACTAACAATAAATTAAGATTATTAATCATCCACTAGTCCACATTTACTCACAAGAAAAAATACAATTTATATGAATCACCGATAGTAACTTATTAAAGTAATTAATTATTATTTCATAATAATAATTGAAACTTTTGTTCTTATTTCTATGCTATCGGTACATTTATCTAGGCGCACCCTATTCCCTAGCCTGATTCGGGCTAGACCGGGACCTAGGCGAAAAATTACTAGGGTGCACACACACAAGCGTAATACCCCGTTGTTGTTATTGTGTGTGTGTGTGTGACTATGAATGTGTGAGTGGCGACCGTTTATTTTTTGTGTATTGTTAATTATTAGCCGATACGGCTCGTTGCTAGACTTAAAGTTTGGGAGAGATCAGTCTACCAGGATATTCATTTAAAATTTTAAATGTTTATATTTTATGTAAGTACTGTAAAGGTGAACTTGGCTACAGATTCCCAGCCCTTTGATTTAACTAAACTCCTATATGATTTAGTCAGCTATTATTTTTTAGACTTTTCCATAATTACTTAGAACTAGCACTTTTTATCTCAGACGTCAAACCTCAACTCTTTCTTTTACATACGCTTGAACGGTCGAACAGCAGATGCCATCAATTATAACCGGCCTGCATTATAAAAGACGTGCAGCCTCTACAGTAGGCTACCTTTCTTTATAATGTTAGAAAGAGAGTGACTACCGAGATGACGTATGGAAGAAAAAGCCATATTGCGCGGACCACAAATAAATTGGGATAAGGACAGGAGAATGATGACCTTTCTTTATAATAATTTAATGTTTGCTTCATTTAGTTTTCACGACTAAAATTATTAATTAGTCATCCTGACTAGGCAGAGGTGTATCGGTGTCCAACATATAATTTACTTAACACAACTTACGTTTTACTCGCACTAAAAAAATGGGCGAGAACGAAGCTTTAAGCTTGAAAAAACATGAAAAAAATTCCAATAACCCAATTCCTGAAATCCCGCGTATTTTTCGGCGCCAAATAAAACGTTAAGCCTTCAAAAATAATGTAACAAAAATGTTGTATTCCTTATAATCCACGTGCGAGCCATTGGGGCACGTATCGATACTTGTGACGTCACTGCACAGATAACAAATAATCGTAGGCTGTATGAGAGTTGTATGTGCTTGATAGAAATATGTTCAAAGTCAGAGAGTTTTCTTCCTGTTTTTCTTGAAACAATTCTCATAGGCTTTTACTGGCAAAATATGTAATCTCTCAAACTGTTTGTGATTTAATCAGAACGACTAAGTAATTCATAATTTTAGTCGTGAAAACATAATAACCAAACATTAAATTATTATAAAGGAGGGTCTGGGTTGTGAAGGTCAGATAGGTAGACGCTCCATGGAACGTGGAGTTTCTTGCTAGTTCTTCTCCATAGGTATCTATTCCGCTTTGGAGTGGGCAACTAGTTTCATCTTTCTGACTGACCGACCCCTTGACAATTCAAAAGTGCCTGTAATTGGTTTATTTGAAATAAATGCTTTGAGTTTGAATTTTCTTTAGCCTTTTCTTATCCACATTAATTATACTTAGGATACATTTTTGCCTAAAACAACACCAAATAGCCAAATATAACTCCTTACACACAATATCCTAGCCCATTTCCCGTACATCTCAACGGTGTAATTCGGGTTTGTGCTCCTAACTATAGGCATATCTGTATGTATGTCTCTGCCATACCTCTGCCCATCCAGATAATTATATTACGGCAGCTTACAATCAATATCAGACTCAGCAGATCTGTAGGTATTACGAGATAGGAGAGGTTTGTAGGCGAGTTATATTTCGTGATGTCAGAGTGGGTTTTGGTGATAAGTTACTGATATTAAATATACATGTCTTATTACCCTTAAAATGAAAGGTTTAAAGCTAATTAAAACTAAAATATTACACGTTAGAACACCACTCTAATTTTGAAATGGGAATTGATTTAAAAACGTTGCTTAAAGTTATGTAATGACTAGCTGCGCCCCGCGGTTTCACCCGCATAAGTGTCGATCCCTTAGGAATATCGGGATAAAAAGTAGCCTATATGTTAATCCAGGGTGTCAACTACCTCCATGCAAAATTTTATCAAAATTGGTCCAGCTGTTTGAGCGTGAAGAAGTAACAAACATATAAACACACACACACACACACACTCACAAACTTTCGCCTTTATAATATTAGTGTGATTAGCATACCATACATATTTTGACGTATAAACGTCTTTTACCTTAAGCAACGTTTATAAATAAGGAGGAAAATGTGTAACCCAGGCTAGGGTTTTAATGTGTTTAATTTATGTTGTCGAGACCTCTCAGAAGTGTGCATAGCTGATTAGTTAGAGATCTTAAACTAGACACCTTTAAAGTTTTTGTCGCTATATAACCATTTCAATACCAGCCTTTTGTCCCACTGCTGGGCAATAGATTCTTCTCATACAGAGAAGGCACGAGCATTGATCATCACGCTTGCTCAAGACGGATTGGCGATTTCAGACTTTTACTCAGATAAAATGATTACTTACGTATTTGCAATTTATACGCTGGTGCGACGGTCTAGACTCTTTCCTGACGGATTGGCAGGAAATGACAGCAGGCAAAGATGAATTGCGAAGTATGGGGGAGGCGTTTGCCCAGCAGTGGGACAGTATAGGATAATAAAATAATATAAAAAAAAGTATTGTAATTTAGGTAAAAAGATATTTATTGTTACCAAATCCATAAGTTTCCATCATTTAATTCAGTTTAATCATTTTGTTTGGACACTTTGCCGTTTTTGATGAATTTTCTCTGTCATCTTAGAATGCTACAATACATAATAATATGTTGTTTACGTCGAACTCCGTAGCAACATAGCGCTGTGTAGCCGACGAGAGCCGACGGAAAACTTTCGATCAAGAATGGAAAACGAAAGAGGTTCAGATCGCGATGTTCTCTTGTTTTAGTTTATAAATACTATTGATTTGTTACAGGTAAAAGTGTGGTTTGAGTTATTTCGTTTGCTGTTGTAAAGTGTTCCATGGAAAACTAAAATAAAACCATTTGGGCGCATGCGCAATGTGAAAATGGTTGTAGTAGCGTAGAGCTGTTTTATGACTTGCTAAGTATATTACCTACTTTCGACTAAGACCATGAGAAAATTAGATCACCATTATCATTATTCCAGCGTATGGCACTCGTGGTTTACAGCTGAAAATCAGCGTCAGGTGATACACCTTTTTTTTTTTGGATGGGAAATCATCTAATGACTCCTCCCGCTCTGGGTGGAGCGGAAGGGAGTGTCAGACTCTTACTGACTAAAACCCACCCGTGCTCCTTCCTTAGCCCTTTATGTTCCGGGCAGCGGTAACCCTTTCGGACGATCCCGCTACCCAAGGTGATACACCTTGTGTTGTCATTCTGACATTATGCTGAGCTGAGGCCCTTTTGGCATTATAATCTTTGTTTTCTGTTTTTATAGTTTTAACGTGTATTTATTTTGCTGTAATGCCAATAAACGCATTTTTCTTTCTTCATTCTTTCTTTCATTAGGTTTTCAAAAACGCAAGACTTGAAAAGTCAAAGTCAAAGCATTTATTTCAAATAGGCACATAAAAGGCAGTTTTGAACGTCAAAAATTACAATAAATAAAATAGAATTGATTCAAGACGCCCCTTCCAAAAGGTAGTTTTCGTATGGAGAAGAATGGGCAAGAAACTGCACCGTTACTCTTTTAAAATGTTTTGCATACATTAATTATATAATAATATGTAAAGACGACGTACCTAAAATAAAACTCCTTTTTTGAAGTCGGTTAAAAAAAGGGGATGTTGCTCCTCACAAAATTAATAAAATTCTTCAGTTGCCTTTTACAACAACCACTACGTTACGTTATAGCATTCCATCCACCATCTTATTCTCTCCCAACTCCATATTTCCGCAGCACATAAGCCAACATTTATTGTGTCCATGTTTTCTACAAGTCCAACATCAATAATCACATGTTTAACCTTATGTCTATAATTCCAATTACCGCGACTTGTCCGGTCGGCCATAATCGTCGTGGAATAGCGGAGAGAATGGAGTCATAGTTGGGCTAATTTTATTTTTGTGTTATGTAATTTTTATGTAGGTAATTGTAGCAGGAGTGGTTTTTAAATGTCTTAGAAAAAGAAAATGCTCTGTAGAATTAGGTATGTAATACTACGTTTCTTTTGGTTTTCAGAGCCTCTGAATAGGTACATAAAGTGTTTTAGCGTAAGTTTTTTCGATTTTTCACGATTTTCCTTTCACCGGGTCAGCTAGTAAGAAATAAATCCCCGTTTAAATGACACACCGTTTTTCAGCAACAAGTCAAGGTTCAAACTTCAAAATATTTAGCACAATTTCATCTCCACTCATTCCCTAGTTTCAATTCAGTTCACTAAATTGGCATTTGTTAATTAGATCAGAACGGTTTAATAATTGAACGTGAGCGAAATAAGAACTGAGAGAGAGGGACAAAGGATATTTAGGCTCTTATAATTACCATGTGTGAGACGGAGATGGGTAGAGAAGATAAAAATACTGGGTTTTAATGGGAAATGGAAAAACTTGTTGTCGAAAAGGTTTTTCTTGTTGATGTAATTAGAAAACAATGACTGTCGATGCAGGTATTTGAGTGTAGTGGGAATTTGAGTGTAGTGGGAATTTTGTGTTGTCTGAAATCGTCAACACATAGTGACCAAGCATGTTGATCAAAGCTTGGTCCTTCTCTGTATGGGACGAGGCCTTTGATTTCCTTGTACAGGGTCAATTTAAATGAGCTAGCGAAACTCTGCAGACGTTATGACGATAAAATATAATAAAAAATATTTGATGTTTGTGAAAGTGGTGAATAGCCATCATGAAAAGCTGTCATTTTCTCCAGTATTTGACATGAAGGTGTCAAAAAACGCTCCGCATTTGGACAACCATTATTTTGTGACCATTCAGGCGCTTTCTTAGAAAACTAAAGCTTAAAGTTCTAATCAAAACAAACTGAGCTTTAAAACCATAGCACCTTGAGATGCTAAACCTGCGTATCTAGGTATCACAACCCTAATCTGTCAATGCCCTACATACAGCTCTGTATCTGGCTCAATGCGAGCCCTCGTCCAATAACATTGTAATCAGAAAAGAACAGATGCTCCTGTCTGCCAGAATCTACGTGTTACCTCCTTTAATGATGCTTGGGATTTCTCTTTGTAAGATTATAACTGTAAGTATAGAAATTATTATAAATTATTTGTCATCCTAAGCATAATGAATTGAAATGTTTTTGTAAGTAGATCTTTTAAGACACGCTTACACCACGCACAATGGTCCATTTGAAGGACTAAGTGCGGAAACCGAACCCATAACATAGAACATAGACACTCTTACCGTCAATGTTTTAAAACTAGATGCTGCCGACATTTCCTGACTAATGCCTGAGAAGAAATGCCGAAACACAATCAGAGGACATGGTCTCTTTTAAAGTCCAAACGTTAGTAACTAAGTAAAGTAAATTTATTTCACAACAAAAAACTTAATAATATTTTTTAGAAAAAAAAAAGATTGGCGGTATTGATTTTCTAATAAATGGATGTAGGCACTGGGTGGTCGTTAGGTATATAATTATGTCTTTATAATAATTTAAAAATAGTTTATGAAATATAGGTAGATAACTACATCTCTTATTTTAACGTGATTCTACCCTTTCTAAACTTATGAATTCAAGCTTTTCAAGAGTTTGATTTTCGTGACGAATGTTTTTTACTGTTTTTGAGAATTTTGCAGAGGTGTCTGTTGACACTTTTAGCACTTTTATAGAAGCATGACTATTTCTGTTTATCAGGTAAAGGTCTTAACTCCAAAATCATTCTAGAATATATCTATCCAAAACACCAGACACTTTTTTTTGGTAGATAAGTACAGAAAAAAAATTTAATAATAATAGTTTTCCATCCTATAACAAAATAGTCGCGTGTGTGTGTGTATATAATTGTGTCATCTGCCTGCCTTTTCCCAACTATGTTGGGGTTGGCTTCTAATCTAACCGGTTGCAGCTGAATACCAGTATTTTTCTGTATGTATAGTGTGTCTAGAACTTTAATCTTCACGTTCTGGTGCCCTATCATGATCTAATTAAAAACTATTCAAAAACAAGACATTTCAGTTTAGGTTCCTAAACTGTATCACTTGAGCTGCTCTATGGACGTCATGGTACCAAACAAGTATGAATAAAACCAAAACTTGCGACTCAGTTTGGGACAATCGCTGTCAGCAGATGGCACGGCCTAAACTGAATCGTTAAACTGAAGTCATGGTACGACTTAAAAGAACAGTTCAGTTTAGGTCCTAAAATGGATCGCGTTAAGAGCTTGTGGTAGGCCTTCAGGTGATGCGATGTGACGGGGTGGGTCGGAGGAACAAGAAATTTCACGCGGACGAAGTCGCGGGCTGAAGCCAGTATAGCATATATAGGTATATATAATTTATCAGCATAATATCTAACCTACGTACATAAGTAACACATAAGCTGATAAAATGCTAATACGGGCTGTTATCACGCGTCCTCCAGGCCTCCAGGAGGCCTACCACAAGCTCTTTTGGCGCAGCCGTGAGGCATACTTTCCTGCTAATTTCTTACATGAGACTTCAAACTTTTTATTTGATTTTATTTTCGTTTTTATCTAATGAATGTAGGTATCTGGTGTACTGTGTGTCTTTTGGTCTGTGCCAAATAAATGTATTATCTTTCTTTCTTTAATATTATAAAGGCGAAAGTATGTGTGTTTGTACGTTTATTACTTCTTCACGCAAAAACTACTAAACGGATTTGGATGAAATTTGGTACACAGATAGTTTATAACCAGGATTAACATATAGGGTACTTTTTATCCCGATATTCCCACGGGATCGATACTTATGCGGGTGAAACCGCGGGGTGCAGCTAATTTGTAATAAATATAGAAGCGATACACTATCAGACGGACAAGAAAAAAACAAAACACAATCAACGTTCGATCTTAAAACTCCTTTCTTAACCCGAGCTCGCTTGCGAACTAAAATGAACTCAGAATTAGAATGCTTGGGTCGCATCCGAATCGGCTCATTAAATTACAATAGATATTGTTTCGCGTACCATATATACATACAGCACATATGTTAGATTAGCATAAAATTTGTATGAACCTTTGTGAAAATTGATCGGGCTGTTATGTACCTGGGTATGTGTTTTTATGGTTATAGATTATGGCAATAGAGAATTAGAGACTATGAGGTCTATTTATAAACGTTCCGTAATGATTACTTAGCGACTGCGACATTTTTGACGTTTGTCTAAACGTCTCTTAGCTTGTAAGCAACGTTTATAAATAAAGGGGTGTGTAACTTGAACCTTTTTGATAGTGTCGGTGACTTGTTTAGGGATGAAAAGCACCCTATTTATACGTATCCTTTTCAAGGGGGCAAGGAACTAAAACGTGTTTTTCTGTTGGACACAATTTTTTCAGTAATAAAAATTTGACAATTATTAATGAGATGAGATGAGAATTTAATCTATTAATATCTACTTAGCTAGATTAATATACCTACTATTACTAACACTAAAGAACCCTCAAAGAAATAATTAATCTATAAATAAGTGCTTAGCTAGGGTAATATGGTACTATTACTAACACTAAAGAACCCTCAAGGATATTAAATACTATGCAATTTTTCCTTACTTCTTTTAAGATTAGGTATACCTCCTCATAATACAAAAGATATGCTAATACCGTCACAATTCCAAAAACATTCCACTTTCATTCATTCACTCACTCAAACTGCGCGTGAACTTCAACAAAATATTCCACCACTTTCGAATAGTTTTAAACCTTCATTTCGTTCAATCGATTGCCGGCTCCCCGACATAAGAAAGAAGTCACTTTGCAAAACAAAAGGCTGAAGTCCAAAGAAAAAGTCCCAATTACGTTCCTAGAACCCCCCCCCACTCCCCCTTCGTTCCCCCCCTGACCGCTCTTCCCATTCCTCTAGCGACCCTTGTTCCCCCATCAAGGGAGGGCCACACTGACAGCGATTAATCGCTTATTGATATTAATGTAGCGGTTTATCTTGGTAGGGTAGGATTATGAGAGTTAGATTGTTGTTGTGTATATTTTCAAAGCAAAAAATGTGGCGTTAGATTGATGTTTTAAAACGTATGCTCTTCAGAATTCAAAAGCAGTCGACTTTCTGTATAAAAATAAGAAAGAAAGTAAGTAATAAAAATTTGCCTAAAACACTTTCAATCAAAATCTGAATCGTTTTGAAGGACATTGCTAATCCACTGCTTCATAAGTTCGAAAAATTTGTCTATTCAACAACGTAACGCAATGAATGTTGTTCAATTGTCAAAATGAAAGCCATTGCTACTGTTAGTATGTTACGCAGTTACCCCGCAGGGGTATTCACTATGCCCACTCAATGATTCCTTACTTCGAAACCACGTCAATGCCTTAGATAATCACACCAACTTCCCGTTAATTTCGCGCTGTTTCATTCATTGTGTCATAGAAAATATTAGCTCAGGTGGCCTACCATGATCTAATTAAAAACGATTCAAAAACAAGACATTTCAGTTTAGGTTCCTAAACTGCATCGCTTGAGCTGCTCTATGGACGTCATGGTACCAAATAAGTATGTATGAAGCCAAAACTTGCGACTCAGTTTGGGACAATCGCTGTCAGCAGATGGCACGGCCTAAACTGAATCGTTAAACTGACGTCATGATACGAATTAGAAGAACAGTTCAGTTTAGGTCCTAAAATGGATCGCGTTAAGAGCTTGTGGTAGGCCTCCTGGCCTTTATATCTTGGTTTTCTCTTTATTTTCATTTAACTTCTCCAAAGCGATGCGTATTTTGCTACGTTTCCAGCAGAAATTAAATAAGGTCCTTGAACCCGAAGTAAAAAAAAAAATTTTTTTTTATAAAATATGCCGTTTCCTACGTTTCATATATTTATCGCCACAAAATCAGTTTTAAGTACTACTGCCTCATAAATAATCATAAAATATACAGCCTGGATTATATAAAATCACTTTAAACTACATTAAGTACCCGTGTAATTATAATATTTAAGTGGTCGCAAGTGTAATTGATGTTTATGAGTACTGCGATATAAAATTTAATATTTTCCGTCTAGAGTTTGAGTTTTAGAATAAAAAGTCAAAAAAATACCTAATTACCGTGAAAAATACTGTATGATAATAAAAAAGTTCTGGTTTGCTCATTCATAACGTTTCCGCGATGAGGTTTCCTCGAATTTACCCAGATTTATGTCTGAGAAATTTGTTTATCTACTGACTTAAGTCTTCAGGCAGACTTATCAACTAATTTACGTATATTGTATTTGTCAGTCTTATCTCCCTTATTATTATGAGGTTTATGTATAAACGTTGATTATAGTGAACAGTCATTTAAACGTCAAAAATGTATGGTTAAACAGTCGCTAATCATTACATAACTTTAAACAACGTTTATAAATATCCCACAATGACACCATCTTCCTGCCCATATCTCGTGTTACTTGTGATCCGCTCAACACGTTTCCTTCTTCCATTCTCCCCTGTCAACCGTCACGCTGTCATGCACAGGGAGTACTTTCTTTCATATCATTTAAAATCCAAATCTAAAGTAATTTTTTCCAATTAGGCTTAGAATTAGCACCTTTCAAACGTCAAAGTTACATAAGACAGTCCCCCAAAACGCCTGCCCTTCACCACTTTCTAATGCACTCCTCACACAATCCATCCATCTTTTCTTCCCCATTATCCACATTTACTAATTCTCATTAAACCAACCACACCTCCAGTCATGAATATTTAAATCGCTCCGTTCCCGCCGAGTCTGGGGCCCCACCTTTTCCCCAAAGAGTTTTATTGCACTGTCCGAGGAAGTAATTTCGTAGGTCAGGACTTTACTTTTTAAGAAAGTTCATTTTCTTTAGCTAGACATTTTTCTAGCAATATACACCGAACCGACCTGGTGTTGCTTTGAGAACTTGTGAATTGCTTTATTTCCAAAGTAGTCTCGGAGTTTTAAGGCAATTTGTAAGTTTAAGTGAGTTTTAGAGATAAATGATGAATTTTATTGTCATGTTTGTTGGGAAGACTTTTTAGAAATATTTGGTTAAGTTTGGGTGTTGGGTGGTTTGGGTGTTTTGTGTGTCTTTTGGTCTGTGCTAAATAAATATATTTCTTTCTTTCTTTCTTTCTTTTTCTTTAAATTCAAATTAGGTGAAATTACAAACAGCTAATGTCTGTTGAGACATAAGCTCATAATAAATTCGGAAAGCACGTTGATCCCGGCTGTCATTCGTAAATCTTTGACAATCGGTACGGTTAATTAAAGGCCCAAAAGTCTGTCAACTAGTCTTTCCAGGGGTTATCTTGTTACCCAGTATCTATTTTTGGAAGTCAAATAGGCAGTCACTCCGTGTAAAATACTGGTCTACTGCATCCGGTTAGACTGGAAGCCGACCGCAACAACAGTTGGGAAAAGGCTAGGCAGATCGATTGATGCATAATGATCATCTATTAACGAATTTCTAACTTCATTCTCTTCTTATTCACTATTCCCAACTCTATTCTTTGTCAAATTAGCTAAATTGTCTGTAATACAATGGATAAGCTTTTTGAACTCTGGCAACTATTCTATAGCTATTAGTTTTATATCAATATTTTTGATAGATTTTTAAATAGATGCGGTTATCCAATATATGAACGGACCTAACTTAAACAAACAAACAAATACTAACCACCAAAAACCAATCAACCAACCACCAATTACCAACCCACCAGTATACTGACAAATATAACATAATAATCTTTCATCTTTATTACTCATTTGGCTCCAACAAAACGGTAAAGCACATTGACATAACAATATCCATCAGACTGAAGGTCTATCACCAAATTATACACCGACCAACTTAACTCAACATACGGCGAAAAACGGAACTAAATTCAAATGTATCGAATTTGACACTTCATTGACTTTTGACGTTGACAGTGGCGCCACTACCGACTGTAAAGTTATGTTGGTTGTGAACATTATGTCTGCTCTGACCCAGTTCAATTGGCGTGTAGGTTCATGGACGAAGCTTTTGTTTTTGATTAGGTTTGTGAAGTAGTGTGAGCTATTTGGAACTTTATTTCTGTAAATATTTACATAATATAAGCTAAAATTTAAAATAATTTATATGAAAAAATAACCAAAAGAATCATAGGGCATCAAAAAATTCGTCCGCATCGCTGTCAACAGGAACAGTTGATCGATTCTGTTAGAATCTCACCGTGAGAAGTTAGGTGAAGTGAGCTGTAATTCCATCTGAAGCTAGGGATTGCCACTAATGACACCTCACTTTAAGCTCACTTCACCTGAGTTACCACGGTGAGATTACAGAATAGCACACTACAGTGCCCAAAAGGCTGGCAGCATTACCACGTTATATGGCGATGCTAATTCTTTGGCCAAGAAATTCAAGTGGCTGGCCTATTTCTTGGATATTTATAACCGTTTGGGCACTGTTCCTGTTGATAGTGATGCGGACGAATTTTTGGAGCTTTGAGTTTTATATTTTTCCAATACCTACTTATCTAACTTTTTATGGTCTCCAACAATTATCATAGGTACACATTGCATACAATATTCTATTTTAACGCTAATGTATGACAATGTATATTAAGTTACCGTTGTTATTCCTAATTTTATAGCGTTGTTTTTTTCTTGAAACGTTTTGTCATCCTTACCTAACGTCATAAAAGATTTCAAGTAGTCCATTAAAACCCACTTCTTAACGATAATTATACAAGAATATCGAATTTATTCTATTGCCCCTTCCAAAATGTTGTTACGTTTTACAATATTTTGTATCATCACTGAAAGACGTCCACTGCTGGACATAGGCTTCCCCCAAGCACCTCCACTTCAACCGGTTCTATGCTTCCCGCATCCAACGGGTTCTTGCGGCCTTCACAAGGTCGTCGGTCCACCTTGTGGGAGGCCTTCCAACGCTACGTCTTCCGGTACGTGGTCGATACTACAAAACCTTTCGGCCCCATCGGCCATCTGTTCTGCGAGCAATGTGCCCTGCCCACTGCCACTTTAGTTTGGCAGTTCTTCGGGATATGTCGGTTAACTTGGTTACATCTATTTTGTATACGTTTATTATAATTATCTCCCTCAGAGCAGAGCACTGGGGGCCCAGTGGTAACGACCGCGACTTACGTGTTGTGGGTCGTGGGTTCGAACCCTGACAGGACCCAAACTTTGTGTAAATTATTGCATCACCGCTGCTCTCAAAACGGTGAAGGAAAACATCGCGAGGAAACCGGCATGTCCTAGAACCAAAATTTCGAAGACATGTGACATCTACCAACTCGCACTGGGCCCGCGTAGTGGATTACAGCCCACTTACTCTCGAAGATAAGAGGCCTGTGTCCCAGCAGTGGGAACATTATAGACTGATTATGCTATTATCTCTCTCGCATCGCTTTCACTGTAGCTACATCCTT
This sequence comes from Hydraecia micacea, assembly GCA_914767645.1. Lineage (NCBI taxonomy): Eukaryota > Metazoa > Arthropoda > Insecta > Lepidoptera > Noctuidae > Hydraecia > Hydraecia micacea. The sequence continues at coordinate 3,382,319 of OU611798.1, forward strand.
ACGAGTACCCTCTACATTTAATACCTACATATTATAATGTTTGTATGTATGTATGTGTCACTCTTTGTCCTTTTTTCGTCCGTCCGTTTTGTTTGTATCGTTAATGAATATTATTGAAATTATTTCGAGAGCTCTGACATACTTTTTATGCAGAAATGAGAGTATTGTGTGATTTATTTTTAAATGAAACTGAATATTGAGTTTTGATTGTCATATTTTTAACAAATTGTGTTATCGTTTATGGGTTAATTTAATAATGCTTTTTTGTAGATGTGATAATATTTTATGGTTTTTGAATCTGCTTGTATAGACGCCAGCATATCAAGCTACTACAATCTGTAAAATTTCTTTAATATATTTTCAACTTTATCTCTCTATTAGCATTAGGTTCAAGGTTGATTGGGAAAATTTGACAGTTTCGGGTAGCTTGATGCGTTGGCGTGCACGCCTGTTTTCCCCGAGAGGTAAGGCAGAAGTGTACCTATAGTACTTCCACATTTCGCCAGTTCTGTTTATGTTTAAGTTCCATGCCATACTAATAGATTAGACAAAGTCCTAGTGTCCGCTCAATAGGAGCATCCAAGGAATTGGTTTTCCCATCCTAACTAATAATCCCACTAATATTATAAAAGCGAAAGTTTGTGAGGATGGATGGATGGATGTTTGTTACTCTTTCACGCAAAAACTACGGAACAGATTTGGATGAAGTTTGGGCACACAGATAGTTTATAAACAGGATTAACACATAGGATACTATTTATCTCGATATTCTCACGGGACCGAAACTTATGCAGGTGAAACCGCGGGAAATTTTGCATATACGTTGTCAGGTGTACAGAAACGGACATAGAATACCTTTCATCCCGAAAACAAGTGCTGTTCTCGAGGAAAACAACAATAACGTGATTATGATAATAGATGGCGCCACGTGTCTATTGAGCTTTGTCACATTATTAATTCTGAGGCGGTACGAAGTTCGCCGGATCAGCTAGTATTGTTATAAGAGCAGAATAGCTGCCATTCTCCTGATATTTTCCCTTACTAAGTCCTGTCTTACAAAGTAGGTAATCATCTGCCAAGCCTTTGTCCAACTATGTTGCGGTCGGCTTCCAGTATAACCGGATGCAGCTGAATACCAGTATTTTACATGCAGCGACTGCCTATCTGACCTCCAAAGCTCAGTTACTGGGTAACGATCTCCTTCGTCTTACAAATTCTTTAAACACATTACTTAAACTGATTATAGGCTGATTATGATATCATAATCAGCCTATAATGTTCCCACTGCTGGGACACAGGCCTCCTCTCTGTGAGAGGGAGTAGGTCGTAATCCACCACGCGGGCTCAGTCCGGGTTGGTAGATGTCACATGTCTTCGAGTTTTTGGTTCTGGGACACGCCGGTTTCCTCACGATGTTTTCCTTCACCGTTTTGAGAGCAGTGGTGATGAAATAATTTACACAAAGTAAAGCGCCTGTCTGGGTTCGAACCTACGACCTACAACACGTAAGTCGCGGCCGATACCGCTGGGCCACCACTGCTCTCATTTATACATAAATGAAGTTATTCTGACGTCAGTTTCAAGTAGTACGTGAAAATCAATAATGCAGGACCACATCTTTTCAACAGCTCCCAAGAATTCCAATCTTATAAATAAACAAACGCGACGCACAATTCTATATATACACATAGAATTGGGTCCCATTAAAATAGGTGGACAAACTTTTAGAAATCATACAGACTGATTCAGATCACCAAATTATGGACGATGGTAAAAAAATATAATAAGAAAAACGCATTAGATACTTACAAGAAAAATAATCAGCTAACGAAAATACACTAATGTGCCGCCGGCAATTTATTATTTTAGGTCAAAATAAAATCACTTTAATTAGTGTTTTTTTTAGCTTGGATATGTTTGGTTAGACCACAGAACAGATAAAAGAGGTTAGAAAGGAAATAGTTCCCGATTTGTATTAGAACGCGTGTCGCCGCATGTCTCCCACTCTTTCATTCCACTACAAGCAAGAGATCAATACGTACGCGCATTACGCACACAAATAAACCACATGCACTTAGATCGCGTGTTTGCTATTGGTTGTCACACTAACGCAAATACTGCGTTTGACGTACACGCACACAGCAATTTATTTCTCATGTATGTTACGGCGACCAAAAGGTCGATCAAATATATCGATAAAATTACTGTAATTTTGTTAATTAAAGTTTTGCGATCTTTTAAGTTGCGGGTACGGTACGAATAATGTGGACTTCCTAAATATATATAAATATTAATGTCAAATTAAGGGGGAGCATCCGATACTGCCGCGAAATTTAAATATTTTAATATTGAACAATAATTTGGGCTAAAGTAAGTAAGTAAGCAAATAAATGACACAAGTAAAAAATAAAGGAATATTTTAATATTGAACAATAATTAAACTCAATTTCAACGCTTATTTTATCATTGTCCCTGAAATAATACGTATTTATAAATAACATGCGCTTGCTATCTCTTAAATTCGAATTTTTCAAAATAAAATGCAACCTTACATTAATATATTTTCCGATTATAGCTTTAGTTAGGTCTATAACATGGCTCGCAGTAGGATATAATCCAACCAGATGATTGCTAATGTTGCTAAATAATTCGGTTCCGACAAAGCTGCGCAAAATCCTGGTTGTCAACATAATTATGTTTGTTAATGTTTCGTAGATTGTCGGTGTAAATTTTAATAATTGCTTCGGACGTTGTACAGATCAGTATTAGATCTTTAGAAGGATACAAGAGACCCCCTTTGTCTTTTGCTACTATAAATTTATGGTCCGAATTTATTTCATTTGACAACAGAGCACCAACACAAATGTCACAATCAAGTTTCTTTATTAAAATGTGTGCTATTTATCCCGCGATGTGGCTAAATCTGTCTACTGAAATCGATTTTTTTTTTTAATTAGACGAAAAACCCAAGTTAGGTACTAAATTAATAATCCACAATAAACAATAATTAATGTTAATAAACAAAGTTATTTTAATTATAATATAACTGAAAAGAATCATTCGTACACACATACTTAATATCGACATTGTTTACAATTTGGTACAACACTATCGATGCGCATAGATTTCGCAGAATTCAAGCTTTGGCTCGACGCACGCGACGTTCGCAGGGAACGCAATACATTGCGCGACCGCTCACGTCGTGCAAGATCGTACCCATGTATTGCAAGCAATGTATAATTTTACACCTAAATGCGATTTTATCGTTTTTGTCTACAAACTACATAATACTTTTTTAATAATTGCAAATATCACTCGTATTTTAATGTTTTTGGACTTACCGGTGAAAAGAAATCCCTCCTCGGGCTACACTACACTCCTGGCTTCTTTTTCGACACGTTATAATAGCGCAAGACGGCATAATTGTTTTTTTCCGCGGAACTTCGGACGCTGTCAGAACAAGAAAGCGATTGTGAGCGGGTGAATCAAATTTCGGTCGACATTCGAGCGTCTGCTCAAAAGTGCGGCGCGCCTGCCCCGCCCACAAGGCCCTTCTAACCTCTTTATCTGTTCTGTGGGTTAGACGTACTGACGTTAGACGTCCATCTATTTTAATGGGACCCTGTATATGTATATAGTATATAAATATATAGATATAACAAAGCTGAAGAGTTCGTTTGTTTGTTTGATGCTAATCTCTGCATCCACATGTCGGATTTGAATAAAATCTTTTTGCATTCGGTAACCCAATTCTTGAGGAAGGCTCTAACATTGCATGCACTAGGACCCTTAGGAGCCGTTAAAAATAAAAAAAAGACAAATCGTTAAGCGAGAACGAAGTAAAAGCGCGAGCAGGTGGCCTACCATGATCTAATTAAAAACGATTAAAAACAAGACATTTCAGTTTAGGTTAATAAATTGCATGGCTTGAGCTGCTCTATGAACGTCATGGTACCAAACAAGTATGAATGAAACCAAAACTTGCGACTCAGTTTGGGACAATCGCTGTCAGCAGATGGCACGGCCTAAACTGAATTGTTAAACTGGCGTCACGGTACGAATTAGAAGAATAGTTCAGTTTAGGTCCTAAAATGGATCGCGTTAAGAGCTTGTGGTAGGCCTTCAGGTGATGCGATGTGACGGGGTGGGTCGGAGGAACAAGAAATTTCACGCGGACGAAGTCGCGGGCTGAAGCCAGTATAGCATATATAGGTATATATAATTTATCAGCATAATACCTAACCTACGTACATAAGTAACACATAAGCTGATAAAATGCTAATACGGGGTGTTATCACGCGTGATAACTGTGATAACGTATCACAGTCAAGTGCAGCTCTGTTACAAACCGAAAATTAGTTTCAATATTGACGTGTGCGCCGCCATTTTGATTTTCTGAAATGTAATAAAATAATGGAAGTACTAGCCTGGGTTCCTGGATTTGCTTATGATTTTTATATAACGTTTCTGTAACTTATCATTCATACATAGGTACGTAATGAATGGACTGTAACTTACATAGGGTGTTGATCATTCATCACCCTAGTTTTTGTTTTCAAAAATCCTCATGGATATCCTTGGTTTGAAGAGAATGGAGTCATCATCATCATTTCAGCCGAAAGACGTCTACTGCTGGACATAGGCCTCTCCCAAGCACCGCCACTTTGATCGGTACTGTGCTTCCCGCATCCAGCGAATTCCTGCGGCCTTCATAAGGTCTTCGGTCCACCTTGTGGGAGGCCTTCCAACGCTACGTCTTTCGGGACGCGGTTGCCACTCCAGAACCTTTCGACCAACGGCCGTCTGTTTTTCAATATTGTAATCCTAAAACTTCACGCTGTTCCTTCCTTCTGCCATGAGTCTTAAGTACTTCACACTGTGATTCACCATTCTTGGATTCCTAGACATCTTGTTGATTGCAGTTTGTTGTTATATTAGCAGACAGGAGGATAGCGCTGCCTATCCTTTTCCCGGTATCTCAAATAAATCTCAGTTAAACCCATTACAGGCACTTTTGAATTGTCAAGGGGTATCTATTAAGTCATTTTGATTACGCTGTCCATACGACTTCAATGCACTCGAAAGATACAATACCATATTGAGGAAAGGCCCATATTTTTGACAATACATAAAGAGCTCTATTCACAAGGGATTTATTTAATCAGTTGTCAAGAAAACATTAGCATGACAATCGCTTTAAAAGCGTTTCGTATTTCTACTACAATTTTCAACAGTATTGACATTTTAGCTTTCCTGTAGCATATTAAGCAAATCCAATAATTTTTTTTTACTTTTTCATCATCGTTATCGCTAATAAAAAGTGTCCATTAGACCCTCTGGTTACTATCTATGAGTTGTTGCTATTAAAATGTTACCTGTAGCGAAAAACAATAGAAAATTATCGTTTTAATTTTCAGTCATTGTTTCAAAATTGATGCAATCTCGCTCTCGAAATACCTAGAACTCTTGAGATCATTCATAAAATAGTTATTTTAACACTTGTAGCACGTGATAACAACTAAGTACCTACTTATGATGTCTAATTCGTTAGAAATTCCTGTTAATTTGTATGCAGCGATAAGATAATAATATTATCAAAAACGTCTTATAATGCGTAAGCCGTTGTTTATAGACACCAGGTAGCCTACCATGATCTAATTAAAAACGATTCAAAAACAAGAAATTTCAGTTTAGGTTCCTAAACTGCATCGCTTGAGCTGGTCTATGGACGTGATGGTACCAAACAAGTACGAATGAACCCAAAACTTGCGACTCAGTTTAGGACAATCGCTGTCAGCAGATGGCATGGCCTAAACTGAATCGTTAAACTGACGTCATGGTACGAATTAAAAGAACAGTTCAGTTTAGGACCTAAAATGGATCGTGTTAAGAGCTTGTGGTAGGCCTCCAGTCCTCACATGAACATACGTGTAAACTCATAAATATAACATCACGCCTGGGTTAGGCAGTAGGCGACCTGATAGGACTTCAAGACCAAAGACCAAAACTTTCCAGGACTTAAGGGGCTTACAGTACATAAACGCAAAAAACCCAAGTTTTATAATGCCTAAAAGTATTATGATCGACTACAGTAAACAAAATCAGAAAAATATATGATGTTCTTCAGGATATATGCTTTTTAGATAGTGTGTTGAAAACATAATACAACTAATTTGATACAATAGAAAAAAATCATGAAGATACCTCTAAAAACTTTCTTTTTACAATAAAAACCATACTAATATACATACCTACCTACATTTATTCTCATATTTTGTCAAATTATTCTACAAGAAACATACTAAAGCACTAGTGTTTTAATTTATTAGTCCAAAAAATAGATTTTTTGTAAATAGATAATTGCATCATATTTTGCAATAAATTACCAGCGTTGCGTCATCGCGCTTCTCTTTCTTTTCTATGCAGTCCGACAGTGACCGCGCTTTAGGCCATGTAGTCCCCTTAAGAGTCTTATGTAATAGGGGGCATTAAACACGAGAGCAGTGGTGGCTCAGTGGTATCGGCTACGACTTACGAGTTGTAGGTCGTGATTTGGAATCCAGACAGGCACTTTGTGTTTGTGTATTTAATTTTATCACCACTTCTCTCAAAACGGTGAAGGCAAACATCGTGAGGAAGCCGGCATGTCCTATAAATGAAAAATAGAAGACATGTGACATCCGCCAATCTGCACTGGGCCCACGTGGTGGCTAAGGCCCACTGCCTCTCACCGGGAGGAGGCCTGTTTCCCAGCAGTGGGAACATTATAGGCTGATTATGCAAATGTCTACTATACGAGTACGTCCGACTGTTTCTTAGTTGAATACAGCATTGATGTTATGTTGTAACCTTTAATTAGAGTCAATTCTAGAACATCTATATTGATTTATGTATGTTTGTTTGTTTGTAACAAGGTCCCCAATGATTCGATAGTTGATAAACCAACTCATATCCGTTTTGGTGATGCCATTACCTAGATGTAGGTATAACTATCTGTTGACTAGATTTGATATTGACGTATACTCGTAGTTTGAACTGATTGCCTCGTTAATCTAGCGGTGACAAGCACAAATGTTGAGCTAGGGATCCTTGGTTAGGGTGCCCACATACGGGGTCGTCTGGCGCCCTTGTGCTGGTTTGGTCTCTGGGGTGGTCACGGCGTGTTCTGGTGCGCCGGTGATGGGGAATACTCCCCAGAGGATGGTCCGGTGACGGACAACCGCGGCGGGTTCACGACACCGTGGAGTTTTAGTGGGTTAGAGTCCCACATAACTGCACTATCTCCCCGTGGTAGTGCAGAATGCACGAGCATTTCTCCCCATTTAAAAAAAAATCCTTGGTTAGATCATCGGATATTTCTTGGTACTTTTAATACTAAGGAATTTTTGAGTATTGTATTGTCTTTCACCAGCAGTTATTGCTTTCAAACTGAAATACAGCAATATAGCTTAGCTACAAAAAGAAGTACTGTGGTAGTCAAACAATATTTGTGTCTTCCTCTTCTTTCTTAGTCGTTCTTCGGATGAGTCCTTTTAATAGGAGCTGCTTTCTTTACTCGCTAAGCTGTGCCCTACTCTTACTTAGACTCTCCTCTCCGACTCCGACGTCTTCGACTCCCTTCTCTCTTGGTCCTTCTTCTCTGTCTCCCGCCTCTCTGATTGCTTCCTCTCTGACATCCTTCCCTCTGGCTCCTCCATCCTCCTTTCATGACATCCTCCCTTCTCTCTAAATGCCTCTTACTAAGGCACGTCGGTGAAAAAAACTAAAAAACATCACGGATTTGGCTTACTTACTAAATCCTATTCATCATTATCCCATTCCAACTTCGTTATGGCTCTTATCAAATAGTTTATGTAAAGATCAAACTGTTTATATCCAAGATATACCTTTATGTGTAGATACGTAGTTTAGATCTTAGATCTGGCTACTTATGGTTGACCTTGGACACTGCTTGTTAGCTAGTAATGTCAGCGTAATAGTACCTATGTTGGTGACAGATTATCTAAATTAAATAGGAGATTATACTACCAAATTATGTTGTTTTGTGTGGTTAGATAATCAATTTTATTGAGTGGTTTGGGAGCTGTGAAGTTTAACTGCGTTGGTTTTGGATAACCAATTTCTATATCAATAATCATATCGTTGTTTATTACCCATAGATTTGTTGTCAATCTTAATACTTTTAATTTACTCTTTAGCCGGTTTCACTTCTGGAAGACACCACCTACCTATCGATATATACTGGGGTGCCCTAATGGGATCCCAAAATTCCGAAATGAAAATGCCTTAGGTAAGATACACACTGAAAGTTGTTGCAATAAAAAGGGTTTATAAGTTATTATTTGATACGTAACACAACTTAACGTACTTCTAGCTTCTTACTATCTTTATGTTTCATAAGACCAAATTTTTAAAGAAACACCCTTATCACCATCTTCATTTCAGCCTGTATATATAGGTACCTCCCTTCCGTTCTGCTAATTCCAATTCTTGGAAACTCCATAATTTAAACAATTTTTTTTCTGCTTCGATCAACAGATCTAACTGGAGACAAAACAGTTCATTTGTCATACAAACTCCATAAAAAACACTATAACAATACTTGCTACCGACAGTAATTTGGCTAGCTCTGTCGGGTTCCCATGGCAAAGTAGCTCATGTGAAAATAATCAGACCGCGGCATGTCTTTGTACTGAAAAAAACATGTTTTTGACTATGTACGTACTGTTACATATTTGCCAGTTTGTGATGATTAAAAATGGTGAAATACCAGGGCTTGTCAACGTTTTTGAACGTTGCTTTTTGTGAAATAAAAGCAGTGTCTGTGTTTTGGCAGAGTGAAAATTTAAAAAGCTGAGCTGTCAAGTTGTGCTGATTAAAAAAACGATGATTTGGTAGGCAAAGGGCTTAAAACTATACTGATCTGCCCGTTTTATTTTAGGGTGTATGGTTTGACTGATAAATAAGTACTTATACTTCAACAATGACAAAATTAATTAGAATGCATTTACAAAACAAGAGACAGATTGAATGGATTAAACATTTTTTTTTCTTTTTTTTTTTTGTAAATGACAAAGGCTAGCAACGTTTATTGTTTAATTTAGTCTATGACCAACAAAATAGACCTCTCAGTGCTTTTCTACCTTTTTGTATTTTTCTCAATTAACTCTTTTGTGTGTACATAAATAAATAAATAGAATAACTGGCCAATTTCCTCCACAGTTCATTAAGAGCACTTAAAGATAGTCTTGAACCTGTTAAAAACTGTATTTTGACGTTAAATAAAGAAGAAAATATCAAAGAAGTTCAATACTATAGCTTCAGTTATTTTAATTAATAAACTTTCTTAAGACAGTCCCAATGAAATATGTTTTGAAGCTCCGGTAAGAAGCGTCTCAAAGTTTTTGAGTTTATTCAAGTGTTTCATCTGAAATACTTCTTGTTTGGATATTGTAATTTACCTGGAATTCAGGCACGTGCATCTATTTTATATACATTTCTTGAATATATTTTAAATAAGTTGGTACTTACCTTTTATATTTTTTTTATACAAAACATGAAAAGTTATTGCGATTTTAAAAGTTTCAAATCATACAGTTTTCATAATGTAATCGTGAATTGATGATTCATCCAAAAAATCATAATAATCAGCCTATAACGTTCCTATTGCTGGGACACAGGCTTTGTGAGAGGGAGTGGGCCGTAATTCACCACGCGGACCCAATAATGCGTCTCAAAAATAATCTCGAGCAATGATAACAGCTAAGTAGGTACACTTCCTTAGATATGAAATAGAACTTACGTAATCCTGCAGTATTATTAACTTAATTACCGCATATCAAAACTAACAACATAGGAAAACATGCTAAATCATATTATCTTTAACAGGAAGGCCTAATTACTAATTAAATTCAGTTCAACACGAAAACATCAACATCCATTTAGTTCGACAAAAACAAAAACGGACAAACACACAGACAAAACAATTCACTATAGAAGCAATTAATATAATAAAACCTTCATTTAGGCCAAACAAACTACCGAGTCAGCGTTGAGGACGCACGCACAAAAATATACCCATCCCGTTCTTTTATACGGAAAACTCCGCTATCTATCTCTTTCGCTCGTTCGAAATACCGTAAGCAAGTTGTGCGGTGGGCGGGCGTTAGGTTTTTTTTCACGGTTAGATAACGGCCCAAACGGTTCCGTATCTAAGCGCTTTCCCGTAACGATGTTGACTTTTGGTGACGATAAAGAACCTTCTTTTCAAAATGGCGGTAATATGATTGGGTGTGCGTTGTATGTTAGTATGAAATCGGTCAATATTTGTCGCATTCTTCGAGGAAATATGAAATTGTAATGCTAGAATATTTTATTGAACGTATTTTGCATGTAAATATGACTGTATTTTTATATTCAGAGATGTTATTTTTTCAATGAGCAAAGAGCAAAGTCCGGTATTGTTTTTTTCATAATGAAAATATGGTCAGAACACAAATTATACCTATTATCCAAGAATAAGTGGGTATAATAGGTGCATTCAGGGTCTTTACATACCCTAATCTATTATTTCCATAGACAATAACACCCAATGGATCATCGTAACATGACGTCAAAGACCATCAATTGAAAAACCAAGAAATATTGAAAACACGAATACAATTGTTATGGCTTCCTTGATGGCCGCCATTTTTTCTGATTAATAAGAATTAATCATCGCTCCTACTCTGTGGTTGGCTGATTGAATCCTACCTAATTGGCCAGGATTTAGTCAGTTTTCCTATAAGTAATAATAGGCAAAAGTTTCCGCCTCGGTTTGCCCTATTTGGAATGCTTTGTGCGACCAATTAATTTAATTTAAATTGTGAACGAGGATGAATATTTGTCGACTCTTGCTTTGAAAAAAAACTGCAAGAATAGATATCTGCCACATTTTGGCGCGTAGTTTTACAAAATGGCTGACTAGAATACCGTTTCCTAAAACGAATTTTCGAAATGAACACATACCTAATCGAAGAGCACAAAGTATTACCTACCTACTTTAAATTCTGAACAAGTTGTTGAAGGCAATTGCAGGAAATAGGTTTTGTAATGCACATAGGAGGTTCTAACTGAAGCACAAGTAGGTAACGTTTGGAAAACACTACATTTAAAAGTTACTAATAATAATATTACATTACATGTGACATCTGCCAACCCGCACTGGACCCGCGTGGTGGATTACGGCCCACTCCTTCTCACTGAGAGGAGGTCTGTGTCCCAGCAGTGGGAACATTATAGGCTGATTATGTTGTTGTTATGTTAATAATAATATAAGTACAACCAATGGGTTAATAGCCAAGAGCCTCGACCTGTTGGTCGAGGCGGCCTGAGGAGGCTCTCGTTGGGCAGCTGGATCAAGGGCTTGATTCAGAAAGCGGTAGGTACTTCTGGACACGGCCTGCATTGTTAGGAGGCTCCTCTCTCTGGAGCTCTGACTGCCGGTAGCTTGGACCCTGTTCCCGATACCGATATTTTAAAATGTTTTTATATAATTTAAAATATAATTTAAATGTAAATAATGATCATTATTATAAAGGCAATATAAGTACCTAAGTATTTACTAAGTATAATGTTTCCAAAGTGCACAGGTTACCATTCCAACCTTAAGAAGGTTTTCGGCTTAATAAGGTCTGAAATTTAATTGCATGGAGGTAGAGAAAAACACTAATTGAATATTTCTCTACCAACTAAGCTCCTGAAGGTGAATAGGCTAGTATTCAGCTGCTACAGCCTTCCAGAAATAACTTCTTAGGTAGCTCTTTACCAAGTTGACAAGCAAGGAATAGCCATAATGATCAAATTCACCAAACTCAAACAACAAAGCATTTATTTCAATTAAGCCATTTACAGGCACTTTTGACTGTCAAAGGAGTCGGTCAGTTAGAATGATGAAGCTAGTTGCCTATTACAAAGCGTAATAGGTTCCTATGGAAGAGAACAGGCATGAAACTCCATGCTTGGTAAACTATTACAGGGGACTGTGGGTGTATGTAGGTACACCTCTGACGAACCTTAGATACACCTCTGCCCAACACTATAAAGAAACAAGGCCTGATGATGTTAAGGCATTGAAACTTAAACAAAAACAACAAATCCATACCTACCATAAACAGTAACTAACCTACAAAACCCAGAAACCTAGAAACCCAACTCCCTAGACAAACACAAACTTTTTCGATCTAAAACCGAATATTTTTAGTTTTCAACAGCGTATGTATTTGTGTGTCAAAGGTACATGCAAGAGAAGTGTAAAATAATCTAGGTACCAAGGTCTCGACCTTGGTCCTCGACACCAATACCCTATATGTATGTAATTACATATTTATTTAGTTCCACAGCGTTCTGTGAGCTAAATTTAGATAGGTAAACTAATGGTGGAGGTTTTTAGAGGTTCATGTATAGTGGAAAAGTGATAAGAAATTTGGCAAACACTTTTTTTACAATGGAAACATTTGTAATGATACAGGGACTGTAACATCGTATAGTATAGTTTATTGAAGCTTGTAAAAGACATAACATAATCAGCCTATAATGTTCCCACTGCTGGGACACTGGCCTCCTCTCGGTGAGAGGTAGTAGGCTAAAATCCACTACGAGGGCAAAGTGCGGGTTGGTATTAGATGTCGGTTTTACGTGCATTCCGAGCCACAAAGGGGTCTTGTCATTTACAGATGGTCACCCATCCACGAACAACCGCAGCAAGTGTAGCTTAACCTGACCGATCGACACACAAATACTATAAAAATGAATGACTAAAAAATGTCTCTTAATTCGAGGTGCCTATTAGCAAAGGCCTCAATTTCCACTGTTTGCCTGTCTCGAGCAACCTTTCTCCAGTTTGGTCCTGCTGTCAATTTTATTTCGTCTTCCCCCTTTGTGTGTTGTCTTCTTTTGCCGTCCCTTGAAAATTCTATAACTCTTTTACTCCAGGTCCCCATTTTATCGCGCATCATATATCCTGCCCACATCCACGTCTCTTGATCTAGTCGCATGAGTATTTCGGGGAGTTTTGTCATTATCCTAAGATCAGTGTTTCTAATCGTGTCCTGACTTTTGTAACCGGTCATACACCTCTCCATTGCTCACTGTGCTACGGCATCCTTTAATTATCATATAAGTAAACATTGTAATAAATAATTACATCTTTGTACTCAACACATTATATAACTGACATAATCCATAACACAGTAGCAGCAAACAATGTTAAATCACTACTTTTAACACTATAAAATGCCATTAACCATAAACACAGTGATTGATAATATACAGTAGAATCCTATGTCATTCATTACCAGTGAACCCAACTAATAGATAATTGATGGGCAGTTATGGTGCTCAATGTAAGGTAGGTATGTAGATAATTACATTGTTGCAATAATCAATCCTTGTTGTAAGTGTGAGCAGGTGATAATTCTATGGTTTTTATAGGCATTGCTGTCAACTGTAGATCTTTGGCAGTCGCTACGAGTATTTAAAAGCCCGGAAGTTTTATAACCAATCTGGATCTATGCTTGATGCGGTCGGTTTGTGGATGGGTCACCGTCCATTACATATCGAGGCCCTTCCATGCCTCAGAAAGCACGTTAAGCCGTTGTTCCCGGCTGTCATTCGTAGATCTTTGACAGACGTTACGTGTAGTCAGAAGCCCGAAAACTAACCAGCGTTACCAATAGGTACCGTGTTACCTAGTTACTGGGTTCTGGAGGTTAAATAGGCAGCCGCTGATGAATAGACATGGATGAATGGCTAAAAATCGTTTTTTGACACCCTAAAGGCAATCCCCGCTGTCATTAAGTATGTAGCGGTCAACGCTACTTTAAGAAGCCGTAGTTTTATCTGCGAACCTTTTCATCACAGCATAAACATTTTCCGTATCTGTAGCTTGTGTGTATGAGAGCAGCAAAACCCATTAGAACTAAACCTATCTAGGTTATGTTTTATACGTAAAACAAACAACTTTTATGACTATTTGAAGTTAAAAGCGGCATTTAGTGAGTATAATCCAAATGAAACGCGTTATCAGTTGGTTGGAGACGCGTTAATCCTCTTATCAGTCGTGATAACAGGGTCCTACATAGTGAAATGTGGTGTTTTTGACTCAACCTCGCTGATATAATACCTATGTTTCATGTAGCTAGGGATTATGTTAAGTTATGAAATAAATGACTCGACTAGCTGTGTCCTCGGCTGCACTTGTGAGTTAAATTCTCAATTTTCTACAATGAAAAAGACTTAATATTCTTCTTTGAATATCATGCTATCCCTATGCCTAGTTTAAACAAAATCGGTTTAGTAATTTAGACGTAAAGATGAACTAAACAAACAGACGCGATTTTTTCTTCAGAAATAGGGATTGCATCGCAGTATCTAACTAGGTGTGATACTATACACAATTAATATATAGGTAGGTAGGTACATAATATTACTCATTACAGTCGCTTTTCGTGTCTATATAACTACGTTATTCTTCTAAACTACGCAACGGATTTTGATGCGGTTTTAACAATCATTTAGACAATTTATTTCGAAAGGTTTATGCAAAGACGTATACGCATAAGTCTCGATTCCGTGGGAATATCGGGATAAAAAGTGCTTATCCTACATCCTAATCCACGTCATAGTCTGCCCATGTGGCAACTTTCATCCAAATCCGTTCAGCCGTTTTAGCGTGAAAGCAAACCAAACAAACATACAAAATATCAAATATTTTATCTTTATTATATTAGTTTAGATTTAGATACTTACCCCCTTACTAATAAACGTTGTATAGCGTCTGTATAGTTACACAACGCTTTGTCTTCTTCTTTCGAAAGTCAAATTACTGACGACTGAAAGAGAGAAATTGGTGTGTAACTAGTCATCTGATATAATCCGTTTATTAGTAAGGGGGTTAGTTATTAAACTTAACACACAATGAAGAACTCTCAACGTTTTATCAAGTAAAACCCTGCAAAGCAGAGGCGGGTCGCTAGTTTAACATAAGTAAACAAGAAAAAACTTAATTGCCTTTAACCATCTTCTAACTTAGTATTGTTCAAATCCACTTCCAGTATGACACAAACATTTTAATTACAAGTCCTTGAGAAAACTGTTCAGGAAAATATTGCAAAAATCTAGAAATCTTGCATTCTCTGCTTGTACAAGGTGAATGCAAGGCGATCCTCATAGTTTCCGTATTTTACTTGAATTATTAGATTGACAATAGACATTATATGCCGGGAACATTTTAGTGTCCATTGTTGAGAGATTACATCTCGTTTATTTTCTTGAGTTTGCTTGTATACCTTGCTTTATTTGTACTTTGTTGGGAAGTCAGATTGATTGCAGGAAAATTTTAGATGCCCTTTGTTCAGGTATTAAGTTTGGAATTGCTGATGATTGTCACGTAGACGCCTGGGGCTCGTGGTTAAATGATAACAGCCGCACGTGTCGAGCGAAGGTTAAGCTACACTTGCCGCGGTCGGTTCGTTGATGGGTGACCATTCATTACATATCGAGACCCCTCCGAATCAGTGCTCTGAGTGGAATACCTCGTTTCTCGAAAAGCATGTTAAGCCGTTGGCCCCAGCTGTCATTCGTAGATCTTTGACAGTCGTTACGGATAGTCAGAAGCCCAAAAATCTGATAACCAGTCTTACCAAGGGGTATCGTGTTACCCAGTAACTTGGTTGTGGAGGTCAGATAGGCAGTCGCTCCATTTAAAATACTGGTATTCAGCTGCATCCGGTTAGACTGGCCCAAAACGTAGTTTGTAAAAGGCAGGCAGATTGATCGATTTAGTCGCTTAGACGACATGCCAATGCTTTTGAAATTAAATATAAAAGCTCTACGATAAACAAATTTTACATAGAACCTTTTGAGTTGTCGACCTCGTTTACAAAACTATAAGATCACGCCAACTGAGGCATCACAACATAACTGAGGTATTTTAGAGTCTGTTAGATTATTCTCCGAATTTTCTAGCTTCATTATGTAGTTAGGTACACATAGGTATACTTCGTAGACAAGGTTTTAAGAATTATCTACTACTAACTTCGTGGTCGAGCACTAGGTTCCTAACCAAAGTTGCAACATAACATACATACATAATCAGCCTATAATGTTCCCACTGCTGGGACACAGGCCTCCTCTCTGTGAGAGGGAGGGGCCGTAAAAGTTACAGAAAATTTCCAGTTTCAGAAGATTTAGATTAGAAGATGAAAGACATTCTTTTTCATTTCTGATCAGTAAATCTGCAGTCAAATTTCATGTAGGTAAACTGTTATAATTAATTGACTAAAACTAGAACCAATCGCTGTAGTGCCACTAAGTACATAATTATTGTATGCCTATTAGGCAGGACATATTGGAACTTTAATTTATTGTTAAGACCTGTAACTAACATATGCCCACAAAAAATATATTTTGAATTTTGTAGACATGAGATTCGTGAAACGGTTTTGAGAAACCGGTAGCTAGATTGCCTTTATGAAATAATGATACTCAATACCCATCACGCTAGCAGACTTTAAATAGCACAATTTTAAATTCTAACCTCAGATCTTGATTCGCTGGAGGTCGAACCAGTAAACAGTCCAACAAATACGGTTGTATGTCGCTAAATGTCATATTCATTTTGTCGACGCGGAATGGAAACTACTTTTCCATCGTATTTATTATGTAACTGTAAATTTAGTCTATGGGTTCGTTTACTTGGTCATTTATGGGTTATAAAATAGAGATCGGGGATTAATAAATTATATTTTGGGTAAATTCTACGATTATTTTATGTTTCGTCTGAGGGGCAATTCTCGTAATTTTAAGAACGTTCTCAGTCTCAATCTGTCAAAAATACCTCTAATTTCCTTAAATATTGACAACTTTTGGCATTTGTTTGTCGTCGAGATGAGACTGCGACTAGATTTTGAACGTTTTAAATTACGAGAATTGGCCTTCTGATCTGTTGCTACGCTTCTTCTCTACGAAAGAAGAAGGAAGCTGCTACGGCGTAGCAACATTTTCTAAATCGTCCGAGTTTTTACATTTCTATTTGTAATTTTGATGGCATACATACAATAAGGACTATTCTGTATGTCTATCTATGGTTATTATTTGATAAGTAAAACTGGACTCGTTAATATAAATAATGAGCTATTCTATGTATTATGTATAAAGCAGACCATACTGCTACTGAATTAAACAATATTTTTGACGAACGAAGTCCGGTTTTTTCTTAAAGCTTCAGCCGTCGGGTTCTATTTCCCGTCGGCTCTGCATAAGTACCTAAGTTGTTTGCTATTCAGTGTTTCCAAAACATTTTATGCATTTCTAAAGAACTAAATAGTATTTTCAAATATAATGACCATGGAAGTAGGTATCCCTATTTGGTAGTTCATTGTAGATTTGGACTTGGAGGCCTCTCTCCATGCCTATGGTCAAGAGTAAACAGTTTACAGGCTCCCAAGTTTTCATTTCAGTTGTTCACACAATCTCATTTTGAATGCGTAGCTATGATTTTGAAAGAAAATTGGATAGAGACTTTATCTACTTGAGTTTATAATAATTTGGAGCAGGTATCCCTTGAGAGCAGTGGGGGCCCAGTGGTATCGGCCGCGATTTACGAGTTGTAGATCGTAGGTTCGAACCCAGACAGGCGCTTTACTTTGCTTAAATTATTTCATCACCACTGCTCTCAAAACGGTGAAGGAAAACATCGTGAGGAAACTGGCATGTCCTAGAACCAAAAAGTTCGAAGACATGTGACATCTACCAAACCGCACTGGGCCCGCGTGGTGGATTACGGCCCACTCTCTCTCACAGAGGAGGCCTGTGTCCCAGCAGTGGGAACATTATAGGCTGATTATGATCATGATGAGGTATCCCTTTATTTTCCGAGCTCTGTATCTGCGTACCCTCAAATCACCGACAACAGATGACAACAAGGTTGTTCTATTTACCTTCAGCAAAGGTTTCGTGTTAACTAAAAGTTAACACTTTAGTGATGTCACCAACTGTGTCAAGGTACTTGTTAATACCGTAAATATATACTTAATTATAATAAAGTACTTTTGACGGTTTTATCAGTGATGGCTGCTTCATTCGTCTAGTGGTAGCAAGCGGTACTACTGAGCATGAGGTCGTGGGTTTGATTTCCAGGTCGGACAAAGTGTTATTGAGTTTTTCTATCGGGGATTTCTCAGCAGCTTGGAGTCTGGATCTATGCCCAGTTGATGGCAATAGGCCCCCTATTAATAATATAATATAGCCTTTATAACCAAATACAATACAATTTATAGAAGTGGATTATTTAAAAAAAATTTAACTATGTTAAAATCGAAATGTAAGTATTTTCCAATATCCTAGAGTTTCTGTGTGTATTTTGTCCTAAAATTATTGACTATACTTTACTCTGTTAGCTGTAAGATTATGGATAGTATAAGACATGATAGTCAGGAACATACTTTTACGTTAATTTTAAAGTGAGATCAACAATAATTCGTTATTTATAAAATTAACAATCTAAACTTTCATTGAACGTTACGGCACTGCTCTTAAACTTAATCATTTTACTAATCATCATAAAAACTGCAAAACGTTGTTACTTTAACGTTAAGTTGAATTAACAACCTCAATCTTTGGCTTAAAATATTTTAGTAGAATGAGTGAAAACTTTAGAATGCACTTTCTATTTTAACAATAATCGTTCTAAATGTCGATTAAGAGAGAAAACGATACATTATTGCAATCGTAAAATCTTAACAATATCTTGATCGTAATGTTATTAAGTACTAATTTATTTTATTAATAGATCCACAGAACCAATACTGCATTCATTGGGGCTTGAAAGTTGTACTAAAAGTTAAAAGAAATCAGTTAAATTAATTTTACAAATGAACACCCAACTCCAGTTACTGAAAGCTTGTCCGTAAAAAGTTAATCTGCTGCAAAATAAATATCATGTTTTAGTGTTTTTTATTAAAACTTCTAGTTCCCCCGTCGCATCGTATCGCGTGTCAGCGCTATTATTTCTTTTTCACTCTGCGTTTTTTCTCAGTTTTTATTTTTGCTCGGCTCCTAAGGACCTTAGCGTGATGTTAAAGAGCCTATAGCCTTCCTCATGAATTGGGCTATCGAAAGCAAAAAAAGCTGAAGAGTCTATTTGTTTGTTTGTTTGATTGAACGCACGCGCAATAAGTGCGTTCAAACAAATAAATTCATGGATCTATCAGTTGGATTTTGAAAAAATTACTTTTTATTTCGATTTTACCAAAAGTACGCATTTTACTGACAGACTTCTTTGACCATCTTCTACATGTGGTATCTTTACTCCCAAAATTAAAATCTGCTCCCAGAACAAAAACTATACATATCTAAACGCCAATCCTCCACAGTCCAATTAAAAAAAAAAACTAAGCCAACCAATCCTCCTAATTTGCACCAGTTTTTTTCCAAAGTGACGTTGAAGTATGACTCCGAAATGACCTGAATAGCATCACGTTAGTCTAACGAGCTTCTATCTGTCGTTTTGATAAACGACTGTTAATTGTTGTGGTCAGCAGTGTTAATGCTAACACGAGCTGATTTTATCGCTAGCTATATTTGGGTGACCTTATTTTCAACGACTTCTAGTTGGATTTTGAATACCTGCAACTTTTAGGGGGTTCGATGTTTGGGCAAGTAATTTTCTTCTTCGTGTCGCTGCATAAGCATAGCATAATCAGCCTATAATGTTTCCACTGCTGGGACACAGGCCTCCTCTCTGTGAAAGAGATTGGGGCATAACCCAACACGCGGGCCCAGTGCGGATTGGTAGATGTCACATGTCTTCGAACTTTAGTTCTAGGACATGCCGGTTTCCTCACGATGTCTTGCTTCACCGTTTTGAGTCGCTGCCACGACAGTTATTCTGTTGGCCCAAAATTTCGCCATTTCAACGGCGTTATCGATGGATGCGCAGAGGTCACTTTGACTATTAATGCAAATAATTTGAGGGTTGCCCTTGCTTATCACGATAATAGAGATCTATCACGTTAAGAGGTCTATAATTATGACCAGTGTCCCCTTGTTCAGGGCCTCCTAAGAACAATGAACCGTTTAAGGGAAGGCTGCATAATTTATACAAATTGACAGAGTAATCCATGAATAAATATATTTTTAACTAGCTTTTGCCTCGCCCACTTAGATGTCAGTCGGTCATGATCTATCCGTGTGCAAAATTGCATCCAAGTCCGTTCAGCCGTTACAGTGTGAAAAGGTAACAGACAGACTGCAGACGGAGTTACTTTCGCATTTATAATATTAGCATGAATTAGGTAGCTTATGGGGGCTCGTGGCTAAGAAATAACAGCCGCACAGGTCGATCGATCAGGTTAAGCTACGCTTGCCGCGGTTGGTCTGTGAATGGGTGACCATCTTTACATATCGAGACCCCTCCGTGCCTCGGAAAGCACGTTAAGCCGTTGGTCCTGCCTGTAATTCGTGGATCTTTGACAGTTGTTACGGGTAGTCGGAAGCCCGAAAGTCTGACAACCAGACTTACCAAGGGGTATCGTATTACCCAGTAACTGGGTTGTGGAGGTCAGATAGGCAGTCGCTCCATGTAAAATACTGGTATTCAGCTGCATCCAGTTAGACTGGAAGCCGACCCCAACATAGTTGGGAAAAGGCTAGGCTGATAATGACGAGTACCTATGAATTAGGTAGCAATACAGATAATTCTTAATTGTTATTGGACCGATCATGAGTAAAATAACTACTTTTAAGTCAATAGGCTCTTCAATCTCTGCTTGTTTATGGAAAGTATCACGTCACGCCCGCTTTAAGCCAAACGTTTTTAGTGCACCTATACCAATGATGAATCACCCAAAGACATTCACAAATTCCTCAACAAATTCTCCACACCTTCATTCACATACAAAAACTAATTACTTAAACAATCAATTGGTCTCAGTTGACTGTTCAACACAAACTTAATGACGTGTTAACTGCCAATAACTCTGCTGAACCCACTAATTTTGAGGAATTGTTTGTTCTGGAGCCCATAGACTAAGGTATACGGGCATATTAGCATAAAACTCTGAGGGCCATAAATGTCAGAATATGTTTGAATGTAATTTTGTGACATTCTTGTGTTATTTCTTAAGGTATTTGAAAGACTTAGTTAGTACTGTATTAGTGATTGGAAATCAACTCTACAAGCTTGGTAATTAAATGTTTTATGTTAATTAGTTTGTTAATTTCATTGGTTATTATTTTATTTATCATTGTTAAGCACCATCATCTCAGATAGAAGACATCCATCCACAGCTGCAGGTTCGTTGCGTAACATACTATCAGTACCAATGGCTTCCATTTTGACAGTTCTACAACATTCGTTGCGTTATCTAAGTTGTTGAACAGATAAATTTTTCGAACATATGAAGCAATGGATAATAGCAATATCCTTCAAAATGGATCTTACAATAACTATGGACTATGTTGCAGAGACCATTTTTTTATTTTGATCAACTTGATCTGTACCTACCTGTAGCAAAAAAAAAAAAAAACTATTCTATTCTATCCATCCAGCATAAAGCATAGTCAGCCTATAATGTTCCCACTGCTGGGACACAGGCCTCCTCTCTTCGAGAGAGAGTGGGCTATAATCTACCACGCGGGCCCAGTGCGAGTTGGTCGATCTCAAAATGTCTTTGAATTTTCTACAAATATTCAACAAGAAAGTCACGCTAGAAAGTTGTCATTAGCAACTTACAGCTACAATTTTAGCCGTAATTTATTCCCTTCAATTTTCAATCATTTTTTTCATTCATTCATTTCTTCACTGCAACTTTGTCAAAGACCTATGACCATAGACCCCGTAGATAGAGTGAAAGACCATAAACAAACAGATACAAAAAGACTTCATCAATCATCACTAATTAAACTGCTGAACCTATTAATAAATGTGATTGAATGTTAGCAAACTGTACAGCTGAACAGCCTATAAAACCAACTAACTAGAGGTATCAGGGATAGCAAACATATGACTGAAAATTCTGGACACCGCATTGATTGCATCATTCTAAAAAAAAACAATTTTCTTCGCAAAAAATGAACATTTTCGAAAAAAATAAATTAAATTCATGTGTAGATGCATTTTATAAATTAATTTAGAGACGATTTTTCCATCACCAGATAACTGTTATGCGAGGAATAAAATTGACGTTTGACAGTTTTGTATGAAATAACTGACACAATTTCAAAATTATTCCTCGAATAAAGTTATTAGATGATTGAAAAATCAGCCCTTAGACCTATTTTTTTGTTATAAACTTCCTGGTGTAAAGGATTTGTGTCTGACCGAAAATTTTGTTTTAATTTTTGCCTAACTTTTCTCATAATAAATGACCAGAATGATGTATGAACGTAAACAAACGAAGCAAAAGGATTATATAAGGTTCGCAGCAGGTGGCGTTCTGTAGTTTCATTATACCCCATGGGAAAAAGATGTGAGTTTATATATGCATTTTCTCACTAAAGCATTTTTATTATCGTTAAATGTATAAATGTTAAGGTTCGCGATCCCTACGCTATTTTACCTATAAGACATATGTGAATGAGTAATTTTGGCTTTAAAGCCTCACGAAGGCCTATAAAGACGGACTGCATTTGAGCTGTAACATTGCAGTTTCGATGCAGTTAACATAACTGCTTCAAAACCTAGTTATGTCAACTGCATCCAAACTGCGATGTTGCAGCTGGAATGCAGTCCGTCTGTTTAGAGTTTAGACCCTAACACTTCTCAGACCCATCTTTACCAAAAGCATTTTTGTATTTTGTTAAATGGCCACGCAGATACCAAAATGTTCGGCATCCCTACGCTGTAGGTACTAGCTATAAGATATGTCTGCGCCAACCGCCTGATGCGCGGGCGCAGCGAATAAATAAAGCGCTCCGGAGCGCGGTCTAGGCCGCCGTCGCTCGCGCACAAGGTCGCTAGACTGACACCATGCGGCGGAGGCTTGTAGGACAGGACCAGGACTTAGCCCAGTTAAGTCCTTTTTGACCTAAAATTGTTGGCAATGGTACATACTTTGTTTACTACCTTTCCCAACAAGTTTATATATATTGCTTTGTGATTATTTTACTAATAAAATTCATTTGTATAGTAATTTTACTTCTAATTGCATTTTTGTGATTTTAAGAGAACCCCTCATAAAAAGACAATTTTCTTTTTTAATTTAGTTTTGATGGCACTAGTGTTATAGCGTTACAAAGTAGGTATGTTTTTATATTTTATTCAAAATAAATATAAATAGAAAAGAAAGAGAAGCGCGATGACACAACGCTGGTAATTTATTGCAAAATATGAAGCAGTTATCTATTTACAAAAAATCTATTGTTTGGACAAAAAAATTAAAACACTGGTGCTTTAGTATGTTGCTTGTAGAATAATCTAACAAAACATCAGAATGATTGTATGTATATTAGTATGGTTTTTATTGTGAAAAGAAAGTTTTTAGAGGTATTTTCATTATTTTTTTCTATCGTATCAAATTAGTTGTATTATGTTTGCAACACACTATCTAACTAGCATATATCCTGAAGAATATCATATATTTTTCTGATTTAGTTTACTTTAGTCGATCATATACTTTTAGGCATTATAAAACTTGCGTTTTTTGCGTTTAGGTCCTGTAGTCCTCTTAATAACCAGGCTTAGGTACCTATTACTGAGGCAAGTGACGTCTGGAGCAGAACATGAGGTCTGTGTTGTCAAATGAAATGCAATCTAGGCACTATTCATCCCAATTAGTCTGTGTACAGTAGGTAGATCGCTACCTAAACCAAGCACCTACAAATAAGGCTGCGTAAGTTACTTTAATTTCTTAGAAAACAAATTATAGTCATTGGATTCTTTACTCGCCATTTGAAAACGTTTTTCCCATTACCTACATCCAAAACGTAGGCACTTCATTTTAAAACAGATAGCTATGTATGATGTTTTATTGTGGTACTCACTTAAAATAATATCAAGTTTATTTAAATAAACCAACATTATCAACAATCAAATGACATTACAAAAACACCGACAGAAATCTAACGAACCAATCACGTAGGACAACCATAGAAGGAAAACACGAAAACTGTCCGCGCAGCCTCATGGCCACTGCACACGCGCGCGCGCATGATCTAACCTAGAAACGGGCTGGATTTCGTGACATTCACTGCACATGTGTGCGTCCATTCAGGCAATCGCGCGCACGTCTGTGTGCGTCATTAGAATCAACACACCGACACGGATATCTAAACAACTTTAGACGAACTTCGCAAGCGATTTTGAACTTTATGCAGTTGTGTTACAGAAGTGTATTGTGGAGGTGTGACGGCAAATAATTTGTGAAGTCATTTGACATGGCATTGGTCGCTTTTGGTATGATAAATGGGCGTTACTATATTAGTTTGTACATTTATAGAATAGTTACAGTTTAGCTGTTATAGTGGGTATTTGTTAGATTTTTTGTGGCGCATGCGCATGGTGGTTATAAACGTGAGTAAATTTTTTGATTATTTTAAGAGTATTTTTATTATGTTTCATCATTATTATATTTTTTTTGGAAAACAAAAAAATTTTTCAAAATGGTGGCTCCCAAAATTCCACATCTCATAAACAAATCCGTTAATTTTATTGTTAGTAATTATTGAAAACGTTGCAAGTGTGACAAAGCCTTGCTTATTACTTTATATTAATATTCGTAATAACAGTGTTCGTTTGATAACCCCAGAAAGTACTAACTTATCGGTTCAAGGGAAGTTAAAACTGTAACGGTTAGCCGGAAGGAAAACGTTAATAAAACATAGTTAAAACATACAAAATCGCATAAAAATATTATGTAGACTTTTAACGGTTCACCTATAAGTAGGTGCCTAGGTACTTATTACGGAAAACTTAATAATTATTACCGTCTACAATTCTAGGTCATAAACAAATTTCAAAATGGCGTCTAACGTTGACCAGCGCGTAATCATATCCAAATCCTCTCAAATTAACGTTCTAGAACGTTCTACGACTTTTACCAGCTACGAGATGTCTGGTCGTAGCCAAGTCTACGAAAACTCGTAGCACTCTCCACCATTGATTTCAAAGCGTCTTCACAATTCCATTACCAAAGTATAAGTACTTTACGGCCATTGTTGTTTACATCTTTGGCAAATTTAGAAACGCCGGATTATAGTTGGGAAAAGGCTAGGCAGGCAGATGCGTCATAATCATTCAGACGAATGGAGGGCCTGGTCAAAACCTTTGCCTAAATTTCCTCAGCAAGCTATAGTCCTCCCTTGAACTCAGCTCGCCTCGATCCTGTCCCAACTTAATAAAAGACATCAGCTGTATACCTAGCACATGTGCGGCGGCCATGACACACTGCAGCCACATAGTTACGTGCGCGGCACGAACGCGTTGTATCTATGTTTTATCTACGCGCAGTTTTGTTGACACCCGTGCGGCTAAATGAAGGTCGTAAGTTTATGTAATGTCGCTTGGGACTATTAGGGATAGCAGTATTGTTTTGTTTTTAAAAACTTCACACTTTTTCACTTGGCAGAAACTAACACTGCCACCTTTATTTCATTTGATATATTACATTTTTATAAACATAAACACAAATAAAACATATAAAAAAGTAGTTTATGTAGTCCACCGGTATCGGAAACAGGGTCCAAGCTATCGGCACCGGCGGCTCCAGAGAGAGGAACCTCCTAACAATGCGAGCCGTGTCCAAAAGTACCGCTTTCTGAATCAAGCCCATGGTCCAGCTGCCCAACGAGAGCCTCCTCAGGTGTTGGTCGAGGCTTTTGGCTATTAAGCCATTGGCTGCCACGTATTTTATTATTAAAAGGCAGTGATGTCCCAATCCAGGGCAAAGGCCTCCCTACTCTCTTTCCACTTCTCTCTATTTAAAGCTGCAAAGGACCACTTCATCCAAAAATTCGAAGACATGTGTGCCATCTACGAACCCGCGCTAGACCCGCGTGATTGATTACGGCTCAGTCCCTCTCACTAAGAAAAGGCCTATGCCCCAGTAGCGAGAACATTATAGGCTGATTATGCTATATAATGTTTCCCCGTTTGACTCTTTCTGGGGTTAATTTTCGATAAATCTTTTCTGACTGTTGGAAAATTCTTCACTCTCAGAGGAACATTTTTATCTACATTCCTACCACAAGTTTGTATCATCATTAGTTTAGGCTATACTGCCAGTCAGACAGAAAATACGTATAGATTTTAGTCACGTCATCTGTTCATGTACCTAACTGCAATTTAAATGATTTGCATAGAACCTTGGTATTAACAAATAACTTTGAACCGGAAAATAAAGACCAAAATGACGTACCTACTAGAATAGTTAATATTTTCCAACTGCATATAATATTATGTTTACATAATTATTATTTTGCTATTGGCTAGAATTTGAACGCATTTGTACCTACGAACACATGTACAGTCAACAAAAGAGACAGGTATGCAGGATCGTCGGATATAGTTGAAGTTTAGTAAGAAACCAATGGATGTTGTCGACTGAAATTTAATTTGATAAATGAGCTGTTTGTTTTCTATTAATAAAATTAAATGTTATTCGAGAACATCCATCTGTTTCTTACTAAACTTCAACTATATCCGACAATCCTGCATACTTATCTCTTTTGCTGACTGTACATTATTAATTACTTATAATTATACACTCGCAGGTTTTTCCAATTTATGTAGAATTATATTTTCCGTTAAACATATATTATTAAGTCAGTAGGTACTCTACCTAATATATATAATTGATAGCATTGACATACATAACATAAATCATCCTATAACGTTCCCACTCCTAGGACACAGGTTTCCTCTTGGTGAGGGGAGTGGTAATCCAACACGCGGGCCCAGTGCGGGTTGGTAACGTCACATGTCATTAATTTCAAATAGAGAGGCGTGTAATAGTTTCCTATCCATTGTCCTCCACTTGCTCTTATCCTAATTTATCTGGGTATGGTACCTACAGCATGTGTTCTTCGTCGATACATCTCAGCATTCACTCCTTTTTAGCCATATCATCTTCCACGTCATCTATCGTTTCTTCGGTGTGAAAATGATACGGTTAGAATGAGATTGACTACTGATAAAGACTAATAGAGTAGTATGGAAGAATAGGACGTGTTCCACCGACCTGGTAACGTCAGGAGACTGATGATTAAATTCGACTTGAAAACAGAACGATGCGATGTTTTAAATTCGTTTATCGATTAATGCATTTAGTAATTTGAGGTGGAAGCCGGCCATAGAATTTTAACAAATACACGAAACTAATTAGATTTTCTCTAGTCGTAAACTATGGAACCCATAAACTTT
Organism: Hydraecia micacea; assembly: GCA_914767645.1. NCBI lineage: Eukaryota > Metazoa > Arthropoda > Insecta > Lepidoptera > Noctuidae > Hydraecia > Hydraecia micacea. The sequence continues at coordinate 3,409,716 of OU611798.1, forward strand.
CTGTGTGCTAGTATTATAGTACCTATAAAACGGAATACGAGTAAACTCCATGTTCTAATTAATATAACACACTATTTTTATTCGTTTAATTAATTTTCATTTAGCAATCGATGTTTAATTTTGTTCAACAAACCACCATGTGTTTTCCTTTTGACCGTCCATTGGGTAGGTTGGTCACCCACTGCAGAAAGAGAATAAAGAAAAATGCGTTTATTATCATTGCAGTAAAATATATACACCTTAATTAAAACTTTAAAAACAGAAAACAAAGATTACAATGCCAAAAATCCCCTCCTTTTTGCGCTATGCTTCCCTGGTCTGTGCGAGTCTCATCCAGGTCTTTCCTATCTTCTGTAGGTAGGGTAGGATCATCTTTAGGTCGTCCACCTGGCTTTTGGTCTGCCAGCGCTCCTTCTACCATTTGTCAGCTACCATTACTCTCTCTGGCAGTTTGATAACTAGCTAAAAACCATGTTTAGTAAACCATTACTTACATACTTCTTTTAGAGTGTATTATAAAATCTAAGTTTTTCTCAAGCCTTAACGTTGCAGGGACAAAGATCAACAGCTCATAATGATATATTACGGCACATTATTTTCCAATGTCTCCTAAGTTCACAATGCTTATAGTTTCTCTATTTAGGTGATAGAAAGTCTTTGACCCCTCGATCTCTAATCTGTGGGTATCTGCCGACGCACGCTGAGAAAGATAAATTGCGTCTTATGTTTATAAAAAACATTACTTTGATTGACTTATTAAGTTGTGGTTGGTGATGTGAGAACTGTTTCGCGGGCTTTTTTTCGGGGAAAAAGAAAATGGCTTCCTGTTTTTGCCGTCAAATTTAAACTTGAATTCCTTGTTTGGTAGACTGTTAATCGATTCGTAATAATCTGCCTAGTTTTTAGAATTCGAATAATAAGTCATAATTATTATGACAGTTAGTATGGTCTATGGGATCTTTTATTAGTAACTATGTGTGAGTTATAATGTCAGTTTTCCGCAGATAAGTAGGTATGTAGGTGTCCAGGCACGGTGAATACTTTATAGCTTACTTGTAGCTAAGTAATGGTTTCTAAAACGTCTCCAAATCAGTTTTCTTGGCATTGTCCGATTTTTTAATATTGCATTGTATCATTCCGTACGAAACTGTTGAATGTGTTTCCCAAAGTACTATTTTCCTCAGTCAATGACGGAAAATTCTGAAACAAAAACAGTCGCTTTTATCACGTGTTTGTATTGCGTAATGTTTACTAGATATTAGTATATCAACGATTTTTATTGCAGTTTTTCTAAGCCTATACCTAGAACAGTGATTCACGACGCACGCACTGAATGATTTCACGATTTAGGTACTTGTCTTAATAAGCTTTGATTATATAATGTCTAGATAGAGCGTCGCCCTACAATCAAAACAAAGAAAACGAGCCAACAATTTCAAACATGTGTGCGTGCGGGCGGTGTTTTACACTGTGCATCTATGTCTCTGTGTGCGTGAATAATGATACCAGCTACTACAATTCTCCCATAAATCACATATTAAAAAAAAATGACTATACAAATAATATAAGTAAGTTTTAGGTGTATGTTTGTAGTATTATTCAGTTTTAGTAGTGTCTTTATTTACTTGTATTTATAAATAAAAAACACTATTTAATTGAATTAGAGTTGTGTGTGTGAATGTTGTGTTATATTAAATCAGCTAAGTTAATTCAATTAGAATATTTAACTTTTTAGGCAGTTTGTATTTGGAAATTTCAAATGAAAGATCACAGATAATACGAATGGAATAAATTAATCTTATTAAAATTACTCTTGGCACCTTTGAAATCAGTTTATTGGACCCAATGCAACAATAATCATTAAAATGGGCTCATAAACAAAAAAGTTATACGCGAACATTATATTATTATAAAAAAGTACAGACGAATTGAAAAACTTCACCATTTTTTAAATCGAATAATAAAAGTAGATACATCAACTAAATAATATAAACGTAACCATAAAGCAACGAATATACCCACAAAAAAAGGACGTTAAGTTGGGAGAATGGAAAAAGAAACTGGCAACACTGATCAAATATGGCGTAATAGGGCGTAATTTGTAAATATAAAAACAAAAAACAAATACGTAGTTTTTTTGGTTACTTACTGATGATATATGATGTGTTTGGTGTTTTTTACCCTTCCTTTATAATTTCGGCACAGTTTAATAGCACATACCGTCATTTTATCGCTGTTATTTGTTTATTACTTAGCGCGCGTAATACGTAGTGACACCAAAGCGGTACGATCGGCACTAATCGGCGGGTAAGTACTTACAGTCCAACAGTTGGCTGGTATTTTTTGACACGTTTGCGCGCAATTGATGCTCTATCTAGACATTATATAATCAAAGTTAATAAGTAATTTTCCTGGACATTACCCGGAAACAAAGATTTCCCCACAACAAGTTCAAGTTTCAAGTTAACAAAACAAGTTAATTCGGTGTGATTCGAAACGCACCATCATTTCTTTATTGCAGCCGCCATTTTGGAATTTGCGCGCGCTTCCAACTGTCATTAGGCAGTGATGCCAACATTGTGAAATTACGAGTTATGGTTGCGTTCAACTATTAAATTATGGGTTCTTAGGCAGTCGTTGTGTGTGAGGCGTGCTTAATTTCGTGCCAGTTATAAAGTAATTTAAGACACATTATAGAATGGTTTTGGATTGGCACTAAAATATTATAAAAGAAAAGAAATCGGTGTTTATTATGCCATTACCTACTATAAATATACGTGACTTTGTAGTGTTAAGTTGCAAGTGTGTTAATCTTCTAGTCTGACAACAACATGATAAAATTGAAGTTTACGCTGCTCACTGAAAGCTTGAAGTTTATTTCACATAAATTCTGAAAATATGTCAACTTTCAGTTACTAAACTAACAGAAAACTAAAAGCTTCAAAACGGCGAAAAGTTACTAAGCTTCGAAGTTCCCTTTCATTAAGTAAATATCTTGTCCATACCTACACATTGCAGAACATATTTTAATATAAAGAGAACCGTGGATGTCCAGCAAAATTCGCGTCAAACGGAAAGTTTCGTGGAAACCGTATAATAGTCTGACCACGAATAAAATCAATATCGTGTAGTTTAAATACCAAAACAATTTCAATGAAAATAGTTTCGCTAAAGTTTTGTTGTCAATGGCTAGCAGTGTCGTCAAGTTGGCACAATGGCTGCTTATATTAAAATAGTTCACTGGTTTAATTATTGCATAACTCACACCTGCGGCCTAGTCATCTATTCAATTGATTTTTTACATGATTAACTGTAAGTTATACATAATATTATGAAAGCGTTTCGCAGACTTGGTTTCCCAATGCCTTTGTTAAAAATTGGTCTGTTTAAAATGGTGCCAACTATTATAATTGTGATATGTTTTGAAAATATTAGATGGGAAATAGACTTCGTTGTTTTAAAATTAGCTTTGTAACTTTTATGCCTGGAGCGTGTGCCTACTTCGGTACCCATCTCAATCACTAAGTTTTATATCTTCTTGAAGGATGCAAAAAAAAAACTTTATGTCAAAAACCGAATCCAGTATTTCGTTCCACATGTTGGCACCAAAAACCATACCAACATTACAAAACAATCACTTTATAGCCCGTCTCCGTCATTCTTTCTTCAAAATAAGCCCTATTTATCGTTGCAACCGGCACTCACAAACTTAAAGCTGCAATCTAAAAAGAAAGGCGCTCTAATTGTGTACAATTAGTTTTGAAGTAGTAATGATATAAGGTAGCGGTTATGTTACGCATCGATGCGCGGGCGCGGACACCGTGAGAATCTATCGCGAATCAGAATACAGAATACTTTGATGTCATGTTTTCAGCTCAAGTTATTAGGGATTCGAGTTTTTTAAAAGAGGATTTATAAGATTTTTTTTTTGTTTTTGAAATGGCAATTTTTAAAAAGTAGTGAACACGCAATCGTTTTGTGAGGTATGTACAGACGCCAGCACATCGTATCGACTCGTATCTACAAGGTTTAATTTTTATTTGTTTTTTATAGGTCTTAGAAAGCAAAGAATTATTGTTTTTTTTTTTAAGAAACCAGCAAACTTACGCCTTTTTGACTTAATTTCTTTACTTATTTTTTAAGTATTTCTCCACTATGCATATAAAAGTTTTGATCAGGAACTCATAAAATGAATACCAAATAAACAAAAAGTCTCCTCTTCCTTATAGATTAGATATTAATTTAATCTAATTACATTTTTTGTACGAAAAGGCATAAGTTTATACATTTCTTGCTTGTAAGTCTGATGTCTAGTGACGCGTAGCATTGTTAGGTTGGCACCCCCGATTCTCCTTAGTTAAATGTCATTGAAGCGATTATCTGTAATTGTATTTATTTTCGTCTTGGAATGGTAGAAAATTTACTAGCACCTGCTTAGTAATAAGTATTCTAATGAACAAACTAGTTTGTAAGGTGTTTTAAAATTATGGGGTAGTAGGTATCCTAAGTGCAATTGATGAGGCCATAAATTATGGACTTTGAAAAATTTTTTCACGCTGTTCAAGGACTTTTTTCGATGCCTGTTAGGAAAAATGTCTCTTAACCCGAATGGAAAGGAATTGAACTTTCGATTAACTAAAACCTAGTAGATTCTTGAATCGAAGACAATTTAATAATACCATTTACAATTGGTATTGAAAACGGTTCGTCTAAATATAGGATAAGGTACACCTAGGTACCACTGTTAGTCTCTGCATCACCCAAAGGTTGACTGGTAGATAATGCCTATTTGTGTGCTCAAAGTATTACATAAATAAATCCTAACTTTATATTATAAAAGCGAAAGTAAATTTGTTTGTTTGTTACGCTTTCAAGCTAAAACGGCTGAACGGATTTGGATGAAATTCGGCATATAGACAAACCATGTCTTAGAGAATAACATAGGTTTCTTTTAATCCTGGTTCGTAGACATATTCGCGGACAACAGATACTAATAAATAAATCGGTCCTAGCGCGAATGACAAGTACAAAATAATCAGCATCAGGTAGACTGCAAGTTATTCTTACATTTTAAATACTATTCTTAATATCTCATCATCATCATAAATCTTTAGTCAAGCTGTATAGCTACTGCTTTCGTGTCATAGAAAATACTTTAACAAAAGACCGTGAATCTACTAAAAAAAACCACTATAATTGTTTTAATGGCCGGAGCTTTTAAGTCAATCTTACGGCAACCATAACAGGCATAATAGTAAGTAATAACATAGGTTAATATAACTTTAATCTCCTGTGATTAATAGTTTAAACATTAGCCGTTGATATACCATGACTGAACCTACTGTAATTACTAAAGCTTTGTTCAGATGGACGGACAAGTTGACGCCCGTTTAAAGTTCAGCGAGAGCGCTATGTGGTTGGATGTCGTTTTATTGGTGCTAATTGTTAAATGATTTACGTTACATGTTTGTTTTATGCTTAGAATATCTTTCTATCCATAAAGCTTTTATTACATAGATATTATAGGTTAAAGGTAAAACGGGCTAGTGTCCGCAACTACACGTGAAAGTGCGTATTTTGCGAACGGTTATTACATATAGTCCTAATTACTGGCAAAATATATAAATATGCCAAATAGACAGCGAATTTTTTCTTTGAATAATTTTAATGTAGAAAATTCCAGTCATTATTATACGTGAAGATTTTCTACAGAAATCTCCTAAAATTCAATCGAAACAGCAATTTGAAACAGCATTCGGGTTAGACAGAGGTGTAGGTACCTACTTATAATAAGTACACCCAAATTTCGCCAATTATGTTCAAGTCCCAAGTAATAGGCGGCGAGCCTATTTTAACTGGGCACAAATCCAGACTCCAGGCTGCTACTGAGAAACAAAAAATGATCCAACAATATTCATTTAAACATCAAGTTCTTGGATAAAAAGAATGGCGAATCAGCCTCATTTTTGATTGTACCACTCGTAAAACTTAGTGGAAGTCGTAAAAAACGTCTGGGGAAGTAAATGAGAGCGCGTGGGTTCCGACACCTCGTTATCTATGTACATTATTGTCAGTTAAAGTGCGAAATGATTTGCGGAATTGCCCTGGTCCTGTTGAGCGCGCTGTTATGGTTAGTACTTCCAGGTTGGGATTCAGGTTTTAGGATTTAAACGATAACAGGATCTAATAACATTATAGATTACCTACTTTATTTTTTAATAAATATAAATATGCGCACAATATTAGGACTCAATAAATCTAAATATCAGAAATTAGAACGCGTTTTAATTCTTGACAGCAGTTTAAACGTAAAAAAATATTTATTACAAATTATATTTATACAGACAATTTTATCAATGCACAATACTAACCTTTTGTAAGATACACACAATAAATACAAACCGCATCAAAACCGCTCCGTGTGCACACGCTCTTACAAAGCATGCGCGCTCAACCTTTTACAAAAACTCTAGTGAAACAGTTTCATCGATACTATCGATGAACAGTTTTATCGATAATTTATTCGTTCCACGTTCAGGGCGGCTCTAGTTGGAAACTTGTGAAGCTAATTGAAGTAATCGGTACATTTGTAATTTTTCTATCTTTCCTTTCGATCGCTTGTAGGTATTTGTCTAGGTTATAGACTATCTTTTTATGGTTTGTTTTTAAACGTCGGAGATAGTTCTGGTAGATAGTGGTGACAATACTAAGTATTATGGGAATGAATTTGTATTACTTAGCTATAGGTATCACTTTTTCATAAAATATTTTCGAAGAATCTCTCCTCATGGGTTGTGGAGTTCAGATAGGCAGTCGCTCCATGTAAAATACTAGTATTCAGCTGCATCCGGTTAGACTGGAAGCTGACCCCAACAAAATTGGAAAACGTTCTTGTGAAAAAGTCTAAGTAAATAAAATAGTATTTGATTAAGGCCTGATTTTTCGATAGACAGATAAAACTGTCATATTTAATTTTCAAAAAGTTATTTGACTAGGTATTGAAAAATCAGCCCTAAATAGAATTTCAAAATGGCCGACACATTTTTTTTGTTCAAAACGAGTACGTAGGTAGGTATTTTATTATAGAAAAAAATAACTGTTTTAACAATTGTATTGGAAACAGTAAGTTATGCTGACTTATTATTTTATTGCAACAAATAGGTATGTCAATTAAATATTTAAATAACAAATATTAGTTAACAATTAGGTATTAGCTTGTTTAATTGAATATGTTTCCTTGTTTTAGTGTTTTTTAAATATTTTGCAAACTAATGAGTTCTAGGAAACTTGTGATTAGAACATAGAATGCGTCAACTTGTCTTAAAAACTAGTACCAACTTATGTTATTTAACTTATGTTATTATAAATAAAAATTATTCCATCACCATCGCTCTCTAAAAACGGTGAAGGAAAGTATCGTGAGGAAACCGGCATGTCCTAGAACCACCAATTCGACGACATGTGAAATCTACCAACCAGCACTGGGATCACGTGGATTATGGCCTACTCCCTCTCACAGAGAGGAGGCCTGAGTCCCAGCAGTGAGAAAATTATAGTCTGATTATGATTCGTAAACAATAACAAAATAGTGCGCACAAACAAAACATAAAACGTAATTTTTTTTTTAATACTACCTCCAGGAAAACATGTTTATCATAGTTTCAAATTATTACCATCCAGGTAGTGACCATAAATTAAACTCATTTAACTGTCCATCTTCGTAGTTAACAGCATACTTCCTCCAAACAAGATTCCTACTCATAAATTAGATTCCTTATAGTCACACGTTTAAACTAAAACGACGGACGCAAAAACATCCCTCCAACCATTATTATGCCCATCTGCCGACCAATAGGTGACCAGCAAAAAATAATTATAATTTAAAAAACATTGTGGGCCTTTTTCCAACAAACACTGACCTTAAAAGGAACCCATTCGATGGGAGATGTATTAAAAATTGAAATAACAACTTGCGTGCAACGACCGCGCGATAGATAGCTGCGAAAAAGCAACAAAAGACGCAACTAGGGAATTGCAAATGAGATCTTAATACTATAAATTTAAAGAACTATTTCGAATAAACATTAGCGTAGCAGATGTTGTTCGAAATGAAGATTAGGGGAACTAAGGCATAAAAAGCGGTCAGCCAATCGCGTCCCACGTATATCAGCCGTCTCACTCCCACACTGGTCGCACCGCTCTTTCTAATGCTCATATTTTTTGCCATCTTATTCTAATTCCTCATTCAAATGGCCTGCGTTCGATTCCAGGGGTCTGTAACCTTTTATGTCATAGAAGTTTTTTTTTATTCTTCTTTTGTTCTTTGTCATGTTTTTCGGTTGAATTAATTATATAACGCATTAATGTCGTATTTTTTCAACAATTATAATTGTTATCATAGGTTAAGATCGATGGGTTTTATTTTTTCCATGACCATGGCTACGCGTGGTTGCGTGTGCCGCGGGCGTGATGGAATATAGATAAACAATGTTTCATGGTAATAAAGTTTTTATGATATTTTTTTCGTCAATTCTCGTTGTGTTTCATTAATTCACGGGAATATTAACCGGCGACGCAGTAATTACATATTTGAGGTATGTATTAAGAACTTTGTTACGTCAAGTGACACATACCTACTCGTAATGTATAGTTTTTCTATAGTAATTGATATAGTCAGTCGTAGTCACGAGAGTACATAAAAACTTGTGGATAAGTCAACTCAGTTACAGTTCTTGCGTGACATACAGTAATACAGAAAACATGTAAAAATATAAGTAAAAAATAAAACACTGGTAGGTTTGAACTAAATCAAACCTTAGAAATCAACACAAAACATTTCTTTGACATTAATTACTATTTCTATTATTGTTGTTTATAAGAACTATTCCTAATTTATTTATTATACGCATGAAGCCTAATAAATAATAATTACTTCAGAATTTTGCACGCATATATCTAAAAATATACTACAAAAAAGACGCGAATTTTATTACTAATCCCAATACAATTTTAAATTCAAGCTTGAAGCTCAATATATTATAATGATCTAGATAAGAGTACAGATACGGGATCAAGTGCCCCACGAGGTTGAGATGCACTACATCCGGCCGACAATTGTCTTTACCGAGATTCAGAACCTGTTTCATTTGGCATATGTCTTGCGAAGCCTTTTGTTTTTGCACTCATTACTTATATGTATTTTACATCGAGATTTTTCTATTGGAGTTAACGTTCGTTTCACATAGTTATTTTTATTATTTTGTTAGGCTTGAGAATATTACTTTTTCAGTCAAGGTCAAGTCAACCAAGGATCAATGAGCAATACAAATATCTATCACGTTATTTTTTTCTAAATACAACCATCGCTAACAACCGATGCTAAATTCAATATTCTACACAAGTAAATATATTGTAATAAAACCGTAAATATTTACTTATCTCCATACATATTTACAACAATTTTCAAGGGCATACAATCCACGTAAATACCACGATTAAGTTTTTGTAATTCGCAAGAATATGTCAAGAGTGGCTACCGTTTTTATTGCACTACTTTAGAACCATATAAGGTGATAACATGTTACGATAATGATGTTAGAAAAAAACTTGAAACTAATGCAGCATAACCCGAGAAGGACATTGTTTAATAATGATAATTAAAAGCGAATAATATGTGCAATTCCGCGCGCATATTCGCGATGGGCCAAACAAGGACAGCGGCTGTTTCCGCGTTGAATCACTTGTTGCGTGGTTCAAGTTATAAACGGGACGATTTCATCTGATTCAAATAATTGCCTGACTCATGAGATAGCCAGACAGAATATCAAGAAGTCTAGAACCTAGAATTAACTAGTTGAGCCATAAAATGATTGGTCTAAAAGGAAGAGAATTATCTAGTGATAGAGCGGATGAAGTATCATAATAACTTTGATTTAGTACGGTCAATCCTTTGTATTCTTTCCAATGAATAGTGCCATTCTTAATTTCTTAATGAGTCATTGTTCACACCTTAAGTTCGATTCGTGTGTGAGTCTGAGTCACAATGTATAGTTGAATTAGTTCCAAAGGTCTTAAAGAATGTCTGTTTTGATAGCCTTAACCTACATCGAGTAATGGATTGTCCGAAATATTCTATGACTCATTGTAGCTCAAATTGAATCCTTCCTTTTACAGGTGGCGTGTATTTAGGGCGCTGCCCAAACGTAGGATACCGTCAGACGCTCAGTTTTTTGGCGCACAGTTATGAGTATTACAAGCCGGGAAAAATTGAGTGTATTATCAAATGTTCCAAGAAAAGACTTATTCAAAAATATATCATGATTAATCAATCGTAAAACAGAGGTAACAAATATATTTTTCGTCGCATAATTCTCACGATTTTAAGCGTAAACTATCATATTTTAATTAATGATAATAAAGGGAATTCAATCTACTAATGAAATACCTTAAAATTATTCCACTGAGCCGTGCATTTATTTTTTAATTTAATTATAACTGAAATCATTAATTTTGTTTTGATGGTCATTCGATTCAACTGTGATCGTGTATTTAAAACTAAATTCGGTCTGGCGCGTCATAAGTACACGCTAAGAAACAATAATAACTTTAAAGGGTCGCCGTTATCGAAATCAATAAAGAGGACTGTATTTCCGCGATGCGCTATTGTCGTTCGTTTATTTTTTTGCTTGTTACCGCGCTTTAAATACTCCATGGATTACTTTGGGAGATTTTTTTGCAATTATTTTTATTTACTGTCTACTTTTTAACAAGATCTTGATCATTACAACTTGCTTCACTACCAGCATCCGCCTTCTCTCGCACCTCGGGCCCCACAATCAGGCATGCATACACAAATGCAAACTGACTCACGGCGACCTTGAAATAGACCAGTCTAATCGTAGTTTTAGCCAATCAGTAGTCGGAACACGCTCACACACCATCCTTTGTTTATCACGCCTCCATCACGCCATTTTGTGTATCCTTTTTGATAACTACGACAATTTTTAAACTTATAATTGAAGTTTTATTATCAACAATCGCCGGTTTAAATTGGCTATTGTTGGATGTGTATAATTTTATACGAAGAAACGATTACCTATTTGAGAAAATAGTTGGCATTGTATTTTCATTATTAAATTAAAATGCTTGTTGATTGTTTTAACATTGGCAGTTAAGCATATAAACGTTGCAATTTAGCGCTTTTTCTCCTTTGTTGAAATAATCTAAAAATCGTTAAAAACACAAAAAACAACACAAGTCGTTGTCACCTTTATTATCAAGAAACAATCATAAAATCAAATCAAATTACTAGAAGAAAGGGTCACAACACGATAACAATAGTCCAGTCAGATAGCCAATGTAATCACTAGAGAATGGGCCGCGACTTAGTCCGCTGCAAAAGTTTACGTTCCCACGGGAACTTCAAAAACTATAACAAACACGTTTCTAGGTTCGGCGATTAAGACTATGTGTTTATATCTGTCTTCTTTATCTATTTAAGATTCAAATATCGTATAATGCCCTCATCCCAATTTATTTGGGGTCACCTCAGCATGTCTTCTTCTTTCATACATATCTATGAGTCGTCATCTCAGCAGTCACGCCCTTTCTAGCCATGTCATCTTTCATACAACCCGCGACGACTAGAAGTAGGTATGGAAGAAAAAAACATGTTGCGCTGACCCCAAATAAATTGGGATAAGGGCAGGAGAAGATGATGCTCTTTCATACCACCAAAGAATGCCAAGTTTTCTTTGGCCTAGAAGATTGAAATATCACATATTATAAAGAGTAAATCTATGCAACAATTAGGCTTTTACTTACCATTGCCAGAGATCGTACGGTCCGGAGATTATTCTCGCTTTCAAAACACATTAGCCACTCCGATTTACTTGGAAGCGGGTCTAATATGTAATTATTTTTTTATTATTCCACGCTATGGGAGTTCAACGGCGTCCATTAATTACAATATTAACATGTGAAGGTTCTGCTTCAGTTAACCACCTTGGTTCTGTTCAGTTAAGTTAAAATACTTTGGTAAAGGAAATTGCAGAGAACGGTTGGTACAGTTTTTATTTTACTTGGGTTGTTCAGTTTTTTTTTTTTTTCATTTATCAGAAACAGCATTACTGTTCCTGATAAATGAAAAAAAAAAAACTAACAGTTATTAATAACAATTTTTCCGCCTCATTAAGGCGGAAAAATTGTTATTAATAACTGTTGTAGTTTGTAAAAGGATTTATTTTATTGTACCGTTTGTAGAATTTAATGAGGATTTTTTTATAAGTTGTTGAATGTGTATGTTTTCAATATCTAAGTATTGAAGTACCGTGAGATGGTTCAATGAGTAAAAATAAACATTTAATAAAATCGACATCAATCATAATACAGCAACATCATAAAAGTATCAGTAACACAACGCTTGAGTTCAAAAATTTCTAGTGCCATTCAACTTTTATTAATTTCCTACAAACACTGTTCAGTTTCACCTCTAACAAAATTACATCACTAAATGTGTCAAAGACAATCTTATCTCTTTTATTTCTAACAAAAAAAAAACAAAATAAATCCTTAACACACAAAAAATCTCTTCCTAATTCAAAAACAAAAACAGTTACCAAAGGTTGACGGCCCCGAACGGATGTAATAGACAATGAGCACTTCTTATAGTCTATGCTAATACGCGCCATTTTATGATTGCAATTCAAATGATGACGCGTTCTTTTTTACGATAAACTTTTACGCTGCTGCGTAACGCGCTCTTACGGGAAAGTTACTGTTTATGGCTGTTTATGGTAAACGTACGTTACTATGGTTGTATGTAGTTCGTTTACATATTAAGTATAGGGAGGTAAGTATAGTCAGCAAAAAAAAAATCGCCAATAATATCTAGTCCGATATTCACCGTTGGTCTCGGCTGTCATTCGTAGACCTTTAACAGTCGTGACGGGTAGTCAGAACAGTCTTACCAAAGGGTATCGTGTTACCCAGTAACTGGGTTGTGGAGGTCAGATAGGCAGGCGCTCCATGTAAAATACTGTTATTCAGCTGCATCCGGTTAGACTGGAAGCCGACTCCAACACAGTTGGGAAAAGGCTAGGCATATAAAATAGTCAAACATGCACGTTCCCCTAGCGAAGAGTATCCATTAGGGTTTTCCCCACCAAAAAGAAAATCGGGTCAGTAAGCATTTTCTGCTCGAAAAGACATTCTTGGTCTATGATTTGCAGGGTTTGCAAATGAAAACAGTGTTTGTTTTTTTTTGTACGGTGCCAAGAAAAATAACTAAAAACAAAAGAAATTAATAAATAAATATCTAAGTAGAAACAACAAAAAAATCTTCAAGAAACTGTTAATAGAAATCGGTTAGAACAGACTACTTTTTCAATAAAGATCTACTTCATACATAGTTGATCTAAATTGAACAAAATGTTGCACATCTTCAATACTAAAACCTTATCTAGAATACTGAGATAAAGATAAATATCTACATACGAGAGTTTAATTCCGTCCATCTATTTCTTCATAAGAAATGTGTGTTAGGGCTGTCTCGCACGATATTAGTAGATCTATATCTCATACAAGGCGCTGTCAAGTATTCAGTACTTATAGCTTTATTTTAGTTTTTATTTTCCATGTTCAAAAAAGGAGGAGGTTATGCATTTGGCTAGTTTTTAACGTCTAAAATTGGTTAAGGCTAGGTTATAATAATTGACTAAAGTAATATTTAAGACAATTTCTGTAACGTCAAATTCGTACTACTAAATTATTGTAAGTAGCTGAATTTTGGGCCAGACAAATCTATAAACTATACATATTTTTTTCGCGTTTTTTTTCCATCGCCACGCTAAGAAAAAGATTGTAGCTCTATTATCGTCTTGGGTTTTATCCTGCAATGCTGTTCATGTACAGACGCCAGCACATCAAGCTACCCGAAACTGTCAAATTTTCCTAATCAATTTTGAACCTTATGCTTTAGTGAAATACTGGTATTCAGCTGCATCCGGTTAGACTGGAAGCCGACCCCAACATAGTTGGGAAAAGGCTAGGCAGATGATGATGCTTTAGTGATAAAGTTGAAAATCTATTAACGAAATTTGACAGATTGTAGAAGCTTGATGTGCTGGCGTCTGCACACTCAAATAAATAAATTATAGAGCCCAAAGCTCAGAACCATAGAGCTCACCCGGTCGATTCTGTAAAAGTCTTACCGTGAAAATTTTGGTGACGCGAGTTTGTTTTTGCTAGGAATTGACACTTTTGACATCTCACTCAACGCTCACTTCACCTAAGTTTTCAAGGAGAAATTTTTACAGAATAACACTGCAGAGCAACAATGGTTTGGAAAAAGATACGACTAATAAGTACACTTTCAGCAAAAAAATATACCCATACAGACAGAGGCACTGACAAAGACCTACCTATCTACCTAGGTATATAATAACACTCAGCAAAAAAAAATACCTATACAGACAGAGCCACTGACAAAGACCTACCTATCTACCTAGGTATATAATAACACTCAGCAAAAAAAAATACCTATACAGACAGAGCCACTGACAAAGACCTACCTATCTACCTAGGTATATAATAACACTCAGCAAAAAAAAAAATACCTATACAGACAGAGCCACTGACAAAGACCTACCTATCTCCCTAGGTATATAATATTTAATATCCGCCACAAGGTTTTGATGCGAGAACACAAAAAGCCCACAATCAATTCCATCCAGTGAAACTAATTCCATGTGAGTCGTACTTTAGCTCTCAAACCAGTTTTTACAACTGCTCACAAGCCCCAATGATGTCGTTTTTGCTGCTTGACATTGGCAGCGACTGCAAATTGCAGTAATAGCTGCAAGTGCAGGTACTGTATTTTGTAATCAACCTACTGCACTTGGTACTGGACTGCATAAATTATTTTATCTATTTGAAAATGATTGTATTGGTTGGGGTAGGAAATTGAGTGTTTTAACAGTTCTTCGAGTGGATGAAAGTCAAACTAGAGAAAACCGTCTTGTTTCTTATTAATTTTAGAGATGGTTGTAAAAAATGTGAAGTACAGCATCTAATTACGTAACACACTATCAATCTCAATCCGAATCAATTTGAAGGATATTGCTAATCCATTGCTTCACGTGTTCGAAAAATTTGTCTATTCAATAACGTAAATAACGCAATGTATGTTGTTGAACTGTCAAAATGATAGCCATGACTACTGATAGTGTGTTACGCAATTACCCCGCTGGACCATTTTTTTTTTATGGTGATTTATAGAAAGTTTATTGGCAGTCTAAAAAAGGTCAATGTCCTGTAGTAGGTATGTAAGACTGGACTGTGGATGATAATAATCTATACTTTATAATATTATAAATGCGAAAGTGAGTCTGTCTGTCTGTTACCTCTTCACGCTTAAACCGCTGAACCGATTTAGATGAAATTTGGTATAGAGATAGTTTGAGTCCTGGGAAAGGACATAGGATAGTTTTTATTCCGATATTCCCACGGGATCGACACTTACGCGGGTGAAACCGCGGGGCACTGCTAGTGATGATATAAATATTTGTATTCCTGTTTCTACATGAGACGTAAGTGCTAGTAAACTTGACCCATTAACTACACTGCAACTAAAGATAAATCTATAAATAGGTGCTCTTATCTTCCGTTAGATCTAATCCTTTGAAAGCCTCTTACCACTAAAGCAGAAACTCACTTGGCAGTGGGTCCAGTCGACCTATTCAAAATATCGAACTGGACCCGCGGGTCCAGTTCGATTGGGTCCAGTTGACCAAAGACTCATAGCTTAAGCCGTAAAAAAACAACAAACAAAGGTATCAAACTCATAGGTACTATTTATTTTAAACAAACCAATTACAGGCATTTTTAATTTGTCAAGGGGTCGGTCAGTCAGGAAGATGAAGCTAGTTGCCCATTCCAAAGCGCAGTAGGTTCCTATCGAGAAGAACGGGCAAGAAACTCCACGGACACACTCTTTTAAATTAAATATGTTCGTCATCCGTAAAAATAATATAAAACAAAAGAACATCAATAAACAAAAGCATACTAATAAACTATTTGAAGTAGATAATAGGTGCAGTGACCGTTTCAAACGATGCAATTATTTATACGACAATCGATAATGTATGAAAAATATACATTTAAACAGTAATTCGGCCCTTGGCCGAGGTCTTGACGTGATATCATCTGTTGGAGACGTAATTTTATATTGTTATATGAGGGTAAGGACAAGGTTTCACTTTTAGCGGGGGAGAGAGCATTGATCGCTTCTTCTTTCTTAGCGTATCCATGGCAAAAAGTTTAAATATTTTTGGCCCAAAATTCAGATGCGCGAACTCCGCTCACTGACACAGTCATGAGATCGTCAAGTGCAAGGTGACAGGGCATGCGGTGCAGGATGGAAGGTGGGCCTTGACTGTGGGGAGGTGCTGCATACGCACTTGAAATCAGAGCCGTCTGTCAACCCCCACCTGTGGAAAATTGAGATTGTCATTGATCGCTTGAAGAGACAGCTTAACTGCCTGGGTTTTTAAAGTCCTGATTTTACTGATTTCAAAGTTTAGAGTCCATTGTCCAACACAAGCCATGTGACCGATGGCGGTGGAATTTCTCACCGACATAAAAATGTACAAACATCCATACTAACGTTCATCCCTCTATTTTACCACTTTAGGGGATGAATCTTCAATAATCCTTCCCTAGTCCTCATTTTATTTATGTAAGGGATTGTTTTGCAAAAAGTCAAGCTTCTAGAGTCTAGACTAAGCGGTTTAGGCCGCGCGTTGTCCGTCAGTGAATAGATGAATTTAAGATTTTTTAATTAAATAGATAGAAAATCAAGACTGTTTCAAAGAAAAGAGCACTTTAAGAATGCTATTACTACATAATGTGATGTAATGTCGTACGATGAAGAATCAGCAAGAAATTCCATGAATAAATAAATATTCTTTCTCTCAATGACGGACAGTTTTTTTTTTTTTAGTGAAGGGTATGAAGATAGCTCACAATAAAAGTTAGTGATACAAATAATATCATTTTAACAACCGACCTTATTAATCAATATTTTTTCAGTTCACCCACCTACAGAGCATACTATAATAAATAGCTCATCGTATCAAAACATCTATTTTAAAAATAAAATGTGCTAGTTAGATGGCCAGCTAGTTAACTCGTCAGATGTATATCTAAGTGTGACAGCTTGATAGTTATAAGTTAACGTTATTTAGATCTGTGATTACTGAGGTTTATTACACTAGAAGGCGAGGGTTTTGATGTGAATTTTTATGTGATATAATAATTAAATCATGGTTTAACTTCGAAGTTTAGCAGATATTTGCTCAAGATTTGAGATTGACTTAATAATACTTCTTTTATTACCGCTTGGCTTGGTGCTTACTTTTTTAAGACAGAGAACTTAAAAATACTCTTTTGTTTAAAACCAATTCAAAGATTCGAACGGCTAATTTTTATCATGATCCCAATTCGTTGTTTCGTAAAAAAGAAAGAAAGAAAAAAAGTTTATTTGGTCACAGTTCGTGAAACACAAAATACAAAAAAAAAAAGGTTCTCACATATTCTCGCTCCTCGCTCTCACTGTAGCCTCGACTCATCCCATTTTATACAGTGGAGCTACAAGACCGGTTATCGACTGCAATAAATAAGCACATTAATTAATATTCGATAATTATTTACTAGAGACGAAAACACCGCTATAAATTGCAAGCACAGTTCGACGACTTTTCGGTCGCGCGAAAGTTTTATTGGCGAGAAAAGTCGAAAGACTGGTTGAATTTCAATGCCGTTGTACACTTTCGATGTAATGAAGTATGTTAACGATCTGCGGTTCTGATAGATTTTAGGTCAAACTGTGATTTGTAACTTTGATTTATTTAGAAATGGATTTTGCTTTAATAATTTAGAGATTTTGTTTTTTTTTGTTTCTTTATTTATAAATAGTTAACAGCAGTCTTATACTTAAAACTGTGCCCGACAAAACTGTCGACCCCTGATCATTTCTGACCGCGTACTTATTCACATTGGATTAGAAGGCATAGGTTGTACCTCTTCCGTAGGGTAATAACCTGCATTGGGAATCAGCCATTTTGTCTGTGCTATTTATGTATTTTGTATAAAAATTATTCTAATATAATTCTTTCCCTCTTTCCAGGTCTAGAACGGGTGGCGGAGGAGTTGATGGGTCGAAGAAAATGGAAACTATATCAGGACGCATTAATTCCAAAACGGGGGGAGGCAGAACTATCGAGCGACGAGGAATCAGTCCAGACCGACCCTCCACCGGCTCTAAAGATCAAGACTATCGAGCAAATAAACGAGGACGAAGCAAAGGACGACAGAGTGGAAGAGAAGGTGCCTCGAAGGCCGGAGACGATTCTAGAGTCGCTGATCAAAAGGCCTGCCACCCAACCCAAGCTGGAAATCGCCGAGGAACCAGCAGATTGGAAGCCGCAGGACAAATGCTACTTCTGTACGGATGGTGAGCCTGGAGGGGGCGAGAATAGGCCGGGCGGTGCTATGGTGAGTAACGCCCCTTTTTGATTTTTCTTTAGATGATTTTTCGTTGGGTATGGATGAGAGAAGGATGTTGTAAAGATATGTGTATGGCTTCGAGTATCAAGAGCTAGACAATGTCATGATCAGTTTAGATCCACAAACGTTTCATATTTTCATCTAATTTTCTATTACTAAAACTTACCCGTGGATCTGTTGCATTCAATTATTTAAGTCCTACAGTGACGCGTATATTGTCATTTCTGGCAAACCGGTTACAATTGTCGTAGAAGGCCAATTAGATTACTTTAAGAGAATAAATAGTAGAATTCAAAATTTGACCTCCAATTTTATTCATTTTCGAAACATGGTAATTACTTTGCAAAAGCATTATGTCGCCTTCATCAGTCTAAATTCACGGTTACTTGTTTCAACCATATCTTACAACACTAAACCAAGGCATAACTTCCCTAATTCACTCAAATTCAACCACAAGCCCAGGTGCTTCCATAACCTGAGCAACGTTATTAGAGACAGCTATAGCGTGTGTAGCACTAACATAAACTCATGGACTAGATTGAACACGACTAGCAAGCCAGATGTTCGGTGTAATAGCCATGTGTGAATGTGTGCTATGGTCGGTATGTGGTGATGATACAGCTGAAAGATTGGAGTCGGATTTATTTAGTATTTTATGTCTTGGATTCGTGTCATTGTTGGCTTGTCAAAATTAGAATCACGCATACCTACATAATAATAACCAGAACGCCACCTGCTTTGATCCTTTTGCTTCATTTTTCCATAACATTTACAGTCTGATGTCCTTCTCAGCAGTCTGTCAAAAATAGCTCCAATTTTCCGAAATGTTTTTGCAAGTTTTTTAAATTGGTTGTCGCTGAGATGAGATGGTGACTAGATTTTGAACGTTTTTAATTACAGGAATTAGTCTTCTGGGCATATACGCACGCCGCTAGACGTCATTCATAGGCCTGTGAGGTTTTGTCTTAAGATTATCTTGCGGTTCGAACAATGTCGTTATTCGTGGGACAAGGCCATGTGCAGAGTAATTCAATAGCAGTCAGATACAGTAATTTCTTCAAGGCTTACCTATATAGCCGGGACCTAAACCTATAATAAAATTGTCTATTTTCTTTGGAAAAGAACAATGCCCTGAGTATTGATACAAAAAGCTTCATGTTCAAAAATCTATTGCTGATTACTTAGTTAACTATTAAGATAAAGATTATTTGTGGTAAACATGACACAAAGAAAGAAGAAGTTGGGGGAAAATATGTCACATCCACGCAGAACGGCCATCGCTCAGCATAATGCTACGTCCCTGTGCGAGACAAAGCCACAGGCGCTGGCACTGGCTGGCGCTGGGTAGCTGGCTCGTTGGTGACTCAACAAACTTGTCAAGGAAGATGAATCGACAATTTAATAAATTTGTATTGATGTATCTTTAGGGACTTTACCATCTCGTATTTAAAACATATGGGATGGATGCTTTTGTACTCCATAATGTATGTAATGCTACACTTACATTTGGCACAAGATCTTGTGGGATCTTTTGTGAACAATTTAAATTACTTAAATGTTTGTTTTCTGGAGAGGCAGAAAAAAAAAAAGGACCACAGCAGGAAATAATTATACGAGTATGTAGTAAGTAGGTATTAACGATCTATCTACTTATTAAAAATCTTAAGTTCATTCACCGACAGACAACACACAGCCTAAACCGCTGAATCTAGAAGCATTAAATTTTGCGCAAGAGTTTCTTACATAACGAAATTGAGCACAAGGGGATGAAAGTTTCTAAGGAAGTTCGTCATTTTGACCGATTTATAATACCATCGGGACACTGCTTGCAATAATAAATATATATGTCGCAGGCAACTGGTTAAATTAGTCGTTTAGTTAACCGCCTGACCTTTGGAAGTAGTGCTCGCCTCGCTTCGCTCTCTTTGCTCGCACGCGGTTGATCACAGTTCTAAACCTAACCCATTTGGTCGGGGTGCCCTGGCATAGTTGCTGCGACCAATTCGGATCTCGCGTGATTGGTTACAGTTCCAACCTAAACTATAATATTTAATATCATTCAGGCCGTCAGTTGAACGACCGCCGTTTAGTTAAAAGGCTAGGCGTTTAACTAAACGGCAAATTTAACTAGTTGCCTGCGACATATATATGGGGTTGGAATATCAGTAAGGTGTGGATGTGGAGCTATGTCGCAGGCTATGCTCCTTCTCCTATCCTGCCCTCTGTGTCCCAAAACATGCAGACAAAGGGACGTATGCGCTGCCCCCAACGACGCCGTAGAATTCGCAAAGTTTTGGGCCAACAAGATCTGAAATACAGTCGTGCCAGTGACACAAAGAAGAAAAAGATTTATTACATCAGTTCACAAAATCCTTTCCACTGCACTCATCATCGTTTATGATATCATCGAACTCTTGCATAAGAATGCAGTGTGAATAGCTGCGTGACTCAAAATGATCAGTCCTTGGCCTTTAGACCTCGGAGTTAGTCATGGCGGAATATTTGAGGTATTAATGATTACTGACATCCTGGTACACGTGGCTGGTTATAAATCACGTCTTGAAGAGTTGTAGATGAATTTTATTGTGGTTTTGATCCTTTGTCAATTAGATTGCGTTGATATTATGGGAAGAGAAAGGTTTAAATGCATGCGTAGATAAGTCCAAAGTCGATGTTACATTAGGAGGACACCGTGGAGTTTTAGTGGGTTAAAGTCCCACATAACTGCACTATCTCCCCGTGGTAGTGCAGAATGTATGAGCATTTCTCCACGTTAAAAAAGAAAAGAAAGAAGGTTGCAATGATTTGACTAAAATAATGTATTACTTAACAGACAGCTCTGCTGGGGAATTTGTTGCGCCACTTCTGCTTCCCAGCTAAAGCACTATAAGGAAGTGGCGAAGGGCGGAAGGTAGTTTAATGAGATAAATGCTCTGAGTTTGAGTTTGAAGGGCCATGTCTTTATTTTTACTATTAGCAGCGGTTTCACCCGCATAAGTCTCGATCCCGTGGGAATATCGAGATAAAAATTATCCTATGTCCTTTCCTGGGACTCAAACTATCGCTATACCAAATTTTATCTAAATCGGTTCAGCGGTTTAAGCGTGAAGAGGTAACAGACAGACAGACACACTTTCGCATTTATAATATTAGTATAGATAGTAGACCGCCGGTATCCGGAGCAGGGTCCAAACTACCGGTGGTTAGGGCTCCAGAGACAAGAACCTCCTGACAATGCGAGCCGTATCAAGGAGTACTGTCTTTTGAATCTGGCCTTTGATCCAACAACCTAACGTGAGCCTCAAGATGTTGATCGAAGCTTTTGGCTAACAGGCCATTGGCCGATACGACAATCGGCACAATGACAGCCGAGCTCACATTCCACATGTCAATACCCTCATGTGCTAAGTCAAACTTTCACGAGATTATATTACATTTTTGTTATTATTCATCTACCTAGCCTTTTCCCAACTATGTTGGGGTCAGCTTCCAGTCTATCCGGATGCAGCTAAATACCAGTATTTTACATGGAGCGACTGCCTATCTGACCTCCACAACCCAGTTACTGGGTAATACGATACCCCTTGGTAAGACTGGTTGTAAGACTTTCGGGTTTCTGACTACCCGTAACGATTGTCAAAGATCCACGAATGACAGCCGGGACCAACGGCTTAACGTGCTTTCCGAGGCACGGAGGGGTCTTGGTATGTAAAGATGGTCACCCATCCAAGGACCAACCGCGGCAAGCTTAACCTGATCGATCGACCCGTGCGGCTGATATTACTTAGCCACAAGCCCCTCATTTTTGTTATTATTATTCTACTAAATATGGCTATAGGTAACCTCCAAAATAATTTTCCATAGGTGATTGTTTTTTATCGAAAAAAAATCTCCAATATAGATTAGAAAATCTGCAGTAGGTACTTAAAATAATAATAATAGAGAAGGCTGCACAGAAACCATAGGTTTTGGTATAGAATTATCGTAGCACAGTTACTAGGTAGTCTTGTGAACCCATGGGAAAGTCACAGGCAATCACAACGAAATTATTGCTTTGGCGGCAAAAACTATACCACAGACTATGTGTGGAATGTTTTTTTATTGTTTATGGTTCTTGTTTCTGACATCAATCTCGAAGGGAATAGAGTTATGATTGTTGTTTTTTTTTTTTGTTTATTTATCTGTTTTTTGATTTGTTATTAATGCGTTAAGTGCCTTCATTAATGTTTACGCGTCATTGATTTTAAATGGCATTGAAATGAAGTTTCTAATGTGGTCGGTTATGCTTTTTATGTTTCATGCGTAGTGGAACCTTCACAAAATCCTTATAATAATAATACCAGCCTATTATTGTCCCACTGCTAGGCATATGCCTGCAGGTAAGGCATAAGCCAATGCTCGTGCCTTCTCTGCATTTTCATTGCTGTATTTTTAGGGATCCGTACATTAAAAGGAAAAACGGAACCCTTATAAAATCACTTCGTTTTCCGTCTGTCTGTCCATCAGTCAAGACTCTTATTCTCAGGAACGCGTAGAGTTATCAAGTTGAAATTAATATCAAATACTCAGGCATGCAATCCCTTGAAGGGGTGAAAAAAAACAAACTTCTAAGTCAACGCAATCAAAAGATACGGGCCTACCTATATGTTCCGAAATTAAAACCTATAGGGTACTTCCCGTTGACCTAGAACCATGAAATTTGGCAAGAAGCAATGTCATGTAGCACAAGTAAAGGAAAAAAATCCGAAAACCGTAAAGTTGTAGTTACATTACAAAAACAATTATTTTAAAACTATTTACATACCTACAAATTTGTACGGAGCCCTCGGTGCGCGAATCTGACTCGCACTTGACTGTTTTTTTTTTAATATCAATATTAAAAAATAATTCTCAAAGAATCACTTCAGGTTGGTTTATTATGTAATACATAGTTTTACATTAACTTGCTCAGCAGTGGGACAGTCATTTATGATTGAGAGAAAAAATACTTTATTAATATCAGTTAAATTCTTAGAAACTTAATTTATAATATAATTAGACGGTAACTATCATTGTAATGCCGACATTTTTTTAAATGAATAGATAGGTAGCGTACAGAAAAAAAAATATGGCCTTGTATTATGAGCACAATATCAAGGATTATTAAAAGCAAGAAACTGGATAAGTAATTAAAGATTCCATAAACATCTCTATATAAAACCAATTACAATCTAATTTAATTATTCTGAATACCCACTCACTGCGGTTCTGTCTCATATCTAAATATAACGCAATAAAACTTTACTGCCTTTGAAACTGGATCTAATTTAATTAAGATATAAATGCTATCATCTTAATAACAACACAACATCCCTTACAACATTCTAATCATTGTCCATCCGTAATTACACTTTATTGTAAAACCTTTAGCTAGCAATAGCAATTATGTATTCTGTCTAAACCAAGCAAGGGCACGACCATTTTAACCAGACCTCTCTTCCCCATACATCTATGACAATCCCGAACAAAACCCGACGACACACGATCGCAAAGAGGCCATCTTACAACGGCCATGCAAACCATAGTTTCAATTTAGAAAACAATGGCTTATCCATTTTCTACGATTCTACGTCAAAGTAGAGTCGGTATTTTGATTAATACGCGCGAAAGAGATGGGGTGCGTGGCTGGCAAAATGCAAAGTATTCTCAACCTTGCTGGTGTAAAAATAAAGTCGAGTTTTCATTTCGACGTTGTGTTGTTACTGAAATAGTGAATGTGTAGGCGTAGAGCATGAAAAGTAGGCAGTGTAAGAACAGAGCCGAGAGTGGAGTGGACATTGTCTCTTTGTTTTTGAGTGTACTTTTTTTTTAATGTGTTGTTCCCACTTGTGGTAATTAATTTTGTTCACGTTTATTAAATTGCGTGGAGCCGTGGTTTTAATTGAATTGTAAATTGATGTTTTAATTGAATTTGGATTCGTCGAACAAACAATGACTTGTAATCTACGAAATTGTGTGGTTTTGATTGAATTGTTGTTGTTGGAAGTCGTAGTGAATTTTTAATCAAGTGTTTCGAAAACGTGGATAATGTGTATCAAGGTGAGATTTTTTTTTTTAAGTTATGCAAGTTTTACTCACAGGTTAATTTAATTAACATAGTAACTAACTAGGAAATAATAAGAAACTTTAGCTCCAAAACCCAAAGTCAATTAAATTCCAGTATAAACTCGAAGCTCATTTCTACAAAAACTAATTCATCAAAACTGCTTTCACGATAAAACTCTAGCCACCTGTTCACATGAGCTATCACAATTAAGTAAGGAAAGAAGAAAAAATTATTAAAAAAATTGTAAATTAATTCAACCATTTACGTGTTGTATAAAAATTATCGCAACCAGCAATTGTTTGGCTGTTAAAAACTATGAAGGTATTGAGTATAATTGCACAGGAAAAGTGGGCGATGCATGAAATTAATTCACTTCATACTATCGCTTTAGATTTTTCAAAATACACTCGTTGATAACTGTAACGTTACGATGATCTACTTTTAATGATTCGAGTTTCATTAGAATTGTAAATTTTTTGTGCAATTGATTCGTTTTTAACTATACTTTAGTCATGTTTACGTTTCAAAAAACTTCCATATTTATTTTAATGTTTTATTACTTTACATAAAAATGAGAAGTAAAAAATAAGGTATGCAACCCCACTGCGAAAAAAGTGCAGTGACTAGTCGACTCCGCGGCTCTCGCAAGCCGATCGGTTAAACAGCATAGGCCGGACAGAAAAGCCTATAGGGGCGGTCCGCGGAGGGTGGAAACCTGGGAAATTTCACGTGCAAGACCCACCCCTCGGCGAAACACGTGCGGCCAAATAGCCTCGCAGAACGAACGCCTTTACTAATCATTGCCGCTCGCGAAAATAAAAAAAAAAACATTTTGACGTTTTACGTCAATTTTTGACAAACAATTGCGAATTGGTTTTTTTTTTCTGTCGGGCTTGTTCTGTTTAAGCAGCCGATGATAAGTGTGCGTTTTGTTCGAGTGTTTTTTATAAGTGTGAAATGTTAAACGCAACATGAGCCGATTTCATGGTTAGTTGGAGTTATTAGTTTCAAACATGAAATATACTATGTTTAGATTGAATGCGTCAGTTGTTTTTTTAGCTTTTTTCTGCACCGTGTTGTTAAGATAAACTGAAATAGGTTGATTGGTTGCTATTAATAAAGTGCATTAGTGCATGTTGACGAGTGATTAGCGTATAGTGAGACACGCTTCTTTTGTTTACCTTCTAAGATTAGTTTTTTTTATCTTCTCACTCACTGTGTAGTTTAGCATGCTCAATATTCGCATTACAATTTTTATTTTGCTTTTAGTCATTATATCTAGATGCAGATATTTTCAAAATGTTGACAAATCCTTTATCAAAATCATAATTCTTCTTGAATTTTAAACATTTTTGTAAAAACATTTTTTAACAAAATTCAATTATCCTTCTTTAAAAATATTCACAGCGAATATTTTCTTTTGGAGAGAGAATATTTTGAAAACCTACATTTTCATCTACTGTTTCCAGAACTGAATTATCAACAATGCTGTTCTTAACTTGTTTGAAATCATATTATTCTTGTGGTTCCTTTCCTAAATAGCTTTTATGAATAACTTCATCTCTATTACTCACTTCTTCATCACTATCATTTAGTTTTGAATATAACGGGTAAAGTAAAAAACCGTTATTTTTAAATATCACATTTCTAATATTCCCACAAGCCACTTCATCATAGCTCTTAAGCTTACGCCCTCCAGCCTCTTGATTTGTACCAACCCAACGCTTCAATCATCGACGAACCTATTATAAAAAGTAATATCACGGTGTCTATTGCATTCATTAATAATGGAAATACCTTTTTAATATGTAACACACTTAATTATAAATTACTGAATTATATTTCTAAAGACTTTAACTGGATAAACAACAAGAGATATGAAATATTATGTCAAATATTGATCTTAAATTGAAACCTGAGCAATAATCTAAAGCCTTTGATTAATAATGTGACAATACTTTTGGACAAGAACAGAGTTTAGACACCATTGTAAAGTAAAGTAAAATATCGTTTATTTCAACATTAAAATTGCAATATGGAGAAAGCGTTGGTCCCAAACTAGGCACAGCCCGTTTCTTGGGCACCATTAGACCGTATATAAAACATTTTGGTTATTTGATAGATACCTAAATATAGAAGCTGAAATTGGTGATAGTTAATCAAACACAATATACAATTCATTGACTAAAGAAGTCATTGCAATCTCTAATTTAGCACAATCTTCTTTACTGTTTGTAGCATTTGCAGTAGACACACATAAAACGCATGCAATATGGTTTAAATTTAAAACAGATGTTCAGCTATCTTCCTAATAATTTTGATTCTTTTACAAACATAAATAAAAAGAAAGGAAAATAGGTCACAGAAACAAGTGCATACAAAACGACATGTTAACTCGAATAATAAAAAAAAAGAAAAATACAAAATAGATGAACATGACTTCATTCTTCTTCGTAAAGATGAATGAATGGTTATATCAAGAGGATGAGAAATAACATCATCTTCAACAACAAAAGCACTGCAATATTATTATATCCCTCTGTCGCTTTATCATTCATTCAGACTTTCTCATTGATTGTATCATGTAGTCAAGCATGATTATTTGTGTCACAATCCCTCATTCCTTCGTTTTAGGATTGATCTGAAATTAAATGAATATCTTAGAAAAATTACCCTACAACTGAACTAAAAATTTCTTCTTTTGTAAGCACATGAGGTAGTGCTTCGCTATGGAATTAAAACTGACTTCTTAAATATTGAAAAGGAAATCAACCGATTTGCTGCATTCCTTCTGTTTTTATCATAAATTTCAATACTCAAAATCAAAGCATTTAATTTAAATAAACCCATTACAGGCACTTTTGAATTGTCAAGGAGTCGGTCAGTCAGAACTATGGAGCTATATAGTTGCCCATTCCAAACCTATGGAGAAGAATGGGCAATAAAACTCTACAGAGACCATAGCGTAGTAGGTACATAAGGAGCTGAACGGGCAAGAAACTCTTTTAAATCAAAATATTATTACAAAAAGCATACCTATGTAACCCAACACGATCACGACCTAACACAACAAAATTCTTTTCAACACCTTGAACCATTTTACCCATTCTATATTCAAACGCTTGACAATTCGAACAAATAACTAAGTACTTAACTATGTCTAGTATTTACGTCAGGAATACCTAATTCTACTTTATTGCAACCTTGTCTCAGATAACGTGGGTTATCAATAGCTTAAACTATGCTACAAAGGCTGATAACATGTCTAGTTTAGCATGACCTCGCTTTTCTAGTGCTGGGTAAACTAATCCCAGATTAGTACCGGTCTGAATGTGTTTCATTTTAAAATGCATGTCTTTTATCATCATCGCCATTGTACTTTAATTCCAAAATCCTATTAGCACTATACGATTTATTTGAGAAGATCTTGAAAGTATTTTTGCCTGTACTGTAACATTACTGGACAAAGGCCTCCCCCAAATCTTTTCAGGTGCTGTTTTCTTGCCAAAGTAATAAGTAGCATAATTAGTTTATAATGTTCCCACTGCTGGGACACAGACCTCTTCGAGAGGGAGTGAACTGTAATCTACCACGCGGACCCAGTGCCAGTTGGCATAAAATCCAAAACTTTGCTTAAGTTCGCTTGTTATGAAGATTTTTATAAAATATTTTAAGTACCTATATATAATTTGTGAGATGAGGTGAATTTGCATTAATTCCATGCTTAGGGCTATTTCAGTCGCCAAATATTGAACCTCAACTAATGTAGGATGGCTGTAAAACAGAAGAAAACCAAAGAAACGATGGATGGATTTGGTAAAAGATGATATGGCTAGAAAAGAGGGGTCCGTGGCTAAATAATGACAGCCGCACAGATCGATCGATCAGGTTAAGCTACGCTTGCCGCGGTTGGTCTGTGGATGGGTGACCATCTTTACATACTGAGACCCCTCCGTGCCTCGGAAAGCACGTTAAGCCGTTGGTCCCGGCTGTCATTCGTGGATCTTTGACAGTCGTTACGGGTAGTCAGAAGCCCGAAAGTCTGACAACCAGTCTTACCAAGGGGTATCGTATTACCCAGTGACTGGGTTGTGGAGGTCAGATAGGCAGTCGCTCCATGTAAAATACTGGTATTCAGCTGCATCCGGTTAGACTGGAAGTCGACCCCAACATAGTTGGGAAAAGGCTAGACAGATGATGATGATATGGCTAGAAAACTACTGAGATGACGGTTGATAAAGATGTATGGAAGATGAATACATGGTGTGCTGACCCCAAAGAAGGCAGAAAGAAGGATTTTACCTATCTATACTTCTTTAATAATATTATATAGAGGTAAAATTTGTAGGGGTAACTTTGGAACCACTGATCCGATTCCTAAATTTTTTTCACTAATTATAATTGCCGAGTGCCATAGGACATATTTTAGGTTAAAACATAAAATTTTACGCGGACGAAGTCGCCGGCAGAAGGTAGTCCTACTATAAAACAGTTAAACACGGCCAATATTTTTTGTTTCATTGCCAATAAGCTCTGATTTTAAACGTGAACATAATCAATTGATCGCCCTTAATAGTCAACTCCATTTATTAATACAATTTACAATGTATCAAAACGTTTAAGATTGGATCTTTGCAATGTTAATGAACGTTTAGTTAAAACCAAAATTGGATCAGTCACTATTTAAGGCTCGGTGCAATTAATAGAATTTATATTATGTCCATAAATTGGACAATATCTAATAGAGTAGAGAAAAAAAGTGAAGTCCAAGAAATGTTTATAATTGCACTTTGTTAAATAGAAACATCTGCCTAAGCTGTTTAATAGCAGTAGAATGAAGTTATCGATCTACTTATAGTGAATAATAATTACCTATTATTAAAAATCATTAACATACACTGAACGTTCTAAATCACTTAGCATATTTATGTAAACGAATAATACGCCCAAGACCCCTAATTCTAATGAATACCGAATTAGAACTAAAAGAAAAAAACAATTGTTCTCGAACGCATTAATAAAAATACTATTCTAAATTCAAACGGCCCATTAACCGGTTCCCACGGCGGCCATGTTGGGTCGTCCTCGCCCGCTATTGGTGGAGGCCGCGAGTTTAGAATTAGAATGTAGACCCCACCATTTGGCGAGCGGCAAATTATGTTGCCAGTTTTTACGTTCCAAGTTCAAATAAGCAGCTGTTCGTAATTCGAACGTTTTTTAATGGTAATCCTAGGAACGGTTGGGCCGTTAGAAAAAATAGATTGGGATTTGAACCCGTCAATTACTGTGGATTGGTTGTTAAGTTCGGGCTATTATCTCGAGCTATTAAAAATGAATGAATAGAAATTACACGGTGTACGTAATAATTTCATTTATAGCCCTAGGATTATCTTCAGCAATTTCCTTTTTATTTATTTAACCTTTGCTTGCGTTTATACCAAAACGGGTTAACTAAGAATAGTGGCAACAAATGACATTGACATACTTGCCCTGCCCTTTGAGTTCTAAATAGTTGCAGGTCACCGATCAACGAAATAACTCTTCACTTAGTAATCCCTTTATATGGATATCTAAGCTGGTATCGATAACAGCCCAGAATACACATGTGCGTAAGATTTTTAATAAGAAGTAGGTACCACTAGTGTCAAATTCTACTATGGAATAACTGTGGTCTTTCTCGCATTGTAAGTTACTATTCAATCAAAACATTGAAAAGAAACCTATGTTTATAAGCCTAAACATGTCTATTCTAATTTTAAACTATCCAGCACCATAATACTTAGTGGTTGGATTGGAGTTGATTTTTATAAAATGGCGGTTCTTCCACCCTCTATTCCGTTAGGACCATTGCATACCATGACTGCATCTTTTTTTATTTACACTGTCCTAAATACCTAGGTCCAGAAATCTAATTCACTAGCCTAATTATCTGAAGGATTTCATAGGAAGACTATCGCTTAGCAGATACAGGTTTTTAGGTAATGTTGGTACAGCCTTGTAGCTTCCAAATTTGCTGGATTTACGATCGGATCAACAGACACTACCAAACATAGATCCAAGTAGCTTTTCATGAGGGACGTATAACATAGCTATGGTATTGGTGCATTAAAACCGTTTTATCGTTCCAAGTTTTCGATTTTGCCAAATGTCCTAAACAAAATCTCAACTACGCAAAAATCCTCAGATATATCTTACATACCGTTGCTAACAACCAAAGTATACACAAGTTATTTATATATCCACGTATATATATATTTATGTAGGCAGTGACGCGAGTCTAAACAAGCCGTTAGTTAATATTCAAGGTGGTTGTGATTAGCAAAACGTCAAGGTAAACCCAACTGGTTGCACCGACTGGCGAGGATAATACGTATTTGGTGTTACGACTTCTTTTAGGATAGTAAAAAATTATATAAAAATAGTTTCTGGTTAAGGAACCCCATAGGAAGAGATTGGAAAAGTGCGTGTTTAAAACGTATCTAATAATAAATTATTATGTTACTGTCGGTTGTTAAGACGGTGAAGGAAAACATCGTGAGGAAACCGGCATGTCCTAGAACCAAAAATTCGAAGACCTGTGACATCTGCCAATCCGCACTGGGCCCATGGTAGGTAACGGCCCACTACTCACAGAAAGGAGGCCTGTATCCCAGCAGTGGGAACATTATTGCCTGATTATGCTATGTTAATTGTATCTGTGGTATTAAAATGTTATTGTTTATGGTAATTTTCCCTCCATGATGTAGACGTTGTAAAATATTGTTGTAGTCTCTGTTCTGAGCTGGCGTTTTGTATAGAAAATAATCATTTTGAAGACCGATTGATAGGTCTACAGAAGAGAAAGAAACGTTTACTTGGTAACGTAACAGCGATTTAAAAAACTACGGCCGAATTAAGATCTAGGTACAGGGATTTGGGAAGAAAATAAACTTTAATTTGGCTTGAAAACAGATACAGGTAAGATTAAAAGTAAGTCTGGAAGCCACTTTAACTAAGGTGAAGCTCAAAAAATAGTAGTCTGTAAGTACTAAGTAGTTTTAGGGCTGATTTTTCAATCATCTGATTATTCGACGAATTATTTTGAAATGTTGACAGTTCCTCCATACAGAAACTGTCAGACGTCAATTTTATGCCACGAATAAAATATATCTGTCGATTGTAAAATCAGCCCTTAGCAGAACTAAAGAAGGTTGTCATCCCCAAATTCAATTTGAGGTTCTTAAAATCAACAATAAAACGAGTACCCACCTAGTATCAAAACTGCAGCTCATTTCCGCCTCCACACAAAATTATAGGCACCTACATAATCAAAAGTACAAAGTCCAACAAACAAAGTCCTACACGAACAACACTCATGACAGCATTAATTATTAGTCTGATTTCGATTGTTTTAATTGATATTACATTCTTGAAGTTAGCCAGGTATTTCAAATTTTGAATGGGAAGGTTTAATAAATATAAAACACCGTGCTTGGAATTTATATTGTGTCTAAACAATACACGTACGGTCATCGTGGTCTTTTGCCAAATGTGTCATTTGGTCTTTCGGTACGGTCTTGGTTCCCTCATGTTTATTTACTTCCTCAGCATAATCAGCCTATAACGTTCCCACTAGGACACAAGTCTCTTCTCTTCGAGAGGGGGTGGGCCGTAATCTACCACGCGAAAACAGTGCGGATCGGTAGATGTCGTATCATCATCTGCCTAGCCTTTTCCCAACTATGTTGGGGTCGGCATCCAGTCTAACCGGATGTAGCTGAATACCAGTATTTTACATGCAGCGACTGCCTATCTGACCTCCACAACCCAGTTACTGGTAATACGATACCCCTTGGTAAGACTGGTTGTCAGACTGTCGGGCTACTAACGACCCGTAGCTAAGAGTAGGGGAAGACCAAAGAAACGATGGATGGACTGTGTGAATGATGATATGGTTAGAAAGGAGGTGACTACCGAGATGATGACTAATAGAGAAATATGGATGAAAAAGACATGTTCCGCCGACCACAAATAAATTTGTATAAGGGCAGGAGACTGATGAATGAGTTTTGAATGTTCCTTTGTGCTCTCTCGTCGAGACGATAATATACAAATTCATAAATTTATAATGTTTATTAACTTTGTTTGTACATTTTCTATCGCGTTTCTGCACAGCTAAAACATTAGTCTTTATACTGTATTATATGTCATTTAATTTAGGTATTAAGGAAAACAAACGGTACCTATGTAGTGTAGGTATTTAAAAAAAAACAGAAATGTCTTAAGTTTTAACTTTTAAGTAATTTTGATTGAAGTGTTTCAGCTGATATTTTGGCAGGCCTGAAAGTAGTATGACTACCAATATGTAGGCTAGAAGTTGCAGAGTAATCTATTCGGTTTGTATGTTAAATAAACCAACAGTAACATGACGTAATTCAAATGCCACGGGCAATTAATTTAATAAAACCTATTATATGAAAATATGTGGTTTTAAGTATAGGTATATTATAATCAATTAAATCCGCAATCAAATAAAACAATCAAAATACATTATTTATTAACTTGACACGATTCCTAGCTCTTACAATTAGGTTATGCAAGATAAAACCACAAAATACGTCATATTTTGAAGAACATCATCTGTTTAGCCTTTTCTTAACACTGTTAGGGTCAGCTACCAGTCTAACTTTATGCAGCTGAATACCAGTATTTTACATGGAGCGACTGAAAATCCGACCTCCAAAACCCAGGTACTGGATCTTTGACAGTCGATACGGGTAGTCAGAAGCCCAAAAGTTTGACAACCAGTCTTACCAAGGGGTATCGTGTTACCCAGTAACTAGGTTGTGGAGGTCAGATAGGCAGTGGCTCCATGTTAAATATTGATATTCAGCTGAATCCGGTTAAATTGGAAGCCGACCCCAACATAGTTGGTAAAAGGCTAGGCAGATGATGTTGATGAGCAATGACTATTATTGGATTGTTTAGTTGTTGAAGTAGGCTTTCAATCTATAGAACCTTCTGCATCATAAATAAGAATTATAGGCCGGTAAGTATTTTTTTATTCACGCTTAATATGCACAATATGTACTAGTACATACATTATATCTATTCAAGTGGTTACAAGAACCTATATTTAAAAAGTAGTCTTCAAAATGGCCACAATTTTGTTGCCTATTAACTGTAGATAATATCATTAAATGACACGCAATATTAATGCAATAAATACTTAGTTGATAAATAGTTGCGATGGGGAGATTACAAGCACGATCGCCTTCAAATGACGGAACCGTTCAATACCAAGTAATATTGTGGAAGTCATGCTTTTAAAGTATTTAAAATATTGGTCCTTTTGGGTACACCTGTTTAAGTAATTGTTTTTTAAACTTATTACAATACTGTTTAATGTATTTTTGGTGAATATAGATGGTATTGTAAACAATTTTACTAGTTATTTCCATAAATTCAAGGCAATACCTTGTTGTAGCTTGCCTATATTGATGGCATATAAAATAAACATAAAAGGGTAAAGGCGGGATAGATGCCCCAGTGGGATAGTTGCCTCATTTTCAAAAAACCTAACTTCCCAAACTCGCGACTAAAAAATAATAGTTGAACTAAGAGCCGCAGGCACCCCGCACCTCAGTTAGCCACGGGCCGTCGTGCGGTGAGGACGTGTTTCGATCGTGTGTGCATTCATCTCCGCTGCGAACTTTACAAACACGTCAAAGTTTTAAAGGTTAGTATTTGCTGTTGTATAACTTTATAAGTAGTCATTAATTCCGTTATATTATTTATTACGTCAATAAACTGATTCATCAAGTATGCATCTAGATGTAAATAGTTGCTCTTTTGTTTTTTATTTATTAAAAAAAATACTTGGGCATCTATCCCTATCAAAAAGGATAGTTGCCCTGATTTTTCGAGGTATAGGTGCCCCTAGGGGCATCTATCCCTCCATACACCATGTATACCCATAGGTATGTGGTTTTAGGGTATATTTTGAACATATTTTTGTGTTCTGTTATATTTTTCATGTGTTTAAATATATTTGTATTTGGACTTTTTAGTGATTGTAGCAGAAACATGCCACGAAAATCCAAAAGAAAGGAAGGAGTTCGAGCTCGAGTATGTTCTTGGACTACAGAATAATTATTGCAGTCGGCTTTCGACGAAATGGATAGAAATACCATGGGGATAAACGAAATATCCCGACAGTTATGGTTATTTTATTTGATCTCAAATTATGTAGAATTATATGCTAACGATGACAATTGAAAAAAAAAATTAAAAACTGCAAAATGCTTTTCATTATTAGGCCCATGTTTCTTGAAAACAATTTCTGTTTTAGGAGCAGCTTTTTACTGCTAAAACACCAATTGTCCTCAAAACCTCATAAAGGTTTGGTTGAGTTTTTCGCTTATACAGTATGAAGGGCATCTATCCTTCTTAGTATTTTCATGGTGGGGCAACTATCCATACGGGTAGGCATCTATCCCCAAAAAAGGAGTTCCACAAAAACCAAAAATTTGCAAAATCTGTAATTTGTAGGGCCAAAAATACAAATCACAGTTAAACATAAAGGATTAAACTAGCTAAATTCATAGACATTATTTACATAAAATTGTTTTTTTTTTAATTAGGAGGATATTTCAAAAAGTGGGGCATCTATCCCGCCTTTACCCTAAGCTTTACGTAATTACCTATCAGCTATCTAAAGGAGAATGTTTGTTGAATGTTAATTAAAATAAAAAACTAGCTAATGTAAGATACCAAAGCTCCTCCCATTCCAATCCAGTAGGAAAAATAGTAGTCTAACATTTAATGAAAATTCCCACGAATTCAAGGCTAGAATCACAAGGAAAACAGCATCTGACGAACTGAGAAAACGCTCCAACAAAAACCAGTTTCCAAACTGTGATAAGGATCGAATCTTTCTAGGAAAAATCTTTTAATTGACGCACGTTTCCTTAACCAATAAGGTCAATGGTGAAATACCGGAAAAAAGGCCCATGTTATGATGTAAGGAAGGACCGTTTATGATCAAAATCGGCCTTGTTGATGGCAAGAGACTCGATAATTGTTGTAATCTGCTTACGGACGCTAATCTGTTGATTACAATGACTTGGCAATGGTTTCCGGCATTTGATTTAGTTTATAATTACGTAGATTGATGCGGTGATCTGAAATTACAAGCCTCTGGTTGCAGGTTCTAATTTAAACCTTCATCTTATACTATACTTAAAGCTAAGCAGTTTGTTTTTTTTTAAGGCGCTTTGGGCATTTTTGAGATGGGATAAAACCATTGAATTCGCAACACGGTTGCCGTAACCGACACCGGCACCGCTTCGGATGTGTTCGGCTGTCCTCGGGATGTAGGACTCGGTTTTAATGTATTTCCGATCTGTCAGTGAGTGATGGCAAAGTATTCTGTTTGTGTTTTGTTTATGACGATTCAAAAACTACACACGTAGTTGTTCAAGTTTTCACTTCTGTCGGCACTCCCAGTGCCACGTTTTTTGAACGCGCTAGCCTCTGGACCTAACAGTCGAATAAAGAAAATTTTTGCCTTTGATAGCCGATTTCTTGAGAAAGGCTATTGGCTACTTAACATTACTCTAGGACCCTTAGGAGCTGAGTAAAACAAAAAAGTCAGAAAAACGCTAAGCGAAATCGAAGTAATAGCGCGGGCAGACGATGCGATGCGACGGGGTGGGTCGGGGGATCAAGAAACTTCACGCGGACGAAGTCGCGGGCAGAAGCTAGTACTAATAATAAAGCTGTGTTTACTGCCTTAATCATGACTAGATAGAGTCGAGACCTCTTTCGTTGATAAACATTATCTTCGGCTAAGGGTTTTGGAACCGGCCACGGTAGGCGCGGGCCTTCGGACGGAGAATAATGGGTAGCTCACCGTTCGATCAGGACCAGGCCCGTGCCGGACGGCGCGTATGTGTTCCACGCGCGCCTCAAAGAGATGTCAGCATAAGGGAAGGGGCCCGTTAGGGCCCAAGCCTGCCGGGGTAGCGGGATTGTCCGAAAGGGTTACCGCTGCCCGGAACATAAAGGGCTAAGGAAGGAACACGGGTGGGTTTTAGTCAGTAAGAGTCTGACACACCCATCCGCTCCACCCAGAGCGGGAGGAGTCATTAGATGATTTCCCATCCATAAAAAAGGGTTTTGGAATTGCAAGTTGTCATAAGTTTAAGGTCTTTTACGAATAACTTAGTACGTACATAGAGCTGCCTTTCAATGACTAAACACATAGTAAATATGCCTACATAGTTCTAAATTTCAAGTGTTATCTTGTTTTTGTCTGCTGAGAATTAGAAGAATTTAGTTCGTCAGAATGGCATTCGTAAACGCTTGAATTTTGCTAAAAATGCTGCGTTTTGCAATAACTACATCCATATTATCAAGCGTACTTATACACAAATGCTACTAAAACCTAGAAATTGTCGAAACAGTTTCAATAGCAATTACAAGAACCGAAATCGGTCAATTTCAAAGCTAACCACTAGGTCAATGAAATGAATTTAATTTCCAAACGAAATCGGAGTAGAATTTGTTCCGCTTACAGTTTCAAATCTAATTTTATAGTGTTTGTCTTGAACCATTTGTGAATGAGGAGAAAATGGAGTTTACGATTAAACAGTGATTGAAGGAAAGTAGCTAATGAGGTTGTAAAAATCTAGAATTAGTTTGTTTCAATTTTCCAAGCCTTTTGTGCTCTTCAATTATTGCTCTTACAAGCCTAATTTAAAAAATCTTTTTGCATTTAATAGCCCAATTCTTGAGGAAGGCTTCTTAACATTGCGCTAAGACTTAGGAGCCGAGCAAAAAGAGCATAAAATAGCCGAGCGAAAACGAAGTAATAGCGGTCGGGGAGACAAGAAATTTCACGCGACGAAGTCGCGGGCCGAAGCTATTATGAATATATACAAACAGTCACTTTCTTCTCATAAGTTTTATAAACTACAAATATTTTTTGTTCCATCGTTTATTTTTTCTGTTAAAAATTAATGTCTGTTATGTGACCTCTCTCTCTCTTTGTTATGTGATGTGTATGTTAACAAAACCATCTTTATTCTGCGAAATTCTTTTCCCAAAGACAAGATACAAACTACTTCTATAGTCATTCGCCTGCCCTTATCCCAATTTATTTGAAGTCGGTCCATCGATCATTTCTTCGTTCTTCCCCTACCCGTAGATATGCCTCCCATCCTACTCCGTTTGTTGCCCCGTTGGTCTCTCGGCGGCAAGCGTGACTGCTGACCGTTGGGTCTAGGGTTCGATTCTCAGGTCGGGCAAAGTGTTTTGGGTTTTTCCTAATTTCTCAGTAACCGCCCGGAGTTTCAAAAGTTGGCGGTGCCCCGTGCCTCGGAAAGCTCGTTAAGCCGTTGGTCCTGCGTCTGATCTCTCCCCGGTCTTGTCGGATTGCCGTCCCAGCGGACTGTGAGAGTAAAAGAATAGAGAGAGCACCTGTGTCTGTGCACACAATTGTGTACTATATTATTATTATCTCGTATAGTTAGCGCCACGAAAGATGAGACTTGACCCCACCCCCTCCCGCGCTCTTTCCACCGCCCCTATGACGCCCGGTTCCATCCCGCGCTCAGACCTCATACCGCTAAAGAGACCTAAAATCGTGTACTGCGCATGTCAAACCACGTGGTGTGTCAAGTCTCATCTTTCGTGGCACGCATTATACCTGGCTAATCTCCGTTGAGATTGGCCGCCGTTACTGAAATTCGGTCGGAAGGATATTATTATTTTTTTTTTCACACTTCTGTATCCTCTTTCACAGAGTCCCGCATCGGAGTCGGACAGCAGTTCGGTGTCGGGGGCGAAGAGCCCGGCGTCGGCGCCGCCGCTGCTGCAGCACCTGCTCCAATTGCAGGCGCAGAACCCGCAAACTATAGCACAGGTATGTTACTGTGCATTCTATTATCCATGGAGTTTCTTGCCGGTTCTTCTCCATAGGAAACGACCAATTGGAACCGTGCACCTAGTTTCTGACGTTTCATAAGTGCCCATGTTGGTTTATGTGAAATAAAAATATTTTGATTTTGATTGATTACAGCTGTTACAATCAACAAAAGAGTTAAGTATGCAGGATCGTCGGATATAGTTGAAGTTTAGTATGAAACCGATGGATGTTCTCAAATTAAATTTAATTTTATTAATAGAAAACAAGCAGCTCATTTATCAAATTAAATTCCAACGATCCTGCATACTTATCTCTTTTGTTGACTGTACAAGTACATAAGGACCAGGTTTTAGAATAGAACGAGAAATAGAATACCCGTGTCTCCTTCACATTGAATTATCGACAATTAGTTACGAATACAACAATTTATCAACAATTACTGTCTTACGTGGTAATCGTTATGACGATAAAAACTTGTTTTGATGCAATTAATTGAAGATTTGTACGAAAATAATAAATATCATGCAATCAATTGGAAAAGGATAGGATCAAAAAGAAATTCATATAAACCAATGTTGGTCCTTTCATACGGAAGCCATCACTTATTTCAATGTGAGCCTTGAACTTTTTTAGAAGCTTTATTGCTTTTAATTTACCGCAACCCAAGGGTGATCTTGAAAACATTCCCTTTCTTTATAGCTTCTTGCCAGTTGGTCCTTTAAATGAAACCACTTTTTTTAACACTTAGATATTTATTTATTGGATCGCCAACAGAGGCTACACAGTTACATGCATGTTGACATGAGCAGGGACAAATACCAGTGTGCGCTTCCAATTATAGGTCATGGTCCATATCTCCGCGTACCCGAATATACATTCCTACATTCCTGTAACTCTCCTAAGTATTAAAACAGCTAGTTTCCTATGAATTTTTATATAAGCCCGTTTTCGTGCTTCAGTGCAAAGGACTCCCTGCTCTCTTCGACTTCTCTCTGTTTGCTCCTAACTGTTTATTTTTTACTTTACATGTACGTTAATCCTAAATGATTTTACAAGCAGATACACAAACAAATATGTGAGCAGTTTCAGTCCCCCGACACCTTTAACTGTAACTGTTCCAAACGCAGCTTCTCCCATATTTTCTGTATGATAATTCTAAGCGATGTTACAAGCAGGGGTACACAGACATGTGTGTGCAGTTTCAGCAGATGCTGACGGCGCTGGCTGCGCTCGGCAGCGGGCTGGTGCCGCCGCCGCCGCTGTCTCAACCCTGGATGATGCGACAGCTCGTGCAGAGGCAGACCGATAGGTGAGTCTAGATTACGATTTTGCTAGTATAAATTAGATGTTGATTTCGTTACGAGTAGTGGGCAAAGTCAATTTCTATTCAATCTAAGTTGTTACCCGCGAATTCATCTACGTTTATTTTGTAATTAATCATTCTATTTAACAAATATTAGGATGAAAAGTAGCCTATATCCTTCTCCAGGTCCCAGGTTACCTGACTGCAAAACTTCATAACGATCGGTTCAGTTGTAGACAGTCAGACAGAGATAATTTTGCATTAATAATAGTATCGATGGATTCGATAGGTATTGTATAGATATAATAAGCGCTATATAATAATAAGACAGAGTTGAGAATCTAAGAATTTACTTATGCAGGGGACAGTGGTGGTCCATGGCCTTGAATCGGGTCGTGAGATTAAACCCAGACAGGCACTTTCATTTTTGTGTATTTAATTTCATCACTCTCAAAACGGTGAAGGAAAACATCGTGAGGAAAGGGCAAGGCCTAGAACGAAAAAAATCGAAGACAGGTGACATCTACCAACCCGCATTGGGACCGTGTAGTTGATTACGGCCCGGTCTCTCTCACAGAGCGGAGGCCTGTGTCCCAGCAGTGGGAACTTTATGGGCTGATTATTCTACTCATGCGGCGGCAAAACTGTTTGGGCAAACCATACCAAATACATGAGAGGAATTCCTTAGTTAGTCGAAGGAAATAAAGGAAGGACGCTTCCTTTAAGGTTAATGTCTGTTCTGTGCCAAATCGGAAGTGAATTATAGATTGATTCGACTTATATATATCCTTCAACGTTGATTCTAGCTCCAATGCTATATCAGATTCAGGACATATAAAACCTACAAGCTGTACCGCGGTTTCACCCGCAAAAGTCTATTCTTTCCCGTAGGAATATCGGGATAAAAAGTATCCTATGTCCTTTCCCGGGACTCAAACTATCTCTATACCTAACATCTAAATCGGTTTAGCGGTTTAAGCGTGAAGAGGTAACAGACAGACAGACAGAGACACTTTCGTATTTATAATATTAGTATGGATATAGTATGGTTTGGTCAGGCAGGGGCTATAGACTTTCCATAGTCCTAAATAACCAGTTCACTTTAGCCACCCAAACCCATAATCCAATATCATA
Organism: Hydraecia micacea; assembly: GCA_914767645.1. NCBI lineage: Eukaryota > Metazoa > Arthropoda > Insecta > Lepidoptera > Noctuidae > Hydraecia > Hydraecia micacea. The sequence goes on from OU611798.1 coordinate 3,450,711, forward strand.
TTTGTTTCCATATTCCGCAATAGTCCTACACCAACCGGGGGTCCTTGGATGCACTTGCATAGTGCGAACGATAATCGTCGGTTGGTGCCTCATTTAATTAAAAGCGTCTAACGGGCCTCTGCGAGTTGACTTCGGCCCCTCGTACGCCTTCCAAAGGTCCGGGACCCCAAGGTCCCGAGATATGTTATAATAAAATATTATAAGTAGTTATGATTTCGGCCCTACCACGATAGATTAGTTCAAAACACTAATATAATATTAAACGTGTTTCAAACAGTCCATAATATTACCTCCATTCAACAAGTCAAGGATCATAAGCATAACTCACGATATATCTAACGTACAATTTTGCAGACACCATCATTTTATTATTGACTGAAAAATCAACAACAAACAACAATGATCAGTGTACACCTTGACCTCAATGTAGGCGATTTGCTCTAAGTGTGTCTATTAATATTACGGTGGATGTGGACCCCACTCTATGAACATCACCGTCATTCTCCTGCCACTATTCCAATTTCTTTGGGGTCGCCGCAACATGTCGTTTTCTTCCATACTTCTCTGTTCATCGTCATCTCGGTCAGCCATATCATCTTTCACACAATTCGTCTGTAGCGGTATCTACAACGCCACATGCGAATAACGCGTCATACTGACGTCACGCAAATCCTGCATCTCGCAAGCAGAGTTTACCGCGCAACTAGCATAGATACAACGGCCCGACATGAATCATCGGGCAGTTGCCCGCTAGACACAACACCCGTCTGGTCGGAGGATCCTCCCTTTTCTATAGAGTATGAGTGGACTTTACACCCTGTTCCTCATACCTCTATAAACTCAGGTTATCGCAGGCCACTGCTGGACATAGGCCTCTCCCGGGCCCTCCGCCTTTCGCATCCAATCTGTACCACCATCACCACCACCACCACCATCCACCACCACCAGTCAGTGGCGCCATCTGTGCCACTATCTTAAAGTCGTCGGCCCATCCGAGTAATCCTTACTTGACGAGTCACGCTATTTTTTGGTCACTACCTACAGTATTAGCTTATCTAAATTAAGAAAAAAGTTAGATTGTACGCAACAATAGTATTTATGAAAAAGAGCATTCTCTCCACATAGTAAAAAAATATTATTTTGTATGAAACAGCAAGAGCTCGCATCAGCTTAAGGAGGCAAGGAATCACAGCACCTTAAGAGGACACAAGGCTAGCCCAGAGGATTTACGATGATCACAAAATTATATATCTTATATAGGTATGAACGGTGCCATTCTAACGGCATTGAATTTATAAAGTTTAAGGCGAAATATCAGTACCTTTTAGCCTAAGATTTTATATAACAATGAGCGATTAATGTCTTGTACTTGATTAACAATGGTAACCAGTGAACTTTGACCCTTTGGGCTTGATGCTTTAGGCTAAAAAACAGAATCATTTAGAAGGCTTCTTAGCCTGCAATCATTCTGCCTTGCCTTTTCCCAACTATGTTGGGGTCGGCATTCAGTCTAACCGGATGCAGCTTAATATCAGTATTTTACTTGGAGCGACTGCCTTTCTGGCCTCCACAACCCAATTCCTTGGTAACACGATGCCCCTGGTAAGACTGGTTGTCAGACTTTCGGCTTCTGACTACACGTAAGGACTGTCAAAGATTTACGAATGACAGTCGGAACCAACAGTATAATAACGTGCTTTCCTAAGCACGAAGAGGTCTCGATATATTATACCTAATGAGATGGTCACCCATCCACGACCTGACTGTGGCAAGTGTACCTTAACCTGCGAGTGACTCGTGCGCCTGTTATTATTTTGCCCCCCAAGATACTAAAAGAGTAAGTCAGACGCACCCAGTCCCGTCAGCCCCGTTACCAACCTTACTGTGTGGGTGTCCTTTTTTACCAAAGCATAAGCTATCTCGAATAGGTCAGACGGATAGAATAGGAGAAAAATCATAAAAGGACTGACACATAGCTTTTTTTGTTCCACTCAGTTCGACATTGAATAATTCTACATCCATATCTGCGATGTAATTTTCATTAAACATTCATGAATGAATAAAAGATTTGAAATTGCGGACAGATCAGCTTGATTCATATACATGCGATATCCTGTTAATCAGGTTTCTTTGATAGGTTAGTATTTATATATTTTAGTAGCTTTATTATGAAAGACTTGAAGGTTGAAAGTACTTGGTTGGTTTTGTGTCAGGCCAAGATGTGGGAAGATCTTAGCTTCAGACCCTGACATATTTCTTGCTTCTTTTATACGCAAGCAAAGCCGCGGGTGGAGACTAGTATTTCTTTCATAGGTAACGAGCTATCCTAAAGGACGTGTTTGCAAATATGACAAAAATAATCGGTTTTTCGGTACATTTTGCGGCAAAATTATACGAAACCAAGTATAACTAATAACCGCCACAAATAAATTACTCCTTTCTCTTCAAATTGTAGCAATTTTTTATTCGAAAATTTTGGTTTATAATATTGTAAAAAAGAATTTCGGTTGCCTCTTCACACAAAATTGACGATATCGTGCTGACTTTAAGAACATTTTTCTTCTATTTAATAACATAACTTTATTTATTTAAATATATTTGACGTAAACAGACATGGCGATCGAAGCGATTAAAATATAATTTTTAAACTGCAATACTCACCTTGTTTAATGTGGCAGTTTTTTCCTCTATGTCTAAGTACTTCGTCTGATTATAACTTAATTGTAGGGATAGCATCCTAATTTGTACGCACACTGATAATGGCAATGCCTTTCATTTTGATACTTCGACGATATTCATTGAGCTATCTACCTTGTCGACCAGACGAATTTTTCAAACATATGAAGCAATGGGTTAGAAATGACTAAAATTTCAAAATCCTTGTTGTTGTGATTGTAAGTATGTTACGCATTTGGAAGGCTACTCTATCCTTTTAGATATCATCCTAATACATTTAGAAACTCCTGTTTTGGAGACATGTTTTGAAAATGGCTTGCTAGGTCAATAGTGCATCATAGCAACCTTGCTCTACATAGCACTATTGTTTATTTAAGCCCTCAATCAATGAATCAACTCTGCCTGTACCTAGTTTAGTGTCTTTCCATACTTAGACATCCCAATAAGGAGTCTTTATTTCCATAAATGGCCATTTATATATATTTTATTTATTTATTTCAGGCGACGCAGGCCCATACATAAATACCTTAACCTAAACATAATTTTTTTTTATTTTTTATGTGATTGGTATTTCCTTTAGACCACAAATGACGTAGGTAATTTAGATCATCATCTGTCGGTCAGATTCTAGTCTTACCGAATGCAGCTAAAAGCCGATTAACCAGTCAGCGAATTTAATAGTGGGACGGATTGTCCCGGTCGTCTTGACTTAGGTCCTAACATAATACTGATACAGATAGACCTAGATAACGCAAGTATCAAGATCTGTATTAAACCAAGCGTGCCATTTTTTACCTATGACGTCACACGCACTATTTAGTGATGGGAAAATCAAATAGATTCAAAGCCGCGTGCGACACCCTTCTCGCCCCACCTCTGGGGCCTAGTGCCAGCGCTCACGCTCACCCAGCCAGCAGTACACAGGACTGAGCGCGAAAGTGGCGGCTTACGATTTTTGTACGTAAGCTGGTGCGATTTTTGGCACGCGAAGTAGTCGCTCTTGCGTTATCTATGTGTATCTATATCTGTGTAAAATAATAATATCGACATTTGTTGGGCTTATTCTCTGACATTAATTCCCAATATGAACGATAAATTAATATTGCCACAGCAAGAGAGTCGAGCAAATTCAAGGATTGTAATCGACAAAATGAACACTATAAATTACCAACCTAACCCCCTAATGTCAATTATATTAAAATCTAACCTTCGCTAGACTTCTATTGGAATTCATACCGTTTCTGGTTATGTGACCAGCATACCAATAAAGGAAATCTGGACATTTGCCAGTTATTTTGATTTGCAATACCTTCGGCAGCTACTTCAAGTCTTGAATAATTATGGGAAAAACTGCGTCTCCTATTTGTATTCCCATAAACTGTTAATTTCAACAATCTTATTATGATATATGCTGCAATAAACGTTGTTTTAGATATGACATCCTCCCAGAGTTCTAGGTACCTACCTATGTGAAAAATTTATGTTGAGCGATCAGTGGACTGGATATGACTAAGACGAGATAATATTCGTTGCTGTATGTCCTTATAATCATCATATTTGTTAACTGTATTTCTGAAAAAAGTTGACCAAATTGTTTCCTTAGGAATGTCAACGGTATTCTGGGGCTCTACTCTCTAACCTATCCGAATCTAATAACCTATTAACAGATTGCTACTGGCAATTTTGAGGAAACATAGACTTATTAGTCTAAAACCACCATATAATATAATTAAAATATTACACAATTACTGGGTAAAAATATGAGACAGTGTCAAGATTTACTCCTGCTGCAGCATTCATAGAACAACTTTTAAGACTGCAGTGGCGTTTAGCATCATTTATTAAGTGCTGCAGTTCTATTCACATCATAGAAGCCTCGTTTATCAAACGAACAGTACCTATTACAATTCTGTAAGTACTTACATACGTATTCAGTATCAGGTGCAGCCTCAAGGTTCACAATTTGTAATTTAAATACGTTTAGTTGAATTCGCGCCACCGCGGCAGCCATTGTTGATGCATCTCCGCCATGACAGGTGACGTCATAATATTCAAACGTTCTTTTGTTTATATTTAAATGTTTGTTAAGGTAAATTGTTTTAAGTATTTGTTTAGTTTAAATATGCATAGAGTATTTTAAAGTTTTACTCGTTATTTACTTTTCAATGAAGACTGCTTAATTCATTTTCCTGTTCTTAGAGCAGCTCAAATGTCATCTTCAATCATTTCTAATTTTATTTCTGTACTGAAATGAAATACCTTTTCAAGCTTTTATATGACTTTTAACCTCTCAATCTATCAATCGATAAACTGAATGCAAAGTATTTGTAAAGAAAGATATTATAATAAGTAGGTATCTTAATTTGTCGCTTCAGCTGATTTCTTAAAGCGACCTTATAGTATAACGAATGTCATTCTAACTCAATGCTAATATGAAAACTTTCTAATTAAATCTAGAGCCTTGGAATGGTAGATTAGTTTTTCAAACCTTCATACTTATCCACACTATAGGTATATTAATTTCAATGTATAAGTAACAGCGTACTATTTTCTTCTTCTCTATTCTCTACTGAATCTCCTCATTATGATCCCATACCTACTCAATCTTCATTTAATACCGCCTGTATTAATGCATGTTCAGTTCTGTAAACTTGATCTCTGAATAATCTAGCTTCTACAATCATTAATCAATCAATCAATTTTGAACTCAAATAAATCTCATTGATCGTTCTGCCAAAGCTCATTTCTATGATCGCAGTACTTATAGTTATCAAAACTCCAATTCCAACTCTTAAAAATCTAATTCCATCTCACCACCTACACCCCTGTTTACCTCCCTAAAACACCGTGTATCTAAACCTCTTATCGCTGTATAAGAAGCCACAGACACGTTGCTACTTACAACGGATATGCCACCGACAATACGAGTTCCGCTCCGCCTTCACTGAGAGAGTCGTTCCTTTGACTGTATAAACCGATTTTAAGACCAGTTTGTGTGTGTTTCTTTGTATTTTTATTAAAAGATTATTTTGTAAGTACCAAGAACGTAGGTTTTTAATTTAGAAAGAGAAGGAAGATACTTATAGATGTTTCTTCGCACGACTTGACATAAAAGCTCCTTATCATCATCAACCTTCTGCTGTTATTCCTTTTGTAAAAGTTTTTATTAAATAAATTATTATTATTTCACTAATTCTCGTATACATTATATTTTTATATAAGTATTAAAATATAAAAACATTTAAAAATATAAAAAATAGTAGCCCCCCGGTACCGGGACCAGGGTCCAAGCTACCGGCGGTCAGGGCGAAAAACTTACATGCAATCCTGACACTAATCGCCTTTTTTGCTACGATCACCATCATCTGCCTAGCTTTTTTCCAACTATGTTGGAGTCGGCTTCCAGTCTAACCGGATGTAGCTGAATACCAGTATTTTACATGGAGTGACTGCCTATCTGACCTCCACAACCCAGTTACTGGGTAATACGACACCCCTTGGTAATACTGGTTGTCAGATTACAGAAGACGAACTAGCTGGGGATCGAGGTGGGGGGGTGGAGGGGGGGTGTTCAGGGGATCAGACTGAAATAAATCCTTCTGAAGACCCGTAACGACTGTCAAAGATCCACGAATGACAGCCGGGACCAACGGTTTAACGTGCTTTCCGAGGCACGGAGGGGTCTCGGTATGTAAAGATGGTCACCCATCCACAGATCAACCGCGGATCAGACTGTGCGGCTGTTATTATTTAGCCACGGGCCCCTCTTTAATTTACTTACTATTGGTACAATTATCTATCTAGTATAGGCTACCTGTGCTAACATTTTCCTCAATGCTCGATATAGGGCATTCCCAAGTTGCGCGAACAATACCTGACGGCTTTCCCAACTCTAAAATCACTAAATGTCATACAAATTCAGTATTGAGCCCACGTCTCTAAGAATACACACAATAACATCACGCCGAGGTCTTTGTGAGGCAGACACGTCTGTCAATAGCGGTGCTATGAGGAGGAACGAGGAATAAACGATATGGAAGCGATTTAAAGGTGGTTTTTAAGTTTAAAGTAGGAAATAGGCCAGTGTCCCAACAGTGGGAACATTATAGACTGATTATGCTATAGGATAAAGTAGAATTTGTTTTGGCACACATTAAGTTTTTATTAATTTGTTGCTCAAGGGTCAGTGTGTTAAGCCCAAAATCGGTATTGGTATTTCACTCTTTCTTATTTGGTGTTGAGCCTTGAATCTCAAAATCTTCGACCTCTTCTTCTTAATCTTTTTTTCGTGAACTGCCTTTATACTACTACCTGACTCCAGAGAAGCCAAAATTCGGGTAATTTTTTGTCTTTCCTTTTTCACTTCTCATTTCCATAAGTATTATACCGTATCCATATCGCAATAGTCTCGTTCCTCAAGGCCTCGGCCATCACCTGTTCAGTTCGACAATGTCTCCGTTCATTACGTGGAGATGTTAAAATGCCGCAACTTGCTACCGATGGAAATTCAGCGGGAAGACATTGTGTTCCTCTCCACACAATAGCCACTGACTCGAATAGGAATTGATTCAGTTTCTGTGACACAGAATGGGGGTAGCTTTCAGCAGATGTATGGGTATTGAAATGGAGATACGAGTACCTACACGACGGTTTTGTAAACAGAATTTAAGATAAATTTGTACTTAGCTAAAACGGTGGCTACACATGTAAAAAATTTTTTTTTTATTTCAATTTTCATCAGAGCTATACGACCATACAAAATTCCAACTCAGTCGGATTACGGAAAGTGGGTGAAAAGTCATGAAATGGTCATGAAATTCGACCGTAACTTACATAGGTGTAAAGCATATTTTGGATTTTTCAGCTGTAAAGCAATAAAAAGCAAACTAGCATAGTTTTTTTTCCACCACAGTCGCCTGCCGACTCCTAGCTAGCTTTTCACATATCCTATCCTACTAATATTATAAACGCGAAAGTTTGTGAGGATGGATGGATGTTTGTTACTCTTTCACGCAAAAACTACTGAACGGATTTGTATAAAATTTGGCACACAGATAGTTTATAACCAGGATTAGCACATAGGATACTTTTTTATCCTACTACAATAATAATATAGCATGGTCTGTGGATCTTTACATACCAAGACCCCTCTGTGCCTCGGAAAGCATGCTAAGCCGTTGGTCCCGGCTGTCGTTAATGGATCTTTGACAGTCGTTACGGGTCGTCAGAAGCCCGAAAGTCTGACAACCAGTCTTACCAAGGGGTATCGTATTACCCAGTAACTGGGTTGTGGAGGTCAGATAGGCAGTCGCTCCATGTAAAATACTAGTATTCAACTGCATCCGGTTAGACTGGAAGCCGACCCCAACATAGTTGGGAAAAGGCTAGGCAGATGATGAGTAATCAGTATCAGTAAGACTACAGACCCTACCTTATAGTCAGACTACCGAATTTCCGAAAACTGTTTTTATTGGTCATAAATCCAAACAATTTATAGATATAAAACACCCATAACTTCAACACAAAGCGACCTATTTTGGGTCACATTCAAAACCTTTAGGTATGTACATAAACCGTTCTTGTACGCGACCTTTTCAAAAGTGGTTCAGCAGAGTTCAAGGTATTCCTGTCATTGTCAGATAATTATAAAATTAATGGTTAGCATGACGCATACTGTTTCGTACTAAAGGTTTACGGCGTAAGTCATGTAGCTGTAAGGGTTTGGGCACACGACACGGTTTTGTGCGGGGAGAAGACGAGCGACTTAAAAACGCGCGCTTGTATCCCTAAATGGTTTTATAAAGCAACTGGTTTGTATGTATATTTATAAAACGGCGTCCCAAATGAGAAAAGAAAGAAAAAGTATTTATTGCGACTCTTACAGGAAGATCACAAACTAAGCTAAACACAGTAAACAACAAAAAACCAAGTTATATAAAAAAAAGTAACAAAAAGAAAAATGAAACAGAAAATGAGCTACAAAAACGCATTTTTACTTAATAAATGTGATTGCTGTTCTGATTATTATTTACATAAGTACATACATAACATCAAGCCTGTAATCCCGTAGGGTTAGGCAGAGGTGTATCTATAGTACAATAAACTACGTTACAATAGTAGATTACTACTTCTAGATTACTCATCATCATCATCATCATCATTTCAGCCGATAGACGTCCACTGCTGGACATAGGCCTCCCCAAATTACTATTTCGACGATTTTCAAGCGCGCACCTAGAGTAATGTGTGAAGTTTTTGTTTTGATACAAATAAAGAACTGAATTTGAAAACGCGCGTCATTTATTTGCAAAAAACGCGTAGTGTGAATGCACTCTAAATAACGCCGGGAGATATAATCATTTGAAATTAGGCGGCCATGACAGTTGCAATTACTTTGATGTGATAAAGGGTTAAGGTACTCAGTTGGTATGACAACTATAAAAGTAAGATTAACTCTATAGTGTTAAGTTATATATGGTGTTGTCCTAGGTCGAATGTGGAACACACTCTTAAGGGGATACCAAAATAAATTGGGGATTTTTCGTAACAATTTATTTCACTACTACAGCATGTATGGATTTAATTTTTGGTTATATGTTTATTGACTATTTGATTAATACTGACTGAATGAAAACAATTGGGTTAAATTTCCTCGATAGAATTTAATTCCGTAAAGACCTCTACTTTTTAATATTTTTTTCTGTAATTCTAAAACCTTAAGTAATTTCAATGCAAAATTGCATTTAAAATGTGCGTAATATGTAATTGAAAACTCTGGCTGAACAGATTTTTGATACACAGATTAATTTATTTTTAAACAATTTTTATTTGGTTTGGCGCTTACGTTGTTTTATTTTGGCTCCAGCGCATTGTTCCGATCTCTTTTTTTTTTTCGCATGTGGAAGTAATTGACTCTGACACTTTCTTATGCCCGCCCAGTTCGCCTGCGGCCTTTGTCAGTAATATAGATTTATTTTTTACGTATCTCTTCCATTTGAAATGTCGGTTAAATTATATAGGTTGGCTGATGGTCTACATTATAGAATCTTCTTGTAACTGTCGCGGCTAATAGCCGAAGTGCGGCTACACCTAATTTTAGCCGGGTACAATTAGGTGCAGCCGGCCACATGCGGTTCGTGTGTACTTCGGGTGACATCGGTTGCATGGTTGCGGTCGGTCGACGTAGGATGCAAGAGCGAGGGAAGGGCACCCCGAGGTTAGGTTTGGTTAGGTTCCATTAAACCCTTTATCAACGTGGGATACAACTAGTTGTACCTACCCGGCTAAAACTAGGTGTAGCCGCACTTCGGCTATTAGCCGTAAAATACATAAAAGATTGAAGATGGGTTTCAGAGCTTACAAACATCATGATCATCATCATTTCAGCCCGAAATCACCTACCGCAGGGTGGCCTTCCCTTTTATCTGCCATACTTCGCGGTTCCGTGCGTCTCTCATTCAGGTTTTTTTCTCACCCGGGTTTTTTTTTTCACTTTTATATCTTAGAAACATAATCAACAAAGACCTCAGTCTGAATTTACCACCATATAACCTTACCATTTAAAATCTGTTGTTCTACCGTATCGTTACTGTTACTTTGTGTCATCCCACTGTTGGGCAAAGGCCTCCAAACTTCCTGTGCTTCCGATCCGCCGTATTTTGTAGATACTTAAAAAGAAAAAATATAACAGCATTACAATAACTAACTACGTAGGACTACAAAACATGACCGTGTCCTTTTTAACATCTACAAAATTCAACAAAATAAATAAAATTAATTTGATAAACAGCGCCAACAATAGCTGCTATATGAAAAATAACAAAAGGTTGATTCATAGCAATTCTGTTATACTTTGTTATAACAAATAGTCAGTTATATTTAACAAATAGGACGCCAAAGGTCGCCAACGACTGTAGGTCGAAAGGATAAGCAAACATTACTGAAAAACTATGCAAATATCGTGTGATATATGTGATAACAACTCCCACATGTTTTTCGTGTATTGTTTTTATCATATTAGAAGTTACTTGATAAATTACTAGGCTTTGAAAATATTCATTACAGTTTTACAGAATTCAAATTGAATTCAGTTGTGGCTAAGTAATGATTATTAATAATAATAATTCGTATGTAAGTGTGGCGAGTCATGGCAAATTATAAAGTTTTAATTTTTTAAATCGTCGCTGTCATCGGTAGTAGATGCTAGCAAAAAAGACAAAGAATTATCTTCATTTAGATGCACTAGATAAGTCCGTTCAAGGCCACATTAAACGATTCTAGATATGATTTAACATCACGATTTTGAACTCCTAATGTTATTACAGATCACGAATATTGATCATTAATCGTGTTCCTTAGATATGAAGCTGTTTCGTGTATGAACTGAAAACATGAGACATTGAAGCCTGAAGCACGATGACTAGTTTCAAATCACACTAATATTATAAAGGCGAAAGTTTGTGAGTGTGTGTGTTTCTATGTTTGTTACTTCTTCACGCTCAAACGGCTTTACCAATTTTGAAAAAAAAACTGTATGGAGGTAGCTGACACGCTGGATTAACATATAGGCTACTTTTTATCTCGATATTCCCACGGGATTGAAACTTATGTAGGTGAAACCGCGGCAGCAGCTAGTTAAAAATATTATGGCTATTTTAAAACCGTAGGTGTCCTAAAAGTGTGTAATGCTTTGGTTCTAAAAGAGCGGTGGCCACCACGTAGCGTCGGCAATTTACCGGCGAATGACGTCTCTGAAACGTTATTTATGATAATAGGTTAGTGTGTTTTCCTAGAGAGAGTTTTTGACACCTTACATTTTAGTGAGCTCTTGATTGATTTTGGTCCACGAGCTAACTGCACTAATGCTCCACAACAGCGGGGTAATTACATAACATACTATCAGTAGCAATGGGTTTCATTTTGACAGTTCAACAGCAACATACATTGCGCTATATTACGTCATTTACATGTCAGTGACGCGAACCCATACGATTGTCCCCTACCAAAAATCGCTCAACGCGCCTAAAGAGGTTTTCACTTCAAAAACAAAATGCGATCACCAGTGCGCCTTCCAAAACGTGATGACTGTGTCTATGTCTCCTAATAACGGTCTTTAAAACAGTTTTATTAGGAAGCCTAATTTCAGCATTCAATATTCATAGGCTGATAATGATTTAGCAACATTAATTGACATTGACACGACTTTGACACCTTTATCTATTCGAGCGTTTGCGTAAATGTCAAAAGTATCTGTACATGTTTAGGCATTGACCACAAATATTACTATGTGTGTATTCAATCTGCTGCCTAGCCTTTTCCAAACTATGTTGGGGTCAGCCTCAAGTCTAACCATATGCAGCCGAATAATAATATTTTACATTGAGCGACTGCCTATCTGGCAGTTACTGGATAACACGATACCCCTTGGTGAGACTGGTTGTCAGACTTTTGGGCGTCTGACTACCCGTAATGACGGTCAAAGAACTTCGAAAGACCGCCGAACGGCTTAACGTGCTTTTCAAGCAGGAGGGTCTAGATATGTAATGGCTGGTCATCCATTCACGAACCGACCGAAGAGTTGTTTAAACTTCGATCGACCCTTTTGGCTGTTACACCACCACCACCACCACCATGCCACGAGCCCCTCCGCTCCATTGTATATTATATATATGTTACGGCTAATAGCCGAAGTGCGGCTACACCTAGTTTTAGCCGGAACGTCAACGGAGCGCCGCTTGGCGGGGCTCGCTATTTGTGTATAAAGGGTTTAAAGTAACCTAACCTCGGGGTGCCCTTCGCTCGCTTTTGCATCCTACGTCGCCTATCGACCGACCGCAACCATGCAACCGATGTCACCCGGAGTACACACGAAACGCATGTGGCCAGCTGCACCTAGTTGTACCCGGCTAAAACCAGGTGTAGCCGCACTTCGGCTATTAGCCGTGACATATATATTTAATTATTATTTAAAAAGAATAATAAGCGCCTGGATATTCTCACTGCAGGGCAAAAGCGTTTTCTCACACAGAGAAGGAACTGGAATGTGATCACGCTTGCTTACCTACTGCGTGTTGACGATTTCAGACCATTGAATTCAAGTTTCTTCATGGTGTTTTGTGAAGTGAAAATATTATAGGTTTGCGTCACCGACGGCATATTAATGTAACAGTACCTACTTATATCTGTAGCTATGAGTATGACGTGCTGCATTTTGCCAGCAGTCAAATATATATTTGAATTAATAATTAATCATTTTAATTTTTTTTTTAATTAAGAAATTTTAATTTAAAAAATATGTAATTTTTATTTAAAAAAAATATGAAATTTTTATTTAAAAAATCAAGAAATTTTAATTTTTGATACGTTAATTAACATAAAAATTAAAAAAGAGACTATTATTGTCGGCAGTCCCATTGACTGCCTATGTTTTTTTCCACAAAAATCCTGTATGGAACTGGAAACAAAACAAATGTAAGTAGGTTGTTACTTTTCAGACTTTAATAAGCATATAAATATAGAGGTAGGTCAGTGCCTATGATTCTACTTTAGCAGTCAATAACCTAAAATACAGCGTGAAATATTAAAAAAATATGCATTGTGACACAGTTTTTCATTAAAATTATGTAAATAAGTAAACAAAAGCTTGCGTTTTGCATACATTGGTCCACAGCTGAATAAATGACAGACTTTTATAAATGAATTTCACTTGTTATTCAATGTTTATTAAAAAATAATGGCTGTGACAATATTGCACTTTATAGTGTACGGGGCTATTCCGAAAAAAAAATTGAAGAATAAATCTAGAAAAAAACATAGTCAATCAATCTGCCTAGCCTTTTCCCAATTATGTTGGGGATGGCTTAAAGTCTTACCGGATGCAGCTGAATACCAGCAGTTTACATGGAGCGATTATCTATCTGATCTCCACAAACCAGTGGATAACACGACACCCCAAAAAACGTTTAACCAAAATCCAAAGTTTTATAACATCTCCTTTGGATCCGGTAAAAAACAGAGCAATGATTTTTTTATTAAACCAAAGTGTTATTCAAAGAGTCATGAAGAAGCTATCAACTGTCCGAAAATAAACGGTAATAAAGTTTAAAAACAACTCACAACAACAACAATTCCCGTATCGAAGGATTTCGTAAAATAATTGTGAAAACGTCAGTCAAAATGAAAAGATATTATTAATTCATTCATAATTTAGTCATTTAATTAAGTACCTAGTGTAAGTAGTTAGTTGTGTTAGGTATATATTTTATATAAACAGTTGAATGTATATGGGAAAGAATACAATTAATGTTGACACATTCAGAAAATGTTTTTATATTTTTTACTAGTGTTATTAAGCTTATCAGTAAATAAACAGGGTCAAAAACTGATAAAAACTACAAATACAAAAGATATCAGTTGGAAAAATTACATCAATAAGCAGCAAGACAATCACCCTTTTTCTTATCTCAAAGATAGCACACTAGTTTTAGGCTAACCCTTTATATTTTTCATTAAAAGATCGGGTCCACGACTTAGAATATTATAATAAGAACCGAATTTTATCGCGTGCATTGTGTGTAACTGTGTCAATATAATAGGACTGTTATATATTATTTTCGGATATTTTTCCGATAGTGTTTTATTTTTATTTGGATTGTTTTCGGCACATTCCGAAAAATGTTATGGAGGCCATACGATATCCATTTGAGTTGTGACATGTTGTTTTATGCATGGAGGTAATTTAGACAAATTTTAAACCAATAAATTATAACAGCGGGGTAATTGCGTAACATACAATCAGTTGCAATGGATTTCATTTTGACAGTTCAACAACATTCATTGCGTTATTTACGTTGTTGAGCAGACAAATTTTTCGAACATATGAAGCATTGCGTTAGCAATATCGTACAAAATGATTCAAATTGAGATTGATAGTGTGCTACGCAATTAGTTTACTCGGAGAAGGGCTAGGTTGATAATTTATGTTAAGATATGTTTTTCAAATATATCTAAGACAATAATAAATTATCTTAGATATATTTTTAATTAATATTTATATAATATATTCAATTTTACCTGTAGGTATTTCAAGCAAATAAATGATTCTTGTTTCATAGCTGAAAAATTAAAGCTTTAAAAACATTCCGGATGGAATTGATATTTCAATGTTCATAAAGCTAAACGGATTATATGCTTAAGTATATATAATTGAATAATAGAGCTTCGTTAGGTCATAGGTTTACCCAGACAGGCGCTTTACGTTGTGAAAATTATTTCATCACCTTTGCTCTCAAAACTGTGAAGGAAAACATCGTGAGGAAACCGGCATGTCCTAGAAACAAAAATTCGAAGACATGTGACATCTGCCAACCCGCACTGGGCCCACGTGGTGGATTACGACCTACTCCCTCTCACAGAGAGGAGGCCTGCGTCCCAGCAGTGGGAACATTATAGGCTGATCATGTAATAGAGCTTCCATTATGTCTGTCAAACTTTATTCTACCTAATATTCCTCCTAATGCTATATATTTTCTTCTGGGTACTAATCAGTGATTCCTCTCCCCAGGCTACCGGAGGTGGGCGAGAAGGCACCATCGTCTTCGTCCCCGAACCTTGCGGAACAGCCGCTGGACCTCAGCGCCAAGTCTACCTCCAGCACCAGTGGAACACCACCTCCTGACTCCAAGCATTTGGATAACAGGTAAGAGATTTGTTACTGCCTCATATAATAGGTATGTATTTGTAAAATTAAGCTTCCAACAATTGATGCTGTTTCACGATCCTGGTAACAAGCTCCCTCTGTCTAAACAGTCAGAAAAATTATTCCGTAAGTGATTTTAAAGGGTGCTGGAAATGGCTACTATGAATTGGCTCCAAGAAATACAGTTGCTTCTCTTGTACGGACTACCCTAAACTGTGACTTGAATGTCCCCCAATCTCAGGTCATGGTCTACCCTTGTGCCTAATTCCATCCAAATTCTTTCAACCGGTTAAGCGTGAAAGCGTAACTAACAAACAAATAAACAAACAAACTCAGTTTTGAATTTATAATATTAGTTTGGATGACTCAGAATTGTTTCTGTGGGAAATGTTGGTCAGTATAATGAGATACTAAGATCTCGGATCACTAAATCAACACCCTATATCCTTCATACACTTCCTTTCTAGCCCAGACTATGGAAAACGCTACTCTAACATAAAAAACTAATTGTAGCCATCAAAGTGACCGATTAGCTAAGGCTTTTATCACTTTAATCTAGGTAAACGCGTTAAATTGGATTACACATTAGTCGCTGACCTTAATTTAATGCTAATATGTGTTTTAGTTGCGTATACGTACACAGGCTTATTTTATTTGACCAATATAGAGACGAATTGGAATTATCGATCAGGTTAAGCTACGCTTGACGCGGTTGGTCTGTGGATAGGTGACCATCTTTACATACCGAGACACTTCCGTGCCTCGGAAAGCACGTTAACTCGATAGTCCCGGCTTTCATTCGTGGATCTTTGACAGTCGTCACGGGTAGTCAGAAGCCCGAAAGTGTGACAACCAGTCTTACCAAGGGGTATTGTATTACCCAGTACCTGGGTTGTGGAGGTCAGATAGGCGGTCGCTCCATGTAAAATACTGCTATTCAGCTGCATCCGGTTAGACTGGAAGCCGACCCCAACGTAGTTGGGAAAAGGCAAGGCAGATGACGATATAGGCACGAATTGTTTGTTTGGTCATGAATTTCATCAATAATATGTTTTTTGGAAACTATTTAACACTGGGGTTTGGAAGCCAAACCTTCTCTATCATTTTTGACTCACATAACTGACGAGTACATACACTCCAGTCTTTCCCCATATTTGGGGTAAACTTAACATTTTAGGAGCAGTGGTGGCCCAGTGGTATCAGCCTCGACTTACGACTTTTAAGTCGTGAGTTCGAACCCAGGCAGGCACTTTAATCTTGTGTATTTAATTTCATCACCACTGCTCTCAAAACAGCGTAGCAAAATATAGTGAGGAAACCAGCACGTTCTAGAACCTAAAAATTCGAAGACATCTACCAACCCACACTTAGCCCGCGTAGTGGATTACAGCCCACTCCCTCTGACAGAGAGGAAGCCTGTGTCCCAGCAATGGGAACATTATAGGCTGATTATGCTAACACCCGGGTCCCGGGTCGGGCAGATTTATTGGGATTTTCCATCAGGAATTTCTCAGTAGCAGCCCGGAGTCTGGGTTTGTGCCCGGTTGATAGCATAGGCCCCTGTCACATGGGACTTAAACTTCACTGGCGAAATGTGGGTGAACTATAGAAGCATCTCTTACTAACTTTCCAGGACGATGATGATGATGATGAGGGGATGTTCTGTTATCACAAAGGTCTATGTAAACCTTGCTTACTTTTGTCCAGTAGGCTTATAGCCTATTTTACCAACTCAGGATAAGTTTCGATTAAATGATCTGGCAACCTTAAAAAGGTGTCTGGGACAGGCTGCATGCGGATGGCGGAGGACAGATTATTGTGGTGCAACCTGGAAGAGGCAGAGAAGCCTATGTCCAGCAGTGGACTGCGATAGGTTGAGTTGATTAAACTTCAATTAACTTCAGCCTCATTTTTTTTTAATTTATGATGGTCTTTTTGATTCGAAAAACATTTTCACAATCACCATGCTTGTCAGATTTTGTTGTTAACAACAAAAACGCGAACGCTTCTTCCTATCCCAAAAAAAAAAAAACTGTGAATAAATTGCAAAATAAAACATCCAGAAAACTGAAAATAAAAGAGCTATTTTCTTTTCTATAAAGTATCGGGGAATACGAACGAAGCGAGCTTAAATAGATTAATGTCTGGAAACGACATCCTCTTTGCCTATTTTGTGGCGAATAAGGATCTGATTAGCTATCCTCGTTTTGTTCTAATCGATACTAGAATCCCTTGGGGTGCAAGAATCTAGGTTTCTTTATATTTGCCTGTTTTTTGCTAGATATACATAGATAAATTCACTCCTTCTTCCCTTGGCAAGTAGAAACTACAGCAGGCCTACCACAAGCTCTTAACGTGATCAATTTTCGGACCTAAACTGAACTGTTCTTCCAATTCGTACCATGACGTCAGTTTAACGATTCAGTTTAGGCCGTGCCATCTGCTGACAGCGATTGTCCCAAACTGAGTCGCAAGTTTTGGTTTCATTCATACTTGTTTGGTACCATGACGTCCATAGAGCAGCTCAAGCGATACAGTTTAGGAACCTAAACTGAAAGGTCTTGTTGTTGAATCGTTTTTAATTAGATCATGGTAGGCCACCTAAACGCCGCCTGCTACGATTCTGACATAGGTACTCCTTTTGCTTCGTTTACGTTCATACATCTAGTCCACACGCATGCCGCGGCACCTGCTAGATTGTTTATACTTATTGTAATTGATAATTAACTTAATCAGTCTATAATGTTCCCACTGCTGGGGAGTTCCCACTGCAAGGCATGCCTTCTCGCTTCGACAGGGAGTGGCCTGTAATCCACCACGCGGGTCCAGTGCGGATCGGTAGATGTCACGTGTCTTCGAATTTTTGGTTCTAGGACATGCCTGTTTCCTCACGATGTTTTCCTTCACCGTTTTGAGAGCAGTGGTGATGAAATAATTTACACAAAGTAAAGCGTCTGTCTGGGTTCAAACATTTCCAATTCGTAAGTCGAGGCCGTTGTCACAGAGCCACCACTGCCCCTAATAACACTGCTCCTAGTGAGATAAATGCTTAGACAGAAATAGAAGTGATTATGTACTACTTACTATCATTTTAGACGATGAAGATGGCATGGCATGGCTATGTCGCGACGAGACGGATTTGTCTTGCTTTCTTTCTTTTGAGGCTTTAAATCGTGAAGCTCCTCAAATATGATAGGACATCATAAATATGATAGGTATCTAGACCTACTATTTTATTGGATTTTGGAGATTCCGGTATAAAAAAATGAGATGGTAAAATCACACTGGGCTGCAGACGTTGTTTGGAAAATAATGGTGAAAGGTTCTCAACTCATAATGCCTAAGTATACCTCCTGCTAATGCCTCCCTACAAAATGGTTGAGTTGGATGGTGCTGATCCACGCTTTGATAATTTAAAAGTGCCTGTAAATGGTTTAATTAAAATATTTTAAATGTGTTGAATTTTTATAAATAAAACAGACAGTGTCTCTGACCGCCTCTTCCGAGCAAGGTTTGATCCTATGAAGAGCACGGGTGGTCCTCACGTAATAGACCGATCCAATTATCCAGCACAACTCGAAACTAAAAATCATTCTAAAAAATCCATCCAGCACTTTACAGCGTCGTGTAGCATTAACAATTCTTCACGCTACCGCCACAGCACCATTGGTCATAACACGATCGAAACATTCGCAACGGGCTCGTAATAATCCTACTTCCTATTGAAACCTACTTGGATAACACAAACAATAGCAACGTGAACGCACCCATAAAAACACGAAACTTTGAACGATCGACGCGGGTCGATGAACTTTTGACAGCTAACGCCATCAAGTGCGCAGATGTTCATTTGACACCAGTGTTCATTAGAAATAATATGACATTGTTAATTTGTTTTGTTTTTATTGTTTTGTATCGGGTTCTATTATTTTGATGGCTGTTATCTGAGTAGCTGTGGAGATAATAGTTTTGTGGGAGTTCTCATTCGTAGAATACCTAATGCTCTAGAAGAGCCACAGCAGCTTTCAGTTTGCTTGTAAATGCTGGAGGGTTATTATACCAGAAGATTAATTAGCATCTATTGAACTCAATGGTGGCCCAGTGGTAAAGGCCGCATTTACGAGTTGTAAGTCGTAGGTTCGAACCCAGACAGGCGCTTTTTTTTGTGTAAATTATTTCATCACCACTGCTCTCAAAACGGTGAAGGAAAACATCGTGAGGAAACCGGCATGTCCTAGAACCAAAAATCCGAACCCGCACTGGGCCCACGTGGTATATTACGGCCCACTCCCTCTCACAGAGAGGAGGCCTGTGTCCCAGCATTGGGAACATTATAGGCTGATTATGTGAACTCAATGGACATTATTATTTCTGAAAAACAAACCACTTTCTAAAGGGTTGCAAAACTCTGAGATCAAATGCCTAGCTGTTAGCCTTAAAATTAAAGATTCCTAATGTCTTGACTTTGTTATGTCGTAAGCTTGCCTACAGTAACAAAAAAAAACATTCACTTAAAAGCACTGAACGAATGAGCTGCAAAACGCACGAAAACATTGACGTTTGAGAATTTTTGAATGGAAAAACTGGTAGGAATGGTCAAATATTCCAATTTTATATCTCGGATAAAAATATCTGGCTTGAAAATTAGCCATAAAGGTTTCATACCCCTGATATGGGGATAGAACACTAACGGAAATTGCCGGAACTACGATCGCCTTAGTACAAAGTCGAAATAGCCTGTTTTGATGTCCCCAAAACAGGTTATTTAGCCTCCTCGTTAAAAAAACAACAACAGATTGTCTACCATCAGTTTGCAGTATACATTCAAAGTCAAGGAACCCATATCTAGGTACAGCAATGGCAATGCTCCACTTTAGCTGGAACAACATTGCGAAAGGCAAAAAGTAACAAAAAAGCATGCGTTCAATAGCTGTGCAAGCCTGCCTGTAACGACAGATTTTGAATGGAAACACCTGTCAAAAATTCAAAATTAATTCTTGAATAAAAATATCTGCCGTTATAAAAATCAGCCCTGAAGGTTGCATACCACTAAAACAGGGATAAAACACAAAAATTCCATAAACAAAATTACCGAAACTTCGATCTCCTGTAGCCCCAAGTGGGTCATTAAAAAGGCTATTTTGCTAAAAATAAACCAAAAGATTGACAGCCGTCAGTTTGCAGCATAGTTTCAAAGTCAAGGAACCCATATCTACAGCAATGTCAATGCTCTACTTTAGCTGGAACAACATTGCGAAAGGCACTGCGTTTATCGCAAGCCCTACGTTCAAAGACTTCTTATTATTTGCTGATTCATGCGTGATGAAATTGGAATTCTTCACTTTTTATGATAACTCCTTAAGTGTTTGTTGTTAAAAAAAAATATTGCTCTTTTCTTCTGTGGGATTCCTTTGTTTTTATCATGAGGTTGTTTTAGTTTGACAAATGGTTAGGATTGATAAGATTGGAGTGGATTTAATTTGAGATCTTGCACAATTTTTGGCAATGTCAACATAGGTATTGCTGGGATGTTCAGTTCTTCAGTTCTATTAAAAATATTTTGCCTTGCTATGAAGGTTCCTTGTATATCCTCGCCTATGTGTATTGTAGACAAAATAATGATTCTTCGTTATAGTCCAATTTTTACTGCATTAGAAAAATAATTTCAAAATAACGGCAGTTAAAAGGTAAAAATATTACATTGCTTTGTATTTATTGTGAAACTAGCAACGCCCCGCGGTATTACCCGCATAATTTCCAATCCCGAGGGAATATCGGGATAAAAAGTATCATATGTGTTGGGTTACAAACTATCTGTGTGCCAAATTTCATCCAAATCCGTTCAGCCGTTTGTGCGTGAAGAAGTAACAAACATACAAACACACTCACAAACTTTCGCCTTTATAATATTATAGTGATAACGGAGTTTATTATATACCTACGTTTTTATCGAAATAACAAAAGGGTGATAACCGTTATTTTTCTAATGTTAATAAATGCAGTATTGATCTGTAATGAGTCCTCCTTACCTACTTATGAGCTTAAAATGCAACGGTCTCACCTCAGGTTTTCCCTTGATTTTTCAAAAAAATTCTAAAGTTACAAAAAAATCTAGAATTATTGCGTAGGGTTTTATAAAAAATAGGGTAAAATAAAACCCGATCCCGTCCAAAACAAAACAAGTTATTTCTTAGTTCACCAGAGAAGTCCAGGTTTGTAACTACCTTCCAACAGACCTCTCAAAGTATTTAAAGACAGAAAAGGATACAGCCAGGATCTAAAGACGAAGATAGTTGCAATCTTAAACTATTCTACATCATAATCAGGATTAAAACTGTAACAATCTCACATTCTACGCAAAGCCACTGCCATCTAGCGGCCGTAACCGGTAAAGCAGGTTTTCGCTCCGATTTTATCAGAATACAAGTGTATGCACCTGTTAAAATCACTTACTTTTGTTCTTAGAGACATTTACGGGGGGAAATGGGGGAGGGGGGAGGTCTTTAAAGGTACTTACAGAGTAGTACCAGAGTATTTCCAATAATGAATACGGCATTGAGGAGCTTTGCTCAGAGCAATTGTTTTTACGTGATGCGAATGCGTTGAGGAAAAATATAGGAAGTGTTATGGTAGTTTTGATGAGTTTTGTCCTTATATTTCTTTGAATGTAGATGTGTAAGATTGTGGGTGAGCAGAGTTGTATGTAGGAACTAGCAACTGAATTTGGAATGAAATATCTGAAAATTTGCGTCTTTTCCCAAAGCTTTAAAGGTGCTAGTCTAAGACATCGTTCTTTTATACTTCATGAATAAGGTTCGTTTTTGGCACAAGATATGATACTATGGTTTTGGCTTCAATTTTGGTACAAGTAATCAAATTGTTAGCAATGATCCCTACTATTACCAAAATTTCGATTGCTTTTAAATATTCTTTACTTTGTAATGATGCTAATTAACCACACGCGAGACATCGACGCTGTCACACAAAGAATCTATGTAAAACATAACAATAATACAATCATCTCGGTGCCACTGACCCCGCTAATTTCCCGTCTTCAACAAAGTTATTAAACTCATAATTGCCTCTCGATACATTCATATAAAACCCAGTTCGAACCGATATTATACACAATACTAAATCGATAACTGAATAAATTCATTCTCTGGGACTACGATCTGGGTCGCATGACTCGCCAAAACAAATAAAAATGCACCGATAGTCTGTTGGAGCATCGACCTTGCATCCTCGAAGATACACAGCCAAGCAAAAACATACCCTACCACCCAACAACATAACTGAAACTCCTCCGAAACCCTCCTCGAAAAATAAGAAAGCACAATTCAAGATGAAACCGAAGACGACAGCTGCACCCAATAAATTGTATACTCTATTAAAAGGTAGTAAAGCTGAATTTCGTTTAGTGTGTGACCGTAGGGAATATGATAAAGATGCATTCATAGTGGTCCGTTATCGGCGACACCGAGCGAGAGTAAATATTTCGCATTTCGCGTTATCTTGGATTAAACCGACGTACGGTTTTGAAATATTGAATTTAGACGATTGTGGGCCGTTCACCATTGCATCCCATTTGTGAGTCAGAGCGTTGTCATATTATCAGCACGATAGGTCCGTCACCTCACGTCGCTAAGGATGCAACTCTGACGACTGAATTCACTTTCGTAGGAACGAACAAAAAAGATGAAACGTTTCTTTTTTCTTTTGTGTCTCAGGGTTTCGTTCAGTATGCAAAGTTTATTGATTTATCCCGTTGAATATCTATTCAGGACAGCGTCTACATTCTTTTGAATTCTTTTGGGAAGAAAATGTATTTATGAAAATATAATTTTAACTGACGGGGTAGCTTTAAAGTTATACTTGTGTGGATTTGACGTTTGTGTTTATACACCGGGGATGTAACTATATACCTTCGTTTTGGAAGACGCCTTAGCAAAGCAATGAACTCTGTAAAACTTGATTGATTACTCGTTTTGAATCATCTTATTTTTCATTCTCGACTTCTGTCTGTTCTGGCTCGCCCCCTATTACGTGGGACTTAAACATAACTAGTGAAATGTGGTTGTACTATACGTACACCTCTGCCTTACCCTTCGGAGATTACAGGCGTGATGTTATATGTCAGACTTCTGTACTTAGGACAGTTTCCTGTCTACTGATTATTCTTTATATCGTTGACATGTTTAATTCGATGCTCATGATAGTTTACTTTTGTTGCAGATTGAAGAGAGCGGTTCTAGAGAGCGCCAGCAACAGTTCTGGTCGTCGCGCGTATACTGAAGAGGAACTCCAGTCAGCTGTCCGTGACATCCAGTCGGGCCGCGTGGGCACCCGCCGAGCCGCCCTCATCTACGGCATCCCGCGCTCCACGCTGCGCAACAAACTCAACAAGTTCGGCACCGTCATCGACAACGCCGACTCTGACAACGACAGCGATGCCGACCGCGCCGACTCGCCCCCCTCCGTCATCCTCAAAATACCCACGTTCCCCCCGCCAGACGATAAAAGTCCATCCCCCGCTGGACAACACCAAGCCCCCATCGCGCCAATAACTCCGATGCTCCCCACGGGGCACGCAGCCTCACTTAAGGGACCCTCACAGCTGCTGCTCCCGCCCTCCGTGTTTGCCGACCCTCCCTCAACACAACACCTCTTCACGTCCCTCAGTGACGTTATCGCTAAAAGCATCAGCCAGAAGTTCCAGCAACCCTTAGATAGGCCGCACCACCAGCCTAGTGAACTCATGTACGCGCGAGGCCCTGACCGACACGTGTCTGTCATCAAGACTCCGCCTGATAACCAGCGCTACCCTGCGCCCGGCAACTCTAAGCAGATGCCCAACAACAACGGTCAGCCGGCCACCGGCGGCAAGGGCACGCGGCCCAAACGTGGCAAGTACCGGAACTACGACCGCGACAGTCTCGTGGAGGCGGTGAAGGCGGTGCAGCGCGGGGAGATGTCCGTGCACCGCGCCGGCTCCTACTACGGCGTGCCGCACTCCACGCTCGAGTACAAGGTCAAGGAGCGCCACCTCATGCGGCCGCGGAAGCGCGAGCCCAAGCCGCCGCAGGACGCCAACAAACCACAGCCACCAAAGCCGCCGCCGCCGAAGCCGCCGACGAAACCGTTCTCGAACGGTCTCAACGGGCCGGAAGCTCCGGGCTATCCTCCCGGCTACCCGTTCTGGCCAGGCAGTGGGTTCCCACCACCGCCCGCTCCCGACTTGTACGCGTCGCACATGATGCGACGATTGCGCGAAGAAGCGCCACCGCCCGCTAACGGCTCGTTCCTGGAGGGTATCATCCGGTCCAGCCTGGAGCGGCCCGCCCTGATGCAGCGGCTGGCGGCGCCGCCGGGCGGCGAGGCGCGCCGGCCGCCCGTGCTGGACGGCGACGAGCCGCCGGCGCGCCGCGCGCGGCTGGACAGCTCGGACCAGGCGCTGGCGGCGGAGATGCGCGAGGCGGTGCAGCGACTGCGCGCCGACAAGCTGCGGCCGCGCAACGGCACGCCCACGCCGCCGCCCGCGCCGCCGGCCGAGCCGCCGCCGCCGCCGGCCGCGCCGCCGGACCGCGCCTAGTGCGCTCCGAGACGCCCCGATCTCCTCAGTCTTTGTGATAATATTATGTAAAGTACATTCCGCCGGGCGGCCGCCCGCTCGCCGACTCACGCTAGTGCAATACGGCCCGCTGAGGTTTGTCGTCCGAGACTCGCGTTATCCGTGTATACTGTTGTAGTGACAATAACTTAGTCGCAGGCTTCTCCTCGTATCGACGTGTGTCGGGTGACGTCATCGTTCGATGACGGCTTCCTCGTATCGGTATGTAGTGTCTCCTCTTTATGTTTCCGCTTCCTCGGTCAGTCCGGACAGTCCTCACACACACGTATCCACATCGACACATAATCACCAAATATCACAATAGTTACCTAAAAGTCACAACCAGTTCAATATATCACAGCTTTACTAATGCAATATCACAATATTATAATAGTGTTTAGTGTCCCATGACAGAGATTCGGATGCCGTCGGTTGTGGCTTGCAGTCGCGTTTAATGTACCTAACGTAGACCTTAATGGCTAATCTTTAAATTAATGCGAGTAGGTACCTACTATGGACTTTCTTCTGTTTTCTGTAACTCCTCGCTTACGTGATGATCAGTCACAATCTGATTATTTTATCTCCTAAATTGAAATTAGAACGAAACCTCTGTAGGGTAGAACGACACTGCACGTTGCAAACGGCGCCAGGGTTGTCCAAAATTCACGCAAATCCAGAGAGCCTCAAATTTTGACCTTGTTTTTAAGTAAAAGACAACCAAAAGTTAACGTTATAAAATTAACTATTTAAAATAATTTTTAAGTAATTAAAAAAAAAACAATGTAACAAATTAATTATAAAGCTAGCTATGAGTGTAAATGTTATCGATTTTTAAGTGAACTATTGCAGATTTTGTGCGGTGTTTTTATAATTAGATAGGTAATATATTGAATGAAATTATTAGCGCTATTGGCGGGTAGTGCGGTTGTGGTATTGTTGGTCGCGTCGCGCGTCGCCGTCGCGTTGTCGCGTCGCCCGCGCGACAGAGGCAGGGCACTAGTTGTAGACGGGATGGCGTCTCAACGGTCGGCTGAGCTTCGCCTATACGGAGCTACGTTCGGACTTATGTGCAATTATTATTTTGTATAAAATAGTAATTTTAACTGTGTCTAAGCTAACACGTGGATTTCCATATTACTGAATGTGATATTTAGGTATTACGAGTGCGGTTTGATCACGATTTGACGACCTGCGGGGACCGCCGGGCCCCATCATTATATACACGTACGTACATTAAATACATCTAGTGAACTTATATATTTTATGTACTATTATTGTATCTTAAGAAGATAATATTCTTATTTTTCATGGTCCAAGTTTTAAATGTTTTATCGACTATACAAAATGTGGATAATCATTATTATATTCTTGTCGACTTTAAAAATTATAATTAGCCCAAAAATCCTCAAAAAAAAATTGATATCTTCAAATTTGTGAAATTTTTTGGTGTTCAATCAAAAATATATTATGGAAGTACGAGATGAAAATGTATACGCTCTCCCAGAATTAAATTTAGGTAAAAACTATTTGGATATAAAATTATCATACGATACTTATTGTAAGTTATGTGTACATGTGCGCCTCATGGAAATTAAGAAGTCTTTGTATTATGTATGTAATTAAAATATACATAATTATATTATATACAAGTTAAAATTTAATGTCGTACATTTTTCTTCGGAGACCACAAGTGATGTGCAAAATAGACGTACATGAGATTGTACTCGACATTTCGACATAATATTATATTAACTATATTATCCTTCTCGGACCGAAACAAAACGATTTATTATATACAAGTGATATTTGAAGTCATTATCCAAAAACAAATACATATCCCCCAATGGCGAGATGTCGAGCTCTCTCTTACAAAAAGGAAAAAAAAAACAAAAATTTTTATATTCAAAATTTTAAACTAGTCGATAGCATGTCTTTCACTTTTGTTTCTCTGTGCATAATTTTCGACGTCTTTTTAGCATTTAATCTTAAAAAAGTTAATCTATAAACGTTATGTGCATTTATCTGAGTGATGAATACTTTTGTATATTGAAAACAAAAATATAAGATTATTTACCGTCGTGTTGACAACCCTACCAACCAGACCGCATTTCGAAAATTGAAATGTAGAAAATCGAACAACTTTTTTTTCTCAAAAATACGTACACGAATCTGTGTGTTATGCCAGACATTTGTTGATAGCTTAAAACAAAAAAGGTTATTTTGTGTAAGTTTGTACAGACATAGGATGGGACAATTTGCAAAGAGAATT
The DNA here is from genome assembly GCA_914767645.1 of Hydraecia micacea. Taxonomy (NCBI): domain Eukaryota; kingdom Metazoa; phylum Arthropoda; class Insecta; order Lepidoptera; family Noctuidae; genus Hydraecia; species Hydraecia micacea. The sequence goes on from OU611798.1 coordinate 3,477,963, forward strand.
TAGATAATAATCAACATTCCGTTTAGAATGTTATTAGATTTTTTTAATTAATAATATAACTATTTTTTGCATCGGGAACAAATAATTATGTTGTTTAATCTTATTTTGTAACGTTAGTTAATTTTTAAGTGGCTTTATTTTATAAAAATAACCTTTATATATGATTAATTTGTCATATTATATTGAGATGTTATACATTCATTGTTTTTGTGCAAAGTGTTTGGGGTTCTATTCCCGGTTAAAGAGAGAAGCGACTGATACGTAGTAGAAAATAGCCGAGTGCTGGAGGCACTGGCCGGTCGGTACAAATGGTATACACCGCCTTAACACTTAAAAATGTTATTAACAGTGGTCTCTACTTAAAATAATCATCAAGGCGAGGCGAGCGAGGGAATCTTACTTAAATAACGCATAGCATGCTGAATAAAGTAACATGCTATTTTAACCGTTAAAATAATTTCCGTAACGTTGATTATTTTTTGAGGAAGACAGGAACAAAGCTGCTGTTGTCAAATCACATGAGAACCAAAGGAGAAACGAAATATTTACAAAAAAAAAACAACTGCCTCCTTTCAAATACCTCATTTCAAAATAGCGATGCAAAGTTAATAACATAATCTCGAATCACATTTTCATTGGTACATAATGTAGTTTGGTAACAACAGTTTTTTTTTAACACTGAAGAGGTCACTGGTTTATTAGTGAATCATTTTTATTGTATATTGTTCAATCATTTTTCCACATAGTTTAAGAATTTTAGTTAATATTCTAGTGTACTTTCAATTAAATAGGTAGTACGTAGCAATTCTTTAATATTTTCTTGTTAATTTTTTTTCGTAAATGTAATAAATTCTCCGTAAGGGTTAGGTTAGTCTTGAACGGTCCTCAATTGGTCCAGGAACAAAAGACAATGAAGGGAAAGTTGCATTTTTAATTAAATCATTAATTATACCTTATGTAGCCGCGGCATTGCTACTCGTATCCGATGCGTCCACTCTCGTGCACGTATCCGATCGAAGTGCAAACAATAACACAATTTTTAAATTCGACTTTCGAATTCGAGAATTCGAGTTTTGAATTTGAACGTTCCATTCGCGAGTTACGCGTAAAAGACATTGCCAGGATGTTGTTTTACGAAGCATTTTTATGGACACAAGTTGTTTGTTTGTGTGACTGTACCTAACTTCGTGTGGCGGTTTCCAACTGTACACTGTGTCGCCGTGTTTGTTCGATCATACGGGAGATGTTATACTTAGTTAGTATTCTACTTAAACACTGTGCTTATCTGTGTATAGTTGAAAATCGACGTTTCTGTAAATGTAAGAATCACCTATTGTCGTCACTAATTGTTTTCCCTTTTACATCTTGTATGTACTTCTAGATGGTTAATTTTAAAACATTAATAATTATTGTACTATTATTACAATAATTTACTTATTATTATTGACATTTAGCATTATCCTGGAAAGGTATAGAGTATAGAATGAAAGTTTTTTAAAGTCTTGCTAGACGCAGTTCGCGGATGTTTCCACATTCGCGTTTTTTTTTATTAAAAAAATTATGTACAACAAGAAGCATTTAATTTTAGAAATATTAAATACCTATAATGTTATAAATTTATTGAAACCGATAGCAAATCAGGTATTTGCTATCTTGATGTATTTATTTTGACTTAAGCTTAACAGGACTACATCACACTGCTGGGGGACATTTTCTTAGAATGTTTTCTTTGCAAAAATTTATTATTGGGATTCTTTTTGTGATTTAAAATGAAATCAGTTAGGTAATGGACCAATGTATAAGCTAGATAAAACTGTTATTTCCTGAAGAATCGATAAAGGCTCACGTTTTTTTTTTATAATATATAAACTGCGAAATGAGCTAACAAGATCAAATTATAATATTGTTATTTAATTATTGAGTACAAGTTTTAATGAAATATTTTTTTTCAATATACCTTACTCGCCTCTTTATTTTTGTTATTTTGTTCCTTTAGTTTTTATTATTATTGTTTAAATCATAAACAGATGATTAGATTTCGAGTTTAATTTAAGCGACTCATAATTATTTTTATTATAAATTATAAAAAAAATATTATATATCTTTCAATTCCTCAGTAAGAAAAGTGATGTTTATAGATTATTTCAGAACCCATATCATGAACGAACGAAAATCGTAAAAATTGGCGAATAAAATGTGATTGGCACAACACTATTGTATTAAATCTAGTCAAATTTTTAGGATGGTGAAAAAATTGAGAAGCTAAGCTTACGATGATTCGACTGAATTTTTGATAAAAAAAAAAATTAAACAAACGTCCAAAACCGTCGCTAGGCGACTTAAAAAAAAGTTGATTTGAAATTGTGGAATTGTAGCCGATGTTTGTAAAAATACTGTTTTCTTACTTATACTGTAACTTGAATAGGATGATTTGAAGTGAAAATAATGTTTTTCCATATGTAAAATCCTTTTATCTGTAGGATCTTTATACCTTACGTTAAATATCATAATGAAATGGCTGGTTAGGCAGGTGTAATAACGTGCGAGGATATTTAAAACCTGTATACAATAAATTTCTTTCATTTGTTGAAATTTTTTATTGTTTTATTTCATGCACAGAGACTTTATGTCCTATAAGCGACCTACGACTTAACATATCCAGTACAATCTAAGTACTCATCTAGTTAAGGCGACAAGTGGCTTGTAGGTAGGTATCTGCCATTTTGAAAGACAGCTGAGGACATGGACATGGCACCTGTTCACAATTATTGTTATAACGCAAATAATAAACCTAGCTTCAAAAAGCTTGGAGTATTCTCGCCTGGTAAATTTTTGAACCGCGATTTTTAAGCACGAGTTAAACATCGTTTAAAAATCAGGCTTTTTAGCGAAAAAAAAAAATTATCCATAGCAGTGAGACAGCTCAGAAGTATGAAAAGTAAGTAAGTAATTGTGTAAGTATTAAATAAGTACGTACTACCTTATAACGAGGTACCTAATGCCGCCAGTCTCTTGGGTACCTACAGACGTCAGCACATCAAGCTACTACAATCTGTCAAATTTCTTTAATGCGACTACCTACATGACCTAAAGCCCGGTCTTTGTCGGACTGCATAGAAAAGAAAGAGAAGCGCGATGACACAACGCTGGTAATTTATTGCAAAATATGAAGCAATTTTCTATTTACAAAACTATATTGCTTGTAAAAAAATCTGACAAAAAATCATAATGATTGTAAGTAGGTATGGATTTTATTGTAAAAAGAAAGTTTTTAGAGGTATCTTCATAATTTTTTCTATCGTATCAATGTTTTATTGTGAAAAGAAAGTTTTTTGAGGTATCTTCATGATATTTTTCTATCGTACCATCAAATTAGTTGTAGATATTATGTTTTCAACACACTATGTACCTAGCATATATCCTGAAGAATATCATATACTTTTCTGATTTTGTTTACTTTTATTGTTTCTAAAACTTGCGTTTTTTGCGTTTAGGTCCTGTAAGCCCCTTAGTAGGTTTTCAACTTTATCGCTAAAGCAGTTAGGTTAAAGGCTTATTGGGAAAATTTGACAGTTTCGGGTAGCTTGATGTGCTGGCGTCTATAAATTAAGTACCAGTCGACAGCACGACGATTTTCGACGCAATATTTTAGTTTGTGAATAGTTTTGGAATTACAGGCGTAGCATAATCAACCAATAATGTTCCCACTGGTAGGACACAGGCGGTGAGCGGGAGTGTATTCGATTTTTTACTTCTAGGATAGATCGGTTTCCTCACGATGTTTTCCTTCACCGTTTTGAGAGCAGTGATGAAATGATCTACATAAAGTAAAGCACCTGTCTGGGTTAGAACCTACGACCTACAACTCGTAAGTCGCAGCCGTTACTACTGGGCCACCACTGCTCCATCTATTAGGGTAAAGGCGGGATAGATGCCCCAGTGGGATAGTTGCCTCATTTTCAAAAAACCTAACTTCCCAAACTCGCAACTAAGAAATAATAGTTGAACTAAGAGCCGCAGGCACCCCGCACCTCAGTTAGCCATGGGCCGTCGTGCGGTGAGGACGTGTTTCGCTCGTGTGTGCATTCATCTCCGCGGCGAACTTTAAAAACACGTCAAAGTTTTAAAGGTTAGTATTTGCTGTTGTATAACTTTATAAGTAGTCATTAATTCCGTTATATTATTTATTACGTCAATAAACTGATTCATCAAGTATGCATCTAGATGTAAATAGTTGCTCTTTTGTTTTTTATTTATTTAAAAAAATGCTTGGGCATCTATCCCTATCAAAAAGGATAGTTGCCCTGATTTTTCGAGGTATAGGTGCCCCTAGGGGCATCTATCCCTCCATACACCATGTATACCCATAGGTATGGAGTTTTAGGGTATATTTTGAACATATTTTTGTGTTCTGTTATATTTTTTATGTGTTTACATATATTTGTATTTGGACTTTTTAGTGATTGTAGCATAACCATGCCACGAAAATCCAAAAGAAAGAAAGGAGTTCGAGCTCGAGTAAGTTCTTGGACTACAGAACAATTGCAGTCAGCTTTCGACGAAATGGATAGAAATACCATGGGGATAAACGAAATATCCCGACAGTTATGGTTATTTTATTTGACCTCAAATTATGTAGAATTATATGCTAACGATGACAATTGAAAAAAAAATTAAAAACTGCGAAATGCTTTTCATTATTAGGCCCATGTTTCTTGGAAACAATTTCTGTTTTAGGAGTAGCTTTTTACTGCTAAAACACCAATTGTCCTCAAAACCTCATAAAAGTTTGGTTGAGTTTTTCGTTTATACAGTATGAAGGGTATCTATCCCGCGCCGCAGGCATCTATCCTTCTCAGTATTTTCATGGTGGGGCAACTATCCATACGGGTAGGCATCTATCCCCAAAAAAGGAGTTCCACAAAAACCAAAAATTTGCAAAATCTGTAATTTGTAGGGCCAAAAATACAAATCACAGTTAAACATAAAGGATTAAACTAGCTAAATTCATAGACATTATTTATATAAAATTGTTTTTTTTTTAATTAGGAGGATATTTCAAAAAGTGGGGCATCTATCCCGCCTTTACCCTACATACAGGTTATTACAGGTGTCTGATGTTATGTTACATATATATATATCGTATTACCCAGTAGGTAACTGGGTTCCGATGAAACGATGACGACGAACGAGGTCCGATAGGCAGTCGCTCCATGTAAAATACTGGTATTCAGCTGCATCCGGTTAGACTGGAAGCCGACCCCAACATAGTTGGGAAAAGGCTATAGGCAGATGATGATGATGATGTTATGTTACAATATTATGACGATACAGTTAACCTCCCGACTTTATATGAGTTGGCGTGCCCCCCAGCGCCCGAAAAAAAAAACGAAAAATAAATACCGATGAAACGAGCTGTGTTGATGTAATAATAATACAGATTAAACGAGCTGTGTTATTTGGTCGTATATATACGACTCTGGCGGAATGGACACGAAAATATTTGTCGGATTAATCCGACGTAAGCGGTTAAAAGGTTAATGTCCATTGATATAACTTTATTGTAACCATAGGTTTATTTAATAACTTACCTAAGTAGGTAGATACCTGTCTATGGTCACCTGCGAAAAGGTATTTTTTATCTGCCAACAGTTTGCAAACATCAACGTACCTACGCAACATACTTAATAGAAGAATATTAGTGTTTAATGGCACCACCTATAACCAAAGTAAGTAAAACAGCATTCCTTAGAATTATTAACAACGAAAAGAATTCATAAAAGAATAAAAATGTTAGCTTACTAGAAAAAAGAGGCTCAGTGAGTTTATTAGAGGATCGGCTAGGTTATTGAGTGTTCATAGAAATGTTAAACTTAGAGTGAAATGGAGTAAGGCCTTTATCCTGCAGTGGGATAAAATAGGCCAAATATCCATACTAATATTATAAATGCGAAAGTGTGTCTGTCTGTTACCTCTTCACGCTTAAACTGCTGAACCGATTTAGATGAAATTTGATATAGAGATAGTTTGAGTTTTGGGAAAGGACATATGATAGTTTTTATCCCGATATTTCCTCGGGAAACTTAAACTTATGCGGGTGAAACAGCGGGGCGCTACTAGTAAAAAAATAGTAGCAAACTCAAACTCAAAGCATTTATTTCAATAAAAATAGACGGTCAGTCAGAAATATGAAGCTGTCCATTCGAAAGGTTTTACCTATGGAGAAGAACGGACAAGAAACTCCATGGACATTCTTTTAAATTATAATTGTTACAAAATATTAGTTAGATACATATTTTATGTTGAATTTACAAATTATAATGTGAGAACGATGTAAGCGAATTATTATAGGCTCGATTTAATACCACCCATTGATAAGTATTTTAGATCCTCTAGATGATAAAGCTCTAAATTCTGGATTCAGTACTTAGTTCCCTCATTCCCTGGTAGGTACCTACTGTAAAGGTTGCCCGCTAAAGTCGACCTTATGTAGTGCAGGCTGGCAATAAAATTCTCTTTCCCTCTCTGGTTGCATTCGAACAGTCAAGCGAGTTTAGAATGAGCTGTCAAATACTATACTTATTTGTATGAAGTTTTTGTTTTGAACCTATATACCACGCAGTGACGATATACGGTTTGAAGTAATGTAAGACGTTTACTTGAAATAAGCGTAAGTAAAGAAATCATATCATTGTTTGATTTCATATAAGTAGTAAGTCTTGTAGGTACCTATAAAATATGAAAGACCTACCTAAGTCTAGTTGCAGATTATTAAATAAACATTAATCGCCTAATTCCGTCACAAATTCACAAATGAATAACCGTAATAAAAAACGTAGGTAATGTCTATCTACAAGTAAACCATTTTATAATCATTGTAATAAGCCGAATACGATTGGCTGCCCCATAACTCCATCGAATCCTTAACAAATTACATGAAATTAAATTAATATCCCCAACCTATAATTCTATAAATAAACGGATGTAATCTAGATAACTACCAATATGTAGAAAACAAAAAAAATGCCCGCGGCCATTTTGGTTTCCCGCTAAAAAGACAAAAACGCGCGCTAATTTGACAGCTCGCGTCCACCAAATGTCATGTTATCTTATTCGGATATTTGTATTGAAAGAAAATATTGGCATTTACAGATATTTGTTGGTGACTGGCATTTTATTGGGCTGGATTCCGCATATATATTAGGTATGTGCTTTTTTTCATTAAAATTCAGTCTTATTTATAAAATTAATTAATTAGGCATATTTCAAATGGAGGTCAATCATCATTCTCCTGCCCTTATCCCAATTTATTTATGGTCGGTGCAACATGTCTTTTTCTTCCATACTTTTCTATTAGTCGTCGTTTTGGTAGTCTTTAAGATGGGGGATCTTCAACTTTTTTTAAAAGATTTTATACTTAAAAAAAAAATAACTAACTAGAATAATGAGGCACGAAGACTTGACAAGTAAGTATTTATTACTGCCTAACTGCGAGGTAGGTAAAACGTCGACATATTTTTTAAACACCTCGAGTTCAACAACTTCGGTATTACCCAAAACTATACCGCCTCTATACGGAACCCAAAAACCCTCTACCAAAAAACATTTGCAAGGTAACTCCGACCGCAAATAACGGACTTCCTTCACTAAAGCGTTATTTCGATCCACAAGCATTTTTCACGTTGCCAGCGGGCGGACCACTTGCAAGCAAGGCCGAGGTTTTGGTATTGTAAAAAAGTAAAAATTCCAAAATGGCCGACAGTTGCCACTTGAAAAAAAAAAAAGGAACCCGTTCGAAGCGGCACCAATTTGGTGGTTATTTTTGCTAAGGGCAATGAAACCTCTATTTTTGTAAAGAAAATAATATGCTAGGTTTAAATGGACTCTGCGGTGTATTTAAAATTATTGGTTATTTAGTTAGGTAGCATTGAATAGTATGTTTTTGAGTTATCCAATTAGAATAATGAATGTTCGCCTGCGTTTTTTATTCTTTTACTGCTACTGTTTGAGTTTTCAACAATAAACATTGGATATAAAATTCAGAAGCAAAAAGGTAGCCGATAATTACTTATAAGTTTATAACGAGGAAAAATATTGCTTATTTATTATAACCTTCTGTTGTTTTTAGCTTAATTTTATCCTCAAATTGCGGGGTAATTATGTAACACACTATCAGTAGCAATCGCTTTCATTTTGACAGTTCAACAAAATTCATTGCGTTATTTACTTATTTATTTATTTTATTTGTACACACATATATAAACAGACAAGAAAAAACAGAACAGAAAAATAGGTACAAAGGTGATGCTTATTTCATAAGAAATCTCTTACGTTTCGTCTTATCTTTTACGTTGCATGATGAGTGGACAAATTTTTCGAACATAATGAAGCAATGGATTAGCAATATCCTTCAAAATGATTCAGATGCTAGGCTAGTTTTATTTCTAATAATAAAAATAAAACAAATCACATTATCTGACTATACATACCTACGTCATTTGAATTAATGAAGTATTAATTAATACCTGGATACACACTACCGTCTAAATACTGTGTAGGTAGTACTTATAGGTACTCTCTTGCATAACCCCGAACCTGCCCACAGCCAAAAAAATAACTTTCAAACATCTTAACACCCTAAAAAAACCGTCGATGCATCTCTAACGCACATAAAAATCAAACATACCTACCTAAATACCCACACAAACAAAACATACCTAAACATTACATAAACCTACCTCAACATTAAAACGTTCAACACAAAGAGTTCCGTCTACCAAAAAAAGAATGAAAGAAATCTCCGTCCAACCCTGACCCTGCGCAAGCGCCGAACGAAGCCGAATTCAGCCGAAATGAGCCGAATCGTCGCCAAAAGAGTAGCCCTGACCTTACTCTTGACTCGGTACTTGTGTGTGTGCGTTTGTACCTATGTAATTCGGGTACTTTGACTGGTTGGCAGTTTTTTATTTGTGTGGGGGCCAAAGAGTAGATGGGCGGAAACGGGTTTAGCCATATAAAATTTGTTACGGAAGGTCTTAAATCCTCTGAGAGGATGTAAACCATAATAAATTATGTATATTTGAATAGAAGTAGCTGTAGACAAAAATGCAGCAGATTTGACCAGTCATGATGGTGGGTATGCAAACTCTAAAACATGGTTTTTCCAGAGTAAAGTTTTACAAATTCAAGATAGGATAGAGTAGCTCGCGAAAAGGAGGGTTTTGAAGAATCTTGGCATCAAACTGCTCCTTGAATGTGGACCACAGTCATCAGGTCTTCAGAAGGAATATCTACGTTTGAAAAAAAAGAAAAATAGGTAATCTCTGTTTGTTGCGCTTCTCTATGCAAAGTCTCAGTTGCTAGCTAAATCATAGACCTTTTGTAAAACCCTGACACTTATTGCTTTATGAGCTAAGTAGTGAAGTTGGAGACCGGAATCTGTTACAAACTTTATTTAACTTTCTCTCCAAACTCTCACATCTGACCACAACCTACTCTATGTCACGCAATTCGGATACTTTTTGTCGGGAGTTCGTGCGATCACGCACACTTGCACAATCCCGTGCACATGCACTGTGCACGCGCGTGTGCGCATTTTCGCGGCGTGCAGTTGTTTGGGCAATGCACTCTCGCGCACAATGCCACTGACCTTGGTAATGCAGCTGCGTATGGACGATTCGACCCGCCAATTCGGCGTCGTTTTGAGCCTTTTTTGTTTTTCGAAGTCTAGGATTTTGTGATGCATTAACTAAGGTAGGAATATAACGACGTGGAGCGAGATAGGGTTGGGTTTAAGAGCTTTTACTGACACTTATTAAAATATAAAAAAATCTGGGCTTGTGTGTGATAAAGGAGTTTTAATTTTTTTATATATTTTTTTCCTTTAGCCTGTACCTACTGTCCCACTGCTGGACAAAGGGCTCCCCCATTTTCTTCCACATTTCCTTGTGCTGTACCTTCTCCGTCCAGTCGGTTAGGAATGAGTCTAAATCGTCACGCCAGCGTTTCTTAGGCCTGCCTCGGTGACGACGCCCGTCTTCAGGCACCCACTGTGTGACGACTTTGGCCCATCTGTCTGGATGCATCCTATAAGTGTGACCCGCCCAGTCCCACTTCAGCCTCGCAGACTTGCTGCCAACATCGGCGATACCTGTCTTGGAGCGTATTCTGGTGTTGCGAATCTTGTTATATGGCCAGAAGGAGGCTGAAAACGGAGAGTCTGAGACTACTGATATAGGTGTAACGGAGAAGAAGACATGCTACATAGTCATGCAGCCTATAATATTCCCACTGCTGGGACACAGGCCTCCTCTCTGTGAGTTGGCCGTAATCCACCACGCGGGCCCAGTGCGGGTTGGTAGATATCACATTTCCTCGAATTTTTGGTTCTAGGACATGTCGGTTTCCTCCACCGTTTTGAGAGCAATGATGATGAAATAATGTACAAAAATTAAAGCCTGTCTGGGTTCAAACCTGCGACCTACAACTCGTAGGTCGCGGCCGTTACCACTGGGCCACGACTGCTTCAAGACATGCTACGACGACTTTAAATTAATTAGATTAGGGCAGGAAAGTGATGATGATGTAGGTAAATATCGGTGACGCAAATCTGAGGGGCAATTCTCGTAATTTTAAGAACGTTCACAGTCTGATCTCAGTCTCAATCTGTCAAAAATACCTCTAATTTCCCTACATTTTGACAAGTTTTTTACATTTGTTTGTCGCCGGGATGAGACTGCGACTAGATTTTAAACGTTTTAAATTACAAGAATTCATCATCTGCCTAGCCTTTTCCCAACTATGTTGGGGTCGGCTTCCAGTCTAACCGGATGCAGCTGAATACCAGTATTTTACATGGAGCGACTGCCTATCTGACCTCCACAACCCAGTTTAAATTAAATGTTTAAATTACAAGAATTGACCTACATATATTGCGAGAAGGTTTCAGGCGAACTTAAGAAGGTCCATCTTCAAATTCAGGTTAAGAAAATCATCACGAAAAAGTTCCGTAAAATATAGCCTGTCGATCAGACATGTCGAGGATTTTATGACTCGACACGGATTGTCTGCGAATTTCGATTGATTTCATGCTTCTTGGGATTCTTGACCTGAGTGCCCAAAAATATTTTTTTATCACCAAGCCACCTGGCTACGGTATGTAGACTTACGATATCGGTTACCTACCTATTCTATAACCTATACCAATAATAAAACTGAAGAGTTTTTTTTTCTTGTTTGAACGTGCTAATCTCTGGAGCTGCAGGTCGGATTTGAAATATTATTTTTGCACTTGATAGCCCAATTCTTGAGAAATGCTATAGGCTATTTAACATCAAGCTATGAGCCTTAAGAGCCTACCAAAAAGAAAAAAGTCAGAAAGATAAGATAAGAGAAGAGAAAACGGAATGACAGCGCGGACAGGTGATGCGATGCGACGGGGTGTCGTCGAGGGCAGAAGCTTGTGTATTATAAACCACTCTGTGTATTTACAAACCACCTCTACCGAACCCTTCGAGGATTAAAGGCGTGATGTAATTTGTATTTTGTATACAATGTGTCCGATTATGGACTATAATTCTAGGTACACTATAACAACTATTCTAGTACACAAATACACTATAGACTAGGATCCAATCCACTAAAATATTAATGTTAATTTAATGTTGTATGTAGCTTGGATGGGTGACCATCCTTACATACCGAGACCCCTCCGTGCCTCGGAAAGAACGTTAAGCCGTTGGACCCGGCTGTCATTCGTGGATCTTTGACAGACGTTACGGGTGGTCAGAAGGCCGAAAGTCAGACAATCAGTCTTACCAAGAGGTATCGTATTACCCAGTTACTGGGTTGTGGAGCATATTAGGCAGTCGCTCCATTTAAAATACTGGTATTCAGCTGCATCCGGTTAGACTGAAAGCCGACCCTAACATAGTTGGGAAAAGGCTAGGCAGATGATGATTGAATAATGCGCCGTCATGCTGCCAAAACCGATTATCTGCAATTTTGGTCAATTTTGTGTTAAAAATATCAATCGATTCAGTTTTTCATTTCTGTCGTCTGCCAATATCGGTTAAACTCAGAAACCCATTAGTTGCAGAGATACTCTGTGCATATAAAGGGTAATTGATCAATGTCTGTAAAAAGTCGCCAGACAAAAACGATTAAATTTGTTTAATGATAGGTTTTTCGATATTACGCTTGCTAAATAATATTAAACTCGTTTAATCGATTTTCTCATTTACGCACTGGAGCAGGTCTACAGATGATTTATTCTGCCATAGTATTTCAAATGCCGTTAGCCGGTTTTGGAAAAATATTTACTTATTGAAAACTTTAATAACATACGTCAGCAAAAATTAAATTATTAACTTTAACTCATTTTGGCCCGCGCCCTTAACATGCAAGATGAAATAATGTTTTTGTGAAAAATATAATTATATGCATTTAATTGATTTCGGGTATACTTACTACGGGTTCTATTAGATAAACGTCTCTGCAGCCAAAAGCGATTAAATGATGATACCTATAGTTGCCAGGGATTCGCGTTGGCGCGCGGCGCAGTTAGTTCGTTCATTCATTCAATTTTCATTACGACGCGACACATTCGGCTCGACGAAACTCAAACTCAAAGCATTTATTTCAATTAAACCATTTACAGGCACTTTTGAATTGTCAAGAAGTCGGTCAGTCAGAAAAAATGAAGCTAGTTGCCCATTCCAAAGCGTAGGTACAGACGCCAGCACATCAACCTACCCCTAACTGTCAAATTTTCCCAATCAACATTGAACCTTATGCTTTAGCGATAAAGTTGAAAATCTATTACAGAAATCTGACAGATTGTAGTAGGTTGATGTGCTGGCGTCTGTACCTATGGAGAAGAACGGGCAAGAAACTCCATGGACACTCTTTTAAATTATGGTTTTACAAAAATATTAGTTACATCATTTATTTTGAATTTATAATCATATGTGAGAACGATGTAAAAAAAGGAAACTGTAATGGTTAACCAACAGTCGATTGGCCCATGAACCATTGGTCAACATTATCTGTAAACCTTTAACTTTTCATCCAAAGGATTTTACACCCATGAACGTTTCGCCAACATAACTCTATGTTAGTGAACGCTTAACCAACATGATGTTTTGACCAATAACTTTTCACCCAAAGAATAAGGCCAACAGACAGCGGGAAAGGTGAAAGTAAATAAAGTCTTGTAAAAATAATAAAAAATATGATAGTTTTTAAATACTATTGCTCCGCCCCGTGGGGAAGATCACGTGGCGGGTCTAAGTTGGTTTACAAGCAATAATAAATAAGACATAGTCGACTATTTCTGTGAAAAGGGTTTAAAGTAACCTAACCAAACCTAACCTCGGGGTGCCCTTCGCTCGCTTTGCTCGCTCACTTGAACCGCTATCATCCACTTCGAACCTAAGTCCGAGTCGGGGTGCCCCAAGTCCCGAGCTCGCTTGGCTCGCTCTAGAATCCTAAGTTCTATTTGACATGGGTCAATTGTTCTTTGGGTGAAAAGTCATTGGTCAAAACATTATGTTGGTTGAGACTTACGCATTAAAAGCGTCCAGAGTACAGCAAATAGTAACAAAACAACAATTCAAAATAAAATAATTCAAAATAAGCCGAGGCAGCTAAGTGATGACCAGCCCCAACTGACGGCGCCCGTTCACGAACATGACGCATAGATCAGCACCATTCAGCTCAACCATTTTGAAGGGAGCTAAATGATCCAACACACACGCCACCGTCAGCGAGACATTTGTGTGAGCATGACATACTATCAGCCACCAGGGCTCATTCAAGTCAATGAAAGACATTACCCGGTAAATGGTAGCACTATAGTACATAGAACTCACATCTGTGCTATGCAATTATAATACAATACAAAGAAAATTGAGTTTATACAATGCAAAGATAGTCTTACAATCTTCAGCAGCTCCAACAGAATTTTCAAGTGTTAATCAATTATTTGTGGTTGTGGAGCTGGACCAGCATTGAGCCAGGCATTTTTATCAGCCATGTAGTCCCCTAACTTATAATATGCCTGCCTGCATAGTGTGCGTTTTATACAAGACTTGAATTTTGTCTCATTCAGTTGAAGAATGTGGGGAGGTATTTTATTATAACATTTTAAACAGTACCCCATAAAAGATGAGTCTACTTTAGCCAGTCTGAAACCTGGTTGAACTAATAGGTCCCTATTTCTAGTACTATAATTATGTCTTTCACCTCTTTTGTTAAAAAGATGTAAATTTTTCCTTACATACATTATGTTTTCGTAGATATATTGACAAGGCACCGTCATGATGTTAATTTCCTTAAACAATTCCCTTAGAGAATCACGCCTGCGGAGATTATATATGGCTCTGATGGCTCTTTTCTGCAGAATAAAAATAGAATCGATGTCTGCAGCCCGTCCCCAAAGTAAAATACCGTAAGACATGATACTATGAAAGTAACTAAAGTAGACTAGTCTCGCGGTATCTATATCAGTGAATTGACGGATTTTTCTGACAGCATAAGCTGCTGAACTTAGCCGTCCTGCAAGAGATGTTAAATGAGGACCCCATTGTAGCCTTGAGTCGAGCGTGATCCCTAGGAAAACAGTTTTATCGACGAATTCTAGTTTCTCTTGATTCAATATTATCTCATAATCACTACCTTTGACATTTGGTAAAGAAAATCTTATGCACTTAGTTTTATTTCCATTTAATATTTAATTTCCATTTAATTAAACACCTCGTAACAAACAAAAACTCGATTACCATGTAATTATTTACATTGATCTTTTAAAATCAAGCTCAATAGCAATATCCAGCAGTGGGTTATAAAGTAGCCTGTGTTAATCCTGTGCCTTATCTATCCACCTACCAACTTTCATCTAAATCCGTTCAGTAGTTTCAGAGATTAATTTTGAAAGAGACCTGTGTCCAGCAGTGAGATACAAAGTAGCCTATGTGTTAATCCTTTGCCTTATCTATCTACTTACCGAATTTCATCCAAAACCGTTCTGTAGTTTCGGATATTAACGTGTACAGACAAAATGTATAGATGAGTATAAAAAGAATAAATGAAAAATTCTTAATTTTTTCGTCAGGTAAAACTAGCTAAAATTATGTCTAACTCTTTTTTCTGTTCTTCTGATAACATTCAATAGACACAACATTTTGTACATATGTATAATTGTACAATGAATATCTGCTTCTATGGATTATTAAAATTGTAAGACTTAAAGGTTCAAATTTAACAAAAAACTATTTTTGATAATTGGCAGCCAAAATTGATTAAAAGCAGTCCTCTCGGAGATATTTTTTTATTTTTATTCGTTTCTATAAGGATAATCGAATCAACTAGTCTTGCTTTCCACAGAAGGATAAATAATGCATCGGAAAAGAACTAAAAATATTAATGAAAGCTAGTATTTAACAAAACAATCTACAGTAAACTTTCAAATTGATTTATCTCTAATTGCATTATTGTGCATTTAGCTAACTTTGGCAGCATGACGACGAATGATTACTTATTTATAATCAGTTTTCGCCAAATAAAGATGGAACCCGCTGTCAAAACAAAAATTATAGACTACCATATAGGAGTGTATAATTACTGCTACTTGTAATATCTCATTCGAAATCATTCGCTACAACTCATTAAACAAGTTAATTAGCCTTTGCAAATTGATATAAAGTCGTCTGATGGGAAAGGCCACAGGCTATTTTGTGCCATTGACTAATGACTCGAGTTTGTCACTTGTCAACATGTCACTACATGTCAGAATGCCATTTATTATCATTTGACATTGGCATCGAACATGTTTTTAAGAGGGTATTGAACTATTGATTACACAATGACTTAATCTATTGCAGAAAATAATATAAATAATAAATTTACAAGAAGTGTACATATTATGGTTCAATAGTATATATTAATCTAGGCCTATAATAGGATTAAGGATTATAACTTTGATTATATTACATAATCAAAGGATTATAATAATTTGGATATAAACTATGGTATGACAAATATGAGTTTACAGTCAAAAATAGAACTCTGAAGGTAATGTAGTGCGTTAATAATTAATACTTACTATAGAACAAATTGTTCTAGTGGTCAGTAAATTGATCTACTGGCACTGCAGTGTCGACCAAAATCGGTGTCAAATTTCTTTAATACATTTTCAACCTTATGCTTTCGAAATAATGTTAAAAATCTATTAAAGTTATTTGACAACGATACGACTTAGCGACCGATTTTTGTCGCTGTCTAATGTCGAGACTGCAGGGGCTGGTCGCAAGCGCTACTGGTGAATATATACCATCAAAAACATAACTTAAAAAAAAACAAGTCTCGCAACTCAGGTGGCCTACCATGATCTAATTAAAAACGATTCAAAAACAAGACATTTCAGTTTAGGTTCCTAAACTGCATCGCTTGAGCTGCTCTATGGACGTCATGGTACCAAACAAGTATGAATGAAACCAAAACTTGCGACTCAGTTTGGGACAATCGCTGCCAGCAGATGGCACGGCCTAAACTGAATCGTTAAACTGACGTCATGGTACGAATTAGAAGAACAGTTCAGTTTAGGTCCTAAAATGGATCGCGGTAAGAGCTTGTGGTAGGCCTCCAGTTCTTCTACAGTAAAAAGTTGTGAGATACATGTAATACCAAGTCGGTTAATTTATTCAGTCCCTACTTATGGGACCTTCTGTCTTAAGTTATTACGTAATTGGCTAATTGGCTAACCTAACAACATCTTATAGTGACCATATCAATATTAAAAATCTTTTATGTTTTAAATAAATAGATTGACTCGGCCATCGCATGAAAACACAATGTAAGTATCTCACAAGTAATACATATTATATTAAATTAGATTGTTTAATATTATATTATTTAGGCTTTCTGAAACCGGGGGGTTACTGACTTCAAATAACCTTATTTAAGTACTATGTCAAAATAATTCAATGAACTAATGATCTGTATTGGTCACAATTTAAGTGCACTAGTCCATTCATACAATGCGAGGGTCAAAGCATTTAGTAATCCATGAGTGCGCACTGAAAATGCACCAAATTACCACCAATCCACCTTTATTGGTGAATTATTGTGTGATGGGGTCAAAAACTTCTATATACCAAAGGAAATTAATTGACAAAAGCCTGTTTACATTGAGAAAATGATGAGTTTTCTTGACAATACGAATGCAACCCTCTCGGGCATCGTCTTACCCAGTAACTGGGACACATTTCATGTTTTACATGGAGAGTGCTTATCTGAATAAGCACTCTCCATGTAAAACACATAGATACCTTTTAGCATTATTAATTTATTTTTGTAATTTTAATTTTAATTCCTAGATATTTTTCCTTCTTCTGTACCTAACGAATAGGCTTACCCCTTACCAAGGGGTACCGTACCTATTACCCAGTTACCGGGTTGTAAGATTTTCGGGCTTCTGACGACCCGTAACGACTGTCAAAGATCCATGAATGACAGCCGGGACCAACGACTTAACGTGCTTTCCGATTCACGGAGGGGTCTCGGTATGTAAAGATGGTCACCCATCCACAGACCAACCGCGGCAAGCGTAGCTTAACCTGATCGATCGACCTGTGCGGCTGTTATCTTTTAGCCACGGGCCCCTCAAACTGACATATTTCCCTGGCAGCACGAATCTAATCCATTCACCGCGACAGTGCATATTTAGCACAAAACAATAATTAAACGTAGGTACCTACTACCTACACTACAAAATACCGACCAGGGCACGCAAGCATGCCTCAGTAATACAAAAATTACTGGCAGGTGACCACATTTGGCGCTAGTTTTAATAAAAAAAACATATTCTAGGTATAGACAGTTGAGGCAGCAAAATAAAAATGCTGATGGTTTTTTTTGCGTTCAAAAAGGTTAGGTTAATGACGATGGAACCTCCTTTCTTGGAGAAACTTCTTAGACAGGACTTGTTTAGGCTTTATTATTTCATCGGCTACTTCATAGAAATATTGGGTAGGCAACAATCATCAGATTGTTATGTTAAACTCTTAATTAGGCTGGTACCTGTAAGATTAATATGGGACTGATCATTGGTCCTGTGGAGGCCTAATTAGATACCTATAAATACTCATTTGGCAAATTATATAGGGTTTAATGTATGGAGGGAATAGGAATAGTCCACAGCATCCTTTTATACCTACTCATCATCAGCCCAGCCTTTCCCAACTATCTTGGGGTTTGCTCCCAGTCTAACCTAATGCAGCTGAATACCAGCACTTTAAATTGAAGGACTGCCTATCTGACCTCCACAACCCAATCACTTGGTAACACGGTACCCATTGGTAAGGCTGGTTGTCAGACTGTCAAAGATCTACGAATGACAGCCGGGACTAACGGCTTAATGTGCTTTCTGAGAAATGGAAGGGTCTGGGTATGTAATGGTTGGTCTTCCATCCACGGATCAACCTCGGCAAGCATAGCTTCACCTTCTATCAATCTAGTACATATTCGCAGCCAATGTTCCCACTACTGGGACACGAGCCTCCTCTCTGTGAGAGAGAGTGGGCTGTAATCCACTACGAGGGCCCAATGCAAGTTGATAGATGTCACATGTCTTTGAATTTTAGGTTCCAGGACATGCCGGTTTCCTCACAATATTTTCCTTCACCATTTAGAGCAGTGGTGATGAAATTATTTACATCAACTAAAGCGGCTGTCTGGGTTTCGAAGCTACGACCTACAACTCGTAAATCATGGCCGTTACCACTGGGCCACCACTGCTCTATAACCTAACCCAGTAATAGGATATTCTATTAATGAGATTATATTTGGCTTTATGTATTTTTTAAGTTAAAATATTGTATTTTCTCTGTAAGTGATTGTGTAAATCTTTTGAGAAAATAAATGTCTTAAACCGTATATAATCTCATGCCATGACTCTCTCACGCCATCCATCATGCAAGCTTCAATCAACCTAACGACCCTTATCTTCAGTTGATTCAGCATTTATTTAAGTTCTATTGGAAAAGCTTCAGCCATTTATTTACTTTTACCTACTACAAGGAAATTCCCATAAATTTTCCTTTTTTACAACCCAAAGGAACAATTTAAAGCCATAACCACACAACAATTAACAGAAATAAAGTCTAAAAACAACTCAAATGGTTTCAATTATACGTTTTTAACCCTAAAAATTAACGTTCCTCTGTTCATCGCATGCACCCTGGGCATTAGCTCAAAATGTTACCGTTTTCGTTGGAAATACTAATACCTTCGCGTTTTTGTGTTATTGACGGTTTTTTTTTTCAATATAGAGAGGGATAGAATGACGGAAATGTCCCTAAAGGTTAAATATTATATGAATAGTAAGTATTTTTTGTTAGGTTACGTGAGGTTAGTAGATTATTAGTTGGAAAACTCGACGATGACTAAGGATATTTCTTTAGTTTTTACTAAAACACTGACATTTTTATCACCGGATCATAGCATGGTGCCAAACGTGGCACTGGCAGTCAGGCTGGTTCACAAGTTCAAGGTCGCTCAGACCGCTATAGAGCGGGGTATGTTAGGAGTTTCTTTGCAGGATAATCAGAAATGAAATTATTCTGCAAGCTATAAATGGCAGTGGGCTGGCCATGTTTGTCGAAGGACCGATGGCGAGTGGAGCAGACGATTCCTGGAGTGGTGACCGCGTATCGGCAAGCTTAGTGTGCAACGCTCCGCAGCTAGATGGGCCACGACCCTTTGAGAAGGTGGCTGGGACAGACTGGATGCGGAAGGCGGATGCTGTTTTGCAGCAAAATTAATATGAGGGTAGTACTTTCCTGGAGCACTGGTGCCTTAAGAGTTCATGAGATCGAACTCATTCAGGCGCTTTATTTTGAACTAATTGTATACTTTTGTTTGTTATTGCATCTGTTTGTTTCCCAAATAAAATAAAAGAAATACTCGATTAAATATTCAGAATATAATAAAAACTAAATATTTTCAAACCTAAGTAACCTATTATCAGGTAGCTACTAAGCAAAAGGTCACTGCATATTTAGTTCATTAGCTAAAATATCATGTGACCTTTTAGTTTAGCTAGAGAGTTGAAACTACATCGGAATCCCTTCACTGTGAGGTCTATTCGGACAGAAAATGTCGAGCGCTCGATAAAATACATAATACAGGGTTATTGGAAAAACACTAACAACCTCTTAAGAGGTCATTGTACTCATCATTATGAACAACTTTTACTATGGGACTAAACCTGAAATCGCGAAAAAAAATCAGCTGTTCACTACATTTTGAGTACAGCAGGAATGGCGTTCAGTTTGACAGTTCAAGAACGTTCATTTCGTTATTTACATTGTGAGCAGATAAATTTTTCGAACATATAGGTACGTAGGTAGCAATGGAATAGCAATATCCTTCAAAACTATTCAGATTGTGATTGTGTGTGTTACGCAATTAGGGTGCAGAATTCGGCTTCGTTTTTGGCGCCATCACTAGCGTTCGATTTAAAAATATTTATCACCGTTTTAAGAATAGCCCACGTCGCATAGCCCGGTGCTAGCGTCACGCGACCCGCGCGTTAGCATCACATATCCATGTCAACCATATCTGATGGGTCTACCTACTTTTTAACGGGTTTTTGGCGGGTTTTATCGCCGAAGTCATGGGGCTGTAATTTTAGAGCTATTTTTAGAGTTTGATATTTTGAAATTACTTAGGTACCTACTTGTAGGTAGGTCGGTACTACCTATATTAGATCTAAGTATCTACCGCTAGTACCTACCATTATTATTTCATTACCTCTGCTCTCATAACGATGAAGGAAAACATTGTGAGGAAACCAGCATGACCTAGAACCAAAAATTCGAAGACATGTGACATCTACCAACCCGCACAGGGCCCGCGTTGTGGATTACGGCCCACTCCTCTATGGGTGGAGGCCTGTGTCCCAGCAGTGGGAACATTACCTATAGGCTGATTATGAATGATGTTCTACTCTTAGACGCGCGTATAGTCACAGGCTTCAAAATTCAAAAGCTATTTTCTCCTAAAGTGGTTGATAGATAATTCAAATTTTTGTTGCACGAGAAAAAACGCTTTTGATTTTTTTCTGTAGATAACTGTAAGATATTTGGGGTATTCCTCGAAACGCACCAATTTTGAAACGCACCAAAATTATTCCTCAAAAAAAAAAAAAAAACAAAATAAAAATATTATAATTTTATTCCTCGAAATGCATGACCGATGAAACTTAAAGAGTATGAAGGATTCGTAATAAATTATATCGATTGACGTTTCATTACGCGCGTTTCAAAGTTGGTGCGTTTTGAGGAATACCCCAGATATTTAGGTCCGTAACTGTACCTAACGGTAGATACTTACCTACCTAGATCTTAAAGTTGCGGTTTCCTACAAGAGCGTTTCCGTCATATTTATACCGGATGTCATGAATATCTGGCATTTTCACTAGTATTTGACATTAAATTGTCAAAAAACGCTCTGTAGGTACGTGTGCATTACAGCCGCATGTGGGGTACCTAGTCACCGCATTGCTAGGAAACCGAATAGTAACCTGCTTATCAAATAGATCTAACCATACATCAGGGTAATTGAATGCTTATATGCGAATCCCGCACCCCCGGCCATACCTATCAAGGTAGAGGTGGAACACAGCGGTGGTTTTAGCCGGTAAGAGTCTGCCTCAGAGAGATGCCTCTCTGTCAACCCCACGATGGTGGAAGTCCACGAGGATTTCCACCGCGCACAATTCAATGGATTGGCACTATCTTTCAAAATTATTCAGATTGAGATTGATAGTGTGTTACGCAATTTGGGTTCAGGTCCTACATAATTTATTTATTTTAATCATTTATGTACAGTCAACAAAAGAGATAAGTATGCAGGATCGTCGGATATAGTTGAAGTTTAGTAAGAAACCGATGGATGTTCTCGAATTAGGTAGGTACATTTAATTTTATTAATAGAAAACAAAGAGCTCATTTATCAAATTAAATTTCAGTTGACAACATCCATCGGTTTGTTACTAAACTTCAACTATATTATCCGACGATCCTGCATACTTATCTCTTTTGTTGACTGTACACACATAATACAAACCGACGACAAAAAAAAAAGAACAGAAAAAACACAACTTAAAAGAGAAAAGGTATTCTTTTATTCTTCTTTCTTAACTCCTAAACCTTGTTTTAACAGACTATTACTACGGCTTTTGACTTGGTTCTCTTGAGGTCTCAAATTAACAGTCTTAACCAAAAACCGTGAAAATACCTAAACCTTTTGATAACTAACCTTCATTCTTATCAAACCAAGAAACTATCAGCTTCATATAATAAGAATTACCGTTACCTACAGTCTACAAAGAAAAGTTTATTTCGCGCCCACATTAACACACTAACTATAGAAACCATTCATTTTAATTTAAGTGCTCCTACATTCAACTAATTAGGTGCCGCACTTAACGAAAACAAACAAAGAAAAATGGCAGTTGAAAAATAAAAATCTCCACAAAAGAATATTCTGTCATTCATCTTTTCTTTGCGAGATACCTAAGTTAAAATAATGGATGGCTGTTTTCATTTTCTTCAGTGAGAAACTCACCGAAGATAAAAAGTGACACAATTATTAATTAAAAAAGTACTAAGGCCGAAGATTGTAAATAGTGCATCTTGTAATGAGTTTTTTGTCGAGGTGAGGGCAATTTTATCGCCTGGCGACATCTATTGGATTTTTCAAGAACTACAAAGTTTTTTTTTCAATGTTTCTGTACTAGGTGGCGTCACAGATATATGTTTCACAAAATGTGTATTTTTTCATAATGACCGTTTAATTTATCAAAATCTACGTTTCTTAATTAAAAAAATCATTAATTAATTATTTATAAATAGATTCCTTTTTATATCTCAAACTTAATTCTGCGGTAAAACAGTGAACGCATCCATAATCATTAAATTCCCTGTTTCACATAATGTCAATTTAGTATTGCCAATAATAAAGATTTTGCGTCAAACTCGGGTAACTTTTCCATCCATTCTATTATTTTAATGTAAAGTTTGTTCAATATATTGAATTAAATTATTTCCAATATGATTCTTGGATATTATAATAATAATGAGATGTGAAATTGTGGAATGCAATTATTGTACTCATAATCGTTACGTTTAATGGCCTAATAGCGAAGAGCCTCAAACCAAAACCTCAAGAGGCTAGAAAGCAGTACCTACTCCTGGACACGGCACGCACGTATAGTGAGGTCATTTCTCTCTCTAGAGCCTAGAACCCAGACCACCAGCAACTTAGACCCTGTCTCTGATGCTACCATACCGATGGGCTACTATTTTGAAATGTTTTTTTTAATGCTTGAAAATGTAAACGATATGTATTATAAATTAAATACATAGGAAATTCTAGACTAAACTAATTAAAATTAATTTTTACTAGGTAATCTCTCCAATAAATTCTTCATTGGTAAACATACAATTTATTTTATTTACTATAACCAATTATTTTTAAATAAAAACCGTCAAAAAATACTTAATTTCACTTATAAATAAACTTTTAATCAGAATGTTTATAAGTTAAAATTGAGGAAGTTTTATTTTAACAGTATGACAACCCCAAATTTAGTACCGTACGAAACTACGCGACGTTGAAACCGCTTTTACGTCCGCGTTAATAAAACTCGTTGAAAATGCATACATCAAAATGGTAGAATCGCTACAAATGTTTTTATTTCTATTTAAATCTAAATACAGACGAAAATGTTCATGGTTCTCGCCATTCCTGTGTTCAGTGCTCATAGTGTTATTGTTCTGTGATGGTGTTCTGTCTAAGTGTGGAGATCATACTTGTGTGAACGGTGTGTGTAAAAATGATATGTGCGTGTGTTACGAGGGGTGGCAGGGTCCGGAATGTCAGTTCTGCGGCGGCAAAGTCAAGTAAGGCTCCATACTGCCCCTAAAGAGGCTGTGATACTTTTCGGTCTGTGATACTTTTTGGTTCAGTGACCTCTTTTTGAGGCGCGCCTTACTGGTAGGTAAGTAGAATTTGCAAGAGAAAGCCCGCGAGGATTATCCAATTATATACTTTGGCTTCTTTCCTCCAGCCCGAGCGGTGTTTTGAAGGTCGAAGGCGACGTTACGACATGGAAATAGATATTGTTGTCGACTTTGTTTTCAGCGACCAACAACCGTAAGAATAACCTTTAAAATGTTGCATTAGTATTGCAAAAGGACATTCAGGGGCGAATTAGTGTAGAAAACATGCTGTAGTTACTGAAAACTAAGATCTTAGCTTAGTATTGAACTGTCATCAAACTTACAGTAACATAAGAATCACTTATTTATTTACAGTTTTTCTTTCATGTTAGATCAGCTGTTATGCATTCAATTGTTTTAGGTTATCAGGTACTCAGATCAGGTATTTCTGGTTTGTCTTGTCAAATGAGTAATTAGAAAGAGAATTTAATGTTTATTTTGGCTAATTTAGTTAAAACTTGACATAAATACTAGTTAGCAGGTATGTAAAGATGTGCATTTATGTGGAGACTAATAAGAATCCTATAAAATGCTAATGTTAATCTCTTACCTACTGATTATTTATGTTTTATGATTGTTTCATGTAGGTAGTACACTGTAACTATAATGAGCATAATTTACAGTTTTTTTTTGCCATCTTTTTGTTAATGCTGTGCAGTTGAAGTGTTAAGTAGACCAACACTGTTATTTAGGCCACAGTTCTGGTTTGTATCAGAAGGGCACTTCTCGTAATTTTAAGAAGGTTAACAGTCTAATCTGTTAAAAATACCTCTACCCTACATTTTTGAAATGTGTTTGTCCCCGAAATAAGTCTGTCACTAGTTCAAAAATCTTGTTGAGAAAACTTTAATCAGGTTGAGAATGAGATAGCCAAGTGATCCCATTAAGGGTAACAGCATAGCTATTCATAACCATACGACAGGCTATCGTATCGAAAATGACACATTTCCATAACCTGATTTAACTTGCCCCAACAGCAAACAGCTGTCGGAAAAATAGTGGGTGTCTATTTGATTTAAACTTACAAAATTTGCGGGTTTTGGACTTGTGAACAGCTCTTAGAGGACTTCTACGAAAACATTGATTGATGTTCGATACAGTACAGAAGCGTATCAAGTGGTTGTGAATAGCTATGCTGGAAAGCTTTAGTTTCCTAAGAAAGCGATGAACGGCCACAAAATAGCAGCTGTCCAAATACAGAGCGTTTTTTGACACCTTAATGGCAAATACTGACGACAATGACAGATTTTCATGACATCCATTATAAATATGACAGAAACACTCTTCTAGGAAACCAAGGCTTAAATGATTCTACCATTGCCATTGTTCTAAGGTAAGGTAGGTTCACACATTTTGAGTCACACACACATCCAGCATTGTGGCAGATAATTTATATTTTGTAAACATCTTTATCATCCTCCTGGCCCATCCCAATTAATTTATCAGCTTGCTTAACTGAGATGTTGCCTGAGGTAGCAGTAGGGAGGGGTGTTACGAAGTGATGCGAGAGCTCAGTGATTTGTCAACTTGTGGTAACTACCACCCCTCCCGCAACCGCGCAGTTACCTCAGGCAAAGTCATAGTTAAGCAGTCGGCCTATAGGGTTGGTCCATACATACATACATTTAAACTCACATCGTCTTCGCATTGTAGGCAAAAGCTACAGTAAACCACATGCTACAATCCGTACATACTCTGTAAAATACTGGTATTCAGCTGCATCCGGTTAGACTGGAAGCCGACCTCAACATAGTTGGGAAAAGGCTAGGCAGATGATGATGACATAATTTGCTACAATAAAGTACTACTCTTACCTCTAGGAAAAGCGACACTGAATACCTTATTATTATTAAGCAATAATATTGAAAAGCCCCTTTGCGACATACTAGGAAGAATGTTAATTATGATCTTGACTATCTTAACAATATTTATGACATCAGATAACTTACCTTGAAACTCATCTATTATGCCATTAAGTAATTAATAACTAGTGAAAATACCAGTTGTATCAATATAATATATTGTATTCTTATGTTAATTTTACTTAAGTAATATTTTTTTTTGTTGTTGGTTTCCGCAGTACATTAAAATAGAAATTAAATTTTCACAAGATAAGCATATTATAAACTTTACCAAAAGCATAATTATTATGAACTGTACCAATTATGTTGAGGTTGGTTTCCAGTCTTACCGGAAGCAGCTTAATACCAGTATTTTACATAGAGCAACTGCCTATTTGACCTCCACAACCCTGTTACTGGGCAACATGTTACATTGTCATTGCATTGTTGTGTAAACTAAAAAATATATTATTGTCATCCTTTTATGAAACAGTAATATTCTGGCCATTTAAAATGAATTAAAAGTTTTTGTTTTATGCAAATTAAAAAACAGTAACAATCATATCTGTTCACACCATAAACATGATGTCAACATGATTGTTATTGAAATAAAAACTGGTTTCAATACTTAATTAATTCTCTTTGATAAAATGAACATTTTCAGGACACAATTATTATTGTACTGGAAATTCGACACTATCAGACATTTTTTTTTATAGCCGACAAAAGGTATACAACCTTTTTTGTGTACAGACGCCAGCACATCAAGCTACTACAATCTGTCAAATTTTTCTTTAATAGATTTTCAACTTTATCGCTAAAGTTTAAGGTTCAAAGTTGATTAGGAAAATTTTACAGTTTCAGATAGGTTGGTGTGCTTGCGTCTGTACCATCATGTGTGGTAACATTGAATTTTAGGTTTCAATTTTTTTAATACTTTTAATACAATCTGATTTTGATGTTACAAAAGTTAAGTTCAGTGGTTGACATACTCTCCACCTCAAATTCATGGTTAATGACTTGTCACTTACTGAATTAATATAATCACACTATCACACTAGTATTATAAAGGCGAATGTTTGTGAGTGTGTGTGTGTTTATATGTTTGTTACTTCTTCACGCTCAAACGGCTGGACCAATTTTGATAAAATGTTGTATGGAGGTAGCTGACACCCTGGATTAACATATAGGCTACTTTTTATCCCGATATTCCCACGGGATCGATATTTACGCAGGTGAAACCGCGGGGCGCAGCTAGTGTTACTGATAAAGGGCAAGTACCTCTTTTAACCAAAACTAAAGTTCATGCCCAATAATCAATCAACTCGGGCAGTCCACTGCTGCACATCTGGGCCTTTCCTTTCCGTCTTTTAGCATCTAATCTGCCTCGCCTTTTTATTCGACTGCGTGACAGCAAAGACGGTTAGAGCGGTTTCGCACTACATCCGATCCGAATCCGAGAAATCCAGGCCCGAAGTGACCATAGTCCTATTTGTATGAGGAGTTGCGCACTAGATCCTAGATTACAGTCCACTCCCTCCCACAAAGAGTAGGCCTGTGTCCCAGCAGTGGGAACATTATAGGCTGATTGATTCTGTATGCTCAAGAATCCGTCTGCTCCAATGACGGTCGGCCAATATTACAATAAAACTAATTAAGTTTCATCTAAAACTGCTGGCTAGCGGGTGCTAATTACTAATACCACATTGGTACAGTAATAACTGGGTAGGTACCTACATTCTTGTCACAATTAATCGCCTCCTTAACATGGCATTACAATGTCGGCTAGAGGTCAATATTTTAAAGAACCTACTTATACTAATAATAAAACTGAAGAGTTTGTTTGTTTTATAAAGGTATGAGGAACAGGGTATAAAGTTCACTCATACTCCATAGAAAAGAGAGGATCCTCCGACCAGACGGGTGTTGTGTCTGGCGGGCAACTGCCCGATGATTCATGTCGGGCAGTTGTATCTATGCTAGTTGCGCGGTAAACTCTGCTTGCGAGATGCAGGATTTGGCGTGACGGCAGTATGACGCGTTTTTCGCATGTGGTGTTGTAGATACCGCTACAAGCCCAATAACTCCTTGCCCCAGAGAATCGAACCCAGAACCTCCTTCTCATTCCAGTTACATTTTTCAACAGTAACTACATAAAACCCTTTTTCTTTTCCAGTTTAACCTCCCCAGCGGGCTTCATAACAGACGGTCCTGGCAACTACAGTGTCAGTACACAATGTTCCTGGCTGCTAACGCCGCCTCGCCTCGGGCCCACGCCACCGCCACTGCGCGTGCGCCTCGAGAGTTTCGCCACAGAGTGTGGATGGGACCATCTGTATGTTTATGACGGTGACAGTGTGAGGGCGGAGAAACTGCTCGCTGTGTTCAGGTGAGGTTTTGTTTAGGTGAATGTAGGCTTTAAGTTCAAGGAATAAGGTTTAAATTGTGTGTTGTGAGAGGAGACTAGCACCAGGCTACCTGTGTCTATAGTAAGACTGGGTTAATAGAGTATGAACCTTATGTTAAATAAATAGGATTTAAAATCACTGAGTACGCTGCGTGCGGCTTGATAGTTTGGGATCATCTATATGATTATGACGTTGACATTGTGAGGGCGGAGGAACTGCTTGCTCTGTTCAGGTGAGGTGGTTGGAATCTAGGCTTTATTATTAGGGAATAAATAGGGCTTAAATTGCTGAGCGTTGTTAAGCTAGCTTCCCACGGCGCGTAATACGGCGCACCTCAGAGCACGGAATTGCCTTGACGGTCTCGGTGATTTCGTGCCCTGTATCACGCACTATCAGAAGAATATCACTCGAGACTACGCGTCCCTGGAGACAGTATAGTTTGAGAAGACGCTGGCCCGCTCATAGAAAACGGGTCGACGTGCCGCGACTCGTGATATCACGCCGTCATGCACCGTGTCTAGTGACCTGTATAGAAGGTTGGTGATCCGAGTCAGACTCCCCCCCACCGACAAAAATCTGCTTAGCCTTTTCCTAATTTGAATTGATTGGGGTCGGCTTCCAGTCTAACTGGATTCAGCTGGATACCAGTATTTTACGTGGAGCAACTGCTTATCTGACCTCCACAACCCAGTTACTTGGTAAGACTGGTTGTCAGACTTGCGTGCTTCTGACGGTCCTTAACGACTGTCAAAGATCCAGGAATGACAGCCGGGACCAACCAGCCGGTTTTACCGTGCTTTCCGAGGCACGGAGGAGTCTTGGTATGTAAAGGTGGTCACCCATTCACGGACCAACCGCGGCAAGCGTAGCTTTACCTGATCGATAGAGCCATGCGGCTATCACTTAGCCACAAGCCCTCAGTAATAAGGTTAAAAAGCAGTCCAC
This sequence comes from Hydraecia micacea, assembly GCA_914767645.1. Classification (NCBI taxonomy): domain Eukaryota; kingdom Metazoa; phylum Arthropoda; class Insecta; order Lepidoptera; family Noctuidae; genus Hydraecia; species Hydraecia micacea. Next base: position 3,507,222 of record OU611798.1, read on the forward strand.
CACCAGTGTATGCGACGCTACCTACCTTCTTCAAATCAAGTTCTAGAACCCTGAGGGACCCCTCGCCTTTATCACATTTTCTTAATTTAAAGAGGCAATATTGAGGCTGACTGCAAAAATAAAATAACGCCTTTCAGGCTTTATGTAAGTTGCAAAATAGGTATATGAGATCACAAAACACAAAACAGTCTACTTTTCCTATAGAAATAGTGAAGGCCATTGGAATCTAAAACACACAATACTTTGCAACAAAATGAATCAACAGCTGTGTCAGAGTTCAGTATGAACTTATTCAATTGATTACATTGTTAACTGGATGGTATTTTAGCTACCCAACGAATTGCTTGCTGTTTGCATTGACTCATCCAATTAACATAGTATCATGCCTGTGGTTAGCGAAAGGGTAGACAGAGGTGCCTACATTTCGCCAGTTAGGTATGCTGTAAGTTCCATGTAAGATAAGGCAAGCATATTGCCATAAATCCATTCTCTGGGCGGTTTCTTCGTCTTTTCGCTTCGGTGAATTTGTTGTTGAGTTGGACCAGTAGGTGGCCAAGTTAATCGCGGCATCAGTGGCGTTTTTAGGTCCTCAAAAGTGCAGGTGTGGTATGAACACTTTGGCACCGCACTCGGCCTGGGTTTTCGAGGGTTCTATAATCCACCATCTTGCTAGACTGTTTTTTGAAGCGACGTATTTGGGTCCTCTCGGCTGCTAGTCTGTTAATATGAATTTTTTTGTGGAATATACCTTTAATGACGCGTATTTTAGGCCAGTTAGGTACAGTGGCGTGCATTGGTTTTCAGAATTGGTAGGCACTAGGCCGGGTCTAGTCTAGGCAAACGCGGTCACTAATCAGAAAAAAACGTGAGGTCAAAAGTGTGGTTATTTTTGAGTAGGCATGCCTACTTAAGGGTGATAAATTGCGAAGGTCGAACGTCATGGTATTACGCGTGAGACGTACGTATTTTTAATTTTGTCGTATTAACTTGAACGAGTAAATACCAATGACAATGTCCGAATAATACGGGAGCCGAGTAGGCCGTCCGGCGACTGCCGCGCGTGTTTGTATGAAGATTTTGGTTTTTGTTAGGTATGATAATTTTGTGAGTTTCTTTATTGTGGGGCACATACACTAAAATGTAATTGTCAGGCTTATGTTGATATTATATCGAGGTAGACACTGCTTATATGCCTATATGCAATGCACGCCACTGGTTAGGTACGTTCCCCAGAGCGTACCTAACCGGCCTAAAATACGCGTAAAGGTCACCACTCATTATAATCGCACCGCTTCAGCGCAATTACTGCCCGTCAACGTCTCGAAAAATTCCCCTCAATTGTCACCAACGCGCCCTCAGCAAGACGACCGCTCTCTGCTGGCACACCAGCGGTAAGCTTGTTGTTCACGCGCTGCTTACTAGTTGATAGCTTACGATATTAATACGAGTATATATTATGTAAACCTACATTTTCGATTCGGCTCCGCAATTTCAATCATCAAGTCGGTAAGCCGAGCGTTGAAATTCAGGTGCGCGGAAAAAAAAAACGTCGCGTCATAAAAGCGCCCGTGCGTATATTGGTCTACAGCAGGGATGGCGAACCAATAGCATGCGTGCCATTGGTGGCAGGTAACAAAATAATTTGGCCACGGCATAATTTCAGGAATTAAGATATCTAAGTCATCTAGTTTGCAACAGCAGAAGTAGAACTAATGTATCTAATTTATCACTTTATTTAAATAAATATAAAACTGTCAATATTAACATTAGACCTACACCAACCGGGGGTTGTCCTTAGGTGCACTTGCATAGTGCGGCCATAGGATAATCGTCGGTTATTGGTGTCTCATTTCAATAAAAAAGTCTAACGTACCTCTTCGAGTTGGTTTCGGCACCTCGCAAACCTTCCAAAGATCCGGGAACCTGGGGGCCCAAGAAATATCAAGAGAGATTAAAAATAATAATGCGAGAGTAGTTTTTTTCCAGTAAAATCCCTAAACCAAGATTGTTTGTTGGCACGTCTTGGCCGTAAGAAATATTTATTTGGAAAAAATTGCATGTAGATGTACAGAGGTTCGCCATCCCTGGTCTACAGTGTAAGAGCTCTTCTATGTATTCTGATAAAATAAGATAGATAATGATTCGGTATTTCCCAGTATATGTTTAAGAACCCGGGTTTAACTAGCGTCAACCGGAATCCGTCCGAGTTATCTCTGTTTCGGGGAAATCTAGGGTCAAAGATATGCATCAAAGTGTATCTCTGTAAATTGCATGCTTAATGCTTATCCTCCTAAGCAATCCTCCTAGGGGCCCGTGGCTAAGTAATAACAGCCGCACGGGTCGATCCATCAGGTTAAGCTTCACTTGGCGCGTTTGGTCTGTGGATGGATGACTATCTTTACATACCGAGACCCCTCCGTACCTCGGAAAGCACGTTAAGCCGTTGGTCCCGGCTGTCATTCGTGAATCGTTGACAGTCGTTACGGGTAGTCAGAAGCCCGAAAGTCTGACAACCAGTCTTACCAAGGGGTATCGTATTACCCAGTAACCGGGTTGTGGAGGTCAGATAGGCAGTCGCTCCATGTAAAATACTGGTATTCAGCTGCATCCGGTTAGACTGGAAGCCGAACCCAACGGACTTGAGAAAAGGCTAGGCAGATGAGTGATATTACTTTATATCAGTAATTTTAATCTCTAAAATATCTTGTTCGGCCAGAAGTTCTGATAATATTTAAAAAATAACCAGTCTATGAGATGCAGTGGTGGCCCAGTGGTAACGGCCGAGACCGAGTTGTGCTTGTGGGTCGTAAGTTCGACCCAGTCAGGCGCTTTACTTTGTGTAAAATATTTTATCACCACTGCTCTCAAAATGGTGAAGGAAAACATTGTGAGGAAACCAGCCCATGTCCTAGAACCAAAAATTCGAAGGCATGTGGCATCTACCAACCCGCACTGGGCCCGCGTGGTGGTTTACAGCCCACTCCAAAATCAAAAGTTATTTATTCAAACTAGGCTGAGAATCAGCACTTTTCGAACGTCAAAATTACAAAAGACAGTCCCCCCAAAACGCCCGCCCTTCACCACTTCCTAGTGCTTTCGCTGGGGAGAAGAATTGGCGCAACAAACTCCTCAGCACCACAGCTGTCTGTTCAGTTAGAAAATACTTGATTGTATGTATACAATACTAGATATCTCCCTCTCACCGAAGTGTGTCCCAGATGCGGGAACATTACTTATAGGCTGATGACTTAGACTTATAGGCTATGCGTATTTATTTCAGGCGACGCAGGCCCATAAATATATATATACCTTAACCTAAACATACTACATACATATTTTTATTATAAAACAGTACTTCACTAGCTAAGTCTTGAGCAGTTCTGTGGTACTTGTCCGCGGAAGCGACAGCACGTCCTGCGGCCAGAAGTCTTCTTCCATGACGACGGGCAGATAGCAATTCGGCACGCGCACCACGCACGCCTTGAAGTTGACGATGCGGTGTGACTCCAGTAACTGCACCCTCGGCGTGTACCTTGTCTTCTGGCGCACGTACTCCACGATGTCCTCCGCCTTAGTAGTGTAGTGTGGGCGGGAGATGTACATCGGTGTGTTCCGTACGCTAGGCTAACCAGTCTAAACCGGTCTTGCATAGCACTGGAATTACAGAAAGACTTTAACCCAGCAATGTGATATAAGAGAAATATTGGCGATGACAAATTCTTGTGTAAACTTAACCTAATTGTAACTTAACCAGTTTATCCTCTATTTCCAGTGGTGTCTTAGAGAATGGAGAGTCAAGTTGGACGAGGCAAGTCATAGCCCGTTCAGGCAGTGCCTTGCTGCACTTCTTCAGCGATGACGCGTACGCGATGGAGGGGTTCAACGTCACGTACGCCGCCTACTCCTGCCCCTCCAACGATCATAGGACTAATTGTTCTAGTAAGTATTATATGTAAGGTCAAAGGAACCTCTTTACTGCACTCTGTGCCTTAATAATGCAGCCATAGTGACCTCTGCCACTGACGACGAAGTTTTGGGTCAACAAGACGTCATTCGTTGTCAAAGACATCGACATAGTTAAGTGCCGATCAAAAAGAAAAAAGTCAGAAAGAACGCTAAACGAAAACGAAGTCGGGCAGGCGATGCGATGCGATGCGGGATGGGTCGGGGGAATAAGAAATTTCACGCGGACGAAGTCGTGGGCAGAAGCTAGTAATAACATAAATACATCGACTTAGGATCTTATTTATTTATTTTACCATTTATGTACACACATATATAAACAGACAAGAAAAAACAGAACAGAAAAATAGGTACAAAGGTGATGCTTATTTCATAAGAAATCTCTTCCAGCATACCTGCGATAGGACAAGTAATAGAGAGATGTAGACAGCGTGTAAAAGAGTAAAGGAGACAAAAAAAAAACATAAAATCTAAAAACAATTTACTTAATAAAACTAAACAAATAATATGAGAATATACTTACATACATAGTTCTAAAATAAATATAAGGTAATCAAAATAATAAATACATACACAACTATGATAAAGTGGAAAGATAGTGATCTTCTGGAGACTAATTCTGCGTTTCCACCAGAAATGAGCGAGGATGCATAGCGAGGGATGTGTGTGAATCTAACGAATAACATCACTTCGTTTTCATAGCTTGAGCTAAGCTAGTGTTATTATTGGTTAGTTTCATCCTCGCTCATTTCTGGTGGAAACGCAGCCTGAAACTGGTTTCGCATCTTTGACATCATGTAAATGAAACAAGATTACTTATCTAACATTTTCGTTTTCGACTTTCAGATCATGGTGAATGTGAAGACGGTTCGTGTAGATGCGAACCGGAGTGGACTGGCGTCGCCTGTGACCTGCCTTTATGTCCAGGTAATTGAGATTAAACTTGGCACAGATAGTCGAAACAACTGTCATTCATCATCAGCCTAGCCTTTTCCCAACTATGTTGAGGTCGACTTCCAGTCTAACCGGATGCAGCTGAATACCAGTATTTTACATGGAAAGACTGCCTATCTGACCTCCACAACCCAGTTACAGAATATTATGATACCCCTTGGTAAGACTGGTTATCAGACTTTCGGGCGAAACAACTGTCATTGGTCCAGTAAAATAGAAAACGAATTGCCAGCAAAAGGAATAACTATCGTAACTTATAACGTGATCAATTTATACAAAAGTAAGTAATTGGATTACTTAAATAGACTTCGTATCCAAGTAGGCCGCAGCAAGGTCAACCTCCACAATTAGGGGTTCATGGAAGGCTCAGACCTCCGCTGTGTATGCGGTGTCTCTCCACATACAATGGCTCACCTCCCATTTTGCTCCTCATGCCCTGTCAACTGCACACGTGAGGAATGCTGTCGGCGTTGCTGAATTTTGGGACAAACAAATAATTTTTTTTTTCCATTCCAGAGGAATGCAACGCGGCCTACGGCGGCGGCACGTGCACGCCCACCGGCTGCGCTTGCAGCGCTCTAAAGCGCGGCATCGCTTGCGCGCGCGACGCGTGGCGAGCGGGCTGGGCGAGCTCGTGGGCCAGTGACACGCCGCCAGTAGCCGCGCACACCTTACTGCCCTATGGAGATGATTTGTTAAGGGTCGGAGGAGAAACGTTCGCGTTTTCGGAGTTTTTGTACAGGTAAACTAATATTATATCTGTCACTGTCTAGCAGCTGTCAAATTACAAGTGCAAGAAAGAGACAGGAGTATATTATCTAAGCCAAAGCACATCGTACAAATAAACATGTACTTAACGCCGTCGCTCCCTGCTGTCATTCGTAAATCTATGATACAATCCTGTCAAGGTACTCTATACTCAACACTGCACTTCATAAGGTCCACATTCCCTTGTCACAATGCTTGATGATATGGCGTCGTCGGTAGCAAGTAAGTACACGTGTCGCGAATTGAGCTTGCTCGTGGACGTCAAATGCATAGAACTTACAAAGCCAATGGGGACGCCCTTTCATTTCCCAAAAGTCTGCTGGACACTTGCCCGGCAGTTGCCTACGTAGCCAAAGCATAATCGTGCGGGTTGGAAGAGGTCACGTCTTCGAATTTTTGGTTCTAGGACATGCCGGTTTCCTCACTATGTTTTCCTTCCTCGTTTTGAGAGCAGTGATGATGAAATAATTTACACAAAGTAAAGCGCCTGCCTGGTTTCGAACCTACGAGCTACAATTCGTAAATCGCGGCCAATACCACTGGGCCACTACTACTTAGCCATGAGCCCCTCTAACACAATCACACTAATATTTTTCATTCAATCTGTTTCCAGATACAAATCAGCGGAACAAGAATGGCAAGTATTACCTACGTACTCCAGTCCGGCGGCGCGGTTCGCGCACTCGGCCGTGTTGTACGGACACGAGCTGATCATGTACGGCGGTGTCGTCATCTCCGACGAGCCCGAGAGGGGGTAAGCAGAGAATAAAGACACTTTTCCAATTACGAAGAAAATTTTGAGTGGCGATTTGACGAAGAAAGCTGCATTGTTTGATACGTAATACCCTCTTCGATGTCAAATAATGACTATCTATATAAATAAAAAGCAATGTTTGTATGTTTGTCCTGTATGCGTTCCGAAACCATTGGTCAGATTGTGATACAATTTTGGTAGGGTATTCTGGGCACGCCCGTGAGGGCTCCTAATTATTAAAACATGGGAAAAAAAAAACAGTGGCACTCCGGGAGTGCCGACAGAAGTGAAAACTTCAACAATTACGTGTGTATTTTTTGAATCGTCATATAAACAAAACACAAACAGAATACTTTGCCATCACTCACTGAGATATCGGAAATACATTAAAACCCGAGTGCATCCCGAGGACAGCCGAACACATCCGAATATAGCGCGGTGTCGGTAACAGTGTCGCGTGTTAATGGTTTTTTCCCATCTCAAAAAATGCCCAACGCGCCTAAAGAAGTTTTCATTTCAAAAAATCTGAGGCGCTACGAAGTTCGCCGGGTCAGCTAGTATTCGAATATAATGTACAGAAGTAACACAACAACTAGGCGAACTTGTTTTAATGTGTGTTACATTTCATGTTACATTGCAGAAATCCGATCAGAACACACATAGATAAATTATAAAATGATTTAATTTTATATTTTACTCTTTACCCAATGAAAAAATGGAGAAGGTACTCAAGTCGACGCGTATATATGGTTTTTTTTTTTGGATAAGTACAACACATAATTTTCTTCAGAATTGTCCGAATTGGACGGTTATTTTTTATTGGATTGGGTATACTCGTACCTCGTATGTTGTTCCCATTTAAACAAAGCAAAAAATAGGGGTTGGTTAATTTTTTAGCTACAGAATTTTCATTTTGGTGAAAATATTTCCAGTCTATACATACTTTTGAATCGAATTTAGTCATTGTTTTAAATGTTGTATTTTCTTCTATTACAGAGGCGGCCTAGCCGGCTTAGAAGGTCGAGCCGGCGAAGTAACAAACGAGATCTGGCGAATTCGCCTCAACAGTGAGCGGCCGCAGTGGCACAACGCGACTCCCGTCACATGCTCGCCACACAGACAACCGCCGCTGAAGCACTGCGGTAAGCGAATGTGCACCTTATGTAGTGCAGCAGTAGGTATAGAGCTCCTTGCGAGGTCTGCATAGCAGCCTATAATGTTCCCACTGCTGGGACTCAGGCCTCCTCTCTATGACAGGGAATGGGTCGTAATCCACCACACGGGCAAAGTGCGGGTTGGTAGATGTCACATGTCTTCGAAATTTTGATTCTAGGACATGCCGGTTTCCTCACGATGTTTTCCTTCACGGTTTTGAGAGCAGTGGTGATGAATAATTTACACAAAGTAAAGCGACTGTCAGGGTTCGAACCTACGACATACAACTCATTCTACTGGGACACCACTGCTCGCCGAGCGTGGCGAGATCTGGCGAATCCTCAACCACCAAAGTAATATATCATTTAATTTTTTTCAGGCGGCCTGCACGTATCGGGTCACACAGCAGTGCTGGTGTACTTGGGCGTCACAAAGAAACCTGTGATGTTGGTGTTCTTCGGACATTCGCCGCATTACGGATACTTACATTTAGTGCAGGTTTGTATTGAGAGTTGGTTGAGAGGTACTTTACATTGATGGGTAGAAATTTATAAAAGAACTGCGGTGCTATTCTGTAAAAAGATCACCGTGATAGCTCAAGTGAAGTAAGCTGTCATTTCACCTGATGCTAGGGATTGACACTATTGACAGCTCACTTTGAGCTCACTTCACCCAAGTTATCACGGTGAGATTTTTACAGAATAGCATGGCAGGACTGAGGACATGCTGCCGACCCCAAATAATTGTTACATTGTTGAGGTGTAAATTTTCTGCGAATTTAGAACTAGGTTTTAGAGTATGAGGAACAGGGTGTAAAGTTCAGTCATCCTCTATAGAAAAGGCAGGATTCTGATCCGACCAGATGGGTGTTGTGTCTGGTGGGTTATTGTATATATGATTCCTGTCGGGCCGTTGTATATATGCTAGTCGCGCGGTAAACTTCGCTTGCGCGTTGCAGGATTTCGCGTGACGTCAGTGTGATGTGTAGTTCTTATGTGGCATTGTAGATACCGTTACAAGGTTGATATTTGTACATAATTACTGAAAAAAAAATCTTATTATTTTGTGCTAGTGGTCGTTATTGCGATTGCTTTACGTCCTGGGTCCAATCCTCATGAGCGAAGAAAATTCTCAAAATCGGCTAGGGGTCTGAATTTTGTTATAATAACCTCGCTCGTTTTATGGAAATAAAACATGAAAGCAAAATATAAAGAGATACCGTGGCCCCTGGCACAGGTAACTGAAGGAACACGGGTGGGTTTTAGTCAGTAAAAGTCGGACATGCTCTCCCGCGAGATCTTATTTGATAATTTCTCACCCAAAAGAAAAGCCTCTTGACTGTTAAACAAGCTTATTAAGTTCGGTAACAATAAAAAAATGTAATTGTGTTTCATGAGTAATAGTTGAGCTCTTATGCAACAGTGTCATACATTGAAAACATAATTTCCCTTGTCTCTGTTCCAGGAGTACTACGTGGACGAGGGCGCGTGGGCGCTGGCGGGCACGCGCGGCTGGGCGGCGCGCGCGGGGTTCGCGCACGCCGCCGCCTGGGACCCGCTGTCGCGCCGGGTCTACGTGCACGGCGGGCTCGTGTCCGAGTCAGAGGCCACGCAGGTGCGGGATACTACTAGCCGATACTAATAATCTAAACTGTCAGTCGTCACGGAATCCGCAAATATTCCACTGTTTTATAGTATAGAAACTACAATCTACTTCGTCCTCCAATGTTGCCTAATTGTCTTGACCGGTAACTATGCAGTGATTTTGATACTAGTATCATTGCTATTATAAAAAAAGAAAGCATAACCTTTATTTGCAACATTAGGGGAACACAAAATAAAATGGTGAAATATTTTAAAAACAGTGTGCATTTGATCCTTCAAACTCATAACATTTATTTAAATCAAAACCATTGACAGACACTTTGGAATTGTCAAAGGAGTCGGTCATTCATAGAAGCGTAGCTAGTTAACCACCGTAGGCGACACCAATTTTTTTTTTTGTTAGGCTGTACTGTCCCACTGCTGGGCACCCTTTTTTGGGCCGACACCAATAATTTCGGTTATTCATTCATCTTGTCAACGATATGCACCATGTCTGTAAAATCGAAATCTAGCTATTTAAATAGACACGCCCGTGGCTGTAAGCCAGGAAGTAACAGGACAGACTGCCCAAAATAACCATTTTGTATGCAGGCACCATCAGCATCTCTATTTGAGTACGACCCCGAGTTAAGACTGTGGCGCCCTCTGCAGTCGGCGCCTACTCCTAGATATTTACATTCCGCTACATTTATTACACCAGGTTAGTATAAGCTCCAAATATTATTTATTGAAATAAGATTATGTTTATGATTGGAAAACTATATATATTCGTTCGTGTTATTTTTGTCATCGACACGCTAAGAAGACGAATTAGCAAGTTGCTAGCAACACTAACATTCCATGTGGCCAGCAAAATTTTGTTTCGCAACACAAAATGTTTCTAAAACAATGTTGCGCAACTTTGTTTCCAGTGTATATGAGGCTCCATAAAGTCTTGATTATAAGGTCCGACCGCGGCAGATTTGCCAAAGATGTAAACAACAATGGCCGCTCGAAATTGAATAAAATCGATAAACAAGAGTTTTTATTTTAAGTAATGTTAGTTTTCGTCTAAATCTCCGAGCTAAGTAGACGAAAACAAACATTACTTAAAATAAATACTTTAGATTGTTTTTAACCCCCGGCGCAAAAACGACGGGGTGTTATAAGTTTGACGTGTCTGTGTGTGTGTGTGTGTGTGTGTGTGTGTGTGTGTGTGTGTGTGTGTGTGTGTGTGTGTGTGTGTGTGTGTGTGTGTGTGTGTGTGTGTGTGTGTGTGTGTGTGTGTGTGTGTGTCTGTCTGTGGCATCGTAGCTCCCAAACGGATGAACCGATTTTGATTTTGTTTTTTTTGTTTGAAAGGTATATTAGTCGGGAGTGTTCTTAGCTATGTTTGATGAAAATCGGTCCAAGATGGCCGCTGCCACAAAATGGCGGATTACATATTTTTTCACAACTCCCTCAATATGGGTATCAAATGAAAGGGCTTGACTAGTAGAATACTATACAATATTACAAATTTCAAATCCAAGATGGCCGCCACCACAAAATGGCGAATTACGTTTTTTTTTCACAACTCCTTTAATATGGGTATCAAATGAAAGGGCTTGACAAGCAGAATAATGTACACTATATTGAAAGGGAATGAGGAAGGGAGAAAACAGAGGAATACGTTAATATGGAATGAACGCCAACGACCACGAGTACGTAACTAGCTTCACTGTGGTAAAAATACGTACAGCTTCGCTGATTTCGGTGAGTCACGTGCCGATCGTATAGCATAAACATGCTATACGATCGGCACGTGAACTTTATAATATTATATTACTAGTAAACACTAGTAATATAATATTATAAAGTTTAAAAAGCAAGAAATAAAAGTTAAATTAAAAATTTAAAAAACCCCCGACTCAAACAAAAACCTCTAAAAACTAAAAAATAATATATATTGGCCCTTTAAGTTTAATATAAGTTGCAGTAAATATTTTGATCCAAGCATACTCACGTCGGGGGACGGCTAATGAAAACGCCAAACAGATGAGGCTTAAACCCAGCAATAATGAATGCATGCTATTGTAGAAAACATAGCTGCGGTTAACTTCCAATTTTCATTAGCCGTCCCCCGACGTGAGTATGCTTGGATCAAAATATTTACTGCAACTTATATTAAACTTAAAGGGCCAATATATATTATTTTTTAGTTTTTAGAGGTTTTTGTTTGAGTCGGGGGTTTTTTAAATTTTTAATTTTGTAAGTGCTTAAACACGTTGACTCGCGGGCGCGGTGGCGGGCGCGGTCACGAAATATCAAACACACATCATAGTATGCAAGTGTTCACGTACGAAACGTAGGTGCGGCGAAAGTAGCGCCAGCTAGCGTGCGGCGCGCTCGCGGTTATAACAAACCTATGATGATCTTTGTGTGTGTTCACGTTGAACTAGCGGCGGAGCGCGCGATTCACTCGCGACGTCAAATAAGTTCAACCACTTAATCAACTCAACTTAGTTAACTTAGTTCAACTTACTTATCGCGCAAACGCCTGGCGGCCAATGTGAACAAGAACTCGCCAGTCCACCGCGCCCGCACCCGACACCGCGCCCGCGCGTTCTTACGTGAACGAGCACTTAGAGAACCATTTGACGGAAGCAATAAAATATTTGATTATTATCACATTTTGCATACATTACACACACACCCTCACACACACATACATTTACATTTTGGTCGCTCAGCGCGCTATGGAGCGGGCTGTGCTCGGAGTTCCTTTGAAGGATAAAATCAGAAACGAAGTTATTCCGAAAAAAACCGGAGTAACCGACATAGCTTGCAGAGTAAGCAAACTGAAGTGGCAGTAGGCTGGCCATGTTTGACGAAGGACCGATGGCCGGTGGAGCAGACGAGTCCTGGGGGTCTACTCCCTAAGCACGAAGTCCGTCGCTTCGGGCTTCGTTACGGGCGTTTCGTACTCCGTATGACCTACGAACGGATGAATCGTTCGGGGCCCGAGCGAAGAATGAATGACAACGCGATTTGACTGTTGTCCCTACTCCCGATGTGTTTTTCCCCGTCCGAACAGTTGAACATGACACTGGTTTTGACGGATAGTTATGTCAGTTGATACGACATCAAAATAGTTCTCGTGCTATCGACGAAAGTTACTAAAATAAAATAATTTCAAACTATGGCTGCTTTTTTATTGATTGAAGAAGCTTTACAGGAAGAGCGGAGGCAACGTCGGTATCATTTACGCCGAAACTTTAGGTTGGCGAGTATTCCCGACGTTGAGTTCATAGGGAACTATAGACTCACTCGGGAATTATTCTAGGGCTTATGTGCGGATTTAATACCTCTTTTGCCTCAACACATACGCCGAAGTGGTGTTGATCCAAGAATGAAAGTAAGGACATATTAAAGTTTCTGCAACTTATTGAGCTGTATTACCAATCCGTCCCACCCATTTACTGTGGTCTTTGTTTACTTTTGGATCCTCACTCTTTGCCACTGCTCGACGGACTCAGTGCAACTTCCCAACTCAGTGCAACTTCCCATTGAGTTAAGGGAGTTGCACAGGTTTTCCCACAGCCATTTTGAGCGAACTCTCCCGTCGGCACCCCTCAATAATCCGCGAGCCAATTCTTTGTTCTCACCCATAAAATCGAGAAGGGCCTCAATTTGCCAGTGAGTTGCTGCAGCGGTTGGGGACATTTTACACAATTAACCATGGAATGGAAAGCTAATTAGAATACAGAAAACTTCCCGGCTGACAAAGTATATATGAACTTTTTTAAAATCAAAATCGTACCTACTATAGCCACAGAAAAACCCGTGCTATACTTTGACATTTCATTTGAAAATTTCCTTCAAAAAGTAAACAGGCAAAGGTATCAACAGGATGATGCCGGTTCCCGGACAAAAATGGCAAAAATAATTCAATTCTATATTTAAGACATAATAAAAAGTATATTTTAAAATATGTTGTCAATTTCTAACGACAAAAGTATTAATTTTTGTTTAATAAGCTAAAAAACTACAAAATAAGTAAACCGGTAATCGACCGGTAAAATAACGCAACTCTATCGCCATGCGTCCTTCGTTCACGAATATTGTCTATGATTCCGTTTGAAACTGATGAATCCGAAATCGTTAGGGAGTAGGGTTCAGTCCGACGTATCGGGCTACTGTCGGACGGGCCGTTCACTTCGTTGACGGACTTAGGGAGTAGACCCCCTGGAGTGGAGACCGCGTATCGGCAAACGTAATGTGGGACGCTCCCCGCTAGATGGACGGACGACCTAACGAAGGTGGCGCAGAGGGAAAGACTGGATGCGGAAGGAGGAGGACAGGGCGTAGACTGGGAGATGAGTCGGGTCCAGCAGTAGACTGCGACAGGCTGAGTTGATTGATCACATTTTGTTTATGTTCCAGGCATAATGCTGGTATTTGGTGGTAACGCTCACAACGACAGCGCGGCGGCGTTAGTGTCAAATCCTGCTGCTTCAAAATGTTATTCTGCAGGCGCACTGTTGTACGATGTCAGGTGAGATATGGGCCCGTATCACGTATTCTTGTTGTTCAGGGTATCATTGAAATTATTATTGTTTTGCTCCCTTTCTATACCTTTACATCACAATCTTTATGTCACAGATGCGGCGTGTGGTGGCCCGCGTCTCCCCCGGGCGGCGGCGCACGCGCAGCTCACGCGGCGGCGCCGCTGGTCATCAGGGACAGGCGGACTGTCGTCATACACGCTGGGTATGTACCAGGTAGTCGCACGCGGCGGCGCCGCTGGTCATCAGGGACAGGCGGACTGTCGTCATACACGCTGGGTATGTACCAGGTAGTCGCACGCGGCGGCGCCGCTGGTCATCAGGGACAGGCGGACTGTCGTCATACACGCTGGGTATGTACCAGGTAGTCGCACGCGGCGGCGCCGCTGGTCATCAGGGACAGGCGGACTGTCGTCATACACGCTGGGTATGTACCAGGTAGTCGCACGCGGCGGCGCCGCTGGTCATCAGGGACAGGCGGACTGTCGTCATACACGCTGGGTATGTACCAGGTAGTCGCACGCGGCGGCGCCGCTGGTCATCAGGGACAGGCGGACTGTCGTCATACACGCTGGGTATGTACCAGGTAGTCGCACGCGGCGGCGCCGCTGGTCATCAGGGACAGGCGGACTGTCGTCATACACGCTGGGTATGTACCAGGTAGTCGCACGCGGCGGCGCCGCTGGTCATCAGGGACAGGCGGACTGTCGTCATACACGCTGGGTATGTACCAGGTAGTCGCACGCGGCGGCGCCGCTGGTCATCAGGGACAGGCGGACTGTCGTCATACACGCTGGGTATGTACCAGGTAGTCGCACGCGGCGGCGCCGCTGGTCATCAGGGACAGGCGGACTGTCGTCATACACGCTGGGTATGTACCAGGTAGTCGCACGCGGCGGCGCCGCTGGTCATCAGGGACAGGCGGACTGTCGTCATACACGCTGGGTATGTACCAGGTAGTCGCACGCGGCGGCGCCGCTGGTCATCAGGGACAGGCGGACTGTCGTCATACACGCTGGGTATGTACCAGGTAGTCGCACGCGGCGGCGCCGCTGGTCATCAGGGACAGGCGGACTGTCGTCATACACGCTGGGTATGTACCAGGTAGTCGCACGCGGCGGCGCCGCTGGTCATCAGGGACAGGCGGACTGTCGTCATACACGCTGGGTATGTACCAGGTAGTCGCACGCGGCGGCGCCGCTGGTCATCAGGGACAGGCGGACTGTCGTCATACACGCTGGGTATGTACCAGGTAGTCGCACGCGGCGGCGCCGCTGGTCATCAGGGACAGGCGGACTGTCGTCATACACGCTGGGTATGTACCAGGTAGTCGCACGCGGCGGCGCCGCTGGTCATCAGGGACAGGCGGACTGTCGTCATACACGCTGGGTATGTACCAGGTAGTCGCACGCGGCGGCGCCGCTGGTCATCAGGGACAGGCGGACTGTCGTCATACACGCTGGGTATGTACCAGGTAGTCGCACGCGGCGGCGCCGCTGGTCATCAGGGACAGGCGGACTGTCGTCATACACGCTGGGTATGTACCAGGTAGTCGCACGCGGCGGCGCCGCTGGTCATCAGGGACAGGCGGACTGTCGTCATACACGCTGGGTATGTACCAGGTAGTCGCACGCGGCGGCGCCGCTGGTCATCAGGGACAGGCGGACTGTCGTCATACACGCTGGGTATGTACCAGGTAGTCGCACGCGGCGGCGCCGCTGGTCATCAGGGACAGGCGGACTGTCGTCATACACGCTGGGTATGTACCAGGTAGTCGCACGCGGCGGCGCCGCTGGTCATCAGGGACAGGCGGACTGTCGTCATACACGCTGGGTATGTACCAGGTAGTCGCACGCGGCGGCGCCGCTGGTCATCAGGGACAGGCGGACTGTCGTCATACACGCTGGGTATGTACCAGGTAGTCGCACGCGGCGGCGCCGCTGGTCATCAGGGACAGGCGGACTGTCGTCATACACGCTGGGTATGTACCAGGTAGTCGCACGCGGCGGCGCCGCTGGTCATCAGGGACAGGCGGACTGTCGTCATACACGCTGGGTATGTACCAGGTAGTCGCACGCGGCGGCGCCGCTGGTCATCAGGGACAGGCGGACTGTCGTCATACACGCTGGGTATGTACCAGGTAGTCGCACGCGGCGGCGCCGCTGGTCATCAGGGACAGGCGGACTGTCGTCATACACGCTGGGTATGTACCAGGTAGTCGCACGCGGCGGCGCCGCTGGTCATCAGGGACAGGCGGACTGTCGTCATACACGCTGGGTATGTACCAGGTAGTCGCACGCGGCGGCGCCGCTGGTCATCAGGGACAGGCGGACTGTCGTCATACACGCTGGGTATGTACCAGGTAGTCGCACGCGGCGGCGCCGCTGGTCATCAGGGACAGGCGGACTGTCGTCATACACGCTGGGTATGTACCAGGTAGTCGCACGCGGCGGCGCCGCTGGTCATCAGGGACAGGCGGACTGTCGTCATACACGCTGGGTATGTACCAGGTAGTCGCACGCGGCGGCGCCGCTGGTCATCAGGGACAGGCGGACTGTCGTCATACACGCTGGGTATGTACCAGGTAGTCGCACGCGGCGGCGCCGCTGGTCATCAGGGACAGGCGGACTGTCGTCATACACGCTGGGTATGTACCAGGTAGTCGCACGCGGCGGCGCCGCTGGTCATCAGGGACAGGCGGACTGTCGTCATACACGCTGGGTATGTACCAGGTAGTCGCACGCGGCGGCGCCGCTGGTCATCAGGGACAGGCGGACTGTCGTCATACACGCTGGGTATGTACCAGGTAGTCGCACGCGGCGGCGCCGCTGGTCATCAGGGACAGGCGGACTGTCGTCATACACGCTGGGTATGTACCAGGTAGTCGCACGCGGCGGCGCCGCTGGTCATCAGGGACAGGCGGACTGTCGTCATACACGCTGGGTATGTACCAGGTAGTCGCACGCGGCGGCGCCGCTGGTCATCAGGGACAGGCGGACTGTCGTCATACACGCTGGGTATGTACCAGGTAGTCGCACGCGGCGGCGCCGCTGGTCATCAGGGACAGGCGGACTGTCGTCATACACGCTGGGTATGTACCAGGTAGTCGCACGCGGCGGCGCCGCTGGTCATCAGGGACAGGCGGACTGTCGTCATACACGCTGGGTATGTACCAGGTAGTCGCACGCGGCGGCGCCGCTGGTCATCAGGGACAGGCGGACTGTCGTCATACACGCTGGGTATGTACCAGGTAGTCGCACGCGGCGGCGCCGCTGGTCATCAGGGACAGGCGGACTGTCGTCATACACGCTGGGTATGTACCAGGTAGTCGCACGCGGCGGCGCCGCTGGTCATCAGGGACAGGCGGACTGTCGTCATACACGCTGGGTATGTACCAGGTAGTCGCACGCGGCGGCGCCGCTGGTCATCAGGGACAGGCGGACTGTCGTCATACACGCTGGGTATGTACCAGGTAGTCGCACGCGGCGGCGCCGCTGGTCATCAGGGACAGGCGGACTGTCGTCATACACGCTGGGTATGTACCAGGTAGTCGCACGCGGCGGCGCCGCTGGTCATCAGGGACAGGCGGACTGTCGTCATACACGCTGGGTATGTACCAGGTAGTCGCACGCGGCGGCGCCGCTGGTCATCAGGGACAGGCGGACTGTCGTCATACACGCTGGGTATGTACCAGGTAGTCGCACGCGGCGGCGCCGCTGGTCATCAGGGACAGGCGGACTGTCGTCATACACGCTGGGTATGTACCAGGTAGTCGCACGCGGCGGCGCCGCTGGTCATCAGGGACAGGCGGACTGTCGTCATACACGCTGGGTATGTACCAGGTAGTCGCACGCGGCGGCGCCGCTGGTCATCAGGGACAGGCGGACTGTCGTCATACACGCTGGGTATGTACCAGGTAGTCGCACGCGGCGGCGCCGCTGGTCATCAGGGACAGGCGGACTGTCGTCATACACGCTGGGTATGTACCAGGTAGTCGCACGCGGCGGCGCCGCTGGTCATCAGGGACAGGCGGACTGTCGTCATACACGCTGGGTATGTACCAGGTAGTCGCACGCGGCGGCGCCGCTGGTCATCAGGGACAGGCGGACTGTCGTCATACACGCTGGGTATGTACCAGGTAGTCGCACGCGGCGGCGCCGCTGGTCATCAGGGACAGGCGGACTGTCGTCATACACGCTGGGTATGTACCAGGTAGTCGCACGCGGCGGCGCCGCTGGTCATCAGGGACAGGCGGACTGTCGTCATACACGCTGGGTATGTACCAGGTAGTCGCACGCGGCGGCGCCGCTGGTCATCAGGGACAGGCGGACTGTCGTCATACACGCTGGGTATGTACCAGGTAGTCGCACGCGGCGGCGCCGCTGGTCATCAGGGACAGGCGGACTGTCGTCATACACGCTGGGTATGTACCAGGTAGTCGCACGCGGCGGCGCCGCTGGTCATCAGGGACAGGCGGACTGTCGTCATACACGCTGGGTATGTACCAGGTAGTCGCACGCGGCGGCGCCGCTGGTCATCAGGGACAGGCGGACTGTCGTCATACACGCTGGGTATGTACCAGGTAGTCGCACGCGGCGGCGCCGCTGGTCATCAGGGACAGGCGGACTGTCGTCATACACGCTGGGTATGTACCAGGTAGTCGCACGCGGCGGCGCCGCTGGTCATCAGGGACAGGCGGACTGTCGTCATACACGCTGGGTATGTACCAGGTAGTCGCACGCGGCGGCGCCGCTGGTCATCAGGGACAGGCGGACTGTCGTCATACACGCTGGGTATGTACCAGGTAGTCGCACGCGGCGGCGCCGCTGGTCATCAGGGACAGGCGGACTGTCGTCATACACGCTGGGTATGTACCAGGTAGTCGCACGCGGCGGCGCCGCTGGTCATCAGGGACAGGCGGACTGTCGTCATACACGCTGGGTATGTACCAGGTAGTCGCACGCGGCGGCGCCGCTGGTCATCAGGGACAGGCGGACTGTCGTCATACACGCTGGGTATGTACCAGGTAGTCGCACGCGGCGGCGCCGCTGGTCATCAGGGACAGGCGGACTGTCGTCATACACGCTGGGTATGTACCAGGTAGTCGCACGCGGCGGCGCCGCTGGTCATCAGGGACAGGCGGACTGTCGTCATACACGCTGGGTATGTACCAGGTAGTCGCACGCGGCGGCGCCGCTGGTCATCAGGGACAGGCGGACTGTCGTCATACACGCTGGGTATGTACCAGGTAGTCGCACGCGGCGGCGCCGCTGGTCATCAGGGACAGGCGGACTGTCGTCATACACGCTGGGTATGTACCAGGTAGTCGCACGCGGCGGCGCCGCTGGTCATCAGGGACAGGCGGACTGTCGTCATACACGCTGGGTATGTACCAGGTAGTCGCACGCGGCGGCGCCGCTGGTCATCAGGGACAGGCGGACTGTCGTCATACACGCTGGGTATGTACCAGGTAGTCGCACGCGGCGGCGCCGCTGGTCATCAGGGACAGGCGGACTGTCGTCATACACGCTGGGTATGTACCAGGTAGTCGCACGCGGCGGCGCCGCTGGTCATCAGGGACAGGCGGACTGTCGTCATACACGCTGGGTATGTACCAGGTAGTCGCACGCGGCGGCGCCGCTGGTCATCAGGGACAGGCGGACTGTCGTCATACACGCTGGGTATGTACCAGGTAGTCGCACGCGGCGGCGCCGCTGGTCATCAGGGACAGGCGGACTGTCGTCATACACGCTGGGTATGTACCAGGTAGTCGCACGCGGCGGCGCCGCTGGTCATCAGGGACAGGCGGACTGTCGTCATACACGCTGGGTATGTACCAGGTAGTCGCACGCGGCGGCGCCGCTGGTCATCAGGGACAGGCGGACTGTCGTCATACACGCTGGGTATGTACCAGGTAGTCGCACGCGGCGGCGCCGCTGGTCATCAGGGACAGGCGGACTGTCGTCATACACGCTGGGTATGTACCAGGTAGTCGCACGCGGCGGCGCCGCTGGTCATCAGGGACAGGCGGACTGTCGTCATACACGCTGGGTATGTACCAGGTAGTCGCACGCGGCGGCGCCGCTGGTCATCAGGGACAGGCGGACTGTCGTCATACACGCTGGGTATGTACCAGGTAGTCGCACGCGGCGGCGCCGCTGGTCATCAGGGACAGGCGGACTGTCGTCATACACGCTGGGTATGTACCAGGTAGTCGCACGCGGCGGCGCCGCTGGTCATCAGGGACAGGCGGACTGTCGTCATACACGCTGGGTATGTACCAGACCGCTGGGTATTTGGTAGCCGGACGGTACCGGGAGCTCCTGTACACACACATTCACAGCGTGTTTGTACACTTGGTAACCATGAGTAAAGCACGCGTCGCTTCGTGAGATAAAAATACTGTACTTTTTTAACTTATATGTACTTTCTAAGTTTGTCTTGGACATCACTAACATCGGTGAAGGACTAACATCGTGAGGAAACCTAAACTTTACTATTAATAAAGCTAAAGAATCTCTAGAACTACTAGTATTATTTGAAAAATATTTTTTGAGATTGGTAGCCCAATTCTTGAGGTAGACTATTTAACATCACGCTATGATCCTAAGGAGCCGAGCAAGAAGAGAAAAGGGCAGAAACAACGCTAAGCGAAAACGAAATAATAGCGCGGCGCCGGAGTGGGTCGAGGAAACAGGAAATTTCACGCAGACGAAGTCGCGGGCAGAAGCTAGTAATTAATACAAGTCTGAAATTGTCAATCCGCCCTGAGCCTTTTCTGTATGATAAGAGGTATTTTCCCAGCTCATCGTCATCATCTGCCCAGCCTTTTCCCAACTATGTTGGGGTCGGCTTCCAGTCTAACCGGATGCAGCTGAGTACCCGTATTTTACATGGAGCGACTGCCTATTTGACCTCCACAACCCAGTTACTGGGTAATACGATACCCCCTTGGTAAGACTGGTTGTCAGACTTTCGGGCTTCTGACGACCCGTAACGATTGTCAAAGATTCACGAATGACAGCCGGGACCAACTGCTTAACGTGCTTTCCGAGGCATAGAGGGGTCTTGGTATGTAAAGATGGTCACTCATCCACGGACCAACCGCGGCAAGCGTAGCTTAACCTGATCGATCGACCTGTGCGGCTGTTATTACTTAGCCACGAGCCCCTCTAGGTCTTCCCAGCTGTGGGATAATAATAGGCTGGAATATGTATTTTTATTTGTCTTCCAGGTTCGACGGCCGCCTCCGCTCAGACGCGCTGATCTTCGAAGCAGGCGAGGGTTGTTCCCGACACACGAGTGAGGCGGCGTGCTTGACAGCCGCGCAGCATACTGCGGTCGCGTGCGTGTGGAGATCAAGAGACAGAGCCTGCTTGCCGGTAATAATCAAAATAATACGAGAAATTTGTACTTAGATTATTCACTAAAACTTTGGTTTTCTATGATATTTATCGATATGTCGTGTGTGTCGATGACATGTGAAAAGCTGGTCACAGGCCGGTTGGCTAGCTGGTCGTGTTGGTCGCTGGTCAGCGGTAGAAAACTAGGGTCGTTTTATTAAATGTTAGCCATCACTGTTCTTGGTCAAGAAAAGGACTGTCGACTGAAATTTAATTTGATAAATGAGCTGTTTGTTTTCTATTAATAAAATTAAAATTTATTTGAGAACGTCCATCGGTTTCTTACTAAATATCAACGATATCCGACGATCCTGCATACTTATCTCTTTTGTTGACTGTACAAACAGTAAAATACATAAGGATATGACATGATTATAATTTGAGCACAAAGGGTATTGGGTTTATTCCACAAGAATGTCTCAGTAAGTCTGGTGTCTGGATTTGTACCCAGTTTATGGCAATAGGCTCGCCCCCTATTACATGGGACTTAAAGATAATTGGCGAAATGTAGGTGTACTATAGGTATACACCTCTGTCTAACCCCTTGTGGATTACAGGCGTGATGTTATCTTGTTTCAGTTAGAAGAAGTGGGCTGGAAGGAGTCGTTCGACGGCACGGTGAAGGCGTGCCTCACGGAACCTAGGTTTGGTAAGGGTAAGCACGTCACTACATTAACCCCTACTAACCATTCGTTTGGGTTACCCAGATAACCAGCACCCTATAATTGCGTAACACATTATCAATCAAAATCTGAATCATTTTGAAGGATATTGCTAATCCATTGCTTCTTATGTTCGAAAAATGTGTCTGCTCAACAACGTTAATAGCGCAATGAATGTTGTTGAACTGTCAAAATGAAAGCCATTGCTGCTGATAGTGTGTTACGCAATTATCCTGCAGGTTGCAAACATTAGTCATTAAAAACAAGCACTCAAACACAGTTTCATACAAAACTAACACTTCTTGCTACAATTACACACCACAAACTATCCTAGAAAATTATACACATAAAATGTACTACGATTGCACCATAATTACAGATGGAACTATCCACTATAATAGACCAGACATAACCCGAGAGGATAAAATAAAAAAAAAACTTACCTTATAGACATTATAGTTTCTAATAAATAAACCTACGAAAAATTATATCTGAAAAAATAATTATGCTGACCTTAACGAAGAAGTCGAAAGAATCTGGAGACAAGAAAAACATTTTTTTTATTGCCGAATGAGGCCGCTCTTGGCCTCGATCACGCCTGATGGAAAGCGATGGATGAGGTCTGTGATGGAACGAGCTGCTGTTTGGGACCCATTGTGTGGTTACTTTAGCCCATAGCTCCTCCGGCATGCGACAGACAAAAATTGTAAAAAAATATGATTTTGGTATATGTACCGTGTATACATCCATATGCATTTAGCAAAAAACGGTTATTTTAATATTACAAACAGACTCCAATTTTATTTATTTGTATGTATAGAGTATAGATTTATAGATAACACTTGTTTTGTTATACCTAATGATAATATTACGTTGGGTTGTTTAGACGAACGTCGCTGTAACTCAGCGGAGTCGTGTGCGGCGTGCACGGCCGCGCGCTGTGCGTGGTGCGGGGCGTGCTACCCGTCTGCTATGTACTGTGTTAGACATACGCATCAGGTACGTAAAGTTTATTCAAACTTATGTTTCAAATTAATATGATTTCAAGTTAAACAAATATCAACTTTATTTTAATGGTAATTAAGTTGATTTCAGAGTGACTAGAACTATTGAAAAAGTTATAAAAATGTTTGAAGTTGTAGCGTAAACTGAACTTTATTGTGTAGGATAATTTTTTTGGCAAATAAACCGCGAATGCAGATTAACTGCTACATTTTATTACTTTCTGACGGACTGAATCGTAAACACACCTTTAAAACACATGGAAATTTATTGTTGTCATAGACTTTTACATCACATTCGCTCGGACTAATGGCGTCGCTTTTCAAATATTTGAATTTCCCACAGCATTATTGCACTTAAAAAAAATCTTGCTCTCAAAGAAATTATAATCAAAACTATTGATGAAGTAATAGTTTATTAAAAAGATATTTGGCCCTTTTTTTTAATCCCATGCATATTGTCTATTCGTATTTATTTTTCACCCTCACTCTAGCTACTCGATAAATATGTATGATCATCCAGCCTTCTCTCAATAACCTAGATACAATAACACAATGTAAAATGATTGCTACCAGATGGCGTTATCAATAGAAGAGTGTGGTTCGGACAGCGAGTCACCGCGGGAGGCGTGCGGGAGATACCACTCTTGCGCAGCCTGTCTAGCGCATCAACATCATCATACACATGTAAGTTATTTAATGATTTTGTGGATATTGACTAATGTAGTAATGTCTGACTGACAAATGAGAAACTACAAAAAAATTAATTCGTAATTATGCAGTTTGTACCAGTTGGCATTCGTATATCTGACAGTCATTACGGGTAGTCAGAAGCCCAAAAGTCTGACAACCAGTCTTACCAAGGGGTATCGTGTTACCGAGTAACAGGGTTGTGGAGGTCAGATACGGAGTTGCTCCATGTTAAATACTGGTATTCATCTGCATCCGGTTAGACAGGAAGCCGACCCCAAAATAGCTGGGAATAGGCTAGGCAGATTGATTGGGTATACCTTTTTTATTCTCCAAATAGCACGAATGTTAGTCAAGTGTCATCATCATTCTCCTGCCCTTATACCAAATTGACGTCGTCTGGTGCAGCAAACAACTATTAGGACGCTGTACCGGTACAGCGTAGATACTTAAAGAAAAATCATAATCAGCCTATAACATTCCCACTGCTGGGACACAGGCCTCCTCTCTGTGAGAGGGAGTGGGTCGTAATCCACCACGCGGGCCCGGTGCGGGTTGGTAGATGTCACATGTCTTCGAATTTTTGGTTCTAGGAAATCTCGGTTTCCTCACGATGTTTTCCTTCACCGTTTTGAGAGCAGTGGTGATGAAATAATTTACACAAAGTAAAACACCTGTCCGGGTTCGAACCTACGACCTGCAACGCGTAAGTCGCGGCCGTTACCACTAGGCCACCACTACTCTCAAAAGAAAAATAATATAATTTAATTCCACCAGGGTTCAGAGGAGTTAAGCCAGCGGACTTGTTTTTGGGACTACGACACGATAAAGTGTAAACCTGTCAATTCATCGGAAGATATCAGGTAAGGCATTAGAAAACAGGTTTACTTTATTTTACCCTGGTTTCTGTGAACGGGCTTAGTACTGAACCTACGACGCGAATAAATTGGGAACAGCATAATTATTCATAACCATTCGACAGGCTTTTGTGTCGAAAATACATATATATTATTGGTACCGGTACCGCAAATAGCCCAAAGAATAGCGGTCGTCTATTTGTTTTAAACTGTGGTTTCGGTTTTGTGAACAGCGTTTAGAGGACTCTTTCGATAACATTGGTTGATATTCGATTCGGGTCGAAAGCGTATCGAATAGTTGTGAATAGCTTTGCTGATCAAATTATACGATAACATCAATGTTTGTCTATCCTAAGCTCAGTTTGAAGTACTAATATAATTCTTCAAAGGAAGTGTTATAGCACTATAAGATTATTTTGGCGCGTGGCCAAAATTAGAAGGCTAATTCTCGTAATTTAAAACGTTCAAAATCTAGTCGCAGTCTCATCCCGGCGAGTAACGAATGTCAAAGGCCCTGCGCAGACGGCACGCTTTTTGTGCGATCGAGTCTGCGGCGCACAAAAAGTCTGCATGGCGCGCAAAAAGTCGGTCGCGGATTTTTCACAGACTCAACGCACACGACGCACATATTCGATCATTTTGTCGGCAGAGCTGTAGATTGTAGATTTTCTTTTTAAATGTCTATCATGATATTCTGCCTTAGAAGTATCATAAATTGCTGGTCTGTTTTGTATTTCTTGAATTAACATAGTTACATCGACCTCTGGCGCCATGATAATAGATCGCGTGCGTTACGTCCACCCCTAGCAAATGCAGATTGCCGACTAAAGTGTGCGCCGTCTGCGTTAGCGCGCGTTAAAGCAAACGTTCAATTTTTTTCACACACTTTTTGTGCGGAGCGGCGCGCCGCGGCGCGGTGCGGTCTGCCCGAATTACACGGATTTTTTGTGCGCCGGACTTTTTGCGCGTCGTGTGCGTTACTGCATATAATTGCATAGGTTCTATTTTCACAGACTAAAAAGTGCGTCACGGATAGTCTGTCGTCTGCGCAGGGCCAAAAACTTGTCAAAATGTAGATAGGTATTTTTCGACAGATCCTTTCACAGTTATTTTACCTATGACAGCAGCAACCAAAGAGCAACCTTATTGTCACGAAAATAAAGATCACTGTGATTTTGTCAGCATTGTTAATGGCAGCAACCTAATTGCAACGGCAGTAAACACCAAAATGATTTTGACAGTGTTGAAAAATCAGAGGTAAAATAGCTGTGAAAGTACAGTACAGACGCCAGCACATGAAGCTACCAGAAACTGTAAAATTTTTCCAATCAACTTTGAACCTTATGCTTTAGCGATAAGGTTGAAAATCTATTAAAGGAATTTGACAGATTGTAGTAGCTTGATGTGCTGGCGGCTGTACATGAAACTCGTAAGTTCCGTTGCAAGCGACGCCATGTCCCCAGGAGCGTGGCGGCGGCGGGCCCGTGCAGCGCGCCGTGCGCCACGTTCCACACGTGCGCCAACTGCACCGCCGAGGAGTGCATCTGGTGCGCGTCGGCCGGCCGGTGCGTTGATAAGGTGAGTGTGCACTTTCATCACATGAAATATATTTGGACAGCATGTTTGTTCCAATGTATGTTACATTACATGTTAGATTTCGATTAGTGTACCCAACATATGAGAATCGACGAGAAACTTACTAGTTTGCCAAAAATATAAAATAGGGAAGCATAAATAACTAAGGAAGGAGCTTAAACAAAATCTTTTTATGGCTTTTTTAATGTAATTTTAACGGAAAATTGAATTACTAAAAGGAATTGATATACTATACAGAACTAGGAAGTTGATGTAGCAATAACCAGACCACGAATTCCCAAGAACTGGCAACAAAACTAAGATCCGACATCAGCAGATTTGCCAGAGATGAAAATAACAATGGCCGCTCGAAATTGAATAAATACTGTTGTTTATCGATTTTATTCAATTTCGAGCGGCCATTGTTGTTTACATCTTTGGCAAATCTGCCGCGGTCGGACTTTAGTAATGTTGCTAGTGAAGTTCACAGTTATTTGCCGGCTAAAATCAAAATGAGAAGAGTTACCAGGTGACACGCATTGAATTGGATCCTACACCTTTTTTCTGTCTAAATTGCAGCTGTCTTTCTGACACTAGAAACATCCTGTACTAGGACTAGAAAGTAGCTGCCAAATACCGTCAATGTCGAATCGTGTGGATGCTTGCAAGTATTTTTTTTTTCGTTCTAGTGATGGATATGCCATCACAATACCAGCGCTGCGACATATATTTTTAAATATTGCAGCATCGTGCTGAGCTTTTGATTTCGTACAGGATTATAGTTTTATTATTTTTATATATTGTTATTTATTTTTCTATGTTTTGTGCGTTTTAATATTTAGTCTGTAAACTGTGGTCTGAGCCCTAAATCGTCATCTATTCTATATGTTATGTTTATCCAATCACAGAACGCATACGGCGCCTCCTTCCCCCTGGGCGGGTGTCGCGCGTGGTCCACGTCGGGCGGCGGCGGCGCGGCCGGCGCGTGCGGCGCGGCGCGCGGCTGCGGCGCGCACGTGTCGTGTGCGGCGTGCCGCGCCGAGCCCGCGTGCGGCTGGTGCGACGACGGCGCGGGGGGCGGCCGCGGGCTGTGCCTGCCGGGCGGGGCCAGGAGGCCGCACGCGCCTAGAGTGTGTGCGCAGCATAGGTCAGTGTTCCATTATTATCTCAACCGTAAGACATCCACTGCTAGAAACTAGAGTCTCTCCAAGCTACGCCGATCATCATCGCAACGATCGCTTCCCTCATCCAACGGCGTCCCATGATCTATAGTAAAAGTGCGCAGCGCTGCACACCCCCACCATATTTCAAGTTAAACAAATATCAACTTTATTTCAATGACAATTAAGTTGATTTCAGAGTGACTATAATTATTGAAAAATTTATAAAAATGTTTGAAGTTGTAACGTAAACTGAACTTTATTGTGTAGGAATTAAAGTTATTTTTCCATTAATCATAATTAAATCAACATACAACCTTACACTGACCTGTAAATTGCAGAAAACGTAAGTAAATTTGAATTTCACGGACTACCTTGTCGCACCCCCTTAATGATAATATTCTAACAATATTACTAGATAATATCCTCATACCCTTTCCTTGACTAACCTCTATTATTGTTTGCACAGATGGCACTTCACAGCGTGCCCGGCGTGCCAGTGCAACGGGCACTCGGTGTGCGACAGCGCGGCCCGCTGCATGCAGCCGTGCGCGGGCCGCACGGTGGGCGAGCACTGCGACGCGTGCGCGCCCGGCCACTGGGGCAGCCCGCTCAACGGCGGCGTGTGCACGCGTACGTACACATCAGGGATACTGGCTTCACGTTTTTTTTTTTTTTGGATGGGAAATCATCTAATGACTCCTCCCGCTCTGGATGGAGCGGAAGGGAGTGTCAGACTCTTACTGACTAAAACCCACCCGTGTTCCATCCTTAGCCCTTTATGTTCCGGGGCAGCGGTAACCCTTTCGGATGATCCCGCTACCCTGGCTTCACGTCTGACTTAGATTTAATTTGTTGTTGTTTGTTGTTTTTTGTCTGTAATTTATATAGTGAACAGTCAACAAAAGAGATAAGTATGCAGGATCGTTCGAAACCGATGAATGTTCTCAAATAAAATTGAATTGTATTAATAGAAAACAAACAGCTCATTTTTTTTTTTTTTTTTTATTTGAAATGGACTTGCTCTTGACTCTAGGTCAAAGGTGACAGAGACAAAGTCGACGATGTCATTTAACAAATTTAATTTCAGTCTACAACATCCTTTGGTTTCTTACTAAACTTCAACTATATCTGACTATCCTGCATACTTATCTCTTTTGTTGACTGTACATAATAAAGAGTATTCTATTCTATGTTGCCATTCTGTTCAAGATAAAGTACTTGCCCAGATTTGCACAGTTATGACACCTTATTATGCTCGTATAGCACGACCAATTCTATCTCTCTCTATTCTAGCAAGACTAGATAAAGTTCTCTTTATCCTTGACCTCTCCTGCCGAGCACGGGGCGAACCGTAGACTCGCGTTTCTATGAAGACACAGACGTTTATTCTCTCCATAGCAATGGGAAGCAAATTTTAAAATCAATATAAATTCTTGTCTAATTCAAATGTCATGTAGACTATTTGGCACTTGTTGAGAAGAAATGTTTCTACCCCCAAGTGTCAAGAGTAGAAAAAGATTGGTCGTCATGCTTGATATTGTCGATTGAAGAATACAAACATATCTTCTCATCATCGCCATGCTTAGGAGGCCGGCGGAGCATGCATAGTTCATACAAACGTAATACCAAAATAATTTGTAAATCAAGCATATTCTTAATGTAGTGTGTATTTATTCCGATTGGATTACAGAATATCTAGGTTCCCAAATATATATTTTGAATGGACACCGATTTAAAGACGAGTTATGAGAAAAATAAGTTTTCTATAGAAATTTGAAATGATGATGAAATGTATGTTCTAATGTTTCTTCTGCTTTTTATAACGACGGTATTTATGCAAGCCTCGTTTTATATTACTAATATTATGAAGGCGAAAGTTTGTGAGTGTGTTTGTATGTTTGTTACTTCTTCACGCACAAACGGCTGGACCAATTTTGATAAAAAATTCGTTTGGCGGTAGCTGACACCCTGGATTAACACATAGACTACTTTTTATCCCGATATTCCCGCGGGATCGACACTTATGCGGGTGAAACCGCGGGGCGCTGCTAGTATCTTAATAAAAGTAATCGTTGCCTTGTTTGTAATATTAATACGCTATGGGCCTTCGAAGCCTGAAAATAAATGTATTTATTTATTTGTTACAGCCTGCGAATGCAACGCACAAGCCGTGGCGTGCGCTCCTGATACTGGCCGCTGTTACTGTAGCACGAAGGGTCTAGCTGGCGACCGATGCGACAAATGCGACAACACCAACCATTATCATGCAGATATCTACAACAAGGGAGCCTGTTATTGTAAGTTATAATATGTTATGTACACCTGTCATCATCTGCCTAGACTTTTCCCAACTATGTTGGGGTCGGCTTCCAGTCTAACCGGATGCAGCTGAATACAAGTATTTTACATGGAGCGACTGCCAATCTGACCTCTACAACCCAGTTACTGGGTAATACGATACCCCTTGGTAAGACTGGTTGTCAGACTTTCGGGCTTCTGACTACCCGTAACGACTGTCAAAGATCCACGAATGACAGCCGGGACCAACGGCTTAACGTGCTTTCCGAGGCACGGAGGGGTCTCAGTATGTAAAGATGGTCACCCATCCACAGACCAACCGCGGCAAGTGTAGCTTAACCACAGGTGTATGGACAATTTATGAATAAGATATCATATCCTATGACGTGTGACTTGCAAGTGAAATTGTCCTGATATCTTAAAAAATAATGTCCCGATAAGACGTACGTTACCGACACGACTACATATGCATCAAGTGTAAAAACTTGGTCGCATTATCAGCTCATGCTAAAATAAAATTCATGAAATAAGACTTAATAGTTCCTAATTGAGGGGCTTGTGGCTAAGTAATAACAGCCGCACGGGTCGATCGATCAGATTAAGCTACGCTTACCGCGGCTGGTCCGTGGATGGGTGACCACCTTTACATACCAAGACCCCTCCATGCCTCGGAAAGCACGTTAAGCCGTTGGTCCCGGTTGTCATTCGTGGATCTTTGACAGTCGTTACGGAACGTCAGAAGCCCGAAAGTCTGACGACCAGTCTTACCAAGGGGTTTCGTATTACCCAGTAACTGGGTTGTGGAGGTCAGATAGGTAGTCGCTCCATGTAAAATACTGGTACTCAGCTGCATCCGGTTAGACTGGAAGCCGACCCCAACATAGTTGGGAAAAGGCTAGGCAGATGATGAGTTCCTAAGACAGATTCCCCGTATCACCTATGGTTACAGATTGTCCCAAACTATCTAAATAAAAAAACACACTGTATGAATGTCTCAAAATGCATAACGACATCGTGAACTTCGATCGACCGCGGTCTATAGGCCGACCGCTTAACTGAGACGTTGCCTGAGGCAGCAGCGCGGTGCGGGAGTGTGTGGTGACGTGACGCCAGAGCTCAGTGATTCGTCAACTTGTGACAACTATCAACCCTCCCGCACCGCGCAGATACTTCAGACGACGTCTCAGTTAAGCGGTCGGCCTATAGTTGCACACTTAATAGTTTTTTTAAACTCTAACGAACTGCTTCTCTCGCCCACAGATGACCTCGCAGTAGACTACCAATTCACCTTCAATCTATCAAAAAAGGAAGATCGCCACCTCTCAGCGATAAACTTCAGAAACGCACCCGTCAAACCTGACGTGGACGCCGACTTCAGTATCACATGCTCTGCCCACGCCCGGATGAACCTCACCGTGAGGACGAGAAGCGACCCCGCAGAGAGAACACTGTTCAGTGATGTTAATTGCACTAATTTTAGGTTTAAGTAAGTATTTATTGATTGATTTTTGATTTTTCAAGGTCAAGGACTAAAGTCCGACCGCGCCAAATTTGCCAAAGATGTAAACAACAATGGCCGCTCCAAATTGAATAAAATCGATAAACAACAGTATTTATTTAGTAATGTTTGTTTTCGTCTCGTTGATTTAGACGAAAACTAACATTACTAAATAAATACTCCCACAACAACGCTCCCCTGTCAGTGTCAAAAGATCTTTGTACAAAGCCTAACTTTTTCTAAAATCGATGTGTCATATTTGCAGCCGCCAACTGTAAGTAAAATAACAATATACTGTACACACGACGACAAATCAAGCTATATTTATTAATTTAATACTTTAAGCACACAAATATACAGAGGCGGACTTAAGAGTCCCTATCAATTTCTGCGCGCTACTAGATTAGGTAATTATAGGAGCGCAATGTGTCTGTGTGCGTTCGAACTATAGCTGATAATCGTAGTGTGCGTTGAAGCGTACGATGAAGCGGGAACAAATAATCTTGGTCCGGAACCGCTATTATTAGTACTCCATAGTTTTTACTAAGATTCCGTAATACTGGATGGATTTTATTGTGATTATGACATGTTATTGTTTAGGTCCCCTAAATACAATAAATATCGTTGAAATAAAAACATCTTAACCTAGTATTCACTATAGCAAAAGCAAATTACAAAGTGTGACCAGCGTATACAAGGTACGTCTGAAACGAATTACACGTGTTATTGTTTACCTAATACAGAACGAAGGGGTCTGTAGTATTTCCCTCGCTATAAGACCGCATACCATGAGAGTATAGTATAGCGAGCCATTTTGTCTTATTTATTTATTAGGCTTTTCAACAATGAGTACACTGTTACTTTATAATTTGTCTTGTTTGTGTGTTTGTATTTGTGTTTTTGCTCATTGATGTTGTTCCAAGTAATATTTGATTTTTGGTAGATTTCTGCCATGTAATTCTCTACAAATACAATTAAAATATTTTTAGACTATATAAATAATATTAAATTATTACAATTTTCTTAATTAAGGTGATTGCAACAATTATTATTTACCTAAGAACTGCACGTGCCTTTCGTGTTTTTTCAACTTTATTCTTTTTACCTTTGATTTTTCCATGATAATAAAGTTCACTTTTTCGACCCATTTTCTAAAAATATATTCACCATATTACTAATAGTACCTACAATACAAAACATTAATAAGTCACACTATTAAAATAAAAAAATAAATATACTTAGTCTCAAAACTGGTCAGGCGTAGTACAAAATCATGCGCGATTCGCTAGTTACGTCGGGAGCGGCGAACGTCACAGGCGACACAGGTCCGTCGTCGAGAAGCCCTCGGGCGCGACTGAATGCATCGAGCGAGCGCATCGGTTTATAAGGCATTATTTAAATATTTTACTACAATTAAATAAGTAGTCTAAATTAAAATATAAAAATTGAGTTTGGTAGATAAACACCTCAAATTTTAAAATATTTAACACTTATTGTTATTTTCAATCAATTCTTACACATAGACGACGGTTTTGCACATGATTTTATTGGAGTTTTTCAGCGTAGTCAACATTTTTTTACAAGTACTAATTCATTAAACTTTTAAAAAATAAATTGTAGACGTACTAATATACTATGTTCCTAATATTTGGGATTTTTTTCAGATTGTTATTTGCTACCAGTAAGCTAAAAAAGCAATTGAAAAACATGGTGTTTCGTGTTTACGTAAAAACGTGTGTTAGATTTTTATTTTTCTTAATTTATATTAAGTAGTTATCAAAATTTTAATTTGTAGACTTACTAGATAAATAGATGATAAATAACTGTGCATTTAAAAAAAAAGTAGATAACTTAAGGATATTGAGAAAATTGCGCTGAAAAAAATGGAATTTTCTGTTTTTAGACAGCGAAATTGATAGGGACTCTTAATGCCATAGGCATTTTCTACCAGTCCTCCTTTGGGCGATGCAGAGACAAACAGTGGTAGGCAATCATGAACATTGAGGAATAAATATTTTTAAATATAAAGATACGCATAAACCTATTTAAAACTATAAATGTAATATACAAAGTGTTAAAAAATTAACCCAACAAACTTCAAGAGATGCTTTAGACCATCGAACTGAACAACTTTCACTATGGAACTAACTCTGAAATCACGAAAAAAAAATCTGCTGTTTCATACATTTTGGTCAAGTAGGTATTGAACTTTTGTATTAAACAGCTGATTTTTTTTCGTGGTTTCAGTGTTGGTCCCATAGTAAAAGTTGTTCAGTTCGATGGTCTAAAGCATCCCCTTAAAGTTTGTCAGGTTATTTTTTTAACACTTTGTATATAACATTTATAGTTTTAAATAGCGCTAGCGCTTCCCCCCTTAAACATAACTGGTGAAATGTAGGTGAACTATAGGTACACCTCTGGCTAACCCTTCATTGTAACAAGCGTGATGTTATAAGTTACCGCAGCATTTCTCATACAGATAAATATTGTTCTATGTCTAAGCTGATTACATGTCCTTTCTGGCTCATCAGATTCGCGAAATCCGAGCACGCGTTCGGTGTAGAAGACAACGTGACACTTACGACGTTCTTCGTCTACGTATACGACTTCCGACCACCACTGTGGATACAGATATCTTTCTCTCAATATCCTAAGTTGAATCTACAACAGTTCTTCATTACGTTTTCGTCGTGTTTCCTGCTGTTGTTGCTGGTGGCTGCTGCGCTGTGGAAGATCAAGCAGGTTAGTTGGTTTTAAATTACTTTAGGTCTTAAAGTACGTGTTTTTTTTTTTCATTTTAATGAGATGGGATTAACGTGTGTGGTTGACGGAAAAGTATTGCGTGATCACTTTGCTGCCAATCATAGCGTCACTCCAGGACTCGTCTGCTCCACCGGCCATCGGTCCTTCGACAAACATGGCCAGCCCACTGCCAAATCAAATCAAATCAAAATATTTTATTTCACATAAACCTACATGGGCACTTATGAAACGTCAGAAGCTAGGTGCACGGTTCCAATTGGTCGTTTCCTATGGAGAAGAACCGGCAAGAAACTCCACGGTTACTCTTTTAAAAAATAATAATTTTTTTAATAAACTTAAATGCCACTTCAGTTTGCCTACTCTGCAAGCTATGTCGGTAACTCTGGTTCTTTTCCGGATAATGTCATTCCTGATTTTATCCTTCAAAGAGACTCCGAGCATAGCTAGCGAGCTATGCTCGGAGCGGTCGCTTAACGCACTATGGAGCGCCATAGCGCGTTAATCGACCTTGAATTTGTGGACCAGTCCGAGCCAGCTGGAGTGGAGACCGTGTATCGGCTAGCGCAGTGTGGGGCGCTCCCCCACTAGATGGACGGACGACCTAAAGAAGGTGGCTGGGACAGTATGGATGCGGAAGGTGAAGGACAGGGTGTTATGGCGCAGCCTGAGAGAGGCCTATGTCCAGCAGTGGACTCCAATTGACTGAGTTGATTGATATCGTCACAATAGGATTGCAATAAAATACTTCTTTCAGCGCTCACTCTTTCTTTCCATAAATGTCTGTGGTGAAAATAATTTATGCCATGATAAATATAATACGTAACGTTATTCCACATAAAAGGGAAAATAAATCTCGCCGGAACATAATAATTATTGCCTTTGATTCTATTGGCTAATACGACAAAAGAGCGGGTAAAAATACTTAGAAAAAGAAAGAATATCGATTATTTGGACACAGTAAACCTCCAGCTTGTCTGCTAAAGACAACCCGGAAGAAAAGCCCTCGAAAAACTGAAGTAAGAAGGTCGGTTATGCGCCAAAAAATGTTTAAGAATGAGATAGTTGCTCAATAATAAACCACGACTGAATAAAGATTCATGTATTTAACGGTGAATTTAACAGCAGCCATCTCAAATATTATTTTTTGTTTAGAAATACGACATGTACAGAAGAAGGCAGCGCCTATTCGTGGAGATGGAGCAGATGGCATCGCGGCCTTTCAGTCAAGTGTGCGTCGAGCTCGAAAAGGGAGGAGCAGGTATGTATCGTTTACCGGCAAAAATGCAACTTCTACAATAACTAATATTGCGACACTGAACGTTTCATTAGCACTTGAAAACTCAAAGTTAGCATTTATTTCAATTTAACCAAATTAAATTATTCCAAATTAATCATTACTTTTGACATTAATAAATTGGTAAAGCAAATCTTATGCACTTGGTTTTTTTTTTCATTTAGTACCAAGTTATTAGCAGTGAACCAATTTGGGATCTACAGAAGAGCGTTATTTACGTCGTTAAAATTTGTAGAATGTCTATTTACCTTAAAAATTAAGGAAGTATCTTCAGCAATGTGTGGCTGGGCTTATTATTCGAGATTTGTAGGCACTGGTTCAAAGACATTCCCATATTTTATCATATTATTTGGTTTTACCGTAAAGTTACCACTTTGGTTCCGGCTGTCTATCCGTATCACTTAGTCGTATCTCAGTGGAACGCCATGGCGACGTCGCCAGGTCACGCTCTCAACGGAACGTATACAGCTGTATCCTGTGTGCTCACCTGGCGAGCACTCGGTTGCGCAGCCCACTACTAGTGTTACCTGTCGCTCGCAGGCGCAGGCGTGCCGGCGCCCGTGGCGCTGGAGCCGTGCCGCGGCGGGCGCGCGGCCGTGCTGTCGCTGCTGGTGCGGCTGCCGACGGGCGGCACGGGGCGCGCGCCGCCGCTGGGCGGGCTGGCCGTGGCGTCGGCGCTGGTCACGCTGGGCCACCACGCCGCGCACGCGCCCGCGCCCAGCGCCAAGCGCCCGCGCCATCACTGACCAGGAAGGAGGGACACCACGCAGGTATCACTCGATCATTCTACACCTCCCAGAGTCTTCCGTACACTTTGATTATGTAGAAAATTGAACCCATTCGCTGCTGAGTTTATAATCCTTTATTCCCTAAAAATAATAATAATATTAAATTGTTTCAGACACGGACACCGATGTATATAGACATTGTATGTATTGAACTTTGTAAATAGGACACAAGTAGTGCATTGCTCAAAGTGTAACATTTTATAAATAATAATAATACTCAGTTAATGTATTGTATCGTTTGTATGACTTATGCCCAGTTGGTCGAAGAAACATGTTGTTAGGCTTTGATTTTTAGCGATACAGTTTTATCTTTGTGTTGAATTGATACGAAATGAACTTATTTTGTAATGGTACAGTCTGCAATATTTGCGGTTGACCATTTTTGACCTTTTTGGTCACGCAAACGATTATTTAAAGTCATCTACGTAAAAAAAGTAAAATTGCAAAAATGTCAGTTAGGAGTTCTTGTCACTTCATCGTCGATATTTTTTTTGTATGTAGGTGTGAAAGGTGGTCAACCGCCAACTTGGTCGAGTATACATACAAGTCTTCAGTGTAATATTGAATAGATTTCACAAAATATTTATAATAATAGTTAATCAATGTTAAAGCAAAATTCATTTAAGACTGCCGAAAAAATGAAATTAGGCTATAAAAAATAATGTTCAATGATTTAAATGATTCACTTGTAATTCCGCATTTAAGATACAAATTGTATCGTTACAAAAATATCCAAACCACGCTACAAGATACATCAACGACGTTGGTTCTTTTTGTATAAAAAATACTAATAAAAAAACAGTAGTAATAAGTACCTAACCGTTACACTTCCATATGTGAAAGTTGCCAAAATACTCTAATTTGTATCACTTTTAAACGTTTTGCACGTTTAGGGAGCTAGTTGCAAGTTATTGGGTGTATTGTTAAAATTATTGGGCTTAGACGTGTGGGGAGGAGATGATATAAAACTATTTTGAATTTTTTTTTTTCTTTCTTCTGCCTTTTGGCTTCTTGGTCGATATCTACCTAACTCTTTGCAGAATCTTAAACTGCTTCTTACTACAAGTAAAACTTACATAGCGATTTTCAGTATTTTTGATCTCTCTATTTTTGTGATCCAGTAACATTATCGATATACTCAATATTACTACAAAACGTTGTCATTTTTTAAGTGAAACTTCTTAGGCGGCCATCAGATAATTGGACGAGAATTGAGAGTGAAATTTCAATTTTCAATTTTTTCAATTTGTCCAACGTAATATGTCTAAACGTAACGCGTTTAATCATATTACGTTACATGAGAAGAAAGATATAACTCTCTCTCCGTCTCTCATACTAAATCTCTCTTATTATTTATTTTTTAACAAGTTTCCCTTCTATCACATGTGTACGGTGCTGCAGGCGCATTTTTTTTTAATCTGTTTTCAAAAACCTAATTGTCTTACCAACTTTACACCCAGTTTTGTTTTTTCTGGGTAGGAGACCCAGCAAAACAAAACTGGATGTAATTTTTATTTTTATTTTTTAATTTTCCATTTACGTCGTCTTCTTCCCACACGATCTAAACCTCTTTGCTTTAAAAATTTGGACTGCGTTCGTAGTGTTAGACTTCATTGCATTTTTTATTTATATTTCGTAACGTTTATTTTATTTAAAAGGGCTTTCAATAAAACTGGTGTGGTTTGCCGATTTTAATGGTAACTTACAGCGTACATTTGTAAGTTCATCTACCTATTTAAGCTGTGATACGAAAGGCAGCTCATTCGATAATCGATAAATTAGGTCTGTACAAGTAATCGATTATAACTTTATCGATATTTTTTTATCGAATATTAAAACGGTAATAGTGTCTGTGTGAATGAAAGAGAAATAGTCTCGTTGTCATAAAGAAATAACGGTGCAACTAGATTGTGATCGGTTGACGTGCATAGCTATTCACAACCATTGGATAAAATTCCGATTAAAAAATGACACAAAATCTGAAGTCACTTATTCAAACTCAGAATCAGAATCTCTTTGAACGTCAAAATTACATAAGAGAGACCCCAAAACGCTCGCCCTTCCTAGTGCTTTAGCTGGCAAGAAGAAGTGGCGCAACAAACTCCCCAGCAGCACATTTTCGGTTACCTGATTTGATTAGTCCCTACAGAAAATAGCTGTAGGAAGAATAGCGGTCGTCTTTTGGTTTAAAATGTTAAAATTTTCGGGTTTCGGACTTGTGAACAGCGTTTAGAGGACTCCTTTGATAATATTGATTGATGTTAGATTTCGTACGGAAGCGTATCGAATGGTTATGAATAGTTATGCTGATTTAAAGAAAATTGTTGCACCTTTAGACTATTTTGAAGTGAAGACGAGGATTGTCATAGTGCTTAGAGGCGATTAAATAGTAATTGCCATTAATGATTTTGCTGCCTATTATTAAGGATCGAATCTAGTATGAATTGAAGCAGAAATGAATTAAATATATTATGCATTCTTTACAAATAAAATTCAAATCGGCAAACCACACTGTAGTTGAATCGAGTTTAGTCCTAGTGATGTCTTGAATCGATTCCAAGCCAATGGAATAAGTATCGATATTCGTAATAAATATAATATTTATTTTTCTCGATGAAATTAGTATATTTTAGCTAGCAAATGGAATGCTTGCAAGGTTATATTAATACACGGTGTTTTGAAGGGTGATGTCAATTTTTAAATAGTAGGTATTTAAAGGGGTACCGACAAACAATTTTGACCCTTATTACTAAGTGTGGCTATTTTTGTGATATTCACAACACTTGATTTGTCTATAGCAGTAAAATTAAACTTATTGAATTTGCTAAAAGTAAGTAATATTTACCCTGAGTATTTACCCTATATTATTACCCCGAGTAAATAAAAAACTGTCGAATATCTTCCCCGTTGTACCGTTTGCACCATTGACCTGCACCATCAATGGTGCAGAAGAGACAATTAGTTTCGTTTGCACCATTAATGGTGCAAATGAAACTGCATTGATAGTATGGTCTCATCTGCACCATTGAGAATGGTGCAAACGAAACCGTATTGATAATATGGTCTCATCTGCACCATTCCTGAAAGTATTTCCTCTTTGCATGTTCTAATATTATTTGAGTGTTGACAAGGTAACTATTTTGTTATAATTCTGTCATTTTATTTCAATAAGTAATTGTATAATTGGAGCTTAGACTATAAATAACAAATTACAATGAGTGGAACTAATTTAACATTTGTTGCACAAAGTCGAGGAAGACTTTTGTTGTTCAAGGGTATCAACACCATTTTCACACACACTACAAAAATCTGGCAAAAAACAAAAAAAAAAAAACTGAAAAAAACAAAAAAAAAACTGGCATCTCTTTGAGGCGCGCGTGGAACACAACGCGCCGTCGACCCGGGCCTGGTCCTTACCGGACGGCGAGCTGCCCATTGCTCGCCGTTCGCAAGCCCGCGCCTACGGTGGCCGGGAATCGGCTATTGATTCCCGACGCCCCGGGCATCTCCTGCGGCGACTAGGGGCGCGAGAGCGCAAAGATTGCCTCTCCCTCACGCGCTCCGCCTCCTCCTTCGCGAGCATTACTGCTTCGCAAAAGGAGGCAACGGCTTCCCTTGCACTCTCGCTCCGTACCATGGCATGGACCAGGGCCGGACGCGAGAGATCGCCGCCGTGAGGACTCGGCGGTGCTCCGCCCAAGCTGGGCAGACCTCCACCGTATGCTCCACCGTGTCCTCCGGGCGATCCACACAATGGTGACACCCGGGCGTTTCCTCCCGCCTTATCCGGAAAAGGAACCTCCCAAGGTGAGGACCTGCGTTAGGCGGAAGATGAGGACGCCGTGTCGCCTCTTCAGCCACTCCTCAAGGAGGGGACTTATCGCCGCAATTGTGGCGTGCCCAGGTTTTTGAAGTAAAACTTCTTTACGCACGCTTGTCTTGGGGAGTAAGCTGGCGAACGCGTGACGTAAAGAGTTACGAAAAGTGTGATCGGGCGAGGCGAACGGAAGTTGAGTGCGGGATATAAGCAAGAGACAGCAGTGCGCGCGCACATTTTCTTTCTCTCTTCCTCTCGTAGCCAAATACGCAATACTGAAGTTTCACTTCAGTCGTGTGGTCATAAGCACACTCGTTTTTTTTTATTTTTCACAAGCTTATTTTTACCAGAATTAAGGAAGTATACCTACATTGACATTTTATTTTTTAGGATGAATCGAAGGTTGTGAAAAAACGTGAGCACTCCAATCACTGTATGCCTGATGAAAACAAAAATGTCGTATGCCATTTAATTAGTTCGAGTATAGATACCGCGACAACTTCAGAAGAAACAGTACATGCCATTTATAAAAAGACCGTGGCCACTTTCAAAGATATGGGTCTAAACTTAACAAACATAACAAAACTACCACGGAACGAAAGTTATAAATCATATGTGTTTGTGTAGCGTCATTATTTTTATATTATTACATAAAGTAGTTGTGGAATTTATTTATAAAAAATATTATTAATGTTGCTTTTTGGTTGTTTATTTATATTAAAAAGAGGTTCCGCACATAAACAAAATACTACGTATTATTGGTTTTTATTTTATTTACCTATGACTAGTAAAGTATGGTGAAGTAGGTAGTTATATTAATATTAATGGTGCAAACAATTTGTCTCTTCTGCACCATTGATGGTGCAGGTCAATGGTGCAAACGGGAAAAGTATGGTGAAGTAGTTGTATTATTATTAATGGTGCAAACGAAACTAATTTGTCTCTCCTGCACCATTAATGGTGCAGGTCAATGGTGCAAACGGTACAACGGGATATCTTCTAGTATTTTTTTAATTGTTTAAAGCTATTGTAGATTCTATATCAAATTCGAGCAGTGGTGGCCCAGTAGAAATGGCCGCGACTTACGAATTGTGGACCGTAGGTTCGAATCCAGACAGGCGCATTACTTTGTGTAAGTAATATCATCACCACTGCTCTCAAAACGGTGAAGGAAAATCTCGTGAGGAAACTGGCATGTCCTAGAACCAAAAATTCAAAGACATGTAACATATACCAACCCGCACTGGGCCCGCGTGGTGAATTACGGCCTACTCTCTCACAGAGAGGAGGCCTGTGTCCCAGCAGTGGTAACATTATAGGCTGATTATACTTATGCTATTGTAAATTCAACTAAAGCGAGACTTTGAGTCGATGTAATTTGGGTTAAAATCATTTGACTGAAACCCCACATATTCCCATTAATAATTGACATCAGTCTAACAAGAACAGCCTATAATAAAAGACAAGTTTTCACGTAAAAGAGTTTCGCGTAGCGTTTTTTTATGATAGTTTTTATAATGCGTTGATCTGTGTTAAATGTAAGAAGACAACGATGTAATATACGCGTATCATCACAATGTTTTGTCGGTTTAAAGGTTTAACTTAGTAAAAAGAGGTTTAAAGTAATGAAAACCCAGTTATATAAGTTTTTTTCAAAAAATAATTTCTTTGAATGAAAATTGATGTATCGGTTGGTGAACTCTGGATGATAAAATCTCTGATCAGTGATACGATACTACGACCAATCATAATTGGTTCAATCTGTCTAGTCTTTTTGGTCGGTCGGTTTCCAGTCTAACCGAATGCAGCTGATACCAGTATTTTACATGGAGCGAATGCCTATCTGACCTCCACAACCCAGCCCAGTTATTAGGTAATTAAGGTATTAAGACTGCTTGTCAGATTTCCGGCTTCTGACTACTCGCAACGACTGTCAAGAAAGCCTCGGCCAACGTGCTTTCCTGCAGGAAGGCATTGTGAGGAATCTTAGAGATATTGTACTGTATTGTTCAAAATATTTTCATATTTTCGAATTTAAATCAGAACAAACTCGAAAATTCTATTAAGTTTTCGTCTCGATTTGAAAAGTGACATAATTATGTCAAGACTGAACCTACTCCATGTATTGTCAAAAAAAGAGATAAGCAGCCTGGCAGCTATCTACAACACCGTGTTAACATGTTCTCAATGGTAAATGCTGTTAATGCGTTTGCATTTTCCTCTATTTTTGAAGTGAAAACTTTATGAAATGAAATGTTTATTTTCTGTAAGTAGATCTTTTTTTACTACACCAGTCGGTAGGCGACACTGAGTCGTGTATAGTCGGCGCTGAATCGGGTATACTCGGCTCCAGTCGGTAGGTGACGCTGAATCGCGTATACTCGGCACTGAATCGGGTAAACTCGGCTCATATGTTTTTTTACTTCTTGTGCCTGGTCATAAGCACATACCGGACACGGACAGTGCTTTTCAGGTTTTCCCAGTATTGAATTTTCAGTGTCATTTTAAAGTTTAAGCCATTTTTTTATAAGTTTAGCCACTAAACCGACAATTTAAATAATAATAATTAATGTTATTTATACGTAAAGTCACTACTACATATAATAAATTAGATGTAAATAGTGCCGCTTTGTATAAGACTCCGATATTCATATTTTTATTACGACTGAGATGTAAATGATGTAAAATATAATGTTTTTTTTTGTTTGTGTGAACGCATTTAGTTGGTGAATGTTGTGTTGGATTTAGTCGGGAACATGTTTCGCAACATGTTGCAAATTGTTTTTTGTTGTTGGTCACCCTGTATTTCAACTTGTGTCAATTGTAAAATGAACTTTTTTGGGTGATCTTGAAACTGTAACTGTAAGAAATAATGTTTACATGCAATGTGTATCTATCCCAGTTACAAAAAAATAAAGGTAGGTATTTTTTTTTCAGCAATTACTTTAATAAAGTTTGAAATTATTTTAGATCCAGACACAACATTCACACATTTTTGTATTATAGCCTTAGATGTAAAAGACGTATTTTATCTAAATAATAATTATTAATAATACGAGCTAACTTTGTACGCAACTTAATAAATCGTTTTTAGTCCAACATAAATATTTTTATGCCTTATTTAGTATTAATTATAATTAAATATCATCGCGGATTTGTAAAAAGTATCGATATTCAAAATATTAGGTAAAAATAAGTGTAATTTTCGTTTTTTTTTTTACTTTTTTATTGCATCATTTAAAATATTTTTTATGTGATGGTCATTTTGCGAAATGCCAAAATTCAATGTTTGTCGAAATTACATGAATTATTTTTAAACACAGTCATGTGATCTCAGTGTTATTAGAGAATTTACGTTTTCTAGAAATGTACCTAATATACAGCATGTATCGGAAAGGTGTGATCAAATTTAAGGATGGGGTACAGACCATCAAACTGAACAACTTTCTCCATGACACCAACATGTTATCGAGAAAAAATAATCAGCCGTTCCATTCATTTGAGTCGAGTAGGCATTGAGGTTTTGTATGGGACACTTGATAATTTTTCCTCCGGAAAAAGTTGTTCACTACCTTTCTGATATTTATGCTGTATTTTTAATAAACACCAATGGGATTTAATTAACATATAAACAACGTGGCGCTCGGTATCAACGATATTTGCACAGGCGAAATATTTTATGACGTGTCATTTCATGTCTTACTTACATTTTTTTTTTTTTAATATAGGTCTATTCGCATAGCAACTAAACAATTGAAAATGTAGTGGGGTCCTTATTAAAAACATATACACAACACAGTCGAGGAGTGACGTGGGACACCCGTTTGGAACGAAGTTCCCTTCGCTTTTGCACACTTAGCGAACGAGAGCTAGACCAAAAAAAGTATAACATTTTGACTTTCTTCTTAACGTATCGATGGCAAAAAGTTTATATGGTATGTTTGGCCCAAAATTCAGTTACGCGAACTTTTTTTTATTGCTGATTGGGCCCGCTCTTGACCTAGAGGTCTAGATCTAGAGGATGAGGTCTATGATGGAACGAGCGCGCCCAGAAGATGCCTAAGGCACTGGAACTCCCACGCATCGCCGAAACAGCAGGCTGCTTGACGCCGGACTCCGGTGGGAAACCAGGCGGGCGTCAGCCCTACCACCGCAAGGGAAGAATTGGCCAGTCAAATAAGGTGTTGGGTGTGACTGTCCAGGATTCGCCGAGCGCGAGCGTTCAGTTGAGTAACTGGCGGAACTAACTGCGCTGCACGAGGAGGCTTCTTCATGCATCTCGAACTGCACTCACTGACGCAGTCATAAGGACTCCCCTGACAATTTTATCGAACCATCTGAACATTTTGACCGTAGAGTATCGTGAAGGTCAAAATGCTACACTTTTTTCGGTCTAGCTCTCATTCGCCAAGAGTGCAGAGAAACTTCGAACAGGGAACTTCGTTCCAATACTTTTGTGAACTTGTTAACCTTATTGGGAAAATAAAAGCTCTCTACTGCCTGCCATTAATGTATGCCCTTTTGGTGGATAAGTAAACTATCTGTAACGCTTCTGGCCGCACTGTGCCCGTACCTTTACAGCCAACGTACGTTACATTAGACACATCAGAGCACACGCTCGTAACGGTTTATCTGTGCATGTTTCGTCTGTGTAATAATAATTATATCGACTATAGTTTTCCCGTTTTAGTATAGTAATAGCGGTCACTGACCCTCCTACATGGTCTTGCATGTTTTACTTAACATCCCGATTCAATCGTGATCTTCAACATGTTCCAATAATGAAAAACCATACATAGTTTATATTAGGTAAACCGTTATTGTCATGCTAGAACGCGACAACTATGAAAGAGTAATGC
The DNA here is from genome assembly GCA_914767645.1 of Hydraecia micacea. Classification (NCBI taxonomy): domain Eukaryota; kingdom Metazoa; phylum Arthropoda; class Insecta; order Lepidoptera; family Noctuidae; genus Hydraecia; species Hydraecia micacea. The sequence continues at coordinate 3,551,614 of OU611798.1, forward strand.
CCGTTTGCACTGAAGTTGACGTTAAATATCAAATACACCAGACAACATTACAATCGCTTAAGCCTTACTCGAAAGTAACCAGTTACAAACTCAAATCACCAATCTGCGTTCGCGAATTAGTTGCCAAACATGTAAACAAATATGGGTTTTTGAAAAAATAACGTTAACTCCTACACAATAAAGTTCAGTTTACACTACAACTTCAAACATTTTATGACTATTTAATTAGTTATAGTCACTCTGAAATCAACTTAATTACCAATAAAATAAAGTTGATATTTGTTTAACTTAATAACATCAATTGGAAACATAAATTTAAATAGACCTCAGTTTGCCGAGAATTTAGCTAAGAGTTTGGCACCTTCATTAGCGCCCATCAGCTCCTAAAACTGGCTGAATAGCCAACAGGACACGCGATATTATGTGCCCCATTTTTTGTGTGACAGCACCACATTTACAATCACAATTACCAATAACAAGCCAGACTGTCACATCACTAGTATTTCAAATTGATAATTGGAGTTTGTAACACATTAATTTTGAGTAGCGTCATTGGCTCTATGGTTGGTGCAAAGTTGGCGTTGTCAAACTTTAATCCAGAAGTAACTCAAGGGGAGTTATCGTTGATGACCGAGAAATTAATAATCAATGTTAGCCATTTAATATACAACGTGGTGACAATACGACAATAAATGAAAATGCAGGCAACACTAACGCATAGGAATATTTTGGAACTATCGAATTAATCCTAACACCGAAAGAACAAAAGTGATTTTTCTAACAAACTAAATAGTAGTGATGGCCCCACTATGGGTTTTGCCAATCTTTGTATATCTTTAGTGGCTAAACTATTGGATATACAGGAAGATTTTTTTATCACCATCCACATTTTTACAGGCTGTTCTACTCATGAATATGAACAATTACTTTCACAATGGGACCAACTCTGAAATCACGAAAAAAAAAACTGCTGTTTAAGGTGATTGCGCAGTGGTAGACCGCGAAATTCAAATTTTCTTACGTTTTTTGCAATTTGCAGGCCAGTGTCAGGTTGTATCTTGCTCAAAATTTGATTCGCGACAATAACAGGTACGTATTTATAGAATTAGAATCATTAGAATCATTAATACATCTTTCTAAGTTAGATTTGTACCACTAAGCAGTTTTCCATAAGAGATTTGTTGTCGTGGTACAAATCTAACTTAGAAAGATGTATTAATGATTCTAATGATTATAATTCTGTAAATACGTACCTGTTATAGTCGCGAATCAACTTTTGATCAAAATACAACCTGATACTGATGTGAAAATTGCGAAAAACGTAAGTAAATTTGAATTTCGCGGGCTACCCTGGCACTTCCCCCTTAATACAAAAGTTGATATACAATACCTACTTGACCAATATGTATGAAACAGCTGATTTTTTTTCGTGATTTCAGAGTTGTTCCCATAGTGACAGTTGTTCATATTCATGGGTAGAACACCCTGTGAAAATTTGGATGGTGATAAAAAAATCTTCCAGCGGTGCTATTCTGCAAAAAGATCACCGTGATAACTTAGGTGAAGTGAGCTTAAAGTGAGCTGTCATTCCACCTGATGCTAGGGATTGACACTATTGACAGCTCACTTTAAGCTCATTTCACCTAAGTTTTCACGGTGAGATTTTTACAGAATACCACTGCTGTATACTTAGTTTGATTGATTTTTCCATGCAGACTGCTAACGTCATTAGTTATACGCAGTTTAATTTATCGTCGTTTTGTGATCTCCACCTTGTATCAGAATAAGCCAGTTGTCAATTTTATTAATTTCAGTAACTATGACCAGCTATTTCACATAATTCGATCAATCTGTAAAAAAAAACAGCACTATTTAGTTGCTAACTTTGTATCTTAATTTTCTAAGAAAATCTTATGATTTTAACATGTTATGTGAACATGCATTTATTTAAATGTAATAATTAAAAATCTCACTTATTGATAATGTTTGAATAATTTAGATATGAATTTAATTTGATCTGTTTTAAAAATTTAAATCTTTCTTTGAAAAGAATCATTGTTGTTAAAATATTAGTTTTTATTATATAAAAGTATAATATTATTTTTTGCTTTAAGTTAGTATTTTAATTTATAAATATATAGTATTGTACCTTTAAGTGAAAACAGTGTTAAACAATTATTTTATAAGATTTATTTCAGTTAATAAAAAGATTTAAATTATTAAAACAGCTTTATTTACTTGTGGGTTTCATTGAATAAAATATAGCAATCTCAGGGACAATTCCTGTATTTTTAAGAACGTTCCCAATCTAATCTGTCAAAAATACAATCATTTACATACATTTTTGACAGTTTTTGACGTTGATTGTCGCTGAGATTGCGACTTGATTTTGAACGTTTTAAAGTACGAGAATATTGGCCTTCTGATATCCTAAAACCAAAGACACACCTCTTTGCCTAAAACCTATGGCAGCAATTACCGAATTAAGGACTGGTTTTTCCAACGCCAGATAATTTTATCGGAGGAATAATTTTGAATTTTTGACAGGTTTTCCATACAAAAACTGTCAGACGTCAATTTTATTCCACGAATAAAAGTTATCTGTCAATTGAAAAATCAGCCCTAAGTGATAGATAAAAGATGGATAAAAGTGATAACTTTCTTCTAAAGGTATATCATTACCAACTTATAGAAAAAAAAAAATGGAATTGAACACATTTAAAAATATTCATGTCTTGCAAATGAAAGGATCAGATAATTTTCTACTAAAACAACATAACATCACGCGTATAATCCCCGTAGGGCCAGTCAGTGCTGTACCTATTATTGTACACCTACATTTTATGTAATAGGGGACGAGGGAGCCTATTGTCTTCATCATCATCATCTGACTGTGCCTAGCCTTTTCCCAACTATATTGGGGTCGGCTTCCAGTCTAACCGGATGCAGCTGAATACTAGTATTTTACATGGAGCGACTGCCTATCTGACCTCCACAACCCAGTTATTGGATAATACGATACCACTTGGTAAGATTGGTTATCAGACTTTTGTTTCGGTCTTCTGACGACCCGTGACGATTGTCAAAGATCCACGAATGACAGCCGGGATCAACGGCTTAACGTGCTTTCCGAGGCACCGGGGGTCTTGGTACGTAAAGACGGTCACCCATCTACGGACCAACCGCGCCAAGCGTAGCTTAACCTAATCGATCGACCCGTGCGGCTGTTATTACATAGCCACAAGTCTATGGCCTATTGCGATCAACTGGGATCAAATCCAGACATCGGGCTGTTACTTAGACTTTGTAGGTTGAAAAACCCAATAACACTTTGACTGACCTTGGAATCGAAACTAGGACCCTATGCTCAGCAGTTAGTAGCGCATGCAACCACTAGACCAACGGGGGAGTCTGTAACTAACGACTGACTTTAAGGCCCCCATATTGGGCGTGCGCCGGGCGCGCGCGTTGCACGGGCGTGCGCCGGGCGCGCGCGTTGCTCGGGCGTGCGCCGGGCGCGCGCGTTGCTCGGGCGCGCGCGTTTCTCGGGCGCGCGCGTTGCTCGGACGTGCGACCGACGCGACAGCCGCGTGCGCACGTCGCGCTCTTCCCAGCGCACTCGGCGTTCGCATCGCACACTCGAGCAATGCGCGCACTGTGCACACGTCGGACGATGGTAACGTATAATCGTGTGGAGCACAACTTAACATGCTTATTATCTGCATTTTCATTCTAAAATAAAAGAAATAACCAAACAAACGATGAAGGCGCCACTGCGCGGTCGGTGTCGGCTTAAAGCCAAAAAACGCTTAAAAAAACCTTCATAGAAGCAACACCATTGCTTAAACACAAAACTTCTTACAAATATTCTATGTCAACAACGATATGTCAGTTTTGTAGGATTTTAATCAGCCGGCTGTCCTACCGCTGTTATATTTTTGATATAATTTTATGTGAAAGTTATGTAGTATTGTCTCATTTTTATAACTAAATATTACATAATATTATGTGCTATTGGACTGCCAAGTTGTCTCAAACGTAAATGGTGAGTTCTGTAGATAATCTTTTGTAAAATACTGGCGACCCGCCCCTCCTTCGCACGGGTCTGCGACTAGACAAAACATCGAGATTTCTTCATTAAGTATTCATCTTCTTTTCATATCGATGGTACTCTTTCTCGTTGTTTTTTTTATAATTTGAGCCACGGTTTAGGTAGCCACGTTGATTGCGGCATCAGTAGCATTCTTTAGGTTAACCGAGGTGCAGGTGAACGGGCACTTAGGACACTCCAGCAAGACGTGAGGCATAGTTTGATCAAAAGCACCGCACTCGCAATGGAATGGAGACTTCATTAATATTTTGTAAGCTTAATATTGTATTATACCCATAAAGCTTCCGGAATAAATTCTCTAAATTATGGTGAAAACCGTAACAAAATCCGTTACTGAGTTTAGAACCACGAAGTTACATTTTCTCCGAATCAGCTGGATATGGGATTGCTCGGCATCGCTACAACGACCAAAGCGGACCCGGAGATATATTTCTTCGGCTAAGTAATAATAAATTCCTTTCAAATATCCTTGCTCTGTCAAATTCAAAGCATTTACTTTAATAAAACCAATTATAGGCCCATTGAATTGGCAAGGATTCGGTCAGCCAGAAAGATCAAGTTAGTTGCTCAGTCGAATGCGTATTAGGCTCCTATGGAGAAAAACGGGCATGAAACTCCATGGACATTCTTTTTACTATGATACAGGGTGTAAAGTTCACTCTTCCTCCATAGAAAAGGGAGAATCCTCCGACCAGACGGGTGTTGTGTCTGGTGGACTACCTGCCCGACAATTGATGTCGGGACGTTGTATATGCCAGTTGCTCGGTAAACTCTGCTTGCGCGATGCAGGATTTAGTGTGACCTCAGTAGTTCGCATGTGGCGATGTAGATCCCGCCACAAACTCAAAATATTGTTACAGTCTTCAAATTTGTTTCCAGCTAATCCAACCATGTGCCGCTGGATGTTACTATGGGTGTCACTTACTAGCCTGGTGGTGGCCATGCCTGAGGAGCATCAGTACTGCGCCGTCAGATACCGGAGACTCTGCCAGGGGAAAGGACGACATGTTGCTTGCCAGTTTCCTGATGTAAGATATTGGGATTTTTCTTCTTGTTTTCGTGACATATTTTGAATTTATTTTTGCAAAGCAGCCGCAGTCAGGAAATTAACCGACCAGTATGAACCGAAAAAAAATTGAACATAACATAACATCATTAGGCAGAGCAGAGGCAGAGAGCCTTATACGAGTAGTACACCTGCATTGCACCTGATATGTTTAATACCATGTACTTAATAGGGGGCGAGCCGTTTGCCATCAACCGGGCACAAATCCGGACTCCGGGGCTGCTACTGAGAAATTCCTGATGAAAAAACTCTGCCCGTGAATCGAACCTACCACCTCATGGTCAGCAGTAGCGGTGACTAGTAGACCACCGAAGCAGTCAAAAACAAGACTTAGTGGTATATTTTATGGTATCACTAATAGCTTCGCCCCGCAGTTTCACCCGCGTAAATGTCGATCCCTTGAGAATATCGGGATAAAAAGTAGCCTATACAGGGTGGCCCAAAAGTCGTGGATCAAACGATAGCGATAGTTGGGGTTATTTGTAGTAAAAAAAAATTTGTGTGAGAGGCCTAACTTAAAGGCCTTAAAGGAAGGGGCCCGCCAGGGCCGAAGCCTGCCGGGGTAGCGGGATCGTCCGAAAGGGTTACCGCTGCCCCGGAACATAAAGGGCTAAGGAAGGAACACGGGTGGGTTTTAGTCAGTAAGAGTCTGACACTCCCTTCCGCTCCACCCAGAGCGGGAGGAGTCATTAGATGATTTCCCATCCAAAAAAAAAAAAAAAAAAAAGGCCTAACTTGATCTCCTTAAAAGTTATGACAATTTGAGTGTTTACAGTAAGGTTCTAATGTTAGAAATATTTTTTTTTGAGCCTTAAAAGATATTGAAAATAGTGCCAATACTGATAAATCATGGTACCTACTGTCATAAAAGCACTGTTGTAGTGATGATACTTTTTTTTTATTTATTTTTTCTATTCTTTTTTTATTTTTTTTTTTACTGTAAATAACCTCAACTATCGCCCTGTTTCGTTTGATCCACGACTTTTGGGCCACCCTGTATATTAATCCAGGGTGTCAGCTACCTCCATACAAAATTTTATCAAAATTGGTCCAGCCGTTTGAGCGTGAAGAAGTAACAAACATATAAACACACACACTCACAAACTTTCACCTTTATAATGTTAGTGTGATTTCAGTCGGGCCCCGGACCGTCGTGCGAGCACTACACACAAATTAGATTCACAAATCAATTGAAGAATTTCATCACACATTACCTCAACAGGTTGGTAACTTGACATACATTGGTAGTAGCGTAGTAGGTAAAGCTGATATCTGAGCTGAGGGCAATTCTCGTTATTTTAAGAACGTTCACAGTCTGATCTCAGTCTCAATCTGTCAACTCTGCCAAAAATACCTACCTCTAATTTCCGACTGCAGGGCCTGCTCGACAACGTAAATACCTAACGCAATATTGTTGAACTGAAAGGCATTGACATTGTGTGTTACGTAATTACCTTGCAGGAGTTAATATAGATATAGTTGACGTTTTAAGTTTCCCTATTTATGTAGGTATATTCTCTTTGGGATCATGGTGTTTCAATTTCTGTTGCCCATGTTAATTGCTTGGCGTTCACAGACGTCGTCAGCGTATTGCCGCCGGCAACGAGAGGGTCCGCGGTGGCGTTCACCTTCCGAAACCACAAGTTATGATGCTAGTTGTAAGTCGTATTATTTTACACTTCAAGTCCTACCCACGCTACGCTCATTGGCGCCCCTTAGAGCTTGTCCAGAAAGGGCGAATTCGCCGCGATTCTCTCGTGCATATTACGCGCGACCGTTGCGTCTAGAAGGAGCGTACCAACGCGCGAGCATTTCGGTTCGAATTTCATTTGTCAGTAGAAAACATGGATTTGAACGCTCTGGAGTTCGCGCGTCAACTGGATGCAACAAGGAGTCTCTATAGTATCTCGACTCGCGCGCAATATGCGCAAATCAAGCGCGAGTCGATAGTCTGGCGAACTGTACGCGATTCACTCACGTATTATGAAATCGCGCGATGCTTGTGGACGCGATGTATTGGCGCCTAGTATCTCGTTAACGTTTCGCGGCGAATTCGCCCTTTCTGGACAAGGTCTTAACTACAAAAACAGTTGCGATTTTATTTATGCTGTGCGAAACTTCCGATGGTCTACAAAAATTAAATCTCATCTTCGATAATGCCATAGATATGATGACTGACACATAACTAAGCCCCAAGTCAGCCGGATGGGTAACTTTGGTCCATTCAAGATTATAGACTCTTTTACCTAGAGTTATGTGAGAATTCAAGATCCTCAACATTAGGTGTGTACAGTCATGGTGTTAATGAACGATCACATTGCAGAAATGGTGGCCCAGTGGCAACAGTCCCGACTTTCGTGTCGTAGGGTTCAAACCCAGGCAGGCACATTACTTTGTGTAATTTATTTTATTACCACTGGTATCAAAAGTGTGAAAGAAAACCTCGAGAGGAAACCGACATGTCCTAGAACAAAAAATTATACATGAGACATATACCAAGGAGACGCTCCGGGCGTCGGGAGCCGCGTGACGACTCCCGGCCACCGTAGGCGCGGGCCTGCGGACGGAGAGTAATGGGTAGCTCTCCGTCCGATCAGGACCAGGCCCGTGCCGGACGGCGCGTATGTGTTCCACGCGCGCCTCAAAGAGATGTCAACATAAAGGAAGGGGCCCGCTAGGGCCGAAGCCTGCCGGGGTAGCGGGATCGTCCGAAAGGGTTATTGCTGCCCCGGAACATAAAGGGCTAAGGAAGGAACACGGGTGGGTTTTAGTCAGTAAGAGTCTGACACTCCCTTCCGCTCCACCCAGGGCGGGAGGAGTCATTAGATGACTTACCATCCAAAAAAAAAAAAAAGACATATACCAACCCGCACTGACCCGGCGTGGTAGATTACTTACAGTCCACGTCCTCTCCAAGAGAGGGTTGTGTCCCAGTGGGAACATTATAGGCTGATTATGTTTTTTGCAGGAATGGGACCGTGAGTTGGCTCTACTAGCACAAAGATTAGCAGACCAGTGTCACTTTGTACACGACGACTGCAGAGCAACAGGTATATGAACAACATTGCTGCCTTTAACCTCTCCTTAAAAGGGAGAAATTGTTACTTTTTTCCAAGAGGATTTTTATTTTTCAAGCTCTCTTATTGCGAGATACTAAGACCGAGATCTCATCATCTGCCTAGCCTTTTCCCAACTATGTTGGGGTCGGCTTCCAGTCTAACCGGATGCAGCTGAATACCAGTATTTTACATGGAGTGACTGACTTGCCTGTCTGACATCGAAAACCCAGTTACTGGGTAATGATACCCCTTGGTAAAGACTGGTTGTCAGACTTTGTGGTTTCTGACGACTCGTAGCGGCTGTCAAAGATCCACGAATGACAGCCGGGACCAACAGCTTAATGTGCTTTCCGAGGCACGGAGGGGTCTTGTTTTATGAAGATGGTCACTCATCCACGGACCTGATCGATCAACCCGTGCGGCTGTTATTACTTAGCCACAAGCCCCTCTACTAAGACTAAGATCTATAAACGTTATTTATTATAGCACGTGCTTTGGCTTAATACATTGTTTGGTTCACACGGTCCAATTTTAGTTGAGCAACTGCTAAGTCGAAAAACTCAAAGCATTTATTTCAATTAAACCATTTACAGGCACTTTTGAATTGTCAAGAAGTCGGTCAGTCAGAAAATATGAAGCTAGTTGCCCATTCCAAAGCGTAGGTACCTAAAAAGCAAGCGATTTGAACCGTCTGAACAGACTTCAATCAAATTGAATTACAAATTCAAAATATTTTATTTAATGAACGATAAAAGTTGTAAAATACTGGTATTATTCAGCATGCATTCGGTTAGACTGGAAGCCGACGCCAACGTAGTTGGGAAAAGGCTAGGCATATGATGGAACGATAAAAGTTGTTCAACTAAAATCGAACCGTCTGAACCCGATATGAGACATGTTCCCGTCTTTATCTTACACTTATAATTTGACAGGTGTGCGACGGTGACAGCAATAACGCTTAGCCAAAGTATTTGTTAAGTAACGTTTGTTTGTTTTTTAACTGGGCCATTGTATCTCTCTATTAAAGAGCTTCGTCGGATTTTTTGGGATGCGTGAAGAAGCCTCCTCGTGCAGCGCAGTTTGTTCCGCCAGTTATTCAACTGAACCGAGCGCTCGGCGCATCCTCGACAGTCGCACCCAACACCTTCTTTGACTGGCCAATTCTTCCGTTGCGGTGGCAGGGCTAACGCCCGCCTGGTTTGCGACCACCCTCCCACCGGACTCCGGCGTCAAGCAGCCGGCTGTGTTTCGTTGAAGCGTGGGAGTTCCAGTGCCTTAGGCATCTTCTGGGCACTTTCGTTCCATCATAGACCTCATCCATCGCTTTGCATCAGGCGTGATCGAGGTCAAAAGCGGACCCATTCTGCAATAAAAAAACCACCAGCTAATCTGAAGACTCTCTACTTTTTATCACCGCACTCTCAGTTCACTCAGTTTAACTGTACCTACATAGTTTAAACCAGAAGGCCGATTTTCGTACTTATAAACGTTCAAATTCAAGACGCGTAGGTACTCGTCTCAGCGACAACGACAATCCTCTTAGCAAAGCCATTTTTTGTACAGGAGGCACGTAACTAAATCGAATAGAAGAATAGAATAGATAAGATGTGACTTAGACTATGTGGGAGTAATAATAATTTTCCTATTTATCTGTGGAGGCAACGGCGGATCCAGGGGGGGGTCATGGGGGTCATGACCCCCCCCTGAGCTGGTTCCAGGACTTAGGTGGACCACTAATTGAACATAATGATTTTATTTATATATTTTGTCACCATACAGATTTTATGTAACTACATACTTACCTTCAATATTTAAACATATCATAACATAGTTCTAAGTTAAAAAACTAAAATTTCTTTCTACCTATAATGTGTTTATAAGTGTACCTCTATAAGTATTCTTAAAAATTGTTGCTACAAATTCATTCATTACAAGAAATGCGGAGTTTTGCGTCATACCCCTCGACATACCTTTAGCTGTTATGACAAATTATTCACCACGGTTATGGAAAATAAATAGGCTGCCTCATTACGTGCGTGATACGTGATACCCCAGCTCGATCTCTATGTATGGCAAGCCTATCCCTTGGGGTAAACAAGCCAAATACCTAGGTGTCATCCTCGACCACAACCTCAACTTCAAAGAGCACATAAAGACGACGCGCTCGCGCGCCGCTTTTGCTCTCGGTAGGCTCCACTCCCTAATGACTGCCCGCAGCAAATTATCACTTAAGTTCAAATTGCGCCTCTACACCGCAGTCATCCGTCCCATCATGACCTACGCTTGCGTAGTCTTCGCACACGCCAAGCCTCGCCATCTGCATAAAATGCAAACCCTTCAAAACTGGACCCTCAGAAAGGTCACGGGATCCCCCTTCTATGTCCGTAACATAAATCTCCACCTGGATTTTAGAATACCCTCCGTCCAGCAGTTCATGAAACTCGTCGCCAAGTGTTTCTTCGACTCCGCTATTAAGCACCCCAATCCCCTGATTGCGGTGGCCTCCCGATATACTCCCTCCCGTATAATTAGGATTCGCCGACCAAGACATACCCTCATCATCCCCGATGACGCCACTACCCTCTTACAGGAGAGCAGAAAAGTCACCAGCACCATTAAGAGATACATAAACAAGACCCGTCAGCCGTCCTTCCGTCCTCGCCGTCGAGGACGCCCGTCGCGACGCCCCGTAAATTCTCCTCCCTGACCCTTGCTCGAGCCAGCCCGCGCCGCTGAGCCTGTAGTATTAAATTCGCCCCAAAATAATTCCGATCCAGCCTGTCCCTTGCTGCCCTCCCCCAGCGACGCCCTAAGCCGAGGTCCGTACCCCACAGGTGGTGCCCTTAGCGTGTAGTCGCTTAGCTTTTAAGTTTTTAAGCCCTGGCTGGAGGCCTTAATTTTGAGGCATCCACAGGCAAGTCCGGTTAAGCAGACGACAACCTCATAGGTTGAACAGCGAGATGCCATTACCAAAAAAAAAAAACCGTGCGTGATAGTGCTTCTCTGGATGTCTTCAAGAGAAGATGGCAATATGTACGTGTATATGTACAAGTTATTATGTGTTAAGTTTTTCAAGTGTACAATAAAGAATAAATATTTTTAAGTACAGTACTTACGTACAGACGCCAGCACATCAACCTACCCCAAACTGTCAAATTTTCCTAATTAATTTCGAACCTTATGCTTTAGCAATAAAGTTGAAAATCTATTAAAGAAATTTGGCTGATTGTAGTAGTAGGTTGATAAAATAGGTGCCTACTTTTTACTTGTAGGTATCTATTGTTATCAAAATTAAATTATAAGTTCTTGACTTGACCACGACTATGTGACCCCCTCCTGGTGCCAAAGCTGGATCCGCCCTTGTGTGGAGGTTTGTAATTGGCAGTATTATTAGTCTGGAAGCCTTCCGAAAATAAAAATAAACTTTTCAAAAATCTGCAGATTAGGTACGATAAGGTATTATTTAAGTAAAAATTAAATTATTATTATTATCTAGGTAAATTAGATGTTTTTTTTTTACAGACGTCTCAGACTAGAATGCGAACGTTCCTAAAAATATGGGAATTGCTACTCTGTTCTTGGAACTGCATGGCATCTCAAAAGCACCAAAGCGGAACCTCGAATTCACTTTACGTTTCCAAATTTCCTTCTAGTCCGCTACCCCTACGCGGGTCAGACTGTGGGCGAGGTGCGGTGGCGACGCTCCAGCGAGTCAGACGAGCTGAGCGCGCAGCGTGCAATACGGCGCGTGCTCGACGCGTGGTGGGGGGAGAGGCGGCGCGTGCAGTCGAAACAGCTCACTGCGCCATTTAGGCTTACTGCTAAGTAAGTACAACAACAACAACTACAAGAAAAACAACACAACTATACCTACAACTAAACATCGTCCCTACATAAACAACTAAACATACGCATTTTTAGCAAGGCAGAACACCTATCTTTTTTAAAGGGCTTTGAAGATTCGTGGCATACATGGCACTGTCGCGCCATCTTGTTTTTTTTTTCAAAATGGCGGCCACGCATTAAACCATTAATATCTCTAAAACGTGACGTTTTACGGGGTTTGGTGCTATTTTGTTTTATGTTTTCTGTTTGCATTAATTTCAGCTATCGACTTGATATAGGTTACATGCGTGGTCGCCATTTTGAAAAAAAATGGCGCAGCAGTAGGTATGCTGCACATGCTGGAGTGTCTTAATCGTAAGTTCCCGTTCACCTGCACCTCGGATGACCTAAAGAATGCCACTGATGCCGCAATCAACGTGGCTACCTAAAAGGCTCGTCAATATTTAAAAAAAAACACTAGGAAGAGTATAGTTTTATTTACCATGTGCTACTAAACACTAAACGTTGCCGGATCTACCTAAATAGAAAAAAAAAATTAAAACAGTACTGGTGACCAGTACCCAGATATAGTTTTAGGATCACAGTCTCATACCATTTTCATTTAGGTATACAATGCAGCATTAGGTAAATTTTTAACCGGATGAACAGTGGCAGTGGGATGTTGACGTGTGATCCCAAAATGTTTCTGTAAAATATTGTATACCCTACTGTACTGTACAGCGCCGCGCCGTGCGAACTGCCGCTAAAGTTAAGCAGTGCTATTCTGTAAAAGCCTCACCGTGAAAACTAAGGTGAAGTGAGCTTGATGTGAACTGTCATTCCACCTGATATTAGGGATTGACACTATTGACAACTCACTTTGTGCTCACTTCACCTAAGTTTTCACTGTGAGATTTTTACAGAATAGATCAGCAGTATTTATTTCGATAATGGCGTAACAACAGGGTCCTTGAGATCGGACAGAGGAAATACCAAGCATGTATGAGGTGTCCATCTTTCACTTTCAGCTGGTGTGGTGACTACCTAATTGAATTCTTGAATGAATTAGGCAATGAAAAGGGTTGAAAATCGAAATACTTACACATCCGTTTTACGACGACTAGTCGTCCACTGTACATGTGCATGTCAATGGCCGAAGAGGATGTCAGATTTTTAGTGCAACTGGTGCAAGCACAGAACAAGCAAGATGGTACAGACGCCCGCACATCAAGCTACTACAATCTGTCAAATATCTTGTAACAGATTTTCAACTTTACTGCTAAAACATAAGGCTCAAAGTTGATGGGAAAATTTGACAGTTTCGGGTAGCTTGATGTGCTGGCGTCGTACCTGCCTAAAGGATTTTTGAACGTAAAGTGCTAAATACGCTGCCGACCTAGAATCTTAAACCTGTCTATATATTGGTGTTGACTAAAGAGCTGAGGACTACAATGTTCCACGCACTAAGGCTCTAGCTAGCTAGTGCGAGTTTTTTTTTATACCTAGTCAATCGCGCTTACTTTATTATTGTTGCTAGCGGCGGTACTTCAGTTTCAGTACATTTGTAGGTACCTACCTACTAATCAAAATGATTGAAAAAAGCTCTCTTCGTCTCCTTGGGTCTTCAATCTTTGAGAACTCCTTTCTCGTTTTTATTGAGGAAAAATCCAAAAAATTCAATTACGTTTCGGAAAAATTGTTCCAAATTAATAGGTATGCATTCCTACCATCGACACGAAAAGAAATGCACATTGAAAGATAGTCAACTGAGCGAATAATTACACATATCTGCTGCTGTTTTGCTTATATCTTATGGATGGTGTACATTGAACGGCTGGCGATGGATTACCTTACCACCCGATCACGCGGCATCATTGGCTATATGGTACAATGCGCGACACGAAAGATGAGACTTGACCCCGCCTCCCGTGCTCTTTCTAGCGCCCCTATGACTATGACAGTTCACTGCTGGACATAGGCCTCTCCCAGGCTACGCCACAACACCCTGTTCTCCGCCTTTCGCATCCAGTCTGCCCCAGCCACCAGCCAGCCAGCTAGCTGGGGGCGTCCCACGCTACGCTTGCCAATGCGCGGTCTCCACTCCAGGATGCATCTGCTCCAACGGCCATCGGTACTTTGACAAACATGGCTAGCCTACTGTCAATTGAGCTTGCTTACTCTGCAAGCTATGTCGATAAATCCGGTTCTTTAGCAGATAATTTTATTTCAAATGGCCCCGTCCCGCGCTCAGACCTCATACCGCTAAAGAGACCTAAAATCGTGTACTGCGCGAGTTAAACTACGTGGTGTATCAAGTCTCATCTTTCGTGGCACGCATTGTACCTACTGGAAAATTATTTGAATACCTACCTAGTTCAAACAAATTCCTTTTTAAACAGCGACTTACATTTCCGTTGCCTAATTCAGCCCTTGACATCTTTCCAGGGGCACAGTCTGGGGTCACTTCAGCCAACTAGCGGTGTGGAACCTTCAAGCTGTTGGCTGCGGCGCCGTCCGTCACGGGGCCCACCATCCTCGCCTGCTCCTCGTGTGTGACTTCTCCCACACCAACATGCTGGGGCAGAGGACCCTGGTGTCGGGGTCTTTGGCACCCTGTCCTATTCATACGACGAGGAGACTACGGACTGCATACCCGTTACTATGCGGACCGGTAATAATTCTCTGATATATATTTTTACTAGCTGCGCCCCGCGGTTTCACAAGCGTAAATGTCGATCCCGTGGGAATATCGGGATAAAAAGTAGCCTATATGTTAATCCAGGGTGTCAGCTACCTCCATACAAAATTTTATCAAAATTGGTGCAGCCGTTTGAGCGTGAAGAAGTAACAAACATAAACACACACACACAAACTTTCGCCTTTATAATATTAGTGTGATTTTGGTTATGGATTTTTGTTCGTTTTTCGGTACCTACGTTAAATTGACTGTGCTTTCTGATCGGATCTGAATTATAATAGTCCTCCAGACCGAATTTCAGCCATGTCAGGTAATCTCAGAGTAGACTAGCCATCTACGCGGGAGATATTATAGCGCGCAAGTATGTGCGTAGTCACCTGGTGCACTCACTATTCCCTCAGTTTCATTGTCCGATGGGTCGGCAATCCGACACGACCGGAGAGAGATCAGGTGCAGCACCAACGGCTTAACGTGCTTTCCGAGGCACGGGGGCATCACACCGCCAACTTCCAAACTCCGGGACCTGAATAAACATAAGTTAAGTTAAGCTCATCAATCCTAGAGCCTAAAATTAGAAGACATGTAACATCTACCAACCCGCAGTGGGCCCGCTCCCTCTCACAGAGAGGAGACCTGTGTCCTAGCAGTGGGAACATTATAGGCGCATTATGCTAAGCTAGATATATTCCTGCAGATAGATCGGAATAATACAATCCTACGAGTACTTAGATGACAACCTGCTTCAATTTGTCACAACATCCGGGTAAAGTTATAGACAAGACACAAAACACAAATAGCGCACACTGGCCGCACAGCTGCTGGACTAAAGTGGAACTGGGCTGGCCATATCTGCCGCATGTCGGAGCAGCAATACGCAAAAGCCACCAGTCACTGGATCCCAAATGACAGGAACGAATGCGCGGCACACCCAGAAAGAGATGGCGGGATGAGCAGGTGGCCTACCATGATCTAATTAAAAACGATTCAAAAACAAGACATTTCAGTTTAGGCTCCTAAACTGCATCGCTTGAGCTGCTCTATGGACGTCATGGTACCAAACAAGTATGAATGAAACCAAAACTTGTGACTCAGTTTGGGACAATCGCTGTCAGCAGATGGCACGGCCTAAACTGTATCGTTAAACTGACGTCATGGTACGAATTAGAAGAACAGTTCAGTTTAGGTCCTAAAATGGATCGCTTTAAGAGCTTGTGGTAGGCCTTCTGGACTCCTTCTTAAAGGATTGGCCCACAATCGCGGGACAACACAGGCTGATAATAATAAAGTAGGGTACAGAGGCAAGCACATTAAGCTACCACAATCTGTCAAAATTTCCCAATTGAATATGAACCTTATTCCTTTGTGGTAAAGTTGAAAATCTATCAAAGAAATTTGACAGATTGGGGTAGCTTGATGTGCTGGCTCTGTACATAAATATTAAACACTACATGTTCCAGGTACGCCATCCAGTTGCTGCGGAACGAGAAGAGATAGAATTGGAGGACAATTATGAAGATTATGAAGAAAAACGTGAAGACAGTGACATCGCAACAGTTGAAGCCGACGACGTTCCACCACCAAGTCTTTGGCTCTCCAACTCTAACAATCGATTTTCAAATCAAAAACCGACGCCTAAAACTACGACAATCAGAGACTTTCCTGACGTGACTAGGAAAATTGGTACTCAGATATATCGAGGTAAGTTTGAATAGAAAAAGTAGAGGCTCTTTGTGAGGGAACCTCGTCTGGAGTAGTGTACCACAACCATACCTATTTCTGCGAGCAGTTGTGGCCCAGTGGTAACGGCTACGACTTACAAGTTGTAGGTCGTAGGTTCGAACCCTGACAGGTGCTTTAAACTTTCTGTAAATTATTTCATCACCACTGCTCTTAAAACGGTGAAGGACAACATCGTGAGGAAACCGGCATGTCCTTGAACCAAAAAAATCGAAAACGTGATATCCACCAACCCGCACTGGGCGCGCCTGATGGATTATGGTCCAATCCCTCTCACAGAGAGGAGGCCTGTGTCCCAGCAGTGGGAACATTACAGGTTGTTTATGCTATAAGTAAGTACCTATTTCTGCAGCCAAGCTGAGTTGCTGTGTTCCGGTGTAATTACAGACACATGAGGCATTTCAGCTTTGTCTCTTACGTAAAATGTCCGGAGGCGGCGTGACCACGTACCACTAAAGGGGCCGGTTTACCAGTGAGATCGTTGCGTAGGACAACAGCAATATTCATTGCGTTATTTACGTTGCCGAGCAGATGAATTTTTGAAATATCTGAAGCAATGGATTATGAATTTCCGTCACAATCCTTCGGATTGCGATGTGTGTGTTACGTAATTGAGCCTTCAAAGACATTCGCTATCTGTATATAGCATGCCATGTTTTCTAAATTTTTAAGTTTTTTAAAGTTTAGTAAAGCAACAAATCTACAACCTACTAACTGTTAATTCAGTTCAGAACTTAGGTAATTTACATTCACTCAACTATAAACTTTAATTTGATGTAGTCTAAGTTGATTTTTGAGTGATAAAGAGGTCTTCATCAATTTTGTTTACAAATAAATATGAACTTTATCTTGCATGACATTGAGTTTGTTGTTCCAAAACATAACAATTCTCCGTGATTCTAAGTAATTAAAGATTACATATAAACATGATTTCCTTGTAGAATTCCAAACAACTCCAGCGACGCGAGCAGATTCGGCAATCCAGAAATTAGATCGAGAGTTGGAACAGAAGACGCGGAACAAACTGCAGAATTCGAACGTGATCCACAAGCAGGTTCACAACACGTTTGACAGCAATCAGTTTGAGAACGTCGAGAGGAACGACTGGGGGGCCAGGAAGAAGCATAACTTTGGGCAGTGGCGGTGAGAGAGACTAACGGCCGAACCCAATAATTACATATCTGTGGTGTCTGGGAGAAACCTGTTAAGTCCAAAAACGTAATTTTTCAGTATAAGACTTTTAAGGTTCAAGTTTATCAGTTAGGTAGAAGAAAAAGCCAACCACCGCTACGATTCTCCCACTCCTATGATAGTTACACTTATCAGCAATAGACCAAAATAAAATATGAATTTTTTTAATAACAACATAGTACAAAACTAAAAAATTACGAAAATGGAGTTATATGGAGTTATCAGGTTTCTCCCAGACACCACAGATATTATCTATCACCAGTTTTGGCATACTGGAGGTAGAAAAACGTATCTAGTATAGTAAAAGTGTACAGTGCTACACACCACCCTATTTCAAGTTAATCAAATATCAACTTTATTTCAATGACGATTAAGTTGATTTTAGACTGACTAGCACTATTGAAAAATTTATAAAAATGTTTGAAGCTATAGTGTAAACTGAACTTTATTATGTAAGAATTAAAGTTATTTTTTCCATTAATTCATTTTTGGCAAATATGAATTAAAATGGAAAAATCGAATGGAAGCCTTGAGATTTTACAGAATAGATGAGAGCAAGGCTAATAAACAAAAAACCAGCTAATTTTGGTTTTCACTTTTACTGTTTCCAGTCAAAACCAAGAGAATCCAGAAAACGTGGAGGAAGTGATTCCTCTGACTATACCTCGTCGTGAGATCACGGAGACTTTTGAACCCACCCAAGCTGAGGTCTACCGCACTGTAGTAAAAGAAGATGTTAGTAACTACCAGTATACCAGCCTGGTACTGTCCCACTGTCCCACTGTCCCACTGGCCCACTGGCCCACTGGCCCACTGGCCCACTGCTGGACAAAGGCCTCTTCTCATTTAGTATTTTTGTCTCACGGAACGACGCGCGCTTTCTTATGATAACCAAGTGTACAACACACAGTAAACGTCTGCATGAAGACGAGTGGCGTCTGCACATATCACACACACACGCACACACCCTCACTTCCGATTTCGCCATTGTCTCGGATGGTAGTAAGAGCTCCTTTTTTTTTGTTGCGCGGTGGAAATCCTCATGGACTTCCTCCATCGTGAGGGGGACTGAGGGGCATGCCGGACTCTTACCGGCTAAAACCACCGCGGTGTTCCACCTCTACCTATGGCCGGGGGTGCGGGATTCGCATTAGCATTCACCGCTCCGTACTAAGAGCTCCTGCGCTACAGAAATGACGCATAATTTTAATACGAATTGTTGACAATAGTTGGGGAAATCGTGCGTTACGTATAATGTTTATCTATTTCGGTGGACAATCCAAGTGTCAAGCTTGAATTTTTGAAGTGAAGTTCCACAAATATCGATCCCTTCATCACAATTGTTAAGATGTCTGCGAAGTCTCTGGACTGGAGAGTTAGACCCTGGAACAGTTCTGCGAAATGGGGGACGTAACAGTTTGATATGGTATTTATATGGTAGGTTGAATTTAACCTTCTTTGATAGTTCGGTGAAGTAGTCACGACCTCACAAGGTCAACTACGAGATGCCAGGAAAAAAAAATAACCTTCGTAACAACTGGGGACAGTCTATTTTACTCTGAAGAATTAAATCAATATTATCTCTACGTTTTTCAAGTGAGGTCATGCCCTCAGACCCCTCAGACCAAATAAAAAACCAAGACAGATGGCTGTCAACAGTAAATGAGTAAAGTGAAACCGGTTTCATAAACATGTGTGCACTTAGTGAGGTGTAGTTTGATTGTAAATGTATGCGTGTATGCACAGAGCGGAGGTGTAGTTTTGGCACGCTTCACTGTATTGTTCGCACCGCTATGTCTTGACTTTTTTACTTGGTCTGAGGTCATGCCATGGTCATGGACATGTTTTTATTTTGCAGATACCGCACTCTGCTGTAGAAGCTTACCGGCCAACAGCCAGGGAAGACAACACTGGACATGATGTAATTACCTTTTAACTTCATAATACATAGTGCAAGAAGGTTATTTCGGCGTGTGGCCAAAATCGGAACCATGCCGCCATCTTGGTATTTTCACAAATTTTTACATGTCATTCGAGCGCCAAAAGTTCTTGTAACAGTGTACTATCTGTGGTAGACCGCTAAATTCAAATATTCTTACATTTTTGAAATTCACAGGTCAGTGTCAGGTTGTATCTTGATCAAAATATGATTCGCGATTATAATAGAATGTATTTACAGAATTATAGTCATTAAAATATCTCTTTAAGGTGAATGCGCAGTGGTAGACCGCGAAATTCAAATTTTCTTACGTTTTTTGCAATTTGCAGGTCAGTGTCAGGTTGTATCTTGATCAAAATTTGATTCGCGACAATAACAGGTACGTATTTATAGAATTATAATCATTAGAATCATTAATACATCTTTCTAAGTTAGATTTGTACCACGACAACAAATCTCTTATGGAAAACTGCTTAGTAGTACAAATCTAACTTAGAAAGATGTATTAATGATTCTAATGATTATAATTCTATAAATACGTACCTGTTATAGTCGCGAATCAAATTTTGATCAAGATACAACCTGACACTGACCTGCAAATTGCAAAAAACGTAAGAAAACTTGAATTTCGCTGTCTACAACTGCGCGTTCACCTTAAGAAGCTTTGGCACACTACCACGACATTATAATTATTACCTATAATATTATACGATATTACTGTGGACGTCCACGTCCATAAAATATATGGAAATACGAGCACGTTGTAACGTTATCGTGGGCGGAAATTCAAAAGCATCTTCATATATTTCTATACTTTTTACGAATACTTCCCGGTGTTATCGTGATGTCGTGGACGTCCGCGATAATATCGTCACGATAAAAATTATAAAAGCGTACATTGTCAACGAATGATGTCGCCGGATTTTTGTTATTGGCATGGCTACTGCGCTACGGATCGCAGGTTCGATTCCTACAAGTGTAATCAGCTATTTGGATGGCCTACTAATAGTTGTTGTGGTTATCCAAAACACGAAAAAAATACAGATTTTAATGTAGGTCCTCTAGGTACTTTTAGAATAGTTCTGATAAAAAAATGTACCTACTTAAATAAAATAAAATGTTAATGTACAGTCAACAAAAGAGATATGTATTCAGGATCGTCGGATATAGTTGAAGTTTAGTAAGAAACCGATGGATGTTCTCAAATAAAATGTTTATTAATAGAATATAATCGGACGATCCTGCATACTTATCTCTTTTGTTGATTGTACCTAATTTTTTTTTATTGCTAAATGGGCCCGCTCTTGATCTCGATCATGCCGATGGAAAGCGATAGATGAGGTCTATGATGAAACGAGCGTGCCCAGAAGATGCCTGTTCACTCTTGATTAGAAGAAAATGTGATAAATGTAAATTTTTGTTGATGTTTATTTTTATTTTCAGGAAGCTAATTTCCGTCAGCGATGGCGACAGACAAGGCTAAGGCCTCAAAGGTAAGACTTTCCTATATTTGAATAGGTGCTCAACTTTACAGGGTGAGGTGAGGTTGGTTGGGAACCGATTTCTGTTTCTTAGCCCAGTAGGTATTGGCCGGGGTAGCGGGATCGTCCGAAAGGGTTACCGCTGCCACGGAACATAAAGGGCTAAGGAAGGAACACGGGTGGGTTTTAGTCAGTAAGAGTTTGCCACTCCCTTCCGCTCCACCCAGATCGGGAGGAGTCATTAGATGATTTCCCACCCAAAAAAAAAGGCCCAAAAGAAAGGCCCACAAAAAAAAATACTCTAGTATTGGGGGAAGTGACGCATCCGGCCGTGGTATACGGTCCATGGTCGGAAGCGAAAACGCTTGGGATGTTGTCGCCTCTTTTTGCGAGGGAGTGATGCATGCAAAGGAGGCGGCGGAGAGGGAGAGAGAGCATACGTTTGCCGCACTGATACCAGTCTGGGGTGCTGCGAATGTATCCCTCGGGCTCCCGACTAGTGGTAGTAGAAGGAACAGTCTTTTAGTCGGTAGGATTACGACATAACCCTTCGTTTTCCCCAGATGGTACCCATGAGGATTTCACAACGGATAAATACAAAAAAAGTGACACGTCTACAAACTTTCTGGAGATAAGAGTATTTTTAACATAATGATAATTGTTTGCAGGCCAGGTGCAAATGCTCTACTCGCGTTGTCCTCCACAAGCAAACACTCTAAGAAAGAATTTATTGTAAGTATTTATGAATCTTCATCACCCTTCGCTCTTTTATCCTGATTTATTTGGGGTCGGCGCAGCCATGGAGCAATGGTGTCCAGTGGTAATTAACGGTCGCGACTTTCAAGTTGTAGGTCGTGGATTTGAACTTAAGCAGGCACATTAAACATTGTGTAAATTATTTCATCGCAACTGCTGTCAAAATAGTGAAGAAAAACATAGTGAGGATACAATACTAGAACCAGAAAATCGAAGACATGTGACATCCACCAACTCGCACTGGGCCGGCTTGGATTATGGTCTTCTCTCTCTCACAGAAAGAGGAGGCCTGTGTCCCAGCAGTGGGACTGGGAACATTATGGGCTGATTATGCTATGCTTATGCGGCGCCAGCATGTGTTCTTCTATGGAAGAAGATCATCATCTCAATTAACCCTCATCTCAGTAGTCACTCCTTTCTAGCCATATCGTCTTCCATATAAACCATCTTTCGTTTCTCTGGTCTTCCCCAAGTCATAAAGCCAATTCTTTCTAATTTAGATAGATACCTCTTGATGAAAACAGAAGAACTAGTGAGATTTATGAATGACGATCATCGCTTTATGTAAAATGCTGGTTTAAAATAAACGAGATATGCAAGACTTGAATTTGGTATCTGGTCAGAGCATTGACAAACCAAGCCAAGCTAGCACCCTAATTTGTAATACACTATTAGGCTGGCCGCACACGTCCGATTTCCTGATCAGGATTTCAGATTCGGAGACCCTGAATGCACGCATTTCATACAAAATCGTCTCTAAGCGCATACATTCTTATATTTTCCGGATGGAAATATTCCTGAACAGGAAACCGAATCAGGAAACCGGACGTATGCGGATTGCGGCCTGCCTTAATCACAATCTGAATCATTTTATTATTTATTTAGACCTAATGCACAAGTAAAAAAATACTGTACAAAGACGGACTTAATGCCTGAGGCATTTTCTACCAGTCAAACTTAGGCTGATGCAGAGACAAAACACGGCAGGCACACGTGGCATGGCTTTAATTTTGAAGGTTATTGCAAATACATTCTTCACATGTTTGATAAATTTGTCTGCTCAACATAGTAAATAATGCAATGAATGTTGTTGAACTGTCAAAATGAAACCCATTGCTACTGATAGTGTGTTACGCAATTGCCCCGCTGGTCAGACTAGAAGTCAACCCCAACATAGTTGAAATGAATAATGACTAAATGAAAACTAATGTTTTTTTTAGCAGGCATCACTAAACCTGGACAAAGAAGACATTGACCAGTTATTTCGAGACACTGGCTTCAACGTTCACTGGAGAAAACATACCACATGACCAACAATATAATCACTCATATATTAAGTTGTTTTATTTATTAATCCTACTTAAGGATGATTTTGAGGGGCTTGTGGCTACGTGATAATAGCCGCACGGGGTCTATCGATCAGGTTAAGCTACGCTTGACGCGGTTGGTCCGTGGATGGGTGACCATCTTCACATACCAAGACCCCTCCGTGCCTCGGACAGCACGTTAAGCCGTTGGTCCCGGCTGTTATTCGTGGATCTTTGACAGTCGTTACGGGTCGTCAGAAGCCCGAAAGTCTGACAACCAGTCTTACCAAGGGGTTTCGTATTACCCAGTAACTGGGTTGTGGAGGTCAGATAGGCAGTCGCTCCATGTAAAATACTGGTACTCAGCTGCATCCGGTTAGACTGGAAGCCGACCCCAACATAGTTGGGAAAAGGCTAGGCAGATGATGATCGTACTTTTTTGGCTGCAAAGAATCCCCGTCTAAGGCTGCGTTTCCACTCAGCGGGATTGTCTGAAAGGGTTACCGCTGCCCCGGAACATAAAGGGCTAAGGAAGGAACACGGGTGGGTTTTAGTCAGTAAAGTCTGACACTCCCTTCCGCTCCACGCAAAGCGGGAGGAGTCATTAAAAAAAAAAACCGAGCTAAGCTAGTGTTGTTATTGGTTAGTTTTACGCATATTCCTCGCTACACATCCTCGCTCATTTCTGGTGGAAACGCAGCCTTAAGCACCAGAAACCGCTTCACTCACCCTAGGTTACTGTGTGGGCGGGAATCGCAAAATGGGGTGTCATTGGACCGTTTTTCTTTGAAAAGAATCGCGCCCGAATTATAATCGTAAATTCAGACCGTTACATGGCTATGCCAACTGATTTTCTTGCTCCAAAGTTGCAAGAATCGCGAGGTTACAATCGAAACACATGGTTTCAGCAGGATGGAGCCACGTGTCACACTTCGAATGTGCGTGTGTGCGTGATATGGGATATGTTTCCACAGAAACTGATTTCACGGAGGGGTGACATATGCTGGCCTCCGAGGAGTCCCGATTTAAGTCCAGCAGACTTCTTTTTATGGGGACACCATAAAAGCAAGGTATACACGCTAATAAACCGACAACATGAAGCTGAATATACAGCAAGAAATGGAAGCCATTTCAAAAGAAACTTATACTAAAGTTTTTCAAAATGTTCGTGTTCGTTTGGAATCGCCAAGGACGTCATCTTGGTGGTTTAATTTTCAAAAACTATTTTTTTTTTTTTCTATTTTCAAAAATTAATTTCTTTCTGGGCCATCCTGTACATGTGTATAAAAGAAGAAGGAAAAGAATCATAGGGCATCAAAAAGTTCGTCCGCATCGCTGTGAACAGGAAAAGCACCCAAAACGTCGGCAGCATTGTCACGTTGTATGGCGATGCTGATTCTTTGGCCAAAAAATAGGCCAGCCCTCTGGCCACTTGAAGATTCGACCAACCACTTGGCAACATCTCAAAAAACAAGCGGGACCTCGGACTAGGGTCCGAATGCCCACTTAATTTGTAGGCCCTGGTGTTTCAACCACAAACGGCTCGAACATATTACTCCAATGAATAAGGTTGGAATATTTTCGCCGGTTGAGATTTTCCGCACGCAGCAGCCACCTGAAGCTAGAGTTATACCTCTCGCGTCCGGCGGTTCAAGCCATGGTCCGGAGCGAGAGAGAGTGGGAGGCAGTTACCTCCTTCTGCGAAGCAGTCATGCTAGCGAAGGAGGTGGCGGGATGGCTGAGGGAGAGGACCTCACGTCCCAGCCGCCGCGGGAGACGCTCCGGACGTCGGGAGCCGCGTGACGACTCCCGGCCACCGTAGGCGCGGGCCTGCGGACGGAGAGTAATGGTAGCTCACCGTCCGATCAGGACCAGCACCCTAATTGCGCAACACACTATTTATCTTAATCTGTATCATTTTGAAGGATATTGCTAATCCATTGCTTCATAATGTTCGAAAAAGTTTCTGCTCAACAACGTAAATAACGCAATGAATCTTGTTGAACTGTCAAAATGAAACCCATTGCTACTGATAGTGTATTTTCGCAATCACCCCGCAGGCCCGCGCCGGACTGCGCGTATGTGTTCCACGCGCGCCTCAAAGCGATAAAGAGATGTCAGCATAAAGGAAGGGGCCCGCTAGGGCCGAAGCCTGCCGGGGTAACGGGATCGTTCGAAAGGGTTACCGGCTACCGCTGCCCCGGAACATAAAGGGCTAAGGAAGGAACACGGGTGGGTTTTAGTCATTAAGAGTCTGACACTACCTTCCGCTCCACCTAGAGCGGGAGGAGCCATTAGATGAATTCCCAACCAAAAAAAAAAAAGCTAGAGTTATAGAAATGCAGAATCTTTGGATTTCTATCATCTATCACATTTCCGTCAATTTGGTGACATCTTAAAATTTTTCCCCTACTTATGATCTAAAAGTTCGAACTTGAACCGAGATAATTGAAATCAATGATTTCTGTTGAAAATCAACAATGTGTATATTGTATATGTACATATAAATCAATACTTATTTTGTTCTGCGTTAGACATTGATTATATAATTATCATCATCTGCCTAGCCTTTTCCCAACTATGTGTCGGCTTCCAGCCTAACCGGATTATATATATTTTTATTTACTTACTTAATTTATAAACAGTAGTTGCTGTTGTCTGTGATGCGTTGTTGTTAGTATTGTGTTGGTGTTGTTGTAATGTGTTGTTCTTGTTGCTTCGGTGACAACTTGTGCTGTCGTTGCCTACGTTGTATCTGTTGCATCTGGCTTTGTTCACTTTTGCTTGAAATGTGTGGAGTTGAAGATGTATGCCCTACGGACGAATAAACGCATGAAAACAATGATGAACGTAAAACAATACCTATCCCAATTCCCCATCTTGATAGGATTTAGGAATATTCCATTTTTTGATGCCGGATATTGTGGTTTTTGGGACAAAAATTGTGATGGTTTTTGCCTAGTTTTTGCGACAATTTATTTATGTGAATATTATGAAAGTTTTAAAGAAATAAATATTTTGGGTAGCTGGATGGGTGTTTCTTTGATATTCTTTTATCCTGATACTAGCTGACCGACAGACGTTGACCTGTCCAAATTTCAACAGTAATTCATACAAAAATCCCATAATAAAAAGGCCGTTTGTTCCCGAATTTTGAGCTAGTTTCATATATAGATTATTCTTGAATTTAAAATTTGTAGGTAGGTTTTGTTGTGAAGTTGGCCAGAAATAAGTTATGTACCTACCGTAATTAAATAATTATATACATATAGTCGAGCACCTTACGCTCTATAAATGCTTGCACTTATTAGGGGAGCACAGGGTATTGAGAGCTGTCGGTTAATGGGAGCCATGGTCACCCATGGTGATTGAACGGAAAGTATGCACATTTGCGCGATCGTAAACACTCGGCCGCTTTCGTCAACCATTGAGAAACTTCGCCTGACGAACACGAGCCGTTAGTACCATGCCTGCATGCATGTTTCTACTGGCCCACCACTGTTAAATTGAAACCACCAAATACAACAACAGTATATAATTATATTTTGCGCAGTATTATAAACGAGGGCTAAATGGAGCAAAGAGTGCAACGACAAATGCTCACGCATATCAAACATTTTTAAACACACTTTAGCACAATCAGCCTATACCTACTGTTCCTACTGCTGGGACGCAGGCATTCTCTCTGTGAGAGCCGTAAATCACCACGCGGGCCCAGTGCGGGTTAGTGGATGTCACATTACTTTGATTTTTTTGGTTCTAGGACACATAAAAAAACACTTGCAATGGAAAAATAAAACAAAATATGGATTGATCAATGATTAATCATCACTAATACAACAATGACATTTCCAACAGTCACAGTCGCACTCGATCCCGATTAGATGACACAAATACGCAATGGCGGTGAAGCAGAAGATACATCTTAGACTACCACAGTAGTTGCAGCAGCACATCTATATCTTCCCATATATCTGAAGGGTCATCATCTGGTTGATTATGGGGACTTGGAGGACCCTGGTGGTTGGCCACAGAGAGCTGGTTGGATGAGTGTTGATTCATTACTTTATTATATTACGTAATATGATCAGAAGTTTAATGGCACAGTGGGTTTTAGAGGACTTCACTGCAATGATTTAAATCTTGCCTTACAATAATATGGCATTTGGGTAGGTTGCCAATAAGTTGATCGAGTTCCTTTTTTTACTATTAAGTAATTTGTTACTTCGTAATCATAATTTTTAGAGGTAGGTATTGAATCATAAAGAAGAAAATATTTATATTGAATTAATGTCAAAAGACTGTTTACAAGTTGACACATACGTTTCAAAGCACTGCACAGGTAATCAAGAAGAGGATATAAATACCAAACGAATTAAAAGAGTTTAAACCCTTCTCACTGGGATTTATAGATACCTAGCCTAGCTATTGTTCCTTGTGGCGCACAGTGGGTCAAAACTGCTATATGGGTTTTAAATTATTTTAATTCGTTAGGTTTTTATCCTCTTTTTGATTACCTGTGCAGTGCTTCTTTGAAACGTATGTGTCAACCATAGAAATACTGTTTACAACTGTTGTAAACAGTCTTTTGACGTTCATTCAATATAAATTTTCTTCTCTATTATTCAATAAGTACCTCTGAAAATTATGATTACGAAATACAAATTACTTAAAGTAAAAAGGAACTCGATCAACTTATTGGCTACCCAAATGCCATATGAGAGCCCGTAAGGCAAGATTTAACTCTTTGCAGCGCGAGGTTCTCCAGAAACCACTGTGCCATTACAATTGTGAACACATTAGGTATGTAATATAAAGTAATGATTCAACACTCATCCAACCAGCTCTCTGTGGCCAACCACCAGGGTCCTCCAAGTCCCCATAATCAACCAGATGATGACCCTTCAGACATATGGGAAGATATAGATGTGCTGCTGCAACTTCTGTGGTAGTCTAAGATGTATCTTCTGCATCACCGGCATTGCGTATTTGTTTCATCTAATCGGGATCGAGTGTGACTGTGAATGTTGGAAAAGTCAGTGTTGTGTTAGTGATGATTAATCATTGATCAATCCATAAATTGTTTTATTTTTCCTTTGCAAGTGTTTTTATATGTGTCCTAGAACCAAAAAAATCAAATGTGACATCCACTAACCCGCACTGGGCCCGCGTGGTGATTTACGGCTCTCACAGAGAGAATGCCTGCGTCCCAGCAGTAGGAAGAGTATAGGCTGATTGTGCTAAAGTGTGTTTAAAAATGTTTGATACGCGTCAGCATTTGTCGTTGCACTCTTTGCTCCATTTAGCCCTCGTTTATAATACTGCGCAAAATATAATTATATACTGTTGTTGTATTTGGTGGTTTCAATTTAGCAGGGGTAGGCCAGTAGAAATTACCGCCACTTTTTACGAGTTGTAGGTCGGAGGCTCGAACCCAGACAGACGCTTTGTACCTACTGTGTAAACTATTTCATCATTAAGTAATTCTCTCAAAACGGTGAAGGAAAACATCGCGAGGAAACCGGCATGTCCTAGAACCAAAAATTCGAAGTCATGTGACATCCACCAACCCGCACTGGGCCCGCGTGGTAGATTACAGCCTACTTCCTCTCGAAGAGAGAAGGCCTGTGTCCCAGCAGTGGGAACTTATAGGCTGATTATGCGGGCGCAGCAAAGCTTCTTTTCGAGCCATTTATAAATTTGTCAAAATTGAAAAGAGGGAATTTATTACCGGTTTATATGAAAAATCCTTTGATTTATTGACTTGGAACTTGGCCCAAATACTTAGGTACTTACCTGAATAAATAATTATCATAGTAATAAAAATGAAAAAAAACTATAGGTCTGCGACCGGAGTCGCGGGCAAAGTGCTTGTTTGTAATAAGTGCAAGCATTTATAGGGCATAAGGTGCACGACTATATGTATAAGTATAATTCTTTGGTTACGGTAGGTAGGTACCTACATAAGTTATTTCTGACCAACTTAACAACCAACCTACGAAAGTAGAAATTCAAGATGATCTATATGTATATATACCACGTAGAATCTAGCTCAAAATCGAGAACGAACGGCCTTTTTACTATGAGATTTTTGCAATGATTTCAATACATAGGTAAGTCAACGGATTTTTTTATGAACTCTTAAAATTTGGCAGGTCAACGTCTGTCGGGTCAGCTAGTATCAGGATATAAGAATATCATAGAAACACCCATCCAGCTACCCAAAACATTTATTTATTTAAAATGTTCACAATAGTGTTTAAATGTATTTGCCTTAAATAACAAAAAAAAAGTTTTGTACTTTTTTCGATACCTACTTAAATAACTATGATAGTGTAGAACTATAGCCAACAGCAAGCCAAATAATAAGAATAAAGTAGTTGTAAAGGAAGATCTTTCAAGACTTGGCCAAATTTTAGCAGTTTCCGTTTCATTACATACTTACAACAAAAAATTTAAATATGTTTTTTCCGGGCAAACTATCAGTTTTAGAAAAAAACGTTTCAAAACAATTATTCATCAGAATGTCAGATTTTTCGACAGGTTTTTTTTTTAATTGGTGAAAAACTTATCTCTGGCCAAGTAACAATCAAGGAATATACAATAATATTGAATTGCTTTAATTGCTACTTAGCCCTCTTTCTCTCTCCTAATTTTGCTATGCCCGACAGAGTCCATATTGCTATCTTTTACTTTGTTATGCCATCTATTATTATGTAATACCTACATTAAATAAATATGGAATGCAATAAAGAATTGATTGCCTATTGAGTAGGTATGTCCTTGTAAAATACCTATGTTGAAAAAACAGTCAAAAATAATCGCCGCCTACCTGTATCATATCAGTTGTTTACCTACTTTACTATCACACTAATCATATACAGGCGAAAGTTTGTGTGTGTTTATATATATTATTATAAATTCAACATTAATGATGTAACTAATATTTTTGTAAAAATATAATTTAAAAGAGTGTCCATGGAGTTTCTTGCCCGTTCTTCTCCATAGGTACCTACGCTTTGGAATGGGCAACTAGCTTCATTTTATTTTTGACTGACCGACTTCTTGACAATTCAAAAGTGTCTGTAAATGGTTTAATTGAAATAAATGCTTTGAGTTTGAGTTTGAGTTTATATGTTTGTTACTTCTTCACGCTCAAACGACTGGACCAATTTAGATAAAATTTTGTATGGAGGTAGCTGACACCCTGGATTAACATACTGTATTTACAGCTACTTTTTATCCCGATATTCCCACAGGATCGACATTTACGCGGGTGAAATCGCGGGACGCAGCTAGCGCCACCAGTGATAAGGTGAACCAAGTAATACTAGCACAAACAAATGAATGCGTCATTAACCTGTTGTTCGTGGTTGGTCACCAAGTCATTCTATTCAAATAAGTGTTCGTGACTAATATTATTCACTGTCGACAGTTCACAGTCGAGTAGACGCGTTTCAAGTTGAATCGTGCAAAGTTTATCAAACTAAGTAGGAGTGTGTAGTAAATTCCTACTTCCCTACAACTTTAAGTTTAGGGGTGAAACTGTGGAAATTCCTGAACGCAACAAGTTTAGTGGTGCAAAACTGTGCAAATTCTGTGCAAAATCCCACTGCGGTTTGCATTTTTTGAAGCTTTATGGATTTTGTAGTCTTCAAAAATGTGTTGTTCGTGCAGCTGTGACTGTGGTTCGTGCGGAAAGATCCTGAGATGTCTCCTGTGTGTGACCTGTTTCGTGTTCCTGTTGAGAATGTGTGGTGTGGAAGTAGATGAGGGTTGCTGCGGGTGTGGCGATGAACAATAATAATAATAAATGTCCCATTAAATAATTATTTATGTATGCGTGTTATTGTTGATGAGAGTTTTATTTTGAATTCGAATCAGTACCTCTAGTCACCCGTAAAATAGTGGAGATAACGAATAGTTCACTACTAAAAACGTTAGTACCTACCTAATGGAAACCTTGAAAAGCCTCGAGATCAAGTAGGTAGGTCTATAACTTAATACAAATTAAGGAAAGTGATAACGTAAAATCACGCTTGTTGGGCCCAAAGCGGTGAGCAGAGGTACACATAACATACCATTACGCCGCGCGCCGGTAATCCCCGAAAGATAAGGCAGAGGTGTACCTATATCTAGTACCTACACCCACATTTCGCCAGGGGGCGAGGCTCTTGCCATCATAATCAGCCTATGATGTTCCCACTGCTGGGACACAGGCCTCCTCCCTGTGAGAGGGAGTGGGCCGTAATCCACCACGCGGGCCCAGTGCGGGTTGGTAGATGTCACGACATGTCTTCGAATTTTTGGTTCTAGGACATGCCGGTTTCCTCACGATGTTTTCCTTCACCGTTTTTGAGAGCAGTGGTCATGAAATTATTTACACAAAGTAAAGCGCCTGTCTGGGTTCGAACCTACGACCTACAACTCGTAAGTCGCGGCCTTTACCTCTGGGCCACCACTGCTCTGCTCTTGCCATCATATATCAGAGCACAATTCCAAATTCCGATGAGAAATTCCAGATGGGAAACTCAATAACCTGACCAATAGCCTGACCTGGGATCTACAGTAGGTATGGAAACCACATATATATGCAATCAATTAAACCACATACTTACTTGAATTTTTAAATTGACAAATTGTGGTTAATTTTACCACAATAATTTTCGTCGATGATTACAGGACTATATAAACTTATCTTCTGTCCTTTTCTTAATGAAATAGAAAGAATAAGATGCACTGAACTTAAATGTAGTTTAGTTTGTGAACAACGGTATCGGCATCATTATTTACTTACCTTCGTTTTTATCAGATAAGTAATAATAGCAGTTATAACCTTCTTTTTTATCAGTTTCATAACTAGATGATAAGAAAAACAACTACTCGATGTTGAAGCTAGGTATCTATAGGTAGATTTCTAGATGGAAAGCCATGTGAGTCAAAACATAGGTAAATATCTAGGTAAGTCATTTTGCCGGACCCAGAGATCGAACTGAGGACTTGATGCTCAGCAATCGTGCTAGCGACTACTAGGCCCAAGAGACACACTAGCATAATCAGCCTATAATGTTCCTACTGCTGGGACACAGATCTCCTCTCTGTGAGAGGGAGTGGGCCGTAATCCACCACGTGGGCCTAGTGCGGGTTGGTAGATGTCACATGTCTTCGAATTTTCGTTTTTAGGCCATGCCGGTTTCCTCATGTTTTCTTTGATCGTTTTGAAAGCAGTGTTGATATACAACTCTTAAGTCGTGGCCGTTACACCTGGACCACCAATGCTCCTAGGCGTAGGTAGGTACATAGGAAAAGATACAAGATAAGATCAAATATCTCTCTGCCATATCAAATATTCAAATATCAATGTCGTTTTTAGATTTCCTAGAAGCTAATACCTACTTATCGATAAAATATCTTATCTTATCAATCAAATTACAAATTGGTTTTTCTCATAAGAACCAACGAAGGTTATTCGCTCATAGAAAAGGTAATTCACTTGAACCGTTTTCCTTAAGTTGTAATGACTCATTGGCAATGACACAGTGAATTCAACTTTAGTAAGTAAAATTTAAAGTCGAATTTCGATTGGTCAATGGTCAGTACGGAATGCTAATTTGTCACAACTCACAGGGTTTCGCACTGAGTTGGGAGAACTATGGAGACGGCATATTCTACTATAGAAATAATAGTTATACAAATATCTGTCATATCGACACACACATGTCATAAAGCGTTTTGTTTCTTTTTAACTAATCAAGAGCTGCATATGAAAAGAGAGACGTCAAATGTTTGTCAAGTACTAAATTTGGCAACACTTTTGTGTGACGTCAAAATCATTTCTATGCGTGGTCGGTCGCCATGTTGAATGCCTGGGTTTTTCCTCTATGTTGCCGAGTTTTGTGGTAGATGTGCTGTCAAACGGTTGATTGCTAGTGTTGGGTAAATAGTCGGATGCTTTGAGTTATTATCGATTGTAATCCATAAGTGTCCATTAATAGCCTTGCAATGGATGATAATCCTGCTATTATATGATCATATAATTTTGACAAAAATTGTATGATCTTCTTGTGTAATAAGGAGGAGTTGTGTGTGTGTTTCGAATTTTTCATTACCTAGTTTTGGTTATGGTGATTGTTTATACTTTGTCTCAAGCCAAGTTAAACAAGGTATACATTTGCCGATTCGCGATCTCAATGGTTTTTGTATATATTCTGTTAAATATAGTCGAATAGATGACCGCAACTAATGTATTTTTTTAGCAATCTAGTATTATTTAAATGCCATTAATGTAATAACAAAAGTAATAATTAATAATCGAAGTTTGACCCGAGTATTGAACCTAGGACCCCACACTTAGCAATCGGTCTTGCGACCACTAGACCAACGGGGTAGGAAATAAATAATAATATTTTGTTGCCAGTCACGACATCATAAGTCTCCTGGTCCTGGTTAGTGTGTAAGCTCGTATGAACAATACTCTACACCTGTAGTAAGTAGGTAAATATATTACGAGAATATTGGCCTTCTGATATTAAATGAAGCTTGAGAAAGGTGACAACGACAAGTTACAACGTCTTATAAAACCAAGAAAGATAAAACACCCACAACTTCTAAAATTCTTGTCACTTCAGCTGCATTACATTACGAGGCTAATTCTAAAAATTTAAATAAATAATAGAAAACAAATTCATGTAGGTTAAATAATGTCGATATCAGCTGCGCATGTTGCTCGCAGTTACAACCCTACGAAAGGCGGCCATCTTAACTGCCCGATTTTTGTAGGTATCACGCTAATTTTGTAGGTATGACAAGTCCATAGGTTTTATTAGTCATTGGGGTTTCGTGAAGATGATTAATTAAAATGACGACAAATGACGTTGACGTAACGTGACGTTGACGTGTGTTGACGTTGTTAATGACGTTTTAAGTTGAAGTCATCATCGTAAGTATAAAGTCTATCCAAATGTTTCAAATTGATGTTAATTTCGAAATAAACAAAAGTCAACTTTATTTTAATTAAGTTGAATTATTACTCGTAGATACACTGATTTCAGAGTGACTAGCACTATTGAAAAAGTTATAAAAATGTTTGAAGTTGTAGCGTAAACTGAACGTTATTATGTAGGAATTAAAGTTATTTTTCCATAGACTCATATTTGTTTACATTTTTGGCAAATAAGTCGCGAATGCAGATTAGCTGTGATGCGGTTAGCATGGTTTGGGTGAAGTTAC
Source organism: Hydraecia micacea (assembly GCA_914767645.1). Classification (NCBI taxonomy): domain Eukaryota; kingdom Metazoa; phylum Arthropoda; class Insecta; order Lepidoptera; family Noctuidae; genus Hydraecia; species Hydraecia micacea. Next base: position 3,586,013 of record OU611798.1, read on the forward strand.
AGACAACATAACATCACGCCTGTATTGCCCAAAGGGCTAGGCAGAGGAACAAATACTAGGGTGCTTTTTTTTTTTGGATGGGAAATCATCTAATGACTCCTCCCGCTCTGGGTGGAGCGGAAGGGAGTGTCAGACTCTTACTGACTAAAACCCACCCGTGATCCATCCTTAGCCCTTTATGTTCCGGGGCAGCGGTAACCCTTTCGGACGATCCCGCTACCCCGGCAGGCATACTAGGGTGCTTACAATGGAAATAATATTAAAATTGTGTCTATAGTTGACTATGAGCTCCCTTTGTGAGGTTTTAATGGGTTCTACGACAACTCGACCCCGTGACAACTCAACCCTAGGACATCTCGACCCCGACTCGACCAATTTTTTAGGACGTTAAGCCGTTGGTCCCGGCTGTCATATAAGTACATCATTGACAGTAGAGTCGTTACGGGTAGTCAGAAGCTCAAAAGTCTGACAAACATTCTTACCAAGGGGTATCGTGTTACCCAGTAACTGGGTTGTGGAGGTCAGATAGGCAGTCACTCCATCTAAAATACTGGTATTTAGCTGCATCCGGTTAAACTGGAAGCTGACCCCAATATAGTTGGAAAAAGGCTAGGTAGATTTATTTATCAGAAAGAGAAAGAAAATAAGTAATTTACAAAATTAAATGAGATTATAAGTTTTTAATAATTCTTATTATAGTTTTCATCCATCGACAATATAATATTTCAAGTATATTCATAAAAGTTTCATAAGATACAAAATAACAATTCAAATATACAAGTTATGTGAATCTGACATACACAAGATCTTTAATCATACTTAATACTTACATAAAAACTAATTATAAATCAGCCTATAATGTTGCCACTGCTGGGACACAGGCCTCCTCTCGGTGAGAGGGAGTGGGCCGTAATCCACCACGCGGGCCTAGCGCGGGTCGGTAGATGTCAAATGTCTCTGAATTTTTGGTTCTAGGACATGCCGGTTTCCTCACGATGTTTTCCTTCACCGTTTTGAGAGTAGTGGTGATGAAAAATAATTTACATAAAGTAAAGTGCCTGTCTGGATTCGAACATACGACCTACAACTCGTAAGTCGCGGCTGTTACCACACGGCCACCAGTGCTCACAAAAAAAAAAAACTAAGCTCATAATATAATTACAGTTTTTTTTACAAATAGCTAACATAATGTCGGGTTCCTTCTTCGTGTCGTCTATAGTCTTCATATTCTCAATTCTTCCATTTTATTGACTGCAATGAAGACAACACAAAACTATTATTTTTAAGCAGGTAATCATATTAAAATACCTATTTCTATTTAGTCCGGCCTTCGAGAGAATGCGTTCCTGAGATCTGTCAGTGCAACAATTGTAGTAGCTAATAAAGATCAAATTTGCAAAATACGTATTCGTTCGTTTGAAACTGACGGATGTCAAGAACGTATTCTCTCGTCGGCCGAACTGTTGGTGCCCAAATGGAGCCAAAACTAAACAAAAATGGTAAAATTTGACAATCACACAGTGTCTTAATTTTATATACTTACAGTATTTTATTTTATTTGAAAAAGCGACATGCGTTTTATTTGTGGTTACCGAGTGTAAAGACGCCAGCACATCAGGTTACTACAATCTGTCAAATTTCTTTAATAGATTTTCAACTTTAGCGCTAGAGCATAAGGTTCAAAGTTGATTGGGAAAATTTGACAGTTTCGGGTAGCTTGATGTGCTGGCGTCTGTAAAAAACCAACACCCTGTGAATGTGTGCGCGAAGACGAGTAGCGTCAGCACATAACGCACACACACACACACTCGCTTCCAACTTCGCCATTAATTCGGACAGTACAGAGGCCAGCACATCAAGCTACCCGAACCTGTCAAATTTTCCCAATCAACTTTGAACCTTATGCTTTAGCGATAAAGTTAAAAATCTATTAAAGAAATTTGACAGATTGTAGTAGCTTGATGTGCTGGCGTCTGTACCGAGAGCTTCTGCGCTTAAGTGAATAGGTTAAATGAATTCTAGATAAACTTACGTTATCTCTCAGTGTATTCTCAGCTAGGATGTACTCTTCAGACTGTGGGTTGAGAGTCATCTTGTAGTTGGTGAGAGCTGCTCTGTCCTTCTGTTTAGCTAATGTTTCTATCACTACGGCATGGATCTGCGAAAGAACGAAATTATTATTTTATTTGATGTAGTCTGAGAAATTTACAGTTAACATTTTTATAAGTATCTAAAAACACTATAGTCCGCGCGGAACTAGTTGGCCGCTGAGGGGAGGTGACGGTTCGCAACGCACGTACTGAGTAATGCGCTCCCGCCCCTCCGTCCCACCGCTCACATACCTAAGGCGCGGCCAACTAGTTCCGCGCGGACTATAATTCAATACCGATATGAATGGTAATCACTTTCTTAAAAACCATATCTTTAATGGATTTTATAACAAACTTTCGCCGTCTCTCGTTGTTCTAGTCGGCGCGACGGTGACTACTGAGCGTGGGGTTCCTGGCTCGATTCCCAGGTCGGGCAATGTGTTATTGGGTTTTTCAACTAGGAATTTCTCAGTAGAAACCCGGAATTTGGAAGTTGGGTGTATGATACCCCTCTGTGCCTCGCGCGAAGGTGCGCAGAGCGTCCTGCACCTGATCTCTCTCCGGTCGTGTCGGGATGTCGTCCCTGATGACTATGAGTGTGAGTTTAGGGAGTGTCCACTTGTGTCTGCGCACACGCTTGTGCACTATAAAGGCCTATTCAAACCTAAGCGGTATTCGCTATCGTCTGCGGTAGAGAAAACCGAGTGGGTATGCGGTAATTACTGTTCACACCAAAGCGGGTTTCGCTATCCTTGTGGGTAGAACACCGAGTTCGAGACAATACCTATTAGGTATTGTTTCGCTTGTTGGGCGAAACCAAATAGTATACGGTACTCTGGCACCAACTATTCCGCTCTAGCCGCGGAACTTGATACTAAATACCTGAGCGGAACCCGCGCGGTATGTACCTCTACCCACAGCGGCAGCGAATACTGCTTAGGTTTGAATAGATCTTAATATCTCCCGCGTCGATGGTTAGTCTCCCCTTGGGATGCCATGGCCGAAATACGGTCTGGAGGACTAAGATAACTCATCATCTGCCTAGCCTTTTCCCAACTATGTTGGGGTCGGCTTCCAGTCTTACCGGATGCAGCTGAATACCAGTATTTTACATGGAGCGACTGCCTATCTGACCTCCACAACCCAGTTACTGGGTAATACGATACCCCTTGGTAAGACTGGTTGTCAGACTTTCGGGCTTCTGACTACCCGTAACGACTGTCAAAGATCCACGAATGACAGCCGGGACCAACGGCTTAACGTGCTTTCCGAGGCACGGAGGGGTCTCGGTATGTAAAGATGGTCACCCATCCACAGACCAACCGCGGCAAGCGTAGCTTAACCTGATCGATCGATCTGTGTGGCTGTTATTATTTAGCCACGGGCCCCTAGATAACTGCCGAAATAAATAAATCTCTACCTTCCCCTTTGGGAATACAAGCGTCGAAAACTGACGGGGGACGTTTATTTACCTTATACATATGTGCCAGTCGGAGTCGGTCGTCACTATTGGCTACCTTGTTGACACACGTCGCTAACAGCTGCTTGCTCGCGTGCAAGTCGCTCAGACGAGACAGTAGCGTCTCTATGGGGATGTTGGATGACACTGTTGTACGACCGAACCAGTCCTGAGGATAGAAAAGTGATGAATTTTGAAGGCAAAGCGATATTTTCTCATATACAGGCTGGCATCGACGCGAAACCTGAGGGGCAATTGCGTAACACACTGTCAATAGCAATGGGTTTCATTTTGACAGTTCAACAACATTAATTGCGTTATTTACGTTGTTGAGCAGACACATTTGTCGAACATATGAAACAATGGATTAGCAATATCCTTCAAAATGATTTAGATTTAGATTGATAGTGTTACGCAATTAGGGCGCCGTTGCCATGGATTTTTGATAACCGACGAAACATTTCTACGTCTAGTCATGTACTGAATTCATGGTTACAGTTGCGGTTGTGTTTAAAAGTCAACCTTAAGAGATACGGGGAATCTGTCTTAGGAACTCATCATCTTGGCCTTTTCCAACTATGTTGAGGTCGGCTTCCAGTCTAACCGGATGCAGCTGAATACCAATATTTTACATGGAGCGACTGCCTACCAGACCTCTACAACCCAGTTACTGCGTAATACGATACCCTTGGTAAGACTGGTTGTCAGACTTTCCGGCTACTGACGAAACGTAACGACTGTCAAATATTCACGAGTGACAGCCGGGACCAACGGCTTAACGTGCTTTCCGAGGCACGGAGGGGTCTTGGTATGTGAAGATGGTCACCCATCCACGGACCAACCGCGGCAAGCGTAGCTTAACCTGATCGATCGACCTGTGCAGCTGTTATTACTTAGCCACAAGCCCCTCGGTTGTGTTTGAAAGTAAATAACATAAATCACTAACCTTCTTCGTGAACAGAGATTCCACGATGTCCCACTTGCCGGATTTGGCGTGAACATTCAGCACCACCCAATCGTATTGTAAGGGAGTAATCTGTAATATTAAAATTATTTTAGGTAGATGATTATATTATGTACTAGCAGCGCCCCACGGTTTCACCCGCATAAGTGTCGATCCCGTGGGAATATCGGAATAAAAACTATCCTATGTCCATTCCCGGGACTCTAACTATCTCTATACCAAATTTCATTTAAATCGGTTCAGAGGTTTAAGCGTGAAGAGGTAACAGACAGACAGACAGATAGACACACTTTCGCATTTATAATATTAAGTATGGATTTATACATTCTGCTTATTAATAGTGTCTAGTTCGGTGGCCGAAGTCAGACTACTGAGCGTCCCGAGTTCCGTTCTCAGCTGTGGCAGTGTTATTAGGTTTTTCCACCAGGTATTTCTTAGTCAAGGTTTGTACCTGGGTAGCGGCGAGGTTGTGAGTTCAAATCCCCGGGCAAGAACCAATCTCAATGACTCTTCAATTCGTATGTACCTACTTTCTTAGTTGATCATGGACATCTCTGACACCGGTGAACGAAAACATCGTGAGGAAACTGGACATATAATCCATACTAAATTATAAATGCGAAAGTGTGTCTGTCTGTTACCTCTTCACACCTAAACCGATTTAGATAGGTATAGAGATACTTTGAGTCCCGGGAAAGGACATAGGATAGTTTTTATCCCGATATTCCCACAGGATCGACACTTATGCGGGTGAAACCTCGGGGCGTTAGTTTAATAGGTATAAATCCGAGATCGCGCTTCAGAAAACGTGATAATCAATGCTCCTGCCTTCTCTGTATGAGAAGTCATTGCCTTTCAATGGAACTGCTGGTATTATTAATGGCGATAGACACGCCTCCTATTACGTGGGATTTATAACAAAACTGGTGACGTGTTCTCCATGACACAATAAAGGAGACCACGCGTAATGCGCGCTTTTAACGCATACGTCTTTTTTTACATCGTTCTCACATATTATTATAAATTCAACATTAATGATGTAAGTAACTAATATTTTTGTAAAAATATAATTTAAAAGAGTGTCCATGGAGTTTCTTGCCCGTTCTTCTCCATAGGTACCTACGCTTTGGAATGGGCAACTAGCTTCATTTTATTTTTGACTGACCGACTTCTTGACAATTCAAAAGTGCCTGTAAATGGTTTAATTGAAATAAATGCTTTGAGTTTGAGAGTTTGAGTTTGAATGAACGGAACGTTAGCTAAGGAATTGACGTGGTTTCGTAGTAAGGAATCATTGATAATTATCATCAGCCTGTAGCAGTCCACTGCTGGACATAGGCCTCTCCTATTGCACGCCATTCAACTCGATTTTTGGCAACTCTCATCCAGCTGCTGCCAGGCATCCTGCGAAGATCGTCGCTCCACCTAGCCTGAGGGCGTCCTACCTTACGTTTACCGATTCGCGGTATCCACTCAAGAACACGTCTAGCCCAACGGTCATCGGTTCTACGGCTAATATGGCCGTTGCCACTTCAGCTTGCTTATTCATTGAGTGGTCATAGTGAATTAGGGCCCTGATGACATGTGGGTGTTTGCCTGTACCGTTAGTGAATACAAGCGTGATATGAAGTTTTAATTACCTGATGTCGTTGACACAGCGTGAGGGGTGACATGGCATTGCCGGCGCCTTCATGCCAATGGTTCGTACAGTTATGAGCTAGCCACTGTATCACTGATTTGTAGGCTAAATCCGGTTTATTTACGTGTTTCTGCCATTCTGTTAAAGAATAACTACCTAAATGAATGAATTAGAGACATAGTCCGTCTCATGCTCAAGCTTAAGCTTTTAAGCCAGTGTTTGTATTTGGAACCTTATTCTGACTGGGATAAAGTTCTTAATACAAAATGGACAATTTAGGCCCGCTTGTACCAAAAATCCATACTAAGTATAATATAATAAATAATATCCTAACTTTAATATTATACATGCGAAAGTAAGTTTGTTTGTTACGTTTTCACGCCTAAACAACTGAACCGATCGTCCTGAAATTTTGCATATACGTTGCCAGGTGTACAGAAACGGACATAGGTACCTTTCATCCCGAAAAAAGTGCTGTTCTCGTGGAAAACAACAATAACGTTATTATGATAATAGATGGCGCCACATGTATGGCGCCCTATGTCCGTTTCTGTGCAACTAACAACCGCGTATATATAAAATTTCAGGACGATCGGTTCAGTGGTTTAGGCGTGAAAAGGTAACAAGCAAACAAACTTACTTTCGCATTTATAATATTAGTTAGGATAGGATTTCACGCGGACGAAGTCGCGAGTAGCAGCTAGTAGATAATAAAGTATGGATTACCTAATAACTTCACATAGTCAGCAATCATCTTAGCCTGGTGTTGGTCGACCCCAGGTTGGTTGAAATGGTTGGCCAACAAATTGGTCAGCTTCCTGAACAGAGCGTCTACATTGTTCCCTTGAGTCTTCACTGCGTGTTGGTATTGGTACATCTAAAACAAAATGGAGATGGTAAAGAAAGTCTGAAAGCGGCACCGGTAACTGAAAAGTTATGTGGAAATCGATTGTCATTATACAATATGTAACAAAAACCCTGTCCGATCCAATAAGGGCGTATTCCTGATTCAACATAGGTACTATAAAAAATTGTTATAAAAATGTAACTCATAAAAACCAAAAGTTATTGATTTTTTATTTTTATAATCCATGCGAAATTTAACACTGAATATGGCAAATTTTCATAAGTTGACAACACTCCACCCGTCGGCAAAATCTTTTTATTTTTACCTATTTTTATTTCAAAGAACACCGAGATACACTACCGCGTTGTAGGCACTATTTAAACTAGTCGCCGACTCTTTGATGTCGCCGACTGGTTACCTACCGGCGCGCTATTTGTTACCAACTTGCCAGTCTTTCGTGGAGATAGCTTTCGATCGGACGTCCGTACGTATCACGTGCCGCTAAAGTTTCGCGAATAATGTATTCCAATCAGGATTTTTTAATGTGTTGATGTACTTAGGCAAGACCGACTGTAATTATGCAGCTGCGCGTAGAACGTATGCGCGTGCGCTTGTGACAGTGCTGTCGCCGTCAGAGCGTGTGTTCCAACGCCTGCATAACCGTGTGTACACCACAGGCAGTGTTCACGAGCACGAGTCACAGGCCGCTGATGCTGGAAGACCACGAGAGCGCAACGTTGAAATCGAGGAACAAGTGCTGGATATGTTTGCCGCGGACCCCACGCAAATCGGACACAAGTCACATCACAAGTGCCCTGCAAATTTAGTGAAAAGGTGTCTAATGTGTATTAGTGTTGGAGGTGGATATGTGGAACACAATCGCCGAAGTGTGCAACAACAACAAGTGAATGTTTTAATGAACTGATACCTGCACAGCAGTCGGTATGTACATTGCCACACATCACATTAAAATAAAGCCCTTATTAGGGCTACATTTATTTCAATTAATTGTTTCTTGATAAACAGAATTAGGTCTGAAATCCGAATCACTATGCCTACAAAATAATATCAGCTGATATTCGCGTAGCCATAAGGTCAAGGTATGACGTATAAGTTTGTTTGGCGGCACGCGACAAAGCAGGTTCATGACAAAGGATCATACAAACCGACTAGCTCAGGCGGCTTCTTTGACACAAAACTGTAGGTAGTAACTCGCGAACTTTGTCGAGCGATCAGTGTTGCCTTTGATCAGTTTTTATTTTTTATTTTATTTTAATTATTTTCACTGGGGAAAAATAATAATTTCAAATCCATTAAATGGTTACGTATATGTGTTCGCAGTACGATGCCGAATAATACTCTTAAGGATCGGACAGGGTTTTTGTTACATATTGTATGTCATTACTAGCTTCTGCCCGCGACTTCGTCGGCGTGAAATTTTACCCTTCCCCCATTCACCTTTTTAGGGGTGGAATTTCGAAAAACCATTTCTTAGTGGATACTCATTCTTCACAAAGAACACACACTCCAAACTTCATGTCTCTAGGACCAGCGGTTTAGGCTGTGCGTTGATATAAATAAATAATATAAATAAAATTGTTTATTTGTACACACACAAAACCATATAGTACAAGGAGAAGTCTTAGGATTAAGTTGTACAACAGTGACACAGTTTAAGGCCGAAAACATCTGACTCCTAAACTAGGCAAGAAGCCTGTATCTTAGAAGCCGAAGTTCCCCCAGCTTTCATAGACATACAACAATATAATATACATTGATCGTCGTACAAGTACATCTTTATTTGAGAAAATTAGCAAAAAAATTAAAAATAGAGACTAAAACATTGAGTAAAAATTATATCAGTCAGTCAGGACTTTGAATTTTATATATATAGAGTTTTGAGTATAAATTTCGATGGCTATAAGAGTAAAGAGTAGAGGAAGACCAAAGATACGATGGATGGATTCTGTGAATGATGATATAGTTAGAAAGGGGATGACTGTCGAGATGACGACTAATAGAGAAGTATGGAAGAAAAAGACACGTTGCGCCGACCACAAATAAATTGGGATAAGGGCAGGAGAATGATGATGATGAGATGGTAAATAAAGACTGGCTTTCGAATAGCTATTAGTGGAAATAATTTAGCGATGGGTACTTACAGCAGCTTCTGGACTCCGCCCCAACATTCTGTCGAAAAAAAGAGAAAGATTAGCTAAGGCTTTAGAAGAAAAACCTCTTTAACAGTATCTATTTCTTTCAAAAGGTCTAAAGGCTGGCGCACATTTGTGCGAGCCGCGCCGCAACGCGACGCATTGCAAAAGTAGTTCTTCAATCACTTTCGATCCTTCTCAAACTTCAGGCGCCGCAGACCAAATAAAATAAATCAAATATTTTTATAGTGCTCGAATGCACACAAAATCACACTAATATTATAAAGGCGAAAGTTTGTGAGTGTGTGTATTTATATGTTTGTTACTTCTTCACGTTCAAAAGACTGGACTAATTTTGATATTGGAGGTATCTGACACCCTGGATTAACATATAGGCTACTTTTTATCCCGATATTCCCACGGGATCGAAATTTACGCGGGTGAAACCGAGGGGCGCAGCTAATATCCAATATAAATATCTGTTTATCAAAATGACTTACGTCAGTAGATCAGTGAGTTCAGTAATCTTCCCCTCATTATGTAAGAATGCTATGTAATGGTTCAACGCCACAGATCTTGAGGATAGTAGCTCGTAGACTAGCTTCTTGTTTAGCGTCTGGATGAGGAAGAGAACCACCTGTAAACGAGGTTAGAAGAGGAATAAGTCATATTGTTGATTTAGACCCGTTTCACATTCATAAATGGAACAATTTTTTTTTTAATTATTTGCCAACCCAGTTATTTAATGTGGCAACGCCATATGCGCCCTACGCATCACACTGACGTCACGCAAAAATCCTGCGTCGCGCACACACAACACTCGTCTGGTCGAAGGATCCTCCCTTTTCTATGGAGGGTGAAGAACTTTCCACCCTGTTCCTCACACCTTTATAAAGCAGGGTATTCATTAGGCAACATTTGTTAATAAACACTGTTTATAAACAATTTATAAACAGTGTTTCACAATGTTTCATCATCTCTGAAAACAGTTTATAAACAATGGTGATGAAGCATTGTTTATTAAACATGTTGCCATGTTCCCCACTTCGAGTGGAGAGCAAGACGAAACATCTACAGGTGTGGATGTTGTGCAAGTTTCAGAAACAGTGTTTACAGCAAACTTGTTAATAAGCACGTCATAAACAGTTTATTAACAAATGTTGCCTAATGAATATGAATACCCGGCTTTATAAGAACCAGAACCACAATTGCGGAACAGATTTTCAATCACAATTTGAATGATTTTGAAGGATATTGCTTCATAGGTTCGAAAAAAAAATCTGCTCAACAACGTACATAACGCAATGAATGTTGTTGAACTGTCAAAACTAACGCCATTGCTACTAATAGTGTGTTACGCAATTACCCTGCTGGTCATATCGTTGCTAATCTAACTAAGTGACGTAACTGATTCGAAGCATATTTTACAGGGCAAGCTATTTGCAGTCAACTGCCTCAAGGGTTACCTATGATTGAGGGTAGCTTGCTCTATATACATTCTACTGATACAAAATTGAGCACGTGTGTAATTGGTATTACTACTATTGTTATCGTTTTATTGTTGTAATAATAAAAATATTAACAGATACGTTACTTCATGAGTTCTTTGTTTTTATTTTGTTCGGAATACATGATCAGATATCAGATTCGACTTGGAAAATGTATCAAATTACTATAGTTAGGTCGGCTTAGTCCAAAATATCAGATACGTCGGTTAGTTAGATTAGCGACGATATACGCACGCCGCCGCCAGACTTAAAATGATATTAAAACTTACAGTAAGCACAGCATTCCCATCTCCAATAGCCAGGGCTCCGTCCAGCAGTTCCGTCTTACTCTTCATGCTGCGGTGCACATGCAAGGAACAGCTCCTGCCAAGGGTCAGTCTCTTCAGGGTCATGGCAACTGTCTCCTCTGATTCTTGCTTAGTTTCCTTTGAAGGGTCCTTGCCTGATTGAGCTAGGAGAACTAGAAATGTAAAAAAGATGGTAATATTAATAGAATTTTAAGCAGTAGTTTTCTTGTGAAATTCGTTTTTTATCTATACTTACTAATATAACAAACACAGATATAGATAGATACATAACGCAAGTATCACGATCAGCGGAGCAATTGCATAACACATTATCAATCGGAAACGGTTTCACTTTGACAGTTCAACAACATTCATTGCCTTATTTACGTGTTTACGAGCAGACAAATTTTTCGAACTTATGAAGCAATGGATTAGCAATTTGATTCAAAATTATTCAGATTCCGATTGATAGTGTGTTACGCAATTAGGGTGCTGTATGAAAACCAAGCGTGCCTTTTTTTGACTACCTACGTCACTAGCACTATTAATTAGTGATGGGAAAATCAAATAGATGCAAAGACGCCGCTGCGTGGGGCACCCGTCTCGCCCCACCCGCGGGGCCTAGCGCCAGCGCTCACGCTCACCCAGCCAGCTGCAGTACACATGACTGAGCGCGACAGTGGCGGCTTACGATTTTTGTACGTAAGCTGGTGCGATTTTTGGCACGCACACCAAGTAGTTGATCTTGCGTTATCTAGGTGTCTATATATATCTATATCTGTGATAACAAAGCTGAAGAGTTTGTTTGTTTTTTTTTTATTGCTTAATGGGCGCGCTCTGGACCCCGATTACGCCTGAACGCGCTAATCTCTGGAAATACGATAGGCATTGAGGAAAGACTATTTGACATCATGCAACGACTCAGGAGCTGAGCCAAAAGAAAAAAAAGTCAAAAAGAATGCTAAGCGAAAACTAAGTAATAGTGCGGGCAGGTGATGCGATGCGACGAGATGGGTGGAGGGATCAAGAAACTTCGTGGGGACGAAGTCGCGGGCAGAAGCTAGTTATTAGTACTTACTGATTAAAACTTACTTAGATCCAAAACCTTTGAAGACACCAGACTGTTGAGTGGTACGGCAGCTGACTTGGCGCTGGTGATGCTGAGGTTACTGAATATGCTCTCCTCATTCTGTCCCGATGACTTCTGACCAATCGCCAGGATCTCTTGAGTTGATAACTGGAAAAGTAAAAGTTAAGGTTTGTGAGCACATTCGCAAGAAGCTGGCAGTGTCATCACAACGGTGATATTTTCTCATTGTTTGTCTTATTTCTTTTTAGTAAGTATATTCGTGTATTTATGTATATTTATTTATGCTTATATTTATATGTAATTAGGTATATATATTATATTCATAGTTTTGATAAGTTTATCCGTATCTTTATATTTAAAATATTTATTCCTCAATGCTGCTGCATCCGGTTAGACTGGAAGCCGACCCCAACATAGTTGGGAAAAGGCTAGGCAGATGATGATGATTCCTCAATGTTCATGATTGCACCTGCCACTGTTTGTCTCTGCATCAACCAAAGGTTGACTGGTAAAAAATGCCTATGGCATTAAGTCCGCCTCTGTACATAAGTATTAAATAAATAAATAAAGTACAATGAATCAATGAAATGAAAGAATAAAAAGACAAGTTGTAGGATGGAAGAATTAGAAATGATTTGCAGAAATAAACACATTTAGATATATTTTTTTTTTGCTGGAAGCTGACCCCAACATAGTTGGGAAAAGGCTAGGCAGATGATGAGATATTTTTTAATCTGCTTTTTATTATAGCACACCTGTCACCTTTTTATCGTCTTTTTTTCACCCGGCTTCACCTCGTCTTTCCCCGTACTGGTTCAAAACTTTTAGAAGTAAATTAGAAAAAAGAAATAACATAGAATCAACTAAAATACTAAATAGCCCACAACTCTTTCATCTGCCTAGCCTTTTTCCAACTATGTTGGGGTCGGCTTCCAGTCTAACTGGATGCAGCTGATTACCAGTATTTTACATGGAGCGACTGGCTATCTGACCTCCACAACCCAGTTAATACAATAATGCGATACCCCTTGGTAAGACTGGTTATCACACTTTCGGGCTTCTGACTACCCGTAATGACTATCAAAGATCCACGAATGACAACCGGGACCAACGGCTTATCGTGTTTTTCGAGGCACGGAGGGGTTTCATGCAAGATGGTCACTCATCCACAGACCAACCGCAGCAAACGTAGCTTAACCTGATCAATCAACCTGTGTGGCTATGTTATTATTTAGCCACGGGCCCCTCACTCTTTATATATGGTATTTATTATACAGCTTGGCTGGTGAGGCAGACCTCGCAAAGCTGGTACAACTTTAGTTAGAAAACATAACATGCTTCTATTTCCCAAATGGTTAGGCAGAGGCCACAGTTTCAAAATCTAAAGTACTTTATTGAAACTAGACTGAGAGTGAGCACATTTTGAAATTCAAAATTACATTTATGACAGTCAAGAAGTCACAGGAAAGAAGACGTACCTAGCGCAAAAAACTCCAGTTTATTATACCGGGTGAAATTGAAAACATGCAACAAATCCAAATGGGAGATTGTACTCATCATTATGAACAACTTTTAGCAAGGGAAAAACCAAAAATCGCGAAAAAAAATCAGCTGTTCTCTACATTTATAACTCACCAAAACCAACAACATAACAACAACAACTCATACTCACACCACAACTCACTACTCAACTTACTTCATAACTCGTCAAAATGTAGGGAAAAGCAGATTCTTTTTTCACGATTTCAGGTGTGGTCCCATAGTAAAAGTTGTTTATAATGATGAGTACAATCACCCATTTCAATTTGTCGCATGTTTTCAATTTCAACCTGTCTATAGCATTGCATTGGCACATTTTAGCTGTAATGATATTATTTAACTCCCTTCCACTCCCTCTCACAGAGAGGAGGCCTGTGTCCCAGCAGTGAGAACAATATAGGCTGATTATGGTATTATTTAAATAAATAAATTGTCAAGCAAACTTGTTTGTTACATGAGGTATATGGTATGGCCAATTTATTGAATGTAAATAATAAGAGGCCTCTATCCAGCTGTGGATTGCAAAATACTGTGTGAACTTTGTAATTTTTGGAATTGGACAGTTTACGTAAAGTTAAAACTAGTAATAGGCCTGCGAGGTTCCTACTAATAACTAAACCTGATATTTCGACCTAAAATTTAAGCTGGCAGTAACTCCGCCCCTAAGATGACCCACTAACCGACAGTTTGTCCTCTAAGCACTTTCTTTTGCGTAAGAATATAATAGTAGGTATATATTTTAGCTATGCTTAAAACTTTGGATCTGCAGAGTTAAGCAGAATGGAAGGCAGTACCGTCCTATCTTCTTTGGAGAGCTGAGAGGCCTATTATCCAGCAATGAGTGATAGTTTGATGACGAAACGATTTAAATCTTTGTGACGAAACTAATGTTACAAGAAGATTCTTAATAAATTGGATATACGTACAACATCATCATCAAAACTGAAAGCCTTGGCCTTTGTTTCACTTGTATTCCAATAGTCATCGTCTTCCATTGTTATAAAATTAGTATTTTTAATAATGTCGACATGCAAAGTGCAAATTGTAAACAAAAACAAACAAGTTTTGTACCTGTCAAGTGTCAATGTCAAAAGGAACAGATGTCAAAAAAATCGATGACATTGAAAACGCGTTTTGTTATTCGGTTTGTTTGTATGTACAATAGTTTTTCACGGCAAGAAAAACGCACACAGAGTCCTTTTTAAAGACTGAAAGTGTGTGTGGGTCTTATGCAAAATGGCTAGTCTTAAAGATTTCATGAAATTGACAAGACTTAGGTATAAAATAAAAATAAATCTGCTCTTTCATAAGTACTACAGTACAATAAAACTATACATACGGCCCAAATGTATCCATAGCTGAATTTGTTGTGGTAAGTACCCGACGAGAAATTAATATGCACGTAAGTCTCCGTTTATACCGATGGGCCGTAACTCAATCAATATGCCAAGCTTTTTCAAGTCGGCTTCTAGTCTAACTGGATGCAGCTATACCAGTGACTGACTCCACAATCCACAACCCAGTTACTGGGTAAACCGATATCCCTTGGTAAGACTGGTTGTCAGACTTTGTTGGGCTTCTTGACTACCCGTGACGACTGTCAAAGATCTACGAATGACAGCCGGGACCAACGGCTTAGCGCGTGCTTTTCGACGCACTGAGATGTCTCGATACGTAATGGATGGTCACCCATCTACGAATCGACCGCGGCAAGCGTAGCTTACCCTTTGAGTGATCTGTGCAGCTGTGGCATAACAGACTACTGGACCAAAATTGACATAAGTACTTATTATCCAATTATCTTTAGGTATACCTATTCTTATTTTGATTTTTATCTCCATCTCTCTTTATCTATTTTGGTTTTTCAGATGATTCTTTGTTTATCTAATTACAATTTCGATACCCAGAGTTGGGCAAATTGTAATCAGATTAATGATTAAGGATTACGATTACATTTTGTAATCATCAATCAAGATTACAGATTACGGAAATTAATCAAGAAAGTAATCATATCGGTGATTAATGATTATTAGTTTGTAATCGTTATTTTGATTACTTTTTTGATTGATGCATACTAACTACATTTAGGAATTCGAAAAATAAAATCATTAACATTGTAAATCATCTTTATTTTTTGATCAGTCTCATGAATTAAAATTTTTTAATAATTATTATACTTAAGAAAACAATCAAGAATTATTTTTATGTGTGCCATGTGTGGCTTTTTTTTTTTTTTTTTTTTTGTGATTGGGAAATCATCTAATGACTCCTCCCGTTCTGGGTGGAGCGGAAGGGAGTGTCAGACTCTTACTGACTAAAACCCACCCGTGTTCCTTCCTTAGCCCTTTATGTTCCGGGGCAGCGGTAACCCTTTCGGACGATCCCGCTACCCCGGCAGGCTTCGGCCCTGGCGGGCCCCTTCCTTTATGCTGACATCTCTTTGAGGCGCGCGTGGAACACATACGCGCCGTCCGGCACGGGCCTGGTCCTGATCGGACGGAGAGCTACCCATTACTCTCCGTCCGCAGGCCCGCGCCTACGGTGGCCGGGAGTCGTCACGCGGCTCCCGACGCCCGTAGCGTCTCCCGCGGCGGCTGAGGCGTGCGACTCTTTCCCTGAGCCGTCCCGCCACCTCCTTCGCTAGCATGACTGCTTCGCAGAAGGAGGTGACCGCCTCCCACTCCCTCTCGCCCCGGACCATGGCTTGAACCAGGGTCGGACGCGAGAGGTCGCCGCCTTTGCCGATCGCCTCTACGAGGACACGGCGGTGCTCCGCCCAAGCGGGGCAGACCTCCACCGTATGCTCCACCGTGTCCTCTGGGCGATCCTCGCAATGGTGACACCCGGGCGTCTCCTCCCGCCTGATGATGTGCAGGAACCTCCCGAAACATCCGTGTCCGGTGAGGACCTGCGTCAGGCGGTAGGTGAGAACGCCGTGACGCCTCTCTAGCCACTCCTCAAAGAGGGGTCTTATCGCCACTATCGTGGCGTGCCCTGCGCTGGGTTGCGAAAGTCGCTCTTTCCATGCCACCATGAGATCGCGCCGGAGGTCCGTCCGCTCCGCCGCTATTTGCCGCGGAAGCGGAGTTTCCCCCCGGCGTAGTGCCTCTGCGCGCCACTCATACAGGCGCGCGAGGACTATCGCCTCCAGATCCCATGGCGGCATTCCGGCAAGGAGGCTTGCCGCCTCGCCCGAGATCGTGCGGTAGCCCCGGATTAGCCTTACGGCTACCACCTTTTGGGGCGCGTTCAGGTAGTGGGCGGCTCGCAGCCGCAGTGAACGCGCCCACACCGGGGCCCCATATAGGGCCATGGACCGCACGACCCCCGCGTAAAGCCTCCGGCAGGAGGCGTTTGGCCCCCTCAGGTTGGGCAAGAGCCGCTTGAAGGCGGCCCCGGTCCGTTCCAGTTTGGGGGCCAAACGTCGAAAATGTTCGACGAAGTTCCACCGGCTGTCGAGGACGAGACCCAGGTATTTCATCGTTGGCCATGTGTGGCTTAAATTAGATTTTAAAAGCACCCTCTTTTCAAACATCTCATCTGAAAGTCTGTGTGATTTAGGTAAATTGGTCATGGTCGCATATGAGAAAAGTCTTTCGACAGGACCCGATGACGGAAGAGGTGTGTTATATTTTTTTTTTTTAGAGGTGTGTTTTATTTTCGAATTTACTTAAGGATTTAAATAACGAAAGAGTACAAAACGTCCATGACATCCAAATTGGATCAGAAGTTTTTAGAAAAACGCAGACATACAAGATACATACTGATTGAATATAGAACCGCATTTATTAAAAATATGCTTAAAAAATTAATCAAATCTACCCATGTAATTAAGATTACTGACTATTGTAATCAAAACTAATGATTACAAATGTACAAGCTTGGCAAAAAAGTCGTGAAAATAATGGTGGCGCTACTATCGTGCATGTTGTAACCCTATATAGTACGACGAAAACGGTTTTGATACTTTTATTTATTTTATTGAATTCAAAATAATCTTATTAGGTATTTCAAAATACCTTGATTTCAACTAATCCCACATTATGTAAGACAATTTCATATTTTACAAGACCTCAGATTAATTCAATAGGGTTTAGATCACAGTGACAAGTTGGAAGCTTTACTACTGTGTGACTGTATCCCACGATTCCAAGTTCTCCTCTAACCACAGGCAAAATGTTCCATAGTTGGTGTTCTAAACAAAAACTAAAAAAAAAAATAATCAGAATCAAAAAGTTTAATCAGAATCAAAAATATTTTTCTCTAAGTATTCATCCATGTCTTGGTGTGAGCTTTTACCAAAACTCTGCTGGCTACCTGCAGATGTGTCGCTATTGCTGCTTTCATCTTGTAGGTTTATGATATTTTTTCAATGTCAATACAGTTTGCCCCCTTCGAAAATAACCTTTTTCTATTTTCATGACATATTGACATGATTTTTTCCAGTCGTCAACTGAAATGCTCTGAAACGCTTGTTCAGCCACTGCCTAGAACAATAAAATAAAAACAACTGAACAATATTAACCAAAAGTATCAAAACTATACGAATGCGCTGCATTCTGAATGTGTTTTGTAAACATAACCTTAAATTCGTAAATGTACATTTCAATAATTGTATGAAAGGTTTATACTAGATATTGCACCTTGAAATACACACATTACATCTGATTACATGTATAAATATTAATTTTACCTGTCATTTCACCGGTTCTTTTATACACATCGTTGAGATTGGATAAAATTTGTCCGGCCTCGAGTTCCGACAAATATCTCACGTACACTACAAATTATCGCTCTTGCGGAACTGCGAATAACAGATCTGTTCTTTATGTACACAATGGGTCACCAGTATCACCACAATAACGCAAATAAATAAAAATAAACACGAGAAACAGTCACCGATTACAAGAAATGACAGAATATGTACCTTACTCGACGAGGCAAAGCGAGTGTTGCCAATGATTAAATATTTTAGTTCCGTTTCAGGACTTTCTTGCCAAACTGTAGTCATGATTGAAAGTAATCAAGATTAAAAGTAATCATGATTGATATATTCATGATTACTTTCAATCAGATTATTAATCCGATTACAAAAGTAGTTGATTACGTCCAACTCTGGATACCGATAAATCAGTCGTGAATATAAATAGAAAGTGGTTCCGTACAAAATAAAATAAACAATATAAATTAAAAAATAGTATAAAATAAGTTAAGATCTTTGATTATAATCAAAGGATAAGATTTAACAATACAGTATTTTACATGGAGCGACTGCCTATTTGACCTCCACAACTCAGTTAATACAATAATACGATACCCCTTGGTAAGACTGGTTATCAGACATTCGGGCTTCTGACTACCCAAAACTAATGACTGTCAAAGATCCACGAATGACAGCCGGGACCAACGGCTTTAAAGTTCATTCCGAGACACGGAGGGGTCTGGTGAATGCGCAGTGGTAGACCGCGAAATTCAAATTTTCTTACGTTTTTTGCAATTTGCAGGTCAGTGTCAGGTTGTATCTTGATCAAAATTTGATTCGCGACTATAACAGGTAAGTAGGTACGTACTTACAGAATTATAATAATTTTAGAATCATTAATACATCTTTCTAAGTTAGATTTGTACCACGACAACAAATCTCTTATGGAAAACTGCTTAGTGGTACAAATCTAACTTAGAAAGATGTATTAATGATTCTAATGATTATAATTCTATAAATACGTACTTACCTGTTATTGTCGCGAATCAAATTTTGATCAAGATACAACCTGACACTGACCTGCAAATTGCAAAAAACGTAAGAAAATTTGAATTTCGCGGTCTACCACTGCGCATTCACCTTAAGATGGTCACCCATCCACAGACCAACCGCGGCAAACGTAGCTTAACCTGATCGATCGATCAGGTTAAGCTACGTTTGCTGCTTGGCGTTTCCTTGGTATGGTTGTCATAATGACCAATCATTGTAAATAGTAAGCTTGACCTGAAAAAGGCAAAATTTGGTCAAATTTAGAAAAGCAGTGAGCTGTGAGTCACAATCATGGTGACTTTTAAAAAGGTTTGTTTTTTACATTTTATATTTGCCGCGTAGCTTAGGTACACCTAACCGCCTACCGCCTATCTATTATGATTCAGTCATAAGGTACTTACCTAGTATAAGATATAAGGAGATAATATCTATCTATTCCTTTTATCTGTTTGAACTATATTATATAAACACAGTATATTATACTGTGCAACATACATACACAAACAGTTCAATTTGGAATACAATATAAAGTGCGACATTATATTGCTAAGGCTACAAAATAAGAAAAGAAAATTATTTTGTCATTTTCCCTAACGCGTGAACTGAAACTGTATTATGGCGGCTGAAGTTAAGACAAGTATACGAAAACAATTTATAATAGCATCGGTTTGTAAGTACTTTTGTTAGCATAATTTAATTTAGCCTATAAAATTCCCACTGCTGGGCCACAGGCCTCCTCTCTGTGAGATAAAGTGCGGGCCCAGTGCGGGTTGGTAAATGTCACATGTCTTCGAACTTTTGGTTCTAGGACATGCCGGTTTCCTCACGATGTTTTCCTTCAGCGTTTTGAGAGCAGTGGTGATGAAGTAATTTACACAAAGTAAAGCGCCTGTCAGGGTTCAAATCGACGACCTACAATTCGTAAGTCGCGACCGTTATCACTGGGCCACCACCTCTCTCAAATGCTGTTTATTAGAGGAAAAAATAAAACATTCAAATATTTTTTGCTGCATTTCAGCATTGTCAACTAGCCACGCAAACATTCGTAAGTTCAGTTTGACCTCTCCATCTATGGCAGTATTTACCTTCGTGTTCTACCAATTTTACTAACACATATAATTTTGGAATTTCAGTATACATAGGACAGATGTCAGTAGGCTTTGGCATGGGCTGGACAGCACCAGTACTTGTCAAACTGCAGGATCCTGATGAGACACCCCTGGAAAGACCCATAACTGACGCAGAAGCATCTTGGGTAGCGTCCATTACATTTATTGGGATTATAGCAGGTATTGTAGCAGATATATTTTTGTTAATTCCGTAGTAGATATTACGTACAGCCACAGGTTGGTGGTACCACTTTGACGTTCAGCTGGCCTAGCGTAGTACCTAATACAAAGTTTCAATAGAATGTGAGGCCAGCTTACACTGGTTCTTTTACCTCTGACTTACGGACCGCTGTACCCTGGCGTTCATATGGAATTCCGAGTTTTAAAGAGATACTGTTGAGATGTGGCGGCATCTACATTGGCACATGGGAACTACGCATCATACTGACGTCACGCAAAATCCTGCATCGCGCAAGCAGAGTTTACCGCGGATCTAGCATATATACAAAGTTCCGACATCAATCTTCAGACAGTACACCACTAGACAGAACACCCGTCCGGCCGGAGGATGAGTAAATTTGTCCCTCATACCTCTGTAAGTAGAATGAAACCTCTACATTTACAGAGCTGAACATATTCGAAGACTCGATGTGTCATAATATTAACGGCCGGGTTCTGCACTCTAATAACTAATTCTCTCAAACAAGTAAAACATAAAACAAACCAGCGGTGCTATTCTGTACAAAGATCACCGTGATAACTTAGGTGAAGTGAGTTTAAAGTGAGCTGTCATTCCACCTGATGCTAGGGATTGACACTATTGACAGCTCACTTTAAGCTCACTTCACCTAAGTTTTCACGGTGAGATTTTTACAGAATAGCATTACTGGTAATAACAAACAAAAACGGGGCCGTTACGGCTTGCTCGGCAGAGGAACATCGAAAAGAACGGCAGCGGAAAGTGGGCGACGGCATAAGAGAGCGTCATGCTGGTTGCCAAGACGCACCAAAAATGTTTCACATTAAAAAAGAAACGTATTTCTATAGCCACAGAATTAATCAATTCAAAGAGATTTAAAAAATATAAAGGGTGGGTAAAAAATCGTGGATCAAACGAAACAGGGCAATAGTTGGGGTTATTTGCAGTAAAAAAAAGTATATTCACTACAAAAGTGCTTTTATGATAGTGGGTAAGTACCATGATTTATCAGTATTGGCACTTTTTTCAATGTCTTTTAAGTCTCACGAAAAATTATTTGTAACTTCAGCATAGCTATTCACAACGATCCGATAGGCTATCGTATCGAAAATGACACATTTCGTAACCTGATTTACCTTGCCCCCGACAGCAAATACACACATCAAAAGTGTCTAGGGATCAACATATATTTTTGCAATAACTTTTCTCCTGATTGATATTAATTAAAATTTTCTTTAAGGATTCATCAAATAAAGTGTTTTCGTTTGTCACAGTAACGATAAACCAAGTCACCTTTGCATTAATAAAGAAATTTGCCATTTTCCTAATAAAGGGATTTTTGACATTTGAACCACTAACACAAAAGTTCGAAAAAAAGACTGAAATAACAGTTTTCTTTAAAATTTTATTGGGTAACTTAAACAATTAATAATCCGTGTTTCTACCGCGAACACTAACAACACAAGAACATCGGTTTGGCATACTCAAAATGAGTTCATCCAAATCACGCTGTGGAATGGCAGCCCATGTTCGTTGCAACAACAAAAAAAGGTCTTCTTGCGACTGGATACCCTCCATATTCGGCAGAGCTCTTCTCTGTAGCATATCCCATGCATGCTCAATCGGGTTCAAGTCTGGCGACTGAGCAGGCCAGGGCAGGACATTGATGTTAGCTGCGGCGAGAGTCTGTCTTACAACTCTTGCGGTGTGCGGTCGTGCATTATCATGCATTAACTGAAATAAGGGACCGATTTGCACTTGTAGAGGAACGATGACGTCTGATACAATCGTCTCAGCATAAATTTGAGCGTTGAGGTTGCCTCTGATCCAAATCAACTCAGTTCTTCCGCCGATCCAAATACCCGCCCATACCATGATGGTTCCACCACTATAAGGATGGACTTCCTGGCAGGATTTTAATCGCTGTTGGCGTCCAGGGGTTCTCCAGTGTCGTATACGTCTTGTATCCGGTCTCATACCAAAACGAGACTCATCAGAAAAGCACACGAAACGCCATTGTTCTTCTGCCCAATTTCTGTGTTCAAGAGCCCATTGATATCGAATCCTACGATTGTGCATTGCTATAGGTGGTACCCGTAGCGGTCTTCGGGAATGAAGGTTCACTTCATGCAAGCGGTTTCTGACTGTTTGGTCGCTAATTAAGTTCCCTGAAGAGTGATGAAGCCTCACGGCTAACATCATGGCGGTTATTGTTGGAGCTCTTCGAGTTAAGATTTGAATGTATCGGTCTTGTCTCCGTGTGGTGCAGCGATACCGTCCTCCATGGCGCTCAGCCACGGTACCAGTGCTTCGGTAACGTGTCCAAAGTCGACTGATAACACTCTGACTTGTATTCAGAGCTAAAGCCACAGTACGTTGCCGGGAACCAGCTTCTATCATTCCCACGGCTCTGAGCATTTCTTCCCTGCTTAAATGACGTCGCCGCTCCATAATAACGTTGGTTTTAATCAGTAGTAGGGAAACAGTAGCACTAATAATGTCTTCAATGCGTTGTATGTTTTTATAGGGAAAATATTGACAGCTGATTTTCATCTTTTACTCGAATTTGATTCACAGTTCCTGATTCAAATTATGAAATGCACCAAAAAGGATCCATATAAATTTATAAAATCATAAATTTATTACAAAGCCACATCTCAATCTCAAGAAATCCGCATAAAAATGCTTGATCCCTAGACACTTTTGATGTGTGTAGCTGTCGGAAGAATAGCGGTCGCCTATTTCATTTAAACTGACCACATTTTTGTGTTTTGGACTTGTGAACAACGTTTAGAGGACTCCTAGATAACATTGATTGATGTTTGATACGGTACGGAAGCGTGTCAAGTATTTGTGAATAGCTATGCTGAACCTTACTGTAAACACTCAAATTGTCATAACTATTAAGGAGATCAAGTTAGGGCTCTGCCACAGAGATATTTTTTTACTGCAAATAACCTCAACTATTAATTTGATTTTGAGGAGGCCTTCGCCCAGCAGTGGGGCACTAAAGGCTAAAAAAAGAAATCCTCAACTATCGCCGTTTCGTTTGATCTACGATTTTTTGCCCACCATGTATATAACAGTTCTTTTGTCGGTTAACCTGCATTGTTTGACTAATTAAAACCAAAATTATCGTTACATTTCAGGTCCCTTCATCTCAGGCTACCTCTGTAACGTGGTAGGCAGAAAACCTTGCCTATACCTCGGTGGAAGCATGCTTTTACTGTCCTACATTTTGCTAGCAGTTGCCAAAAGCTTGGCTTTGATATACGTGGCCCGTACCCTCGTAGGCGTTGGTAGTGGAGTATTATATGTTACAAATTTAGTCTACATTGGAGAATTGGCGTGAGTATCAGAATGCTGTATCATCTTCCTACCCTTCATGTTCATTCTCTTGTCCATAACCCAATTTATTTGGCATCTGTGCAATATGTGTTTTCCTCCATACATATAACTCGTCTAAAATACATGTACTGTATTATTAGTAAGTCGTCATCTCGGTAGTCACCCTCTCTTCCCCATTCTTCATGCCGTCATCTCGATGTTTCTAGCCTGATGGATTGGGTGAACCCTATCGATCCATCATTTCTTTGGTCCTCCTGTTTTCTTCTAGCCGTCCACATTCATACTTTTCTTACAATACAATCAAATCATCCAGTATTCTCCCAATGCAGGGCAAAAATCTCCCTTTCCTTTTTGCAATCAAGTCAATCCTGAGCCAATATGGACCAATTCCTTCTATTCGCGCCAAGCCCCATTTAAGCTTGGCTGCTTGTATGGTCATGTTGTTCTATTTTATTCGCACCTACGACACTATATTATTATAATATTATTTATTTACACATTATACTGCTTATAACTTTATAAATAATATAAGAATCAAGTATTATTTAGGTATATTTACACATTCAAATATTTAGAATCAAGTAATCAAAACACAATACTAACACATCTGCGAACAAGAACGTTTTCCAATGCAAAACTTACTGCAGAATACATAATTAAAGTGTCGGGTATACTTACAAAACTTCACTCTGCACTTAACACCTGTCACAACACCAATTTATCTCGTCTGCTCAACGTCCGTGTGTCACTACAGGGATCCAGCAGAATATCAGCGTCAGGTACATCTGCCTGACACATGCTGAGCTGGACTCCCATTTAGTGCAACCTTGAGACGCACACCGCACTGTGCATATTTCGTTATTAATTTAATTTAATGTTAAGTTTTCATCATAGTGTCACTTTTATTTCGATACCTATGTATGTTTTTTTCTTTTTGTTTTTATATCGGCACCTTCTTTTATATTAGGTTCATGTGGGTAATTGGTTATCATTTAATATTGTACTTTTGTGTGTTGTGCTGTCTTTTGTAAGAGTATGCGCCAAATAAATGGTTTATCTATCTATCTATGTGTATAAAGTTCGACCGCGGCAGATTTGCCAAAGATGTAAACAACAATGGCCGTTCGAAATTAAATAAAATCGATAAACAAGAGTATTTATTTTAAGTAATGTTAGTTTTCGTCTAAATCTCCTAGCTAACTAGACGAAAACAAACATTACATAAAATAAATACCTACCTACTCTTGTTTATCGATTTTATTTAATTTCGAACGGCCATTGTTGTTTACATCTTCTGCCGCGGTTGGACCTTAAGTAAGGAGTGAGTGAAGGAGTGCAACGTAAATCAATAAAACGTTTTCTTATTTTTGCAGGTCAACAAAAGTTCGAGGTACACTGCTAACACTGACAGGATTCTCTAGTACACTAGGCATCCTGATAGTGTACGTAATGGGACCGTATATATCATACGCAAAAATTAATTGGTTGGCTGTGTTTTCATGCGCCCTGTACCTTGTTGCACTATTCTTTTTGGTACCTGAAACTGCTGTTTATCAAGTTATGAAGGGTAAGAGTTTGTTAAGAATCTCTCATCACTTCATAATCATCAACCACTTTTCCATTAAAGTTAACTGGGTATCTTAATCTGCTTACCGAGTCCCTCCGTGCCTCGGAAAGTCCCGGCTATCAATTGTGGATCTTTGACAGTCGTTACGGGTCGTCAGACGCCCGAAAGTCTGATAATCAGACTTACCAAGGGGCAACGTATTACCCAGTAACTGGGTTGTCGACGTCAGATAGGTGGTCGCTTCATGGAAAATACTAGTTTTCAGCTGCATCCGATTAGACTGGAAAGCCGACCCCAACACAGTTGAGAAAAGGGTACATGATGATGATGATAGCTGTCGAATACCTGCAGAGCGAATCAATTTATTGCAGCAATAAAAGATGCTGTAGGTAAATAAGAAATGACAACAAAATTTAAATGGAATTGGGCTGGACACATCTGCCGCATGACAGACGACCAATGGGCCAAACTTAATTACGACCCAATGGGTCCCTCTTAATGGCAAGCAACATCGCGGCAGGCCCAGACGGAGATGGCGGGATGAGGTGGTCTACTTCAACAAGAACTGGTCCTCAGCAGCTTTAAACAGAGAGAAGTGGAAACAGAGTATGGGAGGCCTTTGCCGAACAGTGGGACATCACAGGGTTTTAATAATAATAATATATCCGCGTATTAGTCCGCCTCTGTACATTTGTGCTTAAAGTATAAAATAAATAAATATATCTATTTCAGGCAAAAGAGAAGAAGCATTGGCGAATCTTAAATCACTAGGTAGACAAGATGACATAGACGAAATGGTAGTAATGGCAAATTATAAGCCGAAACCAAAAATGGCTCAATTGACTGAGATGTACACAGTCAAGTCTAATAGAAGAGCTGCCTTTATAATAATAACTTTAAATATATTTGCACAATTGAGTGGAGTGACGGCTGTGATCGCCTTTGCTACTGTAATTTTTGAAATGACAGGATCGGATATGGAGGCACACGTATCTACAATAATAATTGGTGTTACTCAAGTCTTTGCGTCGATTATTGCACCCGTACTTGTTGATAGAACTGGAAGGAAAATCCTAATTTTGGTATCTTCTGCAGCTTGTTCATTGAGTTTGGTAAGTTCAACTTTGATTTGGGTAGCTTCCAATAAGACCCACCTTGCAACCCTGCCTGGGGTTCGCGATAGGTCTTTAACAAAATACCTATCGTGAAACTTTCATCTAGGCATAGTGTATATAAAACTAAGTAACATTTTACAAAAATAAGCCCTGGTAAATGCTTTTTACTTGCTCCTTTATTTTAACCCGCTGGATTCAATATCGGCGATTTGGTGACTGCACCAATGTAGCTACATTGCGTATTAGCGCTTCCATGAGTTTTGTTGCCTATCGTCAATACTAAAAGTGCCGTGTCTACGTATCAGCCCTTAGATACTTATCCATCTTAATTGATTACTCAAAAATATCTTGGTTATGCTCCCCTTCATCACTTTATTCTTATTTTTCAGGCTGCTCTTGGAACTTACTTCTACCTGTACAATAATGGTTATCCAATCGCTGAGGATTTACAATGGGTTTCGCTAGTATCAGTGATGATATTCTGTGTTGCTTATAATAGTGGTAAGTTTATGCAAATTAGGACAACCGCATGTGTCTTATCGATTACTGTCCATCTCAAAGTTGCAATATTTAAAATTCATACGTAGAAACTATAAAGACATTGTAATGCATTTGCTTGACAGCAAACCTGTTGCAAAATAGCTTAATAATAAATAGTAATTCATAACCATAGCATCCAAAACCCAGTGCGAGTGTGGTGCTTCCGATAAGACCATGCTCACCTGCACCTGGGATGACCCAGAGAATGCCACTGATGCCGCAATCAACTTGGCAACCTACTGGGCTCAAACTATATAAAAAAGATCAGCGATGGGATAGCGATGGGATACTATGGACACGAAAAGAGGAAGAGGAATCATACCATAATCAGACACAGGCCTGCAGGCCACCTCTCTGTGAGAGAGAGTCGGCCGTAATCCTCCACGCAGGCCCAGTGCAGATCGATAGATTTCAATGTCTTCGAAATTGTGGTTCTAGGATTTTTGCCGGTCAGCTAGAAAAAATTAATATGTCGTATTTATTCCTTCTTCAGGTATGGGTATTATCCCCAACATGTTTATCGGTGAAATGTTCACGGATACCTGCAGAGGTTTCGGTGGCACGATCACGATAACTATCTCGTGGGTGTTCGCTTTTGGAGTATCAACCGCATTCGGTTACATGTTGACAGAGTGGGGACCTAGTGTCCTCTTCTGGATGTTTTCTAGCGCTTGCGCTTGTGCGTTCTTGTTTTCTCTATTTTTTGTACCTGAGACAAAAGGAAAGAGTCTTTTGGAAATCCGAGAGCACTTGAGTAAATGATTGACTGTGAACCTGTGAAAAGTTAATATTAAATGATTATGCTTACATTAGTTTTCATTTTTAAGACCTATCCTAAAGACTAGAACGGGGCATGCGGGGTTGATGTAAAATATTTAGTTTATGATTAAATTGTTATTTGTGTTTTTCGTTTTTATTTTCTGAACCTATCGTAATACTGGCGTATGAAATTAAATGTTTCAAAGTTGTATGAATGTAGATAGCGATTAGAAAAGAGACAGCATAGAAAGGATGGATTTTGTAGGTAAGAATTTGGATTGTTTTAGTAGGAAAGAATGTAAATTATCAGACGTGGGCTACCCAAGAATGTATGTGTCGCCAGCCATATCAATAAAACATAAATATTCTTGAAAATATTTTTTTTTTGTGCGGAACCTATTTAAGTAGGTAATATTGTGCAGAACAACAATTGCGATAAATTTGCAACCGATTGGTCGAATTAAGATCATAATAGTTGATAAAAAATGGCTGATAAAAAATTATATGTCTTAGACGGTAGGCACTACCCACACATTGCCGAAAACGGATAATAAATCCCAAAGTTCATACATACTTATATTCCTAAGAATAAATCTGATATGTAATGATGGATAATGGATTAAAACATTACTAAGGATATCCAGAAACTAGTTGTTCATAAGCCACTAAGCGCCTGCAAAAACATTGTTAGCAATAATTATTTTGAGAAGAAAAGACGTAAATAATTAATGTACAGGCGTTTTAATGGCTTTTTTTATCACATCTGTTCAAAAAGAGCGAGTGTATTCTTCGTAAACAGGGACTAAAATAGCTCTTTAATCCCCAGGGACTAAAAGTAATTTGAATTTGGAATGTGTATATTGTTAGTAAAAGTTCCAATTACCAAAGAGATCAATCACGAACATTGTATGAACAAGTAACAGGCTGTATGTAGGAACATGCGCGTGTTAGAAAATGGGTGTAGGTATAATCTATTTTATAAACGTCTATATGTATATATTATATATTATCCAAATATATAGCTTTGAATATCAGAATGGCTACTAGTTATTTAATATGTGTCAAAGTAACTATGAATATGATATGTAGGGAAAGGATTTCATGAAATAAAGCACAGAAAGACAAGCTAGACATTTATTTCCATTGGGCTTGTCAGTGATTAATCTGAAAGCTATTTGTCCGTTCCAAATCTAGGTCATCATGGAGAAGAAGGACAAGAAACTCCATGGAAACAGTATTAAAGTATTCTATCAACAATTTATTATATTGTCATAAATTGTCATTATTTTAATAACAATTAATTATACCTCTTGGACAATGGTCCAAGGGAACACACAATAATAGCAACATAATAACAATAGATAGAAATATTCCTTTATACACCTTACAACATTGGCAGTATTGGCCATATTATTACGTTTACAGAAACGTTAGTTATATAAATTAACTTACATGACATCTGGTCGATCTCCGAGTATTCCACATAATAACGTCACTAGTACTAATCAACTGACTGTTGGCCGGAGCTCCGTTCTGGTCGACGTTTCGAACAAGACTGATCCCCGCCACTGGGAGCTCCCCCTTTTATAGTCGTGAACCGAACAACTTTGACGTTTCTATCTACCGTCATCCAAAATATCAACGACATAAAAGGTGGATTTCCGTTTGGAATATTTTCTATGTTTTACTACATTATTCCTTAATATTTTAACTAGTCTACTTTTACAGACATACTGAAATAATGATGGAATAATTGAATAATGTAAATTAGGTATTAAATACTTGTTACAAGTTTTAGGTTATGCAAAACATTACTATTTCATCAAGTTTTAACAGTAAAAGGAATACTTATGATAACAATAACAATACCTATAACTAGGATAATCTATCACGCGCGAGATAAACAAAAAAAAAGTTTATGAAAAAATAAAAAACACGCGAAAAGCATTCTGCCTTCGTTCGTAATTGTTTACTCAAAATTGTATGTAAATAAATAAACGTAGTATTCTTATTCATAAGTTGCACTTACTTATTTTTTCATAGAGGGTGATAAAAAGCACCTCGGGAGCAACACTATTTTAAGCTCGAGTGACGTACTTTGAATCCCTCGCTGCGCACAGGATTCAAAGAAACACTCTCGCCTTTAAAATAGTTGTTTGCTCCCTTGGCAAACAATCTACTATTATTAATAACTTTTTATAGAAGCTTCTTAAAGTTGTGTAAAAAATATATGTTAAGGTAGGAAATAGGTAGTAAATATTTACATTAACAACGCGACGCGGTTAATACAACGCTAAAACTATGAGAACTTGGAAGTGGTCTGCCAACCTGACGTCAGAATGTCTGACCACTTTGTTTCTTTGATATATTTCTTAACACATAGGTAGCTAATATTTCATTATAGGTAGTAAATAGGTATTAAACAGTGCACATGGTCTTATGTACAGTCAACAAAAGATAAGTATGCAGGATCGTCGGATATAGTTGAAGTTTAGTAAGAAACCGATGGATGTTGTCGACTGAAATTTAATTTGATAAATGAGCGGAATGAAAGACTGAATAGTCATTAAAAATATTTTATTTATAATATGATGATATATTTATCACAGTTCACAGTTGTATTCCTATTTTATGTGTGCTATAATTTCTTTTTATTTACACTTCAGTGATTTCTACATTTTCCTTTTATTTTCTTTTTACAAACATGTCTGGATCTTTGTTCGTGACTTTCAGTAGGTAACTATTACTTTGTGTCACCTTTTTTTGATAGCCGTATTCTGCGTCCAAACCTAAAGCGATCGCCGCGCGAATATGCGGTCTTCGCGTTCTGAAAGTGTCATTTTTTTGTTCGTAAACCAGCGTCCTAATTGCGTAACACACTATCAATCTCAATCTGAATCATTTTAAAGGACATTGCTAATCAATTGCTGCATTTGTTCAAAAAATTTGTCTGCTCAGCAACATAAATAACTCAATGAATGTGTTGAACTGTCAAAATTAAAGACATTGCTACTGATGGTGTCGAACACGTCGTTGCCGACAGAGGGCGCCTGCCGTTTTTACGAACAAGTTAGGATGCGACACAGGTTAGGACGCGGCCTATTGATGTAAGTGCTCATACACACGAGCAACAGCCGTCAACGGCAAGGGCAACTGCAGCCGTCGACACAAGTCGTCGGCTGCCGTCAACGCGTGTCGACGGCTGCAGTTGACAACATGTCGCTCGTGTATTTTAGTATCGTAATCAAATACACGAGCGGCAAGTTGTCGACGGGTGTCGACTGCTGCAGTTGCGTCTCCCATTGACGAGTATGGCTCGTGTGTAGGTTGCACACAAACAACATTTGATTACCTGTTGCGGATAAGTTGTAATGACTTAACAATTACCGTGGTTTTCAGAAAATACGTGCAAATCCTACTAGCCTTGTAAAGATTCATCTCTGGATCAACTTTCTATTACACCATTCATTCAAATCGTCCTCCATAACTGGGTCAGTAATAATAATAATAATAATTTCATTTATTTCAGGCACCACATAACCCATATCAGAAAACATAATTAAAAATTCAATTAAAATTAAATATTAAATACAAACACATGTCAATAAATACAAAAGAAAAAATACAAATATAAATACAACATCAATACACAAAGTAGATAATCAAATTAAAAATAATACAAATTTCATCTAATCATAAACTACAGTAGTCTCTTACGAGCGACACTATAGGTAACTTGTCTGTCACAGCAGTGTCGCACGTAAGGACAGTCCAACCTATTTGCTATCATACTCAGAACGGTATTGGAGCTGGCCCGCACTCTGCGCACAAAAGACGCGCAGCGCTTCCGCATGGTCGCATGAAAACAGTCCGTGTGCGCCCATGCGAACATACCTGAAGCGCTGCAGTAGCGAGGCAGACCCAAGACCGCTCTGAAAGCGTTGTTAAACTGTATGCGGAGGGCGCTATAGCTTTTCTGTGTGTAATTGGCCCACAGGCTGCAGGTGTACATGGACGTGCAATATGCTCGGAAAAGAGTTATTTTCACGCCATCCGAGCAACGTGCGAACCTGCGTGCCAGCATATTAGCTCTTTTAGATAAAGCCCTCCTCTCCCGTTCCAAGTCAGCATGATCCCCGAGGTCAGCCGCGACTATATGTCCTAGGTATTTAAACTGATTTACCCTGTCTAAGAGTACACTATTCAGACATATAGGTGGTACATAGTCGGGGCATACAGCACTACCTGACTCAAAGACCATGTACTGACTTTTCTTAACATTATAAACAAGTCCATGTTTAACAGCGTAGTCCTCACATGTCGCTATCAACCTCCGTAGACCACAAATCGACGCGCTCAGCAGAACCATGTCGTCTGCATAACTTAAATTGTTGATACACACAACAGTGACAACTCGGCCCGTGTCAACTGGGCCCGAATAATAATACCAGATATTTCACTCCCGATTACGGTGATATGTACGGTCAGGCAGAAAATCGATATTTTTTTAAATAATGCATTACGTATTTACACTAAAACTACAATTATAAAACAACAATTTACAACAAACTAATTCTAACATGTATTATTTTCTTCTCTCTTCCCTCTCAAAATGTTCTGTATCTCTGCAAAACTCTTCCCCTTCGTTTCAGGAATGAAAAACACGACGAACAGACATAATAATATACAGTTTCCACTGAATATCCAGTAGGTGATGGCTGGACCAATAGCTAAGGTTACTAGAGCAAAGAATCTTGTGGTTAGGAAGGTGAATAATAGGGACGTTAATAGGGATATGGACATCCCCGTCCCTCTTGAGCGGTCGTCGAAGAGTTCTGCGTTGATCACCCATATCAGGGAGCCGATACCTGGAAAAATGGGGAAAAGTTCAGTTATACTACTGGTATAATTAAAGCACTAGGTTTGTTGTGGTTTTCAAATTATCTATCTAGGACCACTATAAAGCATCCTGCACTGCCATTATCAACGAGGTGATCCGGCAGAGAACCAAAGTTGTCGACATAGCTCACAGAATAAGCAAGCTGAAGTGGCAATGGGCCGGCCTTATTAGCCGTAGAATCGATGACCATTGAGGTAGACGTGTTCTTGAGTAGAGACCGCGAATCGGTAAACGTAAGGTAGGACGCCCTCAGGCTAGGTGGAGCGACGATCTTCGCAGGATGGCTGGTAGCAGCTGGATGAGAGTTGCCGAAAATCGAGTTGAATGGCGTGCAATAGGAGAGGCGTACGTCCAACAGTGGACTGCTATAGGCTGGTGATGATGAAGACTCGTCATTATGGAGAGTAAATCTAAATATCCGAGCTAACTAGACGAAAACAAACATTACTTAAAATAAATACTCTTGTTTATCGATTTTATTCAATTTCGAGCGGCCATTGTTGTTTACATGTTTGGCAAATATGGCGCAGTCGGACTTTAACTTACGTTTATTCAACTGTGTAACAATGATCATATTTATATAATTTAAAAAGCTAACAGTCTAAAATAATATGTACAAGTATATAAAAAGGAGAGGAAATAATAAATCTGTTATGCAATAATAAGTACGCACGTAGTAATAAGCTCGTACCTACTAAATCTTCTACAAAGGTTTACAAAATTAAATTGTATAAAGCCAGATTTTTCAACAATCAAATATTTTTTATCTGCGGAAGAAATATCGAGGTTTGATAGTATATGTAGAAATTATGGCAAACTGTCCTATTTATTCTTTATTAGATATAAGTTATCTGACTATTAAATAATCAACCCTAAATCAAATATATTTACCGGCGCTGTAACAGTAGACCACCAGTATAAGAGAAATAAGCGGAACATAGTTCAGGAAGCCATCCACAGATTCCTCCTCTCTTAGGTTGAAAAACAATCCCAGGCCGAGCTGAAACAAAAACAATAAAGTAGGTAAGCATTATTTACCTACTTACAAAATATTGACATTTGAATTTGAAAATATAAAAAATGGAATGGGTCCCGCTTGCTTCCAACTTTTATTTAATTTAAAATGGGCTTGTTTTTAGCTTTCAGTTTTTTTTTTAACTTAAGTTTTTTACCGCAGTCGGGTTTTTTAGTTTTTTAATTATTTTATTTTTATTTCCAGCTTTTTAGTTTACAAATGAGAAAGATTATATTTTAATTCGTTTTTTACGTTTTGTCACTTCGAATTACTTTTAACCATATAATTTGTATATATTTTTGAAATCACCTTTAAAAAACCCTTCATTTTAATATCCCACTCGGTGGTATTAGAAGAAAAAAATATATCGAACTCCACAATTCCTTCGAACTCCCAATTTTTTGATTTTCATATTGCCAGTGACACTCGCGCCACCAAGACAAATCTAAACACGCATAATTTATCCAAATCTGTTCATTCGTTTAGGAGTTACGAGGGAACAAAGAAACGGACACACATACATACATACAGGTCAAACACATAACCATCCTTTTGGGCTTCGCCGCAGTCGGGTAAAAACAGCAGTACAGATTAGGTAGTACGAGAATAATAAAATTGTATAAAGGACGACTCTAGAAATCGTAGTAGTCAATTCCGAATTTCCGATAGTGGCATCCGAATTTCGGAAGAAAAAATTTACATAGCCAATGTGTGATTGAAATGTCAGAAATTCAAGTTTTAATTGAATTATGCCCGCTATCATTAACACTTAAAGTAATGCTTAAATAAAAGCGCTATTAGATTTTTGACCCTCGGATCAGTGCCCAAAGTTAAAAATCCAACAGCGCATTTTTATTAAGGTGTCGCTTAGTGTTAGTGAAAATGGGCATTAAGCTGCATCAAAAAATAGTAGCAGAAAGAAACTCACCATTCCCAACCCCATTCCAACACTTGTAACTGTCAAAATCGGCTTCCGTCCGAACTTATCAGTCACCATCGTAGTGCAGAAACTGGCAAACAGCTGTATACAACCAATAATAACTGACGCCACTTCAGGCCTGACTGACGTCTGTGTGGACTCCAAAACGGTTTGAAGATAAAATGTCACAGCATTAAATCCCACAAATTGAGATCCGAAACCCAACATTAATGCCAGAAACAGGGATTTTAAGAACAGCGTGTTCGTTAAAATGTCCTTTTTGGAAATCTTGATGTTATTCGTTTCTGAAGCCAAGTCGTATTCTTTGATCTCTTCATTCGCTAGTGACTCTGAACCTCGAAGGAATGTTAGAACTTTTAGTGATTCGGCTTTGTGTCCTGTAATTGAGAAGGTTTTAATTAGTTTGTGTTGAAAGTTTTTGGACATCGATTAGCTATACAGCAGGTATCAGAAAGGTGTCGTCATATTTAAGGGCTTCGCTTCGCACGATTTTGTGACACCTCGTTCGCCTATTGTTTTCGTAATCAGTCATCATAATGAGCCTATAATGTTCCCACTACTGGGACACAGGCCTCCTCTCAGTGAGAGGGAGTGGGCCGGAATCCACCACGCGGGCCCATTGCGGGTTGATGGGTGTCATATGTCTTCGAATTTTTGGTTCTAGGACATGTCGGTTTCCTCACGATGTTTTCCTTCACCGTTTTGAGAGCAGTGGTGATGAAATAATTTACACAAAGTAAAGTGCCTGTCTGGGTTCGAACGTACGACATACAACTCGTAAGTCGTGTCCGTTACCACTGGGCCACCACTGCTCTAACTCAACTATATCCGACGATCCTGCATACTTATCTCTTTTGTTGACTGTAAATTTACATATTATCATTTTACAAGATACCTCTCTCGAAAATAATCTAGGTATTTGGAATAATAAACAGTTACTCGTACATACACTACAGCACCTGCTGCGGAAAGAACCTTAAGCCGTTGGTCCTGGCTGTCATTCTTAGATCTTTGAGCCGTTACGGGTCATCAGAAGCCTGAAAGCCTCACAACCAGTCTTGCCAAGCTGTATAGTATTACCCAGTAACTAGGTTGTGGAGATCAGATAGGCAGTCCGGTTAAACAGGAAGCCCACCCCAAAAATAGTTGGGAAAAGGCTAGGCAGATGATGACATACACTACAGTGTAGCTGGCCAACTTTTAATTATTATTGTTAAGAAGTCTATCAATTAATCAGAAAACTATGTATTTTTATTGCATTTTTTTAGTCTACATTAGGTTTGAATGTAAAAAAAAACTTTGTGGAAAGAGACACAGGTGCCTTCTCTTCTGCTCTCACTCTCATAGTCCGATGGAATTGCACGCAATCCGACACGACCGGAGAAAGATCAGCGGGGCAATTGCGTAACACATTATCAATCGGAAACGGTTTCATTTTGACAGTTCAACAACATTCATTGCGTTATTTACGTGTTGAGCAGATACATTTTTCAAACCTACGAAACAATGGATTAGCAATTTGCTTCAAAATGATTTTGATTCCGATTGATTATATGTTACGCAATTAGGGTGCAGGTGTAGAACCAACGAGTTAACGTGCTTTGCGAGACACGGGGGCATCATGCGCCTGCACCTTCCAAACTCCGGGCTGTTACTAAGAAATTCCTGTGTGTGGTGGGCGAATGCGCGACTGCTGAGCGTGGGCTCAGCAGTCGCGCATTCGCCCACGAGACCAACAGGGCAGTCGCACGGGGCACAAAGTAATAATTAACATAGCTAGGTTCCTGCCTCTAGTCTCCCCAGAGACGTGCCCTAACAGGCGTTGCACTGAGGGGTTCCCGGATTGGTCTATTAAGAGGTAACGGGACCCCCTCCATGTGCTGCTGATGGTGATCACCGGGGTGGTTTTAGTGAGGTAAGAATCCCACACTACCAGGTCTTTTTCCCCAAAGTACAGGTGCCTTTTGAAGGTTTCCCAAAAAAACAAAAAAAAAGCTTCATACCTCTAGAGTACAAAGAATATGGTCCATCAGGTAGAATCAGCAGCGGTATGGTGCTGAATATGATTATGCCAGTGTAGATAATGTTGAGTATTGTGTAGGATACGAAGGGACCCATAGACAACATGATGACCACGCCGAAGGAGCACATGATTTGGAGTATAGTTCCTAAGCTGCCACGGATTTCTTTCTGGAATTAGAAAAAAGACATGGGATTTTTTATTTTTTTTATTGCTGAATGGGCCTGCTCTTGATCTCGATGACCTTGACGCGTGGTGGCAAGCGGTAGATAAGGTCTATGATGGAAAGAGCGTGCTCAGAAGATGCCTGTTCACTCTTGCTTTGAAGGCAGACGGGTTAAACGCCGGCAGAGAGTTCCACATTTTGGCTGTGCAAATAGTGCAATAGACGTAGAGGAGAAGCGCTGAGTGCGACTGGTCGGATAATTATTATTGTTTCTTTCTAAAATTTTGAGTTTCTTAATAAAGTTATTTTTTAATTGACACTTTATCAGAATAATAAATTATTTATGTAGGTATTATTATTATTTATTTAATTCGAACACAACTGATTCATATTGTTGTTAGTAACACTTATAAAACTACGTTAGTAACATTTTCATTAAAAATTATAAATAAAATAAAATAAATAAACAAAACCAAAAATATAAAAACACTAATTCATAAACCTATAACTACTATGACTATAACTATGCCCGCTTCCCGCTGCACCAGCATTATGCTTTCGTTTGCATTGTTATTATGGGTTTATTTAACTTTTGTTCGAAGACCATAAGCATCCAATTAGTTAGCTTAGTTAGGCCACAGATAATATAATACTCTGTTAGGCTAAGCTTTTTATTACCAAATTAGTATCCTTTAGGTAATTTGTTTGTAACTTGGGTATATTTTCATCATCATCATCTACTTAGCCTTTTCCCAACTATGTTAGGGTCGGCTTCCAGTCTAACCAGATGCAGCTGAATACCAGTATTTTACATGGAGCGACTGCCTATCTGACCTCCACAACCCAGTTACTGGGTAATACCCCTTGGTAAGACTGGTTGTCAGACTTTCGGGTAGGTATATTTTCATAATATTATTTATGCAACCCCAATTAACCAACAGACCTTTACTTGATGCAAAAAATAACACTAAAGATAACAAAAAGTAATCACACAACAAGATTATCAAACTCAACAAAAAGAAAGAAATCTTTGTTGATACATCAAAATCTACAATGTTTATGTACTGCAGACATACTTGCTAATGCATCACCGAATCTCACGATGGAATAGCGTTGTACTGCTGAATAACAGTCATGCTGAATAACAGTCATCAACAAAAACTGTCAAAAATCTATATTAGATTAGGAAAAGAATGTAATTGACACATGCGGAAGATTAATTATATTGTTATCCAGAATTATGGGTTTAATAGTTATCCAGAATAGTGGTACACTAAAAACCTAAAAGTTTTATTTTTGTATACGTTTCCGTGTTTGTATAAATGGGTGTATTATTAACAGGTATTTTTAAGGATTATAGAGGTAACAGGGCTTAAAGTTCACTCATCCTCTATAGAAAAGGGAGGATCCTCCGAACTGACGGGTGTTGTGTCTAGTAGACTGCCCGACGGTTACACTCTGCGTGGTGATCTCTGCGCCCCCGAAGAGGGCGCGAGGAATCAGTGTTGGGGCTTTTTGGCCCGTTGTCCGAGGGTTGATGATGATGATGATGATGGGGCTCCCTTTTTCGCACTTAGACTCTCATTTGGTCCATTGTGCGTGGGGTTGCCCGAGGGTTATTTCTCTCGGTCCCCAAATTTGCCCGAAGGTTGATGTTGGGGCGTTGTTTAAATGCTAGTCGCGCGGTAAACTCTGCTTGCGCAATGTAGGATTTTACATGATGTCGGTGTGATGCGTGGTTCACATGTGGCGATATAGATGCACAAGGCTGACGCAGAAAAGGGCAGGTGGCCTACCATGATCTAATTAAAAACGATTCAAAAACAAGACATTTCAGTTTAGGTTCCTAAACTGCATCGCTTGAGCTACTCTATGGACGTCATGGTACCAAACAAGAACAAAATTAAATGAATGAAACCAAAACTGGCGACTCAGTTTGGGACAATCGCTGTCAGCAGATGGCACGGCCTAAACTGAATCGTTAAACTGACGTCATGGTACGAATTAGAAGAACAGTTCAGTTTAGGTCCTAAAATGGATCGCGTTAAGAGCTTGTGGTAGGCCTCCAGGCCGCGCCGCGACGCTATTTTTTGTTTTCGATTCCGATGCGCTGCTTTATAGAACTATAAATGCTATAATAATAAATACATCATATGCATCTTATTAATACGTCCACCAATACTGCTGAGCGTGCCCGCCTATTGGCTGTGGGTGAGTGGGAGTCGGGCCTCTGGCTTCAGGCACTACCGTCACCCAACATAGGTACTTTGCTGGGTGACACCACCTTCCGGCTCGCTACTTGTTTGCGTCTGGGCGCCCCTTGCGTGGCTCCGCATCGCTGCCAATGCGGTGAAGGTGTCGACTGCCTCGGACACCATGGCTTATCCTGCAGTAAAAGCGCAGGCCGGATAGCACGGCATGCCAGCATCAATGACATCATCCGTCGTGCTCTTGTCACCGCCGGGGTGCCAGCTGTTTTAGAACCCAATGGCTTGGCACGCGACGATGGTAAGAGACCAGACGGAATGACCATAATGCCTTGGAAGGTAGGTAGGCCTTTGGTGTGGGATGCAACGTATGTCGACACCCTTGCGCCATCCCATCTTCCAAGCACGGTTAGCTGTGCCGGGGCGGCTGCTGCAGGTGCAAAAAAACCTCAAACGGCGCAAATACTCCAATCTCTTTGGAACTTATATATTTGAGCCGTTTGGGGTTGAAACACTAGGGCCATGG
This sequence comes from Hydraecia micacea, assembly GCA_914767645.1. Lineage (NCBI taxonomy): Eukaryota > Metazoa > Arthropoda > Insecta > Lepidoptera > Noctuidae > Hydraecia > Hydraecia micacea. Next base: position 3,625,752 of record OU611798.1, read on the forward strand.
GGCCCGAGTGCCCACTTAGTATTTCGAGACATCGCCAAGCGGTTGTTCGACTCTTCACGTGACCGGAGGGCTGGCCTATTTTTTGGCCAAAGACTCAGTATTGCCATACAACGTGGCAATGCTGCCAGCCTTTTGGGCACGTTTCCTATTGACAGCGATGCGGACGAATTTTTTGATGCCCTTTGATTATTTCCCCTCCCTTTTTATATACTTGTACATATTATTATTTTAAGACAGCTTTTAAATATTGTAAATATTTTGATTTGTAAATAAAATGAAAATTGAGAGGTGAAAAAAAAAAAGGATGCAACTTACACTAGCTATTTCCGAAGCATACGTAGGCACCAAAGTGAAGACTCCGGCATCCGTTACGCCAACCAGAGCTCTCCCGAGCAGGATCATCCACACTTCACTAGCGTAAATGAATAGGAAGCCTGCCACAAACTTAGGTACAATGACGAGGAGGAGACATGGCTTCCTTCCGAGTCTATCTATGAGGACTGTTCCGATGAAGACGTTTGCTGAAATTGAAAAGTATAAAGGTGTTACAATATATTTTTTCAAGATATTCGTTTCGTATGTTAAGTCGAAATATATAGTACAATGGGAGGAGCAGTTCCCACAATGGCCGAGAAATTAGCTGCTGTGGTGTCCACGGGTCGTGAGTACGGTTCCCATGTGGACAAACATTAGACTACAGATTATCAGATGGTTATTTCTGTAAGTCGCTATTTATTTGAGATTTGTGTGTCTAATTAATCCCAGTTTACGAAGGAAATATGCGACAGGATTTTTTTGTATAAACAAGGAATTAAACGGCTTTGAGTAAGCGGGTAAGTAACTAGGTAGGTAATAAAGTGTTAATTTAAGTAAATATGCGAAATGTTTATGTTTGTATAGTAGGTACGGATTTGACATCTGTAGGTCAAGACAGCTGTAAATGTTTGAACTGACAAATCCTGTTTTGCTTGGATAAGGTAATCGAGAGATAACAAAAACGGAATACTGGTGAAAAGTAAAGATGTGTCTTACAAGTTTTTGAATGACTCCATCGTTGTTCTAATGGTAGCAAAAGCTACTGATGAGCATGAGCCATATAAATGGTGCTTTACGGTGGAGTATCTTGCCCATTCTTCTCCATACGAAACTACCTTTTGACCTACTAGAATCAATTCTATTGCCTTTTAAATTTTGACGTTCAAAAGTGCCTTTTATGTGCCCACTAGCTGCGCCCCGCGGTTTCACCCGCAGAAGTGTCCATCCCGTGGGAATATCGGGATAAAAAGTAGCCTATATTATAATGTTCATCCAGGGTGTCAGCTGCCTCCATACAAAATTTTATCATAATAGGTTTTGCCGTTTAAGCGTGAAGAAGTAACAAACATATAAACACACACACTCACACACTTTCGCCTTTATATTATTAGTGTGATTTGAATACATAATTTGACTTTGACACTGCCCGTATGTGAAGCTTGCGGTGATCCTATCCGAAAACCATCGCCGGTAAAATATTTCTACTTTTACTGATGGCAACATTAGCGTGCTAAGATTGGAAAAGTATTTTAGATTTCACATTCTTTCTTATACATATTGTTAGTTGATTGGAAGGTAGGTTGGTTGGATGATGAGGTCCTGCGTTCGATTTCCAGGTCTATATAAAGTTTTATTGGGGTTTCTTCATCAGGAATTCCTGAGTAGCAGCCCGGAACCTGGATTTGTGGCCGGTTGATAGTATAGTAATAGGCCTTCCCCCGAGGTATACCTCTAACCTCACCCCTGCCTACCTCTTCGGGTAATACAGGCATGGTGTTTTGTTATGTTTTTGAATGAGGCCACACGCAAGCGCAATGAAAGCAAACCTAAACTGTTCACTCGACACGAGTTTGCCAATCACGACAGGTTTTTGTCGCAATAGCATAGTGCATAGGTTAGAGATTTATTTTATCCGGTGTAGGTATGTCTGTATACATACATACATAATCAGCCTATAATGTTCCCACTGCTGGGACACAGGCCTCCTCTCAGGGAGAGGGAGTGGGCCGTAATCCACCACGCGGGCCCATTGCGGGTTGATGGGTGTCATATGTCTTCGAATTTTTGGTTCTAGGACATGTCGGTTTCCTCACGATGCTTTCTTTCACCGTTTTGAGAGCAATGGTGATGAAATAATTTACACAAAGTAAAGCGCCTGTCTGGATTCGAACCTACTACCTACAACTCGTAAGTCGCGGCCGTTACCACTTGGCCACCACTGCTCCATGTCTGTATGTATAATAATCAGCCTATAATGTTCCCACTGCTGGGACACAGACCTCCTCTCTTCGAGACGGAGTGGGCCGTAATCTACCATGCGAGCCCAGTGCGGGTTGTCTGTACCTATACCTACCATGATTCATGGGAATACCTACTATACAAAAATGTAATATTATCAGACCGATTTTCCACACACACCACTAAACAGATTTTTTTTTTCAACTTTACAAAAAGGTATCTATCAGTTTCTAGTTTAGTACTTTACAATAAGGTATAATTTATGATGTATAAAAAAAAGTGGCCATATTTAGGGGTGTGGTACAAACCATGAAAGTGAACAACTTTCCCTATAGGACCAACATCGTAATCGTGAAAAAATTATTAGCTATACAAAACTTCAATACCGACCCAAATGTATGGGACAGCTGATTATTTTGTCGTCATGTAATATAGATACCTATTTTTAGGTCATAGAATTAGCATTGCCACCCAACGCGGCAACGCTGCCAGCGATGCGGACAAATTTTTCGATGCCCAATTTGCTCTTCTATATTATCTTTAGTGTTAGATTGTATATTGTATTTCAGATTTCTTAATAAGCATGCAAATGAGGAAATGCGACTTTTGAAAACTCCTAAGTAAAAAGTCGTATTTCGAGATTTGGCTCTCGCCTATTTCCTCCTCCAATATTGGACCAATTTAAAAGATATTTTATAAACTGAATAAGAAGGACATATACTGTGTCGCTATGTTTTTATTTTTTCATTAATACATAGTTGTCAAATTTGTACACTAGGCTTCTGTTGACAGCGGTTTAAATCGGCATTTTTTGAGGGTTCTAGGCTGAGGTTCTAGGGCTTATAAAAATAATGTATCATCAAAAAGGAAAACATAGGGACATACAAGTAGTTAATAAACCAGAAAGAAAACAGGCGAGAGCGTATCTTTGGAGAAACGACCACCCGCATTTCCTCTTAATACATTTTTTTATTGAAGAATATAAAAAAGTGAATGGAAGATCTAAGATTAGCAAATAAAGAAACCTTACCGACAATCCCAGCCAGGAACCCAATAGACACGATCCAAGACCCCTCCTCAGTCGTGATAGGCCTCGGTAGTATAGTCTGAGACTCATCACTGAGCTTCACTAACACTGGTGATGGCCAGGACAGGCCCATTCCAGTGCACAGGACACTTAGATTCACTGAAACAAGATATATGATAAAGATAAATGGGTAAGGCCGTGTAAAATTGTACAATTCGTTTTTTTTTTGTCCCAAGAAAGTATGTGTTAATAGCTCATTAAATACCGTCCTGACATCGATAATATTGTGGCAACTGATTATATGAATCATGAATTAATAGTGATCATCGTTAAATTTATCATACCATGCAATTTACTATTTCTTTTTGTATTTTTAAAAGTTGTAATTTTTTCTTCCCATACAAAATAGCAATGTCCCAAATACATCTCTTGGGTATTATGTATAAAATATTTTGAAAAAAATGTCTTCTAGCGCTAAGAAGTAGCTTTTAATGAATTTATTACTAATTTTCCTCTATAACGCTCGTATTTTGTTAATTTAACTATGTTTCTATAAAATTTTATTTGAACATAAATATGTGTCCCGGATTTTCATGTCGCAAGCGTTACGCTAAGAGAGTTACTAAATACTGGCTTAATATGCGTGTATCCAAAGCCGAATAAGATTTCTTAGCACGGCGGTACTGATGCACATAATGTCAGAATGTAAAAAAAAAAAAAATCGTCCAATCGTCCACTTGATCCGGATTTTTCTGTGTGTTGAACGAGTTGTCCCAGGTTATTTTGTGGCGTTAAAATACAAATTTCGAGGTTCGTATTGCATATTTGCATTATTTTTATGCGTTCCGCTCATAGCTACATTATTACATTAAAGAAATAGCTTGGGCTGTGGTAGTAATCTGCTTTTTTATAAGAGATACTAGATTTTTAGTTTAGCTTCGCAACATTTTTCTGTCGCGAGTGATACCGAACGTTACTAGGAGAGTTACGTAACACTCGGGACATAATTTAGGCAGAGTTTACATTCAGGGAAGAATTATTCACGAGAGATTTTTAGAATTGAACAAACTTTTTGCTTATTATATACATTGTTTTTTTTTTCATGATAAATGATTAATTTTGACCTGCTAGAGGTTTTTGACTGAACTAAAAGGACACAAGCTCATAAAAATATACTTATTTTAATTTATATGTACCTAACCTAAATAGGCAAAAACAAAAGAGTTCAGCACCTATTTCTTCTCTGTTTGTCAACCGTTTTTCTTTTTTTGTTGAGCTATAATTATATCACAAAAAAAATTGGAACAGTTAATTGTTTTTCCTTTTTATTAGTTTACTTATATGGGTTAACTGGTTTCTATTCGAACACCTAATTTAAAAGTCTAGTTTACTATCGTAACATTGTATGCAGGTGGTGAATGGGCATGTTATTTAATTTTTTCAGATGGCTCCGTTATCGGCCGCCGAAAAACAAAAGAGATACCTATAGAGACCGTATGCGGCAGAGTAATCCTGAAAAGTTCTGAAAAACTGTCATACTTAAAAAAAAACATTACTAGTAATAAATTTTTTAAACATGTCTTTTTTTATTTTTAAATAACCATCGAAATTAATGTTCTACTTTAGTTACCAGTGAAGAACGTGTCAAAAAAAACGAATTCAACAACTTAGGTTGATTGCTGAATTAGTTTATTACATTGTAGACCTAGCTTTAGATGGGTCGCGAGCGTTACTGCGTTACCGTGTGTTACTAATTGATTAATGTCTTAAGAGTTACTATGTACATAATTAGACGGCCTTACCCAAATAGAATACTCTTTACAGCACATGAAATTAAAGGATAAGAAGAAAACACAATGATAAAATTAAGGTGACTACAAAGGTAATTGCGATAAAATGGCTGTATGGTCGTTGGATATGACCAAATGGCCCAGCTAGATGCATTAACGACCCTAAAAAGGGCAGATTGGATGCAAAAGCCGGAGAAGAGGTCTATATTTTTATGTTACGGAATGGCCGACTTTCCGAGATTTGTTTGTATCGGCAATACATAAAAATAGCACAATCGATAATGTTCAAAAGTTACACTATTTGAAAAGTTATTTGACTGGGGAAGCTGAGCAGCTCTTACGTCACATACCAATTTCGGAATCAAATTATGACAGATGCTGGACTCAATTGGAATCCAGGTATAACAATAAAAAATATCCTACAGATGCACCCCGCAGTTTTACCGGCATAATTTTCGATCCCGTGGGAATATCGGAATAAAAACTATCCTAAGTCCTTTCCCGGGACTCAAACTATCTCTATACCAAATTTCATCTAAATCGGTTCAGCGGTTTAAGCGTGAAGAGGTAACAGACAGACAGACACACTTTCGCATTTATAATATTAGTATGGATTAATTATCACAGCCGTAGTTTTTGTAAACGTGGATATATTTATAAAATTGGTCAAGATAAGTGACCATATATCCGTGTAACTGACACATTAATTTGAACTTTATCATCTAAAGTGCTCTTTTTTGTGTGCGATGGTCGTTCTGCGTAGATATGACGCATGTTTTTCCCCGACTTGTTCTTGTTCTTTCTTTTTGTGTGTTGTGTTCTTTCCCTGCGTCATGTTCACCGCAAATAAAAAAAAACAAAAACTTAACGTGACGATATTAACGTGAACACGGTCGTGTTCACGTCACGGCATCACGATAACACAGGGAAGTGAAATGTATGAAAATAATATGAAGACTGGCTTTCATTTCCATCCACGATATCGTTATAAGGTGTACGTAGTATAATTAGGTTATAGCATAGAAATTATATATCTATGGCTTATAGTGTTCTCACTGCTGGGACACCAGGCCTCCTCTCTTCGAGAGAGAGTGGACTGATCCATACGAACCTCGGCTTAGGGCGACGCTGGGGGAGGGCAGCAAGATGGGACAGGCTGGATCAGATTAATAACAAGATTAGTTTACCGCGCAACTAGCATATATACAATGTCGGGCAGTTGCCCACCACGACACCCGTGTGGTCGGAGGATCCTCTCTTTTTTATGAACGACTAGCAGCGCCCCGCGGTTTCACCCGCAAAAGTTTCGATCCCGTGGGAATATCGGGATAAAAACTATCCTATGTCCTTTCCCGGGACTCAAATTATCTCTATACCAAATTTCATCTAAATCGGTTCAGCGGTTTAAGCGTGAAGAGGTAACAGATATACACACTTTCGCATTTATAATACAACTTTATACCCTGTTCCTCATGCCTCTATAAACTTACCATGTTCTACAAATGACCCGGGTCTGAATGTGCAATTATGCATACAGGATTCATTCTTAATTCATGTTTAACTAAATCATCTAAGTACATAAACTAAGAAGAAACAAATATTGATAACTACGCTTGCACGGTTTAACGAATGTTTGTTACACAGTGCCCTCCAAAAGTTATCTAGCTGACATTTTTCCAATTCAGCTTTGATGCCACGTTATAACATAAGCCACACATATAAGCAAATACATGATCACCTCACGTATGACTAAGCTGATCATAAGTCCCGTTTTGAACGGGACTGTCCCTTTTCTCAGTCACCTGTCCTTTTGGCCCCACCCCCAAACAAAGCTTCGGGACGCAAAATAGTTCCGTTTCCCGAAACCGCGCGAAAATTAAAAATTACGATATGAGCGGCCGGCGTCGATGATCGGTGATTCCCCGCCCGCGCGCGCTATCGTTTACCTGGTTACCTAGCAGTGGCGAAGGTACCATACAACTCGATTCTCACCGGCTTCCCTTCGAAAATTCAGAACATAACCACTCTATAGTCAATTCATCATTGAAATTTTCTTTTGGCTTTTTTTTGCTCCGGCCTACCTCTGTCATAAATTCACCCTTCGCCACTGTTACCTAGTAAGTAACACGGGAGGCATTTGTTTCGTACATTAGGCTAGCCACGCGCATGCATACCGACTTCCTTTTGTTTTTGTGTAACGTTCGTGAAGTAGTTTAGTGATAAACTAGTAACAAATTTGAAGTTTTCTGTTGTCTTGGAGTTTTACCTATAGTTATGCCAAAACGGAAGTGTTCATTTAATGTCAACCTATAAGCAAAATACCCATTTAGTTACCCAGGGAATTTAATATGAATGGTGAACTGATGATTAATTTTTATTTTTCACAATTTGTTCGAATTTATTTAAGTAAAAGATTTCTATTTTTTTTCAATTTCCACGCAGAATGGCTATTTGTTCGAATAAAAATAATTGTAATTGATCTGAATTATAGTATAGTGAAGAACACTAATTGTATTAAGTTACACTTTTACTAAGTTAAGAAAATTAAAAAGTTGTTTATTTTTATTTAACCTGCTAACTGTCGTTTATAAACCCATGTCCTGTTTTGAGTTAAAAAATAAATGGTCAGTTTATGTATGACCCATATCCAAGCAATTTATAAATGATCACCACGACATGTAACTATCCATATTCAATGAAATAAATGATATGATTACGAGTTACCGATTTCGGAACAGAAAGTTGGTTATTTACAATTATTCGATTATTGATTCTTCCTCATAGAATTTATGCTATTGTCTATGTCGTTTTACCATTCCTTTGTATTATCTACTGCCGTAGGTACTTAAATTGTTGTTTTGATGTGTTATCAATCAACATAACATGACCAAGACATAACAATACAAACATAACGGGTCATATCCTATTTAAAATAATAATAAATGTAACTGTCATTGTGCAATCTCCAACACAATACAAAAACCAACAAAAGGTGTACAGTAGGTAAACATGATTGATACAAATCGTCAACTTCCCTCCATTTGCAATCGTAGGTTAAGTGCAGACGCCAGCACACCAAATTACTACAATCTGTCAAAGTTCTTTAATAGATTTTCAACTTTATCGCTGAAGTATAAGGTTCAAAGTTGATTGGGAAAATTTGACAGATTGGGGTAGGTTGATGTGCTGGCGTCTGTACTTAAAGTGTGTTCATGTGAGAATGTAAGAAAATACATTTATTTAGCACAGACTAAAAGACACAATATACCAGATAAAAACAAATAAAAGATCAAATAAAAAACTAAAAAAAAAACAACCGACTTAAAAACAACACTACAAAGTGATAAATAACTTTAATTTCGGAAATCGGTGTCGGTGGTTCCGCATTTTCGTTTTTTGACTTCTGAAATTAAAATTATTTATCACTTTGTAGTGTTTTTTTTAAGTCGGTTGTTTTCTTTGGAAAAAGCTTTTTATTGTTCACTTTTTAGTTGTACATACCCCACACAAAATCAATTAACACTAGTGCATTGAACAATTGAAGACACCGACTAGAAGAATCATCAAAATTCGCATAGAAATGCCGGAGATGCAGTACATTAATTATGCATAGGTATAATTTCGTACATAAGAATAATAATTAAGAACTTACCTAATGTATTATATACTAAAACCTTCCTGAAAGAAAGTATGTAGATCACATTAATGAAAGAATTATCAAAATTGCTACATTCGTTTTTGAGAAAATCACGGACATACAAACATAGTGCGCTTCACGGCTGCGGCTGCGTCAAAAAGTCCCAGTTCAACAAAAAATGCCTGACAATTAGCGAGGTAATTTCCCTAAATAAAGGTTATTTTTTGCAGACTAGTGATTGCTTAATTTTGACTGTTTCGGCCTTTTTACAAAACAAGGTTTATCTTTAGATCCAGGTTTAAATCATCGAGCGATTTTTAATTTAGGTACGTTTGCCGGAATAAAGTCCAAAATGCAGTAACTGGCTCGAAGGTTTCGGCTAGGCTAGGTCTAAAGTTAGAACTCGTTTTGTAATAAGAATTCCTTCAGCAAATGCTCAGTAGCGGTCCAGAGTCTGTAATATTGATCTCCCAGAAAATAGGTAGGAGGCGACCTCGGAAAAGCTTTACCGCTTTTGAAAACAATTCCCAGTCAATTGAAACTTCACTGAGGTTGAAAGACAGATTGAAAGTGGGTTGAAATGAAACTATCTTAGGACTGGTCCACACGATGCGGTGCGGCACCGCAACGCAACGATTTCGCTGTATGGGCTTGGGAGTACACACGTACGGTGCGGTTACGACGCGACGCCGCGACGCCACAGTAGGTGAAGAGTGTGTATGATGATTACAATGTGGACACTCCGGCGCACCCCCCTTGTGCTTTCTCACACAAAACATACAATTCAAAGTAAACATGATTGAAACAAATTGTCAACTTCCCTTCATTTGCGATCTACGTAGGTTTAAGTACCCAAGTAGCAAACAAATGTCTTAAAAAGGTATTGTAGATATCTTGAAGGCAAGTGGACGAATTCCAGCGGTTGTCTTGGCTAAAACTATTATGTCCCTCAAGATATCTTCTAGATACACTCCAAGGGGGAGTTAAGTAAAAGTGGGCACAGCATTTAAGAACATGTTAAGAAAGAGTTAATACTACTGTTTAGATAAACTTTAACCCTACTTAAGAATGTGGTTTTGCAGAAATCTTAAGCACTGACTTCAAGATATCTTGTAGGTAGACTTAAGATCAAGAAAATAGACTTAAAGATATCTACAATACCGAATTAAAACTATCAATATTGAATTGCAGATATTCAATCTTATCTTAGTGAAGTATAAATAAAAACTTATTTTGCTTTAAAATGCTTTAAGTAACATTACTTTAGAAAATATGGTGAACTTTTAAAGTATTACAAAAACTGTTTTAAGACTTATGAAAATGGCGATTAAACAACAATTTTTTATGTCTAGAAAAGGCTTTCTTATGTCGTTGAATGCATTAGAAATTTAAAACGCATGATCATTTCTCGTGTAAAATCTATAGATAGTGCTATAAAACAGACGGTCTTTTAAAATACTAGAAAACAAACAATAAAATTTTGTATAATAATATTGCAAATTAAAAAAATTGTGGCATTTAGTGCAGATTACTACATTTTCTATAAATGTGTAAGTTATTAATTTAGTTAGAATTACTATAACAATAATGTAAGTTCAATCTACTCTAGTTTTTGATGAAGTGTTGTCGGCAAATTTTTTATTATTTTTTCACTTATAGTGCAAAATGGCGTTAAATCTTATTTTTCCTAACGAAGTAAGATTTTAGACAATACTGATTTTGTAAGGCTAGTTCAGACAAAGTAAAGACAAGTTACACTTGAAGTAGTGCTAGTTAAGAGATATTATACTTAACCTATACTAAAAACCGTATTGGTGAAGTACTATTTAATTTGTTTGGTATTAAGTGATTCTATACTTTGATTTAGTTAAAACCAGATTACGTCTTAATGTTTTCTTAACTTGTCATTTCATCGTTCTTGTGTGGTTCTTGTTTATTTTGTGGTGAAAACAGGTTTATGCAAGGTAGTCGAAAGAATATTATAAATAGGACTTGTCAGCAAGGAACAGCTGATTTTTTTTCTACTTACTCACTGCCACTGAATGAATATCTAATAATTGAGATGTAGCATTTGGTAGGTATTAGAAAAGGAAAATTAATTACCACTTCCTTTTTATGAAAGCTCTCGCTGGCGAATCACATATAAATGATCGCAATTTTATTGTTATTAAATAATTATTTATCTCAATGCCGTTTTGCAAAATTTCCTTCATTTCAGTTACGAAAGGTTTTAAAAATTCATTAGACTGAGGTTTTCCAATACCACAGTAAATTCCAATGGTCATTACAGGCACAGTGTTCATCTCATGAATGTTACATAGAATTGGCCAAAATTCTACTTTTGAACTTTTGTACGTGGGTAACCCGTCGATATTTACATTTATACATAAATTGTCATTTTTGTCGAAATTTTCAAAATACTGCACAATCTTTTTTTTTAATCCGGTATATCGAACCCTGTGGCAGTGGAGAATACTGGCTTCTCCACTGCCACAGGGTTCGATATCTACAGATTTTAATGTTTTCAGAAGTGTTCTAGCGTCTTTTGGCACAACACCCGGATCATGCTTGTTAAAAATCTGCAATAAGTCATTGATTGCAGTATGTAGACCAGTTTCTTAATTAGTCTCTAAAACCAAAATCACGATCAACTTTCGATGTGTTACAATCAGCTGTCGATTCATTAGAGTCGGAATCACTGTCCACTTGTACGATTTCCAAATTTTCGCGGTATCATCTTCCTCGCAATCCGTTATCGAGGTCCGACTCCAAGATATCGCATTGTTAGTAACGTTTGCAGCACTTATAGGCATATTGGTTAAGTTTAATTTTTTATATTTTATTACACGCCGACGAAAGCCACCAGATCTTTTTAATTTTTTTACTTTATCCATATTTATAGTTTTGCACTCATCCATATTTATACTTGGTTCTATTTGAAGAGAACATCCCGTTAAATGTATTTTTACTCTAAACATACTAATTTTAGTCAAAAAGGAATAAAAATATACTCAGTAAAATCAGTTTCTAGAAATTGGTATTACAATTATCTTAATTCTATCTACAAAATCAATTTTTTCTTTGTTTGTCTAAAAAGGTACTTCAATTATTCAATTGAGTTTTAAGTGAGCTTTCAAATATTCTGAGTATAGTAAAAAAGTATTTTTAGTTTTAACTGTAGACATACTTAATACAAACTAGTTTTGAGAATACTTAACTTGGTTTTTGGTATTCCAAACTTACTTAAGTAGCGCTAGTTTAAAACGATTTAGTATTAAAGAAAGAAAAGACTTAACGAAATCCTTTTTGATTTAGCTAAATCCAACTTTAGATAAAGTATAGATATGTAAGATTTAAACACTATTCTTGTTTGCTACTTGGGTAGGTACTTAAAAGTCTGAACCGTGTTCACGTCCGTCCGTCCAAAATAATGATCCAATTGAGTTGGAACTCTTTTAATTACGTACTTAGGTTGTTTTTCAAGTGACCAATGTTAAGTCACAGTCACATCCAATAGTAAGTCAAAGATTGGCAAAACCCAGAGTCTGCCCATCACTACAATTTAGTTTGTTTGGAGAAATCACTGTTTTCATTTCGATGTTAGGATTTATTCGATAGTTCCAAAATACTCGTAGGCATTAGTATTGTCAGTGCCATGTTTTCATTTATTATTATCCTATTTTCGTCGCCACCTGTATACAGGGTTAGTTTTCAAAGACCAGCCAAATTTAAGGGTGTGGTACAGACCATCAAACTGAACAACTTTCTCCATGAGCTCCTTAACTTTTGAGTTGAGGTGCACGAATTCTGACAAATGCGTGCACTGACTGGACAGGTCCACTCAATCTGTATGGTTCTTTCCTCAAAAGACCATCTCGGACATCGATCTAAGTACATGGTCTTCATATACCCGGACCAAGATTATGTCTGGACTTTAAAAGAGACTGTGACCTCTGAGTTTGTTTCGGCCTTTCTTCTCAGAGTAGTCAGATAGGAAACGCCGACCTCATCTAGTTTTTAAAAATATGATTGACGTGTAAAAGTGTTAACAACCCATAACCGGGTTTATGGTGTAAATAGAAGAAATAGGCAAGATTAACTGTGATATAATATTAAATCAGTACACAACGTTCTTACTAAGATAGCCATGAGGCAACAAACACAAAAAAACAACACACACAAACATTGACGTATTGCGTTTACAGATTAGCATCAGTGCAAACCTACTTACAGAAATAAAATCATTTATCATATAGACCAATATCGTAATCGCGAAAAATTTATCAACTGTCACATAGATAACTTCAATATCCAATCGACCTAAGAGCCTGTGCACACCACGTTTCGTTTCGTGTCGTTTGTATCGAATAGTATCGATACAAACGCGTATTTGAATTTATACAGGTGTGCAAAGGCCTACAGGCTGCGTCTGACTTGCGTGCGTATCGCGTCTGTATCGCTACAAACGCGCATCAACGGCGCGTTTAAAAAACGTGGTGCCTGTTGACGAGGTTCTGCTAAAAACACAAAATGCCAGCGCGTTTGTATAGATACACACGCGCGTTTGCATCGCGTCTGTATCGCTACACACGAGGCGAGGCTCTTGGCTATCAATCCGTTGGCTGTAACGACTATCGGCACAATAATTGCTGAGTCAACATCCCACATGTCGACAACCTTTATTTGATTTGTTTATCTTACACGAGGTTCTCATCATGCGGGACGGTTATGTCAACAATCATTGCGCGCCGCTCTAATCGATCGATCACCACTATATCAGGCTTATTGGCAACAATAGTCAGAAGATAAGATACTTAATATAATTATAATTATCATTGCACACCTATGCTACTTACTATTCCAAAACAACGTAGAACACCACTAATTACATTATTATATATTTTAGGTAAATTAGTGTTTTTTGTGTAGGTGCATACATAATACATGTTTAGTTAAGTAGGTACCTACTCGTACTTACCTACACATAATTATAACAAATTAATTAGTGCAACGAGATCGAATAGAATAATGAATAATTAGGTTGAATGATCCTATTTAAAATAAAGATTACCTAATGTTTGTTAAGTTTAGCCATTGATGTCCCACTGCTGTGCAAAGGCCTTTCTCTCCTTTAACCTCTCTCTATCTAGAGCTAGACCAAGGACCAATCTTTATTAAAGGAGTCCAGCTCATCCCGTCATCACCGTCTGGGCCTGCAGCGATGTCGTTTGCTACTAAGCGGGACCCACTGGGTCGTAAGTACTCACATTAGGAAATAATTGGCGATTAAATCAGCCGATCAAACGCGTGCACTTCAATATAGCTCCAGACTAATTCCCTGAACGATCAAACTATGGGTCAACAAGAAGTCGCTAATGCGCGCTGGCTCAAAGGACATGTTCGCGAGCGGCCAGGGACGGGTTTGCGTGCAAGTTGTAATATTCACGACTTGCTATTTATTAGCTAACTGCTTCCTACAACCAAGATTAACGATTCCTTAGTAAGGTAAGCAAATTTCATCCAAATCCGTACAGTAGTCTTTGCGTGAAAGAGTAACAAACATCCATCCATCCTTACAAACTTTCACGTTTATAATATTAGTAGGATAGGATTATGTGAGAACGATGTAAAAAAGACGTATAAGTACGTTAAAAGCGTTCAGAACACAACAAATAGAATAAAAAGAAGACAAAAATAAAATAATTACAATAAGCCGTGGCAGCTAAGAAATTACCAGTTCCTACTGACAGCGCCCGTTCACGAACATGACGCATGGATGGATCAGTTACTTCGAAAGCTGAGGCTAGTTGCTATCTTCTATTATGATAATTTTCTTCAATAAGTAAGTACTTCGGTAACAATTGAATAGCTGTTTGAATGACATAAATTAGAAGTGCTGATACCAATCTTGATAAGTTTTACTGCATACGTTTTCTTCTAGCTATCGAATTACATTAGCAATGGTCCAGAAAACAAGTTGCTGAATTAAAGATATTCTCGTAATGGTGTTTTTTGGGTTTAGGGGTCAACTCGATCCGGGTTCCGGGGTCAGTGAAGACACGGACCCGTCCAAAAATAGTTCGATACTTTGGAATGAACCACCCTGCTCCTAATTAATTAACTTTTTCGGACGGGCAAAAACACATCGGTAGTAAGGACAGCTGTCTATTCGTGGTGTCTTTAATTCTTAGTTCAGACCCTAAACTAATCTGTTCGTATGTGATAAGGAGTCGGATACGCCCGTAACTTCGGCCGCATCTGCGAATTTCGTCTCATAGAGTAAACCTTCAGGAAGCCTAGCACGAACGCTCGACGTAGCAATAACGTAAAATCGAACGATTTCTCAATCGAAAATACAACCATCATTTTATAGTATTTTGGGTAATATTTTTGCAACAAGCATAATAGTACCTATCAACCATAGAAGCCCCTCTCACTGAGGGCAAGCCTGTGTCCCAGCAGTGGGAACATTATAGGCTGATTATGAATGTACCTATTATAACCATAGAAGGTCGAACTAATATTTTTATTTTAAAATCTAATTTTTTACTCCGTGCGTTCGTGCTAGACCCGTAGTACCCAAACGATAGTATACATGGATAATCGTAGAGGCGGTAGCTTCGATATTTTAATGTTGTAGGTATCAACTAATATTGTGCATAGCAAAAGTCGATGAAAGAAAGAAAGAAAATACGTTTATATGCGGCAAACATGGTATTCAGCTGCATCCGGTTAGACTGGAAGCCGACCCCAACATAGTTGGGAAAAGGCTAGGCAGATGATGATGCGGCAAACATGACGCAAAAAACAAAAACAATATAACAATTTAGGAGAAAACATGTTCACATCTACGCAAAATGAGTGACCCCACCGGTTTTTTGACTGACGTCAACAACCGTCGATGGAGGAAAACATATTGAGGAAACCTGGACTTATCATGGGATGCAAGTTACGAAGGTCAACAAGCAGTGAGATTAATGCCCGTTCCTTCTCTCAAACTTAAAACATTTATTTCATGTTTTATGCCATCTAGTGGCAATGTGATGAGGAAGGAGCAGGGCTTGGAACCGATACGAAAAGTACAGATTCTGCACCGGTACGCATAATATAAACAAAGTCAACTGAGTTTGAATGTGGCTTCTGATTGGTCGTTAAACTCCCGTAGTGACATTGTCTACAAAATCCACCAATTGAATTCATTCATTCAATTGAAGTCATTGGGCATTTTTGACCCGGTACCTCGAAGTACGCGTCCATTATTGAAATGCGGTTTTTTTTTTAAGGTTTAGGGTTAACATTTCAGGGATTGTATTTATTTTAATCCAAATGTATGGGAGAAAAAAGTTATTCATCATTGACTTGACACCCACGTTGGGCGCCAACGTGACGGAAGAGGAAACGTGGGGAAATAAATAATAACCACGTAAAATGGCAACATAAAATGTATATTTAAAGATAAAGAAGATTAAAGAGAAAGAGAGAGAGAGTGTGGGTAGGTCTACACCTACCCACACTCTTTCTCTTTAATCTTCTTTATTTGGAAACTAAGGGAATCGTAGTGGCCAATGTGGCCATAGGCCCTTTACGTCTGTGGTTTGACTTGACACTTTATTGTTGTCATCTTGTTGAAAGTAACGATACAATGTTACAGTGGTTCAACGCAAAACTTATATTTTTCCCACTTATTGATTTTAAATCATTACTACTAATTCATTCATTCATTCGTTTCGATCTGTGTCCTTTTTTTTCTCCGATCGCTTATTTATATTGATCCTTTACGCGCGTTTTATGGACTTAGATTTTGCCTACCGATTGGTGTTAAAATGGAAAACGAAAATAGTTGTGTGTTAGAATTGTGTAGTGAATATATGCACCAGCAAGGTTTTTAGACGATGTTACGATTGATATTGATGATTTTGAATAAAATGTAAAAAAAAAAGTGTTTTACTTCTCATTATCCTACTTAACTCTCTAAAAATAATGTAGGTAGGTAACCATTTTCTGGTTTGTTCGGGAATTACTCATAAACTAGTCATCTGCTTAGCTTTTCCCAACTATGTTGGGGTCAGCTTCCAGTCTAACCGGATGCAGCTGAGTACCAGTATTTTACATGGAGCGACTGCCTATCTGACCTCCACAACCCAGTTACTGGGTAATACGAAACCCCTTGGTAAGACTGGTTGTCAGACTTTCGGGCTTCTGCCGACCTGTAACGACTGTCAAAGATCCACGAATGACAGCCGGGACCAACGGCTTAACGTGCCGAGGCACGGAGAAGTCTTGGTATGTAAAGATAGTCACCCATCCACGGACCAACCACGGCAAGCGTAGCTTAACCTGATCGATTGACCCGTGCGGCTGTTATTACTTCACCACAAGCCCCTTACCTTTACTCATAATCTAGTATTTTTCACCGACTTCAAAAAAATAAGGTTCTGTATTCGACCCGTATGTATGTTTGTATGTCCGCGATTTTCTTAAAAACTAATGAACCAATTTTGATAATTCTATCACTAATGTGATCTACATAGTTTCGGTTTTAGAATATAATACATTAGGTACCTAATTATTCTTATGTACGAAGTTACATGCATAAATGTACTGCATCTCCGGCATTTCTATTCGAATTTTGACTAAAATAGTGATGAATATAAATGTTGACGGATGGAATGCCCGCGACATACGAGTTGTAGGTCGTAGGTTCGAACCCAGGCAGGCGTTTTACTTTGTGTAAATTATTTCATCACCACTGCTCTCAAAACGGCGAAGGAAAACATCGTGAGGAAACCGGCATGTCCTAGAACCAAAAATTCGAAGACATGTGACATCTGCCAACCCGCACTGGGCCCGCGTGGTGGATTATGGCTCACTCCCTCTCACCGAGAGGAGGCCTGTGTCTCAGCTGTGGGAACATTATATAATATGCTGATTATGATTATGACATGTTTCTATTAATTACTTACGTTCACATAATGCACATAAAACTAAATTCAAACACCGAATCAATTCGTAGAAAACACACATACCATCGAATCTGTCACCTTGGATACAAAAATCCTCTAAACTTTTTATATATCACAAACACAAACAAAAACAAATGAACATCAACGGAGAGCACTCCAACAAACTAATATTTAAATACCCACCTATTATAACAACAGCATACTGCCTCAACAACGGGCTCTCGTGGAACTTAAACATCATAATTATAAACTTCACTTAAACAAAACTACGGACATCCGCACGTAAGAAACCGCACGTTATATTTGTCGCGGTGGTATTACGAATGGACCGCGGTCGACGCCACTACTGTTAGAACTCGTTTGTGAATTATAGAGGGGGTAAACGTGTATTAGTAGTCTGGTTGCGGATTAACGTCATTATCAAAATCTAACAAATTGCACGAATCATAAGAGGACTACATGACCTAAAGCGCGGTCTTTGTCGGACTGCATAGAAAAGAAAGAGAAGCGCGATGACACAACGCTGGTAATTTATTGCAAAATATGATGCAATTATCGATTTACGAAAAATCTAGTGATTAGACAAAAAAACTAAAACACTAGAATTTTAGTATGTTGCTTGTAGAATAATCTGACAAAAATCATAATGATTGTATGTATATCAGTATATTTGTTGTAAAAAAAAGTTTTTAGATGTATCTTCATGATTTTTTTCTATCGTACCAAATAAGTTGTATTATGTTTTCAACACACTATCTTCCTAGCATTTATCCTGAAGAATCTATATATATAAAAGGAGAACTGACTGACTGACATATCAACGCACAGCCCAAACCGCTGCCGCTGGGTCTAGAGATTCCAAACTTGGCATGTAGGTTCCTTATGAGGTGCACTAAGAAAGGGTTTTTCGAAATTCCACCCCTAGGAGGGTGAATGGGGGGGAGGGTGAAATTTCACGCGGACGAAGTCGCGGGCAGAAGCTAGTATCATATATTTTTTTGTTTTTTTTTACTGTAGTCGATCATATACTTTTATTGTTTCTAAAACTTGCGTTTTTTTGCGTTTAGGTCCTGTAAGCCCCTTAAGTGGAAGCACTAGAGAGTGCTTTACGATGATCGTTGTTTTTTTTTTGCGTCCTTTCTGCAATTGATATACCATTGTATAAATAATTTAATGGAGATTAATTCTGTATTTTTCAAAAATAAACGAAAAAAACATAAAAATACTTCTAAATATTTTCCCGTCAATCCAGTGTGAAACCTGAAAACATTGTAGCTTGCGAAAAAATATATATTAATTGGGTATTTTTTTTTAATAGATTAGTTTCACCCGTATGAGGAACCCTATTGAAAATGGCTCTTTTATTCAAAGTAGTTTAATTATAATTAATTAAAAAAATATATAAAAATAAAAAAAGTGAGAAGTAGAATGTATTCTAAAATCTACTCTTTTTTTTATACGATCAAATGAGCATTATGAGTCGCACTTCTGGATTTTCCAAATTTTTTTTAACTTTATTGAGGATCGAGCTCGTTAACAGTGCGGTGCGGCAACGCACCGCAATTAATTCGAGCTATAGGGTGCCACATGGGCGGTGCGGCACCGCAGTAGAACGCTGTTTACCGTAGCGCATCACCCCTCCCCGCCTCGTCTCGCAGGTCACAAGCGCGGCGCGCCTACGGTGTGCGACGCCGCACGGTGGCCCAACGCATCGTGTGGCATGGCATAGTGATTTGTATGTAGGATGACGTTGCGGCACCGCACCGTTAACGCATCGTGTGGCCTCACTCTTAAACTTCTTTGAGACGAGATCTTCAATACTCAATATCTTTATTGCTTTACCATAATGTGTACTTAGGTGGTAACTATATAATTTAGATCATTATGGACCCTGTAGGGCACAGCAAAAGGTAGGAGAGAGGAAGCCCTGTTTTAGGAGATCATTAAGTTGTTTTTGTGGGAACAACTTATAACATAAATATAAAAATCAAAGCCAGGAGATCGCGAATTAAATACTAAACATTTCGCTTATCTATTATATTATGTATTATTTTATCATTTAAGATTATTTTATTTACCTACTTACATAATTATTATAATCTTTTCCCGGTTCCGCAAAAGCCGTCGCTTCAACTCGCTTGTTTGTGTTGAATGGGCTCACGTGTTGCCACCATACGACCATGACTTGCCGAAAATGGTGGCAAGACCATGAACTGACTGCAAGGTTGGAGTAAAGGTTTGGATTCTCGTGCCAAATCATATTTATTTGATGGCCTAAAGTGTTGCAGGTGAGTTTATTGTGCCTGTAAACGAAAATCATAATACAGTTGATAAGCGTATTAGGTGGTAGGTAGTAGGAACTGTAGGAAGCGTATTTTATTTACAGGTTTTTTCTAACAGGTAACAATAGATTTGGAGCTCCTGGGAATAAGCCAAATAAACCACGTTTATGCTTTAGAGGTATGAGGAATAAGGTGTGAAATTCACTCATCCTCCATAGAATACGGAGGATCCTCCGACCAGGGTGTTGTATCTGGCAGTGGCGAAGGTACCATACAACTCGATTCCCACCGGCTTCCCTTCGAAAATTCAGAACATAACCACTCTATAGTCAATTCATCATTGTTCTTTTGGCATTTTTTTTTTTGCTCCGGCCTACCTCTGTCATAAATTCACCCTTCGCCACTGGTGTCTGGTGGGTATTTGATTCTAGACCCGCCTAGAAATTTTTCATCGGTTATAAAAAACATATTTGAGTTACATAGATTTAGACCACGTAGGTATTGCACTTTTCTATAGAATAGAATAACTTTATTTCGGACACAAATATCCATAGTGTTAGTAACAAACAAAAAATGATGTATTGCATAGTGATAGTAAAAATCAACCCAGTTCTATGAAACAGCTGTTTTATTTTTGAAAACTGACCAATTCCTACGCTGCAATCGTTGCTGAATTTCATGGTTACAGTTTTTGCGCACTTGTTAAAAATTTATCCTGTAAGTACATATGTATGGCTCAGAGGTAGCCAGTTAGTTACAATTGAGTTGTTGTATGTGAGTTCACGAAAACCACAGACTTCACGATAATTTAGTTTATTCGTAAAAGTTACATAAAATGAATGTTGGATGCTAATCCGCGGTTATAGCGCTACGGCAGCTATTGGTCAACTAAATAATTATAATTAAGTATAAAAGTAAATAAAACGAGTAGGTAGCGAAAAGTAGGTCGCGGCGTTAGCAATTTGCCTGCACGTGAACCGTACATGCTCCCGAGGGAAAAGTGGGATGAGCATCCATTACAAAGCAAATAATAATATAAGAAAAGTATAAATGTAAAAGTAATGGCATAACACTCAATTTAATTCGTCAAAGTGAAATGCTTTCTTCGGCTGTCTTGCTTCGCTGTAAACGGGCTCCGCTGCTGTCGAATGTATTTCTTGTAGCTCGATGTCCCTTCCAAAGTTATCCCTTCCTCTAGGTGTCACTCCTGTTTTTGCAGAGAGCGTTTTAAATAAAGAGATGTGTATTTCAAATAGCATATAGTTGTTTGTAATACGAGCCTTCACATGAATGACGTCATAGATATTTTTCACATCCTTTTGTATGTCCTTTACGGGTAACGACAGTCCCTGTGGCAACCTTCGGGATATTATGTTTAGCTGTTCGATCAGTTGGTTAGCCGGAAATAGATGGGTATCTAAATGTCCTCTGTGAATGTTGGCGAGAGCATTGATCAGCAATTCCAATATTCGATTTAAATCACGTAGATTAGTCAGATAGGAAACGCCGACCGCTAGATGACTAGCTTAAAAAAATATGACGATATAAAAGTATGATAAAAGTATGATAATATATGATGATTATGACGTGTAAAACTGTTTGTACACACGGCTACACATCAAGCTATACGTAACCAGTATAAGCTGACTTCTGGTTGTACGAAAAACCTATAAAATGCGAGGTCAGTTAAAACTGGAAATGTATAGCTTGATGTGTAGCCGTGTGTACAAACCTAGGTACTTGCAGAAATAAATCATTTATCAATTATTTATCATTTAAAATCAGAGTTGACGTGACGGCAGCGGAATGTATGTCATTCATCGTGAATAAAATTTGCGCCTTGTCACTATTTTTGTGATTTCGCTGCAAGTTTGGTTCATGATAGACGCGCAATCTTTTAAATTGTACATCCATAAAGGCAGTGTTTCTTTTTATAATGTTGTTTTCAGCCTCTACAATTAATGTTTGGTTTTTCATAAGTTGTAGTAGGTAGTCATCATTTGATTGTAGATTCTGTATGTCTCTTTCGTACTTTTCAGCAAAGTCTGCGTCGAGCACTCCGAAAAGAGTTCTTGTTAATTTCCCAACTCCATCAAAGTAACCTCGTTTTGGTCTTGAATGTTGAGTGAGCAGCATAGAGTTGTAGGCGGCTAGGTGACTCAGTTCATGACGTAGGTGGCCGACAATTGTTTCGCAAGGCGTCTACTCATGTGATATTCTTTGGCGTAGTTTATCTATTTGGTTGACATAATCATTGATCCGATCAGTTGCTTGCCAGTATGACGTTAAGTTGTAATTTACTACTAACTAATACACGACGATTAGTTGTATTTTCCCAGCTTCGTCGAAGTAAATCGGATGATTGCTCGGTATATACTATATAATCGCATTCAGCAAGCTAGCATCCAGAAGCAAGGATGGTTTCTGACTTTTTTTTTTTTGATGGGACTCCTCCCGCTCTGGGTGGAGCGGAAGGGAGTGTCAGACTCTTACTGACTAAAACCTTTAGTTTAGTTGATAAAACACAGGTTTTGAATTGTCTGTTTTTAATGTCAAAATAACAGTATTTTAACATTAAAAACAGACAATTCAATTTTATTTATTTGTATAGATAGAGATGCCTAGATTTGTTTCAGAGAAAACTTCTTCCTATTTTCTTACTTCACAATAACTTTTATATAGAAACACTCATTAAAATCGATATAACCAAGAAATGAAAACTTCTTACAACCACGCTCCGGATCGTTCCGCGTTGAGACGAGTAAAAAATATAGTACTTACCGAGAAAACTTTCAATATCTTTGTGTAGCTGAGAGGATGAATAAGACAAGCTAAGATTTAAGATTAAAGTTAAGTAGTGACTAGCGACTGTTTTTTGACGTTTGAACGTCACTTAACTTTAATCATCGTTTATAAATAAAGCCCCTGGTGAGCAGTAGAGGCCTAGTCGAAATGGCCGCGACTTACGAATTGTACCTAACCTAACCTAACCAAGCAGGCACTTTACTATGTGTAAATTATAACATCATCACTGCTCTAAAAATGGCGAAGGAAAATGGAAAACATCGTGAGGAAACCGGCAAGGCTTAGTCAAACCGAAAATTTATTCGAACACATCTGACCCGCACTGGGCCGTTGAGGTATAATACCTAGCTTATATACTACTTATTATTCTAATAAACAATACAAAACACTTAGACTATGATACATTTGTACGATTACTCTTATACAATATAAAATAAAAGCACAACAATAACAACATTTGTATTATCATCTGTCGAGCCTTTGCACAATTATGTTGGGGTCAACTTCCAGTCTAACCGAATGCAGCTGAATACCAGTATTTTACATGGAGCAACTGCCAATCAGACCTCCACAACCCAGTTACTAGGTAATACGATACCCTTTGGTAAGACTGGTTGTCAGACTTTTGAGCTCCTGAGGACCCGTAACAAGATCGTGCTGGGACAAACGGCTCAACGGAGGGGGTCTTGGTCTGTAAAGATGGTCACCCATCTACGGACCAACCGCGGCAAGCGTAGCTTAACCTGATCGATCGACCCGTGCGGCTGTTATTACTTAGTCACAAGCCAAGTATTATGAAAATGCCTATGGCATTAAGTCCGCCTCTGTACATTTGTGCTTAAAGTATTAAATAAATAATAAATAAATAAATAAATAAAATATAAACAACTGTAATATGTATTACCCATAATAATGTGCCTTATAATCAAAAACTAATTTCTGATGCACACTGTAGAGTAAAGTTACAAGGTAAATTAGCGCTCTGGACCTTGTCTCATTCATACCCAAACGTGTGAAGTCTTTATTTTATTGTTTGGAAATCCCGCTGTTCCTTTATGCCGAGATATTTATCTTGCAGTACGAATCCTTATAATGTATTGTATCGAGGCGATCTTCTATACATTACGCGGTGGAAAACTTTTGTAGAGAAACATCTGTATTTAGAAACTTTTATTATTGTTTATCAATATCTGAACTTTCTCGTTGCTGAAGTTAAAAATATTACGTTCACTTCTTTGACAATACTACTTTGTTATTTTGAGTGAAGAGGCTGTTCAATACAAACCGTAAGAGAAAGAACAATGATGCCCAAATAACTTAAATTACCCTAGAACTATTATAGTGTTCAACCATGAATTACACGATCAGCGCCTCAAATAAACTTCACAGCTACATTAAAACTTCTCTTTGGCATAATCAGTCTATAATGTTCCCACTGCTGGGACACAAGCCTCCTCTCTTCGAAAGGGAGTGGGCTGTAATCTATCACGCGGGCAAAGTGCGGATTGGTAGATGTCTTCGAATTTTTGGTTCTATTATTTACACAAAGTAGCGCCTGGCTGAGAGCAGTGGTGGCCCAGTGGTAACGACCGCGACTTACGAGATACAGATCGTAGGTTCGAACCCCGACAGGCTAGGCGCTTTACTTTGTGTAAATTATTTCATCACCACTGCTCTCAAAACGGTGAAAGAAAACATCGTGAGGAAACCGGCATGTTCTAGAACCGAAAATGCCCGCGTGGTGGATTACGGCCCACTCCCTCTCACAAAGAGTAGGCCTGTGTCCCAGCAGTGGGAACATTATAGGCTGATTATGTATGTATGTATGCGCCTGGCTGGGTTCGAACCCACGACCTACAACTTGTAAGTCGAGCCTTTACCACTGGGCCACAAACTTCTCTTTGATAATAATATAATAATTAACAAATGACTGTCGACCGCAGTGCCTGAAATAAACTTCACAGCAACAAAATGAAGTTGGTTGCATTGAATACCTATGGTTCTTAAATAATACACGTCATGTATTTATGGGCGCTAGAAAGCCTTTACTTGAAGTGGTCGTCATATTAGTGGTTCAACAGCTTTAACATCATCAGGATTATGCCGGAATCGGCCGGAATATAACAGTGCATCGTGCACGGGGTAAGACGGCGGCTCCCGTGACATCTCCTCTATCATCAGCCGCCACGCAAACGACACATCTATTCGACGCTCTGCTAGAGTGACTGTCACAAGATAGCATAGATAGATATATTTTACATTTCTATGCAAGATAGTGTCACTATTCTACCCACAGAACAGATAAAAGAGTCATTTTAACTGTTCTGTGATTCTACCCTATCGGTAATTCAGTAACTTCGTTATAAAATGAGGCGAGGCCACTTGCTGCGCAGTCATATTGTTATTGTAATCCTAATTTAATATTATAAATGAGGAAGTAAGTTTCTTTGTTTGTTACGCTTTCACGATAAAAGGGTTGAACGGATTTGGATGAAATTTGGCACATGGGTAGACCATGACCTGGCGAAGGACATAGGCTACTTTTCATCCTGGATCGCAGACGAAGTCGCGGGCAACAGCTAGTTGTGAATAAATCAAAAGCTTCATAGCCAAAAAACTAATTATTCTACACATTTAGCCACCCCGACACTCTCTTGATATAAAAGGGTGAATTTACATTTAAAACCAACCCTTTTAAAAATAAATGCTACTCAAAATCATAAATGTTTCAACTGTGACGTTACAAAGCTTGCTTCATTCATAATTCATTCACACTTGTAACAAAATGGCGAAGTGGGAATTTTGTGTCTGTACCTATAATTAGAATGCTTTTATGTATGGATGAATTGAAATATCTATTTTTATGAAATTTTGCAGAAAATTAGCTTTAAATAATTATTTACTAGTAGAGCCCCGCGGTTTCAATCGCATAATTTTCGATCCCGTGGGAATATCGGGATAGAAAACTATCCTATGTCCTTTCCCGGGACTCTATCTCTATACCAAATTTCATATTAAGCGAATCAGCGGTTTAAGCGTGAAGAGGTAACAGACAGACAGACACACATTCGCATTTATAATATTAGTATGGATAGTTAATACGAATACTACATACAATTTTAATACGTTTTTTACAATAAGTTGACAAATGCATAGAGTATTTTTAATTTAATTAAATTTTCTGCGTCTGCCCCAGTTGGTCCCAGACTCCAGTGCTAGCAAAGGGACATTCTAATTATAAACAAGGAACCACCATTGATCCAACTGAGAACACAAGGTATTTGCTCAGTTGGAAAACGATTTTAAGTCCGGGGCTCATTGCATCACGCAATGCCTTTCATATTGACATTTCGACACCATTCATTGCGTTATTCACGTTGTCAAGAAGAGGAATTTTTCAAACATAAGAAGCAACGGATTAGGAATTTCCTTCAAAATCCTTCGGAATGTGAAATAAAGTTTCTAAAATAATGGTTTCCCTCATCATTACTGGTGTGTAGATTAATTTTAAGATCAAGTTGATAAATTAAATTGAAAAAAAGTAACATTAGTACTTGCGAGGGGTTCAGAAGTTGAGTAGAAGATTATTAAACCATTTGTTGAATGTCCTTAAGCCTCTGTCCAAACCTAAAGCGAGTTTTCAAAGAATAAAATGATCTCACTCTTATGAGCATGTTCTTTACGGATTATGAAAGCGTGAACAGCTTTGAGTTAAGCTCTGAAGAATTGTTAATTTTTTTTATATTGTAGCGGTGTCTACAACGCCACATGCGAACAACGCGTCATACTGACGTCACGAAATCCTGCATCTCGCAAGCAGAGTTTACCACTCAACTAGCATACATACAACGGCCCGACATGAATCATCGGGCAGTTGCTCGCCAGACACAACACTCGTCTGGTCGGAGGATCCTCCCTTTTCTATAGAGTAAGAGTGAACTTTACACCCTGTTCCTCATAGGTACCTCATAATATATTTATATGAAATCGTGTTGCATTTTAAGTTATTTTTCCTTGTTGCTTTTTATGACTGATATCGTCAGTAGGTAGATAAGTATTTTGAAATAGTCTCGATTATCTGACCTCTTAACACTGTTTACAGTTTTTGGCTTCTTGCTATTATATAATACTAGCTGCCCGGCGCGACTTCGTTCGCGTGGTGTCCTACTAATACCCCCTACCCTACTCCTACCAATCCTACCCCTGCCCTTCTCCTACCTTACTCCTACCCCTTCCCTACCCCTTACTCCTACCCTACTCCTAACCTACTCCTACCGTACCCCTACCCTACTCCTACCCTACCCCTTCCCTACTTCTACCGTACCCCTACCCTACTCCTACCCTAACCCTTCCCTACTCCTACTGTACCCCTACCCCTACCCTACTCCTACCGTACCCCTACCCTACTCCTACCCTACCCCTTCCCTACTCCTACCGTACCCCTACCCTACTCCTACCCTAACCCTTCCCTACTCCTACTGTACCCCTACCCCTACCCTACTCCTACCGTACCCCTACCCTACTCCTACCCTACCCCTACTCCTACTCTACCCCTACTCCTACCCTACTCCTGCCCTACCCCGAGCCTACTCCTAGCCCTGTCATTTGCGTTTTGTTATTCCAAGTCTGATTCTTTTTTTTTTTTTTTTTTTTTCTGATTTTTTTAGTATCTTATGTCCGTCTCCTGGCTCTAAGCTACCTCCCTACCAATTTTCACCCAAATCTGTTCTGCCGTTCTTGAGTTATAAGTGGTGTAACGGTGTAACTAACACGACTTTCTTTTATATATATAGATTATACAGGTATTCGAAGCAGCAAACGACATCGCGGCATTCCCGGACGGAGATGGAGGGATGAGCTGGACTCCTTTAATAAAAATTGGTCCTTGGCAGCTCTGGACAAAGAGAGGTGGTAAGAGAGTAGGGAGGTCTTTGTCGGCCGTCCGCCGTTTTGCACTAAGCCTTAGTATGACCCCTTGTGGAAGCTGACACACCATGATGATTTAGAATTAATTCACAACCGCCTTAAAAGTGTACCTTCCAAACAAAAAAAACAACTCAACTTCCGGGCCTCCTTAGGGAACAATAAGAGTTTAAATCGACAGGTTTTTTTATTCAGTATGATGTATCCTCAAAGGTGTCGTTTGAGTCATCTAATTGATTTAATTAATAGAATACAGCAACATTGATGCCGATTCTGTTGTTCACAAACTAAACTAAATTTATGTTCAGTAGAGCTTTTTCTTTCTATTTCATTAAGAAAAGGACGGATGATAAATTTTAGTTTAGTTCTGTCAAATTAATCAGCGCCTGACGTAAATTGACGTAATTTCAGCAGGCAACTTTTTTAATCGCGTCTAAACTTGTATGGATTAGTATCAGGCACTGAATAATTTGACAGGACTATACTATAGAGGTATGAGGAATAGGGTGTAAAGTTCACTCATCCTCCATAGAAAAGGGAGGATCCTCCCACCAGACGGGTGTTGTGTCTGGCGGGCAACTGCCCGATGATTCATGTCGGGCCGTTGTATCTATGCTATTTGTGCGGTAAACTCCGCTTGCGAGATGCAGGAAATTGCGTGACGTCAGGATGACGCGTTGTTCGCATGTGGCGTTGTAGATACCGCTACAGGACTAAACTAAAATTTGGGCCCGAACTGACAACATGATTTGAGTTGTCCTTACGGGTCTAATACCCGTCCAAAAAAGGTAATTAAATGAGAGTAGGGACCACTCCGATGTTTCGAACTAATTTCGGATGGGATCGTATCTTTGTTGACAGACTAAAGGTCGTCTGATTATTCCCTGAATTGTTTTGAAGTGAAAACTTCTTTAGGCGCGTTGAGCATTTTTTGAGATGGGAAAAAACTATTGAACTCGCGTCACTGTTACCGTAATCGACACCGCTTCGGATGTGTTCGGCTGTCCTCGGGATGTACTCGATTTTAATGTATATCCGATATGTCAGTGTTTGATGGCAAAGTATTCAGCCATGCTATTCTGTAGAAATCTCACCGTGAAAACTTAGGTGAAGTGAGCTGTCAAAAGTGTTAATCCCTAGCATTAGTTGGAATGACAGCTCACTTTAAGCTCACTTCACCGAAGTTATCACGGTGATCTTTTTACAGAATAGCACCGCTGTTTGTGTTTTGTTTTCACTTCTGTCGGCACTCCCGTAGTGCCACTGTTTTTTCACTTTCAATAATCAGAAAAGAAAATTGGAGCCTTGGTGCCCAATGGTAACGGCCGCGACTTACAAATTGTAAGTGAAAATGAAAACATCATGAGGAAACCGGCATGTCCTAGAACCAAAAATTCGAAGACATGTGGCATCTACCAACCCGCACTGGACCCAGGTGGTGGATTGCGACCTATTGCTCTCGATAGAGGAGGCCTGTGTCCCAGCAGTGGGAAGCAGGAAGCAGTCAAGAACAATGACCTGCGGATCAAATAAGAGACATCGATTTTCAACGTTCATTGACCATTATAATTAGGACCACAGGCTTAAGTAGGTATAAGATTGTACACATTCATTTAGGTTAATGACAGGGATC
Source organism: Hydraecia micacea (assembly GCA_914767645.1). NCBI lineage: Eukaryota > Metazoa > Arthropoda > Insecta > Lepidoptera > Noctuidae > Hydraecia > Hydraecia micacea. Next base: position 3,655,086 of record OU611798.1, read on the forward strand.
AGTCAATGCTCGTCAGACGTGCCCAGAGTGTGTTGATAGATGTCACATGTCTTCCAATTTTTGGTTCTAGGACATGCCCAGTTTCCTCACGATGTTCTACTTCACCGTTTTGAGAGCAGTGGTGATGAAATTATTTACAAAAAGTAAAGCGCTTGCCTGGGTTCGAACCCACAACTGTAATTCCACTGGACCACCACTGCTCTTAATCTGGCCAATCAAGCTTCTGCTAATTCACCCGGCAACTAGTACTTAGTTAACATAGAATTCAGATTGTTAATCCCGACACCCAAAATCACCTCAATAATCTCGTTTAACAGGCCCTAAACTATTTGTCCCATGTTAATATTCACACCACACCACAGATCATAACTTACAAACAAGTTTGATTGGCAATCACACTTGGACAATACATACGTTCTTGGAACTTGTGGTCGACTTGATCCCGAAGTCGAGAAGTTTGTAAAATCAATTCGGGCTGAGATTCCGTTTCGTCATCTGAACATTAAAGGTCGCAATGTACAGACGCCAGCACATCAACCTACTACAATCTGTCAGATTTCTTTAATGGATTTTCAACTTTATTGCTAAAGCATAAGGTGCAAGATTGATTGGGAAAATTTGACAGTTTGGGGTAGGTTGATGTGCTGGCAAGAAATTATTATGCTACTATCTGCATTTTTAACCGATTTAAAAAAAGGAGGTTCTCAATTCGGATGTTTTTTGTTCGGCCATAACTCCGTCATATAATAATATATAAATGGATTTGCAAAATTACTTTTTTGTTCGAAAGAGGTTTATTCCGAAATGATCTCATGATGAGTTTTGGAGACAGACAACGGAACTCTTCAATAAATTAATGCCAGTAAATCAACCACGATTGCTGCTATTGCATTGTTTACGCAATCAAACAACATAACATCACGCCTGTACCCTCTAAAGGGTTACGCAGATGTGTTCAGTATACCACGGTACACCCAAATTTCTGTCAATGTTGTTATTGGGGTACTTACCTCTAATCTTGTAAGTAAAATCGGGCATAATAATAGCTTCCAGTCACTGATATTTACATAGTACGTAGTGTTATACGAATTTGTGTGGGGTAAGTACAAATGAAAAGTGAAACTTGTTGTACAAAAAAAAAAACAACCGAATTAAAAAAAAAATAAACTGTCGGTCGGTCAACAACAGTCACCGTCATAAAACGATAATGCGGAACCAACGACACCGATTTCCGATATTGAAGTTATTTTTCACTTTATAATTTTTTTTTATATATAAAAATGTATTTTAAATTTTTTTTTAAATTCATTTTTATTAAAACGCTAATGCCCCCCTCTAGGTGACTTTATCACTATCTCTGCCTCTTTCTATTATACAGGGTTATTGGAAAAACATTAACAATAAGAGGTCATTGTAATTTGTACTCATCATTATGAACAACTTTTACTACGGGACCAAACCTGAAATCGCGGGGAAAAAATCAGCTGTTCCCTACATTTTGACGAGTTATACGAACATAAATGTAGGGAACAGCTGATTTTTTTTCGCGATTTCAGATTTGGTCCCATAGTAAAAGTTGTTTATTTATGATGAGTGCAATGACCTCTTAAGAGGTTGTTAATGTTTTTCCACTAACCCTGTATACGAGTGTGTGTGTGCGTGCGAGTATTGCATCGTGTAGTCCCCCGACCCCAAGACCCCACGCGTTATTTTTTCTCACTTATTTTTAAAGATATTCTGGCTATACTATTACTAACAAATGCGTGCACTGTCTCGACAGGTCCGCTCAATCTGGGTAGTTATTTCTTCAAAAGAACATTTAATTTGCATGGCCCTATATGGTCCGAGAAGTGGCGGTGCTTGAGGGAGGCCTATGTCCAGCAGTGGACGTCTTTCGGCTGAATGATGATGATATGACCTGATCAAGATTATGTCTGGACTTTATAAGAGAGTTAAGAGACAGACGTCTGAGTTCTTTTCGGTCTTTCCTTTCAGAGTAGTCGGTTAGGAAACACCGAAATCATTTAGTTCCGCCCATTGTGTAACCCTTTGTAAAATTTCTATATGCTTGAAAGGCAAAATTGACTAAGCGACATATGGCTAACTTTACAGGAGAACGGACAAAAGTTTCAGAAAAAAAAAAAACATTTAAACTCTTGTAATCATTAGGTACTATTTTGGAAATATTATTTTTTTATTCTGAAAAGTTAAACTTTAAATTGTTCGCCTGTAAAGTTAGTCCTATGTCGCTTATTCAATTTTGCCTTTCAAGCGTCGATAATTCGATATGTATTTATGTACTTATAAAAAAGAGTCTAGTTTCAAAACATAACTTATTTTTGACTTGTTAAAGTGTTTTTTCGGAACTAATTTACAGAACTAAATAAGTAGGTATCATTAATCAGTATCATCGTCATCAGATATCTTCGTATCATCTTCAAAGTGAATTTTAGGAATAGGTTTAGTCACGGAGCAAATACAAAGGGTTTTTTAGTACCTACTGAAATAAAAATAATGATTTTATTAATTTATTTTTTCACGATGTTTTTTTTTATAATATTATATAAATATGCATTAAAAACTGAATTATTCTATTAAGGTCTTAGGCCTAGATACGTTAAATTAATTTGGAATTAAACATAATACGTAGAATAGAAAAAAAACTCTTCGACGCGACGCGACGTTGCAATTACACGCAGACCTTAGCTAACATGGTGATGTACAACAAAATATTCCATTAGTATAAAATGTTAAAAAACAAGGGATGTAACTACATTCGCCTAGCCGGGTTTCCAGGGCAGAAACATGGTTTTGGACAAGGATCTTTTCCGCCCCCTGGTGCATTTCTAGGTGGCCCTCCGCCGCCGCCGCCGCCGCCACCGCCGCCACCGCCGCCACCGCCGCCACCACCTCGATTAGCCTGTTTCATCTGGCACATTAGCTCCTTTATCTGATTCGTGAGTTCGCCAACAGTGTTACACATTTGTTCGACAACAGCGAAATTAGGAGGGTTCCCTCCGGAGTCCCCTGACACATCGTTTGTGGATGAGCACCCTGAGCTACATTTGTTAGGACCTGGGAGGCAAGCATCGGAAGAAGTCGCTGCAAATTCAGCCTTGCATGGCATAAGCGGCGGACATTGGAGATTGGGTCTGTTATCCGGTAAGTTTGGACTACTGAACTCTTTGCACTGAGTTCCACATTTATTGAGGGGGCACGGCGGCGCATGCGGAATTTGTCTTCCACCACTATTGGTTGGGCACTGGAAGTTATCGCATTTGGGGGGCTGGTTTGCCGGGCACATCGAATTATTGCAACTGTATGGCTGGTCCGTCCGGTACTCCTTTGGCATACTTGTTTTGCAATCTGGACATGGGCATGTTACTTTGATGATTCCGGCCTTTATATCCCTGATTTTACCGGGGGTGTAGTTCAAGCAACTGTAATGTACCCAACTTTGGCAGGCACCCTCGCATTGCAAGCCGGACTTGTGAGTAACTGGTGATAAGCAAATCTTACATGGGTTTTTCGCTTTGGTGCATTTTGACATTGTGATTAGAAACTTATTAAACCTTTTTTGAAAACAGTTACCATGGTTGATATTTTAGTGTTCCGTTTTGAATAAATAATTTTATTTTTACGACATCGTGGCGAATTTTGGAGATGTAATTTTGATGTTGACATGTTACATAATTTTCTTCTTTATACTGCTGTCTGTCTGTCACCACTGACCTCTAATAAATATGTCATAGACTACTATTATAGGTCAGTGGTCTGTCACCTATTTAGATCTGTCAGATAGAATCTGAACCTCATTAGAGTATTTAGGTTTCTACTCTTTGCCTCAGCAAATTAATATTATGATAAGTGGATGCGGGTGTAATGCAAATTGCTCTGAAAGCTTCTGGAGTGGCGACCGCGTACCGGGAGATGTAGCGTTGGAAGGCCTCCCACAAGGTGGGCCAATAACTTAGTGAAGGCTGCAGGAATCCGCTGGATGCGAGCAGCACACGAAGTGGCGTTGGTTGGGGGAGGCCTATGTCCAGCAGTGGACGTGTGTCGGGGTATAAGATGCGGGTATTGAGGTACGTGACTTTTATTGATTGCCTCACTAAAGCTGATTTTTTTGGCGCGTAGCCATAGTCGGAGCTGACGTTAGCTTCGACTACCATCTTGTTTTTTCATTACAATTTCTGTGACCATTGATAAGGCCCGTGATAATGCCATTCAGGCGCCAAAATATTCTTGTAGACATAAGCTACGGTTTCCTAGAAGAGAGTCTCCGTCATATTTATATCGGACGTCATGAATATCTGGTTATTTTCACCAATTTTTGATATTAAAGTGTCAAAAAATGCTCTGTATTTGGACATTACGGCCGCATGTGGCGGTAAACGGATTCCTAAAACAGCGGTGGCCACCACAAAGTGTCCTTAATTAATAGGCCAATGATGTCACTGAATCTTTATTTATGAAAGTAAGTTGCAGTGAATTCCTAGAAAACGTTTTTGAGACCGTAAATTCAAATCGCGCTGCCCAAAAATTTCAATCGTTAGAATGGCCCTCACCGTACTAATTGATACGAGAGAAAGCGAGACAAATAGAAAAACCATTAGTGATATATGGTTTTATTCTTCGATCAACAATACGTTTTATTGCATAAAAAAATGCAGATGGTATGACAGTTGTGCCAAGGAGTCATATTTTATCTACTTTCTTTTAATTTATTAAATAGTCAACCATAGTCAACATAGACAATAGTGAAAAGTATTTACACCACAGTAAGTCACACGAAAAAGTGTAGTGAGCTCACTCTTTATTAAATAGTGTTTCCATGGCAATCAATTAATCAAATTGTGTCAGAGTTGTCAAAACGAAACAGAAATGCGACTATCTTCTTTTATTTGACGCGGTAGGGCGAATCTAACGATTTAAATCTTTGCCGCTGTCATCATTTTCATGACAGCCCTCTCTGCGGCAGTTTGTATGTACTACATATATAAGTCCATGGCGGCAGTTAAGTGCGGCCAACGCTCTCCTAGGAAACCGTAGGTTATGGCTACGTACAGAGTTGGGCAAATTGTAATCAGATTAATGATTAAGGATTACGATTACCTACATTTTGTAATCATCAATCAAGATTACAGATTACGGAAATTAATCAAGAAAGTAATCATATCGGTGATTAATGATTATTAGTTTGTAATCGTTATTTTGATTACTTTTTTGATTGATGCATACTAACTACATTTAGGAATTCGAAAAATAAAATCATTAACATTGTAAATCATCTTTATTTTTTGATCAGTCTCATGAATTAAAATTTTTTAATAATTATTATACTTAAGAAAACAATCAAGAATTATTTTTATGTGTGCCATGTGTGGCTTTTTTTTTTTTTTGTGGTTGGGAAATCATCTAATGACTCCTCCCGTTCTGGGTGGAGCGGAAGGGAGTGTAAAGGTGCGTACCAAGCACCAAGGTGCGTACGGATTGCGCGTACCCTGGTACGCGTACTCAGTTTACGCGTATCCGGAACGCCTAGTCCATACCTGCAGCTACGCGTTCACTCTTGGGGTACGCGTACCGCGCGAGCCAACTCGCAGCGCGAGCCACCGTCAGTCGGTTTTTGGTCGCGTGTCAAAGAGGACGCACGCGGCCGGCTACGCTATATTTGGACGGCAAAATGAATAAACACGCGTGTTCTTCGAGTTTCAATAATGAAAATATTATTAGATTGATTCAACTTTATGAATTTCACCGGGTCTTGTGGGATAGCACACTAACTGATTATCGAAATAACGATTGAATATTTAATATTTATATTTAAAATTGTGTTGAATAATGACTAACGCCGCAGCAGTGGTGGTGCACGCAACCGCTAAGTTTGTCGGAGTCATGGCGAATGACTGGGGCTCGCGGAGCGCTCTGGATCGATTGACCTCGCGTACAGGTTCGCGGCGGTCCGTACAGGAGCTGTACGCGTATCCAATGTACGCGTGGACAGTGTTTCCCAACTACGCGTAACACAGGAACGCGCTATCCGTACGCACCTTCAGACTCTTACTGACTAAAACCCACCCGTGTTCCTTCCTTAGCCCTTTATGTTCCGGGGCAGCGGTAACCCTTTCGGACGATCCCGCTACCCCGGCAGGCTTCGGCCCTGGCGGGCCCCTTCCTTTATGCTGACATCTCTTTGAGGCGCGCGTGGAACACATACGCGCCGTCCGGCACGGGCCTGGTCCTGATCGGACGGAGAGCTACCCATTACTCTCCGTCCGCAGGCCCGCGCCTACGGTGGCCGGGAGTCGTCACGCGGCTCCCGACGCCCGTAGCGTCTCCCGCGGCGGCTGAGGCGTGCGACTCACTCCCTGAGCCGTCCCGCCACCTCCTTCGCTAGCATGACTGCTTCGCAGAAGGAGGTGACCGCCTCCCACTCCCTCTCGCCCCGGACCATGGCTTGAACCAGGGTCGGACGCGAGAGGTCGCCGCCGTTGCCGATCGCCTCTACGAGGACACGGCGGTGCTCCGCACAAGCGGGGCAGACCTCCACCGTATGCTCCACCGTGTCCTCTGGGCGATCCTCGCAATGGTGACACCCGGGCGTCTCCTCCCGCCTGATGATGTGCAGGAACCTCCCGAAACATCCGTGTCCGGTGAGGACCTGCGTCAGGCGGTAGGTGAGAACGCCGTGACGCCTCTCTAGCCACTCCTCAAAGAGGGGTCTTATCGCCACTATCGTGGCGTGCCCTGCGCTGGGTTGCGAAAGTCGCTCTTTCCATGCCACCATGAGATCGCGCCGGAGGTCCGTCCGCTCCGCCGCTATTTGCCGCGGAAGCGGAGTTTCCCCCCGGCGTAGTGCCTCTGCGCGCCACTCATACAGGCGCGCGAGGACTATCGCCTCCAGATCCCATGGCGGCATTCCGGAAAGGAGGCTTGCCGCCTCGCCCGAGATCGTGCGGTAGCCCCGGATTAGCCTTACGGCTACCACCTTTTGGGGCGCGTTCAGGTAGTGGGCGGCTCGCAGCCGCAGTGAACGCGCCCACACCGGGGCCCCATATAGGGCCATGGACCGCACGACCCCCGCGTAAAGCCTCCGGCAGGAGGCGTTTGGCCCCCTCAGGTTGGGCAAGAGCCGCTTGAAGGCGGCCCCGGTCCGTTCCAGTTTGGGGGCCAAACGTCGAAAATGTTCGACGAAGTTCCACCGGCTGTCGAGGACGAGACCCAGGTATTTCATCGTTGGCCATGTGTGGCTTAAATTAGATTTTAAAAGCACCCTCTTTTCAAACATCTCATCCGAAAGTCTGTGTGATTTAGGTAAATTGGTCATGGTCGCATATGAGAAAAGTCTTTCGACAGGACCCGATGACGGAAGAGGTGTGTTATATTTTTTTTTTTTTAGAGGTGTGTTTTATTTTCGAATTTACTTAAGGATTTAAATAACGAAAGAGTACAAAACGTCCATGACATCCAAATTGGATCAGAAGTTTTTAGAAAAACGCAGACATACAAGATACATACTGATTGAATATAGAACCGCATTTATTAAAAATATGCTTAAAAAATTAATCAAATCTACCCATGTAATTAAGATTACTGACTATTGTAATCAAAACTAATGATTACAAATGTAGTCATGATTGAAAGTAATCAAGATTAAAAGTAATCATGATTGATGTATTCATGATTACTTTCAATCAGATTATTAATCCGATTAAAAAAGTAGTTGATTACGCCCAACTCTGGCTACGTACACACTGACAGGTGGCTTGCTTATCGCTAGAGCCTAGTGACTTAAGGTGGTACCCCAAGCCCGACCAAAACCACAGATTACTGAATAGTTACTACGCCAAAACCGCGTTTTTCTTCGTTATTCAGAGGCTATTAACTCAATAATTATGAGAAATAACCTACATCTGAAAGCACATTATTAATGTTTGATATCCTATCATCACATTGCACTTTTTGTTTTTATATGTTACTAATACATTTAAAATCTCCTTTTTTTTTTAATTACTAAAATTATTGATTGCATTCATCTTTTGCTAAAGTTGACGTTCTATTAATTTGAGGATTTCACCAATGGATAGATAGCCTAACGGTTAGCGCTCAATGAGCAGTCATTGAGCGCTAACCGTTAGGCTACGTACGCACTGGCTGGTGGCTTGCTTAGCGCCTAGAGCCTAGCGATAGCGAGTCACCTTGCGAGTAGCGAAGTGAAACGAACGTTCTAGAATTTTCGCAACCGGCCCCACTGCGCGTTTGGCGCCTTCGCCAGTCGCCTAGCGTGTATCGAACAGATTTTATCTCACTAGACTCTCCAATAATATAGGTGCACTTCCTCTTCCCAGTGTTCTCCTCCCGTTTTTTATAAAGAAGACTAGAAAATGTAGGTGGTAATGGCCGCTATTGCCACGCTAAAGCGATTCGGATTATAGTTTGGCAGCTTTTGTATAAGTAATACAATGACATTCCCAACAAATAGGGTGGTATTTGTTATACAGATAAAATTAATCTGGCAATAAAAAAATAGTTTAGTATTCAATTATTTTTTGCTTTTTGCCATGTATCAAAATAATTTATTCCTACTATACTCAGTGATACCATATGCAGTTTTTTATAAAAGCCGCGCTTTTTCATGATTCACTAGTTTATATGAACCATAGTTTACGAAATAATCAGATATCAGATTGGTTGTCTAAGGTCCTCTAAGAAACAGAAAGCGTTGCTCTGGGGGCTTACCATGACCTTTTACAGAAACGTTCAATTTCCAGTCAGTTCAAATGCAGGCCTACTTCTGCCCTGCTAATAATCGTACTATGAGAGTAATAAAAGTTAACGACTATTGAACGAAGTTCACCAAAGTTGAATGGTAATGCTTGTCTGTGGCCTGCTTTAATGCCATTGTCTTTTTAATAGGCATCGTTCAAAAACTTAAATCTAAGTCTATTTTCATATTACCGGTTTTTTTTAAATAATAGAAACTTGATTTTCTTGGGTATATACATATTTTAACTATGATTATGTATAACAAGTTACCTTGATACATTATCTAAAAGCACTATAAAGCTCAATTTCACGGTCAAAACAACTTTGTATCTTTGAAAGACTCAACGTGATTTTGAACGTGTGTGGATAATTCATTCAACAATTAAAAAAAAAATTTGGCGCGCCAAATAAATTATATTATACCTAAAAAAAATAACCGTATTATCATTTAAAATTATCGATTTTTTTAATAAAGTTTAACCGGGATCACGAAATCGTAATAAAAAGAAAATGTTTTGATAATGCACTCAATTGATTCAATATTCCAGATGTCGTCAGCGTAATAAATAAATACGTGTATTGAAACGTATTTAACGACTTAATATATAAAAAAATAATATATACCTAATTACAGTTCGAGGTGGAAACCAAAACTAAGTAGAAAAATTTACCATTGACGCTGCAGTAGGTCCTCCTGTGTTTAATCCCATTTTTATATTTGCTTACTCTCGCGTAAAGTAGTTTAAAAATCAACGTGAAACGGATTGCAGTTTTTGGTTTCTTGTCAGTTTGACTAGTGTTGTTACTCAGTCATTTGCTACATACTAGTACTTCTGTGATTAACGGTCAGGCACTCGATTGACCCGATCACAGAACATAATTATACAGGGTTATTTTTCAAAGACCAGCCAAATTTAAGGGTGCGGTACAGACCATCACAACTGAACAACTTTCTCCATGGGACCAATATCGTAATCGCGAATAAAAATTCAGCCGTCTCCATACGTTTAAGTCGAGTACCTATTGAAGTTTTCTATGGGACAGTTGATACATTTTTCGCGATTTCGATATTGGTCCCATAGAGAAAGTTCTTCAGTTTTATAGTCTGTACCTGTACCACTCCCTTAATTTGGCTGGTCTTTGAAAAATAACCCTGTATACTCGTCCCGATTATGTAGTTCGAAAAGTTGAATATAAGATAATATCATATCTTATATCTTAGATATGTACTACCTCCCTCCAGTACCTACCTCAAATTCATACCTAGCAGCTTCGTATAATTATTTGAAACGCACACAAAAAAAATCGAAAGATCAAATCGAGAGAAAATTAACTCCAGACTTTATTTTATTTAGAGTAACGAGTTACATATAATCAAGCCGCAGCACTATCTGACACTGTCAGAAAGACAAGTGGCAAGACTGTCAAGTGACAACAACATTTCAATTTCATTAATTTATTTATTCCGTTTATTTCAAATTGCATGAAATTGATATTTCTGTTTTCCCGTGTGTAATTGAAGGATTTTAATGAACATGGAATCTTCAAGACGGTACAGCATTTACTCCAGGCAATGTTTGAGGACATTGTTCGCGTTTGGCTGTTGTGCACATGTAGAGATCTTGGACATGGTATCAAGATGAGAAGTGGAGCGACCTGCATAATTTTAGATGAAATACTACGCCCCTAAGACGACCCACTGACTCTTATTTACTTTTATGTCGTCTGACGTTGAAATTGATATCCTACATGAAGTAATAAAAATATTTTGAAAATTATGTGATTTTTGATTTCATAAACCGTTAACCGTACACTACCTAATTCCTACTATTTATTACTGAACAGTGCACTATTTTACTAAATTATAAAACCGAGACCGAACTACTCACTAAACGATAGCTCTTTTAGTTTGTTTTAGGGTGTGATCCAAAGAGTTTAATAATAATACGGGAGGTATGATCGTATTTCTCAGTAGGTATTCCCGTTAGACGAAGTTTAACTATTATTACGGTACCACTATAATCACATCTAGGGAACATAAACATGCGGCTTTTAAGCCACTGTGACTGAATTAAAATTGTGCATTGAGTGAGTGGCGTGGGTAGCGTGTAGCTTCGCCCTTTCGATGCGGCTGGCTATAGTCCTGCGACATTCTGGAAGCGCGATGCCAGTCAGTGGATACAGCAATCGCAACGGGGTCGGTTTTAAGCAACCAGTAATAATCATTAATGTCTCATTTAGAACTGTATCCACTAACTTAGCGTGGGCTGATTGGTCCCATACTGGACAGGCCTGCGGAGACACAAAGCGCCATTCCAGTTGTTCGCTGGACTTGAGCAGATGCGCCCCATCTGGTGGATGTTAGGCGACGGAGTAAGTGATTTCTGGTAGGTATGCACTTTCTGTTTTTCGCAGTTTCTCCGGAAGTTAGGGGACCTATCCAAAGTGATGCCAAGATACTTTGGGTGAGTACTGTGGATGATTGGAACCCCTTGCCATGAGATATTCAGTGTTCGACCCGCTTTTCTGTTACGAAGGTGCAATGCGCAAGACTGCGTTTTAGAGGGATTTGCGGTTTCAGGGCGTTCTCAGCATAATAATGGCCGAGATCTGAGAGGGCGCTAGAAAGGTTGTTTTCAATCTCCTCAAAGTCATTGGCTTGGCAAGTTAATGCCAGGTCGTCTGCGTACAGAAAGCGGATTGTGTTTAGGCTCACCGGTTGACCATTAGTATAGGTAGATGTTAAGCAGCATAGGGGTACACTGATTGCATTAGTTACTTAATTACTATGTGTGATCACTATTATTTTATTTTTAGTACTAGGTCAAATAAGAAAAACATTAATTCATAAATTCCCTTTATTTATTTCAAAAGGGTTATTTATTTCCTTCTTTATTCTCTTCTTCTTTTCGATATTCACTCTTCAAATATTTCGTGCTCGTCACACATCTACAAAATGAGAGCTTATAATAAAAATTAGTGTTGTATATTGGGCACTGAATTACAAAACAATGTTGAATAAGTTGCTCTAGTAGTAACTTATTCAAGACGGGTTATTTTGACATTACAGGCGTTCAATTAGTCGTTTTGCTGCTGTCAATTAGCACGTCATGGTATGAAATTCTATACAAAAAACAAGGTGAACAGCAGTGAACAGTATTTGTAAACGTCAACGTAGCAGGCCTACTGCAGGCCTGCTAATATGACGTCATAGTACAATAAAGCAATGCAGTTCAACTTCTGCCCTGCTATAAGAGCTGGTGGTAAGCCCCCTGAAACGCACTCACCAAAATCCTCTTTTTTGTATAACTAAACGCGACACTAGGCACGACACTGAGTTGGGAGAACTATGGAGATATTCTACTATATAAATAATAGTTATACAAATATCTGTCATATCGACACACACATGTCAAAAAGCGTTTTGTTTCTTTTTAACTAATCAAGAGCTGCATATGAAAAGAGAGACGTCAAATGTTTGTCAAGTACTAAATTTGGCAACACTTTTGTGTGACGTCAAAATCATTTCTATGCGTGGTCGGTCGCCATGTTAACTGCCGGGGTTTTTCCTCTATGTTGCCGTGTTTTGTGGTAGATGTGCTGTCAAACGGTTGATTGCTAGTGTTGGGTAAATAGTCGGATGCTTTGAGTTATTATCGATTATAATCCATATTATGTCCATTAATAGCCTTGCAATGGATATAATCCTGCTATTATATGATCATATAATTTTGACAAAAATTGTATGATCTTCTTGTGTAATAAGGAGGAGTTGTGTGTGTGTTTCGAATTTTTCATCACCTAGTTTTGGTTGTGGTGATTGTTTATACTTTGTCTCAAGCCAAGTTAAACAAGGTATACATTTGCCGATTCGCGATCTCAATGGTTTTTGTATATATTCTGTTAAATATAGTCGAATAGATGACCGCAACTATTTATTTTTTTAGCAATCTAGTATTATTTAAATGCCATTAATGTAATAACAAAAGTAATAATTAATAATCGAAGTTCGACCCGAGTATTGAACCTAGGACCCCACACTTAGCAATCGGTCTTGCGACCACTAGACCAACGGGGTAGGAAATAAATAATAATATTTTTTTGCCAGTCACGATATCATAAGTCTCCTGCATAGCTATTCACAACGATCCGACAGGCTATCGTATCGAAAATGACACATTTCGATAACCTGACTTACCTTGCCCCCGACAGCAAACAGCTGTCGGAAGAATAGCGGTCGTCTATTTCATTGAAACTGACAAAATTTTTGTGTTTTGGACTTGTGAACAACGTTAAGAGGACTCCTACGATAACATTGATTGATGTCCGATACGGTACGGAAGCGTATCGAGTGTTTGTGAATAGCTATGCTGGTCCGTGTGTAATGTAAGCTCGTATGAACAATACTCTACACCTGTAGTAAGTAGGTAAATATATTACGAGAATATTGGCCTTCTGATATTAAATGAAGCTTGAGAAAGGTGACAAGTTACAACGTCTTATAAAACCAAGAAAGATAAAACACCCACAACTTCTAAAATTCTTGTCACTTCAACTGCATTACATTACGATGCTAATTCGAAAAATTTAAATAAATAATAGAAAACAAATTCATGTAGGTTAAATAATGTCGATATCAGCTGCGCATGTTGCTCGCAGTTACAACCCTACGAAAGGCGGCCATCTTAACTGCCCGATTTTTGTAGGTATACACGCTAATTTTGTAGGTATGACAAGTCCATAAGTTTTATTAGTCATTGAGGCACGAAGAAAAAAAAAAGACATTGACAGATGACAGTCTGCAAAATTTGAGGTTATATTTCGTTCCGTTCTGGTTACTTTTGTTTTAGAAAAATCTAATAAAATAAACCAAAAATGCCGTTCATGAAAGGAAGAGCACCTATCCGACGTACACTAAACTACCTGAATGCTGGCAGACTAGTATTAAAAGACAAAATCAAGATACTCTCTGTGGCTTACAACATAAATGGTCAAAACAATCTTGGGACTAAAGAGTTCGTTTTCTGGTATTTGCCGCAAATTCAATACAAAAACCCTGACGTTCAGGTGGCAACGACGAAGAACCTTACTCCATCCCCATTCATAAAGTGTTATTTCGAAGATGGAAGAAAGATTTTAGTAGATGTTGATAATAAATCTAAAGAAGAAATTTTGGAGCATTTAATTAATACTGTTGGTGAGTTTCGGTTTATTTATTATACTTACATATAGACGACCCACTGACCAAACATTCATAAACTCGCGCCTTCTTTCCATGAGGATAGAGGAGTTCTTTCCATGAGGATAGAGGAGTTTCTTGCCGGTTCTCCTCCATAGGAACCTACTCATCATGTGCCTAGCCTTTTCCCAACTATGTTGGGGTCGGCTTATAGTTTAACCGGATGCAGCTGAATACCAGTATTTTACATGAAGCGACTGCCTATCTGACCTCCACAACCCAGTTACTGGGTAATACAATACCCCTTGGTAAGACTGGTTGTCAGATTTTCGGGCTTCTGACTACCCGTAATGACTGTCAAAGATCCACGAATGACAACTGGGACCAACGGCTTAATGTGCTTTCCGAGTCACGGAGGGTTCTCTGTATGTAAAGATGGTCACCCATCCACGGACTGCCCGTGGCAAGTGAAGCTTAACCTGATGGATCGACCAGTGCGGCTTTTTTTATTTAGCCACGGGCTCCTCATAGGCTCCTCATATTCCTCCATAGGATCCTACTATGCTTTGGAATGGGCAACTAGCTTCACCTTTCTGACTGACTGACCCCTTGACAATTCAAAAGTGCCTGTAATTGGTTTATTTTTTGACAGAAACTACAGATTGCCACCTGCTACAATACTTACATAGTCCTTTTGCTTTGTTCAGATTCACAATATACATTATTATGAACATGCTCAAATAACAAGCTTTTTACTAATAAATTTGCAATAAAAATTATTATTGTTGCTGACAAGTTCATACTTCTGACAATCTTAGTACTATCAGTGTTTGTAACCCCGAAAAAGCACCATAATTGCATAACACACTAGTAATCTCATCTGAATCATTTTTAAGGATATTGCAAAGCCGTTGTTTCAAATGTTAAAAAAATTGTGTTTGTGTGCAGTGGCTTTCATTTTGACAGTTCAACAACATTCATTTCATATTTTTTTACACAATGATCCTGTATAACTTCTTAGTTTTACTAAAATAATTATTTTACTGTACCTAGTCCACAACTAATGAAGATAGCCCAATGAACAATCTGTTTCCTGAAGAATGGACAAAGAAATTGTCTGAGAATACTGCGAGAGGGATTTATGAAAGTGTTGTTAACTATTTACTTGATAATTTTATTTTTTATGTGTATATATAAATTGTGCCTTTAATTTCTGTAATGGATTTAAACCATTTTAATTAGAGAAAGAAATAAATGATAAATGATAGCCATTAGTTACATAAAACCTACAATTCTCAAATTTTCCACACAGAACACTAATTCTTCCTTTATTCTTATTACAGGAAAATCAAAGGATGTATTAGAACAGGAAGCAATCGCTGCGGAGAAGAAGGATAATCCCGCTAACTTCGGTATCGCTTGTGAACGACCATGTATCTGTGAAGCTTACGGACAAGTTCCCTGCCCCGGTGTGGTACCATTACCAAAGTTCATGAGAGGAAAGTTCAAAAATGCTAGGGATTAGAATAGGTACAATTTGGAAATTATAATGTTTGTTAATTAAGGGGGTTCCATCAATGTAACAATGGATTAGTAGATGTGAAGTTCTCTAGCTATGCTGATGGGATCACTTATACTTACATTAACTTTTCAATAATGTAAAGTTAAGCAAGTAAAATGTAGATAGTTATTTAGTAGTAATTTTATAATAATAAAACAAGTTAAAAATTAATGTTTTAATTTTATTGTAAAGTAACAATATACTTTTCAATTGAATTTTACTAAATCAAAAATACAGTAGGTACATCAACTTCACAAAAACTTAAATAGTATTGTTTTACATAATGCTTTGCCGAAATGGTGTTATACTTTGTTCGTTTTGTGATTGTTGATTTGACACTACAAACTTTTATCTACTATCAAACACAAATCTCAATGCTATCATCACTCAAGAAGCACTAATTCACATCATTTTTTAATTTCTTTGATTTGTGGCTAGCTTTTAGTACAAATGGTCAAAGCGACAATACGGTCAATGAATCATGGCCAGTCCATACTTAGCACAGAAGGCTGCGCAATGAAAGTGTTTTGGAACCTAATGGTGACATGAGGGGAGTGTCCAGGAGATGGAATCAACTTCTGGAGGAAGGTGGGCTGGTGGGTATCACCACAGACAGCCGCCATGGTCCACACACAATAGTCCACCTGAAGGGCTAAGTGCAGAAACCAAACCTAACATAGGCATAGAATGAGGTGAGTGTACAGTCAACAAAAGAGATGAGTATCCAGAATCGTCGGATATAGTTGAAGTTTAGTAAGAAACCGATAGATGTTGTCAACTGAAATTTAATTTGATAAATGAGCTGTTTGTTTTCTATTAATAAAACTAAATTTTATTCGAGAATATCCATCGGTTTCTTATTAAACTTCAACTATATCCGACGATCCTGCATACTTATCTCTTTTGTTGACTGTACATGCGCGAAAGTTCGGAAAGCTTATGCTCGGCCCAGTCATGATTCATCAGCTCTATTGTAATTGTAGACCAAATATAGAAATAACTATTGTGGTAAAATTCAAAAGCACCTTGTTCAATAAAACTTATGATCTTTTATGCAATATGCCATCAACGCGGCAGCAATGTAGTGCATATTCTGGAACGCATCAAATGTCTTCGCTTTTTCGTTCCAGAAGAGATTGTCATCCACTTCCTCACCTCGGGGACAAGTGTGGAAGAATATCCATTTACATGTGGTTTTACTGCTAATTTCCTGTGAAATGAGACAAAATTGTTTGCTGTTTTCATCGACAATTGGATAGGATTGTTGTTTTCATGAAAAACGGGACAAAATTATATGCCTTAAAAAAAGTGTTTTTTTTTCTTAAGTGGCTTACAGGACCTAAACGCAAAAAACGCAAGTTTTAGAAACAATAAAAGTATATGATCGACTACAGTAAAAAAAATCAAAAAAATATATGATATTCTTCAGGATAAATGCTAGGAAGATAGTGTGTTGAAAACATAATACTACTTATTTGGTACGATAGAAAAAAATCATGAAGATACCTCAAAAAACTTTTTTTTTACAACAAAAATCATACTAATACGAGTATACATACCTACTTACAATCATTATGATTTTTTGTCAGATTCTTCTACAAGCAACATACTAAAACTCTAGTGTTTTAGTTTTTTTGTCCAAACACTAGATTTTTCGTAAATCGATAATTGCTTCATATTTTGCAATAAATTACCAGCGTTGTGTCATCGCGCATCTCTTTCTTTTCTATGCAGTCCGACAAAGACCGCGCTTTAGGTCATGTAGTCCTCTTAAAACGTGAGAATTTTGATGGTGGTTTTTTTGGAAAACATTTTTATTGTTGTTTTATTTTCCTAAAACGGGCTGAATTGTTTGTTCTTGAAAAGGGGACATTTTTGTCGCTGAACTTGCCTAATGTGAGTGTGATCATGCATGAGTAACCTACCTTTCGGCGTAAAGTTGCCCAGTAGGTACTACTGCAAGAGTACAATCAGTCTTCACACGTTACGTGTGTGTGGGTAATCATTGTCTGGGCTGAGAGTCTGAGACACAGAGCATGGGTAACCATTGGCTGAGCTAAGAACAGCACGGCAGCCCTGCTGGGGTTACCGCTGCGTTCGAGGAGGGGGGGGGGGGGGGGGGGGTATTATTCTTTGGGAATAAAATAATAATTGAAGCTCTGTACCTTAACACTCAGTACGAACTCAGGAATTTTCTCCTTTTTTTCGGTCGTTGGTCCAGCAATGATGACGGATGCACGAGTCAAAGCTTCGGATGACTCGACGCACTGCTTTGATTCAGTGGACGACTTCTCCGCCACTGCCTCACTAGCCTTCATGAGGAGTGGCGAGACAGGACATACCTGAGGGATAAATTTACATAAGTACCTACAAGCCTTTGCCCGCGGCTTCGCTCGTGTGGAGGTCGGAAATTATTCCACCGGATCGTGCTACTATGTGTCAAATTTCATCAAAATCTGTTCTGCCGTTAAAGCATCGAAGGTACCAGACAGACAGACTGACCCTACTTTCATATTTATAATTAGTCTTCATCTGTGCCTGCCTAACCTTTTCCCAACTATGTTGGGGTCGGCTTCCAGTCTAACCGGATGCAGCTGAATACCAGTATCTTCCATGGAGCGACTGCCTTTATGACATTCAGAACCCAGCTACTGGGTGTATCTGGCTGTATCGTGATACCCCTTGGTTAAGACTGGTTGTCACTTTCGGGTTTCTGACGGCCCACGTACTTGCGTTTATAATAAGATATGTTGCGTACGTGTTCCAGTGCCATAGGCATCTTCTGGGCACGCTCGTTCCATCATAGACCTCATCCATCGCTTTCCATCAGGCGTGATCGAGGTCAAGAGCGGGCCCAGTCAGCAATAAATAATATTATGATAAGTGTTCATCGTCTAAAACATCCGCAATACCAACTGGTATTTTACCATCCCAGACGCTGATCGCGTTGCTGCTGCTAAAGCATTGGTTTTCATGGAAGGCGGTGAACGGTCACATATTAGCGGCTACCCAAATATAGAGCGTTTTTTGACTACAGGTGAAAATTACAGATTTTCATGACGTCTGTTATAGTAAATGACGGAACTGCTTTGGTTTCATAGGAAACCAACCTCTTTTATAACCGCTTTCATAGGAAAGCGGTTATGAAAGCATCAATCTAATGTGGGATATTTGTAAGCGACAGAGAGGGGATTCTATTCAGAAAAACTTACCTTGCAGCAACATTTGTATTTAATATTTGCTTCAAGCATAGGGAACAAAAGTAAGTAGGAGTTCAGTACTTGATGCGGAGGCCCCACGTATGCGATGCTAAGTCCTTGCAATGTACCAAATTGTTCCTGAAACATGGACCATTTTTTTTCTTAATTGTTCGTCCAATTTATCTATACAGGTCATCGAAACCGAATGGTAGATACTTCTTAGCGTATCGATGGCACAAAGTTCAAACATCTTTGGCCCAAAATTCAACTGCGCGAACTCCGCTTACCTACTGTCGCAGTAGATAGGTAATAAGATCATCACTAGATGATCTTGTCGCCTGTGCACTTGCACAGGTGACAGTCTGACAGGGCATGCGGCTTAGGGTGGAAGGGGGGGGGGAGGTGCCGCATATGCACTTGAGATCTGAACCGTCCGAGAACCCCTGTCTGTGGAGATTGTCTTTGCTCCGGCTGACTTGGGTTCGAAGTAGTCTAGAGATTTCTAAGCCTTTCACAGCTCTGGACAGAGAGCAGTGGAAAGAGAGTAAGGGAGGCCGAGACCTTTGCCCCGCAGTGGGACAATAATGACTAAGTAATACAAAAATATATATAAATTACTAAGGATATGGTTGTCTTTAAAAGATCGCTCTTAGCGATAAGACCGCCCATTGTGTCACCCTTTGTAAAACTTCTATATTCATGTCTGTAATTACCTATATTATGGTGTACATAATAAAGAGTATTCTATTACTATGGTCTGGTCCAAAAGTATCAGATGAAAGTGTAAACAAACCCTTTCTAGGTTAAATTATCCATAAAAAAACATCTTTAACCTTTTAAGCGCTTGGCTAAATATTCATTGCCGTGCCCCTAGCGCCCGGCTACAAATCGATAAAATAATACCTACAATAAATAAGGAGAAATCGTTGTATTGATTAAAAAATAGTCAAAAAGTTTTTTTCCCTATTTAATAATGGTTTTAGTTGTACCACGCAGTTAATAGGACAAAAATAAAACGAAAAAATCATGCATGTCTCTGTCGCATAAATACGACACGAGCGGTAGGGGCACGGAAATATGTGTTGCATAAATGCGACACAAGCGGTCAAAAGGTTAAGGTGATTTAAAATTATAATTTCGGGTTTAAGAAGTCGAATAATCAAATCAATGCATTCAATTTGCAAGTGGTACTACAAATTCGCGTCCACAGGTACGTTTACTGATCCATTTGTTTTCATTTTGGAACAGACTATACCTACAACAGTACCATTATGGCCATGACAGTAGCTAGAGACTGAAGGGAAGCATTTGTCCTGGACATCGTACATAAGACGGGAACCGTGGATTTATCAGCAAATCGTTCGACACACGTATGTTTATTAGACGACACAAATATTACGTCTGCCATGTCTGAGAATATTCTGGAAATAAAATGAGTGATGCAAGTATATTAATATAGTTGATCTCGTCATTGGATTACTACCTTAAGGTTGAAAGTCACTTGCACATCATAAAACTATAAAGTCCACTATTGTTTTAAAACCAATGATGTGCCAGTTGAAACAATTTTTACTGGGAGTTTTTGTCAAAAGTGTTATTAAGGCATTGACGAAGTCGACTGTAAGGTGTTTTTTAACATCTTCAGCATCTCAGTTGAGAGACGTCAAGTGCTGGAGAAAGGTCTCCTCCAGTATTCACACAACGATTGGTTCTGCGCTATACGCAGACAGATAATTACTGCAACTTTAACTAGGATAAGTTGGTTTAAAAAAAAAAAATCGAAGGTTTAAACCGTCGAGGCATTTTTAAATTTCAAACTAAAATCCGACAAAGTTTAAGTTTTTATACAAAAAAAGACGTCAATAAACCCGAGTCTAAGTTGTAAATTTTGCATTAAGAACTTTTCGTTTGTCGGAATAAAGTTCAAAATGCAGTAAGTATCTTAAGTTGATTGATAAAGAAGTAGGTACCTACATAATTATATTTTGTTTTTAGATGAATCAGAAGTTAATAGAAGTTTTAAGTCTAGAAGTCCGGACATGGGCGGACAAATCCGGACGGATGGTAACCCTACGTACAGACGGCAGCACATCAAGCTACTACAATCTGTCAAATGTCTTTAATAGATTTTCAACTTTATCGCTAAAGCATAAGGTTCAAAGTTGATTGGGAAAAAAAATGACAGTTTCGGGAAGCTTGATGTGCTGCTGGCGTCTGTAGAATAATATTGAAAATTTGAAATACTACCTTCCGTGATAATCATGATCCCAATCCAAGTTGTCAATCATTATGCGTACATCGTCTGCTCCCAAAAGTGAAGCCGCTTTGGAAATTGCCATGTTTAGGAGGGGTTCATTGACCTCCTGCAGGATCATCACTTTCGTGTTCTGTAATACGTTCTGAAATAAAGTTTTATACAATTAAGTACCTGGCTATTCAAATTCAGGATAATTATTTCACATAAACGCTACATGGGCACTTTATGAAATGTCAGAAGCTAAAGTCCGACCGCGGCAGATTTGCCAAATATGTAAACAACAAATGGCCGCTCGAAATTGAATAAAATCGATAACAAGAGTTTTTATTTAGTTTTCGTCTAAATCTCCGAGCTAACTAGACGAAAACAAGTAAGTAGGTACCTAATGTTTGTTTTCGTCCAGTTAGCTCGGAGATTTAGACGAAAACAAACATTACTTACCTACTTAAAATAAAATTTAAATACTCTTGTTTAACGATTTTATTCAATTTCAAGCGGCCATTGTTGCTAACATTTTTGGCAAATCTGCCGCGGTTTGGACCTAATTCCAATTGGGTGTTTTCTATGGAGAAAAGCCGGCAAGAAACACCACGGTTACTATGCAAACTAAAGGTTCCTGTCATTCATTGATCTTTGACAGATGTTACGACTTGGAAACCAGCAAATCTGACAACTAGTTTTAACAAGGGGTACCTATCGTTATAACCAGTAAAAAAAAAAGTTAAGGTAGGTAAGGTAAAGGTCAGATAGGCAGTAGCTGAAACTGCATGAAACTGGTATTCAGCTGTATACGGTTAGGTTAGCCGATCCCAATATAGTTGGGATAGGACTTGGTAGATGTTGATGCTAGGTACCTAAAGAAAAAAGAAGAAAATGAAGAGGCTAAAGGCCTCTTCATTTTCTTTCTAAGGTTTGAAATAGGTAATACATAATCTGCGTTCGCGATTTTTTTGCCAAAAATGTAAACAAATTATGAGTTTATGCAAAAATAACTTTAAATCCTTACACAATAAAGTTCAGTTCATACTACAACTTCAAGCATTTTTATCACTTTTTCAATAGTGCTTGTCATTCTGAAATCAACTTAATTCCCATTAAAATAAAGTTCATATTTGTTGAATTTGAAATAATATTCATTTGAAACAAGTTTGAATAGACTCGGTACACAGATAAACTCACGCCTTTGTCACATGGGGGTAAGCACAACTACAGAACGCCACCTGCTACGATCCTTACCGTAACGAAGCAAAAGCATTAGTGTACCTATAGTTAGCGCCACGAAAGATCAGACTTGACCCCACCACCTCCCGCGCTCTTTCCGCCGCCCCTATGACGCCCGGTTCCGTCCCGCGCTCAGACCTCATCATCTGCCTAGCCTTTTCCCAACTATGTTATGGTCGGCTTCCAGTCTAACTGGATGCAGCTGAATACCAGTATTTTACATGGAGCGACTGCCTATCTGACCTCCACAACCCAGTTACTGGGTAATACGATACCCCTTGGTAAGACCGGTTGTGAGACTTTCGGGTTTCTGACTACCCGTACCGACTGTCAAAGATTCACGAATGACAGCCGGGACCAACGGCTTAACGTGCTTTCCGAGGCACGGAGGGGTCTCGGCATGTAAAGATGGTCACCCATCCAGGGACCAACCGCAGCAAGCGTAGCTTAACCTGATCGATCGACCCGTGTAGCGCTCAGACCTGATACCGCTAAATAAAAGAGACCTAAAATCGTGTAGGTACCTACTGCGCATGTCAAACCAAGTCTCATCTTTCGTGGCACGCATTATATACCTACATACTATAGGTAGGTACTCCTTTTGCGACGCTTACGTTCATACATCAGCGGGGTAATTACGTATCACAATAACCGCCCGGCCACGACTTTTGGCTTAGCGGCACTGCCGTCATAACTAAGAATGCAGTAATCGCAAAATGGCGGTTACGAGATAATAAACGCAAAAAACAGTTTTTATGCAAGTACGGCGAAAATCATTACATAAAAAACATACTTCGAGCCCCTAAGACGACCCACTGACCGAATTTTCTTATGAAAATATTTTTTTTTCATGTACATGAACCTCTTGGGATGCCATTTCTGGAAAAAAGTGAAAATCTCAAAAATGTCGATTACTGCATTCTTTGTTATCAGGGCAGGGCAAGCGGCGCGGTTTCTTTTGTCTAGTGTTGACGCTGCGAGCGGTGCGTCGTGGCATGGTTCATGAATACACTTTGGTATATTTGTTATTACCGCTCGCCGCCCGTGCTGTGCTGCCGCTGATGGCGACAAGGCCGTGGCCAGCACCCTGATTGCGTAAAACACTATCAATCGGAATCTGAATCATTTTGAAGCAAATTGCTAATCCATTGCTTAAGTACGAAAAATGTGTCTGCTCAACACATAAATAACGCAATGAATGTTGTTGACCTGTCAAAATGAAAAAAAATCAGCTGTTCCCTACATATTGACGAGTTATACGAACATAAATGTAGGGAACAGCTGATTTTTTTTTCGCGATTTCAGGTTTGGTCACATAGTAAAAGTTGTTCATAATGATGAGTGCAATGACCTCTTAAGAGGTTGTTAATGTTTTTCCAATAACCCTGTATAATTATTATATTCTTCTAGGGCGTCCCCTCCTGGTGTTTCCATTAACATCAGTCACCTCATCCTCCCAACAAGGCCATAGTATGGCCATGTTGGGAGGATGAGGTGACTGACCATACCATCTAAGCGTACTCTTTTTATTATAGGTACCTAGTACTGTTTATTAAATAATCTAGTAAAATGTTATACCTACCAATTTCCTTTGATGGGAATCAAGCAACCGTCTTTTCAAGATTATGGCGCTACACAAAACGTCTAGAACCATTTTGGCATTCCATTGTTTGAAACAGATCAAATGTTTTATTTTTGAACATCCCATTTGTCTGAAAAAGTATTTCGCTCATCTTTATATTTTTGCCGACTAGCGACTTCACAAAAAGGAGGAGGTACTATGTTCGGCTGTTTGTATGTTTTTTTTTTTTTTTGTATGTTTGTTCATAAAGCCATATAGCTTTTACCTGAGGCTTCGTCCGCGCGCTGTTCGGAAATTATACCACAGGAAGGTAGGTACCTACTACCGGGATAAAACCCAGCGGGCCTAATTACGTAACACACTATCAATCTCAATCTGAATCATTTGAAGGATATTGCTAATCCATTGCTTCAAATGTTTGAAAAATTTGTCTGCTCAGCAACGTAAATAACGCGATGAATGTTGTTGAACTGTCAAAATGAAAGCCATTGCTACTGATAGTGTGTTACGCAATTATCCTGTGCTGGTCATGATTAATCCGTGTGCCAAATGTATGAATCAGCACGGCGCATGCCACGGAACTCGCGCGGTAGACGTGGCGAATAGTGCAGAAAGCCAAACAAGTTTATTTGTGGGTACCTATTTGCCGCGAAATAATGAACACCGAATCCGCTGGTCGCGGCGGCGAACGCTATTACCCCAGAGCCACGACATCACCGCTCGCGCGACCTGCGTCTTGCGGACCGCGGCGGCGGCGCGGCGGCGAGAACAAATATTAAAAGTTATTTAGCGTGCCACGAGTCACCGCGGTGTGACTCGTAGACTACTTATACACTTATGTGCGACCAGCGATGCGCCTTAACGCAGAAACACTCGAGCAACCGCAGCCGGCGGAGCGGAGAGGCGTGCGATGGAAACAAAAGTACTAGCTCACAGAGCGGCGCGACCGGCGAGTGCGACGGACGAATTCAGAGTCGAGCGTGTTCAATAAATAATTTTGAGTCTTCTTATTGACGAATGTACTCCTTGCCTTGTATTTAATAAAATATCTACAACAAAAAAGAAATTTGATTGTAGACAGGCTCGTTCCATTTTTGATAAAGACATTCTTAAATACGTCCGACGCGGTCGCAGTCGCCATCGCCGCCGCCATTGGCGTGGCATGACGACGCCAATCGCAGGGCGCGCCGCAACGCAAGACGCACCGCGCCGCAACGCAAGACGCACCGCCCAATGTCGTGGCTGAGGCCTTGCCCGTGGCCGTGCAAACTGCGCCGCGTGGATTGCCGCGCTGCCGATGCCGCCAGACGCACCGTCCGTCGCGACGCTCTGTCCCGTGGCCAGCGGGTTACCAGTTTTGGGTCATCGAATCACACTCAAGGATGCATCCAGTGACACGCCGTATAGTAATGGTGAAATGTTTTGAGGACAAAAGGTTTCAGAGGTGCTACATGCGGCATTGTCAGCATTTTCCATACAAACCAAGCGTTTAACCGTTGACCGAATAATAGTAGGCTGCTTAAAACCGACCACTACCTAAATAAGCTCTACCCGTTTGCGGGAATCGTATCACATGCCGTACGAAAGGATGTCGCATGCGCGCTGGAAAAAAAGAACCAATCCGATTCTGGACACCCGCCCCCTCTACGATTACACAGTGACCCCGGGTAGGTTTAAAAGTCGTAAGAGATTCTCAGGCTACGCAGGCCATCCAGGACAGCAGGTTTCTAAGGTTTTGTGGTAGTCTGTGGTGAAGGGTCACCACAGTTTATTATATAAGTCACCAATCAAGGGTTGCAGTGGTAACGATCTAAGAGAGGATTTCCACTTTCAAAACCATGAAAACCACTGCTCTCAAAACGGTGAAGGAAAACATCGTGAGGAAACCGGCATATCCTAGGACAAACAATTCAAAGACATGTGACATCTACCAACCAGCACTGGGCCCGCGTGGTGGATTACAGCCCACTCCCTCTCGATGAGAGGAGGCCTGTGTCCCAGCAGTGGGAACATCATAGGCTGATTATGTATGTGTTATGTAAGCAAGCCTGTATTGTTCGACTGCAGGGCAAAGACCTCTTACTCTCCTTCCATTTTCTCGGTCTAGAGTTACTAACAACCAGTCTTTCAATGGAAAATTGAAACCATACTTACTCACAAATATTACGCTGAAATCTCTGTAAGTAGGGCTCATAATTTAATAAAGTTTTGAAACGGTTTAAAGCTAGACAAGAATCAATAGCATAAGAACGGAAATTTTTCCTCATTTTGGATTAAATTCTAGTACTTAATAAAATTTTCTTAGAAACGAAAAGTTATACAAAATAGAAAACTTAAACCCACAAAATGTCAAAACAAAATGGTTTGATTTGACATTTTCATGATTGTAAGATGCAAGGAGCATAGACGGAGACAGACGACAGCAAAACCTGCTTCTTAGTAATAAAGCCTGCCTTAGACAATGAAGGCCTTATTGACGACTTTCTCGCTCAAGAAACGTACAAAAGATTGTACGTCTCGTGTAAGTAAAAGAGATACAAGAATAAATTATTAGTTGATCGCTGACAGTTTACACCGCAAGGTATAATTACGACATTTATTTATTTAAGACTAGGTGCGCCCCGCGGTTTCACCCGCGTAAGTGTCGATCTAGTCGGAATAACGGGATAAAGTAGCCTATATGTTAATCCAGGGTGTCAGCTACCTCCATACAAAATTTTATCAAAATTGGTCCAGCCGTTTGAGCGTGAAGAAGTAACAAAGATATAAACACACCCTTACACACACACTCACAAACTAAAAAGTGAAACAAAAACATACTTAAGTAGGCTAGAAATTTAAACACAAGAAAATAACAAAAAAACAAACAAAATCAAAATCAAAAGACATTTATTCAAACTAGGCTGAAAATCAGCACTTTTCGAACGTCAAAATTACAAAAGACAGTCCTCCAAAACGCCTACCCTTCGCCACTTCCTAGTGCTTTCGCTGGGGAGAAGAAATAGAAAAAATAGAAAAAAAAAACAAAACACAACATCGACTCTAAAACAACACTTGTAAAATAAACTAAATGTAATCAAGTGACAAAACATCGATATTTATCTAAGTATTATGTAAGTTTAATATGAATAAATTACACACGCATAAACCTTCCGGAATAAATTCTTTAAAAGATTGTGAAAACCACATCAAAATCCGTTGCCTAGTTTAGAAGTACAACGCGCTCACAGACAGACACGAAAAACGATTTTAATATTTTATAATAATATCTAGTTATAGAGCAGTGGTGGTCCAGTGAGCAGTGATGACCCAGTGGTAACGGCGGCCGCGACTTACCAGTTGTAGGTCGTAGGTTCAAACCCAGACAGGCGCTTTAGTTTGTGTAAATTATTTCATCACCACTGCTCTCAAAAATAAATTTGGGATGCATGAAGAAGCCTCCTCGTGTAGCGCAGTTTGTTCCACCCAGTTACTCATCTGAACCGAGTGCTCGGCGCATCCTGGACAGTCACACCCAACACCTTATTTGACTGGCTAGTTCTTCCCTCGGTGGTAGGGCTAACGCCCGCCTGGTTTGCAACCACCCTCTCACCGGAATCCGGCGTCAAGCAGCCTGCTGTGTTTCGTCGATGCGTGGGACTTCCAGTGCCTTAAGTATCTTCTGGGCACGCTCGTTCTATCATAGACCTCATACATCGCTTTCCATCAGGTGTGAACGAGTGAAAATAAGTTAGAGTTAAGTTGCTTATTAGTCTATTAGGCTAGATTGTACTAAGAACTTTAGTTCTTATGAATAAAGAAAAAAAACTGCTCTCAAACACGGAAAACATCGCGAGGAAACAGGTATGTCCTAGAATCAAAATTCGAAGATATGTGACATCTACCAACCCGCACTGGGCCCGCGGAGGCCTGTGTCCCAAAAGTGGGAACATTATGGGCTGATTATGCTAGAATAGATATAGTTAGATGCTACTGCCACTGTGATATTTACATTATTTACCTACAGGAAACAATTTCGTAATATTCATTTATTCACATCCTACAGTAAAAGTAACAATTCGATAAAACATTGAGTAAAAGGTCGATTGTGGCGGGCGCGGCGTTTCAGTCTGTAGCATTCGTTAGCCAAATAAACGGTTTGGCAAAAACATTTTCTGTCACGTTACAAATAAGAATCAGTAGTCTAGGTTGATTTCTGTTTTAAGGTGTAAAGACCCGCTTCTTTTGCCCTAGGATGGTAGGTAGTTGATCATCTGTCTAGCTTTTTCCCAACTATGTTGGGTTCGGCTTCCAGTCTAGGTATTTAGGCATTTTTTTTTATTTATTTGCAAAATGTACACACAGGTGCAGGCTATGATTAGGCTAAAAATTAAGAGTAGGTGCAGTCAACAAAAGAGATAAGTATGCACGGTCGTCGGATATAATTGAAGTTTAGTAAGAAATCGATGGATGTGTCGACTGAAAAATTTGATAAATGAGCTGTTTGTTTTCTATTAATAAAATAAAATTTTATTCTAGAACGTCCATCGGTTTCTTACTAAACTTCAACTATATCCAACGCTCCTGCATACTTATCTCTTTTGTTGACTGTACACACAGGTTACAGGCTATGACGTGGCTAAAAATTAAGAGTATCTAGGTACATGAACCTGACCTGTCTAACCGGATGCTGTAAAATACCTGTATTTTACATTGAGCGTCTGCCTATCTGACTTCCACAACCCAGTTACTGGGTAATACGTAAATACGATACCCGGAAAACTGGGCTTATAACAGGTTACAGGATCGCGTCGCATCGCCCTTCTGCGCTATTGCTCTGTTTTTGCTTAGTGTTTTTCCTAACTTTTTTCTTTTTACTCAGCTCCTAAGGGTCCTAGAGTGTTAAATAGCCTTCCTCAAGAATTGGGCTATCAAATAAAAAAATACGTGTGGCACTCGGGGACTGCCGCGGTAAAGCTATTGCATAGCAACGCACACAAACACCGTGCCGAAGTCTGCCGAACTGATACGACGTTAGACGATGCTTAGGTTTATTTTCGTTACGGAATTTCTTCATTCGGTCGCCGCGCTCAAAGCCCAAGATAAAAGCTATGCAATAGCTTAATATTTTTTTTTTTTAAATCCGATTGTAATTCCAACAAACAAACTTTTAGCTTTATTATTAGTATGGATATAGATAATGACAGACAGATAGATATTCTTGTTTATGACTGTCCGCTTATCATGGACTTAATACAAAGTCTATGCTTTCAGTCTATCAAAAAGTACTCTGTGGTCTATGCCGCTTATATTTCTGTGACATCACTGTCCAGTGTCGTCGCCATTGAAAGTTTACGTCGTTAACGAAGCGACTCAATCTATTCATCATTGCGTTGTTGTTCGGTCTGCGATGTCAAACTGTTGTTTGTTGTTACCTGTTGTTATGTATGTATCTGCCTACTTCAATTTGGAAATGATTTAGCGGAATATTTTCTGAAGGACTGGGTCAATACCGTTGATACTTGTAGTTTAGTTTTGAGATGCATGAAGAAGCCTCCAGTTTGTTTCGCCAGTTACTCAACTGAACGCTCGCGGTCGACGCATACTGGAAAGGTGACTGGTCAATTCTTTCCTTGTGGTGGTAGGGCTAACGCCTGGTTTGCGGCCACGTCCCATCCGGCGTCAAGCAGCCCGCTGTGTTTTGTCAAAGCGTGGGAGTTCCACTGCCTTCGGCATCTTCTGGGCACGCTCGTTCCATCATAGACCTCATCTATCGCTTTGATGGAAATGCGTGATCGAGGTCAAGAGCGAGCCCATTTATATTTATTTAAACTTTTTGCACAAAAAAGGTACAAAGGCGGACTTAATGCCTTTGGCCCAATAGCAATAAAAAATAAATAAAAAAAGTTGTCTCTTATACTGTATTCCGCATTAACGTAACGTAAACGTAACGTAACGTAAGTTACGAGCCCAAACAGGCTTGGCATGTGAGAGGTACTTTGAGTACCTCTCACACGTTTGGCCGCGTACCTGTCGACACACACTACGTGTCGAAGTAGTTGAATGGACGCAGTGAAGTCATTGTTTTCACAATCACAATGACAATAGTAAGTTGTGTACACTTGGACTTGGTGTACCGTTGACGTTTCGAGCACTTTCTCTTATACAGGGTTATTAGAAAAACATCAACAACCTCTTAAGAGGTCATTGTACTGTACTCATCATTATGAACAACTTTTACTATGGGACCAAACCTGAAATCGCGGAAAAAGATCAGGTGTTCCCTACATTTTGACGAGTTATACGAACATAAATGTAGGGAACAACTGATTTTTTTTTCGCGATTTCAGGTTTGGTCTCATAGTAAAAGTTGTTCATAATGATGAGTGCAATGACCTCTTAAGAGGTTGTTAATGTTTTTCCAATAACCCTGTATACGCTTGAAGGGATAATAAACTAACTGCTTGTGGTGACTGGTCGTCTTGCTGACCATGGTTTTATTGTTGTTATTAGTAATAACTTGTTTATTTATTTTATTTATTTTGCTTAGATGGTCCTAGTTTATCATTTGTGACTTCAAGTGACAGCTATGTAAACACAACCCAGCATTGCATAAATATGTAAGCTGTCACGCCCTTTATACCTGGAGGCTATTATTTAGGTAGTACCTAAGTTTTTTTTTTTTCTTGTTTACATTTTTAATTATTATTAGGTATTTTTATTTTTTTTGCTTGAATACTGTATTTGTTGGTATATTGGCGTGGCTAGCTAACCTATGGCAAATAATGTAATTTAATGTCCTGTGTTAACGTTAATTACTTTTCATACATAGTGTTGTATAAAATCAAATTATTTTCTAACTGAACAGACAGCTGTGCTGCTGGGGAGTTTGTTCCGCCATTTCTTCTTCCCAGCGAAAGCACTAGGAAGTGGCGAAGGGCGGGCGTTTTGGGGGACTGTCTTATGTAATTTTGACGTTCGAAAAGTGCTGATTCTCAGCCTAGTTTGAATAAATGACTTTTGATTTTGATTTTTGATTTTGTCTCGTTGGTATAATGGTCGCAAGCGCTACTTGCTGAGCATGAGGTCGCGGGTTCGATTCCTAGGCCGGGAAAAGTTTTATTGGGATTTATATCAGGAATTTCTGAGTAGCAGACCGGTGTTTGGCTTTGTGCTTGGTAGATGACCATAGATAAACATAGCTGACGAAATGCGGGTGTACCTACTTACTAAGGTACTCATCTGTCGAACTCTTCGTGGTATTACAGGCGCTATGTTATATTATGTAACAAAGTAAGTACAGACGCCAGCAAATCAAGCTACTGCAATCTGTCAAATTTCTTTAATAGATTTTCAACTTTAACCCTAAAAAATAAGGTTTAAAGTTGATTGGGAAAATTTGACAGTTTCGGGTAGCTTGATGTGCTGGCGTCTGTACCTACCTACAGTAAGTGGGTTTCGTTACCGGTTCCCTCAAATATCACACGATCACACGTATCAAGGCATTGAACCCCAAAAGTCTTGAGTGAAAAATTGGATTATCGCACATGATTTTATTTCAGGAAATACTTTGGTTTCTGTTCTGAGTGAAGTGGAGCTTTGTTGTTGATCTTTACTTAATTTGATTCGATTCTGTATCGATTGAGTTAGGAAGAATCGATATAGGAAGGGCTTTAGACTTTGTAGATTCAGTATTTTTATGTCACGAAGCGATGTGCGCTTTACTTGTGTTGACCAAAAACAATGACAAGATTGCTTTATTGGCTCTGGTGGCCTACCATGATCTAATTAAAAACGATTCAAAAACAAGACATTTCAGTTTAGGTTCCTAAACTGCATCGCTTGAGCTGCTCTATGGCCGTCATGGTACCAAACAAGTATGAATGAAACCAAAACTTGCGACTCAGTTTGGGATAATCGCTGTCAGCAGATGGCACGGCCTAAACTGAATCGTTAAACTGACGTCATGGTACGAATTATAAGAACAGTTCAGTTTAGGTCCATGGATCGCGTTAAGAGCTTGTGGTAGGCCTCCTGACGTATTAATAAACGTCAGTTGCACTCGCATATGAAACTATCCTAACTTAATATTATAAATTCGAAAGTAACTCGTGTCTGTCTGTCTGTATGTTACCTTTTCACTCCTAAGCCGCTGAACCGATTTAGATGAAATTTGGTATAGAGATAGCTTGAGTCTCGAGAAAAGACATAGGATACTTTTTTATCCCGATATTCCCACGGGATCGAGACTTATGCGGGTGAAACAGCGGAGCGCAGCTAGTAGACTATAAAAGCAACTCGTGGCATTTCTTCCTTACTATCAGAGGGGCAATTCTCGTAATTTTAAAAACGTCCACAGTCTGATCTCAGTCTCAATCTGTCAAAAATACTTCTAATTTCCCCACATTTTGACAAGTCTTTGACATTTGTTTGTCGCCGAGATGAGACTGCGACAAGATTTTGAACGTTTTAAATTACGAGAATTGGCTTCCAGGTCCAGTTGAAAACCAGCGTCAG
Organism: Hydraecia micacea; assembly: GCA_914767645.1. Taxonomy (NCBI): domain Eukaryota; kingdom Metazoa; phylum Arthropoda; class Insecta; order Lepidoptera; family Noctuidae; genus Hydraecia; species Hydraecia micacea. Next base: position 3,687,351 of record OU611798.1, read on the forward strand.
GCACTAGTTGTCTGGCATTTTTGCTGAACTGGGCCTTTTTGGCGCAGCCGTGAGCGCACTTCCTGCTAATTTCTTACATCGGACTTTACACTTTTTATTTGATCTTTATTTTTTGAGGGGCTTGTGGCTAAGTAATAACAGCCGCACGGGTCGATCGATCAGGTTAAGCTACGCTTGCCACGGTTGGTCCGTGGATGGGTGACCATCTTTACATACCAAGACCCCTCCGTGCCTCGGAAAGCACGCTAAGCCGTTGGTCCCGGCTGTCATTCGTGGATCTTTGACAGTCGTTACGGGTAGTCAGAAGCCCGAAAGTCTGACAACCAGTCTTACCAAGGGGTATCGTATTACTCAATAACTGGGTTGTGGAGGTCAGATAGGCAGTCGCTCCATGTAAAATACTGGTACTCAGCTGCATCCGGTCAGACTGGAAGCCGACCCCAACATAGTTGGGAAAAGGCTAGGCAGATGATGATGATTTGATCTTTATTTTTTGTTTTTATCTGGTGTACTTATGTATCTGGTGTATTGTGGGTCTTTTAGTCTGTGCTAAATAAATTTATTTTTCTTTCTTTATTTTCGTAAAATTCCCAAATCAGCAGAATAAGCCTATCCCGGGAAAGAACCGGATTGTTGTCATACAATTTAGAAAATAAAACGCTATTGCAGAGTATGAATGTGACCAGCTATCATGCGGAAGTATTAAAAACATTAGCTTTAATAAATAAAAAAAGAAAGAAAACATGTTTATTTGCGGTAAACATGATACAGAGAAACAACACAAACAAGAACAAGTTGGGAGAAAATATTATGCGTCAAATCCACGCTAAACGGCCATTGCTCAGCAGAATGCTACGACTCTATGCGAGACAGAGCTTTTTTTATTGTTTATTAATCAAAACAAATACAGTTTATAAATATTTGTTGAACAATTAAACATACCACACAAACCATTGCGGGTTTAATAGCGGTATGGCCAGACACGGCAACTCGGTGCCACTCATATTAATTATTAATTAATGAGCAATTAGGTATAGGTATTCTAGATCGCACTGCAGTCGAGAAAGTATTTTTTTTTATATCTTTGAACAGTTCTTCACATTCAATACATTACAGATTTCCATAGGTAATCATATTCATATTCATATTCGGGTATTTTCTCGTGGTCCTACTATTTTGTCCTACCAGTAGGTCCACGAGGGTATGTTATTGCTGTTTGTCCTACTGAAGTTTAGAAACTAAAATGTACCTCCTGTATAATGAAATTGACTAGATAGGTGTGGGGCGTGTCTCAGTTTCAGTCTTCATACTGCCTTCTCTTTATATCTTAGAAAGCATTTTGTATGTTCGCAAAAACTTAAGACTTTTCAAAATAAGAAGCGATTTCCATAATAAGTATAAATACACGTAGTAAACATGAAATTGTGATACCTAACTAAAACAAGCTAGTCCTTTCTTATAAACAGTATCCGCTTTTATAACAAGTTGCCAATGCCAAAGTGCCCATGTTGGTATAAATGAAATATTTTTTTTCTCATTGATAATAATACAGATACAAATTACGATATTGATTAAGTAAATGGTTTATTAACAAAAAAAAAAAAAAACATTTCATTAATATTTTAATAATGAAGTAGGTACCTACTTGATAACATTCTAAAATCTCAATTAGAATTAATTCATGGTGTTAATAAAACAACCGGTAATTTTTTATTAGATAAATTATAAAGAAGTAATAATATGTCATCAACGATATTTTTAAAAAGAGGTATGTACTAAAAGTGATGTTGACTCACTAAGAAAGCAGTACTTATGAAGACTGAAACTGAGACACGCCCCACACCTATCCAGTCAATTTCATTATACAGGAGGTACATTTTAGTTTCTAAACTTCAGTAGGACCAACAGCAATAACATACCCTCGTGGACCTACTGGTAGGACAAAATAGTAGGACCACGAGAAAATACCCATATTCATTTATTTTGCATTCCACAAGGTACAAAAGATGTTTACAAAAGGCTTAGAGCTAAGAGCCGTTGTAGACCCTGTTAGGGCACAGCAAAAATTTATATTTGATACATAGCATAGTTAAAAATCTAAATCATAGAAACTAAAGTTAAAATAAAATTATACATGAAAACTGAATATATAAGTAGAAGTATATATAAGTAGGTAGCTATTTTCTTAAAATACTATTATTATCATATATGATTGTAACAATATGCATTCCCACGTCAGCTCCAGCGCTGGTTAGTATTTATTTTTATTTGAAATGGACTTGCTCTTGTCGTAAAATAAAAATAAAATAACTTACAAAAGTTTGTTTTTCCATAGATTTAAATTGGTTTACAGACTTGATTAGGTAGATTTAGACGTTATGAAATTACAATAGTAGATTGTTATACGAGGGTCGAAAGGAATCTATTCCCATGCGAGGTATTTAGACGCCCGAGCGCAGCGGGGGCGGCTATAGTCCGAGTAGGAATTGATGACTTTCACCCGTGTTAAACACTCTACTTTTCATTTCGAATATAAGGAAAGTAAAAATAGTGGCTTTTGTAAAATATTTAATGATAATAATAACATGAATAGTAGAGGTACCTATGTAAAATTAATTGAGATGTTAGAACAATTTGTGTAGGTACTATTTTAAATATGGAACACACCGCGTCACCACCGCGGCCGTCCCGCTTAATAGGTATTTTTTTAATTCACACTCTGGCTGTTTATACACTCACAAGACCGCAACATTTTTCTTAATTATTATGTAAATAATTTCGTAGCTGACTACCTTTCTACTATTGAGTAATACGATACCCCTTGGTAAGACTGGTTGTCAGACTTTCGGGCTTCTGACTACCCGTAACGACTGTCAAAGATCCACGAATAACAGCCGGCGGAGGTTCCCGAAAACGGTCAAAAAGTTGGTTTTTTAAAGCAGTGTATCTCTTAAACCGTAAATACTTTTGACCAAAGAAAAAATTATGATATTTTCAAGTCTTACTTTAATACAGTGATGGAACCGAAATCATAAATAAATATACATTAATGCATCAAAATAATGTTCAAATACACCTCTTAATTTTCTTTAAAAGCAGTTTATCCCTTCATTAACAATTTTAATTACAATTAAAAATATACTATTAAATGTGTAATGCCAAACTGCATTCAATGATGGATTATTTATTATTAAATAGTTTTTGTAAATAGATAATTGCTTCATATTTGCAATAAATTACCACCGTTGTGTCATCGCGCTTCTCTTTCTTTTCTATGCAGTCCGACAGTGACCGCGCTTTAGGTCATGTAGTCGCCTCGTGCTTTCCGAGGCACGGAGGGGTCTTGGTATGTAAAGATGGTCATCCATCCACGGACCTACCGCTGCAAGCGTAGCTTATCCTGATCGATCGACCCATGCGGCTGTTATTACTTAGCCACAAGCCCCTCAGGAATACAAGCATATTGTTATGTTACGTTAGAAGCAGTACACCTATTTCTAACTGAAAGCATCTTTGCTCTGTCCTAGTTGGCAAGCCACGGGTACTGGTGGGTGGGATTACAGCTACATACACATTTAAACTTTGTCTCCAAAGTTGGCAACGTATCGGCTAAGTTTTTGGTGTTCCAGGTGTGTACCTATGCAGGTAAGCGTGCGAGACTTTAGCTAGACTTTAGTCTAGGCAATGTTATATTTACAGACTAAGGTCTAGGCATAGTCTATACAGCGGTGTGCTACAAATCATCAAACTTAATATCTTTCTCCATGAGACCAACATCGTAGTCAAATCGATTATTATCCATACTAATATTATAAATGCGAAAGTGTGTCTGTCTGTCTGTTACCTCTTCACGCTTAAACCGCTGAACCGATTTTGATGAAATTTGGTATAGATATAGTTTGAGTCCTGGGATAGGACATAGGATAATTTTTATCCCGATATTTCCACGGGATCGACACTTATGCGGGTAAAACTGTGGGGCGCTGCTAGATTATAAATGCGAAAGTGTGTCTGTCTGTCTGTCTGTCTGTTATCTCTTCACGCTTAAACCGCTGAACCGATTTAGATGAAACTTGGTATAGACATAGTTTGAGTCTCAGGAAAGGACATATGATAGTTTTTATCCTGATATTCCCGTGGGATCGACACTTATGCGGGTAAAACCGTGGGGCGCTGCTAGTTGATCATAAAATAAACTCATAACTCCAGACCATTGTCCCCCTGTCCTTGTCCCATGCTACTTGGGATCGACGTAACAAATTTTCTTCTTCCATTCTCCCCTATCAACCGTCACGCTGTTATTCAATACCTTCTCTTTCATATCATTCCTCACACAATGCATCCAAAATAAACTCATAACTCTTTTGAGTTATTTCTAGAAACATTTCTGTATGACGGACAGCGTTTCAAACTCCGTGATTTCAAACCGTCGTAAACTCTTGAGCTATATTTGTAAACATGCGCAGACACATTTGTTAGATCATAAAAATATATGCAGAAATAGATGCAATAGATTGCGCAGTACCTACGTATATAGTAGCATAATCATAATCAGTCTATTACATTGCGCTGTGACATTTATTTTTTAAATGTTGCAGCATCATGCTGAGATAGGAGCCTTTTGGCCTCGTATATGACTTTCTGTTTCATTTTTCTTTTTATTACTTTTTTTTATATACCTAACTTGGATTTTTATTTTTTACTGTGTTTAGTTTAGTTTGTGATCTTCCTATACGAGTCGCAATAAATACTTTTTCTTTCTTTTCTTTATATTCCTACTGCTGGGACACAGGCGTCGTCTCTGCGAGAGTGAGTGGGCCGTAATCAACCACGCGTGCCGGTTAGTAGATGTCACATGTCTTCGGACTTTTAGTTCTAGGATATGCCGGTTTCCTCACAATGTTTTCCTTCATCGTTTCGAGCGCAGTGCACTGCTCGTATAGTATATCTGCTGTATAGTATGTGCAGGAAAATGTTATGCTGTCATGTTTTTCGGCGCAAATAATTATAAATGGTTCCTCGTTGGGCAAGTGGTCGCAAACGCTACTTCTGAGCATTAGGTTCGATTCCCGAGTAGGACCTGTTATAGGGTTATTCTATCAGGAATTTCTTGGCCCGTAGTTTGAAATTGTCGCTGATGGCAATATAGGCTCGAATACATGGGACTTAAACATAACTGGTAAAATATGGGTGAACTACTAGGTACACTGCCAAACCCTCCGAGGATGTCAGGCGTAATATTAAGTTATAATTACACTCTGTCCTCCGTCTTCCGCATCAAGTCATCCAAGCCATCTACGTCGCGTAAGTGTTCCACGCGCGCCTCAAGAGATGTCAGCATATGGGAAAGGGCCTGCTAGGGCCGAAGCCTGCCGGGGTAGCGGGATCGTCCGAAAGGGTTACCGCTGCCCCGGAACATAAAGGGCTAAGGAAGGAACACGGGTGGGTTATAGTCAGTAAGAGTCTGACACTCCCTTCTGCTCCACCCAGAGCGGGAGCAGTCATTAGACGACTTCCCATCCAAAAAAAAACAAAAACATCTTTTTAAGGTCGTCAGTCCATCAAGCTGAGGGGCGTCCCACATTACGCTTGCCGATACGCGGTCTCCAATCCAGGACTCGTCTGCTCCACCCGTCATCGATCCTTTGATAAACATTGCCAGCCAACTGCCACTTCAGCTGGCTTACTCTGCAAGCTATGTCGGTAACTCCGGTTCTTTCCCGGATAATTTCATTTCTGATTTTATCCTTCAAAGAAACTCCGAGCTGCTAGGTATGCCTAACTACTAGAATTATTTCAATATATCCGTTAGTTCCAAAAGCTAGTGACCGGCTTTTAGTGATAGTTTATACCCAGCTCATGCTGAAATCCGGCCTTGTTTTCCCACCGATGTGTTTGTTCCCCTCTAGCGAATTAATTTAATGCGAAACTCATAGAGATGAGAGAGTTTATATCGATGTTTATTACTTCTAAACTTTAGATGAGACTTACCTAAACTTGCCGTGTTTTTATTAGTTTTAAAACTTTAGACATAAATATATCTTAGTGTTATAAAATAGTTTCGGAGTACGGAAACAAAATAAAATGAAATTAATGAAAATAAAAAGTCTTTATGGGCTTTTTTTTTTTTGGATTTGTAATCATCTAATGACTCCTTCCGCTCTTAGTGAAGCGGAAGGGAGTGTCAGACTCTTACTGACTAAAACCCACCCGTGTTCCTTCCTTAGCCCTTTATGTTCCGGGACAGCGGTTACCCTTTCGGATGATCCCGCTACCCCGGCAAGTCTCTATGAGCTTCCCGGCAAGTCTCTATGAGCTTAAATGCTAAAATGAACCAATCTATGCTAAACGTAGCTATACCACTATAAGGTGGAGCTATGTAGCAAACTATGCTCCTATTCTGCCCTCTGTGTCCCAAAAAAATGCAGCCAAAGGGACCTCTGTGCTGCCACCGACGACGCCGTGAAAGAGACGAAGTTTTGGGCCAACAAGATTTGAAAACTGTTGTACCAGTGCAGCGATACGAAGAAGAAGACAGGTATACAGCAAAGACAATTAAATATAGGAACTTTATGGATCTTGTGATACAGGAACTCCTAGTACTAGAGCCAGGATTACACAGATGTTTGTCTTGAAGTGAAAACAAAGAAATATCTACATCAAAAACTTATGCTTCCTATTACAAAATGGGATAGGAACAAAATAAGAAATTAAAATGTTTGAATAAGAAAAATCTAAAAGAGGATTGTGGCCCATGAGGGGATCGTTGTGGCTTGGGAAATAAAAATAATATTTAATAGTCGATATTATTATTATTTAGAACGGTTCCAGCACTATTTAGACAACATATTGCAGCCGTGGCCGACCGCGTTTTATAGCCATTCAACGCTGAAGCCAATTCATGTTATGTTTCCTGCACAATTACGCTTGGGGCACCATCTATTGTTGGTCGCTTTGGAAACGTAATAATTTTCCAACCACGTATAATCCTGCATCAAATATTTGTTAAGACAAGGGCTGATTATAAGTTAACTGTTAGCAGGGCCATGATCAGACGCAGTGCAGAGGTAGCCCAGTGGTAACGGCAGGTCGTAGGTTCAAACCCAGACAGGCGTTTTACTTTGTGCAAATTATTTCATCACCACTGCTCTCAAAACGGTAAAGGAAAACAGCGTGCGGAAACCGGCATGTCCTAGAACGAAAAATTCGAAGACATGTGACATCTACTAACCCGCACTGGGCCCGCGTGGTGGATTACGGTCCATTCCCTCTCGAGAAGAGGAGGCCTGAGTCCCAGCAGTAACAGTATAGACTGATTATGCTTATGCAGACGCATCTGATGGTAGAAGTGACCGTGTATGGCTCTTTATAGGGAGCAATCGCTCATTTCATCAGTATTTTAACATTCTACGTTTTGCAATAAATGTACTTGAAGCCCTGGAAGACTTTAAACAGACTCCGGACCCAGGTCAGCCGAAGCAAGAACTGTTCAGGACAACCTGTTCAGGTGGTGGATTCATAAACGACTCCGCTTTGGAGTATAAATGTGGTGCTGTTCCACAAACGATAGGAAACTTAATATCATGTCTTGCGTGTCCTGTCAGCTGCACGTCACAGGAACTGATGGACGCTAGTGATAGCGCCAAACACGTAGCCGAATTTTGCGAGTCCATTTAGATTGCCATCGGCACGCTCAGAAGAATATTAGATGTACTTGATTTATCAATTTTAGCATCTTTTTCCTGAACCATTCTGGATTCTTCTCATTATGGAATGAAAACCCTTAAAATAAAAAGTTAAAAACCTAAAGATTTTAAGGGACCCTTAAAATCTTTAGGTTTTTAACTTTTTATTTTATTTTGTTACCTATGTTACCAATCATTAAACCTGACTTGGTTTCCGTAAGTACTTTTCGGGCAAATGCTGAAAATCAGCGCTGTACTGTGAGTTACCCATAGCATCATGATGATTGGAAGAGTCTTGTGACAGTCATGACAATTTTATTTTATTGCTGAATGGGCCCGCCCTTGACCTCGATCACGCCTGAAGGAAAGCGATGGATGAGGTCTATGATGGAACGAGCGTGCCCAGAACGAAACACAGTAGGCTGCTTGACGCCGGACTCCGGTGGGAGGGTGGTCGCAAACCAGGCAGGCGTTAGCCCTAATTGGTCTGTCAAATAAGGTGTTGGGTGTGACCGTCGAGGATGCGCCGAGCGCTCGGTTCAGTTGAGTAACTGGCGGAACAAACTGCACTACACGAGGAGGCTTCTTCATGCATCCAAAAAAACAGCTGTCGACTTTTTCGTGCTCGTGATTTTTGTTTTTAATTTTATTTATTACTCGAGTTAATTATCTTTTTGTATGCACGTGTTTCTGTGGCAAATAAACCTATTTTTTGGTCCTTCTTTCTTTCTTATTACTGCTCAACATCGTTAATAAAAACCGTCATTGTTTCAAACTATGTCTTCAAAACAGTCACCGAATAGTAAACACCTGACTAAGCAATTTTCTTAAACACAAAAACACGTTGAATGAAATCTTTATTAATCATTCTTGAATGGCGTCGCTGAAAGGGCTGAATACCAGATGATTCAGTTTTTTCAGAGGAGCGGTTATTTTTCATCGTGACAGACTGGAATTGTCTAGTCGTCGGGGGAAATCAGGGATGCAATCATAGTTAGAATGAAATTATTCAGGTAGGCAGTGCCTATTGTTTAAATGGTTTGAGGGTAGGTTCAGGTGTCGGTTAGAGGCATTTACTTTTTTGGTTTTTTCTAGATCGTGACTTCTTTAGTATCTACTAAAAATAACATCACGAAGTTAATCCTCGAAGGGGCATGCAGAGGTGTGGGTACCCATAGTACACTCACCTTTTGCCAGTTGTGTTTAAAGTCCAGTGTCAGGGCCGAGCCTATTACCATCAAAACGGGCACAAATCCAGATTTTGGGTTGTTGCTTTTAGCATCTACTAACTTCTGCCCGCGACATCGTCCGCGTGAAATTTTATCCTCCCCCCATTCACCGTCTTAGGGATGGAATTTCAAAAAACCCTTTTCTTATTGGATACCTACTCTTCACAAAGAACGCACACCCTCCTCGGACCAACGGTTTAGGCTGTGCGTTGATATATCAGTCAATCAGGACTTTGAATTTTATATTGCAAGTTTATTAGGTTTTTGAGTACTTATAGTCTTTTTAAAGGAGCTGATAAACTGATGTCTGTTGCACGAATGCGTAACATAAACGTAACGCAACTGAAAATTGCACGTACAGTGAGATAGGTAATCGTTTTTTATAGGGAATTTAACTGTTGGATTTTGAGTTTAATAGATATTTTTACGTACGACGTAGTGTTGGAAGGCTTCCCACAAGGTTGACCGACCGACCTTGTGAAGGCCGCAGGAACTCGTTAGATGCGAGAAACACAAAACCGGTCGAAGTGGAGGTACTTGGGGGAGGCCTATGTCCAGCAGTAGACGTCTTTCGGCTGAAAAATAGTAACAAAACAACAATCCAAAAATGAAATAATTAAAAATAAGCCGAGGCAGTTTCACGAACATGAAACATGGATCAGCACCATTCAGCTCAACCATTTTGAAGGGAGCTAAATGAACCAACCCACACGCCACCGTCAGTGAGACATTTGAGTGAGCATGACATACTATCAGCCGCCAGGGCACATTCAAGTCAATTAAAGACATAGGTATTACCCGGTAAATGGTAGCTCTATAGTACAGTCGACTACCTTTATGCACGATCCCCGTAAAGGCGCTTTTCGTATGCACGGACCAGTGGCTACCCCCGCCTGCGTTGTTTTCGTCCACCAATAGCGCTTCTGCGCACATTATTAAAAAAAAGTTATAAACAAGTTAATTAACGTTTAAAAAAAGGTTCATCCTTCATAAGCGACATTCTTCATTCATTGGTCAAACAAAAAAAAAAAATGGCGGGCTAACCATGATTTCAACATGCAGCCGAAAAAGTTTTGCTAAGGGTTACTTATGCACAAAAGTAGTCGACTGTACATAGAACACATCTGTTGTTGTGCCTCGTTGACGGTGGGACAGGTGCCTAACGCGTATAAATAATTAAGTAAGAAGGCAGTATGTCATAAAGAGTGGGAGGAAAGTAATAAATTACAGGCAATAACGATGAATTATTACATGACAGGACTGTGCTAACATTAACGTAGGCATAAGTTCATCAGATATCGGATTTGTTAATAGAGCTTTTGATTTCTTTGTTAATTAATGTTAGATTTTCGTTTTTGGGATGAGATTATGCGAAGATAGTGAAGCTCTATCTTTGTAGATACCTACTGTGAGAGCTTTACGAGCTCTCAGTACTGGGACGAGTAAGTAAATCAAAGCACTGTTTATTATATTATTTCTAGCAGATGGTTCTGCGTTTTTACATTCTTGTCTCTTGGCTTGTCAGCCAAATCTGATGCCTATACTGTTTTTTCTTATTTATTCCACCTATCTATGTATATACTTTATTGTACCTATACCATAAAAATACAAAACATAAAATATACATCAAACACTACAAAATATATAGGGTGACTTGCAATTAGTGACCGATACGTAAACACGTGATTGTACTCATGATAACAAACAACTTTTACTGTGGCACCAAACCTGGAATTGCGAAAAAAAAATCTGCTGTTTAGTCGTTTATGTGCGCCTAACTGGTCAAAATGTACTGAACAGCAGATTTTTTTCGCAATTTCCGGTTAGATTGGGAGCCGAACCCAACAAAGTTGGGAAAAGGCAGATGATGAATAGGCTAGGCAGATGATGAATAGGCTAGGCAGATGATGAATAGGCTAGGCAGATGATGAATAGGCTAGGCAGATGATGAATAGGCTAGGCAGATGATGAATAGGCTAGGCAGATGATGAATAGGCTAGGCAGATGATGAATAGCAACATAATAACAATATCTATCAAATATAATAACAATAGTAAAACAACAAACATTTAAAAACAATATAGTATAGTAATCAGAAATATTACCTGTAGGCCAGAGCTCCGTTCTGATCGATGTCTCGAACAAGAATGATCCCCGAATTTTTTTTTTTTGTGAATGGCATCTCGCAGTTCAACCTATGAGGTTGTCGTCTGCTTAACCGGGCTTGCCTGTGGATGCCTCAAAGTTAAGGCCTCCAGCCAGGGCTTTTAAAAAGTTAAAAACTAAGCGACTACACGCTAAGGGCACCCCCTGTGGGGTACGGGCCTCGGCTTAGGGCGTCGCTGGGGGGGGCAGCAAGGGACAGGCTGGATGGGAATTATTTAAGGGCGAGTTTAATACTTCAGGCTCAGCGGCGCGGGCTGGCTCGAGCAAGGGTCGGGGGGATCCCCGAAACTCGGAGCTCCCCCTTTTATAGTCGTGAACAAACAACTTTGACGTTTCTATCTACCGTCATCCATAAAATAATTATCAACGACATAAAAGGTGGATATATCCGTTTGGAATATTTTTTATGTTTTGCTACATTATTCCTTAATGTTTAGGTTATGCAAAACATTACTATTTTATCAAGTTTTAACAGTCAAATGATAACAATAATACCTATAATTAGGATAATCTATTACATTCATAAGCACCAAATACGCTATAATATATCTAAATTACCTAGATATAGTACCCCTGAGTTAGGTTTGCCATTTCTTCTCAAGGGTAGATAGTCTAAATAGGAAATGTCGACTCCATGTAGCTTATTTTTTTCTTGTTATATGACGTGTAAACGTGATTCGAATATCCTATTTACAACGTAAACAATTACATTAGCGCGCCAGCGCAGCGCAGCGCGGTGCGGGCCAGCTCCAATACTGTCCTGGTGATGATAGCTGAGCGATTTGACTGCCCCTTCATTAGGAAATGCTGTAGCAGACATTTATAGATATTGCACTTGGGTTTTTATTGGATCTTGACATATATTTAGAGTGACTTCTGTTTAGGGGGATTTTGACCATGACATTTTTGAATCTTTTAATTTTCGTGTATTTTAATTGCTTTGACATTTTATTTTAATTTTAATTCTGTGGCCTTTTAAAATTTTTATAAAATTTTTATTTTTGTATTCTTTAATTTGTTTTATTTTTATGCATTGAGATTGTGTTCAGAGGGTTTTTATTTTTATTTGGAGAAATTTTTATGCTGTGGCAGTAGGCATGGTGATATGTTTTATGTTATGTAATATGGGTCTTGCCTGAATTAAATGAATTTTATTTTATTTATTTATTTTATTAGGTAATTCATTTCATTTGTAAGTTGTAACTCTCAAAAGTTCAATTAAAAGTTATGGTCTAGTCAGAGAAATTAATTGATTAGCAAATAGACTAGCAACTTCATAATATTCAAATTGTAACTGTCATTCTTTGATAGTTGTAATGAAATGGCTATAATACGACTTTAGAGCAGTGGTGGCCCAGTGGTAACAGCCCCGATTTACGAGTTGTAGGTCGTTGGTTCAAACTCAGACAGGCGCTTTACTTGGTGTAAATAATTTCATCACCACTGCTCTCAAAACGGTGAAGAAAAACATCGTGCGGAAACCGGCATGTCCCAGAATCAAAAAATCGAAAACATGTGACATCTACCAACTCGCACCGGGCCCGCGTGGTAGATTACAGTCCACTCCCTCTCGAAGAGTAGAGGCCTGTGTCCTAGCAGTGCGAGCATTATAGGCTGATTATATGCTAAGAGGCCAGGATACTGGTTTTGATACCACTGATGAGGGGAGTACCGTATACACCCCTACAAAAGTAAATAAGCATGTTTTCACTAGGACAATGAGGTACACGTGTGAGGTCTTATCTCATACAACATTCATTATGTACCGCGTCGAGGTTATTCACTTGCTATTCAGGAACATTATCGCAGAAACGAATAATTTCCATAATATTTACCTCGTTTCCAAAGCTTTCTGTGTTGGAGATAGCTTCATGTCTTACTTGGAGAAACAAATTCTAATTTCAGCTCTTTATGAGTGGTTGTAATGGCTACCGTGTCATTTCGTGATTTCTTATATTTTATTACATTTTTTAGATAGATTATTTTATGACAACGTTGTAGGCCTTGTAGACTTTAGATTTGTAGACCATTTCTGGTACTTTTTGAGCAGTGGTGGCCAAGTGGTGACGGCCGCGACTTACGACTACTTACGAGTTGTAGGTCGTAGGTTCGAATCCAGACAGGCGCTTTACTTTGTGTAAATTATTTCATCACCACTGCTCTCAAAACGGTGAAGGAAAACGTCGTGAGGAAACCGGCATGTCCTAGAACGAAAAATTCGAAGACATGTGACATCTGCCAACCCGCACTGGGTCCGCGTGGTGGATTACGGCCCACTCCCACTCACTGAGAGGAGGCCTGTGTCCCAGCAGTGGGAACATTATAGGCTGATTATGTATGTATGTATGTATTCCAGCATCCGCACTACCCCACAGTTACAAACAAAAACAAAAGAATTGCAGCAATTTTAAAATTGGTACGTATAACCATTTTTACCAATCAAAAGCTACCGCCGAAATACAAAACATGACCGGGAGGCGAAAAACGAGGACTTTCAACATTCGGTTTTGAATCGGAATAGGTACACAAAAGAATGAGTAGAATTTCAGTTTTGCGCACCGCAGCTTTTCAGTATTTTCCATCTACTACCTGATTTCTTTCTGGAATATTTTTCTGTTAAAAGTGTCGAATCGTAACGATCAAATCTAGAAATTGAAGGACTCTGCACTTTGCTTTATCTGTAAAGTACAGACGCCAGCACATCAAGTTACTATGTTAGTAAGTACAGACACTAAACAAAAACACAAGAAATAAATCGGTTGGTCACCGTTGCGACATTCCATGAGAGACGGTACAACAGTGACCCACTTAAACACAGTCCAGGCGACTCGCAACCATGTTTAAGACACTGCTGGAGCCGCCCCACACCCTGCGCACCAGGGAAGCGCACCTTTAACGCATTGTTGCGTAAAAACAATCTACATGCGTATCTGCGAACATCCCTGACGCACTACAGAAACGGAGCAGTCCCACCAGTATCCTAAACGCATTGTTATATTGAACGCGGAGAGCGCTGTACGATCTTCGCGAATATCTAGTCCACAGGCTGCACGTGTAAAAAGCAGTACAGTAGGCTCGAAAGAGCGTGTTTTTAACAGGAAGTGAGCATCGTGCATGGGCATTTTCACTTTTAAGTGTACCCGCCATTTCGAGGATGTCCCACTTATTCAAAATTTTATAGCAAGATAAATAGTGGACATATTGTCTAATTTTTGGAATAAAACGGTAAAATATATATTCAATTGACGAATCCATCTGCAATCCTGGTAAAATACGTTTGAATTATTAATTTATGAGTATTTTAAATATTCAGAGTAACTGTTTCTGGCATATCCCTCCCCTTACCAACATTGAATTTGCCAAAATTACTAAAATAGTACTACGAATACATTTAAAAGTGTTGGTGCAACAATAGTGTATAGTTTCTCTCGTCACAAAAATCAAATTTGCACAATTTAAACTCCAATAACACAGGTTTAAAACACATTTGGCTGAAAATACACGTCACAAAACTGACCACTATTTTCACTACAATGTCCATTTATTTTCAGTCACTTTTATTTTTTTAGGGTACACTTAAAAGTGAAAATGCCCGCATACCTGCGTGCCAGCACATTCGCTCTAACCGACAACGCTCTCCGCTCCCGTTCAATATCAACATGGTCTTGAGGTTGGGAGTCAATATATGGCCAAGATACTTAAACCTGTAGACTCTCTGCAAAGGTGTACCATAAAGTGATAGCATCAGGACTTTTACCCCCAGCCTCAAAGACCCCAGCTTATTAATTTTGTAGGTATGCCAAGCCATGACCTTTAGCATACACCTCACATTGAGCAACCAATTTTCTCAAGCCGCAGACTGACGCGCTCAGCAGGAGCATGTCGTCCGCGTAACTGATGACAGGACTTTAATTTTTTCTGTTTATAAAGTGTTATTGGAAAAACATTAACAACCTCTTAAGAGGTCATTGTACTCATCATTATGAACAATTTTTACTATTGGACCAAGTTGTTCATAATGATGAGTACAATGACCCCTTAAGAGGTTGTTAATGTTTTTCCAATAACCCTGTCTGCGACAATGTTGTGATGATTAAATATTGTGTAACAAATTATTTTTTTTATTATCTCCACACTAATACTTTTGCTACTGATTACCTTTTCTCATTTTGATAGTAACGTGGGTAGACTTGCAGAATGAATATAAAGTTTATTGTGATTTTCGTCAAGTCGTCCCAAATGGGCCGTAGGCATGTAGGAGTAGGACGAATTGACGAATCACTCAAATACGTAGGTCTACGGTCCCTTGGAGCTCTAAATAAGACAAGCTTACAAGTCAACGTTATAAAAAAATACGGCCATTTATGCAACATAATTATTTTGATAATCACTAATTAGTGATCGATGTTATAGGCTGATTTTATTTCTGCATAGCCGAAACCACAGGCCGATTAAGTTAATGCCCTGACCTGATTTTAATGTCCTTAATCTGAGATAAACAACGTACCCAAGCCTTCATTGTTCTCAATTTACAGCTGAATGGTTCCGTTACAAGTGTGTCAAGTATACAGGGTGATGGCAGGGACATTGTCGCGCAACCTGTAACCATGGATTCAGTAAACGGTTCTGGATTCTGCTGTTCCCTACATTTTGACCGCGTAAGTATTGCACTTTCCAATGAAACAGCAGTTTTTCGAACGGAAAAAACGGAACCCTTATAAGATCACTTCGTTGTCCGTCTGTCCGTGAGTCAATACCCTTTTTCTCAGGAACGCGTGGACTTATCAAGTTGAAATTAATATTAAATACTCAAGGCTATAATCCCTTGAAGCAGTGAAAAAATCAAACTTCTAAGTCAACGCAATCAAAAGATACGGGCGTTCTCGGTATGTAAAGATGGTCACCCATCCACAGACCACCTGCGGCAAGCGTAGCTTAACCTGATAGACCGACCTGTACGGCTGTTATTATTTAGCCACGGGCGCCTCGTTTACAAACACAAATGTTTTTTTTAAATCATATCCAGAATTATCACAGTTTCGATTTATAAATGTTTAATAATAACTGATGTTGAAATCAAACCTAAATAAAAGACGATACTTAATATAAATAAAAGTATTTAACGGTTCATTCACGCGACAATTCACGTAGACAAGACTATAAGAGGCATTGGCATCAAGCGAACATCGCACCCCATTAAATCCAATATTTAAGTAATTATTATAATTATTTATCCACAAAATAAATCCAAAAACAAAATCTTAATTCCATGGGATAAACGAAACAGGGGTGAACGACATAGTTCGTTTGCCTATCAAAGGGTTTCAGCCCGAAACTTGCGCTGAATCGCGCCACGATTTCAGTAGCATTTCAGCATCGGTCGCGTACGGATGTCGTATGAGCTTCCATTTCTGAAACAACGGTAACTTACGAACGTTTTCTCCAATAAAAAAAAATATAAATTGAGTCGGTATTTAAAAAAAAATTTTGGTGTATACGCGGTGATTATTTTTTTAACAGAGAAAATTGTTTGAAGTTTATTCTTGGTAAAAGTGTTGTTTTTTATTGCAAGTGATTTAAAAGTGAGTTGAAACTTTGTGAAAGTTTAGTGTTTGACTAGTTAAATTGAACAGGGTAAGTTTAATTGTGATTGATTACGGTCGGGACAGCCGATTAGGTTTCTACATATTTTGATTAGATTTGAATTTGTGATTTGGGTTTGAAATGTTCGGGTGTGAATTATTCGTGTTATTTGGATCGGGTTAATATTTATCGGTGATTTTACTTGCGTTTTAGAATTGATGATACATTTTATTTTGTGATTTCAGTTTTAACCTTTCAATTTTTGAAATCTAAATAGCCTATATTCGCCGGTTTCTTTTAAAAATGAAAAATGGCAATTTTTTTTTATTTTAGAGAACTTTTTCATATTTTTAGCTACTTACACGCTAGTGTTTTTTTTTTTTCATATTGTTACAATAATATGAAGAAAAAAGTGGACTACATAAAGTGCATTTTCAGTTATCACTATCGATGCTTTTATATTCTATTTCCTCTGTTATTTATGCTTCTAGTAGCAAAATATGTATACAGCTCAAATAATGATTTATTAGTTTCTTGCAAAAACGATACATGTGTATTCGAGACGCGTTAAACAAGCCGTGAGAAACCCACAAATATAATAAATCGGTGAGGTACCCATAGCATACCAATTGGGTGAAGAAATGTTATGTTGTATTCCATGATATTATACAATAACACGACTATTTATTTACAAATGTTAAAATATAGTTGGTCGTTGGTTGGTCTTGAGTGGAGACCGCGAATCGGTAAATGTAAGGTAGGACGCCCTCAGGCTAGGTGGAGCGACGATCTTCGCAGGATGGCTGGTAAGCATCTGGATGAGAGTTGCCGAAAATCGAGTCGAATAGCGTGCAATAGAAGAGGTCTATGTCCAGCAGTGGACTGCTATAGGCTGATGATGACGGTTTTGGCATAGTTAGTAAGTATGTGATTTTCACTAGACGTTCACAAACAAGATACATTATTTAGTTTGGTACTATACAATAAATAATTTTTACTTGTACCTTTTTCGATACACATTTTTATTATTTATGCTTAAAGAACCGAATAAAAAACTTGAGATCCATGCTACGCCCATAACTCTAAAATAAGCACGAGTGTCATGCAAACTATCATAAAATCAATACTGAATAATAAAACCTACTCATGGTTGAGCTGCCTGCGATTTCGCCCTGTAGTGTAAATGTGGAGCTGTCCCACAGACAATGAGGCACTTAATTATCGTGTCCAGCTTGTCCTTTTGTCTGCATGTTACAGAAGCTGATGGACGCTACTAAAGATGCGAAGCTCGTAGCCAAATTCTGGGCTGACGGTATATAGATTGCCATAGACAGAGAATGAATAGTGAATAATGATGCCCTGAAAAATGTCAATTGACAGGCGCATCTGAATGGCCTGAGCCTAGACCACATCACGTTGCAAAAAATTGGGTTTAATGATAAGTACAGCCGTACCGATGGTTTAGTTTTTATCAGCCCGTAAAGTGCAATGCTGGATATAAATACCTAATCCTCCCGATCGATTTCGGTCACCGTGGCCAATCTCAACGGAGATGAGCCAGGTACGCAGGATATTATTATAGTGCACAAGTGTGTGCGCTAACACAGTTGCAATCTCAGTTCCTTTACTATCATTTTCCAATGGGAATGCAATTCGACACGACCGGGAAGCTATCAGGTGCAGGACCAATGGCTTTAGGTCGCATATGTGTACAAAGGGCCTAAGGCAATTCCGCCCCTAAGACGACCCATTGACCGCCTTACATGCTTTCCGAGGCACGGGGGTATCATAATGTTGGATATATAATAGGGAATCCTAATTGAATCCTGAAGGTTATTAAGGAAAATTGCGTAATCTATCTTGCTTGGTGAAAAAGCTAGAAATGTGGAATCTTTCTTTACAAAGTAATTTCTTAAAGCGCTATTAAATTGGCAAAAAATCTGAATAATGAAATGAGAAACTAATATGTCAAGGCACAATCTAAAGACTTATTCATGTATATTCAGAATTAGAATAATATGTACAGACGCCAGCACATCAAGTTACTACAATCTGTCAAATTTCTTTAATAGATTTTCAACTTTATCGCTGAAGTATAAGGTTCAAAGTTGATTGGGAAAATTTTACAGATTGGGGTAGGTTGATGTGCTGGCGTCTGTACGTAAATAACATTTATTACCTAATTAATTCCGTACGTGCATAAAATACGCGCATTGACATAGAGTTGCGGACACCAGCCCGTTTTACCTACTAACCTATGAATTAATAAAAATAACAAAATTATATTCTAACTTAACAAAAACTATTCACAAACAAAAATATAGTTGGTAACTTGACATTCTGTAATTATTCTTTTGAAAATTCAATCCTAAAAGGTGACGAAGAAGATGTCAGTTTCGTTTGGGAAATTCTTAAATTCACGAGGACCTTCGCGGGCAGCTCAAAAACTTGTACTAAAATGCTGTACTGGTTTTAATGGCTACTATACTTTCTATAAAATGGTTGTAAGTTTTGCTCTACCTACCTAGTGCTCTTCAAAATTTAGTTGGCATTTTTCCACTTCAGTTGTAATATTCTAATTCCACATTATGATTTAAAATTTTTGTTTCAAATGTTTAAACTGAACATTATAACGTTTTTGATGACTAATTTAACTAGGTACCTATGTTAGGGAATTACCTGTTTAGGACAGCCGAATACATCCGAAGCGGTGTCGTTACGGTAACAGTGGCCCGAACTCAATGGTTTGTTCCCATCTCAAAAAATGCCCAATGCGCCTAAAGAAATTTTCACTTAAAAAAAATATTTTTAAATTGCTAGGGCCTTGGTTCTGAAAAATAATAGCTTCAATGTGAAAATGAACTCAAGAAAAAATAAAAAAGTTGTGCGTAAAAAAAAAAAAGCAATCCCGAGAACGTTAGATGAGAGAACTCTTCCAAGAAGCCGGGACTCCAATTTCTTAAACAACCATCAGACTATGAAGCCTGCACGATACTAATTTACGAGATCTTGACACCAGAAAATACCTACATTTGTAATCATTGGTCCGTAATCTTCGATGTGACGCATATTTTCAACCATCTTGTTCTTTTTTTTGCATTAGCATTATGCTTTACCGCAAATAAACGTGTTTTCTTTCTTTTTTTTTTGAACTACTGGAAAACTATTTCAATAAAAGTTCACCCACGTCTAAAAAATCGATCAATCTTCCTAGCCTTTTCCCAGGGGTCGGCTCCCAGTCTAATTAGATGCAGCTGAATACCAGTATTTTACATGGAGCGACTGCCTAACTGTCCTCCACAACCCAGTTACTGGGTAATACGATAGATACCCTTTGGTAAGACTGGTTGTCAGACAATCGGGCTTCTAACTACCCGTAACGACTGTCAAAGATCCACGAATGACAGTCGGAACCAACGGCTTAAAGTGCTTTCCGAAGCAGGGAAGGGTATTGGTATGTAAAGATGGTCACTCATGTATGGATCAACCGCGATAAGCGTAGCTTAACTTGATCGGTTGACCCGTGGGGCTGTTATTACTTAGCCACAAGCCCCTTTAAAAATAAAACATTACTTCCTAGCTTACCTAAGTTTCTACGAGCAATCAAGTTATGATTGCTCTAATATAATATCTAATAAAGTTTATAAGTAGTTCAATAACTACAGTGTAGGTATCAATGTACCAATGTATAGATACTTATGTTCCATTCTGTGATAATAGGTTTCTATTTATGTGACTTTTATTGAATTATATTCTTTATTTCTATTCAGACAAGACACATTTTTATCATAATCAGCCTATAATGTTCCCACTGCTGGGACAGGCCTGCTCTTTTCGAGAATGAGTAGGCCGTAATTCACCATACGGGCCCAGTGCGGGTTGGTAGAAGTTTTGTGAGTGTGTTTGTATGTTTGTTACTTCTTCACGCAAAAACTACTGAACGGATTTGGATGAAATTTAGCACACAGATAGTTTATAACCAGAATACTTTTTATCCCGATATTCCTACGGGATCGAAACTTATGCGGGTGAAACCGCGGGGCGCAGCTAGTTATAAATAAAATATATCATCACCAATTCAGCCCAGAATCGACTGCTGGATATAGTCCTCTCCTTTCTTTTACCATATTTCTCGGTTTCGTGTGTCCCTCAATAAAATCCTACTTAATATTACGAATGCGAAAGTAAGTTTGTTTGTTATCTTTTCACGTCTATTCCATTGAACCGATCATATTATACCTACGTTGTCAGAGGTATAGAAAAGGACATAAGGTACCTTTCATCCAGAAATAAACACTGTTCCCGAGGAAAAGAACGATAACTTTCGACGGTCACAATTGCTTTAGGACGCTAGATGGCGCTACGTGACTAACTTGACTTTCGAATCATGATTGAAATATGACCCGACTTTCTGAGCGTTCAAACAAACAAACAAACTCTTTAGCGTGACCTAATATTGGGATAGATTAGAGACTCTAAAACCTTGACTTCTCCGAAATACTGAGCCATTAAAAGTTCAAGTTCATCTTTCTCGCAAAAATAATAAGAAGTACCTACAATGCTCAAGTTCACTCAAAAGTTGAATTACCAAAGTTAAGTCAAAGTTGAGTTTAAATTATAACGACTTTGTTTAGTACTCTTATAGCCTTTTATCTTATAAGTACTTATAACTTAGAGTTACTTAATTAGCGTAGTGGTTCTAATTTTGCTACCCTTCGTTTGAAAGGGGGACGTTATCTCTGTTGGTTTCGTGTTTTTAAGGTTCCGAAGTGAAAAAACGTTCAGTAAATGTCAAAATGTGGCAATCTTCACTAGTGGGAAGACCACTTGTCTCACTCATTGTCTGCCTAGCCGTTTCCCAACTATGTTAGGGTCGGCGTCCAGTCTAACCAGATGCAGCTGAATACCAATATTTTACATGGAGCGACTGCCTATCTGACCTCCACAACCTAGTTACTGGGTAATACGATACCTCTTGTTAAGACTGGTTGTCAGACTTTCGGGCTTTTGACGACCCGTAACGACTGTCATAGATCCAAAAATGATGGCCGGGACCGACGGCTTAACGTACTTTCCGAGGCATGGAGGGGTCTTGGTATGTAAAGATGGTCACCCATCCACGGACCAACCACGGAAAGCGTAGCTTGACTTGATTGAGACACGTGCGGCTGCTATTACATAGCCCCTTCGTCACATACGATATTGTATCAAATAAACAAAATTACCTCAAGGCCAATACTTTTGTGGAGATGATTGATGGAGTACCAAGGGTTCTGTCAGTTGGCCTCATCGATCATAATGTGTCTGAAGACTTCAGAACTTCATAACTGTAAAGTCTTCACTTTGCAGTTCTGAAGTTCTGCACAAAATAAATTCCGAAACACATTTTAACCACGGAACTCTTGGGAACATTACCAGTCGACAGCGATGCGGATGAATTTTTCGACGCTATATTTTAGTTTCTGTATAGTTTTAGTTAAGTTAGGATTTAATTTTGTAATTTTTAGTATTAGATATACATAGATATTATATTTGTATAGCTTTTAATTGATTAAATAAAAGTTTTCGGAACTCTTTAATCTATCTTCGACACTTCCTTGGGGTTTTTTTGTCAGCTGAAATAACTTTTTAAATCAACCCTGTTGTGCCATTAATTTTGTGAATCATGTTTCTTTGGAGCTGTTCTCGAGGGTGTGTTTATCGGAGAACAACTGAACGTGTTCAGTTTCAGTACATCTAAACTACGTTCAAGACTTTGAGCTTTGGAATATTGAAACTGATAGCTCTTGAACGCGGTTTAGAAGTGCTTATCGCGTTTAGTTGCATTGGGGAAATCGGCACTAAATGATATAAATCATAGGATAAGATAATGATAAGATCGCCCATTGTGTGACCTGCGGGGCAATTGCGTAACACATTATCAATCGGAATCGGTTTCATTTTGACAGTTCAACAACATTCATTGCGTTATTTACGTGTTGAGCAGACAAATTTTTCGAACTTATGAAGCAATGGATTAGCAATTTGCTTCAAAATGATTCAGATTCCGATTGATAGTGTGTTACGCTATTAGGGTGCTGTCAAATTTCTACATTTATACCTGGAATCCATATACGGTTTAGAAGAGTATTTTATTCTATTCATATTATATCTACTGAAAACTTCACATAAATTCAATTTAGATACATAAATGTCTGATAGACCAGAGAATCCTTCGTGGATTAGACTAAAATAGGTTTATGTCAGAAGGGATTGTGGTCTGACGTGGGTTCAGAACCTGTCTCGACAAGTTAGATAAAAATAGGCTCAGAATCGAAGAAAGACGATCTGGATCTAGGCTGAAATAGGTTTTAGTTTGTGACTGAAATGTCCAAGTGGAAATGGGGATACATGTAAAGTCAACAAAAGAGATAAGAATGCAGGATCGTCGGATATAGTTGAAGTTTAGTAAGAAACCGATGGATGTTGTGGAATGAAATTTAATTTGATAAATGAGCTGTTTGTTTTCTATTAATAAAATTAAATTTTATTCGAGAACATCCATCGGTTTCTTACTAAACTTCAACTATATCCGACGATCCTGCTTACTTATCTCTTTTGTTGACTGTACCTATGTTAATGTCATAGGCGTGTATGGGTCTAGAGTATGAGGACTGATTTGCATTTTAATAGTAGTATGTTCGCTGCTCTGTTCTCTGCTTATACCTTGTGTTACCGAACATAACAAGACATTGCTTACATTAAAACTAATAACCAAAGACTTTGAATTTGATTTGTTAGCGAACATACAGGCACAGACATTTTGCGTTTTATGATAACAAGCTGCGCGCCTGGTGGGATTCGGGATTCCTCATCGGCAAAAATTATGAAAACTCTCATGCAAACTATAATTATATATTATAACCATCCGTATCCATATGATACTCATCCGTGTTCTTTCCTCAGCCCTTTATATTCCGAGGCAGCGGTAACCCTTTCGGACGATCCCGCTACAATAAATGGTTTCGATCATTAATATATCAAAGTCAGTCAAATTACTTATAAAGAAAAGTACACAAACTTTTGAAACAGTGCATCATGGAAACCCCTTGAAATCTGCAAAAGCTCGTTGACATGGACGTGAACATGTGCTATCAACGTCTGTACTAACAACGTGACCCCAGTTACTACCTTTTCTCTTTACGTAACACCTCAGCCCCTTTACGACCAGCCTAGACGGTTGCCCTGTAAACAAATCAATTCCTCTTGCATAACTCGAAAAAACATTAAAAACAAAAGTTTTTGATGAGATTTCTTTCCGTTTCTCATCAGAAAGTTATGACAAGTTTCCGAGCTCAGGGGTGTTATTATAAAAAGCGTGCTATACGTTTGTTCGGGTCATCGTGATTCGGCACAGCTGGGCGGCAAAATATTCAAGATGGAGACGACAATACGACAACGACAATAAATTAAACTTCGTATACTCGTATCTTATGACGTTCATAGTCTGCATATAAAAAATCAAATATATTCATTAACTAGTTTAGTCACTATATCTAGTCAAACATCAGCAAAACTAATAGTCGGCCCATCACTACAATTTGCATAGTTTGTTTGAAAAAAAAAAACTTTTTTATTTAATTTCGGTATTAGGATTTATTTGATAGTTTTAAAATACTTTTTTATCACATCTATTCAAAAAGAACTAGTGTATTCTTCGTAAACAGGGACTTAAATAGGTATTTAATCCCTAGGGACTAAAAGTGATTTGAATTTGGAATGTGGATATTATTAGTAAAAGTTCCAATCGCCAAAGTGATCAATCACGAACATTGTATGAACAGGTAACAGGCTGTATGACAAAGTAAAACGCGCGAGCCAAATTAAAAAAAAAGTTTATGAAAAAATAAAAAAACCCACGAAAAGCATTCTGCGTTCTTCGTCATTGTTTATTACAAATTGTATGTAAACTCATAATTATTGTTATTCATAAGTTGCATTTACTTATTTTTTCATAGAGGGTGATAAAGAGTAGTGTCCACCTCGGGAGCAACACTATTTTAAGCTCCAGTGACGTACTTAGAATCCCTCGTTGCGCTCGGGATTCTACTCTAGAATTCTTCGCTTCCCTCTGGATTCAAAGAAACACTCTCGCCTTCAAAATAGTTGTTTGCTCCCTTGACAAACAATCTACTATTATGCATTAGTATTGTCAGTGTTTTAATTTATTATCGTATTGTTGTCCCGACATTGTATACAGGGTGGCACCATCGACACGTAAACTGTAACCATGAGTTCCTCACACGATTCTAGAAGTAGCGTAGAATTTTTGCGTCGGTTCTCAAAAAAAAAAAAATTGCTGTTTCATAGAAAAGTGCAATACCAAGCGGTCAAAATGAATATAGAACAGCATTCTTTTATAAAATAACCGATGAAAAATTTCAATGCAGGAGGGTTCAGAATCATGTACTGAATCCATGGTAACAGCACCATAATTGCGTAACACACTATCAATCTCAATCTGAATCATTTTGAAGGATATTGCTAATGCATTGCTTCATAAATGTTCAAAAATGTGTTTGCTCAACAACGTAAATAACGCAATGAATGTTTTTGAACTGTCAAAATGAAACCCATTGCTACTGAATAGTGTGTTACGCCATTTCCCCGCAGGTTGCGCGTCGATGTCCTTGTAGATAGATAGATAAACCATTTATTTGGCGCACTCAAAAGTCAGCACAACACACAAAAGTACAATCTTAGATGATAACCCCCACTCCACCCTGTATTTATTTGTTTTTATTTGATTTTGCGGCCCAGCTGTGCCTATTCATGACGAGCCGACTAAGTGTTTAACAGTGTCACGCAATATAGGGACTAAAGTTAGATCATTAATATGGGTGAAACGTGACCTTATGGTTATTGGTGTCACCTGACTTCTTGTGTTACGTCACCGTGGAAATTTTACGTAAAGGATTTGGTCGGATAGAATTCATCTCTGGCCAAACAGAGACGAGACTCGCGTGGGATGCGGGACGAAATTCCCACGCGTCGATTGCGTAAGCTTGATTGAGTGAGATGTTCAAACTGTCGCTATTCGTGTGACATTCAATCATTAAAACAATCGAGGCGCGGAGTCGAGTACCACGTCCCGCGTGGAATTGGCCGCAATGTGGCCAGAAAAAAAACCCAGGCCCATTGCAAAAGTTTTGTATCTCAGATTTTAGAAGATATTTAAAAATAATATTCTATACTATCACTATGTCCTATATTTGGTGGCTAGCTTTTTGCCAAAGAAGTTTTGTAGGCGAAAAAAAAAAACAGCTGTTCCCTAAATTATATTCGTATAACTCGTCAAAATGTAGGGAACAGCAGATTTTTTTTTCGCGAGTTCAGGTTTGGTGCCATAGTTAAAGTTGTTCATAATGATGAGTATAATGACCTCTTAAGAGGTTGTTAATGTTTTTCCAATAACCCTGTATAGATGTCAAAAAAACTTGTGGAAACTGTCCACAATAACCTAACAAAAGCTACCTGGTAAATTATTCCTTAGCCGCTTTCACGACTGTCCAGGGATTAGGTTGGCTATTCGATTAGAACCCAGTATAGGGTGAAGTTATGACCTATTAAACGTGGAGTGCACTGACTAATCCCCTTACTAATAAGTCATCTTTCGAAAGTCAAATTACTGACGACTGAATCTGTGTGTGTAACTATTCATCCATACTAATATTATACGAAAGTAACTCTGTCTGTCTGTCTGTATGTTACCTTTTCACGCCTAAACCACAAAACGGATTTCGATAAAATTTGGCAGAGAGATAGATTGTATCCCGGGGAAGGACATAGGATAGTTTTTATCCCTATATTCCTACGGGATCAACACATATGCGGGTGAAACCGCGGGGCGCAGCTAGTCTTATATAATACGTTTATTAGTAAGGGGGTAAGTGCAGTATTTCTATGTTTCTTGTCGTGTCTTTTACTTGTTGAAAGTGAACAGTTCAAGTCTAGCTAGTGTTGATTAAAGCCCTTGTGTACTAAATATTAGATTTTATGCATTTCTTGTAGAATGACAGACGAGTGTAAGACCAAGAGTGGAGAAATAACTTTAACATTGACTGTATCGACTATTGAAATAAAATAAAATAGTGTTTATTTTTTTTATTTTTAGCTGGTTCGATTCCCGGTTTAGGTAAGCTTGTCGAGAAATCTATGAATGCAGTTTTGTTTCTTTTAAAAAATAAAGGAATGTTTCCTTTAAGTAAAATAATCTATCTTAAGGATTTAAGTGTTTCCCTTCAGGGCCCATTGATTTTTTCCAACCTGTATCCATTGCCCATTTTAAAACGCGTTGTTAGAATTTCAACGCTCGGCTTAGCCCTGAATGTTGAAAATCCAATAGCACGCTTTTATTTGACTAATCAGTTAGGTGTCCGCGAACCTAGTGTTAGCGAAAACGGGTGTAATTTTGTACAGTCAACAAAATACATACCTAAGTATGCAAGCAACTTACCCATATTTTGTTCGTTTGAATATTTGACTCCAAATGTCTATCAAACTCAAACTCAAAGCATTTATTTCAATTAAACCATTTACAGGCACTTTTGAATTGTCAAGAGGTCGGTCAGTCAGAAAATATGAAGCAAGTTGCTCATTCCAAAGCGTAGGTACAGTCGCGGACAGTTCCGGTGAATCACCCTTAAGGCGATTATCGCTTGCACCCGGCGCGCGGCGCGGCGTCTCAATGCAGAGTTAGCCCCGCCCCCTACGAACACACGCACAAATACCTGTGTTGCTACTGTAACCAGCTTAGTTGTATTTGTGTGCGTGAGTTTTACTGTCGGTTAGTCATTCATATTCTTTTTTATTTTTCTTAATGCTATGAGAGTCGATATGCCATGACTCGAGAATGTTTTGGTAATTTGGGATCTCACGTACGATCTTAAATGGTTTTTCTAGAAAATAATTACAGTTTATTTGTTTCTTTGATTTATCTTGAGTAGATATATTATGATTAAACAATTACTTTGCAATTATTTTAATATGGATCGGATTGAAGCCATACTTTATACTTGAAACAGATATTTATATTTATTTAATTAAGTGCATTACTGATTGTAGGTGTGAGGTTCTCTGATAAAATAAGTGGAACAAAAAAAAAAGAATTCTTTTTGTAAATTATAATACAAAACATTTAGTAGGTATTTGTAAGTAAGTATATTTAATAATTACACAATTACGTTAAGATCGCAAATAAGTTACATAATTATCTGAATAGTGGTTTTTATTTTGTAGTCTGGACGATAAACTAGTACCTATAACTAATTTAGAAGTTTCTCTCGGAAGAAGAGTTAAAACTGCTAGATTACTAATTGCTCTGATTTATAAGTATTATCCAAATAAATAAATGGCTTAAGTATTTCCCATTTACGTTTAAAACTCGGTCTTATCTTTCTGAGGATATATAGGATTGCTTTTATCTCCACTAATTGGTTTCGCCGAACTGGCTCCTACTTTTGAATAATAGAACAATAGGTGAAGCCGCCTAGTGACGGAAACAGATTTAACTACTTATTACAAAAAAAGTATTCGTTTGTTAATTTGTTTATTGTCCGTTCCCCGTAAGTCTCAGGAATAAAAACTTATAACTTAGAATAGTTTTAAATATTGCGTAGCAAATCTTTTTTATTATGGTTATAAATAAAACCACTGTGTTAAAATTATAATTATATTTAATGTTATTGCACATAATTTACAAACGATTAAATGGACAAATGGATGGCTTTTACTTTTTAACCACTATTCAACAATTACATTTTACAATATCTAATTCTTTATTATTCTTATTTCTATCTTATAGTTTATATTGAGATCAAATGGGATCAGGAATAAAAGCTGTAGATCGAACAAATAAATATCTACCTACTTTCTATTCAGACAGCCATACATTCCATATTAGTACCTATCACATTTTTAAACCAGTAACTAGCAAGTAAATTGGTAATTCATTTATTAGCAATATAACTTCGTAATCAATAGGTAAGTTAGACCAGGTAAACATAAAATAATAACAATGAGGTCACTAAATTGAGGGAGGAAACAGCTCGATTAATAGCCAACAAAATATCCAAATTAAAACATAAAGTCTATTCATGTTACAAATAGATGTTATTTCAACTTAAACAAATAGGTATCAACTTTATTTTAATGGAAATTAAATTGATTTCAGAGTGACTAGCACTATTGAAAAAGTCATAAAAATGTTTGAAGTTGTAGCGTAAAATGCATTTTATTGTGTAGGAAATAAAGTTATTTTTCCATAAACTCATGTTTGTTTCAATTTTGGCAAATAAGTCGCGAATGCAGATTAGATATCAATGAACAGTCAGCAGCAACTAAAACAGATACTTTTTTGTTTATTTTAAGGTTAAAACATAAAATGCGCCATATCAATAATAATAGGTTCTTAAACTAGATGAAGAACATGTTTACATGCTAATAAAAAAACAAAAGTATCGTCACCTATCGTGTTAATTGAAAAAAGATCAAAATGAATTGGCTTTATGAAACTCCAGACATAATTAAGAATCTTAGTTCTATCATAATAATGAAATCAATAAATCACAATTTCAAAACAAGTAGTTTTACATAACATCTTACATTATTACTCATAAAGAAACATTATTACCAGTATGGGCAATTATGCTTTTCAATTCGAAGAATACATTATTGATCTAAGTTAGCAATATACATTTAAAACTCGGTTTTATTGCTTTGACATAGGATTGCTTTTATCACCGCTAATTGGTTTCGCCGAACTGGCTCCTACGTTTAAATAATAGAACAATAGCATAAGCCGTCTAGTGGCGGGTGCAGATTAAATGATTGCACAAACGTATTCGTTTGTTAATTTGTTTATTATCACGGAAAGTCGGCGCAAAATTGTATATTGGATGCAGTTGTTCCGATTCTTATTTTGATAGAGCAATGATTCTGATGGTCCTGAATTCCTGATCATAACTATAAATAAACCGCTGACAGTGATGTTCAGCTAATCTGCTAACTTCGTCATTCAGCAAGTTAGGTTCAAGTCGACTATCACCTACTTAACTGTAGTCAATATATAACCACTTATTGAAAATGGTTTTAAACAAAATATACGAAAAAATATCTCATCAGAAGACATCCAAATACCCATTACACATTTAAATTGAAAGCGACAAAAATAAGACTAAGATTAGCCTCCTTCGCTTTGAACAGTTATATAATTTAAAAAATCAACATAATTAGAATAGTATGACAGAATCCGTTTTGTAATAATATTGATTTTGCTTAGAAATATAAGTGAAATAAGCGGCCAATTTGGCTTATTGCCCTTAAAATGAATAAAATAAATAATGTTACTATTAATCAATAAAATTATTATAATTTTGCTAAATTCTAAATATAATAATGTAAATATCTTTTAAAATTTTAAAAATATTTAATATTTGGTCATGGCTCCGTCCGCGTCTATAACAGCGTCGAGGCGACTCCGCATCGAGCTCACGAGGACTTGACACAAGTCCGAACCTCGAAGGGAATTCCAAACCTCTTCACAATGTGAGACGAGCGCAGGTTTAGTCCTTTCGTTCCTAAAATCCCATCTTTGAACCATCATGGCCCATAGGTGTTCGATGGGATTTAGGTCTGGAGACCTAGAGGGCCAAGCGACTGTCCTAATGTCTGGTTGCTGGAGGAGCCAATTTTGCACTACTCGTGCACGGTGTATCGGACAGTTGTCCTGAAAGAAATAAAATTGAGGGACCTCATCCCTCGGATACACCGTGCGGACAGTAGGCAACATCACTTGCTCCAGCAGCTCAGCATATGACTGGCCATTAGCCCTCCGGTCGATAAATGCCAGTTCACCTGGCCCGTCAACACTCATCCAACCCCACATGTTAACAATAAGTCGTCCAGACTCGTGGTTGGAACTCACGTTTCGAGGCTCGTAACGTGTGTTATTAACACGCCATAAATTCCGACGACCATGTTGGCTGGATTTAAATGACTTTTCATCGGAAAATATGGCGTGTGAGAAGTCAAAGTCCCTATAATCTCGAGCGAAGCGCACTCTTGTTTGTTTTTGCGCGTCGTTGAGCACAATTTTTTTGGCGGGTCGTCTGTGGTGAACTTCAGCGGCATGTAGCGCTCTCCTTATAGTTCTGACACTGCATTCATACTCCGCAGCGAATCTTGAGGTCTTGGTAAATGGATCTTGTTGGTAAACGTTAACCATGTGCGACACTCGACTCTCCGTAAGAATGCGCGGACGAGGGGCACGAGGTTGATCATCAATCGAACCCTCAGCAGCATCACGGTTGATCCAGCGACGAACAGTATTTCTCTGTAAAAAAAAATTGGTTGTCTATAAAGTCGGTTTACGGACGATAATTTTACGTGATAACGTACGTCATAAGAAAACAATGCGTCACAAGCCGAACGCTTAGGCCGATCGTGTCTTTATCGCTTGTTCCGCGCTCTCGCTTGCACGCTCGGCTCATGTTTTGTCTTAATGTATCTAATTTATTAAGTCGTTCCCAATTAAGAAAAACCTAAATGTATAACGATTCGACAATTGCGCCACTTGTCACAACCTGTCAAAGGGCCGGGTATGGAGGTTGCTCGCAAAATTGCACATTTCATTTAATCAAAATGTAATGCCTAACGTGACACCCTAAATTAGCATTACTTGTGAATGTTTGACGATTGATATGCTTTCATTAATGATTGCCTACCTACTAATGAATACATCACTGATTACGTTCGCAAGCAGTATTTCAAACAACATAGGCTACGTAAAATAGAGCTGCAATTTGCAAATAACTAACGAAACATGAATTTTGCGGCTAGCAGGTTAAAAGAAACTATAAAAAATCCGGGATTTTTTTTGAAAAATCCCGGGTTTTTTTTATCCATACTATTACCTGCCTAATGCTTACGGTTGTTGACACTAAATGAAACTACCCATAATTCAGAACACTCACTGGTTTCTAATAAAAAACAGATAAGAATTAAAATGTTTGTAACGCAATGCATATCATGATATCAGTATTATAAAAATGTAAAAATAATAAAAATGTGCGAGATTTTATTAGATAACTTACCTACATTTCGTTTTAAACAAGTATTTTGGAAACAATGATGTAGGAATCGAAATAAATATTGTGTTGAGTATGGAAATATGTTCAAATTACAAGTTATTTAAATATTACCAATTTCGAATCGTATCGGTACATTAGTGTATTTTCGTTAGCTGATTTATTTTTCTTGTAAGTATCTAATGCGTATTTCTTATATATTTTTTTACCATCGTCCTTATTTTGGTGGTCTGAATGATTTCTAAAAGTTTGTCCATCTATTTTAATGGGACTGTTTGCAACAGATCTAGCAACCCGGTTGCTAGGGGATTATTATTATTGTTGGTTGGCTAGCGACCGGGCGGCTTACGTGTTTTTTTACCTTTTGTTAATTATTCTTGTGATTATATTTATTATACTCAACTGCACCTTACCTGGATTTAATTTGGTGCCTAACAGGGTCCCTCATATATATAATTATTAGAATATAATATTACCTAAATGTTTGGATGTATGAAGTCGCTTGATACACGATTATTTGATTTCATTTTATAAATTAAAGTCGCAATAATATGAAGGTTTACATTGTGATCTGAATACATAGTTAAACATACTTCTAACTTAATAAAGTTGATAAGAAGTGATGAAGAATGAAGTTATAAGTATATAAGTCATTTCAATTATGAAAGTGAATTAAAGACGTCTAAACTGAAATAATTTAAAAGTGTGCATTTGAAAATAATAATAATAATTAAGTTCGTCGATTTATAGCAATGTATTTAACTCTTCAAATATTAAATGTGACATCGACTTACCGTAACATTTAATTCTTGCGATATTTGCGTAAAGTTCAACCCTTGATTGTATAAAACCAAAATTTGGTTTCGTTCTTCCCTTAATAAGTTTCGCGGCATCGTTCAAGTCCAGAAAACACAGCACGGGTCAGCAGGAAGGCAATCAATAGTCCAATAAAACAATGCACAGGTCACCAGAAAAGCAAAAATCTGTCCAAAAATCACGGCACGGGTCACTCTTTGTTTATAGGGATCGTAAAAGCGCAGAAAGACGTGTTGACAACAAGCGAATGCAAATTGCAACTGAGTGGGAGTGTAAAACAAATAGATACGTATCGTTTTGGGCGCTTCCTGTGATTAGCCAAAATTATTTGTGGGCACCGCCCACTAATTATTTTGGCGAATCACAGGACTCGACTGCTCATACGCATGTTGCGCAGTTCAAAGCATTTTGTTAGATAAACGGTTCACCGCTGGTGTCCGCCATAGTACCTATGGAGAAGAACGGACAAGAAACTCCATGGACACTCTTTTAAATTATATTTTTACAAAAATATTAGTTACATCATTTATCTTGAATGTATAATTACCTATACGAGTATGTGAGAACGATGTAAAAAAAAAGACTTACGCGTTAAACGCGTCCGTATATCATTAAAAAAAAAACAAATCTTGTCTGGTACAAATATATTCTTTTCTTACCAGCACCCCAAACTCTTTTGTCGAGCATACAAAATACCCACTCAACAAAAAAATATATTCGACAATCGACCAATACTCAATTCAAGAGTAGGTATTGTAGGTTTCCAATACGCATATTTCACCCCTGTCAATTTTCAGGGCGTTAAATAAAACTCATTTGTAATCCTAATGCTCGGCTTCTATCGCTTTTTAGGGTTCCGTACCCAAAAGGTGCCAACGCGACCCTATAACTAAGACCGGTTTCGCACTACATCCGATCCGAATACGAATTAAAGATCCGACTTCAATCCGAATTGGGAATGTTCTAAATTCTGACGGATAGAGTTGGGATCTAGTGCGCAACCATTCATAAAAATAGGACTATGGTCAATTCGGATCGGACGTAGTGCGGAACCGCCCTAAGGCTCCGCTATCCGTCCGTCTGTCACAGAGCTGTTTCTTTTGAACCGTAATACGCACTTGAAATTTTCACAGATAGTTGTGTACTGCTGTCAGTGGCCGCTATCGCTATAAAAAATATATCTTCCTACTCCGTATTTATTTATTATTATTATGAGCCTGTTATGTCCCACTGCAGGGCAAAGGCCTCCCTTCCGTCTTTCCATTTTCTTCTGTCTCTTGCTACTCCTACTATATAATATTATAAGCGTGATAGTTTGTGAGGATGAATGGATGGATGTTTGTTACTCTTTCACGCGAAAACGGCTGAACAGATTTGAATGAAATTTTGCACATGGGTAGACCATGACCTAGGTTAGGACATGGGATACTTTCTAATTTCTGACCTCCACACGGGCGAAGCCGCGGCCAAAAGCAAGTAAATAATAAAAATAAAATAAAGTTAAAAATTATCATAATCATCTGCCTAGCTTTTTCCCAACTATGTTGTGGTCGGCTTTCAAACTAACCAGATGTAGCTGAATACCAGTATTTTACATGGAGCGACTGCCTATCTGACTTCCACAACAACCCAGTTACTGGGTAATACGATACCCCTTGGTAAGACTGGTTGTCAGACTTTCGGGCTTCTGACTACCCGTAATGACTGTCAAAGATCCACGAATGACAGCCGGGACCAACGGCTTAACGTGCTTTCCAAGGCACTACGGAGGGGTCTCTGTATGTAACGATGGGCACCCATCCAAAGACCAACCGCGGCAAGCGTAGCTTAACTTGATCGATCGACCTGTGCGGCTGTTATTATTTAACCACAGGCCCCTCAAATGCGTTAAAAAAATATCGAGTGTTAAATATTTTACGTTGGTGCGGAACCCTTTGTGTGCGAAGTCCATCTCGTAAGTAGGTACTTGGCCGTTTTTTTCATGTTTTGGATCACTTTGTCTTTGTCGAAAAGGTAGAGCTTGGATTAATGGAGACATATTAATCGCGGAAGAAAAATATGGCCTGCTTAGTGTGTTTTAAGGATTTTGGCCTTATGTTTTTGAACGTGATAAGCGAGTTTCCACTGTGTCGGCGAGACGATGGATTCCGTCGGTTCAAAGTGTCGTGGCAAGGCAAAATTTTCATACCACGGTGGTTCACAATTTAACAGTGCGATTTTTTTTTCTTATTCTTATTTTCACTGCTAAGGGGGCCGTCTCCACGAGCGAGAGAATCGTGGCGATATTATCGTCGTGCGACGTATTTGTGTCTCCACACGGCGATATCATCGCGGTGAAAATTTGATGGCACGGCGAGACTATCGCCGCGATTCTCTCGCTCGTGGAGACGGCTCCTAAGTGTGTACTCGTGTAGAACGTATTACTTACTTCGTTTACGCTTATCGGACTTTCTTTCTTTGTAGGTGTGTCCGTGGCATCACAGCGGTCCCTATCAGAATACCAGTGCTGCGGTATTTATTCTTCAAATATCGCAGCATTATGCTGAGATAGGAGCTTTTTGGCCTCGCAGAGGTCTTTTTTTGTTTTTAATGTAATTTTGTTAGTTAGGGGCTTGTGGCTAAGTAATAACAGCCACACGGGTCGATCGGTCAGGTTAGCTACGCTTGCCGCGTTTGGTCCGTGGATGGGTGACCATCTTCACATACCAAGACCCCTCCGTGCCTCGGAAAGCACGTTAAGCGGTTGGTTCCGTTGTCATTCGTGGATCTTTGACAGTCGTTACGGGTCGTCAGCAGCCCGAAAGTCTGACAACCAGTCTTGCCAAGGGTATCGTATTACCCAGTAACTGGGTTGTGGAGATCAGATAGGCAGTCGCTCCATGTAAAATACTGGTATTTAGCTGCATCTGGTTAGACCGGAAGCCGACCCCAACATTGTTGGGAAAAGGCTAGGCAGGTGATGAATGTAACTTTGCTAGTTTTAAATGCTCCGTTTTTACTAGTTATACTTCCTGTATGTGTCCCAAAAAAATGTTTTTTTTGTTTCTTTCTTATTTTCTATCGTTGCCTGCCTCGTTAGTCTAATAGTGGTGGTTATAAAAGCATCCTGTCAAAACTATGTATAGGAACAGCATAACTACCTCTCACGTTTAAAAGATAACATGATGTGCATGAGGTGTTGAGTTCGATTCCCAGGTCGGGCAAAGTGTTATTGGGTTTTTCTATCTGGAATTCAGTAGCAGCCCGGTTGGTGGCAATAGGCTCGCCCCCTATTACATATGGGACTTAAACATAACTGGCGAAATGAGGATGTACTCTAGGTACACTTCTGCCTAATCCTTCGGGGATTACAAGCGTGATACTATGTTATTTTCTATCGTCACGACCAACTGACAAAAACTAAAAACGACACTCGTCCATCGCATAATCAGCCTATAATGTTCCCGCTGCTGGGACACAGGCCTCCTCTCAGTAAGAGGGAGTGGGACATAACCCACCACGCGGGTCCAGTGCGGGCTGCTGGATGTCACATGTCTTCGAATTTAGGTTCGAGGACATGCCAGTTTCTTCGCGATGTTTTCCTTCACCGTTTTGAGAGCAGTGGTGATGAAATTAAATACACAAAGTGACTGGCTAGGTTCGAACTCACGACCTCGTAATTCGTTCATTTATTTATTTATTTGCATAATACATGGTATACAAAGGTGCTACATAAGTTAAGGATGAGATCATACATGTTTTGCTTAAGACTAAAGCATGCAAAATTATTAATACAACTTATGTTCAAAGTATTCCTTAATACTATAAAAGTTATTATCATTTAGCCATTTAAACAAGTGAATTTTGAACAGTTTGATATTTAGTCATTTAAGTTTACATGGTAATTTGTTATATAGTATACGTACAGCCATAGCTACACAGCTTTTACTATATTTTGTTAATCGAGGGAATCATTGACAGAATAAAAAACATCGCGACACTGTACCAGTGCTTCTCATGTGCTAAGACTTATTATTAGTGCTTTGTTTTACATTTACGGTGACTGAAAACAAAGAGAGGATACCTGGATTAATGGTCTGAAATCGCTAAAACGTAGTGTGGTCATCAATACACGTCCTGTCTCTTTCTGTCCGGTGGACAGTTACAAACCAGTGAGGGAGAACATTCTATTTCTTATTTTATTGGGTAGCAAAACAACAAGCGTACCATCCAATAGTACTAAGTGGTCAATGCACCTTTGGACATCGAATACCAGAGGCGTAATTTTGTTTCAGTGCGGTTAGTGGAAGTGCTCAGGTGCTGTTCGTTCAAGTGCGGTTCAAATCAGTGCTCTGAGTGGAATACCTCGTCGCGTTCAAATTTCAGAAACCAGTGTTTTTCTTTTTGTTTTCGAGTCGATGGTATTTCTTGGATTATTTGGGCCCGGTGGAAAAATTGCTGAAAATCTCTCATGTGAGAAAATACAACGTCAAAAATTAGCTAGCAAAGCTCCACAGACGTGATGGTATCTATAAATACACGTCATGATAAAACAAAACAAAAAAAGTTAAGTTTTTTTGGGGTGAATGACCGCACGTAGTGAAGTC
Source organism: Hydraecia micacea (assembly GCA_914767645.1). Taxonomy (NCBI): domain Eukaryota; kingdom Metazoa; phylum Arthropoda; class Insecta; order Lepidoptera; family Noctuidae; genus Hydraecia; species Hydraecia micacea. The sequence goes on from OU611798.1 coordinate 3,724,541, forward strand.
TGAACGTCTGACCTGAACTATAAATTTAGAAAATCGGTTGTTTTTCTGTTTTATCGTGTTTATAGGTATATTTATATCGATATAAATCCTAGTGCCATAGGTATCGACCTAGGCAGCATTCACGACAGCGGAGTTTCGCTGGCTAATTTAATCTGACCCTGCATTCCTTAAAGCCGTGTCTCTTAGGGTTTTTTTAAACATTACACAAAAACATCAAAACAAAGAGGCCATAGACATTTGTTTATTAAAACACGATGTTTTTGTTTTCCGAATTCCATGGAAAACATTCCCCGCGCGGGTGAAGAGGGGAAGGATTTGTTTCATTTTCAACCGCCACGCGCACCGCGCACATCAAGCATATAGAATTTTTAAATGCAGTCGGACTTTTGAAAAAGCCTAAGTAAAAAGACATAAATCGAGGTTTGGCTCTCGCCTATTTCCTCCTCCAATATTGGACCAATTTAAAAGATATTTCATAAACCGATTATGAAGGATATAATTATACTGTGTCCCTATTTTTTTCTTTTTTCATGAATGGTTGTCAAATTTGTACACTAGGCCTCTGTTGACAGCGGTTTAAATCGGCATTTTTTGAGGGTTGTAGTGCTTATAAAAATAACGTATCATCAAAAAGGAAAACATAGGGACATACAAATAGTTAATATTAATTATTCTGTAATAAATCATTGCTTTATGGTCATTAAGCAGAAAGAAAACAGGCGAGAGCGTTTCTATGGAGAAACGACCACCTGCATTTTCTCTAAATTCCAATTGACATAGGTTTTGAGGTTATATCGTCTTGTGTATGAAAACAAATGTTTGTGTGTAAGGTTTTTTGTGTAATGTTTTGACAAAACACGCGCAGGAGACACGGCTTTACAGGATGAAAAACAAGTGAAGACATACTAAATAACCAAGTTGATTGATGCAACATCCTAAAGCGCTGACGTGACAACAAAACTCAGCCTTCTTCGTCTGTTTTATGATCATCGATACCTATTGCCGGCTTGTCGATAGCTTAGTCTGGATTAGGGGCTACAAAAAATACGTGGGTAGTTCCTTGGGGGAAAACCAAGGAACTAACTACCCACACATTTGAAAAGAGCCTAACCAATCAAATAAAGAATAATTATTTGTGTGGTTGAGCTCTTTTCAAATGTGTGCGAATATGCTATGAGTAATAATCTATCATAATCAGCCTATCAGTTCCTCCTGCTATTTGATGCTGCTATTAGATGCAGATGCAAAAATGTGAATCATGTGTGTTTGATGGTGCAAGTTTATGCGTATCTTTATATTTAAAGTACTTATTCCTCAATGTTCATGATTGCACCTACCACTGTTTGTCTCTGCATCACCCAAAGGTTGACTGGTAGAAAATGCCTATGGCATTAAGTAACTCTCTGTACATTTATGTGCTTGAAGTATTAAATAAATAATAATAAACCCCCAGCACCCAAATATACCAACAAAAGACCTAGAAAACTAAACTAATACCTCTAATCCAGAAAATACACGAGACCTAATCCTTAAAGCTGATTGAAAGATATAGCTGTTAAACAACCTACCTTCTCATCGACTTACTAACGTGGCTAATCCACTGCTGGACGTAACCTAACCCCGTAGCGGCGAACAACAGAGATCAGATCCCAAGGGATTACTATATACATTTTCTCTGTAAGGCTACTGTCCCGGATTTTGTTTTGACAGTTCAACTATATTCATTGCGTTATTTACGTTGTTGAGCATACAGATTTTATCTTATCTTAATATCTTAAATATCTCTCTACTGTCCAGTATTGACTGCCAAACGATATTCAACTCTATGACAAACACTCGTAATCAACTTATAATGTTCCCACTGCTGGGGCACAGGCCTCCTCTCGATGAGAGGAAAGTGGGCCGTAATCCACCACGCGGGCCCAGTGCGGGTTGGCAGATGTCACATGCCTTCGAATTTTTGTTTCAATGACATGCCGGTTTCCTCACGATGTTTTCCTTCACCGTTTTGAGAGCAGTGGTGATGAAATATATTTACACAAAGTAAAGCGCCTGTCTGGGTTCGAACCTACGACCTACAACTCGTAAGTCGCGGCCGTAAAAATGACAAACAAGCTTAGAATTATTAATTGAGAATTATATGTCACATATTCATAGTAAGGGGTTTAGTGTGTATTTAGGCTTTTGGACAACGCAAGCACTCTTAAAATGTTGTAAAATTGTAGAGACCTGGGTCAGAGGTATTCAGACGTATAGGCTGTTTTATCCGTAGTAATATTGTGTGACCTAAGTAAATAGTTTAGTTGTTGTGTGTACATAAATAACAAAATAAATAAATAAATAGTGCCTGCATTGGGCAGTAAATAATGGAGATTCTGAAAGGCACCGAAGTTATTGAAAGTTTTGGTGACTGGAAGCAGGGAGAAAAACTATATTTTGTGGAAAACTTTTTAAGTAGACTAATGCAGTTGATGGCAGTTATTTGAGGTTAATCCCAAATTAATCGATTTGTTCCGGTCTGATCCCCTGACCCCCCTCCGTCCCCTCTCCTCGATCTCCCGCAGTCAGGTATTTTCTTTTTTTTTCGACGTTTTAGTGTGTTATGTTTTTGGAATTGTCTCCTATTTTGATTTTACAAAAATCCCAAGACTGCCAGTCTTACCAAGCGCTTTTAGAGCATTGTGTTACTCACTGGATTCGAACCTACGACCGTTTACATCTTTGGAAAATTTAGCGCGGCCGGACCTTAGGTATAGACGCACAAACGCAATTACTTACATCGTATACTCGTATCGTATCGTACTTATATATATCCTCTATTTTAAAAGAAAATTCCCACAACTCCTTATGTCTTAATCATACTTCTTGGTAATGGATGGCATTAGTAGTTAATGGGTTATATGTAACGCCTTAAACATGCCATCAAAAGGTTTATCACGAGCAAACAGATTTGTTCCGCAGCGGGGTTGGAAGTAGATCAACTTGGTGGCCAAAACCATTATGTGAATAGGTACAGTCATCAAAGGAGATAAGTAACAAGGGTAGTCGGATATAGTTGAAGTTTATTAAGAAACCGATCGATGTTTTCGAATAAAATAAAATAAAATTAATAGAAAACAAACAGTTCATTTATCAAATTAAATTTACCGTACTTGGATATTATAGTACAATCAATCTACCTAGCCATTTAATAAGGTACCTACTTACTTTTCCCAACTATGTTGGGGTGGGCTTCCAGCCTAACCGGATGGAGCTGAAGACCAATATTCTACATGAAGTGACTTTCTATAAGACCTCCACAACCCAGTGACCAGAAAGATTTCGGATATTAATAATAAATAAATATAAATTTCTTTATTTCATAAAAGTGACAACATGGTTACAGATTTAAACATACAACGTAAAATCTGAAACAAAGGTGGGGACCTTTGTTGTATTTACCTAGTTTGGGGGCCCCCAAACTAGGTAAATACCTGTGACTTGGGAGTCGCTGTTCCTCCGTTATAAAAGTCATTCCGTCATTCGCATGTCATTGATTGTGAAAAAGAAAACAAAAAGTGTGCCTTTTTGTTTTTTAAAGATTAAGTACTTACAAAATTTTACAATCATAAATCGTGTGTGATGGTGTGTTGTGAGAGAGTGGGAGTGTTTGAGGATGTGTATGAGGGTGTGTTTGTGGAATGTTAAGTATATGCATGAAAAAATGTTTGTGATTGGACTATTGAGTAGGAGATAATAGAAGATTTTCTATTTCATCGTAATTTTTATCCATCAACCACCCTTTCACTACGATTTTATACCTATTTGTGCAAATTAAGTTTGTGTATCGCGAGCAGTTTAATGATCCTGTTATATACTTTTTGACTGAGATAAAAAACTGGTGTTCAGTAAAGGTGGTGTATTATGTTTTACAGGAGGAAAAACAATATCAGTGCGACCTTTTTAGGGGTCCGTACCCAAAGGGTAAAAACGGGACCCTATTACTAAGACTTCGCTGTCTGTCCGTCCGTCTGTCTGTCACCAGGCTGTATCTCAAGAACCGCGATAGCTAGACAGTTGAAATTTTCACAAATTATGTATTTCTATTGCCGCTATAACACCAAATACTAAAAATAGAATAAAATAAATATTTAAGGGGAGCTCCCATACAACAAACGTGATTTTTTTGCCGTTATTTGCTCGATATTAATAACGGCAACAGGTAGATGCTTGAAATATTTACAGAATATTTAGTTGTATATTCACTTTAAAAATAAACAATTAAATTAAAATAAAATAAATATTTAAGGGGGGCTCCCATACAACAGACATGATTTTTTGCCGTTTTTTTTCCTTATGGTACGGAACCCTTCGTTTGCGAGTCCGACTCGCACTTGGCAGGATTTTTTAAGTTATTTTTATTGGCAGTGATGTTTCCTCAGTACATACTGAAGCACAAACAGTTTTCTTACTGATAGCACTTCGCAGTCCTTGTAAAGTTCTTCTGTGGGGTATCTGTAGGGCCTGCTATAGGTACATTACTTTGAGAACTAAAAGAAAGAAAGAAAGAAAGAAAAAGTATTTATTGCGACTCGTATAGGATGATCTATTATATAATATATGAATATTGTAAGACCGTAATAATATTTAATTACCTACTTAAACAGAAAAGTTAATCTCAGCGGTGTGTAGATTTATTTGCTAAGTTTCTGTTAAGTGTGTAATAAAATTGTCGTAAATAGCTTTCACGGGATAATGTTGCCGTGTTTTATGGGACTCCATAGGGGTGTAGTTTATGGAATAGATATGGGATAAAATGCTTCGTTTGATCTTTTCAAGTGTTGGTTTTAAACCCGCGACGAACGACGACGTTAAAAGGTTTAAAGCATTTGCCTTTTATGGCATAATAACCAGTATATACTACTGATGGACAAAGCCCTCTTCAATTACACGTCAACCTGCGAAGATTGCCGCTTCAGTCAACTTGAGGGCATCCTAAGTTCACTCAAGAACACATCTACCCCCAACTGTTTTCGGTTCTACGGCTAATGGGGGATTTACACTAGGTCGATTTTCGCCTTGCGGGTGGTCGCTTGGCAAATCACTTTACAAGCCGAATAGCCACCCCGTTTACACAGGTCGATATAAATCGCAGGAGACTAGTTCATTCCATTAGTCGATTTTAGTCTCCTGCCGCTTGCGACCTGTCGCCGCACGACAAAAGTCGAAACCTCTTTGGAACTTGCGATTTTAGTCACTTGCGTCCAAGCTGAATTGCCATTTAGATAGGCTATGGCCAAGCATTGTGACTTCAGCATTCGTATTCCATAGTCTATGTCGACCACTCAGCACCCTAATTGCGTAAAACACTATCAATCTCAATTCAAATCATTTTGAAGGATATTGCTAATCTATTGCTTCATATGTTCGAAAAATTTTACTGCTCAGCAACGTAAATAACGTAAAGAATGTTGTTGAACTGTCAGAATGAAAGCCATTGCTACTGGTACCCCGCTGGTTCTCTGCGGCATCGTCTCTCAAAAACGAACGGAGCGATTCGGTTTTAATGTAGATTAATTTTTATTTATATTTATTACCAGCTGCGCCCCGCGGTTTCATCTGATAAGTCTCGATCCCGTGGGAATATATGGACATAAAAAGTATCCTATGTTCTAATCCAGGTCATGGTCTACTCATGTGCCAAATTTCATCCAAATCCGTTCACCTGTTTTTGCGTAAAAGCGTAAGAAACAAACAAACAGACAAAAAACAAGTATTTTGTCTTTATAATATTAAGTTTAGAATTTTAGATTGCGCCGACAAAGATGTCGTCAGTAGGATTTATTCCGGTTTGATCCCCTGTAGGCCCCCCTCCACCCCCCCCCCCCCCTCGATCCCCTGCTAGTTCGTTGGTATTATATTCATAATCAGCCTATAAAGTTCCCACTGCTGAGAAACAGGCCTCCTATCTGTTAGAGGAGTGGGCCGTAATCCACAACACGGGCCCAGTGCGGGTTGGTAAATGTCATATGTCTTCGATTTGTTTATTCTAGGACATGCCGGTTTTAGTAGTGATGAAATTATTTACACAAAGGAAAGTGTTTGCTTACTTACGACCTATATATAACTCGTAAGTCTCAGTCGTTACCACTGGGCCACCTCTCTGGTTTACTTGGTGTTATATTTACAAAGCAAATATTGAATGAGCAGTGTTATCACAATCAGTTATCAAACTATGTTTGTTTAGGCAGCTAGAAAGATAGATGTGACAATGTTAAATTTTATTGATTTAGTTTTATTTAGTAGTCAATTACTATTGTTGTTACCGCAATCTACCTGGCCTTTTCCCAACTATGTTGTGTTCAGATTCCAGTCTAACCGGATACAGCAAAATATTTGGAAAATCCAAAAATGCACGACGGATGATCATTTGATCGTATAAAAAACCATAGATATAGATTATATTATTTAGTTTTTTATTAATTATAATTAAACTACTTTGAATAAAAGAGCTATTTTCAATAGAGTTTCTCCTATGGGTGAAACAAATCTATAAAAAAAAAAACTTGATTGATTGATTTTTTCGCAAGCCACAATATTTTCAGGTCACACTTGATTGACGGGATTTTTTTTTAAATATTATGATGTTTTTTTCGTTTCTACTACATTAAATCAATTTTTAAAAGGTAAAGAATTAATCTTCATAAAATTATCTACACAATGTTATATAAATTATGCAGGTTCTGTGTATTAGTAGTAGTATAACAATAGAAACAGTTGCAGAAAGGAGACAAAAAAAATTATCGATCGTAAAGCACTCGCTAATGCTTTGCATTGTGAGTCGTGCAATACCAGTATTTTACATGGACCGACTGCTAATCTAACTGCCACAACCCAGGTACTGAGTAACATGATACCCATTGGTAAGACTGGTTGTCTGACTTTTTGGGCTTCTGACTACCCGTAACGACAGTTATACGAATGAAAGCCGGGACCAAAGGCGTAACGTGCTTCCCCAAGTACGGAGGGGTCTCAATATTTTGTAATGAATAGCCATCGAAGAAAAAAAAAAAAAAAAATGAAAAATTGTTTATTCTGCACTGTGTTTAGTTTTATCAGATTCTAATAGTTTATGGAATAAAGGGGGTTTTACAGATATTAATAATCTGACGAATTCATATTATTACAAGGAGTTGTTTAGCATTACATGAATTTGGTACTGTAATTTTAAAGTAGATCGAAATAGGAATTTAATGAAACGGCTTATTGACATTTTTTTTTGCTCCGGCTTACCTCTGTCATAAATTCACCCTTCGCCACTGTTCTGCAGTCTGCACAAACAAAACGCACATTACTTTGTCCATTATTTGATGTCAAGGCCGGGGACCAAAGACAATACACACTAATCATCACCCATCCACAAACCGACCGCGGCAAGCGAATTAATCTTCGATAGACCCTTGCGGCTGTTATTTTATTGGCCTATAGTATTTATGTATACTTACGTCATTCATAATACTATTTCTCATCATTCATAATACTATTTCTCATCTCATTTATCATCCTTTTATTTATAATATTTTTACTTGTTAATTTTCATGTTGTTGTGACACTTCTGTCAAATGTCAAACTGTCAGTTCCTTTTATTTTTCTGTCTGTCTTAGTCTATGATAGGTACTACTTTTTGGTTTATATAACTAAAATCATTCTTATTGATTTCGCTATAAAATATTGTATTCATTTAATTTTTATATAATGATTGTACTGAATAACTTAATTCTAAATTTACGCACTCAAAGGAGGTCCGATATATTCAGATCCACTACATTTGAAGAAACCATTTGTTAGTGGAAAAGAAAAATGATTTTTAAAACTGGCTGATAGAAGAATAATTATGAAGGCTAGCTGACGGGTATAAAAGCGTGACCCGTCAGAAGAAGCGAGCTTTTGATCCTTGACTTTCAAGCAGAGAGTTTTATCCTCGACTTTCAAGCAGCAGTTAATCCTCGACTCTTGTACAGCAGCAGTCTATCCTCGACCTTGGTACAGCAGCATTCTCTCGGATTCTACCTCCGTCTATCTGCGACTACTTCCTGCTGAGGGCCGTTGCGGAGGTTTCTCCCTACGGAGGATTACTCCCTGTTGAGGGACGCTGCGGAGGCTTCTACCTGCGGAGGTCACTACCAGCAGTGAGCCTCTTCCGCTGAGGACCGATTACTGCTGGAGCTCCTGCCCGCTGAGGACCGCCTCCTACTGGAGCCTCTGCCCTCTGGGAACCGCTGCCTGCTGCAGCCGCTTCCTGCCAGAGGGTCACTACTGAGGCCTGGCATACTCCTCCTCCCTTGTTTTTTACTTTTCTTGTATTTTCTAATCATATACTAAATTGTATTTTATCTGATAAATAAACTCGTTACAGGCCATATTATGTTTACCTATGATACAAAATTAGAAACCCGTGTGCTGCAATCATGCACTCCCGCACGAAACCTGCCAACCTTTGATTTCAAACCTGGAACTGTAACAAGGTCAAAATTAATCAGCTCACGATCAAACAAACTGACCGTTGCAGGCATCACGCCTACCTAATTCGACGAGCCGTATGCCCGTGACGTGGAAACGGCTGATTAGCTTATGTTCACTAGGGTTGGAATGTTACAGGACGGAGGTGGAAATGTAATGACAAAAATACCTTATTAAATATAAGACTCGACTCTTCACGTGACCAGAGGAATCAGTGTCGCCATACAACGTGGCAATGCTGCCAGCCTTTTGGGCACTTTTCCCGCTGACAGCGATACGGACTATTACTTTGCAATACAAATGAATGAATTCAATCCCATTAGAGTTAGTACTTTTTCTGGAGAAATTAAGTCCATTTATTTTTTAAACTTTTCACACTCAGTGTTTTACGCGGGTGGTTCAAGTAAATCGCCTTCATCATCATTGTTTATCAAAAAAACATGTCTTGTAAACAGCTTTAAAAGATTAATTGTAAAAAAAAAAAAATATATATTCACTTTTGTTCTCAGTATTACTTTAATTTTATTTATTAGATACCTGACTTTTGGGGTTGAATATGGACAAAGAAAAAATGACCAATGTATTGAAATCCACGTTCTTCCCCTGGGGTTGAACATGGACAGCATTTAGGGGTTCAACATGGCCGGGGGTAGAGATTGTGGGAGTTCAACAAGGACTAAACCGAATTTGATGCCCTATGATTATTTACCATCAAGCTACTACAATCAGTCAAATTTCTTTAATAGATTTTCAGCTTTATCGCTAAAGCATAAGGTTCAAAGTTGATTGTGAAAATTTTACAGTTTCTGTTAGCTTTTATATATTATGTAATTAAAAATATACATAACATCACGCCTGCATTCCCCAAAGGGCTAGGTACTCGCATAATCCACATTTCGCCAGTTATGTTTAAGACCCATGTAATAGGGGGTGAGCCTATGGCCATCAACCAGGGATAAATCCAAACTACGGGCTGCTAATGAGAAAATCCAGATGGAAAAACCCACTAACACTTTGCTTGACCCGAGAATCGACCCCAGGACTGCATAGTCAGCAGTAGCAGTAGCGCTTGCGACCACTAAATAACAAGGCAGACGTAACCTCCAATTGAACAACGAGACTAATTTATACTTTTTTGAAGAAACAATACGAGTTGCAGGTCGTGGTCGTGACTCAGACAGGCGCTTTACTTTGTGTAAATTATTTCATCACCACTGCTCGCAAAACGGTGAAGGAAAACATCGTGAGAAAACCGGAATGTCCTAGAACCAAACATTCGAAGAGATGTAACATCTACCATCTCGCACTGGGCCCAGAAAGAGGAGGTCTGTATCCCAGCAGTGGGAACATTAAAGGCTGATTATGGTTTAGTTTAGTTTGTGATCGTTAGTGTGCGAGTCCCAATAAATACTTTTTGTTTTTTTGGAGGCGGAGGCGAGGTCTGTTACAACCCTATTGTAGTGTGCTGGCCTAATTCCCACAATCAAATTTGGTAATGGATTTGGTATTGCATTCTGCAAGGTCGGGCCGGTGCAAAATCTGTTTATTGCTAATTTCATAAGCGGGTCACGAACATATTGTGGAATCTATTGTCTGATTACTACAACTTGGTAATCTGAACTATCTAAATTGATATTTTTACGAGGTTGTTTGTTTGCATGTATGAGGTTATCTTCGAAGGTACTGATCAGAGGGACAATTCCCGTATTTTTAAGAACGTTCAAAATCAAAAATCATTTATTCAAACTAGGCTGAGAATCGGCACTTTTCGAACGTCAAAATTACAAAAAAACAGTCCCCCAAAACGCCCGCCCTTCGCCACTTCCTAGTGCTTTCGCTGGGGAGAAGAAATGGCGGAACAAACTCCCCAGCAGCACCGCTCAGCACAGTTCAGTTAGAAAATAATTGATTTTATACAACACTAGTTCGCATACTAATCTCAGTCTCAATCTGTCAAAAATACAATATAACAATAATCACTTAAAATGTTTCGTCAAGCTCCGCGTGTATCCTATTTGATAAGAAACAATAGAAAATCAATTGTGTCTCATTAGCGGAGCTTGATAGGTCACAACATCGATCTATTTCTGTCAATTGTTTGAATAGGACAGAGACAGGATGACGTTTTAATATGTTTAGCGCTAAACGTTCTAAGCAATTTGGGATCACAGCGGGCCACAGAGTAAGTAGTAAGTACCTACGTAGGTGAATACAAATACAAATCTTTTATTGGAACAAAAACATATTACAATTTTCGTGTACGTTAATACTACTGAATAAGTGATGTCTACCCATAATATTTACATAAATATATAAGTACATACATTTTTTAGCCAAAGAATCAGCATTACCATACAACGTGGCAATGCTGCCAGCCTTTTGGGCACTTTTCCAGTTGACAGCGATGCGGATGAATTTTTTGATGCCCTTTGATACTTTCGTCTCCCTTTTTTTATATACTTGTACATAATATTATTATTATTTTAAGGCTGTTTGCTTTTAAAGTTTGAAAATAAACATCAATATTTTAAAGTTCAACAATTTTATTCCTTTTTCTCGTATCAAAAGATGGGGCTTTTTGGTTTCTTCTCAGGTAAAATATATTCCTGGAGTACATAAAGGTCCGGAGACCACTTCTTTTGTAAAAAGAAAAGAAATATTCGTTGCTTCATGCTTTCGTCATTAGATTATTCGTTATTGCAAACTTTCGGCGCTACATTATTCGGCGGTGTATATTTCGAAGTCGCGTAGCGGACTCAAGGAAGTCAATTGGACACAGTTCGTGAAACACGTAATACAAATATTAATAGCTATAAAAACATGAAAGTAAAGTTTTAACAACAATAATAGTGAGTGCCTCACAGCTGCGCGGAAAAGGCTCATTTCAGCATTAATGCCTAGAGCCTTGTTTTAATATTAAAATTTTAAGACGCCAATGAACATTTTATAAAGCCGGTGTATTTTTTAACATTCTTTCTCAGATTATAAAAGGTCAAATTAAATTAACTAGCAAAACTTCACAAACATGATGGATAATATGGCGGACTAGATATCTACCCATCACTCCCATTCCTGTTTCAAGTGATCTTACCATAGCAAAATTACCAGAAATTTCATAAGGCACTATTTATTTAGGCAACCAACAGCTATAGATACATATAGTACGTTACAGAGTATGTGTATTACAGTATTGTATGGATAATAATATGTTTCCTTAAATATCTAGGATAACTATAAAAAACATGCGAATGGACTACAGACTCATCATCGTTCTCCTGCCCTTATCTCAATTTCAATGTCTTTTTCTTCCATACTTCTCTATTAGTCGTCATCTCGGTAGTCACCCCCTTTCTAACCATATTATTCACAAAGTCCATCCATCGTGTCTTCTACTCTACAGACTACATATTAAGAATTAATATTTGAATACAAAAAGTTCAATATTAGGTATATTACTTATTTTATACTTCAATTTAAATATAAGAGAAAAAAAGTTAGATTATTAAGATTTTTTTTTAAATATTAGTTGAATACACTATTCACACTGTATCGTGGTAACAGAAAACAATAAGAACGATTATAAATCGTACTGTTAAAACAGACGAAACTTGCTCTTAATATTTGACCAAAGCCTGTAAATATTTATCAGAAATTGAAGTGTCAAGCGATTTTGACTCATGTGCGGTTAATCTATTTCTATCAACTTGACCTGCCCGATACAAACCCATTACGACTATCTGCCATAACAAAACAGTGATCACCAACATCCCAGAGAGCCAATTTAATAGAATTAGGATAGTTATATACGCGTGATCTATCCTAAGATAAACAGCTGACGATATTCTGGAAGATGTATAGTGGGGCTTAATCTGATTGAAGTTGATTTCGGCCCAATTTATGGGGATGCGGGCCTATCTATAGTGCGGCGTTTCTAAATTTGCCAAAGATGTAAACAACAATGGCCGCTCGAAATTGAATAAAATCGATACATTTATTTTAAGTAATGTTTGTTTTCGTCTATATCTCCGAGCTAACTAGACGAAAACAAACATTACTTAAAATAAATGTTCTTGTATATCGATTTTATTAAATTTTGGGCGGCCATTGTTGTTTACATCTTTGGCATATTTAGAAACGCCGGACTATTACTAGGTTATGGTTATGTTTCCGTCAGCTACTTATTTGGAGGGTTATTAAGTAGTTCCCTATTAATACAGTTAATATTAATCTGTGTTGTATTAGCTGGGCATGTAACTGTGTCGATATGTACTACGATGAAGAAAGAGACACATGATCCAAAAAAAAAAAACATTCTTGCACCACGCTTCCAAAATGCACAAGTTTTAGTTTGCAAAAAGTATCTATGTTCTTCTCCATAGGTACCTACGCTTTGGAAAGGGCAACTAGCTCTATCTTTCTTACTGACCGACCCCTTAACAATTCAAAAGTGCCTGTAATAGGATTAATTGAAATAAGTGCTTCGAGTTTGAGTTTGTAAGAAACTGACAGTTGTCTAGCACACATTCTCTCGTTGGCCGCATTGTAGTGAGATGTCATTACATAGTCTTATTTTCAGAAAGATAGAACATAAGTTTATTTAACCCGAGCTAAGTAAGGCATAAAAAATTCACACAAAAACCAAAAAAAAAAAACATAAAAGAGTAATATTGCGTGCCTCACGGCTGCGCCAAAATTCAGCACCTAGAATTCCCAACATCTGTCGGAAATATAGAAAACCAAACTATAATATTTTGAAGTGAAACATTTTAGGCGGCGATTCGATAAAATTGGACGAGTTTTGAAACTGAAACAAGGACGCGTCACATTTAGGCACATTTTTTTTAAATGAGAGAGAAGATAGCGCGAATTTTTTTTCTGTAGTTTAACCATAAATACGCAATCTTCATAATAATATTTTAATTAAAATAATCATCTATTCTATTCTTGGTGTTATTTATCATCGCGTGCACATGCACGCGATGAAACACAAGTTCTAGTAATATTGTTAGAACTTTTGGTGAGAAAATGGTTCTCTGTGGTTTTCATACGTCTGAACGTGGGTCGGCCTTGGCAGCCCTGATGAAATTATGTTACTGTACATGCGAACATTTTAGTATGTGCTTTCCTTTGAAATATTATTCAGAAATATATCTGCTTTCATAAATTAAATTAGGGCAAAACATCACACCTGTGTTTTACGAAAGATAGGCAGTGACAGCGAGAGCAGTAGTGGCCCAGGGGTAAGGGCCCCGACTTACGAGTCGTAGGTCGTGGGTTCGAACCCTGACAAGCGCTTTACTTTGCGTAAATTGATGATGATGATGAAATCATCACAACTGCTCTCAAAAAGGAAAAAACATCTTCAGGAAACCGGCATGTCCTATAACCGAAAATTCGTAGACAACGAGACATCTAACCAACACTCACTGGGAAACTTTCTTCACGACATTTTCCTCATTTCTCACAACTTTTCAGTTACCAGTGCCACTTTCTGACTCCCTCTTAACTACTCATTTCTTATTCTAACCATTCGTGTAACACCACACAAAGAGGTGCGTAAAAACAACTGTAATAGCGTTACTTTCCAGACATATATCCATCTACTTATAGCCCGAGCTATATTATAGCCTATTTACCACGTGCATTTACGAAGCCCGCGTTCATCAAACAGGTTGTGAATATTTTACTCATTTGAAATGTAGAGCTCGCTTCGTGAATGCACCACGAAGTATCTACCTATGTAAGTACGTATTTGTGGGCACTTTTTGCCACTGAATTTGTATGCCAAGCACACAAGTGGATTTTCAATCATGAAGGAATAAATAGTTGAATGATTCTGGGTGGATTTGATGCAAAAATGTTTCAAGTGTGAAAGAAAGAAATCATTTATTTGCTGATAATGTAGGTATACATATAAGTTGGAATATTTGTTAAGTGTCCTGATACATTTTACCTTACGGCATGCAACATATTAGGTTTGAATTAAATAGTTCTCTAGATACAGCTATCGATACGATTATTATTAGCCATAGTCAAATTTAATATGTAGTTACAGATCAGACTAAAACAAAAAAGAAAATAAAAATAATAATAATGTAAATAATGTTATAATCCTTACATAATCTGGTAATGTCAAAATCTGTTTGTCAAATTACAATATAGAAACAACCATAAAAAATAATAAATAAATAACAATGTCATTATTATAATCTAAAACATTCGAAATTGCAGAGTCAACGTACATTTATCGATAACATTTGTCATTTAAAAAGTCCTTAATTGTGTAATAGCATTTCTTCAGCAATAGTTTTGTTAATTGTTTTTTAAACATTTTTATGGGAAGGTCTTTTAAATTTTCAGGTAATTTATTATAAACAAGCGGTCCCATGGAAAGGATGCTATTTTTTAATAAGGCTGTTTTATGACCACCTGTTGTGTTGGTTTTTATGAGGATGGAGGTGGAGGTGCTTGAGGGTAGGCCTATGTCCAGCAGTGGACGTCTTTCGGCTGATATGGTGTGATTTAACAAGTACTAAGAATGACATAAGTAGCCAAAGTAACAAAAAGAAAGTCGAAGTCGAGTTTTTTGAAGTTGGTTAAAAAAGGTCACTAAAAACAGACAAACATAATTTAGAAGAGTTCCTTGTTGATCTACGGAACCCATAAAATCGTAAAGTGATTGTAAAAGTAAAAAAAAAAACAACAAGCTTCTCTAACGCGTCATGGCCTGTTACCCTAACAGGTTAGTTCTAAGTGCATTACGTCCCCCATGAGAAATAACTAGCGGAATTTTAACACTGTTCACAGCCTGCGGCTCCAATTTTTTTTTTTTGTTATTTGCGGGTTAACCTTTTGGAACGTTTTTAATAAAAAAACACTTGATGTTTTGCCAAGATAAATAGCTGCGCTTAGGGATGTTTTTAACAGCATAATTCATCATCTGCCTAGCCTTTTCCCAACTATGTTGGAGTCGGCTTCCAGTCTAACCGGATGCAGCTGAATACCAGTATTTTATATGGAGCGACTGCCTATCTGACCTCCACAACCCAGTTACTGGGTAATACGATACCTCTTGGTAAAACTGGTTGTCAGACTTTCGGGCTTCTGACTACCCGTTACGACCGTCAAAAATCTGCGAATGACAGCCGGGACCAACGGCTTAACGTGTGAGAGGAAGTAGGGCCCAGTGCGGGTTGGTAGATATCACATATCTTCGATATTTTGGTTCTAGGACATGCCGGTTTCCTCACGATGTTCTCCTACCGTATTTGAGAGCAGTGGTGATGAAATAATTTACACAAAGTTAAGCACCTGACTGGGTTCGAACTTACGATCTACAACTAGTAAGTCGCGGCCGTTACCACAAATGCTTTTTATAAACGTCTAAAATGAACAGGCAAAAGCAACGTTACGATACACGCATCACACTACGACGAAAATCCTATAAAATATTCAAACATATCATCAAGCCTATAATCCCTGAAGGGTTAGGCAGTATTGTACCTATACTACCTACATATCTACAATATTCAAATGGGTAATCTATTTGTACCTAGCTCAAACATATTCACAAAATTTGACCCACCTTTATAGATTTGTAGCCCACGGGCCATTTAGCTCCAAATATGTAGAACATATTAAATTCGCCCAGCACATTCAATTTAACAGTTCAATCGTTCGATAACGTGTAAATACTCGCTTTTGCCCTTGGGGAGCCGGCAGAATAGAGGTGAATAATGGCCGGAATAGAGGCGAAGCCATGTAGTAAGCGGAGCAAGAGCGGGAGCGGATAGCTTCACGCTTATTTAATTTTTTTTTAAAGGCCAACCAATAATTATTTACACTGTTAAAATTATGAAATATTGTTTCACTTCTTCTTTTCGTATAGATGGTATTCTTACTCGCTGTTTTTTTTATATAGTTAGCATTATTTAGGTCATACAAAGTGCAGGTGAACGGGCACTTAGGACACCCCAGCAAGTGGGGCATGGTCTGGTCAAAAGCACCGCACTCGCCTCGCAGTGTTCCACTAAAATCTATTGTTAGTAACAAATTCTTATAGGTTAGGTTAACACCCCATGCCCCATAAACGTCATACATAAATAATTGTGCCACAACCACTATGCTTTCAAATTAGCAATTAAGTAGTGAAAACAAAATAAACCTCACCAGCGCACGTGTGGACCTAATGTCTGCTTCAGCGAACGGTGTGCGGGTGTCGATCATATAAAAAAGTTAAGTAATTTATGTAACTTACTTAAATCCATATTATAATATAATTATTTAATAGGAATATTGGTTATTATGAATTAACCGCGCCGCTCACCGCTACCCGCTTTCAATGTAGCATTGGGTCAGAGGTTTTGGTTGCAAAGCGTTATCATGTTGATCGCCTTTTGTGTTTTGTAGGTGGACAATATGGCGGAAACCGTGTTTCCTTTTCTTCTTCTTGTAATCTCACATTTTCCTGTAAGGAAAATAAAGAAAAACATCTGTACATTGTTACCTACTCCTAAAAGTGAACGTACCCAGAAAAAGATGTACTTATTTGATGTAATTGGGATACGTGCGTACTTTTTATTCAAATTTGAGTAGAAAAGTAGAAGGGAGTTTCTATTAAAAGAAGTTGAGACAACTCGAAGTGAGAGCAGTGGTGGCCCAGTGGTAATGGCTGCGACTTACGACTTGTAAGTCCTAGGTTCGAACCCAGACAAGCACTTTACTTTGTGTAAATTATTTCATCACCACTGCTCTCAAAAATAGCGAAGGAAAACATCGTGAGGAAACCGGCATGTCCTAGAACTAAAAATTCGAAGACATGTGACATCTACCAACCTACACGGGGCCCGCGTGGTGGATTACCTCTCACCGAGAGAAGGCCTGTGTCCCAGCAGTGGGAACATTATAACCTGATTATGAGATAATTCGTGCGATATTTAGACAGGTAGAAAGGGATAGAAATTAATGCAGATTTAAAGTAGTGTGTAATAAATATAGGAATTCCTTTCTGTAGAGGACAATGTAGGTTGGCAACAAAATAAGTTAAACGGTTTTTATCTTTTTCTTCTTCTTCAGCCTTTAGCCTCCCAATGCTGGGTGTAGGCATCCTGCAATGCATCCCACTCTTCTCTGTCTCTAGCCTCCCTAAGCCAGAGTCGACCAGCAATCTTGACCAGCAGGGTAATTGCGTAACACACTATCAGTAGCAATGGGTTTCATTTTGACAGTTCAACAACATTCATTGCGTCATTGACTTACGTTGTTGAACAAACACATTTTTCGAACATATGGAGCAATGGATTAGCAATAAGCTTCAAAATGTTTCAAATTGAGAGTAATAGTGTGTTTCGCAATTAGGGTGCAGGTCGTCGGTCCACCTCATCGGCTGTCTGCCCACACTTCTACTACCAGGTCTCGTCTCCAGTCCAGCACTGTTCTACCCATCTGCCATCTGTTCTACGCCTTATGAAGCCCGCCCATTTCCAATTTCTTTCCAGTTTTTATCGCAATAGTTAAAATCATAAACATAAACCTCTGTCTCCTGGATAGGTTAAAATAACGACATTGAGGCGCTCGTGGCTAAATGATAACAGACGCACGGGTCGACCGCAGGTCTCGCTACGTTTGCCGTGGTCAGTTCATGGATGGATGACCATCTACATATCGAGACCCCGCAGTGCCTCGGAAATCACTTTAAGCCGTTGGTACCGGCTGTCATTTGCAGATCTTTGATAGTCGTTACGGGTAGTCAGAAGCCCAAAAAATCTGACAACCAGTCTTACCAATGGGTATCGTGTTACCCAATAACTGGGCTGTGGAGGTCAGATTGGCAGTCACTCCATGTGAAATACTGGTATACAGCTGCATCCGGTTAGGCTGGAAGCCGACTCTAACATAGTCGGGAAAACGGTAGGCAGGCAAATCTGTATATTAAATCATTATTCTTGCTAATTCAAAATCCATTTTACCTCCAAATCACTTAAAATTGACTCAAAACATTCCTTCTTACATCTATTACTCCATTAGTAGATTTTTCCCGATAAGCAGTTTGTATAGAGCGTGCCAATAATTTGTATTCAAGAAACGTTACCTTATCGAGAGCCGGGGCACGGTCTTGCGAGGATCTGTGGATAATTTACCTGTACCGGTATGAACTTGACATGTGTACTACTTACTAGAAATAATATTGCTTTTAAAGTTATTTGTAAGGTTGAATGAAAATTTTGTGTGAAGGTTTTCGCCAATTTGGTTAAATTTAAAAAAAAAAATTGATACAGAAAAGATGTTTTGTAAGAGTACACGGGTCTCTACGGTACGGCGTGACAAACCGTGCCCGTGAATTTTTCAGATGAAATCATAGGGAAAAAAACCATAAGGGCGCATTTTAATGACACAAATTATTTCGCGCCTTCACCGTGCAGCCGCCACGCGGCGGCCGCGCTCGCATTGTAAAGTGATGGCTGCAAATTTGAAGTGACTGATTGAAGGAAAGGAGAATGCAGGGACGCGGACGCGGGGCGTACATCGAGAACATTCAAGCGAGATCCACCGACTGCCGACCGTGTCGACATCGCGCGGCCGCCGCGCGGTTAATTAATCACAAAGAATTTCAATGTTGTGTCCTAGTTAATAAAACATAAATTGCTATGAATTAACACATAGCACGCGGCCACCGCACGGCCGCCGCGCGGATTTTTTCATCACCTTTTACAGAAGTCGTTTTAAGAAAAGCTTTCAGAAAAAGAAAAATTTGTGGGAAATAAACGCACGATTATTTTTGAAAAATTCCATTAAATCGTAATTTAATGTAAAGCAAATATCCTAAATTAAAGATACTGCTTGTAAAAAACATGCTGTAAAATTTTCTGCAATACGGTGAAAAGTGAAACCTTCCACCTAAATAAACGATTTAAACCTGTGCCCCTGGAGCTACAAGGGCGTGTAAATACAATTAATTTGTATTCCGTCAGCATCCACGTTTTCAGTCAGCTCACGAATCAGATTATTGCCATCAAGGCCCAAATTACCTGCCCTGACTGACTGACGAGCTGACGGAATGACACGTCATTGTCATTATGAATGAAAATTGATTATGTTGATTTTATAGGAGCTGTGGCTTATCTTTTGATTGCAGATATATCTGTGATTATATGTAACATTGGGCCTATGTTCCTAAATAAATAGGTAGATATGTCAATCAAATGTAGGTACAGACGCCAGCACATCAAGCTACTACAATCTGTCAAAGGAGAACGGTCAAAGTGCACCCACGTCCTATAGTAAAGAGAAGTATCTCAAAATAATGATAAAATTGAGTATAAAAATATGGCATGCTTCCGAACGCCATCCTTACTTTTGTATGGCGCTAATGTTTCATTCCTAAATAAGTTTTATAAAAAAAAAAAAAAACAGTTGCTGTCGAATAAAATTATAGTTATGTCTAAGTAATTAAATTAGTTGAGGATTGTGTCAAACCAGATCTCATTTAAGTTACTCATTTTCAGTTTTGTGTAACAATTAGTACTTCTTTTCTAACTAGATGACGTTGTCGTCGAATCCAAATCTCAAAAAAAAAAACTTTCCGTGCAAAATTGTCGGATCAGGTGAGGATTTGTATAGGAAGTCAAATTAGGTAGGTATTCATGTTTGGCTTTTAGTTAGAGCATGCTACGAAACTATCAGTCAGCGAATACGACCCGCACTTGACTGTTATAAAAACTATGGAACCCTACACTGCGCGTGGCTCGACACGCACTTGACCGGTTTTTTTTTTAATAGCTTTTGCTCGTAACTTTGCCCGTGGGAAAGTCAGAAATTATCGCACGGCAACGTAATATAGAGGTATGAGGAACAGGGTGTATAATCCACTCATCCTCCATAGAAAAGGGAGGATCCTACGACCAGACTGGGATTGTGTCTGGTGAGCTACTACCCGACAATTGATATCAAGACTAGTTGCGCGGTAAACTCTGCTTGCGCGATGCAGGATTTTGCGTGATGTCAGTATGATGCGTAGTTCGTATGTGGCGATGTAGATGCCGCCACAGTACTACTGGGGTAAAAAGTATCTTAAATCGTAACCCATCCGTGTGCCTTTCAACCGTTCAGCCGACAAGGCGTGAAAACGTAACAGACAGAGTTAGTTTCGCATTTACAATGTTAGAATATTTAGTTTCTCAATGTTATTCTACAATATGTCCACTATAATAGTCCTCCAAGCCGAATTTTGGCTATGGTGACCAATATCAGCGGAGACCAGTCTTCGGCGCGGAAGATATTGTAATGCACAATTAGTGTGTGCGCAGACACAGGTGCACTCTCTCTTCCCTCACTCTCATAGTCCGATGGGACGGCAGTCCGACACGACCGGAGAGAGATCAGGCGCAGGACCAACGGCTTAACATGCTTTCCGAGGCACGGAGGTATCGCACCGCCAAGTTCAAAACTCCCCCAATGTTACTATGAAATTCCAAATTGAATAACACTTTGCCTGACCTGTGAATCGAACTCAGGACCCCACGCTAGGTACAACACACATCATCATCTACCTAGCCTTTTCCCAACTATGTTGGGGTTGGCTTCCAGTCTAACCGGATGCAGCTGAATACCAGTATTTTAAATGGAGCGACTGCCTACCTGACCTCCACAACCCAGTTTCTGGGTAATACGATACCCTTTGGTAAGACTGGTTGTCAGACTTTCGGGCTTCTGACGACCCGTAACGACAAAGATCCACGAATGACAGCCGGGACCAACCGCTTAACGTGCTTTCCGAGGCACGGAGGGGTCTTGATATGTAAAGATGGTCACCCATCCACGGACCAACCGCGGCAAGCATAGCTTAATCTGATCTATCGACCCGTGTGGCTGATATTTCAAGCCCCTAGGTACAACACACAACAGAAATTATTTATATGAGAATATAATAAAAATTACATTGCTTAAATCCCAATTAGCGTTTAAATTTTTCGCAAATGAATATACAAAGCTTTTAACAAAAGCCTAGTACTTAATTATAGAAAAAATAAGGCTTGAAAATAATTATTTTTTATAATGAGTCCTTGTTTAACACCTTCCCTGCGGCTACGCTAGATTAATACTTACTTCCAGTGCTGTACAAGTCACATACTTCCCGTATCAAGAATGCCTGATATGCGTTACGACGTCTATTTTCCCGTACGTAATCTTGACTTTAAACCATCACAGAGACATGGAAAGTCTACAGATATTTTTTTTTGTTGTACTAATCAATAGGTTACATCCTTGTGTATATATAGCTGCAGTCGCACGGGGTTTTAAGCAATATCTTAAAAGTTACAGGTATTTTGGAAAAGGTTGATATTACGGGAAAATACTTGTCGTGGCGCATGCAACAGTCACATTGCTAGGGATGGGGTGTAACAAGTAACATATTTTTCTGTTTCAGATTTATTATTGTTTATTCAGATCGTACACAATCAACGAAAACTATTTTTTAACAAAAGTAATAAGTAATTATGTTAACAAAAACAGTAACTTCTTATTTTATATTATTATTTATTTTACTAATGGTCATACACAATCAGCAAAAACCATTTTTAACAAAAATAATAAGTAATTAGCTATGTTAATGTTAACATTTTAACAAAAACAGTAAATCTTTATTTTATATTATTATTTATTTTAGGTGCTTATAAAAGCTAAATTTAAAAACGTGTTTACTGGGCACAACACTACGGCTAACTGAGGGCCGCGCGCGCGCACGTTCAGTGCGGTACGGGGTTTAGGATACGGCCAAATAGTTCCCGTATCGCACTATTGTAAAATAATTAACTTTCTGTGCGTTACGAAAAAATAATTCCCGTACATTTTTATTCGTAAATTTTAATATACTTCAAGCAAGGACACCGGCAATACAGGTGTCTCTTTTTTACTTGTACGAATACTTGAAGTAATCACCCCCGCACGGAGTGCAAAACAAGGACAACTAGCTGCCGCACAGAGCGAAGCTCAATTACAACCAAATACTTCCCGTAACGCACTGAATGTGTTAATTATATTGTTGAGCAAAGAATTTTAGGGGCTCGGGCAAAATGGTAACAGTCGCATGAGTCGGTCGAAGGTTTAGCTGCGTTGGCTTGGTCGGTTCGTGGATGGATGACCATACATTACCCTGCAGTAGCAAAGGGTGAATTTAATTTTACAATGATGAATTGACTATAGAGTGGTTATGTTCTGAATTTTCGAAGGGAAGCCGGTGGGAATCGAGTTGTATGGTACCTTCGCTACTGTTACCCTGCTATCTCTTTCATCTTAGCAATATACTTTTGCTAGGAGTTTAAGGAGAGGATTTCCAGGCGTATTATAGGCCTTTGAAACGCTCCCTCTACCTCCCCCAAATGCAGCATAACCTGTTTCTATTGAACTTATTTACCGAAAACGATATTTTTATTCGTCAGTTTTACGGTAATTTACTTACTAATTCCATGGTCGGTTTTTACACAGAAGCCGTCTTTCATTTAAAAAAAATCTTCAAACGATAAAAAAATACAGCAACCAATTTTACAGCGGTAGAGCGCTGAATGATACGATTTACGCTTTTTAAACTTAGCCCGTTTCCGCGTTTACATAATAATTATTTAAAAATAACGACATGTATTTTATTTTCTATTTTGTTCGAATAGAGACTGAATTTCTGAGTTGATTCTAGTTTAAAATTCGTCTTTTATTTCTAGTGACACAGTTCCAGGTAACACAGAATTTGATTAGAGTAATATATATAGGTATGCATATCCATGGGTTGTGGAGGTCACATAGGCAGTCGCTCCATGTAAAATACTGGCACTCAGCTGCTTCTAGTTAGACTGGAAGCCGACCCCAACATAGTTGGGAAAAGGCTAGGCAGATGAGATATATGCATAAGCCTTGATCCCATGAGAATATCGGGATAAAAAGTATCCTATCTCCTAATCCAGGTATTGTTCTACCAATGTGCCAAATTTCATCCAAATCCGTAACAAACAAACATACAAAAAATGAAGTCTTTTCTCTTTTATTACTAGCAGCGCCCAGCGGTTTCACCCACATATGTTTCGATCCCTTGGGAATATCGGGATAAAAGTATCTTATGTGTTATTTTGATGTATAAGCTACATTACTGTAAAGTTTCATCAAAGTTCGTTCAGTAGTTTTTGCGTGAAAGAGTAACAAACATCCATCCATCCATCCATCCTCACAAACTTTCGCGTTTATAATATTAATAAGGCACAAACTTTCGCGTTTATAATATTAGTAGGATTAGTTCCTACTAATCCTACTAATATTATAAACGCGAAAGTTACTAGCAGCGCCCTGCGGTTTCACCCGCATATGTTTCGATCCCGTGGGAATATCGGGATAAAAACTTTAAGTCCTGTTAATCCTGGTTATAAGCTATCTGTGTGCCAAATTTCGTCCAAATCCGTTTAGTAGTTTTTGCGTGAATAAGTAACAAACATTCTCACAAACTTTCGCTTTTATAATACTAATATTATAAACGCGAAAGTTTGTGAGTGTGATAGTTTAGATATACACGAGTATAGCACGCGTCAACGGCAGAGACCACTACTGCCGTCGACGCTCGTCGACGGCAGCCACCGTCACGTTGACAGCAGTAGCAACTGAAGTCGTCGACGCATCTACACGTCGCCGCTCGTGTATATGGCTACTGCAGCCGTCGATGAGTGTTGCCTGTTACTCGTGTATACTTAATAATGCTTTGATAGAGGCTGATTAGTTAAAAAAAATTATAATCTTCTTACAAAGCCTGTACATAATATGTTCCCTACGCTGTTTTTCAAATATTCATCAAATACCCTTTGAAGGTTTTCAACACTTTCAACAAAGAATCACCCTACTTCTATTATAGACTGATAATATAATATTACATTTAGTTGCTAATGCTAACACATTTAGGCCTGATTTTTCCAACGCTAGATAATAATTTTATCCGAGGAATAATTTTGAATTTTTGGCAGTACCATACAAAATCTGTATCAATTTTATTCCACGAATACATATTATTTGTCGATTGAAAAATCAGCCCTAAGTTTTTTTTTTTTTATTACCTACTTTTAATAAAACTTACAGCTAATACATTCGAATAATCAGAAGTAATATGTAGAAGAAAGCCAATTACAAGTTTCCACTTGTATAACAAGTAAGTTGGTAACATTAATTTAGTTTTTGTATGTTTGCAACACTGCTTCTTAGTTCCATCCATAATACATTCCCAAGCGTGTACGAGTAACAAAGATTATTTAATTAGTTATATACTTTTTGGTTTAATTATCAGTATCTTTTATTTATCGCAAGGAGATCTTAAATAATCACTCTGCATTTTTAAGATATAAATACCCTGGAGTGCTATTAATAAAGCATAATATTGATATAACGAACTTCAAAGCATAATATTTCTATGAAAGAAGTAAAAGGTAAACAGAATGCCATAATATAATGTCTGGCCGCGTCAAAATGTATTCGCCTGTATTCAATATTTTGTAAAGACGCGACCATTAAGGATTTTAATGAAACTGTTTATGTTTTTAGTAGTTTATTTATTTAATAAACAAGTAAAAATGGACACAAATATTATTAATCTTAACCTTCATATTTAACCTAACATTGCCATACAGTTAGAGAGAATCCCTGCTACACGCTCAACTTACCGGAATAGCAAGCAACATTGACATCCTGGAAAGGTTTCAGACCAAAGCCATTAGATCCACGTTTAACATCCCTAAATGCATACATAATAAATACATCCTGCAAGATCTGAAACTCAAAACGGTGAAACAAGAAATCGCTGCACATAGTCAAAAAACTACCAGAAAAGATTAACCAAACATGTCAACTCCCTGGCTGCTGATTTAGTGGGATCTGAAAGTACTGTATACACAAGACTGAGGAAGAACCGTGTGTAAACAAGGTTATTACAAATTAGAGGATTACATCCAAGATAAGAATGCTTGGAAACATGCTGGTCCTGCTCCATAGGACAATCTAGAGTCTAGACAAAATCATACTGGTCGCTAATTTAATTTATATTTTTTTAATGTTTTTTATGACATTATTTTTACATTTTGTGACTACAGTAACTCACACACTTGTTAAAATTATATGAAAATCATGTACTTTTACAATATTTGTAAATATGTGAGCACCATGTATCTATCACATAATTGATTTACCTGTCATTGCTTTATTTTAAATTCTTTTTACCTTTTGTTGGTAGACTAATTTTTATTCTAGATGCATCGTCTTCACATATAATTATATAATGAATGTATACAAAACTTTGTAAATTATTTTAAAAGAGTAACGGTGGAGTTTCTTGCCCATTCTTCTCTACCTTTTGGAAGGGGCGACTAAAATCAATTTCGTTTTATTATAATTTTTGACGTTCAAAAGTGCCTTTAGTGTGCCTATTTGAAATAAATGATTTGACTTTGACAATTCCTCTCTGCTTCAAAGACCAATTACAAAATAACTTTAAACAAAGGAGCAGCTAAATGTCTAAGGACAGATTGTTGCGTTTAGCAACATACAAAAAAAAAAAAACAAGCTCAACACCGATATGAAAGTTAATCAGAAATTATCTCAGTGTATGTGAATGATCTGAAAAGTCGCTCCGACCCCAAATAAATTAGGATAAGGAAAGATGAAATGATCTAACTATCCTACTACAAGAAGAACAGCTGCTTTTCATTCATTAAGGAATGAGTAGGATAAGGTTTCTTCCGACGTTTTTCTTCACCGTGAGTCATTGTTCTCTTAAAATATCGTTCGTTCTTTTAGACCTGCCAATTTGTTTGGTACCTACTACAAATCTTACTAAGAGGTATCGTTTTTCCCAATTACTGGGTTGTGGAGGCACTTGCGCCTTGTAAAATACTGGTATTCAGCTGCATCTGGTTTGGCTAGAGGCTGACCTCGACATAGTTGGGAAAATGATAGGCTAATGATACCGACTCTTATGGTAAAACAATAATGAAAAACTTAGCCCGACCAATAAAAACTTACCTACATCGTTGACTTCGCGTAGACCTCAAAGTTGTAGCATTGCTACGCCTGCTACGAAATTCGTAGCGTCGTAGCTTAACACTTGTAGCTACTAACTACTACACTTCATTGATAAAAAAGTTCTTTCAACAATCGAAATCATTACTACATAAAAAAAAAACAAAAACTCACTGACCGACTCATGAACGCTAAGCCTTAAACCCTTGGACCTGCACAGAGGTTTCTTTTATTATGTAGACAAGGAATAAGTGTTTTTCGAACATTCTATGGGATAAGGAATTCACTAGCAGACAAAGTGGCTAAGTGTTAGTCGTTATTATAAAAAAAAGCGGCCAAGTGCGAGTCGGACTCGCACACGAAGGGTTCCGTACCACCGTACAATATTTAACACTACATATATAAATACCATTTATTGATGTCGAGCAAAAATAGGCAATAAATGGCGTTTTTTGTATGGGAGCTCCCCTTAAATATTTATTTTATTTCGTTTTTAGTACCTATTTGTTGTTATAGCGGTAACAGAAATACATAATTTGTGAAAATTTCAACTGTGACGGACAGATGGACGGACAGACGAATGGACAGACGGACGGACAGACAGCGAAGCCTTAGTAATAGGGTCCCGTTTTTACCCTTTGGGTACGGAACCCTAAAAACTAACTGTTGCCCGTGACTTCGTTTGGGATCCAGGATGAAAAGAAGTCCATGTTCTTCTCCAGGTTATAGTCCGCCTATGTGCCAAATTTCATCAAAATCCGTTCAGCTGTTTTAGCGTGAAAGCACACTCACTTTCGCATCACATTAATATTATAAAATCAAATCAATTTTATAAAGGCGAAAGTTTGTGAGTGTGTGTGTTTATGTTTGTTACTCCTTCACGCACAAACGGCTATATGGATTTGGGTGAAATTTGGCACACATATAGTTTATAACCAGGATTAACACAGAGGTTACTTTTTATCCCGATATTCCCACGGGATCGACACTTACGCGGGCGAAACCGCGGGGCTGCACCCCGCGGTTATAGTTTATAAAATTAATTAGGATTGATAGTAAATCCGTTTACGATAAAAACAAAATTGTTTCAACCGAAAATAAACACATCATTTAAAGCCATTATTCAATTTGACTACAAACTTAATTCAATTACTCCCCACGATCAACCATGTGGATACCGCCCAATAAATGTACCTCGTTTATGAATTTCAGCAGCTTGTTTAATGAAAATTTTAGTAAATTGCTCGGGAACAGTTTGCAGATAAGTCTATCCATGAATTTTATGATTAGCTAAATTAATGCTGGCACTTTACTCGCTGTTTATGAAATTTGTTTTTAATGTAGCTATTTTGACTTGCTAATAGTTTGTATTTATTGCCGAGAATATTTGTGGAACTAGTAAAGTGCATTGGTTTTGGAACGAAGTTTTATGACGCGGCTTATGGTAGGAGTAAACTGATAAATAAAATAATGATAAATTATTTATTTCTGTAAGTAGGTTTATACAAACACTTTTACACGTCAATCATATTTTTGAAGTGAAAACTTCTTTAACGGCGTTGTACACTTTTTTTGTAATGGGTAAAAAATGTTAAACTCGCGTCAGGACACGTGACCCTGATCGAAAGTTCGTAAGACGGATGGAGAGTAGACAGCCGGCGCGGCGTAGGAGTATCCCCCTCTCTTTCTACGGCGCGGCGAAAATGTATAACCGACACCACTTCGGATGTGTTCGGCTGTCCTCGAGATGTACTTGGTTTTAATGTATATCCGATATGTCAGTGAATGATGGGAAAGTATTCTGTTTGTGTTTTGTTTTCACTTCTGTCGGCACTCCCGGAGTGCCACTGTTTTTTTTTAAGCTAGATGAGGTCGGCGTTTCCTAACTGACTACTCTGAAAAGAAAGGCCGAAACAAACTCAGATCACAGTCTCTTTTAAAGTCCAGACAAAATCTTGGTCAGATCATGTGAAGACCATGTAGATTGGTGTCTGAAATGGTCATTTGAGGAAAGAACCACACAGATTGAGCGGACCTGTCCAGTCAGTGCACGCATAAATCAAAAATCGTGCAGCTCAACTCAGGACTTGAGGAGCTCAACGATTCGACGAACAATACCAAAGAAAGGACATTTGGGTAGGCCGCGTAAATTACTCAAACTGGAAGAAATCGTCACGAAACGAAAACACACAAAACTAAAACACTAGCGGAATGTTGCACACTTGTACTGTAAGCGATCAGGAAGAAGATTGGGGCGCCTCTTAGTGGATGACATTACCTGTATTATGGGGACACCCTATACCTACAAAAACCTGTTTTTTTTCTAAACCTTTTTTATTCAATGTATATAGTTGTAGTAGTGTTAAATATTGTAAGGTGGTACAGTCAACAGCAAAAGTAGATGATAAAAATTAATTATAACTTTTGGAGTCAAAACTGATCACGAATATATGGCAACTGTACTCGTAGTAAATGTTTGGTATAATTTCTGACGCGAACTCCGTTCATTAGTATTGAATTTCTGATTTTCATCATCTACTTTTGCTGTTGACTGTACGGAACCTTTTATGTGACGTCCGACTTACACTTGGCTGATTTTTTAAGGAATAGTTTTGTCATAGAAATTCTCTGTCATGTTCATTAACCAATAAAGTAACGCTAGGGGAGCAGTAGTGGCCCAGTGGTAACGACCGCGACTTACGAGATATAGGTCGTAGGTTCAAACCCTGACAGGCGCTTTACTTTGTGTAAATTATTTCATCACCACTGCTCTCAAAACGGTGAAGGAAAACATCGTGAGGAAACCGGCATGCCCTAGAACCAAACATTCGAAGACATGTGAGAACTACTAAACCCGTACTGGGCCCACTCCCTCTCACAGAGAGCAGTGGGACCATTATAGGCTGATTATGTATGTATGTAAACTAACGGTCACATTCAACAAACAAATCAATTGTTTCCGTAAAGCCTGTATTTTGCAGCTTGCTGAAATGTCAATATTTCAGTCTGACGTCACATACACTAGCGCACTAATAACTATTATTGTTTTCACTAAAATGTTCGTTATTTATTGTGCAAACATTTACGGAGAGATATTATTACAGTTAGGGTCAATTCATACTAGCTCAGAGTCGAAGCGTTAATCTGAAACACACACCAATCAGCGTTGGTCGCGTTCAGACGCGCGAATTCCGTCGAATGCGCGCGAATTCACGCGTTTTCTTTTTGTCTCAGAAGAAATATTATGTGCATTACGTTGTGGAGATAAGGGTGAATTTGCCATGTTAAGTTTCAGATTAACGCTTCGATGCGCTAGTACGAATTGACCCTTAGAATTTGTTAACAAAATAACAAACATATTGTATAAATAAAACAGTTCGTTATGTGTTCGTTCGACGTACTTATACATAAATAATACTAGCTTCTGCCCGCGTTAACCAAGGTAACCGAAATAGCCCGAAGAATTGCCAAACTTAAGTGGCAGTGGGCAGGGCACATTGCTCGCAGAACAGATGGCCGATGGGGCCGAAAGATTCTGGAGTGGCGACCGCGTACCGGAAGACGTAGCGTTGAAAGGCCTCCCACAAGGTGGACCGATAATCATGTGAACGCCGCAGGAACTCGTTGGAAGCGAGAAGCACAAAACCGGTCGAAGTGGAGGTGCTTGGGGGAGGCCTATGTCCAGCAGTGGACGTCTTTCAGCTGAAATGATGATGTACCTATAATACTAGAAATGTTCACGTTTATTTGCTCTACTGCTATTTAGCCAAACCGCTGGTTGACACTTCCCGTGACCCAAGGACTGGCTTTTACCTTGGCCAGAGGCTAAGGATTGCCATACAACATGGTAATGCCGACAGTCTCTAGGGTACATTATCAGTCGACAGCGATGCGGATGAATTTTTCGACGCTATATTTTAGTTACTGTATAGATTTTTATTAATTAATTAGGTATTAGTTATAATTAAGATAATAAACTTAAATTCCCTATAATACTTGAAAAACATACTATCTGAAACGTTTTTAATAATGAAAAATCCTAAAACTATTATTATTCTAGCTACCCGTTAGGGTCAGCTTTTAATCTAGCCAGGTATAATACATTACTGTTGCTGATAGCTCTGTCATATTCAGAGGCATGTCCTATTAAATTCCAGCTCTTTAGATCCAGGGCTAATGTGGACCATTGGTCGATTGTTTTCTACAGCTCGTCCCGCCACTGATACGTGGTCAATATATTGTTACCCCCTTATTAATAAACGTGTTATATCAGATGAATAGTTACACACCGATTTCTCTCTTTCAGTCGTCAGTAATTTGACTTTCGAAAGAAGAAGAAGACAAAGCGTTGTGTAACTATACAGACTCTATACAATGTTTATTAGTACGGGGGTAAAACTTTAATTTTATTAACATCCTTTTACAAGGTCGTTCTCGAAACAAAATACGATACAATTTAAAGTGCTTATCTGTAAAAACAAGGGACTGACAGTGACCATCTCATCTTATATTTAACTTCACAAATGTACCCTTTTTCTGGTAAATATTTCATCAGTTGGTTGAGGGTATTCCGACAACAAATATTGCGTGAGAAGCATTTCTTTAAACGCAGAAAACATTCTGAGTTTTTTTACCTCTTCCTGTATGTTTGTAGGCTTGTGCCTAAATAATAACAGCCACAGGGTCGATCGCAGTTTAAGCTAAGCTTGCCGCGGTGGGTTCGTGAATGGATTGCCATCCATTACTTATCCGAGAGACCTGTCCGTGTCTCGGAAGGCGCGTTAAACCGTTGCTCCCGGCTGTCATTCGTAGATATTTGACAGTCTGAGTCGGTACGGGTAGTCAGAAGCCCGAAAGTCTGACAACCAGTGTTACCAAGGGGTATCGTGTTACCCAGTAACCGAGTTGTGGAGGTATAGAGAGAGGTTTAGATAGGCAGTCGAACCATGGAAATTATTCAGTTGCAAGCGGTTAGGCTGGAAACCGACCCCAACATAGTTCGGAAACGGCTAGGCAGATTGATTGTATTTTTTACTCGAGCTAATTTTGTTGAGCTGATTTCTTTTTCTGTCTTATTGAGTGCTTGGCCAGACTGGCAGCGCGGGCGCGGCGCGGCGTACACAAACATAAGAACTGCATTTGAGTGTCCATAGTAGGCACGCGGGCGCGGTGAGCGGCGCGGGCTGCTCGGAGCGGGGAGCGCGCGAGCAACTCACGCCATAGCTCGTTCATACAAGTATCCGCAGTGATTGCGCGAGCGGCCCGTGCGGGGACCGGGGTTCTCAAACTAGTTCGAGCTTTTTTCTAGTAAAAATAAGTCTTCATCATCTATATTATATTTTGAAAAACACTGGACACGACACCACGCAGAACGCAGCCGCGCTTGACTGCGGACAGGCAGTTCGCGCGTGTTCCCTCCCGCACCCGCGCTGCTCCCCGCCCCACGCTGCCAGTCTGGCCAACGCATCAAGGCCACATACTGTAATTATAATTACATTATCATACGGTAATTTTTATTGTTTTCTGCCTACATTTTAGTTAACATCAGTCAAAAAAGCAGAGCTGCACACATAACACCATTACGCCTGTAATCTCCGAAGAGTTAAGCAGAGGTGTATGGGTGTAACAGCATAGTTCAGTGTACACCCATATTTCACCAGTTATGTATATGTCCCATGTAAGAGAATGCGTGCCTATTGCTATCAACCGGGCACAAATCGAGATTCCGAGCTGCTACTGAGAAATTCCAGATGGAAAAACCCAATAACACTTTGCCTGAACTGGAAATCGAACCCAGAAACCCATTTTCAGCAGTAGCGCTTGCGGCCACTAACCAACGAGGCAACAGAGCTGTAAGTGCCATTCCACACGTCCCAGCAACCAGGTAGCCGGTGTCGACTATCCGGTAACACCAGGCAAACTACGCCGGTACGTGTGAAAGCTAACGCACATGGCTATACACTTCGCCGCCGGGTACCCGGCTACCCGGTTGCCGGGACGTGTGAAAAGGCACTAAGTTTTACATAACATGCTATAAATTTTCAGGCCTTAGCCAACACCAAAAATAAACTCCCGAATCTTAATGAGCACAATAAATAATGCACAAGACTTTGTATTAAGAGGACTACATGACCTAAAGCGCGGTTTTTGTCGGACTGCATAGAAAAGAAAGAGAAGCGCGATGACACAACGCTGGTAATAATCTATTTACGAAAAATCTATTGTTTGGACTAAAAAATTAGAGTTTTAGTATGTTGCTTGTAGAATAATCTGACAAAAAATCATAATGATCTTATGTATATTAGTATGGTTTTTATTATAAATAGGAAGTTTTTAGAGGTATCTTCATGATTTTTTTCTATCGTACCAAATAAGTTGTACTATGTTTTCAACACACTATCTACCTAGCATATATCCTGAAGAATATCATATATGTTTTTAATTATGTTTACTGTAGTCGATCATATACTTTTGTTGTTTCTAAAACTTGCGTTGTGTTGCGTTTAGGTCCTGTAAGCCCCTTAATTAGAGGATTAATAACATGCTCTCATCCCTAATAAGGCACCTGCCCACCGCCGACGATTAACGAGAAGTATTGGCTTAACGGCTAAAGTTGTGGCGAGAGAGAGCTTCCCAACTTAACCCATTCGTTCCACCTGCTGAAAATCTCTCACCTGGACATGAGTTGCTTAGGCTTACCTGGAACTTTTTAAATAATAGGTTCTCAACGTGCACGGCTTATTCCCAGGAGCTCCAAATCTATTGTTCTCCAAACAATTTCACTCCATAAATTGATTTTCAAGAGCTCCATGTGATGACTGTGGAGTGGTTGATGATGTCTTTCATATTCTGATGGAGTGTGTCCGGAATGAAAATACTAGAATTTATGTTTTCGGCCGATATAAAAGGTACGAAATTGGCTTTTGTAATACCATCCTTGCTTTTCCTGTTTCCGATAAGGCTAAACAATTGTACAAGTTAGTTATAAGATAGATCGTAATCAACAATTTAGTGTTTTTCTGCACTGGGCGATGTGGTGGCTAAGCGACAAAGCCCTTTAAATAAATTAAAAAAAAAGAGCTCCATAAGTAATTTTATTAGTTAAAATAATATAATACTAAAATTGTTCCCATTGCTTTTTTAATTTGGAGCCGCCGGGAATAAAAGTATGGAGCGCCTAGGATTATTCCTAGGCGCGTTTTAGACTTTCAGGTACCTAAAAGACCCAGAGAAAACTATACATCCTATCTTAACACTATAAACGTTTAAATATACTACGAGTATATAAATATAAATATCTCTTTTGTTTTGTTTATTCCTGAAGGTAGATTGTAGGTCCCGTGTAAAGTAAAAGTGATATATAGGGTGGGTAAAAAATCGTGGATCAAACGAAACCGGGCGATAGTTGAGGTTACCAGCAGTAAAAAAAAAATCATCACTACAAGTGCTTTTATGACAGTGAGTACCATGATTTATGAGTATTGGCACTTTTTTCAATACCTTTTAAGTCTCACAAAAATTATTTGTAACTTTAAAACGTTAATACTGTAAAAATAATGTACTTATTACATAAACATTACCCTGTATTAAAAAAACGTGGCTATTTATTACAATTTTTGGTATTTTCTTTAAAAAAAACACTTAAATTGTCGTAACTTTTAAGGAGATCAAGTTAGGGCTCTGCCACAGAGATATTTTTACTGCAAATAACCCCAACTATCGCCCTGTTTCGTTTGATCCACGATTTTTTACCCAGCCTGTATATCTCTTTTACTTACACGGGACCTACAATCTACCTTCAGGAATAAACAAAACAAAAGAAAAACTGGATCAGACCGGAATGAGAAAGTTTATAGTGGATAAGACAGAGATTACTAAAAACTTTATTACAAAAATAAAAAAAAAACAACCGACTTCAAAAAAAAAAACTACAAAGTGATAAATAACTTTAATTTCGGAAGTCGGTGTCGTTGGTTCCGCATTTTCGTTTTTTGACACCGACTTCCGAAATTAGTTCATTAGTTTTTGAGAAAATCGCGGACAGACATACATAGGTACATACGGGTCGAATACAGAACCTCCTTTTTTGAAGTTGATTAAAAAAGAAGAAGAATTAGTAGGGGATCGAGGTCGGGGTGGAGGGTACAGGGGATCAGACTAGACATAACTCGTTTGTTGAGAGGTCAAATCGACAGTGGGACGGGTACATTATAGGGTAAATGATACTTCAGGTTGTGTTCCCAAATGAATATGGACCGACTGTTGCTCAGTATTCAATTATTCATGGGCTTTTAAGAGCGTTTACGACGTACCTACGGCATTTCATACAAACTTTCAAGCCCTTGTTTGTCGAAGTGATTGAACCGATTTTAATGAAACTTCATACGCATAAGCAGGATACAAAGGTCTAAAAAGTTAGTAAAAAACATTTTCGAAATGCCTTCTTTAAAAAAAGATAACTGGAAATAGCTGTTTCTATGGAAAATTTAAAATCGGTCTTATTTGGCTGTAACACAAAATTTTTCGAAAATGTTTTTTACTAACTTTTTAGACCTTTGTATCCTGCTTATACGTATGAAGTTTCATTATAATTGGTTCAATCACTTCGACAAACAAGGGCTTGAAAGTTTGTATGAAATGCCGTACGTCGTAAACGCTCTTAAGTGTTGGAATCTGGGTCTTGTGGTGTTAATTTTGTCAACAAGGGTTGTTAAGTAATTTATATTAGTGCTTTGCAAAAATAGGGAAAAACCGGTGAAGCAGAGAATGTCTGACCGAATTGTTGTGCTTTAGAAGTGTAGTCATCCTTATACAGTGGCTTGTGGCTAAGTAATAAAAGTCGCACGGGTCGATCGATCATGTTAAGCTACGCTTACCGCGGTTGGTGCGTGGATGGGTGACCGTTTTCACATACCAAGACCCCTTCGTGCCTCGGAAAGCAAGTCGTTGGTCCCGGCTGTCAATTGTGGATCTTTGACAGTCGTTACGGGTCGGCGAAAGTCTGACAACCAGTCTTACCAAAGGGGTATCGTATTACCCAGTAATTGGGTTGTGGAGGTCACATAGGCAGTCGCTCCATGTATAATACTGGTATTCAGCTGCATCCGGTTAGACTGGAAGACCACCTCAACATAGTTGAGAAAAGGATAGGCAGATGATGAACTTCGTATATAAAAATAATTACCTAATGTATTATATACTAAAACCTTCCTGAAAGTATGTAGATCACGTTAATGAAAGAAACATCAACATTGGTTTATTAGTTTTTGAGAAAATCGTGGACATACTCGTACATACATACATACGGGTTGAATACAGAACCTCCTTTTTTGAAGTCGGTTAAAAAAGGTGCCACGGCTAGCATATTCATTGTTATTCATTATTTTCATTTTGTATGTTTGAAATACGTAATGATGAATAATACGTTGTGATAACCTAATCGCCACAGTAACATAGGTATATCTTTTATAGTAGGTCGTTCCGTGCTCCATTACCCCAAAAATATAACCATATTATATGGAAATACAACCGTCTTATAGTAAAAGTGGGCAGTGCTGCATACCCCCACCCTATTTCAAGTTAAACAAATATCAACTTTATTTCAATTACTATTAAGTTGATTTCAGAGTGACTAGCACTATTGAAAAAGTTATAAAAATGTTTAAAGTTGTAGCGTAAACTGAACTTTATTGTGTAGGAATTAAAGTTATTTTTCTATTAATTCATATTTGTTTACATTTTTGGCAAATAAATCGCGAACGCAGATTACATTCGTGTGTGCCAACCCTTAAAACCTGGTACGCAATTGTTCGCTCGTGAACATTGTTCTTTATTGCTATTTCGTTTTCGACGACCTTATAGGAATCCTTCTTATTTCTCAATCCGATTTCGCCACAGAATAAGAAAATTAAAAGGTCCACGCTTAAAATATTGAGGTCCCAAGCGCTACTACTGAGCCTGAGGTCTCGGGTTCGATTGCCCGGTCGGACAAAGTGTTACTAAATGGGTTGTTCCATTTACCTGTTGAGTTATTTACATTTACCTATTGGGTTATAGCATTTACCTATAGAGGCATGAGGAACAGGGTATAAAGTTTACTCATCCTCTATGGAAAAGGGAGGATCCTCCGACCAGACGGTTGTTTTGTCTGGTGGGCTACTACCCGACGATTGATGTCGGGATGATATATGCTGGTTGCGCGGTTAATTTTGCTTGCGTAAACAACAAAAAAAGTGCTGTTCCCGAGGGAAACAATAACATTATTATGATAATATATGGCGCCACGTGTACTGTTGTTTTCCTCGGGAACAGCACTTTTTTTCGAGATGAAAAGTACCCTATGTCCGTTTCTGTACAACTGACAACGTATATGCAAAATTTCAAGCCGATCGGTTTAGTGGTTTAGGCATGAAAAGGTAACAAACAAACTTACTTTCGCATTTATAATATTAATAAGTTAGGATAGGATTTCACGCGGACGAAGTCGCGGGCAGCAGCTAGTACTATATAGGTACACTTCTGCCTAAGCCTTCTTTGGGTAAAACAGGCGTGATTTATTTATAGTTAATTAAAAGGGTACAATATAAACTACATTAATTAATAGAAACAATAATATAATTTAAAACTAACATGGAACAGTGGACTTTGTTCCCTTGTGATATGAAATAATGTTCGTTGTATTATAGATACAAATGATCATGAAACGATATTACACTGACAGTTTAAGCCTACCTACGTCAAAATGGTCTGAGGCTTGTCCTGCCTCCTGCCCACAGTTTCGTTGTTCATTGTGTCGATAAATCCTCGACAAAATTGGGTCAAGTGGTTTTGGTTTATGCGAGAAAATTGCCATCTGTTTCCTAAATATTTGATCAAACATTGTGGTACATTGTCGAACAGTGTGCAGTCGAATGACTGCACATAATTAGTAACAAAACCAGTTTAATCTGGGCTCTTAGTATATTGAAACATCGTGCTACGCTAGGCCAGCTCAAGGCTGGTTGTAATTACAATCAGTTTAGAATACAAACTTCAAGGGATCAGACCGGAATAAATCGCTTATTGAACGATCACATTAAATTTTGTTTAGTAGTCACCATTGTAATAAGATCTATTTTCAATTGATATCGTTTTTAGAATGACTGTGGATGTTAAGGAAAGCGGAAAGAAACACATCAAAATTCATTAGGTATGGTGTTTATAAACACTGTGAGCTGTAATAATATAAGTAATTTCTTTATTATTAATACTTTATTTAATATTTTTGGTTGGTCCTTTTTCCGTGGTTTTTAAAGTAAAACAAAGATAAACTAAAGAAAACAAATGGGTGGTGAAGATAGTGCGTTGTTTCGTGTCAAATGTCTATAGCGTGAGTTCGGAATATTTGATAGTGAAGTCGTATATCTCGTCAATGTATAGCCTCTTTATCAAACAAGAAATAACCATGCATAAATCCGAATATATGCATATAAAATACCTACTATTTTGAGATGGTTTATCTATGAGAATTATAGTAAACCCTATTAGTAGTAGTATTCACTAGCGAACGACAATATCGGGTGAAGTCGGGCAACGTCGGGTGATGTCGACCAACATCGCCAGACATGTCTTGCAACGTCGCTCCACTACACCCGACACCTTTAGGACATGTGTCGGTACATTTGTCTCCTAGTGAATACGAAGCTTAAAAGAATATACCTAGCTAAATGTCTACTACAAAAAAGTACAACGTTAAAGAGTCTTTAGGCTTCCAGAATCCTAACAATAATAATCAGAGAAAAACCTATCCCCATCTGTGAGTCATTACTTTGCGTTGTCGGTTCTGGGAGTGCGTAAAAACTGAATCGCCATCTTTGTTGTCAAATATAATCTAGCTAACATTGTTTCGGCAAAAACTATTCCTGCTACAATTATTAAATGAAAGAAAGATCTTCGCTCCACCTAGACTGAGGCCGCCCCCCCTTACGTTTGCTGATTCGCAGTCTCCACTCAAGAACACTTCTACCCCAATGGTCATTGGTTCTACGGCTTCCACTTTAGCTTGCTTATTCTGTGAGCTATGTCGACAGCTTTAGTTCTCTGCTGGATTCCCTCATTCCAGATTATATCCTTCAGAGACCAATATTAAAACTCCCATGATAAAACAAATTCACTTTTTTTCTTACCTGGTTTTCTAAATGGCAACCTACTGCCTAAAATGCGGGTCTCTAATCTTAATTGAAGTCAATTCTCCAATACAAACAACTTAGTAAAAAAAGCAAATTAAAAACCCTCCTTCAAAGAGGGGTGCAGATAATCCTTGTTACAGCGCGCAAGCCTATACATTTTTAACGGCAATAAATTTCGCACTCACAAGGTTACCGCGTGAACGGAGCGAGAAATTAAAACGCATGTCCTACGCCTCTGCGTTACGGTGCGGTGTAAGGAAATAGGTATTAAGTATGTATGTATCTTTTGATCTTTTTTAGGGGTAGGTATAGCTCTTAACAAATCAGACTTCTATATGATTTTATTTTTTAACCGATTTAAAAAAGGGGAGGACCTTCATTCGATGAGGTTTTTTTGTTTGGATATGATTTTTTTAAATGATATTTACATAATTTATGTAAGCTAATAGGCATAAAATAATATTAATAATATGTACATGTGTATAAAAAAGAGGGAAAAGAATCACAGGGCATCTAAATTTTTTTTGGATTATTCTTCTTATGGTCTTAAGATTTCACTGAAAATCACCTTTTTCTTGGAAAAACCGCGTGTAGCTTGATATGTCGTCGTGCATACACCACTGCCTAACCTTGCGGCGAATACAGGCGAGATGTTATGATATTTTTACTTAAAGCTCTTTTTATATATTTAATGTGTAAATCGCTATATCATTCCACAATAATAGAGTAGGGAGCACTTTGTAGATGATCTCGCAAACGAGAAAACGTATGAGAACCGGTTCCGCTTTTCGTCGTCTTGTTATTTTCGTAATTTCGGTAATAGTAACCAAGATCTCGTCGAACGTGTTACGTAATTCCAATCCTGAACAGTAATTGGTATTTGCCAATGAAACATGAGTATCTATGGAAAAAAAGTTCCGCCTTGGAGTTTGCAAAGAGCGATGGAACTCAACATTCTGAGTGTAAAAAGACAAGACACAAAATTCGTTGCGTTCCAAAACGGGTATAATAGACGTAGGCAAGAAGGCTGCCAGGTCTAAATAAAATTGAGCGGGTCACTTCAGCTGCATGCAGGATTACCGCTGGGTAAAAGTCTCCACACAATAGATGCCTGAAGATGGACGGCGCCGCCGAGGTAGGCCCAGAAAGCGGTGGCGAGATGACCTGGACGCGTACCGCGAGGGTGGTTCAAGATGTCACGGGAAAAGAGTTCCTGGAAGGACTTGGGGGAGGCCTTTATCCAGTAGTGGGTCAGTATAGGCTAATAAAAAAAAATGTGGATATGACATCATTATTGACTAAAAGAAAAGTCGTTTGTCAGCGTAGTTTTTTATTACTTGTTAACAACTTCATACGTTTTGGTGCGGTTTTACACCATCATTAAGAACAGTTCTTGTAGGAAAAACGTAGTCGAATTTTGGGGCGAGTCAATTTAGATTGCCATCGACACGCTAAGACGGGTCACTTAAAAAGTTATTAATGTAAAAAGCTTTAGCAAAACAAAGTAAGAATAGATTTATGTGTATTATCTTAATTCCTTTTCCTAGATTCATTCTCTCTTTTATAGGTCAAGGATTTAGATAGACGATAAAAGATTAGCTAAATATGTAAATTTAAATGTAGATTGGAGGTTTTCGGGTGATTTGTTAACGGAAACTGACGTTTTTTATTGTTTAGGAAACTTGGTCAAGAACAAGGCTCTTTGTATACCTACTCACGTTTTTCTTGCCGTAAAAAGCTATGGTTTTTTTTTCGTGTGTAGGCACAGTCCTCTGTGTTGTATGGATCACTACGGAAGCTTTTTCACAGACATTTTATCTACGGCGCGGTTTAAACAGCGTGTGTAGGTACTTTTTTTATTATATATATGTCGGATCAGGAGTAGGTTTTCTGTGTTACGTTATTATCAGGATATTTTAACTACTGTGGGGGTACTGTGAGTAGTGTTGGTTATAGCGCAATAGAAAAACGGTTTGCAGTTCAAATTAGATTATAATTTCACGAACAATTAATCACACTAGTAAATCACACACTGTGTGTACTCGACACAACTAGAAACACAGTAAAATAATTATGTACAGTAACAAAGTAATTGCGAACATACCGTAGGATCGATTACTGTTCGTATAGTGACAGAGTCACCCAAATGAAGTTAAGTAAACCGACAGGTTTGTCGGGAACTAGTGCTCTGTCAAGAGTTGAGTCCATAGACCGACTGACTCTGCCAAACTCTCTGACTGAACTGAACTCTGAACTCGACTGCCAGCACAAACGAGTGCGCTCAGTTATTAAGGGTTTGTCCCCACTATGCACTCGCCCCACAACAACTCTGTCCAATGCCGTACGGAAATACGTCATCGTGTTTACTTGATACAATACTTGTGCTTAATCTAATAAGACTTTCATTATAAGTAATCAAATAATACAATAATAATTATTGTAAATAAACAATAGTTATTTCACAAAGTAAATCATTTTAAAATCTAAGTAACATATCATGTCGTTGATCTTGTGGTCGCAAGCGCGAATGCTGAGCGTGCCTTCCTGGGTTCGATTCCCGAGTCGGGCAAAGTGTTATTGGGTTATTCCATTGGGAATTGCTCGGTAACAGCCCGAAGTTTGGAAGTTGGTGGTGTGATACCCCCGTGCCTCGGAAAGCACGTAAAAACGTTGGTCCTACGCCTGATCTCTCCCCGGTCGTGTCGGATTGCACAGCCCATCCATCCGTTTTTAGGGTTTCGTACTAAGCCTCCGCTGTCCGTCCGTCCCGTCCGTCTAACTGTCAGCGAACCGTAATAAGTAAACAGATTAAATTTTCAGAGAGTGTGTATTTCCATTGCCGCTATAACAAAAAATTATAATTAAAAAAAAAGTTAATACAACTTGTATAATAAAAACTCATGCGTGGAAAATAGGTTGAATTTAATACTTTTAGAAATTTAGACAAGTATAAAAAATGGACTTGCCGGTTGAAAGCATGAATGCAGGGAGAGAGAGTGTTGCTAGACATCAAAAATGCTAAGCTTAATCACTGTGTTGCAACTTAATAAATGACTTGGTAATCGATTACAAAATCTAGGGGATCGAGGAGGGGGGGTGGGATCAGACCGGAATAAATCAATAAAAAATCTTACTAAAATGACAAATAAAAGTTATACTTAATATGTATGTTGAATTTACATTAACACAAATTAAAAGGGGGAGGGGTCCATGGCTAAATAATAACAGCCGCACAGGTCGATCGATCAGGTTAAGCTACGCTTGCCGCGGTTGGTCTGTGGATAGGTGACCATCTTTACATACCGAGACCCCTCCGTGCCTCGGAAAGCACGTTAAGCCGTTGGTCCCGGCTGTCATTCGTGGATCTTTGACCGTCGTTACGGGTCGTCAGAAGCCCGAAAATCTGACAACCAGTCTTACCAAGGGGTATCGTATTACCCAGTAACTGGGTTGTGGAGGTCAGATAGGCAGTCGCTCCATGTAAAATACTGGTATTCAGCTGCATCCGGTTACGACTGGAAGCCGACCCCAACATAGTTGGGAAAAGGCTAGGCAGATGATGATGACAAATTAAAAGGGGATCTTCCATACAAGAAACATGTTTTTTTTGACATTTCACCTTGTGGTATAGATCCCTTCGTGTGTGAGTCCGACTAGCACTTACCAAGATCACGTCATTTTGAAACAAATATTTTGCTACCAAAAACTATTACAAATTCTTCATAGTCCAGAAACCGCATTCTAATAAACGAGGCTCATTTAAATTTCATGAAGTTACTACAATTTCTTTATGGACCCAACATTGTTATTCGAAACTTTTATTTTCATTGCACAATTTAAATTCGAACTTCTCCCTGTGATTCTAATGATTGAATAATATTCAAAAGACCAAATTATTGACTTTGAGAGTAACTTTTGTGAAAATTCCTTAACAATACTGTATTATGAAAGTCTTTGGTTTGCAATGAAAAGTAATTTTGGGGTGCACAAAGAGTCTTTGATCGGATCCATTATATATCAATTTTCTACCCTAACAATGTTTTTTTCATGAGGTTCTTTAAGCTGTTTTTTGACGGTGTTTCTTCATAGGTCTTTGAAAGTATATTTTGATACTGATAATGGGTTTTTATTACGTGGTATGGGATGACTTGTGCGAATTTCACAAAGGTTACTGTATCCTTTTATTTTGTTGTGTAACTAAGATACATAGACGTCTGACGTTCGCTGGTCTAACTCGTTTTTTGACGATGGAAGAAAGTTTTAGAATTATGTTTCTTTATGAATAAAAATAATTTTCAAAAATACAGGATTGAAAATTTACGGTTTATGCACTGTCCATATTTTGCCTGTAGTTTAGTTTTACATTAATAATATCTACTTAAAGGTAAATTACAAAGCACACTAAAAAAACTATAAAATATGTTCTAATAAAAACAGTAGATTTCAGATTATAAATCGATCAAACTTTATATTGGCTCGGCATGTAATTAATTCGAAAAGGTATGACTCTGCTACGCCGTAGCGTTATCTCGTAGAGCCAGCTACGTCGTAGCAACAAGGAAGCAGATTCATAATTTTATTAAACATCACGCCTGTTATAGGTACCCGAAGTGTTAGGCAGAGGTGTATCTATAGTAAACTGACATTTCGCCATTTATGTTTAAGTCCTATGTAATAGGGGCGAGCCTATTGCCATCAACCGGGCACAAATCCAGAGTACGGGCTGAGAAATTCTTTATAGCCAATAACACTTTGCCCACTCCCTCTCACAGAGAGGAGGCCTGTGTCTCAGCAGTGGGAACATTAAAAGCTGACTATACTATACTTATACATTAAGCGTTTCTTAAGAGGAAATGCGGTCGGGAAAACTCCTAAGTAAAAAGTCGTAATTCGAGGTTTGGCTCTCGCCTATTTCTTCCTCCAATATTGGACCAATTTAAAAGATATTTCATAAACAGAATAAGAAGGATAAATATAGAGTGGCCCCTAAGTTTTTTTTCTTCATTAATAGTTGTCAAAATTGTACACTAGGCCTCTGTTGACAGCGGTTTAAATCGGCATTTTTTGTGGGTTCTAGTGGTTATCAAAATAATGTATCCTCAAAAAGGAAAACATAGGGACATACAGGTAGTTAATATTTATTATTCTGGAAAAAATCATTGCTTTATGGTCATCAACCAGAAAGAAAACAGGCGAGAGCGTTTCAATGGAGAAACGACTACCCGCGTTTCCTCTTAAGCAGGCTTTAT
This sequence comes from Hydraecia micacea, assembly GCA_914767645.1. NCBI lineage: Eukaryota > Metazoa > Arthropoda > Insecta > Lepidoptera > Noctuidae > Hydraecia > Hydraecia micacea. The sequence goes on from OU611798.1 coordinate 3,768,492, forward strand.
TTGAGAAGGCGACAGGTGCTTCCAATGACACTTTCTCTTAGCGAATAAAATGGCGGCATTTATCTTTAAAATTAGGAATATTTTCATTACTTAAAACATTAAAAGACACTGAACAAGACACAATAGAAGTTTTATTTTTATTACGTCGAGGGGCGTTAAGTGTCCCGCAAAGCGTTAAAGAAGACATTGTAACTCATTTTATGAACGTTTAATTAAAGCGTTACGTTTATTGACCGCTGTTTAAGTATATCTAATTGGCTATAATATTTGATTGCCGGAGTTGTATGGCCCAGTGAAGCCTTAGTGGCTCAGTGGTAACGGAACGAGGTGTAGGTCAAAGGTTCGAACCCAGACAGGTGCTTTACTTTATGTAAATTATTTCATAATCACTGCTCTCAAAGCGATGAAGGAAAACATCGTGAAGAAAAAGGCATAGGTTTTAAAAAAATGGAAGACATGTGGATTATGGCCCACTCATCTTACAGAGAGGAGGCTTGTGTCCCAGCGGTGGGAACATTATAGTCTGATTATGAGAGTTATATGTATAAAACATATCATAATCGCCAGGCCAGTTCTGATATTTTCTTGTAATAGAGTATAGCTATTATCCAGGCACAAATTCAGACTTCGAGCTGCTACTGAGAATTCCCTAAAGAAACCTGAATAACACTGCTTAAACCGGAGATCGAACCCAAGACCTCACGTTCAGCAAGTAACCCGTCTCGCTTACGACTACTAGAACAACGAGTCATCATTTGGGTCAGACAGAACATGTTTGTAGCCCCCTTTATTTAGGTCGTCCCCTCCTTACCCCTCGGCTTATTAGCCTAGATTTTCCCTATGAAATTCCCTGCGGGCTTGCAGATCAGATTATAGTAAAATTACCTGCGAGACTGATCTAAATATTATATTTCCGAGGGACGCACACCCGTTACGGGAGGTAATGGGTGTGGGTCACAGATATAGATAGACCTAGATAACGCAAGTATCACGATCTGTATGAAAACCAAGCGTGCCATTTTTTGACTACCTACTGTGACGTCTCAAGCATTATTTAGTGATGGGAAAATTAAATCGATTCAAAGACGCCGCAGCATGCGGCACCCGTCTCGCCACAGCCCGGAGGCCTAGCGCCAGCACTCACGTTCACCCAGCCAGCAGTACTCAGGACTGAGCGCGAAAGTGGCGACTTACGATTTTTGTACGTAAGCTGATGCGATTTGGCACGCGAAATAGTTGCTCTTGCGTTATCTAGGTGTATCTATATCTGTGGTGTGGGTAGTAAGTGTCTTGCTTAGCAAAATATGTGTCATATTATACAGGCTGGCAGGATGGATTCAGTAAGTACATGCTTTCGAACCCCGATGCGTAGAAATTTTTCGGCGGTTATAAAAAAAAAATTGTTGTTCTATACATTTTGACCGCGTACCTACGCGGTATATGTAGTATATGTAACTCGCATATACTCGTATATTAGGTCCTTACCTATGAAATTGCCGATTTTTGATACTGGCTATTGTGAAGATCGATATCTTTAATTTTATTTAGGATTCCAAAGGTCATCATTCGAGTGTCGAACATTTTACACCCAAAAATTAAAGTGCCGTCCAGCAAAAAAGTAGTTTTCTTATGGGAAATGACCTCTTGGGCATTTTTTACTATTAAAGCGAAAGTCTATAATTAACCCCCTGGCTGCAATTTGAGATTGAAAATGCCAAACATCATATTTTTATAACTAGTGTTTTAAGCATAATATTAAAAAAATACCAACTTTTAATTTAAAACTATCCCGAACATATTTTAACTATTACATCATAGATCTACAATTAACCCTCCCTGGGTACTATTTGGTTTTGAAAGTACCAAATATCATATTTTTGCCAACTATATTTTATTAAAGGCAAATAGTACAGACCCGAAACTGTAAAATTTTTCCAATCAACTTTGAACCTTATGCTTTAGCAATAAAGTTGAAAATCTATTAAAGAAATTTGACAGATTGTAATAGTTTGATGTGCTGGCGTCTGTACATTACGATAGATGGCGTTTAGCAGTTTCACGCACACTGTACCCTGCACTGCATGTTCCACATACTTTTATGAGTATAAAATTAGGTTCCACACGAGCAAACGTACAAACATATCCACATACTTTGATAATTCCGAGCTATATTCACATTTTCCTCACCAAAAATCATATTTATCCACTCTGATTGCAAGCTCCCGATTGCAAGTACCAATACCCAGATGTTATTTGACAAGACTACGTATACACATTCGAAATACGGGCAAAACCACAGGCACTAACAAGTTTACAAACAATTGTTCGTACAGATGTATGTAGATTGTACCTAGATTTGTGATTACCTTCAGCTGGCAATCGGCAAGGGAATTCCGACTTTAGGCGAAAATTATTAGGGTTGAGATTTGAGGTGAGTTGTGGGAAATAGACGAGGAGATAGTAAAATTTAGTTGATGTTGTTTCAAGTTTTGTGTGATTTTATTCTTTTCTTACTTTCTTGATTGCGTATATAAATATAAAATATCTTCAGTCAGTTAGGAAAAGCAAAAAAACAATGTTTTAAGCAGTTTGCGAGTATGAAGGAAGTACTTAATCCAGGTACTCCCAGGCCAGGGGCAGTATTAAACATTTTCTGTTTAATTTCTTACTAAACCTTTGTAAAGATTGAACATAACATAATCACTTCTAGTTTCCCCAAAGGGTTAGGCACAGATGTATGTACTTATAATATAGTACACCCATATTTTGCCAGTTATAATTATGTCCCATATAGAGGGACCCGTGGCTAAATAATAGGACTTTAAAAATAAAGTTGAACCTAATGTTAACATTGTCAAGCAGCCCTCATTACCAAGCTGTACAAATATATGTGAGTGGTTGACCAAAAAGGGGGACCTGGAGGGATTGGAAACCGTTATTTATTTTTTTTGAATTTTTTAATCTGTGGTCTTTTAGCTTTGTTTTGGTCTAACCAGAATATTTTTAGGTGCCGTAGTGTTTTTTTTATGTTTTTTTTTTGACGCACATAAAGACAAGAAACTGACACTAAATAAGTCGCCAATAACGTAGTAACCGCAAACACGTGTTGACACTCACTAACGAAGTCGCATACTGACATAAAACACGCCGCAATTTGTTTCTACACGAAATTTCAAACGCGATTTACTCGAAATCAATTATTTTCCCTTGAGGTCCCTTTTTGGTCAACCACTCACATTTAATAGACTGCCAGCGGATTTGAGGATTTTATTATACACTAGCTCTTTTAAGGCTAAGCTCAAAGTATTTCTGTTATATAAACTTATACTCAATGGACGAACTGTAATTTTTATTATTCCAATTTTCTATATAAAAAAAATGCTATTTATTATTATTGATTTTTATAAATATTTTTTTTTTATTATAATTGTGCATGTTCACTTTTGGTGTTTATATTAATTTTATTAATTATGATGTATGTAATGTAAACTAATGTATCAAACAATATAAATTGTTCCTGATATATAAATAAATAACAGCTGCACAGGTCGTTCGATCAGGTTAAGCTACGATTGCCGCGGTTGGTCTGTGGATGGGTGCCCATCTTTACATACCGAGATCCCTCCGTGCCTCGGAAAGCACGTTAAGCCTTTGGTCCCGGCTGTCATTCGTGGATCTTTGACTGTCGTTATGGGTAGTCACAAGCCCGAAAGTCTGACAACCAGTCTTACCATTGTGTAAATTGCACTGATATGCAATTGACTGTACAAGCTGCACTTCTGCCTGCACCTTTAAAAAACAAAGGCGAGTATAAATAGAAAACTATCAATGGTTTACAGCAATGAAATGTATAAAAAGAAATTAATTGAACATTGTTGATACACAATTGAATTGCGTGGGTTGGCACGTGCCGTTTGGGACTGCATAGAGCTTGCTTTTGTATTTTCCAGCAAAAATGTATTCTACAAGTGCTAGAAAACATGATATTCGTTTACCTTATTTACGAGTATCTATCTATACAAAGTCCTGACTGACTGATATATCAACACATAGCCTAAACCACTGGTCCTAGAGACATGAAATTTGGAGGATGTGTTCTTTGCGAAAAGTAGGTATCCATTAAGAAAGGGTTTTTTCGAAATTCCACCCCTAAGAGGGTGAATGGGGGGCGGGTGAAACACGCGGACGAAGTCGCGGGCAGAAGCTAGTCGACTTATAAGAAGGGATAGTTTACTCAATAAAGATATTGACTTATTTCTGCACTAACTGTTCCCCGCGACTTCGTCTGCGATCCAGGATGAAAAGAAGCCTTTCAGTCGTTTTAGCGTGACAGCGTAACAGTTAAACAAACTTACTTTCGCATTTACATATATTATAATATTAGGTACTCAGGATGTAATACTTAGTCATTTTACTAAAAAGACTTAAAAATATATTTGGGACTATGTTTGGGATGCGGGAAGGGCTAGCGGCTAAGTAATAATTCGTACCGGTCAATCAATTAGGTTAAGCTATGCTGGTCGAGGTCGGTCCATAGATGGGTGACTAAAATTATCTTTATCTATATTTTTACATATCGAGTACCCTCCGTGCCTCGGAAAGCACGTTAAGCAGTTGGTCCCGGCTGTCACTTTTAAATCTTAGACAGTCGTTTGGAAGAAGCCCTACAGTCTGACAAACAGTCTTACCAAGGGGTGTCATGTTACCCAGTAACTGGTTGTGGAGGTCAGATAGGCAGTCGCTCTATGTAAATTACTGGTGTTCAGCTGCATCAGGTTAGACATCAGGAAGTCGACTACAACAACGTTGGGAAAAGGCTAGACATATGATGTTCGGGATGCGCCAGTTCAATAAAATAGTTGGTTTAATATAGTTTCGTGGCACCTGTATACACACAAATCATTAGCAACATTTATTTATAGTGGTAAACATACCCAGTTTCTATGCGAATACATATTTGTTTGGAAAAGACACGGTACCGCGCTATACGGGTCACCACATATTAAATACGGGGGCTGGTTTGGTTACCTTTGTATAAAAAGGTGTTATAAATTCCTCGTTGGTCTTGTGGTCGCTGGCGCTACTGCCGTGCATGAGGTCCTGGTTTCGATTCCCGGGTTGGGCAAAGTGTTCTTCGGTTTTTCCATCTGGAATTTCTCAGTAGCAGCCCGGAGTCTAGATTTGTGTCTGATTTATGGCAATAGGCTCGCCCCCTATTACGTGGGACTTAAATATAACTGGAGAAATGTGGGTGTAGTATATGTATACCTCTGCCTAACGCTTTGAGGATTACAGGCATGATGTTATTTTATGTTACAATTTGATTAAAAAGTTACAGATTCAAAAATTACCCTTACCTACACGATTATTGATAACGTTGTTCGTGTTGCTTATAGCATAACACGTACACCTATGATTTTATAATTATCCTGGGGTCGCAATCATTCAAAAACACATAGTATAACTGCGGGGTAATTGCGTAACACACTAATATTTGCAATGCCTTTCATTTTGACATTTCAACAACTTTCATTGCGACATTTCCATTGTCGAGCATACGAATTTTCAAACATATGAAGCAATGGATTAGGAATTACTTTGAATGACGGAGGGTTCTCAGTATGTAAAGATGGTCACCCATCCACAGACCAACCGCGGCAAGCGTAGCTTAATCTGATCGATCGACCTGTGTGGTTGTGATTATTTAGCCACGAGCCCCTCCTCGTCAGGCCTCAGGATTTGATAAAAGATCTTGCTGATGATTGTGTTTCTCAAGATAAAGAAGTGAAATTTTGAATGCCTAGCTCCTAGACAACATGTACCGATTACTCTATTAATTACACTTGCGTGTGCCGTGGTTTAATTTGATAACTTAATCGTCGTGTTTGCAGCTTAGAGCGCTGTATTAAATAATTAGAAACAAGGTAATATCAGTAGTAGGCAGAATGTGAGGAGACTGCTGTGTGATTTTGTACAGATCAAGCTACCCGAAACTGTTAAATTTTCTCAATCAACTTTGAACCATATGCTCTAGCGATAAAGTTGAAAATCCGTTAAAGAAATTTGACAGATTGTAGTAGCTTGATGTGCTGGCGTCTGTACGAACAAATTGTAACCATGAATTCAGTACATGATTCTAAATTCCCTGGCGTAGAAATGATTGATCGGTTATCAAAAAAATCTGCTGTTTCATAGAAAAGTGTAATATCGATGTGGTCAAAATGTATGGAAGAGCAATTTTTTTTTAATAAACGACCAAGAATTTCAGCTCAATGTACTTACTGAATCAACCAAAGTAGGCAAACCAAGCATCTATCAAGCGCGGTTATCAACGCAATTTTTTCCAAAAAACCTTTCAGTGAAGGCAATATGGTCGTACCTATTAAAGTAAAATCTTCATTCATCTCTATTTGTACGTTCACTAAAGAACTTTAAATATTCATTCATTAATTCACAGTGCAAGCAACAAATGGTTACGCAGTGCAGTAGTACATATTCACATTTATTTGCACTGCGTTCGGTCGTTAGAGGGCACCACTTGCTTCACAAAAATTTCACAGAAAATGTAATGGTTGTATGATTTTTGAAGTAACTCGTAGAAATAGAAATTCAAAAATGTAGGTAGTCGTTCAGTGTAAAATAATGGATATTTAGATGCATCTGGGTATACTGGAAGGCGGCCAATACTTGGGTAGTTGCCAAAATGTTCAAGGTCTTTTACCTAGCTTAGGTTGTGCGCAGACTTGAGTCGAGACTGTCTATAAACAGAAGGTCAATTCTACTAATTAACGTGCAATGTGAAAAACACGAGACTAGACTGCGATGACATTGTGAATAGACCAAAAAATGGTATTCTGCTAATCTTAAAGTTCGGTTTGTTCACATTCCGGTCGCAGTATCATTGCAGTATAGTCTCATAGCGGTCAACTTTGTTCTCGTTTACGAAATTAAACATATTTTCATGTTGGTTCAATGTACGTAGACGATATTGTGATACTTAGTGATACTTTAATTTTTAGCAGCCTTATTTTCTGATTTTTTAAATTTATTAATTAGTTTGCTTGATTAAGTGCATACTCATAGTATTTTCATTTCTCATTTGTTATTATATATCTTTGAAAATATAAAAACATTAAAATAAATAATCGGCTAGAAAGCTAACATGGAACGTATTCGTAAACGCTACGCGCATGCGCGACGAAGATGTCAAAAAGAGACTTCATTAGATATATCAAACTATAATTCAGTAAGGTGAACAGTTTTTATTTAAGCCTTACACAAATTATTCAAAATCATTACAAAATAAAAATAACAATATAGGTATAATACACATTTTTAGGGACCGACACCCTCCGAAGCGTCGCCGTCGGCGTCGTCCTCGTCGCTCGTCTCCCCGCAAAGGATAAGAAATACCTTTTTATTACAAGCTTTATACTTACCTAATATTATTAACTTGCTTATTTTAAATTATTTAATCATCATTTCAACCGAAAGACGTCAACTGCTGGACACAGGCCTCCCCCAAGCACTACTTCTTTTAAATACTTAATGTATATTGCATTATTGTTGATTGGTTGACTATTGATTATAATGCAACTGTTAATTACTGGTTTTAGATGACAAAGAATTTGAAGGGGCCCAGCATCTAATAAAAATAGAGCAGTCTTGAATAGCGGTCGACAGAGAGTTGGCACGAGCCATGAACAGGCAAGCCTCTGCTATGGAGGAAATAGGAGGGGCTACAAACCGTTTTGTCTGCACTGCATGTTCCACATACTTTTTTTTATGAGTATAAAATTAGGTTCCACACGAGCAAACGTACAAACATATCCACATACTTTGATAATTCCGAGCTATATTCACATTTTCCTCACCAAAAATCATATTTATCCACTCTGATTGCAAGCTCCCGATTGCAAGTACCAATACCCAGATGTTATTTGACAAGACTACGTATACACATTCGAAATACGGGCAAAACCACAGGCACTAACAAGTTTACAAACAATTGTTCGTACAGATGTATGTATAGATTGTACCTAGATTTGTGATTACCTTCAGCTGGCAATCGGCAAGGGAATTCCGACTTTAGGCGAAAATTATTAGGGTTGAGATTTGAGGTGAGTTGTGGGAAATAGACGAGGAGATAGTAAAATTTAGTTGATGTTGTTTCAAGTTTTGTGTGATTTTATTCTTTTCTTACTTTCTTGATTGCGTATATAAATATAAAATATCTTCAGTCAGTTAGGAAAAGCAAAAAAACAATGTTTTAAGCAGTTTGCGAATATGAAGGAAGTACTTAATCCAGGTACTCCCAGGCCAGGGGCAGTATTAAACATTTTCTGTTTAATTTCTTACTAAACCTTTGTAAAGATTGAACATAACATAATCACTTCTAGTTTCCCCAAAGGGTTAGGCACAGATGTATGTACTTATAATATAGTACACCCATATTTTGCCAGTTATAATTATGTCCCATATAGAGGGACCCGTGGCTAAATAATAGGACTTTAAAAATAAAGTTGAACCTAATGTTAACATTGTCAAGCAGCCCTCATTACCAAGCTGTACAAATATATGTGAGTGGTTGACCAAAAAGGGGGACCTGGAGGGATTGGAAACCGTTATTTATTTTTTTTGAATTTTTTAATCTGTGGTCTTTTAGCTTTGTTTTGGTCTAACCAGAATATTTTTAGGTGCCGTAGTGTTTTTTTTATGTTTTTTTTTGTGAGCCGAGGCAGTTTTGGAAAAATTAGTTTTTGTGATGTCAGACGCACATAAAGACAAGAAACTGACACTAAATAAGTCGCCAATAACGTAGTAACCGCAAACACGTGTTGACACTCACTAACGAAGTCGCATACTGACATAAAACACGCCGCAATTTGTTTCTACACGAAATTTCAAACGCGATTTACTCGAAATCAATTATTTTCCCTTGAGGTCCCTTTTTGGTCAACCACTCACATTTAATAGACTGCCAGCGGATTTGACGATTTTATTATACACTATTTTATTACTCCCTCTCACTGAGAAGAGGCCTGTGTCTCAGCAGTGGGAACATTATAGGCTGATTATGTATGTATTATACACTAGCTCTTTTAAGGCTAAGCTCAAAGTATTTCTGTTAGATAAACTTATACTCAATGGACGAACTGTAATTTTTATTATTCCAATTTTCTATATAAAAAAATGCTATTTATTATTATTGATTTTTATAAACATTTTTTTTTATTATAATTGTGCATGTTCACTTTTGGTGTTTATATTAATTTTATTAATTATGATGTATGTAATGTAAACTAATGTATCAAACACAATATAAATTGTTCCTGATAAATAAATAAATAACACCTGCACAGGTCGTTCGATCAGGTTAAGCTACGATTGCCGCGGTTGGTCTGTGGATGGGTGCCCATCTTTACATACCGAGATCCCTCCGTGCCTCGGAAAGCACGTTAAGCCTTTGGTCCCGGCTGTCATTCGTGGATCTTTGACAGTCGTTATGGGTAGTCACAAGCCCGAAAGTCTGACAACCAGTCTTACCATTGTGTAAATTGCACTGATATGCAATTGACTGTACCAGCTGCACTTCTGCCTGCACCTTTAAAAAACAAAGGCGAGTATAAATAGAAAACTATCAATGGTTTACAGCAATGAAATGTATAAAAAGAAATGAATTGAACATTGTTGATACACAATTGAATTGCGTGGGTTGGCACGTGCCGTTTGGGACTGCATAGAGCTTGCTTTTGTATTTTCCAGCAAAAATGTATTCTACAAGTGCTAGAAAACATGATATTCGTTTACCTTATTTACGAGTATCTATCTATACAAAGTCCTGACTGACTGATATATCAACACATAGCCTAAACCACTGGTCCTAGAGACATGCAATTTGGAGGATGTGTTCTTTGCGAAAAGTAGGTATCCATTAAGAAAGGGTTTTTTCGAAATTCCACCCCTAAGAGGGTGAATGGGGGGAGGGTGAAACACGCGGACGAAGTCGCGGGCAGAAGCTAGTCGACTTATAAGAAGGGATAGTTTACTCAATAAAGATATTGACTTATTTCTGCACTAACTGTTCCCCGCGACTTCGTCTGCGATCCAGGATGAAAAGAAGCCTTTCAGTCGTTTTAGCGTGACAGCGTAACAATTAAACAAACTTACTTTCGCAGGTACTCTGGATGTAATACTTAGTCATTTTACTAAAAAGACTTAAAAAGATATTTGGGACTATGTTTGGGATGCGGGAAGGGCTAGCGGCTAAGTAATAATTCGTACCGGTCAATCAATTAGGTTAAGCTATGCTGGTCGAGGTCGGTCCATAGATGGGTGACTAAAATTATTTTTATCTATATTTTTACATATCGAGTACCCTCCGTGCCTCGGAAAGCACGTTAAGCAGTTGGTCCCGGCTGTCACTTTTAAATCTTAGACAGTCGTTTGGAAGAAGCCCTACAGTCTGACAAACAGTCTTACCAAGGGGTGTCATGTTACCCAGTAACTGGTTGTGGAGGTCAGATAGGCAGTCGCTCTATGTAAATTACTGGTGTTCAGCTGCATCAGGTTAGACATCAGGAAGTCGACTACAACAACGTTGGGAAAAGGCTAGACATATGATGTTCGGGATGCGCAAGTTCAATAAAATAGTTGGTTTAATATAGTTTCGTGGCACCTGTATACACACAAATCATTAACAACATTTATTTATAGTGGTAAACATACCCAGTTTCCATGCAAATATTTGTTTGGAAAAGACACGGTACCGCGCTATACGGGTCACCACATATTAAATACGGGGGCTGGTTTGGTTACCTTTGTATAAAAGGGTGTTACCTATAGATTCCTCGTTGGTCTTGTGGTCGCTAGCGCTACTGGTCCTGGGTTCAATTCCCGGGTCGGGCAAAGTGTTCTTTGGTTTTTCCATCTGGAGTTTCTCAGTAGCAGCCCGGAGTCTAGATTTGTGTCTGATTGATGGCAATAGGCTCGCCCCCTATTACATGGGACTTAAATATAACTGGAAAAATTTGGGTGTAGTATATGTATACCTCTGCCTAAAGATTTGAGGATTACAGGCATGATGTGATTTTATGTTACAATTTGATTAAAAAGTTACAGATTCAAAAATTACCCTTACCTACACGATTATTGATAACGTTGTTCGTGTTGCTTATAGTATAACACGTACATTATGATTTTATAATTATCCTGGGGTCGCAATCATTCAAAAACACCTAGTATAACTGCGGGGTAATTGCGTAAGACACTAATATTTGCAATGCCTTTCATTTTGACATTTCAACAACGTTCATTGCGACATTCCCGTTGTCGAGCATACGAATTTTCAAACATATGAAGCAATGGATTAGGAATTACTTTGAATGACGGAGGGTTCTCAGTATGTAAAGATGGTCACCCATCCACGGACCAACCGCGGCAAGCGTAGCTTAATCTGATCGATCGACCTGTGTGGCTGTTATTATTTAGCCATGGGTCCCTCCTCGTCGGGCCTCGGGATTTGATAAAAGATCTTGCTGATGATTGTGTTTCTCAAGATAAAGAAGTGAAATTTTGAATGCCTAGCTCCTAGACAACATGTACCGATTACTCTATTAATTACACTTGCGTGTGCCGTGGTTTAATTTGATAACTTAATCGTCGTGTTTGCAGCTTAGAGCGCTGTATTAAATAATTAGAAACAAGGTAATATCAGTAGTAGGCAGAATGTGAGGAGACTGCTGTGTGATTTTGTACAGATCAAGCTACCCGAAACTGTTAAATTTTCTCAATCAACTTTGAACCATATGCTCTAGCGATAAAGTTGAAAATCCGTTAAAGAAATTTGACAGATTGTAGTAGCTTAATGTGCTGGCGTCTGTACGAACAAATTGTAACCATGAATTCAGTACATGATTCTAAATTCCCTGGCGTAGAAATGATTGATCGGTTATCAAAAAAAATCTGCTGTTTCATAGAAAAGTGTAATATCGATGTGGTCAAAATGTATGGAAAAGCATTTTTTTTTAAATAAACGACCAAGAATTTCAACTCAATGTATTTACTGAATCTATGTAACAGATTGCTTGTCGAAGTCCCTGCCTGTAGCAGCCTGCCTGTGGCGTCAACCTCGGAAAACCTTTCAGTGAAGGCCACATTGCCGTACCTATTAAAGTAAAATCTTCATTCATCTCTATTTGTACGTTCACTAAAGAACTTTAAATATTCATTCATTAATTCACAGTGCAAGCAACAAATGGTTCCGCAGTGCAGTAGTACATATTCACATTTATTTGCACTGCGTTCGGTCGTTAGAGGGCACCACTTGCTTCACAAAAATTTCACAGAAAATGTAATGGTTGTATGATTTTTGAAGTAACTCGTAGAAATAGAAATTCAAAAATGTAGGTAGTCGTTCAGTGTAAAATAATGGATATTTAGATGCATCTGGGTATACTGGAAGGCGGCCAATACTTGGGTAGTTGCCAAAATGTTCAAGGTCTTTTACCTAGCTTAGGTTGTGCGCAGACTTGAGTCGAGACTGTCTTTAAACAGAATACCTATCGCTCTATGATAACAAAGATGGCAAAAATCTCGAAAAAATTTGTGTGATAAGGCTAGGTTACACAACGACTGTATAACCTAGCCAGCCTAGCCTAGCTAACCGTATCAGACTAATTAGCTAGCTCGCGTACTAGTATTTTTTTTTTACTTTTTATTTATTTATTTTATTCAGTAGTACACATACATTTTATACATTTGAGTTGGTGCCAAAATAAACTCATTAGAGTTTTACCGTGCACCAAAATCATCGACTACATAATGAGTTGGTCTAGTCAGTTACTGCAGTGCAGCTACTCGCACCATGTGAACGCATCACACAAGTAACTGTCATGCGTCGAGTTGGTCAGCAGCTTGCATACGAGTTTCAACATTTTTGTGTTTTACTTACCACTCGCCTTATCTTAAGACATTAGCTCCAGTCTCTCGGGCAAAGTAATTTATTTACCAGAAACACGTTTCATAGGATAGTAGGGTAGGAGGTCGCTAGTAGCCAGTGTTATTGCAGCAACTCTCATTATGTGACCGGTCGATGTGAGCTGAGCTACTGTCATACGAGTATACAGTGGCAGTAGCTTGTGGCGGCATCTACATCGGCACACGCGAACTACGCATTAAACTGACGTTACACAAAATCCTGTATCGCGCAAGCAGAGTTTTCCGCGCGACTGTCATTTATATACAACGTCCCGACATCAATCGTCGGGCACATCACCCGCCTGGTCGGGGGATCCTCCCTTTTCTATGGCGAATAATTGAACTACCGTGCGTCTACTGTCAGGTAGCAACTCGTACTGTGTAACCAGGCCTTTAGTCTTAGTTCAAGACGTAGTCACTGTTATATAAAAGCTGTCGTGTAAGAACACGAAAAACAGTGTGTACACTGTCTTAGCTCGGCTTAGTTTATTTGCGTTACGCAATCTCTACTCAGTTATGAGCTTCAAATTTAGTAAACATGTTTTGAGATATAATTATAATTACCTAGCTGTGTATTGCCTGTGTACCTGTATGTATTTTGAAGTGGAAATTGTTAGGCGGCTATCAGATAATTGGACGAGAATTGATAGTGAAATTTCAAGAACGCGTCACGTTTAGGCACATTTCGTTACATGAGAGAGAAGAAAGATATAAATCTTTCCGTCTCTCACACTAAATCTATCTTATTCTTGTTTTTTTATGTAGTTTTATTACTATCGCGTGTAAGATGCACACAACACACACACACACACACACACAACACACGAAATTTTTTTTTGGTACTTTTCGGATTAAAAGGCACTCACTCCAGAGGGAGGCACTCATATTTTCTAGCTTCTACGCATGTCGATATCGGTTCGACATTTCATAAGCATAAATATCAGTCTAAAATGTTTCCACTGCTGGAACACAAGCCTGCTCTCAGTGAGAGGGAGTGGGCCGTAAACCACCACGCGGGCCCAGTGCGGGTTGGTAGATGTCACATGTCTTCGATTTTTTGGTTCAAGGACATGCCGGTTTCCTCACGATGTTTTCCTTCACCGTTTTGAAAGCAGTGGTGATGAAATAATGTACACAAAGTAAAGCGCCTATCTGGGTTCGAACCTATGACCCACAACTCGTAAGTCGTGGCCGTTACCCCTGGGCCACCACTGCCCTGACTGGTCAATTATTAAAATATACATACTGATTGAAGAAGGCTTCTTTTCCTGCATAACATCACTATCATTACTTACAACTTATCCTGGACCTATCGTAAGATGTTAATAAAAAAAAAAAATAATAAAAAAAAAAAAAAAAAAAGTAAATATATTTCTTTCTTTCTTTCTTTAATCTCATGTAGGACATCCAAACCCGAAACTATCTGTTGGCCGAAAAACTACACGTTTAAAAATGGGACATCTAAAACTACCCTAATCAACTAACGTACACATCATCCTGTGACGTCGCATTACCCGGGGATATGGACGTTGTATGTCATCCAACATCCAGCCAGATATTTGACATCCAATTACGTCACATCTATGTACATTCTCGTTGACCCTGTGGTCTGAAATCAGCAGGGAAATACCTATTTACTTTGATTCAAGTTTAAAAAAACCCGGTTATGTCAAAAATGTTAAGTTTATTTACTACCGTAATTAGAGGGGCTTGTTGCTAAGTAATAACAGCTGCACGAGTCGATCAATCAGGTTTAGCTACGCTTCCCACGGTTAATTGATTAGTGGATGGGTGACCGTCTGTATATACCAAAACCACTCCGTGCCTCGGAAAACACGTGGTCTCAGCTGTCATTCGTGGATCGTTATACGGGTCATCAAAAGCCCGGTGTAAGTCTGGCAGCCAGTCTTACCAAGGGGTATCGTATTGCCCAGTAACCGGGCTGTGGAATGTCGTCACGAATTAGGTACCAATATGACTAGCTCATTCCTTGCTGAAATATTTGTGAGTCAGGAAGATGATTGATTGCCTCATATTGCGCCGGATGATCGCCACCCAGAAAGGCTATTTCGTTTCAAGGCTATTTCCCATAGCCTTGAAAAAATATTTACAAAAAATAATTTTTCTGAACCTTGTTTTGGTTGCGATCGATCAAAAAAACAGTCGTAACAATGACATAATCCCCTTCATACATAAACGTTACTTATAGTTAAATAGTGATTTGCGACTGTTTTTTACCCCCTTACTAATAAACGTTGTATAGCGTCTGTATAGTTACACAACGCTTTGTCTTCTTCTTTCGAAAGTCAAATTACTGACGACTGAAAGAGAGAAATCGGTGGTAACTATTCATCTGATATAATACGTTTATTAGTAAGGGAGTAATAATATATTGACCCCGTATTAGTGGCGAGACGAGCTGTAGAAAATAATCGACCAATGGTCCACATTAGACCTGGATCTAAAGAGCTGGAATTTAATAGGACATGCCTCTGAATATGACAGAGCTAACGGTGTGTAACTATTCATCTGATATAATACGTTTATTAGTAAGGGGGTTAAAGTTTAAACGTCACGTTACTTTAATAATTGTTTACATCCGTCTTTGAAAGGAACTTGACGGCTTGAATGTTACGTAAACACGTGTTTACGTTAGCTTGGTTGGTGAACCACTTGTCAGTTAGTTTTGGTGGTAAACAAAACAGTTTGGATTGTAAATAACTGTGAAATGTTCCTGTTTGTTTTGTTGGGTTTTGGTTCCGGGTTTGTCGTACTGGGTTATGGATCATAATTTATAGAAGCGCAATAGACTAATAATAGACTTAAAGTGTGTTACACTATAATTAGGGTGTTGGGTTACGACACATAATACTTTTTATCCCAGTAGTACATTAACGTGGGATAGCGGGCGAAGTCAAGTGTGAAAGTCTTTTTGTCTCTGCATCACCCAAAGGTTGGCTGGTAGAAAATTCCTATGGCATTAAGTCCGCCTCTGTACATTTATGTGCTTGAAGTATTAAATAAATAAAGCAAGTCGAGTATAAAAAATGAAGAAACGGTATCAAATATCACGCCAACATTCAGGTTAGGAGCTGGGCATTGATGAATGGTTCCTGTAACCTGTACCTATTCACTAATGACAACATTCCATTTGGGACCTATTTCTGTGGCTACCGGATCATCAATCGCTATTGTGTTCCGATTCGAGTGGACGTTTATTTTTTGATAGCAAAAATATATTTCTTGTGGGAATTGTACGCTGAGAAATCCGTCAATGCTTGATATTATAAGCGATTGGCACCTAAAGAGAGCCTTCAATTTTCCTTTAATTTGATAACCGATTGCTTCACGATATTTTCCTACATCATCCATATTTCGCAACACAACAATACGCTCCAAAATAGGTATCGTCGATGCTGGCGATACATCTGCAAGGCTGAAGTGGGACTGGGTGGGTCAGACCGATATGATGCATAAAGATAGAAGGGCCAAAGTCATCACACAGTGGGTGCCTGAAGACTAGGGCCGTCACCGAGCCGATTTCGTTCCTAACCGATTGGACGGAGAAGGCATAGCACAAAAGAAAAGTGGAAAAATATGGGGGAGACCTTTGCCCAGCTGTGAGGCAACATATGTAGGTTAACTGAAAAAAAACCCCATATTTAAATAACATGGTTACCTATGGAATACCTTTTTCTATGTTGAAAGAGTAAGTACAAACGCGAGCACATCCAACTACTACAATTTGTCAAATTTCTTTAATAGATTTTATACTTTATCGCTGCAGCATAAGGTTCAAAACTGATTGGGAAAATTTGACAGTTTCGGGTAGCTTGATGTGCTGGCGTCTGTAGATAATAAAGAATATTTTATGTTATACTAGTCTTCGAAACTTTGGCCTTCACTTTAGCCAAATACCAAGTAATTGGCGTGTCAAAGTCAGCTATAAGCAATACTATTTTTTTTTGATTCTATAAAACCGGCCAAGTGCGAGTCGGACTCGCAAACGAAGGGTTCCGTACCACAAGGAAAAAAAAACGGCAAAAAAATCACATCTCTTGTATGGGAGCCCCCCTTAAATATTTATTTTATTTTGTTTTTAGTATTTGTTGTCATAGCGGCAACAGAAATACATAATTTGTGAAAATTTCAACTGTCTAGCATCGCGGTTCTTGAGATACAGCCTGGTGACAGACAGACGGACGGACAGACAGCGAAGTCTTAGTAATAGGGTCCCGTTTTTACCCTTTGGGTACGGAACCCTAAAAAGTACACCTACATAATAAATACCATTGTTAATGATTTCTTTACTTTCTCTAGCACGGCACTGTCACGCCTACTATTCCTTTTATTTTTTTCTTTGTGAATTTCCTTTTGTTCAGAACAAAAAGTTTTTAGCGTTACAAAAAGGTCTTTATTAATGGTAGTGTAATTATTTTTAATTTTACTGCCTACATTTGAATGGGTAGAGGGTCTTATTTTCTTAATCTTTACAGTAGTAGGTTTTTTAAAGTCAGTCGGTGGCAGTTTTTCTGGCATTACATAACATACATACATAATCAGCCTATAATGTTCCCACTACTGGGACACAGGCCTCTTTACATTAATTTTTAGGGTTCCGTACATCAAATGGAAAAACTGCCAAAAACTGCATCAAATGGAAAAACCCTTATAAGACCACTTCGTTGAGCGTCTGTCATGACCCTTTTTCTCAGGAACGCGTGGAGTTATCAAATAGAAATTAATATCAAATACAATAAGTAAGAACTTTAATAAAAGTTGCTTCGTGCACCTACACGTATAAGGCAAAAATAGCTTTTGAAATAATAAAACTGTCAACTCCTCAAGACTTTTCAATGAACCAAACAAAACAATAACCGAAAACTTAGTAGGTTAAACACCTCATTAACATACATTCACTACAATACCTTCAATATCAACAAGTTATTGGCCGTAAAACAAGCGTTCGTTCTGAACAAAAAACAAAAGTTTCTGAAACTTTTATATGTTTTAAACACGCGAGGTGGAAAGAAAAGTAGTTCAGTCTGTTTTATTGTATTATAAAGCTAGCTACATTATTGTGCGCCACATTGTATTTCGATACGGTATTAAAAAGAAAAGAAAGTTCCGATAATAATTTGAAAATAAGGGCCTGTCCACATCTCCACGTCACGATGTCGTCAACGTGGAACGGTGCGGTAACGTGGCACGGTACGTTGATATGACGTGCAAATTATGTAAGTAAATGCGTTAACGTAACGTAAAAATGCACGTCACGACGCAGCTTGCACTTCACCGTGCCTTGTGTTTACCTAGACTCGTCTTTTCTTTATTGCTTTTATCGTTAAAGTCAGGAAAAATGATTCGACAAACATCCTTCCCGGCTTCTGTTTTTAAGTTTTTGTCCTTAAAATCATCTATTGTCTTGTCCCAAAGCACTGGACGTTCTTTAACAAGTGAAATAAATAAATCACAGTCAATATTCTCCGACATTTTTTATTCACAATACACAACTAATCGCTAAGACAATGAAGCATTAACTGAGCGAGCGCATCGAATCGAGCCACGTCCCACCGCCAACGATTAGTGAAGAGCGAGTAGTAGTAAAACTAGCAACGAGTTGGCGAGCAGCGAGCGTGTAGTTGGGATAGTTCTGTCGCTGGGCTATGAGCGAGTGCAACGAGTAGAATGACTGCCCAGTCACTTCTTCTTGCGTATTGTACCAAGCGAGAGCCTGTCAGACAGCTGAAGCAAGAGTTGGATATTATTACAAGAAATTCCGAAAATTTGGTAGCTAATGTTCTACTTTAAAGAGCTTTTATAGATAATAATCTTCTTCAACAGTAAAGTACGGTGCTAATGGTGCTATACATGTGACACATGAACAAAGTGTTTTATCAATTTATCAGACCCTCAGAAAGTGCTACGAAACTTTGTAACAGTGCAAATTGACACTATTCTTAGTTATAACATAATCTATCTCGTAAAATATTATGTTAGAGTTAAATTGCTTATTAGTGTATGAGGCTAGATTGTAATCAATTATTAAGAACTTTAGTTCTTATTAATAAAGAAAAAAAGAAAGAAATAAAGCGAAAATTATTCTTCAGTAAGTATAAGCCAATGAACGAGAAATAAGAATAGATTTCACCCGAAACCCGAATAAGTGTCAATCCCGTGGAAATATCGGGATAAAAATGATCCTATGCGTTAATCCAGGGTGTCAGCTACTTCCATACCAAATTTTATCAAAATTGGTCCAGCCGTTTGTGCATGAAGAAGTAATAAACACACTCACAAACTTTCGCCTTTATAATATTAGTGTGATTTTATCAGTGTTAAATGAAATGGTTTGGTTTGGCCACGACACATAATTCAATGGGGACAGCGTTAATGGGGACAACGGGAATGGACCATTTTATCAATCTGCTAAACACTTCATTTCCTATAAAGATTGCCGGTAACGTAATTATTCCAAAGCTGCTTACAAAGCCTCTGTAATCGCTAGAATCTAAAAAGTATATTAAATTGTGTGATTATCTATAATATGTATGTATTTAGAAATATATAAGTATGTTTATCAGTTGTCTAGTACCCATAACACAAGCTCTGCTTAGCTTGGGACTAGATGGCGTTGTGTGATAGTTGTGGAATATTATATTTATATTATATTATTATTCGAGATGTCCCAGCAAAAACATTTTAAGAAAGAAACACGTTTCAGTTCGAATGAGTCTTTGAATACTAATCCAGAGTAATATAAATAAGAAGTCTGTTAACGTACTGGAGAGAGTGGAATACATTATTCATCTTTATTATAACAGTTATTTTGTTTCTGTAAAAACTTTTTCCTAAAACTTCGTCTGTCTGCGTTACTTACGGATTTTCTTAGACATCATACTTCAACAACTCATTTCAAGGTTGATTATTATAAAAGTATGCTCATCCTAAGGTTGAAGCTATATCTATGCCAAAATTCACCTGGTTGAGTGGTTCATTTTATTTCATTTTTTAAATTAAAACAAATAGTAGTATATTAAAAATAAATGGACTTAACGTAACAATAATCAGTCTATAATGTTCCCACTGCTGGGACACAAGTCTCCTTTTTTATGACAGGGAGTGAGCCATAGTCCACCACGCGAACCCAGTGCGGTTTGGTGGATACATAACGTAACAATGAACATAAAAAATATACTACCCGCTAAATTTTCCACAGATTATAACTTATTGTATATTTACAAACTGAATGCAAACGCAACTATAGTCAGGGCAAAATTAATTATATGAACAAAAGAAACCAAAAATTTAGTTAGCCGTGGCAGTGTAACATACAAACAGAGAGATTTCGCTTTTATTTATTTATACTTTATTGCACACCTGAAAATACATCTAATATCAAAAATAAATCTAACACAACGAAACAAACAATGGGCGGTGTTATCATTTTCTGCAATCTCTTCCAGGTAACCTTGGAATGGACAGTAATTGCGTAGGCATAAAATGAGGCTGTCATTGGTGCAAAATAATATAGTATATAGATGCAATATTATACTATTATTAAAAGATACATAAATGTATATATAGCCTTTATAATCGATACATCTATATATATAATTCAAAGTCGTGACGGACTTATATAACAACGCACAGCATAAACCGCTAGTCCTAGAGACATGAAATTTGGAGGGTATGTTCTTTGTGAAGAGTAGGTATCCACTATTAAGAAAGGGTTTTTCGAAAATCCACCCCTAAGAGGGTGAATTGGGTTGGGGGAGAGTGAAATTTCACGCGGACGAAGTCGCTGGGTGAAGCTAGTAAATACATATGCATTTGTAGTCATCGAGTTTATTTTACTTGCGTTACTTGTGTTCTTTCAATGTATTTTCTTTGTTTTATTACTTATTGTTGTAATATTAGTATAGATATAACTCACGTCACTTAAAATATTGCCTCGACGTTAACATCTTTTTGTTTCAAAACTTCATTATTATGAATTTGTTTTTATTGACGTAAGCTACGATGTGGTTTTCATTAAAACTTGGCTTTTACGGCTTAAGAGGAAATGCGGTCGGAGAGACTTTTGAAAACGCCTAAGTAGAAAGTCGTAATTCGAGGTTAGGGTCTCGCTTATTTCTTCCTCCAATATTGGACCAACTTAAAAAAAATTTCTTAAACTGAATAAGAAGGATATATACTGTGTCTCTATGTTTTTCTATTTTTATTAATAATTGTCAAATTTGTACACTAGGCCTCTGTTAAGAGCGGTTTAAATCGGCATTTTTTGAGGGTTCTAGTGGTTATAAAAAAAATTATCATCAAAAAGGAAAACATAGGGACATATAAGTAGTTAATATTTATTATTCTGTAAAAAAAAACATTGCTTTATGGTCATTAACCAGAAAGAAAACAGGCGAGATTTCTATGGAGAAACGACCACCCGCATTTCCTCTTAAAAGTAAAACTTTATTTTAGTGTTATACTTTTTTGGAATGCAAATTATGGAAATTTGAACATTTTATGTATGATCATAATTATAAGAGATATTAGTTTTGCCGAAAGTACCTAAGTAGGTATATAAAAAGTCTCGGAGATATTTCATTTTTTACTTTTCCATCATCGTGATCGCTGTCACTTTGTCTCGGCCCTCAGATTATTGCTCCGAAAGTATTTTTTAAATTCAGTTTATCCATTCATTCAGACGAAAGACGTCCACTGCTGGACATAGGCCTCCCCCAGCACTGCCTCTTCAACCGTTTCTGTGCTTCCCTTATTCAGCCGATTCCTGCGGCTTGTGAAGGCCGCAGGAATCGCGCCATCGGTCCACCTTCTAGGAGCCCTTCCAACGCTAGGTCTTCAGGTACGCGGTCGCCACCCCAGAACCTTTCGGCCCCATCGGCCATCTATTCTGCGAGCAATGTGCCCTGCTCACTGCCACCAATTGTTCTTAATTCTGTGATGCATAAATAAATCAATAATTCTCTTGTTACAGAAAATGCCATCAGAACAAAAAAACCTGCTATACAAACGGGCGTAGATGATCTCCGTGCCAGACCTGGAGACAACACCAAAATGGAACATATCAACAGAGTCACAAACAGAAATCATTATAGAAAACGCCAACGAAGAAAAATACAACTTATCGCAAAACTTTTACAATGTTATAACCAAAGCAGATGAGAAAGAAGATTGTGTTAACGTAACATTTAACGCGTCTATAGAACTTGAGTGTGGGGAAAAGGCTTACGACTGTTTTGAAATTAGTGTTGTAATAATTCTGTGTTTGCTTATAGTTGTGACTGTGATTGGTAATACGTTGATAATTTCGGCTGTGGTGACGACAAAACGGTTGAGGACTGTAACCAACTGTTTTGTAACTAGTTTGGCTGTTGCTGATCTGTTGGTTGGGATCTTTGTGATGCCACCTGCTATTGCTGTACACATTACTGGTGAGTCATTCTTGTTTATTACTTCTTCTTTCTATGTCTTTAGTTAAACTTTCTCTTTCAAAAAATGGGAATTATTTAACTAATCCTCTAAAAACTTATTATTATTTTTTTTTTAATTAATGAACCTTAAGTTTTTTTTTGGGTTTCTATTGATGCGCCCTTTAAAAAAATTAATGAGCCTCTTTTTAATATTTTATCACAGTTGGTCGCTGGCTGGGATACCCCAACCAAACGGGTTACGTTAGGTTAGAACTGTGACCAACCATGCGCAAGCTGAATTGGTCGCAATAACTAGAATTACGAGTAAGTTAGGACACCCCGACTAAATGGGTTGGAACTGTGAGAAACTGCACGCGAACCCAGTGAGCGAATGAGCGGTGTCACGGCGCCAGCCTACATCAAAGTTTGTCGTTGTCACTTCGCTATTCAGAAAAAGAGTCGCAATCATTACCTATATTTATTAGAGGGTTCGATAATATTTTATGAAAGCATAAGAATTATTTAAAGTTCCATTAAATACACGCCTTTACAAATATCTTATTTGACATACAGCTAACGATCTTAGTTAGCAATTAATTCTCTGGCGCTGTTACTGTCCGACAAATAAGACGATCTAATCATAAAAAGAACAATACTTCACCAAGGACTCTAATCCGCATTCGCGAGTTATTTGCCAAAAATGTAAACAAATATGAGTTTATGGAAAAATCAACTTTAATTCCTACGCAATAAAATTCAGTTTACGCTACAACTTCAAACATTTTTATAAGTTTTTCAATAGTGCTAGTCACTGATATCAACTTAATTACCATTAAAATAAAATTTATATTTGTTTAACTTGAAATAACATCAATTTGAAACATATATTTGAATAGACTTTAAATATCACCTACTTATATAAACCCACCCCTTCTTTCCATGAAGTAGGCAGCAGTGGCGAAGGGTGAATTTATGACAGAGGTAGGCCGGAGCAAAAAAAAAATTCCAAAAGAAAATTTCATGATGAATTGACTATTGAGTGGTTATGTTCTGAATTTTCGAAGGGAAGCCGGTGGGAATCGAGTTGTATGGTACCTTCGCCACTGGTAGGCAGAATCTACAGAACGCCATCTACTACGATTTTTACATACAATTTTTCTCTTCGTTTACGCTCATAAACACACACACACACACCCTCACGCCGGTTGCGAGTACTACACACCAGCACCCTTATTGCGTAACTCACTATCAATTGGAATCTGAATCATTTTGAATCAAATTGCTAATCCATGTCTGTCTGTATGTTATCTTTTCACGCCTAAACCGCTGCACGAATTTAGATGAAATTTAGCAGAGAGATAGATTGCATCCCGTTGAAGGACATAATTATGATAGTTGTTATCCCAGAAATCATCCTTTAAGGGTGTGAAAAGGGGGGTGGAGATTTGTAAAGGGAATCAATAAAAAAGGACTATAATACTTTTATCGCGGGTGAAACCGCGGGGTACAGCTAGTTGCTTCATAAGTTCGAAAAATTTGTCTGCTCAACACGTAAATAACGCAATGAATGTTGTTGAACTGTCAAAATGAAACCGATTCCGATTAATAATGTGTTACGCAATTGCCCCGCTGACCTTTCTGAAAGACATCACCAATAAGGTCAACTATCTACTCAAATACTATAATTATTTTGTCTACTTATTGTCTCAATCATTCTCGTCTATCATTGGGATTATTTTCACTTAAACAATGGCGAATTTACTCTTTGATAACTTTTAATTAAATCAATTCGAATTTCGTTTCGTTTCGGTATTATAAAAAGTTAGTCAGAGTTACAATTCTCTTTCATGCTTTCCAATAATATTATGCAAATACTTTATGAGTTCCTTTAATAATTGGTCATAAAATCCATAATTTGATACCAAAAACTTATTAAAATACTGTCCATTTTGAATTTACTCTTAAATTATAAAATTATTATTATAAATTATTATCATTGAAATTTCAATATTATTGTCACAGAATTAAGTTACATTTTTATTCGTCGCATAAAAATCCCTTGCCGTGGCGTGCCGACAATGGGCGCAGGCGCTTACTCCGAGTACATAGGTATACATGCTTAGAATAAAACGTCTTCTCCTAAAAAGTAGTGTAGACATTTAGGTGTAAGAATATTTCTCACAAAAAAGGGTAGAACACCCGAAGGGTAGCTTAGTATTATGAGCAAAAAATAAAATAAAAGGCACAAGTAAAATCTTGCGAAACATAAACAAAATTAGAAGCATCCTATCATACATCCTCCTTGGTAAAAAAGATACGATCACGAAGAGTATTTTGCAGTAAGTGGATCGTGATATTTGCTAACACCTCGCACCTGAGACGCAACAAAAATTAGAACAGAAGGTCAGTTTGATACAACGAGCCACAGCGGTGCTATTCTGTAAAAAGACCACCGTGATAACTTAGGTGAAGTGAGCTTAAAGTGAGCTGTCATTCCACCTGATCCTAGGGATTGACTCTATTGACAGCTCACTTTAAGCTCACTTCACCTAAGTTTTCACGGTGACATTTTTACAGAATAGCATTACTGAACACGGAATTGACGGCAACGTCTAGAGACTGCAGTACTTATGAAAGTCGTGGCGCCAAAAGTGAGCTGAGCACATATCTTATGTCACAGTCGCCATTCAAAGGTGTCAGTTTCTATTCTTCATAACTTCTACCAACGACTCCGTCCGCGTGAAATTGATTTTTCCCCCGACCCACTGCGTCACATCGCATCGCCTGCCTACGCTATGATTCCTTTTCGCTTAGCGTTCTTTCAGTTTATTTTTTTTGTTTTTGCTCGTCTCCTGAGGTTCGTAGCGCGATGTTAAATAGCCTATAACCTTTCTCAAGAATAGGGCTATGAAATGCAAAAATATTTTTTTTCAAATTCCACTGATAGCACCAGAGATTAGCGCGTTCGTCTAAACAAAAAAAAAATCTGCAGCTTTATTTTTAGTATACGAGTATAGATTATTATAGAAGATGAAGATCTTTGACAGTCAATCAGAAGCCCGAAAGTCAAAAAATTATGTCGGTCCTTCTACCAAACACCCGTATGGTGCTAGCCTTCTGTAACTATATATTTTGTGTCTGAGATTTTTTCCAATCGTTTATCGAATGTTACTTGTGCTCCTTAAGTAAATGGTTACTTTCTTCGATTTAATTTTGGTTTTAACGTAAGGTATCTTGTAGAGCGTGTCTGAGATTTTAATACAATTTTCTTGTCTTTGGTATAAGAAAAGATGGTTTTTACTCAGAGAAAATGTATACTTATTAAGGGGGATATATCATGTCCGAGAGCAGTGGTGGCCAAGTGGTAACGGCCGCGACTTACGAGTTGTAGGTCGTAGGTTCGAATCCAGACAGGCGCATTACTTTGTGTAAATTATTTCATTACCACTGCTCTCAATACGGTGAAGGAAAACATCGTGAGGAAACTGGCATATCCTAGCACAGGGCCTGCGATACGGCATAGGCTCTCATCGAGAGGAGGCATGTGTCTCAGCAGTGGGAACATAGGCTGATTATGTTTATTAAGCATAAGTACCTAGCTTTATATTACTTCGATACTAAATATTTATCTAAATAAGTTGTAATCCTCATTTTAATAAAGCAACTGTTTAACAAATATGTGAAATTCAGAAAGTTGAAGGTCGACTCGAAAATGTGATAACTAAACCAATACACATTGAGGCAACAAGACATATAAAATGAATTAATGAAACGCGTTAATTACACTTCACATAGAGATCCATCAAATTAAACGAAAGGTCCTGAGATCTTGTTTAATTAATTATGACTCCAATTCAAATTAACCGTCTTTTAATATTTCCGTTTTCTGTCTTTGTTAACATTGTTTTGTAAAGGGACATATTCGTAATTAAAATGTGCTTATAACTGTATAAGGTTTTACTCAAGTAATGAAGGCGTGTTACACACTTGTTTGAGTCGGCACATTTGATTCGGCAGTATTTGTTGAACAACAAAGCCGATCCGACGCAATCTATACCTAATTAATATTAAAAAGAGGTAGAATTTGGTCGTTGTAAGTGTGTATGTAGCATAATCTAATTGATAGCTAATAAATAATTGATAGCCCAATTCTTGACCAAGGCTATAGGCTATTTAACATCACGCTATGGCCCTTAGGGGCTGAGCAAATAGAAAAAAAGTCAGACAGAACGCTAAATGAAAACGAAGCGATAGCGCAGGCAGGTGATGCGATGCGACGAGTTAGGTCAAAGGAACAAGTAATTTCACGCGACCAGAAGCTACTTAAATTACTTATATAGGGTGACTGGTAATTAGTGACCGATACTTAAACACGTGATTGTACTCATGATAACAAACAACTTTTACTATGGGACCAAACCTGAAATCGCGAAAAAAAAATCTGCTTCCCTACATTTTGACGAGTTATACGAACATAAATGTAGGGAACAGCTGATTTTTCTTTTCGCGATTTCAGGTTTGGTCCCATAGTAAAAGTTGTTCATAATGATGAGTACAATGACCCCTTAAAGGCCTAATGAATACAAAAGCAACCTGACTGATGTAGGTTTATTCAAACCTGTGTTTCAGGCCATCACTTAACAACGCTGAGTGCTTTAGTGGACTATTATGTTACTGTACATAGTGCTAGCATTGATACATAATAATTATATTTTTAAATAAAAATTGATTTAACATAAATAAACTTATTGCATTACTTCTAGCAATTTTTCCGTGTCTGAGTAATTAAATGTCGCTAAGTATTCACTAAACATATTTTACAATTTACACTATATATACTTAGAGACTTATTCATTTTATTATATAAGAACGGACATAAAAATACATAAAATTTATTTATAAAAGTAGGTATACAAACAAAAAAAAAATCAATAAAAATGTATAGGTACAAAAAACTGTTGTATTTCATTAGAAGTGTTTCAATAATAGCTATGCTTAGTAATGTGGCTGGGTACCTAATGTTAGTACTTTAGCTAAATTGTGCCCATTAGTACTTTACCCACAAGGGGTACTTGTACCGAAAAATTGACTTTTCTGGACTCGGTTCTGCTAATTACAGTTTCGTTTGCGAAAAAAGGTAAAGTACATGAGTACGGTCAGCAGCATTGATTTACTTTTGAAATTAAAAAATATGTTATTACTTATTACATTGAGTAGGGGAAGACCAAAGAAACGATGGACGGACTGTGTGAATGATGATATGGTTAGAAAGGGGGTGACTACCGAGATGACGACTAATAGAGAAGTATGGAAGAAAAAGACATGTTGCTCCGACCACAAATATATTGGCACATAAGGACAGGAGAATGATGAGAACATTGAAAATTTCTATTTTTAACCGACAAAAAAACGGAGGAGGTTATCAAGTGGACGCGTATATTTTTTTTTATGAATTTCGACTGCTTCGTTGGTTTAGTGGTCGCAAGCACTACTGCTGTACATGAGGTCCTGGTTTCGAATCCCGGGTCGAGCAGTGTTACTGGGTTTTTCTCCACCTGGAATTTCGTAGTGGCAGCCCGCGGTCTGGATTTGTCCCTGGTTGATGGCACCAGTCAGCGAAACACGACGCAGACACTTCGTGTTTAGTTAGTTTTTAGTGTAATTATAATGTTGTATGTATTTATAGTATTTTTAAGTTATATTAATATTGTATTGTATGTATTTTATATGGGCCTTGATGCCTGAAATAAATGGATAAATAAAATAAAATAAAATAGGCTCGCCCCCTATTACATGGGACTTAAACATAACTGACGAAATGTGGGTGTACTATAGGTACACGACTGCCTAGCCCTTCTGTGAATACAAGCGTGATGTTTCATTATGTTGTTTTCATTAAATCATTATTGTGTATTAAATTAGGCACATGTGCCATGGGGCATTTGTGCTCTTAATTAGGCACATGCCTACAGCTCATTCATTCGAAGCTTTTAAGAGCAAAACTCTAATTTTATACCGATTAGAGAGCAAAGAGATTAAAGGGCAAATTCCTCCCCATGTTTCTACCAAACCTCCGTGTCCTGTCATGTTGGCCCTGCAAATATTACTATATCGTTGCATCACTTTCGCTGTGGTCTACCTCGACGGCGATTATCACACTAATATTATAAAGGCGAAAGTTTGTGAGTGTGTGTGTGTGTGTTTATATGTTTGTCACTTCTTCATGCTCAAACGGCTGGACCAATTTTGATAAAATTTTGTATGGAGGTAGCTGACACCTTGGATTAACAAATAGGCTACTTTTTATCCCGATATTGCCACGAGATCGACACTTATGCGAGTGAAACCGCGGGGCGCAGCTAGTTAAAATATAATACAGTAAGCATAATCAGCATATAATGTTCCCACTGCTGGGATGCAAGTGTCCTCTCTGTGAGAGGAAGTGGCACATAATCCTCCGAATGACACATGTCTTAGAATTTTTTTGGTGAAAAACGGGGAAGGGAAACATCGTGTAGAACCAATTGAGTATTATTTTCGATTTATTTTATGTTTAATAATACTAAATATACATTTTTATTCGGGTTAGGGGGCAACTCGTCCCACATCAAAACTCGGACCAGGGACCAGTTGCCCCTTTGTAATTTCGTTAGGGGTCAACTCGTCCCACATCAAAACTCGGACCAGGGACCAGTTGCCCCTTTGTAATTTCGTTAGGGGTCAACTCGTCCCACATCAAAACTCGGACCAGGGACCGATACCCTACCGATGGGTTAGGGGGCAACTGGGCCCACGTTTGTTAAGGTATTAAGACGATTGCACTCCTGAATATTCCCTAGGGGTTTATTGGTCCCATGATACTGGCTGTAGCAAAGGGAAATAAAACATAACTGAAGGGTAAGAAGGGGTGTTAATTATGTTTATTTAATAACTAGCTTCTTCCCGCGACTTCGTCCGCGTGAAATTTCACCCCCACCATTCACCCCCTTAGGGGATGAATTTTGAAAAATCCTTTCTTAGTGCACCCCTAGACCTCATAAGGAACGTACGTGCCAAATTTGGAATCTTTAGACCCAGCGGTTTGGGCTGTGCGTTGATATGTCAGTCAGTCAGCTCTCCTTTTATATATATAGATAGATTAACATGACCAATTTTTCATTCTATAATTAAAAAAATATCGTTCATAACAAAACAAATCAAAAGTACCAAAATAAAAAATAACAATTCTAATAACTAAACTTATTACATTTAACTTTAATAAGAACAAATCAAAAGTACCAAAATAAAAAATAATAATTCTAATAACTAAACTTATAACATTTAACTTTAATAAGAACAAATCAAAAGTACCAAAATAAAAAATAACAATTGTAATAACTAAACTTATAACATTTAACTTTAATAAGGAACAGTACCGGGTTTATATCTCCAACTCCCCACGACCATAGCTCTATCTGCTGAACTTTTAGCTGGCTGATTAAATACAGATAAAACCAATACAAACACATAGATAAATACGATTATACAAGCACAGAAATCAATCATTAGGCGTTATAAAAACAGATTATTAAATGTAATTGAGGTCTCAATTCCAAGCTTATATAATATAACAATAAAACAAAGCACAGGTCACCAGAAAAGCAAACATCAGTCAAAAAAATTACGGCACGTGTCACTCTTTGTTTATAGGTATCGTAAAAGCGCAGAAAGACGTGTTGACAACAAGCGAATGCAAATTGCAACTGAGTGGGTGTGTAAAACAAATAGATACGTATCGTTTTAGGCGCTTTGCCCACAAATAATTTTGGCGAATCACAGGACTTGCTCACACGCACATTGCGTATTTCAAAGTATTCTGTTAGATAACCGTTAACCGCTAGTGTCCGCTACTGTACAACGGTCGGTAACACCAAAGAGTTTATTTATGGTGGTTTTATTTTTTCTTTTTTGTTACCGGCCAAAAAGTATTCGTATAAGATACACTTTACAAATATATAACAAAAATTAATATTTGCGAAGCGCAAAAACACTCATAAACTTGCACTTTCACCTACAAAAAATGCACACAGTCTGTTATATTTCTTAATATAAAGAAAGAAAAGAAAAAGAAAGAAAATACGTTTATTTGCGGTGAACATGATGCAAAAATTAACATACACAAAAATAAAATAAAATAAAATAATAAAAAGAAGGTAAGGGAAACATGCGTCACATCCACGCAAAACGGCTATCGGAACAGCGTACTTAAAGAAAAATAATTTAATTTAGATGTGATAGAATAATATTATACTAAACAGGAAATAGACACAGATAAGAGTACATGCTATGAGAATATCATCCTCAATAATCGTTTTTATAACTTAGACGTTCACGTGTATATTTAAAACTACCCTCTAAAAATGCATTATAGAAAATGTTGTTGTATTTTGTTTTAATTTTTTTTTATTTTGGTTTTGAGAAAAAAAATGTGTAGGTACTTTTGATTTGTTTTGTTATGAACGATATTTTTTTAATTATAGAATGAAAAATTGGTCATGTTAATTATTAAATAAACATAATTAACACCCCTTCTTACCCTTCAGTTATGTTTTATTTCCCTTTGCTACAGCCAGTATCATGGGACCAATTAACCCCTAGAGAATATTCAGGAGTGCAATCGTCTTAATACCTAAACAAACGTGGGCCCAGTTGCCCCCTAACCCATCGGTAGGGTATCGGTCCCTGGTCCGAGTTTTGATGTGGGACGAGTTGACCCCTAACGAAATTACAAAGGGGCAACTGGTCCCTGGTCCGAGTTTTGATGTGGGACGAGTTGACCCCTAACGAAATTACAAAGGGGCAACTGGTCCCTGGTCCGAGTTTTGATGTGGGACGAGTTGCCCCCTAACCCTTTTATTCTACTATAATATGGCAATATCTGTAACCTAACCTATTTTTAATTGAATCATAATTTTCAACAAAAAAAAAAACTATTCTCTGTCAAATTATTTCGTAAATAAAGATACCTTTCCTCTCAAAGCTGACAGTACAGACGCCAGCACATCAAGCTACTACAATCTGTCAAATTTCTTTAATAGGTTTTCAACCTTATCGCTACAGTATAAGGTTCAAGATTGATTGGGAAAATTTGACAGTTTCGGGTAGCTTGATGTGCCCGGCGTCTGTACATACTAAGCCTTAACGTAACGTATCGGCCGCGACTTATGACTTGAAGGTCGTGAGTTGGAACCGAGACAGCACTTTAGTTTGTGTCGCCACTGCTCTCTAAGCGGTGAAGGAAAACATCGTGAGGAAGCCCGCATGTCCTAGAACCAAAAATACAAAGACATGTGACATCTACCAACCCGCATTGGGCCGGCGTGGTAGATTACAGCCCACTCCCTCTCGAAGAGAGGAGGCCTGTGTCCCAGCAGTGAGAACATTATAGGCTGATTATGCTTATGCTTATATGATATATCGCTAACCTAACCTATTTTTAACCTCGATTATAATTTTCAACAATAAAAAATTTTCGCTGTAAAAAAGCTTTGTAACTTTTATATACTTAATTAATAATACTTTTCTTTTCAAAGCTGACGGTACATACTAAGACTATTTAACGTAACTCTCAAATCCCCTCATACATTTTATATAAACCCCAAATTGTAGGAAACACAACAACAGCGTCTTTACCTATTGAAAAACTTCTAAAGTAAAAGTAAAACCCATCGGTAATTTCACTTTTACTTTTACCCGAATATTTTCTTAAGCATACAAACAAATTCGATTATAACCATAACGAAATTCGACCCAAAAGGACCTTTTTAGTAAAGTGATTGATGACTGATTTTAAAAGGACTTAAATAACAATTTCCGCGTTTATTTCGTGGAAGGCTCTATGTGCCTTTTGGGGGTTATGTCATTATAGGGTGGATTATTCTTGAAAAATGCTCTGGGCTTTACTTTCTTTGAAGTAATGGCAATGTTGACGAGATAAATAACAAGGTTCTATCATAATCATCATCTGCCTGCGTTTTCGCAATTTATTATAATGGGGTCGGCTTCCAGCCTAACCGGATGCAGCTGAATACCAGTATTTTACATGGAGCGACTGCCTATCAGACCTCCACAACCCAGTTACTAGATAATAAGATATCCTTCGGTAAGACTGGTTGTCAGATTTTTGAGCTTCTGACAACCCGTAACGACGGTCAAAGATCCACGAATAACAGCCGGGACCAACGGCTTAATGTACTTTCCGAGGCACGGAGGGGTCTCGGTATGTATAGATGGTCACCCATCCACAGACCAAGCGTAGCTTAACCTGATCGATCGAACTGTGCGGCTATTATTATTTAGCCACGGGCCCCTCGAAAGTCGAAAGGCCCCTTAAAACGTTAAATATGTAAAGTTAGAATTTGGACTCGCTCCAAAAACAAGCTGAAAGTACTAGGTGAGTAGGTATATAGGTAAAGCAATAAAAACTATATTGTATAGGTTTTTGTAACCAGACGATAACCAACACAGGTACAGTCAACAAAAGAGATAAATATGCAGGATCGTCGGATATACCTAGTTGAAGTTTAGTAAGAAACCGATGGACGTTGTCGACTGAAATTTAATTTGATAAATGAGCTGTTTGTTTTTTATTAATAAAATTATATTTTATTCGAGAACATCCATCGGTTTCTTACTTAACTTCAACTATATCCGACGATCCTGCATACTTATCTCTTTTGTTGACTGTAGATACATTCCTGAAACCTAGGTATACCGTTACATCTCAACGAACTCCAGCCTGATTGAATTGTCCTCGAAGGACGGTTTCCATCTCGTTGAAAGACGCGGTTACCTATTATTTTTACTCCATCGCATCGGTTAAAGTAGGACTGGCTTTCCAAGCGTACAAGTTTGTGCTATTAATGTTAGATCTATTTGGTAGAATCTTTTCGATGTTGAGAATGTTTCTTTCCTATGTATGTACAATCGTGGAAAGCTGCCACGCTAAAATGGAACTGGGCTGGACGACAATGGGCCAAACTTACGACCGAATGGGTACCTCTTAATGGCAAGCGATGTCGTGGCAGGCCCAGACGGAGATGGCAGGATGAGCTGGACTCCTTCAACAAGAACTGGACCTTAGCAGTTTTAAACTACAAACTAACTTGAAACTCACATACACAAATCACATTCACATGAATTTATCAGTACTTACAATATATTTTAGCTGAACACATCAACAATACTATCGCTCAGTTGCTCTTCCAACATCAAAAAGAAACCCCAAGAGCCTTCGTTACACAAATAACAAGAAAAACCTCAAACATAACGAACACTTCAAGAAAAAATCTGTTTTAACCAAAAATCGAAGTACTCTCAAAGATGCGACAAAAAGATTTGCACGTTAATGATATTTCGAAGCACTCCCGTATTTTATTTTCGATGCAAAAATATTAGGTATCACAGACAGAGAAGAATATTTATCAAAGCTCTTGGCTAAAAAAAGCTTCCGCAGACTGGAGCGACGCGACTCTAATATAACAATTTAGGTACTTATATGAAAACTTCATGGGAATTGTTCAACCAGAACCAGTTCGCGTCGCACCGTAGCGTCGCGCCTGTCTGCGGGAGCCTTAATAATGTGTCCGTGAAGTTCCGTGCCCGTTCTTCTCCATAGGAACCTACTGCGCTTTGGAATGGGCAACTATCTTCATCTTTCTGACTGACCGATTCATTGACAATTCAAAAGTTCCTGTAATTTGTTTAGTTGAAATAAATGCTTTGAGTTTGAGTTTAGCAGCCACACATTTGCCGATATCAGTCCGTGGATGGGTAACCAGCCATTATATGTCGAGACACGTTGGTCTTGGGATTTCGACTGTCATTTGTAGATCTTTGACAGTTGCTACGGGTAGTCAGAAGTTCGATTGTCTCAAACAGTTTTATACTCAGTTCCTATAAACAATAACGAATCGTTTTGCTTACCCATGATAGCACTTTTTATTGCCAAACTGGGCATCTATACAGGGTGGGCAAAAAATCGTGGATCAAACGAAACAGGGCGATAGTTGGGGTTATTTGTAGTAAAAAAAAATTGTGCGAGAGCCCTAACTTGATCTTAAAAGTTATGACAATTTGAGTGTTTACAGTAAGGTTCTAATGTTAGAAATATTTTTTTTTGAGCCTTGAAAGATACTGAAAAAAGGGCCAATGCTGATAAATCATGGTACCCACTGTTATAAAAGCACTGTTGTAGTGATGACCGTATTAAAAAAAAAAAAAGTTTTTTTTTATTTTTTTTTTTTACTGTCAATAACCTCAACTATCGCCCTGTTTCGTTTGATCCACGATTTTTTGCCCAGCCTGTATACATTCGTAAGCTCATCTTACCTGTTATAGTTACTACCATATTCCCATATGGAAGTGTCTTGTGTGTTGACCTTGCTTCATTATTGGTAAATATACAAGAGTCGGAATTTTAACCAATAACGGTCCGTAAATTATAAGAATTGGCCATAACCAAGGGCTGTCCACTGGTGCCCAGTAACTGGGCTGTAAATGACAGATAGGCAATCGCTCCATATAAAGTACTGGTATTCAGCTGCATCCGGTTAAACTGGAAACCGACCCCAACGTAGTTGGGTAAGGCAAGACAGATTCTGAAAACCTTGAAATATCTTCCTTCTATGAAGAATATTCTGCCGAACACTTACAGCAGAAATGTGGGTATTTTTGCAAGGAACGGAAAATCTTGTCGTATTACAGTTTGTCGAAATTCAGTTGGTAAGTCCCTAGGGAGCTATTATGTTTTTAGTACACGATACGAAATTATTTTAAATTGTAAATTTGCATTTGCATGCTATTTTACGGCTAAGGGTGTCTTTGCGTTAATAATATCCAACTATAGTATCCTTTTAAGGGTTTCTCGCCCGTTCTTTTGGAACGAAGTTCTTTTACGGAGCTTGCGGTAGGAGTAAAATGGGAGAAATTGTCACGTAACGAAAACGCGTTAAGTATGCCCCCTCCGTGCAACTTTTCATTAATGTAATAGAAAGAAACAGAGAGAAACGGAGAGAGAGAGAGATAGTTTACGTGGGTTTCAAGGGTACTGAAGCCAAAAAGAAAATTAAAGATGGTGGCTGCAATTTTTTTTTTATTTTTCGTCATGTGTGTCGTTTTCGTGGTTTCTGAGGATGCTGAACCCGATAGTGACGTCAAAAAGAAAATCCAAGATGGTGGTTGCAAAAATTTTAATTTTTTTTTCGTCATGGGTGTCGTTTTCTTGGTTTTCGAGGATGCTGAGGACGATAGTGTGGTCAAAATGAAAATCCAAGATCCCCTACCCTTTGTATAGGGCACGGTTTTATTATGGAACGGCGTATAAATCGCACCGTAGTAAAACGGGTCCATGTACAAGCTTTCATAGTCATGATCCATACAATACTGACGATCGTGCCTACACACGGCGAATAAACCGTAGTTTGTCAAGAAAAACGTGTGTGTAGATAGTCCTTACGGTACCTAGTAGTCGACAGTTAACCTACTAAATATTTACCAGGAACTGCACGAAGCACTTATGACGTAACACGTTGGCAATAAAACTCAAAATGGTAACCACAGTTTTACCTTGCTAAACAAAAGTTTATGAGTCAACCTAACACGTAATATCATAAAAGAGAATGACTTTAAAGTTTCCACTTTCAACTTCGGTTACGTAACTTAGATACGAAACATCATAATGTATGCTTCACAAAAGAGTTTGGTGTGGCAGGTAGGAAATATTTATTTTTATTTTTTTGGGAAAATGTGAATGTTATTTAAGTGCAAACTGAACACGTACATAGAGGTCTCTCTGAGGGATTGAATCCGCAACGAGGTGATCCGGCCGAGAACCAAAGTTGTCGACAAGCAAGCTGAAGTGGCAATGGGCCGGCCATAGTAGCCATAGAACCGATGACCGTTGGGGTAGACGTGTTCTTGAGAGAAGACTGCGAATAGTAAATAGCTGTTATTTTAACATTACAAACAGAAACTTCAATTTTATCAATAATGATCAAGTTAAGAAAAAGTATACGTTTTATAATACATATTTAACTCTTAACACTTCTGTGCGCCTATGTCCAGCAGTGGACGTCTTTCGGCTGAAATGATGATGATGATTTCTGTGCGCTATGTACGCGTGTATTTTTTTCTTAAAATTCAAAACCTGCCAATTGCCTAATGCATATTTCTGGAGCTGTCGACTCGCCCAGAATTGATTCGTGCGAGTCGCCTATAGAAAAAATAACATTATTTAAAAGTGACTATTCGCCCGTTTAGAGCAAATTCGTGCGAATCGACTAATAAGCCGAAAAAACGGTAAAACCCAAGCGAGTTGTTTCGCTGTAGAGAAAGTTTAAGTAGGTACTTTCAAAATGAAACTCTAGTTGTAAATGAAATGTCGCAGAAAAGAGCTCCTCAGTTTTTCGAATCGAATAGTTTGAGGACACCGAAGTTTTGTGAGGGTTCGATAAGTAATTAATTGCATTTGAGTTGTATTGGTCTTCAAGTTTGATAAAGTATTTTGCAACTAAATGGTTGGAAAACTTTGACGCAGCTACAAATTAAAAACTATCTAACTGTTTTATGAAAAAGCGTCATTTTATTGCACGACTCACAATGCGAAGCATTATAGAGTGCTTTACGATCGAAAAATTATTATTGCCTCCTGTCTGCAACTGTTTCTATTGTTATACTTCTGCTAGTACACAGAACCTACTTAATTTATATACCATTGTATAGATAATTTAACGAAAATTAATTTTGTACTTTTTAAAAAATATATTTAATGCAGTAGACACGAAAAAGCATCAAAATATTTAAAAAAAAAATCCCGTCAATCAAGTGTGAAACCTGAAAACATTGTAGCTTGCGAAAAAAAATTAATTAGGATTTTTTTTAATAGATTCGTTTCACCCATAGGAGGGTAACTCCCTATTGGAAATGGCTCTTTTATTCAAATTAAATCAAATCAAATGAGCATTACGAGTCGTGCACTTTTGGATTTTCCAAATGTTTTAATCAGAAATTATTTGTAGTTGCAATAAAATTAGGTACTTGATCCGAAATGTTAATCAAATTATGAAGTTATACAGGCTGGAGGATTCAGTACCTACATGATTCTGAACCCCCTTCGTTGAAATATTTTCAATAATAATTAAAAAAAAATGCTTTACCGTACATTCTGACCGCGTAAGTATGGAAATTTTATTTTCTTTTCATAACCGACGAAATATTTCTACTCTGGGGGTCTAGAATCATGTGCTGAATTTATAGTTTCAGTTTGCGCGACGATGTCCCAGCCACCCGGGTTGACCAAAGACTCACAGTCAACAAAAGAGATAAGTATGCAGGATCGTCGGATATAGTCAAAGTTTAGTAAAAAACCGATGGATGTTCTCGAATAAAATTTAATTTTATTAATAGAAAACAAACAGCTCATTTATCAAATACAATTTCAGTCGACAACATCCATCGGTTTCTTACTAAACTTCAACTATAACCGACGATCCTGTATACTTATCTCTTTTGTTGACTGTACATACCGATGCCTCATTTTCTAGTACAACCCAAACGCCATGAAAAGATCATTTACAAAGCAATATAATCCACTCGGCATCTTTGTCTACAGGTAAATGGGAGCTCGGCTGGATTCTCTGCGACATCTGGATCAGCTTGGATATCCTGCTCTGCACTGCCTCCATCCTGTCCTTATGTGCCATCAGCGTTGATCGTTACCTAGCAGTCACCAGGCCTCTGACGTACTCCAGAAGAAGAAGATCTAAGAAGCTTGCCTTGACCATGATCTTCTTTGTGTGGATTGCTGCAGGGGCGATTACTTGTCCTCCTATGTTTGGTTGGTTAGTATTTAAATCTTCTTATCTTCTTTTCACTTTTCTGCTACTATTCTTCTTTCTTCTGTCGTTGTTCTAAACTCCATATACATTTAACCAAATTGGAAGTCGTCTGTTTGTTAAAAATTAATCCTAATCGTAACTTATATTATAAATGCGAAAGTGAGCTTATTTGTTACGCTCTCACGCCAAAACGGCTAAACGGATTTGGATGTAATTTTGCACAGGGCTAGACCATGACCTGGGTTAGGACATAGGCTATTTTTCATCCTGGATCACAGACGAAGTCACGAGCAACAGCTAGTATTAGATAATATTGTAACATTACATTTATATTACATTTATATTGTCTAGTGGAAGTTGTAAGGCTCAATAGCGCGCAAACAATTACTGTGTTTCCCTGTGTGATTTGCAGCATCTGTGGCAACGTCTGTATTTAGGTACTAGCAATTGGGCCACTAGGTACCTACCTATTTTATACAGCGTGGCAACATTAATTTAACAAACGTATAAGGCGGTATACGGTTTCGCATTTTCGTTTTATGAACATAATTGTTATTTATTTTCAATTTTCTAAAATAGCATTTTGGAGCAACTTTTATTTAAAAAACTGTAGCGCAGGGGTCATTTGCCGCTGTCACGGAGCATAACATCGTATTTAACACCAATAACGTGCAAAAAGTAGGCGAATTGAAGGAAAGTGAGACAGCCCTATGTCGGCGCAGCGATAGAGCTTGTCCAGAAAGGGCAGATTCGCCGCGATTCTCTCGAGCGTATTACGCGCAACCTTTGCGTCCAGAAGGAGCATAAGTACCAACGCGCGAGCCTTTGGGTTCGAATTTCATTTGTCAGTAGAAAACGTGGAGTTGAACGCTCTTGAGTTTGCGCATCAACTGGACGCAACAAGGAGTCTCTATAGTATAGTCGAGAGTCTGACGAACTGCACGCGATTTACGCGCGTATTTTGAAATCGCGCGATGCTTGTGGGCGCCTAGTATATCGTTAACGTTTCGCGGCGAATTCGCCCCTTCTGGACAAGGTCTTAGTTTACAAATTATGAATTATTTTGTTATAATTTTTATGATTACTGGCCACTGTTATCCGTGTGTTGAATTAATGTAGCTATTATAGCTGCACGTTGTATTTCTGTGCTTCAACTAGCTAGATACCTACTGTTGCTACGTCAGTATTTAGGTTAGGTACACACCAACTTAGGGGAAGCACGAAAATAATAGAAAACAAAGTAGGTTTTTACATTCCGTTGTTATAATTAAGGATACCCAAACACCTGCCGGGGTAGCGGGATTTTCCGAAGGGGTTACCGCTGCCCCGGAACATAGGGTAAAGGCGGGATAGATGCCCCAGTGGGATAGTTGCCTCATTTTCAAAAAACCTAACTTCCCAAACTCGCGACTAAGAAATAATAGTTGAACTAAGAGCCGTAGGCACCCCGCACCTCAGTTAGCCACGGGCCGTCGTGCGGTGAGGACGTGTTTCGCTCATATGTGCATTCATCTCCGCGGCGAACTTTAAAAACACGTCAAAGTTTTAAAGGTTAGTATTTGCTGTTGTATAACTTTATAAGTAGTCATTAATTCCGTTATATTATTTATTACGTCAATAAACTGATTCATCAAGTATGCATCTAGATGTAAATAGTTGCTCTTTTGTTTTTTATTTATTTAAAAAAATACTTAGGCATCTATCCCTATCAAAAAGGATAGTTGCCCTGATTTTTCGAGGTATAGGTGCCCCTAGGGGCATCTATCCCTCCATACACCATGTATGCCCATAGGTATGTGGTTTTAGGGTATATTTTGAACATATTTTTGTGTTCTGTTATATTTTTATGTGTTTACATATATTTGTATTTGGACTTTTTAGTGATTGTAGCAGAACTATGCCACGAAAATCCAAAAGAAAGGAAGGAGTTCGAGCTCGAGTATGTTTTTGGACTACAGAACAATTGCAGTCAGCTTTCGACGAAATGGATAGAAATACCATGGGGATAAACGAAATATCCCGACAGTTATGGTTATTTTATTTGATCTCAAATTATGTACAATTACATGCTAACGATGAAAATTGAAAAAAATAAATAAAAACTGCAAAATGCTTTTCATTATTAGGCCCATGTTTCTTGGAAACAATTTCTGTTTTAGGAGTAGCTTTTTACTGCTAAAACACCAATTGTCCTCATAAAAGTTTGGTTGAGTTTTTCGTTTATACAGTATGAAGGGTATCTATCCCGCGCCGCAGGCATCTATCCTTCTTAGTATTTTCATGGTGGGGCAACTATCCATACGGGTAGGCATCTATCCCCAAAAAAGGAGTTCCACAAAAACCAAAAATTTGCAAATACTGTAATTTGTGGGGTCAAAAATACAAATCACAGTTAAACATAAAGGATTAAACTAGCTAAATACATAGACATTATTTATATAAAATTGTTATTTTTTTAATTAGGAGGATATTTCAAAAAGTGGGGCATCTATCCCGCCTTTACCCTAAAGGGCTAAGGAAGGAACACGGGTGGGTTTTAGTCAGTAAGAGTCTGACACTCCCTTCCGCTCCACCCAGAGCGGGAGGGGTCATTTGATGATTTCCCATCCACAAAAAAAGGATACCCAAATAATGTAACAGGCAAAACTTGGGTGTACTATAGGTATACACCCCTGTCATAACCTTCAGGGATTACAAGCATGATGTTATGTAATTAAGGTTATGTATATTGAGGAAAATGTAAAGATTGTGACACAATGGCCAAACAACAAAATCCAACAGAAGAAAATGTATGTTAACACAAGATCAATTTAATATAAAAAAATGTATATTAAATTAAATTATTCCAAAATCCATTAAGCATTCCGTGACCATCCCTGAAATCTTCTAAAGTGTTTAGATTTCTGAGGGCCGGAAATATTTAATTTTATCCTTCAATATTATAATAATATTTGCCAAATTTGGCTACCGAGGGCCCTAATTCACTATGACCACGTAACGATTCCTTTCTTCAAAACCACGTCAATTCCATATTTAAACACGACATCTGAAGGGCAATTCTCGTAATTTAAAACGTTAAAAATCTAGTCGCAGTCTCATCTCAGCGACAAACAAATGTCAAAATGTAGGGAAATTAGAGGTATTTTTGACAGATTGAGACTGAGAACAGACTGTGAACGTTCTTATAATTACGAGAATTGCCCCTCTGGTATTAACGTATTCTCTATGACACAATGGCGTGGTTTAAACTGTCAAAATACGATTTATTCCTGTCTGATCCCCTGCTAGTTCGTCTTCTGTTTTACACTTTGTCTTATCCACTTTATAGGTTACTACATGTTGTCCGTACGGATGACATTTCGATTCCTTGCCGTAAACAAGACACGATATTGACGTGTTTTGCACGTGGTAAGATTTCGCGGGGAATAATACAGAATTGGGGCCCTTGGATGATCACCATAACGCGAAGTTTGGTAGCCAAATGGGAAAACTCCGAAATATAACCGAAACAAAATGGTATATTTCCGCGTGTAGATTCGATGATTACCATAAAGTGAAGTTTGCTAGCCAAAATGGGAATACACTCCAAAATATTACCGAAACAGAATGGCACATTTCCGTGAATTTTTAAAGCAGCGACCTTATTCGACTTGGCTCCATTGTTGTAAAGTAACAAATGAACCAGCGAGGCAATTGCGTAACACATTATGCCTCTGTACATTTGTGCTTAAAGTATTAAAATAAATAAATAAATTATCAATCGGAATCGGTTTCATTTTGACAGTTCAACAACATTCATTGCGTTATTTACGGCAGCGTCGGCGGCGGGTTGAGCAGACAAATTTTTCGAACTATTGAAGCAATGGATTAGCAATTTGCTTCAAAATGATTCAGATTCCGATTGATAGTGTGTTACGCCATTAGTGTGCAGAATGGTACTAACAAAACTGTAGTAATAGAATTTAAGTTTATTACAAAGTTTCGACAAACATGCCAGCCAGCCCACTGCCACTTCAGTGATTTATTCCGGTCTGATCCCATGAGCCCCCCTCCACCCCCCTCCTCGATCCTTCTGTTTTGAATTTGTCTTATCCACTTTATGCTAGATTACTCTTTTTGACAGGTAAGTACAGTCAAGAGAATTTGCATATAATTTCATTCCAGTTTTTTTATTGATGAGTGCTAAGAGACAATAGATACCATCGAAGTCTGTTTATAACCTGGCTCTGCCTGGACACTACCTTAATTAGGAACTATCCAGTTGAGCCCCAATTACCCATAATTAGTTAATTGGGTGTAAAGTTAAGTCATCCGTTAAATCTTTTTGTCAATTTTAAAGGAAAATGGTCGTCCTTAACCCTTGCAAGATAAATTAAGGGTTTTACTAGCAAAGGTGTGAAAGGCAATCAGTTCCATACTAAGTGGGATGTCACAGAATATTCTTACCTTAAACCTTATATGGATGACGGGGTAGCCAGTCATGCATGCAGGGGTCTTGCACGACCCATAACGTTCCTGGATTTGTCATCTTTTTGAGCCGCATTTGATTAATTTGTGGGTGATGGCTACGCATGTCTACTATGACAACAGCTGCACGGGTCAATTTACAATTTTACAGGTTAATTTACCCATGTAAGTACGGTCAACAAAAGAGATAAGTATGCAGAATCGTCAGATATAGTTGAAGTTTAGTAAGAAACCGATGGATGTTGTCGACTGAAATTTATAATTTGATAAAAGAGCTGTTTGTTTTCTATAAATAAAATTAAATTTTATTCGAGAACATCCATAGGCTTCTTACTAAACTTCAACTATATCCGACGATCCTGCATACGTATCTCTTTTGTTGACTGTACGTAGTCACTTTTAATGTTATAGGTACCTAGCTAGAATAATGGTTCATCGTAACAACAATGTCAGCTGAAAGTATGAACAGTAACCTACATTAAAACCAGAAAACCACTTCCGAATAGCTTTTATGTCCTGCACAGAAATAGCACATTAGTGTTCTGTTTTAATTAAACCAGCCATATGGAGCGGTTGTCATTCTCATTATTATTGAAACAATATTCTTGCATTGCCAATTCCGTGACCAAATGAAGAAATAATAACAAATGAGTAACAATGAGTAGCAATGATGAGTAGAATTAATAACAAAAAGCGGCTAAGTGCTAGTCGGACTCACACACGAATGGTTTCGTACTGTTACGCGCCACAATTAATGCCTGACATTAGCTACCACTAGCGCCATCTAGTATCGAGTAGCAGAACTAGTAGATCAAGATGCTTCCAGAAACTTCGATACTAGAACATTCTAGAACTATCGACATTGGGTCAGTCGGGACCGGTATGTACTCGAACATTCTAGATGTTTCTACAGTAGAAGGTTCTGGAACTCTCTGAGGCCCTATATAAGGCCGGTATGGGCCGCGACCAAGTCAGTATTGGTTCTGCGATACAAGCGATAACATTCGAAGCGATCTTCAAGTGCGACTTAAGAGTGATCAGTAGTGCGATTGTGTTTTATAATTAGTGTGTTTGTGTTTTATTGGTGTTATTTAATTAAAGTGTTTATTTTTGGTTATTAAATCGGCAGTTTTTATTGTCACGAACCCCAAGCTCGTAACAGTACCACCGTTCAATAGGGATGACGACGGGGTAAAGTAAACGAAATTGTATTTAGTCCGCCAGTTAGATTATCAAAAAATAATGGACACATATTTTTTCATTATCTTTACCGTTTACCTACTCTTTATTTCTGTTTATCGGATGTTGGTATAATGGCGTGGCTAGCTGACATATTGCGAACATTTTAATTTAATGTCCTGCGGGGCAATTGCGTAACACATTATCAATCGGAATCGGTTTCATTTTGACAGTTCAACAACATTCATTGCGTTATTTACGTGTTGAGCAGATAAATTTTTCGAACTTATGAAGCAATTTAGAACTTAAAAAGCGAAAGGATGTAAGGGGGCACACCTACCATCTCAGTGCCCCAAGTCAACCTCACCTGCTCGTGGTGCATCCTGCTGAACAACAAACGAGGCTCTGACAACCGGCAAATGGCGGTATAACCATGTAATTTCGCAGCTAAATGGCACAGATTAGTGACGGGCAGCAGCGTCACTAGTATGAGAAGCTGCGACCTGCGATCGCCAACCCGCATGCCCAGCGTGGCGATTATGGGCAAACCCTCCAATGGCAAGCCACAATCAACCACGGCCCCCAGTTCCCGGCCGCCTTGCTATTCCTGATTTTGGCGGCGGTCACGGTAACGGCAAGGTAGGGGGTGCGAAGAATCCCCGGGTTATGAATGGCCGCCAAACACAACTGACCTTGGCGACGTATAACGGACGTACGTTACGGCTCGACGAACATCTAGTGCAGCTCGAAGAAGAACTCGGGAAAATAAGGTGGCACATTCTTGGGTTGAGTGAAGTCCGAAGAGAGGGGGAGGACACAATAACCCTTGAATCAGGTCACCTTATGTATTTCCGAGAGGGAGACCAGCTATCCCAAGGCGGAGTCGGGTTCCTGGTAAATAAATCCCTTAGTGACAACGTTGTGGAAGTCTCCAGTGTGTCGAACAGAGTAGCGTACCTCGTAGTGAAGTTAACCGAGAGGTATAGCCTCAAGGTTGT
The DNA here is from genome assembly GCA_914767645.1 of Hydraecia micacea. Classification (NCBI taxonomy): domain Eukaryota; kingdom Metazoa; phylum Arthropoda; class Insecta; order Lepidoptera; family Noctuidae; genus Hydraecia; species Hydraecia micacea. The sequence continues at coordinate 3,813,417 of OU611798.1, forward strand.
TCAGGTTTACGCACCGACCTCGGCACACTCTGATGACGAAGTGGAGGAAATGTTCGAGGACATCTCCAAGGCCTTGCATTCCACCACTAAGGCCCACTACAACGTTCTCATGGGAGATTTTAACGCTAAAGTGGGAGTACAGAATTGCAGCGAATCGGTAGTAGGATCCTACGGGTTTGGCAACAGAAATCATAGGGGGCAAATGCTAGTTAACTTCCTTGAGAAGGAGGGGCTTTTCTTGATGAATTCCTTCTTTAAGAAACAGCCTCAAAGGAAGTGGACGTGGCGAAGCCCCGACACTATGACAAAGAACGAGATAGACTTTATCATAACGGATAAAAAGCATATATTCAGGGACGTCTCGGTGATCAACAGGTTTAATACCGGCAGTGATCACAGACTTGTTCGAGGCTCTCTGAATATCAACTTTAAGCTCGAGCGAACTCGTTTGATGAAGTCTAAGCTCCGTCCAAATATGTTCCAAACTATGCTAGGGTCTGAAGCGTTCCAGTCAGACCTGGAGAACCGATTCGCTGCCGTGGAAACCACAAATGACGTTGACCAGGAGCTCGACCAATTTGTGGACATCCTCAGGGAGGAAGGTACGAGATTTTGCAAAATGCGGCGTACGGGCAAGAAGTCCAAACTTTCGGAAGAGACTCTGGAGCTTATGACTGAACGACGTGAAAACCCACCTGTCACTTCGTCAGAACAACGGGCACTCAACAAAAAGATTAGAGCATTGGTACGACGCGACCTCCGACGCTCCAATACACGCTCTATAGAGAAAGCGATTGAGGAACATCGGGGGTCGAAAGTGTTCGTCCAATCGCTTGGGAGGAGCCACCTGACGAAGTTGACCAAATCTAGTGGGGATATCGTCGTTTCGAAGCCGGAGATCCTTTCGGAAGTCGAAAACTTCTATGGCCAATTGTACGCATCGCATGCATCTCGGCCTAATCCCGAAAATGAGGATTCAAGAGCCACCCTAACCCGCCACTTCACTGAAGACCTGCCGGAAGTCAGCCAAGACGAAATCGAGGCGGCTCTTAAACAGCTTAAAAATGGAAAAGCCCCTGGTGAGGACGGGATTACGAGCGAGCTCCTGAAAGCGGGAGGAAGCCCTGTGCTGAAAGAACTTCAGGAGCTCTTTAACTCTGTCCTGTTCTCTGGGAGAACTCCAGAAGCGTGGCGAAGGAGCGTGGTCGTTCTTTTCTTTAAGAAGGGTGATAAGACCCTTCTAAAGAACTACAGACCCATTTCGCTCCTTAGCCACGTATATAAGTTGTTTTCAAGAGTCGTCACGAATCGTCTAGCGCGAAGACTCGACGAGTTTCAGCCACCGGAGCAGGCCGGGTTTCGAGGAGGATTTAGCACCATAGACCACATCCACACTGTGCGACAAATTATACAGAAGTCCGAAGAGTATAATCGACCCCTATGTCTTGCCTTTGTGGACTATGAGAAAGCTTTTGACTCTATCGAGACCTGGTCTGTTTTGGAGTCTCTGCAGCGATGCCAAGTCGACTGGCGATACATCCAAGTGCTGAGATGTCTTTATGAAAACGCGACAATGACCGTCCAAACTCAGGACCAGCGAACTGAACATATCCCCCTGCGTCGAGGGGTAAGACAAGGGGACGTAATATCCCCGAAATTGTTCTCTAACGCATTGGAGGATATGTTTAGGACGCTGGACTGGGATGGGCGCGGCATTAACATCAACGGCGAGTACATCTCACACTTGAGATTTGCGGATGACATCGTTATACTGGCTGAATCGGTGCAGGACCTGCAGCAAATGCTGGACGGCCTAGTTGATTCTTCTGCACGCATTGGTCTCCGGATGAACTTGGACAAAACCCAGGTTATGTTCAACGAACACGTAACCCCGGGACCGATTGCTGTCAATGGCGGTGCTCTCAAGGTTGTTCAAGAATACATTTACCTCGGGCAAACTCTGAAGTTTGGTAAAAACAACTTTGAGAGGGAGGCTAGCAGAAGGATTCAGCTGGGCTGGGCAGCGTTTGGGAAGCTTCGTCGAGTCTTCTCGTCGCGTATTCCACAGAGCCTAAAGACTAAGGTCTTCAATCAGTGCGTCCTGCCAGTTATGACTTACGGAGCCGAAACGTGGACACTCACGGTACGGCTGGTCCATAAATTCAAGGTCGCTCAGCGAGCTATGGAACGGGCTATGCTTGGGGTCTCTCTGAGGGATCGAATCCGCAACGAGGTGATCCGGCAGAGAACCAAAGCTGTCGACATAGCTCACAGAATAAGCAAGCTGAAGTGGCAATGGGCCGGCCATATTAGCCGTAGAACCGATGACCGCTGGGGTAGACGTGTTCTTGAGTGGAGACCGCGAATCGGTAAACGTAGCGTGGGACGCCCTCAGGCTAGGTGGAGCGACGATCTTCGCAGGCTGGCTGGTAGCAGCTGGATGAGAGTTGCCGAAAATCGAGTTGAATGGCGTGCAATAGGAGAGGCCTATGTCCAGCAGTGGACTGCTATAGGCTGATGATGATGATGATGATGATGATGAAGCAATGTATTAGCAATTTGCTTCAAAATGATTCAGAGTCCGATTGATAGTGTGTTACGCAATTAGGGTGCTGTGTCTCGTAATGTTAATTACAACAACAGACAGCTGAGCTGCTGAGCTGTTGGGCAGTTTGTTGCACCACTCTTTTTTGACAGCGAAAGGACTAGGAAGTGGTGAAGTTTTGGGGTACTGCGGCTTTTGATTTTACCAATACAGGTCTTGGCCTTTCTTTTTTTTAGGGTTCCGTACGTCCTAATGAAGGAAAGGAACCCTTATATAGGATCACTCGTGTGTCTGTCTGTCTGTCCGTCTGTCACTGCCAATTTGCTCCGAATCTACTGGACTCATTATTTACTTTTTAATACAGATGAACATACCCTAATCATCAAGAGATTCTTTAGACTGGTTCACCGGTTTCGAGTTTCGTATCATTCCCAATTTAATATTAAAAATGAGGTTTGTGATGACACAACATTAAAACCATTACCTATTCTCCAGGTACGAACCAGACCACAACCAGAACGGGAACTGCCGCTACAACCAGAACCCTGGGTACGTGGTGTTCTCCGCCATGGGATCCTTCTTCCTCCCCATGGCTGTGATGGTGTATGTGTACGCGAGGATATCCTGTGTGGTGGCGAGAAGACACCAGCAGCTGGCTAGCAGCACTAAGTGTAATAAGGTTGGTATTTAAACGTATAATGTACACTCCGTTCAAAGTTTTACCTGTGACAGCAGCAAGCGAATAGCAACCTTATAGCCACGACAATAAAGGTCATTGTAATTTTGACAGATTTGGGAATGGCAGTAACCCAATAGCAACCTTATTGCCAGGACAATAAAGAACACTGTGACTGACACACACATATCAACTCGGAAAGGGATCGTCACCGTCTATCAACTCGAGCCATTCAGTATTCTTTGTATGAAAATCCCTACTGCAACGCACACTAATCGGAATCGTAACGTAATCGCCTCGCCTCGGGACAAACTCACGAACCGCGGTGCGGTGCGTGGTCAACTTGCAGTTCCCGTGCTTACGGCTCGTCGTCCCCGCGCTTACGTCTCTTCGTCCACCCTTGCCCCTCTCACCCCTCCCGCGGCCTGCCTACAGCACCATCAACCAGTGGTCGGCGAGCCGTAAGCGCGGCGTCGCCTAGCCGTAGCCGAGTCGACGTGTCGGGGCTGCTGATCCGCTTTGGTTACGTGCTTACGTTAGGTTGACGCCTGTTTGATGGCGAGACGAAAGGCGATACGGTGACGATCCCTTTCCGAGTTGATATGTGTGCTATGACCTTTAAGGGTCACTTGCACCATAAATAACTAAACGCGTTTAAAGCTAAACATATGTTTAAAACATCAATCTGTCTCCGTCATCTTCAAACGAATGATCGAAACAGAACTATGTCTAGGCTTGCACGGTTGCACTATTTTGGTAAACCTTATTTTAGGTCAGACGTGTTTAGCTTAGTAGAACAAATGGGGTTGTGGTTAGGTAATAATAGCCGCTCCGTTTAAGCTACGCTTGCGGTTGGTCCGTGGATGGGTGACCATCTTCACATACCAAGACCCCTCCGTGCCTCGGAAAGCACGTTTTAAGCTGTTACTCACGGCTGTCATTCGTGGATCTTTGACAGTCGTTACGGGTCGTCAGAAGCCCGAAAGTCTGATAACCAATCTTACCAAGGGTATCGTGTTACCCAGTAACTGGGTTGTTGATCTTAGATTGATAGTTGACATCGGCTCAGTTGCCAAAGAACTGATCGGTTGTTAAACTTAAAAAAAGTTTTGGACAGTCAAACAAAGACATAAATCATCATCTAGCCTAGCCTATTCCCAATATTCTTGCCTGTAGGACCTTTCCACTATTAAATATCGACACTCGATATTTATTTTAATTGTAGCGCATGTTTTAGTAGTTTTTTACGGCACTTTTATAAGTTTACCTATAGGGCGTAAAAGATAACTCAGCACACTAACAACAACTGCATAATTCAAAAGGAATTTCAAGTTAGCTGCCCGTATACCAATCTTTATGTTCCACTGTACATACAGACGGCCAAAAAGTGAAAAACCAATATGGCACCACTATCGCCAATGTAGTGACCCAAAAAGCAGGACGAGGCGTCACTTCCTCCAAGATATTGCCACTATTAAATTACGAGACCATCCAAAAAATCACATCTGGCAGTATGGTTTTTTTGGATGGTCTAGCACAGTCAGTGTTTAATATATTTTGCACTTACAAAACATACCAGATGACTGTTCGGCTTGTAACAAGGTATGGACAGCGATAGTCTGAATTAAACTTGTATACTAGCTTCCAGACTTCTCACGGTTTTTACGACTTGAAAAAATATCGAGATTTCATGTTAACATGTACTAATATACTAACCCCCTTACTAATAAACGTATCAGATGAATAGTTACACACCGATTTCTCTCTTTCAGTCGTCAGTAATTTGACTTTCGAAAGAAGAAGGCAAAGCGTTGTGTAACTATACAGACGCTATACAACGTTTATTAGTATAGGGGTATAACTATTTAAAAAAGGGGTAAAATATGTTTAATTGTATTTAGAGGGTAATCTCTGAAACTGCCGTTCGGATATGAAAAATTCTTTTTGCATTCGATAGCCCAATTCTTGAGGAAGGCAATGGGATATAATTATAACATCACGCTATGACCTTTAAGAGCTGAACAAAAAGAATAAACGTCAGAAAGAACGCTAAGCCAAAACGAAGTGGTGGGTGGGGCAGTCGATGCGATGCGACGGGTTGGGTCAGGGGAGCAAGAAATGTCATGTGGACGAAGTCTGGGCATATCTCTGTGGAGCAGTGGTGGCCCAGTTGTAACGGACGTGACTTACTAGGTCGTAGGTTCGAACCCAGACAGGCGCTTTACTTTGTATAAATTATTTCATAACCGCTGCTCTCAAAACGTTGAAGGAAAACATCGTGAGGATACGCCGGTATCCTCACGATGTTCGAAGACTAGTGACATCTACCAACCCGCACTTGGCCCGCGTGGTAGATCCCAGTATTTCCTCTCACTGAGAGGAGGCCTGTGTCCCAACAGTGGGAAAATATAGGCTGAATATGCTATGTGTCTCCCTGTGAGTTTATATGTGGGATAAAAGACGCAGGCGCGCGTGAAGACTAGATTGATTGTCCGACCGATATTTCGGCCTATCGTAAAAACGGGGCGATCATCCGCGAAACGGTTTATAGATAGTCGCGAACTCTGTCTCGATACTGTGTTTAGATTGGCAATTTCAATCCTTTTGACCGGTTTTTTGACGGCGTGCGTGAGCGATTCGTTTCTAGTGAGTTACAGGGCTTAAGCTATTGAAGGACTACACGAGACACAATAGAATTTTTATTGTTTTTACGTCTGGGAGCGTTTGTTTATTTATTTATACTTTATTGTCTTACACCACAAAAAACATAACAAAAAAAAAATTATCGGAACACTAAAAATATACAATGGGCGGCCTAATCGCTTTATTTATTTATTATTCACAAAATCCACAGCACTTTGAAATTTTATATTTATTTATTTTACTATTTATGGTCACACATTGTAAAAAAGACAAGAAAAAAACAGAACAGAAAATTAGGTAGGTTTTCGCTTAAAATATTTATGCTAGTCTTACAGCCAATTACGGATTTACAATTTAATAACTATACATACATGCAACAGAAACAAACATACAGAATGAAGTGAAATGCTAGCACCATCTAAGCATTGCTATGTGTACAGTGTGAGTGAGTGTGTAGGAGTACCTTCCTTATATATACGCGATCTCTTCCAGGCAACATGGAATGGATAGTGATTTGTCTGGACATAAAATGGAGTTGTGATTGGTGCAATAATTAGTTTAAAAAATACTAAAATACATACACAGATATATACATATTATCCTAAATAAAAGAAACGTAAATATATACATATTAGATGCATACACGATGCAAGTATCTTGCTTGCTTACAATAAAATTGAATTAACATAATAAAATAAAATAAAAATTAGAGTCTAGAATATTTTTATTACTAGCTAGCCGTTCGTGCCGGGCGTCGCCCGGGTGAAATTTCCAACTTTCCTGGTGGATTTTCTAAAATATTTTTCTCATACAAAAATTGTCATGACAATTTATTACGAGGTATTCCACTCAGAGCACTGATTTGAACCGCACTTGGACGAACAGCACTTGACCAAATGGGTCGAGTCGTTCTCAAGAAAACAAAAGAATTTGAGAGAACTTGATTATTGCACTGCATCATCTAATTATTATCTGTAGCTGATGTTATTTTTGTTTTTCCACATAATACACAGACCCTTACTATGCCTTTGATCCCCGAGGGTTTGAGCTGAGAGCCACGTATTCAATAAGCCACAAATAGTCGGAAAAGTAAGATAGCTCGCTACATTGCGGTATGTGTCAACATCATGCGACGTTGCCAGACTTACGTAACAGCGACTCTTTAAAATGAAAGCGGTTCTTCTGAGAAAATGGTGTTTTGGGACTTTGAAGCAGTATATAGAAACATTATAGTTTCAATATATTGCAACTTTATTGTGAAAAACCGCAGGGCAATTGCGTAACACTCTATCAGTAGCAATGGGTTTCATTTTGACAGTTCAACAACATTCATTACGTTATTTACGTTGCTGAGCAAACACATTTTTCGAACATTTGGAGCAATGGATTAGCAATAAGCTTCAAAATGATTCAAATTGGGAGTAATAGTGTGTTACGCAATTGGGGTGCAGGTCATTGCGATATCGTCGACTTTGTAAGTGTAGGTACACAAGTTAATTTATGAGGTTTTGAACCTGAAAAGGGGCCATTGTACTCATTATTATTCTATAAACATCTAAACGAGGCCAACACAGAAATCACGAAATATACAGCTGATCCTTACATTCTGTCGAGTTATGCGAACATAATTCGAAGACATGTGCCATCTACCAACCAGCACTGGGCCCGCGTGGTGGATTACAGCCCACTCACTCTTGCAGAGAGGAGGCCTGTGGCCCAGCAGTGGGAACATTAAAAAGACTGATTATGTATGCGAACATAAATGTAGAGAACAGCAGATTTTTTATTTCGGGTACAGATTAGTAAGACGTAACATGACATGTAACACAAATGAGCCGTTCAACATTATGCAATGCAACATGAAATGTAACACAACAACTATCGTCCGTTCACAGGTTATTTTCCCTCCGAGTTTGCATCACTGTCAGAAACACTGTGATCTTTATTGCCGTTGCAATAAGGTTGCTATTGGGTTGCTGCCATGACAACTTTGTCAAATTCACGGAGATCTTTATTATCGTTACAATAAGGACGCTTTTACTTAACGTAACTTAAGTGGCAGTGGGCAGGGCACATTACTCGCAGAACAGATGGCCGATGGGGCCGAAAGGTTCTGGAGTGGCGACCGCGAACCGGAAAACGTAGCGTTGGAAGGCCTCCCACAAGGTGGACCGAAGACCTTGTGACGGGCGCAGGAACTCGTTAGATGCGAGAAGCACAGAACCAGTCGAAGTGGAGGTGCTTGGGGGAGGCCTATGTCCAACAGTGGACCTCTTACGGGTGAAATGATGATGATGAGGGGTGCTTTTGGGTTGCTGCCTGTCAAAGGTAAAATAATTGTGAACGGACTGTATGCGAGTTTGTTTCAATGCCGGTTTTCTGAAATGACGTTCACTAGGTGGCAGCACTGTGACATCAGGTCTGGGCACCTGTCAAAAGTGTCAAAAGTGTCAAAAGTGTTGGTAAGACTGGTTGTCAGACTTTTGGGCTTCTGACTACCCGTAACGACTGTCCAAAATCCACGTATGACAGCCGAGACCAATGGCTTAACGTACTCTCCGAGACACGGAGGGGCCTCGGTATGTAAAGATGGTCAACCATCCACAGACCAACCGCGGTAGATGGTCACCCATCCACAGACCAACCGTGGCAGATGGTCACCCATCCACAGACCAACCGCGGCAAGGTACATTTTAGATATTTATATGTGACCAAATCGGTAAAATTCAGCAAAGAAAGGGCTTTTGATTGAATAAATAATTGGGATAAGGATAATGGTGTTAATGATAATGAAAAGGCTTTCGAGACAGTCCTACTTAGTCGTCGTATTTGTAAGACTTTGATAAAATTTCCAAGTACTTTCTCTATCAACCCGGAACGAAATCAACAGTCTTACCTAAATAAGATACTTGATCCAGTATAAACCAGAATAGATTTCAATTTCGCTAAAGCTTTCTTACTCCCATTATTTTGTCAAAGTCTACATTGAATTTACTGTAATTTGTTCAATGAAAGCTTGTGAGAAGCTGCTCTTTCCGAATTCCACGCCGATAAAGTTAGCCTCAAAGAGATGTATTCTTCGACTAAAAGTCATTTGATTTCTCTATTAAATAAAGTCCTCCAGAGCGTATTTCGGCCACGGCGGCCAATCGCAACGGAGACTAGCCTTCGTCGCGGGAGACATTATAGTGCACAAGTGTGCGCGCAGACACAATTTCAATAAACGTTATTATTTATTTATTTACAATTTTCTAAAATAGCATCCTGGAGACACCTGTACCTACTTGAAGAACCGTAGCGTAGGGGTCTCGGATCATAACATCGCTTCAATAAAATTAAAACTAATAACGTGCAAAGAGTAGGTGAATTGAAGAATAGAGAGAGAGAGAGCCCTCTGTCGGCGAGCGGCGCTGGTGATTTGTTGTTTTCATTTTTACGATAACTGGCCACTAGCCCTTTCCGTGTGTTAAATATGTCACCATTTGTAGTGGCCCGTTTTATAAAAAGTCCTGACATCAAACACCCGACAGACTCAACACCCGTCTAGCGTCTGGTCGAAGGTTCCTCCCTTTTCTATGAATGATAAGTGAACTTTACACCCTGTTCCTCATACCTCTATAAGCCCATAACATTTGGATCGAGTAGATAATATGCAAGTTTTGATGTGACAGTTGATAATTTTTCGCGATTATGATGTTTCTGATACAAGCTGTATACCTATACAAACGACCCTTCGATGGTCGTTATGAAAAAACACGAGGGAAGATTAGGTATATCGTACCTTAGTGAGTTGTTTTCATGCCTTGATCCGGTAAACAACATCTGTTGTGATGTGTAAGTATGTTTATTTGTGATGTTGTTGTTATGTAGCCCTTTTGGGGTTGATGTCGCGTAATGCTTCGAGGATAATGTTACAAGTATTTTAATACTTGGAGTATTGGGTTTATCTGAGATCTGTTTATAGATCAAATTATTTTCTAATAATTGTGGTATTTGTAAATAATATTAGCCAATTAATATATATTATGAACCAGCTGACTCAACAGACGTTGTCATGTCCAAACAAACATTCATACAAATAACCTATAGAAAAAAGACTAAGTTTTTTTTTTTAATTTTTCTTAGATACCATTAAAAATATCCAAATCGGTCCAGCCGTTCTCAAGTGATGCGTTTACCAACGAACAACATTTCATTTTTATTTATATAGATTAATTTGTTTCATTCTACTTTATTATCATCACTATAAACATCGACTTTAACTACTTCTGGGCGCTTCCTCCGTCGTGGGGGTGACAGAGGGGCATGCAGGGCTCTTACCGGCTAAAACCACCGCGGTGTTCCACCTCTACCGATGGCCGGGGGTGCGGGATTTGCATAACCATTCACCGCTCCCCCGACAGGCCTCGACCCGCTGTTCCTCAGCGGGTCTCACCTCCCCGTGCGCCCATTCCTATAATGGCCGCACCCACTCCCGAGTGGCGCGCGTGGAACACTGCAGCGCCAACTCGGGCCTGTCTGGTCGGATGACGGACGTCCCTAGTCCGCCGACCGCAGGCCACCATTCATGGAGGTCGCAGATCGTTTTGCGCCCTTCTCGGGGGGCCCTTATTTGGGGTCGTCGCAACCTATCTATTTCCTCCATACATCTCTATTAGTCGTCGTCTCGGTAGTCATCAGCTATAATTATCATCTTTCACACATTTCATCCATCGTTTATTTGGTCTTCCCCTTAGGCTACGGACACGAAATCAGCGGGCGCGGCGCGGCGGCGGCGGCGCGGGGAGCGGCGCGTTTCAATGCACAGATTTATATGGAACTGGCCTCGAAGGCTCGAGCGAAGCGCACCAGTCTAGCAGTGCCCACTCGTCTGCATTGACGTAGTTTTGTGCATTTTTTTTTGCTTTTTTAACGACCGACGTTTCAGAATGTTGTATCAAAAAGATGTTGACGTTGCTGTTTAGACTTTCGTTCGCGAACAAAGACACTAATTTCTCATAACACAACACTACGCCGCTCTAGCGCCACGCGATCTGCCCGCTGGCTTCGAGACCGGGTCTGCGTTGCCGCTCCGCTCTCCGCACCGCCACCGCCGCCGCCCCGGAATCGTTGACTTCGTGTCCGTGGCCTTAAAGCCATCTCTTTGTCATGACATAATTTAATTTATTGTTTTCATTATAACGTTGGCATTCATTCCATACTAACGTATGTCACTGTTATCTCCTCTTCTTTATTCCTTCATCATCTGCCTAGCCTTTTCCCAACTATGTTGGGGTCGGCTTCCAGTCTAACCAGATGCAGCCGAATACCAGTATTTTACATGGAGCGACTGCCTATCTGACCTCCACAACCCAGTTACTGGGTAATACGATACCCCTTGGTAAGACTGGTTGTCAGACTTTCGGGCCTCTGACTACTCGTAACGACTGTCAAAGATCCACGAATGACAGCCGGGACCAACGGCTTAACGTCCTTTCCGAGGCACGGAGGGGTCTCAGTATGTAAAGATGGTCACCCATCCACAGACCAACCGCGGCAAGCGTAGCTTAACCTGATCGATCGACCTGTGCGGCTGTTATTATTTAGCCACGGACCCCTCTCCCTCTTCTTTATTCCTTATTTTCTAATATTTATTATAATTACGCCAAAAAACAATACATAGGGACACGCACTGGTAGATATACTTTATATCGCAAAAAAGCATTTCGACTGTGTGCTATTAACCATCACCCTAAAATTGCGTAACACACTATCAATCGGAATCGGAATCATTTTGAAGCAAATTGCTGATCCATTGCTTCATAAGTTCGAAAAATGTGTCTGCTCAACACGTAAATAACGCAATGAATGTTGTTGAACTGACAAAATGAAACCGATTCCGATTGTTAATGTATAACGCAATTGCCCCGCAGGGAGAGGACAGAGGAATGCGTTACTATGGAATGGACGCCAACGACCATGTGACCGCGCTTCGTTAAGTGTGTGTCCATTGTGTGACAAACCGTTCAATACTTTTTACGTCTTTATATTTCCTTACAACAGAATGTAAATAACACCTTACCCTTTTCAATATCTAAACATACTCGAATGTACAGACGCCAGCACATCAACCTACCCGAAACTGTAAAAATTTCTCAATCAATTATGAACGTTATGCTTCAGCAACAAAGTTGAAAATGTATTAAAGAAATTTGACAGATTGTAGGAGGTTGATGTGCAGCTGGCGTCTGTACAAGCGTGTCAGAACGCGCCCTTACAGCCGCATTCAGAAAAGTGGAGAAATGGCCTGACAAAGCTATTCTTAGCCCTTTCAATGCTCATTGGGATAGGAAAAGAGTATTTTATTGTCAATGTCAGCAAGCCCTCTTAGTTGTGAAAGCAGCTAACATTATACATGTTTATAAATATAACATATAGACTGTGATGGGAGTAGCGCAGTTGAAAAGATGAATAAGAAGGTTATTGATCTATTGATTGACAGTTTCAGGTAGCTTGATGTGCGTCTGTACTATTGTACAGACGCACATCAAGCTACCTGAAACTGTCAAATTTTCCCAATCAACTTTGAACATTATGCTTTAGCATTAAAGTTGAAAATCGATTAAATTTGACAGATTGTAGTAGCTTGATGTGCTGGCGTCTGTACATTACAATACGTGTGACTTAAGTAGTTCATTATTGCACGGCCTGAAATTAGCACTCGAGCATAGTGAACACTCGAGCATATTAGCGCAAGTCGATGATTATTATTATTATTACATCAAATGAACATTATACCTTTTGATCAATAGCGCAAATGTTGTTATCGCAAATAAATATTCGATGAAATGAAAATTATGTTAATCAATATTATACAAATTGATTATTTTCTTAAACGTTGTTCGAATTAGTAACATTACATCAAAAGTTGTTATCCCAAACAAGGGTGAACCGACTATCTGCCCGGGCGGCTGTCTCGATAGCCGCCCGAAATCTGCCTCATTACTTCGCAAGTTGCGTGACAGTCCCAACATCATTCTGCAGATGTTGGGACTGTCACGCAACTTGCAAAGTAATGAGGCAGATTTCTTGCGCCATGCTGCGTCAAAGCTGTCAGCGCGCGCGTCGGCAAACATCGCCGACGCACTGCAGAAGCGTGGCAGTCGCAACAGCACCCTGAATGCATAGTTTAAAAAAAAGGTATAGTTAGGAATCGAACTATATTTTCACAAAACCATTTTTATTATAGTAACAAGGATTTTAAATAAAAGCATCCTTAATCAATTTTTTTTTAAAACAAAATATTGAGGAGCTGTTTCTAAATAGGTCTCATACACTCACGAAATAATTTTTGTCTTTTTCTCATATAGTTGGTTTTTGTCCCAAAGCAGATGGAATAAGTCAACCTGTATAGAACTGGGACTCGTAAAACAAACAAAATAATATAAATCTTTATTAAAACATCCATTACGGGTCCATTACGGGTCCAAGTCCACTTATGTAGGGAATCTGAGATTTTTTTGATAATAAACATTCTTTGGCCAAATTTTTATTGTTGGGTTTGATCTACTTTTGGTTTTTACGACTACCTACTTCATTGCCATTTTGTGATAATAAATGGATGGCAAGCGAGATTGTTCAATTTAGGAGATACTTTAATTAATTATCAATCAATCTTGGGGACAGCGGGTCGGCCTGTCTTACTCCCCTCTTTTTGGGGAGTTTGGGCCCACAGAACAGTAATTATCTGGTCTGTGTTTGGGCCACGGTTTCTATTGGCCTCTATACAAGGTGTAACAGAATAAACGCATGTTCTGAAAGTAGTTTGTTCTTAATTGGTAGGTATTTTTTTTTTAATTATGTATTTTGCCATACGGAATACATTTTAATTATTTTTATTGAGTTCCGCTATCCCCATTCAATGGGAACAGCGTCAATGGGGATAACGGGAATGGACGTTACAGAAAATTAAATCTTATTTCAAGGCAATAAGTCTTATTGCTTTGAAATAAGATTTAATTTTCTGTGGCTAAATTGTTTAGACTCAATTTTAAATGCATAAAGTATTGCTAGGGTCAACACGATTTTCTTTATAATAAATAGTTAGCTTTAAAAAAATAAGTTTTATTGTATTAATTCTTTTAACTCAATACTCTAATTGGGATGTGGTCTTCCGTTAATTATGCTACATAGCGCATCAGGGATGTTTGCAGAGGCAGGTTTAGACGACTTATAGGCAATCATGTAGCCTCTCTGATGCGGCGGGTGAGGGGTAGCACTAACAGCCTCTTGGTCACTGTGGCCGATAGGGCGGAAGGACTAATACTCAGGCACTGGACCAGGACAGAAGTATTGCATTCAAATCATGCCTTGAAATAACATTGTAATGTTGTTTTTGATTATTGATGTTGTACCTAATGTATTTGATTATTGTATTATTAATGATTTTGACATAATTAATGGTGATTTTGACATTATTAGTAATTATTACCAAAATTTTGCAAATGTAAGTACTAACACTAGTGTTTAAGATGTGTATGTAATTACTAACAAATTGGATTTTATGATCTGGATAAATAAATGATTATTATTATCGTATAGGTATATGTATATTACATTTCCTTAACACCAGCTTTCCCAAATGTTTGCGTGTGTTACCGTGTCGAAAGCCTTTTTGTAATCAATAAATGCGAAATATAGGGGTGGGTATAAATAGTTGTCAGGCTTTCGGCCTTCTGAAAGAAAGAAAGAAAGAAAAAGGTTTATTTGGACACAGTTCGTGAAACAGAAACCACCCGACCACCCGTAACAACTCTCCAACCCGTCATAACTTAATTATCTAGATTTGAAATTGGTCCAGCTGCGCAATGATTGGAGTTCACTCACGATGAAAATAGTTTTAGTTAAAACAGATGATGTTAGGGATATAAAATAGGGATGAAGACGGGGTAAAGTAAACGAAATTCTATTTAGTCCGTCAGTTAGATTATCAAAAAATAATAGACACATATTTTTTCTAATGTCAATCAACCAAAAAATTACAAAGATAAAGCGTGTCAAAGTTTGGGAGTGGGGGCTCGTGACGTCACGTGTAGGTAAAAATTGTACCAACACGTGACGTCATGCGACATTTCAAATCAATATATATCTGTAATGTTTTGATTATGTGAAAAAAGAAAAAATACGTGGCCAATACTTTTTAATAATCTACCTGATAGACGAAGAAAAAAAAGTTAGTCGTCATCCCTATTGTGTAGCTACATTTTGTTGCGGTCTCTCCAAAAGAGCGCAACACGAAAGTGCAAATATTTTCTACTAGAAAAGTAGGATATACGGACATTATTCTAACCAAATCCCATTGTTCCAGAAAGGAAAACTCTCCTGCATCCGCACCGAATCGGAATCCGGATCAGACAAGATGTCGTTACGACAATCAGCTTCAAAACAGACTTCAAAAAACTCCACACAACACAGCGACTGTTCATCACAAGACCACAAATGCCCCTGCTGCTTCAGACAGGAAAAGAAAAAGAAATATAGAAGTAAAGAAAAAGAATCCAGATTCTACAACAACGATGTCACATTCAAAGCGAACTTTAAATATAAAAACACCACAAGACGAACTCATTCTATGAAGGAACATGTAGAAAATAATCGTGTTTCTTCTTTACGGAGAGAGACAAAAACCGCACAAACTTTAAGCCTCGTAGTCGGCGGTTTCGTTGCCTGCTGGCTTCCATTTTTCCTTTACTACCTCCTCACCCCTTTTATTCCAAGTAATTACGTGAATCCAGTTCTAATGTACATACTTACGTGGTTAGGGTGGTTTAATTCAGCAATAAATCCCTTTATATATGCTTTTTATTCCCCTGATTTCAGAGTAGCGTTCTGGCGGCTCACGATAAAAAAGTGCAAGAAAAATAAACGTTAAGAATGTAAGTTATTTTGCGACTCGTAATAGGTACTTTCGTAGTTTATATTACAGCAAATAAACGGGAATCAGCCACTGGTAAAACAGATCCGAGATAGACTGACAAGTCTCATTTGCGTTTGGTGAACAGTCAATACTCGATCTTACCGAAACGGGATACGCTTCAAATTCTTTAGCATTGAGGTTTTGTCTGTATATCTACGGATTCGTAAATAATCGCAAACATCTTTCAATACGGTATTTGCATTTGATCCCTTCAGATCAGCTTCGTCAGATCTCAGTTTTATGAATTCGTTGCAAAAGACGTTCTATGCTTGTTCTAGTTTCATTTTTATAGTTGGATTTTTTACTATTTCCTGGTTCATTAGGTACTTACTCGGCTTGGTATCCGCCATTTTGAATGCGAATAGTAAAATGCTCCTTTGATAGTCCACTGTGATATGAGGGATACTACCGTTGGCTATTAAGCTCCTACCTAAAGTTGGAAATTGGCAAAATTGTTTTAGCATCGTATAAAGTTTTTGGCGCTGTTGGTATTTTGTTCAGTGAGTTATTTTGATTATTTGGAGCACCTATTAGGTAACCGTTTCAACGTTTCCTTCGTCAAACTTTTTAGGCTATGTTTGAATTAAATTGGTGATCACCCGCACCCTAATTGCGTAACAGACTATTACTCTCAATTTGAATCATTTTGAAGCATATTTCTAATCCATTGCTCCTTAAGGCCGTTTTCCCACTGGCATTTTACGAGCGTTGGCGCTTTTCCAACGTCTGTGCAGCGCCAACGTTGCGCAGACGCGGCGTTAACGTCGCGAGTTTCAGGGGTAACCCTCACCCGCGCCCACACAGACAGAGCGGGACGGCGTGATA
Source organism: Hydraecia micacea (assembly GCA_914767645.1). NCBI lineage: Eukaryota > Metazoa > Arthropoda > Insecta > Lepidoptera > Noctuidae > Hydraecia > Hydraecia micacea. Next base: position 3,830,061 of record OU611798.1, read on the forward strand.
TTGTACCTGTTGCCAAAAAACGCAAGACGTCGCGTCTGCGCAACGTTGGCGCTGCGCAGACGTTGGAGAACTGCCAACGCTTGTAAAACGCCAGTGAGATAGCGGCCTTAGTTTGAAAAATGTGTCTGCTCAACAACGCAAATAACGCAATGAATGTCTTTGAACTGTCAAAATGAAAGCAATTGCTACTGATAATGTGTTACGCAATTACCCCGCTGGAGAATCAAGTGGAGAACAGTAGAGATGGAAGCCCCATTAAAACATGAATATAAGAGTAGGCAATAGAATAGAAAACATTTATTTGAAACAGGAGTCCATAGGGTTAGTAACAATTTAACTTAACTTCTAGTGTTAGCAGCGGGGCAATTGCGTAACACACTATCAATCGGAATCGGTTTCATTTTGACAGTTCAACAACATTCATTGCGTTATTTACGTGTTGAGCAGACAAATTTTTCGAACTTATGAAGCAATGGATTAGCAATTTGCTTCAAAATGATTCAGATTCCGATTGATAGTGTGTTACGCAATTAGGGTGCTGGTTACAGACTCAGATCTACAATTAAAATTCAATGTGGAGCTACATCCACCTCCGCAACATCGGGGAATCCCACCGATCTGCGAACACATTGTTGCGTTGAACGCGCGTCATCCGGGATGCACATCTATTCATAATAATGGTAGCAAACCATATTGGCTACTAGCTGCGCCTCGCGGTTTCACCCGCATAAGCGTCGATCCCGTGAGAATTTATAAATGACGAGTCGAAAGAAACGTGGCGCCATCTATTATCATAACAACATTTTTGTTGTTTTCCTCGGGAACAGCACTTTTTTTCGGGATGAAAGGTACCCTATGTCCGTTTCTGTACACCTGACAACGTATATGCAAGATTTCAGGATGATCGGTTCAGTGGTTTAGGCGTGAAAAGGTAACAAACAAACTTACTTTCGCATTTATAATATTAGTTAGGATTTATTATCCGCAAACATCTATGATGACGTCATGGGAGCCGCAGCAGTACTCTACTCTCAGTGTATTATTATATTGAACGCGTAGTTCATTATATGCCCGCTGAGTGAAGTTGACCCACAGGTTGCACTTGTTGAAGGACTGACAGTAAGTTTTGAAAAGCATCACTTTATCAACTGACTTGTAGACTGTAGTTATATCTTTTGTAAGCCAAAAATGATTGATTTTCTACAAAATTATATAAAAAGTTAAATTGGTCTATTGCATAAATAAAATTCCTTTATCCAAATAACAAATCTAACTTGAAAACAAACAAGACGAAAATCTTACTGAATTGTTACAGACTGACGTATATTTTGTTATCTATAATACAAATTATAATAAATATCCCTTCCACAATACTTGACTATATTATGGACCTCAAATCACAGTGGATTTTGCAATATAACAAGAAAAACCTTTTAAGGTGTTCACTAAGAAATATTGTTTAAGGACTCCTTTATCAATCAAAATTATGCTGTTGAAACATGGTGGCAATTTGTTACTGTTATGGATGAATAAGAATAACTTTAAGTAATTTATATTTGTCTAGTTTTGCAGGTTTTTTTTCTGTATTTTTGTCAAATCTATACTGATGTAAATCTTATTAATGCACAAATTGTTTAAGACTAAGCTCAAACTTGGCTCGCACGATAACTGATTGAATTCATTCATTATGTTTGTAACTAATTCTAATGTCCGATAGTTATAATATCTAAATATTTTTCTGAACTACCTTTAGGATGATGTATAAGTCTAAATAGAAACTGTAAAAGATAAAATAAATACATATAATTGAAAAAAAAAACTCGTAATATTTTGATTGCACTGGAATTTGCTGTTACAGTCACATTAAAAAGTTAAGGCTGATTTGTTGAAATTATCCAAAAGTTATAGGTACCTACATAAAAATAGTACCATAATAAATTTATTGTAAATGGAATTAGATATAATTAATGTAACACGTAATGTTCTGTAAATAGAAAATGTTTTATACAACAATAATAATAATATTATCATCTAGATAAACTACGTTAGTAACTCAGTCATCACTTACATACTCGTACATCGATCTCATAGACTTAAGATTAAAATAACAGTGTTCCGTTTCTGTTAGTACCTACTGTGCATCGATATTAAGTTAGACATTTATTGTTACTACCATCATCTGCCTAGCCTTTTCCCAACTATGTTAGGGCTTCCAGTCTACCCGGATGCAGCTGAATACCAGTATTTTACATGGAGCGACTGCCTATCTGACCTCCACAACCCAGTTACTAGGTAATACGATACCTCTTGATAAGACTGGTTGTCAGATTTCGGGCTTCTGACGACCAGTAACGACTGTCAAAGTTACACGAATGAAAGAGCCGGGACCAATGGCTTAACGTGCTTTCCGAGGCACGGAGGGGTCTTGGTATGTAAAGATGGTCACCCATCCACGGACTAACCGCGGCAAGCGTAGCTTAACCTGATCGATCGACCCGTGCGGCTGTTATTACTTAGCCACAAACCCCTCATTTATTGTTACTACCATAGTGATATTTTGTATAATAAACTAGCGGCCCCTCCCAGATTCGCACGGGTGCAATTTTATTGTTTTTCGAATTTCCGTTATAAATTTTCTTTCATACAAACCTTGTCCTGCCAATACCGAACACAACAAAAAAAAGAATGATCCAATTTGGTGCAGTCGTTCGGAAGTTATGCACGTACAAACATTTCGGCGATTCATTTTTATTTTATAGATGGAGCAGATAAAAAGCTTTGATAAATGGTTTTATTTCAGAGCCCATTTCCGTTGTTAGGTACTGGACAACATCTAGAAGATAAATGACATGAATTTGCTTATTAAATAGTTTGTTAAGCTCAAAATGCGTAGATTTTATTTAATATTACTAAATCATCATCATCATCATTTCAGCCGAAAGACGTCCACTGCTGGACATAGGCCTCCCCCAAGCACCTCCACTTCGACCGGTTCTGTGCTTCTCGCATCGCATCCAACGGGTTCCTGCGGCCTATTACTAAATAGTTCGGTGAAAAATGTTTTAAGAGACTACCTACACTGAAATGAGAACTATGAACATTACTTTTAGGATTGAACGATGGAATTTATTAAATGTGCCTAAGAATTGTTTTCTTAGAACGTCAGAATGAAATTCTCGGAAGAAGTTAACAATTTAATAAAGCACGATTAGTTGAAATGTTATCCAAAGAACGCTATCCAAAGACATTCCTTATTTAATAACTTGAGACAATATTCATTAAGATCATTACTGAAATTACAAAACTTGACGTTTTATCAAAAAGCTGCTTACAATAATGAGAAGTGAGTAAGTCATTAATCATGAATGAAGACGGCTTTTACGCAAAATTGGCTCTTGTACATGTGTTAGGAAAAATACAGCACTGGCCGCTTTTTATAAAGAGAAGGAAATAAGAATTAACTCGTAGATACACTTTCCTCGTAGAGACACTATTGAAAAAATCTCGCTTCTGTTTCTTATAGATTCATTTTCGTTTAGTACAGCAAAACAGAAAAGAGAGTTCTACTGAACAGTTCTACGGTAGAACTAATGGGATATTTTGCAAATAGTGGGAGTCTCTATTTCCCACTTGTTCTACCTGTTCCATCGGTAGAACTAATGGGAAATTTTGTTCTCACTAGTACTAGCGTCTACTGACACATGGAATTTTTTTTGCACACTTGGCGAATGAGAGGTAGACCGAAAAGTGGAAGGAACATTTTGACCGACACGTCAAAAGGCGTGCAAAGCGAAAGATACTTCGTTCCAAATGCGTATCCCACGATACCTCTCGTTTTATTTTTCACCGTAACTACTTTATTTTTACCCGGCTACGGCGAAGCAAAAAGGATATCATTATCAATCTTGATAATTTTGAAAGATACCTATTGCCAATCCATTGATTCATATGTTCGAAAAATTTGTCTGCTCAACAACGTAAATAACGCAATAAATGTTGTTGAAGTGTCAAAATGAAAGCCATTGCTACTGATAGTGTGTAACCCAATCAACCCGCTGGTGCTTGCTAAAACAAATTACTCTTCCAGACAGTCACACCATAATCTATGATTAAAACTATAGAAAAAATCCACTATATTAAGGCTGAAAGCGGTAATACCGCCCTGCAAAAGTTAGATAAAGAAATCATAAAAGTAAAACGCTCTGGACGAGAACACGACACGAAGCGTCCAACATTCAGAAATCCAAGTTATTATCTTACAAAGTAAATTCATCTTATTTTTTGTTGTCTTATTGAAATTGTTTGTGGATAAAACGAAGAATTTAAATTATAATATATAATATAATATTCCACAACTATCACACAACGCCATCTAGTCCCAAGCTAAGCAGAGCTTGTGTTATGGGTACTAGACAACTGATAAACATACTTATATATTTCTAAATACATACATATTATAGATAAATTACAACCAGACACAGAACAAATGATCGTGCTCATCACACAAACATTTGTCCTGGGTGGGAATCGAACCCACGACCTCCGGCATAGCAGTCAGGGTCACTAACCACTAGACCATCAGGTCTGTCATCATGACATGTCATTATGACTTTTTACACTGAATTAGTTTAAAATTGTTTAAGTCGTAACAGCAAAAACATGTTGGAATTATGTTTTACTAGCCCGCGAATTCGTCTGCGTTAAATTTCACCCTCCACCATTCACCCTCTTAGGGGTGGAATTTCGAAAAACCCTTTCTTCGTGGATAATTTTCATAAAGAACACACCCTCCAAAATTCATGTCTCTAGGACCAGCGGTTTAGGCTGTGCGTTGATATACCAGTCAGTCAGGACTTTGAATTTTAAAACACAATGAAATAACGAAGTAACAAAAAATATACAAAAAGATGGGAATCATCATTCTCCTGCCCGTATCCCAATGTATTTGTGGTCGGCGCAACGGGTATTTTTTTTTCCATACTTTTCTGTGACATTTATTTTTCAAATGTTGCAGCATCATGCTGAGATAGGAGCCTTTTGGCTTCGTATAGGACGTTCTGTTTCATTTTTGTTTTTATTACTCTTTTTTTATATAACTTGGATTTTTATTTTTTACTGTGTTTAGTTTAGTTTGTGATCTTCCTATACGAGTCTCAATAAATACTTTTTCTTTCTTCACCCCCTTTCTAGCCATATCATCATTCACACAGTCCATCCATCGTTTCTTTTGTCTTCCCCTACTCTTATAGCCATCCACAATCATACTCAAAACTTAATTACACTTACTCAAAACACAAGCTTCGAAAATAGTAATTATTCTGTGAATTTTCTTACAACAACTAAGTAATAATTAAGTACACTTTTCGAAGCCGTAAGTTAGCAACGAACAATAAAATACGAAGAATTAGAACAATATAATTAATACCAGGCACTTTAGCTGAATAATTTAACCCCCCAAATAACCGCTATAATATATAAATTGTTAACAAGCGAATTTTACTAAATAACCATTGTGTTGTATTTTCACGAAACTGCCATTAGCGGTAGGAAGCACTTTATTAGCTTTTGAAACAATACATAGAAGGCTCTATAGCTCGGTAGTAATTAAGAATATTGTTGTTAAATAGGTACAGTCAACAAAAGAGATAAGTATGCAGGATCGTTGGATATAGTTGAAGTTTAGTAAGAAACCGATGGATGTTGTCGACTGAAATTTAATATGATAAATGAGCCGTTTGTTTTCTGTTAATAAAATTAAATTTTATTCGAGAACATCCATCGGTTTCTTACTAAACTTCAACTAAGTATATCCGACGATCCTGCATACTTATCTCTTTTGTTGACTGTACTTGCGAAAAATGAAGATAAATTTTTCAGAAATGTTGGAAATTCTCCGGACAAAAGTAAATTATAGTTCTCTGGGAATGTGTTGTTTTTTTATTGTACCGCTGTTTATTTTATTGTGATCGTTGTATTTTTTATGGGCTGTTATGTTTCCTGTTCCGTTGTGATAACAGAGGTGATGAAATAATTTACTCAAAGTAAAGCGCCTGACTGGGTTCGAAACTACGACCTACAACTCGTAAATCGAGGCCGTTACCACTGCGCCACCACTGCTCCTTAATGTTCAAAAAGACAAATCCACCTAATTCCTTAATTTCTTTTTTCTTGAAGACTACTTGTAAAATAGAATAGAACATCAAAAATCCGATCTGATTTTTACATCTGGAACTGGAATAAAATCGGGAATGTAGGTAGTCTAGAATAACGGTTTTGCTCCAATAAACATATATTATATATGGCAAAAATCGACGTCGGCCCAAATTCCGCTCGAGGAATGTGGAATTTTGTCAAGTCTAGTCTAGCTCCGATGTTGATAGTCAAATCGTAAAATTGTACGAATTCTAGAAATATTTTCTTCGCTTCTGAAGAGACAAGAGATTCGTTGTATTTGAAGTAATCTACCTACGTATATAACTGAAGATCTATTCTGTACAAAAAATAAAGAAAGAAAATACGTTTGCGGCAAAGATAACGCAGAGAAAGAACACAAAAAAAGAACAAGTTGGGGGAAAATATACGTCACATCCACAAAAACCTGCCATCGCTCAGCATAATGCTAAGATCCTATGCGAGACAGAACTCCAGCGCTGGTTTTTAGCCAAAATCACACCGTGAAAACTTATGTGAAGTGAACTGTCAATAGTGTCAAATACGTATGCAGGCAGCTTACCACAGCTACCTTTTATATTGGTCAAGTATTTGACATGAGTTCTGTCACAGTCAATAAGTCTAAGTGCGTTTATTTGCAGCCGTCACCGGGACGTTACCAAGAGCGACATGACAGCGCCGAAGTTAAGTAGTGATACATACATTTACTAAGGCCGCGTGTCCACCGCACGCCCGTCACTCAATTGCCGTCATCCCGGCCGCTGCTGAAGTTTTGAGTAACCATTCGAAACTCTGGCTTTTGGCGTTCTAGCGCTAGATCTCGGCCCAAGGTCGTGACAAGCCAACAATATGCCGATAAAACGTACTTGGTACTCGTAACCTCAGACCAACAAAAAAAGATAGACAGCGCGCCGCGAACATTAAAAGTGAAGCCACCTTTTTATCTATGTGTGTATTGAAGGGTTGCCATTTGTTAAATTTTTTCCCTATAATTTGGGGATATTTGTGTGGGTAGGAACTAGTATAATATTGTACGAGTATTGTTGAGTATGGTATAGTACCTCAATTGTTTAGATTTAAGAAGGACTTCTATTAAAAAAAAACAACTCATATTTTCAATCAACTTTATTAAATATTATTATATTATTTATTTTTAATTTCATTATTAATTGGAAACCTAAAATATTAAATACATATAAAAAGAAAATGGGAATATAACTCGAAGTAAGAAATCATATTTATATGTATACTTAGATTAATCGAATGGGGAAATTTTAAATCGTCTTATGGCAACTTCCGCACTTTATGTCACTGCTTTCGTTCGTTGAGGTTTTTTGTTCCAAGTAACCTAAAATTCATAGATAGATAATAAAGAAACGATGTTATTTCAAGTACTTATAAGTGAAAAGCGATTTCGTGAGACTTTTTGTGTGATTTTGCAACTTTTCACTACACAGGAAGGCATAATTATATTTTTTAAATCTATGTTATCTTGACGACGACTTGTGACAAACTAAGAGCAATGAGCATGGTTTTAGTGTAGGTGTGTGCGTGAGCGTGTATGTTTACTTGCAGGAGCACGGTTTTATGGCTTCACTTTTGATGTTAGCGGCGCGCTGTCTATCTTTTTTTGTTGGTCTGAGCTCGTAACGCAAACCACCAGTTGTGGAATGGTGAAGGCTGATGACGATGTGCCGGTTATAATTCACTTTTTAGTTGTATTTACCCCACACAAATTCAATTAACAATAGTGCATTGAAGAATTGAAGACACCGACTAGAAGAATGCAGTACCTACATTTATGTATATAACTTCGTAAATAAATGTGACTCAGGCTGGCTGGACAAATCTTCAAAATTGCTCGCTTTTAACTAGGTCAATAGGGCACTTTATGTGACGGCTAAACACCCTTATTTCAGAATTTGTAACGCTACAGAATCTTAGATAATCGATCGAAAACGTGTCCAGCCATCTTGAAAAACCACTTTTCGCTGGTCTCTCAATCTCGGTAACGGAAGTGATTTTGACGACTTTTTGCATATCAACGGGCGTTACATAAAATTGTAACAGGCATCGAGCTAAAAGCTTTGTGGTACGTACAGCGGTTTAGTAGAAAAATGCAAAAATCTGTGTCCAGCCAGCTTGAATTTACGTATAAAACTTTTGGCTGGCACTTCCGAATCTCAACAACGGGAGCGTTTTCGAATATGGTTACTTTACTAACATTTAGTAACGCAATTTGTAACAGTAATAACGTTTGATTTATGGCGTTACATGTAAGGGTTTACGAGAAATCAATAAAAACTTAATGTCCAGCCAACCTGAAATCAAGCTGGCTGGACACATGTATCTCCGCTGCCTGATGATCTACGACCTTCGAAATGTGTTCAAAATTTTGTACCGGGGACGATAATGATAACCTGAATTTGTAACGGAGAAACTTTGCGTAGTTTCAAAGATATTGATCATTAAAATGTTTTCATATAAACACTGCAGTAGGGTTACCAATCTTGTAGGTTTTATGTAGGACTAAGTATATTGTGTTTTCTTTAATGGACGAAAATCCGTGTATTGGTGATACTAATACGAACAACTGTTGTTCACAGTCTGATCTCAGTGTCAATCCGTCAAAAATATCTCTAGTTTCCCTTCATTTTGACAAGTTTTTGACATTTTTTTGTCGCCGAGATGAGACTGTGACTAGATTTTGAACGTTTTAAATTACGAGAATTGGCCTTCAGGTATTGTGTCACCCCAAATAGACCACATGTCTTTACTCTTTAGGATAAGGTTTTGATCAACGTTCGTAATAACGTGTTCTGCCGGTGTACCTAATACTTAAATAAATAAAACAGGGCGCATACATCCAACTGACGACACAAATCGTAAAAACTAACAACTTTTGCAAAAAAACATTGTAATTCACGTTAGTTACCAAGGGCACATTACCTATTAACAAAACAACAGTTGTATTAAAAGACAGTACTTATCTGAAAGTTTATAACGGTCAGTTACACACAAGTCACACACACAGATTACACACAAAGCAAGTCTCATCATGGCCGCGTTCCGAATCGCACTCATGAGCGCTAAAATCGCTCTTGCTGGTAATTCATAGAAATGGGTTAGTAGTGATTGGATGTTATGAAGTTGCAGCTGGGTATTGTTTATTTAATTATCAGAATAATAATTAAATAAACAATATCGATTTCAAAATTTGAAATCAATAAATTGCGTAAAAAATGTAGTTAAACAAACGTCGGGGGACAAAATAACTGTGAACGGAATGTAATACTTACTTCCATGATAGCTGATGTTGGTGTCTCTATCTATTGCTTAAAGTTGGTAATACTAGGACAACTGGTGGAATCTTAACTCTTATATTTTATGTTGTCTACCGCAGATTAATTAATAGTTGTCTTACTCTGATTAGTGATGACACTTCGAAAAGTACATATAATGCCGACTGTAGAGTTTAGTTCTCATTTTCAGTTACATAAGATAATGAACTAAACGCGAAATACAAGTGGGCTCTCTTTTGCAGCGCTGGTAAGTAGCCAATAATTATTTTGAATTAACACATACTTACGCTTTTTACTGCAGGAAAACCTTTTATTCCCACGGGAAAATCAAATACAAAACAGGCGTGGCTGCTACCGGCCGATTCGTCGATTAAAAAGAAATCCTTTATTTATGTAAAAATTATGGTCACCTCACAATATTAATGGCAGTTTGTATGGGAAAATTTAAATGATCAATATCTTTGAAACTACGCAAAGTTTCTCCGTTACAAATTCAGGTTATCATTATCGTCCCCGGTACAAAATTTTGAACACATTTCGAAAGTCGTAGATCATCAGGCAGCGGAGATACATGTGTCCAGCCAGCTTGATTTCAGGTTGGCTGGACATTAAGTTTTTATTGATTTCTCGTAAACCCTTACATGTAACGCCATAAATCAAACGTTATTACTGTTACAAATTGCGTTACTAAATGTTAGTAAAGTAACCATATTCGAAAACGCTCCCGTTGTTGAGATTCGGAAGTGCCAGCCAAAAGTTTTATACGTAAATTCAAGCTGGCTGGACACAGATTTTTGCATTTTTCTACTAAACCGCTGTACGTACCACAAAGCTTTTAGCTCGATGCCTGTTACAATTTTATGTAACGCCCGTTGATATGCAAAAAGTCGTCAAAATCACTTCCGTTACCGAGATTGAGAGACCAGCGAAAAGTGGTTTTTCAAGATGGCTGGACACGTTTTCGATCGATTATCTAAGATTCTGTAGCGTTACAAATTCTGAAATAAGGGTGTTTAGCCGTCACATAAAGTGCCCTATTGACCTAGTTAAAAGCGAGCAATTTTGAAGATTTGTCCAGCCAGCCTGAGTCACATGTAAATAAGGATAATTTCCTAATGTATTATATACTAAAACCTTCCTGAAAGTATGTAGATCACATTAGTGAGAATTATCAAAATCGGTTCATTAGTTTTTGAGAAAATCGCGGACATACAAACATACATACGGCCCCGGGTCGAATACAGAACCTCCTTTTTTGAAGTCGGTTAAAAAACGTTTGATCCTGTCCACATACTGCCGTCGTGCCGGCGCCGTTCGCCCCGCTTTTGTTTTGTCTATCACAACATACTGAACCAACGAGTTAGGTCGCGGTGGACCAACGCACGTCACCGAGACGTCACGTTTGGTCCGAACAATCTCATTTCTCGATGACGTCCTGGTGACGACTGTGGTGAACAAACTCCCTAAGTGTGTGTTATGTTTAAAAAGTTATTGCCTGCATTGTAGAAAGATGTTATTATTTCTTGTTCTAGTCCTGTTTTTCCAGAAAAATCCTGTACCTATAAGTAGTAGCCATGCTAAAAGCATCCTTTTCGGATTTTGAAATGCTATGAATATCGTTTCAAAAGCACGTAGCGAGAATAAACGAATTGTCGTTTTACCGATAAATTGTGAAATCTAGAAACTCTGAATAAATAAAACTAAATCACATTTATTTGGACGAATAATTTATGACTCTGAAAAATGGTTTCAGGCGATGGCCTAAAATTCCCTGAAATGAAACTTTAGTTTTACGCTTTTATCATTTAAATGGTTCAATAACATTCACTGGACAGTTAGATGATTTGCAGAAACAACTAATTTTTGATTTACGATTCTTTATTGGGTTCCGTACCAAAATGGTAAAAAGGAACCCTTATGGTGCGACTCAGTCTGTCTGCCCGTCTGTCACAGCTGGATATCTCAAGAACTACTAATGCTATCAACTTGAAACTTGGAATAGTTTTAGATGACGTTTTGGAAATAAGAAAGAAATAAAAATATATTCTTTTTTTTACAACAGGGACTGAAAGGGGGTCTGAAAAATTCGAAGTGGGGCTACTAGGGCATGTGGGGTATCATATGAAAGAGCGTAGTTTGCACATTCTCAAACATTTTTTTAGGCCGCATTGTTTTCGACTTTTGATGAAAAATGTAAAAAATATATGGGTAATACGATACCCCATGGTAAGAATGGTTCTCAGACTTTCGGGCTTCTGACTACCCGTAACGACTGTCAAAGATCCACGAATGACGGCCGGCACCAACAGCTTAACGTGCTTTCCGAGGCACGGAGGGGTCTCGGTATGTAAAGATGATCACCCATGCATAGACCAACCATGGCAAGCGTAGCTTAAACTGATCGATCGACCTGTGCCGCTGTTATTATTTAGCCACGTATTTGTGAAAACACACACAATTATAATTGTAACACTACATACTGAAATAAAATCATTTATCATCCAACACATAAGCACAACACACCAAATGTATTAATGAATCCAATATCCAACATACAAAATAGTTAATTAAAAAGTATTCTAATTTCATTGATGCGAAACAAATGAAGGGGAAACCAACAGAAGCCTTTGATGTGTGAAACTTAATCAACGTGAAAGGTTAATCCATTCCTGTGGCGTTTTTCGTTCAGTAAGATAAATGGGATGACAAAAAAGGGGGCCATTTTTACATTGGAAATGTCTTTTCGTTCGCTCCAGTATAGGCTCCGATTTCACGAAAAAGTGCGATCCCCTTATATCTCGGAGAATTGTGAAGATATGATATTCAAAAAAGACTCAAAAGACGCGTATTTCCGAGAGCTGTAAGGTGCAAAAAGAATTATTCGAGAAAGTCAAAAACGAAAAAAGTTATGGCCGAAATAGTGAAAATAAAATTCAATTTTTTCCGAATTTTTTATTTTGGTAACAAACATCTATCCATCCATCCTCACTAACTTTCGCGTTTATAATATTAAGTAGGATTGTCTAACGTATCTACCAACAATAAAGTCATATACCTACCTACCTAATTAGCAATCGTTATTTTGTTCAATCATTTTTGTGCAACAGGACTAACAATTGCAATGTCTTTCATTTTGACATTCGGCAACATTAATTGCGTTATTTAGGTTGTTGAGTAGGTAGACGAATTTTTCAAAATATATCAACGATTAAGAAATAAATGGTCATAATTATGAAGAAATGAATAAGGAATTTCCTTCCTAATCCATCAGATTGTTAAAGAAATTGTGTTACACAAAACGGGGTGCGAGGCTCTAAAAACCGGGAGAAAACTAAATCAAAATTAAAATATTGATTGTTCAAACAATGCTGAATTCGCTTAACAATGCTCCATTAAGCTTTGTAGAAATTGCAAAATTACAGAAATTTCGGATTCGACTATTTCACGCGACAAGGAGAAATTATGATATTTGGAAATCATGATTATCTTTAAGATTGGACGGTTTATTATTGAGGAGGTATTGTTTTGGAATGAAGGTCCTCGTCACACGTTAGACCTAAACGAAAGGACCTAAACGCAAAAAACGCAAGTTTTAGAAGCAATAAAAGTATATGATCGACTACAGTAAACAAAATCAGTAAAATATATGATATTCTTCAGAATATATATGCTAGGTAGATAGTGCGTTGAAAACATAATACAACTGATACGATAGAGAAAAATACCTCTAAAAACTTTCTTTTTACAATAAAAACCATACTAATATACATAAAATCATTCTGAGTTTTGTCCGATTATTCTACAAGCAACATAATAAAGCACTAGTTTTTTTTTATTTTTTTAGTCCAAACAATAGATTTTTTGCATCATATTTTGCAATAAATTACCAGCATTGTGTCATCGCGCTTCTCTTTCTTTTCTGGGCAGTCCGACAGTGACCGCTCTGTATTAAAAACGAGTACTAAATTCACACTTTCTCACTCTCACTGTCTCTTTGTATTATTGTGTCCGTGTGAGTATAAATGTAAGGAAGAGTTTTTTTTTTCCTTTAGTTACTGTCAAACGTTTATTTTTTCATTGTGCTTAACACTTGTCTTTCAATGTCCAAAACGTAGACATAATAGTTAAATAATCAACCTGAACCATAATTATGTGGTTCATAGGACAGGGAGAGCAGTGGTGGCCCAGTGGTCAAGGCCGCGACTTACGAGTTGTAGGTCGTAGGTTCGAACCCAGTCAGGCGCTTTAATTTGTGTAAATTATATCATCACCAATGCTCTCAAAACGGTGAAGGGAAACATCGTGAGGAAACCGGCATGTCCTAGAACCAAAAATTCGAAGACTTGTTACATCCACCAACCCGCACTGGGCCCGCGTGGTGGATTACGGCCCACCTCCTCTCACAGAGTGGAGGCCTGTGTCCCAGCAGTGGGAACATTATAGGCTGAATATGTATAAATGTATAGGACAGGGAATGGGCATTCGCAAGAAGCTGGCAGTATCATCACAACGTTAATGTTTTTCCATTGTTTGTCTTATTTTTTTTAGTGTATTCGTGTATTTATGTATATTGTCGGTTTGTAATAGGTGTGTGTATCTTTATATTTAAATAAATGTTTATTTCTCATTTATTCTTAATTGCACCTCTACTCTCTAGCACTAAGTCTGGTTCTGTACATTTCTTGCTTAAATTTCGTGCTTAAAGTATTAAATAAATAAATGGGTTAACACATTTATACAATACCTATAATACAGCGAAAGAAATTTCAGTCCACGGCTGTCCCACTTTTTTTTTTCGTAATCGCTTCTCGCAGTTCAACCCCTCGAATTTTGTATGGCAGAAAACGGAATAACACGAATAAACCTAGTCATTGTAATTAAACTTAGATTGTAAGATATATAGTATTAGGCAATTAATATAAATAATGTATACGTAAGTTTGTAGTCGTTTAGGACTACGAATTTTGTGATAAAACATCTCAAAAATAAAGAACTTTAATGAACTTTCTGCTTTTTCATTTCCTTCCCCAAACATCAGTTCCGTAAGACCCGAAAAAAAGAAAAAATAAATAAGATTTAGTTGAGAAAAAGTTAAAAAATAAATAAGGTGTCGCTAGCAAAACTTCGCACACCAAGAATCAATTTAACCCGACTCGCGACTGTAGAAAAGGTTATTTTGTGCTTCCACTCGGCAAACAGAAAAGGTTACCTGCACTCAGATGGAGACTTACAACACAAAAGCAGACCGGTGGAAGGGTTACCTACTTAGATTTAATTGTATGGTAGAAAAAACTTATGAATTGGTAATAACTTGAATACAACTTTTCAAAGAAAAATATGCGCTTCGGGAATCATCTTCGGGGATTATCCTTCAGAAATACGATCGCACGATGATCCATGGAAGTACTTGCCTATTATGTTTTACAAACTCTTAAGTAATTCCAAAAAACTTTTGAATGACAAATGACCATCTATGACCGGATTAGGGAGAAAAATTGTGGTGCGACGTTCGTGCTAATTCATAATTACTAAGGCCATTTGTCCACCGCCACGTCAACGGGACGTCAATAGGACGTCAACGGGAACAAGATGACGACGCAAAAGTAGCGATACATACATTTACTAAGGCCACGTGTCCACCGCGCGCCATCACTGGGACGTCACACTCAGATCGAATAATCTTGTTGATCGTTGACGTCCCATTGACGTTGTGCGATGGACAAACAGTGTAAGACCACCGAAGCGCGTGCCTTTTCTGGTTTATTTACCTGTACCTACATATCATGGAAGTATGTAGTTATTGGAATAGAAGTAATGAGGACGTGAATTTTAGACATAGTACGTAATACAGTGAAGATAACAGCAGTAAAAATGTATCATAAACTGAACTTATCTTGAACACAGTAAATAACTCAAGAGTTACGATCGTCTGGCTTCACATGACCTTAGGTGGCTAAACTACCTTAAACTGAGGATTCCATTCCCACGATGAAGAAAATATTGGTGACCTACAAATTTTTTAACACCCAACGGAAAAGAGGATGTAGGTATACCTATACAGATATCTGTGTGTCGGTCTGCGGCATCGTAGCTCCTAAACGGCTGAAACGATTTACAAAGAAATTTTTACATTTTATTTAATAGGTAGTACTAATATCTTTGACTGACTGCCTCATTGGTGTAGTGGTTCGATATTCCCGGGTCGGACAAAGTTTTATTGAGTTTTTCCATCTAGAATTTCAAATTAGTAGCCTGGAGTCAGGATTTATACCCGGTTGATGGCAATAGGCTCGCCGACTATTACATGGGACTTAAACATAACTGGCGAAATGTGAGTGTACTATAGGTAACCCTGCTGCTCTGCATAACCCTTTGGGGATTAAAAAAAAATCAACTAACTTTTGGAGGCCACTGTATGTACAGACGCCAGCACATCAAGCTACTGCAATCTGTCAAATTTATTTAATATATTTTCAGCTTTATCGTTAAAACACAAGGTTCAAAGTTGATTGGGAAAATTTGACAGTTTCGGGTAGCTTGATGTGCTGGCATCTGTACAGGTATATAAAATAGGAAATAATCATAGGACATCAAAATATCGTCCGCATCGTTGTCAACAGGAAAATAAATAGGTACCTACTCAATTTACAACATTCGTTGAATCCCCCGCTTAAATAGAAACGTACTTTGGCATTTCAACAATTTTCCTAATAGCTCTTTGAAGAAATCTTACTTCGTAAAAGGCTTTTGTTTATTTGTTTATGTATGTTACACAGTTCTAGTAATTCGGGTATTTAGAGACAAAGGAATTACTGAGTGAATTTACGACGTAAATGTAACATTGTATTTATAACTGTTTACTGCGTATGTTTTGGAATAATAAGGAACCTATGTCGCAGTAGTAGGGGAAGATCAAAGACACGATGGTTGGACTGTGTGAAAGATGGTATGGCTAGAAAGGGGGTAACTACCAAGATGACGACTAATAGAGAAGTATGGAGGAAAAATACATGTTGCTCCAATCCCCGAATAAATTGAGAAAAGGCAGGAGAATGACGAATAAATATGTTAAGCATCTGAAGGTAAGTTTTATTTTCAAACAAGATAATATTGACATACCTAATATAAACGCTAACTGACTTAAAATAATAATAATATTCCTAACTAATATTATAAATGCGAAAGTAAGTTTGTTTGTTACCTTTTCACGCCTAAACCACTGAACCGATCATCCAGCTGAAGGCCAATTCTCGTAATTAAAAACAATCAAAATCTAGTCGCAGTCTCATCTCTGCGACAAACAAATGAACTTGTCAAAATGTAGGGAAATTTGTGGTATTTTTGACAGATTGAGACTGAGATCAGACTGTGAACGTTCTTAAAAATTATGAGAATTACCCCTCTGATATTTTGCACAAACGTTGTCCGATGTACAGAAACGGACATAGGTAACCTTTCGTCCCGAAAAAAAGTGCTGTTCTCGAGGAAAACAACAATAACGTTATTATAATAATAGATGTCGCCACGTGTCTTTCGAAACTTATGCAGGTGAAACCGCGGGGCGTTGCTAGTATATTTATAAGAAAGGAGGGTCTCAAAAATTTGTCCGTATCGCTCACAACAAGAAAAGTGCCCAAAAATAGGCCAGTTGTTTTCTTTTGATGCGTCATGTTTTCCGCCAATAAACGTATTTTCTTTCTTTCCTATCTGACCTCCACAACCCAGTAACTGGGTAATACGATACACCTTAGTAAGACTGGTTGTCAGACTGTCGGGCTTCTGAAGACCCTTAACGAGTGCCAAAGATCCACGAATGACAGCGGGGACCAACGGCTTAACGTGCTTTCCGGGGCACGGAGGGTTCTTGGTATGTAAACACGGTCACGCGTAGCTTAACCTGATCGATCGACCCGTGCGGCTGTTATTACTTAGCCACAAGCCCCTCAACATGTTTCAATGAATTCATATGTATAGTAGATATGAATCTATAATTTTGGTAGGAATGAAAATTATGGATGAAGGAAGAAATCATTCATTAGAAATCTAAACCAATTCGTATAAATAAATAAAAGCATCAATTTAAATTAGTTAAAAAAAAATAGATGTAACCTTAAAAACACTCCTCGAATTGCTAATAAATATTTGCCGACAAAACCGTTAAAAATTTAATCAGCAATTCTGAATTTTTTTAACTAACTCCTCGATCAGTCCTTTCAGTATTTGTTGAGGCCGTTAATTATATGGGTTCCGTACCCAAGAGGTAAAAATGGGACCGTATAATTAGTTATAAGGTCCCACCTTATTTATCAGTCACGTCTTTATCTTTTTGACCAAAGGAGTAATTTCGCAACACACATAAAATACCAATTGATCACAAAGCCTCATTTTGACATCCATTCCTTGTTTATTTATTTTAACATTTATGTACACACATATATAAACAGACATAAAAAAACAGTGGCACTCCGGGAGTGCCGACAGAAGTGAAAACAAAACAAACAGAATACATGATTATCGGATATACATTAAAACCGAGTATATCTCGAGGACAGCCGAACACATCCGAAGCGATGTCGGTTATACATTTTCGCCGCGCCGTAGAAAGAGAGGGGGATACTCCTACGCCGCGCCGGCTGTCTACTCTTCATCCGTCTTACGAATTTTCGATCAGGGTCACGCATAGAAATGTACATATATCTATGGGGTCACGTGTCCTGACGCGAGTTTAAATTTTTTTACCCATTACAAAAAAAGTGTACAACGCCGCTAAAGAAGTTTTCACTTAAAAAAAAACAGAATAGAAAAATGAGTAGAAGGTGATGCTTATTTCATAAGAAACCTCTTCCAGCATACCCGCGATAAGACAATAGATAGAGATGTAAACAGCGTGTGAAAGAGTGATTTATTCTAGTCTGATCCCCTAAACCCCCCTCCACCCCCCCTCTCAATCCCCTGCTGGTTCGTCTTCTGTTTTAAACTTTGTCTTATCCACTATAAGCTTTCAGGAGACAAAAAAAAAACATAAAATCATAAACAATTCACTTAATAAAACTAATCAAATATTATAAGAATATACTTATTAATTAATTTGCTAAGTCCCCAGTACCACGTACTCTGACTGACCGCACTTAATGATCTCTTGAACTCTTAATCCAACAAACGATCTGTTTGCGGACGAATGGACGAAGATTTGGGTAGCGGGATCGTCCGAAAGGGTTACCGCTGCCCCGGAACATAAAGGGCTAAGTAAGGACACGGGTGGGTTTTAGTCAGTAAGAGTCTGACACTCCCTTCCGCTCCCACCCAGAGCGGGAGGAGTCATTAGATGATTTCCCATCCAAAAAAAAAAAGGGACGAAGATTTTGTCGGCATGTCAGAAGTGCTGTGAGAGGAGATTCTATATTTTCTCTTTTATGTGCATGTGTATATACAAACTGTGTCTTAATTTTTTGTAATTGGATTAAATCGTCTTTAAAGAAAGAAATAAATAAAATCGTTATCACAAAAAAAAATATCAGCTGTTCCATACATTTGGATCGAGTTGGTATTGAAGTTCGTTACGGGTCGTCAGAAGCCCGATAGTCTGACAATCTGTCTTACCAAAAAGGTTTATCTTTGACGGAAAATACTGGTATTCAGCTGCATCCGGTGTTAGACTGGAAGCTGACCCCAATACAACTGGGAGAAGGTTATGCAGATGATGGTGATGGTATTGTTCGGGACAGCTGATAATTGCCATGGACAAAGTTGTTCAGTTTGATGGCCTGTACCTCACCCTTAAATATGACCACACATTTCTGAAACACGCTGTATAACTGTAATGGTTTTGGTCACAGATATAGATACACGTAGATAACGCAAGAGCAACTACTTCGCGTGCCCAGCTTACGTACAAAAATCGCAAGCCGCCACTTTCGCGCTCAGTCCGTAGTACTGCTGGCTGGGTGAGCGTGATCACTGGCGCTAGGCCCCGGGGGTGGGGCGAGATGGGTGCCGCACGCGGTGGCGTCTATGAATCGATTTGATTTTACCATCACATAGTGCTTGTGACGTCATAGATCGGCGTCTTAGTAGGTAGACAAAAAATGGCACGCTTGGTTTTCATACAGATCGTGATACTTGCGTTATCTATGTCTATCTATATCTAAGGTTTTGGTGGCATGGAACACTTTGTCCTCGAATCCGACTCGCACTTGGCCGATTTTATTCGCCGCTATCATTTCATCAAGCAGGCGATTACGTCCTTCATTATGGTCTATGCCAGCAAATTTTTAATCCCCATCGGCTTTTAAAACATCAAACGATGTTTGAACAAGAACTTGAGAGGCAGGAATATCTTGCAATTTTAGCTTTAAAGACGCTAAGGACTTATTAGCGGTCTTTATAAAGAAAATATTTTACACTCAGTTTACCGTTTATAAGAGAGTAGCTTTTGCCCGCGAATTCGCCCGCGTGGTTGTAAGAAAATATACCACCAAAATTACGTATAGAGAGCGAATTTTGTGAGTTTGTATAATCTTCGGAACTGCAGGTCTGTTGTTATTTCATAATTTGAAAGATATATTATTTTAGGTGGAAATAGAGTATAATATTGTGTAAATTATATATAAAAAGACGTACTTAAGTTCGTGCTAACCTAGTTTTTTTGTTAGGTTCAGAAATTGAAGACGTTGTTCCCGCCTTCACATGTAAATTGCACCCTAGTCACACTAATATTATAAAGGCGAAAGTTTGTGAGTGTGTGTGTTTATATGTTTGTTACTTCTTCACGCTCAAACGGCTACTTATACCAATTTTGATAAAATTTTGTATGGAGGTAGCTGACACCCTGGATTAACATATAGGCTACTTTTATATATCCCGATATTCACACGGAATCGACACTTATGCGGGTGTAACCACGGGGCGCAGCTAGTATAAAATAAAGAAGGATTTTACCTTGGATTTAACGGGTAAAATCTATTGTGTTCAAAATGTTCCCCTTTGACATACAAGCCGGTGGACGGTGGACCATGATTCCTTACGTTGTCATATTTACCGAACGGGAGATTGTCCGGGGAAGCCAACACACAAGGGACAGAGAAAAGTGATAGGGTTACCTTTGTCACCATTTGTGACATGTGTCATCATGTCACTTGTGGGTACTGTCCAAAAATGGTTGACACAAAAAAAATATGGTAGAACTTTTCCGGGTAACTTTCCATACACATCACTACTATTACAAGCATGTAAGTTACACTAATCAATGCCATCCTTCCTTCTATTAATAAAACAACACGAGAAACCCCCATTAATAGTGTAAAAACATTTTGGTAGGTATAACCCTCTCCAATCAAGACTTTACTTAACAAGAGTGATAAACGAAATAGCCAAAAGAAATCTCTATTTGTTTCAAATGTAACTAATCCAGGAAAATAAAGGACGCTTTCAGGCTACGATTGCCGGATCCTGTTAGTCTAAAATATCCGAGCTTAAGGCACCTGTCTCACGGTCGACGAGGAAGCGACGAGCTATGAACGATTTTCTCGCTCAAGAAACGTACTAAATAGTGTAAGTCTATACTCCATTTACTATAGCATTAGACAGAGGTTAAAAAAGGCTCTTTTAGGGGCACACTTTGTAATAAAAGTACAACAAACATTATTACAGTCAAGATTGATGTGGAGTTTAATATAATCAATTTAAATAACAGCAGTCACGTTTAATTGTACTTATTTAACCTATCTACGTTCTGAAATTACAAGGCTTTCATTTACCATTATTTAGTTTTTACATAAAATATTGTCGTGTCAATGTTTAAAATCTAAAAGAAGCAGGGGCGGAAAGTACCGGGAACGTTTTTCATGCCACTATAACTCTACCAAATCTAAAATGTTACCTATTCCCTTCATAAGTTGTGGCAGCACGTGTTTTTTTATTTTGTCGGCTTATGTGGATACTTATGAATGCTACACCTTTTCTCGTTGTTATTGCTGAATTTTCGTGGTTTAGTTGTTATTTGTTTCATTTCATCCAAGCATCGTGACGAGTAGATAAATAGAATATGCTTTATTATATGCCATACATTGGTACTTACAAAAAAAGCACATACATTATTTATTAACATTTTTGGAACTTAACTTGAAAATAGAAGGTTTCGTACTCCTGCTTCTGCGAGCCTCTTTTTTCTAATGTTATAATAAATGGAGTATAGTTAGCTCGGAGATTTAGACGAAAACAATAATTACTTGAAATAAATGTTCTTGTACATAAATTTTATTCAATTTCGAGCGGCCATTGTTGTTTACATCTTTGGCAAATTAAACGCGGCCGGACTCTAAATGGTTTTTTCATAATTGAAAGTGGAACATGTTGACGATCAAGATAGATATTGATTTAGGACGTTTTTGAAATTAAAAACTCTAGATTATGTAGTTACCACCTACTACATAATCTACATAATAATAATAATAATAATATTCCACAACTATCACACAACGCCATCTAGTCCCAAGCTAAGCAGAGCTTGTGTTATGGGTACTAGACAACTGATAAACATACTTATATATTCAATCTACCCAATCAGCTTCCAGTCTAGCCGGATGCAGCTGAAAAAGCTGCCTATCTGACCTCCACAACCTAACAAGTTAATAGGTAATACTATACCCCTTGGTAAGACTGGTTGTTAGACTTTCGTCCTTCTGACTACTGTCAAAGATCCACGAATGACAACCGGGACCCACCGGCTTCATGTGCTTTCCGAGGCACGGAGGGATCTCGGTATGTAAAGATGGTCACCCATCCACGGACCCACCGCGGCAAACGTAGCTTAACCTGATCGATCGATCTGTGCCACTGTAATCATTTATCACTTAACAATGACCGGGTAAAACGTGACAACGATAGCTGTATTCGCTTCTCGTTAATCGTCGCCGGTGTGACATGTGCCTTAATATTTTCAGTCGGCTATTGTTACGTTGTCAACGCGAACCTATTGTTGTAAAAATAAGCGCAATCTTTATAGGGAGGATTGGCCGTCCCTTTGGTCCCGTGCTGTTACAAAATGTTTGGTGTATACAGGATGTGAAAGGGTTTTGCTTGAGATGTTTTTCAGGACTAGATTAGTGGAGGTCATAATAAATAATTAGTTTTATAATGACATCCACTTAAATTACAATAATAACATCAGTGTTTGAGGTTGTGTCGTAAAACTAGTTTTAAGCATTTAAAATAACAATTTCCCAAACACCAGACTAAATTCAGCAAAAAATTAATATTGACTCCTATTAGCAACTCTATTAAAGTTGCAATTTTAATGAATCTGTGTACTTAATCATTTCAATCAAGGATTAAATTACTTACCTATATTTATTTATTTATCTTTACTGTACGCACGGCTACACATCAAGCTATACATATTCCGTATAAGCTGACTTCTGATTGTACGACAATGACAAACCTATACAAGGCGAGGTCAGCTAAAACTGAAAATGTAATAGCTTGATGTGGCGCCGTGTTTACAACAGAATAGAATAGAATAAGTACTCTTTATTATGTACACCATATAAATTACAGACATAAATATAGAAACTTGACAATGGACGGTCTTATCGCTAAGAGCGATCCTATGTTCTATTTCTAGACTCCTTCCCAAAGCGTCCCTTAGGTTTTATCACCATAATCATAATCAGCCTATAATGTTCCCACTGCTGGGACACAGGCCTCCTCTCGGTGAGAGGGAGTGGGCCGTAATCCACCACGCGGGCCCAGTGCGGGTTGGCAGATGTCATATGTTTGCGAATTTTTGGTTCTAGGACATGCCGGTTTCCTCACGATGTTTTCCATTTTGAGAGCAGTGGTGATGAAATAATTTACACAAAGTAAACCGCTTGTCTGGGTTCGAACCTACGACCTACAACTGGTAAGTCGCGGCCGTTACCACTGGGCCACCACTGCTCGACACAACCTGTATATCCGGAGTTTATTTGATTTCATTGGGACACCAAATGGTGATTTCTGTTTTGCATTCCACTGGCTTTTGTTTTTTGTATATATTACATGTTTGTTGGCAGGGCAGGGTTAATGTTTTCCACACACAATAGGAGGGTTAACTTTGCTCCATCGGCCGCTGATGAAATGTCGTCAATTTCATCATAATGTAGGAAATATTGTGTCATATGCTGGGTTTTGGACTCTTGTCATTTGCCTTAGATTGTGCCAATTTGCATGCAGCGATTATTATATGGGTTGTTGAAATCTAAGTTTAGTCTGTTTTACTATTGAACATCAAGCGTGCGTCGTTTTTAACCGACTTATAAAGCATGAGGTTATGCATTCGACGACGTGTACGTATTTGCACCGATCATGCAGTGATTATTGGGCCGATTAACAGGTAGAAGACTGCGTGGTCCCATTTAAAATTACCTTTGCTTTGTTATCTTCAGATAGTAAGTAGTGGTACATGGATTCGTGTGGGGTAGGGCAAAAAAGTGAAAAATAAAAACTGTTTACAAACAAAAATATTTTTAAGACGGTGGTTTTTATTTTTTGACCAACCGCGGCAAGCGTAGTAATAACCTGATGGATCGACTGCTGTTATTACTTAGCCACAAGCCCCTTCTAAGTGAAATTATGTAAGTATACCCGAAGTATAAATTATGTATTCTACAATACAGTTTTGCATTTGGAAACGTTCTTGTTCGATGATGATTGTGTATACTTGTAGTTAGGAAAACGGTGACAAAATCATGATGCATTAACTTCTTATTCATACCTACAGGTCATAAAGCCCAGAGTGCAAGATGGGCCACTGTGTGCGGGCACATGGCCCAACCACACAGAGTCACAGCCCTTATCTTATCTTAAGGGGCTTACAGGACCTAAACGCAAAAAACGCAAGTTTTAGAAACAATAAAAGTATATGATCGATTACAGTAAACAAAATAAAAAAAATATATAAAAAGAATATATATAATATTCTTCTGGATATTTGCTAGGTAGGTAGTGTGTTAAAAACATAATACAACTTATTTGGTACGATAGAAAAAAATTATGAAGATACCTAAAAAAACTTTATTTTTACAATAAAAACCATACTAATTTACATACAATCATTATGATTTTTTGTCAGATTATTCTACAAGCAACATACTAAAAGTTTAGTGTTTTAATTTTTTAGTCCAAACAATATATTTTGCGTAAATCGATAATTGCTTCATATTTTGCAATAAATTACCAGCGTTGTGTCATCACGCTTCTCTTTCTTTTCTATGAAGTCCGACAGTGACCGCGCTTTAGGGCATGTAGTCCTCTTAATGCCCTACAGTTATTACAGAGCTCAATTATCTAAGTTAAGTCTTATAAGGCATTTGCGCCGCTGAAGCTATTTGCAGACTCATACACTAAGATTACAGACGTCAATTAGATGAGAAATTGCTTCTGGAAATAGTATGTTCTTACCTCGTATAGCGGTACATTAGCGAAGCAGTAGTGCCCTAGTGATAACGACCAGCACCCTAATTGCGTAACACACTATCAATCGGAATCTGAATCATTTTGAAGCTTATTACTAATCCATTGCTTCATAAGTTCGAATTTGTCTGCTCAACACGTAAATAACGCAATGAATGTTGTTGAACTGTCAAAATGAAACCGATTCCGATTGATAATGTAGTGTTACGCAATTGCCCCGCCGGTTTAGGTGTTGTAGATCGTAAGCTCGAACCCAGGCAAAGGGCTTTACTTTGTGGAATTTATATCATCACCACTACTCTCAAAACGGTAACTAGGAAAACATCTTTAGGAAATCGGCATGTCCTAGAACCAAAAATTCGAAGACATGATAAATAAATGATTTAATTCTGTAAAAAGGTTTGTACAAACACTTTTACACGTCAATCATAATATTTAAAAAACTAGATGAGGTGCCGTTTCCTATCTGACTACTCTGAGACCGAAACATGTGACATCTTCTACCAATCCGCACTGGGCCCGCGTGGTGGATTACAGCCCATTCACTCTTACAAAGAGTACGTAGAGAGGGAACGTAATAGGCTGATTATGTATGGTGGTACAGTCAACCACACCAACGGTAAAACTTGCATTAAGAAAACCGCCATTAAGGACGCTATCACATTTTGAACTCGCTCCAGTTAAGGTATCTGAATCGCAACACAGCAACATTACGCGCACGCACACATTGAAACCATTGTTCGCTCGATTTTTATACGTAACTTAACTAATCTTGGTACTTGAAGATATTTTTTTTCAATTTTGCTGGTATTTATTTAGTAAAGTTAGTTGTAAGTTCGCAATCGAATTTGGTAAGTGTTATTAGTACTTACTATCTGCGTGATAATCATGTTTTTAGTATTGTTGAAGTTCATCAGTCAATACGTTCATTACTAGGTACCCAAAAACGACCTTAACATTTTAGTATTACACGGAACATCCACATTTATACCACAGTCTGCTGTTAGTTTGAAAATATGTACCTAAGTACTTTTAAATATTATTTTTGATGTCAATTGTTGGAGTATTACATAATCAAATACTAGCCTGGGAGTTTATCGTAGAGTTTCGTTGTGATATTTAAAAATAATCATTCCCTTATGAAAACAGTAAGTATTTTATTTACTTAAAAATTAAAACAAAGTAAATCAAAAGTAATTTATTCAAATTAGGCTGAGAATCAGCACTTTTCGAATGTCAAAATTACAAAAGACAGTCCCCCAAAACGCCCGCCCTTCACTTCTTAGTGCTTTCGCTGGGAAGAAGTGGCGCAACAAACTCCCCAGCAGCACCGCTGTCTTTTCACATAGAAAATATTTCAATGTACTACTACTATACTCCATAGGTTTAGGTAGCTAAATAAAGGTAAACAAAAAAACCACGCGACTTTCTTAACCGACTAAACGTAATACCAGTCTATTCAGTTGTCATGCTACGTCACAATTGTATTCTTCAATATAGCAACATTATAATTCACTAAAAAAATTACTGAATTGAAGAGTAAAACTGTGACGTAGCATGACAACTGGATATACTGGTATTATGAAGAAATTGGCCGTAAGTCGATTTGTCACAAACAAAAATCCGCCACCTTGAATAAAAAATGGATGTTATATTCGTAATCATCATCCCGAAAAACCCCAAAATCGACTATTAATATCGAATGTCTAAAAAAAATATTTCCATCATTTTAATTTGATTATAAAATAAATATTTATACAATCTTTATCCGTCATCTATATCCACTACATAAATAAATTTAAAGTAAAAAAGTTTTTTTCAGATTTAAAAACTCATATTTACTTAGTTTGAAAATTAAAAAAATTAAAATCAATCAGATCATCTTATTTACTTGTTTATCTACACAGGTAAATCTCGCAACAAGCTTTTATATCATATAACTTGTGTACTTAATGACGTTATAAGTTGATAGTAAAAGTTTTAAAGGAAAATTTTATTTTATTCTTTTTAGCGCATTTAACTAAAAGCTTGTTTTAAAAAAAAGTTTTTACTTTTAATTTGTTTTTTACTTTTTAGTTATCGCTTGACAGGTTTTTTTGTGGAGTTTAACTCGCATACGTATTCTGAGCAAGACCTTTCATTTGATACCCATGTTGTAGGAAAGCATAAAAAACTTAGTCCGCTATGTTTAGAAGTCCGCCATATTGCATTTAGAGTAACGTCACATTGTTTTTTGAGTTATTCTCAGCAAGCTCTTTCATTTGATACCCATATTGTTGCAGTGCATTAAAAGTAACTAGTCCACCATCTTTAGATGACCGCCATATTAGATTTATAGTGACGTCACTTTATTTTTCGAGTTATTCTCAGCAATCCCTTTCATTTGATACCCATATTGTAGGAGTGCATTAAAAATAACTAGTCCACCATCTTTAGAAGTTCGCCATATTGGATTTAGAGTGACGTCATTTTATTTTTCGAGTTATTCTCAGCAATCCCTTTCATTTGATATCCATATTGTAGGAGTGCCTTAAAAATAAGTAGTCCGCCATCTTGGGCGTTCCGCCATTTTGGATTTAGAATAACGTCACACAGCTAACCATGCATTGTCATCCAAACTAAACGTGCATACAAAATTTCAGCTCAATCGGTTGAAGATATCTGCTTCAAAATTTAGTTGCAAGAGTCCACCCGAACAAACATAGTTACATACATACATACATACATTGCAAGTTAAATAAAAGCTTGTAAAAATTACAACTAAGTATTTGTTTCTGAAACAAATACCAATAATCGTAGGTACTTAATTTTATTTCGGTCCGAAAAAGTATCAACTTCGTCCGACCTCAGTACACAACTCGGAACTCACTTTTTAACGTAATTATTTTTTGCGAGAAAGCGACACAGACGTGCTTCCACGAGCGCTTCTGAGCGCGGAACAAAGAGTAAAGTAACTATAAAGGGAAAGAGTAACAACTCTGTGGTAAAATTTGCATGTATGGAAAGTGCTGCCACCTTGAGTTTGGTGGGTGAACTGAGGCTCTAATAAATATACACCTACCTATAGTTAAGCATACTTACTATAAGTAGCGAATCTTTATTATCATGTTTAGGGCCACAATTGGTCACAATCAGGGTTTAACAAATAACAGTTACAAGTAATAATTTTAACAGAATTAGCTGAGATAAACTCGGGATTTCGGGAAGCGCATCAACGTCGGGAAAGCCGGAGTTGCGGAGTTGACAATGATAATGGCGGATGGCCGGCGGCGACAATGACATTTGTTTAGCAATTTTATTGGTCAAACAAGACAAGATGGCTGCCAACAAGTTTTTTTAACCCACCAAACTGCAGATGTCGCTGTCGTCTATGGAAATTGATCACAGTGCTAAGTGTGCCCCCCCTGGCGCGGAATGACCAAAGAGTAAAGTAACTATAGAGGGAAAGAGTAACAACTCTGTGGTAAAATTTGCATGTATGGAAAGTGCTGCCACCTTGAGTTTGGTGGGTGAACTAAAGCTCTAATAAATATACACCTACCTATAGTTAAGCATACTTACTATAAGTAGCGAATCTTTATTATAATGTTTAGGGTCACAATTGGGCAAAATCAGGGTTTAACAAATAACAGTAACAAGTAATAATTTTAACAGAATTAGCTGAGATAAACTCGGGATTTCGGGAAGCGCATCAACGTCGGGAAAGCCGGAGTTGCGGAGTTGACAATGATAATGGGGGATGGCCGGCGGCGACAATGACATTTGTTTGGCAATTTTATTGGACAAACAAGACAAGATGGCTGCCAACAAGTTTTTTAACCCACCAAACTGCAGATGTCGCTGTCGTCTATGGAAATTGATCACAGTGCTAAGTGTGCCCCCCCTGGGAATGACGAACCGCAAGTGTCCGCGGGTAGAAAATGTATGGAGAAATTTGAGAGCGTTTCTTATTTGTCTCATAAATGAAAAAGTTATTTATTTATCTACAAAATATTTAGCTTGTCGTATAGAGGACTATATAAGCAACAATATCTTCTTATTTTTAAGTTAAAATATGCAGTGGATTTAGCTATATAGGTCCTTATTCAAACCCCTTTTTATTAAATTTTTTGCGATTACTGTGATGGTAAAAACGTATTTGTGTGGAAATTTTTGTATGGGGCTATTTAATTATTATGGAGCCATTCTGGAGATGAATATATTATCTTTAATTTGAAACCAAGATATCCTTGCAGTTGCGACTCCAAGTTCACTAAAATGGTACCTGAAAAGTACTGTTATTCGTGGAAAAATGTGATAGCGTCCTTAATGCTACGACTTAAAGACGTTGTCAGTTTCAAACAGTTACCAATGATTTGTGTGTGGTTGACTGTTCCACCATACGACTGTATCGTTTGTAATCACACTAATATTATAAAGGCGAAAGTTTGTGAGATGTTGGTTAATTCTTCATGCACAAACGGCTGGACCAATTTTGATAAAATTTTGTATGAAGGTAGCTGACACCCTGGATTAACATATATGCTACTTTTTTATCCCGATATTCCCACGGGATCGACATTTATGCGGGTGAAACCGCGGGGCGTAGCTAGTATAAGATATTATTGTTATGTCTTCTTCCTTGGTGCGGAAATTACATCCTGGCCTGGATTCGCTTTGCGCGTCGGTTAATATACGCACGGCTACACATCAAGCTATACAAAACCAGTATAAGCTGACTCCTGATCGTACGAAAAACCTTACAACGCGAGGTCAGCTAAAACTGGAAATTTATAGCTTGATGTGAAGCCGTGTGACGTATATTCCTTTATTTTTCTTTGGAATGAATATTCAGAGCCTGGATTTGGCAATAGGCTCCTCCCTATTACATCAGACTTCAAACCTTCGTGCAAACTATAATTGGGAACTGGTGGTTGCTATTTCAACGTATATAGGGTGACTGGTAGGTAATTAGTGACCGATACCTAAACACGTGATTGTACTCATGATAACAAACAACTTTTACTATGGGACCAAACCTGAAATCGCGAAAAAATAATCTGCTGTTCCCTACATTATGTTCGCATAACTCGTCAAAATGTAGGGAACAGCTGATTCTTTTTTCGCGATTTCTTTTTTGTATCAGTTATTTTTATTTTATTTCCAATAACAATTATGCTGTAAAGTTATTTTAAAATATTTACACATTCAAATATTTACAAATATTTAACATTTACAAACAAAGGGCATCAAAAAACTCGTCCGCATCGCTGTCAACAACAGGAAACGTGCCCAAAAGGCTGGCAGCATTGCCACGTTGTATGGCAATACTGATTCTTTGGCCAAAAAATAGGCCAGCCCTCTGGTCACGTGAAGAGTCGACCAACCGCTTGGCGATGTCTCGAAATACTAAGTGGGCACTCGGGCCCCATGGCCCTAGTGTTTCAACCCCAAACGGCTCAAATATATGAGTTCCAAAGAGATTGGAGTATTTGCGCCGTTTGAGGTTTTCCGCACCTGCAGCAGCCGCCCCGGCACAGCTCACCGTGCTCACAGTTTAGGTTTGAAAGTAACAGTGCTAAGTAAACGAGACAATAATCTCTTAAATTCACGAGAGCAAAAAGCTATCAGTTAAGCTGACAGATCAATGTGTCACCTTTAAGAAGATCTACGGTGACATCACAGGCTGTGTGGAGCCTTAAAGGCAGCGGGAACTTTATTTTATGTGGGGATTTAAGAGCTTTACTTAGGTATAGTCAACCTACAAAAATCTTAACATTTAGCTCCAAGTACATAAAAACCATTAACCCTTAAAAAAAGCTTTGCGTACGAGTAAAGTTAAAAAATGTTTAAAAAAAAAAAAAATGGTTAAACAGACACAAATAATTATTTAAGTTCAAGCAACGTTTCAAAATAAGGGGTTTTAATTTTAACTGATTTTGCTAGACTCACCTATATTTTATTCATCAGTTCCTAGTTCAGGTAAAACGTGCCTAAAGTAACAACCACAGCTGTCGACCTAAAATTAGCTTCTAAATCATAAAATATGTTCCCTTTTTTTAACGCCTCCGCTCTGATAAGCAATAATTTATCGCTTTTCTCATAGCCTCCGTCTAATAGCCCAAATCGATCAACTACATTACCTGACATTGATAACCGGCTCAATATTACAACGGAATGGTTGTGGTCCAAAATTAACAAAAAAACAAGATGACATTTTTGGGTCAAATTATTTTAAATGTTTATAAAATATTTTTATCTTATCCAGCGGCATGAGCAATGAGCAAATTATAACTCAAGTAATTATGAAAAAAAAAAAAACATTTTTCTTGTCTGTTTATTTGTTTAATTAAAGACAGGTGATAGAAAAGTATCCTCCTTATGGCGCATTCCACCAAACTTTTATACCTAGATTAAGTCTTATCCTGAGAATAAGTTTTAAATTTTTGACAGTTTATCCATACTAAACCTGTCAGACGTCAATTTTATTCCAAGAAAAGATATCTGACTTTAGTAAAATTAGCACTTTTTTTTTTGGGTGGGATTATCAAATAAGTTCTCCCGCTCTGGGCGGAGCGAGAGGGCGTGTCAGACTCTTACTGACTAAAACCCACCCGTGTTCATTCAGTTGCCTGTGCCAGGGGCTATGGTATCTCTTTCGAACAACCCGCGACCCCGACAGAGTAAAATCAGCCCTTAGGGTAATAAACCACGATCGCGAGATATCGCAGTGAGACATTTTCGGCATTTAAGTAAAATCAGCCCTTAGGGTAATTAAATGCCGAAGATGCCTTACTCCGATATCTCGCGATCGTGGTTTAGCTCGCTACCTCCATTTCAACTCCATGTAAAACAAATGCATCATAGACACGCACGCACATGCCTGGCATCGAGGTGAAAAAAAAAAAAAAAAACATTAACTGCTGTACCCGACAGGGTCCATAATTGATCCAATGTTCTAAAATACCAACTATGTACACATTATGGAATGTAATAAAGTATTGAGTATTGAACCCCCAAGCAGCCGGCGATGTATCGCAGTACAGTATCCTACGGCATGTGCGAGCTGTTACACTTTCTCAATGCTAAGGAAAACCCTTACTAATCAATAATTATTGATTACATAGATTTCCTAGAAATTGCTATGTCATCATCTAAGAGCAGGACTGCTTCCCACTCCCGCGGAGAGTCAGTCTCGTCCCGATCGCTGAGCCTCTACCATCTCCTAATATCGTTGTGTCTGCCAGTTTTACATAGTGTTAATCCAAAAGTGTATCAAGGTCAAACCCCAAATTAAACTATTTCTTTCAGTATATTTTAAAGTGTTTTTTTTTAAAACAAGGTTTATGTGACCTCCCGTAACAGAGCGATGCAATTGTTTTTATATCCCGATTACTCATACTTTGTTTTTATTTTATTTAACTATGCATGTAGACGTCACGTTGCAGTACAAAACTGATTTACATCTGTCACCTCACACTTCAGGGTCCAGTTGAAAACCAGCGTCAGGAATTAGTTGTTTGACATTTTTGCTGGCACACTTTCTTTCTAATCTCGAACATCGCACTTTACACTTTTTATTTGATTTTTTTATCTGATGTATATTATATTGTGTGTCTTCTAGTCTGTTATAAAGAAATGTATTTTCTTTCTTTTCTTTTTCTTAACCTCTCCGCTCCTCTTAATTCCTTTGTCCCACAACGAAAACACGTGTAGAAAAAGATAACATCCTGAACTGACTGACAGCTGACTCGAAAAGGGTCTAACCGATGGTCTGCAATGTGCCCGAGACAAAAACATCTCGAGCTAAAAGGTTAAGAAGGTTAAGAGGAATGCGGTAAAAGAGACTTTTGAAAAAGCCTAAGTAAAAAGTCATAATTCGAGGTTTGGCTCTCGCCTATTTCAATATTCGACCAATTTAAAAGATATTTCATAAACTGAATAAGAATGATATATACTCTGTCCCTATGTTTTTCTTTTTTCATTAATAGTTGTCAAATTTGTACACTAGGCCTCTGTTGACAGCGGCTTATATTGTAATTTTTTGAGTCTTCTAATGCTTCTAAAAATAATCTATCACCAAAAAGGAGAACATACAAGTAGTTAATATTTATTATTCTGTAAAAAAATCATTTATTTATTTATTTATTTTACTATTTATGTACACACATATATAAACAGACAAGAAAGAACAGAACAGAAAAATAGGTACAAAGGTGATGCTTATTTCATAAGAAATCTCTTCCAGCATACCTGCGATAGGACAAGAAATAAAGAGATGTAGACAGCGTGTAAAAGATCATTAACCAGAAAGAAAACAGGCGAGAGCGTTTCTATGAAAAAACGTCCACCCGCATTTCCTCTTAATGCTTACGTCAAGGCTTTTGTTCCTCGTATGTTTTGTAGGTCTCATTTCCTTTGGGGAATTCGAGGTTTGTGATTTTTTTTCGTGTACCATTCTTGATTTGGTAAAGCTGTAATCAAAATCTCATCAAAGTTCAGCTCATCAAGGTAACGTACTTGAGTGTAGCGGAATG
Source organism: Hydraecia micacea (assembly GCA_914767645.1). Taxonomy (NCBI): domain Eukaryota; kingdom Metazoa; phylum Arthropoda; class Insecta; order Lepidoptera; family Noctuidae; genus Hydraecia; species Hydraecia micacea. The sequence goes on from OU611798.1 coordinate 3,863,500, forward strand.
TGAAGGCAATTATAATATTCTAAGGACACCAAGAAGAGGCTAAATAATAACAGTCACACGGATTAATCGAAGGTCATCGTACGCTTGCCGCGGTCGCACGCGGTCAGTCCGTGTATCCACTACATAAAGCATGGAAAGCACGTTAACCCGTTCGTCACTGCTGTCATTCTTAGATATTTGACAGTTGTTACCGGTAATCAGAAGCCCAAAAGTCTGACAACGAGTCTTATCAAGAGGTATCGTGTTACCCCTTGGTAAGACTGGTTGTCGGACTAGGGACTTGGGTTGTGAAGGTCAGATAGGATAGGAAGTCGCTCCACGAAAATGACTGGTATTCAGCTGCCTCCGGTCCGACTGGAAACTCATCCCAACTTGGTTGGGAAAAGGCTAAGCAGTTGATGATGATTATGATAAGGAAACAGCAACTGAACTACAAATTGAAGTATCAGAGCTGGCCAGGCTGGAGCTATACAAAAAAGACGAAAACTGGACTTACAGCTGCGAATTTCGTGTTGTATTCGCCTTAAGCTGTTAGAAGGTAGCTAGATTAGTGTTGATTCTAAATACGACGCTTCATCTGCCAGTCTTTTCTGTAAAAATCTCAAATGCGAACTCGTTGAAGTTAGCTTGAAATGAGATCGGTGTTTTATGTAAAAATCTCACGTGCAAACTCGTTGAAGTTAGCTTGAAATGAAGTCAGTCTTTCCTGTAAAAATCTCACGTGCAAACTCGTTGAACTGAGCTTGAAGTGAGGTCAGTCTTTTGTGTAAAAATCCCACCGTGCAAACTCGTTGAAATGAGCTTGAAGTGAGGTCGGTCTTTTCTGTAAAAATCTCACGTGCAAACTCGTTGAAGTGAGCTTGAAGTGTGAACAGAAAATAATAGAATACTCTTTATTATGTACACCATATAAATTACAGACATAAAAATAGAAACTTTACAAAGGGTGACATAATAGGTGGTCTTTACTGTAAAAATCTCACCGTGCATCGTTGAAGTGAGTTCAATGAGGTATCATTCCACCTGATGCTAGTTATAGACGATATTGACTCGCTTAGACTAGCTTAGTTCACCTAAGTTTTCACGGTAAGCTGTTTACAGAATCAATCGGCTGATCTGACCACCTCTAAGATGAATCTGTAGTGGTCTTGCTTTGGGAGGCGGTCGGCCGAGGTTTCATGTGTCTTTTGTCCAGCAGTCGACATGAATCAGCACTAAAACAATTATGACTATCTGTCAACAAATAACCAGATCAATTAATGAACGCCGCAGTTAATTTAAGCAGATCTATAAATCAATATTTGGTAAATCGAATTGAATAATTTATGCTAGATTTCAGATGGCCGCAGAAATCGTTTTGAAATAGAACGTTTTGATAAATGATAAGGACAACTAGTTAGTTAGTTCCCCGAAAAAGGATGCAAACTTTGCACGAGTGTAAAAAAAAGCAGCCATGTGCGAGTCGGACTCGCGCACGAAGGGTTCCGTACCATTATTAATATCAAGAAAATAACGGCAAAACAATCACGTTTGTTGTATGGGAGCCCCCTCAAATATTTATTTTATTCTGTTTTTAGTATTTGTTATTATAGCGGTATCAGAAATACTTCATCTGTGAAAATTTCAACTGTCTAGCTCACGGTTCATGAGATACAGCCTGGTGACAGACAGACAAATGGACAGTGGAGTCTTAGTAATAGGGTCCCGTTTTTACTCTTTGGGTACGGAACCCTAAAAACCTGAGAACACTAGTAATAATAATTTTAATCAAAGTAATAATAAATCTGAAGAGTTCGTTTGTTTAAACGCGCTAATTACTCAGGAACGGATTTGAAAAATTATTTTTTGCTATTGATAGCCCAATTCTTGTGGTAGGCTATTTAACATCACGCTAAGAAATTTAGGAGCTGTGCAACAACAAAAAAAGTCTAAAAGAACTCAGTAATAGCGCGGGCAGGCGATGCGATGCGACGGGGTGGGTCGGGGGAACTAAAAAAATCACGCGGATGAAGTCGCAGGCAGAAGCTAGTGTAGCAATAAAAAGAACTGGTGGCCTACCATGATCTAATTAAAAACGATTCAAAAACAACACATTTCAGTTTAGGTTTCTAAATTGCATCGCTTGAGCTGCTCTATGAACGTCATGGTACCAAACAAGTATGAATGAAACCAAAACTTGCGACTCAGATTGGGACAATCGCTGTAAATAGATGACACGGCCTAAACTGAATCGTTAAACTGACGTCATGGTATGAATTAGAAGAACAGTTCAGTTTAGGTCCTAAAATGGATCGCCTTAAGAGCTTGTGGTAGGCCTCCTGACATACCACAAAAACAACACAACAAACAATGAATGAATTTGATTTTTTTGTTCCAATCTGTTGGTTCATCAGCTGGAGACTATTTAATAAAAGCGAAGATTGTCAGGACACATTGGCGAGCCTAATTTGAGCATAGTAACTTGATTGGCCACTTGGAAAGCTGTTTTTCCCTCAATTAACGAAAATATCTTGTTTTTCCCAATTCTCGGCACTGTAGGTCATTCAATTATCTCAATGAACAGCCCACGCTTTCAAAAACTTTAGGAATAACTCAACTGAACGTAAAAGGACTAAAATTAGTATAAGAAAGACCTCTTATACGTTTTTTTCTTAAGAGGTCTTTAGTTTTCCTAAAGACCTCTTAGGAAAACTTGTAATTGGAGACAACATACACTCACGGAGAAAGAAAAGTTAGATAGTAAAAATTATTCTTAGGCAGTGCTTCCACTGTCGTGTCCTAGTGCTAATATACACGAAAATGCCACGTTGCCAACTGTAAGGGCAAGTGCAACCGTCGACCCTTGCCGGCGGCAGCCGTAGACGCGTCGACGGCAGCCACCAGCAGATGCAACTGCAGCCGTCGATAACGTGCCGCTTGTATATTTGAATACATGCTCATAAGCACGAGTGGTACGTTGCCAACGACGTGTCGGTAGCTGCCGTCGATGCGTCTACGGCTGCCGCCGACGAGTGTCAACGGCTGCAGTTATCTCTGCCGTTGGCAATGTAATGGTCGTGTATACATTCATCATCATTATTTCAGCCGAAAGACGTCGACTGCTGGGCATAGACCTCCCCCAAGAACAACACACACACACTATGAGCACTGAATTTGTCACGCCAGATACTTGTCCCGTTCAAATGATAAATGATTTTATTTCTGTAAGTAGGTTTGCACAAACACGTTTACACGTCAATCATATTTTAAAAAACTAGATTAGATCGGCGTTTCCTATCTGACTACTCTGAGAAGATAGGCCGAAACTAACTCAGAGGTCACAGTCTCTTTTAAAGTCCAGACATAATGTTGGTCAGGTTATATGAAGACCATGTAGATCGATGTCTGAGATGGTCTTTTGAGAAAAGAACCACACAGATTGAGTGGACCTGTATTATATAGTCAGTGCACGCATTTGTCAGAAATCGTGCAGCTCAACTCAAAACTTAAGGTTAGGCAAAGTATCATGGCTTGTGATTTTAGGTGTTGTTGTTCACATTGTGTCATTACTTTCTATCTGCATGTCCTAGTACAAGTTACCGCCACCTCACCTCTTAAAAATCCTTATCGTTTGTGGATGTTAATGATTCAAAGCTACATGCATCTGATGGCGATTGAATTTAGGTTCTTCAGTTTATATTAGCCTAGTGTATGGCTTTAGGAACCACTTATAGAAAGTAGTGCTTGGCGCTATGGTGATCTATCACACCTTTCACGTAATGAGAGAATATGATAGGTATGTATGTCGCAGCCAACTGGTTTAATTAACAGTTTAGTTAACCGCCTAGCCTTTGAAAGTAGTTTATTTTTTTTTATAGTTTATTTTTTTTTTATAGTTTATTTTTTTTTATAGTTTATTTTTATATTTTTTGGCCAGGGTTTCAATATAATTAGTAGTCGTGATCATGAGTTTTACTTTGTGTAAATTATTTTATAACCACTGCTCTCTAATGCCGCATGCCGGGGCCACAGCAACGGGAAACAAAGATAATTATCGCGATGACTTTCGTTAATCGTAGGTGCAGGCACAACTTATAAACAGCGAAGGAAAACATCTTGAGGATAACGGCATATGTGACATTTGCAAACCCGCACTAGGCCCGCTTGGTGGATTATGGCCCACTCCCTCTTACAAAGAGGAGGCCTTTATAACACTGTGGGCCGATTATGTAAAGAAAATAGTGATCAATAGGATAGCAGAAAGTCAAGTCAAGTCGACTTGATTTTCTGCTATCCAATTTTAAGGAACAAGTTCTGTCAAAGGGCAATGCTTTCCATCAAAGTACCTTCGTAAACTTTGAAATAGCATAGACACTTCAGCCAACAACGAAACAACCAAAACTAAATCTTACCCCTCAAAGTTAAAGTATAATTCAGTTTGACACTTCTATGAACTTTCCTATCAATTAAGGTAGTTGTTTCTAATCTGTTTACCTGTTTACTCAAGTTTCTGTGCACGGTAAAGGTGTTAAGTTTTGTTTTTGAAGTACAAGGCAATTCAGATTCTGTTGTTTATATTAATTAGGCTTATAATCCTCTGATGTTGTCGATGGGGGATAGAAAAAAGGTTTTTTTATTGTGAGTGTATTAACTACCAGCTTCTTCTCGCGACTGTGTCCGCGTTCTTGTGGTATCATGAAATAGAGGGTCAAATAAAATTAGCTAGCGAAACTACGCAGATACGGCAGGCATGGAACATGATAAATCGAAAAAAAAATGGATGTTATTTTTGGGGTCAGCGACCGTGGTTAGTTTTGTATAAGTTTCAGTTTTCTTTTTGTTTTTTCGTGTTTAGATATTAACACTCATCGCGTAGGTATGTGAAGTTTAAACAAATAAGAACTGAAACTTTTTTTAGAGTAATTGCTATATGCGGTCGTTGACCCCCAAGAATTTGCAAATATTTATTTTTGTTTATTCATGTTACCCAGCACGCCTGCGGAGTTTCGTTAGCTAATTTAATTTGACCCGTTATCTGTGGCGTTATAGCATTAGAACAGTAACATAAAGTAAAAAGCACGCGTTTTTAATACACTGCATTATGGACCTAAAAGCGGTTCATTAAGAGCCACTTTACGAGCAAGTGTGTTGAAAATAATTCTTAATTCTTAATTTTTTTTCTGCACTTAAATTATCTAAAGTGACACGCCTATTGAAGTGAGGTCGAATCCACAATCTTGTCTTTTTATTTGAGTGATTTCGTCAGCCATTGTTGCCCGATTGAGAAGCACGTTTAAGAGTGTGAATCATGGGCCATACTATTGCAGATATCATTGCAAAACATGGCCTAACCATATATTCCTCAGCCTTAAGCCGTAATAAAATGTTTTTGTGATAGCCTACCAATAGTTGCACATAGTAGCAGCTACACATTGCCGTGAAAGTATAGCCCGTTTAGAAGCACCTTTAGTGAAAGAATTTTTGGAATCGAATCAGGAGGCCTACCACAAGCTCTTAACGCGATCCATTTTAGGACCTAACCTGAACTGTTCTTCTAATTGGTACCATGACGTCAGTTTAACGATTCACTTTAGGCCGTGCCATCTGCTGACAGCGATTGTCCCAAACTGAGTAGCAAGTTTTGGTTTCATTCATACTTGTTTGGTACCATGACGCCCATAGAGCAGCTCAAGCGATGCAGCTTAGGAACCTAAACTGAAATGTCTTGTTTTTGAATCGTTTTTAATTAGATCATGGTAGGCCACCTGTGATTCCGACGATTTCCCCCTGCATACAAAGTCACTACCGCTTTGTAATATTACTCCCTTACTAATAAACGTATTATATCAGATGAATAGTTACACACCGATTTCTCTTTCAGTCGTCAGTAATTTGACTTTCGAAAGAAGAAGACAAAGCATTGTGTTTTCCAGACGCTATACTTGTTATAGATCAGCGTAAGGGAAGGTGGTTTCAGTTAAAATAGCTACCGGTAAAAGATTATTTAGTGCAAGCGTGTTCCGGCGAACCATGACATCGGCAAATCTTGGTATCGGCCAACCATCTTTGTAGCTTTATTCGGCGAAACGTGATGTCGCTACATAATGGTATCGACTAATAGTTTTTTCGTATTACCGTTCAACGGTGAACCATGCTTCCTGTAGACAATTATATCGTTCAAGGGTAATTCTATATACCGTACGGCACCCTAATTGCGTAACACACTATCAATCGGAATCTGAATCATTTTGAAGCAAATTGCTAATCCATTGCTTCATAAGTTCGAAAAATGTGTCTGCTCAACACGTAAATAACGCAATGTATGTTGTTGAACTGTCAAAATGAAACCGATTCCGATTGATAATGTGTTACGCAGTTAGCACGCGGGACTCATACAACGTTTATTAGTAAGAGGTTATGTATAGAAGAATATTAAATATTCTACCCTCTAGAGGAATGAGTTCATTTTTGTACGTTCTGCGAAAATTTATCCACTTTTTATTTTTATGCCCTAACCAATTATCATAAAATTAAATTTTTCCTTCCCTGCCTCTACGTTTCCTGAGGTACTTATCAAATTTAAGTACCCCTATTACCCGCCACTTAGGGCCATGTCTGGCCCTTTCCCAAAGAGCAGCTCTTACTCAAACTTAGGGCGTTCCCTAATTTCACAGTATGATCAATGAATTTTAAGAAATTATTAGGTACTTACTGTTAAAAAAAATAATTTTACGAGTTACGACTCTTAAGGCGACTACATGACCTAAAGCGCGGTCACTGTCGGACTGCATAGAAAAGAAAAAGAAGCGCGATGACACGACGCTGGTAATTTATTGCAAAATTTTAAGCAGTTATCTATTTACAAAAAAACTATTGTGTGGAAAAAAAACTAAAACACTAGTGCTTTAGTATGTTGCTTGTAGAATAATCTGACAAAAAATCATAATGATTGTATTTATATTAGTATGGTTTTTATTGTAAAAAGAAAGTTTTTAGAGGTATCTTCATGATTTTTGTCTATCGTATCAAATTAGTTGTATTAGTTCAAAACATATGTTTTGAACACACTATCTACCTAGCATATATCCTAAAGAATATCAAATATTTTTATGATTTTGTTTACTGTATTCGATCATAAACTTTTATTGTTTCTGAAACTTGCGTTTTTTGCGTTTAGGTCCTGTTAACCTCTTAATCTATTTTGGAACTACTCAGTAAAAAGCGTTTGTTGCCCGTGGTACTACCAGTAATACCACGGGTAAAAAAATACCCATAGAACTACCAAGCGATCCGACACAAAGTAAATGTCTGTCTGTGTCTGAACCTACGACCTACAACTCTTAAGTCGCGAACGTTACCACTGGGACACCACAGCTACTTCAGATAGGTGTTAGATAAACACAATAATTTAAATTAAAAAAAAAAACTTAAAAAAGTAAACAAAATCAATACTTTAAAGAAAGAAAAATACTTGGTTCTTTACCTTTAAATAAATGACAACCAATCATTCGTCTTCGTCTGTAAAAATGAAAATTTAAACACGAATGTGCCTAATGATCTGAGAAAGCCGATAAACAGTACTGTATTATCATTTTTCATTTGGCTTTAGGTACAAGAAGATACCATTATAAGAGTTTGAATTTGATTTCACAATATTAAAAAAAAAACAAGCTTTTATTATTTGAGCGATGGAACTGCGGGGTAATTCCGTCACTCACTGTCACTGTAAACATTTTTTTTTTATCGTGGAGAAATGCTCATGCATAAATAAATCTCCGAGCTAACTAGTTTTCATCTAGTTAGCTCGGAGATTTAGACGAAAACTAACATTGCTTAAAATAAAACTCCTGTTTATCCATTTTATTCCATTTCGAGCGGCCATTGTTGTTTACATCTTTGGCAAATTGGGCGCGGTCGGACTTTACCTACGCGGTGAAAATTTATGGACCAACAGTGAACAGCGGTGCTATTCTGTAAAAATCTCACCGTGAAAACTTAGGTGAAGTGAGATTATAGTGAGCTGTCAATAGTGTCAATCCCTAGCATCAGTTGGAATGACAGCTCACTTTAAGCTCACTTCACCTAAGTTATCACGGTGATTTTTTTACAGAATAGCACCGCAGCTCAGGTTCACGTATACGAGTATGCTCGTCGATGTCACCGCCACCCTGTATAGCCCCTTTTTTTTTTTTTTTTTTTTTTTTTTTTTTTTTTTTTTTTTTTCGCTGAGAAATGCATTACGCATAGGGTATGTGGGACTCCTGTCGGAATGGCACCGACAGTATACCCACTAAAACTCAGCGGTGTACCCACATCGCCGTGATGGGAGGGCCATGGGAAACCGGCTCAGCCTTTACTTCCACAACCCTCCCGGCGCATGCCCGCCTAGCTGGCGGGCCCCGCATGCCCCCCATACTGGGGGGCTACGGGAATGGCCGGGGACACCTGGCCATTCCCGTCCGACACTGGTGGAGGCCTGTGCAATACAGGTAAGGGTGCCCCCGCACCCGTTGCCTGCTGGCCTCCATCTGGGAGGAGTCGGAGATGACTGTCAAACTGACGTCTTCTTCGACCCCTCCTCCGCCTTCGGAGCAGCGCCGCGTGAGGATCTTCCTCCCGCGCACGCTCCGCCGCCTCCTTCTGGGACATGACATGTTCGCAGAAGGAGGCGACTGCCGCCCAGGACCTCTCATCCCTCAGCATGGCGTTAACCAAACCGGGGAGTGATAGGTCCGGTCCGATCACCGCGATGAGACTGCGGCGCGGCTCGGACCACGACGGGCACACCTCGAGCGTGTGCTGCGCCGCGTCCTCCGCCGCGCCACAGTCGTGACACGACGGCGTCTCCTCCCGTCCTATTCGGTGCAGGTACGATCCGAAACAACCGTGTCCGGACAGCACCTGCACCAGACGGAAGGAGAGGAATACCCTGTATAGCCCCTAGCCAACCCAAGCAGCCTTTACTTTCAAAGATAAAGAAGAAGAACTGAAAACCTCCCGAAATTCTTCCATCTTCGGATCAAAATGGAAACTAAAACTATAATATCCAGAAGAATATCTACCTAATGACGTAATAACGGAATCTCATAACTATGGTAATGTCGATTTGATTAAAGTAACACGTGTTATAGAATATAATAGAAAGGTTTTTATGATTTATGCTTTCGGGACACGTGTTTTTCTTGGGAAGGTCTTGGCTGCATAAGAGTTTATGAATATTGTTTTATTGTAAAAGCACGTTGATGCCTGCGGATAAATTAAATTTTATGTTATATAATAATATTTATTCATATCATTGGTTGTTTATGTAGGTGGTTGCTATTATAAGTACTGTTGATCTGAAATAAAATATTTATTATTATATTATTCTGTAAAAATTTCAACGTGAAAACTTTTGTGATGTAAGCTGTCAATAGTGTATTAAAAAATAAAAATAAAAAAAAAAATAGTTTATTGTCACAAATCAGCAAATAGTTACAATTTTGTGTTCGAAGCCTCCTTTTAGGCAGATAATGCCTGTGTTAGAAGGCTCCGCTCTTCCATAACAATGGTATAGTTATCTAAATTATGCGTGACGTGTAGCATGATGTGAGGTGTGTGTTGTGACGTGAAGTGGTGTGTGTGAAGTTAAAGTATTGTGTGTTGTGATATGATTGTGATGTATGTTGTGATGTTAATGTGGTGTTTGTGATTTGATGTGAATATGATATTATATAAAATGAGGTGTATGAATAATGTGTGATTTGTCTGATTACTCAATCTGTTGCAACAGAGCCTCCGTTTTATCATAGGAAAGTGTTTTAATCCAATTTACTAAGCTTGTTTTACAATTGTACCTATTTTTATTATGAACATACACGTATTTGTTTATTTTGTTGTATAATTGAGCTGAGCGTTTGTGTAGTTGTCTGCTAGTGAATTTCAATTTAGTTCGGGGAATATCTGCGATTATATCTTTTCTTCTTTTTGATTGGGTACTATTATTATATGGCAGAGACTTATGTTTCCTGAGAACGACTTGAACAATGTACAATTTCCTTACAGAGAGTAAATTACTAATTTGATACAAGCTTTCCGTAGAGAATCTTCTTTTTTTAAAATACATAATTTTGATTAAACTTCGCTGAGCTCGTTCCAGGGTTAAAAATTTAGTTTTAGCCGCTCCTCCCCACACTGGGATACAATAAGTGAGGACCGATTGCACAAGAGCAGTATATACTTCATTAAGAAGATTCCTGGTACGATTTTTGCCTTCTACAAAAAATTTAGTTGGAATCACAAATCTTAATGTTATAAACATCCAGCTGAGTTTCCTGATTCTATTGCTGACTTGCTCAAGATGGGGATACCAGGACAATGTTTGGTCTAAAATAACTCCTAAGTATTTAGTTTGTGGAACTTTTTTAAGACATGGGCAGCTGCAAATATCGTTTTGTGTGTTACCACACTCGTGTATTATTATTTTAAAATCTTCGGCTGGTTGCGTGCGGTTACTTACACTAAAACAGATGTAATTAGTTTTTAGTACATTTAAGGACAACAAGTTATTTTTAAGCCTAAGTATTGACCCCACCGCGATCCCTAGCATCAGATGGAATGATAGCTCACTTAAAATTCAACCTCACTGTACTCAAGTTTTCACGGCTGTCTGAAAAAAGGAAAAACTAAATTGCAGCCGTCCACCAGCTTTCACCACTCGGCCATTTGTGTTACCAAAGCCGCCAAAAAGATAATAAAACCATTTTCCTAAAAGTTCCGCACCAACGCCCTGCAATATACATTAGACGAGCAGCCGAACTTGGCTCCGAGCCAAACTCAATCCGTCATGAAAGTGCACAAACTCAATTCGAAGTTTTGTAACACTATCTATTGCGGCCAAGGATGGTTTCAGTAATTAAAAGTGGCATGAAGCATAGGGATTGGTGTTTTAGATGCTTGTACAGACGCCAGCACACCGAGCTACCCGAAACTGTCAAATTTTCCCAATCAACTTTGAACCTTATACTTTAGCGATAAAGTTGAAAATCTATTAAAGAAATTTGACAGATTGTAGTAGCTTGATGTGTTGGCGTCTGTACTTCACCAACAAACATAACATAACGCCTGTAATTCCCGAAGGGTTAGGCAGTGGCCAAATTTCGACAGTTATCTTTAAGAGGGGCTTGTGGCTAAGTAATAACAGCCGCACGAGTCGATTGATCAGGTTAAGCTACGCTTGCCGAGGTTGGTCCGTGGATGGGTGACCATCTTTACATTCCAAGACCCCTCCGTGCCTCGGAAAGCACGTTAAGCCGTTGGTCCCGGCTGTCATTAGTGGATCTTTGACAGTCGTTACGGGTCGTCAGAAGCCCAAAAGTCTGACAACCAGTCCTACCAAGGGGTATCGTACTCGTATTGCCCAGTAACTGGGTTGTGGAGGTCAGATAGGCAGTCACTCAATGTAAAATACTGGTATTCAGCTGCATCCGGTTAGACTGGAAGCCGACTTATGGGAATGGTCGCACGGGGAGGCGGGACCCGCTGAGGAACAGCGGGTTGAGTCCTGTCGGGGGGGGGGGGGGGGGGGGGCGGTGATTGCTTACGCGAATCCCGCACCCCCGGCCATAGGCAGAGGTGGAACACCGCGGTGGTTTTAGCCGTTAAGAGTCCAGCATGCCCCTCTGTCATGCCCACGATGGTGGAAGTCCATGAGGATTTCCACCATGCACCAAAAAAAAAAATATACTGAAAGCCGACCCCAACATAGTTGGGAAAAGACTAGGACGATGATGATGAAGGAATTTTGTTTTATTCACAGAGCCTTATGACAAATGGTATGACCACATTAGCGGAAAAGATCTTTTCTCAACAATTGGCCGAAGAATATCTGCCAAGATAGAAATAAGCTTCCGACGCCTTTTGCTACAGACGATGAAGTTCGAAAAACTAACAATTTTTTGTCAGAACCTTTCTTTTGTTGAAACTAAATGTTTGCGATGGGTAGGTCGCGTTTGAGTGTCAGCGGTTTTAAATAGTGGGGTTTTTACTATGGTATTTTTCTATGTGCGTGTGAACCACACATGGAATTCGCTGAATAAAAATACTAGGATTATTTAGTAGACTTAAAACAATCGTAGAACGAATCCTGTCTCTCATTGAAGGCGTGGCAGATACGTATTTTTATAGCACCTTATATAGATTAATCTTAATCTCATGTGTTGATAGCCTTCAATTCCATGTCGGAAAAGTAAAGGCTCTAGACAGACGGACTGCAATCCAACCGCAAATTGCAGTTCGGATGCAGTTTGAATGCAGTTAACACGACTACAATGGAACTCAACTCATTCAAACTGCATCTGAACTGCAATTTGCGGTTGGATTGCAGTTGAAATGCGGTCCGTCTGTCTAGAGCCTAATACATTTTTTTGAAAGTTAAAACAAGTACACACAGCTTAAATGTCTATTAAGCACTTTAGTTTCCATGTTTCCCGCTCCCACTGAAGCCACAGAGTAGCCGTGAAGAATGGAACTTATCAAAAAGTTTGCAAAAACAAAAAGTTTTGCGTCGAGCGCTGAGGAATGGCGCGTAACGTGGCGCCTACGGAGGTGAGGCGAGAGTCAAATATTAGTTGTTCAAGGATGATAGAAAAATGAAGATAATAATAATATAATGTTTACAGACTAACTCGTTTAAGAGATGTTTTTTTTTTAAATACTTTTTATTATTATTTGACATTACAGAGACAATTCTAATTTTAACTCTTTATTAGTGATTGTAATGGAAATCATCTATTTTGGTTTTAATTGGATTTTATATTTTATTTATCTTTTTGATTTTATTAAGTACCTGGTACTTTTTGACAGGCCTACGCTGTCCTTCCAAACATTAATACTATAATTTCAAAACATTGTAACAGCCAATTATTTTTAAAAAGTAACCGTCTATTTTCTTGCCGGCTCTTCTCTATAGGAAACGACCAATAGAAAACATGCACGTAGCTTCTGAAGTTTCATAAGTGCCCATGTACGTTTATGTGAAAAAAAATATTTTGATTTTGAAGCTTTAAAAAGTTCAAACTACTAACAGCGAATTTATAAGATGCATGTAATAGATTAGCCTAATTATAAGTATTGTTATTGTTATAATTTTACTATTAAAACTTGATAAAATAGTAATGTTTGCATAACCAAAACTTGTCTGTAAAAGTGGACAAGTTAAAATATTAAGGAATAATGTAGCAAAACATAGAAAATATTCCAAACGGATATCCACCTGCCGGATTTGGCCCAGACATCAGAAGTAAAACTAATAGGCAAATTTATTTCAATCGAACAATCAGTTATCTTAAATCTAGAAAATACAGAAATGAAATAAAATAACTAATAAACACATAGGGCGGTACTGACGGTTAGGGACAGTGGTCCATGCACCCATCGCAATAAAGACAGTACTAGTTGTCAGAGACAGCGTTCCACATCCAATAATCGGACAGTACTGACTGTCGAGAGACAGTGGTCCGTACACCAAGACGCATCCGTTGAAAATGCGTGCAGACTCAACGGCGCAGCTCCTTATAAAAGCGATCGCTAGTGGGGGGAAAACGTTACAATATTTTACTGGATTGGATACCAAGTCCAAATTATCGATAGAGTGAATGATTTGTCTATGATGCGTTCGGTGCACGTTCCAATGCGCCATCTAGTTGCTGTCTTTCGCAGCTGCTAAACAATATGGCTGCGGTCACGCCTTTTATGTCGTTGATATTTTGAATGACGGTAGTTAGAAACGTCAAAGTTGTTTGTTCACGACTATAAAAGGGGGAGCTCCGAGTGGCGGGGATCATTCTTGTTCGAGACATCGACCACAACGGAGCTCCGGCCTACAGTCAGTTGATTAGTACTAGTGACGTTATTATGTGGAATAGATCGACCGGATGTCATGTAAGTTAATTTATATTATTATCTTGATTATTGCTGATAACTGATCTATAACTATGGTGTTCTGAGTATATTATATTATGGCCAATATTGCCAATTTTTTAAAGTGTATAATGAAATATTTCTAGCTATTGCTATTATTGCGAGTTTGGACAATAATAATTGTCCAAGAGATAGAATGAATTGTTTATAAAATAACGATAATTTATGGCAATGTTGAAAGAAATGTCTAGCTTGTCTTTCTTTGCTTTATTTCATAAAATCCTTTCCCTACATACCATATTCATAGTTACTTTTACACACATTAAATAACTAGTAGACTTATAAATAGATTTTACCCCTTTTTCTAACGCATACCTACATGTTATAAATTCGGGAATTTATAACATGCTCTAAACGGCTAGGCCGATTTTGACATCTTTGTTACACTTGTGTTCCGAGCATTTGTGTTGATAATTTTTCGCCCCGTAGAGTTCGCACATCTGCCCCAATTCGGTTGCCTGCGACGACCTTGTAAAAGTTTATTGCATCCACTTTATCCTTCAGGTTTGTTAGTCACATTTCACGTAAAGCTTTTACGGAAAATTTTGCAAGGGAAACATTGTTAAGTTTTCGTTGAAAATCATTTCTAGCAAAGACAAATGGGTTCGGACGGTAGATTTAAAAGCGAGTAAAGTTTTTTGATTCCGCTTCGGAGTCGAGGGTCGTACTGAGGAACAAAGTTTTCGTAGTAACGGTAACCTATGCAAAAACCGTCATAAACGTTGTAAAATAAAATAAGTTGGAAAATTAAATTCTTACTTGCGCTTTTTAAGTATGTTGCTTTCATAAAAATCGCAACGAAGGATTTTATTTTTTTAAATTACGCTGTAAGTTATGTGTGCTGCCTATGACACTCGACAATATTTTAAGTTCCCATTAGTGAAAGAATTTTCGGATTCGGATGAGTTCCGAAGAGAATACAAGTTATGAGTATAGATTTATGTTGCAGAGCAGCTGATCTTTGCAGCCGAATTCAGGGTCAACTCTATTTAGATTGCCATCAACACGCTAAGAAGAAGCTTTTTGTAGGAATCTTTTTTTTTATTTTCGGAATGGGCTACAGCGGGATAATTGTGTAACAAAATATTATATTTGTCGTTCAAAAACGAGCTGTTCGAGTGGCAGAGTTTCTCTAAGAATTTTTTTTAAAGATATTGTTATTCTCACGTTTGCATCACAATATTCGTCTTCGCCAAATTAAAAACTTACTATTTCACTTGGTAAGGGTAGTGAATGGTTTATAGTAGTCTACATAAAGATAAGTGCTAATAATACATAACATAATTGTAAGCTAATATTGTTGCTAATATATACTAACAAGATATGGATTTTAATTGTCTGAAATTGTTCTATTCATGCTCACTATGTTCACGTATATACGGTTGATGATACTGCTGTTTTTTATCGCAATGTTTGCACGAGTAAAATGTCAGGAGCTATACAAACAAACCGTTTACCCTTTGCTAAGCTACGGGTCGCAAAAAATCAGTGTAGTTTAATTCCTGCAAGAATAGAGCACTGTACACACGTGCAGAAATGTTTGAACCATTCTTAGTATTTCAGACTTTATAGACGACAAACTTGTCTAAAATCCACGTTATTGAAGTGAAAACTTCTTTAGGGGCGTTTGGCATTTTTGGAGATGCGAAAAAACCATTGATTTCGCGCCACTGTTACCGTAATAACACCGCTACAGATGTGTTCGGCTGCCTTCGGGATGTACTCGGTTTTAATGTATATGCGATATGTCAGTGAGTGATGGCAAAGTATTCTGTTTGTGTTTTGTTTTCACTTCTGTCGGCACTCCCGGAATGCCACTATTTTTTATACCCTTTTTCAACAAAGGTAGCATATTAATAATACTACTAACAAACGATCAAACTTTTCGTCCGAAGTTACGGGTTACTCCGCATTACCTAAGGACATAAATATGATTAGTTCGGGTCGAACTAAGAATTAATAACCAAACGATTTGACAGTTGTCCCTAGTCCCGATATGTAGTTGCTCGTCCGAAAAATTTAATGTAACTACTTTAGGCTGGTTCCGTATCTTTGTTGACGGACTTAGGCTCGTATTACAGAACCTCACTCAAGACTCAAACATTTCTTAAAACTAGTTTCAACCAATCAAATTGGTTTAAACGAGTTTTAAGCAATGTTTGAGTTTTGAGTAAGGTTCTGTAATACGGCTCTTAGAGAGTAGAAGTGGCAGTTCAACAACATACATTGCGTTGTTTACGTTGTTCAGCATACACATTTTTCGAACATATGAAGTAATGGATTACCAATATCCTTCAAAATGATTCAGATTTAGATTAATAGTGTGTCACGCGATTTGGGTGCAGGAAATGGACATCAGCATATTTTACGCTTAAATATTCTAAAACACCAGTCACAATAACAAATCTATTGTTAAAATGTTCGAAAGGACAGGGTCACTAACAGACGAGCAACATAAGTCAACGACACGTTTGGCGACGACGCCTGTCCAAACTTTCGACAAGAACTAAGTCGTCACTTACTCTGGAATGTCACATGCAGCTGGAAAACGTTGCCTTATGTTTGAAGTGATGAGCAATTCTAACTCAAGTAGACACACGAGTTTAATGAAAACCGATGCAATGCTAGACTCTTAGATGTTACAATTGAAAACTTGGCTTTTGAAAGAAATTTAAAAAGGGCTTGTAATACCAAGCGCACGGTTCGATGGTTGGTCCGTGGTCCGCCCACGAGCAACTTAGTTGCCCAGCAACTTTTTTTGTCTCTGCAGCTGTCGCCTCGCCGAGATTTGGACGCGCACACGGGAGCGACATCAACGCTACTTTTTTTGTTAAATTTTCGTTTGAGCGGCAACTGCCTAGCCTGGAACGTTTCTGTCATCGTGTGCGCATTTGCATTGCAACCAATAGATGGGCGACAGTTGCATAAGAACCCGCAGACAAATATCTCCCATTTTCGTATACAAACCCGTAGACTTGATGTGACAGACAAATCAGTTGAGGAGACAAAAGTTTCTCGTGGGCGCTCTCCCTTAACGTTACTTGTACGTCGTATGTCAGGGCTAGGGCCTCTGTCTAATACAATAAAAGTAATATCAACTGCATTTGGAAATCAACCAACTTAAATGGATACCTTATTCAAACACTTGAATGGGACCAACGCTCCCGACGAAATCTCCGCAGTTCCGAAAACAAAGGAGGACCGCCTTCAGTCCTCAAATACTACAAATTGTTGGATACTTATCATGAAATCTACCTCCATTGAAGACGAGGGTCCGCCGAACAAAAGATCCCAAAAGGTCAACAGTGCTAGTCTTGACCCTTTAAATCTGTGTGATCGAATATTTAAATCGATGTCTTTTGAAACCGAAGATTTGATGATGTTATTCACCTTGGAGGATACCAGTGTACAGTAGACAAAAAAGAGTTTTCAGGGGCATGAAGTATTTAAAACATCATCCTCTTTATTAATAAACGCTACTTAAAGAGTTAAAGTAATGTTTAGCGCCTGTTTAACCATACATTTTTGACGTTTAAGCGTCTCTTAACTTTAAGCAACGTTTATAAATAAATCCCTATAGCATATGATGGCAGCGTCGCCGTGCGTAATTTCTCTAAGCTGTAAACAACACGTGCACCGATCACGCCATCGACATGTATGTCACTCGACTTCTCCCACCGCCCCACTACTCGACTTGTTTTGGCGACTGGTTGTTGATCTCTCGACGCCAGCTGATTCAGGAAAAGTGCTGTTTTTCCGCTAGGATTTTACATGTAAGTTGTGTTTTTTTGTTGTAACAATGTGTCCTGTCTGACATATGGGGCCGAAATATGAACGCTCACTAAGGGCTCATACGCACGAGCGACACGCGTCAATGGCAGAGGCAACTCGATGACGCGTCGAGGCGGCTGCTGTCGACAACATGTCGCTCGTGTATTTAAGCACCGTAAATATATTACGAGCGGCGCGTTGTGGACGGCAACTCGTCGACCCGCCGACGCGTCGTCGCGCAATGGTAACGGCTGTGACTTAGCGAGTTTTAGGTCGAACACAGGCCATGCGCTTTACTTTGTGTAAATTATTTTATCATCACTGCTGTCAAAACGGCGAAGGAAAACATCGTAAGACAACATGTCCTACAACCAATAATTCGAAGACATGTGACATCTACAAACCCGCCCTCGCGTAATGGATTATGGGCCATTCTCCTCTCACAAAGAGGAGGCCTGTATCCCAGCAGCAGTGGGAACATTATGAGGGCTGATTAGCTTCTGCCCGCGACTTCATCCGCGTGAAATTTCAGCTTCCCCCCGTTCACCCTCTTAGGGGTAGAATTTCGAAAAACCCTTTCTTAGCGCGTACCTACTCTTCACAAAGAACACATCGCATAAGTGCCTATGTCCTTTCTCGGGACTCTTACTAGGTATCATCTAAATCGGTTCAGCAGTTTAAACGTGCAGAGGTAACAGACAGACACACTTTTGCATTTATAATATTAGTATGTATGTACACGTTTTACTGACTAGTGACTGCCCTCTAATTTTCTCCTCAAGCTTTAGGCACCTAAAAATTGCCTAACTTGTTCGATAGAGTTTTAAGGCTTAAATCCAACGTTATCACGTTTCTTGCATAATAATATACTTTGGAAGGTCGCGAGTATATCCGATAAGTTTGTTCCTATTGTTACCTTGAAGTTTTAGGCCATTCTAATTATTATTATATTTTATTTTTATAGAATCATAACTTGACATTACTCCTTGTTTTCCCAAAGTGTTGGGCAGCGGTATACCTAAAGCAAAGAAAGAAGAAAAAACGAAAATAAATCCATTTTGTATGTGAGCGTGCCTGCCTACTGGCTGTGGGTGAGTGGGAGTCGGGCCTCTGGCTTCAGGCACTACCGTCACCTAACATAGGTACTTTGCTGGGTGACACCACCTTCCGACTCGCTACTTGTTTGCGTCTGGGCGCCCCTTGCGTGGCTCCGCATCGCTGCCAATGCGGTGAAGGTGTCGACTGCCTCGGACACCATGGCTTATCCTGCAGTAAAAGCGCAGGCCGGATAGCACGGCATGCCAGCATCAATGACATCATCCGTCGTGCTCTTGTCACCGCCGGGGTGCCAGCTGTTTTAGAACCCAATGGCTTGGCACGCGACGATGGTAAGAGACCAGACGGAATGACCATAATGCCTTGGAAGGTAGGTAGGCCTTTGGTGTGGGATGCAACGTGTGTCGACACCCTTGCGCCATCCCATCTTCCAAGCACGGTTAGCTGTGCCGGGGCGACTGCTGCAGGTGCGGAAAACCTCAAACGGCGCAAATACTCCAATCTCTTTGGAACTTATATATTTGAGCCGTTTGGGGTTGAAACACTAGGGCCATGGGGCCCGAGTGCCCACTTAGTATTTCGAGACATCGCCAAGCGGTTGGTCGACTCTTCACGTGACCAGAGGGCTGGACTATTTTTTGGCCAAAGAATCAGTATTGCCATACAACGTGGCAATGCTGCCAGCCTTTTGGGCACGTTTCCTATTGACAGCGATGCGGACGAATTTTTTGATGCCCTTTGATTATTTCCCCTCCCTTTTTATATACTTGTACGGTAAGGGACATAAGTGGAGTAGCAAATTCACAAAGCAATAGATTGACGCTTTGGTTTTACTTACGACCTTCTTTTAATGAGTAATTTCTCTACTATAGACACACACACTCACATTCATTTGCAACTGATTGTATTTCATAAATTCAACCGCTACGCTATATGGCATGATAGCCTAGCGGTTATCATATCTGGGTAAGTGCGTTCTGCGTAGCGATGCGTGAGTTCAAATCTCACGCGCGATGATAGTTTTTTTAATGTTTTAATAACTACTTTGAATAATCACGCTTTTGACTATAAGTCTTGTGCGCTTAATTCGTAAAACTTTATGATTATACCCACAGATATCTAAATAAATAAATTATAAGGTAGACACAGTTAAGTTATACGAGTCATTCACCGCGATTAAATAGAACGTTGTTGGTTGGTTGTTTATTGTGGGATAGCGACGTGTGTCTGTGTTCTATCTATTAGCCGTGTTGTAGTTCCTTTTAAAATACAGAATATTGAAACGAAAGCGAATTATGATTGCGCTGCATAAAAGTGGACTTAATATAACACAAATATCTTATGAAACCGAACTGAATGTGAGTATTATAAATATGTTTTAATTATTTTTTCAAACATTTATTTTATTAAAATAGAACTGCTGATTTTTGTAGTTATTTTTTTGAAACGTATAAGGTCTAAATAGATGAAAAAATTATAATTTCGAAGTCCTAGATTTTAAATGATGATTATTATAGTTATATGTAACATTTCTATTTTCATTATAATTTTGTTTCTAAATCGTAGGTAATACTTACTTATTCGTATTTTGCTAAGTAGTAGCCTAAGAGTACTTCTTTTTTGTTTTAGAGAAATTACCTTCTGTAAGTCGCAGGGTCACTCAATAAGGAAGAGGGTAGCCTTGCCAGTCGAAAGCGACTGGTTATATACCAACGAGATATTATATTGCCGAATTTATTATTCGACACGTCTTTACGAACCGTTCGCCGTGCAAACGAAAACCAGCTCAAAAACCATAGTTGATTGAAAATCATAAACAAGAACGTTTACATTTTGCGATACAGCGATGGAAAGCAAGGAATTAGAAAATAAAAAAAATATATTAAATAAAAAATTGTAAATAATAATAATAAAATTATATTGTAGCATATTCGTAATAAGGATTATTTTGAGGTTTAGTTTCAATCTTCTTTTCGTAATGAAAATGAATACTTAAGCTATAACCACAATAAGTCCTAAACTAGAAATTTATTTATACTTTATAAAATTATAACGAATAAACATTTTGTAATCACTTATAAAAGATTTTTATTCTTAACCCCATATTTCACTAACTATATAATAATAAAAACAATTATTACATTATTATTCCCGTTCATTAATTTATCGAATAATAAAAGAACAGATGAAGATAATTGTTGAAAAGAAAAAAAAAAAAACTCATATCGAGATTGGAACCTAGAACCTAGTGTTTCTTTATCCTATACGTTACACTATGAGCTATTTGAACTTATTAAAACGCTGTCAATTTTAGCAATCCTATTTAGAAAGTGATATGTTTTTGTTTCGCTCGACACCAGTGTATAAATTCTGAGGTGTGCGTTCTGTGTTAATACACTTATACACACATATTAGGTACGGTTACGGCTTGTACTGCACGTTCACAGCAAAACAATCCTTACCGTGCTACTGCACTTATGACCGTAATCGTACATATTATTATTTTAAGACCGCTTTTAAATATTGTAAATATTTTGATTTGTAAATAAAAGTGCTCCTTATTTTGTAGGTGCACACAATGGTGCCGATTCTGTTGTTCACAAACTAAACAATATTTATGTTCAGTGCATCTTTTTCTTTAATTTAAACATTAAGAAAAGGACAGAATATACATTTTAGTTTAATCTTGTCAAATTATACAAAAACTTAAAATTATTCTGTGGGCCACGGCTGCATCAAATAGGCCCAGTTCAGCATAAATGCCAGACAACTAGTGCTTGACGCTAGCTTTCAACTGGACCCTATGTTACGAGGACGTCTTAGGGACACCCACACAGTACACCTACATTTCTCCAGTTATGTTTAAGTCCCAAGTAATAAGGGGCGAGGTTTTTGCCATCATCCGGCCATAAATCCAGACTCCGAGCTGGTACTGAGAAATTCCAGATAGAAAATCTCAATATCGCTGTGCCCGACTTGGGAATAAAACCCAAGACCTCATGCTCGGGAGTAGTGTTTGCGACCACTACACAACAAGGCTTTTCACAACTATGTTGGGGTCGGCTTCCAGTCTAACTGGATGCAGCAGAGTACCAGTATTTTACATGGAGTGACTGCCTATCTGACCTCCACAACCCAGTTACTGGATAATACGATACCCCTTGCTAAGTCTGGTTATCAGACTTTCGGGCTTCTGACTACTCGTAACGACTGTCAAAGATCCACGAATGACAACCGGGACCAACGACTTAACGTACTTTCCGAGACACGGCCCCTCCGTGCACGGGCACGGAGGGGTCTCAGTATGTAAAGATGGTCACCCATCCACAGACCAACTGCGGCAAGCGTAGCTTAACCTGATCGATGAACTTGCGCGCCTATATTATTATTGAGCCACGTGGCGTCTCGACGAGGCAGTCTATTTTGATAGAATTATTTATTTTAAAGTTCAATACCTACAATAACTTGCACAAATATAGCTTTGAAATAAATCTAAAAAGAAATGTCTGTATGGATTTAAATTAAAAAACTATATTCTGATTTTATTTATCAATAATTCATCTGCCTCGTAAAGTAAAAGCAATGAAAAGTCAATAATTCTCACATAAAATGTTATACGGCTTCAGAATCGCCCACCTCAGGCAATGTACGAGTACGATTTTATGATTTCTATCGAACCGATATCATTGTGGGCGTCAAACGTCAATGCGCGCGTCGCGTGCGGGCGTAGGAATGTATGGACATATTAATATGTCCATGCATTTTACTTCCCTGTGTTATCGCGGCATGCCGTGACGTGGACGTCATATCGTCACATTAAAATTATAAGAGCGCATAGATCATCATCATTTCAGCCGAAAGACGTCCACTGCTGGACATAGGCCTCCCCCAAGCACCTCAACTTCGACCGGCTTTGCGCTTCTTACATCCAACGAGTTCCTGCGGCCTTCACAAGGTCGTCGGTCCAAGAGCGCATATCAGGTGCAGAAAACTCCCAAAAGAAATTATTTTCCGCTTGGTTTAATTTTTCAGCTCACTGAATTTATTTAAAACCGACTACTTACTGTCCAGTGAATTCAATTGAATTGCATTCAATTTATATTCGAATACTATTTTATTTGCGCATTTTCTTATACTTGATCACTTGCTTGATGAAGCGCACTGTACATTGGTAGCCAGTAGTGGTGGCCCAATGGTAATGGCCGCTGCTTACGAGTTGTAGGTTGTACTTTTGAAACCAGACAAGCAGGTGCTTTACTTTGTGTTAATTATTTCATCTTTGTTTTCTATTAATAAGATAAAATTTTATTCGAGCACGTCCATCGGTTTCTTACTAAACTTCAACTATATCCGACGTTCCTGCATACTTATCTATTTTGTTGACTGTACCTAAGCCAACTTTAAGCATTTAAGTTTTTATGCACATGGCAAGTCCTAGTACTTTTAGTTTTAGTTTTAAAGGTTACAATGTCGCAGAAAGCTGTAAAGAATTTGAGAACTTAACTTGAACTTTATACGAAAGTCACTTAAGTAACGTATCAAGTAAACTTTAAAACTCTTTCGCTCCAAAGAAAGAAAATACGTGGAATAAATCCAGAGTTAGAAATTCTCTAGTAGAGATTATATTGGAAAGTAGATACAGACGCCAGCACATCAAGCTATCCAAAACTGTCAAATTTTCCCAATCAACTTTGAACCTTATGCTTTAGCGATCAAGTTGAAGATCTATTAAAGAAATTTGAAGATTGTAGTAGCTTGATGAGTAATTGGAGTCTGTACACCACAGTCTACATGCATCTCCTTCTCCCTTCAAATCCATCCGAAGGCTTTCTTTAGAAGATCGCTTTTAACGATAAGATCGCCCATTTCGTCACCCTATGTAAAATGTCTACATTTTAAAATCAAAAGTCATTCAAACAAGGCTGAGAACCAGCACTTTTCGAACGTCAAAATTACAAAAGACAGTCCCCCAAAACGCCCGCCCTTCGCCACTTCCCAGTGCTTTAGCTGGGAAGAAGTGGCGCAACAAACTCCCCAGCAGCACAGCTGTCTGTTCAGTTAGAAAATAATTGATTTTATACAACACTAGGTATGCAAAGTACACTAACGTCAAAAGTACATACGACCGTACTCCAAAACGCCCGTCTTTCACGACATCCTAGTGCTATAGCTGGGAAGAAGGGGCGCAACAAACTCTGCTGTCTGTACTTTCAGTTAGAAGAACTTGATTCTATACAATAGTAAGTTATAAATAAGAGTATTTATATCTGTATGGCATATCGCATAATAAAGAGTAAATATTCCAGCAGAATATCAGCGTCAGGTACATCTGCCTGACACATGCTGAGCTGGACTCCCATTTGGTGCAACCTTGAGACGCACACCGCACTGTGTATATTTCGTTATTAATTTAATTTAATTTTAAGTTTTCATTATAGTGTCACTTTTATTTCGATACCTATGTATGTTTTTTCTTTTGGTTTTATATCGGCACCTTCTTTTATATTATGTACATGTGGGTAATTGGTTATCATCTAATATTGTAATTTGTGTGTTGTGCTGTCTTTTGTATGCGCCAAATAAATGGTTTATCTGTATATCTATCTATTCCATACAATTAGGTTTAAAAAAATGTAAGCACATTTTGTGGTCCTATTGGCACATTAAATCGCAATTTGAACGTAAATCAGAATTGAATGCTCCACTTACTCAAAAAATTATAACTCCAGAAGTCAGAGCTAACTTAATACATCGTTTTGCAATAAACGCTCCTAACTCGACACATCGTAATATTTATGACTAAAACAAAACTCGAAAATAATCTTAATCTACTTTAGATCTGAACAAATTGATTCCTAAACTTATATTTATATTCCGGACTCCTTGGAGACATAAATTCAAAACTTTAAGCGATTAGGAATATTGTTTGCGAACTACTACAATAAAATTTGAAGTTCGCCATATTTGTAGTGGATCTGTACAAATTATTTCAACGTCTGGAACGGTAAATGTGGTCGCCAAGTTTTTTACAAACAGCGAGGAAATAATAATAAATGTTTTTAACATGAAATATTTCTGGGAAACAATGATTGCGCCGTTTCAGTTATCGACTTAGAAATCGGTGAAGGATGAACATTTTTAAAGGATGTCATTGTAACTATGAATTACTTGTATGTAGGTACATACACGAATGGTTTTGTAATTTTTTATTAAACTAGAAATATACTTATCGTCACACAAGACAGACATTACCTAGCTAAAGAAAAATCATGTATTATTATAGAGGAGCAGGGTGTAAAGTTCACTCATACTCTATAGAAAAGGGAGGATCCTCCGACCAGACGGGTGTTGTGTCTGGCGGGCAACTGCCCAATGATTCATGTCGGGCCGTTGTATCTATGCTAGTTGCGCGGTAAACTCTGCTTGCGAGATGCAGGATTTGCGTGACGTCAGTATGACGCGTTGTTCGCATGTGGCGTTGTAGATACTGCTACATTATAATGAGATGAAAGAATTATCAAACTCAGCCCATTCGTTTTGTGAAAATCGGAAAAGCACTTTTTTTTAAGGCGGTTCAAAACAATTGTCACTGGATGATTAATTTATTTATGAATATGCTATGACTTCACGTTTCCTTTTACTTTTGTATGTAACAAAAGAATACGTTGTCACGTGAGCGAAGCCGCGGGTAAAGCTAGCATAAACTAATTAAAACATTTGATTTTTTTAATGCTTATTTATTTATTTGTTACACTTTCACGCTAAAACGGCAGAACGGATTTAGATGAAATTTGGCACATAGGTAGACCATGACCTGAATTAGGAGATAGAATACTTTATATCCCGATATTCTTACGGGATCGAAACTTATGCGGGTGAACCGCGGGGTGCAGTTAGTTTACAGAGACCATTTACTTTACAGCCTATTAATTTTGGCATTTTAAAGATAATACCCTTGTATTATAGTGTCGATTCCCATAGTAAGACCTAGCAACTAATTTATAATTATGAAAAAGGTGCTAATCACTAAGTAACAAAAGGAACATGGCGCCCAGTATCTAAATCTGTGGAGAGTGCTCTTCATATCAAACCACGTTGTAAGCGCGTTTCGTGAAGACGATACATTTTTTTTATACATACATGATTTTAAAATGTATAGGCGTTTATGTACTCTCTTATTTTAGAATATTTAAATGATAAATAAATGACACATGCCTTTATTTCAGTAAGTATGTTTTTACGGACGCGTTTACACGTCAATCATACACACATCAAAAGTGTCTAGGGATCAACATATATTTTTGCAATAACTTTTCTCCTGGTTGATATTAATTA
The DNA here is from genome assembly GCA_914767645.1 of Hydraecia micacea. Lineage (NCBI taxonomy): Eukaryota > Metazoa > Arthropoda > Insecta > Lepidoptera > Noctuidae > Hydraecia > Hydraecia micacea. Next base: position 3,889,600 of record OU611798.1, read on the forward strand.
AAATTTTCTTTAAGGATTCATCAAATAAAGTGTTTTCGTTTGTCACAGTAACGATAAACCAAGTCACCTTTGCATTAATAAAGAAATTTGCCATTTTCCTAATAAAGGGATTTTTGACATTTGAACCACTAACACAAAAGTTCGAAAAAAAGACTGAAATAACAGTTTTCTTTAAAATTTTATTGGGTAACTTAAACAATTAATAATCCGTGTTTCTACCGCGAACACTAACAACACAAGAACATCGGTTTGGCATACTCAAAATGAGTTCATCCAAATCACGCTGTGGAATGGCAGCCCATGTTCGTTGCACAACAAAAAAAGGTCTTCTTGCGACTGGATACCCTCCATATTCGGCAGAGCTCTTCTCTGTAGCATATCCCATGCATGCTCAATCGGGTTCAAGTCTGGCGACTGAGCAGGCCAGGGCAGGACATTGATGTTAGCTGCGGCGAGAGTCTGTCTTACAACTCTTGCGGTGTGCGGTCGTGCATTATCATGCATTAACTGAAATAACGGACCGATTTGCACTTGTAGAGGAACGATGACGTCTGATACAATCGTCTCAGCATAAATTTGAGCGTTGAGGTTGCCTCTGATCCAAATCAACTCAGTTCTTCCGCCGATCCAAATACCCGCCCATACCATGATGGTTCCACCACTATAAGGATGGACTTCCTGGCAGGATTTTAATCGCTGTTGGCGTCCAGGGGTTCTCCAGTGTCGTATACGTCTTGTATCCGGTCTCATACCAAAACGAGACTCATCAGAAAAGCACACGAAACGCCATTGTTCTTCTGCCCAATTTCTGTGTTCAAGAGCCCATTGATATCGAATCCTACGATTGTGCATTGCTATAGGTGGTACCCGTAGCGGTCTTCGGGAATGAAGGTTCACTTCATGCAAGCGGTTTCTGACTGTTTGGTCGCTAATTAAGTTCCCTGAAGAGTGATGAAGCCTCACGGCTAACATCATGGCGGTTATTGTTGGAGCTCTTCGAGTTAAGATTTGAATGTATCGGTCTTGTCTCCGTGTGGTGCAGCGATAGCGATGGCGCTCAGCCACGGTACCAGTGCTTCGGTAACGTGTCCAAAGTCGACTGATAACACTCTGACTTGTATTCAGAGCTAAAGCCACAGTACGTTGCCGGGAACCAGCTTCTATCATTCCCACGGCTCTGAGCATTTCTTCCCTGCTTAAATGACGTCGCCGCTCCATAATAACGTTGGTTTTAATCAGTAGTAGGGAAACAGTAGCACTAATAATGTCTTCAATGCGTTGTATGTTTTTATAGGGAAAATATTGACAGCTGATTTTCATCTTTTACTCGAATTTGATTCACAGTTCCTGATTCAAATTATGAAATGCACCAAAAAGGATCCATATAAATTTATAAAATCATAAATTTATTACAAAGCCACATCTCAATCTCAAGAAATCCGCATAAAAATGCTTGATCCCTAGACACTTTTGATGTGTGTATTTAAATTAGACTAGATAAGGTCGGCGTTTCCTATCTGACTATTCAGAGAAGAAAGGTCGAAACAAACTCGGAGATCAGTCTCTTTTAAAGTACTGAAATATACTGACATAATCTTGGTCAGATCCTGGTGCATGTTGTTTGCCGATGACATTGTCCTTGTCGGTGAAGATGGACCTGAGATCCAGAGCAGATTGGAGAAATGGCAACAGAAGCTGGAGAATGTTGGCTTGAAAATCAGCAGAACCAAAACCGAACATAATAAATAATAATAATATAATAATAATAATAATATGTTCTGCGATTTCGGCGGTCTCTCCAGTTTTGGAGCCATAGCGCTTGATGGCGCACTTCTCCCAGTCTGCTCCGATTTTCGGTATCTCGGTTCACTTGTGCAAAGCGATGGCGAAGTAGATCGGACGGTTAAGCACAGAATTAACACTGGATGGATGAAATGGCGGCAGGTCACGGGAACAATCTGCGACTCCCGCATTCCCCTTAAGCTTAAGGGGAAGATATATATAAAACAATGATTAGACCTGCTGTCTTGTATGGATCAGAATGTTGGGCCACAAAAGGGATGAATGAAAGGCAACTGCATGCAGCAGAGATGAGGATGCTAAGAGGGATGTGTGGTGTTACACGAATGGATAGAATAAGAAATGAGTACATAAGAGGAAGTTTGAAAGTGGCGCCGGTAACGGAAAAGTTTTGTGGAAATCGGTTGTCATGGTATGGGCATGTGATGCGGAGGAATGAGGAAAATGTCGTGAGGAGAGTTTTGAGTATGAATTTCGATGGCTATAAGCGTAGGGGAAGACCAAAAAAACGATGGATGGAATGTGTGAATGATGATATGATTAGAAAGGGGGTGACTACCGAGATGACGTCTAATAGAGAAGTATGGAAGAAAAAGATATGTTGTGCCGACCCCAAATAAATTGGGATAAGGGCAGGAGAATGATGATGAATCTTGGTCAGATCATATGAAGACCATGTAGATTGGTGTCCCAGTCAGTGCACGCATTTGTCCGTAATCATGCAGCTCAACTCAGAACTAAAGGAGCTCAACTCGGAACTTAAGGAGCTCAACGATTCAACGAACAATACCGTTGAAAGTCGGATTTTGAGGTGTGCAGTGAAGAATTTCGTCTGGGCCGCTAAATTCTGCAAAACCTTGGGTTTTATGCGTTGCGAACTTTACCGATAAAGTAGTGAGAAAAAAATCTTAATATTCAACCATAAATTCTCATTAAGTGTCATACAAATGAAATAACCCTTAATGTTACAGGCAGAGGGTTCAAATTCCTTCGTTTATAGGGTGGGTCAGGTAACTGCTATCACCGACTGTACACCTCGTCTGCTTAATTCGTAAAGTAATTGACACACATGATCTGACGAAGATAATGTGTTGTTAAAGGAGGCTATGGCCTTTGAGTTTGTTTCCGTGTTTCCGAGTAGCTTTAGCTTTTTAACCGACTTCAAATACAGGAGGAGGCTCTCAATTCGGTTGTTTCTTTTTTTTAATGCTTTTATTTCTGACGAGATCTAATTTTCACCAATATCTAACCTTCAAATCGAGACAAGCCGAATTTACGGCGTTTATACAGACGCCAGCACATCAACCTACTACAATCTGTCAGATTTCAGTAATAGATTTTCAACTTTATCGCTAAAGCATAAGGTTCAATGTTGATTGTGAAAATTTGACAGTTAGGAGTAGGTTGATGTGCTAGCGTCTGTACGTCCACGAACGCAAACTCTCAAATTTCTGCTGTATCCTCAAATAATAAAAGCTAAAAATAAATCCTACGAAGACTATGTTGGGGTCGGCTTCCAGTCCAACCGGATGCAGCTGAATACCAGTATTTTACATGGAGCGACTGCCTATCTGACCTCCACAACCCAGTTACTGGGTAATACAATTATACCCCTTGGTAAGACTGGTTGTCAGAATTTCGGGCTCTTGACGACCCGTAACGACTGTCAAAGATCCACGAATGACAGTCGCAACCAACAGCTTAACGTGCTTCCCGAGGCACGGAGGGGTTTTGGTATATATAGATAGTCACCCATCCACGGACCAACCGCGGCAAGCGTAGCTTAACCTGATCGATCGACCTGTGCGGCTGATATTACACTTAATTACACTACTATTTTTCTTTACACTTAATTTTTACTAATAAGTATCTGTATTTTTGCTATTAGGTATATACTTTATGTATGTATTTATTGTATTGTGTAAATGGTACACCACAGACTACCCACAATATTTGTCTGTCCTTCCTCTTTTTAATCCATCCAAGGTTGTCTTTAAAAGATCGCTCTTAGCGATAAGACCGCCCATTGTAAAGTTTCTATATTTATGTCTGTAATTTATATGGTGTACATAATAAAGAGTATTCTATTCTATTCTAGGTATGTATAGAACATTTTTTATTTAATTAGTTATACTGACTGTGGAAGAAAATTGTGGTATCTTTATAAATATCTACGCATGTACACCATCGCACACGTATACAGAACTGGCGTCGTAGTTTCTTCGTCCATTTTGATTTGTTTTGACTGTACAGTAGAAGTGCGACTGTAATTTACATAGTTTTAATTGTTTTGGGATGTCACTCTAGTAGAGCGTCGTTGGGAGGTCAGATAAGCAGTCGCTCCATGTAAAATACTGGTATTCAGCTGCATCTGGTTAGACTGGAAGCCGACCCCAACATAGTTGTGAAAAGGCTTTCCAGATGATGACTCTAGTAGAGTGTTGCATCGATGGTTGTGTGGCGGCTGTCTTCTGATGACAGAGAAGATGTCAGAGGAGCGGCTTTCGTAACACGTCCACGACGAATTTCTACATTTCGGCACAATCCTAATGATATTGAAGTTGCTTAATCTCTAATACGATGACCACTTCTGGTAAAAGCTATCCTGTTCCGTTAAGTGTATTACAACTTTTTAAATGCTACGTGTTTTATTACGTGATTTAATTCAATCTACCGACCTACTTTCTTTTTAAAACGGTTGCCCTGGATGGACAATAAAGCTTACGATTTTTCAGAAAAGCCAACCTTCACAGAAATCGTAATAAAAATAATAGAATGAAATTATTAAGAATAAAAGATTTTTGAAAAAGCATTTACTACGAAATCCCGAACAAAAAACCAACCTTTCCGATTTCAAAAGGAACAAAACACAATTCCTATTCCAAATTTAAATGTATTACAAAATAAAATCCGTTTTATTCCGTATTCAGCACAAAATTCGTACACAACACAAATGTGTGCGAAGCTTAAACAAAAAGTAATTCTTCGTTTTTAATTTCGCTTGAGCAATTCGTGAGTTGTACGGAATTTATATCCATTTATAGTGAAATACGATTATTGCTCTTCACGCCTCTAAACTGTATAATATGTAGATTGAGTTGAAATTCCTAACGTTTGCTGGTTTATGTGCGAAATCAGCGGTGCCCTGATGTTTGGGCGTTTTTATTTTTGCTGTAAAAATATTTTTATAGCACTGTTTGACTTTAGCCCGCACTTACGTTGAGTTACGTTTATTCGTTCTAAGCCCTCAGGTCCATATTTATATCCGTCTGTATGTCTCAGCTGTGTTACTTGCAGATATAGTGCTTATCACAATCATAAAACTGAGAATATTATTCAAAGTAATTCCTATGATATTTCTCTTTTTTTCTGTTAATTTTACTTGGCCGCATTTTAAAGTACTCTTTAGGCAAACTAGCCGAGCTCTCATTAGGCACATCATTAGCTTCTTTATTAATTAGTGTTTCTACATAGAAGTCTATCTGTAGACATAGAATGTTGATGTTACGTGAAAGCGTAGTTAAAGTCTTGTCTGTTCAGAAAAAAAAAACATTGCAAGATCAGTCTATTTATAATGTTCCCACGACCGGAACACATGCCTCCTCTTTGTGACGAATAGGCTGTCATCCACGACGCGGGCCCAGTGCGGGTTGGTAGATGCCCCATGTCCTCGACATTTTGGTTCTAGAATGACCGGTCAATATGTCGGTTACCTCGTGACTTTTTTCCTTCACAGTATTGAGGGTATGTAATGAAATATACGATTACCAAAGTAAATTGCTGGTTTGTCTGGGTTCAAACTCTTGCCCTATCCGTCATGCCTTTGATACTTTCGGACGGGGAGGTTCGCATCTGAATGAAGTAGATATAATATCTTCATATTCGTCACGGCGAGGCCTCGGCAGCCGCTGCACAACACACTACACAGATACACTCCACACAATCAAGCGTAATCCCATACTGTTTTAAGAAAAAACCTCTGCATAAATCAATTGCAAATAAAGTTTATTGAACTCTTCGGTAATTGAGTTTGGTCGGTACCGACTTTGTTTTGAAGATTTTATACTTCTTTAATTACTTATTTACACCCAAAGTTACGTTAAAATTAGCAAGAAAAACGAATATTTGTTGGCTCATAACTTTTTAAGGGCTTTTTATTTTACTATTCTGTTTCCGCACAGACAAAATTAGTAATAAAACAAAACGATATAATGTTTAACTTTGGATGTACAATGTTAAACAGTGGAGTAATACTCTCCCGAAATTTGTATGAAAAAAATATCGACTAGTGGCACCTTAATCACTCTGCCTAGCCTTTTTCCAACAATATCGGGGTCAGCTTCCAGTCTACCGAATGCAGCTGAATACTAGTATTTTACAAGGAGCGACTGCCCTTAATATCATTAAAATACAAACAAACGAAGACAGAGCATAATCGATTCTTCTCAAGCGCCAGACAGCCAAAACAGTTCAATCGGAATTCACAAAAAAAAATCTGATGAAATAAGGTTAACACAGACAAGTCTTTGATTTATGGTTTTGGAGAATGACAGTTTTCAGTACTTCGCCTGATTTAGTTCAGAGGGTTATTATTAAACTCGTTGTTAACGGTGTTAGCAGACATAAAAGAAGGTGTTAGGGTGTAAAAATTGTCTGAATTTTGTAGGCTGTAAAATATTGGGCCTGAATTTTTAAACTGGGAGAAGAGGTAGATTCTGTTTTATCGACCGGCTTGAGTTTTTCTATAATATTAGTGCTTAGGCACACTAACTTATACAGGGTCGAGTTAAATTAGCTAACGAAACTCCGCAGTCGTGATGGGTATCAATCCATCACGTCTGTGAAGTTTACACAGATTAAAATGATTTTTTAAACTGATATTTCAAGTAACTACACTAACAGCGGTCGATGACCCCCAAATATAGTATATCAATATATCTAAACGCGACAAACCAGAAGGAAACAGATTTTCTAATTCATAAGTACTTCAAGTTACAACACCGCCAGCGATCGTTGACCCAAAAAAAGACATCAAATGTTTTTAATTTTTATTTTATCGTGTTTAGATATTGATACCCATCACGTCTGCAGAGTTTCGCTAGCTAATTTAATATGACCCTGTATAAAAAAGTGACAGAGCCCTCTCTATAGCACCCACTTTGTATAGCACCATCTCGTTAATTTGGCGAAAATAATAAGTGTAATGACGGTATGGCTTATTATGCCATCAATAACAGGTTTTTGCGGTTTCCGGGTAACGATTAGGATTACCACTCACTTCCCGTGGGGATCGTCGTACGAGATTAATGTAAGGGATGGGCAGAAATCGGGGCAATGTCCACCTGTGGGGGTAGCTTTATAATGACTTTGTGAAACAAAGTTGTTTGAGGGATGAATTTAAGTCGTTACAGCTTTATTTTTAGTGCAGGTTTCACAGATTTGTAAATAATTCGTAGGTACGTGTGATGGATTATTGGTAGGAGGAAAATAAGAATATATTATAAGATGTGATCAGAAGGTCAATTCTCGTACAAACGCCAGCGTATCAAGCTACCCGAAACTGTAAAATTTTCTTAACGGAAAGCACGGTAAGCCGTAGGCCCTTCGCCTGATGTCTCTTCGGCCGTGTCGGATATTGTGGTCCCATCGGACTATGAGAGTGAGGGAAGAGAGAGTGCACCTGTGTCTGCGCACACACTTGGGCACTATAAGATCTCCCGCGCTGTTGCCGCTTTGTATGATAATAATGGACTGTGCTGGTTTAAATATCCGTAATGTACACTGGTCGGAGTAGGTAGAGCTGTTTGGGGTGAATGACCGCAAACATTGATGTTAACATGGATATGCCTCTGAAATCCCGGGATTTTGAAATTGTCGATTGATTTAAGTGAGTTAATATGGGTAAGTGGGCAGTTATGAGCAGGTAGTAGGTGAGCACCCAAACCGTATATAGTTTCGAGAATTCCCGGGATTTTCGGAAATACTTGGCATATCTATGTTATGTCCGCATGTAGCAAATAACAAAAATACCTCTACCTACTCCTATAAAAATTACTTAAACAATGTTTTTTTAATTCCGAGAATTCCCGGGATTCCGGGAAATATTTGGCATATGCATGTTATGTCCGCATGTCGCAAGTAGCAAAAACAGCTCTACCTACTCTGACCACTGAATGTAGGAATTATTAATTTATTTTCAAAAGAATAATATTATAATGAGTTCAATCGACGTCCGCAAAGCGAAGGCGAGACAACGACTGGCCCCCTGGCGGCGCGAAGTGGAGACGAGGTATGGTTCCGCAGGCATGGCCATAGAAAGTCCTGCCGTGCGCCATCTGGCGGCGGTAAGGCCGTAACACGCGCCGAAAGCTGATCTACGCTGAGATTGGTCGCCATGGTCAAAATTCGGACCGGAGGACTTTATTTATTTACTACTCTACCAACACACATTCTTAATGACAGAGAAATAATTAAATATTTCCTCAGCATAGTACAGATTGCCTAATAAAATCATGTGGACTCTTTCATCAATGGTCACGTAACAATAATTAACTAATCCATACTAATATTATAAATGCGAAAGTATGTCTGTCTGTCTGTTACCTCTTCATGCTTAAACCGCTGAACCGATATAGATGAAATTTGGTATAGAGATAGTTTGAGTCCCAGGAAATGACATGGGATAGTTTTTATTCAGATATTCTCACGGGATCGACACTTATGCGGGCGAAGCCGCGGGGCGATACTAGTTATATATGTCACCGCCTACATAATGTCTTAGTACTAGGAAACACCTTGAAAAAGATAATAAAAGATGTTAACAAATTAACCCGACAAACTTTAAGAGGTGCTTTAGACCATCGAACTGAACAACTTTCACTATGGGACCAACTCTGAAATCATGAAAAAAAATCTGCTGTTTAATACAAAAGTTCAATACTTACTTGACCAAAATGTATGAAACAGCTGATATTTTTTCGTGATTTCAGAGTTGGTGAAAGTTGTTCAGTTCGATGGTCTAAAGCACCTCTTAAAGTTTGTCGGGTTAATTTTTTAACACTTTGTATAAGGACTAAATATTAAATACCCAACACAACGCTCTCAGCATTGAGTTACAATAAAATGAGATGAATAAAGTAATGAGATGAACAGAATTATGAGAAACACAAAGAGTAATGAAAGGCGGTTTGATCTGGCTAAGTCGGCGAAAGCATTTTTTCCGCACGTAATATATCAAATCAGGCGTTTCCAGTGTGATCCCGTGTCGGGAAGTGATCATTTGGGACTGTCGAATAATATTTTTGTGGTCGAGGTTTTGGAATTCTTTTTTCTTAGGGTATCGATAGCAAAATGTTCAAACTCTTTGACCCAAAACTCAGCTGCGTGAACTCAGAAGACTTTGGTCAACTGGACCCGCACGAGCTGAACCCGCGGGTCCAGTCGAATAAATCAAATTTTGAATAGATCAACTGGACCCACTGCCAAATTTCATCATTAGTACAGTCAAGGAGTAAAGCCGAATCTTTTATTTTTATTTCTATGACTTATCGCTTGCTGCGTCAAGTCAAGATCATCAAGTGCACAGGTGATGACCATGCGGCGCAGGATGGAAGGTGGACCATTGTCTGTGACCAAGGTGCCGCACGCGCACGTGAGATGTGAGCTGTCCGTGAACCCGTTCTATGGAGATAGTCTTTGCTACGGCCGACTCGGCTTCGAAATCTATTCAGAGATTTCCAAGCCGGCCACGGCAAAGCATGCTCTGGCAGAAGAGTCTCAATGAGAATTGGAATTCGTTATTCATCATCATAATTCTCCTGCCCTTATCCCAATTTATTCGGGGTCGGCGCAACATATCTTTTTCTTCCATACAGCGCAGGCCACACCGCCCGCTAGCTGGCGGGCTAGGCGGCCGAACATCGTTTCACCTCTTTACATACTTCGGTTCACACCGCGAGCTACCGACTAACCTAACGAGCTAAGCTAACGAAATATCCGACGATTCCAGCGAAGCTACTCGTTCACCTCGTTGGCGCGCCCGCGCTTCGCTAGCTTAGCTCGCCCGCCAGCCCGCTCGCGCGGTTCGTTCGCCGACAATGGACAGATAAAACGCTAACCTCTCGCTCTCCCATCCGCGCCCCCCGCTTCGCCCGCTTAGCCCGCTCCGCCCGTCGTCTGTCCGTAGTTTTCGGTGTGAACCCTATAGTTTAGCTCGCGAATATTTCGCGTAGTTTGTATAGTTTCCGTCGTTTGCTTCGCCCGCCCGCCTAGCCCGCCCGCCCGCTAGCTGGCGGTGTGGCCTGCGCTTACTTCTCTATTAGTCGTCATCTCGGTAGTCACCCCCTTTCTAACCATATCATCATTCACACATTCCATCCATCGTTGGAATTCGTTATTGTCATATCAAATTCATTATTTTGAACATAGTAATTAAATACCAGTCAACATCATCATCATCTCAGTCGAAAGACGTCCACTGTTGGACTGTGACCTCTTTCAAAGATAGCTCACGAACGCACATGATGTGTGTGTGTTTGATGTACGTGATGAGCACGCTCGTGCCATCATAGACCTCATCCATCGCATTTCATCAGGCGTGATCAAGGTCAAAAGCGGCCCAGTCTGCAATAAAAAAAAAAACTGCAATGACTGGCCCTGCGCTACTCGCATCTAGCGGAGTTCCGTTGACCTGAAAACGCTAATTGGATGGACAGATATGGTCGCATGCACACAGTGAAAATACTAGTATCTGTAACATAATGCGGTCAAGTACGAGTTGGACTCGCACACGAAGGGTTCCGTACCACCGAACAATATTTAACAATACATATTTTAAAGCGCCAAATAAACTACATCTATATAAAATTCGAAGTCCTGACTGACTGATATATCAACGCACTTCTTAAACCGCTGGTCCTAGAGACATGAAATTTGGAGGGTGTGATCTTTGTGAAGAGTACATATCCACTAAGAAAGGGTGTTTTGAAATTCCTCTCCTAAGAGGGTGAATGGGGGGAAGGTGAAATTTGACGCGGACGAAGTCCCGGGCTAAAGCTACTAGTACTACATAACTCAGCAATAAACGCCGAAAAAAAAAAGTTTCTTGTATGACCTGACCCTTAATGTTTAACTGTATTTGCTATTTAGTAGTATGACTCTGTAAGAAAATCAAGTGTCTATCTATAGCAGATTTAAAGATACAGCCCTGTGACAGACGGACGGACAGCGGTGCCTCAGTAATAGGGTCCCGTTAGCACCCTCTGGGTACGGTACTCAAACCCAAAGCATTTATTTCAACTAAGCCATTTACAGGCACCTTTGAACTGTCAAGGAGTCGGTCACTCAGAAATATGAAGCAAGAATACGCGCAAAATAAATCTGCGCGCAGCCAAAATCGGAAATAATCGTTTACCGCTACCTGGTCGTTTATATCAGGTGTTAAGAGAGTGTGCTGTGTTCCGTGTTTTCTAAAGTAAATAATTGCCATCATTATGCCGAAAGTGATTAAAAGTGCTAGCAGGGAATATAATCTTGAAATCAAACGTCGCGCGCAGACTTAGGTATCTTGCGCGCACTCTAGTTGCCTATTCCAAAGCGTAGTACGTACCAATGGAGAAGAACGGGCAAGAAACTCCATGGACACTCTTCTCAATTATATTGTTACATAACAAAACTGATTTTTTTTCAATCAACTTGAATTATTGACCAAAAAAAAATCCTCCGCTGCTGTTATTCAATTAATATCCATAATATTATAAAAGTGACATGTTCGCTACCTGCCATCATTAATCTGTCAGAAACACCAATATATCACTCAATATTTGGTGTTTCATGTCATGATTTAGCTCGTTTAGCGTAACTATTCAGTAATCTGTGGTTTAGCTGGCTAATGATATCGTGTTCATTTAGATAATTAGTACGCTGCATGTTGTTACGTCATCGTTTATCATTAGCTTGTTGGTTTACGAACATGTTTATATTGTCATTCTGTGTGTTGTGTTGTGTTTTGTTTTGTTATAGTACGATACGTTGTTGAATTGGTAGGTAATGACGAAATGCGCAAGCACTCCAGCACCCTGGCTAAAGATAATATCCCTGGCTAAAGGTAGCAGCAGGACACCGTGTGGTTTTAGTCAGTAGGAGTCTGACAGACCCCTCCACCCACCTCAGGGTGGTGGACATCCATTTTAGAAATACGGTCTGGAGGACGTCTTCTTCTTAGCGTATCGATGGCAAAAATTTTAAATATTTTTGGCCCAAAACTCAGCTGCGCAAACTCCGCTTACTGACGTAGTCATAAGATCATCAAATGCTCAGGTGAGCATACGGCGCAGGATGGAAGGTGGGCCATTATCTGTGAGGAATATTCTTAAAATAAAACCGGCCAAGTGCGTGTCGGACCACGCACAATGAAGGGTTCCGTAGTTGGAATGATTTTTCCCAAGAAAAAAATCACGTCTGTTGTATGGGTGCCCCCTTAAATATTTATTTTATTTTAATTATTTATTTTTAAAGTGAATATACTTACAACTAAATATTTTGTGAATATTTCAAGCGTCTACATGTTGCCGTTATTAATATCAAGCAAATAACGGCAAAAAAATCACGTTTGTTGTATGGTAGCCCCCTTTAATATGTATTTTATTCTGTTTTTAGTATTTTGTTGTTATAGCGGCAACAGAAATACATCATCTGTGAACCTTTCAACTTTCTAGCTATCACGGTTCATGAGATACAGCATGATGACAGACAGACGGACAGTAGACTTAGTAATAGGGTCCCGTTTTTACCCTTTGGGTACGGAACCCTAAAAACAAAGATGGTAGCCCCCAATGCCACTCAACCTTGACTGACAAGTACATCCTATCCTCACATACCTACCGATCAAAGTTATGAAGATTTTTCAAGAGGTAACTCGAGTGGGGATCGATTGAAGCCTAGGGACAGTTGACAAGGTATTAACACTCATTTGGAAATACCTCTTGAAAACTGACCGGAGAATCATCCACTGAAGGGCAAGAGCCCCGATTAACGCATCGAGTATCATTTTTGGGGTTTCGTGGACGAAAGGGATAGGTACAGACGCCAGCACATCAAGCTACCCGAAACTATCAAATTTTCCCAATCAACTTTGAACCTTATTCTTAAGCGATAAAGTTGAAAATCTATTAAAGAAATTTGACAGATTGTAGTAGGTTCATGTGCTGGCGTCTGTATCTGTTTTCTTAAGAGTAGGTATCTCTAGTGAGCAGTGGTGACCCAGTGGTAACGGCCACGACTCACGAGTTGTAGATCATAGGTTCGAACCCAGACAGGCGCTTTACTTTGTGTACATTATTTCATCACCACTGCTCTCAAAACGGTGAAGGAAAACATCGTGAGGAAACCGGTATGTCCTAGAACCAAAAATCAGACAAAGAAGACATGACATCCCCAAACCCGCACTGGGCCGGCGTGGTGGTTTACAGGCTTACAGCCCACTCCCTCTCACAGAGAGGAGGCCTGTGTCCCAGCGGTCACTATTCGTGTCCGTCTGAGTGACCACATTGTTCTTCTTCATCTACGCAACGGCTTTTGATACGGTTTTCTCCACCATTTAAGATCTGGCGTTTCTAAATTTGCCAAAGATATAAACAACAATGGCCGCTCGTAATTGAATAAAATCGATATACAAGAACATTTATTTTAAGTAATGTTTGTTTTCGTCTAGTTAGCTCGGAGATTTAGACGAAAACAAACATTACTTAAAATAAATGTTCTTGTATATATATCGATGTTTCGATAATTTATTTCAGAAGATTCATGTGTATATTAAACTTACAAATAATAAAGATACATATCTCGTCGTCTCATGCGAAGCACGGGCACTCGCTGGTTAATTAAAATCTTTAATTTATTAAAATTCTGGCGACCCGCCCCTGCTTCGCACAATTTTTACGACCTGACAACATAGATGTCTTTTTTCGAGATTTCTCTTTAATATATTTATGTAATTCAATATATAGGCGTATTAAAAAAATACGTTGCGTAGTTTAGAAGAACAACGTTGTCGCACAGACACAAGAAACGACTTTAATATATAGATATACATATATAGGTAGAGGTTTAATGTCATGCTCACACAAATGTCTCGCTGACGGTGGCGTGTGTTGGATCATTTAGCTCCCTCCAAAATGGTTGAGCTGAATGATGCTGATCTATGCGTCATGTTCGTGGACGGGCGCCGCCAGTTGGGGCTGGTCATCGCTTAGCTGCCTTGGCTTATTTTTAATTATTTTATTTTTGGATTGTTGTTTTGTTACTATTTGCTGTTCTCTGGACGCTTTTCTTTTTACGCTGTACGCTGCGTGTGTGTTGTACGCTGGTTTTTTTTTTACATCGTTCTCACATATAAAATTCAACATAAATGATGTAACTAATATTTTTGTGAAAATATAATTTAAAAGAGTGTCCATGGAGTTTCTTGCCCGTTCTTCTCCATAGGTACCTACGCTTTGGAATGGGCAACTAGCTTCATATTTTCTGACTGACCGACTTCTTGACAATTCAAAAGTGCCTGTAAATGGTTTAATTGAAATAAATGCTTTGAGTTTGAGTTTGGGTATCATAGTTATTATTGCAACAATAAATGGGCGAAAAAGTGGTGTATATGAATATTGATGGATGAATAGGGAGAAGAAGGTCAAAGAAAACAGAGAGGGATTGTGTGAGGAATGATATCAAAAAAAGAGAAGGGAGTGAATGATAGCGTGTTGACACCGAGAATGAAAGAAGAACACGTGTTCACTTAACTGTTCTGTGCACGTGTTGCGCCGACCTGAAGTCACATGGGACAAGGACAGAGAGATGATGAAATGAACGAATTAGAAGCACGCCGTCCAAAGAAAATACAATAAAATATACCCAAGCAGTCTTAACATTCCTTCGCTTAATAAAACTCAGTGGGCTTGCGAGAACGTTATTACTCATATTGCCTCACCCTGTATTAGCATAAGGATGCTCTCAGAAACAACTGACGCGTTGCTATATTAGTCATCTTATATAACTCCCAAGTTCTCGCTGCAAATCACGAGCATATTTCATGTCACGTGTGTCAATGACATAAGGTTCAAATTGCTACCTATCTAGTGTTGTTCTTGGGTATACTTTTTCGAGACTAGTTTTAGTTGTAGTTCTTCTACCTCTCTAGTTGGCACTAGCTATACAGAATGGAATTTGCGCTCAGCGCGCTATAGAGCGGGCTATGCTCGGAGTCTCTTTGAAGCATAAAATCAGAAATGAAGTTATCCGGAACAGAACCGGAGTTACCGATACAGCTTGCATAGCAAGCAAGCTGAAGTGGCGGTGGGCCGGCCATGTTTTTTGAAGTACCGATAGCCGGTGGAGCAGACGAGTCCTGGCTCGGAGATCACGTATCGGTAGTGTCAACGAAAGGACTGTAGACTTCCTTGTTTTGCCAGATGTTTTCGGTTTTTCTTTGTATATTATTTTCTCTACGTGACTCACAGGACCTCAAGCACAAATATAAATATTAATGTTACAAAGGCACGCGCACATTTATTTTACGTTAAATAATAACTGTCAAAAATAAGAAACTCGTTCGTTGTAGCTCGTTCATTTATCAACATTTTCCGCCGTGTTCAGGTAATTTTTCATAACAGATACTGAAATATAGGCCAAGAGTCTTCTGTAATATTCCGGGTATTTATTTAATTTACTTAAGTAAATAAGACGTTATTGATGTGTTCCGTCTCTCATGTCTGTTTACGCAGCCAAGTACAAGAGGTTCTGGCTAGGAAATTACTGAGAGTATCTACTTTGTTATGGCATGTAGGTATTTAATTGAATTTCTAATAATTAATTACCATTTTACGCTCCTAACAAAGTATGATTGATCACTTTAATGATCGCACCTCATTTTGTGAACCTCAAATAATGTCTATTTTGGTGTCAAATAAATATTAAATAGTCAAGTAAAAACTGCGACCAACTTGGATTTAAAGCTCGCCGGCCGCTGCTGCGGCACCGTTCGCTTCGCTCGCTTGGCTCGCGCGCGATTTGTCACAGTTCTAGCCTAACCTAAGCCATTTGGTCGGGGTCTCTAGCTTAGTCAGTGCGAACAATTCTGCACACAACTTTTTAGAGGTTCATTGATTTTACAAAGTGATTTTTTAATTATGTTGTGACTTTTGCCAGACACATTTATGTTTGTGAATTTATATTTTGACACGAGATCTAACCACGTGACCGCCTAAAGGAGGCGAGTTTGAGCCCGTTTGAGTCGAACAATTTAGTTTACGAAGTCAGGAGACATTCTTGTGGTAAAAATCGTGAACAATAATAAACATGCTATGTCTGTTTTGAATATGAGTAGTAACAACGTTTGCGCTTGAGTAGTAATAACCACTTCGATAACTTCGAAAATGTACAGACTCCAGCAAGCACATCAAGCTACCCGAAACTGTCAAATTTTTCCAATCAACTTTGAACCTTATACTTTAGTCATAAAGTTGAAAATCTATTAAAGAAATTTGACAGATTGTAGTAGCTTGATGTGCTGGCGTCTGTACCTAAGACTTTTATCTATACTAATATTATAAAGAGGTAATACTTGTGAGATTGTCCGAAAATTATTTTCCACAGTATTGCCAAGTATCATAGGATATATTTTAAAACAGGCAAATGAAGTCGCGGGCAGGAGCTAGTTAGGTACATTTTCGAAGTTTGTCTTGTTACGCCACGATTCGTGTTGCGCAATCATTGCCTCGCCAATAGTATTTAATCCATATTGCCGATTGAGCTAAAGAAAATTAAATTGTATTTCAAGGTCACAAGACTCAATTTTAAATGCGTAAAGTAATGCTAGAGTCAACACAATCTGCTTAATAATAGTTAGCTTTAAAAATAAGTTTTGGTTATTGTATTATGCTTTTAACTCAATCAATACTAATGATTAAATAATTAAAATAATATTATTATCCAAACCAAATCCAATTCAATCTACCACGCAAAAAAAAACTTTATAAATAAACATGCTAACTGCCCAGCCAGCCATTTTAGTACCTACTGAATAATTCAGCCTAGATCTAGCCTGAGCCACAAACAATCAATAGACTAGTGAATTTTAAATCTAGACCGAAATAGTTACTTTGTCTGAGCTACTGTACGACAATAGCTTTCCGAGATTAAACAACAGACCGAATTCAGTATTGTATTTTAATATGTTATTATTGTTGTAGCAATGGAGAGGGCAGAGCTATGCTTGGAGTTTCCCTGCGTGGTCGAATCAGTAATGAGGAGACCCGCAGGAGAACCAAGGTAACCGACATAGCCCGAAGAATTGCCAAACATAACTGGCAGTGGGCAAGGCACATTGCTCTCAGAACAGATGGCCGATGGGGCTGAAAGTTTCTGGTGTGGCGACCGCGTACCGGAAGACGTAGTGTTGGAAGGCCTCCCACAAGGTGGACCGACGAACTTGTGAAGGCCGCAGGAACCCGTTGGATGCAAGAAGCACAGAACCGGTCGAAGTGGAGGTGCTTGGGGGAGGCCTATGTCCAGCAGTGGACGTCTTTCGGCCGAAATGATGATGATGATGATGATAATGTGTCTGTAACCAACTGACACTAGAAGTCAAGTAAAATTGTTACTAACCCTATGGACTCCTGCTTAAAATAAAAGTTCTTCTATTGGTCTGCTTTCTTTGTCTGAACTTTTGGATTTAGGGCTGACGTTTCCAACACCAGATAATTTTATCGGTGGTCGAATTCTTCCATACAAAAACTGTCAGACGTCAATTTTATTTCACGAATAAAAATTATCTGTCGATTATAAAATCAGCCCTTAAATGAAAAGTTACGTTAGAAATTATAAAAGCGCTCATTGACGTCACAGAAACAAAAGCAACGTCAGAATCGGAAAGCCGTCATTTGTCAGAATTTTCATACGTCTGAACATGGGAAATGATATGAGGAAAATATCTTAAACAATAGAAATCTGTGTACGTCCTGCTGACTACATCATAACTTTAGTATAGCTATTTCATAAAATAAAACAATAACATAACCCGATGAGAAAGGGGCCCGTGGCTAAATGATAACAGCCGCACAGGTTGATCGATCAGGTTAAGCTACACTTGCCGAGGTTGGTCTGTGGATGGGTGACCATCTTTACATACCGAGACCCCTCCGTGCCTCGGAAAGCACGTTAAGCCGTTAGACCGATTTTAAACTTTCCATAGAACTAGAGATTTCCAGTTATCTTTTTTTAAATAAGACATTTCGAAATTGTTCTTAGACCTTCGTATCCTGCTTATGCGTACGAAGTTTCATTAAAATCAGTTCATTCATTTCGAAAAACAAGGGCTTGAAAGTTTGTATGAAATGCTGTACGTCGTAAACGCTCTTAAAAGCTCATCAATAGCGCTTTCGACTACAAGACCGACGAGACGGTAATAGTGCAGAACCTGCGGGGCTATTGCGTAACTCATTATCAATCGGAATCGGTTTCATTATGACAGTTCAACAACATTCATTGCGTTATTTACATGTTAAGCAGACAAATTTTTCGAACTTATGAAGCAATGGATTAGCAATTTGCTTCAAAATGATTCAGATTCCGATTGATAGTGTGTTACGCAATTAGGGTGCTGACCAGTTAACCTGATGAAATTGCCATAGGTAGCCAGATATATGACATCAGTAATTATTTTTATCCCGTGTTTAAAACCTCAGTATTGTAAAACCACAGTCATTTCAATTTTATCATAGCCCCAGCTACCGGATTTATTATAATTGAGGATTCAAAAGATAAAATAATTAATTGTGAACCAATATTATTTTAATTAAGTAACAAGGTAACCGACATAGCCCGAAGAATCGCAAAACTTACGTGGCAGTGGGCAGGGCATATTGCTCGCAGAACAGATGGCCGATGGGGCCAAAAATTTTCTGGAGTGGCGACCGCGTTCTGGAAGACATGGCATTGGCAGGCCTACCACAACGTGGACCCCAGGAACCCGTTGGATGCGAGAAGCACAGAACCGGTCAAAGTGGAGGTGCAAGGGGGAGGCCTTAGTGAAATGATGATGATGATGATATTAATTAGCCACAAACAACTAAATAAATAATAAGTAACTGAATAAAACGACGCGTTTGCTTGCTACGAAAGCGTAGCTTCTGTAGCAACATGCTACTACGTAGCAACATGCTACGGCGTAGCAACAGCGTAGTAGCGCTTAAGGGGGAAGTGCCAGGGTAGCCCGCGAAATTCAAATTTACTTACGTTTTTCGCAATTTTCAGATCAGTGTCAGGTTGTATTTTGATCAAAAGTTGATTCGCGACTATAACAGGTACGTATTTACAGAATTATAATCATTAGAATCATTAATACATCTTTCTAAGTTAGATTTGTACCACGACAACAAATCTCTTATGGAAAACTGCTTAGTGGTACAAATCTAACTTAGAAAGATGTATTAATGATTCTAATGCTTATAATTCTATAAATACGTACCTGTTATTGTCGCGAATCAAATTTTGATCAAGATACAACCTGACACTGGCCTGCAAATTGCAAAAAACGTAAGAAAATTTGAATTTCGCGGTCTCCCACTGCGCATTCACCTTAAGAATGGCTTATAACATAGCCTACGCGGTTTGTGGTTTCAACCTAGAAATTCGTTCTTGGTTGTTGCTTTAGTGAAATAATATGCATTAAAAGCGAAACGGGAAATTATGAAAAGAATGTGAAACCAATAAACTTCTTAACATCACACTAATAAAGGCGAAGGTTTGTGAGTGTATATTTGTATGTTTGTTACTTCTTCACGCACAAACAGCTAAACGGATTTGGATGAAATTTGGCACATATATAGTTTATAACTAGGATTAATACATAGGATACTTTTTATGTCGATATTCCCTTGGAATTGACACTTATGCGGGTGAAACCGCGGGGCACTGCTAGTTTTACTTAATAACAACTTAACAAACGTGACATCATGCTTTGTTACCCCGAAGGGTTAGGCAGAGGTGTACCTATACTATCCCATCAACTAAGATAAGCAGATGAGTCTACATTTATTCGTATTATTTGAGATAGTAATACAGACTTCAGTGTCCTCATAAAGATAACAACACACAACACACGTGTCTCCACAAATAATTCAAAAAGGCTCCTACACACTATGCGGCGGCCAGCCGGCGGTTTTTTGCCGAGCGGGTATGCGCCGGCATCATTTCAGTTGTGCGGCAAGCCCGGCAGCTCAAATACCCGCCGGCAATGCCGCCGGGCTTGTTGGCGGCATGCCCGCCGGCGTGTGTAGGAGCCTTAAAACTCAAAGATTTTTTCTTTGAGTAAACTAGCTCCCATTTGTTTAAGTTTCGAGACACATGCAGCTAATCAACAAACAAATAATAACATAATGTGCCAGACAGTACGTGTTCACATCTGTTAGACCTTGAGAATAGTCGTGAACAAAAGTTTGTTCACGTATTTATGTTAAACATAGAAATCTACTCAAAGTATTTCGTATGTATATTGCGTGGAGCGATTGCGAGTGGCAGGGGTGTCGAAAATAAGATAAAATGTACAGAAGCGAGCACATCAAGCTACTAAAATCTGTAAAATTTCTTTAAGATTGTTTACGATGTACGGCTTTTCACACAAACTTTCAAGCCCTTCTTGAAGTGAAGTGAAAACTTCTTTAGGCGCGTTGGGCATTTTTTGAGATGGGAAAAAACTATTGAATTCGCGCCACTGTTACCGTAACGACACCGCTTCGGATGTGTTCGGCTGTCCTCGGGATCTACTCGGTTTTAATGTATATCCGATATGTCAGTGAGTGATGGCAAAGTATTCTGTTTGTGTTTTGTTTTCACTTCTGTCGGCACTCCCGGAGTGACACTGTATTTTTCAAAAGATAACTATGTAGAAATCTCTATTTCTATGGAAAATTTAAAATCGGTCTAATTCGGCTGTAACACTATTTTTCAAAAATGTTCTTAACTAACTTTTTAGACCTTTGTATGTGTACGAAGTTTAATTAAAATCAGTTCATTCATTTCGAAAAACAAGGGCTTGAAATTTTGTATGAAATGCCGTACGTCGTAAACGCTCTTAATAGATTTTCAACTTTATCGCTAAAGCATAAGGTTCAAAGTTGATTGGGAAGTTTTAACAGTTTCAGGTAGCTTGATGTGCTAGCGTCTCTACAGTCCGTTCACATTAATTCAACAACAACAACAGCAACAGCAGCAACTCTGACAACAACAACCTAAAAGCAACCTTATTTTTACGAGAATAAAGATCACAATGATTTTGACAGACTTGCCAGTGGCAGCAACCCAACTACAACCTTATGAGAATGAGAATAAAGATCACTGTGATTTGGACAGTGAAAATCAGAGTTAAATTAACTGACTATAATTGGAATGTTTTACAATAAACCGTGTAACTTGTGATTGGTGGTGGAAAACTCTTTTACAAAAAAAAAAAAAACAACCGACTTCCAAAAACGACACTACAAAGTGAAAAATAACATTAATTTCAGAAGTCGGTGTCGTTGGGTTCGCATTTTCGTTGTTTGCCATCGACTTCTGAAATTAAAGTTATTTTTCACTTTGTAGTTTATTTTTTGGAAGTCGGTTGTTTTTTCAGTAAAACAGTTTTATTTTAGTACTTACCCCACAAAAATTCTTTTAACACTACTTGCTATTAAAATATCAGTGACAGAAAGTCATTATGACATTATCAATATAAACTAAGTGGCAAAAATACGTATTACGAGTATTACTAGATAATGTATCAGCACTACAAAAGTTCTATTGCGGCTCTGGGTGCCAAAAATTTTGAAGCCTAACCAAAAATTATTTCTCACTTTAAAAGCGTTGGATATGACCTCCTTTATCTTCCCATTTCGTTTGATCCAATACTTTTTATCCACCCTTTATGGGAGAGAATATATAACTATATTTTGTACTAACCAAAGAAGATAAAACTGTTCCAAAAGTGAAGGCAAAACTCATAAGGAAATCTCACCCCATTTTAAATTTTTTTAAAGACTCACTTTTCAAGCTGAAAACGATTAAAGACTTTTTTTATTTCAGTAGCTTACCTTCGCTTAATTTTACTCTCACGTTCTCTTTATTAACAGCACTTTCATTCGCTTTTCACCAAAGGAAATTGTAGAAATTTTTCATAACGACTGTAAAATCGTAATTGATCAAGCTTCATTTAAGTAAATGGAGCCAATAAATAAATGAGAGCAGTGGTGGCCAAGTGGTAACGGCCGCGACTTACCGAGTTGTAGGTCGTAGGTTCGAACCCAGAAAGGCGCTTTACTTTGTGTAAATTATTTCATCACCACTGCCCTCAAAACGGTGAAGGAAAACATCGTGAGGAAACCGGCATGTCCTAGAACCAAAAATTCGAGGACATGTGACATCTACCAACCCGCACTGGGCCCGCGTGGTAGTTTACGGCCCACTCCCTCTTAGGTACTGAGAGGAGGCCTGTGTCCCAGTAGTGGGAATATTATAGGCTGATTATGATGATGATGAAATAAATGAATTAATGAATGATTATTTATTTGCAAGAATATTATAGATAGCTAACATAAGTTCTTAAGATCTCTAAGGGTTTCACTATATTCGACATTTCAGTCATGCAAATATTTTGATTTTAAATCTTGGTTATACTTATAGCATGTAGTACACATTTAGTAATGACCATTGACCATGAACCAGCTTCTATATCATCAGTATTCATCTGCCTAGCCTTTTCCCAACTATGTTGGGGTCGGCTTCCAGTCTAACCGGATGCAGCTGAGTAGCAGTATTTTACATGGAGCGACTGCCTATCTGACCTCCACAACCCAGTTACTGGGTAATAATACCATACCCCTTGGTAAGACTGGTTGTCAGACTTTCGGGCTTCTGACGACCCGTAACGACTGTCAAAGATCCACGAATAACAGCCGGGACCAACGTCTTAACGTGCTGTCCGAGGCACGGAGGGGTCTTGGTATGTGAAGATGGTCACCCATCCACGGACCAACCGCGGTAAGCGTAGCTTAACCTGATCTATCGGCCCGTGCGGCTGTTATTACTTAGCCACAAGCTCCTATATCATCAGTATTGTGCCGGAATATAGCAGTTCGTCGTGGACGTGGTACGACAGTGACTCCCCTAACATCATCTGTCATTAGAAGATAGCCGCCACGCAATCATCGATGCGAAGCTTTAACCGACCTCTTAGTCTACGTGTGCACTAACAGGCGGTTTGCTAAGCGCTTAGAACCTATAAGCAAGTCACCTTGCGAGTGGCGAAGTGAAACGAAAGCTCCAGAATTTTCTGCTTGACGCCTCCACTATAGTCCGCGCGGAACTAGTTGGCCGCGCCTCAGGTATGTGAGCGGTGGGACGGAGGGGCGGGGGCGCATTACTCAGTACGTGCGTTGCGAACCGCCGCTTCATCCCTGTCCCCACCTCAGCGGCCAATTAGTTCTGCGCGGACTATAATCGCCTAGCGTGTATCGAAAGATGTTAAGTCACTAGACTCTAGGTCTAAGCAAGCCTCCTGTGAGTGGGTACGTAGCCTTATGTAATAGTAATTCCAGTAACATGGAAACAAAACAAGATGGCGCTACTTACAGCGCCATTAAATACATTACATTATTAGGAACTCATTGAAGGCGCTCTTACTTAGTCAAACTCAACAAAACAGTAACAAACAACACGTGTTCACAACTTCCCTCCCTACCTTTTCAATTTAAACCCCGCCCTTGTCAGTCAAAAAACAATTTTGTCATTAATCCCTTTCTCTCGCGTGACATCCCTCGCACATACGCAAAACTTTTCTAATCCCTGTTTGGTATCTCTTCAATGTTCCTTACTACACCGAATGCTTGTGACACATCAATTTTCTTATAGATAATACCTAATATTTTCGTCTGCGCAGGCTCTTGAAGGTAGTCTGACAGTATGTTGATGGATCACGTGAATTATGATCTTCTTCGAGTGTGGAAGGCGTGAGTCAACTAGCATTAAAATTAAAATTGTGAATAATGCTTTTCGCATGTACGGGTTTGTAATGAGATCGGCTCAGGAATTTAGGCGTCCTAGTACTTATTTATACCTATATAAAACTCTGGTCAGGTCTCAATTGGAGTACGGGGTCCCGGTGTGGAATCCCTTCTATGAAAAATATTCTAACATGATAGAAAAAGTACAACGTAAATTTCTAAAGGCCATGCATTACCGTTGTTTTCGCAAGTATGCATCTTATAGCGACTTACTAAATAAATTTAAACTTCAAGATCTTAAATCTAGACGTATAATGTTGGAATCGATGTTTCTGTTTGATTTATGTAACAATAAATTTGATTGTATAGATATAAGCAATAGAATAAGTTATGTAGTACCCAGAAAAACTATATGTCGAGGTGTGCGCGCGCGACCGCTGTTTGCTGTAACCTCTTGTCGATCGAACGCCGGCTCGCGAGCACCCCTACGACGTCTTACCACTCAGTTCAATAAAATTTTCCAGGATATTGAGTTCTTTGCTGTCTCGGCTGGGAAATTTAGAAGTATTGCTCTTAAAACCATAGCAGACTTAAGTACATAATAATTTAAAATCATAGTTCAATTCTTTCTCTTTTTTTTTTTTTTTTTGCATGTATAACTTTCAGTTTAGTTTTATTTTAACATTTATTCATACTTTATAGTCTATCTACTTTACATCGCACGATGTCCATGTTAGTTTAACTTTTTTTATATTATGTGGAAAATGTTGTTGGTTATACATTTATAATACCATTTTAGTTTTAAGTTCTTAACCATATTGTAATGTGTAACTGTTTATTTTCCCAAATAAAATAAAATAAAATAAAATAAAATAATCAGCCTATAATGTTCCCACTGCTGGGACAGGCCTCCTTCGTGAGAGAAGTGAGTAGGGGTGTCAGTCAAACTAGGAATGTCAAAATTATATAGTAATTAGGTAGTGGAAGTCAGATAATATTGCGGTCTTCCTGTTAGCAGAAGCTACATCAATATAACGGCATATAATATAAGAAAAAATTAAAATAAAAAAATCATTAAAAAAATCAAATCTGAAAATCTTTGAGCACTATGCAGTGGTTGAAAAAAAAAACAAAAATTGGCCATAACTTTTGAACCGTAAAAAATTCACCAACATTTTCAGGATTAAAAAGTTTGGAAATGACCTTGCCCACGCCTCTATTAGATTTAATCCATACTTCCAGGGAAACCCTGTACATTCCTTTATAGTTAAAAAAAATTGGCAATTTTTTCACAGACCCTATAGTTTTGCGCACTTTGCGGTTTTCAACACTAAAATGGCTCTATTCTACCAAAACAAAATACCAACAATAAAAAAGCGCCGGATGTTAAAGTAGAACAATGGTTCCAAAAAAACATTTTTTTTTTGAAGTCGGTTTCTTTGGTTGTTTAGTTTCGTTTATCCGACCAACTTACGAAATTAAAGTAATTTTTCATTATTCCGGTCCTACACAGCGATACACAATTAAAACAATAAATACACATTCCAGACGGATTCCTCTCAAACTGCTAATACTTGGTTACCATTGACAGGATATGACGAAACTATAATCAAGGACAATATGTATCCCTTTTCAACGTCCGGAACAGCCATCCAATCTATCAGTGTCTTGTTTGTTATGGGGTTTACGGTGGCATGTTAGTTTATATGTATATAGCAGGAAGTACCTTTGTTAGAGAACTGAGGCTGGGCTGAACTGAGTGAGGGGCTTGTGGCTAAGTAATAACAGCCTCACGGGTCGATCGATCAGGTTAAGCTACGCTAGCCGCGGTTGGTCCATGGATGGGTGACCATCTTTACATACGAAGACCCCTCCGTGTCTCTGAAAGCAATTTAAGCTGTTGGTTCCAGTCGTTATTCGAGCATCTTGTTACTGGTCGTCAGAACCCAAAAGTCTGACAATTAGTCTTATCAAAGGGTATTTATCCAGTACCTAACTAGATTGTGGAGGTCAGATAGGCAGTCGCTCCATGTAAAATACTGGTTAGCTGCATTCAGTTAGACTAGAAGTCAACCCCAACAGAGTTGGGAAAAGGCTAGGCGGATGATGACGATCTTTGTTAGAATACTGATTGACAGATTCGAATACAAAATTAATACAAAACAGATTATGCAATTTAATTTCAACTAAATATGGTTTATACATAAACGTTTTAGCAACATACAGGATTCATCCGGGTACACGAAATACACCCTAGTTAACGTAGAATGCGAATGAATCCGCGGGCAATACCTATTAGAGTATACAATGTCATTATACGTTTCCGTATCGTCGTTGTAGAAAACGCTTGGAAGTGTGATGAAAACAAATTTTTGCATGCTAAATGATTAAAATTCCTAGAACCAAACAATTAACTCAGCCTACCGCAGTCCACTGCTGGACATAGGCCTCTCCCAGGCTGCGCCACAACACCATGTCCTCCGCCATCCACATCCAGTCTGCCCTAGCCATTTCCTTAAAGTCGTCGGTCCATCTAGCTGGGGGGCGTTCCACGCTACGTTTTCCGATACGCGGTCTCAACTCCAGGACTCGTCTGCTCCACCGGCCATCGGTCCTTCGACAGACATGGCCAGCCCACTGCCACATCAGTTTGCTTATTCTGCAAACTATGTCGGTAACTCAGGTTCTTTTCCAGATGATTTCAAAGAAACTCTTAGCATAGCCCGCTCCATAGCTCGCGAACCAAAAAATATCTTGATAAAACTCCCCATATATTCACATTCTGTCTAAATATAGTTTGTCTATTTCTACAACAGAACTGAGTTGATACCAAGATTAGCCTGAATAAATAAATGGTCAAGGTGAAAGCGCAGTGATAGACCGCAATATTGAAATTTTCTTACGTTTTATGCAATTTACAGGTCAGTGTCAAGTTGTATCTTGATCAAAATTATGATTCGCGACTATAACGGATATGTATTTACATAATTATAGTCATTAGAATCATTAATATATCTTCTTAGAAAGATGTATTAATGATTCTGTTGTTAAAGTTTAATTTACTGTCGTATTGTCGTCTCCACCTTGTATACTGCTCAGTATGATGTCCAGAGTTCAATTCCCAGGTCGGGCAAAAGTGTTATTGGGTTTTTCCATCTGGAATTTATAAGTGGGAGCCAGGAGTCTGGATTTGTGCTCGGTTGAAAGAAATAGACTCGCCCCCTATTACATGGAACTTGAACATTACTGGCGAAACGTGAGTGTTTTAGGTGCCTCGCCCCTCAACCCCGAGGGGCCTGTAGGCGTGATATTATTTTACGACAACACGAAAAACAATATCTGTCTAGAACTTTCTCATATAAATTCAATAGTTGAGAGTCTTCAGAGTAAGCTCGGTTTTAGAGATTACATTAGCAATAAAACCAATACTCGTATTTACCTAGTTGTTGGCTAAAATTAATCACTGTTAAATAAACTAAAAACACAATCGCAAGAGTTACTGTCTGTTAGAAAGGATTAATGAGCATTACGCAGGCTAGTTGCGCACTAGCGGTTGGCCGCCTAGGCGGTTCATTTGAGTGGCCAGCCGCCTGACGCGGTTGGAATAGCGGCTGACCGCCGTGGCCGCCAATCGACATAAATTTACGTGAAGCGGTCCAACCGCTAGAAGGCGTTTTGGACCGAAGTGGATGCCGTCGAGGTAGCTTGTATTATCTATTATTACTCCCGAAAACAACGAAAAAAAAAAAAAAGATACTGGATTCATCCTTTACTGGAAACACGCAACGAATCTGGCCAGTACGCAAGCTGTTTTGAAGAACTGAAAAAGCACCAAGATAAAAATTTATCGGTGGCGCACCGCAAACTTAACCCATGCATGAGCCGCCAGAGCGTATAAACAAGATGGCCGGACAACCACGAAGCGAACCGCGGCCCTACATTCAACCGCCGCGGTTAAAATTTTGTGGCGGTGAAATGCGTACGATCACAAGCGGTTACATATTAAAATGGGAAAGCGGCTAGCCGCGCGGTTAGCCGCCCCCACAGTTAACCGCTAAAGTGCGTGGGAGTGCTTCGAATTAGAATTGTAGTTGAAGATCTTAGTTTAAATAACTAGAACATTTGCAATTTTGATCTTGGAGATCTTGATTGATTTCGCTCGAACTTGTTTGTTTTGATTTAATAGTAATTTTGGTGAAACGGGAATACGAGTAGGTTTAAAGAAAATGTATTCCTTTTATGAGCTTAAATAACAGTTCACTGCAAAATAATGAGATCAAAGTGCTTACATCATCATCTGCCTAGGCTTTTCCCAACTATGTTGGGGTCGGTTTCCAGTCTAACCGGATGCAGCTGAATACCAGTATTTTACATAGAGCGCCTGCCTATCTGACCTCCATAACCCAGCTGGTTTTCAGTCTTTCGGGCTTCTGACTACTGTCAAAGATCCACGAATGACAACCGGGACCAACGGCTGAACATGCTTTCCGAGGCACGGAGGGGTCTTAGTATGTAAAAATGGTCACCCATCCAGGGACCAACAGCGGCAAGCGCAGATTAACATGATCGATCGACCTGTGCGGCCGTTATTACTTAGCCATAAGCCCCTTCACTTAGCCATAAGCCCCCTCACTTAGCCATAAGAGAAGACCCTCCTGATATCATAATAATCATGCATACTATAAGAGAAATATGCCAGAAACGTAAATAACCGTTGGACGTAGCTAGTTTTGTTCTCAAGCAGTGGATATGTAGCGGCATCTACTACACCGCTACATGCGAACGTCATACTGACGTCATGCAAAATCCTGCATCGCGCAAGTAGAGTTTACCGCGCAACTAGACGCCCCGACACTATCGTCGGGTAGTTAGTAGCCCGCCAGACACGACACCCGTCTGGTAGGAGGATCCTCCCTTTTCTATAGAATATGAGTGAACTTTACACCCTGTAACTCATAATCTTACGTCTATAGATATATCTCTATTTAAAATTAGATAAAAACGACGGGCTCTATACAAAATACCGTATGAGCGGCCATTACTGCTTTGTTTCAAAGGAAGCACTAAGACTCAACCAAGGAGTTCCATCAATCTTTAGCCCATGGCCACGAGCTACACGCTCAAGCGACACATGTCTTGCGACAGCGACTGTGGAGAAAACAAATGAACACGAGTCATCGCGACGCGACTTGTGGAGTCACGAACTGAAATTGGAGACGCACGCTCGTGTTGCTTGACGCAAATCGCATCGGTCGAGGACTGTCTAAAAATTAGTGGACACAACGATTTATTCCGGGGTTTGATTCAATACCCCGATATTACTTTTTTTGCTTGTTAGCTTCAAGTAACAAAGTTCAATAAGGAAAGTATATAGGTAGTACCAATCATCATTTAATCGATAATGTGTTGTTCGTTTCACTACATTGAGCGCCAAAACAAATAATTGCTTGCCAATAAACGTCCTTTTCAATCAAAGGCATTTCTTTCGGGGTCATTTCACCAAAATAGACGTTGTATATTGGAAAACACTGCAAGCAATCGATAACTATATTATTATAATTTGATTCGATACAAAAGAAGTTGAATATCGTCTCTAAAAGCTATGGAGGTGAATTCCAGATCAAGCAGATTTTTTCAAATACTTGCACATTCAACTATTATTCTGGAAACACTAAGTGCTATAAAAACAGAAGAAAGTGCACTCTGGCGTCAAAGTACTTCTTCACATCGCTGTCATCTGGAAATGTGCCCATACAACTTGCAGCATTGCCACGTTGAATGGCAATGCTAATTCTTTGGCCACAGAACAAGCAGAAAATATATGTATACATTACAACCGTTTTTCTCAATAATTATCTTTTGCAATAAATCCCGAAAAAAAATGATTATGTTAATATAAATTTTATTCCTGTACACACATAATTACAATATAACTATATACTATACACTAGATACTAAAATAAAAGACTTAACTAACCTACTACACAAATAAATAAAAAATAAAAAAAAAACCAAAGGACACTTAGGCGTCGAAGTACTCATCCGCATCGCTGTCATCCGGAAACGTGCCCAGAAGACTGGCAGCATTGCCACGTTGAATGGCAATGCTAATTCTTTGACCAAAGAACGACCCAGCCCTCTGGTCACGTGAAGTATCGACCAGCTGGCGAGAAATTTCCTTAAAAAGGAGACGCCCAGTACTTACAGTATTTGCGCCGCTTGAGGGTCTCAGCAGCCGCAGCAGCGGCGCCAGCACAATTTTTTTAAATATCCATTAAATACAACTGCAGTATTTTTAAATCCGATCGGAATTTTAAATAAAACAGTACTCACAGGTCTTTCGAGTTAATTTTTTCAATTGCATTTTTTTTGTCTGTAATATTTTTTACGTTTAAAAAACCGTACTAAATTATACTAATTGTGGTCAACGGCGTTATGCAGGCGCTTAATGACACGTCATTGAATTCTAATCTAACATTTCTATTATCAACTCCATAATTACAAGGATGAGGATAAAAACAAAATAATCCCTTTGAGTTCCAATCACGTGGGGTCAAAGTTCTACCCTACAGGACCCCAAGAGCAACGTTCGCACATGACACTGAGCCCACGTGTTTGACACATGTCTTTGATTTGTACATGTTTTGTTTACCTAAGGCTTTGACGACGTCATTCTGTTTGAACTTATGACGTAGGTGTGAGTTCAATGTTTCTTTTAGATTGTTGAAAACCAGTTGTTGAGACATAAAAGGCGATTAGGATCAAAGAGATGAAAGGTAAGAGTCAAGGTGGGAGAAAAGAAAGAAGGTGAACTTTTTTTAAATAAGAACTACGGCGTAGTATTTTGTTTTATGGTTTTGATTTACAATACGTTTATTAGTAAGGGGGTTAGCCTTTTAACTAAACGGCGCCGTTCAACTAGCGGCCTGAATGATATTCCAAAGCGCCATATTATTTACTTCAGAGACTTCTAGCTATTTCAAAAGTTAGTCAAAGTATGGAGTTAAAGCCAGGACTAACTTTGTATAGTGCTAATGCTGTGGTTTGACTACCTAGGTACATGACTTTCACGAATGTACAGACGCCAAAAGAGATAAATAGCCAGGGTCGTCGGATATGTCGTCTGGCGCCCACGGCGTGCTATGTGTTCTGGTGCGCTGGTGATGGGAATGCTCCCCTGAGGAGGATCCGGTGACGGACAGCCGCGGCGGGTTCACGGATGAGTGGTAACGCGTGCCTGTGTTCCCGCCGTAAGCGGCAGAGGAGGACACCGTGGAGTTTTAGTGGGTTAGAGTCCCACATAACTGCACTATCTCCCCGTGGTAGTGCAGAATGCATGAGCATTTCTCCACGATAAAAAAGGGTCGTCGGATATAGTTGAAGTTTAGTAAGAAACCGATGGAGGTTTTCGAATTAAATTAAATTTTATAAATTAATTGTATGTTTTCTATTTATTAAATTAAATTTTATTCCAAAACATCAATCGGTATCTTACTAAACTTCAATTATATCCGACGAGCCTGGTTACTTATCTCCTTTGGTGACTGTACCTACTCTGTCGCACGAATAACCTTTTAGCAGTTCGTCAGGAATTTGAAGTTTTGGTCGTGAGTTATATGTGTAGGTAGTGTGTGTTTATAGCTAGAGAAAGTCTAGTGATGGTAGGCTACTGAACTGTGGGGATTATATTATTAGGAACTTGAGCGCCTTCCAGGATCCCAGGAAATCTGCTTGGTATGCGTATGCTTTCCTGACTGCTGCGTTCCCAGTGAGATTTAACTAAGTGTGGTGTGGAGTACTAGTTTGTTAAGTAGCGAGGGTCGGGGGGGGGGGGGGGGGGGGGAGGTTATGTGAGTTGATAAAGTAGTGATTGCACCTTCAACCTGATTGCATGTGTTTTCTTAACTCTCCCGATCGCCGAACCTCACATGCCGACGCTGCCAGGAATGAATTCAACACTTTCTTTTTTTAACGTTCGTCCAAAAGAAAAACATGACCGCTTGTATTCCGCCAACTAGCAATACTAAGAAACTTAGTACCTACTTAAAAAGTCGACAAGTTGGAACCGAGCTTCGCTTTAAAACTCCATTTTTATTTACTAACTGAGTGCTCGCCGCTTTTCCGTGCAATTTTATTTGTTTTTTTTTTTCGAAGTTGTTCATTGTTTGTTGTTCATGAATAACTTTGATTGGGTTTGATAGAAGGCAACATCGCTCTGCTTAGTTTAAAATCAAAAAGCCGGTCTATGCTGTAAAAAAAACCTTCCGTTAAAAAGTTAGGTGAAGTAAGAAGACACTATTGACACTCTCATGGTCACGTCACGTATGTTTTCACTGTGGGATTTTTAGACTAGATCGACTTAACCAGACATGTCATGAGTAGTGGAGGGCGTAAAAATTCATCGTATATTATTTAGTACCTCACGAATTGTCCCGGACGTGAGGGAAAATGTGAGGAGTTAAGTAAAATGTTTGCTTTTGATGTAAACAATACGTGGTTCAACGCTCATTACTGGAAGTGATGCTAGCACTGAATAGACTCAAGACAAGCGAACTATATTTAATTACGTTTATATTCCACGACTCCACGCGCATCCAGCGTCGCGTGCTGTATGAGGCTCGTGGCAAGATGTGGCTTCTCGTGACTTCTGTCTTACGCATCTATCCCGAGAAGCGAGTAGAACAAGCAACTACAAACGAGTTGGTGAGCAACGATAGCGATTGCGCGATGGTAACGAGCGATCACTCGCTGGTATTTATTCTGTAAATATAGGAAATTGAAATCACTTTTACACACACATATTAAAATAAAATAAAATAAGCTAGATGGAGTCGACATATCCTATCTGACTACCCCTGAGAAGAAATGGGGATGTAGAGTCAACAAAAGAGATAAGCATGCAGGATCGCCGGATAAAGTTGAAGTTTAGTAAGAAACCGATGGATGCTCTCAAACAAAATTTAATGTTATTAATAGAAAACATACAGCTTATTTATCAAATTTAATTTCAGTCGACAACATCCATAGGTTTCTTACTAAACTTCAACTATATCCGACGATCCTGCAGACTTATCTCTTTTGTTGACTGTACCAAGCGTAAGTCTCTCAGCTAGTGTTCTGCTTGCCAAGCGAGCGTCCCTGAGCGAGTACTCTCTTTGATAGTTCTTGTCGATGCGACAAACGAGAACATTTTACTTTAATACCTGTTTTCCATTTGGAGTACATGTGGCGGCATCTGCATCGCCATATGCGAACTACGCATCATGCTGACGTCACGCAAATTCCTGCATCATGCAAGTAGAGTTTACCGCGCGATTAGCATAATACAACGTCCCGACATCAATCTTCGGGCAGGGCCACTGCCCGACGATTGATGTCCGGACGTTCGACGAGACCAGACACAACACCGTCTGATCGGAGAATCCCCCCTTTTCTATGGAGGATGAGTGAATTTTCCACCCTATTCCTCATACCTTTACATACATAATAAAGAGTATTATGAGAGTATATTACTACTACTATTATTTAGTATATAGTACAATTGTTAACACTCTACTTTTCATTTCGAATATAAGGAAAGCAAAAAATGTGGTTTTTCTAAAATATTTATTGATAATAATAACATGAATAGTAGGTACCTATTTAAAATTAATTGAGATGTTAGAACAATTTGTGTACTATTTTAAATATGGAACACACCGCGTCACCGCCGCGGGCCGTCCCGCTTTAGGTATTTCTTTTTAATTCACACTGGCTGTTTATACACTCACAAGCCCGCAACATTTTTCTTAATTATATAAAAAAATTCGTAGCTGACTAGCTAACCTATTTAGTTCTATTTCTTAAATTCATTCCCGCCCTAGAGAGGAAAGCAATTACTATGAGTCTTTCCCGCCCTAAGGTGGGAAGCAGCGTCTTCCACCCGCTATTCGGATCAAACAAACACTACTTTCCGAGTATGAGAAATGAAAAATACTTATTCTATTCTATTCTCAACCAACGCCCTGAGCCGTTAAACTTTGTGCCTAGGCCCAATTTTTCACTACGAAAAGAACTCTTGAAATATCTCGTGCCAAAATACGGTAGAAGTGTTATACAAACATTTATCTCCCACAAATAAACCCCTTATTTATAAATGTTGCTTAAAGTCATGTAATGATTAGCGTGTGCTTAACTATACTTAAAAATGACATGCTTATCACATCTAGCTTATTTATTTTTTATTACTAGCTGCTGCCCGCGACTTCGTCCTCGTGAAGTCCTATCCTAACTGAAAGTTTTTTCTTCTACAAAAGTAGCCTAAGTTACTCCTTATTACATCAGCTATCTGCCAGTGAAAGTCCCGTCAAAATCGGTCCAGTCGTTTCAGAGATTAGCCGGAACAAACAGATAGACAGACAAAAATTGTTATTTTGTTATGCATTTAGTAAAAAGCGGTTATTTTAATATTATAAACAGACGCTCCAATTTTATTTATTTGTATAGAGTATAGATCATAGGTAGGTATGATGTGTAAAAGTGATTCCTATGTTTCAAAAACAAGTTAAGAAAAAGATAATAAATATTGTCTACAAACTTCTTTTCGTTTTGACGGTCCATCTATGTATGTGTCTTATACTATTAGCCCGGTTGGCATATTTATTGCGGCGTCAGAGGCGTTGTTCAAATCGTCAAGAGTGCAGTTAAACGGACATTTGGGACACGCTCTTGCAGATCACACTCTCAATCGCACTCTTGCACTCTTCGGCTGTCCAATTTCCAAATCTAGTATCTGACAAATTAAAAAAAAAAGCGTGTTTTTGCATTTTTCGACCTTATAGACCACTCTCCACATACTAGTATAGCAAAAACTCCCAAAAATTAGTCAAAAACGAAGTTGCACAAAGTCGGAAACCTAGTATCTACAGTAAACGTTTTCAAAATGCAAAAATTACAAAATTAAAACATAGTATCTTACATCAACCGTTTTAAAAACCTAGTAAGTGTTTGTAGTTACTTGGATATAGAATGGTTCATGTAGATACTAAGTCAATGAAATGGTTGAAATAAAAGTCAAACCTCCCGCGCAACTTCAGTAAGTGAGAAGAAGTCGTTGCACGTGCGTGTTTTTGTCTATAAAAATGAGTAAAAATCAGTTTTATAGGTCTAAATTGATCTTGAGTGCTTTAAAAGAACAACATGGTGAAATCTTATTGCTATTTCGGTTTTGTGATATTCGAGTTAATTAGGTATCTCTTTGATTGCACGTTTTTCTACTCTTCGTTTTTTCTTTCTCTATTTCTGACGGTGAAAGCTGTTCAGGAGCTAAACATAGCGACAGTATACTGCGCTATTCAAATTGGTTGACCTTTTGTAGTGTTGTGCATATTTTGTTTAGGGTGAACATATTTTTTAGACATTCGGATAATTCTTTCTTACGGTATAATAAACTTGACTGAATGAAACTAGAACTTTACGTTTACATATCTCGGAACTATGACGTCCTGGTCCTATGGAAGGCGTACAAAGAGCCGAAGCCAGTTCGCAGAGGCCCGTTAATTAAATGAGGGACCCAACCGCCGGTTTTCCATGGACGCACTATGCAATCGTACCCGAGGACAATCCTCAGTTGGTGTGGGACTATTGCAGGATATGGAAACAAAGATACCTATTGGTCTATGGGCTTGGGTGGCTGAAGTGGACAGGTTACTTAAAATAGTATGTATACCTACTCATTTTTACAAAGATGAATAAATAAACTGTATGCAAAGTATTGAGCCTCTGCAAAGTATAAAGTTTGTGATGTTTGACGAAATAACAAGTCAAAACGAACAAAAGGCTGGAGGAGACTGGATGCACCTAGGCTGAATACCAGTATTTTACATGGAGCGACTGTCTATCTGACAACCATAACTGGGTACACGATACCCCTTGGTAAGACTGGTTCTCAGATTTTCCAGCTTCTACCTACCCTGTCAAAATCTACAAATGACGTGCTCCGGTGGCGCGGAGGGGTCTCAGTATAAAATAGACAGTTTCCCATCCACCCTGGTCGATCGACCCGTGCGGGTTGTTATTACTTAGCTATCAGCCCCTACACTACTAAATTGTGTGAGTTAATGTCTAATGGGGTGCAGATTTTGAACGTCATAAAAAGGAGGACTTATGCTTCCCAGTTTTCATCTTTTAATGTTTTGCAATGCAACAAGCATTTAAGCTTTACTTACTTTCACTTT
Organism: Hydraecia micacea; assembly: GCA_914767645.1. Lineage (NCBI taxonomy): Eukaryota > Metazoa > Arthropoda > Insecta > Lepidoptera > Noctuidae > Hydraecia > Hydraecia micacea. Next base: position 3,925,640 of record OU611798.1, read on the forward strand.
CTTACATTTAGCCTTAACAGCCTGTAATGTTCTTACTGCTGGGACTCAGACCTCCTCTCTGTGAGAGGGAGTGGGCCGTATTCCACCACACGGGCCTTGGCGGGTAGATAGATATCATATGTCTTCGTCTTTTGGTTCTAGGACATGCCGGTTTCTTCACGCTGTTTTCCTTCAGCGTTTCGAGAGAAGTGGTGATGAAATTAAATACACAAAGTAAAGCGCCTGTCTGGGTTCAAACCTGTGACCTACAACTCGTAAGTCGGGACCGATGTCACTGGGCACCACTGCTCGCCAAGCCACCTTCAATGCATTCCAAATAATGTATTTGACGACACAGCAAGTAGCGCTTCCCAGTTTTGTTACGAAGTTACTGGAATTACGTAAGAGGTCGGATTAGAGCTTCGCATTGATAGCTGGATTTATTCCGGTCTGATCCCCTGGACCTCCTCCACCCCCCCTAGTTCCCCTGCTAGTTCTTCTGCTGTTTTAATCTCTGTCTTATCAACTTTTTTTTTTTTAATTGATGGGAAATCATCTAATGACTCCTCCCGCTCTGGGTGGAGCGGAAGGGAGTGTCAGACTCTTACTGACTAAAACCCACCCGTGTTCCTTCCTTAGCCCTTTATGTTCCAGGGCAGCGGTAACCCTTTCGGACGATCCCGCTACCCATATAATAATATAGAAGCTGCTTCACTGCTAATACGATGACCATTTCTGGTAAAGGCTATCCTGAGTTCACGTTCGCAAGGCGGGATTCGTATGGTCACCCTCTCAACCCCCAAAATAGGTTGACTATCGACGTCGACCCATTTAAGTATTCACGTTCAACGTCACAGCTGTTTGGCGTCATCAATTCTATTTTAGACATCTGCGGTGTTATTCTGTAAAAATATCACCGTGATAACTTAGGTGAAGTGAGCTTAAAGTGAACTGTCATTCCACCTGATGCTAGTTTTTTTTTAAATTTCACGGTGAGATTTTTACAGAATAGGACTACTGCAGTGATAAGTAGGTACTACCACGACACCACACTTTTAAATTATGGTATTTTTTTCAAGTAAGTAGGTATCTTTTTGTATCATTCACTCTTTGGGAATTAAAAATAGTAAGTTGTATATTCATTAATTTAAAAAAAAAAATGTTTTTGGCGATACGGACGAGTTGAATTTCTTTTTTTTTTATGTGATGGCCAAAACAATAAACTTCGCGGTCTTTTATACAGGTCTTTTAACAGGGTTTTTTATTTAACATTGTGTAAACGATCAAGCCAATTGTTGCAATTAGAACGTAATCTATGATTAAATGTACAGACGCCTACATGAAGCCACTACAATCTGTCAAATTTCATTAATAGATTTTCAACTTTATCGCTAAAGTATAAGGTTCAAAGTTGATTGGGAAAATTTGACAGTTTTGGGTAGCTTGATATGCTGGCGTCTGTACAGTTCTTTGCAAAAATTACAATGTCTAGCACCATAACTGCATAACACAATCTCAATCTGAATCATTTTGAAGGATATTGCTAATCCATTGCTTCATAATTATGTTCGAAAAAAAATGTGCTCAACAATGTAAATAATGCAGGGAATGTTGTTGAACTGTAAAAATTAAAGGCATTGCATTGCTACTGTTAGTATGTTGAAGTTGAAAGAAGTCGGGAGAATTGTGTCAAAAAAAATACTGTCATCATCTGCCTAGCCTTTTCCCAACTATGTTGGGGTCGGCTTCCAGTCCAACCGGATGCAGCTGAATACCAGTATTTTACATGAAGCGACTGCCTATCTGATCTCCACAACCCAGTTACTGGGTAATAAGATACCCCTTGGTAAGACTGGTTATCAGACTTTCGGTCTTCTGACGACCCGTAACGACTGTCAAAGATCCACGAATGACAGCCGGCTTATCGTGCTTTCCTAGGCACGGAGAGGTCTTAATATGTAAAGATGGTCACCCATCCATATGTGGCTGTCATTACTTAGCCACAAGCCCCTTTAAGTAGTCGAAATAAAATTCGAAATTCAAGGATGGCTCCATGACGAAACGTGGAACGTGAAACGTGGGTCTGTGTTTTACTATTACGAAACACAAAAGTCATTTAATAATTATCTTACCTGATAATCTCATGCTTAATATTTTAATATCTTACCTAATATCTTACCTTAATTTAGATCTTTAGTTTGCATGTGGTTAATGTCGCTTTTTTATCTAAATAGTTAGCTTAACGACCGCTAGATAAACCGTGTTCCATTTCAAGCCAGAATAATTAGTGGGGTCAATTTATTTAAAGAAACTTCTCATTAGTCTGGTGTCTTAATGATATCTCATCTGTTTTTATTTAATTAACATCGAGACATTTTATGTCAAAGTCAAACCCAAAACATTTATTTTAAACTAGCGGCCCGCCCCAGCATCGCACGGGTGCAGTTCTTTTTTCGAATTTCCAAAATTTTCTTTCATACAAACCTTGTCCTGGCAATACCGAACACAACAAAAATAGATTTATCCAATTTGGTGCAGTGGTTCGGAAGTTATGCGCGTACATATAGTTGCCATTCCAAAGCATAGTAGGTAGGTACCTATGGAGAAGAACGGACAAGAAACTCCACGGACACTCTTTTAAATCATAAAATTGATACAAAATTAATATTGGTTACATCATTCGTGTTCAAATTTTATTATAAATGTGAGAACGATGTAGAAAGACGTGCACGTATGTAAGTTTACTGTCATTTATTTATTTTACCAATTATATGTAACACACATAATATATAAACAGAGAAGAAAAAAGCACACACTACACATAACCGAAACACACACAAACAACACAACAGAACAAACACAAAACACACATGAAACAAAACAGAAACAGAATTTTAATACGCAGGGGTTAGCTTGTGTATGAAAACAAATGTTTATATGTAAGGTTTTTTGTGTAATGTTTCGTAAAAACACGAGGAGATACGGCTTTCGAAGAACAACACTGTCACACAAGCATACACGAAAAGTAACTTTAATCAATAATGTATAGATATAGATTGGGATCTTCAGATGTTCCAAATAAGTAATTATTAAAAACTCAACTTTCTCGCGTTTTCTTTTTTCTTTTTAATCACGCTTTTCGTTCACATCAGAAGGGAAAGAAAATGATTCGTTTTCCAGAACCGTGCGTTGTTGAACGCCAGCACATCAAGCTACCAGAAACTGTCAAATTTTCTCAATCAACTTTGAACCTTATACTTTAGCGATAAAGTTGAAATCTATTAAAGAATTTCGACAGGTTGTAGTAGCTTGATGTGCTGGCGTCTGTACTATCATTTACGATATTAATTTGATAGTAGTTTCTGCCCGCGGCTTCAAAAAGGCGGGACAAAAAGCACATAATTGTGTTACTCCATAACATCAACTATCTTCCAGTGAAAGCCCCGTCAGAATCGGTCCAGCCATTTCGGAGATTAGCCGGAACAATCAGACAGACAGCCAAAAGTAAAATATAATGTTTTTTTTTTGTTATAAGTAGCGAATATATTTTATATGCATTTAGTAAAAAGCTGTTATTTTGAAATTACAAACAGGCACTTCAATTTTATTTATTACAGATTTTTTTTCGATGACTGCCAATGACCATGAGCTCTTGGGTTCGATTCCCAGGTCGGGCAAAATGTATTTCGGTTTATCCATCTGGAATTTCTCAGCAGCTCCCCGAAATCTGGAATATTGTGTCCGCTTGACTCTCGTAACTAGCAAAATACGAGTCTATAGGTACACCTCTGCCCAACCCTTTGGCCAAAACAGGCGTGATGATATGTTATGTTTTTAATAAATTTAAAATTGATGAACGAAATTCAAAATGGAAATTCGTTATTCTGATTTAAATGACTATGGTCGCAAGGTGAAGACTTTCATTCCAATTCTACTCATATTTTGTCACGGACCGGTTCGCGGAGAGAACTTTTATTTTTAGTATTCCAATTTTGAAATTAATCCCGGTGTCGCTATAGATTTAGAAGTTTTGATTAACAAGGGTTTATTCCTTTGGGCGCATTATATTGAAAAAATAATTGCTGGAATTTGTTTATTAATAAACAAATTCCAGCAATTATCTTTATCAGTGATCTGCCAAAATGAAGAAATAAAACTTATCGAATGTAAAGGATTTTTTTTTTTTACTTTTCCTGTTATCACTTATCATGCCGTTTTCGCAATGAAGGGCACTCGTACTTTCGGCAACGTTTCAAAATCTTATCTATTAGGTACATTGTTAGCTCTGGTTTCCTGGTACGCCAAGGTTAAATTGAACGAGATTCCAACTACTGCTCCCTGAAATTAATTTAGTTGCTGAATGAAATTTCAAGGAATGTCTCTGGGCCTTTTCAATCTAGATTTTCTAGGAAATTCTTCATTCAGTTAGTACTAGCTTTTGCCCGCGGTTACGACCGCGTCGATTTCGGAAAATATCCGGTAACGGGATTAAAAGTACCATTTGTGTTAAATCCTGGTTATATAAACTTTATGTGTGCCAAATCGCATCCTAATCAGTTCAGCCGTTTTTGCACCAATCCGGAACATAGATACATCCAGACAAACAGACATACGGACAAAAACTAGTTCACACCTCAAAAAAAAAAAAAGTTTTTCCTACCAATAACTTTTTTTCAAAATGTTTTACTATAGGACTGAGACATTGCCTGAGATAGCAGCGCGGTGCGGGGGGGTGTGGTGACGTGATGCGAAATCTCAGTGATGCGTCAACTTTGGACAACTATCACCCCTCCCGCACCGCGCAGCTACCTCAGGCCGTCCATTCCCGTTGTCCCCATGGCAACGGCGGTCGGCCTATAGGTATATACAGGACGGAAAGGACATCGTCGCGTGAACTGAAACTATGAGTTCAGCACATGATTGTAGACCTTCTAGCGTAGAAATTTGTCAGTTATAAAACAAAAAAATCTGCTGTTTCATACTAAAAGTGAGATACCCATGCGGTCAATATACAGGGTTATTGGAAAAACACCAACAACCTCTTAAGAGGTCATTGTACTCATCATTATGAACAACTTTTGTTATGGAACCAAACCTGAAATCGCGAAAAAAAAATCAGTTGTTCCCTACATTTTAACGAGTTATACGAACATAAATTTAGGGAACAGCTGATTTTTTATTCGCGATTTCAGGTTTGGTCCCATAGTAAAAGTTGTTTATAATGATGAGTACAATGACCTCTTAAGAGGATGTTGGTGTTTTTTTCCAATAACCTTGTATATTTGGAAAAGCTAATTGTCTTTATATAACCACTAAAGAATTTCACCTAATTTAAGCGCGTTGGGTTGACGATAATCTCTGTAACCTTTTCAGTAATAAAGTTTTTTTTTTTTTATTATTAAAACCTCGTACCTACATATTTTAAATGTGAGCAGCTGTGCCTCAGTCTCTCCTGAAAGATAAATGACCCAAGATTGGAAGACTAAAGTGGAAAAGTTAACGCATAAGAAATCATATTATTTTTCGAAAATATATTAAATGGTTGTCCTCTCGGGCTTTGCTCGCTAACTTCAACATTCTCAAAGTTTTTCAATAATCGTGAAATTTTCATTTATAGCTGTTTAAAAAATAATGACCAACGGAATGTAATTATAGCACACACACCTTGTTTATAACAGCTGCACGCGTCAATCTTCAAGGTTCACTTGCCGAGGTCGGTCCGAGGATGGGTGACCAACAATACCGAGACATCTTCGTGCCTCGAAAAGCACGTCAAGCCGTTGGTCCCGGCTGTCTTTCGTAGATTTTGTCAGTCGTTACGGGTCGTCAGAAGCCCGAAAGTCTGACAACCAGACTTGCCAAAGGGTATCATGTTACCCAGTGACTGGGTTGCGGAGGTCAGGTAGGCAACCGCTCATTATTGGTAAAACTGGACGTTGACTCCAACATACTTGGGAAAAGTCTAGGTAGATGACGATAAGAATAATCGTCGAAATATAAAATATATAAACATCCGAATTGAGTACCTCCTCCTTTTTTTTTAAATAAGAATATTCATTACTAAGAAATCGTAGCAAGCTTCTGTATATCTTAGGAAGTTTTAATTACTTACTTGTTAAATTTATAAAAACTTAATTTTTCGATCATGATCAAGAACTGGATCTTTCACAGTCGTTACGGGACGTCAGAAGCCCGGAAGTCTGAAAACCAGTCTTACCAAGGGCGATCGTATTACCCGGTACCTAACTGGGTCGTGGAGGTGTGATAGGCAGTCACTCCATGTAAAATACTGGTATTCAGCTGCATCCAATTAGACTGGAAACCGACACCAACATAGTTGTGAAAAGGCCTAGACAGATGATGAGTTCGTAAAGAAGGAAAGCAGATTCTTTAATCACGAAGCAAACAAAAATAGACCTTGAGGTGGCGAACGTGGTTTTGAAAATGTAAAATTTTCCCAATCAACCTTGAACGTAATGCTTTAGCGATAAAGTTGAAAATCTATCAAAGAAAGATAGATTTTAGAAGCTTGGATGTGTTGGCGTCTGTACAGAGGCCAGCACATCAAGCTACCCCAATCTGTCAAATTTCTTTGATGGATTTTCAACTTTACCACAAAGGAATAAGGTTCATATTCAATTGCGAAAATGTGACAGATTGATGTAGCTTGATGTGCTGGCCTCTGTACTGTTGAAACGTAACTCAGATGGGAGCTTATTTATTAAAATGAAACTCCTATATGGATTTCATTATTGATATTATTTAGTCTTTTCTCTATTAATTAAAATTATCCCTTTTATCTAGGAAAAGACACCATCATAATCTATTTGACACACGCTTGAATGCCCGACTGGAACACGTCATCAAATTATTACCAGCCAGTCATATGAAGGAGGTCTCAGCCTCTACATCAGCTACGCCCACCTTCGAATAAAAGGATTGGCATAGCTCAACTACCAAACAAGACTTTTATTCGCCATGTTCGGACATCCAAGCTCTCCCTACCTATCCTAACCATAATTTTACCTAACGACGGAAATTAAATTTACATGGTAAGGTCCGTCTCTTGCAAGAGAAGGCTTAAGTCAGGACGAACGAATCCAACACTATGTTAAGTGTCAGGTAAGTTAACTCTTACAAGTGCCAATGTACACTCATTCAAACTAACTTCGTCATGCTTAAACCTCGTCACGCCAAAACCGCCGTAAAGGACGCGACGCGGCCTCCTAATGAAAACAATTGATGTGAGAGTTCACATCAGCCTGAAAGAGGCTTAAAAAATTAAAGGATCTTAACATCAAACTCTTTTAACCCCATCGGACGGTATTGAGCCAGAGGGAGGGAAAAGTTTAAGAGGCCAGGGTTCATCGAAGAAATCTTATCATATGCCCGTACTCCAGAGTAAAACTTCAAACTCCTACTCCGTTCTCAAAAAATTCTAACTCTATAAAAATATCAGTCTTTACTGACAAAACTGTGTCCTCAAACATAAGCTGAACCAAATGTGTCAACCAAACACACTTTGCGAAGGCTATGCCCCGTTAGCAAAGTTGGTTTCAACTTAAGCTGAGTGTCTGTCACCCCCCCTCTAGGAGTGACCACAGTTTTCAAAAATTATTTCCTCCCATAACTCGCGACAAACTATACTGGAGTACGTCCATGCTATCCCAGCCTATTCGAAACAAAACATTGAAGACGACGATATGTTCCTCCTCCCTTAGGCCCCTTGGAGCTGTGAGGTCACACCTCACATGCCTCTGAGATGAGAGGTGAGGCACCTCACGCACTCCCGGCCACGTCCGATGTTTTTTTCTCAGCAATTATGCAAAAAATACAAATGAACACATATTAATAAGTTGTAACATATTATCCATACTAAAATAATGCACTAAATGATGTTTACATCTAGCTGATATATTTACATTGACATGACAAGATAAATGACAATAATAAAAAGAAAACAACAACAAACGTTTACAACTAAATATGAAAAGGTTTTAATCAATCGTTAAAAAGGCTTTTTATCGATGAACTTTCTTTTTCTAAATTTATATTTTGAAAATAAAAACTTCTTTATAAAATGTTGTTTGTTTATAGAAAATGTTTTTATAAAATGCATAATTGAAATTCTTTTTGGAAATAAACTTTTTGGAATTAATATTTTATTTCTAGCTTTTTTGACAAATGGAATTCTTTTCTTCCTGCGTGCTTTTCTTTTATTGATTGCAGCACATTTTAAATAAACATTTTCTAATATTGGAACATCTACTTTATGTATTATAAAATCACTACTATTAAAGACTACAACCTCATCCGTAGGAAAATTAAATGAGTTTATAAATTGTACAGAATTCTTCAACATTTCTGCATCTTCATCTCTCACTGCACATAACTTTACATTATCCTCAACTAACTCAATATTACAATTGACCTTACTATTGTCATTTGTGTCGATGACGAAGTGAACATTCTCCTGTATTTCAGTCGAGAACTCCACATGACCATTCTCCTTCGTTTCGGAAACATCGATCGAAAAATTATTTTCAAAAAATTGATCACCAGCGATGTTATTTTTATTGGTTTCCACATCGTGATCATCATGCTCATCCTGTGGCTCTGAAACATTGCTATATATATTAGTAAATGGAATGGACTGACCCGATTCATCATTTTCATTCTTGTGTTCATTCTCGAACACTTGTATCAGCTCCTTCTCCTCCTCTGCGGGGCTGTACACCTGGCTGCTGTACTCATCATCATCTTCTCCATCTCCAACAACTTCCACACTGCTTTCTAGGCAGCTTTGCTCGTCCTGTAGTGGGTCTTCTTGTTTTCCACTAAATAATACAGAAGCATCATCATCTACATTTACAAAATTCTCCTGTCCGCTTTCGTCAGACAGATCTTGTGCGATTTCCGCTTCTTGCACCTTATAAATAATTTTGTCTTTGTGACATCTGCACGGAAGCTCTGCTCGTAACACATCACACATGGCATCAAATGACATATCATCGTTGTACGTGTAATTGTACAATGCTAGGGCAGCACCCTGAAGATATGCGCCAAATATCAGCGCCCAATCGCTTTCACGCCATCCATTGATAAAAAATTGAGCCATCTTACTCTCTTTACAAAAAAATCATTAAACCACTTAGCTTTATGCTCCTGGCGACGTTTTCTCCTCCTCTGCGGGGCTGTACACCTGGCTGCTGTACTCATCATCATCTTCTCCATCTCCAACAACTTCCACACTGCTTTCTAGGCAGCTTTGCTCGTCCTGTAGTGGGTCTTCTTGTTTTCCACTAAATAATACAGAAGCATCATCATCTACATTTACAAAATTCTCCTGTCCGCTTTCGTCAGACAGATCTTGTGCGATTTCCGCTTCTTGCACCTTATAAATAATTTTGTCTTTGTGACATCTGCACGGAAGCTCTGCTCGTAACACATCACACATGGCATCAAATGACATATCATCGTTGTACGTGTAATTGTACAATGCTAGGGCAGCACCCTGAAGATATGCGCCAAATATCAGCGCCCAATCGCTTTCACGCCATCCATTGAAGGCGGCAACCGTTTTAAACTGGTTTATAAATTCTTCTAGGCATATGCCATTCGTGCCCGTAAAAAATTGAGCCATCTTACTCGCTTTACAAAAAAATCATTAAACCACTTAGCTTTATGCTCCTGGCGACGTTTCTGCGCCTCTTACTCAGCTTGGCATGCGAGCGGTCTCGCTTTTTTTATAATATATATATATTTCGCAAATTTCGCGAATTACCCGGCGCCTCCACCAATTGTTGAAACGTAACTCAGATGGGAGCTTATTTATTAAAATGAAACTCCTATATGGATTTCATTATTGATATTATTTAGTCTTTTCTCTATTAATTAAAATTATCCCTTTTATCTAGGAAAAGACACCATCATAATCTATTTGACACACGCTTGAATGCCCGACTGGAACACGTCATCAAATTATTACCAGCCAGTCATATGAAGGAGGTCTCAGCCTCTACAGTACCTACATATTTGTGAAATATTTAATGAAAATAGTTGTAATAATAATTATATAATAAAAGAGCGAGCAATATACCTACTGCCCACGGTTGTTTACGAAAGGCGATAAGGTTATGCGTGGGAAGTATTATGTCCATGTCTTCGACTTCAACATGACGTGCAAAGTGTGGGTGTTAAAATTATAAGTAAGTACATCTCAGCCCAACACTTCGGGGGATATATAGGATGATTTTCTATTAGGCGTATCTAATCTTATTTTTATAAAATAAAAACGTATCTTCGCCTAGTATCGCTTAATAATCTACTTCTTCATCTTCTTAGCGAGTCGATAGCAATCTAAATGGACTCGGCCCAGAACCCTAATTGCATAAGGCTACGGACACGAAGTCAGTGGCGTGGAGCGGCGTACGAGCGAGCGGTGAGCACCAGTCTAGCGGTGCCCGCGCGTCTGCATTGACGTAGTGTTGTGCATTTTATTCTTTGCTTTTTTAACGACCGACGTTTCAAAATGTTGTATCAAAAAGATGTTGTCGTCGCTGTTTAGACATTTCGTTCGCGAACAAAGACACTCATTTCTCATAACACAACACTACGCCGCTCTAGCGCCGCGCAATCTGCCCGCTGGCTTCAAGACCGGGCCTGCGTTGCCGCCGCCGCTCCCCGCGCCGCTGCCGCCGCCGCCCCGCAATCGCTGACTTCGTGTCCGTGCCCTAACACACTATCAATCTCAATCTGAATCATATTGAAGGATATTGCTAATCCATTGCTTCGTATGTTCGAAACATGTGTCTGTTCAACAACGTAAGTAACGCAATGAATGCTTTTGAACTGTCAAAATGAAAGCCATTGCCGTCCAGCTCACATGACACACAGGACACGATATGAAGTGTCCCATCGTTAGTGGAACAGCACCACATTTACACTCCAAGGCGGAGTCGTCTATAAATCTCCACCTGAACAGGTTTTCCTTGCTTCGGCCAACCTGGGTCCAGAGTCTGTTTAAAGACTTCCAGGTTACCCAAGGTAATTCATGTCCAGGTGGGAGGTCTTCAGCGGGTGGAACGAATGGTTTGGGTAAGGAAGCATTGTCTCGCCACAGCTTCAGTCTTTCTTGTGGTCTTTCGCCAGTGAGTGGGACGCCTTAGTGGCACAAGGGGCATAATAATCTACTAAGAGGCGTTGAAATCCTGCATATTATTATGACTAGCAGAGTCTGGAATTTATTGATATGTCCTTAGTCATAAAACCAGACATTGGCCTATTTCTAATAATAGAATAGAAAATACAGAAGCTTAACTTTATACATCCACCAATGAAGACCACAGTTGGGGTCAAATACAACCACAGAGGCTTTTCCGGTTAATTTTGTTTCCTTTTTAGGGTTCCGTACCTCAAAAGGAAAAACGGAACCCTTATAAGATCACTTCGTTGTCCGTCTGTCAAGACCCTTTTTCGTGGAGTTATCAAGCTGAAATTAATATCAATCAAATACTCAGGGCTTCAATTTCTTGAAAAAGTGAAAAAATCAAACTTCTAAGTCAACGCAATCAAAAGATACGGGCATTTATGTTCCGTTTATGCCGCATATATTTTGACACTCGCAAGGGAATCAAAACCTATAGGGTACTTCCCTATCATGAAATTTGGCAAGAAGCAATTTCATGTAGCATAAGTAAAAGAAAACAATCTGAAAACCGTAAATTTGTAGTTACATTACAAAAAAAAAACGGTCAAGTGCGAGTCGGACTCACGCACCGAGGGGTAGGGCTCTGAAATAAAATTGTTCCCTTTTCTGATGACTTTTTTCAAGGTTCCAAAAGTTAGTCTAATATGAGTATTAGACTAAATTTTGTATTTTTTTACAAAAATGTATTATTCTCGATTGCAGAACAATTTTATTGTATCTTCGACATTTACATAAATACCTAGTTCTATTTATCGGATTCAGATAACGGCGACCCTTTGAAATTATTATTTCCTAGCGTGTGCCCTAATATGACTCGCCAGACCGAATTTCGTTTTAAATACCCGGTTACAACTAATGCAATAGAGTTGGCTGGCACAGTTAAAGATATTTCGACATTTACCAAGGTATCAAAAAAACTTCGAGACTATAAAGGCATACCTACCATGAATTCGATTTACAAAATGTAGTTTCCTGATATCCCTGAAGACTTCAGGAGATCTAACCTCCTTTAATACTTCCACATCCGATCCTGAAAGCTTTGAAGAATGAATGTTTTATTCAAGAATATCCATTGTATGTGTTTTATCAGTTTCTTACGATTTAATATTTGAGATAAAAAAAAGGTAAGAAGCTATGTTGTTTTATACTGCTCCACTCATTGCTATTATTGCGACAACAATATTGCTCATTTAACGTACGTTTATGACAGAGATATAAAATAGACATATAGGATATTTTTTTTAAATTTCACTACCTCCTGAAAAAGCTCAGTGGGGACAGCGTTAATGGGGACAACGGGAATGGGCCTTTTTGTCGCACAGTTAAGCGTATTGGTCCACATTATAAACCAGATTTTTTTTTGTGTATTTTCAAATGTTCAACGAAAAGACTTAATCAAAAATATTATATAATAATAATAAAATAATATTATTAGGTATATTTTGTATTTTTAAGTTATATTAATATTGTATTTTATGTGTTTTATATGGGCCTTGATGCCTGAAATAAATGGATAAATAAATAAAATTTCATAAATATAAAATAGTATCACGATAAAAGAATCGTAAAACAGAGCTCAAATAATTTTTGCGTCGCGTAATTTTAAATATTTTATGTAATGATATTATAGGCAATTCAATCAACTAAAGAAATACCTAAAAATATCCCACTGAGCCGCATTTATTATTAATTTAATTAAGAGCTGGTTTTTCAATCTACAGATATTTTTTATTCGTAGAATAAAATTGACGTCTGACAGATTTTGTATAGAAGAACTGTCAAACATTTTAAATTATTCCTCGGATAAAATAAACTAGCGTTGGAAAAATCAGCCCTAAGACTGCAAAGTTACTTTTATTTTGGTGGTCATTCGATTTAACTAACACCAAACTCATCGCTGTTTTGAACCTTATTTGTTGCCGTGATGCGCTATTGTCTTTTACCTTAAATCCTCGAAAACCGCGAGCGAAAGTGATGCAATTACTTTTGAAACGCAAAAGAAGAGTGATGGCTATAGCGTGCGTGCGCTCGGAATAAAACGACGTATGTGCCAAAACGAATATACTTCTTTAAAAAAAAAAATAATTAGATTTAAAACTACTTTGAGTAAACTTTGATATGATAATTCTCTACTTGTGTTTTAAAGTAAATTCCATTGTATAACTCTTAAGCGTTATGCCGTGATGTCGAAAAAAGTAAAAAAATATAGATATAACTTTGCAATTTTTTGTATCAAGAAAAATTCATTGTATCGTGTATTTCTTTTACATGTTACTAGATCAATTATTTTGTAACTGAACAGACAGCTGTGTTGCTGGGGAGTTTGTTCCGCCACTACTTCTCCCCAGCGAAAGCACTAGGAAGTGGTGAAGGGCTTGCCCTTCACAAAATTACAAAAGACAGTCTCCCAAAACGCCTGCGTTTTGGGAGACTATGTTTTGTAATTTTGACGCTCGAAAAGTGCTGATTCTCAGCCTAGTTTGAATAAATGACTTTTATGTTGAAAGAGTTAAAATATGTACATATACCAAAATGTTAAATGCCTATTCCACATACTTAACAAGTTACCTACACGAATAAAAAAACCATATTTTTTTCAACATACTACCGTAAATGTGGGGTATACGTGTTCTTTTACCTAACCCTTTGGGACATACAAGCATGATGTTATGCCATGTTATTTGTTCTCTCTGCCCGTCTGTCAAAACCTCTTAAAATCAACAGTTTTTAACCACTCTGTATGCTTGTTTTTTCACATAGCCCTGATGTGGACTCGCTTTTTGATAGATTAGGCTACAAATGAGATTTCACTGACGAATCGTGTAACAAAAGATATTAAAAAATAGCAGATTACTGACATGTATAACTACATACAGTAAACCAATACATCACAATATCGATAATTGAAACGTGTGTTTGACAAACAACAGTTTTGCTTCCGCTTCGGACACGATCGGGCACAATCGGGAACGCTCGAGCCAAAGGCTCTTTGATAAATTCCTTTTGAAAAAGGAAATTACCTTCATTCTTCTAACTGTTACGAGCTTGGGGTTCGTGACAATAAAAACTGCCGATTTAATAACCAAAAATAAACACTTTAATTAAATAACACCAATAAAACACAAACACACTAATTATAAAACACAATCGCACTACTGATCACTCTTAAGTCGCACTTGAAGATCGCTTCGAATGTTATCGCTTGTATCGCAGAACCAATACTGACCCAGTCGCGGACCATGCCGGCCTTATATAGGGCCTCAGACAGTTCGAGAACATTCTACTGTAGAAACATCTAGAATGTTCGAGTACATACCGGCCCCGACTGACCAGATGTCGATAGTTCTAGAAAGTTCTCCCATCGAAATTTCTAGAAGCCTCGAGAGCTCTAGTTCTGCTACTCGATACTAGATGGCGCTAGTGGTAACAAAGGTCAGGCATTAATTGTGGCGCGTAACACTGCCCCCTCCTAAGACATGCTCGTCCCGAGCATTATCGGCCCCATAATAACGCGCCAGTCGATCCACATGGACGATCTTAGGAGTACCTCTTGCACCTTTCTGTATCCGGTAGGTTACGTCATTGATCTTTGTCACAATCCGGTACGGTCCGTCCCATTTAGCTTGAAGCTTAGGAGATTTCCCTTTGCTGCGGACTGGATTGTGCAACCACACTAGTGAACCTTCGTCAAACCCTTTATTGTTCATTTTGCGGTCATAACGGGTTTTCATCTTTTCAGACATTTGCTGGCCCGATTGTCTGACGTGCTCATAAATGTCATTCATTTTGTTCCGCAAGTCATTCGCATAATCGGTTATACTGCGTGGGGCATCAGGTGGTATTCCGGTGATCAGGTCTGCAGGCAGTCGTAATTCCCTTCCAAAGTTTGCGAAAGCTGGTGTCACCGATGTACTTTCGTGAACAGCACTTCGATATGACAACAAAAACGGTTGTATGTGCTTGTCCCAATCTCGTTGCCGATTTCCCACAACTTTTGCCAGGTATCTCTCCAATGTCTGATTAAATCGTTCCACCATTCCATCCGATTGTGGATGGTAAGACGTTGTTCTCGTTTTATGAGTACCCATGACTCGGCAAGTTTCCTGGAATATTTGAGACTCAAAATTCCTTCCCTGATCGCTGTGAATCTCCAAGGGTACTCCAAAACGGCAGAAGACTTCATGAACCAGTTTATCGGCAACAGTTGAAGCTTCCTGGTTTGGAATGGCGAAGACTTCCGGCCACTTAGTGAAGTAATCCATTACAACCATGAAATACTTGTTACCACTTTCACTTTCCGGAAACGGCCCCGCAACGTCAAGGGCTATTCTCTCCCATGGTGCACCAACATTGTACAATTTCAATGCACCTCTACTACGAGTCTGAGGTCCCTTTACAGCTGCACAACTCGTACATTTGCGACACCAGTCCTCGACATCGTCCCGACAGTGGACCCAGTAAAACCGTTCTCGTATCTTCAGTAGAGTCCGTTTTACTCCCAGATGGCCTCCTGAACAACCATTATGGTACAGCTGTAGAACATCCGGTACTTGAGCTTTAGGGACAACCATTTGTAAATGACAGCTGTCCCCCCGAGCATTTTCCCATTTACGGCACAGGACTCCATCCTGAATCACCAAGCTGTCCCATTGGGCCCAATAGCTTTTCGTGATCGAACTCATCGCTGAGATATCGCTCCATCTGGGCTTAGGTGCACTGGCCTTCATCCACTCTAGAATCGGCTTGAGGTCTGAATCTTCCTGCTGTGCACGTTGTAGCCTTTCCTTCCACTCATTGCTGAGGTCTGTCTTGAGCATCCTCACAGTTACCACTTCCTTACCCTGGTGCCTAGAATAATGCTTGCAGTCTTCAGGACAAGGTCTTCTTGACGATGCATCTGCGTTGCCACGAGTTTTCCCGTCATGGGTTTGTGTGATCGACATCCTCGGGGCTCTTTGAACATCAGCCAGCACTCGCCCCACAGTCCTGGCTATTACTCGTTTTCCCTGCTGCTGCTGGGCGGTGCTGTTAGCCGCACTACCCTTTGGATACCAGCCATCTTCTCTTTCTGCAGTTCGCTTAGGGCAACTGGGTCTAAGGTGGCCCCTTTCCCCACAGCCGTAGCACCTAGGGCTGTATCCTTTATTGCGGTCGCGAACTGTAGCCGCTGCAACCTCCCTGACGCGATGGGAACGATGATCCTGCCGCACAGCTTCCACCTCGAGTGCATGAGCCAAGGCGTCCTTAAGCGTCCCGTGATGACCGAGCCTCACAGCAGCTCTAACTTCAAGGTCGCGGATGCCATCGATGAATACCTGCACCAGGTTCCCATGAATAAGCGCAGGTACAGACTGGTATGCTTTCCGAACCAGCTTCTCTACTTCAAGGGCCCACTGTTGCAGGTTTTCATTACTGCGTTGCACGCGATCCTTTAGCTGCGCACGAAACACGTGTTCCAGGTGAGCGTCGCCATACCGAGCCTCCAATGCCTCAAGGAGCTGCTCGTAAGTCACTTCCTTACCGAGAGCTTCCAGGACAGTTAAGGCCTGGTCGCGCAGGCCTAGGGTGAGGGCAGTCATAGCCTGACTTTCATTCCACCCGTTCGCCTTCATGACAGCCTCAAACTGGATTTTGTAGGCCGACCAGGAAGAAGTTCCGTCGAATGGTGGTACTTTAAATCCACGTAGCGAAGGTGTTGTAGCTACGGGAGCTGCGATTCCATCCCCAAGATGAAGGTAATCCAGCGTTTTCTTCACGTCAGCCATCACGGTTTTCTTCACGTCAGCCATCACGTTGTCAACCCGATTATTCACTTGGTCGATTCGGGTTTCAGCTTCGGACAGGCGGTTGTCATGTTGAGCAACCTTATCCTTCACCTCCTTCATGTCTTTCCCGAAGGTAGCATGAAGGTCCTTCATAAGGAGCATCTGCTCTTCCTGGCGACGCGCCTGCTCCTCCTGTCGGCGGGCCTGTTCCTCCTTATCACGCTGGAGCTGTTCTTCCAGCCGACGAGCCTGTTCCTCCTGACGGAGGGCCTGTTCTTCCTGACGGCGGGCCTGTTCCTCCTGACGGCGAGCCTGTTCCTCTTGACGGCGGGCCTGTTCCTCCTTATCGCGCTGAAGCTGTTCTTCCAGCCGGCGAGCCTGTTCCTCCTGTCGGCGAGCTTGCTCCTCCTGTCGGCGAGCCTGCTCCTGCAGCATCATCATCAGAGCAGCCAAATCTGGTGCTGATGATGCTGGAGCAGCTGCGGACGGGCCGGCCTCCATGGTCGGCAGCTGGCCCTCCGACATCTGTGGCGTAGCTCCACCAAAACGTCTCTGGTCCGTCTCCTGTTGGCGTTGACTCCGGGTACGGATACCCTCCGTGTCGTCTTTGGGTAAAATCGGCATGATTTTAATCCCACTTCTGACACCAATTGTTACGAGCTTGGGGTTCGTGACAATAAAAACTGCCGATTTAATAACCAAAAATAAACACTTTAATTAAATAACACCAATAAAACACAAACACACTAATTATAAAACACAATCGCACTACTGATCACTCTTAAGTCGCACTTGAAGATCGCTTCGAATGTTATCGCTTGTATCGCAGAACCAATACTGACCCAGTCGCGGACCATGCCGGCCTTATATAGGGCCTCAGACAGTTCGAGAACATTCTACTGTAGAAACATCTAGAATGTTCGAGTACATACCGCCCCCGACTGACCAGATGTCGATAGTTCTAGAAAGTTCTACCATCGAAATTTCTAGAAGCCTCGAGAGCTCTAGTTCTGCTACTCGATACTAGATGGCGCTAGTGGTAACAAAGGTCAGGCATTAATTGTGGCGCGTAACATAACGAATGTAAGCGCTTGAGTAGATTGATTTCCAACTTTACTCAGTGGGAATAAGGTTGAGAATTAAATGTGTAGCAAAATATTATTGGGATAATCTGAAGATGGGGGCTCGAAATCTGCGATTGAGTGAAAATAACGCTGTTTTAAGGAAAATTAATGTGAAGCAATTTAATGTGAGTTATGTCCTTCACCTTGAGTTTTCCAAACAATGAGTTTCCTTCTGAGATCTACATTTTGGTTCGCGACAATTAATGTGATATATTGAAAAAAATATCACATTAATTGTGATAATGTTATTGAAAAAAATTTAATTTTCCTATTTCGTGGAACTTGTTAAGTATGTGGATTAGGGATTTAACATTTTGGTGTATGTTATTTGACTCTTTGGTCTAGTATCATGTAAAAGGAATACACGATTCAATGAATTAACCTCAATAAAAAAAATTACAAAGTTATGTCTATATTTTTACATTTTTCGACATCACGGCATAAAGAGTTATTCAAATAGAGAATTATCATAATCAAAGTTTACTCGAAGTAGTTTTCAATTTAATTCATTTATTTTGTTAAAAAAGGAGTAAATTCGTTTTGGCACATACGTCGTTTTATTCCGAGCGCACGCACATTAATAGCCATCACTCTTCTTTTGCGTTTCAATAGTAGTTGGAAAACTTTCGCTCGCTTAGTAGGTTTTCGAGGATTTTAGATATTTGAGGTAGCGCCATAAAGTAGGTATAATACATACAAGATGGCAGGGACATTGACGCGCACACGTTGGAGGAGTGCCCAGCTTGGGCAGGGCTGCGCCGTGACCTCATCGCAGCAATAGGCGGGAGCGATCTCTCGCTCCCGGCCGTCGTTCAATCGATGGTCGAGAACGGGAGCGCATGGGACGGAGTTGCCTCCTTTTGCGAGGATGTCATGTCTGCAAAGGAGGCAGCTGAGCGGGAGAGAGAAGCCGCATCCTCTCTCCCCTTCCGCAGGAGACGCACCGCGCGCCTGAGAAGGGCGCAAAACGATCTGCGACCTCCATGAGAGGTGGCCTGCAGGCGGCGGACTAGGGGCGTCCGTCGTCCGACCAGACAGGCCCGAGTTGGCGTTGCAGTGTTCCACGCGCACCACTCGAGAGTGGGTGCGGCCATTATAGGAATGGGCGCACGGGGAGGTGGGACCCGCTGAGGAACAGCGGGTCGAGGCCTGTCGGGGGAGCGGTGAATGCTCATGCGAATGCCGCACCCCCGGCCATAGGTAGAGGTGGAACACCGCGGTGGTTTTAGCCGGTAAGAGTCCGGCATGCCCCTCTGTCCCGCCCACGACGGAGGAAGTCCATGAGGATTTCCAACGCGCAACAAAAAAAAAAAAAAAGTGACATTGACGCGCAACCTGTTTCCATGGATTCAGTACCAACATGATTCTGAACCGCCTGCGTTAAATTTTTGGCCGGTTATTAAAAAAAAAACAGTGGCACTCTGAGAGTGCCGGCAGAAGTGAAAACTTGAGCAATTACGTGTGTATTTTTTTAATCGTCAGGAAATATTTCGAAATGTTTATTTGGTGTCGGTTACGGTAACGGTAACAGTGTCGTGAGTTCAATGGTTTTTTCCCATCTCAAAAAATGCCAACATGCATGAGTATCTATGTACCTATGTACAGTACATACTTATACAATACAGAGGTGTCGGTTACGGTAACAGTGTCGCGAGTTCAATGGTTTTTTCCCATCTCAAAAAATGCCCAACGCGCCTAAAGAAGTTTTCACTTCAAAAAGTAGCTGTTCCATACATTTTGAACGCGGAGATAGGTACAGACGCCAGCACATCAACCTGCTACAATCTGTCAAATTTCTTTAATAAATTTTCAACTTTATTGCTAAAGCATAAGGTTCAAAATTGATTGGGAAAATGTGACAGTTTGGGGTAGTTTGATGTGCTGGCGTCTGTACTACACTTTCACTATACCCCACTTGCTGAAGTGTTTAGATTCGGTTAATAAACGCGGCATAGAGCGCAGTCCTGGAGGCCTACCACAAGCTCTTAATGCGATCCATTTTAGGACCTAAACTGAACTATTCTTCTAATTTGGAACAAGGATGTCAGTTTAACGATTCGGTTTAGGCCGTGCCATCTGCTGACAGCGATTGTCCCAAACTGAGTCGCAAGTTTTGGTTTCATTCATACTTGTTTGGTACCATGACGTCCATAGAGCAGCTCAAGCGATGCAGTTTAGGAACCTAAACTGAAATGTCTTGTTTTTGAATCGTTTTTAATTAGATCATGGTAGGCCACCTGATGTTTTAGATGCTTGTACTGCTACAATAGGTATAGTCGCCCTCGTAATAAAACGGCAAGGTCTATTTGTCAATGTGTCTGTTAGATAGTTTCAACCTTACTGAAGCTTTAACTCTTTTTAGGGTTCTCACTAGACAAACCTGAAATTCTCGCTGATGTCTTCCTCAAAACGCACTGCGACTTTCTTTGCGTCCAAGAGACCCATGGAGATGAAAGCCGGCCTCACGCCCCTGGCATGGTAACATTATCTATACAGTTTTGTAACTTGGGCCTGTTCTAGAAATAATTACCTAAAGCCGTGCGGTACGTAAACACGCGATAGAGCTGCCCGCCTACAGTATTTTAATTTCATCAACCTACTTGAATTTCTTTCTAGTTATGTGATTGTATAGGTAAATATAATATTTTTTATTTTATAAAATGAAATTCGTTAATAATGTAAACGTATTATATCAGATGAATTGAATAATTTTTCTCTTTCAGTCGTCAGTAATTTGATTTTCGAAAGAAGACAAAGCGTTGTGTTACTATACAGACGCTATACAACGTTTAATAGTAAGGGGGCGTGTATAATTGCTCTTTGCCAAAGTAAGTAAGTACTTGCACTTATTTCAATGAATAGTTGTCACAAATCGCACGCCTACCTATCACACCGGCGGCGTCCGTTCGTTACTGCGGGACTGTTTGTATACCGAGTCACAGATAATATAATACTACCGAGTGTAAACCGAACTCAAGGCTCGTAGGTATGGGTAGCGGGATCGTCCGAAAGGGTTACCGCTGCCCCGGAACATAAAGGGCTAAGGAAGGAATACGGGTGGGTTTTAGTCAGTAAGAGTCTCACACTCCCTTCCGCTCCACCCAGAGCGGGAGGAGTCATTAGATGATTTCCCATCCACAAAAAAAAAAAAAAAAGGCTCGTAGGTATGACTCGCGTTCCGACCGTTTGTATGAAGATAGAATACTGTATAGATAATATTACGGTACCCGTAGACTTACGCTTACCGCCGAGATATGTCACTCGAAGCACGGTAACGCATGTTTCCTGCTCGCGGTGCGCGGTGTAAGCATGCTACCCGCAAGAGTTATCTTGAGACCACTTGAGACCTTTGCATGGACGTCCCAGTATCGCGCGCTTTTAAATACGTATTCCGAGCGAAGTCTCGCGGTAACCCTTGCGGGTTGTACTATCCTAACAGTGCTCAAACGACATTTAAAATCAAGGATTCAATTTACTGGGTACAAAAGAGAGGTAAAGTAATCACTGACTGGACAGGAACACTCAATGTGTGTGGTTCTTTCCTCAAAAGACCATTTCAGACATGTTCATAAATTATGATCTGACCGAGAACATATCTAGACTTTATAAGAGACTGTGACCTCTGAGTTTGTTTCGGCCTTTCTTCTCAGAGTAGTCAGATAGGAAACGCCGATCTCATCTAGTTATTAGAATATGATTGAGGTGTAAATATGTTTATACAAACCTCTACTTACAGAAATAAAATCATTTATCATTTTTGATGTTGACTACACTTTTGAAGGTGTTAAATTTTAATAAAGAGTGGGTAAAGTTTTTTTGTATGTAGTTAGTAGATAAGAAGTAATAAGCTATTCAAGAATATACAAATATTGGTATATCTTGACGATTGCAGAAATTGCTTTATTTAGCACTGATCTGCGGGATAATTCCGTAACATACTATCAGCAGGAATGGCTTTAATTTTGACAGTTCAACAACATTCATTGCGTTATTTACGTTGTTGAGCAGACAAATTTTTCGAAAATATGAAGCAATGGATTAGCAATATCCTTCAAAATTATTCAGATTGTGATTGATAGTGTGTTACGCAATTAAGATGCTGATTCCAAAGCTTATTATGTAGGTACTATTCATTTCAAATTATTGCTAACTTCGTGGCCATAAACTCTGATTGAGTCGTTAATCGCACACGCCGAGCAACAATAACCAAGTTATTTCTATCCTATGTGTATTAATAATACCCGATTTTCAACTATATTTCATTGTGATAAGAGTCTTTGAAGAAATGTGTAGCTTTGATTATATTTTACTGCTGGAAGTGATAATTCATGTTAGATATGTATTTATGTTAGTTTCTCGAAAATAATTTTTAATCTGACGAAATTGGGTGTTAGTATAGTGCACCTCTGCCTAACCATTCAAGGATTACAGGCGATATATTTTATGTTAGAACTATAAAATGTCTTAAACAGACTCTAAAAGTAAATAGTTCTCAGACATAACCTTAATTCGTAATCCAGAACACATGCGTACATAAATCTCTTTAGCTAAGTTAAGGCGACAAATATATCACTTGCAATTAGGGTTGTCGGGTGTAAGGTGCTCGCTCAGACGAAATAGGATAATAATATGATTAGATAATTTAGGCTAGATTTTCAAGGAGAGAGATGTTGGTAAAGGGATATACAGGATGAAATTGATTAGGTTATACGCCAAAGAGGTTCGAACATTTTTCTACGGGAGCTGACATAGTCACCCGTCGCCATTTTGTTTTTCTTTTTTCAAAATCACGGCGCAACATGGAACATGTATAATGGATAGAGGACACTTAAACAAAGAAAAACTGTTAACAATATGGTGCCCTAAATTATCATGTTGCCGAGATATTTGGAGGTAAAGTCACCAAGTGAGAACAATGTCAATCATTAAAAATTAATTAATCACGTTCTTCAGTAGATTGTATATACAAATAATATTTCCCGGCTTGATTTAACCATTTACATTAATACTAGCTGCGCCTCGCGGTTTCACCCGCGTAATTGTCGATCCCGTGGGAATATCGGGATAAAAAGTAGCCTATATGTTAACCCAGGGTGTCAGCTACCTCAATACAAAATTTTACCAAAATTGGTCCAGTCGTTTGAGCGTGAAGAAGTAACAAACATATAAACACACTCACAAACTTTCGCCTTTATAATATTAGTTTATATTAATAAAACACTATGTTTTACGATTGAGATGCGAGTGGAGTAGGCATGTTCTTAATAAAGTGGTTTTCACGTGCTCTTATTTTTACTTTCTTCCAATAAGTGCTTGAATTAAGCTACATCTACTATACAGGCTGAAACTAAATTAGCGAAATTCTCCAGACGTGAGATATCGATACCGGCACCCTAATTGCGTAACACATTATTAATCTAAATCTGAATCATTTTGAAAGAGATTACTAATCCATTACTTCATATATTCGAAAAATGTGTCTGCTGAACAACGTAAACAACGCAATGTATGTTGTTGAATTGTCAAAATGAAACCAATTGCTACTGATAGTGTGTTACGCAATTAGCTCGCAGATGTCGTTCCTAATTGTACCTCTGGAACTCCTTATGCACCAAACTGACATAATTATTATACCGCAACAAAAGCAAATTTCACGCCACAAAAAAGACGCAAAATTCTTCAAAGCCACAGTTACAACTGACGTTAAATAATTCATACTCCTAATAAAAATGCAATTTCCTACTTCAGGCTCCCTAATATAACACAGTTCTTGCCTCTTTTATTTAAATAAGTGTTGACTTGTACTCAAGCTGGCCACTTTAAAAGGTGAAACCACAGATATAGATAGACCTAGATAACGCAAGTATCACGATCTGTATGGAAACCAAGCGTGCTATTTTTTTGACTACCAACTATGACGTCACAAGCACTATTAAGTGTCAGCGCAGACAGAGAGGAGCGCAGCGGAGAGGATTTTATTAACGCACTTGAAAATAAAATTTAAAATTATTACAACAAAGGGCATAAATGCTGCGAGGACGCGTCCTTGAGGACGCGCGAGCATTTTTTGTCAGGTTCAAGCATTTATGCACTTTATATTAATAATTTTAAAGTTTATTTTCAAGTGCGTTAATGAAATCCTCTCCGCTGCGCTCCGTTCTGTCTGCGCTGACCCTTAGTGATGGGAAAATCAAATCGATTCAAAGATGCCCCGAGGCCTAGCGCCAGCGCCAATTCTTTGCTAGCACAGTATTTCTGTGCCAGCGCTCACGCTCACCCAGCTCGCAGTAGGTACAGTCAGCAAAAGAGATAAGTATGCAGGATCATCGAATATAATTGAAGTTTAGTAAGAAAGCGATGGAGGTTCTCGAATTTAATTTAATTTTATTAATAGAAAACAAACGGCTCATTTATCAAATTATATTTCAGTCGACAACATCCATCGGTTTCTTACTAAACTTCAGCTATATCCGACGATCCTGCATACTTATCTCTTTTGTTGACTGTACAGAGAACTGAGCGTGAAAGTGGCGGCTTACGATTTTTGTACGTAAGCTGGTGCTATTTTTGGCACGCGAAGTAGTTGCTCTTGCGTTATCTAGGTGTATCTATATCTGTGGGTGAAACATATTCATGAAAATTTACATTTTTTCCTCGTCACTAAAGTTTTCTACGTTTTGTATGCTGCACAGAACTGAGCTAAGCTGCTAATGTTTCTTTATTTCTGTGAGGAATTGTGCTGGCTTTTTATATGAAAATAAGATATATTGGTACTTGGCATGCGATTTAATTAATAATCTCTAATGAAGAGCACGACGATTGGTTCATACTCGTATGATGACTAAGTAAGTAAGTAATTTACAGTGGCCACACAAATAAAGTTAGTTGACATTTTTCCATTCCAGCTGTGACACACCACATTTACAAATGTCCGAACTATCGTTATTATTGACTAATTCAACTACTAACGACTTACAAAAAAAATAATCAAGTAAACGTAGGATTACCGGATGTTTTTTTTATAATTTTATATCATAATGTGGCACCTGGTAACGACCGCCAAACATCCACGAATGACAGTGTCTAGAATCATATTATGGGTACTGAATTTATAGTTACAGATGGCAACTGGTTAAAAAAAATCCTGTATGTATAGAAGATTCGACCTCATAATTGTTTTAATAGTAATAGCATGATTTGAGCTCGTTTTAAGTCCAGTTTTTGCACAGGTTACAATCCGTCCCTCGGGCAATCACGGTCTATTTAAGTAGGGTACCTATTTAGTATTTTGTTCATTATTTCAACTACAAATTATGTGAATGTTTTTTTTCATTTAGGTTGGTATTTATTTTATAATTACCTTCAAAAACATTGTGTTTGACCTAAATAGTTTTGTTTAGCTTGAACTAGTAATATCTCCATCGAGTTTTTTTGTTAGTTACCATGTTATAAAATTTAATTTTAATGCCCGTCTTCGGTTTTAAAGAGTTTATTTTTATTTAAATGATTGTGTGAATGTTAATGTATTTTATTTTAATGATCTAATGAACTTTAATGTACTTTATTTAAATAATGATGTAATAAATTTAAAGAATTTGATGTATTTGTGATTTTTATATTGGAATTTATTTATTTACTAAGGCACCAAGGTCTTTGTAAATAAATAAATAATTAATTAGCAATTTAATATTAGTCTCACAGATAGATCAATCCACCTGTTTTTAATCAAGGCACGAGCCCTTCCCCTTTTGTTTACTCAAATCAATATTTTTAAGCCAGAACACCCTTGGGCAATAAAACAGACGTTAACATGGATATCTTTTGCCAGAAGTAGGCATAGTCGAAGAACCAACGATGGATGCCAGCAGCTATGAAATATTAATCTCCAGGGAAGTACACTGGCGAGCAGAGAAATCTGTAAGCGAGTGTATTTTGTTTTTGAAAATAATTTTTGTTGTTAGAAAATATAGATTCATCGTCATTCTCCTGCCCTTATCCTAGTTTATTTGGGGTCAGTGCAATGTGTCTTTTTCTTTCATACTTCACTATTAATTCTAAAGAAGCCCGAAAGTCTGACAACTAGTCTTACCAAGGGATATCGTATTACCCAGTAACTGGGTTGTGGAAGACAGATAGACAGTCGTTCCATGTAAAATACTGGTACTCAGCTGCATCCGGTTAGACTGGAAGCCGACCACAACATCGTTGGTAAGAGGCTAGGCAGATGATATGATGATGATGACTTCTCTATTAGATCTCTCGCGTAGCTGGGCAGTCTCTGCTGAGACTGGTCGCTATATTATTTTAAATTAGACTGTTTAGTGCGATTGCCAAGTCAATCAAGACTTTGTCTCTGTCACCTTTGACCTAGACTAGAGTCAAAAGCAAGTCCATATCAAATAAAAAAAATAAAAAAATCTATTAATTTAAAACATAAAAGATTTTTAATATTGATATGGTCACTATAAGATGTTGTTAGGATAGCTAATTACGTAATAACTTAAGACAGAAGGTCCCTTAAGTAGGGACTGAATAAATTAACCGACTTGGTATTACATGGATCTCACAATTTTTTAACCGACTTCAAAAAAGGAGGTTCTGTATTCGACCCGTATGTATGTATGTTTGTATGTATGTATGAATGTATGTATGTTTGTTTGTCCGCGATTTTCTCAAAAACTCATGAACCGATTTTGATAATTCTTCCACTAATGTGATCTACATACTTTCAGGAAGGTTTTAGTATATAATACATTATATAATTATTCTTATGTACGATGTTATATGCATAAATGTACTGCATCTCCGGCATTTCTATGCGAATTTTGATGATTCTTCTAGTCGGTCGGTGTCTTCAATTCCTCAATGCACTAGTGTTATTTGAATTTGTGTGGAGTAGGTACAACTAAAAAGTGAAAAATAAAAACTTTTTTACAAAAAAAAAACAACCGACTTCAAAAAAAACTACAAAGTGATAAATAACTTTAATTTCGGAAGTCGGTGTCAAAAAACGAAAATGCGGAACCAACGACACCGACTTCCGAAATTAAAGTTATTTATCGCTTTGTAGTTTTTTTTGAAGTCAGTTGTTTTTTTTGTAAAAAAGTTTTTACAGTAGAAGAACTAAGTTGCGAGACTTGTTTTTTTTACAAGTTATGTTTTTGATGGGATCATTATATCTTTCACACAGTCCATCCATAGTTTCTTTGTTTTTCTCTTACTCTTCAGCCAGCCATCCACATTGATACTCAAAACTTTAATCACGACATTTTTTCAAGTAAAGATTATAGGAATTAATAATTTATAGGAAGTTTTAGATTTAAATAATGAGAAAGTAACCATAAAATAATCACTTTTTATTGCTGTTTTGGGCCCGCTCTTGACCTGGATCACGCCTGATGGAAAGCGATGGATGGGGTCTATGCTGGAACGAGCGTGCCCAGAAGATGCCTAAGGCACTGGAACTCCCACGCAACGACGAAACACAGCAGGCTGCTTGACGCCGGGTCTCCGGTGGGAGGGTGGTCGCAAACCAGGCGGGCGTTAGCCCTGTCACCGCAAGAGAAGAATTGGACAGTCAAATAAGGTGTTGGGTGTGACTTTCCAGCGCTCAGCGCTCAGTTCAGTTGAGTAACTGGCCGAACAAACTGCGCTACACGAGGAGGCTTCTTCATGCATCCCAAAAATCACTCACGATGTTTTCCTTTACCGTTTTGAGAGCAGTGGTGATGAAATACTTTACACAAAGTAAAGCGCCTAACTAGGTTCGAACTACGACCTACAACTCGTAAGTCGCAGCTGTCACCACTGAGCCACTAATGCTCTATATGCTCGTTATTATGATTTAATAAAAGAACTACAAACAATACCGAAATACTTTTTCACCATATTTAGGTACAAGCAGACATTTTTTTATTTGTCTTGTACAAATAATAATCTCATACTGTTTGCTAGTGATAAACAAAAAGTAAATAAAAGATCTAAGTCAATTCTTTTATTTATTGATTTCATTTATTGTCTGAACCGTCTCGGAACCCAAGAGGGAAGATGTAAGTTGAACCTCGTAAAGTGGGGCTACCCCGACAGTATTACAGGAGGGTAGACAGACAGATAAACCATTGATTTAGTGCACACACAAGATATATAGGCACCAGTGGCGAAGGTACCATACAACTCGATTCTCACCGGCTTCCCTTCGAAAATTCAGAACATAACCACTCTATAGTCAATTCGTCATTAAAATTTTCTTTTGGCTTTTTTTTTTGCTCCGGCCTACCTCTGTCATAAATTCACCCTTCGCCACTGAAAGGCACAATACACAAAAGCACAAGTAAATGCTAACAAATTACATGAATATGACGGAGAAGGTACAGACGCCAGCACATCAACCTACTACAATCTGTCAGATTTCTTTATTGGATTTTCAACTTTATTGCTAAAGCATAAGGTTCAAGATTGATTGGGAAAATTTGACAGTTTGGGGTAGGTTGATGTGCTGGCGTCTGTACGTGTCTCTCGTTATCATCAGCCATATTTTAATTACTGTGGTCGTACTATGGTTAGTGTTGGTTATTGCGCAATAAAAAAACCGTTTACAGCTCAAATCAAATTATAATTTCACGAACAAATTAATCACACTAGCGAGACACACACTGTAGGTACACGACACAACTAGATACGGAACGCGAGATAGTTTCTGAGCACATGTTGTTCGTACGATACCACGGTGTCCAATGCTCAAGAGACCGCTCCACCCCGCTTTTCAGGATTCTCGTCCACTCGCACGTATTCAGGCTAGACTCTGTCATGGAGCGTTCCATGCTTGACATCAGGCTAATAGACTGAGTTCCAAACGTCGAGATACGAAGACGTACAAAGGTCTCGGAAAGCGTATTATGGAACTCAAATGGAGTTGAACAGGACACCTGGCAAGGCGCAGTGGTGACAGGTGGAGTAAAGGAATGATCGAGTAGCGTCCAAGAACTGGAAGACGAGATGTTGGTCGTCCGGCGGCGAGATGGGCAGAAGACATTGTTGCCATCGCGGGCAAAACCTGGATGAGGCTGGCACGGGAGCGTGGGGATTGGCGCAAGAAAAGAGAGACCTATGTCCAGCAGTGGTTGAAGTCGGGCTGTGGATGATGATAATGGTGTCATCAAAAGATAATTTAAAGCTTCGTATCCACTAGGCAACAATTGCCGCGCAACATGTGACGTGACTGTCCAATATTGTGGCATTGTGTGTACAAGAACAGCTTGTAACTTGCTAGCTTGTATTATGTAAGTCGCTGCTGCAAGCTGTCCACCTCGGTGTTAGACGTGTGGCAGTGGTTCACATAATATTCATGGTTTTTTTAGGCGAAGTGATTAGAATAGGAATAATAACATAGGGGTAAGAAATATTGTTACTACTAACACAAATGAGTCATGTTACTTGATTAATAAATATATTATTATTATTAAACGGACGGACTGCATTTCAGCTGCAACATCGCAGCTTGGATGCAGTTGACTTAACTGCTTCGAAACCTAGTTATGTCAACTGCATCCAAACTGCGATGAGGCAGCCGCCATGCAGTTCAAATGCAGTTCGTCTGTTTAGACCCTAAGTCAGCTTTAGTTTTTCCTCTTTTGTTTTTTTTTTCTGTGCTGGTCCAATTTTCCTGCCACACACCGCACTGCATTGAAATTTCTCGTAAATGTTTCATGTGCAGCGCTGAAAGGAAATCAATTTGAGCTCACTGTTTTGTATATACCTGAACTCGTGCTAGATAGTTTGTTGTATTGCTAGGTTTTCTTTTAGACTTTGGATAAAAGTGTTTAAGCACATCACGCCTGTATTGACCGATAGGTCAGGCAGGGGGCCACATTTCGCCAGTTATGTTTAAGTCACATGTAATAGAAGGCCAGCCTACTGCCATCAACCGGGCACAAATCCAGACTCTGGGATGCTACTGAGAAATTCCAGATGGAAAAAATCCAGTAACACTTTGCCCGACCCGGGAATCGAACCCAGGACCTCATGATGCGGGTCTGCGGACGGAGAGTAATTGGTAGCTCTCCGTCCGATCAGGACCGGGCCCGTGCCGGACGGCGCGTATGTGTTCCACGCGCGCCTCAAAGAGATGTCAGCATTAAGGAAGGGGCCCGCCAGGGCCGAAGCCTGCCGGGGTAGCGGGATCGTCCTGTTACGAGCTTGGGGTTCGTGACAATAAAAACTGCCGATTTACTAACCAAAAATAAACACTTTAATTAAATAACACCAATAAAACACAAACACACTAATTATAAAACACAATCTCACTACTGATCACTCTTAAGTCGCACTTGAAGATCGCTTCGAATGTTATCGCTTGTATCGCAGAACCAATACTGACCCGGTCGCGACCCATACCGGCCTTATATAGGGCCTCAGATAGTTCCAGAACCTTCTACTGTAGAAACATCTAGAATGTTCGAGTACATACCGGTCCCGACTGACCCGATGTCGATAGTTCTAGAATGTTCTAGTATCGAAAGTTCTGGAAGCATCTCGACCTACTAGTTCTGCTACTCGATACTAGATGGCGCTAGTGGTAGCTAATGTCGCCATCAGTCGTGGCGCGCAACACTGCCCCCTCCTAAGACATGCTCGTCCCGAGCATTATCGGCCCCGTAATAACGCGCCAGTCGATCCACATGGACGATCTTAGGAGTACCTCTTGCACCTTTCTGTATCCGGTAGGTTACGTCATTGATCTTTGTCACAATCCGGTACGGTCCGTCCCATTTAGCTTGAAGCTTAGGAGATTTCCCTTTGCTGCGGACTGGATTGTGCAACCACACTAGTGAACCTTCGTCAAACCCTTTATTGTTAATTTTGCGGTCATAACGGGTTTTCATCTTTTCAGACATTTGCTGGCCCGATTGTCTGACGTGCTCATAAATGTCATTCATTTTGTTCCGCAAGTCATTCGCATAATCAGTTATACTGCGTGGGGCATCAGGTGGTATTCCGGTGATCAGGTCTGCAGGCAGCCGTAATTCCCTCCCAAAGTTTGCGAAAGCTGGCGTCACCGATGTACTTTCGTGAACAGCACTTCTATATGACAACAAAAACGGTTGTATGTGCTTGTCCCAATCTCGTTGCCGATTTTCCACAACTTTTGCCAGGTATCTCTCCAATGTCTGATTAAATCGTTCCACCATTCCATCCGATTGTGGGTGGTAAGAAGTTGTTCTCGTTTTATGAGTACCCATGACTCGGCAAGTTTCCTGGAATATTTGGGACTCAAAATTCCTTCCCTGATCGCTGTGAATCTCCAAGGGTACTCCAAAACGGCAGAAGACTTCATGAACCAGTTTATCTGCAACTGTTGAAGCTTCTTGGTTTGGAATGGCGAAGACTTCCGGCCACTTAGTGAAGTAATCCATTACAACCATGAAATACTTGTTACCACTTTCACTTACCGGAAACGGCCCCGCAACGTCAAGGGCTATCCTCTCCCATGGTGCACCAACATTGTACAATTTCAATGCACCTCTACTACGAGTCTGAGGTCCCTTTACAGCTGCACAACTCGTACATTTGCGACACCAGTCCTCGACATCGTCCCGACAGTGGACCCAGTAAAACCGTTCTCGTATCTTCAGTAGAGTCCGTTTTATTCCCAGATGGCCTCCTGAACAACCATTATGGTACAGCTGTAGAACATCCGGTACTTGAGCTTTAGGGACAACCATTTGCAAATGACAGCTGTCCCCCCGAGCATTTTCCCATTTACGGCACAGGACTCCATCCTGAATCACCAAGCTGTCCCATTGGGCCCAATAGCTTTTTGTGATCGAACTCATCGCTGAGACGTCGCTCCATCTGGGCTTAGGTGCACTGGCCTTCATCCACTCTAGAATCGGCTTGAGGTCTGAATCTTCCTGCTGTGCACGTTGTAGCCTTTCCTTCCACTCATCGCTGAGGTCTGTTCTGAGCATCCTCACAGGTACCACTTCCTTACCCTCTTGCCTAGTACAATGCTTGCAGTCTTCAGGACAAGGTCTTCTTGATAATGCATCTGCGTTGCCATGAGATTTCCCGCTGCGATGTTCGACCACAAAGTCGTATTCCTGCAGTAGCTCAATCCATCTCGCAACTTGTCCTTCTGGATTCTTGAACTGCAATAGCCATTTCAGTGCAGCATGGTCAGTTCGTAAATGGAATTTCCGCCCCAGAAGATATTTGCTAAAATGCTGCAATGACTTTACCACAGCAAGCAATTCCCGTCTCGTGACACAATAATTCCTTTCCGGCTTTGACAACGACTTGCTGAAGTACGCTATCACAACCTCTTGATCACCATTCCGTTGAGACAACACACCGCCAAGTCCTATGTCACTTGCGTCTGTGTCAACTATAAATTCCTTGCTAGCATCAGGGTACCCCAAAATAGGTGTTTTGCACAGTCGGTCCTTTAACTCCTGGAATGCGATGTCGCAACTTTCATCCCAGCAGAAATGTCGCTTCTCCTCGGTTAGCTTGTGCAGGGGTTTGGCTATATCCGCAAAGTTCTTAACAAATCGCCGATAATAAGAGCACAAACCCAAAAATGCTCTGACCTGCGTCTTATCTTTCGGAACTGGCCAATCCTTGACAGCGGCGATTTTCTCTGGATCCGTGCGGATGCCTTCTTCCGACACTACATACCCCAAAAAGCTAACTTGCCGTTTGAATAGTGAACATTTCTTTGGACTCAACTTGAGGTTGGCACTCTGGATCTTCATGAGCACGCGTTCCAGGTTTTGAAGATGTTCTTCAAACGTACGGCCTACGATGATGATGTCATCCAAGTAGACCAGACAGGCATCGCCAATTAACCCGGTTAGTACAAGTTCCATCAGCCTTTCAAATGTTGCCGGAGCGTTGCATAATCCAAACGGCATAACTTTAAATTGCCAAAGACCCTTTCCTGTCGAGAATGCAGTTTTCTCCTTGTCCTTAGGATCAATTTCGACTTGCCAGTAGCCACTTTTCAGGTCCAGTGTGCTAAACCACTTTACTCCAGTAAGCATGTCTAGCGTGTCATCTATTCTTGGCAAAGGGTAGCTGTCCTTCTTCGTAACGTCATTCAGACGACGATAGTCAACACAAAACCGCATGCTGCCGTCCTTCTTCCTTACCAGCACTACAGGTGAACACCATGGACTAGATGAAGGTTCAATAACACCATCCTTCACCATTCCCTCAATCATGGTTTCCACTTCCTTTTCACGTGCTACCGGTAATCTCCTTGGCCGCTGACGGATAGGCAATTCTTCTCCTGTGTGTATTTTGTGTTGAACTAAGCCAGTCTTCCCGATGTCAGCATCGTTTGACGAGAAAACATCGGCGTACTTGAGTAACATCTTCTTCGCCTTTACCATTTCGTTTTGGGACAGAGCGCTGTGGCAGTCTCCTAAAAGTGTGGACACTTTCGTTTGTGCATCCTTGCTGAGGGTCCCAGTCGATAGATATTGGCATCGACGCAACCAATCCACTTCCTCGCAAGTACCAACTAGTGTGCCTTTTTCTATGATCTGTTCCTGATCACAAAGGTTCAGCACACGTACCCCTGAGATGTCGGTGGCTCTGACTAAAGTTCGTGCCACTTTCCATGGAAGGTCACTGTCTACCCTTTCCACGAGTACACAACGATGAGTTTGCCCAGGATTCCGAGGAAGACTAACCGGCACCATCGTTTCTGATCTCGGCGGAAGTACAATCTTCTTAAGGCTGTACACATTCCCTGGTAACGCCCCTTCCATAAAAAGTTCCTCTTGTCCACATTTCAGAACACCTTGCTTGACGTCTATCTCACAACAATTCTTCCTCATAAAGTCAAGGCCCAAGATGCAATCGTCCATTATATCAGCCACGATGACATTATGCAGGTAGAATCTGTTGCCTAGCTTCAACTCCATCTTCTTCTCTCCATGGACGGGTATGCGCTGACCGGTGGCTGTTACCAAATTAATGCGTTCTCGGTTGTATGCGGAGTCCCCAAGGAACCGACTTGTAAGTTGGGAACTAACTACCGTACGAGAGGCTCCTGTATCTATGGTCAGCTTACAAGGCGTTCCGTTGACCTCGCCCTTGATGATTAAACTGTTCCCGTCATGGGTTTGCGTGATCGAAATCCTTGGGGCTCTTTGAACACCAGCCAGCACCCGCCCCGCAGTCCTGGCTATTACTCGTTTCCCTGCTGCTGGTGCTGGGCGGTGCTGTTAGCCGCATTGCCCTCTGGAGATCGGCCGTCTTCTCTTTCTGCAGTCCGCTTAGGGCAACTGGATCTAAGGTGGCCCCTTTCCCCACAGCCGTAGCACCTAGGGCTGTATCCTTTATTGCGGTCGCGAACTATAGCCGCTGCTACCTCCCTGACGCGATGGGAACGATGATCCTGCCGCACAGCTTCCACCTCCAGTGCATAGGCCAAGGCGTCCTTAAGTGTCCCGTGATGACCGAGCCTCACAGCAGCTCTAACTTCAAGGTCGCGGATGCCATCGATGAATACCTGCACCAGGTTCCCATGAATAAGCGCAGGTACAGACTGGTATGCTTTCCGAACCAGCTTCTCCACTTCAAGGGCCCACTGCTGCAGGTTTTCATTACTGCGTTGCACGCGATCCTTTAGCTGCGCACGAAACACGTGTTCCAGGTGAGCGTCGCCATACCGAGCCTCCAATGCCTCAAGGAGCTGCTCGTAAGTCACTTCCTTACCGAGAGCTTCCAGGACAGTTAAGGCCTGGTCACGCAGGCCTAGGGTGAGGGCAGTCATGGCCTGACTTTCATTCCACCCGTTCGCCTTCATGACAGCCTCAAACTGGATTTTATAGGCGGACCAGGAAGAAGTTCCGTCGAACGGTGGCACTTTGAACCCACGTAGCGTAGGTGTTGTAGCTACGGGAGCTGCGATTCCATCCTCAAGTTTAAGGCAATTCAGCGTTTTCTTCACGTCAGCCATCACGTTGTCAACCCGATTATTCACTTGGTCGATTCGGGTTTCAGCTTCCAACAGGCGGTTGTCATGTTGGGCAACCTTATCCTTCACCTCCTTCATGTCTTTCCCGAAGGTAGCGTGAAGGTCCTTCATAAGGAGCATCTGTTCTTCCTGGCGGCGGGCCTGTTCCTCCTTATCACGCTGGAGCTGTTCTTCCAGCCGACGAGCCTGTTCCTCCTGACGGCGGGCCTGTTCCTCCTTGTCCCGCTGGAGCTGTTCTTCCAGCCGACGAGCCTGTTCCTCCTGACGGCGGGCCTGTTCCTCCTGACGGCGAGCCTGTTCCTCTTGACGGCGGGCCTGTTCCTCCTTATCGCGCTGGAGCTGCTCTTCCAGCCGACGAGCCTGTTCCTCCTGTCGGCGAGCCTGCTCCTCCTGTCGGCGAGCCTGCTCCTGCAGCATCATCATGAGAGCAGCCAAATCTGGTGCTGATGATCCTGGAGCAGCTGCGGACGGGCCGGCCTCCGTGGTCGGCAGCTGGCCCTCCGACATCTGTGGCGCAGCTCCACCAAAACGTCTCTGGTCCGTCTCCTGTTGGCGTTGACTCCGGGTACGGATACCCTCCGTGTCGTCTTTGGGTAAAATCGGCATGATTTTAATCCTTGCTTCTGACACCAATTGTTACGAGCTTGGGGTTCGTGACAATAAAAACTGCCGATTTACTAACCAAAAATAAACACTTTAATTAAATAACACCAATAAAACACAAACACACTAATTATAAAACACAATCTCACTACTGATCACTCTTAAGTCGCACTTGAAGATCGCTTCGAATGTTATCGCTTGTATCGCAGAACCAATACTGACCCGGTCGCGACCCATACCGGCCTTATATAGGGCCTCAGATAGTTCCAGAACCTTCTACTGTAGAAACATCTAGAATGTTCGAGTACATACCGGTCCCGACTGACCCGATGTCGATAGTTCTAGAATGTTCTAGTATCGAAAGTTCTGGAAGCATCTCGACCTACTAGTTCTGCTACTCGATACTAGATGGCGCTAGTGGTAGCTAATGTCGCCATCAGTCGTGGCGCGCAACAGTCCGAAAGGGTTACCGCTGCCCCGGAACATAAAGGGCTAAGGAAGGAACACGGGTGGGTATTAGTCAGTAAGAGTCTGACACTCCCTTCCGCTCCACCCAGAGCGGGAGGAGTCATTAGATGATTTCCCATCCAAAAAAAAAAAAAAAGACCTCATGATCAGTAGTTGCGACCACTAGACCAACGGCTGATAAAAGAGTTTATTGTTTTGATGAGTTAGGAGGGTTTCGAGATGATAAGAGTAGTCAAGAAACAGCTTTGTTTTTAAAAAGAGGAAATAACTAGATACTGACCCCCTTACTAATAAACGTATTATATCAGATGAATAGTTACACACCGATTTCTCTCTTCTCAGTAATTTGACTTTAGAAAGAAGAAGACAAAGCGTTGTGTATACAGACGCTATACAACATTTATTAGTAAGGGGGTAAATGTTTATTTACTGTAGGTACTGGTGCCGCATTGGTGGCCCAATGTTAAAGGCAGCGACTTACGAGTTGTAGGTCGTAAGTTCGAACCTAGACAGGGCTTTACTTTGTGTAAATTATTACATCACCACTGCTCTCAAAAACGGTAAAGGAAAACATCGTGAGGAAACCGGCATGTCTTAAAACCAAAAATTCGAAGACATGTGACATCTACCAACCCGCAGTGGGCCAGCGTGGTGGATTTTGGCCCACTCCCCGTGGCAGTAAAAAAGCCTGTGGCCCAGCAGTGGGAACATTATAGGCTGATTATTTACTGTTATGAAAGCATCATAATATTATGGAAGATGCCTAGAGCTAAACACAAATATTCCCACGAGATCGTAACTTATGCGAATATAGAATTAGTAGGATATTATTTTAAGTATGTTAGGTTATAAGTATATTACGTATTTAATGAAATTATTAAGAACTTAAAAAAAAAATTATCTATCGATAATCTTGCGGTTGAAAATCGCCTTAACCACAAAATCATCTATACATCTTCTATATATCTATATATACATGTAATAAAATTGTAGAAAAGTGGTGTCTGTACAATGGAAATATATAAAAAAAAGTAGCAGGGGTTGTTATTATATCGATGCCGAACCCGAAAGTGTAATTTTTTTTTTCTGTTTGTCTGTTTGTCTGTGTGTTTGTGCACGCTAATATCAGAAACGGCTTATTCGATTTAGATGCGGTTTTCCCTAATATATTGTAGTAAGCTTCACTTAATATTTAGTGTTTATTTCATGTCAATCGGTTCATAAATAAAAAAGTTATGTCAATTTAAAGAATCACGGCGAACATTTGTTAAGGTAATACAGAGAAACATTACTGTAAAGTAAATTTTTAGCTACCCAAACGACGGTATGTGTAATTTAAAATGTGCTGCCCGAAAAGTCACTATTCCACGCGGACGAAGTCGCGGGCACAGCTAGTACATAAATAAAAACATACTCCGAGGATTATAATATTATCTGTCGCATTTCGGCCGGATCAGCCAACAACAATCTCCAACGCTCCATTGTTCATAAAACAACAAACACAACTCCGTTCCCGCCAAAACAACCTAATTCGCACATTGCGCGTAATTAACCCGCCATTTTGGTTTAGGCCGCAATCCAAAAGCCCATTTTATGAAACAAAAGCTTTGGCCTGATATGGCCGGCGATTTAATCAATGTTTCGTGATGGTAGCCAGTTTATCAGGAGATATCTAGCCTAATGATAATTGTGTGTTTGAGGTTAATTTTGCATTTGAATAGGAAAGGAATTTATGAAGAGGTAGTCTATGGATATTCCAGTTGGGTAGCCCGACTACCAATCAAGTGTTTTTTTTATTGTTTATATTTCCTGTGCGTGTCCCAATAAAAATATTTGTTTAACAATGCATAACCTCCTCCTTTTTTTCAAAGTCAGTTATAAAGGAAAAAGTAAGTATGTCAGTTATTTCTGCCTTTAAATTCTTTCCTCATAGAAATGGTGTGTATATTATAGGGAAAATCCCTGTTTCAACGTCAAATACTTGGGCTAAAGTCGAGATAAAAGATTGTCTGAAAGTAAACATTCTTGAACGGGATGTTTGGACACACACGGAAAAAAAGGTAAGCCACTCTTCAAACACTTTTTTGACATAATAGGCATTGTAGGCACATTGTTTTATTTTATAAGATTACTTACTTTTATTGCTGAGGTGCTTGTGGCTAAGCCTCGTATCCACTAGGCAACATCTGGCGCGTGACATGTTGCACAACATGTTGCTCAACATGTTGAAAGTTAGCGCGGAACTTTTGTTTAGCAACTTTGTCTGTCTACGCATGATCAGTCGTCCACAACATGTCGCCAGAGGACCTAGTGTTGATTTCAGCGGCGGTGGTTATAATTTTATCGAAATATGCATCAAAAAGAAAAAAAAACAGGTTGGTGGGTTAGAAATTACTTACAAAATAAAGAAAATCGTGTGGTTGATGGATCTTTTACGAATTTTACCCGAATGCGCACTCGTTCGTTACACCAAACGGACATTTCTGCGCGTCACGTCTCCACTCGACAACATTTGATGCTCAACAGCTGCAAGTTGCACGGAAACAAACAACAAGCCGCGCGTCATATTGCGCGGCAGCTGGCAACGCCGCGCGCTGTTTTGCAGCGCTGCCGAACATATTGAGCGTCACGTGTTGCGCGTCAATTGTTGCCTAGTGGATACGACAGCCGCACAGT
This sequence comes from Hydraecia micacea, assembly GCA_914767645.1. Taxonomy (NCBI): domain Eukaryota; kingdom Metazoa; phylum Arthropoda; class Insecta; order Lepidoptera; family Noctuidae; genus Hydraecia; species Hydraecia micacea. Next base: position 3,964,451 of record OU611798.1, read on the forward strand.
TCGATGGATCAGGTTAAGTTATGCTTGTCGCGGTTGGTCCGTGGATGGGTGACCATCTTTACATACCAAGACCCCTACGTAACTCGGAAAGCACGTTAAGCCGTTGGTCCCTACTGTCATTCGTAGATTTTTGACAGCCGTTACGGGTCGTCAGAAGCCCGAAAGTCTGACAATCAGTCTTCTAACTAAGCGGTATCATATTACCCAATAAGCTGCATCCGGTTAGACTGGAAGCCAACCCCAACATAGTTATATCATATGAATACACCTTCGTAGATCGGAGGTGTATTGATATGTAAGGAATGACCACCCATCCACGAAACGACCGCGGCAATCGTAGCTTAACCTTCAATCATGCGGCTGTTGTTATTTAGCCACGAGCCCCCCGACTTCCAAACTTATGAAATCTTTACTAGGCTCACTAATTTAGTTAATCAGTATTTCCCACAGATACGAGTATAATATGTAGATAGACCTACGCAAGTATCACGATCTGTGTGAAAACCATGCGTGCCATTTTTGACTACCTACTATGACGTCACAAGCACTATTTAGTGATGGGAAAATCAAATCGATTCAAAGACGCCGCCACATGCAGCACCCGTCTCGCCCCACCCGCGGGGCCTAGCGCCAGCGCACACGCTCTCCCAGCCAGCAGTACACAGGACTGGGCGCGAAAGTGGCGGCTTACGATTTTTGTACGTAAGCTGGTGCGATTTTTGGCACGCAAAGTAGTTGCTCTTGCGTTATCTAGGTGTATCTATATCTGTGGTATTTCTCTACAGACCGTAACGTGCTAACTAGGTACTGTTATTATTAGCAGAATTCCCAGAAAATTACATTCAAACATCACGTTTCTAGGAAATCTGTCGGTTCCCTTGATTTAATTTTGTACGGAATTACGAGTAGGTACTTTTAGGAAGTTAATTTCGTTCCAGCGTTTTGGGCACTTTCCTCTTTGACAGCTATGCGGATGATTTTTTTTTAAGGCCCGATCAGGCTGTTCCCCTTTTCATATAGGTACTTGTCGAGCTATTCTCTAAAAATCTCACCGTCAAGTGAGTTTGAAGTGAGCTGTCAATAGAATGACAATGACATCTCACTAGACACTCACTTCGTCTAAGTTTTAGAATTGTATGATCGGTTGTGGATATATCACCCTAATATTATAATGGCGAAAGTTTGTAAGTGGGTGTGTGTGTGTGTGTGTTTATATGTTTGTTACTTCTTCACGCTCAAACGGCTGGACCAATATTGATAAAATTTTGTATGGAAGTAGCTGACACCCTGGATTAATATATAGTATCCCGATATTCCCACGGGATCGACTTACGCGGGTGAAACCGCGGGCCGCAGCTAGTATTAACTATTTCTTTAAGGAGGTTGTTTAAAACACGTATTAGCTATTTATACAAACATATAATTATTAATCCGAAAATAATAACAATCCACAAAATCAAACGCGGTATTAATAAAAATAAAATCTGTAACTTACTAATGTTTTTCATAAAAACTGCCCTTTTCCGGTTCCCAGCGAAATTAATGTTCTTTCTTCATGCCCGGATATTATAATATTTTCCAAGAATATAAATTATTATTCGTTATCCTGTTTTCTGAGTTTAAAATGTATAAAGTGTTTTAATGGACCCTTCCAGTGGCAGCTTATTAGATTTTTTGTTAATCTGTTTTGCTCTGGTGAATTTAAAATTAAACAACACGATCATTAGCTCTTTTTTAAAGAATAAAGTTTATTTATGATAAACATGACGCAGAGAAAGAACAAAAATCAATAAAATAATAAGTTGGGGAAAATATGCGTCACATCCACGCGAAAAGGTCATCGCGCAGCATAATGCTTAGACCCTATGCAAGACAGAGCCCTAGCGCTGGTTTTCAACGACAGCTGGCGTTGACGTGATGACGGTGCAGCTTACGATAAGATAAAAAAATAAAAACTACTACTAGTAATTTTATCCTACTCAACCTGCAGGAATCCACTGGATGCGATAGGCACAGAAGCGGTTGAAGTGGCGATGCTTTGGGGAAGCCTATGTCCAGCAGTGGACTTCTCTCGGGTGAAATGATGATGATCATGAGCCTACTCAACGGCGAAGTACACTTCCTATATAAGGTTAAAAAAATAACCTGACAAACTTTCAGAGATGCTTTAGACCATCGAACTTTTACTATGAGACCAACATTGAAATAACGAAAAAAAAATCAGCTGTTTAATACAAAAGTTCAATACCTACATGACCAAAATGTATGAAACAGCTGATTTTTTTTTCGTGATTTCAGAGTTAACCCCATAGTGAAAGTTGTTCAATTCGATGGTCTTTGTATAAAGAAGGAGCATTCATCACCATACATAGTCTTCTTAGCGTGTCGATAGCAATCTAAATGTACTCGGCCCAGAATTCAGCTACTTGTTTGGCGCCATCACTAGCGTCCATCAATTCCTGTAACGTGCAGCTGACAGGACACGCAGGGCACGATATTAAGTGTCTCATCGTTTGTGGAACTGCACCACATTTACACTCCAAGGCGGAGTCGTCTATAAATTTCCACCTGAACAGGTTTTCCTTGCTTCGGCCAACCTGAGTCCGGAGTCTGTTTAAAGACTTCCAGGTTACCCAAGGTAACTCATGTCCAGGTGGGAGGTCTTTGGCTATTTCAGTATAATAAAGTTCAAGTTTCCTCGGCGATCTTTGCCTTCATTTGAAACCTGTGTTGTCGTAGATTAAACAATTAATTAGGAAACTGGCGAGCACGTAGATTAATAGAGCACGGGCATAAGAGTGTGCGTGACTAGTGTGCAAGAGCTACCAGTGGTCTCGTACCTTCATCTTATACCTGACACAACTGAGAGAGTTGCTATAAGTCTAGATCGAGATAGTAATATGACGACGATTGTTGAAGATGTCGGAAAAAAACATGGCGACTTGGAGCTTTACTGGCGTGGGCCGCGTTAACTAATAGATTTATATGAAAATTCCGCTAAAAATATCGGTAAACCCGGTTGACCCGGTACGACGTTCCTGTGGGATATTTCCTGACATGACATCCACGTGGGCGACTCCAACGCCGCGGGCAAAAGCTAGTTAACTATGTATAAGTTTAGGTTTTTCCTTCACTGAAGCCAGTAATTACCAATATAATGACAGAAAGTATACAGGGTTATTTGATTGGAAAAACACCAACAACCTCTTAAGAGGTCATTGTACTCATTATTATGAACAAGTTTTACTATGGGACCAAACCTGAAATCGCGAAAAAAGAATCAGCTGTTCCCTACATTTTGACGAGTTATACGAACCAAAATGTAGGGAACAGCTGATTCTTTTTTCGCGATTTGAGGTTTGGTGGACCCCTCCCCCTCGTCAGCAAAAGTAAGCAAAGCTCTTACCCCATCATCCCATCATCCCATGCTTACGTAAACATTGGTACAAGCATTTTTAAATTTATTATGGTTTCTTTATTGATTCATGAGAAGCAGTTATAAGTCCCAGCAGAATCCCTGAAAATGCGTTCCTTTTTCAAGCATAGACAAGTAGGGTTGCCATATGTGTTCAAACCAAAATCGACGAAAATCCGAATTAATAAAAAAAAAAAAATACTGCTGACGTAATCACCATCCAGACCCCTCTCCCCCATGTCATCAAAAATAAGCAAAGCAAACACCCCCCCGCCCCTCTGTAGTGCTTACGTAATACTTGAATGGCCCCTAAGAAGCAAAGCGAGGCGAAGTAATAAAGCCTCCTCTATCCAATATCGTAGAACCATTAATGTTCGCACCATCACAAAGAATAAAGAAAAGCCAGAGGCGCCATTATTGTGATGTCACGGGTCATTAATCAATACATTTGCTGACTAGACTCGTAATGAGCTTGATTTTTGTGTTACATGGTGAATACAAGTATCTTGGAAATTATTGAAATCGGTGAAGAAAAATAATTATCGTGATGAAACTTGAACGTTTATAGTCGCTATTTATTTTGATATTTATTTGATTCTGAACCCTCCAGAAATATTTCAACCCCTTGAAAACACCGGTACCTGAAAAAAAAATTTCTGTTCCATACATTTTGAGCGCATAGATGTATTGCTTTTATGCGTCCTTGGTGCGCAGGGTGTGAGCCAGTTCCAACAGCATCCTGGGTGTTATAGCTGGCAGGCTGGACTGCTGTTTTGTAAGTTGTTGCTCCAGTATCTCAGCTGGAATGCGGAAGCAGTGATTATTTTGTTGTGTGTGTTTGTGTAATAGTTGTTGCAATTGTATCACTAACATAGTTGTAATGTAAGTTTATTTTTTTGTTACTAACACTGTATGAGTCTCATGGTAACTTTCAAAAAAGAATTTAATTTTATTAATTGCACTTTTCTATGAAACTGTAGCGGTATCTACAACGCCACATGTGAACAACGCGTCATACTGACGTCACGAAATCCTGCATCTCTCAAGCAGAGTTTACCGCGCAACTAGCATAGATACAACGGCCCGACATGAATCATCGGGCAGTTGCCCGCCAGACACAACACCCGTCTGGTCGGAGGATCCTCCCTTTTCTATAGAGTATGAATGAACTTTACACCCTGTTCGTCATACCTCTATACTGCTGACCCCGACGTGATATGAACACGCAACCTTCTGTTTTTTTTTTTTTGATAACCGGTGAAAATTTTCAATTGAAATTTTTCATGGGTCAGAAATCTGCATTGAAATTTTTCATGGTTCAGAATCATGTGCTGAATTCATGGTAACCGTTGGGAAAAGGCTAGACAGATGATGAATCGAATCTACTAGGTTTTATTTTCAGTTATTGGATTAATCAGCAAATATAGTGAATATTCTGCTGTTTTTTACAGGTTTATCTTTGAAAACTAAGTAAAAATTAACATATTATTATGTAATCTGCATTCGCGATTTATTTGCCAACGACTTCAAAAATTTTTATAACTTTTTCAATAGTGCTAGTCACTCTGAAATCAACTTAATTGCCATTAAAATAAAATTGATTTTTTTTAAAACATAAGTTTGAATAGACATTAAGTAAGTAGGTATGGACATTCAGAAACTCATGCCTTCTTCCCAGATGAAGGCAGAAACTACATAACGTGACCTGCAGGCTACGATCCTTACAAACTCCGTTTGCTTCGTTTACGTTCAAACATCGGATCACACACGTACGTCAGTTGCGAGTATTACGCACCTGACCTTTCTGAAGAACATTTGGGCTCAGCTTCCAGTCTAACCGGACGCAGCGGACCTGTATTTTACATGGAGCGACTGCCTATCTGACCTCCACAACCCAGTAACTGGGTAATACGATACCCCTTGGTAAGACTGGTTGACAGACTTTCGGGCTTCGGACGACACGTAACGACTGTCAATGAACCACAAATGAGAGCTGGGACCAACGGTTTAACGTGCTTTACAAGGCACGGAGGGGTCTTTGTATGTAAAGACGGTCACCCATCCACGGACCAACCGCGGCAAGCGTAGTTTAACCGATTTATTCCGGTTTGATCCCCTGAACACCCCCTCCACCCCCCCCTCCTCGATCCCCTGCTAGTTCGTCTTCTGTTTAAAACTCTGTCTTATTCACATTACTCTTTTTGACAGGTAAGTACAGTCAAGAGAAAATAAATGCTTCATGTTTTACAAAATGAAATAAATGCGGCTATTATTACTTAGTCACAAGCCCCTCCAAAAAAATTCAAATGGCGATTAATTCTATCTCCTCTCTACGTAAAATGTTCAAATTTTTAACTTTGTAACTTTTTCAATTCCCCTAAATAACAAAAATCCTCAAACAATAAGTGTATCTCCAAGAATCCTAAGTAGGTACTTAAAGGCATCTTCAAATTATACCAACGTATAATAGAGTATGTTGTGAATAAGGTATAAATTACTAAAGCAATAAAGATGGCGACACGCCGCCCTGAATAAACGGAGAAGCTGAGGTGAAAATGAAACAGTATGGTTAGGGTTGCCACTGTAGAAAAGCTACAGAAACAAATCGTTGAAAACAGGTTTTGTTCGACTCGTTTCGAAATACGTCCGTATCATTTATTAAGGCGGCGCCGACGGCTCAGTGGCGCCCTCATCGTTTTTTTCGTTATCTCTTTTATTTTAGAATGAAAATGCAGAAAATAAGCACGATAAGTTGTGCTGCACAAGATTATACGTTAATATTATTACAAACGGTAGTTTTACATTGTTTAGTTTTATTATAATCACTAAAACGGATACCGATTACACTTTGACTGCATGTTTTGGGGCACAGAGTGCAGGATGCAGGTGAGCATGGTTTGTGAGATAGCTCCATAATCACACCCTTCTGCTGTTCCGTCAAGGTAGCCCCACTTTACCAGGTTGGACTTACACCTTCCCACTTGTGTCCGGAGACGGTTCAGAGACTTCCAAGTGGACCACGGAAGGTTACACCCTGCAGGGAGACGCTTCCTGCTCTTTCTTATGTTTATGTATTCATACACACATTGAAGCATAAAACTCATTTGCATGTGACACCTTTCACCTTTAGGTACACCATTTTTTTGCAGCGCACAAAACAACTAGCGCATGGCACTGGTTTTCAACTAGACCAAAAGTGTGAGTGTGCACACACGAGCGACACGCGGCAACGGCAGAGGCAACTGCAGCCGTCGACGGGTGTCGACAGCTGCCGTCGACACGTGTTAGCGGCAACCATCAGCCTGTATAGTTTGAGCTCAATAAGTAGCCACGTTGATTACGGTATCAGTGGCATTTTTCAGTTTATCTGAGGTGTAGATGATATGTTCTTTACAGTGAGGTATTAAAGCGAAAACTATAAATATACGTACAAAATTAAACTCAGCGAGGTAGCCCTAAGACTTAATATTCATCTTAGCTCACGCCGTCTCTGAGCAGACAGGTAATGTCCAAAAAAACGTTTTTATTTCAAATATTAGGTTTTTGCTGCTAACGTCACGTCGCTATAGATACCTACTTAAAACCTAAGGTAGCCCGCATCTTTCAAATTTACGTACTTTTTTGCAATTTGCAGGTCAGTGTCTACGCCAGTGATGGGAAATACTCCCCAGAGGAAGGTCCGGTGACGGACAGCCGCGGCGGGTTCACGGATGAGTGCTAACGCGTGCCCGTGTTCCCGCCGTAAGCGGCAGAGGTGGACACCGTGGATTTTTAGTGGGTTTGAGTCCCACATCACTATCTTCCCGTGGTAGTGCAGAATGCATGAGCATTTCTCCACGATAATAAAAAAAGGTGTGTTAGGTTGTAGCTTGATTAAAATATGATTCGCGACCGAAGTGATATCTCTTCTTCTTTTCTTCAGCCTTTTGCCACCCAATCTTGAGTGTAGACATCCTGCAATGCACGTCACTCTTTTCTGTCTCTAGCCTTCCTAAGCCAGAGTCGTCCAGCAATCTTGACCAGGTCGTCGGTCTACCTCATCGGCTGTCTGCTCACACTTCTACTACCAGGTCTCGGTATCCAGTCCAGCACTGTTCTACCCATCTGCCATCTGTTCTACGACCTATGTGGCCCGCCTATTTCCGTAGTGACTTAACGCGTAACAAACATAACTTTACAGAATCATAATCATTTGAATCAGCCATGCAACTACTTGCATTATAATTTATCTCAAATTTCATGATTAATTCTATAGGATATGAACTTAGAGATTTGTATTGATATGATTATAGTTCTATAAATAAATATTGTTACCGCCGAGGATCATTTATGTAGATCTAAGTATATAGAACGTGATACTGACCTGCAAATCACAAAAAACGTACCTACGAAAATATGAAATTTCGCGGGCTACCCAGACGCTACAAGTAAATAAAGCAACTTTATTTATCGCCGTGTTGATCAATGTATTTTAAACCTATCTAAGTTAATTTGATAAAGAAACTCATTCGTCTTCCAACCAAAAAATCGAAATTTCTAAGCTCAGCCAAGATTAATAAGCAAACAGTCAAAAAGTTCAAAATTAACCTGTCACTTACAATAGTGGCTAATTTATTAACACCAACTTTCCTAATAAGCTGTAATCTAATTTCAACCCTAAAAGTTTGAACTACGAAGTTAGTTTGAACCGCTTAGAATCAGTCTAAACCGGTTTTCGGCGGATATTAACGCCATAAGCACACAGACCGCGAAAGCGGTACGAAAGGGGTCGAATCGTTCGCCATAATATTTTCTACGCGATTTATAACAACCCTTTTTTTGTGAAGGGCTTCTCGCAGTTCAATCAAGGAGCTTGTCGGCTGCTCAACCGGATTATCCTGTGGATGCCTTAATAAATTAAGACATCCAGCCAGAGCAGATTGATTGAGGCTTAGGGGCGCGGGCCGGCTGGAGCAAGGGCTGAGGCGGGATGAACGGCGGTTTGTTTTTGCGAACGGTACTAGTCCCTCCACCTAGTTGTAGTCTCCTGGAGGAAGGTTATAGCAGCATCGGGAGTTATAGCAACCTTTGAAGAATTTGAGCTACTTAACGATACTTAAAGTCAAATTTATTCGCGATAAGGCTATGATAGGCATTGATTACCATCATGGCATTATCCTTTCTTTGGTTTTGTTGGTGACGTCACGGTGAAATTTTTACAGCCTCGTTGGACTAGTGGTCGCCAGCGCTACAGACTGCTGAATGGGCGAAGTGTTGTTGGATTTTTCCACCTAGAATGTCTTGGTAGCAGTCCGGAGTCTGAATTTTGTGCCCTGTTGATTGCAATAGGCTCGCCTCCTATTGCATGAGACCTGTACATCACTGACAAAATGTGGGTCTGCTACAAGTACACCTCTGCCAAAACCTTTGGAGATTACTGGATGTTATGTTGTTATTACAGAATGATCGGCTGTTCGATCTTGCTGCAATGTAAACATAATTATACAGGTTGGTAGGGATATCGACGTGCAACAAGTTACCATGGATACAGTACACAATCTAAACCTCCCCGCGTTGAAACTTTTCTTAGGTTATTAAAAAAAAAAATAACTGGTCCACACATTTTAACCGCGTAGGTATTGGACTTTTCTATGAAACAGCAGATTTTTTTTTTGATAACTGACGTATAAAATTTTTACGCTTGTGGTCTAGAATAATGTGCAGAGTCTATGGTTACAGTTTGCGCCTGGATGTCTCTGCAACTGCAACCCTGTGTGTTTTGTGATAGTCGAGAGGTGTTTTCATTGTACTAACAATTAATGGTGCCAGATTTGTAGTAAAGGCTTTGTTTAAATCGATGGCAGACGAAGTTCCGCCATTTGCTTCTTTGTCGAGATAAAATAGAGTTATAAATAAGTGGCTTAAACTTTAAGCGAATTTGCACCTCTAGAAGTTTTAATTAAATGTGACTAGCGAGTTACGTGTATAATAGGATATCAGGCTGAAGGGAACTGGTTCAAGTTTTGAGGAATTTGCACCTTTTCATAGTCGATATTTTTTTTTTTTTTTTGTATGGGAAACCATCTAATGACTTCTCCCGCTCTGGCTGGAGCGGAAGGGAGTGTCAGACTCTTACTGACTAAAACCCACCCGTGTTCCTTCCTTAGCCCTTTATGTTCCGGGGCAGCGGTAACCCTTTCGGACGATCCCGCGATCTTAGGCCTAGAAATGTATAATACCAGCCTATTATTATCCCAGTGCCACCGCAGTCTTCGAGCTATAAGAGAATTGAAGATTGAGAATTGAGAATTGATTGATTGATACTACTCTACCAAGTTCATCTATTTCAAACTAATTACAACCCGTATCAAACTTCGGGCTGAATCCAACGAGCCATCAGCTCAAAACAATTAAACAGAGTTGCACTGACGTCTATAACTTGATTCATTGTTTAATTACAAGTTAGTTGGTGGGTGGTTAGACAAAGTGATGTGTGGAAAAGTATAGTTTTAGGGGTGTTGAACTTTTGGCAAGATTATATCGTATGAAAATAGTGCTGGCTCAGTGGTATACGCCCCGACATACGAGTTGTAGGTCGTGAGTTCGAACCCAGGCAGACACATTAATTTGTGTATTTATTTTCATCACCACTGCTCTAAAACGGTGAAGAAGAACATCGTGAGGAAACCGGCATGACCTACAACCAAAAAAATCGAAGACATGTGACATCCACAAACCAGCACTGGGCCATCGTGGTGGATTACGGCCCACTCCCTCTCACAGAGAGAGGAGGCATATGTCCCAGCAGTTGAAAAATTATAGGCTGATTATACTTAGCCCTACATAGATGCAAATCGCAATCATTATTTAGGCAAGTACAACAGAAAAATTATTTCTTCGTTTGTCAGTTCCTAGTTTTCAAAACATCCCTGCCTTTTTGCTCAACTAACTTTATCAATTTCCAACTAATTACTACCTGTCTGGAACATTGGATTCAATCCAACGAGCGTACAGATCGAAACAATTAAAAAGAGTTGCACTGACGTCTGCAACTTGATTAATTGTTTAATTACAAGTTAGTTGGAGATGGGTGGGTACATGAAGTGGGGTGTGGATAAGTATACTTTTAGGGTTGTTGAATGGGCAGCTCGCCGTCCGGTAAGGACCAGGCCCGGGTCAACGGCGCGTCGTGTTCCACGCGCGCCTCAAAGAGATGTCAGCACTACCTGACGGGGTCCGTCAGGGCCGATGCCTGCCGGGGTCGCGGGTTGTTCGTAAGAGATACCGTGGCCCCTGGCACAGGCAACTGAAGAAACACGGGTGGGTTTTAGTCAGTAAGAGTCTAACACGTCCTCTCGCTCCGCCCAGAGCCGGAGAAGTTATTTGACTCCCTTGAAAATGGTTCGTCTATAGAAGTTATATCACCAAATAAATATCTGCCATGCATTGCTAAACATATATGACAGTGGGCAAGGCATATTGCTCGCAAAACAGATGGCCGATGGAGCCGAAACGTTCTGGAGTGTGACCGCGTATACCGGAAGACGTATCGTTAAAAGGCCTCCCACACTGATGACCGTCCATCGCTACGTCTTCTGGTACGCGGTCGCCACTTCAGAACCTTTTGGCCCCACCAGCCATCCATTCTGCGAGCAATGTGCCCTGCCCACTGCTACTTAGGTTTAGCAATTCTTCGGGCTATGTCGGTTACCTTGGTTCTCCTAAGAATCTCTTCACTTCTATTTCGATCACGTCAGGAAACTCCAAGCAAAGCGCTCCATTACCCTTTGCATGACTTTCAGCCTTCTAATGAGCTCAATTGTGAGTGATCACGTTTCATTGCCATATGTCATCACTGGCAGCACGCACTGGTCAACAACTTTCGTCTTGAGACACTGTGGGAAGTGAGACGAGAAGATATTACGCAATAGGTACTTACTGAATGAGTGAACCAAAAACATCAATCAATTCGGAGAATCGAAAGATTTTCTTGGAATTCTGTTTCTTCCGAAACAATTAACTTCACAAAGACAACCTCTCAAACCTGAGACTTTACGAATAAATCCCGCGTCTTAACCACTGGACCAAAAAGGCTGCCCTGTGTAATTTTATAAAGTTAGTTTGTCTGTGTATTCGTGAGACATCGTAATATTATGTTTTTATTCTCCTGCCCTTATCCCGATTTTTTTGTAGTCGGCGCAGCATGTCTTTTTCTTCCATACTTTACTATTACTCGTCATCTTGATAATTTTATTATCCCCTTTCTAGCCATATCACCTTTCACACAGTCCATCAACCGCGTATTTGGTCTTACCCTACTCTTATAGCCATCCAAATCAACTCCGTATCATCAAAAACAAAAGACTCTATGGCTTGTTTCTGCAACTCAGTATAATTTCCCATTAAATTATCTATCAGACAAATTCTGCATTTTTTTTACGTTTCCTGGTAAATAGTTGCGATCCGAACAATGAAATGGTTTGCTCACATACTCGTAAGAGTGAATATGGGTCCTGCGCCAACAGTAAACTGCTGACCCCTTGGGAAATAAAGGAAATAAAGGCGCATTTTCAGCGGATCGTCTGTTCGTCCCATTTTGCAAGCAAAAAATCAAATTAAAAATAAAACGAACTTTTATGTCAAACACTCAAGTACATTTAAAATCAGAACGTCCAAATGTCATGTCCCTGCTGATTCATTAAAAATAATATGGCGGGAAAACGTTAAAAAAATAAAGGTTTATCCAAAAAACGATTGCAGCCCAGCTGACAGCCCTTTATTGCACTTGAAGTAAAACAAATTAACTTTACAAAGTTGTGAATATTTTGATAATGTTTTTACATATTTTACTCTCGAGTATCATCTCATCGCGTATAGGCCATACGCATTCTTATAGTCGTAAATGATAACTCAGTAGGTACACTTTCTCAGAGTTCTCCGTTTCTATCAAGAGGCAGCACACAAGTGCTCATTATTGAACTAGAGGTAGTTCAAATAGTGACAGATATACATGAGTGAAATAAAATATTTAGAAATCTTTTTTTTTTATCAGCCTTCGTATTTTGGAGGTTAAAAAAGAATTTTTAATCTCAACTTATTCAAGGGCAACACCACAGCAACTGGTGATTACTGAATATCAATGAGGAACATAATAGATCATGTCAGTAAAGGATTTGATCTTGTGTAAGTATATATAATTATATTGATCCCAATTATATTCGATACAACCCTCATTTATGTAAGCTCTTTGATTGAATGAGACAGGAGTGGGAGCCGTGCCTAAATTAATATCGGCTAATTAAAGTTTTAGTTAGCGAAGAGTTATTTTGGAATCATCTATTATATATCTACTAGCAGCGCCCCCCGGTTTCACCCTCATAAGTTTCGATCTCGTAGGAATATCGGGATAAAAAGTATTCTTTGTCCTTTCCCGGGACTCAAACTATCTCTATACCAAATTTTATGTAAATCGGTTAAGCGGTTTAAGCGTGAAGAGGTAACAGACAGATAGACACACTTTCGTTTTAATAATATTAGTATGGATGTCTACGTAATAACGACAAACAGTGTGGTTGATAATAACCACACTACATAAGAAGGAGGTACACACATAACATAAGTTAAGAAGGAGGTTATGCATTCGAGATCCCGAGTAGGCCGTTCCGTTATCCACCAGGCCTTCAACACCGCACTGTCATCTCAGGTAACGTCTCAGTTACGCGGTCGGCCTATAAACAAGCACATCAAAAACGTTTTCACTTCAAAAGATTGCCAATAATAAAAATTCTTTTGTCAACAACTCGAACCTCCATTCTAAACGTCCTGCCAGAATTAATTGCATAGAAACTTTTTCGTCGAAAATACGATGGAAAAAAAGAACTTTTTCGATTCCCAACAGTTCTTAACTTTGTCTTATTTCTGTTATCTATGGGCGAAGGAATTCATGTTTTTTAAATGCGCTCAAGTTATAGAGACGGTTTTGCATGGTGATTTCGGATGATCAAAATGGTGTTATGGAATTGTTTTACGAGGTTTATCCCATTGTTATTTTGTTTGTGCTAAATAATAACAGCCGCACAGGTCGATCAATCAGGTTAAGCTAAGCTTGCCGCGTTTGGTCTGTGGATGGGTGACCATCTTTACATACCAAGACCCCTCCGTGCCTCGGAAAGCACGTTAAGCCGTTGGTCCCGGCCGTCATTCGTGTCGTGGATCTTTGACAGTCGTTACGGGTAGTCAGAAGCCCGAAAGCCTGACAACCAGTCTTACCAAGGGGTATCGTATTACCCAGTAACTGGGTTGTGGAGGTCAGTAGGCAGTCGCTCCATGTAAAATACTGGTATTCAGCTGCATTCGGTTAGACTGGAAGCCGACCTCAATTTAATTAGGAAAAGGCCGACGATGAAGATGTTTCCAGCCGTATTATGAATAGTCGTTATCCTACTAATATTATAAACGCGAAATTTTTTGAGGATGTATGGATGTTTGTTACTCTTTCACGCAAAAACTACTGAACGGATGTTGATTCAATTTTACTGTTAGGTATAGCTTACTAGCGGCCCGCCCCAGAAGGTGGAATTGGTCCCTGGTCCCAGTTTCTAGGTGGGACGAGTTGCCCCCTAACCAAATTAGAAAGGAGGAATTGGTCCCTGGTCCCAGTTTCGAAGTGGGACGAGTTGACCCAGCTTTGCACGGATGCATTTTTTTTTTTCGAATTTTCTTTCATACAAACCACGATACAAACCTTGTCCTGGCAATACCGAACACAACATGAAAATAATTATACAATTTGGTGCAGTCATTCGAAAGTTAGCGCGTACAGACATTTCGGCGACTTTGTTTTATACTATCGTAGTATTATCTGTGATACTATGTAAGGATACATCAGTATAACACACAGAATGACACTTATGCGGGTGAAACGGCATGGCGCTGCTAGTAACTAAATAATTGGGAATTGAGTAGAGCTCCGTATTGGCGGCAAATAATTGTGCTTACTTTGAAATACCAATTAATTTAAATGGTATCCTTTCATAGATTAGAAGAGATATTATCGGATAATCAAAGTTTCTTGTCTTATTGATGTTGATGTCAGATTAATTACGAGAAATGTAGGGTTGTCTCTGCAATTATAAGCTTTAGATAGTAGTTAGATAGATTAAATAATACGATATGCCAAATACCTACTATCTTAAAATTCTTACCGTCAAAATACCTACTGGCTGAGCACACCCGACTTCTGTATGTCAAACAAAACTTCAATTTTTACTTGTACAGACGCCAGCACATCAACCTACACCTAACTGTCAAATTTTCCCAATCAACATTGAACCTTATGCTTTAGCGATAAAGTTGAAAATCTATTACAGAAATCTGACAGATTGTAGTAGGTTGATGTGCTGGCGTCAGTACCTATGTTCAGAAGAAAATTCCCGCCATTAAAAACGTTCAGAATATATTCGCAATCTAATCTCAGTGACAATCATGTCAAAATGTGTCTTTTCACAGCGATTTCAAGTTAAACAAATATCAACTTTATCACAATGAAAATTGAGTTGATTTACTAGCACTACTGAAAAAGTTATTAAAATGCTTGAAGTTGTAGCGTAAACTGAACTTTATTGTTCATAACTTTGTAAATATATTATACTAGCTTCTTCCCGCGACTTCGTCCGCGTGAAATTTCACCCCCCCCCCCCATTCACCCCCTTAGGGGATGAATTTTGAAAAATCCTTTCTTAGTGCACCCCTAGACCTCATAAGGAACGTACGTGCCAAATTTGGAATCTCTAGACCCAGCGGTTTGGGCTGTGCGTTGATATGTCAGTCAGTCAGTTCTCCTTTTATATATATAGATGTAGATTTGTGACGTTTTAAAAAAAAGGACGAAGAAAAAGAAATATATATATATATATTCTTCTTTTTCTTCGTCCTTTTAGCTACTATTTTTGTAACTAGTAATACCGCAAAGTTCGACTGCCGTCACCACTTGATGTTGGCAGAATAGTCGACATCGGCTCAGTTGCCAAAAATAAAAAGTTATTTTTTTTTTCATTAATTTATATTTGTTTACATTTTTGGCAAACAAATCGCGAACGCAGATTACGTGTCTCATTCATTCCAAGGAACTTCAAATGCTTGTCTTCCCGAATCGAATCAACTTGAAATCTAAGTATTCTCCAGTTACATTCACTCAGTAAACTAGAACTAAGTAATTGAGTAGTTACCACAGTGTTATTACTTACCGTATTTCAACGGGAGCGTTTTCGCAGAGCAACCGTGCATACGGTCGGGGTGGGGCAGCTCATGTCACGAACTTCCATACTGGTGGCCTACCATGATCTAATTAAAAACGATTCAAAAACAAGACATTTCAGTTTAGGTTCCTAAACTGCATCGCTTGAGGTCCTCTATGGACGTCATGGTACCAAACAAGTATGAATGAAATCAAAACTTGCGACTCAGTTTGTGACAATCGCTGTCAGCAGATGGCACGGCATAAACTGAATCGTTAAACTGACGTCATGGTGCGAATTAGAAGAACAGTTCAGTTTAGGTCCTAAAATGGATCGCGTTAAGAGCTTGTGGTAGGCCTCCTGTTGTTCAGTAAATAATTAATAAGTAAAATGTGTTTTTATATCCACGCAATCACTGTCCATTCCAAGGTTGCCTGGAAGAGATCGCAGTAAGCGATAAGACCGCCTTTTGTATGTTTTGTAGTGTTAAATTAATGTATTATATTTTCTAGTGTACTATAAAGTATTATGAATAAATAAATAAATATAATTAACCTTGTACAGTCACATCCAAAATAATTATGTTCATCTTATGTGCTATTTTTGTCTGCTCATTATGACACGATAAAATCTGCTTTACCGACTTAGCGTTTTCTATTTGCGTCGTAATGTCAATAGCGCAGATTTTCAGCCATCTTCTTTACATGTCAGAGCGAATTAAAAATGGGACACTGACAGACGCTGTCAATCTTTTTTTTTTAATTTTCGCTTCAATGTCCAGGCCATTAAAAAAGGTTTAAGGTTGATGTCGAATGTTGTTGTTTGTTTTTAAGTAATTAAATAAGTATAATTTTCTATGCAACAATCTAGACGCTTAGTACCTACCGTAGCTTTAAAACGTATTAAGTATGTGTCTTGAAGAAAAAAGAACTCACGAAGATATAAAACTAGGTACCTAATAAAATAAGAAAGAAAGAAATATATTTTGTTAAGTTTCTCATATTTAAGTGAACTATGTAAGTTCTCTTTGAGAAAAAAAATCTTTAAACCAAAAATATAGATTGAAAATTGAAAATTTATGTGGGCCTGTCTAATGGAATGGAATAGAATAGAATAATTATTTATTTGCATAAAAAGTAGGTACAAAATAAAATTAATGAAAAAAATGGATTAACCATAAGCACATTGTAGTTACACTACACAGCTACTATCATGTCTTTATGACAGATTAGTTCGTTACAACGTTGCATTACGAGGTTCTTTGGCACCACGTGTAACTTGCTCTGCAACAAAGTTATCTTAAAGACAGAAGTACTAAGTTACTAACTAGCTAATGTACTTCGAAGCATCTTAGAAGTACTAACAGCGAAAGTGGTATAAGATAGTAAACTCTAGTTACATTACTGAAATTAGCTTTAAATGAACCTTGTGAAGTAATCTTTTCGTCGCTATAAAATGTAATTGTTGGTTCTGTAAATAGGATGCCGAAATCACTTTTACTTTACGTGTCACTTTTACGTGTGGTGGTAGGGCTAACACCCGCCTGGTTTGCGACCACCCTCCCACCGGAGTCCGGCGTCAAGCAGCCTGCTGTGTTTCGTCGATGCGTGGGAGTTCCAGTGCGTGTGTGTGTGAGCTTCTGGGAACGCTCGTTCCATCATAGACCTCATCCATCGCTTTCCACCAGGCGTTATTGAGGTCAAGAGCGGGCGCATTCAGCAGTAAAAAAAATATAAGCTAGATGGAGTCGTCATTTCCTATCTGACTACCCCTGAGAGAAAATTGCGAAACACATTCAAGGGCCAAAGTCTCTTTTAAAGTCCAGACATATCTTCTACATAACCACACCTGTAACCCCCGAAGGGTTAGGCAGTCGTGTACCTATAGTACACCCACAACTTGCCAGATATGTTTAAGTCCCATGTAATAGGGGGCGAGAATATTGCCACCAACCGGGCACAAACCCCGACCCCGGGCTGCTTCTGAGAAATCTGAAAACTGATCTTCTAGAAAAGATGGTCGATCGACCCATGCGGCTGTTATTACTTAGCTACAGTCCTCACAAACATCGTTTAAAATATTTTTTCAGAGCATTCATAATATTCTTCTTCTTCGTGTTGCTGGCACGACTACATGTCCAATCTTGTTGACCCAAAACTTCGCCACTTCCACGGCGTCAGAGGTCACTGTGACTGCGTCTTTTTGGATACAGAGCTATCATCGCCACATACGCATAAAACTGACGTCACGAAAAATCCTACATCGCGCAAACAAAGTTTACCGCACGACTAGCACATATTACAAAGTCCCGACATCAACCGTCGGGCAGTAGCCCATCAGACACAACACCAGTCTGGTTAGAGAATCCTCCCTTTTCTATGGTAGATGAATGAGATTTACACCCTGTTCTTCATATACCCCTATAGCCATGATGCTAAACACACAGTACCAATTGCCCTCTTCGCTTTTATTAATTACTTTCTTATTGAGTCAGGTTCCAACCACCTTCTGTTCCACCCACAACCCCAGGCTCCATTTATTTGACAACTACTCTTCATTACAGCTTGCTTTACTATTTATAATGTGGGCCCAAAATAATCGCCCCTACGGCAGGGTGGGTGCCTAAAACAGTTTGTCAAGAAAATAAAACGATCTCATGTACGATGTATTGGTGTACAGTGTACGTACACCCACATTCTGTGATTAATTAGTCTGTGTGAACCCTGCATCGGTACCAAACATCTTTTTGACATGGATTTGCAGTGTCCTGGATATGACCAAAGATTTTGTTTAAAAATTTTTTTTTACAAAAAAAAACAACCGACTTCAAAAAAAAAACTACAAAGTGATAAATAACTTTAATTTCGGAAATCGGTGTCGTTGGTTCCGCATTTTCGTTTTTTGACACCGTCTTCCGAAATTAAAGTTATTTATCACTGTAGTTTTTTTTTTGAAGACGGTTGTTTTTTTTTTTTGTAAAAAAGTTTTTAGTTTTCACTTTTTAGTTGTACCTACTCCACACAAATTCAAATAACACTAATTGAAGAATTGAAGATACCGACTAGAAGAATCATCAAAATTCGCATAGAAATGCCGGAGATGCAGCACATTTATGCATATAACATCGTACATAAGAATAATTACATAATGTATTATATTAAACTAAAACCTTCCTGAAAGTATGTAGATCACATTAGTGAATAAATTATCAAAATTGGTTCATTAGTTTTTGAGAAAATCGCGGACATACAAACATACATACATACGGGTCGAATACAGAACCTCCTTTTTTGAAGTCGGTTAATAAGTCAAAATATGATTTTTCAAGTAGGTATCTATATTAAAATAATTTTCTAATTGTTATTTTAAATTGAAATTTTATTATGATTTGTATGATAATGTGACGGTAGAGCAAGGAGTACTTTATTATATAAAAAAAAACATCTGGGTAAGAAATAAATGATTTGATTTGATTTGTGATATACTTTGGGGTTGTCAAGCCCAAGGACTATTGGCCCAAGAAAACACTTACAAATCAAATTGCCTCTTTGATATCCCGTTCTTGTTATACAAGGGTTTGACAAGATGAGGATATCAAAGAGGCAATGAATATTAGAGGTATTAATATAAATTGGTACAATTTCGAGTAAAATGGAATAGGTACCAAGGAATTTCATATGCTTTTATCCAGAAGCGCCAAAAACTAAAAAAAAAAAAATGGCCATCATCAAAAGAAACGCCTAATACGTAGATGATATCTACGCACATTTTGTGACGGAAAATCTTTGGCCATATCTAGCATCTTCGACTTTCCGTAAATACAACCTATTTCAAAACTATCTCTGATGATTTATAATGAACATTTACCTTTCGTAACCGGTACCTTCCTTACCGCTAACCACTCCCAGTTACCAAGTACCACTTCTTCCCGTACCGAGTCCACAAAGAAGACAATTACCGAAGGTTGGCTCCATACAGTAAGGGAAAACGCACGCACACAATTGGGCACACATATACACGCTTCACGTACCTACAGCGAGTGCAAGCGCACTCATGACTGGAATTTGTTTGAGATTGGTGTATGTGTATATCCCAAGAAAGTATGTGATTCTGGAATACGAACGCGAACGCGATGATGAAATAGTTATATTAAAGAGCTGTTACAACCATGAAAAAATACTTGCCTATTTTTTGTACCATTATAAAAAATTATAAATTAACAACTCTATGCAATTCCAAAAAACTTTTCATAACTTTTGAGTGACAGATGACGATCTGCAACTGGGGTAGGTTACCCGCCAGAGCAAAAACTTCATACAAACGTGCAATAATTAGGTACACTACTACAAAACGTGGCAGTGCGACAAAACTCCTTAGTTTTGTACCCTCCACAGAGGTAAATCTCCTTAGCTTTACCTCTGTGGGGGGTTACTCTGTGGCGCGACGTTCGAACTATTTTTAACTGACTTCAAAAAAGGAGGTTCTGTATTCAACCCGTATGTATGTATGTTTGTATGTCCGCAATTTTCTCAAAAACTAATGAACCTATTTTAATATTTCTTTCACTAATGTAATCTACATACTTTCAGGAAAGTTTTAGTATATAATACATTATGTAATTTTTCTTATGTACGATGTTATATTATACATAAATGTACTGCATCTCCGGCATTTATATGCGAATTTTGATGATTCTTCTAGTCGGTGTCTTCAATTCTTCAATGCACTAGTGTTATTTGAATTTGTGTGGAGTAGGTACCTACAACTAAAAAGTGAAAAATAAAAACATTTTTACAAAAAAAAACAACCGACTTCAAAAAAAAACTACAAAGTGATAAATAACTTTAATTTCGGAAGTCGATGTCAAAAAACGAAAATGCGGAACCAACGACACCGACTTCCGTTAAAGTTATTTATCACATTGTAGTTCTTTTTTTGAAGTCGGTTGATTTAATTTGGAAAAAAGTTTTTTGGAAACACGAAGTTTACCGAAACGCATACCTTTTATGGTTTACCTGCACCTACGCGTCTACATTTATGTGTGCGTGCGCCTGATTGCGCTCGTTGTATCGAGCCAAACTTCTATACCTACTTTTCTGAGTTTTACCCTTAATTGTTTGAAAACTTATTTGATTTGTTTTCAACCCCTCGGATAACGAGTTCATTTCGGAATTAGTTCAGATATTATTGTTAGTTTTGTTCGAAATCTCACAAATTTGTGAGTAGTGGTTGATGATAGACACATATTTTATAATCCATAGATGGAAAACGAATGATCAGTGACAGTTCCTTGTGAAACAAAGAGCATTAATAACATTAATCCTGAATATAAATCAAATTATATTGCATTAAGTAAGGCTGAATGAAAGGGTAACGCAGAAAGGACTGTTTATAACCAATAAACTTGTTTATTTTCTATTACGACCTATAATAGATATCCTTAACAATTCACTCCCCAATAAAACATCGAAAACACCTTTATTACACTTACAACCATACAACGTATGAATGACATAACCCAATATAAAATAATTCAAGACATGATGGCAGGAAAAACCTGTTTTATATCGTAAAAAGCCCATTTCCAATAGACCTCTACATCTTCAAAATCACAAAAAAAATTCACAGCAATCCTTGAAAATGTTCAAGAAACAGAGCCCAAGTTAGGCTGGTTTTAGAGGTCCCCAATAAAACTTTTGTCGCGCCCGTAAATCTGGCCGGATATATATACTGTGTCGTTTTTATTAGCCTCTATGTGACCCTCTAGGCACAGGTAGGTAGGGAGGTATAGTAGAATTAGGGAACGGAATTTATTGGGTCATTTTTAACTTCCGTCATTTTGAATACCGGAAGCAATTCTGGCGAATAAACGATGAGGAAAACGGGGATATAGGACGTAGTAATGTTTTTTTTTTTTGTGGAAATTAGCAATAGTAGTATGACAAATTGTACTCCAGATCGAATTTCAGCCGAGTCTAGCCATCAATGAGGGAGATACTATAATGAACGAGTGTGTGCGCAGACACAGATATACTCTTTGTTCCAGCGCGGCAATCCGATACAACCAAAGAGAGATCAGGCGCAGGATCAACGGCTTATTAACGAGCATAGTAGCATATCGATTAGTTAAAGTTACAATAGAGAAATGAAATGGACAGTAGTTAGAATGACACTTTCAAAGCATATTTTGCTATTTTTATTTTCCTACTGGCGCATTAGAAGACCCGATGATTGCAAACTAGACTCTTACAAGTACTTCTCCATCAATGCTGCTTATAGTAGTAAGCAAAAACGCTCAGTTCCTCAAGTTTTGAGTTGAGCTGCACGATTACAGACAAATGTGTGGACTGACTGGACAGGTTCTCTCAATCTGTGTGGTTCTTTCCTCAAAGACCATTTCAGACATCAATGTATACATGGTCTTCACATGATCTGACCATGATTTATGTCCGGACTTCAAAAGAGAGACGATGACGTCTGAGTTTGTTTCGGACTTTCTTCTCTGAGTAGTCAGCCGACCTCATCTAGTTTTTTTTTAAATATGATTGACGTGTAAAAGTGTTTGTACACACGCCATCACATCAAACTACGCGAAACTGTAAAATTTTCCCAATCAACTTTGAACCTTATGCTTTTGCGATAAAGTTGAAAATCTATTATAGAAATTTGACAGATTGTAGTAGCTTGATGTGCTGGCGTCTGTACAATTCTACTTACAGAAATGAAACAATTTATCATAAAAACTAAAATAAAGAACAGTTTAAGTTTCTTAATAATTCTAGACCATAGAAATTTCTTAATTTTTTCAAACAGTGTATGTACCTCAGAAATAAAAGAGAATTCAAGCATAGCTTTTTATCGAACAGCTTGAACGACATGAAATGAAAAATAAAACTTCAAGCCCACTCTAGCTGGTAAATTATGAAGCTGAAAAGGCACTGATTACCAGTTACCATGCTGAGCGAACTTCGAACGATTCCGTACAAAAATGAACGTTGTAAACAGAACTTTGAAGCACGCTTTCATTTCGATAGGTACCTATTGAAAATATTACTCGGCGCTGAAAACTTAATTTTCTTCCAGCTCTCAATTTGCTACAGATTTCTCATTTCCGTAGCGCAACGTGATCCATAATAATAATATTATTAATTTGGAAAATAAAGACTGTTTCACAGACTTCGGATATCCACCAATCAAATTAAAAAACGAAGATAATTTATATAGATCGAGCTGACCCGGCTTACTTTGTACCGCCTCAGGATCAATAAGAACGAATGTATAAGAAAATGAATTATCTTAATTTTTTTTCGTGAATTTTTCCCAAGTTTTTACGAGTATTCTGCTATTCGGGGCGGAGACGAATCCAACAAATCAAACATCATAAAAATCGGTTCAGCCATTCTTGAGTTATAAATGATGTGACTAACCCGATTCTGTTTTAATTATACAGGTTGTCCCTGGAAGTATGGATCAAATCGAATAGAGGCGTGGGCACGGTCATTTCCAAACTTTTTAATCCTGAGAATGTCGGTGAATTTTTTTACGGTTCAAAAGTTATGACCAATTTTTTTTTGTGTTTTTATATAACCACTTTGCATAGTGCTCAAAGAAAAAAATCATTAAGAAACACTATCAGGGCTAAAAAAAATTAATTGACAGCCCTAATAGTGTTTTTTAATGATTTTTTTCTTTGAGCACTATGCAAAGTGGTTAAATAAAAAAAAAATTATATTACAAATAGAGAGAGATAGAGGGGTCCGTGGCTAAATAATAACAGCCGCACAGATCGATCGATCAGGTTAAGCTACGCTTGCCGCGGTTGGTCTGTGGATGGGTGACCATCTTTACATACTGAGACCCCTCCGTGCCTCGGAAAGCACGTTAAGCTGTTGGCCCCGACTGTCATTCGTGGATCTTTGACAGTCGTTATGGGTAGTCAGAAGCCCGAAAGTCTGACAACCAGTCTTACCAAGGGGTATCGTATTACCCAGTAACTGGGTTGTGGAGGTCAGATCGGCAGTCGCTCCATGTAAAATACTGGTATTCAGCTGCATCCGGTTAGACTGGAAGCCGACCCCAACATAGTTGGGAAAAGGCTAGGCAGATGATGATTACAAATAGACACTCCAATTTTATTATCTGTATAGATGTCATGTCTTGTATACGTACCTGTTATTTGCATGGTTACTGAAATACCACTTTTTAGATGATATTTAATTTGAATTGTAAGTATTGTAAGCGACTGTGCTTATTATAAATACATAAATAAATACCTGCCTGTTTTTATTATTCATGACTTTGGCAATGTTGATATTTGAAATTGCTGCATTATCAAACTGTAGATAAACCATAACATTACATACTATTTCTCCGATGGTTTTAGCAGAGGTGTACCCATAGTAAGCACTCCCTCATTTCCTATAATTTTTGGACCGTTATTGGTTAAAATTAAGACTCTTGTATCTTTACCAATAATGAAGCAAAGACCTTATAGCTTTGCATAGATCATCCCTGCAAGTAGCTCTATCACAAGTAAAATTAGCTTACGAAAAAAAAATTGGTAAGTAAAACGATTCGTTTTTGTTTATAGGAACCAAGCATAAGTGGTGTTTTGTGGATTTATTCTTCGTTTGTCCCGAAGTTTCGTCCCACATCCCAAAAAATCCTGGTTCGTCCCAAACGGTATGCTTCCTTCGCCCCAAAATATAGTTTTTATTATTTATTCCCGCTTCGTCCTATTTTTTATTCCTTTTACGGCCCATATTTTTTTTGTATATGCCAAACATACTTTTTTGTACAATCGGCAACAAACATCGTGTACTTACCTATAAAAGTAGATACCTATGCATATATTTTACAACAAAACTCACATCCATGGAACAAAATACCCCATTTTACCACACAAATCCCAGGATCTAAACGTTCTTTAAATCCTTATGTTCCTACTTTATATCATAATGAGGAGCACATTAAACATATACCCGCACATATCCACTGAGTAATATCATAGGTATTAGGTATTACAAATTGTTATTTTAGGGTAGGTAAGTAGAAGAGGGCAGGAACTCGTTGGATGCGAGAAGCACAAAACCGGTCGAAGTGGAGGTGCTTGGGGGAGGCCTGTGTCCAGCAGTGGACGTCTTTCGGCTGAAATAATGAAGTAGAAGGACACATTTTATTGGACAACATCATTTGCTCACTGCAGTGGTTAAAGGAGCCCTATAACAGCCTATAAATAAAACTTTTTATTTCAGACTTTTTAAAAAATCCAGTGTTGTTAAAAAAATATATCGTATAAGTATATATTATAGCCCTAGCTGTGAACTTTTTAGATAAATTATTTTATTTCTGCAAGTAGGTTTCTACAAATACTTTTACACGTTAATCTTATTTTAAAAACTAGATGAGGTCGGCGTTTCCTATCTGACTACTCTGAGAAGAAAGGCCGAAAAAACTCAGAGGTCACAGTCTCTTTTAAAGTCCAGACATAACGTTGACGTGTAGATTATTGTCTGAAATGATATTTTTATCTTTGTTTTCTGTTTTTTTAGTTTTAAGGTGTATTTATTTTGCTGTAATGCCATTAAACGCATTTTTCTTTCTGTTCTTTCTTTATTTTGAAGAAAGAACCACACAGATTAAGTGAACCTGTCCAGTCAGAGCACGGATTTGTCAATAACCGTGCAGCTCAACTCAGAACTTAAGGAGCTCAACGATTCGACGAACAATACCAAAAAAAAGGACATGCTGGACATTTCATTTCACACATGCATAATTTTATTCATCAGAGTAAAACACCAAATATTTTTGCACCTGAAATAGAAAAACACTGAAAAATCACGTTTCTATCAACGGTCACAGTAGGCTAACTAAATTGGGAAAACCATGAACTAACACAAACATAAATTGGCAGTTAAAACAGTCTGTCAACATCACGTTTGTTGAGCAAACAGTTAGTTAAAGTTAGTTTAGTTTCAGCTCAACAAAAAATAGATGGAACAAAAACATCAGTACAGCTTGCAAATTACAATCGTAAGGCTCCTCAATCGTAAGGTACCTCGAAAGATAATCGCTGCAGAAAATAATCGCTAATTTGTGAACAATAACAATATGCTAGAGTACTGGCCCGTTGGTTCCGTGGTCGCAGGCGCGACTTCGGAGCGTGGGGTCCTGGGTTGATTCCCGGGTCGGGCAAATTGTTATTAGGTTTTTTCATTGGGAATTTCTAAGTAACAGCCTGGAGTTTGGAAGTTGATGGTGTGATAGCCCAGGTTCAGTGCCAGTATAAGTGGCGGGTAAAAAAGCCGAACTCAAACTCAAAGCATTTATTTGAACGAAATAAATTATGTTTATTTAGCACAGACTAAAATACACAAACCACCAGATACATAATTATATCAGATATAAAAACAAATAAAAAGTGTTAAGTTCGATGTAAGAAACTAGCAGGATAGTATTTCAATTAAACCATTTACAGGCACTTTTGAACTGTCAAGAAGTCGGTCAGTCAGTTAATTATAATCTCGAATGAAACTGAAACCGTTGATGTGCAGACGCCAGCACATCAAGCTACCCGAATCTGTCAAACTTTCCCAATCAACTTTGAGCCTTATGCTTTTAGCGATAAAGTTGAAAATCTATTAAAGAAATTTGACAGATTGTAGTAGCTTGATGTGCTGGCGTCTGTACTTACTAACTACATAACATTCATAACATCACGCCCGTAAAGGCTGATTTAGACAGGGTAAGTAAACGGGTCAGTACAAAATAATGTCAGTGCTGGCGCCGAGACATGCCCTGTTTACATGCAATCAGTAGTCGTGCAATGAATTCGCGAAATCAGCAGAATAAACTACGTCGAATTACCTATTTGCTAAAAAATATTTCCATTCTGTTGTTAAATGAGTTGACAGAAATGTTAGAAAAAAAGATATCTATCTAAAAAGAAACGAATTTGGATACGAAAATGGATAGAAGACAGAAAATAAACTGGAGTTTCGTTAGAAATTACCACGCGACGTCACCCTATAACGCGGCGCCAGTGACTGATCAAGCACTGACTTAATCGTTTAGAACTAGATTAACCCCCTGACTAATAAATATTTCTGCCTCTGTATAGTTACACAACGCTTTGTCTTCTTCTTTCAAAAGTCAAATTACTGACGACTGAAAGAGAGAAATCGGTGTGTAAGTATTCATCTGATATACCTAATACGTTTATTAGTAAGGGGGTACTCGTATGTCAGTAGTACTGCCACGGGCGGCGGGGGTGTCAACTGACTTAAAAAATATTCAAGCTGGAATATTGAAGTCAGCACTGACGCGACAGCGCTGTACTGACTCCAAATCAATTTACACTAGGTAAATATCGGGCCAGCACTGACTTGTCTCTAGTTTGAAGTCAGTTACTTACCCTGTCTAATCTAGCCTTAAGCTTAGGCAGAAATGTACCTATATTACACCAACATTTCTCCTGTCATATTTAAGTCCCATGTAATATGGCGCGAGCCTATTTGCCATCATCTGGGCACGAATCTGGACTCCGGGCTGCTATTTTAGTAACTATTAATTGTAAATCTGGAGTTACCGACATAGTTTGCAGAGTAAACAAGCTGAAGTGGCAGAGTGGGCTGGAAATGTTTGTCGAAGGACCGATGACCGATGGAGCAAACGAATCTTGAAATGGAGACCGCGTATCGGCAAGCGTAGTGCGGGACGCCCCTCAGCTAGATAGACCAAATCACATCAAAAAGGTGACTGGGTTAGACTGGTTGCAGAAGACGGAGGACAGGGTGTTGTGGCGCGGCCTGGGAGAAGCCGGCTCTGTCCAGCAGAGGACTGCGATAGTCTGAGTTGATTGAATTATAAACCGACAGAAAACTATAATAATATGTATGTACATTTATATAAAAAAAAAAATAAGTAAAATAATCATAGGGCATCAAAGAATTCGTCCGCATCGCTGTCAACAGGAACAGTGCCCAAAAGGCTGGCAGTATTGCCACGTTGTATGGCAATGCTAATTCTTTGGCCAAGAAATAGGCCAGCCCTGTTGTCACGCGAAGAGTCGACTAACATTGAAAACAATGAAAACAAACAAACATCGGGGTCTCATTGTACTGAGCGATGACCGTTTTGCGTGGATGTCACGCATATTTTCCCCCAACTTATTTTTTTTGTGTTTTTGTTTCCTTTCTCTGCGTCAAGTTTACAAAAAAAACAAAAACGTATTATCTTTCTTTTCTTTCTTTCAAAACCCTGGTAACTATGCTTAAGCAGTTTCAGTGAAGCGTAACAGGACTTTACCTAAAGACTACTTTTCTCACTACCCGCGTCCTAATTTGGACGATGCTAAGTAGAATATAAGTAGCTCAGTGAAACCACTTAGTTAGTTATTGTTCTGAACTATGAAGCTAGTTTTTGTTACTTAAAGTTAGAGAATTTACCTACTCTGTATTTTTATGAAACAATTTTTGATGATAAAATTTTGATTGAAGAGTCTTTGGTAAACTTGTATCAAGTACCTATTTATTAATAACTAGCTGCGCCCCGCGGTTTCACCCGCATAAGTTTCGATCCCGTGAGAATATCGGGATAAAAAGTATCCTATCTGTTAATCCAGGGTGTCAGTTACCTCCATACTAAATTTTATCAATATTGGTCCAGCCGTTTGTGCGTGAAGAAGTAACAAACATACAAACATACTCACAAACCTTCGCCTTTATAATATTAGTGTGATAATACCAGTTTATTACTGTCCCAATGCAGGACAAAGGCCTCTTCTCATAGAGAGAAGACACGAGCAATAATCAATTATTTAAAAAAACCAACCAAAGTGCGTGTCGGACCGATCACATTGAAGGGTTTCGTCGTTGGGATGAATTAATCCCAATAACAAACTTAACATCGTAGTTGAAAAACATGTTCTCCAATACATCGATATACGTCACGGAAAGCACGTTAAGCCGTTGGTCCTGCGCCTGATCTCTCTCCGGTCGTGTCGGATTGTCGTCCCATGAGACTATGAGAGTGAGGGAAGAGGGAGTGCACTATAAAATCTCCCACGCCGAAGGCTATTCTCTGTTGAGATTGGCCGCCGTGGCCGAAATACGGTCTGGAGGACTTTTCTTTTATATGTCACGGTCAATTCTCCAACTGTAAATATAAGTTTGTAATTACGAATTCTTTGTAACAAGATTAAATTAGCAAATACGTAATACACTTTTGGATTTGATACTAAAGTTACCTACAGCTAGAATTAGCATTGCCATTCAACGTGGCAATGATGCCAGTCTTCTGGGCACGTTTCCGGATGACAGCGATGCGGACAAGTACTTCGACGCCAAAATATACTTTTGTTTTTGTATTTATTTATATAGTTAGTCTTTTAATTTAGTAAGAGACTATGAAAACATTAATGATTAGTTTTGTAGAGTTTTTTTAAATACATTTTGTGATAATATGGATTGTAATGTCTCAAATAAAACTTTTATTTATTAATTTAAAATGGTTGTTACTTCCTTTCCAATTTTTCTGACATATCCTTACAAATCTATAATTATTCTAATTCATCTAAATACCAATGTATTTCAAGGAGCAATAGAGGATTTTTCAATATCAAGACAACACTAAATACTAACTCAATTTATTTATTTTTCATATCAAATCATCTTCCAAACTGCACCGATGACATCAACATAGCTACCAGTTTTTTTCCTAACAAACATTTGTGCTTCTATCATCAACATATTATTTTCTAACAACAACTCAAAGAATTTTACACCCAGTGTTTTTACATCAAGGTGTATATTTGATTGCGGTGATACGCAAACAAACAATTCAATAGGTGAAGTCATTTGTAACAAAACAGACACATATATATTTAGGTCAAATGGTTTGATGTGGTCTAAAGTGTTCCTTGTTGTGTATGATGATAATATTAAGGAGATGCTTCGCAATGATAGTTAGAACACGTTCCGTGAGTGATTCTAAATTGTTAAAAATTCGGCGACTATTAATTATTAATTTATTGGTACCCTTACCTACTTCTTTTGGACACTGGCTATTTGCCTTTTATTTTGGTTGAAATCATCATCAGCCTATAGCAGTCCACTGCTGGACATAGGCCTCTCCTATTGCACGCCATTCAACTCGATTTTCGGCAACTCTCATCCAGCTGCTACCAGCCAGCCTGCGAAGATCGTCGCTCCACCTAGCCTGAGGGCGTCCCACGCTACGTTTACCGATTCGCGGTCTCCACTCAAGAACACGTCTACCCCAGCGGTCATCGGTTCTACGGCTAATATGGCCGGCCCATTGCCACTTCAGCTTGCTTATTCTGTGAGCTATGTCGACAGCTTTGGTTCTCTGCCGGATCACCTCGTTGCGGATTCGATCCCTCAGAGAGACCCCAAGCATAGCCCGTTCCATAGCTCGCTGAGCGACCTTGAATTTATGGACCAGCCGTACCGTGAGTGTCCACGTTTCGGCTCCGTAAGTCATAACTGGCAGGACGCACTGATTGAAGACCTTAATCTTTAGGTTGTGGTGGTTTTGGTTGAAATAACATAGCGTAATAGAACGCCTGTATTTTCCGACGGTTTAAGCAGAGCTGCACATTTCTCAAGCCATGTGTAAGTCCCATGTAATAAGGGGCGGCCTATTGCCATCGACCGGGCACAACTCCAGTCTGACCCGGGAATCAATCAATTCCAATGTAGCGGTATCAGAAGGTTGCGTGTTCAGATCACGTCGCGCGTCGGGGTCACCAGTATAGAAGTATGAGGAACAGGGTGTAAAGTTCACTCATACTCTATAGAAAAGGGAGAAAATCCTCCGACCAGACGGGTGCTGTGTCTGGCGGGCCCGATGATTCATGTCGGGCCGTTGTATCTATGCTAGTTGCGCGGTAAACTCTGCTTGCGAGATGCAGGATTGTGAAACCGCGGGGCGGTGTTAGTCTTTTATAAATGTCTCTAACGTTGCGTTTCATTGAAATCAATTTGCATTGTTTTGATAGAATCAAATTATTTATTAAATATTTATCATCCATCATGCATCATCCTTATTATGAAGGGAAGTTTCTATTGTCTAAATCATTACGTATTGTTCTCAAATCTAAACAAATATAGTAGATACGTATAGCATACATTGATTTCGAGGGCACCAGTTGTGTGTACACTACTTTTGTCTAGGCTACTTATTTATTTTTTAGCCTTGTAAAAAAGTCTGATTTGATAAAATGTACCTATAGAAAATAAAAAATAAAGAAAATACGTTTATTTGCGGCAAACATAACGCATAAAAAAAAAACAAACAAAAAAAAAACAAAATAACTATTGTTTTTTTTTTAATCTGTAGGTTACATTATATTATTAATAATGGTTGCTTGTTCTAGTGGAAAACGTATAAATATCCTATTTATTCTTACTAATAGAAACGGAGTGTTGAAAAAGTGGGCTCTGTTATTATTTAGGAGCAAACGGTATCTGGTTGTGATCTTATAAACTTGTAATAGCTTTTAAAACTCTCGAAAAGTCTTCCCCTTAAAGGTATAAAATTACGCGCGTGTGGCGAACTCTTTACTTACCATATATCATGACATTGAACTAATAATTACATGGAATTCATACTAATAGAACGAACAAATTCCATCGTTGGATTCAGTTGTTTCCAAGACGCTATTTGAACACATTTAGTGTACGTTTTTTTAAACTTTTGGTTTAAAAATGTGTGCTAAATAATAATTTATTGTTTTAATTAAAATTTGAGACTGTGTTAATATGTTTCTGAAAACAAAACACACATTATCAATCAAATAAAGGTTTATTTTATGGTGTCTCGCAAGGAAGCATATTGGTGCCAACATTATTTAAATAAATCATAATAGTGATAGAAACAAGCTCTAATTTAGTGAAAAACGATAACGAAAATGGTGCAATTAAAATACACGGTGAATTTATTAGTATTGATAATGTTGTTGGTACGGACAGTAAAAGTGCTTAGTAGAGATCTCGGTGAGCGAGAAAGAATATTGAGAGCCGAATTCATTCAAAAGCTATTGAATAAGCCAAGTAAATTAGAAGGTAAAATCAAACTAATGGGCGGTGTAAGCAAACATGAAGGTAAGACATATATATTATTCAGACAGATACGTCAAAACATTATCTATTAAGTACTGGTGCAACACGTACAAGTATTAGGTTTTCCATGTGGAAATTCTCTGTGGAATCGTAAAAAAAGAGGTGACCACAGAAATTAAGGCTTTGGAAATGTATGGAAGATATGTCATACTGGTCACCCAAATAAAAAAGAAAAAAATATATTTATTTAGCACAGACCAAAAGACACACAATACACTAGATACATACATCAGATAAAAACAAACAAGAAAAAAATAAAATAAAGTTCAAATAAAAAGTGTAAAGTACGATCTAAAAAAAATAATAAAAAATAAGCAGGAAAGTGTGCAGGAAATGATTTGAAAAAAGGGCAGTAGGATGATTAAATGCTCAGTAGCAGCCAGGAGTATGGATTTTTCCCAGTAAACGGCGAAACCTCACAACAAGTCTGCCGAAATGTATGAGAGCTATATAGGCATGATCTTACATTACGTTTTTTTTTTTCAGGGAATGTATACATTTATCACGCTGGTCGCTGGGGTGCCGTCTGCGATGACTCCTGGGATGATGAAGCAGCTGCAGTGGTCTGCAAATCCTTTAACATGACTGGAGTAGCGACGGTTGGAGGATCGTATGGACACACTGTTGGTCAGTTTTTATATTATTAATTTTCTTGTGCCACTAATTTAATTTGTTATAAATTCAGAAACGGGAATGTTTGACAATCAATTTTTGTTGGATGTCTTGCTGCTAATTTTGTTAAAGTAATGTTTTTGAAAAGTATTATAAATGATTTGTTCTATAATTCATTATCTCCCTTTGACTTGATTACCAGAGGCTATGCCATTCAGAGTAGTAGTATAAATATCAAAGATTCAGGTGGCAGGAAAGAGTACAACCATCATATTTATTTAAAAAAAACCTTTTCTTGTCCCGCGAATTACATAATGAGTCATAGCTATAGATAGTATTTGGGAAATAGTGAGAGTGTTACAAAATAATGTAATTTCTAGTTAGAAATTTTCTTAAACCTTCAGAAAAATACTGGTTGGACGACGTAATATGTCAAGGGGATGAACCATCGCTTTCTAAATGTGTGTTCAACCGTTGGGGGGCTTCCGACTGCGAAAAGGACGAAGCAGCAGGCGTTATATGCATGGAAGAATCAAATTCTCCCAAAAATGCCCAGTCAGGAGTGAAGAAAAGGTCAACAAGAAAGCTTAGTAGCATTTTAAATACGAAAACAGTACGATTGAGGATTGTTGGGGGTAACAATGTCAATGAAGGAAGAGTTGAGGTAAGATTTTTTTAATCGAATAGCGATAATATCAAAAATAGAACTCGATTATATGTCGCCATTATGGCTCATGCTGTCACATTGAAGACTCAGATTAAAAACTAAGCGTTTATTTATTAAGTTTTAAAACTTTGGCTCTACTTCCGCTAAAAATAATTATTGACATGATCATATTTGCGAGGCAATTATGGCCAATGATCGCACGAAACAAAATTTGGAAGAAAAAATGGTGGGACTTTGCCCAGCAGTGCCCAGCAGTAAGTCAAAATATGGGCTAACAAAAAAATAAAAAAGTTTCTATGAACCTCTCCTCTCTATTCAAAACAAATCTGCTTGCAGATCCTCCACAGAAATAAATGGGGAAGCATTTGCCCCGATGGCTGGACACATTACGAAGCATCAGTTGTGTGCAGGCACCTAGACCTGGGCTATGCTGAGCAGGCTCTTCAGACTTATACCTATGGCTTTTCACAAATCGTGCTCAGCGGTGTCAACTGTGATGGCAACGAGACCAGCTTTTTTGACTGCAGTCTTCAGCACCATGATGAAGAAGTGAGGTGCCCTGGTGATTTTGGTGAGTAATTTCATAATTCATCGAGACCTCTCTGTGCCGCGAAAAGCACGCTAAGCTGTTCGGAGATCTTTGACGGTCATTACGGGTATTCAGAAGCCCGAAAGTTTGACAACCAGTCTTACCGAGGGGTATCGTGTTACCCAGTAACTGGGTTGTGGAGGTCAGATAGGCAGTCGCCACATGTAAAATACTGGTATTCAGTTGCATCAAGTTTGACTGGAAGCCGACCCCTATATGATTAGAATATTCTGGGCAGATAATGATGAGTTGTATTGATTTTTCTGGTTCCAAGACTTAACCAAGAAGTATCTTGGCGATATTGACAAAAAATAAATTATCAAGTTTTTTTTTCACAAGCGTAAACTGAACATTATTGTGTAGGATTTAAAGTATATTTATTAGTTTACGTACTTAACTTTTACAACATTGAACACAACTAACTATTAACACTAGGTACTAAATTAAATGGGTTTTCCAACTACACAAACAAAAACAAAAGGACACAGGCGTCGAAGTACTCGTCCGCATCGCCGTCATCCTGAAACGCCCAGAAGACTGTCAGTTTTTTTAAATGGTTATTGTGGTGCACCGCACATTTATACACCCTAAAAATTAGGATGGTTTAATAGGATAATTGCCAGTTCACTATTCCCATTAAATGTATAACGTAATATAATTTACACCCCAGTAAACTACGTGAGAAGCGTAGGTAAACTAAAATCATTACAAATTCATATTAGTGATGCAAATTGAATCACGTTTAATGGTTAAATTTATCAGTTCACGCTTGTTTACGTGATTTAGATTGCCCAAAGCGAGTAAATAGATCATATTTAAACTTAGAGAATATAGCACATTTAAATACCGCTTTGGACTGGGATTTTTCTGCCAGCATGTTCAGAAAGTTTGCAAAAAAAGGTCGAGAAGTGTCGTGGGACACCCGGTTTTAATGAAATTCTTCCCGTTGTATATTATGTATTAAATAACATACAATGAAATAAATTAAGAAAGTTTGAGAGTAAAAGAATAAAACGGCTAAAATGTCATGACGGTCATAATGTTACACTTTTTAGGGTTCCATACCTCAAAAGGAGAAACGGAACTCTTATAAGATCACTTCGTTGTCCGTCTGTCTGTCCGTCAGTTAAAACCATTTTTCTCAGGAACGCCTGGAGTTATCAAGTGGAAATTAATATTAAATACAAAGAGGCTTCAATCCTTTGAAGCAGTTAAAAAATCTGTTGTTGTTATAGTTAGGTAGTTTACTAACGTAGTGGTATAAGTACTTTTTTTTTTGTTTTTACCTAATACAGATAATATTAAGTAGGTACCGTAAAACGGGGTGAATAGGGATGCAGGGGTGAATCGGGATGAAACTTTAAAATGGATTTTAATTGAAATGATAGTTTTTTTTTTTGCCAAAAAGGACTCTGATGTGTGTTACTATATTATAATTAACGAATAAGTGTCCTTGTTGGCAATAAACTTTATTACATCAACGTTAAAATCCATTTTAAAGTTTCGTCCCGATTCACCCCTGCATCCCTATTCACCCCGTCTTACCGGTATGTTAACTTTTCCGATTTTTTTACCTTTTTTATTATTATTACGTGTTGACAACGTTACAACCGGGACACACAAAATTCCGATGGAGTCTTAAAAGATCACCAACCAAAGGCATTAAGAGCAGATGAACTCCGCAAGATCCCCATAATAGCTTTTCACGGGCAAAATTATATTTATGTAAATTTAGCCAAAATCCCAGGAAAACATTAAAGCTATTGTATTGGTGAAAAACGAAAAACAGAATCCGATTAATCGAATTATAATAATTTAAGCAGATTATCCTGGACCGTCACATTAAAAAAGGCACGCGCGAATAAACAGAGTACAAATTGGAACCGTGTTTTGTACTTAATAATTTATTGTTTTTATTTTATTTTATTTATTGAGGGATAATAAACAGCTACAATATAAAATATGACATGTTGTAAAAACAATATAAGGAGTGTTAACAATAATGTGGACCACTACATTATCCGCATATTAGAAACAAAAATGGTAATAAGTGCCACTAAATGAGCAATAAAATGAATGAATAATTATTACATAATAATACAATAAAAATAAAAAGAAGGAAGAACAATAAAAGACATAACAGAATAACAATAAGCAAAAATAGAAATATTAAAAATATATAACTAACTTTCACTAATATTGTCATTATCATTACATAGAAGTTTCATAACATTCCATTTTAACCATCATCCTCTGACGCTTAAAAGTATGATTCCGATCTCGGCAGCACGCAGCAGTGAGGTCGCAGCACTACTGGTCCCCATACATTTTCTATAGGTTTATATGAGATTACATTCCGAGCACGTTAATATTTGTCTATGTGATAGTTATATAGGTTCAACCTAGGGTTTAATAAGATTGCGGTGGCCGCCATATAGCGTCCGCAATTTACCGTCACTTAAACGTCATTTGTACGTCACTAAAACGATATTTACGAAAGTAAGTTGAAGAGCGTTTTTTTACACCGTAAAGTGAAACCCCGTTGCCATCATTTTCATGTCGAGCGTCACTGCAGCCGTTATTTGGCGGTGACCACGTTCGTACGTATAACGTAACCAAAGTTTTGTGAAATTTCTATTTATTGGAAATTTTCGCCAAACGTGGTAAAGAAATTACGAGTTCGGCTATACAAGCTAAGCTACAATTTTCCTAAGCTACAAAACTGTTAAGCTTGAATGTGGTGGATTATACTTACTCCAAACTCTCTCCAACTCCAGTATCATTCTAAAACACGACATGGTAACCACGATTAGGGTAACCATCAGTCCGGATTTGTGCGGACATGTCCGGCTTTTTGACTGTCCGTCCGGACTTTGTCCGGCTTTGTTATTTCAAACTTCTGGACTAAAGGGTCTTTTTTAACAAACTAGAAAAAGTTAAACGGTAAACTACTGAAAAAAGATAGATTTTTAAAGTAAAGTTTTTTTTTACATTCAGATGGGCTTCGTAGTGCTGGGAAGAAGTGGCGCTACCAACTCCCCACACAGCTGTCCGTTCAGTTAGAAGAACTTGATTCTATACTTACGTCTAGCTCGGAAATTTAGACGAAAACAAACATTATTTAAAATAAATGTTCTTGTATATCGATTTTATTCAATTTCGAGCGGCCATTGTTGTTTACATCTTTGGCAAATTTAGCGCGGCCGGACCTTAGATAGTTTCGTAATATAATTTTTTTACTAAGAAATAAATACGTTCAAAATATCGATTTAGTGTCATCTTTGCGATTTTTTTTTTCATCAAACAACTATTAGTACTTAATTACGTTTCCGTCTTTAGTCAGCGCTTGACCGTATGTTCAATTTAGTTAAAATTATTTTTATTTTACGCAATATTTACAATAATTGGAAAGATTTAAAAATACTACAACCTCGCCATAATACCTAAATAAAAGGCTCTAGGGATAAAG
Source organism: Hydraecia micacea (assembly GCA_914767645.1). Classification (NCBI taxonomy): domain Eukaryota; kingdom Metazoa; phylum Arthropoda; class Insecta; order Lepidoptera; family Noctuidae; genus Hydraecia; species Hydraecia micacea. The sequence goes on from OU611798.1 coordinate 4,001,560, forward strand.
GGCGTGCCCGCTTACATCCGAAAAAGTTCAGTTACGAATTTACAAATTTCGATATGGTAACCCTAAACACAACTGAGTAGCTGTGGTAGACGAGTATTCAGCAGCTGAATAGTTACTTAGTGTTTTGTTAGTCATCAGGCTGATAACAAACTTAAGTTCCCATTGGTATCCCGGACCGGCGTGTTAGCAAAGATGGCCGATATCGATCTTGTTTTCTTCAGTTATCTGTGGCGATATCTTATTTAGAATAATGCGACGCGTGTCGCTCATGTGTATGCACACTTAAAATTGTCACAATCTGCGCGAGTGAATTTCGTCTCGCATCTCGCGCGAGATTCAGTTCACATACCTCTTTCCGCAGATTCACTCGATTGCTCAAAGCTAATCATTAAATCGAGAGTGAGAGTTAACGGGAAACAAATTTTTCTCAATCATGCTTGGAAATTTGAGCATTATTTTGACAACCTTCTTCGAGATAAATCGAAATTGCTGTACTGGCCAAATACATGCGAGGCGGCCGGCAAAAGTTGTATGAAAATCTATATCTGTCGTGGTTTAGCGGCCAAATAAAGTACATACCTACTAAACTCATATCTGTCGCGTAATTTAAAAATGAAACGATCTTTTACTCCGAAACACGGCAACCAAGGAGGTAATTTATCAAAGGTTTTATTTAAATTTCGAACTAGCTTTCAAATAGAAAGCTGTTTATTGCAAAAAAAAAAAACAAATGAACACTTTAACGCGGGAAAAAATATTGTTGTTCGTTGTTCGTCATTGATTTTGAAAAGTAATTGTATTTGACAAAAACAGTTCTGCCTAGGTACTACTTAGTTTTAATTTCCGCGCATTATTTGAGAAAAGTACTATACACGCCTTGGCCACAACTAGGCATTGATGGACGAACGTGTAAATGTGGGCTCTTTTGCTGGCCGCTGCAGAAATCGGTCGGGAGGCTTTTTTATTCCTAGTTTTTCCACTGAAGTATGTGAAGAATACCCAATTGCAGGGCAAAGTTTCTTTACATACAGTGGAAAGAACTAGTACCTACTCTAACAATAACAGGCTTAAACATTATCATATAAAAGCTACTACCCCTTCTATAACCGAGCCTCCAGCTTACTTGATATTCCTTTTAAATAAACAACTTTGTAAGAATATATCCTATTTTATGCCTTCATGGCGAAGTTACAAAGAAAATTGTTACAAAAATGTTCTGAACTGTAATCGATATTTAATAATACACACAAAGAGAAAAGTTTTTACGATTCCGGATTGGAATAGGAAATCTTTGCATTTCTGCCGTCCGTCTGACTGCCAGAAAAAGTGAAACCCTCGGGCCGTGAGGTCCGAGTGCTCATGGTCTTTTTAACGAAATTTCGAAACGACTGGTTCACACTTCCCGTGACCCAAGGGCTGGCTTTTACCTTGGCCAACGGCTAAGCATTACCATACAATGTGGTAATGCCAAAAGTCTCTTGGGTACATTACCAGTCGACAGCGATGCGGATGAGTTTTTCGACATTATATTTTAGTTTGTTTATAGTTTTAGTTAAGTTAGGATTTAATTTTGTTACTTTTATTAATTAATTAGGTATTAGTTATTAATTGCTTCCTTGAAATTGTACAGTTGTAGTATTTTGGCTTATTTGTTTGTCATTGATATACTGGAAACTAGAACGTTTTAATGGTAGCATAATCAGCCTATAAAGTTCCCACAATCGGAAAACAGGCCTCCTCTCCGTGAGAGGATTGTAGATTTGTTTAAGAGTAGGTTTCAACAAAATGTTACATTAATGAAATCTGTAAACTGAAATTGTTTTCGCAGAATAATACTTACATACATACTAAGGGTCTGCACGTCTGCACCCACTGAGAACACGGCACGCCAAGGGATTTTTATGCGACGAATACGAATAGAACTTTTTCTAGGGTTTTATCCAAATAATAACTCATGTTTAATAATCACCGTTTAATTTTTTTTTGTTATTACAAATTCAAAAGAAGACAAAAAATCTGAAATAGATACTATCACTACACTCAGCTAAAATTAATTACTACTTCACAAACACTGCAGGGCACACACGCAGGCGGGAGGGGGGGTGGGGGGAGGGGGTTGCATGGCTTCTACACTGTCTACTTGCTGTCACTTTTAATTTCCGGTCGTTTTTCTCTCTGGGGATCTGTGGCTAAATAATAACAGCCGCACAGGTCGATCGATAATGTTAAGCTACGCTTGCCGCGGTTGTTCTGTGGATGGGTGACCGTCTCCACATGCCGAGACACCTCCGTCTCTCGGAAAGCACGTTAAGCCGTTGGTCCTGGCTGTCATCATTCGTGGATCTCGTTAGAACTCTATTGGTCATCAGGTCAGGCTCCATACAAAAATGTTCATGATGAAAATTGATGCTTATGATATAAACTTTCATTTGATGTACGAGTGGTTTTTATTGGACATACCGGCCAAAACGCCCATCATTCTTTAGTGATATTTCAATAATCTATACCCATTTTCTTCATTAACCAGGTCATGCAGCAGCCATCGTTTGCACCACCAAGCTAGCCGACCTGGTCCTCGATACGAACGTTATTGAAAGATCAGCTCACCTGCAAGACGTGATGATGTATCAGCTCCGATGTGCTATGGAGGAGAACTGCTTGAGCAAAAGTGCTTATGAGGTTATTATTTTTAACTTAATATTTATCCAGTATAATTTTAATCCATTCTTAAGTTTTTTTGAGATATCGCAACTATCACACCTTGGTCTACTGCATCACCTAGTGTTTCATCGAACTATCAATCAACTCAGCCTATCGCAGTCCACTGCTGGACAAAGGCCTCTCCCAGGCTGCGCCACAATATCCTGTCCTCCGCCTTCCGCACCTAGTCTATCCCAGCCACCACCACCACCTACCACCACCGTCCACCTTCTTATGGTCGTCCGTGTATCTAACTGGGGGGCAACCTAAACTTCGCTTGCCGATACGCGGTCTCCACTCTAGGACTCGTCTGCACAACTGGCCATCGGTCCTTCTACAAACACTGTTCAGTTTTATATTAAGGGGAAAAACCTTTTAAAAGTTACCTGACTACCTTTTTTCTTACTGCTTCTTTGTTAGTCAGACCGGCTATTTGGAGGAGCTCTAAAACTCCGTTGGAACAAGAACGCTCTGATCATGTCGAAGCTTCTACTTCCCCCATCCCCCATTAATTTGATGATCTTAACCTATTGAGGAAACGCCCAATGCCTTTTCTTATGGTATTATGTCCCCCCATTGTTGCAAAAAGTAGCAAGATATCTGGTACTCGGAATAATGATAGTGCCATATACTTTCCTATAATTTAAATACATGCGAGATCTAAAATAACAGGGGAGGAGGGGCTTGTGGCTAAACAATAACAGCCGCACGGGTCGATCGATCAGGTTAAGCTACGCTTGCCGAGGTTGATCCGTGTATGGGTGACACTCTTCATATACCAAGACCCCTCCGTGCCTCGGAAAGCACGTTAAGCCGTTGGTCCGGGCTGTCATTCGTGGATTTTTGACAGTCGTTACGGGTCGACACAAGCCCGAAAGTCTGACAACCATTCTTACCCCAAGGGGTATCGTATCACCCAGTAACTGGGTTGTGTAGGTCAGATAGGCAGTCGCTCCATGTAAAATACTGGTATTCAGCTGCATCAGGTTAGATTGGAAGCCGACCCCAACATAGTTGGGAAAAGGCTAGGCAGACGATGATGATGATGCGAGATCTAAAATAAATGCTATTTATGAGTCTAGTTGGTAAGCCTTTACGTAAATGAATATAAAATAAAATAATAAAAAGACACTTAACGAAGCAGAGAGCCACTTGTACTCCCCGTCATTGTGATATTTTTTTAATGTACTGGAAACCTTCTGGTTAAGTTTTTTTACGAAAACAAGTTTTTGAAGTTAAAAGACAACTCTATATACCTCCACGACCCTTGCACCGTTGCATGCATATTAGCACAATATTTTGCGTGTTTTCATTGCGCACTATCGCAAACAGCCAATTTTCACATCAAAAATAAAAGTCGTTTCCCAGCAATTATTTTTGTGTTAGTTTGATGTACAGATTGCGTAGTTTATCGGTCTTTTTACACCGCGTAAGTTGTAAAAAATGGTAAGTATGTCTCGGAATAAAAAATATTTTCTTTAAGCTTGAAATAATTAATCATTCTTATTTACAGTCAAATAATTTAGCTTTCATTAACTTCAAAAGGTCAAGGAGTTGGTACCAGACTGGCAGTTGGAGACTCGTCGCTTGCTCCGCTTCACAGCAGCCTCACTGAACGCGGGCAGTGCAGAGTTCAGGCCGTACCTACCGAAACATTTGTGGCAATGGCATCTCTGTCATATGTAAGTTTCTTTGCCTTTACTTTTTAAGCTTGAGTCTTATAGCAGAAGCTGGTAGTGCACTGGTTAATAAAAAAAATCGTCCTTGAAGCCTGTCTAATTCGCCTCTTGAGGACGCATCGTTTCGATTCATCACCAACATTCTTTAAGGCATATGGTAGCAGAATGATAAGCCAATCAAATAGTGAACAAGAGAGCAAGGGTATTCGTCAGAAATTGGGGGGTGGAGATCTGATCGCAGGCGCTCCTAAAAATACCTACTGAAAGTATCCTTTAAGGCCTCAGCCACGACATTGGGCGGTGCGTCTTCTGTATTTTGTGGCAAGACGCACCGCAGGAGGCCAAACCACAAGCTCTTAACGCGATCCATTTTAGGACCTAAACTGAACTGTTCTTCTAATTCGTACCATGACGTCAGTTTAACGATTCAGTTTAGGCCGTGCCATCTGCTGACAGCGATTGTCCCAAACTGAGTCGCAAGTTTTGGTTTCATGCGTACTTGTTTGGTACCATGACGTCCATAGAGCAGCTCAAGCGATGCAGTTTAGGAACCTAAACTGAAATGTCTTGTTTTTGAATCGTTTTTAATTAGATCATGGTAGGCCACCAGGTCGCACCACGGCGACTCGTGACACGCTCTAAATATCTTCTAACATTAGTTCTCGCCGCGGTCGCAGTGATATCATGGCTCTGGGATAACATTGTGAGGATAAGATGGGCATTATAATGAAATATTACCTGTGCAACTTCAAGAATCAATGTATATTTATTTTTTATCTTTTAGGCACTACCACAGCATGGAAGTATTCGCCACATTTGATGTCCTGGACTTAAATGGTCAGCGGGTGGCAGAAGGTCACAAAGCGTCGTTCTGCTTAGAAGACAACACTTGCAATGAAGGATTTGTAAAGAAGTACTCTTGCAAGAATTATGGTGATCAAGGTATAGTTAATAACATTATGTATCGTAAACTCCTGGCAAAATCAAGGTATTGCTGCAGTGTGGATATTTCATCCGTCAAGATTCATTAGAAAACCAGTGTCAGACAGCATTTGTACATCATGGATGGACCTTTTTGGGGCAGCCGTGAGACACACGCTGTTTCTCGTCGTCTTATTGATTTAAACTGACAAAATTTTCGGGTTTTGGACTTGTAAGCAGTGTTTAGAGGACTCCTACAATAACATTGGTTGATGTTCGACACGGTACGGATGCGTATCGAGTGGTTGTGAATACATAATTATGCAGGTCCATTTTAACTTATCAGTTTTTTCTTCCCTAGTCGGATTGTCTTCTGTGCAGATCGGTGACGAAACTGGTGTTTTGTTTTAGGTATATCAGTGAACTGCTCAGACGTCTACATGTACAACATTGACTGCCAGTGGGTAGACGTCAGTGATGTGCCACCCGGAAACTACAGGTTCAACGTACGTATATACGGCCGCACTTAGTGATGGGGCCCTCTGGGCATGGCGGGCTGATACAGCCGGGGGTGCGGCGAATGTACAATACAAGTATCTCCCGGGCCCCCGACTGATTCTGAGCTCGAACCTAAAAGCTATACGTAGCCGTTTTTGCTAACACTACTGGTACTTGTTGACAGCCCTAGGCCTGCACCTGGTACTTGTTGACAGGCCTACGCTGTCCTCCCATAAATACTGTAATTTGAAAACATTGTAAAAGCCAATTATTTTTAAAAGAGTAACCGTGGAGTTTCTTGCCGGTTCTTCTCCATAGGAAACGACCAATTGGAACCGTACACCTAGCTTCTGACGTTTCATAAGTGCCCATGTCGGTTTATGTGAAATAAAATATTTTCATTTGATTTGACTAACTAGATATCATAATTTTATATTTTATTATCGAAAATGAATCAGTCAGTTCGATTTAGAGACGGGCCAAACAGGGAATTTCATTCTTCTAAAGCCTCGTTGCGATAAGAGATGGCGCTGATCGAAATTTAAATCAGTCTTTTCTATTGGACTTTCAAAAGACTGAAGTTATCATTCCTTTTTCTAGGTGGCAGTAAATCCCCACGCAAGAATAGCAGAGCAGAGTTTTCATAACAACGCTGCCTCCTGTCATCTGACGCTGACCACAACAAATGCGAAAGTGTTTGACTGTACACTTGGAAGACCATGAGAGATTTGGAAATGTATGGAATTGTGATACGTAAAATACATAATAAAGAATTTATCAATGACACGAATGAGCTGGCATTTTTTGTTATATCCTCCTCGTATTTTGGTTTTTATTCGAGTTTATAAGACTGATTTAGGTCTGGTATTGTTTTTTTAGGGTTCCGTACCTAAAGGGTAAAGACGGGACCCTATTACTAAGACTTCACTGTCCGTCTGTCTGTCTATCAACAGGCTGTATCTCATGAACCGTGATAGCTAGACAATTAAAATGTTTACAGATGATGTATTTCTGTTGCCGCTATAACAACAAATACTAAAAACAGAATAAAATGAATATTTAAGGGTAGCTCCCATACAACAGACGTGATTTTTTGCCATTTTTTGCTCGATATTAATAACGGCCACAGGTAGACGCTTGAAATATTTACAGAATAGGTACAGTTGTATATTCACTTCAAAAATAAATACCTAATTAAATTAAGTAAATTGAATAAAATAAGGGGGGCTCCCATACAACAAACGTGATTTTTTTATATATGTAGTGTTAAATATTGTACGGTGGTACGGAACCCTTCGTGTGCGAGTCCGACTCGCACTTGGCCGGTTCTTTTTTAATGTATTTGTAAATGTGTAACTGTCATAAGTCATAAGTCATAAGTCATTTATTAATTTGTTGAACATAGGTTACAATAATGATGTTATTATAAAGATAGAATAGTGCGCTATGTTAAGCCAGCGGGCGTACAAATGTTTGTGGTTAAAATTAAAAATAAGCATGGACAATAAAAATAAAAAATAAATTAAGGAATGACACATTTTGAAAAATTAATTAATAATAAATAGCAATAGAAACCAATGTCAAAAAACACAAAAAAACAAAAAACAAAACAAAATAAAATGAAAACTAATAATAATTATGTCAATATACAATACTAATGTCAATATACAATACAGATGTCAAAAATACAATACTAATGATGTCAATATTATAATGCTAATGCCAAAATACAAAACTTATGTCAAGAACAACAATAGATATAATTTATTAGCATGTCAACATTCTGTCTTAAGATTTTTGTCTGATAAGAATTCTGAAATACTGTAATATGCTTTGTTCACAAGTAAGGATTTTAGCCGTTTCTTAAATAAGCTCACGTTCAATTCTTTGATTGACGACGGTAAGCGGTTAAATATAATTGGCGCCATGCAAAAAACACTTTTGTACATTAATGCTGTGTGAGACCTTCTTACACATAAACTATTATTATCCCGTCGACTTCGGTTATTAATATCTGACATTTTTTTAAACAACTTTGGATTGGTCTTAACAAATATAGCAACCTCAAAAATATATAAAGATGGAAGAGTCAAAATATTAAATTTAATAAACAATGGTTTGCATGTATCTATGACCTGCAATCCAAACATTGTACGGATACACTTTTTTTGGGCTTTAAAGATTATTTCCCTATTGGTTGAATTCCCCCAAAAAATAACACCATATCTTAACACCGAACCCACTAGTCCATGATATGCTGTGACTAAAGCGTCCACAGTCATCACTGAAGTAAGTTTATATAGGGCATAGGCAGACTTACTAATTCGTTTGGTTAGCTCCTCCGTATGTGTTTTCCAATCTAATTTATTGTCAATTGTTAGACCTAGGAATTTCGATGTGTTTACTTGTGTTATGCGTTGGCTGTTATAGCATATGCTCATATTGGTGTTTGAACGTTGGCTAAACATCGTTAATTTTGTCTTTTCAATATTTATTTTTAGATTATTATTATCTAACCATTGTATTATGGAGGTTATTGTCTTTGTAATTTCGTCGTTATAATTTTGAGCGTTTGTGCTATTAATGGTTACAGTGCTGTCATCGGCAAATAATGACATAGGGTGACTTGTAACTTTCGGCATATCATTTATATAGATTATAAATAGAGGAGGCCCTAAAACACTGCCCTGGGGTACGCCATATGTAATCGTTCGATGATCAGACTTGTATATTCGTTGACATTTGGTTTTATAATCTATTTTAGATACTTCCACGTACTGTTTCCTGTTCTTTAAATAAGATTCTATTAAATTCAAGACATTACCTCTAATGCCGTAGGCGTCCAGTTTACTTAGCAAAATATTATGGTCCACATAGTCAAAGGCTTGAGTCATGTCACAATATATTGAGCACACAGGTATTCTTTTGTCAACATTCGTATAAACATTATTTAGAAAGTCATAGATGGCCATATTGATCGTTTTTCTTTTCCGGAAGCCTTTTTGTTCCTCTGTCAAAATATTTTGTTTGTCAAGGTATTTATAAATATGTGAATAAATGTATTTTTCAAATACCTTTGATATTATTGGAACGAGTGCAATGGGCCTATAAGACTCCATGCATTCTTTGTTTTTTTTTTTAAATAATGGTTTAACCACAGTTGTTTTTAGGTTAGTTGGATATGTACCATGTGTTATGCACAGATTAAGAATATAGCTCAAATGCCCACTAATGTAGTCTGAGACGTACTTAATCACTTTGGTAGAAATTCCATCATTTCCTACACTACCGGTATTTTTTAAAGACTTAATTATGGCTTTGATGTCTTGTTCACTACTTGGCGCCATAAACATCGAATTACTCGATTTTGAGATATTTGATGTCACCTGTACACCTCTATTAGTGATCGGTTTTATCTTATCGACAAAAAAGTTGTTAAAGGCTTTCGCTATCTCGGACGGGTGTGTTACTTTTTTATTTCCTATTTTAATGCTTTCAATTGAGTTTTTACTAGCCATATTCATCTTCGTTCGATTAATTATATCCCATGTCGTTTTCGACTTGTTAGATGATGTTTTGATGTTATAGCTGTTCTGAGCACGTTGTGTTAATTTAATAATTTTTTTATATATTGCTGTATATTTTTTAAATGCCTGTTTGTTTTTTTCATTGCGTTCCAGTCGATAACGCCACAGAAGTGTTCTTTTATTTTTACTACATGTTTTGATTCCCCGCGAAACCCATTGCGGCCTCTTGTGTATGGTTATTTTTATACGTTTTAATGGAAAACATAAATTATACATTAGGATAAAAGTCTCCAGAAATATATTATAGGCTGTATTCGGATCGTCTAATTGATACATCTCCGATAGAGAAACATTTTGCAAACATTCCCTGAATTTATCCATATTTTCCTTATTGTAGTCGCGGCGTTTAATATACCAATGCTTTACAACACATATCCTTTTCACCGGACACTTGAGAATTTGACAGGTATGATCAGATAAAGCAAAATCGATTACGTCATATTTACATTTTTTACCCAGATTATGCGCAAAGTTGTCTATGCATGTTTTACTGGAAAGTCTGGTTGGCTGATTAATTACTAATTTAAAATTGAAGTTAAGCAAAACACATTCTAGATCTAGTGTAGTATTATTACGCTTCAAAGTATCAATGTTAAAATCACCGCATATTACAATATTTCGATTACGTTTCTTTGTTATAAACTGGCATAATTTATACAGCCGCTCAAAAAAAGTTGTTAAATTATTTGCATTTGGGACTCTATAAATGCAGATTACAACGGTGTCACTATGAATTAGCTCAATAGCACAACATTCAAATGTGCTACTTATTGCTAAGTTCCTAACTTCAGGAATTTCCTTCCAATGGTGTCCTTTTTTTATCAAGATACATGCCCCACCTCTTTTAATGTCTCTTCTACTGAAACATGTAGCTAGATCGTAGTTAGAGATTGACAGATACTGTTCATAACCAGCCATCATGAAATGCTCGGTTATGCAAATTACGTCAATGCTAATATTCTTTACCATGAGTTCTTCTAGGCATACACAAAGTGCGTCAGATTTATTTAACAGTCCTGCAATGTTTTGATGTAGTATATTAATATAGTTATCATAGAAAAAACTGGTTCTCAGAGTGTTCGTCATTAGGTGTTGTATCGATGTCTATAGTCAATAAGTCATATTTTTTAACACCATATATAAAATCGTCAATATCTTTGAAAATTGTCTGCATGCCAAAATTGTTTATTAGTCCTTGTTTCGTAAACATTGTATAATCATTTGCCAGATTCTTGTTCGAATCCAAGAGATACGCATGTTGATGAGACATTATATCAAGATACAGTAAATTATTAAAGTGTTCTATTCTCCAATTATACATATTTGTGTTGTAATTATACTTATACATCGGCGTACATACTATTATGTTCGTATGATTTACTTTTTGTAGGGTTGTTCTGATGTGGAGTGTCAGTTGTATGTAATCGTTCGTAGTTTTAAAGTCTTCCTCTCCTATCAAAATTATACAGAAGTCTTTCATTGTAAATGTTTCTAATTTAGTTTCTATATTGCACAGTAGTTGTTCCGTTTTACAATGTGGCCGTATATAATGGCATATGTTTTCTGAATGTTTGTAAAGTGTACTTTTGGCAATGTTTCCGATCTCATTTTTGTTGTTAGTACTCAAAATACATATTTTACTCTCTTTTTTATGTTGTTGTATTTGTTCTGGAATTGTCTTAACACTACTAGCACGGCTACTAGTTTTATTTTTAATGTCAGAAGGTGTTATCATAACTGCTTTCTGTTTAGAAATCAATAAAGGCTCTGTTTGTGTCTGTTTGTTATTTTTCGGAAGTATCTTAATTGGAGTTGACTTTTTGGATTTTTTAACGGGGCTATGTGTAAGTTCTTTGAGGAGGCCATTTTTGCTTTGTAAATCAATATTTATTTGTTTAAGATCATGGTTCTCCAAAGACAGTGACTCAATTTCCTGATGTGCACTGTTTAATTCCAACACAAGCTTGTCAATTCGTTCTTTTAATTTAGTTATTTGTTGCTGTGCATCATTAACATCATCATTTGATAAATCGGGTAGGCTGTTTACGGTATCTTCGAATGTGTCATTTTGTGATTGGTTGATGACGGTAGTTGAATCCGATTTAGTACGCGTACGACGCATAGTGATGTTTTCGAAGAAATTCATTTTCGTTTTTTTTTTTTCTTTTTTATTGCTCTGGCCGAGCAAATTCGATGGAATAATGATGAAGACAATTTATCAATTTACAAAAAGACTCCCGGTCTCGGTGAGATTCGAACCAGCGTTCAATTATGTAGAAGTCTGTACGTCTCCCAACAGAGCCATTTGTGCTCTAATTAGATAATATAAAATGATGTATCCGTTTCTAGTGGTATGGATTTGATAAAAGTTCGTTATGACTCGATTGAATAGATATTCAAAAATTTGACAGATTGTTTTTATTTGTTTTTTCACTTTTTGTTTCGAGTTTTTTGTTGAAATGTTTTGTTACACTTAATTGTTTATGCCTCCACTGTAGTATTGTTGACCTTTATTGAGTTTTTAGATCACTAAAACACTGAATTAACGTAGATTTGACAGGGTTTACTGTTCAACTGAATATATCACTAAAACATATATATTATTGAGAGTTTTTATTAGATAACACTTTCACTTACTATATACACTGTCTTTTTTAATATTTACACGAATACACTATGAAATAACTTTATTTTATATTTTTTGTCATGATTAGTATCGGAGCACAATGTTTACTTGACGGACAGCGCCATGTCATGCATGAACAGTTCACCTTCTAGTGACTTAAAAGTCTTATTTATTGATCTGTGTGCCTGAAGATGGACGGCGCCTCCGAGGCCGGCCCAGCAAGAGATGGCGAGATGACCTGCGGTGCTATTCTGTAAAAAGATCACCGTGATAACTTAGGTGAAGTGAGCTGTCAATCCACCTGATGCTAGGGATTGACAGCTGACTTTAAGCTAAGTTTTCACGGTGAGATTTTTACAGAATAGTATTACTGGACGCGTACCTCGAGTGCTGGTTCGATGTGACGCGGGAAAAGAGTTCCTGGAAGAATTTGCGGGAGACCTTTGTCGAGCAGTGGGACAGTACTTGGCTAACAAACATAAAATAAAAAATCTGTGAACAGCGCAGTGTGCGACGTTATTACATAAGCTACTTGTTTTTCTGTTTCTAATATTGCATAATGTAGCCGTCTGTTGTTCCTATTTAATAAAATTAAATTAAATTAATCTAGAACTTCAGATACGGGACTGAAACTGGAGTTACGGAGTAAACAAACTGAAATGGCATAGGGCCGGCCGTATTTCTCGTAGGACCAACAGCCGTTGGAGCAGACAAGTCCTGGAGTGGAGACCGTGAATCATGGGAAGCCCCCTAGCTAGGTGGACCGACATCCTTAAAAAGAGAGCTGGGAAAGTCTGGATGGGGGAATGTGGAGAACCTCGTATTATGGCGTAACCTAGGAGAGGCTTGGGTCCAAAAGTGGACTGCGTTAGGTTGAGTCGATTGGATAACCTTATATATAAATGTAACGCCCTAAGCGTTTACAAAATGATACAAATGACTAAATTATTGTATAAATTTATTCATGATGACTTATAATATACTATCACAATGCAATTGTAATTAACAAATACAGTTTGAGCTGGCAATGATTAGTTCAAATACAAACTATTTTAAATTTGTATTTTGTAACTCCGTTTCTGGATAGCCACAAAAAAAAATACAATACAAATATTATTTTCAATCCAAGTGTACTGATTAATCGACACGCTAAGAAGAAGAATTGTTACAAAAATACAACCAAAGAACGACATAGTCAAAACTGATAAAATAACAAATATTTATACAAGATGTAATTTGAATAACTGAAAACCTGAAAAGGAGTCCTCGTACTAACTCATCATTATGAATGTTTACTATGGGACCAACACAAAATTCGCGAAAAAAAATCACGAACATTTTATGGAGCAGTTGAATTTTTGTTGCTATTTCGAGTTTGCTCCCATAGTAAAAGTTACAATGAAGATAACAATGACCCCCTTTCAGGTTTTCAGGAATTTCAATGAAATTAATAAAAGTCTAGAAGTTCACCTCTTAGAAGAATACAAATTGTAGCTTAAATAAATTAACCTAAATTAACTACATAATTTATTTACAATGGATTCTCTCAAAAATAACCTTTACCTAATACGTATCTAAATAAATAGATAAAGTACTACGAAACCCTATTTGTTCAGTTGTGAGACGGTGTGTGAAGCCAATTATAATTTCCTTTGTTCATGCTAAAACCAGATTTATTTAAAAACTAGCTGACGGCGAACTTCGTACTGTATATCGAGATAATTTTTGACGTTCAAAAGTGCCTTCTATGTGCCTATTTGTAATACATGCTTTGACTTTGATACAAAATATATGACAAAAAGAATTATCTTTTATTTTTCGTGATTTTTTTCCATGTTTTAACAGTATGGGGGCGGTTTCGCACTACGTCCGATCCGAATCCGAGAAATGCTGGTCCGAAGTGACCGTAGTCCTATTTGTATGAGGGATTGCGCACTACATCCCAACTCTATCCGTCAGAATTTAGAACAATTTCCAATTCGGAATGGTTTCTCGGATTCGGATCGGACGTAGTGCGAAACCGCTTTTAGTCTGCTATTCGGGGCGGAGACAAATCCAACAAATCAATGATCATTAAAATCGGTCCAGCCGTTCTTGAATTATAAATGGTGTAACTTACGCGACTTTGTTTTATTTATATATAGACGGACTGCAAGTGTTTTTCGACGGTAAACACGTCCAAGTCATGTTAGTCAGTCCATATATGAATATTTAAAAACTAGCGACCCACCCCTGTTTCGCACGGCTTGACAAAAAATCTGTACTAGATACAAGATTTATGTGCTATATCTAATTGAAATATTAATATAATACCAGGAATAAATTCATGATTTGAGAACTCCATTTTTTGCTACTCTGTGTTATTTCAGTTATTAACAGATCTCTTATAAATCAAAACGGAAAACAGTCGCTACAGTAACTAATAGTCCTTATTATAATACCTCGTAATAGAAAAGGAAATGATTGTCATAAAATATGCAAAAATCACAAACCCACCCATTTGCAATGAACCTGCACCGAAATAAAAGAATAGAAATAATAGACCAAAGTGTACCTATAGCAATATCGATAGTCAAACTTGAAAAAAATAAAAAATTTTTGAGCAAAACTTCAGGTCCATGAAAATAAAATAAGCTTACAAAAACCCCAGACTCACTATTTCTATTACCAATCATCAATACTTAAATATCTCTAAAACTAAATTCATTTATTTGTCGCTTACTACAATTTGTCACTTTGTAACCAAAAACTACTCTACGGCAAACTAACTAACACAAAGCATTGAGCAATTTCACAAATGATGAACTACAATACTATAAACTAAACTACAAAAAAATTGTTCTAAATCTCCTCAGCCTTTCTTGAATTTGAGGAGCAGGATACTTGTGGTGAGGTAGACAGCTATCCATGTCGTAATGGAGATGAATCCAGCATATACTGTGGGTTTGTTGATGTCCCAGCCTCTTTGCAGCATGGAGCGAAGACCCTCAGTAGATAAGGTGAGGGGTAAGAAGTAACTTATCCATTGGAGGATGAAATGCATACCTGGTGGAGGAAAATTTTAGGTTAATATTTGAAAGAAAGAAAACACTTTATTTGCTGTAAGATATGACATAACATAATCAGCCTATAATGTTCCCACTGCTACACAGCCCTCCTCTTTGTGAAAGAGAGTGGGCCGTAATCCACCACGCGGGCCCAGTGCGGGTGGGTAGATGTCACATGTCTTCGAATTTTTGGTTCTAGGACATGCCGGTTTCCTCACGATGTTATCCTTCACCGGTTTGAGAGCAGTGGTGATGAAATAATTTACACAAAGTAAATCGCCTGTCTGGGTTCGAACTCACAACCTACAACTCGTAAGTCAGGGTCGATACCACTGGGCCACCACTGCTTAACACAAAGCCTGCACTGGCAGAACAAAAAGCTTGCAAAAAGATTAAAAGAACAAGAAAAATTCTAGTAAGACTCGTTGATTAAAGTCAAAATTCTGTTTTGTAAAATTCCAGTTTACAAAAAAACAAATGAAAATGTATTGACTGGCTTAAAACGCTTATGCTAATAATATGCTTACCTTCAATAGGCCAGATGATTCCGCAAAGCAGCACCATTGGCAAGAAAGAACCCAGAGCCAAGTACGTCGCCGTTCTGTCAGTATCACAAATTGTAGACACCACAAATCCTGAAAAGGAAAACAAAATTATTACACAGTAAGGCTGAGACATGGACGCGTAACCTGTTACCAAGGATTCAGTACAAGATTCTGGTCCCCCTGCGTTGAAATTTTTTGTTATTATTTTTATTATTAGCCTGGGATGTCCCACTGCAGGGCAAAGGCCTCCCTACTCTCTTTCCACTTCTCTCTGTTGAAAGCTGCTAAGGACCAGTTCTTGTTGATGGAGTCCAGCTCAACCCGCCATCTCCGCCTGGGTTGCGACGATGTCGCTTGCCATTAAGAGGGACCCATTGGGTCGTAAGTTTGGCCTATTGTTCGTCTGACATGCGGCAGATGTGTCCAGCCCAGTTCCATTTTAGCGTGGCAGCTTTCCAAGTGACATCTGTTATCTTTGCGATGGAACGGATGGTCGTATATTCCTAACCCGGTCTATTAGTTTGATACTCAGAATATTCCATTCCATTGATAGCCCTCTGGCAAACATCGAGAAATGTTTAGTGGATCATTAAAAAAAATTGATTTTCCATACATTTTGATCGCGTATTGCAGTTTTATAGAAAACAGCAGATTTTCCCATGGGGGTGGGCGACACCTACAGAACGTCACCACCAAATCAAGTTTTTTACAGAAAATTAATAAAAACTTCATATTTTTTTCCTTTGGTCGTTATGTTACGTGTTCGATACTAAAAGGTGGAAAAAGGTAACTTGGTTTCGTTCAAAACTACCTACGCAGATTCATAATGTCAACCGGTACCAATATTTTAAATTTTAAGGCTTCCTATTTTTGCCGAAACCTTTATGCTTACACGTGATTTTTGTTTAAATGCCAAAGTTCATTCAAATTTCCATCCATCCATGCTAATATTATAAATGCGAAAGTGTGTCTGTCTGTTACTTCTTCACGCTTAGACCGCTGAACCGATTTAGATGAAATTCGGTATAGAGATAGTTTGAGTCCCGGGAAAGGACATAGGATAGTTTTTATCTCGATATTCCCACGGGAAACTTATGCGGGTAAAACCGCGGGGCGCTGATAGTTTCAAATAAACTAAAAGTGTGTTGCTTTTGTTTTTTATTTCGTTAATGGTCACAGGTCTTTCAGGTAACTTCGAACAAGGAGAGAGAATAGAATTGCTGTAGTAATCAGTATTACTTGGTAGATAGAAAGTTTTTCTTTTATAAAAGTAATAAATTCGCCATTAACTTCCATCTCGACATAATTCCTGATACCCACGAGTGGACAACACTTTTTCTTTTGAAAAATAAATCATGCGTTGAGCTAATATCAGACGCTTCACTGGAGTAAATAGATCACTCCAGTGAATGTTCATTTTTCATTTATTCCAGCTTTACATCACACCGACATTAAAAAGAGGCTCAATTATTTTTTAAAGTGCATTATTAAAAGCGCAAAAAGTTTTTGGTGGTTCGTTATTTTCAAAAAGGGTCCATCATCAATAGGTCAATAAGATATTTCCCTTTATTAAATCAATCTTACTTCCTCACAAATCTTTTTTAAGTGAATTCAGACATGCTTTCCTAGGATTAATTAAACTACTCCCTGAGGGCATAAAATACAGACATAGTTCATAATGTTCAGTCAATTTTTTTTGGGTACGAGGACCGTACAAAATTACCCATTATCCTGTACACAGGAATAAACGTTCATCAGATTCTTTCATTTCATTTTTGGATCATTCGGTAGGCAAGTGATGGATGCCGAGTCCCGAAATCTAGCATCATCGTTGGATCGGTTGTCTTATAATGAATTAATTTTTCACTTCTGATTCATTTTGTGTACAACTGTACAGTCATTTCACTTCGAGTGAAAGATAGAGAATGAAAGGCAAAAATGAACGCATAGTGTAGCATCTGTTGTCCGATTTTCCACGCCACATCCTTCAAGATCCACAGAAAATATCATTCAACCAATAAAACAGCATCATCAATTCCACTTACCGAAAGTCATTCCACAAAGTCCCGTCATTAAAGTAAGGCAGATGACCCATCCAACAGGTCCCTTGATAGTCAGGCCGAAGAGCAGGAAACCGAGGAGAAGCACCATTCCCGACTGCAGGAACATGATCAGCATCTGGACTATCACGTGGGAGAACAGGATCTCGGTACCTTGGAAAAAGAAAAATGGTTAGGCTTTTGTTTTTAGGCAAGCAACTAGACTGAAAGTAGAGTTTTTCTGTAAAGTTCACTTTGCATCTCACTCAAGTGGTTGCAGTCAATACCTAAGGCAGCGATTCTGTAAGAGTCTGACACTCCCTTCCGCTCCACCCAGAGCGGGAGGAGTCATTAAATGATTTCCCATCCAAAAAAAAAAACGAAAAAAAAAAGTGAATATTCGCAGATTCACATTTCCATACTGTTTTTTTTTTCTAAGTGATGTTTAGAGAATAATAACGGGTGTAAAAAAAAGACACCTAACGAAGCCAATAGTTACTTATACTCCCCGTCATTGTGATTTTTTTGTACCGGGCCATACCTAGGAACCTCCTGGTTGCGGAGATATTGAAGGTCAAAATTCCAACTTTTACTGACGTTTTTGACGTGATAACGTCTTATACGAGTAAATCGATGAACGCCCGCCGGCTGCACGCATGAAAAAGCATGACTCATTGTCACGTGCCGCCTGAGCCGAGTGTGCAAGCGATAGCGCGGAACAAGCGATAGAGGCACAATCGGATGTTTTCTTATGTAAACAGCGATTTTTAAAGTCGTTTCGCAGCAATTATTTTTCCTCAAATTACTTGGTTTGTTGTACAGAATGCGCAGTTGGCGGCTATGTGATGGGTCTTTTTATACCCTGTATGTAGTAACGGTATGGATGGACGGTGATTTTTGGGCAATTAGTGATTCTAGGGAAATTACCAAACTGAAGCGACAAAGTGTGTATTTCGCTTTTAAAGCTTTTCGTATTTCTACTATGACTTTCAACAGGATTTACATAAGCTTATCCTAGTTAGCTTAGTTAGTTAGCTTAGCTTAGTTTAAGTCAGTCTCCTATACATTTTTGACATTACGACCATCGTTATCTAAGTATACAGGGTTATTGGAAAAACACCAACACCCTCTTAAGAGGTCATTATACTCATCATTATGAACAACTTTTACTATGGGACCTAAACTGAAATCGCGAAAAAAAAATCTGCTGTGAAAAAATACAAACATAAATGTAGGGACATTTATGTTCACTAAAACGGATAAAAGCCGCCACTATTATCCGTTTTAGTAATTATAATAAAACTAAACAATGTAAAACTAACGTTTGTAATAATATTAACGTATAATCTTGTGGAGCACAACTTAACGTGCGTATTTTCTGCATTTTCATTCTAAAATAAAATAAATAACCAAAAAAAGCGATGAGGGCGCCGCCTTAACTATTTTGAATAGGTTAGGATTTGGATATCATAAGTCGTTTAACTATCCCAACGGTATCATCACAACGGTAGTATTTTCTCATTGTTTGTCTTATTTCTTTTTATTTGAGTAAGTATATTCGTGTATTTATGTATATTTATTTATGCTTATATTGATATGTAGTATGTAGGTATATGTATTCATTATATTCATAGTTTTAATAAGTTTATGCGTATGTTTATATTTAAAATATTTATTCCTCAATGTTCAGGATTGCACCTACCACTGTTTGTCTCTGCATCACCCAAAGGTTGACTGGTAGAAAATGCCTATGGCATTAAGTCCGCCTCTGTACATTTGTGCTTAAAGTATTAAATAAATAAATAAACCATTACACATAAGCTCTATTCAAACTATGTTTCAAATTAATATTATATTAAGTTAAACAAATATCAACTTTTTTTTAAAAGTAAAAGTTGATTTCAGAGTGACTGGCACTATTGAAAAATCATATACTTTTAGGCATTATAAAACTTGCGTTTTTTGCGTTTAGGTCCTGTAATCCCCTTATTTTGACCTTTTTTTTACTGACCCCGGGGCTAGGCAAAGGTCTCCAAGTCCTTCAACGAACTTTTTTGTAAATTGGCCCTAAGTATTTAATATTTTTCAAATCAGCCTTAGGTACCTAAAAAAAAAAACAAATTTTGGCAAAAACCTGCTAAAAATATACAAGAACTTCAGAAAAATATTGAAAAAATTACTATAAAAAGCTCCTTTCATACAGGACGTTACTACCAATTGCTTATAAAGGCAACATCAAAAACGAAAACGTAAATATAAAAGCCAGCACATTGTTACTGGAAAAAATATTTTTAGGTAAGCATATAATATTCCATTAATGGTAGATTCCTGAGGCATTTATAAATTACCTTTCAAACAAACACCTATGGGTCAAAATCCTCTTTATATTTCATTTTCCTTCAATACAAATAACCATTTTTGTTGAATGAAAACACAACGTACGACGTATAATCATTTCGTAGTATCATATTTTTTTTGTCTTATTTACTTTATTCTTTATAGATATTTTAGACAGCATAAAGCCTAGGAAATTAAAAAAAATTGAAGGCTCAGTTCATCTTGGATATTACTGACGTCATTTAAGAAATAGCATCGTGAGGAAAGCGCCCCACGGTTTCACCCGCATAAGTGTCGATCCCGTGGGAATATCGGGATAAAAACTATCCTTTGTCCTTTCCCGGGACTCAAACTATCTCTATACCTAATTTTATCTAAATTGATTCAGCGGTTTAAGCGTGAAGAGGTAACAGACAGACAGACAGAAACACTTTCGCATTTATATGGATATACATAATAATTATAAGTTAATATATCGCAGGACAAGAGAATCAGAGGGGGAAATTCTCGTAATTTTAAATTCTCAGTCTAATCTCAGTCTCAATCTTTCAAAAATACCTGTAATTTCTCTACATTTTTGACATTTGTTTGTCGCTGAGATGAGACTGCGAGTAGATTTTGAACTTTCAAATTACGAGAATTGGCCTTTTGAAATGCTCTTTGGCGCGGCAGGAACAGAAATGGTCGTAATATCCATTTATGTACAAGGATCATGCTGCCGTCAAAGCTTGTCTAACAACGTAACCTTAGAAACCAGAAAGTTTTTAAACACGGACCCGGGTTGGCAGAAGCAAGAACCTGCTCAAGTGGAGATTCATCGATGACTTTGCGCTAGAGTGTAAATGTGGCCCTGTTCCACATGAGCTGCGTGTCCTGTCAGCAGCACGTTACATGAACTGATGGACGCTACTGAAGGTGCCAAATTCGTAGCCAAATTCTGGTTTGACTCTATTTATATTGCCATCGACACGCTACAAAGAAGAAAAGTAATTTAATATAGCTTACCAGTTATTCCTGAAACCAGTGACCTCTCCAGAATACCCTCGTTCCTCTCAGCCAACATGGAGCCAGAAGTCAGAGCGACAGCCAAGAAGAAGACGATTCTGTCGACAAAAATATGATTAGAAGTGTTTTATAGGTATAATCCCGCTTTCCATAGCCAGAAGCAACAGAAGGCAAGGACACTTGACTACGACCTCCAAAGATAGTCTTTGGAGGCGAGAGGCCACGCAGCCTTCTTCAACTCGTGAAAAACATAATGTAAGGCCATCAAAAGAAAATCTAT
Organism: Hydraecia micacea; assembly: GCA_914767645.1. Classification (NCBI taxonomy): domain Eukaryota; kingdom Metazoa; phylum Arthropoda; class Insecta; order Lepidoptera; family Noctuidae; genus Hydraecia; species Hydraecia micacea. The sequence continues at coordinate 4,022,824 of OU611798.1, forward strand.
AACTGTTTCTTATATTATATAAAAAGTTCTTCTAAATTTTCTTCTCTAATGGCATTATGATAATACTTACGTAAGAATAACTCCGGGGCCCGCAAAGTCTGTGAAGTTGGGCACGTCCAAACCGTAGACGGGCTTGTTAAACTGAAACAAAAGAAATTCTATAGTTAGTATTACAAACATCACGCCTATATCCCCCGAAGTGTAAGGTAGAGGTGTGCCCACATTTCGTTAGTTATGTTTTAACACATTGAAGGACCGATTTATTTCGGTCTGATCTCCTGAACCACGTCCGAGACAATTGCAAAGTCGGAAATGTTTATGTGCACGTGTCTACGTGCTGACGCTACTCGTCACCACGCACACATTCACAGCGTGTTTGTACAGACGCCCAGCACATCAAGCTACCCGAAACTATCAAATTTTCCCAATAAACTTTGAACCTTGTGCTTTAGCGATAAAGTTGAAAATCTATTAAAGAAATTTGACAGATTGCAGTAGCTTGATGTGCTGGCGTCTGTACCACAAGTAAAGCGCGCGTCGCTTCATGAGATAAAAAAAAACGTGTGTGCTTATGACCACACGATTGAAGTGAAGCTTCAGTATTGCGTATTTGGCTATGAGAGGAAGAGAGAAAGAAAATGTGCGCGCGCACTGCTGTCTCTTGCTTATATCGCCCATTCAACTGCCGTTCGCCTCGCCCGATCACACTTTTCGTAACGCTTACGTCACGCGTTCGCCAGCTTACTCCCCAAGTCAAACGTGCGTAAAGAAGTTTCACTTCAAAATAGTGTAAGACTAAACATCATTGGATACTTACATAGACAGGGCTGGCCATGATTCTGGATGGCAGGTCGCAGATCTTAGCCAGGTGCTCCGTTGCCTCCAAGAAGGCAAGCGACAGGTCTCTGTTCAACATCCATTCGACTTGCTTGTCTGTGAACAAAGAAGAAAGAAATTAACAATCAATTATACATGGTTATTGGAAAAACACCAACAACCTCTTAAGAGGTCATTGTACTCATCATTATGAACAACTTTTACTATGGGACCAAACTTGAAATCGCGAAAAAAAATCAGCTGCTTCCTACATTTATGCTCGTATAACTCGTCAGAATGTAGGGAACAGCAGATTTTTTTTTTAAATTTTGTACTGAGTCTGGTGTCAGTTTTTTGCTCTAGCGTTTCATGACCAATGGGCAAATAGCTTCAACTTTCTGACTAACTGACCGACTCCTTGTCAATTCAAAAGTGGTTTAATTAAAATAAATGCTTTGAATTTGAGTTTGATCGCGGCTGCCACGAATGCACTTCATCATCATCTGCCTAGCCTTTTCCCAACTATGTTGAGGTCGGCTTCCAGTCCAACCGGATGCAGTTGAGTGTCAGTATTTTACATGGAGTGACTGCCTATCTCAGGACCTCCACAACCCAGTTAATGGGTATGAAAGAATGCACTTATAGATACTGTAAAAGTTTGAATCTGCAGTTATAAAATGGATGACAATAAACATATTTTTCCGCCTCAAACGCGACACAGAAAGTAATGCCTTCCACAGCGACAAACATCATGATAAATTCTCATTAAGTATGTCGTAGGACACCAAACATGCCTCTTAGAACCCATACATTTAACCAAATTCAACCCTTTGCTCTCAGTAAACAAGTAAGCTGGGGTGTTTGTTACCCCCTAGCAATAAAAGCCACCTCATCCGGAAACCCGTGTCTAATAATGGTACATTAATTTTAAGAAAACCCTAACTTTGGGGGTCGAGCAGGCCTCGTGATTGACTGTTTAATTAAAGGTGATTGCAGCAGGTCGTGAGTTACAAATAGTTACAATACAGGTCTTTTACTTCTGGCTGACTGGCGATTCGGTACGTGTACTGAATTCAAAGATTACTGTTAATTACATGGACATCTGGTTTTAGAAATAGGTACAGACGCCAGCACATCAAGCTACCCGAAACTGTCAAATTCTCCCAATCAACTTTGAACCTAATGCTTTAGTGATAAAGTTGAAAACCTATTAAATAAATTTGACAGATTGTAGTAGCTTGATGTGCTGGCGTCTGTATCTTTAAGGGATGCGCTAAGCGCTAAGCTAGTCCGCAAAATTAACATTGTTGTAAGAGTATGTTGATTGTTAGGCCTACGCCACACTTGGCGGAAATTCCGACGCCGAAATTCCGTGCGGTAAATCCGGAACAGACGCAGAAGGCGAGTGGTCGGCCACGGAGCGACCGATCTTCCGCGTAGTGTGCCCGTTATTAGTCATTTATATGCAATAACATGTATACGCGGAAGATCCGCGACGGAATTTACGTCAAGTGTGGCGTAGGCCTAACAGTCGCGAATCATATTTTATATGATTTGCGACTACATTCTCTACTTTTGCGATTAGCTTTCCTTTTGTATACTCCCCTTACCTTATCCTTTATTCTTTATAACTACCCATTAAATTTTTATCTCCAAGTCCACTTAAGCCAGCTAATGAAGATCAAACAATACACTTAACCCTACTACGTCTGAGTAAATAAACAAACGGTTAATCTCTTTGCTGAACCCCGGTTTAACCTCAAAACGAGTAACGAACGAACCTACGTCAGAAATGAAGTTTGTAATCAAAAGTTACGGGATTTTGTTTCGAGAAAAACGTTTTTAAATTGGAAATTGTTTCAAATAAAAAGTTGGTATTCAATACATTTTCAATTGACACTTATTTAGTTGATATTAACAAATGTCAAGGACCTCACATTCTAGTCAAGAAAGAAACGTAATTCATTTGTTTGATTCGAATCATGATGGATAGTTTTGAATTTAATCGTGAACGGGCGCCGTCGGTTGAGACTGGTCATCTCTTAACTGCCAAGGCTTATTTTTAAACTTACATTTTGAATTGTTTCTTCATTTGTGTATTTTATTTTAAATTGTTCTCACATATAGAAGCAACAATAATAATGTACCCAGGATTTTGTAATATATTGATTTAAAAGAGTGTCCATGGAGTTTCTTGCCTGTTCTTCTCCATAGAGATCTACGTTTTGGAATGGGCAACTAGCTTCAATTTTCTGACTAACTGACCGACTATTTAATTTTGACAATTCAAAAGTGCCTGTACATGGTTTAATTGAAATAAATGCTTTGAATTTGAATTTGAATCGCTGTCAAAATCACAGTGGTCTTTATGATCAGTACTATAACGTTGCTGTAAGGAAGCTGAGCTGTCAGAGGTAAAAATGGGAAAGGACTGTAATCACCAAATACCTACTCGAATCGCGTCTATTTAGAGATAAGTATGCAGGACCGTCGGATATAGTTGAAGTTTAGTAAGAAACCGATGGATGTTGTCGACTGAAATTTAATTTGATTAATAAGCTGTTTGTTTTCTATTAATAAAATTAAATTTTATTCGAGAACATCCATCGCTTTCTCACTAAACTTCAACTAGGTATATCCACGATCCTGCATACTTATCTCTTTTGTTGACTGTACATGTCTAGTCGTGAAAAAATCTATTCAAGCATTCACAACGATTAGGAGTTTTTGTTGGGCTTTAGGCGCGGGAAGGAAAGACGAGCGAGAATCCGTAAATTCGACCTCATTTTTTGCCCTAGTAAGAATACACTTGTACCTAATCTGTACCTAACCAACTTTTCTAGTTACTGTTATTATAGTACGTCAGTCTGAACGCAATTTCTGAAACAAGTTGATAAAACGAAAACATAAAGGCTGAAAAGTAAAAAAAAAAAACTAACAATGTTGATTACAAGGTAGACATGATCTGCGTCACGAAAAGTTTTAAAACTGCAAACTCAAAAAGTAACAATATTTTTAAGTCAAAAGGACTATCGTTGAAACTGGGACAGCATACCATTCCTGAGAATAACTTAGTTTTAAGTTAAGATGTAGGCAAAAAGGTTTGGGAATGAAATCTTTTTGGGTAGTCCAAAATTATGTATAGAAAAGAAAAATCTCTCTAAGGAGCTCCTTGACTTGTTATCCGTACTTTTTGGTGAGTTCTGCATGCGAAAAAGAAGTTAGAATTTAGTGACCAAATAATTTACTACCTGCGTTTCGTCTGAGCAAACCTTGCGTGCTCTAAGAATAAGCTACTGTATTCCCTTGGGCGTATTACTAAGGGGCTAAGGAATGTACACCACAGGACTGTCCCTCTAGAGAAAGCCATGAAAACCTTTAGTGCTTGGCCAGACTGGCAGTGCGGGGCGGGGAGCGGCGCGGGTGCGGAAACACGGGCGATCTGCCTGTCCGCAGTCGAGCGCGGCTTCTTTCTGAGTGTTGTCGTGTCCAGTGTTCGTCAAAATATAATTATGGATGAAGAAGACTTATTGTTACTAGAAAAAAGCTTGAACTAGTTTGAGACGGGGTCCCCGCGCGGCCCGCGCGCCAGCGCACTCACTGCGGCCACTTGTATGAACGAGCTATGGCGTGAGTTGCCCGCGCCCGCGTTTGCAGTCTGGCCAAGTACTTAGTATTTATGTAGATAAAAAATTGTATTAACAAATACATTATGTGATGGTCATATCTAGATAACGGATTAAGTATCCTACACAATTTCTTTTTCCAAACATGTAGGTAATCAAATGTGTTTTTGGATAAATAAAAGTCATTCTGAAATCAACTTAATTCACAAAGAAAAAAAGTTGATATTTGGTTAAGCGGCAATAACATCAATTACAGTGCAGCCGACGCGAGAATGCGTTCTTAACATCTGTAAATACAAACGAAAACGTGTTTTGCGAATTTGATCTTTATTAGCTACTAGACAGCACGCGTAGCATGATCGCCGTAGAAACGAGTTTTGTCGACGGAAGAATAGACAAAATGACAGATTGTAAAAATATTTGTACGTACCTATTCTACGCGTCTAAGCATGGCAATATAGATAGATAGATAGATAAACCGTTTATTCAGTGCAACAAATATGTAATTTTTTCTATTCTTCCGTCGACAAAACGTCGCCATGCTACGCGTGCAGGTGTCAGGATCGTATTCTCTCGAGTCTAGACAGCCGGACTGTCAATCCATAATCAATCGTAATTACAGAAACAAATAAGGATTTGAACATGGAATACATATTTTTTTTAGATCACTTTTGTCCAAGGCCTTGATAGTGGTAGATCACTAACTTCGACGATGACGTATTATTCAGCCAAATTCTATTTTTTTGACATTGGAAATTTCTTTTCGTTCGCTCCAGTATAGGCTCCGATTTCACGAAAATATATCTCGGAGAGTTGTGAAGATATGATATTAAAAAAAGGCTCAAAAGACGCGTATTTATGAGAGCTGTACGGTGCAAAAAGAATTCGAGAAAGTCAAAAACGAAAAAAGTTATGGCCAAAATAGTGAAAAAAAAAAAACATATTTTCCGAATTTTTGATTTTGGCTGGAAACGAAGATATAAAAAAATTTGAGAAAAACTCCTCTGGACAATTTAGTCAGCTATAATTTGAGCCTAAAACAAAGACGATCAGGTTAAGGGTTTGCCCTGTAACCTAACCTTTTTGAAAAAAGTCAGAACGACATTATCATTCAACGTTGTAGTTTTATTTTGTAACCTTTTCCTTATCCCGACTTTCTCGTCGCTCAGCGACAATATTTTTTCGAATTCCGTAGATTAATTTCCAATGTGCTCGATAATCGTGTGAGGCATGAAATCTGTGAATTTTTCCAAGATATACTGATTACTGCTGCTTTCAGTCGTTTGTCTGCAATTTCATTAAACAACGTTGTCCATTCTCATTCCTTAGAAAACCATTATACTTAAGGAAAAATACCCAGAATAACTTGCTACCATATTCTTCCGGCGTAACAGGAAAAATCCGTGCGTAAATATTCTTTCCACCTCTATTTTCCCAGAAAATTTGTAGCCCCTTGTGAAAATTAAGACAACTGACATTTAATTCAACAAATAGGGCCCGTATAATGTGACTCACGACAAGAAGGACCTTCGTTAGCGCAAGTAAAACTTGGAACTAATGATTCTGTATCTAGACAGGGCCAAATGAAATTAGCTAGCGAAAGTTCATAGACGTGATCAGTATCAATAATTATAATCAATTAATTACCCACGACTTCGTCCGCGTGGATTTTTTTCCGTGGGACCCTATTTTGTTATCTAAAATATAGTAGCCTAAGTTACTCCTTATTACATCAGCTATCTGCCAGTGAAAACCTCGTCAAAATCGGTCCAGCCGTTTCAGAGATTAGTCGGAACAGACAGACAAAAATTTAAAAAAATGATATTTTGGTGTATGTACCGTGTATACAACCATATGCATTTAGTAAACGCGTTTAGTAGGCAGATGATGATATAAAATTGAGGAAAAGAAAATAAGTACAAATCTAAATTGATTCCACAAACATGCATGATTATCACCTTGATTCCCATTCAAAATGAAACTGTAATACTTTCAAATTAAAGTCCATAACTCTTTATGGCTTCCCTATTTCAATAAAAAATAACATCAATGGTCCAATCACCGTGATTGGGACATGAAAACAAGTACCTATTAGTAGAGTACCTTCAATTTTAACGAGGGACCAACAAAACGTTAATTAAAGGGCGGGACATAATCTCCGTATAAAGTAGGCAAAAAAATATCAATTTGACCTTCATTTTTCCCCTCTCTTCCTTTTTTTACTGGTTGTATTTCCTGCGCGTGTCTCAAATTAGTAGATTGTTTGCCAAGGGAGCAAACAACTCTTTTGAAGGCGAGAGTGTTTAGTTGAATCCAGAGTGGAGCGACGGATTCTAGAGTAGAATCCCGAGCGTAGCAAGGGATTCAAACTACGTCACTCGAGCTTAAAATAGTGTTGCTCCCGAGGTGGACACTCTACATTTTACCATCCTCTATGAAAAAATAAGTAAGAGCAACTTATGAATAAGAATAGTACGTTTAAATAAACGTACTTAATTAATAATAATTGTAATTGTAATTGTTTATTAAAATTTGTAAGTAAATAAATATTTACTTACAAATTTTAATAAACAATTACGAACGAAGGCAGAATGCTTTTCGCGCGATTTTTTATTTTTTCACAAACTTATTTTTTAATTTAGCTCGCGCGCGTTTTATTTTAGCATACAGCCTGTTACTTGTTCATACAATGTTCGTGATTGATCTCTTTGGTGATTGGAACTTTTACATGTGCTTTTACTAACAATATCCACATTGCAAATTCAAAGTTGGTTTGCTTTTGTTTGTTTTCTATTAATTAAATTAAATTTTATTCAATAACATCCATCGGTTTCTTACTAAACTTCAACTATACCCGACGACCCTGGTTACTTATCTCCTTTGGTGACCGTACATAAATTAAATATTTTATTTACTTAGGATCTTCTTGAGCAAAGCTTAAGGGATCAGATCGTCAACGTTGAAACAAACAGGCTTGTTTGCCGACAATATAACGGATCAGGATCACTTCAGACGGTTCTAGACAATATTACGATCAATCATGCGAAAAACTATTATTTCTTATGTTTATTTTGATGTGCTCAGTGTCTTTGAAAATTAGATATTTGTGTGCTAGAGTACAGTCAGCCTCTACAAACTGTGTTCCATAATATTGTCTATACAGATATGTGTCTGTTTGTAATGTCAAAATAACAAATGTTTACTAAGTGGATATTATATGCAAGTAGGTATATACGGTACCCATATCAAAAAAGCTATTTTTTAATATTTTGTCTGTCTGTTTGTTCCGGCTAATCTCCAAAACAGCATGACCGATTTTGATGAAATTTGGTAAGGGTATACTTTAAACCCTTGTTAAGGAAATTGACTACTTTTTGACGACATACCACGCTGGAGAAGTCGCAGACGGAAGCTAATATGGAATAAGTTTTGTGGCTACACAATTTAATGATAAAATATTTTGTAACAAAGATTATAGACATTAAAATGAATTCTTGCAGGCGTGAATCATGTTGAAACTGTCTGTCACCGCCCCGGTTTTGCACGATTTCGACCTACACCTATGTATGTGGTATTAATTAGCTGGGTAGTTGCGTAAAAAAGGCTTTATAACAGTTCAACCACGTTCATTGCGTTATTTACATGCATAAATCGGCCCATAACTGAAGAATCTTTTATTATAATAATGACATATCGAGATTTTGAAAGAGACTGTTACATCAGTACTGCCCGTTCATATTTATTTGACCTCTGACAGCAGCAAGCTAATATCAACCTTATTGTAACGAGAATATAGATCACAATGATTTTGTCAGTGGCAGTAACCAACAGCAACCTTATTAGAATGAGAATAAAGATCACTGTGATTTGGAGATTTATTCCGGTCTGATCCTCTGAACCCCCCCCTCCACCCCCTCCCTCGATCCCCTGCTAGTTCGTCTTCTGTTTTAAACTTTGTCTTATCCACTATAAGCTTTCTCAATTGGCCTGTTGAAACAAGTCTGGAAGTTAACAAATGAATGAGTTAGGCTTTAAGGCCCAGACGCCATCAAAGCGGAGATGAGACGAGAGGAGAGGATATGTGTTAGAAACAACCAATAGGATTTCGTTATTTGCATAGAGAGGTATGGTGTAAACTTCACTCATCCTCCATAGAAAAGGAAGGATCCTCCGACCAGACTGGTGTTGTGTCTGGTTGGCAACTGTGTTGTATATACGCTAGTTGTGCAGCAAACTCTGCTTGCGCGATGCAGGATTTTGCGTAACGTTAATAGGATGCGTAGTTCGCATGTGTGCTTCGCACATCTCCGCCCATATCGGCTTTAATGGAGTCAGGGCCTAAGGCACAAAGGTACATTTGTACTACAAATTCTTATTGTTCTTCTGTTACAAAAGCTAAGCTAATTTCAGTTTAACAATGAAAGCAAAACTCTGCAATTTTAAAGGCGCATTTTCAATTAAAACGCCATACAATAGGGTTAAAAACAAAACCAATGGTAACGTTACTTTTTTCATTTGTAATTCGTGAATACGAGCTGTTGTTTAAGAGTTCGTTCATTTATATCAATGGCAGATTTTCAAGAATTTCCTAAATCGAGGTTGTTTTAAAATCAGACGCCATAAGCAACTGAAGTTTACAGTATTATTTATCCATTAAATACGCCATTTTTTTTTAATAAAGCCTAGGTACAGTCAACAAAAGAGATAAGTATGCAGAGTTGTCGGATATAGTTGAAGTTTAGTAAGAAACCGATGGATGTTTTCGACTGAAATTTAATTTGATAAATGAGCTATGTGTTTCCTATTAATAAAATTAAATTTTATTCGAAAACATCCATCGGTTTCTTACTAAACTTCAACTATATCCGACGAGCCTGCATATTTATCTCTTTTGTTGACTGTACCTATTATTTTTCAGTAGATTTGCCGTCTGCTTAATTATCTGGATTTTGACAAGAATAGACTGCTTGTATTCTAGGGTTAGCATTTGCAAACCCATTCGTCTTTTGAAGAGAGACAATGAAAATGGTCTTCACAGTCTTTTTGAAAAAACATTTTGCCTGGTTTACATGAGCTAGCGTTGGCTATTCTTGTCTTAATTATTTTATAATTAATAATCATATCAAATTGTTTATAATTTTTTTCGTTTTTATTGCTGAATGGGCCCGCCCGCTCTTGATCTCGATCACGCCTGATGGAAAGTGATGGATGAGGTCTATGATGGAACGAGTGTGCCCAGAAGATTTGTTTACTAGCGACTAGCCAGTGTTGAGCTCGGTTGTTACGACTTGAGAAAACATCGAGTTTTCCTTATTATGAGCAAGCTTAGCATAATCAGCATATAACGTGTACACAGGCCTCCTCTCGGTGAGAGGGAGTGGGCCGTAATCATCATCTTAACAATCAATGTCACATGTCTTCGAAATTCTAGGACATGTCGGTTTCCTCACGATGTTTTCCTTCACCGTTTTGAGAGCCCAGTGGTGATAAAATTTTACACAAAATAAAGCGCCTGTCTAGGTTCAAACCTAGGGCCACCACTGCTCTTCAAGCAAGCTTAATATTAATGTTTTATATACATATAAAACCTTCCGGAATAAATTCTCTGTCTACTTACCTTTTCTATAATATATCCTAAGATGTTATAGAAAAAGCTAGCTTCTTGGTAGTTCATGTAAACTATATAGGTACTTACTCCTTAATCACTTAAAGCATTAATGTATAAACTAAAACCGTTATATCTTGTTTAAACATAAAATTTGACGATATAAAAGTAACTCTTCAGTTATTTTCTACAAAATCAACATGATCATCACTTACCGGTCTCATCCATATGAGCTTCCATATCGGAACTCTTGACAGTCCAGAAGCTGGCCTTCCTGGGGTCTGTGATCCTCAGCTGCAAGGACTCGGAGAAGTTGGCAGCGAACACCAGAACAGCTCGAGCTTTGCCATGTGCTGCTTCTTCCATAGCCAGCTCTTTGTTTGGGTAGTATATCTAGCAGAGACCATAGATATTATGAATTAGTTTTTCTTTTATACTTCATCCGTCGCTTTCCAGCAGACGAGGTCGACGTCAAGCAGGCCATTTGGCACAATTTTTTTTTTTTAATTACCTAATTGGCTACGGTCAGCTGTGCGTCATCCAGTACTACTAGTAACACATATAAACTACGAAAACTGCTCTTATTGGAACGGAATAAAAGCGCTGTCAACATGGTATCAGGTTGACAGTACCATATGTTTGGTAAAGATTAATGTTCTCAATTTTAACTGCCTCGAAGTTAATATAAACTTATTGCACAGGTTAATGTGGTATGTAGGTAGTTAATGTGGTATGTAGGTAGTTTTCCATTAAATTTTCAACCCAATGTTTAAGGCGACTACATGACCTAAAGCGCGGTCTTAGTCGGACTGCATAGAAAAGAAAGAGAAGCGCGATGACACAACGCTGGTAATTTATTGCAAAATATGAAGCAATTATTTATTTAGGTACAAAATGTTTTTGTTTGGACTAAAAAAATAAAACAATAGTGCTTTAGAATGTTTCTTGTAGAATAATTGGACAAAAAATCATGATGATTGTATGTATATTAGTATGGTTTTTATTGTAAAAAGAAAGTTTTTAGAGGTATCTTCATGTTTTTTTTTTCTATCGTATCAAATTAGTTGCATTATGTTTTCAACACACTAATATCCTGAAGAATGTCATATATTTTTCTGATTTTGTTTACTGAAGTCGATCATATACTTTTGTTGTTTCTAAAACTTGCGTTTTTTGCGTTTAGGTCCTGTAAGCCCCTTAATTTAGTTTAAACGTTTACCATAGCTTTTACCACAGCTTCTAACTGCCTCACAGTTAGTTTTACTACCTGCATTAACAAGCTTCCGGCCTGTTAATGCCTGGTATGAGTAACGTCACTATTACTAGATGTAAGCTATCGATTTATTACTAGATATAAGCTATCGGTCTTTTTTTTAAATACAATGACACCTGATACAGTAAGGAATCCTGAACGAGGTGATCCGGCAGAGAACTAAAAAGTTAATGACATAGCTCACACAGAATAAGTAAGCTGAAGGCAATGGACCGGCCATATTAGCCGTAGAACTAATGACTGTTGGGGTAGTCGTGTTCTGGAGTCTCCACTCCAGTACTCGTCTATCCCAACGGTCATCGGTTACCGCGAATCGGCAAACATAAGGTAGGACGCCCTCAGGCTCAGTGGACTGACGATCTTCGCAGGGTGGCTGGTAGCAGCTGGATGAGTTGCCGAGAATCAACCTTAATACCGTGCAATTAGAGGCCTATTTCAAGAAAACACATTTATCACAACTCACCAAGTTAGATTGTCGTTTCGACAAAAAGTCCAGATATTCACAGCTGAATCTCGTTAAATTCCATTCGTACGTATTGGGGTCCTGCGGGCAGAGGTTCTTGTCGTAATCACAGAGGGGTTCCGTAGAGTTGACTTCGTAGTTCACCACGGCGATCGGTAAGCCGACCGGGTAGTGACCAATGGCAAGGCAGAAGAATATCATTTGGGAGACTGGGAGGCCGAGGAGGAAGGCTAAGGCACTGGAATGAAAAAATCAATTATTAGGGACACATTTTAAATATTGTAATTCTAAATACCCGAAGCAAGGAAAAAGAGATTTATAGACGACTCCGCCTTAGAGTATAAATGTGGTGCTGTTCCACAAACGATGAGACACTTATTATCATGTCCTGCGTGTCCTGTCCGCTGCACGTTACAAGAACTGATAAACGCTAGTGATGGCGCCAAACATGTAGCCGAATTCTGGACCGAGTTCATTTAGATTTCCATCGACATGCTAAGAAGAAGAATACCCGTTTTGACTTACATTAGGCATTAATATAGATGCCATCTAGTGTTAGTGATAAGCGGCATAAAATTGTGGCTCTAGTGAGATTACCCATGGCCAAACTAAAAGAAAGATAGACCCTGGACGACTTTTGTAAGAGTTTCCTATACACCATGGCGGTTTAATGGCGACATTAATTTAACACACGTGTTTCGAGTTTTCGTTTTATGAATATACTAGCTGCACCCCGCGGTTTCACCCGCATAAGTGTCGAACCCGTAGGAATATCGGGATAAAAAGTGGCCTATATGTTAATCCAGGGTATCAGCTACTTCCATACAAAATGTTATCAAAATTGGTCTAGCCGTTTGAGCGTGAAGAAGTAACAAACATATAAACACAAACACACAAACTTTCGCCTTACCGCGCAACTAACATAACTAACGTTTTGAAATCGATCGTCGGACAGTTGACCAGACACAACACCCGTCTGATCGGAGGATCCTCCTTTTTCTAAGGAGGATGAGTGAACATTACATCCTGTTCCTCACACTTCTATAATCTATTTAAATACAGGTTTGTATTTTCCCAATTCAGGGCAAAGGCCTCCCTCTCACTTTTCAGTCCTTTCATTAGATTGGCATCTTTCAAATTCTAGACGAAAAGCTGGTATTTCGAAATAGTTTACAACAATTTTTGGTCCTACACTTACGCAAAATTCCTAAACAAACTCAAGAAGTTCTTCCAAATTAAAGCCTTCATGTGGTGCCACTTCATAGGCATATACATCTCTAAGCTCCTGCGCGGCTTCTCTTCTGGGGGCATCGCCTCTATGGGGTTGATCAGCTCTGGGGTCACCACCACGCGGCCCTTGCTGCTCATAGACACATTGTCACCGAATTCACCAGATATTTCACCGATTTCTGCTTCTTCTAAGTCTATTGCAGACGGATTCTGAAAACAGATTTAAAAAATCTGATAAGTCTACTTGTTTTTCGTCTGTTTGTCGGTTTGTCTGTTTGGATGTGAGAGATTGTTGATGTATTAGGTATGTTGAGACTTTGTGTACTCCCTCGTCACATTTTCCCTAAAGGTTCATTAGAAAACCAGCGTCAGACAGCATCTGTCTGGTATTAATGCTGAAATGAACCTTTTTGGCGCAGCCGTGAGGCACACACTATTGTTTTCTGAAACATTACTTTTATTTTGTTAATTTTCTATTTTATGTTTCACAAACTTTGTCCAAAAATTTTTTTTCTTTCTTTAGATTATGTATTTGAACAGGTTCAACGTAAAAAGTACCAAACCAATATGGTTAATTTTTATACTCAAATATAGTATAGAACTCGGAGTAGTGATTAAGCCTTTTGCTAAAAACCATTTAGATAGGTAGATAGATAAACTGTTTATTCAGTGCAACAAAAGACACAATACAGGCATTAAAAAAAAACATAAAAAAACATTTGGATCTAGAAGTGCTGAATAAAACAGATAAATAAATATCTTATAAAATTTGATAGTAAACGCAAAATGACTGATATAAGTACATAAGTCTACATTGTCAGACGCATTGAAACACACGTCAGTACACTTGAACTATGAAAAACACCCTTATATAGCTATGAAATAAGGACGATGAATTTTTGATATCTTATACCACGTCATATCCTCCTATTCTTAGCCAAAATACTTACTGGTATAGCTGGAAGTTCCACTCTCTCCACCACATCAGCGAGGATACTGGATCTCCTTCTCTTGCCCAAGTTCTGGAGTACCGACAGCTTCAAGAACACGTCTTCTAAGCTCTCGCCCTGGTAGCGACGGATCAGCTCAGTTGGTGATTCTTCTGCTAAGAATCTACCGCCTCGCATGAGTCCGATCTGGAAGAAATACGAGTAAATGAAAAACGATAAATTTTATATACACAAAATATTTTTATATATATAATTATGTGGTTCATTAGGAAGGATCTACATACCACAAGGTCAATTCTCGTAATTTAAAACGTTCAAAATCTAGTCGCAGTCTCATCTCGGCGACAAACAAATGTCAAAAATTTAGGGAAATTAGAGGTATTTTTGACAGAATGAGAATGTTCTTAAAATATTATACAGGTTGTTTATTCCTAGTTCAGGTAGAATCCAATTATTTCTTACCTACCTGTAGTTTCAGATCCTATTTTTTTAACATATTTACATAAATCAATTATCTCAAAAAACAATTTCAATTTCATATTTTACGCTCTCAAAGTTCACAAAACATCAAAATTAGATCTAGCCATACTAACTTAACTGAATAAACACACATTCAAAACAAAATTAAATAAATAAATAAACCATTACTTACGATGTCAGCCTGTTTAGTCTCATCTATGTAATGAGTCGTGATGATGACAGTCGTGCGTCCACCCTTAGTAATATCGACCAGATGGTCCCAGATGCTGCAAAGAAACATTTAAATAATTAAAAATGTTCATAGTGAACAGCATTTAGAATTTTCGGCCGAACATTTTTGCATAGACCAAAACTGTTAGAATTTGTAATTAATTTATACCTAGCCAGGGTTTAAAATAATTACAAATTCTAGCTATTTCGGTTTGATGCATAATTAAAATTTTTAAGCTTGTAACAATTTTAATGCAATATTTATAGGTAATTTAGGATGTCAAATTATTTTCGGAAAAGTTAAATTTTTGTGGTCTCATTATTGTTTAACAGCGCTAAGAAGCTAACAGCTATGCTATTCATAATTTTATTTTCTTTAAAAGTTGCCAACTCGAAGTGTCTTCTGTACGCACGACGACATATCAAACTATATGTACATTTCCAGTATTAGATGATTTCTCATTGTACAGACGCCAGCACATCAAGCTGGCACATCTGTCAAATTTATTTAATAGATTTTCAACTTTATCGCTAAAGAATAAGGTTCAAAGTTGATTGCGAAAATTTTACAGTTTCGGGTAGCTTGATGTGCTGGCGTCTGCACGAAAAGCCGCAACATTGCGAGGTCAGCTAAAACTGAATATGTATAGCTTGATATTATATTGTCGTATATACGTAGGAATCAATGCGAGCTCTTAGGCCCTTTGAGCTCTTAGGCCCTTTGAGCTCTTAGGTCCTTTGAGCTCGTAGGTCCTTAGAACATACGTTTTTCTTCCTCTGATTAACTACGGTTACTACGCGCCGATATGTAGGCACGGTCGTCAGTGTTTTATGGATCACTATGGAAGCTTGTTGACACACACGTTTTTTTCCACGACGCAGCTCATACGCCGTACAGTGTATAAAGGGCTTTATCCTGTAAATTTTATACCAATTGCATTCAAACGCGATTTTAAACCATTTAAATGTTTGACTTATAATTTTATAGTTATAGTTGTATTGTCTCTGTACAACACCCCATAATGTATATCTGCTGGGGAAACTGTGCTGCTGAAGAGTTTGTTGCATCACCTCTTCTTCCCAGTGAAAGCACTAGCATGTGGTGGAGTTTGGGTGTTTTGGGGGACTGTCTTATGTAATTTTGACGTTCGAAAAGTGCTGATTCTTAGCCTAATTTGAATAAATGACTTTTGATTTTTATTTTGAATCAGTAGTCTATATATAAAATTCAAAGTCCCGACTGAATGATATATCAACGCACAGCAAAGCCTAAACCGCTGGTTCTACAGACAAGAAATGTGTTCTTTGTGAAGAGTGGGTATCCACTAAGAAAGGGTTTTTCGAAATTTCACCCCTAAGAGGGGGAATGGAGGGAGGGTGAAATTTTACGCGGATGAATCTGCGGGTAGAAGCTAGTTGAAGATAAAATCATGTTCACAGGTACAATTAATCAATAAGTGACTGTACAGCTTAGGGCCTATTTTCATAAAACGATTACCACAACGACCTTATTTGTCACAGAGTAGAGGCTTGAGTCCCAGCTTTGTAAGCTGACTATAGTTTTTCTCAAAATAAACTCACCCCTGTCGCAACACAGGGTCGACTCCGACTGTGGGTTCATCGAGGATCAGCAGCTCAGGCTCGTGGATAAGGGCGGCTGCCAATGAAGTCCTTCTCTGTTGACCTCCTGACAGGTTCTTGACTTGTCTGTAATAAAAAAAAACACCTTATTAACTTGTTCTCTGTCTCTTAGCCATTGTCCCATTGATAGCCAAAACGCATATTAACTAATAATTATAATACTGATTTATATAATTATGGATGTTTGTAACGTTTATCTTTTAGTATGCCTTTCAGTGGCGAAGGGCGAATTTATGACAGAGGTAAGCCGGAGCAAAGAAAATTCCAAAAGAAAATTTCAATGATGAATTGACTATAGAGTGGTTATGTTCTGATCTTTCGAAGGGAAGCCGGTGGGAATCGAGTTGTATGGTACCTTCGCCACTGATGCCTTTAGTATGCTATATCACACTAATATTATAAAGGCGATAGTTTGTGAGTGTGTTTGCATGTTTGTTACTTCTTCACGCAAAAACTACGGCGTTTCCTATCTGACTACTCTGAGAAGAAAGGCCGAAACAAACTCTGAAGTCTCTTTTAAAGCCCAGACATAATCTTGGTCAGATCATGTGAAGACTATGTAGATTGATGTCTGAGGTGGTATTTTGAGGAAAGAACTACACAGATTGAGTGGAGCTGTGCAGTCAGTGCACGCATTTGTCAGTAGGTAATCGTGCAGCTCAACTCAATGTAATTGCACAACGATTATATTAGCCAAAACATCTCAGATCTTCTTTTAAATGACGTGATGCTATCTCTTTCGTAGTAAATCTCAAAGAAATCGCTACTGAGAGATTATAAGTTGATGGTAACTTATAATCTCTCAGTAGCGATTGCTACGGCACCTAAAACAGCAAAAAAAAAATTCAGGTATGGACTTTAAAACTTGAACCTGAAAACTTTTTTGCGGTGAAACCTCAAACAGTATATCTAAGAATTGACAGCAAAAACATTACTTAATTTTTTAGATCCATCAATCAGCGTAGTATTTGCTTTTTCAAGAAGACATTACTCACTAAGAGCTATTACGCACTGTCGTCTGGTCGCCGGCGACTTGGTCCCTCGGCGATCAAAACATAGGCATCATCCGGCGACCAAGTGCGTAAACACCTATTTAAACTATAGTAAGTCACAATCGCCGGCGACTCGGAGCTATTACGCACTGTCGACTGGTCGCCGGGCGGCGACTCGGTCGACATCGTCTGTGATTGGCGGAAGATGACTATGTTTTGGTCGAGGAGGGACCGAGTCGCCGGCGACCAGTCGACAGTGCGTAATGTGCCTTCATCATCTCATACAAATCAAATTAATGTAAAACTTACTTGGTAGGGTTTGGTAGTTGTAGCAACTGGATCAAGAAGTCTATGCGTTCCTCCACCTCTCTGGTTGTCATGTTGGCGATCCATCCGAAGTAGATCAAAGTTTCTCTGATGGAAAACTCGCCAAAAAGTGCTAGTTCCTGTAACAAATAATATTATGGTCTTTTGTGAATGTTATCGTTGTTTAAAAATGTTTTCTTGTATCAGGTATGCATTTATACGGGGTCATATTAAATTTGCTAGCGAAACTTCGCAGACGTTATGGGTACCGATATCTAAACCTGATAGGTACATAGAACAAAATAAATAATTATTATGTCTGGCTAGCAGAAAGTAGATTCGAGCCTGGGTGTTTTCGTATGTGTGGTTTGTATCTACAGGGACAAACTGCAGTCGTGATGAGTATCGATATCTAAGCACTATACTGTAGCGGTGTCTACAACATCACATGCGAACAGCGCATCATACTGACGTCACGCAAAATCCTGCATCTCGCAAGCAGAGTTTACCGCGCAATTAGCATATATACAACGGCCCGACATGAATCATTGGGCAGTAATTGCCCGCCAGACACAACACCCGTCTGGTCGAAGGATCCTCCCTTTTCTATGGAGGATGAGTGATCTTTACACCCTGTTCCTCATACCTCTATAATACATTAAAAATAAATTAATTTAATATTTTTGCGTGCGGCTACTATTACTTAGTCACAAGCCCCTCTCGACAGCTACACCTATTCCTATTTTATTGGTCAAGGCTCGTTATATTTAATATTCAGCCACTAACGTATCTTTACAATACTTCACTGTATCTGTTGGTTTAACAAAGTGATTCATATTAACATGCTAACGACAAAATGCTTAGGCAAACATCTGCTGGATTACCTTCGGCGATGATGTAGTGTGGGATATGGATTATAAATGTCACTGTCTACCTGTCGGCAAGAACTAAAATCATAAACAAAACCTTAGTTTCGTGTAGTTTTAGGGTGTCTGGGTATCAGTTTATGAAATTAATTTGAAGAGATTTTGTCGAGTTGATTGGATTTTTGGGAATTTGACAGCCGTGTTTACACCAGGCTACAAGGCATGTATTCTACAAATTATGTCAACGAGTTTTTATGTGCACACACGACTAAATATTAAGCTATGCACTTCCAGTTTTAGCTGATGATTTCTTTACGTTAATTCCAAGCGCGCATCTTTACATTACTTCAGCTATATTGTCACTGTTTTCTTCCAAACAAAATCCTAATACAAAATATTTGTCAGCTCATCCTAAACTCGCTTGACTGTTCGAATGCATCCAGAGTTATTATATTGCCAGCCTGCACTACATAAGGTCGACTTTGCCGGACAACCTTTATAGTACTTACAACTTCTTGACACACAAAGTCGTAAACAACAACGACCTACTATTTTCCAAGGAAAACAAAGAAACATTAAACGAAACGTAAACTACCATCAACAACACAAATCATTGTCATCTAAACATGTTATGGGTCGTTTTCCTGACTTGTTTTACATCCATTATCCATTGTTTCTTTTCTACTTCAGATAATTTGTAATAGTGAAATGAGTCAGTGATTGCTTGAATTGCTACTTAGCCCTCTTCTCCTCTCGTAATTTTGCTGTGTCCGACAGGGTCATATTGATCTTTTACTCTATTATACCATCTATGTAATACATTATGGAATGCAATAAAGAATTGAGTATTGATTTGTTTGTGGTGTTTTACATTGTATGAGAACGTGACACGCTACCGGCAGCGTGCGGCGACGTCACGACGGATGACCGTTCGTTGATGTTCGTTGTCGCCGTCGCACCTGGCGGTCGCGGGTGGCGTGCGAGCGAGACCGCACCCGTGTATTTACGAACACAGCATTCGGCCGTCGTCGGTGACGGACGGCTACACGTCGTCGTCGGTCGCGGTCGGCGTGTGGTCAGATGGACCCGAACCTAACTTTGTAAGCAAATCTGTACCTATTGCTTACAAAGTAACAACGTTGCACTAAATAAGTGCTTTGGTAGTATTTTTTACATAATACGGTAGGGGCTCGAAGGTTAAGCTGCGCTTGCCGAGGTCGGTCCGTAGATGGGTGACCATCCATAACATAAATTAGACTCCTCCTTACCTCACTTTATACGACAACATTGATTGATGTTCGATACGATATGGAAGTTCTCATATGCCCTTCATAGACTAAGAAAAATTACAAATCTACCAACACTAATAACGGCATACCATGGTTACGTCAGCTCTAACCTTAGATACGGCCTAATATTCTGGGGCAATAGTGTTGACAAAGAACGCGTTTTCATTGCACAGAAACGATGTGTCAGGGCAATTTTCAACCTACAAAAAACTGAATCCTGTGAACCATTTTTTAAAAAGATGAATGTATTAACATTACCGTGTCTATATATTTTTGAGGTCGCAGTTTTTGTTAAAAATAATATCGATCTATTTAAATATCGAACGCGTATACGGCATCAGGACAAGCTAGACATAGTGCCTAGTAGGACGGATTTCCTGCACAAAAGTGTTTTCTGCTCGGCCCCGCGTATTTTCAATAACATTCCAAGGCCGATAAGAGCAATTACTGAAACAAAATCATTTAAAAAGAATCTCCATGAACTGTTAGTGAACAAATGTTATTACTCTCTGAAAGACTTCTTCGCCGACAAAGCCCTGTTGCAATACAATCTGCCTAGGTCATGATGCGTTTTGTACAGATACATGCTGCGTCTTAAACATTATGTAGAACTCTGAAAAGCACGACGAAGAAGTGAGTCCTTTCATCTTGTAATGTATTCTTATAATATTATTGTTAACATGCATGGTAATATATAAGTCAATGATGTAAACTCTCTTTATGTACCGAAATTTTATTGTACGCCCTAAGGGCAGGACATAGCTGTTCGCAAAACACTAAATTAACACCAGCTGTATTATGTACACTTTCCTATGATCCACAATAAAGATGAATTGAATTGAATTGAAGCGTATCGAGTTGGCAACCGCGCAAAAAAAAAACTGCCCAGCAGTGGGATACAATACAGTTAAGGCAGTTGTCCCACCGCCGGCGATGAACGAATAGCGAGTAGAACTGCAACTGAAAACGAGTTGGCGAGCGGCGAGCAGCGAGTGTGTAGTTCCGATAGTTTTGTCGCTGGGCTATCAGCGAGTGTCCGAGTGCGACGGGCGATTACTCGCACCACTCTCTCGGGGCAGAGATATATATAGCGGGCGTGAGCTCTGACCGCCAAGCGAGCATCACTGAGCGAGAATTATGTTTGATAGCTCTTGTTGCTCAGCGACAAACCAGTGGAGCGAGTCCTCGCCGGCAGTGTGAACAGTCAGCGATCAACTATTAATATAAGCATCTCTTTTGTTTACACGGAATGTATATCTATTGTACGTTTCTTGAGCGAGAAAACAGCCGATAGTCAGTCGCTTCCTCGCTGCCATAGGCTAGCAAAAAAAAATCGGAACGGTAAATGCAGTAGGAAGACGACTTATAGCTCATTTATTAAAATTCTTGATAAGCAAATGATCTCCAGTTCTTCAATGAAAAGGCGAACTAATGAAAGCTCTTTGAAAGTAATCACGGAGATATTAAAAACCATGTAAATGAAAAGACTAATCCTTCGTGATATTCAGCTTGTAATAGCATGCATTAATTTCATTAAGAGTTGATGAAAGGGATTCTATCTAGGATTCAAAATAAATGAACGTTTGCCTCGCACGGGTACAATGTGTTTGTAGATCAGTCGATAGGAAACCCTCGTGGATATACACTTGCGTGCAAAAAAACTGACCCACCCTACGCTCTTCGATTTGAAACAATATAATTCAAGAAGTTTTACTAACAATAACCTAACATATTGTATATTAAAACTTTTCTGAAAGTATGTAGATTACATTAGTGAAAGAATTATCAAAACAGAATCAGTAGTTTTTGAGAAAATCTCGAACTTATAAATATGGGGTTGAATAAAGAAGCTCCATTTTTTTTGAAGCCCGTTAAAAAAATCAAGTTCAATTTTCATTAAACAAACAGAAATACACAAAATTTAACGTTTGTTAATTTCATTGACAAAAAAAGTCACACACTTTTTCCGAGCAAAAGTGAGTAATGGGGACATCTGAAGAATCGAGTCGATCTTATCAAGAATATTGCTTTGAACAAAATATAGTGTATGTTCAAATAAACTATACCTTACCTACCTTCACACAGTATAAAATAATAAATTATATTCATTACGATTTTTGTGATATCGTGTTTCAAATGGAGAGCATGGGGTGGGCCAATTTTTTTGCACGCAAGTGTATATGTATTTAGTAGGTTATTATTATTATTATCGGCTATTTCTGTCCCAATACAGGGCAAAGGCCTCCCTTCCCTCCTTCCACTTATCCCTATCCAGTGCTGTTATAACGCCAATACTTGTGGAGAGTCGAGTTCGTCCCACCATCTCATTCTGGGCCTACCGCGTTGCCGTTTGCTACTGTTTAAGACCTATTCCGTGGTTACTTTAGCCCATAGCTCCTCCGGCATGCGACAGATGTGACCAGCCCAGTTCCATTTTAGCTTGGCAGCCGTGTGACCTACATCGGCAATTTGTGTTTTAGAACGCAGTATTGAGTTCCTTATACGATCAGTAAGATTAACTCCAAGGATACTGCTCTCCATTGCTCACTGACGGACCCCGAGTGCGGACTTTTGACGATTGGTTAGTGACCATGTCTGCGCTCCATAGGTGCGGGTAGGAAGAATGCACATGTCCATGTAATGGTAAGTAAGATTAATTACACGCCAAAGATGCCTCACTGCGCTACATATCGCGATCGCGGCTGGTTTAGCTAGCTTCCTCAATGACACCTCCATCTAAAACAAATGCATGCTACAGCTGTCGTCACGTAAAAAGAACGCTGAGTGACAGTGGAGGGGGTGTGTCTGCACACGGGTACAGTCTTGTCCCAAAGTACTAGGCTATTGTTTCATATATATACGTGTAATTGTTTTATTGTAGAATCATAGTAGTTAAGTACTTTACTAACGTCGCGCTCCCTTCATACCACCAATTTGATCGTTAAATCTCTCAGTGCGCAGGTAAACGCCAGCGTTTCTTTTACGTGACAGGACCAATAATAGACACTCACGCACATGCCTACCATCGAGGTAAACCCTTGCATTTGTTTTACATGAAGGTGTAATCAAGGTAGCGAGCTAAACCACGACCACGAGGCATCGCAGCGAGGCATCTTGCAGCATGTAATTACCCTAACAACACAACAAAAAAAAAAAAAGTTGAAGTATCTTCATCAAAGTCAAACGGGTTATTATGTCATCTACTTCTGCAAAATGTTATAAAAGTTCAAAGTAAGAATTCATTGAATTCGATCAGAGTTAAGTGAGGTCAAG
This sequence comes from Hydraecia micacea, assembly GCA_914767645.1. Classification (NCBI taxonomy): domain Eukaryota; kingdom Metazoa; phylum Arthropoda; class Insecta; order Lepidoptera; family Noctuidae; genus Hydraecia; species Hydraecia micacea. The sequence continues at coordinate 4,045,844 of OU611798.1, forward strand.
CAACCATTAAATTGTAAACCATTTGAGACAGATAAATTATCTACCGGGTTTTTTTTTTTAATGACTGAAAAGCTAAAATTAGATGTCATTATAAAGTGGGTTTTACACAAAAATGTTCCATCACTCTGGAAAATCTTATTAAGAGCCAGCCACGCATTTGGCGATTAAAAATCGGCCGACCAAACGCATGCACTACTGCACTTCAATATAGCTCCATAATAATTCCCTGAACGATCAAACTATCGGTCAACAAAAAGTAGCTGAGCTAAAGTCCGACCGCGGCAGATTTGCCAAAGATGTAAACAACAATAGCCGCTCGAAATTGAATAAAATGGATAAACAAGAATATTTATTTTAACCGGTAAAGTCCCGACCTTGACCGGTTAAGCTAATATGTGCACATGTGCACATTTTTTGTAAGCAGGTTCATAAACATGTCGCGCAGCCGCAGTCGCCCGGGCCTGTGACAGGTTGTGTCAAAATTATGACGTCGGGACTTGACCGGAGTAATGTTTCTTTTCGTCTAAATCTCCGAGCTAACTTGTTTTCGTCTAGTTAGCTCGGAGATTTAGACGAAAACTAACATTATTATCGATTTTATTCAATTTCGAGCGGCCATTGTTGTTTACATCTTTAGCAAATCTGCTGCGATCGAAGTTTAAGTGCTCATATTATACACGAGCGACACGCATCAACGGCAGAGGCATGTAACCTTGGTAGAGGTAACTGCAGCCGTTGACTCGTGTCGCTCGTGTGTGCACACACATAGTTGGAGATTGATTGTATGCAGACGAGTTTGTCTGCATTAAAGCGATGAACATTATTTTTAAATTATTATCTTATTAAATTCATGAATACATTATTAACAGAATATAATTATCATTAATGAGTTGGTTTTTCTGTCTTTAGCATTTCAACGTTTTTATTTTTGTGTGATTCAAATGATAAATTTAAATAAATAATTCTCGTTACATACGTTAAAATTATGGTAGATATACTTACAACACAACGTTATTAATTTGCTAGTCATTTGTTTTCACAAATTATAAAATAACTTATATTCAAAATCTGCCTAGCCTTTTCCCAACTATGTTGAGGTCAGCTTCCAGTCCGACTGGATGCAGCTGAATACCGGTGTTTTACATAAAGCGACTGCCTATCTGACCTCCACAACCCAGATACTGGATTAGTTAGTTATAAAATAACTTGTATTGATAGTAAAAAAAATTATGTACATCATAACTAGCTAACCCGACGAACTACTTACCGCCTCAGGACCAAATAATGAATTATCTTCATAAATTTTTCATGATTTTTTCCCCCATTTTAATAATTATTTTGCTATTCGGAGCGGAGACAAATCCAATAAATTATAAATCATATAAATCGGTCCAGCTACTCTTGAGTTATAAATGGTGTAACTAACCCGGCTTTGTTTTATTTAAGTAGATATGTAGAGATTTTGCAAAGATAATATGTGACGGCATTATAAGCCGTTCTTACATGCTATAAACCAACACAGACACATCCATAAATTGTTGTCATAATACCAATTTCCTTCACCAGAAAACAACCTATAAGTATGACAAAATAATTGCCTACAAACTACGAAAAAACAGTTATATAACGACCCCAACAAATAACTACCCACATATCAAATGAATAAACGCTTCACTGATCACTATGGCTATACTATTATTTTTGCTTACATTGACTGGACCAACCTCAGTCGATCTTAGTACCTTTTACATAAGGTTCATTGTCTTTTAGCAATAGGTTGTATGTTATGTGAGGTTACATAAGTGTCATATTAGACGCTTTCTGGACACCATATTGCCGTGACATTAACAGAAACTTTGGAACAATAAGAATGATGGGTGATCCTAGTTTTATCTGAGAGATTAGGAGATGGTGTTGGTAGGAAGTTTGCCCTAGTTATCAAGTAGTTAGGTAAGTAATAATAAGTTTCAAGAACTAGTGTCGCCAGGGTTATGATAGATTCATAATGATTATGTTTTTGAGGGTATTCCTAACCAAGGGTAGTCCTCTGTCCGAGAACTCCACCAATTACTTATCCTTAATTGGTGAAAAAACTACTCAATGCTATTTTTGTTGTATTTATGCCAATTTACGCATTTTTCTTTATTTGAGGGGCCCGTGGCTAAATAATAACAGCCGCATAGGTCGATCGATCAGGTTAAGCTACGCTTGCCGCGGTTGGTCTGTGGATGGGTGGCCATCTTTACATACCGAGACTCCTCCGTGCCTCGGAAAGCACGTTAAGCCGTTGGTCCCGACTGTCATTCGTGGATCTTTGACAGTCGTTACGGGTAGTCAGAAGCCCGAAAGTCTGACAACCAGTCTTACCAAGGGGTATCGTATTACCCAGTAACTGGGTTGTGGAGGTCAGATGGGCAGTCTCTCCATGTAAAATACTGGTATTTAGCTGCATCCGGTTAGGCTGGAAGCCGACCCCAACATAGTTGGGAAAAGGCAGGCAGATGCTGATACGCACTTTCTTTCTTTCAAAATGATGATCATAATTAAGTAGATAAAATGTTCAAAGTACGGACCAGCAAGAAACAAACGCGGTATCGTAAACTCCATTGAATAAAGTCAAGACTTTGGCAAAACCTTCCTCTGTACTCAAAACTCATGTTCTACGAGTATAAGCATTGCCAAAAAACAAGCGCCATCTAAGTAGTTACTAACCTGAGGCATATACCCGATCCTAGGTCCAGGCACTCCACTGCCTGGACTGCCAGGCTTTCCACCTAACACCCAGATTTCTCCGGAGTTCAGTCTTCGTCTGCCCACTATGCAGGATAGCAAGGTGGTCTTCCCGCACCCTGATGCTCCTAGAAGACCGTATCTGGAAACAAAAGATTTTAATTAGATAAGATAGAACAAGGAATTGAAAAACATGTATTTTTCATGAATTTGTCCGTGGATATGCCGTATAAAATTCCAGCGCAGGATTTGTTTCTTACGCCAGAAAAACACTGGAGGTTTGGATATAGCAATCCAATTGATACATAATTTAATTTTGGTGGAATACGTTTATTTTCTTTCTTCCATAACAATTACATCTACTCTCAAAACTAAAAAATTAAGTAGTATCTTTTTTTTTCTCCTTCTTTAAGACCTGAGGAATCTGTAATTTTGATGGTGTACATAATAAAAAGTATTCTACAAACTTGGTCTTTGACTAACATCCAGAAGTCCAAACTCAAGGTCTGCCAACGAGCAATGGAGCGCAATATACTAGGCGTTAAATTAACGCATCGTGTTCGAAACACAATACTGCGCTCCAAAACAAAGATAACCGACGTGGCTCAAAAGGCTGCCCAACTTAAATGGAGTCTCATTTAAGTTGGGCAGCCTTTTGAACCCGCATGCTGGACATGGACATGCTGTGGGCCCAAAAAGCACAGAGTTGGTGCCCTGAGACAGTGAGGCGGGGTCGCGGCAGGCCACGTAGGTGATGGCGGGACGAGCTGGATAGGTTCCGTCAAAACTGGAAGGACGCGCGGGCTCGCGAAAGATGGAAGGAGTGGAGGAAAACCATTTTTTTTTTTAAAGAAAATATATAAAGATGACTCTTCTAACCTCTGCCCTAAAAGAGTTGGAGCCCACTCTTTTAAATTCACCCCCCCTATACCAGGAAATTCACTCACTGATCACGAATTCTCCGAAACTATAACCATCAACTACAAAATATGGACCGTGCATCAAATATCTCACTGGTCACATGGAATAAAGCAAACAGTCAGTAAAGGAAACGAGACACAAAACCAAGTTACTTCTACGGACAGTGTCAAACAACAATACTTCAAGTGTACTGGTTTGAAAAATTGCAAAAGTTTGGCTGTAAAACTACAACGGACTCAGGAGAATAACTTATAGTTCCTACACATTGACTTTGAAACTTTTGTATGACATGATTTATTTATTTATGCGATTGCTTTTGTTGGAAACGTTTTTGGGACAAAAAACCAAGATGGATGTCTTGGAAATATTTAGTGACACATTTTAAACACGATTAATTATTATTAGTGATTAATTTCCTACTAAGACCTCGCCCTGGCTTTATACGTATGCAAATTAAATGTGTACGAGTTTATAATACCTTTGGAAATAAATTGGCTAACTAAGTGACTAAATCCAAAGACAAAAAATTTGGTTTACTTAAAAAAAAATGTTTGTCATTGGATTTAGTCGCTTAGTCCAAAGACAAACAGTTTGGTTTTGTAAATTTATTTGGGAGCGGCGCAACATAGCTTTTTCTTCCATACTTCTCTATTAGTGGTCATCTCGGTAGTGACCTCCTTTCTAACCATACCATCATTCACACATTCCGTCCATCGTTTCTTTGGTCTTCCCCTACTCTTATAGCCATCGACATTCATACTCAAAGCTCTCCTCACGATATTTTATTCATTTCTCCGTAGCACATACCCCTACCATGACAACGAATTTCCACACAAGTTTTCAGTTACCGGTGCCGCTTTCAGACTTCCTCTTGTGTAGTTATTTCTTATTCTATCCATTCTCGTAACACCACACATCCCTCTTAGCATTCTCATCTCAGCTGCATGCAGTTGCTTATTTCATTCTCTCATTAAGACTGATGAAGAAATTACAGATGATATCTTCATGAAATATATTTTTTCTAACACAAATGTCTTATAAAATATTCCCTATTCGACACAGTTGTTTATCCAAATATTTATTTCAACGTTTCTATGAATTTCAAATGTATTTTTCAGGCTTTTTCATCTCGGTCCGCAAATTGAAACCATTATCGTTTAGTCCAAACCATTTGGCTCAAATTATTTAAAAAGTGTCCTAAACCATTCCTTTGAATGATCTCAGCCGTTTGTCAAATTGAAAAGGCTGGTTTTGACGTTATTTTTGGCGGGAAATTCGGTAACTTTTCTTAAAATGGGAAATAAGAATGATTACGTTTATGTATTTTTTTTATAAAAATATACTTATTTAAGTTTTGTTAAAATTAGACGTTATTTTTATTATTGCTGATTTTGACCTCGATCACGCCTGATGGAAAGCGATGGATGAGGCCTATGATGGAACGAGCGTGCCCAGAAGATGCCTAAGGCACTGGAACTCCCACGCATCGACGAAACACAGCAGGCTTCTTGACGCCGGAATCCGGTGGGAACGCAAACCAAGCGAGCCCTACCACTGCCACTGCCTTCTCTTTCATATAATTCCTCATACAAAGTATCCTTCTTTTCGCTACGAATTAAACAAGTTTCTTTCTGAAGACAATATAGTTATAAGCGATCGAGCGCTTGTAGCACGTATTCTTTTGTAATCTGTGCTCGGTGGTGTAACTGGCAGGCGTCAGAAAAGCCTCAGTTTAGCTTCTGCAACATGCAGTACAACAACAATCGGTTTTTGTTTAGTTTTGTGAACAAAACGAAGACATCCTAAATTCTCACGCTATTTACTGTGGATCGTTGCCAAACATTGTTGAGCGTCATGGGAAGCGCGTCAATTGTTGCCTAATGAATACACGACTTAAAACCGTAAACACTAATTATAAACGTAAATGAGTCCCAGGAAAATGTCATAATATTTATTAACAAGGCTTTAATATAATGATTTATAATGCGGTGTATACTTACACGGATAAATTAGGTTCGTTTTCATAGTACGTACAGTCGCGCGTAACTTGGCAAGAATCGTTGGATGCGTTTTTCCTTTCTTTAACTTTCTTCGAAACAGACATGTTTTAAAATAAAATAAATAACAATGGCCATAGAATAATGACAAGGAATAAACGTGATCATTGTTTTATTGCAGTAAGGGCTGCTTTCTCATCGACCGATTATTTTTATTCGTAAAATAAAATTGACGTGTGACAGTTTTTGTATGCACGAACTGTCAAAAATTCAAAATTATTTCTCCGATGAAGTTATCTGGCGTTGGAAAAATCAGCCCTACTGTACAGACGCCAGCACATCAAACTACTACAATCTGTCAAATTTCTTTAATAAAATTTCAACTGTATCGCTAAAGCATTAGGTTCAAATTTGATTGGGAAAAATTGACAGTTTCGGGTAGTTTGATGTGCTGGCGTCTGTACATGCGCCAACTTACTCCTACTACCACAAAACCTTGCCAAGTTACGTGCGCCTATAACGCAAAGAAATGAGAGAATGTTTATAAAAAGGCGAGACGAACTTCAAGGACATATATGATTATACTGGCTAACATCAATAGCTATCTGTCTTTCACTGAAAATAGGTTATTGGGTTTGGCCGTAAGGGAGTGAATACCGAGATAATAATAAAGTGTATTCATTCATCACGACACCCTGAGTCGCAGGATACAATCTCTTTCGACTGATAATATGAATTATAAAAGATAAGTTAACAAATGTAATGGTTTCAGTATAATTAATTATACTTAGGACTAAAAGGTGATGTAAAAGATATGTGTATGTGTAATGAATGTAAGTATGTAATCTGCGTTCGCAATTTATTTGCCAAAAATGTAAACAAATATAAATTAATGGAATAATAACTTTAATTCCTACACAATAAAGTTCAGTTTACGCTACAACTTCAAACATTTTTATAACTTTTTCAATAGTGCTTGTCACTCTGAAATCAACTTACATAACATAACTTAATCAGCCTATAATGTTCCCACTGCTGGGACACAGGCCTCCTCTCTGTGAGAGGGAGTGGGCCGTAATTCACACGCGGGCCCAGTGCGGGTTGGTAGATGGCACATGTCTTCGAATTTTTGGTTCCAGGACATGCCGATTTCCTCACGATGTTTTCCGTCACCGTTTTGAAATCAACTTAATTGTCATTTCAATAAAGTTGATATTTGTTTAAATTGATATAGAGTAGGGGAGTGCAGCACTGCGCACTTTTACTATGTTTGATGTATATGAGATGACGATTGCTAAAGATGTATGAAAGGGAAAGACATATGCTGCACCAATAAGTTGGAGCAGGAAGATCAATGAGAGTTCAACTTACATAGCTCCTTTAGGTACGGTCATGTTCAATCCATCTAAAATTATGTTGGGATTCTTCTGTGAGCCGTATTTCTTGTGTGCTCTTCTCACGCAGACTGCCTGTTGTTTCCTGTGAATGAAAACGGATATTTAAGACATCATCATCTGCCTAGCCTTTTCCCAACTATGTTGGGGTCGGCTTCCAGTCTAACCTGATGCAGCTGAATACCAGTATTTTACATGGAGCGACTGCCTATCTGGCCTCCACAACCCAGCTACTGGATAATACGGTACCCCTTGGTAAGATTGGTTGTCAGACTTTCGGGCTTCTGACTACCCGTAACGACTGTCAAAGATCCACGAATGACAGACAATGACAATCTTTGATAGACATCTAGTACCATAAAAGCGCTCTTCCTCTCTCCTACTTATTTAAAAATTTTCTGTGCCCGACAGGGTCCATAATTGATTATATTGATTTATACTTACCAGTTCTGCATGTGTATGTACATTATGGATGCAATAAAGATTGAATTGAATTGATAGTTTTTTAGAATGTCTGTTTCTGTCTTACGATGCCAGAATTACTAAAAACATTATTTCATTCTTAAAATATAAGGCAGACATCAAGGCAACTAGCGAGGCTGACTGCCGAGAGCGTTTAAATGAATGAACCGACTTTAATGAAATTTCGTACGCATAAGCAGGATACGAAGGTCTAAAAAGTTAGTAAAGAACAATTTCGAAATGTCTTATTTAAAAAAACATAACTGGAAATCTCTGTTTCGGTCTATTTTGGCTGTAACACTATTTTTCGAAAATATCTTAACTAACTTTTTAGATCTTTGTATCCTGCTTATGCGTACGAAGTTTCATTAAAATCAGTTCATTCATTTCGAAAAACAAGGGCTTGAAAATTTGTATGTGAAATGCCGTACGACGTAAACGCTCTTAACATACTAGTAAATATTAATTAATGCATCTTTTCAAAAGGTAAAAATGAGGAGGAAGGAGATATGTGACTAACAACACCCTAATTGCGTAACACATTATCAACCACAATCTGAATCACTTTGAAGGACATTGCTAATCCATTGCTTCATATGTTCGAAAAAATAGTCTGCTCAACAACGTAAGTAACGTAAAGAATTATGTTGAACTGTCAAATTGAATGCCATTGCTACTGATAGTGTGTTGCGCAATTACCCCGCACCATTGACTGCCGACATCGCCTATGAACTTAGCAAAATTAGAAGCATCGCAGGGGCGCGGGCGTGGCGATCCCAAAGACAAAACAAACATCATCTGTGCCTGTAATCAGAAGTTCCGGGACACAGCAGTGTTGCTGTGTGTCGTGTGCTGTTTGGCAGCAGAAATATGCATATAGGTATGATTCCGCACAACGCTGCACGCGGCAGTGCTGCCGCAGCAGTGCAGCCGCGTCACTACTGGTCGCCATACATTTTCTATAGGTTTATATGAGATCGCGCAGCCTTGCTGTCGTGCTCGGAATGTAATGTCATATAAACCTATAGAGAATATATGGGGACCAGTAGTGCTGCCGAGACCGATCTCGGCAGCACGCAGCAGTGCAGTCGCAGCAGTGCTCCCGCACACCGATATGATTCCGAAATCATACCTTAAAATCCTTCACGAAACCACCTACTCCAACAAAGAGCTAAAGTTACTAACTAACCTTGAAGCGACAGTAGACTTCTGGGTCTTGAACATCTTGTGTCTCCTGGCCATGAGCTCCTTCTCAATGGTGTTGATGGTGATTGGTGCCTCCGGAGCTCGGACATCCTCCATGGATATCGTCGCCCCCTCATTGTCGTACGCTGGCATTTTTTACTGTAACAAGGGGAGGAATTGTTAGTGTTTGAAGTTGGATAGATTTTTTTTTGGAATAAGAGAAAATGAGGCTTTTTGGCTTATTAGTAGGGTTTTAATTCCTCTAACAGCAGGATACCTATGTAATGAACCCAAAAAATGGGTTTTTATGTATAGACCTTTTGTGTGTGTCAAATAGACATTTATTATTATCTTTACATAGAGTACCTATATAACGTCCCATTAAAATAGATGGACAAACTTTTAGAAACCATTCAGACCACCAAAATAAGGACGATGGTAAAAAAATATATAAGAAACACGCATTAGATACTTACAAGAAAAGTAATCAACTAACGAAAATACACTAATGTGCTGGCAATTTATTATTTTAGGTCAAAATAAAATCACTTTATTCAGTGTTTTTTTTTTTTTGCTTGAATATCATTGGTTAGACGTACTGAGCGCTGTGTTATTTGTCCATCTATTTTAATGGGACCCTGTATATAATATTATAAATAAAAGTATTATAAATAAAGTCGTTTTTCTTGTCTGTATGTGTGACAGCGTTGTTCTTCTCAACTACGCAACGGATTTTGACGCGGTTTTCACCATATGGTGCGGTATTTAGAAGCAAATTCGTTCCCGACGGTTTAGATGCATATATTAAGCTTAAATAATTATAATAAATAAATTTCGATGTTTTTTCAAGTCGTAAAAGCCGGAGCGAAGCAGGGGCGGGTCGCTAATTTAAAATAAGATGAGTTCTAGCAGCCAAATCCTAATCCTAACTAATATTATAAATTCGAAAGTAACTCTGTCTGTCTGTCTGTCCTTTTCACGCCTAAACCGCTGAACCGATTTAGATGAAATTGGTATAGAGATAGTTTGAGTCCCCGGAAAGGACATAGGATAGTTTTTGTACCGATATTTCCACGGGATCGACACTTATGCGGGTGAAACCGCGGGGCACTGTTAGATTCATATAAATAATTATGTAACAAGTTATGTTCCGGTACAGAAAGGTTAAGGCACAAGGTCCACAACCTTTTAATGCTACTTCTAATAAAATAATGCAAATTAATAGTATGGAAGGTGTGATAAACATAATTAATTTGATCTAGGAATGTTTTGTTATCAAAAATCAAATTAAATCCGAAATAAAATAGTGGGTAGACGAAACTAATATACTTCATAAAACTAATAAATTTTCGGGCCTAAAAAGGAATAAAAATGTGGGGCGAACAAGGTGGGGCTGGGGCAAACCTTATTGCGAGGCGAATGCGAAATAAATCCCGAGTTCATCACTACGTCTCTTTTTTTTAAGAGAAAAATGTACAAATAAACAAACATTTCTTTTAGTTTCGTGCATTTACAGCTGAATTCTAATAAAATATAATATGGTCGTCCATCCTCAGACTGACCTTGGCAAGCGCAGCTTAACCTCTAAGATCGATCAATCTGCACAGCTGTTATTCAGCCACGTGACCTCTTGTTAGTATAAACCTCAGTATTTACATAAATCACAAGAAAAGTAAATTATTATAAATAGATTAAATAACAACATAATTTTCCGTGAGACATGATAAAACATTATGCCTCTCATTATGCGCACACGCAGATTGTCATGTTAGGTTACAAGTCAATTATTAAGCAGCCATTACTGTGTACCGATGACATGAATGTAAGTACATGGAAAAGATTATTGATAATAAAAATCACAATATGATCTGGGACAATGGTTTATTTATGTCCAGTTACAATAAACTTAGCACATCGTCGATCCAATACATACCGAGACCTCTCCGTGCTTCGAAATAACGTTAAGCCATTTGGTCCCGGCTGTCATTCGTAGAAAGAAATAAAATAAGTTTATTTGCGGCAAACATGATTAAAAAAAAAAAATCACATCTACGCAAAACGGCCATGGCTCAGCATAATGCTAAGACCCTATACGAGACGTAGATCTTTGACAGTCGTTACGGGTAGTCAGAAGCCAGAAAGTCTGAGAACCAGTCTTACTAAGGGGTATCGTATTACCCAGTAACAGGATTGTGAAGTACAGATAGGGAGTCGGTCCATGTAAAATAGGTACTGGTATTCAGCTGCATCCAGTTATACGGGAAGCCGACTCTATTATAGTTGGGAAAGGGCTAGGCAGATGATGATGACACTATACTAAGTACAAGGAATCTTTATTTAGGGTTGAAACCGTCAAAGTTTCCCGGATATCCAAATGATCAATTTAACGATGAGTCGGCTATTTTATGCTAAGGCTAACTGGAACAAAAACAGTAAACCATTTCTAGAAATTAGATCATTTCGGAAAAGTAGAATGTATTTGGGCATAAACGAGCCATGTTATGCACTAGTTGTACAATCTACTATTTTGTTTTTATTCTATAGTGTCGTCAAGTCTGCAGAGTTTTGCTAGCTAATATAATTTGACCCTGTAGACGCGAAAGTATCTCTGTCTATCTGCGTAACTGTCTGTCTTAGATTTATTACCCTTCACGCCTTAACGGCTGATCAGTTTTGAATGTTTGCCACACGGTTAGACCATATATGAGTTATATGACCTGTATTAGGACATTGAATATTTTTTATCCCGGTAGTACGTTCATATGGCTAATTTTCGACCTCCACGCTCGCGAGCAAAAGCTATCTAAACATAAAATAGCACACAAAATAAAGGCTAAAAAATGTAAGGACTCAAAATACGGAAACATACAACATACCTCAAAAAACCTACTATTAAAATTAATTAATAAACCACAAACTTAATGTACAGACGCCAGCACATCAACCTACCCCTAACTGTCAAATTTTCACAATCAACATTGAACCTTATGCTTTAGCGATAAAGTTGAAAATCTATTACAGAAATCTGACAGATTGTAGTAGGTTGATGTGCTGGCGTCTGTACGTCAACATTTCCGGATCGGTGGGTGTAAAAAAAAAGTTGTTTTGAACATCACAACATGACAACAACAATTAAGTATTAGTACAAAGTACGAGAATGGAAAATTACAGCCTTCTGTGGCGTAGAAGAAGATATGTATAAACTTATTGAATTAATAGTAAATAATAAATTATAAACTCTTCTAGGAATTGTAAACGGAGCCGCACAGGTGGCCTACCATGATCTAATTAAATCGATTCAAAAACAAGACATTTCAGTTTAGGTTCCTAAACTGCATCGCTTGAGCTATGGACGTTATGGTACCAAACATAGATATATGAAAGAAGGAGATATGCCCGGTAGTTGAAAATGTATCGGAACCCGATGTCGCTAGGTTGGCCCCACCACCGCGCCACAACTACACATGTAGTTCAGCAAAAGCAATAGATACAAAGTCGCGCACACACTTGCAATTCATAAATCAGAACGTACTACACAATCAATTATAAACCTTAACTCCTCAAACACAACGTGCATTTACCATGCACCGTACAACTTACTCACACAAAAACATCTATCGCTATCGTTGTGCTGTGCAAAAGCCATTTATTTTACATATACGCTAGTGATTGACTAATTCGGAAAGTTATCGATTCTTCCATTAATTATTGTACTAAAAATAATGTACGGTCATGAAAATAAAATAAATAAAAAACGATATGTCCAGAGCATATTATATTATAAATCAATAAAATGTAGCTAAAAAAAATAATTGAAGTAAATAAAAAAGTTAATATTATTTTACATCTTCTCAAGGGTCTACCAACCGGATTTAAACGTCATCTTGTCAGGTCTTCTATAAACCGGGTTAAAACGGTTGACAAATTGAAAAATTAACTATAATAGCAATATATTCGTTGGGCAATCGACATTGTTGTCGATAGCCTACGTTAGTGGACATTACCAACTACATCACTATCTCGCCGCAAGACACAGCGGCTGTACTATGCGACGCTCGGCGAAAATAAAGTATCGTTTTGTAATGTTTACATTGCTTGCCCAGTCACTTGACGACATACTTAGTGGTTAGTGGTTAAGGAGCAATGTATTTGCTGCAAAAATAGTACAGCCGCTGCGATATTTGAAAACAAAAATAACGTAGTAAGAGCAAGAAATATTTTACCATTTGTTGTTTTTCATGATTTTAAAGACAAATACAATAAAATACTTTTACTTATATGTGGTAAGTGATTCCATGAGATACGAAGTTTTTATTTTGACTTCGGTTTTTACAGGAAACCACTGAACAACTCGGCATTTTTATATTTTATCACGATCATGGTCGAAAGCGCACTAGTTCGCGGAGACGGCCATTTGCCGAGTACAGGCTCAATTTGCCCATGGCGCGTGGACACAGACACGCCCCCTTGCCACTTCTCCTGTTTTTTACATTTCTATGGTACCAAACAAGTATGAATGAAACCAAAACTTGCGACTCAGTTTGGGACAATCGCTGTTAGCAGATGGCACGGCCTAAACTGAATCGTTAAACTGACGTCATGTCATGGTACGAATTAGAAGAATAGTTGTTTAGGGGCCTTACTCTCGTTTAGTACCGTAACACGGTCACTTTATGAAGCCTATTTCTCATTAACGGCTTGGTTAGAAGTTCTGAAAAAAATATATGTTTGCTATAGATTCATGTACAACATTTCTGAAACAGGATTTTTTCGTATGGCTAATACTTTTGCCTTAAAAAAATATTTACCAAACCGCTATTTTTGGCTAATATTCCCTACTACTTCTAAACGGCTTTGAAGTTTGGAAATCTTTTTACACTAAAAAAATTATGGTTAGAGGTACTACATACATGAAACAGCTTTTGTAAATCAATCAACATTTTCAAAGAAAATGTCCAATTTTGAGATAGAGGTAAAGACGTGCTCTGCGCGGGCGCGGGCGGCAGTCGTGCTTTAGCATTGAGACGGGACGGCTGTGTCCAAAGAGTAAAGTAACTATAGAGGGAAAGAGTGACAACTCTGTGGTAAAATTTGCATGTATGGAAAGTGCTGCCACCTTGAGTTTGGTGGGTGACCTAAGGCTCTAATAAATATACACATACCTATAGTTAAGCATACTTACTATAAGTAGCGAATCTTTATTATAATGTTTAGGGTCACAATCAGGGTTTAACAAATAACAGTAACAAGTAACAATTTTAACATAATTAGCTGAGATAAACTCGGGATTTCGGGAAGCGCATCAACGTCGGGAAAGCCGGAGTTGCGGAGTTGACAATGATAATGGCGGATGGCCGGCGGCGACAATGACATTTGTTTGACAATTTGACAAACAAGAAAATGGCTGCCAAGTTTTGTTCACCCACCAAACTGCAGATGTCGCTGTCGTCTACGGAAATTGATGACAGTGCTAAGTGTGCCCCCCCTGGCTGTGTCGCTCGCTGCTCCGCCCCGGCTATCGAACGACTACGCGCGTTTGTTTGTGTTAGTGCAAATATTTACGAACGAATTGTATCAGTGTGCGTTTATAGACTAGCTCGCTGCGGAGGGCCCATTTCTATTGTGCGCGTGGACGCTTTACTTATTAGTGGTGCGATTTCTAAATACTGTTTTTGTTTATATTGTATATTGTGTAAATATACGATAATTTGTAAATAAGTAAAAATGCCAAGGCAAAGCAAGTCAAGAAAGACTTCTCACGTATGATTTTAACCAAAAACAAAATTTCCGCAGCAGCTATATTGGATTTACACTTTGACCCCACTATCGACTTTAGCACCATCGAAAACTATGAAAACGACACCCATGACGAAAAATTCGAATATTTTCGCAGCCGCAATCTTGGATTTTCATTTTGACTTCACCATCAGCTTTAGCACCATCGAAAACTATGAAAACGACACCCGTGACGAAAAATTCGAATATTTTCGCAGCCGCCATCTTTCAAAAAATATATTTTCATAATCAAATATTAACAATTGTTAATACAAGGTATTATAAAAGACGGAAAAGTGTTTTATATAACAAACTAAAGTCAATAGATTGAATTTAAGCATTTAACCCTTTAAACAAGAAATAACAATGAAAAAAAGAGTGTACCAAAACCGCGTATTAATAAAAATATAGTCAATCTGTATTACAAATAAAGATATTTGTCGTATGCAAGGTACTCTTTAGGTAGTTTTTTTCGTGATATTGATTTATTAATAGTTCATTATACTCTATTTAGTTTGAGGTGGCGCGGCCAGGAAGCACTGCCTGGTGGCCGGACCACATAAATTGTTAAATAAAAAGATATCTTTTGAGGTACTAAAAATATATATATATTCCGATGAAAGTACTAAACTGTGGTCCGGCCACAGAGGAACACACCAGCGCCAGTGGTGTGGTGTCGCGAACCGCAGAGTTCACACGTGTGTGCAAAAATAAAAAAAATATTTTTTAGTTTTTAGTTGTACCTACTCCACACAAATTCAAATAACACTAGTGCATTGAGGAATTGAAGACACCGACTAGAAGAATCATCAAAATTCGCATAGAAATGCCGGAGATGCAGTACATTTATGCATATAACATCGTACATAAGAATAAGTACATAATGTATTATATACTAAAACCTTCCTGAAAGTATGTTGATCACATTAGTGAAAGAATTAGGTATTAAAATTGGTTCATTAGTTTTTGAGGAAATCGCGGACATACAAACATACATACATACGGGTCGAATACAGAACCTCCTTTTTTGAAGTCGGTTAAAAATGTCGACTATCGGTAGTGTTGTCCGACATTCTGTCTCGCACGAAGGTATTGGTGTGACTGAGGCAAGGTTCTATGCATTGTGCATTGTGCAGTATTTAATGAATTTTATTTTAATTGCAATTGTAATACGTTATTTTTTTTAATTTCAACACAATGTATCTACCTCTATTGTTATGAAATAAATTACTTATGACTTAAATAAATATAGTTTCTTCCACATAAATGCTAAAAAATAATGTCCAGAAAAACTTAAAATATACGTAACATATAAGTAATAATAATAATATTTTTTTATATTTTTAAATGTTTTTATATATTTTTTTTATATTCTAATATTTAAAAATATAATTTATATGTATATAGACGAATAAAGGAAAATAATAATAATACATATAATAATAAAACGTAATAAGTATCTATCTATACAAAATATATCAGCCTTGCATCCGCTATTCCCTTCTGGAATCGTAGGCAAAAATAGCGACCTACGTGCGGCATGTCTGCGTCTCTGCATATTCTTTGATCTTAGTTTTAGTGTAGTGCGCCACCGCGCGCGTTTTACGTATTCGGGAGTAGGGCGTTTGGCTCCGCCCACATGCACAAGGTCAGTGGGCCTTCTATACACCTGTGGTAGGCCTCCAGGTCGATCGATCAGGTTGGTACTCTAAAAATTTATGCTCAAACGGGAATGCTTCACCACGACATTGGATTTCCTTTCGCGAGAACAAACTTTCCCATTTTGGATGGAAACCTTCAAATCTTTCTTAGAAAGGAATTAACAATAAGTAATGATTATTCTTTATAATAATATTATACAAAGAACTCGGACAATTTACATACGCCACAGATATATATAAAGAAAAAAAAACTATAGGTACAGTCAACAAAAGAGATAAGTATGCAGGCTCGTCGGATAATATAGTTGAATTTTAGTAAGAAACCGATGGATGTTGTCGACTGAAATTTAATTCGATAAATGAGCTGTTTGTTTTCTATTAATAAAATTAAATTTTATTCCAGAACATCTATCGGTTTCTAATTATTATAAAGTTGAAGAGTTTGTTCGTTCGAACACACAAGTTCTTCAACTTTATAACATTAGTTCTATCTCTAGAACTAACAGTCGAATAAAAAAAAAATGTAAACTCTTGAGGAAGGTCATAGACTATTACTCATCAGTCATCACGCTACGATCCTTGGGAGTCGAGCAAAAAGATAAAAAAACTTTTTTTACAAAAAAAAACAACCGAAGAATCATCACAAAATTCGCATAGAAATGCCGGAGATGCAGTACATTTATGCATAGAACATCGTACATAAGAATAATTACATAATGTATTATATACTAAAACCTTCCTGAAATATCAAAATTAGTACATTCGTTTTTGAGAAAATCGCGGACATAGAAACATACGTACGGGTCGAATACAGAACCTCCTTTTTTGAAGTCGGTTAAAAAAATCAGAAAGAACGCTAAGCAAAAACGAAATTATTGCACGGGCGATGCGATTGGGACTTGGTGGGTCGGGGGAACAAGAAATTTTACGCGGACGAAGTCGCGAGCAAAAACTAGTAACAGATAAAGGAATTACTTCGAAATAGATGGATTAATTTGTCATTGATAAAATTAAAACAACCTCATTAAGAGTCCATGACCACAAACCGGTTAATCTGACGTCATCAGAAATACCCAATACTTAACTCAGGAAATCACGGTTATCGTCTCTTCAAACAAAAAAACCTGGGTTTGTAAAAATATTGATTAATATTAGAAATCAAACTCAAACTCAAAGCATTTATTTCAATTAAAACAAATACAGGCACTTTTGAATTGTCAATGGGTCGGTCAGTCAGAAAGATGAAGCTAGTTGCCTATTCCAAAGCGTAGGTATCTATGGAGAAGAACGGGCAAGAAATTCCATGGACACTCTTAAATCAAAATAATATGGTTACAAAGTCTTGGTTACATCATTCATGTTAACAATTATGCATTTGAGAACGATGCAGAACGTTAAAAGCGACCATAATGAAAAGACGAGGAAAAAAAAACAATTCAAATATAAAATTAAAATAAGCCACGGCAGCAAAGAGATGACCAGTCCCTACTGACGGCGCCCGTTCACGAACATGACGCATGTATTAACACCATTCAGCTCAACCATTTTGAAGGGAGCTAAATGATCCAACACATTTCCTATATTATCAATCGATAATGTAGGTTTCGGATTGTTTTCGGTAAAACTCGATTTTGGAAAAACAAGTTTGTCTTACGTCCATGTTTTTTTTTATTTCAAACGACCATTACAGACACTAATCTACAATGGTCTTCACATGATCTGACCAATATTATGTCAGGACTCTAAAAGAGATTTTGACGCTTGAGTTTGTTTCGCCATTTCTTCTCAAGGGTAGCTACCCCTGAAAAGAAATGGCGAAACAAACTAATAAAAAATTAATGGCGAAAAAAATAAGCTAGCATCTACTAGCATCTAGCTTATTTTTTATAATATTACGTGTAAAAGTTATTCCGATATACTATTTACAGAATTAACAAGTTCATTGCAATAATTGTGAAGACTCTTGTGACTGCAGACACTGTAATAATAGCAGCAACAGCTGCAGCTTATAAAAAAAACTGAAGCAGAAACAATTTCATTTATTTCGACAACATATTTCTCAGCCACTAAGCAAACCGTACCGTCTACTTTACCTTCCTATCTGCGAGAGATTCTGCGAACATCTTAGAGGACAAACAAAGTTAATGTAATTTCCCGCTACTCCATCAGTGTCATGACATTCCTGAAATCGTCTTCTCGACAAACAAAACAACAAGGTTAGTGATGATTATTATTTTTGAGAAGATAATTTCGACGAAAGGAAAGAATGTTGGTGTTAATCGCAATCACCGTTTACGGTGAAGAGGACTAGCTTACGAAGAACAGACTTATTATCTCTTTCTTCGCAAAGTGTCATTAAAGCCACTTACAGAATGCAAGTTTCTTGCCTCTTGCATAATAGAAGGTCAAGGTCTGGTTTATATAATAGTCTTCCAGTTCGTATTTCGGCCATGGCGACCAATCTCAACCGAGACTAGCCTTCGGCGCGGGAGTTATTATAGTGTGATGGCGCCAAACATGTAGCGCAGCCCAATTCTGGGCCGAGTCCATTTAGATTCCCATCGACAAGAAGAAGATTGATATGCTTATGCTATTAACTGATGTGAAGTATAATTGCATAGCACAGATGTGAGTTCTATGTACAATAGTGCTACCTTTTACCGGGTAATATGTCTTTCATTGACTTGAATGAGCCCTGGCGGCTGATAGTATGACATGCTCAAACAAATGTCTCGCTGACGGTAGCGTGTGTGTTGGATCATTTAGCTCCCTTCAAAATGGTTGAGTTGAATGGTGCTGATCTATGCGTCATGTTCGTGAACGGGCGCCGTCAGTTGGGGCTGGTCATCACTTAGCTGCCTCGGCTTATTTTTAATTAGTTTATTTTGGATTGTTGTTTTGTTAGGTACTATTTGCTATACTCTGGACGCTTTTAACGCGTAAGTTTTTTTACATCGTTCTCACATATAATTTTAATTTCAAAATAAATGATGTAACTAATATTTTTGTAAAAATATAATTTAAAAGAGTGTCCATGGAGTTTCTTGCCCGTTCTTCTCCATAGGTACCTAAGCTTTGGAATGGGCAACTAGCTTCATATTTACTGACTGACATGGTTTAATTGAAATAAATGCTTTGAGTTTGAGTTTGAAGGCTGTAAGTATTATCGAATAATTTCAACCTTATTTTGTACCTAACCTTGATACTAAGTACCTTTTGGTGTCTATTAATTAACAATGTAACAAAAGCGCTAAGATTTAAACAATGTCCGGGGTTAAAAGTGATATAACTTTTATGTGAAAAACTCACATTGTTGTCTTGTACATAATGGCGTTGTAAATCATTGTAATGTTGTTGTAGACAACCATCTATTACAATGGTTTATCTAATAAACCTCGGCATTTATTTATTTACACTTTATTGTAAGCCGCACCACGCACGCCACGGCATGTATTTACTCAAACGTCTGATGATTTTGCACTCCGAAAAATTTTATTGAACACTAATGTAATGATTGCGATAATTTTGCACTCCGAAATTTTTTATTGAACACTCCAATATAATAATTGCGCCTCTTTTTATGAACCTCAAATAATTCTTGTTTTTGGGTCCTAAAAATTACAAATAGCCAAGAAACTACGACGAACTTGGACGTAGTGGCCCCTACCGTGGCACCGCTGGCACGGGTTGCGTACGGTTTTTCACAATTCTAACCTAACCCATAGCTTAGTTACTGCAACCAATTCGGCCCGCGTTTGGTTGCTCACAGACAGATCCAACCTAACCTAACCCGTTTGGTAACCTTAACTTAGTAACTAAGACAAACTGTGAGAAAAGGCCAGAAAGTTAAAAAGAAGCTCTATTATTTAAAAAAAGTGTCCAACATTAGAGGGTCAACAAGTTTTTAGAGGATCAGCTAAATATTTTCCAAACGTATTTTTGATCAAGGCTAAATCAGATTTGAAAAATAAATTAAATACTTATTTTTAATAATTTCTCGTTACACGCGTTAGTGATAAATGACACTGATCGCTAAAAAAACGATGTTAGGATATTATGAACTTTAACATTTTATAACGATAAAAACAATTACCTAAGTGTTAGATTTTTATAGCAAATAATAAATTAATGTAATTGGCACCTTTTATTATGCATTTATAGTATAAAAGTGAGGTTATTAAAATGAAAAATATCTTTATCAAGGAAGACTATGACGTCTTGGTAATAACTTTAACACCTACAACCTACAACAGTTTTTTTTATCTATTTTTATTTATTTATTCTCATAATAAAGCTGAAGAGTTTTTTTGAACACGCTAATCTCTGGGACTGCCAGTTGGAATTGAAAAGTTCTTATTGCATTTGATAGAGGAAGGCTATATAGGCTATTTAACATCACGCTACCCCACCTTAGGAGTTGGTCAAAAAAAAACTTAGCGAAATCGAAGTGATAGCGCGGGCAGGCCGCAGGCGATGCGATACGATGTGTGGGTCAGAGGAACTAAAAATTCCACTCTAAACATTTAATTGATACTTTTCTGAAAACTGAAAGAAGTGATATAAAAAAAAATGCTTGCCCAAAACTTGCATAATCTCTGAGAAGTATAGGTAAAAGATTTTTAGTAGCAAACATTTTTAATAAAATAATTAAACAAATACTAATACACCCTCATCTTAAAGACACGCCACACGCTGCATTTACTTGGCTTTGACCCGTAAATGTAGCTAAAACCAGCCTAAGAGCTGAGAAAAAAAACACTTGTAAAATAATAATAATTTATAATTAATAATTTTTTTTTATAATTTTTATTGGACTAAATTTTTTGCTAATGACCTCTAGTATAACCTCTTTCAAGGAATAGGTCGTGTTTCCCTGTCACCCTGTCTCTTTTACTTACACGGGACTTACAATCTTTACTATGTTTCTTGAGGGAGAAAATCGTCGATAGCTAGTCGCTTCCTCGTTGACCTTGGAACAGGTACCTTGGCTGGATATAGGTTGAAGAAGACAGAGATATGTACTCACAACAATTTTAGTCTTTACGAAACACTTGCACAGTTGATACTTGAATTTGATTGGACTTAATTAAATTAATTAAAACTAATAAATCTGCAGATTTTTCCATCGCCAGATAACTTTTATGCCGAGGAATAAAATTGACGTCTGACAGTTGTTGTATGGAAGAATTGTCAAAAATTCAAAATTATTCCTCCGATAAAATTATCTGGCTTTGGAAAAATCAGCCCTTAATTAGATAGCCTTCTTCATAAAACCTAGACTTCCATGAATTTCTGCGTCATTAACGGAAAAATCTAAATGTTGGCACGCTGACGCACTATAATATGACGTCTATGTGGTAATGTCATCCATTACCGTGTCTATATCTACAGACCGGTCTAAAACCGGTCATTATTGAACGTTGATCCTTCCAAGAAAAAAACTAATCTCAGGCTACATTAGTTCAAGCAAAAAGTTCGAGTAGTTTTTGTTTTTTTATTGTATCTACCTTCATGTTGCTGTGGTATATTATTTTATTAGAATACACGGGTCAAATGGTGTTTTAAGCAGCAGTTTAAAATGCAATTATTAACTTGAAATAATACAAGTTATTCAACATTTTTGCAAATTGTTATCATCTACCTAGCTTTATCCCCTACTATGTTGATCGGCTTCCAGTCTAACCAGATGTAGCTTAATACAAGTATTTTACATGGAGCGCCTGCCTATCTGACCTCCACAACTCAGTTACTGGGTATTACGATACCTCTTATTAAGACTGGTTGTCAGACTTTTATACTTCTGACTACCCTTAACGACTGTCACAGATCTACAAATTACAGCCAACCGTTTAACGTGCTTTTCTAGGCACGGAGGAGTCTCGATATGTACTTAATGGGCATCCACGGACCGGCTCCGACAAGACGATCGATCGACCGACCAGTGCGGCTATTATACGCTAAGTAATAATAGTTCTATGGTTATTGATGTGTAGCGGTATCCACAACGCCACATGCGAACAACGCGTCATACTGACGTCACGCAAATTCTGCATCTCACAAGCAGAGTTTACAACGCAACTAGCATAGATACAACGGCCCGACATGAATCATTGGGCAGTTGCCCGCCAGACACAACACCCGTCTGGTCGGAGGATCCTCCCTTTTCTATAGAGTATGAGTGAACTTTACACCCTGTTCCTCATATAGATGATTTATTCCAGTTGGATCCCCTGAACTGATCCCCAGCTAGTTATTCTTATGTTTTAATTTATGTCTTATCCACTTTACTCTTCTTGACAGGTAAGTACAGTCAAGAGAAAAAAAGTTGTTCATGTAAAAATTACTTATTTTTATTTGTTTTTAAGGCTAATTTTCCCAACGCCAGATAATTTTATCCACGAAATAATTTTAGCCACGAACTCCTATTTTTGCAAAAATGAGTTGTAGATTTGTAATTTTGCCGTTCGAAAAAGTGCTGATTCTCAGCCTAATTTGAATAAATGACTTTTGATTTTGATATGTGTCTTTTAATAGCTCTATCGTAAACCAGTAACGGTAAGGATTTTACATAATGTATTTAATGACAAAAAAAAACATTGTTTTCTTCCAATCTTACCCATTCCAATGTCTGATCTTAGTTTAATTTACATGATACAACTAACACAACGACAAGCCTTTTTAAAGGTGGTTGTTAAATCTAGCTAGCTTCGTCATTTTTATTCGTTTGTATCATACTATTCGGTTTGTGTTCTTTCTGTGCGAGTCCCAATAACTACATTTTCTTTATTTCTTTCATAACATAAGCTGTCTTTGCAATAGGTCGCTAATTAATTACAAAAACCCTTAAAATAGGGATCATAGTTTCTAATTAAAATGAAAGAAATCAAAAAGGTAAAAAATTATGTATAAGTATTCGATTTATCAAAGGCACTGGTACTTCTTCGCGTAATTTTATCACGTGCTGCGTATGCGCCGGTCTTTCCGACGCAATGACCTTTGCCGGCGGTAATTTCCATGCACATTGAGATGTAAAAATAACATATACAACATTGTGCAGAATGTTGGAATGTCTTTCTATAATGAGCAGTAGTATTTTTATAACATTGTCGTGACGTCTTTCACTGTTTTGGTTGTTTTTATCCAAGAATGTGACAATTTGTCATTCTTTTGTTTTATTTTTGATCACTTTTAAACACAACTCTGCCTTTTTTACGATATAGGGCTCTTATACATAAACACGATACGACGACGCCGACGCCGCGTCGTGCTACGACGTATATGATGGTATATGATTGTAGTGACCGTATCTATAATTCAAACGGTGAACGGTGGTGGTTCGTATCGTCTTTATTATGTGTAAGCCCTCTCTTCCGCACACCGCACAGTCAGGGGACTGAAACAGAGCGATGTTTTAAATATTTATATTGTAGGTACCTATTATAAAAACGGACTTCGCATGGTCGCTTGTAAGAGTAACTGAGGAAGGAGTTAAAAAGTGTGCCATTGGAAACCCCTATCTAAGTCCAGAACCCTAATTGCGTAACACATTATCAATCTTAATCAGAATCAGATATTTAAAGCAATATTCAAGTGCTTGTTCGAAAAATTTGTCTGCTCAACAACGTAAATAAGGCAATGAATGTTGTTGAACTGTCAAAATGAAAGCCTTTTCTACTGATACGAGTAGTGCAGCAGTGGACTGCTATTGGTGATAAATGATAAATAATTTATTTCTGTAAGTAGGTTTGTACAAACACTTTTACACGTCAATCATATTTTTTTTAAGCTAGATGAGGTCGGCGTTTCCTGAAGAAAAACCGAAAAAAACTCAAGAGGTCACAAGGTCACGAGGTGGATAATGATGATGAAAATACTACTCCATTTTATATACCTGCCCCTGCTTCGCAAGGGTGCAATGACGACATGTTAAAACATAGAGATTTCTTTATCTATAGTAAATATTAATGAAAACCGCATCAAAGTCCGCTGCGTAGTTTAAAACAATGCGGTCACAGACAGACACAAATAACGACATTAATTTAATAAGGGTTATTTTAAATTGGCTAACTAAACTCCGCAAACGCGATGAGTTTCGATAGGCAACGACCGCTGTAATGTTGTTACTTAAAACAACACTAACAATTCGGTCTTTGACCTCCCAAAATAAAACATCAATTATATTGAAGTGAAAACTTCTTTAGGCCAGGCTTTAAACCATTGAATTCGCGCCACTGTTACCGTAACCGACACCGCTTCGGATGTGTTCGGCTGTCCTCGGGATGTACTCGGTTTTAATGTATTTCCGATATGTCAGTGAGTGAAGGCAAAGTATTCTGTTTGTGTTTTGTTTATATGACGATTCAAAAAATACACACGTAATTGTTCAAGTTTTCACTTCTGTCGGCACTCCCGGAGTGCCACTTTTATTTATTACATATTGATTTGCATCGTGCTTAGATATCGATACCCATCGTGTCTGCGGAGTTAAGCTAGCCAATGTAAAATAATCCTGTATAGATATAAATCCAGAGCTGAAATTCACTTAAATTTTCATGAACGGGATTTGTCAACCAAGGACTATGTTTCTTCAACGGAAATCTCAATTTAACTGTCATTTTCACCGAGTCTTTCAACTAACTTCAACATTTTCAGTTTCGGCTTGCTTAAGCGGCTTACTTCAGAGTTTCAGGAAACTTTTAAAGTTTTCGCAAGTATTCTTTGGCGGGTTGATTTTTATGGGTGTAAAGTTTTCTTTGAATCTTATTATTTTATTAGCAGCGCTCCGCGGTTTCACCCGCATAAGTTTCGATTCCTTGGGTATATTGGGATGAAAATTATTCTATATCCTTTCCGGGGACTCAAACAATCTCCATGCCAAATTTCATCTAAATCGGTTCAGCGGTTTAAGCGTGAAGAGGTAACAACAGACAGACAGACACACTTTCGCATTTATAATAATATTAAGTATGGATAGAGAGTAATCGTGGCTTTCGCAGTAGGTATGGATTAAAACAGTCGTGACGGCCAATGGCATATAAACCTGAGGAGGCTCTCGTTAGACAGCTGGATCAAGGGCTATATTCAGAAAGCGGTACTCTGGACACGGCGCGTATATTTAGTAGGTTCCTCTCTCAGGAGCCCTGATTACCGGTAGCCCAGTTCGCAAAACCGGTGGGCTACTTTTTTATATAAGGTCCCATTAAAATAAATGGACAAACTTCTAGAAATCATTCAGACTACCAAAATAAGGATTATGGTAAAAAAATATATAAGCTAAGTCCATCGCATTAGATACTTACAAGAAAAATAATCAGCTAACGAAAATACACTAATGTGCCGGCAATTTATTATTTTAGATCAAAATAAAAATCAAGCTACTAAAATCTGTCAAATATCTTTAATAGATTTTCAACTTTATCGCCAAAGTTCAAAGTTGATTAGGAAAATTTTACAGTTTCGGGTAGCTTGATGTGCCGTCTGTACATATTTAAATGTAATAAATAAGTACCGGTGACAAAAATAAAACAGCCTTGCGTAATCAACACACTATTTTGAACTAGTAAATGGCTATTGAACTTATAAGGAAGAAGATTATTACATGACACTGAACTTTATGGTCGTACAGACACGCCTTTGCCTTGACACCGATTGGCTATGGTCACTTATGGTTTAATAATTATGCAATTTATCGGGTCGGGTCTTCTCCAACCATATTTGGTCAGATGTGCAGGTAAATTAAGTAGTTGTAAGTACATGGTGTTGATAATTATTTTTTGAAGGCTGTATGAGATTCCTTTTAAGCTCTGTGGTCAAGTAATTTTAAAAGAGGTTGCATCTTGAATATTTTCAAGGTGGATGAGTTATGAAATTAAGCATGTTACCATGGCAACAAGAATCCCTTGATGGATTACTAGCTAGCTAGCGTGGCTATAATAAATAATCTTGTAAAATGATCTTTCTTTTTTCTTTCTTATTGCCCTGGAGCGTTCCATGCTTGTCATCAGGCTAATAGACCGATTTGCAAACGTCGAGATACGAAGACGTACGAAGGTCTTGGATATCGGAACACGTATTATGGAATTCAAATGGTTATTATTGGGCAGGACACGTGGCAAGACGCAGTGATGACAGGTGGTAAGGCAGTGACAGAGTGGCGTCCAAGGACTGGAAGACGAGATATCATTAAAAAAAGCTATCAGGGTTATCAATTTAATTTATTTAGTAACGCTGATAGTTCTTTTTTTAATGTTTTTTTCCGTTGAACACTGCGAAGTGATTGAAAAAAAACAAAAATTGGTCATAACTTTTGAACCGTAAAAAAATTCACCGACATTCTCAGGATTAAAAAGTTTGGAAATGACCTTGCCCACGCCCCTATTCGATTTGATCCATACTTCCAGGGACACCCTGTATAATATTAAACTGAAGAGTTTGTTTGTTTGTACGCGCTAATCTCTGGAACTGCAAGTCGGATTTGAAAAATTCTTTTTGCATTTAATAGCCCAATTCTTGAGGAAGGCTGTAAGCTATTTAACATCACGCTAGAACCCTTAGGCGCCGAGCCAAAAGAAAACAAAAGTAAGAAAGAACGTTAAGCGAAAACAAAGTTAGGTG
Organism: Hydraecia micacea; assembly: GCA_914767645.1. NCBI lineage: Eukaryota > Metazoa > Arthropoda > Insecta > Lepidoptera > Noctuidae > Hydraecia > Hydraecia micacea. The sequence goes on from OU611798.1 coordinate 4,072,583, forward strand.
CAGGCGATGCGATTCGACGGGGTGGGTCGGGGGAACAAGAAATTTGACGCAGACGAAGTCGCGGGTAGAACCTAGTATTAATAAAACAACACAGAAACAGCTAATGTTACCGTATAATCCGTTTCTATAGCACAATGATCTACTGATTACGAAGGAAACATAATAATAGGTACTTTACTTAACCTTGGTTCAATCCATGCGGAAACAAGATGGAAGTTATTTACAAATAGTACAATAAGATATTAATATTCATCATTTTATAAGAGCTATGTTGATATTGACAATGATCTTCAATTGCAACTGACTGGAATGGAAACTGTACGAAAAGAAGATGATGATTTTATTAAGAGACAAAAGAAGTTACTTCTTATACATTTATAAACTAGCTTTTGGCCGCGATTTCGTCTGCTATCTAGGATGAAAAGAAGTCTATGTCTTTCTCCAGGTTATGTTCTACCCTTGTGCCAAATTTCATCTAAATCTGTTCAGCCGTTTTAACATGAAAGCGTAAAGAAGTTTTGTATGGGACAGCTGATATTTTTTTCGCGATTACGATCTTGGTCCCATTGGAGAAAGGTTTGATGGTCTGTACCACACCTTTCTGAAGATATTCGCTGAATATGGACCATTTCAGTATTTCTATAAAGCGCTGCAGACTTTTGAGGACCGTTCAAAGTCATTAGTGAAGCGTTTACCTAGTAGTTGCTTCATCCATTCACCTCACTCGGTGGTCAGTTCGCGGTGACGTCGTCGTGGTGTGACCACCGGTTGACCTTGGTGGTCGTGGTATTAAGAAAGGCTCATGCAGAACAGAACAAGATTATTATGATGAAACCCACATAGGGTTTCATCATAATAAGCTTGTAAACTTCCATTGATTACGGTTAAAAAAACTAAAGTTTTGAGTGTGGATTGGCAAGCCAGCAGCCAGACCCTTGAGTTTGATACCCTTTCTCAACCAGTCAACCAAGGATGGTGAAGAGATTAGATGGCAGGTGCTTTAGTTGAGAGGAACAACGATAAAAAAAATTATTAAGAATCCATACTAATATTATAAATTTGAAAGTAACTCCGTCTATCTGTCTGTCTGTCTGTATGTTACCTTTTCACGCCCAAACCACTAAACCGATTTAGATGAAATTTTGTATAGAGATAGTTTGAGTCCTGGGATAGGACATAGGATAGTTTTTATCCCGATATTCCCACGGGATCGAAACTTATGCGGGTGAAACCGTGGGCCCCAGCTAGTATATTATAATTAATCTAATCTATTAATTATAAAACTGAAGAGTTTGTTTGAACGCGCTAATCTCTTTAACTACCCGTCGGATTTGATAAAATCTTTTTGTATTTGATAGCCCAATTCGGCTATTTAACATCACGCTAGGACCCTTGGAGCCGAACAGAAACAATAAAATCTGAAAGAACGCTGACCGACAACGGAGTAATAACGCGGGACGGATGCGGTGTGACGGAGTTGGGCGAGGGAATACGATGTTACACGCGGAAGAAGTCGCGGGCAGACACTAGTAGGTTACCGCTGCCCGGAACATAAAGGGCTAAGGAAGGAACACGGGTGGGTTTTAGTCAGTAAGAGTCTGACACTCCCTTCCGCTCCACCCAGAGCGGGAGGAGTCATTAGATGATTTCCCATCCATAAAAAAAAAAAAAAAAACACTAGTAGGATATTTATGTAGGATATTTATTGTATAAAATCAGTACCTACGTCAATGTGGCATTTCCGTTTACTTATTTAATGACAGCTTTCACTTCCCAGACAATTATACACATTGTCTTACATGCGTATGACGCCTCGACATCATTCATTATCTTAATGTCAACTAACTGGGCCCCAAGTCTGCTAATTTACGAATGGCTCAATTGAATATCAATTGAATCTCAGTAGCAGTTTTAACTACATTTGGTATTCTGCTACTAATTTAAGACCAATGGTTTTCCAGTGACATACCATTGAACTGCTATCAGAATATTTGCTAGTCTGCTCTTCAATTGTGTTACAATTGTAAATCGATTGTGGTCTAAATCGGTATTCTACTCTTAGTTGACGTTTGTTTGACATTTATGTCAATGGACACTCAGTGTCAATTTTGCAATTGAAGTACGATCGTAGTACGATTAGGCAACAATTCACTCATTCAGCTTCTTGATAGATTTTGAATGGCAACACCTTTATCTGTTCAACTGAGAGTCAATTACAATTACACTACGATTCCATTACGACTCTATTGAGTTTACATTCAAGTTTTTGCAGAATACCAAATTTCTTCTAATCGTAATGGAGTCGTGATTGAATCTCAATTGAATTTCAATAGCATGTGAGTTAAATAAAATTAGCAGACTTGAGGCCCTGGCCTCGAGGCATTAAACTATGTTTGCGGAAATGTATGCTATTAATATTATTGGAAAAGCCCTACTAAAGGGCTTGATGGCGGGGTGAGTATAGGGCTTAAAATTGTGGGTGATAATAAAAAAACATGAAAATAATATGAGCAAATTGAATGGTGGGACAGTTGGAATTTTCCAACATTTTTGTTTGTGCTCTGTCATCAAAACGGTGATATAAGCATCAAACTTGTTTAAGACAACAAATAACAAACAGCAAATAAAACTATAACAATAATTTTAGTGTAAAGTATGATTCGCACCTGACCACTTTAAGCAAACTGAAGTGGCAGTGGGCTGACCATGTTTGTCGAAGGATCGATGGCCGGTGGAGCAGACGAGCCCTGTGGAGACCGCGTATCGACAAGCGTAGTGTGGGACGACTCCCAACTAGAAGGACCAACAACCTCAAAAAGGTGGCTGGGACAGACTGGATGCGGAAGGCGGAGGACAGGGGGTTGTGTGTGGCGTAGCCTAGGAGAGGCCTATGTCCAGCAGTGGACTGCGATAGGCTGAGTTGATTTTGGTTGATTGAATGAATTCAACCAATTAAATCAGTTGATACATTTGACAATTTGTTAGCTTATTTTTGTGTTGATTTTTCCAGAAACTGGGTGTTAGTCATTTACAAGTAGGTAGATATAAAGGGCATGACCCATCTTACTTTCCGCGAATTTCACAGTAATTTACCAATGTCATTGTAATATTTTTTACCAAGAAGCGAGTGACACATTTCGTGACAAACAAATGGTAATCCCATACAAATACCATTACATTAACTACTAGTGTTATATAAGTTATGGCTCTTCCAAATTAACTGTTAAATACACCTGCTAACAGAATGGGCTAGGGTGCTCATATTATATGTGGTTTATAGTTTATTTGGTTTATTTTCTTTCGTGCGAATTAACTAATAAACCTTCTTTACTGTAGGTCAGTGTAGTACCGTATAATTTATGAAGACAGGTGATCGTTGTGAACAATACAATAATATGGATGTAAATATATTAAAATAAGACAAGTAGGTTTAATAAATCTACTTATTATTTATAGGACAATGACATAGATGTCTTTATTATGACTGTAGATAGATATGTGAAAGACAATGGGACTTCCTAGGAAAACTGTAGCTGAGAAAAAAACAAACTTACTTGTGATCTTACGACTTAGAATTAATGGTTTTACTTTGTGTTCAGGAATGAAATTAGTGGGAAAAGAACCGGAGTTACCGACATAGCTTGCAGAGTAAGCAAACTGAAGTGGCAGTGGGCTGGCCATGTTTATCGAAGGACCGATGGCCGGTGGAGCAGACAAGTCCTAGAGTGGAGACCGCGTATCGGCAAGCATAGGGTGGGACGCCCCCGAGCGGACGGACGGACGGACGACCTAAGGAAGGTGGCTGGGACAGACTGCATGCGGAAGGCGGAGGATAGGGTGTTGCGGCGCAGCCTGGGAGAGGCATATGTCGAGCAGTGGACTGCAATAGGCTGAATTGATTCGAGGAAACTATTTAATACACTCAAATCCAATAAAATGACCATGGTTTATTTACCTTTATATTTAATCGAGTAATAGCTCGAACGTAACACATTATAGGTAACATTAATAACAAATTATGGCATCAATATTAAACACAAAATCAACTACGTAAATCACGAAAAACCTCAAACCATATAATTTCGTGTTACTTTCCCACTTCCAGTATTTAAATCACAATTTAACTAAATGATAAATGGAAATTAACTAAGTGTTTCGTACAGCTGCGCACCAACTTCCGCTTCATAGCGATTGCTTTAATTATTTCAATTTATAACAATTATATTTGTAGTTGATTTATATGGAGAGCAGGTGGCCCAGTGGTAAGGACCGCGACTTACGAGTTAAAGGTCGTAGGTTCGAACCGTGACAGGCGCTTTACTCTCTGTAAATTATTTCATCACCACTGCTCTCAAAACGGTGAAGAAAAACATTGTGAGGAGACAGGCATGTCCTAGGACCAAAAATTCGAAGACATGTGACATCTACAACCCGCACTGGGCCCGCGTGGTAGATTATAGCCCACTCTCGCACAGAGAGGAGGCGTGTGTCCCAGCAGTGTATCCGTGTATCCCCAGGCCACCTCTAATTTAACACATTCTGTTTAAATGTCGTGTCGTGACAAATGCTCTTACTGAATTGTGTCATAACTCGTCCAAAGACGGCTAAATCGTATCACACAAGTTTAGATAACGTCCAACTTGAATACAAGTTTAAATTACGTGAATTTAGTGATGTGACCACGGGTAAAGTCGGATTTTAGACTGGGTTCCCAAGTAATAGACTCGTCTCTATTGGTGTACATACACACGAGTTACACGCTTCGACGAAAAAGGCAACTGCAGCCGTCGACGCGTCAATGGTGGGCGTTGACGGTTGTCGGCGACTGCCGTCGACAACATGCCGGTCGTGTAATTTGAAGTCGAAGCCCACCATCGACGCGTCGATGGTTGTCGGCGACTGCCGTCGATAACATACCGGTCGTGTAATTTCTAGTCGACGGATGCCGTCGACACGTCGACGGCTGCAGTTCCCTCTGTCGTCGATGCGTGTCGCTCGTGTGTATAGACATCTAGATGACATGTAATTTAAAAAGAACTGGCTGAATCCACAGACCCACTATTCATATCTGTTCACTCCCCTTGGAGAACACAAGCGTGATACAGGTTTAATTAAGTTGTATAAACTTCAAACACAGTTTGAAAATGGTTCACCCTTGTGGGTGGTTCAATTAAGTTTACAAATACCAAATATCCAATCCATACTATTAATTCAAATTATGCAATAACCAAATACACTACTGAATGTTTACGATTTATCAACAACAATTTTCCCATCAATTTAGGTAAATATTGATCAACGTTCGTTTTTGGAATGCATGAAGAAGCTTCCTGGTGTAGCGCAGATTGTTCCACCAGTTACTCAACTGAACCGAGCGCTCGGCGTATCCTGGACAGTCCCCAACACCTTAAAAAAAAACGGCTCATTCTTGCCTTGCGATGGTAGGGCTGACGCCCGCCTGGTTTGCGACCACCCTCCCACCGGAGTCCGGTGTCAAGCAGCCTGCTGCTTTTCGTCGATGCGTGGCAGTTCCAGTGCCTGAGGCATCTTCTGGGCACGCTCGTTCCATCATAGACCTCACCCATCGCTTTCCATCAGGCGTGATCGAGGTCAAGAGCGGGCCTATTCAGCCAAAAAATAAAAACCAATAAAAATCTCTCATTAGACCCAGCCTCACTTCCTCCATCTTGCTGGGTGGCTAATATTTTAACCACGACCTGAGCTGTTCTAATAATTATTATTCGTGGCGATATGAGAGATGAACTCATCATCATCATCTGCCTAGCCTTTTCCCAAGTATGTTGGGGTCGGCTTCCAGTCTAACCGGATGCAGTAAATACCAGTATTTTACATGCAGCGACTGCCTATCTGACCTCCACAACCCAATTACTGGGTAATACGATACTCCTTGGTAAGGCTGGTTGTCAGACTTTCGTCTTCTGACGACCCGTAACGAATGTCAAAGATCCACAAATGACAGCCGGGACCAACGGCTCAACGTGCTTTCCGAGACATGGAAGGGTCTGGTATGTAAAGATGGTCACCCATCTACGGGACAACCGCGGCAAGCATAGCCTAACCTGATCGATTGACCCGTGCGGCTGTTAGTACTTAGTACACAAGCCCTTCAGCACCACATTAATATAATATCTACTCGTCTACTCCCCACATCACTAGCGCTGATCGACTTGCTTCACAGTTGCTATTCGGAGCATGTCCACATTGAGCTGTTACACAATAAATTATTACGAAGAAGTGCGATGATTATGATTGTTTTGTTTTTTGTTACGAGGTATTCCGGATCATCATCTGCCTGGCCTTTTCCCAACTATGTTGAAGTCGGCTTCAAGACTAATCGGATGCAGCCGGATACCAAATTGTGTATATCCGCTAATGGGAAGAATTGGCAAATCCAGGCTCCGAGCAGACCGAAAAACCCCAATAAGACTGACTCAGGCAATGAACCCAAAAAAATTAGGAAAATTTTCGCTAGTAGAGTTTAATTTAGGAAAAATCAATCTATTGAAACTCTCGCTGATTCATGGAATGTCCTGTTCATGATGACTCCCTCCAATCTCACGTGAGATTGTACAAAATGCGTGTTTTTAGTGTAAATACATTAAGCATAGAGCTTCAAACTCAAAGCATTTATTTTACAGGCACTTTTGAATTGTCAAGAATTGTTCATTGCGTTAGATAAATAAAAATAAAAAAACAATTAGTACTGTTTCTTGCGGAAAAAAAATACGTGATACTTGCCAGGACCCCCCTCTCCCCCTTGTGATATTGGGTGAGAATCGGATTGACCCCCTCCCCACCATAAACGCCTCACGTAATTAATGGATGCCCCTATAATTACGGGCGATTCCAACTGCGTATCACCTACGGACATTAGATTAGTTTGGGGCCTGACCTCAGAATGAATGAAACCACGATTTGACAGCTGTACCTTATCCCGATGTAGTTTTACCGTATCAAAAAGTTTATTAATTGGGAGAGACTATTCCCGAGATGTCCACCATTTGTTTGGCCACCACTGGGGGACACCGAAACAACTTGTAAAAATATTCTCGTTGTCCACCACGGGGGGACAAAATTATTGTAACCTAACCTCAAAACACTTTAAAATTGCCTCTGCATCATCTCCGGCGCTGCGAGAAGTGCAACCCCTGCGACCTTACGTAACAAAGGATAGGCAGTATAGGCATCCATGCTTTGTTACAGCGGGCAAGGGTTGCTCTCTCTTCGCGCCTCCGGTTTTTATATACATTCTAGGGGTAGCAGCCAAAAGACTGCGTGACGTCGGGGGTGCCCCGATTCGGTTTTGCGACCTATTCAAACCATGAAGTGTCCCCCAGTGGTGGACAACGAGAATAATTTTTAAAAGTTGTTTCCCTGTCCCCCAGTGGTGGACATCGGGAATAAACCATTGGGAGTAGGGTCCGTAAGTTTCGAACAACGTTCGAACGAGCCCGTGTCTTCGTTGAACTATTTCTAGTAGGCCCGTATTTCAGAGATTTTAAAACGCATAACATCGTCCGTGGCCTACCATGATCTAATTAAAAACGATTCAAAAACATGACATTTCAGTTTAGGTTCCTAAACTGCATCGCTTAAGCTGCTCTATGGACGTCATGGTACCAAACAAGTATGAATGAAACCAAAACTTGCGACTCAGTTTGGGACCACCGCTGTCAGCAGATGGCACGGTCTAAACTGAATTGTTAAACTGACGTCATGGTACGAATTAGAAGAACAGTTTAGTTTAGGTCCTAAAATGGATCGCGTTAAGAGCTTGTGGTAGGCCACCTGTAGCAGAATATATTGTACTATGTTCATTAAATTGCAAAACCTATTAAATCTACTTACAAAAAGATGGACACATAAGATATAATTAATTATATGAACACGTTAAAATGATTTCTTTTACGAATCAGCAATGTAGCAATTTGTTATGGAATAACCCCAAATATGTTTGTTTCGCAAACCGTTGTACAGCTTGTGGTTAGGAGAACTTGAAAAAACGTTGTTGAGTTTGGCTAGTTTTATTTTTGTCTGTCTGGCTTTGAGGTTTTTGACCGACTCCTCAAGTAGGTTGCAGGTTCAAAACATAAGCTGAAAAAAGGCTAATAGTTCATCTATTGGCGTTCTTTAGTGTCATGACTACGCAGGTTTTTTGCGAGTCAGCTTTTCTTGCCAGTGATTTTTAGGGTTCCGTAACCCCGTGGTTACCGTACCAACGGGAATCTATTACCAAGCCCCTGCTGTTAGTCCGTCCGCCCGTATGTCTGTCTGTCAGCGGGCTGTATCTCAAGAACAGTAATGTAGACAGTTGGCATTTTCACAGAGTGTATTTCTATTGTCGCTACAACAATAATACGAAAAATATAAACGTTTGTTGTATGGAGACCCCCTTTAATTTTTAACATTATTTTATTTTAATTATTTGTTGTTATAGCGGCAATAGAAATACACACTGTCTAAAATTTCATGAGATACAGCCTGATGACAGACAGATGGACGGACGGAGGGACAGTAGGGGTATAGGGTTCCACTGGCACCCGTTGGGTACCTACGGAACCCTAAAAATAATGGACATAAATAAATCTCTTAAACCAAGTTCCATTGCTCACCCAAAAATACCAAGAATTTACTAATACTTAATGTCGTTAAGTAATAGTTAAGTTACAACATAATTGTACACCTCGGAGCAACGTAACCGGCCAATGTTCGGCACACATTGGGGCCAAGGTTTGGGCCAACGGAACTCGTTTCAAGACATTATTATTAAATAGTTTTTGTATCGTTATGTCATTGGTTATGCAAAATTTTTAAAGTAAACAATTAAATTGTTTGGTAATTTTGGTATTTGTATAAAAACAAATGATTGACATAAACATTAAGTTATTTTTTGCGTAATACGCTGTTTTTTTTTGAGGTTATAACATAAATGAGCTTCTAAATATAGTTATTATTGTCAGTATTACTTTAAAACTTAGCTAGTAAAAAATATAAGTTTTGCTTGTAGATATTTCAAATACTTTGGTCTGGTTTTCAAATTGCAATACTACCTACGAGACTCATCCACGTCCATATTTCTAATTAAATATACTTTTCTGAAACATGCTTGGAAATTTGAGTATTATTTTGACAACCTTCTTCGAGTAAATCGAAATTGCTGTACCGAGCAGCGGCTGGCAAAAGTTGTATGAAAATCCATATCTGTCGTGGTTTAGCGGCCAAATAAATTACATAGTAAACTCATATCTGTCGTGTAATTTAAAAATGGAATGATCTTTTACTCCGAAACATGGCAACCAAGGAGGTAACTTATCAAAGATTTTATTTAAATTTCGAACTGGCTAGCAAATACAATGCTGTTTATTGAAAAAAAAACCAATTAACACTTTAACGCGGGAAAAATTATTGTTGTTCGTTGAACTTCGTAATTGATTTTGAGAAGTAATTATTGTATTTGACAAAAAAGTTCCGCCTAGGTACTACTTAGTTTTAATTTGCGCGCATTATTTGAGAAAAGTACTATACAAGCCTTGGCCACAACTAGGCATTGATGGACTTATGTATGTGTGACTCGGCCACGTTCGTCCATCAATGCCTCTTTTGCTGGCCGCTGCAGTAATGTATATATACCCCAGCAATATCTTAGCTTTTTATTTACATTTACATTACAAGCTAACTTCTCATTCTACGAAAAACTTATACATTGCGAGGTCAGCTAAAACTGGAAATGCATCTCTTGATATGTCGCAGTGTGTACACCAGAAAATACAAAAATACATTTGATACTACAAAACATACAATGGGCGGCTTTATCGCTTTCTGCGTTCTTTATTTATTTATTTATAAAGAGTTTACAATAAACTTCTACTTTAACCCCCTTATTAGAAACGTTGTATAGCGTCTGTATAGTTACACAATGCTTTGTCTTCTTCTTTCGAAAGTCAAATTACTGACGATTGAAAGAGAGAAATCGGTGTGTAACTATTCATCTGATATAATATATACGTTTATTAGTAAAGGTGCATGTCTTTAACTATGCCCCACAAAACAAGGTAGACGTGCTCTTCTTGAATCGTCCGATTAAAATATTATAGCCAATCAATATCTATTCCACCAACGTTGGTCAAACTTCTGTGTATTTTCTTTAACATTGGCCCTAATATATTGAATTGATACTTAGTAAACCGACTTAAGGTCACTGACCATTCGCAGATCTGTCAAGGATTGGTTTAATCGAGATATGTTAATAATGTTAAGTAATTTAATTTTACTGCCTTTGGTTTATGTTATTGCTTGATTCTTACCTAATAATGGTTTAAAATAGCTTTAATATAATAATAATATTAATTTGAGACTAGAAGTACTCACAATCCATAATTGTAATATTAGTAAATAACAGTGACATAAAAACTATGTTATTAAACTTTTACAAACTCAAACAACGAAAAAGATGTAGCCCAACACACGTTGACACGTGCCTCCATACCCAGTGGCTTATAAAGAGTCTATCCAAATACTTTGTCTAATAGTCTTTCAAAACGGTGAAGGAAAACATCGTGAGGAAACCGGCATGTCCTAGAACCAAAAATTCGAAGACATGTGACATCTGCCAACCCGCACTGGGCCCGCGTGGTGGATTACGGCCCACTCCCTCTCACTGAGAGGAGGCCTGAGTCCCAGCAGTGGGAACATTATAGGCTGACTATGTTATGTAATAGTCTTTAGGATGCTGTTGGAGCTTCCGCACAACCTACCCATTCTTGACGCAATTCTCTTCCTCATAATGCCATGAGAATCGCCAGCACGGGCTTCCGGGAACATCTGAGAAGCGCTGCAGAAGCTCGGAAGCCCCATCAATATCCTAAATCCATTATTAGGTATACTGTACGCTTTGCAGCTACTTTTAGAGTTAAATTTGTTGATTGAATCGATGCCAAATCACGTCAAATTATTTGGAATACCTACCTTCGTTCCCTAAGTACTTAAAAATTAATTGTCCGTTATTTTCTATGAAACATAATTATGCTTCATAACGAGCCCCAAGGGCTATCTTTAACTTACAATTTATAAAAAGAAACAAGTAGAATTACTTACATTATTTTCTGTGTGCTTCAGAAACAGCCCTAAGGTCCTCTACCTAAAATTAAAAAAAGAAACATATTATAAGTCTGTAGAAATTAGGTACTAAGTTATCATATAAATACACTAGCATCGCCCCGGGGTTTCACCCGCATAAGTTTCGATCCCGTGGGAAAATCGGGATAAAAAATATCCTATGCGTTAATCATGGCTATAAACTATCTGTGTGCCAAATTTCATCCAAATCTGCTCAGTAGGTTATGCGTGAAAGAGTAACAAACATGCATCCATCCATCCATCCTCACAAACTTTCGCGTTTATATTATTAAGAAGAAGACAGATTCGATTTAAATTCAAAACTAACTACAACGCCTTCTTTAAAAAACGTTTCACCGGTGTGTTCAATCAAAACGTTATTTATAGATCAAGACGGTCATAATTCTCCCGCTCTTATCCGAATTCATACGGGGACGGCTCAAAATGTCTTCTTCTTCAATAGGGATGACGACTAACTTTTTTTTCTTCGTCTATCAGGTAGATTATTAAAAAGTATTGGGCACGTATTTTTTCTTTTTTCACATAATCCAAACATTACAGAGATATATTGATTTGAAATGTCGCATGACGTCACGTTTTGGTACAATTTTTACCTAAACGTGACGTCACGAGCCCCCACTCCCAAACATTGACACGCTTTATCTTTGTAATTTTTTGGTTGATTGACACAAGAAAAAATATGTGTCCATTATTTTTTGATAATCTAACTGACGGACTAAATAGAATTTCGTTTACTTTACCCCGTCGTCATCCCTATTCTTCTCTATTAGTCGTCATCTTAGTAGTCACCGTCTTTCTAACCATATCGTCTTTCCCACAGTCCATCCATTGTTTCTTTGGTCTTCCCCTATAGTAAAAGTGCGCACACCTCTACCCTATTTCAAGTTAAACAAATATCGACATTATTTAAATGATAATTATTAAGTTGATTTCAGTGACTAGCACTATTGAAAAAGTTATAAAAATGTTTGAAGTTGTAGCGTAAACTGAACTTTATTGTGTAGGAATTAAAGTTATTTTTCCATTATTTGTTTACATTTTTGGCAAATAAATCGCGAACGCAGATTACTCTTGCACTGACGTAAAAATATCGCTTCGGGAAACACACTGTTAGATTTGCAACTCTCGGCACTCAGCAGTGCGTTGAAAATCCAGTGCGCGAAAAAAAATCATCGCCGCGAGAAAATCGCGTACCTAGGCTTATAGCCTTAAAATCGAAATATTGCTGTCTATTAATATATTCTTTCCAGCTTCGTTAAACAAACAACTCAGTGACCGCCATTACTCGTCAAACCATTCGAAATTCGAACTCACCCAAATCCAAAATGGCCGAAAACGCAAATATCACCTCTGTTTTCCCATTGTTCTTAACTAAAACTATCAAAATTTATTGTAATTAAAGATATAACGGTAAATGTCTACCTGAACCGTAAGGCGCTTTTCACACGTCCCAGCAACCGGGTAGCCGGTGCCGGATACCCGGCGGCGTTGTGTATAGCCATGGTACGTTAGCTTTCACACGTACGCACGGCTACACATCAAGCTATACATAACCAGTATAAACTGACTTCTGATTGTACGAAAAACCTATACAATGCGAGGTCAGCTAAAACTGGAAACGTATAGCTTGATGTGTCGCCGTGTGTACCGGCGGAGTTTGCCTGGCAATGTTACCGGATATTCGGCACCCGGCTACCCGGTTGCCGGGACGTGTGAAAAGGCACTTAGGGTTGTAAATCTTGAGCACAAAAGGAGGTTTCCCCTTAAAACTAATTGTGTTGTTTGAATGGGTTTGTAACCCCAATGAATTTATGGGTGGCAATATTTGAAGTTTGTTTAGAGAGAAGAAAATTATTAGGCAAAGATGGTACGGTCACATTTAGGTAGGCACAAAGATACCATCAAAATAATGATCAAATTGGGAAAGTATAACTGAATTAATGCACATTATGAAAGAAGTCTGTTCATAATCGATTTCTGTCATTTTTAATAGATGATTTTTTAACCCCCGACGCAAAAACGACGGGGTGTTATAAGTTTGACGTGTCTGTGTGTGTGTGTCTGTCTGTGGCATCGTAGCTCCCAAACGGATGAACCGATTTTGATTTTGTTTTTTTTTGTTTGAAAGGTGAATTAGTCGGGAGTGTTCTTAGCTATGTTTGATGAAAATCGGTCCAAGATGGCCGCTGCCACAAAATGGCGGATTACATAATTTTTCCCAAGTCCCTCAATATGGGTATCAAATGAAAGGGCTTGACTAGTAGAATACTATACACTATAATAAATTTCAAATCCAAGATGGCCGCAACCAGAAAATGGCGAAATACATTTTTTTTTCACAACTTCCTCAATATGGGTATCAAATGAAAGGGCTTGACAAGTAGAATAATGTACAGTATATTGAAAGGGAATGAGGAACATTAAATAAAGAAATGAAAACTAAAAACTTGAAGATTATTTTTTTAGTCTAATAAATGCCCTAGCTAGATTGATGAGGAAAGTGGAGTGATGACCTAGGGCCTAACGAATTATTTAGCTTTTAATACACTATTTACTACATTATCATTACCTACCTTTATTTTTTCAATAAAACCGTTTAAAAAAAATATAATTAAGCCAAAGTATTTGGACTAGTATCATTATCCAGGGAGAAAACGCCAACGACCACGAGTACTGGTAAAAATACGTACAGCTTCGCAGATTTCGGCGAGTCACGTGTCGATCGTATAGCATGTTTACTAGTAATATAATATTATAAAGTTTAAAAAGCAAGAAATAAAAGTTAAATTTAAAATTTAAAAAACCCCCGACTCAAACAAAAACCTCTAAAAACTAAAAAATAATATATATTGGCCCTTTTAGTTTAATATAAGTTGCAGGAAATATTTAGATCCAAGCGTCTTCACGTCGGGGGACGGCTAATGAAAACGCCAAACAGATGAGGCTTAAACCCAGCAATAATGAATGTATGCTATTGTAGAAAACATAGCTGCTGTTAACTTCTAATTTTCATAAGCCGTCCCCTGACGTGAGGACGCTTGGATCAAAATATTTCCTGCAACTTATATTAAACTAAAAGGGCCAATATATATTATTTTTTAGTTTTTAGAGGTTTTTGTTTTATCCCACAAGTAATGACAACTACACTTCCGCTGTGCAGTCAAAAGAAACCAAAATGATGAAGTATTTCTTTTTTCGGGGAGGGCATCTCGCAGTTCAACCTATGAGATTGTCGTCTGCTTAACCAGGCTTGCTTGTGGATGACTCAATCAATTAAGGCATGACGAAGTACCTACTACGCTAGACCCGTATGCGTGTGTTAGCGTGTGCACGAGTACATTTTGTAATGAGACCACAATCTTCTCCCACAATCTAAATATGTATATAAAAGACGAAACTAACTGACTAACATATATTATTATTTTAAGACAGCTTTTTAAATTATGTAAATATTTGAATCTTTAATAAAATATTATTGTTTAAGTGTAACTGGTAACATATTACATTTATATGAGTCTGCCCCTGAATTATTGTTCTATAAAAATTCACCCAGAGGACTGGTTTTAAATAGGCTGTATTGGCCCAAATAACTTAGCAATGTATAGTTAACTGGATGATCAAACCATTTTAAGAAAATATTACGAACTTACGATATTGTATACAAACGCGAGGCCAGTTTATTTAAATACTTATCTACATACATATAATTTGTTACACAAACATTTGTATGTATTAGTACTGACTCGGGTAAAAAGTGACTCATTTAATAAATATTCATTATAAACATTCATTATACGCGGAAGGACACGGAAAAAGATAAGAATTCAGTTTATTTATTTTATATAAGTATATTTATAAAAAAAAAGGATGTAAAAATAGTAGCCCACCGGTATTGGGAAAAGCGGGGCAATTGCGTTACACATTATCAATCGGAATCCGTTTCATTTTGACAGTTCAACAACATTCATTGCGTCATTTACGTGTCGAGCAGACAAATTTTTCGAACTTATGAAGCAATGGATTAGCAGTTTGCTTCAAAATGATTCAGATTCCGATCGATAGTGTGTTTCGCAATTAGGGAACAGGGTCCAAGCTACCGGTGGTTGCTGTGGTTAGGGCTCTTGGGAGAGTAACCTCCTAAAAACCTTCTTCCTCGCCGTGTCCAGAAGTACCGCGTAAGATAATTACTATTATTATCTATCATATTTGGAACTCTTTTATGACAATTTTTTCCAACATTCAAATAACTTTTAACTGAAGAATAAATATGGCTGGTTGACAACTTACGTAGAGGAAACATGTCAAGCTGTCATTGATGCTTCCCATAAAAGTTATCTGACTGTTGAATAATCAGCCCTTAATGTATACATTGTAATCCTTGAAAAACTTTGAATAAAAAGGTCTTAAAAATAAAAAATAAACCATTTCTTGTTTTTTTATGTTTTGACGGAACAAATGTATGTAGCTTGTTTTACAGTTTGTAACCCTGCCGGAACAAATAGACAAACATCTACATATAGGTATATGTAGACCGACCTTATTAATAATACATGTACCTACACCGTCTACAACAATCCAAGAGCAAAAAGTTTTTATGTAAAAAAATATCTTGACGTCAATTCGTCTATTCCAAATTCAATAGGGATGACGACTAACTTTTTTTTCTTCGTCTATCAGGTAGATTATTAAAAAGTATTGGGCACTTATTTTTTTATTTTTTCACATAATCAAAACATTACAGACAAAGACATAATTATTGATTTGAAATGTCGCACGACGTCACGTGTTGGTACAATTTTTACCTACATGTGACGTCACGAGCCCCCACTCCCAAACTTTGACACGCTTTATCTTTGTAATTTTTTGGTTGATTGACACAAGAAAAAATATGTGCCCATTATTTTTTGATAATCTAACTGACGGACTAAATAGAATTTCGTTTACTTTACCCCGTCGTCATCCCTATTGTTTTAGCATAACATCACGCATGTAATCACCAAAAGGATAGGTAGAGGTCTACCTAACCCTTTCGGTGATTACCAGGACCAACGCCGAAGCACGGAGGGGTCTCGACATATAAAGGATGGTCACCCATCCACGAACCGACCGCGGCAGGCGTAGCTTAACCTTGGATCGACCCGTGCAGCTGTTATTATTTTGCCACTTCATATCAATTGTTAATATAAAAAAATATATATAAACATCAGAATTGAGAACCTCCTCCTTTTTCAAAGTCGGTTAATTAGTTTAACCAAGCTATAACCGACAGACGTAAGGCAAAACCCGAAGGTTAGAAACATCAAAACTTTCATTTTTTCACGTCCATTATAACATAACTGAGGACTGTGACTCAGCAAAACTGATGACTTACGATGTATTGCAAGAAAAACGTGATTACTCTACGTATTAATATTAAGAAATTTAAAGTAAAGAATCTGTTTTGTAATACAATTTTGCTGTTTTGCGGATTTTAGGTTGATAAGTACTAAGTGATGCGCAGATCACGTAAAGCCGTTGGTCCCGGCTTTCGTTCGTATAGATCTTTGACAGTCGTTACGGGTAGTCAGGAGGCCTACCACAAGCTCTTAACGCGATCCATTTTAGGACCTAAACTGAACTGTTCTTCTAATTCGTACCATGACGTCAGTTTAACAATTCAGTTTAGACCGTGCCATCTGCTGACAGCGGTGGTCCCAAACTGAGTCGCAAGTTTTGGTTTCATTCATACTTGTTTGGTACCATGACGTCCATAGAGCAGCTCAAGCGATGCAGTTTAGGAACCTAAACTGAAATGTCATGTTTTTGAATCGTTTTTAATTAGATCATGGTAGGCCACCTGGAGCCCAAAAGTCTGACAACCAGTCTTACCAAGGGATATTGTAATACCCAGTAACTGGGTTGTGGAGGTCAGATAGGTAGTCGCTCCATGTAAAATACTAGTATTCAGCTGCATCCGGTTAGACTGGAAGCCGACCCCAACATAGTTGGGAAAAGGCAGGCAGATGATGATATTCATTTAGTTACCACATAAAGCGGAGGAAGAAACCCATCGACACTCCGAAAGAGCCCCGCATGTAGAGGTAAGGCTTGTTAGAGTCTACGGAAGTATATAAGGATCCTAGCAATGTCGTTCCGTAGTTCCTGCTTCGCCCCCATGGGATGAACGCGTGAGTTTATGAGTTACTAGCTGGGCTCCGCGGTATCACCCGCATAAGTGTTGATCCCGTGGGAATATTGGGATAAAAAGTATCCTATGTGTTAATCCAGGGTGTCAGCTACCTCCATACCCAATGTTATCTTATTTTATTGCATTTTTAAATATTAATTAAAATAAGTATAAAAATAGTGAGCCACCGGTGTCGGGAGCAGGGTCGAAGCTACCGGTATTAGGGCTGCAGAGACAGGAACCTCCTCACAATGCGAGCCGTATCGAGTAATAGTGCCTTCTGAATCAGGCCCTTGATCCAACCGACTAACGAGAGCCTCAATTGATGTTGATCGAGGCTTTCGGCCATAAAGCCACTGGCCGATACGACAAGCGGTACAATGACAGTCGAGCTCACATTCCACATGTCAACAACCTCGCGTGCTAAGTCAAGATATTTGATTTCATCATCTGCCGAGCCTTTTCCCAACTAGGTATGTTGGGGTCGGCTTCCAGTCTAACCGGATGCAGCTGAATACCAGTATTTTACATGGAGCGACTGCCTATCTGACCTCCACAACCCAGTTACTGGGTAATACGATACCCCTTGGTAAGACTGGTTGTCAGACTTTCGGGCTTCTGACTACCCGTAACGACTGTCAAAGATCCACGAATGACAACCGGGACCAACGGCTTAACGTGCTTTCCGAGGCACGGATATTTGATTTAATTAACATAATTATTAATATGACATTATACGTTTAAAACGCTTAATTGGAAATGGTGAATTAACAATAACATGTATTATAAACGTTTCAATAAACCCTGTACTTATTTTTGTAGCTGACGATCCTTTAGGAATAAAAACAAAAGAAAAACTGGATCAAACCGGAATGAGAAAGCTTATAGTGGATAAGACAAAGTTTAAAACAGAAGACGAACTAGCAGGGGATCGATTGCAGGGGTTCAGACCGGAATAAATCCGATACGATTTCTATATAAAAAAAACTAAAAATTATATTTGCATTATTAAATACAAATAGAATTTCGTTCTTCTCTAGGTATTCATTTTATTTCATTATAATTATATCAGCTGTTGGCCTTTTTAAGTATGTAGTGAGTAAATGAATACACTCCGAATTGATTAAATTATATTTTAGCTATTAAAGTTCATATTATAATAATCAATAAATACATTCATAAAAATTATACGTAACAATTAATTAAATATCTGATTATTCAAACTTTATCGAATCCATAGATATTGAGATTTAATGACATACTTTTTACAACCATTTTCATATGAATCCACTCTCAACCTTTCAATAGTTTCGTTTCCAATTAAAGTCCAGACTCCCAAACTGAATTAAAATTTTACATTCATTCCATTAAAATATTTACGTCGGGTCGTCGTCACCATACTGCAACCAGCGAGTTATTTACCCGTGAAGGTGAACGAACGGTAATAATAAGGACTTTTTGTTTATACCGTTAGTAAAAAAAGTATAAAAAGCATCGACAAAGCTTGCAAGTCACTGGACTGGAAAAAATAAGTTTATAGCTAAATCAGATACGATAAGTATGAATGCTAAAGCCGAGATCTATAAACGTCACTAAGTTTACATAAACACGGCATAGAAAATACGTGTCCGCCAATAAGCTTCCATAGTGATTCATACAACATCGACTAAAGTTATCAGAAATAATAATAATCATATCCAAATTCTGTGAGTTATTAATAAACTTGAAATAATAATTAATTTTGTTGTTTTAGTCCAGTTTTCTTCTATACTTGGACAAGAACAATAAATATTATTTTAGTTTTCATTAAAATATAATTAATTTTCCAGATCTTGTTGTTATGGAAAATTTCACTACTTTGCCGATAAATTTTAATAAGAAATAACTGGATTCGTTATAATGGACAATGTATTGTAAACCTGTCGAAATTCCATCTCAATTTAATTAACGACATTCCAATTATCACCTTCGAATTTTACAAATTAATTGATTTTAATTATACATTCACTTATTTTTTACTTGTTTATTCATTTTTGATTTATTAAGATTATTTTTCAGCATTTCTTTCTTTAAATAATTTATGTCAGAAAATCCTCCAGTTGAATCGGCGCGGGAATGGTTAAATATTGGTGCACGTTTAACAAAATACAACTGAAATAATACAAAAACGAAAATACAAATATTACAATCACCATTGACCAACAGCAATGGGGTAAAAGAATCTTTAACTTTTTGCTAAAATTAATCGTTTTTAACACAAACACACTCCGTAATGACGACACTCAATCTAAACAGATTGAACTCTACAAATAATTTATTATGAATATCTCATTGTACGATATACCTAGTACATACTAATTCCATGCCCATATCTCACATTTGGTATTCGAGTGCACGGGTTGATCGATCACGTTAAGCTACGCTTGCCGCTGTTGGTCCGTGGATGGGTGACCATTTTTACATACCAAGACCCCCCTCCGTGCCTCGGAAAGCACGTTAAGCCGTTGGTCCCGGCTGACATTCGTGGATCTTTGACGGTCGTTACGGGTCGTCAGAAGCCCGAAAATCTGACAACCAGTCTTACCAAGGGAAAGAAAGAAAGAAAAAAGTTAACTAGTTAAAGTTAACTGGGCTGTGGAGGTCTGATAGGCAGCCGCTCCATGTAAAATACTGGTATTCAGCTGCATCCGGTTACACTGGAAGCCGACCCCAACATAGTTGGGAAAAGGCTAGACAGATAATGATCTCACATTCTCACAAATGTATGGAATTAGTAGGTAAGTACTACCACAAACGTCACGTTTAACGTCAGTTGAATGTCATAATTTTATTGAATTCTATCGTGAATCAATAATAATCAATACACAGAGTTACTTAAACTAATTAGTAACAAGAGGATGTACACACGGCTACACATCAAGCTATACATAACCATTATAAGCTGACTTCTGATTATACGAAAAACCTATACAATGCGAGGTCAGCGAAAACTGGAAATGTACCTATAGCTTGATGTGTAGCCGTGTGTACAGATGAATGGGGCTCATCAATATCTGTATAAGTCTCAAAGTGTTAATTAGCACGCTTTTTGACCAACTTAAAAAATATGAGGAGTATTCAATTGCTAGGGCAGGGAATTTAATTTTGTTAAGGCCTTATTATGTGACTCGAAAATTTATGTTTTTTTTTACAATATTTCTTTTGTCTTCGCCTATAACTGTTATCTATACCCTAAAATTTACAAGTCTTATGCCCGTTTTCACCATCGTTCCTTAAATTTAGGGAGACCTTAAGAAATTTTAAGTGTTAGTTTCGTTTTCACCATCACCTAAGGGACACTTATGGTCCTAAAACATATGGGTAAGGGGCTGATTTAAGGAGTCTCTTATGTTAAGAGACTCTTAGTTAAGGAGTGTTTGAGGGAACGATGGTGAAAACGGGCATTAGGGCTGATTGTTCAACAGTCAGATAACTTTAATCTGAAGAATAAATTATGGCGGTTTGACATATATTTGCTAAACTAGTTGCAGTTTGACAGCTTGGAACCGCAATTTTTATTCCTCATTATTATAAAAAACTTATTATTACGATTGAAAAATTGGGACTTAGAAGTAGAACCATTCGAGAAAATCCGGTTAATAAATTACCCACTTAATAGACTATTACAACAAAGAACAATGTCGACCTTTGTCCAAAAGCAAAACTTTATTTTAATTAAAAACTTAATCTTTAACTTGTCAAGTAATAACCATTAATATAATTAAGTAGGTAAATAAATTTATTCAACTTTAAAATTAAAAGTTCACCGATGCATACAACACTTTGTTATTGCTACCATAAATCTTCCAACTGGCAACGGTTTTTGTGGCTCGTGGCTAAATATTCAACCGCATGGGTCGCTCTAAGGTTAAGCTACGTTTGCTGCGGTCGTTTCGTGGATGGGTGACCATCCATAACATAATTATAGAGACCCCTCCGTGCCTCGGAAAGCCCGTTAAGCCGTTGCGTTTGTCTCGGCTGTCTTTCGTAGATCTTCGACAGTCGTTAGGGGTAGTCGCCGAAGTCTGACAGCCAGTCTTACCAAAGGGTATCGTGTTACCCAGTAACTGAGTGATGAAGGTCAGATAGGCAGTCGCTCGATTTAAATTACAGATATTCTGCTGAATCCGCCCAACAAACATTTTAGTGCTTAAGACAGCCTTTTTCTAGAGCTCTTAGTATTATATATAGTATATAAGAACTCCGATAGCAACATTCGACTGTACAGTGGGGTTAGTTATAAATAATTAAACCTTCCAGAGGAATAACAGTAATGAAGGTAAAAAATATAACTTAAGACTCTAGCATGGTGTCTATCGAAACCATTGTATAACTTAGTCATATAGCTTTAAGAGGCACAAACCAATAAAAGTAACTGTAAGGTGTCTACTAACACTTATTAACGACTAATATTCTACTACAGAGGTAGTAAAATGTCTTGTAAGACCTTAAGGTTTACCCTAATAGCTTTAAGAAGTATTAAACGCTGTAAGTGATTATCAGGTGTGTATTAACACTTACTATCTACTGGTATTGTTAAAACGAGTTAGATAAATACTTTGTACCACCTAACAAGTTTTGTCGAGCCTTAAGAGTTAGTAAGAAAGCTATAAGCATCTATGAAGTGTTGATTATAAGTCCTATAGAGCTAGATTCTGCAAGAGTTAGAATCCACCTTTAAATCATTGCAGGCTATATAATGGAGTTTATTTGTCAACCATAAGTAATATTGTGGTTTTCATAAAACATTGCTTATAGCAGCAGACATTATGTGCAAGTTTTATAACTCTTTGTTATCACTTTAAGTTGAGTAATAGGATTTAAGTCACTTAACCTGACCTAACCTCAAAAACTGTAGTTTGTTACGTTTGCAACGCGGTGTTTATTTGGAAATATTTAATTGTTTCAAAATGAAACCATGGATAGTGAAAAAACAAACGGGTGGAGTCAGAAGAAAGGCTTTGAGAGAATATGAGAATATCATTAGATTAACGCAAATCCAATGCGAAGAGCCTACATCAGTTGAGCAAAAAAATTATGACATAGTAACTAGAGAAGCGTCGCTTATAGTAGAGAAACAGTGCTTCCTAAATCAAAATCCAGAAAAAGACTTTGGTGTTATCCCAGGCAACAGTTCTGAAATAAATAAAAGTAAAAAATACAAATCCAGTGAACTCGATAACGATTCATATCAAGAGCAACCAACTGAAATACAACAGGGTTCCGTACAACAGCAAATTATCTCTGATGTTGAATATCCTCTAATTTGTGACGATCTGTTACCTCTCAGTAGTTCAAATAACTCGGATGACGAACAAGAAAGTGAATATATGAAAAACATAAATTTTAAAAATGATTTACGATCATGGGCTATACAAAAAAATATAAGCCAAGCCGCTTTAAAAGATTTGCTTTTAATTTTAAATAAGAGATTTACGGATATTTTACCGTCCGATCCTCGAACAATTTTACAAACGCCAACAGCAATTTGTCTTAAAACAATCGAAGGTGGTCAATATTGGCATCATGGGATAATTATGCCTTTATCAAATATACTTGAAAATTGTAAACCGCTGCCAAACAACATTCTTCTGAATATAAATATTGACGGCTTACCTATATTTAAAAGCTCTAAGTATGAATTCTGGCCTATATTGGCTAACATTTATCAAGGTGGCACTAGTGATCCATTCATTATTGGCATTTATTATGGGAAAGGTAAACCAAAAAACCTAAATTTATTCCTAGAAGATTTTGTGAACGAAATGAGCATCGTTTTAGAACAAGGAGTTTGTGTCAAGGGTATCAATGTGAACGTCAACATTAGATGTTTTATTTGCGATTCACCGGCACGCGCATATGTCAAAGGTTAGTTTATACACAAACATACCACACACAGACACACACACTCACACAGACATACACACACACACAAAAACATACACACACACCACACACACACACACACACACACACACACACACAACACACACACACACACACACAACACACACACACGACACAAGAAAGTGTAAATGAGTACACACTCATTTACACTTTCTTCCACTCTTCTCTTAATCTTGTGTGTCGATTATGAAATAATATTTCATAATAATATTTTATTACATTTTCAGGTGTTTGCAATTTTAACGGGAAAAATGGTTGTTTAAAATGCACAACCGTAGGGGACTACGCACACACAACGCATACTGTTGTATTTTCAACAAAAAGGTCATCTACAAGAACCGATGAAAACTTTAGAAGAAAGATGTACGGAAGCCATCATAAAATGGATTCACCCTTATTAAAACTACCTATCGACATGGTCGAACAATTTCCCGTTTCAGATTCGTTGCACTTGATTCATTTGGGAATTATGAAAAGGTTACTAATAGGATGGAGGGACGGAAATTTTGGGAAACTTAAGACTAAGTGGTGTGCACAAAATATCGAAAATGTCAATATATTCTTAAATCAATGCAAACTTCCATCTGAAATTCACAGATCAGTTAGAGGTCTAGATTGTCTTGCTCACTGGAAAGCAAGTGAATTTGGAAGTTTCTTACATTACTTGAGCATAATTATATTGGCAGATGTCCTTGAGCCGGAAGTTTATAGTCATTTTTTGACTCTATTTTGCGGTGTTACAATATGCTCCTCTCAAAATTACAATCAATTACTGCGACTTGCGGGGGAAATGTTTGATTATTTTGTTGATAATTATAAACAATTTTATGGCTCAGATTATATCACGAGTAATGTCCACAATTTGTTACACGTAGTCGATGAAGTGGAGAGTTTCGGCCCATTGCCATCATTTAATGCTTATTCATTCGAGAATAAATTATATGTGATAAAAAATATGCTGAGGCAGGGAAACAAACCACTTTCCCAGGTAGCTAAAAGATTATCTGAGCAAAATAAAATTTTTACATCTTTTCCAAAAAAACCGTTTGATGAACCTTTTTTAACTAAACACAAGAATGATACAGTACTTCACTTCGAACACTTTGTATTATCATGCAAATTTAAAAATAAATATTTTATTTCACTGGCCGGTGATATCATTGAAATTAAATATATCACAGTTGAAGATAAGCTAATAAATATTCACGGTAAACAAATAACAGAAAAAATGATAGTATTTGAGAAACCAATCAGGTCATCGTTCTTAAATATTTATAAAGTGAGCGAAAGTAGCATGTTACCATCGGCATCGAATGAAATTATATTATATCCTAAAGATGTAAAAAGTAAATTAGTTTGTATTAAAAAAAGTGGTTTTCAGTACTTCTTACCTCTTTTACACACAGTTTGAAAATAAAAGATTATTATTTAAATTGTGTTTTATTTAAGATATTTTTCATCAGTCATTTGACATATCTACTAGAAAGTAATAATCAGTCAAAAAGTTATTTAATCAGTCAGTGGATGATTTCCAACACTTTCACACCAGGCGTATAACTCAGTACAATAGCACTAGACAGTCATGAACAAAATCAACATTGTGTTCAATCATTCAACTATTCTTACTTACTAAATTTTAATATTAGTATAATGGAACCATCATAAAAGTAACCATACATGAGCGAAATGTTTTCAACCAAACATTGCTCGAAATTTGGTCGAACAAACTTTGTCAGAATTGAATAAAAATGAAAACGTAATACCAACTTAATCGTAATAACAAATAAAAATCTCTTTAAAAAAGGTATGTTAAGTCTTCATAAATTATTTACGACACGATAAACATGATTCATTGGAGGAAACCCTAGCTGTACTCCGTATGACACAATCATAATCATAATAAAATTAAAAACTTACAATAAAAAAACGAGCCTCATTCATATCATGACTAACACTTTAGTTAGCCACTAACATTCTTAAGTGAAATCGGCCGATTCTTTTTTATTTTTTGGAGACGGTTTTTCTCTGTCTTCTTTTTAGATATTCTTATGAATTTCTTTTTCGGGATGTTTTTCTCGATCTGAAAGTTAGATGATGTACTTGGCTCATTACTTTTATCTTTATTTTTTGGTTCTTTTAATGTCTTTTCTCCATTTTTTTCACAATTTTCATTATCTTTATGTTCGTTTTCGATGTTTTTATCTGTTTTTATATTTTTTTCATTCATGTCGCTTTCTTCATAATTGGAAGAATTTTCTTTCTCCGCTTCTTGATCTTTTTCTTCTGGGTTATTTTCTGTAATAAGATTTTCTTCAACGATTTCACTTTCCTTTTCCGCTTCTTGATCTTTTTCGTCTGGGTTATTTTCTGTAATTAGGTTTTCTTCAACGATGTCACTTTCCTTTTCCGCTTCTTGATCTATTTCTTCTGGGCTATTTTCTGTAATTAGATATTCTTCAACAATGTCACTTTCCTTTTCCGCTTTTTGATCTTTTTCTTGTTTTTTATTTTCAGTAACTACATCTTCTTTATAATTGGTATCGTTGTTACTCTCATTATATATATCTTCATCACTTGTTTCGTAATCATTTGGATTTTCTGCCTTTGAAAGTTTTGAACGTTTCCTTGACGTCGAAGCTCGTTGATTCTTTGCCATTTTTCTTTTTTTTGAGTTCTTTAGGATGTTCTTGAAAAAACTTTCATTCTCATTAATTGTGTACGTTTTATCCCAAGAATGAACCATCTCCCAAAAAAAAGAGAGGACGTGTTTGAAACTTTTCCAGGCAATTTTAGTATCACTTCCACGACTACCTCCACTCCAAGTACATTCGCATAGAAAGTCTCGCGAAAATAGGATGTCTGCCAAAGTATAGGCGCAATCAATACCCTTACCTCCATTGCATAACACCGAATATGTGTTTTTCATTTTTTGTCTTACGCTACTATCCGATAACTGCTGTTCTAGTTCATTTAGTTGCTGAATATTATCAACTGGCTTGACATAAAGAGCTGTGTTACTTGGTGTATATCTAGATTCATTTAAGTTAGCGACCTGGACATTGCTATCAGTTGCTTGAATTATTTGAGAAACTGCATCATCCAACTGTATTGAAAATAACGAAACTTTCTGAATGATAACGTTCTGCACGTTTTTGATACTTTTAAGCTCATTTAATATCTGTGTTTGATTAGATAATATAATGTTTTGAATTTCCAAATTTTGTCCAAGATTAGTGTAACACTGGTGTTGATTAGTTGTACTTTGATTGTCCTGGACAATGTGATATTCATAGACGTTGTCCATTCCAACAGAGGTTGCATCTGGCATTTCAGAAGTAATAACATTGGATCCTGATGTAGCGGGCAGTTCGACAATAATATTATTGGATCCTGATGCAGTGGGCATTTCGACAAGTACATTATTGGATCCTGATGCAGCGGGATACACCTGTAAAAAATATTTCAAAATATCATATGTGTTAATAAAGGGTGTAAGGGATGGAGTACCGAAAACTTTACGGGCGTGATCAGTCCATGAAATCGAACAACTTTACCCAGGAAACATATTTAAGAAATGCAAATAATTGCAACTTCCCATACTAATCATTCAGTTAGTTACAAAAAAATATATCCCAAACATGTTTCTTAAGAAAAGTTGTTCAGTTTCGTGGGCTGATCACGCTTTTGAAGTTTTCGGTACACCGTTCCTTACACCTTGTATAAAATGATTCTATTATTCAGTATTTATAACATAAGCAACCATGTAACTTCGATTTTTTAGGAATAATGCATGTTCCATAGATTTTTAACTCTTACCACGTAAAGTATTGAGACATTGAGTAATAATTATTAAAATCTTTAAAAAAATGTGGGGATTAATTTCATCGTACACTATTACTTTAAATAATTACGGACGATACTTAGAAAAAATATATTATATTCACATTATAATAAGGCATGCGTAGACTGACGCTAGCGGGAACTATATTTATAAACGCGTTGTGAGGAACAAACTTAATGATGAACAAGGTGATGACTGCATGAATGCATGACTTAATGATGAAGGTCCCGTGTTGGTTTCGTGCTGGTCTGGGACTAAAAAGAATGCACTAGCTGTCTCTCTTGCCTAGCATGTCGTAAAAGGCGACTAATGGGATATTTGTTGGTTGGTGATTAAATAGGCGATGAGCTAGTTACTTGTCACAATTTTTCACCATTTCATCGGCAACCATTGTAAGTACGACTAAACGTGGCCTAAGGACCTTTTAATGTCTTTTGGCTTGCCTAACCCTTTTGAGATTACGGGCGTGATTGTATGTATGTATGTATGTATGTACGGTGATGACTACAAAAAATAACTTACAATATCATCTGCGAGAATGTTTAAATTTAATTCTCGTAAAGGTTTTTTAGCAATCGGCTTTTTAGAAGTATTTGTATCGTCTTCAGTGTCTGTATGATTCAGCATTTCCTTTAATACGTATTCAGCAGTCTCGTAACTTGGGATATCTCGCCTTTTGACCACACATCTCAATTGTTTCCAATCAGCTTCCGGTGTGGATTCGTTTTTAAGATGTTTAACTTCGTTTTTCCGTGGCCATTTTAATATATTTTTGTCTTCCCAGAAGGAAGGTACAGCGAACAATTTGTCTTTATTATTTTCATAAGTCTTGACGATTTTGAAAGGCATTCTGAAAAAAAATCAAAATTCAGGTAAAAAAATTTTGACGTAGGTACCTCCCCACGTAACTTATCTAACTAAAGTGCGTACAAGCAGCCCGTGCACTCCACACTCGGTATCAACTTATGAAGTTATAAGTAGGTACGCGCCGGGCTCGTCGACACGGGTTCCAATAGGTACCTACACTTTATATAACAACAAAGATCTGAAACCCTCATATTTCATGAGTCGTTATTTATTTAAATCATCATGATGACAGAATCTTCGTAGGTAGGTACTAGAAGCATTGTAACCGTAAAATTCCTTTGAAGTCGCCGCCGCAGCGATGTGGCTGCGCGCTGTAGGTAGATAGACCTTTTTGTCGGTGCGAGCCAGGGCGGCCGGTATCTATGATCTACTGTGCCAGCACTACACGCTAGTGCGAGTGGACACGAGGCCGAGATACATTTCAGTCTTTTAATGCGAGAAGGACTACAGCAATATTTTAGAATGGTCGTCAATGGATCTCAGCATCGTGTCGACTCGCGCGAGCGTATAGTGCCAGCAAAGTGTACCTACCTACTTTTGATCTATTTACATACCTATTTGTTATTTAACTTAAAAGCTGATCAAAACAAAAACACGTTTTAGTCTCAGGTTTTAGTACCTATTAAGTATTCTTGAAAATATGTAGGTATAGATAAGTTCTATAACTAGCATGATTGTTAAATGTTAAAATTCATCTCCCGTTTTAAGCGCACGAGGGCATACAATAACTTACTGCGTATTGTAAGTACCTAGAGTACCTACAACCTTATGAGGCGACCGGGCCCGCTCACCGGTCAGTTGAGGAGGGATAACGTCACGCGCTACTCGCGAACTGCACTGACGAGATTTCAAAAACCTACGTAAACTTCCCATGCTTATAGTTTTGTTAATACTGCACCGATCGATGTGAAATAAAACTAGAATAATGTGTATGGTCTAGACTTTTAATCTACGTGCTTAAAAGTGTTAAATTGTAACCTTGTTTTCTTCTCCATTATATACATAAAGTTTATTCCATAGGAATCACTCTATTCATTGATGAAAATCGTATAAAAGGTACTTAATGTGTTAGTACCTACATGTAGTTTTTGAGATTATCGCGTAGAAACATACACACTAACTGATTCTAAGATACATATTTAAAATACTTTAAATGGTCCTTACTTGTAATCCGATGCGGCGCCGCCGTTATCGAAGCTTCTCTCTGTCTGTGTGCCGCGCGCGATTGATCTTAGCAGACTGCCGACTGCCGACTGACCGAGCGCCTACGTCTGATAGGTACCCCACCATGCGGGCCGTAAAACGCAAAAGCAGTGTCAACAAGTAGGTACCGCCTGCTTACAATATTGACTTTTATCTGCGACTTATTTACTGAAATAACAGGGGAAGTTTTGTAAATAATGAAAAAAAAAATAGGTAACAATACGAACTATTATTTCAACTTTAAAAAGAAACTACTTTCTTATGTCATTCTGTGTACCTATGTGCAATTGTTTTTCAACTTTTTTGTAGTCAGAAAATATATTGATAGCTAATACTTATTATTAAATTACATAATCATAAGTACATAATCTAAGTATATTAGATATCTGTAATACATAATTCTTGGAATTTTTGTCGTTCAGTCAGTCTTCGAGTGATATTAAAGGGTTTTCTTCAAACGATAAATAGAACCCTAAAAATTATTAGCTTACAGGTCAGAGTAGAACTAATAAACAAGTTAAACCTATAAACTCTTTATTTTATCACTTTTCTAAACATGTTTTAGAACTTCTAGTGTCAAAGAAGTGCTTACTTTTAGTATTTAATCACTATGGGAGGAATAACAGAGTTATCGGGATCCATAAGTAATAAGAACTAAGACGCCATTTAATAAAGATAACCTATAAAAAATTGTGATGGAAAAAAATAAATTAAATGTTACTGGTACACTTATTTACTTATATTGTTCATAATTTTCAATTAAAATGCCTAAAGGCGGTACCATGAATTGATAAGTACGATAATTAAAGAAAAAAAGTTTTGGGCAATACCTATTTTTACATCATTTTATCATCAAAAGTAGTTTATTTTTAAGGCGTTTTAAAAATGAGATGAAAACTAGTATACATTGTTACCGTAAACTTACCGCCGCATGAGATTTAATACCTAAAACACCTTGTAATCTTAAATACTTGACTTACCTTAATTATTTTATTAATATACAACACGCGTCACCACCATGAAATGATTATTATATTATCACTATTGACTTTAACAAGAACGTAAAATTATATGAAAACAGTTTAAATATTTAGCGCTTTCGGTGATATTTATTGCTACTAAATAAGTCCTCTATATTCTTAAGTTATATATTGGTTACAAGAAGTAACCATGTGGAACTATAAAAGTCATTAAAGTGGTTTCCATAACTTGTTTACTACTTTAACTTGCAGTCATAACCCGTGTATAACTTACAAAACACTTGAAGTGGTAATCAACACTGCAATAGCACTGTTCTAACTCTTCTTAATCACTCATTTATCACTACTCTATAACCATTAATTCACTTCAAGCTCTAACATGAACACGCCCAAACCAGGGGTATAAGAGAGATACAGAACGCTTTATCACCCAATTGTTGGTGCCCTTGCAGAACCTTTGGGTCTTAGAATTCTCTTAAGCAGCTCATGTAGCACTTATTCTTATTACCAAAATGTTGCGATCTCAACAAAGTTGGGAAAAGACTATGCAGATGTCCATGTATGTGCCTAGTCGTCAAATATCCATTTGGCAATGGTTTTTTGGTGAAAATTCAACGTCCTAACCTAGCTTTAGCGTTTAGGTTTAGTTAGCACCACAGAACAGATAAACTGTTCTGTGGTTAGCACCACGAAAGACGAGACTTGACACACCACGTGGTTTGACTTGCGCAGTACACGATTTTAGGTCTCTTAAGCGGTAGGTATGAGATGAGCGCGGGAGTCGCGGGACGGGACCAGACGTCATAGGGGCGATGGAAAGAGCGCGGGAGGCGGGGTCAAGTCTCATCTTTCGTGGTGCTAACTATACAAACGGTTAACAGAGCAATCTTGCAAAAGAGAGCGAATGAAAATTATGCTCATTGCATTCAGAAGGCATTTGCTAGACGTGGTTTTGCGAGAATTTATAGATGATTTTTTTTTGTATGACGTTGGTTTTATTCAGTTTTGTCGAAAAATCCCAGTAACACCCCAACACCACATAATCCCCTATCGATTTAATTTAATTAAAAACAAAACACGATTATTAACGAGCTGTTTTAGTCATGGACTAAGTTAAATGCTTCTTACTTGTAAGTTTTTTTTTTTTTGTTTGTAATTGATTCAATTCGACTAAAATTCAATTTGAATATTTAATCCTGTTATTTAATCCTGTTCTTTCGAATAATTCTGATATTAAAATATCTCAGAGAGCCGAATCTTCAGAACATTCGAATTCTAAAATCAAACGAATACTGCAAACCTTTCAAACGCGTATTTTCTTCCATAAAATTTCCCAAATGTGACACTAATGTTTTTTCTGCACATTTTTATCAACCCCCTCTTTGCCGGAGGGGATAGTAGACCCATGGGGTTCTTTACGACCCAATTTCAGCAGTTATAAAGTAATCATGCGTTTGATTGTAAGAGACTTATGGTCTGTTTGTCCTTAAGAGGAAATGCGTTCGGAGAGACTTTTGAAAAAGCCTAAGTAATAAGAAGTCGTAATTCGAGGTTTGTCTCTCTCCTATTTCCTCCTCAATTATTGGACCAATTTAAAAAATATTTCATAAACTGAATAAGAAGGATATATTATCATCAAAAAGTAAAACATAGGAACATACAATTTTATTAGTTAATATTTATTATTCAGTAAAAAGTCATTGCTTTATGGTTAGAAAACAGGCGAGAGCGTTTCTATGGAGAAAAGACCACCCGCATTTCGTCTTAAGAGCGTTTACGACGTACGGCATTTCATACAAACTTTCAAGCCCTTGTCTTTCGAAATGTATGAACCGATTTTAATGAAACTTCGTACGCATAAGCAGGATATAAAGGTCTAAAAAGTTAGTTAAGAACATGTTCCAAAAATAGTGTTACAGCCAAATTAGACCGATTTTAAATTTTCCATAGAAACAGAGATTTCCAGTATATCTTTTTTTTATTAAATAAGACATTTCGAAAATGTTTTTACTAACTTTTTAGACCTTTGTATCCTGCTTATGCGTATGAAGTTTCATTCAAATCGGTTCATTCATTTCGAAGAACAAGGGCTTGAAAGTTTGTATGAAATGCCGTACGTCGTAAACGCTCTTAAGACCAAGTAAAACAGAAAAAGTGTCAATTTTTAAGTGACTTCAAAAAAGGAGAAGGTGGTGATGCTTTTGGCGAGTTCTTTTTTCATGTCTGTATGTACATCGCTTTCTCCGTGATTACTGGGTGAATTTACGTGATTCTTTTATAATTTTATAGAGGATAAAAAACGAACACACAAAGCCAAAAAAAACTGAAAACCCAATAACACTTTGTCCGACCTGGCAATCGAACCCACCTCATCCTTAGCACTAGCACTTGTGATTACTTAGACCAACGAAGCAGTCTGCAGTGTATCTCAGGATCTTGACGTAGTTTCAAGTTTATTTTGTAAGTAAACTGGTGCTCACAAGGTTAGGTAAAGTTGACTAATATATGAGAATTAGTTGCACAAATATTTTTTGACGTTAAGTATCGAGCCTTACAAAGCCTGTTTAGCGAGAAACTAGTTATTTACAATGTTTACCAATTTCAGGAACATGAAAGATCTATAGGTACTAATATTATACCATACCAGCATAATCAGCCTATAATAAATTATTTACTTGCTCTTTGGTGGAATTCCAGATGGTAACACTGAACTTATTGTCCTCTGTGTAAATTGTGTCGTCACGATAATCGGCAGGTATTTTATTATGGGAAATGATAATGGTTCCGAAAAACAAATTAATCTCCAGCGATCTGTGGCCGACTAAAAAAAATTGATCTTCGAATAACAAAACTAAACTTCCGAATAAAATACTGAGCTTCCGACAAAATTACTAAGTTACCGACAACATACGAGTATATGCGAGGCTACTTAGGATGCAAGAGTGAGCGAAGGGCACCCCGAGGTTCGCTTTGGTTAGGTTACTTTAATTCCTTTACATAGAAGTGGACATAGGATGCAAGAGCGAGCGAATGAGAATACAAATTCCTCACGATGTTTTCCTTCACCGTTTTGAGAGCAGTGGTGATTAAACGTAAAACAAAGTAAAGCGCCCCTCAACAAGACAAGTAGATATAATTTTTAATTACTGTCAAACTGTGGAGTAAACTCATATGGAATAATAACTGACTAGTGTAACCTTAACAATACGTACATGGTATAACATGTACAAGGTAGATAGATCATTTAAAATACCTTATACAACCAGTCCTTTTAAATAACTGTCATAACCTGCCTTTTAGAATAAGCTATCAGAATGCAACGATAATAACTAGTTTACAAATCGAAACAGGTCTCAATTCTCGCCGAAAATGCTATTAGATAAACTTGTTTTTCCAGTCTGAGTGCTATGTTTGAGTACCTACTGTTTGGGTTTGTAATTGATAAATACTATCTATTAAATACACATGATGTGATCACCTTGTCAGAAAAGGAGAAGCATAGAAGTCATCAGGTCGACAATGACAATACAGCGTCCTAATTGCGTAACACACGATCAATCACAAACTGAATCATTTTGAAGGATATTGCAAATCCATTGCTTCATAATTATGTTAAAAAAATTGGTTGTTTAGGGTATACCTACATAATAATACTATATAATACTATTGGATACATAATAAACTTTAAAAATACCAAATCATCATCTGCCTAGCCTTTTCCCAACTATGTCGGCTTTCAGTCTAACAAGATGCAGCTGAATATCAGTATTTTACATGAAACTACTGCCTATCTGATCTCCATAACCCAGTTACTGGGTAATACGATACCCCTTGGTTGTCAGACTTTTCGGCATCTGACGACCCGTTACGACTACCAAAGATCTACGAATGTCAGCCGACATCAACGTGATTTTTCGAGGCACGGAGGGGTCTCGATATGTACAGATTTTCATCCAGCCACGGATCAACCGCGGTAAGCGTAGCTTAACCTGATCGATCGACCCGTGCGTCTGTTATTACTTAGTCGTAAGCACCTCATATGTACATGATACATTTAAAAATACCGAGTAAATACCTTTGTAACACGTCAATAGAAAAACCGAAATCAATTTAATTTATCATTTCGTTAGCTTCCTAATAAAAAGGAATTAAGAATTAACAAGTTTTCACAGATATATGATAATTCTTTTAGCACCTTATCCACGTCATTTGTAGATGACACTAATATTATTTTTATCGATGTCTCAGGAGCCTCAAAACGGTAAAGGAAAACATCGTGAGGAAACCGACATGTCCTAGAACAAAAAAAATCGAAGATATGTGACATCCTCCATCAATCCCGCGTGGTGAATTTGGCACACAGATAGTTTCAAACCAGGATTAACATATAGGATACTTTTTATCCCGATATTCGCAAGGGATCGAAACTTATGCGGGTGAAACCGCGGGGTGCAACTAATGACAAATAAAAGTAAAATGAAAAGCCACAGGATCGACGTGAACGGCTGGTAACAAACGTCCCGTCGCTCTCACAAAGGCGAAACTTAACCAAAGTTCTGACAAACTTGACATTAAGCAAACCCGTTAAGTTCGTTCCTAATTACAAACATTCAAAAGGTTTTACATCTAACTAGCTTCTGCCCGTGACTTCGTCCGCGAAGCTCCTTGTTCCCTTGACCCACCCCGTGTCATCGCATCGCCTACCTGCGCTATTACTTCGTTTTCGCTTAGCATTCTTTCTGACTCTTTCTCGGTCCTATTTAGGGTCATAGCGTGATGTTAAATAGCTTATAGCCTTCCTCGAGAATTGGGCAAAAGAAATGCAAAAATATTTTTTCAAATCCGATTGATAGTTTTAGAGATCAGGGCGTTCAAAAAAACTCTTCAACTTTATTATTAGTATAGATATCTACCACCAAAGTGATGTTTTGCAATCTATGTATAAGAACCAGCATTCATTTACACCATTGTATTACCTCAAAAATGTATATAATATTATCGTAAGGGCGTGTGTCCACCGCAGCCGTCACCGGGAGGTCAGCGAAGCAAGATTATTCGAACTTAACGTGATGTCCCGGTGACGGCGATCGTTTTCTACCGCGACTGAACTCGGCGGCTTTGTATGTTATGATAAATTCTAGATCATCCCTCGAGACGGGAGTAACTAAGATTTACAAGATAATAATTTTGGTGCAGGTGTGAATTTATCACAACTAAGTATACTTTATTACTATATTTGTATAGTGCTCTCTAGGAAGGTGTTAGTAGAAATTAGTTAGGTGGGGCTCATCAATCAGTTTGTATATGCGAAGGTGAGCAGTTCAGTTTTAACCTTATCATTCGTATTTCTTGTTTTTATGAAACACTAGCGACTTCCATGCGTACAAAGTCGTAAGACACCACGACATGCTAAAAAAAACTACATGTATAAACATACAAAAAATCATATATTTTCTTTTTATAATATTAGTATCAGAATCAGAATAATTTATTTGTTAAACATAGGTATAAATATTAATGATCTTATAAATAACAAAAGCTCTTATTAAAATTACAAATAAAATGTCAGTTCAAATAAAAGATTACAAATATAAAAAGTCAACTCAAGACAAAACAAAATACGGGTGAACAGCGCGGGTGCGACGACTACTCTACTTGTAACAGATAACAGCGCTTGGGTGACGAACGTGCGGTGGACACGCGGCCATAGTATCTACTTCGGGGCCGTCATCTCGTTCTCGTTGACGTCCGGGTGACGAGTGCGGTGGACAAACGCACTATTTAGCAATTACGCAATGGTCGTCGTTTTTATACCGGTCAACTAATTAGAATGTTTTGTAAGAAAAACTACACCGTATGTTTAATATTAAACGTTCTTGCTTGATAATTAATATGTCTTGTGTGGTATGTATATTTTGTATAGTCTGAATTTGTGCCTGGTTGGTGGTAATAGGCTCGCCCCCTATCTTCTTAGCGTATCGTGTTTGTGCCCCCTATTATATGGGACAACTGGCGAAATGGAAAAATCTGGAAAAAACTGGTGGATGTACTGTAGGTACACCTCTGCCCTACCCTTCGGGGAAGCTAGGAGTATTTAGTTTATGTTATGTATGCCAGCACATCGAGCTACTACAATTTGTCAAATTTCTTTAATAGATTTTCAACTTTATCGCTAAAGCTTAAAGGTTCAAAGTTGTTTGGGAAAATTTTACAATTTCGGGTAGCTTGGTGTGCTGGCGTCTGTACATTTAGAGAAAATATGTATATGCAGTCTTCTTCATATATTCGTATCTACAGTACCTACATCTGGGATTATACATTAATTGCGGTGTCAGAGCCGTCGTTCATATCGTCAAGGGGACAGGTGAACGGACATTTGGGACCCTCCACCAGATGGGACATAGTCTGATCTGCTGGGTAATGGCGCACACACTATCAGTAGCAAGGGCTTTCATTTCGACAGTTCAACAACATTCATTGCGTTACTTACATTGTCAAGCAGACAATTTTTCAAACATATGAAGCAATGGACTAGCAATATCCTTCAAAATGATTCAGATTGAGATTGTTGTTGAGCAGATGAATTATTCAAACATATTATATGAAGCAACGGGTTAGCAATTTCCTCCAAATTCTTTCGGATTGTGATTGCGAGTGTGTTACGAAATTAAGGTGCAAATATGTCATTGTTACACAAAGCTTGTCTCTTCAGAGCTCTCTTGTCTCTGATAACAATTTGAACAACTTTAAAGCGAGTAAAGAAATGAGCAATATAATTAAATAAATAATAAATAAACAGACAGGTCTATCTATTTATTTATTATTATTATTGCATATAAAATATAAATAGAATAAGTGAATGAATGGAAATATAAATACATAGGTAATAGGATAGAAAATAATTCTAATTTAATAACAAGGAAAGTTAATAAAGCGCTCTTCCTCTCTCTACTTATTTAAAAATTTGCTGTGCCCGACAGGGTCCATAATTAATTGATTCTATTATTTTTTATTTACCACCTGTAATTGTACAGACGCCAGCACATCAAGCTACCCCAATCTGTCAAATTTTCCAAATCAACTTTGAACCTTATGCTTCAGCGATAAAGTTGAAAATCTATTAAAGAAATTTGACAGATTGTAGTAACTTGATGTGCTGGCGTCTGTACATTATGGATTGCAATAAACAATTTGAGATTTAAGGTTAAAAATAAATACCGCTTTTAAATCAAAGGAATAGCTATTCATTAGATTTTTTCCCAAATTACTAAAGAAGATGATGCGTCAAAAAATCTTCAATTCGACCTCCGACCGCCCTTCTGCCCTTTTACTCTTTGATCACAACCACAAAGGGTCCAATGTCACTCTAATTAGATCGTTGACGACCAAGGAAAGGAAATTATCGCCAGCAATTATGATTTTACTTTGAATGCTACAAGACGTAAAGAATTGGACGGATTTGCGACTAAACTGACTTTTTGTTGCGATTTGCGACTGATTGAAAGGGGTGAGTTGTGTTGATTTAGCTACAGCTCGTAATGTTCCTTTGTGATATGCAAATTTTCATAAAAATGAACAGAGCTACCTAGTTATTGTATCTAATATTTGGAAAGAAAAAGAAAAGAATTAGCATTGCCATTCAACGTGGCAATGCTGCCAGTCTTCTGGGCGCGTTTCCGGATGACAGCGATGCGGATGAGTACTTCGACGCCTAAGTGTCCTTTTTTTATATTTGTATAGTAAGTTAGTTAGTCATTTATTGTAGTATCTAGTGTATATAGTTACATTGTAATTATAGTTAACAAAAGTTTATATTTGGATAGTACGCACGGCTAAACATGAAGCTATACATAACCAGTATAAGCTAACTTCACAATATGCGAAAAACCTATACAATGTGAGGTCAGCTAAAACGGGAAATGTATAGCTTGATATGTCGTCGTGCGTAGGTACCTATCTGTTTTAATGTAGTGGTTGTAGTTGTTGTTGTTGGTTTCATGGCCGTCTACATGACATCAGTCAACAAAACACGACGCAGACACTTCGTGTGCGTTAGTTTTAAATGTAATAGGGATGACGAATAACTTTTTTTTCTTCGTCTATCAGGTAGATTATTAAAAATTATTGGGCACGTATTTTTTCTTTTTTCACATAATCAAAACATTACAGAGATATATTGATTTGAAATGTCGCATGACGTCACGTGTTGGTACAATTTTTACCTACACGTGACGTCACGAGCCCCCACTCCCAAACTTTGACACGCTTTATCTTTGTAATTTTTTGGTTGATTGACACAAGAAAAAATATGTGTCTATTATTTTTTGATAATCTAACTGACGGACTAAATAGAATTTCGTTTACTTTACCCCGTCGTCTTCCCTATTATAATGTTGTATGTATTTATAGTATTTTTTTTTAAGTATATTAATATTGTATTGTATGTGTTTATACGAGCCTTGATGCCTGAAATAAATGGATAAATAAATAAAAACATAATCAGAAAAAAACATAATATTGATGCTTCCTCGAAACTTCAAATATGTCCTACAAAAACTGGTAATCAAATAATCTCCACTCGCTTCGTGTAGCTTTTAATTATTTTGGTACGATTTGACATTTATCTCTCTGAAATCGGAATAATCTTTGATATTTTATTATTTACAACCAAAAAAGATAGGTATCAATAAAAACGCTTGACGCTATAAGCTACAAAAAATCATAACTAATTGTTATGTTGTTGTTAATTATAAAACAAAAAAGGTACAGACGGCTGCACGTTTGTGATAACACTTTGATCTCGTGTAGTACAGAGTTTCAATAGAATACGAGGTCAGATTGTACTGTCGAACATACCAACATACTTGATACCAGAGTTCGCGAAAATCTTATTTAGATATTTTTCAGATATAACGGATATATCATCATCTGCCTTGCCTTTTCCCAACTATGTTGGGGTCGCCTTCCAGTCTAACCGGATTCAGCTATATACTTACCAGTATTTATTATACCGATATATATATTTATATAACGGATGTATAGGTATACCTAATATCGTGAATAAAAAGACGTGATTTTTTTTTCTCTAATTGTAAGTTTTAAATGTGTGTTTTAGTTGCTGAATATAAGTTTTGTTCGATTATGTGACATTTTTATTACAAAAGTAACAAAAAAATTGTCTTTGATAAATAATAATTAAAATTAAGTATTATCTACATACATTTCGAACGGTACACGTCAGGAGATTCCCATAAAATTGAAAATTATTAAGCATACGGGCTAGCCTTTTTAAAAGTACTAACGTAACCTACTACAAACCTATGTGATGGATGTAAGGTTTGAATTTCAATAAAAAGTTAAAAACCTAACCGTACTTGCACGTTATTCGGTGAATCCCCGAAACTGATGAAGATTAGATTGCCACTTCGGGAAAGGTAATCCAAATTGCAGTTCAAGTGTTGTCAGAGTAAATAAACTTTGAATATGCTAAATGTCTAGTTTTGACAATAAACATTAAATGACATAATATAAATGTCAACTGATATGATATATAGCGATATATATCATGATACTGATCAGCGATTCCTGCTTGACATAACCGGTTAATCTTGTCGCTTAATTTAACGATATATAATACAAAAAACTTGTAATTTTCTATCAACTTTGCTCGAGGTATGCTGGATTATAATTTTTTGACGTAAAAGAATATAGTTCGAACAAATCAGTTTAGATTGTAACTGAATATTTCTGATTTATTGGTCTTCGAATTCGCGCATAAATTATGAAAAATCGAATTATGTTATTAATTTTGACTAAAGCGACAAAGATCCCTTTGAACGGCAGGCGTTTTGGGGGACTATCTTAAGTGATTTTGATTTTTTCAAAAAAAAAAAAAACAGTAAGTATACAGAATTTAGACTTTCAATAAGCAATGTCTAAGTTATGATTGCTAGCCACCTGTCCAGCTACTTATGGATCAATAACTTCAATTCAAACTTCTTCTTCAACCTTTTAGTTTTCATTTTCAAAATAAACTTAAATTTTTTCTTCAGACTTTATTCCCGTCTATATTTCATTGATTTTAGTTTTATTAATAGTTTTAGATTAGACTATTAGAATTATTTTAATTTTAATAGTTTGTTCAGCTTTATCCCCCTAAATAAATCTATCGTTTAGAGTGATTGAGCAAAAACGAATAATTAAATATGTTTTGTAGTGGTAGTGTGTTGCGACAAAACATGATTTAATTAAATCTGTCAATCCGTATGCACCCTAACAAAACTATAACAATCGTCGCCACAGTTCTCATTATAACGACTTTCCTTATTAAAGATTTTAACTACCATTAGGCAAGAGTTAAACAATTGACATTGTGTTAATTTATTGTTGAAGTACGAATTACAATGTTGCTTCGAATAATTTTTTTCCTCTTACAGCCGGTAACTCTGAAGGTTTACAAAGAGGTCTTTGCAAAGAGTCGGTAAATAAAAGTGTTATTAGATCTACAATCAGAGGTCTAGGCGACCTTCTGTGGGGTTGTGTGTTAATGGATGCAGCGATACTTGTAGGTAAGGAAAACACACAGTTCTTCTAAATAAGGAGATATATTCTTAACAATCACCGTCAAATCAATCAAGTAAGCAGGAGCAAGTATTTAACCTATCGTGGTCTGACCAGTAAACAGTAAGGAAAGTGAACGAAACATTCAAATAAAAAGGCTACCGAGAGTGCACGCTAGTGATGTTCGTATTATCTAGTTATTTAGTGTTGGGATTCCAACACCTTCTTCTTTCATATTGGCACATCTGTATCCTGGGTTTGCAATTTAGCTCCCAAACATTTAAACAACCAATTAATTTTGAAAAAATACTTTAATACCCACACATAAAGTTCAGTTTTCACTACAACGAAAAATCAATATCATAAAGAATCACGAAAAGAAGAAGAAGATCGTTTTCAATATCATAAAGTTGATATCTTTAAGTGGAAATAACATCAATTTAGGAACGAATTTTAATATGGAACATTTACAATATATAGGTACCTCGTTTGACACAAACATTTACGGTGAACAAACTTTTAATGAGCAATGGTGGTCTAGTAATGGCCGGGACTTACCGAGTTGTAGGTCGTAGGTTCGAACCCAGACAGGCGCTTTAGTTTATGTAAAATTATTTCATCACCACTGCTCCCAAAATGGTGAAGGAAAAAACATCGTGAGGAACCGGCATGTCCTAGAACCAAAAAATTAAAGACATGTGACATCTACCAACCCGCACTGGGCCCGCGTGGTAGATTCCGGCCCACTCCCTCTCACCGAGAGGAGGCCTGTGTCCCAGAAGTGGGAACATTATAGACTGATTATGCAAACTTTTAACTTAAGCATTCCTTTAACGATCAGGGAAACTACAATCAAGTAATCGAATCATCAACAGCTTACAGCAGTCCACTGTTGGACACAGGTCTCTGAAATTGCACGCCATTCAGCTCCATTCTCGGCAAACTCTCATCCAGCTGCTACCAGCCACCCTGGGAAAATCGTCGCTCCACCTAGCTAGGTGGAGCGACGATTTACGAGGTAGGACGCCCTCAGGCTTGAGGGCGTCCTACCTTACGTATGCCGATTCGCGGTTTCCAATCAAGAACACGTCGACAAACACACACCAAATGCTTATATTTTTTGGAACTGATTCGATTATCAATTAATTATAAATTACCAGAACTAACGACAACTAACTAATCGATTGAATTGTTTAACTTAAGTAAGAAAAGCGTAAAAGGTTGTTGTATATGTAATGCATCACAAAAGAACAAAGTGTACTTAGCAACGTGTGCAATATTTGGGTACATTGGAGAAGGCGTCATAAAATTGGGCAATGTTAAGTTTATAATAAAGGTGGTTTCACACCGGTGAGGCGAGAAGCAAATGAAATAGGCGATAATTGAAATTTGTATGGAAAAATTTCAATTCTCATTCCACCTATCGTTGGTGTCCGCCGTCAGTTGGGGCTGGTCATCACTTAACTGCCTCGGCTTATTTTTAATTATTTAATTTTTGGATTGTTGTTTTGTTACTATTTGCTGTATTTTAGATTCGTTTAATGCGTACGTATTCAACATGAAATTGCAAACCCGTCTTAAGCAAGCGTGGTGATCAATGCTCGTGCCTTCTCTGTATGAGAAGAGGCCTTTGCCCTGCAGTGGGACGATAATAGGCTGGTATTATTATAAACAATATTGAACTATATTGCTGAATAAATAGAGTACATATTTATTAGGTATTTTGCTAAATGGATACAAAAATCACGAGACACACCACGAGATCACGATGTACAGACGCCAGCACATCAAGTTACTACAATCTGTCAAATATCTTTAATAGATTTTCAACTTTATCGCTGAAGCATAAGGTTCAAAATTGATTGGGAAAATTTTACAGATTGGGGTAGGTTGATGTGCTGGCGTCTGTACATCTTTCGGAGTGAACAGGTCAGCGATATTTCAATTCTCGTCCAGCCATCGACTCCTCGCCTCGCCGGTGTAAAATCACCTTTAAGATCTAGCGAGATAATATCATAGTAGCAAGGTATTACAACATACTACTTTCGACTCATCACGTGTTTGTAACATTCATTTTACACTAATCTATCTGGTTTAGCCTGCAATATGAATACTTGGAAGATTTCTAGATTAATGTAATCTGGGGAGTTTCTTGCACCAATTCTTCCCAGCACAAGGAAGTGGTGAAGGCCGGGCTGTTTGGAGGCTGTCTCAATAGAGTTTAGTTTTTAGAGACGTGTAGTTTTGACTTTACGCCATCTAACACAGCGTCATCAGATTATTAACGTACAACATACCTAAAACTTTGTTCTTTTTAACCGACTTCAAAAAAGGAGGTTCTGTATTCGACCCGTATGTATGTATGTATGTATGTATGTTTGTTTGTCCGCGATTTTCTCAAAAACTAATGAACCGATTTTGATCATTCTTTCACTAATGTGATCTACATACTTTCAGGAAGGTTTTAGTATATAATACATTATATAATTATTCTTATGTACCATGTTATATGCATAAATGTACTGCATCTCCGGCATTTCTATGCGAATTTTGATGATTCTTCTAGTCGGTGTCTTCAATTCCTCAATGCACTAGTGTTATTTGAATTTTTGTGAAGTAGGTACAACTAAAAAGTGAAAAATAAAAACTTTTTTACAAAAAAAACAACCGACTTCAAAAAAAACTACAAAGTGATAAATAACTTTAATTTCGGAAGTCGGTGTCAAAAAACCAAAATGCGTAACCAACGACACCGACTTCCGAAATTAAAGTTATTTATCACTTTGTAGTTTTTTTTGAAGTCGGTTGTTTTTTTTGTAAAAAAGTTTTTTTTAAGTCCAAACTCAAAAAGTCATTATTTAAAAATAATGGCTTTCATTATATAAACGACGGCCCATAAATCGTTTATCCACTAGACCATACAAATTATCACTAATTAAAATTCTGGTTCTGATTATGACACCAAATTAAGTAAGTGGCTCGCCTTGAAGTATGCATTGGCATCGTAGGTACGTGCGTCTTGCTATGTAGA
Organism: Hydraecia micacea; assembly: GCA_914767645.1. Taxonomy (NCBI): domain Eukaryota; kingdom Metazoa; phylum Arthropoda; class Insecta; order Lepidoptera; family Noctuidae; genus Hydraecia; species Hydraecia micacea. Next base: position 4,116,334 of record OU611798.1, read on the forward strand.
CGATTATGAACAGGTCATCCCCTCTCTTCCCTTGGCTTCAAGGGTATGTTGACCATGGGACTCAAAACCTTACCATGTAGTTTTAATACAATAAACTATTTTGGAATGAGCAGTTTAATCCAATTGAATTCCTTTTATTGTTATTTTTTTACTTTCAAAAGAGTTTTTTTTTTATTGCTGAATGAGCCCTCTCTTGACCTCGATCACGCTTGATGGAAAGCGATGGATGAGGTCTGTGATGGAACGAGCGTGCCCAGAAGAAGCCCAAGTCACTGGAACTCCCACGCATCGAAGAAACACAGCAGGCTGCTTGACGCCGGACTCCGGTGGGAGGGTGGTCGCAAATCAGGCGGGCGTTAGCCCTACCACCGCAAGGGGAGAATTTGCCAGTAAAATAAGGTTGGGTGTGGCTGTCCAGGATGCGCCGAGCGCTCGATTCAGTTGAGTAACTGGCGGACCAAACTGTGCTACACGAGGAGGCTTCTTCATGCATCCCAAAACTCCATTAATGGTTTAATGGAAATAAATTATTTGACTTTGACCATCAAATAGACACGTCATGGAGAGCTATTTGTGACGAAGCTCAACCGGGGAAGTACCCATTATAACAATTCCTTTTATTTTTACCCCAAGCAGCATTTAAAAATATTTTTAAAAATCTTAGTTGGTATAAATAAATAAAAACATCATGTCGATGCCTTAGTTCACAATTGCACTACGAGTAACTACGAAATTTACATTTTTGAGGAGAGAGCTTTAAAGTTTTGACGAGAACAGTAGAAAATCCAAGTAAATTAACAAAAAAATATGCATCTATTCATAAGACTAGTCCCTTTACTCCATCATATCTCAATATTGTAATATTTAGTTTAAACGTAACCTTTTCAAAAAAAGTAAAAATTGTAAATTTTGTAGTTAGTGCAATTGTGACCTAAGGCATCGATGTAATGAATTGGGAGAAGGCGCTGAAACCTGACATACAGGATGTTACCTAGTTTGGGTTTCAGAGGCTTCATAGGTTTTTGTAACACTTTCAATAAAGATTTATAATTATATTATTTCTATATGCCGGTGTGAAGGATGGATGTGTAATATATGGCATAATAACAGATAGTATAATATCACTTGAAATAACGTTCATATGATATAATTTCCATATGCTATAAAAACGTATAACCTAATTTCATGTGATCGAGTGTTATATTTCATATAACCTTATTTTGCTCTAATAATATTTAGTATAACGTTCATTACATATAAATTACAAGTTGTATAATGCTCTTTTTATATAATAACGTTTATACGGATAAGCATAAAAAAGATCACCAAAAAATAAAACATTTTCCGCATAAAAACATAAATAATTACCTTTTAAAACCCCATTCACACAAAAAATAGAGCTAAACCTAAACTGGATCCCAGTAATTTTACAAAACTGGTTATGAATGACGCACTTGCTACAAGACCTTACGAGCTTCTGGACCTAAACAGGTTTGAACATAGTGAATGTTGTGAATACTGGATGTATTCTTGATCGAAGACAGAATTCATAATCAATTTTCAGCCTTGAGAATGCAGAAATTAAAAGGTTATGTGCCAAATACATATTTCTGGAATTAGACTCACCCATAAATAAATTAACTTCGTGCGAATCGCTTATATAAAAATATACTTATAAATAATATTATTTCAAATTCAAAGCATTTATTTCAATATTAAACCATGTACCTACAAACACTTTTGAATTGTCAAAAGTCGGTCAGTTAGTCAGAAAGTTGAAGATAGTTGCCCATTCCAAAACGTAGATCTCTATGGAGAAGAACGGGCAAGAAACTCCATGGACACTCTTTTAAATCAAAATCAAAATCCTGGGTACATTATTCTTGTTGCTTCTAAAAGTGACATGACCCCGTCTAAATAACCGAAAAGTCTTCTGGTCTTAATAAATAGGTGGTTTTGATGCTCAAAAAACCTTTTCAGTAAGGAATAACAAAATCGCTTCTTTTTATGGGTTCTTCCTTTTAAAATTGTCCTGTTTTTGGAAAATTATTTAAACTAATGATTTCCTTTAAATGACTGGTCATTTTATAGTATGACTTCCTCACTTCATCACCGAAATTATTATGTGTGAAATTGATACCAATTATCAGGAATTTGTTGGGGGTGCTAGAAAGGAGCCTCCCCGAGTAACGTTAGAATTCGGTACACAAAAGTCTTTGGGTACCGACTAACGACTAAACGTGCGTTGATTAAAACTTCACTCTGTATAGTCATACAGGGTGAAGTTTTAATCACCGCTTTCCTCTTAAGGGGTCATTGTACTCATCATTATGAAGAACTTTTACTATGGGACCAAACCCAAAATCGTGAAAAAAAGTCAGCCGTTGCCTACATTTATGTTCGCATAACTATCAAAATGTAGGGAACAGCTGATTTTTTTTCGCGATTTCATGTTAGGTCCCGTAGTGAAAGTTGTTCATAATGATGAGTACAATGACCCCTTAAGAGGAAAACGGTGATTAAAATTTCACCCTGTAGGTATATTATATTGTCTTTGTCGGTACCCAATCCCCCAAACACCCGGCGCCTAGACACCTAGCACTCGGTAACGCAGAGTGTAGATGACTAATCCTTTCACCACGATGCGATGACACGAACCGGTCTTTCTCAAGACCCACCCCAAACGGCACATTTAACAGCCAATCCCCGGAACTTAACTACTTCAGCCCTTTTTGTTATGTCATTCAATACAATATCAGGAATGGTACTCTATGTAAAACTCCCGAAAGTACCTTTTTGTTTTTTTTTTTTTTTTGGCTGGGAAATTATCAATAACTTCTCCCGTTCTGGGCGGAGTGAGTGGGCGTGTCAGACTCTTACTGACTAAAACCCACCCGTGTTCCTTCAGTTGCCTGTGCCAGGGGCCACTGTATCTCTTTCGAAAAAGTTCAGATGGCTCAACCTCAAATAATAAACAGGATTTATTCAGATCCAGTTACACTGGAAACCGACTTCATTATTATCAAAGGATAGATGCCTACCCATGTCCTTGCCTCACCCAACATTACCAAGACTTCTACCTACCCAAAGGTAAAGAGAGCATGAACACAACAAGAAGTTTTCTTAACAGATGACCATGATCAAGCGGACGTGAGGAAACAGTGACGTCACATCAGTAATAAGCCAACAACTCGTCAAGTAAATAGTAATTTACATGAAGGCCGGTTAGATTTGTAGATAAGGCGATGTACATTGACGGCTATGGTTGAGGCGAAAGGAAGAGGTGGGAAGTGAAGCAGCAATGGATTTCATTAAAGCAGCAGGCAGGGAGGACTAGGCTAATAAAAAGTAATAACGTTGAGTACAGATACCAGGGAATTGCCAAAACACTGCCAACCTAGCGTAGTTTAGGCTCCATGAGCTAGTTACTCGTATTTTACGGTTATATATTGGTGTACAGAAACTTATCCAGTGGGCGTTTCATACACTACTAGCTTCTGCCCGCGACTTCGTCCGCGTGATATTTCACCGGGGAGGGTGAAATATGGTGACTGTAGCGATAAAGTTGTAAATCTATTAAAGAAATTTGACAGATTATGTGCTGGCGTCTGTACAAAATTCACGTCCTGTCAGGTCATATTTTAGTTTATTAGCTTATGAAATATAGGTATTGTGATGTTTCACAATGACGCATTAGTTCCAAGAACTCAGAAAAACAGTATTTAGCGCAGCGTCACGATGATCAAGCAAGTTTAGAACTTGAGTATTATAAACCGATCATCATTTTGATGGAGGTTCTTTTAGAGCATTTTGTGTAATCTTTCAAATGAACGTTTCACATGTCTCGTATTTGATACTGGGTTTGTCTAAGGGCCAGTTTTTCGAACGAAAATTATCGCAAAATATGTCAAAGAAGTGACTGCACTACTCTATTAGCCTTGTTTGGGATCACACGTCTCACGTAATATTAGTAAATAGACCTTCCAATATATAAAAAAAAGGATAATAAACGTATTATTGAAATCCTTAGAACGGCCTTACCTTTGGTGTTCCTCCATTCAAATCAAATCAAATTATTTTATTTCACATAAACCGACATGGGCACTTATGAAATGTCAGAAGCTAGGTGCACGGTTCCAATTGGTCGTTTCCTATGGAGAGGAACCGGCAACAAACTCCACGGTTAGCCCCTCAGTCTCAATCTGTCAAAAATACCTCTAATTTCCCTACATTTTTGACATGTTTTTGACACTGATTGTCGCTGAGATGAAATTGCGACTAGATTTTGAACGTTTTTAATTACGAGAATTGGCCTTGGGCATCATAGGCCTACTCACAACAACGGAAGAGTTAAAAACAACACCCATCATTCCTTTGTAGCCCGACTTCCAGTTTTAATCAAACAAAAGCTTACCCTGAATGTTATCACCATTGCCACGACTCCCAATCCTTTCAAAACTGCCTACATTTCAGTCTTCAAACCCCCATGCCAAAAGAACTACCGATAAGGTCATGCACACAGTTTCGTGCAAAATATTGACATTTGACTGACAGCGGAGATACGTTTGTGCGAAAAATGTTGAAACTATATTTGCTCTACAGTGTTAATATTAGTGAGAAGACTTTGTAGAGTCAAGTTAATATAATTATACAGCTATTTATAAATTTTGACCTCTACAGGTGACTACTGGTCTTAATATGGCTCTAGCTCAGAGTTATATAGGGTGACTAGTAATTAGTGACCGATACCTAAACACGTGATTGTACTCATGACAACAAACAACTTTTACTATGGGACCAAACCTGAAATCGCGAAAAAAATCAGCTGTTCCCTACATTTATGTTCGAATAACTCGTCAAAATGTAGGGAACAGCTGATTTTTTTTTGAGTGTTTTATTATCGGTCACTAATTACCAGTCACCCTATATATCACATGGAGCAAGTTGTATAGGGTTTTGGGCTCAGGGCAATTGGAGTTGATACTGAATAAAACCTGGGTTTATTTAAAGTATAAATTATGACGAACATTGATCACTTTATAGCAGATTTATATCTAGCGGGGTTTATTAAATATTTGATTGACAGCAAAGATAACTTCGGGTATTGATATTTTTTAAACAATTTATGCTGCGGTAGGTACCAATATTATTATTAGCCGACACATAAACCTTGATCTCTGCAGGTCTCGGAATCTACTCAATATTTGGTCTTAAGCTTAAGTGACATAGCCCCGTAGTGAGAGCAGGGGTGGCCCAGTAGTATCGGCCGCGACTTACGAGTTGTAGGTCGTAGGTTCGAACCCAAACAAGCGCTTTACTTTGTGTAAAATATTTATTTAATCACCACTGCTCTCAAAACGGTGAAGGAAAACATCGTGAGGAAACCGGCATTTCTTTGAAACAAAAATTCGAAGACATGTGACATCTACCAACCCGCACTGGGCCCGCATGGTGGATTACGACCCACTCCCTGTCACCGAGAGGAGGCCTGTGTCCCAGCAGTCGCAATATTATAGGCTAATTATGTTGACATAGCCCCGAGTTAGGGTTGAAAAAGACATGGAACAATTTGTATGGGGCTTCGGGCTCAAGGTAAGACGAGTAGATACTGAATAAAATCTCGTTTATTTCAAGCATTCAGTTATAACAATCATTAATCACTTTATAACACATTGATATCTAGTAGGGTTTTCAAAATATTCGATTTGACATTTGAGTGACAGCCAAGATACTTTGGTATGACATTATAGGTGCAAATTATTACGAGTATGTACCTATATTTTGAATGGAGTCAAGGTGGCTGTCATGTCAGGGTGATCTCTAAAGGCTGGTTTTAGGAACCTACTGAACATTTCAGGGTCTTAAAGAGACAACTTACGGCGAGGGTTAAAGTTTTGACAAGCAACAATTTCTAGATAAAATGTGACAAGACTTAGCGTGACGTTCTGAGTGACGTGATCTTGAACTAAAGTTAAGTTAGCTAAGTAAGTAAGTAAGAAAATGTAATTACTAAACAGCGAATTGGATTTCATAATCCTATACTTAAGAAGTAGGTATAGGACTACGTAGTAAGATTAAATAGTTATTTTTAAGCAGCTTATATTGTTTAACATTAGTTGCTTAGCATCTAGTATGTAATTATGAACATTAACAATTAATTATTTTGTGACTTGCCTCTTTTGAGACACAACAGCTTTATTTTCAACCCTCATTAATGTATTTTGAGCAGTGGTAGCCCAGTGGTATCGGCCGCGACTTTCGCGTTGTAGGTCGTAGGTTCAAACCCGGACAGGTGCTTTATTTTGAGTAAATTATTTCATCACCACTGCTCTCAAAACGGTGAAGGAAAATATCGTGAGGAAACCGACAAGTTCTAGATCCAAAAATTCGAAGACATGCGACTTCTACCAACCCGCACCGGGCCCGCGTGGTAGATTACGGCCCACTCCCTCTCACAGAGAGGAGGCCTGTTTCCCAGCAGTGGGAACGTTATAGGCTGGTAATGATAATGTAGTTTCTTAAGGGGCTTAGAAGACCTAAACGCAAAAAACGCAAGTTTTAGAAACAATAAAAGTATATGATAACTACAGTAAAAAAACTCAAAAAAATATATGATATTCTTCAGGATAAATGCGAGGAAGATAGTGTGTTGAAAACATAATACAACTTATTTGGTACGATAGAAAAAAATCATGAAGATACCTCTAAAAACTTTTTTTTTACAACAAAATTCATACTAATATACATACAATCATTATGATTTTTTGTCAGATTATTCTACAAGCAACATACTAAAACTATAGTGTTTTAGTTTTTTTGTCCAAACACTAGATTTTTCGTAAATCGATAATTGCTTCATATTTTGCAATAAATTACCAGCGTTGTGGCATCGCGCATCTCTTTCTTTTCTATGCAGTCCGACAAAGGCCGCGCTTTAGGTCATGTAGTCCTCTTAAGAGGGGACCGCTAAGGTAGCCTGCGATATTCAAATTTTCTTATGTTTCTTGCAATTTACAGGTCAGTGTAAATATGACTCGCGACCGTAACAAAATATGACATGACAGACTTATGATCATTAGGATCAGCGATACAAACGGTACAAACCATAGGGTTTGGACCCATCAGGTGGACCACAGACAACCCGATCCCTCTCAAAACGAGCAACCGTGACTTCCAGGCCGTCTACTCCCTAAGCACGGCCGAGGTTACGGGCATGACCTACTCCGTATCTCATACGAACCTGAACTAATAATGAATAACAGTCCCTACTACCAATGTGTTGGCTTGCCCGTCCGAAAAATTGGCACACTTGTTTTAACGCCTCCACTACTTTCAGACAGACCCCTATCTTCGTTGACGGAAATAGAGAGCAGACATTATTATAACATATTAACGACTCAACCCATCAACCTAAATGTAAGTGTACGTGAATTAATAAGATAGACGCGTACGTGATAAAATGCATAATGCTATTAATTGATTGCTAATTGATACTGGTTTTAAAAACATTACCCTAATTACGTAATCAGCTTATAATTTTTCCACAGCTGGGGCCGTGCCTTGGAGTCGAACCGCCGCGCGAGCCCAGTCTCCTGTTCCTCGCACGCTCTCTGCGGTTAACGCGCTTGGACGCTAAGCCTGACTGTGATGTTTATGTGGATGGATGGAAGAAGATCTTGTCAGTATGTCTGGGGTATTGTGAGATGAGCGTATGACTGGGGAATAGTTGTCTACTTTTATTTACTGTACTTTTAAAATGTGTTTGTGTCTTTGTCTTTATCTAATATAATTGGCCTTGGCTGTTTTATGTTAAATAAATAAACAGGCCTCCTCCTACAACTCGTAAGTCGCGGCTGCGCCGCCGTTACCACTAAGCCACCACTGCTCCAAACTATAATTACTTAAATGTAATTTAATTCAACTTTCAATGTCTCCAAACTCTAGGTATAAGCCAATCAAGATGCCAAACGGTATATCTACTAAACTTGTCCCAACAAGTCCAAAATAAAAGCGAGCTGGTGGCCTACCATGATCTAATTAAAAACGATTCAAAAACAAGACATTTCAGTTTAGGTTCCTAAACTGCATCGCTTGAGCTGCTCTATGAACGTCATGGTACCAAACAAGTATGAATGAAACCAAAACTTGCGACTCAGTTTGGGACAATCGCTGTCAGCATATGGCACGGCCTAAACTGAATCGTTAAGCTGAGGTCATGGTACGAATTAGAAGAACAGTTCAGTTTAGGTCCTAAAATGGATCGCGTTAAGGACGCTATCACATTTTGAACTCGCTCAAGTTTAGGTATCTGAATCGCAACACAGCAACATTACGCGCACGCACACATTGAAACCATTGTTCGCTCGATTTTTATACGTAACTTAACTAATCTTGGTACTTGAAGATATTTTTTTTTAATTTTGCTGGTATTTATTGAGTAAAGTTAGTTGTAAGTTCGCAATCGAATTTGGTAAGTGTTATTAGTACTTACTATCTGCGTGATAATCATGTTTTTAGTATTGTTGAAGTTCATCAGTCAATACGTTCATTACTAGGTACCCAAAAACGACCTTAACATTTGCTGCATTTTGCTGTTAGTTTGAAAAGATGTACCTAAGTACTTTTAAATATTATTTTTGATGTCAATTGTTGGAGTATTACATAATCAAATACTAGCCTGGGAGTTTATCGTAGAGTTTCGTTGTGATATTTAAAAATAATCATTCCCTTATGAAAACAGTAAGTATTTTATTTTCTTAAAAATTAAAACAAAGTAAATCAAAAGTAATTTATTCAAATTAGGCTGAGAATCAGCACTTTTCGAATGTCAAAATTACAAAAGACAGTCCCCCAAAACGCCCGCCCTTCACTTCTTAGTGCTTTCGCTGGGAAGAAGTGGCGCAACAAACTCCCCAGCAGCCCAGCTGTCTTTTCACATAGAAAATATTTCATTGTACTACTACTATACTCCATAGGTTTAGGTAGCTAAATAAAGGTAAACAAAAAAACCACGCGACTTTCTTAACCGACTAAACGTAATACCAGTCTATTCAGTTGTCATGCTACGTCACAATTGTATTCTTCAATATAGCAACATTATAATTCACTAAAAAAATTACTGAATTGAAGAGTAAAACTGTGACGTAGCATGACAACTGGATATACTGGTATTATGAAGAAATTGGCCGTAAGTCGATTTGTCACAAACAAAAATCCGCCACCTTGAATAAAAAATGGATGTTATATTCGTAATCATCACCCCGAAAAACCCCAAAATCGACTATTAATATCGAATGTCTAAAAAAAATATTTCCATCATTTTAATTTGATTATAAAATAATAAAATAAAATTTATACAATCTTTATCCGTCATCTACATCCACTAAATAAATAAATTAAAAGTAAAATTTTTTTTTTCAGATTTAAGTACTCGTATTTACTTAGTTTGAAAATTAAAAAAAATGAAAATCAATCAGATCATGTTATTTACTTGGTTATCTACACAGGTAAATCTCGCAACAAGCTTTTATATCATATAACTTGTGTACTTAATGACGTTATAAGTTGATAGTAAAAGTTTTAAAGGAAAACTTTATTTTATTCTTTTTAGCGCATTTAACTAAAAGCTTGTTTTAAAAAAAAGTTTTACTTTATTTTGTTTTTTACTTTTTAGTTATCGCTGGACAGGTTTTTTTGTGGAGTTTAACTCGCATACGTATTCTGAGCAAGACCTTTCATTTGATACCCATGTTGTAGGAAAGCATAAAAAACTTAGTCCGCTATCTTTAGAAGTCCGCCATATTGCATTTAGAGTAACGTCACATTGTTTTTTGAGTTATTCTCAGCAAGCCCTTTCATTTGATACCCATATTGTAGAAGTGCATTAAAAATAACTAGTCCGCCATTTTTGGTGTTCCGCCATATTGGATTTATAATGCCGTCACTTTATTTTTCAAGTCATCCTCAGCAAGTAATTTAATTTGATACCCATATTGTAGGAGTGCATTAAAAATAACTAGTCCACCATCTTTAGAAGTCCGCCATATTGGATTTAGAGTGACGTCATTTTATTTTTTGAGTTATTCTCAGCAATCCCTTTCATTTGATATCCATATTGTAGGAGTGCCTTAAAAATAAGTAGTCCGCCATCTTGGGCGTTCCGCCATTTTGGATTTAGAATAACGTCACACAGCTAACCATGCATTGTCATCCAAACTAAACGTGCATACAAAATTTCAGCTCAATCGGTTGAAGATATCTGCTTCAAAATTTAGTTGCAAGAGTCCACCTGAACAAACATAGTTACATACATACATTGCAAGTTAAATAAAAGCTTGTAAAAATTACAACTAAGTATTTGTTTCTGAAACAAATACCAATAATCGTACTTAATTTTATTTCGGTCCGAAAAAGTATCAACTTCGTCCGACCTCAGTACACAACTCGGAACTCACTTTTTTACGTAATTATTTTTTGCGAGAAAGCGACACAGACGTGCTTCCACGAGCGCCTCTGAGCGCGGAATGACGAACCGCAAGTGTCCGCGGGTAGAAAATGTATGGAGAAATTTGACAGCGTTTCTTATTTGTCTCATAAATGAAAAAGTTATTTATTTATCTACAAAATATTTAGCTTGTCGTATAGAGGACTATATAAGCAACAATATCTTCTTATTTTTAAGTTAAAATATGCAGTGGATTTAGCTATATAGGTCCTTATTCAAACCCCTTTTTATTAAATTTTTTGCGATTACTGTGATGGTAAAAACGTATTTGTGTGAAAATTTTGTATGGGGCTATTTAATTGTTATGGAGCCATTCTGGAGATGAATATATTATCTTTAATTTGAAACCAAGATATCCTTGCAGTTGCGACTCCAAGTTCATTAAAATGGTACCTGAAAAGTACTGTTATTCGTGGAAAAATGTGATAGCGTCCTTAAGAGCTTGTGGTAGGCCTCCTGTTGTATTTTCAGTTTTCGGATCATCACCGATCCATTCAACTAAGTGTCTTTAGCTCAAGATAATATATGTAGTTAGTATGTGTTATAGTAGGTTAGTTAGTCTTTTATTTTAGTATCTAGTGTATAGTATATAGTTATATTGTAATTATGTGTGTACAGGAATTAATACTTGAAATGTTATAATAAATAAGAAGGATATATATTATGATTTTCTTTTTTCAGTAATAGTTGTGCCCTGTTGACAGCGGTTTAAATCGGCAATTTTGAGCATTTTTTAAAGGTTCTAGTGCTTATAAAAAATAATGTATCATCAAGAAGGAATACATAGGGATATACAAGTAGTTAATATTTATTATTCTGTAAAAAATCATTGCTAATGGTCATTAACCAGAAAGAAAACCGGCGAGAGCGTTTCTATGGAGAAAAGACCACCCGCATTTCCTCACAATCTCTCAGATTAGCTCAGCTTTATAAAACGAACTAACGCAGAATGAAGTTTATGTTGCTCATTCTATCTGACCGACTATGTTGTTCATTCCTTTTCATCAATGCTCTCTGTATTGATGTTATAAGAGAATTAACAATAACATCATTATAGTTTTATTAAACAACTGGTTATTTACTATCTGATCATTATCTTATACAAAACTAGCTTGATCTATGGCTATTGATTAATTTAAATCTGCACCTGCTCAAATTAAGCCAACCTGCTTAGCCTTTTCCTAACCATTTTGGGGTCGGCTTCCAGCCTAACAGGATCCAGTATTTGTCTGTCCTTCCCCTTTTTAATCCATCCAAAGGTTGTCTTTAAAAGATCGCTCGCATGAATTTGAACAACTTTCACTATGGGATCAACTATGAAATCACGAAAAAAAAATCCTCCTGTAAAAATTTGGAACCAGTAAAAAAATCATCTGGTATATTTATGTCTGTAATTTATATATTGTACATAATAAAGAGTATTCTATTTACTTTTCTATCCAGCTGACTAACAGTATTTTAGATGTAGCAGTGGTGGCCCAGTGGTAAGGGCCCCGAATAGCGAGTTGTGGTCGTGGGTTCGAACCCAGGCAGGCGCTTTACTTTCTGTAAATAATTACATCTCCACTGCTCTCAAAACGGTGAAGGAAAACATCGTGAGGAAACTGGCATGTCCTAGAACCAAAAAATTCGAAGACATGTGACATCTACCAACCCGCACTGGGCCCGCGTTGTGAGCCCACTCCCTCTCACAGAAAGGAGGCCTGTGTCCCAGCAGTGGGACCATTATAGGCTGATTATAATATAGAGCAAATACCTATCTGAACTCTAAAATGCAGTTACTGGGTAATACGATACCCCTTGGTAAGATTGGTTCTCAGACTTTTGGGCTTAAAACGATCCTGTATCGTTACAGAAATACTTTACATCATAATAATCGTAAGACGCAATGATTGCGTGGTCGTCAGATCATCAGACGAATAATTGCGATGAGATGAGTTTTTTGTAGCATTCGTGGAAATATCATGCGTACTTAACCTACTAAAGATATGTCTGAATCGTACACAAACAACATAACGATACATCAGATGAACAATTATGTTTTTTTTTTTTTTGAAGCTGTCTTCATCATCTGCCTAGTCTTTTCCCAGCTATTTTGGGGTCGGCTTCCAGTCTAACTGGATGCAGGCGAATTCCAGTATTTTACATGGAGCGACTGCCTATCTAACCTCCACAATCCAGTTACTGGGTAATACGATACCCCTTGATAAGACTGCTTATCAGACTTTTAGGCTTCTGACTACCCCTAACGACTGTCAAACACCCACGAATGACAGCCGGGACCAACGGCTTAACGTGCTATCCGAGGCACGGAGGGGTGCCGGTATGTAAAGATGGTCACCCATCCACAGACCTACCGCTGCAAGCGTAGCTTAACCTGATAGATCGACCCGTGCGGCTGTTATTACTTAGCCACAAGCCCCTTGCATAGATGTCCCTGCCACCCTGTAAAACTTACCCTGCTACGAAATTGCGAACTTTGTAGCAGGTATACTTAATACGACTAGGTATTGTAGCAAATGTAATTTATAAACATGACTACCAAGAAAAGGCTTGTAAACCTTTTCTTAGACTGTGTACAGTCCTGTCGTTTCTATTAACACTGTAATTTGTCATGAAAACATTGTATAAACCAATTATTTTTAAAAGAGTAACCGTGGAGTTTCTTGTCGGCTCTTCTCCATAGGAAACGACCAATTGGAACCGTGCACCTAGCTTCTGACGTTTCATAATTGCCCATGTAGTTTTTGTTTCAATTTTACGTACGAGTAGAATTAACGAATTTTCGTGTCATATTTTACCAGATTAAAATCATAAACGTCCAAAATGTCGCCCCGTTGCCGGAGTATTAATTAAAGTTTTTGTTGGTCTGGCAAAAATACAGGTTTTCTAAGTTATCTGTGTGATATATTGACACGCTGTCATGAGATAGGTGCCATTTTAAGTAAAAAACGGCTAATATTAGTGATGTAATCAGCATACCACTGCTAGGTAAACAGAGTGTTAGGTTAAGGGGACTACATGACCCAAAGCGCAGTCACTGTCGGACTGCATAGAAAAGAAAGAGGAGCGCGATGACACAACGCTGGTAATTTATTGCAAAATATGAAGCAATTATCTATTTACAAAAAATCTATTGTTTAGACTAAAAAATTAAAACACTTCTGCTTTAGTATGTTGCTTGTAGAATAATCTGACAAAAAATCAGAAAGATTGTTTGTATATTAGTATGGTTTTTATTGTAAAAAGAAAGTATTGATTTTTTTATAGTATCAAATTATTTTTATTATATTTTCAACACACTATCTGCCTAGCATATCTCCTGAAGAATATCAAATATTTTTTTGATGTTGTTTCCTGCAGTCGATCATATACTTTTATTGCTTCTAAAACTTGCGTTTTGGTCCTGTAATATCCTTAAACCAGGCTTTACAGTAACACCTCTTACTGCCCCTTTAGGGAATACAGGCATGAAGCAATGATACCATTCCAACCAAACTAAGGTCCGCCCGCGGCAGATTTGTCAAAGATGTAAACAACAATGGCCGCTCGAAATTGAATAAAATCGATAAACATGAGTATTTATTTTAAGTAAAGAACATGAGTATTTATTTTGAGCGGCCATTGTTGTTTACATCTTCGGCAAATCTGCCGCGATCGGACAATATATTACTATTTGCCCTACTCAGAATGCACGTTTTCACGTCGTACAATCGTGATAGGTCTCCTCCAGTTGCATTGTGTGTTAGTTTCGACACCACACAGTGAGTCAGAGACTAAAACAATAACAAACTTAGTTAGCACATCTTTGGATTTATTACCGCGTTTAAATGGCTTACTGCTGCACTCAGAGTCGGCACTTAAGGCGGTACCTCGAAAATCTAAAATCCTCGAAAACCTACTAAGCGAGCGAAAGTGATGCATTTACTTTTGAAACGCAAAAGAAGAGTGATGGCTATAATGTGCGTGCGCTCGGAATAAAACGACATATGTGCCAAAACGAATTTACTCTTTTTTAGCAAAATAAATGAATTCAATTTAAAACTACTTTGAGTAAACTTTGATATGATAATTCTCTATGTTTTAAAGTAAATTCAATTGAATGACGCCGTGATGTCGAAAATAGTAAAAAAATAGATATAACTTTGCATTTTTTTGTATCCAGAAAAAATCATTGAATCGTGTATTCCTTTTACATGATACTAGACCAAAGAGTCAAAAAACATATACCAAAATGTTAAATCCCTATTCTACATCCTTAACAAGTTACACGAAATAGAGAAACCATATTTTTTTCAATATATCACCTTAATCAATCAATCAACTCAGCCTATCGCAGTCCACTACTGGACATAGACCTCTCCTAGGCTGTGCCACAACACCCTGTCCTCCGCCTTCCGCATCCAGCCAGTCCCAGCCACCTTCTTTAGGTCGTCCGTCCATCTAGCTGGCGGGCGGCCCACACTACGCTTGCCGATATGCGGTCTCCATTCCAGGACTCGTCTGCTCCACCGTCATCGGTCCTTCGACAAACATGGCCAGCCCACTGCTAATTCAGTTTGCTTACTCTGCAAGCTATGTCGGTAACTCCGGTTCTTTTCCGGATAATTTAATTCCTGATTTTATCCTTCAAAGGATTATAACAGGCGTTTTATACCAGCCCATTATGTTATCTTAGTACATGTCAATACAATTGAAATGTACTCAAGACGTCGTATTTTTGACTGAAAGCGTTCCAATATCAATAAAATTGATTTATAAGTGTCGTCTCCGAGTGTGGCAGTAAGGGTTACAACGTGGCTTGTTCTTAAAATAGATTTCTGTATTGTTTTAATTAGTTTATTGGACGTTCATTTGCATCAGCTTAACTTTGAGTGAAGCAAACAAAATCTGATGGCATTGAAAATTTTGTGAGAAACTAGTCCAAGATCCTTTAAAATAGGGTTGCCATAAATCCATGTATTCAGTGATTTGTTGTAGGTTTAAAAAACCATATAAAAAATTAATGAATATAACCTAAAGAGTTCGAAAATCCAAACAGTCGGATTTTTTATAAAGCTTCAAGAACCTGCTGGATTAATTAGGTCCTAGTTTTATAAGAATTCTATGTTGATTTAATAATGTAAAAAAATAATCATAATATAAATAGGTACCTAATCTGCCTATTGTCATCATGATTATCATCTTATTAACCTTGTATATTTGGTCAGTGGGTCGTCATTTACCTAATTAATAGGTATAGTTAAAAACCTAAACATAAATCGAGTATTTTTTTCTTCTTTTTCTCAAACAGCGAACTGGTTAGCTCATAATCAAACTTAGTTACAAGTTAATTTATTTTTAATTCATGTCGTAATCATAGTCGCTCAATAGTTAGTGGCTGGATTGCGTCGTAGAGGTCACGCGTTCGAATCTTTTCCTAATGAGCAACGTTATTGCCTTGCAATCTTTCGAAAAAACTCATAATGATCTTTAATGATTTCCTATGACGAGTCTGAGAGATGATCTTTAATTTTTTCTTGTCTAAGGAAATAGGTAAGTATCGCGCTGACAATTATCAATTATTAAAATTGCCTGTATTTTTCGTATTACTTCACAATAATTGTGGAAACGAACACAATTATCATTAACGTATCTGTGACTTTAATGTCCGGCAATTTGTGTA
Organism: Hydraecia micacea; assembly: GCA_914767645.1. Taxonomy (NCBI): domain Eukaryota; kingdom Metazoa; phylum Arthropoda; class Insecta; order Lepidoptera; family Noctuidae; genus Hydraecia; species Hydraecia micacea. Next base: position 4,132,503 of record OU611798.1, read on the forward strand.
AATGACGGGATTTTTCGATTAGCAATAACTACAGACGATTAAAAAAAAAACCTAATGGTCAATCAAAGAATGGAAGGTAGACAACAATGATGATGAATTTAATTTTTCTTATTCCTAATTAAATTCCCAAACTAATATCGTAAAAAGAATAAAAACTCACGGTTATTCCAAGCTTCGAGGGCACGAAAACATTAACTATACAAACTACAAATAACTGCACAACACAACACACACTGCGAAATTCTTAATTCGTAAATAAATTAATAAAATCCGCGTTCTTATTACAAAGCCTCCACGTCCGAGCGCTTCGAACGTTGGTATAACACTGAACTTGAAATAAGAATCGTGCAACTCCCGCGCAGGTTGGCGCCTTGATTACCTTCGAGAAGTTCCTCTCGAACACCTACCTTTAGACCTAGAGCATAGAGTATATAATCGCTTATGTAACAGATACTAATAATCAGATGCTCGTTTTGTAATTTATATATTTTGCGGATTTTCCACTTAAGCCAACATGCTTGGTCAATATACTGGATGCTCTTTGTTTAGACTCTGTCATGGTTTTTTAATCAAGCCGGACTTTGACCGTCGACATTATTAATTTTGCATAATTATTCATAAAGGATAATCTAGCTAGAATTATGGTAATTTCTCCTATGACTGTGCATTGAAGGCCTATGGTATCTAGTAATAATATACAGGTTGTGGCGTAAATAGTGGTCCACCGTTAAGGATTTGATATACCAGATAATTTACTATAACATATTACAATTTGAACCATTTTAGTAGTACTTTTTTTTTTTACAAAAATCACTTGAATTTACATGATTATATTAAAAATTAGGGTTAAAATAGAGAAGAACTAATTTTTTCTTCAAAAGCTCTGAATTTACGGAAAAAAAAAAAAACCACGATAGCTCTAGTATTCAGCAGTAATTTACAGAAATCAAAATGAAAAAATAATGGTCTTTGTTGAAACTAGAAATTTCGTAAAAAATATATTTTTTCGGAACCCTTGTGTAAAAATGGTTAAAATTGTAATATGTTATAGTAAATTATCTGGTATATCGAATCCTTAACAGTGGACCACTATTTATGCCACACCCTGTTATGTTATAAATCATCATCTGCCTAGCCTTTTCCCAACTATGTTGGGGTCGGCGTCGGTTTAGTCTAACCGGATGCAGCTGAATACCAGTATTTTACATGGAGCGACTGCCTATCTAACCTCCACAACCCAGTTACCGGGAATACGATACCACTTGGTAAGACTAGTTATCAGACTTTCGGGCTTCTGACTACCCGTAACGACTGTCAAAGATCCACGAATGACAGCCGGGACCAACGGCTTGCTTTCGGAGGCACAAAGGGGTCTCGGTATGTAAAGATGGACACCCATCCATAGATCAACCGCGGCCAGCGTAGCTTAACCTGATCGATCGACCAGTGCGGCGGTTATTATTCAGCCAACAATAAATAAATTAATATATGCTATAAATATGAAGTAAAAATACTAACAGTCAAATCATTCACCGATCGCTATCTGTTAAAATAACATAACATCACGCCTGCATTCCCCGTAGAGGGTTAGGCAGAGATTTAGATTCAACAAAAGACTTAAGTATGCAGGATCATCGGATATAGTTGAAGTTTAGTAAGAAACCGATGGATGTTCTCGAATAAAATTTAATTTTATTAATAGAAAACAAATTAAATTTAACTAAACGGCGGCCGTTCAACTAACGGCCTGAATGATATTCAATATTATAGTTTAGGTTGGAACTATTACCAATCACGCGAGAGCCGAATTAGTCGCAGTAACTAAGCCAGAGCACCCCGACCAAATGGGTTAGGTTAGGTTAGAACTGTGATCAACCGCGTGCGAGCAAAGAGAGCGAAGCGAGGCGAGCACTACTTCCAAATGTCAGGCGGTTAACTAAACGGCAAATTAAACCAGTTACCTGCGACATATGCATAAATACTTTTACTATAGATTTTACCCCATTTTCTAACAACCGCGACTTCTTCCGCGACATCATTTTCTAATACAAACATCCAGGTTGAAAAGTAGACTGTCTGTAAATTATATGGTGTACATAATAAAGAGTAGTCTATTCTATTCTATGCTTTTCCATCTCACTCAGTTAAATTTCAAATCGGTCAGATCAGTGGTTTACGCGTGAAACGGTAACAGGCAGATAGATAGACGACGGTATGTATAGTAAGAATAGTAGCCATTGCTCAATCCCAACTTCAAACTTCAATATTACCTCACTAAACCAAATTGGAAAAACTAGACTACCCAATCCTTTTATAGCCATTTCTAATTCTCCAATCCTTCATAGGATGCCCTCCTAATCCAGCACAGTTGTCCATTTTTGGGCACTGGTTAGCCTTTACAACATGCTGCTAGAGAACTTTTGGACATACCCCAAGGTCCATCCTGAGGCAAGCATGTCAAGGTATTGTGCGACTAATAAATATATTGGCAATATTGATTGTAGTGAGCAGTGGTGGCCCAGTGGTAACTTACGAGTAGGTCGTAGGTTCGAACCCAGTCAGGCGCTTTACTTTGTGTAAATTATTATTTCATCACCTTTCATGCTCTACAAAACGGTGAAGAAAAACATCGTGAAGAAGCAAGCGGCATGTCCTAGAACCAAAAATTCGAAGGCATGTGATGTCTACCAACCCGCACTGGGACCGCGTGGTGGATTTTTTTTTTTTTTTTTTGTTTTGGCAGGAGTGGGAATCCTCATGGACGCCCAACTGGTGAGGCAGTCTGGGCAGTGCCGGACTCTTACCGGCTAAAACCACACTCCTGCCTTACAGTGTCCCTCTGACATGATCAGAGACCTTGTTTTGCGTAAACGATATATTTTTTATGAAAATATTTTTAAACGATAAATGAATAATACGACAAACGACAAAAGATTTCGAATATGACTACTTGCAAAAATAAACTAAATGACATCTAAGTTACTGTAAATTTACTAATTATTTCTATATATATATTTTTTTATATCTATTTAAATAGGTTGATACATTATTATATTATTATAATATATTAATTATCAACTTTCTTATACTGCTTTATTTCTATTTATTACTAGGGATGCGATTTGACTACAATAATTTAGGAACATTTCTCTCTTTTTACCCGTCATTAAGTCTGGTATATTCTGGGCCACTAATTCGACTTCGAGTTTCTGCTCTATGTTGTGACGGGTGTTTGCGGTGATTGGACACTCCAGTACAATGTGCAGTACAGTCTCCTCCACGCCGGGCTCGCATGCGCACGATGGGTTCTCTTTACACTTGAAACGTTTCAGGTATGCAGAGAACCCACCGTGCCCCGTTAAGATTTGCGTGGTTATGCTCGTGGGAGCCATCTTGCGCACCACACCGTACGCTGTCACCGCGTCTGGGAAAAAGATTTTGGTGCCCGAAGCTGTGTCACCAGACTTATATCTCCCATTCCATTCGTCAAGCGTTTCCGACCGGATCCTTCGCTTGACGAATGAAATGGGACACAGATCGTAGTCCGGCCTCTTCTTCGACCCCAGGGCGGCCTCCTTCGCGAGCTGGTCGGCTCTCTCGTTTCCCTCCAACCCTGCGTGGGCCTTTATCCAGAACAAGGAGACACTCTTGTTCTGGAGCTTACAGCGTCGTAAGGTGTCCCTTGTGTCCACGGCCAAGGGGTGGGGGGAACTTGTGTTGATCACCGACTGAAGGGCCGCCATGGAGTCGCTGAAGATGCCGAACGAGGTTTCACGGGACTTTAGAGCCAGCCCTGCCGCTCTCTGTAGGGCCCGCGTGGTGGATTACGGTCCACTCCCTCTCCGTGTCCCAGCAGTGGGAACGATATAGGCTGATTATGTTTATGTAATACTAGTCGTGAATAAGGGAAAATTTTGTCGTCTTTTTGCAAATATGTCGCATTGTCAGATATATTAAACAGGCTCTAGGCTTTTCATAAATTCATGGAAACAATGCAAATAAACTCTACTCCGTTGTCTTTGTGTTAGCATGGGCTAGCGAGCTGGTTTTGTAACTATTTGTAGGTTATACCCTGGCCCTATACAGATAGTACAATCCACGAAGACGCGCCCCACTCTTCTTCCTAATCTCTTATAGTACAAGTGTGCAACATTCCGCTAGTGTTTTAGTTTTTTCGATACACTCTAATTACTTATTACTTAGCGGGTAATTAGCGTGTATCAAAAAAAAACAAAACAATAGCGGAATCAGCTGGCGATATTACGATTAGGAAAAAGAGTGGGGCGCGTCTTCGTGGATTGCACTATCTGTACAAGGTGACAAGGACATCCACGAGCAAACTGATGTGCTGCAATCATGTATTCAGAACATGATTCTAGGACCCACTAGCGTAGAAATCTTTCGTCAGATATTTAAAAAAAAACTGCTGTTTCACAGAAAATTGCAATACCTACGCAGTCGAATGTATGGAACAGCTATTTTTTTTTTATAATTTACGAAAATTGTGATCGCCGTTCAAAGTCATGTACTGAATCTCTGGTAACATTTATATCATCTTCTTTTTCTTCATATCGATTGTAAGTATGAATTCTGGAAAGTTATTAAGAAATCAGAGATGAGCAGTGGTGGCCAAGTGGTAGCGGCCGCGACTTACGAGTTGTAGGTCGTAGGTTCGAATCAAGACAAGCGCTTTACTTTGTGTAAAATTATTTCATCACCACTTCTCTCAAAACGGTGAAGGAAAACATCGTGAGGAAACCGGCATGTCCTAGAACCAAAAATTCGAAGACATGTGATGTCTACCAACCCGCACTGGGCCCGCGTGGTGGATTACGGCCACTCACTCTCACTGAGAGGAGGCCTGTCTCCCAGCAGTGGGAACATTATAGGCTGATTATGTTCACCGGCCTCACCGGGACACCTGAGGAGCAATTATTCTCATAATTTTAAAAACGATCACAGTCTGATCTCAGTCTCAATCTGTCAAAAAATATTTTTATTTTCCCCACATTTTGACAAGTTTTTGACATTTTTTTGTCGCCGAGATGAGGCTGCAACTAGATACTGCGGCAGATAGGAAACGCCGCCGCCGCGCCGGCCTCGTCTAGTTTAAAAGTGTTTGTACAAACCCTCTTACAGAAATAAAATCATTTATCAAGACGTATAATTGTTATAATAATGACATTAAAATAATATTAATGAATGTAGGACATAAAAATGTTATAATTTGATCTCATGTAATTTTCAATAATAATTCAATGTAATAATAATTGATTGTAGGTGAAATATACCTAATATATTGACTCATTGTAAAATTCCCATTTCGAAAAAATTTATGTTAAAAATAACAATGTCAGTAAATTTAAAATTTAATGTTAAATGTAGTGCATGCAACAGCTATAAATCTAGTTATATATATACCTACAAATATGTTGCTGTGCCCTAGCAGGGTTCATGTTTGAAACTTATAACATCATATTGTAACATCTTGTAATCCACATGAATGCAATAAATAAATAGATTTGGAACCATAGGATATATGAAAAATTTCTATGTTTGGAACGTTTTAAATTGCGGGATTTGACCTTCTGATTTTTTCACTTAATTTGCATATTGAAAAGTTGCTTCTTAAGAGTCCCGTAGAATCCGGTTACTACAGGCCCTTTTACAAATCAGCAAGAGGTATTTGACCTTCACTTCAAATGAGCCTTTAGTGGCAGATAAACACAAACACACGGCACTAAAATAGCTCTATAGCCGTGGAGTTTCTTGACGGCTCTTCTTCATAGAAAACGACCAATTGGAACCGTGCGCCTAGCTTCTGACGTTTCATACGTGCCCATGTAGGTTTATGCGAAATAAAATATTTTTTGATTTTGATTTGGGCTACTTATTATTGGGTGGATTCCCAAGGAGTCAATTAGAACACGCATATTCTCTAACGTGATGTATCTAAATATCACCACATAACTATACTTAAAACGTGCTTGTTTCTCGCTTTCGCAAGGTTGCAATCAAATAAACAATCTTATTTCCGCATACATGATCCAGTTTTTATGCTGATGTTCTTGTTGAAGCTGTTAGGTTCAAATGCTTTGAACCCTTGCTTGCAAGGTGATTAGCTAAGCTAAATTGATCAGCCTTTAATGTTCCCACTGCTGGGACACGGGCTTTCTTTAATGTTCCCACTGCTGGGACACGGGCTTTCTTTAATGTTCCCACTGCTGGGACACGGGCTTTCTTTAATGTTCCCACTGCTGGGACACGGGCTTTCTTTAATGTTCCCACTGCTGGGACACGGGCTTTCTTTAATGTTCCCACTGCTGGGACACGGGCTTTCTTTAATGTTCCCACTGCTGGGACACGGGCTTTCTTTCTGTGAGACGGAGTGGGCCGTATTCCACTACGCGGGCGCAGAGCGGGATGGTGGAGGTCACATGTCTTAAAATCTTGACTGTGCTGGTTTCTTCACATTGTTTTTCGTTGTTGTTTTTATTGTTTTAACCAGCGCTAGGGCTCTGTCTCGCATAGGGTCTTAGCATTATGCTGAGCGATGGCCGTTTTGCGTGGATGTGACCCATGTTCTTCCCAACATGTTATATTTTTTTTGTGTTGGTGTAAAACAAATAAATATACAATGGGCGGCCTTATCATCATCATTTCAGCTGAAAGACGTCATCTGCTGGATATAGGCCTCCCCCAAGCGTAGCTACATCGACAGCTCCTGTGCCTCTCGCATCCAACGGATTCCTTCGGCCTTTACGAGGTATATAATTAACTAGCTTCTGCCCGCGACTTCGTCCGCGTGATATGATATTTCACCCTCCCCTATTAACCCTTTTAGGAGTGGAATTTCGAAAAACCCTTTCTTAGTGGATACCTACTCTACACAAAGAATACACCCTCCAAATTTTAGGACCAGCAGTTTAGGCTGTGCGTTGATATTTCAGTCAGTCAGGAATTTTATATAATATTACATTAATCATAAATAACACCAGATAATTCGAAAAGATGATAGCGTTTTGACTGCCTCATTGGTGTAGTGGTCGCAAGCGCTACCGCTGATCTAGAAGCCCTGGGTTCGATTCTCAAGTCGGGCAAAGTATTATTGGATTTTTCCACTAGGATTTCTTCAGTAGCAACCCGGAGACGGATTATGCCCGATTTGTGGCAATAGGCAGGCCCCCTATTACATGGGATTTAAACGTAACTGGCGAAATGTGGGTGCTCTTACTATGGGTACCACTCTGCCTAACCCTTCGGAGGAACAAGGCGTGAAACAGAATACGTTTATTTGCGGTAAAACATGACACAAAGAAAAAACACAAAAAAAAAAAACAAGTTCGTAAAATATGCGTCACATCCACGCAAAACGGCCAGTGCTCGCCATACCTAATAAATGCTGTGTCATACAGGCAGTCGCTCTATTTAAAATACTGGTATTCACCTGCCTCCAGTTAGACTGGAAGCCGACCCCAACGTAGTTGGGTACAGGCTAAGCAGGTGATGGACAAGCACCTATTAAAACCCAGTATGGTAATTTGCTTGTAGCGGTATCTGGGGAAGACCCGTATTCTCATTAAGTGGCTTCAAAGTTGATTTTACATTTAAAAAAATATGAATCATTTTTGTAAATATAGGCAGGTACTCAAGGATGCATCTCGTTTAATGAAATGCAAACTTGAAGTATTTACCTACACGAATCATTGAATTTACATAAACACCAATGAATTGAAATTATTTATGTATAAGTAATTCGGTATTTTTCTAATTTAATTCCTAACCTACGGTGCTCAGACCTGGTCGCTCACTGAGCGCAAAATTTCCGCCTTGGAGTTTGCCAAAGAGCGATGGAGCGCAGCATTTTAGGCGTTATACGAACTGACAGAATAGTCCGGTCAAATTAGACCAAAAAATAAGAGTAAAGCTACCTAAATTCCCACCAAGCTGAAAATTAGTAAGATTGTTAAAAATATGATTAAAAATAAAATTTGAAAGTTCCCCATCCCCTGTATGGAAAAAAAATTCAAGGTCAAAGGTCAAAAAATGAGTTATACGAAACACCACGCTGCGCTCCAAAACGAGGATTCTAGACGTAGGCAAAAAGGCTGCCAAGCTGAAATGGGATTGGGCGGGTCACGTCTGCCGCATGCATAGTGACCGCTGGGCAACAGGCTCCACCCGGTGGGTGCCTGAGGATGGACGGCGCCGCCGAGGCCCCAGGAAGAAGTGGCGAGACGACCTAGGCGGGTACAGAAAGGGTTGGATCGAGGTGGTGCTAGAAAGGGATGCATGGAAGGATTTGGGGGATGCCTTTGCCCAGGAGTGGGACAGTGTAGCCTAAATAAAAAAAAGTAATTCGGTTTAAAACAAGCTAACCGTCCCTCTTTTTTTTAGATCATCATTATTAAAGTTCTGGGGAGTTGTTGCACCACATCTTCTTCCCAGCTGAAGCACTAGGAGTGATGAAGAGCGTTTTAGATGACTGTTATACAATTTTGACGTTCAAAACGGGCCGATTCTCAGCCTAGTTTGAATAAATGACCTACAGCAGTCCACCGCTGGACATAGGCGCCGATCACACGACATTTAACTCGATTTTCGGCAACTCTTAACCGCCAGCCTACTTGAAGGATCGTTCCAACCCCTCGAGGTTCCCCTACCTTACGTTTGCCGATTCACGATCTCCAATCAAGAATAGGTCTACACCAACCAAAGACTATCTAACCACTTCTCTATGACACCAACCGTCATTGGTTCTACGGCTAATAGGTACAGCACCCTAGTTGCGTAACACACTATCAATCTCAATCTTAATCATTTTGAAGGATATATTGCTAATCCATTGCTTCATATGTTCGAAAACTTTTTTACAAAAAAAAAACCGACTTCCAAAAAAAAACACTACAAAGTGAAAAATAACTTTAATTTCGGAAGTCGGTGTCGTTGGTTCCACATTTTCGTTTTTTTGACACCGACTTCCGAAATTAAAGTTATTTTTCACTTTGTAGTGTTTTTTTTTTGGAAGTCGGTTTTTTTTTTTTTAAAAAGTTTTTATTTTTCGCTTTTTAGTTGTACCTACTCCATAATACAAATTCATGTAACACTACTTGCTATGTGAATATTAGTGACAGGAAGATAAACACTTACTTATATTGTAACAACTAAATGTACACATGAATGCAATAAAGAATTTGAATTTGAAACTAAGTGGAAAACAAACGTATTGTTGAAGCTAATTCCAAAACTACCCAAGTAAAGTTTATAAAATGTATATGGGACCACCTCTGAAGCATACCTTATTCATTAATTAGACTAGGTGCTAATAATCCTGGCTGCAGCATCAGGCCAAACTTATGTCAACATTGCATTGAACTTAAAATTTAGTCCTGTTTAAAATGAGCCCAAACACGACTACGGTGCTGCAATTTCAAGGTTTGTACTTTTTCTGATGCTCCTGGCTTCAGCATCAGGTCTCTATGTACTTCGGTGTTCCTCATTAACAGTACGTTTATCCACACATCGAGCCCTTTTCAATGAGCCTAAACACGATATATCTGCTGTTAGTTGTCGAGGAGTTAGGTACTCTGCAGACTATCCTGACTGCAGCATCAGGTCATGACTTGATGATCATGAGACCAAATGTGGCAAATGCCCTATCAAACATCAAAACAATTTACTAAACAGTCCTTGCCTGTTCGAGTAACTTCTTACTGTTAAGGAGTTGTACCTTCCATCATCAGCCCAGCTACCTGAGATGGTGACAACCATACGCAAATACACAAGATACTTCATAAAATATGCGAAAAACAATAAGTGAGCCTATAAAATTTGAGGGTTGCCCTCGATTTCTCTAAGATCCCATCATCAGATCCTAACTTGGTAACAATGGGACCACCTCAGAACTATCTACTTTCGAACAAAAAAAGAATTTTGAAAATCCGTCGACAATTGGCGAAGTATTCGATGAACAAACATACAAAAAAAAACATACAAACAGCCGAACATAGTACCTCCTCCTTTTTGTGAAGTCGGTAAAAACTGCGTCTGCTCAACAATATAAATAACGCAATGAATGTTGTTGAACTGTCAAAATGAAACCCATTGCTACTGATCAATTACCTCGCAGGGTGGCAGGAAAATCGACGCGCAAACTGTTACAATGGACTCGGTAGGTACCTATATTGTTCTTTGTTAAAATAATTTATTGGAATCTGCAGCGTTTCCGTTAATATCACAATAATTATTCATATTAGATATTAAGATAGCGGAAAAATGTTTTGAAACCTTTTAGTTATGAGCATTATGAATTTTTGATCCTTATTTATTAAATCAAGAGAATTCAACTTTACAAAAGTTATTACAACTTATCAGGCTATTACTTTTCAATTGTTGTGTTGAAAATAAGTTTCTAAAACAATTTTTTGATAAAGAATCTTGCTTGTTATCCAAACTGTTATCTTACAGACCATAAATTACACAGTTTTTCGTTAAAAATCTTCTAGCTAGATCACATACTTATGATTAATAGCATTGTCGAGCATTACCCTTTGCCCTTACTCTGTCTCAACCTAAATTAATAAAATAAAAAAACAATAAATATATGTTTATATATTATAGCATTATGTATTTATTTAAGTATACTTATGTTAATTTGTTTGTTTATATATTATAGCATTATGTATTTATTTAAGTATACTTATGTTAATTTGTTTGCATTATATGTGTAGGTTTATTTAATATTTTAGTTTTAGGCTTCACACATTCATATTTTTCTCTTCTTGTTCTCACACACTATTGTAGTCTACATTTCTTTTTTACTTCTCCTTTCGCAGGTCTGCTGGAAGAAATTTCTTAAGAAATAAGCAGTTCCTTTGTACTCAAATATTAATTATGTTATTTCTTTATGTATTTTACTGTGTGTACATAAATAATAAAATAAATAAATAAATAAATAATTTACTTATATCAGCGCCATCTATTATCGAATCACCAAATTAATTATGTTAGAGGCTGTATTGGTGAAGGTTCAATTTTATCAATAGTCTCGTTACGCGCCATCTATCTTCAACAAGTGAAACCAAGTAGCCACGAGACTGTTTAAAATCAGTAATAATGAAAGCCTCAACTTGCTTAAATAGTTCCTTTAGAATCCAACAGATGACAAAACATGTAGTGGTAGCCCGCGAAATTCAATTTTTCTTACGTTTTTTTGCAATTTTCAGGTCAGTGTCAGGTTTTATCTTGATCAAAATTTTATTCGCGATTATGTATTTATTAAGTATGTATTTACGGAATTATAATCATTAGAATCATTAATACATCTTTCTAAGTTAGATTTGTACCATAACAACAAATCTCTTATGGAAAAGTGCTTAATGGGGTTTGGTCTTATTATATTTTCTGTTTCCATTGATGTCAGCTATTGATTTATATAGGTTTCATGCGCGGCCTCCATTTTGCAAAAAAATCAAAATGGTGGACATGTAGGTATGCCACGGACCTTCAAAGCCCTTTGACATGTTAGCGACTTTATCACGTAGCAGCAAGGGCGGTTTTCGTAGTGCAAATTCTACCGTTGATGTGCGGTTCGCTGTACCTACCTACCTATCTTCTATATAAGAACCACTCTATATACTTCTATATAGAATTATAGAGACCTAATTCGAAATTTGGAGATTTCAACTTTGACTCATAAAATTACCTTGCACGACCATCTTCATCGAATTTTAATAAAACAGAGACTTAATTTAATTTTTTAGATAGGTCTCTATAATTCTAGAATTATAGAGACCTAAGGAGATTTCAACTTTGACTCATAAAATTACCTTGCACGACCATCTTCATCGAATCTTAATAAAACAGAGAATATAATTTTTTAGATAGGTCTCTATCACGGATATCGTTCTATGGTCTCTATAATTCTAAAGGTGCGATATATATGATATGTTGCTAGATGGATCATGTACTCTTCGGATAAGAAAATTCCTCCCAACACCAGTTTTAGGTCCGAATATTTTAATTTTTATCCACTGCTGGACTTAGGCCTCCCCCAAGCACCGCCACATCAACCGGTTCTGTGCTTCTCGCATCCAACGGGTTCCTGCGGCCTTCACAAGGTCATCGGTTCTTTTGGGGATTCATAGCACCCCTTGCCTCACCGTGGTCTTGGCCGCTACCGTAGCCAAAGGTAGGCGGGCCGCCGGGTACTAGGGGCCGTGCGTTTTTTGTGCTTGTCATTCTTGGTGGGGGAGGAGGTTTGTCATTATCGCCACGCTTGGCTGGCGGGTTTGCGATCGTAGTATGGTGGTGAAATGCATAGAGAACGCTGCTGCCCATTCTCCGGTACGATCCTTAGTCGCCTTTTACGACACCCACGGGAAGTATGGGGTAATCCGTTCAATTTATTATTGTACAGACGCCAGCACATCAACCTACACCTAACTGTCAAATTTTCCCAATCAACATTGAACCTTATGCTTTAGCGATAAAGTTGAAAATCTATTACAGAAATCTGACAGATTGTAGTAGGTTGATGTGCTGTCGTCTGTACATTGCATAAGGCTTATGAAACGTCAGAAGCACGGTGCAGATTGGTCGTTTCCTACGGAGAAGAGTTGATAAAAACTCCACCTCGGGCAGAAGCTAGGAAAAAAATAATTCCTGCGGAATGAAAATCTGTCATATCACTGGCTGCCTACTTATGCGCATAAAAGTTGAACATAAATTATGTACACTGCTCAGTCGGCATTATATAATTATTTTTCGCAATAGTCTGTTGAAATCGAGACTTCCGCAAGCACGAGTAGTTTCATTTGACATTCATTTTGTTGATATTTGAAGTTTGAACCCAACTTCACTATTATTAAAATATTAATATGTAATTTCGTGGTCTTGTGGTGGCCCACCATTTCGGCAATAATCGCCAATGGAGGATAATGTTTATTTTTGCAAATTGGTTTATAAATACAAAAACTGTTACAGGTGAATAACATTTCAAAAACTAGTCTGAAAGTGATTTTTATTCTAGATGCATCGTCTTCACATATAAAATGTATACAAAACTTGTAAAACATTTTAAAAGAGTAACGGTGGAGTTTCTTGCCCATTCTTCTCCATACGAAAACTACCTTTTGAAATGGGCGACTAAAATCAATTCGTTTTACTATAATTTTTGACGTTCAAAAGTGCCTTTAGTGTGCCTAATTGAAATATATGAGATTTGACTTTGACTTTGATTGAATGTGGCATCGGTGACTGAAAAGTAATCTGGAAATCGGTTGTCATAGTATGGGCATGTGATGCGGAAGAATGAAAGATTTGAGTATGAATGTGGATATGTGTACCTATAAGAGTCATCATCATCTGCGTAGCCTTTTCCCAACTATGTTAGGGTCGGCTTCCAGTCTAACCGGATGCAGCTGAATACCAGTATTTTACTTGGAGTGACTGCCTATCTGACCTCCACAACCCAGTTACTGGGTAATACCATACCCCTTGGTAAGAATGGTTGTCAGACTTCTGACGACACGTTACGACTGTCAAAGATCCACGAATGACAGCCGGTACCAACGGCTTAGCGTGCGTTCCGAGGCACGGATGGGTCTTGGTATGTGAAGATGGTCACCCATCCACGGACCAACCGCGGCAAGCGTAGCTTAACCTGATCGATCGACCCGTGCGGCTGTTATTACTTAGCCACAAGCCAAGGATGGGTATAAGAGTAAGGGAAGACCAAAGAAACGATGGATGGACTGTGTGAAAGATGATAATGGTTAGAATGGGTGTGACTACAAAGATTACGATTAATAGAGAAGTATGGAATGGAATAAAAAGACATGTTTCACCGACCGAAAAAATTCTCATGAATTCGAATGGGGACAGGAGAACTATAAATATTTTAAAAACTAGACTAGGTCTGTGTTTCCTATCTGAGTATTCTGATTAGGAACACCGAAACAAACTCAGAGGACCATAATCTCAGAGGTACTTCGCATGTGCTGTTGCACAACTTAAAAGGGTTCCTACAGTCTTCAGATGACCTTGATTTAAATAAAAGGTGCGTCTTTTTTCACGGCCACCAAGGTCGATCAAAAGGTGAGACCACTAATACTATGTGCATTCATTTATTGTACATAAAACTTATATATTTCATTGTCAAAGCATATTAACATTTATATTCTGTACAAGGACAATAAGCAAATAAGTACGTTATTAAGTACCTAGTCGCTCGTAAAAATAACATTTAGCAAACCTCTATTGCAAAACTTATCGGTAAAGATTTTTCCACTTATATAATTTTATTTTATTCAAAATCTGAATTAACAATAGCATACATAAAGTCTGCCAAACCGCATAACAGTTTGTCGGCAAGCGGCCTAGCTTTTTAGGGTTCCTTAGCCACGGGCTAGGTATGTACAAGACCTAATTGCTGCTTATCATCGTGTAAAAATATGTAAACTGCTAATAACCATTTTGTTTTTTCTGTAGAAGCAAAGGATTATTTCTAACGGGTTTTTTTTTTTCGAAGTGAGTGGACGGACCTTTTTATTTTACATTGGTGAACCTTATTTAAATCTACACTAATAATAAAACTGTAGAGTTTGTTTGACTTTTGTTGTTATTTTGAACGTGCTGATCTCTGGAACGTCGGAATAAAATACCTAGTCGGATTTGATTTTTTTTTTTATTCGAGAGCCCAATTCTTGAGGAAGGCTAGAAGATAGGATCACGCTACAACCCCTAAGAGCCGAGCAAAAAAAAAAGAAAATAGTAATTAAGAACGCTAAGCGACACCGAAGTAATAGCGCGGGTGGGCGATGGCATGCGACGCGGTGGCTCGGGGACCGAAATTTCACACGAATGAAGTCGTGGGCAGGAGCTAATCGTTTCTAAAAACCTTTTCAGCAGGTCCAGTATAAAAGGTAAGAAAATAAAATGATAGAAACTATTCTTGAAAACAGAATCGCCGATGTGGCCAACCAGTCTGATATAGGTATAGGCTGAAGTGGGCTTGGGTGAGCCATGTATATGAAGGGGCATCGGGTCAGATGGATCAAAGTCGTCATGCACTGGGAAGCAGGGGTGGTCTTCTCTCTAAGTCCATCAACGAAGATACGGGCCCGACCAAAAGCAGTTGAGCCGTCAAAACTAGTCAAATTCAATTTTTCAGACGGGCAAATACATTTCATGCATTTTTTTATTGCTGAATGGGCCCGCTCTTGACCTCGATCATGTCTGATGGAAAGCGATGGATGCGATCTATGATGGAACGAGCGTGCCCAGAAGATGCCCCAGGTACTAGAACTCCCACGCATCGACGAAACACTGCAGGCTGCTTGACGCCGGACTCCGGTGGGAGATTGGTCGCAGACCAGGCGGGCGTTACGTTAGCCCTACCACCGCAAATCTAATCGTGTTGACATTTATTCTTAGTTCTTACCCCGAACTAATTACATGTCCGTAGGTGATACAGAGTAAGAAACCCCCGTAACTCGGCCAAAACAACGCGTTACGTGCTTAGGGAGTACGCCCCCAGAAGACGGGCGTCGTCGCCGAGGAAGGCCAAGAAAACGCTGGCGTGATGACTAAGGGACCGTCTCCTCGAGCGAGAGAATCGCGGCGATATTATCGTCGTGCCACGTATTTCTATACGAGTGTACACGTTCTAAGAGAGTTCTTAGAACGTGTCTCCACACGGCGATATCATCGCGGCGAAAAAGTTGCATTGACTGGCGATTGGCCGGAAAACATAACACACAAGATACAGTGGAAAATAAAAAACAAGACATAAACTTGAGCTTTGCCTTATGTAAAGTATTTACAATGAACTTAAAATGAGCACTTAATGTAAATGTACAAGTTAATGTACTGCTTATTATCGTGTACGTACATAATGTACCTATTTACACAAACACAAGTTCTTTGTATACATATGTTTTGATCCGTGCCTACTATGTAAATATTCCATAGATCACTGCATATTCTTCTATTCAAATTCATAAGTGACACATTCCTGGTTGCTGCATCACTACTGTGTTAAAACTGACAACCAATCCATCTACCAAGACTGGTGGTTCAATCCCATATTTCTATATTCGAATATAATATCGAATGGGGATTCGGGAAATATTTAATGGAACTCAAACTCAAAGCAATTATTTCAATGAAACCATTTACAGGCACTTTTGAACTGTCATAGAGTCGGTCAGTTAGTCAGAAAGTTGAAGCTACTTGCCCATTCCAAAACGTAGATCTCTATGAAGAGGAACAGGCAAAACAGTCCAAGGACATTCTTTTACATCAAGATATTACAAAAAATTTGGAAAATCCAAAAGTGCACGACTGATAATGCTCATTTGATCGTCGATATTAATTATAATTAAACTAAGTACATTGAATAAAAGAGCCACTTTCAATAGAGTTCCTCCCATGGGTGAAAAGACATAATCATACATAATCAGCCTATAATGTTCCCACTGCTGGGACACAGGCCTCCTTTCGGTGAGAGGGAGTGGGCCGTAATCCACCACGCGGGCCCAGTGCGGGTTGGCAGATGTCACATGTCTTCGAATTTTTGGTTCTAGGACATGCCGGTTTCCTCACGATGTTTTCCTTCACCGTTTTGAGAGCAGTGGTGATGAAATAATTTACACAAAGTAAAGCGCCTGTCTGGGTGAAAAGAATCTATTGAAAAAAAATTACTCAATTAATACATTTTTTCGCAAGCTACAATATTTTCAGGTTTCACACTTGATTGACGGATTTTTTTTTGTAATATTTTGATGTTTTTTTCGTTTTTACTGCATTAAATACTTTTTTGAAAACTACAAAATGAATCTCCATTAAATTATCTATACAATGGTATATAAATTAAGTAGGTTCTGTGTACTAGCAGGAGTATAACAATAGAAATAGTTGCAGAAAGAAGGCAACAAAATTTTTTCGATCGTAAAGCGCTCTCCAATGCTTCGCATTATGAGTCATGCAATTCAGGGAACCTCTAAAACTCATTCATATTATGCTAAATGTATTCTCTTTTTTTTTTATGATAGGAGCCTCTTATTTATTTACGCACCTAAAAATACTAAGTATACTTAGGTGATTAGGACTGGAGCGGTGAATGCTTATGCGAATCCCGCACCCCCGGCCATAGGTAGAGGTGGAACACCGCGGTGGTTTTAGCCGGTAAGAGTCCGGCATGCCCCTCTGTCCCCCCCACGATGGAGGAAGTCCATGAAGATTTCCACCACGCAACAAAAAAAAAAAAGGTGATTAGGAATAATAGCAAAATCTACATAAACGGATCGAGCATTTTATCCGAAACATATAATAAACTAGCTTCTGCCCGCGACTTCGTCCGCGTGAAATTTCACCGTCCCCTCATTTACCCTCATAGGGGTGGAATTTCGAAAAAACCTTTCTTAGTAGACACCTATTATTCACAAAGAACACACCCTCCAAATTTCATGTCTCTAGGACCAGCGGTTTAGGCTGTGCGTTGATATATCAGACAGTCAGGACTTTGAATTTTATATAATCTATAGATTATGATGTCTGCCTCCTTGGTCTAGTGGTCGCAAGCCCTTTTGCTGAGCTCGAGCATGAGGTACTGGGTTGAATTCCCGTGTCGGGCAAAGTGTTTTTGGGTTTTCTACCAGGAATTTCTCAGTAGCAGCCCAAAGTCGAATATGTGCCTGGTTGATCACAATAGGCTCGCCCCCTTTTACATGGGACTTAAACATAACTGGCGAAATGTGGGTGTATCCTGGTAGAGTTACACTTCTGCCTGACCCTTTGGGGATTACAGGCGAGATGTTATGTTATACTTGAGAATCCTACTAATATCCTACTTCCTACTAATATTATAAACGCGAAGGTTTGTGAGGATAGATGGATGGATGGATGTTTGCCACGTTGATTGGCAATGGAATCAGGCAATAATAATCACTATGTAGGTACTTTGCTTAACTCTGAAAATGTCGCAATTCCCTAGATACAGGCAAAGATCTAGTTTGGGGGTCACCGTGTAATCTGTTCTAGTACCTACAATCTGATTATTATAAATAAATTAAAAATTAGTTGGATTAAAACAAGCCAATGGTTGGATTACAATAAAATAATACAAAATGAGGAATCCTAACAACCAAATCATACTTTATGTATTATTAAAGACTTAATTTGACAAGGCAATCAATAACTTATAATACTAATATATTTCAAATGCTGACAGCAGCTCTATTTAAAGGAGAGCGGACACTGAAATATGGGTTTCTGCCCTGAAGACCAATACCCATAAGATATACAAAAATGGAAAGAACTTTTCAAGGAGAACCTTTGCTACAAACACGACTTTTGCCAATTGTTAGTCAGTTCGAAGTTAATGCCCTAAATAGGTGACAAATTGGGCAACGTTGTTAATAAAAAAATCCTTATCGCACTTTATATTCTGCACACTAGCCTTTTCCCAACTATGTAGGGGTCGGCTTCCAGTCTAACCGGATGCAGCTAAATACCAGTATTTTACATGGAGCGACTGCCTATCTGACCTCTACAACCCAGTTACTGGGTAATACGATAGCCCTGACATGGTTGTCAGACATCATGACACATCATGAGACATCATGGTGGGGTCTCCATACAAGAAACGTCTATTTTCGACGTTTTTGGCCTTTTGATACGGAACTCTTCGTCTGCGACTCCGCTGTTCGTTGGCCGCTTTTTTCTATGTTATTTAAATCTAGGTCATCCAAGGTAAAGGACCGGAAAGTATGTCATAAGAATTACAATAACAATAATTGGTTAGTTGCATTCCCTAGTATCGGTGTGGTATCGGTGCGTTTGCGTTCCGATACCCACAGAGAAAGGCGTCTTATTTCTCGTGACGTCACTTTCGTTGTCACGGTGCACATAGAGCTGGGAGGGGTTAGAGGTGACCGTGAATTGATTTTTCATATTTTCTCCTACACTTGTGTTTTTTCTTTGCTTCATGTTTTAACACAAACATGCGTGTTTTCTTTGTTAACAATTGATAGAAAGAGAAAAGTTTTTTAACATTACAGTACTTAGTCCTAATAATGAAGATGAATTAATTACGGCTAATTAATTTCATCCAAAACGACAACATAATCTAAAATAGCATTTATTGTTATTACACTTTGAAAATTTACTAAAAAAAAAACAGATACCTAACTTCATTCCAATGTTTAGACCAATTAAAGCACTATTTTGTATGTACAATAGCAACTAATTTCCAATTTACTAAAAGACAATGTTACATTAATCTGAAGGCTACAGAAAATATTTTTATTAAGAAAAAAAAAACATTCATTTCAGGCAAGTTTATTACACATACACCCATAGTATCAGAAAATTAAATATGAAATAGATATTAAAAAATTAAATTATTGAAAAACTATCTTACAGATTACCGTTCTATGAAGTCACCAGTACCTAACAAATGGTTGTTCTCAGTTTCCAACAAGTACACAATAGGGTCATATAATATTATCTACCAAACATGACAATTGATTATGCCATTAAAAAAAACATGTAAAGATGTCCCCTCTCATACTTTATGACACTACATCGTCCTCGGAGAGAGCGATCTGCTGGCTGACTGGCAGTGCGTTCTCGGTCTCCATTCCCGCGCGACGTTTAAAAACTAAACGCGTTCCATTTCCGAATCGACGTCAAAACTCGCGCCGTTTTCGTAAATCAATTTTCATATCGCCATCATTTTAGATATATTTTGATTAAAATAAAAGTGTTTTTGTATTGTAATTTGATTTGACGTGGTATTTTTAATTTTTGTGTGAGTGTGTTGTTCGAAAGTAAAAGGAGGTGAAACGTTTGTTACTTTTTCGGTGAGTTGTGTTTGAACGTTCTCGTTTTTTTATGTAATATTATTTTATTATCCACCTGATACTTTAGCATTTATGCATACTTTTATAATATGAAAGTTACACATATACTTAATGGGTATTTTAAATTAATTATTTTAATAAAAAAAATATCTTTTCACTTACGAAAAAACATATAAACGAAAATATAGTTTGTGGTGATTAAAAATTAATCATTGCCTATTTCTTAAGACATGGTTATGAAACCTAATTTTCCAGCAATTAGATTCGTTATCTCCATAAATAATTAATTTAATAAGCTTTGCCAGAGCAATTACAAATCTTTCAGTTTGATTAATTTTCATTAGGTATATCAGGCTGAACGGTTGTTTGTCTTTGCCTACTTTTAAAAAGTTTTTCATTATATTTTCTGTGTTTTGCAAGAATCACCTAGTGAGTCATTTGAAGTATGTAGCTTTCGTTGACACATTTTTAAACACCGAATTCTCTTTTTTGTCGAAAATAGTAGATTACACAACAAGTGAAAAAAAAGGGAATTTAATTCGAGGGACTAAGTTGGATCCCGAGAGAAGCGAAGGATTCTAGAATAGAATCCCGAGCGTAGCGAGGTATTCTAAATTAGAATCCTGAGCGGAGCGAGGGATACAAGGACCGAGATGAATTATTTTTTTCATGAGTTGTGTACTCTACTTTTTACCATTGACTGCGAGAAAAGAAATAGTAGTATAGTATTTATCACATTTTATTATATAATCAGCATATCCTATGAACAATAATTTAAAAAAAATGTAAGTATTTAAAAAAATATGTATTTAAAATAAAACTTTTAAAGTATAGTAGGTTTTTAGATAAATAGGTATTTACTTTTACGGCCAGAAAACTGTGGTCAGGCGCATCATTTAGAAAACGCTCAATGTTTTGGGAGGTTAGCACTCTAGATTTCTTTGGCTTATTACCCTCGAATAGTCGCTTTAAGCATGTCACTAACTTTGAGTAGTTTGAAATATCAATGTTGTGTTTGATTCTCATTGTGGCTTTTAGCATAGAATATATGCTCCAAAGTGTCGACGGCATCTTAGTCTTGGTTAATTCGTTGAAATAGTTAAGAAATATGGACTCTGACAAGAAATTGGCGCCATTCGTGGTTTTTCAGTCGCAGAACAAATAGTATGTTTTCAGGTACAACTCCCGAGATTTTGGCGGCAACAAATTATCTACTATAATAATTGCTGCTTTATTTCGTAATGATTCCGGAGTCAGTGTCTCATTTTCGTCACTGGAAGAACTCATTTATAATTTATATTACTTATTAGATTTTCCAATGACTTAAAACAACCACGATAACAGATAGAAAAGAACCTATAATGGCGGGATATTTTATTTTTAATTTAATTTTATAGCTCTATGGAATAACTCCATATACCAGCCAGTACGTACTTTCAGCACGTTTTATTTTATTTTTGTACATAATTCGTATATTCGTGCTTGTTCCAAATTCAAAATGTTTTTATTCACTCAGTGACTAAAAGAGAGTTTTATTCACTGTTATCGATGAATAAAATGCCCTTTTTCGAGAGGCAATGGTAAAAAATATATTTCGTATAAGCAATCAGTCTAAGTATATGTTCCCACTGCTGGGACATAAGAGGCCTCCTCTCTTCGAGAGTGAGTGGGCTATAATCTACCACGCGGGACGAGTTCGGGTTGGTAGATGTCACATGTCTTCGAATTTTTGGTTCTAGGACTTGCCGGAGAAAGTGTTTATTCTGAAGAAAATAATGACATGCATTTCAATATTACTGTCAGTTTCAACTACCAACTTTTCAACTAACCTGAATGAAAAGTCACTTCATTCATTCATTGGAAGCCTTGTTCCACCAACTGCTGAGTAGGTCTCCTCCTCCATTTTGTGCCATGTTTCCTTGAGGGGTAATTGCGTAACACACTATCAGTAGCAATGGATTTCATTTTGACAGTTCAACAACATTCATTGCGTTATTTACGTTGTTGAGCAGACACATTTTTCGAATATTTATGAAGCAATGGATTAGCAATATCCTTCAAAATGATTCAGATTCAGATTGATAGTGTGTTACGCAATTAGGGCGCTGGTCTCGTTCAGGGATGCCCCGGTTTCCTGGCTATGCATTTGCCACCGCAAGGAGTGCAAAAGTAACTTAGGTATGTCATTTTCCGAGTTTTTAACCGACGATAAAAAGGAGAAGGTTCTCAAGTCAACGCGTATGATGTTTTTACTTAAAGTGAATGCGCAGTGGTAGCCCGCGAAATTAAATTTTTCTTACGTTTTTTGCAATTTTCAGGTCAGTGTCAGGTTTTATCTTGATCAAAATTTGATTCGCGACTATAACAGGTACGTATTTTATAGAATTATAACCATTAGAATCATTAATACATCTTTCTAAGTTAGATTTGTATCTAATAATCTCTTATGGAAAAGTGCTTAATGGTACAAATCTAACTTCGAGAGATGTATTAATGATTCTAATGATTATAATTCTACAAATACGTACCTGTTATAATCGCGAATCGATACAACATGACACTGACCTGCAAATTGCAAAAAACGTAAGAAAATTTGAATTTCGCGGTCTACCGCTGCGCATTCACCTTAATGCTCCCTTTGGCATCGCAACGTAAAGTTCAGCAGTAGAGACGAGAGACGTAGGAAAAACGCAGAAACTCACTTTTGCATTTCTCATAATGAGATAGGTTGTCAGGATTTAAGTTTTAATTAACCATATCTTCTTAATTACGCCTCTCTTCCCCAACTACTAGTTTTCAGTTCTCTGTAGAACTTTCCACACTTTCGCTAATATATCTAAATACATAATTGTCTAATTATCGGAATTAACTTCCGAGACAAAACGGATTTGTGCATATGTTCCTGGCAGTTTATTAAATGTACAGTCAGCTACAAAACCCTCACATGCACAAGTGAGGACCTCATATCTGCGTCAGTGAATGATGTTAGCGTTGCCGAGTTCTGGCCCAAACAAGGTAACTGGGTTACTGCTAACTGAATACCAGTATTTTACATGGAGCGGCTGCCTATCTGACCGCCACAATCCACAACAGGGTAACACGATACCCCTTGGTAAGACTGGTTGTCAGACTTTTGCGCTTCTACCCGTAACTACTGTCAAAGATTTACGAATGACAGCTGGGACCAACGGCTTAACGTGTTTTTTTAGCCGTTTGACTTTATCAGGTATTGATGTGTGTTTAGTTTAGTTTGTGATATTCCTGTGCGAGTCCCATTAAATACGTTTTCTTTCTTTCTTTTCTCTCCGATAATGGCAATCGGCTAAAAACCTAGAGTCTGTCAGACAGCTAGGTACTGATAAATAACTGACACCAGAAGGCCAATTCCCGTTATTAAAAACATTAAATATCTTGTCGCAATCTCATCTCAGCGACAATCAATGTCAAAAACTCGTCAAAAATGTAGGGAAATTAAATGAATTTTTGACAGATTGAGACTGAGATACTGTAACGTTCTTAAAATTACGAGAATTGCTCCTCAGATAACTAAGAAGGTCGGTACTAAAAGGTTACGGTCAAAAGTATTAAATGTTATAAAATATTGGAACCTATTCTTTTTTAAGGTTAGTATATTAATTGATCAAGATTTTTAAACGCCATGCGTCATTGTCGAATTAAAATTAATCGCAATTTTTCAATGAAACAACAATTAATTTTGAGAAAACAGAATAATGTGTTTAGCAAACAGATTGGAATGGACTAATATCATAGAATAATCAGGCCTATAATTTTCCCACTGCTAGGACACAGGCCTCCTCTCTGTGAAAAGGATTGGGCCATAATCTACCACGCGGCCCATTGCGGGTTGGTGGATAAAATATCATAAACCCTTCTAGTTTTAGAAGGGTGAACTGCCGTTTTCGCGGCTAAACTATTGTATGTATTTGAAAAATTGCCCTAAATATTTCTAAACAAAAATATTGCTTGAAAAAAAAATCTTCCGGTATATTTATACGGCCGTACGTTTGTATAGCGCAAATGCTATTGCTGAGCAGTAGGTCCTGGTTCCAATTCCCGGGTCGGGCAAAGTGGGTTTTTAACCGACTTCAAAAAAGGAAGGAGGTTCTGTATTCGACCCATATGTATGTTTGTTTGTATGTCCGCGATTTTCTCAAAAACTAATGAACCAATTTTGATAATTCTTTCACTAATGTGATCTACATACTTTCAGGAAGGTTTTAACATAAATAATACATTATGTAATTATTCTTATGTACGATGTTATATGCATAAATGTACTGCATCTCCGGCATTTCTATGCGAATTTTGATGATTCTTCTAGTCGGTGTCTTCCATGCACTACTGTTATTTGAATTTGTGTGGAGAAGGTAGAGAAGGTACAACTAAAAAGTGAAAAATAAAAAGTTTTTATTCCTTCTGGAATTTTCAGTAGCAGCCCAGTCTGGATTTGTGCCTGGCTGATGGCAATAAGCTCGCCCCCTGTTACATGATACTTAAACATAACTGACGAAATGTGGGTGTGTACCTACTATAGGTACACCTCTGCCTAACCATTCCAGATATACAGGCGTGAGGTTACGTTATATTTATACAGTACTATGGTTCAGGACACATTGATATGGTGTACATAATAAAGAGTATTCTATTCTATTCTATCGACGGCCTTTCGCACTTTGCCGATTGAAAAGGAGCACACTACGCCGGAGCGCGTTCGTCGCGGCGATGCGAAAGGGTGCGTACGGCGTCGTTCCATACTATGCTCTCTTTTTTTATGGACAAACCGTCGAATGCCGTCGATCAATGTGTATCAATGTGACCTGACCCTTAATCTTTAGTTTTCTATAGTGGAAATCTATTCTACCAATTAATTTCTAGCACAAAAAATCCAATCAACATTAGATTTATTTATAATAACTGCTTTTATCATTCATTTAGCCTTTATGCGTGACAATAACAATTATCATGTAATCTTGTCTCGCTAGTTCAACAATTACGGCTACATTATGCATGACGAATGGTCTATGCCTTAAAAACGATTAAGATATTGCCAATATTACGAAGTTATTATCGACCGAGACCGCGAATCGGCAAACGTAAGGACGCTCACTGCGAGGGAACGCTATTAGCAAATTAGCAATGGGTTTCATTTTGACAGTTTTTTTTTCTTTGTTTGTTTTGGGGTTTTTATCTAAACAGATATGTCAACCCCATCGTGCCTTTTACCACTGCAACATTAAAAATTATAATAATTGTAAGTAGTGTTAATTTAACACACATAAACTATACCTACAACAGTTCAACAATCTATGAAACAGTTTGTGATAAAAGATAGAAGTTACCGATGAAGGACTGTTATTAAATTACATAACTATTTGGCACCTTCTGAAGTTGGTTGGGATAAGATTGATTGTGTTAATCCCACGTTAAGCCTATTTAATTCTAATTTCCTCAAAAGTAAATTTTGACAGTTCAACAACATTCATTGCGTTATGTCAAAGAAAAATATCAGTAGGTATGTAACTGCAGAAGGGGTGAAAGCCAAAATGATAAACAGTTTGAAATTACCAAAATTGCTGTAATATACCAAAAACACAGTCGTACAGTCAAGAAAAGAGACTTATCTCTTTTGTTGACATACTTATATGCAGGATCGTCGGATATAGTTGAAGTTTAGTAAGAAACCGATGGATGTTGTCGACTGAAATTAAATTTGATGTTTGTTTTCTATTCATAAAATTAAATTTGATTCGAAAACATCCATCGGTTTCTTACTGAGCTTCAACTATATCCGACGATCCTGCATACTTATCTCTTCTGTTGACTGTACCTACTACAGGTACTTTCTATGATATTTCTCGTGAAAACTTTCTCACACCGATTTAGGCTTCGCGTAGCATTAAGGTCAAGTTAAATATCTTACAGTAATGAGCTAGAAATGCGAATCTGATTTCTTGAATACGATTCTTCTGTTTACAGAATTTAAAAGAAACCATTTTGACTGTTTCGTTGGTCTAGTGGTTGCAAGCACTACTACTGAACATGCGGTACAGGGTTCGATTTCCAGCGGTGCTATTCTGTAAAAAGATCACCGTGATAACTTAGGTGAAGTGAGCTTAAAGTGAGCTATCATTCTACCTGATGCTAGGGGTTGACACTATTGACAGCTCACTTTATACTCACTTCACCCAAGCTTTCACGGTGAGATTTTTACAGAATAGCACTGCAAATCAGCCAGTGTTATTGAGCTTTCCATTAGGAATTTCTTAGTGCTGCCAGGTACGCAGAAGATATTATAGTGCACAAGTGTGTGTGTAAACACAGGTGCACTCTCTGTTCCTTTACTCTCATAATCCGATGGGACGGCAATCTGACACGACCGGGGAGAGATCAGGCGTAGGACCAACGGCTTTATGTGCTTTCCGAGGCACGGGATTATTAAACCACCAATTTCTAAACTCCGGGCTTTTACTAAGAAATTCGTAATGGAACACCCAATAACATTTTGTCCGACCTGGGAATCGAACTCAGGACAGCTCAGCAGGCGCGCTTGCAACCACGAGACCAACGGGCAGTCGAAAATAATAATATACCTAACCTTCGTCAATAGTCATGTTAAATCATGCAATAATTACCTAAGAAAAATTGTGACACTATTGTCCCCCTCAACCGGTCTGTTTACTGCCTTTAGCATACCGCAGTCGAACCTTCTTTCCAGTTCTTTCAGCCTTCTATTTCCTGAATACAGTCCTACCTACTATACAGTCGTCCATCATCAATATTTCATCACAACTCGTGTATGTGTCATGGACCAAGTGATTATTAGGTCATTATAAAAAATGCCCGGGCACTTTGAAAATAAAATAAAATCTTTCTATTCATAGACACTCTGCTGACCTATGATAATTAAAACTTAAATTGACTAGACTTCTTAATTCCACTAGGTCGGTCGATAGGCGACGTAGGATGCAAGAGCGAGCGAAGGGCACCCCGAGGTTAGGTTTGGTTAGGTTACTTTCAGCCGGGGGTTGCGGAAGGATCGTACGTTCCCGCGACCCCCGGCGTAGGTGTGAGATGGAACACCGGGTGGTTTTTAGTCAGTAAGAGTCTGACAGACCCCGCCGCCCGCCCCAGGGCGGCGGACATCCATGAGGATTTTCCACCCCGGAAACAAAAAAAAAAAAATGGTTAGGTTACTTTAAACCCTTTATACAGAAATAGGAGCCCCGCAAAGCGGGGCTCCGTAGACATAGAACGCAAGATTGAGCGAATAAGAATACAAAAATTTCCAAAGACCACACGGCAATATTTATAATGTCGAAGCAATGTGATAAATAAGGAAGTTCAAATTATAATCATTTTTTTCGCTCTAAGTAGCTTGTTATTATTCATAATGCCCGGGCATTATGAAAAATGCCCGTATTTATTACTTGGTCCATAACATATGCATTGGCTATTATACAAATATTACGTGGCAATATTCAATAGAATATCGATAACACAATAAATCTAAAACAAAGGCTCCATTTTCCTCTATAAAAACTACTTAGGTAAACAAAAAAAAAATCGCACTTCTTTGCTAATTATCTCTGGTTGCCGTTAAGAGCATTGTCCATTGTTTTTCCATTGCAAATATGGTTGATCTTGTTTTATGTTAGTTTAATATTAACAAGACATGCTATATTGAGTATTTGTATGGGAATTATTTTTCTTCTTAGAACTGTTATGTATAGTCAACAAAAGAGATAAGTACCTATGCAGGATCGTCGAATATAGTTTGAAGTTTAGTAAGAAACCGATGGATGTTCTCGACTAAACAAACAGCTCATTTATCAAATTAAATTCCAGTCGACAACATCCATCGGTTTCTTACTAAACTTCAACTATATCCGACGATCCTGCATACTTATCTCTTTTGTTGACTGTAACTAATCTGGGATTCGCTTTATGTGTGAGTTACAGACAGTTTTCCATTGCTATACTTAGATATAGTATTTTGGTCTTGCTCTTTCATAACGGTACATACTATACGAGTATATAAGCTGACTTGCTTCTGCCCACGATTTCGTACGCGAAAAATTTCTTGTTTTAACATAAAATAATTATATACCAATAGCTTATACCCGCGACTTCGTCCGCGTGAAATTTCACCCTCCCCGTTTTCACCCCCTTAAAGGTTAAATTTCCAAAAACCCCTTCTTAGTGCTCCCCTACATTATAATAGGAAGCCGTGTGCAAAATTTCACATTCCTAGCCCCAGTAGTTTCGGCTGTACGTTGATATGTCAGTCAGTCAGTTCTCCTTTTATATATATAGATGACACTGCTTCCCATTAGTGAATGAATTTTCGGAATCGAATCAGGAGGCCTACCGCGATCCATTTTAGGCCCTAAACTGAACTGTTCTTCTAATTCATACCATGACGTCAGTTTAACGATTCAGTTTAGGCCGTGCCATCTGCTGACAGCGATTGTCCCAAACTGAGTCGCAAGTTTTGGTTTCATTCATACTTGTTTGGTACCATGACGTCCATAAAGCAGCTCAAGCGATGCAGCTTAGGAACCTAAACTGAAATGTCTTGTTTTTGAATCGTTTTTAATTAGATCATGGTAGGCCACCAGTACTAAAAAAAAATTGGTAAAACTTCGTCTAAGACAACCGGCTTAAATGGTTCTAAATTGTCTGGACTATCTTCGTCTTCCAATCACCCTGCATAGTATGTAAACTAAGAATAAGGATACACAAAGTACAAAAGTTTTGATCCCATGAATCAGCAGTACGGTATTCATCCATTTAATATTCGTCTCAAGTATTATCTCCACCGCACATCTGTCTGTATGTTTCGTAAAGGAAGTCGTGCTATTAGTACGTCTGTCACGGATGGGTGGACTGAATTAGCTGGAGTTAGATTTTGGTATTAGGTGAACAGGAAAAATCTGATGTGTGTGATAGTACTCGTAAAGAAAAAAAAGAAAGAAATAACTTTGTAAACATGACGACAGGAAAGAAGTTGGAGGAAAATATGCGTCAACTCCACGCAAAACGGCCATCGCTCAGCATAATGCTACGACCCTAAGTGAGACAGAGCCCCAGGCGTTGGTTTCAAAACTGCTGGTACTGTTTTGGTTGGTGGAAAAACAGTGTAGATTTTTCAGTCTCCGGGAATTTTAATAGGCTTGTTCCATAATAGTATGGATTACTGGTATCTAGACCAGTAATCTACAAATTATTTCTGAAGATAGGTACCTAGTATTGTCGTGCGAAACGAGAACCTACTGTAAAACTATAAAAAATAAAAGGTGACGATTCACCTGTTTCGAGCGAATATATACCGGGTGAATCTAATAACTACTGTAATTTTCGCCTATTTTCAGTAACACTAGGCGTACCTAAACTTAAAGCTTAAATATTACCTATTGCACTGTTGGATTTTCAACGCTCAGGGCTGAGGCAAGAGTTGAATATCTAACAGTACGCTTTTATCCTTAAATTGATGTTGCGTGTACCCACCGAGTAAACTCATAAACTACTTATAAACAATAAATTATATTCATTTTCCACTATAAAATAATTTCCCAGATTATTATCAGAATAATCATAAAAAATACAACGATTTTAATTACAAACCTGCTTGAAATGCAGTAGATGTAATTAATTATAACAAAGGCAGACCCTTTGTTACGAAAGTCATCTACAAGCCTTCTTGATCATTATCATCCACACCTACTATAATACAGTGTTGCAAGGTGCAATAAAATAGCCTTCTGTATAATCAGCCTGTAATGTTCCCACTGGTGGGACACAGGCTTCCTCTCTGTGAGAGGGAGTGGTACAGTCAACAGCAAAAGTAGATGATGATGCCGGCTGTCGCTGAAAACCAGTGCTGGGGCTCTGTCTTGCATAGGGTCTCAGCATAATGCTGAGCGATAGCCGTTTTGCGTGGATGTGACGCATGTTACCCTTATCTTCTTTTTTATTTTTAAGCTATTGCATAGCTTTTATCTTGGGCTTTGAGCGCGGCGACCGAATGAAGAAATTCCGTAACGAAAATAAACCTAAGCATCGTCTAACGTCGTATCAGTTCGGCAGACTTCGGCACGGTGTTTGTGTGCGTTGCTATGCAATAGCTTTACCGCGGCAGTCCCCGAGTGCCACACGTATTTTTTAACCGACTTCAAAAAAGGAGGTTCTGTATTCGACCCGTATGTATGTATGTATGTATGTATGTATGTTTGTTTGTCCGCGATTTTCTCAAAAACTAATGAACCGATTTTGATAATTCTTTCACTAATGTGATCTACATACTTTCAGGAAGGTTTTAGTATATAATAAATTATATAATTATTCTTATGTACGATGTTATATGCATAAATGTACTGCATCTCCGGCATTTCTATGCGAATTTTGATGATTCTTCTAGTCGGTGTCTTCAATCCTCAATGCACTAGTGTTATTTGAATTTGTGTGGAGTAGGTACAACTAAAAAGTGAAAAATAAAAACTTTTTTACAAAAAAAACAACCGACTTCAAAAAAAACTACAAAGTGATAAATAACTTTAATTTCGGAAGTCGGTGTCAAAAAACGAAAATGCGGAACCAACGACACCGACTTCCGAAATTAAAGTTATTTATCACTTTGTAGTTTTTTTTGAAGTCGGTTGTTTTTTTTGTAAAAAAGTTTTTATTATTTTACTTTTGTGTCATGTGTATTTTTGCGTCATGTTCACCGCAAATAAACGTATTTTCTTTTCTTTTCTTTCTTCTTTTCTATGATAAAATTTTGGAGTCACCTTTGGAGTCAAAACTGATCACGAAAATATGGCAGCTGTAGGTACTAGTAGTAAATGTTTGGTATAATTTGCAATCACATACTTTTGAATCACTTCGACGCCACACAGTTCTGACGCGAACTCCGTTCATTAGTATTGAATTTCTGATGCTCATCATCTACTTTTGCTGTTGACTGTACGTATCCACCACGCGAGCCCAGTGCAGTGCGGGTTGGCGGATGTCATGTCATATTGTATAAGCATGTTTTCGATTTTTTGGTTCTAGTAGGACATGCCGGCTTCTTCACGATGGCGATTGGCACACTGCACCGCATTACGCAGCGGGATGCGTGAAACGGAGCCAAACCCGCACGGAAGCGCGTTTTTATTGAATTTGTATGAAAAAAATCACGCGCGGGAGCACGTTTTCTGCGTCCCGCTGCGTAATGCGGTGCAGTGTGCTAAACGCCTGGTGGCCTACCATGATCTAATTAAAAACGATTCAAAAACAAGACATTTCAGTTTAGGTTCCTAAATTGCATCGCTTGAGCTGCTCTATGGACATCATGGTACCAGACAAGTATGAATGAAACCAAAACTTGCGACTCAGTTTGGGACAATCGCTGTCAGCAGAATGGCATGGCCTGAACTGAATTGTTAAACTGACGTCATGGTACGAATTAGAAGAACAGTTCAGTTTAGGTCCTAAAATGGATCGCGTTAAGAACTTGTGGTAGGCCTCCTGAAATCTCAAGTTAACTCTTGCGGGTTGTAGATGCCTATGACATTGCATACAGTTGAATCTACGTCAGTCGCATGCGCAGTTAACGCCGCCACCATGTTGTCGACTAGCTAATATTTAAAATTATAAGTAATTTCATAAATTTCCGTTTAAGAAAACAAGTTAGAAAAAAGCCAAACACATCATACCTACCTATTATTTTAATTAATCAAACAAATTGATATAACCAAAAATCCGGTTCAATTAAAAAAATTTAGGTACCAAATTTAATTAACAAAAAACCCAGCCAAAACTAACTTGCCTGAGAGTTTATTAGTACCTAACCAAAAAAATGGAAGTAAAAACGAACTCAAAATTTATTTGTGCAATACCTGCTATGTTAAAATTCCATACATTTTAACATAGCAATTTTTTTTATAACCTACAAAATGTTTCAACGGGTCCGGGTCAAAATCAATTAAATAAAAACATAAAGGTTTCCTCTCGATAATTTTGTTTTATTGTCAAAATACATGTTTTTAATGGGTTTAAGAATCAGCAACCTCAAGCAGTTCATCGAGTTTTATTTTTTTAAATAAATTAAATAAAAAATCATAAATTTTTACTTCTTCGTTTTGCTGTGTTTTTCGCAGGGGTAGGTAAGTGACTCTAGCGTGATTAATGTTTTCGTGATACAGGAGTGTGTACATACACGATTCACCGTCTCACGTACAACGCTTCTTACGAATCGCTTACCGAGCTTTACGTTGTATAAATTATTTCATCACCACTGCTTTCAAAACGCTGAGGGAACATCGTGAGAAAACCGGCATGTCCTAAAACAAAAAAAAACAAAGACATGTGACATCTACCAACCTGCACTGGGCCCGCGTGGTGAATTACGGCCCACTCCCTCTCACAGAGAAGAGGCCTGTGTCCCAGCAGTGGGCAAATTATAGGCTGATTATGTTATTTTTAAACGAAGTTCAGGACAAGGATAAAAAAAACAGCCATCTTCACAAAAACCTTTACCAAATATTATGTTGGGGTCGTCTTCCAGTCTAACCGGATGCAGCTGAATACTAGTATTTTACATGGAGCGACTGCCTATCTGACCTCCATAACCCAGTTGCTGGGTAATACGATACCCCTTGTTATAAGTTAGATACTTTATGAATAAACAGAACACCCCAACTTAACCATGCATGCCACGATCACAGAAGTGTCATTAAACCGTTTGACTGCCCACAAAAATGTTACATACGGTATTCTACGAGCACCGCCAGTGAAATTAACCTTGGTTTAACTGATGCAGCTCACGTCGCACGGTGTAACCCGCCCTTGAGCCGACTAAACTGCGGATATGTATGTGTGCGGTTCGATTCTTGTGCAAAAGAGTAATTGTAAATGATGTGCCAACTGAGATGGTGTGTAAGATGGCTTGGGACGGGTCAGTTAGGTGCTATGAGTTTCCTGAGTCAGGGGTGGGGCTACCTGCCGGGGTAGCGGGATCGTCCGAAAGGGTTACCGCTGCCCCGGAACATAAAGGGCTAAGGATGGAACACGGGTGGGTTTTAGTCAGTAAGAGTCTGACACACCCTTCCGCTCCACCTAGAGCGGGAGGAGTCATTAGATGATTTCACATCCAAAAAAAAAAAAAGGGGTGGGGCTAATGTACAAAAATATCTCCTAGGCCTCGACTTATGGTAGTAGAAGAAACGGTGAAGTTTTAGTTGGAAGGAGTCTGACTAAACCCTCTATTTTCCCCTGACGTAGGGCATCCGTGAGGATGTCCCCACGGGACAAAAAAAGGTGCTATGACTTTGGACCTTATTTAGGGCACTAAGGAGGGACTATTTATGGTGATGATGGTCTAATGCTTACTGGGCAATTGGACATAGCTTCTAAAAGCCTTTGCAAAAAAAATCAAAAAGCCAAAACCTCTTTCCAAAAGTGACCTAAGGTTAAGGGAAACCCAGCATGTTCCAAAGACATGTAACATCTACTCGCCCGCATTGGGGATGTGTGGTGGATTACGGCCCACTTTCCTCTGACAGAGAGGAGGCCTGTGAACCAAGCAGTAGGAACATATAATGTTCTGGCTGAATTGATATTATGACTGTAATAATTTTTATTGTAACATCTTGCGTGCCATGTGTCTATACTCATATTTTAGACAAATAAAATGTTACAGTAGGACAACTTCGCGCGGCCCGTGAAAGTGGAGCGGAGTTGGGAAATTTAATCATCGTGGTGAAAATGGGAGATTTTAACTATATCTTTAATGTATGTTTATGGTCAACGGCGTCCTGTCTGCGAATACACACATGATCGCCAGACACATCTTTTTTAAATCACAGTTGATGTACAACGCCATTTTATTAGTAACACACATAAGATCTCGCCTGTATTTTCCGAAGGGGTAAACAGAGTACACCCACATTTTGCCAGTTTGCAACATGGAGCGAGCCCATTGACATCAACCGGCCACGCATGGAAAGAGCGACTTTCGCAACCCAGCGCAGGGCACGCCACTATAGTGGCGATAAGACCCCTCTTTGAGGAGTGGCTAGAGAGGCGTCACGGCGTTCTCACCTACCGCCTGACGCAGGTCCTCACCGGACACGGATGTTTCGGGAGGTTCCTGCACATCATCAGGCGGGAGGAGACGCCCGGGTGTCACCATTGCAAGGATCGCCCAGAGGACACGGTGGAGCATACGGTGGAGGTCTGCCCCGCTTGGGCGGAGCACCGCCGTATCCTTGTAGAGGCGATCGGCAGCGGCCGTCACCTCTCGCGTCCGGCCCTGGTTCAAGCCATGGTCCGGGGCGTGAGGGAATGGGAGGCAGTCACCTCCTTCTGCGAAGCAGTCATGCTAGCGAAGGAGGTGGCGGGACGGCTCAGGGAGAGAGCCTCACGCCTCAGCCGCCGCGGAAGACGCTACGGGCGTCGGGAGCCGCGTGACGACTCCCGGCCACCGTAGGCGCGGGCCTGCGGACGGAGAGTAATGGGTAGCTCTCCGCCCGATCAGGACCAGGCCCGTGCCGGACGGCGCGTATGTGTTCCACGCGCGCCTCAAAGAGATGTCAGCATAAAGGATGGGGCCCGCCCCCGGATGGCGGCCGCGCGGGCGGTCCGCGGTTCTTGGCCGAAGCCTGCCGGGGTAGCGGGATCGTCCGAAAGGGTTACCGCTGCCCCGGAACATAAAGGGCTGAGGAAGGAACACGGGTGGGTTTTAGTCAGTAAGAGTCTGACACTCCCTTCCGCTCCACCCAAAGTGGGAGGAGTCATTAGATGATGTCCCATCCAAAAAAAACAAAAAAGTCCAGACCCCGGGCTGCTACTGCTCAGAAATTCCAGAAGGAAAAACCCAAAAACTCTTTGCCCAACCCGGCAGTCCAATCCAGGACCTCATGCTCAGCAGTAGCGCTTAGAGCGTTTAGTACTCGTAATAATCTCTTTAAAAACATGATAATATTTAATTTATAATCAAGTCTCAACTAGCGGCCCGCCCCAGTTACGCACGGGTGATATGTTTTTTTTTTCGAATTTCCGAAATTTTCTTTCATACAAACCTTGTTCTGGCAAATAGCGAACACAATAAAAAAAGAATTAACCAATTTGGTGCAGTCGTTCAGAAGTTATGAGCGTAGACGTTTTGGCGACTTTGTTTTATACCTACTATGTAAGGATTGAAACGTTCCACTTGAATTTGATTGCTATATTTACGAGTGTAACAATAATAATACAATATCTGTGATAAAAATACCGGTGTCCCTGACCCCTTTGTTATGTGCTGACCCCTAGAAATACAGGTTGAACTACTGAGATGGGGTCTCGGCGATTTACGGTTTTATGGTGAATAGGACGCGTGGCTAAATCATCAACATCAATCAACAGTCGCAGTCGCAGGTCGATCTAAGGTTTGGCTACACTTGCCGCGTTTGGTTCGTGGATGGGTGACCATCCGTTACCCCGAGACCCCTCCGTACCTCGAAAAGCACGTTAAGCCGTTGGTCCCACTGTCACTCGAAGGTTTTTGACAGTCGTTACGGGTATTCAGAAGCCCAAAATTCTGAAATCCAGTCTTGCCAAGAAGTATCGTGTTACCCAGACTGCCTCCGACCTCCTCAACCCTTAGAATAGAATACTCTTTATTATGTACACCATATAAATTACAGACATGTATGTGAGTGGTAGAGGTCGGATAGGCAGTCGCTCCATGTAAAATACTGCTATTCAGCTGCATCCCGTTAGACTGATAGCCAACTCCTACATAGTTGGGAAAAAGCTTGGCAGATTGAAAACTGTCGCATCTATTGAAATCACTTCGATGTCTGTCTATCAAAAAAATTTCAAACGGTTTTCGCGGAAACTATTTTGACGTTTTATACTCAAATGATCAAATGGATTCGTAGAATTCCTTGCTCAGTTATTGATTCCCACTTTCAGTTCAGTATCCTTCATCAATTTTAAACAATTGTTGAACATAAAGGACACCTGAACACCTATATTTCCGTATTGGCATGTTTCATCTTCCTTACATTGAGGATCGCATTGATCAAACTTTAATTAATTTAAGCGTCCGCACTATTAATATTCTTCGCACGTCTGTAGGACGTAAGGTGCAACCATTGTTTGTTTTGCTTTGTAAAAATGTTATACAGTGACGACAATGATTTATACAATGATAACTGGTACTATAAAAATCTACGTCAGTCTTTCATTCGCTTTGGGACAGTCTGTAGTGTCCCAAATGGACAGTTCCTTGCGCCACTTCTTCTTCAGCTCAAACACTACGGCCCAACTAAAACATCTGTCTATTTCTTTCAATCGTTTGAATATGAAAGAGACAGAATTATGTTTTAAATAGGTATAAACCAGAAGGCTGGTTCGTTTTTTGGCCAAAAAATTTGCATTGCCATTCAACGTTGCAATGCTGCCAGTCTTCTGGGCACGTTTACTGACAGCGATACGGACGAGTACTTATTTCGACGCCAAGTTTTGTTTTTTTTTGTATAATTAGTCAGGTATTATAAACGAAATCACTAAATTCCTTTAGCCCTAAACATATTTAAATTCTGTCATTCTGTCTCTATCATTGAAAGACATGCTGTTATAAAATTTCTGACATTTCATAAGTAACAATGATTGATCTTCCTTAGTTCTAACACACATAACTTATTTTACAATTTAACACTAAAATATATATGTATAGATATCATATACAAGTGTATAATAAAAAGAAAGGAAAAAAGAAAAAGACAGGAGCTCATAGGGCATCACAAAATTCGTCCGCATCGCTGTCAATGGGATAACTGCCCAAAACACTGGCAGCATTACCACGTTGGATGGCAATGCTTATTCTTTGGAATAAAAATAGGCCAGCCCTCTGGTCACGCGTAGAGTCAACCAACCGCTTGGCGATGTCTTGAAATATTCGATGAGCACTCGGACCCCAAGGCCCTAGAGCTGTTGAAAGAAACAGAACCATGTTTTAAATTCGTTTAGCGCTAAACGTATTTACCTATGATGCAAGTGAGTCTTAGTAATGGTTAAGGGGGCTGTCTTTTGTAACTTTTGACTTTCAAAAGGAGCTGATATTCAGCTTAATTTGTTTGAGGGTATCAAGGGCGCACACTATAAAAGAAATATTGAAAACTTTTTTTTTTTTATGGGCAAGGACCTTTCTGGAAATTCTGCATAGAATAATTCGGATTTGCTGGAGTTATACCTAAGGTATTCCGTTCTTTAGAGTTACTCAAACTCAAAGCATTTATTTCAATTAAACCATTTACAGGCACTTTTGAATTGTCAAGAAGTCGGTCAGGAAGAAAATATGAAGCTAGTTGCCTATTCCAAAGCGTAGTAGGTACCAATGGAGAAGAACGGGCAAGAAACTCCATGGACACTCTTTTTTTACAAAAATATTAAGTAGTTGCATTATTAATGTTGATTTTATAATTATATGTGAGAACGATGTAATAAAAGACGTACGCATTAAAAGCGTACAGTAAATAGTAAAAAAACAACAAAGCAAAAAAAAAAAAAAAAACCCGAGGCAGCTAAGTGATGACCAGCCCCAACTGACGGCGCCCGTTCACGAACATGACGCATAGATCAGCACCATTCAGCCCAACCATTTTGATACTAACTGCTAAATTAGTCTTTCGATTTTAAGAATATCAAAGTCTTTCTAGATCACAGCACAGTTAGAAAGATTAAAACTCAAAAGTATAAAAACAACACACAGCCATCTAGAGCATCCTCTTTAAAATTATTAACCGCGCTTTCTCCACAAGATGGCGGATTGGCGGAAATCATCTGCCGAGCAAAACGTGAACGCATAGGAAACGGGAAAACTGCGCTAATGTCAGCATAATGTTATTTTCTTGTACCCAGCAAGAGCAAACTCATTTATTATCAACTAAGTAATGTGTTAAAATAAATATCGGACCTTTACCTGTACTGTATTGTACCTGTATTAATGTTTGTTTAAACCATTAACGTCTTTTATCAAGGTTGTTGAGGACAGGACTTTTCAGGGTTCCGTACAATGTCCCATGACTGGCAACGGTACCCTATTAGGCTAAGCCCACATCATGTCGGCGTCGCCGCGCCGGTCTGTCTGACTGCCTGTCTCTTATTCTGTCTGTTACACTTACAAGCCGTTTTTATAACAAGTTGCCAAAATCGGTTACAGACCTTAGTGGCGGAAAGTTCAAAACCCTCGTCAAACGTGTCCTTATCAATAAAGCATATTATAAGATTAAAGACTACGTTGAAGACAAGGTAGTTTGGCAATAATTCCTTCTGCACATGTGGCTTCCCTGGCACCTCATTAACGGCATAACTACGTAAATGTCTATTAACTGTTCTCAAATTACGATGTTTATTTTTTATTTGTACATACTTCTTTGACATAATCTTTTTATTATTTGACATTATATACAGACAATTTTAATTTTTCACCTATTTATTAGTTGAAATGGCAATCATATCTCTTGGTTTTAGTAGTTTTTTATATTTTATTTATCCTTTTGATACATTCTTATTTTGTAAATGTGAGGACTTTGTAAGCCTTGTACCTAGACTTTAGATCTGTAGACCATTTTTTATTGTATCAAGTACTTACCTGTACTTGTTGACAGGCCTACGTTGTCCTCCCATACCTACTGTAACTTGAAAACATTGTAAAAGCCAATTATTTTTTAAAAGAGTAACCATGGAGTTTCTTGCCGGTTCTTCTCCATAGGAAACGACCAATTGGAACCGTGCACCTAGCATCTGACGTTTCATAAGTGCCCATGTTGGTTTATGTGAAATAAAAATATTTTGATTTGATTGATTTGATTTGATTTGAAGCTCTCACAGGAGGCCTACCACAAGCTTTTAACGCGATCCATTTTAGGACCTAAACTGAACTGTTCTTCTAATTCGTACCATGACGTCAGTTTAACGATTCAGTTTAGGCCGTGCCATCTGCTAACAGCGATTGTCCCAAACTGAGTCGCAAGTTTTGGTTTCATTCATACTTGTTTGTTACCATGACGTCCATAGAGCAGCTCAAGGGATGCAGTTTAGGAACCTAAACTGAAATGTCTTGTTTTTGAATCGTTTTTAATTAGATCATGGTAGGCACCTGGTCTGTACCTTTTTAACCGTTTTGAGGTTTTATGTCGCCGTTTTTACAAAATGCGTTACTACGGGCCACGGATAATCTATGCTATGGACCATGGGCTCTTTCATGGAAAATAATAAAAAGAAGCCATATAATGAACTTTAATACATGGTACAGAACCTTTAGTATGTATGCGGTATGCGGTTCGGGTTTTTCAAGGACTGTTGATAAAACTGATTAGTTTTTGTATAAAGCAAATATCCATTGTAGTTAGGTGTAGTTTTTGTTAATTAGTGAGAAATAATTTAGTACTAATTTGTGATGTTTACGTAGGAACTCGTCCCCGTCAGTTAGTGCTGAGTTTGTTGTTCATCCTTCGTAGAATTCATATTTATCGGGCCAAAAATTACTAATTTGTAATTTGCCGAATATACATATTAAGGAGTTAGCACTTATGCATGACGAGAGCAGTGGTGGCCCAGTGGCAACGGCCGCGACTTACGAGGGTCGTGGGTTCGAACCATGTTCGCACTTCACTTTATGTAATTTATTTCATCACCACTGCTCTTAAAACGGTGAAGGAAAACATCGTGAGGAAACCGGCAAGTCCTAGAAGCAAAAATTCGTAGGTATGTGACATTTACCAACCCGCACTGGGCCCGCGTGGTGGATTACGGCCCACTCCTAACAGAGAGGAGGCCTGTGTGACCTGTGTCCCAGCAGTGGGAACATTATATAGGCTGATTATACATGATGTTTGTATACTTCAGCGAGAGTCTTTGTCACTTAGGCGTCGTGTAAAACGACTGAGTACCTATTTCGGTAATTGTTAGTTCAATCTTCGGATACACTCGTTCCATCATAGACCTTATCCATCGCTTTGCATCAGGGGTGGTCAAGTCAAGAGCAGGCCCATTCAGCAATAAAAAAATCATAGTAGTATTTTTTCCGTTTATGTGATTTGCGAGAAGGTAGTTACAGTACAATTATTTGTTCTTAAATTATTTTCAACGTTTTCTTAGTCAAGGTTTATGTTTGGAGTCAGTGATCATTCTAATTAGCTGGTAATTAGGATTATCACCTGCAAAGATAAGATAAACGCAAGAAAGGGCAGTACGATGATGATAATATAACATAAGCTCATAAGTGTAACAATTATCTTTATTACCCGGTAACGTCAAGCCAATTATTTCTGGGTCGTAAAACCATTATATTGTATACAGTCACAATAATAAATTAATTATATTTAATGCATGCATTTATGCTTGCAACAATATTTCAGTGTTTTAAAACGGTCATTTGATTATTATTTTTGAATTTATATATCTCGGGACCATGGGGTCCCGGTCCTTTGGAAGGCGTATGAGGGGCCGAAGCCAACTCGCAGAGGCCCCTTAGGAAATTTTTATAAAATGCGGCACCAACCGACGATTATCCCTGTATGCACTATGCAAGTGCACCCAAGGATAACCCCCGGTTGGTGTAGGACTATTGTAGGATATGGAAAAATAAAAAGTTGGACTATGGGTTTGGGTGACTGAAGTGGACTGGTTACCAAGAACTACGGAAAAAAAAAATATACAAGTAATGAATGACACATACACCAACCGAAGAAGTCAATGATGACATTATGCAGAAAAACAATTATTTATTTACACATTGTAAACATGATGATCAGATACAATTCAATTGTTCTTTAAAACAATACTTAGCATAACTGTTTAAACTATGGCACGTATTTACAAGAACAATTAGCTGTTTATTTATTGCATTATAATTAGCTTTATTGCCGTCGTAAATAAAATAGAAAAACGTGTTGAAACTGTAGTGTTTAGATTACCTACTTAAATAAGTGCATACCATGATAACAAACTTAGTCTAGTCTATTGTGTGTGATTGATTTCATTCATGCAAAATTTTCTACCTTTGTTTTAACATGATCAGAGTTTATGGTACAAAAGTCTTTTCCAAGTTTATTTCTAAACGAGGGAAAATATTTTATTTAATGCACTGTGGTAAGGTAGCCCGCGAAATTCAAATTTATTTACGTTTTTTGCAATTTGCAGGTCAGTGTCTGGTTATACCTATGTTGATTCAAGTATGATTCGCGGCCGTAACATATAATATGGCTTTGCCGAATAATTATAGGGTCCGGACCCGAGCTTCACCTAGTCTCTCCACCTGGGAGAAGCCCGGGGACTACGGTTCCGTGATCGGATCCCGTGCTCCAACTGGTGACGTAAACATTAGAATCAGCAATATAACTCTCTTAGTTCAATATTATTGTATGACTATTTCATGAAATTATGACATTTATGTATTTTTTTTTATATTACTGAAACAGTTTCGATTTGATATTATTATATTCATACTTACTGAATAGCATATACATATATGTTCCGAATAGCATTCAATAATAACATTAGTTTGATACTTTCTCTAATTTTTTATTTTTCTTTAATTGTAGTAGGTATCAATAAATGCAAAGAAAAAAGAAATTTTCTTTTCATTTATTGATACTACAGTTAAATCATTATTATTTATTTATTATTTATTTATTTATTTAATACTTTAAGCACAAATGTACAGAGGCGGACTTAATGCCATAGGCATTTTCTACCAGTCAACCTTAGGGTGATGCAGAGACAAACAGTGGTAGGTGCAATCCTGAACATTGAGGAATAAATATTTTAAATATAAACATACGCATAAACTTATTAAAACTATGAATATAATAAATAAATATACCTACATACTACATATCAATATAAGCATAAATAAATATACATAAATACACGAATATACTTACTAAAATAAAAAGAAATAAGACAAACAATGAGAAAATATTACCGTTATTCGTAATTTAGGGGCTTGTGGTTAAGTAATAACAGCCGCACGGGTCGATAGATCAGGTTAAGCTACGCTTGCCGCGGTTGGTCCGTGGATGGGTGAACATCTTCATAATATACCAAGACCCTTCCGTGCCTCGGAAAGCACGTTAAGCCATTGGTCCCGGCTGTCATTCGTGGATCTTTGACTGTCGTTACGGGTCGTGAGAAGCCCGAAAGTTGACAGCCAGTCTTACCAAGGGCACAGATAACATAATAGCCAAGGGGTATCGTAATACTCAGTAACTAGGTTGTGTAGATCAGATAGACCTAATCGCTCCATGTAAAATACTGGTATACTGGTATGCAGGTGCACCCGGTTAGACTGGAAGCCGAGCACAACATAGTTGGGAAAGGGCTAGGCAGATGATGATGATATTCGTAATTTAGGTTCAAAAAAGTGTGATGTAGGTACTTTCTGTCAGCTGCTTTCATATCAGAATCATAACAAACGGCGAAGTGTTACGTGTTGACAACTGGCTAGGAAATACCGCCGCGTATCGGATATGTAATACGAGCACATACGACTCACACATTACATGGGCATTGCAGTTGGCACCACAGACATTTGATCTAGTTCTAGAATATATGGCTCATTACTGTGTGCAATTTATTGTTGTTATGGTTACCCACAGGCGAGACGACCTAGATACGTTTACGGGAGATTGGTCGGAGAAGGCAACGCACAAAGAACAATCGAAAGCGAGATACCTTTGACCTAAAAACACAGCTTGAAAATAAAAATGGTTACCCAAACTTCTGAAGTGGGGGCAACAATTTTCTCATAACGATATATTTTGCTTCACTTGGCAGGGATACGAGTATGATTATCACTAGGAATTGCTGCCTGGCAGTTTTATTGCTTCGCATAATAAGAGCCTTACCTATGCTGAATACCTACATTACAGCTGTGGTAAAAAGTCACGTAAAAAGTATTCTAGCTCACCTAACCGTTTGGCTTGATC
Source organism: Hydraecia micacea (assembly GCA_914767645.1). NCBI lineage: Eukaryota > Metazoa > Arthropoda > Insecta > Lepidoptera > Noctuidae > Hydraecia > Hydraecia micacea. Next base: position 4,175,350 of record OU611798.1, read on the forward strand.
AAACGTACATACTCTGTATAAAATGTACTTACTGTGTATTTCTTATAATTACAACGATGGCCAGAAATATAGCTAAATATTGGTGCCGGTTCTCTTGTTCACAAACTAAACTAAATTTAAGTTCAATGTATCTTTTTCTTTCTATTTTATTTATTAAGAAAAGGACAGAAGATAAATTTTAATTTAGTCCTGTCAAATTAATCAGCACCCGACGTAAATTGACGTAATTTTCTGTAGGCGCTGATTAAATTGCCAGGACTAAATTAAAATGTATCTTCTGTCCTTTTCTTAATGAAATAGAAAGAAAAAGATGCACTGAACTTAAATTTAGTTTCGTTTGTGAACAAGGGGCACCAGTGTCTTACCGAATGACAATGCGTTACGCTTGTGCTAGTCTTGTAGTATCTTAGTAAAGGCACAGAATAACTAATAGTACTAACGAAAAGGGCCTAAGAGCCAGTCCACACGGCGCCAGCGCGTTGCGTCAGCGTTGCGCCGACGCAGCGCTGCCGTTGCGTTGTTTTACATACAAATAACCATAGTGTACACACGGCGCGCTGCGTCGTCGCAAAAATTCGCGAGGACGCAACGCGCCGTGTGGACTGGCACTAAAGGGTGAGGAGACCGCTGTATGGGGTTCATTACAATAGTTCGCGTCCAGTAATACCTACTGGAATGTGATGTGTCTCGCTCAATGGCAGTTGGACTTCGCACTACAGTCATAACTAAAATTGCTCACTGACGGTATGAGATCAGCATTGTAACAAAAAGTAACTCTATTAAAAATTCAGAGCACAATCTGAATCCCTAGTTCGATCACTGCGTGAAAAACCGGAATGTCCTTTTAGTATGACTTGGAAAAACCCTGGATTTAAGTCTGGGGACCACACAGCAGCAAAGCGATTGTTTAAAAAATATTAACATACAAATAGGACTATTCATATTAGCTTCGGCTTAGTCATAGGGCGTTCAATTGCCAAATGATTTGCTAATGTAATTCCAACATGTGCTGATTTTGCCAGTCAACTGCTGCGCAAGAGGACATATTAAAACAAGTCTCTTGTTTACAAAAAAATGTATGGATACTGACAGCTAGCTGTCAAATTACGCTACTACGGCTGACGCTGACTACGCATAGTAGCGACATCTGAAGGCCAATTCTAGTCATCATTCTCCTGCCCTTATCCCAATTTATTTGGGGTCGGCGCAACATATCTTTTTCTTCCATACTTCTGAAGGCCAATTCTAGTAATTTAAATTAATCAAAATCTAGTCGCAGTCTCATCTCGGTGACAAGCAAATGTCAAAAATGTAGGGAAATTATAGATTTTTTTGACAGATTGAGACTGAGATCAGACTGTGAACGTTCTTAATATTACGTGAATTGCCCCTCTGAAGTGAGCAAGTGGCATTTTTTATCTAAACAACGATACTTGAAATTGGAACATGACAAGACTGCTTGCCGGCAGAAATATGCATGGTAGTAGGAAGTACTTCCCGGGACGAGATCCTTCACAAAGTGTCTTACTACTACAAAAAAGCATACAAAAACCTGTCGAAAAGATTCACCAAGATAAAAAAAAAGTTTACCACGCACGATCTGACATGTTATGAGTTAGCAAAACGTTAAGATTTCGAGTGAGATGAGCAAGTCTTACGAACGCAACCGGAATTCCTCTCAGTGAAAGTTGTTATAGTCTTATTCTGAATCCGATGCTCGATTTATTACAACGAGTTTTGTTTGTATGGTGTCTTGCAATGTTTGGCTGTGAAGTCTGCAGATGATTTAAGGGTTTTTTGTACTGATATTAAATTATTAATAAGTCATGGCCCAAAGTTTTATGGAACCTCTTCGTAAGCAACGGAATATGGGTCCAGTAATAACTGAGCCAAAAGTTATTTTTAAATGTAATTTTATAATGTCGGAACTTTTTAAGTTCAACTATGACACGGAAGGTCAGTATCAGTACTTATCTAAGTTTATCTTGGACATCGCAGATATCAGTGAAGGAAAACATCGTGAGGAAACCAGGGATTTATATGAAATCGCCAATCCGTCTTGAGCAAGTATTGTGATCAGGAGGCCTACCACAAGCTCTTAACGCGATCCATTTTAGGACCTAAACTGAACTGTTCTTCTAATTCGTACCATGGCGTCAGTTTAACGATTCAGTTTAGGCCGTGCCATCTGCTGACAGCGATTGTCCCAAACTGAGTCGCAAGTTTTCGTTTCATTCATACTTGTTTGGTACCATGACATCCATAGAGCAGCTCAAGCGATGCAGTTTAGTAACCTAAACTGAAATGTCTTGTTTTCGAATCGTTTTTAATTAGATCATGGTAGGCCACCTGACCTGCAAATTGCAAAAAAGCATTAGCGCATCCCCCTTAATGGTGAATTTTTTATCCTTGAATAAATTTTCTTAAACCATGTACGGACAAGGTTTAAGAAAATTTGAAGTTCCCGGGCTACCCGGACGCTTTCGCCTTAAAACCAACCAAGACATTCCATCATCTGCCGTAACCTACACAAACATTAACAGGTATCACCTCACAGATATAATTGAATGCATTCCGTGACATAATACGTTACGTCTCGTCTGTAGATCGACCAACCGGTTGGTAGGGAGCACTGTGTCAGCCAATGAGGTTACCGTAATGTTTGCCGGCAGAGAGTTTTGAGATCTTTGATTTGTTGTTCGTACTTTGAAGGTATTTGTTTCCCGGGAAAAAGTTATCATCTGTCTAGCCTTTTCCCAACTTTGTTGTTGTCGGCTTCCAGTCTAACTGGATGAAGCGGAATACCAGTACTTTATATAGAGCGACTGCCTATTTGACCTCTACAACACAGTTAGTGGGTTTACGAAACGCCTTGGTCAACCAGTCTTAACTGGTTGTCAGACTTTCGGGCTTCTGACTTGGTTCAGCGGTTTAAGCGTGAAGAGGTAACAGACAGACAGACACACTTTCGCATTTGTAATATTAGTATGGATACTTTAATATAAAACTTACATATAAGTAGTAAAGATATCTGGATGTTGTGTTAAGTCGTAAAAACTGTGCAAAGTACGTGTCGCTATTATAACTTTAATCGCCGGATGCCCAGCTAGTCCATAATAAAGACGTAATAAGACGATAAGTGATACTATTTTTTGTGCCCATTCAGTCATTAATTGCAGTGGTAGCTGAGAGCAGTGGTAACTCAGTGGTAACGGCCCCGACTTACAAGTTGTAGGTCATGGGTTCGAACCCAGGCAGGCACTTTACTTTATGTACATAATTTTCATCACCACTGCTCTCAAAACGGTGAAGGAAAACATCGTGAGGAAACTGGCATGTCCTGGAACCAAAAATTCACAGACATTGTGACATCTACCAATCCGCACTGGGCTCGCGTGGTAGATTACAGCCCACTCCCTCTCACAGAGATGACGATGACGCCTGTGTCCCAGCATTGGGAACATTATAGGCTGATTATGCAGTCATTCATCTGGCCATTTCGTATGTGTTATATTAGACTATTACCAACCACTAGAACCTCTTTGCTTTATCTTAATGTGCGTCATTCGCGCACTAAGTAATGGTTTATTCAACTTAAATTGGAATAAAGATTACAATGTAGATTACAGTAAAAAACAACATCCTACTTAGACTGCTCGCGTGGTTTAAACAAAAAAATGTTAAAACATTATTTGGTTTAACTATTTTCATCAACATCATTCATAATGCAGTGTGATAAAAATAACAAAGTAACATTTTTTATGGTAATTAAAAAATAAAAATGTTTTTACGAAATCCTCAAATATTTATAATAGAGGGAGGTTAAAAATAACTTCATGAATGTTCATTCACTTACGACTGTAAGTGTGAACATTCAAGAAGTTATTTTATTAGAAAGAAGAAGTTATTCTGAAATCGCGAAAAAAAACAGCTTTTCCGTACATTTTGACGAGTTATGCCAACATAAATGTAGGGAACAGCTGATTTTTTTTTCTGCGATTTCGGGTTTGGTCCCATAGTAAAAGTTGTTCATAATGATGAGTACAATCATCCATTTCCAATGTCAGCCTGTATACCATTATGTGTCTCCGAAAGTTATGAACACGATGAGGATTCAAAAATAAGCTGCATTGCTTTGAGAAAAGATGTGATAGTGCCCTATTACATAGTTTGCTTACTTTGTCTTGGCAGTGGCACTGCCTTGCCCCCTAATCCCACACCATCTCTCAAAACCAATCCCACATAACTGACCTTTGCTGTAATCATAAACAACCAAAACAATTTCCAAAACTCTATTTTTAGATCTTCTCTGCATGTCTTATATAATTTCCTCCGCAAAAAAAAAAAACGTGAAGCAAAAAGATTGCGTGACAAACGGCAGATGTGCCCGTTTCGACGGCATGGCGGCATGGTCCACTGCGTCCAAATCATAGTCTTGTATGCTGACCGTAAAATTAGCCATTAAAAATTGTAAGGCTGATTATAATCGTTGGTTAGGCTGTGTGCAAAGTCCAATCTTTGTGCTTTATAACATAATGTAACACTTAAGGGTCTTAGCGCGATGTTAGATAGCCTATAAGCCTTTCTCAAGAATTGGGCTATTAAATGCAAAAAGAAGTTTTTGAAATCAGACAGGTATCAGAGATTAGCGCTTTCAAGCAAACAAACTGTTCAGATTTATTATCAGTAGTATAGATAACAATGCCACGAAAACCTTTTACATAACAATCATACTAATATTGTAAACGCGAAAGTTTCTGAGGATGGATGGATGGTTGTTATTCTTTCACGCAAAGGCTATTAAACGGATTTAGATGAAATTTGGCACACAGATAGTCTATAACCAGGATTAACACATAAGTTACTTTTTATCCCGATATTATTACGGGATCGAAACTTATGCGGGTGAATCCGCGGGGTACTGCTAGTATTTCAATAATCCCATTCCCTGGCCCAGGGGAGCAGTGGTGGCTTAGTGGTATCGGTCCCGACTTACCCGAGTTCAAACCCAGACAGGCACTTTACTTCGTGTATTTAATTTCATCACCAATGCTCTCAAAACGGTGAAGGAAAACATCGTGAGGAACAGCGGGATTGTCCGAAAGGGGTACCGCTGCCCCGGAACATAAAGGGCTAAGGAAGGAACACGGGTGGGTTTTAGTCAGTAAGAGTCTGCCACTCCCTTCCGCTCCACCCAGAGCGGGAGCGGTCATCTGATGATTCCCCATCCATAAAAAAAGGCACACCATGGCGTGGGGTGAAACACCATGTCCTAGAACCAAAAATTCGAAGACATGTGACATCACTAACCCGAACTGGGTCTCGCGTGGTAGACCACTCCCACTCCCTCTCATAGAGAGGGGACCTGTGTCCCAGCAGTGGGAACCTTACAAGCTGATTATGCTATTATGTTAATCCCATTCCCAGATAATTAAGATTTACTGCTGATTTACTGACTTGCCTGCATGCAATGCTTTTGATTATAAAGACAAGTACAAACTGTCAACAAAAACTATGATTGGTATTCGCGTGATAGGCACCACTTTACTATGTTAAATTTGCAGTAGTGGCCATTAATTTGCTACTTTAATAATACCGAGTGCTTGTATTTTAATAGGTAAGTCATAAATATTTTACTTAGCTGTTTGCCGGATTCCCTTCACCTTTGCATGCTGGTAAACTTTTAAAAAGACTTGGCATTAAAATACTAGGACCAGATGGATGATGATTAGAAAAGAAAAATAAAAAATCCTCTATCTTATACAGGGTCAAATTAAATTAGCTAGCGGAACTCCGCAGACGTGTCACGTGACTTTACGTGATGGGTGTCGATGTCTCAACACGATAATATACATAACACGGTATAGATAATAATATGACAAAACTACTGCATGTATTTACTCAAAATTATCTTACTTGATTTCTTGAATATATTATCTATCTCTTTACTGTAACAATTTTGCCATTTTAATATTTATTTATTTACACCCAAAGATGCGTTCAAATATGGAAGTTTCGACGCTCATAAACTTTCAAACCAATTTTTTTTTTATATCTGTGTCCGTGCAGGGACGAGACAGGTTTATAATACTATCATATTTAATATATACTGTCAAACAGTGGAGTAAACCCTATGGAACAATAACTGTATAGTGTAAGCTTAAATCTGAAGCTGTAATTAACCCCTTTCATATTTTTGCTAGAGAATTTATGCAGATCAACAAAAAGCTATCAATCTAAACTAATTAATTAATTAATGACTTTGACCATCCATCGTCATTTTCTAATACCTGTTGTCCTAGCTAACTGTCACCTGTACAATGACCCCGATCCTCTAACTGTATATTGAATATACATTAGAAATTAGATGCGTACGCGCAAATGTTGCCTTTGTAAACATTGGTAACAAGATTCTTATTAACAACGGTAAATTGAGGTTATTTATTGTGGTTTTTCTCTATGCCCAACTACATACTTAAACAGCGTGAATCGCGTATATTTAAATTAAGAATTTGAGATCATTTTCAAGTTATGGAACAACAAACTGAATCTGACATAGTGAACAAAGTTCAAATTCCATTGCAACCAAAACCTTATTAGGACCTTTTTATTACAAATGGTCACTCAAAAATCAACTTAGAATACATTTCACTAAAGTAGATGGAATTTAAATTATCTGAGATTATGAACACTGCTATAACTACGACAAACTAACTTCTGCCCGCGACTTCGTCCGCGTGAAATTTCACCCTCCCCCCATTCACCCTCTTAGGGGTGGAATTTCGAAAAACCCTTTCTTAGTGGATACCTACTCTTCACAAAGAACACACACTCCAAATGTCATGTCTCTAGGACCAGCGGCTTAGGCTGTGCGTTGATATATCAGTCAGTCAGGACTTTGAATTTTATTTAAATAGATTGGTCACCACCTACCTGAGTTTTCAGAAGATGATTAAAAAAATAAGCCGTTACAATACCTACTAATCCTGTTTTAGACCTCTTGAATTATCAATAACCCTACAGGACTGATTTTTCAACAATTTTATAACTACTGTTATTTCAAAGTTTTAGGTGGTAACGACCGTAATCTAAAAGGATGATTAAGGGTCAATCCCCACTGAAAGACCAGCAGCCGGCAGCGGCCATTATCCATTATAGTCATTTGAAGGCAAAGGAGGAACAGCGCGGCGCCGCGAGGCTGCACGAGCCTTCTAGCGACTAGTCAAAATAAGGAAAGTCACTTGCTCTTACGGCCGCTGCGCGCCGCTGCTCTTTCATTGGGGATTGACCCTAAATGATCAAGCTTAAATATATTAAAAACTGACGGATTACACCTTATAAACATAAAGCATAATCAGCCTATAATGATCCCACTGCAGGGACACAGGCCTTTTCTATTTGAGAGGGAGTGAGCTGTAAACCACGCGGGCCCAGTGCGGATTGGTTAGATGTCTTCGAATTTTTGGTTCTAGGCCATGTCCGACCAGACAGGCCCGAGTTGGCGTTGCAGTGTTCCACGCGCACCACTCGAGAGTGGGTGCGGCCATTATAGGAATGGGCGCACGGGGAGGTGGGACCCGCTGAGGAACAGCGGGTCGAGGCCTGTCGGGGGAGCGGTGAATGCTTATGCGAATCCCGCACCCCCGGCCATAGGTAGAGGTGGAACACCGCGGTGGTTTTAGCCGGTAAGAGTCCGGCATGCCCCTCTGTCCCCCCCACGACGGAGGAAGTCCATGAGGATTTCCACCGCGCAACAAAAAAAAAAAAAAAAAAAGTTCATGCCAGTTTCCTCACGACGTTTTCCTTCACCGTTTTGAGTGCACACCTAGTATCATATAAATCACTACTTCGTTTCGATAGTTTATAGATTTCCTGGTTGACTGCCTCGTTGGTCTAGTGGTCGCAAGCGCTACTGCTGAGTATGAGGTCCTGGGTCCGAATCCCGGATCGGGCAAAGTGTTATTTGGTTTTTCCCTTAGGAATTTCTCAGTAGCAGTCCAGAGTCTGGACATGTACTCTGTTGATGGCAACAGGCTCGCCTCCTATTACATGGGACTTAACATAACTGGCGAAATGTGGGTGTACTATAGATAGATACACCTCTGCTTAACCCTGCGGGGATTATGGACGTGATGTTATGTTAGGTTATAGTTTTCTTCGATTTGAACTAAGATGTTCTAGAATACAGGCCACAGACAAGGAACTAAACATAACCAACAAGGAGTTTCACAATCAACAGCGAGAAACCAGCAAAAGTTTTTTTTTATTCTGTGGCCGGGCAATAAACAATCAGACGCGCCATGACACATTACGTCACACCCACATTTTCTCGATGGATTGAGTCAGATTGAGTCACCGTAGCGGCCTGTAAAGGTGCACTGCAGAGCATGGTCAGCTGCTTATGACTGGCACAAGAAATGGCATTATTCGTCGGTTAAAAAAATTTGCTGTTCCATACATTTTGAATGCGTAGGTATTGCACTTTTCTATGAAACAGCTGTTTCTTGAAAACTTAAAAAAGTCGGTGGCATTACTTAAAAGCATAGTTAATAATAATAATATAATAATAATAATTCTTTATTGACATGATAGGTTACAGAAACTTGTTTGAAGCCTCTGACTCCTAAACTAGGTGTACCTGTATGTCAGGAGTCAGCGCCCTCTCCCATTTTATTTGGCTTAGGTACTAATGTCAACATAAAGCATGTGTGCAAAAAAATACAATTTTTAAAAGAAGTAAACAAAGTAAAATAAAATACAATGACAAAAATGAAAAGTATAAATAAAAAAAAAAAAAAAAAGATATCAAAACTATAATTTAATTATTCTTAAACTATATCGTGCTGTGTGTTTGTGTGTGGGTGTGTACGTGAGGGTGTGTGTGTTTGTGTGTGGGTGTGTACGAGAGGGTGTGTGTACGTGTGCGTGGGTTCCCGTTCGTATTTGTGTATAAGATTAATTATTTATTATTTTCTCTACGTCCTCATAATCGAGAGTAAAGAGCCAGTTCTTTACTTTAATTTTACATTCGTGTAGTGGTAGCGGGTAAAAATTTAAGATTCTATTAATCTTGTTGTATAAAAATACAGAAAGAAAAGCGTTTTGTCGTCTTGCAAAAGCCGTGCGACATTTAACAGATTCAATCACATTTGGAATTGTTCGCTTATTTCGAAGTTTACCCGGATCATATGGGGTAGCTACGTGTTTTTTAGTAATTATCTGGAAAATAAATAGTTGTCTTACTGTAAGTACACGGCACAGCTCATATAAAGTCTTCGTGGGAAATCTGTATGGTTTGAACGACATAGTTTTTAGCAAAGACCTTTGAGCTCTTTCCAGGCGTAAGAGATACGTTTTACATGCACCACCCCAAACCCCAATACAGTAACCAATAACCGATTGAGCCAATGCATAATAAACTGTACGGATGAGATCGCCGTCAGCCACATGCCTAAGATTTTTAAACACCCATGTGAGTTTCCTGACTCGTGACGAAACCATCTCGATATGTGGATGCCAGGATATTTTCTCATCTAAAAGAACCCCAAGGTATCTGACCGTACTAGACTTGCTCAGAGTTGTACACTGGCACTGTTGAGTGAAAGGTGATTTGCATGTGTGAATCCGGACATCCACATTGGGCTGTTTTATGCGAGCGTTAGTGAACTGAACAAATGAGGTTTTAGAAATGTTGAGTGTTAACAGGTTATGCCTCAGCCACAGGCTGGCTTTATAGAGCCCTATCTCCGCATTTCGTTGGACTTCATCCCAAGTCTCTCCCTGAAACACCAAAGCTGTGTCATCGGCATAAGTAAATATTTTGCCTTTATTAAGTGTCATTTGACATAAGTCATTTATATAGATCAGAAAGAGACTGGGACCAAGAATGCTACCCTGTGGGACTCCATAGATAACTGCGACATCCGAACTAATAGCACTACCTACTTTAACTCTCTGCAGACGGCCAGTAAGAAAGTCTTTGTAGATTTCAAGTACCGTTCCCCTTATTCCACATCTCTCCAGCTTGTCAACAAGAACAGAGACCGAGACAGTGTCAAAGGCCTTGGCCAGATCAATAAAGACTCCGACACACTTACGTTTATTATCTAGACAAGTTGTAATATACTCTACCAACGAGCCAACGGCTCCATCCGTACTTTTACCTACCCTAAAGCCAAATTGGGAGTCAGATAATATGTTATTTTGTTCTAAGAACTTTATGAGTTGGTTATTCAATACTTTTTCCAGTATTTTAGAGAGCGCTGGCAACACAGAAATTGGTCTGTAGTTTGTTACGCTGTCTCGAGCTCCACTCTTGTAGACAGGAGTGATGAGCGCCCTTTTAAATACACTAGGAAAAACGCCCTGCTCTATACATAGCCCAATGATCGTGGTAAAGTGTGGGACGATAACATGTTTTGACATTTTCAAAAACCTGTTCGAAATAGAGTCCCACCCCGCTGCAGAGTCATTTTTAAGATTCATGATAAGAGATTCAATTTCTAATTCGTTCGGTGGGAGCAATACCATAGAATTCGGGACGCGAGGACTACTGAAATCATTTAACGTAGGCAGGGTGATTTCGGAATTATCGGAGCACTTTATCTTGTCCGCCAGTAGCTTACCAGCATCCACAAAAAAATTGTTCACAGTTTCAACGGCATCATGGGGGGTTCTACCGTTCTTTAGTAAATCATCAGCAGACGATTTTTGCTTGGCAGTACCGGTGATTGATTTTATAGCTGACCACGTTTCCTTACTACTTCCTGCATTTTGTAAAAGAGTTTTTTCATAATTTCTTTTAAGCTTCCGCAACAAAGCGTTACAGAAATTTCTGTAGCGCTTGTACGTGACTTCGAGAACTGAGTTATTGGGATTTTTCCTAACCTTAGCATGCAACTTATCACGGTGTCGGACACACCGAACTAGACCAGGTGTAATCCATGGTTTTATGGTTTTTTTTCGACCAGAAACAATACTAGATGTTGTGTTTGATTTGATTGCAGAGGTCAAGTTTTTAGTGAAAAGAGTAGCAGCTTCTTCAGCATTAGCTGAAGGAGAGATAAAAGAGAAATCCATAGATTCTAATTGTTTTATAGTTGCATTAAAGTCTGTCTTAGCAATTATGTTAGATTGCTTTATCTGTTCACGCCTATAAGATAAACTAACAAGAACCGAATCATGATCCGTAACCGTGGACTCTATGACAGTGACTGTGGCTGACCTATTTGTTTTGATCATAATGTGATCCAAACAATTGCATAGTCTAGTTGGCAATGTATGCCCTGGGAGAAGACCCAGCTCTGCAGTGAGATTTAAATAAGGTGAACTGTTTCTATCACTATTATCAGGCTTAATGTCTATATTTACATCTCCAATAATAATAATATTATTGCAGTTAATAGGACGAAGTATGCTGTCAATCGAATTCAAAAAGTTGTCGATGCAATAAATTGACGGAGATCTGTACGTAGCCAAAATGGTAATGTCGTTTTTAATTGTAAGTAATAAAAAGTTTGCTCCAATAGGGTCAGGTTCCTCCACAGTACACTTGATATCACTGGTCACATAAATGACAATTCCACTATTTTGATTTAGACTTTTCTTGGAAAAGTAGCATGAGTAATTATCTAAAAGTGGTGGTGATTTGTGCTCACTCAACCAGCATTCAGTTAAAATGATTATATCGGGTTTAAATGTCAGCCTAGCCAAATGAACAATAAAACCATCCATATTTTTATAGATACTGCGAATATTTTGTGAGATTACAGTCAGTGCTTTAGAAGTAGACTTGATTAAATTACCACATGTTTCTGGGTTACATTTATAAGATTTAGCCACCGACACATCATCGATGTCTTGGATTATGTTGTTTATGGAAGCCATTGGTGAAGCGCAAACAAATAGGTCACAATTTTAGGCACGAGATTTCTCTTATAAATTAATGTTACGGTATTCAGCTTAGGAGACATGTACAGAACGAGGATGAAATGGTGAAGAATATGATGTTTCGGAATCATTATTTCGTTTGTGTAAATCTGAGTGTGTGTCTGCGTGTGTGAGTGTAATAAACATTTATTATAGGTCTTTGTATGGTTTGGATATTTGTTTGTGTATAGTGTTTTATGTATTGTAATGTATATATTAAGTAATGGTGCTAACACGAGATTCACTTTCATACAAAATAGACAAAAATAATGGATAAAGGGTTTAGTAAACATACAACAAAATTTCCATGAGAGCAGTATTAGTCATGCACAGCTAGCAGGTCTAAGCTTTTGGATATCCTCTTCTGAGTTTATACGGATCTGGGGGTCGCCAACTTTTTTGCGCATATAGATTACGCCATATGAGGTCCAACAAAAGTCATACCCATAGTTTTTGTGCTGATTTCTGGCTAGGTAGTACAATTTCTGTGTTTTAAACGTAAGTCTTTCTGACACATAAATTGGTTGTTTGTTCTTGAGCTTCAAGTGGGTAGTATTGAGCTTTTCTCCTTTATCTTTTGACTTATTGAACATCTTGACTCCCTTAATCACCTTATCTTTAGTTATGGCGGAGTTGAAGTTTACAATTATTGGGTTTGAGCTATCTTTTGATTTCACTCTGTGTATATCCTTCAGGTTAGTTTGACTAATATTTAGGTTTAATGTTTGTCCCAAATTGACAACCAAATCACAGAGGTCATCTTTTGTCTCACCTTCGGACTTCGGTACGTTTCGAATTTCTATTTCAGTTGACCTCGCGTTGCGCTCCAGATACTCAATCTTATCCTCAAGTTGACGAATCAGCCGCTTGTCCTCCCTTTTCTCAGCTTCTAAGGACGATAAACGACTTAAGAACTCGTCGTACTTGGCTGACATTACCTCAACACTCAATTTCAACTCAATATTTTGCTCAATGATATTATTAATCTTGAGCATCATACCCTCGAACTGAGTTTCCTGTTTACTGGAGAAGGTAGCAAGCATGGTCCTGGTCAGCTCCGCGGAAGCAGTGGCATCTTCTCCTTCAAACTTCCTTTTTTTACGATCCGTGACGTTAAAATCGAGCGATAGGTCGGGCGCCGAAGCACATTGGTGCAGCGATGAGTCATGTGAAGTAAATCGTACAGATGTAGATGTAATATTCTCTGCCCCGGCGATACATATCACTGGCGGTGGAATCGGAGAGACAGGAGGAGAGCGGTTGACGGGCATAATTACTCACCACACCAACAACGAGGTACCAGGCAAGCAGAAGCTGTTTGTGGTAAACAATATCTTATCGCAAATCGCAAGTGTCCAGACTTACATCAATCAGTTGAGATAGTTAGTTTTCTGTGTTAGGTAGTAGTGCACACTCTTGGATTGTGTCAGCACTGATTATGAATGCGTGAATAATTAATTCATTACTACTCACCGATGATGCTTCTTTCTACGTCTGGAACCATAACAAACTTCCCAATATTGCGCTACGAGTACTAGGCGTGCAGGTACTGAGTGGAGGCAACAGTTGTCCGTCGTTACAAAAGTGGCGAAGGCGGGTCGTGACACGACAGTCTGCAGCAGCGAGTACCAGGAGCGCAGGCAGTGAGCGGCCGCAGCGGCGCACACGTAGGGGCGGCGCGATGCGTGACGCGCGCAGCGCGCACAACGAGAACAGCAATACCTCGGGGCTACTCACACGCTACCGTGTACAGCGTTGGTGCGCGTGCGCAAGTGCTGACAACTGCCCGTAAACCAATACTCCTTTGTGTTATGCACTCCTATTTTTGCGCAGAATAAACTTTGATTTTATTGTTAATTAAAATAAAACTGTGTGGAGTCTATTGCACGTCTGCTCGTGTTCGAGGTCCAAAGGGAAGGGGATAGTTACCTACATAATATGTATATTACGTGGTTATTTGACTGTATGACAATAATGTCCTATTTTTGCACCATGGTCACGCTAATCTGTTTCTAATATCGTGAGACTAGTTCCGACTATCGGCGGGGAGCCATTTTTTTTTACCTACCAATTCATCACGAATGGTTTAATTAGTACATACACACACATACATAATCAGCCTATAATGTTCCCACTGCTGGGACACAGGCCTCCTCTCAGTGAGAGGTGCAATTTGTACATTTTATTAAAAATTGGCGGCCCATCATCGTCATAAATGAACAAAAAAAGATTATTTACCTACCTACGGCGTCAGAAAACGGCGGAAAATTTAGTATGTGTAAAAACAGCCATTTTAGTTTGTTAAGCAAACCGTTCTGTTTTGATCTTGGACTGTTTTAAGTGCTCTCTAAGTAATCTGCCCATTATTGTTTACGCCGATTTTAACGTGAATAAAATTAAGTTTTTTTTATTAAGATGACGTGACCTTTTTAGTCCTATAATTATCATTGGCAACCACATAATCAGCTTATAATGTTCCCACTGCTGGGACACAGGCAGAGGAAGTGTTCCGTAACCCACCTCACGGCCCCAGTGCGAGTTGGTAGAAGTCACATGTCTTCGAATTTTTGGTATAACTTTCACCCTTTTTAGAGCAGTGTTGATGAAATAATTTACACAAAGTAAAGCGCCCGTCTAGGTTCAAACCATAGGTTCAAACCTACGACCTAGAACTCGTAATTTAATAAATAAATAAATGCTATGAGTTTGAGATCCATTTTTTTCCTTTTAATCCAAACTTTTTGGCCATAGTTTATTTTGAAAACTTGTCATACAACAGTTACATACTTTTTGTTTGGCACTCCTTTAAATAAGTCCGTACTAGAGTAGAAAACCTTGCTCTTCTACATTTAATATAATAGAATGTAGGATGGAATGTAGAATGTAGGGGTCCGTGGCTAAATAAAAACAGCCGCACAGGTCGATCGATCAGGTTAAGCTACGCTTGCCGCGGTTGGTCTGTGGATGGGTGACCATCTTTACATACTGAGACCCGTCCGTGCCTCGGAAAGCACGTTAAGCCTTTGGTCCCGGCTGTCATTCGTGGATCTTTGACAGTCGTTACGGGTAGTCAGAAGCCCGAAAGTCTGACAACCAGTCTTACCAAGGGGTATCGTATTACCCAGTAACTGGGTTGTGGAGGTCAGATAGGCAGTCGCTCCATGTAAAATACTGATATTCAGCTGCATCCGGTTAGACTGGAAGCCGACCCCAACATAGTTGGGAAAAGGCTAGGCAGATGATGATGATGGAGAATGTAGGAAATTGCATCGGTACATTACACTTACATTAAAGTTTATAATATTAATATGTTATGAATGAGTATAAATCTTTTTATACAACATCCTGTTAGTCGTACCTATACAGGGTGAAGTGTACATATTATTTTGTTTATCACCCTGATAACTAACATCATTAACTTTTTTTTTGTTAGCCTTTATTGTGCCCCACTGCTTTGCAGAGGTCTGCCCTTTTTCCTTTCAAACCTCTCTATTTTATGCGATCTCCGCCCATTAACAATATACCTATATAAAGTTATGTTTTGGGATGCATGAAGAAGCCTCCTCGTGTAGCGCAGTTTGTTCCGCCAGTTACTCAACTGAACCGAGCGCTCGGCGCATCCTGGACAGTCGCACCCAACACCTTATTTGACTGGCCAATTCTTCCCTCGCGGTGGTAGGGCTAACGCCCGCCTGGTTTGCGACCACCCTCCCACCGGAGTCCGGCGTCAAGCAGCCTACTGTGTTTCGTCGATGCGTGAGAGTTCCAGTGCCTTAGGCATCTTCTGAGCACGCTCGTTCCATCATAGACCTCATCCATCGCTTTCCATCAGGCGTGATCGAGCTCAAGAGCAGGCCATTCAGCAATAAAAAAGACGATTAGGTTATCAAATTAATTGAAACCACACGTATTCTGCATGACGAATTTTAAACATAGACAATTAAAATAATTAATAACGCATTCTACCTTTTTTTTCGTTTTAGTTTTTAACAACATTAAACTTAATGTATAATTATTTGCTAAAATATTGTTGGATTGTTTATACCCTTCGCCCCGCGCGTGTCTAGTGCCTTATAAAGGGTGATTTATTTCGTGCCAATTTCTGCTATTTATTTTGTTTACTAGCTGCGCCCCGCGGTTTCACCCGCATATGTGTTGATCCCGTGGGAATATCGGGATAAAAACTATCCTATGTCCTTCCCCGGGATACAATCTATCTCTCTGCCAAATTTTATCGAAATCCGTCAGTGGTTTAGGCGTGAAAAGGTCACATACAGACAGACAGACAGAGTTACTTTCGAATTTATAATATTAGTATGGATTTAAAATTGTTTATTTTATTATTTATTTTAACAGACTGATAATGTCTACTACGTCTTGTTAACTGCGGTATCTACTGTTTAATAATTATGATAACCAAATCGCCACTTTGTGTAATATTAAAAAATCGGAAAATTAAAGAAAGCAGCAAAATAAATGCAGACAACAAAGATGAATGTCCCGATAACCGTCCTTTATCAATAATTCAAAATATTAGTTTAAAAATAGTTGCGACATTTGAAAGTTTTACAAACATATTTGAACCAGCACTCTAAGGCCAGTGCATTGCCCAATTTGAGTGGCAATCTAAATTTTTCTCATGAATAATTGATAAATTAATAAAACTAGTGATGTGACCCCGTTTCTATAGTACCTATGTTTTTTGACCTCAGAAAACGCTAGTTTTGCCACTTCCTTACCGGACGTCCTTAGATGGCATTTTGTGAATTATATTAGAGATTTATTACTAAATCTATTTAAATCACAAATATTCGCAGTTTATTTTAAGGACAAGTACAGATTAATTAATGTTATAGGTGCAACACTGTTTTAATTAACGATACTATTATTATAAAGAGGTAAGATTTGTTGATATGTAGTGAGTAATCTCTGGAACTACCAGTCGGATTAGAAAAATTATTTTCGCATTTGATAGCCCAATTTTGAGGAAGGCTATAGACTACTTTTTTTATGGATGGGAAATCATCCAATGACCCCTCCCGCTCTGGGTGGAGCGGAAGGGCATGTCAGACTCTTACTGACTAAAACCCACCCGTGTTCCTTCCTTAGCCCTTTATGTTCCGGGGCAACGGTAACCCTTTCGGACAATCCCGCTTCCCCGGCAGGCTTCGGCACTAACGAGCCCCTTCCTTTATGCTGACATCTTTTCTCGGAGCGCGCGTGGAACACATACGTGCCGTCCGGTCCTGGTCGGACGGTGAGCTACCCATTACTCCGTCCGCAGGCCCGCGCCTACGGTGGCCGGGAGTCGTCACGCGGCTCCCGACGCCCGGAGCGTCTCCCGCGGCGGCTGGGACGTGAGGCTCTCTCCCTCAGCCATCCCGCCACCTCCTTCGCTAGCATGACTGCTTCGCAAAAGGAGGGGACTGCCTCCCACTCCCTCTCACTCCAGACCATGGCTTGAACATGGCATGGTTATGGACTACTTAAAATGACGCTAGGGCCCTTAGGAGCTGAGCAAAAATAAAATAAAAGGGCGGACAGGTGATGCGATGCGACGTAATGGGTCGGGGAACAAGAAATTTCACGCGGACGAAGTCGCGGGCAGAGGCTATGGTAAGAAGTTTAAATGTAGATCAATAATACGCGACATTGGTAAAACTGTTTTGGCTATTCCGCAAAAGAAATAAAGATTAATGTTTTGGAACGAAGTTCCTTATGAGCTCAACTGTCACTAAGGAGGCACAATTAGTTTTTTTTATTGTACCGAACTTAATAAGCTTGAACAGACTGCACGTTATACTCCGCACACTTGACGAATGAAAGCTAAACCAAAAAAATTGTATCATTTTGACCGTCACGATACTTTTGCTATGGTTGTCTGTGTTTGTGTGGGGCATGTGGCTAAGTAATAACAACCGGGTCGATCGATCAGGTTAAGCTACGCTTGCCGCGGTTGGACCGTGGATGAGTGACCATCTTTACATACCACCCCTTCCGTGCCTCGGAAAGCACGTTAAGCCGTTGGTCCCGGCTGTCATTCGTGGATCTTTGACAGTCGTTACGGGTCGTCAGAAGCCCGAAAATCTGACAACCAGTCTTACCAAGGGGTATCGTATTACCCAATAACTGGTTTGTGGAGGTCAGATGGGCATTCGCTCCATGTAAAATACTGGTATTCAGCTGCATCTGGTTAGACTGGAAGCCGACCCCAACATAGTTGGGAAAAGGCTATACAGACCTGTGTTTAACTTGTGTGTTTACATGCGTATATTACTAAAATTGAATGTATCAAGCTACCCGAAACTGTCAAACTTTCCCAATCAACTTTGAACTTAATGCTTTAGCGATAAAGTTGAAAATCTATTAAAGAATTTTGACAGATTGTAGTAGCTTGACGTGTTGGCGTTTGTACTTATTAAATATTTCTTATAATAATTAATAATGTAGGGGTTTATTTATTAACGTTGATTAATGTTAAGAGACATTTAAACGTCAAAAGTGTATGGTAAAACAGGCCAATCATAAATGTTTGACCTGTTCAGATTTTTATTTTACTTTTCCTTCTTCCTTCATAATAAAAACAATAACAACAACAACAACAATACAACAATCAACAACAACAACAATAGCAACAATCGAACATGATGAACGCTTCCTTTGTATTTCAACGTGAGCCAAATTTAAAGAGGCGCCATATTGGAACCAGGAAGGAAACTTCGGTGTTACAAATTATTTCAATGCTAAATATAATTTGGTGATCAAATTAAATAGTATCACGATTGGATAGTGTGTGAATTACTTAGACAATCAGACCTACCTAGAAGATACTCTTGTCAAGGCACGTATTAAACCTATTTGATCAATCCATTATTACGTTGACATTTGACAGCGTTTCAAAGTTGGTGCGTTTCGAGGAATACCCCTAAAAAAACGCTCTGTATTTGAACAACCATTGTTGCAAATTTTCTTAACCTTTACTTTCATAGAAGACGTAGTATTATTTACCTAGTTACCAACAGCCATTCTTGTCCCACAAAGATTTTAGACAGATTATAGACTTGAGTTTTCTCCACAATTTTTGATTTAGTAGCAGCACCCACTGCTGTTGTGTTTGTGAAGGTAACGAAGGGCCACGATACTACGGGTCACAATACAGAACTAATTCCTAGTAATCAAGTCCTTTCTTTAGTTTAGCATAAAGTATCAGCATAGAATAGAATATTCTTTATTATGTACAGACGCCAGCACATCAACCTACCCGAAACTGTCAAACTTTCCCAATCAACTTTGAACCTTATGCTTTAGTGATAAAGTTGAAAATTATTATAATATCATTTCTTTAACATTTATGGTGTACAGACATAAGTGTAGAAGTCAAATAAATAATCAGCCTATAATGTCCCCGCTGCTGCGACACAGGCTTTCTTCTCTCAGGGTTTTTCTTGAGAGGGAGTAGGCCACGCGGGCCCAGTGCGGGTTGGTGGATGTCACATGTTAACACATTTTTGAGTGGAGGACATACCTGATTTCCTCTCGGTGTTTTTCTTCACCATTTTGAGAGCAGTGGTGATAATAATTTACACATAAGTAAAGTGCCTGTCAAGGTTTGAACCTACGACCTACAATTATTGATAAGACGCAGCCGTTTCCACTGGCCCACCACTGTTCTTTAGTTTACCTGCACCAGAATGACATTGAAAAATGTATATGTCATCATTTGAACTTTCGGGCCTCTCCACAACACACATAATTATGTTTATCTACATACATAATACGTACCTATTAAGTAACAGTCGTTGCACATAACTGGTCGTTTTCGAGTGTGACCTTTGTAAGCCACTACGGTTATCCGGTAGTGGCAGGGTTGGTTGATTTAAATCGATGATCCAAATCACATGACTGTTTTTTATACAAAACATGAAAAATACTGGTATTCAGCTATTAGACTGGTTAGACTGGAAGCCGACCCCAACATAGTTGGGAAAAGGCTAGGCAGATAATGATGATTATTTAAATTAAAAATAACCAAAACCAAAATTAATAATTTATATATCACTATTTTGTACATCATCATCATTTCAGCCGAAAGACGTCCACTGCTGGACATAAAAGGGCCTCCCCAAGCACCGCCACTTCAACCGGTTCAGTGCTTTTCTTATCCAGCGGATTCCTGAATTTTGTACAGACGCCAGCACATCAAGCTACTACAATCTGTCAAATTCCTTTAATAGATTTTCAACTTTATTGCTAAAGCATAAGGTTCAAAGTGTTGATTGAGAAAATTTGACAGTTTAAAAAAAGTCTGAAGTCAACCTGGTCAATAATAATAATTATAATGTCAATCGAATAGAAAAAAAAAGATTACAACACAAGTACAAAAGAAAATTGTATGAAAAAAACTGAATATTTGATAAAAAAATTGCCCATCCCTGAGTGATACTTAGTCATTATTATCACTAAACTTATTCGAATTTATTATCCACCATAACATAACCTTACTATAAGGTCGACAGGCCTCTCTAACCGTCTAAAAATATTTATATATTATTTAAAATGCATGTCATGCAACACTATGTATATGCAAATAAATTCGTCTGTATTTTGATTTATTTCAAGGGTAATGAAGTAGTTACAATAAATGGTGTTTTTACCGTTCTATATTGTCACCTTGTACTGAGGTACTTTGTTGCTTTCGACACCTTATTAATCCCTTAGTAAAGTACTTTCATAGATATCAATCTACCTAGCCCTTTCCCAACTATGTAGGGGTCAGCTTCCAGTCTAACCGCATGCATCTGAATACCAGTATTTTACATAGAGCGACTGCTTATCTGACCTCCACAATCCAGTTACTGGGCAACACGATACCCCTTGGTGAGACTGGTTGTCAGACTTTTGCGCTTCTGACTACCCGTTACCACTGTCAAAAATCTTACGAATAACAGCTGGCACAGTTTTGACATGTAACCCATCCACGAACCGACCGCGGCAAGCGTAGCTGAACCTTCGATCGACCGACTGTTATTATTTAGCCACGAGCTCCTGCTTATATAAATATTCCATTCATATATCTTTGTTGACTTGGAAATACCTGCAGAGATTTACTAACATTAAACCCTCAATAAACTAAAAACTATTCCTCTTCTCCGTGGAACTATGTTTTCCAACTTGGGAATATTCCCTTTCTTGCTTTCTACCAGCCTATCTAAAAAACTAAGGCGTGAATTATACAGAAACGGCGTAAAGTGAAGACGCGGCGCAGGCGCACGCGTCGCCTTCGTACGTTTTGTATGAAAACGTTTTAAAGCGTCATCATACCTGCGCAGCGCCTGCCTCGTGCCGTGCCTCGGAAAGCACGTTAAGCCGTCAGTCCCGGCTGTCATTCGTAGATCTTGGACAGTTGTTACGGGTCGTCAGAAGCCCGAAAATCTAACAACCAGTCTTACCAAGGGGTATCGTATTACCCAGTAACTGGGTTGTGGAGGTCAGATAGGCAGTCGCTCCATGTAAAATACTGGTATTCAGCTGCATCCGGTTAGACTGGAAGCCGACCCCAACATAGTTGGGAAAAGGCTAGGCAGATGAGATGATGCCTGCGCAGCGCCTGCGCCGCGCCTTCACCGTACGCCATTTTTGTATAATTCACGCCTAAAAATAGCCAGCTCGGGCAGACACACCCCCAAAACAAACCACTAGTCTACCTTCCCTATACCTTCACAGTACACACATAAACTAAACACATAGGAAGACACTTACACAGTCGCGATCAATCCCCTAATCACGTATTCACTCGTCCCTGTTCACTGGCTGCCTATCACACCGTAACGAGCCTCCATAGCTGTCACTTTCACTCATCACACGATGTGACATTTCAATTATTTATGTAAGATATATCAATATTGTAATAATGTATAGGTACGTCAGTCATTTGTTAATTGAGTTGCGCTTGCGGCAGATATTCTTTTGTTTTTTTTTGCATTTATATCCGTATTTTATGCCACGTCCCGACTTCGCTTGAGTGCAGCTGGTCTATTAAAAAAAACTTAGGTGCAGTGAGCTTGAAGTCAGCTGCCATTCCACCTGAAGCTGTTGATGATGCTATGCTTCAGTTTTTAATAATAAATAAATATGACAGTTTGACATCTTTTGTATACAAAAGGTGTCAAACTTGTAATATTTATTCCTCAGATAAAAGTTATATGACTATTGAAAAAATTGCCTTAAAGAGAATAATAATCAATAATATCTACATCTGAGCCTGCTTCGTAGATACATAGGTACATCTAAACTTGAACACCGAAACAAAGTCATTAGTTACGTAAAATAATAACACACTGACTGCCATTCCATTGGAGACAGACTTACACGCCATGCGTTTATGTCTTTTCTACCCCTCCAAGCATTAAATTCCAAATTGCAAGTCTTTTCGTGTAAATGATACTCATTTTCCTTCTCTTTTAAATTAAAGTTAGGAAGCGGAATCATTTGTCAGCCCGATTGGGGTTCACTGCAATCTGTATACATAAAATTCAAAGTCCTGACTGACTGATATATCAACGCACAGCCTAAACCGCTGATCCTAGAGGCATGAGATTTGGAGGGTGTTCTTTGTGAAGAGTAGGCTAAGAAAGGGTTTTTCGAAATTCCACCCCTTTTTTATATATTTTTTTTTTTTTATGGGAAATCATCTAATGACTCCTCCCGCTCTGGGTGGAGCGGAAGGGAGTGTCAGACTCTTACTGACTAAAACCCACCCGTGTTAATTCCTTAGCCCTTTATGTTCCGGGGCAGCGGTAACCCTTTCGGACGATCCCGCTACCCCGGCAGGCTTCGGCCCTGGCGGGCCCCTTCCTTAATGCTGACATCTCTTTGAGGCGCGCGTGGAACACATACGCGCCGTCCGGCACGGGCCTGGTCCTGATCGGACGGAGAGCTACCCATTACTCTCCGTCCGCAGGCCCGCGCCTACGGTGGCCGGGAGTCGTCACGCGGCTCCCGACGCCCGTAGCGTCTCCCGCGGCAAATTCCACCCCTAAGAGGGTGAATGAGGGGAGGGTGAAAATTCACGCGGATGAAGTCGCGGACAGAAGCTAGTGCAGCTATACAGAAGGGTTTAGTCTGTGCTAAGGACAACGACATACCCCTCTTCATGTGCCGAGGATGGCCACCAGCCTTCCATGGAGTACTTGTTTTCGACGACCTTTAAAACCAGCTGATCATAACATCCTGGTTTTCTCTTAACACTCTAGCCTAGGCCAAGAACCTCGACACAGCCACTAGGGCACCAATTAACAAAAATGTCGTTATCCACTTGAGTCGACAATTTCGCTAAGATACGAGGTCGATGACATAACTAAGGTTGGTTCACTGTGTTCCGGTCATCCAAGATCACACGTAACGCATTGCATCAAGTATCTACGAGAGTGCTTGTGTCCATTGCCGCCGACACGGTTTTGTCGACACATATTTTTTTTTACACTGTAGGCCTAGCTCAGATTGCCAGTTCCCGTATTTAAAAATGTTCAAAATCTAGTCGTAATAACTCATCTCAGCGACGATGTCAATGTCAAAAATGTAGAATTTAGAGAATTGGAAGTAAGTATTTTTGACAGATTGAGACTGATTATTTATAGAAGGTCAACGTTCTTAAAAATTCGGGAATGTTGGATGTGTCGATATTATGACAACTTTGTCGGACGTTCAATCCCAAATTATTTAATTATAATCCACGTGGTTAAAACGGCTCGATTTTATTTCGTTTAAAAAAAAACTGAATACCTACATCTCCAGATGTTGGATGTGTCGATGTTATGACAGTTTTCTCGGATTTGGACCCCAAATGATTTAGTATTATTTACCCAAACCGGCTTTTAAATGAAGGCTCGGTTTTATTAGAATTTAGTTTTTTTTTTAATTAAACATAGATACAATATTAATTAAATACACTAATTTAATTAATTAAACAAACTCACATTTTTATCAAAGAAATATCGGCCTAATTTATTTGGCAATTACAGACGAGTCCAAGTAGTAATAAATACATAAAAATAAATAATTTCAGTGACAGACTTTCTTGGTCTGAAAAAGGAAAACGAACCTTTCATGTAGTTTATATCGCTTAAACAACGGAATTAACGTTTTCTGTTATATAATAATAAGGTATAACTATGTTTTTATCACATGAGTATATAATTTTATTGGTGTTTTTGTCCTCTTTATGTAAAAAGAACGTGTTTGGAATATATTATTGCAAAGCGTAGCCTATTGTTATGTGGATCTATGATTGTCTATTTCGAGACGTAGGTAATGTTCTCATAACATATTAACTTCTTGAATAATTCATAAATATCCAGTAATATACAATATCGTGATATATACCCACTGATATACCGGGTCAAATTAAATTTGCTATCGAAACTCCGCAGGCGTGATGGGTGGATATATATAAACATGATAATAATTTAATTTGACCCTGTATATATCAGCGAATCCTGCATATACAACCATGCTAACATACGAACTCATTAACATCTTACACAAATGATCATCTTTCGTCTTTGACCAAACAATTATTGAATAATTCATAACACGTGTCTTGGGACGTCTAGGAATTAATTGGCTGACTTTGAAATATTTATTTATTTATTTTATTATAGTCTCATGACCGCATTAGTTTCTAATTTTTGCGTCTATTAAAATCAATTAAAGTTGCTGTGACATCTTATGTAATTTTTTGAAACCTTCCTGACCGGACTGCAGGCATAATGGCCAGTCATCAACGCGGGAGATAATAATAGAGCACAATATGTGTGCAGACACAGGAGTACTCTCTCTTGCCTAAATACTGTGTATATAATAACAACCAACAAAAAATGTACTACACTTATCAATGACTTCACAAATCAAAAGAAAAACCTACAAAAAAATCGACACATCATCAAAAAACACGTGTATCATTGGACAAGCGCATCAATCATACGCACACATGCAAATTCATTAAATAAAGGCTCAGCGCACGTGTAAATATACGACCGCGTTTGTGTGCGGACGCCGAAAGAGTTCAGTGGGCCAAACCAACAGGTTTCAACGCCAGACTATGGATACGACCCCGTTTCCGTCGCCGAACTTGCATAGACTCCGATTGTTTTATTAAAATTATAGTGGAATATAATGTAAATTCCGCATTTTTTTTTTGTAGCGACATTTTTAATGTTTAACATGGTCTATTAAGAACAGTGGTGACCCAGACAGGTGCTTTACTACTGTTATTGTTAGCCTGCATCATCCCACTGCTGGGCAAAGGTATCTCCCCATGACTTCCAGTTCTTTTGATCCAGGGCTAAAGTGGACCACTGGTCGTTTGTTCAGGCAGGTGCTTTACTTTGTGTAAATTATTTCGTCACCACTGCTCTCAAAAACGATAAAGGATAACATCGTGAGGAAACCGGCATGTCCTAGAACCAAAAATTCGAAGACGTCCGTCATCTATCAACCCGCACTGGGCCCACGTGGTAGATTACGGCCCACCCTTACGGACCACATCTCACAGAGAGAAGGCCTGTGTACCAGCAGTGGAAACATTATAAGCTAATTATGCTTGTGGTCTAATTGTGACTCATCTTTGTAGAGTATTTCTGTAGAGAAAATGTGACCTGCTTTCAATCCGCGGTATGGCATACTCGTATCTTATACAAACATAAATTAGTCACAAAATGACAAAACGGAACTTGTTATTTAAGGTATGTAAGTTGGTTGGTAAGTTATTTTGAATAACGTCAATCTTCGAATCCCCTTAGTCGTGCAATGAAAATTAAAATGTCGTAAACTTGAAAATCCGTACCCAAATCATGCAGAATACAAGGGCACCAACTTTCTGTTGAGATAAGACAACGAACTATGGGACACTTAATATAATGCCCTACGTGTCCTGTCAGCTGCACGTTACAGGGACTGATGGACGCTAGTGATGGCGCCAAACACGTAGCCGAATTCTGGGCCGAGTCCATTTAGATTGCCATCGACACGCTAAAAAGAAGAGAGACAACTACACTATTAGTATTACGATCACCAATCATTTTGCCAGGCATGATTGGCAAAGGTAGTTGGTGGCTAAGTAATAACAGCCGCACGGGTCGATCGATCAGGTTAAGCTACGCTTGCCGCGGTTGGTCCGTGGATGGGTGACCGTCTTTACATACCAAGATCCCTCCGTGCATCGGAAAGCACATTAAGTCGTTGGTCCCGGCTGTCATTCGTGGATCTTTGACAGTCGTTATGGGTAGTCAGAAGCCCGAAAATCTGACAACCAGTCTTACCAAGGGGTATCTATTTACCCAGTAGCTGGGTAGTGGAGGTCAGATATACCTACAGTCGCTCCATATAAAATACTGGTATTCAGCTGCATCCAGTTAGACTGGAAGCCGACCCCAACATAGTTGGGAAAGGGCTATAGGCAGGTGATGATGATACGATTATTGCCAAAGGTGGCAATTTTGACATTATTTCCATAACAGCTATACCTAATAAGCTATCCATGTGTTGACCCAGAAAATTACAACCCCTATTACCAACTACTCTACAATATTTACAATTATTCCCCCACAGTACAGCGTCACGATATTACGACCGCCAGATCATAAACGTAGTCAACAAAAGAGATAAGTATGCAGGATCGTCGGATATACTTGAAGTTTATTAAGAAACCGATGGATGTTGTCGACTGAAATTTAATTTGATAAATGAGCTGTTTGTTTTCTATTAATAAAATTAAAATTTATTCGAGAACGTCCATCGGTTTCTTCAACTACATCCGACGATCCAGCATACTCGTCTCTTTTTTTGAGTGTACATAATAAACGCGTAACATCATTACGTAATTATAACATAACTGGGATAACACATAACACCATAGCGCATTCTTCGAGACGAGATAATCTCTAACTTAATGTGTTTTTAGTGGAATTTTAGAACGTGAGAATTGCCCCATAAATGCAGTTGTCTGTTTCTATCTTGGAGCCAAATTTTTCGTTTTCTAAAGTTTGCCATCATAATTCTCAGACGGCATAATAGACTTTTAAGTACAGTAGCCTGCACGTAAGTGGTAACAAATCCAGTATAAGCTGGCATTCTATTATAACTGCGTACCACGTTAGGCCATCTCAAGGCCCAAGTGTTACCATTGACGTGTGGCCTACTGTACAGTCAACAGCAAAAGTAGATTATGAAATTTTGGAGTCACTTTTGGAGTCAAAACTGATCACGAATATATGGCAGCTGTACTAGTAGTAAATGTTTGGTATAATTTACAATCACATTCTTTTGAATCAATTCGACGCCACACAGTTCTGACGCGAACTCCGTTCATTAGTATTGAATTTCTGATTTTCATCATCTACTTTTGCTGTTGACTGTACTATACACAGACTAAAACTCAAAGCACTTATTTAATTAAGGGCTGATTTCTCCATCGCCAGATAACTTTTATTCGAGGAATAAAATTGACGTTTGACTGTTTTTGTATGAAATAACTGTCAAAATTTTAAAATTATTCCTCGAATGAAGTTATCAGTTGATCGAAAAATCAGCCCTAAATCATTTGCAGGCACTTTTCAATTGTCGAGGAATCCGTCAGTAGTTAGAAAGTTGAAGCTAGTGACCCGCCCCAAAAACAAGATCTCTTTGGAACGGACAAGAAACTCCATTGACACTCCCACTGGACCACCACTGATCTTGATTTAAAAGCTTAATCAAAACCTCTTTACGATACCTACTACCAACTACCAATACAATCGTTGTGCGTAGACAACAATCACATTGAAATCAATAGTTTCCTTCTAAACATTGACTTAGCAATGTAAATTAGCCATACACTCTTATAAGGGCTCGCACTCACTGACGTTAAGTCGCCAAATGACTCAACGACGACGCCAAAAATGTCGCCGTGTCGTTTCTGGATGATTCTCGTCAGACGATTATGGGATGGTTACAGCGGGGTATTCACGCAATCGCATTTATAATGAGCCTGGTGTGATTAATTGTGTTGTACGTAATTAATATTTAAATATAGCATAATCAGCCTGTAATGTTCTCACTGCTGGGACACAGGCCTCCTCTCGGTGAGAGGGAGTGGGCGCGGGCCTAATGCGGGTTGGTAGATGTCACAAGTCTTAAAATTCTTGATTCTAGGACATGCCGGTTTTCTCACGATGTTTTCTTCACTTGAGAGCAGTGGTGATGAAATAATGTATACAAAGTAAAGCGTTTGTCAGGATTCGTACGGTCTACGACCTACAACTTGTAAGACCGTTATCACTGCTCCCTCTATTCGCTCTTCATATCATCTGCATCTTTTATGTATTTAATATAGCCCTTCTGTAGGTTATGATAGACTACTACTCCCTAACCACGAATCCGTAGTTTCAGCCGAAGTTTTCATCCGAAGACATTTCCTACATGCAGGGTGTAGGTATTGCAAAACGTAGACCTATCAATCAGAGCGATGGAGTACCTCAATAGTTCACTCAGAAGCCATTGGTCCTGGCTGTCATTTGTAGATCTTTGACTATATAGTTACGTGTAGTCAGACCCCCAAAAGTCTGTCAATCAGACTTGACAAGGGGTATAGCATTACTCGTATTACCCAGTAACTGGGTTGTGGAGGTCAAATATAGGCAGTCGCTCCATGTAAGATACTGGTATTCAGCTGCATCTGGTGAAACTGGAAGCCGATGCAACACAATTGGGAAAAGTCAGGCAGATGATGATGATATTGATGTATTGTATACTCAGTAACTCGTAGAACAGTTTGTGTTCCTTTTACCAATTTGTATTTTATTTTAGTCGGTTACATGTTTTTTTTTAATCTATTATTTATAAACTAGCTGATGCCCACGACTTAAGCTGCGATCCAGGACTATGATCAGGCTTGTCTTCAGCATCAGGCTATGTCCTTCTCCAGGTCATGGTATACTCATGTGCCAAATTTCATCCAAATCTGTTTAGCCGTTTTAGCGTGATATCGTAACAAACAATCACACAAAAATCAAATATTTTCTCTTTCAAATATTACTGTAGATAAATTTAAACGAAGGCAATTCCTTGAATGAATTATTCAAACGTACTTTAGTTGAACATGACCGTAAGACCAAAGATCAAATATATTGAAAAACCATTTGCACGTGTCTCTAAATGTCAACAATACATAATTATTATCTACAATACGTTAAACAAAAAATACATAATTATGTTTTTTATAAAGATTAATTCGTTAGCTTTTTCGTTATCTACACGTGTACAAACAAAACCATTATTTGCCCATTAAATACTAGTCAATGCCTTTCATTCAACAATTTTAACAATGAATCATAGAGCTGAGGTGTCCGAGTGGTTAAGGAGTTGGACTTGAAATCCAATGGGTTATACCCGCGCAGGTTCGAATCCTGTCCTCAGCGAATCTATTCTTTTAAATATTTTAATTATAAATGTACATTTACTAATTCAGAAAGTACTGCAAACAAGCGTATACATAGTACTAACTCGTTTATTTCAGATAAAATATAATGATTTTTTATAGGTTATGTATACACAGTACCTACACGTTCGTTTCAGGCAAAATGTAACGTTTTTCTGGCCTTGTCGCACAGTTGGTCACAGTAACTAAGCTAGGGTACCGCGACCAAACGTAATAGGTTGGGTTAGAACAGTGACCAATCGCGCGAGCCGAGCGAGCGAAGCGAGCGGTCCATGGTAGCGGCGCGGGGCGAGGGAGCGTTATATCCAAGGTAGTGGCAGTTAGAGGCGCGTTCATTATATGAGACTGTTTATTGATATTATTAGGAAAGCAAAATAGGAATTATTAAAGGTTCGATTAAATACGTGCCATTTTCGGCAATAAAAATTCTGCCTTCCATACAAATGTACCCATTTTATGTAAAATCATACATCTTTTCTTTATTGTGAAACGAAACACGATGCATCTTCGTCATTGTAATAGAATGTCATTCGTAATCATAGATTCTTGAGGTTGTAACATCATTAATTAAATTATACTAATTATTATTCGTACCTACATCAATACTATCGTTCGTGGCCTGCATACGATAGCATCAATTAAAATTGTATCAATCAACCTGAAATACTCGGAAGCGATCTAAGTAAGCATATTGTAAAAAAAAAATATTTTCACTATCCCATAAAACACTTCTGCAAATAAATTTCACCCTACGGGGTAATTGCGTGTCGCACAAACAGTAGCAATGGCTTTCATTTTGACAGTTCAACAACATCCGTTGTGTTATTTACGTTGTTGAGCAGACAAATGTTTCGAACATATGAAGCAATGGATTAGCAATATCCTTCAAAAGGATTCAGATTGTGATTGATCCTCAATCCTCAATTAGGGTGTTGGTTAGGGTTACCCTAGAAAACTGGTTTTCCCGCTTTTCTCTATTACCCTCAACGCAGTTCGCGGTTGTGCAAGATGGGTGCAATATAAGTAACTTTGATAGTGACTATTAAAGAAATCCCAATCACAAGGCCACAACACAACTAAACCTAGCTCAGGATAAAAATCTACCTCATAATAACCAGCATCATAAGCACCTAGAAGTGCAACATAAACCTTATAATCAACACTTCTAAACAGCGGCTTTACTGCACGTTCAAGAATTATCTTCGAGCCATGTAATTCACGAAATAACAGTTAAATACGAGAGAAACCTTGGAGATTATTTTGTATAATTGCATGTTTAGGTACTATTTTCGCGTGGCGACCGGAAAGTGCTCATAAGTGATATGGGTGCTCAAATTGTTCACTTCCTATAAAAGAGCTCCCGATTTTAAATATACCTTTTCTTCTGAGATGTCTTGGCATGTAAAGCGGTTACACCTGAACAAAGTACTCCCATATCAAATTTCATCTAAATCTTTGCAGCCATTTTGGAGATTAACTGGAACAGACAGACAGACAGACACAAAATTAGTACCTTATATATTTTTATATGCATTTAGTCATAAGCTGTTATTTTGAGAACAAAAAAGAGACACTTCAATTTTGTTTATTTGCATGTGTATATATTCCCTTTTGGTTCTTGACCCTGATTTGTAACGGGTGACTCAATTGGGCTATTATAAACCTGGTGTTAGACTAGACACGAACATAAAAATGATGATTACACTGAAAATCACTTCACATAACTATGCATAAGCTGGCTCAGAACTTTGTAGGTAAATCAACAATTCAATAAAACCAATTGTGTTTGCCAGACGCAACAAGATAACTCAATCGATTAATTATTAATTACCGAGAAGGTCCGTACGGATTTACCATGTTAGTCACAGAGTTCTATCTAGTCATCAATAAATCACCAAACCGAGGTTAACAACACAATATTTGTCTGGTCCCTGCGACTGAGATTCATTTGTTTTTCACAAACTGGACATCAGGGGGGCTAAAGAAGGAACACGGGTGGGTTTTAGTCAGTAAGAGTCTGACACTCCCTTCCGCTCCACCCAGAGCGGGAGGGGTTATTTGATGTTTTTTTTTTTATCCATCAATAAGTACTTAGTTTACGTAGTTTAGCGTGGAACTTCTTGTGGGTTCAAGTATTAGTTTTGTAGTCGCGCCGTTTGTAATTATTTTTTATTTTTATTTATAAGTGTATAGTTTTTATTTCACTATAATGGATGAAAGAGAAATGGAAGAAATAATAATTATTGGGGTTTGCGCAAGTGAGGAGGAGTAAGCCACCATGCACCACACATGTCCAGCGCGTTTTCGGTCCGGCGACTCCGGTTTCCTCACAATATTTTCAATCACCGTTTTGAGAGCAGTTTATTCAACAATACTAACAGTTCATCTATTTATTATCTCAAAATAACAAGTTTTAATTGATTTTAACACAAAATCCAGTTGTAGCGTTTAAAGTTATTTTATAATATTTACACATTCAAATATTTACAATACTAACATAAAATAATTTCCTTGTCAACAGAAAGAAGATGTCATCATTGTGATCGGGACCAGCGCACGCACAATCCAAGATGGCGGTCTGTTCAGCCGCCGTGATCATCGAGAAAGCCAACAAGTACTATGGCAGGCCTGACAAAGCTGACTTCAAGCCTGTCCTTAAGGATATGGACATGGTTGTTGATAGGGGAATTATGTAAGTACCTACTAATACTGGAAACGTTAAAAAAATATATATACTCCATTGGTACGCTTGCCAAGAATCGCTAAACATCTCTTGCAAATAAAAAATCGCAGCAGCAACTTCAGTTAGCCAACCAAAATCATATAAAACCTGCCGGGTCTAACTAAGGGGGGGGGGGGTAACTATCAGTAGCAATGGGTTTCATCTTGACAGTTCAACAACATTCATTGCGTTATTTACGTTGTGGAGCAGACACATTTTTCGAACATATGAAGCAATGGATTAGCAATATCCTTCAAAATGATTCAGATTGAGATCGATAGTGTATTGCGCAATTAGGGTGCTGGATCGTGGACTGTGTCTGTCACAATAGAAATAATATATTAAAACAAGACTCTTTACATAGAAAGAAAAAAGAGAGAAAATAACGTTTAATTGCACTAATTGAGACGCATAAAGAAATTTAAAAAAATAAAGCACTCATAGCTGTTGATAGATCTAAAGGCAGTCTTGCGGAGTTTTTTTGAGAATTATGAGTCATGGTTACGCTTTAAAAAGTTCGTAAATTATTGACACTCATGAAAAATCTAACAAAATCAATAATTTTCCACAGATACGGTCTACTCGGACCTTCAGGATGTGGCAAGACCACGTTACTGTCCTGCATAGTGGGCAGGAGGAAACTAGACAGTGGAAATGTCTGGGTCCTCGGTGGAAGACCTGGAGAGAAAGGCAGCGGTGTGCCCGGACCCAGGGTTGGGTATATGCCTCAGGTATGTGTCATACTATCTTAAGTTTATCTACTCAATAATTCAACATCTGCCTAGCCTTATTCCAACTATGTTTAGGTCGACTTCCAGTCAGCTGAATAACAGTATCCTCTACATCCGATTTACTGACCCGATCCGATTTTTTTACCGTACGTATCTTTGGTAAGATTGGTTGTCAGACTTTAGGACTCCTGAGTACCTGGAATGACTGTCAATGATCTACCGAATGACAGTCGGGACCAACGGTTTAACGCGCTTTTCAAGACACGAGGGGTCTTCGTACGTAATGATGTCACCTATCCACGGACTAACCTCGGCAATCGTAACTTAACCTTGATCGACTCGTGTGGCTGTTATTACTTAGCCACTAGCCACTCTGTCTACTAAATAACCCACCGGATGGAAAGCGTCTACCGCCGCTTTTAAAAACTTGCAACACCGAACGGTTTGTGGCGGCCGATGCGTTTTCGACATTAGACAGTTTAGAAGTCTCATGTGTGATTGCATCAACCTTCATATCGTACAAATTGAATGCAGCCTTTACTGGTGACAATATCTAGTGAAATTGATGGTTTATATACGGTGGTATATCTTTAACCAGATGCTGAAATGTACTGCTAAATCTATAATTATTTACTTATAAAATGCAATCGACGACATTGGGGGAAACACCCCTTCCAAAGCACAACTTGGAAAAGGCTTATTTCTAGCAGGGGATTGCGATATGCTGATTTGCTTAATCTCTATTTAGAACATAGGCCAATGTCTGTTAGAGCGAGGCTCAGGGGAGGCCCGTTTACAGTCTTCCCAGGGATGTTCCCTACAAGAGTTGCACGGGGGGGTTCCGGAAATGGTATTTTAAGGAGAAATTGGTCTTTTATTGGGTCTTAGTGAGGTAAAAAACAAAAAACAAAAAAAAGGTACAAACATTAGCCTAACTTATTGCATCAACAAAGTAGTCTTAACAAGAAAATTTTCTTTTTTCCCCAGGACATAGCGCTAGTTGGCGAATTCACAGTCCGCGACGCAATATACTACTTCGGCCGGATCTACGGCATGCAGATGGAAAAGATGGTGGAACGATTTGAGTTCCTCTCCAACCTTCTAGACCTGCCCAGTGGAAACCGCCTTATTAAGACCCTGTCTGGGGGTCAGCAGAGAAGGGTGTCCTTGGCGGCTGCCCTGGTGCATGAACCTGAACTTCTCATATTGGATGAGCCGACAGTTGGATTGGATCCGGTGTTGAGAGAAAGGTTAGTTATAATATGAATGTGATCTCTTAGTGTCAGAATTGAAGAACAAAACTGGTAGGGCTTTGTTTGGAATGGCGATGTCAATCTGCCTAGCCTTTTCCCAACTATGTTGGGGTCGGCTTCCAGTCTAACCGGATGCAGCTGAATACCAGTATTTTATATGGAGCGACTGCGTATCTGACCTCCACAACCCAGTTACTGGGAAATGTATGGACAAAATAATCTTATTCAAAGGCAACGGTTAGGCTTTAGGATTGAGGGACCAAAAACTTTGTAAGACAAAATATGGTTTGCCATAGCGGAGAATAACTACTCAAACTTATGTTTCAAATTAATATTATTTCAAGTTAAACAAATATTAACTTTATTTTAATGGTAAGTAATTAAGTTGATTTCAAAATGACTAGCACTACTGCACTACTGAAAAATTTATAAAAATGTTTGAAGTTGTAGCGTAAACTGAACTTTATTTTCTTAGGTTTGGTTAGGTTACTGTAAACCCTTTACACAGAAATAGGAGCCCCGCGAAGTGGGGCTCCGTCGCCATAGGATGCAAGGGCGAGCAAATGAGAATACAAATACCTTTACCTAGGTATTTTACAATAAAATGGAGTTTTAATTTTGGTGATAATTTACTAATGCAAAAGTGTATCTATTTGTTACCTCTTCACGCTTAAACCACTGAACCGATTTAGATGAAATTTGGTATAGAGATTGTTTGAGTCCCGGGAAAGGACATAGGATAGTTTTTATCTAGATATTCCCACGGAAAACTTATGCGGGTGAAACCGCGAGGCGCTGCTAGTAATTCATATTTAAAACTTAGAACACAGACTTTATTAGTAAAAATCTGGCACGTATATACCTACTTATAATATTTACATTACTATGAAATAATTCTTATTATATTACAAATACATATTTGACGTCACGTAGGTATATATCTACTTATAATATTTGCATTATTATGTAATAATTCCTATTCAAATTAAAACTCCAAATGACATATTGACGCTAATTCGCTCAATTATAGACACGATTTGACACAAAGTAATGCTATTATGTGAAAAGGAAATAAAAATTAACACTGAATAATACTTAAAGATTTTTTCCTACTGTTTTTTTGCTGAATAATGTGCTGAAGTCAAAACTATTCATTTTGGTAAGTATGATAAACGGCTATCAACACGATTGTCGTCGACAACTAATTCTACAAACTTAAAGTTTCAAGTATCAACTAAATGCGTCATCAACTTATAAGTTGATGACGCATTTAGTTGATACGTTACTGAAGAAAAAATGCCTGAAAAGAGATTCATTCAAGTATCTTCAGAGATTAGATCATCTAGGTTTTCATCGTTCTACTTTAATAGGTACAGATGGTAAATGGAATGGTTAGTTAGAAAGTTAGTCCCGGTGCATCGCCATAGCATATGATCCTGGATAGATTAGAGGTGATAAGCGCAGGTCCCCGAAAACCTTTCTCTAAAAGAAAAGAAAGAGAAAATAAAATTTAAACATATAAGAATATAGCACATACTAATTCCACACAATTAACATACTGTTATATAGTTCAAATTAAGATTCAATAGTTATAATAACAGTATTATGTGCCTCATGGCTGCGCAAATTAAGCTCTAGAAAGCAACAGGAATCAAATCAAATCATGAGTCGTTTATTCAAACTAGGCTGAGAATCAGCACTTTTCGAACGTCAAAATTACAAAAGACAGTCCCCCAAAACGCCCGCCCTGGGCTTTAAATCTAGAATACTTTGTTGTCTTTTGTTCCTCTGGATATCTCTCTCCTTTTGCTAAAATAAGGATGTATTTATGTAAATCATCCATTTTCCTAAGATGGCAGGAGCGATAAATACATAGTACCTACAGTAATATGTATTTATCGCTTTGGAAAATCCTGGTACAATAGGTAGCATCCCCCGATACTACACATCGGGGATGCTACTGTACCAGAATTAATGAATAAAAGACTATTTACTTTTATATTGCGTATTTTTTTTAATTATATAATTTTTTATGATCTTTAAATTAATAAAAACAATATTATATCTCCTTAGCTTCTTAGCCAAATCTGACGCCTACTGTGTTCTTAAACTAAATTATTGTTTTTTTCGTATTTCTTGCCAATCATTTTTAACGGACTCGCGGAGGCTGCATGTAAGCACCAAATAGACTATAATCTTTACAGTACCTACGGCCACGATCGCTTACCCAAAATAGTTTCCGTGCTTCGAGCACATGAGGTGAACAGACATTCTTCAAAAAGTCACTCAACATACAGAACTAACCGATGCAGTGTAAGCTTTACCTTACAATTCATAAATTACGCAATGCCAAGCAAAAAATGTGTCATCTTATAAAATAATTATGTGTGAATTGTCGCGTAGATTTATCAGAGTACAAAGGAACGTTTCAAGGTTTCTTTCAACAATAAAATATGTTGATAACTCTTGAATTTACAGCAGGAAAATGACATTTAAAATGAAAAAGCTATTTTAAGTTATAAGTACATAAGTAGATTTGAATTTTGATACAAAACGAGGCTTGCATCATCGCCTTTTCAGGGGTTTCACGAGATGTCAAAACTGAAATTTTCATAAGTGTACAAATTCTTGAATTCTGGCCAAAAATCCCAATACCTATTGATGAACGTTAGTGTACTTTTCGAACCTAAGGAAAAGTACATTTTTAAAAGATTTTGAAACCGTATAGATAAGTCCTTTACCTTAATTAAATCTCATTGATTCACCGAGATATACACTTACCTACACCTTGATTTAAAATAATAATAATATTTAATATAATCGCTACCTGTCTGCGTTTGGGCGCTCCTTGCGGGGCTCCGCATCGCTGTCAGTGCGGTGAAGCTGTCGACTGCCTCGGGCACCATGGCCTATCCTGCAGTAGGAGCGCAGGCCGGATAGCACGGCACGCCAGCATTAATGACATCATCGGTCGTGCTCTTGTCACCGCCGGGGTGCCAGCTGTTTTAGAACCCAACGGTCTGGCACGCGACGATGGAAAGAGACCAGACGGAATGACCATAATGCCCTGGAAGTTAGGCAGACCTTTGGTGTGGGATGCAACATGTGTCGACACCCTTGCGCCATCCCATCTTCCTAGTACGGTGGGCTGTGCTGGGGCGGCTGCTGCAGGTGCAGAAAACCTCAAACGGCGAAAATATTGCAACCTAATTGGGAGTTATATGTTCGAGCCGTTTGGGGTTGAAACACTAGGGCCATGGGGTCCGAGTGCCCACTTGGTTTTTCGAGATATCGCCAAGCGGTTAGTCGACTCTTCACGTGACCAGAGGGCTGGCCTATTTCTTGGCCAAAGAATTAGCATTGCCATACAACGTGGCAATGCTGCCAGCCTTTTGGGCACTGTTCCTGTTGACAGCGATGCGGACGAATTCTTTGATGCCCTATGATTATTTTACTTATTTTTTTATATAAATGTACATATTATTATAGTTTATATGTTATCTTAAATTATAGAAATAAATTATCTATTACAAATATCTATTGTTTGGACTAAAAAATTAAAACACTAGTGCTACAATATGTTGCTTGTATAATATGTACATTTATATGAAAAAAGAAGCAAAAGAATCATAGGGCATCAAAAAATTCGTCCGCATCGCTGTCAACAGGAACAGTGCCCAAAAGCCTGGCAGCATTGCCACGTTGTATGGCGATGCTGATTCTTTGGCCAAGAAAGAGGCCAGCCCTCTGGTCACATGAAGAGTCGACCAACCGCTTGGCAATATCCCGAAAAACCAAAAGCACCTTGATTTTGAATAACCTATAGATCCCATAACAGAACACGTCCATTCCACATCGTCTTCATTTTATTGCAACGAGCAACCTAGAAGATAGCTCATATTCTGGTTAAGATTAATTCGTAACACGCATAATATGGCAATTGATCGCAATGCCTTTCATTTGGACAGTTCAGTCACGTACATTGCATTATTTATGTTGCTGAGCAGAAGAATTTTTCAAACATAAGAAGCAATGGATTAGGAATTTCCTTCAAAACCTTCGGATTGTGATTGAAGGTGTGTTACGCAATTAGGGTCATTAAACGACCCCAGACGTGATAACAATAAAATTTCTATTGAGTCTCGTTCAGTGTCCTTCAGTGGGTTAATAAGTCTGAAATCGCCAATCCGTCTTGAGCAAGCGAAGTGATCAATGTCCATGCCTTCTCTGGACAATAGAAAGCTAGTATAACATAATCAGCCTATATTGTCCCCACTGCTGTGACACAGGACTCCTCTCTGTGAGAGTGAGTGGACCGTAAGCCACCACGTGAGTCCAGTGCGGATTGGTAGATATCACATATGTCTTCGAATTTTTGGTTCTAGGACATGTCGGTTTCGTCACGATGTTTCTGTTTTGAGTGCAGTGGTGACGAAATAATTTACACAAAGTAAAGCACCTGTCTAAGTTCGAACCTACGACCTGCAACTCGTAAGGCAAGCCGTTACCATTGGGCCACCACTGCTCTTCTAGGTTAGTATTATTAATTTTAGAGTCGTTGCTGCCCAGTCTGCCAGACGTGAGCCGTCCCTGCGGGGTAATTGCGTAAAACACTATCAGTAGCAATGGCTTTCATTTTGACAGTTCAAAAACATTCATTGCGTTATTGACGTTGATGAGCAGACACATTTTTCGAACATATGAAGTAATGGATTAGCAATATCCTTCAAAATTATTCAGATTGAGATTGAAAGTGTGTGTAGTGATCAATGCTCAAGAATACCTTCTCTTGACAATTATCGGCTGGTATTATTAATGTTAGAATCGTTGTTCCCCAGGGTCTGCTAGACGTGAGCCATCCCTTTTTACAGGCAAAACATACTGTGACAATAAGACTATTGCCCCAAAAACTTTCTTTCCTTTTTTTTCTAGCCTGCGCTGTCCCACTCCTGGGCAAAAGCCTCCCTCCATTCGATCCATCTTTCGCGAGCCCGCGTGGCTTCCTTCCGTTTTGACGGAACCTGTCTAGCTCGTCCCGCCATCTCCTACGTGGTCTACCGCAACCCCGCCTCACTGTCTCAAGGCACCAATTCTGTGTTATTTGGGCCCACTGCCCAGTCCCATTTAAGTTGAGCAGCCTTTTAAGCCACGTCAACTATCTTTGTTTTGGAGCGCAGTATTGTGTTTCGGACACGATCTGTTAATTTTAACGCCTAGTATATTGCGCTCCATTGCTCGTTGGCAGACCTTGAGTTTGGACTTCTGGATGTTAGTCAAAGACCAAGTTTGTGCAACATAGGTTAAGATGGGAAGAATACACATGTCAACAATAACAATACGAAAACAAGCCTTTCCTTAACAATACGAAATAACATTGCCCAAATAACATAATAAGTATTGTCTTATCGCGGATGTCCATTGTTTCAAATCACAATGAGTGAAGCTTGATCACTGAATACCATCTATTGTCCATCAGTAAACATTACGTCAGAGACTATAGAATTTCTTTTGGAAAAGCTGACTTAATTAGATCTCTTGGAATAAGAAATCACCTTGGAGTTTAATTTTGGACAGTATTTATTTCTAGGGGTTCGCGGCTAATTAATAATAGTCGCACGGGTCGATTGAAGGTAAAGCTACGCTTGCTGCGGTCGGGTCGTGGATGGGTGACCATCCTTTACATATCGAGATCGCTCCGTGCTTCGGAAAGCATGTTAAGCCGTTGGTCCCAGCTGTCGTTCGTAGATCTTTGAGAGTATTAATTTATAGTTACCTACAGGTAGTCAGAAGCCCAAAAGTCTGGCAACCAGTCTTAGCAAGGGGTATCGTATTACCCAGTGCCTATTTGAAATAAATGATTGTACTTTGAATTTGACCAGTAACTGGGTTGTGGAGGTCACATAGGCAGTCGCACCATGTAAAAAAATGGTAACTAGGTATTCAGCTGCATCCGGTTAGACTGAAAGCCGACGCCAACATGGGAAAAGGCTAAGCAGTTGACGCACCAAAGAAGACTAAAAAGATTAAAAATCCTTTAATAAGTTGCAAATAAGGTCTATTGTTCAAAAACATTAATTCTTTTATTTCTAGTCACGTATCATATTTACATGCAATAAATCTTTCAGATCATAATACCTATAGCAGTGTTCATAATCACACTAATATTATAAAGGCGAAAGTTTGTGAGTGTATGTGTGTGTTTATATGTTTGTTACTTCTTCACGCTCAAACGGCTGGACCAATTTTGATAAAATTTTGTATGGAGGTAGCTGACACCCTGGATTAACATATAGGCTTCTTTTTATCCCGATATTCCCACGGGATCGACATTTACGCGGGTGAATCCGCGGGGTGCAGCTAGTCTCAGATAATTTACATTCCATAACCACTCATCAGAGAGGGGTCCGTGGCTAAATAATAACAGCCGCACAGGTCGATCGATCAGGTTAAGCTACGCTTGCCGCGGTTGGGCTGTGGATGGGTGACCATCTTTACATACTGAGACCCCTCCGTGCCTCGGAAAGCACGTTAAGCTGTTGGTCCCGGCTGTCATTCCTGGATCTTTGACAGTCGTTACGGGTAGTCAGAAGCCCGAAAGTCTGACAACCAGTCTTACCAAGGGGTATCGTATTACCCAGTAACTGGGTTGTGGAGGTCAGATCGGCAGTCGCTCCATGTAAAATACTGGTATTCAGCTGCATCCGGTTAGACTGGAAGCCGACCCCAACATAGTTGGGAAAAGGCTAGGCAGATGATGAACCACTCATCAGTTATCTACTTTAGTGCAATATATTCTAAGTTGATATTTGAGTGACCACTTGTAACAAAAACGTCCTAATACGTTTTTGGTTGCAATGAAATTTGACCTTTGTTAAGTATGACATTCAGTTTTTTGTTCAATAACTTGAAAATTAACTCAAAGTCTTCATTAAAATATTATTATTATTATTTATTCATACTTTATTGTACACCACAAAAATACATAACATGAAAAAAATACATCAAACACTAGAAAAAGTTACCTATGTTATTCTTTTACATACTTCTCACACAATTAATTATCATTTTTTTTGGCAATTAAGGCAACACAAACATAAAAATAAAAAAGTAATTAAAAACCTAAAAAAACCCGACTGCGGTAAAAACCGTTA
This sequence comes from Hydraecia micacea, assembly GCA_914767645.1. Classification (NCBI taxonomy): domain Eukaryota; kingdom Metazoa; phylum Arthropoda; class Insecta; order Lepidoptera; family Noctuidae; genus Hydraecia; species Hydraecia micacea. The sequence continues at coordinate 4,216,608 of OU611798.1, forward strand.
AGTTAAAAAAAAACTGAAAAGCTAAAAACCAGCCCATTTTAAATTAAATAAAAGTTGGAAGCAGGCGGGACCCAATTGAATTTGAAAATATAATAAAAATCGTATGGGTCCCGCCTAGTTCCGACTTTAATTTAATTTTTGATTTGTCACTTCGAATTACCCATATAAGTTGTATATATATTTTGTAATCACCTTTTAAAACCCTTTATTTTGAGAATAGGTATAGAGAAAAAAAAAATTTGAAGACATAATATGGCGCCAAAAATCGGCCATTTTATTTTTATTCAATTTTGATACACCCAGTGTCACTCTCACAATTAAGACGAATCTAATGGCACCTCAAGCTGAAATCGATCAAGCCGTTTAGCCTACAGAGCGTGCCAAAGAAATATACATACTCGTACATCCACGCCGTATAACGGAAATATTACACAGGGCGATGACTAGCAGTTACCGTATCCAAAGTCCGGCAATGACCGTTAATAGGGTTCTTTCTTTCCACATCGACCTTCACTTTCAGACACGTTCTTTCATCACGCTAATTGGTTAATCATAACTTCATAAGCTGTGCAATCATGACCAAGCAGTTTCCTTCTACTTAAAGTATAGATTTTCGTCATATTTGGTAAGTAATATTCAAAAAGTTCCGATTTGTGTGTCATTCTTCTGTTGATTTGAAAATAAGAAGCAAAATCACGATATTGTTGACAACTCTTGACATAGAATAATCGAGAATAATCAGCTTACACGGCTGGGACACAGGCCTCCTCTCTGTGAGAGGGAGTGGACCGTAATCTACCACGCGGGCCCAGCGCTGGTTGGATTACTATTGACATAGCTTTGTTATCAATTATTATTAAACTGTGTGGTTCTGTAAATCTTTTTCCAATAGTAAAACACTTAAAAGAAAAGAATAGAAGTCTCATATGTCCTAATCCTGGTCATGGTCCATCCGTGTAGGTACTAAAGAAGAATGGCAGGACTCCATGTAATTTGTGTGTCGCACTTAAACTTTGCGGACATTCGTACAAATACTCTCAAAACATAGATCTCGGTCAAATTAAGATAAAAGGTAATCACGGCATACTTTTTATTAATAATGGGTTTCGCTAGAAAAACGTTGTTTAGGGACCAGGTGGCTCCGTTTATATAGACCCCATGACTGTAAACTAAAGATCATATTATGCAGTACCTATATGGCATTCAAAGATGGCGGAAGTCCAAATCCGGATCTACGGTTAAGGCATGAAAAGGTAACAGCCAGACAAACAAAGTTAGTTTCGCATTTATAATATTATAGTGTATGGATGAATGGGGGTGCACGAAACAATTACCCAACTAACCCTTAAATACAAATCTCTTTTAAGAACCAATCTTAATCGAACCTGAAGGACCAAAACCAAATCGTAATCTTTATGAAATGAAACCTTAATAACAATTGAAACATTCAATTCAGCCTATCGCAGTCCACTGCAGGACATAGGCCTCTCCCAGGCTGCACCACTACACCCTGTCCCCCGCCTTCCGCGTCCAGTCTGTCCCAGCCACTTTTTTGAGGTCATCGGTCCATCGTCGCTGGCGGGCGGCCCAGCTACGCTTGCCCATACACGGTCTCCACTCCAGGACTCGTCTGCTCCACCGGCCATCGGTCCTTCGACAAACATGGCCACCCCACTGCCACTTTGAAACACACGCATTGAAACAAAGCAAAAACATTTTCATGACGTGTTTAAAAAATGTGTGCGAATTTATGATTGTTTTTATTCTCAGTCGTCAATGATATAAATAGCTTTTAACACTTATAATAACTTAGCGCGTCTTTTATTTATTTAACATGCGCAATGCGTTGACGCAATCATTTCCTTTGCAAGGCTACCAAAACATTATTAAAACAAACATAAAGTTTAAGATTACGAGTCTCCTTATTGTCAAGGTTTAAGGGGCTTACAGGACCTAAACGCAAAAAACGCAAGTTTTAGAAACAATAAAAGTATAATGATCGACAACAGTAAACAAAATAAAAAAAATATATGATATTCTTCAGGATATATGCTAGGTAGATAGTGTGTTGAAAACATAAGTAATACGCGTATAACTTATTTGGTACGATAGAAAAAAATCATAAAGATACCTCTAAAAACTTTCTTTTTGCAATAAAAACCATACTAATATACATACAATCATTAAGGTTTTTTTTTCAGATTGTTCTACAAGCAACATACAAAAATTCTAGTGTTTTAATTTTTTTGTCCAAACAATACATTTTTCGTAAATAGATAATTGCTTCATATTTTGCAATAAATTACCAGCGTTGTGTCCATAGATATATTTACATTTCTATGGTTGTGTCATCGCGCATCTCTTTCTTTTCTATGCAGTCCGACAGTGACCGCGCTTTAGGTCATGTAATCCTCTTAAATGCAAACAATGAAAATATCAAAAGAAATCTTCTTTAGGTTTCATTTTGTTCGTATTAATTCAAATTAGATTACTGCCTCGTTGATCTAGTGCTCGCAAGCGCAGATTCGATTCCCAGGTTGGGAAAAGTGTTATTGGGTTTTTCAATCAGCCCGGAGTCTGTATTTGTGCCCGGTTGATAGTAATATTCTCGCCCCCTATTACATGGGATAAATGATTTATTTCTGTAAGTAGGTTTGTACAAACACTTTTACACGTCAATCATAATTTTTTAAGCTAGATGAGGTCGGCGTTTCCTATCTGACTACTCTGAGAAGAAAGGCCGAAACAAACTCAGAGGTCACAGTCTCTTTTAAAGTCCAGAGAAAATCTTGGCCAGATCATGTGAAGACCATTGAGATTGGTGTCTGAAATGGTCTTTTGGGACTTAAACAACTGGCGAAATGTGGGTGTACTATAGGTACACCTCTGCCTAAAACTATTGAGATTACAGGCGTGTTATGATAATTCAAGCTTTAATGAAAAATGTAAATTTTATACTTCTTTAATATTTAATGACTTAAAACCTATGTATATTTGGAACTTAGAACCGAAAAATATGATGTTACTTCGGCGTACACAAAGGCCCTATTCTATTACTAGCTGTTGCTCGCGACTTCGTCTGCGATCCAGGATCAAAAGTAGCCTATGTCCTTACCCAGGTCATGGTCTATCTGTGTGCCAAATATCATCCAAATCCATTCAGCCGTTTTAGCGTGAAAGCGTAACAAACAAACTTACTTTCGCATTTATAATATTAGTTAGGATACTAAGCCTATATTTTATACCAATAGGAAGTGTAACAATTCTAACTGAATTACTTTTTCAGTTCCTTAATAATAACGCAGATTTATGACTACCTCGTTGGTCTAGTGTTCGCAAGCTCTAAGGCTGAGCATGCGCTCCTGCCCTCCTGGGTTCGATTCCCGGGTCGGTCAAAGTATTATTGGGTTTTTCAATCTGCAATCCCCAAGTAGCAGCCCGGAGTCTGGAATTGTGCCCGGTTGATGGCAATAGGGTCTCCCCTATTACATAGGACTTAAAACATAACTGGCGAAATATGGGTGTACCTCTGCCTTAACCCTTCAGGGAATACAGGCTTGATGTTATGTAAAATTAAAGACGTGATGTCCACCACGATGTGGTGGATTACGGCCCACTCCCTCTCACAGAGAGGAGGTGTATCAGCAGTGGGGCATTATGGCTGATAATGTAATTGCATATAGGTACGATACACAGGCACATGATTATTTTGAGCGTGAGGTGAATGCGCAGCGGTAGACCGCGAAATTCAAATTTTCTTACGTTTTTTGCAATTTGCAGGCCAGTGTCAGGTTGTATTTTGATCAAAATTTGATTCGCGACTATAACAGGTACGTATTTACAGAATTATAATCATTAGAATCATTAATACATCTTTCTAAGTTAGATTTGTACCACTAAGCAGTTTTCCATAAGAGATTTGTTGTCGTGGTACAAATCTAACTTAGAAAGATGTATTAATGATTCTAATGATTATAATTCTGTAAATACGTACCTGTTATAGTCGCGAATCAAATTTTGATCAAAATACAACCTGACACTGATCTGAAAATTGCAAAAAACGTAAGTAAATTTGAATTTCGTGGGCTACCCTGGCACTTCCCCCTTAACACGTTCAGCCCCTCTCGTGAGGAGCGCATTATGACACAATATTTGTACAAAATTGATAAACATTCTGCTCTTCAAGTATCCTAGTGTTATAATAGGGATGACGACTAACTTTTTTTTCTTCGTCTATCAGGTAGATTATTAAAAAGTATTGGGCACGTATTGCTTGGCAAAAAAGAGTGTGGAATAAATGAGGTCGCCAGTATCGCTCCTGTGGCAACCCGAAATACTACGACTCAACAGTTTTTGATACTTGGTATTTTTGGGGATATGATCCCAATCCCGAGTGGGTACTTGGGATTGGAATTGAGTATCAAAAACTGTGGTTCAGTCCCTCAGACGCTACGCAAACACCATGGAAGGTTTCAATGTCCAGTATAAACAATGTTATTAGTGGGCGCTGAAGCCTTGCACTAAAGCGGTGTAGTAGGTACCCACAGACAGATAATCATGCTCTCGATAGCAGTCTAACAGTGGTATTGTTAGTAATTGTCGATAATAGTTTGGTTACAGGGATAATGAAAGAACACGGTTTGTTTGAAGTTTTATTTTAATACCAAAAATTCAATCAGACGAATCGAAAACACTTTCATCTAAGTATTCAATCCCAGAAAAGCTCACATTTTGTCTAGAGCTTCCTGCAACTTCAGAATCACTAGGATATTCTAATTCTGATAAATCACTGCTACTGCTACTGTCATCTCTGAGATTTATTACCAATCGTTCTATCTGTTCATACATAGTCACACCACACCTCTGTCATAATATTCTTTTTCTATTTTCATTACATGCTTGCATGAATTTTTCCAGTCTTCGGCAGTAATGTTTGAAGATGCTTGTTCAGCAGCCACCTATGCTTTTTCAAAGTGTAAAAGAAATGAAACTTTTGTCTAATTGCACATAAATCGAAATCATCTAAATCTTTCTTTGGACGACCTTTGCGATGTTTTCCCGGTGTTGAAAAAATACCATTATTTTTTTCACCTTCCTCAACAATTTTTCTTACTGTGTTGACAGATTTACCTAAACAAAAAAAACTGTATTTTATTATTAATTCCATGTTAATTATCTTCAAGTATCAATCATAGAGGTTAGCGTATACGAGACTTGTCAAACTACAAAACATAACCTAAATTTTCAATTTTTGTAATCAACTCTAAAAGTTACTTAAATCTGGATACCAACAAAACTACGCATTGGAAACATTTATAAAAACTTATTTAAGGTACAATAACTTATTTATGGCACATAAATACCTGTAATATCGGCAGTTCTTTGATAAACATTCTCGATATCGGACAAAACTTGTCCCGCTTGAGATTCGGCCAAACACCGCGAAAAGACGTGGTAAATCAGTGCTCTGCCACTACTACGAATAGTTTTATTGATTTTGAATAGTTAATTATGCAACGAAAGTTGATAATTTTTAGAAATCTATGAAAAACGACTAGGATATACGCATTATTGACACAGAATGTACTAGCAGTTGACAACTAAAGCAATGTTGCCACAACCATCGATTTTTAGTTCCAGCTGTCACCGCGTCAGACTCTTTTTTGCCAAGCTGTATTTTTTCTTTTTTCACATAATCAAAACATTACAGAGATATATATTGATTTGAAATGTCGCATGACGTCACGTGTTGGTACAATTTTTAGCTACACGTGACGTCACGAGCCCCCACTCCCAAACTTTGACACGCTTTATCTTTGTAATTTTTTGGTTGATTGACACAAGAAAAAATATGTATCCATTATTTTTTGATAATCTAACTGACGGACTAAATAGAATTTCGTTTACTTTACCCCATCGTCATCCCTATTATAAGATTAAATACAAACGTCAAAACACTACGTCTCGTACTATTTATTCTGTGACGTCGACTTGTTAACTTTGAACGTTGCGTACGTTTGCGTACGCGCTTGTGAGTGTGTAGTAGATGACAACAATAAGCCACCAAAATTAGGTTTGTTGTGGCTCTCGATGTTTGGCACTTGCAAGTGTTGCGGCAAAAAAGTTTCAACTAATGGAATTTCCTATGGCATCCTGGCGTTGTGATATTTTTATTAGCCGTGATTTTAGTTTGTTTATAGTTTTAGTTAAGTTAGGTTTTAATTTTGTTAATAAATTAGGTAAGTATTAGTTATTAATTGCTTAGGTACTTATTAAGTATTTTAATTTGCATCAAGAGATCTAAAATTAAAGAATCTTGATAGTCAAACATGCAAAAAAAACTATGGATAAATATTTGAAAACACTAGACGACAAAAGCCATGATTAGACATTGTTTTAACAATAAAATAAGTAAGTAAGGTATTCCCGAGCCTAGCGTACCTATTGCCGCGCCTTTTAGTTTATTTTTTTTAAATGGCGGCCTCTAATGAAACTTATAATCAATCGATAACTGACATCAATGCAAACGGAAAATATAATAGAACCAAAACTGTCATGTTCCCGTGATGTTAACGTTCAAAGTTGGTCACGTGACATCCATATTTTTTTAACTTGCTTGCATCTTGTTGCATTGATGTTTGAAATAGTCACTCCGACAGTTTAAAGAAGTTTGAAAAAAAAAACGTTGCTAGTCAAAACAACTGTAAATTTGTCGCAACAATCAAGTCGTACCTGTCCGGTACACCAGCGTCATTTATTTGCGCTTGACAGACTCTAGCCTGAATTAGTGGGAGTCGAGGAGAGCGTGCAGCGAGGTGGAGCAGCTCTCTTGGAAATTGGACATCGTACGAACAACATGTGCTCAGAAAGTCTCGCGTTCCGTATCTAGTTGTGTCGTGTACCGGTGTACCTACAGTGTGTGTCTCGCTAGTGTGACTAACTTGTTCGTAAATTAAAATCTGATTTGAACTGCAAACAGTTATTCTATTGCGCAATAACCAACACTACACATAGTACGCCCACAGTAGATAAGATATAGCTGATGACAACTAGGGACAGACGTTACCTTCGCCGTCATATTCACATTCCTAGTAAACTAACAATTTATCCGACTAACCTCTAACATATGACCTTTTAATAAAGCAATCAAAATAACAAATGATCGGAAGAGACCTTCGCGAATACTCAAAAAGTCACCAATTTTAATATTCAGATGACCTATAAACAGCTTGTTAACGTTACGAGACAAATATTTCTCATCCTTGTGCTGAATCAATGTCAAGAGAAACCAACACACCTGACCCTTTAGTACAAAGAAACGGTTTCACAATTTCAATTCACATGTCATTTAAAAACTCAGAAATATTACCTTAAAAGGAATAATTTTTCTTTTGTTTGGCCATGACATAGAGACTCTCTGAAAGGGCTACCTTTTGACATTTAGTGGTTCTGTCACTGTCATACGTTAACTTGCCTGTTTGATAAAATAATTATTATTTTTCGTCAATTCTTTATAAGCCTGTCTACATACTTGAGTAGTTTTCTTTTAGTCAAACATAATAACAAATAGACTATTGTATACTAAACACTTTGCCAGCGACTTTGTCGTCCTATACTTCCTAAATCAAAGGGAAAAAAAATCCTAATAAAAATCCTATTATCATCCCAAGGGAAAATAATTTTGAAAAAAACCGCCATTATTCCTTGTCTACATCATAAATGGAACCTCTGCGCTTTTCAGCCAAGGATTTGGGCTGGACGTTAATAGTCAGTTTTTAAGTGAGTGAGTGAAGGCTTCTTTTTCTTTGTGTAGGTATTTATGTAGGGTTCAGACAACATGCCATGTTGTAGCTAATTACTTCTTAGGAAATTTTAAGAGCTAGAGTTTCGAAATTATTTTCGTAATAATAACTAGCTAAATCCCCCATTCACCCTCTTAGGGGTGGAATTTCGAAAAACCCACCCCTCAACCCCTTTCTTTGTGGATACCTACTCTTTACAAAGAACACACCCTCCGAATTCCAAGTCTCTAGGACCAGCGGTTTAAGCTGTGCGTTGATATATCAGTCAGGACTTTGATATATAGATTGTCGAAAGATTTTGATGGGAGCAAAATCACCATCATCCACAGTCCGACTTCATCCACTAGATACTATACTCTCTTTTTCTGTGCCAATCCCCTCGCTCCTGTTCCTGCTTCATCCAGGTTCTACCCGCGATGGCAACAAATGAACCTATTGAATGATAACTGAATTTTGGTCCTAATCAAATATCGTCAAAAAACTTAGTCATCTACCTAGCCTTTTTACAGCTATTTTTGGGATCGGCTTCCAGTCTAACCGGCTGCAGCTGAATACCAGTATTTTACATGGAGCGACTGCCTACCAGACCTCCACAACCCAGTTACTAGGTAACACGATACTCCCCGACCCGATCCGTAACGACTGTCAAATATCCATGAATGACAGCCGGGACCAACGGCTTCGGGTCTCGGTATGTAAAGATAGTCACCCATCCACGGGTCGACCGCAGCAAGCATAGCCTTAACCTGCGGGGCAATTGCGTAACACATTATCAATCGGAATCGGTTTCATTTTGACAGTTCAACAACATTCATTGCGTTATTTACGTGTTGGGCAGACACATTTTTCGAACTTATGAAGCAATGGATTAGCAATTTGCTTCAAAATTATTCAGATTCCGATTGATAGTGTGTTACGCAATTAGGGTGCCGATCGATCGACCCGTGCGGCTGTTATGACAACCATACTAAAACTGCAACAATTTTTTTTTTATTTTTCATTATTCCGCAATTCTTGTCCAAAGAGCAATTCATCCATGTTTACTTATTAAACAACTGACTTTTATTGCTTTACAACACTTATTAGGTGCTGTAAGGTGCTCAGTGATGCTTGTCAGCCATGATTGCCAAATCAGAGTCTATCTCGTCACTGTGATCGCAATCCGTTAAGAAATGACGCCAATAATGTGATAGGTCACTTTTTTAGGCTACACTTTTTTAATATGATTGACGATCTTGGCACAAAAAAGAGAATTGATAAAAAATGTTGATTTTGGAGTCATCAGGGCGGCAGGGACATCGACGTGCAACCTGTTAGCATGGATTTATTAGGTACCATCGCGGTCCAATGAGTCATGCTTTTTCGTACGTACAGCCGGCGTTCATCGATTCATAAGACGTTTTCACGTCAAAAATAAAATACAAACAAATGTCATTCAAAACAAATAAAATTAAAATACATACATATTATGTTATGTCATCCAAAACTAAAACTATACAAACCCATAATTATTATGAACCGATTTTTTAAAATTCGTGTTCAACATTTTACTTAAACAGAAACTAGGTTTTCAACGTTTTGTAGGAAGATATTAAATTGACGTACCAGAACTGGCCTTCAGGTTTCAACCAATTGCAAATTCTAATAAAATATTTCATTACCATAGTATTGAACATAGGAAATATATATTTTTTTGTATATTCCCAACCTACGATAAAAATAACGCATGCGTAGTAAAAAGACATATAAAGTGTCAGAGGAATAACTGCGTAACACACTATCAGTAGCACAGGGTTTACCTTTGACAGTTCAACAACATTCATTGCATTATTTACGTTGTTGAGCAGACACATTTTTCGAACATATGAAGCAATGGATTAGCAACATCCTTCAAAATGATTCAGATTCAGATTGATAGTGTTACGCAATCAGGGTGCAGGTATACTAACAGTTGTTTTCACACATAACGCACACCGAATATCATCATTATCATTCTCCGGCCCTTATCCCAATTTATGTGGGGTTGGCGCAACATGTCTTTCATACTACGATTTATTCCGGTCTGATCTGAACCCCCCCCCCCCCCCCTCCACCTCCCCTCGATCCCCTGCTAGTTCGTCTTCTGTTTTAAACTTTGTCTTATCCACTATAAACTTTCTCATTCCGGTTTGATCCAATTGTTCTTTGGTTTTTATTCCTGAAGGATCGTCAGCAACAAAAATAAGTGCAGGGTTTATTGAAATACATAGGTACGTAATTATATCACAACACACACCAAATAATTATGTGCAATATACTACAGTACTAAAGCGTATGTGTACTCGATAATGTGTAAGCTGTGGTTACCTGTAATTGAGTATCACTAAATGATAATGTAATTATTATACAAGTTTTATTATTGAAAAAGAAATTGTAATATATCTCGTTGGTTGTCACTGCTGGGACACAGCACACAGGCCTCCTCTCTGGGATAAGGGGTGGGCCATAATCCACCACGAAGGCGAAATCCGGAATGGTGAACATCACATGTCTTTGATCTTTTGAATATAAATAAAAGTGCATGCCTGGCTGGGTTCGACTCCACGACCAGTGAATACTATGCATATGCTATGTATTATGCTATTATCATCATCAGTTTTTAGCAGTCCACTGCTGAACATCGGCCTCTCCAATTGCACGCCTTTTAACTAGATCCTTGGCTATTGGCTCATCCAGCTAAAAGATATAAATGATTTATTTCTGTAAACAGTTTTAAAAAACATAATATTAATGGAAATTCTCGCCGGCTGGTCGCCACTTCATGTGACCAGAGGGCTGGGTCGTTTTTTGGCCAAAGAATTAGCATTGCCATTTAACGTGGCAATGTTGCCAGTCACGCACGTCAGGCACGTTTCCGGATGACAGCGATGCGGACGAGTACCTACTTCGACGCCTAACTGTCCTTTTGATTTTGTATTTATTTGTATAGTTAATTGTTTAATTCTTAGTACTTAGTGTAAATAGTTACTTATCTCAATACACACAATAAATATATACACGTCAAAAATAAATTTGATATGTCTTAAAACTAGATGAGCTGCTATGTCGCATGCTAATTCTGCCATTCAGTATTTTCTTGCCAAATGAAGCAATATAACCCGTTGCATATAATTACGTGTATCACTCTAGGAACAATCCACGCTGCGTCACTCGTCTTGGCAATGTCGCGGTCGTCAATTGTCGGCTGTTGCAACCGATCGCAATTACGTGCGTTTGCGCAATCGTTGCATGCTCCGTTGCTGGTTGTTGATGTTGATGTGATAGAGATTGATTGTGTGATAGGGTTTTTTTTTTTGTTTGATTAGTTAGATATCTGTTCATACTTAAGAAGGTGAATGGTTTACAAGGAAAATGAGGACAATAACTTGCAAGTTATTTAATAACATCAAAGAACGCGGCAGCGTTGGTCTAGTGGTCGCAAGAGCTACTGTAGAGCCTGTGATGAGGTCGTGGATTTGATTCCCGGGTCGGGCAAACTGTTATGGGGTTTTTCCACCTGGAATTTCTTAGTAGCAATCCACAGTCTGGATTTGTGCCCGTTTGATAGCAATAGGCTCGCCCCCTATTACATGGGACTTGAACATAACTGGCAAAATGTGGATGTACTATAGGTACACCTCTGCCTTACCCTTTGGGGATTACAGGCGTGATGTTATATTATGAAAATGAGGTGTAAAGACTTTAAATAAAATTTAAAGACGGAGGAGTAGATGATGGGACACCTTGGATGACTTCCTGAAGAAACGACGAGCTGAAGCACAACATCGAAAGAAATTGAAGGAATTGGGGAAGGTCGCCCAGGAGTGGAATCCAGTTCAAGCTAGTAAAAAAAACATTATACGCACAATGAACGTAAATCCGAAACGTTATATGTATGCAAATCTATTTGTATGTGTAACTAGGAGGAATAATCAACAAATCGTAGTGATTGTTCGATTACACCAATAACAGTGACTGACAACCAAAAGATGAAGGAGAAGGCTTGTCAGTACAGTTAGCATCAGGGGGATGCTGACTGTACCGGGATTAACGAATGAAAGACTATTTACTTTTATATAGCGTCCTATGATATTTCTCGTGACCCTGGGGTCCCGGACGTTCGGAAGGCGTACGAGGGGCCCGGCCGAAGTCAACTCGCAGAGGCCCGTTAGACGTGTGAGTGTCACAGTGTCACCAACCGACGATTATCCCTGTTCGCACCATGCAAGTACACCCAAGGACAAGCCCCGTTTGGTGTAGGACTATTGCAGGATATGAAAACAATGATATTGGGTTATAGGTTTGGGTGGCTAAAGTGAACTGGTTATTTAAGACCATGGAAATATAGCCCCTGCCTGACCAATGTTTTATTATATAGCGCAATTATTATGATCTTAAATGAATACTTAACATTTTTTATGTATATTTTCTTTGACTTGTCAGCCAAATCTGACTCCTACTCTTTTCTAATCTTAAAATATATTAATGCTTGTTTCGTATTTCTTGCCAATAACTTTTAACGGACTCGCGGACGTTGCATGTAAGCACCAAATAGGCTATAATGTCTACAGTACCCACGATTATTAACTAGCGATTTTTTATTTCTTTAATCTTTTGAGATGAAGATTTTCTTCATTTGCCGTCTATTAAATCGGTCATCGTGTCATCGCAATAAACAAGATAGTTTCTTAATCCTCATTGACAATTCTACTTGCATCTGCTCTAACATATCTATGGCTCTAACACTAACATAAAGATTGATTGCGACAACCACCCAGATTGTAGTAAAACGTGGATACCTTTAGACAATTTAATTGTTTATTAAATTGACACACTATACGTTAATTTGCTGTCATAGCCATTTCATACATACGGGGTCACGGATCATAACATCGCATCAATGAAATTAAAACGAATAACGTTCAAAGAGTACTTAGGCGAATTGAAGGAAAGAGGTAGTTTTCAAATTAAGAATTACTTTATATTGTTAAGCTATTGCATAGCTTTTATCTTGGGCTTTGAGCGCGGCGACCGAATGAAGAAATTCCGTAACGAAAATAAACCTAACACCCCCCACTCCGACCGGCACAGCGGTGCAGCGTTGAAAGCCGTGCATCGTCTAACGTCATATCAGTTCGGCAGACTTCGGCACGGTGTTTGTGTGCGTGCGACTAGACGTATGCTATGCAATAGCTTTTATATTTTTTATGATTACTGGCCACTAGCCCTGTCCGTGTGTTGACGTGTGTAAGTGAATAAAATTGTTTTATAATCCAAGAACGGACTTTGAGCGTGACTCGTAAAAAGTAGGTACTTAAATAAATGATCTCTGGTGTCCATTTGTTCTAGTACAAATAACTATTGGATAGCAAATATAGGTAGTTGTAAGTAAATATGTACTTTATGCTTAACATCAAATAGGGTAAATATATGTGACATTAAATAAATAAGTATTTTGCAGACCTGTGCTAAAAAGTTATCTAAGTATTTATTTCCATGAAATCATACTAAAACCCATAGGTTCCTTTTTCCCATGACGATAGACAGAAACTGAAAAACGCCATACAAACTGAAAAATAAACAATTTTTGCTTGATTCCATTTTCTTATCTTTTCACACACAGTTAAAAAGAAAAATTAAGTACTTACTTACCTTTGTTACCAAGAAATCTACTTACGACTCGAATCAATTTACAAACATGGCCATTAAAGTACCTATTACCAGAGGAAATCGTACAATTTCCCACAACTTCAAACTTACAATCAAACATACACAACATTTTTCGTCTCATAACCCCAATGATGTAAAAAGAGGCAATGTGCTACAAGAAGGCTACAACGTTCTTTTGACGCTTGAATAACATTGACAGGGTAACGCTTTTGGTAGGTAAATCATCATCTGCCTAGCCTTTTCCCAACTATGTTGGGGTCGGCCTCTAGTCTAACCGCATGCAGCTGAATACCAATATTTTACATGGAGCGACTGCCTATCTGACCTCCACAACCTAGCTACTAGGTAATACGATACCCCCTTGGTAAGACTGGTTGTCTACACCACTGGTTGGCTCACAGAGTACTGTGGGCCATAAAACATTGTAAGAACTTAGCACATATGTTATTTTATAGTAAATCAATAGAACATGAGCTATAATATCTCGTGGTTTGCGTTATTTGTTAATTTGTTCTTCAAACAACTGATTATTGTACAATCACGTGTTTCTTTAGATACTTGTTTTATAGAATATCTTAAGGTAGGTACTTAATACATAAAATAATCATTATTGAATCCTTCCCATAGAATGCTACGGCTACATTGTCGCAATAAGGCGAACTACAATTCGCGCGCTCTATCTCGCACACCGCTCGACGCGCGACGTCTCACTGTACAACAGAGAGCGCGCAAAGTGTAATTCTTGCAATCGGGATAAGTATAGCCGTAGTATTAAACGTCCACCCGCTCCACCGCTGCAGCGCTGGACATAGACCTCCCTCAAGTCCTGTTACAACGACCGATCCTGTGCTGCCCATACGCAGCCGATTCCTTCACTAAATCGATTGCCGGTCCTACTTACTTGTCTTAAATACTAGTGTGTGGTCGGCACTCGAAAACTCTTCAGCAGCCCCATCGCCCATACTTTCTAAGAACAATGTGTACCGCTCATACCCACTTCAATTTAGCTATTCTTCGGGCTCATGGGTTTTGGGTTTCATTAACTATTCTAATACTAATTTGTGCCGAAACGGGAGAAGTGTGACCCAGAATTTCATTGTTTTCCCCGTAATCCTATACCACAGTATTACAATAATTCCTACAGTAGCGCGACGAATGTACTTGCGCAGAGCAACGGAGGGGAACTCGCGGGGGGTCGGGCGGCGCGGGCCGCGTACCGCAAACACGCTTAGTTTGCGGTACCGAGCGCGAAGGGCAGACGCGGGCGTGTTTTTTGTGTAATAATTTTATTATACTTACATATTCTATAATGGTGCGCACAAACTGTTCTGTGTATGGATGTAAATCGACATGGAAATCCCAGAAGGACTTAAAGTTTCATAGATTTCCCCGCGACGAGAAGTAGGTTTTTTCATTTGTCTACCATAGACTTGTGGAATATTCAGCAGTGCAACATATGTAAATATATATTTATGAATAAATAATTACATTAGATTTAATAATCACAATTATTTTGAAAGTACATATGAATAAAAATGATTACATCATATAGTAATAATCACAATTGTTTTATTTCCCATTTGGTGACAACCCTAGCATATTTGCATGTGACAGCGTAAGTACCTACACTGGCGGCGGCATCGCGCGACATCAAAGGCGTTGCGCTACTGTAGGAAATATTGTAATACTGTGCCTATACACAGTGGGCGACCATGCAACAGGTGACCTAAAACAACCAGCTTCAAGTTCTACCAAAACCATTTAACTACCGTCCCAATGATTAAAATAATTGAGGCGTGATATATACAAATGGGCTAAGTGCAAAAAAAGCAAAACCAAAATTATTATTATTTTTTTTTTTTTTTTTTCAAAATTTTGTCTTTCAAAAGTGTTATGTAGGGCAGCCATTTCAATAAATAATTTAAATAAATGACTTTACACCAATGTTATTGACAGGTATATGTACAGTAGGTAACTATTTAATTTAGTTTTCATAAAAATGTGCCCAAATAAAATGTTGACTAAGAAACTAATGCATTTTTATTTAATTTCTCAACGATTATGTTTTGGCACCTAGCCCATCATTTGTAAATTCCACGCCTCAATTATACGCCTCCACGCGACTTAGATAGTTTGAAACAGTAAATATTTTCATCAAACACTAGTTCCCATAACACTATTATTACTTAAATAACACTGATTGAGGTCACTATGCTAAGTTATAATTCCCACTAACTTCTTTCATTGTACTTTACGCTAACCTACATTTCTTCTGCTTATTTTTTTTTGTTTATAACAGCCATTTCGCAAAACATTGTTTAACATGTCTCTTTGATAAAATGTTGCCCCATACTAGGTACCCTGAATAATGAAAGTCTCATGTAATCGGAGGCGACAGACTGCAATTATATAATGGGATTATTGGGACACGAGAGATCCATTTAGTAGAGGCCCAGAGTTATATTTAATAGGGGGAAGAGTATATAAAAAGGAGGTGAGATTGATTGGTGTGATTCGATTTGATTTTGATTTGATAACTGTGCAATAGGGGGATTAGAGACCAATGTATGTACATACACCTAATAGGGGCGAGAGTCCTATTACAATAGGGGACGAAAACTAAACTAGGATCTAAATACACAACAAAACTGTACTGTAAACTAAGGTAACATTAAAATTTCAATCGTCATGCACCGAAAGAAAACATAATAATAGACGTGCCAACCAGTTTTCTTTTCGACATAAAAAGCAAAAACATTCCTTGCGCAGTTTTTAGGAAACTGACGTTTCGTAGACACTACAATATAGTTTCTGTCGTAGTAGGAACTTAGCTGGAAAAACAGCATAGCACGATTAAAGGGATTAGCAACTTATCATTATCTGCCTGTCCTTTTTCCAACTATGTTGGTGTCAGCTTCCAGTCTCCCCGGATGAAGCTGAATCCCAATATTTTACATGGAGTGACTGCCTATCTGACCTCCACAACCCAGTTTATAGGTAACACGATACCTCTTGGAAAGACGGTTGTCAAACTTTGGGGCTTCTGACGACCCGTAATGACTGTCAAAGATCCACGTCTGACAGCTTCGTCCCAAAAGACCTTTCCGAGGCACGGAGGGATCTCCGTGTATATCATTGTCATGCGAAGAAGACTACCCCACAATATTATTAATTTAGGCGTCATTTAGTCCGAAAGATGATAATTTCATCCATTCAGAAGGCGATTCTGATGACAGTTGTTCATTTTAGGCTATATCTAAAAGCGTTTATAAATCGAAATATCAATAGATTATAATTATTTTAAAGATTCACACTAGATATCATACTGTCTTTTTGCTCACAATTGTCTTGTATTCGAGTATTAAAACATTATCTTTCGTTGTTCTCAGGATATGGGACTTCCTCGCCGAGCAAGCACGACGTGGAACGACGGTCATCATCACGACACATTACATAGACGAGACGAAACAAGCACACAAGGTAAACTAAAGTAGAAGTAAAGCTAGGAAAGAAAAGATGCTGAAAAACCCTACTTTGAAGACTCTTTCCTTCTTGTCGTGGGACAAAACGTCAGTGCTATGAAATGGTGATATCCAGAAATATAGGCACATACGGTGACACTATAGTTAGGAGACCTAGACTTCAATTCCCTGAAAAAAATTGTGTGAACACGAAAACTGACCTCCACAACCCAGTAACTGGGTAACACGATACCCCTTGGTAAGACTGGTTGTTAGACTTTTGAGCTTCTATTACCCGTAGCGACTGTCAAAGATCTACGAATGACAGCCGGTACCAACTGCGTAACAAGGTGCTGTCCAAGGCATGGAGGAGTCTCGATGTAGAATGGATGGTAACCCATCCGCGGACCGACCTCGGCAAGGTTTGGCCAATGGCCTGACATTATCATCATCACGCTTTCAGAAAGCGGGAGTTATTAATTAAAAATCAAATCCTATTAACCATGAATGAACAATCAATGATTGCGTTACATCCACCCATTGTAACAGTGCGTTAATAATGAGCTGTTATTTAACATAATTACTTGAACAACCTTGAAGTTTTCTGTCATGGAAGTTTTATTATTTGCAATGGTTTCATGACAACGTTGATGGATCTACTTGACTAGTTACGGCATGGATTTCATCGATAGAACATCAACTATCTTTTGATGAACTTAGGGCTGATTTTTCATTAGTCAGATAATTTTTATCGGAGGAATAATTATTGCGGTTTCACAGATTTTGTATAAAAAAAATCACACTAAAAAAATGTCTGGCAAACTGCTTAACAGTTTCTCGCCAGTTATTCTTGTTGAACAATGGATTACCTACTTGATACATATAAACTTGTACAATAGAGATCAAAATTGCAAATTTTACACGCATTGACAATTGCCACTGTCCATGCATGGATGCGTGGCTGTGGTGGCTGTGTCCCAACAGTGGGAACTTTATAAACTGATTATGCATGTGTGCATTGATGCAACATGCGAGGCTTGTTACAAAATGTCGCGTGTTTTTCTTAGCTTATGATCGCAAAAGTTGCAGCATTCGATTTATACACTACCAATTTCCCTACACTATTTTCTAATAGTTATCATAATAATACTTCTGCGAATTTATTAAATTATTTGGGGTCGACACAGCATATCGTATTCTTCCATACATCTTATCTACATGAAACAGTTTTTGTATCTTGTTGATTAGTAAAAGCTTCCACACCCTCAAACACAAAATACTCATTGAATCTTTCCCAACAGATTGGTTTACTCCGCGATGGTCAACTCTTAGCCGAGGACTCTCCAGAGGATCTTCTGAGGAAGTTCGATTGTGACACGCTAGAGGAGGCGTTCTTGAAGCTGGCGATGAGGCAACATGAGACGCCGAGGCGGCGGTCTAGTAAGTAAACTTCTAACAGTAATTTATTTGGAGCCTCAGATCCAGAATCTTTGTGAAACTTTGTAACTTATCTTATATGTAACTTGTTTGTGAAACTTTGTAACTTATCGAAAATCATTGAAGGCTGGAGTTATAAATTACAGGTAATACTGTGACAAAGTATACTTAATGGGACTGATAAAATTATCCCAAACCAAAAATAGGTCACAATCTTCGTTCCTCAGGAGTTAAGATAGGTCATTATTCCGGAGAGGTATTACCTCACGCATACAAAGCTTATGCGTCTTTTGCCTAACCTACGTCCAGAAAAGATTTTAATTCCTAATCATTTTGTCATTTCAATTGCAGCACTAACAGTGTCCCCGGACGTGATCCCGGATAGTATCTGTACCGGCGTGGACAGCCGCTACCACTCGCGAGATGACTTCCCCACCATCACCACCAGCACTGATGTAAGTTCTTATAATAATAACGTGTTCAAATCCATTTATTCCATTGCCAGGCAACTTTGAATCCTTCTTCTCCCTGCCTCATCGTAGCTTTACGATAATAGATAGATAAAGATTACTATTAATATGCACACTAAATTAAGAGAAAAAGAAATGGATTCTGCAAAAAGTACTAACACAATGGGCGGGCTTATCGCAATCAGCGAGTAAAATAACTCGTGCCTAGTGTGCGGGGTATCATCTTTGGTGGAGACTCTTTGAATGTATCTTTAAACATTGTGCACCTGATCCTGTCCTGTGCAGTAACTTTGGCAAAATCATCATCATTGCTACCTGCGAGGTAATTGCGTAATACACTATCAGTAGCAATAGGTTTCATTTTCACAGTTCAACAACATTCATTGCGTTATTTTCGTTGTCAAGCAAACAGTTTTCGAACATATAAAGCAATGGATTAGTAATATCCTTAAATGATTCAGATTGTTATTGATAGTGTGTTATGCAATTAGGGTGCGGGTTCCTTTATTAGAGTTAGATTTATGATAATTATAGATGATGATTGCTGTGTAAATCTCAAGATATCATATAGTCAGGAAATGTTTTCAGGAACTCAACAAACTTGGGTACCTATGTCAATGTTCAGAGAATTTTGACCTGTATTTCAAAATATTAATTACATTAGTTATCACGTTTCAGGTGCTAACAAAGAAGGAGAAAAGTCCAAAGGACAGTAAGAGATTAACAAAGTCGAGGTATAAAGCAGTCTTCATCAAGAGTATACAGCAGTTCTCAAGGCATCCTGGGTGAGTTATATTCAGAAATCAAATTCCTTTGTAGCGGTATCTACAACGCCACATGCGAACAACGCGTCATACTGACGTCACGCAAAATCCTGCATCTCGCAAGCAGAGTTTACCGCGCAACTAGCATAGATACAACGCCCCGACATGAATCAATGGGCAGTTGCCCGCCAGACACAACACCCGTCCGGTCGGAGGATCCTCCCTTTTCTATATAGTATGAGTGAACTTTACACCCTGTTCCTCATACCTCTATACTGGTGCCCCCACGTGTTTTGAACACGCAACCTTCTGATCCTCATACCTCTATACCTTTGTTTTCCAAGAACTCCTCGTGCATGATTTTGTTAATGGAAGGCTCTACCATCATACCTACTCTATCTAATAGGTAAGCAGTATTGCAACTGTATACGCTTTGCAGAGTCCAGAGGGCCTAGGTAACTAGCAATCGCTTTCAAAGCGTTTCGTATTTCTTCAAAGACTCTCAACAAACGGTAATCGTGGGAAAGGTACTACATATAGAGATAGTTTTACTTATGAAAAGCTTCCTAATAATATAAAATGTTTTCTTTTCCAGCGGTCTAATCTTCTCAATCCTGTTCCCCATCATCCAAGTGGTAGCGTTCTTCGCAGCAGTGGGTCACGACCCGCGGGATCTGCACATCGGTGTGGTCAACGAAGAGGCAGCTTTTTCACCACGTAAGTACTATTATAACCAAGGTAACCAACATAGCCCGAAGAATTGCTAAACTTAAGTGGCAGTGGGCAGGGCACATTGCTCGCAGAACAGATGGCCAATGGGGCTGAAAGGTTCTGGAGTGGCGACCGCGTACCGGAAGACGTAGCGTTGGAAGGCCTCCCACAAGGTGGACCGACGACCTTGTGAAGGCCTCAGGAACACGTTGAATGCGAGAAGCACAGAACCGGTCGAAGTGGAGGTGCTTGGGGGAGGCCTATGTCCAGCAGTGGACGTTTTTCGGGTGAAATGATCATGATGATGATGATATGTACAATTCTACCAGACATGGCTCTATAATACTTACTGTGATTCTCTTGTTTGTTTCCAGTCGGACTAGACATATGTAGTAATACAAGCCTAGTAACAACGACACGCAACGAAGACGAGTCCTGCGACTACTACATGCTGAGCTGCTGGTTCCTGGAGGAAATGGAGAAGAAGATGCTGTTCCAGGTATGTAGAAGTTCTTTCCGCCAAAGTGTACTGGAACTGTCTGCCAGCGTCTGTGTTCCCTTCCACACTTGACCCGTCTGCCTTCAAAGCAAGAATGAATAGACATCTTCTGGGCACGCTCGTTTCATCACAGACATATAAAATACTGCTGGATTTGGGCGTCTTTGGTGACCAAAATGGTGATAGTAGAAGAATAACTTTCGCATTGGTTAACGTGATGGTGATATTTGAGAGAGAAACTGTAAATTGCAAGGCCTCCAAAAAGATTCAAAATTAAGATTTAGCTTGAGAAACCAGATCCCCTTAACTAAGCATGGTGTCGTAAGTTAAATTACATGTAGATTTTGCCTACAACTCTTCAAAATGTTGCTCTAAAATTCCACGAATTCGTGATGAGAAAAGTAATGCACCTCCCATAGAAAATAACTTGCCACACAAAAAGGAACCTTGTCTTAAAATAAATTTTCATCTATCTATTTGTGCCTTTTCCCAAACTTTGCAGACGCCATACAACACATCAGAAGAAGCGAAACAAGCGGTCTCAACCGGCAAGCTGTACGGAGCGCTGCACTTCTCGCGGAACTTCAGCGTCGCGCTCGGGAGGAGGGTCGCCGACGGGGAGGTGGACGACGACATCGTGGACGACAGCAGTGTCAGCGTGTGGCTGGACATGACTAGTGAGTCCATCTTACTTTAGAGGTTTTACTAAACGAATGGATGATCTTCTTATTCTTAGCGTGTCGATGGCAAAAATAGAAAAAATAAACATAGTTCTTTAAGGCCCAAAATTCAACAACGCGGATACCATTCGCTGAAGCGGGTAATAGGTCCTCACGTGTGCAGGTGACAGGGCATGCGGTGCTAGATGGGAGGTGAGCTATTGTCTGTGGAGAGACACCGCATACACACTGGAAGTCTGAGCCTTCCATGAACCCCCCAACTTGTGGAGGTTGACCTTGCTGCGGCCTACTTGGGTACGAAGTCTATTTAAGGTTTTCCAAGTAGGCCACGGTAACTTATGCCCGGATGAGAGACTCTCTGATGGTTTTATAAAGAGATCAGGAGGTTTAAGCTGTTCTCTCCAAAGATCACATCTTTCCGTGGAGGGGTTGCCGTTGGCTGGACTCACGCACCCAAGGAAATGTTTGTGGCTTTTAAGCCTCTGTGGCACTGAATTAATGTTATGAGAGGATGAAGTACTACTGGATATAACAACTTGACTAATGAGTGATCATCCAAACATCCACCTTAGTAAAACGTTGTCAAATACGTGGCGGATGGCAAGGTGGATGACAGCACCTCCATTATCATCCACCACCATCTATACTTATACACAGTACAACTCTGGGCAAACTAGTGCTGGATGACAACATCATCCATCATTATCCTTTCATTAGTACAGCACAGGGCAAAAGGATCGAGGATAACGAGGTGGATAACAACATTATGGGTGACAGTATCACCACCATCAACCTTACTTTAGGGGCCGTCTCCACGAGCGAGAGAATCGCGGTGATAGTCTTTTTTTTTTTTTTGGTTGGGAAATCATCTAATGACTCCTCCCGCTCTGGGTGGAGCGGAAGGGAGTGTCAGACTCTTACTGACTAAAACCCACCCGTGTTCCTTCCTTAGCCCTTTATGTTCCGGGGCAGCGGTAACCCTTTCGGACGATCCCGCTACCCGCGGTGATAGTCTCGCCGTGCCATCAAAAGTGGAGACACGTTCTAAGAGAGTTTATAGAAATACGTGGCACGACGATAATATCGCCGCGATTCTCTCGCTCTTGGAGACGGCCCCTTAGTGCAGCGCTGGCCAAATGAGTGACGGTGATGAAGTAGATGACAACACCTTGAATGATACCGTCATCCATTATCGTCCTTAGGTTTTTTTTTTTCAAACGAGTGTCGAATGACGAGGTTGACGATGACATTGTGTTGATAACTATTATTAATATTGTTATTACTCTCGCCAGATCATCAGATCTCGAACTTCATGAAGACTCAGCTCCACAAGGCGTATGAGAGCTTCACGCGACGAGCCATGATAGGGTGTGGCCGACCTGAGAACTTAGTACAGGTATGGACAACCACTATTCATAATAGTTATTACTGTATTATTATATACGTACTTATGTATTTCTTGTCATACTCGTATTGCATAGCAATTGTCAAGCTATAATTTTTGAAGTGAAACTTCTTAGCCGGTGATTCAAATTTCAAGGACGCGTCACGTTTAGGCATTTCGTTACACGAGAGAGAAGAAAGATAAGTATAACTCTCTTTGTCTCTCAAACTAAATCTCTCTTATTTTTTAAGAAGTTTCACTTCTATCACTTGCTCGGTATTGCACGCGTTATTTTTTTTTAATTTTGGAACACATTTCGTTTTGCCAGTTTCTATGATTTTTTGTAAACATTTTATGAAGTTTTATAAAATAATTATTTCTTTAATATTTGTAATTTCTTATTGCATAAACTGCTGTGAACCATGAATTTATAACTTTTATTATTTTGTCATTACTTATGCACTACTGCTTCAGATCTGAACATCATCATATTAAGTATATACGGGTAAGTACATACCTGTTAGCTATACAGGATGTGGCGTAAATAAAGGACAACTTTTGAATGGGCGACAAACCAATTTGCTGGTCAATTTCAGATTTTTCACACAAAATCTATTTGCGAGACATGTTCAATTATATCGCCCGAAAAGTTTATCCAACATTTAAGTACGTTACACCCGTAAAGAATATTTCTATAAAATAACAACCTGTAGTAGGTACGTGAACGTGATAACTTTCAAAATACCTACGTAAATCATTTGTTAAGCAAATTGACTAAAGTCCGACCGCGGTAGATTTGCCAAAGATATAAACAACAATGGTCGCTCGAAATTGAATAAAATCGATAAACAAGAGTTTTTATTTTAAGTAATGTTAGTTTTCATCTAAATCTCCGAGCTAACTATAAAAACAAAGTAAGTAATGTTTGTTTTCGTCTGTCGGACATTACCAATTTTAATTGTCCGTAGGTATATTCCGGTATATTCAAATCACAACTGACATTCATTGACAGTTGCATGACAGCAATTTGACGTGGGGTGTCAATTTCCCAAAAAAAAACATATTCACGACTGTATTTAGGTACGGGCACCAAAGCAGATAAGTAGGTAACCAGGGTCGTCGGATATAGTTGAAGCGTAGTAAGAAACCGATTGATGTTTTCGAATGAAATTTAATTTGATAAATTCACTGTTTGTTTTCTATTAATTAAATTAAATTTTATTCGAAAACATCCATCGGTTTCTTATTAAACTTCAACTATATCCGACGACCCTGGTTACTTATCACCTTTGGTGACTGTACATCAACTAGCAATATTCAGTAGGTATTTATTTATTTCATTTCATACATTCCCAGTTAGCTTGTAGAGACAATATTATGTTACTTTTTATTATCCTATTTATGAAAAACTAATGTGCTGTTGTGTGCGTCAGATTCCAGTGCACTTCGAGAAGCCGGTGTTCGGTAAGAGTGAGCCGCAAGTCGTCAGCTTCATGGCGCCGGGGATCCTCATCACGTGAGTTATATTTCAACATTTATCACATTACATACTGCTACATACGGGACACATACTGTTACATACAGGACACATACTGTTACATATGGGACACATACTGTTACATACAGGACATATACTGTTACATATGGGACACATACTGCTACATACAGGACACATACTGTTACATACGGGACACATACTGTTACATACAGGACACATACTGTTACATATGGGACACATACTGTTACATACAGGACACATACTGTTACATATGGGACACATACTGTTACATACAGGACACATACTGTTACATATGGGACACATACTGCTACATACAGGACACATACTGTTACATACGGGACACATACTGTTACATACAGGACACATACTGTTACATACGGGACACATACTGTTACATACAGGACACAAGTAGCACAACGGCCGGCTGTGAGCGCACTGACACGATGACGCCTGCACGGGCGAGGGGGCCGCCTGCGCAGGCTGTAGCGCGCATCGCTACACATACATACGTTCACTTGTACATACCACATACCTAATCTGGCTTCGCGATTAATTTGCCAAAAATGTAAACAAATATAAATTAATTGAAAAATTACTTTAATTCCTACACAATAAAGTTCAGTTTACGCTACAACTTCAAACATTTTTATAACTTTTTCAATAGTGATAGTCACTCTGAAATCAACTTAATTGTCATTGAAATACAGTTGATATTTGTTTAAATTGAACAGCACTGTGTGCAGCACTGCGCACTTTTACTATATACCTAATAGCTCCTCATCATCCACAGCACGTAGCTCATACATGTCTACAATCAAGTCATAGAACAATGATTCCTAACTAGAGTTCAACCAAGAACCTCCAGATACAAATTCCCGTCATTATGTTCGTCAATTATTTGTACTAGCAGCGCCCCGCGGTTTCATCCGCATAAGTTTCGATCCCGTTGGAATATCGGGATAAAAACTATCTTATGTCCTTTCCCGGGACTCAAACTATATCTATACCAAATTTCATCTAAATCGGTTCAGCGGTTTAAGCGTGAAGAGGTAACAGACAGACAAACACACTTTCGCATTTATAATATTAATACGAGTATGGATGAACATGGGCACACAAATACGAGCTCATCGTTTTCATTACCTTAAAAGGTATGATAATGATTATTATAAAAAAATCTTCCATCTTAAGAGCCATACCTCACCGGGACGCCATGGCGACGTCGCCAGGTCGCGCTGCCAACTAGATGTATACAGCTATATGGTGGGTGGCTCACCTGGCGTCTCTTGGTTACGTTACGCAGCCAACCATACATTTTTTTGGCGACGCGAGCTAGCTGCGCCGCCATGGCATCCCGGTGAGGTATGGCTCTAATGACTCCTAACCCATGTTCCAGCATCATCTTCTTCCTGTCGGCCATCGTGACGTCGACGCTGATGATCTCGGACCGGCTGGAGGGCGTCTGGGAGCGCTCGGCCGTCGCCGGAGTCAAGCCCAAGGAGATGTTGAATGTACACATCACGCTGCAGTCTACTATTATTATGTTGCAGGTTGGTTTACTGTTTACCAAGGGGTCTCGTATTATCCAGTAACTGGGTTGGCATTGGCAGTCGCTCCATGTAAAATACTGGTGTTCAGCTGCATCCGGTTAGATTGGAAGTCGACCCCAATATAGGAAAGGTTAGGCAGATGATGATGATAATGATGATTGGCTGTAGGTAATTGTTAACCAATAGTTGCTACGGGCGCTGCAACCACACCTTACCCATTTACTCATTTTGTTGCTCGGTCGGTATGCGCCCTCACCTAACAAATGTGATTTTTTTTTACATAATAAATAATAATAATAATCGCATGGAGGCCCCTCTCTCTGGAGCCCTGACCGCCGGTAGCTTGGACCCTGTTCCCGATACCGGTGGGCTACTATTTTTTATATTCTAATATTTAAAAATATAATTTATATGTATTTAGATGAATAAGGGATATAATAATAATAATTTGTTTTATTCGGAACAACATAGGAGCCATTTTTGTTAGTACACCCCTTAGATACTACAACTTATACACTAGGATTAGTAACAAAAAGAATAAACTTAGTGAGTCTTGTACTTACGAGGCATTTCATGCGGACGATGGTTCCGCATGAGATGCCTCAGCACAGGCGCTCTCGGGTCCTCAGCCACGACTTTCAGGATGCTATTGCTCCTCCCTCGAATCCTTCTCACCAATCATAGCAACTGATGAAAAGCTCTCTTTCTCTGGTCCCCAATAACTTTACATATATGTACAGACGAAAGCACATCAAGCTACCAGAAACTGTAAAATTTTCCCAATCAACTTTGAACCTTATACTTTAGCAATAAAGTTGAAAATCTATTAAAGAAATTTGACAGATTGTAGTAGCTTGATCTGCTGGCGTCTGTACTTATAACATTACCTTATTCTAATCATATCTTCTTAATTCCAGACAGTGGAGATGATGGCCCTGGCCTTCATAGGCTACGGCATCCCTTCAATAGGCTCCAAGCTAGTGTGTGGCCTGCTGCTGTTCCTGCAAGGTATCTGCGGCATGTGCTACGGGTTCCTGCTGTCGGTCTACTGTCCCAGCCATACCATGTCCTTCTTCGTGGCTACCGGGAGCTTCTATCCTATGATTTTATTGTGTGGTAAGTTAAAAAAACTATTTTCTTTATTTTGGTGGGATTTTGGACAGCCATATTAGTAGAACTGTAGCGGTATCTACAACGCCACATGCGAACAACGCGTCATACTGACGTCACGCAAAATCCTGCATCTCGCAAGCAGAGTTTACCGCGCAACTAGCATAGATAGGTACAAACGCCAGCACATCAAGCTACTACAATCTGTCAAATTTCTTTAATAGATTTTCAACCTTATTGCTAAAGCATAAGGTTCAAAGTTTATTGGGAAAATTTGACAGTTTCGGGTAGCTTGATGTGCTGGCGTGTGTACAACGGCCCGACATGAATTATTGGGCAGTTGCCCGCCAGACATAACATCCATCTGGTCGAAGGATCCTCCCTTTTCTATCAGGTTGAGTGAACTTTACACCCTGTTCCTCATACCTCTATAGAACCGGTGACTTGGCGTAGACGTGTTCTTGAGTGGAGACCGCGAACTGGCAAACGTTAGGTAGGACGCCCTCAGGATAGGTGGAGCGAATGATACGAGCAGGGTTGCTCAGCTGGATGAGAGTTGCCGAGAATCAAGATGAATGGTGTGCAATTGGAGAGACTATACAGGCTAAAATTTTAATCACTGTTTTCCTCTTAAGAGGTCGTTGTACCCATCATTATGAACAACTTTTGCTATGGGACCAAACCTGAAATTGTGAAAAAAAATCAGCTGTTCCCCACATTTATGTTCGCATAACTCGTTAGAATGCAGGGGACAGCTGATTTTTTTTCGCGATTTCACGTTTGGTCCCATAGCAAAAGTTGTTCATAATGATGGGTACAATGACCTCTTAAGAGGAAAACGGTGATTAAAAGTTTCATCCTGTAGTTATTTTTACTAGAACAAATCTATACCCGGACATTTGATAACTGTCAAGACATGAGTGTATAGAACACCTCCTGCTAACTTTCAATAATAAACATGATGTATCATAATATATCTTTTCTCTACTTCCAGGTATCCTCTGGCCCCTAGAAGGCATGTCCTACACCCTCCGCATCGTAGCCCTCACCCTGCCCTTCACGATCCCTTCCAAATCCCTCCGAGACATCATGGAGAAGGGAGCCACCATCATGGACCCCTCGGTTATCTACGGGTTCCTGACGACGCTCGCGTGGATAGCAATCACTCTAGCTTTAATATACTTGCGGTTAAAGTTGAAGAAGACGTAGGACATAGGAACTGGTTCTTAGGACTTTTAGAAATGATATAGTGTGTTGTGATGTTGAAGACCAGTTGGTGATTGGGTGTTGCTTGTGTAAGTGATATCATAAGTTTTTAATCAATATAACATCGGGGTCCTGGCTGGAGAGCTGTGGTGGCCCCGACTTACGAGTTGTAGGTCTAGGTGTCGAACCCAGGCAGGTGCTTTACTTTGTGTAAATTATTTTCACCACCACGGCTCTCAAAACGGTGAAGGAAAACATCGTGAGGAAACCGGCATGTCCTAGAACCAAAAATTCGAAGACATGTGACATCTACCATCCGGCAGTGATTATGCAATATCGGGGCATCGTGTTACCCAGTAACTGGACTGCGCAGGTCTGATAGGCAGTCTCCACGTAAGATACTGGTATTCAACTCCATCCGGTTAGACTGCAAGCTGACCCCAAAAATAGTTGGGAAAAGGCATGCCGATGATGATGAATACCAGCCTATCATTGTCCCACTGCAGGACAAAGGCCTCTTCTCATACTGATAAGGCACGAGCATTGATCACCACGCTTGCTCAAGACGGGCTGGCGTAAGTTTTTCTTGAATTAAATTCACTAATTCAGTTTAATAGTGGATTCGTGCTAGAATCTTGCATGTTTAGAAAAGGAAGGAGGGTATTAACGACCCAGAATTCTTAGCTTAACTGTCAATGTCTCCTTTAGACTAAGTTTTTGAATAGAGAACAATTCGCTCATTTATTTACCTTCCAAAAAGGTATGGCGATTTAGGGTAATTTTTACCCATGTAAGGTAAATATTACTCATTTGGGGTAAATATTACCTGTTTAGGGTAATTATTACCCATTATTGGGGCTTGGGGTATGTTATTTTATGAACATTTAAATAAAAATATAGTAAAAACTTACACAAGCAATTATAAGCCATCCGTTATTCATGTCTGATAGAAAAATGGGGACGAAATACAAAATTAAAATGTGCATTGTAAGGCCTTATAATGACGGTCGATTCACACATCCACTGTACAACACGTACAGTAATTGTGCGGAAACTGATGGGACATCGGATTCAATACCGAATTGTTACAAATAATTGATTAATTAATACGAACAATGATAATAAAGTCTTTTGACTTTAATTACATTAAAATCGATAGCATTTATGAGCTTTCATCGGTTTGGGAATCGACATGATGACGTTTTTGTTATTTTTTTCGTCACAGTAACGACATCTGGTGGAAATTAAAAGAACTATGAACGAAGTTAATTTAATCTTCAAAATGTACTTTCTGATGACTACTGCAGACATCAAAAATATCTAAGATCTAAACTGAATGTTCACTGGGTATAATTTGTAACTAATTTTTCTATTGCCAATATTAAAAATTAATTTTAGTAAATGTGAATCGATAAAATAAACACCGGTTCAAAACCTGTGACTAAAATAATCTATATTTTCGGTTAAGTGGTATATTTAGTTTGATAAAGGATTCTTTCACAATTCCAAAAGTTAGGTAGGTAATATTGGTAAATATTATTCAATTAAAAAAAGGTTATAAAAAAGTTGTGAAAGGGATCCTTTCTATCGGGTAACTGTACATAGCTAATAATTATATTTTTATGTCTATCTGGGATTGCAGAATATGTGATAATTTTCTTCTCAAATATTCTGTAAAATATACATGGTTACAATTAAATTAGTTGGCGAAACTCCATAGATGAGATGGTTATCGTTATCTTATTTGTATTCATATTACAAAGAGGTAAAATTTGTGAGTTTGTATGTAGGGGTTCATCTTCCAAAATACTGATCCGAATCCGAAAATTCTTTCACTAATGAGAAGCTACAGTATTGCCGAGTGTCTTATGATAATATTATGTTAAAGCAAGAAATTTCACGCGAACGATGTCGCGACCAAACAAAAAAAAAAAAGATGTAAAGTTATTATGTAAAACAGCTGATTTCGAGGCCAACGGCCGGTGGTAATACATGAAATTAAGAGTTAGGAAATCTTTTTTTATCGTCAGGAGATATCGATACTTACCTTCGTCACGTCTGTGAAG
Organism: Hydraecia micacea; assembly: GCA_914767645.1. Lineage (NCBI taxonomy): Eukaryota > Metazoa > Arthropoda > Insecta > Lepidoptera > Noctuidae > Hydraecia > Hydraecia micacea. The sequence goes on from OU611798.1 coordinate 4,246,955, forward strand.
TATCGCCAGCTAATTTATCTTGAACTTGTATAGGTACTAGCAGTATATTACTGCTAGAGAGTTAGTTGGAGGTAAATCATGACAATGATTTAAAAAGCTTGAAATATTATGGATAGTGTTATGTTAAAGTGCTGAAATGTTATGTTCAAAAGTAATTTAAAAATATTATAGGGAAGAATATTTTTATTAAAGGGACATTTTTAACATTCCAATGTATACTGTAACGTAACCTAGGATATGGAATTTATACAGCGTGTATCAAAAATGTTTGGTCATACTTAGGGGTGTCCAGACTATCAAACTGGGTCGAGTAGGTCTTGAAGTTTTGTCTAGGACAGCTGATAATGTTTTTTCGCGATTACGATGTTGGTCCCATGGAGAAAGTTATTCAGTTTGATGGTCTGTATCATACTCTTGAATATGACCACACATTTCTGATACACGCTGTATACAATACCTTAAAGACAGTGTATTTGCTATAATATAAAAAAAAATATGCCGTAATTCTTAGCAATGTTACCACTGTTAGTTGGGCACTTTACAATAATGATACTAAAATACTGCACAAGTATTTGGTAAACGCATTTTTATTGTATAGTTTGTACGTAAAAGTTATATTAGAATATTTTGTTATATCTTTCTTCTCATAGAAAGAACTTTGCCGAAGTGGTGACGTGATACCATGTGATTTGGGTACCTATTTATGAATAAAGATTTTTCCTAAAACATTTGTTTTCATTGCTTTGCTATGTTCCGATTTTTTCTTTATGATCTATGTCCTATTGTCCTGAATGAACGCGATAGGTCGCGCTACTACAACGCTTCACCTCGCGTCCTACCCAAAAGCAACTGTCGCGCTAATACGCAATCGTCGCGTTCATATGTTAATGTTACTGTACTTTTTGTTCGGTAAACCGAAAGCCGCGACCACGCGTTCCCGTTCACCGAACAAAAAGTGACTTATAATGTCGCGTAACCAAAGACTACTATAGAATACCGCGTAACGTTCATAATGCTCGCTTTGGTTAGAATGTGGCCCGGCCAACTTGTCTATTCGATATAAAACTTGCTCAATTTTATTTTATTTTATACAAAACGCTCTATATTTTCAAAATGGTGGCTCGGACGAAAATCTTTTTTGGAAAGAAATTGTTGCTCTAGTCGAAAACCATAATAAGGTGATGTAAAAAACCCGCGAAATATTGAGAAAAAAAAATTGAGAAATTTCTGTCGATTTTTTTTTTTCTTAAATTCATGTTGGGATGCTGCTTGCACGGGGGTAACACAGGGGGGGGTGAAATTTTAGTTATTTTTTGGCTAGGACGCACCGTTTTCGAGATATTTGAATTTAATTATTTTGTTTAGTTAGAAAGCATAGCATTTTATATAAAATAATAAAATTTGGAGGCCCATAATTCGGAAACGGTGCGCCGCGCCGGCGCCGTAGGACCATGCTTTGGTGGCTCGGACGAAAATATTTTTCGGAAAGAAATTGTTGCTCTAGTCGAAAACCTTAAGGTGATGTAAAAAACCCGCGAAATATTGAGAAAAAAAAATTGAGAAATTTTTTGACTACCGATTTTTTTTTTCCTAAATTCATGTTGGGATGCTGCTTGCACGGGGGTTACACAGGGGGGGTGAAATTTTAGTAATTTTTTGGCTAGGACGCACCGTTTTCGAGATATTTGAATTTAATTATTTTGTTTAGTTAGAGAGCATAGCATTTTATATAAAATAATAAAATTTGGAGGCCCATAATTCGGAAACGGTGCGCCGCGCCGTAGGACCATGCTTCTCGGAACCTAAGTAGTTGCTATGGTCAAGGTTAACTCGAAACTGCGAAGAAATTATCAGACTTCCGAAAAAAAAATTCAGGAAAATTGACTGTCCCAAAAAATTGTTTTATATTTATCAAAAAATGTTTTTTCTTTAGTTTTCTTTGCTGCTCATAGTGCCCCTATTTCTGCTTGAAAATATAAAACAGAACCTAACCAAACCGAGGCGGGTTGTTAAAATTTTCGAGCTCGCTTCGCTCGCTCTTCCCACCCTACGTAATTTATAGTCCCCGAAGGGTTAGGCAGGGTTGTACTTGTACCTTCAAATAGCACTTGCACCGATTTTCTTGTGATCATTGCCAGAGCCTGAAAATTTTAGCACCCTCCTTGAAATAAGTTCTGGTTTCTTTTGACCATCATACAGAAAGAGAACTTACTTTATCGAATTATGGCGAAAAGCTTAATTAAACTCGTTTTACAGCAATTTAGGATTAGGAATCTGGCCTTACCCAAGCCTCTCGAACCTTACGTACGAGTGGGGTGCCCAATATGCTGGCTGAGTTTGCTTGGCTCAGTGCCCATGCCTGCCTATGTGCTTTTTTGTATATATGGGGCAGTTAAAGTATACGTACGTGTAGTACGTAAGGTTCGGGACACATTGATCGACGGCTTTTCGCACTTTGCCGATTGAAAGGGGAGCACACATGCTCTCTTTTTGTATGGACAAACCGTCGAACGCCGTCGATCAATGTGTCCCGACCCTAAACAGATTTTTTGCAATTTATAATTGCAATAAATAAAAATAAAAAAATTGCACTCATGAAATTGTTTTTTTCAAACAATTACCCCCCCGACCGTCAAACAATTTCATGTGCGTGTGGTTGTGTGTGATTTGTAGCAAGTCTGGAGGATGAAAAATAAAAACACGTAAAATTCAGATATAAAAATTTTATTATTTATAGGAAATATTTTGATTTAACAACAACTCTTTCCGCATGAAGCGCCCGCGCCGCCGAGCGGACGAAGATCATGGCACATTGATTTAACTCTCGCTGTTTTACTTGTTACCACTAATTTACGATTAAGTTAAATTTTGATACGAGAGTAACAAGTTGCCGCATCGCAAAAGTAACAAAATCGTAAATGACGCGACTCCAAAATGTTTCAGACTGTAGATTTCGATTTACGAAGCCAAAATTGTGTGTTCAGTACCAGGATATAACGTCAACATTCGTCCGGTCATTGAACTTCGTAAACAAGCGCCTGCGCAGCGACGCGAGCGCTCACACTGACAGCACGAGGTTTCGTTGTCAGCAAACCGTCCGAGGTTCCTCACAGCGCAAAACGGTACCTCAAAAAGAAAAAAAAAAGTCTATCCACTTCATCATTTCGTCCGCAGACCACAACACACCGCTTATTGCGACATTATCACATTTATCAAGCATTATCTGTTGATCCCTCGATACAGGAAAAAAAACTGATTTTTTTAATTCTGTGTTTTCACAGTTTTCGCCTAACTATAAACTAGTACTTAAATTATAGCTCACTCATCACCTATTTCGCTCGCATTCTCGCTTCGCAACCACACTCTATACAAGATGTCTTTGCATTTATACTACAGAGCGACATATTTTTACATTGGATCTCACGGGGGACAGTCAATTCCTATACTATTTATTGCTTTTGAAGCAATTATATATTTTAAAAATAACTCTCTTCCACTTACAACCGTCTTAGACAACGTTCGTACATTATTTAGAAACGTTTATAAGAGGAGGAAACAGTACAAGCTGCATAGGCATATTTTTAAATATCACACATTTTTTTAAATTACGTAGCGAAACAGCGTGTTCAGCTATCATCGGAACATCTAGAAGGAATTGACCGGGCCCCTTACAAAATAGACGAGAAAAAAAACTAAAACTTACGCAGTTCCTATACAAATCGATGAACATAAAAAATGTTGTGGAGATTATGGAGAGGGCCTGAATACAGCCGAATATTAAAATAAAAGTTAGCCGTTTCACGTGTCTATGTACAGAACCAAATAATTTGGGGTCCGCCTTGCAAAACTATCACATGTTCGGAACAAGTTACTTATGTACAAAATTGGATACGTTCGGGATTCTAGCGATCACAAACAAATGAGATACACACGATGCACGATTATTGTGGGTTACACTAGGCCTTGTAAAGGTTTATTTCAACTCCAAAATCCTATTGATATTTTATGCAGACTTATAAGTTTTGCAGAAACAGACACCACACAGGCGACGTTCTATCGAGCGACAGAGCTTCTACTTATCTCAATAAGTGGCTAGCTTTCATAAACACTACCTTTTAACTATTAACACAGAATTATCATGTATTCTAGGAAGATTCCGCTCGATGCAACGTTGGTTTAAAGCCTCGATTTACATATTATTAAAACAATTTCAGTTACAAAAGTATGTATAAATGTAGATACATTAAACGCTAGCTGTTAACGTAGAACTAGACACAAAGTTAAAAACAAATTCATATTATATAGTCGAACATAATTTCCAAGCTTTACACAAAATACATATAATATTAACTGTACAATTGTGACGTAATCTATCGGTTCAGGCCTCCATTCAACACTACATATTTACATTATAATAACCATACTGTTCCAAGCTTCCAATCACAATTTTTCAATAAGTAATATTTGCCGAAATTACGAAATAACGGTGTAGTCTTGATGAGCGTAGCTGGTGTGGCAAGAATTAAGATTTCAGGACATATAGTTACGATTCAAGGAGAGACAAAATTATGATGGAATAAATGTATTCCAGAAATGTATTTATGGGGCCCTAATTCACTATGAACACTCAATGATACTTCGAAACCACGTCAAATCCTTAGCTAATCAAGCCAACTTCCCGCGGTTTCGTTCATTGTGTCATAGAGAATACGTTATCAGGAATCAAAAGCTACATAAAAATGGGAAGACTTGAATTTTCAACAACGAGCTATGTCTTTATCTGTCATGAAGAAAAATTGCAACGCTATTTATGGAATTAGAAAAAACGAATCGACGAAGAAATCTAACAGCAATTTATTGTGACATTATTATAGTTAAAATACAAAAATACATGCCTAATTTAAGAACAATTAAAACTAATATAATCATATTGAGAAGAAAATATCAATACTACACCGCATCACTCATCAAGACTAAAAAAAACAATTTAAACCATAATCGTAACAAGAAAACGTTAATCGCCAATGATTGTAAAAACATAATCACAAAGTAACTTAGTAAAGAAAAATACATAATAATATATAGTAAATAAATAAAGTATATTATATCAACAACTTCAAGCGTAAGGCACATTGCCTGCAGACTTTGAACGGCATTATTACGCTGAAGTTTCATTTTACGTATGTATTCTGTCGATTTTTGTATTGTAACTATGCCTTATAATCGTGAAATAGGGATAAAACTGTCATAATCAGCCTATAATGTACCGACTGCTGGGACACAGGCCTCCTCTCTGTGCGAGGGAGTGGGCCGTAATCCACCACGCGGGCCCAGGACGGGTTGGTAGATGTCACATGTCTTAAAGAGTTTTTGGTTCTAAGCCATGCCGGTTTCCTCACGATGTTTTCCTTCACCGATTTGAGAGCAGTGGTGATGAAATAATTTATTCAAAGTAAAGCGCCTGTCAGGTTTCGAACCTACGACCTACAACTCGTAAGTCGCAGCCGTTACCACTGGGCCACCACTGCTCTGCTGACAAAACTGGGAAAAGGATCAACAATATTTTTGTAAAAGAACTGAAAGTAAAAATTGGCAGTAAATATTATTATTATAACATTTTAACTAGTGTTTCCCAATGTGAGAAGAAAAGTATCACAATATAATAATTGAGCGAATTTGATGTCTAAAATCAGTAATAATGGAAAAAAATGCTATATATTAAACCCAAATGATATAGACAATGACAAGTACGAGTTGAGTAAAAATTAACCGTATTATTTCAAATAAGGTACAGAATGAATCATAACAAATTATGAAACGGCTATTTCTTTGTAATGTTTCAAAATTGAGACTTAATTTATCGTTCATAAGGATTATTTTCACGTAAATAAGACGCAGTTACAATAAAAACCGACTATTTCAATATGGCGGTGGATTCCTTCAAGTAAAACCTTTTCGGTTATCGTTACTAAGAGTTTGATACCTTTCTGAGCGCAGTACTAAAAATGTATGAGATCTAATCAAATGTCAAGAGATCATTCTGCCTACCCCGCGGACGCGGTTTGAAGATATGTACGTATATTGTAAATGTGCTCTGTATTCGAGATTATCGGAAACTACTGTACCTATTTCGATGAAACTAAAATTGTGTGTGGTGGATCTGATTTAGTCAAAAGATTTTAACTTCTGGATATTTTTCAGTTAAAATAATTCGCAGACCTTTTTATCCTTGAAAAGACCCTAATTTTACTCTGTGGAAAAATTAAAACCCCACTACAATATTAAACGTATTTCTACACACAAATTAATATCGTATCGCCGATAATGAAAGAGAATCTCCATACAAAACTGAAATGACACGCGAATGAGACCTGCAGTCTTCCGATCTCATACATTCGTTCCTCCACGCCTTCTTTCGTTACACCTAACTAATCTCATACAACGGATGTGTCCATTCCTTAAAAAAGGATTTATGTTTAAACAATAAATACTTAATTACCGCTTAGAACCTTAAGTAAGAAAAGCGTATAAATTATTTTTTTCTCAGAAAACTTGAATTAACGGACTTAGTTCCTATCTACCTAGCTGCTGTGTCGTATTGTATGGGGACACACAAATGTATAGTCACTGGGTATCAGGTTCAATGTACGTTGTATGTATGTTGTATGTATGTGTGTATGGAGCAAAAATCATATTTATGTTGTCAGAAATGCGAAATCTGTACATTTGACATGTTAACGCAACGCATTTTTTTTTTGAGCATTCTATTTTATTTTTACTTAAGGCCGCTGACAGGCGCGTCGCGATTCTGGTAGACCAATTTCCTTAGTTTGCATAGAAATTGTTCTACTAGAGACGCGTCTTACTGTCGCGCCGATCTGTGGGGGGCCTTTATGCTATCGTCAGTAAGCATCTTTCCAAGTTCAGTTAAAGTAGAAAATTGATGTCATACTAAATGCTGATTCACTCGCATACATATCAACGGATGAAATTAAGAATATTATTTTAAAAACGAGTTTTTCCTCATTACAATACGACACAACTTTTACAAGAGCGGCTTTCAACGACTAAGTTTTAAAAGGAGTAGCGCTTAAGGCTTGGTATAACGATGCTAGTACCTATTATTGTTATTTTATTCACTTACATTTATTACATTTCCATTTCATAGAAAATGTATTAACTTTCAGACTGTCTTCTTCTGTGATGACAAACCCCTATAACTACGATTTTGATTGTACTTTTAAGATAGGTACACTTTGTTGAGATTAATTATTGAATCTAATACTCATTGATCAGACTAATGTTCAGACTATAAAAATTCATTACCGAAAACGATGCAGTCACGAATCACGATACAAAACTTGTCAATTGTTACTTGATTCATGAATAGGTGCATCCAGACAGAACGAGGCATGCGCCGCAAGTGATTTTTTTATATGTTAGATGCCTCGGCCTGAGGCAACCGTACATATAAAAAAAATCATTTGCGGCGCATGCCTCGCTCTGTCAGGATGCACCTATTGAGGTGTTATCCTTGCAATACTTGTAAATATGAGCATTAGAAAGAGACAATCACACAGGCTCTACAAAGCCGAACTTCTTCTAAAACCTGCACTACACTAGTTGCGAAGTTGCTTCGACGAAGTTACTGGTCGTAATTGACCGAGGTCCTCAATTACGTGGCTATATACTCATGCTAAGAAGTACGGGACGCTTCGAGCCCTTTGACTCGGGCGCAAAAACTGACAACGATCAGAAGGCCAATTCTTGTAATTAAAAACGTTCAGATTCTAGTCGCAGTCTCCAATTCCAATTTTATAGTAATGGCTCCATCGTTTTATCGATGATTCTGCCAATGTCAAGGTTGAAGAATACAAAGTGTATTCGTTGAGGTTGACCGGTTATATTGCCTTTAGTACGGTTTAATTACAACTGGAACTGTTTGAGTAGCCTATGGAATAAACACATTGAACCACCGTTATGAGTTGCTATTCGGCGAAAAACAAATGTCAAAAACTTGTCAAAACGTAGGGAAATTAGAGATATTTTTGACAGATTGAGACTAAGATCAGACTGTGAACGTTCTTAAAATTACGTGAATTGCCCCTCAGAAGTCGCTCGTGGCGAGCCGAGGTTGCACGAAGCGAACCGAAGTGCCCTTCTACACTCTCGTAACATCGATCAACTTCTCAAGTAGTGTAGACTGCTATATTTACTGCCGCATTCTTTACACGTTATCCTTTAGCAACGACTTCAAAAAACGCCCAAACAAAATTTGTGATGCAGCGATATCAAACGATATGTCGTGAAAGCCACCTTGCAGTGTAACAAGTTTATATATTGACGCCCAACGCACCGAGAAAACGCTTATAATGCCTATGTATAACTTCTGTATTTCAATGAGCTTTTATTGTAGTGTAGTGAAATATATTGAGCACTGTTTAATATTTATTCAACTTATTTGTCGTAACGGAAACCCACTTTAAAAACTAAACATGAAATGAAACTGTTATTACTATTTTCGTCCGCATGCGGTTTTGTGAGATTTGAAGGTATTTTTTATAACAGATTTAACCAAAAGTTAAGAGCGTTTACGACGTACGGCATTTCATACAAACTTTCAAGCCCGTTTTTCGAAATGAATTAAGAGCGTTTACAACGTACGGCATTTCATACAAACTTTCAAGCCCTTGTTTTTCGAAATGAATGAACCGATTTTAATGAAACTTCGTACGCATAAGCAGGATACAAAGGTCTAAAAAGTTAGTCGAAATGTCTTATTTAAAAAAAGATAACTGGAAATATCTGTTTCTATGGAAAATTTAAAATCGGTCTAATTTGGCTGTAACACAATTTTTCGAAAATGTTTTCTACTAACTTTTTAGACCTTTGTATCCTGCTTATGCGTATGAAGTTTCATTATAATCGGTTCAATCACTTCGACAGACAAGGGCTTGAAAGTTTGTATGAAATGCCGTACGTTGTAAACGCTCTTAACCGATTTTAATGAAACTTCGTACACATAAGCAGGATACAAAGGTACAGAAAACAGGGGAAACAGGGATTTCCAGTTATCTTTTTTTAAAATAAGACATTTCGAAAATGTTCTTTACTAACTTTTTAGACCTTTGTATCCTGCTTATGCGTACGAAGTTGCATTAAAATCGGTTCATCCATTTCGAAAAACAAAGACTTGAAAGTTTGTATGAAATGCCGTACATCGAAACACTCTTAAGGTATCATAGACGCGACTTGTCGCACGATAATTCGCCTTTGCGACACTCGTTAAACCGCGATTTCTTGTAAAGTCGCATCGCGCCAGCGTGTGAAACGCACGCGACTTTATAACAAATATATTATAAGACGCCTGTGGCATACCATAAGTTGAAAAAACAATAAAACTTGCATCGTCTAAGCAGTTTAGACGATGCAAGTCATTTCTTGTTTCTTGCTTCAATTTTATTGTATGCCACAAACAAAAAACTTACATCGCGTAAATGGAGCTTTAGATATAGATATCGCAATGCGACACGTCACGAAAGTCGTGTCTAGGTCTCGCCTAGACACAAGTCACATAAGACAACATCGTCGACATAAGACTTCCCGCATGCAGTACAGATCCACAATAACAACATCCACATAAGGTATATAAAACAAATTATTGCTATCTTGCGTATACGCACACTATTTAGTCCGCATGGTAAGTAAATGGAACGCTCATAAGCCCTTGCCACCGATTGGCTAAGACGAGTCAATGGTGCCGACATTACGTTGTAGTTGTTTGGTGAAGGTGCAACTCTGCAGTCGATTGTAGACATTATTTTTGTCAGGGCATGAGATATTTTCGTATAGACGACTTTTTGACATAAGAAAGGACCAATTGTGGTGATATTAAGTTTAGTGTAGAGTTCCGGCAATGACAGTTTTTATTCCGACGTCAACCAATGCTATAGAATTTATCCTGGGACTGTATGTTCAGTGCAAAAACGAGATGGAGCTGGACAGATTGAATAACATCTTCCTTTTTTTTTCATCGAAACAATGATGGCGTTCCTTTAACCATTCAAAACCCCTTAAAAATGGAGTAATAATCAATGGCCAATCGAACATTCCATTGCCATTTGCTCAACTAGAGAGCTACAAGGATCTGGCGCGGTTGGTAAACATTCGTGAAATTGTTTTACGAAATGTATTGAAAAAGCAGAATGACGGCGCTAGTTCCGATTTTGGCCACGCGCGCAAAGATCCCTGTACAGCTGTATCTATGATTTAGTGTGCGGTTCAAAACTGTTTATCAACGGCAGTACAGTTGCACCTTCTCCCCCCAACATTTGTGCATAACCCACACGTTTCCTTACAAACCTACGCGGCATTACGTAACATACAAGCGGCACGCGTCACGTCCCGGTGCGCGCTAAGCGAGGGCGGCTGCTAGAACTTGTCTTGGAAGATGAATAGGTTGTTGGTGGCTGCGACGGCGATTATACTCTCGTGAGGGTGCCATGCTGTATGCAGGATTTTCTTGTTGAAGTCCAGGCAGTCTACGCTTATCTCGTCCTGGGGAGAGGAAGAAAATAAACTGTCAAACTCAAACCCAAAGCATTTATTTCAAACTAGCATCAGCCCGCGAATTCGACCGCGTGGATGGAGGAAATTATCCCACAGGAATGTGCTACTCGCCTGTCTGTCAGCTTATGTCCTTTTCTAGTATGCCATCTATCTTTCTGCCAAATTTTATCGAAATCTGTTCAGTGGTTTAGGTGTGAAAAAGTAATGTACAGCCAGTTACTTTCGAATTTGTAATATAAGTATGGATAAATCATTTTTGAATTATCTAGAAGTTGATTAGTTAGAAAGATGAAGCTAGTTGGCTATTCCAAAGCGAACGTTCCTATGAAGAAGAACAGGCAAGAAATCCATGGACACTCTTGGAATCAAAAATATTGGTTTTATCGTTCATGTCGAAGTTATAAGTTTGTCGTTATTTTTAAAAGAAAGAAAGAAAAAAAAAAAAGAAATGTTTTACTGTGAAAAATAAAAAGGTTAGTAGTATAAGCAATCGCGAATGGTCGCTACTGTAGCGTTATTTAGCGAACGAGCTGCTAGATGAAACAGATAATTGCAGTAGCACATTCAGAAGCAGCATAGCTGCGCTGACTCAAAGAATTAAAGAAAACCACCAAAGCAGCTTTGGATGTATGGACATCGTCGTGCAGTGTGGCGGCATACCTTCTTCCTCTTGGCGGTGGTGGCGACGCGGCGCGCCCGCAGCGGCTGTCGCGGGCGCTGCGCCGCGTCGCGCGCCGCCTCCAGCGTCAGCTCGCCGCGCCGCGCCGCGCCGCAGCCGCCGCCGCAGCCGCCGCGCTCGAATATCCTGCCGACAGACGTGGTATTACTAGTATATCCAGGATCAAAATATAACAAAATACATACATACATACATTACATACATACATTCATAGTGAAGAATCTTCTTTATCAAAATTTAAAATCTCAATGAATTAGTAGTATGTTACAAGTTATCATTCATCAAAAGCCGTCATCGAATACCACACAAAAAAACACGCAAATCTGCTTTTCAACACGACAATCGACGGACAACCTTTATATTACCAGAGTCTTGTGGTTTGCTAAGAAAGATAACTAGTGCATCACAACGTTTAAAAAACAGACGAGCCAAACACACACCAAAAAGAACTCAATATAATTTTCTACTTCTCTTCATGCATAGATTACCGAGATCCCTCCATGCCTCAAGTGATGAATGATGTACTCAGCCGCATCCGATTAGACTGGACGCTAACCGCAAAATAACTGGTAAAATCCTAGACAAATGATGGGTTTACTCACCTAAAGAATCCATTATAAGAGCCAGTCATGAGCCGCTGGTCGTCGCCGCTCCAGCAGCACTCGAACTTGTCGAAGATGCAGTCGTTCTCATACAGAGAACAGAGCTTTGACCGTAAGTACTCGTGGACTGGGTATGTTTCTACAGGTTTAGTCTCCATGCGGAGATCCCACACTTTTAAACCTAGGTAGTCACGTGACATCATGTATCTGGAAGGAGATGGAATCTGGTTAGACTTACTATAAATTTCTACATTTATATCTGTAATGTATATGGTGCACAGTCAGCAAAAGAGAAGTATGCAGGATCGTCGGATATAGTTGAGAAACCGATGGATGTTCTAGAATAAAATTTAATTTTATCAATAGAGAACAGCTCATTTATCAAATAAAATTTCAGTCGACAACATCCAATGGTTTCTTATTAAACTTCAACTATATCCGACGACCATGCATACTTATCTCTTTTGTTGATTGTACATAACAGAGAGTATTATATTCTATAGTTTTGGTAAAGCTACAAAACCAGTGTCACTAAGCACATGGTTCGCGACCGAGTTAGCACCTTGAACAGGCGCTTAATGCTATTTTAAATTGGTTCATACTACAGGGTAAGAATATACTGTATGGTGCGGTTGCAGTAAAATACAAACTGTTTTCCAAACGCAGCCATGGCGTAAATTGGATTTTTAAATAGTGCCATTGGGTTTTCAGTAACAGCCTGGAGTTTCGAATTGTGTTAGATAGTAGCAGTTGAAATGGCATTTGATCATGAAAACTCTGGGATTGCCTTTGTTGTGATTGATTGTTTTTGGAAGCAAGATCAACCCACTTATTGCAAAAGGGTAGTAGCGCCATTGGCATATGGATGAGACGTAAAATAAATTATAATAAACCCTGAACGATCCCGAATCGGCCTACAAAAACGGAAATTCTCATGATAAGGGCGACTTGATTGTTGTAAGGATATTGAAAACAGAGTTAGTCTTCTTACCTGCCAGAATTACTAAGCTTAACATCGCTGATGGAGGATATGATCTCTGAGAAAAAGGACCGCGCGTGCGGGTCCTCTGGCTCTTCGAACAGCTTGGCGTGACGGTCGCACAGCGCCGCCGCGCGCATGTCGCACAGCCTAATCGTACCTGTGTAGATGGAAATAGAGGTTAGTTTTGTTTGCAGATTTTAACAGAAAACGAAAACAGAGAGATTAAAAATTTTGAAATATCGGAACTCTAACAGCCTTTACACATTATGCCGCAGCGGCACGCCGCGGCGCCGCTGCATCAGTCAGATTTGTATGAACCCTTGCACACGGCGCCGCGGCGGCAGCGGCGAGCTTGCCGCGGCACAATGTATAAAGAGCCTTGGGCCTGAATTCCTCTTACACTGACGTCGGTCGCGTACCGTCGGTCACGCGTACCAAGACGCTGACGATAAATGGACGTGTGTAGTGTAGCACTGACGGCCAGCGAGCGCGAGTCAGCGACCGACATCGGCGTAACAGTATTTGCAGCCGTAGGCTGGCTTGCACCACAAATGACTAAATCCGCTAAACATTTTATATAAAACATCATTCTGTCTCTGTAATCTTCAAACGACTGACAGAAAAAAAGAACAATGTCTTAAATACTTTTAACGCAGTTAGTGATTTGTGATGCACCTTAAAGTTGGGACTGATTTTACTTCTAGGTACTTGCGATGTAGTTGCATGATTTTCAGCTTCAATAATCTTAGTTACGGTTTCGTATTTTTTTAAATGAGTGCGATATCTGATTACTCACCCTTACTACTAGAATAGACAAAGAGATTGCATTCAGTCGGATGAAACTCCGCCGCGGTTATGACCTGGAACAACACAAACAACATTTTATTATTAAAAATGTCATACATTCATACAGTAAGATACTAATTATTTTATATTTATAAGCATTGAGTCTATATTCAGATCACACGGGTTATCATTTTATCGTGTCTTATCTTATCAGAACTTCTGTTTATTTATTTATCGATTATAGATTTGTTTATATAATTAAATAGAACAGTCCCAGTGCACCTACACTAATTATAAATACATCTATTGAATCGGTTTCTTGCAGTACTGCAGATTAATTAGTAATAACCCCCTATGTAACTGGCTATAACGTATTTTAATAGTAGAAAATGGTCTATTCGCCATTTCTAGATTATGTTGGGATAGGTAGATTACAGTCTGCCCTAAGCAGTGTGCCAGACTTTAAAACATTAACTGTTTGTAAAAAAAAACTATTCTAAAGGCACACACATGTTACACCCGACGCTATATTACGCGTTTTCGCTGGCAAAATAACGAAACGAGACTTCGTAAGATGAAGTATGGCCAAAGAGCATGCTATATTAACTTCGCGTGGAATAGAGTGTTCAAAATATGTTCTCGAAGTTAAGATGGCAGCAGCTTCTTCAGTTTAGACCTTGCTACAATTTATTTTTAGTCAGTAGCCTAAGCCTATGATGACAAGCATAAGCATAATCAGTCTTAAAGTCTTCTCAATGCTCGGCCACGGGCCTCTTTGTGAGAGCGCGGTGTAATTCATCACGCGGCCACAGTCGGGATTGGTAGGTGGTCAGTGGTCACATCATGTCTTCGAATTTTTGGTTTGAGGACATGCCAGTTTCCTAACAATGTTCATCGTAATTCACACACCGCTAAGCGCTTCCCTAACCAACGACCGATCATAAGTCGCGGCCGTTTCCACTGGGCCATCACTGCTGGTGGTGACAAGCCAAGTTTATAAAATGTACTGACCTCTGTAAGCTCCTCCATATTGGCAGGTTTAATGTCAACAATGTTGAAGCTCTGGTCGGTGATCTCAAGGTGCCACAGGTTGATACGAAGGTCGTCAGCAGAGAGGTAGGTCTCCTGGTCCGAGTTCAACGATATGGAGTTTATGTGGTATGTGTGAGCGTTCGCGAATATTCTCCTGTTGACAATACAATAAAATTTATAATTAGGTGGATAAAATATGGTATAAGGGCTCTAGGTAAGCATTCCAAATGTGGCAAAATATCATAGCATGTTGAATCAAACTGGTCAATTTCATTGCTGCTTAGGACTACGCTTTGTTTAGAAAATTTCGGCAATATTCATTGCACTACGTATCTTTAGAAATCACATCCTTAACAATTAGATGATATCTGTCAAATGTCTAGTTAGATTTTCGGATGGATGTACCTACCAAAACTACAATAACTTATCATGTAAGATGGCATAATTTTAGCCAACATTTCTTTTTATCTTTATTAAAAAGAACCAGTTTCTTAACAATTAATTACAATCTAGCCTAAAAGACTAATAAGCAATTTAAATCTAACTTAATTTACATATTAATTATTGACTAAGAATTTCGGGAGTGTGTTATGCCATCATAGAGAAAAGGCCTGTGTCCCAACAGTGGGAACATTATAGGCTAAATATGTGTTATCCCATTGTCAAGCTCATTGATGACAACAGTATTTGGCGAAGATGGAATGTGATAGTGAATTTAGGTACCCGAAGGCAATTAAAAACGTTCAAAATCTAGTTACAATCTCATCTCAGCGACAATCAATGTCAAAAACTTGATTTATCTACCTATTAATACTAGGGGAAGGAAGAGCATACATATAACGTTTATATTGTTGAAGTGAAAACTTCTTTAGGCGCGTTAGGCGTTTTTTGAGATGGGAAAAAACCATTGAACTCGCGCCACTGCTACCGTAACCGACACCGCTTCGGATGTGTTCGGCTTTCCTTGGGATGTACTCGGTTTTAATGTATTTCCGATGTCAGTGAATGATAGCAAAGTATTCCGTTTGTGTTTTATTTATATGACGATTCAAAAAAAACACACGTAATTGTTCAAGTTTTCAATTCTGTCGGCACTCCCGGAGTGCCACTATTTTTTAACCTCATTCACGGTAACTTCCTTAAAGGTGAGAAGGTTATTCCACATCGCTGAAGTACGAAGGATGAAATCACGTTCAGTAATATCTCGTAATAGGTTTAAAGATAAGCATTATGCGTACATAGAACATACCAAACATTGGTTTGTGCGATTAGCACCTAGGAGAATACTGCCTATAATAACATAATCACGATTTCCTAGTAGCTGAAATGAACGTTGGGAGGTATCCTTGAGAATCTAAATCTTGGGTGGACCAATGTGAGCGCAGGCAGGCTAAGGAAGCACTCCCTACAATTGGTGGCCGCCTCATAAAATGGTTCCCCGGCTAACTAAAAAACAGCTGCGTACAGTTAAGAGTAGCTTTAACTGGTCACGTGTCATTTAATAAACACCTCTTTTTCATAGAAGTCACAGACAGTATGCTGCGCAGGGCCTGCAAGGAGGACGACGAGACAGCGGCGCATGTGCTTCTAAATGGCCGGTGGTCGCCACTTACAGGGCAAAGTACTTAGGTAACCCAGGTACCCTACGTGAGACGGTCAGTAACACCAAGGCGTTGTTGGCCTTCCTTGAGGAGCTGGGGTGGATCGAATAAACGATTTTCCCACCTGTATGCAAAATACGCGCTGTGAAGTGAAGTTGCGGATACCAGCCCGTATTACCGACTAACTATCCTTGAGAAACGGTAAACGTAGCGCGGTAAGAAGTACGACTTTCAGCTATACCAAAGACAAAGGTGTTGTGTATAGAGTTATAGACTAAATACTCCTGGTAAACCCACTCGGTTTTTAACTGAAAGTGCGCCTGGAAAACCGGGTATTCTGTTCTGTCAAAACTTAGAAGAGGCTTTATATCCAGCGGGAGGTTAACTGTTTTATATAGTTTTTGGGACCGCTCTTGATTTCGATGTCGCCTGATGAAAAAAGAAGGATGAGGTCTACGAACCAGTGTACCCAGAAGATACCCGGTTCACTCTTACTTTGAAGATTATTGGGTTATTTGTAGGTAATAAAAGTTCCATACATTAGACTGTGTATAATCAGCCTATAGTGTTCCCACTGCTGGGACACAGGCCTCCTCTCTGTGAAAGGGAGTGAGCCGTTATCCACCACGCGGGGCCAGTGAGGGTTAGTAGATATCACGTCTTCCGAATTTTTTGGTTCTAGGACATGCCGGTTTCCTCACGAATTTACACAAAGTAAAGCGCCTATCAGGGTTCGAACCTACGACCTACTCTTAGTCGCAGCCGTTACCACTGGGCCATCACTGCTGTACCACAATTTGACTGTGCGCACAATCAATATTGAGGAAAAGCGCAAAATGCAACCTGATAAGATTGAACGTGACTGACGACAAGCATTTTTAACTACTCCAATAAAACAATATCACAAAGCCATTTAAACCTACGAATTAACCAAACACTCATAAAAACAAACCGACTACCGTTAACCCACTTTCCCCCTTAGATAACCATCGCTTTATAAAACGAATGTCAGATAAAAAGTATATTAAAAACGTTTCATAATCCTATAGCTAAACTCGAGTGTTGAGGTAAATATACCTGAATATAATTAAATTAGATCGTCGGGCCTTATCGCGAGACAAACATTGGGTGCCGATATTGAGGCTCTCGATTTTGCAATATGATGTCGATAACAGTGTTAACTTAGACGCAAAATGTGGGTGAGTAAATGGGTCCAGGAGGCCTACCAGCTCTTAACGCGATCCATTTTAGGACCTAAACTGAACTGTTCTTCTATTCGTACCATGACGTCAGTTTAACAATTCAGTTTAGGCCGTGCCATCTGCTGACAGCGATTGTCCCAAACTGAGTCGCAAGTTTTGGTTTCATTCATACTTTTTTGGTACCATGACGTCCATAGAGCAGCTCAAGCGATGCAGTTTAGGAACCTAAACTGAAATGTCTTGTTTTTGAATCGTTTTTAATTAGATCATGGTAGGCCACCTGTGCCTCAATCACACTATGACAGTAGTTTTTGTAAACTAGCAATCGGCCCAGTTTATAGTAACCGCCACCGATGGTATGCACCAGAGGCATCACTGGTGTGTTGCCATCCCAGAGACTAAGCTGAATTGTCATCATATATCTGCCTAACCTTTTCCCAATTATGGTGTGATAGCCTAACCTGTTACATCTGAATTGTCTTATGTGCTTTGTAATCACAAAAAATCGTGGTTTTCATTATAATTATAGGCACATAAGACCAGTGTTCCAGTATACAGCGACACAGCGACGCTGCTTGGCGGCAGAAATAGGTGTGGTGGTATTGCTTCCTTGTGTTTATTGTAGCCGAGACCGGCTCGTCACGTTTTTTATTATGGAATCGGCCTGCTTCTTGACCACGAAAAGCAAAAGAAAGCGATGGATGAGGTCTACGATGGAACGAGTGTGCCCAGAAGATGCCTGTTCACTGTTACTTTGAAGGCTGACTGGCGAATTGTAGCCGTCACACGTTACCGGTACATCACTCACCTAGGAGACGCCTCCACCATGAGCTCAGCCGGCCGCACGGTGGGCACGCGCAGCTGCGTGATCCGCGCCGGGTCGCGGGGCCGGCCGCCTTCCTCGCGCGTATTGTAGCCCGTCACACGCTTGTCTCGTTCGGATACCTGCAAATGTCGTGAGATTAGTTATGTGCAGTCTCTGTCCTTGTTGTTACTCTGTGGTTCCTAGAACAAAGGTAACATATTAGAAATTAAAAAAAGGGATCTCACTAATATTATAAAGGCGAAAGTTTGTGTGTTGTATATGTTTGTTACTTCTTCACGCTCAAACGGCTGGACCAATTTTGATAAAATTGTGTATGGAGGTAGCTGATACCCTGGATTAACATATAGGCTACTTTTTATCCCGATATTCCCACGGGATCGACATTTACGCTTAATATAAGTCTGTAATCGCCAACCCGTCTTGAGCAAGTGTCGTGATCATTGGTCGTGCCTTGACAGCGTGTCTCCTAGGACGTTGGACGCGGAGTTCCACAATTACCACTAACTTATTTTATCATTCAACAAGAATTGTATCTTTGCTAGCAATTAAATTAAGAGTGTGAGCAGCATCTCAAATGCACCGACAATATAATGCGATCATTATCGACCTGTTGCCATTTTTATGGACACTCAACAAAAGAGATAAGTATGCAGGCTCGCCGGATATAGTTGAAATTTAGTAAGAAACCGATGGATGTTCTAGAATAAAATTTAATTTTATTAATAGAAAACAAACAGCTCCTTTATCAAATTAAATTTCAGTC
Source organism: Hydraecia micacea (assembly GCA_914767645.1). NCBI lineage: Eukaryota > Metazoa > Arthropoda > Insecta > Lepidoptera > Noctuidae > Hydraecia > Hydraecia micacea. The sequence continues at coordinate 4,265,997 of OU611798.1, forward strand.
GACAACATCAATCGGTTTCTTACTAAACTTCAACTATATCCGACGATCCTGCATACTTATCTCTTTTGTTGACTGTACCTGCGTACTGTGCTCAACATGACTTCGTCTTCAGTACCTTGCTTCACTTGTAGATGAAATTTTGGAGATTGAGCCCTAAACTGCCATGCTTATAGGTTTATGTGAAACAAAACAATTTGAATTTGAAAGGTAACCCATTCGTTAAGTAACCTGTTAGCAATCATCAGGTAAAAGCTAAAAATATCAATGTTTTGATACACAAACCATACTGGACACATTAGATTGGTATCGAATGACGTCACACGCTCGTCAATAACGATCAATGGCACATGATCACAAATAGGTTGCGAGATCATAATTCTGTGGAATGTTAGCGTCCAATTACATGGGCATTTTAGAGAGGACGTGCCTTTGATACTAGTATTGGGACAGAGACAATTATTTTGTCGTGCATTTTCTTCTAGGATTTATTCTTACCGAAAACTATGTTATGGTTTAGCAGTATTTCGCGCTGTTTGGGAGTCGAACCCAATGCTAAATGATGCGTTTACAACTGCATGACTAAAAAAGCCCCATACTAACAATTTATATCTATATATTTAGCTCGTTTTATACCACTGTTGGGCAATGGCCTCCCTTTCCCTTTTCCATAGTACCAATTTGATCTTCCATAAATTGTTCAATTCTTTGACCGCCATTGCGCAATTATAGTCCGCGCGGAACTAGTTGGCCGCGCCATAGGTATGTGAGCGGAGGGACGGAGGGGCGGGGGCGCATTACTCAGTACGTGCGTTGCGAACCGCCGCCTCACCTCAGCTGCAAACTAGTTCCGCGCGGACTATAAAACATCATACACTCTACTGACAAATCTTGCATCACTACTGCAGTTTAAATAAGGTTCTAAGCTGAGGTAAAAATAATTACATCAGCAGAAAAAACTAGAGTCCAACCGAATTTCATTTTCGTTATTCGACAATTTTCAGCTTAAATATCCATATTCATGTTTTCGGTCGAAAAAAAATACAATTTTCGGATGGGCTCTAGAAAAAACTTAAAACTAAAAAAGATAAATAACAAAAAAAACTTCGAATACATACAAGACTAACCTTCCACAATTTGATGGTCTTGTCATTGGTCGATAGCAGGAAGTGGGCCTGGTTCTTCCGCTTCAGCCACCGAATCTTGTTGATTTTCTCTTCAATCTCCAAAGACTTGAGATAATCGAACTCAGGCTCGTGTGACTGGAATGTTGAGTACACGTTGTACTCGCCCTTCTTCGGGACACATTGCTTTGAAGCTGGGTCCCTCTGGAAAAGAAACAGGATATTTTTGAGGCACAGACTAGGTACTACATGTTCATTGCTTACAGTCGGTAAACGCTAGTGTTCATCTTCAGATCGAGGTCAAAAGCGTGCAGATTAATTACATAACATAATCAGCCTATAATGTTCCCACTGCTGGGACACAGGCCTCCTCTCTTCGAGAGGGAGTGGGCTGTCATCCACCACGCGGGCCCAGTGCGATAGATGTGAGATCTCTTCGAATTTTTGGTTCTAGGACATGTCGATTTCCTCATGTTTTCTTTCACCGTTAATTAATAAAAAGAAAATTTTGCCTCGTTCCTTCTGCCTCGTGCGTCTAGAGGTCGCAAGTCCAGGATACAATTCCCAGGTCGGGCATTGGGTTTTTCTATTAGGAATTCTCCGTAGCAGCCCGGAGTCTGTATTTATAGGCTCGCCCCTATTATGTGGGAAATCGCGAAACTAGACATAATTGGCCAAATGTGGGTGTACAGGTACACTTCAACCTAACCTCGGAGAATATAGGCCTGATGTTATATTAAAATTTTCACAGAGCAATCGAGGTTGCAAGTGAAAAACAGCCATGTCACAATTTTTTCCATATTTTAAGCCGTGTGTAATGTATGGGCGATGAACCACAGTAACTAGTAGATGCTATAGTTTAGCGGCGAGATATTTGGCTGCATCAACAAGCCGGGAATGCAGTAACGTGACAGATGTGACAAGAAAGTAGAAAGAAACAGAATCGTATGAAATAACTCATCATGGTGACTTAGCGTCTGGTTGACGTCGCGCTAGCGTCACATGTGACCTGCGGGACCGTACCGAAACTACGTCGCATTGACGCAGCGTTGGAGTCTCGTGAACAGTCTATACGTTCAAAAATCTGCCGATGGTATTTCCCATGGTGAAACTCGGCTTGCGTATAGTCCGGGACCCAAATTATCGCCCATTTCACTAAGGGTTTTAATATAACCACTATTTTTGAAGACAGGAAATATCCTTTGAATTTACATAGGTTATAAATGCAGCATATACATAAAATCGTGGAACAGCGGTGCCTTGATGAAGTGTGACCCACCGCCCCTTTTATGTCCACGATATTTATTGGATAAGTAAGCGACGATAAATACAATAAATAAATTAACTAACCTGAAATATAACAACCCTGCCTCCCTTGTCCCCCGTGGCGAGCAGTTCCCCATCATGGTTGAACTCCACGCAGGAGATCAGGTCAGCTTCCGTGACATCGTCTTCCAAAGTGCCCTTCACCTGGCTGAAACACCATGTCGTCTCGCCACCATTGCCTGGAACACATACCATTGACATAAGAATAAAATTGCCTAAATATGCATAAACCTAGCATAGGTTTGGGCTGGCTGTATGTAGTCTGATTCAAAAATTGTTTTTTCACTGGTTGAAAAACACAAAGTTTTCTGTCCTGTGTAATAGTCTGATGCGAGCCTGCACCGTCCTGTCCGTAGGCATGGGTATGGGTATGGTAACTCCAGACAAATCTTTGTTTCGATATATCCAAGTGGATATATCAATCAGAATCACTCCAAGAAATAAACAAATCCCATATCCGTATTGGATGGAATGATATATTATTATATCCAATTTTTTACCGGAGCCAGTTAGCCCATGCCTACTGGCCCGCGGCGGCGGGCAGCGAGGGCGGCGCAGGATGCGTCGCGACGACTCGGCGAGTTGGCGAGCGCTAGCGCCCCTCGAAGAACGACCTATGCCAAAGGATGGTGGTGATGATGTGGTTGAAATGAGGCCTCGTTTTAAGGTTCAAGAAGATTTTTCTTGTAGAAAAACAATAATTATCGTTCCAGTTTGTCTTTTTAGTCTGGTCCTTAGCAGCTTTCAATATAGAGAGAAGGGAGTGTAATGAGAGTAGGGAGACCTTTGCCCTGCAGTGGGACACCACAGGCTTATTATAATAATTTGTCTTTTTGGTCGGATATCAGACTGAATCGGATGCTTTTTTTGAGCGACTGGCCAAAGAAAGCGAAAAATAAAGCTGCTCTCATGATTTTTCTTAGAACGATCTGATATCAATTTAAACTGGTCAAACCTAGCTACTTAAGAAATTAAAAACTTAATTTACTAATTTGACCTCGTTTATATATCGTAATATCCACAAATATTCAAGATTGTTTTATCAATATAGTCAAAACCAGTTTTTAGACAGAACATCGGATTACAAAACTATTAGGATATTACGCAATTTAAACCAGTTTGAACTGAGTTTGTAAGTTATATTACTTATTTAATTCTTTAAATACACAAATGAACAGAGGCGGCTTTAATGCCATAGACATTTTCTACCAGTCAACCGTGTTTATTAGCGAATAAGTGGTAATGACGCAGCCTATGCAAGATTTTAAGATTTATTAGATAGTTTGTTTTTACTATTTTGCTGTAGCACCACCAATTAAGCTAAATAATCCAAAAAATGTAGGACTAAAATGCTGAAAATAATTTAGTTAAGTACAAAAATTCGTCTATGTAGGTAATATTTGGTACAACCAAACTCTTTGTAGGGTTTCTTAGCATCACATAAATGTCGGTAACTAAGCGACACTATAGCGCGAAATAAATTGAATTTCAATTGATTTCGATGTATTATTAAAAAAAAAAACTTCCGACATTCTACGTAAAGTTTAACAGATTGTAGTGGTGGCCCAACGGAAAAGGCCCCGATATGCATGTCTTGGTGGATTACGGCCCACTCCCTCTTTATAGAGAGGACGCCTGTATCCCAGCAACATTGTGTTGCCCTAGCTAGTGAAAATTTGTTGCTTGACACGATGTTAATGAGGTAGACTAGACTGGTCTAGAGCCGCAGTACGCGAAATTATTTTCTTGTGGACAAAGCGCTTCAAAACATTAATTATACAAAATTAGGTTGAGAATTAGCCCTTTTTGCATGTCAAAAGTTACAAAAGACACCCAAAAACGGACATATTTCACCACCTTCTAGTATTTTAGCTGGGAAGAAGAAGTGGCGCAGCAATATCCCTGTATACTTAGTTTTAAAATTAACAACGAAGGTAACACAAAAATAGGTTAGTAAACACACACGAGTGTCGAAAGTCACAAAAGATGAAAAAAAAACAGACCTCAAAACTACCAACCACATCCTAGTATTTTAGCTGGTAAGAAGTGGTGCAACTCGCCAGAAAAAAGTATGTCTGTCTGGTAGCAAAGTAAGAGAAATGAAGATATTATCACAAAAGAGAATTAGTCAACACAAACATTAATACACAGAAAGAAATGTTAGTAAACAACGAGCATAAAAGTATTATTATAAAGTCGTAAATGCAATGTATTATACAAAAGAAAAACAAACATTACGTCAAGATAGCGAGCGTAAAGAATTATCATTCCGTTGTTATCAATAGTTTAGTAAAGTTATTAAAAATCCGAGTTATCCATAATAAACTAAGGTACGTTATCTTAAAATTAAACAATGAAGTAATTTAATTGTTCTCTCAATGGTCTTTCATTCGATTTGAATTCGTAGGCACGAATCTGGGCAGACGTTACATAATGTTAGTTCTTTTGGGAATTATTCACAATTGGATTATTAGTTACATCATTTGTAACTCCAGAACGGCTGGACCGATTTTTATGATCTTTGATTTGTTGGATTTTTCTCCACCCCAAATAGCATAATAACTAAACATGGGAAAAATTTCACGAAAAAATAAAAAAGAAGATAATTCATTTCCGTCTCATAACTTTTGTATGGAACGGCTTTTTTGATGATATCTCGAGAATGGATTGACTGATTTCGATGGCGGTACGAAGTTCACCGGGTCAGCTAGTGGTGTGTTAAATTAACCTGCCTCCACTTACTGCGAGTACAAAAAATATCTGGCGCCGGTCAATTACACGTGAACGGCAATGAAACGATTGAAAATTGACCCATTTATCAAATGTAAGTACGTACAATCACAAGTCGTGTTCCAGTGCACCCGACACGAGTGATGTCTCCAATTGGCGAAATTGTCTTGGATCCTAATACGATGGTTGGAATACCACGGTACTTCCTTCTTTTTCAACATCTCTACACTAGCTTATCATACAGTAAATAACCACGCATTTTACTAAACTAATTAAAAAAAAAAAAAACGTTAAACAGTACAGTTCTGTGACATGTCCTGACCGTAAATGGCGGAAAACTTTAATTTTGGAACCTGTTTTTGGAACGTAGAACAGTAATACTATACTTGTGAATGGAACCAGGTGGTTTGGTAACATTACACCTTTCTTTTGAGCCTTTGTAGGGTGGGTTTAGACAATGGGCGCACAAGGCTTGACGCGTAACAATTAAAGGAAGCACCTTGTACATATGTACCTAGTACGTAATTGAAAGATATAAATAGCGTTGCCATGATAATTAGTGCTGGCAGTTGCGTGTCTGCCGTAAGATAGTTCTTGTATTGAAATACTGGGAAATACTGCCGATTCCTTTTTACTTTAGAACGCAAATTACATTCTTGAAACTGTTAATTAGCATTTTCGTTTTTTTTAAGCTTAGTCATCATGTCAGGCTCTCATGTCCTGCAAAACAAGTGCTTCATTTATCCAGAAACGTGTTTATTGAACTATTTTTTATTGTTTTGTACTCTGTAGGTCAATCTTCTTTGTTCAACCTCCTTTTGCCTACAGCCAGCTAAAGGCTAGCTTTTACCCAAATTTGTATTGATATCTATACAAAAAGGGTGCCTAAATAAACAGTTAACCCTTCGACACTAACTTCACTCTGATAAGTGACGAAGTTTGTGACGCAAATGGCCGCCAAACTTATAGTCTGTCTGTCTCGATTTATAGACATATACTAATGATATACCTATACAGACGAAAGTTTCATCGCCATAATATTTTAGCGTTGACACGAAAACGAACGACGGACGGGTTGAAGTATATAGACTTTATAGCCGAGCTGGCTTTGCGTCTAAAATTGTTGAGTCTACGGACAATTTTCATAAATAATGGTTGCCAGAAATTTGGGTTGTCTAAAATTAATTATTAATGCCTAAAACCGTTGAACTAAGTTGTTCTCTGATGGGCAGGGATTAGAGATTAACAAATTGAAAATGATGATATTGAAATATGACAAGACGTGTGGCGCATAGATAGAGCAGAATTTAGATAAGGAGCAAATTGTTGACCAGAAGATATAGCCACTGTAGGCCAGATAGCCAGGGTAGACGCGAGAGGCAGCATAATTACGACAAAGGCATTAGGCAAAAAAAAAGCTATGTCTCATTCTTATTTTCAAGTATCGCCATAATCGGAACGAAATATATATGGGGACTGCTCATGCCTCAGTGTAAAAACATTGATGTTAGATAGATTCGTTGAGTACATTCTGATGGACCTGAAGGCCAATTCTCGTAATTTAAAACTTGGAGTTTCTTGCCCATTCTTCTCCATTCGAAAACTACCTTTTGGAATGGGCGACTAGAATCAATTCGTTTTACTATAATTTTTGAAGTTCAAAAGTGCCTTTAGTGTGCCTAATTGAAATAAATGATTTGACTTTGACTTTGAAAACGGTCAAAATCTAGTCGCAGTCTTATCTCGGCGACAAACAAATGTCAAGTCAAAAATGTAGGGGAAATTAAAGGTATTTTTGACAGATTGAGACTGTGAACGTTCTTAAAATTACGAGACTTGCCCCTCTGATAATAATGGGCTGGGATAGATACCTACATTTGAGTAAAAAAAATCTGAGATAGGTTGCAAGCAAATCTGTCGACGTCCCGACACCGAAACTTCAAGCCATACAAAAACAGCCTATCAATTACTTCATCAAAGATTACAAGAAGCCTTACAACACAGATATCAATTTCTTGATAGAAATGTTTTTCAAATTAAGATCTGGGTCATCAGTAAGTTCAAGTTCATTTGAGAGACAATCAGTTATCACTGTGTACTGTAAACATAGTCAGTTTGTTTACGTAATGGTATCTTGGTGCGCGTCATTCTTCCTTGTCACAGCCTCGGTTAGGCAGGTGACGAGAATATTTAGAACTAGCAGCGCCCCGCGGTTTCACCCGCAGAAGTTTCCAGCGGGAGTATCGGGATAAAAACTATCCTATGTCCTTTCCCGGGACTCAAACTATCTCTCTACCACAACTAAATCGGTTCAGCGGTTTAAGCGTGAAGAAGTAACAGACAGACACACTTTCGCATTTTTTTATCCGATTAACCCGAAAATCCGATGAGGATAAACGGTTAATCGGATTGAGAGTAGGGATACTGGGTTTAATAGGCTAAAAGTTGCTTTTGGTTATTTTTTATTATTTATTTATTTATTTTATTATTTATGTACACACAGTAAAATACATAAAGATATGACATAATTAAGATTTGAGTAGGTACAGACGCCAGCACATCAACCTACACCTAACTGTCAAATTTTCCCAATCAACATTGAACCTTATGCTTTAGCGATAAAGTTGAAGATCTATTACAGAAATCTGACAGATTGTAGTAGGTTGATGTGCTGGCGTCTGTACAAAGGTACTTTATTATTATTCTACTATCAATCTGCCTAGCCTCTTCCCAACTACGTTGGGGTCGGCTTGCTCGCAGTATTTTACGTGGACCGACTTTGGTTATTCGACTATATTCCCTAAAATAGTTTTTTGTGCACTCGTGTTTATTTCGTGAAAAAATAAACATGAAATTAAGATTATCGTTCTTCTGCCCTTGTTCCAATCTAGGTTTCTATTAGGCGCCATCTCAGTCTACTTCCTTCCTAACCATAATATCTATCTTTTAAACAATTTATTTTTTGTTTTAGAGCCCCAAGAAAAGATACACACGACATTTTAAAATTGGAAAAAAAATATCGTGAGGAAACCGGCCCAGGCCATGTCCTAGAACCAAAAATTCGAAAACATGTGACATTAACCAACCCACACTGGGCCCGCGTGGTGGATTACATTTACAACTCACTCCCTCTCACCGAGAGGAAGCCTGTGTCCCAGCAGTGTAAACATTATAGTTGATTTAGTTATGCTATGACTTATAAACATTGTTATCAAAAATATACGCATAAAATGATGAATCAAATAATGTCCCTATCGAGATACAAGACTTTTTAAAATTGTGATTAAATTATGAATGACCAATACTAAACATTGTTATCAAAAAAATGGCCACATAAAATTGAGAATCAAATAATGTTGTTATCAAGCAATTTTTTTAAGTATCTGAATATGAAATTTACCTTATCTTGTTGCCAATAGATAAAATTGTTTGTTTTAAAGTAGCTTGTTAATAAAACTGTTTTTGTGATAGAATCACTTATTTAGTTTTCCATTCAGATGTTGCATATTTATTTAGCTGTTGCATGTGTGATTGATTTAGTTTTATGATATTCAGCTGCATCCGGTTTGACTAGAAGCCGACCCTAACATAGTTGGGTAAAGGCTATGCAGATGATGATGAGAAGCAACTCAAGCAACAGAGTAAGGCTGCGTTTCCATCGGAGATGAGCGTAGCGAAGAATGTGTGTAGAACTAACCAATAACAACGCTAACTTAGTTCAAGCTATGAAAATGAAGCGATGTTATTGGTTTGTTTCACACACATCCCTCGCTACGCATCCTCGCACATCTCTGGTGGAAACGCAGCCTAAACCTAGGTCGAGCAGTCACTAAAATGATGACTGGAAGTAAAAAAGAAATAAGGGAACTCCCTCTAAAACGCTTTAAATCAAAACTACACAAATGGCTTATTGATAATTGTTTTTATAGTGTAAAATAATTTTTTGATAAAAAAAATAGACGATAAATATAAGATATGATGCTGAGTTTTAATTATATTACTTTATATAAGTACCTATTATTCTTATGTGTTCAAATAGATACGAAACCCTAATAACCAATGTTATTAAAAATGTGTTAATTTTAACAAATGAATGCGTTAAAGTCACATTTAGTATGTTTAAATATTTGCATGCCAGTCCATGGCGAAACATGTAAGATCATCACTTTATTTATAAGACCATAATGTACCATGTTTTAAAGCAAATAAATATATTCTATTCTACGTATTTCGGGCTATCAAGGGGGGTGACTACCGAAATGACGAATTTCAGCAGTCACGTCCATTCTAGCCATATCATCTTTCACACATTCAATTCATCGTTTCTTTGGTCTTCCCTTACTCTTATAGACTCACTCACATTCATACTCAAAACTTTCCTCACGAAATTTTCCTCTGTAGGTGCATTGCCATTCCATAGACAATGGTGAGACATTTCTAAGCTTGTGTTTTTTTTATTACCTAATACCTCTTTGGTCACTCTCAACCTACTTACACATTAATAAGATGTCAAACAAGGCCAGGTTTTGCTTAACATTCCAGAGCAGTACTGTTCCTGCTATACTTGGTGTGATGCCAAATTAGCACAGGTCTTAGAAGCAATACGTCATTTTCCTTGCGTCTTTTTAAGTGGCGTATAATTCTTCATGATATATTAATTTGTGGGAAGATTTTACTTTTGAGGGTACCTATCTGTTTGAGTTTCTTAAATTATTATAGTTTCAGAAAGGAGGTTATTTCGTACATTAATACGAGGGGCGTTCAATAAGCACCTAGCCTCATCGCCAGAGGGCGCTGTAGTTTCAAAAGAGTTTTACCACAGTGTAGCACATTCTTTTTTCAAATTTTCATTCCAATCCCTTCATTTGTTTTAATTTGACAACTTATGGAAGCGAACGTGTCGATCGGTTTTACAAAAATGGAAAAAGAGCAATATCAACGCATCGAAATAAAAGAGCGCTTGGATGCTGTGTACGGTGACTCTTCTCCATCGATGGCCAACGTCAAGAATTGGTTCAACGAGTTTGCACGTGGCCCTACGTCGGTTTTTGATGAACCACGTCCAGGTGCACCGAAAACAGCTGCTACGGAGGAAAACATTAAAAAAATCCATGATCTCGTATTGGCAGATCGCCGATTGAAGGTTCGGGAACTAGCTGAGACTGTAGGCATTTCAGAAGGAACAGTGCATCATATTCTTCACGAGGAACTCGGCATGAGAAAGCTGTCGGCGCGATGGGTGCCGCGTTTACTCACACCAGAAAACAAGCGCAACCGTGAGACCACATCGGAGACGTGTTTGGCGCTGTTTAAGCGGAATCCAGCGGAGTTTTTGCGTCGTTTTGTGACCGTCGATGAAACCTGGATCCACTGGTACACACCAGAGACCAAGGAGTAATCAAAACAATGGATCCAGACCGGGGAACGTGCTCCAAAGAAGGCGAAAACTGTAAAATCGGCCGGAAAAGTTATGGCTACCGTTTTCTGGGATTCACAAGGTGTGATCTACATCGATTACCTCGAGAAGGGTAAAACAATTACAGGGCTTTACTATGCCGATTTATTGGGCCGATTCGACGCCGAATTAAAGAAAAAACGACCCCATCTGGCGAAGAAAAAAATGCTGTTTCACCACGACAACGCACCGGTTCACACGTCTGCCGTTGCCATGGCCAAATTGGTCGAATTACGCTACGAATTGCTGCCCCATCCACCGTATTCTCCAGATTTGGCCCCTTGTGACTTCTTTCTGTTTCCTAATCTGAAAAAATCACTCGCCGGGAATAGATATGGCTCAAATGAGGAGGTCATCGCCGCCACGGAGGCCTATTTTGCAGAGTTTGACAAAAACTATTTTTCGGACGGGTTAAAAAAGTTGGAGCATCGCTGGGCTAAGTGTATCGAACTAAAAGGAGACTATGTTGAAAAATAAATTGCCACTTTTCCAAAATTTTCGTTTACTTTTTGTAGGCTAAGTATTTATTGAATGACCCTCGTATTACAGCTACTCAGTCACTATTCAGTATCATGATATGACTTTCTGGCTCTTTCAATATTTGTAATAGGGTGTTTTTAGGCCCTAAACATCTATTTAAAATATTTGACAACAAGCTTTTGGAAGCAAGACTTATGCATGAAATGTGCAACAATGCTTTTGTTATTGTTTACATGTGCATTGTGCAATGCCGCAGTATACAGGGCGGCAGATACAGACGCCAGCACATCAAGCTACCCGAAACTGTCAAATGTTCCCAATCAACTTTGAACCTTAAGCTTTAGCGATAAAGTTGAAAATCTATTAAAGAAATTTGACAGATTGTAGTAGCTTGAAGTGCTGACGTCTGTACATCGACGCGCAAACTGTTACTATGGATTCAGCATATGATTCGAAACCCAGCGTTAAAGTATTTCGTCGGTTATTAAAAAAACATTTGCTGTTCCATACATTTTGACTGCGTAGCTGCGTAGGTATCACACTTTTCTATGAAACAGCTGTTTCTTTTTTTATAATTGACAAAATATCTACTCTAGAATCAGTGCCGAATTCATGGTTACAGTGTAGATGTCCCTGACATCCTGTATAACTTTAGTTGTTCCATAATTAGGTAACATGTTTTAAAGTCCTACTAGGATAAACTGCAGGTTACCCTGGACAAATCATAAAGCCGCCTAGCCTATATGGTTTAAATAGGTGATCCTAACAGACTATATTCCCAATTTACCTTGATAGCTAAAGGTAATTTCATAGATAAAAATACACACATGGTATCATTATCATTGTGAAAATGTAATAATAATGTACGACTCAATTTTATTGATTACTGTCATCATGTGCTTTATTTTGACAACCTAAACATGTATTTTTAACCGACTTCATAAAAGACTTCTCAATTCGGATGCTTTTTTTTTAATTAAGGCTCTTGCACTTTGCTAGTTATATGGGGTTTGTGCTGCATGTGCTCCATAGATCTCCATGAGCCATCATCTCAGTATTCACCCCCAGTCTAGCCATATAATCTTTCACTCTATCCATCCAATCCATTCTTCCTTTGGTCTTCTCTAACGCCAATAGGGGTTAAGTGTAGGAACTACATAATTACTTGTGCTATAAGATCCCTAATTCTGATCTAATTAAACTTGTAATATAATAAACTGTAAAATGCCCATGCCCAATGCCGTGTCAAGTAATACCCTTAATTAATTGATCATTTGCATCCAATCTGATTCAATATTCACTAACCATGATTGATTTTCAGGTGATATCATAATTATAATACCTTCGGGGTTCGAGATTAGCTTTGTAAGTTTTCAGTAGGCTACATTCCCCTCAACATCAGAACATGAATTGCTAATACATGCCTCATTCTTGATTTTCACCATGCATGACACATCATAATTTTATTATTAACAGTTATCTACGACACTTTATTAGTTCATATTAAAATGATTCACTAATCATCAAGCACTACTAGGTACCTGCAAGACTAGAATTTATAAATTGATATTATGCTCTACACCGCTAAACTTAATTTATAATATAACTTGAAACTAGGCAGTAGAATTAAAATCATCATCTGTACCCTTAGTATAATCAGCCTGTAATGTTCCCACTGCTGGGACACAGGCCTCCTCTCTGTGAGAGGGAGTAGGCCATAATCCACCACGCAGGCCCAGAGCGGGTAGGTAGGTCAGCGCAACATGTCTCCTTCTTCCCAAAATCTACATCAGCAGTTGTCTCAATATTAATTCTCTTCTAACATCACAAAGATGAGCTCCCTTTAACATTATTTCCATTCCAATTTTTTGCCATAAGTATCATCATCATTCTCCTGCCCTTATCCAAATGTATTTGGGGTCAGCACAACATGTCTTTTTCTTCCATACTACTCTATTAGTTGTCATCTCGGTAGTCACCCCCTTTCTAACCATAATCATCATTCACACAGTCCATCCATTGTTTCTTTGGTCTTTCTTTTTAAGTAAGTAAGTATTTCTTCATAAGTATCAACAACTCAAACCCAGTATCAGGTACCTACCAACATTTTCATTATGCAAAACCAGTTTTTATCATCACAACTGGCCTTAATCAGTCCCTATGTAATGGTAGGTAACCCTTTTAAATTGATCCCAGTCACATAAACATTTACATGAACATTAATTACTGCAAATGACTATGGAACCTTCACATAATTCCTTATTTACCGGACAGTCCTTAATTGAAAGTAATTAAAAACTTTTAAATCTTTTTATTTGTTATGCAAGAATGCATGATACGTTTGTTAGTAGTCTTATGATAAAACTAGCGACTGGCCCCTGCTTTGAATGTTTTTTTTTTACCATTTAACAAAACTTCTTTATTTATAACTAGCAGTGCCCCACAGTTTCACCAGCATAAGTTTCCCATAGGAATATCGGGATAAAAACTATCCTACCTATGTTCTTTCCCAGAACTCAAACTATCACTATACCAAATTTCATCTAAATTGGTTCAATGGTTTAAGAGTGAAGAGGTAACAGATAGACAGACAGACTTTCGCATTATAATATTAGTATGGATATGGGGGCACAAAATTAGTATGGATGTGTAAGTTTAATAATATTAATGTAAACACAAACATTCCAGAATAAATTCTCTAAAATGATGTTGAAAGTTTATAAGAACAAGTCACACAAAAAGCGAGTTTAATTTATAGATTTATAAATCAAAATATTTAATGCACAATAATATGCTTGGCGATAGCAAAGCATTTTAGGCAAATTGGAAATAATAAATGCCCAATATGTCCAAAAAATCCATTACTACTAAGAAGTAATTAATTCAAGAAAACGACGAAGCGCTTTGGGAAAAGGTAGATAGTGCCCTTGCACTTCGCTTGACTCGTCGTCGTCCTCGTCAGATTAGTGACTTTATTTTCCATTTTAAAATGTCCAATAATAACTTTTTATTTTCGAGTGTGCTGTTTTGCTGATACTAATAGCTAGTACGCAAGAACAAAAGGGCTTTTTATTATACACTGCCAATGCAATGCTGTGGTTACAATGTTCCAATCAATCTGCCTAGCCTTTTAAAACTATGTTGGTGTCGGTTTCTAGTCTAACTAGATGTAGCTGAATACTAGTATTTTACATGGAGCAACTGAACAAATATCTGACCTCCACAACCCAGTTACTAGGTAACACTGTGGTTACAATGTTCCATATCAGGGAAATTGCCCTAAAAACTGTGTTATTCAATGACCTATGAATGCATAAAATATATACAGTATATTTCTATAGTAGGAGTTTGCAGAAAGTAATTTGTATTCAAAACCAATCTTTTTTATGTAAATGAGCTTTACCATTTGTAGAGGTAAATTTTTAGCTTATCTATACAATTCGTCTATTATCCCTGTCTGTGTTGACAATGTATGAGGAAACTGATGCAACATTGTCAGAGAGATGTATTGTAGTCTTTATACTATACAATACAGAGATCTCTTTAGAATATTGTGCCCATAGATGATACTATAAAACCTCTTTTGTGTTTTCTTTATTGATTGTGCATGGCAACAAAACACTGCTGGAGAAAAGCGAATTTATGTGAGAAATACAAACTGTATGAGACTTTTACATGGGACGCATAACTGGCAAAATGTGGGTGTACTATAGATATACCTCTGTCTAACCCTTTGGGAATTACGGGTGTGATATTGTGTTATGTTAAATGCATGGCATTATTATGGTATAGGTACACATGTAATTAAAATTACAGGTGATTTTTTTTACCGGTTCCAAATTTTTAAAGGATATTCTACCCATGAATATGATCAACTTTCACTATGGGACCAACTCCGAAATCACGAAAAAAATATCAACAGTTTCATATATTTTGGTCAAGTAGGTATTGAACTTTTGCATTAAACAGGTGTTTTTTTTTCGTGATTTCAGAGTAGGTCCTATAGTGAAAGTTGTTCATTTTCATGGGTAGATCACCATGTATATAGAGAAGAGAATCTGGTAGCAGGAGGCCTTTGCCCAGCAATGGGACAGTTGACGAAATAAAAATAGTAAAAAAGGTTTGCTTACCAAATAAAAGATTAGGTATAAGAAACATTACAGTACAAGTTACAATACACAAATGAAAATATTCAACTCTTTAACAATTTTAAAGAATTAATATTGTAAATTCTGCAAGAAAATGATCACAGTTACTTCATCCATGTACAGTTTAATCCTAGATACTGCTAATTACATGTAACTCTGCTAATAACTACTTACTTAACAAGGAAAAGAGGTCAAGAACAAATGTCATTAGGAGGAAAATTTCGATTATATTGTTTAAAAATGGTTTAACCAGTGATGAAATTGTTGCAAGGGTCTTGATATGTATACAACTTGTGACTATTTTATGTTTTTAGGGCTGATAGCTAGCTAGCTTTATTAAAATAGCTTCTTTCAACTAATCCCTGATCGACTCAAATCTCTGTGGCACTTTCCTCAAAAGACTATTTCAGACTTCAATCTACATGGTCTTCACATGATGTGACCAAGATTATGCATGGACTTTAAAAGAGACTGGCCTCTGAGTTTGTTTCAGCCTTCTCAGAGTAGTCAGAGAGGAAACGCCAACCTCTCTAGCTTATTTTTTGTTTATAATACAATGTGTAAAAGTGTTTCCAATGTCCTATTTACAGAATAAACAATTTAATTTCATTGAAATACAGAAAATGTTAATCTATCAATCCCATCAAATTCAATTTTTTTATTTTCTCATCACAAAAAACTGCATCTTATTAATTTAAGACCAGATTAAAAACTATTTGAAATTAGTTTGTGACTATGCAGGTGTCTGCACTAGGAATGTGTATTGCAGATCACCAGGATCCCACCAAAGAGTATGTGAACATAATCAGCTATTTAGTAAATCTGAAGAGACAGAGTATCACATAAAAATCAATGATACTCACAGATTAAAAACAATAGTCTATGATATTATGTAGGGAAATTAACGGGATGGACTACTTTGTATGAGTTAGTAATTCCTCATTTGTTTTATAATCTAAATCTTACAAGCATTTGTGGTTAGGTTAAAGATCATGGTAATACAGTTTATTTTATTATATAATTATATAAGTGGGAACCTAAGAAAGTATAATCAGCTGAACCAATTGTGTCAACCAAACACACTTTGTGAAAGCCCCATCGGCAAAGCTAGTTTCAGCCAAATAGCATGGACTGGTTGGAAGATGGTTTATAGAGCTAGCATAAGCATAATCAGCCTATAATGTTCCCACGGCTGAGACACAGGCCTCGTCTCTGTGAGAGGGACATAGTGCATATAATGTGTCATAATGTGTGAGGGTGTCATAAAGCTAGGGCAATTAAAATGAAGAAGGCTTTATTTTGATATATTCAAGAGTCTATCACATTAGTTGGCTATCTCAGGTCTGAAAAATCAAGACCAATATGGCATGTATGACTACATATATTCAGTAAATTCTGTATTGTATCAAAGACCACATTGCGTAAATGAAGAGATTCTATAAACTGTTTGTTTGCTGTTAAAACTCATAGAGAATGTAGATAAGTTTTATTGGTATCTCATAAATTAAACTTGGAACCAGCAGTCAGAAGTTATAGCTAAGTATTGATAACTGAGAGAAAATTTCTAACATAATAAGGTGGAAAAACAATAATCGGTATGGCTGCAAACAACTACAATTTGAAGTATTCTGCAATATCATTTCCTATATATTTCACTGCATATATC
Source organism: Hydraecia micacea (assembly GCA_914767645.1). Classification (NCBI taxonomy): domain Eukaryota; kingdom Metazoa; phylum Arthropoda; class Insecta; order Lepidoptera; family Noctuidae; genus Hydraecia; species Hydraecia micacea. The sequence goes on from OU611798.1 coordinate 4,282,923, forward strand.
TCACTAAATTTGACCGTTATCAACTCTATAAAAGATTTAGAAACTTTTTAATTGACCTCCTTGGAGAATATCACAGTTCTGCCAGTAATTACTCTGCCTTTGCCTGTTCCAACTTTTGATGACAACAATTATTAATAGTATGTGGTGTTTATGACCAATAAAACTTGCGAATATGACCTGAATCTATGTTTCTGTTCTAGAGAAAAAAAAACTTTATGATCTTAGGCCTGTTAATTTCTGCTGAGTTATAAATAGAATTAGAAGATAATATATCTCAGATTCATCATTAGTTCTTGCTTTGTTATGCTCTAAGACATTGAGGTTATCTAAAAGATGATAATGATTAAGCACAAAGATACAATTTGTAGGTTATTTTCATATTTTGTTGTTCATTCTGTTTGTGCCCAGATGGTATTCATAAATGTTGTTGGAAATTAATTATGTACTGAGAAAAGTGACCTTTAGGATGTTTATTACAATTAGAAACTTTAATATATGCATCTCTTTCACACACATCTGTTCAAACGCAAATTAGAGAGGGACATCTGACTTTACAAAATTTAAATAATGTTCCCATGTTCTATAAAGGGTATTCAGAAATATAGTAACAGAACAGTAAGTAACGATTGTAGTATTGCAATAAATTATTTAACAACAAGCAAAATGTTGATAAGATTTACAACTAACTGATTTATGGCCTTCCAGAATTGTCAAAATACTAAAAGTGACAAAAAACGCTTACCTGAATTTAACTTCATTGGAATAGCGTGTTTTCTTGATTACGAATGAGCCCCCGGGCTTTCAACAACGCCTCTAGATACTATTCTAACGAAGATATGCTACGTTTTTGCTAATTACAATTAATCATATGTTCTCGCAAACAATTCTGCTAGCCCGCATTTTTATGTAACAATGACGTTTTTTATTCGAAAACAGACGCCGAAAGACCGTTGCGAGAACTTCCTCACATCTACATCTCTAGCAATAGTGAATTCAGAGAGCAAAAGGTTAAAACTATCGGCGTAAGTAATGATAACCAAACATTAATAAAAACAAGCTATCGTCACAGGATGTAAACACTAAATATACTAAAAACCTAACTAATGACAATAACATTGCATTTACCGTCGGAGTTCGAACGATAAAACATCTTCGACTTATTGCGATTCCCAAATCCGATTTCGCCCTTGACTAGCGGGCGCAAAAAGTCATCACTTACCGGCCATGACAAAGCCCAGCACAAAAACTTTAAGAAGTTCGATAGTTTTAGTACACAATCACTTGAGTGTTTTGCTAAAACATCACACAGATTTGCCGATTAAAACAGATTAGAATCATTTCAACATTACATCGGTAAAAAGTAATGGCGCTGAGAAATACATACAAATAATTACTGCAGAATTTAGTGTTGCCATACTGATATTCACTAAATCTACTAACAGCATGTGCAAATAACTAGCAAACCGTCGTCGCGCGGCGTCGCATCGACGCGTCGTTCGTCGCGTCGTGCGTGCGAACAACCTTGAGAAAATCTCAAGCAAGCAAGCAGAGTTTGACATAAATTTACCTTTCTGACTTTCTAAGGTAAAGCAACACTAAGCAAACAAAACACAACGTGTATTTGAAAAAAACCCGAGAAGGGTTCATAGAACTCATCATTACGAACATCTTTAAGGTGAATGCGCAGTGGTAGACCGCAAAATTCAAATTGTCTTACGTTTTTTGCAATTTGCAGGTCAGTGTCAGGTTGTATCTTGATCAAAATATGATTTACGACTATAATAGGTGTTTATTTATAGAATTATAGCCATTAGAATCATTACATTTTTTTGACAAAAAAAGTAGCAGATAAAACATGAGATATGATGCTGAGATTTAATTATATTACTTTATATAACTATTATTCTTATGTGTTCAAATAGATATGAAACTCTAATAACCAACGTTATAAATGTTTTAAGTTTAACAAATTAATGTGTTAAAGTTTTGTTTAAATATTTGTATGCCAGACAATGGCGAAACATGTAACCTCATCACTTTATTTATAAGACTTTAATGTACAGACGCCAGCACATCAACCTACTACAATCTGTCAGATTTCTGTAATAGATTTTCAACTTTATCGCTAAAGCATAAGGTTCAATGTTGATTGGGAAAATTTGACAGGTGTAGGTTGATGTGCTGGCGTCTGTACCTGTACCATGTTTTAAAGCAAATAAATATATTTTATTCTATTAATATATCTCTGTTCCATAAGCACTTTTCCATAAGAGATATTTTGTTCTTATGGAAAAAATCTAACTTAGAAAGATGTATTATTGATTCTAATGATTATAATTCTGTAAATACGTAGGTACCTGTTATAGTCGTGAATCATATTTTGATCAATATACAACCTGACACTGACCTGAAAATTGCAAAAAAAACGTAAGAACATTTGAATTTCGCGGGCTACAACTGCGAATTACCTTTGAGAACAAGTCGGAGCAACCCTGAAATGAAGAAGAAAAAACAGCTAAGATCCATGCTTTTATGTTCACACGAGAAAATGAATAGAACAACTAATAAGTACCTTATTTTGTGTGAGATTTAGCTATCCGCATATTATTATTTTAGCGCAATAACATGAACAGTACAGCGGAGTAAATGAATAGTTTGTTAAAGCAATATTAAAATGCAATAAACGACTACACAATAATCATACTCTCATCTCCCAATAGGTACAGACGCCAGCACATCAACCTACTACAATCTGTCAGATTTCTGTAATAGATTTTCAACTTTATCGCTAAAGCATAAGGTTCAATGTTGATTGGGAAAATTTGACAGTTAGGTGTAGGTTGATGTGCTGGCGTCTGTACCTACTCCATAAATATTTTAATTAGTTAATTTTTCCATATACCTACTATGATAGTAGAATTTCATCAAAGTAGCAACACCGTGACTAAATGTCAAAATGGACGTTATGAGGAAAAAACAGTAATGGAAAAGCGCGCATTTAATTTGTCCACTGTACTGCCATCTAGTAGTAATGTAATGAACTAAAACCTGTTTAACCGACATTCAGTGAAAAAATATGGTCAAACAAAACATTATTTTAGTTTGAAGGCGGAAAAATTAGGTTTTATTCCACATGAACTGTCTTGTTTATCTGAACCACATAATATTGTCTACAGTAAAGTTATGACAATGTATTTCGAAAACTTGAATTTAAGGACGCTATCACAGTTTTCCACGAATAACAGTGCTTTTCAGGTACCATTTTAATGAACTTGGAGTCGCAACTGCAAGGATATCTTGGTTTCAAATTAAAGATAATATATTCATCTCCAGAATGGCTCCATAACAATTAAATAGCCCCATACAAAATTTTCACACAAATACGTTTTTACCATCACAGTAATCGCAAAAAAATTAATAAAAAGGGGTTTGAATAAGGACCTAGATAGCTAAATCTAATGCATATTTTAACTTAAAAATAAGAAGATATTGTTGCTTATATAGTCCTCTATACGACAAGCTAAATATTTTGTAGATAAATAAATAACTTTTTCATTTATGAGACAAATAAGAAACGCTCTCAAATTTCTCCATACATTTTCTACCCGCGGGCACTTGCGGTTCGTCATTCCGCGCTCAGAGGCGCTCGTGGAAGCACGTCTGTGTCGCTTTCTCGCAAAAAATAATTACGTAAAAAAGTGAGTTCCGAGTTGTGTACTGAGGTCGGACGAAGTTGATACTTTTTCGGACCGAAATAAAATTAAGTACGATTATTGGTATTTGTTTCAGAAACAAATACTTAGTTGTAATTTTTACAAGCTTTTATTTAACTTGCAATGTATGTATGTATGTATGTAACTATGTTTGTTCGGGTGGACTCTTGCAACTAAATTTTGAAGCAGATATCTTCAACCGATTGAGCTGAAATTTTGTATGCACGTTTAGTTTGGATGACAATGCATGGTTAGCTGTGTGACTTTATTCTAAATCCAAAATGGCGGAACGCCCAAGATGGCGGACTACTTATTTTTAAGGCACTCCTACAATATGGATATCAAATGAAAGGGATTGCTGAGAATAACTCGAAAAATAAAATGACGTCACTCTAAATCCAATATGGCGGACATCTAAAGATGGTGGACTAGTTATTTTTAATGCACTCCTACAATATGGGTATCAAATGAAAGGGATTGCTGAGAATAACTCGAAAAATAAAGTGACGTCACTATAAATCTAATATGGCGGTCATCTAAAGATGGTGGACTAGTTATTTTAATGCACTGCAACAATATGGGTATCAAATTAAATTACTTGCTGAGGATGACTTGAAAAATAAAGTGACGGCATTCTAAATCCAATATGGCGGAACACCAAAAATGGCGGACTAGTTATTTTTAATGCACTTCTACAATATGGGTATCAAATGAAAGGGCTTGCTGAGAATAACTCAAAAAACAATGTGATGTTACTCTAAATGCAATATGGCGGACTTCTAAAGATAGCGGACTAAGTTTTTTATGCTTTCCTACAACATGGGTATCAAATGAAAGGTCTTGCTCAGAATACGTATGCGAGTTAAACTCCACAAAAAAACCTGTCCAGCGATAACTAAAAAGTAAAAAACAAATTAAAAGTAAAAACTTTTTTTTAAAACAAGCTTTTAGTTAAATGCGCTAAAAAGAATAAAATAAAATTTTCCTTTAAAACTTTTACTATCAACTTATAACGTCATTAAGTACACAAGTTATATGATATAAAAGCTTGTTGCGAGATTTACCTGTGTGGATAAACAAGTAAATAATATGATCTGATTGATTTTAATTTTTTTAATTTTCAAACTAAGTAAATACGAGTACTTAAATCTGAAAAAAACTTTTTTACTTTTAATTTATTTATTTAGTGGATGTAGATGACGGATAAAGATTGTATAAAGATTTATTTTATTATTTTATAATCAAATTAAAATGATGGAAATATTTTTTTTAGACATTCGATATTAATAGTCGATTTTGGGGTTTTTCGGGGTGATGATTACGAATATAACATACATTTTTTATTCAAGGTGGCGGATTTTTGTTTGTGACAAATCGACTTACGGCCAATTTCTTTATAATACCAGTATATCCAGTTGTCATGCTACGTCACAGTTTTACTCTTCAATTCAGTAATTTTTTTAGTGAATTATAATGTTGCTATATTGAAGAATACAATTGTGACGTAGCATGACAACTGAATAGACTGGTATTACGTTTAGTCGGTTAACAAAGTCGCGTGGTTTTTTTGTTTACCTTTATTTAGCTACCTAAACCTATGGAGTATAGTAGTAGTACAATGAAATATTTTCTATGTGAAAAGACAGCTGTGCTGCTGGGGAGTTTGTTGCGCCACTTCTTCCCAGCGAAAGCACTAAGAAGTGAAGGGCGGGCGTTTTGGGGGACTGTCTTTTGTAATTTTGACATTCGAAAAGTGCTGATTCTCAGCCTAATTTGAATAAATTACTTTTGATTTACTTTGTTTTAATTTTTAAGTAAATAAAATACTTACTGTTTTCATAAGGGAATGATTATTTTTAAATATCACAACGAAACTCTACGATAAACTCCCAGGCTAGTATTTTATTATGTAATACTCCAACAATTGACATCAAAAATAATATTTAAAAGTAGGTACTTAGGTACATCTTTTCAAACTAACAGCAGACTGTGGTATAAATGTGGATGTTCCTTGTAATACTAAAATGTTAAGGTCGTTTTTGGGTACCTAGTAATGAACGTATTGACTGATGAACTTCAACAATACTAAAAACATGATTATCACGCAGATAGTAAGTACTAACACTTACCAAATTCGATTGCGAACTTACAACTAACTTTACTCAATAAATACCAGCAAAATTAAAAAAAAATATCTTCAAGTACCAAGATTAGTTAAGTTACGTATAAAAATCGAGCGAACAATGGTTTCAATGTGTGCGTGCGCGTAATGTTGCTGTGTTGCGATTCAGATACCTAAACTTGAGCGAGTTCAAAATGTGATAGCGTCCTTAACGAACGTCAACTCAATAATCAATGTCAAACAAACAAGCAAGAATGTCATAATTTTAGAATCATTCTGGAAGCACAGGAATAATTGATATTAGGTATTGGAAAAGGCAAAAAATAAGGAAAATACCTACTTCAAAATGTGTGACACTAAACCGTGTCCCCCGGTACCAGAAAAACCATGTTCACCGGAAGAAAAAAAACAATGCAAAGTAACTAAAGTGAAGCCCCCAGACCTATCAGCAGTGTGCGTGGAACCTATGCCCCCTGATGTGGTTGATAGGGTGTGGTTCAAGGAGGTACCTAAGATAACTAAAAATAAATCAAGTAGAGGTAAGGTCCGGCGTTTCTTTTGCCAAAGATGTAAACAATAATGGCCGCTCGAAATTTAATAAAATCGATATTACAAGAACTTTTATTTTAAGTAAGTATCTACTTAATGTTTGTTTTCATCTATAACTCGGAGAATCTCAAATTAATGTTCTTGGATGTAAGTATATCGATTATATTCAATTTCGGGCGGCCATTGTTGTCTTACTTTGATTATAAAAATCAAAGTTGTCTTACTACTTTGGCAAATTTAGAAACGCCGGACTCTAGTGTCGCAAATCAAAGTAAGTTTGCTGAGGGATTTTGTACATCAATGGCCGAGGGTTGTAGTTTGCGGCAAGTACCTACCAAGCGCTTGGTTCCGGTACTATAGAAAGCCTTGTCTCTTGTCGTTGCCTGTAGGTGTAGTGGCTCTCATACCTGGCTAGCTATCCGCCAACGTACGATTGTTCGCTTGGTGTGCCTTGTCATGTCCTATTGCAGTACAGCTTGGCCTCTATTCACAACCACTCAATACGCTTCCGTACCGTATTGAACATCAATCAATGTTATCATAGGAGTCCTCTAATAGCTGTCCAAAAGTCCAAAACCCGAAAATGTTGTCAATTTAACAAATATACGACTGCTACCATAGATATATGAAAGAAGTTTTTTACGTTTTTTGTACATTTCTATGACTGCTACTCTTCCGACAGCTGTTTGCTGTCGGCGGGGGGGGCAAGACAAATCAGGTTATCGAAACTGTGCGTGTCATTTTCGATACGAGCCTGTCGGATGGTTGTGCATGAGTATCTCGACCTGACTGCTCCTGACACTTCACCGGAATGTTGGCACCGTTGGCTGAGAGTTCTTGGTGAACATGTGTTAGCTAAGCGGGTCACCAGCTCGAAGGTAGGTATGTATACAGTATGTTGGTGTAAGATCGGCACTGGTATAAGACCGTATGAATCAAATTCCCACCTAATGTGACAATGTTTTTAATGTAGTAATAAACATTGGTGTTCTCCATCATTATTTTTATTCTGCTACGACGAAGATCAGAGCAAAATTTAATTTTGCAGGCAAATAATTTGATTAGGTACTACGGTTTTACCCCAACCAACCACAGATATGTGCCCCAACATACACAGGTTGGCAGGGACGTCGACTGCATGTACACACGGCTACACATCAAGCTATACATAACCAGTATAAGCTGACTTCTGGTTGTACGAAAAACCTATAAAATGCGAGGTCAGCTAAAACTGGAAAAATATAGCTTGATGTGTAGCCGTGTGTACCTGTTACCATGGATTCAGTAATGATTCTAAAACCCCCTGCGTTGATAGTCTAGGAGGACGGTCATTAAAAAAAATATATATCTGTTTCGGGGTACATTTTGACCGCATAGGTATCGTATTTTTCTATAAAACAGCACATTTTTTTAGATAACTGATGAAAAATTTCTGCGCTAGGGGTCTAGAATCATGTCCTTAGTTCATGGTTAGAGTTTGCGCGTCGATGTCCTTGCCAACCTGTATTTTGGTACAGCTGAATTCTTCTGTTACGTATAAGGTAGGAATGTCGTTTTTATCAACAAAAGTAGGTTCCTAGTCTTTTGTTTTGTACCACAACAAATCATAAACGCCGGCTGCAAAATGCACATTTGCTTCGTCCGTTAACCATTTCTTGCACAATGGCGACCAACAGGAGGGACAGGTGCATACTGCATGGTCGAAGTTACATGCAAACTTAAATAGGCGGCAGAATTGGGAACTAAACTAAATGTACAGACGCCAGCACATCAACCTACTGTCAAATTTTCCCAATCAACATTGAACCTTATGCTTTAGTGATAAATTTGAAAATCTATTACAGAAATCTGACAGATTATAGTCGGTTGATGTGCTGGCGTCTGTACCTACTGACATTTTCTTTTTTTCCCTTTGCAAGCAGCGCCTCATCGGACTGCAAATATAACTTTGTAAAGGGACAGTTAGCCATCTACCGGATATTGGTGGGTTTTTATAAAGGAATTGCACTCTTGCATCATTTAACCGCAGTTTTATATTGTCAATGATGATGATACTTCAATTTAAAAACATGTCTTTATAGTTTTTTTTTATATGACCTGACACTTCTGTGGGAAAAGGAGCAAAATAATGTTTTTCGTAGAAATACATTTTAATCGCTGGCTTCTTACATGCAAGTTTGTTGTCTGTGCCTTGAGTTTTCTCGGAATGAGAGTAGATGGCGCTCTTATAATTTCGCACATAAATCATCAAAATATGTAGGTGTATGTATAGACGCCAGTACATAAAGCTACTAAAATCTGTCTTTCTTTAATAGATTTTCAACTTCGTCGCTAAAGCATTAGGTTCAAGGTTGATTGGGAAAATTTGACAGTTTCGGGTAGCTTGGCGTCTGTACATATTTCTTCGTTCATACCAATCTCGCAGATTTATGTAGGTAGGTACCTAGCCTTTTTTCTTTTTGAACCAATCACCCAGTCCTACCAAATGTCTCAGGTTATTAGTGGGATTAACCTATCTACATATATCTATACTTACTAATAATAAAGCTGAAGAGTTTTTTTTATTTGAACGCACTATCTCCGGAACAACCGGTCGGATTTGATTTCTTTTTGCATTTGATTGATTCTTGGGGAAGGCTATATGTGGCTATAGGTTATTTAAAATTACGCTATGGCCTTTAAAAGCCGAGCAAAGATGAAAAGACAGAAAAAACTCATTAATAGAAATCGGTTGATGCGATGCAACGGGGTGGGTTGGGGAACAAGAAATTTCACAAACTAGTCTTTAATAATAATAACACCTATACGATTCTTTACTAACTTACCGAATAACAGGACCCACCTGTTGAACATCATCCCTACAGCAAAAGAGCAGGTATTTAACCTACTTAAACCCACTTGAAGCAGAAACTTCTTATGAGCAACAGCAAATTTGTAGGTGCTATTCATACTAATATTCGAAAGTAACTCTGTCTGTCTGTCTGTCTATATGTTACCTTTTCACGCCTAAACCACTGAACGGATTTAGATGAAATTTGGCAGTTAAATAGATTGCATCCCGGGGAAGGAAGGACTTAGGATAGTTGTTATAGAAATCATCCTTTAAGGGGGTGAAAAGGGGGATGGAGATTTGTAAAGGGAATCAATAAAAAAGGACTATAATACTTTTATCGCGGGTGAAACCGCGGGGCACAGCTAGTAAGCTATACAATAGCTACAAAACTAATCTCTGACAATACAGACTTGAAACATTACCTGCGTCTGGTAAAGTCGAAAAAAGAAACCAAAGAAAATACTTAAGCATATAAATCAACCTATAATATTTCCATTGCTGGGACACACGAATGACCAGGCGTCCTCTCTGTGAGAAGGAGTGATGGACCGTAATCCACCACGCGGGGCCAATGCACATTGGTGGAACCATGTGGAAGTCACAATGTCTTCGAATTTTTGGTAGGTATTGAATGATTGATGAATCATCAAAACCGATTCCTAAAATTGATTTCCGCTTACCATTTTTATTTCCATGGTCGAATATGATGCTTAACTTCTGCAGGCTGTTCTGTCTGGCTTCGGCGAATAACCGCCTCTTGTTCTTGGGTGATGGCTGCGTGGCTAAAGGTGATACTACCATCGTGGTCGTGGCCATATTGTCATACCACCATGACGCGGACAATCTGGGGACAAATTAATAATTGATAAATAAATGATGATAAATTATTTATTTATTTCTGTAAATTGGTAAAAAAACACTTTTACACGGCAAAAAATTAGATGAGTTCGTCGTTTCATACCCGAGCCCAACTACTCTGAAAAAAAAAACAGAAACAAACTCAGAGGTCACAGCCACAGTCTCGTGAAAAATATGTAGTTTTCCTATTTCGTGTAACTTATTAAGTATGTGGAATAGGTATTTAACATTTTGGTATACTTTTTTTTAATCTTTGCTGTAGTATCATGTAAAAGGAATATACGATTCAATAATTTTTTTCTCGATACAAAAAAATTGCAAGGTTATGTCTATTTTTTTACTTTTTTCGACATCACGGCGTAACGGGTAAGAGTTATTCAATGGAATGTACTTTAAAACATAAAGAATTATCATATCAAAGTTTAGGTACTCAAAGTAGTTTTAAATTTAATTCATTCCTCCTGGCGCAGTCGGGTAAAAAGGAGTAAATTCGTTTTGGCACGTCGTTTTATCCCGAGCGCACGCACATTATAGCCATCCCATCACTCTTCTTTTGCGTTTCAAAAGTAAATGATGTATCACTTTCGCTCGCTTAGTAGGTTTTCTAGGATTTTAGATTTTCGGGGCAGCGCTGTCTTGATCAGGCCAATAATATGTAGATTGTGAGATGTTTTTTTGTTACTTAAGTACTTTATAATGCGATATTTTCTCTAACATTCCAAGTTGAAATGTCGTGCTAGTCTCGATCACACACAATCATGAGCAAAAGTTGTCGCGAAAAATTCTTCATCCTGCCCTTATCCTAAATTTATTTCGGGTTGGCTAGTTTGGCTTTTTCTTCCATACTTTTTATAACTTCCTTCCTAAATGGTTTTATATTTCTTGTATCAACTTTTTACCCACAACTGAGATGTCCCTTCTGTATGTTTTGGCGTTTCCTACCAACATTCAGAGGACGAAACCTACTAATTTACAAACGTTGCAATGGACTCTTCGTTTTGAGTTTTTGACAGATTTGCCATACAAAATCCCAAAAGCCGCCCCACTGAGGCCCCACATCTACAACTCACAGTAGTCATCTAGCTGATGGGCTACTGCCACAGAAAATGCTACATGCATTAATATGCAGTCAAATGGCTCAAATAGAGCACCTATCTAATTAGTTAGAGTAGTACGTTCAATCCGCCCTTAATAATTTCAGTTCTTAATTAAAAATTGAAGCTCGTCACTAACTGCTGCTATTTCTGGATCTGATGATTTGAGTCTAATAAGAGAATTGAGTACAATGTCAATGATATAATTGACTTGTACATTCAATGACCTTCCAAAACTCAACTTTATCATTTCAGTAAGTACTTGGCAATTGATGAAAGCAAGCTTGAACTGGATAAAATTGCGCGAATGCGGTTTGAAACAGGATTACTTTGTACGTTAAGACTTTGTCTGAGATGTTCTTTTACGATTAGGTGCCAACATGGAGGACGAAAGGAAAGATGGATGGACTATGTCATAATGTGAATGATGATATGGTTAGAAAGGGGGTGACTATCGAGATGACGACTAATAGAGAAGTATGGGGCAGGAGAATAATGATGAGGTGCAATCATCGTTATAAAACTCCCCTGCTGGAATAAGCTTCTCCCTCTCCTCATTCATTTCACTGAATCCTCGGCCATTCTTCTGCTACTTCAATCTGCCTAGCCTTTTCTCTACTGTGGTGGGGTCGGCTTCCAGTCTAACCGGATGCCGCTGAATACCGGTATTTTACATGGAGCGACTGCCTATCTGACCTCCACAACCTAGTAACTGGGTAACACGATACACCTTGGTAAGACTGGTTGTCAGACTTTCAGGCTTCTGACGAACCGTAACGACTGTCAAAGATCAAGAATGACAGCCGGGACCAACGGCTAAACGTGCTTTCTGAGACACGGAGGGATCTCGGTACGGTATGTAAAGGTTACCAATAAAATTCAATTATAAGTAACGTATATTATTTAAATACGGTCCGGAGGACTATATTATTAATTAATTGTATTTTATTGAATCTACTTGATTTTCTGTGCTCACCATCAATATTGGGTTCAACTGAAAATTTTCTGAAATAATTATTATTACTTACTTACATATACTTAGGAAAAAATGTGGTATACTTCTAAGTGGTTTGTTTCTCGCCTCGATGATTATCAATTATGTATTGCTAGCTTATACATGGAAAATTTTTAGCAAACATGAAAGACAAACGTGAAAATATATTTTATGCAAACGATTATCCATAGGTATGATAATGAGCAGTCCAAACAGCTGTTCGCACGAAATAATATTTTGCTACAGTTTAATAATACTTCAAACATTCGTGATAGCAACATTAAGTGTAGAGCTACTCCCTGCAGGGTCAAATTAAATAAGCTAGTGAAACTCCGCAGACGTGATGGGTAGATATCGATGTCTAAACATGATTAAACAAATTTGATTTTTTTGCTGCAGTTATTGTATTCACTTGAAATAATTATGATTTTAAAAAACAGTTTTTTTTGTGTAAACTTCACAGACGCGATTGGTTTCGATATCTAAACACGATAAACATTTTATCAACTCATACTTACTTCAAGTGTAACAACACTACCACACCGGTCGTTGACCGCAAATAAAAATATCGAATGTTTTTTTTTCGTGTTTAGTCGATAGGTACCCATCACGTCTGCAGAGTCCCGCTACGTAATTAATTTGACCCTCTATATCCTTTTATTATGATAGTAGCCCACAACTTTTGAATCGGTTCTGCGGAAAAATACAAAAAGGTAAGTAGGCAAGTATAGTTTTAACTTTGTTTGAGGGAGAATTTTCTGTGAGTTTCCACAGACGTAACAAGATCTATTTACCTAGCATCTTCATTTACGTCAGTGTGTTTAACTTTAATTAAATACATTATAATATTACAATTATGAAGACAAGCTATTGTTTCGTGTGAAAACAATGACCATTAGGTATTCGTCAGAAAATAATGCTTAGATCTAAGAGTGCTGATATACTTTGGTCTACAATCCGGTCAAAAGCACATTCTGTAGCACCAGTGATGAGCAAAACAAATGGAAATTAAACAACAAATGGAATTTCTCAACCCGGAGTTTGGATTTGAGCCCAGTTGATGGCAATAGGCTCATCCCCTGTTACATAGGACTTAAAAATAACTGGCAAAATATTTTATTTCATATTATAAACTTTCATGAAACGTTAGAAGGTAGGTGCATGGTTTCAATTGGTCGTTTACTATGGAGAAGAGCCGGCAAGAAACTTGACGATTACTCTCTTAAAAATAATTGGCTTTTACAATGTTTTCAAATCACGGCTTACCTACTAATTTACTATAGATACACCTCTGCCTAACCCTTGGCGGAATATAAGCGCGATGTTACCTTATGAGTAAAATAAAAAAGAAAAAAAAATAGCGGGTAGTATAATTTTTTAGTATTCTACTGTTTGTTTTCCCTATAAAAATAAATAAATAAATATGATGTGTAATCATAATATAATTTGATGACAACGCATTATAAATGTTACAGGTGCGAATGACAAAATGATACGAGAAATTCCTTCCGGGTAATCTAGCTCTCACGTACCTGATTGGTAGCGATGCCATAGCCATAAAGGGCACCTTTCCTATGAAATACTTATTCTACTACTACTCACTTTGGCAAATGAGAGAACCACTATGACATGATGCGTACTCTAGACGAAACGTGTCCAACAATTACACGGATGGCAGATTTTGGCACTAGACTTGACGAGACTAAATACAAGAAAATTGGCGTGCATAGAATAAATATTATTAATAGGTATCGTTGGAATCTTATGCATTTTAAGTGCAGTGTACACCGTTGAACGGAGACAGACATTTGGAGAGATTTACATACCAATCTTAAAAAAGTATATATTAAGGTCACGTGCCAACGTGGACATCAGTGTCTCCTGAGATTGGATAAAAAGGAGTCTTCAGAAGGCTTCGATTGGGCCGTGCCCACCCTAGAATGGTCTCAGGCCCACCCTAGGATGTTTGGGGACCTATTCGAAATTTTAAGCTGGATACTTACATAATATAACTTCACACAAAAGCAATCAAATAAATAAATCTACCACCAAGACGTACATAAACTTATGATTACCTACATAATACATTCCATTTAGTTACTTTTGAAATCACAAAAATATTATTGAATCTACTAATAAGCAACGAAATAAGCTAGAGTATTATTATGATTAGACGGCCCGGGGCCAAACGCATCGGCAATGGTCCATACAGGTTACGGCAGGGGCTGCGCAGGTCGTTGGAAGGATCCCGGCGTCTGGGTCTCGAGGTGGCCATGCACAAATCTGAGGCCCTCTGTTTCCATGGGCCTCGGAACAAGCCACCACGCGATTTACAAATAGTGGTAGGAGGCGTCCGCATCGGTGTCGAGTCGACGGTGAAGTACCTAGGACTTGTCCTCGACAGCCTGTGGGACTTCGGGCCGTACATTCAGCGGCTGGTCCTCAGGTTGATGAGCGTTGCAGCTGCTCTTGCGCGACTGCTACCCAATTTGGGTGGGCCCAACGCCTCCTGCCGGAGACTGTACGTGGAGATTGTGCGGTCCATGGCCCTGTATGGGGCGCCCGTGTGGGGGTATTTTCTCGTGGTCCTACTATTTTGTCCTACCAGTAGGTCCACGAGGGTATGTTATTGCTGTTGGTCCTACTGAAGTTTTGAAACTAAAATGTACCTCCTGTATATAGGAATTGACTGGATAGGTGTGGGGCGTGTCTCAGTTTCAGTCTTCATACTGCCTTCTCTTTATATCTTAGAAAGCATTTTGTATGTTCGCAAAAACTTAGGACTTTTCAAAATAAGAAGTGATTTCCATAATAAGTATAAATACACGTAGTAAACATGAAATTGTGATACCTAACTAAAACAAGCTAGTCCTTTCTTATAAACAGTATCCGCTTTTATAACAAGTTGCCAAAACCAAAGTTTAATATAATATGATAATAATACAGATACAAATTACGATATTGATTAAGTAAATGGTTTATTAACAAAAAAAAAAAACATTTCATTAATATTTTAATAATGAAGTACTTGATAACATTCTAAAATCTCAATTAGAATTAATTCATGGTGTTAATAAAACAACCGGTAATTTTTTATTACATAAATTATAATGGTATAATAGACATAGGATATTGGTCAAAAAGAAGTAATATGTCATCAACGATATTTTTTAAAAGAGGTATGTACTAAAAGTGATGTTGACTCACAGTACTTATGAAGACTGAAACTGAGACACGCCCCACACCTATCCAGTCAATTCCTATATACAGGAGGTACATTTTAGTTTCAAAACTTCAGTAGGACCAACAGCAATAACATTCCCTCGTGGACCTACTGGTAGGACAAAATAGTAGGACCACGAGAAAATACCCCCGTGTGGACGGACACTGACGGCCCGCAACGTTGCAATATTGCGAAGTTCGCAAAGAGCGATGGCTGTTAGGGTAATAAGAGGATACCGTACGATCTCCTACAAGGCAGCAACTCTCTGGCCGGATCAACGCCCTGGTATCTGGACGCGAAAATCCTTGCGTCCCCATACGTTGGAGGAGTACAGCTTGGGCCCAACAGCGCTGTGCCTTCGTCGCGACACTTGGTGCGGGTGATCTGTCATTTTCGGCGGTGGTTCAGTCCATGGTCGGAAGCGAAAACACGTGGGATGCTGTGGCCTCTTTGCGAGGAGGTGATGCATGCAAAGGAGACGGCGGAGAGGGAGAGAGAGCATACCTCAGAATACCTCTCATTCCACCGGCACCAGAAGAGAAGCCGGGCGGCGAAGGGCGCTTAACGATTTCCGGCCACCATAAGAACCTGCGAGTGGCAAAATTGGGGCCGTGTCGTCGCTCGAGCAGTCGGGCTCAAAGAAGTGGCACGCAATATGCGCGCCTTATATAATGGAAGGATGTGCGGTCGTGTGATCGCCCGCACTTGGGGATGGCGCCCGCTAGGTATGGCGGACTGATACCAGTCGGGGGTGCGGCGAATGAAAACGCGTTACCGTATACGTGTGAAATTCACGCTGTACCTATAAACGTAATGAGACCGGATAAAACTGTCACCACCCACGTATAAATCTATACCTATATACATATGTCATGTCTATTTGACAGCTGAGATTGCCACCACATAGTACTCTATTATTTACTAATACAATGTTGTTCGACTAGACATGCAACACGGAAGTAAACGTAACTCGATCAGCTGATATTAATTCATCAGTAAGTTGTTTGTTTACGTCTAAACTACTATTAGTTGGACAATTTCCCGCAGGAATTGTAACCGACGGTTTATTATTGGCTTTGCAGTCACGCGACTAACGAGCGGTCTGTGGGATTTGAACTATATTGCTTCTGGATGAATAAAGTTGATATTGTTTTACGTGACTAAAGGCTACGGTGTTGATAACATGTTTATCAATGAAGCTTGAAAGGTTAGATTTCATCATCTACCTCATCTGCCTATAAAGCCTTTTTCAACTGTGTCGGGGACGGGTTCCAGTCTAACCGGATGCAGATGAATACCAGTATTTTATATGGAGCGACTGTAGGCAGAGTGGAGGTCAGATAGATCTGAACTCCAAAACCCAGTTACTGGGTAATACTATTCCCCTTGTTAAGACTGGTTGTGCAGACTTTCGGGCTTCTGACTGTCAAAGGTCTACGAATGACAGCTCAATGCTTCATATTATGTTCGAAAAATGTGTCTGCTCAACAACGTAAATAACGCAACGAACTGTCAAAATGAAAGCCATTCCTACTGTAATGTTAATATGTTATGCAATTAACCCGCGGATCCGAAAAGGTGGAATTCTCCATTCGACCTGTGTATATAGTTCTGGTTGTCCACGAAATTAGGGCAAGAAGAAATGTGTCAAACGACTTATGAAATTCAGAGAATAATAATCATCAAGATTAAGGACGTTGACACTGTAAATATGCCAACCAGAACAAGGTCAACAGACAAGATGTGATTATCAAACGAAAGCACACAACAACGAATTTTTGGCCCAAATTCAATGAAAGTACACTTTTGTATTAATAAAGTGACTAATTCCCACGTTCAGAGGGGCAATTCTCGTAATTATAAGAACGTTCACGTCTGATCTCAGTCTCAATCTGTAAAAAATGCCAAAAATTTCCCTACATTTTCACAAGTTTTTGACATTGATTTTCGCTGAGATGAGATGGAGACTAGATTTTAAACGTTTTTAATTAGATACAGGAATTGGCGTTCAGATTTCAGAGAAGTGTGTATTGGAGGGTTTTGTACGATTGCATGTATCATCTAGTGCCCCAATAGCTAATAGGGTCAGCTGCATTGATTCTTCGGGTGAAGTAATCGTCCATTCTATGAATCATCAATTCCTCATAATTATATTCATAGAATGGCCTGGTACTTGGAGCTAAACGTAGGTCACAGTTCTCTATATAGTTTATGCTCGCGATTTCCTCCGCGTGAAGGGGATTGAAAAATTTTATATGGAGCCTGGCATAGGTACCTACCGTCGCGCCATATTGACTTTTTTTCAAAATGGCGGCCACGCATGAAAATTATTTAGATCGATAGCTGACATCAATGCAAACGGAAATATAATAGGACCAAACCAAACCCCGTGACACGGTAATTTGTGAGATGTTCGGTCTTTTTGGAATCGGAATCCTCGTGGGATATTGTGACCAATACCTCTAAAGTAGGCATCAATGTGTATATTGTGACGCCCCGTCGATTACATCTGAGTCTCATTATTTGTGGTTGTTTTGTTGGTGTGTACAAACCTGACACATGGAACAGAAGTCGGTAATAAATCTTAGCGTTTTCAGCCATTTAACGAGAGATGGAGTACTTAGCGAATAGCATAAAAATCGCACTTAGCGATAAGACCGCCCATTGTGTCACCCTATGTAAAAGGGGTTTGAAGATTTTATATGGGGCCTGGCAATTACCTACTGTGGCGCCATTTTGA
Organism: Hydraecia micacea; assembly: GCA_914767645.1. Taxonomy (NCBI): domain Eukaryota; kingdom Metazoa; phylum Arthropoda; class Insecta; order Lepidoptera; family Noctuidae; genus Hydraecia; species Hydraecia micacea. The sequence continues at coordinate 4,301,049 of OU611798.1, forward strand.
AAATGGCGGCCACGCATGCACGTCCAATTTATTTGGGGTTGGCGCAATGTATCTTCTACTTCTATACTTCTCTATTAGTCGTCATCTCAGTAGTCACTCCCTTTCTAGCCATATCATCTTTCACACAGTCCATCCGTCGTTACTTTGGTATGAATCCTCTACTCCCGGTCAAGCCCCGCGCGTACCACATGTGGCACGATACAACAGAAAATCAATTGTGTCTCATTAGCGTGGATCAAGAGATTAAAGCCAACCAGTCATACTCATAACTTTCGTCGCAAGTTCGCAACATTATCAACAACAAAACATATAAAAAGTGATAGTTTTTTACATACTAAATATAGAAAGACACTAAGGTTTGACGTCAATATAAACCGGTCCAAGTTAATTTTGGATCTAAACAACAAATTAAATAGCGCAACCACTTTTTTAACCGACGAAAAAACGGAGAAGGTTATCAAGTCGACGCGTATATTTAATATAAGTACATTTTTTTTTTTAAGTTGCGACGGCGTATTTTAAATTCGCCATGGTTTACTGTTAATACATCCAAATCGAACTGCCTCGTTGTTCAAGAAGTCGCAAGCGCTATGTTGAGCATGAGATTCTGGGTTTAATTCCTAGATCAGATAAAGTGTTATTGGGTGTTTTTATTTGAAATTTCTCAGTAGCAGCCCGGAACCTGGGTCTGTGCTCGGGTGATGGCAATAGGCTCATCCCCTGTTATGTTACATGGGACTTAAACATAACTGGCGAAATGTGGGTGAGGTGTAGGTACTTTAGGTGCACCTCTGGCTAATCCTTCGGCAAATACAGGCGTGATGTTATGTATATATGTAAAACAAACTGTGTATGCTTCAGATAGAAATATCAACTGATCAGTCCATAATGTTTTTACGACTGGGACGCAGGCCGACTCTCTGTGAGAGGGAGTGGGCCGTACCGTAATCCAACACGCGGGCCCAGTGCGGGTTGGTAGAATAGATGTCACAACATGTCTTCGAACTTGTGGTTCATGAACATTGTTTTGTCACGTTGTTTTCCTTTACTGTTTTGAGAGTAGTGGTGATGAAATAATTTACAGAAAGTAAAGCGCCTGTCTGGGTTCGAAACTGCGACCTGCAACTTGTCGGTCGCAGCCGTTCTTTTACTGTTCTGTGGCCGTTACTACTGGGCCACCACTGCTACTATTCCTAGACAGAAATATGTATTTATTTTATTTGCACTATCAGATTTCTCTTTTCAAAAATCTCTAGATGTCTTTATCAAAACTTGGGAATCTTTTCATGCTAATATTGTTCATATACCTTAAAAAATCCTGCACCCTAATTGCGTGACACACTATCGATCACAATCTAAATCATTTTGAAGGATATTGCTTCATCATAATCAGCCTATAAAGTTCCCACTGCTGGGACACAGGCCTCCTCTCGGGGATAGGGAGTACCTATTGCTTTATGTGTTCGAAAAATTTGTCTGCTCGACAACGTAAATAACGCAGTGAATGTTATTGAACTGTCAAAATGAAAGTCAATTGCTGCTGTTAGTGTGTTACGCAATTACCCCGCCTAGTTCATGACATATTAATATTCCAGACTTTTTCTGTAATCATTGCGATGGCGTTCGTTGACTTGTCTACGTCGCGTCGGTTATTTTGGTCCCAAATGAAACTCAACTGTTCTGAATTAAATTGAATCTTGACTGAAAGTTGTTCTATACCTAGTTCATTGAATCGTATTGTACCAATATGAATGATATCGGCCGCGACTTGACGAATTGTAAAAAAAACGGCAAATTCTGTGCCACTTTATTACAAAAAAAAAAAAAAAAATGCCCTGATCGTTTTCCGGCAGAATAAAATGGCGTAGAATACAATGTTATCCGCATTATAAAATATTGCCAAATAAGCTGGGAATTTGATTCGCACGGTCTTATCCTAGCGCTGAACTTGCCCCAACATACTATAAGTACATATGATAAAGAAATCTTGATGTTTTGTCAAGTCGTAAAAACCTTGCGAGACTACTCTCAAGCTACGGGCTACTCCGTATCACCTACGGACATATTATTACTTCGAGGCCCGAACTAAGAAGGAATGACAACACCATTTGACAGTTGTCCTTACTCCCGATGTGTTTTTGCCCGTCCAAAGAGTTTATTTAATCGGGAGTAGGGTTCATTCCGTGTCTTCGTTGACGTATTACTTAGAGGGTACGTTAAGCTGTTGGTCCTTCACCTGACCTCTCTCCGGTCGTGTCGAATTGCCGTCCCATCGGACAATGAGAGTGACTGCACCTGTGTTTGCGCACACTCGTGCACTATATCTCTCGCGCCGAAGGCTGGGCTCCGCTGAGATTGGTCGCCATGGCCGAAATTCGGTCTGGAGGACTTTATCTAGAGGGTAGGCCCCGGGGTGGGTCGCGTCGCCGTCGCTAGGCAGACTAGGCAAGACCGTTTTGAAGCCAAACTGATAAAGTTAACCTGTGCCCGACTATTCTTTTCTGTGGTTTCAATAAATCGATAGTTTCGTTTAGGTACTTGTAATCTATATTTTATGTTCGTAATTTCGTTACAAGGGGCTGACATTAAGGCTTATCCCTTTGCCAAATTGGACTTCGAAAATGCTTATGAGAATTGATGATAGTTTTACTGAAAGGGCAAAATTATACAGCATGTAGGTATCAGAAAGGTGTGGTCATATTATGTAAGGGTGTGGTACAGACCATCTTGGGACCACATCGTAATCGCGAAAAAAATATCAACTGTCCCATACAAAACTTCAATACCTTCATACTCACTCGACCCAAATGTATGGGACGGCTGATTATTTTTCGCGACTACGATGTTGGTTCCATGGAGAACGTTGTCAATTTTGATAGTCTGTACCCACACCCTTGAATATTGAGCACACTTTTCTGAAACACGCTGTCAAAATCATCTGTCGAGCCCACAGAACAGTTAATTATCTGTTCTGTGGTCGAGCCATTTCCCAATTATGTTGGGGCGGCTGCCAGTCTAACCGGATGCCGCTGAATACCAGTATTTTACACGGAGCGCCTGACCTCAAACCAGTTACCGGGTAATACGATACCTCTTTGTAAGGCTGGTTGTCAGACTTTCGGGCTTCTGACGACCCGTAACGACCGTCAAAGATCCACGAATGACAACCGGGACCAATGGCTTAAATTGCTTTCCGAGGCACGGAGTGGTCTCGGTATGTAAAGATGGTCACCCATCCACGGACCGGCCGCGGCATGCGTAGCTTAACCTGATCGATCGACCCGTGCGGTTGATATTACTTAGCCACGAGCTACAACACGTTGCATTTTGTGATGAAGAGTACCGATCACACAAGCTTTTGAACAAAAACAGCTGTATTTAATCAAAAAGAAAACAGTTTATGAACTTGCCAAATAAACCTTAATTCCACAAAAAAAAAATTAGAATAGAAGCCCAAACATATCTAAAAAGGGCAAAGAGCAAAGACCTCATGTAAACATCCATACTTCCATACTAATATTATAAATGCGAAAGTGTGTCTGTCTGTCTGTCGGTTACCTCTTCACGCTTAAACCGCTGAACCGATTTAGATGAAATTTGGTAAAGAGATAGTTTGAGTCCTGGGAAAAAACATAGGATAGTTTATCCCGATATTCCCACGGGAAACTTATGCGGGTGAAACCGCGGGGCGTTGCTAGTGTTCAATATGTTAATCTCGAGTTTGGAGAGCAAAGTTATAGAAAATGTGGATGGATTGTGTGAGGAATTAATGAAAAAGAAGGGAGTGAATGATAGCGTGACGGTTGACAGGGGAGAATGGAAGAAGAAAACGTGTTGCGCCGACCCCGAGTAACATGGGGCAAGGGTAGGAAGATGATTATGAAATTGATCTCGAGTTTGTTTTCACCGCATAATAGAGGTACGAATAATTCAACAATGTGAAACGCCACCCTGTAAGGCAGGACGATAGCAATTACTACGATCCATTCATCGCGACTTTCGGGTAGGGTCCATAGGGTTGAGCGGTGAATGCTTATGCGAATCCCGCACCCCCGGCTATAGGTAGAGGTGGAACACCGCGGTGGTTTTAGCCGGTAAGAGTCCGGCATGCCCCTCTGTCCCCCCCACGACGGAGGAAGTCCATGAGGATTTCCACCGCGCAACAAAAAAAAAAAAAAAAAGGGTCCATAGGGTTGACCAAAATTTTCGACCAGCTTTAAAACAAATTCAACCTGCACCCAATGCCTAGCACACGATCAATCTCAATCTGAATCATTCTCAAGGTATTGGTAGTGCTCTCTTTCGGAATTTTCTCTCCACTTATATTTTTTCTAATGAAGAATTTTTATCGACCGGCGTAATGGAAACTAGGAGGCCCTAGCCCTCCGAAAGGACGAGTGAAAATCTTTGCGGGATCATCACATAAGATAGCTTCTGCTGACTTCGTCTGCGTGAAATTTTCGATTTAACGTAAAATATATCGAAGGACTTGTGGGCCTTGTGGCTTGACAGACACACGGGTCGATCGATCAGGTTAAGCTGCGCTTTCCGCGGTTAGTCCGTGGATGGGCGACCACCTTTACATACCAAGACTCCCGTGCCCCGGAAAGCACGTTAAGCCGTTGGTCCCAGCTGTCATTTGTGGATCTTTGACAGTCGTTACGGGTCGTCAAAAGCCCGAAAGTCTGACAACCAGTCTTACCAAGAGGTATCGTTTAACCCGGTAACTGGTTTGAGGAGGTCAGATAGACAGTCGCTCCATGTAAAATACTGGTATTCAGCTGCATCCGGTTAGAATGGAAGCCGACCCCAACATAGTTGGGAAAGGGCTAGGCAGATGATCTTCCCAATAGTGAATGAATTTTCGGAATCGGATCAGCAGTTCCGAAGAGCTACATCAGTACCTTCCGAAGATCGAGAGCTAAATAAAATGGTGATGCTTAGCGTGAACTGATATCTCTTTTTCAACTTTTTTGGGGTCGGCTTCCATACTAACCGGATTCAGCTGAAAACCACTATTTTACATGGAGCGACTGCCTGTCTAACCCAGTTACTTAAAAGGAAACTGGAATATTTTGGAGAGTAAGTACGGCGAAATCAATAAAATCACAAATTTCTTGAACTCACGGAAACCTTACCAGGCAACTTAATCTTGACCACCAAATGACTATACTATTATACCACATTGCACATACAACTCTGTGGAGCTGCAAACCTTAGAACATTTGAATTGCACATTGACCTGAATGCTTCATTTATGAATGTACATACAATGTTCTGAATGTAATAACATGTCCGTCCCATTGTTTTATTACAACAATGAATAAACCCACGCGTCTTATTTTTTGTTTTTCTTTCTTTTTTTTGGTACGAAGTTCATGAATTTGTTACTGTCTTTGAATTGTAATGTTGTTTTATGACTTTTTTATCTTTGGTCAAGTTTAATTTAATGTTGTTATGGTTGATGATTTCTTTGTTACAATGAATTTTGACCTTATAAACAATCTAATACGGAATGTACCCTTTTAGCATAAGAGCTTGGAGACAGGGTTCTCACCTTTTAGAAATGATGAAATTCTGGGTAAACCGATAGTTAATTTTCAGGTAAATCAGGTACCCATTCGAGGATTCGAGGTTAATCCACATAATATATAGCAGCTATGTATTAAGTTCCGAATAACTCTCTGTGTTTCCTTATCCTTCCTGTATTCTGACTTTCGGAGACAATCTTTTAAAATGTCTCAAATATAAATTAAACTCGTCAAACAATTCCACATTTGTTCAATGGAACATATCTTAATCTCATTTAATCCCACATGGTCCTACCAATGGAGTAGCAACTTGTTTATTACTAATAAATTATTATTTCTCTCCACCGCAAAATAAGCAGTGGACAATTGAAACCGATTCTAACTGATTCGATTCGCTACAGATACATCGAATAATGAATCGTTTGCGATGTGTTTTGATACTGCAGTATTGTCTATTAGAAAATGTTTAAAGAATTTTAAACAAAAGTTTCGCCTTGGAGTTTGCCAAAGAACGATGGAAGCTGCACTCTAGATGTAAAAAGACAGGACTTTAGGACAGGACATTCCTACATCCAGTTCCTATGAACTTGATGTAGGAAAGAAGGTTGCCAGGCTCAAATGGGATTGGGCGAGTCACATCAGCCTCATGCACGATGACCACTGCCTGGGCAAAAGTCTCCACACAATGGGTGCCTGACTGAAGATGGACGGCGCCGCCGCCGAGGACGCCCCAGAAAGAGATGGCGAGATGAGCGCGAAGGCTGGTTCGAGGTGGCGCGTGAAAAGACTTCCTGGAACGGTTTGGGGGAGTCCTCTGCCCAGCAGTGGGACAGTATAGGATAATAAAAAAACTTAAGAACCATTTCTGTGTATGGCTTGTGATTCTTTTCGTAATTTTTTTAACTTCTTTTTGTTTTTAAATTTGTTTCAGGACTCAAATGACCCATTGGTGCAAGAGCGGATTAAATGCTTAGGTACGTTTTTATTTTAACCGAGAAGCGCCAGGGTAGCCCGCGAAACTCAAATTTTCTTACGTTTTCAGCAATTTGCAGGTCAGTGTCAGGTAAATATACCTAATGTTGAACAAAATATGATTCGCGACCGTAACAATGTATTTAACCCCAATCAACCCTCATCTCTCTATCCTCATTAGCTGGATCCACACCGGACGATCCAGTGCGCTCCGATCGGGCGCGGCAAGAACAATGTGCGGTTGATGTGGAGGTGCCGCGCGCAATCGGAGCGCGCTGGATCGTCTGGTGTGGATCCAGCTATTCACATTTTTCATCCACTCCTCATCAATACAACCTTCTAAGTTCATATGCATACTTAACCCTATTGAATGACTATTTCATGAAATATCAATCAATAGGGTTACTATGAGTATGAACTTAGATGCGTTTTACAGCGAAAATTTGAATTTAGCTGGCGCTTCCCCCCTAAAGTTTTTTTTTTATATACTTAGGTAAGTACCTACATAGTTTTTATAACCATTTAAAGGCGCTCTTTCACCGGGAACATTCGCCTGTAATGTAACCTTTACCTGCGACCTAGCCGTGTTACTTTTACCTATTTAATGATAATTTAATGTAACCTATCCTGCTGGATCCAGGAGAAGAGCAGTGGTGACCCAGCGGTAATGACCCCGCAGGCGCTTTACTTTGTGTTAGTCATTTCATTACCACTGCTCTCAAAAACGGTGAAGAAAAACATCGTGAAACATCGTGGTAATTATGTCACATGTCTTCGAATGTTTTGGTTCTGGGACATGCCGGTTTCCTCACGATGTTATCCTTCACTCTTTTGAGAGTATTGGTGATGAAATAATTTACACAAAGTCTGGGTCTGGTTGAACCTGCGACCTACAACCCTTAATTACCACTGGGCCACCACTGCACAACTTTTGTTTCTTCATATTCAAATGACAACTTGAGGGAAGTTAGTTGTTATTGACTCCCCTGACTTTACAAGCTTGATGATTTGTAGCTATATTTCCAGTAACTCATTCTACTTCTTTTTTACAGAGGATTGCCATGTAAAAAAATTTCTCGATATATTTAAGACGTGCGATGGCAGGGTGACCAGAAAGTTACTTTATACCGCTGAAACTTGTCACGAAGAGTTGTGTGACGTGATGAAAGCCGTGGACGAATGCGTCAAAGGCAAGGCTTTTAATAGACTCGTTTAGCACGTGCTACAAGCCTACAAGGATCGTTTGGCGCTTAAATGACATTAAGCCCAGCACCTTAATTGCGTGACACATTATCAATCATAATCTGCGCGGCAATTGCGTAACACATTATCAATCGGAATCGGTTTCATTTTGACAGTTCAACAACATTCATTGCGTTACTTACGTGTTGAGCAGATACATTTTTCGAACTTATGAAGCAATGGATTAGCAATTTGCTTCAAAATGATTCTGATTCCGATTGATAGTATGTTACGCAATTAGGGTGCTGAACCATTTTGGCGGATGTTGCTAATCCATTGCTTCATATTATGTTCGGAAAATGTGTCTGTTCAACAACGTAAGGTATGTTGGGGTAAGATCGTTGCTGGGGTAAGACCACAGAATACTGTGGGTAAGACCGTAGGAATCAAATTCTTCGCCTGCAAAATTAAATTTAGCTCTGATCTTCGTCGTACGGTCGTAGCAGAATAAAAATAATGATGGAGAACACCAATGTTTATTACTGCATTAAAAGCATTGCCACATTAGGTGGGAATTTGATTCATACGGTCTTATGCCAGTGCCGATCTTACCCCAACATACTTTGTAACGCAATGAATGTTGTTTGAACTGTCAGAATGAAAGCCATTGCTACTGATAGTGTGTTACGCAATCACTCCGCTGGTGCACACGGGCGATTTTTCCCGTAGCGATTGTTCCCGTGGTGATTCTTTCCGGTGGCGATTCTTTCCGGTGGCGATTTTTCCAGTGGCGATTTTTTTCGTGTTGTGAATGGGATGCTTTGTGTTGGATTCTCAATGCTCGGCTCAACACCGAGATTTGAAAATCCAATAAGCGATAAAATCCCGTAAAATTTTCACAGAAATTGCATTGACAAAACAATATGGTGGCGTTAGTTCCGATTTTTGCCACGCGCCAATAGAATCTTGTAGCGTTGTAGATATTGATTTTTATTGTTGTAACTTAAATCGAAGAAAGGGTGATTTAAGTGTCCCTAATTTTGAGTATAGACATTTTGAGTTATGTAGTACGCGAAGATTGCGTTCAGATATGGTAGCTAGATTTTCCAGAAGCCTTGCTAATTTATGTTTTTTAATACTTAACTATTATTTTACGAATAAATTCTACACATTTTGTGATAACTAAAATACCTACTTTTTCTCAGTATTTAGTCAGCCACTTAAATTTATCTACCTTGCCTAGTATTTTGCGACTTCTAGTGTGAGCCCACATTAGCACGGGCGCTTTTTTTACCGTGCTCTGGATTTGCAACTCTGCGTCGTCGGCGTCGGACCGAGCGTTGTGAATCCAATAGAGCGCCCGTGCGAACGTAGGCTTAGTCTGACCAATTAATCATTGTACGAAATTCTGACTCTGTTCATAATATTTCAATACGTATACTTACGTAAAAAACGTATACCTCATTAATTAATATAAACCTTTTTTCTGTTTCTGAGAAAACGAAGATTAACTTTAGGAAGAAAGCTCTATTGTATCACATCGAATCATTTCTCGGGAAAAGGTTATTAAACGCTTCGTTTCGCGAAAGGAAAGGTGAAAACTTATTATTTCTGTGGAAACTTGTTATAATGGCAATGAATAGGTAGGTACAGTGTTTTTATTTCACGAAGGGACGCGTGCTCTACTTGGGTAACGAAGTGTACTTCTGTGTAGCGTCATCACATAAGACAAACACACGGGGGGACATTTCCGACTTTGTCTCTGACGGTACAGTACGGTGAGCTCCTGCGCTTACACACACATTCACAGCGTGTTTGTACACTTTGTAACCCCAAGTAAAGCGCGCGTCGCTTATTAATATAAAAATACTATAAGTGGTAGGATTCTTCTGTTTAAATGTTTCCCATGTTAAGCTATATCAAATTACCAGGAAATTAAAACTAACAAACAGATGGTGCCATTTCCAACAATGCTACTTCCTTAAAAGGCCTAATTAATGTTATTTGAAGTCATGTACAGTCACGAGCATAAATATAATATTACTATGGACAGCTCGGCCATAGTATCTGATTTCATGATTAATATCTGTCTTCAAAATGACAGCAAATATATCGTCGCTAATCTAACTAACTGACGTATCTGACATTTTGGACTAAGCCGACCTAACTATAGTAATTTGATACATTTTCCAAGTCGATTCTGATATCTGATCATGTATTCCGAACAAAACAAAAACAAATCTCTCACGAAGTGACGTATCGGTTAAAATATTTATTATTAAAACAATATTAACACGATAACAATAGTAGTAATACTGTACGGTAAAATATGCTTCGAATCAGTTACGTCACTTAGTTAGATTAGCGACGATATGTGATAATTTGAGAAGGCATATACAGATGCATGTGTCACTGAGTGAGTGATTGAGCAAGAAAAGTTTTATTTACAATTTCATCAGATGTTTTTGGAACAAAGTATGGTTCTGTCAGCACAAATATCGCAGGAACACCAAAACACACTGACGAGCCAAAATTAACTGCAAAAAGATGTAAGTACCTATCACTTCCAAGACCGCGCGTCGCCGATCGGCGACTAAACAATAGAAAATCAATTGTCTCATTAGCGGAGCTTGACAGATTAAGAATGCAATATAATATCCGACGTGTCTTGCGTTATAAATATCTGTCTACTTATTTAAATTTTGAAGAATGAACAGTTGATCACCTCGTTGTTATCAAAAATATCTGACATCACTTTAGTAGCAAAAAAATAATTAAGTATTCGAGTTTTCATCTAATATCGCAATTAGTGCCGCTCGTATTGCAAAAATAATGTGACATGTGACAACCCCCTGGCAGCATAAATATCTGACGGTAATATTTGAAAATAAAAATAATAAGAGATTTTTTTTCTTTTTGGTACCTAACTGAGCCAATGTCGACTTGTCTGATAATAAAATTACCCATTAGAAAACAGTGGCACTCCGGGAGTGCCGACAGAAGTGAAAACAAACCACAAACAGAATACTTTGCCATCATTCACTGACATAGGTATCGGATATACATTAAAACCGAGTACATCTCGAGGACAGCCGAACACATCCAAAGCGGTGTCGGTTGCACCGCCGTGTCCTCGTAGAGGCGATCGGCAACGGCGGCGACCTCTCGCGTCCGGCCCTGGTTCAAGCCATGGTCCGGGGCTAGAGGCGGTCACCTCCTTCTGCGAAGCACTCATGCTAGCGAAGGAGGTGGCGGGACGGCTCAGGGAGAGAGCCTCACGCCTCAGCCGCCGCGGGAGACGCTACGGGCGTCGGGAGCCGCGTGACGACTCCCGGCCACCGTAGGTGCGGGCCTGCGGACGGAGAGTAATGGGTAGCTCTCCGCCCGATCAGGACCAGGCCCGTGCCGGACGGCGCGTATGTGTTCCACGCGCGCCTCAAAGAGATGTCAGCATAAAGGAAGAGGGCCCGCCAGGGCCGAAGCCTGCCGGGGAAGCGGGATCGTCCGAAAGGGTTACCGCTGCCCCGGAACATAAAGGGCTAAGGAAGGAACACGGGTGGGTTTTAGTCAGTAAGAGTCTGACACTCCCTTCCGCTCCACCCAGAGCGGGAGGAGTCATTAGATGATTTCCCATCCAAAAAAAAAAAAAAAAAAGCGGTGTCGGTTATACATTTTCGCCGCGCCGTAGAAAGAGAGGTCCCTACGCCGCGCCGGCTGTCTACTCTCCATCCGTCTTACGAATTTTCGATCAGCGGGGCAATTGCGTATCACATTATAAATCGGAATCGGTTTCATTTTGACAGTTCAACAATATTCATTGCGTTATCCTAGAAAATAATGGGAAAGTTTTACGATTTAATAAACGCAAAGCTCTGCCGTACTCCACCTTTAATCGATCGTTAAATCCTTGAACTTTATGCATAGACAGATAACGTGCTATCACATCACAAACACATAATATAACCTGTAATAAGACGTTCTTTATTGACGATACCATCACCCTTGGACGTCTTCATTAAGACACGTTCGGGCACTAAAATAGTGTGTTTATAGCGTTATAATAAGATTATGGTGATCCCATTGAGAAGAATCGATTTGGTATACTTAATTGAATGGCATATATCTATGTATATCTTTACTAATATTATGAAGCTGAAGAGTTTGTTTGGTTGGTGTGGAACGCGCTAATCTCAGGAACTACGGGTTTGAATTGAAAAATTATGTTTGTGTTGGATAGTCCATTTACCGAGGAAGGTTATAGGCCATATAACATCACGCTACGACCAATAGGAGCGGAGCATCAATGAAAAATGTTGCACAAACGGGAAAAATTATTCCTTTTGAGAGCTTCCGTTGCGTACGCTGCGTAAACTGTTAAAGTTACGCAAAATTAATAAAAAAATCGCAAAACAACATATTTCACGCGGACGAAGTCACGGGCAGAAGCTAGTTTAGTTATATTATCCATTTTTGTTCCCATCATCTAATAATTATGTAAATGAAATATTAGCTGTCAAACATTTTATTACTGTTACTTTTTATCCCGATATTCCCTCGGAATCGAAACTTACGCGGGTGAAACCGCGGAGCGCGGCTAGTACCTACTAATAATAAAGTTGAAGAGTTTGTTTGTTTAAACGCGCTAATCTCCGAAACTACCAGTCGGATTTGAAAAATTCTTATTGTATTTGATAGCCTAATTCTTGAGGAAAGCTGTAGGCTACTTGAAGTAGCCTACAGCTTTCCTCAAGAATTAGGCTATTTTTAATATAGATATTTGAATTTTAAGGGTTTTTCGCTATAATTCCAAATAAAAAAAACTACCTACATATTGAATAGGTACCATTACAAGGTGATATTGTAGCTGGCACTTCAATTAAGCTATGAACATAATTAAAAGTACTTATTTCAACAAAATAATTAAAATGAACAATATCTTACCAATATTTTAATTTTACACTCAAAAATGTTTCAAATATCTCGAAAACTATTGAATTTCGGCCCTACATATGGGGGGTTCAATATGTTGCATTTTGGCCCCCCTATCAGCTCCTGGAGGATATACGTCGAATTACAAGTAACCCTGTATACAGGGTTACAGGAAAAGTCGACCTAGATCCGTTAAGGACGTGTAGGTAGTTTACATCGTTTCTGACTGATTGGATTATGAAACACCCTTACCTTTATAATATATAAGGTGCTATAAAAATATCTGCCACGGCTTTAATGGGAGACAGTATTTTGTATATAGATTACAATAGTAAAGATACGTTATTGATCTTATGTCATAATTTTTTTCATAAAAAAATATGTGCGTATTAATTTTATTTGATTTAGTTGCATGAAACTGTCCCATAGCAATTAGCTGTTGCCGCACCGTCATTTTATTTCGCAAAATGTGACGAAGCGACACATCGCGCGTAGTTTGTGAACCACATTATGCAGAATAGAGTAAATGTTTATTTAATTACTTTATTTTCTCAAATTTATTTAACTATTCCGGGGTAAAAAAATTCTTCACTACTGTAATCATCATCTGCCTAGCCTTTTCCCAACTAGTTCACTACTGTAATCTACTTACAAAAATACTGTCTCCCATTGAAGCCGTGGCAGATATTTTTATAGCACCTTATATTTATATTTTAACTTTTTGGATAAAAGCAGGGTATAAAACGTAAAGGTTTTTTTTTATTTCGAACACGTAAAGTACAGGGTGGCAAGACGCGCAACCTATTAGCATGAATTCAGTACATGATTCCGAACCCAAGGGAATTGAATTCGTCGGTTATTAAAAAAAAAGGAGCTGTCCCAAACATTTTGACCGCGTAGGCATAACACTTTTTCTATGAAACAGCTGAATTTCTTTTTGATAACCGACGAACAATTTTTATGCCAAGGAGTCTTGAATCATGAGCTGAATTCAAGGTAAGGGAAGGAATAGAAACTAAAAAAAAACTGCTCTTCACACCAATCTATTGGCCAGGCTTACAAAACAATTTAACGTTACTTAGTATTAATCCAGTTTAACGGAACAACAGTTAAGTACCTACCATCAACTATGAAATATACGGTAAAATGTTATTAAAAAATACGTCAATGTTTTTGTAAGATTTTTTTGTCTGTCGGATGGGTCATTTAACGGAATGAAAGTAGATACCTGCTGTAGTCGTAAGTAGGCACCTATAGTCCGCGCGGAACTAGTTGGCCGCTGAGGTGGGGACAGAGGTGAGGCGGCGGGCGGTTCACAACGCACGTACTGAGTAAAGCGCCTCCGCCCCTCCGTCCTACCGCTCACATACCTAAGGCGCGGCCAACTAGTTCCGCGCGGACTATACTTATGGCTAAAGTATGGTAAATTAAAACCTTGTTAAAGGCTCCAGCAGATAGGTGCGGAGCGACGCGACTGAACGACGCGCGACGCGATGAAAACTCCATGGACATTTTTCTACTAGAATCGCATCGCACAGTCGCGTCGCGCCGCGCCTGCCTGCGGAAGCCCTAACACTGAGTGATCCACTGAACATGTTTACATACCTAAATGCTTCTAATTTTGTAGTGCATCCACTACAGAATTAATGTGCAAGTAGGTACATGTCTATTTATAATTATTCTTTATTAAAGCTCGTTTCACCTGCACCCCCCTACCTAAGGCCGGGGCCGCACTGGTACGGGGACAGCATCGCGGCGGCGACGATATGAACAATAAAAATTCGCTTGTCGTTTCTGCACTGCGGCCACCGACATTTATGTCTATATGAGTTTGTTTTCACGAAATCGCCGCGGCGGCCCGAATCATGCCGACCCGAACATTTGTGTAGCAGCGCCCGTTCCAAATAGACGACAAAATAGCACTACCTACCGTGTTCATCATCATACATTAATCATCTGCCCCATTAACCGCCCCGTTGGTCTCGTGGTCGCAAGCGCGACCAGCGCGACTGCTGAGCTTGGGTTCGATTCTCGGGTCGGGTAAAGTGTTTTTGGGTTTCCCATTGGGAATTTCTTAGTAACAGCCCTGAATTTGGAAGTTCGCGGTGTGATACCGCCGTGTCTCGGAAAACACGTTAAGCCGTTGGTCCTGCGCCTGATCCTTCTCCGGTCGTGTCGGATTGCCGTCCCATCGGACAATGAGAGTGAGGTAAGAGAGTGCAGCTGTGTCTGCGCACGCACTTGTGCACTATAATATCTCCATGGCCATAACTGAAATTCGGTCTGGAGGACTTTACATTAATAATGGAGAGTAGTTAGAATAGAATAGAATACTCTTTATTATGTACACCATATAAAAATAGTAGTAGTGTAGTTAAGTACTTTACTGAAGTAATAACACCAAAAAAATTTGGTGTTTATCCGGAAAAACAATTAGAATTAAGTTAGGAGAATCCCGCTTAGGAAAACCACAACCTTTTAGAACATCGTGCATGATTACGTTAATTGAATTTATCTAGAAATAGCGTAGCTTGGTTAGTTTCTCTCCAAGAGGTAGCATTTTGCATTATTAAATTTAAGTAGTCCCCATACAGACCTAATTTCCCTACATTTTGAGAAGTTTTTGACATTGGTTTGTCACAGTCTCACCGAGATGAGACTGCGACTAGATTTTGAACGTTTTAACCGTATAGTTCGGTAGCGCCCCCGAAAGGACCCGAACACATGAACCTCCGCCGGCTCGGTAATGACCCCTTTCGGACCCGAGAATTACGACATACGACACCCTACATTGATTATGTAAATATTTATTATGCTACCCATCAAATCGTACGAATGTGCGTTAATTAAGAAAATTGGATAAAAAATCCATCTGTTAACGCCATTAAATATTTCATATTTCGAGCGCAAGCTTATTAATTTACCTTTATTAAATTCAAGTCTGTAAATGTGATAATCGCCATTTTGTTGACAGTGGCGGTCGAGGCTAAAAAACATAAAATTTGGGGATTTCGAACATCCAAACTCCACCACAGGGGCAGTGAATAATACATCATTTAATTATTTGACGAATTCATCCATTGTTCAAGTTAAATAAGTAGGGGTAATGAAGTTTTTTGATATCTAATGCCGAAGTTTCGCGCCAATCGTGCGTGTTTACATTTTTACTTTTCACAAATTTCACACACACACATGTAGATAAGATTTAAAATGAGACAAATATTATTGAAAATATTATGAACGACACGAACATGCCAAAATCTTAACGTAATATTGAAACACAGGTCCAATAACACGTATTATTCATTACCACTACTCAATTTGTGTTCAAAATCGCCGTCCATTATTGTTTTTTTTTATCGTAATGATGTGCGAAAGCGATTATGCCAAACGATTTTTTTTTAAATTTCGATTGACTCGGGTAATTAATATGTCGAATGTCGGAAATCGATACTCGGAAATTGAAATAAAATTATTTTAAGCATTAAATACAATAAGCATTGTTTATAATAATGACTTATGCTTTTCTAATGTACTTTTAATAATTTTTTTGACATTAAGTATATTGAAACTGAGTCAATACCCGAGAACCTTTGACCATAGTCATTTATTGAATTTCGCGCCGAATTGTTTCTATATTTGAATATTTATCTTCGGAATGCGCTCGCCGCTTAAAATTATTTTTATTTATTGTACAACTGATTATTTTTGATACTTTCTAATACTTTGCTACAGAATGCCCAGTGTACATTTTTTTAGGTAGGCTTAGCAAAAGTTTGGGAATGATGATTATTAATTGTGTAAATTGGGTATTCCGCAATCACTTTACATTTCAATATGTTTTGTTAGTTGTATGAGCTTGGTAGATTTTGTTTCTATTAGTTTACTTGAGTAATTAAGTACTTAATTGTTTTTTTTTTTTGTGGTAGCTTCCAATGAAATTTAAAAAACTGACCATGTTTATATCGGACCACGCACAGTCGGCACAGTGAAAGGTTCCGTAGTTGGGTTGAATATTTACGCATGCACAATGCACATAATTAATTTGATCAACTGCAAAAATAAGTTTGTATTTCATAAACTCATCATTCATAAGTTCATAACGTACCCATAAATTAAAGTGCCGGCCAGAAAAGAAAAGTACTGTTTTCTTATGGGGAATAACATCTTCAGCATTTCTTACTATTACAGCGAAAGTCTGAAATTAACCCCTTGGCTGCTATACGAGATTGAAAATGCCAAAAATCTTATTTTTATAACAACTGTTTTAAGCATAACATTTAAAAAATACCAACTTTAAATTGAATATAACATCCCGAACATGTTTTGACTACCTATGACCAAATGTAAGTATGTACGCAGTATATTGAGAGATTTGCTTAACTTTTTTTTTGTTATTATGAAAATATATTTGTGACCCTCACGACAAGCCTTTTCATTTGATATATCACACAGTACCTACAGTAAGCAAAGCTTTTTAAAATTTTCTATGTGACCCCAAAAAGTGAACCCATATTCAAAATTTACTTATTTATGTCACACGTCCGTGTTTGAGTCACAGCCTACCTACCAAATTTCAACTTAATCGGTTCAGTAGATTCGAAACAAATCGGTCATGACAGACCTACAGACAAACACACGAGTGATCTTATAAGGGTTCCGTTGTTTCGTTCGGACATAGGGAACCATAAAACGTTACACCCTTATGCACACTGTATGTGTATGTACTTATATAATGAAATTATTTATTATATTTAGAAAAATAATTAATTCATGAAAAATATACCAAAGAGTTTTTATTCAGTTTCTACATTTTTTTTAATACCGATTATCGATTAGGCTTTATGACATTTTTGAATCGGAATAAGAAAATTGGATGGATGGTCGGCACTAAGAACTGTCACGTCGCAACACAATTTTTAATAATTTTTATCAAGATTTGATCATATTTTTTTTGTAGTTTATGTATGAAAAATGGTAAAAGTAATAATGCAGAGTGAATGACAATATCTTTATTTTTCCCTTTTGCATATTTTCATCAAGAGATTAGGTGGTTTATGTACATATTTTCAGCGATTTTAAGGTGCCTACCTTTTGTATAGGTGTAGTAATATCTATTTTATACAACTTTCGCAGTAGAATGACGCGGTTTGACCGACCTCAGCATATAGTTAAAGATGTTTGCCACAAAGTTATTGTACAAAATAGGCGCGGTAACACATTTTTGTTAATAAATTCGAATGCTGAAAGTTGATGTAAATTCCGGAAAATCATGACGTAATTCGCAACATCCCGTCGAGTCAGCTGATGTGTCACTTGTCAAAATCTTGTCGAGCAGAGAGGTTAAATTACGAGAATTGGCCTTCTGTATGTCGATTCTGTAAAAATCTCACCGTGAAAACTTGCGTGGAGTGAGCTGTCAGTGTCATCCCACTGATGCTAGGGATTGACCAAGCAAACATTTATAATCATAATCGAGATTTTAATAATATTTTTTATGTTAATTCTATTGAAAATTTTATATAATTTCAAAGCTAGTATTTTAGTTGTCAAAACATTATTATTTCATGGGGGTTTTAAATAAAATAGCAGCACAGAAACTTAATGTTTTTTTTTTATTTTTTTCCTAGACTGACTAGTCAATATAGCCTGAGGCGTGAGCGCGTCACGCACTAACAGTAAATAAAATCTGTGGTGTCTGGGAGAAACCTGTTAAGTCCAAAAACGTATTTTTTCAGTATTAGACTTTTAAGGTTCAAGTTTAATTTATAAATCAGTTTGGTAAAGTAGAAAAAGCCAACCACCGCTACGATTCTCCCACTCCTATGATAGTTACACTTGTCAGCAATAGACAAAAATAAAATATGATTTTTTTTAATAACAACATAGTACCAAACTAAAAAATTACGAAAATGGATTCACGTTTAAGACAGCTAGACTAATGAAAATACGCATCGACATTGTTTGTTAGTTTGAGCGATGGTAGATCGAGTCTAGTAAAGACTAACAACGCTAATCTATTCAATTAGAAGAGATAGCCTAGTGTGTCAAGTCACCGAGTGCTAACGGTGTGCCTTGCTGACGCGTGACGGACCATGGTTAGACTTTAACCCCACGTAGTTTGTGTGGCGTGATCACTTCACTAGAACTAGTTACTAGTTAGACTGGAAGCCGACCCCAACATTGTTGGGACGCCTTACAAGTCAAATAAGTAAGAACAAATCTCCAATGTGATAATGACAGTGACTAACGCGCAAGCGCGGCGTGATCATCACTTCACCCGATTCACGACATTAAATGTCATGGGTCGCGTGAAGTGATCACTTCACGCGACCCATGACAATTAATGGCGTGAATCAGGTGAAGTGACCACTTCACGCGACCCATGACATTTAATGGCGTGAATCGGGTGAAGTGATAAGATCACGCCGCGCTTGCGCGTTAGTCACTGTCATTATCACATTGGAGATTTGTTCTTACTTATTTAACTTGTAAGGCGTCCCAACAATGTTGGGGTCGGCTTCCAGTCTAACCGGATGCAGCTGAATACCAGTATTTTACATGGAGCGACTGCCTATCTGACCTCCACAACCCAGTTACTGGGTAATACGATACCCCTTGGTAAGACTGGTTGTCAGACTTTCGGGCTTCTGACTACCCGTAACGACTGTCAAAGATCCACGAATGACAGCCGGGACCAACGGCTTAAGGTGCTTTCCGAGGCACGGAGGGGTCTCAGTATGTAAAGATGGTCACCCATCCTCAGACCAACCGCGGCAAGCGTAGCTTAACCTGATTGATCGATCTGTGCGGCTGTTATTATTTAGCCACAGACCCCTCTACGCGTGCAAATATATTATTGTAAATAGATACCTACTTAGGTAACTCGCCGATGCCACTATTAAAAGAACATTAATCAAATAATATTACAAAATTCAACGGTTCAATCGACACTCGCTCAGCTCGCAATCAGAGTGTCTCCCGTAAAAATAACTAAGACCCGTATTTTTTATGCTAGTAACCCTTAAATGAAGAAGTGGTTGGTGGCAACCCTACGCCGAAGTGATGTTGCTATGGTTACGAGATTCTTGGAAGTGAATTCGTAATTCACTTCCAAGAATCTCGTAACTAAATTCCGAATTGCACTGTAATCGTTTACAGCTTGCTTACACTTTGACCCCAATTATTCTGTACGGTATAAATTACCTATTATTCCCCGCATAATCTTACCACGCCGTACGGTTGTCAAGCGTGGTATTTTGACAGTTCAAACCGGTTTCGTTCATTAAATTGTGTCATAGAGAATACGTAAATAGCAGATATGTATTGATTATATAGGCAAGGAATTGATGTGGTTTCGAAGTAAAGAATCATTAAGTGGGTCATATTGAATTAGGGCCCTTTTTCCGAATTAGCGTGAGCGCGATAACCATGCCCCGTAAGTCGACATAGATGACGTCATGGCATGCGCCATCTTCCGATAACGGCGACCATGCCCTAAATTAATAATTATCACCGCGGGCGCTGTCACAAATGAATGACAGCCTGTTGTGCTGTTTTGTTTTGAGTCGCATCATAATATATTGCCTTTAAACTAACGTGCCATTTTTTAAATCGTGCTTCCGCCAGTACAGTCGCCACCTTAACAAAGATGAAGAAATTCGTGGTGTATACACAAATAAATACTATAATCCAACCATCCAACCATTAGTACCTATTCAAGTGAATATAGTTTAGCTGCCATAATAGTGATTTATCTAAATCGGAACGCTAATTACTTATGTGAGCGCTGTGCCGAGCCATAACTCCCGCCGCGCATGCGCGTTAGGTATCAAACTAATTTTTTTTAATATCCAAGTGAGCGCTGTGGGTGATGATGGCTTAATTCGGAACGAGCCAGAATTCACGCGCATGCGCGGCGTGAGACTCACGCCGTGAGTCACGCCGCGCATGCGCGTTAGACGCAAATCATCTAACAGGTCGAGGCTAAAAAACATAAAATTTGGGGACTTCGAACATTCAAACTCCACCACATGGGCAGTGAATAATACATCATTTAATTATTTGACGAATTCATCCATTGTCCAAGTTAAATAAGTAGTGGTAATGAATTTTTTTGATATCTAATGTCGAAGTTTCGCGCCAATCGTGCGTGTTTACATTTTTACTTTTCACAAATTTCACACACACACATGTAGATAAGATTTAAAATGAGACAAATATTATTGAAAATATTATGAACGACACGAAAATGCCCAAATCTTAACGTAATATTAAAACACAGGTCCAATAACACTTATTGTTCATTACCACTAGTTACTCAATTTGTGTTCAAAATCGCCGTCCATTATTGTTTTTTTTTTATCGTAATGATGTGCGAAAGCGATAATCCTAAACAATTTTTTTTTTATTATCGGAAATCGATACTCGGAAATTGAAATAAAATTATTTTAAACATTAAAAACAATAAGCATTGTTAATAATAATGACTTATGCTTTTTAATGTACCTAATTTTAATAGTTTTTTGGACATTATATTGAAACTGAGTCAATACCTGAGGACCTTTGACCATAATAGTCATTTATTGAACTTCGCGCCGAATTGTTTCTATATTTGAATATTTATCTTCGGAATGCGCTCGCCGCTTAATTTTTTTTTTATTTATTGTACAATTATTTATTTTTGATACTTTCTAATAGTTTGCTACAGAATGCCCAGTATACATTTTTTTAGGTAGGCTTAGCAAAAGATAGGGAATGATGATTATTAATTGTATAAATTGGGTATTCCGCAATCACTTTACATTTCAATATGTTTTGTTAGTTGTATGAGCTTGTTAGTTTTTGTTTCTATTAGTTTACTTGAGTACCTAATAAATTGTTTCTTTTTTGTGGTAGGTTACCAAAGAAATTTAAAAAACTGACCATGTTCATATCGGACTACGCACAGTCGGCACATTGAAAGGTTCCGTAGTTGGGTTGAATATTTACGCATGCAAAATGCACATAATTAATTTGATCAACTGCAAATATGTTTGTATTTCATAAACTCATCATTCATAAGTTCATAACGTACCCATAAATTAAAGTGCCGACCAGAAAAGAAAAGTACTGTTTTCTTATGGGGAATAACATCTTGAGCATTTCTTAGATATTATTACAGCAAAAGTCTGCAATTAACCCCTTGGCTGCTATTTGAGACTGAAAATGCCAAAAATCTTATTTTTATAACAACTGTTTTAAGCATAACTTTTAAAAAATACCAACTTTAAATTGAATATAACATCCCGAACATGTTTTGGCTACCTATGACCAAATGTAAGTAGGTATGTACGCAGTATCAATATACTGCGTAGCAGTGGCGAAGGTACCATACAACTCGATTCCCGCCGGCTTCCCTTCGAAAATTCAGAACATAACCACTCTATAGTCAATTCATCATTGTAATTTTCTTTTGGTATTTTTTTTTTGCTCCAGCCTACCTCTGTCATAAATTCACCCTTCGCCACTGCTGCGTAGGTACATACTTACATTTGGTCATAAAAAAGTTAAGCAAATCTCTCAATAGAGATTTGCTTAACTTTTTTTTGTTATTATAAAAATATATTTATGACCCTCACGACAAGCCTTTTCATTTGATATATCACACGGTACCTACAGTAAGCAAAGCTTTTTTAAATTTTCTATGTGACCCCAAAAAGTAAACCCATAACCCGACATTTTAATGTCGTGAATCGGGTGAAGTGATTACGCCACACAAACTACGTGGGGTTAAATTCTAACCATGGTCTGTCACGCGTCAGCAAGGCACACCGTTAGCACTCGGTGACTTGAAACACTAGGTTATCTCTTCTAATTGATTATATTAGCGTTGTTAGTCTTTACTAGACTCACGACATTAAATGTTGTGAATCGGGTGAAGTGATCGCGCCACTCAAACTATGTGGGATTAAATTCTATGGTCCGTCAGCCAGGCACGCCGTTAGCACTCGATAACTTAACACAATTATCTCTTCTAATTGAATAGATTGGGTTACCAACGCTGAACATCGTCGCAGTCTTTTCTAGACTTGATCTACAATCGCTCATAATAACAAACAAATAATGTCGATGCGTATTTTCATCAGTCTAGCTGTCTTAAAAGTGAATGTTTTATTTTATTTACTGTTCGTGCGTGACTCGCTCGCGCCTCAGGCCATAATTATAAGGACTAGTCTAGGGAAAAAAATATATAAAAAAACAACATTGAGTTTCTGACTAAGATTCTGTTTTGCTATTTTATTTTAAAACCCCACAAAATATTAATGTTTTGATCACTAAAATACTAGCTTTGAAATTATATAAAATTTTCAATAGAATTAACATAAAAAATATTATTAAAATCTCGATTATGATTGTAAATGTATGCTTGGTCAATCCCTAGTATCAGGTGGAATGACACTGACAGCTCACTCCACGCTCACTTCGCCTAAGTTTTCACGGCGAGATGGTTACAGAATCGCAGTGCTGATCTATCTCAATCTGTCAATACCTCTAATTTCTCTACATTTTTAACAAGTTTTTGACATTGATTGTCGCTGAGATGAGATTGCGACGAAACAATGTCTTAGAACCTAAAATTCGAAGACATGTGCCATCCACCAACCCGCACTAGGCCCGCATGGTGGATTCTCACTCCCTCTCACCGAGTGGAGGCTTGTGTCCCAGCAGTGGGAACATTATAGGCTGATTATGTTAAATAGAGATCCGTTTTTGAATATTCTTAATCAAGAGCCGATACTACAAGTATCATCACCAAGCCATAAAACATTGAAATGACCATCGAAATATCGATCCTATCTAGCCGTAATAAAATACTCCTTCACGATCTCACCTTGACACTGCACCTGCAGCCATTGATTAGGTTTGCGCTTGCGCTGGAGGCCAGAGGAAAATGATCGGGATCGTAATTACGTATTGTTATCCGTTTTATCTTTCACGATACGGATATTATTGTTATAATGTGTGTGTAAAGCTAATTACCTAATGACATTATAGTCTGAAATCATGTCATCATCATCTGCCAGCATTTTCCCAACTATGTTGGGGTCGGCTTCCAGTCTAACCGGATGCAGCTGAATACCAGTATTTTACATGGAGCGACTACCTATCTGACCTCCACAACCCAGTTACTGGGTAATACGGTACCCCTTGGTAAGACTCGTTGTCAGACTTTCAGGCTTCTGACGACCCGTAACGACTGTCAAAGATCTACGAATGACAGTCGGGACCAACTGCTTAACGTGCTTTCCGAGGCACGGAGGAGTCTTGGTACGTGAAGATGGTCACCCATCCACGGACCAACGGCGGCAAGCGTAGCTTAACCTGATCGATCGTCCCGTGTGGCTGATTATTACTTAGCCACAAGCCCCTCCTATATAGTATAGTATGGCTGGCGGACAGGGGTTGCGCATCGTTAGTAGGTACAGTCAACAAAAGAGATATATGCAGGACAGTAGGATCGTCGGATATAGTTGAAGTTTAGTAAGAAAACGATGGATGTTGTCGACTGAAATTGATATGTAAATATCAGTGACAGGAAGCTATTAAAACATCATCAATATAAACTAAGTGGAAAAAATCCTGTTATTTGAAGCTAACTCAAAAATTACCCAAGCAAATACGTCATAATATGACGGAGTTATGCCCGAACATACATTAAAAAAAATATAAACCAAATTGAGAACCTCCTCCTTTTTTGAAGTCGGTTAATTAAATCAATTCATAAAGAAAAAAGTTATGCCCGAATTTACTTGCAAGATTAGAGGTACCCCAATAACAACTTTGACAGAAATGTGGGTGTAGGTACCGTGGTATACTGAACACATCTGCGTACCCCTTTAGAGGGTACAGGCGTGATGTTATGTTGTGTGATTGCGTAAACAATGCATACGTATGCGATAGCGGCAATCGCGGTTGATTTGCTGGCATTTATTGAAGAGTTCCGTTGTTTGTCTCCGAAACTCATCATCATAATTATCTTTACGAAATTTACATGGGACCATTTCGGAATAAACCTCTTTCGAATAAAAAACGAATTTTGCAAATCCGTCTATACATGGCGGAGTTATGCCCGAACATACATAAAAAAAAAATATATGTATATATAAACATCCGAATTGAGAACCCCCTCCTTTTTTGAAGTCGGTTAAAAATATATAGCGTCGAAAAAAAGATACCAAAGTAATGTAAAAAAATGGATCAAGTTCTTAATATTCATATCTTTTACATAAAGGAAAATTCTCATAAATTCTAAGACCCGTCGTAAGGGCTGGCAGCGCTGTTTTTTTTATTAAATATCATAGAAACATAATATTTATTTTTTTCCTCATACATACATAAACATAACATAACATATTATTACTTACCGTCCTTTTTTTTTCTGTCTAATAGCGATTGAGGAAAACATGAAATCTGGTTGCTAACGTAAAATAAAATGAGTTTTTGAGAAAATCGCGGACTTACAAACATACATATACACACGGGTCGACTACAGAACCTCCATTTTTGAAGTCGGTTAAAAAAGGTGTTAGTCGCCATAATCCTACAAAATAGAAAGAACCAGAGGGGTTACTGAAATCTCGGATCAATAGATTATAATTAATAAGACATTGGTGCCGATTCTCTTGTACACCGAACTAAACTAACTAAACTATCACTAAAATTCCTTACTTTTTGCTATTAGAATCTTACAGCTATTCTGCATGAAAAATTCTCTAAATTTAAAAATAATTTTGACACAACTAAAATCGAATTTGACAATTGCGACTCGTCGACCCGTGGTACTTGTTTGCCCTACCCGTGATTTTTTTTAGAGCCGCAGGCGGGCAGGGGGCAGCCTTGGCGTGTTTTTTTTAGGGATTTTTCACTTTTTGTATGGAAAATATGAAAAATTATTACCTACATGTTGAGTTTTAGGGGGCTTATGGGTGTTATAAAGGGGGTCGAAATTTTCATTATTTTTGCGATAGGACACACCATTTTCGAGATATAAGCAAAAGAAAAAAAAATACTGTACTGTTTTTGCATCTGAAGTCGAGGTGTTGGTGTGACTTTCTGTTCATTTTTTTCTTCAACGACAACTAATTTTATTCCACACCTTTTTAATCGCGATTAAAAATAGTCAGATTTAGTTAAACAATCTAAATTTTAGGTGAAAAACGTGTAATTCAGAATAGCAAAATTGCAATGTTCAATAGATTAAATAACTCAGTGCCATCTTAGTGCTGTCAAACTAAAATATAGTTAAGTTGTGTCACTTTAGTCAATTTCAGAATAGGAAATCGTCGTCTGACAGGAATAAACTAAATTTTAGTGATTTTTAGTCTAGTTTAGAGGCATTTGTGACAAGAGAATCGGCACCAGTGTGAGTGACCAACTGTATGGTGTGGTGGTTTCATTTATTCAAATAATACACTAAACTTGTTCTTAATTTATCCTTGTTGTTAATAACTTATTGATTACTGCTGATGAACTATAACTGTTGTCAAAGTATTGGCGAACTATAGACGAACTACGTCTGTTGACGAACTAAGACGAACTATAACTTATTGGGCATAGCACCCTCTTATATACCCAATCAATGGTTTTTTCTAGAAAGTTCTAGAAAGTAGTCATTCTTACATCATACTAAAAAATATTACATAATCAATGACTAATTCTATTTGGAGGGTATCTCGTGAAGCCTCCTCTTTCTTCAGCAGGACGACGAGCTTGCTTACCGCCGGTGACGTCGGTTCGGTGACGTCAGTCCGGTGACATCGGTTCAGTGACATCAGTCCGGTGACGTCGCATCGGTTCGGTGGCGATTTTTCGGGACAATCTTGCGTTGACGGTTCTTCGACTCAATGATCGTCGTCGTCGTCACGCCGGTCGGCGCGTCGGCCGGCACGTCGTTTGGGTGACGTCGCGTCGGTTCGTTGACGTCGGTTCGGTGACGGCAGTCCGGTGACGTCGGCTGGGTGACGTTCGTTAGGTGACGTCGCGTCGGATCGGTCATGTCGGTTCGGCACGTCAGTCGGCGCGTCTGTCGGCACGTCGGTTGGGTGACGTCGGTTTAAAAAGCATGCAAACACACAAACTTTCGCCTTTATAATGTGTGAAGTGTGAGTGTGATTCGGAAAAACCTCTGATACCTTTATCTGATTTGCATGAAATTTGGGTGACTATTTACCCGACTAGGACGAACCAAAAAGGAGGGTTATGATTTTGACCGGTATGTATGTATGTTCATCTGTTCCCTCATAACTTCTAAATTACATGTCATAATTAGACAAATGAGGTCTCGTTGGAAGCGTCGTGATCGTCCGCTGGTTATAGGCTATGTGACGTCACATTAAATTGAATATGGCGCCCTCTAGCGGACATAGTCATGATCTAAAAAGAAAAAAATTTAATCATGCCGTGTGGGGTATCAAATGAAAGGGCTTAATTAGCACATTTCAAAAAAATAAATATTATTGAAGTAAGGCCCAAAATAATTAAATAAAAAATAAGTTTAAAAACTAAAACCCGACTGCTGAAAAGGATGAAACAAGAAAGTAGCTTCCCGTGGTCGCATGCCGCTGTACTAACATATTATAAGCTATGATGGTAGCATGCGACCACGGGAAGGTACGTTCTTGTTACATCCTTTTCAGTAGTCGGGTTTTAGTTTTAAAACTTATTATCCCAGTATTAGGATCTCATGAAATAATTTCCGACCTCCACGGCTGCGGGCAAAACCACTTACGTTACCATCAAGAGACTATAAGTAGGTACAACAATAATTTTCATCTCACGTCTTCAATAGCAGTCTCTACACGGAACTAACATTATTACCTATATAACTAAGATATAAACAGTATATATTAACGTTTGTTGTCTTGCACAAGGTTGATCGCGGCTAGTCAACCTTGTCCTTGCCGTCGAGTAAATAACGTCTTGACTAATCAGCTTTGTTTACAAGCAAAATTGTGGGTACCTAGTACACAAAAAGTCGTGATTCGTTTTTGCACAGATATGGCACAAAAAAAAAAGTATTTAAAAAAACTAAAAAACCCGACTGCGGTATAAACTTAAGTTTAAAAAAAACTGAAAGCTAAAAACAAGCCCATTTTAAATTAAATAAAAGTTGGAAGCAGGCGGTGAAAATATAAGAAGTAGGTACTTATAGAAGTTGTGTCTTAGAAAAAATATAGTTTATCCAAATCCGTTCATTCTTTTAGGAGTTACGAGGGAACAAAGAAATGGACATACATACATACAGGTCAAACACATAACCCTCTTTTTGGGCTTCGCCACAGTCGGGTAAAAAGTAAAAAGAATCCCCCGATTTCGCAACCGTTAGTACCCTGATAACTCAGAGCCTGCATGGCTTTCATTTTGACAGTTCAGCCACGTTCATTACGTTTTTGAGCAGACTTCGAACATATGAAGCTATGTATTAGCAATATCCTTCAAACTGATTGAGATTGTGATTTGTGTGTTACGCAATAAATAGGATGCTGATTTATGGAATCCCTTTGTTAGTAACCTTTCATTTTCATTCATCCTCTCCTCAACATGGCTAAATCATCTAAGCATACTTTCTAATTTTTGTCACTACATCTTTTAGATCTACCTGTATATTCCCGATTAATTACTTGGAAGATAATTTCATACAAAATCGTATAGAGGTATGAGGAACAGGGTGTAAAGTTCACTCATACTCTATAGAAAAAGGAGGATCCTCCGACCAGACGGGTGTTGTGTCTAGCGGGCAACTGCCCGATGATTCCTGTCCTGTCGGGCCGTTGTATCTATGCTAGTTGCGCGGTAAACTCTGCTTGCGAGATGCAGGATTTACGTGACGTCAGTATGACATGTTGTTCGCATGTGGCGTTGTAGATACCGCTACAATCGGTTAAAAATAAGATGAGTAGGTACCTAGTTAGTGGCTGTTCCATGTCGTCGCTCGAGCAGTAAGGTTCAAAGAGGTGGCACGTAGTATGCGCGCCTTAATGGGAGCACGTGCGGTCGTGGGACCGGCCGCACTTGGTGATGGTGCCCGCTAGGCATGGCGGGCTGATACAAGTCGGGGGTGCGGCGAATGTAGGAGTATCTCCTGGGCCCCCGACTCATGGTACTAGAAGGAACAATGGGGTTTTAGGTTTCAGTCGGTGGGAGTCCGACATAACCCTCCGTTCTTCCCAAACGGAGGGTATCCATGAGGATTTCCCCCCAAAAAAAAAAACGTAGTGGCTATTTGGGAGACACCTCTCTAACTCTTCTGTGGTTTAGGCCACCTTGACAAGTGAATTGGATCATGGCAGCGTGTAATGATTTATTATGATGTCATTCTTCACTTTGGCACAGATAATACCCCACACACAATAGGTCACAAAAAATATCAATATGAATATCTTATGATCTCACTCTTAGCTAATCATGTAAGACTATCTATTGTTTGTGTGGCATTACATATAACATCTGTAACGTTCTCTAGATTCTACACATACATAACATAATCAACCTATAATGTTCCCACTGCTGGGACAGAGGCCTCCTCTCTGTGAGAGGGAGTAGGCTATAGTGCACCACGCGGGCCCAGTGCGGGTTTGGAAGATGTCACATGTCTTCGAATTTTTTACTCTAGGGCAAGCAGGTTTCCTCACGATGTTCTCCTTCACAGTTTTGAGAGCAGTGGCGATGAAATTAAATACAAGAAGTAAGTGCCTGTCTGGGTTCGAACCGTCGTAACGAATTAATAACTCACTCGAACAGCTGCTATTAATTTTTGACACAACACTGAATTTGGTTCGAACTCACGACCTACAACTCGTAAGTACTTACACCTACCTCAAGCATGTCTAAATAGTTAATACGGCTCCGGTTACACAACCCCATTGCCATGAAATCCTAATGGATAAACCCAATAACACTGGACAACCTGGGTGGGTATTGAACCCAGTAAGTACCCCAACGCTCAGCAGTCACTCTTGCGACCTCTAGACCAACTAGACAAATAGGTCAATAAATGCCATCAATAACACACCTCTTTAATGGTAGGTAAGGTACACACGGCGACATATCAAGGTATACATTTCCAGTTTTAGCTGATATAGGTTTTTCGTAGAATCAGAAGTCAGCTCATACTGGTTATTATAGCTTGATGTGTAGCCGTGCGTACAATCGATTTGAATCCGATAACCTCTCGGATCTCTCATCTCGAATTCTTGATCGCTGTATTTATCCATTAGGATTTCATGGCAATGGGGTTGTGTAATCGGAGTCGTATTAACTATATAGACATGCCTGAGGTAGGTGTAAGTATACTTACGAGTTGTAGGTCGTGAGTTCGAACCCAGACAAGCGCTTTACTTTGTGTAAATTATTTCATCACCATTGCTCTCAAAACGGTGAAGGAAAACATCGTGAGGAAACCGGCATGTCCTAGAACCAAAAATTCGAAGACGTGACATCCACCAACCCGCACTGGGCCCGCGTGTTGGATTACGGCCCACTCCCTCTCACAGAGAGGAGGCCAGTGTCCCAGCAGTGGGAACATTATAGGCTGAGTATGTGTTAGCTCCCTAGGTGAATAAATTCATCAAAACTTAGTTAGGTTTTATGAGCTAATGACATTATAATGGGACCGTCCATACAGGAGGGATCAACGTCTTACGGTTACCCCTAAAGGTAAATGATGATCGATGTTATTTCACTCAGGTATTTATGAAGGGTAGGTAAATAAGGGTAAGACGTGGGCAGGTGAAAGGACTGAGTGAATGGAAATACGAGTAGCTAAGTAAAGTCTGTATGCTTGGGAATAAATTATCAGCAGTTTTGTAAACTAATATTTTTTTCTTTCTTTAATACTAATAGTACAACAGAAGAGTTTGTTTGTTTGTTTGAACGAAAATCTTTTTGCTTTTAGCCTTTTTCTTGATAGCCTAATTCTTGAGGAAGGCTATAGGCTATTTAACATCACGCTAGGGCTCCTAGAAGCCGAGCAAAAAGAAAAAAAGTAAGAAAGAGCTTAGCGAAAACGAAGTAATAGCGCGGGAAATGCGGGGCATGCAACGCGATGCGTCGGGATGGGACGGGGGAACAAGAAACACGCTGGCACAGTCGCGGGCAAAAGCTAATGTTTACTTATATAACGTAGAAGTTAATAACCCGAAATTTAACGTGCATGTACTAGGTACACACGGCTACTCATCAAGCTATACATGACTAGTATAAGCAGACTTCTGATTCTACGAAAAACCTATGCAATGCGAGGCTAGCTAAACCTGAAATGTATAGCTTTATGTGTCGCCGTGTGTAAGTACCTAGTACTTACACTAAGATAGAAAAAATATCTTGGTTGGTTGAACCATAAACTGACGGTTAATAACTGAGTGAATGCCAATGTCGTATTAAAAAAACGTTCTCAGCGACATCAATCAAAAATGTAAATCAAATTAATTGTAAATTAGAGGGTTTTTTTGACAAATTGAGACCGAGATTAGAAGGCGAACGTTCTTATAAATACGGGGACTGCCTCTCAGATGTTCTTGCAAAGTATTATTTATTATCTTAACGACCTTTATTGCCGACTGTACCAAATCTTACCGAGAACCAGTGGGGTAATTCTGTAACACACTAACAGTAGCAATGGCTTTAATTTTGACAGATCAACAACAATCATTGGATTATTTACGTTGTTGAGCAGACAAAATATTTTCAAACAATACGAAGCAATGGATTATCAATATCCTTCAAAATGATTGAGATTCTAATTGATTATCGCAATTACGGTGCTGATTTTAATTTAGCATAATCAGATAATGTTCCCACTGCTGGGACACAGGCCTCCTCTCTGTGAGAGGGAGTGGGCCGTACATACCTACGTAATCCACCACGCAGGCCCCGTCTGTCCGGGTTAGTAGATATCACATGTCTTCGAATTAAATACATACTTGTTACGTTCGCGAATCATATTTTGTTCAACCTGAAACTGACCTGCAAATTGCAAAAAACGTAAGAAAATTGAATTTTTCGGGCTATCTAGCGCACTGCGCATCCCCTTAAATCTTTAGACCATCAGCACCCCCATAAATAATTTTACTTTTAATTTCACTAAGGACCCATTTAGCAAATCTTTACAATAACAGACAGACAAAGATTTCTTTCCAAATCTATTTAGTTTATCAATAAGTGGGTCAATTTAAATTAACAGCAATTACGTAGGTCTGATTGTTAAATTTTTACTAATTGTTTTTTGATGGCTGTCAATTAAAAGTGCGTGTGCCTACGTGACATGGAACCTGTAGATACCTCAGATACCTGCTAATTAATGACTCAGATTTTAGATCATTTGCTGTAGGTATCCAGGTTGAACTTTGTACGAACGTCGTTTAGTTCCGTTCCCAAGGAGTGCTAACGGGACCCTTATCACTACGGCTACGCTGTCTATCCGTCCGTCTGTCTGTCACAGTGCCGGGCTGTATCTTTTCAACCGTAATAGGTAGACACTTAATTGAAATTTACACAGTGTGTGCAAGTACTACTATCAGCAACCCGCACAGGGCCAGCGTGGTGGATTACGGCCCACTCCCTCTCACTGAGACGCCTGAGTCCCAGCAGTGGGAACATTATGGGCTGATTATGGTTATGTTACTAATATGGCCGCTATAACAACTATAAATTAAAGGGGGACCCCCCCAAACAAGAAAGTATGTTTTTGTTATATTTAGTGTTAAATTATACGGTGGTGCGGTACCCATCATGTGCGAGTCCGACTCGCACTTGGCCGCCTTTTTATACAATGTTTGCATACACGTTTGTTCTGGCTTTACCTAAAGCTACATATAAGCAGTACAACTACTTATACCTATTACCTACATATACCCAAGCAGTATAGCAACTCTTATGGATGGAAGAAGACATGTTGCGTCGACCTCATCGATCACTAATAAAGAACTATTAGATAGTTATCGATGGTCGACCTCAATAAATCGGGCTACGGGCAGAAAGGCGATGAAGAATCAATGAAAGTTAGAATAGAATAGAATAAAATACTCTTTATTATGTACACCATATAAATTACAGACATAAATATAGAAACTTTACAATGGGTGACACAATGGGCGGTCTTATCGCTAAGAGCGATCTTTTAAAGACAACCTTTGGATGGATTAAAAAGAAGAAGGACAGACAAATACTACTTTTAGTTACTACTACTACTACTACTTTTAGTTAAGGACTATAAAAGAGACACAAAAACATTCCATCCAAAACACGATCGCCCACCAATCCAATTACAGGCATCATCGCACACCACTTAACCCGACAGCCACGCTGCCGACAACACGCGACACGACTGCTCACGTGGGCGCCCACGTGCTGAGTGACCTTCTGGTCCAAATTGCACTGTCATAGCTACGGCGCGGCTGAGGGTGACAGGATGCTGCGTTTGAAGATAATAGGTATTTTGAAACTAACTGAAATCTAGCCAAGCGTAGACACTCCAATCTATACAGGGTGAAATTGAAAACATGCGACAAATCGAAATGGGAGATTGTACTCATCATTATGAACAACTTTTACTATGGGACCAAACATGAAATCGCGAAAAAAATCAGCTGTTCCCTACATTTATGTTCGCATAACTCGTCAACACGTAGGGAACAGCTGATTTTTTTCGCGATTTCAGGATTGGTCCCATAGTAAAAGTTGTTCATAATGATGAGTACAATCTCCCATTTCGATTTGTCGCATGTTTTGAATTTCAACCTGTAGATTACTAATTTACTAGCTGTTGCCCGCGACTTCGCCTGCGATCCAGGATGATAAGTAGTCTACGTCCTTCTCTAGCGGGGTAATTGCGTAACACACTATCAGTAGCAATGGTTTTCATTTTGACAGTTCAAGTATACTTTGAGCTGCCAAATTTTTCGAACATATGAAGCAATGGATTAGCAATATCCTTCAAAATGATTTAGATTGAGATTGATAGTGTGTTACGCAATTAGGTCTGTTCCATTTCATAATGATAGGTTGAATTGGTTCTGCATGGTTTAGGCGTGAAAAGGTTGACTGACAGACTGTCTGTCTTTCTGTCTGTTGTTTTTTCACGCCTGAATTGTTTTGAAAGCTGACAGATAGGTAGCTTATGGAACCTGTAGAAGGATATGTATAGTCCTCTTTTTATCCTATATTTTTTGTTAGGTTTGAGAAAGCTAATATTTTATTTATTTCGTTTTAACAAACATTTTACACTAGGTACTAAATTAAAAGACTTACAAACAAACTATATAAATAAATACAAAAACAAAAAGATATTTAGGCGTCGAAGTACTCGTTCGCTTCGCTGTCATCCGGAAATGTACCCAGAAGACTGGTATCATTGTCACGTTGAATGGCAATGCTGATTCTTTAGCCAAAAAACGACCCCTCTGGTCACATGAAGTTTCGATCAGCCGACGAGAAATTTCCTTAAAATGGAGACGCGCACTCGGGCCCCATGACCCGAGCGTTTAGACCCCAATCGGCTCAAAGCTGTAGTTACTCATAAATTCATAATGTATGTATAGATAGATAGAAGTACTGAAATCACACTATTTGAGTAAAGGAAGGAACCTGCAGACGGTTTAGAGGAAATAGTCATAATTAATGCAAGAACGGACTCTAACCGAAGCGGAATCTATCAATCAATCAATCCAAGATGATTGCAATCTGCAATCAGAACGCGTCGTTGCATGGCTGGCTGCCAAACCTGATAGTTCCGTCCTGAGATTTAATTTACTTCGTTACAGTAAACTAAAGTAGGAGCACGTTTTATAAAGGCCTCGGTTACACTTCCTGGGATTTATGATATCAATGGATTTATGTAGATTAGCTAATGGATTTATGTGGATTCATTCCATTTGAAATCACTAGTAGCTGCAGCCACTGGACTGCGTAAAATATTCAATACTTAGGTATTGAATATTAAACAAGTAAAATGAAGAAGAAGATTTAAAGATAATATCAGAAAGGCCGTGGTTGCTTCTTCTTCCTTTCATCCCCCATGACACCACCAAGTGAAGGCCAATTCTCGGTACCTAAAAAAGTTCCAATTCAAGTCGTAATCTCATCTCAGCCACAATATCAAAAACATGTCAAAAATGTTGGGAAATTAGAGGTATTTTTGACAGATTGAGACTGAGGATTAGATTGTAAAAGTATAATTAAAATACGGGAGTTGCCCCTGGTGGTGTCACGAACATCTTCTTCTAGGTCGATGGCAAAAAAAAGATAAATTACAGGTTCAATTTTAAGCTTATTCCAGAATTCAGCAACGCCAACACAATTTGCTGAAGCAGTCATTAGGACGTAGTCGGTTACATTCTGTGGGGTTATTACGTAAGCACACATGAAATGACAAGTGATCGCATTGTGGGTTTCATTTTGACAGTTCACCCACGTTCATTGCGTTGTTTAAGTTGTTGAGCAGACGAATTTTCCCAACCTACGAAGCAATAGATTAGCAATATCCTTCAAAACTCTCTGATTGTGATTGAAAGTGTATTAATTACGCAATTAGATTAGGGTGCAGGAATATGTAAATAAGTGAAAAAAGCTGGAAGTTTCCCAATAATAGTCAAAACTTACAGGAAGTTTAGTGAAAACACCAGAGGGGCAATTCCCATATTTTTAAGAATGTTCGCTTTCTAATCTCTGTCTCACTCAATCTATCAAAAATACCTCTAACTTCCATACATTTTTCACAAGGTTTTGATTGATTGTCGCTGAGATGAGATTGCGACTAAATTTTGAACATTTTTAATTACGGGTATTGACCTACAGAATTACAGATCAGCTCTCAGCTTCTGACGTATGTATTTAAAGACTCCAAAAGCGCGATCGTTAATCGTCTACGTTTTCCCGCCTAAACACCTCCATTAGTGAGAAAATTGCGCCAACACCGTCACACAGCGTCAAGTCGTCACGCCGCGCCGCCGCCGCCGCCGCCGCGCAAAACCGCGATAATTACTTACACAAAGTACCTACCTAGTTCTCTCAAGATTGTGTGAGCAAACTAAACGCGGAAACATTAGAGGGACGTTACGAGAAAATGTCGGCTAAAGTAGGTCTGAGTGACTGGATTTGGATCAAGGTTTTAAGGAGACATTAAAGACATACCTAACCTTCTAGAGACGTGCCTATTGGTCTGTGAAAACTGTCGGTTCGTTTACGGAGCTAGGTTTGATAAATGATTGATTAGGTTAGGTATATATCTCAACATCCAGGTAGAAACATTTGAACGTTATTTAAAGCTATACCTAACGCGGACAAAAATAGATAATTCGTTAATTAAAAAGACAGTATTAATTGCTCATTAACATAATTGTGACTGTTTCACTATTTGTGTAGCAATTCGCATTTTAAAAAGTTGCATAATATGTAACTTTTCAAAATGACGGCCGCTGTAAGCGCCATTTTGTAACCATCTGTGAAGTGGTTCATACTCAACAAGAAGAAGCAATTATGCATAGAATTGTTACTTAAAATGAATTCAAATCTGTATAGCCTTTTCCCAACTAGGTTGGGGTCGGCTTCAAGTCTAACTGGATGCAGCTGAATACCAATATTTTACTTGAAGCGACTGCCTATCTGACCCCCACAACCCTGTAACTGGGTTACACGATACCCGTTGGTAAAGTTAGTTGTCCGACTTTTGGGCTTCTGACTACCCGACTTAACGACTGTTAAAGATCTACGAATGACAGCCGGCACCCTAATCACATATACAATCACAATCTGAATCATTTTGAAAGATATTGATAATCCATTGCTTCATATGTTCGATAAATTTGTCCGCTCAACAATGCAAATAACGCAATGAATGTTGTTGTACTGTCCAAATGAAAGCCATTGCTACTGTTAGCGTGTTACGCAATGACCCCGCAGGACCAACAGCTTAAAGTGCTCTCTGAGGCACGGAGAACATTAAATCAGACATATAACGCCTATTAATAATTCTATAACCCAGACACAGATATATACGATAATCAGTCAATCACGTTATAAACGGCTGACGGAAGTGACATTATAACACTTGTTTTACCTTTACGAGTCTAGCCTAGAGCCGCATTTAATTGCAAGAATGTGGGGACAATATTACCATTTTATACCACGCTTGATTCAATGTATTTGGCGATGTATAGCCGAGTATATGGCATGGTTAACTTTAAGGGGACTACGTGACCTAAAGCACGGTCACTGTCGGACTGTAGCCTTTCGACTTAGCAGTAGATTTAAAGACGCAGGTTTCGTTCAATTCAGAATCTTACGAGAATATTAAGACTCCGGAATTTTTATGGTTATCTTGACTCATAATATATGTGGTTAAAGCCGGTGTTTTTTAGGAAGAAGATTCAAATCAACACCCTTATTGCATGAGACACTTTCAATCAGAGTTTGGGAAATTCCTAATCCATTGATTGATAGGTTTGAATAATTCGTCTGCAAAATAAATAACGCAAATGAACTTGACTGAACTGTAAAAGTGAAAGGCATTGCGATCGATTGACATTTTGTTTTATGTATGTTATACAATTGTGTGTGTTATACAATTGGCCCTCTAAATGGCCTCCCCAGGATACCAAAGAATGTATTCTCTCTCAAAGAAGTTCTTCTTCTTCGTGTCGCTGACAACGACTGCATTTTAAAACTTGTTTTCCCAAAACGTTGCCACTTCCTTCGTCCACGCATTGTCGGTGGCAACGCAGAGGTCACGTTGACTGCATTTTTTGGCACACACATGGCAGTAGGGTTTGATTGTGGAGCTGTGTCACAAACCATGCTCCTCCAGTCCTCCTCCTATCCTGCCCTCCGTGTTCCAAAAATTCTAAATCTCCGGCACTTTATAAAACACAGAACTTGTATTTTCAAGTGGGTACCTACATATTAAGTTACTGTCTAACTCTTCACATAATTCAGGAGTGACGTAACGTAACGTTACCTCCTTATTTTTATCTTGTAAGCAAAAACCGGCCAAGTGCGAGTCTGATGGCACACGAAGGGATCCGCACCGAATAAGGCAATCAACGCCGAAAAAGAACATGTTTCTCGTATGAAGACCTCCTTTAATTTTTATTAACTTTATTTTGTTTTCATTATTTGTTGTTATAGCGTCAATAGAAATGCACATCATCATCATCTGCCTAGCCTTTTCCCAACCATGTTAGGGTCGGCTTCCAGTCAAACCGGATACAGCTGAATACCAGTATTTTACATGGAGCGCTGCCTATCTGACCTCCACAACACAGTTACTGGGTAATAATAATATGATACCCCTTGGTAAGACTGGTTGTCAGACTTTCGGGCTTCTGACGACCCGTAACGACTGTCAAAGATCCACGAATGACAGCCGGGACCAACAGCTTAACGTGCTTTCCGAGGCACGGAGGGGTCTTGGTAAGTAAAGATGGTCACCCATCCACGGACCAACCGCGGCAAGCGTAGCTTAACCTGATCGATCGACCTGTGCGGCTGTTATTTCTAAGCCACAAGCACACTGTGAGAATTTCAACTGTATACCTATTACGGTTCATGAGATACAGCCCGCTGAGTCCGCTGACAGACAAATGGAGCGACGGGTGTTCGGACGGAGGCTCAGTAATAGGGTTCCGTTGGCAGTACCCTTTGTGTACGGGACCCTAAAAACGGGGAAAAATTGCACTTCAGATTTAAAATAACTTTGGCTGATTGTCAGTAGACGTTACGATGTCATGCAAGCGTGGGGGAGCCATAATGATGATGACTTGCTGATTATGTTTGAGATATGAGGACATGTGTCATGTAGGGAGACCCGGAGATTTATGACATTGCTGCTGTAGGACCTACTTTCTTACTTATTTTCGGAAAAGAGTCTTGAAAAACCAAACCTGAGAATGCGTAACACACTATCAGTAGCAATAGATTTCATTTTGACAGTTCAACAACATTCATTACGTTATTTACGTTGTTGAGTAAACAATTGTTCGAACATATGAAGCAATGGATTAGCAATATCCTTGTGTGTTACGAATTAGAGTGCTGGACTTCTGTCTGAATAGAATAAATATTAGAAGGAAGGTTAGCCGAATTTGCGAACCATACAAACTAACCGACACGAAAAAAATATACTTAGTTTACTATCTACTTATCATCTTATCAATCAGTCAACCAAGCGAAGTGATGAGTGATAAGTTGATAACTGATAACGGTACATTTTCGGAAGCCTTCATTTAATCGGCAGTTTTGTTGGTTTTGTGGTCAGCTTATCACTAAATGTGAATGTAGGTTCTATCCTTCCTCGCATAAAGTCTTGTCATGATGTATACTGACTGGCACATTGAAAGATATTATGAGGTTAGGTACCTGTATTGTGTGGCAACTGTGGCAAGGAACGGATTTTTCCACCTTTCTTTCTACAGGGTCAAATAAAATTAGCTAGCGAAACTTTATAGATGGGATGGATTTTGATATTTAAAAACACTATAAAATGAAAACAAAAAAGATTTGATGTTTTTTGGGGTTCAACGACCGCTGGATGTTTTGGTACTTGAAGTATAAGATGAGAAAATCTGTTTTCTTTAGTTATGTCGTGTTGTGATATCGATACCCATCACGTCCGCGGAGTTTCGCTAGTTAATTTAGTTTGACCCTGTATATGGAAGTGGTTAAACCTTCTTTCATATATATCTATGGGTTAAACTATTAGATGAAACCAGACTACAACCAGACATCATATTGACCTGATTTTATTTAGGTTCAGGTACAGGTAGGTGACCTAGCTTATCGCCAACTGCTAAACATAGTGTAACTTAGTGTGCAGTGAGGAAGGATTATCCGGGACTCTATTAGATAGACAGGTCCACACAAAGGAAGTTACAGACTAAAGCTTGTACAAACATTTTACCCAATGTGCTTAATTGAAAGACCAATATAACATGATTCCCAGTACAATTGTTCATTAAAGTAACAATCGATGAAAATTGCAACAATTAATCTGTTACCGCTTCGAACCGGTAAATAGCGGCTCAATCTAGTTCTGTCCGGTTACAATTAAACAATTGAACGTTACCATAGTTGAGAAAACGTGAACTTGTTTGTTATGGTAGGATAATATGACGGGTTTTTCCGCTCTTGGTCAAGATTGAAAGGTTTAGCATAATCAGCCTATAATGTTCCCACTGCTGGGACACACCTCCTCTCTTTGAGAGGGAGTGGGCTGTAATCTATCACGCGGGCCTAGTGCGGGTTGGTGAATGTCACTTGTTTTCGAATTTTTGGTTCTAGGACATGCCGACTTCCTCAAGATGTTTTCCTTCACCGTTTTCAGAGCAGTGGTGATGAAATTATTTACACAAAGTAAAGCGCCTGTCTGGGTTCGAACACACGACCTACAACTCTTAAATCGGGCCAGTTATTACTGGGCCACCAGTGCTCGAAAGCTGCACCTGCTCTAGATTGAAAGATTTATGACTAAAACTAGCTGCGCCCCGCGGTTTCACCCGAGTAAGTGTCGATCCCGTGGGAATATCGGGAAAAAAGTAGCCTAAATATTAATCCAGGGTGTCAGCTACCTCCATACAAAATTTTATCAAAATTTGTCCAGTCGTTTGAGCGTGAAGAAGTAACAAACATATAAACACACACACAAACCTTCGCCTTTGTAATATTAGTGTGATACTGAACCATTTTTCTAAATTTTTGGCTAAATTGTAAATTGTTGCGTGGAAAACCACATGAAAACTTTTCATATCAAATTTTCTCTATCAATCTTGATAGTAATTTAATACAGCGGTTTTTTTGATAGAATAAGAGCGGTTTCGCACTACGTCCGATCTGAATCCGAGAAATCCTACTAATCTAATTGAAACGTAAATTCGTTCTGAAGAAAAACAAATACAACGAAGAGTGGATGCAGTTTTATAATGCGAATTGAATGATCAATTTGAGCCCGAAGGGGGGGGGGAGGGGTCTCGGTATGTTATAATTACGTAGACAGACACATATACATACTGTAGAGCAGTGGTGGCCCAGTTGTAATGGTCGCGACTTCCGTGTTGTAGGTCGAAGGTTGGAACCCCGAAAGGCGCTTCACTTTGTGTAAAGTATTTCATCACCACTGCTCTCAAAACGGTGAAGGAAAATATCGTGAGGAAACCGGCATGTTCTAGAACCAAATATTCGAAGACATTTGACATCTACCAAAACCAACCCGCATCGGGCCCGCATGGTGGATTACGGCCCACTCCCTCTCACAGAGAAGAGGCTAGTGTGGGAACATTATAGGCTGATTATGCAATATAGCGTACTAAGTATTACTACAATAAAATAAAATAATCATAGAACGTAGAAACATCTATCTACAACAATAAAAGTAATAATGATAGTACGTGCCATATTAAATGCAAGCTAGAGACTAGAAAACAAGTCTCCACGACCTTATTGAAGGTAATCGTCTTTGCTAATACAGCGCACGCACAATATGCAATAGGTACTCGACTATAAATAGTCGATATTCATTGACTTTTTCAATCGGAAGATGTAATATGACGCATTTACTCCAAAGAAGGATATGCAGAGATGTAGTCAAATGGTGTTGATTCTTTTCTCAATCTTTTTTCACATAACATAACGCCTGTATTTCTCAGGCAGAAGTGTATCTACCTAAAGTAAACCCACATTTCGCCAGTTATGTTTAAGTAATTGCCATTTTAACCGGGCATAAATTTAATGGTCAAAGTGGATAGTCCCTTTTTTAAGGCACTGGGTACGGAGGCACATGGTACCGATGGTCATTGGGTTAGACGTGTACTTAGTGGAGACCACAAATCGGCAAACGTAAGGTAGGACGCCCTCAGACTAGGTGGAGCGACGTTCTTCGTAGGATGACTGGTAGCAGCTGGGTGAGAGTTGCCGAAAATCGAGTTAAATAGCGTGTAATAGGAGAGGCCTATGTTCAGCAGTGGACTGCTGTAGGTTGAGGATGATGACGGAGGCATGTGCCAACATGTGTTGGGCTACGTCATTTTTAGTTGTTTTAGTTAAAGTTTCCTATAATATAGTTTCTAAGTCATTGTTACTAATAGTCTATGGATTGTGAGTACTTATAGTCCGAAATAAGAGCGGTTCTGCACTACATCCGATCCGAATCCTAGAAATGCCAGTCCGAAGTGACCATAGTCCATATTTGTATGAGGGGTTGCGCACTAAATCCGAACTCTATCCGTCCGAATTTAGAACATTCCCAATTCGAATTAAAGTAGGATCTTTAACCCAGACTCCGGGCTGCTAATGAGTAATTCCAGATGGTAATATGAAAAATATTTAAAAGTAGGTATCTAAATGGTTTACCTACTTAATTCATGACATACATAGTATTATTGCTTTTTTAAATCCTATACTTAACCCTCTTTTCTGGTTGGAAAATTTTATCCATGATTTTCATTCAGCAGTCGCCCT
Organism: Hydraecia micacea; assembly: GCA_914767645.1. Classification (NCBI taxonomy): domain Eukaryota; kingdom Metazoa; phylum Arthropoda; class Insecta; order Lepidoptera; family Noctuidae; genus Hydraecia; species Hydraecia micacea. The sequence continues at coordinate 4,343,147 of OU611798.1, forward strand.
AACTTTCAGATTACAACTATTTCAGAACTTGCCAACTATGTGCAGCTCTACATACCTACATAACATTTCGGAATAGTGGGAACTATTTTCAGACTAACTGACTGGTGCCCAACTCGAGAAGTCTACATGGGTCAAAGTCACGGGTAGTTTGATATTCTTGAAAGTTGCACGTGAGTGAGACACACGGCGGCACATCAAGGTATACATTTCCAGTTATAGTTGATCTCGCATTGTATAGGTTTTTCGTACAATGAGAAGTCAGCTTTTACTGGTTATGTATAGCTTGATGTGTAGCCGTGCGTACCTACCTAACGCAATTACGTTCATAAACAATAATGCCATTCACGTATGAGGTATTCAGGTATGAGGAGCTGGACGACGATATTTCGAAGAATTTGATTATGAAACTCCCCATATCAACAAAATACCTATTAACTACATATCTAAACAATAGGTACTTTTGAGTGCTTTTCAGTTTAGGTACTTACCTATAGAAGAAAGAAATCCGACCCTAAGACGACCCACTGACCGAATATTGGAAAACAGGATCACGAAAGGACAATTCTGAAACCTTTAAATGCTGAAACGGCTGAATGTGAAAATCTATAGGTATTGCCTATTCAATTTCAAACTGCGAGGTAATTGCGTAACACATTATCGATGGCAATCATTTTGACAGTTCATTGCGTTATTTACGTTGTTGAGCAGACAAATTTTTCAAACATAGGTACCTAATTATGGAGCCATGGATTAGCAATTTCCTTCAAAATGATTCAGATTATTATTGATAGTTTTTTACGCAATTAGGGTGCTGTAGTTCAATTTTATATCAACCTAGGTATGCAGGTAGGTATTATGATGGGTTGCAGAGCGTAGTAAATATTTTGTTCATCCTCACAACAGTAACCGTAAGGTTGGACAGCTAGTTTATTGATCGGAGATTTGATCTGGCCAAGCCTTCAGTTTTTCAGTTCAGTCAGTACACGGAGAAAATGAAAATGCCGAATAAAATTATAGTCGGTCGGCTAATGTGAACTGTATTTTTTTACACCAAGGAGAAAGTTTATTCCTCAATGTTTTATGCATCCGATTGTATTTCACTTTCAATTAAAATTCATTTAAAAATGTGCTGTTTTCACCAAATCATCAAAACGTGTCTAATTTATTCTAATTCCTCCTACCACAGAATATGCTGCTACGTCATCGCCGACATCTTCAATTTGAAGTTATATGCATAAAACTGAAAGTTGGTCTTCACAGATTTAGTTTTAGAAATCCAAACAGAGCTGATATTTAAATTCGTCGTATCTTCCTATCTTTTAACTAAGTAGGTATTTCATCGTGTTCACAAGGCAAGGCGAAATACCAAAACGTCTTGGCAAATCGCAAAATCATAGTGAATTCTCGCATTTAGATGCCTTCTTGTGAAAACAACCTAGATTGTGTTGCCATTTAGGATATTTTTAGACTGCGATGTGGAATCTAATCGTAGATTAAGAGTCCCTATCAATTTCGCTGTCTAAAAACAGAAAATTCAATTTTTTTCAGCGCAATTTACTCAGTATCCTTAAGTTATCTACTTTTTTTTTTAAATACACAGTTATTTATCACCTATTTATCTAGTAAGTCTACAAAATAAAATTTTGATAACTACTTAATGTAAATTAAGAAAAATAAAAATCTAACACACGTTTTTACGTAAACACGAAACACCATGTTTTTCAATTGCTTTTTTAGCTTACTGGTAGCAAATAACAATCTGAAAAAAAACCCAAATATTGGGCACATAGTATATTAGTAAGTCTACAATTTATTTTTTTAAAGTTTAATGAATTAGTACTTGTAAAAAAATGTTGACTACGCTGAAAAACTCCAATAAAATCATGTGCAAAACCGTCGTCTATGTGTAAGAATTTATTGAAAATAACAATAAGTGTTAAATATTTTAAAAGTTGAGGTGTTTATCTACCAAACTCAATTTTTATATTTTAATTTAAACTACTTATTTAATTGTAGTAAAATATTTAAATAATGCCTTATAAACCGATGCGCTCGCTCGATGCATTCAGTCGCGCCCGAGGGCTTCTCGACGACGGACCTGTGTCGCCTGTGACGTTCGCCGCTCCCGACGTAACTAGCGAATCGCGCGTGATTTTGTACTACGCCTGACCAGTTTTGAGACTCTAAGTATATTTATTTTTTTATTTTAATAGTGTGACTTATTAATGTTTTTTATTGTACTATTAGTAATATGGTGAATGTATTTTTAGAAAATGGGTCGAAAAAGTGAACTTTATTATCATGGAAAAATCAATGGTAAAAAGAATAAAGTTGCAAAAACACGAAAGGCACGTGCAGTTCTTAGGTAAATAATAATTGTTGCAATCACCTTAATTAAGAAAATTGTAATAATTTACTATTATTTATATAGTCTAAAAATATTTTAATTGTATTTTAGAGAATTACATGGGCAGAAATCTAACAAAAATCAAATATATACCTTGTATACGTTGGTCACACTTTGTAATTTGCTTTTACTATAGTGAATACTACGGTTAAAATATTTTTATTTCAACGATATTTGTATTTAGGGGACCTAAACATAACATGTCATAATCACAATAAAATCCATCCAGTATTACGGAATCTTAGTAAGTAAAAACTATGGAGTGCTAATAATAGCGGTTCCGGACCAAGATTATTTGTTCCCGTTTCATCGTACGCTTCAACGCACACTACGATTATCAGCTATAGTTCGAACGCACACAGACACATTGCGCTCTTATAATACCTAATCTAGTAGCGCGCAGAAATTGATAGGGACTCTTAAGTATAGACAAAGGGCCAGCGGGATTTCACCTCCGCTTTGAAAGGGCATTCAACAAGTGTCGTAGGGAGGCTGAGACAGAACCGTGGGTTACAATATGATGATTATGGCGAACCTCATCTTTGATTAATTAACTTATCATTAATGTTCTATAATTTTTGTTTATTTTGTTAGCTTTTGCCCGCGGCTTCGTCCGCGTCGATGTCGGAAAATATCCGCGGGAACGTACCTACTACCGGGATTAAAAGTACTTTAAATTATGTTTCATCCAATTTCGCACAACCGTTTTTGCGCCATCCGGAACATACTTACATCCAGAATTCCAGACAAGCAGACAAAATTAAAAAAAAATAAAAAACTATATTTTAGGCATTACACTCGTTCCCACAAGTTGCAAGTTCAATGTTCAGTTTTGACTTCGTTACAATTTTATTAGTAGTTATAGTAGTAGGTACATTTATGTTTAGATAATACGTAATCATCTATATTCGTAATAAGCTGTAAAATAAATGCAATTAAACCACCTAAGTAGGTAGGTAGGTAGTACTTAACTTTCGTACGAAAGGACTCGCAACTCCCGAGTACTGAAGTCTTTCAAAACCTGCCTATTTTTGGGCTAATGATTGAACCTAGTTAGGTTCCTACTCCTTATTTACTAAGCGTAGGTATTCTTTATAAATTCAAGGGGTCTAGTTTAAAACTACAAAATGGAATAAGAGCAGTCCTTTTATTTACAAACACTCGGCGGTATTTTTCAGTATGTAAGTAGGTTACGTAGTAGGTACTTGTATATTTCGTATTGTGTTGTGGTATGTCCTTAGAGCTAAACAACAATTTATATAAAACAATCATAAGTTATAACTGTAAACACTTACCTCAGTGGATGTTAACAGCGCACATTTTCTTCAGAAAAAAAAAGAAAAACGGCGGGAAAATATATAAGTTCGTCGCACTTACAAGTTCAAGCCGATATGATACACAAAACCACTGTTATCTTTAGTTTTGATAGTTTATACACTCGTTACACAGAACGTATGCGCGTGTGATCACAAGGATTGAATAAACGACAGTGCGTAAACAATATCGTGTTATGAATGCGGTTCTGGCGCGAACGTCCGAGGTTATTATCAAAGGCTATTTAATTGAACGGAGACTGTCACGCTTTAAATTGATATCAACGCCATCTATGAGGTATTTTATGATTTAACGACCCTATTTGTTCAGACTACGTTCTTTGAACCATACTTTGAACTTGATTTGGTAAATGAATAAACTTGGGTAAATACGTTAATAATACAGCTAAATAACTTCATGAAAATGAATGTCTGTAAAATCCTTTGACAAACATGTTTTCTTTAGCGCTAAATGACCGAACAAACTCTAAGCGTCACGCACGCCACACGGTGGTTAATTATAATTAATTAACAGCTTTCGGCTTCCACGGGGTTTAGGCGGGCTATGCATGCAAAATATATATCTATATCCAATTTTGCCGCCAGGACTGAATGACGGCCTGAACTATAGTCCGCGCGGAACTAGTTGGCCGCTGAGGTGGGGACATGGGTGAGGCGGGCGGCGCCGGCGGTTCGCAACGCACGTACTGATTAAGGCTGGTTGTATAGTCACGCCGCTAGACGCGCCGCTGGGCAGCGCGCGCTTGAATAGCGGTGCGCTATATTACTGAACGGCGCTGCTCAAGCGCGCGACTTTGAAAAACAACCAACTACCCCATACATATCCGAACGCGCGCGCTGCCCAGCGGCGCGTCTAGCAGCTTGACTATAAAACCAGCCTAATGCGCCCCAGCCCCTCCATCCCACCGCTCACATACCTAAGGCGCGGCCAACTAGTTCCGCGCGGACTATAGTGTGTAGCACACGAGTGTCCATAGTTTCTTGCCCGTTTTTCTCCATATAAAGGTACCAGGTACCTACTACGCTTTAGAATGGGCAACTAGCTTCATATTTCTTTCTGACCGACTCCTTAACATTTCAAAAGTGCCTGTAAATGGTTTAAGTAATTGAAATAATTGCTTTGAGTTTGACTTTAGGACAAAAACAAAAAGAAAACGTTATTTAAATGCTGCGAGCTTGAGACTAATCAGCAGATATCACTAAAGAACGAAAAAGAAGAAATTATCTGCTGACCGACTACAACTCCAGTACAACAATGAGTCGTCACTACAGTGAGAATGGGATAGTACCTATATATAAAATCGTTGCCTTGCGTAGTCTCGCAAAAGCTCGAAAATGGCTCGACTGATTGTGATTAAACTTTGGTAAGTTGTGTGCGGGCTGGAAAGGTACCTAGCACAAAAAAAATGGAATAGGTGTTGCAACACATGCCGGACACATTAGCTAGTGTAAAATAAAATGCATAGGTAAATCTTAACTGTTATTTATTTTAATATAATTCAACACACCAATATACAAAAGAGATGCATTGGATCCATACCACAAGCTTAAGACTAAGGTTTTGGAGAACACTTCAGTTTTTAAAAACAAAGACATACAGTCCCAGGCGTTAATATGGACAATTCAGTATTAGGAAAATACGGTCACAAAAGATATGGGTGACTGAGTTGTTGCTCTATAACGCTAACTGAAGTGAAAACTTCTTTCTGAACTGTAAACGAAACTGAACCGTCACACTCGAGTTGGTGACGCTGAATCGAGTATACTAGTCTCCAGTCAGTCGGTGATGCTGAATCCCGTATACTACCGCTGCATCGGGTATACTTGGCTCCAGGCGGTTGGTGACACAGAATCACGTATACTCTGCTCCAGATGTAAGTTTTCACTTCTATTGAGTGATCATAAGCACACCCCCTCCTTTCTTTTTGGCATACTTTATATGCCATATTAACCACATGTTACTGTACATTTTCTGTAGACTGGTTGCTTATTTGCCAGCCGCAGTGGCCAGCGGATTTCTTAATACTAGAATCACTGAGTCTCCACGGAGGAACATTTTTGAGATAAACCTATCCTTGTTCACAGCTTTACCCTGCAATTAAAAATGTTTGGTTTGAGTGTGACATAACATATTTTTTTTTTTTAAGCTTTGATATCGACCTATGGACAGCATTGTGTGATTACTAAAATTATTTTTGTTAAATTAGTTGTAAGTTCTTATAATGTAACTGTTTGCTATTCCTTTCAATGAAAAATAAAATAAAATTGTGTGTTGTGTCCCTGAAGGGTTGGGAAGAGGTGTGTCTATAGTACACCCATATAATGCCAGTTATGTTTAAGCTCCATGTAATAGGGGGCGAGCCTAATGCCATCAACCAGGCACAAAGCCAGACTCCGAGCTACTGCTGAACAACCCAATAACACGTAGCCTGACCTGGGAATCAAACTCAGGACGTCATGCTCAGCAGTACCACTTGTGACCATTAGACCAACAAAGCAGTTGATAGAGCAATTATGATACAAGTTTATCATTTCAATATGAATTTTGAACACCATCTTATAGGTACCTTTTTTCGTAGCATACATACTGAGCCCTTTGGCTTGGAGAAGCAACTATATTACAATTTACATACATTAATATAGCAATGTAATGGTAGATGGATGGACGATGGGGGCCAGTGACACAATAAAATTATGTTTATTGAAGAAACTTAGTCCTGCAGTGAACCGAAGGTACTATACTTAAGTGTTTTTAGCCCTAAAACAATCCTCCGATCTCTTAATAGCTCTAGCTTTTAAACAGTTTGATACAAAATGATAGCTTCCATATTTTTGGTTTATTTTGCTATGGCCAAAACAAACAACTTTTCATTTACTCATTCGTAAGGAAATCAAAAACGTCATATGCTTGGAAGTGGAATTTAATTACCCAAACCAACTTTTAAGTGGAATTAACTAAAACAAAATTCAAATTAGAGCATCAAACATTATCTTCCTAAAAATCAATAGATAACCTCTAAATTCACTGTTTGTATGACAAATTGGAGCTGAAAAAGATCAGATTAAGTGAATATTTGAAAGAAATTTCATGGGAAACTTTACCTTCTTGCCTTTGCCTAGCCTTGGCACCTCAGTCCACATTTCCTTGACATTCTCCAGCACCATGTTGCAATGCCGGTCGAAAGCCTTGACGCGTCCCAACAGCTTTTTGTTATTTCGGCAGTTGATCAGAACTTGTGTATTGTTCTTTACTGACTGCGTAAGTACTGAAAGAGGGCCTGTACTAAATTCTTCCTCTTCAATTTTGGATAATTCCTCCAAAGTCATCTCCGAGCGTGGCTTAGATGTTGATGCCCTGAAAACACATTTTAAAGCAAAATAAGCGTTTCGGAACTGCATATCTACACTCTTTTAGTATTTCTAGGTCTTCTACTTACATTTTTCGGTAGTTTTATTCTAGCTTTCCAAGTAGAAATCAACAAATAACAAATTGCAAATCCTGGACAATCACACCAACGCTAAGATTTTTTTTATTTCTTTTTAAAATGTTTTGACTTTTGTTTTGTTGACTTGGGTAGTAGTCTTTTGGGACTTTTCAAAGAACAATGACCAATTTCCTATAATGTTGGTAACTTGATGATACATAATAATTAAGGGGGAAGTGCCAGGGTAGCCCGCGAAATTCAAATTTTCTTACGTTTTTCGCAATTTTCAGATCAGTGTCAGGTTGTATTTTGATCAAAATTTGATTCGCGACTATAACAGGTACGTATTTACAGAATTATAATCATTAGAATCATTAATACATCTTTCTAAGTTAGATTTGTACCACGACAACAAATCTCTTATGGAAAACTGCTTAGTGGTACAAATCTAACTTAGAAAGATGTATTAATGATTCTAATGATTATAATTCTATAAATACATACCTTATTGTCGCGAATCAAATTTTGATCAAGATACAACCTGACACTGGCCTGCAAATTGCAAAAAACGTAAGAAAGGAAGAGGAAAGCACACAATTTTACAACTAACGTCTGTAATTTTAAAAATAAATTGTGCCTTTTTAAAACCTTTATTAACTCAATTTATTAAACAAAGCTTGCCAATTCGAATGATTCCGGGAAAATACGTCCTAGAAAAGGCGAAAGTATTTCTACAATCATTATAAACTCTGAAGCTTTTCAAGTCTCTCCGTCCGCATTTCCTCTTAAGAAAGAAAGCCTTTCCTGCGTATCATACTGAAAGCGCGGCGCCGCGCGCCGTGGCGCCCTAGGCCCGCGCGTCTGCGTCTGTCTGCTCCTGTCTGCGCCAGTGCGCCGCAGCCGTCAAGCTCGGATGTCACCAAGTGACGTGACAGACTTTTAGTCTATCAAAAAGTGCTCTGTGTGACAGACAATTTAATTTATTATGGTTTTTTATCTTTGTTTTTCTGTAGTTGTAAATAGTAATTTAAGTGTGTGTAGTGTTTTTAAATATTTTACTTTTAGGTATGTGTAGGTACGTATGTTAAATGCCGGCTGTAGCGATGCCGGAAATAGTGCCAGTCAACCTGCCACATCGCTCGATGTCCAGGTGAGATGTCCCCATTGCTCCCAGCCACGTTTCTTTAAAGGCGAACGGGGGCTACGGATACACTATGGCAAGGTTCACAAACCTCATAGTGTACCTTTGTGCCCCCCATCTACATCCCCAACATCAACATCTCCAGATCAAAGTTTGTGGAAAACGTTGGCAAAATTCAAAAATTCGACACCAATATTAAAGAGAGTTCCACGGGGCGCGAGACGGTCTGTTGCATTGAGTTTGGCACGATGTCTCCGTCTTGCGACCCAGGAGAACTCAGAAAGTGCCTGGGAGCAATTACTCACCTTCCCTTATAGGATTTTGCATGTCCAAAAAAATTTGGCGACTAAAAAAACATTGACAACCCAAATTAAAGACAATTGCAATAATTCGACACTTATTTTGGATTCAAAATTACCTGTCTTCAATAACTTTTCAGGAAGAGGGTTATGTTCACATGTAGAATCCAAATTAAGCGAAGGTGATATCAGGGGAGCGGCCAGGTTACTTTTCAGTAGCGATGTGGTGGCGCCCTACTCTCCAGAAACCCTTTCAGCCCTGGAGAGTAAACATCCAGCGCCTGCGGATGGTCTCACCTTTCCCAACCCCCCCCTCCCTCTGGATCCGGATTCAACACCTTTTAATGTTACTGCCCCCCAGCTGATTGCAGCCGTGAGCTCCTTCCGAAGTGGTTCCGCCGGCGGCCTCGACGGCCTGACTCCTCAGCATTTAAAAGATTTATTGAGTTCAGGCGCCGGGGAAGCTGGTGAGTCGCTTTTGAAGGAGCTTGCGGCTCTAATTAATCTGATGCTCAACGGCGGTGTGAATGATGCCGTCGTCGATGTCTTGTACGGGGCCAATTTATGCGCCCTGCGCAAGAGGGACGGCGGCATCCGTCCCATTGCCGTTGGGTGCACCTACAGGCGTACGGCAGCCAAAATATGCTGCAAATTGTACGGCGACATTCTGTCAAACAAATTCCAGCCCCTACAGCTTGGCTTTGGTTCCAAAGGGGGCTGCGAGGCTGCCGTACATGCCCTATCTAGTTTTTTAAAAGCCAATAAAGGTGAGGTCATCCTCAAGGTTGACGTTAAGAACGCCTTCAACTCTGTCAACAGGGACACTTTGTTGGCTGAAGTTAAAAAAGAATTACCAGAAATTTACGGCTTCATGTGGCAGTGCTACAGGCACCCTTCAAAATTATTATATAAAGACAACGTTTTGGAATCTGCAGTCGGATGCCAACAAGGTGATCCTCTCGGGCCAGTCATTTTCAGTTTGGCTATCCATCCCATAATACAACAACTAAATTCAAAATTCAATGTGTGGTATTTAGATGATGGAACACTAGGAGGTGACGTAGCCACCGTTCTACAAGATCTTCAATTCCTAAAGCAGCAGTTCCAATCTATCGGCCTTGACCTCAACAACTCAAAATGTGAAATTTACATTTGTGACAATACTGACAGACAATCGACTATACAGAAATTTAACACAATAACCCCAGACATCAAAGTTTTGGAAAAAAGTTCATTGCACCTCCTAGGTTCCCCAATTTTAGAAGACAGTTTTTCACCATTCGTCGACGAAAAAATTAAACACTTTAACGATATTTCGGATAGACTTTCTAAAATTAATTTACATTCAGCTTTCACCCTTATCAGATATTGTTGTTTCGGTCCAAATTTTATGTATTTTCTCCGCTCTTCATCTTTATGGAAGCAGCCACACCTTTTGGACAAAATCGATCACATTATTCGCAGTACTCTTACATCCATTTTAAATGTGGCTTTGGACGACCGCGCGTGGCTGCAAGCCACACTACCCATTCGTTTTGGCGGGCTCGGCGTCCGCAAAATTAAGTTTAAAGAATCTTTATTTCTCATAAGAACATGATACAGTTCACTTATATGAGATTTAACTTTTAACATAAATAATCGTCGTCTAATGACGGAGCATGCAGATGTAGAATAAGGAAAAAAAACAATAACAACGTACGAGATCAACAGTAAACAAAGTAAAAGTGTAGGTAGTTACATATAAAACAGTTAGTACAGCTGGCCAATGTGACACTAAGGTACCCTCATATACTGATTTTTCACTTTGTGAGGAACACAAACAACGATTAAGAAGCGAACTACTGTGTTAATGTGTTTGGGCGTGCTAGTATAGTGCGTGCATGCATTTGTTTGCTTGTGTGCGACAAGTATAGTCTCGGAGACAGCTAATCATTTTTAATTTCAAGTTTATAATTTTGTTTTTTTTTTTTATTTTGATTTTGACCTACGCGTGAGTTATGGTTTTATGTGTTTTTATTTTGTATTATTTAAGTGGTTTTTATTTTTTTTTTATGTATTTTATATTGTGCTGTCAGGGTATTTATGTAGAAATTATTTTTGCATAATATAATCCTTTAGTTTTCTTTTGTAAATATGAATACTTTTGCACTCTTTAATTTCATTTGGCAATTTATTATATAATTGGACCCCTTCATATAAAAAGTTCTTTTTTCCATATTTTACTGTTCTAGGAAAACGCAGAACTACTTCGTTTCTATTTCTTAGGTTATGTGTGTATGTCTTTTTTGTAAGTTTAATGTTGGTTTGTGTAGTGTTATCTAAAAACTTTTTTACTAATATGCAAGTATTGTAGTTATATAGTTGACGGAGATTGAAAAGTTTAGTTTTTGCATATAGCTGCGTAGTAGGTGTTAGAAAGTCATAACAATATAACCGTTTTATAATTTTGTTTTGGGTTCTCTGTATGTAATTGAGGTTAGTCTTGGATGCTGATCCCCAAATCTCAATCAGGTATTCTAAATTAGGTTTTACTAATGAATTGTAGATAGTGCGTTTTATCTTAAGTGGTAAGCAGTTTCCCATTTTGCGAAGAGCTCCAGAAAGTGACACTAGCCTGGCTCTTACGTGCTCGATATGGTCTCAAATTTCTAGTGTAAGCCTACCGGCGTTCATATCCTCGGTCCACAGCACAGAAAAGTTAACCACACGAATCTTGATTCCTGCTCAGGTTGACTCTGAAGTGCCGTGTTTGACTGATGCGGTGAACGCCTGGAAGGTGGCTTGCCCGGACACGGTACAGCCCGAAAACCCGTCTTCCCAGAGACAGTGGGATGAGCCGCTTTGCAGGTTGGTACGGAATAAACTTATTAATACGTCCACCAATACTGCTGAGCGTGCCCGCCTGCTGGCTGTGGGTGAATGGGAGTCGGGCCTTTGGCTTCAGGCGCTACCGTCACCTAACATAGGCACTATGCTGGGTGACACCACATTCCGGCTCGCTACATGTTTGCGTCTGGGCGCTCCTTGCGGAGCTCCACATCGCTGTCAATGCGGTGAAGCAGTCGACTGCCTCGGACACCATGGCCTATCCTGCAGCAAGAGCGCTGGTCGGATGGCACGGCACGCCAGCATTAACGACATCATCCGTCGGGCTCTTGTCACCGCCGGGGTGCCAGCTGTTTTAGAACCCAATGGCTTGGCACGTGACGATGGGAAGAGGCCAGATGGAATGACAATAATGCCTTGGAAGTTGGGTAGGCCTTTGGTGTGGGATGCAACTTGTGTCGACACCCTCGCGCCATCCCATCTTCCTAGCACGGCGGGCTGTGCTGGAGCGGCTGCTGCAGGAGCAGAAAACCTCAAACAACGCAAATATAACAACCTTTTTGGGAGTTATATGTTTGAGCCGTTTGGGGTTGAAACTCTAGGGCCTTGGGGCCCGAGTGCTCATCGAATGTTTCGAGACATCGCCAAGCGGTTGGTTGACTCTACACGTGACCAGAGGGCTGGCCTATTTTTAGCCCAAAGAATAAGCATTGCCATCCAACGTGGTAATGCTGCCAGCCTTTTGGGCACTTGTCCCATTGACAGCGATGCGGACGAATTTTTTGATGCCCTATGAGCTCTTGTCTTTTTTTTTTTTTTATACACTTGTATATAATATATATATATATATATTTTAGATTGTAAAATACTTCCTATATGATGAATGATTAAAAAAACGTAAGAAAATTTGAATTTCGCGGTCTACCACTGCGCATTCACCTTAAGAGGACTACATGACCTAAAGCGCGGTCTTTGTCGGACTGCATAGAAAAGAAAGAGAAGCGCGATGCCACAACGCTGGTAATTTCTTGCAAAATATGAAGCAATTATCGATTTACGAAAAATCTAGTGTTTGGACAAAAAAACTAAAACACTATAGTTTTAGTATGTTGCTTGTAGAATAATCTGACAAAAAATCATAATGATTGTATGTATATATTAGTATGAATTTTGTTGTAAAAAAAAAGTTTTTAGAGGTATCTTCATGATTTTTTTCTATCGTACCGAATAAGTTGTATTATGTTTTCAACACACTATCATCCTAGCATTTATCCTGAAGAATATCATATATTTTTTTGAGTTTTTTGACTGTAGTTTATCATATACTTTTATTGTTTCTAAAACTTGCGTTTTTTGTGTTTAGCTCCTGTAAGCCCCTTAAGTTGTTTCATTTACCTTTTTTAAATACCAAAATACGGCATTCAATATATTTTTATAAATACGGATAGTCTCCGTATTTATGAAGAAGTGGTTACGCATAATGGTTTTGAGGTTGCGGTATATTTTTATGTGTGGCATTTTGAATGGGGTTAAAAACAGAAAGCTCATCATAGGTGGAACCACTTTAATCGTCTACCAAAGAGTAAAGTAATATAGAGTCGTCTACAATCCGCCATTGTTTTGTTTATGTCGATTACAAATTATAAACGAAAACTAGATAAATACGTAGCAGACTTGCGCACTGCAATTGTATTATAATTATAATTATCATCTTTTGTACCTACAACATTTTATGCAAATAAACTATTTTAATTCGATTTGACTAGAAGTCATATCTTTCTCGGTAGCAAATCCTCAAACCTAAGCGGTATTCGCTGCCGCTATGGGTAGAGGTACAGACGCCAGCACATCAACCTACTACAATCTGTCAGATTTCTGTAATAGATTTTCAACTTTATCGCTAAAGCATAAGGTTCAATGTTGATTGGGAAAATTTGACAGTTAGGTGTAGTTTGATGTGCTGGCGTGGCGTCTGTACATACCGCGCGGGTTTCGCTCAGGTATTTAGTATCAAGTTCCGCGGCTAGAGTGGAATAGTTGATGCCATAGTACCGCATAGGTCTGGTATTGTTTACCTTCTTCTACAAAAACTTCCTTACCTTCCTGAGTGAAACTCGAACTCTGTACCTATTCTACCCACAAGGCTAGCGAAATCCACTTTGGTGTGAACAGTAATATTACCGCTTACCCACTTGGTTTTCTCTACCGCAGACGGTAGCGAATACAGCTTAGGTTTGAATAGGCCTTTAGTCCAAATTGACCACTGTTATGGGTGTTGCCAACTAATTTTGAACTGCAAAAACGCAACCTATTAGACTGTTCAGTATTCAAATAGGGCTCGAACTCTTCGTCGCCAGCCGTAGAGCTAGCAGTTCTATGAAACCGTAGCTTTATTGTGTGACCCATCACCACTCTCTAAAAAAAAAAAACAAAGCTTTGAGCAAGGAATCGCTGCGTCGCTCGTCGGCAACAATGGCTCCGTGCTCTGTGAAATCATGAAATTGTCGGTGGTTCAGCCCGATTCAAACTTTATGGCGGCTCGGAACATGAGGAGAGTCGTTGCGCAGTAACACATTCATGCGTCAGCGGGTGTGTGTGAGGGGTGGTGTACTGCGCAGCCAGCAGCGCACTTCAGAGCCGCCATAAAGTTTGACGCGAACTATAACAATGAAACAAGAACCATTCATGAAATATTTTTATTTATCTTTTTTTTCTGTAATAATAAATGAAGTATTCAACTAGCTTTTAGTAACTAATTTTGATATAATAATTAAATATATTTATAATTCACAGTCTTGGAATAAAAATAAAGGCTAATTTTAATAATAGACATTGCCATTTTCATTCAACATTAGTTTTTTTCATCTTGCAACACATTACGTAATTTTTTCAATATTCATACAGGAACAAGCTAAGATGCGTACCGGGACCACACTTACATAAATTTCTTTGGTTATATTTACAAATATTTATGTACTTTCCATTTAAAAACTTATTTAAATTATCACAACTACATATTATTACTATAGCGACACATTTGCGAAAGACAAAATAAATACTTATGAAAAAAATAATTATCATGACAGCCAATCATTTTGTTTTGATATTGATTTTAATGTCAACTCCAGTACGCAAATATTGAAATCAACAGTTTTAAATGTACTTAAAGCAAGTTTTTCGAAATGAAGTTAAAAAGGTACAAAAATACGATGATAGTCGTAGAAAACTTAAGTAGTAAAGGTACATACGTATGCGAACGTTCCCAGTCGCCTACTTTCAACCGTATTACTAAGGTAATAAGAGCAAAAACGGGTTGACCGGGAACGTTCGCGCTGAATAGAATGGCCCATACTGGTCATTCAAACATTATTAGCCGCATTAGCCATTCTATACAAGGCCAATGACAAAACAAATTTGGGTCCTATTCTGATTCGTCATACAAAGAAAATAAAACAATCACATCTATTCATTTCGTTGTGAAGCTTTCATGGAAGTCCGGACTGTTACCAATTACATACTTAACAATATTTATTACGATTAATCAACTGATATGACTAAATCATCAATCATGTTTTCACAGAAAAAAGTCTCTTTGGGAACCACGGAGCAGAATGCAGATAAAAGAAAAAAAGAGTTCATATAGCATTTTGCTTACCTCTGACAAACTGAACGACGGGTCTTTTACGTTATTTCGTGGCAAACCATCAGTCGATCCGCTCGATAATAATTGATTCCCGCCGCTTATGAGTATCTGCAATATCAGAGGCATTTCAGGTGCCTTGCTGTACCAAAGCTGTAAATATCTTATGTGCCAGCATCCATGCCCTCGAATATCCTCACTGCTCTGTAGTTTCCAACTTCATTTGTAAAGAAAAAAGTCTATTTCCCAGTTAAAATGCCAACAAAGCTATTGCTTACTTATATTTATCAACAAACTTGGACAATAATAGACATATTGAGGTTCACTTTGCGACGATCCAGCACCATTATATTTTGTACCAAGCTGTGGCAGTGATTACAACTATGGACGACAGTTATTATGCATCTATTTATTTATAAATTATTGCATTATTCCGATTAAAGCATATTACTGAGAGGGTCATGGGCAGAATTTTATAACATTCATTTAATTAATATTATATCATCAACCATTTGTGTCCCACTGTAGGAAAGGCCTACCTTCCCTCTTTCCACTTATCCCTATCTACTACTGTTTGCTGCCAACACTTATAAGAAAAATTGATCTCGTCCCGCCAACTCCTAGGCGTGCCGCGTTATCGTATGCTCCTGTTTGAGCCCCCCCCAATTTACTTTACTTCTTTAATTTAAAGTTAAAGATATCTTAAGAGTATCAAATACGTTCTATTGTTTGACAATTCACTCACTAGCTCTTCGATACTGAAAGGTACGTGCTATTTGGATAAGCCGTGTACACACGGCTACACAACAAGTTATACATTTCCAGTTTTAGCTAACCTCGGATTGTATAGGTTTTTCGTAGAATCAGAAGTCAGCTTATAGTGGTTATGTATAGTTTGATGTGTAGCCGTGCGTACAAGTCCATTTACTATTATTTTTAACCGACTTCAAAAAAAGGAGGAGGTTCTCAATTCGGTTGTATTTTTTTTTTTTTAATGTTTTTTACCGCTTATTTTGCATCACTGACAACATCACAGTGGTTATACACCTTGTAATAAGGTTGCTGTTGGGTTGCTGCTGGCAGAGGTAAAAAAACTGTGAAAGGTCTGAAGGGCGGATTTCACCATTGAAAACGAACGCGATCAGTACATCTAAACCGCGTTCAAAAGCTGTCAGTGTCATCATTGTTGTGATATTGACACTGACAGCTCTTGCAAATGCGGTTTAGATGTGCTGATCGCGTTCAGTGAATTTCATTGGTGAAATTGGCACTAAGTCGGCAATGCTAACATACAGACAAACACCTCCTTATTATAATAACAAACTGCCTACCTAAATCCTGCCCATGTCCCTACCACAAATACCTACATCAAAATGATCAGATTTTTAACATTACAAAAATACGTTTATATTCTATTTTCGGTAAGCATGTTGATTCGCTGTAGCACCATTTATATAGTGGAATAAGAACGGGTTTATATAAATTATTTATCGTAAAGCATCAACACTCAAAACTAAGTAGACTTTGCACGTCGCCGTCTAAAATGTGAAATTGAAGATTGGTGGGAAGATACGTGGTTTTTAAATCCCTATAAAGATTTACAATATGGGAGGCAAATGCCTATTGCATATGGTGCGGACCGGACAAATTCAGGCAATTTTAATAGATACAAAAACGAAAAATTTAAATTAAATTACCAATAAGAAAAATTAGTAGGTAACGAGATGCAGCCATTATGACAATCGGCAGATATGACAGTTGTATTTTTCTCTATAGCAATGGTGCCGATGCCGACTATTCTGCCTTTAAGGCATTGACATACAAATATGGACTGGAAATACCTACGAAAAAAGGGTGCATACCTACAACTGGTATTGTCGCATAAAATGGCTGCCATTGCTAGTGTTGCGTCTATCAAGGAACATAGGTGTTACTATAACTAGTATCGATACTAAATACGAGTCTTACTAGTTATCACGTTTAGATCATACCTAATATTATGTATACAAATTCCGTTGTAATTGTAACAGAAAAAGATGAGTAGGTTATCTTACTTTCCGTTATCTATAAAAATAAATAAAATTGAAGTGTCTGTTGGTACTGTCAAAATAACAGCTTTTTACTAAATGCTTATAAAAGTGTAAACAGTACTATTAACAAAATGGCGTTTTTAAACTATTGCATAGCTTTTATCTTGGGCTTTGAGCGCGGCGACCAAATGAAGAAATTCCGTAACGAAAATAAACCTAAGCATCGTCTAACGTCGTATCAGTTCGGCAGACTTCGGCACGGTGTTTGTGTGCGTTGCTATGCAATAGCTTTACCGCGGCAGTCCCCGAGTGCCACACGTATTTTTATTTTTGTCTGTCTGTCTGTCTGTTTGTTCCGGCTAATCTGAAACGGCTGGACCAATTTTGACGGGACTTTCACTGACAGATATGTTACAAGGAGTAACTTAGGCTACCTTTATTTTAGAAAAATAATTAGGGTTCCGCGCAAAAAAAATGCCATGCATAAATTATTTTTGCGTTTGGTAGCCAGGATGGTTATAGGCTATTTAACATCACGTTACGACCCTTAGGAGCCGAGAAAAACGAACGCTAAGCGAAAACGAAATAATAGCGCGGGCGGGCGATGCAATGCGGCCGGTCGGGGGACGAATGAGTTTTATTAGTGTGGCTGTTATTTTAGTATACTGTGTATCTTACGACTTCTATGCGAAGTCGCGGGGCATAGCTAGTCTGAGAATAAAATCCATGTCATGAAAAAAAAAACATGCTTGCAGAAAATGTGCTTTCGCAAAAGCCAATTATTTTTAAAAGAGCAAACGTGGAGTTTCTTACCGTTTCTTCTCCATAGGAAACAACCAATTGGAACCGTGCACCTAGCTTCTGACGTTTCATAAAAGTGTCCATGTAGGTTTATGTGGAATATTTTGATTTTGGTGCTGTGAAGTGTGAACCACAGGCCGGACCTAGCAAGGTCACTCGGACTGAATAAGACGCAGGATTATTTATGTTAACATCGCAGAATATACCGGTATCGTTTCAGCGGAGGAACTAGTTTCGGAAACTATTACGCCAAGTCGGCAACGGTACAACACTATTCCATTATGACATATTATTGTAAACAAACGAACGAATTAACAAATATAATAGAAAGGCCTGTTATACGGAAATGAACCCAAATATCAATACTTTAGCCATAAATTCATGATCACGTTACAATTGCATCATCGAATGTGTATTATTGTATGTATTAATGCATGAAAACCGGCTACTAACCTGTGCAAAGACAATTGAGGTTGATTTTCATTCTTTCTTGCACCACACTTCACAATACAACACACAGGCATGTTGAATTTCTGTTTTCCAACATTTACGTGCAGTTTTAACAGGTAAAATCCTCGTAATTTTCTCGCAATCCTCAATAATACAAAAAATAAACAACCATTTGACAGCAAAACTACCACGAAACTCATAGCATAAGATGGCTGCTATGGCACTTACCTACAACTGTCACTACGTCACGATAAAATATTGCCATAATGAGCAACAACTTAAATATTGTTGTCTCTTTTATCAAATAAAATTATCTCATTAGAAAGAATGAGACATAATGATATTTCACATTCTGAATCATATTTCACTCATATTTGTATAAGCAAATGTATGTATAGAATAACGCGGCATCTCCATGTTTTATGTACCTCAATGGTATTGAACCACATTAGTTTATGCACCCTTGTTTGTAGAGCGGGACCAGCGTTGAGCCGAGCATTTTTAGCAGCGATGCAATCTCCCAACTTTTATTATGCTTGGGGGACATTTTAAACAGTATAGTCTGAATTTCTGACACCTGAACCCTAATTGCGTAACACACTATTGGTCTCAATTTGAATCATTTTGAAGCTTATTGCTAATCCATTGCTCCAAATGTTCGAAAAATGTGTTTGCTCCATTGACATACAACAATATGGACTGGAAATACCTACGAAAAAAGGGTGCATACCTACAACTGGTATTGTCTCATAAAATGGCTGCCATTGCTAGTGTTGTGTCTATCAAGGAACATAGGTGTTACTATAACTAGTATCGATACTAAATACGAGTCTTACTAGTTATCACGTTTAGATCATACCTAATATTATGTATACAAAGTCCGTTGTAATTGTAACAGAAAAAGATGAGTAGGTTATCTTACTTTCCGTTATCTATAAAAATAAATAAAATTGAAGTGTCTGTTGGTACTGTCAAAATAACAGCTTTTTACTAAATGCTTATAAAAATCTAAACAGTACTATTAACAAAATGGCATATTTTTTTTTTGTCTGTCTGTCTGTCTGTTTGTTCCGGCTAATCTGAAACGGCTGGACCAATTTTGACGGGACTTTCACTGACAGATATGTTACAAGGAGTAACTTAGGCTACCTTTATTTTAGAAAAATAATTAGGGTTCCGCGCAAAAAAAATGCCATGCATAAATTATTTTTGCGTTTGGTAGCCAGGATGGTTATAGGCTATTTAACATCACGTTACGACCCTTAGGAGCCGAGAAAAACTTTTGAAATTTCAATGTTAATAGATAGGGGAGGACAGTGTAGGCCTGTCAACAAGTACTAGGTACTTAACAAAATAGAAAACATTGTAAAAGCCAATTATTTTAAAAGCGTAACCATTGAGTTTCTTACCGTTTCTTCTCCATAGGAAACTACCAATTGTAACCGTGCACGGCGTGCACCTAGCTTCTGACGTTTCATAAAAGTGTCCATGTAGGTTTATGTGAAATATTTTGATTTTGGTGCTGTGAAGTGTGAACCACAGGCCGGACCTAGCAAGGTCACTCGGACTGAATAAGACGCAGGATTATTTATGTTAACATCGCAGAATATACCGGTATCGTTTCAGCGGAGGAACTAGTTTCGGAAACTATTACGCCAAGTCGGCAACGGTACAACACTATTCCATTATGACATATTATTGTAAACAAACGAACGAATTAACAAATATAATAGAAAGGCCTGTTATACGGAAATGAACCCAAATATCAATACTTTAGCCATAAATTCATGATCACGTTACAATTGTATCATCGAATGTGTATTATTGTATGTATTAATGCATGAAAACCGGCTACTAACCTGTGCAAAGACAATTGAGGTTGATTTTCATTCTTTCTTGCACCACACTTCACAATACAACACACAGGCATGTTGAATTTCTGTTTCCCAACATTTACATGCAGTTTTAACAGGTAAAATCCTCGTAATTTTCTTGCAATCCTCAATAATACAAAAAATAAACAACCATTTGACAGCAGAACTACCATGAAACTCTTAGCATAAGATGGCTGCTATGGCACTTACCTACAACTGTCACTACGTCACGATAAAATATTGCCATAATGAGCAACAACTTAAATATTGTTGTCTCTTTTATCAAATAAAATTATCTCATTAGAAAGAATGAGACATAATGATATTTCACATTCTGAATCATATTTCACTCATATTTGTATAAGCAAATGTATGTATAGAATAACGCGGCATCTCCATGTTTTATGTACCTCAATGCTTTAAGGACGTTATTTTTATGAGTTATTTTGACATTAGATGGTGGCGCCATTTGCAAAAGGAAATGTCAGTGACATATTTTAATTTAGTTCAATATTTTTCCGCATGCCAAGATATTCTAGGCACACTTTTACGGAACTTTTATTTTTCTTATTATCATAACGTGGAACTATTTCACTATTTAGACGGCGACATTAAAACATTGCAAAGGCACTAATTCTCTATAAATCTCAAACACTATAGTCTTTATAAAAATACGAATTAAGCATTATGTACCATAAGACACTTCACATTATCATCACTAACAATAGGGAATAAAACTAACCTAATTATATTTACAGAGATCTCTTAGTTATATTTAATCAATTGGTTAAGGGTAGGGGCACATGTTTGAGCTTGGCACCGGATCAACATAACCTAGCCTTCGATATACATATAATATTGTTTCAATAGAATGTCTGATGCCCGGCTTCTGAGGTATTTTAACCGGAGTTTATCTAATGTGTAAACGATATTATCGTGGATGTCCACGTCAAAGCATCACACAGGGAAGAAAAGTGTATGGGAATATATGAAGACGCTTTTAAATTTCCGTCCACGGTAACGTTATGACGTGTACGTATTGCCATAAACTTTACGGGCGTGGGCGTCCACGATAATATCGTCATGTTAGAAATTATAAAACGCGCACATTGGAGAGTGTTAGTAGTTCGGTTTCGCGTTTTTTAATACTAAGGGCTGATTTTTCAATCGACAAATAATTTTTATTCGTTGAATAAAATTGACGTCTGGCGGATTTTGTATGGAAGAATTGTCAAAATTTCAAAATTATTCCTCGGATAAAATTATCAGGCGTTGGAAAAATCAGCCCTAAGTCAAAGAAGAAATCTGCTTTAAAATTGTCATTTTTTGTTCAAATATGTAGATGCTACTTTTAAGACATCACTTTTTCGAATCAATAGCTATTATCCGAGGACCTCCGATTAAATTAAACGATGTTGATTCGGTGCTAATCTCTTGAATGCGTTACAAACTTAACACATACGATCTTACCGTTTTTAAGTAAAATACATACAAATGTTTAGAAATATACTCTACACAAATATATGTACAGATATTTCTTACCGTCAAAATTGCGTTTCATTATTACAAAATATGAACACTTCGTTTTAATGCCTATATTCGTAAGAAGCTGAATAAGTAATAAAAATAATTTCTTTGCTTTCGTTCACGTGCTTTTAACATTAATTATTTTATATTTTGAACATTTCTTTTCACGCGTTGAGTACCTACATTATACCTAATCGATTTTAAGCTGCAGTCGAATATGGCTCAAAAGCCTAGATGCCAGATACGTAATCTCCTATTTTGAAGCCATATTTAACCGCGTTTAAACACTCTTTTGGACAAGCAACTTACAATACTAACCAGCCATTGATCAACCGAACCAATTTCCATATATCAATCAACATACGATTTCGTTAACCACATAGAATGCTTCGTAAAAATCAGATCCTTACATACTTTGTTTCAAAACCAAGTCTTCTGAGCTAATGGCGATTTAAATATATTTATAGACTAGATAACTCAATTAAATTACACGCCATTTGTAAAATTACTTTCATTTTTTTGTTACGGCAATCTCTTTGCCCAACGACTTTCTATTTTCGAATTTCTGCTGTAAACTGGCAACATTCGATGGTTTGGCCGTCAGTTTTGTTTGATTAGGCTTATTGTCTGTCTTTTGGGTGACTGTAGATGGTTTTGGTACTACTTTAGGCTTGTTCTTATTTAAATTGTCCGCTATAGCTTTTACGGAATCTACCTTTGAAATGGCACGGTTCGTGGGCGGAGTTTTGTCTGTCACTTTGTTTATGTTTGAGTTGACTGGTTTAAGTGGAGGTGTAACTTTGATCGGTTTTTTCGGTTCTGTGGGCGCGGGTCTTAAAGGCGGTCGGTTGTCATTCGGCTTCGCTGTTACCGCAGGCTTAGTCACCACTTTCGTCGTATCATTTGGTAGCTTATTATTGTTGATAACATCAGGAGGCTTCACATTCTTCGCGTCGGGTACCGTACAGCTCGAAACAACGTCTGGACTGTTCATAATTTTTGGCGTTAGGTTCATGTTTTTAACTACTTTCGGTGATTGAGGCACGTTTCTGAATGTTGAAGTATTTTTAAGAGTGGGAGGGGTCACTTGTCTTGAAAACGTTGGGATCTTAGAATTAGGCCCCGGTAAAGGTGGAGCCTTATCTTCTTCTTTTGGCTCATCTTTTTTCAAAAAGGTGGGTACATTGACAGCTGAAGGGTGCAAGTAGCCACTGCTAGTTGTAGACACGTTAGATTTCGCTCCAGAATTGCTATAAACACTTTCTGGCGTCTTATAATGTTCGGAATTCATATACGTACTATCTCGATTATTTTCTCTCTTTTCTGCGGCAGCTTTGGCCTTTCTTTCCTTCTCTTTCTTTCTCGAAAGCGTTGAGGCCGAGTAAATAGACTCGAAGTTACGATTCTGTATTTCGTTGACGATCTCTCCAAGTAACCCCATGCTTTCAGTACTCCCGGAATTTGACGGGACAACTTTCGGAGTGTTGTACCCTTCGGGAGGTGGTTGAGGTATCGTTTTGATTGGTGGAGGCACCCCTGGTAGAG
This sequence comes from Hydraecia micacea, assembly GCA_914767645.1. Lineage (NCBI taxonomy): Eukaryota > Metazoa > Arthropoda > Insecta > Lepidoptera > Noctuidae > Hydraecia > Hydraecia micacea. The sequence goes on from OU611798.1 coordinate 4,366,446, forward strand.
GTTTCGAGTGCTTTTCGGGACTCTCTTCAATAACGGCATAGATATTGTCTGTAGATTCTTCGGCAATATGGGCTAAGGGAGCCTGTTTTTCCTCTATACAGTCCACGTAATCTATTGATTTAGTTTCGGGCTGTGGTTTTGGGTTTGGTGGTGGGATTGGGTCCGAATGACTCGGTAATGGTGGTGGTGGGGCAGTGGGTCTTCCTACCACGGATAAAGGCCTTGGAGCAGCAGGTGCCTGCCTCATAGAACCAAAGCTCTGCAACGTCGGTTTTTGGCTTGCGGGAGCTCGCATGCTTTGAGCACGATTCACAAACGCTTTAGGGTCCTCCCCATCTTCGGAATCCGACACTACGGACACAGATTTAACTGGTAACTCAATCTCTTTCTGGAGTATAGGGTTGGATATCTGCAAGTTTCTTAAAGCCACTTTGTCGTTTTTGGCGACTTTGATTTGGTGATTTGGGTTCTTAGGTAAAGAGTGACTTCTTTCTACTGGATTTCGTTCCTTCTCTTTAGGCTTATCATGTTTTAAGAACGATGCTATACGGTTTAATGAAATCCCTTCTTTGACTTTTTTAGGTTCTTCTGGTAGAGGTTTTTGGGGCACCCCAGCGGAGTGCATGCTTAACGGTCTTTTAGGGAAGTCGGGGGTAATAGGGAGGGTTGGGGCTGCTCTTATAGGCCCTAAAGTCTTTGAACCTTGTAAAGGAGATATAAGTTCTTTAGCTGTACATGTAGAAGCTTCTAGAATCGGACTGGATATCACTGGCCTTGGTGGTGGATTGGTTACAACTGAAGGTGTTACTTCTTCCGTTTTCTCCGAATTCATTAAAGCTTTAATTTTGTTCTGAACAGTACTATTGGTCCTTTTAACTGAAGGACTCGTCTTCGGACTGGTTTTGGCCGTAGTTGGGACGACTGGAAGTGGCGGGGCACTTCTCAATACCGGCTTTAAGACACCTTGAGGGACAATATTCTGGCTGTTACTCCCACTTCTATGCACCGGAGTAATTTTCGCGCTTTTATTTAAACTTTCCGCAATACTCTTAACTGGTTTATTCGTTATTGGGGCTTCAGCTTCATCTTTTTCATTGGCAGCTTTTTCAATAGGAGTGAGAGAAAACCCTTTGAAATTGCCAAAGAAGTTGACGGAAGGGTTAATATTGCCTGGAGGACTTCGGTCCGAGTCGCTTCGCAGTAAACTGGAGCTCATGTCGTCGGGGTTGGACAGTGTGTGGACATTGACGGGTTGAGCATTGTTTTGAGCGCTGTTCTGAAAGTTTGCGGCAAATTTGCTTGCACTGCGCGAGATTCGATGTTGGAGACTTGCTTTCTTTGGTGATGGGGCCCTGTAAAACAGATGTTTTTGGTTGAAATATGGGTTTGGAATATACACATTAATTATTATTTTGAAAATTGTTGTGTTGTATGTTGGATAATAGCTTAAATAAATCAAGATTGCAATCATGCTATCATGCAAGTTCTTTTAACATGCCGTATAAATTAATATCTAATTGGAAAACTCGGTAACATTCAAACGGCTAAACTCTGCTAATTATTGGTTTTATATTGATGAGAAAACCACCCCTATCCACTGAGATGCAAATGAACTCTCATAAAAATAAAAGTAAAGAATATGTATCTCTTATCATAAAATATACTGTATCTCAAGATACAGGTTTCCTAGTTTGAGAGGCAGGGTTTTCCATATTGTGTACAGATTTCAGTTTTTAGATTTGTATTGCATTGTGTTACTACCAAAGCTCACTCAAAATTGTCTTTACATTAAATACATGTTAAATCTGTATTTTTATGAAATAAAGTTATTATTATTAATATTTACATTGAGAATGGTCATCATACCAAAATCAAAATCACTATTTATTTCTTTCTATACGAAATTGCACAAATACATCCAAGATACTATTTTCGACGTTATTTAAATAAATACAAAATGAATCGCTTAATCCCCGCTAATGAGACAATTGATTTTCGATTGTAATGGGCCGCCAGAGGCCCGCGCCGGGACGGAGCGATTAAAAACTTATTACAATATTATCATGCTAGACCAACCATGCAGTTAATGCTCAAAATCGTGCAAATCTTAATACTAAAATGCCATGCAATGTTAATGAAAAGCAAAACCAGATCAAATCACTCACCACAACAATGCAGAAACAACACCTTGTAAAGAGGTTGCATGTATGTAAGTATTGCCAGCTTTAAAAATTATATGTAGAATTAAAGTATACTCTACAGAGAGGAAGCCTGTGTCCCGGCAGTGGGAAAATTAAAGACTGATTATGCTTATGGGTGGTCAAGATTATTTTACTCATATTAGGCTGTCTTAGCACTTTTTAACGTAAAAAGTATTAGAAGATATTTAAAAAAAGCAACCTCTCTATCAGATTGGTAATAGACAATTTTAATAAGCAATGTAAAAGTTTAACCTTGTGGATTAACTTAGGTTAAATAGTTAATTTTGATTAGTTATTAGATATATCAGTAAAAATGGTTAAAATTTAAATATGCATCCTATTTTAAAACTGGCAATACATCGTGCAAAGAAAAAAAAAACAATCAAACAAGCAACTAATAGAATGAAAAAAGAGTATTTTATTAAACAGTGCGTTAAATCTAATTACAGTTAAACTAACTAATAAACTAGTTAAATTATGTAACAAAGTAAATAATGAGTTTGACCAGTTATAGGACATTTTTTTTTTTGAGAGCTTAGTTTTTGTTTAATAAATACATATTAAATATAATGTGGACACGACAATACAATAAAAGAAAACGAAGTTCTTTTTTTTTTAACTTTCAGATAAATCCTATAATCGAAATAAAAAGTATTTAGTTTGTTTGAAAAACTCACTTTTTTATTTGGAGGTTGGTGTAACCCATAGTGAATTTGAATTTAGAATTAGAATTTATTTATTTGTGATGTTCCGTCTATGGGTGACACTATGGGTCTTTGACCAGCTATAGTGACTAAACTATTGGATATATTTGGTTGATTTTTTGTATGCAGACTGGGAACGTCATTAGATATATATATTACGTAGTTTAATTTACTGTCGTATTGTCGTCTCCACATTGTATATGAGTTTGTTAATAATTAAAATGTCTTGTAATAGTAGACACGGTTTCCAAAAGCTTGTATAACTTCAAATATACCGTACGCACTTCGACGTGTTTAAGAGTGACGAGTTGCGGAAAGCAGCCCGTTATATAACACAATACAACTTTAAGACATCGTTCACACCAAACGTAATGTCCGCCGCCGACTGTGAGTATGCTCACGGTCTGCCCCAGTGTGAACGTGGACTCAGTCTGCAGTACGCGTTCTCACCAAGCCGACAATACGCTACAGCGCGCTTCAATCTAATACGCTGTTACGTTCGGCAACGTAGCCAATCCGCGTCCGCCATGCATAGACGCGTAGTACAATAATCGGCCACCGAGAGTCAGCGACAACGCACTACGTTATTACGTAGTGCGTATAGTCGGTTCGGTGTGAACAAGAAGTTAAATATATATTGAAAAGCGATAGATTGCGTAACGCGTGCTCACAGTCAGCGGCGGACAATACGTTTGGTGTGAACGATGCCTAAATATAACCCCCTATTTTTTGAGGTTATGACTGGAATAACCAAAATTATCATGTTAACTTTCAGAAACCGAGCTCAAGTGAAAAAATATTATCTACATAGAATGAAAAGTGAAACAGTACCCTCCTTGGGCAGTCGGGTAAAAGGGAAAAGATAAAAAATAGAAAAGAAATATCTTCGAAAGTTTATACAGGCTGACATTGTGAATTTTAGGTTTAAGATGACATTGTTATGTTATTTGTGACTTTTGAGCATTAGAACTTCGTGAAAGAAGTTTTAGGGATGGCTTTCAATCGTCAGATAACTTTTATCCGAGGACTTAACGAGACAGTTAGACAGCTTTTGTAAGTGTATAGTTTTGTTGTAATATTATTAACGTGAAAGTTTGTATGTTCGAATTTGTGTTACACAATCACGCAAAAACCGCTGAACGGATTTGGATGAAATTTGGCACACAGGTAGTTTATAACCTGGATTAACACATAGGATACTCTTTATCCCGGTGAACCGACATCCACGCGGGCGAAGCCGCGAGAAAAAGCTAGTAAATATGTCAAACTGCCGTATCTATTCTGGGGATAAAAGTTATCTGCCAACTGAAAAATCTGCCCTTAGTATGATAAAAAAAAGTTTAAAATAAGTAAAATCGAACTTTACAAATTAGTATTTTTTAAATTCCTATTTTGTTAATATTAATTTAATTAAAATACACAGGCCAAAAGTATCACAGTTAAGATTAAATAAATCCCATTCACAACTAAAATTAATACAAAGCAAATATGTTTTAAATTCATTACTGAATGGGATTTTTTATGTTCTACGCCAAAACAGTTACAAAAGTAATAAATTACATCTAACGTATGTTTATGCCTTAATATTATAGAGATTTGAGCCTCAGTCAGTTGAAGTGTTACCAAACCTAATTCATAGCATGGTATACTATTAATTAAAGTCGTAAAGAATTTAAACAATTTAATTAGGGGTCGTCTTTTAATCACGTGAGGTTAAAAAAGGGGTAGAGGGGATCAGAAAATAAACGATTACTCACGATGGGGGTGGGGGGATAATGTGACAATCACGTCTTTCGGGAATGTGACGAAAAAAACAGACTTAAATAAAATGTTTGATCTTCTTAATAATAAAAAAATACACGTGATGATAGGAGGGGGGAGGAGGGTAGCCTAAAACCTCACGTGATTAAAGGATGGCCCCTTACTATCACTCTCTCTACAGTTCTTTAAGTGTAGTAAAAGAGTAATCTTTTCACCGTAGGTTTTCCTACGCTTTCCGTGAATGTATGAAACAAATAAGATTGCAAATCTCGAGCAAAATCAAGAGGTTGAATGCTGACTGCAATATCTATAAAACACACTACAAGATCTGACATGCATTTTTTTTTTCATGCACATCCACGCTACTATAGATTCTCCTTTATTTGTAATCTTACTTTTTAAACCTATGCACATTAGCATTCCCGCCAACATTGACTTGTTTGCTAAGTTTACCAACATTAACATGCAAACTACTACTATTACCAACATTATGCATTCTATGCTGACTGTTCGCAACCATTTCATTCGTCGTAGAAGCCAAACCCTGCTTTATTATAACGACATTAGGTTTATTTCCCTGTGGCAAATTACTCAAATTAGGCTTCGGTTTGACCGGCGGCCTATTGACTTTGATATCAGTATTATTCGCGATTTGTATGTCATCTTTGTTGATCTTTTTGACAGGTTTCTTTAGAGGTACTTTCGCTACATTTTTGTCTGGTAATGAAATAGCGTTACTAGGTTTTTGCATGGCTTTAAGTTCTTCTAAATTAGAATAAACCGGGCCTTCTGGCTGCGGTGGCGGGTCAGTGCAGATATTATCAATGGAATGAGCACTACCATTTCTTTTGAAGCTCAGAAGATTTCTTAAAGAAGAAGTGCTATCTTGGAATTTGGCGAATTTGACAGCGAACATATTTTTCGTGTTAGGTTTAGTGCACCCGTTACATAGATTGTCTACGTACGATTTCCTTGGCTTCTTCCACCAGAGGAGCACGTTGTGTCTTGAGTAGTAGATGAGGAACAGCACCAGCAGGATTGCAGGTATGATGCTCAGGAATATCACGTACATCGCCACCATGAAGTTGCGTTGGACTGGAAGAGAGAATTAAGTTTAGTTTACGAATAATTTTATACAAAAAGCTGTATGATGATGGCGAATTTTCATTTAACCCCTTTAGGGGATTTATTTTCAAAAATATAGACGTCGCAACACCATCAGATAATATTTCAAAAAAAACTTACTAGTAGGATCAGTGGCTGGTCCAGAGTCGAAGGAACCTCCCGGGCCGGGTAGGGCGCACAGGGGAGGGGCGAAGCCCGCCTCACAATGACAATGACCTAGAAATAAATAAATAATGTTTATTTGACGGGAAGAAAATTAAACGTACCCTCGTTTAAATTTTTAAGATAATGTAAATGGCTATAAACTAATTCGAAAACATTGTGTGCCCTGCGGCTGCGCCAATTAGGCAAAGTTAAATAAAAATGTCAGGAAACTATGAAATACAGGGCCTTTTAGAATTAATTGGCGAAACTTCACAGACATGACGAGTATGGGTATTTTGGAATATTTTAATTTAACAGGACTCATCATTTCAGCCGAAAGACGTCCACTGCTGAACATAGTCCTCCCCTTTAACAGGACTAATTAAGCAGAATTTAACAGGACTAATTAAGCAGAATTGGATTTAAGAGTCCCTATCAATTTCGCTGTCTAAAAACAGAAAATTACATTTTTTTCAGCGCAATTTTCTCAATATCCTTAAGTTATCTCCTTTTTTTTTAAATGCACAGTTATTTATCATCTATTTATCTAGTAAGTCTACAAATTAAAATTTTGATAACTACTTAATATAAATTAAGAAAAATAAAAATCTAACACACGTTTTTACGTAAACACGAAACACCATGTTTTTCAATTGCTTTTTTAGCTTACTGGTAGCAAATGAAAAAAATCCCAAATATTGGGAACATAGTATATTAGTAAGTCTAAAATTTATTTTTTAAAAATTTAATGAATTCGTACTTGTAAAAAAATGTTGACTACGCTGAAAAACTCCAATAAAATCATGTGCAAAACCGTCGTCTATGTGTAAGAATTGATTGAAAATAACAATAAGTGTTAAATATTTTAAAATTTAAGGTGTTTATCTACCAAACTCAATTTTTATATTTTAATTTAGACTACTTATTTAATTGTAGTAAAATATTTAAATAATGCCTTATAAACCGATGCGCTCGCTCGATGCATTCAGTCGCGCCCGAGGGCTTCTCGACGACGGACCTGTGTCGCCTGTGACGTTCGCCGCTCCCGACGTAACTAGCGAATCGCGCATGATTTTGTACTACGCCTGACCAGTTTTGAGACTAAGTATATTTATTTTTTTATTTTAATAGTGTGACTTATTAATGTTTTGTATTGTACTATTAGTAATATGGTGAATATATTTTTAGAAAATGGGTCGAAAAAGTGAACTTTATTATCATGGAAAAATCAAAGGTAAAAAGAATAAAGTTGAAAAAACACGAAAGGCACGTGCAGTTCTTAGGTAAATAATAATTGTTGCAATCACCTTAATTAAGAAAATTGTAATAATTTACTATTATTTATATAGTCTAAAAATATTTTAATTGTATTTGTAGAGAATTACATGGCAGAAATCTACCAAAAATCAAATATTACTTGGAACATCATCAATGAGCAAAAACACAAATACAAACACACAAACAAGACAAATTATAAAGTAACAGTGTACTCATTGTTGAAAAGCCTAATAAATAAATAAAATAAATAAGACAAAGTGGCTCGCTATACTATACTCTCATGGTATGCGGTCTTATAGCGAGGGAAATACTACAGACCCCTTCGTTCTGTATTAGGTAAACAATAACACGTGTAATTCGTTTCAGACGTACCTTGTATACGCTGGTCACACTTTGTAATTTGCTTTTGCTATAGTGAATACTAGGTTAAGATGTTTTTATTTCAACGATATTTATTGTATTTAGGGGACCTAAACATAACATGTCATCCTAATCCTAACTAATATTATAAATGCGAAAGTAACTCTGTCTGTCTGTCTTTCTGTCTGTCTGTCTGTCTGTCTGTCTTTGCTTCACGCCTAAACTACTGAACCGATTTGTGTGAAATTTGGTACAGACATAGTTTGGAACTTGAGAAAGGACATAGGATAGTTTTTATTACAAAAAATAAAATAAAAAATAAAATAAAATTTATTCCGGACATACAGCGCCATCTATTGGTCAAGAGTCTGCATCAATTCAGTACTGAAAATTCATCGGAAAAATGTAAATAAATAGTAAAAAGGTATGAAAATATAATATAATACAACTTTTAGTACAAAGAAAATGCTCTAACGGAGTATAGATAATTCTATTAGTACTATATGTCGAGTTGGTGATCGCGCAATGGTGTCGATCGTTACACGAGTTCGGTTCATGTTATTGTTTTAATTCATCGGAAAAAAGTAAACAAATAGTAAAAAGGTATGAAAAAAATAATATCAATATAATAAAACTTTTAGTACAAAGAAAATGCCCGAACGGAGTATAGATAAATAATCCGAGTTGTCACTATGCCCGATAGATGGCGTTGGGATCGAAATAGATCGCGCTATGGTTTCGTTACACGCATTTGGTTGGGTTCCACATTTCATTTTTGAAGAGATCCCGCGAGATCGGGAACTATGTGGGTAAAACCAAAAATCTGCCGGAAGTCACTATTCCACGCGAACGAAGTCGCGGGCAAAAGCTAGTAATCACAATAAAATCCATCCAGTATTACGGAATCTTAGTAAAAACTATGGAGTACTAATAATAGCGGTTCCGGACCAAGATTATTTGTTCCCGCTTCATCGTACGCTTCAACGCACACTACGATTATCAGCTATAGTTCGAACGCACACAGACACATTGCGCTCCTATAATTACCTAATCTAGTAGCGCGCAGAAATTGATAGGGACTCTTAAAGGTATGCGCAGAAACAGAATTTTAGCGCAGTAGCCATAATCGCCCACAACACAATTATATGTAAAGTCCGGCCGCGCCAAATTTGCCAATGATGTAAACAACAATGGCCGCTCGAAATGAATAAATACTATACAGATAACTTTACTTAAATCTTTGCGCAACGTATTTAACCTAATAGCGCAAAACAGTGTTAAGTTAAAAAGGCAGTAAGTATTTAATTAATATCATACCTGCAGAATTACAGACGCCATGTCCGGAACAGTTAGACGGACAGACGGATGTCTCCATTCTAGCTATAGTGTCTCTTAAAGCTGACACCGGTACGCACTGTTGTTTGTAACACATCTGTGGGATGGTGATAATTAAGTATTACTACAATGTTATACTGGCTGGCCACGTCTGCTGTATGCCCAACGAGCTGTGGGCCAAAATAACCACATCGTGGAGCCCTGACTCTGACACCCCTGACTCTGACACAGTTGTGTCAGGGCTCCACGTGGTAGTTTCTAGCCTTCTAGGTAGAAGGCGTCGCGGCAGACTCCGTAGAAGGTGACCCCTGGTTGGAGGATGCTCCCTTTTTAATGGAGGATGAGTGAACTTTACACCCTGTTCCTCTTACCTCTATACCTTCTTAAAATGTGGCACTCCGAGAGTGCCTACAGAAGTGAAAACAAAACACAAACAGAACACTTTGCCATCACTCACTGACATATCTCATATACATTAAAACCGAGTATATCCCGAGGACAGCCGAACACATCCGAAGTGGTGTCGATTACGGTAACAGTGGCGCGAGTTCAATAGTTTTTTCCCATCTCAAAAAATGCCCAACGCGCTTAAAGAAGTTTTCACTTCAAAAATATCGCAATAGTCTGGTTCATATAACATGATGACGAAATATCATAGTTTCTAAAATACATACCATATCATCGCCGCACTTCGCTCCGTCTGGCACTAAACCAGGGTCCATGTCACTCAGCCCCAAATCTATGATGGCCGTCCGACATGGTATGATTGTACCTGCACAAAAGATTAAGTTTCCGGTATTCAGAAGACTATCGGATAGACAAGACAGAATATCGGACAGCCAGCATGATATACGTTGTATATCTAGTTTTGAAAAGTTCTAATCAATCAATCAACTCAGCCTATCGCAGTCCACTGCTGGACATAGGCCTCTCCCAGGCTGCACCACAACACCCTGTCCTCCGTCTTCCGCATCCATACTGTCCCAGCCACCTTCTTTAGGTCGTCCGTCCATCGTCGCTGGGAGGCGTACCACACTACGCTTGCCGATACGCGGTCTCCACTCCAAGACTCGTCTGCTCCACCGACCATCGGTCCTTCGACAAACATGGCCAGCCCACTGCCACATCAGTTTGCCACGTAACTTTAGTGAACTTTAACTAAAGTTCTAATACTAATTACTGTTTTCATAAAGTTGTTCTACAGATATATAGATTTTCTTGTGGCCTCGCTTGCTTAATGAGAGTTACAGATATGTCTATTTCCAACAGCGGAATAAACCAGAAAGTACATAACTTAGAGAAGCTTTGTATCTGTGGGGAGTAACTTTATGGTCGATGTTCGTGCTAATTCGGAAATACGAAGATTACCGAAGCGCAAATGTTTTCTGGTTTAACTGTATTGAGGATTTCTTTTTTCTCTATGGCCTGCGCCTCGCTTGCCTTATGTGGGCTACAGATATGTTAAACTGCCTATGTCCAACAGTGGACTAAAACAGTAACATATTTTTACAGTGTTTTGTACCTAACTAACCTTTGGATCATTGTTGTCTAACCAAATAAATAAATCAATATTATTGTTAAAATGTCTTTGATATATGTCGGTACACTGGGGTCCCAGATCTTTGGAAGGCGTACGAGGGGCCGAAGTCAACTCGCACAGGCCCTTTAGACACTTTTAATAAAATGTATTATTATTATATAAGTACCGTTATTGTTGATGAAGACCGCAGCCAGTGTGGCGACCGACTCCATACCAAACTCGAGTCTCTCGTTGAGGTGTCTGCACTGTAACATCCCACACATCGCGTCGCGGACAGCACAAGGCTTGTAACGTTTGTTGAGACGGTCGAAGCCGCAGTTACCGCTTCTGTGAAATTTATGATAGTTGATCAATTGAACGGCTTATATTTTCAAATCCAAATCTCAGATTATCATGTTTTGGAACAATAAACTCAATGACATACACGACAAAGTTCAAATTCCATTGCAACTGAAATTTATTTATGGACTTTTTATTACAAACGGTCAATAAAAAATACTAAGATTATATAACGCTAGATTAAGTGACAATATATATTATGATAGCTATGTGAGATTGTATTCAAGTATAGTTTAGAAGCCAGTTTTTTCTAATGCTAAGCCAGTGTAAAAAGCAACTTTAGTGACAGTTTTGTCAGCAGTAGCTTCAGAGTTGTACTATTTAGCTTAAAGCACCCTTACAGCCTTACATGTGCCGCATTATGACGGTTTAATGCCAATATACTATCTCTGTCGGACACGATGGCAAGTGAGACAGCGTGCTTTTTGGCCATGCCCACCAGTGAGTTTGAGCTCGCGACTAGTTCCACCTTAAGGGTATCTGCAGGGAGTGTATTTTATACCTCACATACATACATAATCAGCCTTTACTGTTCCCACTGCTGGGACACAGGCCTCCTCTCTTCGAGAGGGATTGGGCTGTAATCCACCACGCGGGCCCAGTGCGGGTTGGTAGATGTCACATGTCTTCGAGTTTTTGGTTCTGTGACATGCCGGTTTCCTTCACCGTTACACCTCGATAGATCTATTATACTAACTTGTTCCCTTTAACGTTGGTGCTAACATAACACTTGTCGTGTGAACTCTCGCCGGTGGTACCCCACAGTAGCCGGCACTGGTCGTTGTGCGAACGACATGACCCTTTGACGCAGTGCGCTTTCTGTGGACAAAAACAAAGAAATATGAAGTTTATGCCTGTTGGTTATAAGGTACACAATGCGTTAATATGCCAATTCAATTGCACACTTCTTGTAATTGTTGTGCAGTCAAGGTCATTTAATTCTATTGACCAACGGACATGCTGAAAAGTGCACAAGGTTTTGGCTAGTACTTCCAATATTTTGGTATGCTGGACTTAAAAATTGATGATTTATTTATGTAGGTAAGCAAATATTCGTCCAACAAGTGACGAGAACGAGGGAATAAGAGTTCTTCTTCTTTTCGCGTCGATGGTACTCTTCTTCTATATTTTATATTGTTTGAGCCCAGTAGGTGGCCACAAAAAAAAAGAGTTAAAGCGAAAGTGTCAGGGTAGATCGCGAAATTCAAATTTTATTACGTTTTTTGCAATTTGCAGGTCAGTATGAGGTTGTATGTTGATCTAAATATGAGTCGCAGCCGTAACTAATATTTATTTATAGAATTATAATAACAAAAACCATCAATACAATCATCTCTAAGTTCATATTTCCCTATTGAATGACTATTTCATGAAATCATGACATTTGAGGCCAATTCTAACATACGGAGTTGTATTGCTGATTATAATTCTGTAAAGCCATATTGGTAGTCACGAATCATATTTCAATCAAGGTAAAACCTGACACTGACCTGTAAATTGCAAAATACTTAAGTAAATTTCGACCAATCGGCTTTATGTATTTTTAAGTTATAATATTGTTTTTTCTTTGTATGCGATTATGTAAATCTTTTGAGAAAATAAATGTCTAATACCGCAAATTTGAGTTCGCGGGCTACCTTAGCATTTCTTTGTCAAGCAAGTTGAATAACCGCCTTTTACAAAGTACTACAATAAACTTTGAAAATCACGAACACGTCAAGTGACTCTTACGAATATACTCACAAGGTTTAAATTACAATGAAATTCAGGAACTATAGTTGCAGTTTATTTGGCATACCTCTCCATCTTTCCCGCAATTCGTTGTATCCATCTTGAAGAAGTCATCGGGGCAGTACTCCGAGTGTCCCGTGCAATATTCCGGTAGGTCGCACTCGCGGTCGGCCGACCGACACACAGTGCCCGCTGATTTTGGACGACACGTCTGAAAATAAATGTATTTTTTAATAATTTAATAAGCCGATAAGCATGAAGGTAACATGATAGTCATGGAATGATGTCGATAAAATTATATTTATTTCTGTCATCATCAAAAGGGTTCTAAAGATAAATAAATCGCACCCATAACTAAGTGTCAAAGAAAAAAACCGGCCAAGTGCGAGTCGGACTCGCACATGAAGGGTTCCGTACCACCGTACAATATTTAACACTAATATTATATAAAAAATCACGTTTGTTGTATGGCCCCCCTAAATTATTTTATTTATTTTTAAAGTGAATATATAACTAAGTACCTATTCTGTAAATATTTCAAGTCTACCTGTTGCCGTTATTAATATCGAGCAAAAATCGGCAAAAAAATCACGTATGTTGTATGGGAGCCCCCCTTAAATATTTATTTTATTTTGTTTTTAGTATTTGTTGTTATAGCGGCAACAGAAATACATAATTTGTGAAAATTTCAACTGTCTAGCTATCGCGGTTCTTGAGATACAGCCTGGTGACAGACAGACGGACGGACAGACAGCGAAGTCTTAGTAATAGGGTCCCGTTTTTACCCTTTGGGTACGGAACCCTAATAAAAACGCAGGCATAGTTTTATGAGCTAGAGAGAAAATATACCTGTAAATCACAGCACATGCCGGCGCCACAGGTCGCGTTAGACCGTAGCATGCACGTGTCGGGATTGCAGCAGGCGTGGCAGGGGTTGTAGGTACGAAGGTCAGCCAGAGTGCCGCAGTCGCATTGCTCGCCCGGTTCTGTGAAACCGTTGCCGCAGGTCGGCGATTCGAAGAGGCGTTTTGGTTTGTTTCTGGAAAAGGAATAAAGTTCTAATGGGTATTTTTTTCATAGCTGCCTTTTCATAGACAATTTTTCGTTATGTTTGTGAAGAAATTATTTATTATTGACTGCAAATAGAAACGGGTTTTGTCGACGGAAGAATGTTTCTATTCCTCAGTCGACAAAAGTCGATTTCTTCTCAACAGCACGCGTAGCATGACCGCCGTAGAAACGGGTTTTGTCGACGGAAGAATAAACAAAATGATAGATTGTAGAAATATTTGTACGCATTCTACGCGTCTAAGCATGGCGATGTGTCATTTTGTCTATTCTTCCGTCGACAAAACGTCGTCATGCTACGCGCGCAGGTGTCAAATAGTCTACATAACATTGAACTTAGACAAGAATCTATATTGATTTTAAAATTTGCTCCCCGTTGCTATGGAAAGAATAAATGTATTTGTCTTCATAGAAACGCGAGTTTACGAGTCGCCCCGTGCTCAGGCAGAAGAGATGTCGACTTGGATAGAAAAAACTTTGTATATTCTTGCTAGAATAGAGATAGAATTTATTATGTTTTTATTTGAATTATCGGCTCAGCCGTCACTTTAACAATCATCAGAGAATTCGAACGCCCAAGAGAATATTGAATTTGGTAAGGTGTTTCCATTAATAACTACTCGTATATGTCACAACCATAGACACAATACTAATTTCGTAGATCTAAACTAATATTACAAAGAGAAAAGATTTGATTTTTTTATGTTTTTATGTTACGCTTTCACGCTAAAACGGCTGAACAGATTTGGATGAAATTTGGCACACTGGTAGACCATGACCTGGAGTAGGACATAGGATCATTTTTACCCCTGTGTTCCCACGGGATCGAGACTTATGCGGGTAAAACCACGGGGCGCTATAATACAATGGGTTAAGATTATGCTGCCACAATCGTGCTACAACTTCGTAGGCTGTAATTCTAGTAACGACATCCTTAATGAAGACGACTCGCTGTTCGTTCACTTGCTCTTGACATTCACAGTCGACATTTAAGTGGAATGGCGCTAGTTGCACTTTAAGAGTGAGTCATTAACTAATTCATTACAGCGTCGCTGCAACTCGATATTTATTACGTGGCAGACGTAGGTTTTTCTTTCCGGTTACTCAATCTATTATGATATTCTTAGAATAATATTTTACTTAAAAGAGTTTTTTGCTAAACTAGTGAAGTAAGCTACCAGAAAATATTTCTATCGGATGCATCGGATTTTGGAGAATTCGAAATATGTTACTCATTAATAAAAATGTTAAAAGTTCATGTCTTTTTTTCGCTGACGCTTCTTCTTTAGAAATCCTTGGAGTTGCAGTTGCTTACAGTTATATTATCCCAGTGTGTACCTTGAAAAGAGCAAAACATCTATCAAAATTTAAACTCACCTCAAACAATAATCCATTCCCTTTTCAAAAGCCAGCGCCAACGAATTCAAACTGCAAGACGACCAATGTATAGGCGTCACCGCCGTACTAGAAGGGCTCATGATACACTTGGCGTCCGGGCATTCGCACAGGTCATCTGTGTCGTGTTCCATGCCGAAGTTATGGCCCATCTCGTGGGCTATAGTGGTGGCCACTAGGCCAATCACTTCGGAATGGTTTGTGGACACTCCGCCAGAGAATTCGTACGTACAAATGGGCCCTTTCAAAGCTTTACCGACGACACCGTCGTTGAATTTTTGGCGTCTGAAAATAAGAGAAATTTCCTTTTAAGTATGAGTTAGAAGATGAAATCATTGCGAGATTACTGTAGTGTGAACCA
Organism: Hydraecia micacea; assembly: GCA_914767645.1. Taxonomy (NCBI): domain Eukaryota; kingdom Metazoa; phylum Arthropoda; class Insecta; order Lepidoptera; family Noctuidae; genus Hydraecia; species Hydraecia micacea. The sequence continues at coordinate 4,381,788 of OU611798.1, forward strand.
TGATATCTCTAGTTTTAGGACTTTATTTTTATGCTGATCAAGGCTCGGCAACATTTTATTTTCATAATCTGGATTCAAAGATGGTTCCACAATCACAAATACGTATCCTTACATGCTATAAAAAAATTTATAGCATGTATTGTGCCCCTGCCCCCCTGTCTTCACTGCCCAAACAGAAACGTCTCACTATTTGTCTGTTAAAGTTCCTGTCACGAGAAGCTATAAATTTTGTAAATAAAGAACTTCTACTTAGTTACGTAGCGACCATTCAATCAACAATAAATAATCCCAAATTCAATCAACTCAAAGTAACATACGTGTAATACGAAACTAACAAGCAATTTCACTTAGTCGGGTTATATTGTAGCGATATGAAGCGCTGTCGTCTAATGTTTTGTGGTACTGGAACGCGTCTGACTCATGGAACGTAAACATTTGGGCCGCCATTTTGAAGTAAGTTCATGCTGACCCTGTCAGTGCTGCAGAATACTCGGAATCGTCTGACGGCAGTAATTAGATGTGTGTGTTAACATAATTATATAAAAATAAAATCATTACCAAACTGTTTTTTTTTATTTGATCCAAAGGTTGCGTACCCCTGAATGTGTGTTTACAAAATATATTGCTTCTCGTGACGGGGACTTTAGGTAGTTTGTTTCTAACTCGAGAGACTTTGGTGAGTACTTACTCACTACAGTCCGGCCTTCAAGAGAATACTTTCCTAACACTTGTGAGTGTAACAATATTCTAGTAGCTAATAAAGATCAAATTCGCAAAACACGTAGGTATTCCTTTGTATGGAACTGACAGGTGTCAAGAATGCATTCTCTCGTCGGCCGCACTGTACAATTTATTTTTCTCAGGATATTTTTCCGTATATTTTGTAGTTGTTGTTGTTGTTAAAGAGTAACGGTGGAGTTTCTTGCCCATTCTTCTCCATACGAAACCACTTTTGGAAAGGGCGAGAATAAGTACAAATTAAATTTTTTGTAAATTTTGACGTTCAAAAGTGCCTTTTGCCTGCCTATTTGAAATAAATGATTTGACTTTGAATTTGTTGCAAATTACGAGACTTTGTTGATATAATGTTTGAATTGCAATGATTACCGCGAGTATTATGAGTCATTTAGCTAACATAAACCAACTCACGTAAGCAGTTGAGCATTATCATTAGGTATATCCCTCACGAGGACATGCTTCCTGTACCCTAGGAAGTTGGTGAGGGTTGTGTCTCCATTCTCCTCCAAGATAATCTCGTCAGTCTCTGTCCATACCACCACGCCGACCAGGGCTATGAAGATGTTTAGAGGGGAATATACCTGAAAATGAATAGATTATGGTTAATTTTAATTAAAATTATTTTTAGAACTGATTTTTAAACGACAGATAATTTTTATTCGTGGAATAAAATTGACGTCTGACAGTTTTTGTATGGAAGAACCGTCAAAAATTCTAAATTATTCCTGGGATAAAATTATCTGGCGATGGAAAAATCAGCCCTTAAACGGACCTTTATTTGGAAGTATTTCTTGGAAAATGTTAAAATATGTTATTTTGATTAAATGACGATTTTAAATAAGTTCTTTTTTATTAAATAATGGACATGCAATCTTGTGCGTAAATACTTACTTTTGAGAATATATAAGACGCTCTAATATATTATGGATCAGGAAGATGGTATAGTTTTCGAGCAGCATTTGATGACTACAGCAGAGTTGTGTAATGTTAAACAGACTGAAGATTTTATTTTCATATAAAACTTACCGAATTAATAATATTAGCGACATCCTTCATCTGCCGATACACCGTCTGTATGTTCTCGCCGTTCGCTTTGTACTCGCGATTGTCAGCCACCAGCACTAACTCGACGTACCGAGACAATTTGTTCGCGTTGTACGGACCTCGGACTTCCGTGTCGTCTGGGGCGTATCTTTTATACTGAAAAAGTAAAGATTGTTTTTTTTAAACGTATTTTACGTACAGACGCTAACGCCAGCACATCAAGCTACCGGAAACTGTCAAATTTTCCCAAACATTTTTGAACCTTATGCTTTAGCTATAAACTTGAAAATCTATTAAATAAATTTGACAGATTGTAGTAGCTTGATGTGCTGGCGTCTGTACATAAACTCACGCCTCTTTCCTAAGAGGGTAGGCAGAAACTACATAACTCCTCCAGCTTTTACCTGTAATTAATGAAGAAGGTAGGTACTGACAGTTAATTTAAAATCGGGAATTTTGTTAACTGTATTACATCCTTATTATAGTACACACTAGAGGTAAATCAAAATCAAGTTATGTATACAAATTAGCCTGGGAATCAGCGGTCTTTGAACGTCAAAATAACATAGGACAGTCCCCCAAAACGCCCGCCCTTCACAACTTCCCAGTGCAGTAGCTGGGAAGAGGTGAAGCAACAAACTCCCCAGCTGTCTGTTAACTTAGAAGAACAAAATCAAAATATTTTATTTCACATATAAACCTACATGGGCACTTATGAAACGTCAGAAGCTAGGTGCACGGTTCCAATTGGTAGTTTCCTATGGAGAAGAACCGGCAAGAAACTTCACGGTTACTCTTTTAAAAAGCAACAATAAACATTATTCTATTACATTCTGTTCTATTCACACTTTATCGTCAAGCCCTTTTAATGAATTCTTGGAAGATGCAACTCCTACTTGAGTTAATTAAACTCAAAGATCATACCTTGCGACATATGTACCTAATTACCTCGTTAGAGTCCAATTGAACCTTAGCTTCGTAACCAGTGATTCAACCAGGAACTATTTCATAGTATAGTATACCATGTATGGAAATAAATAGCTAATTGACAATACGCTATTTGACAGGAGGAAAAATACGTTATGAATTTTGTTGTGAGCTAAAAATGAATAAAATCAACTTAATTTTGTAAATGAGAACTTATAGATTAATATGTTTTTTTTAATCTTGCGATAATAATAAATCCATTGCTCATACGACGTTGAACGCAGTTTTAACAATTAAAATTAAATTGCGTTAAAAATAACTTTGTATTCATACTTTGAATTAAATAGACCTGTATAGATTAGAATGTTGGGCTACAAAAGGGATGAATGAAAGGCAATGAAAGGCATGCAGCTGAGATGAGAATGCTAAGAGAGATGTGTGGTGTTACACGAATGGATAGAGTAAGAAATGTGTATATAAGAGGAAGTCTGAAAGTGGAACCGGTACTGAAAAGGTGTGCGGAAACCGGTAGTCATTGTATGGACCATGTGTTATGGAGGAATGAGGAAAATGTCATGAGGAAAGTTGGATGGATTGGCAGGATGGCTATAAGAGTAGGGGAAGACCGAAGAAACGATGAATGGACTGTATCAATGGTGATATGGCTAGAAAGGGGGTAATAACCGAGATGACGACTAAGAGAAATATGGAAGAAAAAGACATGGTGCGCCGACTCCTTTCCTTAAATCAAATTGGAATAAAATCCGGCCAAACTTGGTCCTCTCATTTAATAGGAAGATGACAACACAATTAATAATTAATTTAGCAATTTCCCATAAGCTCACGTTATCAAAAGGCAGGAATTTATCCTCTAACTATAATATACTTAATTACTTATGTGGTTTTGTTGTTTTTAATAAAAGGCATTTAAGTTGTGATTTTGTATTTACATTTTTGTCTTTGGGATTTCCCAGGTCCCTCTGCACGCGTAGCATGACGACGTTTTGTCGACGGAAGAATAGACAAAATGACACATTGCCATGCCATGCTTAAACACGTAAATGCGTACAAATATTTCTACAATCTGTCATTTTGTTTATTCTTCCGTCAAAAAACCCGTTTCTACGGCGGTCATGCTACGAGTGCTGGGATTTAAAACAAGACAAAACGAAATTAAATTTCTGTTATGGCTGGGATCTAATTTTACGTAATAGAAATACTTCTGGATCCATTCTGTAAAAACTGACCGTAAAAACTTAGATGAAGTAAGCTTCAAGTTAGCTGGCAACATTGTCAATCCCTAGGGATATTGATTGACACTGTTGCCAAAACAACAATCTCCCTAGCCTTTTCTCAACTATGTTGGGGTCAGCTTTAAGTCTAACCAGAAGCAGCTAAATACCAGCATTCAAGTCAGTCAATCCCTAGCATCAGGTCAACTTGACAGCTAGCTCACTTCAAGCTCACTTCACCTAAGTTTTCATGGTGAGATTGTTACAGAGTAGACCGGCTGGATCTAGCCAATAGGGATGGATGAAGATATTTTTTTAAATTTTAAACTCAATAAAATATTTGTTTGTAACTAACATACAATACTACAAAAAGTCGAAAAGCTTAAAAAATTGCTAAGTCATAAAAGTTTTAAAAGAACTGCTAGACAAAGACGGCACTACCATAGAAGTGACGTCACGACTATTTAACTTCATATAGCGCCATGCATTGTCAGTGCCGCGCGACAAGGACGGGAATAATCCCCACCAAAAACTTTAAAAGCGTGTAGCTTCTCCAAATTTCCATTGATTTTACTGCTTTTTCGATTATTTCGTTTTACTAGCTCCTTGAAATTACATTATTTGTTCGAAGTACCCATGTTGGTTTATGTGACATAAAAATATTTTGATTTGATTTGATTTGAACCTTTCTAATCATCATCCCTATTGAAGTTAGTATTTTGTCACACAACTGAAAATTATTGAAGTAAGTATGACGATGCATGGGAGCCTAAATTATATGCATTCAGTAACAATACTATTTTTGTTTTATTTTCAAGTGCCTAATAAATTTTACCCACAACAACTTATTTGCCTTTTAGCAGTAGTTAACTACGTGCCAAATGGATATTAGTAATGTAATTCCCAATTATAAATTAACTGCAAGTACCTACCTACGTACCTTCCTTATTATAGGTAAATTATAAAATTACATGTAGCATCATGTATCATGCACGTTTTCCCTGAAGGACAAAACCACAGGAGGCCTACCATGAGCTCTTAACGCGATCCATTTTAGGACCTAAACTGAACTGTTCTTCTAATTCGTACCATGACGTCAGTTTAACGATTCAATTTAGACCATGCCATCTGACAGCGATTGTCCCAAACTGAGTCGCAAGTTTTGGGTTAAAAGTAAATGCCGCTGAGCGTAATGGACGTCATGGTACGACTTTGAGCGATGCAGTTTAGGAACCTAAACTGAAATGTCTTGCTTTTGAATCGTTTTTAATTAGATCATGGTAGGCCACCAGTATTCAGTTAACACGTACATTTCTAATCCTGAACATACATCCAGATAAAAAATCTAAAAACTATGGCATCGGACTCCTTCACACCTGATGGGTTATTTTTTTTTTTCAAAAATGTTCAATATTCACTTTTGAATTCGTTGCTATTTACCCGACTACGACTAAACAAAAAGGAGTTATGATTTTGTTTATTACAAGTACATATATAGATTTTAAGTTGGATGTTTCTGGATTCCATATTCATATTATTCATTTCATTTCTTTATTGACGTGTAAAAATGTTTGTACAAACCTACTTAAAGAAATAAAATCATTTATCACGATATAAGTATAAAATTATCAACTAACCCGACTGATCCTGCTTCTCTGCCTATCCTGTTCGCTGTGATACTTCTGGTGGAGTTGTGGGTCGTAGTTCGAGTTGTTTGTGACTCCCCCGACGTATCCGCAATGGTAATCATTGTTTAAGTCCGAATGATCGTAGATGTAGTGGTTGGACTGGATGTTTGATCCTGGGAAAAGAGAAAACAACAATTAAAAATGTCATGCATTTAATCGGACTTCTATTAATTGATTACTATTAATATAAATACTAATAACATCCTGTTTTATAACACAGAAACACCATAATACTAATATGACCTGATATTCCCACAGAAAGTCTGTGGATATTCCTCTTCATCAACTGCCTCGTTGGTCGCAAGCGCTACTGCTGAGCATGAGGTCCTGGCCTCCGTTCCCGGGCTGGGCAAAGTGCTATTGAGTTTTTCCATACCGGAGTCTTGATTTGTGCCCGGTTGACAATAAGCTCTCCCCCTTGTTACATGGAACGGCGAATTGTGGATGTACAGGTGCACCTCTGCCTAACCCTTCGGGGAACACAGGCGTGTTATGTTATGTTTCCTCTTCATACGGAAAAATCTGCTAGTCTATTCAAACTTGTTTCAAATTAATATTATTTCAAGTTAAACAAATATCAACTTTATTTTAACGGTTATTAAGTTGATTTCAGAGTGACAAGCGCTATTTAAAAAGTTATAAAAATGTTTGAAGTAGTAGCGTAAACTGAACTTTAATGTGTGGGCGTTACAGTTATTTTTCCAAATATTCATATTTGTTTACATGTTTGGCAAGAAGCGAACGGAGAAAGAGGCAACTGCACCCGTTGCCGCCTCCCTGTAGCCCTAGCCACGCCAGTCAGCAGTGGACGTCTTTCGACTGAAATGATGATGTCTATAAATAATATTTGGAAGTATACCTTCAGCAGGCTCGATGTATTTCATTCGTTCCCCGTCGAAGATGATTCCTCGAACGCCATGACACGTGGACACCGCCACCCAAGAGCCAGGCTTCCCTCTCACCGTCCCTGCGTATTGACATAAGTCTATATCCTGAAACATGACATGGTTGAATTACAAAAGGTGTGTAGAAACAAAGCTAACTTCTTTGTAAACTATTCGGCTGCCATTTGGAACATAAGAGTTTAAGAAAGATAGTGTCACATAGATATGAGTTCACAGTGGCGACGCTCTATATCTACAAAGTCGAACTTTTCTAAAATTCGATGTGGCAAAGATCTCTAGGGCCCCAATACTGTATGATAATTATTATTCGCCACGTAATCTTGCCGCGTGCAAACTACGTACGGTTGTCAAACGATCATTTCGCGCGATTACGTTCGTTGTGTCATAGAGAATACGTTATTAGCAGATGTCGTGGTTAGCTAAGGAATTGACGCGGTTTCGAAGTATGGAGTCATTAAGTCGTCTGCCTTCAAATCAAGAGTGAACAGGCATCTTCTGGGCACGCTCGTTCCATCATAGACCTCATCTATCGCTTTCCATCAGGCGTGATCGGTGTCAAGAGCAGGCCCACTTAGCAATAAAAAAGTGGTCATAGTGAATTAGGGTCTTGATGTGATTTCCATTTTAGAAGGGCATTCGCTTTTGAGTGAAAATTAAAAATCAAGGGACACTTTCAAACTCATAATCAACCAAGCTTGGTTGATCACAAAATTGTGTCGCAAGTTCACAGGTGAACGCTTCTTACGGCAACCATGGAAAATAATTATCCATGGGGAAATAATCAAAATAATTACGGTACTTATGCGCGCCGGACATCATGAGGTGAGTTCGCGAGTTAGTTCAGTAAGCCGTTAAGACTTCTCATTCTTACTGATTTACTCATTGAACTGTCTTCAAATGCCTGTGAAAGGCCAGTGACTGAACTGACTCGGTAACTGGTCTCGTATTCAGCGCGCACACAGCGCTCCTGCATAGCTATTCACAAACACTCGATACGCTTCCGTACCGTATCGAACATCAATCAATGTTATCGTAGGAGTCTTCTAAATGCTGTTCACAAGTTCAAAACCCGAAAGTTTTGTCAGTTTAAATCAAATAGACGCCCGCTATTCTTCCAACAGCTATTTGCTGTCGGGGGCAAGTCAAATCAGGTTATCGAAATGTGTCATTGTCGATACGATAGCCTGTCGTATGGTTGTGAATAGCTATGCTGGACATGAGCTAATATCGTATACCTCCTACCAAGAGAAGAAGCATTAATTAAAGACGACGGTCTTACCGCCTTCATTAAATAACCTGATTTTTTAAAGGCCCGCTTGCACTACAAATCACTAAATGCGCTAAACGTATTTAAGTCATTCAAGTAAGGGAAGACCAAAGAAACGATGGATGGACTGTGTTAATGATGATATGGTTAGAAAGGGGGTGACTACCGAGATGACGACTAATAGAGAAGTATGGAAGAAAAAGACATTTTGCGCCGACCACAAATAAATTGAGATACGGGCAGGAGAATGATGATGATGATATTTAAGTCATCATTATGTCTCTGTCATCTTCAAACAATTGACAGAAGTAGAACGATGTTTTGAATTCGTTTAGTGATTTCTGAAGCAAGCAGGCCTTAGTTCAGTTTCGTTTTCTTTGTTTCATGTACCCAGAATAGATACCAAAGGTATTTTTTAAACTTACCTCTTTCTTAGGTTTATATACAACAGTCTTGCCGTTCTTTTGGTACCTAAGTACATGGTTGTCTGTGACTAGGTCCTGGTTCAGTCTGAGGTCCAGGATGTACTCCTGGCCGTCTATAGGGACTGTTACTGTCACCTCTGAATGATGTGCACCGCTCTGTAACAGATGATGTATGACTTAGATTTTGGTGTAAAAATATTCAAAGAATTCCTTCGAAGACGTGAGGAATCTTTCTAATTCATACATGAGCCATATAATTCGTTGGTTTACATTTTACAGAATTTGCAGATCTTAGATTGTTGCAGAAAGATGAAGCGTTGGGCACACTGAGTCCAGTGAGTGGTACAACCCGCAAGAATTAACTTGAGACTTCGCTCGGATGACGTTAGCGCGCGATACTGAGGCGTCTGGAGGGGCCACTCGAGTCTCAAGTTAACCCTTGCGGGTTGTAAGCGCGAACATTCTAGACTTTGGCTACTTTTGTATATAGGACTGTTTCAAGCAGGCAGCGGATACTGCTCGTATTCAGACTGTCCCAAACCGGCAGAAATAATAATATAATGGCTTCGTTCACAATACAAGTCGTTGCTATTGGTTAGACTAGAAGCCGACCCCAAAAATAGTTGGGAAAAGGCTAAGCAGATGATGATTGGCAGAGCATTTCTAAGCATTTGAGTAATAACAACGAGCCATCAAACGGTTATAAAATTATAAGTCACCACTAAATAATGACCTACAATCAAGTAATTTTAATAGAACCGTTAGAAACAGCAATTTTGCCGTTGGACACTGAACAGCTACCGACGTAGCTAACTTCCGTTCTAAATGGTATTCCGTAGTTTTATTATATTGTAATAGTTTTTTTTTATACGCTGTACACGCGATGCATAAGCGAAGGTAAAGTAAGCCTTCCACTTATGGTAATGCGTTTAGCATTGAGTTTTTAACTGACACTTATAGGCCTGCACCGTGTAGTATAGAAAGCAACAAAGGTTAACCAACTCTTCAGATTTTAAATGATTACTTTACTACTGGCCGTTATGAAGAGGTTTCTTATTCTGGCTGGCATTATAGCATAATCAGCCTATAATGTTCCCACTCCTGGGACATAAACCTCCTCTCAGTCAGCAGGCCGTAATCCACCACGCGGGCCCATTGCTGGTTGGGAGATGTCACATGTCTTCGAATTTTTGGTTCTAGGACATGTCGGTTTCCTCACGATGTTTTCCTTCACCGTTTTGAGAGCAATGGTGATGAAATCGTTTACACAAAGTAAAGCGCCTGACTGGGTTAGAACGTACGACCTTCAACGTACGGCCTACAACTCGCGGCCGTTACCACTGGATCACCACTGCTCCCGCAGTCTGAAGTCCCAGTTATTTGCCAGGGTCCGAATCCCCATTAGATATGTAGGTGTCGTCTAACCTAGCCTATGTTCCATATAAATAAGACCCATTCCTGATTCATCATTTTATTCGTTCATCTGCCATCAAAACAATGCCTTGTCTGACATTTGAAAATCCGATAAGATTTAAAATGGCACGGCTCCAAATAAATTTGGTAATAACCGCAACAATCTACCAGTAATTAAAATCAAATCTACATACTTCTTCTCAGTTTGGAGACCATGACTCAAGATTTATAGTGGTAAGAACAATATTTAGGATTCCAAAACTAGAAATCGTTCTATGCTGACGAAGCCGAGATGTTTTCCCAATAACGCATTACATACATTAGTCATTCCTACGATAAGTTTCGAGAGCTGGCAGATCGAACTCAATAGATTTGGAGGAAAATAGAAAACTATCAATGAATCGTTTTTCATAACACCAAACTCGAGAGCATCTTAATCTTGGATAAATTATTTCACGTAGTGTCTTTTTTAGAGCATTCTACCGGTAATCTATGAAGTAACCAACCGGACCTCTCTAATTAGGGCATGGCATAGCTAAGTCTAGTTTATGCCAGATTTTCCGTGGAACTCTTTAGCTCCGTTGTTATATGATGTAAATAAATTTTCTCAATCATGGACGCGAATACGTGATCATTGAGTTCAATCATATCATATCAGTCATAGTATTTTTTGTATTATGTTGTACCAATAGAAATGTCTGGAGCTCTTACCGTGTCTCTCGTCGTGGAGATCTCTCTTTTCGTTCTGCCATGATGAACAATTGGCTGAACTAGTCTGTGCTTGTTGAAGTCTAAGGCTGGCGGTCCTGAAACAATTAGAACGTCACGTTAGATTACAGTCATTTGAGGTTCTCCTGAATCTTTTGATAATAAACAATAGGAAGGGTGCTGCTTAATTTGGGGTTGTGACAACACGATCAATTGGTCACACCTCGTATGCCCACGGAAATGAAGGAGGTGGTCAATTCTTGGCCGGAAAAAACATGGTTAAATAAATAAAATTATACATTGTTAATTTTATTATTAGGTATTCATATTTCCCGTTTCCCTGTATTTGAACACGAAGGCAAGATTAAAGATAGAAGCAAAAGGCACAGGAAATACATTCACTTTGCCAATAAAATGATTCATTAGAAGAATTTTAATTTGCATACACCATTGTACCGTTACCGCGAAGTCTTTGTTTTGAAACCGTGAAGGAATGGTACATAATGTTGATATGCAGTTTTTATTTCTAATTTATGCGAAGTAAGTACTGAATTAAAATCTTTATGATAATCTCTTCAAATGCATCGTTTGAAATGCATAATGAATTATTGAAATAGGGTCTTGGCGAGGCATTTTGGGCATTATACTCAATGACATAAGATTGACATTGAGTGAATTCCTAAAATGCTGCGCAGTAACCGTTCCGCCCCAATAATGTTGATAAACTTTAGAATTAGTTTGCTATTTCGTGTTTCGCCAGCACAAAGCATGCGTAAACAAAATCGCTTGGAGGGCGCAACCAATAACTCAATTATGGGTTTCAAAACAAACAGGAAAGTCACAAAAATTCAATAAAATCATCAGCCAAACACTTCATTAAATAAGCGTCTATCGTCCGGCCGCGCTAAGTTTGCCAAAAATGTAAACAACAATGGCCGCTCGAAATTAAATAAAATCGATATGTATACAAGAACATTTATTTTAAACAATGTTTGTTTTCGGCCATTGTTGTTTACATTTTTGGCAAATTTTGCGCGACCGGACTCTAAGTACCAATATCAATACATAAAATAAAAGTCACTTTTCATTTATGTCTACTACGACTATATGACGTGCTTTAAGTATTTTACTAAACTACGCAACGGATTTTGATGCGGTTTCACCATTATTTAGAGAATTTATTTTAGAAGGTTTATGTGTATAAAACATTAATTTCCTGTTGACAGCGATGCGGACGAGTTTTTGATGCCCTTTGTTTGTAAATGTTAAATATTTGTAAATATTTGAATGTGTAAATATTTTAAAATAACTTTAGAGCATAATTGTTATTGGAAGTAATATGTAGGTTAATAAATATTCATATTAAAGTTACATACTAATATCAAAGAAATCTCGAAGTTTTGTAAGTCGTAAAAACCGTACGAGGCAGGGGCGGGTCGCTAGTTCTATTATAAGATCGCGACAGGTTTCCTCATCAAGTGCACAATACTGCGCGTGCGCACATCTCGTTGACCAATCACATGGCAGTCAAATTGTAGCTAGGTTAGATCAACGACCGGCTTTTATTACTACGTCAGATACGGATGAATGAACATAAATGTAGTCAGAATGTTAATTTGGTGCGAAAAAAAACTGTAATTAGTGAAATTAATTAATTACACTGTCATGCCGTAATGCTTTCGGAGCTGTTATACTGCAAAATGGCGGTGGAATTTGCAATAGTTTTTTTTTTGTCCGTCTGTCGCTGTACATGTACGAGTACATTACAAATGAAACCATTTTCATCCGGTTTTTTGCAGACTCATCACTCTCACTTTAGACCTAAATTAAATTATTTGGTGACTTTAATCGTACTTCAACAAGAGCCATGCGTGAAGTAAAAATCACGGATATGACCAAAATCCATGGAGGAGAGACAAAAATTCCAATATCTTACTTACTACACCTTATTCTCTCTATGCTATCTATCTGTGGACTGTGAGCTATAAAATAAACTAACTAAGCAAGTAGTAACAAAAACGTCGCCAGCGCACGTCGCCTTTGGAAGCACAAAGGCACATTGTTGTCGGCTAAAATGGTGTCAGTAACACTGTTTGGGCACTTCTTTGTAGATATTATAGCGTATTAAGGCTTTTTATGAACATTTTTGAAGTAAACAAGCTGGTATAACGGTGGAAGATAAAGATGTTGGATGTTTTTATTTCATACGGCTTTGACCTTGGTCTGACGGCGAGCCATCGAAACAAGTGGTCTAAGACGGGATGCTGTCGCCTTTTCCGTTTTGTATCGAATAAAGGAGACAGTTGCTACCTAAGTTGGTGAAGCTTAGGTTGCGCTGTAGGAAGAAGACATGTTTCGCTATAGACTCTTTGATGATATGAGAGGTTAACCTCCTTTACTGAATCACGAAGTTGATCAAACTCAAGGTTTTAGTCCATTAACCTTATATTTTGATTTTTTTCTTTTAACATTGTTAGAAACAACAAGAATAATGTAGGTACCCAGGATTTTGTAATTTCTTGATTTAAAAGAGTGTCCTTGAAATTCCTTGCCCGTTCTTTTCAAACAGAGATCTACGTTTTGGAACGAGCGACTAGCTTCAACTTTCTGACTAACTGACCGACTCCTTGCCAATTCATAAGTGCCTGTAAATGTTTTAATTGAAACAAATGCTTTGAGTTTTGTGTTTCAATTTATGAACTACTAGCTTCTTCCCGCGACTTCGTCCGCGTGAAATTTCACCCCCCCATTCACCCCTTAGGGGATGAATTTTGAAAAATCCTTTCTTAGTGCACCCCTAGACCTCATAAGGAACGTACGTGCCAAATTTGGAATCTCTAGACCCAGCGGTTTGGGCTGTGCGTTGATATGTCAGTCAGTCAGTTCTCCTTTTATATATATAGATATCATCCAAAAGTAATATTCACAAGTATTTAAGCCTAACCTTAAGCCTAGCCTTTCTATTTCTTTTTTTACTTTCTGTTTATAAGCATAATTTTGTTTTTCATTTTTATTTATGATTATGTTTAGTTTAGTTTGTGATCTTCCTGTACGAGTCACAATAAATACTTTTAGTTTTTTTTTTCTTTCCTAAACAATTGTATCAAGTTTAGAGTTACTCTTTAAACTTTAATTGAATCCAGTTTCATTAAGATCAAGAGCGCAGTAATTGGACCGGATGTAACACCGTCAAAATAAAATGAAATCGACTTGGACACATTAATTACACATTATTTAGGACTGAGTAACGAGGCTGGAATAACTCTAGCACTTAAATGGCAGCTAGAGTGCATGGTAACCTTAAAACAATTCAGCCTTGAGATCTTATAGATGATATTACAATTACAGATGGAATACAAACTATAGGATGGGCTGCGTTTCGAACAAAGACACTTCATTGTCACGGTCGGAAGAATTTGTCGATGGTCGTAGATTTGGGGCTATACACAGAATAAGTTCACAATGGAAGAGGACATGGAACTCAGTACAAGGTGAAGAAGTGATAAGGAAAATGAAGAAGAGGATGAGATCTCTGATGCGAATGGAATGATGCTATATTATATCAGGGACATCGACGAGCGAACTATAACCATGAAACAAAGCTGAAACCAGCACATGATTCTAGACCCCTAGCGTACAAAGTATCAAAATTTACTGTTCCATACAATTTCACCGCGTTGACTCGCGTGTTCCGTACACTTTTCTATGAAACAGCAGATTTTTTTTAAAGACCCAAAGAAAATTTCGACACAGGGGTTTCAGATTTTCAGAATCATATACAGAATGCATTGTAGCAGGTTGTGCGTCGACGCCACCCTATATAAATTAAATAGAAGCCTGTGTTGGGGACCTAATCCAGTATCAAGAATTTGTATATTTAAGCTCTTTCAACTTACAGCAAATAAATAACTTCGATAGGTATAGTGAATATATACCAAAGAAGACAAAAATCTGGGAATTACGTAACACACTATCAGTAGCAATGGGTTTCGTTTTGACAGTTCAACAACATTCATTGCGTTATTTACGTTGTTTACCAGACACATTTTTCGAACATGGATTAGAAATATCTTTCAAAATGATTCAGATTGAGAATGATAATGTGTTACGCCATTAGGGTGCAGATGGAACCTTGAACCAACAGGTATCATACAATTAATACTAGTAGTTGAGATGTTACAAATTACAACACCTAGAATTTGGGTACCGCAAGTTATTCATCCAATTTATAGTTGCTTGAAAAGGCAGTTGAAACAAAGGGTTCTCGACATTGCGCCTAGTACATAAACGTACATTTTCGAGGACATATTTGTCACATTTAATTAAGACTTAGCCGCTTATATCCTAAATGGGCAAATAGCTGAATGCCACACGCATAGCGCTCCCGCCAGTTTTGGGCTGGCCCAGTTAGAACGGGCTATTTATAGTCTTCCACAAAATAGCGTGATGTGTGAACAGCAGTTTTTTCCTAGGTTGACATGACAATGAAATTGGTGACTCAAAATTATAGAACGAACAATTCTTGTTGTCGGAAATACTGGCCACTTTAGCTGTCACCAAAGTTGTAATGGTTCAATCTGCGTTTTCCGATGTTGAAGCAGGCTTCCAGTTTAATCGGATGCAGCTATTGACCAGTATTTTCCATGGAGCGACTGCCTATCTGACCTCCACAACACAGTTACTGGGTAACACGATACGCCTTGGTAAGACTGGTTGTCAGACTTTCGAGCTTCTGACGACCCATAACGACTGTCAAAGGTCCAAGAAAGACAGCCATGGACCAACGGCTTAACGTGCTTACTGAGGCATAGAGATCTCGGTATGTAAAGATGGACACCCATTCAAGCTTAACTTAATTGCTCGATCGACCCGTGCGGCTGTTACTTACTTAGTCTTACTTAGTACTTACTTAGTCACGAGCTACTCACCATAGTTCTTAGGGTCGTTTACATTGCCAAAATAAGGTGCAAATTGATGAATTGTGCCAAATAAAGTATGATTCTTTCCAGTTAGTCAGACATTTTAGCACTAACAAATATTTAAATTATCACCGATGTTATTGTACCTTTTCCATGTTTTTGGGGAAACCCAAAAAGCCTCAATACTTTAAAAATCTTACTAGTTACACGAACAGAGGTAATTTATAAGATATTAATCAGATCGAACAGTACAACGCGCGACGTAAGAAACAAATGTTATCATGACTGGGAAACAAATATCAGGAAACGTATGACAGTTATTAATGGAATTACGTTGCAAATCAATTCCTATGTCCATAATTTCAAGCTATTAATAATTCTTACAAGTAGAAGATAACAGTCAGTTCTTACGACAAACTATAAAACAATACAAATTCTACAGAGTAGATGGCGTTACAGCCCGAAACTTGATGGCGGCTCGGAAGACCAATTCCGGAAAACGGTCAAAAAGTTGGTTTTTTAAAGCAGTGTATCTCTTCAACCGTAAATAATTTTGACCAAAAAAAAAATATATTTTCAAGTCTTATTTGTTAATATAGTGACGGAACTCAAATCATAATTAAATATACATTAATGCATCAAAAAAAAATTCAAATACACCTCTTAATTGTCTTTAAACGCAGTTTATCCCTTCATTAACAATTTTAATTATAATTAAAAATATACCATGCCAAACTGCATTAAGTGATGGATTATTTATTACGAAATAGTTTTTCTAAATAGGTAATTGCTTCATATTTGCAATAAATTACCACCGTTGTGTCATCGCGCTTCTCTTTCTTTTTTATGCAGTCCGACAGTGACCGCGCTTTAGGTCATGCACCTAGTCGCCTTACAAACGTTCAAAATGCTGTCGCAATCTCATTTCAGCTACAATCAATGTCAAAAATGTAGGGAAATTAGAGGTATTTTGACAGATTGATAAGGTCAGCTCGCTTCATGTTCAGAGCCGTCATAAGGTTTGCATATGGCTGTACTTACCTGCATACTAGTCTCTTTTCCTAACAGTACTTTTACTTCAAATCTTTTCCCATTCCCCGATAAAGATTTTTTCCATAATTTCGCCACACACCTATCTCCAAAACGTCGTTAAAAGAAAGATAAAGGGTGTTCCACATCCTGTTGAACATAAATCTTATGTTATCGCCGGTTGTCGCACCTTAACTGATTTAAAGAGATTAATACCGAGGTGAACGTGTGAAGATTGAGCTTAATACGTTATTAAGAGTCTAGTTATAAATCTTGGCATATCCTGAACCTGAAGGTAAAGTAGCTTGTAAGGCCAACGGCAACGGTATGTGAAATTCTGTACCTACTTACAATGGTGGCATATACAGGGTTAAGTTAAATTAGCCAGAGGTCGTTGACCCAAAAAAAAATATCACAATTTTATTTTTGTTTTATCATTGTTTTTTATTGCATGTATAAATCGATACCCATCATGTCCTTTGCCCATTGTTATTAATTTCCGATAATCACACTAATATTTATAAAGGCGAAAGTTTGTGAGTGTGTGAGGGTGTGTGTGTGTGTTTATATGTTTGTTACTTCTTCACGCTCAAACGGCTGGACCAATTTTGATAAAATTTTGTATGGAGTTAGCTGATACCCTGGATTAACATATAGGCTACTTTTTATCCCGATATTCGCACAGGATCGAAACTTATGCGGGTGAAACCGCGGGGCGCAGCTAGTAGATGATAAATGTGATGAAACAGTTTGTATAGCGAAGCTGAAAAATTTATTTTGGTGTGCTGACACAGGTGCCAGCCAGCATACATTGACACTGGGTTAGGAAAGTTTCGAGGTATTCCACTCAGAGCACTGATTTGAACCGCACTTGGACGAACAGCACCTGAGCACTTCCACTAACCGCACAAAGTTTCAATTAGTCTACCCAATTATTTATAATAATCAATCGTATAAGTATTTCATTCGCCACATCAACTAATCCCGTATTTCCGTACATGCCATACCTACCTAGACAGGTTTTATTCCAAATCAAGGGGGTTCAAAGCATACGTAAAGGCCTGAGGACCTTTAATCAAAGTTCTAAAATGCCTTCATTGATGATGTCAATATAAAACAGCATAAAATATTTTAAACCAAAAATGTGCGCTTTCAAAAATATGTTTTCTTAAACGAATTGGAAATCCATAACTTACGGCCGAAGAGTATCTGCAATTTTTGATAACCCTCCACTGCGCTTCCAACTTTAGGCTTCGTAAAATAAAGTTCAAAATTGAAGAGCTTTCGTTCCAGACAATGCAAATCGCAGTCATATTCCATTGGCTTCATAATCTAATTTGCCGATACTTGCACATTTGTACGGTAAAAAGAAAATATTGCTACTGCGTTGAAAACCATAGCAGTTCATGTTAAATTAATTTTCTATGGACAAATGATAACGCAATGTAACTGTAGTACGCTACGGATGGTGCCAAAGGCTCAGCGCAGACAGAACGGAGCGCAGCGGAGAGGATTTTATTAACGCACTTGAAAATAAACTTTAAATTATTACAATTAAGTGCATAAATGCTTGAACCTGACAAAAAATGCTCGCGCGTCCTCGCAAGCTCGAACATACGCGATCCGTAAAGAAAATGCCCGAGACCGCGCGGGGATTATTCCTCTCTGTCTGCGCTGACTCAAACTCGTAGTTAAGTTCTGCAACCCAACTGCGTAACACAACAATCTGAATAATTTTGAAGCATATTGCTAATCCATTGCATCATATGTTCGAAAAAATTGTCTTCTCAATAACGTAAATAACGCAATGTATGTTGTAGAACTGTCTCCTATTGTTGGTGTGTTATGCAATTACCCCGTTGGAACGACTCAATATAAATTGATTTTCCAAAGATGGGGATTCACAGACAGCTTAAATCTCCATGTGTGCGTATGTGGCGTCTCCCCACAGATAATGGCCCACCTTCCATCTTGCGCCGCATTATTTATTACTAGCTGTTACCTGCGACTTCGTCCGCGTGGATTTTTTTTCGAGGGACCCTAATTTTATTTTCTAACATGAAAGTAGCCTAAGTTACTCCTTATTACATCAGCTATCCGCCAGTGAAAGTCCCGTCAAAATCGGTGCAGCCGTTTCAGAGATTAGCCGGAACAAACAGATAGACAGACAGACAAAGATTGTAATAAATGTTATTTTGGTATATGTACCGTGTATACCTACATCCATATGCATTTAGTAAAAAGCGGTTATTTTAATATTACAAAAAGATACTCCAATTTTAATTATTTGTATACGTATGTATAGATATATTAACTTTCTGCCATAGATACGCTAAGAAGCAGAAGACTGTCAATAAATAAGTATAACATTGTTAGTGTTGTTACACCCGCAGCGTCGTCTCATATTATCAAACAACCCCTATGCATATAAAATGTTTAACAATTTTGCAGAAGCTTTCTAACCACTATACATACATACAAAATACATCACATAGTAGCAACGCCGCGGTTTTTTTTCGATACGAAGGGGTTAATTGACCAGACCAAGATTATGTCTGGAAAAAGAACTGTATATAAAAGAGTTTCTTTTCTCTCAGATAGACAGAAATATAGATAGAACTACTTACTGCGATAAATCTGCAATCAAATAACATTTTTGTTTACGGAAAACAGTCTCCAACTTGGTCATACCATAACAGGGCGAGTATACACAAAGACAGAAATAGTTGCGTACCTAGTCACCTTCTATGTGCAAGCGCAATCAACATTCTGCGCAAGATTGCCATAATATCACACTGATTTAGCTTTAAACTGGTTGCTGATTATATTGCCATTAATGTTTTGTTTACATTGATAGACAATCAGCTGACATCTACGCAATATTAGTAGATACTAATAATGTGTAGATGTCAGCTGATTGTCTGAAAATGCAAAGCTAAAAAGCTTTTTTCAGCAAGGAACAAGCGTCGAAAATACAAGAAACAGAGGAATTCTAAAGAGGGTCCCAAAGATACTTCTAATCCCGAGGATACTCCTAAAACTTGGCTCTATCAAGTGTTAACAAGGCCTGACAAGACGATCTGTTTAACCAACAAAGACCTTATGACATGTGCCAAAAAAACATATTTGCTTTATTCCAAAGGGTGCGCCGGATGTTTAGTCAGTTGCAGGTCCATTTAAAAGCTGTGTATCTATCTTGTAAGGCCTAAATCCACTTCAATAATATCTTACAACTCTTGGGAAGGGACCTGTCTATTCTTAGGCAGAAACTACACAACCCTCCACACTAAATCTATATTTATTCTCAAAATGACAGCTCGTTCCACGAATACGCAAAATTAATGACAGTTGTTCCGCTACATTTCGTTCTCATGTAGTAAATCAAAATAAACATGGGTGATCTTAGTTTCTGAGTTATACAGGAGTTAAATGTTCAAATCGACGGGTGTTGTGATAACTGTAACATGGTCGTGATCAGAATGCCAATATCACGAGGAGCATTTGTAGATAGGACGTCTTCGGGGAGATCAGCATAGCTATTCACAACCACTCGATACGCTTCCGTACCGTATCGAACATCAATCAATGTGGTCGTAGGAGTCCTCTAAACGCTGTTCACAAGTCCAAAACCCGAAAATTTTGTCAGTTTAAATCAAACAGACCACCGCCACCGCTATTTAAAATTTGCTGTCGGGGGCAAGGCAAAAGGCAAATCAGATTATCGAAATATGTCATTTTCGAAACGATAGCCTGTCGGATGGTTGTGAATAGCTATGCAAGTCAGGAAACATGAAGTCCCCCAGTAGGTAAGAAACAATACTTTTATTACGATACGTTGTTACAGGCGAGTATGGCAGCCATTGCCCGAATGGAAGTGAAGTGTTCATCACTAACCATATCACTGAAGTGGCGATATTTTAAATATCAAGAAGTTTTACCCAGCTTTTGTGCGCCCGGCGCATTCTGGTCGGTCAGCCCTGACCTGTACCACCTGCTGACTGGCTAATATTCAAACACGGTGTGAGCTGATTTTAGGTCGCATTCCGATACAAGAGATGAAGATAAAAGGGTGTTCTATGTAATTTCCTGATGCCAGGGGACCGGAGGATACGGCAGTGTAGAAATGCCGTGATGAAAGCTTTGAGTATGAATGTCGATGGCTATAAGAGTAGGGGAACCAAATAAATGGTGGTATGGACTGATACGACGATGATATGTTTAGATGGGGGTCATGGGGGTGACTACCGAGATGACGACTAATAAGAGAAGTATGGAAGAAAAAGACATATTGCGCCTATCCCAAATAAATTGGGATAGCGGCAGGAGAATGTGATTATGAGTATCCACCAGAATACCCCATTCAGAAAAAAAATCAGTTTTTATTGCAGCAATTGTGAATTCATACAGGCGCGAATTCACGAATGCGTTAACTAATAATTAACATATTTTGAATTGTCTATCGTAACAAAGATTAACATCAACGCACTTCCGTTGGATGAGTCATAGTTACCGGATACCATGGAAGACTAAATGTTTGGAGTAGCTATTGTGAATACTAAGCAAATATTAAATCTTGCTTATCCTGGCACCTACAATATTCTTAACTAGAGGTGCCCGCGACGTCGTTCGCGTGCATGTTGGAAAACAAATTAGATTTCATGGGTTTTAATCTTTTGCGCGGGAGTCTAATAGCTTTTTCTAAAATAAAAGCCTAACATAAGTTACTCCTTATAACATCAGCTATCAGCCAGTGAAAGTCCCGTCAAAATCGGTGCAGCCGTTTCGAAGATTACCCGGGACAAACAGAAAGACAGACAAAAAATTTAAAATTTGTTTTTTGTTATAAGTAGGTACTATAAGTAGGTATATGTACTTTCATACACATTTTGTAAAAAAATATTATTTTGTCATTACAAACAGACACTTCGATTTTATTTATTTGTATAGACAAGCAAGACGTCACGGAATTTGACGTACTTTGTAGAAGGGGATTCGATAAAAATGTGACATGATTTTGTCGCAAAAGGCGACTAGGGTTATGTGAAGACAAGCAGCAATGACTAATGTCCTTCTGTACACTTAATACTAATAACCTACTATGATTACAAAGCGTGGTGATTTCAGCATAAGACCGTTCGCTTAGCTGTAAAGTGCAGTACAAATACTAAGAAATGTAGTATAACTTATGAGTAATACAAAATCTGCATGAGCGGATGTTATGCATTATGCAAGTATGACTATTACTCCATTTGAGTTAAACAGTTACTTTTACATTCATTATTCTTATGTTGAAAATATCCCTAGAAGTCTGCTTAGGGCCTTTCATTTCCCTACTGTCAACCGCTTTCTCCCAATCGGCCAATCAGCACTGCAGATTATTTGACGCGGGAAAAGACTGCCATGACAGTTCCACAGATAACAAATTCCCGCCAGATAGACCATATATTTGTTAATCCCTTATCTCTTGCAAGAAGAAACCATCAGTCCTGCTCTATGGGCATTGAATATGAATTGGGGTCCATAAAATTTCTACGACCCATTAGTTGCATGAAATAGCGTCTAACTTCCTTTGCAGTTTGCACATATATCTTCGAATTCATTTGCCGTATCTTATTATATGCGTGAACTTTGCTTGAAGAGACGTATTTCAGTACAGACGCCAGCACATCAACCTACACCTAACTGTCAAATTTTCCCAATCAACATTGAACCTTATGCTTTAGCGATAAAGTTGAAAATCTATTACAGAAATCTGACAGATTGTAGTAGGTTGATGTGCTGGCGTCTGTACATAAAACGCCCACTTCTGAATCTTTCAGTAAGAATGTTGCAATTAATGGTTGAAGAGGAATAAAGATCTTATTTTAGTACGTTGTTGAAGCACAAAATAATACTCTTGTTCATTATCTTGAATATTGATAAGCCTAGTTGTCAGACTTTCGGGCCTCTGACTACCCGCAACGACTGTCAAAGATCTATGAATGACAGCCGGGTCTAACAGCTTAATGTGCTTTTCGAGGAACGGAGGTGTTTCGATATAGTAATGGATGGTCACCTATCCACATACCAGCCGCGGCAAGCGTAGCATAACCTTCGATCGATGGGTGCTGTAATTATGAAAAGAAGCTAATAATATGACAAATTTCCCAGAAAAAGTACCGTATCCTAATATAACTTTGTTTTTGACATTCCACGGTGGAAATACCGGGTCTCCCAAACGCATTCGAGGGTTATTTTACATAATAATTACATGCACCGATCCGGAACCCTCCAATGCAGTTGTGTGACGCGAAACACTATTGTCGGGGACTTTTGACAGCCAGCCAACCTTAACAGCCTTCAAATAACACACCTGGTTCAAACGATTATGAACTTTGCACCTTAGTTATAAAGGTGGAGGTGTGTGAAGACGTAACGTTGTTAGGGTGTCGTCCGATAGGTCAGTGACATGCGACTTTTAGAACTATTCATACGCGACGCCACAGATTACTGAATAGTTACTGACAGACTGACATAGAAACTCGTGATATTATACATATGGAAAACTAGAGTAATGTATGAAGATTTTTCTTTATTGGTAAGTTTCAAAAAACAAACGTTTATAATCGATTTTAGTTTGGTTAATTTCGGTCGAGCCAAAACAGCGTAGAAATCTTTGATTTACAACTTGCTTTTTACATTCCAATAATATGGTAATTTATTCAAACGTAATCATTTATTACTGCAGTAGCATAACATTATTTTATTCATCAAGTAACGCCCATAACCAAAATATAATGACGGTACAGCTATTCAAACGCAAATAAAACACATCTTTAAAAACAAACAATATCTATGTTTGGACTATTCGAATTTCGAATGCAACACGTGATACTTTTTTTTAATAATCCGCCCCGGCCAGTGCCTTTAAAAAAAATATCAAATGCGTTCGGTCGCGCCTTTTTTAACTTTTTTACCAAAGAGTATAATAATCACAAGTCACAACGTTCTTTTTTTACGCGCGATGACGCACGGTCTGTGAACTTCCTTCCATTGTGAGAATATCTCTGAAGTCAGTTCGAGCTTGGCCTAATACGGTAGTCAAAAAAATAAGTGACGACCTATTTATGTCCTGTCCTGTACGATGCATGAGATGCATCTAAGCTCGAATTCTTAAGGAAAATACAGATAAAAGTACGAAGAAAAATTTAAAACCACTTCAATATTAATAGATCATCATCTTCTTAACCTTTTCCCTATTATGTTGGGGTCGGCTTCTAACCGGATGCAGCTGAATACCAGTATTTTACATGGAGCGAATGCCTACCTGACCTCCACAACCCAGTTACTGAATAACACGTTACCCCTTGCCCCTTAGTAAGACTGGTTGGCAGACTTTCGGGCTTCTGACTATCAAAGATCTATGAATGACGGCCGGGACCAACGGCTTCGAATTTTCGATATGTGATGGATGGTCCCTCATCCACGGCCTGACTTCAACAAGCGTAGCTTATCCTTCGATCGTCCTGTGCGGCTGTTATTATTTAGCCACGAGCTCCTCCGAGTGCTTAAAATAGATACGCGTCATAAAATTAAAATTCACAAAGCGTGTAACATAATGTTAGAATTTATAATGAACAGCAATACTTATATTGAAATTGATATTTTTGAAAACAAACGGTTCATAAACATATTTTTTAAATAGTATGAGATTTTATACGGTTCAAATCCAAACTTTACAGACACTTTTGAATTGTCAAGGGGACGGACGGTCAGTCAGAAAAATGAAGCTAGTTGCCCATTCCAACAAGAGCAGATGAGTCCTGGAGTGGAGACCGCGTATCGGTAGGCGTAGTGGGGCACGTCGCCGTCGCCTAGCTAGATGGATGGCTGGGACAGACTGGATGTGGAAGGCGGAGGATAGGGTGATGTGGCGCAGCATGGGAGAGGCCTATGTCCAGCAGTGGACTGCGATAGGCTGAGTTGATTGATTGTTGCCCATTCCAAAGCGCAAGTAGTCGGTTCCTATGGAAAAGAACGGGCATGAAACTCCACGTACACTCTTTTAAAGCAAAATATTGTTGGTTCTAATGTAATTGATTAGCAGTCATACCAATGATTACACCTCCTATACCCATGTTCGCGATAAGGCAATGCTTTACGTCAACCTGTCACCATTCTCATGGAATTGCTATGAAAATATTTTATGATGTATTGAAAGAGTTACCTAGCATTTTCCTGTTCTATTGTTTTCAAAATAGTTATAATGACATAATTTAAATGGGGTAATTAAAACCTTGACGCATTAGTTGCAACTGCTGTCAACGCATGGTTAATTCGGGTGTTTTTTTTTAACGTAAACCCTATTTCTAGAACAAACTTCTATATTCTGTAGGTTTTAAGGAGTGTCGGGGGTGCGGCGAATGGACCAGTATCTCCGGGACCCCCGACTCATGGCATAGCACAGTACTGGAAGGAACAGTGGGGGCTGGTAGGAGTCCGACATAACCCTCCGTTCTTCCCAGACGGAGGGCATTCATTTTCCCACGAAAAAAAAAAGTTATTTGGACAGGATTTTATTATGATAGGACATCCCTTGATATAAAAGTAGAGGAAGACCAAAGAACTGCGGGGGTAATTGCGTAACACACTAACAATAGCTTGGCTGGCTTTCATTTTGACAGTTTAACAACATTCATTGCGTTATTACGTTGTTGAGCAGAAAATTTTTTCGACCATATGAAGCAACTAGCTGCACCCCGCGGTTTCACCCGCATAGTTTTCGATCCCGTGGGAATAACGGGATAAAAAGTATCCTATGTATCAATTCTGGTTATAAACTATCTGTATTGGTCAGACTGTATCGAGTGGACTGTATTTTTATTAAAACTCCTGATTTTGATCTCTTCATTTATTTCTTGTTGACTCTTAATGATCTGCTAGCGTACTACAAAATTTACTGGATCCCGCGCCCCTTATTATAGCCGGGTACGTGGGCGCAAGTGGCGGGTACACGTCGGTGTAAAATACATTAATTTTGTGTGACCCGCCAATCCAGTTCGTTTGGTTGGTGTCTGGTCTCCGACAGGTTTCGACCTGTCTCGACTTGTGTCGATCCTGCTGGAGGCCAGACTTCGCCAACCAATCACAATCGTTTCTTATAATTAGTTACATGCCAGTACTATTCCTAACTTCTAGATAATTCTATAGCGAGCTCGGCGTCCGTAACAATTCTCCCCCCGGCGTAGCTCGCGAAGCCTCTTCTTTCTTCTCAAGGACGACGAGTCTGCTCACTGGTCGTCGGAAGGTTCCGGTTCTAGTCCGTATTTCGACCACACGGATGCTGCCGTCAGTGGCGGGGTGCGTTCGCTCGACGATCCCCATTGGCCAGGTGTTCCGGGGCAGCGTGTTGTCGACTATCAGGACTACGTCGCCAACTTGCAGTGGTCTTGCGTTGTTCTTCGGCTCGCCGCGGGGTACCAATGTGGGCAGGTATTCACGTAGCCAGCGTCGCCAGAAGTGGTCGGCGAGCGCTTGGCTTGCTCGCCATGTTCGTCGGTCGTCCTCTTTGCACGGCCCTGTCGTGGGTAGGCCATTTGAAGACCCCAAAAGGAAGTGGTTTGGGGTCAGGGCCTCAGGATCGTTCGGGTCCACGCTGACATGGGTTAAGGGTCGTGCGTTTATGGAAAACTCCGCTTCTGTGAGGAGCGTGCTGAGGACTTCTTCAGCTGGTGCCTTTTCTCGTAGGGTGACTTTGAGGGCTGCCTTGACGGATCGTACCATTCTTTCCCACGCGCCGCCTTGATTGGGCGCGCCAGGAGGTATAAAACGCCACTCCATTCGGTGATGCAGCCCCTCGTCATTCAAGGCAGGTAGCCACTCAGCATACGCGTTGCGGAGCTCCTGGTCTGCCCCTCGGAAGTTGGTCGCATTATCCGAGTACATGAGCTGCGGCCAACCTCTGCGTGCAGCCATTCTTCTTAGTGCCATTATTGCGGAGTCCGTTGACAGGGATGCGACGAGCTCAATATGCACGGCGCGGGAGGTGAGGCATGTAAATAAGGCACCCCACCTTTTCTCACGACGGCGGCCCACCTTGACCATCATGGGTCCAAAATAGTCCACCCCGCAATTTGTGAACGGGCGGTGGAAGGGATCTAGGCGGGCGTGTGGCAGGTCTCCTGTAGCCGGCGTTTGCGGTGTCCCCTTTTGCCTCTTGCAATAAGCACAGCTTCTCTCGATCGTTCGTACGGTAGGTCGTAAATGTATGATCCAATACCGTTGACGTAAGTCATTGGTCACGCGCTCACGGTTGGCGTGACCCGCAGCGCAGTGTTCTCGTAGTACTAGAAGCTTCGTTATTCGGTGGCGGCCGTCCAGTATAATCGGCCTTTTTGCCTCTAGTGGTGCTGCTGATGCTTCGATGCGGCCTCGTACTCGCAGGAGGCCGTCTTCTATGACTGGGTCGAGCTTGTACAGTCTGCTCGCTTTTGTGAGAGGACGAGCTAACTGTATCCGCTTCATCTCTTCGCCGAAGCTTTCCTGTTGCGCTCGCTGCAGGAGTTCTTTCTCGGCGCGCTGGATGTGTCTGTGTTCCAGTCTCGTAGCGGTGCGTCGACACATGTCGATGAACGCCAGGGCTCTTGCCGCCGTTCGTACTAGCGTTTCATACTTTGAGAAGCGGGCAGGGTCGGGTAGCCAGCTGTCTCGTAGATCTTCGATGACGTGCAGAATTCCTTGTTCATCGTCTTCTGTGGGTGGCGGTTTCCCGGGCCATTGCTCCTCGGGTAACTGTAAGAAGCTAGGCCCCTGGAACCACCGATCGTTTAGGTGGATCGGCGCATTGGTAAGTCGGGTGGCGTCGTCGGCTATGTTTTGGTCGGTTGGTAGCCAGCGCCACTCTTCCTTCGAGGTGAGCTCGGCGATCTCTCCCAGTCGATGCGCGACGAATGGCGTGTATCGTCGCATGTCGTGCTTTATCCAGTGCACGACGGTGGAAGAGTCTGTCCAGT
The DNA here is from genome assembly GCA_914767645.1 of Hydraecia micacea. NCBI lineage: Eukaryota > Metazoa > Arthropoda > Insecta > Lepidoptera > Noctuidae > Hydraecia > Hydraecia micacea. The sequence continues at coordinate 4,409,074 of OU611798.1, forward strand.
ACACTGTTCTGCTGACCTCGATGCGATGTTCCTTTCGGAGGGTGTCTGCGAGTCTAGCCCCTATGACCGCCGCTTGTAGTTCCAGTCTGGGAATAGTTTGCGCCCGTCGTGGTGCCACCTTAGCCTTGGCGGCGTTCAACACGATGTTCACGGTGTCATCGCAGTTCTCTATTCTCCAGTAGGCGACGGCCGCGTAGGCCTGTTCACTCGCATCGCATAGTACATGTAATTCTATGTTCTTGTACCTTTTCGACGTGTAGTTTCTCTGTAGTCGAAGCTGGGTGATATCGGTGAGTTGAGCGAGCCAGGTTGTGAAGAGCTCGTTCTCCTCGTCCGGTATCGGTTCGTCCCATGCTATTTGAAGGCGCCACAAGCTTTGCAGTATGATCTTCGCTCGTATTGTGAAGTGGCTCAGCAGTCCTAGAGGGTCGTAAATGGACATTACTGCGCTGAGTGCTTCTCTCTTGCTCGGTGCGCGCTTTCGTTCTCGTACCGGAGCGGGGACTCGGTTCATTGAGGTATTGAAGCCGAGTTCGTCCCGTTCCGCGCTCCAGTACAGCCCGAGTATTTTGTTGGCGGGCTGCTCTCCCCCCAGTTGCGTGGGTGTGGTGGCATGCAACTCACGGGGTACGTCGCGTAGCACTGTTTCATCGTTCGCGCTCCATCCACGTAGAGTGAACCCGGCGACCGCATGCACCTGTCTTACTTCTTGTATTGCCTTCAGGGCTTCTTCCTGGTCATCGTAACTCGCTACCAGGTCATCCATGTAGTGGCTGTTCTTGATGGCTTCTAGCGCGCGTGGGCATTCTTGTCCGTGTATGTCCGCATTATAATTTCGGACATAATGGGCCATGTATGGAGAGCTGGCCGCGCCGAATATCATACTTGTCATCTTGTAGTGGCGCGGAGGCTCTGTTCTGTTGGTGCCTCTCCACAGGAACTGCTGTGCCGGTTGATCCTCAGTTCTTATTTTGATTCGTAAGAACATTTCTTGGATGTCTGCCGTGACTGCTATCGCCTTTTCTCGGAAGCGGAATATAATTCCTGGTAACGATAGCAGCAGGTCCGGGCCTTCTAGTAGTCTGTCATTCAGGCACACGTCGTGACTTCTTGCCGCTGCGTCGAACACTAATCTCTGCTTGCCGGGCTTATTCGGGTTTTGTACGGCGAAGTGAGGCAGGTACCAGCAGACGGCACTTGATTGTTCTGTGCCGTCGCATGGCGCTGCATACCCCTTTTCCAGCAGGTTGTTGATTTGGGCGCTATACTGTTCGGCGAAATCGGATGACGCATCCATTTTCTGTTCGATTTTTCTTAATCGGCGGAGCGCTGCACCGTAACTTGGTGGCATGGTGACGTTGTCGTGTCGCCATGGCAGTCCGACTTCGTAGCCACCGTCGATCTTCTTTATAGTTCTTTCGACGATAGCTGTCGCTCGTTGGTCAGCTTCACTTACGCGTGGTTCTCGCGCAATACCCAGTGCTTCGATTTTGAAGTGAGCTTCCACTAGGTCGTGAAGCCGCTGGTGGTTGTGTTGCTGTTCCTCGCTCTCATAGAGATGCAACACGTTGTCTACGTTCATGATGATGTTTCGTGGTGCGGTCCCGTGCACTACCCAGCCGAGCTGCGTTAGGGATGCAGCTGGTTGGTTGGGGCCGCCGACTCGGAGTTCTCTTGACACGATACATTCCCAGTGGTCTGTCCCCACTAGGAGTCCGGGGCGTGTTGGTTCATAACACACCTCGTTTGTTGGGAGGTCGCGCAGGTGCTCATACTCCAGCAGCGAGTTCGGAATTGACTGCTGGTGAAGCCTCAGGTTCTTCATGGTTCTTGCCTGAAGCTTGTGTGATGCGCTATTGCTGCTGATACCCTTCACTTGCACCGTGACGATCTTACTTTCTTGTTCTCGTGACGTCATATTCACCCCATGTATGTGTAGTGGTTGTGACGTCCCTTCGGCACCAATGCTGGTAGCCAGGTCTTCGTCAATGAGGGTAATGGTGGCTCCCTCATCGAAGAGTGCGTGAGTCTTTACCTCCCCCCGTGGACCTGTGATGACCACGGGGCACATCTTGAGGAGGACAGCCTTCGGGCCGGTGGTTGTTAGGGTAGCCACCGACATGACTGCCTCCTCCTTTGTGGGTTCTTCAGACTTATGTTCAGTCGCTGACTTTACTTCGGGCGACTCCTTTCTCTCTTGATGCAGCGTGGCGTGGTGAGGCCGGCGGCACTGGTTCACACCGCACGGTTTCGCCTTGCACGTGATGCGCCTGTGTTTCTTCTGGGCGCACTTAAAGCATATCTTATGCTCTTTCACTAGTTCCCAGCGTTGGTCCACGGTCATAGATTTATATTTCGGGCACTGAGTTAATATGTGGTTTTGCTTACAGTTGGGGCACTTATCCTCCTCGGTCTCTTCAACCGTTGCGTACACTGTGTTGGGCTTCTTCTTCACTGTTATGGCAGGCCTGGTCTCCTTCTTGTGTGGCGTGGTCGCGGCGCTCGTTGCCGGGGCGTATGTGTATCGTAACGCCCTATCTGCCTCACGCATTAAGAAGCGAGATAGTATCACTATTTCTGGCTCTGCTGTCCCTTCGTTGTCACAGGCGAAGTCGCACCACCGGGATCGGAGATGAGGACTTAACTTTTCAAGCACTTCACGGGTTAGCAAGGGATTATAGAGGTACCCCTTGCGGTCGATTGTCTTTAACACACATATTGTATTTTGAATCTTGATCGCGAAACTGTTTAGGTCACTGGCTGAGGCACTAGGTTTTGGCATCTTCTTCAGGTCGTCCAGCGCTTTGTCTATGATCACCTCTGGTCGGCCAAAGCACTGCTCCAACGTCTTCATGACAGCGTCCGGTTCTGTGGCCGCGTGCAGAAGTGCCGCTACTGTTTCTCGTGCTTCGCCTTTGAGGCAACTTCTAAGTCGCTGGAGGTTCTCTGCCGGTGACACGTTGTACATATTGGTCGTGTCGTAGTAGGATGCCTTGAACGGTAACCACTCACTGGCTGCACCAGAGAAAGTCGGTAGATCTGTGTGCCGAAGTCGTGGTCTCGCCATCTTCTCCAGGGTCGCAGCTAACTGGTCAATGCTGTTTCTGGCTCTCGTTGGCGTCGGTGACCTTCCTCGTGGCACATCAAACCTTTGTTGCTTCGGGTTTTCTTTGGCTTCTGCATTTGCGTCCCCCTCCCCCCGTGTACTGATGGGGTGGGTGCGTAGCCATTGGTCCACCTTCTGGTGCTGGTGTTCTTCTTGAAGTAGATCTTCATGGACGCTTTCTTGGTCATCCTGGATCACGGAGACCTCAGCAGCCAGTCTTTTCTTCACTAGATCTGCTTCAATTTCCAGCTCCTTTCTTCTGATAGTTGCTAGCTTCTCGGCCGCCTCAAGTTCGGCCAATCGTAGCCGCGTAGTCGCGCTTGTGGTAGACTTCACTGATCGCGGCGGCGACCTTATACGTCGCTGTTCTGACGATGGTCCCGCTGTAGCTACGTCTGCGGCGGTGGTAGGTCCGGCCGTACTTTCGACGTGAGGTGACGCCGGTGGATCAAGCGATAGTCGTCGTAGTCGCTCTCGTTCTATTCGTTCCGCTTCCCTGCGACGTACTGCTGATCGTAGCTCTTCGTCCCTTCGTTCTAGGGCTCGCCGCTGTTCTTCCATTTCTGCTAAGTCACTTTGACTACGGGTGACTACCATCGCGTTCGGTTGATGGCGCACAGTGACACAGCGGAAATATACAGCGGAAATATACAGCAGAAATATGCAGCAGGTAAGTTATCACTGGTTCAACTTACGAATTTCTTCTTGCTTGATCCGGGTTCGGAGGACCAGAACTGTATTGGTCAGACTGTATCGAGTGGACTGTATTTTTATTAAAACTCCTGATTTTGATCTCTTCATTTATTTCTTGTTGACTCTTAATGATCTGCTAGCGTACTACAAAATTTACTGGATCCCGCGCCCCTTATTATAGCCGGGTACGTGGGCGCAAGTGGCGGGTACACGTCGGTGTAAAATACATTAATTTTGTGTGACCCGCCAATCCAGTTCGTTTGGTTGGTGTCTGGTCTCCGACAGGTTTCGACCTGTCTCGACTTGTGTCGATCCTGCTGGAGGCCAGACTTCGCCAACCAATCACAATCGTTTCTTATAATTAGTTACATGCCAGTACTATTCCTAACTTCTAGATAATTCTATAGCGAGCTCGGCGTCCGTAACACTATCTGTATGCCAAATTTCATCAAAATCCGTTCAGTAGTTTGTGCGTGAAGAAGTAACAAACATACAAACACACTCACAAACTTTCGCCTTTATAATATTAGTGTGATGACTTAGCAATATTCTTCAAAATGACGTACTGACACGACGGATGATAGAAATATAAGAAAGAAAACATGCTGCCCCCCTAATATAAATTGGAAAAGGGCAGGAGGATAATGATCCACAGAGGAGGGTCCGGTGACGACAGCGCGTGCCCGTGTTCCCGCCGTAAGCGGCAGAGGAGGACACCGTGGAGTTTTAATGAGTCCCACATAACTGCACTATTTCCCCGTGGTAGCGCAGAATGCTTGAGCATTTATCCACGGAAAAAAAAAAAACAAAAAACTTTTTTACAAAAAAAAACAACCGACTTCCAAAAAAAACACTACAAAGTGAAAAATAACTTTAATTTCGGAAGTCGGTGTCAAAAAAACGAAAATGTGGAACCAACGACACCGACTTCCGAAATTAAAGTTATTTTTCACTTTGTAGTGTTTTTTTTGGAAGTCGGTTGTTTTTTTTTGTAAAAAAGTTTTTATTTTTCGCTTTTTAGTTGTTTTTTTAATTGTCCGTGGTAGGTATACCTGGAAAGTGCATACAGTTACAATTCCAATAAGCCCAAACACGGCTAGGATACATTGTCTTATTATGGAGATCCGGTGCCTGTCTCTTGGCTTCATCATCAGATCTGATGGTAGAATGGTTCTTATTAAACGCAAATGCTTCACTTGTTGTAGAAAATACCAAAACAGCTGTACGTTTTCCTATAAAATTTGAAGAGTTCCCTCGATTTCGTCAAGATTCCATCATCAGATCCCGACTTGTTGACTATGGGACCATTTGGGAAGTATACCCTTTCCAACAAAAAAATAATTTTTCAAATCGGTTGGCAAGCGACGGAGTTATGCGCGAACAAACCTAAAAAAAAAAAAAATACAAACATTCGAATTGAGAACCTCCTCCTTTTTTAGAAGTCGGTTAAAAAAGGAGGATAATGATGATGATTCCCGATCACGCATGGGACCATCATCCTCGTTTGTCGAAACAAGCACTTTTCAACTTTGGCACTTTACCTTATTATTACATTTGCCTTATAAACACAGTAATTCAATCCTGTTATTATCGCAGTACAAGTCCAGTGCAGGTCATAATTTACGTAACACGAGAGAAAGTAAACTGACCAACTGGGCGACCTTGCCTTAATTAACGAGTAGCGAAAAATATATAAATGTGGTAATACTATTCTATAAACGAGTTCAGTTGTAAGTAAATATAATAATTTTCTAGACTTATACACCTATTATATTATTTATTCGACTGTTGTAAAGATTTACTGCGCGAAAATTAGGACCAATTATAAATTTTACAATTATTTTAATGCAAGTTATTTTTATACAAGTTTCACTAATTCAGTATTAAAATATTTTTATTCGAAAAGGCCAAAACATCCTCAGTTGAAACTTTGACAAGTTTATTCAACAGTCTGAAATTGCCTACTCGTCTTGAGCAAGCCTGGTGATCAATGCTCGTGCCTTCTCTGTATGAGAAGAGGCTTTTGCTCTGCAGTGGGACAGTAATGGGCTGGTATTAGTATACATAATGACCAAATCTAATAACTTCAATAATCCTTTGTACAAAAAGCTTTAGAATCCGTTGTAGATGAAGAAAATCTGTTATATTCCAGTACTTTAAATTATTATACTGTGGCAATATCCTCGGCTCATTTACTTCAGTTTTATGTTTCAGAAACTCGCAACAAATACAAGGCCAATAATGGACAAAAGAGACCATAGACGATATCCGTTTCAGACATACGACTTTTGTCAGTGTACAGTGCACCTGTCATACAAACAAATGCAATTTGCGTTCGGATACCACGAGCAGTGTGTGACAACTGGGCGTAGGTATGTAATCGATTCACAATGCTAATTCGATGCGTGTATGCTTCACGATTTAGCCGGTTCGTGCCTTTGCCAGTATTGTTATAAAACGAGGCTGTATAATCCAATGTCTTGGTCACGTTTAATAATCGATTGTAGATGCTATTACTGCTAATTATGAAATTATATTTAATTTTTACGTTGCAGTTATGAATAAATAATTAAATATTATTATAATATTAAATTGCAGACTGCCTGGTTGGTTTCACAGAACAGATAATGGTTTAGCGGCTGCAAGAGCTATTGCATGAGGTCCTGGGTTTAATTCCCGGGTCTGGCTTAGTGTAATTGGGGTTTTCCATTTGTAACTCCTCTGGATTTTGTACCTGGTTGATGGCAATAGACTCGCGCCCTATTACATGAGACGTCTTAAACATAACCGACGCCGGTGCAATGAGGGTGTACTAAGGTACACCTCTGCCTAACTTTTCGGGGATTACAGGCGTGATGTTATTAAATATATAATTTCTACGTTGCAGTTATAAATAATTACATATTATTGTAGTATTAAATTGCGGGCTTTAGAGAAAGTTCTTGGAAGTAAGTATATAAATAATGGAAACGTTTACTGAATAAAAATGAAAAGTGTCTTCGAATAGAAATTACATTAGTAAAACACTTTCTCCATTTCTCTTATCGTGAACGAATCTAGAGCAGTCGACACCTGCTGGGATTTATTTGCGCTTTTTACTTTTATTTATTGTAACACGAACCTCAGGAGTGTCGGGACCACTTTTCATGCTTATCAAACCTATTGTTAGGATTCGCAGGTAAGGTAAGGTTTATTCTTTCAAGTATAAAGCACCAGAAGACATTATTTTTTGCCCTTTTGTAAACCCTACCTCATGCACATCAGCAGCGAGGGAGCTGTCACTAATGTCAACTGTCAATTCACCACGAATGGCGGGAAAAAGTGAAGCTTGCACGAAAGGCTGTGGTGATGAGCCAGTGCAGCCAGCCAACAGGATTTTACACCTTCGATCATAATTATTTCATGGAGGGTTTGTCCTCTTCTTATTTTGTATCTTTTCGTATATTAACATAGGTTAAAAGCGGCCCAGGAAGAGGTGGCGAGTCGACCTAGATGCGAAACCGCAAGGGCTGGATCGAGGTGGCTCTAGAAAAGGAAGTCTGGAAGGATTTGGGGGCGGCCTTTGCTCAGCAGTGGGACAGTGTAGGCTAAAGTAAAAACAAAGAACCATGGTTCGTTTTCTGTTAAACATTTGTCTAGTAATCGTAGTATTTGGCCAATTCTTGAATGACACTAATGAATGACGGTAACCTACTTCAAGTCTTCGTAAGACATTACATTCGTCATGCCTGAATGAAAAATGAAGGTGTTGTATTGGTCATCGGATCAATTAGTTCCGTTTCTCGATGTCCACAACATGACTCATATGATTGAACGCAAACCTTCTACTTTTAAGATAGTATTATTACTTATATATAGTCAGTCACTCCGATTAATCTCTTTCAGAGGATTTGGGGAGTCGGCTATCTTTTACCTTATTTCCAAAAGCCAATGAATACTATAAAGGCTACCAATAAAAAGATCTGACTTCCAAGCTGCTGCCAAACAAATGCAAATGCCAACCAAATGATGAAAATTCTCTTAAAAATTAATTAATCTTCATCATTTTGTCATTGGCAGCCTTGTTCCAACCATTTCTGAGTGCAGGCCTTCTCCCTTTGGTGCCATGCTTCGCTGGTCTTTACGAGTCTCAACAAAGTCTTCCTCGCGATCTTCTGTAGGTCTTCCACCAACCCACCTATTAATAAAATTACTAACTAGTATTGATGTCGATGTTGTTGTCTTTGGTCTAGCAAAATGGCGCCAAATGCCACCTCAATGTCAATGTCAACATACAGAGCAAACTTCTTAGTAAATCGTAAAGCTATTAAAAGGTGACTATCAACAAACAAATTAACACCTGTTGTGATAAAACGCGTTGAGCAATATTTTATGAATGAATGACTCACAGATTTTCCCGCCATTAGTGAGGTTTTTTTTTCTAGCGTGTTGTGATGTGACAAAGGCATCAGTTTGTAGTCATTATGTAAGCGAATAGGCTTTGTTATTGTAGGTGACCTTCTTTTGTTATGTATTTAGCTTAACGAGGTGGAATTTAGTGTGAGAAACTTCAAATTATGCAGTTTATCGTTCATCGTGGAATATGATAGTGTTTTTTGTTTTGTGTTTTGTGTTTACTTCTTTCGTTTGATTGTAGGTATATTTGAATTAAGAATTTGACATAATTTTCAAGTTATGGAACAATAAACTGAATGTCATTCTAAACAAAGTTCAAATTCCATTGCAACCAAAAACTTATTAGGACCTTTTTGTTACAAATGGTCACTTAAACATCAACTTAGGGCTGATTTGTTATTAGTGTCCTCATGAGGTATTTGCAAACTTGCATTATTTGAAGCCATCTAAAATATCTATTTATTATTAGTACCTATTGTTATATTAATATTAGCAGCCTTAGGCATCTTCTGGGCACGCTCGTTTCATCACAGACCGCATTCATCGTTTTCCATCAGGCGTGATGGAGGTCAAGAGCGGGTCCATCTATACAAATAAATAAAATTGGAGTGTCTGTTTGTAATATTAAAATAACCGCTTTTTACTAAATGTATATGGATGTATTTTTTGGAGGCTTCCGGCGACTGGGACCGCAATTAACTAGGACCGCGGTCCCAGTCGCCGGATCCTGTCTCCCTGCCTGTCTGTTTGTTCCGGCTAATCTCTAAAACGGTTGGACCGATTTTAACGGGACTTTCATTGGCAGCTGATATAATAAGGAGTAACTTAGGCTACTTTTATTTTAGAAAAAGAATTACGGTTCCGCGCAAAAAAATTAAAACGTTTTCCGTCATGCACGCGAACGAAGTCGCGGGCACAGCTAGTTCAGCAATAAAAAAAATCAGTAGGCTAATTTGATAACCATTGACGTAAGTATGTAAAGTTTTTCCTACAGAACATTTTAGTAATTACCTATTATGCGAGTGTCCCTATTTATCGCAACAGGTTTAAAATTACTACCAGGCTACCAGGAAGCAGTGATTCAGCTTTATAACGTTAATTGGAGTTGACATTAATTAGGTACATACCTACAGTCCTACAAAGTGACACTGGTTACACACACAGATGTTGTAAACACCTGCTGGTTTATGAGGGCCTGGTTCGCAGGATATACATAATTACATAACTAAAATTCCCTAGTAATAGGTTAATTCATTACCATTACATGACAACGATTTTGTAGAATATTGCTAATCCATTGCTTCATAATGTTCGAAAAATTTGTCTGCTCAACAGCGTAAAATAACGCAATGAATGTTGTTGAACTATCAAAATGAAAGCCGTTGCTACTGATAGTCTGTTACGCAATTTCGCCCCGGACAACAAGCCAGGATAGTCTACAGAGGTTCTAGCTTGCTTAGGATAGCAAGCTAGAACTTTTTGTTTTATAAAACTAGCCTTGTGTATCTCAGACAACTTCAGTAGGTAGCTATGACTCATTACATACATATTACGAGTATAAATAAGAACAACAATGTGTTCCGATTTATCACCAAACGATACAGTAACATTGTTCTCGTGTTATCACGGGTTATCATCATGCAGTGTTATGTATAATTTTATACTTACAGTTAATTAACATAAAGAGACTTATTGTATTTTTTTTAATAAACTTACTAATTTCCTTATTAATTAGTTTTTATCGCAATTTTTTAGGTTTTTAATTTATGTTCAACTTGTATGCTTATCAGCATTGTTGTTTTGGATTATAGCTGAACTGTTTTTTATATTACCTACTATACTTTAGTCATATAGGTAATCTGGCGTTACCATAACATAAAATCACGGCTGTAATCCTAGAAGAGTTAGGCAGAAGTGTACCTATAGTACACCCACATTTCGCCTATTATCTTTGTGACCCATGTAACAGGGAGCGAGCCTATTTTGCCATCAACCGAGCACAAATCCAGACTTCGGGCTGCAATTAAAAAATTCCAGATGGAAAAACCCAATAATGTATTACCCGACCCGGGAATCGAGCCCAGGACCTCATACTCAGCAGTAGCGCTTGCGATCACTAGACCTATGAGGCAGTCAAGGAGTTACTTTGCAGAAATTTATGTTAGGTATACATTATCCCGAAAAAAGCACTGCAAAAGCAATTTTGTCGGGCTAAAATTTGATTATCATCAGCCTACAGCAGTCCACTGCTGGACATAGGCCTCTCCTATTGCATGCCATTCAACTCGATTTACGGCAACTCTTATCCAGCTGCTACCAGCCACCCTGTTCGTATCGTCGCCCCACCTAGCCTGAGGGCGTCCTACCTTACGTTTGCCGATTCGCGGTCTCCACTCAAGAACACGTCTACTCCAACAGCAAAAACTTTGCCTGATCGGGACTATTACACACTTAACATGTTTAACTGCCGATTAAATGTGCACACACACGAGCGACACGCGTCGCCGCCGACACACGCTGACGGCCATCGCACGTCGCCGACACGCGTCGACGGTTGCAGTTACCTCTGCCGTCGACGCGTGTCGCTCGTATGTACACTAATCTATAAGCAGAAACCACAAAAAATATTTCAGATCTTATTTCTCAGTTTAATCTCAGCTATCTAGACTAGGTCAACATAACTGATAACCTAGTTAAACAAATGAATTTCCTCGGCCCCGTTAGGCAAAGCCACCTGTCAACATTCGGTGCACGTCTTCCAACAAACGCAGGATGAATCAACGAGTTTATGCAGCGGTACTCAACATTTTTTGGCCTTTATGCTAACTACTATAGTCATCTCGATTTAGCATGGCAATAGCGGTCATTGCCCTTTCCCTAATATCTCTCCGTAGGAACAACGACAACTATCATTAATCAGCTTATAATGTTCCCACTGCTGGGACACAGGCCTCCTCTCTGTGAGAGGGAGTGGGCCGTAATCCACCACGCGGGCCCAGTGCGGGTAAACAACCATTTACGACAACTATAGTACATGGTTTTGGACCAAAAGACCAGTACATGAGCTAAAAACTCCCGTCAGTTTTTTTACTATACGATAAGCTATGAGGTCCTTCTAATACATTTGAAATAAACCAGCCTATTTTTGTACCACTGCAGGGGAAATAAATGCCAAACATTGATTTTATCCTCTCTGACGATCAAAACATGACGTAGTCCATTAAACTTCTTTTTTTTTAGAAATGGTTTCTCGCAAGTCAACCTAGGAGGTTGTCGACAGTTTAACCGGAACTGCCTATGGTTCCTCGATAAATTAAGGCCTCCAGCCAGGACTCAAAATACTTAAAAACTAAGCGACTACACGCTAAGGGCGCCCCTAGGGCTAAGGGCGTCGCTGGGGGAGGACAGCAAGGGACCGGCTGGATCGGATAATATTAAACTTCAGTCCAACGAAACGGTAATAAATATCCTCACACAATTAGTCTTCAACTACGCAAGCTTCTGAGAGAAGAGAAGAAAGAGTGAAGTGTTGAAATTAATGAGGTCGATGATAAATAAAATGCATTACAGTGCAACGAATGGCATGCGGCAGGTTGAGTATCACTGAGTTAATGAATCAATGGAGATCACAGGATGTGCGTGGGCGGCGCTTACAATCAACGCGGTGGCGTTTCGAAAGACACGTTTCATTGAGGTCTAGCTTTTGCGAAATTAGTATCGAGATACTTATCTTCACGCTCTGATTTGTACCGGAAATACTATATTTAAAGCAATGTTAGGTCGTTTCTGCGGTTTGTATTCGGAGCTGAATGGAATGTGCGATATAACAAAGGCATATACCAAATATGCTTTGTATGTGTTATCAAAAAACATCCATTGCTTATTCCCGATGCCTTACCGATCTTAACCGTCACTCCCCGTATTTCATTTAGGAGTAGGCAGACTATTTCTGTAATGTACACCCACATGTCGCCAATGACATCACTTCTACATCGTCAACTGCTATATTAATCTCTATTAAATCTTCCTTTAATCCTTCATCTCCAAAGACCAGTAATTGCTTTGTTTGAGCAAGCAGTTGTTACTGTTTATTCATTTATCGACGGTCACGATCTGCACGATTATTTATACTGACAAATCTGTGTGGTTCTTTCCTCAAAAGACGATTTTCAACACCGATTTACATGGTGCTCACCGGGCCTTATCTGAATACCAGAGCTGTGACATTTTTAAATGTCGCAGCATCAGGCTGAGATAGGAGCTTTTTGGCCTCGACAGGGCTTTCCGTTTTTCATTTTACTTCTGTTTTTTTTTTTAAGAGTGTGTTTAGTTTAGTTTTTGATATTCCTGTGCGAGTTAAATAAATACTTTTTCTTTAATTCTTTCTCATATGATCTGACCAAAATATGTCTGGGCTTTAGCCGGTTGAATGCCGTAATTACAGACACAATTAAAAAGCCATTGTGTCTCGCGTGGATCCACGTTTAAGCATACGAAGGGTTAAAAGATACTGTGGATCTCTGAGTATGTTTCGTCCTTCCTTCTCAATGTAGTCGGAAAGGAAACACCGACCTCATCTAGTTTTTAACATTATGATTGACGAGTAAAAGTGTTATTATCATAGAAAATCTATGGTTATTATAAACACAATTACAGAAATAAAATGATATATTATGTACCTACTTTGGTCTGGGCATGACGCAGGCTTGCGATCAATATCAACCCACTAAAGGGAAAGCTGGTCGCAAAACTGTTACCTTCAAAATTTAAACGTAAAATGAATGAGTACAAACCTTTGTATTGGATCGAATTGATTCTATAGTACCTACGCTATTGGAGACAAAACTAGGTAATGAAAGTAGGTGGCTGATAGTAAATGTTTGCGGTGACCAGCTTTATTTACTACTATCTTGACCGATTTTGAAATAAATCCTGTAGGGTAATTGCGTAACACATTAGCAGTAGGAATTGCTTTCATTTTGACAGCTGAACAAGATTCATTATAGTTGAAAAACCTTCATGAAAATAGGCTGCCATAAACATCAGAATAAGTCTGTAAGTAATCTTATGTTAAAGACGAATTAATCAATGAAACCTCTCACATTTATACACTAAACATACTCAAATCAAATGACAGTAACAAACTACTTCTCTCGCCCAGCCGGTCTACACAGTTGTTTCCCATGCACCGTGACAAGTGTGTGTAATCAGCTTTATCGAAAAAACAAGCCCATCAAACGATACTCAAGACTGTTTGATTCAACGCCACTTTTAACTGTAACTACATCGCGAATGCAACTAATTGTGGCCAAGCATTAAGCCCTGTATGACTCCACACGCCGTGACTTATCAAAACCGATCCTTCCACTAAGACAGTAAGGTTGATATTCGATTGTGTCTGTGGGTAGATATGACGTTATGTCAATCGCATATCAGTTGTGAGTCAGCGTTCAATACGACTAGACGTAAGTTCTTGACCTCCCGTTATTATTCGTGGTTTCGCTTACAAACAGCTGTTAGAGACAATTTCACTTTAATTATTTAAGACTGGTGTTGATAATGATCGTATTGCAAAATCGAGCATTAAGCGTTCATCCTGGCAAGCTGTAGTAGACGGCATAAGTGCTTAAGATTGTCGCAGGATAAAGTCAGTTCGCATTACAGATATAAAGGACACACTCATTGGCTAGACATTTTATGACTTACAAAATGTAATGGCTGGTTGGACCGGTCAGCAGTACTCGTACATGGTTTTTCAATATTTAAAAGGCTCTCTCTGGCCCGAATTGAATAGGGAAAGCAGATAAATAACATCTGTAATGTGTGTAGCATAATCAGCCTATAATGTTCCCACTGCTGGGACACAGGCCCCGTCTCTGTGAGATAGTAGACCGCAATCTACCACGCGGGCCCAGTGCAGGTTGTTAGATGTCACATGTCTTCGAATTTTTGGTTCTAGGACATGCCCGTTCCTTCGCGATGTTTTCCTTCGCCGTTTTGAGAGCAGTGGTAATAAAATTATTTACACGAAGTGAAGCGCCTACCTGGGTCGAACTCACAACCTACAAATTGTAAGTCGGGACCGTTACCGCTGGGCCACCACTGCTCTTCAATTTGGTGTGGTGTTACTTAAATCGGGCGTGCACACGGTTCATGAGCCCTTTCTCTGGACCTTAGAGACCACAAGGCTTTTAACTAACCCAGAATTTCCATGCTATAACGTCTGAGTTAATCTTGATATAAAAGTCGTCTAACTGAACAGCCCTTGGGAATGTAGGGCTATAAACTTATTTAACTGTCCAGCCATAATCTTTTAAACCGGTATCCTTTTCTATTACTGATGAAATATTATTAGTCGTTATTACTTGGGACTCTGAAAATCCATGACACTGCATTTGTAAGACTTGAAGCTATTGCGCTAAGCAACTACGATAGACATTCGAATTTCTAGGCCAGTTGACCTAAAAATCCAGTTAGGTGCAAGATTGATAACAGCTACACTACAGTACAGACATACACTTTGGCTTTGATAAATTCGTCGTTTGCAATCCCAATTTTACTAATAACAACGGTAATTATAGTTCTTGTATCATGGAATTTAGGACCATCTATGTTAGTACGGAACCGTCACAAAATCTAGTCCATCTTTGCGTAGATTTCTAAGATATTTTTCGCACGCTATCGCGTTAATGTATTTGTTTAAGTGACCATATAGAGGCCAGCCTGCATTGCTGAACATAGAAATTAGTATTCCTAGCGCATTCAACGAAAACTAGATCTCAAGACTTGAGTGAAACGTTAGTGTAAAACTATGTCCTTGTCTTACTAACTTATTATTTGCATACAAACTTACATTACGTTTCATCGGTTGTAGGTCAGCAGTATCAACAGGGCATAAATACTGTCTAGAACAGTACTAATTAAAGCACAAACAAAGGCTTGGGCCATTACCGCCTGATTTCACGAATGGCGTTCCTTGAGCAAGAGAGGAAGAAGCTTCGAGACCACTCTAGCTAGGGTCTTACCTACTACAGATGAAATTTATATTCTTCATATTTCATCCCTGCCCTTATTCTAATTTATTTGGGGTCGGCGCAACATGTCTTTTTCTTCCATACTTCTCTATTAGTTGTCATCTCGACAGTCACCCCCTTCTAACCATTCACACAGTTCATCCATCGTTGCTTAGGTCTTCCCCTTCTCTTATAGCCATCGACATTCATACTCAAAACTTTCCTCACGACATTTTCCCCATTCCTCCTTATCATCGCCCATACCGCGACAGCGAATGTATATTCCTCATATTTATCTCACTGCATATTTTTAGTTCATTACCAAGCAAGAGTTCTCCTAACTCTTGAGTGAGATGACAAGTTACTCAGGCTTCAGTTTTCGATTAGCCTGTGCTTACAAACAAAGCGGGCATCACCAGTGGGACAAAGAAACGAAAATAATAATTATGTTCAATTTCAATAACCACGGCCCGCTGCTTCAGGCAAGTCAACAATGCTTTCGCTGATAATTTGATAAGTACAATACCGAACACACTTTCCTGCATTTTTCTATAATGTCCGGCGCACACGTGCTTATAACATCGACAACAAGCGTCAACAGCATGAATGGCGATTTTGGCGAGACCTATCATCACTGCTTATGCATGAACGCGCTGAGCCGAGAAGCATGCTCCCAATGTCGCTGACAAGATATAAAAATGTGATATTCTGCCATGTCTTTGCAACCAGCTTCCCGAAAGCGATTTACAGCAGTCGCAAAGCACAACGAGCGATTTAAAGCACAAGACTAATCGACTAGACTCGGGAAAACCTCATGTGCTTCATGTTACCGAATTTTATTAGATGTGTACACAACACATCAAAGTGCGCTTTCAGAGATAAACGTCAAGTAGGTAATCTATCAACGCAAGTGCGATTTGGACGCGCGTTTGACCGTCTCCACGATCATTTATGTCTGTCACTAGTAGCTGTTGCTTTACCTTGCGTCTGCGCCAGACGTTATTATACACTTTCGCAGTAAGATTACTCATGCTTGAATCTAAATGACCGGATAACGTGTCGGAAACGTCTATAATTAGCACTCTTATGTCTAACGATTCTTCCGGGAATTTATATTGGCTGAACAACCATTGATTAGTATTTAAAGCACGTTACTTTTAAACCCGTGGCTAAATAAAAACAGCCACACAGGTCGATCGATCAGGTTAAGCTACGCTTGCCGCGGTTGGTCTGTGGAAGGGTGACCATCTTTACATACCGAGACCCCTTCGTGCCTTGGAAAGCACGTTAAGCCGTTGGTCCCGGCTGTCATTTGTGGATCTTTGACAGTCGTTACGGGTAGTCAGAAGCCCGAAAATCTGACAACCAGTCTTACCAAGGGTATCGTATGATATGACCCAGTAACGGTTGTAGGGGTCAGACAGGCAGTAGCTCCATGTAAAATACCGGTATGCAGCTGCATCCGGTTAGACTGGAAGCCGACCCCAATATAGTTGGGAAAAGACTAGGCAGATGATGACTTTTAAATCGACTCCGAGATTCCTTCTGATGAGTATTGGTCGTTGACTGATTGTTTTATTTTTATTATTTATTTATTTACTCAAAACAAAGGATTGATATTCAAACTCAAACTCAAAGCATTTATTTCAATTAAACCATTTACAGGCACTTTTAAATAAAATTGTCAAGAAGTCGGTCAGTCAGAAAGTATGAAGCTAGTTGCCCATTCCAAAGCGTAGGTATTTGATTACTAGCTTTTGCCCGCGAGTTCATCCGCGAAAAATTTCGGCCCCCGACCCACCCCGTCGCATCGCATCGCCTGCCGACGCTATTACCTCGTTTTCGCTCAGCGTTCTTTCTAACTTCTTTTTTTTTTTGCGCTGCTCCTAGGTGTCCTAGCGTGATGTTAATCAGCCTATGGTCTTCCTCATGAATTGGGCTGTCAAATGCAAAAATATTTTTTCAAACCCGACTGCTAGTTCCAGAGATTAGCGCATTCAAACAAACAAACTCTTCAGTTTTATTATTAGTATAGATATAGATTTTATTATTGACCGTTAAGACGTTGGTCCTGTTACGAGTAAGTCCTGTACCTGCCGCCATGGCCAAAATTCGGTCTTAATTAAACTTTAACTGTTTAACGATAATTTAATTCAAACAGAGATTGTTTAACGTATTTTCCATACCTACATGTATTTGTTATGCAAAAGTTTCCTCAATAAACTTATACATAATTATATGTATAACACTATAGTTTACCTTACTGATGCCACTTTTTTGTTCAGTAATTTCCCCTTCCAATTATTTTCTACGTTTATTTAAACGTTCATTTTCAACATAACAATATGATTCATATTAGCCATTTTGTTTTTTTTTTGACCTTGGCACTGGCATAAATATCATATACACAACAGAGCTAAAATATGTAAATGAGAATTACGCAACTGATATAGACAGGGAGGAAACCAAACACATGTGACCAAAAGAGTGATGAATATAAATAAATGTTGATGGATGGAGAGGGAGAGGAAGGCCGAAGAAAAGATGGAAGGATTTTGTAAGGAATGATATGAAAGAAAAGCCAGTGAATGATAGCGTGATGGTTGACAGGCGAGAATGGAAGAAGAAAATGTGTTGTGCCGACCCCAAGTAACATAGGACAAGGGTGGGAAGATGATGATAGAGACATTGATAAAAATCTCCTTGTCCTTTCAATTCTTCCAGTCTGTTTTTCTTTTAATACTCCTGTTCTTTGTCTAGTCACAGAAGATGCAAATTAATTTTCAAATACTTTACTTCTCTGCAATCGACAACTTCAAACATATTCTTGTTAACGAGCGACTCATGCGCCAACAATCATCTGCCCCCAATGGCGCCTAAATTTCGGTGCCCCAACAATCAAACCACATCAGTCCATTCAATCAAATCTAATCACGCGACCGAATGTTCAACAATACATACAAATAGTATGACATCCGTATATGGCAACTTGTTATTGAACCGTAAAGCAGGTTAGAATTCGTCGTACATCGAAAGATATGATATGGTTTGACAGATGCTCGTGTAAAGAAACCCAGCAATGGAAAGTCGGCTTTTGTTTTGTTACTCCGAATTTTAATGTATGTAACCTACATTGAAATATTTGAACTACATTGATGACACTCTTATGTTTGAAAGAAGCAATGGATGAAGAAGTATCGTTAGCATGAACCATTGCGTCTTAAGAAAGCAAAGTCGTGACGCCTAATACTATTGTAGTTGTACAATAGGTGATATTAAACACCTGTGCATAGTTTGACAATAAACCGGCTGGTAACTGGTGAATGGTGATACAATATCAGCAGTTACCATTACTGGTTCATTGTCATTGTGTGGAGAAGATTATATTTATATAGTGAGGGAAACTACTTATCAAAGTTGTATTGTTTATCAATTGAACCTAAATATTATGTAATGTTGCATTAAATGATTCTGAACTCCCGCATTGAAATTTTACGTCGGTTATTAAAAAAAACAGCTGTCCAGTACATTTTGACCGCGTACGTATTGCACTTTTCTGTGAAACAGCAGATTGTTTTTTGATAACCGACGAAAAATTTCTACGCTAGCGGGTCTAGAATCATGTGCTGAATTCATTGTTACAGTTTGCACGTCGATGTCCCTAGTCCCTACCACCCTGTATAATCGTGACCGTGTAGTGGCGAAAGCAATCCAAATACATTAAGACTTAGAAAACATACAACATAATCAGCCTATGTTCCCACTGACTGCTGGGACACAGGCCTCCTCTCGGTGAGAGGGAGTGGGCCGTAATCCACAACGCGGGCCCAGTGCGGGTTGGTAATGTCACATGTCTTCGAATTTTTGGTTCTAGGACATGCCGGTTTCCTCACGATGTTTTCCTTCACCGTTTTGAGAGCAGTGGTGATGAAATAATTTACGCGAAGTAAAGCGCCTGTCTGGGTTCGAACCTACGACCTACACCTCGTAAGTCGCGGCCGTTACCACTGGGCCACCACAGCTGCTCTCGAAAACATGATATTTTTAATAGCTTTAATTTCGATGTAAACAAGTTTTACAAAGTCTTGTTGCGTATAAACAAAATTGAGGAGGATAATGTATGAACTATGATTTCCCTAAATCTGGAGCTCCCCTATTCGACCTACTGACTCATCATGAAGCTAATCAATTTGATTTGTTTTAACATTCCCGTTCGTTATGGTAATTTGTGACGGTAATAAAACTTTGGGTTGACTTTAATATGATAAAGCTTTACTATGATAAAGCTGAAGAGTTTGTTTGCTTGAACGCGCTTATCTCTGGTATTACCTGTCGGATTTGAATTTTTGAAATAATATTTTTGCTTTGATAGTACAATTCTTGAGGCAGGTTATAGGCTATTTAACATCACGCTACGACCATAAGGAGTCGAACAAAACAAAAAAAGTCCGAGTAAACGAAAACAAAGTAAGAGCGCGAGCGGACGATGCGATGCGACGCGTTGGATCGGAGACCGAAATTTCACGCGGACGAAGTCACGGGCAGCTGCTAGTGTAATGTAAAGTAAGATATTTTACTCTAGGTTTCGAGTCTTAACAATATTTTGCACGGTCAACAGAGCGAGAAGATATTTTTTGTGCTGTAATGTATTTTTTTATGATTCTTGTTAAGTTAAGATTGGGTCTCCAAATTAGATTTTACATGAATAACGTCACTAAGCTCTCGCAAAGGACTATACGGTGAGTAGTTAACAAAACCTAGCAATGTAATTGAGATTCTTGCGAACTAAGTACGATGTAGGATGATATGATTAAAATGGGTTCTGTTTAAATTCGAACTGTACGGTTCGTACACTTGCAGAGTTGGGTTCGTACACTTGCAGAGTTGTTGTTGGAGTGTGTGGAGAAAAGATCACGAGGTTGATGGCACTTAAATAAGTTTAATGCACCCAAGTTATGTACAATAATGCACAG
This sequence comes from Hydraecia micacea, assembly GCA_914767645.1. NCBI lineage: Eukaryota > Metazoa > Arthropoda > Insecta > Lepidoptera > Noctuidae > Hydraecia > Hydraecia micacea. The sequence goes on from OU611798.1 coordinate 4,429,254, forward strand.
TTGGCGATTCCTTTCTCTAGGTCGTTTACTCAGTTATTAGCTATATCACACTGCATGTTAATTAGGTGAAATATGACTTTAATACCTAAGCAAAATGACGCGTGTTCGTTCGCAGCGTCAACAAAATGTTATGAACAGCTGAAGACTGTACACGAACTATAATAGGAGTTCAGGAAGTTAAATAAGTTTCAGGTAAGTAAACTAAATGGAATCCAATCCAGAACCTACTGATCGGGAGAAGACACTGGCTCCTGTAACACAGGTGTTGTTACCTAGCGCAGGAGTCAGGGCTTCACTTTGTTTGTACACATTTTTATGCCAATAAATTATTATTATAAAGGATCAAATAGTTTTTATTTGAGTATCTGCACAACGTTCGACTGAAAACACGGCGAAAATACAATGACGAAATCATTGTCGCCCAAAACTGTTTCAAGTTCATTTGCAAAAGAATGCGAACAATATAATCCCATAATTGATGTTGAAGACGATATCTTGAAACATGGCAGAACGAGATTGACTTTCTCCACAATTTGCTGCATTACCATCTAGAGTGCAGTCGGTTGCAACACCCGGACGACCTTTAAGCGCTGTTTAAGCAACGATATATGACTTGGTCCAAAAAGTCAAAGTAATTACGCGATTGGCATCTTTAAGTTATTTTGCAGTCTGTCTGAATGTATAAAGAGGACCAACAAGTTGTTTCTTGACTAAGGTGCATATCTCATTTAGACCAGTGGGTTATTGCACACACTTAAAATGACAACTGATCGCAATGTCTTTCATTTTGACAGTTTAGCCACATTCATCTGTGCTATATATTTACGTTGTTGAGCAGACGATTTTTTCAAACCTATAAAGCTTGGTTAGGAATTTCCATCAAAATCCTTGGATTGTGATTGAAAGTGTGTTAGGCAATTAGAGTACCTACAGTTTACGTAAATAGCTTTTAAGTATTGGCAATCATTTTGATTTCACTGGTCTTTCTGTCCGAAATGAGAGTACCAAAATAACTGTGTTTTCCAATAGCCTAGGAATCTACAAAGTTTAGAATGAAGATGTTATTTTTTGGCACCATCGTCGACTGTACCATCGCTTACCATTAGGTGACATAGTGGTAAAACAGAAGCCTATCGATTATAAAACATATTAACTATATAACCACAGCAGTTAACGCGCGCTTCAAAATATGTTACATTCATTTTGGAGGGCGAAGAAAAGATGGATTGTGTGAGGAACGATATGAAAGAGAAGGGAGTGAATGATAGCGTGACGGTTGACAGGGGAGAATGGTAGAAGAAAACGTGTTGCGCCGACAATTAGTAACATGGAACAAGGGCAGAAAGGTGATAAATTTTGCGATAATTTTCGCTCGAGAACCTGGTATACAAAAGCCGTTTACAAAGACACATCTCACCAACTTCCTTCCAAACCGACAATTTGTAAAGCCGGTAAGACCGCAAGTGAACAGTTAACTTGATTCCACATTACTTAACCGTTACGAGCGCGGTGCATTCTTACCTAAGCTCCATTGAGACCGCGAGAATCAATTCACATTGTGCGAAGTGATATATTATACTCGTACTTAATAAAGATGTTCGCTTTTTCACGGCAAATTAGGTACAAAAGAAAGTTGATGGAAAGCGAAAGACCTGATTGATGGAAAGCGGTGTAGCGGATTTAATGGCTTTGATCCACGGTTTGGGTAAACTATGACCTAGTTTTGTGAAAATGAGGTTTTCCCATTGGTTGGATCTGTACTCTTTCTGGTCACCTTTTACAAAGAAGCGTCATTGTGTGTGAACGACTTGGTGGTCAAGATACTGTTAAACGAAAACTAAAGAAATGGTGTCCTAGAACCAAAATTTTGAAGACATGTGACATCTACCAACCCGCATTGGGCTCGCTTGGTAGATTACAGGCCATTCCCTCTCGATGAGAGGAGGTCTGTATCCCAGCAGTGGGAATATTTTAGTTATGCTATGCTAAAGAAATGGTTAAACTAGAAAGAGATAGCTGATCACTAAAGCAGCATTTCAGATTCCAGACGATGATCGATAATGAATTCAGTCTCAATAACAAATTCTACCGAGTCTATTTAGATCGGAATACTCACATATTATTCCTTTAGTAATTCTCTGGAGCTTTTTCCTTCTCTCGGAATTTCATTTAGAATGCTTTTACTTCTGGAAGCATAATCTGGCAATAAAAACGTTGCGACTTACAGTAGGGCTAGGGAATTCTAGTTAAAGTAGGAATGTAAGCAATCAGCATAGCTACATTAGTTCGAAAACAAACAGAGATGAAATTACAGTGAGGCATAAAGCGTGGAGATCCGCAATGATCCAAACTGGGTTAACTGAAGACAATAGACCAATTCTGTGCCTTTGAATAAAATTGTCTAGTCAACTCTTGCAAAGAATACGGGCCCGAACGCGCCGTTTGCGTTAAATTGAGACTTCCTCTGCCCTAGTCTCGCCTCTCGATAAAACAAGAGGCAGCCACAGGCAAGGGCCGCAGTCTATTGCAAAGGGAAATGCTCAATTTAAAATTAAAGAAGAGATTTACCTTTGTCCTTAGATTACTTGTACCAATTAGTCTGGAGACTGAGCACTTACATACATAAAGTTTTCGATTCCAGATTAACGCGGAATAAGACAAAGAATGACATGAGGAGAGAGGAAACTCATGTGACTAAAAGAGTGATGAATATAAATGCTGATGGATGGAGGAGAGGAAGGCTAAAGAGAATATAGAAGGATTTTGTAAGGAATGATATGAAAGAAAAGGCAGTGAATGATAGCGTGACGGTTGACAGGGGAGAATGGAAGAAGAAAACGTTTTGCGCCGACCCCGAGTAACATGGGGCAAGGGTAGGAAGATGATTATGAAGTCAAAATAATGAAAACATCATTTTGTAATATAAAAATCGGGACTATGTATAACTAGACTATGCAGTGCAGCAATGGCAGGTTGCCTGAATCTCTATTTATAGTTCCCGATATCACAATCCACAATTGAAAGCAGTTCACGGTCGGTCGTAGGCCTCATGAAATTAAGAAAATCACAGAGTGCCGCTTTCGTAGATGCCTATCCTGACGACATACTAGTCTAAAGATGTGTCCAAAAAACGCAAAAGTTCGGAACGACACATGTCATATAGTGTGGCTGTGTGGTCAGCAAAAAATCGCTAAGCGACAATCGGTTAGACCAAGACACGATTGATACCGATTATCCAATTTCTATCCGAAACCGCATCAAATGCGGGCAGTTACATTCAAATTCAATTACTATCCTGTGCTCTAAAGCTACCTACAATCACGCTAAAACTTTTACAGCTTCACCCCATAAAAGAAACAAAAAAACTAAATTCAGGTTTAGGGCGCACTAAAACAGGTATTCAGTTAATTAACGTACCCAGGATGAAAGTACGCGTTCGGTAGTAAAATGATCGTAAATGAAAAGGAAAATTTACATTTCTAAGGTATTCCAAGTGAATCGTAGGCTGTCAAAATTGTTTACGCAATTATAGGCCGTATAAACAATAGATTAGAGTTTATAATGCTCCTTGTTAATTGTAAAGGAGTCACTGACCTGGGTAGTTAGGGTTTTCAAGAAGTCTGTGTCATGTCAGGCTTGTTATTGCGCTGTGAGCTGTGAAATGAAGTTTTTGCCTGAATACTTGTTGAGTACAAAGTAGGTATTTGACTTCAAAAGAAACCGTACTTTTTGAGATGAATCATCACCCAATTTTTTTTTAATTTTTAACTAAATAAATACCAATTGTTTAGCATTCGTTGATTTAAACATCAATTGATCAACTCAGCCTATTTTAGGCCATTGTTGTTATATCTATCTTCTTCTAAGTGTGTCGATGTCAAATATTGTTTGAAAAGAAGTAAAAATTTTTGTTTGGCTCAGTACTCAGCAACGGTGACACTATTCGCTGACGCAGACATTAGATCCTCACGTGTTCAGGTGACAGGTCTTGCGACGCAAGATGAAAGGTGGGCTATGGTCAGCGGGGAGACGCCGCATATACAATCAAGATCGGAACCATCCGAGAAACCCCATCTGTGAACATTGTCATACAAAGAACAGCAGGGCAATTGCGTAACACACTATCAGTAGCAATGGGTTTCATTTTGACAGTTTAACAACATTCATTGCGTTATTTACGTTTCTAAGCAAACACATTTTTCGAACATTTGAAGCAATGGATTAGCAATAAACTTCAAAATGATTCAAATTGACAGTAATAGTGTGTTACGCAATTAGGGTGCTGATTAGCTTGAAATCAATCAAAAGTCTAACTGATTGGCTACTTTGAGCAAATCCTGTCAGTAACCGGTCAAGCGCGAGTCAACTTGCGTGACCAGTCCCTATAATTTTAAAACAGTTTCTACTTGACAACTGTCTCGAGAAAATTGCTAACGAACCGTGTAACCGTTTGAAAATAATGCTTTGTAGAACGACGAGAAAATTTGTCACAAAACTATAATGTTATTTGAGTTGAAACTTATCGACGAAAAAAATCACTAGTCACACCAGTATCTCGCACTTCTGCGTAGCCTTTTCCCAACTATGTTGCTGTCGGCTTCCAGTCTAACCGGATGCAGCTGAATACATGCAGCGACTGCCTATCTGACTTCCACAACCCAGCTACTGAGTACACGATCGCTTGGTAGGACTGTAGTCCGATTTTTAGGCTTCTGATAATGACAGCCGGGCCTAAGAGCATAACGTGATTTCCGTGACACGGAACTTCAATTTTCATTTCTGCATGCTGATAAGATTCTTGAATCATTCTTGACAAGTGCTAATCTTAGGTGTAAATGCCACACTGGGCCTAAAAGCTCCTCACAGCCCTGATACTATTAGACACAGAGGCAAACAATAAAAACGTTTTAATTACAAACTAAATTAAGTCTGTTGTAAAAGACAAGTCTACCGCCGGTCAAGAGCCTCCTAAATCTCCGTACAAAGATACTATGGAGAGGGTTCAAGTTCGCAATGATAATTTTGGTCCTGTGAAGCTCCAATGTTTATCGAACCTGGTGTTTTAATAATTTTTCAAATAGTTTGGATTAGGCAGAGGTGCAGTACACCCACATTTCGCTAGTTATGTTTAAGTCCCATGTAACAGGGGCGAGCGGCGAGCCTATCAACCGGGCACGATTGTACTATAGGTAAACCTCTGCCTAACCCTTCAGGGGAATACAGGCGTGATATTACGGTTTAGTTTAGGCTACAGCAGTTTAGTCTAATTTGGCTGAATCGAGCTTTTCGCATTAACTGTCTTCAAACTTACATGGACTTATACTAGCTTTCAAGTGGTCGCATCTAGCCATAATTTCATTACTCCTGCACCGTAATTGCGTAACACACTATCAATCACAATCTGAATCATTATGAAGGATATTGCTAATCCAATGCTTCAATCTTCAATATGTTCGAAAATGTGTCTGCTCACAACGTAAATAACGCAATGAATGTTTTTGAACTGGCAAAATGAAAGCCATTCCTACTGTTAGGCTAGGCATATCTTTGGCTACAGAATTCTTTGTTGTTATGACACATTTGACAACAACGGGATTTTCCTCTCGTGAGTTCATCATAATATATAAATATGTCTGTGTAACTTAGTAGGTTTTGTTGAGGAACATGACAGTGCATGCAACCTTCATGAATGGTAAACAAGTCAATGTTTGCATTGAATAAATCCGGGAAACACTGATAGAGATTACAGTCCAGCCTACGCGGATATTCCGAAATAACATTGTATACAAAATATTATCAAAGGATGCAATGCACATTACAAACCAGGAAAAATAAAGGAATTGTGCGGATAACATAGTAATTGTGTGATGATGTGATTAATCAGTTAGCGAAGCCACCCATAATGGGTTAACGCTCTAACTTTTAATTTCCAGCACGTTTTTCTTCGTCATTTCAATAATGTTTGTGGAAAGAGGGACTATGGTCTTGGCACCTCCGAAAAAACGTCAAAGATGGCGACACCTGTTACTTCCAAGTTCAAATTAGCCGTTAAAATTCTGTCATGGCCGCCACTTTTTGTCGCCACAGAAATTCCGCGAAGAACTCGCGCCTAACCGGTTTTTGTTTATGTGATTTAAATGTTATATAAATGCGTATAATTTCGGTGAGAATTATTGTACCCATATGTCGTAATAAGGCCGACACTGTTTTACCGTAAAGTTAAATCGATTTAGTTTGAAAACTAGGGCAAATATTTAAGAGACCATTGTTGCGGATCGAAGCCGTTCTTTAAATAGCAATTAATATTATCGTAATAGATTTGTTTCGGTTTTAATTAATGTACAGCAAAAAATTATCAACTAAGCAAAATATTGCTTGAATGAAATTTAAGAATGAGATCTTGTTGCAAATACTACTCAACTGTGTAAACACTTCTAGATTGACATAAGGTATCTGTCACAAATGCGCATCAAAATGATGTTATCCAGCTAGCAGTTTATAATTCTATTTATACTAGCTGTGCCCGCGACTTAGTTTGCATGTCGGGTATCAATAATGTGTCGCTTAGAGAAAGTGTAGGTAACTCCTCCATCGAAAAGGAAGAATCTTCTTCCTCTTTTTAAGTTTTTTTTTTGTGCGGAACCCTAAAATAGAAGCTACTTCTATTTTAGTCCTATGTTACTCCTTATAACATCAGCTATCTGCCAGTGAAAATCACGTCAAAATCGGTCCAGCCGTTTCGGGGATTCTCCGGAACAGAAAAACGCAACAATGTTTTAAATAGTTTTTTTATCACACCTATTCAAAAAGAGCTAGTGTATTCTTCGTAAACAGGGACAAAAAGGGACTAAAAGTGATTTGAATTTGGAATGAGGATATTGTTAGTAAAAGTTCCAATCACCAAAGAGATCAATCACGAACATTGTATGAACAAATAACAGGCAGGCTGTATTGATAAAGTAAAACGCGCGCGAGGCAAATTAAAAAAAAAGATTGTGAAGCAATAAAAAACGCGCGAAAAGCATTCTGCCTTAATTCGTAATATTGTTTACTCAAAATTGTATGTAAATAAATAAACGTACTATTCTTATTCATAAGTTGCAGTTACTTCTTTTTTTCATAGAGGGTGATAAAAAGTAGTGTCCACCTCGGGAGCAACACTATTTTAAGCCAGAGTGACGTACTTTGAATCCCTCGCCTTTAAAATAGTTGTTTGCTCCCTTGGCAAACAATCTACTATTTTTCTTATAAGTAAGTACCGTTTATATTTTCATAATTATGCATTTAATAAAAATTTGTTATTTTGACAATACAAACAGACACTTCGATTTTATTTATTTGTAATACCTAGTTGCGTCATTGACTCAGGTAAAGGCCGATATTTGGGGGAAAGTGTCGTTTCCTATTAGGTATGCGCTTTTATAATTTATAACGTAACAATATTATCGTGGAAGTCCCCATTGAATTTGCATTTACGTAAGTTGTGCCTTGCACAATCAAAAGGATGGAGCTCTTCGATCGAACTGAGGCCTTCTAAAGGCAACTGCTGCTTCAAAATCATGCACTAATTTCGACAGTCCATTAGAAAGATAACGGGTCGGTGTTGCAACACCCGTCACTCGCATCTGCACATCTTCCGTCCCTTTCACATCCACGAGCTTCGCCGAATGCCTTGTTTTGCCCGTAAGTTTGTTTGCTTATTTTTTTAGGATACCCATGTCATTTGAGAACCTTCGCACCTTTGAATATTTAGATTGTGGAGCATCTGCGGGGTTCTTTTTTGCATCATAAAAGCTTTTTATATTCGCCTTATTTTTAGAACTTTTAAAGATAAAAGGACAATCATTTTAAAACCAGGTTTTGATTCCCTACCATCCTGCCGGGTGATTGCGAAAAACACATAAAAGGGAATCGATCGCAATGACTCTCATTTTGACATCCATAAGCAATATGGAGGAGCTTATGGCTAAGTAATAGGTAACAGTCGCACGGGTCGATCGCTACGCTTGCCGCGGTTGGTCCGTGGATGGGTGACCATACTGACCTTCTTCACATACCAAGACCCCTCCGTAACTCGGAAAGCACGTTAAGCCGTTGGTCCCGGCCTGTCATTCGTGGATCTTTGAGAGTCGTTACGGATAGTCAGAAGCCCGAAAGTCTGACAACAAGTCTTTACCAAGGGGTATCGTAATTCGTATTACCCAGTAACTGGGTTGTGGAGGTCAGATAGGCAGTCGCTCCATGTAAAATACGGGTATTCAGCTGCATCCGGTTAGACTGGAAGCCGACCCCAACATAGTTGGGAAAAGGCTAGGCAGATGATGAAGCAATTGTTAGCATAGGTTTGACAAATTCTTCTGCTCAAGAACGTAAGCGACGCAATGAACAACGCCGAACTGTCAAAATGAAAGGCAACGCGATCGATTGCCATTTTATATGTTTCGAATTATCCCAGTGGAAACCCTATAAAAAAATTATGACGATAACCGATAAAACAATCTAACGGGAAGAAAATAAAACAAAGCCTAACAAAAATAAATTGATAAAAATATGAATAATATAAACAGTCATCACTCATCAACATTACCGCGGCGGCACACGGAAGTTTCAAGTTAATACATTATTTAAACGAACAATTTATTTCCATCATTCAGCAGAATTAGACTTTAAATAACTGTAACAAAGTTGAACGCATTAAAAGTGGGTCTTGTTTAATTTCTATACACACCTGCGCTAACACAATTAACAAAGGCAGGTGTGTATAAATACAGAAATTCAAGGCACCAATTAATTTTATATTTTGTGGTAGCTAGGTAAAAGTTATAACAAGCTCTGCAAACTCCCGAGTGAATGCACTTCTTGAACATGGCAACACAGCATGCTCAGACGCGCTACGCGGTTTTAAATTTAGAAATGCTTTCCATCTGACATCTCGCTGTTTCAAAATTAGAATAGTGCTTGACGGTCCCTTTTGACTGCCAATACGAAATCTGAGCACTCATTTTGAATGGTACAACAGGAACTAATAACCTAACTTTTAAGAGTGTCCATGGAGTTTCTTGCCCGTTCTTCTCCAAAGAAACCTACTACGCTTTGGAATGGGCAACTAGCTTCATCATTCTGGCTGACTGACCCCTTGACAATTCAAAAGTGCCTGTATTTGGTTTATCTTTACACTAATAATAAACGAAGAGTTTGTTTGAACGCGCTTATCTCTGGATTTGAAAAATTCTTTTTGCATTTGATAGCCCAATTCTTGAGAAAGGCTATAAGTTATTTAACATCACGCTATGACCCTTAGGAGCCGAGCAAAAAGAAAAAAATTAGAAAGAACGCTAACCGGAAAATAAGTCTTGCGAAGTCGCGGGCAGAAGCTAGTTTGTAATAAATGCTTTGAGTTGGTTTGAGGAGCTTTTTATCTGGCTTCAATAAATTTTAATGGTCCTCCAATGTGATCATACATATTAGGTACATATCAACATGACAACCACTTAAAGCATTTCGTGCCGACTATATTTATGGCGGGTACTGAACATTGAGAACATATTAAAGTGAACTAAATCACTTGTTTTAAATTGCTACTATTTACCATACGTTGGGACAAGGCCAGTTGATAGATTATGATCTACATCGTTGCTAGAACTTTACCATTCACTTGAGCAGAAAGCCGTAGTAATTAAACGTAGATAAGTTATTTTTATCGTTAATCTAAACCTGGACACTAAATACTGGTCCTTAGTAGCTAAGCAAGGATGCAATAGGATTAATATATCAATCTGCCTAGCCTTTTCCCAACTATGTTGCTTATTATGGTCAGCTTCCAGTCTAACCGAATGCAGTTGAACACCAGTATTTTACATGGAGCAACTGCCTAACTGAACTCCATAACCCAGTAACTGGGTAACACGATGCTCCATGGTCAAACTTTTGGGTTTCTGGCTACTGAAGCTTTACGAATGACAGCCAGGAATAAAGGCTTAACGGGTTTTCCGAGGCGCGGAGGGGTCTCAATATGTAATAGATGGTCACCCATCCACGAACCAACCGCGGCAAGCATAGCTTATCCATTGATCGACCGCTGCTGGTATCAAAATAGATTAATCAATGTTATATCTTAAATGTTTGAATGAATGATAAACTGCGTAAGCGCACACTACTTATCTGCAGACAGCTAGACCGCATTATTGCCGTATCGCGGAAGAGTACCGCTGTACCAGTTTATCTCAGTTGAGCATTACAACATGCGCAGGATCATAGTATTAGTACCTACTCGTCTTGACGCGGTATCAACTCGAGTATCTTTAGAGTTACATCGTGTAGAAATTAAAGGTATAATACTTATCTATACTTACTTAATGTTATAGAGGTAAAATTTGTGAGTTTGTATGTAGGCGGTAATCTTCGGAACTATTGATCTGATTCCGAAAATTCTTTCACTAATGAGAAACTACAGTATTGCCGAGTATTATAGAATATATTTTAAAACAAGAAATTTCACGTGAACGAAGTCGCGGACAGAAGCTAGTTAAGCATAACACACATAGAAATCGGTCGCACAAGGCGGAAACCCATGTAACAAAGGCACTTTGGCCTTATTGGAAACACGGAGTACAACTTCCATGGCGGTCCGACGTCCTTCCTTACAAGTTCTAATAACTGATCACGCTAATTATTGCAAGAACAAACGCGCCATTTTGCTAAAATCCACGTAACTGCGTACTAATTCGTTTCACCTCTAATGTTTTGAAGTGTAAACAAACGCCTACATTAAAATTGGAGTAAAGGACTAATACCTAAAGGCCTATTCTCCTATTTTAAAACGTTCAAAATCTAGTCGCTGTCTCATCTCGGCGACAAACAAATGTCAAAAAGTTGTCAAAAATGTAGGGAAATTAGAAGTATTTTTGAGAGATTGAGACTGAGATCAGACTGTGAACGTTCTCAAAATTACGAGAATTGCCCCTCAGATTTATTTAATAAATATTATTTTCACCACTTCACTAAAAAAAAAAGTCTTGGTAAGTATTTATTATTACATATATTTTTGTTTTGTTTATGGGCCACGCGCCTTCGAGCGGGGTCCAATTTCATCGCGGCTGACCGCTATGGCGGCCAACCGCGAAGAAACCGCGATGAAACCGCGCTAAGCGGTTGGACCGCTCAAACGAACCGCCTAGGCAGCCAACCGCTAGTGCGTAAGGACCTTAACTGCTTCTGCCTGCAACTTCGTCCGCGTGAAATTTCTTGTTTTAAAAAAAAGTAAATCCTACAGCTGTCCCCCGCGCCGTTACTTCGTTTTCGCTTAGCGTTTTTCCTCGGCTTCTCAAGAATTGGGCTATCAAATGCAAAATGTGTTTTTCAAATCCGACTGGTAGTTTCGGAAATTAGCGCATTCAAACAAACAAGCTTTTCAGCTTTATTATTTTAGTATAGATAGATATCAAAGGGTAGTGTTCAATATTTGCGTGGTCCTTGGGTACAAGCACCTAACCAAATTGGTCCTTTTATTCAATCAGTAGCGTCTTTTCTTTTTCAATTTTCGATGTACAGTTTACCGTAGGTTCTTTATGTTCTATGTTAGAAGGTTTGGTTTCCGCACTTAGTCCTTCAAGTGGACCATTGTGTGTGGGTCATGGCGGCCGTCGGTGGTTATTCCAACCAGCCCACATCCCTCCAGAAGATGATTACATATCCTGGTCTGTTAAGAACACCCGTGTAAGATCTGGGCGTCCCGAAGGTTTCTGACCTAATCTGGCTGACGCCTGTGCACTCAAAGAGCGCATGCGCAACGGTTTCCTCAGTACCGTAGGTTCTCATTGTCATACCTAAATGATTTCGTATTACTTAAATAAAACGATTACCTTTTCGTTCGAGGGATCATTATTTTAATTTTCTGATGACTCACGGTTTTCATTTCGCTGTAAGTAATCGTAATATTCGTTGAATATTTCTTTTCTGGCTTTTGACCTTATAATATCGATTGACCTTTCATGAACTGGATTTAAAGTAGGCTTACGAAGCGAAATAATTAAAAGTAAGCCACGCTAATTAATACTTCGTAATCTTCTTGGACGATACTCGCAACTCAAAAGATGATTTGTAATTAGATTTTTGAAAGTTCTAGGTTACATTACTTACGAAGCCCCGGTTTGTGAAAGCTTGATCAAGTTTGTTAAATAAACCCGCTAACAAATATCATGTCATTGGTTGTGGAATCCACGTTATAAACATCAACAAACTTCATACGGGGTCATCTATAGAGTGTTAACTCCAAAAGATCGGACAAATATTATGAACATAGATCCCATGCCGATTTCGGCTACGGTGACTCAATTTGTTTCCGACAACAATAGGTTCCGGGCGTGTGCTCTGTGGCTACTGTAACCTATCTCGGCTGTAAAGGTCTTGGTCATGGCCATTGTGGTAATTATATTGTATGTTGGAACGTGATTCACTCTTGAGGTGATCCCGCCTGCTGCTCAGATCCCTGTTCCGCTGGTCTTCAAAGTCATGAAATTATGAACGTGGTCTCTGACATAAGAGTTCAGAGTATGTTTACGATGACACAGTATAAAAATTATGCAACAAATTTAAAAAAGGCATTTTTGTTAAAGACCCTCTACATACATATTTCGGAGTATGTTTGGATTTGTGCCCGGTAATGTGTACGCACGGATCTCATTGTAGATAACGGTAGCACCGTTTTATCACCAGTACATCCCATAGTAGTTCAGTATACCTCTACCAAACCCTTTGGGAACTTCAGGCGTGTCGGATGTGCCCTAGTTACCTATCATTTGTATGTCAAAACGCGTGATTAATAAGAAGGGTCAACTCAATACCTAACGTATTTCAGCAAGGTTAACAGATTGACGATGACGACTACAACTTTTTATAATAATAATTAAAAGTAATAAATTGTCGAAACTGCAGAATAATTAATTTAAAAGTTGATGAGTTGTTGTTTTTGTTGAGTTGGGTTTTGTTGGTTTGTTTTTTAGATGTATGAACGTAAACGAAGCAACACGTGCTTCGATCCTTATGTAAGGATCGAAGCTAGGCCAGTATTACTTAATTAGACTGCTAATTCAGATTTTCAAAGTATTAATTTAAAAGCAAGTAGGTACAGACGCCAGCACATACAACAATCTGTCAAATTTCTTTAATAGGTTTCAACTGTATCGCTAAAGCATTAGGTTGAAAGTTGATTGGGAAAATTTGACAGTTTCGGGTAGCTTGATGTGCTGGCGTCTGTACATTATTCTCTTTGATTTATTTAGGTCATTAATGACACACTATCACGGTGACAATGCACTATACACTACTTACGTCTATGACTAACTTGGATGCAGTTGAAATAGGTACCCAATGTTAGTAAAAGCGCAATGAACTTGGGCATGACATGACAAACAGGAAAACAAATCAACGCTTAGTAAAAATACTGCAACGTTTCCAGCAAGGGAAAAAACACTTGATTCATATTAATTAATCAATTTGTAGTTCGAACCTCTACGGCGTCTAGACAGGCCTAGAGTCCTAGACGCAGTTTCCATAATTCATCACAGGTAAATAAATATAGTTTTATTTTTCTCCGTGGATACAAAAACCTAACAATCCGGTTGCTCAGATTCTGTGCGACTTGGAAAAATAGTAGACGTCGACAAACAACGGCAAAAAAACCGTTAAAAGAGCACGGTTTTACAACGCGGTCAAAATTTAAAATGGCTGACCTTTCAAAAGTTCTTTCGCGATGCCACATACTAATAAAATACACAATTCATTTGAGTTTTCAGCACAATGCGATACACTTTTTGGTTGTCATGAAAGAATAAAGAGAAATATTTAAGGATAGTTTTGAGTATAAATTTCGATGGCTATAAGAGTAGGGAAGACCAAAGAAACAATGGATGGACTGTGTATTCACACAGTCCATCCATTGTTTCTTTGGTCCACTTTGGTTAACCTAACCATATCACCGAATGGTGATATGGTTAGAAAGGGGGGGGGGGGAGGGTGACTACCGAGATGACGACTAATAGAGAAGTATGGAAGTAAAAGACTTGTTGCGCCGACCCCAAAAAAATTGGGATAAGGGCAGGAAAATGACGATAAAGTGAAATATTTACGTCCTTCGAGCTATCCTGGGAGAATTCCAAGATCCGACCCGAAGGACCAGGTAAAGTAGGTAATATACGACCTGACTCCTGCATGTTTATGTATCTGCGATAAGAATGGTCATTTCTAACACTTACGAAAACCATTCTGATATTACAGAAATGATACTTCCAACAGATTCATATTATCTATACTAATAATATGTTTGTTTGTTTTTGTTTAGCCTATACTGTCCCACTGCTGGGCAAAGGCCTCCCCCAAGTCCTTCCAGGAACTCCTTTTCCGTGCCACCTCAAACCAGCCCTCGCGGTACGCGTCCAGGTCATCTCGCCACCGCTTTCTGGGCCTACCTCGGCGGCGCCGTCCATCTTCACCCACACAATGGGTGCCTGAAGATGGACTAATAATATAAAGAGGTAAATTGTGTTTGTTCATTTGTAAATTTGTATGTAGGGACTAGGGGGTAATCTCTGGAACTGCCAGTCGGATTTGAAAAATTATTTTTGAATTTGATAGCCTGTTATAGGCTATTTCATCACGCTAATGACCCTTAGGAGCCGAGAAAAAAGAAAAATAAGCAGAAAGAACGCTAAGCGAAAACAAAATGATAGCGCGGGCACGTGATGCGACGGGGTGGGTCGGGGAACCAGAAACTTCACGTGGACGAAGTCGCGGGCAGAAGCTAGTTGTCTTATATATTAGATCGCCTAGTCACTTTTTTTTTTGGGTGGGAAATTATCAAATAACTTCTCCCGTTCTGATCGCTTAGTCACCTCCTACGACTTCCACGGGATTATTCGCAGCTAAATAAAAACAGCACTAAAAATATTCATCTAGTTCACCGAACTCCAGGACTCTGCTACTCCATAAGTCAAGACATACAGTAAATCATGCAAAATAATAGTGCAGCCTAGGAGATCAATGAACGCTGTTTATTTCAGTAACTATGTAAGTAATGGATCTTTGTTTACCCATTAAACATGAGTTGCCTAAGTTTGGCAGAAAGCCAAGGAGTAGCACTGTTTTGCAAGTCTCACAAACTTCCGGATTTTTTCTTCTTTTACTGCCACTATTTTAGTTACTCTAGTATTCTCACAAATGATTCAGCGCTAAACATATTTACAACAAAATTCTGTCTCTGAAACTTTCAAACAATTGACAGAAATATAACGATGTTTGAAGGCGCGGTAAGAAGCAAATTTTTTGTTAGATAATAAATTGACAATAGCGCATCGCGGCAACAAATACGGTTCAAAACAGCGATGCGTTTGAAGTTGGTTGAATCGAATGGCCACAAAAAAAAAAGTAATTTTGCAGTTTTAATTCAAATACATGCTCAGTGGAATATTTTTTTGGTGTTTCTTTAATTGATTAATTTCCCTTTATTATCATTACATAAAATATAACAGTTTACGCACAAAATTTGGAGAAAAGCGACGAAAAAAAATGTTGAGCTCTGCTTCACGATTGTTTTATAATATTTAGCGCTAAACTGCGCGTATATTTAGTGATTTGTGGTGAAAGTCCTTTTTTTTTGGGTGGGAAATTATAAAATAACTTCTCCCGCTCTGGGCGCAGCGAGAGGGCGTGTCAGACTTTTACTGACTAAAACCCACCCGTGTTCCTTCAGTTGCCTGTGCCAGGGGCCACGGTGTCTCTTTCGAACAACCCCCGACCCCGGCAGGTGGTATAAGGCCTTAACTACTAGAGTTTATTCAGAAAAGCTATTAATTTAATTAAAAGGTGATAACTGATAAGCCAGTTCTTATTCAAAACAATTTGTTGACACAACGCAATTTATCAGCTCAATGGTGAGTCATTTAGTGCTTTGTTATCGACGAATGCCAGGCTTGGTCAAAGTTTTAAGTACTTATTTGGAAATAAATCAAGTATGTTTGTAATTCCAAGATAAATGTTTATTGGTAAACTGTACAGAGATATTGAAGGTAAATAAATTAGAACATTCAGCCCAAAGTGAAGTATAAAATTACAAAATACCCGCGTAAAATACAAATCGCCCCATCGCCCCCTAATTACTAACTATTATTATGGGACTTAATTATAACTGGCGAAAGTTCGGTGCTATAGCTATGCCTCTGCCTAACCCTTCGGGGATTACAGGCGTGATGTTATGTTATGTGTAAAACATAAATACTAATATATCTATACTATTGAAATCTTTGGGGCTATATCTAAAATAGACCATAATTATCATTATCTGCCTAGCCTTTTCCCAACCATGTTGGGGTCCGCTTCCAGTGTATCGGAGTCGGAGAGACTGCCTATCTGGCCTCCACAACCCAGCTACTGGGTAATACGCTATCCCTTGGTCAGACTGGTTGTCAGACTTTCGGGCTTCTAACGAACCGTTACGACTGTCAAAGATCCACGAATGACAGCCAAGACCAACAGCTTAACGTGCTTTCCGAGGCACGGAGGGGTCTTGGTATGTAAAGATGTTTACCCATCCGCGGACCAACCACGGCAAGTGTAGCTTAACCTGATCTATCGACCCCTGCGGCTGTTATTACTTAGCCGAAAGCCCCTCTATACCTAAAATAGACCAATCCAGCGAAAACAATGTAGACCATAAATAACGGTGAAGTATCGCGTGCAGATGCTCTTCGATCTAAATTAGCTCCATCCTGCTTTAAGTCCTCATTTTCCAGGTGTAATTTACAGCACGCAGCAAAAACAATTTTACTTAGCGCCGTTAGCTATCAATTTCGCTAATTGGACATCGTTTACACCCATATTTTTCGCCTAAATATGTAACTAAGTAATGGAATCTATCTGTTAGGGGCTTGGTCTTTAGAAGTACTAATTATGGTAACACTATCCCATTCGATTCTAGAATATTTGAGTCATGGAATTGTAAATTGGTTTTACCAAGGTTGATGCGGATAAATAAAAAATGTCCGAGTAAGCGGAGAATGGGAGCAAAAAAGCGGCGAAGTGCGAGTCAGACTCGCACACGAAGGGTTCTGTGCCAACGTACACACGGCCCAAGCTATACTTTTCCAGTTTTAGCTGACCTCGCATTGTAAGTATAAATTTTCTGTACAATCAGAATTCAGCTTATAATGGTTATGATGTACAGCTTGATGTGAAGCCGTGCGTACAATATTTAACACAACATAATTATTAACATAAGTTTAGTAAATAAAACACGTTTCTTGTATGGGGACCGCCTTTAATTTTAACATTATTTTATTTTTATTATTTGTTGTTATAAAGGCAATAGAGTACACCCTCTGTGAAAATTTCAAGTGCCTACCTATTAAGGTTCAAAAGATACAACCCTGTGAGCCTGTGACAGACGGATGGACAGCGAGCCTTAGCAATAGGGTCCCGATTGGTTACGGAACCCGAAAAATGACAAGATATAATTATTTTTTGCAAACCCTATATTAAAGGAGTTTCTAAAGTTGCTTCTTTATGAATCTGAAGCACATCAGAGGCAGTGATTATTTCGCCATTAGATGTTGAAAAAAAATCGTAGAGCATGTCTTTGATGATAAATGTAACGAACAGCACAAACTAATAGCCGTGATATAACTTATAATCTCCTGATCCAATATTACGGTTAGATTATAGTCCATTGTTGAATGTTCTTGAGCAATACAACATTTGCGAACGCGGTTTGCACGTGCGCCTGAGTTGAAGTTTCGCATAAGTACATCTTAAAACAAAGGAGAATTTGTTTTGTACTTAATATATTTACGAGTTATTTTTTTTTTTTTTTTACAAATAAGAAATAATTTCTAGAAAAGAATTTTTGGATAGGCACTAAAATATTTTCTTACTAATGTACTTAGTGTCCAAGTTTGTAACTCTAGACACAGGCAGGAATATGAGTCTACTAACTGCGCTCCGCGGCTTCACCCGCGTTAGTTTCGATCCCGTGGGAATATTGGGATAAAAAGTATCCTATGTGTTAATCCTGGTTATAAACTATCTGTCTACAAAATTTCATCCAAATCCGTTCAGCAGTTTTTGCGTGAAAGAGTAACAAACATCCATCCATCCATCCACACAAACTTTTGCGTTTATAATATTAGTAGGATAGGAAGTAGGATCTCTAGTGACTACTAGGAAACCAGAAAACAATGTGAACCTACAATATGCGAATAAGTAAGTGTACTTATAAAACCAATGACTACCTAAATGAAGTAGCCGTAATTTCCAAGTAGAATTAATTACCTTTTTCCACGCTCCACTTAGAGAAATTATTTCGTTACCAAGGCCTATTGGCTGTTTTATTCGATTCAACCTAAAATATTATGGTTATTGAACTTTTGTGATACTTATACAGGCTGTTCGGCAGAACGTTGAACACACGAAAATGGCAGATAGACGGGGTCGTCTGCTACCTACCCAGATCAAAAAAAAAATACGTAGGCCCCATAGTTTTTTTTTATTTTTTATATTGTTTTATTTTTTAATTCAACAAATTACATACCGTTCGAAAGACCATACACCAAGGATGTTTCGATGAAATCCTAAGTCTTCAATCACTTTTAGATTTTTTTTAAACAATGCAAAGAAAAGCTCAAAATCACGTTTTATCCCTTTTTGTAATGTTTGATAGCTTATAAGTTTTTGTCTAGTTACTATTTGCACCAATAGTCGAGACATAAAAAAAAAAGTGTTGCCAGTTTCGTCTATTCTACATAAAGTTATAGGCCTTTAAAGTTTCAAAACTCATGAATTTCGGTACCTAATCAAAAAAAAAAAAAACTATGGGGCCTGAGTAATTTTTATTTGGGCTGGGTAGGTAGCAGACGACCCCATCTATCTGCCATTTTCGTGTGTTCAACGTTCTGCCGAACAACCTGTACATACATAGGTAAATATGGCCAGACATCACAGAAGACAGAGAGGTTTAGAAGGAAAAACAGGTGGCCTTTTTCCAGAGTGGGAAACCATATAGGCTAATAAAAAAATATAATATAAACATAAATGGCAATTTTTATCAGTAGGTAATTTATAGTTAATTTTAATTAACTAACTAGGTAATATTCTATGTTACATTTCAATTTCATTCCTGTATTTTTCCTGAAGCACTGGTTGAGGAAAAATATTTCGTTATATTTTATTGTTTTGCATGAATTTTCTTCTAAATAGAGTATGTTACACCAGGTAGGCACGAGCATGTTTTTCCCGCGGCGATATTTTTTCGCGCAATGCCTGGTCCTGGTTATTCAACTCCAACTGAGCGCATCCTCGCGTGTCAAAAAACCACAGTTAGATTTTCAACTCTAGGCGCTACGCAGTGCGTTGAAAATACAGTGCGCGATCATACGCGAAAAAAAATCGCCGCGGGATAAACACGTGCGATACTGGGCTTACGGAGTTACGGCAACAGAGACCTATTGTCATTTGAACACAATTTATTTCGAATATTGAAAAGAGGATTTGTGTAAGTAATCATTTATGAAGACTAAACATATTTTCAGTTCTAATACAAATTGACACTGCCTTTTTATATCCACACAATGATGATGAATGATTTTTAAGCTAATTCGAACTTTATTACAAAAGGCGAAAGGACCAAAATTCAATAAAGGTTTCCATTCCTAAATTACATCACTCAGAAGCTAATTGAAAGAGGCTTGGCGCCAGTTTTCTGTTAATCGAATTGGTTTGCGGTCCTTTGGTATTTTATGAATTCATCTCAATTGTTTCTGAGCTCGTATCGTTTTTCCAGGAAACACAGACAAGTTAAATGTTGTTTTTACTGAACCATTTTACCTATCGCCTCCCACAAGGTGGACCGACGACCTTGTGAAGGCCGCAGGAAGCCGTTGGATGCGAGAAGCACAGAACCGGTCGAAGTGGAGGTGCTTGGGGGAGGCCTATGTCCAGCAGTGGACGTCTTTCAGCTGAAATGATGATATTTTTTTATGGTATTTTTCTTATGCTTGCTTTAAAACAACTGCAATTACTCTGTCAATAACAACATTTTATGTTATGTTGTGATTTTATGTTATTCAATACACATAACATAAAATCACGTTTGTATACCTCGAGGGGTTGGGCAGAGATGAACCTAATAGTACACCCACACTTCCCCAGTTATGTTTAAATCTCATGTAACAGGGGGATAGCCTATTGCCATCAACCAGACACAAATCCAGACTCCGGGCTGCTAATGAGAAATTCCAGATGGAAAAACCCAATAACTCTTTGCCCGATCCGGGAATCGAACCCAGAATATCATGCTCAGCAGTAGCGCTTGCGACCACTAGACCAACGAGGCAGGCGAGGGTATCAATACTTTGGCTCTTTTTCCGTCAACAACAAAACAAACAGGTGGTTATGAAAGCCAAGTGATATTAGTCTAAGTCTAAGAATAATTTTAAGTTTTGGTTCCACCCTCATAATCACAAGAAAACCGGCATGTCCTAGAACCAAAAATTTGAAGACATGTGACATTTACCAACCCGCACTGGGCCCGCGTGGTGGATTACGGCCCATTCCCTCTCACAGAGAGGAGCCCTGTGTCCCAGCAGTGGGAACATTATAGGCTGATTATGAATCAGAAGTTTCGTACATAATATAACATACTATGTCCATCGCAATACCGTCAGCTGCCAAGACCGTTCAAATCCGAATATTTTCACGTACAGACGCCAGCACATTATGCTACTACAATATGTCAAATTTCTTTAAAAGATTTTCAACTTTATCGCTAAAGCATAAGGTTCAAAGTTGATTGGGAAAATTTGACAGTTTCGGGTAGCTTGATGTGCTGGCGTCTGTACATAAAAGTCTTAAGTGCATTCTTGGTCCTTTCTCGGCGAGGTCACACAAGAATGCATGTGTGTACGCAAATGTCATGCCATATGTTTTCGCAAACATTTGTGACGTAGTTTATAGGGCAAAGTCAGCAGTACGTGTGAATGGGGATATTATATCGTCAGTCAATGTGTTGGCTGTCTCGTAAGTTTCTCGTTTGATAAACAATAATAACACTTTTAGTAAAGTAAATAAAACCGTTAGTTTGATAAAGCTTCGTCTACACGTTGAAGCAGGACATCTGAATCACAAGAGGTGTACAGACGCCAGCACATCAAGCTACCCGAAACTGTCAAATTTTCCCAATCAACTTTGAACCTTATGGTTTAGCGACAAAGTTGAGAATCTATTAAAGAAATGTGACAGGTTGTAGTAGCTTGATGAGCTGGCGTCTCGTCTGTACAAAGTTGCCAATTTTGCTTAATATTTCTGAGAACAGTTATTGGTCGCTCTTATTTAATCTGTCAAACAAAATCAATCTTCTTCTTAGCGTATCGATGGCAAAAAGTTCAAACATCTTTGGCCCAAAATTCAGCTGCGCGAATTCCGCTCACTAACGCAGTTATAAGTTCATCAAGTGCACAAATGACAGGGCATGCGCCGCAGTGCATGGGCAGGATGCAAAATCAATGATATTTTAGCATAATCATACTTAAAATACCTAGGAAATAACCAGGAAACAAGTTAATATCAAACGTGGGCGGAGCTCGGAACCCCACTTCTGAATATTAAGAACACAACATTATGACGGTAACAATGCCAGTTCATTGTCAGAACAGCGATCAAATAAAAACTGCTTCCCCCAGCAATATTCCACCCTTTTTATTTATAATCGCATAAATAATAACTCTCTCTCTTACTTCAGCACACCGTCACAGGCGACATTATTTTTAAGGCAACACCAACCAGATTATCTAACGCAACACGACCAGCTACGATGACGTCACATAATACGAACAAAGAGGTCGCAAGCTTATGTACTGGGTTCTATTCCCGGGACGGGCAAAGTGTTATTGAGTTTTTCGAAGTAGCAGCCCAGAGCCTGTATTTATGCCCAGTTGATGGCAATAGGCTCGTCCCCTATTACATGGTGAAATGTGGGTCTATAGTTACTCCTCTGCACAACCCTTCAGAGAGAACAGGTATGATGTTATGTTACCAACCAAATTATCTAACGCATGTTATGTGCGACCAGCTACTGTGACGTCACGAACGAGTTATGAAAATAATGCTACCAATCGTTCATGCATTTCACAGTTCTTATTGACACAGCTGTTAAGCGGTCTGCCGTCAAAGTGCAGCCCGATTCATTTGTTTTTGAAGCAACGAAGCAAAGTCACCGATTACTATAATCTTACAGCTAAAAAACATATGGGTGACCATCCATTAGGTACATATCTAGACGCCTCCGAGCCTCGGGAAGCACGTTAAGCCGTTGGGCCTGGCTGTTATTCGTAAATCTTTGACAGTCGCTGTGGGTAGTCAAAAGTACACAAGTCTGACAACCAGTGGTACCAAGGTGTATGGTGTTACCCAGTAACTGGGTTTTGGAGGTCAGATAGGCAGTCGCTCCATGTAAAATACTGGTATTCAGCTGCATCCGGTTAGACTGGAAGCCGACCCTAGGCGACCCTAAGGCGGATCACACACTAAAACGCGCCACGCGACGGGGCGCGGGAAGCGGACCCAAATTCCTCGCGTCTTTTATTGAATTTGTGTGTAAAAAAATCACGCGCGGGGGTGCGTTATCTGCGCCCCGTCGCGTGGCGCGTTGTATAGTGTGATCCGTATAACATAGGAAAAAACTAAGCCGAACGATTGAATTACTGGAGTAACAAGACTTGTGTGGTCGACGGACATTATCACGTATTTAATTAATAAATTCCGCATTGACGCCCACGCAAACACAACTAGACTATGTAATTAGAATTTTACTAGCAGTAGTAAGTCTGCGAGACGTGTCTACGAAATGCAGAGTTTGCCAAAGATCATCGTATGTTAATGACTCACGTGTGTAAACAGTTTTATATGAATCACTATGTTTTATCGTTAAGGCTCCCGCAAACAGGCGCGACGCGACACGGGGCGACGCGTCACGCGACTCTAGTAGAACAAATTTTATGAAAACTTCATGGATATTGTTTTACCAGAATCGCGTCTGTCTGCTGGAGCCTTCAAGCTGGTTTTGAATAAACATACGTCCTGTCTCTTCGGATTAGCTAAGAGTTGAGTCTAAATCAAGACAATACAGAGAGAGAGCTATTCCACAGAAGAAGAAATAATATCTTCGTATGCGTATATATATACGTATGTAAGGATAGTAGCAGGTGGCGTTCTGTGGTGTCTGCCTACCCACCATGGGCAGAAGGCGTGTGTTTATGTTTGTATGTGTAAGAAATAATACGTATGAAAGCGCACTCTGCGTACCATACGCCCCATAACTGATTTATAGATAGAGCGATTTTGTTTTTGATTTTTCGCTATGACTGAAGTCGTAGGTTCATCTCACAGAACAGATAAAAGAAGTTTAACTGTTCTGTGGTTCATCTGGCGGATTTTCTAGCTTTATGGTTCTATGTTATGGGGTTTGGTTACCGCACTTAGCCCTTCAGGTGGACCATTGTGCGTGGGCCATGGCGGCCGTCGGTGGTTATTCCAACCAGCCCACCTCCCTCCAGAAGCTGATCAGGTCTCCTGGTCTGTTGAGAACATCTGTGTAACTAGCTTTATGGTTTTAAGCTTTTAATGAAAGACCTCCCTTTGTAACGACAGTGTCTAAATTCAACTTATTGATGAAGGATCAGTTTTCAAAAGTCGCCAACCAACTTGC
Source organism: Hydraecia micacea (assembly GCA_914767645.1). Lineage (NCBI taxonomy): Eukaryota > Metazoa > Arthropoda > Insecta > Lepidoptera > Noctuidae > Hydraecia > Hydraecia micacea. The sequence goes on from OU611798.1 coordinate 4,453,000, forward strand.
GACTCAGTGATTTTTCAGCAGTAGATTTTTTACATGAACCAATTTGATGTTAATGTATGTTAAATTAGGTTATTCATTACCCATTGTTTATTCATCCTTGTCGGTTTTGTCGGTTATTAAAAGGCTGAGTGGGTCATGCCTAGTGCGAACGACCGGCGGAATTTATTATGATTGTTTTCGCCCAGCTCGTTTATTGCCACTATCCTAGTTTGTGTTATTCGGGTCGCGCTAGAGAGTTCAGCTTTTATCGCAGCCTGTATTGTTTGGAATATTTTACTCTATGGGACTGGCATGCGAGATGGGGAATTTATTAATGGTGGAAGTCAAGCAATCATACGGGAATGTTTTGTGCAAAACAGTGAGAACGAAGAAACGAAGAGAGTAAGCATTATCTAAGGGGTTTGAAGATCCGTGGCATACCTGTCCGCCATTTTGGTATTTTCCAAAATGGCGGCCACGCATGATATCTATATAAAGTAGGTATGCCAGCCTCCATATAAAGTTTCAATCCCCTTTCTGTTGTCTTTTAATTTCTGTGTTATTTTATTTTATCTTATAACCGATTTCGTCGGCACATTTTTTTTTTTAATTCTATAACCTTTTCGAAGTGACAGTTTTATCATAATCGGATTAACGGTATGGCAACGAACAAATAAACATTGCTTTTTTTATATTAGACTAGCTTCTGCCCGCGACTTCGTCCGCGTGAAAATTACACCCTACCCCCCATTCACCCTCTTAGGGTTGGAATTTCGAAAAACCCTTTCTTAGTGGATACCTAATCTTCACAAAGAACACACCCTCCAAATGTCATGTTTCTAGGACCAGCGGTTTAGGCAGTGCGTTGATATATCAGTCAGTCAGGACTTTGAATTTTATAGATATATTTTAATAAACTCTAACCCCTCTGACTTCTGAGAAACAGAAATATGCGTAGTTCTAACTGCCTCCATAAAACAATTTACATACCCACATCCACAAACATTTGGTAGCTGCATTACGCAACCAATGTTGACAATAAAGACGGGGTAATTTCATAAAACTCATGTTCTATCGGACGTGACGTCACCGAAAGGAAACGCACCGTGTCCTGGCGGGGAAGTCATCATTCCCATATCGTCTCTACACAGTTATATCCAGAAATACACACCACCAACTTAACTTGGTCCTCCGAAACTTGCGAAAAGAATGAAGCCAAGGGATCAATGAAAATTGGGCGGTTCTAAAAACAGCTGTTGATGAAGAGCGTCTCCTTTTAAGTATTTTTATTTCTCAGTGCGGGACTTTGTTGGATTTTAATTAAATGAGTTTTGGAACAGATAAATGTCGGGAATAATTAAATAATGTGTGTGTGTGTGGGGAAGTAACAATGGTATGATAGTGGTCTGGGGGAAATATGTAGAGATTTTGAACACCCTCTTCTCGGTTTAAAACTTAAATGATCATCATCTGCCTCGCCTTTTCCCAACTATGTTAGGGTCGGCTTTCAGGCTAACCGGATACAGCTGAATACTAGTATTTTACATGGAGCGACAGCCTATCTGACCTCCACAGCCCAGGTACTGGGTAATACGATACCCCTTGGTAAGACTGGTTGTCAGTTGTCAGACTTTCGGGCTTCTGACGACCCGTTACGTCTGTCAAAGATCCACGAATCACAGCCGGGACCAACGGCTTAATATGCTTTCCGAGGCACGATATCAACTTGAAATATTATATCTTGACTCTACAATATTACTAATGTGCATAGAAAAGGCTTATTCAAATCATTAAATGATTTTACCTAGATCTATCAAGAAAGTAGTTACATTTCCGCAACGATAATTATCTCTTAGGACCAACCAAACTGGTCCTTCGAGCCGGATTCTAATTATCGGAGAAACTAAGAAATTGCGTGTCCAACCTATCGAGACGATGATTGTGATTAGCTAAGTAAAGTCAAGTATAAATTAACTAGCTTCTGCTCGCGACTTCGCCCGCCTGAATTTTTTTGTTCCCCGACCCACCCCGTCGCATCGCATCGCCTGCCCGCGCTATTACTATGTTCTGACATTTTGTTTTTGCTCGGCTCCTAAGTGCCTTAGTGTATTGTTAAGTAGCCTATAGCCTTCCTCAAGAATTAGTTTTTCAAATCCAACTGGTATTTCCAGAAATTAGCGCGTTCAACAAACAAACCCTTCAGCTTTATTATTAGTATAGATGTGTAGGAAGGACTTCTAAAACTACGATTTTTCATTAATTAAAATCAATTCCTATTCATGATTTTTTTGAGCTAATTTGGAACAATGTGATTTTACTTTTGAACATATCAAATACGTTTCTGACTATCTTTGTAATTTAACTTCCCTATGAACAGATGATAACATTACAATTTTATTGTTTCCATGCGTCCCTTCATTTACCAGAAACATTAGTCGAAACGACATAAGTGCATCAGTCCCCGGGCCACGCTATGCTCATAAAAGTCTACGACGAGCAATAACTATAAAAAAGTTAGTTAAAAAACAAACAGGGGATCGCATCAATGTGTACACGACTCACGCGCATATGCTCTGACGTAAACTAACGCCTGATTGGTGCATGGCGTTCCAAATTAATTTTTCGTTCCGTTAATCAGACGATCTTTTCGCACACAAAAAGGCACAAAGGCGGACTTAATGCCTTAGGCATTTTCTACCAGTCAGCAGTTTGAGCAGGTGCTTTCGATTCGATATATTCTAGATATTAAATAGAAATGGTGTGAGGGTTTCCTTTCAAACACGTACTGGCATTTTGCTTCTATTAGCAAATATTGATGTCCTTAAAATAATGAGTAACAAGAAGAAATTACGGCTAGTATTGAATAATAAGTGGCATCATACAGCAGTAGACAAATTAGCATATGTATAGCCAATGAATCACTGGGCATGGACAGTCAGTCGGAAACCGTCCATGATTCACGTTGATGAACAGTGGTTGTGCAGAATAAAAAATAAAATGTCTATTAAACACATCCGCAGAACTCACAAGGAGGGTACTTGCAAATGCTAAGCATAGACTGTGCTTTCGTCCCTTGGCATCACTGCAGTCTTGTATGCATCTTTTCCTATAGATTTGGTTTCCGATTATTATCGTCATTCCTCTTTTAATGCTTAAAGGCACTACACAAAGGGAGAACTCTCGCAATCTCAGTCTCAATCTGTCAAAAATACCTCTAAACTCTACCTTCCCTACATTTGTGACAAGTATTTAAAATTGATTGTCGCTGAGATGAGATTGCGACTAAATTTTGAACGTTTTTAATTACTTACTGGAATTGGCCTTCTGATATAATGGTAATAGTTTTGAGAATAGCTATACATTAACCCCGTTGCTTAAAGTTAAGTAGTGATAATGATAACTGATAAGCCACTGTTTAACCATACATTTTTAACGTTTGAAGTCACTTAACTTTAATAATCGTTTAAATTGTAATAAATTTTAACAATTCGACAACTTTTGGTATTGGAAAGAGAGGACAATTTGAAAGAATGGCATTAAAGAGGACCTTTGTCATCAGTGTCAAAAAAGTCTCGCCCATTTAAAAACACAAACGCTCAAAATCCTGGGTATCTATAAGATTTGAAAGGCTCCTTATGATGCAAGTCGAGACGTAGTCAAAAATCAAAACTCATTTATACAAACTAGAATAAGAATCAGCACTTTTTGAACGTCAAAATGACAGTTCCCCCAAACGCCCGCCCTTCACCACTTCCTAGTGCTTTAGATGGGAAGAAGTGGCGCAACAAACTCCATTCTAGTAGTTTATCTAAACACAAAACTTGATAGTGAAGAAATTATTTTAAAATATTTAATCGGGCATCCATTAGGTCAAGATTAAAATAAAATTATATACGTTTCCGACAGTGCAGCCTACACTTTATTAGGCTCGCGTTGCGCTCGCGACCCTTATGGCGAATGTCAGATGGTCAGATATGAGCTTCCCTTATAATAGGCAGTATGCAAACGATTTCCATGGCGGCAACGAATAATTTATGAGTTTAGCAAGTAGACTTTTAAGGGATCGGGTTAATAAACTTTGCGACGGAATAAATGTGCCTTCCGGTTTGTACCGTGATAGATAACCGTGGAAGGCATAAAGGTTTATGTGAGTTATTTTAACAATGAGCTTCTCGTTATTAAGGGCTTTGAAAGTTCGAATTAGTATGAAAAAACTGAAAAAAAAAAAAACAAAACGGGATAAGACTTTCTACAGTCTGACTTTTAATTAGCTGCAGTAAAATTACACTTATTACTGTCATTTCGATAGATATTATGCCACACTATCTTTACTAGTGATGTAAAGATAGTGTGGCCACAAGGTTCTGGCAGGCCAAGTTAGAACCTGGTTCTTTGAGGACCAAATCTAAGACGCGGCATCAGAAGCGACTATTTTGGCTCTGCCTACAACAAGCTGACCTGACCGCTACGTTAATATGGCACATCGACTTTTAGAAAGAGACTGTCATACACGGATGGAGTGACAGAGGCGACGCTCTACAATGTCAAACTTTTTCTAAAACTTCTTTCTAGCCAAAGATGTAAACTACACTGGCTGCTCGATGTTTTTTATTTGGTTTGGTATGAATTTTGAGTTGTGGCTAAGTATAGCCGTACAGGTCGATCGATCAGGTTAAGCTACGCTTGCCGTGGTTGGTCCGTGGATAGGTGACCATCTTTACATATCAAAAAAACCCCTCCGTGCCTCGGAAACAACGCTAAGCCGTTGGTCCCGGCTGTTATTCGTGGATCTTTGGTAGTCGTCACGGGTCGTCAGAAGCCCGAAACTCTGACAACCAGTCTTACCAAGGGGTATCGTATTACCCAGTAACTGGGTTGTAGAGGTCGGATAGGGAGCTGTATCCGGTGAGACTGGAAGCCGACCCCAACATAGTTGGGAAAAAAGGCTAGGGAGATGATGAATATGGAGGTATGAATTTTAAGTTCAGGGGTAATACGACCGCGTATTAGTTACCCCGCGGATCAGTACCCGGTCGATACTAAGCGGGCGGTAAGGGCCTAACCTATAGGGGTGGCACAGTTGCCATCCCTGTAGGTTAGGCCCTTATTAAATTGCGGACAGAATAGGGTATTAGACAGGTTTTTTTTCTCGAAACATACAAAAAATATAAGTTACAGTATAAAATATTAAAATTGTTTCAATATCTCAAAAAATGGAGTTCTAGTGTCTGAAAGTCTATGCTGGGCAGAGACAGCACTACTGCGATCTGAAGTCATACATAACACAGGAACGCCTCGTCTGTAACTTCGCGCCTTTCAGTACAGTGGCCGTTTTGAGTGACAAAGATAGAAGGTTTTTGTCTAAAGCGTAAAATTTCTCCAAAATCCCATCGATTTTATAACGTGTTTCAATAATCGTGTTATTTCTGTAACGTCTTTAAAATAACGACTAATTCATATTTATCTTTTATAGTGGTCAAATACCCAATTAGAACCATAGTAGACGTTTAGTATCGCGTATATATTTTTATCATACCCTAATTAAGTTGAGCAGAACTTCGCAACAACGGAACCGGTCGACGGAAGTGATGATACTGCTTTTACTAACATCTCACTTTGTTTTCATGCATTTCATTCAACTTTTAACCTACATAAAATTGAATGATAGATTTTGTCAAAAGTTTACCAAGCTGAAGTGGCAGTGGGCTGGCCATGTTCTTCGAAAGACCGGTGGCCGGTGGAGCAGACGAGTCCTCGAGTGGAGACCGTGTTCGGCACACGTAGTGTGGAACACTCCCCAGCTAGATGAACCAACAACCTTAAAAAGGTGGCTGGGACAGACTGCATGCGGAAGGCGGAGGACAGGGTGTTATGGCGCAGCCTGAGAGACCCCTATCTATGTCCTGCAGTGGACTGCGGTAGCCTGAGTTGATTGATACCTAGTTACCCACATTACGAGTGTGTCAAATACTTTCAAGGGTAATAAATCAGTCATATTTTTTATGAAATCCAGTCTCCAGAGAACAGACATTTGTTTAATACCCAAGTGTCTGTAAATGCAATATCTATCAGATTACTTAAACGCAACTTATCAGGAGGTGAATAAAAAGATCCATAACACAAAAAAGACCTTATTTTATACATTCCATGTTGATATTGACTTTGGTCATAGTACTTATTCTGTAATATTTAATGGTAAAATGACATCAGTACGTTTAAAAGATGTCTGGCCTCAAAAACCAACTGTGACTGACAAGATTAAGGCTACCAGATGTCTAGGAAGTCTCGTGAGTGTCTGTGGTGTATGGAAAGTGTCAACAGGCATTTTAAATAAACGTCACACTCATCACTTATGAATACGCACTAAGTGTGTGAACTTTTGTATGAACGTAAATGAAGCAAAAGTAATGAGGTAGTTTCTGCCTACCACCTTGAAAAGGTGTGAGTTTCTATGTGTAAACATATTTGACGCACAATTATTAACCCAGATACTGTGAGAGGCCTTTCAAAAGACCCAAAAACGCATATCTACTACATGCATACAACCCCTATATATTACGTTGGGCCTTTTGAAACGGCTCCTTTTCCTGGCTTTCCTGAAAAAATAGTTTCAGTAACATCCAGGTTAAGGTTAAAAAAATCTTAATATTTTGACATGTTTGGATCTAAAGTCCGGCCGCTCCTTTACTAAAGATGTAAACAACAATGGCCGCTCGAAATTGAATAAAATCAATTATGTATATTGAATTTTTAGAACATTTATTTTAAATAATGTTTGTTTTCGTCTAGTTAGCTCCAAGATTTAGACGAAAACAAACATTACTAATAATAAAATGTTCTTGTATATTGATTTCATTCAATTTCAAGCGTTCCTTGTTGTTTACATCTTTGGCAAATTTGGCATGACTGGACCTTACACTAATATTATGTGTAAGTTTAATACAAGCACAACATTTTTCAAGAAGTAAGTTCTTTTAAAAAATTATGTAGGCAATAGTGCAAACGCAGAGTGCAGAAAATTTTGAATATTCAATTTTTTTTTACAAATTCGAGCATTTCAATTGATTTGACCAATTAATCACCGCTAATGAGACACAATTAATTTTTCTATTGTAATGGGCCTTTCTCGAGCCACACCGGCCTTGATCAGAGCCGTGTGTAATACTACTTAAGTCACAGGGCATAATGTACTATTAAGACATTGTCACATTATCAAATAATATTTATAGCTACAAGATAACAGTATTATCTAGCACAATTTTATTGCATTATACACTGCAGAAGGTGCATACATAAAACCTATTTATGTACTTTATGCCTTTTTCAAGGTAAATTGTTTAGAAGTACTTATGTAGTACCTAAGAATTGTAGCAAGTGGCTTTCTATATTTTCGGCCTACCCTCATGGGAAGAAGGCATGAGTTTATGTATGTATGTAAAGTGATGTTTTAATGTTAACTATTAAAAAAAAAACTGCTACATTTTCAAAAACATTAAAAATTCTTTTCGGTTTTAAACTTTTGCAACCTAATTTTATTGAACTAACAAGTGAAGAAATTATGTTTGTTTATGAAGAACTAATTCAACCTTAGCAGCCCCACCTCGAGACAGCAAGTTTCGAATTATTAAGCACAACACACGTGCAGGGTGGTGATCAATATTTAGAACTTACGATAAGTTACACCTTCAAACTTAACACGACGTTTTGATGCACGACTTGGCAAATAATATATAAAACTTAAGACTTACTTATCTCCTCAGCTTCCGCAGTGCCCTTTGTCAGCGCTAATAATATTAATAAATGCACCAAGCACATAACACAAACATTATCACTTAACATTTTAACACTAAAAGTTTTTTGAAACATAGTTAAACGAGACTAGCAAATGGAGCTAGTAAACAAACATGTCACTTAAAAAATAAGTTGCATTATGTCCAAGCAACAAGGCACTGCACATCATTCAACAAACACTTGACCGCATCCAGTACAAGCACAGCTTGCTTTGAGTTTGAAACAAAAAAATACAAATTTTATTATAATGTCAGGCAGGAGACAGACGTCAATGCGCGACACAGACTATAAATCTCTGTAGACTATGGTAGGCGTAGGCAGAGACAGCCACCACCTAAAGTGGCCTATTCACATATATTATATTTCTGTAAATTAAAATAATAAGTAAGCAAATGAAAACTAACTCCTAATTATTTAATAAATAAAAATATCAAAATGAAACGAACGTGCTCAACTAGCAAGTATGAGTTTCGGGGAATTCCGCAACAACCTAACGCGTACGTAGATCTTTTACTTGAATGAAGACTCTTTGTGGAGTCATTTAAAGGCTATATTTGTTTGCATTTTTACGAAACTTATTATTTTTTTCTTTCGGTAATAATTGCGACTTAACCCTTTTTTCTTGTCAGTCTCGCTCGATCTGTACGTAGTTTATTATATTATCCTCTTTCAATCTGTATACTGTCTTGCTTTTTTGTGTTTGTTGTTTTTGGTCAAGCAAGAATGTGTGACAAAAGTGAATACGAGCGACCTGCGCCAGGTACTCCAAAAAAGAAATTGGCTAAAAGAGGAGAGCTACTTACAGAAATAAAATCATTTATCATTAATTATCAGTTAGTTGTGTAGGTCAGTTGTGTAGGTATATATAATAATATGGCATGTGCCAAATAAATATGTTTTCTTTCTTTGTTTCTTCTATTACATTTATTTTCTAAAACTAAACGAATTTTTGTTATTTTAAATAAAAACTTTGTTGTACGATCTTTTCATTTCAAAATTTTCTTTTTTGTAGTTGTCGTACGATCACACCATTTTTGCACCTGGCAGCCCTGACTGACTGTCACTACTCACTACTGACGTGACGTGACACTTCACAAATCGCAATCTCCGCTCGCTGTTTGAGCCATAAAGTAACGTTCCTTATGGTGAATGCGCAGTGGTAGACCGCGAAATTCAAATTTTCTTACGTTTTTTGCAATTTGCAGGCCAGTGTCAGGTTGTATCTTGATCAAAATTTGATTCGCGACAATAACAGGTACGTATTTATAGAATTATAATCATTAGAATCATTAATACATCTTTCTAAGTTAGATTTGTACCACTAAGCAGTTTTCCATAAGAGATTTGTTGTCGTGGTATAAACACATCATCACATAAATAGGTACCGACGTTTTTCCCTTTCACTTTGACCCATGAGTTGTGTCAGCCCAATGAGGGCCAATCGAGCAAATCCAAGAGCAGCTGCAGTATTTATAATATCAAGTACATGTGGCTCATAGTCGTAATATATTATCTGGGGAATCGTGACCATAATGTTATTAGTAAGTTTAGATACTATCTCGAATCTCGATATAAAAATATATACCAAATACTTATATTTTAAATTGGTACGTTGCAGTTTGCAGAAGATAGACCCCATAGTGGAATAGTCCCATTATCACCTGCTATTCGATCCTCGAAGCATTTGAGAAACAACTGAATTAATTGGCGTGGGTATCTAAAAAAAATATTATTTTGCAAAAAAAATATTTAGGTACATTTACGCTAAATACCAGGAGTCTTAAAGTTGGCTACGTGAGCAGGTTAAGTATATTATTTAAAATAAAAAACAAAACGAAAAAATTCACGAAATTACTACACAGACTTTATGTGAACGCATCTATAATTCAGACGTCAATAGACAAACTTCATCACAGTACAGAATTGTGCTCTATGGTCGGGATTTTCCAGAATCTTCGCTAACTCCTGTGGTTGGTCCGTTAATATCCTGCATGTATTAGGCTAGTAGGCGCCATCGAAAAATTCGAAAATATCCATTCATTCTCGTCTCACACTGCTGACTGCTGAGCAGTCGTCCAATACAAGAACAGTTTCTAAGCAGTAAAATACCACTGTCGGTAAGTACAAATGAGCATTTTTAATTATTTTTTTTAGATATTATTAAATATTTTTTGAGATATTATTTTCTTGTTGGGTTATAAGTTTGTTGATTTTATAATTGAGTGGTCCTTTTTAATCATTTTTGACAAGTTTTTGGCGTACTTCAAGTTTATTTGAAATTCGTATAATAGGTAGGTACTCTTTGATTTCTTATAGATATTTTAAGTTCAATTTGCTTAAATAAGCCTTTGTTTTCATAATTTTGGTACAGAAAAAGGAGATTCAGTACATTCCACTTTGCTCTAAATCCAAAAAAATGTGTATTTAGAGCACTTAACCGACTTCAAAAAAGGAGGTTCTGTATTCGACCCGTATGTATGTTTGTTTGTATGTCCGCGATTTTCTCAAAAACTGATGAACCAATTTTGATCATTCTTTCACTAACGTGATCTACATACTTTCAGGAAGGTTTTAGTATATAATACATTATGTAACTATTCTTATGTACGATGTTATATGCATAAATGTACTGCATCTCCGGCATTTCTATGCGAATTTTGATGATTCTTCTAGTCGGTGTCTTTAATTCTTCAATGCACTAGTGTTATTTGAATTTTTGTGGAGTAGGTACAACTAAAAAGTGAAAAATAAAAACTTTTTTACAAAAAATCTAATCAAAAACTTAAAAAAAAAAAACAACAAATTGATAAATATCTAACTTTAATTTCGGAAGTCGGTGTCGTTGGTTCCGTATTTTTGTTTTTTGACACCGACTTCCGAAATTAAAGTTATTTATCACTTTGTAGTTTTTTTTTAAAGTCGGTTGTTTTTTTGTAAAAATGTTTTTTCTAACAAGTAAAACATTATTCATCCATGTCGATCATACCATAATACCTACTGTACACACGCACACATACCTACTTACTTATGACTCACAGTTGGTTGCAGGTTGCAGTATAAATTAGTTTTAATACCTTATGGAAACAAGAAAGTTTTTTCGATCATTCCCGACCCCGATCCGTATATACTCCTGTCATTCAGATTGTTGACAAACGGAACCTTTTTTCCCGATCGTCAAATGTCTCGCTGATCGGGAATATTCGGTTTTTTGCATTGTTTATGTAGGTACCTACTATGGCTTCTTCGATAATTCACGAATTTAGGTACGGCTGTCGAGCTATTCGCGTGTTCAATTCTCAGGTCAGACGATTTATTTTTCGGTTTCTAGTGTACCGTACTTCAAACGGAAAAAACGGAACCCTTATCAATTTGTTATTCGTCAGTCTTGTCAAAACACTTCTTCTCAAATTCCATTCCTACATTCTTTATACATAAAATAGTTAGGAAGTCAAAACTGTACATTGATTGATTCATTGAATTTCCGCCCCTAAGACGACCCACTGACCTTTGTCTGTTTGTCTGGATGTATGTTCCGGATTGGCGCAAAAAGAGCTGATCGGATTCGGATGAAATTTGGCACACAGATAGTTTATAACCTAACGAAAACAAACATTACTGTTCAACATATAAATGTTCTTGTACCTACATATATCGATTTTATCTATTATTTATTTAGATCTCGCCTGGCAATCAGGGTAGGGATGTAGGGATGTTTCAAAATTATTTAAGTATATTTTATTTTTTAAATACCTACATACTTTTTGCTACTTAGGGCCTTTATTAACAGGTTATTTTTTAATAACTCACAACTACTTAATACTTATTACATCCTAAATTAAGGTTACAAAATAATACCAATTGAGATATAAGTAATACTGGCCCTATTGCGGTCATCTCATCCGTTTGTACTGAAATGAAAATATAAGTAAGTAGTTCGCCTCATAGATTTATTACATTTCAATGGTTCGCCTAGTATCTACAACATGACCCGGAATTAACGCACACCACGAAACACCACAATTAGAATATTTTGTTATAACTACGAATAAGACTTATTCGTCGTGTTATAATCTTAATATGCACATACACTGAATTTTTATACACATGTGTAGCAGTGGCGAAGGGTGAATTTATGACAGAGGTAGGCCGGAGCAAAAAAAAAAAATGCCAAAAGAATTTCAATGATGGATTTGACTATAGAGTGGTTATGTTCTGAATTTTCGAAGGGAAGCCGGTGGGAATCGAGTTGTATGGTACCTTCGCCACTGATGTGTAGTTCACATTTGTAAAACATGTTTATTGATAAAATTAGTTGTATTGATTGTAGGAGAAAATTGTGGTCAAATTACAAATCTACGCTCGCACATAGTCGCACACTTCTAAAGGGCCTGTGCACACCACTTTTTTTAAACGCGCCGTTGACGCGCGTTTGTAGCGATACGCACGCGAGTCAGACGCAGCCTGTCCTTCTGTAGGATAAAAGCGCGCCGTCGCGCGTCGCCGCACATTTCTAAAAACGCGCGCCAACGGCGCGTTATAAAACGTGGTGTGCACAGGCCCTAAGGGTAACTTAGCAGGGTACTGCGTTTATTTTGGTTTGTTTTGACTGTACACACGGCTACACATCAAGCTATACATTTCCAGTTTTAGCTGACCTCGCATTGTATGGGTATTTCGAGTTTTTTTTTTTTGAGGGTGGAAATTCATCAAATGACTCCTCGGGAGCTCTGGGTGGAGCGGAAGGGAGTGTCAGACTCTTACTAATTAAAACCCACCCGTGTTCCTTCCTTAGCCCTTTATGTTCCGGGGCAGCGGTAACCCTTTCGGACAATCTCGCTATTTTTCGAGTTATTCCGGTCTGATCCCCTGAAACCGCCCCCCCCCCCCCCCCCGTACAATCAGACGTCAGCTAAATACTGGTTATGTATAGCTTGATGTGTAGCCGTGCGTACAACGGAAGTGTGACCGTAATTTAAACGGTTATTTTTGGGATAATAAAAATAAATTAACTAAATATTAAAAATGATATAAATCGATTCAGTAACGAATAATAGAGAAGTATGGATGAAAAATACATGTTGCGCAGACCCCAAATAAATTGGGATAAGGGCAGGAGAATCGTGGCGATGAAATTAATGAAAGAAATCGATTCAGTAAACGAGTACAAACTACTTTCATAGTGTGCATTAATTCAGTTTAGATTGTGTACCTATACAGTAGGGTGTGTCGTAAATAGTGGTCCACCGTTAAGGATTCAATATACCAGATAATTTACTATAACATATTACAATTTTAACCATTTTTACCCAAGGGTTCAGATTTTTTTTTTTTTTTTGTTTTTTATTTACGAAATTTCCACCTTTTGTTACAAATTTGGTTGTAGTTTCAAATTTTCTGTTGAATACTAGAGCTATATCGTGTAACATTATAGTTTTTTATGTAAATTTAGAGTAAATTTTAACCCAAATTTTTAACATAATTGCAAAGAGCGATTTTGTAAAAAAAAATGTACTAGTAAAATTATAATATATTACTTATATTAAATTATCTGGTATACCGAATCCTTAACGGTGGACCACTATTCACGACACAGCCTGCATATGTCGCAGCCAACTGGTTATATTAGCCGTTTTGGCCTTCGGAAGTACATATGTAATGTAATGTAGTGCTCGCTTCGCTTCGCTCTCTCAGCTCGCACGCGGTTGATCACAGTTCTAACCTTTTTTTTTTTATCTCGCTGAGAAATGCATTACGCATCCCCGCTCGCGGGGGACGAGACGGGCTATGTGGGACTACTGTCGTAATGACACCGACAGTATACCCACTAAAACTCAGCGTTGTTCCCACAATCGCCGTGATGGGAAGGCCATGGGAAACCGGCTCAGCCTTTACTTCCACAACCCTCCCGGCGATCACAGTTCTAACCTAACCCATTTGGCTGGGGTGCCCTGACTTAGTTACTGCGACCAATTCGGCTCGCGCGTGATTGGTTACAGTTCCACAACCTAAACTATAATTGAATATCATTCAGGCAGGCCATTAGTTGAACGGCCGCCGTTTAGTTAAAATGCTAAGCGGTAAACTAAACGGCTAATTAAACCAGTTGGCTGCGACATAATTATATATTTTTTAAATATATTGTAATAGTAGGGTTGGCAACCCAAGTTGTGTACCTATAGCTAGTTATGCAGAACAGATTAAACCATGGTCGCTTTGATAAGGAAAAAGGAAGTTTGTGATTACCTAGCAGTACGTACACATAAAATTGCAAACGGAATGTGTTCATTCATAGTCAAATAGTTAGTGCTTTGTTTTAGCAGCAGTGGGCGTTGTTAGATAGTGTCGATACAAAGAACTAGGTCTGTGTTTACCTATACCAAACATTATATACAAAGATTTAACAATAAACACTGAAACCAATTGTTTTTTTCTGTCTAGTTGTCGCAAGCGCTGGGTTCGATTCCCAGGTCAGGCAAAATGTTATTGGGTTTTTAATCTGAAAATTTCTCAGTAGTAGCCTGGAGTCTGCGGATTTGTGCCCGGTTGATGGCAATAGGCTCGCCCCCTATTATGTAGGACTTAAAAATAACTGGCGAAATGTGTGTGTACTATAGATATACCTCTGCCCAGCCCTTCACGGAAACAAGGCGTGATGTTATGTTTATGTAATATTATAATGCCCGGGCCACACCAACGGGAAACGCCTATAATTATCGCGATTTCCCGTTTTGGTTTTATTGTAATTTTTGACGTTCAAATGTGCCTTTAGTGTGCCTATTTAAAATACTTTGAATTTGACATAAGGGGGTAAAACTTGTCAGTTTGTACGTAAGGGGTAATCTTCGGAACGACTGATTCGATTCCGAAAATTATTTCACTAACGGGAATCTACACTACAAGGGGCTTACTCTACAAACGAATTTTAATTCCAATTTAATGCCAATACGATTCCAATGTTAACTTACAGTCACCCGATTCGGTACTCTTGAAAACAATATCGTCAACATTGAAATGAAATTGACATTCCTCTGCGATTATTTTGTTACCAAATCAAATCAAAATATTTTATTTCACATTTTAAACCTACATGGGCACTTATGAAACGTCAGAAGCTAGGTGCACGGTTCCAATTGGTCGTTTCCTATGGAGAAGAACCGGCAAGAAACTCCACGGTTACTCTTTTAAAAAATAAATTGGATTTTACAATGTTTTCAAATTACAGTAGGTATGGGAGGACAGCGTAGGCCTGTCAACAAGTACCACATACTTAATAAAATAAAAAATGGTCTACAGATCTAAAGTCTACAAGGCCTACAAAGTCCTCATATTTACAAAATAAGAATCTATCAAAAGGATAAATAAAAAATATAAAAATCTATTAAAACCAAGTGATATGATTGCCATTACAACCACCAATAAAGAGGTGAAATTTTTTAAATAATTGTCTGTATTAGTATAATGTCAAATAATAAAAAGATTATGTCAAAGAAGTATGTAAAAGAAAATACATATAAAAATCGTAATTTGAGAGCAGTTAATAGATATTTACGTAGCTATGCCGTTAATGAGGAAGCCACATGTGCAGAAGGAATTATTGCCAAACTGCCTTGTCTTCAACGTAGTCTTTAATCTTATAATATGCTTTTTTGATAAGGACTCGTTTGATGAGGGTTTCGAACTTTCCATCGCTAAGTTCTGTAACCGGCTTTGGCAACATGTTATAAAAACGGATACTGTTTACAAGAAATGACTTGCTAGTTTTAGTTAATCTAAATTTAGGTATCACACGTGATGTTAGCTATGTTACGGGCTGCAATAACAAGAAATTTCACTCGGACTAAGTGGCGGCCAGAAGCTAGTCTATAAACATCACGTCTGCACTTTCCCGTGAGGGCGTAGGCAGCTAGAGGGCCCACCCTCTGCCTCCGCACTCCTGTACGCCCGACAGAAAACGGTAAGATTACCTAATCGGACTAAAATGAAGACTGGGTTTTGGCTTGGGCTGCTAATCCACCACTAGACTTGAGTATGCTAGTCTGGCAGTAGAAATTCTGGACATCACGCCTGAATTCTATGATGGTGTAGGCAGAGGGGCTGTAAGCCTACCATTCTTATAATATCTATGAAGAGTATGAAGCCTACACTTCGCCAGTTATGTATGTGCAGTTTTTATGAGTCTGACACAACCTACACGTTCGGTCTTATTACCCGACTGCGCCAGGAGGGTAATGTTTTTCGCGAGTATGTATGTATAATTGTTTGGCACGCTCTGTAGCCTAAACGGCTTGATCGATTTCAGGTTGAGAGGTGTCGTTAGATTCGTATTTACCGTGATAGTGACACTGGGTATATTAAAATAAAAGAAAAAGTTAAATTAAAAATTTAAAAAACCCCCGACTCAAACAAAAACCTCTAAAAACTAAAAAATAATATATATTGGCCCTTTAAGTTTAATAGAAGTTGCAGGAAATATTTTGATCCAAGCGTCCTCACGTCGGGGGACGGCTAATGAAAATTGGAAGTTAACAGCAGAGCTATGTTTTCTACAATAGCATACATTCATTATTGCTGGGTTTAAGCCTCATCTGTTTGGCGTTTTCATTAGCCGTCCCCCGACGTGAGGACGCTTGGATCAAAATATTTCCTGCAACTTCTATTAAACTTAAAGGGCCAATATATATTATTTTTTAGTTTTTAGAGGTTTTTGTTTGAGTCGGGGGTTTTTTAATTTAACTTTTATTTCTTGCTTTTTAAACTTTATAATATTATATAACTAGTAAACATGCTATACGATCGACACGTGACTCGCCGAAATCTGCGAAGCTGTACGTATTTTTACCACAGTGAAGCTAGTTAGGTACTCGTGGTCGTTGGCGTTCATTCCATATTAACGTATTCCTCTGTTTTCTCCCTGGATAATGATAGTAGGTAGTCCAAATACTTTGGCTTAATTATATAATTATATTTTTTTAAACGGTTTTATTGAAAAGATAAAGGTAATGATAATGTACCTAGTAAATAATGTATTAAAAGCTAAATAAATCGTTAGGTCCTAGGTACCAGTCATCACTCCACTTTCCTCATCAATCTAGCTCATCAATCAGCTCAATCTAGCATCATTTGATACCCATATCAAAGGAGTTTTGAAAAAAAAATGTTATTCACCATTTTGTGGTGGCGGCCATCTTGGATTTGAAATTTGTAATATTGTATAGTATTCTACTAGTCAAGCTCTTTCATTTGATAGATACCCATATTGAGGAAGTTGTAAAAAAAAAACGTAATTCGCCATTTTCTGGCGGCGGCCATCTTGGATTTGAAATTTGTCATAGTGTATAGTATTCTCCTAGTCAAGCCCTTTCATTTGATACCCATATTGAGGGAGTTGTGATAAATTATGTAATCCGCCATTTTGTGGCAGCGGCCATTTTGGACCGATTTTCATCAAACATAGCTAAGAACACTCCCGACTAATTCACCTTTCAAACAAAAAAAACAAAATCAAAATCGGTTCATCCGTTTAGGAGCTACGATGCCACAGACAGACACACACACACACACAGACACGTCAAACTTATAACACCCCGTCGTTTTTGCGTCGGGGGTTAAAAACAAAATGGCGGAATTTTGGCGCCATATTATGTCTTCAAACAATTTTTTTTTCTAAATATCTTTCGAGTGGGGTATCAAAATAAAGGGTTTTAAAAGGTGATTACAAAAATATATACAAAAAGGTTAAAAAAGGTTAAAAGTAATTCGAAGTGACAAATCGTAAAAAACACGGACCAAGAACTAAATCGCCTGCGAAATCTTTCACATTTGTAAACTAAAAAGCTGGAAAAAAAAGAAAGAAATATAAAAAATTAAAAAACCCGACTGGGGTAAAATACTTAGTAAAAAAAAAACTGAAAAAGCTAAAAACAAGCCCAAAAGTTGGAAGCACAAGCTACCCTCTTCTTTGCTAGATTCCTTTTAATGCGTTTAAAGCTCAAGTAAAATACAACCTAGCTTTGTTCAAGGCATAATATTCGATCAACGACTATTGGTCGCTGTGATTAACTAAAGATAATGTTTCTGTTCGTTCTCCAGAATTAGCTTACCTTCTGACAGGTTATATGAGTTCATATAATTGTTTGTATTATTTGCCAGTACCTATAATTATGTCAATTAAGTTTAATTTTAATGTATTATCGACAAACAATGTTTTTTAATGAGCAGTATTGCAATATGTGGTTAGATAGCGACCTCGACAATTGATCATGTTATTCTTGCCTGAGCAATCGGCAGCAAATTCGTCATGCTCCCTTAGATGTCAATGCTTTCGCTAGCGCGATAGCGTCGGGGGTTGGGTTGCCTCATTCCTCCTTCCCTCAAATATGGTGAGGTGATTGCTGATCTTTGCTTTATGCTCGTGAAAGGGTCCTGCTTGTGGTGCATGGTCTTCTTGCTGACCATGGTTTTGATATTGTTATTACTAGGTAGGTAATTAATTGTTTATTAATTTTACTTCGATGGTCCTAGTTTTTTATCATTTGTGACTTCGAGTGACAGCTAGCATTGCATAAACATGTAAGCTTATGCCTGGAGGCTTTTATTTAGATATTAAGTTTTTAAATTTTTAAGTACCTACCTAATTAATTGTTATTTTTTGCTTGAGTACCTGTAGTTTTCATTTATACTGGTGTGGCTAGATGACATATACCTACCTATTAATATAATTATGTAATGTTCTGTGTCTCGTAATGTTAATTACATTGCACATAGGTACTTACTATTTTATAGAATCAAGTGAACAGACAGCTGTGCCGCTGGAGAGTTTGTTGCGCCACTTCTTCTTCCCAGCGAAAGCACTAGGAAGTGGTGAAGGACGGGAGTTTTGGGGAATGTCATATGTAATTTTGACGTTCGAAAAGTGCTGAATCTCAGCCTAATTTGATAAGTAAATTAATTTTTATTTTGATTTTATCCTTTTTTTTCAGGTCGCCATGACATACAACTTACATATGAACGGGGTCATCACTGGCTCCTTGAATTCCTTCTGTCTGGCATGCGACATCTTCTTAAAGACCCAGCAGGAAGCTACTGACCATATCGGAACACCTGAGCATATAATAAAGTTGGATTCTGTGCAGTATTCCGATAAATTTCTAGATGAACATATTAAAAAGGTCAGTTTATTTTTATTTGTATTAGCATTCCTTTTCCACAGAAGCGGGAGACAAGCGGAGCGGAGCGTGGGAAACAAGGGAATCGACCAATTACAGACGAGAGTTCAACCAATGTGCTCCGCTCATCTTCGCTTCAGTAGAAAAGCTTCCTAACCTGCATAGTGTTTGGGCTCACAGTTTTAAATCAACTAAAGATGAACTTACACGGCCAACTTAATTGTGTTGTTCTTAGCAATTGTAGCTATGAAGTTTCGGGCAACATCGACCAGTTTGCTTCAAATACCAAGATGGAGCGCTCCATTAAGTGTATTCTGCGCTGAACAATTGACGTTCGCGCTCTGCGGTCACTGCAGGGATTTATTTATGTCCGCAGACTACGCTATTTGCCTAACAATCATTACATGATACATAAAGGATTTTTAAAAGTATTTTGCTATCTGTATTCCGCCTATCAGCCTATAATGTTCCCACCGCTGGGACAAAGGCCTCCTCTCTGTGAGAGGGAGGTGGCTGTAATCTATCACGCGGCCCCAGTGTGGGTTGGTGTCTTTTTTGGTTCTAGGACATGCCGGTTTCCTCACGATGTTTTCCTTCACCGTTTTGAGAGCAGTGCAGTGATGATGAAATAATTTACACAAAGTAAAGCCCCTGCCTGGTTTCGAACCCACAACCTACAACTCGTAAGGCCGTTACTACTGGGCCACCGCTACTCCTAACCTCCTTCCGCCCAACATTTAGGAATTCCGTCCATCATCTGACTATTCACTGGTTTTTTCAGTTCAAATGGGGCTACTACTGCGAGTTCTGCAATGTACTGATGCCAATTGCTTCCAAAGTTAATTTACATATCAATGAAGATGAACACAAGCATAACAAGGGAATTCTTCTCCTAAAGCTGCTGGGTGGTGATGTTGTAGCTTTCAATAACATTCTTATTGAAGAAAAGGCTTGGCACGGCCTGATCGATGGAGTCTGCTCGCTCTGTAATGCGGAGTTCGAAGATGAGACTGACCATAAAACTGATGCAAGACACTCTTTGAATTTGGTTCTGAAACCTATTCAGTTTGGAGCGGATAGTGCCATCTTTCGACATGTAAGTGTAACACACTAGGTACTTACCTACTTTGTTTTTGAAATTTAACTGAAATATATCGGAATCGTTATTAACGCAGGTGTGTGTAAGATCGTATGCGTCCTAATCACGGATGGTCCTAATACAAAATGTTCTAAGAACTCATATCGGAATATCGCAGGACGGATGAACGCAAGCGTCCTACTTCTATTGCGTCGTTATTATCGCAGCAGTGTATAACTTCATAGCCGTCCTAATACAAAATGTACTGAAAACAGATATCGCAATAACGCATCCGATATTAGCGACCGACAATAACGCGCCTTTGGGGAGAGCCTTTATGGACATTAATGGGTGTATAAAGACACTTAACGAAGCCGAGACTTGCTTAAGCACAATTGTGCTCCCCGTCATTGTAATATATTTTTTTGTGCTGGACTATACCTGGGAACCTTCTGGTTACGGAGATGTTGAAGAATTCCAACTTCAAATTTTTTTTACGAAAACAAGTTTTTAATGTTATCACACAACTTTCAATATCCCCACGAGCCCTGTAGCGTTGCATGTAGGGTGTATAAAACACAGACTAAGAAGAGATATTTAACAATGACGAAATACAACCAAATGTTGGCTTTATTCACTGACCTCTTGAATAAAAGTGGCTTTATTCAACTTTACATTATGACAACTTCAAACCACTGAACAAGCATAGACTCTGAGTCTGTATGTTGCGACGAAGAAGTTCACCATAACTATGCACAATGTTTTTCGTGCATAGCATTGCGCACTACCGCAAACAGCAAATTTTTCACAACAAAAATAAAAGTTGTTTCCCAGCAAAATTTTTGTTCAATGTTTAAGTACTTAGTTTGGTGTACAGTATGCGTAGTTGTCGGCGGCGGTTGTCTTTTTAACCGACTTCAAAAAAGGAGGTTCTGTATTCGACCCGTATGGTATGTTTGTATGTCCGCGATTTTCTCAAAAACTAGTGAACCAATTTTGATAATTCTTTAAATAATGTGATCTACTTACATACTTTCAGGAAGGTTTTAGTATATAATACATTATGTAACTATTCTTATGTACGATGTTATATGCATAAATATACTGCATTTCCGGCATTTCTATGCGAATTTTGATGATTCTTCTAGTCGGTGTCTTCAATTCTTCAATGCACTAGTGTCATTTGAATTTGTGTGGAGTAGGTACAACTAAAAAGTGAAAAATAAAAACTTTTTTACAAAAAAAAAAACAGACTTCAAAAAAAAACTACAAAGTGATAAATAACTTTAATTTCGGAAATCGGTGTCATAAAACGAAAATGCGGTACCAACGACACCGACTTCCGAAATTAAAGTTATAATTTATCACTTTGTAGTTTTTTTTTTGAAGTCGGTTGTTTTTTTTGTAAAAAAGTTTTTTTACACTGTTTATGTATACCTATCGCCATTGATGTTAACGCCAGCCCCTTTCCAGACCCGAACCTTGAAGACATCCTTCAGTAAAGTAGTAAAGGGTGTCAACGTGGTAACCTACCTACCTCTTAAAACAGAATATTATTGGTACCTATTTTGTCGGTCTTAACTCTTCAGAATACTCGAAAACTATCTGGACTCTATGTTTATATCAAATCAAATTTCACACAATAAAATAACTGGTTAATATTTCTGTGATTTCAGTTAGACGACACAGCTGTCCAATGCCTCACATGCAACAAGTTGCTAGCGCCTGGTAGGATGGCCAAACATTTTGACGATACAGAGCATCAGGAACTTTTCGCGAAACGTCGCATCGAATCTAATGGAGTTTTTCAAAGAATCGACTCTAAAGAAAACCGCCAAGAAAATGCAGCTAAAGGAAACTGTCAAGAAAAAGCAACAAACATGACTTCAGCCATAGAAAATGATGGAGAAATAAGGAAACCAAAAATTCACAACGATGATAATAATAATACCGACGACAACTCATCGACAAAAGACAAATCTAAAATTCTTGAATTTATTGCCAGGTACCAAAGTAAAGGAATCAACATTAATTTGGAAACCGAAACAGTATTCTGTAAAAAATGTTCCAAAGTTGTGACATTTGATTCCATGCAAATAGAAAACCACATTGAAAATCATTCATCTGCTAAAACCATTGATTCTGATTTACTATATCCATCAAACCTGGATCAAAATTTGAATCGAGTCGACATAAATGACAAAACTACACAATCGTCTGACGATAAACAAAATACTGAGGTTCCACGTGATATCATAAAAGCTTTAGAAGATAATGTCGGAAATACTCCCTCTAAGGCCGCCTCAGATGAAGAAGATAATGATTCCGATTCGTCAATTCCAGACGTCATCTTCATTCCCCCGATAGAACATTTTGAAAAACGTAACCAAGAAGAAGAGACTAGAGACTTTGCAAAAGCAAATAAAATAACTTACAACGGAGACAATAATCAATCTTTTTGCCGAATTTGTCAAGTACATGTGCCTGCTTCTCTGAGGTCTATGACAGAGCACGTAGATGGAGCGAATCACAAAAGACTGGTCGCCTCCTCTATAACCCAACCGAAAACTCCGGGAAAGCAGGTGAAGCAGTCGACGAAAGAGTTTGTTGATTCGGCTTACATAATAGAAGGATTTTTTTATATCGACTGTATCATTAACGAGGAGTTCTGTATTCTTCGGAATGCATACTATTTGATATCGGAGAATAGTTCAAGAAAGAGGTGCCTCGTGTGTGAGGTTAACTTGCCCCCATACTCTGATATTCGGGACCATTGTCAGACGTTTCAGCACCTCTTTAAATTGCAAGGAGTGCCTGTCATTACATCGGAGAGAAAGGAATTCATCAGAGAGGTAATGAGCCATGATTTTTTTTTTATTTTTTTATAATGTTCGTACCTGTCCAGAATCTCTTCTTTGTCATATTGTAATGAACAGATGCCAGCACATCAAGTTACCTGAAACAGCAAAATTTTTCCAATCAACTTTGAACCTTATGCTTCAACTTTATCAGTTGAAAAGATTTTCAACTTTATCAGTTGAAAATCTTTTAATTTGAACCTGATTGAGAGTTGTAGGTTCGAGCTGTTTGGTGTTGAAACACGGGCCTGGTTGAAACACTAGCCATGATGTCCGAGTGCCCACTTGGTTTTTCGAGACATCGCCAAGCAGTTATTCGACTCTTCACGTGACCAAACCAAAGAATGAGCATCGCCATACAACGTGGCAATGCTGCCAGCCTTTTGCGCACTCTTCCTGTTGACAGTGAGGACTGAGGCGGACGAATTTATGATTATTTTGCTTCTTTTTTCATATCATATAAGTACAGACGCCAGCACAACAAGCTACCCCAATCTGTCAAAATTTCCCAATCAACTTTGAACCTTATACTTCAGCGATAAAGTTGAAAATCTATTAAAGAACTTTGACAGATTGTAGTAACTTGATGTGCTGGCGTCTGTACATGTTTGTACATATTATTATTTTAAATGTTAGCTTTATGTAAATCTTATCTGTTATGTTACAGGTTCGTCCCGGGATGTTCCACTGCGGATATTGTAATCTTGTAGCCTCGGGTTGGGCCGACATGAAACTGCACCTCGATTGTTCTGACCATCGGAAAAACAGATCCGGTGGAGAAACTCGATTGAGGCAGCATATGCCTAAATTACAGTGGCATAAGATGGAAAAACGTCTGGAAACAATGGCCTTGATGAGTTTCTTCAACATGTTAAATTGATGGTTAATTGACCTTGCTTGAACTTGATGGAAATTGGACAAAAATTGCATGACTGTCTATAATTATTGTTATGACCGAATAGTTGTAAGTTGATTGTTGAAACACTTTTAATTCTCCATTCTTTTATTTTTCTCTACTACTATTTTCTATCTACTACTATTTTCTATACTACCTAACCTATACCTTTATTATAATTATGGTCTTCGTCTGCTACATTTAGGTTTTACATTTATTTTTATTATTTTTAGTTTTAGTCCAATTTCGTTTATTTAACTATTTACATTTTAAACTATTTCTTAAAATATAAAAAAAAAAATAGTAGTCCGCCGGTGTCGGGAGCAGGGTCCAAGCTACCGGTGGTTAGGGCTCCAGAGACAGGAACCTCCTCACAATGCGAGCCGTATCGAGGAGTACTGCCTTATGAATCAGGCCCTTGATCCAACCGCCTAACGAGAGCCTCGATAAATGTTGATCGAGGCTTTTGGCCATGAGGCCATTGACCGATACGACAATCGGCATGATAGCTCACATTCCACATGTCAACAATGTGCTAAGTCGAAATATTTAATTTGTCCAATCATTATTATTATTGAATTAAGTACTTACTTTATTATGTATCCTGTATTTTCTCTGAAATTTATTTTGACATACTTACTTATTTTTAATTTTCATTTATTTTCGCTCATTTTTTATTATTGTATTCTTTAATAAATAATTAGTATGTTTTACGGTGGTTTGTTTTATTTCGCTGAATAATATTAGGGTTCCGTACCTCAAAAGATAAAACGGACCCCTAAGATCACTTTGTTGTCCGTCCGTCTGTCAAGACCCTTTTTCTCAGGAACGCGTGGAGTTATCAAGTCGAAATTAATATCAAATAAGTACTCAGGGCTGCAATCCCTTGAAGCAGTGAACTGTAAAATCAAACTTCTAAGTCGACGCAATCAAAAGATACAAGCGTTTATGTTCCGTTTATGCCGTATATTTTGACACTCAAGGGAATCAAAACCTATAGGGTACTTCCCGTCGACCTAGAATCATGTTTGGCAAGAAGGAATGTCATGGGGTATATTTATATTCTGTGAAGTCATGTCATGTAGCACAGTAAAGGGAAAAATCCGAAAACCATAAATTGTAGACATGACAAAAAAAAAATCCCGTGATAAAACATGAATAAAAACCCATTTGACCAATACTTTTTCTTCTTCTTGGCAGTTGGCACAGCACTGTGGAAGGCCCTAAGTTGCCGATCCCGCTACTCGTGGCTGTGTGACTGCGTTGTTCTTCTAAACTATACGCTACGGATTTTGATGCGGTTTTCATCATTATATATTTTACTAGCTTCTGCCCGCGACTTCGTCCGCGTGAAATTTCACCATCCCCCCCATTCACCCTCTTAAGGTGGATCCACACATTGCGAGCATGCGCTCCGCACGGCGCACAACGCATGCCTCGGCTTGAGGCGTGCGTGTTGACAAATTATACCAACGACCAACATATGCTCGGGTCGAGCCATCGCGTGCGAAGCAAATGCTCGAGGCAAGTAGGCGCGCAGACTTGGCAAGGCATGCGCTCCGCACGGCGCACAACGCACAGCGCGTGTGCGCCGCACACGCGCTATTCGCTGTGCGCCGTGTGGCGGCCGGCTCATTGCGAGCAGTGCGTTGCGTTTGGATGGTTGTGTCCGCCTCGCTGCGGATGTACGCGCGCATTATGAACGACAAAGAAATGTTAAGAAAAGCAGTTTTATTATACGAAAGTAATAGATTATTATGGGATCCTAAACATAATCATTATTTTAATAAAAATAAAAAAGAAGACGTATGGCGTTTTCTTTCCTTTTCTTTTCAATAATTGAATTAATAATTATAAAAGCAGCAGCGGATACGCGCACGCGATGCAAAGGCGCCATCTTGACTGCTGCTGTGTGGGTTGGATCGGCCCGAGCATGCGCTGCGCGCTGTTTGGCCCGAGCAAACGCAGTTTCATTTTCGCAGTCGAGGCGTGCGTTGATATTCTACGCGGCGCACGCCTCGAACGTGCATGCGCGGCTACGTCCACACCTAACGTAATGCTCGCACTGAGGCACTTTGATCTTGAAGCATTTGCCGACATACGTTGGCTCGCCCTCGCGCGTGCGGAGCGCATGCCTCGCCACGAATATACAGGTCCACACTTGGCGAGGCATGCGTTGTGCGCCGTGCGGAGCGCATGCCTCGCAATGTGTGGATCCACCTTTAGGGGTGGAATTTCGAAAAACCCTTAGTGCACCCCTCGAACTCATAAGGACCTACATGCCAAGTTTGGAATCTCTAGACCCAGCGGTTTGGGCTGTGCGTTGATATGTCAGTCAGTCAGTTCTCCTTTTATATATAGATTAATTTTTTTAGCCTATGTCCCACTGCTGGGCAAAATCCTCCCTACTCTCTTTCCAGAGCTGCAAAGGACCAATCTTTATCAAAGAAGTTCAGCGCGTCATGAAATAAATTTTCACCATCATTTAGAAAATTTATTTCGGTATGTTTATATGTATAATGCATTGATATTAAACTTACATAATTATAATTTATAAATCTCAATGTTTTGTCAAGTCGTTAAAACCGCGCGAAGCAGGAGCAAGTCGCTAGTAAATAGTACAAAACAAAGTAACATTTCCGTGTCTGACTGTGAGACCGCTGAGTTCTTATAAACTACCCAATAGATTTTGTTTTCACCATTCAATTAGAGAATTTATTCTGGAAGGTCGGGTCACAAAAAAAAAACAAAGTATTTCAAGATTGTTTTAATCAATCTTAGCTTTGCCCCCTTTTATCATTATATGGGTAACAAAGTAAATAAAGACTACATACTATTTGTCAACTTAAGTTTAACGCAGTACAAAAAGGAATAACTTTTAGGCCTAGATAAATAGACTACTAAGCCCATGCTTTGGCTAAGTATCCTCGTCACTGTCGCACAACTGTCAAACTACAAGTCCAAGATAGAGACGGGAACATGTTTAAGGCAAAGCAGGTATAGTATTTTTATTTCACAAAGCGACGCGCGCTTTAATTGTGCTTACCAAGTGTAGAAACACGCTGTGAATGTGTGTAGAGCAGGAGCTCTCGGTACCGTCCGAGACAATGGCGAAGTCGCAGGTGTGTGTGCTAACGTTACTCGTCTTCACGCACACATTCACGGCAAGTTTGTACAGAGGCCAGCACATCAAGCTACCCCAAACTGTCAAATTTCTTTGATAGATTTTCAACTTTACCACAAAGGAATAAGGTTCATATTCAGTTGGGAAAATTTGAAAGATTGGGGTAGCTTGATGTGCTGGCCTCTGTACACTTGGTTACCACAAGTAAAGCGTGCGTCGCTTGACGAGATAAAAATACTGTACTAAGTAAATGTTTATTTATCTCGGCCTTAGACTCGGTAGAGTCAGGTGATGGCCAGCCACCCTTATTTTCACTTCAGACACAAACAAATGCTATGTAGTGAAAAACTCGTATACGCACTTTTTACGCGTTACTTGGCGTAATAGTCAAAATATTCACGTAACTTGGGCAATACAAATCTACCCTACAGCTGTGGAAATAAGGTTCAATTTGTATTAACACCGAGTATAGTGCCAGTCAACTACCAATGTGTCAAATTAACACCCGGGTACTGTATCAATGAGATATTATTTTGTATGAATTTTCATGTATAAACTAAAATTGTTATATCTATGTTGTCTATGTATACAGGGTCAAATTAAATTAGCTAGCGAAACTCCGCAGACGTGATGGGTCGATACTCGATACCCATGTTTAGATATCGATATATCTAAACAAGATAAAACAAAACAGTAAGTTTTGAATATCTTTTATTGGGGGTAGTCGACCGCACGTCACTTGAATCGAATTTAAAAAAATCTGCGGAGTTCCGCCAGCTGATTGATTTGACCTAGTATATACGTTTCAATTCTCTTCAACTTTTTACTTCTCAACAACTTTAGTCACGTAACACCAACTCTGACTTAGCGCCCATTTAAATACGTAAGCACCAAAGAGGGGGGTGGTTTTGATGCCATTACATATTCCTTATTTCTAGAATTGCTTATTTCGGAGTCTAGGCTCCGACTCGTGGAATTTACTAATGTTTACGTAAGCATAAGTAGGGATTAAAAATTACAAAAGTTTTGCTTACGTAATACTTAAACTTAACGAGTCTTTACCGATATTCTTTGTAAAATAAAAAGTGCGCATACAAGCATTCGTATTGCAATCTTGAGATCACAACGCACAAACATTCAGGACAACCTCGTAAATATAATAATTTGAAAAGTCACAATATATACAAAAACACTCGTTTTTAATCGCTGTCACATCACAGATCAATAAGCATGGTTCTGGTACATTATTTATTGATGGCACACATATGTAGCCGATCTAACAGAGCGACATATTTTCTTCTACAAAATATCGTTTTCTCTGTCTGTCATTTAACCTTCATGTATCACTGTCTCGCTTTAATCTCTAAGCGCCGTTTTCACCAATATAACTGAACACGATTAGCACATCTAAACTGCGTTCAAAAGCTGTTTCCACCACAATGTTGACCTGTGAATGACTGACAGCTCATGAACGCGGTTGTCAAGGGTGATCGCGTTCAGTTTCATTGGGAAATGCGCCCTAAGCGCTCTTGCACTACTAATCACTTGGTACAACTAGCGCTAAACATATTGAAGACATAATTAGTTAGTAAGCTAAATGTATTTATGGCCGATTCCTATAATTTACGGACCGTTATTTGTTAAAATTAAGACTTGTATCTTTACCAATAATGAAGCAAAGAGCTCATAGCTTTGCATAGTAGACCCTCCCATATGGAAGTAGCTCTCACAGGTAAAATTAGTTTACGAATCTATTAATATGGGGCAGTTCTGCAATAACAAATGATACCATTGGTAAACAAAACGATTCGTTTTTGTTTATAGGAACTGACCATAAATGATTTGTGGAGCAACCGGGCTTTTGTGTGTCATCCCTAAATAATACACCTAAATACAAAAACGACGAGTTTATCGGCTCTAATCTTTGAGCAGCTTCCATTACCATACAAAACGGTTAAGATACTAAATCACAATGCGTTGAAAACTCGTGAAAATGTAACTATATTGCTTAACCAAGTGGTATAAATAACAATATTACGTTGAAATAACGTATGTCGTTGTTACCCTTGCAACAGTTAATCCTTATACTCTACGGAACGTTCACTTGTCGCTATCAATATGTCCTAGAAAAGTAAAAAAAAAAAATAGCGTGTGCAGCACGATACACGTGATAAAAGTGAAACTTATATTAAATAAAGAATAAGAGGGATTTAGTGTGAGAGTCAGAGAGAGTTATATCTTTCTTCTCTCTCATGTAACGAAATGTGCCTAAACGTAACGCGTTCTTGAAATTTCACTCAATTCTCGTCCAACTATCGAATCACCAAGAAGTTTCATTTCAAAAATGCATTTTATTGAAGTGTTAGAACGAGACGAGGATTTTATAGGCAAACATAGTGAAGCGCAGATTTCATATAGATAACTTATCTAGGAATCCTTGATAGGAACAAGTGACTTCACCAACTATACCCGAGCACTAACACACCCAGGGTGTCATAGTTACAACATTTTATTACAATGAAATCATAATCCAATAAAAATTGTACTCCCTTCAAATTGAAACCTAATAATTTTGCTGAAATGTTTGTTTCAAACCAGACCACGAGGGCTTACACTACAAAGTATGTATATCTTTGGTGAAGTATAAACAAAGTTTTAAGCAAAGTGATGTTTGCATAATACTCTCATAATGAAGCCTCGTTTAGACGACGCTCGATAAACCTTCCTTGTGTAAACGAGGCTTATCAATAGTCTTCATTTTGACAAACCAACAACATCCATTAAGCTGAATTAATTCCAGAAAATTATCCGTATGTGAAGCAACGGATATAATTACATAAATGTTCGTGGACATTTCTATAATGAGAGTTTCCAAGTCACTGGGCAACAATTTCTTCAGTAACATCTTTGAGTGAACAACGTTTTTTGACAAGGTACAACTAGAACTACAATGCTTCAGACATCATTCAATAATGAAATATCGATTAAACAAAATTTTGTCGTATGGAAATGCGATCATAGACACACCTGGTAGCCTAACCCCGCGCCCAATTTAAAAGCGATCGTCACACGAATACGCGATCGTCACGTGCATATGTACGGTGTATTTTTGTATTTAAAAGCGATCTTCGCCTGCATGAGTAACTTTTTGTTCGGTGAACCTGAACGCGTGGTCGCGCCGACAGGGGGCGCTTTCTGGTTTTTCGAACATACGCAGGCGACAATGGCGTATTCGCGCGTCGATCGCTTTCAAATAGGACGCGGCCTAAAGCTGTATATACAACAAGTTGCTTCATTGAAATGCTGCCTTCACACCACAAAAAGTATAGTCAACTCTACTTTGCCAATTCACTTTATAAGCACTTGTCTCAATCACTGGCCTATTAGTTCACAGTCACTTTGAATTCACTTGTTGTTCAGTAAAGGTGTGTTCATGTTGAATTTGTAGACATTTTGGCACACCGTGAGTAATGCTTGTGGCGAGTCGTAGGGCGCGGGGAGGCGCAAGCTGCGCGTGCGACTCTCTGTGTACACGTCGATGACGCCCCACTGGCGCAGGAGTCGCAAGCAGTTGTTGATCGCGTCTGTTGATACAGCTTCGCCTGAAATTAGAAAACAATGTTTATGTATATCTTTGGCTTCGAAACTTTTCAATAATGTTATCTGCTGAGACACAAGCCTCTCTGTGACAGGAAGTGGGCCGTAATCCACCACGCGGGCCCAGTGCGGGTTGGTGGATGTCACACATCGTCGAATATTTGGTTCTAGGACATGCCTGTTTTCTCACGATGTGTTCCTTCACCGTTTTTAGAGCAGTGGTGGTGAAATAACTTACACAAAGTAAAGCGCCTGTCAGGGTTCGAACCTACGACCTACGACTCGTAAGTCGCAGCTGTTTCCACTGCGTCACCACTGCTCTACTCTAGTTTTTGGATGCCGAATCCTAATTAAAGCAGTAGATCTTACCGTAAACCATCTTGTTATGCGTAAAGTCTTCAGTGAGTGAGTCGAGGGTGTTCTTCACGACTTCCTTCATGGAGCCGGGTGCGAGGTGCCGACAGGTGGCCGCGTACGCTTCCAGTACTGGGCGCAGAGTCAGCAGTAGTCTTCGTCTGGAAAACGAAATGTTTATTTATGTAAATATGGCTATAAGAGTAGGGGAAGAATAAAGAAAAGATGGATGGGCTGTGTGATAGATGATATGGATAGAAAGGGCGGTGACTACCGAGACATTGACTAATACAGAAGTATGAAAAAGACATGTTGCGCCGACCCCAAATAAATTGAGATAAGGGCAAGAGAATGATGATGATGACACATAAAGCCCACTGCTGGGCATAGGCCTCCCCCAAGTCCTTCCAGGAAACCCTATCCCGCAAAAAAAAAAAAACATATAGATAGAAGAGCACAAAGGTCCTGCTTATTTCATTACAAATTTCTTCCAGCAGACCTGCGACAGACAAGTTGGGTGCGAAATACAGATGTGTAAAAAAATTGTTTCCAGTCATTTTAGTTCAATCTCAGATTTGATGCCACCAATTACATCGAGCCCTAATTCACTATGATTCCTTACTTCGAAACCACGTCAATTCCTTAGCTAATCACATCAATCTCGCGTTCATTTCGCGCGATTTCATTCTTTGTGTCATAGAGAATACAGCCCCAGACCGCTTGAAAAGTGAGCGTGTTTTGAAGTTTGCAGTCGGGTTTTCTCTTCACCCTTTTAGTGCGTATCTTTAGAATCGTATCGTCAAACCCTATCTTTTGATGGTCACCATCATCTGCCTAGCCTTTTCCCAACTATGTTGGGGTCAGCTTCCAGTCTTGCTTGGCTTGGAAAAAGGCTAGACAGGCGATGATAATAATGATGACGGTGACAATGATGTCGTGTATACCTCTCAGCGATGGCTTCGGGTTTGTCGGACAGCGTGTAAGTGATGCGCTGCGCGGGGTCGGGTCGCTCGTCGTCGTCGCCTTCGATGCGACGCGCCATGCGACGAGACCATTGTTCTTCTTCTAGTTCGACCGGTACCTGTAAACGAAAATCCAAACTAATATTATAAATGCGAAAGTAACTCTGTCTGTCTGTCTTTCTGTCTGTCTGTCTTTGCTTCACGCCTAAACTACTGAACCGATTTGTGTGAAATTTGGTATAGACATAGTTTGGAACTTGAGAAAGGACATAGGATAGTTTTTATTACAAAAAATAAAATAAAAAATAAAATTTATTCCGGACATACAGCGCCATCTATTGGTCAAGAGTCGGCATCAATTCAGTACTGAAAATTCATCGGCAAAATGTAAATAAATAGTAAAAAGGTATGAAAATATAATATAATACAACTTTTAGTACAAAGAAAATGCTCTAACGGAGTATAGATAATTCTATTAGTACTATATGTCGAGTTGGTGATCGCGCAATGGTGTCGATCGTTACACGAGTTCGGTTCATGTTATTGTTTTAATTCATCGGAAAAAAGTAAATAAATAGTAAAAAGGTATGAAAAAAATAATATCAATATAATAAAACTTTTAGTACAAAGAAAATGCCCGAACGGAGTATAGATAAATAATCCGAGTTGTCACTATGCTCGATAGATGGCGTTGGGATCGAAATAGATCGCGCTATGGTTTCGTTACACGCATTTGGTTGGGTATCGGCCGAGCGCTTCGGTACTGTCGTGGAATCAAAGAGTAAAGTAACTATAGAGGGAAAGAGTGACAACTCTGTGGTAAAATTTGCATGTATGGAAAGTGCTGCCACCTTGAGTTTGGTGGGTGACCTAAGGCTCTAATAAATATACACATACCTATAGTTAAGCATACTTACTATACGTAGCGAATCTTTATTATAATGTTTAGGGTCACAATCAGGGTTTAACAAATAACAGTAACATGTAACAATTTTAACATAATTAGCTGAGATAAACTCGGGATTTCGGGAAGCGCATCAACGTCGGGAAAGCCGGAGTTGCGGAGTTGACAATGATAATGGCGGATGGCCGGCGGCGACAATGACCACAATGACATTTGTTTGACAATTTGACAAACAAGAAAATGGCTGCCAAGTTTTTTTAACCCACCAAACTGCAGATGTCGCTGTCGTCTATGGAAATTGATGACAGTGCTAAGTGTGCCCCCCCTGCGTGGAATTGTGGAGTGATTTGAGCTCATTATGTTGATTTTTGAAGAGTTCCCTAGAATATCTTCCACATTTCATTTTTGAAGAGATCCCGCGAGATCGGGAACTATGTGGGTAAAACCAAAAATCTGCCGGAAGTCACTATTCCATTCCACGCGAACGAAGTCGCGGGCAAAAGCTAGTATACCATAAGTATGATATTATTACGAAGCATTAAAATCGACAGCGTCTCTACCAGGTGACCCGGTCGGCGATTATAAACTATGGCAGGTTACCTTTGGTCCACCTTCTCAATATCCACCACCAAACGAGCATCTTCCTGTAGGGTATAACCTTCCGTGGTCCACTAGGAAGTCCCTGAACCGTCTCCGAACCCAGGTGGAAAGATGTAAATCGAACCTCATAAACCTCGTGAAGTGGGGCTACCTCGATGGAACTGCAGCAGGGTGTGGATGTGGAACTGTGTCACAAACCAAACTATGCTCCATCTCCTATCCTGCCCTTTGCCTCAAAACATGCAGCTATAGAGGTATGAAGAACAGGGTGTAAAGTTCACTCATCTAAATATATAAAAGAAAAACTGACTGACTGACATATCAACGCAACCGCTGGGTCTAGAGACTCCAAATTTGGCACGTAGATTTCTTATGAGCTCTAGGGGTGCACTAAGAAAGGATTTTTCGAAATTCCACCCCTAAGAGGGTGAATGGGGGAGGGTGAAATTTCACGCGGACGAAGTCGCGGGCAGAAGCTAGTACTCTATAGAAAAGGGAGGATCCTCCGACCAGACGGGTGTTGTGTCTGGCGGGCAACTGTCCGATGATTCATGTCGGGCCGTTGTATCTATGCTAGTTGGGCGGTAAACTCTGCTTGCGAGATGCAGGATTTGCGTGACGTCAGTATGACGCGTTATTCGCATCTGCACTGCTACCGACGACGCCGTGGAAGTGGCGAAGTTTTGGGTCAACAAAATTAGAATAACTGTCGTGCCAACGACACGAAGAAGAAGAACATTACGAAGCAAAAGGAGTATGTAAGAATAGTAGCAGGTGACGTTCTGTAGTTTCTGCCTACTCCCATATGAAGAAGGCGTGAGTTTATGTATGTGTATGTATTATTATATTATTTAAAGGGTGGGGGGAGTAAACAGACCGTTGGTTAGCTCACCTGTGGACCTGCCACGAACGCGCGGAATAAACGTAACGTAAATTCGAATTATTTTAAAATTGAAAACATTCGTTTCGCACTTTATTCATATCTTTATCTACACACCCATGCTATAATTCCTCCATAAAAGTTTCTGAATCAGTTAGCTTATTGCCAACATTAAAACAACCAGTGTCATAGTAACGATTATATCATCAAAACGAGTGTTATAATGTTGTACTAAATTTCATTATGCAACTTCTTTGCTTTTCGATCCCTTCCTTACTCATCAAGCAGCCACATTCTCACTACTCAGTTCGTGATATCTTTATGAATTTCAAAAAAAGAACATTGTCATGCACGGGCGTTTCGCTACAATGGCGCCGTAACTAAAAAAAAAATTATAGGTTATTCGAATTCACGTCGTATCCCGCCATTTTTGTTAGATATTAGTTTTGCAAAAATGTATTACTTTGTTGTTTACAAAAAATTAGTAATACAAGTTTCAACAAAGTTCAAATTACATTGCAACCAAAAACTAGGACCTTTTTGAGTGATAACTTAGAATACATTTAACACTAAAGAAGATAGCTGTTTAAATGTCGATGGAATGGAAATTATCTGAGATTATGAACACTGCTATAATAATATGCCTGTCGCAAAAACTTTAATCAAAATTCTATAGAACAGTAGCATTTTCGATTCAGACGTGTGTGTTACCTTCTCTCTAAGTATAACTTGATGCGCCTCCAGCGCGTCGATGGCGTCGAGCATGCGGTCCTGTATGCGCTGGCACGGCGCGCACACGATGAACTCGTGGCTCAACACTTCGCACAGCTGTAGGGACGCCGACAGGAGGTCTGCTTGACGGACTTCCGTTAATGATGAAGAGCATACGAGGCTTTCTAGGGCCGTTGCTGAAAAATAAGAGATTATTTGTAAGTTATAGGCTCATTACTCAGAAAAGTTATGGCTGCGACATACTTTTAGTATCTGAGTTTACTTCATTAGTAAAGGTGTAATTCTTATTATCAGAACATTATTACATGGAACTTAGCATAACTGACGAAATGTGAGTTAGACTGGAGGCTGACCCCAACATAGTTGGGAAAAGGCTCGGCAGGTGATGGTGATGCGTAAGATTGGTACTAACCAACAATAGCGGGCGCGGCGTAGTGCGCTACGACGGCGTTGGCGTAGTACGCGAGTTCCAACGACGCGGCGATAGAAGTGTGAGGTCGCACAATTAGACGCTCGCCGCTGCCTTCACGGCGGATTAGACCGCGACCTAGCATATCCAGCTGGGAAAGAGTAAAGAACAAAATTAGTTGTAACTAATGAAATACCGTCAAAAATACTGCTTTAATGAGAATGCTCACATTCAAATTATTTTCATACAATTCGTGCGCCCAATGGGATTTCCCATCGGCAAAAATGACAAACCACCATATGAAATTTCATCGCGTTTAGGGCCTTTAGAGACTCACTTTTCAAAAATCCTTCGTTAGTACTCACTTTCGCTAAATAAGAAATTCTTAGGTATTTTTTTTATTTTTTTGGGACAAAAAACAGTTATACATTACAGCATTTACAAAAAGTAGTTATATTACAGTCGAAAAACGTATAAACCCACACAATTGTCCACAAAGTGACATCTGAGTATGATAACGAACGCAAGTTAAATGAGAGAGAAAAAAGTACATATTTAGAAGAAAAACACTATATACCCATGAATCGAAGGAAGCGGATGACAAGGGCATCCGTCTTATAGGCGACTTGCAAGAGGTTGTGAAACCATTCTTTTAAATTTAGATTGTGACAGCGCGAAAATATAAAAATCAATGAAATTCTGAGTCTGAGTTATAGGTTTCTAAATTCATGCTTCTAGATCGAGTGCTTTATCGTGACAGTCAATGAATGAATGAATTTAAAAATTGTATCAAGTAGATTTTGCTTTGAGGCATCTCTTCCTTCAATAGCCGATTCCCGGCCACCGCAGGCGCGGGCTTGCGGACGGCTCACAATGGTCAGCTCGCCGTCCGGTGAGGAGCAGGCGCGGGGCCACGCCGCGATGTGTGCCACGCGCGCCTCTAAGAGATGTCAGCACTAACTGACGGGGTGCGCTAGGGCCGATGCCTGCCAGTGTCACGGGTTATTCGAAAGAGATACCGTGGCCCCTGGCACAGGCAACTGAAGGAACACGGGTGGGCTTTAGTCAGTAAAAATCTGACACGCATTATGTGTGCTTTTTTTTTGTTTATGGGCCATATTTAGTACAGACGCCAGCACATCATGCTACTACAATCTGTCAAATTTCTTTAATAGATTTTCAACTTTATCGCAAAAGCATAAGATTCAAAGTTGATTGGGAAAGTTTGACAGTAGCTTTTCGGGTAGCTTGATGTGCTGGCGTAACGTATTTTCTTTCTGTCTGTACTTACAGCATGTTTAACAGCCTGCCTCGCCTCCCCGGTGTACCCTAGATCCCTTCCTTCAGTGGCTAGAGCCGTCTGCCTGTCGGCCACGCTGGCCGTGAGAGTGGCGAGGCTGGCCCCACGTCTGGCCTCCGTTAGAAGCACGTAGGAGATGACGTTCGTACACATTAGGGCTGTGGCTTGTGCTGCGTCTGTTGAGGAAAGAGGTTTTGTTAAAGTTAGTCGAACTTTATGGAAAGATAAACAGCTCTAATTAAAAAAAAATGGCTTTACTAAAGTAAATTAGTAATGAATTACCTGTCTACACTAGGTACTAAATAAAATTTTATGTATTGTTTTTTTTTTTTTCAAAAGATCAACGCCTAACCTAACTAGATTAGGGGAGATTGCCGTCGTCCTGTTGGTATCAATCGGCTCCAAACATAATGATGATCGATCGAACATACTTTAGTTGCCTTAGTACAGGATGATATCGATACCAGACACGTCTGTGATGTTTAGATAAGATTATAAAAGTCTACATTAAATGTCGGTATACGGTATACTTGAGCACTCATTAATCGTTTTTAGTAATTTATTGTAATGGCGCCTGTACACTCTTCCGCGAGTGCTCTTGCCATGTTTCGCCGACAGCGCTCGCGCGAGAGTTCGAGTGACGAGTGCGACCCTGTACACTCTCGCACTCGTCATGCGTCGCGGTGCCTCGACGAGAGTGTACAGGCGCCATATTACCGAATTGAATTGAACCTTGTATACTGGTACAGTACTGTAGAGGCTTGGACCTTTTTAATAATACAGGCTGGTTATAATTGAGGGCGTGTTCCATTCGAACCTTCAAGCGTATGTCAATGAATTAAATTAGGTTTGACGTGAAAAAATAGAAAGTAATAATTTTATGTTGATATTGAAAAGTCTCAAAATAATATCTAATGAAATCCATTTCCAGGAGTTTCATTTAATAAAAAAGCTCCCATCCAAGTTAGGTCCCTATAGTACTCACCGTACACCAGATGCCTGCCGATGGCCTCGACCATCATCTTGTGGTCCGTGCTGACGTCGGCGCCGTACAGGCTGGAGTGGCTGTGGTTGTACAGGATCTGCCGGTCCAGGTTCACGGCCAGGTTGTTGTTCGGCGGGGTCAGGGGACTCTCTATGGGTGACTTGTAGTGTTGATACTTCTGGAATGATGTTACTAGTTCCTGTGGAAGGTATGAACAGAATTCGAATATTGTAAATTTAAGTAAGACTTCCGGTTTGCCTGATCGGAACCCTTGAAAAATACGAAATGACAATTGGACGAAAAATACAGTCATTGTCATTCGGATAGTACTGTCAAATTAGTACTGACATATGTCATAAACGTTGCTTAATATTAACCCTACGTTCCGAATTGCGTTAAAAGCGATAATATCGCGAATCCGACCAACGCGCAATGTCACAATTATTACTCAATAGCCCTTATATTTTGTGACTATTAAATTTGGTCGGATTCGCGATATAATCGCTTTTAACGCAATTCGGAAGGCGCCCTAAGTAGTAATTAGCAAATGTTTAACCATACATTTATGACGTTTAAACGTCACTTTAATCATCGATAAATAAACCCCTTTCAAAAAATGTAATCAGAATTCTAGGTATTTATACGGTTGAAAAGTCTGTTGGTGATAAACCTTTAAGTGTCATTTTTGTTGTGATACACATAGTTAAAATGGTGTCATAATTATGCTTGTAATATTACTTTAACAACACTTCTCTGCAAACATAACTTCAAACTGAAATATAGCAATCCTGTAACAATCTTTTTCTTGAAACAGAAAATAGAAATAATACTTATTTGCTTAAAACATAGTACATAAAGTTGTTTTTAAAATACATTATAGAGCATATATAATGTTTTGCTTATACCATAGCATGCAAATGTTATAGGTTACAAAAAAAAATGTTTCCTCATTTAAAGTGCTAAATAATGATTAGACAAGACCCACCTTGAGAGAGATGGGCTGGTTGAAGTCGACTCTGATGCTGCCGTGGTTGGTGTTGAGGGTCCTCCAGATGCCCCTGAGCGCCGACCAGAAGGTCTCCATCTGCTTGGGCATGCCGAGTTGTTCCCGCACGAAGTTGCCGTCCACCAGCTTGTCGTAGTTCAGGGTCGCGGGCACCAGGAGGGCATCGTCGATAGTACCGTCTAGGTATGCGTCCATTATTACTGAGAGAATGCCCGCTGGAGAAAAACAACAGTTATGTTAGTTTTTATAAGGTTTAAATTGGCGTAAACTAGTTAGAGGTTGTCTAAACTAAGTTTGCGGGCCCGTGATGGGTTCGTTTTTACTGAGAGGATGACCGCTGAAGAAAAAACATTGTTATGTTAGTTTTTATAAGGTTGAAATTTCCGAAAACTAGTTAGAGGTTGTCTAAACTAAGATTGCGGGCCTGTTCACTGAGTGTTTGTTTTTTTTTTAACTATGTAATTAGTACAGTACACAGGTGTAAAATGACACACCGAACTTGAGATAGACACTGTCACACAGACAACACTTTTTTCGAGTACTCAATGTGCCATCTTTTCTAGTGCATAGCAGTGGTGAAGGTACCATACAACTCGATTCCCACCGGCTTCCCTTCGAAAATTCAGAACATAACCACTCTAGTCAATTCATCATTGAAATTTGCTTTTAGCATTTTTTTTTGCTCCGGCCTACCTCTGTCATAAATTCACCCTTCGCCACTGGTGCATAGCATAAGCAAAATCAGCCTATAATGTTCCCACTGCTGGGACACAGGCCTCCTCTCTGTGAGAGTGAGTGGACCGTAACTCACCACGCGGGCCCAGTGCGGGTTGGTAGATGTCACATGTCTAGTAATTTTGGTTCTAGGACATGCCGGTTTCCTCACGATGTTTTCCTTCATCGTTTTAAGAGCAGTGGTGATGAAATAATTTACACAAAGTAAACCTGTTTCAAAGTGCCTGCTTGGGATCGAACCCAAGACCTACAGCTCGTAATTCGCGGTCGTTACCACTGGGCCACCACTGCTCTTTTGTAGTGGTTATTGTACCATTTTCATGGGAATAGCTGTTAAAACGCCCTGGAAATTAGTTACCAAAAAAAATCTAGCATAGCATGAGAAAAAGATGACATCATCACACTAAAATTGGTGTTTGTGTAGAAACATACCCGTTACATCTGCACATAATTGATCCAAGTACGCAAGAACATTGAAATACATTAAATAATTAAAATACTGTAATTATATCAATAATTTTAGTAGTTTTATATCACAATCAAAATGGCTTTATCATTAATAACTAAAATAAAAAATTAAATTTAGGTAAAACCCATATTACATAAAATAAAATTTCCATAGACTAACAAGAACATAGTGTTACCTTTAGGTGTCTGTGGTTTCCCAGTCCTAGTGCGTCCTCCTTCGATGAAGAACTCCAAATTGTTACCAGCTGATAAACTGTTCAGGATATATGCCCTGGAACGAATAAATACACATTGAAATACAACAGGAAAGAAATATGAAGACTGGAAAGTTTTGAGTATAAGTATGGGTAAGAGTGTGTGAAAAATAATATGGCTAGAAAGGGGATGACTATTGAGCTGACGGTGACGACTTATAGAGATATATATAATATATATATCTCTATAAGTCGTAAAATAAATTCTAACCTAACCATATTTAAACTGGCCGAGATCATCATATATATATAATATATATATATGATGATATATATATATATAATATATATATATGATGATCTCGGCCAGTTTAAATATGGTTAGGTTAGAATTTATTTTAGACGTTACACTTAGTATAATCAGCCTATAATGTTCCCACTGTTAGGACACAGGCCTCCTCTCGGTGAGAGGGAGTGGGCCGTAATCCACCACGCGGGCCCAGTGCGGGTTGGTAGATGTCACATGTCTTCGAGTTTTTAGTTCTAGGGCATGGCCGGTTTCCTGACTATGATGATACATTAAACATTTATTTTACATCAATTATGTCCAATATAACAAAAAAAAAAAAAAACATTAGGTATACATTCTGCAAAAAAAATACCCAGTGTATATCATAGTCTTATTATCATGCTCGGTTTTTTTTTTACTGATTGGCCTGCTCTTGACCTAGATCACGCCTGATGGAAAGCGATGGATGAGGTCTATGCTTACCTAAGGGCTGACTTATAAGTAGGATCGCCGTGGTATTCCGATCCCTCGACTCTTCGCCTAATGTAGAACGCACCACAGCCTCGCAAGAACCAACTGAAACAATGTAAGCATACTATTAGATAACGGATAGCAATAGGGGGAAAGACACAAGACGAATGACAATAGACCCCTTTTTCATCATCATCATTCATCACATTTCCGCACACACATTTTTGCGCAATTCCGGAGACTTCGGGCTGCTACTGAGATATTCTTAAAACCAGCTGTCATTTGTAGATCTTCGGCAGTGTTACGGGTAGTAGCAACCTAAGTCTTACCAACCAATGTTACTAAGGGGTATCGCATTACCCAGTAAATGGGTTGTAGAGGTCAGGTAAGCAGAAGATTTATGTAAAATACTGGTATTCAGCTGCATCTGCATACATAACATAATTAGCCTATAATGTTCCCACTGCTGGGACACAGGCCTCCTCTCAGTGAGAGGGAGTGGGCCTTAATCCACCACGCTGGCCCAGTGCGGGTTGGCAGATGTCTCATGTCTTCGAATTTTTCGTTCTAGGACATGCCGGTTTCCTCACGATGTTTTCCTTCACCGTTTTGAGAGCAGTGGTGATGAAATAATTTACACAAAGTAAAGCGCCTGTCTGGATTCGAACCTACGACCTACAACTCGTAAGTCGCGGCCGTTACCACTCGGCCACCACTGCCCTGGTTAGACTGGAATTGGGACTCCCAACATAGTGGGGAAGAGGCTAGGCAGATAATTTTATGACATAAAACACTCACCCAAAGAAGGGTATCTTAGACCACTTACCTTGCAAATCTAATAGATGAAAGACAGCTATTATAGTGGTCTGAACGCTAAAATTGAAGTACTTCTTGGAAACCTAGTTGAGTGATCGGCTTTTTTTGATGGCATAACTACGTAAAGACACTCACCCAAAGAAAGGTATCCTCATATTATCGCCGGCGGCGACTAGAGGTGGTCTTAGCCCCGTCAGATACAGCGTGAACGTCATGAGGATGTAGTCGAAGTGCGACCTGTGTAGTGGCACGAACACGAGGGGAAGGCCGGCCGCGTTCGCTTTGCGTAAACGTTCGACGCCGGCGACGCGCGTGCCGCAGCCGCCGCCTGCGACGCGACGGACTGCTTTGTGACATACCCAGGCGACGAATCTGTGATAAAGATAAATCATGATTGTAAAACTTTTGTGTAAGATCTTTAAACAACAGGGTCTCATTTTAGGCGCAGTTATAGGAATAGGCAATTTACAATTTGATACAAATGTTCGTTTTTTCAAATAAATCAGCAACACGTGCACAAACGGTTCAGGAAGAAGTGATGGTGATGGAAAGACTCTTTTGACAAGCGTAAAGTTAGTAATCGTCCTTATCCTCTTATACAAATCCTATTTTATTAAGGATCGGCGCAGCATGCCTTCTTTATATACATCTCTATCAGCCATCACCTCATTACTAACTAAATCATCATTTAGCCCTTGTTAGCGATTTCATCTTGTACTGCAGTGTATTTTATAACGATTATACTTATTCTTTTATTTTTTATAGAGTACACACTCTGTGACCCTTTGAGGAATACAGGCGTGAGATGTTATGTCATGTGTGTTATACAAAGTGTTAAAAAATTAACCTTACAAACTTTAAGAGGTGCTTTAGACAATCGAACTGAACAACTTCCACTATGGGACCAACTATGAAATCACGAAAAAAAAATCAGCTGTTTCATACATTTTGGTTAAGTAGGTATTGAACTTTTGTATTAAACAGCAGATTTTTTTCGTGATTTCAGAGTTGGTCCCATAGTAAAAGTTGTTCAGTTCAATGGTCTAAAGCATCTCTTTAAGTTTGTCAGGTTAATTTTTTTAACACCTTATATTATCTTCTACTTAAGTATGTTTAAATGTCAGACAAGGGTTTTAATTAATAATGACCAACATTAAAATGAACCTTCTATAAACTTACTTGAGCACATTATTGGACATGGCCGAGCTAATATCCTGCACAACCTTCAAGGCGCGTGCTTCCACTCTTTGTCTTATGGTCGCGTATTGAGCGCCGGCCTGACCGTTCTCTTTGGCTTTCCTTAGTTCCTCTTGCGTGGCTTCTTCAATGGCGTGCTGTACGCTGTCGTCTTTTACCACCTTGAAATTATTTGAGATATAATTAATATTGATGGCTAATAATTTTAGAACGGCATAATTATACTCCTTTATGGTTCGCTCATACAAAGAAAGGATAACATTATTAATACTATTGCTGGTTATAGATTCTCTTTGAGTTCATTCCCTCTATGTATGATAGGATTCTGCCTTGTAGTAAGATGGTGTATAGAGAGAGCTGCACTCTTTCTGTAAAATACTCTCCCGCATAGTATGGAATCACTCCAATTTTTTCCTATAACATGAATGCACATTGAGAGTGGTTTGGAAACTGAGGCAAATAGCAAAGCTAAGTTCTTTATTAGCATGAAATCAAATTATTTACAGTAAAAATCATCTAGAAGGATTCAGAGACCTTTTGGGAATTTATTTCTTATGAAAACTTTTTCAAATACTGGCGAGGAATCAATCTGGGTCATCAAATTTTATTACTCGCAAGCGTATAAATCAATTATCAATAAACAACAGTAACCCGTCTTGAGCAAGCGTGGTGATCAATGCTCGTGCCTTCTCTGTACAAGAAGAGCCATTTGCCCTGCAGTGGGACAATATTAGACGGGTATTAATTATTTATTTAACAGTTACTCACATTAGGAACAACATCTTTGTAGTCATAATTGAACAAGTTGCAGCATTGTGCCAGGTCGCAGAGATACCGGGACACCACGCCTCCATTCGCGAAGTTCTGGCGACCGATATCCAGGATATTGATCACTGCGCCAGTGTCTTTCGCTTTGGGTTCCTGCCATGATTCCTGGAACAAGGGGGAAGATACTTTAGTTTATAATAGAAACATCATGCGTGTATTCTCGAAGGGGTTAGGCAGAAGTATAATGACGAAAGTAGGTTTGTATGAACACTTTTACACGAAAATCATATTTTAAAAACTGGATGAGGTCGACGTTTCCTATCTGACTACCTAGGTATAGTACACTCATATTTCTCCAGGTAATGAAAATACTGAACAACCACCGTCACACCACAGTAAGGATAGGCACTAAGGCAGACAAAGGTGTATTTATAGTACGCTCAAACGCCAGCTATTTAAAATACCATGATATAGGGGGCGATATGCTTGTCCCCTATATCATGGTATTTTAAATAGCTGGCGTTGTTGGCATGTCCGACACCGGGCACTTTTACCGACAGAATTAAATGAATAGATCATAATAATTGGGAGAGTAAATTGGCAACACAATGTATGTGGCAACACTCTTTACCTATCATTTTAATTTAGTAAAATTGGCACACACAATTCTAATGCAGTTGTGCGCCAAAATAACTCAGTTTCGAGTTATAATAATATAAATAGAATATCTGGTTGAATCATCTAGTATGCACTATACAACATGTTCTCACAGCTGGGACACAGGCCAGCTCTCTGTGAGAGGGAGTGGACTGTAAGCTACCACGCGGGCCTAGAGCGGTGCGTGCAGTGGTAGGTGTCACATGTCTTCGAATTTTTGATTCTAGGAAAAGCCGTTTTCCTCACGATGTTTTCCTTCATCGTTTTGAGAGTAATGGTGCCGAAATTATTTACACAAAGTAAAGCGCCTATTTGGGTTCGAACCCATGACCTACAACTCGTAAGTCGGGGATTGATACCACTGGGCCACCACTGCACTATACAACGATTCGAGATATTCATCAGAGCATTCATTTATGAATGTTTTGTCCCTTTTGAGTATTCAATACAATTCCTGGTTGTTTACTATTGTAGTGAAGTGCACTTCTTAGAATAATAAATAGAAATACAAGTAGAATAGTTTTTTGGGATATTTTCTTAACATATTTCATCCTTTC
Source organism: Hydraecia micacea (assembly GCA_914767645.1). Lineage (NCBI taxonomy): Eukaryota > Metazoa > Arthropoda > Insecta > Lepidoptera > Noctuidae > Hydraecia > Hydraecia micacea. The sequence goes on from OU611798.1 coordinate 4,497,771, forward strand.
CAAAAGACTTTAAATGGAAAATTTACCAAAAATTTGTGAAAGATTAGGTCTCCAGATAGTCTGAACCAAATTATCGTTTTTTAAAGTAAAACAAGTAACTTAACGTAGCAGTCGAAATGAGAACTAAGTTCGGCAAAAAAAGATTAACTTTTAAAGAAGTACATTCATATAACAAAATATTTTTTTGCCCTCGAGTATAAAAAATTACACTCATTCAATGCATTCAAAACTCAATTAGCTGCATATTTAATCAGAAATAACAACATGCTAAAAGCTGAACGCATTGGATGGGTGTAATATAATTGCTACCGTGACGTCTGTGACGTATATACTTAATTTATTGTTGTTCTCATGTAAGTGACTTTTTTGAGAATAAATATCTTAAACTCTAAACCTAAAATAACCCATTTTATTGGTAATGTTAAGTCTTGAAAATCAGCTGTAAAATGCTTAGTTCTTCCACTCGACTAAGCACAACTTACCTAACATTACCGACTGTTAGCGTTACACAAATGCAGCATTGCCAATAGCATTGCAGTTTAGAAGCCAAATGTGCCTATAACGTATCTGATTTATGAGAAAACACGTTTCTAGTAATGTTAGGAACTCTATACAAGACTTCTTTGCTATGCTTGCTATTTCGACTGTCATTCTAATAAGATACATAGCTATAATACTTCACTAAGAGTTACATGGGCAGTCTTAGGTATAGCTTACCTATCGATCAAGTGGGACTGCAGACTGGGACGATTTGGCAAACGGCAACCGGTTGACGAAACTGATATACCTAAGTATTGCAGCGCCAAATACCATGTTAACGTTAGGCATAATTTCTTGTGTTTATATTTTATGAAAATTCCAGATGTGTCATAAATATGTGAAAAAATCAACAAAAAAGTTTGTATAAACCAGTCGGTATCTAATTTCAATCAGAAAAACAATAACCATAGTAGAGACAAGAACGAATTATGTAAATCACGAGTCTACTACTATTGTTTCAAGTTATGACTTTACGAGTATTTTTTTGACGATTATTTAAATAAATTCACAGCCTAGTTAGATATTGTAATGAATGATACGGGTTATTGTAAACTCGCCACAACGAAAATTCGCCACACTTAAAAATATTAGTTAACTTGCCACAGTGACAAAATAATTCACAATAGGTATAGTAAACTCGTCACAGGTACGTCAAACTTGTTTTGAATGTACCGACAGCAAAGATATTCGTTCTACATTAGTGTTTAGTAAAAGTAATGTAGTTTCAGAATAAAGAAAAAGAAGAAAACGATTTTATGTAACAATCAGTTTAATTGAAAGTAAAAGGCGTGATTATATAGATAGATCAGTTTAATTGGATAAATCATAGATTTAAAAAGGTTTAACTATGTTTTAAAATAGGAATTACTAACGAAAATAACTAACTTTGGCTTAATTACAAATCACAGCATTTTGTATTACACAATCAAACTTACAACTACATTGGTACATAATATAAAATGTAGAGACGTTTATCTTTAAACACAGTTAAAATATAAGGTAAAAACATTATATATTAAAAAAAAATCAAAGTATTATTTAACAGGCCCGACATATAAGTTTAAAATATATAACTTTGGCTTAATTAAAAATCACAGTCAAACTTACTATTACAATAAGAAGAAAACACACTATTTAGTTTAAGATCACAGTATTGATAAAATTGTGCTAAAGGGCTGGTACTCTACTTAAAATTAGAAACTTGTGTTTTTGGATAATTTTTTAAGATTTTTAAATACCTATTGGCGCGATCGAAAAATTGTAATTATATTGTAAGACGAGATACCAAAGCTATTGATTTTCTTGATTTTAGTACGTAGGTACGCAGGTATTGATTTAAACCTTTAGTACAAACTAATTTTGTATGATAATACATGTATGTATATATAAACACTATTACTCACTACACTAGTATGTATTATTAAACACTACTACTTCGTTTGCTATCGGTACTTTTAAAGCTGTGGCAAATTTTCGTGAGACAGATAAGACTGTGGCAAGTTTACTATAATTTTTACTTGTGGCAAATTTTCATTATGGCAAGTTTACAATAACCCAATGATACAGTAGACGTACCCATTATAGTTCGTGTATGCTAAGCAGTTGATCAAACAAGTGGATAGGTATTGTTACGAACAACTTCCAAAGATCGAAACGTCAGATATTACCATAGTTTTTGCATGTCCCACGTTTTGATAAATATTTTTTTGGTAAGGGAATAAGTTCCTAATTATGTGTATTGTGATTATTTGTTATATTATCTAGTAGGTGTGTATATCTATAGATAGATATGCATCCACCAACCCGCACTGGGCCCGGGCGTGGTGGATTACGGCCCACTCACAGAGAGGAGGCCTGTGTTTCAGCAGTGGGAACATTATAGGCTGATTATGCTAAGCAATCATACAGCATGTATCAGAAAGGTGTGGTCATATTTAAAGGCAAACCTCTCTGATACATGCTGTATATTAACGTTACGTTATGTATAACCTAGCTATAAGTTTAATGTTACTACTTGCTGCAACTTAACTGAGTCATTTGTAGTATTAAGTTCAGCCTAGTCGTAAGCCTGTAACTAAGTATACATTGTGTAAATTATTTAAAAAGTGAAATGTTCTGACAATGACACAGATTAATAATCGTGTAATGAAATTCAAGATTTAGTTAAAATTCAAAGTCACACCACAATGCTATCGTTTGCGCAAAAGTGTGATAACTTGAGATAAGATTTTAATCTTGCTTTATAAAAATCGTATATTGATTTACGTTGATTTGGCACAAAAAGGGACATACGTCATTTGTGATTGTAAGTTATTAAGGTGTATAGAAGGCCCACTGACCTTGTGCATGTGGGCGGAGCCAAACGCCCTACTCCCGAATACGTAAAACGCGCGCGGTGGCGCACTACACTAAAACTAAGATCAAAGAATATGCAGAGACGCAGACATGCCGCACGTAGGTCGCTATTTTTGCCTACGATTCCATAAGGGAATAGCGGATGCAAGGCTGATATATTTTGTATAGATAGATACTTATTACGTTTTATTATTATATGTATTATTATTATTTTCCTTTATTCGTCTATATACACATAAATTATAATTATTTTTAAATATTAGAATATAAAAAAAAAATATAAAAACATTTAAAAAATATAAAAAAATATTATTATTATTACTTATATGTTACGTATATTTTAAGTTTTTCTGGACATTATTTTTTAGCATTTATGTGGAAGAAAATATATTTATTTAAGTCATAAGTAATTTATTTCATAACAATATAGGTAGATACATTGTGTTGAAATTAAAAAAAATAACGTATTACAATTGCAATTAAAATAAAATTCATTAAATACTGCACAATGCACAATGCATAGAACCTTGCCTCAGTCACACCAATACCTTCGTGCGAGACAGAATGTCGGACAACACTACCGATAGTCGACATTTTTAACCGACTTCAAAAAAGGAGGTTCTGTATTCGACCCGTATGTATGTATGTTTGTTTGTATGTATGTATGTTTGTATGTCCGCGATTTCCTCAAAAACTAATGAATCAATTTTAATAATTCTTTCACTAATGTGATCAACATACTTTCAGGAAGGTTTTAGTATATAATACACTATGTACTTATTCTTATGTACGATGTTATATGCATAAATGTACTGCATCTCCGGCATTTCTATGCGAATTTTGATGATTCTTCTAGTCGGTGTCTTCAATTCCTCAATGCACTAGTGTTATTTGAATTTGTGTGGAGTAGGTACAACTAAAAACTAAAAAATATTTCGCGACACCACACCACTGGCGCTGGTGTGTTCCTCTGTGGCCGGACCACAGTTTAGTACTTTCATCGGAATATATATATATTTTTAGTACCTCAAGAGATATCTTTTTATTTAACAATTTATGTGGTCCGGCCACCAGGCAGTGCTTCCTGGCCGCGCCACCTCAAACTAAATAGAGTATACCTAATGAACTATTAATAAATCAATATCACGAAAAAAACTACCTAAAGAGTACCTTGCATACGACAAATATCTTTATTTGTAATACTGATTGACTATATTTTTATTAATACGCGGTTTTGGTACACTCTTTTTTTCATTATTATGTCTTGTTTAAAGGGTTAAATGCTTAAATTCAATCTATTGACTTTAGTTTGTTATATAAAACACTTTTCCGTCTTTTATAATACCTTGTATTAACAATTGTTAATATTTTATTATGAAAATATATTTTTTGAAAGATGGCGGCTGCGAAAATATTCGAATTTTTCGTCACGGGTGTCGTTTTCATAATTTTCGATGGTGCTAAAGCTGATGGTGAAGTTAAAATGAAAATCCAAGATTGCGGCTGCGAAAATATTCGAATTTTTCGTCATGGGTGTCGTTTTCATAGTTTTCGATGGTGCTAAAGTCGATAGTGGGGTCAAAGTGTAAATCCAATATAGCTGCTGCGGAAATTTTGTTTTTGGTTAAAATCATACGTGAGAAGTCTTTCTTGACTTGCTTTGCCTTGGCATTTTTACTTATTTACAAATTATCGTATATTTACACAATATACAATATAAACAAAAACAGTATTTAGAAATGGCACCACTAATAAGTAAAGCGTCCACGCGCACAATAGAAATGGGCCCTCCGCACGCAGCGAGCTAGTCTATAAACGCACACTGATACAATTCGTTCGTAAATATTTGCACTAACACAAACAAACGCGCGTAGTCGTTCGATAGCCGGGGCGGAGCAGCGAGCGACACAGCCATCCCGTCTCAATGCTAAAGCACGACTGCCGCCCGCGCCCGCGCAGAGCACGTCTTTACCTCTATCTCAAAATTGGACATTTTCTTTGAAAATGTTGATTGATTTACAAAAGCTGTTTCATGTATGTAGTACCTCTAACCATAATTTTTTTAGTGTAAAAAGATTTCCAAACTTCAAAGCCGTTTAGAAGTAGTAGGGAATATTAGCCAAAAATAGCGGTTTGGTAAATATTTTTTTAAGGCAAAAGTATTAGCTATACGAAAAAATCCTGTTTCAGAAATGTTGTACATGAATCTATAGCAAACATATATTTTTTTCAGAACTTCTAACCAAGCCGTTAATGAGAAATAGGCTTCATAAAGTGACCGTGTTACGGTACTAAACGAGAGTAAGGCCCTTAAGCCATGCAAGAACTAAAAATAACGAAGAAAAACGTGTCACTATAGCCATACGCTATGGGTTATCGACCTGTCCTTGACTTTATATACGTACAAGCTGAGTAATAATTGCAAATTGACGCATCAACAAGTTTTGCTGCGCTTTTGAAAATAAGTGTAAGCAATACAAGGTAAGGAGAGATACAATCAATAATGATTACATGTTTTTATTAATAATACTACGTCAATAATAGTCGTCATGTCGGTAGTCATTCCCTGTCTAATAATACTACATAAATAAAGTTGCAAAAAAACAATTTAGACGGCTTATTCCCTGGCGCTCCATAATTTTATTCCCGGCGCGACTCCAAATTAAAAAAGCAATGGGAACAATTATAGTAGGTATTTTGATAAAATTATGGAGCTCTTGGGAATCAATGTAAGGAGTGAAATTGTTTGAAGAACAATAGATTTGGAGCTCCTGGGAATAAGCCATTTAGACAAAACTAGTCCTGATTACATAATACAGCGCTCAGTCACAGACAAAAAATGTACCTACTTAACATATACCTAAATGGATATGAGACGACGAATAGTGTCGTAACTGCAAACATTGGTTTAGTATAGCGTCGTATCTACCATTAGAGATACGAAACACGCAAGAAATTTGGAAAATTAATATTTACAATGTTGATACGGAGGACTGAGGAAAATGTCTTAGGTAAGTTTTGAGTACGTGGATGGTTATAAGAGTAGGGGAAGGCCAAAGAAAAGATGGATGAACTGTGTTAAAGACGATATGGCTAGAAAGAAGTTGACTACTAAGAAGACGACTCATAAAGAAGTATGGAAGAACCCAAATAAATTGGGATAAGGGCAGAAAAATGGAGAATGATGGATGAAAATGTAAGATCAGGTGGTCGGGCAACAAAATTGTTTATCGCGAGTATAAATAAACCGAGTGGAAGACAAGTTATATGTACAATTGTACACGTGTGAGCCAGATAAGGACGCATGTGTAATATATGTATACGGGGTGGTAATGAACAATAAACACATTTAACAATAGGTATTATAATGAAGACTGCATGTGAATGTACTTAGTGAATATGACGAAACGACTTTAGTTTTAAAAGGGTAATGTAGTGATGGCCTAATTAATGTCAAACAACAGACGTTAGCGGTTTGATCATTTTTAATTAAAAGAATTTTGTGAGGATTGGCCCAGGCCCTTATCCCAATTACATACAATTTAAAAACTATAGTAGCTGTAGTGTGCTTTAAAATGAACATGGGCGTATAAAAATAAAAATGATTAAAACAGCTGTATTCATCAAGTGTGTCTGCACTGAGAGGAAAGACATTCCATTGTCAACATCAACAGGCATCAAATATATGTCATTTATATATTATCGGATAAACAGATAAGGTGTTCAAAGGCGCGGAATTTGGAATAGTCGAATACAAAGCGTCTTCATAGAGTATCGATAATGGATCGATTGTTTAATCGTATCGCAGGGGAGAGGTCGACGCACTAGCCGCGCGGGCGCCGTGCGCCGGTTGGCCGCCGCGGAGTCACGCCACCGCGTCCGCCGCTTTGTGTTTAAATTTGGAATATAAAGCGGCCATTTTAAAGAGTCAGTTGATGAACGATGAATGAATGAACGTTGTCAACATTGGAAGCTGCTTGTCGACTTGTTGCCATACTTTTGTTATCTACTTCTTTATTTAGATAAGGTATTCGGTCATCTGTTAGTGGAAGAATATTAAAGGTTATCAGCTGGTTTTGTATCTCGCACAGCTATGAGTCATCAGTATTTTTATAGACTATAAGGAAGCCAATAGCTGTAAATACTGTATTGCACTGCGGAATACAATTATAAATGTAAATTAACTTTGGAATCCTATAACTCCACGTTTTAAGTTTTAAAGCAAATGTTTCTCAGACTTGTTTGATTTTAAATTGTGAGAGTAATGATGTCACCGCGTATCAATATTGATAAAATGAGACACTCGTGACAAAGACTCGGTCGTCGTAGGAAGTGGGAATAAATACGCAGGAGGAGATTTAAAATATAAAGAAAATAAATCGATTCTGTCTTAACAATTTTTAGGCAATAAGGAAAACGCGAAAAGTCGCATAACCCAAATATATATGTTTATTACGGGGTAAGGCCGTCTAATTATGTACATAGTAACTCTTAAGACATTAATCAATTAGTAACACACGGTAACGCAGTAACGCTCGCGACCCATCTAAAGCTAGGTCTACAATGTAATAAACTAATTCAGCAATCAACCTAAGTTGTTGAATTCGTTTTTTTTGACACGTTCTTCACTGGTAACTAAAGTAGAACATTAATTTCGATGGTTATTTAAAAATAAAAAAAGACATGTTTAAAAAATTTATTACTAGTAATGTTTTTTTTTTAAGTATGACAGTTTTTCAGAACTTTTCAGGATTACTCTGCCGCATACGGTCTCTATATCTCTTTTGTTTTTCGGCGGCCGATAACGGAGCCATCTGAAAAAATGAAATAACATGCCCATTCACCACCTGCATACAATGTTACGATAGTAAACTAGACTTTTAAATTAGGTGTTCGAATAGAAACCAGTTAACCCATATAAGTAAACTAATAAAAAGGAAAAACAATTAACTGTTCCAATTTTTTTTTGTGATAAAATTATAGCTCAACAAAAAAAGAAAAACGGTTGACAAACAGAGAAGAAATAGGTGCTGAACTCTTTTGTTTTTGCCTATTTAGGTTAGGTACATATAAATTAAAATAAGTATATTTTTATGAGCTTGTGTCCTTTTCGTTCAGTCAAAAACCTCTAGCAGGTCAAAATTAATCATTTATCATGAAAAAAAAAACAATGTATATAATAAGCAAAAAGTTGGTTCAATTCTAAAAATCTCTCGTGAATAATTCTTCCCTGAATGTAAACTCTGCCTAAATTATGTCCCGAGTGTTACGTAACTCTCCTAGTAACGTTCGGTATCACTCGCGACAGAAAAATGTTGCGAAGCTAAACTAAAAATCTAGTATCTCTTATAAAAAAGCAGATTACTACCACAGCCCAAGCTATTTCTTTAAAGTAATAATGTAGCTATGAGCGGAACGCATAAAAATAATGCAAATATGCAATACGAACCTCGAAATTGGTATTTTAACGCCACAAAATAACCTGGGACAACTCGTTCAACACACAGAAAAATCCGGATCAAGTGGACGATTGGACGATTTTTTTTTTTTTTACATTCTGACATTATGTGCATCAGTACTGCCGTGCTAAGAAATCTTATTCGGCTTTGGATACACGCATATTAAGCCAGTATTTAGTAACTCTCTTAGCGTAACGCTTGCGACATGAAAATCCGGGACACATATTTATGTTCAAATAAAATTTTATAGAAACATAGTTAAATTAACAAAATACGAGCGTTATAGAGGAAAATTAGTAATAAATTCATTAAAAGCTACTTCTTAGCGCTAGAAGACATTTTTTTCAAAATATTTTATACATAATACCCAAGAGATGTATTTGGGACATTGCTATTTTGTATGGGAAGAAAAAATTACAACTTTTAAAAATACAAAAAGAAATAGTAAATTGCATGGTATGATAAATTTATCGATGATCACTATTAATTCATGATTCATATAATCAGTTGCCACAATATTATCGATGTCAGGACGGTATTTAATGAGCTATTAACACATACTTTCTTGGGACAAAAAAAAAAACGAATTGTACAATTTTACACGGCCTTACCCTACGACGTTTGCTTAAAATAAACTGGGTAGGTACACGAAAGGGACAAGAAACTCTTTTTAGCACTCATCCGGGTGTTTTCGTGTTCCTATTTGGCAAGAAAAAAATATAAATGGAAATTCGCTAACATACAAGTAAGTATTGAAATATTGAATTATAAAAATTACATAACAACTAGGCCCGCATCTGTTTTCTTGATTCAGATTGAATTAAATTGATATAAATATATACTGATATATACTAGACTGAAGGCCGCAGGAACCCGTTGGATGCGAGAAGCACAGAACCGGTCGAAGTGGAGGTGCTTGGGGGAGGCCTATGTACAGCAGTGGACGTCTTTCGGCTGAATGATGATACTAGACTAGCAGCGCCCCGCGGTTTCACCCGCATAAGTGTCGATCCCGTGGGAATATCGGGATAAAATGTATCCTATGTGTTATTCTGATGTATAAGCTATATTACTGTAAAGTTTAATCAAAATCCGTCCAGTCGTTTTTGCGTGAAAGAGTAACAAACATCCACCCACCCATTCTCACAAACTTTCGCATTTATAATATTTGTAGGAAGTAGGATTGAATAAAAACGATGTATTATTTATTAAATACCTACAGCACGGTTTTTCGAATTGACAAAGCCGAAATTTCTTCAATATAATATGTATTTAAGTTTAATATTCGTATTATACACATAAACCTTACGGAATACATTCTCTAACAAAATGATGGTGAAAACCGCATTAAAATCCGCAGTTTAGAAGAACAACGCGGTCACACAGACATACACACAAAGCGACTTTAATTTATTAATATGCATGATGATATACACGATTGATTGGATATAATTTATAATAAGTATAAACTATTTCCTTTATAATACAAGACCTAAGATACTTAAGAAGGCCAATTAAGTCACGTTAAGGCCGTAAGGTTGAAGACTACTTAATCAAAGTTGTAATAGTAAAAATCTTTTAGAAAAGAGCAAATGAATATAATCATGGCATACCCCGTATCAGTGAGATATATTAAAAACTAGCTACGCCCCGCGGTTTCACCCGCATAAGTGTCGATCTCGGGGGAATATCGGAATAAAAAGTATTCTGTGTTATTCTGATGTCATCATCATTTGCCTAGCCTTTTCCCAACTATGTTGGGGTCGGCTTCCAATCTAACCGGATGCAGCTGAATACCAGTAATTTACATAGAGCGACTGCCTATCTGACCTCCACAACTAGGGCTTCCAATACCGGGATCCCGGTATTGGCTAATACCGGGATCCCGGACATTTTTTGTCATTTTTCAATACCGGTAGTGAAATATCCAATACCGGGATTACGGTATTGGTGATTTTATTTTATTTTCAGTAGAAATTACAGTGTCACAATTTCGTTCTATTGCACATTATATTTCAATTTTTTTTTAACTACGTTAGTTTTAAAAACTGCGTATTTTAATTATCTGGTGGTTCATTTATTCAGAGTTAGTTACATTTTATTACTACTTGCGTAGGTAAAGAATGGGATTAAAAACGGTAGTCTTTATTTTTGCCTCTCGGTCAAGGCAAGAATTACAGAGAAGAATAGAAGTACTATCCTTAGATTCCTGAAGTGAAAAGGATATAAGTCCGAAATATCGAGGTTCTTCGAGCACGAAGAACCTCGAAATTACGGACTTCCTACAGTTTTTGACTTATAACTTCTAAAAGGTACATCCTACAGAAAAGTCATCCAACACATTTTTAAAGTGTACAAAATTTGAGCGCAGCCCTAACTCTGTAGTTCCAATACAACTCGAGATACAGTTTTGTAAAATACTTCCTCAGCTTCCTCAGCAGGTCAAATGCTCGAACAACTGAGCCACGCCAGTCTTCAAGTCGGACTTACGATGAACATGTCGAAAACAAAGCTGATGACGAACAACACCGATCGCAATGTAGAAACTGGGGGTGTGGGTTGAATTGGTCCATGAGTAGGTACATTTACCTCAGCCAAATAGTATCCTTCTAGGCGAGACAGGACAAAGAAGTCGCTCGCCGCACAGAAAATGCCTGGAAGAACTATTGGTCGATGAAACATCTCATGAAAGGACCTCTCCCGCATTTACTAAAACGAAAGTTCATGGACATGTGCATTCTTCCCACCCTCACCTACGGAGCGCAAACATGGTCTCTTACAAAGCGTCAAAAGTCCGCACTTGGAGTCTGCCAACGGACTATGGAACGAAGTATACTAGGTGTCAAAGTCATAGATCGCATTAAGAACTCTATACTTCATTCCAAAATACAAATAGCGGACGCTGGTCGCACAGATGCTGGACTAAAGTGGAACTGGGCTGGCCATATCCGTCGCATGTCGGAGCAGCAATATGCAAAAGCCACCAATCAGTGGATCCCCAATGGCAGAAAACGACAGCGTGGCGGGCCCAGAAAGAGATGGCGGGATGAGCTGGACTCCTTTTTAAAGGATTGGCCCAATCGCAGTAGACCGGAAAAAGTGGAAAGAGGGAATAGGCCCTTTGCCCTGCATTGGGACAACACAGGCTTATAATAAATAATAATACATACATACTATCCTAACAACATCCTAAAAAATCAGCCCAGTGTAATTTTTGGCGCCCTAATGCGATTTTTGTGTCATGAACTCATGACTGGCCTATACAGTATAGTTATAATTAAAAAAAGTGATTTTTATATTTAAAAAACGGCATTTTATTGTTTTGTTTGTTTCATATTTTATTGTTTTAAACTAATTAGATTCACTACAAAATAATAAAAAAACAATGTAGAAAAAAAAGTAGTGTAAGTAATACCGGGATCCCGGGATCCCGGTATTGAAAATTTTCAATCCGGTATTAATACCGGTATTGACAAAATCCGGTATTTGAAACCCCTATCCACAACCCAGTTACTGGGTAATACGATACCCCTTGGTAAGACTGGTTGTCAGACTTTCGGGCTACTGACGACCCGTAACGACTGAGATCCACGAATGAGAGCCGGGACCAACGGCTTAACGTGCTTTCCGAGGCACGGAGGGATCTTGGTATGTGAAGATGGTCACCCATCCACGGACCAACCGCGGCAAGCGTAGCTTAACCTGATCGATAGACCCGTGCGGCTGTTATTACTTAGCCACAAGCCCCACTGTCTATGTGTTATTCTGATGTATGAGCTATATTACTGTAAAGTTTCATCAAAGTCCGTTCAGGAGTTTTTGCGTAAAAGAGTAACAAACATCCATCCATCCTCACAAACTTTCGCGTTTATAATATTAGTAGGATAGTAGGATTGACAAAAATAAAAGTGTTAGTAATGTTAGTATCCTTCTAAAAATCTAAGGTTAGTCTAGAATTTCCATAATACATAGTATGATGAAGCCAGCCAGCCCCAAGTAACCTTACCAAGATTATGTCTGGACTTTAAAAGAGCTTGTGACCTCCGAGTTTTTTCTCAGAGTAGTCAGATAGGAAACGCCGACCTCACCTTGCTATTTTTTTATTTTGTAATATGACGTGTAAAAGTGATTCCGATAAACAATTTAATTTCCTGCGTTGACAATATCCCTCATAGCACCTGTATCCTTATCAGGCATAATTATGTATAATCCATCATCACCATTCACCATCATTGGCAAGCTTGTTCCACACACTGCTGACTATAAGCCTCCTGCCTTTTGTGTCATGGTTCCCTGGTCTAAATCCAAAATATGAACTAAATGTATCTATCTATTGTATATATTGTATCTATTGTTGTTGTGCTTTAAGCCTTTGTAACACCTCTACAACATTATGGAATGCAAATACATATATGAATATGAATAAATATTATTAATCCTAGACTCTCTTTACAGGTGTTACGTCTATTTGGAATTTGTAAATATTTCTGTGTTAATTTTATTCTTTCCTCATTGTACTTCCGATCCAAGTAAACTTCAAAACATTATCCTTCTCCAATAGAAGACATGCTCATTATCTAAGAATAACCTCGAAGTAAATGATAGAGAGAGGAAACGCAAAGAGGAAAAATTAAGAACAATAGTTCCCAAGTTTTCAAGCCTTGATGTCACTTGTGTGGCATACTGACTCGTTACGACCTTAGTAACTAACATAGAGGGAGAGATAAAAATGTACACGGCTATATTTATGAATGGAGTAAAATTATTCGTAGGTATGTCTGGTGTTCTGTGAGAGAAATTATGCAAGGGAGTCCACTGTTTCGTAGTTTTAAATTAAATTATATTATTGTCAACGTATTGTCTTTATGTTAATTAATGTAATTGGTGTTGTACCGTTTTAATGAACTGTCTCTTTTTACCTTACGAAACATACTGTGAGTTAGAAAGGGTACGTTACATAAAGAGTTTCCCTCTTGCTTAATTTCTGTAGACATTTGATTATCAGGGTGACGAACATCATCATCATCATCATTGCCGTTATCTCAATCTATTTGGGGTCGAAGTTAGTAATATGTATTTTCATTCCATACAGCTCTATTAGCCGTCATCTTAGCGTTATATTCCATCCTAACCTTTTCATCTTGCACACAGTCCCATCCATCTTTTCTTTGGACTACTAATCTACTTCTTTTCTAATAACTATCAACACGTATTCTGACTTTCCTAGTCACATGCGTCTCTGCCTCACAAATTGACTTCATTTTATGTTCGGTTCCTATAAACAACATCGATTCTTAATTAATTTTACCTGTGATAGCTACTTCTTTATGGGAGGGTCTACCATGCAAAGCTGAGGTCTTTGCTTCATTATTGGTAAAGATACAAGAGTCTTAATTTTATTTTATTTATTTAACGATATATGTACAATAACGGTTCGAAAATTATAGGAATCGGCCATTAGACGGTTCCAGTACTGTGAGCCGGTAACCAACGTTTCTACGATTGACATAAGCTGTGTCATGTCTCGTCAGTATAAGGTTACGACCGTGACCCGACCTTGCAAGCCAGTTAGGTAGGTACGGACTTCACGTTGCCGATAACTTTTGAACTTACACCTGCGTATTAATACTAGATAGAGATTATAATTAGAATGTATTTAGTTCCACTTTGAACTGGATAATAAACGTGTGAATTACGTGATATATTTATATATACTTTATTGTACACCACAAAATTACATAATATGAAAAAAAAAAAAACAAAATAGCAGCATTATCAGCTTTATTTTATATTTATTGCATGTTGTAAAATAATGTTATTGACTTAAACTTGCAGTAAAGATAAGGCTTTTTAAAAACTACCTACTGGGTTTTGATACGGATTTCATAATACTTACAGCTTATGTAATTTTTAGTGCAGAGCTGTGATTTTCGGCAGGTGCTAATGCACCTGTATCGCGGATGCACCGTGCACCAGTGGCGAAGGGTGAATTTATGACAGAGGTAGGCCGGAGCAAAAAAAAAATACCAAAAGAAAATTACAATGATGAATTGACTATAGAATGGTTATGCTCTGAATTTTCGAAGGGAAGCCGGCGGGAATCGAGTTGTATGGTACCTTCGCCACTGCCGTGCACCGAATTTATTTATTTAAGCACAGTCAGATAAAGCAATTAGCTGACCCACCTTTGCATAAATGGTTCAGATTTTATTTTGCTCAAATAAATAAAATATGAAAGAATCACTTATAAAATTCTATCGATTCGTATTCTAAAAAGTCTCAACCATTTATGCAAAGGTGGGTCAGCTAATTGCTATAACTGACTGTATCAGCGACCCGCCCCAACTTCGCGGTTTTTGCGACTTGACAAAATAAGATTTCTTTATTATATGGAAGTTAATGTATTGTAGAAAATAAACCTTTCGGAAAAATGACGGTGAAAACCGTATCAAAATCCGTCGCGCAATTTAGAAGAACGCGGTCAGTGCGGTCACACAGACAAACGCGAAAAGCTATTTGTAAATTATAATAAGTAAAAATGTCCAGCTTTGGATTAGTCAGATCAACCAGAGAAAACGTTGTTACATGACGACATATCAAGCTATACATTTCCATTGTACAGGCTTTTCGTACAATGAGAAGCCAGCTTATACTGGAAATGTACAGCTTGATAATTATGTCGTCCTGCGCACAATATGAACGATGAATCATGGCCGGTGTGAACATAGGCTCTTCTAACTTTCGCGCATGTTCTCTCACTCACATTCGCCTCATGTAACAATTCATGTCGAGATTCATATTACGAGCAATTGTTTAGTACCTAATAATAATTATTTCGTTGACTATTGTATTGGCTATTGGTATTTGTAGAAAGTGGCTTAATTTTGTATTGTTTAGTAGATTGGTTTTTTCATCCATCTTCTTCACGGCCCAGCATTCAGACCCATAAAGTACGACAGGCCTAATAGGACTTATAAATTTTCCCCTTTAACTTAAGAGACATCCGTGGGTCGCAAGTTGTTCCTGTGCCCTGTCGCCATTTCATCCATCCTGAGTTGATCTGGTGTGTCTACCTACATTCTTTCGCTTTACAAATCGCCTCGTCAAGCTAACGTTTGCGTTAATTAGTAAACCGAATAGCTAACAGAATCCTATAATCCGCGATGTTAATAATCGTACTTAATCAAAATAATCCCAGCTTTAAACCAATGGCTGCTGATATTGTGATAAGTATGTTTTCACCCTACATCTGTCCGTTATCTAAACGACGTCATTTAGAAACGTGAGTTAGGTTCACGTTTAGCGGTCCTTAGGGGCGGGAAAATAACTTGACGGGTCATGACGTGAGTGTCTTAGAGGCTTAATTAATTATAGTATTCCGATAATCATAATTAACTACGCCTAATTAAATGTCGCATTTTCACGACTAACCACTCTCACGACAGCACCTCATCATCATTATCAACCACAGCCCGACTTCACCCACTCTTGTGGCAGCCTCATCCAAATTTTGCGCGCGATAGCAACCATGTCGTCCGTCCATCTCGCCGCCGCGGACGCACGACACCTCATCTTCCAATCCTTGGACGCCACTCGGTCACCGCCTTACTCCACCTGTCATCACTGCGCCTTAATGCCAGGTGTCCTGCCCAACTCCACATGAGTTCCATTACACGTTTTCCGATATCGAAGACCTTCGTACAGTCACCAGAAGAGATAAGTAACCAGGGTCGTTGGGTATAAGTTTAGTAAGAAACCGATAGAAGTTTTCGAATGAAATTTAATTTGATACATGAACTGTTTGTTTTCTATTAATTAAATTTATTTTATCTTACTTTTGGTGACCGTACGTCTTCGGATCCCGACGTTCGGAACTCGGTCTATTAGCATTATGCGAAGCATGGAACGGTCCATGGTTCTCTGTGCAACTCTCAGCTTGTACATAGCCTACTGCGTTAGCGTCCACGTCATGGTGGGCAGAACACACTAGTAGTCTAAATAGTAGTTCTAGTATTCTAAATTACACACCTACATACTAGGAACATTATTTAACATTTCAATGGCGAAATTAATGTTTGAAAATAAAACCTCAATGCGTACTACTGCATTTGCTATTGTAGACTAAACAACTAGTGCATTATGCCACCGGTACACTTATGTATACTTTTTTGTAACTATTACATAACATACACTGCATTTGATGACCAATGAGTATTTGTTTGCGATCTTTAAGGCCCTCTTGCACCTCCAATCATTAATTACATTCAGCGCTAAACG
Organism: Hydraecia micacea; assembly: GCA_914767645.1. Lineage (NCBI taxonomy): Eukaryota > Metazoa > Arthropoda > Insecta > Lepidoptera > Noctuidae > Hydraecia > Hydraecia micacea. Next base: position 4,514,402 of record OU611798.1, read on the forward strand.
TATTAAAAACATCATTGTACGAGTATCTCTGTCAACTTCAAACCATTGACAGAGAACGATGTCTACAATTAGGGCGTGCAAAACCGGAAGGTCTTCAAAACCGGTTTTGAATTCCGGTTTTGAGGGCTCAAAACCGGAAACCGGTGTTAGCCCCGGTTAAGAAAACAATATTATTAGATACCCACAAAATCTACAAATAAAACAAATTGTATGATATACCTCTATTTATGCCTACCAATACCAAGTCATCATCTGCCTAGCCTTTTCCCAACTATGTTGGGGTCGGCTTCCAGTCTAGCTGAAGTTGAATACCAGTATTTTACATGGAGCGACTGCCTATCTGACCTCCACAACCCAGTTACTGGGTAATACGATACCCCTTGGTAAGAGTGGTTGTCAGACTTTCGGGCTTCTGGCTACCCGTAACGACTGCCAAAGATCCACGAATGACAGCCGGTACCAACGGCTTAACGTGCTTTCCGAGGCACGAAAGGGTCTCAGTATGTAAAGATGGTCACTCATCCACAGACCAACCGCGGCAAGCGTAGCTTAACCTGATCGATGGACCTGTGCGGCTGTTATTATTTAGCCACGGACCCCTCTACCAATACCAAGTAGACCACATTAAATAGTTTGGATAACATGAACTTAAAATAATATAATAATTACCTAACAGATCAAATCAACAACAAGTAAGTTTGTGGTACCTTTAGTAGGTATCTAACAATTATGTTAACATAAATAATATATTTTAAACATACAAAAATCTTAAGACACTAAACACAACCACACAGTCCTCTCACTCTCAACACTTGTTGGTAGTACACACATCAAAAATAGTCGTAAGCTTTTGTGAGATACACAACCTGATGCCCTCCGCTTTCATGTATGGCTTGCTCTACCTTGACAAACCCTGCAAGGTCGAAATTAGACCGATTCTTGGTGGTTTTCCTGCATTTATCCAATTCCTTATCAAGCTGCTCTTGAAGAGTTATCTAGCTAGCTCATCAGCTACAACTTCAGCGTCAGATGAAGACGATAATGATGGCACGGACCGCTCGAAGAGAACTACGGGGATGGTATCAGAGTCCTTGGGCTTATATTTTAGCTGCTGCAATAAGTTTGGATTGCGTTCGGATATATTTGATGACTCAAAATTGAATATTTCTTGAGTGCGTTCGAAAAAAGTTGATTTAAATCAAAATGTAAATATGTAATTCAATAATGGGAAAACCGGAGGTAACTCCGGTTTTGTCTCTTAGCCCCGGTTTTCAAAAATCGGTAAATTTTGTCCGGTTTCCGGTTTTTAGCAAAACCGGAAAACCGGTTTTGCACGCCCTATCTACAATTCGTTTAGCGTTCTATTTTTTTGTCATATTTGTGGTGTGGTGTACCAAACCGCATTGACTGGACCCGCGTGGTGGATTTCGGCCCACTCTCTCTCACAGAGAGAAGAAGGCCTCCGTCCAAGCAGCGGGGACATTATAGGCTGATTATGCTATTTGTGGTGTACCTATAACCTAAAATTGTTTTTTAACATTCCTCCACTTTGTCATTACTTGAGCATATTAAAACTCTCCTATAGGAGAGTTTTACTTGAGCATATTAAAACTCTCCTATAGGAGAGTTTTAATATGCTCAAGTAATGACAAAGTGGAGGAATGTTAAAAAACAATTTTAAATATGGGTTTTCAGAAAAGAGTACGGATGTACTCTTTTCTGAAAACCCATATTTATAATTAAAAAAAAAGACGAAACAGTAGCTTTATATGAGCTGAATTCAATTATTATTTAATAATATTCTTGATTATCAATGGACTTTGACCTGTTAATTGTCATTTGCAGTCAATTAGACTGTCCTTTAAATAACTCCTTATCGCGAGCTTGATAAAATTATAGCAGACTTTGGACCCGTCAATTTGCTTATCCTTGAATATATCCTCTATGGTTGATTAATATTGTTAATGGGTACTAATTTCAAGTATTACCTAGTTGTAAAAAAATACTGGTATTGAGCTGCATCTGTCTGGTTAGACTGGAAGCCGACCCCAACATAGTTGGGAGAAGGCTAGGCAGATGATGACCTAGTTTTCAACAGATTATTAAGTATGTAAGTAAATATGCTTTACTAACTTTTACTAGAAATATCATGTATGTTTCTGGTGACTTTCTAGTCTCTGTTACGTTCTCCCTATTATGTAGGCATATATTTTTTTTTTGTAATTTAAGATAAGGCGTCTTCTGCATACAAAGTACCTACAGTAAGTAATAATTTAAAAACAAATGGGGATGACAAGGTCACCATCCCATTTTCAGACTTTCGAGGTTTTTTCTTTCTTACCTCTTATCCATAATAGGTGCGTGTCTGTTTATCTCTAATTGGTCCTAGGGTCTACCCTAGGACTGATCGAGACGACAAACAGTAATACCAGCTTATTATAGTCCCACTGCAGGGCAAAGGCCTCTCTCTTCTCATACAGAGAAGGCGAGCATTGATCACCCCGCTTGCTCAAGACGGGTTGGCGATTTCAGACTTATATCAACTTTGACTGCTTCGTTGGTCTAGTGGTCGCAAGAGAGCTGAGCATCAGGTCCTGGATTCGATTCCCAGGTCGCGCAAAGTGTTATAGAGTAATTGCATCAGGATTTTCTCACTAGCAGCCCGTATTCTATATTTGTGCCCGGTTGATGGCAATAGGCTCGCCTCCTATTACATGGGACTTAAACATAACTCGCAAAATGTGGGTGTACAGGTACACCTCTGCCTAACCCTCTTTGGGGATTACAGGCGTGATGTATCATTATTAAAACAAACAAAAAACATGTTCTAATAATCTTAAAACATTTATCGTACAACGTTACGTGTGAAGGACTAAAAGAACAACGTAGGTAAACCAAGTAACAAAGCGTTTTGTAAAGGAAACATTGTTTAATTTATATCTTAGTTTTACACGGAAACACATCCGTTGTGAATGTGATTCACACGTTTCTTTTGTTTATTTTCAAATACTGTATCAATATTGCATAATTATTTGTGGGACAAGCCGTGTACCCGATGATATTTCCCATTGGCAACTGCTCAGGTGCCTAAAGGGAATGACGTAATCAGGTACTCAAACTGTAATCGTTATAAGTGTTTTTAACACTGTTTTTTAAAACTGTTTTAAAAGAAAAACACTTCTAAATTTAACAGATACAATAATGTTACAGAATCAAAATGTAACCTTTAATATGTGTAACGGAAAGTACAGAAATAAGCATTTGCAGGTATGATTGGGTCAATTGGACGGTACCGCAAAAACGCGCGGGCGGCGGTCAGATAGACACGGCGATGGCAATGAGTCTCAATTCAGTCGAGATTGCGGCTATTTTGACAACGCCGCGTTTACCGGTTACACTTATTAACACTGTTAACACTTTCATATCTGTTACAGATATATTACGGTTACACTTTTGTAAGTGTTTTGAGTTAACACATTAAAAAACACATAAAAGTGTTACATACATAATTATTTGATTCTGTTATAAATTCAATATGTAACACTTATAATTCTGTAACCTTTATGAAGGTGTTTTTAAGTCCCTGGACATAACATCACGCCTGTATTTCCCAAAGGGTTCAGCAGAGATGAAGGTACATAGTAGACACACCTTGCACCAGTTATGTTTAAGTCCCATGTAATATGAGGCGAGCCTATTGCATTGCTATCAACCGAGCAAACATCCAAATTCCGGGGCTACTACTGAGAAATTCTAGATGGAAAAACCCAATAAGACTCTGCCCGACCCGGGAATCTAACCCAGGACCTCATGCTCAGCAGTAGCGCTTGCGACCATTAGACTAACAAGGCAGCCTAAAGGGATGAGTTATCCGGGGTAGCGGGATCGTCCGAAAGGGTTACCGCTGCCCCGGAACATAAAGGGCTAAGGAAGGAACACGGGTGGGTTTTAGTCAGTAAGAGTCTGACACTCCCTTCCGCTCCACCCAGAGCGGGAGGAGTCATTAGATGATTTCCCATAAAAAAAAAAGGGACGAGTTATAAAAAACAATGATACAAATAACCATAACCTTTACTTATAAACAGAAGTCTAAATAATATACCTACCAAGTTCCGCGTTTCCAACTTAAAAAATGGTGAAATTCCATAATTAATTTTCTTCCCCTGTCTAACTCCTTCAGGGAATGAATTCTGAAAACTCTTTTACGTAGTGCTCAAATTTGTCACATAGGGAACCCTTTTGCAAAATTTCATGATTCTAGACCCAGCAGTTTAAGCTGTGCGTTGCCTGTCAGTGAATGAAGATTTTTAGTATGTAAATTGTTATTTTGTAATTAGTCTTTCGTTTCCTGAAATATTGAGGAAGAATTCAATGTTTAGATTGCAACAAGAGTATCAATGGTACCAGTAGTTGTCTATTAATTAGCAATGCATGAGGGCAACAATATAAACATCTTACTAATTAATATTTCAACCAGCGCCGCGTCCGCTGTGAAAAAACTCCTTAAATAACACGTCCAATGTATCGCTGACGAACGTATTTAATAAATATGGAGACAAGTGGGAATGTTTTCTTTCTCAGTATTTAAAACCGTGTAAAGTATCGCTAATGTTGACGCAATCGACAAATGGTTTACACACAACAATGCGAAAGTTCACAGTAATTGGACTCAATCGAGGCATTAAACCGATTGTTCGAACTGTCTCATGTATTCTGACGACATTCATATTAACCTTGTCAATATAAATGTCATCAGAAATATAGGGGCTAGTCCTAGTGGCCAAGTAATAACAGCCGCACGGGTCGATAGATCAGGTTATATACGCTTGCTGCGGGCAGTCCGTGGATGGTTGACCATTCAGGATTTTACTGATTTTGCTCAACATTGGATGTGGTGCCAAGTCTGAACCAATGGACAAGGCCAACGTGTAGCGCCGGCATTACATACCGAGACTCCTCCGTGCTTCGGAAAGCATGTAAGCCGTCGGTTGATCCCGGCTGTCATACGTGGATTTTTGACAGTCGTTATGAGTCTGGGAGCCCGATAGTCTGACAGCCAGTACCAAGGGGTATTATGTTACCCATTTAGTGGGTTGTGGAAGTCAGATAGACGGTCGCTCCATGTAAAAAAACTGAATACCAGTAGTATTAGCTGCATCCACTTTGACTGGAAGCCGACTCCAACGTAGTTGGGAAAAAGCTATGCAGATGATTCATATAAACCTTGTCGGCATGGGTGGTGACCGTGCTGAGTGATTACAACATTACGTCTTTGGGTCATGGGATGCTACTAATTAAGGACGCGACGCGACGGCGAGAACATCCCAAAGTGTCCGAATACGGGCACACGAGTTAACAGGTGTTTGTATGTTTTTTGTGTGTAATTATTGTTATTGGCTACGTAGATGTAAATTGTCTTGAGACCGGAGGTCATAATTACAGCTACAGCGGGCACAAAGTACTTATCTGCCAGAACGACATAATTTCGGTGGTTAACTCAACGTTCGAAGGTCGTAGGAGAGGAATCATTTTCCATATGTGTGTATCCGTGAGCTTCCGGACGTCCCCTCATAGCTCATACATAAACTACTTGACTGATTTTGACACATGTGTTGTCATTTGATCCGATCAATCATTCTGATATCCTGTGTGTCAATGGCGTCGTTTTCCGTACTACTTTTTATTGGGATATGCATAAGTGAATTATGTATTTAAATAAACGAAAGTAGAATAAATGCTGTGGAGATGCGTTCCTTGCGAAGCATGTGTGGTGTGACTATGAATGTTAGGCTGAGGAATTATGAGATAAGGCAACCAACAACGGTGCGGTTTAAAAGAAGATGTAGTGACAAAGATTGAAACGAGTATGCTTAGATGGTTTGGTTGTGTTGAGAGGATGAATGAAAGGCGACTAACAAAAGATAATTTACAAGGCAGATGTGAGTGAAAGCGCCGGAAGGGACGCCCTAGTAGGACATATAGTGACCTTATTGGTGGTGATGTTCTTCAGAGGGGTCAGGTGCGTTGTACTCGCAACCGGCGTGCGTGTATGACCAGATGTATGAACGTAAACGAGGCAAAAGGAGTATTTAAGGATCGTAGAAGGTGGGCGGTTCTGTAGTTTCTGTCTACCACCATGGGAAGAAGGCGTCAGTTTATGTATGTGTATTTAAACGAAAATGTTTTACAAGTACATCTAAAAAGGGAGCATACAACACACAGCATGCAACTAGATTGTTGAACTACAAAGCGTTTTATCGCGTAAAGTCTTTGTACCCATAAACAAATAAATTGTGCAAATATCCCTTTCATTCTTCAAAGCATGTGCCTGTGTGAGGTCAATGTACGAAATCGCTGGCAAAGTGGGCGTGTCTGTGCGTAACGGTTATCGAATTATTCATAGATGCTCTCTAGACCTAGCTAATAAGTATAAATATAAGCAATGTTGTGATGTTGAATCGGAAAATGTTTTTGCGAGAGTTTATGTGAACTAGTGGTAAATGAAAAAGTAACTGGTCAATATAAAGGGGAAGGACGGATATAACCGACGAATATAGTGTGGAGAAATATAGCTGAGATTTCACATTGAATGGTTGAAAAAGAACTAGAATTACAAAGGGAGAAGAAAAGTAAAGATCGTCTGAGGAAAACGAGTACGGAAGGCTGAGACGAAAACGCAAGAGAAACTAGTATTCAACAGAGATAGTGATACAAAAGAAATTGTTCAAGAATCTGAAAACCATAATGATAGTTCATCTAACATTTTACTAATCAGAACATAAGATCACGCCTGTATTTCTCGAAGGGTTAGGAGACAGAGGTGTCCCTATAATACACTCACATTTCGCCAGTTATGTTCAAGTCCCATGTCATAGAGGGCAAGCATATTGCCATCAACCAGGTATAAATAGACTCCGGGCTGCTACTGAGAAATTACAACAACAGATCAACAAATCAATGAATAGATCAACTCTCTTAATAAAAAATACAATGGCATTATCTTTCACAATAAAATTGCATGATTCATACATAACAGTGTTAAGTTTTGAAACAAATGCTAGACGCTCTAAAAGTAGATGACCTAACACTGTTAAACGTACTTGAACTCGATATTATGTTGTATGCGGTTGCAAGACCTACTAACTCATCATAATATAAGAGTTATTATAGAAGTAGCTACATGTTTGTTTTTATATGTATGTTGTTTAGCACCTAATGTTATATAATAAATTAATCTTTATTTAATTACAAGTGATAAGCGAAAAGCAGGTCATGAGATAAATAAATCAGACAGTCATTTAGCTGCAATTAAAACACCGTTTTAAATATTAAGTTATAAGTAGTTTAATAAGATGACAATTCAGCTATACTGCCATAGTGTTTTGATCGGAATTGATTGACTAAAATCCTGCATTTTATTTTAATTGCCAAAAGAACAAAAAATTCTTTGCCGAGGTCCAGGTTTCGTCAGAATTTCGCAATTGTTTTCTGTAGCGTTTTCCATGTCATTAGATCCTCATAAATTAAAGAGGTTAGAAAGTTAACTATAACCAATAGTAGAGCTGTATCTTAATACCTTGTCTTGGGCTTGAAGACGAAACAGGTCGCGTGTCTAGCATTCACACCACGCACGGCCGCAGCAGGTAGTACCGTAAGGTCGGTATTACATTTGTAAATTACTGAGTAACACAAAGATAGACGTATGGAAGGACCACTTTATAAAATAATGTGGACAACCTCAAAAACTACTGCCGTTACGATTATTTACGCTGTACAGCGATATTTTGATTTGATTCATTGTTTGTTTATTTGTAATCTAATGACTGACACTCGATTATATTTTTTGATTAATGTTTTGTATCGTCCGCATCAATACGAACTATTCGAAACTTCTTCTACTTCTGCGCATTTTTCTGCGGTACATATCGAAGTTATGCGGTCTTCTGCATATAAGGACCTCGAAATCCGACTCCTAAAAAGTAATTGTAATAGATTCGCTTTAAACCTACAATATACTCCTTCGCTCTATTCTGTAAATTCTCACCGTGAAAACTTAAGTGAAGTGAGCTGTCATTTCACCTGATTCTAGGGATTGACTCACTTCATGGCGAGATTTTTACAAAATATATCGGCAGTTAGTCATTTTATTTACTAAATTATTAAAAGCCATGTGATCTGCAGGGCAAAGGCCTCTCTACTCTCTGTTTAAAGCTGCTAAGGACCAGTTCTTGCTGAAGGAATCCAGCTCATCCTGCCATCTCGATCTGGGTATGCCGCGATGTCGCTTGCCATAAATTGTATTTAGAATTTAGATTCCTATTAATTAACGCTCAAAACGCTCTGTAGGTAGACTAGTCTAGTGGAATAGACGCTCATTTGCATAATATCTCATGCAATGAGAATTGTTATAATGCTATATAAAAAGCGATTGTTATGAGGTTTGTAAAGACTCATGGGTGTGTTGAATAAGTGCTGTGAATCTGTTTCATTAGATTAAAATGGTAATAATGTAAAGGCTGATACAGACATTGCGAGGCATGCGCAGCGCACGGCGCTCATAGCATGATTCGCAATGTGTGGACGTTCATATTCGTGGTGTGCTTCACCACGAATATGAACGCCTTAGAGCACGGTTACACGCTCATTCTGGTCAGAATGATCGGAGAATGATCATGTAACCCACGGATTGACACCAGACTGATGAAAATTAAATAATTTTGAACCGTGAAAATTATCCACTATTCTGGCGTCATTCAAGTCAATCCAGAATGATGGACCAGACTGACGCCAGAATGAGCGTGTAACCTTGCTCTTAAACTGTACCCCGGCCGTCGAGAGAATGCGTTCCTGACACCTGTCAGTACGACAATTGTAGTCTATCTATTTATACTTATAATAAAGTTGAAGAGTTTCTTTGTGTGAACGCTCTTATCTCTGGAATTAGCAGTCGGATTTGAAAAATTCTTTTTGCATTTGATAGCACAATTTTTGAGGAAGGGTACAGGCTACTTAACATCACGCTAGGATCCTTAGGAGCCGAGCTAAAACAAAATAAAAATCAGTTACGGGACTTTCTGCTGCAGAGCTGAGTTTAAATTTTATAATCTCGGTAATTATAATTGCCTTTACAAGTACAGATGCTGTAAAACGTGGTTACGCCAATTACTCCGGGCTATGATTATTGTATACGATACGAAGTACGTACTAGAGGACGTTGCCCAGACAGGTGAATATTAGGAACGGTGAAAACATAATATGACTATTTTAATGTATCTGCAATTCGAGGGACTATCTCTCTATGTGTTGTCGGAGTTTTTAGGTCAGATTTTTTATTTAATTTTACTATCACGTCATTTCAAGCAAGCAGCATGAAGCTGCATAATTATGTTAATTAATGTAAGTAATATATAAGTTTTAAAAATACAAAATTTATTTCTATGAAAATATAAAAGAAATTATTTTTCGAGATGATGAACAGTAAACGACATTTTAAAGATTATGATGTCAATGACCGTTTACAACAACAATATCTACGATAAGATAAATACATATACTGTAAAATGACAGGCATTTCTTAAGTACCTAGGACCTAGGAAAAGAAACAAAGTTCCCATAATTAACATAAGGTACCTACATTGAAAACGTAGCCTTCGGTACAAAAGGAACCCTTGAGCAAAATGTACTGCTTCTAAATCTAAGAATAAGAATTTAAAATTTATATTACGACTAGCTTCTTCCCGCGACTTCGTCCGCGTGAAATTTCACCCCCCGCATTCACCCCCTTAGGGGATGAATTTTGAAAAATCCTTTCATAGTGCACCCCTAGACCTCATAAGGAACGTACGTGCCAAATTTGGAATCTCTAGACCCAGCGGTTTGGGCTGTGCGTTGATATGTCAGTCAGTCAGTTCTCCTTTTATATATATAGAAGATGCGAACAACATTCTTTTCTGCGAGTGTGGTGTGAATGCTAGAGAAGCGACCTTTTTCGTCTTCAAGCCAGCTACAGCTCTATTGTTCGTCCGCTCTACATTGGTTTAGCACCAGAGGGCGGTGAATAAAGGGTATGGATAAGTGGGAGCAGTGAAAGAAGACCTTTGCCCTGTATTGTTGTAGTGGTCACTAAAGACTTGCAAAATATTTTGGTCTTTATAGCATTGTATCAAAAGACAAAGAATGTACCTACCTACATAAATTGCCAAATATGAACAAAACGGGCATGTCGGTTAGGAACCGTTATCACTATCAGGTATTAATATTATGAAAACTAATACGTATTTTTAGAGTACGCCACAGTAATGTTATCTAATTACCGTGACACTAGTTGGATTTTCAAAGATCAATCATCGTCTGTCTTAAGATAAAAGAATAGATTCGTGTCGTGTAGGTAGTAGGTAGGTATACCCGGCGACACATCAAGCTGTAGGTACATCTCCAGTTTTAGCTGACCTCGCATTTTATAGGTTTTTCGTACAATGAGAAGTCAGCTCATACTGGAAATGTATAGCTTGATATGTAGCCGTGCGTAACTGCGTACCACCCACCTATTAATCTAGATTACAAAACATTAATCCCTCAGATACCGTCATAATTATTACCTACATCCTATTAGGTTGCTACTTAGGTCCGGGACGTTATTTCCATATTTGTATAAGTACCTTCACCGTTTTGAGAACAGTGGTGATGAAATAATTTACACAAAGTAAAGCGCTTGTCTACGAACATACGACATATTATATAACTCATAAGTTGCGGCAGTTGAAGAAGAAAGGAAGCGAAGGAAAATATCGTGAAGAAATCGGCATGTCCTAGAAGAACCAAATATTATTCAAAGACATGTGGCATCTGATCTATAAACTCGCACTCCCTCTCACCGAGATGAGGCCTGTGTCCCTGCAGTGGGAACATTATAGGCTGATTATGTTATGTAATAAGTACCTAGGTACGTTTGTACCGAAACTGATTTCTTACCACTAGGAGAAATCTAGATATTAATTATATATTTACTAATATGAGCAGGAATTAAGATTAGGATTTCAGGACGAAGCTGTCATGCATGCCTCTCAACTTGATACTTATCTTGAGTAAAATCAATCAATCAAGCCATTTATCTTGTTTTGATAAAACTTAACATAAATATCTTCCTTAGCGTGTTTTGAAAAATACATCATTATACTGACGTAGTTAATTAAAATTATTCAATTGTTATCTTTGCGAAAAATCTTAATATTATTCTTTATTAATAAAATATTATAATCACATGCTGTAAAATGAAACATTTACGCAAAAGTTATTTTCAGGACTAACTAAAAAATATACGAAACATAGATTGAGAGTTTTTAACGCTCTGTAACGAGTCTGATACACAATTTAATTTTATAATCACACAATTAAGGACGCTATCACATTTTGAACTCGCTCAAGTTTAGGTATCTGAATCGCAACACAGCAACATTACGCGCACGCACACATTGAAACCATTGTTCGCTCGATTTTTATACGTAACTTAACTAACCTTGGTACTTGAAGATATTTTTTTTTAATTTTGCTGGTATTTATTAAGTAAAGGTAGTTGTAAGTTCGCAATCGAATTTGGTAAGTGTTATTAGTACTTACTATCTGCGTGATAATCATGTTTTTAGTATTGTTGAAGTTCATCAGTCAACGTTCAACATCAGTTACGTTCATTACTAGGTACCCAAAAACGACCTTAACATTTTAGTATTACAAGGAACATCCACATTTATACCACAGTCTGCTGTTAGTTTGAAAAGATGTACAGACGCCAGCACATCAACCTACACCTAACTGTCAAATTTTCCCAATCAACATTGAACCTTATGCTTTAGCGATAAAGTTGAAAATCTATTACAGAAATCTGACAGATTGTAGTAGGTTGATGTGCTGGCGTCTGTACCTAAGTACTTTTAAATATTATTTTTGATGTCAATTGTTGGAGTATTACATAATCAAATACTAGCCTGGGAGTTTATCGTAGTTTCGTTGTGATATTTAAAAATAATCATTCCCTTATGAAAACAGTAAGTATTTTATTTACTTAAAAATTAAAACAAAGTAAATCAAAAGTAATTTATTCAAATTAGGCTGAGAATCAGCACTTTTCGAATGTCAAAATTACAAAAGACAGTCCCCCAAAACGCCCGCCCTTCACTTCTTAGTGCTTTCGCTGGGAAGAAGTGGCGCAACAAACTCCCCAGCAGCACAGCTGTCTTTTCACATAGAAAATATTTCATTGTACTACTACTATACTCCATAGGTTTAGGTAGCTAAATAAAGGTAAACAAAAAAACCACGCGACTTTCTTAACCGACTAAACGTAATACCAGTCTATTCAGTTGTCATGCTACGTATTCTTCAATATAGCAACATTATAATTCACTAAAAAAATTACTGAATTGAAGAGTAAAACTGTGACGTAGCATGACAACTGGATATACTGGTATTATGAAGAAATTTGGTCGTAAGTCGATTTGTCACCAACAAAAATCCGCCACCTTGAATAAAAAATGGATGTTATATTCGTAATCATCACCCCGAAAAACCCCAAAATCGACTATTAATATCGAATGTCTAAAAAAATATTTCTAATGTCTAAAATAATATAAAAGTCCGCCATATTGGATTTAGAGTGACGTCATTTTATTTTTCGAGTTATTCTCAGCAATCCCTTTCATTTGATATCCATATTGTAGGAGTGCCTTAAAAATAAGTAGTCCGCCATCTTGGGCGTTCCGCCATTTTGGATTTAGAATAACGTCACACAGCTAAACATGCATTGTCATCCAAAACTAAACGTGCATACAAAATTTCAGCTCAATCGGTTGAAGATATCTGCTTCAAAATTTAGTTGCAAGAGTCCACCCGAACAAACATAGTTACATACATACATACATATATTGCAAGTTAAATAAAAGCTTGTAAAAATTACAACTAAGTATTTGTTTCTGAAACAAATACCAATAATCGTACTTAATTTTATTTCGGTCCGAAAAAGTATCAACTTCGTCCGACCTCAGTACACAACTCGGAACTCACTTTTTTACGTAATTATTTTTTGCGAGAAAGCGACACAGACGTGCTTCCACGAGCGCCTCTGAGCGCGGAATGACGAACCGCAAGTGTCCGCGGGTAGAAAATGTATGGAGAAATTTGAGAGCGTTTCTTATTTGTCTCATAAATGAAAAAGTTATTTATTTATCTACAAAATATTTAGCTTGTCGTATAGAAGACTATATAAGCAACAATATCTTCTTATTTTTAAGTTAAAATATGCATTGGATTTAGCTATATAGGTCCTTATTCAAACCCCTTTTTATTAAATTTTTTGCGATTACTGTGATGGTAAAAACGTATTTGTGTGAAATTTTTGTATGGGGCTATTTAATTGTTATGGAGCCATTCTGGAGATGAATATATTATCTTTAATTTGAAACCAAGATATCCTTGCAGTTGCGACTCCAAGTTCATTAAAATGGTACCTGAAAAGCACTGTTATTCGTGGAAAAATGTGATAGCGTCCTTAAGAAACGTGCTTTCCGTGCCTCGGAAAGGACGTTAAACCGTTGGTCCCGGCTGGAATACGTGGATCTTTGACAGTCGTTACGGGAAGGCAGAAGCCCGAAAGTCTGACAACCAGTCTTACCAAAGGGTATCGTGTTACCCAGTAACTAGGTTGTGGAGGTCAGATAAGCAGTCGCTACATGTAAAATACTGGTATTCAGCTGCATCCGGAAGCAGTCGCTACATGTAAAATACTGGTATTCAGCTGCATCCGGTTAGACTGGAAGCCGACCCCAACATAGTTGGGAAAAGGCTAGGCAGATTGGAATCACATACAATTAGGAACACATAACATTTTTTCAAACCTGCTAATGGCCAAAATAATTTGATCAAACAGCCACTCCTATGTAATTATGTCACGTATGTATAGAAAAACTACAAGGCAGTATATAAACTAGAGTCACTGACCTACGCCGCAACCAATCATTTGGAGAGTCGTAGACAAGCATACTAAGGAAATATTCGGCAAAAGGAAGTAGGTACGACAACCAATAATGATAGAACGTAGACTGTTTTTGGATTTTAGGACTAAGTAATTGAAGTGCCTCGTTGGCCTAGTGGTCGCAAGTGGTAATGCTGAGCGTGGGAGTAATTGAATTGAACAGCCTCGTTGGCCTAGTAGTCGCAAGTGGTAATGCTGAGCATGGGATCCTGGGTTCGATTCCCGGGTCGGGCAAAGTATTATTGGGATTTTCCATCTGGAATTTCTCAGTAGCAGCTCGGAGTCCGGATTTGTGCCCGGTTGGCAATAGGCTCGCCCCCTATTACATGGGACTTTAACATAATTGGCAAAATATGTGTGTAATACAGGTGCACCACTGCTTAACCCTTCGGGGAATACAGGCGTGATGTTATGTTAATTGAGAAAAACTCGACTGCATAAAAAGTTAAAAGATGATAACAAGATTATAAAGAAAGTAAACAAATCATGCTTTTATATCCTCTCCTCATCATTGGTCATGTCTTATAAGTGATAAGTTGTTCACTAGCAACTAAATGCCACATAATTATGCCCTTTTATCTTCCCATACAAATCATTGCAAACATGCAATTGTTTATGGATCACTCAAATTCACTATATCGCTATTCTCTTCTCTGTGGATACAGGCTACAAGATGTCGTCACATCTATATGCAAATTGTAAATTAACTTCCCATCAACCAGAGACTATTGAAAAACTTTCAATCAAAAATCAGTTTATCTTAAAGAAACCGATACAATACAAAACACGTGCAATATTGGGAACAAAACATTATTATCGGTTGTACAAAGTTCGATGATAAACTGAAACATCCGTTTGTAATAGAGGCCAGAGACAGAGATACTTGATAGAGTGTGACGAATATGGAAACGTTTATGAACGTCTACTTCCCTATAGACTCCATTGATGCAGAGAAACGAAAGAAAGATAGGATCGACGGGATAGGGGATAGGGGGTTAGGATCTCTTTAATTTATGTACAACATCTTATACCTGTACCTACATTCATAGCAAATAAAGTTATAATTCTGATAAGATAGGTTTACTGCAAAATCAGAGCATAGACTTACATTGATGAATTTGAACTTGATGAAAAAAGGGAAAAAGAAGAAACAAGCAAGGCATACAAGCGTTAACTACTTAATATCAGGAAGGAAGATGATCTAAGTTGGTAGTGCAAGTAGAGGTAGAAAGTAACAAACCAATTGAGGTTGGAAGATAAAAGATTCTGGAATGGCAATCATAACCATCCGAAAAACTGAGTGTTACACAGTTTCAGACAAAACCCTGGAGACTTCGGGTAGCATAAATGACCCAAAACCGATATTTAAGCAATGTATACCATATCACAGATTTTAAAGACAGGTTGATGATTCAGTCAGCTATATGACTCATTGCAAGCTGGAAGGTTTGAGTTAATAATAGTTCGAAGCCATTGGTTTAAAAGCTTTTCGCGGTACAGCAGTGTAAATGCCGATAAAAACAACAGTGTCAGCAAGGCATATAGTTTTTTATTAATGCATGAAAACTTATCAGACAGATATACTTTTTGTAGCGACAGCAACGTCGTCATATAAAGCTGATTTTTGTTCGTTTTCATATACTTCTGAGCATCAGGTCTTGGGTCCGATTGCAAGGTTGGGCAAAGTCTTATTGTGCGAAATGTGGGTGTACTACTACTAGGTACAGCATTGCCTAACCGTTCGGGGAATACAGGTTTGATATTAAGTGTTGTTCTTAGTCCAATGTCCAAAACAAATTATTGCGTAAACTTATTCCCGTAAGTCCGCAGTCACACGTCGTTTATTTTAAGCCAGGTCGAACTGCAAGTCCAAGTTTTTATGATTAGTCTATGCAAAAAATTACCTCTGTTTAATGTGGGAAATTATTCCATTTACCATCACAGAATAGCATTTTTTTGCTCATAATACTAAAACAGCGTAAGTTGGATGATGACACATTCATCATCATCATTATTATTTGGCCAAAAGACGTACACTGCTGGCCTACCTTACCGCCACTGACCGGTTCTGTGCTTCTCGCATTCCTGCGGCCTTTATAAGGCCATCGGTACTCCTTTTGGGAGGCCTTTCAACGCTATCTACCAGTACGCGGTTGCCACTCCAGAACCTTTCGGACCGATCGGCGATCTGTTCTGCGAGCAACGACCCTGCCCACTGCCATTTAAGTTTGGCAATTCTTCGGGCTATGACACATGATTCTTCCAAAATCGTTAAAGGATGCTGTGATTTCATCAGTGGTTGTATGTATATGGACACTAGGCAGTTATTGAAATGCATTAAGTTTGTAATAAAGTGTGTCCTTTTATGAGATGACGTAACCTTTCAGTAACTGTTTTATCGATCACGACTTTCTCTTCCAAGTCCAACCAAAACAAAAGTAAAATCAATGAAATGACTGTCACACATAAGCAGGTCAGGTGTAACGACAAAATTCATGTACCCAATAGTATCATTTAAATTCAGCGTAAAACGTTACACATAAAACAAATTCTAGGTCAAGAAGTCGGATAACCTTTAACTAAAATAGATTCTCAGCGAGTATTTGTTCCGGCAGAACACAGGGACGACAGAGTTCCCTTTATTAACCTCACGTAATTACAAGACAGTTGGCATCTTGATGATCATCATTTCATCATTGTATACAATTGTAAACAGGCGATTCAGGGTACTGTAACAAGAAATATGTCGCGCATTTTGTACGAGAGATTCGTCAAATTCTGTGACATAATGTCAGTGCTAGAACTTCTTATAGATGTAGAAGTCTGCTCATTTGCATATACGTCATCAAGCTAGCGTTATCCAAGTCTATGACTTTAGTTTGTTGGGGTTGGGACAGCTAAGATGATCTTACTAAGAAAGTCTAGTGGGAATCCGATGCAGGTAAATATTAGCAGTTTCAAATTGAAACCAGCAATCTTTGAAATATTTGGGAGAGGAGATACAATGGCAGTATACTTCTAGATTGCATCTACGAATACTCAGAAAGATTCTGTCACCATGTTTTGTTGCCATTATAAGATCATCAATTCACATATTTATTAGGATTTTGTTTTCTTTTAATGGAATGTATATTGTGTATTGTCCTGAACAAGTTATTGAGAAAAATATCATCAACAATATGACCATCAGAAGAACACTGACTGACATGGTCTAAGGTCTTAAAATGACTCGTCGAAGGAAAAGTCCTTCGTAATGTATAATATGTGTCAATGCGTCCTTACTCGGACAAGCAAACGATTACATTGTAGTTGATTTATTAATAGCATGGCCCTTTCCGGTTCTGTGATGTTGGACGCTAGTCTGATTAGCATTTTTAGGAGCATTTTCAGAAAACGACATGTTCAGCCTATACTGCACCATAATTACGTAACACACCATCAATCACATTTTGAATAATTTTGAAGGATATTGCTAATCCATTGCTTCATAAATTCGAAAAATGTGTCTGCTCAACAACGTAAATAACGCAATGAATCTTGTTGAACTGACATAGCCCATTGCTACTGATTGTGTGTACGCAATTACCCTTCTTGTCAGTTTGACCAGATGGAGCCGACATGTGCCGCGCCTCCATGACATATCCCTCGATATCCGTGGTTCTGGGACATGCCGGTCTCCCCACAATGATTACCTTCAACGTTTTTAAAAGCAGTGGTGTTCAAATTAAATACACAAAGGTGCTATATAATATCATGTACCAATTTTTGTTTACCCACACCCCGGTTCTTTCGTCTACATAAATGTGTTAGTAGCACAAAAGATACTCATATCAACTCAACCTACAAAGTATATTGCGCAGTTCGTGTTTTTAATGGACGATTGAAAAAAAAACGAAGTGCGGAAGACATTGCTCTTTACGCCGCACAGTGGGCCCATACTGAAAATTAGTGGACTTAGGCAACAAAGTTCCAATATCGATGCGATTTTTTTTTATATGACGTGTTATGATATTCCTGACAACTTTTATTCTTATAACATTTCTTCTAAAGTTGATAGTTTGTCTTGAAAAAAATTAATTAGATTATTTTGTATGGAGCGAATCACGTTTAATTTTTTTTCTTCAATTGTACTAATATGTTGGGTGTGTGGCGTGAGTATATGATAGCTAGGGTCATTCTCTATCCACGAAAAAAAAAACAGCGCCGGCCATCTGCGGCAGCGCGAGTAATCATTCGGTAAAAAAAAATGTTTTGTAAGATTTTTTTTTGCCATTTAAAATAAATTCAAAGTAAATTTTTTGTGTCATTAGGCTAATTCACCTTTTCTTTATTAAATATATAGTTTTAACAGCGCATAGGTACTTATAACTAATTATTCTGGTAGAAATTTAGTAATTATTGCTATGTTATCGGTAGCACCTGCATTGTGATTGATGACTCATTTGTTATTGCGCTCGTCTAAGCGTATAACTAATGAGTCGTCGAAAAATGCTTGTCTCTGATTGGCTGTGTTATTTTTTTAACTGCACGTTATGTATTGTTGAATAAATATCGTAATAAGTTTCAGGTTATACTAATTTTGTTAATGATAGGTGAAATAATTTAAATTTGAAATTTGTACGGGCAAGTCGTTGATAATTATCTACATAATCAAGCGTATGAAACTGTGAAGTAATTGTAGCCCTGAAAAGGGCTGTTTGTCATATACCTAGCCCTGATGGGCTTTTGTGAGGATAATCTAGAGCCGGATCACATTATTTCTTGTTCCAGAAGTGCTAGTGGGTCCGGCAAATTTTCGGACTCTGCTATGAGGCATTCTTCTTCCTCCATAATCTCACTGTCACAGGGAGGCTCAGTAGTCTGTAACAACTGAATTGCTTCAGGCAACAACTCATTATGACCCTGTTTCAATATTTTAGGCCTTATGTAGGATATGTGGGGATCAGAGCTTATTAGAAGTCCATGGAGGATGTCTTCGTTTGTTGCTATTCTCCCCGTTTTCCGAGTGTGCCACTCCCTGACGTTTCTGAAGTCCTTATTACGGGCTTCCGAAGCTTCTTCAGATAAGATACCTAAAACGAATAAGTACATACATTTTAATTTCAAAACGCAATTGAGTCAAATAATACATCAAACTATATTTATTTTTTACTTACCGATTGGCAAAACACCAAAGTGGTTACAGATGTCTGCACCGTGCATTAGAAGTTTATGTACACTAACTGGCATGTAGTACCACGAATAGTGTTGCACGTACACATCAGCTGTTTCTCTGCAGTATCTTCTAAATTTTTCACAGTCAATGTTTTTGCCTGATGATATGGCTTGTAGAATAACGGAAAATCTGAAAATCAGATTTTCGTCAATTCCCGTTATTCTGGATGATCTTTTGTAATCTTGGAAAAAGCGCCTCGCAGTATTCCCGTCATTTGTAGTTCCAAAACCCTAAAATGGGAAAACAATACTGTAATATACAATACATAGAGATATAATACACAAACAACATAAAAAGAGCCAAAATTAAATACATACCTGTTTGACTATATCAATCAGCATTCCAGTTTGCTCACGAAACTCTTGTTGCGTGGTATTTTTTTTAGCTTGTTTCAAAGCCTTATGTTCGCCTCGAGCAGTCCATCGTTGAAAATCCAGATTATAAGATATATGGAGAAGACATTCCATACACCGAATCTTCATATGCAGTGAAGAAATTCCTTGTTTGTAAATTTCTTCACGAAGTGGTTTGGAAGTCAAAGCGTCTAAATTATTCATCTCGCTCGGTTTTGCCAAGCAAATAGGACACGTTGCATATGATGGTACTTCAGCAATAATATTGGCCACTTTTCCATCAATCATGGTCATATGCAATTCATGTGATACAATAATATTTCCACACTGTGTAGATATTCGTTCATCAATTTGTTTTTTCATCTCAGACTCTTCAGACATTATAAAATCAGCTGTCTCCGAAGTGAAAGTGAACTTCACCGGTCGACAGTACAGAGTTGAGCAAGGTGTGGGGTTCTCCCAAACTATATTTTCATTCCCAGAAGATGGGCTAGTAGACACTAGCCGAAGAGGGACGATGCTTATCATGACTACTGATGAATCATCGAACTCTGTAGACGTTTTCTGTTTATAATTGCTCTGCGACGAAGAACCATCAAGTCCCCATTTCCAGGTCAACTTGAGTTCTTTATTTTGAGACCTATCAACAGAATTACTAATACCTAGTAAAATCCTTTCCACAGTGTGGTCCAATAGCGCTTGCAATTTAATTTGAGCTCCTTTTTCGGTAATCTCCATACTCTCTTGTGGTGGGTAACATCTTTTCTTGGCATTTACAAGCTTTGGATAAGATGGAAAGGCAGCACAGTTTTCTTCTTTCAGAAATTGTCGAAGAGCTAAGTACTTCCATTTCGAGAGCGCAAGTGATGTATAAAGAGCTAAACAGTTATCTTCAGAGACAGTACTTAAGCTCTGCTTTTTGAATAGTCGCTCGTCTACTTCGGATAGGGCATCTGGATTACTGGAAAGGTATTCGATCACTTTTGCCAGATTCGTTTTGCCGTTGTCTTTCAATTTTGTTATGTACCAGGTCTGCAACTCTTCTTCGGAATTTTCTTCTACTATGGAAGTAGAACGTCTTTTTTTTTGCTTCTTACTTAACTCTTCGAATGGTTTTCTGTGCTCCTTTTCTGTAGATGTTCCCGCTTCCGCAGTACATACTGCAAGAGTAGGAACATGGGAATCTATATCCACAGGTTCAGATAAGACTGCGTCCAAAAAGCCCATCTCACTTCTCAGGTCAACACTGTCACAAACAGGCCAGTTGATGTTTTTTTCCAACCACTTGCGATTACTTACACGATTCATAAAAGTTTTTTGGTTTCTACTTGACTCTATCCACTTTTTATTTAGATTTACACAAAAAAGTCGACAGAACTCCTTGATTCGGTTCTTGTCTTCTTCAGAAACTTCGGTAGTCAAGACAGAAATGATACTTTCATATAGAAACATATGATTTTTCAGATCACCGCCACTTCTTAATTTCACAAAAAAATCTAGGTTGGTACAAAATCCAGCCATAGTTCTAATGTAAATATAAAAATAAAAGTATTTCACTGTGTTCACAAATAAGCGACAAGAGCGAAACTAGATGGACTTAATGAATGTCTTTATATTTATAGACAGTGTTAATTACTCAAGTAGTGGACACTGTTATCAGTGAGTGAAAATTATTCAGCCAATCAGAGACGAGCATTTTTCGATGACTCATTAGTTATGCGCTTAGCCGAGCGCAATAACAAATGAGTCATCAATCACAATGCAGGTGCTACCGATAACATAGCAATAATTACTAAATTTCTACCAGAATAATTAGTTATAAGTACCTATGCGCTGTTAAAACTATATATTTAATAAAGAGAAGGTGAATTAGCCTAATGACACAAAAAATTTACTTTGAATTTATTTTAAATGGCAAAAAAAAATCTTACATAACATTTTTTTTTTACCGAATGATTACTCGCGCTGCCGCAGATGGCCGGCGCTGTTTTTTTTTTCATGGATAGAGAATGACCCTAGCTATCATATACTCACGCCACACACCCAACATATTAGTACAATTGAAGAAAAAAAATTAAACGTGATTCGCTCCATACAAAATAATCTAATTAATTTTTTTCAAGACAAACTATCAACTTTAGAAGAAATGTTATAAGAATAAAAGTTGTCAGGAATATCATAACACGTCATATAAAAAAAAATCGCATCGATATTGGAACTTTGTTGCCTAAGTCCACTAATTTTCAGTATGGGCCCACTGTGCGCCGGCGCGATGATAATGGTAACGAACCTGAGACTATGTACTGTGTATTTTATTAATCCACATGGAAGTCTTTGTTTGTATTGCATTACTGTATTGTTTTCTTTCGTTTACAGTATGTCAAAATAACATACAGTCAATACCTTTTTTATAAAGGAGCGAAGAAACAAAGGCTTTTCAAATTAGTCCATAAAGATGACTCACGAACAAGGCAAGGCAGTCCAATAAGTCTAGCCTTTTTCCCAATAAGTCAAAATGCCAATAAGTCAGTCTAACCGGATGCAGCTGGATACCAGTATTTTACATGCAGCGACTGCCTATCTGACAAGTTGGTAAATGGTTGTCAGACTTTCGGGCTTCTGAAGTCCCGTAACGACTGTAAAAAGATCCAGGAATGACAGCCGGGACCTACTTACGACTTAACGTGCTTTCCGAGGCACAGAGAGGTATTGATATGTAAAGAAGGTCATCCATCTACGGACCAATTGTGGCAAGCGTAGCTTAACCTGATCGAGCGACCCGTGTTTACGAACCCTAGAGAAGATCCGGCTCCACGTACCAAAGTATCTTGTTAAAATTATATCTGTGCTTTAAAAATACTAGTCATTTTATAAAATAAAGGCTGTATTTACTCCACAGACATAGATCTACATAGATAACGCAATTATTACGATTTGTATTGAAACCAAGCGTGCCGACTTTTTTATACCTACTGTGACGTCACAGCTGCAATTTAGTGACGGGACATCCAAACCGATTCAAAGCCATCGATGCCGCCGATGCCCCTTCGCCCCGCTACGATTCAACTGAAGCTGCCACCGTGATCGTCTCGCTCATACTCATATATTTTATATCTGTTGTCCCGCTCGCTCTCACAGCAATCGTCAGTACGCCGAGTTGTTTAAAAGTGAGCAGTCGCGTCGCGCTTTAGAGCAATTTCATTCTACATTTTGGATACTTTCGCATAATCTCAAGTAAGTTTACTAAAATATATTTGTTGATATTTCTTTGAAACACAAAGCATTAGTATAGACATGCATGATTAAGATAAGAAACAGTAGTTTAGATAACCTAAAAATTACAAATCGATTAATATGAATGACATCGATTTTCAGACAGACGAATGATATAGACAGACGAATGATACATAGACAGACGAATGATATATTTGAATGGGAGAGTTTCGAGGAATTACCAGTCCACATCCTACATGGCGTTTCATCTTTGAGGTAGCCAACTTTTTTCACATATTGAGGCAAAGGATCCTATGAATAAAGCAAATTGGTCAAGCTGGATGTTTGTTGCACAGATATAGTTTGTTGTATAAGCGTGAGTAGATGAGTACAAATAATAGTACTGTGTTTAGTCGGGAACCAGTCTTTCCGTCCCGTGGCCGCAATCCATTTTTCTTTTATGATTGGATCATGTGGGAAACTAAAAAAAAATATTTTTAAATGCAATAGAAAATAAACACATTAAATATATAAAAATAGTCGTATAATGTTGAAAGGATAGACAAAAACACATTAAATACATCAACCCTAAAAAAAATATCCTCCTTTTTATAGCAGTCCTGTGAAATTAGGTCATGCATATGAGCTTGTTATATCTACTAAATTGGCTTTCTTTATATCATTCGTCAGTCCGATATCGATTAAAATCGATTATTGATATATGTTGTAGAACGAACAGCACTAGTTGCTACAATTGACAGACGAATGACAAATTGCCTGTATCACGAAGTCAAAGCGATGCGCGACAGTATCGCTTGTGCGATATTCATCGTTTCCTAACACACAACGTCAGATCAAACGTCCAAAGCAAACGCGGCAATGTAATGTGAATAAAGTTTACTTAACGGTAATTTATAGTTAGGAATATTCTGGAACGACACGCAGCTTGGAATACTTAAAAATAGTTTTAATATGAATTTACGCATAATATAATTTTAAAATAACTTACCTGTGATAGGAAATATGTTCCTGCCTTTGGGTGTTCGAAATTTTTGGGCTATTGCAGTTAATTATCACGCAACGAGGCATTTGTTTAGTTTTTTGCGGACGTTCGGCTGCAACAACGGACGCGCGGGACTGAAGTTAGCGGCGACCAACCTCGACGCTTGGCCGGGGTTCAGACACGCGAAGTGCATGCATTTGCGTTATCTATGTAGATCTATGTCTGTGATTTACTCAGATATTAAAAAAATAACCTTTCATTACATTGTTGTTATGATAGCACGCATATAGTTATTATGTGATAATGCTAACAACACTAAATTGCACTTTTTTTCAGTCTCCGATACTATCATTTAGTGACAAACACGCAAAATACATACTTAAAAAATATAAAAGCAACAATTTTTCAATTACAACAGCTTGAAACGTGCTAAGTGTTTTTTTAAACAAACTAGTTAGTAAGTTAATAATTAATAAACTTTAAGTAAGTACATAATTAATAAATGTTTACATTTTTCAAATTGTCTGAAGAATTTATTAAAACTGTAGGCAATTTCTAGACGTTTCAGTATTACAAAATAAATAGTTGCGCTTTAAAATATTCGGGTCAAGACTTGACCAAAAGGTAAACAGATATACAGGGTGTTCGGCAGAACGTTGAACACACGAATATGGCAGATAGATGGGGTCGTCTGCTACCTACCCAGCCCAAAAAAAATTACTCAGGCCCCATAGTTTTTTTTTAATTTTTTTTTATTAACGAAATTCATGAGTTTTAAAGGCGTATAACTTTATGTAGGATAGACGAAACTGGCAACACTTTGTTTTTGTTTTTGTCTCGACTATTGGTAGATTCATCTAAAATTGTTGTTTGGTGAACTAGACAAAAAGTTATAAGCCATCAAACATTACAAAAAGGGTTAAAACGTGATTTTGAGCTTTACTTTGCATTGCATTAAAAAAAAACTAAAAGTGATTGAAGACTTAGGATTTCATCGAAACATCCTTGGTGTATGGCCTTTCGAACGGTATGTAATTTGTCGAATTAAAAAAAAAATAAATAAAAAAAAAAAAAAAAATATTATATTTTTTTTTTTGTGCTGGGTAGGTAGCAGACGACCCCACCTATCTGCCATTTTCGTGTGTTCAACGTTCTGCCGAACACCCTGTATAAAGTAGGTACATAAGTATACTCATATTTAGAGAACTGTATGAAACTCATTTGCTCAAAGGCTTGAAAACGAGGTTTAATTAAAATAAATATTATTGCAGTATTTCGCACAGCATTAATAGGATCTTGCGATCATTTAATCGTCATACCAAACTAATCTACATGGTCCTCACATGATCTAACCAAGATTATGTCTGGACTTTAAAAGAGACCGTGAGTCTGTGACCCCCATTTTGTTTCGGTGTTTCTTGTCAGAGTAGTCAGATAGGAAACACCGTCCTCATCTAGTTTTAAAAATATCATTGACGTGTAAAGTGTTCTTACAAAACTACATACAGAAAAAAAAATCGTTATCAGTAGTCGTTGACTAAGGTAGCTAGACTTGATAAGATTGAGAATGTATTTATTTAAAGCATTTAAATCTAATGAACTTACCCTGGAAACAGGTGCACATCTTCCACAAGCCAGTCCCGCTGGCGGTCTCGTCTGTGGTTCAGGAGCTGGCACTACCGGTCCTTCCTTTATTCTGAATAGCGATGATCTGCGACACTGTTGAAATAATTCATTGGTAAGTAAAAAGGTTATGATTCCGTCTAAGCCGGAGGAAGCGTGGTTCGCGAAAGAAGAAAGTAGTGGAAGGAGGCCTTTGCCCAGGAATGTGACAGCACAGGCTAACATAAAAATACGACACATACAAAATACATACAACAGTAATTGTTTCTTGTAGCACTAAAAATAGTTGTCCGGTAAGATAAATCCATCACTAGATATCTAACAAGATGGTGCCATTGAAGCAAAATAATTAAATTGTAACAAGAGGATGCAAACATTTTCCTGCCATTAATAAACTGCTCGTTACTAACAGGCTGTCTGGCCGCTATTTATTTATTTATTTATTTATTTGGGATAAACAAACAGTAACACATTATATCTGCACAAATAATACAAACAAAGATAATATATAAATGTGAAACTCACACCGTTATCCACAGCATATACAATACATATAACTTTACTAATGAACAATCTATGCGAGTAAGACTACAAGACTGTTCAAATAACTATACATCGGAATCCTTAAGTTTGTTTAACAAAGCAGAACGAAATCTACTTGCTGTCACTGAGAATAAATCTAATTCTGTAGTTTCTGAACAAAAATCATTAAAGTTTTTGCACAAGCGTCGTAGAGGCGCCCGCAGACCAGCATTGGTGCGGCAATGGGACACAGCAAAAAGAGGACGTGCGCGCACCTCTCGTCTAGTAACAGTTCTTGGGACATAGTAATATATTTTATTAGTAATCTCAGAGCAGTTATACCTGTTATAACATACGTCGAAAAGAAACATAATTTCTAGATATAAACGTCTAGACTTCAGGCTCATTAGATTGTATTTATTAAGTAGATTTTTATAAAAATACACAAAAACACATTACAGAATTAAATTTAAAAAAGTGGAAGGGCCTCCCATCTTCTCTAAAAGGGACAACCATTCCGTACCAATAATGCACCAATTATCATATTTTCTCATTTGCCCAACTTAAACACAATCACGGAGAAAATGAGTCATTCTAGTATATTTTTACC
Source organism: Hydraecia micacea (assembly GCA_914767645.1). NCBI lineage: Eukaryota > Metazoa > Arthropoda > Insecta > Lepidoptera > Noctuidae > Hydraecia > Hydraecia micacea. Next base: position 4,540,964 of record OU611798.1, read on the forward strand.
AATATACAGCGTACACATGAAAATTTTCAAGGAATCAGTGGGCAAAACGTGACATGTGAAAACCTAATAAACGGTATGACTAACTAATATGAAAATTACCCTACTCATCATTTGTTTATCGTCAAAATGATTGTATCTGAAGAAATCACTTCTATTTTTACAGAAACCTGAACACGAAAACGTCGCAAACGAAATGCTTCCAGGCTCAGATTAAAGATGCTAAAAATAAACAACGCTAAAAACCACGTGAAAGAATGTAGGTTAAAAATATAAATGATTTAGAAGATTATTGCTGAATTACTTCGCAATAGTGCCGAAATTGTTGGACTTAAAACGTTTCATGACGTTAGGCGTCGGTATAACAATGATGACTAATATAACGATGTTACTTCATTCGTAACTAGCGGTTAACGTAACGTGCACTCAATGACAAAAGTCGTTCATGATTACTGTTGACGATTGCCACACACATTGTGGCAAAAACTGGGACTAAAGATGTGAAGAGGCATTACAAGATTTTGTTGATCGAGATATAAGTTGTGATGACAAGATTTTGAAATTGCATCACATCGAATAAGTTGCCAATGATGATAACAAAAAAAAATAGTCGTGCATGGGAATGACCAAATATGTAATTAATGCAAAGAATGATATAGATTATATAGATAAGATAAGCACTGGAGAAAAGAGACTTCCAACCTATGAGTTTATGCTAGCTCTAAAGAAATACTATGAAAAGGAATCAGGTGGCCTACTGTCTCAGTCCGTCAACGAAGATACGGGCCCGTCCTAATGTAATTCGAAATTTTGGAGTGAACCCTACACCCGATTAATTAGCTTTTTAGGTGTTGTGTAGGACAACTGTCAAATCATGATGTTATTCATTTTAGGTCGGGCCCCAAACTAATCTTACGTCCATAGGTGATTCGTGCTTAGGGAATAGACCTCCAGTCTTACAAAGGGTATCGTGTTAGCCAGTTACTGGGTTGTGTAGGTCAAATAGGCAGTCGCTCCATGTAAAAAACTGGTATTCAGCTGCATCTAGTAAGACTTGAAGCCGACGACCCCATCATAGTTAAGAAAAGGCTTTGTAGAAGAGAAAAAGGAACAGGGGTTTTAAAATCTGACAAAAACCTTGAAAGGGTATTGGAAAAAATCTTATTTAGATATCCTACAAAGTTGGAAATTATGTTTACTTGAGCATTAACATGACACGACTAATGCCTTGGACGATTTATACAATTTTGTTTTAGATTATTATTACATTACATGATTTGACAATTTAGCTGCTGTGTATGTTTCACTTCAAATGTACAAAAACAAGTTTTGATAAGCAACGAGTTTTTAGTATATCATTACAACAAAGGAAAGCGGAAATTATGGAATGAATACCAATACCCTAACGGCTCGTGTGGTTGCTTCAACGGAAGCAGTTAGTCAAACATCTTTAATGGTACCTCTATTTGTCTGCTTCGAATCAAAGTTACTCGTAAGAGAAATTAAATCAGGTGTAGAATTTGGTCCTCGTAAGTGGACCAGGAAAGCATGGCACAAAAGTGAGGAGGCCTAACTCAGCAGTGGTTGGAACAAGGCTGCTAAATGCTAAAATGATGAAGTGGATCTAATAAGTTATAGCAAATCCCTAACGAGTAGCAAATATCTGATTGGTCATAGATTTAACACTACAAAAAAGGGAACCTAGCTGGTATTATTATTTTGTAGTCACAGTGATAGGGTCAAATACTGATACGTTTTAGTATCCTTGATAGACCATACGACTTCTTGGAAAATATTATTGCATAACAAGCAAGAATGGCTTAAGAGGGCAGTAGATTATGACGTTGGCGATGATGGTAGGGTAAAATAAAAACTAAAAATCTAAATTAAAGTAACTAAAAAAAAAAAACCTAGGAATCTTTAAGCCTAGCAACAGGTTTATTTTAGGCAAGCGTACACTACGTAGCGTCGTCCGCACCAACGCTTACCGTCAGGTGATATAATAGTTAAAGCGAGCCTATTGAATTCTTTTTGTTTATATTGCTGTCGCTGTGCTGGGCAAAGGCCAGGTCTAACAGGTACTCTTCTATGTAGCAAATATAAAAAATAAAACTCACAATGATTTCACTTTCAAACTTGGCATAATGTTCGGACTGTCGTTTGCGTGCGCGCACCGCTTGTCGCAGCGAACTGCTTGTGTCTCTGCCGCACCATCCTCCAACGCGTTCGCCAACCACCTCCAGCATGTCGGCGACGCGGCTGTGGACAAAGAAGAGCGTTCATTAGAAAAATGGTCCTTTAAGGCAACGGTACAAAACATTTGGTTTTTGAGTTCCAGGTTGAGTCATTTGACTCCACAAGTTATACCACGCCCACAACAGCGGTCGAGTCTTCCATAATTATATAACGGTACTCAAAATTCCTGGATCAACGTATTGATGCCAACATTCTTATACATAGAAAGCCGCGAGGGTATGTATAGTACAATATGTATCGATTTTGATTATTCATTTATTAAACACTTGGATTTTCTGCTAGGTAATTGCCTGAATCACACTTATTTTGACAATTCAACAATATTCATTGCATTATTTACGTTGTCGAGCAATCGGTTTTTTCAATCCTCTGAAGCAATGGTTTACAAATTTTCTTCAAAATTGATAGAAAATGTGTTTCGCAATTGCGGTGGTGTTAAGTTCTCTGTTAAAATTTTATACATCATCAGTGTTAATCATTACCTTTCTAAAAATAATGTTGTTTACGTGATTTCTAGTTTAAGAAAGACGCGGATCGCTTACCAGTTGGCCTGGTCCCCGGGTCAACCGGTACACTTTTCTAAACTTGCAAAGTCAATAACCCTTATCTCTACTGACGTCACCAGTTAACTGATTGTTTTGTGATTATAAGAAAATGATTTCACTGACACGTGCTGATTAATATAATCGCTTCCGATTATTTACCAGTTTTAAATCTATAATCGGTATGCAACACCTGATTTTTTATGATAACACTCTTTATATTAATATTTGTGCTGAAGATAACAGGAGGTAGGAGGAGTATGGTTTTTATTGTGAAATTAAAGTTTTTAGAGGTATCTTCATGATTTTTTCTACCGTATCAAATTAGTTGTATTATGTTTTCAACACACTATCTAACTAGCATATATCCTGAAGAATATCATACATTTTTCTGATTTTGTTTACTGTAGTCGATCATATACTTTTAGGCATTATAAAACGTGCGTTTTTTGCGTTTAGGTTCTGTAGTCCCCTTAAAATAATGTTATATAAAAGAAATGACAATTCCATCTTTTATAATACAAGTTTAACTCAAAAAATGCTTACATATTACGTAAACATTTTATGAGTAACTTGTATTCTTACATATCTTCAGTTGCTATATCCCTAGACAAATATGTCAAGTAATAATAACTATTAAAAAAAACTAAACAATTCACTCAAAGAAATGAGCGTAATGATCTTACTTATATTATTATGTCTATAAGTAGGATGTTTGTATACTTTGTATTAACAGGCATAAGACGAAGTGCATCTTCATAATCAAAACTAACGTCCAAAAAAGAAACAATAGATTGCACAGTTTTACAAAACATCAACTTATTTGACCGAGTGTTTTTACAGACTATGGGCATTGTATATTATAGATTATTGACAAAAGTAGATATGTATCTTCATGTTGAATACATTAAGAAAATAACCAGATGACATACACATTTACTTGTTTCAATTTAAGATCGTAAAAAATAAATGGCATACAACATCAAAAGAACTATTAAAGGCTATGGAAATACATAGAGCTATTTAGCAGATTAAGAATTGAAGAAGAGAGTTTATTTTGAGTTTTTTTTTTTTGCAGACTACCTGCAGTATTATCTCTCCTTTCTCTCTAAATCTGTCCAAAGGTCTATAAAAGGTCGTTTCTAGCGATAAGACCGCCCATTGTGTCACGCCTTGTATAATGGAATACAAGCACGCAGCAGAATAGAATAGAATACTCTTTATTATATACACCATATCAATTACAGACATAAATATAGAAACTTTACAAAAGTTGACACAATGGGCGGTCTTATCAAAAATCAAAATATTTTATTTCACATAAACCTACATGGGCACTTGTGAAACGCTAAGAGCGATCTTTTAAAGACAACCTTTGGATGGATTAAAAAGGGGAAGGAGAGACAAATACTGTAGAAATGCAAATATATTCAAGATTTTACTTTCATATAGTCCATAATATATAGGAAGAAATTTTGAATTGGGACCTTCAAAATTCGGATTTAGGAAGGTTTTTATTTATCGTTTCCTATGGAGAAAAACCGACAAGAAAGTTCATGATTACTCTCTTGTAATGTTGATGAGAGATGTTACAATATTATCGGTCAGGCTGCGTTGGTCTTCTATATAAACCAACACATGGAATTGCTAGGGGTAGCAAAAGCGTCGCTTGTAAAACATACGTCGATGCATTTAATGCTGTTTGGGTAAACGGAATTCGAATATTTTCATCCCATCCCATAATACAGATACACAATAACCGAGAAAGTTTATTATAAAAACTACAGTCACTACAAATAACGCATAGTTACCATATTTAAATTACAAGAACCTTTGTTGTTTCTTTCAATGAATAAATTAAACTTAATTAACCATAACCTCCCTCAAGATATACAATATACATATGTAGATAGCTTGTGACAAACATATAATATATATATGATACGATAAATAATACGGAACATTCCAACAACCCTTGAACTGTAAACTGTAGTACATTTATTGGTGCTTAACGAATAGGTACGTTAGTGTACAGTGTTCGCACTCTATCTGTATCGGCTTCAGAATAGAGTGAAAACAGGCTCGGAATCTAATCAGTCACAGAATGAAAACATGGTCATATAGGAAATAGGATGGATGGAATTATGAATGGGAACAGCTAAAGATCGCGACATATGGGTAGAAAGAGTCTCCATCTCCACAGTGGGTTAAAATGGGACGAAAAAGAAGTCAAACAGGAGAAAGAGACGGAGGAGTAGACACTTAGACAGTAATTTGGGATTTTCGAATTTCCTAACACCTGCAAAATTCATTGATTTCCATGAACTAGATGTATTAGTCAAATATATTGAATATTTCATAAGACAGAATAATTACTATCTATTGAATATCGCGAAAACACCAGAATTATTTAGAGAATCTTCACTATTACAAATATTTCTGTAAGCATGATAAACATTTCAATAATCAGTGCCTATTATGCAATTTTTATCAACACACTGACTAGCGTTATTAGCATTATTATTTTTTCTCAAACATGCTTCGAAATTTGAGCATTATTTTGACAACCTTCTTCGAGATAAATCGAAATTGCTGTACTGGGCAAATACATGCGAGCAGCGGCCGACAAAAGTTGTATGAAAATCCATATCTGTCGTGGTTTAGCGGCTAAATAAATTACATAGTAAACTCATATCTGTCGTGTAATTTAAAAATGGAACGATCTTTTACTCCGAAACATGGCAACCAAGGAGGTAACTTATCACAGGTTTTATTTAAATTTCTAACTGGCTTCCAAATAGAAAGCTGTTTAATGGAAAAAAAAAACAAATGAACACTTTAACGCGGGAAAAAGTATTTTTGTTCGTCATTGATTTTGAAAAGTAATTGAATTTGAGAAAAAAGTTCTGCCTAGTACTGTGGGGTCCGTAGCTAAGATGTGTGCTTTGATTTAAGAGGTAAGGTTTATAGATAGCCTCTACAGTACTACTTAGTTTTAATTTCCGCGCATTATTTGAGAAAAGTACTACAAAAGCCTTGGCTACAACTAGGCATTGATGGACTAACGTATGTGGGCCGAGGCGAACTATTTTTTCATTACACAGTGTTTTGTTAAACATGCGTTTCTTTGTTTTTATATCACAAAGCAGACAATGATTATAAATTAGGTTTGAAGGAGGATTGAGGTCATTAACATGAACCAAGTATTTTAGTATTGTTCTTGTTTTAACATTTTTATCATTAGAAATGTGAGTTGATGTGTCTATGTTGCAGTGGCGAAGGGTGAATTTGTGACAGAGGTAGGCCGGAGCAAAAAAAAATGCCAAAAGAAAATTTCAATGATGAATTGACTATAGAGTGGTTATGTTCTGAATTTTAGAAGGGAAGCCGGTGGGAATCGAGTTTTATGGTGCCTTCGCCACTGCTGTGTTGTGTGTGTGTGTGACCGACGAACTTGTGAAGGCCGTAGGAACTCGTTGGATGCGACAAGCACAAAACCGGTCGAAGTGGAGGTGCTTGGGGGAGGCCTATGTCCAGCAGTGGACGTCTTTCGGCTGAAATGATGATGATGCTGACAAACGTGAGTTAGCTTACATTTGTTTGAGAGCAGTGGTGGCCCAGTAACGACCGCGACTTACGAGATAAGGTCATAGGTTCGAACCCTGACAGGCGCTTTACTTTGTGTAAATTATTTCATCACCACCACTGCTCTCAAAACGGTGAAGGAAAACATCGTGAGGCAACCGGCATGTCCTAGAACAAAAAATTCGAAGACATGTGACATCTACCAACCCGCACTGGGGCCGCGTGGTGGATTACGGCCCACTCCTCTCACAAAGAGGAGGCCTGAGTCCCAGCAGTGGGAACATTATGGGCTGATTATGTTATGTTATGTTACATTTGTTTTCATTGTCTAGATTGTTTCAATTGATTGTTGTGATTGTTTCTATCATTTTTCTTAAACAAAGATATATATCATAATTAATTAACATAAGTAACTTGTTAACAATAACTTTTATAATAATACGCATGAGAGATAATTTGGATCTGTTGACAATACATGGAATCAATCTCCAACAGAACTTAGGTTGGTCATTGATGATGATACCAAGAACGACAAAGAAAGAAAGCTAGTATCAATCAAAGGATGGAATAGTTTCAAATTAAATAGGTAGCATACAAAAACGTAACAAATATATTGTGGAATTTACTTTGTATCCAAGAAAACTAAGAAATCTCACGCAAACTTTATCAAACACATGGATTTACGCGGTATTATAACTATTTGACCACGATGGACCATTAAATAAAGCAATTAGTACAACCGCAGTAAAGACTGTATCAATTCATACATCTCGTTTTTTAATTAAATAAATTGTATAGCAGTAAAGACGCTAATCGCTTTGAACGATCGTGGGTAAGTTTCAAGAGAGAGTAGACCAACTTTCGATTAAGTCTCAATTATTAGAAGTCTGGACCTAAGTATATAGAAAGACATCTATTACATTTTGTATATGTAGAAGTTTAGTTAGTTACTGTACATAGTGTACAATTATGTGGAGAAGTAGGATGAAAAGATTGCATAGTTGCAAAATTGAAATTAAGTGTAATTAAAATACGGTTTTCGTTGGTTCTTTACGTTATAACTGCAATTTATTTTAATTTAACAGGTGTACATGCCTAGTTACCAACTGACCAAATTCCATTCATTTTAATGAGAACATCGTGTTACTCTTTTGTAAATTACGATAAATAAGACCTGAATTAATGTATTTTACTTATACGAATATTAAATGAATCAATATTATATCCAGTAATCCAGTCCCTGTTTCTGAACCCTGATCACATTTCTGTTAAGTATTCATATAACAATTGATATATATAGCTTCTTTCTAGAACATAAGTGAGTATTTTAATTACACTACTTCTATCTTCAACAACGAGGGGAATCTCGGCTACAATGTCTAATTTAATGTCCTTTTAAGCCGTCACAGTACCCGAAATAAAGGTTCCGCTTGCGTACATTTGTAACAAAGTATTTCATTATGTTAATTACTTAAATTACATCATGTCCTTACTACTTTAGACCTTAGTTTCAATTTTGTATTTATTTACAGCTTCTAAAATTACATCAGATGGTGTAAAATAAGCTCTCCTTTTTAAATTATGTTTATATTTATTGTTGTTTTTGTTTTTTCTACAATAATATACATTAATTTTGTCACAAATGTATAATAATTTTTGGTAAAAAAATCAAAAACAGCTTATTACACCACATTTTAAAAAGTAAAGCGAATATATAAAAAAAATTAGGATGTACAGACAATTTAGAAAGCTGTTCCAAATAATCAAACGGTATTGATGAAGAGTACACACCTGGATGTGAAGAACCAGTAGAGAATAGCCGTGAAGATGGCGAGCTCGGCGGCCCCGCTGGCCACACGCACATGCTCCACCATCGTCCACACGCTTATCATCGTATCCATCTCGCTGCTGTTGTGCACCGGCACTACATCACCAGCCGTCCAGTTCCACAACGCACTGACTTCCACTATCTTGGACGAAATCTTCACTAATTATATTTCTCAATTTATAGATTTCACTAAAAACCTCGGAGATTTACGCAACTAATCTTTATCGAGTTCTAGAAAGATATTAAATTATCGATTTCAATTTCTTTGCGAACGGTGGTAATACGTGTTACCTCCTCGAAAGTCAGAATTCTATTGACAGTGTCGCTGTGCAGATGTCACAATGTGCACTCCACTGACCTATGTTCGTTGATTTGCCCGAAGCGTTTGCACTAACGTGATAGATATCGACGGCAAGAGCTTGCCATGCAATACAGATATGAAAAGAGTAATTAATAACAACCTAATTGCTTGGTGATAAACTAATGAGCTGTGAACGGGCAAAGTAAGCGCGTGAAGGAGATCACGATTGATATGGATGGCAAATTTCGCGCTGGAAATCAGTAGGGAGCGAGTACTTAAAGGTACAATGAAGGGGGACAAATGGTGTGGGGAATTGAACAAATAAAATTGTGATACAGCACTTAACGTATGGTAATGATATATTGGATGTTATCGAAAAGATGATTCCAGAACAACATGCTAATCTTAATGACACATACGATAAAGAAAAAGTAATAAGTAATCAGGACTCTAAGGAGGAATGATTAGTTTTTGCACATCAATTCTAAGATGCGAGGTGTGTCCTGAGCCTGACATAACAAAACCGGTCGGTGAGATGGAAGGTCGAGAACACGAGTAAAAAGTTCAGGTGTCACAAATATTTCTTCATAAGAAAACATGTGGATTCGGGCGTGGGAGATAACGTTCATCGAATGGTCTTCGTGTGATGCGTGATAATGTTTAATCAAGTGTCAAATAGTCAATAATTAAACAATAACTTTTATTATGAGCAATAATCTGGTGGTATTTACTGTACTCTTTCAAATTGAAAGATATATTCAAATTGCTTTACATACATGACCGAGTTTTTTTGAGGTTTAATGTATCAGGTTCGTCTAGAAATCCTAGAATACTTACTAGAATTTCGTCAAACTATTTATTGAATTTGTTTTCTATCTAAATTTGGATTTGAAGTAAAGTAACCAGTGAATATTTTAAAACTTGACTATTCAGTACAGTTACTTGCACAACAACTATAGGTACTGCTGCTTTGAATAGCTTTGTTTATATTTATAATTAATTGAATTTTTGAAGAATATTTACAATATGAAACACGTGACGAGTTTCCATGTTAAGCGTTTGTCATCGTCATATTGCTACATAATGATGCAATCTGGCATTATAATTGGGGTATTCTTAACCAATTTTGATCGTTTATGTGGTCTATAGGGGTCCTCATAAAAATGCTTTTGTATCTATTTTTTTCATTGGAGAATCGGCCCGGACATTTTTGGCATGACGATTAAGTCATGTCATGGGCCAAATCTACTACTATATGGGTCCCAGAAAATGTCCGGCGACATTGAGGCAGACCCTGGATAAGATGGAGGAACGAGTTTGACACCTACAGACAGGATTGGTCCACACTAGCTCAAGAAAGAGAGTAATTGAAAGGAGAAAGGGAGGCCTTTGCCCTGCAGTGGGAGAACATAGGCTAATAATAAATAAATCAGCCTTTAACCATCTTTCGGACATCGTTAGAGTTGTCTATGAACTCTTCAGCGATAAGCTTCATTACTGAGATGAACTTTTATCTAACTTAACCTAACACGCTATTGTTGCATGTGACTTGGTATGCGACACGCCTTTTGATATCATTTGCCTCTCACCATTTCATGATGATCAGCGATGACGTACTTATGCTAATGCAAAGTCATTAATCAAGTCATTTATTTTAATCATTCATATCAAAAACACTCATTGCACAAATCTTTAAAGAGAAATTTCAAAAAATTTGGTGAAGTGAGCTGTCTATCACCTGAAGATAAGGCATTTAGACTATGCACAGCTCACTTCACCTATGTTTTCACAGTGAGAATTTTACAGAATAGACTGGTAGGATCATTAATCTGTAGGTACCTATTTCTGCCAGTTCCATGATTTGGTCTTAAGATGCGAATTGTTTGTTACACAGTGAAACATGACTGTTTACAGATTATCGTACGTATAAATTGGAATAGTAAACGAAAGCATTCAATTAACTGCTCACTTAGTGTTAACACAATAGAATGCATCACTCATTGTAAGCAAATTACAATTTGTACAGATCGTCTGACTTGATGCAATCACGTTTTATAGGTCAAATTAAATTTCCTCTATAGATATCCATCAACAAATCATTTGATTCAGTAACTTAAAGATAAAAAAAAAAACTCTTTTGCAATGAATGAGGTAAATCACTGAGAATGTTCATTCGCATTTTGCGAAATACTTCAATTGCCAAAAAGAATCATCCGAGTCGAAACGGCATCGTTACTATGAGTGTTAATGACAGTCTAAAATACTTGACTATATCTAACAAGGTCGAGAGCGAGACTAGTTTCTTTTTTATCAACTATGGTATCACATTAATAATAACGAATAAAACATGTTCTGAAGAAGATAAGTTATCTGACAATCCAAAGAAAGACTCACATGGTGAGTTATTCGCGGTTACAAACTCCAATGTTCCATGCAAATCGTTAGAAACAAAGAATTCTTGCTTAAAAATACATGACTTGAATGAAGACGGTCACCGCAAGGGCAAATGAGCTATAATCTTGAAAACACTGATAAATACGCTGTGTGTTTGTCAAGTATCTCCTCTTATAAGATCAGTAGGAGCCAAAATTGCACAAGCATGAAGAATTGCACTGCAACCTTTTACAGGCATCGCGTGTTTTGTTGACTATAAAGAGGTCTTTTAACTTTATTCAACAATCCGGTTTTTATATTTCTGCCTGCTCGCACATTAGTAAGCCATTATTCTTTGAAGACACTCACACAACCTGTTCAGAATTATAAACAGTTGACACAGTAGCATCACTTAATAATGATACAATTTCTTTTATAGTACCCTCGTCTTCATCAATCTTTCTTTCTATAAAATCATTAAAATTAGAAAATTGATGAAATGTTTTATCAAGCCGCGCTGTATTAGTATGTAGTATCGTTAAAATTTCACATACCGCACCAACGCTGCGGTCATGTAATGAATGCATAAATAATTGTTGATCAAGAAAGCGAAAATTCTACGGAAGCGGTCACAGTAATTGGAATGAAAAGAATACAAGTGCCATGAGGTTTTCACGGAAACGGAACGGTTTTCTTTAACCTCAACATCATCAACATTTGGTCAACTAAGGATTGGATTACTAAGATGTTTTCAAATTATAAGTTATATGACAGTTGGACAATGTTACTACCGTGTTTAAATAAAATGAGAGCACAAAATTTGCTGGTAACATTATACACTTTATTTTTTACACTATGGGTCCAGCTTCCCCATAAGAGAAAGGAGCTTAACTATATTGATGATAGTAGAAATTCAAATCATTTCACGCTTCAGTAAAGCGTATATAACCGCTCGAATTCTATGCATCTTTGTGAATGAGGTAAAACGAAGCAATCAGGTCGAAACTAATGTATGAGAGTATCATGCGGTCTGGTTACTTTATCATTCAGTTCTCAAATAACCATTTCCAGCAAGCATTGGACAAGTAGCGATGTAACAATATCGTTTACAATACCAACTAGCTGACCGAAGGGGTGTCATTTAACAATTCCAAATAACAGCTCCGACGTTGGCACAGAAAGTGAAATCGACATGCAAGCATGAATGCTTGCGAATACTGGTGTTGTGAAAAACTGCATAGGTTGTTTTCTATGCAAAAATTACTTTTGGATACTTTACCGAATATTTTTCCTCAAAAAATATAACGTTACGCTTTGGAATGTAAGAAGATTTTGGTAACAATTTTATAATTTCGGAGCACTTTGATGCGACTTGTAACAAAAGGCGAAAGAATGCGTATTTTTATTTAACACAATCGTGATCGAACATTAAAAGGTTCGCGAACGCGATACGTATGGTCACGCGCACGGCCAACGCAATACTGAGGACTACTGAGGAGGCCGAGCAAGACGCCGCACAGTGGGCCCATACTGAAAATTAGTGGACTTAGGCAACAAAGTTCCAATATCGATGCGATTTTTTTTTATATGACGTGTTATGATATTCCTGACAACTTTTATTCTTATAACATTTCTTCTAAAGTTGATAGTTTGTCTTGAAAAAAATTAATTAGATTATTTTGTATGGAGCGAATCACGTTTAATTTTTTTTCTTCAATTGTACTAATATGTTGGGTGTGTGGCGTGAGTATATGATAGCTAGGGTCATTCTCTATCCACGAAAAAAAAAACAGCGCCGGCCATCTGCGGCAGCGCGAGTAATCATTCGGTAAAAAAAAATGTTTTGTAAGATTTTTTTTTGCCATTTAAAATAAATTCAAAGTAAATTTTTTGTGTCATTAGGCTAATTCACCTTTTCTTTATTAAATATATAGTTTTAACAGCGCATAGGTACTTATAACTAATTATTCTGGTAGAAATTTAGTAATTATTGCTATGTTATCGGTAGCACCTGCATTGTGATTGATGACTCATTTGTTATTGCGCTCGTCTAAGCGTATAACTAATGAGTCGTCGAAAAATGCTTGTCTCTGATTGGCTGTGTTATTTTTTTAACTGCACGTTATCTATTGTTGAATAAATATCGTAATAAGTTTCAGGTTATACTAATTTTGTTAATGATAGGTGAAATAATTTAAATTTGTACGGGCAAGTCGTTGATAATTATCTACATAATCAAGCGTATGAAACTGTGAAGTAATTGTAGCCCTGAAAAGGGCTGTTTGTCATATACCTAGCCCTGATGGGCTTTTGTGAGGATAATCTAGAGCCGGATCACATTATTTCTTGTTCCAGAAGTGCTAGTGGGTCCGGCAAATTTTCGGACTCTGCTATGAGGCATTCTTCTTCCTCCATAATCTCACTGTCACAGGGAGGCTCAGTAGTCTGTAACAACTGAATTGCTTCAGGCAACAACTCATTATGACCCTGTTTCAATATTTTAGGCCTTATGTAGGATATGTGGGGATCAGAGCTTATTAGAAGTCCATGGAGGATGTCTTCGTTTGTTGCTATTCTCCCCGTTTTCCGAGTGTGCCACTCCCTGACGTTTCTGAAGTCCTTATTACGGGCTTCCGAAGCTTCTTCAGATAAGATACCTAAAACGAATAAGTACATACATTTTAATTTCAAAACGCAATTGAGTCAAATAATACATCAAACTATATTTATTTTTTACTTACCGATTGGCAAAACACCAAAGTGGTTACAGATGTCTGCACCGTGCATTAGAAGTTTATGTACACTAACTGGCATGTAGTACCACGAATAGTGTTGCACGTACACATCAGCTGTTTCTCTGCAGTATCTTCTAAATTTTTCACAGTCAATGTTTTTGCCTGATGATATGGCTTGTAGAATAACGGAAAATCTGAAAATCAGATTTTCGTCAATTCCCGTTATTCTGGATGATCTTTTGTAATCTTGGAAAAAGCGCCTCGCAGTATTCCCGTCATTTGTAGTTCCAAAACCCTAAAATGGGAAAACAATACTGTAATATACAATACATAGAGATATAATACACAAACAACATAAAAAGAGCCAAAATTAAATACATACCTGTTTGACTATATCAATCAGCATTCCAGTTTGCTCACGAAACTCTTGTTGCGTGGTATTTTTTTTAGCTTGTTTCAAAGCCTTATGTTCGCCTCGAGCAGTCCATCGTTGAAAATCCAGATTATAAGATATATGGAGAAGACATTCCATACACCGAATCTTCATATGCAGTGAAGAAATTCCTTGTTTGTAAATTTCTTCACGAAGTGGTTTGGAAGTCAAAGCGTCTAAATTATTCATCTCGCTCGGTTTTGCCAAGCAAATAGGACACGTTGCATATGATGGTACTTCAGCAATAATATTGGCCACTTTTCCATCAATCATGGTCATATGCAATTCATGTGATACAATAATATTTCCACACTGTGTAGATATTCGTTCATCAATTTGTTTTTTCATCTCAGACTCTTCAGACATTATAAAATCAGCTGTCTCCGAAGTGAAAGTGAACTTCACCGGTCGACAGTACAGAGTTGAGCAAGGTGTGGGGTTCTCCCAAACTATATTTTCATTCCCAGAAGATGGGCTAGTAGACACTAGCCGAAGAGGGACGATGCTTATCATGACTACTGATGAATCATCGAACTCTGTAGACGTTTTCTGTTTATAATTGCTCTGCGACGAAGAACCATCAAGTCCCCATTTCCAGGTCAACTTGAGTTCTTTATTTTGAGACCTATCAACAGAATTACTAATACCTAGTAAAATCCTTTCCACAGTGTGGTCCAATAGCGCTTGCAATTTAATTTGAGCTCCTTTTTCGGTAATCTCCATACTCTCTTGTGGTGGGTAACATCTTTTCTTGGCATTTACAAGCTTTGGATAAGATGGAAAGGCAGCACAGTTTTCTTCTTTCAGAAATTGTCGAAGAGCTAAGTACTTCCATTTCGAGAGCGCAAGTGATGTATAAAGAGCTAAACAGTTATCTTCAGAGACAGTACTTAAGCTCTGCTTTTTGAATAGTCGCTCGTCTACTTCGGATAGGGCATCTGGATTACTGGAAAGGTATTCGATCACTTTTGCCAGATTCGTTTTGCCGTTGTCTTTCAATTTTGTTATGTACCAGGTCTGCAACTCTTCTTTGGAATTTTCTTCTACTATGGAAGTAGAACGTCTTTTTTTTTGCTTCTTACTTAACTCTTCGAATGGTTTTCTGTGCTCCTTTTCTGTAGATGTTCCCGCTTCCGCAGTACATACTGCAAGAGTAGGAACATGGGAATCTATATCCACAGGTTCAGATAAGACTGCGTCCGAAAAGCCCATCTCACTTCTCAGGTCAACACTGTCACAAACAGGCCAGTTGATGGTTTTTTCCAACCACTTGCGATTACTTACACGATTCATAAAAGTTTTTTGGTTTCTACTTGACTCTATCCACTTTTTATTTAGATTTACACAAAAAAGTCGACAGAACTCCTTGATTCGGTTCTTGTCTTCTTCAGAAACTTCGGTAGTCAAGACAGAAATGATACTTTCATATAGAAACATATGATTTTTCAGATCACCGCCACTTCTTAATTTCACAAAAAAATCTAGGTTGGTACAAAATCCAGCCATAGTTCTAATGTAAATATAAAAATAAAAGTATTTCACTGTGTTCACAAATAAGCGACAAGAGCGAAACTAGATGGACTTAATGAATGTCTTTATATTTATAGACAGTGTTAATTACTCAAGTAGTGGACACTGTTATCAGTGAGTGAAAATTATTCAGCCAATCAGAGACGAGCATTTTTCGATGACTCATTAGTTATGCGCTTAGCCGAGCGCAATAACAAATGAGTCATCAATCACAATGCAGGTGCTACCGATAACATAGCAATAATTACTAAATTTCTACCAGAATAATTAGTTATAAGTACCTATGCGCTGTTAAAACTATATATTTAATAAAGAGAAGGTGAATTAGCCTAATGACACAAAAAATTTACTTTGAATTTATTTTAAATGGCAAAAAAAAATCTTACATAACATTTTTTTTTTACCGAATGATTACTCGCGCTGCCGCAGATGGCCGGCGCTGTTTTTTTTTTCATGGATAGAGAATGACCCTAGCTATCATATACTCACGCCACACACCCAACATATTAGTACAATTGAAGAAAAAAAATTAAACGTGATTCGCTCCATACAAAATAATCTAATTAATTTTTTTCAAGACAAACTATCAACTTTAGAAGAAATGTTATAAGAATAAAAGTTGTCAGGAATATCATAACACGTCATATAAAAAAAAATCGCATCGATATTGGAACTTTGTTGCCTAAGTCCACTAATTTTCAGTATGGGCCCACTGTGCGCCGCGTGCGCACGTCACGGACGCGCACCCGTTCTATTACAGTAGTAACAGTGATTGACTTAACGCGTAAAAGAAATGGAAGCCAAACGGTTGGCTTGACCCTCCCTGTTTTTCATGGTGGAGGCCACGGGATGTCACTAAAACTAAATCATGCCAACATCCTCTTGAACTAATCCCTAAATAACCATTTATTATGGTAAGTGAAGTACTTATTCTCTCATTCTCATCTCTATCAGCCGTCACTTCCTTCCTAGTCATTATACTATCATCTCATCTTTCACACAATCTGTACAGCTTTTCTTAGGTCTGCTTCTTTTCATATTATGGTCCACATTCATAACTCTTTTTTTGCATGTGACTCAAACGTTTAACATACGAGTAGTATCTCAAAAGTCAAAACCATAAGGGATTTTATGGAGAAAGAGGTCCTATTGACGGGAACCCAGTCATGGCGGATTGTATTAATAAAATAATATTCATTCTAACCATTATATATACAAGACAAGTTGTGAAAACATAGGCAGAAAAAAAAACAACAGCGAATATATTTTATTTAGAGTCCGTAAAAAAGAAAATAAACTGGTACAATGTGAACTTTGACACTATCTCTTGACATAGTCAAAACAGAACATCGTATGATTTGCGAACAGTTACCGAATTATCTTGTGTTGACGATAAGTAATCGAATGATGATGTTAGCCATATCAATGTTACATTAATGGAGGTGTTCAAGGATTTTTATCACGTGCATATAAGACTGGATTCACTAGGAAGCGACTAAATTAATATAGAATTCGTCGAAAATATTTCAATAAACATGACAATTTATAGAGACCCTCGCTTCCAAGATCGGCTGTCAGTTATCCCTAAATTCAAGTGTATGAGGTTTTGATAGAAGATTTATTCCTGTGTATCCTGGATAGTAGCCCCACCACGACTTTCCTTATTGGCGAATATTTTTACCACGCCATGAGTTATTCTCACGAGAGAAGAAAATACGTTTATTTGCGTTAAACATGACGCAGAGAAAAAAAACACAAAAAGAACAAGTTGGAGGGGAAATACAGTAGAAGGAGAATTCAGCGAATTAGGGCTGATTTTTCCATCGCCAGACTACTTTTATTCGAGGAATAAAATTGACGTTTAACAGTTTTTGTATGAATTAACTGTCAAAATTCCAAAATTATTCCTCGAATAAAGTTATCAGATGACTGAAAAATCAGCCGTTAGTCTAATAAATTCTATATATACTATTAGTGACTATTCTAAATCTATTCTTAGTGATTCAGTTTTAAATGTTGTGCTGCAGGAAAGCGGAGCAAAATATGTGAAGAGTTTATGAGATTTTGTGAGAGTTTATACCGGGTTTAGAAAACATCTGCGTGGACAATAATGGGAACGCTAACACCGGTCTAGTTATTCAAACGGAAACATTTCAGTCTGATGTAGTTTGCATGAAAGTAATTGCTTTGCCAATAGTTGCCAACTAGCAACCAGATCGGGAATAAAAGAATATAGGATCTTTAGTTTCCTTGGCTAGGTACTTTATGTTTTACTAGCTTCTCTGACTTCGACTCTGCGACTTCGTCAGCGTGAAATTTCTCTTAAAATATATATCCTATGACAATCGGCAACACTGGAGCTAAGTAGTTCGGAATCGGATACTAATGATCCGATTCCGAACTACTTAGCTCCAGTGTTCCGAAGATTACCTACATAAAAAATTTTACCTCATATTATTACATTTATATATTTCCGTTTGCCACAGTCAACAGTCAACACATCGGTCAGACCAATATGTTTTATTGCTGCTGGTGTGTTACGAAATTAGGGTGCTGAATTGTTCGGACCCATTGTGGCCGTATTGAGTTGAAACTGTTGAAAGATTATCAAGATTTTATTCAAATTATCGATCGTCCACTATAATGTTAGACGTAAAAAAAATAAGAAGGCTATTATTTTTTTTTATCTGTGCTATAATAAAAACACTGCGCAGTATGAGATTACTAATAAATTTGTAAATAGAGAGAATAGGTTATTTGTTATTCTACTCTATGACATTCTGGTCATTATAAGATATCTGTATTAAAGCATTTTATTCGTCGGATTAGCTGCATACCATGTAAATCGATATTTAAAGTTGGCACGATTATAAAATGATTTACAACTGATTAGCATATAATAGTAGGTAAACAACTTCGACAAAAAAACAATAACATTTCGTATCGTCATTTGACACTTGTTATGTGTAAGGACGATAATTATACAAGCAAAAAGAAAGAAAGAAGATTTTGTATGGTAATAATCATAGTAAAAATACAGAGGTCTCCTGTTTAAGGGCTTAAGAAAATATTGAAGAAGGTGAAACCCATATAAACGATAATGCGAAAAGAAACAAAATATACAGTGTTGTACATATTTTTTTCAAACATATTATTTTCTCTTGGTCTGGCCACAAACGGTACCAGCCGAAAATACAAGGTGTAGACGACCATAAGCGTAATAGCATAATCAGCCTATAATGTTTCCACTGCTGGCACACAGGCCTTCTCTCTTTGAGAGGGAGTGGTCATCCACCACGCGGGCACAGTGCGGCTTGGTAAATGTCGCATGGCTTCGAATTTTTGGTTTTAAGACATGCCGGTTTCCATATGACAATAAATTAAACTTCGCGTATCTAACGTTCCCAGTCTGTCAGTTGCAAAATTTCACTAAATTAATATGTCGAATAGTGTCTGTTAGGTACTATTTAGTTTGTTTGAAAAAAAATCACGTTTTCCATTTGATGAGGAGCATTTTGAAATCTTCGTCATTAGTATCGCCAGTGTTTTCATTTTCTGGCTGTATTGTCGTCTCTACATTGAATAATCATTGTGACGCTTAAAACAAACAAAGCGTTCCACGACATAATGTATTATTAATTTCCAATAATGCAACCGTTAGGTATGACACAAATGATAAGGTATTTAACCTTTAATTTTTCCAACGACCACCTTTACAAAAGAATCTTTGACATCTTTGCTGTTGTTGTGATTATGAATGGTATTTTATTATAAATTATAGGTTATTGACTTTGAGTATGAACATGAGCAGTGGTGGCCCAGTGGTAACGAACCCAGACAGGCGCTTTACTTTGTGTAAATTATTTTATCACAACTGCTCCCAAAACGGTGAAAGAAAACATCGTAAGGAAACCCCTTGCCTAAAAACAAAAATTCGAAGATATGTGACATCTATCAACCCGGACTGGGCCAGCGTGATGGATATCGGCTCGCTCCCTCTCACCGAGAGAAAGCCTGTGTCGCAGCAGTGGGAACATTATAGACTGATTATGCTTAGCTATGAATGTGGGTGGCTATAAGAGTAGAGGAAAACCAAAGAAACGATGGATGGATTGGATGAAAGATGATACAGCTAGACAGGGGGCTATTACCGAGATGACAACTAATAGAGAAGTATGGAAGAAAAATACATGTTGCGCCCACCCCAAATAAGTTGAGATAAGGGCAAGAGAATGATGATGACTTGAGTATGAATGTGGATGGTTATAAGAGTAGAGGAAGACCACAGAAACGATAGATGTAGTGTGTGAAAGATGATACGGCTATACTGGGAGTGACTACCGAGATAACGACTAATAGAGAAGTATGGAAGAAAAATACATGTTGCGCCGACCACAAATAAATTGGGATAAGGGCAAGAGAATGATGATGATACAGGTTAATGACTTCAAGGTACCTCTTCCTTGAAGTTATTAACCTTTAATGGTAATCTTTATGAAATAACTATGTACAATAAATGAGAGCAAGCGTAAAAACTGAATTAGTAGCCCAACTCAGACGAGTTTTCTTGAACTAAAATAGCTCATGTAAAGGATGAGGATAGTTATATCTAGAAATTAATACTACATTTCTGAAAGGCTGATCAAGGCTCTGATAAGGGAAACTGCCGACAGATATTAAGCTGGCCAAATTGATTGACGAAAAAAAACGAGTATTTTCTATTCATTGAACACTTTCTTATCGTGCATCCTCTTTTTGGGAGAAAGGTCATTTTTAACACTGACTTCACGGTGTTGCTTGATACAAAGAGGTACACATAAACTGACAACTTTTTGTGTAGGAGTTGGCAGAAAGTACAGAACACCACGTGCTCCGATCCTTACATCCTTTTGCTTCGTCTGCGTTCAAACATCTTGTCATACTTGTTGATTGATTGAAACCACACGTAGCGCACTACTGCTCAAATAAACGAAATCATATCCTTGTTGGCACGACCACAATGGGTCAATGCGATAGAATTACGAACTTCAACTACCGTCGTCGTCTCCTCCGGTTGATCTAGATCGGTATTGTCCATTATAAATTATGATGATCTATTTTTGGGACTAGGTAAGACTACGAATTTACTTTGTCCAATCTATCTATTGCTACAAGCGTGTCGTTTTTTCTGACTTATCATATCTTTGTAGCCAGATTGATTGCCTAAATTGTGTTACTAAGTTAAATTAGTAGTCTTCAGCTAGCGTGGTGAGCAATGCTCGTGCCTTCTTTGATGAGCAGAGGCCTTTGCCCTGCAGTGGAGTAATAGGCTGGTATTATTAATGGTGGCGCTGCTAACCCGACACCATTAATTACAGACAAATAAATAACTTAATATTACATTAATTTCAGAATTCGTCATCTACCAAGATGTCAATCTATCTACAATTCCAGTCTTTAATTTGGCATTGCTGAGGCTCCTTGGACAATGCCATCGGCCTTGATCCTGTATAGATTAGGTCCAACATGCGATTTTAACAACATTATCAAAATTGTCGTCGTATCTCCACGCCGCTCGAGGATATACTGAACATACTTAGTACGATAATTGCTTGTACGTCGGAATTCAAGTTATTTGAACTTGCTGTTATGTTAGCCGGCATTTGCTTATAATATTAACCTCTCGTGGCATCCGAGCATACATAAGATTCGTATTCTCATGGTTCTCACAAGGTTATATTATTAAACACCTCACTTGTACACCTTATTTTAAGTAGCGATTTGTTGAAGTATTCGTATTTTATACAGTTAACTTTAGCTGTTTACACAACTTCGTTTGCAAGCAAACTTGGATCCCTCGTTTAATTAGCTCACATCCGAAAAATTCTTTCAAGTCATAAGCATAACTCATAAGTCATTTATTAATTTATTTAACATAGGTTTTAATATTTTTTGTTTTGTTTGCCGCAATCCTGGAGTGGTTTAGAATTAGGAATAGAGAAAATTTATAAAAACCCGAAGGAACAGCCGAAATATTGGTACAAAGTTCACTGGGTCATCTAGTGGTACATAAAGAGTGTGCTATGTTATGCCAGAGGGCGTACAATTGTGTATTTTATTAGTAATCAAATAATTATAGCCAGTCAACTCTCAATAATTAAATCATCATCATCTTTCATAGTTCACCTCTTAGGATCTTCTAATCTCTCTTTAAAATGTTATTTCCAGATCCAGTGGCTTCAAACAATCAGTCACGAAATTGTTTTATTATAATTATAAATCATCATCTGCCTAGCCTTTTTCCGAATTATTTTGGGGTCGGCTTTCGGTCTAACCGGATGCAGCTGAATGCTATTTTTTTTTAAATACTGATTTTACAGGGAGCGTCTGCCTATCTGACCTGCACAAGTTAGTTACTGGGTAACAAAATACTCTTTGGCAAGACTGGTTATTAACTATTTTAGGTATAAATAAACAACTTTAATTTTAAAGATCATTAGCCTCTCAATCAAGATCTAATCTAGGACACTCTTCAATATTGACATTAATAATTAATCAGTCAGCGGAGTGTCCGTGTGCAACTAAAGATACAATATAAAGTCAAAACTAAACACAAATGAACTCAATCGGGCACCTTTATCAGTGGACTTTGTGTCCGTCCCACAACGAATTCACCTGACAAGCAAGTGGTGGAATAATTACAATTTATACAATCAAGTAAGTAATGGTGGGCTTAGACACAATCAAATATTTAATTAACCGAATTTTCGACCGCAAGAACCAAAGTTTCCAAAAGTACCTGTAATATGCACAGTCAGGGAAATAACCTTTTAAGCTAATTGACACTCTATGTCAATTTGCCGTGTAGCCATTCCATACAACTGTAAAATGATGACAGCTACGATTTGAATATACGGACAATTTAAGTTGGTAGTTGAAGAAAGAGGCACCTAAATCGACTCGCTTGGCAATAGAGTACCTATTAGTAGTACATCATCTAGGTTACTTACAAGTTCAACAACGTCTACTTCTCCAAAACGACCAATTTCTACAGGCTCAATATTAGCAACATCATAAAGCCTAATCCTGTCAATTTCCAGGGATGCCGTGCAAGTGGCCATAAACGGCGTACAATTGTCATCTCGGCTTCCAATAGCCAGGCAATTGCCACACACTGGTGTAATTGGTGGTCCCGACCGTTCCTGTCATGCAACATCGAGGCCTGACCGATATTAAACACATTATACATTGTGGGATAATGTTGGATGATTGGTATGCATTATAGGAGCGGCAGGATAGTTTCGATTCACGAGTCTCGCAGCTACTAGTCTCATACGACAGTGATAAGTGTTTCAAGAAAAGAACATTTAAGGGGCTTACAAGACCTAAACGCAAAAAACGCAAGTTTTAGAAACAATAAAAGTAAATGATAGACTACAGTAAAAAAAACCAAAAAAATATATGATATTCTTCAGGATAAATGCTAGGATGATAGTGTGTTGAAAACATAATACAACTTATTTGGTACGATAGAAAAAAATCATGAAGATACCTCTAAAATTTTTTTTTTTACAACAAAATTCATACTAATATACATACAATCATTATGATTTTTTGTCAGATTATTCTACAAGCAACATACTAAAACTATAGTGTTTTAGTTTTTTTGTCCAAACACTAGATTTTTCGTAAATCGATAATTGCTTCATATTTTGCAAGAAATTACCAGCGTTGTGGCATCGCGCTTCTCTTTCTTTTCTATCCAGTCCGACAAAGACCGCGCTTTAGGTCATGTAGTCCTCTTAAGTTACGAAGCTTATCTGAAGAGCAAATAAAATAAGCCAACCCCACCCGCGTGGTGGATTACAGCCCACTCCCTCTCGAAGAGAGGAGGCCGCTGTCCCAGCAGTGGGAACATTATAGGCTGATAATGTATGTTATGAGATTTAAATAAAATAATATTAGAAAAGAGGTGAGGGTGGACGCAAGTTCTTATTTCATAAAGATTGGCAACAAACAGAAGTAGATATGGATAAGTGGAAGGAGGGATAGGTGGGTTTTGCCCTGCAGTGACAAACGGCTGATAATAATAACAACACAAGAATCTTTCAGGTAGTCAACCAGGCATCAGCTTATTCAGCTTACCAATAAATCAATTAATACTTAATCAAATTGTTATCGTATATCTTAAGATAAAGAAATGCAGTAATGACGCAAAAGGACATATTATATTAATTGAGTACGTATGTAATAAAAATGGAGCTTGTAGCTAAGCCGATAGGAAATGCGGATACACATATGCAAACTGAAGATGATGAGAAAATTAATACAATTATAAGAAATGCAGTGATGACGTAAAGCGCATATTTATATTAATTAAGTACTCATGCAGTTCTGCACTATCATAAAATGAAAAGAAAATAAAAATTGAGCTTGTAGCTAAGGCGACACGACAGTCCGATAGGAAAAGCGGATGCACATATTCTAACTGAAGATGATGATACAGTCAATTGTACAGCTTGTCTAGACATACTCAAGGGTCAGGCAATGATATCAATCTCCTATTTGACAAGCACCTTGTCCATTTTCCCACGTATTACTAAAAGAAAATAAACGGTTAATGAGACTGTAATTTCTTCACCACCGGAGTCACGGTACTTTCACGGAGTCATCGTCTTTAATGACTGTGGTTTAAGGACTAGAATGGTGTGTGCGGTTTTGCGAAACAGAATAATTGCTAGCATGTGGTGTAACAGAGCCACTGTGTCTAATGATGTTAAATTGCCACCTTCAGGCTTTTTAGCGTTCCCTAGCAAAGGAGCGAAACATAGTCTATGATTTTCTATTAGTACTTTCAGAGATTTGGATTATACTTATACCTACTAGATTCCATCAATATCATTCTTGATCTAAAGATATATGGAGATGTCATGGATTTTATTAAATTCGGGCCAACTAGAATCAATCTTTGAATATCATCAGTAAGTTGTCAGTCTACATACCCC
Organism: Hydraecia micacea; assembly: GCA_914767645.1. Taxonomy (NCBI): domain Eukaryota; kingdom Metazoa; phylum Arthropoda; class Insecta; order Lepidoptera; family Noctuidae; genus Hydraecia; species Hydraecia micacea. Next base: position 4,565,528 of record OU611798.1, read on the forward strand.
CAGTCAAACCCTGTTATCATAACATAAATTTTAATATTCTCATGCTATCCGTTTGTATTCAATGTGAGTTAAACATGAAAGGAAAAACCAGCCCAAGAAATTCCAGCAGCACAATATAGGAATTACAAAAACAAGTATAGATGGATCACAATATTGATGCCATTGTCATAATCATTAAAACAAAAGATGGAGACAAAAGGAACCATTTTAAATTAGTAGAAGAATTAGACGATACGAATATAGACGAAGGACCAACATAAAAATTAACCTCCAGAACCATATGCAAGGAAATACAAAATTATCTTTGTTAATACAAAACGTGCGAATGTAAACCACAGGTGGAAGTTAAATAAAACTTTTAAATCTAAAGAGGACAGGTTTATAAAGAACGCTATTATTGCGGCCATTACTCCTGGGAGGCCGGTAGATGGCTGATAATTATGCCCTTGGAAACTAAGATATGAACCCTCTATAATATTATTATAATGTTCATGGTGGGCTATTTGGGTATAGTAAAAACAAACCCAACGGAGTTCGTTTGTTACCGACTTCACAAAAAGGCGGAGATACTATGTTCGGATGATTGTATGTTTTTTTTGTATGTTTGTCTTGCTCAGTGTACCTTCTAAAAATACTTCAAATCTCAAATCAAATCTCAAATCGTAAAAAAAAAAAAAAAAAATAGTATTAGCACAACAGTTGCACCCGAAATGCAAGTTGACCATTATTCTTATCATTAGTATTATTTAGTTTACTAACGACTCCGCCTGTTAGTAACACCGTCTTAGCAAAATAATAATTATTTACATAAAAGTTTCGCTTATCATAAGTGAATTAACCGGATTAGCACCTGAGCGATCTTTAATTAGTGCCCAAGCGCGAACTCATTAGATACCTACGTAAACAGCATAAATAATATAATTAGCAATAGTCAGAACAGATATAACATCCTGCTACTCGGTATCTATCTCCTTCATCGGAAAAAGACAGAAGCGCTATATCACAAATGTAACCGGCTAGAGTCGGTATATCTTCTTCAGAAGAGTCCTGCGGGGTAATTGCGTAACACACTATCAGTAGCAATGGGTTTCATTTTGACAGTTCCAACAACATTCATTGCGTTATTTACGTTGTTGAGCATACACATTTTTCGAACATATGGAGCAATGGATTAGCAATATACTTCAAAATGATTCAAATTGAGAGTAATAGTGTGTTACGCAATTAGGGTGCATATATTGATGGCAGGTGCTATGCAAACGAGTCATTACATCGAGAGTATAGCATTGAGATTATATCTTGAGAAAAATTGCAAACGATGAGGATGACACTAATTAACATCTGATTACTCTGATACAGTTCATTACTAAGTATTCAGGGAAATGTAGGGAGGATATTGCGTACGTATCTCCCTTATTACAGCATCCTTCCCAGATCTCTTAACACAGGGTTTACATAAATCCTCATTATAAAGACCACCTCTGATACTATCTCTAAGTTGTCAGACGTATGGCAGCGCTTGAGAGACCCACACCCCGCAAGGCTGCGTCAGGTTAGGTAGATTTCACCGAAATCTCTTTGACTCTTATTGAATTTATGAGTTGTTAATGTTTTTGGTTCATATGGACTTTGAAATGTCTAGTTTGAAAGTCCAACGTCCAACACATTTCGGGTTGGACGTTTAACTTTCAAAATCATAATGACAATGATTTTAATGATGATGAATTTCAATGAAAATAATGACAATGATTCTTTCTACATATCTTGATCCTGCAACTGCGAAGTTATTATCCTCTCTCTAAGGGACTAAGTACGATTAACGGAATTATATTAAAAACTGACTTGTGATAAATAGGAATAATCCTATTAATAACATAAACAATTTCTAGATAAACATAGATTAGTCGACGTCAATCGTGCTTGTTTGGTCACAACGGTCAACGTGCGGACTTGCACGAGACTTAGTTTTGTTTGTACCTAATCGTGTATATAAATAAACGGGTAAAAGTTTTGATAAGATTATTGGATATTAAGGAGTTATTCATCAACTCAGATAGGGTAAGTGATACTGTTAATACGGGTCATTATACCTATTATTGTAATGAGTTATTCCCGGCTGCTCCTAAGGTTAATTTAAGGTAAACAAACATTTTATGCTTCCCGATGTCGATATATCTTACTTAACGTTGTTATTCTGACTTTCATACTCTTTTTGTTACCATAATTAGTCAAACAACAACTGTAAATTTTATTGTGAAAAAACTCGAACAGGTACGTAACTTACAAACCATTGTACTTACCAAAAAACACTTGTGGAGCAAAACCATAACATTTTTCGGAGCGTTAATTTTGGAGCAACTAAGAATAAGTGAATAACCCCACTGACCAATTGGACGGACTTTAGACTCGATTGGTAGATACGACATTGAGCCGACCGAACTAGCGCACAAAACCGGTCGAACATTCTGAACTTCCAAAATAGTATGTGTTCGCACACTGCGTACTAATTAACAATAGGTGCTGCCTACGAGTAGCAAGCACACTTATATTAACCGTCTGGGTAGGTAGACATCGTGCGTGGATTTAAAGTCTATTAGAATATAGGCCAATCTATGCCTTTCCGTGGGTAAAGTAAATCTAGCTGGAAACGTTTGAGTATGAATTGGGATGGATACGAGGAGAACACGATAGAATCTATCTATAGATTCTACATGGAAGATGATAAATCAGAAAGAAGATGAAGACTGCGATGACGACTGATAGCGACATAGGGAAGAAAAAGACATGCAGTACCGACTCCAAATGAATTGGGATAACGGCAGGAGAATGATGGTGGCCATGTTGATCATACACAAATGAAGCAAGGTGTTGTGGAGAGACGTGGAATGGCCAACTGACATAAAGCCAGTTTGATTATTTAACGTTAGTTCCTTTTTTGCCTTGGATTGTTACAAATACAGACTGGTATTGGTGCAAATGGATGGAAAAGGGAGGAAGGATATGGAAACAATGAAGAGGATTTATGTAAACAGGATAGTATGGTACAGATTCCAACTATGCCTATCTCTCTCTAGTGTCATGTCATCTCTTAATAATACTAGTCAGAAAGGTAGCCACTAGCCAGTATTTATTTATTATTTATTTATATATACTTTATTGTACACCACAAGTATCACTGTTCAAAGGACACATCTTTATAGGCTGTTATTGTTTGCGCATCTTTTAACTAAACCAGCGCTGGGGCTCTGTCTCGCATAGGTCGTAGCATTATGCTGAGCGATGGCCGTTTTGCGTGGATGTGACGCTTATTTTCCCATTTTTTTGTGTTTGTGTTATTTTTCTGGTCGTAACCGCGCAATACCACGCACCTACACGGGCAATAAATATTACGTGCAATATTAGGTCTAATCTAAAGTGTTACAAGATTAAAAACATTACTTTTTGCTAATCTTCATTTAAGTACGCAGTTATTAGACAACTAGGTGTGTTGTTTATATTCTTATTCAATTTTTTCAGAAAATAATTTTATCCCATTTTGCTCTTTTTTAACCATGAAGGCTCTTGTCCCTGTCCCAGTTTACTTTTGGTCAGTGCAGTACGTCTTTTCTTGTCTTACTATGTATGTAGGTATGTTTTCAGTTCAGCTCTTCATAGGTACAGTCCATCCATTCCCCTCTAATTTTGAGGTATTCCACACAGAGCACTGATTTGAACCGCACTTGGACGAACAGCATCTTATAGCCTACAGCCCAACTTTAAAGTACAATTCGGCGAAACGGAAAAACTATCATCATCAGCTTACAGCAGTCCACTGCTGGAATTAGGCCTTTCCAATCGCAAACCATTCAACTCGATTCTCGGCAACTCTCATCCAGCTGCTACCAGCTACCCTGCGGAGATCGTCGCTCCACCTAGCCTGAGGGCGTACTACATTACGTTCGCTTTTGGCATGGACACACTATCATAACAAACAATCACAAAGTAAATACTCATGCTGAAAGATAATTTACCATCTGATCGAATCTGTTTAGATTTATTATGAGATAAATTAGTTCATTTATCTATTGAACAAATTGGCAGTAATATTTCATCATTTCCATTGACTCAATGTTTACAGGGTACTTGGTTTATCTTGGCAGTTCATGGCTGCAACTGCACTGCTTGCATAAGCAAGTTTTGATATCAACAATGTTTCGTATTAGATTAATATTAATTATTTAGTGTTTTGTGTGCAAATAACATAACAACACGCCTGTTTTCTCTGAAGGTTAGGCAGGGGTGTCACAATAGCACCCTATTTTTTTTTTAATAGGGGACGTGCCTATTGCCCGGTCACGAATACAGTCTCAGGGCTGCTATTGAGAAATTCCTGACGATAAAATCCAATAACACTACCCGGCCTGGAAATCGAACCCAGGACCTCATGCTCAGCAGTAGCCCGTGCGACCACTAGAACAACGATGCAGTTCTTTTGTTTAGTGTTAGTCAATAAGGCTGACCCTTGCTCAGAAATCGACCTTGGCATTCTAAATAAGTTTTGCGTTTAGTGCATTGAAATAGCCTCCATGAGTAGCAATACGTAAATGAACGTATGGAGCACCCTGGGCAGTCAGCCCTTCCATCACGTCCTCTTTACCGCGGCAAAAGCTATTTTTTATAAGTACCTAGTTTGTGCTCAAACTTAAAGCACTTATTTCAATTATACCGTAGCGGTAGTACGTCTTTTCTTGCGGTATCTACAACGCTATAGATACAACGGCCCGACATGAATCATCGGGCAATTGCCCGCCAGACAACACCCGTCCGGTCGGAGGATCGTCCCTTTTCTATAGAGTATGAGTGAACTTAACACCCTGTTCCTCATACATCTATAGTACCAATTACAAGCGCTTTTGAACTGTCAAGGAGTTGGCCAATCAGAAAGATGAAGCAGGTTGCCCATACCAAAGCCTAGTAGGTACCTACCTCTGGAGAAGAATGGGCATGAAACTCCAAGAACTCAAAATAAAAGAATATTGATTACATCATTCATGTCGATACCGATACTAGAAGAGAGGAAAGTGTGTTCAACTGCCTGAAAAGACATTACTTTGGAGATCAATCTAGCTAAGATATGTACTGGATTATACAACTTTTCTTCTAGGCCAATTTTTGCACGAAAACATTTCGCAAATCGCGACAAAATATCATCAGGGGCATACCCCTGTCATCCAGGCATTCTAGAATCATGTCATGCTTATAATGACAAAAAAAAATGTTTATTTTTCACATATTATTAGCCTAGGTACATAATAATTGTAATAAACAAAACTTGGTTCAAAGTCAACGTGCAATAATGTAAGTAAAACGAATTTAAATATGACATTGTATTTAGTATACAGTTCAACAGAACAATGTGAATGGCAAGAAAGATGTGTTAAAAGTTTGAAAGATGGTATAACTGTTAACGAAGTGAACTTTCAAGATAGAGGATTATAGAAATGTTTTGATGGAAAAAAAAACATGGGGGCGCAGACCCCAAATATATTGGGATTCTCTTGTCCTAATCCGAATTTATTTGGGATCGGCGGAACCATGTCTTCTTCTTCCATTCTTCTCTATTAATCGTCGTCTCAGTAGTCACCCACTTTCTAGCTATATCATCTTTCACACAGTCCATCCATCGTTTCCTTGGTCTTCCCCTACTCTTATAGCCATCCACATTCATATTCAAAAGTTTCCTCATGACATTTTCTTCATACCTCCACATCATATGCCCATACCATGACAACCGATTTCCACATAAGTTTTCGGTCACCGGTGCCACTTGGGAGACTTGGTTGCTAATTGGGATAAAACATATGAAATGAAAAAAATAACTGAGAAATAAACAGAACAGTCTCAGCAGTAAATAACTAGTCCGAGAACAATTTAAAAATAAATTGTCCACAAAATATATTTCGTAATGTCTAAGCGCAATGACGTCTAAACGATATTTTTAACATTTTCCGCGGAATTTTGTCTGAACATAATATTTTTGGTGTAAATATGTAGTGCGCATGTCTGATCTTTATAAACTCACATAATTATAATAACTGATGAGGTGCATCATCACCATATTGGAAAAACATAGGTTTGGCGAAGAGACTAGGGATGACGGTTAATAGAGATGAATGGAAGAAGGCATGCTGCGCTGATCCCACAAATATTAGGAAAGGGCAGGAGGATAACCATAATCTCGGACTGGCAGCGAAGCAAAATATCGTAGAGGTACATAGAATACGGCAATTCCCGTAGATACGATGTAGTAGGTCCCATAAAATGTATGAACTTCTTCCAGTAGTATCCATTTTTTGTTGCAAAATGTCTCTCGCCTAGTGGGAAGCGATGGATGAGGTCTATGATGAAACGAACAAGCCCTAAGATGCCTATTCACCCTTACTTTAAAGGCTGACGGGTTATACGTAGAAAGGAACACAGACGTTGGCAGAAATATTTAAATAGACATCCAAAGTGCTCTTTGTATTTGCATTTTACAAATTACACCAACGAGCTATTTAAATTGGTGACCAAAAAATCGTACGACAGAAGAAATCGGTAAACAAACTAAAAATCTTAGCGTCTACGTAAAATCACCTGATATTGTAAGTCAACAGCTGTATGTTTACATCCAGTGCGCGTGCACCGAACGCACTCGTAAATTTTCGATGTTCACGATTCTTTTGAAGACGTCCAAAAGTGAGGTGCCAGAAAAGAACTGCTTGCCATTAAACTTATAAAGGTTAAGCTAAAGCTGGAAGCATACGCGAAATAAAAGCGACCAAGCATTCCGCTTTCGTTGCCGTTGCCGTTTGTGCTATTTCTAGAAACAATGCAGATGGCAGAAGTCGCAACTCGCAAGCAATGAATATAATTATAATCAAAATGCAATTATACCATGCTGATTTTCGAACAAAATGAAATAATAACTGAGGTTTTGGCAAGTTTTCAAATGTTTTTTCCATCTTCATTGTCTCTAGTTCCCCACACACAGGTAGCTAGATCAGAGGGGAATTCTCGTAATTATAAGATCGTTCACAGTTTGAACTCGGTCTCAATCTGCCTGAATTCCATACATTTTTGAGATGAGATTGCGACTAGATTTGGAACGTTTTTAATTACGGGAATTAGCCTTCGGGATTTCGTCAATCGCCAGAATGTCATTGATATTTCTGGCATTTGGTATGTAAGTAAGTAGTTTAATTACTATATTCAAATTGGTATTACATCAGTAATAAAGACTTCATTTTCATACATAGTCAATAGACCATTGTTTCGAAGTTAAGTAAGACGAATGAACTACAAGGTAGTATTTAGGTGACATAAATAATAATGTATACTACTACGCCTTTGATTTGTGTACTATTGTATTTGGAATTGAAATAGGGAGGAAAGGTAAACAAACCAAACATTTCACGTCGAATAATGTTAAGGTTGAAGGAAAATGAGGAGGATGTGTACAACGATGGTCAGCTGAGGTCCGAAAACTTGGTATAACTCAACAACCTTCACCTTGTCTTGTAAATTGAAGGCTTTGGTATTCACCTCGTCTTGTGAATTGAAGGTTATTATACCATTGATCCGATTCGATAATTTTGTGGATTCATGTTTACGTGGCACACAGATCTTCGATGGGTCAGGCCATGTGTCTAGTAGACCCATATTTCGCCAGTTGTTTAAGTTTCATGTAATAGAGGGCGACCATAATACGGTTATTAGGGTCGTCCAGAAATCCAGACTCCCGAGCAGCTTCACTATGCCTAGGGTATAATCTTAGCTTAATTTCCGACCCCAATGAAGCTTAGCTGTCGTGCAAGCGACCAACGAGGCAGTCAACAGGTAAAATGACAGTGAAATACTGACATTGACCCACCAAAGAATCACACTAGCGAAGACCAACCAGAAAGCAGAAAAAAATGCATACCAGCCGTTCTAAGACTGCAAGTGGACCCTTTATAAAAACCTAGGAAGACAGACATGACACACAATGATGGCAACAAAACGATGGTGTCATGCAAGACACATTACGGTACAACATTAGCGAGTGTTTCGCAAACGATCGCGGTGCGCGTACGCCGCAATCTTCCGCCCTGCACGCCGGCGGCGTATTGCGAAACATACTGCTCACATGTCGCGTGATTGGCATGGCGTAGAGCGTTAGGGATGCCTGCTGATTGACCAGAACAATAGAGGTGAGTAGCGGTCGTCCAAAACTCCAAACTAAGGAAAATATTGTTATAATCTTTAAGATTATCGCTTTAAATGGTAAGAAAGGAAATACGAAGAGAGGTAGGAGCACCAACATTGCCTTACTAGCCAACATTTTCTTGAAACAAAAACCTCTATGAGTTCTGTGATCTTTTACCATCATAATTCTCTCGCCCTTATCACAATTTATTTAGGATCGGCGCAACATGTCTTCTTCTTCAGTTCAGTGCTGTGATCTTTTACCAACAATACTAAAACTCTGTACTTATTACAAGCCATTCCAACCAAGATAGAAGATTCAAGAAAGAGGCAGTTTTCAGCATCAAATTAATACAATAGCCTGTACTATACTAATAGGTAGAGGCTATCTATGTAGCCTTACCTTTTATAGTGCAGGCTGGTTAAAATTTAGCGCGTGTTCCATTCGAACGTTCAAGCAAGTGTCAAATATGTTTATGAGGTATTTTTGTTTAGTTGAGTGAGTGTTAGTTTTAACGTGGTAATGTAAAGTCTTACTCACAAAATATTTTAAATAAATCGTTGTACTGTTTGAAAAAAAGTTTACTTCGTAAAAATATTTTTTACGATTTTTTTTTAACATGCATCGGTATAGTTTTTATCGTAATGATAAATATAATAAATATAAACATTTCGCGCATAAACCGGTCACCGGTGATCGCGAACAATAGAATTTCTATTATGTCTGTTATCTGCCAGTCAACGTGTGAGCAACAAAGCTAGGTATATCACCTGATGCAACAAAGGGATTATTTCAAATATCATCAACGACCTTAATTTTATTACTACTTTCAAGTTCTTTAGCGTATTTCGACTTTTAAGTCTCCGTGACACTGACCTGTAATTGTGCATTGGATGGCGTAAGTCGTTTTCAAGTTTCACGCTTTCTATATGGCTTGCTATGGTCCTGTGAATTTCTGGGGGCGCAATACCAATTAGTGGTTACAGCATTCGTACCGGGAAAGGTTTAACGGTTGCGTGAGGTTAAGGACCTGGCCGCAGCAAGACTTGCCTGGTCTAAATTCAGCTAAATCTGGCATACGTTTTGGGTCAAGGAGGCTTGTGGGATGAGCTAGCAGTAGTCTCTCGAATCGTTTCTATTTATGGCATAGGAGGGATGTAAGGCGGAAGTTTTTAGGGTCGTTATGTGGTTTTCCTGGTTTGGGTATAACGATAACCTTTCGATTTTCTCCGCGCGAGAAAAGTGGTTAAAAAGTTGTGTGTAAAATGTTCAAGTTAAAAATCTATCAGCATAACCCTATCCATTGTTATGCAGATAGTGTAAATTCATAAGCAATGAGTATCAATAATGTTAGTTGACAAAACAATAGGAAATGTACCTCACACTTATTGATAACTAGGTGTTGGCCGTGGTTATAGTCGCATCCTATGGAAACTACTTCATGTACCCGGTTAAAAGCATCCAGACTTCCATACTATTATTAATACGAAAGGAACTCTGTCTGACTGTTACCTTTTCACGCCTAAACAACTGAACCGATCGTTATATTTTACAGGTAGCCTGGAACCTAGAGAAGAACATACAAGTAGACGAAGTTGCGGGACACTAGTCCTATATACCAGAGGGACAATTTTCGTAATTTTAAGAACGTTCAGTCTGATCTCAGTCTCAATCTTTAAAAAATACCTCTAATATCCCTACATTTTGGACATGCATTTGACATTGATTGTCGCTGAGATGGGGTTGCGACTAGATTTTGAACGTTTTTAATTAGGTCAGGTCAGTTTACGAGTGTGCCAAATGTAATCCATATCCGTCCAGCCGTTGAAGCGTGGTCTATAATATTTTAATTGAATAACAATAATAATTAGGCCTTTGTCTTTGTCATTATGAGTATTATGATAGTACGAGTATGTTATGTAAATAAAACTTTAATTAGAGAAAGATGTTGCATCTATAGTCCTTCTTCTAAAATACCGACCCATATTTATAATTTACGTTCGAAAATGGGCATTCATAACACTTAGTAGACCGATGAGGTAAAGTTCTATCAATTTATTCGTCATTGAAAATACGACCTTCACAGGTTAAATTAATCAAGAGTACCTGACAAACGTCCAGCACATGATGTATGTGTAGATGAGCAGCCAATTTATCCCAATTTAAGAAGATCTATAGGTTAAGTGCAGGCGGTCCCTGCAAATCCAGAACTTTTTTGCAAATCGGCTTAACTGTTACAGAAATGGATAAGATCCTCATGGTCGTAATGGTTTTTCCAAATCCGTAGGCAACAAATACACCTCGTCCCGCTCTACTGCTCGAACCAGGCTTAGCCTGGATGCATAAACCTTTTGGCAGATCGATCTACCAGACACTCCACCAAAGACGTTAGCAGTAATTCGTTCTGGAAATCCCTAAATCCAGACGTATTTCATTCCACCTTGCAGTTCGGTCATCGTCCAAACGAAATACATATTGGAAGGTTATTTAGTGCGTTACCCAATTAATCAACCTGCTAATAAGGTGGAATTAAAATGCATGTCTTAATGCATTTTGATATCCATGCAGATAATAAAGTATTATCTTCATTTAATTCCCACTAGCAAGTAGAAAATACTTGTACCTAAGTTGAACAAAAAGTCTTTCACAGTCGTCAGCAGTTTTTCAAAACGGTGAAAGGGCGGCAAAGGTTTGATGTTGCGATTGGCGTTAAATGGAGGAGATCCATGCTTAATAGTGGGCAGGAAAGAGTTGTTCTTTAATTCATCGCTTATTCCTTTTATCCACACCTAAAACAGCCACCCTACGGTGGATACTCGGAAATCCGTGTTCATCTATCTGCCACAGACGGGGTGGATAATCGGAATTCGTACATTATTTTTCTTCCGATTTTCTCCCTAGGCTGTGTACAACTGTACAGTAATTTATAAAAACATGACAGAAACTGGCCCAAGATACTTATTAGACATTAGCATAATTATTTAAAACGAGGAAGTTTAATTTTATTTAAATACAATACGTAATATAATTTTTGTTTAAGTTTGTGGTTATTAAATATTAATTTATTAAAGTGTATGAGTATATTTACTGTTGTACTGTTGATGATGACTGTACTTGGGGTAAAAAGTCGGAAGAACAATCCGAAGTGAATTCCGGTTATCCACCCCGTCGAACACGCGTTTCTGAGTATCCACCCTAGGGTGGCTGTTGTAGGGTGGATAAACGGAATAACCCGAATTCATAATGATAATGACTATTTGACAATAAAATTATAATACCAAAACCTCTACCAACATGACCACAAATGGCAAAAAATTGCGATAGTTCGCAACTGTACTTTTCGTGCGGGACCTATTACATTATACAACATAATAGTTTACATTTACATGACTTCAACTACAGTTACAGTCACAGTCTACAGTTAAGTATGATTAATAGCTCTCTGCTAAACACATTAGAAAATCGTAATTAATTTTTCGATGTAGGGTAGGGTCAGTGGGAGTACTTCTTTACCGGCAGAGGGACATAATCAGCCTATAATGTTCCCACTGTAGGGACACAGACCTGCAGGGCAATTGCGTAACACACTATCAGTAGCAATGGGTTTCATTTTGACAGTTCAACAACATTCATTGCGTTATTTACGTTGCTGAGCAAACACAATTTTCGAAAATTTGGAGCAATGGATTAGCAATAAGCTTCAAAATGATTCAAATTGAGAGTAATAGTGTGTTACGCACTTAGGGTGCTGCTCTGTTCGAGAGGGAGTGGGCTACCACGCGGGCTCAGTGCGGGTTGGTAGATGTCACATGTATTCGAATTTTTGGTTCTAGGACATGCCGGTTTCCTCACGATGTTTTCTTTCACCGTTTTGAGAGCAGTGGTTATGAAATTATTTACACAAAGTACTACACACTACAATTCGTAAATCGGTGCCGTTGCCACTGTGCCTCCACTCTCAATATAGATAGAGGGACAGCATCTAACCAATTTTACTTTAATGGATAATAAGTGAGAGGACAAAAAGAACGGCAGAAAAAACCTGGATTAGCCCAGGCAGGCAACCATTACACAGAAGGGAGGAGGAATATACTCAGCAATGGATGAAGCAAGGCTGGCCAAGATGATGATTATGATGAGGATAGAAACTCAGTATTGAGAGAACTGAGTATTCTAAGATCAACAAAGCTGCTATCAGGCAATATCGAGCAATCTATGAAAACAAACTGAAGAAGACCTCACCAGATTGCAAAAAAATATTTACAAACATTGCATTGTTATCACATAACGGGCAAAAATCTCAAAATAGGCCATACAAACAGTGCTATAGTTAAAATAGAAATATATGTAGGACTACATAGTTACGCCATAATAAGTGCAGATCTCCAGTTAGATAATATTTGCGTCATATAGCGGAGGAATATTCTGACACGAGCAGTAAGCATGCTTGACCCTAGATAAAGGACCATTTAAGTACGCAAAGAGCGTGATGTAAAACAAATAAGAACCTTCGGGTTCAACGTTCAGTAAATATTGTGTTAATGTATGTTTGTATTGTTTTGATTGAGTTACTACATAAACTACATTATTTGCTTCAATTATCTATTCTATACTAATAATAATGTTGAAGAGTCGGTCGGCCGGTCGGATTTGAAAAAATATTTTTACATTTGATACCCCAATTCTTGAGGAAGGCTAAAAGGCTATTTAACATCACGCTATGACCGTTAGGGGCCAAGCAAAAATAAAAAAAGTCAGGAAGTAATAGCGCGAGCAGGTGATGCGATGCGACGTAGTGGGTCGGGGGAATAAGAAATTTCACGCGGACGAAGTCGCGGGCAGAAGCTAGTTAATTAAAAATCGTGCATTAAAATAGTGATCGGGAGGACGATTGCCATAGTCGACAATGGTAGTCGATTCGACTTTCCATACACGAAATGATTGCATCGACCTTTTAAATTAATGAGATTTTCAGCCTTTTGATAAAATCTTAGCCAATCGGTAAGGCGGAGTGGGGATGACAGCCCTGGGGGTCTTCTCTCTAAGTTCGTCAAAGAAAGTAACGGGCATGTCCGAAAGTATCTGTCAAAACAAGTGCCAAATTAAATTTTTCGAAAGGGTTAAGACATATTGGCAGTGAGGACAACTATCAAATCATGCTGTCATTCATTCATAGTTCGGGCCCTTTAAGTCCGCAAGCGATAAGTAATAGGAAACGCCCGTAACTACGGACTTCGTGCTTAGCGAGAAGACCCCCAAAATCTCGTTTTTGCGTTTTTACCACCTCTACCATTCAAAGTCTACTTGAGTAGAATAATCAATAGGACCTATAGGTACCTACATCTAATAGGCACACAAGTTCGCCAAAGGCACGTCCTAAACCTAACTACATCTCATCAAAATTACCGACAAGTCCATGAGGACTGATGACTTGATGACTGACAATCGAGATCGCGTGATCTTCAATTACCGTCGGCATTGCCACTTACACCAAATACTTCCTGCGCTCATCTTAATGTAATTAAACTTGTTCCTCGAATTCTCGGTATTTTCAAAGGGATTTAATTTCATGTGACAGACTGTTTTAGAAGGAGTTTTTTTTGCTGCATCTCTTTATAAGCAGGAAATGAAAATGTCTTCTTTTCTTCTTTTCGATTTGATGGCAAAAGTCATCATCGGTCTAGCCTTTTCCCAACTAGTTCAGTTCAGTTCATTTATTAATAATTATTAAAATTACTACTATATATTTTTATTATTACTATGTTGGGGTCGGCTTCCAGTCTAACCTGATGCAGCTGAATACCAGTATTTTACATGAAGCGACTGCCTATCTGACCTACACAACCCAGTTACTCTGGGTAATACGATACCCCTTGGTTAGACTGGTTGTCAGACTTTCGGCCTTCTGACGACCCGTAACGACTGTCAAAAATCCACGAATGACAGCCAGGAGCAACGGCTTAACGTGCTTTCCGAGGCACGGAGGGGTCTTCGTATGTAAAGATGGTCACCCATCCACGGACCAACCGGGGCAAGCGTAGCTTAACCCGATAGATCGACCCGTGCGACTGTTATTACTTAGCCACAAGCCCAAAAGTAAAAGTAAATATATTTAATTTACTTTAGTTAAGTTCGGCCCAGTAGGTGGTCACACCAATCGCGGCATCAGTGGCGCTTTTAGGTCCTGAAAATATGGGACACTATTTTCTCCTAAACAGACAATCATCCAGGTAATTTTAATGCTTTTTAACCAACTTCACAAAAGGAGGAGGTTCTCAATTGGATGTTTTTTTTTCTTCTTTTTCCCTTATATACTTCTAATTCACAATACTGTCAGTCATTCAACCTGATATACTTTCTAATGGATACTTACTCTAAACAGTTCAAAACAATCCTACTATATTATAATATAAAATAATGTGGAAGTTTGTATGTTTGTTACTGAATCACGCAAATATGGCTGAAGGGATTTGGATGAAATGTGAGACACAGATAGTTTTTAACCTGGATTTACACATATGATAATTTTTATCCCCATATTTCCACGGGATAGAGACCTATGCGGGTGAAACTGTGGGCGTTGCTATTTTGATATAAGTATATTGTTGCTTAGATAATTCTTAGAAACTTCCTCTTTTCAAAATGGTGCTGTTTTCAAATGGAGAACAGTACATTTAACTTTTAGGAATACAAATTGTTACATTTATTATTTGTCTTAAATTGGTCCATCCTGTTGTGACATGGGGATCTCAACTCCCTTTGGAGACAGGCCCATGTTTTCCTAATAATAAAGGATGAGAAAAGTAATCTGCTGTTTTGCTCATTCATCATCACTCTCCTGCCCTGATCCCAAATTATTTAGGGTTGGCACAACATATCTTTTTCTTCCATACTTCTCTATTAGTTGTCATCTCGGTCACCCCCTTTCTAACCATATCTTCATTCACACATTCCATCCATTGTTTCTTTGGTCTTCCGTTACTTTTATAGCCATGCTGTTTTGACCAATATGAAACCTTTTCCTGTATTGTATGATGGGTATATAATTTATTGGAACTTCAAGTACATATTGTACTTAAACACTACAACCAAATGTATAAGATTTCAACAGGCCATAGATATGACAGGATATTTGTTAGTAAAGTGTAGGTAACTCAACAAATTATCAATTTGTCAAGCAAAACTGGACCTGGAAGACACTTGTGTAAGATTGGACGCAATTGTTGTTGTTTTTCGCTTACATTTTACGAATATCACGGAATAATAAGTTAAAAACAGATAAGCTAGCACTTTATGAGTCATACGGAAATTTATTGACTGTTAAAACAATAACGGAGAGTCAAGGGTACCCGGCACCCTTCTCCATGCCTTCATTGTCACGGAAGCGAATGCGAATACATTATTCGAGTAACCTCAAAATTAACAATAACGTTATTTATTACCCATTTCTAGCGCAGCAATGTAATAGAAACTGAAATATACTGGCTAAGGTCAGCATTCGTTGCATCCGAAAGATATTCACAAATATAGAACGTCTAAAAAAAGATATGCAAGCTGCCGTACACACAAACAGTTTGTAAAGAAAATAGGCTTACCTTTTTATTTAAGATGCCGACAAATACACTACACCACTTGCTTTATTTAAAAATAACTAACATGAAGTCACATATAGTTTTATTGTGTGTAAAAAAAGAAACTTGTTTCAAATTTCGCACCGACAACAAAATATCCGTGTAAAATGAAATTATTCAGTATTGCAAGTTTTATCGAAAATTCCACTGGCTTGACTTGAATAAAATTATTAAAACACACGCACACACATTTTTATCTACAATAGGATACGCTCTTTGTAAAAAGTAGGTAAAGTTTTCCTTAAGACTATAAAGTAAAATTTATCCGGTGTCGTAGGCTTTGTTTTGTATTCTCCATTTGATTAACTATTTTTTTTATTTTTTTTGGCAACATTCTGTAAAAGGGAAAACAAATGACAACCATTCTAAACACTCCTTTTGAGGCAGATTCTCTAGCTGACTGATGAGAAAATATAATTGTCATTAAATAGAACAAAGGCCACCATAATTATTGAACGATTTAAATCTTAAAATTTTATAATAAGTAATAAAGTATGAATTTTAAAAGGACTTTTGATTAAAATGTCAACTCTGAACTTTATTTCCGGTTTCAAGTCCGGCTGATTTTCTGCGTAAATACGAAAAATACGAAAATGGTCTTTACCTACGCTCCATTTTGAATTCAACCAGCGATAATTTTAAATGAAGCTTATGCAGTTTTGCCGTTAATATCGTGAACAAAATATTGCTAAAACGAAGATAAATGCATAATTATAATTCATTATAAAAATACAATTTCAATAAAAATAAAACAACCGCTATTTATATTTTAAGCATCTCTGTTACGGATTATAACGGAACGTTTCAGTGATGAAGTCATCGCCTGTCAAAATTGGTCATAATTTTATGTCAAAACAAATTCATTTCATTTCCAAAATATAAAATAAAATCAGTTTAAGCTGTACAAAATGGGTCTTTTTGGGAAATCTCCAGAGAGAAATCCAAAGGAAATGGTACGTCTAATATCCATACTATGATACCTAATAAGAACAATAAATAGCAATAGTAATTTTCTAAAAACATTGCTCTTTTTAGGTAAACGAGTGGTCCCATAAGATACGGAAAGAAGGATATAACTTAGATAGACAAATAAGAGGTATGTCATACACCTGTTGTATTATTTACAAGCTAGAAACATTTGTTTATAGGTGTACCTAAAAACAGAGAATAACCTACATACATTCACACCAATAGGAATGCCAAAAACTTGTTTATGGAGTCAATCGAGCCAAGGTCAAGTGTCTTTGTCATGAGATTCATCTATTCGTATCGTTTTATTTTATTTAATAATGTTATCCAAATTTTTAATAAACATTACTTTTCTCCCTATATAAATAAGCCTTGAGAAAAATCTTTGAAGGAACCAACAGCTGGTCACTTTTTATCATCATCATTTCAGCCGAAAGACATCCACTGCTGGACATAGGCCTCCCCCAAGCACCTCCACTTCAACCGGTGCTTCTCACTTCTAACAGGTTCCTGCGGTTTTCACAAGGTCGTTGGTGGACCTTGTGTGAGGCCTTCCAACGCTACGTCTTCTGGTACGCGGTCGCCACTCCAAAGCCTTTCGGCCCCATCGGCTATCTGTTCTGCAAGCAATGTGCTCGACCCACTGCCACTTAAGTTTGGCAATTCTTTGGGCATTTGTTATGAGCAACACTAATTACAGTCTCGGGCGGCAAAAGTTTGAAGTACTATCTAAATAGCAGGACACTAAATATTTTATTATTCTCCTAAAGTTCCATGTTTTCATACCTTTGATTTTGTAAGTTTTTACTTTATGAAGGCAATGTCTCGGTTAAGCGGTCGGCCTATAACTTGATACATTACCATTATTTATTTATTACTTCCTCAGCCATACAAAGAGAAGAGGATAAAATAAAGAGGTCCCTGAAAGAAGCTGCAGCTAAGAGTGACAAACAAGTGTGCACAATACTGGCTAAGGAGATCATCAGGTCTCGGAAGGCTATCAGTAAAATATACACAAGCAAAGCACACCTCAACTCTGTACAAATGCAGATGAAGAATCAGCTAGGTAAACATTTTTTTTATAATGGGAAACAAACATTAGTATATCCACACTAATAACAAAGCTGAGTTAGTTTGTGTGTTTGAATGCGCTCATCTTGTTTTCTAGCAGGAATAATATCCAGGTAATTTTTTACAAGTGAAAAGCTCCTAAACAGAAAAATATTTTCGTTGTTTTTCGACCTTTCATAGTGGCCTTGATAGAAGTTACCTGTGTGTGTATGAAACACTATAGTATTTTTATCTCATGAAGCGACGCGTGTTGTACTTATGGTAACCGTGTACAAACACGCTGTGATCGTGTGCGTAAAGACGAGTAGCGTAAGCATATAACACACACGCACTTCCGACTTCGCCATTGTCTCGGACTCCGAGAGCTCCTGCGCTTACACACACATTCACAGCGTGTTTGTGCACTTGGTAATCACAAGTGAAGCGCGCGTCGCTTCGTGAGATAAAAATACTGTAGTAGTAAAAAATTCAAAACATTATTTCCTATAAGAATCGAGTAAGTATTTTATGATTTGAGATGTTATGACATGACTCCTTTCACTTATTTGTCTTTATAATTTTATGGAAATAATTAAAATTTTAAATGTAATTTTGTGTCCGCAGCTACATTACGAGTCGCGGGATCATTGCAGAAGTCAACTGAGGTATGTTGTTGTCATTAATGATAATGATTTATAATTATTTTTTAACAGTCTATCATCATCAGAGGGGTTCATAGCTAAGTAATACCAGCCGCACGGGTCGATACATAAGGTGAAGCTACGCTTGCCGCGGTTGGTCCGTGGATGGGTAACCATGTTTAGATACCGAGAACCCTCCGTGTCTCGGAAAGCACGTTAAGCCGTTGGTAACGGCTGTCATTCGTGGATCCTTGACAGTCGTTACGGGCCGTCAGAAACCCGAAAGTCTGTAGCCAGTAACTGGGTTGTGCGTAAAATGCTGGTATTCAGCTGCATCCAGTTAGACTGGAAGCCGACACCAACATAGTTGGGAAAAGACTAGGCAGATGATGAGTCTATCATCACCATCCATGTACCACATATTGTTAAGAAAACCCTTGCATGGGTTGCTTCCCTCAAGGCCAAACTGAAACACTGGTGTAATTCTTATTGAGGGTGATGAGCATGGCTAGCCTTCTACACTGGGTTCACAATTTTGTTTCCAAATATGTAAACAAATGAGTAGAGTGTAGACATGTAAAGAGTTTAGTTTGCACTACAACTTTTTAGTAATTCTGAAATCCACTCAATTTATATTATAGCACAGTTACTTTACTTCTGAACCCAGCAGCAACTTTATTGTAGCATGAATAAAGATCACTGTGATTTTGACAGACTTGACAGTGGCAGCAACCCATAAGAAACCTTATTATAATAACCATAAACACAAATTTTTGGCACTGATCCAAAATTAGAGGTAAATAACTGTGAACGGATTGTAGTGGGAAGTTGATATTTGTTTAAGGATTTTAATAGATTATATTTGGTAACGAAATGGGCAAACGACATTGTTGCCATCGTGGGCAAAACCTGAATGAGGCTGGCACAGGCGCATAGTGATTGGCGCAAGAAATGAGAGAGCTATGCCCAGCAGTGGGTGATGTCGGGCTGTGGATGATGATGATATTTGCTCCGCCATTTACCTTTTTTTTAAAATGCTTTATTTGTCTTCTCATATGTTTTTCCAGGTTATGCAAGCAATGCAGGCGCTGGTCCGTCTTCCAGAAGTGGCGGCAACTATGCAGGAGTTAAGCAAAGAGATGATGAGAGCCGGTATTATTGAGGAGATGCTGGATGAGACCATGTCCAGTATGGAGGATGAGGAGGAAATGGAGGAAGCGGCGCAGAGTGAGGTTGATAAGGTAATTAGTTACTGTATATTTTTATACAGCATGACGATATGGAATCATTTGTTTCTAATCACACCATCACACTTAATATTATAAAGGCGAAAGTTTGTGAGTGTGTTTGTATGTTTGTTACTTTTTCACTCACATACTACCTAACGGATTTGGATAAAATTTGGCACACAGATAGTTTATAACCAAGATTAACACATAGGATACTTTTATCCCAATATTCCCACGGGATCGAAACTTATGCGGGTGATACCCCGGGGCGCAGCTAGTTTGAGATAAGACAACAGTCTACAGCTCCATTTCAGATAACAGTACATTACGATACGTGTGACTTAAGTAGCCCATTATTGCACGGCGTGAAATTAGCGCCCGTGTGTAGCTAGCGTCGCTCGTATGACCTAAACACGCATTTAAGTCAAGGTTAAATTTCTGTGTAAAAATTGACTACTTAAGTCACAGAAAAGCGTGACTTAATTGCGAGTTTAGGTCACACAGTGCTATAAAGTAATATTTTACCTATGTTTTATCTCATAAAAGTGGCTTCTAGATCAAGAAGGCGCATAGATACAAAATATCATAAAGTATTAGTTATCTTTTAATTTGCTAGAATAGCATTACATTTACTTATTTACAAATCCACACTTTGGAAGAAAACCGTTTATCCATGATTTCACATCTTAGATTTACAAGTTACTGTACAGCAATTTTGCAATTTTTCGTTCCCCACTCAGGTATTATGGGAGCTAACACAAGGCAAGCTCGGTGAAGCGCCGGCGCCTCCAACAGCCGTGGCCGCGCCCTCCACCAGTAAGGAAGAGGAAGATGTTCCTGAGCCCACTGAGAGCGAACTAGATGAGATGGCGTCTAGGCTAGAGGCACTTAGGTCTTAATGTACCGGAGGACTTATTCACAGGTATGTGTACAACGATACAACGTTCTTTGGGGGCGTGGCAAAAATCGGAACTAACTAACGCCGCCATGTTGTTAATTTATTGCACGACTCATAATGCGAAGCATTAGTGCTTTAGGATCTAAACATTTTTTTTCCTCCTTTCTGCAACTGTTTCTATTGTTATAATCCTGCTAGTACACAGAACCTACTTAATTTATATACCACTGTATAGATAATTTAATGGAGATTAATTCTGTACTTTTCAAAAATTGATATAATGCAGTAGAAACGAAAACTACATCAAAAATTTTCTAAAAAAAATCCCGTCTAGTGTGAAACCTGAAGACATTGTAGCTTGCGAAAAAATCAATTAATTGAGTATTTTTTTTAAAAGATTCGTTTCACCCATTGGAGGAAACCTATTGAAAATGGCTCTTTTATTCAAAGTATTTGTTTTTTTATACAGTTAAATGAGCATTACGAGTCGTGCACTCTTGGATTTTCCACATTTTTATTTATTAAGGTGCACATATAAATACAACTTAAGTACTATAGGTAACAATAGCCTCGGATTTACACAGGCGCCAATGACAGGTTAACCAACAGTCATAGGAATAGGTGTTACCACATAATAACAATAACACTAAAGGCTCTTGTTCTTGTTATGCTCTTGTTATGTTATACTTGCATAATCAGATTAGATAATTAATTGTGCAGGTTAAAAATAAATATTTGCACACCATATGTAATGGTAGAATGTAAAGGGTAATAATAGTTTTAAGATCATACATTGTAAACCTATATTCTGGCAAATAAATGGATTTGATTTGATTCAGCCTATAATGTTCCCACTGCTGGGACACTTGGTAGATGTCACATGTCTTCAAATTTTTGGTTCTAGGACATGCCGGTTTGCTCACGGTGTTTTCCTTCACCGTTTTGAGAGCAGTGGTGATGAGATTATTTACGCAAAGTAAAGCTCCTTCCTAGGTTCGAAACTTCGAACCCAGATATACATACAAACGTCGAATCCAATATTCTTATACATTTTACTGGTTACGTGTGCTCTTTTTTATTACTAACTTCCCTTACGAAGTGAAAAACTGTGATAGTTAAACAAAAAGTAATAATAAGTGATTGAGTTAATATTTTCTCCCGAGGTGTATAATGTAATAGTATGTACATTTTACATAAGCTGTACTTTGAGATAACGTACCTAATTATTTAATTATTATCAGTTTCTGAACAAGGCGCTAATAAGAAATACTTGATCTAATAAAAAGATCATAAGGTTAATGAATTCATTAATGTCTTATGTTATGACTTATGAGCCATGTCTTGGTAGGATGCAATAACAATGTAGGTATTAAAAACCTTTTAATCATAATGACAGATCGGACGGTTCGTCATAGTTTGGTGGTTTGGAAACATGCACGGTTTAGTTTATGTTTCAATTCATCCGGGAGTTTTTTTTCTTTGTCAAATCTATATATATAACATTCAAAGTCCTGACTGACTGATAATCAACGCACAGCCTAAACCGCTGGTCCTAGAGATATGAAATTTGGAGGGTGTGTTCTTTGCTAAGAATAGGGATCCACTAAGAAAGGGTTTTTCGCAATTCCACCCCTAAGAGGGTGAATGGGGGGAGGGTGAAATTTCACGCGGACGAATTCGCGGGCAGAACCTAGTTGATTGATCAGAATTTTGAGCAGTAACGCAGGCAAGTTTATAGGTTTTCTGAAGTCACCTCGGCCTGTAAAGCAACAAAGCTTTTTAACCGACTACAACAATGCCAAAGGAGGATCTTGATTTTAACAGGCTATGTATGTTTATCTGTTCACTCGTAATACCTAAACTCCACGTCGTATTTTGACAAACGAGGTTAACATTTGGAAACATAATACAGGGTGGTTCACTAGTACAGTTAGCAAGTTCTGTTAACACTATATATTTTTTACACAAACTTAACAATTACATGAATTCTAAAAAGCAGTGCCTAGAATCAATGTAGATGTTATGTAGAAACGATCACCAAATTTTGTTAATGGACTAAATATGAAAAACTCTAAATAGTGCATTTTTATTCCAGATACGTACCTATGTGTCGGAGACAAGAATCGAGAAGGCTACTTCAAGCCGTCGGGTTGACAAATGCCTTAAGAACAATGTAAATAATTGTTGTTGTATGTATGTAATTAAGTTTGTACGGCCGTACGAGAGATTTACAACGGATAATAATTTTATTATAATGTTTTAATATACTAAACGCTGAGACTCGTAGCTGTTGCGGTCATGAAACGTGCGAGTGGGACGGCGAATAGAATAATACTGTAGATTTAGTCTCGTGTCATCTCGCTCCCACGTTTTATGACCGCGACAAGCCATGTACGTTAGCGTATGCTGTATAGCTGATGTGTAAAGCTGAGATGTTATAAATAATTTTGTTTGAAGAAATAAGGCCTATTCATACCTAAGCGGTATTCGCTGCCGCTGTGGGTAGAGGTACAAGTACCGCCGCGGAGTCGCGAAACTTGATACTAAATACCTGAGCGAAACCCGCGCGGTATGTACCTCTACCCACAGCGGCAGCGAATACCGCTTAGGTTTGAATAGGCCTTTATGTTTGGAGCTTATTGTAACATAGTTGAATGCAATAGGGGTTTCTCCTTATCTTATTAAAAAATACATTGCCCCACACTAGATTTTTTTAAGTATTTTATCAGACATAAATCTCACATACTCTCTAACACTCGGACCTGGAACAATGTATGTTGTTTCGTGCAAGAATTGCGTCGTCAGTCTGAACCCAGCTTTAGAGGATTCCCTGGAATGTTTTTTCTTACACTATTATGGGTTATGGGCAGTGATTGGATTAGGTAGTGCAATTTAGGGTCAAAAACCTCAAACAATATCATGAGTATGGATAAAAATCAAAACCATATGTCATTTATTCAAATTTGGCTGAGAATCAGCACATTTCGAACGCGTCAATATTATAAATATAAGACAGTCCCCCAAAACGCCTGCCATCCACAACTTCCTAGTGCTTTAGCTGGGAAGGAGAAGTGGCGCAATAAACTCCCCAGCAACAAAACTGTATAATCCCACGGAAATTCCTAATTTCGTAATTTTTGAAGATATTTTTTTCTTAATGTATAAATAAACTGCTTTACAAGCTTTTATCGAATACTAGCTGTTGCCCTCACCGGGATTATAATGGCTTATCCATATTCTGATATCGTCATTAAATCCCAGTAATTGCACCCATAAATCCGATCACTGGTTATGAGCAAGGTGGTCATATAGCATTAGCCCACCAAGCATTTGGGTACTATGCAGTGATTTATCTGTACTTGTCATAAGAATCTGTTTTTAACAATAAGGCATTTCTTGGAATACCAACATTTTCATAATCACACATCAAGACTTCGTTTAGCAATGTTTTTGGATTACGCGTTTGTTAGGTGCATTACTTGTTGTATACCCGAATCGCTTTAGCGTGGCAATAGGGTCATTGCCCTTCCTCTAATACCTCTCCGTAGGAACCCAAACATTAACCTATGTATGGTTTTTCGTTATTGGAACATGTTAAAGATCACGATAGATATTGATTCAGAACGTTAACGTACTTTATTTCAGTTTTTGAAATAAAGAATTATAGAAAATGTTGGTAGGTCAATGACCACTATTGCCACGTTAAAGCGATTCGGGTGTCAATGTTGCGTAGTTAGGTAATTCTAAATATTTTTTTTTCGACTCCAAAAAGGATTATCTGTATAACCTCGTCTGTTTTGTATTTATTTTAATAAATGTGAATTCTGTATTGTATACCTAAAGGAATTTATAGCAAGAATTTTGTTGAACATGAGTCCTCTTAATTTTTCGGACTGTTACTGTTAGCCTTGAAAGGGATTTAACTCCATTCTCTTACTTGGCACGGGCTTTGGCTGAGTATTATTCCTGTCACTGTCGCACAACTCTCAAACTACAAGTGTAAGATAGAGACGGGAACATGTCTAAGGCTTAGCAGGTGCTAAGTAACGTTTAGCAATCTCAGCCTTAGGCACCTGTTCCATTGCCGACGAGGAAGCGACTGGCTATCGAGTATTTTCTCGCTCAAGAAACGTACAAAGATTATAGGTCCCGTGTCAGGAATTCACATACATATACAGGGTCAAATTAAATTAGCTGTGATGTCTATCGATATACAGGGTGTAAATGGTGTTGGATCTGAAGAGGCGAAAAAAAAAATCAGCTGTTCCCTACATTTTGACGGGTTATGCAAACATTTCCCTACATTTTGACGAGTTATGCAAACATAAATGTAGGGAACAGCAGATTTTTTTTTTCGCGATTTCAGGGTTGGTCTCATAGTAAAAGTTGTTCGTAATGATGAATACAATGGCCTCTTTTCAGGTTCAACACCATTTAAATTTAACCTTGTATAAAAAAGATTTGATGTTTTTTTAGGTGTCAACGACCCCTAAAAAACGACGTGACGTCACGTGAGTATTAGTTGAGAAAAATATGTTTTATCGTGTTTATATGTATATCGATACCAATTAGTCTGTGACGTTTACACAAAAACAAACTTTTTTAAAGTGATATTTCAATTGAACACATTAACTGCGGTAGGTAACCCCACAAAAAAAAATCATCAAAATAATTTATTTTTTGTTTTATCATGTTTAGATATCCATAACCATCACGTCTGCGGAGTTTCGCTAGCTAATTTCATTTGACCCTTATTTTATAGTTTATCGCCGAATGTTCACAACACCCCGGCGAGAACTCTGTCAAACAAACAACTCGTTTTGAGTTGTCAGCTCTACTGGCTTTTCGCCAATCGCCGGCGGGGGGACAGGCGCCTTAGGCTGGCCGTATACATCCGGTTTCCTGATTCGGAATTCAGATTCGGACACGTTTTATATTTTCCGTTCGGACACCCTGACGGAAAATACAAGAACGTGTGCGCTAAAGAGAAGATTTTGTACGAAATGCGTGCATTCAGGGTCTCCGAATCTGAATTCCTGATTCGGAAACCGGACGTATGCGGCCGGCCTTAGTTAGCTATTAAACATAGAATTTACATTCAACGCGTGCATTATTAACGTTTTAAGTTCAGTTGTGATATAATTATTATTTAATAGCTTTTCTAATCGCTAGAGTATTGTATAGACAGCGTTGAGCTTCTATCGAGATGTTTTATGTCTACTTCAGTTATTAGTATTAAAATGCACTAATTATTATCAATGAATTGGTTTTATTTTACTGTCACACAC
Source organism: Hydraecia micacea (assembly GCA_914767645.1). NCBI lineage: Eukaryota > Metazoa > Arthropoda > Insecta > Lepidoptera > Noctuidae > Hydraecia > Hydraecia micacea. The sequence continues at coordinate 4,591,440 of OU611798.1, forward strand.
CTAACTCGAGAACTCTAAATGTAGTTGAATAGTATTTGCTAAAATACTAGTCTTTTGTAAGTATATTCTTTTTAGTACGGATCCAATTGACCTTTTCTTATAGTATAAACTAGCTGGGCCCGCGACTATGTTCCCGTGCATGTCTGAAAATAAATTGGGTTTCATGGGTTTTTATTGCGCGGAACCCTAATTCTTTTCCTAAAATAAAAGTATCCTAACTTACTCCTTATAACATCAGCTATCTGCCAGTGAAAGTCATGTCAAAATCCAGCCACTTCGGAGATTAGCCGGAACAACAGACAGACAAAATAAAAAAAAAATGTTTTTATTTATAAGTACCTACCGTAATTTGTAAGTGCGTTCTCTATGCATTTTTCTATCATACTGCGATCGCCAACCCGCATGCCAAGCGTGGCGATTATGATGTCCAGCAGTGGACGTCTTTCAGCTGAAATGATGATGATAAGTACCGTATATACTTTCATATGCATTTAGTAAAAACCTGGCATTACAAACAGACACTTCAATTATATTTATTTGTATAGATTCCGGTGCTAAAGCCGCGTTCAGATTTGATCGCGAGATGCAAGATTGTTTTCTTATTTATTTATTTTTTATTCTCCAAGCCCTTATCCTGATTTATTTGTGGTCTGCGCAACGTCTTTTTCTTCCATACTTCTCTATTAGTCATCATCTCGGTAGAAACCCCTCTCTAGCCATATCATCGTTCACACAGTCCATTCATCGTTTCTCTGGTCTTCCCCTACTCTTATAGTCATCCATACTCAAGCACTCCTCTCGACATTTTCCTGTTTTCTTTTCATTGTAATCGCCAAAATATTGAGTTGCTTTCTAAAGAAGTAGGTACTGTTTCCATGCCGTAGCTTATACGCAATTTTCGACTCCCTGAACACTGTTGACGTTGATAAAGATCTACAATGTCAAGTATCTATGTACTGATAACGTCTTGAAGTGGTGCTAAGTCACGGTCACTGTCAGCAGGCATACTTATCTGATAAATCTTCGATTCCCACTGGATTATTTTATCATTGATTTATTATCTCCCATGTGCTTTTATTGATGGTAATAAAGAAATTTTTAATTTTTTTAAAGAAAAAGTTCAATTGTACAATAATTAGGAGTAGCAAACCAAAATATTGGACTGCGCTGACCGTCTGACGTATGCTCAATGAGCTGTGGGCCAAAATAACCACCACATGGAGCCCTGACACAGCTAGAAGACGTCGTGGACTCGTGGCAGACCCGTAGAAGATGGCGGGACGAGCTGGACAAAACAAACGACCAGTGGTCCACTTTAGCCCTGGATCGAAAGAGCTGGAAGTCATGGGGCGAGGCCTTTTCCTAGCAGTGGGATGATGCAGGCTAACAGTAAACCAAAATATATCGCTACTTTTGTTCTGTAGAGAAATGAGGAATAGCTGAACGAGAACTGCTTGCGAGATGCAGGATTTTGCGTGACGTCAGTATGACGAGTTTTTCGCATGTGGCGTTGAAGATACCGCTACAGTTCTATGTAAGTCGTGCTACCACAGACATAGATCTACATAGATAACGCAATTATTACGATTTGTATTGAAACCAAGCGTGCCGACTTTTTTATACCTACTGTGACGTCACAGCTTCAATTTAGTGACGGGACATCCAAACCGATTCAAAGCCATCGATGCCGCCGATGCCCCTTCGCCCCGCTACGATTCAACTGAAGCTGCCACCGTGATCGTCTCGCTCATACTCATATATTTTATATCTGTTGTCCCGCTCGCTCTCACAGCAATCGTCAGTACGCCGAGTTGTTTAAAAGTGAGCAGTCGCGTCGCGCTTTAGAGCAATTTCATTCTACATTTTGGATACTTTCGCATAATCTCAAGTAAGTTTACTAAAATATATTTGTTGATATTTCTTTGAAACACAAAGCATTAGTATAGACATGCATGATTAAGATAAGAATCAGTACCTAGTTTAGATAACCTAAAAATTACAAATCGATTAATATGAATGACATCGATTTTCAGACAGACGAATGATATAGACAGACGAATGATACATAGACAGACGAATGATATATTTGAATGGGAGAGTTTCGAGGAATTACCAGTCCACATCCTACATGGCGTTTCATCTTTGAGGTAGCCAAGAGTAGATGAGTACAAATAATAGTACTGTGTTTAGTCGGGAACCAGTCTTTCCGTCCCGTGGCCGCAATCCATTTTTCTTTTATGATTGGATCATGTGGGAAACTAAAAAAAAATATTTTTAAATGCAATAGAAAATGAACACATTAAATATATAAAAATAGTCGTATAATGTTGAAAGGATAGACAAAAACACATTAAATACATCAACCCTAAAAAAATATCCTCCTTTTTATAGCAGTCCTGTAAAATTAGGTCATGCATATGAGCTTGTTATATCTACTAAATTGGCTTTCTTTATATCATTCGTCAGTCCGATATCGATTAAAATCGATTATTGATATATGTTGTAGAACGAACAGCACTAGTTGCTACAATTGACAGACGAATGACAAATTGCCTGTATCACGAAGTCGAAGCGATGCGCGACAGTATCGCTTGTGCGATATTCATCGTCTCCTAACACACAACGTCAGATCAAACGTCCAAAGCAAACGCGGCAATGTAATGTGAATAAAGTTTACTTAACGGTAATTTATAGTTAGGAATATTCTGGAACGACACGCAGCTTGGAATACTTAAAAATAGTTTTAATATGAATTTACGCATAATATAATTTTAAAATAACTTACCTGTGATAGGAAATATGTTCCTGCCTTTGGGTGTTCGAAATTTTTGGGCTATTGTAGTTAATTATCACGCAACGAGGCATTTGTTTAGTTTTTTGCGGACGTTCGGCTGCAACAACGGACGCGCGGGACTGAAGTTAGCGGCGACCAACCTCGACGCTTGGCCGGGGTTCAGACACGCGAAGTGCATGCATTTGCGTTATCTATGTAGATCTATGTCTGTGCGTGCTACACATTCAGGTCGGTTTGATTCGGCTCAGCCGGGCAGCAAAATACAGACTGGCAGGGACATGGACGCGCAACCTGGTGACATGGGAGTCAGTACATAATTCTGTACCCGGCTTAACATAAAATTAGATGTTCCATACATTTTGATCGCACTTTTTTTATGAAACTGAAGATTGTTTTTTGAGAACCTACGATAAACTTCTACTCTAAGGGTTATCATGTGCTGAATTCATGGTTACAATATGGTCGATGTCCCTGTTATCCTGTATACATTCTATTTTACCGCCTAGCCTGTGCTGAATCATGCCGACCCGTACATGTGTATAGCACACTAGCACCTCAAGCCTTTCACAAAAGTGGGACTGAAGAAGCACGTCAAAACATATTTTGTAGTAGTTTCCCAATGTTGCCTGAATGCCCCACAGCTGGACAAAAAATTTACCTTCTCACCCTATCAATGTTGTCATATCCAACCAATTTCTCCGCTAGGGTTACCACAATAAAAAACAACTGGTTTCTTTATAAGAATTGGCTATAAATATATTTCGTATAATACTATAACAATAATATCTAAAGTATAAGTACGGGTATCACAGTTAGTTACAGCATCTTGGAGGACAGGTCTAGTTCCAGTTGCATGTCTTGTATCGATTCCTTCTTCAACAAAGGCTTGCGATCACTTTCTTTTGTCTTTTTTGCGTTTTTCTTGTTTTTCATTAACCTGGAAGAAACACGAAAATTAGAAAGGATTAATCAAAAAACCTGTTTTACATAACTTATAAAAAATGAGGGAGGGGCTCGTGGCTAAATAATAACGGCCGCACGGGTCGATCGAAGATTAAGCTATGCTTGCCGATGTTGATCCGTGGATGGGATCTATTACTTATTGAGACCCCTCCGTGTCTCGGAAAGGACGTTAAGCCGTTGGTCCCGGCTGTCAATTGTAGATCTTTGACAGTTATTACGGCTCAGAAGCCCGAAATTCTGACAACCAGTCTTACCAAGAGGTATCGTATTACCCAGTAACTGGGTTGTGGAGATCAGATAGGCAGTCGCATCGTGTAAAATGCTGGCATGCCGCTGAATCAGGCTGGAGTGGAAGCCAGCCTCACCATAGTTGATTTAAAAGTGTCCATGTAGTTGCTTGCCCGTTCTTCTCCATAGGTACATACTACGCTTTGGAATGGGAAACTAAGTTCATATTTCTGACTGACCGACTCCTTGACAATTCGAAAGTGCCAATAATTAGGTTTAATTGTAATAAATGCGTTGAGTTGAGTTGTTGAGAAAAGGCAGGCAAATGATATACTAACCTATTGACGACCCCATCGGGGTGGTCCATCATGCGGATGATGTCTGCCTGGTCGGAGGAGTCGAGCGGGGCCACGGAAATATCTCGAACTGCTCTGAACTTGCCGCAGTTGTTTAGATGTTCGTTCTCCAGGCGGAAGAAGTTCCAGATGAATCGTCTGTAATATAAGATGAATATATAATACTAGCTGCTGCCCGCGACTTCGTTCGCGTGAAAGTCTATCCTAACTAATATTATAAATGCAAAAGTAAGTTTGTTTGTTACCTTTTCACGCTTAAACCACTGTACCGATCATCCTAAAATAGGCATATACGTTGTCAGGTGTACAGAAACGGGCATATATCTATGCCACAGACCTTGAAATCCCATTATCAATCAATAATACCTCTCATTAACCTACCATTTTGAAAATTTTTAGACATTGATCGTCGCTCAGATAAGATTGCGGCTACATATTTAACGTTTTTAATTACGGGATTTGAAGCATTCAGATCATGCATTTTTGGCTCAGATTGAGTTTTTTTTTTACTGTTTATTAATCAAAACAAAAACAGTTTACAAATATTTGTTGAACAATTAAACATATGTTTAACAGCGGTATGGCCAAAAGTCCATACTGCTGTTGAGTTGTCGAGTGAGTCCAAAACCAGTTGGTCAAATCCAATAAAAAAAAAAAAAACTTAACTTATAAGTAATATTAAATGTATTTACCGGAACACTTCAAGCGGCGCTAGTATGGAGGTCATGGTCTCTGCGCTCACGAAGTTGTTCTCCGTCACCACGAACGAGATCGTCCATATGAAGCGCAGCACGAAATCTTCTATTATCGCGAAGTAGTAGAACTGGATACAAAAAACATTTGTTTGTTATTTACGTACGGTAGTCAAGTATCACATTAATTTTAAAACAAGAAAAAAGGGAATGTCTTTTTTTAGGATAGAATCAGAATTTTAGATAATAATCATGTTTTGGAACCACAAATTCAATTTCATGCATGATTGAGTTCAAATGCCATTGCAACTAATTACCGACCATGTCCATCTTTGGACAAAATCAGAATTTTAGATAATAATCATGTTTTGAAAACGACAAACTCTATTTCATACATGACAGTTCAAATTCCAATGCGCAACTAATTAGGGACCTTTTTTATGACAAATGGTCACTCAATAATCAATTTTGAATACTTACAGAACAATAAATCAGATAGCATCACATATTATCACTTTAGCGCTTAACGAATTTAAAACATCGTTCTATTTCTGTCAATCGTTGGAAGATGACGGAGACAGATCACAGAATAATGATTTTGAATCTGGTAGGGGCGTTCCACACTACGCTTGCGGATTTCAGGAGCTGTATTATGAAGTATGTTATTGATTCCGTTGCTAAAAACTTTTTTACAAAAAAAAACAACCGACTTCAAAAAAAACTACAAAGTGATAAATAACTTTAATTTCGGAAGTCGGTGTCAAAAAACGAAAATGCGGAACCAACGACACCGACTTCCGAAATTAAAGTTATTTATCACTTTGTAGTTTTTTTTGAAGTCGGTTGTTTTTTTTGTAAAAAAGTTTTTATTTTTCACTTTTTAGTTGTACCTACTCCACACAAATTCAAATAACACTAGTGCATTGAGGAATTGAAGACACCGACTAGAAGAATCATCAAAATTCGCATAGAAATGCCGGAGATGCAGTACATTTATGCAAATAACATCGTACAAAAGAATAATTATATAATGTATTATATACTAAAACCTTCCTGAAAGTATGTAGATCACATTAGTGAAAGAATTATCAAAATCGGTTCATTAGTTTTTGAGAAAATCGCGGACAAACAAACATACATACATACATACATACATACATACGGGTCGAATACAGAACCTCCTTTTTTGAAGTCGGTTAAAAAGGGATGACATTTCTTTTTTGTTAGCCTGTATTCTCCCACTGCAGGAAAAAGGCCTCCATCTTCAGGCACTTATTATGTGGATACTTTTGCCTATTGATGACACTAACAATATCACCTCTCTAACGGTCGATTAGATAGATTTTTATATTTTATTTATCCTTTTGATACATTCTTATTTTGTAAATGTGAGGACTTTGTAAGCCTTGTAGACTTTAGATCTGTAGACCATTTTTTATTTTATCAAGTACCTGGTACTTGTTGACAGGCCTACGCTGTCCTCCCATACCTACTGTAATTTTAAAACATTGTAAAAGCCAATTATTTTTAAAAGAGTAACCATGGAGTTTCTTGCCGGTTCTTCTCCATAGGAAACGACCAATTGGAACTGTGCACCTAGCTTCTGACGTTTCATAAGTGCCCATGTTGGTTTATGTGAAATAAAAATATTTTGATTTTGATTCCTAGAGTGAAAGTGCTGAAGTGGCCACTTGCCACTTCAGCTTGCTATCTCGACTCACCCCAGGACTATACACGATCTCCTCTCTGAGGAACTTGTTCTCCGCATTTGGGCCGCAGCTGAACAGCCCCCAATCCATCTTGACGTCCCACGTGTAGGTGTACAACGACGACACTAGCTGGCACGCGAACCAGGCGTACAGGAACGGGTTGTCGTACGAGTCCGGGTAGCTACCTGGAACGGAAAGAGGTTGAATTTAACATAAGTCAAGCACAAAAGGGAGGACGCCTATATTCGGCAGGGGTGAACAAGGTTGCCAAGGATAGTGATGATAGGTTTTAAAGGTTCAGTGGTTCTTATGCAGTGGAGTAGATGACCTAATTGGCCCAGATTGCAAAATGCTGGTAATAGTAAAAAACTATTTACAAAAAAAAATGTCAAATACATACTACTCTGGAAAAGTAATGCATAAAATAGTAGATTGTTATACGAGGGTCGAAAGGAATCTATTCCCATACGAGGCATTTAGACGCCCGAGCGTAGCGAGGGCGGCTATAGTCCGAGTAGGAATTGATGAGTTTCACCCGTGTTAAACACTCTACTTTTCATTTCGAATATAAGGAAAGTAAAGAATAATGGTTTTTCTAAAATATGTATTGATAATAATAACATGAATAGTAGGTACCTATGTAAAATTAATTGAAATGTTAGAACAATTTGTGTACTATTTTAAACATGGAACACACCGCGTCACCGCCGCGGGCCGTCCCGCTTAATAGGTATTAGGTACTTTTTTTTTAAATTCACACTGGCTGTTTATACACCCAGAAGACCGCAACATTTTTCTTAATTTTGTAAAAAATTTCGTAGCTGACTACCTAACCAATTTAGTTCTATTTTTAAAATTCATTCCCGCCCTAGAGAGGGAAGCAATTACTATGAGTCTTTCCCGCCCTGAGGTGGGAAGCAGCGTCTTCCACCCGCTATTCGGATCAAACAAACACTACTTTCCGAGTATGAGAAATGAAAAAGAATAAGTATACGCGTCGACTTGAGAACCTCCTCCTTTTTTTCGTCGGTTAAAAAGCCAAGTTGGACCAACTTATTTTTCAGTAACGAGTTGTTTGAGTAGCCTATAACGTTCCCACTGCTGGGACACAGGTCTCCTATTGCTGAGATGGAGTGTACCGTAATCCACCACGCAGGCCCAGTGCGGGTTTTTTGAGTCATCATCATCTGCCTAGCCTTTTCCCAACTATGTTGAGGTCGGCTTCCAGTCTAACCGGATGCAGCTGAATACCAGTATTTTACATGGAGTGACTGCCTATCTGACCTCCACAACCCAGTTACTGGGTAATACGATACCCTTGGTAAGACTGGTTGTCAGACTTTCGGGCTTCTGACTACCCGTAACGACTGTCAAAGATCCACGAATGACAGCCGGGACCAACGGCTTAACGTGCTTTCCGAGACACGGAGGGGTCACAGTATGTAAATATGTCACCCATCCACAGACCAACCGCGGCAAGCGTAGCTTAACCTGATCGATCGACCTGTGCAGCTGTTATTATTTAGCCACGTGCCCCTCAGCCCGTCGTGCCCTTGAGTATCCGTCCAAAATAGTCAGATAAAGCCTGGATTCCTACTTTTGAAAATTTCTTTAATAGATTTTCAACTTTATTACCAAAGCATAAGGTTCAATGTTGATTGGAACATTTTGACAGTTTCGGGTAGGTTGATGTGCTGGCGTCTGTACATGAACGTATTATTTTATTATACTGACCACTGTACAAAGTCCTGAGCGTCGCAAACAGCACCACGAAGAAGGTAGTGGAATACTTCCCGGCGTTCACAAGATGCGGGAATGCTTCGCGACTGTCTCGGTAACGGCGCAGACATTGGAAGAAACGCGTCCACGCTGGGACCACATTGACCAGCGCGCGGGTTATTATGAACCATTTTGTTCCTTCGAATGTTACTGGAAATGAGAGAAAGTTTTTGTTTTATTAAAGAATCATTCAAGCTATAAAATGTTGCGGTTTCGCCAAATGACGGAGTTATCGTCTAACAAACCACCTCTGGTGGTGTATAGTGTCCATGAAACAAAAGGACAATGATAGAAAACAGCAGAAAGTTTATTTACAGCTGTTTAGAAATTTCCAGATAGTCTTGTTTAAATGTTTGTGCTTAAACTACGATTACTATAAGCCACAGGTACTGTTCTGTCGGTTTTGCGTCCCTGGTATCATAAGCTGAGGGGGTTTCCATTTAAATGTATGACAAAAAGTGCAGAGTCATTCGAAGTGTCAAGTAATTTTAGATCAACTGCAGTGTATATTGTTTACTAACACACGCCCTCAGTAATTTTTTTCGTTATCCTATTTTATGTCCCACTGCTCCCCTTTTTCCTCCCCAACCAACTTGGTCAGAGTTCGCTCAAGACAGGGATGTCTGGAGCGAACTCTGGCCAAGTTGGCCCTGCAAACCTCGTTAGATCGTCACACCACCTTCGCCGTGGTCTATGTCGACGGCGATGTCCTGCTTCAGGCGTCCAGTGAGTGACGATCTTCGCTCTCAGTTAAGATTTCAAAATTCAAGACTAAAACAAAAGCTAAAAATTATTAGTTTTGCAGTTACCATTAACATTAAACCAGTCGCTGCCCGTGGTATAGAAGGCGATGAGATAGTGGAAGTCTAAGAAGGCCGCTACGAATGAGTTCCACTGGTCAGCCAGCCAGAAGTCAGCGAATAGCACCGGCATGAACGGAGCCGCTAGAATACGACCCTGAAACAAGACATGTAGTGGTTGAAGCAACGCACGCTTTTAGGGCTGCATTTAACCAGGGCAAGTTATACATTTATAAGTCTCTGAGTGAAACCGCAGACAGAGAGACGAACTTGGCGAAACTATCAGGTTTACAACCTCTATTCCAACTACACTAAATAAATAAATAACGCTAGTAAGAAAACAATTTATCAACATACTTCAACATTCCAATTTAAACCTTATATCAATGATATAGAGAGTCTAATAACACATCATCATAAAACCTATTACAAACGGATTTATAAAACATATCCTTAAATTTAGTTGAGTTGTAAGACAATTTTCTATCATAGCCTGTCATAACGCATTAGCTACGGTTAAGCGAAACAAATAAGTAATTAAAAAGTTAATCATGTGTCGTGACGTCATCTCTGAACGATTAGTGCAAGGAGACTGGAACGAGTTTAGTGCATTACAGTTTTATATCTGAGTGGCTGCTTCCACAGCCCATGTACTGGGTAACAACATACCCTATGCCTCTGACTACCCAATAACGACTGTCAAAGATTTACGAATGATAGCCGGGATCAACGGCTTACCGTGCTTTCTGAGGCACGGAGGGGTGTCGATATCGATATGGTCACCATCCACGAACCGAGCGCGGCAACCGTTGCTAAACACGTTGACTGCCAGACAACAGATACAATAGAAAATCTATTGTTCGCGGTCACCATTGACCGCGGTGACAGTCAATGCCTTAACCTTCAATCGACTCAATCGAAACTCTCAATTGTTTCAGAGTATATTGCCGGAAAATGTAGTTTGGCAAGCAGACTGGTAATCGCAGACCATAATATGACATTATTGTATGAAGAATGCAGACAGAATCTATTTTAAACAAATTTATGAGCTTGACCTTTAACTATACCTATATATACTAATAATAAGGCTGAAAAGATTGTTTGTTGGTTGAACGCGCTAATCTCTCAAACTGCCAGTCGGATTTGAAAAATATTTTTCCATTTGATAGACCAATTTTTGAGGAAGGCTACATCGCAAAAAGAAAAAAGCCAGAAAGAACGCAACGCGAAAACGAAGTGATAGTGCGGGCAGGTGATGCGATGCGACGGAGTGGGCCGGGGGACCAAGAAATTTCACGCGGACGAAGTAGCGGGCAGAAGCTAGTAATACATATGTTAGTATCTGCAACTAGATTTTCATTTATTTCCAGAATCACATTAATGTTGTTTATTGTTTACGTCGTAAGAACCGACGACAATATGATTTGTTTGACGTCAGGGACGTGATAAATGCCAATAATACCAGCCTGTTATTGTCCCACTGCAGGGCAAAAGCCTCTTCTCACACAGAAAAGGAACGAGCATTGATCACCACGCCTTCTCAAGACACATTGGCGATTTGAGACTTACATTAACTATAGTCCAGGTTTCCTCACGATGTATTTCCTTCACTGATGTCCGTAACGTCCACGATAAACTCAGAAAGTGGTATGCTAATAGGGTCGAAAAATTGTGAGTTCAAGAAATACCATAGTGCTGGGTATCAACATCATCTGCCTAACCTTTCCTCAACTATTTAGGAGTTGGCTTCCACTTGAATTTTACATGGAGCGACTGCCTATTTGACCTCCTCATCCCTGTTACATTACAAGGTAACAAACACGATACGGCATATTGTAAAGAAAGACAGAAAAATATTAAAGAAGAATAATATGAGTGTTTTTGTTTATAAAATCGGGCGCGGATACAGAGGGGGGCAACGGGTATAGTTGCACCCCTAGGCTTCGACCAAACTGAGACTAAAACTCTAAATTAGACATAACCATAGTTTTACCACCTGTTGTATCCGTATAGTAAAAAGGCTGTTAATCTTATAACATAATTAAACTACTTATATGACTACTAACGCTATTTATGTAAAACTTGCTTTCACAATAAACTTGTTAGTCAAAATGATAAAACAACACACTGCGTATTGTTAACAAAGGCCTTCACAACTTGTGAAATCCCCCTCCCACAGAGAGAAAATTTTCGCTCCCCTTGAGGGAAAACCTAAAACCGCGCCTCTATAAGATACCTCGTGATAAGGTATAATATGGTCATACGCAAACAAAGACAAACTACAAAAATTAAAAAAGAAACTCTAAAATACTTACACATATCCTCAAAAACCAGAACCGCGCTTCATGTCGAAAAACCTTTAGCGGATTCACGAGAAAGGCCAGCATAATTATCACCAAAGCGAGCGGATTCACAAAAGGCGGTATACTCAAACTCGCACTGTATATAAAACTTAATATGCTTAACGCCCAAATAACACCAAAAATGGCCGCTAATTCCATCAAATGTTGTTCGGAGAGATGATTCCGGGGATCTAACTCGAAAATCAGTACGTGGTTAACCCCGGAAGATCGCCATCCGTATACATTTATGCCGATTAGGAATATGAATTCGACCAATAGGAATGGGCCTCGATACAGTCTGAAGGCAGTCTTGAAGTTTTCTGTGCCACCCTCGTGGAATAGTGCTGGAACAAATTTTAAAAAGGTTACTTTTCGGATAAGAGCAGCTTGTATTTTTTTTTTTCTTAAAGAAGAACTTCTCCTTAGAGAAAAAATTATCGAGCATTGACCACGATTTTTGACGATTGTGTAATTATTACCAAGTATTCTCCAAATTTTTTTCTTATCATCTGGGAGAATATTATATAGGCATATCTTGGTTATTATATTTTTATATTCGTATTAAAAAAAACGAACATCCAATACTCAAAACCGGTTCTGAATATCCACTTATTTAACCACAAAAGTACAAAAAATTGTGTGTAGAAATAAACCCTTAAACAGTCTAGAAAAGCATGATTACCTATTACTATTCGAGTCGCAATTATTTTCACAGGTTGGAACTTAACTCATACGCAAGTGCCCATTGTCCTTTCAAGTTTTCAACTTCAGTAGTTTATGTGATGCGTCATCTGTCTTTCAAGAAGGTATATGTATCGATATGTATAGATACTATGACCGATATATCATTAAAATAATCGAAGTTTAAACACCTGTCAAGACGAAATCACGAAAGTAAACGGCAGATTTTTTGGTGGCATGGTCAATGACCGGGTAGCCTACAAATTCCAAATATGAAATACCGTCTTTTCCTCGTCCAAAATCTTTAATTGGCGATGTTGCATTATTGATGCCTTTTGTATTAATTGACCGTATTAAGCATATCTCATTTCAGAAGACGGATGCTTAGTGCCTAAAGTACTTTTGATTTAAAAAACTTGAAGACCATTTTAAATTATAATCTGTAAACGCCAAGTTATACTGCCTCTTCCAACAACTTCGTCATTTTATTTACGACGTAACAGCAGTGTAACATACATTACGGTTGTTGTTGCTATTCTGAGGAGCTTTTTTAGAAGTCATGATCAAGAATTACTAAGTTTGAACTTTTAAAAATTACAATCAACTTCCAAAGCTTCTAGGGCTATAATTTATTTTACGATTCGTACGTATTTAAATCACCTCTAAAATAATCATATTCCTAATATTTTTGTGTCGGTTTTGACTAAGCTACACACGTAATTTATATTACCCACCATTAATGATAATTTTTAGCTTCTTTTACCGAGTGTACCCGTTAAACAATTAGATTATCCTCATAAAAAGAGCTTCTTAATCTTCTATGATATCATTTCGCTAATCCTAAAATAGATAATCACTAAACATTTATTACTGAAGGTTGTTGGGACACTATATGTAAGTATAATCTTTTATCTTTACATTTGCATAAGATGCTGTGGCCAGTAAAAGATAAGTTTATTTTACAGAATGTTTGTAAGGATTTCTGCATATCTGTTGGGAAAATATTACAGTATCTTGTGATAACAAAGATTAGAAGATATTGTGTAATATATTATAGGTATGAAAAAGATTTCATACTTTTTTTGCTGATACGATAAAAATCCACACAAAGGGGCTCTGGTTGCCTTTGAATACAAAAGTTGACATTGAGGACCAGTCAAATAACACAACCATCTTTCTGACGCAGTTGGGTTAAAAGAGATCAATTGATTGGATAAATCGTTACATTCAAGTAGTCTCCATGAGCGGCGATAATTAAATATACAGACGATACGTAAGGTCCAGTTGAAAATCAGCGTCAGAATCTAGTTGTCTCTGTTGTCTGTAAACTAGCGTAGAAATTTGTAGTCGGTTATAAAAAAAATAAAAAAACAGCTGTTTCAGTAATAGAAAAGTGCAATACCTACGCGGCCAAAATACTTATATCGAACAGCATATATATTTTTTAATAACCAATGAGAAATTTCAACTCAGGGAGGGTTCAGAATCATGTACTGAATCCATGGTAACAGCTTGTGCGTCGAAGTCCCTGCCACACTGTATTTAAAAAATAAAATATTTCGTTTTTCTTCGTTTATTATACGTCACTTATGAGTATGACATGTGCCAAATAACAAATTTTCTTTTTTTGTTTGACAGTCAGCCGCGCTACCCCCTTGCTGTTCTATACTAACGAAGATTGCAATTACTACAAGAGGTATCTGACCTCATCATTCAATAAACTAATTACGTGGTCAATCAATCAGCATTATTGATTAATTAATTGCACTCAATTGTCTTTCTTATTAGCATTTTTTATCAGTTTTATCAACGTATTACATATTTAGTAATCAAAATCAAGAATTATTAATTTAATTTCTTGTAATTTCCTTGAGCCTAAATTATGAAAAACATTTCCAAGAAACTAAGCTAGTTTTGATGTGAATCATTGTCTTAACTATGCACCAGACCTATTTGATACGCACTAGATCTTGTTGATTAGAATTTTTTACTAAAATCCATACTAATATTATAAATTCGAAAGTAACTCTGTCTGTCTGTATGTTACCTTTTCACGCCTAAACCACTGAACGGATTTCGATAAAATTTGGCAGAGAGATAGATTGCGTCCCGGGGAAGGACATATGATAGTTTTTATCTCGAAATTCCCACGGGATCGACACATATGCGGGTGAAACCGAGGGGCGCAGCTAGTCTGCAATAAAATGATATGACACATAGAAACTGCGTATCTATCGAAGACATTTGAATCGGTAGGTACTGCTATCTTTAAGATAATCAATACTAATAATATAACTGTAGAGATTGTTTGTACGCGATAATCTCTGGAAATACCAGTGAGATTTTTAAAAATCTTTTTGCATTTGATAGCCCAATTCATTCTTGAGGAATAGGCTATTTAATTAACATCATCCTATGACCCTTATGAGCAAAAAGATGAAAAGTTAAAACGAACGTTAAGCGAAAACGAATTGATAGCGCGGGCAGGTGATGCGATGCGATAGGGTGGGTCGAGGGAATAAGAAATTTCACGCAGACGAAGTCGCAGGCAGAAGCTAGTCTGCAATAAAACGATATGACACATAGGAACTGCGTACCTATTGAAGGAATCTGAATAGGTAGATACAGTTATGTTATCATTAAGATAATAATTAATATATTGCTCCGTGTATACAGATATGGATAAAACTTGTTCAATCTTGCCCCTAGTTCTGAGAGCCTTTTAATATAATCTGTTATTAAATCTGATGTCATTGTCAAAGAATGATTGGTTGTTATTATTCAATTTTAACTAAATTTTGAGTAGCTAGCGTACTAATTACTAGTAAATATTACTCGACATACTGACTGCGCCTGACTTCCTCGTTAGTCTAGTGGTGTCAAGCGCTACTGCTGAGCATGGGATCCTGGGTTCGATTCCCGGGTCAGGCCACGTATTATTGGATTTTTCCACCAGGAATTTTTCAGTAGCAGCCTGGAGTTTGGTGTACAATAGGGTACACCTCTGCCTAACCCTTCGGGGGTCACAGGCGTGATGTTATGTGTTCTACTTTACATAGACAAGCTTTTAGAGACAACTCATAAGTCTTTATAGTAAACTAACTTTGGACAAAATGTTGTCAATAATCTTCAAAAAAAGCCCGATGTTTTAATATAATCTGAGACTTAAAAATGGGGTTTTAATGTCTATAAATACTTTGGTCGATTCCAATTTGCATAAATTGATGACTAAAGCAATTTCCCGTGACGACAGTTAGTGGTTGCGGTTGAATATGTTTCACGAACCCATTATTCAGTCATTTATAGGATTTGCCTAGAAGCGAGAATAACATAAGTGATAATCATTAACTTGTTCAGTGGTCGACTAGGTAGGAACTTAGCGTTATAATTACGACGACATAAATATTTAAAAAGAAAACTCACCAGATAAGACAACAGTGATGAACAACACAATGAAAGATCCAGAGAACAGCCCCACTTTAAAAGTAGTCCATGGACTCTGTTGTTCTCCTAGCGGTGGTACTCTTAGTTTCTTCATAGCCTTCTGTCGGTCGCCACCTTCCAGATCGTTGGTGACTGTTGCCTCTGTATCGCTTATTAATCTGTCTATGTCCTTGTTGGTGTAGAAGTGTGATGTTTCCACATGTTCTGCCCGCCATTGTGCTCCGTTGCTTACGTTTAGTAACTGCAGAAGACTGATTGTTAGTTGGGTATATGTTTATTGGTTCATTTATAGGGGACCAGCTATCTATTCCGTAAAAATCTCACCGTGAAAAGTTAGGTGAATTGAGCTTGAAGTGAGCTCTCAATATAGTGTGAATCCTCAGTATCAGGTGGAATGATAGCTCACGTCACCTTAGTTTTCACGGTAAGACTTTTACAGAATAGATCAGCTGATGTATGAACGTGAACGAAGCAAAAGGAGTATGTACGAATCGTAGCAGGTGGAGTTCTGTAAGTTCTGCAAACCCCTATGGGAAGAAGGCGTAAGTTTATGTATATTTTAAGGAGAATGCGCAGTTTATAGCTAAATAGTCCATCTAGTGATAAGGGGTAACAACCGCCGTAGGACTTCTGTAATACCAGAGATATGGTGTGTTGTCATCCAAGAGAAAAACATTGAAATGTATCATACTAGGTCTGAATTACTTTCTGGGATTTAGGACTCTTTTGTGAATTGCGAGCTTAAGCAAATACCTATGGGCCGAATTGCTGCTGCTCAAAGTTTATGGAGAGTAATGGAAAGGAGAATGGGAGCGTACCGTTATTCTTTTATTTTCATTTCATTTCATTTCATTTCATTTATTTATTTTGTGAACATAGGTGATTACAGTTGTTTTTAATATAAATATCAAGTGCACAAACCATGTTCCGCCGATAGGCATACAAAATCCGAGTTAAAGTTATTGTAAACTTATTTAAAAAATTAAAACAAAAAAAAAAAAAAAAAAAAAATTCATGCAGTAGTTATAAAGGAATTAACAATGTCAAAAAAAAAAAAAAAAAAAAAAAAAAAAAAAAAAAAAAAAAAAAAAAACATGTTATTAGGCATGTCAAGTTGTAAAAAATGTCATAGGAGAATGTCACGAAACAGAAAAAAAAAAATACATAATGTCAATAGATATCAAAACACAGATATTGTTTATACATTCTAAAAAATTAAAAAATCTTCAAAATTTGTCATCCATATACTCCTTGACTGAATAATATACCTTGTCATTTAGTAGCTTAAAGAGCTCGCTTTTGAATTCTTTATTATTCTTACAATTTCTAATATGACAAGGTAGTTTGTTGTACAGTTTTGGTGCCATTGCATAGACACTTTTGTAGGCAAAAGCAGTTCTGGTGATTATTGTTTTCAAGTTATCTGAGCGACGTTGACTTTCTACATGACTAAACAAGTGTATATTGGTTTTTACAAACAACAGAACCTCATAGATATACAGTGAAGGTACTGTAAGAATATTTAAATCCCTAAAGTGTGGCTTACATGTATCTGTTGTTCGTAATTTACAGATGGCTCGGATGCATCTTTTTTGTGCCAAAAGCACGGAGGATATATTTGAAGCATTACCCCAGAATATAAGTCCATACCTCAATGTGGAGGCTACATAACCGTGGTATGCCGTTAAGAGGGCTGTTTTGTTTGCTATTTTACCTAGCATATATAGGGCATAAGAGAATCGGTAAAGTTTCAAACAAACACTATCAATTTGAGTTTTCCATGACATATCATAGTCAATGTGCAATCCTAAAAACTTTGTAGTGTTTGTTTCTAGTACCGCGTCTCCTTTGTACCTAATTTGGTATTGTGTTTGTTTTTTTTGTCGAAGTTTAAAGTCCATTATTTTGGTTTTCGTTAAATTTATTTTAAGGTTGTTAGCATTTAACCATTCTATAATTGACACCAGGTTTGTGTTTATATCTAATTCAATTTCTTTAAAATTACCGTGATCGAAAACAATAGTGCTATCGTCTGCAAATAAGCACATCTGATGACTGGTTACCTTGGGGAAATCGTTTATGTAACAGATAAAAAGTAATGGACCTATCACAGACCCTTGTGGCACACCATACGTAATTGTTCTCGTACTTGAGGAGTATATTGTTTCAGTTTGTGTCTTAATGTTTACTTGGCTGATCTGAGTAATCTGTTTTCTACCTTCTAGATACGATTGTATGAGGTCAAGCAAGTTACCTCTAATACCGTAGCTATAGAGCTTTTTTAATAGTATTTTATGGTCAACGTAGTCAAAAGCGCGGGTCATGTCCATGTACATTGCTACAGCCGGTTTTCTATTGTCCATATTGTGGTGTATCTTTTTAAGGAAGTTGTACACTGCCATATTAATAGTTTTGTTTTGCCTGAATCCCATTTGTTCCTTACAAAAAATGTTGTTTTTTTCAAAATAATTGTTAAGTCTATTATAAATTACTTTCTCAAAAATTTTGGAAAATATAGGAATTAACGCTACAGGCCTATAATTGCACATTTTTGTTTTGTCATCTTTTTTGTGTAAAGGCTTGATAATCGAGACTTTTAGAGCTTCTGGAAAAACCCCATTGTGTATACAAGCATTTATTATATCACAAAGCACTGGTGCTATTGCAGGTCCTACTGATTTGACCACGCTGGTCTTGATGTCGTCATACCCTGTACTGTTTGTGTTTTTGAGGTTATTTATTATAGTTATCATTTCTTTTGGGAGTATTGGTTCCATGAACATAGATTTATGGGATTTTAAAACATTTGTATTACTATAAGTTAGACAATTTCCGTTGGATTGAACTAGGTCTATGAAATAATCATTAAAATTTTGGGCAATACTTTGAGGGTTCGTGACACATTTGTTGTTTACCTCAATAGCATTAATATGTGTTCTCGGCACGTTACTCTTCAAATTGTTTATAATTTTCCATGTAGCTTTAGACTTATTGTTACTGGTTTCTATGTAGCAGCTGTTTTGTGCTTTTTGTGTCTGCTTGATAACGCGGCGGTACCTGGTGCTGAATGTTGATAAATCATTTTTTGTGTCTTTATTAGGATTTAGTCTATATTGCCATAGCAGAGTCCGTCTCTTTTTGCTGCAGACTTTAATTCCCGGTGTGATCCACTTTTTATGTATTTAATCAACTTAACTTCTTCACATATCTTTTGTCTCCAAGTGAATTTAGACAAGCTGTCTTAGGATTAATTAAACTACTCTATAAAAGACAGACAGTTCACAATGCTGCAGTCAATATTTTTTTGGAGATGAGGTACATACAAAATTACCCATTGTCCTTTGGCTACTTTTGTCCATTGTCTTTTCCGACATCGGCATGTCTAAATAATGACAAACAATTTGTAAGAGCACACTATACCTAAAAAAACACATGTGCTGTAATTGCTGGAAATAATTGGTCATATTCAAAACCTTGGAACACTTATAAACAAATCGAAATCTTCCATAGAAACGCGATATGATCAAGGTCTATGAAAAAGCGTGTAATTTAGTTTCACAACTTAAAATTTTGATCCGGTTAATGGCTATAGGTTCGCCCCCTATTTTATGGGACTTGAAACATTACTGGCGAAATGTTGTTTTACTATACATACATCTGTGTCTATTCGGGAAATACTGATGTGATTGTTATACTGTATGTTTGTAATTTACTTATTTATATCAAAGTTCTGATATGGATAGCACTAAATAATAGCCTCCCGACCGATTTCGGCCACGGTGGCCATTCTCAACGGAGATTAGCCAGGTTCGCAGGAGATATTATAGTGCACAAGTGTGCGCAAACACAGGTGCACTCTCTGTTCTTTTACTCTCATAGTCCGATGGGATGGCAATCGGACACGACCGGGGAGAGATCAGGCGCAGGACCAACGGCTTTTCGTGCTTTCCGAGGTACGGGGGTATTAAACCGCCAACATCCAAACTCCGGGCTGTTACTAAGAAATTCCTAATGAAAAACCCAATAACACTGTCCGACCCGGGAATCGACCCCACGCTCAGCAGTCGCGCTTGCAACCACGAGACCAACGGGTACCAACAAAAACGTGATCATTGTAATTTACTCGTGTTTATCAAACACCTAACGGTAGATTGACTTGTTGACGGAAACATCTTAAGGAAAACCACGCAATAAATGTCTAATATGCATGTATTTGATCAAACATTATGTATGGCTTAGAGTAAAAATAACTGAACCCTTCTAAAAAGAATACCTACAAGTTGCGCCACTCTTCCCCGTAAGGTACGAGGTACAGGAATCTCTATAGTAGTAGGTAAGGTACAGTATGCCTACCCTACCCCACATTCAGACGCTTGATATTTAAAATGGCTGACGGGCCTATTATTATTTACTAGCAGCGCCCCGCGGTTTCACCCGCATAAGTTTCGATCCCGTGGGAATATCGGGATAAAAATTACCCTATGTCCTTTCCCGGGACTCAAATTATCTCTATTCCATTCATCTAAATCGGTTCAGCGGTTTAAGCGTGAAGAGGTAACAGACAGACACACTTTCGCATTTATAAGATTATATGTATTAGCATCATTGTTGGGAAAAGGTCTCCCAACCCTGATTTCCCTCAGATCTGCCTATTTCTTCGTTATTCGGTTCAATCTTGTCGATTTGTACTAATATCAGGTTTGATTAACTCACTCCAGCCAGGCTTATATCGCGTGCTTTTGAACACGCCAGGAGCCAACATGAGGAAGAAGTCTACATACATAGTGCTACTACTTAGGTACTTAGAATTTCCCGAGACAACAACTCGATTTCACTTTTCCGAACCTGCGAATCGAACTTCGTAGCGAGAGCGACCACGTGATGAGGCAAATATATATTTTTATCCAACCTTTTTAAGTATTTATGGTGTTTTTGTCATAAACAATAAATATGGTAATTACATAATAAGGTCTCAAGTTCAAATCATAGAGTAAACGTGCCTATACATTTTAATAAAGGAAAATAGTGGGGAAACCCGTCTATGTAGTAAATAAATGACGCATACATATTAGAACGATTCTGGGTTTTTATCTGTCATACTAAATATACCAAAGGAATCTAAAATACTTAGTAGACTAGGCATTTCAAAATTACACCATAAATCCATACTAATATTATAAATGCGCAAGTGTGTCTGTCCACACTCGCAATCGCAATCGGTTCAGCGGTTTCGACGTGAAGAGTTAACCCTCCTCACGCTTAAGCCGCTGAACCGATTTAGATGAAATTTGGTATAGAGATAGTTTGAGTCCCGGGAAAGGACATAGGATAGTTTTTATCCCGATATTCCCACGGGATCGAAATTTATGCGAGTGAAACCGCGGGGCGCTTCTAGTTAACATATAAATTGCGACTGGTGAGCGCGGGTTCTCGTGTTTGACCTCTGGATAGGCAGTGTAATGCCCGTTTTCACTAACACTAGGCAAAACCTAAATGAATGCCAAAAAATAAAGCGCATTCGATTTTGAATTATTGGCGTTGAAAATCCAACAGCGCGCGTAGTGTTAGTGAAGACGGCCATTATTGTATTTTGCTATTAGGAAATTCTTAATAGCAACACGGAGTCTGGATTTGTGTCTGGTTAATAGCAATAGGCTCACTTCCATATTATATACATGAGAGCCTTTACCTTCAGGTAAGTATTATAATTTAGGTATTCCAGAAGATATCAGTATAATTATGGTACAGACGCCAGCACATCAACCTACTACAATCTGTCAGATTTCTGTAATAGATTTTCAACTTTATCGCTAAAGCATAAGGTTCAATGTTGATTGGGAAAATTTGACAGTTAGGTGTAGGTTGATGTGCTGGCGTCTGTACGTTAACTTAATAAAATATTCTAAAACCAAACCACACTTATCATAAAAAATGTAAACATGAGGAAGCAACCGATATCATCTCACCACTGTATATTTAGGATTATCCACTATAAATAACAAGATAAGAGGCCTTATTTTGATCCTTACCTTATCGTGTTTCTTCAATATTTTTCTGAAGCCAGTGTAATTTAGATTCTGGTAGTTTTGTAGAAGAATGAGACTGAGATAGAATTCGCTGAAGGCAAGTTTTAGTTCTTGTACTTTTCTTCTCGGTATCGCCTTTTTGTTATCACCGCTTCCTTTAGGCTTGATTGTGTCGAAGTGTGATTTCAATTCGCTTTGCAGTGTGGCGAATTTACGTGTCGCTTCGGCGAGCTTTTCTGAAATTTTTGAATGAGATGTAGGTGTTTGTTTTAAATACAGGGTGGCAGGGAGAACGACGCGCAAACTGTAGCCATGAATTCAGCACATTATTTTAAACCTCCTAGTGTAAAAAAAAATCTTCGGTTATAAAAAAAAAATTGCAGTTCCATACATATTGCACTTTGTAGGAAATAGCTGTTTTTTTTTTAAATAACCGACGAAAATTTTCAACGTTTGGGGTCCAGAATCATGTACCTACTGAATCCATGGTAACAGGTTGCGCGTAGGTGTCCCGCCACCCTGTATAGCGTTGAAGGTTTTTTGCCTTAATAAAACGGTTAGTTAGGAGAAAGATTTGAAATAAAAATAATCGACCTGAGTAGCAAGCGAAGTTTCGGCGACTCGGAGGAAATTAACTGGCTGTTTTGTATAAATGTAGTTTTCAACGCTCGGCTCAGCGTCGAAAGGGCGAAAGTTGAAAATCCAACAGCGCACTTTTTAGGTGTCGTCTAGTGTTTGTGAAAACGGGCTTAGATTTTTTTTTTGTTTTTTCTTGTAGTCAAGCGTGACGATTTATAACAAGTCAAAATCGAAATCGGTCATAGTCCACTTCGCTATGTATAAGCGTCAGACTTTAGGTTCAAACTTCGAGCCGCACTGAGCACGCTACGGAAGCTTACGGCCTACACAAGAGGAAGTTATCCCGCTTGTGTAGGCCATAAGCTTAAATTCTGTCGCTATTATACACAGCAAAGTGGACTATGGCCGTTATTTTTTTTATTATTTTCCTCTTGGACTATCAAGGTTAAGAAATGCGTACTAATATTATAACCGCGTAAGTAACTTTGTCTGTGTAGCTGTCACCTTTTCACGCATTATCGGCGGAACGGATTTCTGTGGATTTTGGCACACAGGTAGTCCATGACCTGATTTAATCTTAACGCAGGTAAAATTATCCCATGAACTCGTGGGGATAATTGTCGACCTCCAAGCGGGCGAAGCCGCTGACAAAAGCTAGTAATATTATAATTATTGTCATGTTCTTACCTGAATAAAAAGTGGTAATTTTCTTAAGTTCCTGATCACAGTAATGGAAGAATGTTTCGTCGAAGTTAGCGAAATGGCGGGAAAGCACCTCGGGCTCTACATTCTCAGCTGATGGGGCTTCCTCCACTGCTGTGTATAACATGGCCTTCATTTCCTGTTGACCGAATAGATAATTACTATAAAATGTAGCATTGAAATGTTCAAGATGACTTGAAGAAGATAGTGAGATAGTAGATCACGGGAGTTCTTATCATCATCTGCCTGCCCATAATGTAAAGAATTTGAGGTGAGATCTACGGTTGTTCTGTTGTAATGGTAAGTTTATTGCTTTTCTGCTGTGCAGAAACCGCCCTTCTCTCTATCATTTGTCACTGTGGAGTTAATCTGTGTTAATTGGCCTCTGGGGCTAGTTCGTAAGGAAGAATGTGACAAAACTATGTATACATCTGGTATTTATTACCAAACCTACATGAGCTTGCATCAATTTAAAATTCATCTATTCAACATTGTAAAATTAAATATGAAAATTACAGGAATTGAGTGGGACATATGGGCTGGCATAGCTCCATGAACTAATACCTAAGTACTCATTTACACTGAGTGTTTTCTTAGAAATCTGCAGATTCAGTATATTACATTGCATTGTATACATTATTTGTATTGTCGGATGATGTCATTAATGTTCGCATGCCGCGCTAAGCGACCCGCACTTCGGCTACAAGACAGGCCGTGGTGTCTGAGGCTGTTGATATCTTCGCCACAGTGACAGCAATGAGGAGAACAGCAAGGAGCTCCTAGTCGCAGGGAAGCAGCGAGGCGGAAAGTAGTGTCTTTGAACAAAGTGCCTATGTTCGATGAAGGTAGTGCATGAAGCCAAAGACCAGACTCCCACTTACCCACAGCCAGCAGGCGCGGACGCTCCGCAGTAGTAGCAGACAAGTCAAGTAAATAGTTCTCTACTACTCTGCAGAGCAGCTCATCCAACCATCTCTGGGAAGATGGATTGTCGGGTGGATCTGTATTCGGGCAAGCGAGTCCCCAGGCCATAGCCTCGGTGAAGCATGGCACATCAGAATTAATCAGTGAGGGGGCTAGTATTTTCTCGATTCATTTATTAGTACCATGGACCGAGGATATGAAAGCTGGTAAATGAATACTAGAAATTTTGCAGACACAGAGGCCCCAATACGAATGGGAAGAGAAGCTTGTGCCTAGCTCGTTGTCCATGGCCACATTTAAAATCGAAGTTAATGTATGCCTGAAAATTTGGTCCATTTTGTCTAAAAAGTGAGTGTGCTTCCATAAATGGGAAGAGAGAAGGAAATAAGTTAATTTAGGGCCGAAACAGCAGTAGTGGATTAAGGTTATGGCCGAATGCATATTAGTAGATCTTGTGTAATTTTTAATTTTTTTTTTAATGTTATAAATTCCGTCCGTTTACAGAAAAATTCTGTCCAGTGTCCTTAAAGTATAATAAATATGCGGCTACAGAATAATGTGCCTGATTGAATTTGAATTATCTATGGTATCGGTGAAATGGGGTTAGTTTGATACTACGGGTTTACTTTGATAACAACTTTCGACTTATGAAAAACTTATCTTAACTTAAATTTTATTAGATTTAAATATATAGATTTGAACAAAAAAATCAGTTACTTGTATTTATTAAAGAAACCCCATCATCTTAAAACAACTGCAGTACAAAAATTTGTGGAACGACTTTTTTTAGTTTTTTTTCTTGGTTTAAGGGGTTACTATCAAAATACGTACCAAAAACTAGTGCGATCAAAGTATCCCCGATGTCAGTATGAAGCTGATCACAATGATTATATTTTTTTTTTTTCTCATAAAGGAGTGTCCAAAAATATTACTTTAATGTTAACATAATACAACCCATAAAACCGATGTTACATTTATTTTTGTTAATTTTTCAGCCTTCTTAGTACAGAAATATTTAACCTCGAATTTTAAAATTAATCAAAATTGATCAACGTAACCCCAATTTATGGTACTTAAAACGCAGGTGAGAAAAGTTTGAGGAAGTGGACTCAAAATTGTTTTCTAGAGCATTTTCTTCAAATTAAAACCATAGAGGATATTTTTTTTTATTCAATGAACTAAAGGGAGACAACCTGGACGCATACTGCAAGGGCTGGTCTGAGGTGGTGCACGAAAAGAGTTCCTGGAAGGAGTTAGGGGAGGTCTTTGCCCAGTAGTGGACAGTAAAGGCTAAACAAAAAAAGCTAAAGGGAACCTGCAAGTTCTATGCTTTTATATGTTGCCTTTTCGGGCAAATCTGTCACAACAGAAGCCTTCCCAACAGTGGGATAATATAATAAATGGAAAATAACTTGAAATTCTCTGCTATTCCATAATGTGCTACTAGTAGTTTTAATCATTGTATTTCATTGAAACAGAGCAGTTCTCTAGTTTTTTTATTAGTCAGTCAAGGGCGTTGTGGAATTTATTTTTATAACTTTCCTTGGCCCTTTTTCATGGCACTGGCAATTAATTTAATTTCTATTCAGATAATATTATTATTAGTTTAATGACGTCGTACAGAGTAAAGTTAATAATAATTTTGTAAGTTATGTTATTTGGCATGCCAAAACTTAACATAAACTTAAGAATTATAATGTAATTTTCCAGTACTGCATTCAGAAATCATTGAAAATAATACACATATCAATAAGAGTGGGTAGACAGTACACAGGTGAAGCGTAAATTATAATGCCCTTATCTAAAATTTTATGGAGTAGAATAAAATAATACTTGCCTCATAGTTAATGTATTGTTTACGCCACTCAGGCGTAATGTGTGCACTTAAGTGCTCCGCGAACTTCATCTTAGGACCTTATTACACGACTTTGTCGTTACAACAACTCTTAAACACTAACTATAGTTCACAAAATATCCAACATAAATTGTTTTTCATGGACAAACTGAGTTTACTTTGTGATAACTAACAATGGTGACCTCATTGCACTGAGTATATATATTTGAGTAAACATTGGAATGATACGGTATTACTTAGGAGCAAATTTTTATCTTTTTGTGTTTTAATTTTTCCATAAAAATACTATGGACTGACTGTTTCTTCGGTCGGATCACTTGAATGAATGACACACAGAATGACACAAATGAATAATGATGTGCCACCTTTAGTAAATATATTTGGTTTACGTAGACAATTGATTGGGTAAACTTTAGTCGATTTTGTTGTATTTCAATAAAGAGGATAAAAATATATACACTGGATAAGCTTCTTACACATGTATGTACAGACGCCAGCACATCAACCTACTACAATCTGTCAGATTTCTGTAATAGATTTTCAACTTTATCGCTAAAGTATAAGGTTCAATGTTGATTGGGAAAATTTGACAGTTAGGTGTAGGTTGATGTGCTGGCGTCTGTACTAACAAACTATTAGAATTAAAATACTTATAATAAACTAACCTAACTAAAACTATTATTAAACTAAAATATGGCGTCGAAATACTTCCGCATCGTTGTCGACTGGTAATTGTACCCATAAGCGACTGGCGACATTGCCATTTTGTATGGCAAAGCTTAGTCTCTGGCCAAGGTTAAAGCCAGCCCTTGGGTCACGGGAAGTGTCAACCAGCCGTTTGGAGATTTCATTAAACAAACCATGAGCACTTGGAACCCACGGCTCGAGTTTTAACTTCAACCCCAAACGGATAAATATAATTACTGATAAGGTATACTCTACCCAGTATACCCACACCTTCCATAGAAATAAAGACATGCCGTCCGGTCTCGGCCATCGTCGCGTGCCAAGCCATTGGGTTCTAATATAGCTGGAACGCCGACGGTGACAAACAAGAGCTCGTCGGACGATGTCATTAATGTTCGCGTGCCGCGCTAAGCGGCCCGCATTTTGGCTGCAAGACAGGCCGTGGTGTTATTCTGGGACAAAAATAACCTATAGATTTTATTTTTGTAACACTGTAGTCGATTAGAAAACACAGAGTATTGATGGATTACTAATTATTGTTATCACGACACTATTGACAGCTGTTATCAATCAGTCTTGTCAACGTCAAGCGACGTATTATTAATCGTTCAGAAATTGTTGTACCTATAATCTATAGATGGTATAAAACTCTTGAAACACTTGAACCTGTGCCTTTGCTGAATAGGAAACTGAAATAAAAGACGAAGACAGTGTTAAAGATTTAATCATCCGCTTTAACTTCTAATGCACTTGTGGAGTTATCTCTAACAGGGAATAGGGCCTGGTTGATGTTCTCTGGAATGACTCTGGCTACTTTCCTTGGTTCCTTCACCAATGTCTTGGGGCACTGCATTTCTGACCAGCTTATAGGCACCATACTGATGCCTTGAGGGGAGCCTTCTGCAGAAGCTATCACAACACCTAGCTCATTCTCAGCTGTCGAAATGTGGTACCAGTGGATTTCTGTCATTGGGAGCTGATTATAGTGATAAGGAGAATATACTAATAGAATTTTGAACCTTATTGAATTTGAGCCTTGCAAGATTTGAATGAGGCAAATGACAAAGCTGTCCAAATGGCTACATTCTGGTTGGAGAGAGGTAGTCAACATGAAAAGAAGGAGCTTATTTAAGTTTCATACAAATAACTTTGTTTAGGTCTAACTTATACCATAATATTTCAATAAAATAACATTTCTTAGCAATATTTCGTCAAAAAAGGATACAACTCTTGCCAATATCACATCTCCTGGTCTGTAACATTTGTATGGGTCCACTCTATCCTTCTCTGTAGCTTTAATGTCTTCTTTCTTCAGAATCCCTCTATAAGGTCTCACTAGGACCGCAGAACCTACACACAGTATAACACATTGGACCATTCTTGGATTCACTACTGTAACCTTTGCTGTCACTATGTCACCAGTCCTAGGCAGAATACTGGGTGTCCTTGGGCTTTCTACTGATACTATTGTCACCTGAAACAATAAGTTGGTTATATGATATTGGGTTCATGAATTAGTATGCCTTTCTCAGTATCTAAATGCATGAAAGAAAATCAAAATCTCAAATTGCTGAAAGAGATAGGAAATATTGAATCAACCTGAATTTGGTAAAATACGATTTTTATTTAAAAAGCACTGTTTACCTACCTCATTTTCATCCTGTTCCATTTTTAGTGTACCGCACAAATTAGCATAAATGTAACCTCTGAGCTCATAGGTCCCGGGTCCGGGAACATATTCTTTATTTGATAAACTTAATCGCATGCCGGGGATACATAATTTTCCCATGTCTTTTAACTTTTCTTTAGCCGATGCAGCCATGATGTGTTTTGGAGGTTATATCGAAATATAGTACTTTCTCAATGTTTACGGCACTGGTGTGAATCTGTTTAATAGCTCCCTTTAATAATGGATAAGAACTTCAGTTACATTAAATTAAACTAATTAATTACGACCTTTAATATTATAAAGTAGAACTTTGTTGATAAACAAGTTTTGACATTTTAATTAAAAAAAACGAACCACAGACAACAAGATTTGTTTTTATAAACATAGATAAAGATCAAAGAGCATAAAGCTTCTGTCATGGTCTGAATGCGTAAATCTTGCTTAGTTGGACTAGAGGTGGGATAAAAAATGCTCAAACTCAACGCTCAAGCGGCAAGCACGCCACTGCTGAGTGCTGCGCCGGCGCCGTTACGGCCTGGCCATGACCTCGCCGCTATCAGCGGCAGCTTAGCGTCGGGCGGCGAGTGGTAAAAACAAATATACCAAAAAGTATGAACCATGCCACGACGCGCGACAACGCGACGCGTCGCGTCGTCGTGGCATGGTGGACGAAAACTAACATAAGGCATAACTCTTGTTTATCGATTTTATTCAATTTCAAGTGGCCATTGTTGTTTACATCTTTGGCATATCTGCCGCGGTCGGACTTTATCTTGATATTACATAATAATAATATAATATTTTTTTAATCTTAGTGTAAAATAATATATTATTATAGCCACTACATTCAGGAGACGACCCTCCTATCTCACACGCTTATTTCTATCTACGATTGTATGTACAGACGCCAGCACATCAACCTACACCTAACTGTCAAATTTTCCCAATCAACATTGAACCTTATGCTTTAGCGATAAAGTTGAAAATCTATTACAGAAATCTGACAGATTGTAGTAGGTTGATGTGCTGGCGTCTGTACATTATATCAACAGACCCTGTACTAAGTTATCGAGGTAAATAAAGGTTTATTTTTATACTTATTATCTTAATTTAATATTGCAAGCAATATTTAAATTAGATTGTTTAGTAAGCGCACAGTCCGTACAGCAGGCACATCTCTAGTTTTGTTGAACGTGTCACGTCAGCCGGTCCAAGTGACATTTGATTGTGTGGAGCGATTCTGTTTTATGGGATTTTGCGTGAATATCTCTAAAATATACAAGAGATATGCTTACAAAGTTTGAAACTAAGTCGGCGCGGGTGAAAGGTATATCCTTTCACGCGAAACGGCCATGGGTTTTGGCAAGTTTACACAATGGCGTGATACAGCTATGGGATTATCGTATGTGTACATTGTTGGAGAAATTCGATGAACATGACGGTCCTGTGCGTGGCATTTGCTTCCACATCCAGCAACCGCTCTTCGTATCCGGTGGCGACGATTATAAGATCAAGGTTTGTGCTCGGGATGTTCAGTTTCGGTTTAACTTTAAAACATGTATGTTTCGTCATGTTTATGACACGTATATCGTAGCTGGCGTATCAATTATAATTTCCTCCTGTAATTACACCATGTAGCAGTGTTAGTACGCAAAAGCATCTGTGTGTAAACATAATAGATTGATCCAAGTTTCAGTGTCCAGAAAATTATAAGCAAAAACAATATCCAGAAATACTAGTCAAGTCTTAGTCATTAAGATATACTTAAAGATAAAATATATGTATATTTATTATGTATTTTGAATAACTGTTCCAATGTAGACTACACCATCATTTAATAAAATTAACAAATTGAACATTTTTGTATACCATTTTTATGGACAAAACTAGACATTTTGTAGCATTGTCCTTAAAAAAAAATATCAAAATACCATATTTATTGACTTTGTCATCTCCAATGAGTTTTAATACTTTGTCTAATATTTTAGGTATGGAACTATAAGCAGAGGCGGTGTCTGTTCACTCTGCTGGGCCATTTAGACTACATCCGCACAACATTCTTCCACCATGAGTACCCCTGGATATTGAGTGCTTCTGATGATCAGGTTTGTTATAGTTCCTCTTTTTTAACTTTTCAAAGCCCTATAGACTCTTAACAGAGGAAGAAACAATAGCTTCTTTTTATTAGCTTGGGTTTAATAGAATGTTTTGCTGGCCTATCATTGTGGCAAAGTATATAACAGCCGCACGGGTTGATTGATCAGGTTAAGCTACGCTTGCCGCAGTTGGTCTGTGGATGGGTGAACATCTTTGCATACCTAGACCCCTCCTTGCATCGGAAAGCATGTTAAGCCGTTCGTCCCGGCTGTCATTCGTGGATCTTTGGCACTTGTTACGGGTTCTCGGAAACCCGAAAATCTGACAACCAATCTTACCAAGTTATTTCTTATTACCCAGTAACGTGGTTGTGGAGGTCAGATAGGCAGTTGCTCCATGTAAAATACTGGTATTTAGCTACATAGCTGCATCCGATTAGACTGGAAGCCGACCCCAACATAGATGGAAAAAGGCTAAGCAGATGATGATGATGAAGGCTGGCATAGTCAACCTAAGTGCCCTGAAAGAAAACAAATTCTTCTGTTTTATTTCATTATCTAGACAATACTGAAGAATAAAGTTGAGTGATGTAAACTTTGGTGAATGCTATGTGCACTTGTAACAGGCATACATAGCACCACCTTTACATTTGCATCAATGACTAATTGTTAATTTATTAAAATTATTAAATTACCTACTGCACTGTTTGTGTAAATGCATATTAAATCTGATAAAATATTCAAACGATTTTTAAAACAGTCGCATTTCTTTCCAGACAATAAGAATATGGAATTGGCAATCCAGACAATGCATCAGCGTGCTAACTGGTCACAACCACTATGTGATGTGTGCACAATTCCATCCAACCGAGGATCTTCTTGTGTCCGCCTCCTTGGACCAGTCCGTACGAGTATGGGACTTCTCCGGACTAAGGAAGAAGAGTGTGGCTCCTGGACCCACAGGGCTAGCTGAGCATTTGAGGAACCCACAGGCAACTGATCTATTTGGACAGGTATAATAAACATTTTTTAGGTGTTGTGTGTGTTTTTATGTGTTATATGATAGGCTATGCGGCTTTTGGTAGTTTGAAATTGATAAAGACATACTATCGTATTACAAAACGAATTCTAGCTTTAGACCTTCGAGCCAGTGACTGTATTTTGGACTTTATTCAGGCAAACATAAAGTTCTTAAAGCAAAATTGACAACTTAGACTCGAGTTTAACATCAGTTTTTGTAATATTTTTTTTTAACTTTGTTAGATTATAGTATGAAATTAAAAAATGGCTTGGTGGTTTAAATCTGAAAGATAAATCTTGTTTTTTAATAAGGCCGTTAGTGATCAATATTACTTTAATATGTTTGATTAGAAATCATTGCTTGATGTTGTCTTGGCAAACTGCGTAAAGTCTGTAAACCTTTTTGGAATGCAAATGCATGACTAATTACTACTTTCTGCAAAACAGTTCAAATATAGATCTTGCTGAGCAATAATTAGCAGTAACTGGCAGTAAGTTTTTAAACATAGTGTTTTTGGTTAAAACCAGAAGCAAAGTGAAGGATATGCCATAAAATTTGAACAGATAATCAAAGTATAATTAGTAGCTAGTCTGCATGGTTTAACTGCACCACTAATTTAAGATTTTGTTCATTGCAACTGTATTTTTCAATCTATATATATTTTTTTTTTTATGTTAAAAACTTGTTTAAGCAGAGTTATGTAGCTGTAGAGTAAAAATATGCTGCTGTCATTTGTTATCATTTGTAGTTTTCAAACTGAGCTGATAGTGCTTATTGTCTGGTATAGCTCTATCTCTCTCTAACAAAAATGATAGCTCTAACGCGTCATAGCATGGTCCCCAGTTATGATACAGAATAATTAGTTAATTTGCTCATTGCTTCTATATTATTATTATATTCATGAATATTATGATGTGGATTACAAACAATAACAGTTATATGGAATCATAATAATAATTATGATGATTCATAATCTAAATAATATAATCACCAAAAGTACAACCTATATAATAAAAAAAAACAGTACATAAAACAAAATATTTCAATAATCCAACACACACACACTTAAAAAATATATATCTAAAAAACAAGCTTTTAATATGTATGTATAATATATTGATGTTATAACACATCACCAATGTTGCTGAAAGCAACTGATCTTGCAGGCTGATGCTGTCGTCAAGCATGTATTGGAGGGCCACGACCGAGGAGTCAACTGGGCAGCGTTCCATCCCAATCTACCCCTCATTGTGTCCGCAGCTGATGACAGGCAGGTCAAACTGTGGAGGATGAACGATGCTAAGGTACCTGGAGGATACAACTAAGGGAGAATGGATCATTCATTTTTATTTATTTCAGAGTGGGTTTTCTGGTCTATTTCTTGGTTATCAACGTCGTTTGGTTTTGGTCTTGGTGGTTTTTGAGAATATTTTGCCATTTCATTGTGAGTGTCAGGGAAAAGGATTGCTGGATAGCAAATTTAAGGGGCTTACAGGACCTAAACGCAAAAAACGCAAGTTTTAGAAACAATAAAAGTATATGGTCGACTACAGTAAACAAAATAAGAAAAATATATGATATTCTTCAGGATAATGCTAGGTAGATAGTGTGTTGAAAACATAATACAAATAATTTGATACGATAGAAAAAAATCATGAAGATACCTCTAAAAACTTTCTTTTTACAATAAAAATATATACAATCATTATGATTTTTTGTCAGATTATTCTACAAGCAACATACTAAAGCACTAGTGTTTTAATTTTTTAGTCCAAACAATTGATTTTATGTAAATAGATAATTGCTTCATATTTTGCAATAAATTACCAGCGTTGTGTCATCGCGCTTCTCTTTCTTTTCTATGCAGTCCGACAAAGACCGCGCTTTAGGTCATGTAGTCGCCTTAAATAAAACTGTCCATATATTTAAACACAACGAGTGCAGTGAGTACGAATGAGAGCAGTGGTGGCCCAGTGGTAGCGGCCCCGACTTACGAGTTCGAGATCGTGGGTTCGAACCCAGGCAGGAGGTTTACTTTGTGTAAATAATTTCATCACCACTGCTCTTAAAACGGTGAAGGAAAACATCCTGAGGAAATCTCAAGCATGTCCTAGTACCAAAAATTCTAAGACATGTGACATCTACCAACCCGCACCGGGCACGCGTAGTGGATTATTAGCCCACAATGTCCCAGCAGTGGGAACATTATAAGCTGATTATATATTTAAACAACTGCAATTTTTTTATATGTAATAACTATAACGAGAAAAAATTACTTAGTGTTTCAATCTGCTAAACAATAAATTGCCCTGACTAAACCTCATTCCGCGAGCTTTTCTCTAACTCATTGATTGGTCTTAGTAACATTTATCTAGCAGGTTTTAACTTTATTTATGAGTAAACTACGTCAAAGGTTGGTGAAACTGCTTAGTACTTATACACACGAGCGACGCGCGTCCACGATAGAGGCTACTGCAACAGTCGACGAGTGTTGACGGAATGACGGCTGCCCTCAACGCGTGTCGACGGTTGTAGTTGTTGTCTGTCGTTGACACGCATCGCTCGCGTCGCGTGCACACACTTACTCATCCTATTTTCTTAATCTGTACTACCTTTTCTCGCAAGTGATGCTTAGGTATCAAGGTTTCTATCTATCTTCTGTTTTCGTTTTTATAATATATGGCTCATTTATGAGGAGGTCTTTTGAACTATCTTGCATGATTGGTTTTCAACCAGAATTTTTCTCACGAGGTTGAGTTTTGTCTATAATTTTTACAGACAGATACACAAATTATTTATTTTATTAATTAGGCGGATTAAAGTGAGGTAAGCAAAATTTTTATCATGTTAATAAATGTATGGTCTGATATATTATAAGTTGTTATAAACTCGGTTACCAATCTCTATGAAAAAATCATTGATGAATGTTGATCTGTAACGAAAAAAAAAAACACTATTCAGAACTTAGAGTTCATCATCATCATCAGCATATAGCACTCCACTGCTGGACATAGGCCTCTCCTATTGCACGCTATTCAACTCTATTTTCGGTAGCTCTCATCCAGCTGCTACCAGCCATCCTGCGAAGATCGTCGCTCCACCTAGCCTGAGGGCGTCCCACGCTACGTTTACCGATTCGCGGTCTCCACTCAAGAACACGTCTACCCCAGCGGTCATCGGTTCTACGGCTAATATGGCCGGCCCATTGCCACTTCAGCTTGCTTATTCTGTGAGCTATGTCGACAACTTTGGTTCTCTGCCGGATCACCTCGTTGCGGATTCGATCCCTCAGAGAACTTAGAGTTACAATCTTAATTTCAGAAGACTATTATCTAAGGTTCTTTTAAGACAGATAAATTTCTTAAAGTCTTCACTAACTTCTAAATGCAGCACACAATCATTTCTCGTTAGGTGACGGCTTCGTGATGGGTCTTTTTACACCCTATATTACTTAGGCTGTAAATGTGTCACTAGAAAATACTGAGCAAGTTAATCCTCCAGGCATGGGAGGTGGACACATGCCGCGGCCATTACAACAACGTGTCCTGCGTGCTGTTCCACGCGAGGCACGAGCTCATCGTGTCTAACAGTGAGGACAAGTTCATCCGCGTCTGGGACATGACCAAGAGGACTTGCTTGCACTCCTACAGGAGAGAACATGAGAGGTTTGTATTTATTAGTAGATAGTCATAGGTTACAGCATGCATCAGAAAGGTGTACTAATATTTACGGGTGTGATACAGACCATCAAACTGACCAACATTCTCCTTGGAACCAACATCGTAATCGCGAAATTATCGACTGTCCCATAGAACACTCCATGTATACGACGGCTAATTTTTTTTCGCGGTTACGAAGTTGCTGCCAAGGAGAAAGTTGTTCAGTTTGATGGTTTGTACCACACCTTTCTGATACATGCTGTATAATGCCAAGGCATAAAACTTTCCGGCCGCGCAGGCAGGACATAGCGCACATTCCTCAAGTCTTTTGTTCACGAAATAACGAATAAGGTTGCATTAAACATCGATATGAAAGTAATTATTGATTCAGTCATCAGATTCTGTGTTTTTCTATTCGCCTATCATGATGTGGCTAGAATGTATGCGATTAAAACCAGCCTCTAACCGTCCTGCTGCAGGAACAAGCACATACATATGTCTTTATCAATAGGGGCCTACTTTAAAAATGGTCTTAAATAAATAATCACTAAATATGATCTCTGTAATCCTTTATAATTTCATAATTTATATTTATACTGATAATGAAGCTGAAGAGTATATTTGTTTGTTTGAGCGCGCTAATCTCTGGAACTTCCAGTCGGATTTGAAAAAATCTTTTTGGATTTGATAGCCCAATTCTTGAGGAAGGCTATGGGCTATTTAACATGCGCGCTAGGGCCGTTAGTCGTCGAGCAAAAAGAAAAAAAAAATCAGAAAGAACGCTAAGCGATAACGAAATAATAGCGCGGGAAGGCGATGCGACGGGGTAGGTCGGCGGAACATGAAATTTCACGCGGACGAAGTCGTGGGCAGACACTATAGCCTGTATAATCCTTTATAATTTCTAATAATCTGCTAAATAATAATCTTCTATTCTCAGATACTGGGTGCTAGCCTCCCATCCAACTTTGAACCTGTTCGCTGCCGGTCACGACGCTGGTATGATACTGTTCAAGCTGCAGAGAGAAAGGCCTGCTTACGCCGTGCACAATAACATGCTCTTCTATATTAAAGATAAGTAAGTTGTTGTTTTTAATATTACATTTTATGTGTTTTCGTCTAAGTATAGACATAAAAACTCAGACAAGTATTTCTTTGTTCTCTTTTTTTTTGTAGACAATAGTCCAGAAGTTTATATTTTAATTTTACACACATTTTACAGACAACTGCGCAAATTGGACATGTCGACTAATCGCGACGCGCCCGTCATGCAGATTAAGGGAGGTGGCAGAAACCAACCTTACAGGTAATAATACCAGACTTTAAGGCGGGTCTCACATCTCCGCCGCGAAACCGCAGTAGTTCCGCCATGACATGTACGACAAGCGAAAATGCCTGTTCTAACGCACATATTTGATTCTATTCTTTTTCTCGCATTTTTTCGCCGATCAGGTGGCCTACCATGATCTAATTAAAAACGATTCAAAAGCAAGACATATATTTCAGTTTAGGTTCCTAAACTGCATCGCTTGAGCTGCTCTATGGACGTCACGGTACCAAACAAGTATGAATGAAACCAAAACTTGCGACTCAGTTTGGGACAATCGCTGTCAGCAGATGGCACGGCCTAAACTGAATCGTTAAACTGTCGTAATGGTACGAATTAGAAGAACAGTAGATTAGGTCCTACAATGGATCGCGTTAAGAGCTTGTGGTTGGCCTGCTGCTCTGAAGCCAGTTACACCTCCGTGTTCAGCCCGCTATTTTGCCGCGTTTTTATCGCACGTCTCGAATCACATCTCTGTGGCAGTCGACAAGTTTATAAAGCGAAACTTCTTTTTTTAAATAAAATGGATGATGTTTTTACGGAAAAACGAATCTAAGAGGTTCGAAGTAGACCTCTATAGTGTATTTAAGTCGAAAGTGTCGAAACCGACGACATTTTGACCCGATTGATGTATTAGACATTGAAACTTGAATAAAACAATTAATAATTTGAACATGGGATCTATGTACCGTACTTCTGACAAATAAATTATTTACTTTACTTTTTGATATCAAACAATGAAATAATACTCACTTAACTTTACTTTTTGATTGATATCAAACAACTTTTTTTATTAAAAATTTTTTTCGTGTTGCAATTTATATTGTCACAGAATCTTGTTATTGTTTTTTTTAATACGAGATTTCGTAGTGCAAAAAGTAATTTACTTGCTAGTTACTACTATTTTATTTTGTTTTTGTCAACTATTTCATTATTTTTAATACCAGCATGTCCCTCAACCACGCGGAATGGTGCGTGCTGGTAAACTGGCGCGTGGGCGACAACAGCTCGTACGAGCTGTACGCGGCCCCGCGCGACGGCGCCGAGGGGCCCAGTTCCGAGCCGGCGCGGGGCCAGGCCACCACGGCCGTGTGGGTCGCACGGAATAGGTTCGCGGCGCTGGAGAAGAACAACCAGGTTGGTTGGCTTAAAGATTGGTGACCATAAGCACGAGACAACAGGCCATTATTTGTTTAATCTCGTAATATAGGGTCCTGTTGAAAACCAGCGTCAGGCATTAGTTGTCTGACATTTATGCTGAACTGATTTAAAGTTTTTTTTCTGTATTTTTTATTTTATTTTCTTTCTTTCTTAATCTTGAAACGAAATTAAAAATACTCATTTTATTTACTTTTAAAGCTGGTCATCAAAAACCTGAAGAACGAAGTATCGAAAAAGATATCAACGCCAACTTGTGAAGAGATAATGTACGCGGGAACCGGCATGCTACTGCTGAGAGAGCCCGACGCGGTGCAGTTGCTGGACGTGCAACAGAAGAGGACCATTGCCTCAGTGAGTACAGTACACTTAACAAAACAAGAAATAATTAACAGCACATGTCTCATGATAAAATAACTTCCTCCTTTTTTTTTTTAAGTCTGTTAAAAAAGCAAGAAATAAATTCATCACACTAATATTATTAAGGCGAAAGTTTGTGAGTGTGTGTTTATATGTTTGTTACTTCTTCACGCTCCAACGGCTGGACCAATTTTGATAAAATTATGTTTGGAGGTAGCTGATACCCTAGATTAACGTATAGGCTACTTTTTATCCCGATATTCCCACGGGATCGAAACTTATGCGGGTGAAACCGCGGGGCGCAGCTAGTCTAAATATAAACGTCATCACCATATTTACAGTCCATTCACAGATATTTTACTTTACCGTCACAGTCAATATCACAGTGATCTTTAATCTCGTGACAATAAGGTTGCTGGTGGGTTGCTGCAACTGTCGAGTCTGTCAAAATCACAGTGATCTTTATTGTTGTTATAATAAGGTTGCTGTTGGTTTGCAGCTGTCAGAGGTAAAATAACTGAAAGGACTGTACACATTTTTGAGATGACGCCAGACATTGGATCAAATAATTGAAGATTTGTTTGAAGATTTTTCAAGACTATTACATAGTGCAAAATGTGTTCAGGCATTGCACGTTTACCAGAAGGCCAATTCTCTTAATTTAAAACGTTCAAAATCCAGTCGCAGTCTCATCTCGGCGACAAATAAATGTCAACAACTTGTAAATTAGAGGTATTGTAGTGGTATCTACAACGCCACATGCGAACAACGCGTCATAATGACGTCACGCAAAATCCTGTATCTCGCAAGCAGAGTTTACCGCACAACTAGCATAGATACAACGGCCCGACATGAATCATAGGGCAGTAGCAGGATTTTGCGCGACGTCAATATGACATGTTGTTCGCATGTGGCGTTGTAGATACCGCTACAGTATTTTTGATAGATTGAGACTGAGATCAGACTGTGAACGTTCTTAAAATTACGAGAATTGCCCCTCTACTCCGAATTGTTCCGTCGCTACTTTGGAGGTTTTTGTTGATTTTAAGCTGTCGGTGGGTTTATTAAACCACCATTGAGGAAATCGCTTTGATAACTTTTAACTTATTTTTCTCACCCATCTTTTTTCTCTAGGTAAAAATCGCAAAATGCCGCTACGCAATCTGGAACGCAGACATGTCCCTGGTTGCTCTTCTGGGCAAGCACAGTGTGACCCTTTGCACAAAGAAGTTGGAACAGCTATGCACCGTCACTGAGGGCGCCAGGGTCAAGTCTGGTGCCTTTGACGACTCGACTCCGCAGCCTGTGTTCATTTATACTACGGCTAACCATATCAAGTACTGCTGTAAGGATGGGTGAGTGATCTAGAAAATATTTTCTTACCCGACTACGTAAAGGGAAGGACAATGAGCTTAACAGTGTATCCATCCATACTATAATATTATAAATGCGAAAGTGTGTCTTTCTGTCTGTTGCCTCTTCACGCTTAAACCGCTAAACCGATTTAGATGAAACTTGGTATAGAGATAGTTTGAGTCCCGGTAAAGGACGTAGGATAGTTTTAATCCCGATATTCCCACGGGATCGAAACTTATGCGAGTAAAACCGCAAAATAAACCCGCGCTGCTAGTTTTTCTATAAACCACGGCCTTTTGGTCCAGGCGTATTTTTTTTAAATGTTTTTTTGTGGAAATTTCTTCTAATGTCACCTTGTTCATCTTCTTTGAAATTTTTATTGACTTCTTAATAGGAGTTTTATTTTTTTATTTTGTGTAGTACTTACATATTATGTTCGTTTCACATTTTAATAGTAAATAAGACGACATTCATAAAACTCGGATCAACCTTTTCGTGTGTGAATGTTTCTCAAGTGCATGCAGGCTAAGAGAAATTCATTCATTAATATACTATTATGAGGTCGTGGCAGAATACCATTTTCTACGATCATTAGATACTCCTTTTGGTTCGTTTACGTTCATATATCTGTTCATACACGCACCCCGCCGGTACTACCCACCTAAGAGAAATTCTTTAATGATTTTACAAGAAATCCAACCATTCTATACCCAATATTCAATCGGTCTTATAGGATATTCCTTAGACTGTTTATTTTAACTAACCTATTCACTCTCCCACAGCGACTACGGCATAATCCGCACACTGGACGTCCCGGTATACGCTGTGAAAGTGTTGGCGAGTGAGAGCGGCGCGCGCGTCGTGTGTCTCGACCGCGAGTGTCGCCCCAAGGTGCTCAACATAGACCCCACGGAGTACAGGTGAGGATATCTAGCTCATCATCCTATTATCCTATGTTGAGTCGACTTCTAGTCTAACCAGACAGGTGGGGACGCTCTATTCAGGTCGTTTGGGTTAAAAACAGAGTCGATTTTGGTGATTGTACACGATGCAATTTCATCATCAATATTAAAAATGGTGTAATGAAAATAGCTCAAAAAAGAGGTAATTAAACTCATAATTATGAACAAGTTTTATTATGGAAATAAACGTGAAATCGCGAAAATGATAAGTAAAATAAAAATCAATGCATGTTACATTTCGTGGTTCAAACTTTATGGCGACTCGCCTCAAGGCTGATTTAGACGGGTAGCGGGATTGTCCGAAAGTGTTACCGCTGCCCCAGAATATAAACCGGTGGGTTTTAGTCAGTAAGAGTCTTAACACTCCCTTCCGCTCCACCCAGAGCGGG
Source organism: Hydraecia micacea (assembly GCA_914767645.1). NCBI lineage: Eukaryota > Metazoa > Arthropoda > Insecta > Lepidoptera > Noctuidae > Hydraecia > Hydraecia micacea. The sequence continues at coordinate 4,631,998 of OU611798.1, forward strand.
AGGGGTCATTTGATAATTTCCCATCCACAAAAAAAAAGGCTGATTTAGACAGGGTAAGTGTAAATTGAATTTGGAGTCGATACACAGTTGGCAGTCTGACTCCACTGACTCCAAATTCAATTTACACTAGGTAAATATCGGGTCAGCACTGACTTGTTTCGAGTTTGGAGTCAGTTACTTACCCTGTCTAAATCAGCCTTGAGGCGAGTCGCTGCGCAGTAACACATTCACGTGTCAGCGGGGGAGGGGGGAGGTACTGCGCAGCCGAGTAGCGCACTTCAGAGCCGTCATAAACCTTGAATCGGGCTGATTTTTGGAATGACCAATCACTACAAAAAAAAAAACTGGCACTCCGGGAGTGCCGGCAGAAGTGAAAACTTGAACAATTACGAAGTATTTTTAAAAGCATAGTAATTTTATAAATATGTTTGAAGGTAATTCTTCTCAAAGAAAATGTACCGCGCGTTGATGTCTTCATAATGACCAAAACTTAAAACAGGTCTCGGTAACGGTACCAGTGTCGCGAGTTCAATAGTTTTCCCATTTCAAAAAATGCCCAACGCGCCTAAAGAAGTTTTCACTTCAAACATATATAAATAAGGTTTTGAAATCTAACAAAATCTAATAAAACTTACTTTCTTTACAGGTTCAAGTTGGCGCTGGTGACTCGTCAGTACGACCAGGTGTTACACATGGTCCGCACCGCTAAACTCGTGGGACAGAGCATCATCGCCTATTTGCAGGAGAAAGGTAATTTTACGACTTTGACATAACAATGCCTTAAGGCTGATTTTATGAAAGTCCGATATAAAATTCGCTCTGTGAAGTAAAATTGATGTCAAACTGAATAAAAGACACTTTATTTGATATCAAATTAAAATAACATAAAACTCTCAACTTGTTACTGGAAACTGGTTAAAAAAAGCTTCACTTTCCAAAAGCTGTACAAAATTATTTCTATAGAGGTAATTTTCGTGTAACAGGTTACCCAGAAGTGGCGCTACACTTCGTAAAGGACGCTCGCACTCGTCTGTCCTTGGCTTTACAATGTGGCAACATCGATGTGGCTTTAGAAGCCGCCAAGAGTTTGGATGAGCCCGCTGCCTGGGACAAACTGGCTAACGCGGCTCTGGCTACAGGGAACCATCAGGTATGTGAAATCTACGATTTATAAAAGATCTCAGAAATAAATACAAAACATGATTTTGTTGATTTTTTTAAAGAATGACTTGGTACTTAAAATCAAATCATACGACCTACAAAAACGCCAAATACCAACAAAAAATGCTAAATACCAACCTTGTCTATATCTACATGGTCTCTAGATTACCTTGAAAAACCTTGAAATTAAAATCAATCAACCCTCCTTAGGAAACTTTTTGGAATGTCCAGTTCAATTTGTCTATTTTTTCTTGTAAATTTTTACTTTCAAAGGTACCAAATGGTCTAATTGAAATAAACAAATGGCGTGACTTCCCAAGAGGTATCGTGTTACCCAGTAACTGGGTTTTGAAGTCTGATAGGCAGTGGTGCCATGTTTTTACATGGAGCGACTGCCTATCTAAAACCATGGAGCGTATATTGTATTCAGTTGTATCCGGTTAGACTGGAAACCGATCCCAACATAGGCTAGGTAGACGAAATCATTTTGGACTACAATTTCCGGATAGCAGAGATGTGATACCAACGTAAAACGAACTTAGAAAAGCTATCAACAAAGCTCAAGTTCTTATAACAATAAACAATAAACCCGACTCATATGTTGTCAATTTTGTGTTATGAACTTTACTCTTGTAGGAATAAAGTACAAAATACAATAACTGGGTTGCAGGTGAGATGATGAAATATAATTGACTTTAAATTAACCTTTTCAGATTGTAGAGATGTGCTACCAACGCACGAAGAACTTCGACAAGCTATCATTCCTGTACCTCATCACGGGCAACCTGGACAAGCTGCGCAAGATGATGAAGATCGCCGAGATCCGCAAGGATGTGTCCGCGCAGTTCCAAGGTGCCTTGTTGTTGGGAGACCAGAGGGAGACTATCAGGCTGCTGAAGAATGCGGGACAGGTGAGGGGAATTATTAAACAAACTCAATGTATTATACGACAAGGTTCAAATTCCATTGTAACGACGGTTACGACGTTATTTAGGACCTTTTTGATACAATTTTTTTTTCTAAATAGTATAAACGAAGACGCTTTACGTCTGTTTTTGTGAGCGTTTGTTCTTCTAAACTACACTATGAATTTTGATGCGATTTTCAACATCATTTAGATTTTATTCCGAAAGCTACAGAAATTATATCATCAGATATATTTTGATCTTATATCGTCGCCCGCGTGACTAAAAGTTCTACCTCATTTTTTAGCTCGTTTGAGTTAGGACATCTACATTTTTCTATTCGTAATTCTTTACATTTTTCACTAACCGTCGTATCTCTATTTTATTTGGATCTCAAAATATAACCATTTTGTAAGGCAAAAAAAAAAATTAAAAGAATCACGAATAGAAAAATATAGTTGTCCTAACTCAAATCAGCTAAAAAATTTGATAGGACTATTAGTCATGCGAGCGACGACATAATAAAATGACTACCCAAAAATCAACTTAGTCACAAAATTAACTTATCAACATACTCATCATTACAAAAAAACTTTTATTTTGTGGCCGTCTATGGACCCCACATGGCGAAAAAAGAAACAGTTGTTCCATACATTATTGTTCGCATAACTCGCAACAATGTACACAGTGAGAACAGCTGACTGACCCAAAACACAGTTGAAGTTCAAGTTTCAGGAGGCCTACCACAAGCTCTTAAGGGGCTTACAGGACCTAAACGCAAAAAACGCAAGTTTTAGAAACAATAAAAGTAAATGATCGCCTACAGTAAAAAAAACCAAAAAAATATATGATATTCTTCAGGATAAATGCTAGGATGATAGTGTGTTGAAAACATAATACAACTTATTTGGTACGATAGAAAAAAATCATGAAGATACCTCTAAAAACTTTTTATTTACAACAAAATTCATACTAATATACATACAATCATTATGATTTTTTGTCAGATTATTCTACAAGCAACATACTAAAACTATAGTGTTTTAGTTTTTTTGTCCAAAGACTAGATTTTTCGTAAATCGATAATTGCTTCATATTTTGCAATAAATTACCAGCGTTGTGGCATCGCGCTTCTCTTTCTTTTCTATGCAGACCGACAAAGACCGCGCTTTAGGTCATGTAGTCCTCTTAACGCGATCCATTTTAGGACCTAAACTGAACTGTTCTTCTAATTCGTACCATGACGTCAGTTTAACGATTCAGTTTAGGCCGCGCCATCTGCTGACAGCGATTGTCCCAAACTGAGTCGCATGTTTTGGTTTCATTCATACTTGTTTGGTACCATGACGTCCATAGAGTAGCTCAAGCGATGCAGTTTAGGAACCTAAACTGAAATGTCTTGATTTTGAATGATTTTTAATTAGATCATGGTAGGCCACCTGGTGCCGTATTATGACGGTTTAATGCCATCATGATTACAGTGAAAGAGAGGGACGGAGCTATACATGACACCATCCCTTTTTCACACAGGAATCATGATGGTATTAATACTTCGTAACACGGCTTGTGAGTTATTTCAATTTACATCTTGTATAACTCGAGAGTTTTGTGTCAGCGAGACAGTTCAAAAATATTCGCGTTTCCCCCGCAGATATCCCTAGCCTACTTGACAGCTATCAACCACAAACAACACGAAGAGGCTGAACAACTGAAGGCGATGTTGGAAGCTGCAAACTTGCCCATCCCGGAACCGAACCCCGACGCACAGTTACTGAGACCGCCGCTACCCGTACACAATATGCAGCCCAACTGGCCTTTACTGGCGGTTTCCAAGTAAGTGCCAGTAACATGTCTACAGGATAGCCCGTTTACAGTTTTAGATGACTCCAAGGGCTTTCCTAAATACTAGCAAGTTTGTCTTGCAATTATTTACAGTTTAGGAGAAAAATATTTACATATTAATATAAAACGTGGTCAAATGGGTCACACAAGCACGTCTTTTGTCATTTGTCAATGTCAACTAATATGTGTTGTCTTTGGTTCCTGGCCCGAAAATCGAGCAATAGACAAAATTGTCAACATTTTTATTATTATTAAGCTGGAGTACGAGGCTTTTGACTACGTTGTATGTGTATATTTTGTCTTTTTTATTATTATTTTATGTTATTTTATTTGTAATGTGCGTTTAGTTTGTGCAGAATAAACTATTTTTCTTTCTTTCTTCTTTCTTTCTTTGAAATAAAGTTATTTTTGTAATAACGTACAGACACATCAAGCTACCCGAAACTGTCAAATTTTCCCAATCGACTTTAATTAAACCTTATACTTTAGCGATAAAGTTGAAAATCTATTAGCTTGATGTGCTGGCGTCTGTACTAACACGAATATTTGCGCATTTATAATCCAATTTTAGTGCCAACATTACAAAGAGGAGCCTTGAGTCCAATATTCGTTCCAATCGTCGATTCGTACCTCATTCCATTTAAGGCGTAGAATAGGTTTCAGCGAGTAGGCTTCGGCTCCGGTCGCCTTCCAAAGGTCTCTGACCCCATGGCAAATTATAATAAACTAGCTTCTGCCCGCGACTTCTTCCGCGTGAAATTTCTTGTTTACTGATCCACCCCGTCGTATCGCATCACCTGCCTGCGCTATTCGTTATCGCTTAGCGTTCTTTCTTTTTTTTTCTTTTTGCTCGGTTCCTTAGGATCGTAGCGTGATGTTATATAGCCTATAGCCTTCCTCAAGAGTTGGGCTATCAAATGCAAAAAGAATTTTACAAATCCGACTGGCAATTCCAGAGATTAGCGCGTTCAAACAAATAGACTCTTCAGCTTTATTATTAGTACAGATAAATAATAATTACAGGCCGATGTTATGAAGTGTGTGTATTCGCCAGGAGTTTCTTCGAGGTAGCGGGCGGCGCGCGCGCGGGCGCGGAGGCGGGCGGCGTGTCGGCCGCGCACGACATGGCCGAGCCGCTCGAGGCGGCCGGCGCCTGGGGAGACGACGACGAGCTGGACGACCATAAGGTCAGACACTCTTTGTTTGGGTACTGCGGGGCAGTTGAGTAACACACTATCAGTAGCCAATGGCTTTCATTTTGACAGTTCAACATTATTCATTGAGGTATTTACGTTGTTGGGCAGACAAATTTTTCGAACATATGAAGTAATGGATTAGCAATATCCTTCAAAATTATTCAGATTGTGATTGATAGTGTATTACGCAATTAGGGTGCTGGCCTAAAATGATGTGGATAAATTTTTCATCACTGTTTAAGCGCATAGCTACAGTCTATGCGCTTAAACAGTGATGACACCGAAGATGTGTCAGACCTTTTTTTTGCATTCTCTTTGATTAATACAATAATAAAATTCTTAAATTTTAGACACCTACAAGGGAATCGATGCCAATATTGGCTAGTTGTCACTTCTTTTACTTAAAACCTAATATAATTCTAGCGCAGCATCTTAAAGTTGTGTCTAATTTGGACCAGCTTCTATTCTCTTTTATTTTTCTTTATTGACGCAAAGCGTTTGTTAAAGTCCTTTCACAGTTATTTTAACTGATTTTACATCACTGTCCAAGTCACAGTGACCTTTATTCTCGTCGTAATAAGGTTGCTATTGGATTGCTACTGGCAGAGGTAAAATAACAACTGTAAACGGAACGTACTTTCATTCAGCTGCCAAGGGAGTTCCTTGCTGGAAACTTTGTCGCTAGATGGCGCTAATAGTTTTGCGTTGTCGCCGATTGGTCACTTCATTCAAGATGAATTTGACAAGTGACAAATACTTAGCGCTCTCTCGCGGGGAAGCTTCCATCAAACAACCCTTTTTAAGCGATGTAAATTATTGAAGTTCTGGCGATAATAAACACATTTGTGTGCAGGTTGAAGGCAATGAGGGTGAAGAAGTGATGGAAGACGCATGTGACGACGGTGGATGGGACGTCGGAGATGAAGACTTGGAACTGCCCGAAGAACTCGCGCCAGTCTCTGGTAAGTACAGGTTTATTTCCTTTAAAAGCCGTGTGGCCGATTTCCCGTCGGTAAAAATAAACTTCGATACCCTATTTATATTTAAGCCCCTTAGGGAATTAATTTTCAAAAATCCTTCCTTAGTGCTTTCGTTACATAAAGAACTCTAGTGCAAAACTTCATGCTTTTAGACCCAGCTGTGTCTGTTTAGGCTGTGCGTTGTCTGTCAGTGAGTGAGTGAATGAATGAATGAATGACTAAATTTAAGATTTTTGATAAATGTTTGTGCTATGTAGAATGTGGTGTACTAAAAACTATTTATTAATTAATAATTGTTTGGCGAAATGTGAGTCTGCCTAACACTTCGGGGAATACAGGCGTGCTGTTATCTAATCTGCATTCGTGATTTATTTGCCAAAAATGTAATATGAGTTTATGGAAAAATAACTTTAATTCCTACACAATAAAGTTCAGTTTACGCTACAACTTTAATTTTTTTTCTACTTTTTCAATAGTGCTAGTCACTTTGAAATCAACTTAGTTACCATTAAAAGAAAGTTGATATTTGTTTAACTTGAAATAACATCAATTTGAAACAATTAGTTTGAATAGACTATATTTATATTATGCAATTTTTTTATTCCAGCGGACATAGACGGCGGCGACGAGAGCACCGACTACTTCGTGGCTCCCAGTCGCGGCGCGGCCGCAGCACTGTCGGGCAAGCTGAAGACTGCGCACGACCATGTCGCCACCGGACAGTTCGAGATAGCGCTCAGGTTCATATTGTTCATTTTTTTGACGCGCTGTCGTAGCTGAGATTTGATCTAAAGAAAAAAGAAATTGTTTTGGGATGTTGTCTTTATTTTAATTCTGAACCTCGGATAAGTATTAAGTTTTGGAAAAACAAACTCATTGTAATACATCAAAAAGTTCAAATTCCATTGCAATATGTACTGGTACAGGTTGGAACAGGTATGTTCCAACACGGCATTGGGTCATCGGGCCATTGAGTGAAATAGTAGTCAAATGCGAGTTTATCAATAAGAATAAAAAAAAATATATTTATCTCCACAGATTACTAAACGAGCAAGTAGGCATCGTGAACTTCGAGCCGTACCTCGAAACGTTCGTGGGCATGTTCGGGCGCGCTCGGCTCACGTTCGGCGCGCTGTCGTCACTGCCGCCGCTCAACGCGCATCTACATCGGAACTGGAAGGAAGCCAGCGGGAAGGACCTACTGCCTGTTGTCAGTGAGTATAAAATACTGAGTTTTTGTACATAATTCATGTAATTGTCTGCCGTCTTTAATCCAAAGTATCATTGTGTAACCACAAACCATTACACATTGGATAGTTAATTGCAGCCACAAATCTTGTTGTTACAAATTGTAGACAATCAAATGAATTCTTATCGATGTATACATCTTTTTGAGGCTCTTTATTTGAATCCAGAATTCGAGATAATTATAAAGCTTTGGAACAACAACACACAATAAACACAATTTAATGATCGCTGGTTAAACTGTATTTTCCGACTTGTTAACCTGTAAGTCCGAGGCTGATAGTCGTGATAGCCAGAGGGCTAATAGTCAAGAGCCTCGACCAACACCTGAAGAGGCTCTCGGTTGGTCAGCTGGATCAAGGGCTTGATTCAGAAAGCAGTACTTCTGGGCACGGCTCGCATTGTCAGGAGGTTCCTCTCTCTGGAGCCCTGACCGCCGGTAGCTTGGACCCTAGTCCCGATACCGATGGGCTACTATTTTTTATATATTTTTTTATGTTCTAATTTTTTTAAATACTTATAATTTAATGTATTTATTGAAATAAGGAAATAAATAAATGTAAAAATAGTTTACAACGTATACTAATGTCAATGAACTAAATTTCATACAACGAAGATCAAATTCCATTGCAGCCAAATTTTCTTAGGACGTTTTATGCAAATGGTCATTCAAAAATCTACTTAGAATTCACAACGCTAAAGAGATAGTTGAGTGAGAGGTGAAACTTATTAATAAGAAACTCCTTTTTTCAGCCACTAAACTGAATGACCTAGTAACTCAGCTGCAACAATGCTACCAGCTAACCACGTCCGGCAAGTTCACCGAGGCCGTGGAACGTCTGCAACGCATCACCCAGTCTGTGCCTTTATTACACGTGGACACCAAACCTGAGCTAACAGAGGCACAGCAGCTGCTCAACATAGCTCGGGAGTATCTGCTCGGGTTGCAGATGGAGACTGCTAGGAAAGGTGAGGGCATCATCCATACTTCCATCACACTAATATTATAAAGGCGAAAGTTTGTGTGTGTGTGTGTTTATATGTTTTTTACTTCTTCACGCTCAAACGGCTGGAACAATTTCAATACAATTTTGTATGGAGGTAGCTGACACTCTGGATTAACATATAGGCTACTTTTTATCCCGATATTCCCACGGGATCGACATTTACGCGGGTGAAACCGCGGGGCGCCGCTAGTATACTAATCTATTCATTATAATGCGAAAGTAACCCTTGTCTATCTGTTATCTTTTCACGCCTTAACGGTCGAACGGATTTGGACGAAATTTGACACAAGTAGACCATGAGCTGAGTTAGGACATGGGATTTTTTTAATCCTCTTATTTTTCTTCATTCTCGCAACGGAAACGCGTTGCGAGAATTTCCGATGGCAACGCCAGGCGAAACCGCGCGTAAAAGCTAGTCTACTAGTATTATAATGAGAAAATGTTTAATTTTTTGTACGTGTTTGTTACGCTTTCATGCTAAAACGGCACAAGGGTAGACCATGACCTAGGTTAGGACATAGCATACTTTTATTCCGATATTCCCACGGAATCCAGTAGTATGCAGGTGAAACCGCGGGGCGCAGCGTCGTTTATAAAATGCTATGGGAGCCCTCGAAATTCCAATTTACTTACGTTTTTTTTTTGCAAATTGTAAACATTTCCACTTTACGAACCAGCCATAAGAGATATCAATAACATCTTTGATCTGCCAGGAACTTCTTGAAATATTAATCTTTATCATCACCTCCACAGCTATGCCGAAAAACACGCTCGACGAGCAAAAACGTACATGCGAGATGGCAGCCTACTTCACCCACTGCAAGCTGCAGCCAGTCCACCAGATCCTGACCCTCAGAACAGCTCTCAACATGTTCTTCAAGTTGAAGAACTACAGAACAGCAGCTTCCTTCGCCAGACGACTGCTTGAACTGGGCCCGAGACCTGAAGTGGCACAGCAAGCGAGGAAGATCTTGCAAGCGTGCGAGAAATCCCTTACAGACGAACATCAGCTATTGTACGATGAACATAATCCTTTCAACATCTGCGGCATCAGCTACAAACCTATCTACAGAGGAAAACCCGAAGAAAAATGCGCCCTCTGCGGTGCTAGCTTCTTGCCCGAACACAAAGGCAAACTGTGCCCAGTTTGTGGTGTCGCAGAAATAGGCAAAGATGTGATTGGACTAAAAATCTGCCCCCTACAGTTCCAGAGATAAATAATAAACGTTGTCTTTACCTAATATAATTAATAATAATGAAATTATTGTGTAAGATTTATAGAATAAAAGTATTGTATCACGTTTTTTTGTAATAATTTATTCCGTAACAGCAGAGAATACTTAAAACTATTTACAAATTAATTTTATTTCTAAATCTTTGCATTGATTCTTCTATACGTCTACCGGCTTGTCTTCCTTAGTTCTGAAAAAGAAGAAAGTTTATCATTATTATGTATTATTCAATTATTAAACGTAAGCATGTACATACAATATTCTAATATGTATAGTGAAACAATAAATTCTTGCAAAGCTTTAATTTTTCTTCGCATTTCCTACATACAATATGGCGGATGAATCATGGCCGGTCCGAACTTTGCGCAGAAGGGTGCGCAATACACTTTTTGGGAACCAAATGGTGACATGAAGCGAGTGTGAGTGAGAGTACATGCGCGAAAGTTCGGAGAGCCTATGTTCAGTGTTCGTAGTGTAATGTAAGCAGTTTCTATTCTATGAGGTTCTATTCTATGTGGATAGAATAGAACCTCATAGAACAGAAACTGCTCTCGTATCAGCGCGAACAATCCACTAACCTTGTTTTGTATTTACAAAACAGTATACATCTGGACTGAACATTTGCATTGGTCTGAAATAGTCTGAGGGGCAATTCTAAGGGGGCTTTGAGTGGCGGGAGGGGAAATCAATCCGGCAAATATCATTTTCTTGTAATGTATTGGAATGACCTACCGAAAAGCTTAGGTCAATCTTTTTGGAAGTCGTAGAAATACGAAGCGCGATTGCCACTTGTCTGGGCCTTCTGGTCCAGGGAGGAACTGCCCCTCTTGTGCCCCGCCCCCTTTGCTACGCACATAGCACCCTGCGTAGCGACCAGCCCATTGGCTCAAGACCCCTTGAGCTATAAACTATTACCAACCTATTATTAAGCATGTCCTGTATCTCGTCGAAGGTCTTGCCTTTCGTCTCTGGGAGCAGCGTGGCTGAGAATAAGAATCCTATGCCGCAGCACACGGCTAGGATCCAGAATGCTGTGTAGATGCCGTAAGACGCTTCTACGTCCCGGAAGAATCTGGTTATAAAGAAAACTTTTAGTTTACGAGGTATTTTTAAATTAACTGGCGAAACTTCGTCAATAAAATGACTCGGGTCTATTTGTCTATGTGACAATACTGACAATTAGAATAGATTTGATGGAAATTGTTGTCAAAAGTGGTAAAACAATTACGAGGTCGATCGACTGTACGAAATAGTATAAAAAACGATTTCTTAAACAACTGGTTATGGAATATGCAGTCAACGCGTCCATGCCACGAGTGGTTACTTATTTGTTTTTAAGTGAAAACTTCTTTAGGCGCGTTGGGCATTTTTTGAGATGGGAAAAAGACCATTGAACTCGCGACACTGTTACCGTTACCGACACCTGTTTTAAGTTTTGGTCATTATAAAGACATCAACGCGCAGTAAATTTTTTTGGGAAGAATTGCTTTCAAAAATATTTTTATAAAATTACTATGCTTTTAAAAATACACACGAAATTTTTTAAGTTTTCACTTCTGCCGGCACTCCCGGAGTGCCACTGATTTTTTATCATAATTATTGTCTACGTCTGTGAACTGTCGGCAGTTCATAAATAGGCCATGTGTACTTATTTCTGCACTTTATTTGACACAATTTGAAATCCCCTTACTAGGACGGCATAATAATGCTGTCAACGCCTTTACGTCGTAACAGTAAGGGTGATTTTCGTAAGTCAAGTGTACACCACATACCTAGACCTACATAATATTTACTGGGAAAGCAATTATTTATTAGTGTAGGTACCCTGTCTGACCTATTATATGGGCGGTCTTTTTGCTCAAGGAAAACAATATTTGAAAGAAAGGAGATAATACAAAACAAAATACTTATAGTCTGGCGTTTACATCTTTGGCAAATTTAGAAACGCCGGGCTTTAAGTGCTGCACACAGACATGTGGGGTGGATTTAATAAGTTTTGTAAACTTTCAAAAGTATCAATTTGTACTTTTATTAATTAAGAAATAAGAATGAACATACCTAGTCCACACAAATCCCGCTAGCCAGCACATGAAGGAACAGATCCCGCCGGCGAGACACTTTGTCTTCACTGGGAACATTTCCGCCACCAGGATCCATGGAACCGGACCCACGCCTTACATGTTAAGGAGAAATATGTAATTAGGCTGATTACAACCTGCACACATACATTCATTGATTGTACATTCTTTCATTGTACATTGTTTCATTTGTACGCCTTGCAAGGCAGCACATAGTGACACAAAATTATTTTTATTATATCCATCATGTACGACTACATTACACCTATGTGTACAAATAAATATATTTGAATTTGAATTTAGTGTTGATTTTTCCAACGCCAGATAACTTTATCGGAGGAATGTTTTTGAATTTTTGACAGTTCTTCCATACAAAAACTGTCTGAGGAATGGCTTTTAAGGGTGTACGGTTAGCATTTTATTTGAATTTTTTTAGTAACATTAATTTAGTGAAGATTTTTATTAAATATTATTTAATCCTCGTTGATCTATAGTCCGCGCGGAACTAGTTGGCCGCGCCTTAGGTACGTGAGCGGTGGGACGGAGGGGCGGGGGCGCATTACTCAGTACGTGCGTTGTGAACCGCCGCCTCACGTGTGTGTCCACTGAGGCGGACAACTAGTTCCGCGCGGACTATAGTGCAAGCAAGTGCTACTGCTGAGCGAAGATTCCCGGGTCGGGCACAGTGTTGTTGGGTTTTTCCATCTGAAATTTCTCAGTAGCAGCTTGAAGTCTGGATTTGTGCTCGGTTGATGGCAATATGCTCGCCCCCTATTACATGGAACTTAAAAATAACTGGTGAAATGTAGGTGTTCTATAGGATACATCTCTGCTTAACCTTTCGAGAAATACAGGCGTGATGTTATGTTTTATTATATAACCATTACCATTTATTTTATTAACATTCAACATTAGGTATAAGCAGAGGCGTCTACAGCTCGCCCCCTATCACACGAGACATAAGACAGAACTAATCGAAATATGGGACGAAATGAACTTACCCAAAGTGAAGAGTATCATGTAGACGATGAGACACAGCAGCGGCAGGAAGGCGATCGATGTCATGTCATATTTGTAGTACGAGTCCAACAGTGCGTACACGCCGATCAGAGTCTGTCGACAAACAGTCAGTGATAAATGGTGTAAGTACTTAATGGTATTTTGTAAATAAGTTTAAAAAAACACGAAATATTTCTAAATTAGATGAGGTCCAGCTTTTCTTATCCGGTACCTACTCAAAGACAAACCGAAACAAACTCATTGTGTCTTCGGAACCTTCGTGCCTCTACTTTTTTCATCCACATGTCATAGTGTAGCATCACATTGGTAGGTATGTCTGGGGTGCAGCGAATGTACTAGTATCTGCCGTGCTCCCGAATCACGGTACTGGCGACATAACCCTCCGTTCTTCTCAGACGGAGGGTTCCAATCCAATGAGGATTTCCCCACGAGAAAAAAAATGGTACGCTCTGAGGGAAAAATAGATGGACCCGTTATGCACATAGAAAACACTTACCAAGAATATAGTAAGTCCTAGTGAGGTGGTCCACATGAGCAGCTTCCTTCCTAGTCGGTCTACCACTAGCGGGGTGATGCAGCTTGTCACCACCTAGTAACAAACATCATTATCAAGTTTTGGATCAACCAACTCTTTGTTCTACACGACAAAGTTCAAAAATTCTATTATAACCTTTTATTTAGGACTTTTCTGAAATCTAGTAGTAGCGACAGCGATTGGCTCTTGCTTAGCGGCTATGGATCAAGAGGTCGAGGGTTCGAATCTTGGATGGAGACTAAATAAGTTGGGTTTACTGTCTATTCTCAGTACAAGCCTGGAGTTAGGAAGTTGTTGGAGTGACATCCTAGTACTTCGGGGACCACATACAACTGGTCTCCCACAGGTTTGTCAGATTACCTAAGGACGATGAGAGAGAGGGAAGAGGGAGTGCACTTGTGTTTGTGCACACACTTTGCACTATAATAATTATTATCTCCTGAGTTTGGCTAGTCTCTAGAGCAAAAATTTGGTCGGAAAGACGGTAGGTATACAGAGTGCAAAAATACTGCTGATCTAAACTTGTACGGAACAGCTGATTATTTTTCTCGTCTTCATGTTTGGTCCCATAATATAAAGTGGTTCATAATGATAAGTTCACCGAACCTTTTTCGGGTTATCGGTTATTTCAATTTCACCTTGCAGTAAGCTCACCTGCACGACTCCCATGATGATTGTGCCATCTGAAGGCGACAGGTTGGTGCCCACCTTGGCCAGCAGTTCCTCCATGTAGAACAGAAGCACGTCGATGCCCGACAGCTGCAGTAACATCGCCAGGAATACGCAGATTCCTGTAGTTTGTAAAAACATATTTAGTATATATTATTAACATATTCAGTTTCGGTGTCTCTATATCTGCATTGTTACGATTTTCAGGATATAATAGCTTTTTCGATGATTCTTTATTTCTATCGATATTTCGATGATCAAACAGTGTTTTTCAAAACCCTGATTGATTTTTTGTTTTTTATCACCTGCCTTCTTGGTCGTTATTTTTTTTCTTTCTTTGTTTCTTTCAAATATCCTTATAAAACAATTCACATTCTTCGGAGAATACAGAATCACTTAGGTACTTATTTAGGTCTTCATGGTCTTGTCAAAAATGGCAAATTACTTACAAGCTTTTTTTTAAAAATCTACTTGTCAGTCCTCAGAATCATTACCTTCTACGATTACGTAAGTTCCTGTTAACTTACTTGGTAGATAATTTTAAACAAGTTCTGTTCTATTTTTTAATGTATCGGGTGAGTTTTGGGTATTTCGATATCGTAAAACAGTTTGCGATTGGTTGAATGATTCATCAACAGCAAATCGCAGCAATTACGCGCGCTTGGCAATTTGTCACATGAATTTTGCGAACATTTTAGTTCGAGAAACTGGTCGCTGTTCTAGTTCCTTACCTAGAGCTTTGACACTGCCTCTGGTGGCCCAGAGGTCCTGGATCTTAGGCGGGTCCTTGTACTCTCGCGCTACGATGGCCTGCAGACCCTCCAGTTCGGTCTGAACTCCCTCCTTGGTTGTGCCGCGAAGGGATTGGAGGATTTTTGACGCTTCCTCCATTTTCCCTGAAAAAATGCGAAAAATTTAAGAATAGCCTTCAAAGTTTTGAGCACCTACTAGTCTATTTATAGTATAGTTTATATAACCATTCTTTGATTATGTAATTGTTCAATTAAAACAGTAAGAAGGTAAGGAAGACAATCAGAAAACAAAGTGGTTGTTATTACTACTAATATTATTATTTGTGTTTATGTGTGTTACTGGAGCAGTAGGTATTTATTCATACCTACTTAAGGCGGCCAACTTTCCGAAAACTGAATGCGGGACTTAAGCTTTCGTGAATGGGGGGGGGGGGTTAGGGATTAGTAGATGTAATTACCAAAAAGTTTTTGGTTTTTGTCACGGCGGCGTGCACTAATTTCGGCGTGTCTAATTTTCAAAATCAAAACAATTCCATTACTCGTGCGCCCCTTTCCCGCTCTTACGCCTCATGAGTTCAGTAGAGAGAAAGAGAACGAGATTAGCGCGTGCGCGATACGCTTGTCGCTATTATAGGTAATCTGTGTTCCTACGCTGTTGACCGTGCGCGCGTGTGGGTGTTGTGTAGAAGTGTGGTAGAAAAATAGGGATGCGGGACATGCGGGACGCATACAACGTTTTACGGGACTATTTTACTAATAATTTCAAAGCGGGATTTCGTCTAGCATTACGGGACGGTCCCGCAAAATGCGGGACGGTTGGCCGCCTTATACCTACTAAAAACAAAATATTAAGTCACCGGGTGTCGACATGAAACGTCAAACTTTAAAACGAGACCGGGCTGTGCCACGGATATGAGCGACAGAGACGACGCTCTACAATAGTCGTAAAATTCAATGTGCCGTATTTACAGCTGAGCTAACTTTAGTACAAGTTTAAACCTTCGAGCCAGTTTTTGTATTTAGAACCTTATTTCGACTGAGATAAAGTTCTTAATACAAAATTGAAAACTTAGACTCGACATAAAACTAGTTTTTGTATTTAAAACTTAAACTTTGTCGGAATTAAGTTCGAAATAAAAAAAAAGGCTCAATGGTTTACATTACACCTACGTCTACAGATGAAATCTTGCTTCGTAATAAGGCCCTTTGAAGGCAGTGTTCCCATAAAATCAGTCTTACCTTTATAAACCAAGTAGAAGGGCGTCTCCGGTATGTACCAGGTGCAGGGCACGTACAGCAGCGACAGAATCCCGCCAGTAGCCGTCAGGCCCCAGTAAGAGGTGAACGGACCGATGGCGTAGGCCAGCAGGAAACCAACGTTGATGAATAGGAGGAAGAACGCGCTTAGAGCGCCGCGGATTTTGTCCTGGAGATGATGGATACGTTTTTAAAACTGAGGAAAAACAGGAGGACGTTCTCAAGTCGATGCGTACTCTTTGGTGAAGTATGTTTGAAGTGAGCTGTTCCACTGGATGCTAAGGATTAGCGCTATTGATAGCTCACTTCACCTAAGTCTTCGGTGAGACTTTTTCAGAATATAGATCGAAATCAAATTTAAAATACTTACTTTATTTCACATAAACCTACATGATCACTTGAAAGTCAGAAGTTATGTGCACGGTTCCAATTCGTCGTTTCATATGGAGAAGAAGCGGCAAGAAATTCAACGATCACCTGGATCATTGCAAAAATCCCAGTTTGTTTAGGACGATTGTAAACTTGAATGCTGATTGGCTAGTCTAAGTGTTAACCAAAATCAAGAATCCTTATAATCCTATAATGTTTCCAATACTGGGACACAGCCTCCACTCTGTGAGAGGGAGTGGGCCATAATCCAGCACGCGGGCCCAGTGCGGGTTTGTGGATGTCACACGTCTTCGAATATTTGGTTCTAGGAATCTTTGGTTTCCTCACGATGTTTTCCTTCAGCGTTTTGAGAGCAGTGGTGATGAAATAATTTACACAAAGTAAAAGGCCTGTCTAAGTTCGAACCAACAACACGTAAGTTACCACTGGGCCACCACTGCTCTCCTCTCATCCAGAATCCTTAAAATAGTGAAATATTTATTTTTCCAATTATTGTATCCTACGACATATTGTACAATGTTTCTTACCTCAGCGATCTCCCCAATATAGATAGGCACGGTCGCGAACATCATGCCTGTGGCGCATCCCCACATGATCCTGGCCACGTACAAGGTGGTCAGGTTAGTGGTGACGCCGGCCAGCAGCCATCCCAGCAGCAGGGGCACGTTGGAGCCCATGATTATCCATCGCCGCCCCACGTGGCGGGACAGGGGGACGGTTATTAGAGGACCTGGGAGAGAACGAGGGGATTACTATACAGTTGTGACTGTTCAAGGCTTAAAAGTTTGGCGGGTTGGTTTTCAATGGAAGTGATGAATAGTAACAAACAGTATAATCATCCTATAGTGTTCCCACTACTGGGACACAGGCCTCCTCTCTTCGAAAGGGAGTTGGCTGTAATCTACCACGCGGGCCCAGTGCGGGTTGGTAGATGTCACATGTTTTCGAATTTTGGGTTCTTGGACATAGACATCTTCAATTTTTGGTTCAAGACGATGTATTCCTTTTGAGAGCAGTGGTGATAAAATAATGAACCGAAGTAAAGCGCCTGCTTGGGTTCGAACGCATGACCCACAACTCCATCACTAGGTACCACTGGGCCACCACTGCCAAAAAATCAGCACAGACCATAAATTATGCATATTACTTATGTCTTTGTTGTATTGGGCTTTGAACCAGTTAATACTTAATAATGATGCACTTAGTGATGACAAAAGGACAGATCTGTGAACCGATTACTAACGTGTCCACGGTAAACATTGGCTCAGAGGTTTCTATGTTAGGGCTTCTTCGTCGTATCGATGATTCCTAATTATAATATGAGTTTTGGCCAGAATTCAGCCACATCGACCACGTCAGCGTGGGCCTCGCAAAGGTCTTCCTTAGTCCAGCTGTTATTGCACATAGAGCATGACGAGAGGTGGAGTATCGTTTATATTAGCTAAGTAAAATAATTCTTCCTTACCCAAGAGTCCTCCGAGCACTAGAAGCGAGGCTACCCAGGACGTCTGCTGCAGTGTTGGCACTTGGGGCAGCGGCGAACTTTCGAGCCGCTGCAACTGTGGAAGCACGGGGGACGTCCATCCCATTGACATTCCCGTACACAGACTCCCGTAGCTTGCTGGTGTGGGGAAGTAAATAAAAAATTAAAAAAGCATTATAAAACCAGACTATAACTAAAACGCTTTTCAAGGTGGCATCAAATCTCTGATTGTACAGACGCCAGCACATCAAGCTACTACAGTTTGTCGATTTTCTTTAATAGATTTTCTACTTTATCTCTAAAATATAAGGTTCAAAATTGATTGGGAAAATTTGACAGTTTCGAGTAGCTTGATGTGCTGGCGTCTGTGCAAAATTATCTGCCAAAATGCACAGGCTGGCAACTGCATCAGACTGCTTGAAACGTGTTCTTTTACAGAATAGAAAACTTTTTTTCAGACAGGAGTCCATAGGGTTAGTAACAATTTTACTGACTTAACTTCTAGTGTTAGTAGATTACAGACACAGATTAACGTATACAATTAAAAATTCAATGTGGAGCTGCATCCACCTCCGCAACATCGGGGAATCCCACCGATCTGCGAACACACTGAGAATATTGTTGGTCTACACCAACAATATTCTCAGTGTGTTCGCGACTACTCGCGAGCACGCGTCTTCAGGGATGCATTCCTAATCATAATCAGCCTATAATGTTCCCACTGCTGGGACACAGGCCTCCTCTCAGTGAGAAGGAATGGGCCGTAACCACGCGAGCCCAGTGCGGGTTGGCAGATGTCACATAATGTCTTCGAATTTTTGGTTCTAGGACATGCCGGATATTCCTAATAATGACGGCAAAACCATTAATGTTATTATCCGCAAACATCCCTGATGCACTACAGTGCCACGGCAGCCGCAGCAGCACTCTCTGTGTGAAGTTGACTCACAGGCTGCACGTATACCTAATAGGTACAGTCCGATTCAAACTTTATGGCGGCTCGGAACATGAGGCGAGTCGCTGCGCAGTAACAAATTAACCTATCAGCGGGTGTGAGGGGGGAGGTACCTACTGCGCAGCGAGTAGCGCACTTCAGAGCCGTCATAAAGTTTGAATCAGAACCCTAATTGCGTAACACACTGCGTATCAATCACAATCTGAATAATTTTGAAGGATATTGCTAATCCATCGCTATGGTCTGCTCAGCAACGTAAATAGCGCAATGAATGTTGTTGAACTGTCAAAATGAAAGCCATTCCTACTGATAGCCTGTTACGTAATTACCCCGCAGGCTGTACATCGTGCAAACCTGTGGGGTAATTGCGTACGACCTTCGTAGCGTAGCGTTTATTGTAAAGCTTTTAGTGTGTTATATTTTTGGAACCGTCTCCTCAAGCCCTTTAATTTAATACCCCACATAGTCCAGCGGGGTAATTGCGTAACATACTATCAGTAGCAATGGGTAGATATAAATTATATCGGTAGACAAAGGAATTCGTTAGTATGGAATGAACGCCACGTGGTCGTAACTGTCATAAGAATGACAGTTAACAGTTTATGTATAAGACTAAGCTTGTAATCATAAAAAATGTATCTACCTACCTAGCTAGCTATTGTAGCTAGTTAATATTCCTAATTACCATTATCTAAAGCTTAGATCACGGTAAAGTAAGCAACCCAAGTTACAATTCTACTTCCTAACTTGTAATATTGTCACGAATGTAGTGAGCCAGAGCACAGCCAGAGATTGTCAACCTTTTTTACGAATATGCTAAATGGAGCACTTATATCATAGGGGCTGGGGGCAAGTCCCGAACGTTTTCTAATCGAATGCATTTAAATCTGTCTCAATCTGACAAAATACCTGTATTTTGGTCTTTGTACTATAAAGAACTTATTAATTCCATGTTTGTTCTACATTTTTGACATTGATTGTCGCTGAGATGAGATGCGACTAGATTTTTAAAACTTTTAAACTCAAATTCAAAGCTATTATTTCAATCAAACCATTACAAAACCAATCTACCCCTACCTCACCCCCACCCCTACCTTTAAATTTAACCATCTTGTAAAGGAGTCGAACCCAATCCAAAGCGTAGTATTGGTCCCGTCCAATGACGTTATATATCATTGGTCCCGTCACGTAAAAGGGTAAGGCCGTGTAAAATTGTACAATTCGTTTTTTTTTTTGTCCCAAGAAAGTATGTGTTAATAGCTCATTAAATACCGTCCTGACATCGATAATATTGTGGCAACTGATTATATGAATCATGAATTAATAGTGATCATCGATAAATTTATCATACCATGCAATTTACTATTTCTTTTTGTATTTTTAAAAGTTGTAATTTTTTCTTCCCATACAAAATAGCAATGTCCCAAATACATCTCTTGGGTATTATGTATAAAATATTTTGAAAAAAATGTCTTCTAGCGCTAAGAAGTAGCTTTTAATGAATTTATTACTAATTTTCCTCTATAACGCTCGTATTTTGTTAATTTAACTATGTTTCTATAAAATTTTATTTGAACATAAATATGTGTCCCGGATTTTCATGTCGCAAGCGTTACGCTAAGAGAGTTACTAAATACTGGCTTAATATGCGTGTATCCAAAGCCGAATAAGATTTCTTAGCACGGCAGTACTGATGCACATAATGTCAGAATGTAAAAAAAAAAAAAATCGTCCAATCGTCCACTTGATCCGGATTTTTCTGTGTGTTGAACGAGTTGTCCCAGGTTATTTTGTGGCGTTAAAATACCAATTTCGAGGTTCGTATTGCATATTTGCATTATTTTTATGCGTTCCGCTCATAGCTACATTATTACTTTAAAGAAATAGCTTGGGCTGTGGTAGTAATCTGCTTTTTTATAAGAGATACTAGATTTTTAGTTTAGCTTCGCAACATTTTTCTGTCGCGAGTGATACCGAACGTTACTAGGAGAGTTACGTAACACTCGGGACATAATTTAGGCAGAGTTTACATTCAGGGAAGAATTATTCACGAGAGATTTTTAGAATTGAACCAACTTTTTGCTTATTATATACATTGTTTTTTTTTTCATGATAAATGATTAATTTTGACCTGCTAGAGGTTTTTGACTGAACGAAAAGGACACAAGCTCATAAAAATATACTTATTTTAATTTATATGTACCTAACCTAAATAGGCAAAAACAAAAGAGTTCAGCACCTATTTCTTCTCTGTTTGTCAACCGTTTTTCTTTTTTTGTTGAGCTATAATTTTATCACAAAAAAAAATTGGAACAGTTAATTGTTTTTCCTTTTTATTAGTTTACTTATATGGGTTAACTGGTTTCTATTCGAACACCTAATTTAAAAGTCTAGTTTACTATCGTAACATTGTATGCAGGTGGTGAATGGGCATGTTATTTCATTTTTTCAGATGGCTCCGTTATCGGCCGCCGAAAAACAAAAGAGATATAGAGACCGTATGCGGCAGAGTAATCCTGAAAAGTTCTGAAAAACTGTCATACTTAAAAAAAAAAACATTACTAGTAATAAATTTTTTAAACATGTCTTTTTTTATTTTTAAATAACCATCGAAATTAATGTTCTAATTTAGTTACCAGTGAAGAACGTGTCAAAAAAAACGAATTCAACAACTTAGGTTGATTGCTGAATTAGTTTATTACATTGTAGACCTAGCTTTAGATGGGTCGCGAGCGTTACTGCGTTACCGTGTGTTACTAATTGATTAATGTCTTAAGAGTTACTATGTACATAATTAGACGGCCTTACCCAAAAAGAACGCTGGCATTTATCTGCGCACTGAGCGATTTAACCTCTCTGCTCGACAAGATTTTGACAAGTGACACTGGTGACACATCAGCTGACTCGACGGGATGTTGCGAATTACGTCATGATTTTCCGGAATTTACATCAACTTTCAGCATTCGAATTTATTAACAAAAATGTGTTACCGCGCCTATTTCGTACAATAACTTTGTGGCAAACATCTTTAACTATATGCTGAGGTCGGTCAAACCGCGTCATTCTACTGCGAAAGTTGTATAAAATAGATATTACTACACCTATACAAAAGGTAGGCACCTTAAAATCGCTGAAAATATGTACATAAACCACCTAAGCTCTTGATGAAAATATGCAAAAGGGAAAAATAAAGATATTGTCATTCACTCTGCATTATTACTTTTACCATTTTTCGTACATAAACTACAAAAAAAACATGATCAAATCTTGATAAAAATTATAAAAAATTGTGTTGCGACGTGACAGTTCTTAGTGCCGACCATCCATCCAATTTTCTTATTCCGATTCAAACATTTCATAAAGCCTAATCGATAATCGGTACCTATTAAAAAAAAATGTAGAAACTGAATAAAAACTCTTTGGTATATTTTTCATGAATTTAATTATTTTTCTAAATATAATAAATAATTTCATTACACATACAGTGTGCATAAGGGTGTAACTTTTTATGGTTCCCTACGTCCGAATGAAACAACGGAACCCTTATAAGATCACGCGTGTGTCTGTCTGTAGGTCTGTCACGACCGATTTGTTTCGAATCTACTGAACCGATTAAGTTGAAATTTGGTAGGTAGGTACACAAATAAATTTCTGTGACTCAAACACGGACGTGTGTCATAAATAAGTAAATTTTGAATATGGGTTCACTTTTTGGGGTCACATAGAAAATTTTAAAAAGCTTTGCTTACTGTAGGTACTGTGTGATATATCAAATGAAAAGGCTTGTCGTGAAGGCCACAAATATATTTTCATAATAACTAAAAAAAAGTTAAGCAAATCTCTCAATATACTGCGTACATACTTACATTTGGTCATAGGTAGTCAAAACATGTTCGGGATGTTATATTCAATTTAAGAGCGTTTATCACGTACGGCATTTCATACAGACTTTGAAGCCCTTATTTTTCGAAATGAATGAACCGATTTAAATTAAACTTCATACGCATAAGCAGGATACAAAGGTCTAAAAAGTTAGTAAAGAACATTGTCGAAATGTCTTATTTAAAAAAAGATAACTGGATATTTCTATGTCTATGGAAAATTTAAAATCGGTCTAATTTGGCTGTAACACTATTTTTCGAAAATATTCTGAACTAACTTTTTAGACCTTTGTATCCTGCTTATGCATACGAAGTTTCATTAAAATCGGTTCATTCAATTCGAAAAACAAGGGCTTGAAAGTTTGTATGAAATGCCGTACGTCGTAAACGCTCTTAAAGTTGGTATTTTATAAATGTTATGCTTAAAATAGTTGTTATAAAAATAAGATTTTTGGCATTTTCAATCTCGTATAGCAGCCAAGGGGTTAATTTCAGACTTTCGCTGTAATAGTAAGAAATGCTGAAGATGTTATTCCCCATAAGAAAACAGTACTTTTCTTTTCTGGCCGGCACTTTAATTTATGGGTACGTTATGAACTTATGAATGATGAGTTTATGAAATACAAACTTATTTTTGCAGTTGATCAAATTAATTATATGCATTGTGCATGCGTAAATATTCAACCCAACTACGGAACCTTTCACTGTGCCGACTGTGCGTGGTCCGATATAAACATGGTCAGTTTTTTAAATTTCGTTGGTAACCTACCACAAAAAAAATCAATTTATTACTCAAGTAAACTAATAGAAACAAAAACTACCAAGCTCATACAACTAACAAAACATATTGAAATGTAAAGTGATTGCGGAATACCCAATTTATACAATTAATAATCATCATTCCCAAACTTTTGCTAATCCTACCTAAAAAAATGTATACTGGGCATTCTGTAGCAAACTATTAGAAAGTATCAAAAATAAATAATTGTACAATAAATAAAAATAATTTTAAGCGGCGAGCGCATTCCGAAGATAAATATTCAAATATAGAAACAATTCGGCGCGAAATTAAATAAATGACTATGGTCAAAGGTCCTCAGGTATTGACTCAGTTTCAATATAATGTCCAAAAAACTATTAAAATTACATTAGAAAAGCATAAGTCATTATTATAAACAATGCTTATTGTATTTAATGCTTAAAATAATTTTATTTCAATTTCCGAGTATCGATTTCCGACATTCGACATGATTAATTACCCGAGTCAATCGAAATAAAAAAAAAAATCGTTTAGCATAATCGCTTTCGCACATCATTACGATAAAAAAAAACAATAATGGACGGCGATTTTGTACACAAATTGAGTAGTGGTAATGAATCATACGTGTTATTGGACCTGTGTTTTAATATTACGTTAAGATTTGGGAATTTTCGTGTCGTTCATAATATTTTCAATAATATTTGTCTCATTTTAAATCTTATCTACATGTGTGTGTGTGAAATTTGTGAAAAGTAAAAATGTAAACACGCACGATTGGCGCGAAACTTCGACATTAGATATCAAAAAACTTCATTACCACTACCTATTTAACTTGAACAATGGAAGAATTCGTCAAATAATTAAATGATGTATTATTCACTGCCCCTGTGGTGGAGTTTGGATGTTCGAAATCCCCAAATTTTATGTTTTTTAGCCTCGACCGCCACTGTCAACAAAATGGCGATTATCACATTTACAGACTTGAATTTAATAAAGGTAAATTAATAAGCTTGCGCTCTAAATATGAAATATTTAATGGCGTTAACAGATGAGTTTTTTATCCAATTTTCTTAATTAACGCACATTCGTACGATTTGATGGGTAGCATAATAAATATTTACATAATCAATGTAGGGTGTCGTATGTCGTAATTCTTGGGTCCGAAAGGGGTCATTACCGAGCAGGCGGAGGTTCGTGTGTTCGGGTCCTTTCGGGGGCGCTACCGAACTATACGGTTAATGATCAAATTGGTGCTATGAAGGGAGCGCGATGTTAGTAAAGTAACTATTATGATTCTACAATTACACTTATAACTTTGGGACAATACTGTACCCGTGCGCAGTCGTGTACTGTCGCTCAGCGTTCTTTTTACGTGACGACAGCTGTAGGACCCTTGGAGAAGAACGGGCAAGAAATTCCATGGAGGCATTAATTACATGAGTTGCCCTTCAGGTTACAATGTTGCCTTATTTTAGTACCGTACCTATTTAAGGTTTTTGACGCGCGTAATTCTATCCCTTTCATGGTTTAGATTACGTGATCACTGTGATCAGTCACACTTTCAAGCTCTTCGGAGGGACTCGGGCCGCGGCTCTAAGCTTGAGAACCACTGATTAATTCTAATACAGGTAGTTATTAACTTTATTATAATTATTTACAAGGTCGCAGTGTGCGTGTACTTACTTATATTATATGTATAATACAACCACATTGCTATGTGGTGTCAACATTATTAACTACGTGCTGACATCACAAAAAAGAGGTTTTTTGTTCTGCTACAACGCACTACGCAGCGTTTGATTCTAATTAAATATTGTGTTATATTTTTAGGTACCTATGTATAGTAGGTACACGCGACGACACATCAAGCTAGAAATTTCCAGTTTTAGCTGACCTCGCATTTTATTTGGATTTTCGTACAATCAGAAGTCAGCTTGTACTGGAAATGTATAACTTGATAATTCGATAAAGGCTCCTGCAGACAGGTGCAACGCGACTCTAGTAGAAAAATTTCTCCCTAAGACGACCCACTGATCGAAAACTCAACTCTTAGCGATAAATCATATGGCCCTAGGTTTATGCTAAAATGCCTAGTATCTATAACGAGATTGAATACTGGAAACTTACGTCCGCATTCCGCAACCGGTCTATCATATTCTAAAAAGGATTTTAAACAGAATATGTAATAGATAAAATACTCGTATTTTTATTAAATGTTATTATATCTATGCCTCGGTATTTCTTAGTGTCGCTATTTCACTCATTGATTTCACTTATATCGTTTTTAAGAACTATTGGCAAACTAGCTTCTGCCCCCCACGACTTCGTCCGCGTTTGTTTCCCCGACCCACCCCGTCGCATCGCATCGCCTGCCAGCGCTATTATAGTACTTCGTTGTCGCGTAGCGTTCTTTCTGACTTTTTTCTTGGCTCTTAAAGGTGGTAGCGTGATGTTAAATAGCCTACAATCTTCCTCAAGAATTTGACTATAAAATGCAAAAATAATGTTTAAATCTGATTGGTAGTTCCAGATTAGCACGTTCAATCAAACCAACTCTGCCTTCAGCTTTATTAGAAAAAGTTTACCTAAGTATAGAATATTGATAGATATTCAACGCGTCATTAATTTTTGTATCTTTAATATATAATAATAATCATGTATTTATCCAGATCATAGAATCCAATTTAGTAATTACATAACACTAGTGTTAGTAAGAGTACATACATTTGGTAAATTTTGGTAATAATTACTAATGATGTCAAAACAATTAATAATACCTCATGTCAAAATCCCTAATAATAATGTTAAAATCACCATTAATTATGTCAAAATCATTAATAATACAATAATCAAATACAATCATCTTTAGTTTTACTCTTTACGACAGAGTTGGGTGCTTATAAGACTACTAACTTCATTGGGGAGATTAAAAAATAATATACTTAGTTATACATCTATTTGCGTTGTAGCTCGTAACTAAGTATAAAATAATAAAAAAGACTTACCTAACGATGCCGCTAAGTATTGGCGCCATTTTATCTTTAAATGCGCTTTCAAAGTATCGAACATACTACACCACAATTTTCAAAAGAACAACCTCCACACTATCCCTTTCCGGGATAGCAAAGTCAATAATCACTTGTTAAATCACGATCAAAGACAATTTAATTTGTTAATAGAATTAAATGGCCCAAGACGTCTTAACAGTTAGCCATATCGATTAAGTGTGATATACTTACTGATTTCTCAACGCGCAAATTCCCTTCACATTTTTTCTAAGTTAAAAAAGAGTATCCGCGAAGTTAATTGTCTTTTAATTCAGTGATAGTGAGATAGTTAGTGATTGTTTTTGTAAGGTCAAGATGAAGGCCGCTCCTCATGAAAGGCTTACATTAGATACATTTTTTTAGAAAGTATTTAGCCTTTGACTTTCATTTAGGTAATCGTTATTATTTGAGAACGTAGGTTACATGACAACATTTTTTTTTGCATTTTTAATTTTCCTGCTGTGTGGTTATCGGGAATTATTCCGACATGTCACCCTGCTTTGTCCCCTTTGGGGGGCAGGTCGGAAAAAATAGTCTGATCTGTCCCCATATCACTGATAGGAGGTCAGATAGGAGTGAATAACGTTCGAACTGTCACCTCGTTGCTAACAGGGGGACAGATCAAACTTTTTTTCGATCTTTCCCCTATGGGGATGAAGCAGGATGACAGATCGGAATAATTCGCCGGTCTGTGTGTCCGTCTGTCAAGACCCTTTTTCTCAAGAACGCGTGGAGTTATCAAGTTGAAATTAGTATCAAATACTCAGGGCTGCAATCCCTTGAAGCCGTGAAGAAATGAAACTTCTAAGTCAACGCAATCAAAAGATACGGGCGTTTATGTTCCGTTTATGCTAAATATTTTGACACTCTCAAGGAAATCAAGACCTATAGGGTACTTCCCGTTGACCTAGAATCATGAAATTTGGCAGGAAGCAATGCCAAGTAGCACACGTAAAGAAAAGAATCCTAAAACCGTAAATTTGTAGTTACAAATTTGTATGGAACCCTCGGTGCGCGAGTCCGACTCGCACTTGGCCGTTTTTTTAATTTGTTTTATTAGAGATTGTTAACGCTGCCCTTACCGGCTGCATTTAAATATATGGTAAAATGCTGTTTAATTTACATAATACGCATAAATCACGTCCAGGTGCAAATTATAGTTGATCTCGGTTATAAATTGCGTTTAGTGATGTGACCACAAGCCACAATGCTTGTAATATTTATCGATGTCTTATTATATACTTACTTAGACAATATTAAATAGGGTCCTTGGCTTCTTGGCAGCTCTGGACAGCAGTGGGACATTAAAAACTAACAAAAGAAAATCTTCTTGACACGAATCGAAAATGTCTGGAGGAGCTGCTAGTCCATGAAAAAGCTGATGAAAGGAAACCTCGGTCACTCAAGCGAAAAATTATGGGCATGTGCTTTTAATTTGATCCTAGACTTGGTCTCTGACAAACATTCAAAAGTCCAAAGTCAAGGTTTGAGAACGTGTGATGGAGCACAGTATTCTAGGCGTGAAATTAATAGAGCATATTTGCAACAACACACTGCGCTCCAAAACTCAGTTTACTGACGTTGCTCAAAAAGCACCGCTTCAACTGGCTGAATACCAGTATTTTACAAGGATCGACTGCCTTTCTGACCTCCACAACCCAGTTACTGGGTAACACGATACCTACACCTTGGTGACTGGTTGTCAGACTTTTGAGTTGCTGACTACCCGTACGTAACGACTGTCAAGATCTACGAATTATTATTATTATTATATTATTATTATTATTGCCCTTGAGGAAAAATTGCCACATTTTTGGTAAGCCTTGCTTGGAAAACAAACTGACAATAAGGCTTTAAATTCTTATCTATTTATCTTGTTTTATACCAACCTCTCAATCAGCAGCATTGGGAAAGAAAGAAAGGAAAATAGGTTTTTTTTTGTCACAGCATAAGCATAATCAGCCTACAATGTTCCAACTGCTGGGACACATCCCTTTTCTCTGTGAGAGGGAATGGGCCGTAATCCACCACGCGGTGCCAGTGCGGGTTGGTAGATTGCACATATCATCGAATTGTTGGTTCTAGGACATGTCGTTTTCCTCACGATGTTTTCCTTCGCCGTTTTGAGTGCAGTGGTGATGAAATAATTTAAATAAAGTAAAGCGCCTGTCAGGAACGAACCTGCGACCTACAGAACACAGAAACACGTGCATATAAAATGTTAATTAACTCGAATAATAAAGAAAAAAATGGCGGCGCTTCCCCCTCCACCGCCCGTGATGGGTCACAGTCCTCACTTGGCGTAATTAATTCTTTGATCCTTTAGCTATCCAATGGTGTAATTGAATTTAGGATGGAGGTGATAGATATGAAGCTGCAACACCAAACTCTATGCCCCGATTTTGTTATCATTGGTTTTTTTGACTTGCCCCCCACTATAGAAGCCATTTTAAAGACGTATTCACGTCAAAACAAAAAAAAATGTCTGTAACCACGAGCACAGAACAGAAATAGTTGACAGCTGCACGTCGTGACAAGAAGGGTACCACTCATCTTCATCGTCATCCACAGCTCGACTTCACCCACTGCCTCTTTTCACGTGCCAATCCTTCCATCCTTGTGCCAGCCTCATCAAGGGTCTGCCCGCGATGGTAACAATGCCATCTCGCCGCCGGACGACCGACATTTCATCTTCCAGTCCTTGGACGCCACTCGGTCACTGCCTTACTCCACCTGTGATCACTGCGCCTTGCCAGGTGCCCTGCCCAACTCCATTTGAGTTCCATAACTCGTTTTCCGATATCGCAAACTTTCGTACGTCTGGCTTCCACTCAACATGATGCTACTACCCACTGCCGAGGTAACCACTATCGTGACTTAATTATTCCGATTTAATAAACATAATTCATAATACGGTACCAGTTATCGAATTAATTGTGTTAACCTACGGTTATAGATGAAGATTAGATCACAATATCAGAATATTATAGATTATAGTGTAACATCGTGAGGCTACCGGTAATTCGAAGAACACCTACCGACTCATATAAAATATAATTTTTGCTAAAATCTAAGATTAGTGTAACAATTTATTTTAGGTTAGCACCGCATAGCATTAATTAATTAATCTGTGGATAACCTCTTGTATTTGTATCTATACTTTTATTATAAGTTTTTATATTATGTGCCTACTATGTAATATACTGCTGGTTGTTATTCCTGTCAAATAAAATAAAATAGCCCACCGTTTACTGCGTCTACGTCTACTGAATGACATTCTTCACATTAGGACTGTTTGAGAGCCAATGTCCATCAGGCCTTATATAGCAATAAGTTTATGGAATTCGTTAATCGACGTCAAAATAGGAGGAGGTTTCAAGTTCACCGGTGTGTTCTTTTATGGTCATCGATATTTTCATCAATTGTGGACCGATTTTGAAAAGTCTTGAAGCTCCTACGGTGTTCCGCTCAACTGTTGAAAAATCAAAATTTGATTTATAACAATTGAAATCCAATTGTGTCTCATTAGTTTTTGAGTTAGTTTATGTTGATGCTGTTATAAAACTGTCTGTCACTGTTGTTTACTTAGCAAGTGATACTTACGAATTTGTGTGGCGGTAGGTATGACAACTACAAAGGGAAAAATAAAAATCTTACAAAAAACAACAACCGCTTACCAAAAAAAAAAAAAAAAAAATACTTAGTCATTTTCCAGTTTGTAGTGTTTTTTTTGGAAATCGATTGTTTTGTTTTGTACAAGTATAAAAGTTTTTTTTGTTTAGTAACGTGCTAATCAATAAAGCTGGCTATTGTGCACACAGAAATAAACCCTTCCATTACAAAAGTAGATTTTAAATAATTAATGAGTTGGTATGCATAAATTATCCTTGATCTTAAGTGGGTAGGTATCTCTACCTACATACCTAAATCCTTTAAAATCATCTAATCTAAATTAGACCTAATTCATATAAAAATTTAGTTCAATTTACCATGACATTGTTTCGTGGTAGTATAATGATCAATAGATAAGGTCTACTGATTTCTATAATTGTTTTTGTTTATTTTTTGTTAAACTTGATTAGGTTTCCTATTGTTATGCGTATTAGAGAATTAAGACGATTTACTGTTAATAGGCAATCTTGCGAGTAGCTAAAATGTGGTTTATTTCTGTTACAGCTACATAAGTAGGTATTTTACTCACTCGGGATTTTAGAACTCTTATGATTCCTAGATGATAAAAACTTAATTGGAGTTAAAAATTTATAAACAAGTATAGATTTTGTCTATCTAAGGGAGGGGGAGAAATTACTTTCTGGACTTACTGCGTCTAGGTCATCAATTTACTTTTGGTGTTGTAGAAATTTCCTGCCTTGGGCAGAAAAAAGGGTGTGTGCTTACACGAAAGAAGTGAACACTCAACTGGAGCCGATTATATGCGATTCAGCGCCGAGTATACGCGATTCAGCGCCGAGTATAATGGAAAAACCCAACAACACTTTGCCCGACCTGGAAATCCAACCCAGAACCTGACGCTCACACGACATCACGCAGAATGCAGCCGCGCCCGCGCTGCCAGTCTGGCCAAACACTAAGGAATAAAACTAAACCACAGTGGGTCGTACTCGTTAGTTATGGCTGCAAGTGTAAGTGAGTAGGGCACATTACTCATTGGTGGTCTGGCGATTCAGCGCCGAGTATACGCGATTCAGCGTTACCATAGTCAGGGAATGGACTGAGCGTTGGTTCACAAAAGTGACCACTCCCTAGAAAGAGAGTCATCTTTTATTGTATTTGGTTAGGTACCTACTTTGAGTTTTATTTAATTGCAATTTTTTTCAATATAGTGTAATCGTAATCAGCCTATAATGTTATCACTGCTGGGACAAAGGCCTCCTCTCTGTGACAGGAAGTGGGCCATAATCTAGGCTACCACGCGGGGCCATCAGTGCGGGTTGTTAGATGTCACGTGTCTTTGAATTTTTGGTTCTAGGACGTGCCAGTTTCCTCACAATGTTTTCACTCATAGTAATGGTAAAATTACGTCACCATGAAAAATGTTTTTTTTTTTTGTGGTGGTGAAATTTTTTACACGAAGTAAAGTGTTTGCCTGGGTTCGAACCCACGACCTGCAACTTGTAAGTCAGGGCCGTTACCACTGAGCCACCACTGCTTTAATTTTTTAAATATCTTTTTCGCACATTGTTTGCATCCTATTGAAATGAGAAATATTAAGCTAAAACTTTTAATTACCTACTACAGATGCTACAGTCTACAGATGCTACAGTCTACAGCTGCTGTTAGTAAAGTAATATGCCAGAAAAACTTCGCTAAAATAAACAAACAATAGCAATCAGCGCCATCTATCAATTTTAGTTGAACGAATACCTTTACCGTCGCAGTTATTTGAAGGCTGCGGTGACTGCGGCAGTCCCGTAGTCCGCTAGTCTCTACTTCATCGATAGCTTGTTGTGTCATGTAATGCTATTGATCATTCACAGATGTCGCTAAGAACGGGTTTTTTTAAAACTGCAGCAAAAATCAATGGCCCTGAAGGGAAACCACTTTAAATTTTTAAGATAGATTATTTTACTTAAAGGAAACATTCCTTTATTTTTAAAAAGAAACAAAACTGCATTCACAGATTTCTCGACGAGTTTACCTAAACTGGGAATCAAACCAGCTAAAAATTAAAAAAATAAACATTCGCTATTTTATTTCACTAGTCGACACAGTCAATGTTAAAGATATTTCTCCAAGAAACATTAGGTCTTACACTGTCTGTCGTACAAGATATCCATGAAATCTAATATTTAGTACACGAGGGCTTTAATCAACATTAAATGTTAACTGTCAACAAGTAAAAGACACGTTATAATTTTCTTTAAACTCTAACATCCAATGACATTCTATGAAGTACAAGCTTGCTAATTTATCTATTTATCTCAAGTACCCTGTTGAAGACTTAGATAAGAAAATCGTTTAATTGGTGATAATATTTCTATGCACATTTCCTTCTTAGACGAGGAGTTCTGACGAAAAGTTTAAAAATTGCGGTGCGGAACTGTAATTTAGAAATTTTAACGAACATTTGTTTTGCTTCCATTTCGTAATTGTATAATAATGACGTATCAAGAACAATTCGATTTATTAGAAGCTTACTTTTCAAACAACATGAATTGCAATTTAGCTCTACAGTGGTGAGAGGGCCATGTAAGGAGCATAATTTATTATGATACACCACAACACTGCAAAAGGCTACACAAAGTGAATTAAAAAAAAGACAAATTGTGTAGATATCCGTAACGAGGGGTCGCATTTCGAACAACTTATCAGTTAAATTATTAAAGTGTAACAAAATTGTTATTTTAAATAGTTCTAGTATCAATGTCTTGCTAGGTAATAATTTTCTTTCATGTTTACGTGTCCTTCATATTTGAATTAATAATAAAATAAAATTAATGTTAGATTTCATGATTTTTTTTTATTTCTAAGATCAAATGTTTATTAGAGAGATTTTATCCTGAACAATAATCCTATCGATTAGTAAATAAATAAAGTAGCGATTGGTTATTTTTAGAATTTTTAGCTGGTTCGATTCCCGGTTTAAGTAAGCTTGTCGAGAAATCTGTGAATGCAGTTTTGTTTCTTTTTAAATATAAAGGAATGTTTCCTAATCGAGGTATTCCACTCAGAGCATTGATTTCAAACGCACTTGGACGAACAGGATTTAAAGTGGTTCCCTTCAGGGCGGGCCCATTGATTTTTTCCACCCTGTATATTCAACCGAATTGATAACCTCTTCCTTTTTTGGAAGTCGGTTAAAAAAGATGAATCAACGGTTCTATTTCACAAGCATAGACAAAACGGATATCTTTTCAATCAAATCGAACGGATCACAAACGTTCGCAATCAAAACGCTGTAACGATTTCCGGGGTGTCTATGCCTATTTTTATTTTTTTTCGCCACCTCCAGCAAACGATCTCGTCTCTTCCTAGTTTTGTTTTGTATCGGTTCCAAAGCCGTATGTTTTTGAAAAAACTGAACGCGATGTTGTGAGAGCATTCACTAATTGATGGCCCGGAGTTCGGATTCGTTGCGGTGTGTTCGTGGATTAAAAAAATGGACTAGGGGTGCACCAATTGCAATTTGTACGATGGAAAATACTTTTGTGGTTGTTTTTGAGATATTTGTCCATACGAAAATATCTTTTGCAAGAGACAGCTAGAATCAATTCAATTTTTTTGTAAATTTTTACGTGCAAAAGTGCCTGTTAAGTGCCTATTTCATTAAATGATTTGACTTTGATGTTAAACCTTAATGGTAATGGTAACGGTTTTAACGACTGTTGTGGTTTGCAGTAAGTTGTTGGAAGATTCATCAGGATTTTGTGGAACTTGGGTCAGCAACTGTCCGACGAGACAAATTCCCCTCCCTTCGATAGGTAATTAGTGAAAAATACTTGTAATGTCAGAAAACTATCATAATAATCGACCGTACATAATATGACTGTATCATAAACGTAATGGCCGGCACTGCATAGCCCGGCTGTCATCTAAAAAATAAATACTTCCAATGAGTTTATGAACTGGCAAAATGTGTGTGTTACTATAGGTACACCTCTGCTAATCCTTCGGGGATTACAGGCGTTATGAGTCTATGAAAGCATCGATTTAAATAAAAAGTAAAAGTCGTTTATTTCATAACTCAAAATTACAATAAGGAAGTAGGTATCATTGGTCCCAAACTAGGCATTGCCTGTATCTTAAATGTATATAAATGTAATCTACTACCTACTGAATGTATACATAAATAAATAGTACTTACTTAATCTAAATAAATAAATAACGGTAGATTTTATTTCAGTAAAATAAAATGAAAGGTTTTATTTCTTAATAACTATCACACTAATATTATAAAGGCGAAAGTTAGTGTGTGTGTGTGTGTGTTTATTTGTTTGTTACTTCCTCACGCTCAAACGGCTAGACCAATTTTGATAAAATTTTGTATGGAGGTAGCTGACACCCTGGATTCATATATAGGCTACTTTTTATCCCGATATTCCCACGGGACCGACATTTACGCGGGTGAAACCGCGCGGTGCAGCTAGTATTGCAATAAGTTGCTGGCTCGATTAGGAAAGTTATCTACAACTCGGTATTTAAAAGTAACCTAAACGGAGTCAAAGTAATTTAATCCAAATACACAGGCATCCAGCAAAAAAAAGTTATCGAATGTAAAATCGGATACTTCGTTCCATCCTGAACACAAATTAATCGATTCGTTTTTACAACAATCGCGCATCTCTAGAAAAAGCCGATGTATCGAATCGATTTTTACGTCTGTCACCGGTCGATCTCTCGACTGCTCGTTCACAGATGGCACTGCTTGGGAAACCAGAATCGAGTTGAATCGATCAATGACGCTCACTGATTAGCTGGAGGATAATTTAACATGTGGCGAGATTGAGTCAATTTAAATGTATTATTGTGTTTTAATTAGATTTGGATGGCTGTAACATGTGTAAACATGGAGTTATTTGGGTAAGTAACGTGATTTAGATGTTGTCCTTTTTAATAAAATGCTTTTATGAGGCTAAATTAATATAGTTTTTGAAAGCTATCACGGTGAGCTGAACCCCTTTTGGCATAATAATCATTGTTTTCTAATTTTTCAGTTTTATGGTGTATTTTTTTCCGTACCTAATGCCGGAGAATGTGTAACGTTTCTGAATTTCTTATTTAATGTAGATTAATGTAGAGGCAACAATACGACAATACATGTAATATACGACATACCACACCTGAAATCACTTCTCTAAACTTCGTTTTTTAAACCCAGACAGTAATTTGACAGAAGTTTGACTCAGGACTCAAATACTAAAAAAAGCAAACACAAAAGACTTAAATATCAGATTACTATCTGTGATTAAAAAAAAACGAACTTTAGACTCCAATCTGGAATTTGTACCTCGAGGCCCAAAATACAGACTAACTGTCTAGTTCGTGGGCTCACCAATAGCAAATAATATATTGTAACCTAGCTGTGGGTAATATATTAAGCTACTCATGTCATCTCAACTTGGTGTTAATCTGTGAACCTGCTTACTCCCTACCCGGATAATAAAATATTTTCTATTTCTATAATAAATTCTAGTTAGTGCATAGGAGAATTTCGAAACAAAAGAATCTTAAACATCACATTTAAAAATACCTAATAATTTTTTAAACAAACTAATAATCGTAGTGATGGACCAACTATGGGTTTTTCCGATCTTTGACTAAGTAGCAATTGTGACTTATCTATTGGATATATTTAATTAAAATTTTGTATAGGTACTTATATGTAGACTGGGAACGTTAATTTAAAGAACTTCAAATTTTTTCGTATCGCGTTCGTCTCCAGTTGTAGTTAATAATTATTTAACGATTGTGGCGGTCGGTCCAAGAAAAAGTTTAGATTTCCTCATTTTCTTAGACAACCTTTGCCTCTAGCACCTACCTACATGCTACAGCTTTCAACTTTTCAGTTGAGAAAATTTTATTAACATTTTTGTACCTACTGTTTACTAGATACTTTTATTAAAAATGTTTGTATTTTTTTATTAAAAATACGATACCTACTTAAAGATAGAGTAAACAAATATTTAACGTTGTTTGAAAGAGCAATTTATTATCTATTTCAAAACCCAAAACAATCAATTCTTTAATCCAAGTCCCGTTTAAAAGATCGCTT
Organism: Hydraecia micacea; assembly: GCA_914767645.1. Classification (NCBI taxonomy): domain Eukaryota; kingdom Metazoa; phylum Arthropoda; class Insecta; order Lepidoptera; family Noctuidae; genus Hydraecia; species Hydraecia micacea. The sequence goes on from OU611798.1 coordinate 4,668,126, forward strand.
TTTGATGTCCGGAAAACGAGACTGTCATCGCGTCGACACATAGATTTTTCAATGTCCTGATGAAACACGAAAACAAATCGTAGGTTAGTAATCAGTAAGGCATGACACCTAATTTGTGTTCAATTTGAAATCTTAATAAGCCGTCAAAGCGTTCCAGAAATAGTTGACTAACTAATTATGTTCCGTTATAAGGGAGGCGGGCGACAATTGACAAATGTGTTGTGCGGTGCGATACATACAATTAGTCGAGGAATGTATCCGAACGCATCCGTACCCGTTGACAGTTGGCTTACGTCAAACTTTTTGGCGGGAAAATAAACTTTTTGCACGTACAATTTAGAGGCCATTTTCCTTTAGTAATTACCTTCAAATTGAGTGTTTGCGTTGCGAGGGGGGCCTATTTGGAGAAGTCTTTGTCTGTTCGGATGACGATAAATCATTTGGGCCCGTGACGCGTCTGGTTGGGTGTATGTGACAAATTACCTTCGTGATCTAGTGGGGAGCTGTGTGATAACTATTTTGGAATAATATGAATAGATTAATTACGCCAATTATAAATGCACAAGCTTTATGAAACGATCAGGGATTTTGTGATTCAGTTATTCATTCATGAAGATCTATATAAGAGGAATCCCATTTAACAATGCCAGAACCATACGTATCTGGACCAGTTAAATCATTCGTTTAGGAAAACAAGAGTCATAAAATCAACCTGAAATAACTCTTCTGAATTTTATCAGCTTTCAGTGGGTAAAACCGTTTTATCCTGAATCAGTGATAAATCTATCTTTTTGAGCTTACAAAGTTGAAGAAGCTGCTCTTTTTCATAATTACAGAAGTCAACCACTAAGTGGACATGATCTAAGAGAGGTAACGCGTAGCGATGATACAATTCAATTAATTTGATTCGGCAACATAATTACGTTCGAATAAATACCAGCATGATGAAACATTTTGAATTAGATAGATGTAGGTACAAATTTATAAAATACCTAATGTAAGTATTAAAACATATGTAATATATAAAATGAACATTATTAAAATTTAAAAACCAATTATCAACAAATAAATAGCAATTTAGAAATGAATAAACTATTAAAATCATCATCCACCTATTATCATCTTTTGCTTCTTTTTTTATATACATGTTATGATAATTATTATTATTATAAGTGTTAGTTTATATTATGTAAATATATCTTGATTACTTTCTACCTATTGCGTACCTAGACATATTTTTCCAACACGAATGACTTGAGCCTTGCTTTGAAAGAGCCCGTGTAGCGTGTACATATTTATAGCCTTAACAAACGTATTTAGGAATTGATTACTACAGACCCAAACGCCAGCACATTGATTTAGCAAACGATACAAAAAAAAAACAATCTACCTATCTGGTATTTTTATCTGTGCACTCAAAAAAAAGAAAATAAAAGCGCGGCAATCGCTATGGTCGCGACATACGAGCGCGCGTGCGTTCCATTACTCAAACGCATCAAAGCCGAGCTAACAGAGCAATAACAATCCAATCCGGTTTCAGAACGCGCATATTAATTCTGATTTATCCAAGGAACATTCAATTAGCTGAGGAAGACGCCATTTGTAATTTAGTCCCCGGCTCTTGAGTCAAACTTGGGAGGTGTGAACTTTATTTCCATGTGAGGGTTCCGTACATACGGGACTATATTTATATTTAGCCTGTACACTATGCATGATAGCGTTGGTAAGCCTTCTACAAGGTGGACCGATGACCTTGTGAAGGTTACAGGAATCCGATGGATGCGAGAAGCACAGAACAGGTCGAAGGGGCTATGCTTGGGGAAGGCCTATGTCCAGCGGTGGACGTTTTTCGGCTGAAATGATGATGATGATTTAGGCTGTACTGTCCCACGGAATATGGGACTATTTTTTTTTTTATTTTTAGAAATAGCTACTCAGACTAGTGTTCGTCATCATCTGCCTAGCCTTTTTCCAACTATATTGGGGTCGCCTTCCAGTCTAACTGGATGCAGGTAAGTACTAGTATTTTACATAGAGCGAGTTCTGAGTGCTGTGGGTGGACAAATAGCACTTGCAAACTATAATTTAGTCTCACAGTTTCGGTAAACAGTTCGTAATGTGATTTCGAGAATTTAATGTTAGAAAAAAATATCATTTAAATCATACCTACTAGTCATTATTGCATAACTTCAGAGGAGATCCTGCCATACATAGCTACTTATGTCACATCTCAGAGAAAAGGATCTTTCGTTATTTTCCTGATCCGCAAACCCAGCTTTACTTACAATCTCAAAAACGTCACTATATTTTACACCAACTTGAGTGCCTATATACTTACTATTTTTAAGACCGGAAGTTCTTAAACGACTACCTGCCCGCGACTTTGTTCGCGTGGAAGTTATAACATCTACAAAATACTAAAATAATAGCATCGTAATAGTACCTATAGATCCACCTACGGAACCCCAAAGCGGCGTGTTGTCTCGAAACAGATTTGTTAAATACAAATTGGTTATTAAAATTCTTGGCGTGCGTTACGCGTGACATGACGATCGGTGGCACTGCTGCTGCACCTCATTTACTTATATTTATTACTTTTTATTTCGCTAAATTTATATTGTCATATTCCAAGGCAGCTATTAGGAAGCCATATTATTTTTTGATGATGGCCTTCTTAAATTGAGAGGTATTTTTACTTCTGTGGTAGATTTTTTTTAAAGTGGAAACTCCTCCAAACGCACGATGTTATCTTTCAGAAACTCACGCTCGTGTTGGTGACGCTGAATCGGGTACCTATACTCGGCTCCAGTCGGTTGGTGACGCTGAGTCGGCTCATATAAGTTTTCACTTCTATCGTATGATCATAAGCACACACACCCTTTTTTTGATGTTGTTAACGGTGGTAGCGAAGGTATTTTTCGGATACAACAGCAATACAAGTACGTAGGTAGGATCTAAGGACATCTCTACTCTTATAAGAAGGAAAAATAAAAGTATGACGCGAAGTACGAAGTGGTGCCGTCTAGTTTTCTTACGAAGTTACTATGTAGGCACCACTAAAGAGATCGCATAAGAATGACACTGGCTGATTACTGTCATTGTAGCAGAGCGTCACATCGATGGTTGCGTGGCGGCTGTCTTCTGACGATGTCATAACACGAGTCCGCGTAGCACTGGTCAGTGTCCCCCAGTCGTCAGTTAAAGAGCCGTTGTCGTAGCACGTCCACGACGAACCGCTATATTCCAAACCCAATCCTGATGATATTGAAGCTGCTGGACTAATACGATGGCCACCTCTAGTAAAGACTATCCTGCGCCGTCAAGTACATCAATGGTATTCTGAAGGTATTATACTGGGTAGCGGGATTGTCCGAAAGGGTTTAGGTACCGCTGCCCGGAACATAAAGGGCTAAGGAAGGAACACGGGTGGGTTTTAGTCAGTAAGAGTCTGACACTCCCTTCCGCTCCACCCAGAGCAAGAGGAGTCATTAGATGATTTCCCATCCATAAAAAAAAGGTACTATACTGTAGGTAGGTACCTAACCAAAATATGTCCAATAGTAGAGAATCCCGTAAATGTCAACGTAAAAATACAATTCAGGGTAAAATAAAAAATAGTCAGTCTTGTCATGTAAGATATTTGTTAAAGTTCGTTAAAATAGCTTTTACACACTTTCCTCTCATATATTTTCAAAGCCGATCATGTTGATTCACATAATTTACATCAAAACAAGCTGTCTTCACGTGTATATTTTCTTAGATCATTCAGTTGAATCAAATAGGATTGATATATTGTATTCTTTTGAACTCGGAAACAAGGATCAAAGCGTCAAAATAAAATGTAATCCACGAAAAAATTATTGAGTTTTAAAAGTTCTGTTCAACATCCCACGCTATGAAACTCGCATTTTTCTTCAGACAATTTTAATTTAAATTTACAATATTTTATTTTCAATAAAATCATTGATGGACGCATTTAAAAGAAAATTGAGAAAAAGAACTTTGTAATGTGATGGTTACGATATTAATAAAACAAATCGTGATATCTTTTAATTAAATAATATGTTCAATTACCTACCTATTTAATTCGGTACAATTTAACTAAGTAGGTATATTAATTTGCAATTTACTTTTTCACTTACGTTCATATTTCTTGGCAAGATAAAACGGCTCATTTGTTTTTTACGAAATCTTTATAATCATCGCATTCAGATGTCATTATAATACCACAGACAATAAAACTACGAGATAATACCTTTGCCTTCCACATTCTTTTCTAAAATACTTGACGTCAGCTAACATCAAAGATATTCCTGATAAAATATTCAAATTAATTTCGTTTGTTTTGACAGAATTCGTTAACGAACACTTAAAAAATAAAGTATCGTAATGAATCCGGCTAGAATTTTAATTGGAGCAGAGGCGTGGCTCGTCGTCCATTTTTTTCGCGTAAAAAACTTTTTAATTAATATCTCCAGTGAAACGGACAGCTGTTTTACGGCGTCACTTGTTTATGGTACTAATGACGAACATTTTTAAATTCAGAATTCGCCTTGTCTGAAAGTTGAAGATGGTACAGCTACTGATTGATGCTTGCACTTAATTATTTTTTTGCTTCAGTAAAGACAGTGGTGAATTAATTTGGCTATATTTATTGGTCTGTGTTTAATGATTATTATTATTAATATGAAAATTAACAGCCATAATAGCCGTAGCACCTATGACCGTTGGGTAGACCGTGTTCTTGAGTGGAGACCGCGGATCGACAATAAGGTAGGACGCCCTCAGGATAGGTGGAGCGACGATTTTCGCAGGGTGGCTGTTAGCAGCTGGATGAGAGTTGCCGAGAAGCTGAATGGCGTTCGATTGGAAAGGCCTATATCTAGAACTGCTGTAGGATGATGATGATGAATAGGAAAGTAGCCTGCTTGTACATACCTACTCAATACGATCTCTCAACTAAGTACCTACGGTTTTTTGTAGACATAACATACATGCATAAAAAACAGAAGACGAACTAGCAGGGGATCGAGGGGGGTGGAGGGGGGAGGGGGTTCAGGGGATCAGACCGGAATAAATCGCATAAACTCACGCCTTCTTCGCATGGGGGTAGGCAGAAACTGCAGAACGCCACCTGCTATAATGCAACTTCTGCTGTTGCAAACTAGATGACTTAGGTATCTTAATTCCTGAAATTATGCCGTGCCTAAATTATATTGTTGCGTGTACCAATGGCACGCGTGCTGTTGGCTCGCCATCCCTGTCCTAGGCCTTTCCCTCCTGCGGGGCAATTGCGTAACACATTATCAATCGGAATTGGTTTCATTTTGACAGTTCAACAACATTCATTGCGTTATTTACGTGTTGAGCAGACAAATTTTTCGAACTTATGAAGCAATGGATTAGCAATATGCTTCAAAATGATTCAGATTCCGATTGATAGTGTGTTACGCAATTAGGGTGCTGGTGTTTACACTCACATCTGCCTTGTAAATACCGTTAGTTAGTCGGCTTTCATTCATCCTCTCATCTAAGCATACTCTTTTCAATCTTTGTCACTACATCTTCTTTTAAACTGCACCGTTGCCTTATCTCATCGTTCCTCAGCCTATTATTTGTGGACATTGTTTTCTTTAAAATGCTTAGGTCTATTAGTCACTCGCTTCCTAACTCCCTTGGGATGTGCCCCCCAACCGATGATGTAAGTTGCGTTTGATTTTAAAAGAAATAATGAATGAATGAAAAAGTAGTTATTGCGACTCGTACAGGACAACAAAATTATATATAAAAAGGTAACAAAAAGAAAAATGAAACAGAAAGCCCTATACGAGGCCAAAAGGGTCTCTCTCTCTCTTTCAGCAGTCTCTTCTTTTAAAAAGACTCGTTGCCTCCCCTTCCTGTTTGATTTTGACCTCAGGGGCGAAGGCTAGGATCTTGCACTCCCTAGTCTCATTCCAAAAACAGGGAGTATTTTGATTTCCTCCGAAATATATATAGGTCTGCTACTCGCTATAGGTCTAGGTATTTTTTTTTGTTAGCGTATTTTGTGTCCCATTGCTTGCAAAGGCCTCCCCTTTTACCTTCCATACCTCCCTTTTTATGCGATCTCTGGCCATGTCGGCCCCGCAAATATGATTAGATCGTCATACCACCTTCGCCGCGGTCTACCTCGACGGCGATATCCTCCATCAGGCGTCCAGTGAGTGACGATCTATGCCTGTCTCTCCGGGTGCATTCGTGCAACGTGGCCAGCCCAATCCAGCTTAATAAAATGAACAAATATACTGAATTCATTTGCATGACCCGAAAAATACTAAAATAAATCGCAGGACATTAATTATCACACACAAAAATAACCAAAACAAAGTCTACTTCATACATTCCCTGTTGTTTATCCAGCATCTGAACAATCCATTTTTTTTTAACCTAACCTAACCGGACTTCATTTCGATTCCATCCGTTCGATAAGGAGATACACCTCAGATACAGATACAATCTCACCAAACACCTTTTTCGTCAACAAAGCGTGCAATAATAAATACAATTAGTGATTTTAACCCATCCATTAGAGGAACAGAATGCTCCCGCGGCGCTGTACGAGTAAACTCTTCGCAGCATGATCTGGCACAGTGTCGAGACACAATGCTCTCCAGCTGCGCGCAAATCAAATAGTTACGAGTGTTGTTTGTTGGTACAGTCGAGTGTTTGAACGTTTACCAACTGCTGATACAGTGTTTTATTAGTTGGGTGACTGGGAAAATGTATGGAAGTGCGAAGTGGACAGGGATACCTGTGTTGTGTTCGGTTATGACTGTGTGATGTAGGGCTTAGATCCAGTGCTTGTAATATGGTGCTGTACAGTAAACTATGGGGCAATATACCATGTCCTGCGTGCCTTGTCACTTGCAAGTTAAAGCAACTTATGAATGACACTACTGTAACTGTTAATGCTATAGGTACCTATTTGTAGTAAAGTTCTGGTCGAACGACCAGACGATGACGGAACTTAGATTGCCATTGACACGGTTATAAGCAGAAATCCTATGTTAGGAACATCTTAGCTCTACGAAGAAAAAAGGCCTACCTTTATTGTAAATATTTAACGCGTAGACTCTATGAATTGGATGATAGTCTTCATGGGCCATCGAATGTAGTTACAATTGACTAGAACTTCCTAATGCATTTTGGAGCTATCGGGCTAACATAGGTTTTGTGGGATTCGGTGTTCAAAAGTTTTTGATGTGCAGTTTTGGGAGACCTTTATCAAGTCACACTATCGAGCTTCATCATCTGCCTAGCCTTATCCCAACTATGTTGGTGTCGGCTTCCACTCTAACCGGATGCAACTGGGTACCAGTATTGTACATGGAGCGACTGCCTGTCTGACCGCCTCAACCCCTTGGTAAGTCTGGTTGTCAGACTTTCGGGCTTCTGACGACCCGTAACGACCGTCAAAGATTCACAAATGACAGCCGGGATCAACGGCTTTATGTGCTTTCGGAGGTACGGAGGGATCTCGATATGTAAAGATGATCACCCATCCACGGACTATCGAGCTAATGAAGTCTAAAATCATCTATTTATAAACCCCAATGTTCATAATGTCCGAGGATCCCTCCTTCGATAACTAGCTCCTTAATTGTGTACACACGGCTACACATCAAGCTATACATAACCAGTATAAGCTGACTTCTGATTGTACGAAAAACTTAGACAATGCGAGGTCAGCGAAAACTGGAAATGTATAGCTTGATGTGTAGCCGTGTGTACCTAACATTCTTCCAATCACAATCTGAATAATTTTGAAGGATATTGCTAATCCATTGCTTCATATGTTCGAAAAATTTGTCTTGCTAACAATGTAAATAACGCAATGAATGTTGTTGAACTGTCAAAATGAAAGCCATTGCTGCTGTTAGTGTGTTACGCAATTACCCCGCTGGTCGGGCAAAGTGTTATTGGGATTTCCATTTAATTCGGATAAGTACGTAGATATTAGAATATACAGTTTTACTACACCTTTAGGAATACAGGCATGATGATATGCATCACCTAATCTGAAAACGTGGAGACCACAGAACGTATAAGAGACCATTAATGAGACTTCTTCTACAAACCAAAATGGGCTGATTTTTCAATCGACAGATAATTTTTTATTCGTAGGATAAAATTGACGTCTGACAGATTTTGTATGGAAGAACTGTCAAAAATTCAAAATGAATCCTCGGATAAAATTATCTAGCATTAGAAAAATCAGCCCTAATTTGAATGTTGTCAATAATTAGCTGTCATTATTTACAAGCTTCAAGTTACACGCAAATGTGTGTTAAGTATCGAAGCAGAAAATATTCAAAAAAGTGTTCTAAAGAGTCAGTAATAGTGGGAGGCCAGCGTGGGTCAATTGTGTACACAATGGGCCCCGTCGCGCCACCAATCATTCACAGATAAAATGCTACGAGATGGAATTTGACACTTTTTTGTTGAGATTTCGTCATTTACAGAGGGTGTTGTTTATAGTGAAATTAAATAACCAAAGTTGGGAATTAATTTCTTTACCTTTGGATTTTTTTTTTGCCAGGCAGCTCATTGAGCCATTTAAAACCGCTAAAGCCAATAAAAGAAAAAAAGTCTGAAGCTTCACGTTCGCTCTAAATATTTGAAGTACAGACGCCAGCACATGAAGCTACCCGAAACTGGCAAATTTTCCCAATCAACCTTGAACCTTATGGTTTAGCGATAAAGTTGAAAATCTATTATAGAAATTTGACAGGTTGTAGTAGATTGATGTGCTGGCGTCTGTACTTACCTCCTGGTCCTAAAAGGTACCTACTTATTGCAGATGTTCCTGTACGATTCATCATTTACCTATAGCCTTTTCCCAACTATGTTTGTGTCGGCTTCCAGTCAAACTGGATGCGGCCAGTGAGCGGCTGGTGGCCGGTGTGACCAGTATTTTACATGGAGCGACTGTCTATCTGAACTCCATAACCCAATTACTGGCTAATACGATACCCCTGATGTGACTGGTTGTCAGACTTTCGGGCTTCTGACGACCCGTAACGACTATCAAAGATTCACGAATTACAACCGGGACCAACGGCTTTATGTGCTTTCGGAGGCACGGAGGGATCTCGATATGTAAAGATGGTCTGCACCTATCTACGGACCATTCGCGGTAAACGTAGCTTAACCAAGCACACGTCGATCGATCATTGACGCGTGCGTCTATTATACATAGCCACAAGCCCCTATGTCCCTGTACGATTAATGGCATTCAAATGTCTAACCATCTTTCAAGTTCTTTTTTATAACCATAAACCGATAAACTGAAAAAATATGTATTTTTTTTCAAGTCATTGGTTTATACACCACGTACTCATAATGAAGATTGCCTTTATTAAAAATCCCCAAGAATCCAAATCTTAAAGAACACATCCTGTAACCTCATCTCGTTTGATTGGAGTAGCGTGTCTAATGGCTGAGATCGTGCATGTCATTGGTGGCTCTAAATGATAGATCTTTTGCTGCGATTAGCCGTGTAAATACAAAATGGAGCAAAAGTCTCGAGTCTATGGTTAAGTTGTGATGGACTGCGCTCGGCACGCCGCGACGACACGCTTGGGGTTAACTGCTAGTGGCGATAAGAGTGGTTTGATGTGTTAATAACACCTACAGCATTAACCAGTAAGAATAGAATAAAATACTTATGCGCAATTAATGTATGTACACAGACGCCAGCACATCAAGCTACCCGAAACTGTCAAATTTTCCCAATCAACTTTGAACCTTATGCTTTAGCGATAAAGTTGAAAAATCTATTAAAGAAATTTGACATATTGCAGTAGTTTGATGTGCTGATGGCGTCGGTACCTACGTATAAAAATCTGTTGTTACAGTTTGTATGGAGTCTATGTTCATTATACTACGTTAATAAGTATAGCATGCAAGTTTAGTACAGACGCCAGCACATCAACCTACTACAATCTGTCAGATTTCTGTAATAGATTTTCAACTTTATCGCTAAAACATAAGGTTCAATGTTGATTGGGAAAATTTGACAGTTAGGTGTAGGTTGATGTGCTGGCGTCTGTACCTAGGTACATTGTGGTTCGATTTATCTATGGTCAGATAACTTTTATCTGAAAAATAAATATGACAGTTTGTCATATTTCTATGAAAAAGATGACAAACTGTAATATTTATTCCTCGGATAAAAGTTATCTGACTATTGAAAAATCTGTCCTTAGGTAAATAGATAAGACAAAGGACATACTGACATGTGAAAAATACAATCATTAAAACAATCAAAATCTAAGGTAATAATGAATAGCAAATGTCATGGAGTGTGTCATCAGCTTATCATTGCGGACAAACTACATCAATCAACTGAGCAGGAAATAGGGAGAGGGTTACGATAGGGTTGTCAAACTGTTACTCTATGAAAAAATCAACACTTGTATAAAACAGGTCAGTGGAAATATGGTATACCCTGAAAAGCCACAGATTACGTAGGCAGCTATAAAATACGACAACCTCATAGGTTGAACTGCGAGATGCCATTTATAAGCAAAAAAAAAAAGATACGCGCTCAGTACCAAAATGTAAGAGGGCGCTTAACACCGCTACGATTCACAAAATTTATGAAAATCTGCTTTTTAGCATCTTATATAATAATAATAATAATAAGAAAGCGGTACTTCTGGACACGGCCCTCATTGTCAGGAGGTTCCTCTCTCTGAAGCCCTGACCGCCGGTAGCTTGGACCCTGTTCCCGATACCGGTGGGCTACTATTTTTTATATTTTTAAATGTTTTTAAATATTTTATATGCTTATATTTAAAAATATAATTTATATGTAAATAATGAAATAATAATAAAATTAATAAATAATAAAATGTATTCAAAAATATAAGGACTAACGCTAAATAATAGCTAATAGTCAATAATTATTCTTAAAATTTTACTTCTGTTCCGATTTCATTTGAATAGCTAATTAACATTTAGAAAACTGGTGTGTTGCTGTTGCTGACTGTATTTAATGCTACTTGTTTCCATGACGATTTTTTATTTAGACAGGGTTTTTCTTGAGTTTTATTAGTTAGATTAATAGTAACAAAAATTCGGCTCGCAGAATCTATACCAATGCTCAATTGAGCGCACATATCGTACATACCTAAATAGTTATAATATTTATATTCATGATTAATACTAAAGTAGGTATGCTACGCTGCATATGCTACGCGAAGATACGTAGGCTATAGTTCGCAACGCTACGCCGGCTCTACTACGCGACGCAGGCTGTACTACGCGACGCTACGTCGTCGGCGGTTCTACGCGACCCAGGCTGCACTACGCGACGCTACGTCGCCGTCGGCTACGCTAGGTACACTACGCAAACTGAATCTACAAGAAATAGTCTTATCTTACTTTTATGACGGTTGGCACTTGGCGTTGGGTCCGGGTTCAAGGCGACTACATGACGTAAAGCGCGGTCTTTGTCGGACTGCATAGGAAAGAAAAAGAAGCGCGATGACACAACGCTGGTAATTTATTGCAAAATATGAAGCAATTATCTATTTACAAAAAATCTGTTGTTTGGACTAAAAAAATAAAACACTAGTGCTTGTAGAATAATCTCACAAAAAATCATAATGATTATATGTATATTAGTATGGTTTTTATTGTAAAAAGAAAGTTTTTAGAGGTATCTTCGTGATTTTTTTCTATCATATCACATTAGTTGTATTATATTTTCAACAAACTATCTACCTAGCATATATCCTGAAGAATATCATATATCTTTTTGATTTTGTTTACTGTAGTCGATCATATACCTACTTTTATTGTTTCAATAACTTGTGTTTTTGCGTTTAGGTCCTGTATGTCCCTTAAGTAAAATTCCATCAATTTGGCATGCATAACTACCGACCTACCAACTTACTAATTTGTCAAATACTCACAATTTATTTTTAGTTATCACAGAAATTAAGTATTATTTATAAAAGTTGCTTAAAGATAAAGAGTCTTTTAAACGTCAAAAATGTATGGTTTGAACTGTTATTAATAATTACTTAATTTTAACTAATGTTTATAAATACATCCTTAAATGACAGGAAAGTATAATAATGGCCGTTGAAGTGTAATCCCCAAATACGTTGTTTAATACAATAATTATGAAGATAATGAGCTAGCAATAGAAATACAGATTGAATAATTATTATTTAATAAATAACAACAATAATTTTAGTAATAGTTTATTTGTACTATAGTTATAAGGAAATGTAAGAACACAATATGGTTAATAAACGATTATTATTATTATATATTATTAATTACTTACCTACCTACCTAATATTAAATAAGAGCCATACTTAAATGATTTGTACTTAACTAATACCCAATTTACGAGTAGGTACTCGTAAGTCTGATCCAAGATTCCAGCCATCAATTTTATCGCTATAAGTACGCCATGATTGGCAAAACATGTAGCTACCTCTTATTATTTTTAAGACCTGTATAATTCTGCACTCATGTTTTACAAAATAAATATCTTGTATCTTGTATCTATAATTAGGGAGGCCGCAGATTATTTGCAATTATATTTTGTATCAAAACAAAAGCTGTAACTAAAACGTAATACGTCGAAACCGTTTCCACGGAAAGTCGTTACGTTGTCGACTAAACAAACCGAGCTAATGGCGCAAATGGCCCGCGGCTCGCGCCCAAACCCATTAAGTTGAAAACTCAATAAACATCATTGTTTCAGCGCTTAACTAGGAAAATAAGCGAGCGCGGCCGCCCGGGGCCGCTTTAGCCCGATCTTCAACTCTCCGCGACCTCTAATATTCATAAGTCAATTTCCTGCCCCATTAATACGTAACGAAGTAGCGCAAATGGCCTTATCGCTTGTGCGCGATTACTTGCCCGCCGCTCTCTTACATAATTCAACGTATTAAACGAAATTGTTTAAACCTTATTGCTCGATTACGTTTCTCCACCCAGGGCACGCCTCGTTTCCCACCACCAATCGGCTGACGAGATTCCACTTTGGCCCCCACTTTGGGCCCGTCCCCTCCTTTCATGTGCCCGCCCGTTTCTGTCCTCCCGGGTTCAGTTGATACCGAGTTGTGATTATCGGATGTTGGGCTGGGACGAACGTGTCCACTGGCTCGCACGCACGCGCTCAGTCGGGCGAACTAAACTGACATATTGTGCTAATTGACCTATTAGGACTTATAAAATTAAGGACATTTTAACAAAAACGAATTTTAGAACACTCGAGTGCAGTGAAAGTGTTAATAAACTGAAATGTTTTAATAGACATTCAAATGTTTCGAGTCCAGATTTTAATAAAATAGGCCTTGCTATGACGATGCTTGCGATGGCGCGAGGATCGGAGGAGCGCCGAGACAAGGCCGAGGATGAAGCCGAAGGGGAGACCGAAGCGAATGGGGAGGTTGATGTCGTCGGGGTGGAAGAAGCCGCGCCGGTGGACCTGACGAGGAGACTGGGGTTGACGAGGCCTCCTGACAGGCCGGCTATTGCGTTCTCCGTGGAGAATATCCTGGACCCCACCAAGTTCACCGGGCGGTCCGAAGTACCGCTGCGGTTTGATGAGCAGTACTGGAGACCACATTATGACAGGGATGACAGTGATTCCGGTGAGTAGGTGGCTCATTGTTCTTCATTTGTTTTCTACATACCATAATCGTTTATTTGTCACAATATGAATAGAATAGGATACTCTTTATTATGTACACCATATAAATTACAGACATAAATTTAGAAATTTAACAAAGGGTGACACAATGGGCGGACTTATCGCTAAGAGCGATCTTTTAAAGACAACCTTTGGATGGATTAAAAAGGGGAAGGACAGACAAATACTGTAGGTAGTCTGTTGTGTATGGTACATTATTATGGTCTGAAGAGTAGTCAATGGTATATGGTGTAATACCCTTTTGGGATCACAGGCGGGATATATTGTAATACATTGTTTTTGACGTTTCCGTTTAATGCAGACGAAATAGAATGTTTTTTAAGGTGGTTGTACCTATCTGTTTAGTTTGAAATTAGTCTAGACTGAATTTTATTGGATTCTAATAAGATTTTTTTAAAGTCGAATGATTTAATAGCTGTTGTTGACTGACTGATATGATTAGTTGATTATACTGAAAAGGAGTAGTCGATTTTCAGTAGCAAAGCCTACTACGATTTAATTTTTCAAAAGATTTCAGGGTTATTGCTCCTTCCTATTATGAAGTAAAATAAAAAAAACATAAAAAAGTCATTTTTCTACTGCTTTTACAATTTTTAAATGGTATATGAAATACTTAATTATTATTATATAATAGTGTGGCTCACGCCTGTAAGCAGGAGTCGCCTCTTTTGCGGAGGCCTCCCCTATATCCTTCCAATGATTCCCATTATTTTTTCTTTCTTTCTTTCTTTATTCATAATACTTATTGATTTACTTTTCTGTGGTTCAATCTTCAAATAGGTACGTATTTGTGCGTACACATCCATATTTAGAAAATTCCAAAACAACAATAAATTAAAAGCGTGTTAAAATAATGGCGAGACATTCTGATTTTTAAGCTTTCAGCCGCAAATATTTTAACTGCTGAAAATATTGTTAGCTAGGTATAGTAACAATTAAAACCATTTATATTATTAATAAGGAAAATACCTACTTATTTATTTGTGCTTATATTTATATATAATTAGGTATATATATTATATTTATAGTTTCTTAGTCTTTATATTAAAAAATATTTTCTCCTCAATGTTCATGATTGCACCTACCACTGTTTGTCTCTGCATCACCCAATGGTTGACTGGTAGAAAATGCCTTTGGCATTAAATCCTTCTCTATATATTTGTGTGTTTAAAGTACCTATTAAATAAATAAATAAATATCACAGCACTTAAAAAAATACCAGGTCTCCAAAAAATAAAGCGATTTTCAGTTACATACCTACCTACCCTCGCAGCGCCTGACATGTAGCAGTAGGTAGAATGTAGCGCTCGAGGGGTTGGGCTACATTGCTCAGTTAAGCCTCAACAGGCCGTCGGCTTAGGGTTGGCTGCAGCCCTACGGGCTATAGGTACCTTGATTATTGAATGTTTATTGTTGCCTGTAAGTGGGTGAGGACGAATTGTACCTATTTGAGTTAGTGCGATTAGGAAGCTGGGAGAAAATCTGTGGAAGGCACGCCAAAGGGAGATTTTTGACAATTTGCCATAGATATGAAGAATTGGTTATTAATTGTATAATAAATAATCTTTATTTCTGATTCTAAGTAGGTAATAATATATAATAACATTTAACTCGCACCCTATTACATGTGATTTAAACATAAATGACGAAATGTGGGTGTCACAGTATTTTTTAGAGTCCAGATATAATCTTGGTCAGATCATGTGAGGACCATGTAGTGTGTGTAGTATGTAGTGTTTGAACTGGTATTTTGAGGAAAGAACCAGACAGATGATGTGGTTTACATGTATATAAGTATGTATGGAAAATAAATTGGGATGAGGGCAAGAGGATGATGAAAAGATGATTTAATGTGATTTAGATTCGAGATAACAAAATTTAAACCGATATTGTAGCTGTGGCGAAAAGCCGAACTGTCTAAACATGGCAATTACTTATTAATTACTTGGGGCCTTAAATTACTTACGAAAATGTTGATTCTTCCATGTTATCATAATCACAGATAGCTAGAGGATTTCTGCCAGTAGGCGTTATTCTAGAATTTACTAAAATATGTTGAGGCTTAGGATCAGTGTAAACTGGCTGCCGCCACGAGAATAATGGGACATAATTTGGGGTTCTATAACCAATATTTTAATTTGCAGTGGTGGCCCAGTGGTAAAGGCCGCGACTTACGAGTTGTAGGTCGTAGGTTCGAACACAGACAGATGCTTTACTTTGCGTAAATTTTTTCATCACCACTGCTCTCAAAACGGTGAAGGAAAACATCGTGTGGAAACCGGCATGTCCTAGAACCAAAAATTCGAAGGCATGTGACATCTACCAACCCGCACTGGGCCCGCGTGGTGGATTACGGCCCACTCCCTGTCACAGAGAGGAGGCCTGTGTCCCAGCAGTGGGAACATTATAGGCTGATTGTGTAGTTTAATTTAGTCTGGATTTGTGCCTGATCGATGGAAATAGGCTCGCACCCTATTACATGCGACTTCAACATAACTGGCGAATCTGTGGGTGTACTATAGGTACACCTATGGACTATGCCTAACCCTTTGGGGACTGCAGGCGTGATGTTATGTTGTTATATAGTTTAGTTTGTAGGAAACTTACATAAATAAACGAATTACACAGTTTCACACTGTAAGTATCTAAGGACCAGATTTTCGATAAAATTACGTTATATTTTGTAACTTTTTTTCAAGTTCTCTGTAATTTTTAACAACAATTGCCTAACACTAAGGTAAGAGTTACTATAGTTTTTAGCACTAAACGAAGCATTTTTCAGTTTTGGCACTTTTTATTTCTTTAGTTAAAATGGTTTAAAACCAATTACAGAAATTAAAGACAAAGTTTGTATATACACATACACATACAATATACTTAAAACCATCAAGTAAAAAGTTAACAACACTTTCATAATAAATCCCTTCACGGTACTTCTGACATGCCAGCCAAATCTTCGCCCATTCATCCGCAAACAGATCGTTTGTTGGATTAGAGTCCAAGAGATCATTAAGTGCGGCCAGAGTACGTGGTACTGGGGACTTAGCACGCGCAACTGTGCGACATGAAGGCACAGCAAACAGCCTGTGCTTTCTGCCGCGGCAGTTATTTTCTGGGACAAAAAAACGAGCCAGCACAGCATGAAGATCAGGCGCGTCAATAGTGCCACGGAGCGTCTTAGAGGCAAAATGTGTGGGAATTGAGAATTACCGTTCAGAGTTGAGTGAGATCTTGTTAATACGCCGCCGCCGCCCGCCGGCGCGTCTATGACTTACATATAATAAAAGTCAACTACATTGAATGTAATTAAGACTGTTTCAGGAATCTGGTCATTGAGCTATAAATACTGACCCTATTTTTTCAGTTCCACTACCATTCAATCTCTAGGTATATTTTTTTACCTGCTCATCAGTCCTATCCTGTACAACTGCAGGATTTAGAAACGCCTTGGACTATTTTGTCGTCATAAAGTTTATTTCGTTAGAGTTCCAAGTCATGATAAAGTTCCTTGTAAATATTGTCTTTGTCTGTACTTATATGAATATTTTTTTTACTTCTTTTTGTCATTTTAGTTTTCATGATTATTTATAGGCTCAAAGATATTTTAGTAATATTTTATAAGTAAGTAATATTTTAGTGAAGTCACGGGTTTACCCTGTTTAAAGAAAAGAAAAGAAAGAAAGATAGCATTTAACATAACCGTTTGGTAATTTTGGTTATTTACTCGTTAATTCAGAGATTCCATCCAACCAGATCATTTAATGGCTACCTACTTAGCCTAAGTACTACGTACCAAATAAATAATAACGTCTCGATGTCGTTACAAAGTGTTAAATTGTTAATAGAAGATAAACACAATAACATTAAATGTGCAGAATTTAATGACTAAATGAACGTGTTCCACGGCGTTAGATTCTTCACCGAATCACTTTATTCATTTTGAAACACAATTTTATGCTCCTTTATTAACTTTTTATTTTCTTTGACTAAATATCTAATTATTCTCACTGCTCAATTAATTTATTAAAAGGTAAATAAATGAAGTCACATTGACTTTTTATTCAAATAAGTAAGTATGTTCGAATCGAAATGGATAGTGACAATAACGAAAAAAAAAACAAAAAGTGGCCAGTTTCATCACGGTTTTCGCGGGAGCACCTAATCAGCCAGTAATTGAGAATCGACTACTTATTGCAAAATAAAGTGTTTTTGTTGGCACTTAATAGTTAGGCGACCACAATTTATTTAAAAACACCAGTGCGTGTAAAAAAGCGTCATCATATTGCTAGTTTTTGTCGAATAGTTTCTGCAGAACTCTGCGGCGGACATTTTAACTAGGATTACGTATTCCGTTCATTGGCACGCGGTGTGACAAATTGGCGTGAATTAAACGCGTAAAATAATTGTATGCAATAATAAATTGGAGTAACTGAAATTGTAATGGCCTATAGGCATAAAATGTAAATGTTTATAGACTTATAGATGATTCGATTTGTTGACCATTTTCATTTTTGTTAGGTACTTGATACTTGTTGACAGGCCTACACTGTCCTGCCATACCTATTAACACTGTAATTGAGGAATATTGTAAAAGCAAATTATTTTTAAAAGAGTAACCGTGACGTTTATTATCGGTTCATCTCCACGACCAAATTGGAACCGTGCACCTAGCTTCTGACGTTTCATATAAAGTGTCCATGGCGGTCTAATTAAAATAAAATATTTTGATTTGATTTAGAGAAGCCTGGTTTTGATGTAAGTAGAAATCCTACTATCCTTCCTACTATACTATTACTATCACACTAATATTATAAAGGCAAAAGTTTGTGAGTGGGTTTGTATGGTTGTTACGCAAAAACGACTGAACAGATTTTAATGAAACTTTACAATAATATAGCTTGTACATTAGATTAACACATAAGATACTTTTTATTCCAATATTCACAAAAACATCCATCCTCACAAACTTTTGCGTTTATGATATTTGTAGGATTTATTCAAGTGTTTTGTGCAGATTCTGAAAGGATACACAAGAATTTTCGCATTATACATATATGGGGTCACCGTTTAGTACCACGGAAATAAAGATAGGGACGTTTTACATGAATACGACGAATGTGCGCGGAGCCTAACCCTTAAAGAAATACTTTAGGCAAAAGGACCAAAGTTTAATGACATAAAAAAAAATATGTCATAATAATTTGGTCCTTTAGCCCAAAGTTTTTTTTTTATAGACATTAGAAAATATCTATGTACCTAAGTACATCCGTTCAAATTCGAAACATGACCACCATTACTTTTTGTCTTATTTTAAAAATAACAAGAGACTCATTTTATATATGACTCCAATTTCTCAGAGACTGTGCTTCCTGTTATCATAATTTGATTCCTAGTTTTTCGTGGAATTATTAACATCCTTTTATTTTTTATTACAGTGTCTAATCAGGTCACAGTTTACAACCAGTCGAGTTATACTTAGTATAATAGCATACCATACACTAGCTTCTGTCCGTGGCTTCGCCCGCGTGAAAGATCTAATTCCCCCGACCACCGATATTACTTCGTTTTCGCTTAGCGTTCTTTCTGACTTTTCTTTCTTTTTGCTCGGTTCCTAAGGACCCTAGCGTGATGTTATATAAACTATAGCCTTCCTCAAGAATTAGGCTATCAAATGCAAAAATAATTTTTCAAATACAACTGGTACTTCCAGAGATTAACGCGTTCAAACAATCATACCAAAAAACTGTAGTATCGATAGATAGGGATTTTGTATCGTGCCACGTTCTGTTTTGCGCTGTGTCGACTTATTTGTTTGCCAACATGCATGGACTGTAGTGTAGAGTCTTAAATTATATATAGTTTTATCACGAAACAAAACTCTTTATGTAATAAATTAATCTGAAAAAAAGATTTATATGCTATACTTAATTGCAAAATGCTCTATTGCTAATCATGTAAGAACCTATTTTACTTAAGCAGGTACCAGGTACAGATTATTTTATATTATTATTTAGATTCAAAGTAAACTAGGCGTGTTCAACACAAAAGGCGAAAAATATTTATGGGGCTTATATGCGACGTGCTTCCATCAAAGACGCCAAGTTTTTCATATTTGATTTATATTTGTGAATCTACAAAAATAATCGGGACCTCTAACATCTCTATGTAGAGCACAATAATATGATTCTTCTTTTTGTATTTTTTTTTGTACAATGATAAATGATAAATGATAAATGATAAATGATTTTATTTCTGTAAGTAGGTTTGCACAAACACTTTTACACGTCAATCATATTTTAAAAACTAGATGAGGTCGGCGTTTCCTATCTGACTACTCTGAGAAGAAAGGCCGAAACAAACTCAGAGGTCACAGTCTCTTTTAAAGTCCAGACATAATCTTGGTCAGGTTATATGAAGACCATGTAGATCGAAGTCCGAGATGGTCTTTTGAAGAAAGAACCACACAGATTGAGTGGACCTGTCCAGTCAGTGCACGCATTTGTCAGAATTCGTGCAGCTCAACTCAAAACTTAAGGAGCTCAACGATTCGACGAACAATACCAAAGAAAGGACATTTGCGTAGGCCACATAAATTACTCAAACTGCCAGACCATGACAAAACTAAACAGAACAAAGAAAATAATCAAAATAAAATAATAAGTAAAAAATAAAATGACCCACATTGTCTTCACACTCACAATAATTAAAAGAATGTAATACTTTACAAAGTAAGCACATGTCATTGTTTATATAAAATTCATTAATGTCAATGTGTATATTAAAAAAAAAAAAAATGTTCAAAATACAGAATTGGAAGCAGATCAATCCCAAGCTTTTTTGTCCTCAATGTAATCTTTAACAGTATAAAAGGCTTTCTGGCACAACTTACGTTTAATGAATGATTTGAATTTATTAAGGCTTAGATCTTGAACTTGGCTTGGTAGTTTATTGTAAAAACGTATACATTGGCATCTGAATGAGCCACCTATTTTCTTGAGCCTTGTTGTAGGTACAACAAATTTGTGTTTGTTCCTAGTATTTATATTATGGATATCACTGTATTTTTTAAACAATTTTATATTTTTATGGGCATATAAAAGATTTTCATAAATATACTGAGAAGGCACAGTCATTATATTAATCTCTTTAAATTTGTCTCTGAGAGAGTGTCTCGGACTTAATTTATAAATTGAACGAACAGCTCGCTTCTGCAAAACAAAGATAGTCTGAATATCGGCGGCATTTCCCCACAATAGAATACCGTACGACATTACACTATGAAAATAGCTAAAGTACACTAAACGGGCAGTCTCTATATCAGTTAAATTACGAATTTTTCTAACAGCGTATGCTGCGGAACTCAGCTTTTTTGACAATTTGTCTATATGTGGACCCCACTGAAGCTTTGCATCCAAAGTTATGCCCAAGAATACTGTGCTGTCTTCAGGATTCAATTCTTCGCCCTTTATCAACACATTAGTTTTCACCTGCCTGACGTGAGGTAGCGTAAACTTAATGCATTTGGTTTTTTTCTCGTTTAGAAGTAAATTATTAACATTGAACCAGTGGACTACTTTCGAGATCGCGCTATTTACATCGTCAGTAACCAACTGCTGACGTTTAAGTTTAAACAAAAGTGAAGTGTCATCTGCAAACAACACTATATCATGATTATCCTTTATGAGGTACGGCAAGTCATTAATATAAATAAGAAACAAGAAAGGACCAAGAATTGAGCCCTGTGGGACTCCCATTGTTACTATAGATCCGGGTGATCTTTTTCCATTAACGTCAACGCTTTGAATCCTTTTACTCAAATATGAAGTAAGAAGATCCAGAGCACTATTCCGGATCCCGTAGTGGCGGAGTTTCCTGATTAAAGTTTCGTGAAAAACGCAATCGAATGCCTTGGACAAATCACAAAAGATGCCCAAGGCATCGCATTTATCTTCCCAAGCATTATAAATATGTCCTAAAAGTTCAACACCGGCATCAGTAGTTGAACGACCCCTTGTAAAGCCGAACTGTTTGTTATGTAATAATTTATGTTTATTAAAAAACCTCTGCATTTGGTCTAAAATTAATTTCTCAAAAATTTTACTAAAGGTAGGTAGTACAGAAATAGGTCTATAATTTGTGGGGTCTGATGTACTACCTGATTTAAACAAAGGTATTATTTTACTATACTTCATAAGGTCAGGAAACTCCCCACTGTCAATGCAACTATTGAAGATAAGAGCCAGAGTAGGTGCTACAATGTCAATAATAGACTTAGCAACTTCTACAGAATTACCCCACAGAAAAAAATCAACTTCTTTAGATCTTAGTAGGTACCATCTATTTAAAAATAGGACTGTGTTTTAGTTTATATAATTATCTCTTAACGGACATTCGTCTATTTTAATATATATATATACATTATATCACGAGTAGGCGTCGGTCGTCGGTATCGTTACGGGTAGTCAGAAGCCCAAAAGTCTGACAACCAGTCTTACCAAAAGGTATAGTATTACCCGTATTAACTGGGTTGTGGAGGTCAGATAGGCAGTCGCTCCATGTTAAATACTGGTATTCAGCTGCATCCGTTTAGACTGGAAGCCGACCCCACATAGTTGGGGAAGAAAGGCTAGGCGGATGAGACATTATATCACGACAACTGACCTCAAAATAAACACAAACCAATTACAACAAGCAATATCAATATTAAATAAACTTTTTATTGTTATCATTAAAAAATCTAATAACTTTATTAGCTCGTTCGCACCTCATTAGCTTCTATGTCACGAATGCCTATAAACTAATTACAAACAACAATACACCGGATTTAACTTTCAATCACAACAAACGGACCTTTAAAATGATACAACATGACTTACACCACGTGACTCACTTAATTTAGTCATCAAACGTCAAAAAAACAAATATATGATTGCACTTCACATAACCAAAAACATTCTATTATATATTTTATTGAAACGAAATAAGGTGTATAATGAGGTTTATCGACGGCAAATATTGTTTGTCAAGTTTGCCGGAGTCACGTAGTTCAATCAAAAACATAATAAGTGAGAAAATGGATAAAAATGGTTGTTAAGGTGAATGTGTCGGTTCCTGGATGTTTCTCTATTATTCTTGATGAAAAAGTATTTTACTGCTAGGTCCCAGGTCACGACGCTTATATCTATTTGCTATTTAAGGCGCTAAGCATACGATGGACAATCTTTCCGTGTAAAAAAATAAAACGTATGAAAATGCCAGCAGTCTGTTTCTTCTTCGTGCTCATCACATGTCTAATGAAATTTCTTGTTCCCCCGATCTACTCCGTCGCATCATCACATCGCCTGCCCGCGCCATTACTTCGTTTCCGCTTAGCGTTCTTTCTGACTTTTTTTCCTTTTGCTCGGCTCTTTAAGGTCCTAGCGTGTAGCCTATAGCCTTCCTCAAGAATTGGGCTATCAAAGGCAAAAAGAATTTTCCAAATCCGACTAGTAGTTCTAGAGATTAGCACGTTCAAACAAACACGCTCTTCAGCTTTCTATACAAATAAATAAAATTGGAGTAATATTAAAATAACCGCTTTTTACTAATTACTAGATGCATATGGATTTATACACGGTACATACATATACCAAAATAACATTTTTTTTAATTTTTGTCTGTCTGTCTGTTTGTTCCGGCTAATCTCTGAAAAGGCTGGACCGATTTTGACGGGACTTTCACTGGAAGATAGCTGATGTAATAAGGAGTAACTTAGGCTACTTTTATTTTAGAAAAAAAAAGATATGGTCACACGAAAAAAAAAAAAACTGAACAAAAAGTTTTTGTTAAATTCCACGCGGATGAGGTCGCGGGTAACAGCTAGTGATTAGTATAGATAGACAGTAGGATTAATACTCATTTATATCATACCAAAGTTCGCTTTGCGGTATTTTAGAAGTAAAAGAGCTCAGTTTAAAATAAAACTTCTCATTTCCAATATGTCAACCCCCAATGTTAAGTAGTAGACCCCGACCCGAACCGCTTTAGCGTGGCAATATCGGTCATTGACCCACCTACCCTTTCAACCATTCTTTATGTCAAAAACTGAAAGTCGGTTAACGTCCTGAATCAACATCTATCGTGATCATCAACATGTTCCAATAACGAGAATCCATACATAGTTTATTGTTTGGGTTCCTACGGATAGATTTTGGAAAGGGCAATGACCGCTATTTCCACGCTAAAGCGATTCCAGTATATGTACTAGGAGATATGTTTGTAAAAAGCTACTTATTTCAGACTGTTCTACAGATTGTGGAAACAAGTTGTTCCTCATTTTAAGACTTTTATTTTCATCTAAATTCAGTTTGTCTTATTAAAACGGCTCAAATTGAACGAGTAGTCCAACCAATCAAACATAAAAATTGATTACATTTAATCATTTGAGGAATAAAAAGTGGAATCGATTCCAAGAAAGTTACGTGATACGAATGTTAGTCATTTGCATAACAAAAGCGTTAGGTCCGTCAACAAAATAGCTATTATTGGAGCTACTGTAGCGCTTGGATTGAGGGGCTTGCGGCTAAGTAATAACAGCCTCACGGGTCGATCGATCAGGTTCAGTTACGCTTGCCGCTGTTGGTCCGTGGATAGGTGACCATCTTTACAAACCAAGAGCCCTCCGTGCCTCGGTAAGCAAGTTAAAAGCCGTTGGTCCCGGCTGTCATTCTTGGATCTTTGACAGTCGTTACGGGTCGTCAGAAGCCCGAAAATCTGACAACTATTCTTACCAAGGGTTAGCGTATTATCTAGTAACTGGGTTGTAAAGATCAGATATGATGACGTAGCGTTTGCATTCTTTACCTTTCTGAAGCTGAATTTATAAAAAAAAATAGCAAAGTAAGGAGGTAGGTAGCAATCAAAACTCATTCTGACCAAACTGCGGGGTAATTGCGTGACACACTAACATTAGCAATGGCTTTCATTTTGACAGTTCTATAACATTCATTGCTTTCTTTACGTTGTTGAGCAGACAAATTTTTCGAACATATGAAGCAATGGATTCGCAAGATCCATTAGAATAGCTATTCGCAACTATTTGACAGGCTTCCGAATCGAAAATTACACATTTTAGGTACCCTGATTTGCCTAGTCCCGACAGCAAATAGCTGTCGAAAGAATAGCGATCGTCATTTGATTTAAACTGTCAAAATTTTCGGGTTCTAATTTGTGAACAGCGTTTAGAGGACTTCTTCGATAACATTGATTGACGTTCGATCCGGCACGTAAGCGTATCGAATGTTTGTGAATAGCTATGCAGATTGTGATTGAAAGTGTGTTATTACGCTATTAGGGTTGTGGCCAGTGAGGCTTTAAATTGGACTTGACAATCATATTTTGTTCGCCAATATGCTTGTCAGTCATTCGTTTGTTTGCCGTTTGTTCTTAATCTCCAATTCGCCATAGATAAAAGTGTAATCACCCCCAATCTTCCTGATATGACTTCGCATGCCAGTGTCATCTAACAGAAAAAAAAAAACAAAAAAAAAACAGGAAAATGTAGGCATAATCATAATCAGCCTTTAATATAATGGTAAAATAATTTACACAAAGTAAAGTGCCTGCCTGGACCGAACCTATGACCTACAACTAGTAAGTAGCGGTCGTTTCCACTGGGCCACCAGTGCTTCTTCGTCCTTTTCTTCACCCAAACCATTTATTGAGAACTAGAAACTAGATTCTTTGGCTTCATAGATTGGCCTTATCTTTGAAATCCAAAGCTGCTATTAAGATAGTGCGCTATTGATACGTGGTTCATCATCATCATCATCCACTACCCGACTTTGCCCACTGCTGGGCATAGTCCTCTCTTTCCATGTGCCAATCCCCATGACCCTGTACCAGCCTCATCCAGGTATACTCGTGATGACAACAATGTCGTCTGCCCATCTCGCCTATCCTCTACCTAGTTACTAATTATTTATTTAAAAATAATAATTTGGAACGTTTACACAAAATAAGCAACATAACGCCTCTTAACAGCTAAAAAAAAATAACATTGAACTAAAAATACGATCTATTTAAAACGACTAATTCATTTAATATAAACATATATTAATTTTACAAAGCAAAGGAAGTTATATTTTTCTGCCTGGCAGACTAGAGAGGGGCTTAGAACGGAGTTGACGCAGGACAGCAGTATAATATATCATAGTGCAAATAAATCAGTTTGTCCGTTGTAGAGGTCGCCACAGCTGCGAGTGATGACAGTTTGATGGTTTCCCGACTGACCGGGGTTGAAGCGATTTAATTTCGTTTGAGTGATAAAACAACATTCGGGATTGTACAAATCGGTGTCAAAGAATTAATAATGATCATTGGCTGTATAAGTTGGACTTTTACGAATTGATATGAATTGAGGTTTCATTTAAAACTGGAAGTGTAGGTATAGCTTTTGATATGTCGCCGTGTGTACATAAACTTTATAAATAGTATGAGTCATTGTCAACCCCATAGTCTTGCGTCAAGCGTAAAATTTGCGAACGCGGACCCTAGGACCGATTTGATAGCCGTTCTATTTAGATTAGATAGCCGATAGCCGTTGATCTATTACGTACTTTGACCGGCTCTTACGCGATTTGCGCGGGCGCTGTGAATAACGGGTAGTAACCGTTTTGTGCAGTCGCATGGACTATCGCTTGAGCATCGCGAGGGCTTGATACGTCATGAGCTTCTAAGATATTGAGAGATGATTTTTATGATGAGTTGTCTTGAAAAATTTTACTAAATCTGTGTAGCGAATTTTAAAGCTTAATTTTTGACACCGTTTGGGAATCAGTTAAGTTAATTCGCACAAAAGCTCAACGTAAAGCATTTATAAGATTCACTAATTCCTACTACCAATATTCAGAAGGCGCAAAAACTCTAGCAAACTCAAAAAATAAAATATTCGACATCGAACGAACTTGTTATAAAATAAACTCCGATATCCACGAAAACATTTCCACCGCGGAAAAAAACTTCCTATACAAACCCGCAAACAAGGAAAAATAAGAGGAGCAAGTCTGCAAGTTGTGCAACTCACTCCCGGCGATTGGACGGCGTGCGACAGAGACAGAAATACCACCCCCAACGCGCTAGAGCGAGACAGACTCAACCCTACATTGCGAACGTCCCTTTGCGCAGCAATCCGTGAAATTAGAGTCGTCTAAACGAATCTAACGATTATTTTATTATCCCTTTTACGCTAAGATTTGTTCCTTGCTCACTCAAATAAAAATAAAAGGTGAATAAGGCGTTGCGAGGGTCAAGAGGCGGACATAAATTTTGGAAGCGTTTAGGGTTAGGATTGGCTTATTTTTCGGGCCTTTAAGTCCGGGTGGACGGCTCGGAAGTCCGGAGTTCCGGCACAGATGAACGCGCCCATGTAATTTTATACGGTGTCATTTATTTTGGAGATTTACGTGACTATAAATATGCGTATGATGAGCGGGAGTATTTTGGTTGGTTATTATCGTTGGTAGTCAAGCGGTTATTGGGAAGACGTCAAGAATTTTAATAGAACTCTAGCTCTTTGTCAATTTGTCGGTTCAGCACCCTAATTGCGTAACACATTTTCAACCACAATCTGAATTTTGAAGGATATTGCTAATCCATTGCTTCATAAACATTCGAAAAAATTGTCTGCTCAACAACGTAAATAACGCAATTAATGGTGTTGAACTGTCAAAATGAAAGTCATTCCTATTATCCCGACTGGTTAGTCTATAGCATTTACCTACCGTGTTTCGATTTAAAGTTTACAGGGTTACGAGAGAGAGTTTCTCCGAACCCAGAATTGTTTGCTAATCTTAAGTAAACCCTCTTTGTTCTGTATTTTTAGGTGACCATCGGCCTTAACGTCTTGATCATCGGGTTGATCGGTTTGTGGATCAATAAGGGTCAATGTGCGTCAGACGGTGAGGTGAGAAGGCTAGAGCATAGAGAATGATGATTATTTACCTATATCTTCTATACTACTTAATAATAAAGCTGAAGTTAGTTCTTTTTTTGTTTGTTTGTTTGAATGTGCTAATCTCGGGAATTAAGTACCAGTAGGATTTGAAAAATTCTTTTTGAATTTGATAGCCAAATTTTTGAGGAAGGCTATACTTTATAGGCTACTTAACATCACGCTAGGATTCACAGGAGCCGAGCAAAAACAATAAAAAGGCAAAAAGAACGCTAAGCGAAAACATAGTAATAGGGCGATGCGACGGGGTTCGGGGGAACAAGATACTTATTACACGCGGACGAAGTCGCGAGCAGAATCTAGTATCTTATATCTTTTGAGAAACATATTCAGTTTTAAGCAGTTGTGTGTGTGCAGCGTTGTCCTTATGACTATGAATGATAGAGGTTGAAACTAGTCGGGAAACCCGATAGAAATACCTGGAAAATTCTTGTAATGTGTGTATTTACACAAACCATGTTTATTATTTAATAAACATGGTTTTCACATGATCTGACCAAGATTATGTCTGTGCCCTCTGAGTTTGTTTCGGCCTTTCTTCTCAGACTAGTCAGATAGGAAACGCCGACATTTAAAGCCGCCGAGTTTTTAAAGTACCTATGATTGACGCGTAAAAGTGTTTGTGCAAACCTACTTACTGAAATAAAATAATTTATTCCATTCTATACTGTAACGTTGGCTCATTTAATGATGACTGTTTAGTAGAGGTATACCTGCAAGTGCTGTGAGAAAAAAAATACTGCGGGAGTGCCGACAGAAGTGAAAACAAAACACAAACAGAATACTTTGCCATCACTCACTGACATATCGGATATACATTAAAACCGAGTACATCCTGGGGACAGCCGAACACATCCGAAGCGGTGTCGTTACGGTAACAGTGGCGCGAATTCAATGGTTTTTTCCCATCTCAAAAAATGCCCAACGCGCCTGAAGAAGTTTTCACTTCAAAATACTTCTTGTATGGCTAAAAATGGCAGACATTTTTGCTAGTCTGCGCTGGATAATAAAAGTATAGTTTTATTTAATTTTTTACCTGTCTCATCGTCAGAGATCTATAAAAACGTTCCTGTCAAGTTTTTGCTCGGCGTTAAACTGAAATAAAACGACAATTAAGTACTGTTTTCAAACGTGAGTTAGCATTTTAAAGAGCTACGTGCAATTTGAACGAAACTTAATTGGGCGGAGAAAAGTATTTTTGCATGTTATTTCGGTTGCTTTTTAATTATGGAAA
Organism: Hydraecia micacea; assembly: GCA_914767645.1. NCBI lineage: Eukaryota > Metazoa > Arthropoda > Insecta > Lepidoptera > Noctuidae > Hydraecia > Hydraecia micacea. The sequence continues at coordinate 4,697,070 of OU611798.1, forward strand.
CCATTAAAAAAAGTGTTAAATGTTTTGTTACCTACCTTAGATACTTGTGTTAATTACCTTACTGTTGGATGCGGCACAGGACCGGTTGTTGTGACGACTCTTGGAGATGATGATGATGAACATAATATATTATGGGACATTAGTAAAAATAAATACTTTTAGATACCTATAGGTATATAATATAAATCGTTTATTTGGTGCACACTTAAAAGACATAGCACAACATACAAAACCACGATTAAATAATACCTAATTAAGTACATGAATGTTAGGAAAGAGAGAAAGAAAGAAAAATACGTTTAAGTATAGCCATTGCAGCAAAATAAATACACCTTAAAACTATAAAAACAGAAAACAAAGACAGCTCAGCATATTGTCAGATGACAACACGAGGTGTACCACCTGGCGCTGAAACTAGGAAATAGATACAAGGTGTAAAATACAACAATCCATAACTGGTTTTTAGTGTAGGTCAATCTTTACCCACGTTCCTAGCATGTCTCTTAGTTTATTAGGATAGAAAGCTGTGTCCTGACTGTTAATAACAAGGACTCCAACCCGTCTGATAACTCTTGTGGTACCAATTGGCAATAGAACATTATTATACCTTTTAAACGACTTCAAAAAGGTGGAGGTTCTCATTTAGACTTTTTTTTTTGTATATATGTTACGCGATATCTCCGGCAATTGTGGACTTTGTGGATCGATTTCGATTTTTTTTTTTTATGGATAGGTTATGCCTCAGGGGTGGTCCCATGTATGTACCTATTTATTAACTTTGCTTGGATAGTTTTTGAGTTAGCTTACGTATTTAATCCACTTTGTGTATCTTGATGATGTTGTCATTGTTGTTTACTTAGCAACTATTGGTAGGTATACGAATTGGTGTTGAGTAGGTACCATATCTAAAAAGTGAAAAATAAGTTTAATTTTGGAAGTCGGTGGCAAAAAACTAAAATACAGATCCAAAGACAACGACTTCTGAAATTAAAGTTATTTTTCACTTTTTAGTGTTCTTTTTGGCAGTCGGTTGTTTTTTTTTTCAAAAGAGTTTTTATTACTACCTATTGAATTCCGTTACTAAAATTCAGTCTTGAAATCCGTTAGGTAGGTATACTGAAATTCACGACAGTCACGTCACCCTACTTTCATTTCGCCAAATTAATAGAAAGCATTAAATTAACGATTAATTTTATTAATCCTCGCTGTCAGAACATTAGCGAAATTCGATCAGCCATAATTAGAAATAACTGTAATTACATTACATAAATCTTTCAGAAACACTATTTTTAACAAAAATGTTTTAAAAAACAACAGTACGTTTCATATTAAATGTTTCAAAAACCACAGAATTTTACAAAAATCAATTACTTTCCCGTGCGGAAACATTGAAAATTATTACAGCAACCATGTTTCCGGTGTAACCGGAAGTGTCGCGAGTGTTAACGAGGGGCTTAATGTTGGCAGCACTGTGCCGTTGACTTTTTAATTGCGGCACTGGAATTACGTGAGAATGCCTGAAGCTTGTTGTGAATATATAATGAAGGGATGTTTTATTATTTTAGTAAATGGTCATGATTATTATGAACTGTTCAAGTGCCTTTAGTTTAAGTGTGTATTTAATTAATGTGTCTAATCGATTCGAATTTACATAAGTACAGATTGTAAATAAAAAAACTCAAATGTTCTTCTAAATACTTAGTCAAAGCAAAAAGCTCTTATTTTATACGATGTAGGTAGGTACGTGCATTGTGGAGTTATTTCAACTGAAATGATGATGAATGATGACCCATGCCCTACGCCCACTGCTGGATATAGGCCTTCCCCAAGCACCGCTACTTCGACCTGTTCTGTGCTTCTCGTATCCAGCGGATTCCTGCGGCCTTCACAAGGTCATCGGTCCAACTTGTGGCCTTCCAATGCGCGGTCGTCAATCCAGAATCTTTCATCCCCAACGGCCATCTGTTCTGTGAGCAATGTGTCCCGCCCACTGCCACTTAAGTTTGGTAATTCTTCAGGCTATATACCGATATAGTCTGAAGAACGATGCGATGTAGCTTTTTCTAATATTTGTGCCCATTGTGAGCGACCGCTGGCACTGTTTAGGTTTTTTTTTTTAAATTCGGTATGTATTTATGCGATCTTTTGACTGCTCAAAAGATCGCATAATCATACCTTTATAGTCTGTTAGAAAAATATCTTAGTTTTCATATCGTAATAAATAAAGTCCTCCAGACCGTATTTCGTCCACGGCGGCCAATCTCAATGGAGACTAGCCTTCGACGCGGGAGATATTATAGTGCACAAGTGTGTGCGCAGACACAGGTGCACTCTCTCTTCCCTCACTGTCATAGTTCGATGGGACGGCAATCCGACACGACTGGAGAGAGATCAGGCGCAGGACCAACGGCTTAACATGCTTTCCGAGGCACGGGAGTATCACCACACCGCGAACTTCCAAACCCCAGGCTGTCACTATTATTAAAGTCCCTAACGGAAAATCCGAATAAAACTTCGCCCGACCTGGCCATTGAACCCAGAATCCCAGTCTCAGCAGTCGCGCTTGCGGCCACGAGACCAAATTGTATGCACATAGCTAGGTACAACCACAATGGAATGTGTAATTTTGCTAAATTAGATACACTTAAATTCACCGTGTCTTTTTAAATGGCTTCTTCACACCTAAACGTTTATTGTTACTCGTGGTAAAAACGAAACGCCTTATATTCTTTTCTTGTAGATAGTTAGCTGATTTCACGCCATATCATGGTCTAGGTTAATTGAAAAGTTAATAAAAATAGTCTTGATCCCGGTTGTGGTATTTCGAAACTTTATCAGAAATTCAGCATTTGTAAACTAAGTATGTTATTTTTTATTATCTGCTTTCTCTTTAGTGATAATGAAGTCGTAGTGACCATAAGCTTGTTGGCCCAAATGGCTGCTGGGGAGTTTGTTGTGTCACATCTTCTTCCCAGCTAAAGCACTAGGAAATGGTGAAGGGCGGGCGTTTTGGGGGACTGTCTTATGTAATTTTCACGTTCAAAAAGTGCTGATTCTCAGCCTAGTTTGAACAAATGACTTTTGACTTTAGTTTCGGTGCTTTATACATGATTTTTTGTATCTTAGGTTACCTATCTGATAAATTGAGTTATTCCGGTCTGATCTACTGAACTCCCCTCCACCCGTCCTGGATCCCCTGCTAGTTCTTCTTCTGTTTTAATCTCTGTCTTATCCATTGTAAACTTTCTCATTCCGGTCTGATCCTCTATTTCTTTTGTTTGTTTTTATTCCTGACGGATCGTCGATCAGCAACAAATTATACGTACAGGGTTTATTGAAATATCTCCAATTACACTGCATCTTCCGAAGTCAACATTTTCAACGTCCAAGGTTTCCATCTGTTTAGCATAAGTAGTCATAGCATAGTCAGCCTATAATGTTCCCACTGCTGGGACATAGGCCTCCTCTCTGTGAAAGGGAATGGGCTATAATCTACCACGCGGGCCCATCACTGCGGGTTGGTAGATGTCTCACATGTCGTCGAATTTTTGGTTCTAGGATAAGCTGGTTTCCTCACGATGATTTCGTTCACCGTTTTGAGAGCAGTAGTGATAAAAATAATTTAAATAAAGTAAAGTGCTTGTCTGGGTTCGAACCTAGGACTGCAGTGGGCCCTCACTGCTCACTCGCAAATCTGCAATAACTATGCTAAACTTCATTTTGAATCCGTTTAAAATCCTCATGAGACGTTCTAAGTAGAAGCTAGTTAACTACAAATGCTACACGTTACCAACATAACTGCGAACACGGCACACATTACCGACGCAGCCGACCAAGATCCTTCCTAAATTACACATTTCCATTTTCTTCATTTAACAAATTGATGGGCTTTGTTTGAAGATCTACTTCAACCGAAAAACGATCTTGCAACTCACAGAATTAAGGTCAAAATCCAACGAATTAAATACACCTCACTGTTGACGCTTACGCCCAAGAGATAAGACTGGGTTGGGTTAATGGGGATCCGTTATGGGATTTTTAACCTTAGTAAACAGGTATTAAGGATGATAATGCGTTGGGTTGTGCGTGGTAGGGGTGTGTGAGTGGGGGTTGCGGTCCAAGTTTGTAATTAATAAAGCCCTCTCGATTACAAGTGCCTTTCCTCGGCGGGACCTGGGGGGTTTGGGGGAATATGGCACCCTTGTTCGTACCCACGTTAGAGTGGGTAACGATTGATATTGTTACATCGAGAAGTAATGATTATTTAATTGGAGGTTTTTCCAATTTTCCGTGGCCTTTATGATTAGGCGAAACTGTACATATATTTTTACGTTGTAGTAGGTACGCGGCTGTAGATAGTGTGCGGTCACTATGACCTCTTATAGCAGCTAATAAATCGTGCTGATATTGTCAGTACCTAGAATTAGGGGTCTGGTCGATTACTACCAAGCTTTACTGCTACTACTACAAGTTCATAAATTAAGTAAGTAAGTAAACCTTCAGTACCAATTTCAAAAAGACATCAGTCATTGCTAGTGTGTCACGTTACGAGTGACGTGATGGCACCATGACATAAAAAAAACTGAGGTTATTAATATATGACGAGCTATCGAGCTTACCTATTTATCAGCTGTCTTTTGTTTTCGCGTTCTAAATTTGATAAATGTCATTGAGCCCAAGCTTCCCGCCTCTATCTTGCATTTTTGTAGTGTGATATTATAATATACTTATCTAAGAGGTTATTTCGCTTTTAAAGCTTCATGTATGTACAGTGCACGGATCTTTGTGCTGCAGATCGGATTTTCTAATTTACAGCGGACTTAAAAATTACTTCACCTTCAAAGGACACCTTCAAATTTGGAACAAAAATAACACAATAATGAGGGTCCAGCTAACTTTATGGAGACAAAGATGGCGATGGCGTGGCGTGTAGCATACAGGACCTATTCTATTGTAAGAAGTATATCAGTAAATTTTTCGTTACTTAAAATCACTATCACAGCATGAAAAATATTTATTTAAACCGGCCGTTTTTTATTTTAATTTAATTATTTAATTTTAAAGTGAATATACAACTAACTGCCTATTCTGTAAATATTTCAAGCGTCTACCGGTTGCCGTTATTAAACACGAGCAAAAAACGGCAAAAAAATCACGTCTGCTGTATGGGAGCCCCCTTAAATATTTATTCTATTCTGTTTTTAACTGTCTAGCTATCACAGTTCATGAGATACAGCCTGGTGACAGACAGACAGACAGACAGTGGAGTCTTAGTAATAGGGTCCCGTTTTTACCCTTTGGGTACGGAACCCTAAAAAACAGGCCCCAAGCAGTCACTAACTAGATATTCTTCTTCTGATCTGCGTCATAACCTGTGCTCGCGGATACCTCAACACGGATGTATTGGTAATATCTTGAATTGTTATATACCTATCGTGTTACATATCTTGGTGTTTGCTATGCAGCCTCCCTATTCACGCCTACGTATAGTCATCTAAATCAAATCTTGAAATAACCAGTCTAGACGTGGAAAGTTATTAACACTTTCTAATTTATAGGTATGTAAATAGAGGTGGCATTACATTTTAACGTGACACAAAAAAAATATTAAAGCACGACTAGCGTGCTTAAATTTTTTTCTACTTAAAACACCTTCGAACCTAAAGGTTACCATATTATATGGAGAGATAATTATTAGAAGACTATCTGCGCCCCGCAGTTTCACCCGCGTAAATGTCGATCCCGTGAGAATATCGGGATAAAAAGTATCCTATGTGTTATTCTGATGTATAAGCTATATTACTGTAAAGTTTCATCAAAATCCGTTCATTAGTTTTTGCGTGACAGAGTAGGTAACAAACATCCTCACAAGCTTTCGCATTTATAATATTAGTAGGAAGTAGGATTTAGGGCGAACTCTACCAAAGTTTTATACCATAGAATATACGTCTTATCCGGAGAATAAATGAATTTTTGACAGTTTTTCCATTCAAAAAATTGTCATAAGTAGGTATGTCAGATGTAGATTCTTCTACTTGGGCTATTACTTATCTTATTATTGTTTATTGACCAAGTCACAGCCTCGAACGGACACACAAAATAGCCAAGTTTCTAATCTTGAAAGGGGATATGCATTCTATAATAGCCGAATAAAACGATCGTCTCAATGTCAGGGGTAGAAACTTAACGTCTTATAGAGAACAATTACAAACTTGGGAGAAGGAAACCCTCTTTGATAGTGTCAATCGAGCGATTAAGACAAGTTTTCCTGTTTGATGAAATACACACACACACACACATAAACTTACGCCTTTTCCCATGATAGTAGGCAGAAAGTACAGAACGACACCTGCTACGATCTGTTGGTTTTGGTGAAATCTATGGAACTTTGTAACAAGTCGCCAACAAGTTTCATCGATAAATTATTTCAGGCAGAAACAATAAGCTAAAGCTTCGATACTTTTATGCAATTTCTACGTCCACGATTATACATCCGGGAAAACACAAGCATAGCATAATCAGTCTATAATGTTCCCACTGCTGGGACACAGGCCTACTCTGTGAGAGGGAGTGGGTCGATAGGTAGCATGCGGGCCCAGTAAGCCGTACCTACTGGGCCCGCATGCTAGATAACGACATATCACCAATCCGTACTGTGTACGAGTTGGTGGCATGTCTTCGATTTTTTTGTTTTAGGACATATTGCCTTACTATGTTTTCCATAAAAGGTACGCGCGTGCCAGTTGTAAATACTACGCACATCGCCCCTAGGCTCCAAGAGTATGTCCTATTCCCATCCAAAATTCGCCATAGATTTTTCATTAAGTATCAACAAAAAAAAAAAAAAACAATCACGCCGCTCTAGACCTTGCACCAACATTTCAACACATTACACACAAACAGCGTGTTTAGCTACAATATGACGTCACATGTGTCGCCGTCACCCCAGTTGCGGCGGGACGCAAAGCCAGGCTTTACGCTGTGCCTCGAACACGCTTGTAAATCCACTAGCAGTTACATTACGTGTTTACATGTTGCGTGTTGGGGAAACGTGTGGCTATTTTAGTTGTAGAAATAAAATGGAGCGTGGAAAATTTCTGCAATAGATACTCGTACCTCAACATTCTCTGCCCATATCCTTATTTATTTAGGGTCGGCCCAGCATGTTTTCTTAATCCATACTTCTCTATTAGTCGTCATCTCGGTAGTCAGCCCCTTTCTAGCCTTATCATCTTTCACCCAGTCCATCCATCGTTTCTTTGGTCTGCAATAGATACCAATGCATAATCAGCCTATATTGTTCCCACTGCTGGGACACAGGTCACACAGGCCTCCTCTTTGTGAGAGGGAGGTGGCTGTAATCCACCACACAGGCCCAATGCGGGTTGGTAGATGTCACATGTCTTCGAATTTATGGTTCTAGGACATGCCGGTTTCCTCACGATGTTAAAACCTTCACCGTTTCACAGATAATATAATACTACGACCGTTTTGAGAGCAGTGGTTATGAGATAATTTACACAAAGTAAATCGCCTGTCAGGGTTCGAACCTACGACCTACAACTTGTAAGTCGCGGCCGATACCACTGGGCCACCACTGCTGTAGGTACCAATAGTATCCCAATAATATTTTTATAAAATATAATTTATTACAGTGTGACATGAAAATGGCAATACCTACATCTAAAGAAGTTATTGGTGTCCGTGAACGTGTTGTTACGCTAATAACAACAAATGACGTGAATCCAGTTTACACTGCGCGACACAGTCGGGAAACACGCTTGACACGCATAATCCCACTCGTATCTATCACGTCGTGTTTACACGTTTCTTGTGAAGAACATTTTTTTTTGTGATTTATAGCCACGTTTAATGCGTCTGCCAAAATGCCAAAACAATCTACAACTTACAATAATTTACAGAATTTTGTAAAAAAAAATCTTGTGTTCTGTGTTCATCACGTACATCAGTGGTTTTTTTATGATTATTTATTTATCTTTTATATAGATTCCCTTCTATTTTGTGAACGTGGGAACGTTGTGGGCTTTGTAGACTCATAGATGTATCGATTTGTTGGCCAGTTCCTATTTTGTTAGGTACCTGGTACTTGCAGTTGACAGGCCTACATTGTCCTAGCATACTTATTAACACTGTAATTTGAAGACATTGTAAAAGCCAATTGTTTTTAAAAGAGTAACTGTGGAGATTCTTGCCGGCTCTTCTCCATAGGAAACGAACAATTCGAACCGTGCCCCTAGCTTCTGACGTTTCATAAGTGCCCATGTACAGACGCCAGCACATCAACCTACTACAATCTGTCAGATTTCTGTAATAGATTTTCAACTTTATCGCTAAAGCATAAGGTTCAATGTTGATTGGGAAAATTTGACAGTTAGGTGTAGGTTGATGTGCTGGCGTCTGTACATAGGTTTATGTGAAATAAAATATTTTGATTTTGACTTACAATGAAAATCGCCTTTATTGCTACGACATAAAGGTGTTCAGGGCGTTCAATGTCAAATTGTCATCACAGATGTCCAGGCTTTTTTTTTAGTAGCCGTTAGAGTCCAACTGCTGGGCAAAGGTCTCCCACTCTCTTTCCACCTCTCTGTCCAAGACCAATCCAAGCTTTGCTTTGCTTTTTGCTGCCAAGGACCAATCTTTAAGAAAGGAGTCCAGCTCATCCCGCCATCTCCGTCTGGGCCTGCCGCGGTGTTATTTGCCATTAAGCGGGGCTTGTAATCATTACTTTATTATTAACACCTACCGCCATTTTGATATAACCTACATTCTACTTAAAGCAACAATGTTTCACGATTAGTTTATAGACTTATCCGAACACCCGCTACTCGCACCTCGTAAATCAGCCGCCATTTTAAAAACGGCCGTTGAATTAATTAAGTCGTAGCTGTCTATTAGTGCCGCGGTACTTTTTGTGCCGGCAGTCAATTAACAAGGTATGCGCAGGCGCAGCCAAATAGTCAACTAGTCATGGACAGACAAATGAGCTCCTTAAACTATGTGCTTTATTTGTTCAGGAATTGTTAGGTCGGTGGGGTAGCGGGAGGTGTGCGATGGTAAGCGATGGTTACGAGTATAGATTAGGAATAGCATAGAGTTAGTAAATGAATGTGTTTCAAAAGTTGTTGAAATAGGTAGGTAAATAGGTGTATGTTGTTTTAAAACTGGCACGAGTAAGAATTCCCCCTTTTCCATTCATTAATTTCACTCCCGAGCAAGAAATGGGACTTTAAATTCGCGAATTTGTTAGGAAACATAAATGATTTAATGCTGACTTTATACTAAAATGGTAACAGTGTTGCCAGTCATCACAACCTCTAGGACGTGGTAATCTTCAGAGTCGTTAAAAATAATATCGCAAATACATTGTTGGAAAAATGGATACTCTAGCCTCGGCAAAAACAAATCTTTTAGCATTTGACTCTTTTGTATAATTCCTTTACATATTATGTTTGGTCTAAGTTAATTCATTGATTTAACCCTGGATGAACTTAACCGCCCAATTAAAACCAACACCCATAATTTAAATCTTTCACCTATCTTGTGCTACTGTCCACCCCTACAATACGTATTTAATCCGAACATCGAGCGTCGCTTGCGCACCAATAATATATCCGTCGTCGCGACATCTGCTCCTTATTTTATCGCGCTAATTCGTGCTGCGTGTCGTGGATCACCGGCCTTAACAAAAACATCTTTAACGTCTTCTGTATACATTGTATTTTAAACTTTAACGTCTAAGTTTTATTGATCATTATTGTTTGAAATAGTGTGGGGGTTAAGTCTTGTGTAATTAGAAGGTTTTCTTTTAAGTATATTTTCCAATAGTGTGTTTTATTTGCTCGTTGTTAGACGTGAGAAGTATTCTCAGTCGATGATAAAGGATGGGCTGAAATAACAGGGATAGGAAATTATGTGTTTTGTCTTCATTCAGAAGATTTTTCTTCGCTTGCAATATTTGTTGACTGTGCGAAAAAAATCAGCTGTTCCCTACATTTATGTTCGTATAACTCGTCTAATGTAGGGAACAGCTGATTTTTTTTTCGCTATTTCAGGTTTGGTCCCATAGTAAAAGTTGTTTGTTATCATGAGTACAATCACGTGTTTAAGTATCGGTCACTAATTACCAGTCACCCTATATAAACACACACACACTCACAAACTTTCGCCTTTATAATATTCGTGTGAAGAATAGTAGCATGAAACTCCATTTTGCTTAAAAATATTATCTATAGGTACTAATATTAAAGCTGAAGAGTTTGTTTGAACGCGCTAATGTTTGGAATTACCAGTCGGATTTTTAAAATTAGTTTTGCATTTGATAGCCTAATTCTTGAGGAAGATTAGAGGCTATTTAACATCACGCTACTACCCTTAGGAGCCGAGCAAAAAAGTCAGAAAGAACGCTGAGCTAAAATGAAGAGTAGCGCAAGCGAGCGATGGGATGCGACGCGATGCATGGGTTGGGGCCGAAATTTCACGTGGACGAAGTCACGGGCAAAAAAAAAACCTACCTATAAAATTCAAAAAAGCACTTTTATTTATTTCATAGAAAAAAATATTTTTATGGCATATCTAATAAAATAATTTAAGTACCCTGTATTTATAGGCATCATAGAAAATAAACTTATCAACTACAATTTAATATGTTGCAAATATGATAAATCCACGTCGCGGTTTATGTTCAATATATTATTACTCCTCGCATTTATTCGTATCCTGTTGTAGATCGTCAATTATATACTCTGCAGCACTCGTAATGTCGTCAGCAGAACAGTCTAAAAATATTAACAGATTGTTAACGATTTTACGAATATCTTTCAGTCTTTCTGTGTGTAAATTGACCGTATCACCGCTGCTTAGCACCAATCACGACGCCATTTTCAACTTCCGAAACTCGAAACTAAACGATATAAAACACACAGCCAATTTCGCTAATATTTATACATCCTGTCCACCATTAAAATTCGCATTTTGGTAATTTTACTAAACACAAAACTGTCCTACCATAAATTATATTTTAATGTTTCCGGACTTCGAATTTCTTACCAATGTTACCACATTAAAAATTAATAGCCGTTTTAAAACTATTTCGCATTGGCAACACTAGCCACACGCGCCGACTGAGAAGGAAACGGAAATGTCCATTATATCATCTGAAAAACATGAATATTTTTATGAAAATGGCGTTATGAGGAAGCGATAAAAGTGTTTTATTTATAACATCTGTTAAGAGTTCAGAATTCATAAATGAGTATTTAAAAGAAGATAATTAAATATGAGGAATGATACATTTTCTTTAATGAAGATTTTCCTGTAGGTGAAAAGATCGTGTTTTGTTCTTATTTTATGGAACTAAGAACTTCGACAGTTGCACAGCAGATTTATCTAAATACTTACTTGACGAGAAACAACCAATTCACGCCCCATAAATCTGCCTAGCCTTTTCCCAACTATATTGGGGCCGGTATTCAGTCTCACCGGAAACAGCTGAATACCAGTATGTTACATGAAGCGACTGTCTATCTGATCTCCACAACCTAGTTACTGGGTTATACGATACCCCTTGGAAAGAATGGTTTTCAGACTTTCGGGCTACTGACGACCCGTAACGACTGCCAAAGATTCACGACGCACGGAAAATTCACGTCCCATTCCTTTCTCCAAACAAAATTCTGTCTACCAACAACTCCATCATCATCTAACATTCTCCCTATCTTTGTTACAGTAAAAGACCACCTCCAACACTCGGACATCGAAGCAGATGAGGTGGAAACAGACGACCAAACCTCAAACCTCGATGACGACATCCTCACACAATCAGACCTGGACGAAAATGGTGACCCCAAGAGTCCTACCAGTTCAAGTTCTAAGAAGGGAAAGGGAAGCTCTTCTAGGGATTCCAAAGGAGGCACGAAGCCGAGAAGGGCTAGAACAGCTTTTACATACGAACAGCTGGTGTCCTTGGAGAATAAGTTTAAGACTACGAGGTATCTTTCGGTGTGCGAGAGGCTTAATTTGGCGTTGAGCTTGAGTTTGACGGAGACGCAGGTGTGTGAACTATTTTTGTTTATAAAACTTTAGCATGCTTTTAGTATCCACTAAATTCCGAAAGCAAATTTCAAACTAGTTAATAGAAGGATTTCCATAGTTGGTCATTATTTAAAAGACAGTCACAAAGAGTCAGAGAGCGATAGTGAGTCAGTAAAATGATTAACATCATGCTTAAGAATAAATAAATTCTGATTATTTTTCTGAAATTCCACAAAACCTTGAAAGTTGTGCTCTACGTTAACTCGCATATTATAAGCAAATATTCCAAAAACACAATTTTCCACAGGTCAAAATCTGGTTCCAAAATCGTCGCACAAAATGGAAAAAGCAGAATCCAGGGATGGATGTCAACAGTCCAACGGTTCCACCACCATCAGCTGGGGGCTTCGCATCAGGGCCTTACCCTGGGGGTCTGTTGTACTCCCACGGGGTCCCATACCCGTTCACGGGCCCTGGTCCTTACGCCCCGTACTTCCACCATCTTGCAGCTAATCATCATCACTCGCATGGTAGCCTGGGACACTCTCACACGTGATTGTGGCAGCGCCCAGGGTCTCAGGACCCTCGGGTCGAGAAAGAGAATGAAAACAGTTGTGGACTTCAAAATTAGTGGTCTTTGTGGACGAAATAGTGTTTGTACGGACATTTGAATCCTAAAGTCTGTTCACGACCGTGTGTAACGGTTAACAATATAAAAGAAATACGCTTTTGTGTATTCAGAAAATTAGTTCGTGCTGCGCTGTTTTTTACAGACTAAAAATTAAATTTTGAAATACACAATTAGGCTTCCTGGATCTAATTTCGTTTTTTGTATTCTATTTAAACGATGTGTGTCCCAACAATAATGGAAGTTAAATAACATGCATAAACCGGCTCACAGCAATTTAAATTTCGTCTATCAAAGAAACTTAATTTAAACGTCACAATGAACATTATTCGTGAACAGACTACAGTTTGAAAGTGACGAAACTGTATTATAATAGTGCAATTTATTTAAGGTAACATTATGAATCGATTGTGATACGTATTTAATAAGATAAATAAGGATATAATTGTGGTAATTTTAACTTTAAGAAAACTTTTTCTTTTGCCTACCGTGTACAATTTAAAAAAAGCTGAGTATTAGGAAATTGTGTATCTTTGCCTCAACTTATAAGATCTTGAAAAACAAAACAAGGGTAAAAAATCGTAGGGCCATCAAAAAAATCGTTCGCATAGCTGTCAGCAGAAAAAGTGCCCAAAAGGCTGGCAGCATTGCCACGTTGTATGGCGATGCTGATTCTTTGGTCAAAAAATAAATATGCATATTTAAAATTTTAGTAATTTGATTATTTGATCAATTAGCTATATAAATATTTTGTTTTTATACATCAGTATTGCTGCTTTTTAAATATTTATTTGCATTTTAGTTTTGCGCATTATAATGATCTCAAATTTCTTCATTGCTTGATTATTTACTGTCAGAGTTACATTACTTAGTACTTTATTGTACAGACGCCAGCACATCATGCTACCCGAAACTGTCAAATTTTCCCAATCAACTTTGAACCTTATGCTTTAGCGATAAAGTTGAAAATCTATTAAAGAAATTTGACAAATTGAGTAGCTTGATAAGCTGGCTGGGTGTCTGTACCAGCACGTCCGTGAGAGGTACAATTGCACGAGGAACGAAGGACTACGTTTTGGTATAAATAAAAACTGCAGCTGTCAAAAATAGCCAAAGACTGGAATTTTCCATTGAATAAATGAAGTAAAGTTAAAGTAGGTACTTAGCTATTTATTGTAATTTCTACATTACAAATTTAGTGAGCAGAGACTTGGTCCTTTGTTCCTATTTTTTGTAATGTCAAAAATAACAATGGCGCTTTACAATTAGGTATATTTTATTCATATTTTGCAATTCAACACCAAACGATATTAATTAGAAATGTAAATAAATCGTATTAAGCCTTGTATAAACCTTTTGTAAATATATCAGAACTTTAAAATATTTCTACTTATTTCATAAGTAACTGCTGCAACCTAAGCATTTGTAATAATTTATTTATGTACTTTTACTTAAGTAATTTATCATTTTGTATCATGTCTAATTTTTATAATATTTTTAATGATAAATGAGTCTGGATTTTTGTGTATCCCATATTAAAGATAGCTTCTGAGGTTAATATAACACATACTTACTTCATTTATGGCAGTCGTTGGTTGTCTTTTTTGTATCCAAAGTGGCCATTTTCAGTTCCTATTAAACGTTCATTGATAGATTTAAAAAGAACTTTTTATCTTTTATTTATTAACAATGGAATGGTCATGGTATGATTAACAGAAGCTCTGAAATACATGCATTGGAGACTAGAGGGGTAATTGCATAACACACTCACAGTCACAATCCCAATGCCATTAATTTTGACAGTTCAACAACATACATTGCGTTATCTACGTTGTCGAGCAGACGGATTTTTCAAACAAATGAAGCAATGGATTAGGAGTTTCCTTCAAAATCTTTCGGATTGTGGTAGAAAGTGCGTTACGCAATTGAAGTGCATACCTTTTTTATAACACCAATCAAAATCAGTTCTTATTAAGTACCTATTAAAAATTATGTAAAATCAGAAAGCATGTTCAGACAATACTCATGTTATAGATAGGATTCAAATTAACGGTTTTTTTTGCAAAACCCGTTTTTGCACTCCTAAGTGTCCAATGGTCAAATGGTGTATCTACCAGATGTCTAGATAGTGAATCTGTGTGATGTGACTTAGACAGAATCACATATTTCTCCGTACCTAACTAACCCTTTTCAAACCTGCAAAAGTTGTTAGTGGAATAAAGACAGTCGGATTTCATCATCACCATTTCAGCCGAGACACGTCTGCTGCTAGACATAGGCCTCCCCCAAGCACCACCACTTCGACCGGTTCTGTGCTTCCCGCATCCAGCGGATTCCTGCGGCCTTCACGAGGTCATCGGTACGCCTTGTGGGAGGCCTTCCAACGCTACGTCTTCCGGCATGCGGTCGCCACTCCAGAACTCTCCCGTATTATTATTATACTCTTTGCCAGAACTTTTCGGCCCTATCGGCCATCTGTTCTGTGAGCAGAGTGCCCTGCCCACTGCCACTTAAGTCTGCCAGTCGGGTTTAGCACTAAAAATTATTTCAGCAAAGTAATTGCTTAACATTAATTATGACAATTGCTTTTATTTTGACAACTCATAAATGCTAAGTTTCACGAGTTAAAAAAAAATGTATCTACGCGTCGACTTGAGAACATTTTTCTTGTTGGTAAAAAATTGGTCTTTTCGACAATCAATTTATCTCTGAATTGATAAAATATTAGCCATATCACTATGAATGTGTTACACACACAAATTAAGCTACTAAAATCGAACCTGATTAGACCAAGAACTTATACAGAATGTCCCGTGATTAATGGATAACGTCTTAAGGGGTCATTGTACGAACCACTTTTACTACGGGCTCAAACATAAAATCGCGAAAAAAAATCAGTTGTTTCCTACATTTTGACGAGTTATGCGAACATAAAATGTAGGAAACAACTGATTTTTTTTCGCGATTTCAGGTTTGGTCCTATAATAATAGTTGTTCATAATGATAAGTACAATGAGAGATGATGATTAAGAGGTTATCCATTAATTACGGGACACCCGTATATGAGCCATTGAATCCTGCTTCCGCATCACTTATGATGATGAATTCATGATTAATCTTAATTAATCATGAATTTTGAATCAAGGTGCACCGACACCGAGGCACAGATGTTGATTGTATTGAGGCAATTGAGTGAACAATCAACTATGTACTGATGGATTAAGGAAATGAAGACTCAATCAATGCTTTCCTTCATTGGTCCTTCGAGTCACTGCAGAAAAATATGATTTATGAATGTCATTTACGTTTGTAGATTGAACTGAAATTCTGTTAATATCGTTGAGCGATGTTTTAATTTTTACTGCAGGGATTAATCTATATAATATGTAGTTTACTAGCTTCTGCCCGTGGCTTCGCCCACGTGAATGTCGGTAATTATCCCACGGGAACGTGCTACCGGGACAAAAAGTATGCCTATGTCCTTCCCCAGGATTCAATCTATCTTCTTGACAAATTTTATCGAAATCCGCGAAAAGGCGAAAAGGCGAACATACAGGCTGAGTTACTTTCAAATAACCCCCATCCTAATAAACGTATTATATCAGATGAATAGTTCTCTCTTTCAGTCGGCAGTAATTTGATTTACGAAAGAAGAAGACAAAGCGTTGTGTAACTATACAGACGCTACAAAACGTATAGGTATTAGTAAGGGGGTTAGTATGGATACATAATAATATCAGGGTACCTACTTACTGTCGTATGCCAATACATTTTTTGGAAATATATTTTGTATTGATTATATTGATTCAAAAGAACATTGCTCCTATATACTTATTTATAAATCCATTTATTTGACCTCTCTTGATTTCCCTTGTCTGAACATGCTTTAATATAACTAGTTAAGTAAGTATTTGCTAATACGATGCTCAACGCTGTAAATATTTGTAATTATTAACTAGTTCGGCCATTACATTAACTCAATGTTGATATAAAATAGTTTCAAGTTATATGATACTGGTTTTATTTATACTACTGCATTCCCTATCTGCCAGCAACAACTCGTTGCAATCACCAGTCTTTCTGCCAAACGTGGTGATTCAGGGAAATTCCCGGAAAGAAAATTATCAGCCTAAGTGTAATGTTTGCACTGCTGGGACTTAGGCCACCTTTGTATGAGGGAAGTGGGCGGTAGGCCGTAAACCACCACGCGTGCCCAGTATTGTACGTTCTTTCCTTCTGACTTCAGAGAAGTACAGTGGTTTCTTTATAATTGCTTAATGAAAAGTGCATGTCTGCCCAGGTTCGAACACACGGTCATCAATTCTTAATTCAGGGCCGTCGAGCTATCACTGCTCTACCAAAGCTCACTATACTGATAACTCTATGTTTAGTAATGGGTGCTAACGAGCTATGACATACATTTTTTTCATTTTCCTCAGCCCAAATTCCTCTCTCCCTAAATAAAGCTCTTTCTATATTTATGACACGTTTCCTGCGCCTTATTTACACGATATCATACATTTATTATTTATTAAATTCGTGGGCAGGGGAAATAGGGGAAGTCCTATCGCCTCGAGCCATCTTTAAGGGGTGAAACTACTCTCATACTTCCTTAAATATTTAAGATGAAAAATAGTGTAATATGAAATACTACATAAATAATATGATTTGAAATTTGCGGTCGGAAGTTTTTCAACGAGTTATGACCAACGTGACAGAACCTCATTAACTTGCAGAGTGCTTAATCAGTTTCATATATAGTTTCAAACTATTAGGTACAAGTACATATACCTGCTGCTACACTAACGGTAAGTATGCTAAGCTAGAGTCTACTAGAGCAACTGAATCTCTTAAAAGCTTTTTGTAATAGCTAGAGTTCAGGATCTCGCAGGGGAGTCTTTTTATGGTCCTAAATAACCAGTCACAGTAGCCACCCAAACCCATAATCTATATATAATCTATATCTTTGTTTCCATATCCTACAAGAATCCTACACCAACCGGGGTTGTCCTTGGGTGCACTTGCATAGTGCGAACAGATATAATCGTCGGTTGGTGTCTCATTTAATTAAAAACGTCTAACGGGCCTCTGCGAGTTGGCTTTGGTTTTTTTTGTTTGAACGCGCTAATCTCTAGAACATTTATTTGAAAGTTGGATTAGAAAAAATGTTTTTGCGTTTGATAGATTCTTGAGGAATGTCATAGGCTATTTAACATCACGCTACGACCCTTAAGAGCCGAGCAAAGGGAAAAAGATAGAAAAAACGCTAAGCGAAAACGAAGTAATAGCAAGGGCGGGCGATGCGATGCGAAGGGGTGGGTCGGGAGAACAAGAAATTTCACCTGGTTGAAGCTTAGGTAGAAGATAATATGACAAACGAGGACTAAACACAAATAAACATCATGAAAAGTGTATCGCCACAGGCTCATCGTTAAGCAAAAAAAACCAAAACAATCCGTGCCAAAATTGGCAAATACATCAAAGAATAAATAATTGACACGTACGACGACTAATAGAAAGTTTCACGCGCTCTCAAAAACCGCATGATTGACAGCTTTACATCCATCCATCGAGATTAACTAGCTAAAAATGTGTTGAACGGCTTTTTTTTAGTGCGGCCTTCTTTGAGTAAATTCAAGATGGCGACGAGTCATCTGTCATTTTTAATTGTATGTCAAACGGCGCGTACAGGACGGCTTGCCGACGAGGAGGCATTAAGTATATTTAGTTTATTGCGTTATAAACGAAGCTATTATTGGGGACCCTAATTTGAATTTGGCTGCTGTTCCATTGGAAGAATGTGGAGGATAATTTATTATGGTTTACTCATTCTCCTATTTCACCTCTTGGAATTTGTTGAGTAGGAAGAACAGGAGCGAATGCATAACTATACCTAGATAATAGTGTCAAAAAAAGCATCTCGATGACTCAGTGTTTGTGACATTTTTGTAAGTACGTATATTTAGGTTTTAACAGTAGCTTCCAAAGTAATTTGATAAGCAATTGGGCAATTGATTTAAAAAAGCTTCATTCATACTAATATTACAAACTTGAAAGTAACTGTCTGTATGTTACCTTTTCCCGCCTAAACTACTGAACGGATTTCGATAAAATTTGGCATGGAGATAGATGCCATCCTGGGGAAGGTCATATGGTACTTTTTGTCCCGGTTGCACGTTCCCGACATCCACGTGGGCGAAGCCGCAGGCATTTAAGCTAGTTTGAGGATAAATACCTAAGTTACAGATATTAATAAATCTAACGCAATACAATACCAAAAGATCTAAGTTCAGACTTAACTTCCCAGACAAAACCAATAAACGCATGCTGCAACCATATTCCGTTAGATTTAAAACTGAAACCGTTTAGAATCAATATAATCGTTCCTACTGACCGGAATAGGATGTCGTTTGGGTGTTTACAGTCCAATGCTGGCTCTTAACGACACGATGGCAGGACATCAAAGTAAAACCAGTCATCGACGTACTAATGACCGCTTTGAACGCCATAACTGTTTCAGGATTTAATGTCTTAATTTCTTTAAGGACTGCAGGGATGGTTTTGTTGGAAAAGGGAGTGAAAGAGATAGATTAAGTTGTCTCTTTAGGAAGGGAGAGGGAGAGAAAGTCTAGTTGCCTCGTTATGGATAGTTCTTGGTGAGTATTTGCGAATTGTTTATTTGTTTAGCTTTGTGCCTTAAGTTATAAAGGTTTTTCATTAGTCTTAGACTAGTATCCGCCCTTTGTTTTTTTAAGCCCATCTTATATTGGCAAAAGAGTTCCTGGAAGGATTCGGGGGAGGCCTTTACCCAGCAGTGGGACACTATAGGCTAACAAAAAAAAACTTATATTCGCAACGTTTACGCAATAAAAAGCAGACCTGAAAATAAAAATAAATATTTGTGGACTACGAGTAAAAACGTATTCGCTTGGCCAGTATGTCTGCTGTCCTTTGTTTCCTGACCATTTAAAACAAACCATCAAACCAAATTTCTATTTATAAAAAATCTTTAAAACTCTTTCCCTCAAAAACTTGCGAGTGCCATAGAATCCATCTCCGACTCCTCACAGCTACTGCACCGCATTTATTTCACAATAAACTATTTATAAAACGTTTCTTCAGACGTTCGACAAGAACAAGTCGCAATTAAAAGTGACAAATGGTATGAGTTATAAGTCTTCGTGTGTCATGTTGTAACGGTGTGTTCAGACGCTTCAAAGACATCACACCGCTCTCAGATCTTTTCACTGTCCACTTCACACTTGATGACAGCGCTCTGATAGTTTAAAAAAAATGTGAAAAATATAGTTTTTGTCTATGGTCCTTTGATACGTGGCTGTGAAACTATGGGGATTCTGATTTTGTGGTTATTTTTATTAAGTAGTTAATACTTTTAAATAGGTACTTAAACTGATCTTTGTGAAGATTCTTATTGTTTTACATGCTTGTTTAGCTGCTCAATATTTATATCTGTTACAAAATTTTTGTAATGTTTAAGAAAGGTTATTTTAATTAGTTAATTAACACTTTTAAATACGAACTTAAACTGTATATTTATGTAGTGTAGATTCTTATTGTTGTACAGCAGGTAAAATATTTTTGTTTGCATCAACAATTCAGCATGAAAACAATGAAACCGAAGGATTTTATTTGGGTAATGCCTGAGGGCACCGCGTCATATTTAGTAAATAAATAGGTATCATTTGACCGAACTCAAATCCTATATCTGGTCCTTTGTATTAAAGCCAGTTTTTCAGTATGCCTATTCACAGAAAAGGCCAGAATTTATTAATTCTGGTAACCGACAATAATAGCGCCGGAATCAAGAATCTTTCTAAATAAACCTTAATAATAGAACCTTAATAATAATAGAACTTTATCATAAACCCAAACTAGTTAAGGTTTTTGATCAAAAATCTGGATTGTTACAGGTTTATGATGAAATTGAGTTAAAAATGTGTCATCTTCCGGTTTTTCATCAAAAACCTAGGTTTTTGATCAAAAACCTAATTTTATGAAAAACCTGCGAAATATATATACATACATACAGTCATTCTGATTTTTTGTCAGATTATCCTACAAGCAACATACTAAAGCACTAGTTAGTTTTATATTTTTAGTCCAAACAATAGATTTTTTGTAAATAGATAATTGCTTTATATTTTGCAATAAATTACCAGCGTTGTGTCACCGCGCTTCTCTTTCTTTTCAGTCCGACAGTGACCGCGCTTTAGGTCATGTAGTCCACTTAATAGATATAAAACAAACATTAAAGATTAGCCCAAATTAGTGCGACACTAATTTGCATTTAGATTTAAAATGTGACGATTATTATTGGACCATAGACCTTCCTCTAATAAACAAGGCGGTATATCTAGGCTGTTGGCGCTTGCCAGTCGTTAGCTTTTGACGGATGACAGATAAAAAAAAGATAAAAGCAAATGGCCAGTAATGTTATGACGCGTGACCGTTGGCTGTATAGCCATGTCGTCTAGTACATTAAAAAGCAATAAATGTTCTAAAGAAAAGTGTACGAAGACAATTTTGTAAATTATTAGCGGTCGTTTGTGGTACCAAAATACGCAATTTTCCCTTTCGATATGCTTTAAAGTTTTTTGATAAGTTCCGATGATAGTTTGTAACTCATTTGTGAAATATGGTTCAGTGGTTTTTAACCCGCAGTTAAAAAACACTAAAATATTATATGTAGTTCCGCGTTTTTCTAAACAAGCTGGTTTAATTTATGATGTCACACTTTTGAACTGCTCGAGTTTAATTAAATCCAATCCCAATATTTTTGTCCAAATAAATTATTTTAGATTGGTCGGAGAAGGCAACACACAAAGAACAATGGAAAACTATAAATGAGACCTTTGCCTAGCAATGGGAAAATATAGGTTGAAAAGAAAAAATATATAATATTCAGATAAGTAAAGTTATACCTATTAAATATTTTGGTCAGTGGGTCGTCTTAGGGGCGGATTTTTCTTATTAGTTTTTTTTTTATTCGGAAATTTGGTCTTTATTTGCTCTATTCCAAATATCGAACAAGAAAATCCACAGTCTACCACTAGTCGAAAAACAATTACAAAAAAATTTCGTGCCCACAAAACCACTTAAACACTCTCTTATAATATTTAAATAAAAGTGTATTTTTAATATTAATTATGACCCTTTTAACAAACGATAGTGGTTGTCAGAACGCGCCAAACGTCTCTTGTTTTATTTTATAATGTGTTCTTTTTATAAATTATTAACTTTTTTGCGCGTAAACGTGGCGGCTGATTATTTTCGAATGTGTTATGATATGAATTATATTTCTGCGTTCCAAAGAGTTAAAAAGTGTTTATCATCCGTGGAACATACTGTTGTGTGCAAATTTTTGTGTTTATTATTAAACATTTTCAGACGTTTTTTTTTTATTTAGTTTCATTTGAGACTTTCCCTGAGTTAAAGTCAAACTATCGTCTAACTAAAGCAAAAGAAGAAAAGGTAACTCGGGTGCTGTGTATCTATTATAGATAATTATGTAAACACTGTCTCATTCACTCTAGAAGGGTAGCTGCTGTCACTAATGTCATCTGTCAGTCACGAAGAATGGCGGGAAATAGACAAGTTGAAGCGAGGTCCCCCACACGATAGAGCTTGGTGTGGTAATGAGCCAGTGAAGTGATATATTCAACCAAATTACGGAATCAACAGGGCCAGAAGGCCAATTATCATAATTAAAATGTTCAAAATCTGGTCGCAATCTCATCTCAGCGACAATCAATGCCAATAAACGGATGACGGCCTGGATAGATCTTAAAAATAAAATTATTTGCAGTTATTCAGTTATCCTTAACTGGTTGAATGCCGTAATTACAGAAACAATTAAAAAGCCATTGTGTCTCGCGTGGATTAATCGCGTGGGTGGTTAATCGAATGTGTGTGATGTGGATACGAAGGGCTAAAGAAAATCACACATTCAAATCCACTAGCCAGAAAACATTCTGACTCCTAATGTTGCCAGAAATCTAATTTTAGACCAACGAGCATAATGAGCCATCTTAATATTAAACGCATGTAAAATTGACGCTCTGTATAAACGTTATGTTTAATTACATGTATATTCGCGTCCATTACGATCGTCACGGACTGGTCTTTTGATCCGGTCACACCGAGTCAAGTCGGGCGGCGTAGTTATGTGACAACTGCTGTCATGCTCAATATTTCGTATTAGTGAATGTAAAATTAGATAGATTTAAGGTGTAGGTCTTATTTGGGTTAGGAGTTGTTCAGAAATAAAACTCAATATACAAAGAAACTGCTATTATCTACAATGAATTTGCACATGATATACCTACTTACTTAACTAAAAAAAAATTTTTAGGAATACTTGTCTTTGTCCAAAATGTTTCATATTTATTTATGTTTCGCAACTATGTGATAAAACACTGCAACGCCATTACATTAGACGCATTACCACCTGTTCAGTCATTAGGGTGTAATTAGAGCAATGATAATTGGTTAGCCACAAGCGGCGACTAAACCTAATTGCGATAGCGTGCTCAAATGCTGTATGCTAATTTTAATTATGTGCAAAGCAAACTGTGGTCACGGAAAACTTTAGAATTTTTAAAAATGTATACACACCCAGGTGGACCGAAGGCCTAGTGAAGGCTGCAGGAATCCGCTGGATACGAGAAGTACAACACCGGTCGAAGTGGCGTTGCTTGGGGGAGGCCTATGTCCAGTAGTGGACGTATATACCATATACATATCACTCGATAAATGGTAGCTGTACATAATACTCACACCTGTGCTATGCAATTATATAACTACCGACTCATCCGTGGGCATAAATATTAACCCAGACATTTTAATATCGCCACTCGTATCCGGACTTCTGTAGGACCACTGCTCTAAAAAACGGTGAAGGAAAACATCGTGGGTTTCCTCACGATGTTTTCCTTCACCGTTTTTTGTCACACATGACATGACATGTCCTGAAACCAAAACTTCGTAGACATGTGATATCCACCAACCCGTAATAGTCTCGTTTGGTGGATTACCGCACTCCCTCTCACAGATACCAGGCCAGAGCCCAGAAATGGGAACATTAATGGCTGATTATGTTAAGACTTCTTCTTATTTCTTGTTTTGATACTAATCTGATCCCTATCTTATTCCAAACTAGCTGACCCCAGCGAATTTCGTACCGCCTCAGAATCAATAACTACAAAATGCGTGAGAAAATTAATTATAGGTATTCATTCTAATTTTTTTCGTGAATTTTTCCCATGTTTTAATACTTAATTATTCTGCTATTTGGGGCGAAGACAAATCCAACAAATAAAAGATCATAAAAATCGGTCCAGCCGTTCTTGAGTTATAAATGGTGTGACTAACCCGACTTTGTTTAAATTTATATACTTAGATAGATATAGATGGTTATCTTTTCATTCCAGATCACTTTAAACTTATCTTACAAGTTACAGCATCCTTTGCAATGCAAACTGCTTCGCTGTTTCGCTCAATGTTACAAACAGCTATATAAAACCTCTCTTATTTACTACTCCGTTTCAGCTACAAATTACCTTTAACATCCCCCAAGCAAGAATAAACTTTGAACAGTTCAAGTTAAGGTTGGTTTTTGAGGTTTTTTCAAACTAGATTCAGGGCAGTAAAATATTTTGTTGATTCCGTTTTATTGGGTAGTTGTAATATTATTGAAGTGGAAATGTTTTCGTTTCAATATTTTTAATATACTTAACACGTTTACATTAATACAATGTTTGACTTTTTACACAACTGCTCTGTAAAGAGTGGTTATGTTAAAGCGTTGACTGTACAGTAAACAGTCCTTTCACAGTTATTTTCAGTTTTTTTTCTAATTTTGCAACACTGTCAAAATTAAAGAGACTTATTTATTTATTCTAGTTGCAATAACGTTGCAGATGGCAGCTTGGATTGCTGTCAAAGGTAAAATGAAGCCAAAATTACATTATGAAAAAAGCGTCATAAAGTCTTGTTCAACATTCTGAAAATTTCCAGAAAAACTTAGTTTTCTTACGTCTAACAAAGCATGTAGTTCATAGAAATGTAAAAAATTCTTTCATATATCTATGGTAGAGACTGTGGCCTTTTTGGTGCTCGGCGAGTCAGTTGAAAATTATTGGCATGAAATACGAGACAAACAGGAAGATTTATATTTAGAAGAGATTAGGCTGACAAGCAAAGATATTAAGTTGTAAAAATACGTAAGATTTTATAGGAATAACTAGCTTCTGCCCGCGACTTCGTCCGCGTGAAATTTCACCCTCTTAGGGGTGGAATTTCGAAAAACCCTTTCTTAGTGGATACCTACTCTTCTGTGGCTGTGCGTTGATATATCTGCAGTCAGTCAGGACTTTGAATTTCATAGATTATTGAAGACACCTGTGAGATAAACCGCAGTTTGATTTTATTCCTCCCGCTACCGAGAAGCTCGTAGAGAGTTTCACAGTACCTACATAGGTCAGTCCTTTTTAGAAAAACTTAATCAAGACCTGTTTCAGAACTACTACAGCCATACGAAAGAGACGCAGTGATCTAAACTTATATAAAACGGTTCGTTTCTAAAAAATACGCCCGTTTAAGACAAGCATGTTCAAATCCATTGTACTCAAAGAAAGCTTGGCTTAGAGTGAATTTATCGTCTCTTCATCGGCACTTAAACGTCACAAATCGTCAGTAATTGAGTATTCAATTCATTCATAAATTGCCTCCGTATTCGCTTTCGACTTACACTCGCGTGTGCGTTTCCACTGTACGAGTTAACAGTATCTTGGTGTCCAATGCGCTTTTATCATTTCTAACGTTACGATATTATTGTGGACGTCCCCCATCCACTTCCATAAATATATAGAGATACGTGCACGTAATAATAATAGTCCTCCAGCCTCCAGGTCTTATTTCGGCCATGGCGGCCAAACTCAACTGATACCTACTAGCCTACTTATATAATCTCTAGATACTCGTATATATAATACTAACAGCGCCCCGCGGTTTCACCCGCATAAGTCTCGATCCCGTGGGAACATCGGCATAAAAAGTATCCCATGTCCTTTCCCGGGGTTCAAACTATCTCTATACCAAATTTCATCTCAATCGGTTCAGCGGTTTAAGCGTGAAGAGGTAACAGACAGACAGACACAATTTCGCATTTATAACATTAGTATGATGAGAGAGAGATCTAGATATTATATACCTAGTGCACGTGTGTGCGAAGACACAGGTGCATTCACTATACCCTCACTCTCATAGTCCGATGGGACGGCAATCCGACACGACCGGAGAGAGATCAGGCGCAGGACCAACGGCTTAAAACGGGCTTTCCAAAGCACGGGGGTATGACACCGCCAACTTCCAAACTCCGGGCTGTTACTAAAAAATCCCACAAATGCAAGTTATAACGTTATCGTGGATGGTTTAAGAGCGTCTTCATAAATTTCCATACGTTTTACTTCCCTGTGTTATCGTGATGCCGACGTGAACGTGGACGTCCACAATAATATCGTCACGTTAGAAATTATAAAAGCCCACATTAACATAGGTAATTTCTTAGGTCTGTCACTTTAAAGATGATAATTATGACTTACATGAACAGCAATTTTTGTAACCGGCGTGCGTGTATGACCAGGTGTATGAACGTAAACGAGGCAAAAGGAGTATGTAAGGATCGTAGCAGGTGGTGTTCTGTAGTTTCTGCCTACCCCTATTGAAAGAAGGCGTAAGTTTATGATGACCTTCAAACAGGAGGTCAGTATTATTACAATTGTGACAAATCTTGACGGTTTTCGGAATCTTAAACATCAAATCAATGGAAACGTACGAACTAAGACTTCATTTAAAAGCTGCATATTTAGGCGAATCCTGAATGAGCTTTAAGCTTTTAAAAAGAATCATAGCGAGGGCGGTGTACACCCGAAGGCAAAAGTGGCTCCTGGTCTAGGTACACTTAAGTAGTTTTGGCTCCTCAAGACGTGCTGGATTAGCCTTAGGTATCATCTTATCAGAAACCTGAAAGTTGTAATATTTCTGTCTCTTTAGATACAACCCGTATTATTGAGCTAGAAGTAGATAAAGAATGTAGTTGCAAAGATTGTGGACGTAAGGCCAATCCGCTTAAGAAAATGTCGAACATTTTTCCGACGTTTGCATAGGCGAATATAAAATTAAATTATTATCAACAATCGAGAAGATTTGTTTGCTTAACATAATTAGGTGGCAAATACAAAACCTTCATATACCTGCCTAAGTAAAAAATCAAATACATACGAACACGAGCCAGTTTCGCCTGTACCTGTACACTGCTCGAGCACAGTAAGATCCCGCGTTAAATCCCTACGAGAAAATTGCTTCCGACGATTTGTTCAGACAAAACTTCCCATTTCTGTTCGCCCAATATACATTTACATAATTCACTAATGTATTTTAAAATGTAGACGCACGCTTTATTTATATTAACAGTCGTAGATTATTTTTATTATTTAAATATGATATTAATGTAACTACCTACTCAGATCAAATGCATTTAAGTACCTACTACAGCGTGATTAAATAACCGGTTTTTTCGTTATTTGGTCAAATGGGTTAAAAATAAAAAAGGAGGTTGTAAGGGCCGTAGCAGGTAGCGTTATGTAGTTTCTGCCTACTCTCATGGGAAAAGGCGTAAGTCTAATCTGTATTCGCGATTTATTTGCCAAAAATGTAAACAAATATGAGTTTATGGAAAAATAACTTTAAATCCTACACAATAAAGTTCAGTTTACGCTACAACTTCAAACATTTTTATAACTTTTTCAAAAGTGCTATTCACTCTGAAATCAACTTAATTACCATTAAAATAAAGTTGATATTTGTTTAACTTGAAATAATATTTATTTGCAACAAGTTGACTTTATATACCTACATAGATATATGTTTTTTACATTTCTATGTATACCTATGTGTAAAATTTGGTCCTTTCGTACCACGGAGCAAATCCGTGTTTCGTACTAAGCGCCTGTTAACGTACCTAAATATCTTTGGATTTGATGAAAGTGGCATTTTTGGCATAGTGCATAGTCATTCATATAGGTACACTGGCATTTCCATGTATAGTCAACAAAAGAGATAAGTATGCAGGATCTTTGGATATACTCGTAGTTGAAGTTTAGTAAGAAACCGATGGATGTTCTCGAATAACTTTTAATTTTATTAATAGAAAACAAACAGCTCTTTTATTAAATTTAATTTAAGTCGACAGCATCCATCGGTTTCTTACTAAACTTCAACTATATCCGACGACCCTGCATACTTATCTCTTTTGTTGACTGTACATATATTTTAACTTTATTTTGAACACGGGATTTGGAAAAGAAATTGCTCAAACTCAAACTACTTATAGTATTCCCGTTAACCGTTGTGATACGATTCAACTGCCATTCTTCTTTTTTCTGGAAACTATTAATCTCGTTTTTATTTGGGAATTTTCATATCTTTATAAGAAATCAACAAAAAAAAACAAATAATGATTATAAATACAATTAGATAAAACGAATCATGCCTGGTCCTTCGGTCCCTATGCAATGTCATCCCTAATACAATTTTCGCCCTTATTAGCCATCCATCGAGGCGTGTTATTAAAATATAGATCACAGGCTGCTTACCATGACAATGGCGGATTAATGGATGGGTCGGCACTGTTGCTATAGTTTAAAATGACACTTTAATTTAGTCAAGTGTGAAGGTAAATTGGGTATATGTTTGATACAGATGTCGTTGTTTACTTGGTACTTATTACGAATTTTTGAGGTTCACGGTAATTATACGAAAATAAACTAGATATACTTACCTAGTTAAGGATTATTCGCAAAAAATATCGAGATTTTTACGAGAATCTTAAATGTCAAGTTAACAATATGAGTTTTATTTAATTCTAGGTAAAAATAATTCAGTATAAAAGTAAACTCTGCATTTAATTTTCCTCGAAAAGTACGGAGGTTTTACGATTGAAAATTGTAACTTCATTTCTCTTTCCTTTCCATAGCTTTGTCCTCTTTACTCGAACTTTAAACCCCCATCGCATTATTTGGAATTGACCAATGAAATTTATTTTCTGAGAAGTTCACTATAAGAACCTATAGGAGAGTTGACCACCACAACGTAATCACATTTCTCAGCACCCATACATGTTATAAAAAAAAAAAACAATTTAAAAAACCGCGACTACCAGGCGCTCAGAAAATAAAGAAAATCCGTTCCGCTCGCGATGACAAAAGCCAATTCCGCTTTGCCGCCAGTTAAGCTATAACTACCCTCAATATCTCGTTCTACCGTATTAGCTGCTTACTCGGTCGTGTGATTAAAAATTATGCAATCGCGTGCGGCCCGGCACGGCGGACGGACGCGTCGCGTGCTCCTATTGTTGCTTTTAAAAGCTATTTAAAACGATAATGGGTCAAGAGCTGAGGTTTTAAATTGTTTTTAGAGGAATTTAGTTGGATTAAAAGATTTGGATTTGACTTTGGAAATCTTTAGTGGCAGAACTGTCGCATTAAGATCCCAGTTTTATTGGAAACCTTAAAAATTGGTTTGCGAAGGTTTTCTTTCATTGTTTGGGGTTTAGGTCCGCATATCAACTCGCGCATTGCAAACTCTGTCTCAATGAAATCTTTCTGAAAACATTAATTATAAAGGTGTGGAAAAGAAAGAGCCTTTTGTATTACAGTGGGCCAATACAGGATACTAGTAAGATAAGCAAATTGACTTCCAAGGTCTTTCATAAACAAAACTGCAATTCACATTTCTAATACCAATAACACCATCAAACTCCGCAAAGGTCTCATTCACATATTTTAAAAGCAGAGAATTTAAAGTACTTACCATATCACGTCGAGTCGCTATCCAAGTTGGTCGTGCGGGTGTTCAACCGTGAAATGGGTCCCTCTTAGCGTATATCGATTTAGGGGTTTGTACCCTCTCCTCAATGGAATTAATAGACTTGCCGCAGCGTTGGATGACAGCGCATTCAGATTTCATGTTCTGAAAGCGGTTGATACTTTGTGAAGCTGTGCCTGTATTGATTTGGATGTTAGGATGGTAATGATGTTGCAGTAACGGGGATGTGTTTTAAGGATGAATAATTGGAGATAAGAAATACGACAGGAATTTCTCAGTACTACGGAGTTTGGATGTGTGCCCGCCCGGTTTATGATCATAGACTAGTTATAAAGAGACTAGTCTTAAATACATTTTAGTGGATAAGTAGGGGGTACTATATGCCACTACTTTCAGGGCTTTTGCCGTCCCATCGGACTATGAGAGTGAGGGAAGAGGGAGTGCACCTGTGTCTGCATACATACACACTTGTGCACTGTAATATCTGCCGCGCCGAAGGCTAGTCTCCGTTGAGATTGGCCGCCGTGGCCGAATACGGTATGGAGGACTTTAATTGTACTTTCAGGGATTTCAGACTTTATATTTATTATGTTTTTTACAACATTTTGAATGATTATAAATAAGTTCACAACTAACTGTTATTAGATTATAGAGATGAAACCTGTATCGAAGCAAATACTACCAAAATGAACTGTGTGTAAAAGAGTAGGTGCATGTCTTAAAAACTATCTCCAATACAAAGATAAAAAGTGAAAAAAGATTTTGAGATGCCAATGGCGCCCAGCACGGGACCATTTACCCCATGTTAGTCGCCATTTATGTCTGTAACGATAATAAAGGCGACTGTTAAGAGTATTTTTTTTAGAAACCTGTCATTGTACAAAAAATAAAAAATGTTAATCATCATTGTAAATGATAAATTATGTATTTCTGTAAGTAGGCTTAATAACACTTTTTCACGTCAATCATATTTTAAAAACTAGATAAGGTCGGTGTTTCAGTATAATCTCATACCTACATATCCTTTATTATAAAAATAAACATATCTCTTCCGCGACATTCACTTTGGTGTGAAACAAAGGTATTATATCTATTTATAATACGACAACCCTTAATAATAATCTCCGATCGAACTTCGACACCAATCTCCACGATACCTGATCGATGCCAAGTAAGTATCGTGCAACTCCCCAACTCCTGAACTCCACTGAAGACTGAAGAAACAATCCAATTAAGACGAACTTGTTAACAAGCTGTGCTGAACAATATGGCTTGGTATGTTTTGATTTTGGATGCAAACTCCTAATTAAAATTGGGGATTATGATTTGTTAAATTATCTTTTTAAAGTTCTTAGGAGTTTTAGTTAAATGAAATTATAAAGTGATTTGAGTTATAGATAGTTATGGGCTGTAGTTACTCGGAATGACGTTATTTAGTTTATTAATGAGTATTTGAGAATTTTAGGGTGTGATTAGGGCTTTCGGTTTTCGATTTGAAGTACTTATTAGAGTTCGCTGTTCAGAGAAAAAGTCGTTTTAAACTGGAATTGTAAAGCATTTATAAGATATAAAATTAACCCATTTTTAATAAAACTAAGTGGTTAGAAAAAATATTTATTTTTGGTTTAATTACTCAGAAAATTAAGTTTAGTTCTGAAAAAAGCACAATTGTAAAGAACCTACCTACCTTTGTACCTCAGGAATAGTACTCAGTGGAACAAAATAAAACTCGGTGAGAATACTAAATCTTTTGTACTTTAAAAAAGGAGGAGGTTCTCAATTTCGATTTTTTTAAATAACTTAAACCACTCAATGTTACAATCAATCTCCAAAAATTTTCTTCTCTTAATTATTTTCTGCCAAAACTTCGCCCAAAAATCGTGGAAGCTCCAAAAATCGGGCTATATTGCCGGGCGAGTGGGTTGTCTGGCAATCGGCGCAATTCCACGATGCAGGCTTTGTGATGCAGATAACCTTAATCCCTGTCTGTCGGCTGCGTGTCAACACCAACCGCAGGCAGACGATGGGAATGAGGGGATGTGACTACTACCCAAGGAGATTTTTTGAAGGGCAATCAGATTTTGGCGGTGAGGATGCGAGGTAACAGTAGGAATAAAAACATAATAATTCAGCAGCAGATATTTTATTTTTCGAATAAGAATCGTATCGAATCGAGACGAATTTGTGGCTTTTGACTAATTTGGATGAGATAGTGTGTGTTTTATAATATGCGTATTAGGTATTTTTGCAGAATAAACAATTTTTCTTACTTTCTTCTTTCTTTTCAGAAAAATGGTTTGTAAATATTTCACAGTTCCAATCAATAGATACTTTACAAGATATGCGCTTTATGAATTATAAATTTATTCAATTATCGCATATTTTTCTCTTACGTACCTACATTTTCTTTTACACTTTAACTATTGAAGCATGAAAATTATGATATTTTTTTTAAGTTTTCTAACCTTTGAACAACCTTGCTTCTTATACAAATCGCTTCTAATCCCGAGCGCATCCCCATTAACATCATCGTATCCAAGCGCCAAGCAACAGTGCGAAAGGATTATGAAGGGCTGAGATAGCAATTTGCGGCGTACTTAATTACAAGATAAATTACTATGTAAATTAATAGCCTGTTCTGCTCCACGGTGGGTAAATATCGCGTCGGTTTGAATATACCGACTCCGAGCATTTCCGACTATATTTCGACGACGAATTCTAGCACTTCTAACTCTCGTTTCTGAGAATTTCATGTACCTAAGTACTGTTAAAACTAGATAGGACTGCATTGCGTAGCTGTAAGCTAAACTGTTGTTGAATGTTTTTTGTATGGACGCAGTTGTTAATTGGACTCCTTTAATAAAGATTGGTCCTTGGCAGCTCTGGACAAAGAGAGATGGAAAGAGAGTAGGAAGGCCTTTGCGCAGCAGTGGGACGTTAATTGCTAATAAGTAATAAAGTTCTTAACACATTCGCGTGCAGAACGTATGGATACGTAAAAAAATCGAGATACGATGTCGCACAACGTATCGATACGTCAAATTTTATGTTTCTCTATCAACCAGAACGTAAGGAAACGTCCGTTTCTCATATAATGCTCCTATAGTGACGTCACAGTGCCACAACATATCAAAATTTTGATTTCGTAGTGTCACACAGCATCGTCATTTTAAGCGTTTTGTGGGTGCTTCTCACACATACAAAGACACCTACTCACAAACGCAGAACGTGCATAGACGTCAACTGGAGTATGCGCCGCCATACTGTCAGTCGGGCTGTGCACCGTTACGCGACACACGTGTACAGTGAAGTAAGCTCCCGAGTTACGAAACTTTTAAATCGTAAGTTATCACATATTTTGTACTGGATTTAAATAATAGTGTGTATTATATAGAATACAATAATTATTTTCATGTTTGAGCAACCTGAGTAGTTTTATTTTAGTTCTTATTATAGAAATTCCATTGTTTTAGATGAACAAAACAAAGCGAGTGAGAAGAAAGAAAACTAATAAAAAAGGTCGAGACATCGCCAAGCGGTTGGTCGACTCTTCACGTGACCAGAGGGCTGGCCTATTTTTTGGCCAAAGAATCAGTATTGCCATACAACGTGGCAATGCTGCCAGCCTTTTGGGCACGTTTCCTGTTGACAGCGATGCGGACGAGTTTTTTGATGCCCTTTGTTTGTAAATGTTAAATATTTGTAAATATTTGAATGTGTAAATATTTTAAAATAACTTTAGAGTTTAATAAAAAAATATTTAAGTACCTAAACAAAAAAAAAATAAAAAAGGTGACAAAACAAGCAAGGATCCATCAGAACCATGTTCTGAAAAATGATTAAATGTAGCGCAACGTCACCATACGTCGACGTATAATGTCGTTCTAATCATAGTTGATTACTCAAATAAATAGAGGTACTAAAGAACGTTTATAAACGTCAAAATAAATGTATGGGAGAAAACAGTGCTCCATCAGAAGTTTCGAAAAAGTGAGCACCGCGCGCGAACGTGTTAATTGGTCGGTCTTTCCGTTGGCCGGTATGGCAGAAAAGACAATGCAACTTCATAGCCCATTTTAAAACAGGATGCCCAGATTTAAAATCCAGGTTAATTTGGGCATGCCATTTTTACACTACAAGTCTAATAAAAAAGCAACTAAAATAAAGTGAAGAGACATCAACAATTAGAAAAGCTTGCTATAATAAATTAAAGCTGCATGTACTCTCTAGAGATCAAATGCAAACTAAAGTTGATAGAACATTTAATTCACAATCCATCACAAGTAGTAATTAATCAAACCATTATTTGCAAAAAACATCATTTCACCCTCACATTAAATAACTACATAAAGGGAAGGAAACAAGAGCAATTACAAAAATTATATTTGCACAATACCCCGCATAAAGAACAATGTGTTTGTTCATCTAATATTAATAAAGATTTGATTCTGATTCCGCTATCGGCCGCCATGTTTGTTTAGCTGTCAAACTTCGTGCGCACGGCGCACGCGTGGCACGTGTCGTTCAAATAGAGTAACGTTTTAATCTAATAGGCCTAAGATTCCATGTTATAATGCCAGAGGGCGCAAAAACAGGATTTTGTTGATTTTATGCGGATTCATCTTTATTAAAAATAACTTTTCTGTTATGATTTTGATGAGTTCTCACGTTTTGCGATGACCGCATCAGTGATCGTGGGATTTGTGGGAGCTTGTTTTTAAAACTACCACGTAGTTTATTTTTGACTATTGGTTCTTAAATTAAAGACAATGTCGATAACTTCTAAGGAATGGAAATACAAACATTAAGTAAATGGGTCCTTTTACTTAGATACCCATTATTAGGAAGGAGGTGTTCCAGAATTCTAAATCTTTCTCTGAATTCAAGGCAGTCAACACTTACATCAGGACCTTTATGTTACCACTACTTACTTTTTATTCTATTAACTACTAATTTTACTATTTAATTTTATTTTACTAATTTTTTTGTCCCATCGGACAATTAGAGTGAGGGAAGAGAGAGTGCACATGTGTCTGCGCACACATTTGTGCACTATAACATCTTTTGCGTCGAAGAAGGCTGGTATCGGTCGCAATGGCTGAAATTCAGTCTGAAGGACTTAATTTTTTTATTTATATTTGTTATCACTATGTGAGAAGGAATAGATTATCAAGTAGTGGTATTATTTACTACCTACATCTTTAATTGTCAAAAACTTTACATATAATCCCAAAAATAAAACTAACCGAGTACCTACCATTGATTTATGGAAGCCAATTACATGAACAATAGTTGTAATATAATATCCACAAACTGACACCACAGATGAAAACGTTATAACGGATTATTATCATGGCAACACTGTGGGGCGATGCGTCGATAGAAGATATCAAATCACAATTTTGGCAGAGATTGCGTCGACAGATCGACGTCCCTTGTTTATTTGATTAGGACGCTTTTTATCGGTGTATCTCCCCTAAACAATTTTTGTTTTGTTTGTTTGCGGACGAAATTATTATTGTGGCCGCGAGATATCAATGTGATGTGACACTGGGCCGTCATATCATTTTTGTATTTGGTGGTTTGGTTTTGATGCTATTTAGTAGCTATACAGTACATCTGAAGCTACTTTTTAAATAATCTTAAACCAGTGATCCTATTTTAAGCGTGTTAAAAAAACCAGCAATCTACAGAATGCAAAAATACCCATCACCAAGCCAAAATCTACACGTTCTGTCTTGGTCGATTATGTCACCTACCTACATAATACCTACTAAGTTACATTAAGCAGAAATAAATGCTGGAAAACTACTTAAAAAAAACGCTGTTAACTGTAGTTCGTATTGTAACGAGTACATTAAAACACAATTATGGACTCAAAATTCCCGCTCGGAGTAGAGGGCGAATAGAAAAACTAAGCAGGAACAGTATTGCTTACCGAACAAACTAAACCTGCAAAACGACCCAATGATAAACAAAATAAAAAATTCTATCTGTCAACTTGACAGCCAATTTAAAACAAAAACCGGTTGCCTATTAGCGCGCAATTAAAGGCTGCGTTCGCAATTTAAATCGGGAGCTATTGTTCGCGCCCTCCGTTAATTCGACAGTTTGGGTGCGTTCCGCGCTGCACTTGCCCGATAGCTATGACATTCTCTTTAAAACATAATGGAATAAAGAAACAGTAAACTGGCCTCCCTTGTTGGGGGAACACTTCGTTATCCGACGGATAGTTAGACGGAATGGTATTGATACTGGCAGTTTGAGTGTATATTTTTTTATTATTTAAGGCAAAGGACACAAATATGATTTGTTTTTACACCGGTGCATGGCCTGTTCTTTTTTTTTATATTTGGGCCTGCTTTTAAATCTCGCCTGATGGAAACGATGAATTAATTGTATTATATTATATTATATGGATGAAACTTTCTCATTATTAACATGATGTCTTAAAAAATCCCGTTAGGTTTATACAAACACTTTACACGTCAATAATATTTTAAAACTAGTTAAGGCGTTAGCTTATACTAACATTAAAGAAAACTGTTGAACGATGGATGAGCTGGCTAATTAATTAAATTCAGTCAGTATCCTGCAGCGGAACGTGTGGTAGAAGCGATATTAAAATTAGCATAATCTTACTTCGTACGAGCACTAATTAAAATAAAACCGGATTAGCATAGAAAACCAATCCTTTACTTTTGGTATGTATTTATGAACTATTAACGTTTTTAATTTTTTCATTAATTTTTTTTTTTTAAGAAAGAAAAAGTATTTATTGGGACTTGCAGAAGAAGATCACCAACATAAGTAAGCTAAAAAGTTTTTATTAATAAAAAGAAAAATTCCTGTACGAAGACAAAATGCTCTTATCTCAGCATAATGCTGCGTTTAAAAATAAGTGTCGCAATGCTGGTATTATGATAGGGCAATATAGGACAATTCTATCCATCCATAAGCGGAAAAATAATCAAGAAGATACAACCAAAGTATACGCTAAAACCCATAGGTAGCACCATTCATAACGAATCACCGTACAAAATGATATTATTTGTAACATAATCCGCGAACAACTACGGCACGAGATTGATATTACGCTAGGGTGATATCGACATTAATTTATATGGATACGGTTTAAAAATGTATAATGGGTGGGTCGCCGACACTAATAAAGTCCCTTAGGACCGCCATGTTGCTAACGACACTTTTTGGCGCGAAATAAAATACATATTTCACTAGAAAATCGTGTAAGCAATTTTACAAGTTAATTCTTTTATTGGAAGTGGCCGTTAGGTTCAAAATTCTGTGACAAATATTTTGACAGGCAACACGGCTTTTGGCGTGAATTTGTTCGGATGCGTTCGCGTATGATTGATCGGCTAATTGCGGAGAATGACGCGTGAAGACGCGTGCAATAACATTTATTTCTCATTACACAGTACTTATTTCTTTACACAAAGTTTATTCACACGAGAAAAAGGCAGACATTTTTATTCCCGGAAAAAGTAACAACAGATATTGATTCAGGGCAAAGACTAATTTAAATAAAATAAAATACAAAATACAGATAAAGTTATAAATTAAATGTCACAAAGCTAATAATCGAAAAGCTATGTCAAATCGTAATTGTCACTAATAAAGGGGATTATGCAAATTAGTTGGAATCGAATCACGTGTCCGTATACAAATCAAATGTTAAATAATTGTTAAATAGCGTGTAAACATGCGCTGCTTCCTTTGTATTCTAAACTAGACAAACAGGAATAATTTTATAATTTCACTTCGGACGCCATACTTCTCCATTCAGAGTCAACTGCGTGTAAAATTTAAATAAACGATTTAGCGCTAATGCACGTTCGAATTTTGCATTTTGACTTCGCTGACTTCGCGGTTTCGACGTCTTTATTCAAATTTCGAATAATGAGAGATCGGTCACGCGCCAATGAACGCATTCATATTTAAAGTCCGCTCGCAAACGTTTCTGTTATACTATACTACAAGTTATTATATCTATTAATTAATTCTGCAGTCGGATGTGACAAATTATCTTTTAATTGGGGAGTTTGACGT
Organism: Hydraecia micacea; assembly: GCA_914767645.1. Taxonomy (NCBI): domain Eukaryota; kingdom Metazoa; phylum Arthropoda; class Insecta; order Lepidoptera; family Noctuidae; genus Hydraecia; species Hydraecia micacea. Next base: position 4,734,727 of record OU611798.1, read on the forward strand.
GATTTATTGTTGAATTTAACGCAAGTTTGTGTAGAGCATTGTGATTATTAAAGCACTGTATGCACACTTGCAGCCGTAGCTTACACTGACTAACACTGTTTGTCTAAATACCCACATAAACTAAGTACACAATAATACACATTGCATTATGCCTAATATAGGCTGTAGGATTGTTTGGTGTAATAAGAAAATCGTCTACATTTATTAAGAACTAGCTTCTGCACGCGACTTCGTCCGCATGAAATTTCTTGTTCCCCGGACCCATCGCGTCGCATCGCATCACCTGCCCGCGCTGTCACTTCGTTTTAGCTTAGAATATTTTCTGACTTTTATTTCTTTTTGCCCGGCGCCTTAGGGTCATAGCGTGATGTTAAATAGCCTATATCCTTCCTCAAGAACTAGAATATTAAATGCAAAAATCCGACTGGCAGTTCCGGAGGCTACCCCTTACATACAAACTTACAAACACAAATGTTACCTCTTTATAATATTAGTACCTACATTTCTTTTGGATTTTTTGGCTTGTGGCTAAGTAATAACAGCCGCACGGGTCTATTGATCAGGTTAAGCTACGCTTGCTGCGGTTGATCCGTGGATAGGTGACCACCTTTACATACCAAAACCCCTCCGTGTCTCGGAAAGCACGTTAAGCTGTTGGTCCCGGCTGTCATTCGTGGATCCGAAAGTCTGACAACCAGTCTTACCAAGGGGTATCGTATTAGGTACCCAGTCACTGGGTTGTGGAGGTCTGATAGGCAGTCGCTCCATGTAAAATACTGGTATTCAGCTGCATCCGGTTAGACTGGAAGCCGACCCTAACTTAGTTGGGAAAAAGCTAGGCAGATGATGTTTTCTTTTGGATTTTGTCACCACGCAAGAATGTTGCCACTAAATAAATCAGCTACCTTAAACAATACCAGTATCAAATTAACAAAAACGCCCCAAAATATATACCAGACAACTATACCGTCTAATTACCCCACACAAGAGGCAAAAACAACACCTAGCGTCCCAAACTGGCAATAAATCAAGAAAAGTAAAATATCTATCCTTTGGGAGCGCTCGAAGCTGTCAGATGACATAATAGGGTCCTTTATCGCGCGATGTCGCGATAACGACCGCGACTAGTGGCGATCAGTGTACACTATTATGTTTTTGAAAAAGTATGGGTGGTGTCGGTTGATAATTTGGGATGGAATGAAATATTGACGTTGTTTTCTTTAGGGAAATAAAAGTGATCTTTGGGTGGATTGTAAAATATTGTGAGCGTTACAGTAGTTTGCTATCTCCAATTGATTAATTATAAACATTATTCAAATTCTAATAAGGTGATAACGATAATAAGGCCTTGTTTCAATTTCAACCATGCAACGCTGAACAACCAACAACCTATTTTTTTTTAAATAGGGGGTCCCTTAACTTTAATGTGTTTAAAAAAAAAAAACTTTACACTAAATAAACTATTGAAATAATAATAGAATTTAACCTAACCTAACTAAAACTATTAACAAACTAAAATATGGCCTCAAAAAATTCCTCCGCATCGCTGTCGACTGGTAATGTACCCAAGAGTCTGGCGGCATTGCCAAGTTGTATAGCAATACTTAGCCTCTAGCCAAGGTAAAAGCCAGCCCTTGGGTTACGGGACGTATCAACCAGCCGTTTGGAGATTTCGTTGAACAAATAAACTACAAAACAAACAAACAATTTATTATGTTGCGTTGAAACTAAGCTGAGACATGGTAAAATAACACCTCTCTCGCCTGAGGCTACATAGGTAAGTTATTGCTCCAAGAAATAAACTTTCTGAGACATTTAACAAAAAAATCTTATCATCACAAAATTCCCTTACCACAATGCAACTTAAAACCACAAAATGTCTTCATTCTACAAAAAAAGCCATCAAATTAAAGAGATCTCATTACACAGCAGAGTCGACACGTGTCCATCTAATTTAGCCCCGCGCAACTCGCCAGTCGCCATTAAGACTCCCTTAGGATTAGCAGAATCAATGAGCTGCTCGCCATGCTACATCCCCTTTTGGAGCTGTACTCGCGTTGAGGACAGGGAGTTCGAAGCTAAATGATAGGGTGTAAAATGAACGACGAAATGTGGAAGAAAATGGAGTAATGAAATCTACATCTCAAACATTACATTAAGAAATTAATAATTACTTACTTCGTAATACGTGCTTAAGGGAAAAGCACCTCGGTAGCCCGCGAAATTCAAATTTTCTTAGGTTTTTTGCAATTTGCATGTCAATGTCCGGTAATATGTCGAACAATATTGAATGACTATTTCCATGAAATATCAATCAATAGGATTATGTGAACTTAGAGGCTTGTATTGAGGACTTTAATCCATACTAATATTATAAATGCGAAAGCGTGTCTCTCTGTTACCTCTTCACGCTTAAACCGCTAAACCGTTTTAGAAGAAATTTGGTATAGAGATAGTTTGGGTCCCGGGAAAGGACATAGGGTAGTTTTTATTCCGATATTCCCACGGGATCGACACTTATGCGAGTGAAACCGCGGGGAGCTGCTACTTGATCATAATTTTGTAAATATATATGTATTACCTACTTGTTCTGGTCGCGAAAAATATTTTGTTCAACATACAACCTGACACTGACCTGCAAATTGCAAAAAAAACGTAAGAAAATCCGAATTTCGCGGGCTACCCTGACGCCTCCCCATAGATATATCGTCGTTGATAGTCCAATTCCGCGTAACTAACATTGTTAAATACCGCGTATGTACACTTTCGCTAGTTTTACTTTAGAGCCAAAAAACTAAGTTTCTATAAAACTAATAGGCCGAATTTTTAATTAAGGAGAACGAAACGGTCTTATATATTCAAGTTCGTTCAAAATTCGGCCTATTACTTTTTTAGAAACTTATTTTTTTGACCCTCATGTAAAACTAGTGGAAGTGTACATACGCGGTATTTAACAATGTTAGTTACGCGGAATTGGACTATCAACGACGATATTACATTTCTATGCATGACCTAAAGCGCAGTCACTCTCTGACTGCATAGAAAAGAAAGAGAAGCGCGATGACACAACGCTGGTAATTTATTGCAAAATATGAAGCAATTATCTATTTACGAAAAATCTATTGTTTGGACTAAAAAATTAAAACATTAGAGGTTTAGTATGTTGCTTGTAGAATAATCTGACAAAAAATCATAATGATTGTATGTATGGTTTTTATTGTAAAAAGAAAGTTTTTAGAGGTATCTTCATAACTTTTTTCTATCGTACCAAATAAATTGTATTATGTTTTCAACACACTATTTACCTAGCATATATCCTGAAGAATATCATATATTTTTTTGATTTTGTTTACTGTAGTCGACCATATACTTTTATTGTTTCTAAAACTTGCGTTTTTTGCGTTTAGGTCCTGTAAGCCCCTTAAGCATACATAAAATTATTCACGCGTACTTAGTCCTGAAAACCACTTATGTGTATCATCTTAATATTACCTAAGTACCTACCCATCATAAAAATAATGAGCACTGTTTTTCATACACACATAATAATGATCAAACTTAGACAATACCTACAATACCCCCTGAAGGTACTTAGCATGTCCACCATCAAAAGGGTCGAATCACATGACATTAACAATAGTACCAACATGAGGGGTCCGCATCCGAATGCACAATGGTGACAACATTGATTTATGGCGGGGCACCTGTTTGAGCTGATTATTTCTTACGTTGCTACATTGATATCGAGTTTCTTTTATAATTAGCTATCAAAGACTTCAAATTTCGGGGTACGTGGCTAATAATAACAGCCGCACAGGTCGATCGTCAAGTTAAGCTACGCTTGCCGCGGTTGGTCTGTGGATGGGTGACCAATGACCATCTTTACATACCAAGATCCCCCTCCGTGCCTCTTGGTCCCGGATGTCATTCGTGGATCTTTGACAGTCGTTAAGGGTCGTTAGAAGCCCGAAAGTCTGACAATCAGTCTTACCAAGGGGTATCTATCGTATTACCCAGTCACTGGGTTGTGGAGGTCAGATAGGCAGTCGCTCCATGTAAAATACTGCTATTCAGCTGCATCCGGTTAGACTGGAAGCCGACCCCAACATAGTTGGGGAAAGGCTAGGCAGATGATATCAAAGACTTCAAATTATTGCCTGTGATTATAGAACTTAATTTGACAGATTGTAGTAGCTTGATGTGCTGGCGTCTGTATCTACTCTCCGATACCGTACTACCTAAGATCCCATTAGTAACCTTACATCTACTTACAAAAAAAGGGAATAAACAAACAAAATATTGCCTCAAACATCCTCATATTCCCAATTGGTGAAAACCTCATTTGACACTGATACTCGTATAATAGAATCACATTATGCGGCTAGGGTGGGGCCCCTAGGGACGCGACAACATCGATTCCACGATAGTCGAGTCGAATAGTCGAATTACTATTCGATTCTGGCAACGATCCGTATAGAGTGTTTGTTCAGTCCGTGGTAAAGGAGTGTAATTGAAGATGTTGGCTTTTATTTGGTTTGTTGTTAGTTGTTTGGACAGGGAAATTGGTTTTTAAACAGGCCGGATGACCATGTCAATAGAGCGGAGAAAAGTCGGGTGGAATCAGTAGCGAGCTTTTAAGAAATGTGGGTATGTTTTATTAAACTTACTTCTTAAGCTCTAGAATAAACTAGCTTAGCTAGTTTTGCATCAGAAGTCTGCTGCTTCTTTAAAATTTTGCAGGTGAGCTGCAGAACGTCATTACGTCTTTGTTGAAATATCCTTTTCCAGATATGAACAGATTCTGATGCTTTTATTGCGACTTCTCTAGCTCCGGTTGACAAAAATCATTAATTTGTCATTCATTCATTCATGAGTTTAATGACAGATGAAAGATGAAGGTAATGACACACAAAAATTACAAAAAAAAACGATGATTCGTGATTGGTTGATTACACACACTGTATGCATTATCCGAAACAACAAACCACCTCTGATCTAATCTAAAATAAAATAAAATCTCTACCTACTCAGTACCACAATTAAAATTCGTCCCACTTAATACACTTACAAACAGTACTAAAAAAAAGTTTCATAAATCGATAAACTAAATAGGTAAGTACCTATAGTTACATACATACCTACTTACTGGACAGATTTAAGCAAAGATGCAAGGGGTCCAGCGAAGGGGTCTATCGCAGGGGTCCTGGTGAAACGTTAATCGAATCTGGACCTAATGGGATTTCTTTCTTGAGGGGCACATCGCTAAAGGATTAATTTATATCAATTTAAATGGGAGCTGTATACATACAGGTTGAGGTATTGTTGAGAGAGTTTTTATTTGGATTCTTTTGGGAGAGAATTTTGTAATGACTGTGTGGATTTTTTGTGCTTGTTAAATTAATAGGACTAGACTTTTATGCAAGCTACTAGTAGCGTCCCGTGGTTTCACCTGCATAAGCTTTAATCCCGTGAGAATATCGGTATAAAAAGCACCTTATATGTTAATCCTGGTTATAAATTATCTGTATGCCAAATTTCATCCAAATCCATTCAGTAGTTTTTGCGTGAAAAAGTAACAAACATCCATCCATCTATCCATTCTTACAAACTTTCGCGTTTATAATTTTAGTAGGATAGGATTAGCTGAATCTAGAAATGACTTGATTATCAAAACCGTTGTAAGTCTCGAATATGGAACAGCTCCAATATTTGGGTATTTTCTCGTGGTCCTACTATTTTGTCCTACCAGTAGGTCCACGAGGGTATGCTATTGCTGTTAGTCCTACTGAAGTTTTGATACTAAAATGTACCTCCTGTATAAAGAAACTGACTGGATAGGTGTGGGGCGTGTCTCAGTTTCAGTCATCGTACTGCCTTCTCTTTATATCTTAGAAAGCATTTTTTAGATAAATTAAGATAAATTTTTAACTAATCTTAATTTATCTAAAAAATTACCGGTTGTTTTATTAACACCATGAACTAATTCTACTTGAGATTTTAGAATGTTATCAAGTAATTCATTAGGTACCTATTAAAATATTAATGAAATGTTTTTTTTTTTTAATAAACCCTTTAATGCAATATTGTAAAGCAGATAGGTACTGTTTATAACAAATGACTAGCTTGTTTTAGTTAAGTATCACAATTTCATGTTTACTACGTGTATTTATATACTTATTATGGAAATCGTTTCTTATTTTGAAAAGTCCTAAGTTTTTGCGAACATACAAAATGCTTTCTAAGATATAAAGAGAAGGCAGTACGACGACTGAAACTGAGACACGCCCCACACCTATCCAGTCAGTTTCTTTATACAGGAGGTACATTTTAGTTTCAAAACTTCAGTAGGACTAACAGCAATAGCATACCCTCGTGGACCTACTGGTAGGACAAAATAGTAGGACCACGAGAAAAAAAAAAAAACATTTCATTAATATTTTAATAGGTACCTAATGAATTACTTGATAACATTCTAAAATCTCAAGTAGAATTAGTTCATGGTGTTAATAAAACAACCGGTAATTTTTTAGATAAATTAAGATTAGTTAAAAATTTATCTTAATTTATCTAAAAAATGCTTTCTAAGATATAAAGAGAAGGCAGTACGATGACTGAAACTGAGACACGCCCCACACCTATCCAGTCAGTTTCTTTATACAGGAGGTACATTTTAGTATCAAAACTTCAGTAGGACTAACAGCAATAGCATACCCTCGTGGACCTACTGGTAGGACAAAATAGTAGGACCACGAGAAAATACCCGATTTGTGCTATATCCATCTTAGTGCTGATTGGTTCGACATTAAATAATAATAACACGTATTCTATGTCTCTCGCGTATTACAAGACCCCATTGTCAACAGTGCCCTATCATAACTTGATGGCAATAAATTGACACTAATTTTAAACACGTCTATCTAAATCTTATGTAAAGTGATCTGTCATTTCACCGTGCTAAGGATTGACACTATTGATAGCTCACTTCACTTAAGTTTTCACGTCGAGATTTTAACAGTATAGACCATAGAAATGTAAAAATATCTATGGTATAGACATAGGAACCAATCACCTCTCCCAATTTCACCACAATTTTTCCGCCGTGCATTTAGCGAGCAGCCTGTATACAGCCGCTCCGGGGAAGGTCTAATCCGCAGCGTTTGTTTGTGTCCCCGGTAATGTATGTGAGAGCCAGCGCATGCCGACAAATTAAAAACATATCCTGGACTATCGTCGAGACGACATTGTTGGAGAAATATCGGTTCTGATGGAGGAAAAATTGAGTGGCTAAAGGCTTTTTGGGATTCTTCTGTATCTATGTTTGTCTTAATTTTTTCATTAGGATTTTTCAGAGAGTTTGTTTCTAAGTACTTACTTTCGTAAAATGGAATGTGGCAATGCTGCCAGTCTCTTGGGTACATTATATACCAGTCAACAGAGAAGCGGAGGAATATTTTGACGAAATATTTTAGTTTTTTAATAGTTGTAGTTCGATTAGGATGTTATATTTTTATTTTAATAATTTGTACAGACGCCAGCACATCAAGCTACTACAATCTGTCAAATCTCTTTAATAGATTTTCAACTTTATCGCTAAAGCATAAGGTTCAAAGTTGATTGAGAAAATTTAACAGTTTCGGGTAGCTTGATGTGCTGGCGTCTTTACTTTATTTAGTATTAGAAGTTAGATAATAAATACTTTCAAAATCATTGCAATTGTTTAGATTCTCATATCGATGTCACTCTTGGTTATCCTGCGACCATCAGAAACTTAATGAGACACAGAAGTAGTACCGCAGCTATATGAAATCGTAACTCCAGAATATTTCATTTATTCACACAACGCTACAGAAAAAAAAAACGTATAGGCGTCAAGCCACACCATAATTTACATGATTTGTACAAAAGTGAACTCCTATGATAATTTATTTTTCACTAGCAGTGCCCCGCGGTTTCGGAATATTGGGATAAAAAAAAATATACTGTGTTAAATGCAGGCTATAAACTACCTGTGTGTCAAATTTCATGCAAATCCGTTCAGCCGTTTTTGCGTGATTGACTAACAAACATCCAAACTTTCACATTAATAATATATTATATTATTTTATTATAATAATATATTATATTATTTAGCAGAATATCATTAATAGTGATAGCGGATAGGTATAATTGTCCATTTTTCAAGCATCGAATGTGTGAACTAGCACTATTGTTACTAAAAACATGGATCAATGTTGTAGTTGTATGAATAAATAAATTAAAACATTAATAAATAACTTTAGAAGTCAAATATAAACCACAGTAACACTTCTCATAAAAATGATAATAAACTACAAAACATCGCAAAACTATCGTTGATCAGAATAGCCCCTAACATCTGTAAAGGCTGTCAGCGTCGTTTTTTTCCGCCACTATCCGCTTACAAAGAATCCAATCCATGTCGCCTGCTTAGCACCGAGTGGTACATCCCACAGCCATCGATTATATGCATAGTAGTTGCATTTCTACTGTTTTACCGACATTTTATTAACGAAATCTCTCTCTATCTCTCTTTCTGAATTTTTCTATAGGATCTTTGTAGTCTAGTACTACAATGAATTACTTCAAAAAACTTCAAAGTGAACGTGCATCATCGTCGACCACATTATCGTTTCCCATCAGGTGAGATAATGGCCAAAAGAGAGAATTTTAAATGGGTAATAAAAAGATAAAAAAACATTTTGTAAAGCTACGCTGCTACGAGTTCGTAGCAGCTACGTAAGCGTAGAATGTCTGAAGCCTACGAACTACGAAATGTGTTTTGGTTTCTTTAGTTATACCACACTGTTCGTAAGTAGAACATCTAATTACGAACATTAGTCTAATACGTTATATAGCAAGAGTGATTAATCTATGTCATTATTTAGTTGATCTCAGTAACAATAATTACAAAAGCTTTCATGCATAACACTTTAATGAAAGGACCACGAATCAGCAGTTGAATGCTCAGTCACCATTGAATTCAAAATCTGCCCTATATCGGTCAGAGGACTTGAAGACAAAGCACTACAAAGAACCTAAAACACAAACTGGCGTTTTTCGTAGCAGGTCTACGAATTCGTAGCTACTACGAAAGCGTAGACCTACACAAAACTATTCCTCAAATAACTCAATTTACATTGTGTACATGACATTACTACATAATATATTTAATATTAAAGAACTAACATTCAGAAGTAAAAGGAGTTGGACATAAACGTAGCGAAGTTGCTACGATTTCGTAGCACATTCGTAGCCGTAGAGGTCTAGCTACGCAACAGTCTTTAGTTCAACAAAATATTTTTTGTTTTTTATCCCATGATTTTGTCAATTATAATATAAAAATATACTCAAAAATAAGAACAAAATATAATTCGGCTGATTAATGAAATACATAACATTGTTCCGTAATTTTGCTTTTGGAAACATATTTTAGCGGTAAAAAAATTGTAGGTATATCTGAATGAAATGTATACCATGATTTGTGTAGATTGTGTTTTCGTTTTTTTACTAAAGAAAAAAGGAAGAAGTTCTCAAGTCAACGCATACCTATATATCGCTTAAGTTTATCTAAGGTATATACGAGTATATATATTTGTTTTGTAGTCCCTGATTTTAATAAACTATATAATTATTTATCTATCTATCTTCCAAACCAAACACCATTCTTTCTTCAGTAGTTTGAGTAAGTTGTCTGTCAATTACAAATTATCAATATAGATTTGTGATAGCGAAATACTCATCTCACAGAGTGATTGACCAAGGCACCAACTTTCAAAAAAGGAATCATGCATAAACGACGAAAAACATAACGCAACTCGCGGCCCGCAGGCAAAGGCAGTTAACTGAACAGCCTAGTAAAATATTCACACGTAGTTATTCCATGCGGCTGCCCGCGGATCACCGCTGCAGATTAAACTATTAACAAAATGGTAGCTGCACGGTTTTGAACCGGATTCCATTTTCGAATAACGTTTTGCATAGTTAAACGCCGGTTAGCGGGCCATGATCTGCGCGCGAAAAGGTTTTATGAACAAAAACTTTTTGGTGGACCTACAAAGGGATTGGCTGTATGAATGACTGACGGTAATATTTGGGAGTTGATTCAGCTCTTCAACAAAAGCTAATCTAGAGTAAAGTCAAAAGTGGAAATTGCTTTTATTATGTTGCAGTGGGAGTCCGTTGTGCACTATTTACATCCTTACATACCTACCTTCTTATAATAAATGCGAAAGAAACTCTGCCTGCGTGAACTCTGTCTGCGTGAAAAGGTAACAACCTTTTCACGCCTAGCACTAAAGCTATGATTATGGCAGCCAGGGGCTTGGAGAAGGACATAGGCTTCTTTTCATCCTCAGTATTTATATAAAAAAATTATGAAATAATAACTTACTTACATAATACGCGCAACAGTTAGTATTTCATATAATTAAGATGAAAACACATACGTTAATACTATAATATTATGAAGAATGCCAGAAGATCTTACGATCAACTAAAAATACGAGAATGTCTGTATGACCTACCCAGTGAAGTATGGTTTTACTAAGACAAAGTTGCCTTTACATTAAATTGTGTTCCGCATTTTTATTCATTTTATGAACTATGCAGTGAATTATTTTTTAATGCCACACTGCATAAAATCCTGTCAACAAAGATCCAATTTTGCCCTTAAGGTGTATAGATGGCCCACTGACCTTGTGCATGTGGGCGGAGCCAAACGCCCTACTCCCGAATACGTAAAACGCGCGCGGTGGCGCACTACACTAAAACTAAGATCAAAGAATATGCAGAGAAGCAGACATGCCGCACGTAGGTCGCTATTTTTGCCTACGATTCCAGAAGGGAATAGCGGATGCAAGGCTGATATATTTTGTATAGATAGATACTTATTACGTTTTATTATTATATTATTATTATTACTTATATGTTACGTATATTTTAAGTTTTTTCTGGACATTATTTTTTAGCATTTATGTGGAAGAAAATATATTTATTTAAGTCATAAGTAATTTATTTCATAACAATATAGATACATTGTGTTGAAATTAAAAAAAATAACGTATTACAATTGCAATTAAAATAAAATTCATTAAATACATTTCGAAAAGTCAATAAACCAAAAATAATTAAAAATCCAAGTATAATAAATTATAAATGTCGTCATGCGGGATCACGGAGCGGGCGCCCGCGTGGCGTGCTGTTTTCTATTATCATCCTTAGAGCAGCGCTGCGTGAGGCGGGGCTCCCGTCGCATGCGGCATAATAGGAAACAGCACGTCAAGGTACAAGTTCGAGATGGGCTGCAGACTGCAACCGCAGGCGACACTGCGGCTAGCGGCTGCGGTTGACCGCAGGGCTGCCTGCGGTTGCGGTTGCTTCTATTCCAAGCGCGGTGGCATGCCGCGGATGCACAATGCATAGAACCATGCCTCAGTCACACCAATACCTTCGTGTGAGACAGAATGTCGGACAACACTATCGATAGTCGACATTTTTAACCGACTTCAAAAAAGAAGGTTCTGTATTTGACCCGTATGTATATATGTTTTATGTCCGCGATTTTCTCAAAAACTAATGAACCAATTTTGATCATTATTTCACTAATGTGATCTACATACTTTCAGGAAGGTTTAAGTATATAATACATTATGTACTTATTCTTATGTACGATGTTATATGCATAAATATACTGCATCTCCGGCATTTCTATGCGAATTTTGATGATTCTTCTAGTCAGTGTCTTCAATTCCTCAATGCACTAGTGTTATTTGAATTAGTGTGGAGTACTTAGGTACAACTAAAAAGTAAAAAATAAAATTTTTATTACAAAAAAAGACAACCGACTTAAAAAAAAAACTACAAAGTGATAAATAACTTTCATTTCGGAAGTCGGTGTCAAAAAACGAAAATGCGGAACCAACGACACCGACTTCCGAAATTAAAGTTATTTATCATTTTGTAGTTTTTTTTTAAAGTCGGTTGTTTTTTTTTTGTAACAAAGTTTTTATTTTTGCACGTATGAACTCTGCGGTTCGCGACACCACACCACTGGCGCTGGTGTGTTCCTCTGTGGCCGGACCACAGTTTAGTACTCAGATGCTATAGTTCGAAATAATACCTACCTAAAGTCTACTTTCATCGGAATATATATATATATTTTTAGTACCTCAAGAGATATCTTTTTATTTAACAATTTATGTGGTCCGGCCGCCAGGCAGTGCTCTCTGGCCGCGCCACCTCAAATTAAATAGAGTATAATGAACTATTAATAAATCAATATCACGAAAAAAACTACCTAAAGAGTACCTTGCATACGAAAAATATGGTCCAATAAACCCCTTTAGTTAAGGAGTTATTGGTCGTAGGGTGTGGTCCGGCTGGAAGGTACACTCTGCAGCAAGTCAATTTTGCAATATTTAATATTAACTATCCATAAATCAATTTATATAATAGTACCTTTTCTCTACTCTTCGTTGATACTTTTTTCTCTCAAGAAACTATTCATTTTGATTAATTAATTTTTAAAGTATGTGGCGCGGCTAGGGAGGATTACTTTCAGTAAATATAACGAAATATTCTTTATTTCTTTATGCCAACGAAAACTACATAATAAGTACTTTTATTTTTATAACCAACAATGATTTTGAAAAAGGAGCACTTTTTGGTTTTTGTTTACCTATCTACCTAAGAATGTAGTCAAAATGAAAATCCAAGATTGCGGCTGCGAAAATATTAGAATTTTTCGTCATGGGTGTCGTTTTCATAGTTTTCGATGGTGCTAAAGTCGATAGTGGGGTCAAAGTGTAAATCCAATATAGCTGCTGCGGAAATTTTGTTTTTGGTTAAAATCATACGTGAGAAGTCTTTCTTGACTTGCTTTGCCTTGGCATTTTTACTTATTTACAAATTATCTTATATTTACACAATATACAATATAAACAAAAACAGTATTTAGAAATGGCACAACTAGTAAGTAAAGCGTCCACGCGCACAATAGAAATGGGCCCTCCGCAGCGAGCTAGTCTATAAACGCACACTGATACAATTCGTTCGTAAATATTTGCACTAACACAAACAAACGCGCGTAGTCGTTCGATAGCCGGGGCGGAGCAGCGAGCGACACAGCCATCCCGTCTCAGTGCTAACGCACGACTGCCGCCCGCGCCCGCGCAGAGCACGTCTGTACCTCTATCTCAAAATTGGACATTTTCTTTGAAAATGTTGATTGATTTACAAAAGCTGTTTCATATATGTAGTACCTCTAACCATAATTTTTTTAGTGTAAAAAGATTTCCAAACATCAAAGCCGTTTAGAAGTAGTATTGAATATTAGCCAAAAATAGCGGTTTGGTAAATATTTTTTTAAGGCAAAAGTATTAGCCATACGAAAAAATCCTGTTTCAGAAATGTTGTACATGAATCTATAGCAAACATATATTTTTTTCAGAACTTCTAACCAAGCCGTTAATGAGAAATAGGCTTCATAAAGTGACCGTGTTACGGTACTAAACGAGAGTAAGGCCCTTAAATGTACCGTCAGCGAATTTATTTCGGAAACTATGAGCATCCACCATGACAGTTTTGTGCGGTTGCCTAGCAACGCACTTAATTGGCGGCAAATCGGCGAATGGATTACGTGACACCCGCTAGCGTGAAATTGTATAATTTGTAGATATTATGCCGTCGAACGTTCGGATACCTAAGTAGATACCATTACTAGGTGTATTTTGGTGGAAATATTATGTCAATAAGTTATTAAAAGGTTATATTGAGGTGGGTAAAGATTGTATTAGTTATATTGAGCTAATTTTTTTCATAATTAGTCGACTTTGTGTTGCCTTCGTTCATGTTTCAATGCCGTTTTTTTAACAAAGTTTCTCGAGAGATTAGGTAACTAACCAGTTTTGTTTACAGATACGTGCTAAGGGCCAATTTCACAAGTGAAACTGAATACGATCAGCACAGCTAAGAGCATTCAAGAACTGTCAGTGTCAATCAAGTGTCAATATTCCGTAACAATGAGGACACTGATAACTCTTAAACGCAGTATAGATGCGCTGATTGCATTCAGCTTCGTTAGAGAACTGCGCCCTAAGTCTATTTATGGTGCACACATGTGAAACTTTATTTTATTTTAAAATTGTTGAAAAAAAAAACACAGAAAACTAACAAACTCCTTGACAGCTTAAAAAATATTATGTGCCTTTTAACTAAAATTATTGGTACGCAAGCAACGACATGACACGTGTCTAATCCCTGCACACGTGCCCCAAAATGTCTGAACAGGTACAATCAACATGTACAATGACGCCACCAAGCAAGGGTGGATCAAAACCTATTGTATCATTACACCTGCTTAATATTATTGGGTCAGTGATTCAGAATATTTAAATTGGTATTGAGTGATGCGCTTTTTAAAAGCGATGAAAAGGTTTAGTGTAATTAGATCATGCGATGATAATTATTTGAGCTTGGCCATTTTTTTATTCTGAACTTTTTTTGCGGGGGGCGTTAAATTATTTTCTACTTAGCAGTTTTTAAATCATTTTGCATATTTTTTTGATGACCAGGAGAAGATACCTATAATCTATACCAAAACAAATAAATACAATAAAATTGAAGTGTTTGTTTGGAACACAGTGTAATGTCATAATAACAGCTTTTTATTTTACTAAATGCATATTTAATAAGGGTAGGAATAAAAAAAACCATTTAAAAATTTTTGTTTGCGTGTCTGTCGGGTCCGGCTAATCTCCGAAATGGCTGGACCGATTTTGACGGGACTTTCACTGGCAGATAGCTGATTTTCTTAAGAAGATAATATTTATGTATAAGTTCGAGTGTAATAGTAACATAAACATAATGTTGCCTATAATGTTCCTACTGCTGGGACACAGGCCTCCTCTCGGTGAGAGGGAGTGGCCCGTAACCCACCACGCGGGCCCAATGCGGGTTGGCTGATGTCACATGTCTTTGAATTTTTGGTTCTAGGACATGCCGGTTTCCTCACAATGTTTGCCTTCACCGTTTTTGAGAGCAGCAGTGATGAAATAATTTAGAGTGTAGTAGTGTTCTTAGTTAAATGACACTTCCGACTAACAAACAACATATTTAGCAAAAAAATATCATAAAGACATTAATTAAGGACGCTAATTACGAGCCGGTTATCACGCTCATTGTCTGCGCTACGATTACCAGCGACATAAATTGAGCTGCGAATATTTAATAATAATTGGCTGCCTTTGTTTAACGGGGTGCGGGGTGGCGGCCCGCCCACTTCTGCCACCCTGTTGTACCGACAGCAAGGCAGAGCAACAGATTATATTTATTAAATTATTAACTTACTAGCTGTTGCCCGCGACTTCGTCTGCGATCCAGGATGAAAAGTAGCAGCTCTACAGCAAGACGTGAACTCTGGAGGGAGGTGCCAAAACCTAGGCACGCGTTACCATGGGTCACCTTGCATCTTTCGCCGCTTGCCCAAATGAGGATGATGTCACCTGTCCAAAAGAGGACTGCGTCAGCGAATGGGTTTCGCGTGGCTGAATTTTGGGCTAAACATAATACTTATTTGAATTTCCCTTATTTGCTATCCGTGCAAAGAAGAAGAATAAATGAAGAAGAAGAAGAATAAATACATTTTAAATGCAATAAATAACACTAACCCATTAGGAAACTGAAACTATGAACTTTTCAGGTACCTATTCCTTCCCTGATATTCGATTAATGTTTCATTTGAATTAAGTCATAGCTCTACGAAAATGTAATAAGATTGGGAAATCAGCTGGTATACTACCTTCAAACAATTCAATTACTATCATAGGATGTGCCCTTTGTACATTTTTGAATGTATCTTCATCAACTACTTATAAACTACTAAAACTACCCAAGCAAATCTTAGCGTCATCAACCGCAAATGTATTAACCAGCAACCAAATTGCGTAATACACTATCAATCACAATTTGAATCATTTTAAAGGATTGCTAGATTTTGGATTGCTAATCCACTGCTTCATATGTTCGATTGCTCAACAACATAAATAACGCAATGGATGTTGTTGAACTGTCAAAATGAAAGCTATTACTACTGTTAGTGTGTTATGCAATTACCTCGCTAGTCCTATATACAATTTAAGTGAATCAGTATAAAGTAAATGACCAACGTAATATGTCCACAAAAAACAATACCAACATCAATGTCAATCCTTCAATGCTTCGAAAACGCTCTTATCCTAGAAAACCAAGACCAAAATCCCAAAAAAATATACCAGTTCTTTTGCCGTCGCTACCCGGGCATCCGGCTACACAGTTAAGCCGGTTATGAACGGCCCGTAATGACGGTGTCATTTGCGCGGTGAATTATAATTGGCCCGATAACGCCGGCCGCCCGACATTAATAGACAACTTAATTTAAACGCCCTGTATATAACGCCAGCTTTATATAAGGGGTATGTAGTATGCTGACGCACGAAGTGTGGGTGGTAGTTAGGTACATTTTTGTAGCTAAAAACGGTACATAATATTAATTTCTAGTTTATCGATTGGGGTTTTTTTGTAATGGTGGTAAACATGCCAGTGACTCATCTGATGGAAAGTATAATAGTTGTCGCCTCCTATATACTCGTATCCAATACTAAGGAGTTTCTTGCTTCGATCCCTTGGTACTGTTATAACCAGCCTATAATGTCCCCACTGCTGGTACACATGCCTCTTGTCTGTGAGAGGGAGTGAGCCGTAATCCACCACGCGAGCCTAGTGCCGTCATGTCTTCGAATTTTTGGTCCTAATCTGGGTGACGCCTGTGCACTGAAAGAGCACATGCGCAACGGTTTCCTCAGCCTCCATGCAAGCTCTGCACAGGGGACTTTCAGTTATGCCTATTGTGGAGTCCCGTGATGGTCCCCGACACCAAGTTACAGGCTGTTCCTGTCCAGGCGTAGTAAATGCCTGGTTAGCTTGCCATCTAATGATGGCATGACTTCCTTGGACTGCCTGCAGCCCGGTGACGAGGTCCACCAGCTCTCTGCTTGTGTGTGGGTGTACTTCTGTAGCCACCTGCGTAATTAGTTGATGGGGATAGACACGACGGGTTCAAGTCCACAGACTGACGTGCTGGATGCCCTTCTGGCCAGCTCGTGAGCTGCGTAGTTTAATTCCTAGCCATCACATACATTAAACTTATGCTAGAAATAATCTTAATAACTAAAGTACTAATTTACGTGGCGTTTACGGCGTACATAGCATACCTAAATTTGTTTACTCTATGATTAGGTATCACGCTACCACCAAACAAAACCATTTAAAAATATCACATGTGTACATAGATTACAATCATCCGAATCACAACTTAGTGGCATTGTTCGGAATTATTTAGTGGCATTAAAATAAACGAGAAGCCATAAAAACAACGCGCCCGCTGAGACCTGCAGTCTGTATGCACCCTTATAGTAGTTATTGTTAATGATAGCGTTTACAAGGCTCGCATATGGCAGCGTATGCGCTTGTTGTGCCTAATATTATAACTCATTAAATACGTAATGACATTTTTCGTGATTACACTTATTGGTGTTATTTTTATAGATGTTTGCATAACTTCTACTTAAGTATACATATTATAAATCAACGTCGCTTTTCGTGTCTGTCTGTCTGAGCGTGTTGTTCTTCTAAACTACACAACTGATTTGGATGCCCTGTCATTGAGAGAATTTATTCCGCTAGTTTATCGTTTATATTTAAATCTTATTCTAATAATTGATTTTAGTTTTCCCTTTATTAATTAGTTTATTTGTTTGTATGTTTAGTTTTGTTGTCTCGATGAGGCTAATTAGCTTAACTGTAGCCAATTTTAACTTTAATTTTAGTTTATTTTGTTTTTAAATTACCAAAATGTTGTATCTATGTAAAGGTGCCCAAGATACAGGCTGTGTCTAGTTTGGGTCCAACGATAACTCCATATTGTAATATGAATGTTGAAATATAAATAAAATTACAGTAAAGAAAGCAGGCATTTTACTGATATCAGAAAGCCAAAAACCCGTAATTAGAAAGGTTCAAAATCTAGTCGCAAATGTCGCAATCTCATCTCAACGATAATCAATGTCCAAAACATGTACAAAATGTAGGGAAATAAGAAAAATTGTTGACTGCGAAAGTTCTTAAAATTACGGAAATAGCCCCGCTTGTATTAGGGACAAAAATTATCCATTACTTATATATTTTTTTCTTACAATTATAAAATTGATGGTTAATAAACAGTTCTTACTTTTCCCCTTTTTGATCTTAACTGACACTAATCAGAGCCCGATTACATTGTAGGATAAAATTATATTGAGTAATCGTTATTAATGATTGCGGATTACCTTTGTGTTGAACAAAATGCTTACTTTTGCAATCTTGATTAATAGTCTAGAGCTAAAAACACGTGTATTGACTAATAGATTTAGTAACTACCTAAGTATTTATTAGGTAATTGGTAAATTCAATAATTATGGCATTTGGATACTGTTCTTAAGGTTATAAATATTAACTGCTAGCTCAAAGGCTATGCTTTGGCAATCGAAGAGACTTGAGCAGTGGTGGACCAATTTTTGTTGCTGTCAAAACGGTGAAGGAAAACATCGTAAGGAAACCGACATGTCCTAGGACCAAACCTCGAAGACATGTGACATCCACCAACCCGCAGTGGACCCGCGGGGTGGATTATGGCCCACTCACTCTCACAGAGAGGAGACCTGTGTCTCAGCAATGAGAACATTATAGACTGATCATGCTTATGCTTTGGCAATCTCTGCTGGCGTCGGCTTCCTGACTAACCGGATGCAGCTGAATATCACTATTTTACAAGGAGAAGCTACCTATCTGACCTCCACAACCCAGAATTACTGGGTAAAGTAAGTCAAGTGGTTACCTACAGTTATAAGTATTTTAAAGCATGGAAGTATTTTAAACGAATCTAAACTAATACTTATATACATATACTTAATGAGAGAAAAGATTTGAATTTTTTCATGTTTGTTTGTAAAAACAAACTAAAAAAATAATAAACCGATTTTTAAAATTCTTGCACCCATAGAAAGCTACATTATCAGCGAGTAACATGGGCTGTATTTTTTTAGTATATATATTGTGATGTCTTACGACTTCCACGCGAACTAAAAGTTATATGTTCTGTGACGCGAACCAAGTTGCGGGCGATATATTAAATTGAATAATGTATTATCTTTGATTTACGATTTATTCCAACGTTAAAACGTTTTCACTAGCTTCGAAAGAAGCTTATATTTGTACCAGACAGACACACCTTAAGTATATATGTATTTGTACAATACAAACCTACCTTTAGTTTAATTCTAAATCTAAATTAACTACAGCAATTAAGCGAGTAATATCGAGCAAAAGATTACGTAACAAATCAAAGACCCGCATATTCCCCTACCTGCACAGCGTCGACAATACAAGCTTAGACCTACCCTCTCCAAACCACCCTTCTCATACCAACAACAAACTAAAACACAACCCTTATATCAAAGAAGAAAGGTTTAGTTTTCAAAATTTTGAGGTTATGTAACGGTATTGTTAAGTTGGTAAGGTATTCCCGCCACTTCATTTGCGAAAATGTTGGTACGCCTGGCTTAAGTGTTGCACGCTGTTAAATTAATGAGCCAATCTCAGTCGGCCGGGGTTGCCACCTCTATATTTTACAAGGTGGTAATGTGCCGTAGTGTGGTGCTTTAATATTGCCTTGTTTTAACAACAACGAAGTACATTAAGGTAAAATATGTTCGGAACTTTCGCTATTAAGGTGTAAACATTTTTGTTTTGATTTATTTGGTTTGTATTCGTGGTTTATTCTAATATTCGAGGTAAATGGCCGTAAAAACGGATAATTCTAGTACACGTAGTCATCATTAGCTATGTTGAAGTCGGCTTCCAGTCTAACCAGATGCAGCTGAATACCAGTATTTTATATGGAGCGACTGCCTATGTGACCTTCACAACCCAGTTACTGGGTAATACGATACCCCTTGGTAAGACTAATTGTCACACTTTCGGGCTTCTGACGACCCTTAACGACTGTCAAAGATCCACGAATGACAGCCAGGACCAACGGCTTAACGCGCTTTCCGAGGCATGGAGGGGTCTCGGTATATAAAGAGTGACCAACCCATCCCCAGACCAACCACGGAGCAAGCGTAGCTTAACCTGATCGACCGACCTGTGCGGCTGTTATTATTGTTAAAAATGCTGTTCCCGAGGAAAACAACAATACACGTGGCGCCATCTATTATCCTAATAAAGTTATTGTTGTCTTCCTCGGGAACAGCACTTTTTTTCGGGATGAAAGGTACCCTATGTCCGTTTCTGTACTCCTGACAATGTATACAGGATGATCGGTTCAGTGGTTTAGGCGTGATAAGGTAACAAACAAACAAACAAACTTACTTTCGCATTTATTAAAAAGAAATAGGTATATATATAGTTAGGATAATAAAGCTGAAGAGTTTTTTGCTTGTTTAAATGCGCTAATCTCTGGAACTGCCAGTCGGATTTAAAAAAATATTTTTACATTTGATACCCCAATTCTTGAGGAAGGCCATGGGCTAAAATAACTAGATATTTTACATCACGGTAGGAGGGTTGGGAGTACAAGACATTTCACGCGGACGAAGTCACGGACAGAAGTTAGAACTTAAATATTTTCCAATCCTATAAAGTCCTCCAGACCGTATTTCGGCCACGGAGGCCAATCTCAAAGGAGACTAGCCTTCGGCGCGGGAGATATTATAGTGCACAAGTGTGCGCGCAGACACAGGTGCACTCCTTCTTCTCTCACTCTCATAGTCCGATGGGACGGCAATCCGACACGACCGGAGAGAGAATCCTATAGAGAATCATTCAAAGCTCACCAAACAAGCCTTGCAACATTTCGAAATTGGTCCAATTTCCTTCAGTTTTGTAACAGGTAATTAACCTGACAAAGATAGTTGACATTATCATGGTTGACTGCTTCAAAAATTCATATCTTGTCTGTATTAACTTTCTACTCGCCATTTCGTCCGATGTGTCTATTGTTAAACACAACGGGGAAACAACGACTTTTTATGCAATCTATTATGATCTAAACGGTCCGCCGTAAAATGATCTGGATGACTAACTAGATTTTATTGTAGTCATCTTGTCATCTTGAGTGTACGTGACAGAATTTCAAGTTTCGATTGTCAATTTTAATATTATTTTGCAAACTACTTAAAAAACGTAAAGTTTTAAATAGAAAACATTGGATATTATAAATTACACTAAAGTTTCCGTCACTAGGTTTTCCGTCTTATTATTATTCATTCAGATTCTAAATCATAATTAAGTTTTAGGTCTGTTTGTAATAACACGATTTTTTTTACGGATTTATGAGGGAAATGTCTTGAGGAGAGTTTTGGGTATGAATACTTATCGATGGCTAGAGTAGGGGAAGACCAAAGAAACGATGGATGGACTGTGTGAATGATGATATGGTTAGAAAGGGGGTGACTACCGAGATGACGACTAATAGAGAAGTATGGAAGAAAAAGACATGTTGCGTCGAACACAAATAAATTGGGATAAGAGAAGGAGAATAATGATGATTGTAATAAAATACCTATAGACTATCTTAGTACTGCAAAAACTACAGACAAATTATTATACACTAGCTTTTGCCAGCGGCTTCGACCACGTGGATGTCAGTAATGATTCGACGGGAACGTACTACCGAGATAAAAAGTATCCTATGTGTTAATCCAGGTTATCTGATAAATGATAAATTAAATGATAAATGATAAATGATTTTATTTCTGTAAGTAGGTTTGCACAAACACTTTTACACGTCAATCATATTTTAAAAACTAGATGAGGTCGGCGTTTCCTATCTGACTACTCTGAGAAGAAAGGCCGAAACAAACTCAGAGGTCACAGTCTCTTTTAAAGTCCAGACATAATCTTGGTCAGGTTATATGAAGACCATGTAGATCGAAGTCCGAGATGGTCTTTTGAAGAAAGAACCACACAGATTGAGTGGACCTGTCCAGTCAGTGCACGCATTTGTCAGAATTCGTGCAGCTCAACTCAGAACTTAAGGAGCTCAACGATTCGACGAACAATACCAAAGAAAGGACATTTGGGTAGGCCACATAAAATACTCAAACTGCCAGACCATGACAAAACTAAACAGAACAAAGAAAATAATCAAAATAAAAAAAAATAAAAAAAGTAAAAAATAAAATAAAATGACCCACATTGTCTTCACACTCACAATAATTAAAATAATATAATACTTTACAAAGTAAGCAGATGTCATTGTTTATATAAAATACATTAATGTCAATGTGTATATAAAAAAAACAATATGTTCAAAATACAAAATTGGAAGCAGATCAATCCCAAGCTTTTTTGTCC
Organism: Hydraecia micacea; assembly: GCA_914767645.1. Taxonomy (NCBI): domain Eukaryota; kingdom Metazoa; phylum Arthropoda; class Insecta; order Lepidoptera; family Noctuidae; genus Hydraecia; species Hydraecia micacea. Next base: position 4,757,173 of record OU611798.1, read on the forward strand.
TCAATGTAATCTTTAACAGTATAAAAGGCTTTCTGGCACAACTTACGTTTAATGAATGATTTGAATTTATTAAGGCTTAGATCTTGAACTTGGCTTGGTAGTTTATTGTAAAAGCGTATACATTGGCATCTGAATGAGCCACCTATTTTCTTGAGCCTTGTTGTAGGTACAACAAATTTGTGTTTGTTCCTAGTATTTATATTATGGATATCACTGTATTTTTTAAACAATTTTATATTTTTATGGGCATATAAAAGATTTTCATAAATATACTGAGAAGGCACAGTCATTACATTAATCTCTTTAAATTTTTCTCTGAGAGAGTGTCTCGGGCTTAATTTATAAATTGAACGAACAGCTCGCTTCTGTAAAACAAAGATAGTCTGAATATCGGCGGCATTTCCCCACAATAGAATACCGTACGACATTACACTATGAAAATAGCTAAAGTAAACTAAACGGGCCGTCTCTAAATCAGTTAAATTACGAATTTTTCTAACAGCGTATGCTGCGGAACTTAGCTTTTTTGACAATTTGTCTATATGTGGACCCCACTGAAGCTTAGCATCCAAAGTTATGCCCAAGAATACTGTGCTGTCTTCAGGATTCAATTCTTCGCCCTTTATCAACACATTAGTTTTCACCTGCCTGACGTGAGGTAGCGTAAACTTAATGCATTTGGTTTTTTTCTCGTTTAGAAGTAAATTATTAACATTGAACCAGTGGACTACTTTCGAGATCGCGCTATTTACATCGTCATTAACCAACTGCTGACGTTTAAGTTTAAACAAAAGTGAAGTGTCATCTGCAAACAACACTATATCATGATTATCCTTTATGAGGTACGGCAAGTCATTAATATAAATAAGAAACAAGAAAGGACCAAGAATTGAGCCCTGTGGGACTCCCATTGTTACTATAGATCCGGGTGATCTTTTTCCATTAACGTCCACGCTTTGAATCCTTTTACTCAAATATGAAGTAAGAAGATCCAGAGCACTATTCCGGATCCCGTAGTGGCGGAGTTTCCTGATTAAAGTTTCGTGAAAAACGCAATCGAATGCCTTGGACAAATCACAAAAGATGCCCAAGGCATCGCATTTATCTTCCCAAGCATTATAAATATGTCCTAAAAGTTCAACACCGGCATCAGTAGTTGAACGACCCCTTGTAAAGCCGAACTGTTTGCTATGTAATAATTTATGTTTATTAAAAAATCTCTGCATTTGGTCTAAAATTAATTTCTCAAAAATTTTACTAAAGGTAGGTAGTATAGAAATAGGTCTATAATTTGTGGGGTCTGATGTACTACCTGATTTAAACAAAGGTATTATTTTACTATACTTCATAAGGTCAGGAAACTCCCCACTGTCAATGCAACTATTGAAGATAAGAGCCAGAGTAGGTGCTACAACGTCAATAATAGACTTAGCAACTTCTACAGAATTACCCCACAGATCTGCAGTCTTTTTAACATTTAAAGTGTGAAAGGTTTTAATTATATCTCTACAGGTAATATATTCAAAAAGAAATTCTGACTCGCAACCTTTTACATTCTCCTTAAGCAAAGACTCAGCGACGGATGGTGATGAGTTTAGGGATTTAGTTGTTGAAACGGGAATATCTGAAAAGAAATTTTCAAATGCCTCGGCAACTTGTGAGTCTGATTTTATTATGATGTCATTAACAGACAGGCTGTAGTCAGTATTTCGGTTACTAGACCTTCCCGTTTCACTATTAATAATATTCCAAGTCGTTTTAATTACATTACTGCTATTTTTAATTTTTGAACCCAAATAACGTGACTTGGCCATATAACAAACTTTTTTAAATAATTTAGAATAATTTCTAACATACAAATTAAATTCTTCAGTGTTAACGTAAGTCCTTTCATTATACAGTTCATAAAGCCGTGTTCTACTTTTATGAATACCAATGGTAGCCCAATCACTGAACGATGCATGTGCACTGTGTGCCTTTCATCTAAATTCGTTCAGCCGTTTTTGCGTCCTCCAAAAATAAAACCTTTCTTCACCCCCCCCCCCCCCCCTATTCACCCTCTTTGGGGTGGAATTTCGAAAAACCCTTTCATAGCGGATACCTACTCTTCACAAAGAACACACCCTCCAAATGTCATGTCACTAGGACCAGCGGTTTAGGCTGTGCGTTGATATATCAGTCAGTCAGGACTTTGAATTTTATATATATAGAAGATTATCTAGGATAGTACCCAAACGAACACACACATCGAACTATGAAAAAGACTGACCTTTACACAGATGTATTAGTGATAGAGAGAGATACTGCTCTACAAATCCGACCATTTTAGGGTTTCGTACCCTAAAAACGGGTGCCAAAGGGTATTACTAAGCCTCTGCTGTCCGTCCGTCTGTCTGTCAGCGGGTTGTATCTCATGAACCGTACTAGGTAGACAGTAGAAATTCACTGAGTGTGTATTTCTATTGGCGCTATAACAAAAAATAATATAAAGTTAAAAATTAAAGGGGTTTCCGTGCAAGAAACGTGTTTTATTCGGCGTATTTTCCCTTGAACGTTTTTCCAAAAATGTGTGGTCTCGATGTATTAAAGTAGAACTTTCCCACAACTTCCAATTCTTTAAACCATACCAACATAATATTTTGTACCACTAAAGAACCAGTCGCCTCACTACGGCCCATATTAGCTAGTGTTGTCAATACATAATTTACTAGCCACCTAGCCACCGTAGGGCTAACAATGAACCAGGTTTGGAGGAGCCGGGTCTAATGAGACCTCTCGCACCCGGATTAGATAGAAGTGTTGGCATGAGCGGAGCGGGAAGCGAAAATTCAGTTGCGTTATCGGCAAGTTCAGGTAATAAAGATTATCTACATATTTAGATGAATATATATATATGTATATAAAAGGTTACATAACTACATAGTTAGTAATTCAAACTTGGTAGAAACTGATATGCGTATACAACTCTGTACCTAATACTTGTTTCGGCACAAAAATTAGTGTGACAATGTGCACTAATTTCTCACCACAAGACCAAACCCTTTTAAAATAGTTTATTTTGCACGTTAAGCCGTTGGTCCTGCGCCTGATCTCTCTCCGGTCGTGTCGGATTGCCGTCCCATCGGACTATGAGAGTGAGGGAAGAGAGAGTGCACCTGTGTCTGCGCACACACTTGTGCACTATTATATCTCCCGCGCCGAAGGCTAGTCTCCGTTGAGATTGGCCGCCGTGGCCGACTACGGTATGGAGGACTTTTTTTTTTTTTTTCTGGAAAATGGATGGACGAGTTATTTCTCAAATGTAATCAAATGTGTTTATTTGATTTCTATTAACTTTTTAGGTAAGTACATAGTTTTTAATTTACAGAAGCTTGTAAATAGTAATTATAAGCACTCATTGTACATTATTTACCTAGATATTAGACTGTAAGACACACAGGTCTGTCACTAATCGAGTTAATTTGAATCAATTCAAGAACGATTAGGTACTAGGAATGATGTTGCAACAAGATGAGATGTTGACGTCATGAAATGGCCCTAAAGTGCCACAAATTTTTTGACCCAAAACATACATATATATAACTCACGCCTTTTCTCCATGGGAGTAGGCAGAAACAACAAAATATCACCCGTTACGATCCATATATACCCCAAAAAAAAAATCTACAAAAAATTCGCTTACCCAATCACCCTGCCCCCTCCCTCATATAACAAAGGTATCTATTGTGGGTAGCAGGGTAGTTTGAACCTACAAATGTGGCAATTAGCCGGCTCCTGACTGATGGTCGCCCGACCGTGATTAAGACGTACCCGAAGATAACGAATACACTGGGAACGTAATACGTATGGAGAAGGAGATAGCATTTTGGAATGGAAAGTGGTCGAAGTTATTAGTTGCTATGGACCGGTGAAAAAAAAACACATTAAAAACTTTTGCTAACTAAAATCTTTTGCAAAGTTTTCAAAAGAAAACTAAAAGAAAAATCAGCAAACCAGCGAAACCGTCATTATGTTTTTCTTCATAGGAGTAAATAATTGTATTATTTTTGAGTTTAATACTTGTATTATCTTAAACCGTAAAAACTATTTTAATGATTTTTTTTTATAATAAACAAAACTACAAAGCGTATGGGCTTGTGTATATAGAGAACAAGACACAATAATGTATTTTTCTCTAGTTAAGAAACTGAAAAAAAACAGTAAAATGATGAATGGTGCGAATCTTTATAAGGGTACACCTGGGATAAACTTGTTTTTAAACCTAGTTTTTCGTAATTCTTTTAAATCGCTAGCCCAAATTCCAAAGGGAAATCAAATAAAGAAAATCGGTCAAGTGCGAGTCGGACTCGCGCACCGAGGGCTCTGTACAAATTTGAAGGTATGTAAATAGGTTATCACATAGGTTTTTTTTTGTAATTTAACTACAAATTTACGGTTTTCGGTTTTTTTCCTTTACTTGTGCTACAAGACATTGCATTTTGCCAAATTTCATGATTCTAGGTCAATGGAAAGTACCCTATAAATTTTGATTCCCTTGAGTGTGTCGAAATACACGTTTTTTGCGGCATAAACGGCCGTATCTTTTTTTAGGTTAACTTAAAAGTTTGATTTTTTCCCAGCTTCAAAGGACTGTAGGCCTGAGCATATGGTTTTACTTTCAACTCTATACCTCCACGCGTTCCCGAGATAAAGGGTCTTGACAGACAGACGGACAACGCAGTGATCCTATAAGGGTTCCGTTTTTCCTTTTGAAGTACGGAACCCTGAAAATAACAGTCTCACAAAACAATAGCAATAGCCAGTAAACTCCATAACAACACGTAAAAACTATCACAAGGATCACGCTTTTTGGGTACCCCTCTAACAGCCTCCACTTGATAAGTAGCGCCACGTAGTCTTATTTGTTCACTTTATACTACACTCTGTCTCCCAACCAGCGCTATTAATATTGGCAACCGATAGCGATACAGCCCTGCAGGTAATTAGTGGCGAAATTAGGCTATCAAACATTTACTAGGGATAGAACATGTTAAGGTAGTTAAGGGGGCTCGTGGCTAAATAATAACAGCCGCACGGGTTCATGTTACAGGTTAAGCGACGCTTGCCGAGGTTGCCCCCTAGATGGGTGACCATACCGAGCCCTCCGTGCCTTGGAAAGCACGTTAAGCCAGCTGTCATTTTGTAAATCTTTGAACATTGACAGTCGTTACGCGTAGGTACTTAGTCAGAAGCCCTAAAGTCTAACAACCAGTCTTGCCAAAAGGTATCGTGTTACCCAGTAACTGGGTTGTGAAGGTCAGATACGCAGTCACTCCATGTAAAATACTGGTATTCAACTGCATCCGATTAGACTGGAAGCCGACCCCAACATAGTTGAGAAAAGGTTAGGCAGATGATGAGGAAGCGCCGGGGTTGCAATTTGCCGTTTAGCAGTTTTTTGCAATTTGCAGATCAGTGTCAGGTTGTATATTGAACAAAATATGAATCGCTACCGTAACATATTATGTATGTATTTACGTAATTATAATCATTAAAATCATCAATACATCCCTCTAAGTCTAAGTTCTAATCATATCGAATGACTATTTCATGAAATCCATACCTACTATAATATTATAAATGCGAAAGTCTATCTATCTGTCTGTTACCTCTTCACGCTTAAACCGCTGAACCGATTTAGATGATATTTGGTATAGAGATAGTTTGAGTCCCGAGAAAGGACATAGGATAATTTTTATTCAGATATTCCCACGCGGGGCGTTGCTAGTATCAAAATATAAATTAAAATTCTCATCAAGCAAAAAATAGTTCAGTTTTCCTAGAATCGTTGTATCGGTTTCAAATTAGCTTTAATTCTGTCTAGGAATTAACAAAACAGATTGATTATTTTTTATATCGTGCCTCGGAAAGCACGTTAAGCCGTTGGTCCCGGCTGTCATTCGTGGATCTTTGACAGTCGTTACGGGTAGTCAGAAGCCCGAAAGTCTGACAACCAGTCTTACCAAGGGGTATCGTATTACCCAGTAACTGGGTTGTGGAGGTCAGATAGGCAGTCGCTCCATGTAAAATACAGGTATTCAGCTGCATCCGGTTAGACTGGAAGCCGACCCCAAGATAGTTGGGAGAAAAAGGCTAGGCTGATGATGATGATGATGATGAACTCAATTTATGAAAGTAGACAACAAATTCACTCAATAAAGTGGAGCTAAAAATGTTTTCTTATGAAGATAGATACTTACATGTACTTACAGAAAAATATACTAATACATATACATAAACTCACACCATCTTCCCACGGGGCGGGGTAGGCAGAAACTACAGAACTTATGTAAGTTCCTGTAGTTTCTGCGTTTACGTTCATAGACCACGGGAACTTGCGTAACCTTTCATTTTGACAGTTCAACAACGTTCATTGCGTTATTTACGTTGTTGAGCTGACAGTTGTTTTTTTTTTGTGTTGTTTGAAGCAATGGATTAGCAGTAAAAATAGAAAACAAAAAATGGTGAAATGGATAGCAGTAGAAATGGTTTAGTAGTACGTAGTCCTTCAAAATGATTCAGATTGTGGTGGATAGCGTGTTACGCAATTAGGATGGGTGCTGGTTATACACGCACGCCACAAATAAACATTAATGATGTCCTAAAACGAGTACACGAATCGCACTGTAAGTCGGAATAACTAAAATATTTTATGTCTCCACATCTCCTTGGCAGGTGCTTAACACAATGAAACGAGACACAATAGAATTTTTATCGTTAAGTGTCCCGCAGTGTTAAAATAAAACTAGCACTGCTGAATAATGGTCAAGATTTTTTAACCCATTCCAGTAACGATTAAGTACTTATCAAACAAATAATAAAACCTTTTCTAAACCCCATACACTCTTAAAAAGCCAAGCAAACATCCTCGTTCAATTTCAAAGCCCTGCGATATCTAAGGGGTCTCTCAAATTGGTTCGACAACTCGTTCCAACCACCGTCAAATTTAAAATTGCCTGACTCCCTTATTCCTTACCAGTTAAGGTTTATATTAGTGTAAGAGAGAGGTAATTCGGTGGTCGGTGGATATTGGTGTGTGTAGATTGTAGAACTCACTCAATTCGCAAGTCGTGTTTGATCGTACAAGGACTCTTGGTTCTCCATCGTATCGGACGTTAGTATTAGTTTACATATCAGTTCTGTGGAGATCAGATATTAGTTTTTAAATGGAAGTATACAGAGTGGCGATTAGGTTACAGTACAGCGGTTATTAAAAGTTGTTATTAGCCTGTTAAAAAAATAAAATACCTAAACAATTTTACAAAAAATAGAAATTTAAAAAAAATCGAATTTTCGAAATTTTCTTTCATAAAAACCTTGTCCTGACAATACCAAATACAACAAAAAAAGAATTATCCAATTTGGTTCAGTCGTTCGGAAGATATGCGCGTACATACATTTCGGCGATTCATTTTTATGGTTTTCATATTAGTTACCACGGCTAGAATGTTAATTGTTATGAATAATTTTAATTGAGTATATTTAAAATACGTGATGCCGAATACGTGGTATCAATTAATGTGATAACCTAATCACCACACTGTATTACCTTTCTTATTAATTTGCCATCGATAAGCTAACAAGATGAAGCATGGCTACCATAGAAATGTAAAAAACAGATGGCTACTAACTATCTTTTTTAGTAAGCCCAGTGTCCATGGTAGTGGGAAAAAGACACGTGACTTGATGTTATAAGTTACTGTTAGCCTGCATCATCCCACGGCTGGGCAAAGGCCTCTCCCCATGATTTCCAGCTCTTTCGATCCAGGGCTAAAGTGGACCACTGGTCATTTGTTTTCTCCAGCTCGTCCCGCCATCATCTACGATGTCTGCCGCGACGCCTTCTAACTGTGTCGGGGTCCACGTGATGATTATCGTGACCCATAGTTCATTGGGGGATAGATGTTATTATGTAGATACGTTTTTTTTTTTCAATTTCTGAGTTATGATTCTGTTTGTATGGCGAACCATACCTGCCATACCATATCATATCTTTGCGAGGACTACATGACCTAAAGCGCGGTCTTTGTCGGACAGCATAGAAAAGAAAGAGAAGCGCGATGCCACAACGCTGGTAATTTATTGCAAAATATGAAGCAATTATCGATTTACGAAAAATCTAGTGTTTGGACAAAAAAACTAAAACACTATAGTTTTAGTATGTTGCTTGTAGAATAATCTGACAAAAAATCATAATGATTGTATGTACTTATATTAGTATGAATTTTGTTGTAAAAAAAAAGTTTTTAGAGGTATCTTCATGATTTTTTTCTATCGTACCAAATAAGTTGTATTATGTTTTCAACACACTATCTTCCTAGCATTTATCCTGAAGAATATCATATATTTTTTTGAGTTTTTTACTGTAGTTTATCATGTACTTTTATTGTTTCTAAAACTTGCGTTTTTTGTGTTTAGGTCCTGTAAGCCCCTTAATCGAGGTTTAGATTGGTTTCCATTATTATACGAGTGGCAAGGGACATGGGCGCGCAAGCTGGCATCATGAATCCAGCACATGATTCTAGACCGTACCGTAGAAGTTTCCGTGGGTTACCAAAAAAAGAATTAGCTGTTTCATAGAAAAGTGCAACACCTACACGTTCAAAATGTATGGAACAGCAATTTTTTTTCTAATAACCGACGTAAATTTTCCACGCTGGCCTGATTCAGAATCATGTACCTACTGAATCCGTTAAGTAACAGTTTGCACGTCGAAATTCCTGCCCCCCTGTATTCTTTTCGATCCAGGACAAGAAGTACGTGCGTTTTTTTAATAGTATCTAATTTTTCACTACTTAACGAAACCAAGTTGCAATGCTATGCCATGCTATGGCAATGATGTCGTCCGGCGTCCCTCTAGATAAACAGACACAGTTTTAAATACCTACAGCAATAGCGTTCTTTTTGTCAGACATTAGAAGCATAGAAGAGTACTAAAATGCCATAGAAAAAACGTTACTTTTGAAGCCTAAGACGTAGTACTATTAAATATTCTGTGGCCAAAGTCTAAATAGAAGTAGATACGGATAATAAACTGCTAAGATAAAATAGGTAAACGTAAAGAGATGTGTTGTTGATCGTCTCAGAAACTAATAACCCAAACTTAACCCAAACAAATAATAACCTCAACTACCGTAAACCTACATAACACTACACATCTTCAGAGTTCAGACAGTACATAAAACATGAAAACGAGACTGCCGAATCTCGCGGCGTTATCAAAACGTTGCGCTAAAGGGAGGCTCACGACGAGCGGGGCGGGCGCGCGAAATAATTGATGAATGCATTAGAGACATGTGTCCGCCATCTTTTATTCAGACGCGCGAACTCGGTTCCTGAACGAATGGCGCGAAATGTGGAGCATAATCTGTATGAATTTGGAATTTGTTGCCACAGATAAGGAAGGCTTAGTATTGGGGTGTGTCTAGACGTGTAGTTTGTAAACTGCGTGGCAGTTTGTCGGCAGGATTAGCGCTCGTCTTAAATATTTGGTATCAACAATCTAATTAAACATCTAAGTAAAAATAAAAAAAAATAATAAGAAAAAAGAAATAAGGTAGGTACAGAAGGTTCTTAATGATCTCTTATTCTGCCATTAATTTCGGCGTGCAAATTTTATATCTAAAGGAAGAGAAAAGAAAGATTAATTGATTTGAATTGTGCATGTGTGTATCAATTTTTACTTGAAGCAGCACTTAGTATTGATTGTACAACAACACAACAAATTAAACATTTACTACTAAGTACCTATTGTGTATTAATTTTATTTTTTATTGTGTTATTTACATAGATCTCTTCGTATACTGCACCGGTTGACGTCCTCACTTCAATGCCGGCTGTCGCTGAAAACCAGCGCTGGGCCTCTGTCTCGCATAGGGTCGTAGTATTATGCTGAGCGATGGCCGTTTTGCGTGGAATTGACGCATATTTGTTCTTTTTTGTGTTTGTGTTCTTCCTCTGCGTCATGTTTACCGCAAATAAACATATTTTCTTTCTTTGTGACACTCCTAATTCTTCTCCAAATATTGATAGTCAATTGAAGCGAAATCGTATTGTTTTTTGCTTTTTTTTATGGTACTTTTACGACAGTCATTATAAATTCATTATACCTACATGCAAATTTATCCAATCAGCAAAAAAAATACGGGTTTTTGAACTTGTGAACAGCCTTTAGAAGTCTCCTACGATAAACTTGATTGATGTTCGAAACGGTACAGAAGCGTATCGAGGGGTTGTGAATAGATATGCTGAACCAGATCACATTCTATATAAAGTTGACCGAAAATCCTATACAAGTTCGTCGGCAAAGCTTTTTAATTCGCACACCCAGTAGGTGGACTCGTGGCCCAAACGGAGCACCCTCTTATCTGAAGCACTTAGTAATTTTGTCTAATCCGATATACAAGTTTTAATACCCCGTCCCGTTTGCCCGCGGCTACAAAAAAGGGACCGTGTTAAGTCTCGAAAAACTGCACGATTTCACACGCCCATACTCTTGTATGAGGACCAGGTGGTAAGGAGTCTTTGGGAACGTCCTGATTCGCGAAGGATTTGGTTTTTAATTGTTGTGCTAGTCTATCTGTGTTGCCAGATTCTGTAAAGCCTGAATTGTTCGAACTAATCTTTGATTAATCAATCAAAGTTTACTCAGTAACATTTAATATAAACCATTTAGGTATCATCATCATCATCATTCTCCTGCCCTTATCCCAATTTATTTGGGGTCGGCCCAAGATGTCTTTTTCTTTCATACTTCTCTATTAGTCGTCATCTCGGTAGTCACCCCCTTTCTAACCATATCATCATTCACACAGTCCATTGTATCTTTGGTCTTCCTCTACTCTTATTAGCCATCGACATTCATACTCAAAACTTTACGCACGACATTTTCCTCATTCCATTTAGGTATAACTGCTAAAATAACTAAATTTAAGAAGTGGAAGCGAGCTAAGTGTTATTGGTCGTAATTCGCAGTACGCTCCGATTGTTGACTTTGGTATCGATTTTAACATCAGTCGCAAGAACGTAACGTACTTTACTCCTCAAAAGCTTCAGAGTGACTTCAGTTTGCTATTTAATTTTCCATATTTATTTTCCATTCCATCAATTCTCTTTTGCTATCCAAAAACTTGAGTTAAAAAATCCCAACACTAACTCATGCAGCGTGGCCACTCTACTACTGAATTACGAATGGAGATTCGAAACATTCATTCCGTGTCTCCATCTCTTTCTGTTCCACGCATTACTAAGAGACGACGCATAATATAATTGGAGTTATTTTCAACAGGACCTTCTATTACAGAGACGCTTTTAAACGATTCAGCATTTTGGAACCCTTAATGCGCCTTCCTAATTGACCTCGGATAACCGGCCTTTCAAGAACTCCGGAAGTCCGGATAAAAAGTCTGAAGATTGTCTATAGTTCTTAGGTTAAAGTTTTTCATATTCACTATGACGGCCTTATCTTGAAGCTTGCTCAGAAAATTTAGCTTTTCTCTCCATCCGGAACTACAGCGTCTGAAATCGAAAAACAAAATATATATACTAATTCTAGACTTTAAATAATAAAACGCGAATGCAATTAAAACAGCTCGTAAACTCCGAACGCGACTCAACTTCGGTACCCAACGAAAGTATAACAATGTTGTTATTCGCATCGGATAAACCACGACCGCAATCTACAAAAGAAACAAGTACGAACTTGGAGTCAGACTCGATACAAAGGGGGAACGGCTCCCGAGCTCGTTACCATTCATAATTCACGGGGCAAACTCTTCGTACGTTTTCCCATTAGAAATTTTACAAGGTTTTTATTGCGTCGCTCTCCCGCCAAAAGTTGGCGCGCGCCCGTTTGACAGTCGCGCCAACCGTTAGCTGCGTTCACAAATTCATTCTACTTTTTTAAATTTTAAAAAAGGTTTAGCAGAGAAATTGTTCCTTTGAGACGCGGATCTAGATTATGTAACTGTTTCGTCGAATAAATATTTTATTTGTTTTATCTATAGATACACTAAAGCATTGTTTTGACTTTTTTATTACATTTGGTAAAGTTTAGCTAGGGAATTTTAAAGTACTGGTTCTATGTAATTAAAATGGCGGAAAATTAATTATGCCTTTTACAGCCAAAATGTTAATTTGGGCTTTATAACGTGAATTAATAGACTATTAACATAATCTGTTACATATCCTACACATGTGTTTTAGTCGTGTTTTAACGAAATTATGCACACTTACAAGGATCAATGTTCATATTTCAAACTTTTTAAATACCTAATAATAATTTATTGGCATAAAAATGTGTACAAGCAAAGTGAAGCCCTGACTCCTGCGCTAGGTACCTAACAACACCTGTGTTACAGGAGCCAGTGTCTTCTCCCAATCAGTAGGTTCTGGATTTTATGCAATATACATAGTAATTACGACAAACAAAAATAATAATTAATTTTAACACAAAATTATCTAATATTATTTTGTGTTAAAATACGATAGAGTAGTTACTTAACTTAGGAGCATTCAGAAAGAACAAACATAGAAAACTGAATGAACCTACAGACTTAGTATGAAAACCTCCTGTCTCTTAACAGTTCTGCTATACTTACTCCTAGTTGATAGCGGTTTCACCGAGCTGCCGTCGGCAACAACTTTGATAAGACTTCGCGAACTTTCCGAAGGGTTTCCGAGATATTTTGCTAACTTACATAATGAGCCAGGGTAACATGAGTTTAATTTTATGACTGACGGTGACGGTTTAGGCTCCCTGAAATTATAGGCTTTTAAGTTAGAAACTTCTACTACTTAAGCAATTCTTTTTAGCCAAGAAATAAGTATTAACCATCTTTCATTTATAAACCAGATTAATTTCAAGGAAAATCTCTGCTTTACTGTGAAAATCCAATCTTACAAATCGCTCATTTGGAGAAACACCGACGTAAATGTATTTTTTCCCAAAAATGAGTTAAATATGACAAAGCACTTAGAAAGCGTATTTGCGTTAGGAAAGCATAGACGTAAAGAAAAAAAAAGTAGCAGTTACGTCGATGTTTCTCCAAATGAGCGATATGATTAAGAATTTTAACCTACCTATATCTTCTTCTTAAAGATAACCATGAGGACTGAGACTGAGGACTGAGGTATACCTAGGTTCTTTTCAGGTTTTATTACTTATTCCCTCTTCTCTTAGGAAACCTAATTAAAGTCGGTAACAATAGAAAAAGTAATTATGTCTCATTAGTAACACTTGAGTTCGTATAATAAAAAGAAGATGATATAGATATCTAGATTTCTAACAGCATAAGATTAATTGCTTAAAATAATTTCTAAGAAAATCTGTGGTTTTCTGTGAAAATTCTCAATTAATCAATCTGACGTGTTTTTTTTTTTTGTCTTAGAGCCTTTTGTCCTGCAGTTGGCCAATACTCGAAGCCGAGCTGTGACCATACTTCGGACCCACTCGAAACAAGATAACGTCTAAAAGTAAACTGACTCTACAGGGTGTAAAAAGACCCATCATCACAATAGCCAACTACGCATTTTGTACAACAAACTAAGTAACATTGCACAAAAATAATTGCTGGGAAACGACTTTAATTTTTAGTGTGAGAATTTGCTGTGTGCGGTAAATGCACGCAAAACATTTTGTTTATTGTTGGCTGCAACGGAACAGCGGTCGTGGGGGTATTTAAACTTGTGTTATTGTTTTCGTATGAAAACGTCAGTAAAACTTGGAATTTTGTCAGTTTGACGTTCAATATCTCCGTAACCAGGAGGTTCCCAGGTATGGTCAGTACAAAAAAAATATTACAATGACGGGGAGCACAAGTGACTCTCGGCTTCGTTAAGTGTCTTTTTACACCCGTTATATCCATCTGTTTTTTGTTTACAGCTTATTTAACAAATAAATCATCCCACCGCGCAACGAACGCAATACGGAGCAAATGCCTCCTCATATTCGTTTCTCTTTCTCACATCGACTAACAAGCTACCTACCTACCAATTTATATCCAAATAACTCCAGTTAAACTCCATTTTCATTGGCGAAGTGCTAGTAGTTAATTTACCTACGTGTATTCAAAAAGCTCTAATCTGTCGCTCGGCAAGATAACTAAATTCTGACCTGATTTATATTTCTGCGCAGATTTAGTTTGGTAATGGTAACACTCCTCGTATTTTGGACGTTGGCGGCGGATTAGGGGTGAACCGGTTTTAAAACTTAATATTTTGGACTTTGTTTCTAATATTACCTAATAGGTATTTTAATAACCAGCGAAGCATATCACAACAGGGAGGAGGCCGAGGGATGACATAATACTGCCGATGATGATGACCCCTATAATTGGTGATTTTATCCTGGAGTTCTCTTCTTCAACTTTCCTGTCAGATTGATGCCAATATCTTTTTAGTGATTTCATGTGCAGTGTCGAGCCGTAACTCTTGGTGAATTAGAAATCATGCAGTGCACACTCTCAAAAATCTGTAATTCTTTTCAACTGGTATTTCATAACATTTCCAAGATAGTTTTTTTGCCATTCTACCATTCCTTCTAAAAGGCTCTACCACATTCTTCAGTTCTTTTTTCAAAACCCTCACATTTCAAAAATTAATTTCCCACCAGCGCGAAAACAGCGACAACCCTACGGTCGCCCGGCGACCTCTATTAATTAAAACGCTGTGTAAACCGGGCTTTATCGGCGCGCTGGCCACGCCACCCAATTAGGACAGCCGACGAGACTCGCGCCAAAAATTATGCGGCTTATCAACTGCCGCGTAATTTTGACAAACGACCGTTCGTTCGGAAACACGCTTCGGTGGGCCGTGATCGATTATTTGTTGTATTGTTTAAATGTTGTGGGCGATTTTGTGTTCTAATTGGTTTTGGTAGTGAATGGATGAAACTAGCTATGGAAAGACAACTGTGAGTGTGTTATTTAAAGTTTTAATTTGTAATGTTATTTTAAAGATAGCAGTTATAGAGGAAGAGGTATTCTGTATAAAACAATGTATGAGCTACTCAAGGAATAATGCTGCAATCATTTTTTTAGTGTGTCCAACGCTAGGATAATAAACCAACTCAGAATACTCCCAACAAACTCTCAGATTATGATTTTTATTTAATTTGCGCTACGAAAACCGTAGCATAGTCGCGTCGTAGACCTTTCGTAACCCTGCATTTTATTGCAATACTGTTACTATATTTGTAAATAAGTCGTTTGTGTGCCTTGCTTAGTAAATAAATAATGCAGGAAGTATCTCTAAACAAGTTTATTGATTCTATCAAATCACGAAAATGTTTAGAAAGAGACAGAAAATACTCTATTTTCCTAACAGTGGCAATATCAACGTATCAATATCATTTGAATTGTGAACTTGTAAGTATAACATTTTCTAATCCGAACCCTACGCTACTTAAATCATCCACTTTACCAAAATTATTTAGAAATAACATCTTTCGTAGCCCTCACATCCATTCACCCCATACTAAGTTTGCAGGATTTCGCCGGCATCTATAACATCATACCAATATGCCATTCATCAGCCGAGGCGACGCTAAACACCGGCGGCCGCGCGAGATAACCGCGCAGTAAACCGACAACAATGCCCCGACTCGCACTCAATAAAAGATGATAACACATGAAATATGAACTGACGACACCCCTCTACGAACAAGCAAAAGTAAACGTAAAGTCAACTCTATGTTAAGCTAACAAAGTCTCGATTTCGTTGGGACTATCTCCAAGTTATGATATTTCAAAAGCGAAGACAGCGTTAGCATAATAAACGCGCTCCAATGAAAACAAACCGCATCCAGCTCACGAATACAGCCAAATTTCCCAAAGAAAACATACCAAGTTACAACGTTTCGGAACGAAGCGGTGACGGCGCGAAACAAAAGCGCGGGAATCGCCGCCATTGGTGGAGGAGGTGGGCGGACTCCCGGATAATATGGCGGAAATATTACGAGCCGAGGAGGTATTCAAGGTGCACCGGGAGGAAGGGAGGCCCGGGGAGAGGGAGGACACCCCCCCGAGAGGTTAATTACCCGCCGGCCGATAAGGCAGCGGCTCGCTAATTACGTACTTATGGCGGACTGAAATTAAGTTATCGTCGGCGGGAAAACGACGCTCACTTTGTTTGCGTTCCGTTTTACGGATAATATGTATTCTGCGGCGCTCGAGAGTAATGGAACAAAATTGGCGGCTATTCAGTTTTATCTTTTATGTCTGAGTAGAGGAAGCGTAGCGTCGTTCTCAGATAATGGAATCATTGTTCAAACAGTGAGCGCTCCGGGGACTCTTTTTTAATCGTTTAACTTAATTTTTGCTTTGTTTTATTATTCAAACAAGCTACGCCGATTTGCGTTTCATTAAAATCTTAATCTACCTTTTGATAAAAAAAGAATAAGAAAGTCGGAATAACGCGTGTATTTGCGAATAATTTTATTTCGCTGGAGCCGTTCATATTTTAAGTAGATATTAGATAGATAGCGAAATATACTCGAGTGCGGCAAACAACACGACTGGCAGCTGAGCTCCCAAATAAAATGCGATAAAATAAAAAGATGCCGGCGACAAAACGTAGATACTTATACATGAGCCAAGTTACTTGCGACACGAGAAAGATATTGTGTGTCTCTTGGTGCTTTAAGCATAAGGACTGAAATGGACAAGCAAAGAAGCTCATAAAACGTAGATTTAAATTGGTAAGTTTATACATATTTACCACAAAAGCGGCTCAGCGAGAGATCGCGGGATCTGTTCCCCGGTTTTATTTTTCCAAGCTCTAAATGGAGTCGGTGGAGCATTTAAATAAGCTTCGCCGCCTGAAGTATGGTAATGTTAGTAATACGCGGAAAGAAACCGCGCCGTTGCTTTCAGTGTCGGCCATTTTGAATTTCCTTTTATTTTAGTCCTCTGAGACATGATCCCTTGCTATGTGATTATTTGATAATGCAGAGGAAATTTTTTTCGTCTTGAAACAAATTATGTTGCTGAAATCGAAATATTTATTTTGAAATCTGTGGATAATGTAATGACAATTTTACTGCAAAGTGAAAATATTGAAACAGATGGAGTATATGAATCCTTCCACACACAAAGAATGCTTCGCTCAAATGGAATCGCCACCCTTTTTTACCGACCCTAGTAACGCATCTGAAGATTTACTCCTACAATACAAAACTTCCAATCATCATTGAAATAATTAAACCTCAATGTCCCTATTTCCATCGATTTCTTCTTCTCATTATTACCTAAATCTTGTCAAACAAAGCATACATTCTACCCATTAAACAAATACCCAATAAATTAAAACCATAACTGAGCATTCCACTAGAGATTCCTCTTCATTCATAATTATTCTCGAACGATTAATTAATATAACATGTAAACGACATATTCTAAAAAGGGCCGCCATATGTCCCTACTGATCAAAGACACCGTTCGTTTTTTGGCTCATAATTAGTTACAAATTATGTAACAAAAACTCCTTGGCGTCTCGGGATCTCCTCCACGTTCCCTTGGTTGTGAGAATGGCGTGAACTTAGTTATGGATCGTCTCCCGGAACGTGTTGGAGATATTTAAACATAGACCTCGTAATGGGATGTAGTCTAAACTTGCATTCATCACTCATCTTTCTAGTGCCTGGCAGTCTTGAATGAGTGGCAAAGGAAGTCGGGCGCACAGGTATGTTTGGAAGTTATTTTTAAGTTAACAAGATTTAATTTATTTATTTATTTAGGTACACCAACAACTTCTGTGTAGAATATAACTTAATTACTATAGGTAATAATAGCCTCGGACTTGCATTGTCGACAATTACAGGCTAACCAGCAATCATAGAGATAGGTGATGATAACACAAATAAAAATAAATTATTTTGAGAATAGTTACACCAACATGATCGTATCGAAAAAGTATCTACTGTCTTAGTTCAATAAAAAAACAATATTTAAATAATCTATTCATATTCGTAGGGAAAGTAGACTATTTACCTGCTATTTTATTATGAAGAGTTCTTACTGGACTCTACACAGTTTTAATCTGTTCCAATTTAGAGCGTTATATATTTTTAAAAGCTTCTGTAACTTTCTCAAATTGTATTAACTTAACCATCACTCTTCACACTTACTCAGCTGCACCGTTGCACCCATAGAGTAAGTATTGCACCATCTAATCGTTCTCAGTCCTGAAAGCGTCACGTTCGGATGCACGCGCGGCGCGCATAACCGGCCATAAGGGCCCTCCTCCCAACTAATTCAAACTAATTAGCTTCCGTAAGCTGTAAATCTAACGAATACTGCGCCGACGTCATCGCGCGCGCTTTGATCACGCGCGAATTGAAACGGAACGCGACACGTGAATGAATGAACTGAACGATTTTTGAACGGAGCGTTTAATGTCAAATGTGGCGGGAATTCCGTCGGCCCTTAAGTTTTATTACTTCATTCCGCTGGTGATACATGGTTTACAAGAAATGGGTGTTATATGGTTGCTCGTAAATGCACCTATTAAGCTTTGCAATGTTCAAGACTTTAACTTTGTCCGATTTTTCAATCCGCACTGTTAACTTGGCAGCTGTATGTAATGTATCGAGATTTTGGGAAACAAGCCTAGGTACCCAGCGAACCTACTATAAAACGACTTCTGTACCTTATCATTGCCGTAATGTAAATCATATTTTGTATATTTTAATCTCTCTTATCTTTCTTGAAACTAACTTTGGCGTTACATGGTGTTTTCCTAAGGCATTCATGACATTATTTTTGGTCTGGGACACTATCAAAGTTATTTAAGGCCTTAATTTACAACACACTTGCTGTACCCCGCAGTTTAACCCGCATAAGTGTCGATCCCGTGGGAATATTGGGATGAAAGTATTCTATGTACTAATCCAGGTCATGGTCTACCCATGTGCCAAATTTCATCAAAATTCGCTCAGCCGTTTTAGCGTGAAAGCATAACAAACAAACATACCTACCAACGAAAAAAAATCTTTTATATGTTTAGATAACACGACTTAGCATAGACATAAACTTTTCCAAGTACCTACTCTAATTAAATTACTAACCAAACACCAACTTCACACCACACACACAAATCACACGGTCACGCGGCCGTTAATCGCTCTATCATATCAATCACTCGTCCAGAAACAATCAATTAGAACGCGATCCCCTTTCAATTATACCCTGTATCGGTAGGTAATTGCCTTCCCAGCTCCACCTAGGGGCGGGACAGGGAACCGATTATGTGTGATACGTGATGGGCATTCTATTGCCCTGATCGCGGTTTGATGACGTAAGATGTTGGGAGATATAAAAATAGGTACCTACAGCAGTGTTGTGGTTTGATGGATTAGGATGTCATGGAATAATTGAAGCGAGGTTGTCAACATGTTACTATGTGGGAGAAACTTAAAAGCTCGTTGTCTTATGTTAAGGGGTTCCCTGGATTCCATAATCCATTTTGTTTTTTATTGAAAAGAACAGCAAACAGGTACGATATAGGAACATACAACTAATTTAGCCAAAACAATTTTACCGAAGATGGCGGGACGAACTGGACAAAACAAACGACCAGTGGTCCGCTTTAGGCCTGGATCGAAAGAGTTGGAAGTCATGCGGAGAGGCCTTTGACCAGCAGTGGGATGATGCAGGCTAACAGTATCTAACAGTATAGCGCACAACGCTGTCCACAAGTAGACATAATAGTTTAGAAGAAGAGAAAGTGTCATCACTAGGACTCCTAGTGTTGACACTCCTAGTGATGTACCTACTTAGGTGCAGTAATTAGTTATAATGACATGCCGTGCCTCGGAAAGCACGTTAAGCCGTTGGTCCTGCGCCTGATCTCTCTCCGGTCGTGTCGGATTGCCGTCCCATCGGACTATGACAGTGAGGAAAGAGAGAGTGCACCTGTGTCTGCGCACACACTTGTGCACTATAATATCTCACGCGCCGAAGTCTAGTCAGGAGGACTTTATTTATTTAGTTATATAATGAGTTATCTTTTGAACTTAAGAAAAGAAAAGAAAGAAGACTTGGTTACCTTAAAAATTATAAAAACTATTAACTTAGATGGCCAATTAAGTCTTATACTTATATATAATTGCACAACACAGATGTGTACAAAACACTTGGGTACTAAGCTTTTATACTGCAGCCAGGCCAGCCAGCGGAGCAGTGGTGGCCCAGTGGTAACGGACGCGACTTACGAGTTGTAGGTCGTAGGTTCGAACCCAGACAGGAACTTTACTTTTTGTAAATTATTTCATCACCAATGCTCTCAAAACGGTGAAGGAAAACATCGTGAGGAAACCGGCATGTCCTAGAACTAAAAATTCGAAGACATGTGACATCTACCAACCCGCACTGGGCTCGCGTGGCGGATTACGACCAACTCCCTCTCATCGTGAGGAGGCCTGTGTCTCAGCAGTGGGAACATTATAGGCTAATTATGCCGCTTGCGGGCCAGTCTCTAGGCCCTATCAAGACTTTTCAATACCTACCTAACCAATATTACCAGTGCGGTTTTAAGCTGGCCTGTAGCATTTGCTAGACCTGCTACGAGGCTCATTCGGCCCTGCTCATAACAATCTAGACATCGCACAACTTTCTCTAGCACTATTTTACATAGGTATCTATTATCCATAAAAAATAAGTTTAAAAACTAAATCCCCACTTCTGAAAAGGTTGAAACAAGAAAGTACCTTCCCGTGGTCGCATACACGCGTGGTTGTACTAACATGGAAGGTACTTTCTTGTTTCATTCTTTTCAGTAGCCGGGTTTCAGTTTTTAAACTTATTTTTTGTTTTGGGGCTTATTTCGGTAATACTTATATTTTTGAAATGTGCTAATTAGGTAAGCCGTTTCATTTTATACCCAACACGACATGATTAAAAAAAAATTTTTTTTTGGTCATGACTTATTCCCGTTAGAGGGCGCCATATTCAATTTAATGTGACGTCACATAGCCAATAACCAGCGGACGATCAAGACGCTTCCAACGATACCTCATATTTTGTCAAATTATGACAAGAAGTTTAGAAGTTATGAGGGAACAGATGAACATACCGGTCAAAATCATAACCCTCCTTGTTGCTTCGCCGTAGTCGGGTAAAAACATTCGTTAATTTTAAAATCCCTCGATTTATCAAAGCACACCAATTAATGAGCTAATCACGGTAGATTTATTTATACCCTGGCCTGTTCTAATAGAACAGCTCCATCGCCATAGCGTCTGCTCGCCAGGGCCGTCCCCGTCTCGCCATCTGAGTCGCCGACAGCCGTGATGACCATGATGGATGACGCACGAAGTCAGCTCCCTTCACCCTAATAGCGTAACACACTTTCAATTACTATCCAAAAGATTTTGATGGAAAAAATACCAACCAATCAATACAATGCCAATCCATACATCCTAACTAAGTACCTAATATTATAAATGCGAAAGTAAGTTTGTTTCTCTGTCTATTGCTCAAGCTCACGCCTTAACGGCTGAACGGATTTCGATGAAATTTGGCACACCGGTAGACTTGGCTTAGGACATAGGATACCTTTTTATCCCGTTGGTATGTTCCCGTGAGAGACCGCGGCGCATTGAGTGGAGACCGCGGCACATTGAGTGGAGACCGCGTATCAGCAAGCGTAGTGTGGGACGCCCCCCGATAATATTCGACATCCACGCGGACGAAGCAGCAGGCAAAAGCTAAGGTAAACGCGGGTGAAGTTGACAGAGACCCAGAAGTCGTCAAATTGTATAAAAACATCAATATCTTTTTCTAAAAAACATTTAACTGGCCGATTTTTATGGCAACATATTTTTGATAACATTGCACAATTAAAATAAAACACTGAATTTTAACTGTAATGGTGACTAAGATATCTCACTCAGAAAGTGTCTCACAATTTTTTCATTTTTTTGCAAGTTTAGCTGCCATTATGTCAAACTTAGCTCATAGTTTTGTGTTTTGATTTACAAACCTTCAGTGGGGTCTACGGTAAGTCTGATTGTTTGATGAATTAGTTAAGTTAATTTACTAATGATATAACTTGAAGTTTAGAACACTTTTATCCTAAAAGTAAGTATTTTTTTTCGATGGTGACATCTATTGGTACCTAAAAACTTCTAATTGACCCAAATCTCGTCATATTAAGTACTGTTTTGACGATTACTGGGACACGCTTAATACTTGTCTCTAGACTCGTCATATTGTAAATATTTTTCAAAATGCGAATAATAACGATTATCAGGACTGTTACATAGTTGTTAACTCTTGTACAGACGCCAGCACATAAAGCTACTACAATCTGTCAAAGTTCTATAATAGATTTTCAACTTTATCGCTAAAGTATAAGGTTCAAAGTGGATTGGGAAAATTTTACAGTTTCGGGTAGCTTGATGTGCTGGCGTCTGAATTCGTTACTATTTTATTATATGTATATTGTAAGTAATTAAGTGGTATATGTAGGTAGAGGGTAAAGCCTTCTATGTTTTACCAAACTAGGACAATAATAACAACTTCTTGCGCATCTATAATGATAAATAAACCTCTTTCAAAACCTACCCATAAAGAAAATCAAAAAACGTCATTCGAAATCCAAACCATGACAGCTGTCATCTTACAACGTCAGAAATCAAAAGCAAAAGCAAACATGGCTGTGCCGGTTTTAATAAATCTAAAGTAGGGACCCTCGTGGTATAATGATATCAGTCCGATATGCTGAGTCCTGTTACCTTCGCTGGATTGAGTGTAGCAATTATTTTGCTACTTCTCTATCTTAGATGGAGATGGAAATCCTTGGCTAAGGTGGGTATAAACATGGCTATGTGAAGAATTTCATAGAAAAACTGTTATCCCATGTGTCAGTGACGCCGTCTAGCAAAAAATAGCAAAGTTAGAAAGAAAAGAAAGAAAGAAAAAGTATTTATTGCAGTTATTGTAGTTGTGTGTTGTGTGTTGTGTTGTTTATTGTAGTTAGAGGCATGCAGACGTACCACACTAGACTTTTGCCCACTAGGATAAATTTATCGGATTACGATTTTGTTCGCTATGTCGGTCAGTAGGAATGGCTTTCATTTTGACAGTTCAAAAACATTCATTGCGTTATTTACGTTGTTGAGCAGACATTTTGTTCGAGCATATGAAGCAATGGATAAGCAATATCTTTCAAAATTGCTATTGAAAGTGTATTACCTATTTACGGTGCCGTCTATTATTGTTAAGTAACTAACCTAATGTCTTTGGTTCAGGGCCAGCCGTTATATTATCTTAAGTAATTTCCATTCACAATTACATAATCTTACCTCTGGTTTTCCATCACAGTCAATATCACAGTGATCTTTAATCTCGTGACAATAAGGTTGCTGGGGGGTTTGCAACTGTCAATTCTGGCAAAATTACAGTGATCTTTATTATTGTAGTAATACGGTTACTGTTGGCTTGTCACAGGTAAAATAAACGTGAAAGGTCTGTAAGTTAGATGTTAGGGACTCTAAATGGTAGCAAGTTATGGGATAATGTTCAAGACGTTAACTTTGTCCGATTTTTCAATCCGCACTGTTAACTTGGCAGTACGAATGTATCAAGATTTCGGCAAACAAGCCTAGGTACCCAGCGAACCTACTATAAAACAACTTCTGTACCTTATCCATTGCCTTATAAATAATATTTTGTATATTTTATCTCTCTATCTTTCTTCAAACTAACTTTAGCGTCACATGGGGTTTTCGTAAGGCATTCTTCTGATGCAGAAACATTTTATAGAGTAACGTGAAAACCAGTTGTGTCGCTGCGGTCTGTCGCAGCGATTTGGCTGTTTGCGGTTACGGTCATCTTCAGAGTTGTACCTCGAACGTAATTTGTTGCATGTGCAGTCTGAGGAGTGTGAAGAGTATGTTTTGCCTCCGCACATCCACGCCAGCATCCCCTCACCCGAACGCCAGATCTTCCACCATCTGTGTCCTCACAACAACGTGGTACAAGGGTACGAAATCGAGGAAAAGGACTCCCTGGACGAACACCTCGACGTGCTGACCAGGAAACTCGCTGACAAGGTAACAAGATGTTTAAATAAAATAGAAAATTGATTTCATTAAAGGAATTCATATTTTAAATGGGTGAACCTTCATTTTACCACGAAAAGTCAGAATATTTTTACATTTTGAAACTGATACATTTGACATGCGACTTCCGTACCTACTTATCGCACCTGGAAGCGTTGATATATTTAGGTTTTTATAAAACAAATACTCGTCCCCTACAAAGCTAACACATCTCTCAATCTGCATCTCCCTCTATATCTACGTAGCTACTTAATTCAGTGAGGTGGTGTCTACTACGTCCAGCGACGCCGCGCGGCGCATCTCACTGAATTATGTACCTTTTTGTGTAGTAGATAAGGTCTATAATTGTATTGCTATCTTGAAAACTGCGCGTCGCGGTGTGAACTGACCCTAACTCGACCGCGTGCTTACTGCGCGCCGAGCGCGTGCTTACTACGCGCTGACTCCGAGTCGCCAGCGAAACAACGTCGTTGCGCCGTCGCCCACGCACCACCGCCAAATACCATTTATTATAACAATAGTGTTCGTGGTGACAGCAAGCTTGCACTTCGCGGCCAGCGCGCGGACTGCGAGCTTGCACCTCGTGGACGACGCGACGTGTAGTTAGCGCGCTGGCGGCTAGCCGTAGCCTAAATTGGAGGCGACGCTGTGCTGCAACAGCTGTGCAATTGCTGTGCCGGTATAATGTGCCATGACCTTTAAAGTTCCCTTATACAGGGTGTGTCGTAAATAGTGGTCCACCGTTAAGGATTCGATATTCCAGATAATTTACTATTACAATTTTAACCATTTTTACCCAAGGGTTCCGAAATTACCAGTCACCCTATATAAGACCGTCCTTTTTGTCAACCTATGTGATTTTATAAACGGTAAACGTAAGGTAGGGCGCCCTCAGGCTAGGTGGAGCGACGATCTTCGCAGGATGGCTGGTAGCAGCTGGATGAAAGTTGCCGAAAATCGAGGTGAATGGCGTGCATTAGGAGAGGTCTATGCCCAGCAGTGATGATGAATGTGACTTTCTACATTTATATTTTTTATTAACATGAAGTGCATATTAAAGAGTATTATGTTAATCTCAGGATCTATCTTCAAATATATTCTCACAGGAAGGTCGCCTCCGCCTATCGAAGTCCAAGATCCGGGAGACTCAAAACGAAATCGAGAACCTTCATGCAATAGACCATGTCGTCAGGAATCAGTACAGGGAGATAATGGATTCTCTTCGTACTGACCTTCTGTCCAACGAGAAGGAGTGCAAGAAGCTTCAGGAGCAGATTGAGTGGGTCTCACGAAGGAGGGCTGAGTTGAAAGAAGAGGTAATGACAACTTTTCCACTGCTTTTACGACTTAAATCGAATATTTGTGAAAACCCGAGAATTTTCGCAAAAGGCCGGATTACTGGTAGGTAACGGACATGCCGTTTCCTCGCGATGTTTTCCTTCACCGTTTTTAGAGCAGTGGTGATGTAATAACTAACTAAAGCGCCTGTCTAGGTTCGAACCTTCGACCTACTACTCGTGGCCCTTACCACTGGGCTATCACTGCTCTTATTTTAAAGGATATTATTTTAAAGTCACTGTCATCGGGAAATACTACAAATGTATGCTACCAACACGTAGGTACCTCACGTGGGCTAACGTACAATTTAAAAGCGTTTTTATTAATTGTACATCAAACAAACTTGGGATCATTTATTTGGGTAATCTCAATGTAGTAAATGTTGACATAGAACACATGCTGCGTCGACCCCAAATAAATTGGGACAAGGGCTCCTGCCATTATCCCATCGTCCTGGATGATGATAATAACCATTGTACAAATTCCCACTTATTCCTAAAGATAGGTACGTGAACCTGTAAGTGAGAATTAGATTTTTAATAAATAATCAGCCTATAATGTTCCCACGGCTGGGACACAGGCCTCCACTCGTTGAGAGAGAGTGAGCCGTAATCTACCACGCAGGCCCAGTACGGGTTAGTAGATGTCACATATCTTCGAATTTTTGTTTCTAGGACATACCGGTATCCTCACGACGTTCCCTAAAGTTTTCGAACCCACGACCTACAAATCGTAAATGGCGGCCGTTACCACTGGGCCACCACTAATCGTTTTTTTTTTTTAAATAAATGTTTATTGAAAGGCCGTTAATGATAAAATTCAAGGTTTCTGTTGGCGTCCGTCGGTTCGGGGAATCCATCGCGCAGATTCTCAAAGAAGAATACGACGCTATCATGCAGGACTATCAAAGTAATGTGATTTCCTGTTTATAATGAGTTGTGGCTGACTGAACTGACCATTAACGTTCGTTTGTCTGTAGGTACGCCATGGCCAGATGCTGTACGGAGAGGCAGCAGCAGAATTAGCAAACAATCTAGCGGAATTACAACGTGGGGGTAGGGTACCCGAGCAGAAAGTCATAGACAAACTGAGACTATACTCCCCACCGGCATCCCTAAAATGCCGCAGGGAATCACATTTTCCTAAAGCGACGCCTTCTTCCTCCTTAATGACGCAGTCTTATCAAATGTGTAACACGACCACAAATACCTAAGATAAAGGAATGACACGTGCTGCGAATTGTGACTATGCCTACCTAAATAATCCAAATCGTGCTGATCAATATAATTTATACAAATATTTATTAATTAAATTATTGTGGCATTTATTTTCATAATTTTAGGCATTTCTTTTTAATTATAAAACAAACAAAATAATTGTGGAGTTTAATTTATTTTATTTTATTTGGGAAACAAACAGATGCAATAACAAACATAAGTATAAAAATTAGTTTAAAACAATCCAGAAACAGTTTCCACAGATTACTATGGCAAGTACAGTATATGTAACTAAGTGTAACAACTACCAGAAGTAACGAAGTAACGTTTATGCTCTAGTAACGATCCATTTCCATAAGGCCACTCTTTTAAATATGTCCGCGTGAAATTTCTTGTTCCCCAGATCCACCCCGTCCTATCGCACCGCCCTGTCCGCGCTATTACTTCATTTTCAGTTAGAGCTCTTTCTGGTTTTTTTTCTTTTTGCTCGACTCCTAAGGGTCATAGCACAATATTAATAGCTTTTAGAAAAAAATAAAATTATGCAAAATAATATATATTTTTTAATCCGATTGATACCTAGTTCGCGTTCAAACAACCAAACAAATTATTCAGCTTTATTATTAGTATATAGATTATGACGTACTGGCGCGATCAATCAAGTCGCGTTTGTACAGACGCCAGCACATCAACCTACTGCAATCAGTCAAATTTCTTTAATAGATTTTCAACTTTATCGCTAAAGCATAAGGTTCAAAGTTGATTAGGAAGATTTGACAGATTCGGGTAGCTTGATGTGCTGGCGTCAGTACGTCAACATTCATAATAAACGATCGCGTCAATCATGTAGGTACCTAGGTACACGTGCGACCGTCGCCGTCGCCTTTGGTTAGGACGCTTGGTAAACGTCCCAAAAATATATTAATATCTGTTTCTCCACGTTGCACATTTAGGAACTGCAATGCTACCGAGCATAATCATTGGCTTATTTTAAGATATTCATATCAATCATTTACAATCAGTATCTCCAATTAAGACATCACAAACAAAACGCAATAAAAAACAACGTCAGCACAGGCATCCAAAACAATGACCAAACCACCGCAGCGCACTCGGAAACGAGCCCCCTTTTATTTTATATCTCTCGTTAATTCCGAGGGTTAAAATCCCCGAAAAAGTGAGCACTTGCCTTGTTTACAAGGTTTTAGATTTTAATTTAGATTGGGGTTGCGTCAAGTTTGCGCGCGAAATGACGTAAACGTCAAACGGTATGGCGAGGTAATTGGGCTCTTTTTAGCTGCGCGATTAGGTCGCTGGGCTGTCTACGAGGGGCGCTCTCGGCATATCCATTAAAATCGCATTCGTATGTGATCACCTAATACAATATCATCAAGTCCGTGCCTGGGGTGCTTTGTGAATAATTTCGCGGCAATCTGCTCCCGTTTGTATCGGATTTGTATAATTTCATAATTGGTACGGTTCAAGTAACTTTTTGTTGAGTCAATCTCTATGAACCTTTGTTTGCAAGAATTGAACAAGGTAACTTAAAAGTCACTGAATTATTTAGAATCATATTTATTATCAAGTATTTTTAATTATAACTAAATATGAAGAGGCATGCCTAAAACGAAATGAAAAAAATAAATTAACCTATAAATAAATAGGTAGGTACTATTACTTATTTGAAGTAAGCTTCTGGTACTAAATCAAAAAAAAACATGTAAATCGACAAATGATATAAAAATTCAACTATATAAAATCTACGCGCGGAAATTATCAATGAATTCGTAGCGACATTCAATCTTTTGATTGAAGTCATCGGCCGACTTCAAAGGATTGAATGTAAAAACGATTTTTTTTTCTAAAAAAAAAAATTGTAGGTACATTACTGCAGCGGCCAGCAAAAAGGCATTGATGGACGAACGCATAAATGTGGGCCGAGGCACACGTACGTAAGTCCATCAATGCCTAGTTATGGGCAAGGCTTGTATAGTACTTTTCTCAAATAATGCGCGGAAATTAAAACTAAATAGTGCCTAGGCAGAACTTTTTTGTCAAATACTATTACTTTTCAAAATCAATGACGAACAACGTACAGACGCCAGCACATCAACCTACTACAATCTGTCAGATTTCTGTAATAGATTTTCAACTTTATCGCTAAAGCATAAGGTTCAATATTGATTGGGAAAATTTGACAGTTAGGTGTAGGTTGATGTGCTGGCGTCTGTACAACAATAACTTTTCCCGCGTTAAAGTGTTGTTTTGTTTTTTTTTTTTAATTAACAGCTTTCTATTTGCAAGCCAGTTCGAAATTTAAATAAACCCTTTGATAATTAACCTTTGATACCTCCTTGGTTGCCATGTTTCGGAATAAAAGATGTTCCATTTTTAAATTACACGACAGATATGAGTTTACTATGTAATTTATTTGGCCGCTAACCACGACAAATATGGATTTCCATACAACTTTTGACGGCCGCTGCTCGCATGTATTTGGCCAGTACAGCAATTTCGATTTATCTCGAAGAAGGTTGTCAAAATAATGCTCAAATTTCCAAGCATTTTTGAGAAAAAGAAATTTCTGTGCCATAGGCTTCCAATCCGTTCACCTTTAATACCCTGTTTTTGCCCAGACGGTTAAAAAGTCAGCCGGTATTTACACCCTTACGTAATTAATAACAAATAAAGCAGCGATAAAAACAATTTAATTAAGAGCCAACACCACATCTGTCGCTTTTTTACCGTATGAGCATCACTAGTGTCTGTCTGTTTGTTTTCCTTTGCCTCACATTTGTTCCGCCGGGGGCGGTCCACAAACAAAACTACTCGAACTTGTTCTAATGTGTCAATCAATACAACATGCTTCTGGTCTGGAGTTCTAGTTATTTAATTGGGGCTCATTCTTAGTTAGTTTAACGACCCGTTAAATTAAAGATAATAACATTTTTTATAAAAAAAAAAAAAAAAAACATCCGACTTCGAATAGCGTTTAATAAAAACCGGTCAAGGGTTCCGTACAAATTTTTAGGTAAGTATGTAAATAGTTTATCACGGGATTTTTTTTTTGTAATGTAGCTACAAATTTACGGTTTTCGGATTTTTTTCTTTAGTTGTGCTACATGTGCTTAATTGCTTCTTGCCAAATTTCGATTCTAAGTCAACGTGAAGTACCGTGTAAGTTTTGATTCCGGAACATAAGCGCCCGTATCTTTTGATTGCGTTGACTTACATTTTTTCACTGCTTCAAGTGATTGCAGCCCTGAGTATTTGATATTAATTTCAACTTGATAACTCCACACGTTCCTGAGAAAAAGGGTCTTGACCGACGGACAGACAGACGGACAACGAAGTGATCTTATAAGGGTTCCGTTTTTCCTTTTAAGGTACGGAACCCTAAAATCGTTGCATCATTCAAAAATTATATAGAACTTGAAAATTATGCAAATCAAATTCAAAAGCACATTTAATCCCGGTTAACAAGCAAAGGGTTGAATGTAACAAGCCATAAAAATTCAGCCAGCAATCTTAGAAAATTAAACAATCCCCTAATTGTAAAACGCTTTACAGGCAAAATTATCAATTTGTGAAAACGCAGCGCCCATAGCGAATAATTAAATGGAGGATTAACTGCCTCGTTGGTCTAGTGATCGCAAGCGCTACTGCAGCATGAGGTACTGGGTTCGATTCCCAGGTCAGGCAGTATTATTGGGTTTTTCCATTAAGAATATCATAGTAGCAGCCCAGTCTGGATTTGTGCCCGCTTGATGGCAATAGACTTAAACATAGCTGGCAAATGTTGGTGTACTATCGGTTTACCTCTACACAAAGGCGAGACAATAAAAAGAAACAAGAAACCAAGAAAAAACCTATAAAGAAAGAAGGGTACATCTATATGTATATGATGGTAGTGTAATAACAGGCACATGAGCCTTTTCAGCTTTTCCTCTGGGATCAACGTCACTGCGATGTCTATGGAATTTCGATTGTCCTCAGGCTGTGGTGAACACTTAGGTACCGTGGGTCGCTTGCTTGATTGAACCCACACAGAACTCACACATAAAATACTTAGTATAAATATTTACCCCTAAGTGTAACTTAGTTACATAAAACTTTAAGCACTTTATATACATAGGTATGTAGATACAAAGTCCATCAACTACAAAACACTCCCCCGCGAGTTAGTCCCATCAGTTTTTAAATTCGCTAAGCGCCACACACGAACACCGTGTTTATGTTATAAACAAACCAACAGCTATTTACTATTCATATAACTACGTGCCACACGAAAATGGACTTTATTTACTGAGCAATAAGGTGATGGGGTTACTTTTGTAGTAGCTTAGTTTGTTCTCTTATATCTACAGGATATTAAAAGTTGCGCCACCCTTCTAAGTAGACGCTTTTTTCTTTTAGTCCTTAATGTAAGAAGAAAACGCGAAAAGTTTCGGGACGCGGCGAGTTTAAATTTTTCCACCCCTAATGCGCTTATTACGAGTGGGGGAAAATTTGATGGTTCCCAAACTTTTCAAATATGGACGAGTTTTTATTGTGTCTACTTATACTGAAAGTTTGTTTTTATGCTCATTGTGAGGCAAATGGAGTGAGGAAAATAAATAAAAAAGTCGGACTAGGTACTTAATCGGGAGTGTGTTAAACCCGAATCTGTCAAATTTCTTTGATAGATTTTCAACTTTACTGCAAAGGAATAAGGTTCATATTCAATTGGGAAAATTTTACAGATTGGGGTAGCTTGATGTGCTGGCCTCTGTACACGCAAAATTATGAAAAAAAGAATACGTACAGACGCCAGCACATCAACCTACTACAATCTGTCAGATTTCTGTAATAGATTTTCAACTTTATCGCTAAAGCATAAGGTTCCATGTTGATTGGGAAAATTTGACAGTTAGGTGTAGGTTGATGTGCTGGCGTCTGTACAAAAGTGATGCTTAGTTAACTAACATATTTGCTTAACATAATTATTTTCATTAAGTAGGTACCTACGAGTAGAGATATCATCATCTATCATCATTTCAGCCAAAAGACTTCCACTGCTCAAAGGCCTCCTTCAAGAATAGCCACTTCGACCCGTTTTGTGCTTCTCGCATCCAGCGAATGCCTGCGGCCTTCACCCGTTCAGTTCATCGGTCGACCTTGAGGGAGGCCTTCCAACGCTACGTCATCCGGTACGCGGTCGCCACTTCAGAACATTTCGGCCCCATTGGGCATCTGTTCTGCGAGCAATATGCAGGCGCCCTGCTTGCAATAAACATACATATACCAACATCTAGTGCTCTAAATCATCTGCCTAGCCTTTTCCCAACTATGTTGAGGTCGGCTTTCACTCTAACCGGACGCGGCTGAATAACAGTATATTACATGGAGCGACTGCCTATCTGAACAACAGCCCACAACCCAGTTACTAGGTAATACGATACCCCTTTGTAAGATTGTCGGGCTTCTGAAGACCCGTAACGACTGTCAAAGATCCCCGAATGGCAATGACAGCCAGGACCAACGGCGAGATACTTGATATGTAAAGATGGTCACTCATCCACAGACCAACCGCGGCAAGCGTAACTTACTCTGATCGATCGACCCATACGGCTATTATTACTTAGCCACAAGCCCCTACTATAGTAATCTAGTGCTCTACGATAACAAAACAAAAACTGTTCTGCATTTTTCAACAGCTTACACGTTGAGATCCAGCGCCCGGGTAGAAGAATCATCCACACTGCACGCCAGCCCGCTCGTCATTTACATTTTTATTTTATTTACAGCTGGCAATACCGACGCACAGATAATTTCGCTCCTCTAACGCGGATAGAATAAATTGGAAAGTTACAATAAGGCTTTGCAGTACAACCAGAGTTAAGTAGACAATCAGGAAGGATTTTAAATTCATTATTACGTATCTATGCTAAGGAAGCGTCGATTTACGTGAAAAATATATGAAGGGACAAGATAATGCAGAGGAGCTATCTGAGTTTATCTGTTAACTTTTCTAGCAATTTCGGCCTTCTATTTTTTTTTAATGGGCATGTGGCAGGTCAACCTAGGATATGATCACCGGGCTATACTGTAGGTACCTAATAAGCCCTCCAGCCAGGGTATACTTACCTATGTACAGACGCCAGCACATCAAGCTCCTACAATCTGTCAAATTTCTTTAATAGATTTTCAACATTATCGCTAGAGCATAAGGTTCAAAATTGATTGGGGAAATTTTAGTTTCGTGTAGCTTGATGTGCTGGCGTCTGTACTTAGCGGCGCGGAAAGAGTGTCCATGGAACTTCTTGCTCGTTCCTCGTTCTTCTCCATAGACTAGCTTCATATTTCTGACTGACCGACTCCTTGACAATGGAAGTGCCTTCCTCTTCTCCTGACAATTCAAAAATGCTGTCGAGTTTGAGCGACCTATTAAACCAGATGATTGTAGGTTATTGTATTGTGTCCTGAAGGATCCCATATGCACAATTATGGCATTTTGTATTACCTATCACAGCTGGCCGCACGTGGAAGTACTCTATACCTATTAGAATTGGGACCCACTAATAGAAATAGATAGGAAAAAGGCGATTAAAACCGCACCTCACTCAGGTTCCTTTCTACTTTTAATTCAAACAGAATATCGGACACAGGCCTCCTCTCTGTGAGAGGGAGTGGGACGTCCACCACGCGGACCCAGTGCGGGTTGGTAGATGTCACATGACTTTGAACTTTTGGTTCTAGAACATGACGGTTTCCTCACAATGTTTTCCTTCACCGTTATGAAAACAATGGTGTTAAAATATATCACACAAAGTAAAACGCCCGCCTGGGTTCGAACCCACGACCGTACTCGTAAGTCGGGGCCGTTACCACTGGGCTACCGCACTGCTCTTCGGACGCAGAAATCATTACATTTTAAGACGCCCGGTACGGAAACCCGGTCAATCTTCTTACTTTCAGGTACATACATACCTACTCACCATATCAACTCCACATTTATCACATCACAATACTCAATTTAGATTTTCTTCTAAAGATCAAGTAAAAAGCCCCAAGTTGATGTAGCCCACAAACACGAAGCGGATAAAAACGTCCCCTCTTGAGCCCGTCGTGTCGTTTTCATTAGTATTTTATTTTTCCACATTTCCCGCGCCAGCACCCGCCATTTTATTTATATCGGATAAACTTTTTTGTTTTTGTTAAAGCTTTTTAGCGAGGAATATAGTGCATTTTCCAAGGCACGACGATTTGAATACAATTACAATTTTCATTACCTACAAATGAGACATTTTTCAAAGTTAATTCATGTTTAATTGACGAATAAAAGTGTTATTAGCATACCTATTGGCTTAGCAAAAAAAGGAAATGTTTACGTTTTTTTCACCTCGGAACTAGGTACCTACGTTATTGCCCTTTGTTACCCTTTTAAGCGCTTGGCTAAATATTCATTGCCGTGCCCCTAGCGCCCGGCTACAAATCGATAAAATAATACCTACAATAAATAAGGAGATATCGTTGTATTGATTAAAAAATAGTCAAAAAGTTTTAATAGTTTTAGTCGTACCACGCAGTTAATAGGACAAAAATAAAACGAAAAAATCATGCATGTCTCTGTCGCATAAAAACGACACGAGCGGTAGGGGCACGGAAATATGTGTCGCATAAGCGGTTAAAAGGTTACAGGATTCAAGTTTGGTCGCTTTATCTAAATTAAAAGGTACCTACAAAACGTAACTGTAATATTATGATAAACAGCTCCAGATTTTTAATTTGCTAGACCAATATGGCAACTGAGTAACTAATGTCATATTGAGAAAAAAAGGTCGACCGTAGCTGTCATTTTAGTATAGCAAATTAAATAAAAAATCCGAGTTTAGTAGGTAGGTATCTGTTAAGTTCTGTAGTAGGGCTGTGTAATCACAGCCTAGGCACCTATCAGGCCGTTTACACATTATGCCGTAGCTGCAGCGGCGCCGCCATGTGTAAGGGTTCATACAAATCCAAGAGTAACTAACACAGCGGCACCGCGGCGGCGCGCAGCAGCGGTGCCGCTGTATTAGTTTTCTGTTTTTTGCAAGATATTTTATTACGATAACATTTTATCGAATTTCATAAATTTCCCACTCGATTGCAATGGAGTTTTAGGCTTGTTAAAACTAATTTGCACTGATTTTAAAAGAAATTCAATATAAAATACATTAGCTAAGTTGTCCTGAGATAAAAAAAGGTCTAGGGAGCTTGTAAAAAAAGAGTAGTTTTTCCAATAACTCATTATTGGTTTAGGGTCGGGACACATTGATCGACGGCGTTCGACGGTTTGTCCATACAAAGAGAGCATGTGAGCTCCTTTTCAATCGGCAAAGTGCGAAAGGCCGTCGATCAATGTGCCCCGACCCCTACATGCTTGGAAAAATCGCGAAAACTGATACGTGTGATCGGGCCTTTACAAATTAACATTTATGTTTAACGCGATGCGGGACGATGGGCATGGGCAGTAGATTTATCGATGTTTGATAGCTTAGGTATCTACCTACATCAACTTTTAACGTTCAAAATTGCCATTATATGCCTTTTTGTCCTAAATAAGTGTTTTGACTTTTGACAACCCAGGATATCAAAAATAACTTTTTTGTGAAGGCATGTATTTAGGTAAACACAAAAACTTGTTACTACATTCTTTCTTTTTGGACCTAAAAACAAAAGTCGGTTCTATTTTCGTACAAATTATGAGGTATATGGCAAAGTAAAATAAAAAAATTATTCATGTTCCATGATCTTTATTCATAATTCTAAACAACATCCTCTTCGAACGTATTGGTAATAACATTAACATAATATTATGTTTTGAACATATTTCAATTGTATCCAATTGCAAAGGCCTAACCATGTCACATTGCATAGCTTCTGGTGCTGACTTAACACATAAGTTACAACTAATAATATTCACTAATATTATATTTCGTCGCTAAAAGATCGAAGTATGTTTATATAACTTTATCGTGAAACGACTAATAGAGAAGTATGGAAGAAGAGGACATATTGCGCCGACACCAAATAAATTGGCACAATGATGATGAGTGCACACAAAATTCATAGGAGGTAGGCTATTTTATCCATTAGAGCGGAAAATTTTTGAGTTAGGAAGACAGCTTTAGATGTTTGTCGCAGCCAACTGGCTTAAGAGGGCTCCAATTCTGTGTGATAATTATTATTCCCCGCGTAATCTTACCACGTGCAAGCCACGAACGATTGTCAAATGTGGTATTTTGACAGTTCGCGGGGTCGCAAGCGCGACTGCTGAGGGCAGCAGCCGCGCTTGCGACCCCGAGACCAACGAGGCAGTTTTTATTGTTACATGTGGAGTAAGGCAGTGACCGAGTGGCGTCCGGAGACTGAAAGACGATGAATGAGGCCGGCACAGGGGCGGGGGGGTTTGCACATAAAAAAAGCCGCGGGGGAAGTCGGGCTGTGGATGGATGATAATACCCCAATTTATTTGAGGTCGGCGACATATATCTTTTTCATCCATGCTTCTCTATTAGTTTCTAATAAATAATACCCAGACGATAACATGTTCAAACAAGGAAATATATCGCATTGATTTCTAAAATTAACTATTTACAATTATTATCCAAAAATCTTTAAAAATTATATATTACATCTACCTATGTGAAGTATATTGTTACCATGAGTTTAAGTTAAAAGTTTGAAGGGCAAGGCAAATGAGATTTTTACATTCACCTGTAAAATATACAAGGTCAAACTAAATTAGCTAGTAAAACTCTGCAGACGTGATGGGTATCGTATATAAACAGGATGAAGAATGAAGTAAGAGTTGAGAAAATATTTTTGTTTTATCGCGTTTAGGTATCGATACCCTTCACGTCTGCGATGTTTCGTTAGCTAATTTAATTTAGCTCTGTATACCTACATCACCTGCCATTTCACTATTTCAGTAAATATAAACTATTATTATTACTCTCGTTTTAAATTGCCCCCCTTACTAATAAACAATAGTTACACACCGATTTCTCTCTTTCAGTCGTCAGTAATTTGACTTTTTGAAAGAAGATGACAAAGCGGTGTGTAACTATACAGACGATATACAACGTTTATTAGTAAGGGGGTTAGTCTATAATTATTAGTATTGCTTTGAGTAGAGTTTATAAATGTATGTGCCGAAACAATATCAATTTACCCCTGAGGGTAAACTATTCTTGGGCACGCCACAATTGCGGCGATAAGTCCCACCTTTGAGGAGTGGCTGGAGAGGCGCCAGGGCGCCCTCACCTTCCGCCTAACGCAGGTCCTCACCAGACATGGCTGCTTCGGGAGGTTCCTGTTCCGGATAAGGCGGGAGGAAACGCCCGGGTGTCACCATTGCGTGGATCGCCCGGTGGACACGGTGGAGCATACGGTGGAGGTCTGCCCAGCCTGGGCAGAGCACCGCCGCGTCCTCACGGCGGCGATCTCTCGCGTCCGGCCCTAGTCCAGGCCATGGTACGGAGTGTGAGTGCATGGGAAGCCGTCACCTCCTTCTGCGAAGCAGTAATGCTCGCGAAGGAGGAGGCGGAGCGCGTGAGGGAGAGGCAATATTTGCGCCCTCACGCCCCTAATCGCCGCAGGGGACGCCCTGGGCGTCGGGAATCGATAGCCGATTCCCGGCCACCGTAAGCTCGGGCTTGCGAACGGCTCACAATGGTCAGCTCGCCGTCCGGTGAGGAGCAGGCGCGGGGCGACGCCGCGATGTGTGCCACGCGCGCCTCTAAGAGATGTCAGCACTAACTGACGGGGTGCGCTAGGGCAGATGCCTGCCAGGGTCGCGGGTTGTTCGAAAGAGATCAGCAACTGAAGGAACACGGGTGGGTTTTAGTCAGTAAAAGTCTGACACGCCCTCTCGCTCCGCCCAGAGCGGAAGAAGTTATTTGATAAATTTCCACCCCAAAAAAAAGGGTACACTATTCTGCATAAAGCCAAAAGATTTAATACCTAGTTTCATCACAATCATCTTAAACCAAACAGCCTAGCAATCAGTTCAAAAATATTAATTTTATTTATTTATACCCCTGCTAGTAACTATATTTTTCTAAAGTAGACCACATCAAAAAACAATGCTAAAATATGAATCACGATACTTAACTCAATTATTTTTAGTATATGAGTGCCTTAATGATATTATAATTATTATAACTACAAACTCATTTAAATATTATAAGAGAATTACATTTAATTAAAACCAGTCTATACATTATTATTTTATACATTCTTATTAATTCTCTCAAGTGTTTACAAAGTGCATAGTTAAATATTTTCTTTAACTAGCCATACATTTTCTATCCTATACATTTTTTTCTAACATTACGTCATTGTAACTGTTATTAACGGGACCTTTTTAAAGTGTATTTCGGACGCCTATATTTAACTCACTCTGTTTTAACGCCATCGTCCATACAAAACTCTGCGTCTAATACGACCTGTAACAAATATTAACTGTGTTAGAAGTAAATCTTCAAATGTTTAATATGTACAGAAAACTCCCCGATAATGCAGGGTAACAAGACCCTTCACGAAGCCATCATCTACGCATTCTGTACAGACGCCAGCTGCACATCAAGCTACCCGAAACTGTCAAATTTCCCCAATCAACTTGGAACCTAATGCTTTAGCGATAATGTTGAAAATCTATTAAAGCAATTTGACAGATTGTAGACGTTGATGTGGTGGCGTCTGTACATCAAACACTTTGTCTAGCTTTATTGTACTGTACTGTACTTGATCTAGCTTTATTTTCTTAATGACTTGTTTAAACTTACGCCTTGCATTCCAGCGACTGCGCGGTCGGTCTCCTTCTCAGAATCATCGCCCTCTTCGGTTTCTTCCACTACTTGCATTTGTGCTTCTTCACCTCCATCTAACAACAACAGTAGTAGAGTTAAAAACATAACTTTTGAAATAAAAAAGGTAGTTATAGCGTAGTTTTTTAAATAATCAATCAGTCTACAGCTTTTCAAAGTAAAGTATGCGCATTGCCGAATCGTTTACCACATAATCAGTCTACCATAACATCAGCTATCTGCCAGTGTCAATGTCATGTCAAAATAGGTCCAGCAGTTTCGGGGATTAGCCGGAAGAAACAGAGACAGATTTTTTTTTTTTAAATTGTTTAAATTTTATTTATTTGTTTAAGTATAGAGTATAGATTGACCGCCCCAGTCGGATAATTACGACAAATGCTTTCGTGCCCATGCCGAATCAAGATGTATTTACTCGACTGAGAACCTACGTTCGTTTCTGTTTTTTATTTCATTGCACGACCCTATTCGTCATTGATATTTATTTGTCGATTCATGAGCTGGGCGCTGGGGCACGGCAATTGATGTAAAACCAAGCGGTTAATAGGTTAAATTTATCACTCCAAAACTTTAAATTTTTTTAGGAATTGCATAGAGTTCTTACATTTATAATTTTGTAAACAGGATAATACAAAATAGGGAAGTGCTTCCATAGTTGTAATAGCTCTATATTGAATCTCATCATCACACGTTCGATTTCCGAAGACAGACGATGATTCCCGAAGGACATACTTTTCTTTGAAAAGCTACCAACCAGTATCTTCCATTTTTCCTTAGAAGTGTTAGTAAATTACTAAGTTTTCGTCTTACCGTATGTCATAATCTCACCTTCAGACGCCGCATGGATCAGTTGCAGCGTCCCGTCCACAATCTGTCCGGATATGACGCCGGACAGACCGGTCACATTGATCTGTTGGCGCATCTTCTTAGCCTCGAGTTCTAGCTGCTGTTTGATGTAAACTTCTTTGTGGTGCACCTTGTTGTGGTACTTCAGGTGGTGGGCTTTGGTGAATTTCTTGTTGCAGGGGGTGCAACTGTAGTGTAAAAAGGAGGAGGTTAGATGAATGCTAGTATTAGCTACTTCGTTTGAAAAGGCCGTATTTCTCTCGTACCGGCACGAAAAATGATTGGTTTAGTAATGAAAGCGCAGTAGTTATATAACAACTGGAGTAAAAAACCTCGAAGAATGTATGGTTGCGCAATTAGGGATAGGGGGATTAAACTTCAGTTTAATCAGCACCCTAATTGCGCAACACACTATCAATCTCAATCTGAATCATTTTGAAGGATATTGCTAATCCATTGCTTCATATGTTCGAAGAAATTGTCTGCTCAACAACGTAAATAACGCAATTTATGTTGTTGAACTGTCAAAATAAAATCCATTGCTACTGATTATGTGTTAAGCAACTACCCTGCAGTAAAACCATACATTCTTCAACACATTTCAACACAACAGATTTTAGCCAGTCAACAATGTACACGATTACGGTATATAAGACTCGTCAGGCGATTTTCTGGAACTGATTGAAAACCCTGAATCCGAATTTTAGAAACACTTTAGGTTCCGGCGCGGTAACCGAAACACAATAGAAGTTTTATTATTATGATGGCTATAGCCGTACTGCACCCTTGAAAGTGTTAAATCAACCATAACCATGCAGGTTTTAGATTGACTATTAAATTTCATGTATGGTAAATTTAACAAGTTATTCGAGATTTCAAATCGTCTGGTCATACAGAACCCAGGGCTATTCGGGATTCTAATACGAATCTTAGTTGTGTCTGGGATACTTACGAATACTTCTTTTCCCCAGTGTGAGTCAGCATATGGTTGGCCAGTACATAGGAGTATGTGAACGACTTGCCACACAGCGAACACTGGTATGGACGAACTCCCATGTGCAATCTGTTTAACATAGAGAACAATTAATAATGGTTTACTTACAATTTTATTGAACTACCCACTATTAAGTGGTTACGTTGAAGAGTTTTGTTTACTTAAATGAACCCTTAAAAATAAAATAGAAAATGGGTACAAGTAAATTCGACGTCAATTACAAAGTACATTCGTTCCTCAAGTTATATCACGACAGTATAAGGATACTGTGCTTACTAATGTAAAACATGTTCATTCAGAAATGCTAAATATTACAAATCTCATTGTCCTACCTTTTCCGAAGAAGACAGTTCTTCACCAAAACACCACGGCTTTGCAACATCTTAATAACTCTCGTCTACATTTCGCATCTTCACCTTATTGCTTACAAAGTAAAGCTCACAATAGCATACCTTTCATGCTTCTGCCGAGTCCCGTAATCTCCGAACCGCCGGTCACAGATCCGGCACTTGTACGGCCGCTCTCCGGTATGACGTTGCATGTGACGTTTCAACGCCTCCCGCATCACGCACGCGAATCCGCAGACGCTATCATATTGTTATTGGATTGTAGGACTTATACTGTTTGGGTAAAGGTAGAAAATGGTGTTTCTACCGTGTTGTTTACCTTCCATGTATTTGTCGGTCTGTTCGAAGAACTGCACACGCTGTTTCAATTTTGTTTTGTTTTATTTCTAGTTGGTGATGGTGAAATGTGTTTGGGACTGTTCGTGCGGTTTTGTGGTAGTCTGAATACACGACTTTTGCTAAGAGGAAGTGTTGTGTGTGTGTGTGTGTCACTTCGGAAACAACGTCGTTACAGTCAAGATAAAGACTGTTTATAACCGGGCATAAATAATTGACAACTAATTTTTTGCACTCAAATGATGCGTTTCTACAAGAAACACACCACACTTTCACAAAAAAAAACCCACTTAACAGTCTTAACAGTCCCCTCCACATTACCCCAACACAAAGAACTGGCCTATATTTACAGATGCCCAACATCCTCCTTATAGGCCTATTCAAACCTAAGCGGTATTCGCTGCCGCTGTGGGTTTCGCTCAGGTATTTAGTATCAAGTTCTGCGGCTCCGCGGCGGAACTTGTACCTCTACCCACAGCGGCAGCGAATACCGCTTAGGTTTGAATAGGCTATTAGGCTGTAGCCCACAAACTGCACTCGTCTGTATCTTTTTTGCAAGAAAAAACGAAACATTGTCTCTTTCACTCGCCTCTCATGTTTCTGCCGACTGCCGAAGTCCCCGAATCGTCGGTCGCACACTCGACACTTGTACGGCCGCACGCCCGTGTGTCGCATCATGTGACGACGCAACTCCATGTTCAGAACGCACGCGTACCCGCAAACGCTGCGTACAAAATGCAG
Organism: Hydraecia micacea; assembly: GCA_914767645.1. Classification (NCBI taxonomy): domain Eukaryota; kingdom Metazoa; phylum Arthropoda; class Insecta; order Lepidoptera; family Noctuidae; genus Hydraecia; species Hydraecia micacea. The sequence goes on from OU611798.1 coordinate 4,798,941, forward strand.
CGGGTCAGTCGGATCGTATACATAACAGATTTTAGTATTTGAGATGGAGAGATTACTATACGGATTTTTGGACTAAATTGCAGTCACGCCACGCCATTGATTAGTTGCGTCGGGAACAGACGTGCAACTAGATTTTTTAAAATGTATTCTTTAATTAATACACTTTAGACTTGTAATTGTGCGCATGTTTTTTTAGCAAAAATAAAAACGTTGAGCGTGTTGATTTGGATCAAATATTTTTTTATTCTTTTGTAAAATATCTCCAATCGCAACTTTACATGTTAAACGCAGTAATCACTAGTCCAAATGTACCAAATTGGCACGCCTAGTATGGTATATCAATTGAGCGAGAATTCTAAGCCGCCTGGTGCAAGCACACGAAGGCAATGCAGAAAGTGAAATTTGAAGTAAACTAACTTTGGTTCTACTCCAAATACCATGTAATGATGCATTGCCTATGTGTATGCATTGTTCAGCTAACAATAATTGATAAATTATTCAATCTGTTCAGTATACAATCTACAACACGGCTCCATGGATGAAAAAATAATGTTTTTAAAAAATGGTAAAATAAAAAAACAAACGAGACCGGGTGCGGGTGCGTTCTTTCATATGTAATATATTTCTGATATATTTATTTATATTATTAGTGTAGAATATTTTAATGTAACTTGAAACAGCGTGTGCTGAAACGGCCGATAAAACATGGGCGCAGGTGTAATATATAATTTAGGTAAAAATATATAGAATATTAAACTTGAATCCAAATACAAAGAGACCCCACCCGCACCCATATCTCGTAAAATTCATGAAAGTGAACAATGTTAGTCTTAATCATATGAACAATAATGATTTACTGAAATGATAATGGAAAACAATTACGAAATAAATTTCATAATTAAATTGCAACAGAAACTTTGTTTCTAAGCTAACATTCGCACAATATCGCGGCGGGATTATATTGCGCACTGGAATTTCAACCCTTGGTGTTGACCCGAGCATTGAAAATCCAACAGTGCACATGCCAGTGCGTCAAAAAAGCACACTCTTGGATGTCCAACTCTCGGCGGTAAGCAGAGCGTTGAAAATTCAGTGCGCAAAAAAAATCGCCGCCGAAATAATCCGCCCGTGCTACCTGGGCTAATAAAAATATAATTTACCTCTTTATTTATATAGTATACTATTTAAGCGTGAGGACAAATTATTTTATCTTTTTTTAAAATTGATATCCTTATAATTATGTCTCAAAAATTATGACCAAATGTCATACAGGACCATATTTCATCAATTTCAAAGCAAAAGTCTTTTTTATTTACTTTCTCGATAAATTACTGTATAATGTTCCATGAAATCGAGTTTGTATTTAGTACAGCAGTTCGACATACCTGCAAACGAACGGTTTGATTCCTAAATGACGTCGAATATGCGCTTGTAACGACGCATTAGACGTGAATGAAGCGCCGCAAGTCTCGCACGTGTGTCTGCAAGAGTATTTAAATATGATTTAACAATACAAAATCATTCTGCTTGGCCTTTTCCTAATTATGTTGGGGTTGCCTTTCAGTCTAAACGGATGCGGCTGAATCCTTTACATGGAGCGACAGTTTATCTGTTCTCGACAACCCAGTCACTGGATAACACGATTGATGATACCCCTTGGTAAGACTGGTTTTCAGACTTTTGGGCTTGTGACTGCCCAGAACGACTATCAAAGATCTATGAATGATAGCCATGACCAATGGCTTAAAGTGCTTAACAAGCCACGAAGGGGTCAACTTTATTTAGTCGAAACTATTGCTATTGAGCAATACGTTATTTTATTTTCTAGCTGATTCTCTATAATAATAACAGCCGCACGGGTCGATCGAGGTTAAGCATATTTACCGCGGTCGGTTCGTGGATGGGTGACCATCCATTACATATCGAGACCCCTCCGTGTCTCGGAAACCACGTGAAGCCGTTGGTCCCAGCTGTCATTCCTAGATCTTTTGAGTCGTAACGGGTAGTCAGAAGCCGAAGTTTGATATCCAGTCTTACCAAGGGGTATCATGTTACCCAGTAACTGGGTTGTGGAAGTCAAGATAGACAGTGTCCTATAGAATATCCATACTTCCTGTAAAAGCATGGTAACTATCTGTGCAACATACTCACGTCTTCTCGTAAGTATACTTTTTCTTGGACGAATACTTCTTCTTAGGCTTGGGGTTGAGGATATGTTCCGGAATGGGTTCCGAGAAGGCCATGATAGTCTCCTTCAGAAGAACATCTTCTCCATCCTCTGTTTTGCGCTTGGACTTCGGTTCATGTGGCGCCTTGCGTGGCCTGCCGCGTTTGCGGGGTGGTGGATGCTAAAATGCATAAGTAAACTTCAAGAAAACTAAAAAAAAAGCTGGAAACTACTGGAATACTTAACTCCCCATAATTAATTAAGGACCCCGCAACATTAATTAATTAATTAAGGACCCCGCAACATTAATTAATTAATTAAGGACCCCGCAACTAGTATGGCCGGTCCATACCAGTTGCGGGGTCCTTAATTCATTAATTAGTGTTACTAAATAGAATTAAGAACTTTATTTCTTTGTATTTAAGTACTTAATAATACAGTATTTTTTATTTTATGAACTATAAGAAAATTAAAAACAGTGGTCATAAAATTCATGTGTTTTTAGCATTATATCGCAGATGTTAGACGTGTGGTTTGTGACCATGGGCAATTAAAAACTCAACTGAATGCAGTGATTATTGTATTTATTTGTTGGATAGAATGGAATATTATATGTATGTTGTTGTCTTTGATTTTGAAGTGCCAATGTCTCTTAGCAGACATGTCAAATCAAGTTTTTAGTAAAAGCCTGCTTGCTAAGTTAATTCTGTTACGTTATTTTATTTATTTCTGCTTGAGTATAGTTTTCAATATTTTTGTTGGTGTGTGCTAGCTGACATAATATGGCAAAAATTTTAATTTAATGTTTTGTGTTTGGCAATGTTACTTTGTATAGAATCAAGGTCTTCTAACTAAACACAGCAGAAGATTGCGCCAGTTCTTCCCAGCTAAAGCACTATGAAGTGGTGAAGGCTGGGCATTTTGGGGGACTATCTTATGTAATTTTGACCTTCGAAAACTGCTGATTAACACCCTAATTAGAATAAATGACTTGTGATTTGATTAGATTTGATTTACCAAGATTCATAAGGACATTATTACAATGAGTTTTGTCACAAGTCATATATGTATGTACGAACGTTGGTAAATCTAAATAAATAAAAAATAAAAATGTATATAGCAGCGCCCCGCGATTACACCCGCATAAGTGTCGAATATCGGAATAATAAAATAAAATAAAAACTATCCTATGTCCTTTCCCGGGACTCAAACTATCTCTATACCAAATTTCATCTAAATCGGTTCAGCGGTTTAAGCGTGAAGAGGTAACAGACAGACAGACACAGTTTCGCATTTATAATATTAAATATGGATGGTAAATATAAATATACCATCTCCTTAGTTTCAGGTTCAGATTCGTGTTCCAGTTCGTCTCCTGCAGGCTCAAAGTCAGGATCATCATCTGCACTAAATTCTGAAAACATAAGATAACTATGTTTTATTTATTGTATTACCACCAGTAACAATAACATTATGGAACAAGGGTGAGAAAGTTAGAATTAAAACAGAGTTACAGAAAAATAAAAACAAAACTGTTAAATAAGAGTCAAGAAAAAGATAAGATAAAATACTGCTGCTACCCAGTTAGATTACTTATAAGATCAGTCTTAAAAGCAATATAACTAAATAACAGTTGTCTCAATTGGCATTTCGACATTAGGCGTATTTACAACAACGACGATGCGTCATCATAATAAAATTGAAGAAAGAAAACCTTATCAAACCCATAAATTACCAGTTAACTGTGTGATACATTATTTCAGTACAATAGACTAGCAAACCCCTAGCTGTTGTTTTTCGTCTCACACGCAATCCGCATGCGGTTTACCGCACCTCTCATTGCGGTTGCTGTAAGAACTGCATGCGGGCGGCGCTCGATCACTTTCGCGAAATATAATCCTAATACGTTTAGCGCATATAATCCCGTCATAAAATACGCCCAATGTAAAAAACCCATACAATAAAAGTAAAGACATTACCAATGTTATACTGATGACTCTCACCATCGTGACCAAACGCATCCTCCTCCTCATCTATTGGCTCTTGCTTCAGGTCCAGTGAACCGGCTGCGAGGAGTGTGGTCAAGGCTTCCGGTTCCTTCTCCTGGCTTTTGGGTTTCTTGCGTTGGTATGGGGAGAGCTCTAAAAGGAAGATGAAGGTTAGAAAAAAAAATTGATAAGGGTGGTAAATATAGGGAAGTATACAATAAGTATTTCATGCAGGATAGGCCTATGTGGTAGTGTTTTTAATGATAGCTGTGCCCCGCAAGTTTACCCATTGTGGTTTTAACAATTGTAACTTTAAATAATGCTACAAATAAGAATAGTTGATCAAACTGTTACATGTTTCTGTCAACACGCGTAGGCGCGCTGTTGGAGAAATAAGCGACTTACGTGTTTTAGACCGCGAGTTGATACCTAAAAACATTGTGAAAGTGAACTTTTGGGCGAGAAAAAGCGAGCAGAAAGCAGATGCATTTGCAATGCACTTAGAGCAAGTGTTCACACCAAACGAAGCAGAGACTGGTTCTGACGACTCTGATATTGAATTCATATTAAATCAGCCGTACCAACTTGATCTACCCATTCGACCTATAACTTCCAAGGAAGTACTTCGGCAGATAATAAAGCTAGACAATAAAAAAAGCACCAGGTTTCAATCTTACTACTAAGGAGGTCCTAAAACAACTACAAAGAAAGGAATTGTATTCCTGGCGGCACTCTATAATGGTATAATAAGAACAAGACACTTTCCAGCACTATGGAAAGTTTCCCAAATAGTGGTGATTCATAAAGAAGGCAAACCAGAGCATGAGGTAACCTTACATATGCTGAACACTTCATAAGTCTATCATACCTGACCATCAATTTGGCTTTTGGCAGAAACACGCTACGACAGAACAAATCCACAGGATCGATGACAAAATAAGAAAGTCTTTTGGAGATAAGGAATACTGCTGGCTGCATTTTTGGATATTCAGCAGGCCTTCGATAAGGTATGGCACCGCGAGTTACTCTGTAAGATCAAAACATCCTTACCCCACACATACTACAAATAAACTGCTTGAATCTTACCTCTCCAACAGAACTTTTCAAGTTAAGAAAAGTGAAGTTACCTCATCTTTCCACAAAATAACTGTAGGAGTACTTCAGGGCTCTGTACTGGGCCTGGTGTTGTACACCATATACATAGCAGATCTGCCACATAATCCGGATACTATGTCAGCAACTTACGCAGATGACACTGCCGTTTTGGCTGCACACAAAGACCCTGAAATTGCATCTAAAATACTTCAAGAGTAATCTAGACGACATAAATAAATGACTAAAAAGGTGGCGGATAAAAGCAAGTGCATCTTGTCAAGTCAGCCCAGGTTACCTTCAGTCTGAGACAGGGTATAAGTCCACCTGTGAGACTAGGCGATCACGAACTTCCACATAAGGACTCAGTGAAGTATGCTGTGGGCATGCACCTTGACCACAGACTTACATGGAGGACACATATCCAAGCCAAGAGAAGTCAACTGAATATCTATCCTGCTGATAGACAATAAACTACTGGTGTACAACACCATCTTAAAGCCAATTTGGACAAATGGCATCCAACTATGGGGAACTGCTAGTAGTGAGGTTCATGAATATCTTAACCAAAACACAGTGCATCAGGATGAGAAAAATTGGGTTGAACGCTACAGAGCACACCTTCAGAGTCAACCAAATCCTCTGGCGAAAGCGCTCACAAAGCCGGGTCATAAAAGGCGGATGAAAAGGTTAGCTGTAATGGACCTTGCCAATGCCAACTGGGACATGCTGCCATGAAATATTATGAGGGAAATCTCACTGGAGAAACCACTCTGCACCATCAAATCTGCTCATAGTCCAGAGACTGTTTGCAGAACATAAGAAAAAAAAACTTAGATGTACTTACAGCAGCAGGAAACTTATAAAGAATAGACCAAACAAATGTAAATAAAAATTGAGTATGGGTGATGAAAAACAGAAAAATACCAATTTTGGACTTGATGGATCACATGTATATACCAAACACCACATAATTATAGTGTGATTCACTACTTGTAACTACTAGTCTGTTATGCATAAATATATTACAAGAATTTAATGGATAAAGAATGCCTTTGCTATTTGCTTCACAATGAAAAACAAATAAACTCATACATGCAACCCAGATTTCCGACCATAGTGTTTTAATATTGTTTCACTTTTTGTATCTCTCTCTTCATCTCTCAAAACTCAAAATAGTTTACATACCAATCTGTCCCTGTTCATTAGGATATTTCCGAGGCCGTCCTCTCTTTCTTGGTCCCGGAGCTTTAGTAACAACAGCACTGCTTGGAGTCTTGACCAATGTGCGGGTCCATTGACCCTGAGGGTCATGTTCCACTGGCAATTCATACTGCAGCAGCAGACCATTCTCTTGTTTGATAGTGATGGTTTCTGTGTCTGTTGCTGGTGATTAAAAATGTTTTGTGGTTATGAAGTGACAAAGAATTATGATAACGACACATAGTTTTTACTTTTGGTTGCAAATGTTTTTTTGAGGTCTAAATTATTTTCTGATTGGGATAATTAATTTGTAACACAAATACAGCGCCTGTCAGACGCTGCAGAAATATTTTGGCGGGAAAATAATGGATACACCGAATATAAGCAAGCCATCTAATTAATGCTAACCTTTGGACGTGCTGCCTCCTCCCGATACAGCTTCCGAACTCTTCTTGAATTCCTCCAAACATTCTTTCAGTGTATCGTTGGAAGTTATACACTGCTGCTTGAACTGATAAGCGTAAGTTAGCCGATCAACGCAATTCAAGCATATTAGCGTTGGCAAACTATCATTTTTCGACACCTAAAATGTAAAACACCATTTCATTATTTTAATTAAGTTCGAGCCAAATAATAACATCAACATTTTTAACTTCTGGGATGTCAGCAAAAAATCCAAAATCCTCTACAAATAAACCAATATAGCAACATTATTGTAATAAAAAATCAAATAGGGTGGCCATCGCAACCATTTTGATGTGGTAATTTTTACATACCTCCACGCCGCAGCAGAAGGTGTACTTGTCGCCAAGTTGTTCGTTATTTTCGTCCCAATCAAAGAGGGAAACCATGTCCCCGGTTTCTAGACACACTCTACACGTTAATTGCCAATCCATTTTGTAGCAGAAAAGGCGTAATAGCTTCAAGTTTAGCTAAAAACTCACAAAAATGCAGCGTTTTCGCAAACCGGAAGTTTGAACATTTGACAGGAATACCAACATGACGTTGTGATGTGTCTGTCAAAGCGCGGCAAAGGTTCGCTTCCCTCTGCCTCTATGATCATTGTTCAGCTTATTAATTTAAATTATTTTGATAACTCCATGCATTATTTATTACTTTATATAATTCAATAAGAGTATATTCTATAGCAAAAAACTAGTTTTGTTACAAAATATGAAAATATTCAATCGACGTAAGTGGACCGCACCTTAAAGAGATGATGCCAACTTTCTAAAATTATTTTAGTTTCTGCCATTGACATACAACAATATGTACCTCAATGGTTTCTGCCCCTTCCTCTTTTAGGAAACGTCAAATCAGTGCAAAATACAACAATAATAAACACGATGAAATTAAATCGAAACGTATTGAACGTTTAATAAATCAAGCCAAAATGGAATTATTTAGATCAGAGTCGTTTTACATATTCGTTAGAAATGAATCAAGTTTATGGTGGAACAGGATAACAGGGGCATTTTCAGTCCGATCAGGTGAATATTAAAAATCTTTAAATTTTTGGCAACTGCAGTGATATTTGACCTAGTTTTTCTCAAAAACATGATGCAGAGTTATTAACTTAACGTTATAAAGTTTTAATTCTTGCATAACAAGTGATATTCTTTATGTCTCATATAATATTGTTATACTTCTGTTACAGCTGTTGGTTCTCCTATAAATAAATAAATAAATAACCGATTTAAAATGACTCATAAATTCTGATTGTAATCCTTTGTTTTAGCATGGGATCTCTCTGATATTGAAGACATAGAGTGCCTAGGCATCACTGATGGGATAATAGGCAAGGTAGAGCACACCAATATATTCGAACCACGTCTAATGATAATAAAAGAGAGTGCTCCTGTGGGTACAATTTATTTCCACCATTCAATTTATAAAATCAAATCAGTATGCTTTTTAAATATGGGACCTGTGAATCAAGAGATAGATCTGTCACCTTGTACAAAACACGGCTCAATGAGTGCTGTGGCAAGTTCAAATAAGTCTTTGAATAAGAAGATGGGAGCAAGACTGTTTGAGAACTCGGCATTCCTGAATAAAACTGTTGGGGCTGTGAAGAATGTCAGTAACACGATCAAGACGACCACACAGCAAGCTGCTACCCAGGTATGTTCAAAGCTGCATTATTATAATAATATAGCCATATGCACATTGATATGGCGTTGCGGACACCAGCCTATATGACCTTTATTATATATACAGGGTGGAAAAAATCAATGGGCCCTGAAGGGATACCACTTTAAATCCTCAAGTTAAAGGAAACATTCCTTTATTTTTAAAAAGAAACAAAACTGCATTCACAGATTTCTCGAAAAGCTTACCTAAACCGGGAATTGAACCAGCTAAAAATAAAAATAAAACTCGCTATTTTATTTACTAATCAATAGGATTATCGTTCAGGATAAAATCCGTCTAATAAACATTTGGTCTTAGAAATAAAAAAGATCATGAAATCTAACATTAATTTTATTTTATCATCAATTCTAATATGAAGGACACGTAAACATGAAAGCAAATTATTACCTAGCAAGACATAGATACTTGAACTCTTTAAAATTACAGTTTTGTTACACTTTAATAATTTTACTGATAAGTTGTTTGAAATGAGACCCCTCGTTACGGATACACAACTTAAGTTTTTTTTTTAATTCACATTGTGTAGCCTTTTGCAAAGTGTTGTGTTGTATCATATTATATGCTCCTTATAACATTTTCTACCTGAACGGCCCAACCTGCGGTATCCAACAGTACCTTCTACAGTCTCATAAGAATTTTTGTAAATAAAATTTTATACATGGTCCTCTCACCATACCACTGTAGAGGTAAATTGCAATTATTATCACCAATTAAGCGATTTTCTTAACTAAGTCTTCAACAAGGTACTTAGACATAAATTAGCAAGCTTGCACTTCATAGAATGTCTTTGGATGTTAGAGTTAAAAGAAAATTATAACGTGTCTTTTCCTTGTTGAAAGTGAACAGTTCAAGTCTACGTAATCTTGATTAAAGCCCTTGTGTACTAAATATTAGATTTCATGGATATCTTGTACGACAGACGAGTGTAAGACCTAATGTTTCTTGGAGAAATTTTATCTTTAACATTGACTGTGTCGACTAGTGAAATAAAATAGTGAGTGTTTATTTTTTTAATTTTTAGCTGGTTCGATTCCCAGTTTACGTAAGCTTGTCGAGAAATCTGTGACTGCAGTTTTGTTTCTTTTTTAAAATAAAGGAATGTTTCCTTTAAGTAAAATAATCTATTCAGGGCCCATTGATTTTTTCCATCCTGTATAATAATATAGTTGTGCATCAGAAATGCTTAATAAGCAAAGGAAGCATTAAATTGGCCATTAACTTATTTCTCAAAATTATACAGATAAATAGGTTTACTTCATTTCCTGTCTGTTTAATACCTATTAGGATCACTCTGTATAGAATTATTTAATGTTGATGGCCTTAATTTAGGTACAGTCCAGTTATACTATTAGAACAAATAATTATTCAGGCCTGAAATAAAAAATGAAACTTAAAACAAATGATGTACTTCAGGAAAAAAAATAATTGATACCAGTGCGGTGTTAATCTAGTCATCACCATCTCTCTGCCCTTGTCCCATGTTACTTGGGGTTGGCCCAACAAATTTTTCTTCTTCCATTCCCCTCTGTCAACCATCACACTATCATTCACTCCCTTCTCTTTCATATAATTCCTCACACAATCCATCCATCTTTGGCCATTCTCTCCCTCTCCATCCATCAACATTTATATTCATCACTCTTTTGATCACAAGCATTTCCTTTTCTTCCCTTTTCATTACATGCCTATACCAACTCAAACAATTTCCTTTCAAGTTTTCTGTCACTGGTGCTACTTTCAAACTTAACTAGTAGGGTAGACTGGGTACAATTGTGACAATTTTCATTTCACGACCAATAATTTTGTTAGTGTGGCAGTTAGCTGTACAAAATAAGTGTTATTTTATGAAGAGTACATTTGCCTACGTGTAAATACAAGAAATGGATTTCTAAGCACTATGGTTATAACTCACAGGAGCAAGTTAGAAAAAAAGAGAAAATGTCACAACCGACCACACTCCAGGGGCGGTTGTGACAGTACTTGGGGTTGGTAGTGACAGGTTCAAAAATACACCAGAATGTTCATCAATCACTTTTATTGCACAAAATATCAATAGTATACTTGAAATAATTACGTTTACGTAACACAGGTACCTATATTTCGTGTTTATAAGTAATAGGCACTTAACGTCTTTAGCTATTTTAACCAATCCACATATAGCAGTCTGATTGCTTGTAACTAGTCAGTCGTAAATTCCAATCAGTCTAAAAACCTAACTAAAATATTCTAACCATACAAAACGGTAACAATGACAAAATACAAACTAAATCACAACCAACTTCTTTAAATAAAATAATCTAACATTTGTGTATTGTATCAACATAAAAAAATAATAATAATATAGGTACTGGAGATCTAGTCAGAATCAGCAGCTCTCCGTAATGATGTTCCTCGTTTCACTTCTGTATAAGCTTCTTCATATTTTCCTATTTTACACTGACCTCTTTCCGTCTTTCTTACGCGTTTTCTTGGCATCTAAAAGCAAAAAAAAATGATAAAAAAATTGTCACAACCGTACCCAAAAAAAGTGTCACAGCCGTACCCAAAGCACTCTTTCGCAAAAAAACAATAATTATGGCAATATAAAATAACGTACGTACAAAGTAAGCACTGCTATTTGACCACAAATGTTTGACTAGTAATGTAAAAGAACATTAATTATTGTATCTGTACACATATTATAACAATCACTAAAAAAAATCTAATAAAAATACTTACTTTTGACCATTAAAAGTAATGAGGGCCTCTGCTAACGTCAACGTCGCGCGTTGGCTGACGCAATACTGTGAAACACGTTCAGACCCGCAAGGCGCTCCCCTCTCCCCTTCACGCCTCCCCCGTATTCCTTATAGTTTCGCTAATATTGCGACTGTCACAACCGTACCATGTCACAACCGTACCCAGTCTACCCTATTGAGTCATATTAAACAACTAAAGGAAAGGTTCACTTTATGACTCCCTGTATAACCATTTTTGGTATTTTATAGCATCTTTAACCTTACACAGTATAAAACAAAGTCGCCGAAATGTCTGTACACACATAACTTCCGGATGACTGTACCAAATTGGACAATTCTTTTTTTGTTGTGTTCGGTATTGCCAGGACAAGGTTTTTATGAAAGAAAATGTCGAAAATTCGAAAAAAAGAAGCTGGGGCGGACCGCTAGTTAGTAAGAAACTCATTAGAAAATATAGGCAAAGTACTATTATCTGAATGTCATTTGTTCATGCGCAATATCAGGAAAATACTTATTCAACAATAAATTAGTTACTAGTTATTATAATTATTATTCACTTATGTATTGTGATAAAATAGAGGAAAAACTAGTGTCATGTTAATTATTCAAATAATTTTCTATTAAATAAAATGCTGTTTGTTGGTAAGCGCTAAGCGCATCACCTGAGAGTAGGGTTACCATCCGTACGGATTTGTCCGGACATGTACGGACTGTGTTTTATGATTATTTTATTCTTCTTCTAATGCAATAGCCAACAGTACTACGTCAACTTCAACCATTTTCAAAAATTAGAACACGTCAATACGGTAGGAATGAAACTATTTGACTAGGCGCAGAAACGGATATGTTCGCAAGCGACGGTACGGAGCCGATCGTATGCGTCGACATGCTGCCGGACACGATCGGCTGTCGCCGCATCCGTTTGTATCCTTTCCGATCCGATCCGATGCGAGCCGTTTGGTGGAAATCATCCTTTAGTTATCACAGCCATTGCACAAGTCTACACGCACACCTATTTATATACTTAGTTGCACAATTTTCCAATGGTTTGGTTAATTGCCAATTGAAATTGCCCTGAACTACAACAACAACAGACCTGCATAGCTATTCACAACCACTCGATACGCTTGCGTACCGTATCGAAAATCAATCAACGTTATCATAGGAGTCCTCTAAACGCTGTTCACAAGTCCAGAACCCGACAATTTAGTCACTTTAAATTTTAAATTAAATACATGACCGCTATTTTTTCGACAGCTGTTTGCTGACTGGGGCAAGGCGAAAAATGTGTCATTTTCGATACGATAGCCTGTCGGATGCTTGTGAATAGCGATGTTGCTCCATTAATTGTAACACTGCACTTCTGCATTCTTCTCTTGTGATCATCCGGCAGTATCTATCAGCAAGCTATGATTTGGCATTAATCCAACAAATGAAAAGAAAGAAAATACGTTTATTTGCAGTAAACATGACGCAATATAAAGAACATAATACACAAAAAAAAAGGGTTGGGGAAAACATGCGTCACATCCAAATCGAAAAACGGTTCTAATTCTAGAGTTACTTGTTTCATGGTTTTACGTCTAGCTGCAATATTATAAGCATGTGTACTTATAGTGTTACTGTGTTACCGAATAACTGGGTTGTGGGTAGGCAGTCTCTCCATGTAAAAACACAACAAATGTTTGTTTGTTACCTTTTCACGCCTAAACCACTGAACCGATCATCCTGAAATTTTGAATATACGTTGTCAGGTGTACAGAAACGGACATAGGGTGCCTTTCATCTAGAAAAAAAGTGCTGTTCCCGAGGAAAACAACAATACGCGTGGCGCCATCTATTATCATAATAACGTTATTGTTGTTTTCCTCGGGTACAGCACTTTTTTTCGGGGTGAAAGGTACCCTATGTCTGTTTCTGTACTCCTGACAACGTATATTCAAATTTTCAGGATGACCGGTTCAGTGGTTTACGCGTGAAAAGGTAACAAAGAAACTTACTTTCGCATTTATAATATTATAAGTTAGGATAATCTATGATAGATGATGCCGGGGCCTAGCAGTGGCTTTTATGAAGCACACAGTACCATCCAGTCACTGAAAATGGTATGATCATTTTGTTTCAAGTTCTTAATAGGTAATGTATTGTGTAGTTCATGCAACACCAGTACGCCTGCGTCTTAGATGAGGCCGAATAATGCGTAAACGTGCTATGCCTCGTAATCTGCACGGTCAAGCAATAATATCATTAATAAATTTCATTAAATTCGTTTAAAAAGTATGTTTTCATCATTGATCTGCCACTACTAATCGTAATGTATAGATCTTATAAGATGAGTAGTAACTATTGAACTTAGTGGTAGGTACATTTGTGTATGTAAAGTATATGTACAGCAAAAGGATCTGTGTTCTGTAGGTAATACTAGTAAGTAATCTGTAGAACATAAAAAAAATATTTGTTATATTAATCTAAAACCCCATTCATTGTACTGCTGACCTGAAAATGTTCCCATTCCAAGCATTTTTAGCTTAGGAGGAGATTTACAGAACGCACTTTAGCGTTACATATGAATATGAATTTTTTTTTTAATTCGTATGTCACCTGTGCACTTGATGATCAAGATTATCAAGTGCACAGGAACTCCGCTCACTAGCGGAGTTCCCGCATCTGAATTTTGGGCCAAAAATATTTAAACTTTTTGCCATCGATACGCTAAGATGACGAAATATTATAATGAACATTATTCGCAGAAGAGTAAGGTCTAAATGCTGTCTATGAATCTCGCCCTTGGGGACTAGCATAACATAAATATTTGGTGTATGTCTTAACTATACACCTCTACCTATGCCTGCTTGCCTCATTAGGCGAATACAGATGTGAACTTTATGTTAATGTTAACAACGTGATTTTATACACACAGGTGAAACAATCAGTAAAGAAACAGCGCGATCCGAAACTCGCCGAACGTTTCGAAAAACGTCTGACAGACGAACTGCTTAAGATATTCGATGACTCGGAAAGTTTCTACTACTCCCGCACCCTGGACCTCACGAATAGTCTCCAGAGGCAATATGAGATTGAGAAGATCTTGGAGTCGGAAGCTGGGACTGGAAAACCGGTGGTGGATATCACGAAGTGGTGGAAGCATGTGGATGATAGATTCTTCTGGAATAAGCATATGTTGAAGGATATTATTGCGCTTGGGGTAAGTAAGCTAAGCACTACATTCGTTTTAAGAGTTAGTTTAAACTATTAAAAGACAAATCTCTCACGACTGATACTAGTGAGAGGTAATTTTAATTTTAGTAAATTAGAAGAAAAATGACCGGAAACTCATGGCGTCTGCAAACTCGCGCGACGTCGCCCGACGTCGTGCGATGTCGCGGAACTCTTCTTCCATTTTTAAATAGTTCAATATTATCAAACAAGGCTTAGCAGTACCCATGTAGCTATGTCGCGCAATATTGCAGTAGATACAAATCAAAACCACTTCTACAAAATAAATATTTAGTTCAAGCGAAGTAAGTAAAACAACAAACGCAAAATGACTTTGACCATGAATTAATCGCTCGAAAACGCAACAATCGTGAAGCAAATTTTATGTAAGGTAGTTAATCTTTATACTGCGTTTTGGACGAGTAAATTAGATTAATCATCTGAGGTTTTGTTACTGTTTTTTAAGACTTATTTGAAGATTTTGTGCAACATTATTTAATCCAATATTGCGATCTGGGAGTGGCGTTGCACACTATGACTAATGCAGTATAGTAGCTTTTTTTTTTAAATAAAAAATTGCATTACGTCACTATTTAAGAAATAAAAATGGATATGGCAGATATCCCACTTAAATCTATACTGTTCCCACGTTACATAATTATTTGTACATTTAAAACCAAATGTAGGGCAATTCCTGAAATGGACTTTCGAACACACCAAAGCAAAGTCCCAAAGTATCCTCTGACACTGACCCTTGAATTCAAACGACACTTGGCTTGAAGACAATCTAAAAGTCCTTCTGTCGCTACAATAAATCTTCAAGTGATAGCAAGAGGCTTTACGACGAAAATTCGGTTGCTTGTGTATTTTTTAACGGGAACCATACTCGTAAAGGTGTGTTAAGACCAAAGGAACATAGAACTTTATTTTCCTGATATTTTAGTATAATATGGATAAGGATAGACCAACGAAGGAATGGCGCTGTTCCCTGTTGACACAAACATAATTTGGTTGATTAGGAATAGATTGTGCATTCGCTCGTTTGGTGTAAACCCACCTTTATAATGAGGTAGATGTCGAACAAGGCACCTGAGTTAACCTGGGATTTTTTAAATATTATTTGCTCTGAATGTGCGCTTTTATTTATTTTACTAGCAGCGCCCCGCGGTTTAACCCGCATAAGTCTCGATCCCGTGGGAATACCGGGATAAAAACTACACTATGTCCTTTCCCGGGACTCAAACTATCTCTATACCAAATTTCATCTAAATCGGTTCAGCGGTTTAAGCGTGAAGAGGCAACAGACAGACACACTTTCGCAGTTATAATATTAGCATGGATTATTGTATTGTATGTGTTTTATATGGGCCTTGATGCCTGAAATAAATGAATAAATAAATAAATTATTTATGTGCACATAATAAAATACATAGGGATACGATATAATTATAATTTGAGTACAAAGGTACTGATTATTATTATTTTATAATTTCTAAAGGGACGATATTGTCGTGGACGTCCACCTCCACGTCCATAAAATGTATGGAGAAACGTTACACTTTATAACGTTATCGTGGACGGAAATTTAAAAGCATCTTCATTATGTCCATAAATGTTACTTCCCTGTGTTATCGTGATGCTGTGATGTGGACGTCCACTATAGTAACGCCACGTTACAAATTATAAAACCGCACTTTTACTTCCACGTTTTGTTTATCTGAAAACCCTTCATTTTCAACAGAGTCCAGGCTGCGACCAATGGGTGCTCCCAATCATCCAAGGTTACGTCCACCTGTCTCAAATAGCCGTGGAGCCAGCGGACGCCAACCCTCTGAATACGGAGTCGCTAGCCAATGTGAACTCCTGCGACGAAACCTTCACGCTGGGACTTATATCGAGGCGGTCGAGATACCAAGCTGGAACTCGGTGAGTCATTTTAAGATGGAGAAAGTTTCAAAGTAGGTCCTTATCTTTTAATTTAAAATGGCACACCCCTCCACTAAAATTGATATAAAAACATTTGAAATGTGTATGCAACAAACTGAAGGGGCGTGCAATTTTAAAGTAAACGATCTATACCTGAAGGCCAATCCCAGTAATTAAAAACGTTCAAAATCTACTCGCAATCTCATCTCAGCGACAATCAATGTCAAAAATTTGACAAAAATGTAGGGAAATTAGAGGTATTTTTGACAGATTGAGACTGAGATCAGACTGTGAACTTTCTTAAAATTACAAGAATTACCCCTACTGGTGATGTTGGAGTGGGCTATAATCCACCATGCCGGCTCAGTGCGGGTTGGTAGATGTCACATATCTTCGAGTTTTTTGGTTCTAGGACATGCCGGTTTCCTCACGATGTTTTCCTTCACCTTTTGAGAGCTGTGCAATTTATACAAAGCAAAGCACCTGCTTGGGTTCGAACCTACTATCTACAACCCGTAAGTCGTGGCCGTTACCACTGGGCCGCCACTGCTCTGATCACAATGATGATTCAGTGATAAATTCACAGAATTGTTATCACCTAATTATCAAGCTGTTAACACTAGTACAAAATAAACAAAGTAATCCAGATAAAAATAAATGGATCCATTACCCATTAATCTTTATCAGTTTTCATAATCATTTTGCCCTATTGGAAAGTTGTCCTTGAATCGTAGACTCCTCTGATATTATAGAGTAGTCCCTAATTACCTTTTTAGTTTCATCGACTTTACAGTCTTATCCACGAAATAATTGGCTTATTGAATGGTTATGCTTTCTGCGGGGTAATTGCGTAACACGCTATCAGTAGGAACGGCTTTCATTTTGACAGTTCAACAACTTTCATTGCGTTATTTACGTTGTTGAGCAGACAAATTTTTCGGACATCTGAAGCAATGGATTAATAATATCCTTCAAAATTATTCAGATTGAGATTGATACGCGATTAGGGTGCCGTTTTGAGGAAGGCCTGTCGTCTGCTATTGGAACAATGAAGTTTCTTGCCCACTAGACAGTTCCACTCACATCTGTGTGGTTCTTTCCTCAAAAGACCATCGCAGACACTAATCTGCATGGTCCTCATAATGGTCAGGTTATAACCTCACGAAGATTATATCTGGACTTTGAAAATGACTGAGAACTCGTCTAGTTCTAAAACATAATTTATTATTGGCCAGTAAAACTGATTTTTAACCAATTAACAAAAAAAAAAAAAAATCGCTAAAAATAAAAGTATTAATATTGTTTTCTCTTAGGTACAACCGTCGAGGTATAGAGCCGGGCGGCAAGGTCGCCAACTACGTGGAAACCGAACAGATCGTGTCCATCATATGCTCTGACAGCATACATAGAGCTTCGTTTGTTCAGGTAAGTCAGTCAGAAGGAATATTTGATGATCGTCTGTAAATGTCCATTCTTACTAGGCTTATCAAAACCACTGCATTGACAGGTCTGCTATAAGCATTGCCAATACAAATATCGTGGAACCTTATTGTTCAGACAATTTATTTGTGATGATGATAATTTTATTCTACAGACCACCTCAGACTGTGTATTATAAAACCCCTTATTATAAAATAGTAGACTAGATATTTTATTATGTACCGTAGATCATTAAATGTAAAATGAAGATGCATATTTTCTCTACCACCTAGACGATTAGCCTCCTTTATGATAAGCGACAAAGGTTAGGGCCATTTTTTCATTGGCCATTCTGGGCAAGTGCCCATGGCCCCGCGATTCATGGGGCCCCCTATTTCCTGCCAGCGTCGTTGCTAGTGGCTATGAGAAACAGGGTGCTAAAAATCTCGAGCTCACTTCGCTCGTTCTTACATCCTAGATGTTCTCCTTCTTCTGCTTTCATGTCCATCCCATTGGTTTGTTAGAACTCGAAAGATGGCGGTAACTAATCCCCGCATGTGAGCCTTCGACTGGTTTGCCAAAAAGAAACGTAAAAAGCGTGTGTTTCATAATTATTGCATAATCACTTCTCATTACTCAAACCTGTTATTAATGTTGGTTAGTGTAGTAATTATAGTAAAACGCGAAAATTTTAGTTTAATAAATGACTACATTAAACCTGGTTGTGTCATACCGTTACTTCGGACGTTTACTTAGTGAAATGTCATGCACTGATGAGTTTTAAGTGGGCAGATGAAGTTTTTGTAGATAACTGTACTTTTATACCTTTTGATGTTGCAAATTCACATCGGTTTTAAAAGGTTTTTGCGTTAAAATCATGAACCTTGATATTATACAAGCACCCGGCTTTAAAAACTAAGAAGTTTTAAAAGCTGTTTACAAATTCATTTTAAACTCATAAAAAAGTGGGATACTACTACTTGAGGTTAAATAGACAATAGGCGGCATTTTAAAGGGCTTTGAAAGTCCGTGGCATATAACTACCCGTCCGCCATTTTTTTTTTCAAAATGGCGGCCACGCATGAAATCTGTATAAATCGACAGCTGACATCAATGCAAACAGAAAGCATAATACACCAAACCCTGTATTGTCACGTTTCCGGGATATTAACTTTCAAAGTTGATCACATGACATCCATCGGTTTGGTCCTATTTTGTTTTCGGTTTGCATTGATGTCAGCTATCGATTTAAATAGGTTTCATGCGCGGCCGCCATTAAAAAATATATCAAAATGGCGGACAGTAGGTATGCCAAGGCTCGAAATCTTCAACCCCCTTTATCTGTCGCACAACAAATATTTTCTGGTACTAAACTATTCCTTTTTCTACTTTGTTTCTTTAGTTATTACCAGTTTCTCGGCAAGTTATAAATATTATCGGCACATTGCTCTCAATATGATGTTCTGAAATGCTTTTCGAAATATCAATAGTGTAGTTTCCCCAACAGGTACGCGGCTCGGTGCCTATCTTTTGGAGTCAACCAGAGTACAAGTTCAGACCACCACCGCGCCTCGATCGAAGTAAGTTTCTCTACGTTAACAATCAGTTATCTAAAGTCTATTCGAATCCTGGTTTCCAATTGATGTTATTTGCACTTCAACAAATGTCAACTTTGTACTCGTGTATAATACGCGCCACGAAAGATGAGACTTGACAAGCTCAGTAGTAGTGGTTTGCGCAGGTAAGTCGTGTACGAAAATAGTTACCCATAATGTGTATATCTATTCAGGGATTTATCGATGACATTAAGATAAAAATTCTTAACAATATTATAATATTTATTACGAAATAATAATGTTTAAGATAAAAGTCAAGTCTCATCTTTCGTGGCGCGTACTATACATTCAATGGATTCTAGAATGGCTAGCGTATTGGAAATCCATAAAATATAAGTTGTAACGAAAAACTGAACCTTATGTGTAGGTATTAAAGTTATTTTCCCAAGTAAAAATATTTGTTTACATTCTGGAAACTAAATTGCGAACGCACTTTACCATTATTTAAAGCCGAAAAGTGTCAGTATTGAAAAAAGAACCTTTTTTCACCAGCCGTAGAAGAATCCCACGCAGCCTTCAAAAAGCATTTTGAAGAAGAGCTGAAAATATACAAGAATGTGTGTATAGTGAACTTGGTTGATCAGCAAGGTCGGGAGCGCATCATATGGGAGGCGTACGGCGATCATGTGCTCAAGCACAACAGTCCCGACATTATCTATGCTACGTTTGACTTTCATGAGTATTGGTAAGTTATGTTTTACGATTAATTGCATTTATTACAACTACTATAGGCACACCCCTCCGTATCCCTTCGGGGAAACGAAGCATGATGTTATGTCGAATTTAAGGCAAAAACCGAAACTATAATATGAACAGAACAAAACAGTAAAAAGGTTGATTTTGAGAGCAAAATGCATTTTTAGTTAGAAAAAACTCCTTAGTTTAGCCGGGAATCGATTCCGATCTCCTTAATTTTTAACTATTTTCTGCCCACGACTTCGTCCGCGTAAAATTTCTATTTCGGTCATGATTCGAAAGACACGTGGCGCCATCTATTATCATAATAACGTTATTGTTGTTTTCCTCGGGAACCACTTTTTTTCGAAAGACACTGCTTTATACCCTCGGTGAATAATCCATACTATCCATACTAATATTATAAATGCGAAACTGTGTCTGTCTGTCTGCCTGTTACCTCTTCACGCTTAAACCGCTGAACGATTTAGATGAAATTGGGTATAGAGATAGTTTGAGTCCCGGGAAAGGACATAGGATAGTTTTTATTCCCACGGGAAACATATGCGGATGAAACCGCGGGGCGCTGCTAGTCTACTATAAATTCTTTTTCTATATTTTCAGCCGTGGCATGCACTATGAAAACGTCAACATCCTGATAAACGCACTGGCTGAAGTCATAGGGGACATGCGGTTCTGTTGGCGCGACGACCGCGGCCTCATATGTACGCAGAACGGCGTGTTCAGAGTCAACTGCATCGATTGTCTCGACAGGACAAACGTGGTGCAGGTATGTGACGTCACAAGGGAGGTGCGGGTCGGTTGACGCGACAACCGCCGCCTCATATCGCTCACCTAGCAGTATAATGACACATCTACTTTTTTTATGTTAAAGTAGTTGTGTCATTATACTGCTAAATGTACGCAGAACGCGAACGGCGCGGCGTGCAGGTATGTAAAGTGGCCTAGTTTAGGTCGCGTCGAGATAGTTTGTCATCGTGTAAGTAAAAAGCCTTAAAAATAAACTAAAATGAATATAAGTACCTATCCTTAGCTTTCATTACAGGTCATCACATATTTATGCAGTAAAACAATAATCTACTAAGCTAGGTTGTAAATTCTGAACATTTAAAAATTTCCGAAATATTGCTCTACACACGTAGCATCAATGTTTATCCTTTATCGTATAAGGGTCAGCACCAACAGAGCAGCAAAATGCATTGATAAAGCACTAAATCACAACTTAAATATAGTAGAAAAAGACCCATCACGAATTCGCCATCTACGCGTTCTGTACAACAAAGGAATTAACTTAGTAAAATAATAATTGCTGAGAAACATCTGAGGGGCGATTCTCGTAATTTTAAGAACGTTCACAGTCTGATCTCAGTCTCAATCTGTCAAAAATACCTCTAATTTCCCTACATTTTGATAAGTTTTTGACATTTGTTTGTCGCCGAGATGAGACTGCGACTAGATTTTGAAAGTTTTAAATTACAAGAATTGGCCTTCTGTTATTTTTGGCGTGAATACTCGCTGTTTGCAGTAGTGCGCAATGTAACGCACGCAGAACACTGTGCTTATTGTTGCATGCACAATTGCACAGTACAGGGGTCGTGGGGGTATTTAAAGTTAAGTTTTGTCATTTAAAACGTGTTTTAGTAAAAAAAATGTTTTTTTTTTATTTAGTTGTCCTTTAATATCTCCCTAACCAGAAGGTTCCTAATGTACGGTCCAGTGAAATAAATATCACAATGACGCAAAGAATAAGCGACTCGGCTTTGTTACCCGACTGCGGCGAAGCCCAAAAGGAGGGTTATGTGTTTGACCTGTATGTATGAATGAATGTCCGTTTCTTTGTTCCCTCGTAACTCCTAAACGAATGAAAGGATTTGGATAAATTATACGTCTTTAGATTTGTCTTGGTAGCGCGAGTGTCACTGGCAACATTAAAATAAAACAAAGTAAAGTGGCGGAGATGGGGTGCCATATTGTGGAGTTCGAAATTTTTTATCTTCTAATACCATCGAGTGGGATATCAAAATGAAGGGTTTTAAAAGGCGATTACAAAAATATTATATACAACTTATATGGTTAAAAGTAATTCGAAGTGACAAATCGTAAAAAACACGTACCAAGAACTGAATCGTCTGCAAAATCTTTCACATATTTTGTAAACTAAAAAGCTGGAAATTAAAAAAGTTATAAAAAAAAAAACCCGACTGCGGTAAAAAACTTAAGTTACAAAAAAACTTAAAAGCTAAAAACAAGCCCAGTTTAAATTAAATAAAAGTTGGAAGCAGGCGGGACCCATACCATTTTTATTATATTTTCAAATTCAAATGGGTCCCGCCTGCTTCCAACTTTTATTTAATTTAAACTGGGCTTGTTTTTAGCTTTTAAGTTTTTTTTAACTTAAGTTTTTTACCGCAGTCGGGTTTTTAGTTTTTTTAATTATTAAGTGTCTATTTACACTGTTATAAACTTGACCTTCGTTTTTAGGCGCTAAATAAATTACGTATCTATTCATTTGTCTATGGATCATTGTCATATGCATCGAATTCGTTTTTTGAAAGGTTTTTGCATAAAATTCACAGTTTTCTCTCAGTAGTCTTTTAATTAGTCATTATTTACAGACAGCGATGGCAAAATACGTGCTAGAGCTCCAACTGTGCCGCCTCGGCCTGGGCACGCCTGGCTGCGGCCTACCTCCCTCGCTGCGACAAGCGTTCCTCACCATGTGGGCTGATAACGGAGACGTGGTGTCCCGCCAGTATGCTGGCACTAAGGCGCTGAAGGTAATTACTATAGCTTCATAAACACAAGTCGTTCCTAAAGGGATAGAAAAAAAAAATATAACGGAGAAGGTATGTGTCTCGTCATCATTAGCCATATTTTAACTACCGTGGACCTACTATGGGTATAGTATTGGTTATTGCGCAATAGAAAAACGGTTTGCAGTTCAAATCAGATTATAATTTCACGAACTATTTAATCACACACTATAGGTACACGATACAATCAGTAACGGAACGCGGGACAGTTTCTGAGCACATGTTGTTCGTATGATGTCTGATGGTCAAGAGAGCCGCTCCACCTCGCTGCACGGTCTCTTCTACTCCCCACGAACTCAGGCTAGACTCTGTCAAGCGCCACCAGATGGCGCTGGCGTTCCGAATAGTCAAACGAATGACCGGATGCGACATATATATATTGAGTCCGCTCGATTATGCCTGGTGGAAAGCGAAGGATGATGTCTATGATGGAACGAGCGCACCCAGAAGATGCCTATTCACTATTGCTTTGAATGCTACCGGGTTCTATGTAGTATGAAACACAGCTGGCATGTGGCGCCCCATCTTTCTTATAAAGAAACAATTGACTCACCGCGTGATCCATTCAACGACCAGCTGTTGAGTTCAACCCACACTAGGGCCCGCGTGGTAGATTATAGCCCACTCCCATTCCAAGATAGGAGCCCTGTGCCCCAGTAGTGGGAACATTATGGGTTGATTATGCATGTGTGTTGGGTTCATAAGACCCACTAGCGCACTAGCGACTTTTTTTTACCGATAGTTTGATTGTGCAGAGAATTAGTATGAAGCTATATTGAAGTGCACGCGCTTGTTCGGCCGATTTTTAATCGCCAAATGCGTGCACTTCAATATAGCTCTATACTGATTCCCTGAACGATCAAACTATCGGTCAACAAAAAGTCGCTAGTGCGCGCTGGCTCTAACAGAAGGCGAGTACAAGACCATGGTCGGCAGGTAAATAAAATTCGGGAAAATCGCATTTCTAAACATCGGAAACAACATCTTTAACATACCATTCAACATTTCGGTAACTGGTAATCCTAGTTCGATATTCTACTAAGGGCTGATTTTTCCAAAGCCAGATAATTTTATCGGAGGAATAATTTTGAATTTTTGACAGTTCTTCCATACAAAATCTACACACATACATAATTAGCCTATGATGTTGCCACTGCTGGGACACATGCCTCCTGTCGGTGAGAGGGAGTGGGCCGTAATCCACCACGCCGGCCCAGTGCGGGTTGGCAGATGCCACATGTTTTCGAATTTTTGGTTCTAGGACATGCCGGTTTCCTCACGATGTTTTCCTTCACCGTTTTGAGAGAAATGGTGATGAAATAATTTACACAAAGTAAAGCGCCTGCTTGGGTTCGAACCTACGAATTACACCTCGTAAGTCGCGGCCGTTACCACTTGGCCACCACTGCTCCACAAAACAAAAGCAATACAAAATCTGTCAGACGTCAATTTTATTCCACGAATAAAAATTATCTCTCGATTGAAAAATCAGCCCTAAAGCATATATAGTACGCGCCACGAAAGATGAGACTTGACTTTTATCTTAAACTTTATTATTTCGTATTAAATATTATGATATTGTTAAGAATTTTTATCTAAATGTCATCGATAAATCCCTGAATAGCTATACACATTATGGGTAACTATTTCGTACACGACTTACCTGCGCAAACTCCCTGCTACTGAGCTTGTCAAGTCTCATCTTTCGTGGCGCGTATTATACCAGAAAATTATCAAAATGTCGCAAACAAAACTTCAATAACTACTCGACCCAAATGTATGGGATGGATAATAATTTTTTCGCGATTACGATGTTGGTCCCGTGAAGAAAGTTGTTCATTTTGATGGTTTGTATACTCCATACTGTGGTATTTACTCATACCTTTGACCGTTTTCCTTCAGGGTGACTACACAAGAACAGGCGAGAGAAAATTCACAGGACTAATGAAAGATGGCGTCGCATCCGCTAACAGGTAACGCCTTACCATAAAACACACCCACCCAATATAATATTTAGGGTCCAGGGTACCAACCACAAACAATTTTTCAGATTCATCATCCGCCATTTTAACGACGAAATCACACAATGTGCCATAGACATTTTGCTCGGACAGCAAGTCAATATGGCGACCGTCGAGACGTTTGACAGTTTTTGGCGCGATTTTAAAACGGCGTCGCTTATGTTCGTTGAGAATATGGACACAGAAAGGCCTAAGTTAGAAATGATGCCGAGTTACTTCGGACACGGGTTGACTAGCGAACTCTTGGGTGCGGAGATAGCGTACGGGATGGGGAGGTCAGTCTATTGGAGTACTTTTATAACTAAACAAATTTAGTTTCGCTTTTCTTGACCTCCTCTCCGTGACCTGTTAGCTTTAGCACTCTTTTAGTTGATGAAGTCACATCTACTTGCACGAATCACCATTTTTTCTATATCTCTTTATCATTTAGGCCTGTACTACGTGCGGATGGGCTTCTCCCTCTAGCGACTGATCTCTCTAAGTGAGAGAATGAGACGGTGATACAGAAAAATGCTGAACCGTGAACACTCACGGATGTGATGTCACCTTAAAAACAGGCTTCCAACTTCCAAAAAGCTGTTGACGCTTTTGTTTCTATAAGGCTAAATTTAGTGCTATACGGATGGTCCGTACGGACGTCTGTTGTCCGGAGCTATCGTATAGAAATCAATTATTGCGTTTAGTAGTGCACGGTCCGCGGAGCGTCCGTCCATCCGGTCGAGGACCGTCCGTCGAGCGCGTCCGTGCTCCGTACGTCGTATCCGGACGCGCGAGGCATCTAATCTACGCGTTTAGTGCTGCGTGGAGACCTGTCCGGACTGCTCCGTGCTCCGTGGAGCACTAAATGGTCGACCGTACGGACGATCCGTACTGCGGAGCTCCGTACGGGCCATCCGTATAGCACTAAATCCAGCCTTATTTCTTTAGATTTACACGTTTTTCTATAACTTTGACATACGTTACGATGCAATGTGTGAAATTCTGACACTTTTTTAACCCTAATAGCCTAAAAGTGCATCTGCTGCCAATTAATGTTAATGTTGTAAAAGGCTTCTAAAATATCTTCCGCTGTTTGACACCTTTAACAACATTCATGTTTACGGAATCACTGTTCAGTAATGCGTTGTGTGTGAGGGTGCGTGTGTGTGTGTATGTGTAATTTAATCGTACCTTAATCTGTGGCTATCATAGTATGTACACCTAACCTAGAATTCAATTTAATTTATTCACAAACAATTTACTTTGTGTTTGAAATCCTACTATACAATATGTAACAAAAACCCTGTCCGATCCTTAAGAGTATTATTCGGCATCGTACTGCGAACACATATACGTAACCATTTAATGGATTTGAAATTATTATTTTTCCCCAGTGAAAATAATTAAAATAAAATAAAAAATAAAAACTGATCAAAGCATAGAAATGTAAAAAACAGGAGAAGTGGCAAGGGGGCGTGTCTGTGTCCACGCGCCATGGGCAAATTGAGCCTGTACTCGGCAAATGGTCGTCTCCGCGAACTAGTGCGCTTTCGACCGTGATCGTGATAAAATATAAAAATGCCGAGTTGTTTAGTGGTTTCCTGTAAAAACCGAAGTCAAAATAAAAACTTCGTATCTCATGGAATCACTTACCATATATAAGTAAAAGTATTTTACTGTATTTGTCTTTAAAATCATGAAAAACAACAAATGGTAAAATATTTCTTGCTTTTACTACGTTATTTTTGTTTTCAAATATCGCAGCGGCTGTACTATTTTTGCAGCAAATACATTGCTCCTTAACCACTAACCACTAAGTATGTCGTTAAGTGACTGGACAAGCAATGTAAACATTACAAAACGATACTTTATTTTCGCCGAGCGTCGCATAGTACAGCCGCTGTGTCTTGCGGCGAGATAGTGATGTAGTTGGTAACGTCCACTAACGTAGGCTATCGACAACAATGTCGATTGCCCAACGAATATATTGCTATTATAGTTAATTTTTCAATTTGTCAACCGTTTTAACCCGGTTTATAGAAGACCTGCCAAGATGACGTTTAAATCCGGTTGGTAGACCCTTGAGAAGATGTAAAATAATATTAACTTTTTTATTTACTTCAATTATTTTTTTTAACTACATTTTATTGATTTATAATATAATATGCTCTGGACATATCGTTTTTTATTTATTTTATTTTCATGACCGTACATTATTTTTAGTACAATAATGAATGGAAGAATCGATAACTTTCCGATTTAGTCAATCACTAGCGTATATGTAAAATAAATGGCTTTTGCACAGCACAACGATAGCGATAGATGTTTTTGTGTGAGTAAGTTGTACGGTGCATGGTAAATGCACGTTGTGTTTGAGGAGTTAAGGTTTATAATTGATTGTGTAGTACGTTCTGATTTATGAATTGCAAGTGTGTGCGCGACTTTGTATTTATTGCTTTTGCTGAACTACATGTGTAGTAGTGGCGCGGTGGTGGGGCCAACCTAGCGACATCGGGTTCTGATACATTTTCAACTACCGGGCATATCTCCTTCTTTCATATATCTATGGATCAAAGGCAACACTGATCGCTCGACAAAGTTCTCCTACAGTTTTGTGTCAAAGAAGCCGCCTGAGCGAGACGGTTTTATGATCCTTTGTCATGAACCTGCTTTGTCGCGTGCCGCCAAACAAACTTATACGTCATACCTTGACCTTATGGCTACGCGCGTATATCAGCTGATATTGTTTTGTAGGCATAGTGATTCGGATTTCAGACCTAATTCTGTTTATCAAGAAACAATTAATTGAAATAAATGTAGCCCTAATAAGGGCTTTTTTTTAATGTGATGTGTGGCAATGTACAGACGCCAGCACATCAACCTACACCTAACTGTCAAATTTTCCCAATCAACATTGAACCTTATGCTTTAGCGATAAAGTTGAAAATCTATTACATAAATCTGACAGATTGTAGTAGGTTGATGTGCTGGCGTCTGTACATACCGACTCTTGTTGTTGTTGCACACTTCGTCCAACACTAATACACATTAGACACCTTTTCACTAAATTTGCAGGGCACTTGTGATGTGACTTGTGTCCGATTTGCGTGGGGTCCGCGGCAAACATATCCAGCACTTGTTCCTCGATTTCAACGTTGCGCTCTCGTGGTCTTCCAGCATCAGCGACCTGTGACTCGTGCTCATGAACACTGCCTGTGGTGTACATGTACACGGTTATGCAGGCGTTGGAACACACGCTCTGACGGCGACAGTACTGTCACAAGCGCACCTCATACGTTCTACGCGCAGCTGCATAATTACAGTCGGTCTTGCCTAAGTACATCAACACATTAAAAAAATCCTGATTGGAATACGACATTATTCGCGAAACTTTAGCGGCACGTGATACGTACGGACGTCCGATCGAAAGCTATCTCCACGAAAGACTGGCAAGTTGGTAACAAATAGCGCGCCGGTAGGTAACCAGTCGGCGACATCAAAGAGTCGGCGACTCCGCGGCGACGGCCTATGTACAACGCGGTAGTGTATGGCGGTGTTCTTTGAAATAAAAATAGGTAAAAATAAAAAGATTTTGCCGACGGGTGGAGTGTTGTCAACTTATGAAAATTTGCCATATTCAGTGTTAAATTTCGCATGGATTATAAAAATAAAAAATCAATAACTTTTGGTTTTTATGAGTTACATTTTTATAACAATTTTTTATAGTACCTATGTTGAATCAGGAATACGCCTTTATTGGATCGGACAGGGTTTTTGTTACATATTGTATGTACAGACGCCAGCACATCAACCTACTACAATCTGTCAAATTTCTTTAATAAATTTTCAACTTTATTGCTGAAGCATAAGGTTCAAAATTTATTGGGGAAATTTGACAGTTTTGGGTAGGTTGATGTGCTGGCGTCTGTACAATAAAAATATTAAAAAAAAAACATTCATAATACAAGAATCACATTTATAAATTAACAACATAACTCACAATATGATCAAAATTAACGTCATGATAAAAAAATACAATAAAATTATTCAATATCAAGTTATTAAGAATACAAGACGTCACTACTATACTAAACATTTTTTCGATGAGTTTTATGTGTGATAAAACCGTGAATTTTAATGTGAAGTTACGAACTTATTTAAATCTTCCAATTATTATCCTTCAAGAATAAATTGTCTATCGCATTAGTCATTCAATAAATGAAGTACAGTTAACAAATATACCTCATAATGACTGCGTTTTGTCGTATAATCTTCACATTTTAAAGGGCTTTGAAGCTCCGTGGCATACCTACCTGTCCGCCATTTTGTTTTTTTTTTTGACAGCTGACGTCAATGAAAACATAATGTTTCAAATAGTCAAACATGATACAACAAGATGTAAGCAATTAAAAAAAATATGGATGCCACGTGATCAACTTTGAGGGTTAATATCTCGGAAGCGGGACGCTTTACGGGGTTTGGTCCTATTATGTTTCAAGCTCGGACACGATCCTAAAAAAAAAATGGCGGACTGTTTGGTAGGCTAGGCTCCATATAAGTCTTTAATCCCCTTTACCATTACCGAACTTGTTCCAGATACTACCTCTCAACATTCAAAGACGCTCTCCGTCAAGTGGCCATCGACGTGATGACAGGAGAGTCGCGAACCATTCCCGACCAGCTGATCGTGCCGGATTGCGCCAGATGCACCTCCGTCAAGGTTCTTATGTTCGACGTGCGTGCATGTGAAGCTTGTCTTAGTTAGATCATCATCATCATCATCTGCCTTCAAAGCAAGAGTGAACTTGCATCGCCTGGGCACGCTCGTTCCATCATAGACCTCATCCATCGCTTTCCATCAGGCGTGATCGAGGCCAAGAGCAGGCCCATTTAGCAATAAAAAAAAGCAGTGGCACTCCGGGATTGCTGACAGAAGTGAAAACAAAACACAAACAGAATACTTTGCCATCATTCACTGACATATCGGATATACATTAAAACCGAGTACATCCCGAGGACAGCCGAACACATCCGAAGCGGTGTCGTTACGGTAACAGTGGCGCGAATTCAATGGTTTTCTCATCTCAAAAAATGCCCAACGCGCCTAAAGAAGTTTTCACTTCAAAAAATCGGCCTAGAAAGCCTGTTCGCAACTGTGTTGGGGTCGGCTTTCAGTCCAACCGAATGCAGCTGAACACCGAGACAAGACCCATCACATAGCCGTAATCTACGCATTTTGTACATCAAACTAAGTAACATTGAGCGAAAATTATTGCTGGGAAACTTTTATCTTTGGTGCGAAAAATACCTGTTTACGGCAACGCGCAAAGTAACGCATTCGTACATTCGCGTAGGTATTGCATTTTCTATAAACACAGCAGATTTTTTTTTATAACCGACAAAAAGTTCTACGATCCGAATCCGAGAAATGAATCCGAATTGGAAATTGTTCTAAATTCTGACGGATAGAGTTCGGATGTAGTGTGCAACCCCTCATACAAATAGGACTAGCTAGGGTCACTTCGGACCGACATTTCTCGGATTCGGAACGGACGTAGTGCGAAACCGCCCTTAGGGGGTCGAGAATCATGTGCTGAATTGGTGATTACAGTTTGCGCGTCGATGTCCAGCCCTGCCACCTGTATTATGTATAGAATAGATAAATATGATAGTTCTTTTTGCGCTTGTGTTATACCTACGTATGAAATCATTTATTTATTTTACTATTTATGTACACACATATATAAACAGACAAGAAAGAACAGAACAGAAAAATAGGTACAAAGGTGATGCTTATTTCATAAGAAATCTCTTCCAGCATACCTGCGATAGGACAAGAAATAAAGAGATGTAGACAGCGTGTAAAAGAGTAAAGGAGACAAAAAAAATACATAAAATCTAAAAACAATTCACTAAATAAAACTACAAAAATAATATGAGAATATACTTACATACATACAAATAAACATACATACTTCTAAAATACATATAAAGTAATCAAAATAATAAATACATACACAACTATGATAAAGTGGACAGATAGTGTTCTTTTACTACTCTTTTAAAAGCTGCAACAGTTTGGCAGTCCCTAATTGCAGGCGGTAGTGAATTCCACAGCCGCACCGCGTGCACTGTGAAGGAGTAGGAGTAGAAGTCAGTGGAATGGGGAGGGGACTTGAGAAGGTTTTTAAGATGCGACCTGCAAGGCGACCATCATGCAACGGTTTACTTTCTAAATAGAGTACCCAAGTAGTTGTTACTTACTGTTACCTTACATCGTCCCACTGCTGGGCAAAGGCCTCTCCCCATGACTTCCAGCTCTTTGGAATTGAACCCAGAACCTTATGATCAGTAGTCGCGCTTGCGACCAATATACCAACGAAGCATCTTTCTTGTCTTTATTTGGTGTGCCATAAAGACTGTTTTATGTATATATCTAACTGCCCTTAATCTACTTGTTATAGGAAGATTCAGAACCCGACACGGCCGCGATGGCGCAGCACGTCAAGTCGTTGATAGACGACTGTAAGAAGCTTCTCGTTGATACGGAACCCGTGCTCGGATCCTGGGGACTTATTGATGCGGATCCCAAGTAAGATACAGACCGAATTTGGTTTAGAAAAGTACCTATTATGTATTTTGCATTGAGTACATCAGTGCAACATGAATTTGAAGGCAAGTACGGATTTACGGATTGTAATTCACCTTGCCTGAACGTGACTTTGGCACGTCTTAGAAAACATACGGCCTCAATTTTTTTTTTTCAATAAATATTTTTGCGGAGATCTGTTCAATTTATATACGCTGAATACAAAAAACCCAAAGCAGTTCCATATGAATGGATTATGCCCAGCAGAGTAAGCACAATGCTGATAAATGAACATGAGCCCTTTGGGGCTGAATTTCAGACGTATTCTAATCTGGAATACATAACTCTTTATTTATTCATATTTTTCCCAATTATCAGTACTGGAGACCCACAAGAGACAGAAATGGACAGCGTCCTAGTTTTAACAAGCGACGCGTACTATGTAGCGGACTACGACGAGACGTCGGACCGACTGCTCGGCGTGCAGCGCGTACCGCTCGCTGACGTCACGCTCATAGAGCTGGGGCCCTTCGACGCTAACTGCACTACGGTGAGTAACAGTGTAGGTTGGATGTTAAACTTATGACTGAACATATATGAATCAAGTGGAGTGCGAATTTAAAATTAATTAATAAACGGAAATAGGAATGGAGGGGTCCGGGGCTAAATAATAACAGCCGCATAGGTCGATCGATCAGGTTAAGCTACGCTTGCCGCGGTTGGTCTGTGGATGGGTGACCATCTTTACATACTGAGACCCCTCCGTGCCTCGGAAAGCACGTTAAGCCGTTGGTCCCGGCTGCCATTCGTGGATCTTTGACAGTCGTTACGGGTAGTCAGAAGCCCGAAAGTCTGACAACCAGTCTTACCAAAGGGTATCGTATTACCCAGTAACTGGGTTGTGGAGGTCAGATAGGCAGTCGCTCCATGTAAAATATTGGTATTCAGCTGCATCCGGTTAGACTGGAAGCCGACCCCAACATAGTTGGGAAAAGGCTAGGCAGATGATGATGAACGGAAATACCTTTCAAACATTCAATATAATTCTTCGTTATTAGACTTTGAGGATAAACTGGGGCCATTTTGAGATGTCGGGATAAGTGGGACAACGTCGAGCGATGTTGGCCAACATCACCAACCTTTTGTCATTTTTTTTTTATTGTCTCACCAACCTTTTCATAGTTTTCAATGTCGCCAAACATGTCGTCCGACGTCGCTTGACTTCACCCGACATCTTCAGCGAATCGTGCTGTGAGACATTTGTCTCGTAGTGGATACGAGGCTTAAACGTCAACTGTTGTCTTAATAACCCAACTTATCTTTTTTCCACATATTTTTGTCTCCAGCTATTCAGCGTCGGCCGCAAAAGCGGTACAGAGCCAATCTACTGCATCCGCATCCACTACAGCCAGGGCGGCGAGGCGGGCTACTTCCACATGTTCCGCTCCACGTCGCTGCGCTTCTTCAACAACATGGCCGTCGTCATCAACACGCGCGACGAGATGATAGGTACATTATAGCTATACACGTACTGCATCCACTACACCCAGGCCGATTACTGTCCCACTGCAGGGCGAAGCCCTCTTCTTATACAGATGAGGCACGAGCATTGAGCACCACGCTTCCTTAAGACGGGTTGGCGATTTCAGACTTATATTAACTATAAGTCCAGGTTTCATAATGATCCTTTTTTCATGACAGACCGAATTAAAAATGTGACACTACTAGATTCTGACAATTACATTTAAAAACGTAGTGCGAGGCTTTGCCAAAAATTTAGTCGGAATTAAAATCCAACATGGCGGCTACGATGTAATTTAAAATAGTCCTCCAGACCGAATTTCGGCCATAGCAGCCAATCTCAGCGGAGACTAGCCATCTACGCGGGAGATATTATAGTGCAGGCGTGTGCGCGCAGACACAGGTGCACTCCCTCTTCCCTCACTGTCATAGTCCGATGGGACGGCAATCCGACACGAGCGGAGAGAGATCAGGCGCAGGACCAACGAAACAGGCTTTCTTTTGCGTCAGTGAAGGGACTTCGCGTATCTGAGTTTTGGGCCAAACATATTTGAACTTTTTGGCATCAATACCCTAAGAACGCAATCCTGTTATTGTTTTTTTTTTTTCTTTCCAGAATCATTACACTCGATCTGTGAGTCGTTGTTGGTGGCGCGGGACGTTGCTAAGTTGCCGCCGATACCCTTCCATGATGGTGGCAAATTGGAGAAGAAGAAATCAAAGGTAGCTCTAACTTTTATTTACGAACTAATTATTGTAGAGTTTTTTTTTTTATATCTAAGAGTCTGATTATTCCAATATTCCTAACCGAGAAATAATTACGAACTTCAACTTTATTCCACTGATAATAGATATACAGGGTGGTTCAGAAAGGTGTTGTCAAATTTGAGGGTATGATACAGACCATCGAACTGAACAACTTTCTCTATGGGACCAACATCGTAATCGCGAAAAAAAATGTCAACCGTCCCATAAAGTTTGAGTAGATATCGAAGTTTAGTATGGGGCAGTTGATGATTTTTTATACTGTAAATATAATAATATCTCAGACACTAGCTGTAAGTGCGTTTACGCACTACACTCAGGATGATCCAAGTTTAATCCGAATAGGGAATCAGTCCTAAAATGAGACTGATAGAAATTGCATCTAGTGCGCAACCGTCATGCAAATAGTACTACGGTCACAAGTGCCCAGTATATCCGCTAGAGTAGAACAGAACAGCCGCTAGCTGTATTAAAATACTATTGTAAATAAGCCTTTACTTAACTAAGATAAAGAACCTAGGAGGAAGTTATGTCTTTGAGTCATTCATTCAGCCCAAAGACGTCCACTGCTGGACACAGGCCTCCCCCAAGTACCGCCACCTCGACCGGTTCTGTGCTTCGCGCATCCAGCGGATTTCTGCGGCCATCACATCGGTCCACCTTGTGGGAGGCTTATGACTAAAGTGTTCTCTGAAAATAAATAAGTACCCTTTGACATTATCAGGTACACCCAGGTCAGCCGGGCAGTGCTCGGTCCTCCCCCTACTTGGATCTGTCGCGACTGCCCACCCTCACACGAAACGTGAGCGAAACGCAACTCGTTGCCGACATCCGGAGCGTTGGTGAGTAATAATAATAATTTATTCCTTAATTTCTTCCTTGACTATTCCTTCGAAGAAGAAAACATATACATTTGGGACAAGATCAAGCATGTTTGGGAGTCAGTTTGCAGGCGCTTCACTCGATTTCAACCTTATTTCTGTACAAATAACGTTCATATTTCGCGATAAGACCGTCCATTGTGTCACCTTTTGTAAAGTTTCTATATTTATGTCTGTAATTGATATAGTGTACAGACGCCAGCACATCAACCTACCCGAAACTGTCCCATTTCCCCAATAAATTTTGAACCTTATGCTTTAGCAATAAAATTGAAAATTTATTAAAGAAATTTGACATATTGTAGTAGGTTGATGTGCTGGCGGCTGTACATAATAAAGAGTATTCTATTCTATATTCATAAGTTCCATCTGAATATGAACGTTATTTTTATAGAAATAAGGTTGAAATCGTGTTGTTCACAATGTTCACTTAGCAATGTAAAATCAAGGTGTGGTCTGTCAAACTCGCCCTGACTCCTAAACTGAGACATGCTCGTATTGCTCTTCACCTCATATACAGGCTGACAGGGACATCAACGCACAGCCTGTTAACATGGATTCAGTACATGATTCTGAAAAATTAAAAAAACTACTTTTGTTTTGGTAAGGCGATTGGCACACTGCACCGCATTACGAAGCGGGGTGCGTGAAACGGAGCCAAATTCCCCGCACGCAAGCGCGTTTTTATTGAACTTGTATGTAAAAAATCACGCGCGGGGGCACGTTATCTGCGTCCCGCTGCGTAATGCGGTAGAGTGTGCGAATCGCCTAACCGACGAAAAATTTCCACGCGGCGGTTTCCACGGGTCTAGAATCATGTCCTGAATTTATGGTCACAGTTTGCGCGTCGATGTCTTTGCCTGTATTATATCACCTTCCTTTATAATGCGCTCAGCAAAAGAGTGGAACTCTCTACCTGCGTCTGTTTTTCCGAGCGCATACAACCCAAATCTCTTCAAAGTGAGAGTGAATAGGCTTCTTCTGGATAAGCTCGCTCCATCGTCGACTTTGTCTCTGTCACCTTTGACCTTGACTAGAGTCAAGAGCAAGTACATTCCAAATAAAAAAAAAAACCTTCCTATTTTGTGGACAAAACTTACTCGTGCAATAATGAGAGCCTACAGTATTTTTATCTCACGAAGCGACGCGCGCTTTACTTGTGGTTGCCAAGCGTACAAACACGCTGAGAATGTGTGTGAGGGTAATTACATGCCGAAGATGCCGCACTGCAATACCTCGCGGTCGCGGTTTAGCTCTCTACCTCGATGTCACCTCCGTGTGAAACAAATGCATGCAATAGACGCGCGCGCACATGCCAAGCATCGAAGTGAACCCCTAAGCAGCCCGCGATGTAAGCGCAGGAGCTCTCGGTACCGTCCAAGACAATGGCGAAGTCGGAAGTGTATGTCTGTGCGTGTGTGTGTGTCTTATGTGCTGACGCTACTCGTCTTCATGCACTTATTCAGTGTTTGTACACTTACTTACCACAAGCAAAGCGTGAGTCGCTTCGTGATATAAAATTACTATAACACTATACTACTTGTACTTCTTCTTTACCCTTCCATGGATACTTACTATGGTTACGTTAACAACTTCACACATCGTTGAACTGTGCGATATTTTACTGTATCATGTTGGGATCAATCAAAATCAAAAGTCATTTTTTTCCGAACGTCATTATTACCTAGGACAGTCCCCCAAAACACCCGCACTTCACCACTTCCTAGTGCTTTCGCTGGCAAGAAGAAGTGGCGCAACGAACTCCCCAGCAGCACAGCGGTCTCGCGGCGCACGGCATTTCACGGAACATTTCATACAGAATTTGTTTTTAACCGTATGAACAGCGGGATATTGCCGTGTGATCCCAACATTTTAGTCATTGAAATATCGTGCAGCTGAACGCCTTGTTGAATGGTTATTACGTCATACCCGTCGTCAAAGCCTCGTCATATAGTAAAGCTATGGTTTGGTTTTTACAGAGCGTTTTTCAAGACGTCCGTTATAAATGTGACGGAAACGCTCTTCTAGGAAACCCTATAACTTAACCAGACCAACCGTATCTTTAAACGTCCTCCTTTCGTCTCTCTCTCTATTATTTCCTAACCTATATCCTTTCTCCCTCTATCCTATCAGATGACACTGCTTCAGTTGCAAAGAAAAGACTTCCAAAGGGCATATTAAAAATACTGTCCCAACCGACGATTCTGCACTGCAACGTGGTAGCTACTACGAGTGAACTAATGAACGATTCTTCGCAGACTGTTAGTTTATCACTTTAGAATTATATTAGACTAGCTAGCCAGCAGGTTCGCCCGTGTTGAGCTCGGAAATGATCCCAAAGGGACCTGTGTCTAAAAGATCCTATCTCCTAACCCAGCATGGTCTACCTTTATACCAAATTTTATCGCAATCCATTCAGGCGTTAAGGCGTGAAAAGGTAACAAACGGACAGTTACTTTATTACTTATACGTATTTATAATATTAGTATGGATAAGTAGCTGTAGCCACCGTTGATCCTGGCTGTTAATTGTAGATCTTTGAAAGTCGCTAGGGCACTCAGAAACTCAAAAATCTAACAACCAGTCTTACCAAAGGGTACCCAGTGACTGGGTTGTGGAGGTCAGATAGGCAGACGCTCCATGTAAAATACTAGTATTCATCTGCATCAAAGTGATTCCCATATATGGTTTTATTATAGGTATGTATGTGTCGTAGGATAATCGAAAAAATCAGCTCTTTGCGAAAATGCTAGGACGAATGCAAAAGGCCAGATTTTTGGAATCTAAGAAAGATTTTCGTAATCATCCGAGCTATCTCCTGGGTCATTGCAAAAATCCGGCTTATCTTAGGTAAGTCGCGACTCACCGCTCACGTTATTAGCGCTGATTGGCTGACATGAACGTTTTGCACTGACGGATGCGCTGATTGGCTAAAGCTTTGGTTTCCTACGATATCGGTGGTCGCCGCAGCGTTCAAGTTTCCAATCGGCCTAAACAAACTGGGATTTTTGCAAGCATCTCCAATAACAGCAAAAAACTCAGCTTAGCTGATAAAATATTTCGACTCTGTATTTGGTGTTTAAGTAAGAGAAAAAAGTAAATGGTTCCCTTCCATTCATCCTAAAGTCCTTTATTCCCTGAAGATCCTGTCTTCGGAAGAAAATAGACAAAAGATTTAAATTGTTTACACAAAAACACACTTGCCAAAAATTACGCGACAGAAATTCGTCGTGATTTTTCTATGAAAATTGCACGACGTAATTTCAGCCTGATGTGTCGAAAGGTAATTTAAAAATCACCGCAGTCGTAAGCACGCCGAACTTTCCGTCGTGTAATTTCGGCAGATGTGTTCCACACTTATTAAGAGTTTCCAATCTAAAAGTTGCCAACGTCGCAAATAGCTATCAAATATTTACCTGTTTTTATTTTATATTATTGTGTGGAAATATTAAATATCGCTGCATAGTGCACTAAAATATAAAATAAGAATTGCAATAAA
Source organism: Hydraecia micacea (assembly GCA_914767645.1). Classification (NCBI taxonomy): domain Eukaryota; kingdom Metazoa; phylum Arthropoda; class Insecta; order Lepidoptera; family Noctuidae; genus Hydraecia; species Hydraecia micacea. The sequence continues at coordinate 4,837,224 of OU611798.1, forward strand.
ACACTTAGGAGTTGTAACAGTGATAGGTGTAAAAACCTTTGGAAACTTTCCAAATGCTTTTTTTTTATCTAAAACTACGAGTAAATATTCAGTGTTACGATATTAATTACCTATCGCATTTTTTTTATAACTTGTCTTTATAATAGATATGTGGAAAATGTCGTGGGTTATATATTTGCTCACTCTGCTGCTCAAATTTTGTGTAATGTGTAACCGTTTGTTTTCCCAAATAAAATTTCATAGTCAATATTTTCGTGCAATAAAGGGCAATATTTAATATTTCCATACAGTAAATAATGGCAAATAAATCAAAACCGGTATATGAAAGATATTTGCGACGTTCCCAGCCTTCAGAATGCACACAGCCTTAAGATAAAATCTCATTCTAGGATCAAAAGCCCTGACCAACATGACAGAACAATTCAGTAAGTTGAACAAGCTGAGTCACTCTTTAAACGCGCGAGCTCGACCTAGTCTACAGTTGAAATTTGACCAGAGCGCTTCTCGAACCAAGAAGATCTTTACCCTCGGACAAAACAAGGACAACAAGAAGAAGGGCAGCCTCTCCGATGGCATGAGCTCTGACTACTCCTCAGATGACGAAAACAGAACAAACATCTTCGAACCAACTCTAGACAACTTCGAAAACACCCAACATTACTTAGGCAAGCCTGGACAGAAAAGCGAGGCTGAAAATGACTGTGACCTTATTCAGAATCCTCTGTATTCATCCAAGATAGAACCACATGATACGCAGGTTTTCATTCCGTCTCAGATTGTGAGTAATGTTGATTTGCAAGCTTCGAAAACGCCTAGCCAGGTCACACACATTGACAAAATCAACCCGTTTAACATAGACTCGTCGAGGACTCCAGAAATCCAAGTGGACGGAGCTTTCGCGAAGCCAGCGCCTCCTAACTCCTTGTTGCTAGCTCAGAAACTGTCACACAGTTCCAACGAGTTGAACTTCGATGATAGCCAATCAGAGGGGGTGAATTTCCACGTGCGTTCGAACTCTCAGCACGAAATCACGCTGAATATAGCGCAGTCGCACAGCGAGTCTGCTATAAGGCAATTCAAGAATATTGCTAGTCCTGTTGGAAGCGCTACTAAGGATATGGTACTCTCACCGCTGACTAAGTTGGCTAAGGGAGTCCAAAATCTTGGAGCTAATTTGGATCCGAGGAAGATTAAGGTGAGATATCATTTTAATTAATATTTTGGCTTAATGAAAACACATTATCTCCAGATATATAAATAGATAACTTGCTGTGATCAAAATTAAAATGCCCTTAACGTTACGTTCGTCTATATTTCGTTGTTGTTATATTTTCGCGGCATAGTAATCCAATAATGGTTCTAAATCTTGATTTCTGTTTCTAATAATGCTTAATTCATATCAGATAGATAAATACATTTGGATTTATCGGTATTTTCTTATATAAATTATATTTTATTCAAGTAAATTGGTTTAAAAAACACTTTTACACGTCAATAAAACATAATACTATTTCAAAACTAGATGAGATCGCTCATGTTCTAGTTTCAAAGGCACTGAGTATGATAGATATACGTCTACCTTATGCGATGGCATATACATTTGTAATTAATGACATTCTACAAAACCACTGTATAAACATTTTTTTATTTTTTTATTAGCCTCTACTTACTCACCCATTGCTGGGCAAAGGCCTCCCCCAAATCCTTCCAGGAATTCTTTTCTCGCGCCACCTCGAACCAGCCCTCACGGTACGCGTCCAGGTCATCTCGCCATCTCTTTCCGGGCCGGTCCGGCGACGCCGTCCATTTTCAGGCACCCATTGTGTGCAGAGTTTTGAAATTTTCAATTAACACAAGTTTTTCCCTTCCAGGCTGCACCCGCCGTAAAGCAAGTAACAGAACAACAATACGAAGAGCACAGAAAACTCCAAGAAAAATGGCGCGGCTGCAACACTAGGCTTGTCGCGCTCTAATGACAGTGTTGCCATCACCAACCCAGTGTTGCCAGGTGAAAAAAATATTCCATTCTTTTGTCCAAGGATGCCGCATACCCAGTGATATATTTTCCTTTATAATTAATTTATATTTTGTGTGCACAATTACGTATGTTTAACGGCGTAGACTTAGTCTGCATTGTACAGTTGGATGTGTAGTTTCGTATTATGTGTGTTATTCAAACCATACAGTATTTAGTAAACTAATTGAATGTAGTTTACGATGTTTAATGATACGAATAGTTTGCAGGGTTGAAACGTACGGTCCTTTAGCGTTAGGAAGTGATATAAGACAGTTAATTGTTAATTCATCTTTCTTACAATCTAGAGGGGACAGTTAAGTTCATAGAAACGGTCACATGTTCACATATTAGTACTTAGCATAATCAGCCTATAATAAAATTAATGTTCTCAATTTCTCATTGCTGGGACAATAGAAATACACACTGTGTGAAAATTTCAACTGTCTGCCTATTATGGTTCATGAGATACAGCCCGCTGACAGACTGACGGACGGACAGCGGAGCCTTAGTATCCGTTGGCACCCTTTTGGTACAAAGCCCTAAAAACCCTATACAACTCGAGGTCAGCTTAAACTGAACCGAATTCTGGGCGGAGTCCCTTTAGGAGATCCCTTCTTTTCGCATAATGTTGTTTTTCCTAAATATACTTTGGCATAACTATTTTGGCATAGTAATACTTTGCCATATTTTCTTTGGCATACAGTTTATGTTGGCATAATTATCTTTAAGGCTAATTTGTTGTGGCATAAATTTAATTCGCTTAATACTACACGATGTCAGGGGCACCCCGAGGTTCGGTTTGGTTAGGTTAGCGGGGATCCGTCGATCTGACGTCGATAGAAATAAAACGAGCGTGCTAAATTTATGCTTTTGAGTGTTATGCTTAATCATTATTATGGTTAGAGAAATTATGCTTACAAAAATTATGCGTAAGTTGTTATGCGAAAATATAATTAGGAGAAACAAAAGTATGCCAAGTTATATTAGGTCTTAAAATTTTATGCAAATGGATAGGGAACATCCATTTAGATTGCCCTCGACATATGAGAACAATGTATACTTGGTTTGAAGTTGGCTGTACCATTACATGCACCATTTACTTGTACCGTAAACTAGCAACAATGAGCTGTTCCCTCTAAGTTGTGCATCTGTGTTTGTCCCTTCACTATGAATCTTCCTAAAAAAAATTTAAGCTCATACAAGTAAGCTTTGAGTACCTCAATATTGATGTATTGTCTGTCTTGTTGGTTTTCCATGACTTTTTATACGTATTAATTAATCTAATACAGGCTTCGTAATTATATTAAAGTTTTTGAGCACATACTATGAACTATCAGCTACAATGAGTATAAACTAATTTCTTATAGAAATGTTGCCCATGTTTCGCCATTTCCTAAAAAGTTTAAAGATTTTTTTTTTAATGATATTTTCCGGATAAAATTTTCACAGATAGAAGAATTCAAAAAATCATTGTAGAAATAGCAAATCGTTTGTTTTATGTATTTTATCTGAAACTTTTTTAGGGAAATGCGAAATTGGGTTAAGTAAATGCTTTGATGTAACCACTTATTATAGAGCATTACTGTTAGCCTGCATCATCTCACTGCTCGACAAAGGCCTCTCTCCATGACTTCCAGCTTTTTCGATCCAGGGCTAAAGTGGACCACTGGTCGTCACCATAGAGCATTAGAAAGTTAAATATAGCTCAAAAAGTATAAATATTAGCGCAAATTGTCTATTATAAAGCTGTACTGTACTGATTAGAGGCTTTGACAAACATTTATAAAGTAGCTGATAGTTTTTAGAAAAACATATAAAAAGTTTGAACTAAAAGTTTATAATAAATGCGAAATTAATATCTGCGCTGTTTCTCTACTTTTATAAAAATTGACATTCCTTTATAATTAATTATAGTATTACAATTAAGGCCTCATCTAGTTAAAAAAGATAGCGAGAATAAAAGTTAACTAAACGATAATTGTAATTATTTTTTTCAGTTTAATTTATCTAGTAAATATAGTATTGAATTAATATATTGTTAAATTATTAATAATATTAATTCGCGTACTTATTGTTACATTTTTGTCTGCGTAAAAGTATTTCTTCAATTATTCTTTAGCACTTTAACCCACCCGCAAGAGTTTACTTGAGACCCGAGCGGCCCCTTCGACGTCACAGTATCGCGCGCTTACGTCATCCGAGCGAAGTTTCAAGTTAACTCTTGCGGGTTGTAGATATTATCTAAAGTCGCGTTTCTTGAGGTCACCCCCACCCGGAAATATACCAGCCGGTAATATTGTTAAACTCATATACAAGATGGCCGATGGCCGGTCTGAACATAGGCTCTCCGAACTTTCGCGCATGTTCTCTCACTCACACTCGCCTCATGTCACCATTTGGTGCCTAAAAAATGTTATTGCGCAGCCTTCTGCGCAAAGTTCGGACCGGCCATGATTCATATGCCGTAATTATAATGACATTACAGCTCTTGTTCATTGAAAGTCTTATTTTTATTTATACTTGGACCGTTATCAACTTATGACGAGGTCGTATAAGTCAAAAATATCACGAATAGGTTGGCTGTTTCTGAGTTCCACTATATATAGTTGACAAAAATAAACTATATCTATTTCAGGTCAAAATTGTTATTTATGCGAATCAAAGATTTAATTCGCATTCGCCCTATCGCGTCAGAAGTCGCGTTTCTGTTCGGTTTTGACGGCTCTGTCACACACAATGTCGCAGAGATTTCACTCTATTGTCATAGCAACGCCAGGATTATTATGTAAGCTAATTTATCTCAATATGGACACTTTTTTCGCACGACCTAGTATGGTGAGAGCAAATATAACGATTGAAATCTTTGGCGTGAATAACTAACCAAAAAAAGTTGACTTACCCCGTCTTAGGTTGGTAACACCTCGAATATATTGACAATTTGTACCAAATACTTTAAACATAGTTTATGTAGTAATCGTATTTAATAAATAACCACTAGTACGATATCTTAGTGAGATGCAGTATTATATATTTTAATCGATTAGTATATAATGTCATTGAATAGTTGTAAAAAGCTGATGAAATCGCTAAGTTACATCAAATCTAAGCATATTTTCAGATTTGAGGGTCTCAAAACAATGTCACAAATATCGTCATCACTCTTTGTTCTAGCCCTGGGTTCGATAATTCGATTCACAGTTCAGGCAACGCGTTAATGAGTTTTTCCATCTGGAGTTTCTGACTAATAGCCTGGAGTCTGGATTTGAGGCAATAGGGTCGCCCCCTATTACATGGGACTTAAACATAGCTGGCGAAATGTGGGTGTACTATATGTACACCTCTGTCTAACGCTTCGGGAAAAATAGACTTTCCATATTGAGCCAAAATATAGTCTTCTTGTCCAATTCAAACTTCTGTAGATAGGGAAAGGAGACTGGACGAGAAAAGTACTAGGAAATTTAAAATGTGTCGAATAAAATAGTACTCTCTGAAAACATGCTTAGATTATCTTTAAAAAAAAATCTCCATGTATAAACTGCCAGTATAGTTTGTATTAAAAATCCAGTATAAAGCTTGTATTATATTTATCTAAATAATAGACGTCACAAATCTTCTGTTAAAATATACTCATACTTATTATTGCACCTGTTTAATAGAAAAATGTTAATAATATATTTCGAATACTTAGTCAATGTAGTATTTTATTAAGTCCTGCGGGGTAATTGTGTAACACACGAACAGTGGGAATGGCTTTCATTTTGACAGTTCAACAACATTCATTGCGATGTTTACGTTATTGAACAGACAAATTTTTCGAACATGTGAAGCAATGGATTAGATCCTTCAAAATGATTCAGATTGTAAGTGTTACGCAATTAAGGTGCTGCATAGATTTAGTTGACTTTCGAGGAATTGTTAATGGAATAATTTATTGATGTCCAAACTTATAACCATGAAATAACAAAAAATATATTTACATTAGTATCAAATATTAACGCTATTTTTCACTTGCACAATGAAGTTAATATAAAATTTAATTATTCAAATTTGTACGATATTTTTCAATCCCAAAAATATTTTTTATCTGCTAAATTTCACGTTAGTTTACGCTTTTGAACATACACACTTTTTTTTAGCGGATGAAAAAGATTTTAAATGTCTCAGAAAAATATTAATGTTGCGATTAAATATTGCATGTGAAAAGGGCTTGAAGGTCCGTGGCATACCTACCTGTCCGCCATTTAGGTTTTTTTTTTCAAAATCTTGGCCACGCTTGAGTTGATACTTGATACCTATTATGTTTGGTCTTATTATGTTGTCTATTTGTATTAAAGTCAGCTACCGATTTACATAGGTTTCATGCGTGGCCGCCATTTTTTAAAAAAAAAAACAAAATGTTACATGCATAGCCGTCATTTTGAAAAAATAATAAAATGACGGACACTAGGTATTGCCAGACTCTATATAAAATCTTCAATCCCCTTTCGTCTCCACATTTTAATGTTTAAAAACGCTCACTTTTCAATACAAAATGACTATTTATTGACTCAAAATCCTTATTACTATAAACGGAAAAGTGAGAACTAGTGTATTTTTATTAGTAATGCCATTTAGTACATATTTAAAGTTTAATGGATCTAGTTAAATTTAGTGCATACGTCACAATGTTAATTATTTGGTTTGAATGTAAAACGTATGTGTTGCATATATCTCAGAAGAAAGCTTAAAATTACCATCGAATTTATTCGCTTTAAATTCGAATAGCGGATGTTGTCGAGTAACTCTCGAATCTATTTCCAAATTAATAAAGACCTTGGGCTTCCTTGTAAAAATAAAATGTGCATGCAAGTAGCGGACACAATCTATCTGACATTTTAGAAGATATCCGCGCAAAAACTTTTAAGTAATTTCCAAAGAGCATGCGTTCCATATGCAGTGCAATATCGCTGCTTGAAAATCTCAAGACTAGTGAGTTACACTATCTTTGTGTAAGCTAACGGCCCGGATTGCACGATCCATCTTACTTGCGCAAATTCAAAATATGTTGCGATGTTCAGACGGCAAAATGGTACCTATACCTCGTAAACTTTTTGCGTGGTGTGGCGGCCACAATGTTCTTATCAAATGCAAGCTGCGGGTACCCGGGCCGTAAATGCGCATGTGAACAAAGGACATATTAACTCATCTCCCAACATGTACCATAGTGTACCGCATATTTAATACTTCAAAACTAAGAAGTGTTTCTGGTCGTAACAACTTGGTGAGTCTAGGATCTGCCGCGTAGTGTCGTGTGAGGTAATGTGTCGAGTGGTAGCAGCGTAGCTCGTAGGATTTTATATTAGCTTTATAATCGACGTAGCAAACCGTTGATTTTACAAAAAAAAAAAGTACGTTCACAATGCATAGTGCTTTACTTTTTTTTTCAAAGTAACGCTGTGTTCACACGGGTACATCCCGCTGTTGATTCGGTTATTATCGAATATTCTTTGCCAGCATCATTCTTTAAAAACGTGCATTATAATGCAGTGTGAAATAATGACGTCGTGCTGGCTTCGTAAACCTTTTTGACTCGGAGGTTAGATCTTTATAAACAGTTTATTGTTTCTATCATCGTTTATACCGTGGAATAAACCATACTATATTCTAATAGCACTGTATACCGCTAGATTTAACGTTACTGATGATAAATAATATAAAATTATTTTCGCTTCATTTAAACGAATAAAATCTACAATAGTTATTTGTGCAACAAGAGAGCAAAGTCGTTTTTTGCTGTGAGTGCTGATTTTGAATCCTGAGCAAGCGAAGGATTCAAAGATTGAATCACGAGCATAGCGAGTGATTCTAAAGTTGAATCCTGAGTGTGGCGAGGGATTCAAAGGCACGAGATGCAAAAAACTTTGCTCTCGTGTAACACACATAACTTTTCACTTCAGCAGCGAGAACACTTTAGGAGATAAAATAATAAACAGGAATAGATTGAAATACCTAACTATTTATTGTGAATCAAAACAATTATCATTTAGAAATTTTTCTATGTTATGGGCCGTGAAAATTTTGGACTTTTTAGCCTTATGCCCAACTGACATTATTTTTAGAAAAGATAAGAGTTTTGCGTATGTTTCAATATGCGCGTTATGTTTTGTTTTTAAAATAGCTTTCAACATTGAGTAAATACTCCACATTGTAGATGATCGCCTCGTCTGTGATACATCTAAAAAATAAGATAGCAACACCGTCTCCGAAAAACTGCTTGCGCCCTTTGTAAGTCTCCATTCATTGAAGACATGGTATGCTTTCAGATATTTTTCGCGAGACTTCTCAGGCAGGAAACTTAATCCTGCATTCATAACTTGTTGTTTTAACTCTTCCGGTGTTAAAATATTGGTCTCGTCGCTAGTTTCACTCATATTTTACGATTATTTTAATATGTTTTAACTTATTCAACTCTTTACGCCAGCCACGCAATTTTATTCCCGCTCTTTTATACAAATTAAGGCGTGTTCAGAAATAGCACCCATGATACTTTATTATTCAAAATATATTACGTAACATTATTGAAACTACTTAGCAATAAATATTTACAGGTTAAATATCAGTTTTATTTGCAGTAAATACTCAATAAGTTATAAAAACTTTTTTACAAAAAAAAACAACCGACTTCCAAAAAAAAACACTACAAAGTGAAAAATAACTTTAATTTCGGAAGTCGGTGTCGTTGGTTCCACATTTTCGTTTTTTTGACACCGACTTCCGAAATTAAAGTTATTTTTCACTTTGTAGTGTTTTTTTTTGGAAGTCGGTTGTTTTTTTTTGTAAAAAAGTTTTTATTTTTCGCTTTTTAGTTGTACCTACCCCATAATACAAATTCATATAACACTACTTGCTATGTGAATATTAGTCGAAGGAAGATAAACATCATCAATATAAACTAAGTGGAAAACAAACGTATTGTTGAAGCTAATTCCAAAACTACCCAAGCAAAGTTCATAAAATTTATATGGGACCACCTCTGAAGCATACCTTATTCATTAATTAGACTAGATGCTGATAATCCTGGCTGCAGCATCAGGCCAGACTTATGTCAACATTGCATTGAACTTAAAATTTAGTCCCGTTTAAAATGATCCCAAAAACGACTACGGTGCTGTAATTTCAAGGTTTGTACTTTTTCTGATGCTCCTGGCTTCAGCATCAGGTCTCTCTCGTGTTCTTCATTAACAGTACGTTTATCCACACATCGAGCCCTTTTCAATGAGCCTAAACACGATATATCTGCTGTTAGTTGTCGAGGAGTTAGGCACTCTGCAGACTATCCTGACTGCAGCATCAGGTCATGACTTGATGATCATGAGAACAAATGTGGCAAATGCCCTATCAAACATCAAAACAATTTACTAAAACAGTCCTTGCCTGTTCGAGTAACTTCTTACTGTTAAGGAGTTGTACCTTCCATCATCAGCCCAGCTACCTGAGATGGTGACAACCATACGCAAATACACAAGATCCTTCATAAAATATGCGAAAAACAATAAGTGAGCCTATAAAATTTGAGGGTTGCCCTCGATTTCTCTAAGATCCCATCATCAGATCCCGACTTGTTGACTATGGGACCATTTGGGAAGTATACCCTTTCCAACAAAAAAATAATTTTTCAAATCGGTTGGCAAGCGACGGAGTTATGCGCGAACAAACCTAAAAAAAAAAAAAAAAAAAAAAAAAAATACAAACATTCGAATTGAGAACCTCCTCCTTTTTTAGAAGTCGGTTAAAAAATTCAATAAATTACATTAAAAGACATAATTATCTTTTTGCAAAATTTCTTTAGTTAGTACGAAATTCCGAACGTGTTTGTCTTTGAGGTCGAATTCAAAATCAGAACTTCGAAAGGGCTGGTCTTTGTCTCTGTCTCTTTCTAATGGCGGGAAAGAGATAGAGTGTGAATGTTTCGAATTGTATGATTAACCCAAGGCTGAATAAGATTTTCGCGGCTTTCTGAAAACAAAAATTAAAAAGTTACTTTGTCTCACTCAGTGAGCAAAATCGCATTTTGCTCACTGATTTCAGGCAGCAAAACCTACATGTTTGAGCTACTGAAGTGAAAAAATATTTTCCGGTTTTTGTCATTTTTGTGACCAATTAAGCTTAATGACTGATAGTGAAAAATAAATATAAAATATTGTAGATGGCTACTAGTGAATGGAAGTATCTAGATTGTTGTTGTCTTAGTACAGTGTTTGGGCTTTAGCGAACTTCATTTTCACCATGTATGGCGTTATATGCCACTATAAACACGTTATATTCTATAGCAAATGACAGCTGAGCAAAGAAAAATAGAATACAGGGTCAAATTAAATAAGCTAGTGAAACTCCGCAGACGTGATGGGTTTCGATAACTGAACATGATAAAACAAAAAATCAAGTAACAACAATACCAGCGGTCATTGACCCCAAAAAATATGGTTTTATCGCGTTTAGATATCGATCCCATCACATCTGCAGTTCAGGTAGTTAATTTAATTGTACCCTGTATAATGAACCTACATAGTTACTAAGCGCGCTACACAATAATAATGTTACAATAGCTGATGCCTACATCGATGTTAAAAAATGTATATTTAGAGGAGAGCTACTTAAGGTGAATGCGCAGTGGTAGCCCGCGAAATTCATTTTTTTCTTACGTGTTTTGCAATTTTCAAGTCAGTGTCAGGTTTTATCTTGATCAAAATTTGATTCGCGACTATAACAGGTACGTATTTACAGAATTATAATCATTAGAATCATTAATACATCTTTTTAAGTTAGATTTGTATCATAACAACAAATCTCTTAGGCGCTGACTCCACGAGCGAGAGAATCGCGGCGATATTATCGTCGTGCCACGTATTTCTATACACTCTCTATGGAACCGTCTCCACACGGCGATATTATCGCCGCGATGCGACGAGTGGCAATGAGCGCGCGAAACGTCATTACATCGTCGCTAGCCCGCCGCGACTAGCAGCGGGCCCGCCGCGCGCTCGCGGGCGCGCTGTCAAACGCAGCGTCATTTCAGCGTTGCCTCTCTGGAAACGCGGCGATACCGTTACGAATCGTCGCGGAAACGCTGCGATTCCGTTACGACTCGCGACGATACGCGGCGGAATTATCGCTCGTTCGTGGAGATTATCCGACGATATAAGGGCGGACTCGTCGCGATTCTCTCGCTCGTGGAGCCAGCGCCTTAGTCGCGGCGGGCTTGCGACGATGTAATGACGTTTCGCGCGCTCATTGCCACTCGTCGCATCGCGGCGATAATATCGCCGTGTGGAGACGGTTCCATAGAGAGTGTATAGAAATACGTGGCACGACGATAATATCGCCGCGATTCTCTCGCTCGTGGAGTCAGCGCCTTATGGAAAGTGCTTAATGGTACTGTAAATCTAACTTAGAAAGATGTAGTATTAATGATTATAATTCTGTAAATACGTAGATACCTGTTATAGTCGTGAATCAAATTTTGATCAAGATACAACCTGACACTGACCTGCAAATTGCAAAAAACGTAAGGAAATTTGAATTTCGCGGTCTACCACTGCGCATTCACCTTAAAAAATATTTCGATGTGAAAATAATCGTGAGTGATAGAATTGTTGGAATAACTAGGCAATTTAATGTTTCGTTTATTTTTTTTTTACAAACTATTCTAATTTGAATATTTTGGACCGAAGTGGAAAGAGCCGATCTTTTTGTATGCACTTATAATTATAATAATATATATATATAGCAGATCAGCCAATGGGGCAGCGTCTTATCAGATTTTTCATATGGCCCATTAATTGTCGACTGTATCTGGATAGTAATTATTAAATCATTGATCTGTTATTATATGGGATATTCCAGCTCCATTCCAAGTGACGCTTTTATGAAATCCTACCAAAACGCGTACAAAGCTGTTGTAATTATATTTATCTTATTATATTTAAAACATACCTAGGTCAATTTTTGTGTTATAACCAAATCCTTGGTACCTATGGGTACCAAAGATTTAAAACAAATTGTTTAGCATTATGATGATTTTACCGACTAAGCAAATCATTTGAAATGAAATGAGGGTCAAAATGGCGATTATCTGTCTACTTCTGTGTCCAAACAAGGTGGAGATGACAATGCGAATACGACAATAAATTTTATTAAACTTCGTTTAACTAATACGCGTTTTTATAGTAACTTGCGTCCGGATATTATCGTGGACGTCCTCGACCACGTCCATAAAACGTATGGAAATACGTGCACGCTGTGAAGTTACTGTGGACGGAAATTTAAAAGTGTCTTCATATATTTCCATACATTTTATTTCCCTGTGTTATCGTGCGTGGATATCTACAATACTAAAGTCACGTTAGCAATATTATAAAAAGCTACACCTACGTTTCCAGCCTGCATTAAAAAACAAGCAATAGGTAGTATAGTCACTAAAGCAAGTCAGTAATCAGCAAAACGTATAGTCGGCCCATCCCATCACTACTGTTTTTTTGAAAAAATCACATCTTTAATTTCGATGCATTTTTTTGATTATTTCAAAATAAATACTCCTACGCGTTAATGTTGCCAGTGTTTTTAATTATTATCGTATTGTTGTCTCCACATTTTAAGCGCGCCACGATTGCTTATATTAGGACACGGCCTTAACCTTTTAATAAATTGTGTCGACTATCCTTAAACTTAGCCTAGCTAACCATCAGAATATAAAATTTTTGTTTAATATTTTGTTATTATATCGGAATTTAAAATACATCGACCACCAAAGAAATGTTCTGTGTAATACGGAAAGTACATTAAAATATGATCTGCATACCAGGATTAAAACTGGATTATTTTTCTTTTAATAAATTATACGATTTACACAAACAACAAAAAATCAGTAATATTGAGTTTTGTCTGTGATTTATTTATGTAAAGAATGTTTTGGTTATTATTTATTATTATTTGAACATAAATAAATAATGCTTTTGACGAACGCGTTGTTTCATTATTGAAGCTGTTGCTGTTTCCTCTCCTCAATAATTAATTATCCGCTCCTGCGTAGTAAAATGATAAGTTTACTGTCACGTAACTTCAGTCATCCTTCATTCAGCAGTGAGAATTTATTATGGCCGACAATTAAATAATAAATAGCATAAGCTCGCCCACTATTATATTATTATGGGACTTAAACTTAACTGGCGAAATGTGGGTGTACAAACGCCAGCACATCAAGCTACTACAATCTGTCAAATTTCTAGACTTTCAACTTTATCGCTAAAGCATAAAGTTCAAAGTTGATTGGGAAAATTTGACAGTTTTGGGTAGCTTGATGTTCTGGCGTCTATACGTCAGCGCCTTTGATTATATAATGTCATCAAAGGTCAGCGCACACCAAGGGCAGATTCTGAGACTACTGAAAAATTAATCTTATGACAATTCCATACATTGCAAAATTAAATACACGTCCAAACTTCATGCTCGACCATGCTCGAGCTTGCAAGATGCGTGTTCGAGTATGCGTTCTCAATGCACGAGCGCGCTCGAACCGCCGCCGCGCGCCGCGTGCGCTCAGTAATCTCAGTATGGCCACAGCGAGGTTTACTGGTTTACTGTCTGGACGTATGTTTACTACCTACGGTGGAGCTGGCGTCAGTTGGAAATCATGGACGAAGAATAGTTGATTTTATTTACATATTCTTCATGTTCCTCTTCCTTTGCCAAACGGGCGACGCTGCGACGCTAAGCTGCGCCCGGAACTTTTTCCGCGCGTGTTTTCACTCAAGAATACGATGCAAAAAATCCGTGTGACGGCGCACAACAATCAAACCACACAATCTAAATCTGCATGCGATTTTTTCCCGCAATGAACGCGCTGCTATGTGGTTCTATAGTTTACATATTTCACGGACAAAAATTATTCGCTGTGCGCGCTGTCCCTAAAACATATGGATGTTTCGCATCAATTTAGCAATACAGGATCTATAATTATGCTGGATCAAGATCATAGATTGAAATGATGCCAGATGAATCGTCTAAGAGTCCGAGGGAACCAAGAGGGAATTCCCACCGCAATAAGTAGAACTAATTATTATTATTTACTTACCCCCTTACTAATAAACATTATATAGTTAGGTACACAATGCTTTGTCTTCTTCTTTCGAAAGTCAAATTACTGACGGTGACGACTGAGAGAGAAAAATCGGTGTATAACTATTCATCTGATATAATACGTTTATTAGTAAGGGAGTAAGCAGGTAAGCACACAACCCTCCTACCCTCAGCTCCTACTTTCTCTATTTTAGATTGTGCATTTTAGTAACCAGCTAGCCTGAAATATGATGTTAGATAAATAAATATAAAGGAGATGTTTCATAATGGGCCAGGTCTATGTACAGTAACTCAAAAAAAAGAGAAAAATCCGTAGAATTCGGGAAAAATACAGATAAATCAATTAAATGTATACTGTTGTGGTATTGAATTGATATTTATCAATTATTTTTATCGACTTTCAACATGGCGTCGCACCGATTTAGTTACTCTGTGCTTAAAAACAATGACAGTAAACCATAGATCGACCATTGATCATAGAAACAGAACTGTCAGCTGTCACAACACAATTCTTCAGAAATAAACATGTCAAACGTCATTAATCAATCAAAATGACAGCTTACCGCCATGACGGGTTTTTGTTGTGTGTTGCAATTTCAAGTGTAATTTCTTGCGTTTACCAGCAAACCAAGCCATTTCAAAGTAATTGGACAGTTGAGAACTATTTTAAATGAATTTCCCTATTTTTAAGTATAGTGTACAAGGACCTGGCCCAGGCTCCATACATTTTGAAACATCTCCTTTATGTCTGTCGCATGCCTGTAGCGCCGCGTCCGTCTGCGAGACTTCTTACGTGAGACGGACTTTAAGGTCCGTATATTACGTGGGTCAATAGTTTTTTTTTTTTTAACGCTTATTTTACTAAAAGTCTATGGCTTCTAGCGATAGATTAACATCACTCGGCTGTCAGTTGGCCATCATTCATTCATCTTACTTAATTTTATTCATTCATTTCACGCACATAGAGTAAGTAACGTTCCTTATTCACGCATTCATTTTTGTATGGCGACTGATGTTAATATCATTGCGCTGATTGCGCATGAATAATGTTTACTTTTTACTCGTGATTTCTAAGTGTTTTGATTAAAAAAATCTGTGATTACGTTCGTATAAGTAACTATTACGAATGAAGACAAGTGATTACAATCAAATACGCTCCAACAATCAGATAAACACAAACAATGCTCACTCGTATTAGAGCCCATGCTGGCAGTTCGTTATTATCTAATGAGACAAATGGGCAGAAGTATTCGTCGGAAAAGTGCAGAATATGTTTGGACGACGGTGAAATACCTATATTCGGCGCTAACGATATTTCCCATGATGTGACGGAGTTTGGAAATATCACAATTTGTAAAGATGACAACTTACCCCAGTACTTATGTGAAGCTTGTTATAAATTGTTGGAAGGAGCAATCTTATTCCGAAAAACGGCTAAACAATCTGATGAAGTACTCAAGAGAACGGATGATTCACATAGTAGCATAGAAGAGTCAGATTGTAAACAAGAAGATGAAACATACATTAAAAGAGAATATCTTGAGTTTAATAATTATACTTCTGATTCAGATTCAAATTTAGATGAGTTTGATTGGCTGAAACGTGAATGTGTATCTGAGGATGAGACTACTAATTATAATACTAACATTTCTGAAGCTAATTCTCAACATAGTTATGATTGTAAAGAATTTTCAGATTTACTTCATGTAAAACGAGAGGAAGATGGGTCCATCGCTGAAGCAGACAGTGAAACAATAATGATTATAGTTTCTGACAAAGATAAAGTAAAACAGGAGCAAGACGGAGATGAAAATAGTCACATGGATTTTTATACTGATGAAGAAACAGGGCATAATGAACAATCTCTCATGAAAATACTTCCCCATCAAATAGAATGTGACGTTTGTCATAGCATTGTTTTAAAAAATGCCTATAAAGTACATCTAAGACAACATAGAGAAAAGTACAAGGAGAAATTTAATAAAAAGTATGGTAAAATAGAATGTGAATTTTGTGGTAAGCGAATAAGCAAATCATATCTTAAAGTTCACATGAGAATACATGGTACCCCTGAAGAACAAGCTGAGAGACTCGTAAAATGCACAATTTGTAACAAAATGTTCAGCGTGCGTTATTACAATGATCATGTTAGAAGAATGCATCCAACAAATCGTAAAAATAATCTAACAATTCAAAATGAAAAGATTAAAGAAACACCACCACCAAATTATAATAAATGTCCAGTTTGCGACAGAAAAGTTAAAGAAAGTGAATTTAAATTACACTTAGAGAAGCACAATGGTCCTCTTAGACGATACATTTGTGACAAATGTGGCAAGGTATTCAAACATCCTTCTGCCTTCAAAACGCATTGCCTTACTCATGGCAGTGAATTAAAATATAAATGTCAGTTCTGTCCGTACAGAGGGTTGCATCAAGGACTACTCAAAATTCATGTGAGAACGCACACCGGAGACTATAACTACAAATGTACTGAATGTCCAGCTCGGTTCATAACAAAGAGTAACTTGTCTAAACATCTTCAGAGGCACAAAGGTCTTTGTACCATTCACTGTGAGGATTGCGGTAAAGGTTTTTATGCCAAACGGGATCTCGAAAAACACACAAAAAATGTTCATATGTCAGCTAAAAATCATATTTGTGAGGTTTGCGGTAAAGCGTTTGGACACCGTGACAATATGTTGAGCCATCAGCTGAAAGTACACAAAAGGGATAAGATACTACCCAAGGGTCGCATGCCCTCCTATCTAAAAGCAGAATTAATGCACCTTGAATGATGTTACATAATTAAGTATAATTTAAAATATTAAAATATATATTTTTTTTATTCATAATATAAAAGTGTTGTCTAATTTTACATTCCATCCATAACAAAACTATAATGTTACGCCTTTTATCACTGAGAGTGCGCCTATACACCGGATGTATAATACACTAAAACCAGTTTCAATAAGTCTTTTGAAGACATTGGTGGAAGTCTAGTCTCATTTCTATCCTAGACAAACCTGTCATTATAAGCCTATATCAGTTAATTATTGCTGGACATAGAACCCAGCAGCTACCACTGCTACCAGCCACCCATCAAAGATCGTCGCTCCAACTGACATGACGATATCTTGCCTTAGGAGCTCAACTGTGAGTCTGTGACTAATGTGACAGTTTTCCTATTGTTGTAAATGAAATTTTGATTTTCCCACAGCTTTCCGATTGGCGATGAACACGTCTACCTCGGTCCCCGGCAATTGGTTTTTATAATTTTATTTATTTATGATTACATGCACAACATTGAATTCTAAGGCGTTTTACGCAGTGATTCACCCCCTTATTTATAAACGTTGCTTAGAGTTAATAAATGATTAGCGCCTGCCTATCCTTACATTTTTGACGTAGTATACTTCTAAAATGGAGAATAGAAGTAAGGAGAACTGACTTATGGGGCGAAAGTTGAAAAAGTGTCCAGCAGTCCAGCTATAGGCAGGTAAATAACAGTTCAAAAACCCGCCACAATGGCGCTAGCGTAGGCAAAAGGTATGGTATGAATCTCAGAATAATTCTAAGGTATGAATCTTGAATGAATGTAGCAGTTGTTGGCGGATTGAAGTCGTTAAGCCGAGTTAGAAAATTTAATATATTGAGTGACTAGAGTAGTCGGCCCATGATTTTATTCAATTTCGAGCGGCCATTGTTGTTTACATCTTTGGCAATTCTGCCGCGGTCGGACTTTACATACGTTGGTTTGACGTAAAAAATAAGTTGATGTCAGTGAACAAAACGCAGAAACGTCAACGTCAAACGCTTGGTTTGGACATGTTCGTTATTCCCACCTCTCATGTGAAATGCCAAATGCCTATCTATTCAAAACAACTGAAACTTCATAATAATGGTATCAACATATCACCTAATGAAACTTTTTAAAAAAGCCACGTACGAAAGGTATCATCAGAGGAGTCAAGAAGACGAAATAGAAAGCCCAGCTAGTACGTCTCAACAAGATACAATCGAGAAAAAATGCAGAATTTGTCTCAAAAAAGGAACATTACCCATTTATAATGACCAGGGTCCCGATATATCCGAAAATATTTGCAATTTCGGCGATATCCAAATAAGTGAAGACGACGAACATCCTAAGTTTTTATGTGATTCTTGTAACAAATTACTAGATGCTGCAATACTGTTCAGAAAAACGGCTAAAATATCGGATGAGGTTTTGAGAAGTGCTTCAGCAAAAAGGCGACAAAAATCCAACAAGGTTCGAGACCGAGACAATGAAGAAACTGTAAAAGAAAACACAGACACTTCTTCAGCATCAGTGTTGCAAAACTTCTTCTCATCTCTAGAGAGTGATAATGACTTGTGTAGTGATAATTCTAAGCCAGAGAGATGCAAGAAGAAGATATCTAAAGTGCAGTGTAGGATATGCTTCAAAATCATCACAAAAGCCTACTACAAGGAGCATTTTGCCCTCCATGACCAAACTGTGGCCAAATATGTTTGTGATATATGTGGAAAATCATTTCGCCAAAGATGTTCTTACAGAAACCATTACTTTACACACAGTTCAGAATTTCCTTATAGATGCACAATATGTCAATACAGAGGACGTCATTCTGGCCTCCTAAAAACTCATATGCGTACACATACAGGAGATTACAGATATATGTGCACAGAATGTCCTGCTAGATTTTTAACAAAGAGTAATTTGAACAAGCATACACTAAAACATAAGGAACCTATGTTCAAATGTGATGCTTGCCAGAGAGGATTTCATTCTAAACTTATTTTGGAAAGACATTTTGAAGCAGATCATTTAGGAATAAAGAATCATATTTGTAATGTTTGTGGAAAAGCATTTGGATACAGAAAGGCAATGATGAGGCATCAACTTGATGTTCATAAAAGAGAAAAGAAATTGAGTGGAAGAACACCAGCATACATAGAGGCTGAAATAAAGAAGTTAGAAGATGGTTTATAACCAGCAACCTATTATAGTCAAAACATCCATGCTTCTCTTTGGATCTTAAGGCGGATGCGCTTAGTAGCCTCGCGAAATTTCAATACAACCCTCTTAAGTTCATCTATACATATAATAAAATTGTAGAAAAGTGGTGTCTGTACAATGGAAATATATAAAAAAAAAGTAGCAGGGGTTGTTATTATATCGATGCCGAACCCGAATTTGTAATTACATTTTTTTTTGTCTGTTTGTCTGTTTGTCGGTTTATCTGTTTGTCTGTGTGTTTGTGCACGCTAATATCAGAAACGGCTTATTCGATTTAGATGCGGTTTTCACTAATATATTATAGTAAGCTTCACTTAACAGTTAGTGTTTATTTCATGTCAATCGGTTCATAAATAAAAAAGTTATGTCAATTTAAAGAATCACGGCGAACATTAATTGTTAAGGTATTCTATCAGAGTACGTACACGCCTCGCGCCTGCGCGTCCGTGGCTATATAAAGCCAGAGTCATGGAAGAAGGAGAATCTACAAGCTACCCAGTAGAATTTTTAGAATCCCTCAATGCTCCTGGACTACCAGCACATAAAATAAAATTAAAAGTAGGCGTACCCATAATGCTTCTTAGAAATTTAAGCCCCCCAAAACTTTGCAATGGCACCAGGTTAAAAGTGATCAATTTACAACAAAATCTGATAGAAGCAGAGATTTTAACAGGGTGTGGAAAAGGTGAAAGTGTTTTCATTCCTCGGATTCCTCTCACTCCAAAAAATTTTCCATTTAGTTTTAAACGAGTCCAGTTTCCAGTCAGCCTATGTTTTGTGATGACAATTAATAAAGCCCAAGGTCAGACGCTGAAAGTTGTGGGTGTAGATCTAAGTATCAGCTGTTTCTCGCACGGTCAGTTGTATGTGGCTCTGTCACGGGTTAGCAATCCTAGGAGCCTGTACAAGCTACCCAGTAGAATTTTTAGAATCCCTCAATGCTCCTGGACTACCAGCACATAAAATAAAATTAAAAGTAGGCGTACCCATAATGCTTCTTAGAAATTTAAGCCCCCCAAAACTTTGCAATGGCACCAGGTTAAAAGTGACCAATTTACAACAAAATCTGATAGAAGCAGAGATTTTAACAGGGTGTGGAAAAGGTGAAAGTGTTTTCATTCCTCGGATTCCTCTCACTCCAAACAATTTTCCATTTAGTTTTAAACAAGTCCAGTTTCCAGTCAGCCTATGTTTTGTGATGACAATTGAGGAGCATCGGAACAAAGAACGATATATCCAAGTTACCGTATTTTACACAAATTAGAAAAAAGTTTGTAACTTTTTTAATGTTACAGCTCCTTAGATATGTATGTGTCGGGTTTTGATTGGACCACTGTTTTGTGATATTTTTTTAAAGCTGGAAATGTCTGTTTTTGAATAGATTTCTTTCCTGAAGGGTATGTAATACAACATTTTGCAACGGAAAAAAAATATAAAAAAATAATGGCATAAATGCGACATATCGGTTTTTGTTCCGACGCTCCTCAATTAATAAAGCCCAAGGTCAGACGCTGAAAGTTGTGGGTGTAGATCTAAGTATCAGCTGTTTCTCGCACGGTCAGTTGTATGTGGCTCTGTCACGGGTTAGCAATCCTAGGAGCCTGTATGCTTTCATCCCCGATGGCCATACGTCAAATATCGTATACAGAGAAGCATTACTGTAAAGTAAATTTTTAGCTACTCAAACGACGGTATATGTAGTTCAAAATATGCTGCCCGAAAAGTCACTATTCCACGTGGACGAAGTCGCGGGCACAGCTAGTTTAATCCTATAGATTGATATATAAAATAGACATATAGGATTATATGAACTTAGAGGGTTGTATTCAAATTCAAATTCAAATTCATTTATTTGCCAGAATGTAGGTTTACAAATGTATGATCTTAAAACTATAATGGCCCCTTTACATTCTACCATTACTTATGGTGTGCAAATCTTTAATTTTAACCTATACAATTACATTCCTTTAGTTATAAGGTCCAATACAAACAGAAAATAAAATAAAATTATAGACAGTAACAAGAGATAACAAATAATGTCTCATGCATAATAAGTATTTAAGGAACAAATTAATTAATAGATGTCAAATTATACCTATAATCTATATTAGTTCAGCAGATCTATAAAGTTTAATAAAATGTCAGATAATAAATATAAATGTCATTATAAATTGTAATTGATAATGTCATAATAGTATAATGTCACAGTGGTAATATATTAAAATTTGAACATTAATAAATTATTCTAAGGTATATTACCATTCCAATTACTCCAATCACCAATATCAATCATCTTAGTTCCCTTCTCCGCGATCTGACATGTATTCATTAAGATTGTAAAAACATTTTTCTTTTAACCATTGTGTTAACTTTTTTTTAAACAATGTCAAAGGTAAATCTTTAAAAGCGTCCGGTAATTTATTATAAACCTTTACAGCATTTATGTACGAGTTCCTCTTAAACAATTCGAGCCTGCATTGCGGTAAACAGAGCTCATGTTTAAATTTATTTTTATTTCTAGGAGCTACATTTCGTTTAGTTACATCTTTGTATTTAGTGAAATATTCAGGATGTTGTTGTACAAATAGGCATAATTCTCTAATGTACATACACGCTAATGGCAGAATATTGTACTTTTTAAACAAGGGTTTACAACTATCCATATACCAGGCTCCGGAGATTGCACGTACACATTTTTTTTGAACTATAAACGCTTTTGTAATATCCACCGAATTACCCCACAACAAGAGACCATAAGCGAGTACGGACGACACGTATCCGTGATATGCACAAAGAGCAGCTTCTGTTGATACCGTGACTCTCAATCTTTTTATTGCGTAGACAAATCTGTCGAGTTTATCACAAACGTAATCGACGTGTGTTTTCCAGTTGCAATTCTGATCCAACATTATACCCAGAAATTTTGTACTTGCAACTTGTTCGATAATAGTCTTATTATATTTAACATTTAACGTCAATGGATTTCTTTTATGTGTTTGGAATTGAATCATTTTAGTTTTCTCCATATTAATTTGTAAGTTGTTAGAATGTAGCCAGTGTATTATGTTGTCAATTGCTTTGTTTATGTCTTGTTCATACGTGTCTGCATTTTCACATTTCACAATGAGAGTTGTGTCATCGGCAAACAAGATCGTGTTATGGCAAGTGATATTTGGTAAGTCATTAATATATATGAGGAATAAGAAAGGTCCCACTACTGTGCCCTGTGGCACTCCAAAATTATTTCTTCGATATTCACTTCTATGTATAACTTTTTTGTTATTATGTATTTTAGAGATTTCCACACATTGTTTTCTGTCATTTAGGTAGTCTCTCAACCAGTCGTTCGCTTTACCTCTTATTCCATATTTTTCAAGTTTGTGTAAGAGCAACCTGTGGTCCACGAAATCGAATGCCTTACTCATGTCTAGGAAAATCGCAGCAATTGGTAAGCCATCATTTATAGCCTGTGTGATAATTTTGATCAAATTGAAACATGCTAATGAAGTGGTACTATTTTGTCTAAACCCAAATTGCTCATCTTTAAGTATCCGAAAACTTGTTGTAAAGTCTTGAAGTCTAATTAGCATAATTTTCTCAAATATTTTTGACATAATTGGTATTAGCGTCACTGGCCTATAATTATTCATGTCAGTTTTTTGTCCTTTTTTAAAAAGTGGCCTAATTACTGATTTTTTCAATATGTGTGGAAAAGTCCCTTCCTCAAATGATAAGTTTATTAAATAACACAGCGGTTGACATATGTATGGTGCGCATAATTTAATTACATTGGTGGTTATGTCATCTACTCCTGCTGCGTTTGTGTTATTAAGATTTTTAATTGTTCGAAATATTTCCATCGCATCAGTAGGTTTAAGGAATATTGTATGTTCGTTATTGGTATCGATAGTTTTGTTTATCTCATCTATATTATATTTAAAATTCTTGCTATTTGTCAATTGTATATAAAACTCATTAAATTTGTCACTTATCTCCTTTGGGTCTTCATATGTCCGATTATTGTTTATTATACTGTCAATTTGTGTTATCGTAGTGATGTCACCAATGTTTTCATTAATTACTGCCCATGTGGCTTTACATTTATTTTTATTAGTGTCAATATATTTCTTATTTTGTTGTTGTCTCGATTTATATATGCACCTTTTGAGTATGTCGCTGTATGATTTATATTGTTTATTTGCCTTTTTTCTGTTTTTTTTGTATTGTTGGTTAAGGTAGAGATACCGTTTTCTAATACAGGATCTTCTTATCCCCTTCGTCAACCATTTATGGTTCCCTTTTTTATTTGATTTTTTAACTGTGTTTATTGGGAAACACAGATTGAAAAATAATGTAAATAGAGCATGAAATTCGGTAAACGCTTCTTGCAATTTATTTTTTTCGTATACCTCTGAGAAGGTAAGAGATGCCATACAACTATAGAACTTGTCCATGTTTTCTCTACTATAATCTCTGACATTCTCATACCAGCTGTATATTTCGGATGACTTAGTAGTTTTCAGCGATAGAGTTTGTCCTGTTTCATGGTCAGACAACGCAAGGTGATGCACCTCCGCTTTAACTTGCCTGATGTTGCTTGCTAACTGATCAATACACGACAATTGTCTCGTCGGAGTTTTGATATGCAATTCGATTTTGAAATTTTTCAACAAACTCTTCAACTCTTCGATACTCTTGTTTGACTTTAAGATGTCCAAGTTCCAGTCCCCACAAAGAATAACTTTTCTATGTTTCCTAGTGAGGCTTACTAGTACCTGTTCAAGTTTCTCAAGAAATATGTTTGGGTTACTATTAGGCGTTCTATATAAACAAATAATCATAATTTTATTTATTTCTATGCCACAACATTCAAAATTAAATTTACATGCCAAGTCATTAATATTAGTCAAAGTTTTATATTTTATATTATTATTTATCAATATGCATACGCCTCCTCGTTTATTGTCGCGTGAATACGATGCAGCTACTTTATACCCGGAAATTTTCAAAAGCATTTCTGTACCTTTTTTCATGAAAGTTTCTGTTAAACACACTACATCTATTTTTGCACCATTTTGCGACAGCTCGTGGATTGCAAATGTTAATTCCTCAGTTTTATTTATGGCGCCGGCAATGTTCTGGTGAAATATTCTAAAATTGAATTCCGGATTAGGGGCGAAAACACTTATTCGCTTGTGACGGTAACGGTGTATCAGATTGTGTACTTAAACATGGTGTAGATTTTTTAAAATAAAAAGGTATGGTTCCCTTCTTGTGAGTTGCGGTGGTTATCACCTCCAGGTTTCTCAAAGAGGCAGTACAATTATTAATACCCCCTGTATGTACATTTTTAGACGACTTAAAGTAGAATGGAATTGTGCCCTTCCTAGGAATGTTAGTGCTTACTACTATAGCCTTGTTCCTTAATAACGTAAGATTTTTATAACCCAAAAATGTTTTGTCATAATAATTTGAGTCAATTTTGAAGTTAATTAATTTACATACCTCTGATAAATAGTAGTATTTATTGTACGGGTAATTACATTTTAGATTAATAAATGAGCAATTTTTGAAGTTGTCACAAATAGTTTTTAAGTTGTTATTTAACATACTTTGATTTATATATCTGTTCTGTAAAACACCAAATACTAAGAAGTTGATTTTTTTGAAGGATTTAAGGGTGGTTACTAATTCTACTATTACTTTACTGGGGTTAGTATCGTTTTCTCCTATGCATATAATTATATAATTATCTTCGGTATCTTCCAGTTCGTTAATAGGTTTAAGAATATCCTCTGTGTTGGCATAAGGTTTTGTAGTGGAAGAGATGTGATAATTCTTGAACTTAGTGTCTTTTCTCGACTGTATAAGAAGCGAAGCAAGCCCCGTGAACTGTTGACCTCCAAATATAGTAGTATTGATGATTTTAATGATTATAATTCTGTAAATACATATTTATTACATTAAATTTGTAAATCATATTTTGTTCAACATACAACCTGACACTGACATGCAAATTGTAAAAAAAACGTAGGAAAATTTAAATTTTGCTGGCTACCTAGCGCATCCACCTTAAGTTACTTTATTACAAAAACATGTCTCTAGTTGTGAACTTATGATATACCTACCTTGAGATCACTCATCTTCATCTTGATGCATGATAATGCCCGCTGTCACACATCACCATGTTACTCAAGAATTTCACAACAAAGTTGAAATTCACATAATGGCACACTGACCCAACATGAATCCCATTGAGCTTTTATAGGATGAGCTCAAAAGAAATTTGAATAAAATATTATATTTATTAGTTTCTTACATTATGTTTATGAACATAGTTAGAGGAAAACAGATGTATTAAACCCTGCTGATTGAAATAAAATTGAGAGTTAAATTATACCTATTTCAGCAAGTAAAATGTTAAAAATATTACTAGATAATATGGGCTAATTATTGTAGGTACCTACTGTTAATATTTAAAACTAGGTGCCCCTGGCGAACTTATAAATAACTACAAAATGTGTGAGAAAATGAATTATCATCATTATATATTTTTTTCATGTTTTAAGTTATTCTGCTATTCAGGGTGGACACAAATCCAACAAATCAAAGATCATTAAAATCGGTCCAGCCGTTCTTGAGTTTACAAAAATGGTGTAACTAACCCGGCTTTCTCTTTTATATAATGGTATTGATATTGTAATGTTTTTTTAGACTTTCGATTCCTATGGTCGAATGTAGGTTTTGATTGCTGATCAAAAATAAAAGATGTTTTTTTTTCCATGTTTGTATTACTTACTTAGTTAAATTTTAGATGAAGCAGGTCACAGGAAACTAATTTATAATACATAAAAAAAGGTGTAGAAATGTTTCTATAAGTAAAATTTGCTATCCTTAAAATTTAAGGAACTTCCTTCATTGAACATCTTATCTCCTATCTATCTATACTAATATTATAAAGCTGAAGAGTTTGTTTCGTTGGTTTTTTTTGCTTGGTTGGTTGGTTGATTTCGCTGAATCTCAGGAACTACTGGTTCGAATTGAAAATATATTTTTGTGTTGGATAGTCCATTTATCGAGGAACGCTATAGGCTATATTATAACATCACGCTACGACCAATAGGAGCGGAGCATCAATGTTGCAAAAGCGGGAACAATTATTCCTTTTGAGAGCTTCCGTTGCGTAAGCTGCGTAAACGGTTAAAGTTGCGCAAAAATCATATAGTATGACGGAATTATTCCCCATTAAAAGTTAATGCATTATTTGCGAAGGTGTTTTTATAAACATGATATTAATCCTTATCCAAATAAATACGTTATTCATGACAAGAATTAAATTTTGAACAAAATTGCCCTTGTCAACATTTGAATTCAATGAATATCTTAGGAGATATCATAGTTTTAAATAATTACTAAGTAAGTAATAATAAAGCTGCAGAGTTTGTTTGTTTGAAAGCTCTAATCTCTGGAGTTATCAGTCAGATTTATAAAAATCTTTTTGCATTTGATAGCCCAATTCTTGAGGAAGGCTATAGGCTATTTAACATCATGCCTTTAGGAGTTGAGCAAAAAGAAAAAAAAGTCAAAAGTTTTCGCTAAGCGAAAACGAAATAATAGCGCAGGCAGGCGATGCGATGCGACGGGGTGGGTCGGGGGAACAAAAAATTTCACGCGGACGAAGCCGCGGGCAGAAGCTAGTCTATCTATAGTATTCTATACTAATAAAGCTGATGAAGTTTTTTTGTGTGTTTGAACGCGCTAATCTCTGGAACTACCGGTCGGATTTGAAAAATTATTTTTTCATTTGAAAGCCCAATCCTTGAGGAAGGCTATAGGCTATTAAACATCACGCTACGACCCTAAGGAGCCGAAAAGGTAGAAAAAAAAGTGAGAGAGAACACTAGGTATGCGAAAACGAAGTACCTAATAGCGCGACAGGCGAGGCGATACGATGTGACGGGGTGGGCCAGGCGAATAAAAAATTTCACGCGGACGAAATCGCGGGCAGAAGCTAGTCTACTCTATATATATAATACTCTATACATACACTAGATTATTCAAATTGAATATGACCACAATATTTTGGGGAAAATATTAGTAAGAAGTAGATTATTAGAAATCTGCCAAAAACTTTAGATTATTCAAGATTATTTGAAAAATAATATCTGTCAGTGCTACAGTTCAACTGCCATCCTCATTTCTGTGTTGAGCTTCTAAATAAGCAGGCATCCGGCCAAATAACAGCTTTTCTCTCTTATGAACATGTCTTTGATGTTTCATCATAGCATTTCTGTATCCAAATGCTTTTCCACAAATATTACAAACATGGTTTTTAATGCCCAAGTGATCAGCTTCATAATGCCTTTGTAACATCAGTTTAGTGTGGAAAGCCCTTCTACAAGCTTCACAGTGCAGTTGTGGCTCTTTATGCTTTAATGTGTGGCTGTTCAAATTACTCTTAAACAAAAACCTGGCTGGACATTCTGTACACATGTACCTATAGTCCCCTGTGTGTGTCCTCATATGGGTTTTGAGTAACTCTGAATATCTTCCTCTGTATGGACAAAATTGGCATTTATATGGGAATTCATTGCCGTGTCTCAGGCTGTGGTTGTGGTATGCACATCTCAATCTAAATGATTTTCCACACACATCACAAACATACTTCTTATGGTCAGGGTCATGCATAGTCATGTGTTCTTTGTAATAGGACCTGTTTATGACTTTATTGCATATGTTACAAGTTACTTTTGCTGCATATTTAATTTTTACTTTCTTTTCATGTTTCACCTCTTCAACCTCTTGATTTTCCATTTCCCATTTTTCGGGCTGTTTCGTATCATAGACACTACTGTCGCTAAAATCTTGATCATATTGCTGTTCATAAATTTTTTCTTGTTTCACTGGCTGTTTAAGAATTTCCTCCGACTCTCTTGCTATTTTTCTGAATAATATAGCTCCTTTGATAAACTCGTGACATATATCGCACAGGAGCTTTGGATACTCGTCATTTTCATTCACCTCTGTATTGGAGAGTAGTAATAATGCTTCTACAATAAAAATAGTGTCTTCGGTCCCAAAAATCGGCGTACAACCTTCTTGTAAACATACCCGGCATTTAGACGATGACCCTTCCTTTATTTTCAAACGTTTCTCATTATTATCATGTATAGTTTTATAATATTCGGTAGCACTTAACTTAGATTTTTCTTTTTTCGATTTCTTCATTAGGTAGTACAATGTCAGCATGGTATTGATGATTAACTGGGGCGTTTACAGTAATTTGTAGCAATTTCGGTAAAATTTCACAAAAGGTTGTTTAGATTTGCTCAGAAAATAATAAATGAACAGACGGGGCAAAAAGTAAACCACAAGTAAACAAATAAACTCATAAACTGGCAAGGGCAACTTGCGTTGGCGTCTGACAGTCTGTCAAAAAGTACTCTGTGGTTAGTGGAACTGTCAAAGTCTTGTTTATTATGCCGGGGCCACACCACACCAACGGGAAAACGCCGATTGTCGCGATAAGTTGTGTCTGCACCTTGGTCTGCACCTACGACGTCATCGCGATAATTATCGGCGTTTCCCGTTGATGTGACTTCGTATGACCCCGACATTAGAGGTCAGCGGTCAAAGTTATTTGGGGTGCGGGGTGTCAGTGAAAAGCAACACTTTTTCGCACTAATAATGATTTCGCCATTCATGTCTCAAGTGACAACTTACTGTCAACTTTCAACATTCGTTCGATCGTTATCAGTAATGTCATCTGTCAGGTCATGTCACTCATGTCAGGCAGGTTATCAGCTGGCACAGAGTACATTGAATCAGCTGGTTTTGTAATCATTTTACTATCAACAAAATCTGAACAATGTCGGGTTCTTACTTTATGTTGCAATTATTGAAAAAAATACGGCTTAAAGATCACCAGAGAAAATTGGCAAAACAAAGTACTACAACTCGCCAAGACAGCGAAATGGAAACACCCCCGATAAGTAACAATAAATGTAGGCTCTGTTTAGAAGAAGCTAACAAACCAATTTACAATCCAGAAAGTACTTTTAACATTGCAGAAGCGATATCCACTTTTGCAGATATACAATTAAATGAAAATGATGACTATCCTAAGTACTTGTGTTCGAAATGCTACACTTTTCTTCAGAATGCAGTAACATTTCGGAAATCAGCCCAGGAAACTGATAAACAACTTCGTCAGACCCCGACTCAGGATTCTGGAGGAGAATCAGGTGCAATGAATGATCCTGACGATAATAACGGTGACACTGAAGAACTTGTCCAAAAAGCAAAATACACTTGTAAACTATGCAGCCTCAATTTCAAAACATCTAAAGACTTAATTGCACACAAAAGATCGAGAACTCACAAGAAGGTTCGTGTTCGATGCCCTGTGTGCTACAGATTGTTAACAGCTCAATTATATCAGAAGCATGTAGCCAGACACCAGTCAGCATCTCACCTTGTTTGTGATATATGCGGGAAACTGTACCGCAAAGATAATTTGGTTAGGCACCTGCAGCTTCACAGCTTCGACTTGCCATTCAAATGCCAGATGTGCCCATACCGAGGACGCTTCATGGAATCACTAAAGATCCATATGCGAACACACACTGGTGACAAACCTTTTTCATGTGATAAGTGTGAATTACGGTTTTTAACAAGAAGCAATCTGAACAGGCATCTATTAACCCATAAGAAGGAAAGACCGTTCAAGTGTCTTGAATGCGGAAGAGGTTTTTATACTAAGAGGGATATGGATGTACATTTTAAAGCTGATCATGCTGGTCTGAGGGAGTTTGGTTGCAAGATGTGTGGCAATAAATATGGTACTCGGAAGGCATTAATGAGACATGAACTAAGAGTTCATAAGAGGGATAAGATGGCGAAAGGGCGAATGCCGCTATACCTTCAAGCTGGATATCAGAAACAAGATGAAGTCATGTCTAGAGTGTTGGGTGCTGTCAAATTGTTGTCTGATACCTCTACCATCCTCCGTTAATTTATTTATTTATGACTAGCTGCACCCCGCGGTTTCACCCGCATATAAATAATCCTATGTCCTTATCCAGGGCATGGTTTGCCCATGTGCCAAATTTCATCCAAATCGGTTCAGCCGTTTTAGCGTGAAAGCGTAACAAGCACACAATACTAAAAATTTGCCTCCTATCTATACAGGTGGTCCAAATCTATACTTTACTAGCTGTGCCCGCGACTTCGTTCGCGTGCATAACGGAAAACGTTTTAATTTTTTTTTGCGTGGAGCTCTATTTCTTTTTCTAAAATAAAAGTCAAAAAGAAAAATCAAAAAGTTTGTCGAAAAAAAGCTATAAATTTTTAAAGATGTTCCCGAAGAATTTACCCAAAAATAAAAAATAATATTCATATCTCCTAAACTATCAAAAATCGCGGAACATACATGGGCTATTTTGGGATACCCCTTTAGGTATGAGGAATCTAAACTTTTTTTTATTGGCGTCACTATTTGAATCATCCTGTATAACATTCCCTGTTGCTCTATGGAGGTCAAATTATCCCATGGGAACATACTAATGGGTTAATAAGTATTGTATGTCCAAACCCAGGTCATGGTCTATCTCATCATCTGCTTAACCATTTCCTAACTGTATTGGGATCGGCTTCCAGTCTAACCAGATACAGCTGAATTACCTGAATACCAGTATTTTACATGGAGCGAGTGCCTATTTGACCTCCATAACCCAGTGACTAGGTGGGTAATACGATACCCCTTGGTAAGACTGGTTGTCAGTCTTTCGGGCTTCTGACGACCCATAACGACTGTCAAAGATCCAAGAATGACAGTGGGGACCAACGGCTTACCGTGCTTTCCGAGACACAGAGGGGTCTTCGTATGTATAGATAGTCACCCATCCACGGACCAACCGCGGCAAGCGTAGCTTAACGTGATCGATCGACCCGTGCGACTGCTGTGAAGCCCGTCTCGTGGTCTATCTGTCTGTCAAATTTCATCCAAATCGGTTCAGCCATTAAGATGTGAAAAGGTGACAGACAGTTCCTTTCGCATTTAAAATATTAGTATGGATGGATTATTTATATTGATCATTTCATCTGGTGCTATCAATTGTTATTTTTTGTATCAATTACAAGAACAGCTGTAAAATTTTTAATAATTTTGTACCTCTATCTATAGATGCTAGTTTAGAGGGGTCCGTGGCTAAATAATAACAGCCGCACAGGTCGATCGATCAGGTTAAGCTACGCTTGCCGCGGTTTGTCTGTGGATGGGTGACCATCTTTACATACTGAGACCCCTCCGTGCCTCGGAAAGCACGTTAAGCCGTTGGTCCCGGCTGTCATTCGTGGATCTTTGACAGTCGTTACGGGTAGTCAGAAGCCCGAAAGTCTGACAACCAGTCTTACCAAGGGGTATCGTATTACCCAGTAACTGGGTTGTGGAGGTCAGATAGGCAGTCGCTCCATGTAAAATACTGATATTCAGCTGCATCCGGTTAGACTGGAAGCCGACCCCAACATAGTTGGGAAAAGGCTAGGCAGATGATGATCTATAGATGCTAGTTTTGGCATAAATGTTAATGAAACAAAACCATGAGTTCATTGCATAAATATTTATTCTCATAACTAGACAATTAAAAACAGTTTATTAAGATCTGTAATGATCTTTGCAATTATTTAAAATAATGTAAATAATATTCGAATCATGTACAGACGCCAGCACATCAAGTTACTACAATCTGTCAAATTTCTTTAATAGATTTTCAACTTTATCGCTGAAGCATAAGGTTCAAAGTTGATTGGGAAAATTTGACAGATTGGGGTAGCTTGATGTGCTAGCGTCTGTACATTACAATTTGATTGGACGAGAATTATGTTAAGATTAATAAATAATACATTTTTGTATTAATAAATATTGGTCTATAATTTAAAGTTTACACATAAAGACAACACTTAATACATTTGTAAATAAAAATCACACACATTCATATATGTAAATCTTTGGTGTAATATTACTACTGAACAATGGAAGATTTGATAGTAACTATTCAGTATAGATATCTAAATAAAGGCCACATTATCACTTATGTTACACATAACGGATGTATACAAACAACAATGGGGAAGGCTTCCATGGTCTCCTAAAATTACGTTTCTTATTTTACATTATACTGGCTACATTTAGAGTTCTTCGGTAGAGGTTAAAGGATAATAGCGAGGGTAGTTAGGCTCAGCGCCGACAGAGAAGTGCAGATCAAATGATTTTACGATGACATTGAATTATAAACTTTGCAATAAGAGCCGTAAGGTTTAACGTTGTATGAATATTGATGACACAAAATCCTTTCCAAACCTAAAACTTGAACTCTGTACACGTCTTGTAGTAAACGAAAAGAATTTGAAAAAATTTAATGAGTAAACTCTTTTATCTATTGTAGAAATTTTGTATCTACAGGGTCACATTAAATTACCTAGCGAAACTCGATGGGTTTTGATATCTAAACACACTTACTAAATAAAAAAAAAATGATTTGATGTTCTTTTTTAGGGGTCATCGACTGCCTGTAGTGTAGTTACTTGAAGTACCAGTTGAGAAAATCTGTTATTGTTTTATCGTGTTTAGATACCCATCACGTCTGTGAAGTTTGCACAGAATATGACGTCTGTGGAGTTTCGCTAACAAATTTAATAAGACCGTGTATATTATGATGAATTAAACAATGATAGCATAAAGTTCATGATTCTAAAATGTGTTACTGTTACTGACTAGAAAAACACAGTTTTAAATATCTACATGATTTTTGTTTTATTTTTATTCTTCACCATGACATTATTAGACTAGTGAATCAAGATTGTAAATATTTACACAGTCTTGTAATATTAGTAAAAAAAAAAATACTTTTTCAAATACTTTGGCAGTTTGGCATTAGAAAGTAGTTACTTTATTGTAATTTTTCTCTCTCATCACTATGTAAATCACTCATCAATATTTAAAAAGAATTGTAATTTTTTTGCTATCTATTAAAGTGTTTGTGCATCACACTGATTTGTTTTACATTTTAGTGTGCTAAGAGTTTTTGTGCAGCACACTGCATTTTTTCAAACCTTGTACATACATACATACAAACGTAAAAAAAAAATTCTTCCTATCTTCTTTTAAGCCAAACATGTTGAGGTTGGCTGATTTTCAATTAAAATGCGATATATTGCATTAGCTACAGCCCGATTTAAACTTTATGGCGATTCTGAAGTGTGCTACTCTCTGCGCAGTACCTCACCCCTCACACCCGCTGACAGGTGAATTTGTTACTGCGCAGCGACTCGCCTCATGTTCCGAGCCGCTATAAAGTTTGAATCAGGCTGGAACTATGATGGTAGATTATTTTAAAATTATTAGCGTAAAAATAAGGTAAGTTTTAAGACTTCTTTATGTAAAATCAGTATCTTAATTTCCATTACCTAAATTGAAAATAGTTTAAATATATAATAATATGACTAGTCAAGTAATAGGACTGAAGCAGTACATGGCTAAATTACAACACAAAAGCATTATGATAAAGAAATTGCCAGTCATTGATCTTAGGCTAAATACATGGTATTAAAAACTATACATAATATAATAATATATTGCATGGCAGTAACTTATATTGCCTTTAAGTACATATTGGCCTGCATTAGCACTTACAAAAATCATACCTACCCGCTTTTAAGTAATTTTAGTTTTCAATATTTATGGATGTACTATCAACAGCAAAGTGTGAATACCTCCTATCTGACATTTTTAGCGAAATTCACTTTTTATGTTTTACTTTTTAAAGGTCAAATTCGCATGTTCTATTAAAATTTAGGAGCAGTAATTGGCTCTTCAATTAGTCAATTTAACTCTTCAGAAAATTAAATATTTTTTTGACTTTTTTTTACTTCGGCAGCTAGAATTTCTTGTCACTTCGCCATCAATATGTAGGTATACCCCA
The DNA here is from genome assembly GCA_914767645.1 of Hydraecia micacea. Classification (NCBI taxonomy): domain Eukaryota; kingdom Metazoa; phylum Arthropoda; class Insecta; order Lepidoptera; family Noctuidae; genus Hydraecia; species Hydraecia micacea. The sequence continues at coordinate 4,871,356 of OU611798.1, forward strand.
TGGGTTTGGGTACACCTGTGCTCAAACCCTTCCGGGAAACAAGGTGTGATGTACTTTTATGTTATATTGATGGATATGGATGATAATATTGACTAATTTGGCTTACATCTGGCTGGCAAATGCAAATGAGTGGCAGCATTTATTATTATTGCATTAAGAATGTATGACTGAAACTATGAATCATACATTCCTTCATAGTTTTCAACTGAACTGCTTCATTGAAATTCAGATAGTGATGTCACAAGACCTCATTCTTATTATGTTAATCAAGGCATGTCTTTGGTCTTATTTCATAAGGATTCTAAAAAAGTTATCACTATTTAAGATGAGTTTCTGGCAAAATACCTTCTTAATTATTATTTGTCACTGAAAGGCAGTATAGCTAGAATAAAAGTAGATAAACAGGGAGTTTTCCCATACACATTCCATCTTTGAATTTATATTAAATACTCATTTCATAAAAAAACATTTCCAAATAACACTGGCCTTAAATTTAGTGCTAAAGGCACTCGGTTCCTAGTTAGTAAAAGGTATTAACAATATAATATTGTACTTTTTAGTCATAGGAGGGCCCTCTGCAGAGAGAAACTATGAACATGGACGCAAACACAAACTCGAGAGTTTGAATGCATAGCATGAGGGTACACCAGATATACTCTATTCTCAAGACCACTACTTGAAATATGAGGAGGTACAGAACACCCATGATAGACGGCAGCGTCAGCAGCACTGAGAATATTACTGGCAAATCTGCAATAGATAAATATCCTTCATTGGACACTGACAGGAAGCACTTCTATAATAGGACGAAGACGACCAACTGACCCGAAAAAAATGTTTGAATGGTTAAATGACTTGTGTAATGTAAAGGGGTCATTAAAGATTGCAAGTTCTCACCTGAGTGGCACAGGTACATTGTCAAAAATGTAGGGAAATTAGAGGTATTTTTGACAGATTGAGTTTGATTGAAAATGTGGGAATTGCCCCTCTGCTTCTAGGTCATAATAGGTAATACGGGCTGGTGTCCGCAACTCCACGTCAATGCGCGTATTTTGCGTGCGGTAGTAGGGCATAATATATGGGTATTATTCTAATAAATCACTTACCTTTTTCACTCAGACTTCCTTTTCGCCCCAATATAAGGCGGGCCGCTTCAATAATGAATAAGCCAACAAGTACTCCATAATCTCGCCCTATTTGTGTTGGATCCTTGTCTACATGGTACTGCTCAATAATTAAAACTGACTTCAGAATAAGAGTGCCCAGTTCACATGTCGCGAATAGACCGAAGTAAAATGAATTTATGTATAGCAGAATTTCATAAGCTAAGCTTGAATTAACCATTTTGACTTCGTATTTAAGTAACTTGTAACTTAACTACCTTATTAATTTAATTAAAACAAAGGAACTTTCGTAGGCACATAAACTATACGTTTTAAAATTGATTAAAAATCCTGAATTATTTAAAAATAGAACACTCGGCACAGGATGAAGATAAAATGACACTTGTCTTGTCACGGTTGTCAGTGGAAGTCGAACTGTCGAAGATTGACACTTGTTTGTTGACAGTTTAAGATAATGTTGCTAGAATACTAAACGTTCACAATACTTATCAGCAGTACTGTGTCAGCAGGGTGTATTTCATGATATTATTAGCTTGAATAAAAATATATTATTATATAGGGATATTACAACAATCGTATATGCGCTAAAACTTTTCCAATTCTTATTGGAATATGTATCATGCATAATAAAATAATAATAATTCAGGTAACGGACGGACGTCTTTCAGTCAATGATGAAGTTGAGGTTAGTATTTTTATTATGGCAATACAGAAATAAGTGCAACGAACGACGCCAGCGGGGGTGGTTGTGTTGCACGTGTTTTTGAATTCTACTCTAATGCAGTTATTATGAATAAAAAAGTTTAATTTAGCTTTTAAAAGTGTCGGATTTCGAATAACAATTTAGAGCTGTAGTGCCCGCAATTTATGTTTTGGTAAGTGTTGAAAATTAAAATTGTTATCACGACCACGCGCTCAGTGGGGCACATTTTAAATTGTCTTTTTGGTGTCTAACGGGATGATACCTCTTCTATTTCATTTCATATTGGAAGTTTGTTGTCAGTGAAGCAGTGTTTGCACAGCGCTTTATTTCGTTTATGTGTGATGATAAGTGCATGTGTGATTTCGACAGAGTAAGATACTGTAATTGTATATTATCAAAGTAGGAATGTGGTCCAAGAAGTCTGTATGTTTTTTAGAAGTGAACGGTTAACTATTTTCTTCGTGTAGGTCAATGGACACTGATAAAGCTTTGGAAAGTTCGATTGTCATTTTGTTTGGATACCTATTTGATTTTTGAAGTACAACTGGCCAGTGTGTGCAAGGTTAGTTTTTTTAAGTTTATAATGTTACTACAATTATTCGATTGTAATCAATTATAAATAAAATAATGTAGTCTTTTCTTAAAAAGACAAGACACTTCATAAAAAAGTATGCTATCCAGCCAGCTTACGTTTTTAAACAACGAAGAACTTTTTTTTTATAACATAGGTAGGTAAAAACAATAAATAAATTGAGACTAAATTGTCACAAAAGATTATGATTTATTGAATTATTTACATATTTTTTTAACTTAAAAAGTTTAATATAATCAATTAGATATTTGAGCAATTCAATTCTGCAAAAAAATAGCTTGTTACACTGTAATTTGTTTAAAGATTTTATAATAACTTTAAGTTATTCTATTCATAAAATTCTATTTGTAAACACCAATAAAAGAAGTTTTATTTGCATTTCTTTCCATGTCATTTGGCATTCGTATTCATACATTCACCAAAAAGTTGTAAGTACTCTTTATCTATGGGCATAATAAGTTGTCATACAGCAGGAAATATTTAAATCACATTTTTTTATGCAGTGGCACAGGCAGTCACACATCCTGCCTATTATGTTTTACACAAAGAATGAATGATTCACACTCATTATTATAATGACTTTCTTTGTAAGTGACACTTAAAGAATTGTTGTAAGAGCATCTTGTATGTTTTGGCAGTGCAGAATGTTAATGCCCTTTGCTGTTTGTTTAAAATATTCATGATATTTAAGTTCTCTCTAATGTAAAAACCCATAATGACTGGCTTAGTAAGCTTGGCATACTGGCTTTAATTATGTTGAACTACACAATGTAAATAACTAAATACTACATAAATACATAAACTCACACCTTTTTTCCATAAGGGTTAGGCGGAAACCACAGAACCCCACCTGCTACAATCCTTAATACTCCTTTGCTAATGTAAAGACTAATACTGCTGTGCTAAGCTCAAAAGCGGTATCTGAAAAAAAAAACGTAAAGTTGATTTTTGTGGATAGTTAAAGAAATAAGCATCCTATGAGCTAAGCCAAATAGCAGTATCTTAATGAAGAAGCCCTTAGAAAATTGTTCCCTATCTCAGCTTCACTTCAAATCACTAAGAGAATGAAAGCAAAACTTAAATTTTCTCAAAACTGGCTTTTCCTGAGATACCACTTTTGCATTTAGTATGGCAGAATATTTAATTGAAATATTTTACATTCAACTTAAGCAGTCTTAGTATCCTTGTTTTACAAATAAGTACATTCAAGTACTTATTGAAAGAATTGGACAGAGGTAATTTAATAATTAACATCAAATTATAATAACAGAGCTTCTGAAACATAATAATATTTTGGTACACAACATAATCAGTATCAGCCTATAATGCTCCCACTGCTGGGACACAGACCTCTTCTCTGTGGGTAGGAGTTGGCTGTAATCCACCATGCGGGCCTAGTGCGGGTTGGTACACTAATAAATGATATTATTATAATTGATAGCACCAACATTTTTGATTTATTAAACATGTGCCAAAAGTTGCCTTGAATCTTATCATGCAATAAAACAACAGCTATCACGGTTTAAATAATGTTTGTATCTATAAATAAAGATTTAATGCAGAAGTATTTAGATCAAGTCTATACAATTTTGATTAGATATTAACATTATCTTTAAATAAGATAATACAAGGTAAAAAACAAAGGTAAGGTGTCCAAGGTTTTTAATGTCCAGGCAAAAAAAGTTTTTTTTTTTTGTAATTAAGTTTTGAGTTGTTACTTGTTATTTAGCTAATTGTCAATTAATTACGATAAAAGTAGATCGAAATTGGTACTTATACAGGGTGTAAGGAGAACGCCTCCGAAAACGAAGACAGGTGATAGGGCTAGTGATTCTCGATACGATACCATTAAAAAATCTGGAAAAAAAATTAACAATTTTACCTATTTTTTTTTGTATTTTTCGTACACTGTGCTGCGAGAACAGTTAAATGAAACCATTATTTGCGATTAAACACAATTTAAAATGTATTTTTATCAACATTTTCCTGGTAACTTATCACTTACCATAGACACTACAGTCGAAAGAAACTTATTAGGTACTTATCATACTCATTAAAAAGTAAAAACAGTTACTGCCTTCTTGGTCTAGTGGTCGAAAGCGCTACTGCTGAGCATGAGGTCCTGGTTGTGCAAAGTGTTATTGGGTTTTTTTATCAAGAATTTTTCAGTAGCCATTCGGGCTCTGGATTTGTGCCTGGCTTGCCTCCAGGGGATACTCCTCCTACATGGGATGTAAATGTAACTGTCGAAATGCGAGTGTACTATGTCTACAGGGTTAGTCTTCAAAGACCAGCCAAATTTAAGGGTGTGGTACAGACTATCAAACTGAACAACTTTCTCTATAGACCAACATCGTAACCGCGAATAAAAATTCAGCCGTCCCCAATGATTTCAAATAATATTTTTAACAATGATTTTTAATAATATATTTTAACCATTTTAGTAGTACATTTTTCTTTACAAAATCGCTCCTGAATTTGCATGATTATACTAAAAATTAGGGTAAAATAGAGAAGAGCTAACTTTTTCTTCAAAAGCTCTAAATTTACATAAAAAACTATAATTTTACACGATAGCTCTAGTATTCAACAGGTTTTTGTTGAAACTACAACCAAATTTGTAACAAAAGGTTGAAATTTCCTAAAAAAAAAAAAAAAAAAAAAATCGGAACCCTTGGGTAAAAATGGTTAAAATTGTAATATGTTATAGTAAATTATCTGCTATATCGAATCCTTAACGGTGGACCACTATTTACGACACATCCTGTATAAGTCAATGGCCGTCCCATATGTTTAGGTCGAGTAGGTATTGAAGTTTTCTATGGGACAGTTGATAAATTTCTCGGGATTACAATATTGGCCATGGAGAAACTTGTTCAGTTTGATGGTCTGTACCACACCCTTAAATTTGGCTGGTCTTTGAAAATAAACCCTGTATAGGTAACTACTGGTCTGCCTAACTCTTCGGGGAAAATGGGCGTGGTGTTATATAGGTATGTTACGTTTGTAAGAACAATAATTCGTCATGGTTTGCGAAGTCAAGGCCAGGCCAATGTCCGAAAACATAAAAGAGTAGATAATGTATTGAGCTTGAACTAAGTGCTCTCAGATAACGCAGACGTTCTTATGTTGGCATCAATAATTCTCTTTTGTTGTATTTGCCTTTACGCAAAATAACGTCTAATAAAAGAAAAAATAATAAATTATTCTTTCTTTATTGTCATAAACGTGTACAAATAAAGTGAAGCCCTGACTCCTGCGCTAGTTATGAACACCTTGTGTTACAGGACCCAGTCTTCTCCCAATCAATAGGTTCTAGATTTTATGCAATATGCATAACAAAAACCGGTCAAGTGCGAGTCGGACTCGCGCACCGAGGTTTTCGTACAAAGTAGGTATGTAACTACAAATTTACGGTTTTCGGATTTATTCCTTTACTTGTGCTACATAAACATTGCTTCTTGCCCATGATTCTAGGTCAACGGAAAGTATTCTATAGGTTTTGATTCCCTTGCGAGTGTCAAAATATGCGGCATAAACGGAACATTAAACGCCCGTATATTTTGATTTCGTTGACTTAGAAGTTTGATTTTTTCACTGCTTCAAGGGATTGCAGCCCTGAGTATTTGATATTAATTTCAACTTGATAACTCCATGCGTTCCTGAGAAAAAGGGTCTTGACAGACGGACAACGAAGTGGTCTTATAAGGGTTCCGTTTATCCTTTTGAGGCACGGAACCCTAAAAAGGTTATTAATCGGGAGTAAGTACCGAGCTGCTTTCGGACGGGCCCGTATCTTCGTCGGAGAGTAGGCCGTGAGAATTGGGGGGCTTGAGTATTCGTTCTTAACTTCTTTAGTCAAGAAGGACAAACAAACAGATACTTTCGTAACACAAAAACTGAATAGTTTAATACGTCAAATTATTCAGCTTTAGCTTATTATTGTTTCTGATTTGAATACAATAGCCGGATGAGAGAGGTTAGAAAGTATTTGTACGCAGAACTGCCTTATTCTGAGGCCTATTTGAACGAACTGATCTCTGGAACTACCATACAGATTGGAAAAAATATTTTTGCATTTGATAGCCCAATTCTTGAGGAAGGCTTGGAACATCACGCTAGGGGGTCCTCAAAATCAAAATATTTTATTTCACATAAACCTACATGGGCACTTATGAAACGTCAGAAGCTAGGTGCACGGTTCGAATTGGTCGTTTCCTATGGAGAAGAGCCGGCAAGAAACTCCACGGTTATTCTTTTAAAAATATTTGGCTCTTACAATGTTTTCAAATTACAGTGGGTATGGGAGGACAGCGTAGGCCTGTCAATGTCATCAAGTACCAGGGACCTAATAAAATAAAAAAAACGGTCTACAGATCTAAAGTCTACAAGGCCTACAGAGACCTTACAAAATACAAAAGTAGATTATTTTCTATTTTGTAAGGTCACGTCAAATTGATAGCTAAAAAGAAAACAAAGTGTATTTGACGTTTACTATTAGTTATATTCTGTGCTTTTACAAAAAATATAAAAAAAGTTCTTATGCGAGTTGCGTCGCTTACAAAGAGCACCTTCCCACCAAACCAGAGACAAATCGTTTCAAAACAACAGGTCAACGACCAACTGTATATCATTCAATCAACAAAATTACACGTGTGCTGTATTCAGTTCAATATGCTGAATTCGATAAATAAATATTACTCTTCAAGTGTATCACAAAGCCGCGGACTGCTGCTGTAAGCGCAATTTTTTATTCATTTGAATCTGTCACAATTATAACGCTTTGTTTATTGAAAACCTAAAGTAGTTAGTACAATTAGTTATTCTGTGGCAGTGACGACAATTTGTTTTCATAATACGCAAGTTATGTGTCAACTGTCAGTTCGAAAAATTATCAAGTATGAAATCGGTTGTCAAGGTATGCGCATGTTATGATCAAGTACCTACCTAGTCTAATTAATTACACGCACAGAGTACTTTTATTACACGTTATTTAGTTGACGTTAACATCAACTATGGTAGAATACGGCACCATAAAACATGCTGGCCAAAGAAGTAATGGGTAAATTGTTTGAATTATTAATTAGAAGTGGCTAGGAAGGAAGTGAACTCGGAGATGACGCCAGAAAGAGATAAGTATGAAAGAAAAAGAAGTGCTGCACTGACTCCAAATAAATTCTGTTACAGGAGAATGGTATATGATAACTTTTATTTTTATCTATGCTGTCCCACTGCTGAGCAAAGGACTCCTTCATATTTTTCTAACTTTCTTTATGCTGTGCCCTTCCGTCCGGCCAATCAGTTAGGAACAAGTCTAAATTGTCACGCGATCGTTTAGGCCTCTGCCTCGGTGACGACCTCCGTCTTCAGGACCCACTGTGTGAAAAATCAGCACCCTAATTGTATAACACACTATCAATCACAATCTGAATCATTTTGAGAGATATTGCTAATCCGTTGCTTGTTATGTTAGAAAAAAAATCTGCTCAACAATGTACAGACCTAAATAACGCAATGAATGTTGTTGAACTGTCAAAATGAAAGCCATTGCTACTGTGTTACGCAATTACTCCGCTGACTTAAAAAAATATGGCTGATATGACATACCATCCGGTATCATTTACCATACATAATATATTTCCAAACACACCGCGTCCTACTCTACTATAAAATGAATCGTTAGAAGTAGGCTAGTATTTATAAATAAAGTGATAAAAGTGGATAGATTAGACAATAATAGCTTCTGCCCGCGACTTCTGCGTGAAATTTCTTGTTCCCCCGACCCACCCCGTCGCATCGCATCGCCTGCCCGCACTATTACTTCGTTTTCGCTTAGCGTTCTTTCTTACTTTTTGCACGACTCCTAAGAGTCATAGCGTGATGTTAAAAAGCCTATAGCGTTCACCAAGGATTGGGCTATCAAATGCAAAAAAAAAAAACAAATCCGACTAGTAGTTCCAGAGATTATCGCGTTCAAACAAACTATCTGCAGTTATTATTATTAGTATACAGGGTGGCCCAAAAGTCGTGGATCAAACGAAACGACGATAGTTGAGGTTATTTACAGTAAAAAAAAAACATAAAAAAATAATAATAAAAAAGTATCATCACTACATGTATGATTTATCAGTATTGGCACGTTTTTCAATGTCTTTTAAGGCTCAAAAAAAATTATTTCTAACATTAGAACCTTACTGTAAACACTCAAATTGTCATAACTTTTAAGGAGATCAAGTTAGGCTCTGGCACAATTTTTTTTTTACTACAAATAACCCCAACTATCGCCCTGTTTCGTTTGATCCACGACTTTTGGGCCAACCTGTAGATAGATATAATAATGTAGAAAGATTACATAACACACTTGTATTATTGATAGTGTAGCTTATCTTGTAACCAACTCCTTGGAAAATTGATAAAGTTAAGCTGTAGTAGCTCTCAAATGTTTATCTTATTATTGTTATACAGAATTTGAATTCCAATGAAGATAAGAAGCGTTAACTGAGGTCTAAAGTCAACTGACTACGTTTTTTTACATTTCTATGGACTACTTACTTATCGTAAATAAAAACACGCTGTTGGATTTTCGACGGTCTGCTCAGCGTTGAAAATTGAAAATCCAACAACACATGTTATTGAGGCATTCATTTACGTGTCACCATAGCCGTATAAAACGTGTCACCTAGTTTTAGTAAAAACATTATTCTAATTTAATTACTATTTTTGTTTTTACCCAGTGTCGCAAAGAATATTCTGTTTCGCCTAGAACGTATTAAAACGTTTCATGAACATGAACAATTTCATGATTTTGTTACCTACCTGCAACTCTGACTCACACGTTTCACAATTTTATTAGCAAGCTCTCAGCTTATTATTACGTCTTCGCAGACTGAATATACCTGCTTTTATAGTAAGCCCATGTACAGACGCCAGCACATCAAGCTACCCGAAACTGTAAAATTTTGCCAATAAACTTTGAACCTTATGCTTTAGCGTTATAGTTGAAAATCTATTAAAGAAATTTGACAGATTGTAGTAGCTTGTAGTGCTGGCGTCTCGTACGCCTAGAAGATTTTTGTTGCGCACTGGATTTTCAACGCACTGCTTACCACTGACACTGAGAGTATAAAATCCAACAGTGTGTTTTTTGATGCGTTGCCGCGATGGTGTGCTCTGCTGTTGCATTGTTAATATCGGCTCAAGAGTTGAAAATCCAGTGCGCACGAAAAAATCGTCGCGTAAAAACATCGCCCGTGCATTTGGGCTAAGTGAAGGTTCTTACGAAGTTTTTCTTCCCATGTAAATCTGACATTGGTACTGTGTAAATAGGTAGTTGCTAAAGTGTAAGATTGATTCGTTACACCTTATCGGGGTATATCTTAGGCGCCATCTCCACGAGCGAGAAATTCTCAGTGAAAGTCTCGCCGTGCCATCAAATTCAATATAAACTCTATGAATCAATCTCCACACGGCGATATCATCGCGACGATATGTTTTTGGCACCGCATGACTATCGTCGCGGTTTCCTCGCCCGTGGACATGGTGCCTTACACAGTCATAAAAGATCCATATTTAAACACCCATCCATTTACCACAGAGCCCGGAATCGCCGGCAGCGTCTAGAAACGGCATCTATACTAATAATAAAGCTGAAGTGTTTGTTTGTTTGTTTGAACGCGTTAATCTCAGGAACTACAAGTCGAATTTGAAAAAAAATCCACCCTAAACGCATGTCAGAGAATCCACCCTAAGCCTAGTTGGATAAACGGAATTAATAAAGGCTTAGGGTGGATTATCGGACATGCGCTTCTGCGTACCCTCTTGGGGTGGAGTAACCCATATTTTACGCCTCTGACATTTCTCTGAACCTTGGGGATCCCGGATGTTTGGAAGGCGTACGAGGTGACGAAGCCATTTCGCAGAGGCCCTTTAGACGTTGTCCCACCGACATTATTATTATTGTTATTTATGACTATATTACAAAACGCACATGCACAATTTAAATGCAGAAACACTTGTGTTTATAAGATCCAGCTCTTCAACGATCTAATTTTGTCTACAGACGCCGTCGTCCATTGCGCTGACCAAGACCACAGATGCCAGTATCAGTTTTATGATATTGGTAGTGCACCTGTGACCTGAGCCATGGAGATGTCACACCAGGCAGGGGCGGAGGGCGAGAGCCTCCTGCGACAGGAGAGGGGCGCCGTCGTCATGCCCGGCCAGAGAGGACGTAAGTACATAGAATATACGACAAGATGAATTTGCCGCGGTTTTTTTTTTGTACGTGTTTTCAGCTGCGACTACCAGCACCCTAATTGCGTAACGCACTTACAATCGCAATCCGAATAATTTTGAAGGATATTCCTAATCCAATGCTTCATATGCTTAAAATTTGTCTGCTCAACAACGTAAATAACGCAATGTATGTTACATTACATTGCTACTGTTAGTGTGTTACCCAATTACCCAGCTGTTTAACTAGTAACTGATTTGTAGAGGTCAGATAGGCAGTCGCTCCATGTAAAATACTGATATTTAGCTGCATCCGGTTAGACAGAAAGCCGACCCCAAGATAGTTGCAAAAATGCTTATAAAATGCTAAGCTGATACCGATTATGTTTTCAGCTACGATTATCGGAAATGTAGCCTTTAAGCACATTGCAGAAGAGATATTTTGCTTTTGGGAATCATCTCACCGCCCATTAGACCGCCCATTGTGTCACCCCTTTGTAAAGTTTCTATATTTATGTCTGTAATTATATGGTGTACATAATTCGCGGTCCAAATAGAGACAGATGGCCATCGATACCACTATGAAAAATTGAAATGATCATCTAAACGACCATGTCTAATCTAATGACCACGATGTTTAATTGATAAAAGACCTAAGTCTGTGTATAAGTTTCCTTTAAAGTTCCATAGACCGACCAATTCCTTGATACAAAAAAATCGTCTGGGCATACCTGGGACGCACTATTTTTTGTCGCGCTCTAGATTTTCAACCCTCGTTGTTGAGCGGAGCGTTGGGATTACAACAGACCGCATCTCAACGCATCAAAAAAATACTGTTGAATTTCCAACTCACGACGCTATGCAGTGCGGTGAAAATTCAGTGAGCCATAAAAAATCGCCCGTGTGTACAAGAGGTAAGAGGCTATAAGCACCACATTATTTCGACAGTCTATTCCTTTAACAAAATTAGCTTGACCGCTATCTTTCAGGAAGTATTTCCACTCCGATAAGCCATTCCGTTCGACCATGACATTATATCACGGGAACAGGAACCCGTTTATGCCAACAAAGTACACTCAACAGAAAAGATTTCAGGAAAAGGTGATTCATATTATATTCATAACATTACACTCACTGCATTGATATACCATGGACGGTCATGTCTCGTGTTGTGTGCCAAAACCATTTTAGAAGTGTCAAAAAAAAAAAGCGGCCAAGAGCGAGTCGGACTCGCACACGAAGGGTTTCATAACTTCCATACCACCGTAAAATATTTAACACTACATTTTTTTTAAACACCATTCTGGTATGGGAACCCCTTTAATTTTTAACTTTATTTTGTTTTTATTATTAGTTATAGTGGCTATAGTATTTACACACTCGGTGAACATTTCAAGTGTCTACCTGTTAGGGTTCAAACGATACAGCCCTGTGACAGACGGATGGACAGCGGAGCCTTAGTATTAGGGTCTCGTTGGCATGCGTTGACATGTGTTAGTGCGTTGCATGTTGTTGGGTTGCCTTGCTTGTGTACGGAACCCAAGAAAATATCTCTGAAATGAAATCACGTACCTACGTACGAGTCATCGTTTTAAAAAACAGTTTAAGGTTATTAAACCACAATCCTGTGCTAAATGCGTCGTGGATTGACCTTGACGATTTGATTTTCTTATCCGAATCTAAATTCAAGATCGTTTTTGGACGGTTTTAAGTCATACTATGTCTGAAAGTCTTAAACGGATTCATCGTATCAGCCTATAAAGTTCCCATTGCTGGGACACAGTTCACACAGGCCTCCTCTCGGCGAGAGAGAGTGGGCCTTATACCACCACGCGGGCCCAGTGCGCGTTGGTAGATGTGAAATGTCTTCGAATTTTTGGTTCTAGGATATGCTGGTTTCCTCACGCTGTTTTCCTTAACGGTAATGAGAGCAGTGGTGATGAAATAATTTACACAAAGTAAATCGCCTGTCCGGGGTTCGAACCTATTCCCTACAACTCGTAAGCCACGGCCGTTAGTTACCACTGGGCCATCACCACTGCCCTTAGTTGCGAAGTCTCCTCGAATATTTATTAACAAGAATGCGCAGTTGTAGCCCGCGAAATTCTATTTTTCATACGTTTTTTGCAATTTTCAGGTCAGTGTCTGGTTGTACCTTGATCAAAATATGGTTTGCGACTATGACAGGTACGTATTTACAGAATTATAATCATTAGAATCATTAATACATTTTTCTAAGTTAGTTCCATAAGAACAAATCTCTTATGGAAAAGTGCTTATGGGACAAATCTAACTTAAAGAGATATATTAATGATTCTAATGACTATAATTCTGTAAATACATATCTATTATAGTTGCGAACGTATATCTATAGTCGCGAATCATATTTTGATCACGATACAACCTGACACTGACCTGCAAATTGCAAAAAACGTAAGAAAATTTGAATTTCGCGGACTATCACTCACTGCGCATAACAGTGTACCCCGTAGGATTAGGCAGAGGTGTACCTATAGTACACCCACATTTCAGAAACAGCACCCTAATTGCGTAACACACTGTTACTCTCAATTTGAATCATTTTGAAGTATATTGCTAATCCATTGCTCCATATGTTCGAAAAATGTGTCTGCTCAACAACGCAATGAATGTATTTGAACTGTCAAAATGAAACCCATTGCTACTGATAGTGTGTTACGCAATTACCCCGCAGTTCACAATTTTTTTTGGGCAAAAGATTGTAATATTTCCTTGCCTTTTATGGTTAGGTAGATACTTCGTTAATAAAGCACTCTTTTCCATTTCTAAAGCTGACGTCATTCTAACAGCTACCTGAATTACTACTAAAAGGGGTCATGCAAAGCGATCCCAAGCAATTTAATTATAATGATTATTTCACAAAGACTACACCGACAAACACAAATACTTTTATGTGCCATTTAGCAGCACGAACTTAATATTTGCTCAACTGCATTGAAGTTAGGGTATTCATTTTGATCGTTGAAAGTAGCGGAAGAAAGGTAGGTTTAAATGTATACAAAAAAAGCGGCCATGTCTGACTCGGACTCACACACGAAGGGTTACGTAAAAATAATTACCAATATTATAAAACCTCGAAAAAAAAGCATGTTTATTTTTGTAACTTTATTTTTATTATTTGTTGCTATAGTGGCCCATAGTAGCACACACTCTGTGAAAATGTTTCAAGTGTCTACCTTTTACGGTTCACAAGATACAGCTCTGTGGCAAACGGACGGACGGACAGCGGAGCCTTAGTAATAGAGTCCCCCCGTTGGCACCCTTTGGTTACGGAACCCTAAAAAATAGTTGTCACGACTCACGACAAAGAAAAGGTATAGTTTCTAAATTGGAAAGTTACCAAAACCGAACATGCACCATCGAACAAAAAATTTGGGTATTTTGACAGTGGTTTGAATTGCCCATAACAAACTGTGCCGTTGACTTTGCTAAGCCCACTCTGTCTCCAACAAAAATAGTTGATTGCATAGCTGTGGCCTGTCCGTCTAAAATACTTGATTGAATAGCAAGTAAGTACAGTTTATATGTCGTGAGCGGTGGAATAAATGTTTATTCTTACCTGACGAGCAGTGGTAGCCCATTGGTAACGATCGCGACTTACGAGTTGTTGGTCGTAGGTTCAAACTTGCGTAAATTATTTCATCACCGCTGCTCTCAAACGGGAATGAAAACATCGTGAGGAAAACGGCATTTTCTAGTTCTAACTAGCCTGTATTGTCCTACTGCAGGGCAAAGGCCTCCCTCTCCCGTTTCCACACAATTCTGTCTTTTGCGAGTGCCAGTGTCTACGGTAGGAGTCAAGCTCGTCCCGCCATCGCCATCGTCATCTTCGTCTTGGCCTGCCGCGATGACGTCGTGCGTGTTCTAGAACCAAAAAATTCGAAGACAAGTGACATTTACCAATCCGCACTGGGCCCACGTGGTGGATTACGGCCCACTCCCTCTCAAAGAGAGGAGGCCTGCGTTCCAGCAGTGGGAACATTAGGTATAGGCTGATTATGCTGCATCAAAAAAAGTTTGATGATTTAGTCAAACTAATATTCTACCAATCAATGGCTTTTTTGATGACAGAAATACTGCTTGATAACCTAATGACTAAATATATGAATAACTATAAAAATAATGTTCGAATTTCATTATGTTGACTCAATTATAGTATTATTGCATGATAAATGATAATAATGCTAATGTTTGAATACATTTTGAATTACTCTAGAATATTGTACACCGTGTATTCATGCAATATCCTTCAAAATTATTCAGATTGTGATTGAAAGTGTGTTACTCAATTAGGGTGCTGAACTGCTGACTTTCCACCTGTGACAAACAATAAAAATGAATTTGAATTTAATTTCTTTTAAGTCACATTTGGCAAGACTTGTAAAGAAAATGCTGATTCATCCAGTATAAGCCAGTTTGACTCCATTAACGGCCAGTCCAATTCTGATTTTCACCCTTTTATTGGGGCATAATTATGCACCTATAATATAACTGGCTAATGTGCGTGTACTATATAGGCACACCTCTGCCTTACCCTTCGGGGAATCCTGTATTCCGTGATGTTGTTGTGTTAAGTATAATAAATCGTTTTATTTTTGTGTTATTGACGTTCGAAAATATTTTCGAAGTTAAAGTTGCTACAATCAGACTGCAGCAAAATGCAAATTCCATATAAGTTTTCTCATAAAACTTCAATAGAGAAACTTTGTCGTTATTTAATACTGCTATTACTTTCTTCGCTGTTATAAAGTCAGTTTTATGTCTACCTATTCCATTCCAACCTTCAAGTATTCTTTCCACTGTACCCTGGCGTGAATGGCCTGGCACTTCGGACCAACTCCCTAATCACATGTACCCTAATTGCGTAATACACCTTCAATCACAATCTGAATAATTTTGAAGGATATTGCTAATCCATTGCTTCATTTATTCGAACAATTTGTCTGCTCAACCACGCAAGTAACGCAATGAATGTTGTTGAACTGTCAAAATTAAAGCCATTAGAACTAAAGTATTGTTAGTGTGTTACTGATAACCCCGCTAAATTTTTTCTAAAACTCGATGTGCAATTTTTACGGCCGGATCATCCATTAAATATCATTGGTCAAATCAGATCATTTATTTGTTTGCAAAAATCGATATTTAGTACATACTACATAGATGTTTTATTATAATAGTCCTCCATGCCCTACCGCCACACGAGCATGCATGGGTCCCGGCTCCCGGCTGTCGTTCGTAGATCTTTGACAGTCGTTACTGGTAGTCAGATGCCTAAAAACCGGTCGTACCAAGGGGTATCGTATTACCCAGTAACTGGGTCGTGGAGGTCAGGTAGGCAGTCGCTCCATGTAAAATACTGGTATTTAGCTGCATCCGATTGATCTGGAAGCCGACTCCAAAATAGTTGGGAAAAGGCTAGGCACATTATAGTGTACAATGTATCTAACATTAGTGGCGCATGCGCATGTATATCAGATGTGTGGTCGAACAATGGCTCATAGTACAGACGCCAGCACATCAACCTACACCTAACTGTCAAATTTTCCCAATCAACATTGAACCTTATGCTTTAGCGATAAAGTTGAAAATCTATTACAGAAATCTGACAGATTGTAGTAGGTTGATGTGCTGGCGTCTGTACATTATTTACGAATGTCTCGCATGACGTGCATCATAAATGTTTTCCTTGCTCTGCAAAATATTATATTTCTATGCCACTAGACGTTATATCTGTAACGCCGTCTAATTTAAGCCGCGTATGCACTATGCAGAAATTGTTGGTGTACTCGCGTTGTGTCAACCTGAAACGTTGTTGGAAATATCACTATGTTGCAAAATAATAATGTGTACCGATTTCAAGGCAAAATTGGGCTACCTAACTTGTTTCTCGTTGAATTTTGGCAATAATATTGGGATGTAAAGTTGTCCACCATTGCAGCTATTTGGCAGGTGCTGTCAGGATCCCATGACTATCTTCTTCAATAGGTACATTTTTCACCTAATTCTGGTTCGGCCTTAGCCACGTATTTCCTAAGTTTCTGAGGAGGTCGCCTCTGTCCATCATTCTGATGATCGATCTACACATCTTTTACTGGTTTTTGGGTTCCAATAGAGCCTTTTCTTGTCTCTGGCATATAATAATGAGAGAAGAGAGCAGTGGTGAAACAGTGGTAACTGCTTCGACTTACAACTTGAAGGTCGTGGGTTCGAATCCAGGCAGGCGCTTTACTTTGTGTAAACTATATCATCACCACCGCTCTCAAGGCGGTGAAGGAAAACATCGGCAGGAAACCGGCATGTCCTAGAAGTAGAATACGGCCCAACCGTTCTCACAGAGAGAAGTCCTGTGTCCCAGCAGTGGGAAAATTATAGGCTGAGTATGTATGAGTATGTTTCACCATCATTTAGTTAGAGACTATTCCAAAAGGTTTATGTGTCTTATACATTATTATTAAACATATTATACCTACTGGCAGGGACATCGACGCATAACCTGTTACCATGGATGGGTACGCTAGGGGGTCTAGAATCATGTGCTGAATTAATGATTACAGTTTGCACGTCGATGTCACACAGCACACTGCCACACTGTTTAATATAGAAAACTCAATGTTTGGTGTAAAAACAGTGCGAAGCAGGGACGGGTCGCTAGTTTATTCTATTCTATTCTAGTCATTCCATTTCGAATTAGCAACTATTCGTGTAAACGTTGTTAGCATTTGCACTGTGGCAGCGGCATGTCCACATTGTGATGACGTCAATAGATCAATAAGAACATTTGTGATTGAATCAACACCGTCTGTAAGTAGAAACTGAGAATTTTCATTGCTTACTAGAACATTATCTATTTGTATATTATTGTTATCATCAGTATCCATGTTAAATCCGGTATCTCCATAAAAGTGTTTTTTTTTTATTACCAACGCATATAAACGCATTTTATTTGAACTGACTTAAATTAAATATAATTAAATTGACTTAAATTGAATTCTAATCAATTATAAGTGCGCTCCACACTTTTAGAATTCAATTTAAGTCAATTTAATTACTTTATAATTTTTAGTTCGTTTTGAAACCGTGTTTTTTAGTCTTTTTACGGACTAGCACTGCGCTTGCCGAAAGACAGCATTTCATTTTCATTTATGTATAGAAAATAACTCTAATCTTTAAAAAAAGCACCAGAGAGTTACTAATAAACCTGACAGAATAAATTTTCAAAACATTTTTACTGCCAAGATCAAAATTCATTATGCGAGTGACATTTAAATTAAGAGAAGGCTTTCGTATATAATTAAATATAAAGGTGTAGATGTTCTGCAGACTGACACAATGCAGAACCTGACCTTCGCAGGTCGATGTTCGGCGTGGGTTGAAGCCAGTTCAGGCTAAGTGCCTTTTGTTCGAGATATCCTACATACATAATATATGCGATGTATACTCACTTTCCTTTATGTTAGAGGAATTTGAAGAACGTTGAGTGCCTGTATGTGTAGGTTGTAATAATGGTTAGATAGGTCTTGCTCTATAAGAAAGGGGAAATTAGTTAGCATAGTACTGGCCGGCCAGCGTTGCCAAAATTTGGGTACAAAATCGGGGCGCCTAGTCACCAATGTACAGACGCCAGCACATCAACCTACACCTAACTGTCAAATTTTCCCAATCAACATTGAACCTTATGCTTTAGCGATAAAGTTGAAGATCTATTACAGAAATCTGACAGATTGTAGTAGGTTGATGTGCTGGCGTCTGTACTTATCTAGGTTATATTAAAGCTTATGTCTGTAGAATTGTTCAAAATAAGCAGGATTTTCGACATAAAAGTGTGCAGAACAAGGTACAGACCAAGCTACTACAATCTTTCAAATTTCTTTAATAGATTTTCAACTTTATTGCTAAAGTATAAGGTTCAAATTTGATTGGGAAAATTTGACAGTTTCGGCTAGCTTGATGTGCTGACGTCTGAACAAAATATTTTTATGGTTGTAGTTTGGTTGTAGTTGGCGCACATATTCCAATTCCTGTGACGAATTCTGGATAACCACTAACCGCGACCTTTTAGATATGCGAACCGCTTCCGGGAAAACTGCTGATTGCGATAAATTAACATGGCATAACTCGTTATTCTAATTCTTAATAATATTAAACATTGAAATGCTTGTCCTGCTTGGTTTAGTAAAACCGCTGAGTCGATAAATAATAAATACCTAGATACCTACTACAAATTGAAATGTTGCTAGCAAATTGACAACTGGTGAAATACAAATCCATGAGTAACGTACCTATACTACGTTAGTACTTATAGTTATTCTGTGCCTATACATATAAATGACTTTTAAAAACTTCAATCATGCCATCATGCTACCAGAGAAGAAACGAACATTATATCATCACAGTGTCATGGCGATTTCAGATCATTACCCACCCAACCCAAGTATAGATAGGATTCCTCAAGACGTTTTCTTACACCGAAAGTCAGAAAATAAATTATAATAATACTAGCCTGTTATTGCCCCGCTGCAGGGTAAAGGCCTTCTCGTACATAGAACTAGAAGGCACATTGATTCTCGTCGCCCGTTCTTGAGGCAGCTAAAGTCCCGCCATCTTATCTTCGAACTGCTGTGACCGCGTCTGGCTATTTCAGGACTACAGTTTTGCGATATACGGGCGATAGAAATCATAAATATTAAAAAGAGGGTGTGTGCTTTGACCACACGATAAATGTGAACTTAGACTGGAACGCGGTTCAGCGTCACCGACCTGAGCGTGATAGTTCAATTTCTTTCACTGTGAAGAAAGAGAGAAGAAAAAGCCGAAAGTGAGCCTAAAGAAGTTTTTACTTCAATAAAACACATCAAGCAATTACTATGAAGCGAAAATGATTTCACAATTGAGAAGGTCATAGGTTGATCACATCAGTTGAACAATGAAATCATATAATGCAAAGAGCAACGAGGAGTCTAGGCAATAAATCAAATGATATGAACACTGACGTTATCAATGAGGCGACGGACGTGAGTTACGATCAGTCTACTACATGATGTGGTCGAGCTGTTAAATAAACATTTGCTTACAACCGTGTACACCGTGTCAGTTGACGGGTTTACTTTTATGATGCGAACATGTGTGGGTTTATACGACCTATATTAACAACCTGTAACGTCCACTATGCTATTAGTAATATTGCCGCAATCACAGGATATTGATCTGTTAATACAGTACGTTCTTCTTCACTCTTGGTGATACAACCTCATGCTGTGGCGGACTGGCCAATTTCTTAATGCGGAAGCGTCAGGGTAGCCCGCTAAATTCAATTTTTCTTACGTTATTTTGCTATTTGCAGGTCTGTATGAGGTTCTATGTTGATCTAAATATGATTAGCGGCCTTAACAAATATTTATTGATGAATCATCAAAATTAAAAAAAAAAGTTAGTGTAATTGAATTTCGCTTGCTACCTTGGCGCACCCATCGTAATAAGCCAACCAGTAAGGTTGGTAGCGAGGCTGATTGACAGTGACACGGGAGTGCTGGCCACACTGTTGCGCGTCCGCAAGTATTGTCAATTATTGAGGCTCTTATCTTTCCCAGAATGTTGTTCTGAAAGTATTCGCGGATGGAGCTACCTGTCCTCTTCATCATTCTCCTGCCCTTTTCCCATCTTCGTAACGACAACCGTTTCCTCAGTAACATTCTATTTGTGGGTAATTCATTTCTCGCCTAGCTTCTACCAAAAAATAATTTATGCTGGTCACTACTCTAGTCAGTACGAAGTGGATTAGTGACAGAATAGACCTCAAGTATACGTGAAGAAAGTGCAAAAGCAACTCGTTTTAGTGTTGTCGTAACATGTCTCACGACATCCATGGGAAATTTGTACATTCAGGGTTATTTGAACTGGACTGGGGTTGAATTCCAAAACAGACCCTTTGGGTTAAGGTCGAAAGTCATTGTAAAAGCACACGTGCGTCAGAAAATGTTGAACATTTCGTGTATACCGTCCCATTAGCCTTTGGGGTATGCTTTAGGTCAAACTCTTAAGAGGATTACGCAGGGTTCGTAATAATTTTGGTTCTTCCACTTCACTTTGTTCTCGACATACATCGTCATGTCAGAGAGCTGTCCATATCTTCATTAAGGACGTCAGCCTACGCATATGATTAAGTACTTATATTTGATACAAGTTCCAATCACTCACTTTGACCTTACAAGTTTAGTGTCTTGGGTTCTTGGAATAAAATTAATCGAGTGTTATGTTATAGCTTACGAGCATTCCTTTACTCTCCGGTTTCATGATATCATAGGAAATTACACACACATACTATAACATCACGCGTTTCTTCTCCGAAGGCTTAGGCAGATGTGAAGGTACCTATAGTAGATCCATGTTCCGCCAGTTGAAAATAGGAAATTATCGGTCAAAATAAATGAGTGTACGAATATTTAATCAACCTAAGCCTTGTAGAGCCCATTGGTGTCATTAACAATTTCGAAAAAACCTGTTGTATTCTGGAAGTTTTTGAGGTGATATCGAATTACCTATCACGAGACTTCAGTAAACTTCTATGTTTATAAGTAGTGATATACAGTACAGTACTTAATATAATGTGATAAAAATAAAACGCGTATATAAGAAGTATTTAGATTCAGACTGGAAAACCTTATGGAAAAAATAGGTGTACCTAACCTACTTAAGTTTTAGCTGCTCGCAGAAAACAAGACAACGACGAGGCGGTAACACAAGATTTCGCCTACAACAAATCTTATAGCAACACTTGTAGCAAGCCGTTATTTCACAGATGAAGCCAGCCAAATCTAGAGTAGTGAAATCAAGTAGGTCAGAGACTCTTTATATATACTTTTTACATTTTTACGCGCAACCCTTCCTCGTAGTCTCTGGTCTTTAAGTCATTGTGTTTAGTGTCATGCATAGAGGAAGAATTGGTGTCATGTTTGGTGACTCCCGTTCCCTATCTAACGTACCTACAATTTATTGTTTTCGTTTTTTATTGTATATAATATCATTGTTTGTGTTTCATACAGTAATGGCTTAACTATTTTGTAGTGATATTGGAAGACTAGTGGAAGCACACTTGCTCAGTAAGTTTATAAAATACAATTTGTCATCGAAAATTTATCCATATCAAGATAAGCCACACAAGCGACGGATGATTTTAATTAGCCAGTGAAGTAAAATAAAGAGAAAATGTATTCTGTTCTAGTTTATAAATATTGACATCACATAGGTATCTTCTGGGCACGCCCGTTCCATCGTAAACCTCATCCATCGCTTTCCATCAAGCGAGATCGAGGTCAAGAGCAGGCCCATCCCGGCATAAAAAAAAAGAAATGCAATGTGTAGAAAAACACCGTCTATACGTAAATGAACAGCACCAGCGATACAACAATATTAAGCTTTTGGTGCCAGACGGTCTTGCTAAAGCATGATCTACATTAATTAGACGAGAAACATTGTAGACTCTGTATGTAATCTATTTTAGACTTGCGTTTACGTTTATGGCATAGTCCATTGATTGATATTTTTAGTAACCATTAGAATTATAACTTATTTGCAACTAACAAACAGACAGACTGTTATATTGTGGAATTATCACGGTGAGAAAAATTATAGGGTAGAGGAGGTGCATATTGAGAGGACGCCGGATAGAGAGATATGTATGAAGATATGCTGCGCCGACGAGAAATAAATTAGGAATAGGGGAGGGGCAGGAGGGTGATGATCACAGCATCTTGTTCTACTCAATAAAAATCTTAAACTCATTAATTCACTGACAGACAACGCATAGTCTAAACTGTTGGGTTTAGAAGCATGAAATTGCGCAAGAGTTCCTTTAAACATCGAAGATGGAATAAAGGAAGGATTTTTTGAAAATTCACCACCTAAAGGGGTTAAATACGAAGTTTGTCTGGAAATTCGTCATTTTTGCCGATGGGAAATCCCATAGGGCACATGGCTTGTTTTTGTATCTGAAATTACAGTTTGTAAACGTTTAACACCAATACTTGGTTCTACATTATTTCGGAAGAGGTCTATGAAGTGTACCAGAAAGGTGTGGTCAAAAGGAGATAGTACAGCTACAGACCATCGATCTGAATAACTCTCTTCATGGGGCCATCATCGTATCGCGAAAAAATAGTCAGCCGTCTCATACATCTAGGTCGAGTAGGTATTGAAGTTTTGTATGGGACAGTTGACATTTTATTTGCGATTATGATTGATGGTCTGTACCACTGCCTTTCCGGTACAGCCAGAACGAAGACATCTACACGGTGTAGATGCCTTCGTCCTGGCTCTGCTCATAATAAACCGTAGGTTGACTTTTATTAAAGCCATTTTTTCTGAACAAGTCATATTTTTTGTGACATTTTTTCCAGCTCAAAGCCAGGTATTAAATATTTGGCCCCCAGTATGCCATAAATATGGCAATACATTTTTATTGGCTCGTAACTTAGTTCCTAGGATTTACCGCGTTCGTACGCTCGCACGCAATATTCTTAATAAATTATCATCAAAATATTTGAATTTTCGCTTTTCGAATTTTCTTTGTTAACATTATTTCGTTGTAGTTTATTGTACAGACGCCAGCACATCAAGCTACCCGAAACTAAAATTTTCCCAATCAACCTTAAACCTAATGCTTTAGCAATAAAGTTGAAAATCTATTAAAGAAATTTGACAGATTGTAGTAGCTTGATGTGCTTGGCCTCTGTACGATATATTATGATGTTTTAGTACATTAACATATTAATTTATTCCGGAAAAACGTAGATGCTTGCTGATACAAATTTCTTCATTGACCCAATTTTTCTTACGCGTGTCAACAGCGTAGTAAGTAAATTAGATCAAGGTTGGATTACTGAGTTATCGGATGCCAGATTGTTGAGACTACAATTTAATATATGGAACGATAAAAATACATGTAAAAGGGTCACGTGTAAAGCGTTTAATGTAAGCACGTGTCAATTTTTTGTACTTGTGCGAGTGTCAATGACTGCGCATCTTTATATTGCTTCTGTTCGCATGTTTTTTTTTTTTTGTCTTAACATAAGATATATTATTCTATTACACTTGGCAATAGATACGAGTAGCTTTCCATTAGTTAAATTAATTTTAGGAATCGGATCAGTAGTTCCGATGATGACCCCCACATTCTAACGCACACGTTTTGTAAAAATCATTACCAGAATTTCTAATATCGGATTTAAATGAATTATACAAGTTTTTTCTCTAATCCATCCAAAGGTTGTCTTTAAAAGATCGTGCTTAGCGATAAGACCGCCCATTGTGTCACCCATTGTAAAATTTCTATATTTATGTCTGTAATTTATATGGTGTACATAATAAAGAGTACCTATTCTATTCTATTCTCTCTTTCAGCTTAACGTACTGCTTTAACTTTACTTTTCACTCCACTCATGAGCTTTATCCTGTCACGCATATTGCGTTTACCATTATGCGTATTTTGTGTGGTGTTCCTGTTCTACGAGAGAAAGTATGCAACGGAGTCTACTGGTCCGTGTTAGTTTTCAATTAAATGATATAGAACAGTTATTGTCAACGTAATAATAGTTTCTATGTTAATTAATGTAATTGGTGTTGCACCGTTTTAAATAAGTATACTTAAATAAATAAAAAATTCGATTTGTAAAATTACCAAATAGTATGAGATTTTCAGCTCTTTCATTGGCAAGCGACCTTTTTTTTTTGATGGGAAATCATCTAATGATTCCTCCCGCTCTGGGTGGAGCGGAAGGGAGTGTCAGACTTACTGACTAAGACCCACCCGTGTTCCTTCCTTAGCCCTTTATTTTCCGGAGCAGCGGTAACCCTTTCGGACGATTCCGCTTGGCAAGCGACCGTCAAGTATACTTTTACTATTCAATCTGATATATATTATGTAGTTGTTAATAAGATTTCTGTCTATAATCCTCTATATCTTCCCATAATCTAATTACCGAGTCGGACTGGTCGCTTTGATATAGTCGCACTGTAATATATTACTATCCATACTAATAATATGTACAAATGCGAAACTGACTGTTGCCTTTTCACGTCAACAATAGAACCGATCGTTATGAAATTTGACAGATGAAAGCCTCATAGTCGTAGCCTGTGACCAGGAGAAGCACATTTTTATAAAATAACTAGCTTCTGCCCGCGATTTCGTCTGCGTGAAATTTCTTGTTCCCCGTACCACCCTCCCGCGCTTTTACTTCGCTTAGCGTTCTTTCTGACTTTTTTCTTTTTGCTCGGCTCCTAAAGGTCGTAGCGTGATGCTGTGGGGTCTGTTTTACGATTGGTTTATCATGATACTATTTTATTTTTATTAAATGTTTTTGAATAAGTCTTTTCTTTCAACAATACACAATTTTTTTTTCTGGCTTGTAATATGTACCAATACAGCTAACTGTGCGACAAAAGACTAAGCGTTTTACGGTTTTCCTACGTTTGGGCAGCGCCTTAAGAAATTATGAAATACAAAATACACGCAGATGGTGTCGCGGGCAACAGCTAG
Organism: Hydraecia micacea; assembly: GCA_914767645.1. Taxonomy (NCBI): domain Eukaryota; kingdom Metazoa; phylum Arthropoda; class Insecta; order Lepidoptera; family Noctuidae; genus Hydraecia; species Hydraecia micacea. The sequence goes on from OU611798.1 coordinate 4,896,579, forward strand.
TTTCCATCGATTGCCTTGACATTTCCGTCTTTGAGTATCATCATTCTCCTGCCCTTATCCCAATTTATTTGTGGTTGGCACAAAATGTCTTTTTCTTTCATACTTCTCTATTAGTCGTCATCTCGATACTCAGCTCCTTTCTAACCATATCATCATTCACACAGTCCATCCATCGTTTCTTTGGTCTTCCCCTACTCTTATAGCCATCGACATTCATCTCCTCACGACATTTTCCTCATTCCTCTGTATCATCCTTATCTTTAAGTATACAAATATTTGTGATAAGTGGAAAGTTCCGTGTTGGTAGTTACAAAATGGGTACAAATTGATCAGAAGTTTTCGTTATCTGATATGCTAATAGTGGGTTGGTTGTCTATCATGGGGTTAGAGTATTATGTATGTGTGCATGCACGTGATCAAACAAGGCTTTGACCTGATTTGGGCTGATATAATTCTGAATATAATAGGTTAAGGTGAAAGTGATGCAATTACTTTTGAAACGAAAAGGAAGAGTGATGGCTATAATGTGCGTGCGCTCGGAATAAAACGACGTATGCGCCAAAACGAATTTACTCCTTTTTTAACAAAATAAACGAATTAAATTTAAAACTACTTTGGGTAAACTTTGATATGATAATTCTCTATGTTTTAAAGTAAATTCCATTGAATAACTCTTAAGCATTAGGTACGCTGTGATGTCGAAAAAAGTAAAGAAATAGATATAACTTTGCATATTTTTTGTAACGAGAAAAAAATATTGAATCGTGTATTACTTTTACATGATACTAGACCAAAGAGTTAAAAAACATATACCCAAATGTTAAATTCCTATTCCACATAAGTACCTACTTAACAAGTTACACGAAATAGAAAAACCAAATTTTTTTCAATATATCACCATAAAATTTGACAAAATGAGTTTTACATAAGATACATTGTGGTTGTGGGTTGTACAGGAAAATGTCGTGAGCAAAGTTGTTATTATGAATGTGAATGGCGAAGGAATGAGGAAAATGTGAGGAACGTTTTGAATAATATGAATGGTCATGGCTATAAGAGTAGGGGAAGACCAAAGAAACGATGGATGGATTGTGTGAAAGATGATATGATATGGATAGAAAGAGAGTGACTACCGAGATGACGACTAATAGAGAAGAGACGAAAAATACCTGTTGCGTCGACCTCAGAGAAATTGGGATAAGGGCAGGAGATTGGTCACGATTTGGTGATAGTAAAAGATTGAATTTATTTGTTTTTAATAATTCTGTGAATCTTTGTAGTATCTTGAAACATTCAAACTTACGACATTGCTAACACTGTCGTCGTAAAAAATAAACTCCTGAAAACATTTGTAGTTCCTAACTCAATTATTTGGAAAATAGATAGCCAAACTACGCCCTCAACAGCCTAAAGGCTCAACGGAATATGAAATGTAATCTAACACACACCCTATAACACAAAACACCGCAAAACTTACTTAGACTTTCAAAACAGACGAAGACCTTACAGATGAAAAAAAAAGCGGTCAAGTGCGAGTCGAACTCGCACACGAAGGGTTCCGTACTCCCGTACAATATTTAACACTACATAATATTAAAATTAACGCTTAATACTTTAGGTTAAAAAAGACACGTTTTTTGTAAGTCCCCATACAAGAAACATGTCCCTATAAGTTTCCTACCATAATAAGCATAATCAGCCTCACGATGTTATCCTATAAATTTCAACTTACCTGATTTTATTTTTATTGTTGTTATAGCGGCCGTACTATTTATTTTTATTTATTTTACCATTTATGTACACACATATATAAACAGACAAGAAAAAAACAGAACAGAAAAATAGGTACAAAGGTGATGCTTATTTCATAAGAAATCTCTTCCAGCATACCTGCGATAGGACAAGAAATAGAACATAGACGTACTCTTTCCTCGCCTTCACTAAGGATGAATATCTTCCACAAGATGTTGTCTCCCGCAGCTATTCAATCTCGGTAATCTCATACCAACTCGTTTCCGCCTTCCCACTGACCTATAATATACGAGAAGTAGGGTAACCATGTTTACTAGACCGTTCAGGATAAAAGGGATTCAATATTCATCGTTATCGACTCTAAGAATGGTAAACATAAGAAGACGAACTCTGTGGTAGCCTTTTTAATTTCATTACAATAAAATTTTTATTTGATTACTTTAATCCCGGTCAAGCTCCGCGCAACGCCTATTGGCGACAAAACAATAGAAAATCAATTGTGTCTCATTAGCGGAGCTTGACAGTTTAATTATAAACTTATAGGTATTAAATTAATGTCGCTTTTGAATTCAAAGGTTTATGTGTATACATTATTATTATATTCATGATTATTAAACTCACAAAGGGCTTTGAAGCATACCTACCTGTCCGCCATAGTGATTTTTTTTTCAAAATGGCGGCCTCATTAGAAAACATGGAAGAACAAACTCCGTAAAGTGTCATGTTTCCGAGATATTAACGTTCAAAGTTGACCACGCGTCATCCCATTTTTTTTTTAACTTAAATCTAATTGATAGCGCAATTCTTGAGGAAGGTTATAGGCTCTTTAATATCACGCTACGACCCTTATGGTATAAGAAAATTCACGCGGACAAAGTCACGACCAAAAGCTAGTAATAAATAATTCTCGATGTTTTTTCAAGTCGTATCTGTGCGGAGCAAGGGCGGGTCACTAGTTGAAGATAAAAGGGATTGAATATTCATCGTTATCGATACCGAGAGTGATAAAAACAAGAACTATTGAGTAGTAGCCTTCTTAATTTTATAACAATTTTTATTTGATTAACATAACATCGTTACATCACGCCTGTTTTCCCTGAGGAGTTAGGCAGAGGTGTACCTATAGTATACCTAAAATAGCTTCTGCCCTCGACTTCGACCGCGTGAAATTTCACCCTCCCCCCATTCACTCTCTTACGGTTGGAATTTCGAAAAACCCTTTATTAATACTGTTACGAGCTTGGGGTTCGTGACAATAAAAACTGCCGATTTAATAACCAAAAATAAACACTTTAATTAAATAACACCAATAAAACACAAACACACTAATTATAAAACACAATCGCACTACTGATCACTCTTGAAGATCGCTTCGAATGTTATCGCTTGTATCGCAGAACCAATACTGACTCGGTCGCGGCCCATACCGGCCTTATATAGGGTCTCAGATAGTTCCAGAACTTTCTACTGTAGAAACATCTAGAATGTTCGAGTACATACCGGTCCCGACTGACCCGACGTCGACAGTTCTAGAATGTTCTAGTATCGAAAGTTCTGGAAGCATCTCGACCTACTAGTTCTGCTACTCGATACTAGATGGCGCTAGTGGTAGCTAATGTCGCCATCAATCGTGGCGCGCAACACTGCCCCCTCCTAAGACATGCTCGTCCCGAGCATTATCGGCCCCATAATAACGCGCCAATCGATCCACATGGACGATCTTAGGAGTTCCTCTTGCACCTTTCTGTATCCGGTAGGTTACGTCATTGATCTTTGTCACAATCCGGTACGGTCCGTCCCATTTAGCTTGAAGCTTAGGAGATTTCCCTTTGCTGCGGACTGGATTGTGCAACCACACTAGTGAACCTTCGTCAAACCCTTTATTGTTCATTTTGCGGTCATAACGGGTTTTCATCTTTTCAGACATTTGCTGGCCTGATTGTCTGACGTGCTCATAAATGTCATTCATTTTGTTCCGCAAGTCATTCGCATAATCGGTTATACTGCGTGGGGCATCAGGTGGTATTCCGGTGATCAGGTCTGCAGGCAGCCGTAATTCCCTCCCAAAGTTTGCGAAAGCTGGCGTCACCGATGTACTTTCGTGAACAGCACTTCTATATGACAACAAAAACGGTTGTATGTGCTTGTCCCAATCTCGTTGCCGATTTTCCACAACTTTTGCCAGGTATCTCTCCAATGTCTGATTAAATCGTTCCACCATTCCATCCGATTGTGGGTGGTAAGAAGTTGTTCTCGTTTTATGAGTACCCATGACTCGGCAAGTTTCCTGGAATATTTGGGACTCAAAATTCCTTCCCTGATCGCTGTGAATCTCCAAGGGTACTCCAAAACGGCAGAAGACTTCATGAACCAGTTTATCTGCAACTGTTGAAGCTTCTTGGTTTGGAATGGCGAAGACTTCCGGCCACTTAGTGAAGTAATCCATTACAACCATGAAATACTTGTTACCACTTTCACTTTCCGGAAACGGCCCCGCAACGTCAAGGGCTATCCTCTCCCATGGTGCACCAACATTGTACAATTTCAATGCACCTCTACTACGAGTCTGAGGTCCCTTTACAGCTGCACAACTCGTACATTTGCGACACCAGTCCTCGACATCGTCCCGACAGTGGACCCAGTAAAACCGTTCTCGTATCTTCAGTAGAGTCCGTTTTACTCCCAGATGGCCTCCTGAACAACCATTATGGTACAGCTGTAGAACATCCGGTACTTTAGCTTTAGGGACAACCATTTGCAAATGACAGCTGTCCCCCCGAGCATTTTCCCATTTACGGCACAGGACTCCATCCTGAACCACCAAGCTGTCCCATTGGGCCCAATAGCTTTTTGTGGTCGGACTCATCGCTGAGACGTCGCTCCATCTGGGCTTAGGTGCACTGGCCTTCATCCACTCTAGAATCGGCTTGAGGTCTGAATCTTCCTGCTGTGCACGTTGTAGACTTTCTTTCCACTCATCGCTGAGGTCTGTTCTGAGCATCCTCACAGGTACCACTTCCTTACCCTCTTGCCTAGTACAATGCTTGCAGTCTTCAGGACAAGGTCTTCTTGATAATGCATCTGCGTTGCCATGAGATTTCCCGCTGCGATGTTCGACCACAAAGTCGTATTCCTGCAGTAGCTCAATCCATCTCGCAACTTGTCCTTCTGGATTTTTGAACTGCAATAGCCATTTCAGTGCAGCATGGTCAGTTCGTAAATGGAATTTCCGCCCCAAAAGATATTTGCTAAAATGCTGCAATGACTTTACCACAGCAAGCAATTCCCGTCTCGTGACACAATAGTTCCTTTCCGGTTTTGACAAAGACTTGCTGAAGTACGCTATCACAACCTCTTGATCACCATTCCGTTGAGACAACACACCACCAAGTCCTATGTCACTTGCGTCTGTGTCAACTATAAATTCCTTGCCTGCATCAGGATACCCCAAAATAGGTGTTTTACACAGTCGGTCCTTTAACTCCTGGAACGCGATGTCGCAACTTTCATCCCAGCAGAAATGTCGCTTCTCCTCGGTTAGCTTGTGCAGGGGTTTGGCTATATCCGCAAAGTTCTTAACAAATCGCCGATAATAAGAGCACAAACCCAAAAAGGCTCTAACCTGCGTCTTGTCTTTTGGAACTGGCCAATCCTTGACAGCGGCGATTTTCTCTGGATCCGTGCGGATACCTTCTTCCGACACTACATACCCCAAAAAGCTAACTTGCCGTTTGAATAGTGAACATTTCTTTGGACTCAACTTGAGGTTGGCACTCTGGATCTTCATGAGCACCCGTTCCAGGTTTTGAAGATGTTCTTCAAACGTACGGCCTACGATGATGATGTCATCCAAGTAGACCAGACAGGCATCGCCAATTAACCCGGTTAGTACAAGTTCCATCAGCCTTTCGAACGTTGCCGGAGCGTTGCACAATCCGAACGGCATAACTTTAAATTGCCACAGACCCTTTCCTGTCGAGAATGCTGTTTTCTCCTTGTCCTTAGGATCAATTTCGACTTGCCAGTAGCCACTTTTCAGGTCCAGCGTGCTAAACCACTTTACTCCAGTAAGCATGTCCAGCGTGTCATCTATTCTTGGTAAAGGGTAGCTGTCCTTCTTCGTAACGTCATTCAGACGACGATAGTCAACACAAAACCGCATGCTGCCGTCCTTCTTTCTTACCAGCACTACAGGTGAACACCATGGACTAGATGAAGGTTCAATAACACCATCCTTCACCATTCCCTCAATCATGGTTTCCACTTCCTTTTCACGTGCTACCGGTAATCTCCTTGGCCGCTGACGGATAGGCAATTCTTCTCCTGTGTGTATTTTGTGTTGAACTAAGCCAGTCTTCCCGATGTCAGCATCGTTTGACGAGAAAACATCGGCGTACTTGAGTAACATCTTCTTCGCCTTTACCATTTCGTTTTGGGACAGAGCGCTGTGGCAGTCTCCTAAAAGTGTGGACACTTTCGTTTGTGCATCCTTGCTGAGGGTCCCAGTCGATAGATATTGGCATCGACGCAACCAATCCACTTCCTCGCAAGTACCAACTAGTGTGCCTTTTTCTATGATCTGTTCCTGATCACAAAGGTTCAGCACACGTACCCCTGAGATGTCGGTGGCTCTGACTAAAGTTCGTGCCACTTTCCATGGAAGGTCACTGTCTACCCTTTCCACGAGTACACAACGATGAGTTTGCCCAGGATTCCGAGGAAGACTAACCGGCACCATCGTTTCTGATCTCGGCGGAAGTACAATCTTCTTAAGGCTGTACACATTCCCTGGTAACGCCCCTTCCATAAAAAGTTCCTCTTGTCCACATTTCAGAACACCTTGCTTGACGTCTATCTCACAACAATTCTTCCTCATAAAGTCAAGGCCCAAGATGCAATCGTCCATTATATCAGCCACGATGACATTATGCAGGTAGAATCTATTGCCTAGCTTCAACTCCATCTTCTTCTCTCCATGGACGGGTATGCGCTGACCGGTGGCTGTTACCAAATTAATGCGTTCTCGGTTGTATGCGGAGTCCCCAAGGAACCGACTTGTAAGTTGGGAACTAACGACCGTACGAGAGGCTCCTGTATCTATGGTCAGCTTACAAGGCGTTCCGTTGACCTCGCCCTTGATGATTAAACTGTTCCCGTCATGGGTTTGCGTGATCGAAATCCTTGGGGCTCTTTGAACACCAGCCAGCACCCGCCCCGCAGTCCTGGCTATTACTCGTTTCCCTGCTGCTGGTGCTGGGCGGTGCTGTTAGCCGCACTGCCCTCTGGAGATCGGCCGTCTTCTCTTTCTGCAGTCCGCTTAGGGCAACTGGATCTAAGGTGGCCCCTTTCCCCACAGCCGTAGCACCTAGGACTGTATCCTTTATTGCGGTCGCGAACTGTAGCCGCTGCAACCTCCCTGACGCGATGGGAACGATGATCCTGCCGCACAGCTTCCACCTCCAGTGCATGGGCCAAGGCGTCCTTAAGTGTCCCGTGATGACCGAGCCTCACAGCAGCTCTAACTTCAAGGTCGCGGATGCCATCGATGAATACCTGCACCAGGTTCCCATGAATAAGCGCAGGTACAGACTGGTATGCTTTCCGAACCAGCTTCTCCACTTCAAGGGCCCACTGCTGCAGGTTTTCATTACTGCGTTGCACGCGATCCTTTAGCTGCGCACGAAACACGTGTTCCAGGTGAGCGTCGCCATACCGAGCCTCCAATGCCTCAAGGAGCTGCTCGTAAGTCACTTCCTTACCGAGAGCTTCCAGGACAGTTAAGGCCTGGTCACGCAGGCCTAGGGTGAGGGCAGTCATGGCCTGACTTTCATTCCACCCGTTCGCCTTCATGACAGCCTCAAACTGGATTTTATAGGCGGACCAGGAAGAAGTTCCGTCGAACGGTGGCACTTTGAACCCACGTAGCGTAGGTGTTGTAGCTACGGGAGCTGCGATTCCATCCTCAAGTTTAAGGCAATTCAGCGTTTTCTTCACGTCAGCCATCACGTTGTCAACCCGATTATTCACTTGGTCGATTCGGGTTTCAGCTTCCAACAGGCGGTTGTCATGTTGGGCAACCTTATCCTTCACCTCCTTCATGTCTTTCCCGAAGGTAGCGTGAAGGTCCTTCATAAGGAGCATCTGTTCTTCCTGGCGGCGGGCCTGTTCCTCCTTATCACGCTGGAGCTGTTCTTCCAGCCGACGAGCCTGTTCCTCCTGACGGCGGGCCTGTTCCTCCTTGTCCCGCTGGAGCTGTTCTTCCAGCCGACGAGCCTGTTCCTCCTGACGGAGGGCCTGTTCCTCCTGACGGCGGGCCTGTTCCTCCTGACGGCGAGCCTGTTCCTCTTGACGGCGGGCCTGTTCCTCCTTATCGCGCTGGAGCTGCTCTTCCAGCCGACGAGCCTGTTCCTCCTGTCGGCGAGCCTGCTCCTGCAGCATCATCATGAGAGCAGCCAAATCTGGTGCTGATGATCCTGGAGCAGCTGCGGACGGGCCGGCCTCCGTGGTCGGCAGCTGGCCCTCCGACATCTGTGGCGCAGCTCCACCAAAACGTCTCTGGTCCGTCTCCTGTTGGCGTTGACTCCGGGTACGGATACCCTCCGTGTCGTCTTTGGGTAAAATCGGCATGATTTTAATCCTTGCTTCTGACACCAATTGTTACGAGCTTGGGGTTCGTGACAATAAAAACTGCCGATTTAATAACCAAAAATAAACACTTTAATTAAATAACACCAATAAAACACAAACACACTAATTATAAAACACAATCGCACTACTGATCACTCTTGAAGATCGCTTCGAATGTTATCGCTTGTATCGCAGAACCAATACTGACTCGGTCGCGGCCCATACCGGCCTTATATAGGGTCTCAGATAGTTCCAGAACTTTCTACTGTAGAAACATCTAGAATGTTCGAGTACATACCGGTCCCGACTGACCCGACGTCGACAGTTCTAGAATGTTCTAGTATCGAAAGTTCTGGAAGCATCTCGACCTACTAGTTCTGCTACTCGATACTAGATGGCGCTAGTGGTAGCTAATGTCGCCATCAATCGTGGCGCGCAACAATACATACCTACTCTTCACTTCACAAAAAACACTCTCCAAATTTCATGGACCAGCGGTTTAGGCTGCGCGTTGATCAGTCAGTCAGGACTTTGAATTTTATAATACAGGGTCCCATTAAAATAGATGGACAAATTTTAACACAGCGCTCAGTACGTCTAACCAAAGATATCCAAGCAAGAAAAAGATTTTATTTTGACCTAAAATAATAAATTGCCGGCACATTCGTGTATTTTCGTTAGCTAATTATTTTTCTTGTAAGTATCTAATGCGTTTGTCTTACATATTTTTTCACCATCGTCCATATTTGGGTGGTCTGAATGATTTCTAACAGTTGGTCCATCTATTTTAATGGGACCTTATATATACCTATAAATTTTACCAATTCTTTATGTTCAAGTCCCATGTAATAGGGGGCGAGCTTATTACCATCAACCGGGCACAAATCCGGACTCGGGTTGCTACTGGTTAATTTCAGAAATAAAAACCCAATAGGTAACACTTATGTCTGACCTGGCAATCGAACACAGGATCTCATGCTCAACAGTAGCGCTTGCGACAACTAAAACAACGAGGAATAAATTATAAATACGTCAATTGGCCTTGTCAAACAACAAAGTCTGTTTCTGACAACCCTTAGCAGAAAATTCCATACAAATAATCCCCATTAGGCCCAAAACACCGATTCATAATTTCACAGGTTGTTGAAAACGTGAATCAATTTATCTATCAGTTAGTTCAAGCGTGATTATTATTGTGTTATTTGGAACGTGATATTGTCATGTGGGCTTTTTATCGGGTCACCATCAGTGCACCTGTGCCTATGTAGCGTGTGACCTAAGTACTTTGCAACTCATTAAATAATAATTATTTTACCGTTGTTACTGTTACTTGTGTGTTGTACAATGGCGAAGAGTATATAGTTTATAGGATTTCAGGGCGACAGGTGGAAATGTGGTAAATATTGAGCTAAAGCGTTGGATTCCTAGGAAAGCCGTTCCGTCATATTATAGCGGCCGTCATGACAATCCTATCATTTTCATCAGTATTTGATATTAAGGTTTCTAAAAACGCTATATATTTGGACAGCCGTCATTTGTGTGACAGTTCACCGCTTTCTTAGGAAATCGAAGTAAATGGTCAAATACAAAACAAAAAAAAAAAACTAGTTCTTTACTGTTTTCCTTCAGAAAAACCCCATTTACTTAATTTGCAATGATTTTCTATTTGAAAACCTAACCCTTTGTCATTATTTATCATAAATTCTTAGGATAAACTTCCTAAATACTGCAACTTGAGAACGTTTAACGACAAATAATTATGTGAAATTCAGTTCCTAAAGCTGCAGAGCAGAATAATTTGATGGAATTTCTAGCGGCTTCCAAACTCAGTCAAGCATGGTGCCTCTAGCGATAACTTCTGAACTACTTGAGCCCAGTACACACGCATTGTTTGCTCACTGCATTTACCCAAGATAAAGGCGCAAATAACTCGAGTAGTCGGTTCCTACGATAATAGGGACGGCTTATGTTAATCACCTGGTGATTAGTTAAAAATTTACTGACGTTTTGGGAGCAAAAATGTAAGTACCTATGTAGTTAGTTTGTAAGCTTTGTTGGAAATTAGAGTTGAAAAATCTGTTGTTAATCATAAAAAAGGCGAAAGTTTGTGAGTGTGTGTGTGAGCGTTTATATGTTTGTTACTTCTCCACGCTCAAACGGCTGGACCAATTTTGATGAAATTTTGTATGGAGGTAGCTGACACCCTGGATTAACATATAGGCTACTTTTTATCCCGATATTCCCACGGGATCGACACTTATGCGGGTGAAACCGCGGGGCGCAGCTAGTATTAACATAAGTGCCTTACCTAACTGCTTTAAAAAAGGGCTTTCGTTTAATAAGGCACCTATTCAGGTAACATAATACCAGCCTATTATTGCCCCACTGCAGGGCAAACGCCTTCTTTTTTTTTTTTTTTCTTTAAATTTTAGGGACTTTTATAACGCACAGCGCATGTCAGTCCCATCGTAACCTAACACAAGTACACATCAAACTAATGAGATTAATATGTCAGGGCCATAAAGTCGAACAACTTTCTCGCATCTTCAGAGCTCGGGTGAGATAGTATTTGGTGGAATGTACCTATATCGTTCTTGTTCAACTTCAAAGCCCTGAACAACTTACTCCTATCAGCCTCAAACCGAACACATTCCATCAACAAGTGATGCATGTCCTCTACAACTCCACACACCTCACAGTTGAAAAAGGCCTTCTTAGAAAGAGAAGGCACGAGCATTGATCACCAGGCTTGCTCAAGGTACAGGTAGGTACACATTTTTTTTTCTGATTTAATATCAGTAGTTAATGTTGAGCTATGTATTCTTCTGTTGTTTCATTTCATTGTTGAAACTGATTAGAAAAGTTTCCTTGAATATAATTTAAGTACTTACTGAAAAATGTATTCATGATTACGGGCTATAGCCGCTATGTAGCATGAAAAATTAGGTACGATTAACAATCTGAAAATACGCCTTGTTTCATTTTTATTATCCATAGTAATTTTATTATATTTGTGTGTAGCCTACACTAACATTATACAGAGATAAAGTTCGTAAGTTTGAATTTAGGAGATAATCTCTGGAAATTACTGATACGATTTCGAAGATTCTTTCACTGGTTGAAAGTTACACTATTGCCGAGTAGGTACGCGGGCGAAGTCACGGGCATAAACTAGTAGGTAAGATAAAACGGTAATCTTGGTAACGTAATAATGTAACAACTTGATCTGAGCAACCAATTGACCTTAGTCAATGCAAATATACAGTAATCATAGATCTTCAAATGTTGTCATCTTGTAATTGCGTATCGCCTTACCTAATCGATACCACTATTAGCATGTTAATTATTATTTATTACTTCATAAATGGACATCGGAATAAGAAAGCTGTCACTCCTGTTCCTCATCATCATTATCTAGCCCTTATCCCAATTTTATTTGAAGTCGGCGAAACATGTCTTTTTCTTCCATACTTCTCTATTAGTCGTCATCTCGGTAGTCATCCTCTTTCTAGCCATATCATCTTTCACACAGTCGATCCATCGGTTCTTAGGTCTTCCTCTACTCTTATAGCCTAACATTCATATCTATTCAAAACATTCCTCACGAAAGTTGTCCTAATTCCCTCCATGACAACCGATTTCGTTCTTAATAATCATAAAAATTTTAAGGTTTCGTTAAAACGATGTTATTAACTTTTTCGAACTGACACATGCTTGCGTATTATGAAAACAAATTTTCGTCACCAAAAAGGTTTTAGTAAACAAAAGCAGCAGTCCTCGGCTTTGTAATACCTACACTTGAAGAGTAATATTTATTTATCGAATTCAGCATATATTGAACTGAATACAGCACACGTGTAATTTTGTTGATTGCAAATTGAATGATATACAGTTGGTCGTTGACCTAGTGTTTTGAGACGATTTGTCTTTGTTTTGGTGGGAAGGTAGTTAGGTAGGTACTCTTTGTAAGCGACGCAACTCGCATAAGAACTTTTTTTTATATTTTTTTGTAAAAGATCAAATACCTTTTGTTTTCGTTTTAGCTCTCAAATTGATGTGCATTTTTTGTTATGTTAACTAATCCTCACGGCATTTTCCTCAATCCTGTCCCTTTTAATTGAAAACCTAACTTTCTATCCTTTGAAATAGCTGTCATATTAGTGCGCTTAACATAACAAAATAGCGGTTTTCTCTTGATCTTATCACGAAATACTCGTAAATCATATTTAAAACATGCACATGATTAATCGTCTAACTAAACCACATAATTATGCGTTTGTTTCCTGCATAATAATACATATAAGCATCGTATTACAAAATATGAAAATACACAAATACGATATATTAGACTTGGCAGAGATGTACAGCCAACAAAAGAGATAAGTATGCAGGATCGTCGGATATAGTTGAAGTTTAGTAAGAAACCGATGGGAGCTGTTTGTTTTCTATTAATAAAATAAAATTTTATTCGAAAACATCCATCGGTTTACTGTACCTATACATTTCGCTAACTATGTTTAAGTCCCAGGTAATGGGGGGGGGGGGGGGGGGAGCCTATTGCGAACAACCGGGCACAAATCCAGACTCCGGGCAGCAATTGAGAAATTCATGATAGAAAACACAAATTGCACTTAGCACTACTTACTACCTGGGAATCGAACCCAGGAGCAGCGCTAACGACCATTAGACCAACGAGGCGAGCGATTTAAATTTAAAAGAACCTTCGGAGTGGGCGCAAGTTACGTGTACCGTTGAAGAATAACTAATCGCCACATAAAATGATGTAACTTGAAAGAACAACTTTTTGAAATGGTGCCAAACTGTCGAATATTAGGCAACACACTATTAGTTATTCTGAGAGTTTCAATTAATTTAGTTTCTGTGTGTGCATTATAGAGACGTGACATCCATAATAACTTAGATATTGGGCATCTCTTGCCAAGTTCTATGAATCTAGGAAATAATTTACTAGAGTTTTAATAGACAGTTATTGAATAGGGTTTATTAAACTTATAACCATTCAAGTTATTGCTTTAGCCATGGAAATCTGGCAATAAAATAATATGATAGCGTGCGGCTTTAGTGTCTTTTTTGCTTCACAAAAACTTCGTGCAGGTTTTAAATTAGCGCTCAATCTTAGATCAAATCAGTAGAAGGGAACATGATTTACATAATCATAATATACTTAACTAATGATATCAATATCACTATCAGAGCATAGTTATTCATGTATGTAGTTTGTCTTGTGGTTCGTAACGAGAACACGTTCAAATGTGCGACAGTGATGTGAATATCTAGTGAGATTATTAAAAAATCTTATGGCAATCATGGTCGATAATTATGGAACATTTTGTAGAAATACTAAGAAGGGTAAGTGATATTTTCATGGTAGTTTTTGATAAATTTGCACTCAATCAATCTGCCTAGCCTTTTCCCAACTATGTACTATGTTGGGGTCGGCTTCCCGTAACCATCCATCGTGAGAAAAACGGCATGTCCTAGAACCAAAAATTCGAAGACGTGAAATCTACCAACCCGCACTGGCCTGGGCCTGCGAGGTGGATTACAGCCCACTCCCTCACCGAGGAGCCTGTGTCCCAGCAGTGGCAATAGTATAGGCTGATTATGCTTACCTATTCTATACCTACATGGAGCGACAACGGCAGGCAGATAGTAGATAATCCGAGTAACCCGAGACTAGAAATGCCGCATTCCACCAGTTTCTATGACAAATCTTTTACTGTTCAAGCAGTACGGTTATGGAATGACTTGCCCGTTTGCCCGTGTCGGCAAGGCGTGCTCAATCTTTGTCCACTTTTAGAAATTATGATAAAAAAAAAGCACTTCCTCTCTCCTTAAACATCATCATTATATTTTCTTTGCTCCTGTTTCATCTTTACTATTATATATATATATATATATTTATGTATGTATTTATTTAGATTAGTATAATATACTTTATGTATGTATTTATTGAATTGTGTAAATGGTACACCACAGACTATCTACAGTATTTGTCTCTCCTTCCCCTTTTTAATCCATCCAAAGGTTGTCTTTAAAAGATCGCTCTTAGTGATAAGGCCGCCCATTGTGTCACCCTTTGTAAAGTTTCTATATTTATGTCTGTCATTTATATGGTGGACATAATAAAGAGTATTCTATTCTAATAAATTACCACTACGTGACGTAAACTTTAGTACAGTTGAAATCGAAACAATATGAACAATAAATCTGCGCGCATAATTTGAATTTGTTACAATTTATTACGCAATAAACATAAACGGCTCGAATGAATTGTTTTCTATAAATTATTTTTATTTGTTGGATTGCTAGGCTAATTTTACTACAAATATAAGGACAAAAGTACATTCGGGAACAAAATACTTGTTTACAAATGAACAACAAAATGCTTGCATGATTTGAATTTTAATGGGCTGTATCTAAGTTCTGTGACCCGTGAATTACGGTCGATCGGTGCAACGGTGGTTATAAAAATATGTAATGTTCCATTAATATCGGTATAATGCATTTTATGAGCATATTTGCTAGTGATAATTTTTAACAGCATCGATTTTATGTCTTCCTGAATATAATATGTCACTTTCCATAGCTAATCTTTTTTGTTTTCTGTCTGTGCCTCTATGACAAAGTTACCAAAAGGTACGGTTTCCGATGTTCTAATACCATAAATCGTTCTATTTACAACACCCCAAAATTCGTAATACCAGCAATCACAATCCGATTGGTTTTGAAGGAGATTCGTATTCCATTGCTTCAAAATTATGTTTTTGCAAACATAATTTAATAATTCGTCTACTCGATAACGTAGGTAAATGATGCAATTAATATTGTTGAATTGTCAAAATGAAAGTCATTGCTTTTGTTAAGCAATTAGGCTGCTGATTGTCATTATATGTAATGCATATATCAGTTCATTTTCTTATAACTTGTGGTCTACGGCCTTGAAACAACCTGTTTATCCGGCCGACCACATTTAGAACGTTAACTTACTTTTGCCTCAAGATTAGTAAACCTTTGGGAGACTTATCTCGAAATATTTCTGATAATCAGTACCCAAAAGGCGAAATCCAAAAGCTTGAAGGCGACATTCATAATAACGTTAGAGAACTAACTAATTCCCATATTCAATATTCCGCTAAGTTTAGCAGTAACTTGATTTGAACCTTGGCTTGAACTTAGTTTGCGAAAGGTCAAACTCAAGACCTGCTACTAAAATTAAGTCTATAAATAAAATTATTTGAGCCATAGTGACCATAAATAAGGAAGTCTACGAGTAGCACCGGTAATTCATTGAAAAGTTGTGTGGAAATCGGTTGTCACCTGATAGTGATACAGAGGAATGAGGAAAATGAAATTTGAGTATGAATGTCAATGGCTATAAGAGTAGGGGAAGACCAAAGAAACGATGGATGAACTGGTGATTTGATGACTGATGATACGGTTAGAAAGGGGGTGACTACCGAGATGACTAATAGAGAAGTATGGAAGAAAAGACATGTTGCGCCAACCACAAATAAATTGGGATAAGGATGCAGGAGAATGATGATAAGTGACCTATAGCAGTCCATTTGTGATAGATAAGCAATCTCATATGATAATGGGAATCTTCTGAACGAAATCAAGAGTAAGATAGTTAAGGGTTTTATTTGTAGTTGACTCTACATCAAAATATTGTAAACAATTGATATTTTGGACTGACGATAACGTCAAAGTGACAGGAAACACAGACGAGGGACGCACAAAAGCGTGTGGGAGACAGGCAGAAAAGAAAGGAAACCTATAACTGGCAGTGCCCATTCCGAGTTGAGATGAAGATCCATTGTACCGATCCAAGGCAAGACGCATTTGTTTGCAAAGCGAAACGAATCTCACACTATCGCGAAAACCTATTATTGATTTAATTTATTCACTAAGTCTGTACTTAGGTAGCCTTGTATCTCTGTACATCTTGTTCGATTATTTCTAGCCTATTTTCCTATACTTATCAAGTCATGTGTAACTACGTTCGTATAGGACTTGAGGTCTAAGCATCCAATCCAATCATGAAACATTTCTACGATTTCCTATCATACGAGTATAGCCTTGTGTCTCATTTGATTATCTAATTGGTTGACCATCGGAATCCTTCCTCTTGGTTCATGCCGAAGGTTTCTCACAAGATAAATATTTGTATGGCGTATGAGTGTTTGTTCGGAGTTCGGATATTTGCGCATACGATTTGAGGAGTAATCCTAACATCACACACAGGGAAATCTCGTGTGGATCAATGATAGTCATCTCCAGAAGTAAATCAGTTAGTTTCAGTGAAGTTTTGGTATTGCATAAATGTGTTGGCAGCTATGAGATTTTCTCTAAAACATGAAAACTGAAAAAAATCTTCCTTTCTTCTTTAAAAATTACCCTGGTTTACGAAAAATGTAAAATTTTGTGTTAAGGGTGACTTTGGGACAATTTTGAAGTCGTCTGATAAAATTATGTACTTACGGGAAAATTTGCTAACATGTTCTTATAATTTCTTTTTTGTCCTTCATCTACCTTGCAAGTGCAACCTTCTGAAGAATCTTAGCTTTCCTCATCATCTATCTAGCCTTTTCCCAACTATGGTGGGGTCGGCTTCCAGTCTAACCGGAAGCAGCTAAATACCAATATTTTATATGGAGCGACTGCCTATCTGACTTCCACCCAGTTACTGGGTAATACGATAGGTACCCCTTGGTAGGACTGGTTGTCAGATTTTCCAGCATTTTCGGGCGACTGTCAAAGATCCACGAATGACAGCCGGGACCTTCCGAGGCACGGAGTGGTCTTGGTATGTAAAGATGGTCACCCATCCACGGACCTACCGCGGCAAGCGTAGCTTAACCTGATCGATCGACCCGTGCGGCTGTAATTACTTTCCTACCAAGGCAATTAAAACCAATTAAAAATCCAATCCCATCACTGCTGTATGCAACAGTACATATCAGCGTCCGCGAGCGATAAAAAATGAGAAAAAATTATTACGACTGCATTATCGCTGCTATTGTTTATCGATGCTTGCAAGACCGTGCCGTGGGGTACCTCTAGTGCCTCTACTACTCTAGTTACGTGCATAAAGTGAGGAAATTAGTCTGCCGCAGTGTATTTAACCTTTTTTATAACAGCACGTTTGGTAAATGCTTTAACATAATAACTAATAATAAGTTTTGTGACCTACTTGTTGATTGCTCGTGGGAGTTCACGTTTTGGCCGGGTTTTATAAGGCTTATGGGCTATGCCTTATTATTAGGGATGAGTGGTTAGTTTGGTTGGACTGGGATTTGAGGTAGGAAGTTCTGCCTTTTGTGATGTGGTTTTCAGGATTACGAAACATATGTAGGTATGTGGCTGAAGTTTGAAGGTTATAGAGTATGATTTGCCAATTTTCTATTTAGTTAAGTACCTGGTACTTGTTGACGGGCTACACTGTCCTCCCTTATCTGTCAACATTGTAAAAGCCAATTATTTTTAAAAGAGTAACCGTGGAGTTTCTTGCCGGCTCTTCTCCATAGGGAATAACCATAGATATAAGATATAATAATAATTCTATGGAGACAACCAATTGGAACTGTGCACCTAGCTTCTGACGTTTCATAAGTGCGCATGTAGGTTTATGGGAAATAAAATATTTTGATTAGAGATTATCACCTGTTAATCAATGTGATAATGTATGAAATATGTAATGGATTTTCATGTTATATTTAGCTACGCTCTATTTTTCAGTGATTTTAACAAACGTGACAAAACAAAATAATTATGACCCGCGTGAACTGCATATTCAAAATCAAAATATTTTATTTCACATAAACCTACGTGGGCACTTGTCTTATGAAACGTCAGAAGCTTGGTGCATATTCATATTTCATCCTGCTTTAAACTGACAGGCGTGAAATAAGCAATTCGTACTACTTTAGGATATAAGGTGGGAATATTATATGAGCAACAATATTTTTATCTTCTTTAGAAGTTGGTAACTACCTACTCTAAACGGCCATGATAATATTTATTCCAGTTCTATTATGAGAAAGTCTGAATCTATCAAAATGTAAGTTTCTTATATAATTTTATTTTTTTCTACATTTTATTATTTACATTAAATTGCAATACAATTATTACGCCACTAACTATTTATTTACGCTAGATAAAAAATTAAATGAATAACCAACTACAGGGTAAAATTAAAATAGCTAGCGAAACTCCGAGACATAATGGGTATCGATATGTAAACATAATAAAACAAATATAAATTAATTTGATGTTTCTTTTGTGGGGTCATCGATCGCAGGTAGTGTAGTCACTTGATATACCAGTTAAAAAAATCAGTTTTCTGTGTAAACTTCACAGACATCGATAGGTCTTTAATGCCTAAACGCGATAAAACAAAACAAAACAGATTTTCTCAACTCTTATTTCAAATAACAATACTAACAGCAGTCGTTGATCCCAAAAAAAAAACATTTTATTTAGGGCTGATTTTTCAATCATCTGATAACGTTATTCGAGGAATAAGTTTAAAATTTTGACAACGTTTTCATACTGAAACTGTTAAACGTCAATTTTATTCCTCGAATAAAAGTTATCTGGCGATAAAAAATCAGCCCTTGTTCGTGTTTTAATGTCGATTCCCATCACGCCTGCAATGTTTCGCTAGCTAATTTGACCCAGTATACAAATAAATACAAAAACACAAACAACAGGGCACTATATAATTAGATTTACTTCAATAAGATTTAAATCAAAATTTTCCTTTACGTCTCAACGTTTTCTTTTTATTAAACCTCTCATTTTAAATAGGGCGGTTTAAAAATGTTGTTTCGCTAAGCGCCCCTCGAGCTCTGAGGGTGGCACAAACGACCATACCGCTCCCTCCATGTTGAGTGTCGTAAATAGCACGCGCTCCCGTAGTTTTTAAATGTTTGTTATTAACTACATACGGTTTACTTTGTTGTTGTGTTAGTTAGTTTTTAAACGACGCTGTTTGTAGAGCCTTTATTCGGGAACGACGCTCAAGCCTGAATTTCTATTCGAAATTGTAATTTCTCGTACCTTTTTTTTTTTTTTTTTTGTTGCGCGGTGGAAATCCTCATGGACTTCCTCCTACTGTTCAGCTTATTTCTAGTATACGGCAAAAGTCTATTTATTTAACTCATGATATTGTTATCAACGAGCAGAATTGTCAACAGATTGAAAGGTTGGATGGGCTCTTCGAAAGCAGTTTAGTTATTCAATCGTTTAAGGTTAAAGTACTCTTGGAGTTGGGAATAAAGAATCTCCTCCTCCAAATCTTGTAGTAAAAGCAATTTTCATAAAAGGAACCAAAAATGTAGCATCAGCGCATAACAGCGGGATTTCTTCCATCGTCTTTCCATATACCTATGTAGAAAATCCAGAAAATACTCGTAGTCCATCGACAAACAGAAAGATAGTTCTTGTATCCCCTGGAAGTTTAATCACTATTCCCGTAAGCGGTAGGTACAATTTATGTTGTGTTGCTTGCCTAGGTTTCCATCGTAACTTTTAGTACAAACAAGAATGTCCCAGAGATAAAGATGTATTCGTTTACAAGGGTCTAACTTCCAGGCCTTGTAGTTCTTGTAAAAATAAAGTGTTTTCGATCCGACGATTTGGTTCCAAGCAATTTTATTTCACATGTGAGTTTCTGCATTGGTAAAAAAAAAGTTTTGATGAAAATGAATAATTGGCGAACTTGTTTTAAACATACATCTCGCATGCTCAATGAGGTCATCAGTCATCATCAACATCCCTGTTATACCCACTGCCGGGTATAAGCTTCCTCCTTTTTTGCTATGGTTCTTCGGTCCATACGAGTCTCATTCAGGTCTTCGGGATCTTTTGTAGTTTTGTTTTTCTCTCAACTAAGTAGTTTTGGTTTATTTAGTGGACCTAAGAAATTATTGTCTTATTAGAAGTGAATTACATCCTTATCAGCGTTAATCCAGATTACTAACTCAAACTCAAAGCATTGATTTCAATTAAACCATTTAAACTTTTACATTGTCAAAAAGTCGATCAGTTAGTCAGAAAGCTGAAGCTAGACGCCTATTCCAAAACGTAGATCACTATTGAGAAGAACGGGCAAGAAACTCCAAGGACACTCTTTTAAATCAAGATATGACAAATTCCTGCCTTCCTTTTAGAAGTAGAAAGTATTCCGAATTGTCACTCGGTCCCGGGCTTAGAGTCGCAACGAAAACCGTTTAAAATTCCTGCCGTAAGAGCTACCTACCACAATTTCTATTTTAAGCGGAAAAGGCAGACCTATATCGATTATAAAAATTGTTAGGTTGCTAAGCAGCGATACATACTTGTCTCTTCAACAAAGCTCCCTCGAGATTCTTTGAGGCAAACTCCACTTTAGCGTATATTTTTGTCGCAAAAGGACTTCTAGTATTATTTTGTGCTTCTAGTGCAAAAGCGAATTTTTCCTTCCAAAAGTAGATTTTCAAAAGAAGTTTAAGAGTGTTTAATGTTTATTATTTAAACCAGTATTACTGTCGCTTTCATATAAATCATCTTTAGTCTGCCTTTTCCCAACTATGTTGGGGTCGGCTTCCCGTCTAAACGGCTGTAGCTGAATATCAGTATTTTACATGGAGCGACTGCCTATCTGACCTCAACAACCCAGTTACTGCGTAAAAGATCCACGAATGACAGCTTGTAGGAAGTAGGACCAACGGTTTAACGTGCTTTCCGGGTCTCGATATGTAAAGATTTTTACCCATTCACAGATAGACCGTGGCGAGCACAGCTTAACCTCATCGATCGACCCGTGCGGCTGTTATTACTTAGCCATAAGCCCCTTTTAATATAAATAATCGGACAATAACTATGTATAAAGTGCTGTGAAACATATACTTAGCTACGTTTCATTTGTATTGTAGCAACGTAATGCAAGATGGATGTTCCGCGGTACGTGATTCGTGTTCGTAATAACAACGAGTAATGCAGGCATTTAGTATTTTTGTTCAGTGTTTATTTATGTGAAATTAATTGACTACTCTAGTCAGTTTGTGTATGTTGACTTTATCTTTGCTTAGCTTCAGTTAATTTATGAATTTATTAAGTTAAATATCTTTAACATAAATTCCTAGCGACTCGCCTTTTTTAGCACGGTTTTTACGATTGAAAGAAAGAAAGAAAAAAAAAATCATTTGACCTTGAATATTCACAAAAAAAGAAAAATCAGGAAAATCTTTGAAACGATGAGCATCATTGCTGCGGCGTTAAATATGCCTAAAACATCGAGACTTGACAAAACATCGAGATTTCTTTAACATAATGTTAATTTTGTGTGAATGTATTACACATAAATAATATGTATAGACCTTGCGGAATAAATTCTCTAAATTATGGTGAAAACCGCATATGAATCCGTTGCGCAGTTTAGAAGAACATCGCGATTACACAGACAAATACATAAAGCGTCTTTAATTTTTATACCATCTAGATACGGACGATACGGTCCATCATCGTCATAATCTTCCTGTCCTTGTACCATGTTACTTGAGGTCGGCGCAACACGTTTTCTTCTTCCATTCTCCCCTCTCAACCGTCACGCTATCATTCACTGTTTTTTCTTTCATATCATGCCTCATATAAAGCATAAACAGCTTATGATGTTCCCACTGCTGGGGCACAGGCCTCCTCTCGGTGAGTGGGCCGTAAGTAATCCACCACGCGGGCCCCGCCCGGTACGGGTTGGTAGATGTCACATGTCTTCGAATTTTTAGTTCTAGGACGTGCCGTTTTCTCATGATGTTTTCCTTCTATTCATCATCATCATCATCTGCCTAGCCTTTTCCCAACTATGTTGGGGTCGGCTTCCAGTCTAACCGGATGCAGCTGAATACCAGTATTTTACATGGAGCGACTGCCTATCTGACCTCCACAACCCAGTTACTGGGTAATACGATACCCCTTGGTAAGACTGGTTGTCAGACTTTCGGGCTTCTGACTACCCGTAACGACTGTCAAAGATCCACGAATGACAGCCGGGACCAACGGCTTAACGTGCTTTCCGAGGCACGGAGGGGTCTCAGTATGTAAAGATGGTCACCCATCCACAGACCAACCGCGGCAAGCGTAGCTTAACCTGATCGATCGACCTGTGCGGCTGTTATTATTTATCCTTCTATTATTATACTATAATATGAAATAATTTACACAAAGTAAAGCGCACAAAGTAAAGGGTTCGAACCTACGACCTACTCGTACAACTCCTGTCACGGCCGTTACCATCGGACCACCACTGCCCATATACTCCCTCCATATTAATTCTCAAAACTTTCCTCACATCATGCTACTTAATTTTCCTTTTTACCCATACCATGACAACCGATTCACACCCAACTAGGTCAGACCGCGGCTTTCAGAATTCCTCTGACTTATTCCTGACCATTGATATTAGAAGATCACAGATCACAAGGGGTCATAACTTTACGAGTAGATCCATTTGACTGCTTGATAAACAAATTTTATTGAAGCGTCATACGCGACAATTGCTCTGGCGTGATTCAGATATGATACTGCGCCGTTAAACTATTGTACTTATTCATATTTATTTATGCACTTTCATTTGGTTAGATTTGTACCATAACAACAAATCTCTTATGGAAAGTGCTTAATGGTACAAATCTAACTTAGAAAGATGTATTAATTATTCTAATAATTATAATTCTATAAATACGCTGTTATAGTCGCGAATCAAATTTTGATCAAGCTACAAGTGACACTGATGTCAGGTTTTCTTCAGATTTTGAAAAATTTGAATTTCGCGGTCTACCACTGCTCATTCACCTTAACGTGAAAGACTATAAAGCACTAAAAATAACAGTGAAGTCAAGGAAACGTATTCTTCCAGTCTGACATAATATCTACGTTCTTAATATAATTGAAATAAAGTTCAAGTTTGAAAGAGTACGACTCCTTGACTACGCTGCTATTTATGGGCTGCACGTTCCATCTGGAAAATCATACATCTGTGGTTCGCCTTTAAGGCAAACTGTGCCTCTATAAGCTGCCTAGTTACACTTATTGTTCTAAGACCCGTAGACTGATCTATGTCTTCGTTTGTCCTCAGGTTGGGATGCGGCGGACGAGAAGGCGCCGTTCCTCCGCAACGAGCCTGTGAAGCTTACGCCTGCGTGGGAGGGTAACAACTTGCCAAATGACACGTTGAACTTGAAAGGTAAGCTATTCTAATGTCGACTTCTAAGTACAGCATCCTTTGTGCCTCCTGTGCCACAGAGATTGGGAGGCAGGCCGCAGGGAGCGATGAATGCGCGAGCGAATCTCGCACCCCCGGATATAGGCAGCCCTCCGGCTCCGGCTGCCTCTAGCTGTTTTCCTACATAAAGGCGGACCTCAAAAGCGCGACGCGTCTTTCTGATGTGTATCGGAAAGACGAGTCAACTAACCCATTCTTCTGGCTCGGGCGGAGTGTCTTAAGATTTCAATACAACAAGAGGCCAATAAGTAAAGCAAAGCCCTATATCAATTCAGGGCCGTAATTCTCCATGACACAATGAACGAAACCCCGCTAAATCAACGCGAGATTGACGTGGTTCCGGTACGGAATCGTTCAAGTGGTTATAGTGAATTAGGGCCATGATCTTCTAGACTGAATTAATTATCAAACAATATCGAATACTACTTACTACTATCCCCTTTTATAACACTGCTACGGTAAGAAGCACTGACAAGCTCCGTTTTGTCCCATATGGGAGCCCATTGGAGATGCCTTTAGCATTTCATATGCCTCCATGCTTAGTTGATAGTTACTCGTCTGAGCAAAATACCTCTAATACATCGTGTAAATTCGTGTATGTAGGACTCGGCTGGGATGTGATTAAATGTTCAATTTTACGCTCAACTTGAAGGGTAATCTGCTGTTAACACGAACCGATTCGTATCACACGGAGTTATGGAAAAAGTTGAGTTATTTATACTAATATTATAAAGAGGTTTTGTTTGTAGGTTTGTATGTACGGGGTAATCTCTGGAACTGCCTGTCTCATAGAAAAAAAAATTGATAGCCCAATTCTTGAAGAAGGCTATTATTAGGCTATTTAACATCACGCTATGGCTCTTATAAGCCGAGCAACATAAAAAAGACAGAAATAATGCTAAGTGAAAACGAAGTGATACCGCGGGCAGGTGATGCAATGCGACGGGATGGGTCGGGGAACAAGAAGTTTCACGCGGGCGAAGTCGCGGGCAGAAGCTAGTTTACCAATAAAGCAATGTATAGTAGGTATGCCGTATGTGTAATTGTGGGAGGGGGTTGTGATTGGATGTCAGATTGACATGTTCGGCTTGAAAGGTTGTTAACATGAGAGGAAAATCAGTCTTCACCTCTTGAACGGTTGAAGCGGAAAATCTGTTGTCAACCCAACGAATTTAGATAAAGCTGTAGGATCCATTTCATAGTCTCTATAGGATAGGCATCATTTACCAGAAAATATTATAGCCTTTGTATGAAATGATTTGGTAAATAAGCTTACCGAAGATGGCGAAACGGGCTATAAAGTTGCTAAATATGCGTATAATATGCCTGTGCTTGTGTCTACAAAAAATATAATAAAGAATAGCCACGTTTGCCCACACACAACCATTTTTTGTGCTTTATCGGCTAAGTCAATAACCGGATCATCGCTTACGCAACTTGTTTGACTAAAATCTATTTATAGACAGGTTGACGAACAAGAGAAAACGGAAAACAATTACTCAACTTGGTACTAATTTAAATCATGCTGGATGACGTGACTAGTGGCGTTTTGTATTAAATTTAATGCATTTATAACAACTAATTACAACTGTTTTACACTAGCATATTCCAATAATTAACTTGAACAATGGACTATAAACTATTCAGCGATTTCATCCCATTTTCCATCATTATAAGAACAAATCGATTTTAACTTGACACCAATCACGCCATCTATCAGAGTCCTATACAAACTCTAGGAGTTCTGAATCGCGCAAGCAGAGTTATCACGGTCGGTAGCATGGCCTGCCTTATTTCGAACACATGTTTACTTGTCACCGTAGCCCACTTCCCAACGCAGTGTCTTCAGTTACATAATAACTGCTTGTCACATTATAATTTCAGTGGGTAAATTAACGCTTTACTAAAACACATGCAAATTCCTATGAATTTGTGTGCACCTAAGTATTGCGACATTACCATTTTAGGTCCAAAAGTGTAAAAACTTTTATAATAAAATACAAGAACAATATTACAGACATTATTTGAGATAATGAAAGTTTTTAAGCTTTTATGTTAGTCAAAAAACATTGTAAAACGAATTTAAAAAATCCAAAAAGAGCTTTAGGGCCTTGGATTTGAACTCACGACTTCTGTCCACTACGGTCAATGAAATTGGTCGTGAGTTCAAATCCCAGGATCGGCAAAACTTTTTGGATGTTTTTGTTTACTGTTTAGTTTTTGAATATTGCATGAAATATTCATTGATATAATTACTGCTAAATTAAGTTCGGTTTAATTACATAACAATTGTTTTTATAACTTTTAGTACGATATTTTTTTTTAATTGGTCATTTTTAGGGTTCGGTAACCAAAGGGTAAAAACGGGACCCTATTACTAAGACTCCACTGTCCGTCTGTCCGTCTGTCTGTGTCTGTCTGTTTGTCACCAGGCTGTATCTCATGAACGGTGATAGCTAGAAAAATAAAAAAAAAACGAAAATGAAATATGAAAAATATGATATGATATGTGAAATTTTCACAGATGATGTATTTCTGTTGCCGCTATAACAACAAACACTAAAAACAGAATAAAATAAATATTTAAGGGGGGGCTCCCAAACAACAGACGTGATTTTTTAACCGTTTTTTTTGCTCGATATTAATAACGGCAACAGGTAGACGCTTGAAATATTTACTTAGTTGTATATTCACTTTAAAAATAAATGATTAAATTAAAATAAATTAAGGGGGCTCCCATACAACAAACGTGACTTTTTTATATATGTAGTGTTAAATATTGTATGGTGGTACAGAACCCTTCGTGTGCGAGTCCGACTCGCACTTGGCCGGTTTTATTTTTACTTTTTCTTTCAAATTAAGGGTTGTCCCTTCAAAAAGAAAAAACCTAAATTGCAACTAATTCGTCCCTCCTGTTGCAGGTATAGCGATGGACTTAGAAGCTCCCAAAGACAAATGGAACTTAATATTCCTCACCTTAGTAATGCATGGCGTGGGAACCGTGACAGGCTGGAACATGTTCATCACAGCCAAGGATTACTTCGTGAAATACAAGCTGGTGACCGCCCCGATATATTCAGACCACTACCTCGCGTATGTGGGGTGGGCCAGTCAGGTACCCAACCTGGCGTTCAGCTGGATCAATGTTTTTGTTAAATCGAGGTTTGTATGT
This sequence comes from Hydraecia micacea, assembly GCA_914767645.1. NCBI lineage: Eukaryota > Metazoa > Arthropoda > Insecta > Lepidoptera > Noctuidae > Hydraecia > Hydraecia micacea. Next base: position 4,923,416 of record OU611798.1, read on the forward strand.
TTTTTTTTTTAATTAATTTTGTTAGCAAATTAAGATGGATCAAGATTGTTAGATCAGTAGATTTTGTTTTAAATCTCCTGTTACCTGTTGCGACTGGTTAGGGAAAATACAGGCTAAACAAAGCACATAAAACTAAAATAATATTGAAAGAGAAAGAAAAAAAAATTGTTTGTTTGTTTTTTTTATTGGTTAAATTGATTAGATTCTGTGGTTTTAGAAACCGGCTAGGGTGTAAAGCTACTATTTAGTACAAATAAAAAATATTAAGACATCAAACGATACAAATTCAAACATTTTGGTATTTATTTAGGTGTCCCGTAAGAATTAGTAAAAACGGGTATTAGCTTTCGTAAATGGCGAACATAAGAGTAGGGGAAGACCAAAGAAACAATGGATGGACTGTGTGAATTGATATGGTTAGAAAGGGGGTGACTACCAAGATGACGGCTAATAGAGTAGTATGGAACAAAAAGACATGTTGCGCCAACCACTAATAAATTGGGCTAAGGTCAGGAGAATGATGATGAAATGGTCAACATAAACCATTCACGAGTGATCTAAAATGTTAGAAGTATTTGCCAAACCTTGACGAAACGAAACCTGAAAACTTAATTAATCCGGCCTATATAATCACACTAATCTTATAAAGGCGAAAGTTTTTGAGTGACTGTGTGTGTGTGATTATATTTTTGTTACTTCTTCACGCTCAAACGGCTGGACCAATTTTGATAAAAAAAATTATGGAGGTAGCTGACCCTGGATTAACATATAGGCTTACTTTTTATCCCGATATTCACACGGGATCGAAACTTATGCGGGTGAAACCGCGGGGCGCAGCTAGTATTTGCCATGGCCAATTATGTTGACCAACATCATGATTTGAACCGATCCTCGTCAGTTCAGGTTTAAAGTTTTTAATTAACTGCTCTCCAGTTATGTATAACCGTGGACCGTCGACGAAATTTTAATTGGCTACGTAAATAGCTTATGTAGGCTGTTCAATCCCGAATATAGGGAGCCGATAAGTTGACATTGTTCCATAATCTCCTTATGTATTTCATACTAGCTTCTGCCCACGACCGCGTTCGCTTGAGGTCGTAATATACTGAAATAACAACCACATTCCCGCCCACGCTGTTATTTTGTTTTCGCTTAGCGTTCTTTCTGACTTTTTTCTTTTTGGTCGGCTCCTCAGGTTTGTAGCGTGATGTTAAATAGCATAGAGGTATTCGGGCTATCAACTGCAAAAATAATTTTTGAAATCTGACAGGCAGACAGTTCCAGAGATAGCGCGTTCTAACAAACTCTTCACCTTTATTATATTATACTTTTTAAAGCTTTACAAGCTGTCTGTCCTTTATAGGATTTTCGAAGTTTAAAGGACAGGAGTCTTTCTTACTCGTAACAGTGCAGTGCAGTCAGTATCAGTGTTGTTATTGTAACAACACTGATGTTACTAGGCCCAGTTTTTTGGTAAATAAATCATTACTTACTTGAGCTATGCCCAACGTTGTCTCGTTTCGTAACAGGATAATCTGTACTGAAACCGGGCCAGAGAACTTCACGGCAATTAAAAAAAAAAAACACAGTAATATATTATAAGTCAATGCGTAAATCGGATACATCTTTATCAAAACGTGTTTTTTCTTGTCTCTCTTTAACTGACAGACCAAGATTTTACGTTGTTTTTTGTAAAGATGCGACTAAACGAGTGATGAATATAAATGTTGATGGATGGATAATTGGATAGGGAGAGGAACCAAAGAAAAGATGGATGTATTGTGTGAGGAATGATTTGAAAGAAAAGGGAGTGAATGATAGCGTGATGGTTGACAGGGGAGAATGGAAGAAGAAAACATGTTGCGCCGACCCCAAGTAACATGGTACAGGGGCAGGAAGATGATGATCATCATGTAAAGATGGCGATGACTTTGAATAAACAATCTTAATCAGGTTATTTAGAAACATCGCATAACAAATACTTCCATCCCAGAGGCTCGTAAATCAAAGTTAACGTAAGCTTAAACATAGTTTAGACTAGCGATAGCGAGTAAGCAAGCGGCTTGCCAGACTATTTTTCAACATATTTGCATAAGTTTCGAGCGCGCTGAATGGGCTGCTGCGGGAGTAAAATGATTAAAAGTATGCGCGTGCAAATTTTTGTTGTAAACCTAGCGAAGTTGCGGGATTACGGGAGTTTTAAAAGGCGTTCTACACGATCCAGACCGACCGCCGACAGAGGTGACCTTGGTCCAGTTGGTGTGAAAATCTACCGTGTAGACGTTGGTCGGTCGACCAAATATGGGCGGGGTCAAACGACCTTTGGACAACCTTGGTCGGCAGCGCATCCATCGCGACAGGCTGCGTCCGTGGTCGGTACCAACCGTCTAGAACGCTGTCGGCCGACGGGAGAGCTTCAGTGCAGGGGGGGCACACTTAGCACTGTCATCAATTTCCATAGACGACAGCGACATCTGCAGTTTGGTGGGTTAAAAAAACTTGGCAGCCATTTTCTTGTTTGTCAAATTGTCAAACAAATGTCATTGTGGTCATTGTCGCCCAAGAAGCTTATAGATAAAAGTGGAGGCAACACTCTGAATACCTATCTGAAGACGACTGTGGGCTGACGCTCTCTTTCTAAATACACACATAAGAACGAGATAGTGATATGTGCTTTCTTTGTCATATGTATGTATTTAGAAAGAGAGCGTTAGCCCACAGTCGGCTTCAGATAGGTATTCAGAGTGTTGCCTCCACTTTTATCTATAAGCTTCTTGTTGTCGCCGCCGGCCATCCGCCATTATCATTGTCAACTCCGCAACTCCGGCTTTCCCGACGTTGATGCGCTTCCCGAAATCCCGAGTTTATCTCAGCTAATTATGTTAAAATTGTTACTTGTTACTGTTATTTGTTAAACCCTGATTGTGACCCTAAACATTATAATAAAGATTCGCTACTTATAGTAAGTATGCTTAACTATAGGTATGTGTATATTTATTAGAGCCTTAGGTCACCCACCAAACTCAAGGTGGCAGCACTTTCCATACATGCAAATTTTACCACAGAGTTGTCACTCTTTCCCTCTATAGTTACTTTACTCTTTGCTTCAGTGTGCGTTTGTCAGTCAATATGGGCGCACGTCATTGCGTGTCACAGCGATGGATTCACAAAACGAACCCCGCGAACGAGAGGTTCTGACCGAATTTATATCTTTATACACTGACTAGCTTCTGCCCGCGACTTCGTCCGCGTAGATTTCGGATTTGTGACAGGATTGCGTATCTCAAAAGGAAATCAAAATAACCCATAAAGATACAAATTAAAAAAAAAAAAAAAATAGAAGTAAGAAGATGAATTTTTTAAACTTTGCGAAAATTATGAAAACTTTATAATACTATACAGATCATGGATGTGATGTAAATAGTTATATTATGACTTGATTTTTGATTTTGTAAACTTATTTACCGACAATTTTTTTCTATACATATAATTAAGGAGTAAATCGACCGAATCTGTAGGTGTACAATGAATATTTTTCGAAAATTCAAAGCTTATTATATTTTTATATTTATATGTTTAACAAAACCAAACGTCCAATTTTAATCATTCAAAGACCAAATATTATCTACATAAACTGAACTTAGTGATGAAATAATTTATTTTGATAAGGATTAATAGCATGAGTAAAATAAATGCGTTTAAATGTAGTCCAAAAAAAATTCAAGATTTTTAAATAAAAAAATGGTTGTTGTGCCTCACTCGACATAGATAGGTATAGTGTGTCGCGTACTTTTTTGTAGATATTTATAAGATCTACAATTAATTTGAACATTTTATGGTTCTATCTTTTATAGTTTAGGCAGCGTACGCAAAATAACTAACTTTTCTGGTTGATTTTTTACACCTAGTGTCCAAAAAACCCAAATTTCTTACGGAACCCTATTTTTTTCCAAAATAAAATTTTGCCTATGTTACTCGTGGATAATGTAGCTTTCGAATGGTGAAAGAATTTTTTAAATCGGTCCAGTAGTTTTTGAGCCTATTCATTACAAACAAACAAACAAATTTTTCTTCTTTATAATATAAGTATAGATTTATCATGTCTTTGGGACATTGAATCTAATTTATATAAAGATAAGAATAAAAAAAATGTTTATTTAATTTTTAATTTTTATTAATAATTAATTTTTCTTCTTCATTCAAGCATAAAAAAGTTATTGCCAAACCGACCTTCCGTTGCTTTGAAAGGCAAGGAGCCATATTGATACGTCTTTACGCTGTGAACACCGGACGGAATTGACAAGTTTGTGTCAACCACCGACCGTGTAGAACGAATACAAAAGTTGGTTGATCCGACCAAGGTCACCTCTGTCGGCGGTCGGTCTGGATCGTGTAGTAGAACGCCTTTAAGTTTAAACGCAAGAGCGGAATTTCCCCTTTTTTACCTATATTAAGTGGGATTTTTTAAAGGAAATCTGCTGATAATAACTGTATATTTTGAAGTATTTTCTGGGTTTTTATCGATAGTTTGCTGCGTTCATAGAAAAAAGAGTTAGGCAGAGTTGCACCATTACACCCATATTTCGCCAGTTATGTTTAAAATCTCATGTAATATGGGCCGAGCCTATTGCCATCAACCGGGCACAATTCCAGCCTCCGGGCTGCTACTGAGAATTCCTAATGAAAAAACCCAATAACACTTTGTCCGACCAGCACCCTAATTGCGTAATACACTATCAATCGGAATCTGAATCATTTTGAAGCAAATTGCTAATCCATTGCTTCATAAGTTTGAAAAATTTGTCTGCTCAACACGTACATAACGCAATGAATGTTGTTGAACTGTTAAAATAAAACCGATTCTGATTGATAATAAACCAAAGAGGTGATTGCTAGTTTAATAAAATACTAAAATTCACCACGACATTTATGTAAGGCACCTATTACGTAGAATTTAACATAACTGGCGGAAATGGGTGTCCTAAACACCTCTGCCTGCCATTTTAGGGAATACAAGCTTGATGCTATGTAATTATGTAAGGAGATAGCATGCCCACTACCCAACGCAGTGATATTCAGCATTCAATCTGATTGATCACAATATAAAAGTGGGCAAATTAAAGCTTTACTAAAACACACACAAGTTTCTTTCCATAAACTTGTGTGCACCTAAGTCTAGCTACAAATATTACTCACTAGCTTCTGCCAGGGGCTTCGCCCGCATGGTATGTCGATAAAAAGTAGCCTATGTCCTTCTCCAAGGTTTAATTTTATATTTATTTATTTATTAAAACTTTATGCACAAGTAAAAACTGTACAAAGGCGGACTTAATGCCTTGGGAATTTTCTACCAGTCTACCTTAGGGTGATGCAGAGACAATTCACAGCAGGTGCAATAACAGTGAAAAAAAATCCAATTATTATTAACGTTAACTATAAATATAAAATTATGTAATAAGTGGGCGCCAGGGACTTTGAGAGTCCCGGATCCTGGAGCCGTCGAAGGTGTCCAATATATTTCCAGATGAAGGTGGAATGACGTACCCAAGATCCACAAATTGAATTTAGGAAGACCGGTTTCCACTAGGGAAAACCGGACTAAGGTAACCAGTTTAATCTATCTCTGTACCAAATTTCATCAAAATCGGTTCAGCGGTTTAGGCGTGAAAGCGTAACATACAGACAGATACACTTTTGCATTTATAATATTAGTATGGATAGAAGTTTAGTGTATTAGTTTAGCCCAAACTAAAAAAAAACAAGGTTTATAATCTTCTTCTCATATAACGCCACTTTATAAAAATAGCCGTGGACAAAATACAAACCCTGTTACTATGGATTCAGTAAATACATGATTCTGGACACCCCTGCGTTGAAATTTGTCGTGTTAGTAAAAAAAAATGTCGCTAATTCCTAAAAAAATGCAATACCAACCCGGTCAAAATTTATAGAACAGCAATTTTTTTTTCAGTAACCGACGAAAAATTTAAACGCAGGTGCTCCAGAATCATGTACTGAATCCATCCCAACAGTTTGTGCGTCGATGTCCCTGCTACCCTTTTTTAGTCAGTCATCATAAATAAATCAATGTACAGACGCCAGCACATCGAGCTACCCGAAAGTGTCAAATTTTCCCAATCAACTTTGAACCTAATGCTTTAGTGATAAAGTTGAAAATCTATTAAAGAAATTCGACAGATTGTAGTAGCTTGATGTGCTGCAGTCTGTACTTATAAATTGATTTATGAGTTAGGCCCAGTAGCTGGCCAAGAAAATCGGTACGCATATCTATGCAAGTATGCATCTACTCGTGGTGGAGACTGTTTAATAATGTAAACAAAAAAACAACAGATGAATAAATAAAAGCGATCCAACGACATTTTTCATCACATAATAATATTATCATATTTTTTATGTTGATATTATCACAATATTGTTCTTGTAACGCGATGTGTCGTTCCCTGTCTTAATATACAATGCTTTGGGCATTAATAATGTATAAACTGTAATGGCTTATCCGAGCGTGAAGCATTAAAGAAAACAAAGTTATTATGTAGCCATTTCATCGTGATATTGTCGTGGGAATTTTGTTTAATTTGTTTATTATTGACATGAAGCCATTGAATAACTGCTACTATACCTGCTCTGCCCAATTTTTCATATTATTAAACGTCCAATGAATGAGCGTATGATACTCGTGCAGCTGAAAATCAGCATCAGTACCTAGTGTTGCCATCTGATATTTTGCTTAGCTGAGGCCTTTTTGTCATAAATACTTTACATGATTAATTTGTATAAATACCAATTATATTTATTTCTTTATTTATATTTAGCCTTGTCTTTTCAACACGGTTTTTTTAAACAATATAAAATACCGACATGGCGAGAGATCGCACAAGACAGGGAGGTTTGGAAGGAAAAGGGCAGGCCTTTGCCCAGCAGTGGGACAGCAGTGGGACACAATATATTTTAACAAAAAAAAAACAATAAAAAACTTACCCATATCTTTAAATATCTACGTTACTGGTCTGGTCTGTGCCACTGTTATTTTATACCTATGTAGATTATTTTTTATTAACAACACTTTTTAAATAATATTTAATTTGTTTCAGCGGTAACCTAACAGTTCGCATCGTATGGTCCTTAATCGTGCAAGTGTTTATATTCGTCTGTAACATCATCCTGGCTATGCTCGACACGTCCGCGTGGCCCGGAGGCTTCTTCTGGCTCACCATGTTATCTGTTTTCTGCCTGAACAGTAAGTTTTAACATGTTTATTTTGCGTATTTCCGGTAATAGGGTTCTTTTGCTAACCGATTCTAAAAGTTTGATACTGGCACTTTAAAAATATTCTGAGGCAATTTTACCTGTCAATTCTATACCAAAGCTAAACATGTAGCCTGTAGTTATAATTGAAAAAAAAAAAGAATCAGTCAGTTTAAAAGGATCAGTCTGTAATCTCAGCTCTTTGCATTTTTTGAGTTAGGGTTTAGTATTATTTTATTCTTTTTAGTATTTTGCATTCATATGAATGAAAATTATTTCGTTTCTATTCCCACTACGCAACAGAGGAAGCATTGCATGTTTATGTTTCTTACTTTTTTAAGTGGGTACAGTACTGCTTTACTTATGATATGCATATTTATTTAAAGTAAATTATTGTGCATTTAAGTTTTGCTACATTCCATACAATATATCCTATAACACTCGGCGGTAGTAGTATAGTTTTCCATTAGTGAAAGAATTTTCGGAATCGCATACATACAAACTCACAAATTTTACCTCTTTATAATATTAGTATAGACTAGGTGTGTCCTGCGGTTTCACCCGCATAAGACTACCTGTCCATTGACACCGAGTAAGTCTGCGGAGCGGAGAAACGGAGAAATATTAACCAATACAAAATTACATTGACATTTTTAGAATAGAATAGAATATTTATTTGCCAGAAACATGGTGTTTATAAAGGTGTCCATAACATTGCATAGTGCTACATGTCTCACCGTCTTAACAGTATGCAAAATCAATGCAATCCTATTGGTTCATATTTCTCCGTTTCTCCGCTGCGCAGCCTCGCTCCGTGTCAATGGACAGGCAGCCTTAGTCTCGATCCCGTGGGAATATCGGGATAAAAGGTATCCTATGTCCTAATCCAGGTTGTGGCATGGCCATGTGCCACATTCGTTCAGCCGTTTTAGTGTGATAGCGTAAAAAACAATCATACAACAAATAAAATCTTTTCTCTTTATTATAATATTAAGTTTAGATGATCAATGTCTTAGATAATTCGTAGGTCTTATTTGGATTCCAAGACCAGCTTATATATTTTGAAGATCAGCGTAAAAGTCCTCGAAATCCGTTTCCAAATCTCAACAAGCACCAAATAATCCTCAATCGCCCTAAACTTATCGCTCAGTAGGGTCATTGACCGAAGTTTAACCAATTATACATTATCATGTCCCTTTAGAAAGCTCATATTTCCATGATTAACTCAGCTAAATTGAAATGACAAACAAGCCTTCGTTGTGTTTCAATTGTGATTGATATCAGATACCCAATGTCGGTATCATTAAGCGAGTTCTATACGATCAAGTACCGTAAAACGGGGTGAATAGGGATGCAGGGGTGAATCGGGACGAAACTTTAAAATGGATTTTAACATTGAAATAATTATTTTTTTTGCCAAAAAGGACTCTTAATGTGTTTTACTATATTATAATTAACGGTTAAGTGTTCTTATTGGCAACAAACTATATAACATCATCGTTGAAATCCATTTTAAAGTTTCGTCCCGATTCACCCCTGCATCCCTATTCACCCCGTTTTACCGGTATGTTTTCTGTGAGTGTAGGCAATTTTAGTCACGTGCTAAGATCCTTACATACTCCTTTTCCTACGCTGCTGTGATTACTAATTTAGGATTAGTTAGCTACGGGTATATTATAATTAGCCCCTTTATTTATAAACGTTGCTTAAGGGGCTTACAGGACCTAAACGCAAAAAACGCAAGTTTTTGAAACAATAAAAGTATATGATCAACTACAGTAAAAAAAATCAAAAAAATATATGATATTCTTCAGGATAAATGCTAGGAAGATAGTGTGTTGAAAACATAATACAACTTATTTGGTACGATAGAAAAAAATCATGAAGATACCTCTAAAAACTTTTTTTTACAACAAAATTCATACTAATATACATACAATCATTATGATTTTTTGTCAGAGTATTCTACAAGCATTATTGTCCAAACACTAGATTTTTCGTAAATCGATAATTGCTTCATATTTTGCAATAAATTACCAGCGTTGTGGCATCGCGCTTCTCTTTATTTTCTATGCAGTCCGACAAAGACCGCGCTTTAGGTCATGTAGCCCTCTTAAAGTTAAGTATTGATTAGCGACTGTTTAATCAAACATTTTTGACGTTTGAACGTCACTTAACTTTAATCATCGTCTATAAATAAACCCCATAATGTTTAAGCTTATTTATGTTTGTGGTATTATAGCTAACTTAGGGCCTGTCTCTCGAATGAAAATTTATCGCAAACTAGCTCCTGACAGCGGCTTTGTCGAAAATTATCTCACGGGAACGTACTACCGGGATAAAAAGTATCATAATGTGTTAATCCAGGCTATTAACTATCTGTGTACCTACCGCATTTCATCCAAATCCGTTCAGCCGTTTTTGCGTGATTGAGTAACAGACATCCAAACATACAATTTTTTACATTTAGATATTAGAACTGGCTCCTACTGATAACCTATCCCAGAGAGATTATGATACCTGCCCTAGACCACTGTTTTCAAATTTTTGTTTGCTGTAACTTACTTATAAATAATCTTTTATAATTATTTAAAAACCCAACCTATTCGTCTAAAAAAAATTCAAAATCGGACTACTCTGTATAAAGTTATGCGCGGTCATACATAAAAATAATTATACACACGTCGACCTAAGAACCGCCTCCTTTTTTTCGTCGGTTAAAACATACAAAAAACATACAAATAATGTATATTTCCAAAACAACGAGTAACAAAATAACGATTTCCCATCAAATTCTTCTTTCATTTCATCAAAACCACATTAGCAAACTCAAATCAGACATTACAGCCACATCTAATTTATATTGTTTAAATATTTCAGTTCAACTATTTACAGAACAAATTGACACAGTTTCTCTTGGCTTGTGTTTAGGTCAAAACAATTTCATTTGGCTATTTCAGTTTTAGTTCGAAGCCTTTAATTTATTTCCACAGTTCCATGTAATAGTTTGTGGTTATCTCATAAATATAAATAGGTACCGACGCGCGACGTTTTTAATGGAAATTCTTGGTTTTGGGTTTATTATAGTACCTACTAGCTGCACCCCGCGGTTTCACCCGCGTAAATGTTGATCCCGTGGGAATATCAGGATAAAAAGTAGCCTTTATGTTAATCCAGGGTGTCAGCTACCTCCATACAAAATTTTTACTAATATTGGTCCAGCCGTTTGAGCGTGAAGAAGTAACAAACATATAAACACACATACAACTTTCGCCTTTATAATATTAGTGTGATTTCTTAAGTATTTCCTTAATAACTGAATTTCGATGTTTGACACACGGATAGACCATGACCTGGGTTAGGACATAATTATAATACTTTTTTAGCCCGGTAGTAGTTTTCCTTGAATTTCTGACCTCTGTGCAGGCGAAACCGCGGGCAAAAGCTAGTTTATGCACACAGTCATTATAAATCATAATAAAAGCAGTAATTAAAGTTATCATTAAACATCTTCTTTATAAATAAAACAAAGTCGTTCGTTACACTATCAAGTAACTAGAACTGCGGGATAGATTTTTATAATCTTTGATTTGTTGGATTTGTCTCCGCCCCGAATAGCAGAATAGAAAAAAATTAACATGGCAAAAATTCACGAGAAGAAAAAATAATACATTCGTATCTACTTATTGATTCTGAGGCGGCACGAAGTTCGCCGGGTCAGCTAGAAAAATAAAAGCTATCATTAAACTTATTCAAGTTTATACTCCTATTCGCCCAAATACAATTAATTATCTGTTATCCAAATAGACTTTTTTATGCTATCAGTAAGATATCGACGTTTCTAAAGGGTTAACCCTTTGGAAACATCGATATCGTACTATCAGCAATAGTAATTCACGCTTTGTTTACATTACTGTTATCTTCTAATACTTCGTGCGTGATCATGGCTATCATCATCATGTTTTTCAAAGTGTTAACAAACCCTGTTTCGGTTAAATTCTTACGCAATCTCTCTCGTTTTAATTTTATATCTCAACACTCTTACCAACAATCATTTGCTTGAAAGCCACAAACACATTACTGTGTCGTGACTCAAGATACACCAATTAAACGAATCTGTTCAGGATTACTTCAAATCACAATCTGTTTTGATTTGCTAACACTGCGTCAGAAGGCGTCACGTCACGACACTCACGACACAACACAGAAATATATAAATCCAGCTTAACTTTATAACATTTTATTTTGTAACTTTCGATTTAACTTTTATCTTCCGGTCAGCCGAAACCGTCGCTTCACAATTATTGTTATGTTTCTCTTAAACTGTTAAGACCATTCTGACTACAAAAAACATGTATTTAACCCTCTCGCCTTACTTTTCAGGTTTCAACGCGATCTTCCAAAACTCAGTGTATGGCGTAGCAGCCTGTCTACCTGCCAGTTATACAGGCGCTGTAGTCCTTGGCAGTAACCTATGCGGCCTGCTGATCGTGGGCCTGAACTGGATGTCGGTGTTCTTCGACAACCCGCGCACAGCCGCCATCTACTACTTCATAGGGGGCATGTTCGTAATGCTCGTCTGTATCGACACCTACTTCGCGCTGCCGTTGAATGTAAGTATCATCAATATCATTCCTAGCAAGCCCAAAGCACTCCTGCACCTATACGGACTCCTTTTGAAGATCATACGCCGTTTTGTATTTACCTAGAATGAAATTTGAAACAGAAAGCGATCGTCTTATGTTAATTTGCTACATGTTGTAGATGGCGTAACTACTGCTGACGTCAAATCGCGTCACTACTGATGACGTCAAATCGCGTTACCAACATTTTGTTTGCCAAGTTTAATTTATGCTGATGTGACAAACAATCTCATTCGATTAGGTGAAGGATATCGTTTCTCCGCCTTCCAACTAATGACCCTGAAGTATTCCTCAGTCCAAATAGACACATGAATAGGTTAGAGACATGGATAGGTTCGATTCCCTAGTCAGATCGCTGCGAGGCAGGGTCAAAATACATAAAAAATGAATTATTCGCTAAAATATACTCAATGAAATAAGGAAAATCGGAATGAATTGATTCCACAGATATTTGTTTTTCCACTACGCAACAGAGGATGCATTATAGTTATGTTTCTTACTTTTTGAAGTGGGTACAATAACGCATTACTAACTAACATGCATATTTTGAAGTAAATATGTGTGCATGATGTTTTGCTACATTCTTTCTATTATTTATAATTCTCTATACTTGTAAGTATTTATGTAACTGCCCGGCACCCTAATTGCGTAACACATTTTCAATCTCAATCTGAATCATTTTGAAGTATATTGCTAATCCATTGCTTCATATTTTCGAAAAAATTGTCTGCTCAACAACGTAAATAACGCAATGAATGTTGCACTGTCAAGCAATTGCTACTGTCACTCTGTTACGCAATTACCCTGTTGAAAGGATCAAATAGTTTTATTTCGTACTAGCTGCTGCCCGCGACTTCGTCCACGTAAATTCCTATCCTAACTAAAAGTATTTTTTTGTTTCTCTAAAATAAATGTAGCCTAAGTTACTCCTTATTACATCAGCTATCTGCCAGTGAAAGTCCCGTCAAAATCGGTCCAGTCGTTTCAGAGATTAGCCGGAACAAACAGACAGACAGACAAAAATTGTAAAAAAAAATATTTTGGTATATGTACCGTGTGTATCCATTATCCATAATGCATTTAGTAAAAAGCGGTTATTTTATTATTACAAACTGACACTCCAAGCTTATTTATTTGTATAGATGCGAATAAAGTAAAGATATAAATAATCGATTTTGTTTCTTAGCTGCCTCGTCTTGTTGTTGGTTGTAATCGCGATTGCTATTCGTCTTCTTGAGTAAGATGGTTCAGTCCTTATACATTCAACATGATGTCTTCTGTCTGTTTGTCTGTCCCTCTATCTCTCATACCTTCCACCATCATCATGTGAACCCTGTTCTTTTGAGTGAAAAATATTATTTTTCTTTTACAGAAATTCTACCGCTACCACGACCAGATAACCCAGCAACGCAACGCAGACCGGGGCAGCTCTAAGGCCGTCAACGTACAATACACATCCCGCGCCACGCTGTTCAAGCAAGCGTTCGTGCAACTGTACAACGTGTTCATCGTCTTCTTCGCCTCGCTCTCCGTGTTCCCCTCCGTTATATCAGGTGCGTACACCACCATAATAGTCGGCCGGCCTAACAAGACCGTGGTGGCAACTAATCTGCATTCGCGATTTATTTGCCAAAAATGTAAACAAAGAGTTTATGGAAAAATAACTTTTAATTCTACACAATAAAGTTCAGTTTACGCTACAATTTAAAACATTTTTATAACTTTTTCAGTAGTGCTTGTCACTCTGAAATCAACTCTGAAGTCACTCTGAAATCAGCTTAATTACCATTAAAATAAAGTTGATATTTGTTTAACGTGAAATAATATTAATTTGAAACATAAGTTTGAATAGACTTTACATTGCAACATACGAACTACGCATCACACTGACGTCATGCAAAATCCTGCATCGCGCAAGCAGAGTTTACCGCGCGACTAATATATACAGGGTAGCAGGGACATAGACGGGCAAACTATGACCATGAATTCAGCACATGATACTAGACCCCCTAGAATAGAAATTTTTCGTCAGTTATCAAAATAAAAAATCTGCTGTTTATTTTATTTATTTATATACAGAGTGGCGATTAGGTTATCACATTAAACAGTACAGCGGTTATTAAAAGTTGTTATTAGTCTGTTAAAAAAAAAAACAATTTTACAAAAAATAGAAATTAAAAACAATTTTTTTTTTGCAATGTTCCGATATTTTCTTTCATACAAACCTTGTCCCGACAATACCGAACACAACAAAAAAAGAATTATCCAATTTGGTGCAGTCGTTCAGAAGTTATGCGCGTACATACATTTCGGCGATTCATTTTATAGAATGTTAATTGTTATGAATAATTTTAATTGAGTATATTTAAAATACGTTATGCAGAATACGTGGTTTCAATTAATGTGACAACCTAATCTGGCCACACTGCATAATTTATTGTACACCACAAAAATACATAGATAGATAAACCATTTATTTGGCGCATACAAAAAGACAGCACAACAAATAAAAACAAATTGACCGAACAATAAAAATATACAATCGGCGGCCAATGGGCAAAGGGGATAGCTGTTTCATAGGAAAGTGTACCTATGCGGTCAAAACGAATGGAACAACAAAATTTTTTTTCGGGGTTTTAGAATTATGCATGGTAGTGCATGGTAAGGTTGCACGTCCATGTCCTTGCCACCCTGTCCCTGTATGAAACGTTCCAACATCAACCGTCGGGCAGTAGCCCACCAGACACAACACCCGTCTGGTCTGAGGTTGCATACCCAATCTGATAGTCTTTGTCTTCTTATAATAAGTACAGACGCCAGCACATCAATCTACTACAATCTGTCAAATTTCTTTAATAGATTTTTAACTTTATTGCTGAAGCATAAGGTTCTAAGTTGATTGGGAAAATTTGACAGTTTCGGGTAGCTTGATGTGCTGGCGTCTGTACAATACGACGAGGTTCTACCTAAGCTTCGTATTCGTGATTTTCCTTAGTCACGCTAATATTATAAAGGCGAAAGTTTGTGAGTGTGTTTGCATGTTTGTTACTTCTTCACGCAAAAACTACTGAACGGATTTGGATGAAATTTGGCACACGAATAGCTTATAACCAGGATTAACACTTAAGATACTTTTTATCCCGATATTCCCACGGGATCGAGCACTGATAGTTATGTTTATAATAGTCGCAAGAACTCGCTAACTATAATTTTTTTAATTTCCAGACGTGGTTCCGAACTCTGCAGGGTTTTTGGGCGAGAACTTCGTGCGCATCACTTGCTTCTTGACGTTCAACCTCACTGCTACGATCGGGAACATTACCGCCAGCACGTGGCAATTCGTAAGTCACTTTTTATATTCAGTAAATTTAGGTTTAATAAATACAGTCAAAATACTGCTTATGAAGGGACCGTTCAAATTCTGACGTTATATCAGATAGTCGTTATAAAAATACATATTTGTAAGTCCTTATCGCAAGACTTCTACATTGCGTCGTAATATCCCGTACGTTTAAAGGCTCCCCGCAGACAGGCGCGACGTGACGGTGCGACGCGATTCTGGTAGAACAATTCCTATGAAGTTTTCATGGAAATTATTCTACTAGAATCGCGCCGCGGCGTCGTCGCGTCACACCAGTCTGCGGGAGCTTTTAAGCGAAGTTAACGTAAACGGTTTTGACTGTAAAGAAAAGTAAGAACGGCTTATTGTTATAAGAACAGTCACAATTTTGGTACATAGATAGCTACAGTAAGTATTTATTTATGTACTGTAACCGCGGGTAATTTCATTTTTGACACTAAATAAGCCTTGTCTTATAAAGGAACGTGTCAAATGCTGTTTCATTACCTCTGGATAAGTTTCGGTTCACTTATCTGGCAGTTAATTTCAAATAAAAACTCAATATCTTATCTGGTGTCCCGTCAAGAACTCATTCGTTACGCGACTTACACACACACTCGTATATAATAGAAAGGGATAGAGAGAGCGAAAGTCGCATGGAGGAATACATATTGCCTTTTTCCTTGCGTGACGATTTCTACGGGGCAACTCCGCAAGCTGCGTTAAGAGGACTACATGACCTAAAGCGCGGTCTTTGTCGGACTGCATAGAAAAGAAAGAGAAGCGCGATGACACAACGCTGGTAATTTATTGCAAAATATGAAGCAATTATCGATTTACGAAAAATCTAGTGTTTGGACAAAAAAACTAAAACACTATAGTTTTAGTATGTTGCTTGTAGAATAATCTGACAAAAAATCATAATGATTGTATGTATATTAGTATGAATTTTGTTGTAAAAAAAAAGTTTTTAGAGGTATCTTCATGATTTTATTCTATCGTACCAAATAAGTTGTATTATGTTTTCAACACACTATGTTCCTAGCATTTATCCTGAAGAATATCATATATTTTTTTGAGTTTTTTTACTGTAGTTTATCATATACTTTTATTGTTTCTAAAACTTGCGTTTTTTGTGTTTAGGTCCTGTAAGCCCCTTAAGGACCTTCGTTCCAATAATACCTTTTTGGATCCCACTACGCAACAGAGGAAACATCGAAGTTTGTTTCTTACTTTTTGAAGTGGGTACAATAAAGCTTAGATAAACTTATTCAAGTTTCAGTTTGTGAACTTGCGTATAATTATTAAAGTAACAAAAATATGTATATGTATATTTAATCATGTTCCAATACAGAAAATTCTTATATTTATTGACAAAACTGGCACATAATTGACAGAAAATAGGTTGACTGGTAGAAAATGGCTATGTTATGGCATTAAATCCGCCCCCGTATATTTCTTAAAGTACTAAATAAATAATTTTAAAATGAACAATTTACATTGAAGTTCCTATGAACCAACATACTGCTTGTGTAGCTCGTCTCCATTACTTCAAACATACAGGGTTAGTTTTCAAAGACCAGCCAAATTTAAGGGTGTAGTACAGACCATCAAACTGAACAACTTTTTCTATGGGACCAACATCGTAATCGCAAATAAAAATTCAGCCGTCCCATACGTTTAGGTCGAGTTGAAGTTTTCTATGGGACACTTGATAAATTTTTGGCGATTAAGATATTGGTCCCATGGAGAAAGTTGTTCAATTTGGTGGTCTGCACCTCACCCTCAAATTTGGCTGGTCTTTGAAAACTAACCCTGTATACGTAACAGGCGAAATGGTTTTAGTTCTGAAGTCGTTTTTTTTTCGCGTTTATAAGTTTAATAAAAAAAAAATTGTTTCCTTCCAGCCCGGTCCCCGTTGGCTGGTATATTTCACGACAGCGCGTCTGCTCTTCATCCCGTTCTTCCTGCTGTCTAACTACAAGCCGCTCGACCGCACGTTACCTGTGTACGTGACCAACGACTGGGTGTTCTGGATCGTGGCAGCCGTGATGGGGTGGAGCTCAGGACACGGCAGCTCGCTCGCCATGATGTACATCGGAGGGTGAGTAGTCACCTAAAAGCTCATTTGCATACATGAGGGTTTCTTGCTCGTCGCAAAGCGAGATGCAAATAAAGAACAAAAACTCGCTAGGGCCTTATTACAAAACAAGGCCTATCTTCAAACCCAAGTTTAAACCATCTGACCATTTTTGTTTTTCGTAATCTATTCTGACAATGTTAAAGTTCTTATTACATAAAATGACGTCAAACCCGAGTCTAAGTCGTCAATTTTGTATTAACTTTACCTTGCTCGGAACAAAGCTCAAAATACAATAACAGGCTCGATGGTTTAACCGGTTGAATGCCGTAATTACAGACACAATTAAAAGCCATTGTGTCTCGCGTGGATCCACGTATAAGCATACGAAGGGTTAAGCTTGGACTAAAGTTAGAACTCGATTTGTAATAATACGGTTAGTGTTAATGTCATTTGAGATTTGTGAGTCTATTTGAACATGAAACTTGAAACGTTTTTTTTCTTGACACGAATGCTACTAAGAGTGAAGAATATTGTAATGTCTTACTAATTCTAATTGTTCTATTCCCACTACGCAACAGAGGATGCATTATAGCTATGTTTCTTACTTTTTTAAGTGGGTACAATAATGCTTTACTTACAAACATACATAATTTCAAGTGAATTTGTATACACTTAAGTTTTGCTACATTCTTATTATTATAAAACTAATATTGAGCGGAACTGTCATGATGGTCCAGTGGTTAAGCTCTCACCTCTCAAGTACGAGGCTGTGGGTTCAAAATTCGGACAAGTACCAATGTGACTTTCAATTCATATGTACTTTCTGAGTTTATTTTGGACATCACTGACATTGGCAAGGGAAAACATCGTGAGGAAAACTGTAGTGCTATTCTGTAAAAATATCACCGTGAAAACATAGGTGAAGTGAGCTTAAAGTGAGCTGTCACTAGTGTCAATCCCTAGTATCAGGTGGAATGATAGCTCACTTTAAGCTCACTTCACCTATGTTATCACGGTGATATTTTTACAGAATAGCACCGCTGGACTTATAGTTATAAGTTTGAGATTGCCAACCTGTCTTGAGCAAGCGTGGTGATCAATGCTCATGCCTTCTCTGTATGAGACGGCCTTTGCCCTACAATAATAAGCTGGTATTAATATTACGAGTATAACTGTCGTAAAAAACTTGCCAAGATATTTGCCTGATCATTTCTTTAAAACACAATTACTAAGGTGCCCATTCCCTATTTCCAGCACGGTAGCACCTGAGAACGCACGCACAGCCGGTATGATAGGCGGCGCCGTATTAGTGACGGGCATCGTCACGGGCATCACCTTCACGCGGCTGTGCCCTATCATCGTCACGGCCGAGTGTTGGAGGACAGCCTAGCGATCACTTCACTACGTCTCTTCGGCGTGGAACGTATTTACACGACGTTTGGGACAGTGAACTACCCGAAAGTGATGTGTTGTTGATAGAAAGTGAGGTGACGTTGTGTAGGAGAACGAAAAGGTTAGCGTACACCAAACAGGCCGGGTTGGGCCACATCGCAGCGCAAAAATCTGCTATTTTATATAAAACTGCGTCGAAATCCTGTACAAAAAAGATGGGTCAGTCCAGCCCGTCTCTGGTTGCTTAAGTTTTAAATAAATGACAAGATCATCATAGAGTAAAGAGATAATACCAAGGAATGTATGTGACGTTAATAGTTGGCGGTCCAGTGCGAGTTCTAAGTAAGGTGCCTGGATTACAGTGATAAAAGGATTGTGACATTCGACAAAATGTGTTCTATAGCTATATATATTATATTATATGCAAGTTATATCATTTTTATGTTGTGTAGTAGGTTGTTGATTCAATAGGTAAGGATATATGAGATACAGTTTGCCAAAAACGAATAGTTTTATCGATTTGTCAGTTTTGTGCCTTTTATTTATTTGTTTGCACTGTGCCGTAAGGATGATTATGCCTTGCCATTGTGTGGTATTGCTATAAGGCTACAGTTCTAAAGATAAAATGCATTTGCTAGTATTCCCATCTCGGTAAAGTTAGCAACTTAAGTTTAAACCAAATATTTGTCTCGAAGTATTCTGAACTTTAACCTCTCAGTTATAGAGTTTATTTCAAATTATCAAATATTTCGAATTACAATATAAGTTGTTTTGGTGCTTATTATTAATTGTGTGGTCTTATAGAATTACAGTTTCACAGAAGATTATTGACATGTATAGGGGCTAAAATCGTATTAAATATTATCTTATAGAGTAAGACTATTGGTTACATCTCTTTGCCTTGAGGCTATTTTAATGACAAATCAAAATGCAAACAAACCTCAACCTTAGAGGGCAAGTAGTCAAACGATATTTCTGAGCAAAATAACCGACGGATTTGTAAAAATACAAGTTGACAGAAAGGCAAAATGAACTTGTGAATAAATCAGAATAATTCTATTATTATTGCTAATATATAAACATAATTGTATGCTATATAAAATGATATATGTAAAGTTAAAGTTTGTAAGTGCATAAAATATATTTAATAGGTAGTACAATGCCGTTGAGATGTATCGAGTTATTATATTTGTTAGCGTTACTATTATATTATTTTAGTGCCCTGTTATGTATGTCTTACCACAAATATTGTGTCCTATAAACGGCGAAGGACTTGCCCCTATTACATAAAAACTAATGGGTATACTATGTTTAAACTTAACGAGGATGCGCTAAGGTAGCGCGCGAAATTCTAATTTTCTTACGTTTTTTGCAATTTGCAGGTCAGCTTCAGGTCGTATGTTGATTAAAAATATACATATATTATTATAATCATATATCTGTCGCAGCCAACTGGTTAAATTAGCTGTTTAGTTAACCGCCTGGCCTTTGGAAGTAGTGCTCGCCTCGCTTCGCTCTCTCGGCTCGCACGCGGTTGATCACAGTTATAACCTAACCTAACCCATTTGGTCGGGGTGCCCTGGCTTAGTTGCTGCGACCAATTCGACTCGCGCGTGATTGTTCCAACCTAAACTCATTCATCATCATTCAGGCCGTTAGTTGAACGGCCGCCGTTTAGTTAAAAGGCTAGGCGGTTAACTAAACGCATAATTAAACCAGTTGGCTGCGACATATCGATCGCGAATCATATTTAGATCAACATACAATCTGATAATGACCTGCAAATTGCAAAAAACGTAAGAAAATTTGTATTTCGCGGGCTACCCTGCTTTCGCCTTAACTACTCTTTTACCCTCCTAGGGTCAAGGGTAAAAATAGTAATGTGTTCTTTTATTTTATGTGACTAAACACTAATCCAGTGCTTGTAAAATTTTGACTAAAATTAAGTTAAGTAGTGATTGGTTCCACTTCCAACATAGCAGTTTTGTTTTGTCTTTGCACAAAATTTTTGAAGAAGAGTGGATGACTTTTGTATTATAATGAAATAGTTGGTTGTTGTTCCTTGTGCCTGTAATTATTATAAAATGAGATCAAACGTCATTTTTATACTTTTTTTTTTGGAAATGTGTTGAAGGTTATAGTAGATTTTCTGCTAAAAGTTCCACATTTGAGATTTGATTTGCAAAATGTCATTCACATATTTATTGTAGGTAAATTCTAACATTATTATTATGTATGTTTTACAGACTGAAACACTAACAAACATTTGATTTTAGATAATTATAAGACTCCTAGCTAATCGTTTTTATGAAAGAGTGTGAGGCTTTCGACAAGTTATAAGTTATTTGTACTGCGTAAAATAGTAACAATAAGTATATTTTACGCGATAAATATTACTAGGAGTTGTAGTAGTGACTAGGAAACATTTAAAGACTCGACTCTGATATTATTTTAGTTTTTGTGTTCATTATTGCAAGCCAAATAATTAATTGTCTAAAGTAGAACAAAATACTTCTAGCTGAACTTTATGGTCGCTCAGAACTTAAGGATATTTTACACAGCAACCAATCAGAACCGAGTGATATGGCTACCATACTCGATACATACTACCTCCAAATTCTTCTGATCTGACCAAAGCCCTAGCTGATACGGGCTCAAGATCGGTCCTACGGCGGCCGGAACGATTAAGCAAATTATTGAAACTTAACAGTCTCATCTCTTCGTATGTGTGCACGTATTCAGTCAGATCGAAAATACACAGGTTAGTCGGTGCAAATTCCGCTGTTTCCATGTATGAATGAAAGGAAGGTTGTCTTCAGAGCGACCATAAATATCGGCAAGAGGTATACCTGGTTTTTGTTTTCAATCCCTAGCATGACAGTGTTAGTCCTATTTATTTGAAAGTAAAATGTTATTTTTTAAATTTTACGTTTTTTATTTTTATTTTTACCTCTTCCCTTTTTTAAAGTAGAAGTAGGTATGTATATAAAATACTCAACATAATATTGCTAAGTAAAAATAGTAATTAATGGTTATATGGAGGATTTGTCGAATAACATTGGTAAGCTGTGTATCAAATGACGAATATTTTATTTACAAAATATGCATTTGTCAAAACCAATATAAAAAAAACAATTTTAAAAGATAAAAAAAAAGTTCTGCTTTAGAAATAATAAAGTGCCAATAATCCACAGCAGTAATCCGATTTCCATTACTACGTGTTTGATATACAGGTTACTAAGTATACCTATATTAAGTACAAATAAAGAAATATTAATTTAACAACCAAAAAAGGAGAACGTAATTTTTGGTTCAGATACGGCTCTTCGTACAAGACGATGCAAGTTTTCAATACTTCGATTATGTTAAGTGTTTTGGGGCAACTTCCTTACCTATGCTAGCTATGCGACGGTTTTCAATTTCATGCACACGCATACGATAGAATTATATAATTTTTTAAATTGGTTGATGCGGTTAGCCGCATGCGGCTTCATCATTTGCGGGGACCGCATGCGGACTTGCGAGATAAAATCCTGAAAAGGAGCGGAATGGTTTGGTACTGTTGTTTCGCTTTTAAAAGGTTCTGCGCAGACAGAGTAGGATTTGAATAATCAATTCTGTCATCAGTGTCATAAAGTGCAAAGTTATAGAAACTTTGACAACTCTTGGTTTGCGCAGAGCCAGCTGTTGTCGGTTGATGGAGATTGCATAGCATTTTGTATGAAGAACCAACGCTTAGATTGGTGTTGTATACCCTGGTGCCTTATACATCTTCCATTGGTTTCGAACACCGCGTAGAATAAGTGAAGATTTATTAATTTGCCTACAAAAGCCGGAATATTTATTTGTGAAACAAGGAATTGTAGTTAGTGAACTAATGTCCATTATATCATACCTATATGTCATGAAATAATAGTAATAATGCTGTCATCAGCTCGTTGTGGTGTAACTTTAGGCAGCTGAAATTGATTTAGGGTCGATTTTTCAATCTTCAGATAACTGCTAGGACACAGGCCTCCTCCCGAAGAGAGGAAATGAGCTGTAACCTACCACGCGGGCCCCGTGCGGGTTGGTAAATGTCACGTCTCCGAATTTTTGGTTCTAGGACATGCCGGTTTACTCACGATTTGAGAGCAGTGGTGATGAAATAATCAACTCTAAGTGAAGCGCCTGTACGACTCGTACTCGACTCGTGTTCGTTAGTCGCAGCCACCACTGGGCCCACCAGTGCTGAAAAGTTATCTGATGATTGAAAAATCTGCCCTTAGAATATTAATTTCACAGAGTTACAGTCAAAACCAAAAGTAAATCAAGGTTGTTTTATGTTTCAAAAATGTATTGCTGGTGATTCGACAGCGTTATTACTGTAAGTACCTATTGTTTCAAAATAATCTGATGACAATAAAGGGGATTATTTAAAATTGCCATAAATATAGAGTTAGGAAAAAGTTACCAGAGAAATATTTAAATATATAATAGTACTAAAATACATATACATATACCTATTATTAAAAGTTAGAGCTGATTTCATCACTTCTGTGTTGGCAGGAGAGTATGTTTTAGTAGATATATAACACGAGAGATAGGCACAGTCAACCGCACACCCTAAAGGCCAATTCCCGTAATCAAGAACGTTCAAATTCTAGTCACAATCGATGTCATCTCGGCGACAGTCAATGTCAAAAGTGTGGGGAAATTATATAGATTTTTGACGGATTGAGACATCAGACTGTGAACGTTCTTAAAATTACGAGAATTGCCCCTCAGTGGTAACAATTTGACATTGATAAAGCCTTTATGTCTTAGTAGTAAGGGCGATTTTCGTAGTAGAGAAGTATGGAAGAACAGAAGGCCAATTCTCGTAACTTAAAACGTTCAAAATCTAGTCGCAGTCTCATCTTGGCGACAAACAAATGTCAAAATGTAGGGATACTAGAAGTATTTTTGACAGATTGAGACAGATCAGACTGTAAACGTTCTTAAAATTACGAGAATTGCCCCTCAGGACATGTTGCGCCGACCTAAAATAATTGAGATAAAAGCAGGAAAATGGTGATGATGAAATGTTACCACGGATGTGCCCGTGTCTGTACCTACCTACTGAAAAATTAACCTCTTGCCTATATTGATAAATATACAACATGAGGTGATGAATTTAATTTAAAATTGCTATAAATATTGCACTTGTATTACTTCCACTATCACTTAAATCCATCTTCAAGAACACCTCTTATCACTAATCTATATACCTAGCTCTAGGTACCTACTTGTTTCATCCGACTTTATGCAAGATAGCTCGTTTCTCAAGATACCTCTAAACTCTACTTAAAAGTATTTTATACATATAACATAAAGTTATACATATTTATGTAAGTATATTGGCTTATATTTACTCGACTTTTTATTTTTTAATTTTATCAACCAGGCAAGGTTTTGCATCGATCAACCAGGGCCCTATTTCATTTATCTGTCAATGCAACATTTTAAAAACCGGCCAAGTGCGTGTCGGATCACGCACAATATGAAGGGTTCCGTAGTTGAAAACCATGTTTTCCCATACATTGTAACTGCAAGTTGGTCGACTATTACTCGTAAACTTGTAAAGCCTACTTAACTGTGATAGTTTTCCTTTTAATTTCGTTATACAGTATGTTAACTAACAGAGGGCGTTTCCGTTAACCCGCAATAGTAAAGCATCCATACATGCTAAAAAAAAATATTACCATTCGAAAACAAAATGTTTATATATTTTTTTTATATTAAAATATTCACTAAAAATGTTAAATTGATACGTAAAAGAAACACTGTACACACGGCTACACATCAAGCTATACATAACCAGTATAAGCTGACTTCTGATTGTATGAAAAGCCTATACAATGCGAGGTCAACTCAAACTGGAAATGTATAGCTTGATGTGTAGCCGTGTGTACACGCGTACTTGAAGGACGGCATCGTCGCAATTTATTTATGAATGACGGGCCGCGTGTGCGGCGATCTAATTGATTTGCCTAGAACCGCCCCCTACCCCCGAATGTCCACCTAATTTTAGTCGGAACTAATCTCACGCGCTGACCGGACGTGCATTATTTTCGCATTGCAACATCTTGCGTCATTCATGTGTGAAAAATGCCACGTTATCAGTTCAGTGCTCAGGAGTATGTGAACATGGTGCTCATTTATGCTGAGTGTAATTATGATGGTGCACGTGCTCTGAGGATGTATGCTGAGAGGTACCTGTGAGGTATTGTGAGTGCCCTGGTGTGTAGGTATTCGTATCAATGAACCGGTAGTGCCGCGTCGTTCTGGTGGCCCCCGACCCGTGATCTCTGTGCGGCAGGAAGAGAACGTGCTAGGTACATGAATTTATGTTTTTTTTATTTACTATGTTTGCGAATAGATCCTTCCAAGCCCAAACGCGTTCCTTTGTCAGCCGGGCATTTGAGACGGGTTGTTAAATGTTATTGCTAAAACTAAACATACTTACGTAAATGTTAATTTTACTGATAACAACCCGACGACGTGTCTTTCTAATTAATTATGCCGCCTTTATAAAAGTCGCCGCTCACCATTTCGCGGCGGCCGGTTCGCTCGGCATCACAGAACACCTATTTTACTGTTTTGTGCTCGGCATCGTGTGCGCATTGCGAATTTGCGACGTTGCCGGTTTGGGCAATGCTAGTACGCTAGGTACTATTCCGCGCTACTATTTTGATTTTAAACAGCATGTTTCGAATTTATTGTCAATTAATTATTTTTTTGAATTCGGATTATTTTATGCTTATTTTTCTATGCTGATATTTTTATTTTAATCTATTAATGATATAGATTAACGAGTTTAAGGGAACGCCCTCTGTTATTTCACATACTGTATATACTACTGCCGTGAAATTTTTCACATATCCAAAAGCAACCAGTTAGGCAGGGGGGGGGGGGCCTTGACTCAAAAACACGAACGGATCCCTGAATCAAAAAATGGTTATGACAAACTCGCAATATTTTAGAAAGACCTATCCAACGATACACCCCACCATGGGGTAGGCGAGAAAAAAAAACATCCCTACTTTACGTGTAGGGGAGGTAGATACCCTAAAAAAATTTGTTTTTCAAGATTTTATTTTACCACTTTGTCTGCGTGATTAATATGTATATCCATGCCAAGTTATAGCTTTCTACTACTACGAGTCTTTGAGCTAAGCTGCGGACGGACGGACGGACATACGGACATGGCGAAACTATAAGGGTTCTTTGTTGACTACGGAACCCTAAAAAAGTCTACAAAATTGTCACGTTTTCACGACATGTGCTATATCAAAAATGTATGAACCAACTTTTTAAAATGTCGGATTGTCAGATTATAGCCCGTCATCTGTCATTGTCTGTTTTATTAAATAGGCCTCAGAAGTCAAAAGTCGATCGATCCTACAGTCCTTTCAAAGTTATTTAACCTCTAGCAACAGCAACAGCAACTCAATATAAATTCAATAGCAACCTTATTGCAACAAAAATAGAGATCATAGTGATTTTGACAGCCTTGTCAATGGCAGCAACCCAACAGCAACTTTCTTGCAACGTCAATAAAGATCAAGATGCAAAATCAGAGGTAAAATAACTGAAAGGACTGTACCGGGAAAGATGTCCGGAGAAATTGATCCAATGAGACAACCACCACCTGAGTGACCTGACTGATAAGACATACTGACTGAAAATTACACTGCTAACAAGTCAACAGTGTATAATCCGCGCGCGATCAGAATGGGATGCTACCTTTTGGAACTGAGACGTGCGTGCTGCCGGGGTAGCGGGATCGTCCGAAAGGGTTACCGCTGCCCCGGAACATAAAGGGCTAAGGAAGGAACACGGGTGGGTTTTAGTCAGTAAGAGTCTGACACTCCCTTCCGCTCCACCCAGAGCGGGAGGAGTCATTAGATGATTTCCCATCCAAAAAAAAAAAGACGTGCGTGCTGTAAAATAATATACTACCTAAACATTATTTAAAAGTATTACAACCAAGAAACATTTTTGTGTATTTTCATAACCCTATGATAGATCGTAGAAATAACTAATTTATAATTAATATTCAGATCTTTTTTGCTAACGCTACTTGACAAATGTTATTTTCGATTTACTTTGACAAGGTTCCATCCCATTCTCATCGCGACTATAATTGCGTAACGCAAATTAAATGACAATTGATCATAATATTTCATTTTCACGTTCAGCCATGTTCATTGCGTTATTTACGTTGTTGAGCAGACGAATTTATCAAACCTATGAAGCAATAGATTAGGAATTTCCTACAAAACCCTCGAATTGTGATTGAAAGTGTGTTACGCAATTATGGTGCAGGTGTTGGACATCAAATTGCTTAGTTGGGTCGACCTGAGTATGTTGACGCTCCTTGATCAGCTTGGCCAAGCTATGTCAAAGCTTATTCCTAGTAAGTAGATACTGTTGAATTTAAAGTTGAAGACACAACCAAGCCCACAATATGTTTATGTTTTACCTTTGTTTTATCATGTTTTTTCGTAGTTCATAACTACATAGCTAGATAATAATTATGTAAGTATGTCAAAATAAACTTGTTACCTATGTATGTAACTAAGTATTCATTTTACTTGTTATTTGGCGGACTTTATAGCTACAGACGATATAGTATAAAAAAAAAGGTTTATAGGCAACCCAAAGGCCGCAAAATACGAAGTAGGTAAAATTACTTAGAGCAAATATAAATAATACTTGGTAAATACAGAGTGGCGATGAGGTTTTCACATTACCTAAAATGTAACCCACTTAAGGTGAATGCGCAGTGGTAGACCGCGAAATTCAAATTTTCTTACGTTTTTCGCAATTTGCTGATCAGTGTCAGGTTGTATTTTGATCAAAATTTGATTCGCGACTATAACAGGTACGTATTTACTGAATTATAATCATTAGATTCATTAATACATCTTTCTAAGTTAGATTTGTACCACGACAACAAATGGAAAACTGCTTAGTGGTACAAATCTAGCTTAGAAATATGTATTAATGATTCTAATGATTATAATTCTATAAATACGTACCTGTTATAGTCGCGAATCAAATTTTTATCAAGATACAATCTGACACTGACCTGCAAATTGCAAAAAACGTAAGAAAATTTGAATTTCGCGGTCTACCACTGCGCATTCACCTTAATTATCCTACATGACGTTTATTGAACGTACACACTTACACAAAATAAAAAGTAAGTACCTATAATAAAGGTAGTCGCGGTAAGTACAATATCGCATTTTTTTAATTTCTCAGGTCAACCTAAAAGGTTGTCGGTTGCTTGACGGCTATCATGTGGATGCTCCAGCCAGACTATAAAACGTATGAACTAACCGAATGGGTACCCCCTGTGGGCCATGGTACGGACTTAGGTTTTCGCTGTTGGAGGGCAGCAAGGGACAGGCTGGATCATACAATATTAGCCGTCTTGTTTTTTTTTATTTTAATTTTGTCTGACCCGTGATATTCCTAGGATGGTTTATATCGTGAACATTTTTATGCTTTTTATTTTGTTTCATAAAGGCTTTTTTCATAGTACTCAATATAAAAATCCCTTGCGCGGTCACAAGACAGCCACGAAAAGCGACTTTAGATACCTATAGATTTTTATAAATATACTAATATAATATATCCACTCATTGATATATTATTTTCGTATCCACTTGTATTAACTGTTGTACTGTTTAACGTGAGAACTTCGTTGCCATTCTGTACCTATATAATTATATGAAAACTACCTATAATATACCTATTCAACTCTTCTCTCCTATGGCTGTTCACTTTATAAAGAGTACCTTATGAAGCACTCCTTAGTCGAAGGCTGTGAAATAATAGCTTTAACCTACCCATTGTAGATACCACAAGCATTTCACCCGGTCTGTTCTGTAAAAATCTCACCGTGAAAACTTAAGTGAAGTGAGCTGTCAGTAGTGTCAATCTCTAGCATCAGGTGGAATGAAAGCTCACTTCACCTAAATTTTCACAGTTGCACTTTTACAGAATAGATGAGGTTCTGTTCAGATGAAAAAATTATGCTCTCGAAACACTGGCGATTTTTTAGCGTGCACTGGAGTTTCAACTCTCTGTGTTAAGCCGAGCGTTGAGAATCCAACGGAGTGTATGCCAGCAGCGCATCAAAACCGGACTGTCGGGCTGTCGGACTGTCGGAATTTCAGCTCTTGGCGCTGAGCAGTGCGTTGATAATTCAGTGCGCGATAAAAAATCACCCGTGTGAACAAGGACTTATGTCTATTTTGTATTGTTTTAGTATTTTATGTACAGTCAATGAAGGAGATAAGTGTAGACAGAACGCGTAAAAAAATACAATCAATATTGCATTCATTCCAAACTATTTAGCTGACTGTACATTTTAATAAAAATGAAACCATATTCTTATGTAGGGTAGGAAGGATGTGTATAAAAGTATAAATGATGCCTCCGTATTAAAGTAAGTTTCGTTTTAATTTTTCATCTGAACAGTTAATTTTCCTATCTTCATCTTTCACCTGTATTATGAGTACAAAAATCTTTAATTTTTTATTTATTCGATTAGATAGTACTTTTTACCCTTCAAATAAGGTAAAGTTCTTATTTACCTATTATATGTAGCGTCCTTGTATATATCTAGTGCATTTGTACCGTGTTTATATACCCACTGTAGTATATGCACAACCATTTCACTTTCGTACCTACTTGTGAGCGCCATTTCTAGTGGAAAACTAAGGAATTTTACCAATGAAACTGAACGCGATCAACACATGACTAAACCGCGTTCACGAGCTGTCAGTGTCAATATTCCACAACAATTAATGACACTGACAGCTCTTGATCGCGGTTTACTTAAATGTGCTAATCGCGATCAGTTTCATTGGTGAAATTCGCCCTAATTTTTTTGCTAGTTAGAGTGTAGTAAATGCTTACTTGTTTTTCGGGAAACCTTGGTAAGCTTATTGGTGACACGAAGGCGAAAAAAAGATTTATTATACTCAAACTTAATACATAATATGTACTGACA
This sequence comes from Hydraecia micacea, assembly GCA_914767645.1. Lineage (NCBI taxonomy): Eukaryota > Metazoa > Arthropoda > Insecta > Lepidoptera > Noctuidae > Hydraecia > Hydraecia micacea. The sequence continues at coordinate 4,953,190 of OU611798.1, forward strand.
GGGAAATTTATTGTTTATGAAATCGACACACGTGACACAACTTCAACTTGGTCAAATGGAACCATGGAACAGCTAATTTTTGTCAAAGAATGACAGTTGTGATTCGAATTGAATAAAGATACGGGCAATGAAAGTTGGTTTTCATTTTGCTAAACAATTAATTTCTCTGACTTTATGTTACTATATCCATTTTCGAAAAAAAAATTGTTATACCTAATACAATAAAAAAAAAACCTTAACCATTTCAGAATCTAATCTTTTATATCAATTTAATATTTAGATTCCCTAAAGAAAAAAAATATGAATTTATCGTAAGTTCTAGTAACTGATACCATACCTTTGTGACAATAATAACGAACTTATTAACTTCTTTATAACCATACCTACCTATTTTTCCACTTTTCCACACATTTGTGTACTGACATTAGTACTGAAATAATATGAAACCCTTTCACTTCCATTCTTCACCTGATATTGTGCTAATCGAGTTAAAATGAATAAAATAAAGAAAAATGATTACTGACTACGCCTTTCATTACTGGACCCCCTCTCTTTTCTATTTTGAAGATGTATTTTGTTTTTGAGATTTAAGCCCTTTTAAAAAACTAATTTACAACTCTAAAACTATAACTCCTCAAGCAATAGGATTTTTAAATTATCATCGGGCTTGCGATTTCGTTAGGCGTGCTTCAAGGAACTATCTTAGGTCCCTTACAAATTCAGTAACTAAAAATTGTAAGTGTTCCGTTTTTGCTATTTGGCTACGGAAACCCTATAAACAACGAGTACATACCCGTCTAAGATATAGAAGAATAATACCACGTTAATAAAATTAGATGAAAATAGATACAGCGTTTTACCCCGTACGCTAGCCTTTACATAAAATATTCTCGCTTTAAATAGCGCAACAGGGGATATAAATCTGTTTGCAGCCCGATAATGTATCCTAGCTCTTTACATAAGCGAAAGTTCTAGCTGCTAAGTACGGCTAAGGCGTTGACTTGCGATCAATCCGATCATCCTGTTGGACTGTGGTGAACTCACTCCTACTAACTACAACGTAGTAACTAGGGCATAGTAAGTAAAATTACAGTCCAGCCCTTGAGAGAGAATGTGTTTCTGACACTTGTCTGTGCGACAATTCTAGTAGGTAATAAAGATCAAATTCGCAAAACACGTATTCATTTGTATGACAATGATAAGTGTCAAGAATGCAATCTCTCATCGGCCGCACTGTATGTTGGAATGGTTCTGTGTTCAAACACTCGCGTTTGACGATTTTCATATCGGATGCTATGCGTTGGTCGACAATGGTGCACACGTACAATGCCTAGAAGAAAGAAGTAACCTATACACTCGAGACTATAAGACTCGTAAATGTCAATAAATTATGATAGATATTTAAGGTACTAGCGAAGTGGATAAGGCAATAAGACTTCAGTCGCAAATGTCTGACCTGCTGGGTAAAGCACTAACAGTAGCAATAGCTTTAATTTTGACAGTTCAACAGCATTCATTGCGTTATTTTCGTCGTTGAACAAACAAATTTTTCGAACATATGAAGCAATGGATTAGTAATATCCTTCAAAATGACTCAGATTGTGATTGATAGTGGGTTACGCAATTAGATTGCTGAGGGCACTGAGCAAGAGATACCATTCCACCAAGTTGTCTAATTATCTTGGTCGGCTATCACTTTAATGTCTTATAACTTTTCTATTATAGGCTCTATAAAACACATACCTAACTATTTGGCCAAATATGTTAGCTGTTCCAAATACGGTGGTCGATTGACCTGCTCATCATAAGCATGTCAGGAAAAGCAGGACAACAATATTGTATTGTTTATTTTAATGGCTGTTGGTGAAAGTTTATAGGAATGCAGTTCACATTCTTATGGGTACATGGAGCTAACGCTATTAAAGCCCTAGGGAATTTTTATGGGCCAAGAGGCTTGTTAACTCTCGCCTTTTTTGAAAATATGACCCGGAAATTGGGACTTCCCTTATAAGATTATGAGCGTTCTAAGTTTTATTCTTTGTGGGTGATAAGTAGGGGGTTTAAAATAATTAACCATTACTAAAACGACAGTTTCTTTATTGTTTCTCAATAAATAATAATAAATTAATCTCGTCAATAAATAACTCTTCTAGACCCTAGCCGTTTCATTGGTGCGTGCGTCCAAACACTATGTACATTGCGTTTCCCGTGCGTATTTACATGAGGCAGTAATCGTTTAGTGGTCGGCTGAAGATGATGATGCTGATGAGGAGACTGAGGACACGCTGGAGTAGCTCGGAGACTGGTTTGAGGCAGCTGACGGGCTGGAGTCACCAGGGTAGTACGAACTGTAGGCGAGCTGCGAAGGGTCCCACACTCTGGCGTAAGGACCACTGCTAGCTGGCTCCCAAGCAGGGCCGTACGAGTCCTGGGGCGCGGAAGGTCCAGGGGTTGAGGGAGGTCCGTACTGATTGGCCGGGGGACCGTATTGGGGTGCGGGCGGGGCGGCTTCTGTAGGCGGCATCATCATCATGGGCATGGCTGGCAACAAAAAGAACAAAACATTATTTATCATCGATTTTGAAATGTTGGTAATAGACGAGAGTATCATCCTTCGATATCTAACCTCCTTTCTTCATGATCAAGTTGTAGATCAGGAATCCGAGGACGAGAGTGATGGCCAGTTTGCTGAGGATCAGGGCCTTCATGGACTTGATGCCGATGATGGCGACGAGGATGGGCATCAGAGCCTTCATCTTCAGCTTAAGCAGCAGCAGGACGGGAAGCAGGAGCTTCTTCTTCAAGATACCACGAGCTGAAAGAAAAATTGTATTAAGTTCGACGTCTAATCTTTATGCTCTTAAGTTTGTGTTGGTTGATTTCGTTACCTTCGCCGTTTTCACTGTCAGACTCCGGGAATTCCACATCCAAACCCCTGTCAGCTCTGTAAGACACCTCAGCGCTGTCAAAGAGGAACTCAGGCAGCTGGAACCTGACTTCATTGTTGCTCAGGTACCGGCCAACGCGGTCGAAGATCACTTTGTCGATGTTCTTGTCGTCGAAAGCCCTCGCAGATTCAGAGCTCACTCCAAGTTTGGTGTCCAGGAACGAGAGCACTTTCACTTTGAGACAAGACATCGGGGCTTCAGCTTCGAAACAATCACTGATCACACTCTGGAGCAACTCGTCACTTGATCCTAACCGTGCCGTTTGAATCTCATTGTCCTTGATACTGTAACCGCGTACGATGGCGACGGAAGCCAGGAGTAAACACAAACACTTCATATTGTTTTTTTTTTATCACTTTATCATTAGATTTGATTAATTAGACGTTCTGCCCGTCCGGTTAATGGAGCAACAATGATTTAATTTTTCAATGGGCTTGGTTTTTATACTGTGATCCTTTGGACGGCAAGGCACGCGGTCTTCGCGCGTGCGCTGAATGTGAATCGCTTTCATACTTGGCAAACTATTTATTTTCATTTAAAGAAAGTCCTGGTGGTGAGAGTGATGTATTTTGGTGATGATATTACAAATATTAATAACTATATTTCTCGGAAGCTTTAATTACATTCGGTAATTTCAGGAACTTTTCAGGGCGCGGTTTCTAAGTTACATACATCAATCAATTGCGGTAATTTGAACAAGTTATAATTGTACTTTGATTGTAAAAAATCGTACTTTAATTTTGTAACAATGTGAATGCAGAATAAACCCTAAATACAGGGAGCCAGGGACATAGACGCACAAACTGAAACTATGAATTTAGCACATGATTCTAGACCACCTAGAGTAGAAATTTTTCGTTGGTTATAAAAGTAAAAAACAGCTGTTTTGTAGAAAAGTGCAATAGGTACCTACACGGTCAAAATGTACGGAATAGCAATTTTTTTAATAACCGAATATACATTTCAACTCAGGGGGTTCAGAATCATGTAGGTACTCAATCCATGGTAACAGGTTGCGCATCGATGTCCCCGCCACCCTATATTTTGGGTTTATTCTGCATTCACATGTTTCCTAACAATCATAGATTTGCTGCGCTTGAAAGACTTCTATCGTGTACTCTGGCATTTTTGAGGGTTTTCAGACTAACTTGACGAGGGTGTAGGATGATGCTGCTGCCATTTAATAACTATGCTTTAGACTCATATCGCCGCACTATTTTGACTTATAAATTCAATACAACATAACTTCACGCTTGCATATCCCCGATGGGTTACGCAGAGGCGTACCTTAGCATGTACACCCACATTTCCCCAGTTATGTTTAAGTCCCATGTAATAGGGGGCGAGGCCATCGCCATCAACGGGGCACAAATACAGACTCCGACCTGCTACTGAGAATTTCAACAATGCTTAAATACTAATCCGTTTTCCTTTATCCCTTTTTACCATATAAAACTCAAACTCAAAGCATTTATTTCAATTAAACTATTTACAGGCGCTTTTGAACTTTCAAAGAGTCGGTTAGTTAGTCAGAAAGTTGAAGCTAGTTGCCCATTCAAACGTAGATCTCTATGGAGAAGAACGGGCAAGAAACTCTAAGGTCATTCTTTTAAATCAAGATACTACAAAATCCTGGGTACCTACATTATTCTTGTTGATTCTATATGTGAGAGCAATGTAAAAATAAAATAAAGAAACAAAACAAAAAGACAGATGTTTGGTAATAAATAATTCATCTCATAACTCAAGCACCAACGTTTCTGTTGTAAATCTCTTGTTTTACGCTTTGGAAGGTAAATGAATATAAACAAACATGACTTACTATTCTTTACTATAACTGTTATGTGGATATAACCTTTCTAGTCACGTCCACTTTACTACAGATTTTTACGTAATGTTAGGGAATACTATTAGTGGCCTATTGCAGGTTTGTGAGCATTAGTAAATCGCCACAGTCATATTCATTTGGTGTTTTGTGCTACATTTTGGCGGATAGTAGTCCTGGGATGCATGAAGAAGCCTCCTCGTGTAGCGCAGTTTGTTCCGCCAGTTACTCAATAGAACCGAGCGCTCGGCGCATCCTGGACAGTCACACCCAACACCTTATTTGACTGGCCAATTCTTCCCTTGCGGTGGTAGGGCTAACGCCCGCCTGGTTTGCGACCATCCTCCCACCAGAGTCCGGCGTCAAGCAGCCTGCTGTGTTTCGTTGATGCGTGGGAGTTCCAGTGCCTTAGGCATCTTCTGGGCACGCTGGTTCCATCATATACTGACTGGTAGAGAATGCCTAAGGCATTAAGTCCGCCTTTGTACCTTTTTTGTGCGAAAAGTTTAAATAAATAAATATACCTCGTCCATCGCTTTCCATCAGGCGTGATCGAGTTCAAGAGCGGGCTCATTCGCAAAAAAAAAAAAGTTCTAGTCATCGCCACAGGGCCTAGGCAAGTGATAAGTACGTTCAAAGCGTTTCGTATTTCTACAAAGACTTTCAAGAGTATTGACATCAGGTTTTCGGTAGCTGTTATCAAACGAAAATACTTACCTACATCTTTCACTTTTCCAACATCGACTCTACTATCGAAATTGCAACAGGAGCCGAATTAAGGTCCTCAAAACGGTGGTCAGAAGTCATCGTATAATCCTGGGATGACAATATTACTGAGACTGGCTCAGAAGCTACATATACAGGGTGTGTCGTAAATAGTGGTCCACCGTTAAGGATTCGATATACCAGATAATTTACTAAAACATATTATAATTTTAACCATTTTAGTAGGACATTTTTTTTTACAAAATCGCTCCTGAATTTGCATGATTACGCTAAAAATTAGGGTTAAAATAGAGAAGAGCTAACTTTTTCTTCAAAAGCTCTAAATTTACATAAAAAACTATAATTTTACTCGATAGCTCTAGTATTCAAAAGTAATTAACAGAAATCAAAATGAAAAAATAATGGTATTTGTTGAAACTACAACCAAATTTGTAACAAAAGGTTGAAATTTCGTAAATGAAAAACAAAAAAATATATTTTCGGAACCCTTGGGTAAAAATGATTAAAATTGTAATATGTTATACTAAATTATCTGGTATATTGAATCCTTAACGGTGGACCACTATTTACGACACACCCTGCTAAGTGCTTGAAACGACCAAGGACTTAACATTTATTCCCAAATTATTATTTTTATTGGATGGCAGTGGTAATGAACTCCTTGATAGTGACTTCGTTTGAGTCATTCTTATTGCTGCTGGTTCTGTGTGGTTCCAGAAAAATTACATGCACTTTATTCCTTTGGTCGCATTGTATTGGCACATGATTAAAAATAGTGACTAACGCAATATTAGCAACATTATAGTTAAATTACCTTTCACTCAGTGTTCTTGCAAATCGCCATATAATCCCACAGTATATCCTTCCATTCATAAGGGAATAGATCCAGTCTAGGACTAGATACAAGGAGCGCGTTGAGTACGTTCAGCATAATGCACCATCGGTACTGGGTAGTGTTGTCGGGGATAGTTAACGTCTTCTGAAACTTTGGGGATAAAGGTGCAGAAGCTGCCACTCACAAACATCTATTTGGATAGGTGATAGCATATTTGCTATCCAAATGGATGTTGGTAAGCGGGAGGTTAACCAAGTCAGCTTAGGCGTGGAGTTAGACAACAGCCATCCGCTCCTCATCAGTTAAAACTCAATACTTTTTAATAATTAATTCCACTAGACATTGCTTTTACACCGACAGTTATGCGGAAACAATACCAATCAGTATCCGAAAACAATCGAATATGTAAAACGAAATTCATTCTTCAACACTTCACGAAGATATACGTAACAACGTCGAAACATGTTCGAAGTCTTTAACCTTCTTGTTGAATTGTTGGACATAGTGTTTGCTCAGACTTGCCACACACAACCACACCACAGTGGCAATAAATGTTGCTGGGCGGTAACTAGTGGCGGTGCCACTACAGCTGCTTGAAGTTGTATTGACATCATCATCATTGTCATCATCACAGACCGACACATCCCCTGCTAGGCATTAGGCCTGTCTTTGCTTGTGCCAATCTTCAATATCACGCTCCTATGCCAGTTTCATAGCCAGGTTCTCCCAGCGATTGGCGTTAGTTGCATTGTGCCAGCGTGCAGCGTCACAATGTGTTCTGATGATTGCGTGTGAGTGAAATTAATTGTTTTTTTTTTGCGATGTGATGTCGTCGAACACGACAGAATGCGTTGAGTAATTTTAATTAAATAAAAAAAAAATCAAATCAGCATCGGTATGGTGGCAGTATTTCCCCGAATGAGATTCCTAAGATTTTTACTTATATTTGCAATGTCACATATACACTTGCTGATCTTATGACTGCGTCAGTCGACCTCACGCAGCTGAATTTTGGGCCAAAGATGTTTAATTTTATTGCCAACAATACACTAAGAGGAAGTAGAAGAGTTTTACTACTATTTCATGTGATTGCACTACCACTTCCTCATACAATTTGCGCCCAGCCACATTTCTGCCGGTGTGATTATGGCACGTCTGCTCAGACCCATACTCAATCAAGTTGTTTGTCATGCAGTGTCGGACTATGCTCTCACCACCGACGTGTACATACCAATCAAGCGATGTATCGCTTTTGTAATGTGATTCATTGGCTTTAAGCAGCGTACTTCGTTAAAGCTATCAGACTCAATGGCATGATTGGAGAGGTATTGATTTGTATCCTTGGCTGTAAGTCTTTTTATTTATAGAGGAATTGTAACTTGAGTATGTTCTGTTACATGGTAAGTGTAAGTCAGAAACGTAGGTGTTAAGTCACTAAGTCGTGTTGTCATGCTCAAAATTAGACTTTTCATATACCAACTTCAGTTTTGGGCTTTAAAGCTGTATCTACTTATGATAGAATTAGCGCATCAGAAACATTAATGATATGTGGGACGAATGTGATTGAAATTAGGTCAGATGCAATCGCGTTGAATACAAAACGGAAATTATAGAAATATTCCAGCACTGAGTTAAGCTCATTCATGTTCTTATTTAAAATTCCATAATTTTTTTGAGGGCATCATCGTGAAGAAACCGGCATGTCCTAGAACCAAAAATTCGAAGACATACGACATTTACCAACTCGCACTGGGCCCGCGTGGTGGATTACGGCCTACTCCCTGTCACCGTGAGGAGGCCTGTGTCCCAGCAGTGGGAACATTATAGGCCAATTATGCTTATGCTAGAGGGTATGACAAAAGTTTCATTAATTAATATTTTAAATTATTAATAAAACTCATGAGTTTACAATTTCCAATCACAAACTCTATTTGATTTATTCGTCGTTCGTCCCGAAGTTTACACCATCTTACAATAGGTTACATAAAAAGCTCCTACATAGATATACTAACAAAAGTGAAACTGCTCCGATTTAGCAAAATGTTCGCGCACATCTTCATTATGCAATAAGGGTTGGACATCGCGAATGCAACTCGTGCGCACATTAGCATAGTCCGCCATGTCCGGATTGTGAAATTGCTGTTTCACTTCCGTTCTTATAATGTTCGGCAATAAATCTGTGGATTTGTGCCGTTTTAATGACACTTTAATAAAGGTTGTTGCTCTGTGGTATAATGGGTCAATATAGGCTAATCCTAATTCATTATACTCCTCCTGGCTTTATCCCAATTTATTTTGGGGTCGACGCAGCAGGTCTGCTTCCATACAGCTATCTTTTGAGTATCCAAGCCGAGCCATGATTATTATTTTTCATACAGTCCATACAACTTTCTATGATCTTCTCCGAATCTTATAGCCATCCATATTCATACTTATAAATTGTTTTTTTTTCAATTGACTTTAAAATACACTACCAACAATAATGGTACCTAATTAAAAACACGTTTTAATACTTAATAAACGGTTATTTTAGCACTTCTTTAATTTGCAATAAGAAAGTAAGTAAACAATTTATGCCGTCCGTATTAGGTAACAGTCATACACATAACACTATCCACTTACAAACATTGCGCTCGTGACAGACATACAAACACGCCCGAAACCCCATCATCTACTTCTACATACAAATAGACAAATTAACCTTTGCCATTGCAGAAACTACTGCCATTCAATTTTGAACTTTATTTCGTTGAAATACTGAGAATATTAAACCTTTTTCGAGAATTTGGGTTTGTCAGGAGCGTTCGGTAAGGTGTGTATGCTATAAGGACCTAAAAATAGTTGAGTTATGGTTCTGAATCCGTGCTAATGTGTGCCTAGTAGGTCAGCAGGGTAAAACAGGTATGCCAGGCGACGGCCTGCCGCATCCTGCGTGAGGGCAGTGAATTATAATGAGGAGTGCCGCAGGGCTCCCGTCTGGGCCTCCCTAATTATGTCAGTGATTTGGTTCTAGTTTAGTTGTTGATGTAATTTCGTGGATTCGATATTTTGATTGATCAAACTGGATTTTTTGTATGACCCAAACAGCTTGGCTTCAAAAGATTATATCTTTGACAAAGGCGTACAGGTGTATTCTCCCAAAATGATAATCACAAAACCTAAAATATTGACTTACCAACTTTATTTCGGTAGAATTGTTCGGTAATCCTTACTTAAACTGTATTACAGTAGGTATACTAATTAGCTAAAATTCAAGTTTAATTTTTAAGTGAGAAGGATTCCAGGTGGCATTGTCGTCATCAGTGTAGTTTGTTGTCATAGCCCAGAATAGAACTAATCAGCTGCGTTGATTAGGCACTGCTTTGCATGAGTGATAGTATAGCAGTCATTCATATAAGGAACATACCGCGACCTAGTTTTCTACTATTCGCTCATAGAGAATTAGAAGTCGTTGAATTTTTCTGTTAATTGCAAACTTCTTTGCTACTCGGCTGAAGGCCAGGGTCAGCTTGTTCAGGCAACTCTATTCGTAAACGCATTTCTTCATTAGCTAAATAATGAACGACCAAGTTCCCACTTATCCCTGGTCTAGACAAAGCGATATTCTATCAGCGATAACGATGATGGAAATCTCAAAGATGTATTGGACAGGGTTAAAAGTCGTTGTAGAAATACAAAACGTTTTAAAAACGATTGTCACGTGTCTAGGCCTTCACAAGACATATTTATGTAATAAAGCGGTAAATTCTATTCCTATGACCCCTATACAGCCAAATCATTCAACACTAGGTACTGCAATTTGCATTTAATAATTAAAATGAATTACCTCATTTCTAAATCTGATTTCACCAATGAAACTGAACACAATCAGTAAGTACATATAACCCGAGTTCAAGAGATGTCAGTGCCGTCATTGTTGTGGAATATTGACAATGAGATGTGCTGATCGTGTTTAGTTTCATTAGTGAAATCCGCCCTTATTTTAATACCCTAATTAATCGTCTTTGGTATGCTCTAAGTTTGATCTGAAAGACCGACATTTTACATTTAAGTACACGATTATCAAAACATGTCAAATAGGTATTTAGGCTGACTTCTTAGTCAATACTTACTAAATCTTAATATTATAAATCGCATAATGAGTTGCATGATAATTTTCAGTAAACATAGAGCAAATCTATATTTTGGCCAAAAAATGTATCGGTTCATGTCAAAACAAATCACTGCCGAGTACAATAAATCAATACAAATCAATCGATCAGCTGGTTGAAATCCTATCATTGGATCAAAGTAAAACGTTGCACGTGACATTGATGGTATCTCCTACGTGATCATCATGGCAGATGAGCCCAAGTGTCGTAGAAAGCGATTGGCACTTGAATGGAAACTTAATGTGTTGCAAATGCCACCTCGTATCGAATTTTCCTCCCTTTTAGAGAAAGTATTTTATAACGTCCTGCTTTTGTTCACCTACATAGTTTGGATTTTTCTTGCGTTTCGTTTTTGTCTGTGGTCTAATTCCACGATGGTACTTCTTTAATTTTTTAATGGCATCTTATTGACCTATTTTTTTATCATTGTAATTCATCACTTTATAGGATTACATTTTATCATATGTGTGTAGGTAACCATTTTGTGAAAGAAATGCTTCTTTCTTGGTTCCTGCTGACTTGTTGATGCACTCTCTGAATTATAAGTTGACACATGACATACATGCATAAGTTTTTATTGATGATGAAAGTAGTGAATTACTTCCGGAAAAAGTTAATTGGTATTGTCATCACTTTAATTAAATAGTTTTTCTGAGAGCAATACTGCATTAGAAATGATATACTGTCTGAGACTTATTTTCTGATATTATTGATTGTTTGCTTAATTGAATCGATTTTTGATGCTAATTCTATTACTATTTTAATAAAAACTAATCACTAATATTTCATAATATCTTTATTGCAAGTTATGGAGAAGGGAACACAAAAAAAAATAATAGTAATAATTCTTCAAAGATTTATTATTAATATAAATAAATAACATCAGTCATACATCACAATCACACGCTCTCAAGCACAATATTTTAATAAATAAGTTGCATTACATAGTATTTACACGGTCTCGATTTCTCGACGAAATCATTTATTTGGTCTATGTTATCTGTGTCCGTCAACCAGCTGTCAAAAAACGGCGGGAAAAACGGAGTTCGGATACAGGTCGTTGGGTTGGAGTGGCGTTCGGATAGTTTAGTGGTAAGCGTTGTAGGCGAGTTCCTGGGCCAGTTCTTGGGGCTCGGCGTCTCTCCTACGGCGGGTGGCTGCGTACGCGGCGTCCCAGGGACCGTGCGCGGAGATCTGGGGGTGCGAGTTGTCCGCCGCAATCTGGGTAAACTACAATGTTAGGCTTATGGATAGTAGAGTTGTGAAAGAAGGTTAGTACACAATAAAAACACTTTGTTTATTGGGTAAACTCAGTGTCGGATTAAAACGTAAAGTTAATTGTGCAAATCAAGTTCAAATGTTGCCAATAGTTTGTAAAAGTTGTGCCAAAGGTGCAAATAGTTTTTGGGAAAGTGTTGTGCTTTTCAAAGTAAGTCAGTGCTACTTTAAAGATTTTGTATTGTTTCTACTGAGAGGACTACATTGTTAATGATAAAGTCAAAGCTTAACTCACCTTTTTGCAAAGCTGGAAGATGGCCAGAGCGACGGAAACCACGAAGGAGAAGAAAGACAGCTGCAGCGCGTTCCAGGCCTTCAGACCGAGGACACCGATGGCCAGGGGGATGAGGGTCATAGCCTTGAGGAGCACGAACACCAGGATGGGGACGATGATCTTCTTTAGCTTGGCTTTGCGGGCCTCACCGACGGAGCGGGCGCCCTCCTTGTTGAACTTCACGTTCAGGGACAGCTCATCATTGTCAAGGTTCCTCGGGCTGACAGTGATCTTGGTGTCGGCAATGGGCAGCATGAAGGTCACATCATGGGACTGGATGAAGTTCTCAATGCTGTCGAAGAAATCGCCAGTAGAGCGGCCAGTGACATCGTTGGCAGCACCATTCTTTGTCACTTCAACGGCGTCGGAGATCTGGGGAGAAAACAACGTATGGGTTAAACTTTCGATTATTTGGAAAGTGGAAATTAAAACTGTCGCGGAATGGAAAGTCGGATACCTGGAAGGTGTCCTTCTTGAAAATGGAGTCCAATAACGACATGACCTTGTACTTGATGCAGGCGGTGGGGTCTGATCCTTCAGCACAGCCTGATCTCATCTCCTCCACCATGCCGTCCATGGGTGTTCCCTTCCAGAAGGCTTCCTTCGCAGGCTGGGCAGCCGCGCTCCCGAAAAGGGCCAGAGCCATCAAGCACACTACTTTACTGGACACCATTTTGCTTAGCTCCTCGTGGTGTTCACTGACTGAAGGTTGGATTGTTTGTGATAGTTTCGACAAGGACCCCGCGGTTTTTATACAGCTATTTCAAATTCAGCACGTAGTGTGCAGTTCCGGTACGCATTGTCTTTCAACGTACGAGTGGAACGTGCGCTTGCGACCTTCTGGCACGGAGGGGACCCAAGTGTAAGGGAAAGCTATCTGATACGAATCCTAGTGGAGATATGGAATACAAAACGTCCTAAGTTCTAACATTGTCAGTCGCTTATCGTACTTTTTAGAATAGTTATTCGTTTGTATCAAGCGCCTTTTCTGTTGTTTGTGACACCGTTCCCTGGTTCGGAGAGCCATGATCCAGTTCATGTGTTTCTTTTTGGCTTATGTGTAGTGGGGAAGGTGTGAGCGAGAGGTGCAACTGGTCAAGTAGTAAGGTGTTTGATATGGAGGAGCAGATGCGCGCACGCGCGTCTTTGCATACGTAATGGTGTATAAGTTGATATCATTGAACTTCGGCGTCTAGGAGATAATGACATTGTTGACCGAAGGATCATCGGTTTGTTCGTGAACTTCAGAGAGGTTTATGACCTGAAACAGCTGTGCTCAAGCAGAACTTCAGCAAAGATTCACTTAAGAATCTGGGTCTGCTTTACATATCGTTCGTTTTAAATAAAGTTGGCAAAAACAATTTGAAAGTGAAAATGGATAAAAAGTGAAAAACTTTCTTGAAAAAGTGGTTCAAGACTTTTACTATAAGGATAATTTATGTGAACAACGGGCATTTCTTTTTTGTTTGCTAGTGGTGAGAGATCAGGTAAAGATGATTATGGGCAGCTTCATCCCTCCTAAAAGTAACTAAATCCAGTAGATGTTATTATTATGTCTTCTATTCTATCATATCTATTTTATTCTATCTACCTATATATTCTGTTCTTATGACACAAGCAAAGAGAGGCCCTTGTCCTGTGTGTGAAATGGAGCTTTATATTATGATTATGCCCCTTTTGACCATTTGTTGAAAATAGCCATTTTGAATAACAGGAAGATTCATCTGTTGTATTGAGGTGGATGATATTAGTAAAATGTTGCTATTGTTCAGAAGCTTTTCTCGGCGACCATTGTGTTTTAAATGCAATATATCGGATAAGTCAATCATTAAACCCTGTTCTATGTATATTTGATCAGCAGCATGAGCAGTGGTGGAGGTGGCCCTTTGCTTTGAGTATTAAATTTAATCACCACTGCTTTCAAAACTGTGAAGGAATCATCGTGAGGAAACTGGCAACTGGCACGTATTAGAACCCAAAAATTTGTAGACATGTGACATCCACCAACACGCACTGGGCCCGCGTGGTGAATTATGACCCACTCCCCCTCACAGAGAGGAGGCCTGTGTCCCAGCAGTGGAATCATTATATGCTAATAATTATGCTATGCTTATGCTATATTTGATAGGTTAGTGTTTAACCACTATCTGATCTAATTGACTAGTCAACGTAGATCATATTCTGGTACACATACCACACCGTATCTACATGCTTAAAAAAGGGCACAAAAACTCCTGCTTTGTAACCTTGGCTTGGATTATTCAAATATGTTTGATACAAACAGTGAGTCAGGTAGGTGGATTAACAGTAGTGTTTGCACTTTAATAGACGACGCGACATGCAGATATTTTTATATACTCATACAATGCAATCTCATATTACCCAGTAACTGGGTTGTGGAGGTCAGATAGGCAGTACGCGAATACTGGTATTTAGCTGCAGCCGGTTAGACTAGAAGCCGACCCCAACATAGTTGGGAAAATGCTAGGCAGATGATGATGAATGCAATCTGCGCTAAAGCCCGAAGATCTGACAACCAGTCTTACCAAGGGGTATCGTGTTATATAGTAACTGGTTTGTCTACAACCCAGTTGTCTCAACATGGAGTGACTGCATATCTGACCTCCAGGTCAGATAAGCGCTCCCTGTAAAATACTGATTAGACTAGAAGCCAACCCCAACATAGTTGGTAAAAGGCTAGGCAGATGAAGTCATAAGTTGGCTGAACGGATTTGGATGAAATTTGGCACCTACATATATAGACCAAGACCTGGGTAAGGACATATACCACTTTTCATGCTGGAGCACGGACGAAGTGGCGGGCAACAACTAGTCAGCCAATAATTTAAAAAGTAATCCAATAACTGACACAAATACTTTGCCACAAGTTAACGGGTGATATCCAATTTATTATTGATCCGGCGTGGCGTGGCAATACTGAATACTAATAGGGTTACCATTTGTGTCCCATAGTTCCGTCATGGAGAAAGTGATATACCGGCGAACTATTAATTATATTAATGAGGTACGAATGTTCAAAGTTGCGGAGGTATTTGTGATTCGGGTTTAAAAAGGTACGGTTTAAAAGGAGGTTGTTAGTTTGGGTGGTGACATGATGGGGACAACTGCTGATGTAGATTTCGTAGACCAGTTAAATCGTTTATAGAAGAAATTGTACGTCCTTGGGTTTAGTAGTCTTCCGAGACTTAAAAAAGATTTCATTGAGGGGAGGGTGTAGAACGTAAAAATATATGTCCCGTGGGAGAATAGATATTTCTAGACGTAATATATCCAGCCAAGCACGACCATACAGCACAGTAGGTATCACTGACTAAGCGAGCACTATTGCTGTTTGGAATTCAAATCTAATATTTATAACCTTAGAATCTGCTTCAAAACTGTAGAGTTTACCCTAGAGCCTATAACACTTCAGAATTAGAAAAAAACCGATCAAGTGAGGGTTCCGTACAAAGTAGATATATACTTAACTACTTTACGTTCTAGGACAAGCCGGTATTCTCACGATGTTTTTCTTCACCGTTTTGAGAGCAGTGGTAATGAAATAATTTACACAAAGGAAATTGCCTGTTTGGGATCGAACCCACGACTCTGCTCTCAGCAATGTTAAGCTACCATAGCAAATTTCAGCACAAATTACTTAGTACCATAGTGCTATAAATACACAGTCTTCAAACTCGTAATTCCTATATTCCCCTCACGAATGTGATAACATCTAATGTAGGCGATGCATTGCGAATGACGAGAGATAGCGTCACACCTGTCGATCATGTGCAAATAGCCTTATGTAGTGCGCGTTTTGATGTTCATTCATATGCTAGTGGATTGTGAATCAAGCTGTCGTAAGCGAAGCTACTGAACTTGAAGCGTGCAGCCCTTGCTTTTATTTTTCAGGGTGGACATTGGACAGTGCCTTTGGTTTTCTTTAGTAAGAAGATTTAAAACAGCAAACCCATTGTTTAATCTTATAAGCTAAAGTAGTGCATGTTTTGACGTCTCAATATTGATTAGTTCTATTTGCGATCATTTATTACTTAATTTAATTTCAAATCATTATAAGCAAATGAGCCTATAATGTTTCCATTGCTCAAATTCAGGCCTTTCCACTATGTAAAGGAGTGGGTCATACATATGTCATACTCATATTCGAAGAGTCGAACCGTCGCTCGAACCCAGTCTTCTGTCCCTCGCACACTCTCTGCGCTCAACGCTGTCTTGAACGCTAAGCCTGACTGAAATGTGTTCGGGGACGAATGGAAAAAGATCTTGTCAGTATGTCTGGAGTATTGTGAGATGAGCGTATGATTGTCGATTAGTTATACTTTTCCTTATTGTACTTAACTTATGTGTTTGTGTTTTTATCTAATGTAATTGCCCTTTGCCGTTATGTTAAAATAATCGACTACGCAGAACCAGTCAGTGCGAGTTGGTGGACGTAACATATCTCCGAATTTTAGGTTCAAGAAGAGAAAATCTGGTAGCCTTTTTTAATCTGTTCTTTTTATCCAAATAAGGTAATTTTTTGCTATGAAATTCGATTCAAGATTAGTTATTTCAATGGAGTGAAGATATTATGGAACGTTTTTTAATTGTGGCTGAAGAGGTTTGTCAGCATCAAGTACTTTGGCTAGGTCCCGAGAGGCTCATTCATCCTTATCGCAGCAGAAGACGGAGCAGTATAGGTAGCGCCACGATAGATGAGACTTGACCCCCCTCTCGCGCTCTTTCCGCCGCCCCTATGACGCCCGGTTCCGTCCCGCGCTCACACCTCATACCGCTAAAGAGACCTAAAATCGTGTACTGCGTATGTCAAACCACGTGGTGTGTCAAGTCTCATCTTTCGTGGCACGCATTATACCTCGGCTTTAAAAGCTTCAGTACAGGTATCCATAAAAGCGTGTTAATAGCCTCCGTTATTATGCTTCGCTTCGTTCAAGTTAATTAATTCAGTTGATTTGCTTAGATCAGACTATTGACATTCACAAGTACCTCTCATGACATAATTGAAATATTGCAATATTTGTTTAAGTTTTAATCTAATGTGGGTTTAAAAGCTTTATTATTTGTTTAATAATGAGCTGATGATTTTTTGTTGCTCTGTTTTCTGGCCAAGCATAGCATACTTCTTTTTCGGGTGCCTGAAAGACTGAAGGAGACAGCAGTGTAATCCCTACCTACCTTTATCACTGCGATCACCCATCCATTATAGTCCGGTCAAATTAGACCAAAAAATAAGAGTAAAGCTACCTAAATTCCCACCAAGCTGAAAATCAGTAAGATTGTTAAAAATATGATTAAAAATAAAATTTGAAAGTTCCCCATCTTTCCCCTGTATGGAAAATTTTTTATTCAAGGTCAAAGGTAAAAAAAATGAGTTTTTCGCGATTTTCAGCAAAACGGTAAGTTTTATTATAAAAATACTTCAGACAAAAATTGTAGATCATAAAATTATCTACGAAAAATGTATCAATACTTTTTTCCTACGAGCCATCGTTTTTGAGATATAATGATTCAAAAAGTTGTAAAAGTTGTAATCGTCATAATATGCATGAGTACGCCACGTATATACATCTCTATAGTTGTAATACATGTTCAAATATTTTTCTATCTGCTATAATAAATGAAATGCCGTTAGTCTTGAACGCCAGTCGGTAGTGAAAACACGTGTTTATTCTAACCTATATCGTGCTGTTTTGAGTTTTATAACAAAAATGTCAGAATATTGTTTTATTTGTGCTAAACTTTTAACTGAAAGTGAAGTTGTTACTGTTGAACGTGGTATGAAGACATTAATAAATGCAAGTATCGAAAGAGCAGATGAATTTTCGGAATATCTTAAGAATCAGAAATCTGTGAGAATACATGAAAATTGTCGTAAAAATTATACTCGAAAGTCTTCTATTGCTGCAGCTAATAAAAGACAACGTGAAGAACAAGAAGCCAGTACATCCACAGTAAGTCCTCCTCGTACTAGATTACGTTCCAGTGAATCAGCTTTTTGTTTTAAAAAACATTGCCTATTTTGTTGCCAGGAATTAAATGAAGAGTATGAGAAAAGAAAATCCTCAGATTTTCGCCGTCGAATTAGCCAGGTAAGTACACTCCAATTTAAAGATTCAATTCTGGAAGTAGCTCGGACTCGTGACGATACTACAGCAAAAGCTGTTCTTGCTCGACTCGAATTTGAATATGATTTAGTTGCTGCGGAAGCTAAATATCATCATGATTGCTATGCTTCTTTCATGAAACCTTCCACTGGACTTAAAGTCGGTCGTCCTAAAGACGAAGCTACGAATCGGGCAATGGAGGAAATATTTACTTACATTGAAAATAGCGATGATTGTCAGTTCACTTTAAACGAATTACAGAATATTTGCGAAACTACGACTTTAGATAACAGAACGATTAAGCTACGACTAAAACTGAAGTATGGTGATAAACTTATTATCACTGAGAAATTGGGAGCATCAACATTCATATGCTTAGTAGATAATCATCATGATATTTTGAATCAAGCCTGGTACGAAAAAAAACAAATTAATAAAAAAGAAGAACGATTCAGAGTCCTAGATGCAGCTGCAGCTATCATTCGCGAAGATATTCAAACCGCAGTGTTTGATAATTCTAACTACCCTGCACCAGGTCGCATGTTTGAAGATTTAAATAATGAAATCCCAGAATCATTGACATATTTTGTAGAACGAGTGATTTTAAAGAATAAACGATCAAATTTAGATCATTTGAAATTAATATGCACAAATATTTCCCATAGTATCATGTCTGCTGTTCGACCAAGATCTTTTAAGTCTAAATTACAATTAGGCCTCGCAGTTTTTTTTCATCGAAGGTTCGGGTCAAAACGTCTTATACAAATCTTTTCGTCTTTTGGTTTGTGTGCATCCTATAATGAAACAATAATGTACGAGGCAGCAGCAGTTTTTCATCGTCCTCCTCATGTCCTACCACCAGAAACTGGCACACTTATTCAATACGTTGCCGACAATGCTGATATTAATGTGAATACGCTCGACGGCAATAACACACTCCACATAATGGGTATTATTCAAATTGTTACTCCAAAAAATTCAGTTTTACTAGAAGAGCCTATGCCACGAATAAAAGAAGCTCTCTCAGCAAAAGATTTCAAGGCAAAAGCTCATGTGCCGATACAGATCTATCAAAATGACGGTGTAGTAGGTTACAGTAAAATAAATGTTAAAAATTTTGTTTATGGAACTGAAACGGTAACTTTCCTTAAAAAAGCTGATGCAGTATGGTTTTATGGGAAATGGAAAAATGCGTCTTTACCTGGTTGGAATGGTTTTATTGAACGTTTAACAAATAATCATATAAATTACTCTAAATCTCAAATTTCATTTTTACCGTTTATTCACCAACCAGCCAGTAACTATAATACTATCTATACGACTTTACTTTGTGCATTAGAGAATGCAAAACGGTATGGCCACACTGTATGCATCGTGACTTTCGACCAGCCCCTGTACGCTAAAGCTCGAGAAATTGTATCAGCCGCACCTGAGGGCTCTGAAGTATCAAAAATCATCATCAGACTCGGAGGATTTCATCTACTGATGTCCTTTCTGGGAGCAATCGGTCATATTATGCAAGGAAGCGGCATGAAAGAAGTACTCGCAGAAATCTATGCAGTAAAATCATTAGAAAAAATGCTCAATGGTCATGCTTATGCAAGAGCTATTCGAGCTCATACACTACTTCAGCTTACTTTAGCAATTATAATATTAAAAGAAGTTGAAATTAATGACATCATGGATGCAGATCTAATCATATATGTCGAGCACATATTAGATAACACTCTTTCATACAATGATATTGAAAATGATGATGAAGTATCTGGAGCTTTACTTAATAAATTGAATCAAAAATTAAAAGAATATGAGGAACGAGGACCAACTGCAAAACTTTGGATTCAGTATTTTCATATGGTTTCCATTGCTAAAGAGTTCCTAAGAGCTGAGCGTATGGGGGATTGGAAAGCTCATTTAAACTGCGTCAAAGAAATGCTTCCTTATTTTCACGCGTCTGGACATTTTCCTTATGCTAAGTCTGCACACCTTTACTTGCAGGATATGCAACAATTACAAAATTCGATAGATCCTGAAGTTTACGAAAGATATTCAGAAGGATTTTTCACAGTTAGACGTTCAGACAAATTAAGTTGTGGAACTTCAACGGACATGGTAATCGAGCAGTCTATGATGAAAGCTATGAAGAGAGATGGAGGTATTGCTCGAGGGAGAAGTACAAAAGAGAGTGTCATAAGTAAATGGGTTTATAGTATGCATGCTATGAATTCAGTTTGTGAAAAATTAGAAGATCTTGCTAATGTTAGGATGGATACGACCGAGCAGCATGTTGATGCAAGTGATTCACGAATGAAAAAAGATGCTAAAGATATACAAAAACTTTTAGAGTGGTTCTCAACGCATGATCCTTTTCCAGAGGTTAGTAAAATTGTTTCTATTGCGAGTGGTGTCGTTGGTGATGATAAAATTAATTGTTATAAAGCTCGTGAAGTTGGGCTTGCTTCTATGGCAAAAATGACAGGACTGACATTCAATAATATTAAATTAAAACGCACTGACAAAGTTGTTCCTCTTTTAGACTAGTACCATAAAAGTTCATGAAGAAAAAGTACCTGTTGACCCTGTATTGTTGTTCCAACGCATGAGTATTACTGCAGCATTTCAAGATGAAATAGAAAACTATTTTGAATATGAATTATCTCCCTACCCTTTATCGTTGTTTGATGACATCGGGATGCGTAAAACACAGAAGTCTGCCATTTACGATTGTTTCGAAAACGTAGATTTTGATATTAATAACACAAATACGACATACATCATTGACGGAGGATACTTACTACATCGCGTTGTGTGGGATAGCGAAGAAACATTTAACGTTATCTTAGATAAATACGTACAGTATGTACGTCGACATTTTGGTTCCAGAGTTACTGTCGTATTTGATGGCTATAATGATTGCACGAGAAATACTAAAGCTACAGAACAACGTCGTCGAACTTTAGCAACATCTACATCAATTGATATTTTATTTGATGAAAATATGACAGTTCCAACCAGTCAACAAAAATTTCTTACAAATACTCACAACAAGTCTCGGTTCATTTCAATGTTGAAAGAAAAATTTACTGCTGAAAATATATTGGTAAAACAAGCTAATAATGATGCTGATGTATTGATAATTGAAACAGCAATAGAGCAATTCAATTTGACAAATAAAACTATTGTTGTTGGTGAAGATGTAGACTTACTCGTATTACTCACTGCTCGAACTCCAACTGAAAAATCTATTTTCTTCTTAAAACCAGGAAAAGCTCAACATCAATCGAAAATATATTCATCAAAAAGTTTATCTACTTTTGCAAAGTGTCAAAATCATGTACTATTTTTACACGCAATAACTGGCTGTGATACGACATCTGCATTTTACAGGAGGGGTAAAATAATGTGCTGAAGTTTTTAAAAATAGTAATTCAACTCGACAAGAAATTATCACTAACGGCATTCGCTTTCTTCTTTCTATGTACGGAGCTCCTAAAAAAACTACCTGCTTAGATAAGTATAG
Source organism: Hydraecia micacea (assembly GCA_914767645.1). Classification (NCBI taxonomy): domain Eukaryota; kingdom Metazoa; phylum Arthropoda; class Insecta; order Lepidoptera; family Noctuidae; genus Hydraecia; species Hydraecia micacea. The sequence continues at coordinate 4,974,872 of OU611798.1, forward strand.
ATATGCATGTTTCGTTAAAAATACCAAAAGTAAAAAACAAGTACAATTAGCTTGTCTTCCTCCAACCTCAGATGCTGCTCATCAACATCTTTTTCGGGTATATTACCAAGTTCAAGTGTGGCTTGGTTATCAGCTAGACCCTACAGACTGGGGTTGGAAGTTGGTCAACAATTCATTAGAACCAGTCCAAACTTTACTTCCACCTGCGCCGGAAAAACTGCTGAACACAATTTTTTGCAACTGCAAAAAGGGATGCAGTGCTAAATGTGGTTGCAGAAAAGTCGGACTGTTTTGTTCTCTGGCATGTACACATTGTCAAGGCCGGTCGTGCTCTAATATTGAAACACCAACAGTGGAGGATCCGTTTGATTCCAACGAGGCGACATGCGATACATCGCTATTAACGCAGTTTACATGTACTCAGGATGAAGATGAAGAAGAACAAGAACAAGAAGAACAAGAACAAGAAGACCAAGAAGAAGAACAAGAAGAAGAATTTGAAAGTTACGACTCGGACGATTAAATTTCACTACTTTTTTTTTTAACTTAAATTGCTTTTATCTTTTCAATCTCTGCTAATATCCATTATTTTGCAATAGTCTCAAATTAAACAGGATCACAACTGACCCGTGGAATAGGCCTACTGGGGAAACCACGTTAAAAAAAACGCGCTAAGTACACTACCTCATAGGTGGCGTGGAAACGTGTGCATATCATGACGATTACAACTTATACAACTTTTTGAATCGTTATATCTCAAAAACGGTGGCTCGTGGGAAAAAAGTATTGATACATTTTTTGTAGATAATTTTATGATCTACAATTTTTGTCTGAAGTATTTTTATGATAAAACTTACCGTTTTGCTGAAAATCGCGAAAAACTCATTTTTTTGACCTTTAACCTTGAATATTTTTTTTTCCATACAGGGGAAATATGGGGAACTTTCAAATTTTATTTATAATCATATTATAAACAATGTTACTGATTTTCAGCTTGGTGGGAATTTATGTAGCTTCGAATGTCTAAATTGACCGGACTATTATCAGCCGATCTATTCTGTAAACTCACCGTGAAAACTTAGGTGATACGAGCTTGAAGTGAGCTGTCAATATGAGTGTCAATCCCTAACATCAGGTGGAATGACAGCTCAATTCACCTTAGTTTTCATACGGTGAGATATTTTACAGAATACATCGTATTATCCAGTAACTGGGTTGAGAAGGTCAGATAGGCACCACACACACACACACAAAAATCACACCTAAGATCCCTCCTTAAATCTCATCCTCATAAAACAAGCTACTATTCTTATTCCTTCTCTGTCCATGCTGTAAGATTGTGGAACTCACTTCCGCCTAGCATTCGTGATTTAAAATCTATTTCTCTATTTAAGTGTCGATTAAAAGAGCATTACCTTTCCTCTATACTGTGAGTATATATATATATATTTATATATTATAGCATTATGTATTTATTTTTATTTAAGTATACTTATGTTAATTTGTTTGCATTATATGTGTAGGTTTATTTAATATTTTAGTTTTAGGCTTCACACATTCATATTTTTCTCTTCTTGTTCTCACACACTATTGTCTACATTTCTTTTTTATTTCTCCTTTCGCAGGTCTGCTGGAAGAAATTTCTTAAGAAATAAGCAGTACCTTTGTACTCAAATATTAATTATGTCATATCTTTATGTATTTTACTGTGTGTACATAAATAATAAAATAAATAAATAAATTCTCAGTCGCTCCATGTAAAATACTGGTATTCAACTGCATCCGGTTAGACTGGAAGCCGACCCCAACATAGTTGGGAAAAGGCTGGGCAGATGATGATGATGATGATGACATCGGCTGATTAGGCCAATATTTCCTTTAGTTCATTTTTGCCCATGGTCATATTTATTATAGGTAAGTATTGAAGGATTACGAATATAACAGCTTAAGTAGGTACCTATATTGTTACGTCATCGGAAAACTAAGTGCTCACTTCTGTCTTTCTTTGTAGTGTTATTAAATATTTATATGAGTACACTGTGTCTCGCAATTACTCTGCTGGATTTAAGGAAGTCGGTGAAAGTCATGAAAACTGTAGCGGATTCTAGGAATAGGTATCCAGAAACGATTTTTATTAGGATATCAATATTCCGGACAATATTTCATTAAAAAAATTAAGACCACGTATGAGGTGATGAGAAATCTACCGGTAAGGTATTCTTACAGTGTTTGATCTAAATTGAAACGAAATTTCGACAAAATTCTCTTATATTTTTATGGAAAACTCAAAGCTAAAATACCAACCCGATCATAACCACCGTTAACTTTATCTCAAACATTTGCTAAAACGTAGTAATGTCAACATTACAATGCAAACTGCATTAAGACCCACGCCAGCCAATCAATACTGCTTATAATAAATTCATTGCCACGCCTAGGAAGCGCTGACAAACCATAACTAAGGAGCGAAACCCACACTTGGAGCGGTGAGGCCAACCGTTCAACATTTCATATGACCGCTCACTTAGTGCCATGATCGTCATCACAGTGGACACAAGCGTTAGTGAAAAATCCAGTTCAGTGATACGAATTTTCATCGCCATATTTAAACACGCACCTTATATAGACATACCTAGACATGTCTAAGCTGACAGTGACGAGTTTCGCCAAGAGAACTGGAAGTCCCTTCCAGAAAGGCAAAGAGACTCAAGAGGAAATTAAAATCGTGCATGAAGAAGTCATCGAGAAGAGTACTTTTGAAAAACAGAAGGAGAAGCAAAGCGAATTGATTCAGAAGGTGAGCAAGAAGGCGGCGGAGTACCAGTCAAATAAACCCAGTTCTGGTGTGTTTACCGAGGTGGTGTCTCATGGTGCTTTTACGCCGAAGAAAGGGAATACAAAGAGTACAAGCAATATTAATCCTCCAAAAGTAGAAAGTCCGACTCCGCCGAAGTCTAATGGATCGAATGGCTCCAAATCCTTGCTCGGGTTCCCATCATCAGCAAACGATCTGGCTCTCGACGCAAAAACAGACCTAGAATCAGATGCAAACATATCAAAAGCGGTTAAAGATAAAGTAATTGAGAAACTATTTGCTCTAGTCTCGATGGTACAACACACGTACGAGTCGAAAGTGAGAATAATGACGGAGTTCGAGAAATATAAGGATACACACATGAAGAATGAAATGAGAAGAGAAAAGGAACATTCAGAACAATTATACAAGCTTAATATGAATTTCCAAAATGAAGTAGTTCAAGCAATACAGAGGTTAAAAAGTGAGTTAGATATTTCAAGAAATGTTAGTAAGAATGTTGAAGAAAGTAACAGCAGTGCCAGTTTAAAAGATACTTCAATAGATTTTAATACTTTTGACGAAGTACAAGGTTCTGGTTTAAATGAAAAAGGTGAAGATACCGTTGATGAAACATCAGCTACTACTGAACGACTTGAAGATGTGAATTTAAATAGTGATGTAATTAAGGATGAGTAATTTTGTAATTTACGTATAAGAATTAATTTATATACCATTAGTCATTAATAAAAATATATCGTAGTTCTTTTTTGGTGTTTTATTTTTAAGGAATGTCAAGAATCTACTGCGTTTATACGACTTAACGACTACGTAGGTGGTTGATAAATTATGCGTAATGAATGATTTGTAAGTAATTATGTTAAGGACATTGGACTTTTGGCAGAAAGCCAAAGGGCGACAGTATCAGATCCTAGTTACTTGAAACCTACAACATTCGTATACGTATTTGAACAAGAATATCACACACAAGACAAGATACCAGTACATATCATAAGTAATAGATTTAATAGGTCAAGGTTGTATAGTGTTAATGAGTAGGTATAAGATGAGTAGGCGTGAGTGGGAAGCATACTTAACGCTTCGGAATTTGCATAATTATGATGAAGTTAAGCGTTGATTAATTTGTTCATAGATTTATGAATAACGCCATCTACCGAATGAACGATGAATTATGTTCTTGCATTGACACGTCAGAAAAGTCAAGATGTACGATCGATGCTTCGTCAAGTTCAAGTTTCTGGTTTCTTCGTTACTGAAGATTTTGTTTGTGACATCGAAGGATTTCACTTTGAAGATAAAACCGTTGCGCCTTCAACACCATCCTCATTACCCTTGTAATTTTCTCATTGCATAATAGCTAAACGTGGCATTGCATTGTTTTTCCGTGATCATTACATACACAAAATCATCAAAATTTAGCTATGTCTTCAAGCAATATATTTAGAAAATACATTTATTTATGGTAAACGTTTGATAAGACGCGTCTTGCACACCTCTTGACTTTTGACATTTAGGAAAATGAAGACAAATATATGAAGTAACCCAATCAATTAACAGGTTTTTAAACTGTGTGAACTGTGACGCATTATTTTTTATGGTTACAATAGGTCAAAGTAGTACATAAAAATAAAGTAATTAATTAATTTCCAACTATATTGGGGTCGGCTTCCTGGGTCTGTGGCTAAATAATAACAGCCGCACAGGTCGATCGATCAGGTTAAGCTACGCTTGCCGCGGTTAGTCTGTGGATGGGTGACCATCTTTACATACCGAGACCCCTCCGTGCCTCGGAAAGCACGTTAAGCCGTTGGTCCCGGCTGTAATTCGTGGATCTTTGACAGTCGTTACGGGTCGTCAGAAGCCCGAAAGTCTGACAACCAGTCTTACCAAGTGGTATCGTATTACCCAGTAACTGGGTTGTGGAGGTCCGATAGGCAGTCGCTCCATGTAAAATACTGGTATTCAGCTGCATCCGGTTAGACTGGAAGCCGACCCCAACATAGTTGGGAAAAGGCTAGGCAGATGATTGGGGTCGGCTTCCAGTCTAACCGGATGCAGCTGAATAACAGTACCTACCTATTTTACATCAAGCGACTGCTTATCTAACATAATTATACTTAGTTAATGATGTTAAATTAGAAACAGAATTAAGCTTTAAATATGAAGCTAAAAAAAAGTGTGTTATAAAAACTTGAATAATTGAGACTAGTTATTAAATGCCATGATTTAGGCAGATAATTATACCATACTTTGATAATTGACTAACGATATTAAACTTTTGAATACCCCATGAAGTTATTCACAAAATGCACGAATGCAGTTCGATAGCTAATTGGAAACTCCTGCTAAATTAATGAATGGAACTGGAAAAACCCAAACCACAAGAAATATCAAGACTCAAGAGGCATATCATGACACTAACTTCATTATAGACGTAAAGACTGGCTTTGCTACACGCGAGTCGCTCCTCTCAACGTATTATCATCTTGTTTGCTAATCATTTTGACCATATTACTATGTTTGGGACGTATGTTGATATGTAAATGAATATTGTGTACAATGAATTGATAACCTTAGTGTCAAGTGAATCGTAAGGAATTTGTGATATTGGTGGTGAGGCTGAAGATTCAGGGAATTTTAGAGGTAAATTGTGATGCTTTTTTTATATTACTGCTTATTTTTAGTTTGTATAGTTGTCAGAAATGAGTGAATAATAGAAACAAGGAAAATAAAAAGTACACCATTTATGTGTGTGTGTAGGTTTTTTGTCTAGTTATTTGTAGGTAAGTTGTTTTTATCTGGTCTGTTAGATGGCGTTGAACTATAGTTTACTATACGAAAATAACATATGAAAACAATATTTTATTTAGAATTTTTGAGAACCAAGTTGAGCTACACAATTTCTGACAAATGCTTGATCTGACTGGACTGGTCCACTCAAATCTGTGTGGTTCTTTCCTCAAAAGACTATTTCAGACTCTACAGGGTCAAAATATTTCAAAATATAAACATCTGGACTTTAAAAGAGACTTTAATCCCTGAATTAGTTTCGCAATTTCTTCTTAGAGGTAATTATATAGGAAATGTCGTTCCATCTAGTTTTTTTTAGTTTGACGTGTAAAAGTAATTGGGTGCGATTTCCCATTTATAAAATAAATAATTTCATTTGATAATAAATACAGACATAAACCACCACTGACTTAAATAGGCGAAAAATAAACTAGCGTATTGTACAAAGTTACAAAAACAGATAAGTAATAGAATGTTTCATTTTCTGATTCCAGATATGGCTGCATTTAGAAATACTCTAGCTGTTCTTCTAACAATACTAGCCATGATTGAAGCGAAGCCAAAATGCAAAACTTCTAACGCAAAAGAAGTCGTTTGCACTGCAGGAAAGTCGGATTATGAACTTGTGAGAGGTCTAGTTTCAGATAATAATAAAACTACAAGGGTTACATTGAGAGCGTGCAGATTATCTGGCGTTGACTTCGAATCATTCAATGATCTCACTTCACTAACCTACCTTGATATGTCCCTTAATAAGATACAAACACTCAGACTTGGTGTTATAGATGAACCAAAAAAACTAACTCATCTAAATCTCTCATATAATCAACTCACAGAATTTCCTTTGGGACTATTTGATCAGCTTACTAATCTAGACCTCTTAGATTTAAGAGGGAATAGAATAAACACTCTGGAATTGGGAATATTTGACACATTGCCCAAGTTAAACTATGTAGACTTATCAAGCAATGCTCTTGTAGGGAAAGATCTAAGTCCTTACATATTTGATCAGAGTCCAAGCATTACATTTATGGATTTCTCTAGAAACAATATGGAAGATTCTTCCGATATTTTATTGAGTGCTTTTCAAAAGTTAGAAATTCTTAATCTGGATAGATGTTTTTTAACCGAAGTTCCTGCATTTGTAACGAAACCTAATTTGGGAACTATGAAACAATTGATTTTGTCTACGAATCAAATATCGACGCTTGACAATCCAGCCACCTTTGTTAATCTAGATAGTTTAGAACAACTGGATTTAACAGCTAATGTTATTGAGAGTGTTAATGATAATATTTTTTCACCGTTAAAGAATCTTTTAAAGGTTGACTTGAAGCATAACAAGATCAAAATCATACCCGATAACCTATTTAAAAATATGCCAAAATTAATAACAATAGATTTGTATGGAAATCAAATTGAAGATGTACCAGTAAATGCTTTTAGAGGAAGTCCCTTGAAGAACTTGAATTTATCGAGCAATAAAATAACATATTTGTCAGATAACTTTTGTCTCGAGCTCAGAAACTCTGGAGGAAAAATAAAGAAATTGTTGATGGACCCAAATCCGTGGCAGTGTGCATGTCTCAATGACTTGCTCAAAGAACTGAAGAAATTCGGGATCGAATACAACAGTAACAAATATGATGGAAGTCGACCAGTCTGCGTAACAACGAGTGAATTCAATTGCAAAAGACAAAAGGACTTTAATGAATTGTATATTGACATGTTTAATGAAGTTAAGAAAGTCCATTTCAGAAATGCAAGAGCAGCGTAACGCCATCTGTTGAATACGCTTAGAACTATAATGCAGTATGGCTACCGAGAGGTGAAGTAGCGCCACCTATCGTGATCTATAAGAATAATGGACGACTAGTTCTCGGTTTAACTGTAAGATGTCTCTGATTAAAGACTGAGTTTTTGTTTATAGTTGTTCATTTTCCTAAAATGTAGTTTATGGCCTCTAAGCACTACCATTATCATCGTAGCCTTTTCCCAACATGTTCGGGTCGGCTTCTAGTCTATCCGGATGCAGTTGAACACCCCAGTATTTTACAAGGAGCGACTGCCTATCTGACCTCCACCACCCAGTTATTGGGTAACATGTTACCCCTTGGTAAGACTGGTCGTTAGACTTTCGGTCTTCTGAAGAGCCGTAACGACTGTAAGCACTACCGCGATAATGAAAAAGACTGCAGCCAAATATGGCAATGTATGGTAGGTGCCAAGCTGATAATGTCCATATCAGAGTACCACTCGGGAGATGCAGACAAGGCTTCCATACAGGTTGACTGGAAGATGGATGCAAAGCTTTAAGGCGAAGATAGTACAGACAATTTAGAACCATTTTCGCCATAGTTGTCTTAGACGAATTCTTACCAATTTTTTTAAAACTATTTTTTTTTTTTTTCGAAAATTCCCAAAATGTTAAGTACAATGCTCATTTATGGCGAAATTGAATGATAAAATAATGAATTGGTGAGACTTTCATGGCTTAAATGGTTCTAAATTGTCTGTATTATCTTCGCTTTAAAGCTTTGCACCCATCTTCCAATTACCCTGTATACACGGATATCTATGCCCTGTATATCTGTCTATCTAAAGTAAAGTCACTTTTCGTGTCTGCTTGTGTGACCGTGTTGTTCTAAACTTCGCAACAGATTTTGATGCGGCACCATCATGTACAGATATACAATTCTCGGCCCAGAAAGCGGTGGCGAGATGACCTGAAGGTCAATTCCCGTAATTAAAAACGTTCCAAATTTAGTCGCAATCTCATCTCAGCGACAGTCAATTGTCAAAAACTCGTAAAAAATGTCGGAAAATGAGAATTATTTTTACAGACTGAGACCAGACTGTGAACGTTCTTAAAATTACCAGAATTGCCCCCCTGGATGCGTACCTACCGCGCGGGCTGGTTCGAGGTGGGGCGGGGGAGTCCCTGAAGGGACTTGGGGGATGCCTTTGCCCAACAGTGGGACAGTATAGGCTAAACAAAAAAACTGTTCCACATTTTATAAATTAGTGCAAAACTAAATTATAGCTCCTCGATAGTATTTCACTAATGGTCAAAACTAAAATTAATACGTAGGCACTTCAAAGGTTTTATCGACGATGCCGATGTTAAAATTACGACATTTTAAAACTCAATTTAGCAAATGAACTAATAATCGCAAACAATGTTTTACCATCATTATTGTGGATCGTTTTCTATCCATTTATAATTAAGCAAGCCTATTTTTATATTTTTGGACGTTTTCATAGATTTGGAGACCGCACACTTGAGTTTAGAAAAAAGTGTGCGAGACCGTTTGTATGTTTGGGTTCCGCCGATTTGGTTTTCATTGATATTCACACAAGTGTGCGGTAAATCGGCAAGAAATTTACATTTTTGAGGAGAGAGCTTTAAAGTTTTTAAGAGTTTAGATGAGAACAGTAGAAAATCCAAGTAAAATAACAAAAAAATATGCATCTATTCATAAGACTAGTCTTTTTACTCCATCATATCTCAATATTGTAATATTAGTATAAAAGTAACCTTTTCAAGAAAAGTAAAAATTGAAAATTTTGTAGTTAGTGCAATTGTGAACTAAGGCATCGCTATGTTGAAAGAAAATTATGCATTACTAGCAGCCCCCCGCGGTTTCACCCGCATAAGTGTTGATCCCGTGGGAATATCGGGATAAAAAGTAGGATAGGCATATGCTATATTACTGTAAAGTTTCATCAAAATCCGTTCAGTAGTTTTTTCGTGAAAGAGTAACAAACATCCATCCATCCATCCTCACAAACTTTCGTGTTTATAATATTTGTAGGATGGTTTTTGTGATCATCATTTTCATATTTAGAGTTTTTTGTTACATATTATTTCGTCTTTGTCATTTTATAATTTGTTCATTAAAATGGAACTGGTTACATCAACTTAATCACCAAAGAACCCTGAAATATCAAAACACGTGCAAGAAATTTATAAAACCAACATCTGCGAAATCGTATTTTTTTTTCTACAATTTCTTTCGACGTTTTGATAAAAAACGCGGACTCCGCTGTTTTTTAGCGCTTACACATATCCGATAGATTCGGTGCTGGTAAGTGACGGGCCTGCATATACGGCGTGATGCACTGTTGAAAAAAATATGCTCGTTTACGTTCTTATCAAGTTAGTATTTTTAGTTACTGTTAATCTAACGATAAGTCGGTATTTCAAAAGTATTCGTTAGTAACTTTTGCATAATTTAGTACTTAGTTTCTGATTTATTTTTATTCTTTGTGTTTAATGTTGAAATTACTTACTTAGGTACCTTTTTACCGCCCGGTCTTTGGGGATAAAGCCAGAAGTGTGGGATGTTGACCTCACTAAAACCTCCCTCACCATCTGCACATGGAAGGCACCGTTACCTCTCAAAAGACCAATGCGGAGCTCTCTCTGTGCAACGCCTTTTAGAGCACATCTCTGGGGAGACTGTAAAGGGGTCTCCCCAAAACCTAACTGAGCAAGTGTGCAAGGCAGCACATGACCACTGTGTGCCGTCTTCCCTGAGGGGTACCTACAGATCACAAACCAAATTAGGAAATACAGAGTATTACAGAGATAAGTGACACGATATCTATGGACACGCCGGTAAGAAAATAAAAAGAGAAATAGATAGGGTATTTTTAATTACATTAATGGCTTCATTACAAAGGCATAAAACATATTATGGTTATTGCTAGGCACTAATTGTAAGTATGAAACGTGTATTATACCTACTCGTGTCTTTTTTATAATAAATGTCCAGTCGATAGCTATCCGAGTTTCTGATGTTTTAGAGCAAAAAATAAAACATAATCTCTTTATTTACTTACTTCAATAAAATGGTCTATGTTTAATATTCACCGACTAAAAACATAAACTTTATCACAATCGTAAAATTTAAAACAGCCACCTGTACTCATAGAATTTAGATATCTCAGGTAAAAAACTTTTTTCGTAATAAATACCTCAAAAGCCTTAATTATCTAGCACGAGATCGCACAGTTTTTTTTTTTGTTTTTTTTTTTTACGACTTGGTGCAGCGTTCCGCGCCATTTGGTTGCACATCACATTACTGCTAGATATCAATTTAATCTGTTTTTATATATAATCTGTATTGAAATTGATGCTGTTTTAGATGTTTTTGAAAAGCGAAATTATTGTTTTGAGTGACTTTGGTTTGATTTTAAAGGTCGACCCTTGGACCCAGTTTTTGGCCCGGCTGCCTCCTAAGGCAGCCGGGCCAAAAACTGGGTCTACGCGTCACTCGTATCAATTGAATTTTCAAAAGTCTTATACGAAACTCTTATACTCTATAGTACTCGTATACGAAAGAAAATGTTAAAGTATTCACTCTAATTCAGACCTTTTCTATATAGGTAGGTACAGACGCCAGCACATCAACCTACCCCTAACTGTCAAATTTTCCCAATCAACATTGAACCTTATGCTTTAGCGATAAAGTTGAAAATCTATTACAGAAATCTGACAGATTATAGTAGGTTGATGTGCTGGCGTCTGTACCTAAAAATTAAAAAAAAATATATATTTAGCTGAATAATAAGTACTTAATATTAGTACCAGCCTATTATTGTCCCATTGCGGGGGAAAAGGAAAGGACTCTTCTTATACGTGCCTTCTGTACAAGCATTGATCACCACGCTTGCTCAGAACGGTTTGGCGATTTCAGACTTATGTTGACTAGGTATAAGTCCAGGTTTCCGTACGACGTTTGCCTTCACCGATGTTGTTAATGTTCGATGATGTTGTGTCCAAGAAAGTACTTATGAATTGAAAATTTACATTGGTAGGTACTTGCCCGGATTTGAACATACAATCTAGAATCTTGTTCTGAATTCATGGTTTCAGTTTTCGCGTCAATGTCCCTCCCACCATGTTTGTAAGTAAGATTAGCAAAACTAGTTTAACTGAAGCACAAAATTACAGGTCATAATTAGGTAAGTTTTGGTTTGGGGGCTCGTGGCTAAATAATAACAGCCTCACATCGATCGAAGGTGGAGCTACACTTGTCGCGGTCGGTTCGGGGATGGGTCCATTTCATATCGAGATCTCTCCGCACCTCGGAAAGCACGTTAAGCCATTGGTCCCGGCTCTCAATATTAGATCTTTTACAGTCGTTAAGGGTGCTAATAAGTTTAACCAACGGTCTTTACATGAGATATCGTGTTACCCAGTAACTGGGTTGCGTACAGAATAGATCAGCTGTTGGAAGATAGTTCACTTCACCTATAAGTATCTATCACGGTGATATTTTTAAACAGTAGATTGTCTGCTCACAGAATATTCAACAAACTGCCCAATTCCTAACAACAGTTGCCGTCAAGCACAGATGTTTATTAGATCTATAATGAACACTTTCTATGCGAAAACATGGCGCGAAATCGTAAAGAAAGCAAGAGTATGTCGGAGCAGCTGACGTGGCACGAGCTCCATCCGACTTAATTGTTAACTTGCTGATAAAAAAAATGCCAAAAAACTTTGATAAAAAGGTTCAATTTAGCAAGGAAGTTAAAAAGACAGGAAGAGGCGGCCGTACTGTGGCTACTTCCGTGGTTTTTGATGCGACGTTATCTTAGTGTGGATGTGACGTTCGTTTAACTTTGCTGTGGCTGCAAAAATGATGATGGAGATAAATGTTTTACTGGTTTGCTTAGTCGCTTAAGGGGCTTACAGGACCTAAACGCAAAAAACGCAAGTTTTAGAAACAATAAAAGTAAATGATCGCCTACAGTAAAAAAAACCAAAAAAATATATGATATTCTTCAGGATAAATGCTAGGATGATAGTGTGTTGAAAACATAATACAACTTATTTGGTACGATAGAAAAAAATCATGAAGATACCTCTAAAAACTTTTTATTTACAACAAAATTCATACTAATATACATACAATCATTATGATTTTTTGTCAGATTATTCTACAAGCAACATACTAAAACTATAGTGTTTTAGTTTTTTTGTCCAAAGACTAGATTTTTCGTAAATCGATAATTGCTTCATATTTTGCAATAAATTACCAGCGTTGTGGCATCGCGCTTCTCTTTCTTTTCTATGCAGACCGACAAAGACCGCGCTTTAGGTCATGTAGTCCTCTTAAGGCAATTGAAATATTATCATGCCGCATGTAAGTATTATGTATAGCGAGAGAAAAAAAAGCCAAGTTCGAGTCGGACTCGCACACGAAGGGCTAAAATGGTAAATAAAGTATCTAGCATGATTTTTTACGCCACTAAAAACTAATGTAGGTGTACACAAGAGGTTCCTAAGTAATACGGTGCCAGTCTTTGATCATGAGAAGACTTTTGTAACGACAAGTGCAATTCATGTCAAGAGTTTTAAATTGGTATTTAATGTGTAACATCGTTCACCAGTCATCTAATGATATCAGACAGCAAAACTGGGTATAAAGTTCTTCCTTCAGGCTAGAAGTTAAGTGGTAAAACATTCTTAAATGCGTAGGTATATAGTGCGACAGGGACTTAGACGCGCAACATGGATTCAGTATATGATTCTGGACGGGGTTCCATAGACATTTTTTAACGGTTATTACAAAAAAAAAATTGTTGTTTCATACATTTTGACCGCGTAGGTATTGAATTTTTCTAAGAAACAGCAATTTTTTTGATAACCGACACAAAAAATCTATAATCATGTGCTAAATAAATTCATTGTTACAATTTGCGCGTCGTTGTCCCTGCCACCCTGTATAAATATGACGCCGCAGCAATTGGTGCCGTCTAGTCTCGTTACGAAGCCATCACACTCTCTACGAAGGAACCACCGAAGAGTTCGGAAATGAGTGACACTGGCTGGTGACAGGCACTATCAAGGCGTCGCATCGATGGTTGCGTGGCGGCTGTCTTATCACGTTCACGCCGAACCTCTATAATATATCGGCACAATTCTTATGATAGTCTAAGCTGTCCACTCAATGGCCACTTCTGATAAAGGCTACCAAGCGTTAAATACATAAGTATTTAAGATTCTTTTTCACATAAATTTTTTTGCAGTTGTGTAATGTTTTCATTCATAAATGGTATTTATTAGAGAAATGAGAACAACTGTTAGTAGAATATGTACATTGTTCAAATCTTACATATTAATTAGAAAAACAGGCTTTTGTTTAAATTGCCGTTTTATATGCAAAACTAATATTGATATTCTTCAGAATTGTCATAGCATACTTTGTTATAGTTATGTTTTATTAGGTGATTTTATCCAATTAACGTCATGAGTCTGTATTAAATTGTTGTCTATATATTGTATGATATGATAATAATATGATGTATTGTATGATAGTTATCAGTAAGCAAATTTGTTTTAAAATAATTTACTTATGTGAAAAATATTGAAGTTCGTTCCATTTTATCTTTCTTTATCTTTATAACATTATTTATTACACCTTTTTCATTTGTTAAAGAACAATAAGCTACTTAGCTTCATTTTTTGTTTGTCGCTGTAATTGGCCTTTGTGGTAGTTTGTACGTCACACTCATTTATGCACATCCATTTAGCTGTGCATTTCTCTAACATAGCATTTAAGTGTAATAATTGTAATATTCAATAGCAATAAATCCATCAAGGAAAACTCGTTTACATAACAAGTATATAACATTTTTACTGTTGGGCATTACATCCCAACAAATATCAAATAACTTTTTATAATTTGCAATAACGTTTTGATCGAATCGTACGTTGTTACTGCGTTTTGCAATACCACCTTATCCATGTTATGTTTGTCGTACAGTAAGGGACCATAACTTTTTTCTTAATTTGATCAACAATTGTTCAGATCATAATAACACACACTACAGGAGAGGAGAAATTAAAAAAAACGTGGCTCGTGCTCATGCAACCTTTTTTTTCTTTTTTCGGGCACAGACTAATGCCATTCGCTTTTTTATTTCTTTGTGTTTTCGTGCAATGCAGTGAAATTAATTTTGGAAGCATGTGTTTATGACAAGACGAATAGTTCGACAGATGCAAAAGTAAAATTGTTGGTCTGCCTAGTGCAGAAAAAAAAAAACAAAAATAGAGCCTTTTTTTTCTTAAATGATTTATGTTTTAAATTGGATGATTAGGAATAGGTACTTCATTTGTCGGGTTTTAAAGAGACTAATAAAATTAAACTACGCTAATGTTCTATTAAAGTTGGCAACATTTAAATGCACTGCAAACAATTAACATTTTATAAAGTTACGAGACGATAATTAAGAGTTAATTATGCTGTCAGTAAGGAAAAGAGCAGTAATTATTAAAATTATAATGGTTACCTATATTAATTCATTAAACTGGTTATAACTAAGATATATAAATAATAAATACCCATTTGTAAACCATACTTATCGGTCAACTTTAGAATGTTTTTGCCATTGTTTTTGCGGTCAAAAATCAAAATATAACCGCCAACTGTCAAACACGCTGAGCTGATCCAGTTTTTACATAGTTTGCTCGTATTTTAAAGTATCGACGGTCAAGAGTGTATGAAACAAACAATAAAACACAAAAAAATATTCGATGAAGTGTGCATTATCGTTCAATATAAACAAATACCATTAAAAAAATTAAGCATTACGCCGAACAGCGGAAGTGTGGCACATGCCGCGATCAAAAAACTCAGCATTGCCAACATAAAAACAGCCATAGTCTTATTTAAACTTTTTTTTGTAAACCGCGCGCTTTTTAGCAAGTATTTTTTATCTGTGGGCACAAAATGTTTTTATATTGACCAGATGTTGTATGCAGATGACAATTTTTTATTTCTTAGTGCGATTTTTAGTGGTTTGTCGGTAGATCGGACTTTTTTGAAGGCAGATGGTTTGCATATTTATATTTTTTTGCTTAATAGGCTGTATGGCTGAAAAAAAAACGCGCGTGCGCTATCAGCTGCTCGTTATGGAATTTGCATAGGTAATAATGTTAATATAGGTGATGAATAGCGAACGTGTAGACTGAATTATTATTGAGGAGTCATTTTGATGTTTTATTTATTAAGCTAAAGTCTTTTAAATGGCTGCCCTGTGCGGACCACTATCTACAGTGGCCTCCAAAAGTTAGTTGACTTTTATCCACTTCAGCTGCGATGTCACATTATGATTTAAAAAAAATCAAGTACTCCTATCCTAAGGGATTACTTGATATTTTTTATCATAAGTCAAAGGTAGTTGAATTAGTAAATGAAAACATTATAGCAGTTCAAACATTTCCACCACTAGAATTTTAAATTATATTGTGGTGTGGTAAAATGTCAACTAACTTTTGGAGGCCGCTGTATGTGTCATGACTTTGAGAGAGATTTGGTTAAGCTGTGGTTCTTGTTAGTCAATGTGTGGTCCATTTAGACACAAGAACAGCATTAAAAATACTAGATATAGCCTGCTAACATGACATAATCGAACCTAACAACAGTGCAATGAATTGCGAGATGAGACTCGCGATAGTCGCGATAAAATTATTAGAAAAATCTAAACAAGATGCAGTCGCGTGCCACGAAGTTGTACAAGCACAAACCTCTTAGTTTATCATAATCACGCAATTATCTTATGAAAACGTTGCACGATGCTTAGCTTTTTGTTGCTAAGTTGCCAACCGAGACGAATTTCGCGGAAATTAGACATTAAGGGATCATGCGAGATACTTTTATAATAAAATAAAATATAATTGCCATTCAAAAACAAATAAGTCGTGTGCCTGCCTGCGGCATGGCCGACTATCAAAAGATTCTTGATTTGAATAAATCAATCCCTTATAGAAATGCATCGATATACAGGAGATGTCGGTTTGATACTGACTCAAGGGCAGTCCTGGGATTAATAAAAGGTTAAGGCTGGACAGATTCATTATAGTTTGTACTATTTTTATGAAAACAATAATTTTCCTTAGCTCGTCTTTGAAACAGGTGCTTTGTAAATGCAGGCTAGAAAAAACCACTAAGGTGCTAGAATAAAACAAACAAATGTCGTCTGGTTTTGGAAATGGCAGTTCCCATAAACTAATGAAGCCCCAAGTCCTAATCTTAGCCCAAATCCGGTCAGATACTAATAATAACTATAATTTTAGCACTGAAGATTACCTACCTATGTAAAGTTGACCCTAGATTGCTTAAGTTGCATTAATTTGAGGAAATTAGTACCTAACAGCGTGCACACGTCATTATAAATAAACTATTTAAACTCTTGTTTAATTAAAGGTAATACAGAACATGATGTATTAATTCATCCCTGATTTATGGTCCCTCATGGTGCTAGTTAAACCCGTCACTGTTCTCAGTAAAGACCTGTACGTACACTGTCATCAACTAAGTATTCCTATTTCAAAATTTGAATAAAATGAAACGTCGCGCGACGCATAGACGAAATTTCTCATTTTTTTCTTCCGTTAAGTTTAAATCCTGTGCGTCTCGACGTGTAAATAATCCTGAAGTGTCACACCCTGTATCCGAGCACTTTTTCCTAACGTTTAGAGGTCGCTTTTTGAAAGGTTTTTTCTCCATTTCGATGCCAATTATGCACATTTTTGCCGACGCGGTTCGTTTGGCGGACGATCGTTCGCCCTCTCATACTTGCCTCGACGGAATCCTTCAAATAAAAATCGGGTAGGACCCTTTTTGTGATGGTTTTTGTCCGTATATTGATGAGTCCTCCAGATTTTGAAGGAATTCCTGAGAGGGCGTCGAGGACAGACGCTATTGTGTCGTAGAACCTGATTTCTGTAAGTTCTGGAGTCCTGTAACATACGTACGTAAGGTAGGGAGGTATGCATGGTGTCAACGTGGGCTTTGTGAGGTTAATGGAGGTTTTGGCGGATATAGTTTTAATTTACTCAGCAAATACCAATAGAGAGTAAACATCCATCGAAAGGAGAATGTTAGGATCGTAGGACGTGTCGTTCTGTAGTTTCTACCTACCCCTATGGGAAGAAGGCCTGAGTTTATGTATCGTCTATTCAAAGTTATGTTTCAAATTAATATTATTTCAAGTTAAACAAATATAAAGTATATTTTAATGGTAATTAAGTTGATTTCAGAGTGACTAGCACTATTGAAAAAGTTATAAAAATGTTTGAAGTTGTAGTGTAAACTGATCTCTATTGTGTAGGACTTAAGTTATTTTTCCATGTACTCATATTTGTTTACATTTTTGGCAAATAAATCGTGCATGCAGATTAAGTATGTCTGTAAATACCTAGGAGCCAGTTTCTCAAACGATAATTATCGCTAAATTAATGTGACAAATTGTCAACCACGCTAATACTGCCTGTGATTGGTTGCATGATTTATCTACTGACCCTATGTCTTTGTCCTACCAATTAAAAAAGACGTTGTTGCAAAGTGGCGATTATTAATGGTACGAAAGTCAAGTCATGAATGTTGTCAGGAAGATGTTTTCAAGTTCAACAATGTAAAAAAGAGTTCTTAAGACAGAGATCGTTGTGACGCAAATCTGCCCGTTTAGCATTGGTGGTAACTGGTACCTAATAGCTAGAGATTATTGGCGATTTCTTGTTGGCTATACAACAAAATAGCTACGTTAGTCAGTATTTCATATCGTGCATGATATTTTTTATGATAAATAGTTTTCAGTGAGGAGAGGCCTGTGTCCCAGCAGTGCAGCAGTGGGAACATTATAGGCTGATTATGTATGTATGTAGTTTTCAGTCAAGCAATACTAATAATACTTATCAACAAACTATAGAAAAACTAGAGCATTTAAAGACGTGCTGACAGTCAGATCAATTACCAGTAGCACTCACACACACATATTAGGTCCAATAAATTCGCTATTCCTACCCATTAATTTTCTGTTTTGCATAGAACGTGCCTGGTATTGCCAACGTAAAAAAAACTACCACTTAAAGAGTACATAGGCAAAAAACTTTGCAGTTTCGTTGCACAGGTATGCACGCAGTAATCCTATGTGACAATGCCAGTCCACCTGTCAAAACAAGACTTGCCTGTACAGGTGGACTCACACCTGACAGGGGATGAAGTCAGGGGGGGAGGGGGATGACCAGGTGACCAATACTATATTGAAATAATCCATTAATGGACCGTGCATGCGGGATGATCTATCATTTATAAGTCCTTATACATTTGTGCTCATTTCTTTAAATAGAATTTTCTCTGGTGACCCAGTAGGAAAATGGGATAGTGAGTGTTAGGTCGAAGTGTTGCAACGTAATAAATGAGGTTTTATTTATTCAAGTTTTAGTTTTTGCGGCTCGATATCGGTGTTAAGACTATGTATGGCAGAGTAGAATTTAAATTGAGGAGTATATATTTACTCGTGTTACGGACTATAGCTTAACATACTACAAAAACGTTTATTGTTTGGCTTTGGCTTCGTTATGTCTTCGTCATTGATATGTGAACATGTGTAGTTTTTCTCTCATATCAAAGGGATCTATGAATTAATGCTACAATTCTTTTACCTATCTTGAATCTTTTTTCTAACTCATGGAAAAAGTTGAGAAGCAATGAAGGAAATTTATTACAAATCTATCATAATATTTCGGTGTCTAGCTTCAACTTCAACTAGCTTCAACTTTCTGACTAAATGCCCGACTCTTTGACAGTTCAAACGTGCCTGTAAATGGTTTAATTCAAATAAATGCTTAGTTTTGAGTGGATATCTTAGTAGTCTTTTATATGGACATATCACTTAAGTAAGTATTTAATCTATATTTAACAGACACACTTCTTCCACTTTTGGTGATAACATTTGAGAGACACCTGTTTGCCTATATTTATAGACATAAGACTACCTACCCCAAAGGGACAGATGTTTGGCGCGAGCTAAATGTAAATATTTTAGATAATAATTTGAACTACCTACGTATATTATTATAATATGGTATTTTTGTAAAAATTAAGTACCCATAGCGTGTATGCAAAAATTAATCGTAAACCACAACATTATGAACAGCTTATTAAGTGTCTTGGGGACGAAATCGAGTTGTTTTTTCTCTTAAAGACAATAGGTGGTACCTACTCATTACTGAACTCCTTTGTACTTTTCACATTTAAGCATTCCTAAGTAGAAGTTTTCGTAACTATAGAAACAAAGTGTGAAAATGCTCTGAACACGTAGAATCACGCTATTTTCTCATTTGCAAAAGCAAAAACAAGAAAACTCGATATACTTACCTACCTATAATACCTAACATCTTCCCATAATATCATTATTCTCCTGCCCTTATCCCAATTTATTTGTGGTTGGCGCAACATGTCTTTTTCTTCCATACTTCTCTATTAGTCGTCATCTCGGTAGTCACCCCCTTTCTAACCATACCATCTTTCACACAGTCTAAATATCTAAATATCTTCCCATAACTCTAACATAAAATATTTTCTAAACCTCAGCTGTAGTTAAACTAAAAACAATACTTATTCGCGTTTGTTAAAAGGGTTAAAAACAAAACAAATAATGTACTGTCAATGTTGTGAGTACTTATGAGCACATGCCACAATCCTTTTTGCAAACACATTTGATCGGATTGTTACAACCGTTGCAAAACAAATAAAAAATAACATAGGTACAAAACCAAACTGGGTGCTGAAAACTTTGTGTAACAGAATAGAAAGGAAATACAAAAAAGACAGGTTTTTTTAGTTAAGTTTACAATGTTGAATAGAAGAGAGAAGAAATAAGCAAATATAATTGCCATGGGCCAAATCTTACCACCATGTGGGTCCCAGAAAACATTCGGTGCCATCGAGGCAGACCCAGGAGAAGATGGCAGGACGAGCTTGACGCCTATAGACATGATTGGTTCACACACTAACTCAAGACAGTGAGGAGTGGAATAGAGAAAGGGAGACCTTTGCCCTGCAGCGGGACATAGGTAGTCTAAAAATAAATAATATGTATTAGATTAATGAATATAGCTTTGATGAGATATCTATTAAAGACAAATGTACGCTATTTTCTGATTAATTAGGAAAATGGTCGTGCAGCAAAAAAATAAAAGATGACACACGAAGTTTTTTAACCACTTCTATCGCGATCGATAGATAGCATACCTACGTTAAGCAGTCTTTATTCCAGTCTGGCTAACATTATAGTCTTATTTAACTACATAGAACTAGTTAGGAGCCCTGTCTATAATGGACCAATTGAGCCTAGAGAGCTTTAGATTAGTCTAATGCGTTACTTCCTCCTTACATGGAGCAGTTATAATCTAACCGTTTTAAACACGATTTAACTTAATCTACAACAAACTGACTAAGTACTTAGGGTTATTCTAAGGGCTTTTTGCTATATAATAAAGCTGTATTTTATGTAAAAGAATGTCAATAAGATCTTCATCTTCCTCGTTTTCGAGTAATCTTCCACCTGGCATAAAACTTGCTGTTACTACCAATTTTATAAGAATAAAATTATGGAAACTGCCAACTATACTTTATTTTTTATCATCGGATAGCTTGTCTAAGTTTAATAATATATCCGCGAAAGGTGTTCGCTGAAATATTAATTGGATTTTTTTAATGATTCAATTCAAGGATAGGGAATTTATATAAAAAAGTTGTAAAACCCTTTTATTACATCGCAGCATGTGTTGAGAGCAGAATGGGATCGTAAGTGACGTCTACAATAGACTCGTGCCGATTTTTTTTTTCACGGAAGACGATAGGCGAAAGCAAACATTTGACAGCCACAAAAGACTGGCACACTCCACTCAAGATCGAGTTTCTTGTAAAAAAAAAGAGAAAAAAAGATAGCACATGCCGAAATCTGATTACACCACCATATTTGATCAAAGGGTTGCCGTTTTGCCAAACATTGTTGATCACAAAAACTATCGGAACGTAGGTACCTTTTTGCACCCGCTTGTTTTTTTGTGGAAAAAAATGCAAAATCGATTTCGGCAGATGTCCACAAATAGGGTTTTGATAGGTTTTTTTTAACAAAAAAATGGCGGACGCATCGACGGTAGACAATGGATGGACCGTTATGGATCGACTGTCAAATTTCGCCATTATTAAAGCTAAAGAGTTATTTTGTTGCATCATTAAATTGATGTGTTAAATAGTTGTTTTCTGTTCCATATTGGGTAATTACTTTTATATATTAAACGGAAGAGGATGCATGGTTTTTATTTTTTTCTGAGCTTTTAGTAATCGTTTAGCGTCGACTCAAATTATGTGTTCTCAACATAAGGGTTACATTATTATGGATAGGTAGTAGCTTTACTTCCTCTAACTTTACATGGTAGGTATATACTCGTATTTTATAAGAGTAGGGGAAGACTAAAGATATGATGAATGGACTGTGTGAAAGACAATATGGCTAGAAAGGGGGTGACTATCGAGACGACGACTAATATAGAAGTATGGAAGGAAAACTCATGTTGCGCTGACCACAAATAAATTGGGATAAGGTCAGGCGAATGATGGTGAGGTACAGTGCCCTCCAAAAGTTAGTTGAAATTTTTCCACTCCAGCTGAAACGACACTTTAAAAATGTTACTGTTACTGTTAGCCTGCATCATCCCACTGCTGGGCAAAGGCCTCTCCCCATGACTTCTAGTTCTTTCGATCCAGGGCTAAAGTGGACCACTGGTCGTTTGTTTTGTCCAGCTCGTCCCGCCATCTTCTACGGAGATTAATCATCTTTGTATGTAGTCTAAAATATTTTAACTGTATAGGTACTATAACGTTTGTATTAACTAATTCAACTACCTAATAATAATAAAATAATCAGGTAATCACTTAGGATTGCCTGATTATTATTTTTAATTTAAATCATAATGGTGAAAAAATGTCAACCGACTGAGCCACTTTATATATTTTTTATGTTTTAAAGGATTTTTTTTTCAGTTTTCTCGCAATTTTGCTAGTATAAAATATTAATTTCTTATTAAGTATCGATGCTATTTTCGATACAAAGTATTATGATGGATATAAAATTAAGTAAATTTATGCAGTTTTTGAGTAATTGTTCGTGTTTCTGTCACTATATGTTTCATCGAAACCTTCCATATTGGTGGAATGTTGTTATAATTGTGCAAGGATAACTTATTTTATTTTAAAACATTTGCATTTTTTATTTAAGCACTGCGTTACTAAGCTGATCTGTTTTTATTATTAAAAATATTTACTTATTATTGGGTACCTAGGTAATAGGTAATACGGGCTGGTGTCCGCAACTCCACGTCAATATGCGTATTTTGCGTACAACATTGGGTACCTAGCATTTATTTTAAATGAATTAAGTATTATGTTTAAGAGGAATTACGTGCATGATTAGCATAATTATTAGTTATTTTGGTACAGTCGCCATCAGATATATTGTAGCAGACAAGGTGACCAAATACTTCTGAACAATTTAAAATGTCAATAAGTTCCATACACTACAAATTACCATTAATATCTGAACATTCATTACTTCATTCATATCTGAGCAGATGCTTGTCAATAATTTCTATACAAACAACTAACCAAAAATATCTGAACACTTACAATTATACCGTCAAGCGTATCTACGCAGATGGGGTAGTCTTAGATATCTGAGCAGTTGAGGAAAAATTGCAGTAGGAAATGCTTCCAACTTTACTATAAATACAATATACAGGGTGTGTCGTAAATAGTGGTCGTACCGTTAAGGATTCGATATACCAGGTAATTTACTATAATATATTATAATTTTAAACATTTTAGTTGTATACTATGATGACCCTGGCAGTTTATAACATTTTGTAGTTTTGAGTCTTGTCATGAATTTTTTCCGGGAGTTTTGAAAATTGGTTATTTTATTGAGTTCGACGTGTTCTCTTCGAATTTTCACTTTGTCGCTCATTGTTTTATCTTTGCCGCTCGCACCGCCATATTGGAAAAATGGCGCCTAATAGCAGTTTTTTGACAATTCATTTTACGATAACACATTAATCAACAAAATGAAACTAGAGAAAATTTCCTTCAATTTATGTCTTCACAATTTTTTGGTAAAATCAATAGTCATTTATGCCTTTGCGGTAGAACTCTGGGGAAAATGTGAAAATTCGAAGAGAATACGTCAAAAATTCGAAGAGAACACGTCAATAAAATCACCAGTTTAAAAACTTTCCAGGTAAAACTACCAAATGACTAGACTAACCACAGATTGTCAAGTCGATAGTCCTTTTTGGTTCGTCCTTTATTTCACGCAGTAACGAATTAGGTAAGCTCAGTGTTTGTCTGCGTAGATACACTTGACGTTGTAAGTGTTCAGATATTTTTGGTTAGTTGTTTGTATAGAAATTATTGACAAGCATCTGCTCAGATATTAATGAAGTAATGAATGTTCAGATATTAATGGTAACTTGTAGTGTATGGAACTTATTGACATTTTAAATTGTTCAGAAGTATTTGGTCACCTTGTCTGCTACAATATACGAGTATCTGATGGCGACTGTACCTAGAAGTGCTTATGTTAAAATACATAATAGTTACCTACTTATAGTTTTTTCTTGTGTTCACGTTTTCTATCTATCGTAACCATCGAACAGCTGATTCTTAGAGATTTACTATGTGAATAGGGGCTTTGGTAGAGTCCGTAATTTTTAGAAAAATCCACATGATTACAGCAATAAACTAAAATAAACTTTATAATAGAACACTCTTTACAGTATTTACACCGTAGAAATCCTCCTTCCTCCTATCCTACTGTAATATTATAAATGTGAAAGTTTGTTACTCAATCACTCAAAAACGGCTGAACGGATTTGGATGAAATTTGGCACACAGAGACTTTATAACCTGGAATTTTTATCCCGGTTGTACGTACAACCGGGATAAAAAGTATCCTATGTGTCCTATCCTATCATTTCTATTTGGGGATGTTCTTGTGGGATAATTCCCGAACTCAACGCGGGCGGAGACACGGGGAATAGCTAGTTACATTATAAATGTAGAAAAACAAACGGAGAAGAATGTAGAAACTTTGTTCGCGTTCGTTCGTTTTAATTCCTTTTCTAAATGCCTTCGGATACCTCGATCTAATCAAATTAGAAGTAAATTTCTCTGTATACTTATAATATTAATTCTACCTAATACATCGTTGGGTTCAGAATATGTCCGCAGTTTTTCTGTGCCTAAAAAGTTTTAGTCTGCCTAAAAAGGTCTGACGCCGCACTTCATTGGGATTCAAACTAAGTAGCTTAGACTTAGACTTAGTGCACACCATGTTTATGGTTTTCTAACTCTTCAGCACTTACGATTAATATGTTGGACGCATAATTTACGTCATTTGTAATTGACTTTGAAACAAACAGAACAGCCCTATTATCGAGTTTAAGAAGAAAATATCCTCCTCACCACAAAAACTGATCAAAACCTTCGTACGTTTGATCGGCAGTCCAGACCAAAAATTTAAGACCTCTCTATACAAAGCACATGACAATTTTGAACTTTATTTTCAGTGCAACAAGGTTCATGGTAGTAAAGTAAAGTTCCCAGAGAGGTCAGGATGTCTGGTAATTCTTTACTATGGAACGCGACGTAAATTCTATCTTGAGGGTTACCTTGTATGGAGATGAAAGGGAAAGCCCTCGGCTTCGAAATAAAGGTATCGGTATTTTAGCCTCTGAAAAAAAAGTTGCGTCTATGGTTTTTTTTTAATTTGGAATCTCTGTCACTGTGGAAATTGCAGGAATTTTCCAAGTTTGTGACAAGAGTTTCCTGTGGAATGTAGCATAAAATGTTCGGAGAGAAAAATAAGCAAAAAAGATGTTTGAACATTCCATCAATCTTAGTCATCAAAGGGCTTCCAAAGTTTCAACCCATCCAGAAAATACCTAATAAAACACAAACTAACCATATAGAAATCCGGAATAAAATCGTCAATATACATTTCAAATCCCTATTGTATTTTAAGCGATTCGTTTCAAAATAAAGGTATGTATCGGTGAGTCCTGCCGTCGTCGCCATGTCGTGCGTTCAAAAATGCATTGGCAGGATGTGTGGAATCTTTGCCTTAACCTTATATAGAGGAAGCTTAGACTATAAAGGCCGGGACCGAACGATGTGCAAAATCGATTAAGGATTCGAATTAATCGGTTAATTCGAATCGTTGCAGTTGGCTGGTTAGAAATATTTGAATTTAGAACATAATCAAGTTAATTGTCAATAATCGTGAATTCGTTTCGGTGTTTTAATCGTGTTTATGTATTAGCTTTATCAAAGATTAGGTAACATTTGGTTTATATATTTGAAAATGAAATAATGTTGCATATTCGTTGCATAGAAGTACGACTATAATATATGCTAAAATTAGAGCACCTACCTCCCGTCACATTATGAGAGAGTTATAGTATAACTAGAGCTAAAATAATAATCATTTTATTAATAACGTCTAACATTAGAGGTCTCTGCGAACACATACGCCTTCCAAAGGTCTGGGACCCCAGGGACCCGAGATATGTCAAAGACATTTTTTTATAATAATAATGTACATGCATAAAAATGAGGGGGAAAAATCATAGGGCATCAAAGAATTCGTTCGCATCGCTGTCAACAGGAAAAGTGTCCAAAAGGCTGGCAGCATTGCCATGTTGTATGGGGATACTGATTCTTTGGCCGATGCATAGGCCAGCTCTCTAGTCACGTGCAAAGTCAGCCAACCAATTGGCAATGTCTCGAAAAACGAAGTGGGCACTGGGACCCCATGTCCCATGGGCCTAGTGTTTCAACCCCAAACGGCTCGAACATATAACCCCCAA
The DNA here is from genome assembly GCA_914767645.1 of Hydraecia micacea. Classification (NCBI taxonomy): domain Eukaryota; kingdom Metazoa; phylum Arthropoda; class Insecta; order Lepidoptera; family Noctuidae; genus Hydraecia; species Hydraecia micacea. Next base: position 5,001,205 of record OU611798.1, read on the forward strand.
TAAGTAGAGCTATTTTATCAAAATTATCCAAGATATTACTCATTGGTTTTAAGTTCCCTCATGAGCAAAAAAAAAATACTGGCTCTGTGCAAGTATATTTTATGAACTTAAAATATGTATATTCAACTTCATTTTACAATACTTAATTTATATTAGTGTATATTGTTATAAGGGCGTTACTTTTGGTTTTACGACATTAAGCAGTGATTGCAAAATGGCTTCATTCGTTTACAAAGTACCTATATCGAGTATAGCATTGACTTGTCTTGATTTAAATTCGCGTTTCCTAGTACATTCGGCGACAGAGTGCTTTTGATAAATCATTTTATTAAAAAAAAACCTATCAGAGTTAGTAATCTTTTAAATATTGGTAACTTATACAATAAAATATATTATAATAATATACTGTGATAAACCAAGTATGGTCAAGCCAAGTTATCATAGAATTGTTTTTTTAAGGATGGTGTAAACATGTCTTATCATATCAAAGCGTTGTTGACTTTTGCACATGATAATAAGAAAAACAAAATTGGTTCAACATAATAAATCATCATCATAATCCCACTGCCTTCTGCTGGAACACAGACCTCCTCTCTTTGTGAGGGAGTGGGCTATAATCTACCACGCGGGCCCAGCGCGGGTTGGTAGATGTCACTTGTCTTCGAATTATTGGTTCTAGGACATGCTGGTAGCCTCACGATGTTTTCCTTCACCGTTTTGAGAGCAGAACATAATATTTATATTATTTATTTACTCAAAACAAAGGATTGTAGTAGGAACATGTTGATAATACAGTTTTACAACATAAATAAATAACTAAGCTGTATAACAGTTCTAAAGACCATCACATTCATGCATGGGACTCAACACAGTCCCTTGGGGACACCGAGTGGTATTGTCGAGTTTTGCACAAAATCATCATCGTATGTATTGTATGGTTCGAGAAGTTCAAAGAAGGATGGTAAAATAATGGGATCACATTCGCTCCTTCTCTATTACATGCAAGTTTATGAATACATTAATCAAATGCTTTAGATTGTTTTTCATAAGTTAAAGTCGTGAAAAACAATGTGCAAGTAAATCTTTCTGTTGACTTGATATCGTGTCTTTTTATTGTAAAATAAGCCTTATCATGACGTGTTTAAACTAATTAGAAAGTAAAATGGGCAGAAAGAAAAGCAAAAACAGAAAAGCGAAGAAAATTGTGTAAAGAGTAAAGACACTGTTTAAAAAGAATATTATAAATGTAATTCTTATTGATTGACCCAAAACTCCACTTTCAATATCTGACGTAATGTTTGAACTGGCATTTTGCTTAATTATTATCTTTAAAGTTTGCCATTACGAAATTGATTCTTGGTATTATTTACGACGTATTCCACTCAGAGCACTGATTTGAACCGTACTTGGACGAACAGCACCTGAGCACTACCACTAACCGCACTGAAATAAAATTTTGTAACGTGCGGTGCGGTGGTACAATTTATCGTTATGGTTAAAAAATCAAGTTTGGCAAAAGTCAATGTTAATATTTACAGAATTATAATCATTAAAATCAATACAACCAACCAATAAAAGTAACAAAATTGAATCCTAGCTTAAATAAAACTATACAGAAACTAAAATATAGCGAATTATATTACTTATATATAAAATAAAGTCAATGTTTGTGTTTTAGAGGGACTGAGGAAAGGTATACTTAGTATTTCTAACTTTGACAGTGTAATTTAAGTTATATAATCATTTAAGCATAAAAACATTATTACATTGTAATTGAAAAATCATCTACGAAAATTGAGATTATGAAATTAACCTTGATTGTCAAATGAAAAAGTATATCCTGCTTTTATTTTAATTTAATTTATTTACTTAACTTGTGGGAAATTAAACCTATTTCGTAATTGTAAAGCAATGCTAAGTTTCACGTTAAAGTTGTTAAAGTTGAACAGCCTGTAATCTGTAGAAACCAGTAAACAAATCGAAAAAAAAAACTATTTAAATTCGGTTCATTGACTTGTTACAATACGTTGTTAGATCTTGTTTGTTCCTTTTTGTTTTCTGATAATAATTATATACTTAGTCTGAAATTATATTTCTTATACTGCTTAATGATGTTTATGTAATTATAACCATTTTTCCATCTCTGTGGAAATCTGGAATTTTGACCCTTTTCAAAATGTACAAGGGATAATATATATACTCGTATATTTATATATTTCCCCTTATTAAATCTGTGAGTTTAGTTCAATTGAACGTATATTATTTGGATTTTTAAGTATAAGTATTAAAAAACTGGAATTCATTCATTTTACAAAAAACCATACGCTGCGAAATTAAAAGACAAGTTCTGGAATTGTGTCATAAACTTTTCGTCAAATTAAAGAACAGCTGTATGTTGTTTAATCTCAAGAATCTTTTTCAGTTCCTAACGTTCGTGCTGTAATAAAAATAACTAGTAAGTTGACTTATCAAGTTGAACCAACGCGAACTTCCGTCAATTGTGTTCCAGATAGCAATGTTGAATTTCCTCTAGACTCTAGATTACCCATGATAACTGGTTTTTTAAACATACTCCACTAAACTTCTTCAACGTTTTGGAGACTTAAGCCGCAAATACACATGACGAGTTTGCATGCCTTTGTGCTATAATTGGCGTGCGTATATGACCAGATGACTAGATGACCGTAAACGAAGCAAAAGGAGTATGTAAATATTGTAGCAGATAGCATTCTGTAGTTTCAGCCTACCACAATGAGAAGAAGGCGTGAGCTTATGTATGTATGTAATTATGTATCTTCTGATTAGTGCAATACTAAAGCATGCAAGAAACTTGCAAAGTTTTGTGCAAGCTTCTACGCCCGTAAAAGGTGTGCAAACCTAGTCACTGGCAATACTTGGTCCATCTCTGTTCGTTTTATGACCTAGTATCATACGAGTATCATTAATACCTTTAATTAATAGGACTTCGTTAATATAATAATTGTATTTTTTATTACCGAACCGCTGCTGTCTTCGAGATTACTATGAAATAAGGTTATGGATACATTTCGTCGCAAGTAGCTGACGCTGTGTTAACTGCATCGCAAATGTCATGGTCGACTTTATCACCGTATTATGAATATTACGATTACCTACTGAATGTTTATTCATTACCATGTCCGAGCTATTATTTAAAACTTGATGTGTAGGTTATGGTTTGAGGTGTCGAATGCTTTTGACGGTTCTAAATGTTTGGGACGACGACGGATTTTTGGAGTTGATTTTTACAATTTGTCATTTTGGGTCAATATATACTAATATTATAGAGAAGTAATAGCGAGTTTCTATGTAGGGGCCAGTCTTCGCAAAAAAAATTCCGAAAAGTAAAAGTATTTATCTTTATATTATTGCCGAGTGTCATAGTACATATTATTTTATGTTAAAATAAGAATTTTCACGCGGACATTGTCACGGGCACAAGCTAGTAAGTAATATTATTGTTTTACCATTTTTGACTCTGAAGTGACTTAGAAAGTTAACGATCATATAATTTTTCTGTATTGTTCTATTCTTAAACCATTAATTTAATACACTTATTTCAAAATGTCTCTCGAGCAAGCTAGCAAACACTTTATTCAGGGAATCATTCTCATTACCACAATCGATTAGATATGCAAATATAGTACCTGCTATACTCTTAATAACACTAAGGCATCATAAGACACAATATTCGAACATTAATTTGTACAGGTGATCTAGTATCCGGCTACTTTTAGTTGTAACAACTTTTCCAAAAGAGAGGAGTACGTGAAAATCAACTTTATAGTAACGAAAGAAGGGTGAAGCCATGTGTATATTAGATGTGTGAGTTGCAGGCATATGGCTAGTAGTTCTGCAATTATAGAGGAACATATGCTCTACGGCACGTGCCACTGGCAGAACAGGAATGGACATCAGGGGCGCCATTTTTTTTATTCCAAAAAAGTTTGCTTGTTTCGTCTTGAAGTTTTTTAGCGTTGATAAAGAAATAATAATAGGGAGTTACATATTATTATAGTTTTAATTATGCTTTTCTATGGAGATATTATACTATTTTGAAGAGAGGAATCATATTTTTGTGTTTTATGAAGATTTTGTTTCACTGCCAAATATAAATAGAAAATATTTTATTGTCCAGGTAATATAGTGAGCTCACAGGTTATTAACATTAAGTTGAGGCGACATGAGTAGCATAGACCTACAGATAGGTTACAATATATTATTTGTCAGTGAGCCCCAAACTAAACCGTTAATCTTGGGGCTCGGAATAAATAATATCCTTAAAGATCTCTGCCCGGTATAAAAGTATTCTAAGAAAGGGTATTTTCTCTTTCTTTATTGTTATGTATAAATTAGTTTTACATAATCAGCCTATAATGTTCCCACTGCTGGGACACAGGCCTCCTCTCTGTGAGAGGTAGTGGGCCGTAATCTGCCACGCGAACCCAGTGCGAGTTGGTAGAAGCCACATCTTCGAGTTTTTGGTTCTAGGACGTGCCGGTTTCTTCACGATGTTTTCCTTGACGGTTTGACATAGTTTATGATCTAATTAACATAGTACTTACTAAGTTATCTTTCATCTAACTGTAATAATGAATCTAAATGCGTATTAAAACTAAAATTAAGTTTTACTTCGATAAAAATAATGAGAAATGTAATGAAAATAGTAATTTGAATTAACTTTGGTTCCGATAAAAAGTATAACATTTTTAATTGCGATTCATACCTAAATGCATTAAATATGATCATTAAATCTTAGTTGTATCTATAGAATTTAAATTAGAAAAATAAAACATTACGTACCGTACTAATTTACTTATTGTGCTTATCGGGATGCAGCAGAATACCAGCGTCAGGTATTGTACCTGACATATGCTAAGCTGGACTCCCATTTGGTGCAACCATGGGATACATACTGCCCAGTGTGATCGACCGTTATAAATGTCATATGAGGTGTCTATGGGTCAATTTATCTTTTTAATCTTTGTTTTTTTTCTCACCTTTTTTGATGTTTTTTTTAATGTCTGTATTGTGTCTTTTGTTGCACTGAATTAACGTTTTATCTATCTATCTTATCGAGTATGTTTAAAAAAATAATTTTATACTCGTCAATCGGCTCCTGCCCTTATTCTAACATATTTAGGGTCGGCGTTGGCGCAGCATGTCTTCTTCTTCCAAACATCTCTATTAGTCGTCATCTCAGTATTCACCACCTTTCCAAACATGATATCTGTTACACAATACATCTATAGTTTATTTTTTCTTCCACTATCACTCAGCATAATGCTACGCTAGATACATACAGATCTCAGATTTAGCTTGAGCTTTGTTGTTCTACAAAAGTGCATCGTCGTTCGCGTAAAGTAAAACCAAACACACCATAAGGCTACCTATAATTTAATGGATGACATCCATGCTCATCCTAGTTCAATAAATTGTGGTCCATTCTGATAGGAGCCCTATGTTTTAATACCTTTTTTTTGGGCTCCGTACCCAAAGGGTTTCAACGGGACCCTTTTAGTAAGGCTTCGCTGTCCGTCTGTCAGGGCTGATTCTTTAGAACCGTGATAGGTAAACACTTGAAATTCAATCACAGATAGTGTATTGACCGCTATAAGTAAGAAAAATACGCACTTAGTATTAAATATTCTATGGTGGTACCTACCCTTTGTGCGCGAGTCCGACTCGCACTTGGCCGTTTTTTCAATAAGGGAAACAACTTTTTAGCACTATACACGATTATCTTATTCTGTCTTTTTTACTACCGAATGCTATCAATAAATCATTTTTAACGGACACGCACGATCTTTTTAATTTTTCGCGTTAAACATAGACAAGATGTTTATCTGCGCGGGATGCGTTTAAAAACTCTATGATAAACGATTCACGCGTAGCAGATGATACTTTTTAGTAAAAAAATCGGTTTACGAACGGAACGTGATGTTCGTAAGTTAAAAGCTATATTTTTTATTTGAGTTTCTGGTGTTTTGAGTGCGCTAATATAAAAGTGAGCTACCTAATATAAAATTGTGATTGTTTTTGGGCATCTCGGCTTAATTGTGGCATGGGTTACATGGTTTATACATAATTATGTCCAGTCCTGGTGGACCATCGCGAGGAAACAAACCTGCAGGAAGGGAAAACCTAGAACTAAATATTCTTAGACATGTGACATCTACCAAACCGCACTGGGCCCGCGTGGTGGATTACGGCCCACTCCCTCTCACTGAGAGGAGGCCTCAGCAGTGGGATCTTATATAGGTATGTAGTGAACCGACAGGATAGTAAATATCGGGCCCATACAACTTAATCAGTCATATATGACGCATTATGTCTATAACACGCCCAAAATCATAAACGAATATTTTGAAGCATAACATACTGTATTCTGAAAACTCTTTATTTCAGAAAACAGTACTTTTCTTACGGTTGCTACACAGCTAGTTTGTTAAATATTGATGTAACGGTAACCGATTCAATGTAACCTTAGTTGTTTTATGACGTAACTCACAATGTAGTATTGGCCTTTGAAAAATTTTCTTCGTTACAAAATTGGGTCTTTTATCAAACCATTCTCTTATCAATTTGTAAATATTGAACATGTCGTTAATGTGTTGTTGTGGTACTTCATAGTTTTGCTTGTAAACAACTTTCCGAAATAGGCTTGCAAATTCTGTTTATGCTTCTGGCTGGAATATTTCCGGATGCTGAGAACTTGATTTCAATTATTGGTTGGTCAATCTGTGGTCAAATTAGGAGGTTAAGGCCTGAGTTCACCAACATTCAAACCACCGGTTAGATATTTAAACAGTTGGTTTATGTAAAATTTCCTAAGGTTTAAATATTGATTATTATTTTGAATACTTTTGATTTCAATGTTGGTGAACACAAGGCTTACTCCCTAATCACTAAAACCCAACATCTCAAAAAATGCCCAACGCGCCTAAAGAAGTTTTCACTTAAAAAAGTAAACTCTAGGGAGAACAGATCGTAGATCGTTAAAACGATAACGCAGTATTCGTAATATTATTATCAGCCTAATATTGTCCCACTGCAGGCCAAAAGCCTCTTCTCATACAGAGAAGCGATGAGCATTGATCACCACGCTTGCTCAAGACGCGTTGGCGATTTCAGAGATTGAGACCATTCGTAATTTTGGGGGTTAATCGTTAGCCCAGCCTATCCTTAACTGAATTGAAGTTTCCAATCTCAACAAACCAGTTAGTTATAGTGTGGTCAACGAGATAATGTTTTATGACACCTGTCAGTTTCATACAAACGAATACCTACGTGTTTTGCGATATAATAAACGCTTGCTTGCTTGTTGCTCTATTAGTTACTAAACTCTGATTTTTTATTTGCTAGACTAAAATTACAGCTGCGATCGAACTTTTTTTGTCAACATGACATCATTTAGAATATATTAGCTGACATTTTGGCCTAGCAAATTTAAAATCAGAGTCTAATAGAATAAGAATTGTCGCACTGACAGGTGTCAGGAACTCAGGAACGCATTCTCTCGACGGCCGGACTGTAAAAGTCTATATTACCTTTAGCTAGGTAACCTAAACCCTATGTACCATAAACTGTTCCCGTTAGCCACATAGCAGTTACATAACGCTAGATTCTTCAGTGTTAGAGGAAGCAACAACCTTATTAGAATACAAGATGCATTTCTCACGCGCCCCCTTACACGTGAGAGACGTCGCAAAAACAGCCGCCATCTTTACGCGGAAACGTTTATGATTACGAAACTCATTTAGGGTTGCGTATGCGCGAGAGAAAATTCTTCTTTTAAGTAGGCATTAGACGCAATTCTAGTTCTAAATATTAAATGAAACTTCTTAGGCGGCGATTCGATAACCTGGACGAGAATTAAGAGTGAAGTTACAAGGACGCGTCACGTTTAGGCACATTTCGTTACATGAGAGAGAAGAAAGATGTAACTCTCTGTCTCTCACACTAAATCTCTCTCTTATCCATAATTTTTTTAAGAAGTTTTGCCTTTAGCACGTGTACGGTGCTGCACACGCTATTTTTATTACACATGTATAATATAATTAATTTATTTTCAGACAAAACCAAGTCCATTCTATTATTACATCAGAAAACATATAAAATTTATATAAGAATCACACATTTACATTACATTAAACCTACATGGGCACTTATGAAACGAAACGTCAGAAGCTAGGTGCACGATTACAATAATTTTTCGTTTCATAGGGAGAAAAATCGGCAAGAAATTGCATGGTTACGTAGGTAATTTATTTTTTTGTTTTTAACCTTTCTAAATTCTCTTTTATGCATAATTTTATAAATAATACATCTAAGTTAATGAATGCGACTAAAGTATCTAATAAATTATAATGTAAACTGTGACATTATAATTGTTAATTACTTTGGCCTCGTCGTCATGATCAGGGGTCAACTGCTTAGTTATTTTTTTCCCTAAAATTGTGGAGGTAAAAATGTAAATGCTTTTATGAAACAATTGTTTTAGCGATGTTCTTTTCTTCATTCAATAAGATACTGGTAGCATTTTTTTAATCCATTTGGGAGATATTTCAAAGTACAAATCATGCAAGCTGTAGGCACTGGTCCTACCTAAGTAGGTACCTACAGCTCAAGTTCTTTTCGCTTAGGACAAGAATTGAAAATAATGTCTATTTTTTTAATGTTAATCTTCCATTTCCAGCATAGCGTTAACAAATATTTCTAGACCAATTTAGAAAGCTAGCGTTAATTTAGCTTAAAATTTCTTTTCATTCGACAAATTGAGTTTAGTAATGGCCGAGCATAAATTCGGAAGTGCTTATTTAACAAACATAGGTCTTTGTTTAAGCAGTCATAGTAACAGTTGCATAAGGCGATGCATTTTGCTTTTAAGCCCTTGATTAGAGCGAATTCGGTAACACACATGATGACGTTATTGTGTTATGTGACGCGTAATTGTAGATTGCTGTAAATGAACCGTTTAGAAACCGTTTTAGCTGATTAGGACTGTTGCTGATTGTAGGTATAATCAAGTAGGTTCTAATAGGGATGTTATGGGTTTTCAGTGCCTGAACGTGTAACCTAGCTTATTCTTTAAAGGAGCATCGTGGCTAAAAGTTTTTTTTCCGGATTTATCATGCGATTAGTCTTTTAGACTATGAGCAACTGCTCAGGTGCATCTGTTCTGCTGAGATGGCTCTGTTGGCATGTGGGGCGCTACTTCCCGTGGTGTTTGCTCTATCTTTTCGAAGTCATTCTTCGGACTGACTGTTCTGGTCGACATGTAGCCAGTTGATGATTAAAATATATTCAGTCAAGATAATTATGGTCCCATTCATCAAAAACCCCTCTTGACAATTTGAGAAATCTGGTGGGTCTATCTCAAAATATAATAGTGTAGGGTCTAAGATCTGTAATCACAAGAGACCCCTTTAATTTTTATTATAGCGGCAATATTATAGAATTACATAGGTACTCTGTGAAAATTTCAACTGTCTACATATTACGGTTCATGAGATACAGCCCGCTGACAGTCAGACGGACGGACGGACAGCTTAGACTTAGTAGGTAGGTAATAGGGGTCCCCTAAATCAGATAACAGCGTTTAGTCTCAAGCGCCAACAAGGCCTAGAAGTCGTGCAATAGTAGTACACATTTTTTACTCCGTATTTTTTTTTTAATAAAACCCCGAATTTTTATCTTACACTTACGGAATCCATGTTATGACATGTTTCGGACTTATCCCAATTTATTTTTATCCACCGCCAAATGCGTTCAGAAACCAAATGGTCCGACCACATTTCACACCCGGAAACACATCTAAACTTTTTTTTGCCGCGAACCTTCTTTGAGTTTAATTTTTAAAACGAATGTCGCTATAATTTCAAAGATTAAGAAGTAAAAAGGAACATGTATTTTTAAAATGTAAATGATAACTTTTGGCGCTCAAAATCGGCTTATTAGTCGATTCACACGAATTTACTCGCCCAAGACGGGCGAATCGACCGTCTTAAATTATATTATTTTTAGGTTATTTTTAAGCAACTCAAAAAAAAATATTGTACTGACTGTTATTAATAAGATTGCTTGATAGCATCACGGCCTATTATACATAAAGGGACGTAGAATTACATTATTTATTTAAAACAAGGCTCGATATTATAAAGAAAAAATGTACAAGTCATAAAACGGTCATAGAGCATGTTAGGCTCAGGACTTATAACGATTAAACACGCAATTAGCTTGTAGCAATTAAAACGATAATAATATGACTTGACAATAGAACATAAAATAATTAAAATAGATTATTAATCTGCTTGAAGGTAAGAGATCCTTATCAACTGTCAACTTTGACGGGTGTTTGACAGTTCATTTATCAAAATGGCGCCGTTAGTTTATGGTCTACGTGTGAGGTGGCGCTACCTGTCATCGTTGCCGGATTCCGGAACTTTTGACCCCTATCTATGAATGAACGGGCATCCAAGTTGATACTCATTTAAGTATGTATGTTTCTGTAGATTTCTCTAAGTTAAGTTTATTGTTTGGAAGATTATTTATTAGTAATTAATGATCTATATATTTGTAGGTCTCTTTTTAACGTGATTCCATCAAAGGATAGCTGGACAACCTTTTAATAATTAACCAATTCCGGTGTGGACTAAGAAGCTAAAGATTTAAATGAGGTTCTTTGTTCCGAAAGATTCAATTTGAAATTTAAAAAGCTACTCCAATATACTTATCCAAGAAAGGGCCACAAGAGTTACAATATCACAGTCTTGAGTGTTGTTTTATCGTAATAATATAAAAATAAAGTTTCTAAGCCTTAGTTAACTCGTTAAACACGTCAGCAAGTTCATTATAAGGATAGGATTCTGTAAGTAATGTGTTTCAATCTAATATGGGAATTGAAATAAAAATCTTGGAGTGTGGTTCCTCTATAAATTGTATCCGTCAACGGAGAGTAATTTTATGGTGTTTATTTAATACCGAGGCTATTAACCTGTCTTCGGCAGTGTGATCTCGGCTTTTCGACTTTTAAAACAGTTTCCACGTAGTACAAGTCATATAATTATATGCCTAAAGATGAAAATGTCTTTTGAGGACCATTATGATAATGCAACAAATGCAGAACAAGATTAAAGGAGAATCCCTTTATCTTACCCTTAGGAATCTAAGGGTAAGTTAATGATGATACCAATATTCAGTTTTATCTAGTTAGTTATTAGGTGTTCTGGAAGATTCCTAATTCTGATTCCAAGCCTTACTGGAAGGCATTTTATAACCAGGAGATAGGCTTCGCTATTATTTCGTTTTAGTGCGGATTTCACCAATGAAACTGAACGCGATCAGTACTTCTAAACTGCTGTCAGTGTCAAAATTACAACACAATTTTGACACTGACAGCTCTTGAACGCGGTTTAGATGTGCTGAACGCGTCCAGTTTCATCGGTGAAATTCGCCATTAATGACTTAAACTTAAGGTGAAATCTTAGCGATAGATACAGGTGCCGTTCGGGTTAGAAACACTTCATCATCATCAACATCATTTCAGCCCGGAATCACTCACTGCTGGGGGCCTTTCTTTTCTGCCATACTTCTCGGTTCATCCCTTCATTGGTGTTTCCCGCGACTTTGATAACACCTCAAACCCTCAACTAGACTGAAATATGTTTATCAAAAATAAAATTAGGCTAGTCTATTACATCCCTATATTTCCATTTGTTATATTAATCCCCTAATGGGATTTATATGTATGTAGATGTTCGTAGGTGTCTGTGGCATCACAGCGGGCCCTATCAGCGTGGCAGTATATACATATATTTTTGAAATATCGCAGCATAGAGCCAGGAGATATGAGCCTTTTTGGCCTCGCACATGTCTTTTTTTTCGTAGTTTTTAATTTAATTTTGTTAGTTTTAAATGCTCCTTTTTTATTGTTTATATTTCCTGCGCGTGTCCCAAATATTTTTTTTTTTCTATTTCTTTTACTCTGATCCAAAAGGACCTCTCTCATTACCAAGAAGCCTATTGACTTACTACAGAGAAAGGTGTCGTTCTCAATAGAATTTAACGACTAGGCGCTAAAATAATTATTAGGTAGTTACTCTCCCGCGTGAGCTGTAAAAGTCGATCATACTTTAGTTCTAGTAGCGTATCGCCGAGAAATGGAGTCTTGCGAGTCTTTAAATACCGCTAATTTATCTAGTGTGGCCGCCCTTTATGATTTATTCATCAAATCACCGCTACCAAGTGTGTATTGTAATTTAAATCTCATTTTAAAACATCGATTTAGGTAATACATTCCAAATCGATTCGATTGCTGCCTTTCTAAACTGGGTACTCTCATTCTGGGCTGGTGCACGAGACATTACTAAACAAAAGTCATCTCACACACTTACCATCATTGACATCCTTGTTTTCCCATTGCTGAGTACCTATAGGCCACTATCCTTCTGAGCCATGCTTTCCTAGTATGTGCAAGTTTCAACAAGGTCTGACCCCAGTAACATGTATTTAGGAACAGTAATGTTCATTATCATTGGACTTGTTCCACCCAATGCAGAATACAGGCCTCCTCTCTTTTATGCCATGCTTTTCTGGTCTGTGTGAGTCTCAACCAGCACCCTAATTACGTAACTCACTTTTAATCACAATCTGAATAATTTTGAAGGATATTGTTAATCCAATGCTTCAAATGTTCGATAAATTTGTCTGTTCAATAATGTAAATAACGCAAAATGTTGTTGAACTGTCAAAATGAAAGCCATTGCTACTGTTAGTGTATTACGCAATTCTTATGCAGTTCCCGCAGGTCTTATGCAGTTATGTGCATTATAGGTACTGCTAAGCAACATAATGGTCACGTGAAATATCACGGAAATGCAACAAACGGTACTTGCGAAAAAAATCCAAATATTTATGCGAACATTACCGCTGCTGTTTCATAATGTATAACATTATGTGATAACCAATCGATTATGGGGAATAATGCAGTAATAAACCACCGTTAACTGCGTAGGTAATAGGTTTCAAACAACACTGTAACGTTGTTCTCGTTTATTAATCTGTACTTATTAAGTTTTGTATTTAAGTCCTATTAATTAACTAGGACAATTTGTCTGCAGTCTACCAAATATCACCATCATCATCAACAATCCCACTTTTTCTACTGTCCATATTATTATTTGTGCCAATCTACACGCACAAAATGTCAATAATGGTCCTCAAAAGACAATTCTTGTGGATTCTTTAGGTCTGCACCACTTATTTACTTTAGTAAAACCACAAACGTTTATCTCCAAAAGAGCGTCAAAACTGTTGATTTGACAACAAAGTTCGGATACACACACAGAAATATGTCGTGACTCGTGTCCTTTAATTCAAAACCTTATCCTTCTTAGAATTATAGTCCTCATTCCCGAGAGGAATGGCTCTAAAACTAGATGTTATCAACACGGCAGGCCGGCAGGATGGTCACTCGGCGAGCCGAGCAAGTAAGTAATGTCCGAGCCATCCTGTACAGAGAGTACATACAAGTTGGGCAATTTAAACATGGAAGTACTTATGAACTGCCCTGACTACTCTGCAGGTTTAGGGGAGCAATGACCTATATCCTAGCCGGACTCGCACAGGCCACAACGATTCAACTACACGGACACTCAACAACTATACTAAACTCTATTTTTTGTGTATTAGAATCGAGTTCTAATCATAGATTTCAGGATGTGTATCCGAATTTAAAAAGTCATACGTCAGATTTGGCGGCAATTCCAATTTGATTCGTATTGGAATGTGAATAGTTCGGAATTGAAAAATCGTTGGTGTCATTTAAAGTCTGTTTGGACGCCGAGTGCGCCTGTGAAGTTTATGTTTTTTAAGAATTTATACTGAGTCGACCGGTGGTGCTCTTGCGCCGGTTATTTTTAACCAATCCAAAAGTTTATTACATGTGCTTACGCAATTAATAGGAGTTTTTATTGGACCGGTAAAGGACTAAAAGCGTTTGATCGAGCTAGAGATGCGTTCAATGGTATTATTTTGGGAACATTCGACGCAGTGCGCTCGTTAAAGGAATGTTCTTACAACATTGTATGTGCTTCTCATCTACGTAATTGTTGATTTTGGTCCTACATGGTGCTTTTAAAGGCTTTCAGATCAATTGTCACGTCACAAACTAACTCGTTTACTATGGGTCAACTTTTAAAGGATGTTTCACGTCTAAAATCCTTTAGACTAGGACCTACCGAATTCTTTCCAGTGAGCTAGCGTGGTGAATACAATAGGGTGATTTTATGTGCCATTAAATTGGTTTTGAAAAGCTTTCGTGGTACGGAACCGAAGTGCTTTTTTTTTTACACGTCCAGAAAAAAAGGAAAATAAGCCAAATTAATTTGCCTGCTTGTGTCGGGTACAATCCTAGCGGTAATAAATAAAATCTAATTGCAATGGTCACAGGCATCTGTCGCTCATTAATTACCCATCTTATATTCACTAATTAAGCTGTTCGTTTTTTTCAAAACTAGATTTTGCACTTATTATATTTTTTTCCTATTTTTAATTCTTAGATAATGCTGATCGTAAAACTGAGGACACCACCCCCCACGACCCCCCACCCCCCTCCCTACTTATGTCAGTAGGTACTTACCTAGTGTGCACTACATAAGCATTGAATTCCAGTATTTTTATAGTTTAACATACAGACAGACTTCTAAGTAAAATATAAGCCATGAGTTGCTTATACAGGGTCAAAGTAAATTAGCTAGCGAAACTCTGTAGACGCGATAAAATAAAAAATAAATTCATTTGTTGTTCATTTTTTGTGGGGTTATCGACCGCTGTTAGAGTACATATTTACGGATTACTTGAGATATCTGTTTAAATTTTTTTTTGTTTAAACTTCGCAGCCGTGATTGGTCAATATCTAAAAATGATAAAACACATTTTCTCAACTCATACAATAAGTAACAACACTACCAGTGGTCGTTGACCTGTAAGAAAAAACATCATAATTATTATTGTCTTTTTTATTTTATCGTGCTAAAATCTATTTTAAAGTTTCGTCCCGATTCACCCCTGCATCCCTATTCACCCCGTTTTACCGGTAATCAGCCTATAATGATCCCACTGCTGGGACACAGGCCTCCTCTCTTCGAGAGGGACTGGGTTGTTCTCTACCACGCGGGTCCAGTGCGGGTTGGTAGATGTCACATGTCTTCAAATTTTTGGTTCTAGGACATGCCGGTTTCCTCACAATGTTTCCTTCACCGTTTTGAGAGCAGTATTGGCCCAATGGTAACGGCCTCGATTTACGAGTTCTAGGTTGTGGGTTCGAACTCAGGCAGGCGTACAAAATGCATGGTCCCACTCAATTAAATACTCCTCCTCGGCACGTGCCGATATAGGTTGAGCTAGGAACATAGACCTCTTTTGATTTTTTAGGCCATAGTTAGATACTTACTTGTAATTAGATGCTAAAAGCCTCAAATGAAACATTTGATAGTCATCATCTACCTAGCTTTTTCTTAACTATGTTGGGGTCGGCTTCTAGTCTCAACCGTCGCAGCTGAATACCAGTATTTTACATGGAGCGACGGCCTATCTGACCTCCACAACCCAGTCACTAGGTAACACAATACCACAACAAGCGTAGCTTGGCCACTGATCGAGCCATGTGTGTGTGTGCGAAACATTGGTAGTTTAAAGATAAAACGAAAAAAAAAATATCGTTTTTAAATATCTTTATCTTACATAACTAGACTTTTAAAGGACAGGTGCAGGCTAATTTTAGTAACTATCGTCTTGTCTTGTCCCTACACATTGTATGGAGTCTACAGCGTGTACCAGTAACTAGCTTCTGCCCGCGACTTCGTCCGCGTGAAATTTCTCGTTTCCCCGACCCACCTCGTTGCATCGCATCGCCTGCTCGCACTATTACTTCGTTTTCGCTTAGGGTTCTTTCAGACTTTTTCTTTTTGCTAAGGTTCCTAATGTTAAATAGCCTACAGCCTTCCTCAATAATTTGGCTTTCAAATTCAAAAACAATTTTTCAACTCCCTCTGATAGTTAGTTCTAGAGATCAGCGCGTTCAAACAGACAAACAAAAAAACCTCTTCATCTTTATTATTAGTTTTTTTTTTTTCTGTTATCCTGTACTGTCCCACTGCTGGACAAAGACCTCCCCCATGTTCTTCCACATTTCCTTGTGCTGTGCCTTCTCCGTCCAGTCGGTTAGGAATGAGTCTAAATCGTCACGCCAGCGTTTTTTAGGCCTGCCTCGGTGACGACGATTATTAGTATAGATAATATAAATATGTCGTCATATTTAAGAGTGTGGTACAGACGCCAGCACATCAAGCTACCCGAAACTGTCTAATTTTCCCAACCAACTTTGAACCTTATGGCTTAGCGATAAAGTTGAAAATCTATTAAAGAATTTTGACAGATTGTAGTAGCTTGATGTGCTGGCGTCTGTACATACCATCAAACTGAAAAACTTACTCCATGGGAACAACATCGTTTATATTTTTGTCGAGGAGGTATTAAAATTTTGTATGAAACATTGATAATTTTTTCGCTATTACGATATTGGTTCCATGGAGAAAGTTGTTCAGTTGCACCACACCTTTGAATATGACCACACCTTTCTGATACATGCTGTATATTCAACGCGAATAAATAATTGCTATAATTTTTGTTGCATTTATAATTATTTAAATGATTACGTTTGCGTTCGTTTTGTATGAAAAATGTCGGTTAAATATTTCTGCATACGTTTTGTTGTTGGTTAGTTAATAGAGAAGTCGAACTTTGTAAAGTCGGGCTACCTTGACGGAACGGCCGCGGGATGTGGAGCTGTGTCACAAACTATGCTCCACCTCCTATCCTGCCCTCTGTGCCCCAAAACGTGCATCGTGGAAGTGGCGAAGTTTTGGACCAGCGAAAGGAGAATGCCGTCAAATATAGGGCGCCCTGTACCAAACGAAAAAAGTCCGCTGTCACATCCAAACCTAGTGTATTTGGAAGAGAATTTAATGCCCTTCCTATATTGTTAACTATTTTATACATGGATTCCGCATTCTACTTTAAATATCTTTCGTGCTAGTGACACGAAGAAGAAGAGGTATGGAAGTAAAACACATGTAGCGCCGACCTCAAATAAATAGGGATTAGGGCAGGAGAATGAGCGGGGGCGGGCCGCTAGTTTTTATTAAATTTCGATAAAAACTACCTTTTTAACCTACGTTTTTTAATCGAGAAGAAAAATCCATATAATTTTCATATAAAATAACTAATTAAGCACAGACACGACTATTCAGTCGCATTGTCGAACCTTTGTCCAAGTCTTAATATAAACGGTTTATTTAATATTTTGATTGTTTAATTAAGATTGTGTTCAAGCCACAGTCGTGACTATTACATTACTAGTACAATAACGGACTTATGAATTCATTATTTCCACGGTTTACTAGATTTTAATAATACTAACATACCAGGAGTTATAACATTTCAACTATAATCACTAAAGATAAGAAGCGATTGAAATATGATTTGTAATTATTGAGTGCCTTTACAGTGTTAATTTTTGCCTTTTTTCGTCAACTCTGTGATTGACTTTTCACATAATATTAAAATAGGTACAGAGGCCAGCACATCAAGCTACCCGAAACTGGCTAATCCCAATCAACTTTGAACCTAATTCTTTAGCGGTAAAGTTCAAAATCTATTAAATTCAAACAGACAGATTGTAGTAACTTGATGTGCTGGCGTCTGTACCTGACAGTAGACAACAATAGAAAAATAATTAATCATGCTAATTTAAAACACGGAATTAATTAAAATAGTGCAGTAACCAAGTCGAAAATGTCCGTATTGTAACAAATAAAATCAACCAAAATCTTTATGCAATTTTCTATTAGCATACATTTCCATTTAGTAATCAAGAAAAAACTTAACAATACAGTGTGACAGGGACTTCGACCCGCATCTTGACCATGGATGATTCTGAACAGGAGGGTTCAGAATCATGTAAGTACTGGCTCGACGAATGAAGCGTTGAATTTTATCGACGGATATTTAAAAAAAAAAGCTATTCCATACATTTTGACCGCGCAAAAAGTCTGCTGTTTCATGGAAAAGTGCACTGCACTTTTATATGAAACAACTGTTTTTTAGGGTTCCGTGCCTCAAAAAGAAAAACGGAAGCCTTATAAGATCACTTTGTTGTCCGTCTGTCAAGACCCTTTTTCTCAGTAACGCGTGGAGTTTTTTTTTTTTTTGTTTTTTTTTTGTTTTTTTTTTTTTTTTTTTTTTTGTTAGCCTATAGTGTCCCACTGCTGGGCAAAGGCCTCCCCCAAATCCTTCCAGGAACTCTTTTCCCGCGCCACCTCGAACCAGCCCTCGTTGTACGCGTCCAGGTCATCTCGCCATCTCTTTCTAGGCCGGCCGCGGCGGCGCCGTCCATCTTCAGGCACCCATTGTGTGAAGATTTTTGCCCAGCGGTCCTCGTGCATACGGCTGATGTGACCCGCCCAATCCCATTTGAGCCTGGCAGCCTTCTTTCCTACATCCAGTATGCCCGTTTTGGAACGCAGCGTGGTGTTCCGAATTCTGTCCTGTCTTTTAACACCCAGAATGCTGCGTTCCATCGCTCTTTGGCAAACTCCAAGGCGGAACTTTTGCGACTCGGTGAGCGACCAGGTCTGAGCACCGTAGGTTAGGACGGGCAGAATACACATATCGATGAGTTTGCGCTTCAGGGAGATTGGTAGATCACCCTTCATTAGCATCTTCATGGACCAGTAGCTTTTCCAGGCGTTCTCGATTCGGCGATCGATCTCCCTCAAGTTGAAATTAATATCTAATACTCAGTGCTGCAATCCCTTGAAACAGAAAAAAAAATCAAACTTTTAAGTCATCGCAATCAAAAGATACGGGCGTTTATGTTCCGGAATCAAAATCTATAGGGTACTTCCCGTTGACCTAGAAAATCATGAAATTTGGCAAGAAGCAATGTCATATAGCACAAGTAGAGGAAAAATCCGAAAACCGTAAATATGTAGTTACAATACAAAAAAAAAACCCGTGATAAACTATTACATACCTACAAATTTGTACGGAACCATCAGTGCGCGAGTCCGACTCGCACTAGACTGTTTTTTTTCGATAATCGACGAATTTAAAAAAAAATTACGCCTAAAATTTCTGCGGGGTTCTAGAATCATACGCTTAATTTTGCGCGTCAGTTTGCGCGTCGATGTCCTGTCACCCTGTATTTAATCAAAACAATACTTACACGAATTAAATCTATGATATCTTAAGAAAAAAATAGTTAACCTGTACGTCATTGTACGTCTCAAAAAAGAATAAGCATCCTATAATGACACCATTCAATCCAAATAGGTCATTCCACCCCATAGGGTCAGTACCCTACCCCATAGGGTCAGTACCCTTGGGTAACAGGACTATGGTTTTTTGGGCGATAGGCCGGACAGGCTCCATTTTTTATCGACCGCCCTAAGAATGATTTTACTTATATAGGTACCGTTAAAGACGGGTGCACGAGGGAGTTTAAAGTCCGAGATTTATTCGAAGATAGATCTTAGACTATTAGAGAAGGATGAAGGAAATGAAGAGTAAAAAACGTTGGGATTTTAAATGCTAAGCATTGTTTTATTTGCACGTTTTGTTTTTGCTTTATTATTTTGTCCAACTGACTTATTGGACAAAATAATTTAGATGCTAACGGAGTTATTTAGATGCTAACAGGGAAGGTACAGGCAAAAATGAATCATAATTTAAAATAAAATCACACTTATAATCTTTATAAGTCCATTTTTTTAAATATATTTCTTTTTCCGTTTTTATTTTAATTTTAATTTAGTTTTTTTATTTTTATGTTTTTAAGAGAGTATTTAGTTTAGTTTGTGATATTTCTGTGCGAATCTCACTAAATACTTTTTCTTTCTTTCTTTTTTTTCATTACTCTAGTATTTCTCACATAAAACAGCCCCTAATGATCAACAAAACATCAACACTTTGTGCGAAACCAGCTGTCATGCGCACAAAATTACACCTCTCTACACCACCTTGTTTAATGCACTTTTAATAACTCAATGAAAATTGATGCCCGATGAATATCCAATCGTGTAACCGATACTTACAAGAAAACAATGTCTCCATTTAAAATTTTGAACAACAATTAAAGGTCAGATGACAGCTGTCTGTTATTGACAGCGACATTCAACCGCGTTGACATTAAATCACATATTTACCATATTTGGCATGTCAACAATTTAAAGGCGCAATCACACTTGGTCGTAGGCCCGTTTTCGGGTCCTCGAAAAGTTTACTCGAATTCGGGTACCCAATGCATTACTTACACTGCTCATCGCACTGCGGGGTCATTGCGCAACTCACTAACAATAGGAATGGCTTTGATTTTGACAGTTCAACAACATTCATTGCGTTATTTGCCTTGTTGAGCAGACATATTTTTCGATCATATGAGGCCATGGATTAGCAATATACTTCAAAATGATTCATATTCTGATTGAAAGTGTGTTACCCGATTAGGGTGCTGGAATACGGGTTAACGACTACGAATAGTTTGAATGAAGTCGAGTACCGGCGCCCGCGATCGGGCAAGTACCTACGGACGTTAAGTCATCCGCCATTCGGATGGGTATCCGAATTCTGGTAACCGACACAATGAAGCTGGACTACATAGTCCGAAGACGCCCGTCTTCTCGTACTCGACCCCTTTCATTTACACTTCGTCGATTGCCCGAATTTGGTAATCGAATTGGAGAGGCATTGCTTCACGACCATGTGTAATTGCGCCATTAACGTGTATGAACTTGCTTTAAGATTTTAACAACTATACCGAGGGTCGAAAGTATCGAACTTCACCTTTTGAACTCGCGAGTTGTTTGCTAATTAAAATTTATGATCTGTTAATTTCTTATGCAGTTCATACGGATTTTATTTCACTCGAAATTGGACGCAAAAGCTTCCTTATTTACGTGATTTGCGAATTAGTATTGCTTCCCATTTGGCAAGGACAGTATAATTTCTCTATAGTTGTTATTTTTAACCCATAATTATTTCTTAATATGCCATCGCTGTCTTCTGATTCATATCTAATACTAATAAGTGTTTCTTATTACTGTTTACAATATCTCATAATAAGATAAATAAGCTTATAAATAACTTTCTAATTAGTACATACTCTTTGACTATAAAATCCAAAATAGTTATACACTATTACAACGGGAAATCATCGATACAAAAAAAAAATTAGGTAATTGGTACCTACGAAAAATATACATGCTACGATATTCCGTAGCAATTCAATCAAAGACCTTTAATAATTTCGCAATCAAAGTACCATACTCCCATGAGACAGAAGGAAATCTAACGATCACAATCGATAGACCAGTTATCTTGAGTTGGATAAATCCTATGGTCGCGCGTGTGTAGCTGAGAAGATGCCCGCCCTTCCGCATTCCGAGCGGCCGGCGACCTACTGCGCCAGTGGCCGCGTATCCCTGATCCTGCCGCGGCATGCGCTTGCGCACTATCGAAGTATCGATAGTCGATGTTTATAGCTTTAGTTAGATGGTTGGTTGTTTGTTTGTTGTTGCGATATTTTGAAGGAAAAAAAGGGCCTTAAAGGAGCGAACACAGCTCAATTAAAAAAGGACCATATTTTTTTGTTTTTGGTAATTCTCAATTGTTAATTTTGACGATATAAGTGTTGAATATTACTATTGTTACTTATAGATCTTTAAAATTTAATCAAAAGTTATTGATATTGAGTGCATGTACAGGTAGGGGTGCAGATCGAAATGATAAAGAAGTTAAACATATTTTCAAGAAATAAGTTTAACTTCTTTTAATAAAATATAAATAAAAAATACACTTCTTAGCTCGTTATTTTATCTTTCTCTCCGTGAAATCATTTCAAATCTAGAACTCACTCCTGTTTTGTATTTTTTTAAAGATAGCTACAGATAATACAGCCAGTATCAATATATAAAACTGCATGCAGGCTACATGCTACTTTATTAAAATACCTACATGTATATTGTATACACAAATAAGTCAACATCATTATTTAATTGTTCTTATTGAAATTAGCAATTTGAATTACAAATATCATTGAATAAATGTTTTTCTACATCTGCTTCTTAAAATGTGGGTAAAGAAAATGATGTAATTTTCTTTCAAAAGGAAACTACTTATCCTTTCTTTGACTTTTCAAATTTTTTCTTTCGTTCGATACTGTCAAACTCAAATCATCGATACTGCGACTGAAATCACATCACTAGAGCTCAGTTTAACGGGTCCCAACCCTACATAGTCGGCTAGCTTACATGGATACCGCTAAACGATACATCAAAAGGTTAGTACTTCGGTAATAGCTTATTATAGTCGCTCCTATCTCGTAAGTGGTCGCGATTATACCGTGGCTGGTTCGGAATTTAGGACTAACGGTTGGCCTTTATCGTTCTCCTATGATTTATGCGCTCCTGGTAGCGTTACTTATTTATATTTGTTTGGTCTTCGTATTAAAGGTATCTGTTGTTTGTCTGTCACTTTTTTTTGTCGTACGGTACTTATTTTGTGGTATGTATCTTGGTAATGATTATACAATGTACATTCTTATGGGACGTAAGGATTATTTAATTGAAGGCTTGTCTCTGTGTAGGTTCTTTCTTGTTTCTTTCGTGTTCGATGTAATCATTGCTTGCTGGTAGTACTTATTTATCTAAATAATAAAATAAAAAGTGCTCCAGGCCGTATTTCGGCCACGGCGGCCAATCTCAACGGAGACTAGCCTTCGGCGCGGGAGATATTATAGTGCACAAGTATGCAGACACACGTGCACTCCCTCTCCCGTCACTCTCATAGTCCGATGGGACGGCAATCCGACACCACCGGAGAGAGATCAGGCGCAGGACCAACGGCTTAACGTGCTTTCCGAGGCACGGGGGTATCTCACCGCCAACTTCCAAACTCCGGGCTGTTACTAAGAAATTCCTAATGGGAAAACTCAACAACACCTTGACCGATCCGGGAATCGAACCTAGGACCCCACGCTCAGCAGTCGCGCTTGCGACCACGAGACCATAAATAAACGTAGTGTGTATCAAAATTGTTTCCAACTTTACCACTGGAACTAGCTTTGTTATCATTTGATTAAATTTCGATCATAGATTTTTCTTCAAATTCAACTTCATTTGCAATTTTCAATGTGCCAATCTTTTGGCCTATACTCCTATACAATAGGTATATCGGTTAATCAGATCACATTGTTTTAATTAAAGTTAATACTGCTTTATGATCAAGTCAATCAAGTGCATTGGATGCAATTATGAATACACTTGACATTTGTAGCGTTATTTGTCATCAAGAGGGTCACCGTGAACTCTCATTACGTCAGTTTGATCGCTGTTACTTACCTGCTCTGCAACTTCGTAATTGAGCACGGTTTCTATATCTTACGACGACAATTGGTTGTTTCTGCGATTGATTTAGTAATGATATCGTCATCTCGTTTATATAATGACGAAGTAAGTAGTATAATATGTCTCATCATTTAAAATCATCTCCTGTTAAAATTAGAAACCAATAAATTTTCCTGACAAATTCTTCATTCCTGTAGCATTTTTATAATTATACAAATGTGATGACTAAGTAGGAAATGGATCTAGACTAAACTTTAAAGTACTTCAAAAGAAATTCTGAATTGGATCTTACAATTATATCAATCAAACTTGATGCTCCTTTCGAACAAGACTACGAACAGCGGAGTCTATTAAGACCATCATGAGTCAAACCATACGTCAATCCAACTGACGGAGTACCGTTAGTAATTAGAAACCGTAGAAGTGAAGCCGGTGACGACAACAGACGATCTATTGTCGTAGGTCATATTACTATCTTCAGTATTATCATTGAATATTGTTTGTACAACATATATGTGCGAGATTCTTAGTTTATTGATGATGTATAATTCAATGGATTCTTCTACTATAGTAGTGGCATATTGTGCTGTTGCTACTGTTATATTATATACTGTTTCATCATCTGCTTAGCCTTTTCCCAACTAAGTTAGGGTCGGCTTCCAGTCTAAACGGATGCAGCTGAATACCAGTATTTTACATGGAGCGACTGCCTATCTGACCTCCACAACCCAGTTACTGGGTAATACGATACCCCTTGGTAAGACTGGTCAGACTTTCGGGCTTCTGACGTCCCGTAACAACTGTCAAAGATCCACGAATGGCAGCCGGGACCAACAGCTTCCGAGACACGGAGGGGTCTTGGTATGTAAAGATGGTCATCCATCCACTAACCAACTGCGGCAAGCGTAGCTTAACCTGATCAATCAACCCGTGCGGCTGTTATTGGGTACTTAGTCTCAAGCCCCTCTCAATTATATACTGTTTATGTTAGTTATTTGTTAGCTTCGGTTAAGTATAAATAGCTAAAATAACATATATTAGCAACAACATTCTGTTTGTAGGTCCTACAGTCGGTCAGATTATTTCGCCGGGTTTCATCACCGAGTTTTTTGACCTACGTTTTTTTGTAGGTCATGTGAGTTGATACTTTTGATCTAGCTCCTACAGAAAATCGGCGACCGATTGTATGCTATCTGCGAACGCTCTAAGTGTTTCTTTGGTCTTCATGTAAGAGAATGATGGTCTTTAAGTTTTGTTTCAAAGCCATTATTAAATTAATAAAATGTTGTTATTGTGACCGACTCTTTTCAAATTTTGTCCTTGGGGCTATAGAACGACTTTCTAAAGGTAAGGACGATCCGAGGAGTTTCGTGCCGGCTCTTCTCCATAGGAAACGACCATTTGGCACCATGCACCTAGCTTCTGACGTCTCATAAGTGCCCGTGTAGGTTTTAAAATATTATATATGTAATGTGTGAACAGTTTTTAGAATTTACGATATTTGCTTTTACTATCATTTTCTCCTACGATTGCCAGATATAAGTCTATGAATTGATTGATCAATTATTAATTAACTAAGGTATCAGATGCGCAATCCTATTTTTTACTATTATGAATTCCTTTTGTCTCCCCGTGTCACCGATAGATTCTATGCAATTTTCAAATCTACCTGTAAGTACCCCAAGCTTTTAACAATAATGGTTATGAAAAAAATTAAGGTATTTTACAATGTTTTTTGTATTGCGAATGTGTGCCGATTGTCTTGTGTTTTTGTTCATTCACACTTATAATGGTAACGTTACCCATTTTGCGAAGTTTTTTACTATTGTATGTTTCTTATTCTGAGATGGCAGGCGTTTTTGTGGGTGTGGTCATCTTTATCAGGTCGAAATGTTTCCTTTTGTAGCTCTTTATGACTATCTACTACTCTTATAAACCTATTTTCTTTCTTTCTTTATACCTGTGTCGTGTGTTATTTGGCTTTTCTCTAGTTTTAGTTATTTACTATATTTGACTCCATGTCATCATTCTCCTGCCACTATCTCAATTTATTTGGAGTGGACGCAACATGTTTTTTTCTTCCATACTTCTCTACTAGTCGTCATCTCGGTAGTAACCCCCTTTCTAACCATATTATCAGTTCATATTTGACACCTTCATGTGTCTCAAACAAAAAATTTTGTTCGCGGGTTTCACAAGTAAGTAAATAAAAAAACTCAGTTTCAAAATAATATAAACATCTTTATTATCCCCTATATTATGCCTTTACTTTCGCTTACATTGATATAAATTTCAAATATCCTAGGGTGGGACTTTCTGGGCCTTTTTACCAAAAGAAGGACGAAAGAGGTTAAATTCATTAATTTTAATAATTCAGTCTTTATTGGCAACACTGAATTTTTAAAAGTAGCCGCTTAAATTTAACGCAGTCTTATCTACTTTATCTACATAATAATAGAATATACTAATATTTAGACAGAATTATAAGTAAAAATCTAAGGGGCCAACGAGAAGCACTGGAAAAGCATTGCAACTTTATTTACAATTTATCAAGCGGAAGGTATATTATGGTAACTCGAATTGTGTTGGAAGTTACGTATTCAAGGAGCCGAAATATTACAAAACTAAGAACTTAGAACTAATAATGTTTTCTACATATAATTTGCGGTAAATTTTTGAAGGTTTCTCTAAATAATATACAGTCGGGGTAAAGAAAACCATTCAAAATCCCTTTGCCTCTTTTTGCTTGTCATTTCAATTTTCTTAACCTATGCTCTTAATGATGTTACTTTATTGACACAAAAAAAGAATACAACTAGAAATGGGAAATACATTTATGTGAACAAAATAACATCGTCTTATGTTAAAGTTATAATAATTTATATAAAAATAAAAATGCATGAAGGATATGTGCAATTACTTGAGAAATATATCAGTCGCATAACATCTTATTTACTACTGAGTATTTATCATAATGGAGTAGAAATAACGAACATGGAGGATGATGATGATGATGAGATTGATGATGAAGGTGATGAAGATGATGTGAAGCTGAAGGCCGATGTAGTCGCATTAACATCTGGAAATAAAGAAAAGGAAACATTAATATCAAATGGTAAAATGCACGAATACAAGGTTTTTGCAAACACATAAAATGTAGGGCTGGTCTAAATAACTAAAAATAAGGAGCCATGTGAGGGTTTAACGGGAAAATATCACGTTTGACAGAGCAAGTGGAGTATATTGTATAGCAGCGCTGTTGGGAAATGAGAAAAGTGTCGGATATAGATATATCTTTTCGGCGCGAGAGTAAGTTACAGTCGCGTGACTCATATTAGCCCTGACTGGAGAGTTTCTGCGATTTTGGAATTTTTGTCGTCACGAAACGTAACTTCAAACTTATAATTCGTCATATTCGCAATGATATTCGATCCTATAATCCTGTGTAGTAATTTTTATCGGAATACAAATGGAAAAAATATATTACTTCCGTAATTTATATTTTTCTATCAACACATAACAAATCTTTTTAGAATTAAATAGAGAGATTAAGTATTAGAATTATTAGGAGCTCAGTTATGGCGCATAGACATATACGATGCTATGCACCCTGTTGCACATTAACTATTCGTTTCCTGTGCTGAATCTTATATAATACCAGCAATTCTTGAGTTCTTTTTTTTTTTTGTGGATTAGATTACTTTTTTATCTATCTTTAGTTCTAAGTAGTCGACTATAACTGCTAGCATTACATGGTTCACTTTGGATAAAGCAATCAAATTTAATCGTGTATACATTAAAGTAATTATTTTAATATCAATATCTACAATAACTACCTGTTTTTCTTTTTCGCCTTTGAATCAAAGTGAACAAAATTTGTTGAACGTTCTAATATTTATTTATTCAAAACTCTTAAACTATCATTACAGGTTTAGAAACCTAATGCAATATTGTCCTTAGGTCTTAGGGTTTTTAATAGGTACTACGTTTTTTTTTGTTTTGGAGGTTTTTATTCACATACGCAAAATTTCATTTTATTTTTGTCTACAAATCTACTTTTTATCTAAGTCTTCCATCTTAATCTGTCTTTATTTATACTCTACATTATGGTTTGACACACTGAATGGCCACATCCTGTGCCTTAAATAAATACCCGTTGTAAATTAATACAGTCTAACCGGGACATGTTCCATATAGGCTAATGTGTAAACCGTCAGGTGGTCAACAGGGCACTACTTGCATTTTTTTATTTGTATTTTAACATACTCTAGTTGCCAGGGTTTTGGTAGTAATGGTTATTAAAAAGTATGGCGGGTTATCAAGAAATTCTTGTGTTGACTGATGGGAACTTTTTTCTTGTTATAATGTCGTGTGTTTATAGATTAAAAAAAAAAACTTATTCATTATTCTTATGTGTTTAGATTTCAATTTAAATACTTTAGAAACAAAGTACAACTTTAACTAAATATTTTCAGCTGTGCTTAATTTCAACGACTCAACTAGCAAACTGAGTGGAAGTAATAGTCTAAGGTTTCATGAGTTTAAAAAATTCAAAGATGCTGTCTGTCACCAATCTAACAAAAACACAAAGGACAATGAGCGGTACGCTCTTCAATATCCATAACACAATTGAACAATAATCATAAAAAGATTTTTTGCAAAACATTTGGGCGACCAGCGACCACCTAGATCACTCCGAAAACATTGCGTATGCATTTATTACAAGGTTACTTCGTACATTTTTTGTTTTTTTTTTTCGCAAAGGCAAACACATTTTTTTACAATCCGCATTGCAAAAAGTGGTCAATTGTTTTCTGTAGTTTTACATTCTATTTGCGCAAGTTAATTGTCAGCCATTGGTTTCTGTTCATTGTTCTTTATAATGTTTTAGTGTTCTGTTATCTTTTGACGGACCCCAAACTACCACGAAATTATACACTCTCGCGCAGGTTTTCAATACAACCCTGCTTGATCAGTCTTTTACTAACTTTAATTTTACAAGTGCATGGCTTATTCACAAGTTTAACGATCCAAATAAACTATGAAATAAAAACACATAAAAATGGACACTATAGATTCTTTCCACAGCGCATCCTCTCGATTATGATCTCGAAAGTATTTATAGCGATTGAATTGAATTTTTTATTTCAAACAAACATAAATATCGCGCGGTCATAGATATATTTCATATTTTAATTGATCTAAAGAACAAGCGTTTAGATGTTTACTTTAATGACGGCGGCAGTTGGCAGGCGCTACATATTAAATTCACAATTGCAACATTTTCTGGACACAAAGGATCTAGTTTTTAACGCGACGCATCCAATTACAATCTACTGATAAAGACACTAATTATAATAGAAGTCTCCTGCATGTCCCGCTCATGTCCTAGAGCAAAAAACTAGCCAATATTTGCCGCCAGTTGCCCCAGAGTGTGCACCGGCCGGACAGTGGTCATCCTTGGCTGGGGCAGGCTCCATGCACCTGTCATTGTTCAATTAAACCTGGCGACACATTGCCTTAAATAATTCCTCAAATTGTATGCTCGCATACAACGCGTATCGAAGTATTTTTTATTATTTAAAAAATACCATTCTTCTCTGTCTTGTCTGTTCATAAATTTAGTTGTTTGACGCTAGTCGATAACAGATGGCGTTGCGCGTCATGATGCTCTTTTAGCATTCAGTTTCAGTTTACTTATTCTTCTGATGTTTTTTTACAATTAAAATATTACTCATCTCATCTCATTAAAACTAAGTATGGAATCGATTAAAGTCCTCGAATTACGATCGTCATCTCGTGACTGCTCGGATCGTCAACTAGAACACTCAGTACCAGGATTGCAGAGAATACGAAGAGCTTGTATGTTACGTCGCGTAGTTACGTACAGGCAACGCCTTCTTAGCAGTTCTGAATACCGAGTGTAAGTGTAAGTCATATGAAAGGACTTGCAGGTTTGCTCGACCTGCCAAGAATGGGACACTGGGATTTTTCTTATAACCCAATAAAATTATTAATTAATTTAAAAATAATTGTTGTGTTATATTCGTTTTGCTTGCACAGTCCTGTTTCAATATGTATTAATAACCCGAATATTTTAAAAATATATTAAAGTTATTTAATTTTCTTAATCCTTATCTAAAAAAAGAACACGGAAGCTAAAATGCCTTCCTTTATTGTAAGATCAAGAAAAGCGAGTTATCTTCAGCTTATTACGGGGAGACGAGGTACCAGGCTCGCAGAGATTGCGGGAGGCCAACTTGTGACGTACGTTGTAGTTTCAATGTTGTAGTTATATACACAGACGAAGTACGTGAGCACGTTTGGAGGTGTGCGTGAGCGCGTGTAGGCGCGTCACAATCACAGCGCCTGACGACATTTTGACGTATTTTTTTGTATTTATTATAAAAATCGCATACTTTTGGTCTGGAATAACATGA
This sequence comes from Hydraecia micacea, assembly GCA_914767645.1. NCBI lineage: Eukaryota > Metazoa > Arthropoda > Insecta > Lepidoptera > Noctuidae > Hydraecia > Hydraecia micacea. The sequence goes on from OU611798.1 coordinate 5,031,128, forward strand.
GATTTGAAAAAAAATCATTTTAAAACAAGCTACTCAAAAAGAACAATATAGAGACAGATTTATATTTTGAGAAAATCCTAATCCTAAAAACGATGAATTTTAAAATACGGGCAATGCGTCCAGGCGAGGCATAAAGGCGACTTTTTTCTAATTCGTAAGGTTGACGCTCTCATGTTCACACGGGGGCAAGCCTTCACACGTTCGTGTTCGTTGGCTCTACGAACTGCCTATGCGGAAACACAACTTTGCTATTAACACGCGTTCCTTTACTATGAGATACTGCCACTTATGCACATACATACATACATAGTATACGTACGAGGAAAGCGTTTTCACTACAACACACAGGCATCCGTCCAAATACAAGCAGAATGAGAGCATGCGCCGTGTACGCATGTAGATTTACACTTGTGTACGATTTTCCACATGTGAAAGTTGCGTTCATGTTGTATTTTCAGATTCGTTCGTGAGCAGTTTCTATGTTTCGGGTACTAGGGAAACAGAAGTTCTGAGGAGCTATTCACCCACACGTGCTTGCTTATCTGTAGATGTGTGGGTTATCTAAACAGCGCTCTTATCTAATAGACACGACAAACACATCAATTGGTGTTTTGATTAGAATTTAAATTTAAAAATAGTTGGAAACTTTGTGGTACCATTACGTTATTGTTTCGGAATAGCATGTTGAGCGGTGTTGATAAGGTGGATGCACCTCTAGAGTTGATTGAACGCCTGCGATCTCATCATATCCTAGTATATTGGCGTTCAGTGCAGTCGTGTCAATGACTTGATCGATGACGAATCCATCAGTAGCCACGTCAGAAAAAAGATACGAGAAAAGCTATCTTCAGTAAATTAAAATGATCATCCACAATTATCTTATAATGGATCTACAATGTAGATACTGGGTGACATTGGATGGATAATAATGACTGTCTAATCTTGTATTAATTTATTATTCGAGACGGCAAATTGTTGTAGCTGACCATTGGCTATATTTATTACATATTATACGCTGTCGTTACTCATGTATTTTTATATTTTAGAAGTTATAAAACACGACGCACGTGGTCATTGCGTAGATCGATTGAATATATTCTATTGTGAAATATACACGAATTCCGCGCGGAAAATACATAAATTATGTCCAAGTTTTAAAGATACATCCTATGTAATTCTAGAGAATAAAATAAATGTGCAATATATAAAAATTATTGCTCATTTATTTTATCCTCTAGAATTACATAGGTTGTATCTTTAAAACTTGGACATAATTTTATAACTTAAGTATTTTTATAAATTGAATATTCATCATTATAATAAAGACTGTATACACAGTAGGTTTTTTATGGACAGGCATTTATCAGCAACCTTGAAGTAAGAAGAAACAAAATGGAATAGACTCAAAAATAAATTGCAATAAAAAAGGAAACTAAAAAAAAGAGTAAAAACAGTCCGACCAATTAAATAAAAGTGCAGTTCAAATCGATCAGCGTAAAAAGGAACGTTCACGCGGATATTACGCCAAGCGATATGTTATGCAAACGCTGATGCAAGTCGACTTGTATTGTAGCGAGTAAGGTTGCAGATAAATATTTAATTTTAGGTGTCTGTGGCCAATATTTGACCCACTGACTGCATTTATTGACCGTCAGTTTGATGTACATACATTCGGCACGAGTGTGGTGAATGTCAAATTATAAAGTTAAATTCGTTCCAACTATTTTGGAATTCATTAATCCTATTAGCAACATCATTGGAATTATATTTTAATGGCCTACTTCCAAGTGTTATTTTTTTAATGATAATTTTAAAGTTACGTGTGTTGTCCTTTTTGAAAATAAGGCGAGAAAAGATAAAAATGATATTCTAAATGAACTACATACAGATATAGAAAACAAAGTCTTAGATTCAAAGATTGTAATGACAGGTTACGAACATATCGCGTGCAACTATGAAAAGAAAAGCTTACGTAAGGAAGATAAGCGAATAAACAATGCAGTTTTTTAATTTCCAGATAAGCATAGATTATGAACTGTTGAAATAAATCAGCTTACCATATTATATTGCAACACTATATGTCAGGAATAAACCAGTAAAACTATTTACAGGTTAAATTAGTGCCTTTAATAATGTCGAACGATCGAAATTGCACATGATAGCACAAGGCTTCGAGGTCATTGTGATTGTGTAATTATTTCACATTTTATTTCAGAATACAGTTCCGACAAACCTTTTGGTTTTTAAGATGGTTCAAGTGAAAGGATTTGTGTTTGATTTAAGTCGCTAATAAGTAGAGGAAACTTGACAAAAATGTGGCACAATTTTATTCATGCAAGTAGCACTCAAGGCTACATTCTTTTGCATAGTCACACTTGCAAAAAATCTAGTCCTAGCAACATACCTGCATATTTAGCACCAGGTTAAAAGGTTAAAACTTTAATAAATTAATTTTTTGAAATTAATTTGCATCCGTTATTTAGCCACATATTATGTGAAAATAAGGAAGCTATAATATGAAATTCAAGGTGCATTTATTAATGTATCGTCATTATGTCTCTCCCAAGGAAATTCTTTAAAATTTTCGTTAATCAAAATAAGAAGTCCAATTAAAGCCAAAAATACCTCTATAAATTAATTGATAACTAATTAAAATTCGTAGATATCTATCGACAATATAGTATTATCTTTTTTCTAATGTTTGGTCAAAGATGTGTTCAAACAAATAGGAACTGGTTCCTTACAAGTTTATTGACTCCACACAAAACTACCATACATTCCATGTCTCATATTTTTTGATAGAAAATTAAAAACATTGGGTGATTGTACGTGTTTTTTTCCTTAGCCTCCTCGTGGTTACGTCATTATGTGACTTTGTATTCATTGGATGCTTCTAGATAATTCCAGAGTTTAGGACTTTAGGTTATGCTTGTCGTGTTACCTGAAATTTGGAATGTATGTTCGTGTATTTGTAGCAATGATATTTTTTTTAATTTCTCCTTTTAGTGAAGCGACAGCTACATCGTTAAGTGATTAATTCTCATCGATTAAGTGTTCAACCTATCTAAAACTCCTTGAAGCAACAAAAGAGAGACGCATTGGTGTTATTAATTAAGAAATAAAGTCGTAATCGAGAATTTGTACAGATAATAAGCCCGTGTCCGTGCGCAGGAGTCATATAAATTTGAATATGCAAACATCCAGACATCATTTCGAGCTGACATAAAAACTATTGTACACATATTCAAATGAGCGTTTCGAGCAATTTATCTTACGTGTGCACCAGCAATAATAGCATCGAGACCACATTATTAATGCAAGTAATTTGGCATGTCCCTAAATAATGATTTTATACTTGCATAAACAAGGCGACACCTGCTGCATCGTACAGCGTGGCTTGGCACTGCCCACTTAATTATTTAAACATAAAACCTTTAATTAGACCTACCAGCTGCCATTCGACCTTGTATTGCACCTTTGTAATGCGACAAGCAGTATTTTGCATCGCAAAAAGTATACATTTTTAACTTCAATTCATGTGCTGTTTTTACTTGTTGCAGAAAAAATGGCGATCTCCCGACGTTCTTTGTTGATATTTTAAGAATCGATAACATTATTGGTCTAATTTGCATGTTAAACGGAAAAATATGTTGGTGAAGTGCGACCATTACTGCATCTGCTTGCAGTATGATGTGCATTGGCTTCTGTGCGTGTTTGTAGTCTCTTGTCTATTATGTTTTAACGGACACCTGTATGTCAAACTACACGTTTCGTGTGCTTTTAGAACACATGCTGTGCATTTAGACTAAAATTGATATTTATTTCTGTAGTGTATAGTTTTACTTTGTAATTTTGTGCTGCATTGTATATTAGGACATGCGACGGATGTAATATATGGCTTTAACATTTTTGTCGGAATTTTGGGTTACATGCACTTATTTGTGTTAAGTAAAACATTATCTTCCTTTAGTTAAAAAAGCAGTTTGAAGCAAGTATCTCAACAAATAACTTACAATCAGTATTTTAAACCACAAATTAACCTCGAACCTTTATTTATAAGTTCAAAACGCAAACCGATAATTTTACATTTTAACCTTACAATTTGCATACTAAAATATTGTTTGAGTATTTTTCAAATAATGGATTTTATTTCGTCACAACGTTGCAAATTCTTGAGTTGATGTCGTAACATTGATTGTTAAGCATGTGTGTCGTACTTGATTTCATGTTTTTACATAACGTTGTGCAGTCTGTAGCAAATATCTGAGGCAAGTACTTAAAACTTAAATTAATTTTTACTCGAGTGTGTAAGGTTTTAAGAATTGATTGGTCGTGCGACTTTGTGTAACAACTAATTCCCTGTTCAATGACTGTAATTTATGCACACGTAATGTCGGTAAAGGACGCGCAATAAATAGTGTATGGACAGCTACATATCATCGCTCGTGTTATTTTTATCGTCTAACCTAATCGTATAAGCATATTTTTTGTTTATACCACTGCGATTATCTATTCACAAACCAACTTTTTAGGAAACTTGTATCCGAGTCTTTAACCTGCCCGTATAACGTGTTTTATGACTCCTACTTGCCCTAAAAAGAGAAATAAAATATCTTTTTCCAACTCAAGTTTTATCACAATCAAATTACGCCACATTAAGTTACGACGCGACCAGTCTTGACTATATTAAGTTACCAAAATAGATGGCATGAGTTTAAATGGACTAACAAAGGAAGAAACCAACGTGCGGAGAATATTATGAGCAAAAAATATGGCGGACTAGGGTGGTAGTGACCTATGATGACGCAATGCCAAAAACAGGCCACACTGCAGCCGACAGAGGCTCGCTGCCGAAGAGGGGTCAAGGAAGTTCATCGCGGAATATTGCTCAATCTCATACAAACATGTGCGAACCTAAATATCGCGTACTTGTGAATTACCGTGACATCGCGGCATCGCTACGACCAATTAAAAACATAAATCAGTTTCTAAACTCAAAGTTTCGAACGGCTTTACGTAACGAGTCTTCCGTGGTGTTGCATTTGTCAAATATCTAGTTCAATGTTGCAATTCTATAAAATGGATATTAAATCTTTTTTGCGTATTAAATTGGTATTAACGTAGTAAAGTAACGACATTTTTTGATGTCGTCGAGGAGCGTGGTGGAATCGTGTCCGCGTCTATTTTGAACTCCCGATCGGACGTTCGCCCGGTTGTTGAACTGGAATAATTCGGCAAACACAGGCACATTACCCGCTTGATAATCTCATGATATTATGATACGTGTTGGGCCGTGTGCCGATTATAAAATACCTTTCCGCGTACTCGTGTCTACACACGGTAGGTATCTGTATATACTTTATTACACTTAATGTAATTAACTATGTCTTGAAGGAAGTCGATACTGAAACAATATTAACTACAGATTCCTATCGATAATTGAATATCGGAGTACCAATAAAGTTTAAAGCCTCGTTTTAAAAGTTGTTTTTTAGGTCCGCGAGTAATAATATGACACAATAATGATAATTAATTATAGCAACGATTACATTCGCAATACAAATGAGCGGTGTGTTGTGTTTACGCGAAGTGGACGCAAACATGCAGAGATGGGTCGCGCCTGTGTGGGTGCGTCACTACACGAGTGTGGGTGTGTAGTCTCTGTGTGTGTACGTGGAAGCGCGCGATGAAATAAAATATGTCCGGTCAATGAACTCGCGGTCGGTGCCATAAAAATCGCGATACTGGCCGAAATTCGGACAGAAAGCCGAATATTCAACCTTATAATTGATTTTAAAATATAAAGTTTATGGTGGTGTGCGGGCATAGCGCGTGTTCTAAATTCAAAATGATCTTGTTTCGGTGTCCAAAAAGTCCAAATAAGGCGGCCGGGGAATAGGAAGGATTACAGCTGTGCAACGAACTTTAATATGCAGCGTGCGGCTCTCGTGTCCGCCACGGCGACAGCTGTCCGATTCGCTCTTTGTCTCTCAGCACCCATCACTGAATCCTAATTTTGACCAACCCTTAAAAACGGAGGTGTCTGTCAAATACAAAAGGCCCATTCCATTTTTGAATTGAAAATTTGACAGGCATCTCCAACAGAAAGAAAGAAGGAAATGTAAAAAAAAAACAATACTCACTTGAATTGAATTTGAGTGTCGTCCGAAATGAAACAGCGTTTTGCAATTTTTTCTCTTCCAAACGTTGATGTTGTTTCTATGGGTGTTCATTTCCGGATTGCACGCGGCGCGCGAGTCAGCTGATTTCCATCCAATGACCTTGCGAACACGTCCTCCCTTCATTTTATTCATAGTATTTACAGGCGATGAGTTGTTTATCGTTCAGTGTACTCGTTCGGAGGTGAACCTTCTCTTCCTACAGGAAGAAGTCTCCCCCGGACTGGTGCCTGTGGATATCCTGCGTCTTCCGCAACACATCTTGTCTCATCGGAGTTGGGGTTGGGAGGGGGGGTTTAGTATATTTCCGTGGGGTCTAAACCGATCATTGTCACTTTAGTATTGTCCAGTGGGATCAAGTACTTTCGTGTCCATTTTTTTTTAATAAAGATTCTTATAGGATTCGGACCAATGTGGGGTTGTAGAACTTGTAGAAGTTAGTACTGACCGGTGGGGTCCAGAGTGGTGTCCATCTTGGTGGTTGTTTTTTTAATAAAGTCCAGTTGGGTCCAGGGTATGTATATCCATGTTAGCACAGTCAACACAACAGTTCGTTTGGTGCACAGTCGCGAGTTTGGGTCGGGGCACTGTAGTGAGCGCGCGTGCGTCGTGCCGGCCAATGAGACGAGCGTTGCGCCCGCGCGCTTATATGATAGAAGCGCGCTCTGTGGACGACATCTGGCGGCGAGCGGATGAAACGTGGAAATATAGTTTTCCGAACGACTTTTGTAACGATTGCTTTTGAGAATTTTCTTTTTGAAAAAGAGAAAATTTCGAGATACTTAATTATTATTTCATCTAGAATATCTTCTAATGCTCATAGTGAAGGTCGATGTAGTCTAAGCACTAAAAAGGTTATTGAACTTGCCAGACATCGTATCTCTAATAACTTCAACAGGTCCCCTCGAACTAGATCAATGACTCGTTCAACCATAGCGTTCAACGAATGAAGGGATAATGATCATGCTTGGTAAACACATTGGCATTTGCAGAATGTTGACATTAGCACGTAGGAATTTCCTGAAATTTTTCCCAAAGTCGCACCTTTTGCATCCCATCGAGTTTATAATTACTGTCCATCTTTTGTAAAAAAATTATAAATATAGAAAAATATGACCACGAATGTCTGCCTAGCCTTTTCCCAACTATTTTGGGGTCGGCTTCCAGTCTATCCGGATGCAGCTGCATATCTGACCTCCACAACTCACTTACTGGGTAACACGAAAACCTTTGGTAATACTGAAATATAAAAAGGAAACGAAAAATATGACCACGAATATTGACAAATAATATTTTTTGTCACTAACTTCCTAATATCACGGAGTACCGAGAATAAGAAGTCAAAGTTTAAAACAATTGACATAAACCATACGTAATGTCCCAGATCTTCCTGGACTGTGTTTGTTTCCTATCATTCGGGACAGGTTAAAGTTTAGAAGCAGCTAACGGAAATGACTCATTACTGTGATTCTATTTTATTAAAAAAAACACTTTTGTTTTTACGATAAAATTAATAATACTACTACCAAAACCTCTCCTTCAACAAGAACTGGTCCTTAGAAGCTTTGAACAGAGAGAAGTGGAAAAAGAGTATGGAGGCCTTTGCCCTGCAGTGGGACATCACAGGCTAATAATAATAACTACTCGTACCAACACGTTTATTTTAATTTATATAGTCTGCCGTTTTATGTTTCCTCTGCTAAGACACATTCCTCCTCTCCAAACAGGGCCCAGTGCGGGTTGGTAGATGTCACATGTCTTCAAATTTTTGATTACAGGACATGCCACTTTTCTCATGATGTTTTCCTTCATCTTGTTGAGAACAGTGTTGTTGAAATAAATTACATAAAGTAACGTGCCTTACTGGGTTTGAACCCACGACATACAACACGTAAGTCGGGGTCGTTGCTACTGGGCCACCATTGCTCGCAATTTTATCTTGCTTGAGTCTAAATCTAAACGTGTTTCATACATACTGTGTTGATTAAGGCAACATTCAAATACTTACAACATTATTGTCTTGCAGAATTCAATAAAATTCCAATCAGCTACATTATTGCCAAATAAAATGATAAGATAGTTATTCTAAAATGTAGAATTGTTACATGATTCTTCTTCCATTTTCATCAAAATGGAATCTTACTTCTTTTAACTTTTCCTCGAACTGACCTTATCTTATTTCTCCTCTTAACTTCGTCCTTGACTTCAGTGTTTCAAAGTCTGAGTCAATTGAACAAATAAATGGAATTTAATAAATAGTTTTCAATGTAATGTCTGTGTCTCACATAATATTTAATTACAATAAAATTCCTAAGGAATGAATGAAATACCTAACTTTCAAACCGTCGGTATAAAATGTGGAGACTATAATACGACTATAAATGAAAACACTAGCAATAATAATGCATAGGAGTATTTTGAAACTATCGAGTAAGTTCTAACATCGAAATGAAAAAAAGTGATATTTTCAACCAAACTAAATAAGGCCCGGCCGCGCTAAATTTGCCAAAGATGTAAACAACAATGGCCGCTAGAAATTGAATAAAATCGATATACAAGAACATTTATTTTAAGTAATGTTTGTTTTCGTCTAAATCTCCGAGCTAACTAGACGAAAACAAACATTACTTAAAATTCGACGAGACGAGACGTTAGTAGTGTTGGGCCGACTGTGGGTTTTGCTGACTAGCCAACTAGCTATAGTGACTAAACTATTATTATTTGATTGATTTTTTTATACAGACATTAGTTATACGAAATTTTATTTATTGTCGTTTCCACCTTGTTTAGCCCATCTGAATATCGTAAATAGGAAACGTAGACATATTGGAAATATATTGGCAAATAAGTTAAGTAAATAAAATTAGCACGATTATTAACGACATTCAAAATCGAGGTCGCATTTAAATATTCCTAAAATTTAGAGGTTGAGGTTTACAGTTTAATCAGATTATTTAGTACCGTTTCTTACATATCTAAGAACGACCGATTTTTCGAGTATATGTTATTTTATGACTTTATTTTATTAGTTATCTCCATTAATTTTTATACTGAATATTTTCCTGGCTCTTCGCTTCGTAACTGTATTTTTTTACTCGGGTTCTTGATAAAATTATAAAAACCACTTAAAAGAAATCTAACGGCACTACTTAACTGAAAAATGCTGCGAAATAAATGACTACAGGATTTTCACATTGTATTCTATATATCGGAAGCCTTTGAGTTAGTTAGTGAGTTAGTCATAGAACACTTATTCGTAAATGAAATCGCTATAAAGGTTGTTTTTATTATCTTCAGCAAACAATCGAATCCAAGATATAGTAAATAATCACTTGCACATCTTTTATTATTCATAATAGCTTAAAACTCACTAGTAAATTCAAGCATACCACAAGGCTCAATTCTAGGCCCTTATATCGTTTTCTCAGTTCGGTTGGGCCTTCTCTCTTTCTTCTTTTCTCTAACGTGTTGGATTGTAGCCCACATAGACTCAGTGCAGGTTGGTTTATTTAAGATTAAATGCTATCAATTAATGGCGGTAGTTTACAAAAAATGTAGACTTACAGCTACCATATTTTCAATTAACTACCTTATGAAACTGTCTGGTAATAAAAGGAATAGGTATACCTAAAATAAAATAAAAGTAGACACAGAGTTCCCAAAACAATTTTGCGGTCAAACAAATTGCGTCAATACTTAATTAGTATTTATTAATTACGCCGTATGTGATCTTGACTCACACGCACATTTTTGTTAAATATTCAATACCTACTTTAGTTACAAACAAAGGCTTTTGAAATGTCATGTCATTTCTATAGCGAGGTTTATGAATGAGTTCACGCATAGGGTTACTTCAAAACATGAGTAGGCACGACATCTGACCTAATTTGGTTTACAAGCTAATATTTTTTACAAGAAAAACATTTTCAGTTCATTTGCTTACTACTGATATATTATATTTTGAACATGTAGGTATTGCACTTTTGCATGAATCAGCAGATTTTTTATTTGATAACCGACCGAAAATTTCAACACAGGGGGTCAAGAATCATGTACTGAATGCATGGTAACAGGTTCCACATTTCTCTGCCAACCTGTATATATATAATGTTACTAGCAGCGCCCTGCGGTTTCACCCGCATAAGTTTCCCTTGGGAATATAGGGATAAAAATATCCTATGTCCTTTCCCGGGACTCAAACTATCTCTATACCAAATTTCATCTAAATCGGTTCAGCGGTTTAAGCATGAAGAGGTAACAGACAGATAGACAGACACACTTTCGCATTTATATTATTAGTATGGATAAATGCAGTAGGGATATCCACAGCAACTGAAAATCGTTTGTTAATTTATTTCGTTCGTGAATAACACGTTCCCGCGTGTTATTCAGTAACTGGGTTGTGGAGGTCAGATAGGCAGTCGCTCCATGTAAAGTACTGGTGTTCAGCTCCATCGGGTTAAACTGCAAGTCATCCCTAACATAGTTGGGAAAATGCTAGGCAGATTGATTCGACTGAAAATAGTTTTCAGCATTTTCAGCCTACAGCTAATAATGGAATAAATTAATTTTGATTCCTATAATTTTATTCCTATTTAAATATAAATCAATTATGAGAATTCATTATTTAGGTACTTGTACTTAAAAGTTAATCAAGACAACGTTTTAATAATGTGTCGCGTTCATAGGGTGAGTCAGCCTTAGAATTTTTTACTAAAGATCTTTATGTGTCAGAGAACTTTGACTCAAGTATGCTAAATACTTAATTAGCTAAACATCAGGCGATACATAGACGATACGAATTACAAAAAAAAATGCGCCATAGCAAACCAGTTCCATGAATGAATAAAACGCATATCTTTTATTTCACAAAATCACAACATTATCTTTAAAGACACACCTACAGGGTCGAACTGAATGTTTTCAATATACCTAAGCAGGTATGTAAGAAAATCATGCATCTGAATTTTCTGATTTCCACATACTTCTAGAATTCTCATTAATTTTTGAGATTGTCATGTTCTTAAGCATGACGTACGACATAATTACGAAAATTAAAACCATAATAACCCTTGTTTGCAATCCGGTAATAACTTGGAACAAAACGTAGAAATAGTTCAAATGAGATTCTTCCTATGCTGACCTAAATATAATAAACAACAAATTATTTGTATTATTTTGACACAAATCACTAAAACGTGATTCATTTACATACGAAAGAGTTCAACGCGCTACGCGCTGTACCAATGAACTTTATTTTGAAAGTGTTAAAGTTGAATTTTGATTGTGTTTTATTCAGAGCTGTATTTTGTGGTTTCCCAACCAGTAGGGGTTTTTTAAATGTCGTGAACTTGTGAATGTGAACACACTATGGTTTTATTTGCAACTTCCTTGAACGAATCCTTATAACCACAATGTTATGAAATAAAAAGAACTTCTTAAACAAGATATATGGTCGTTGCCAGTTCATACAAAATTATATTGATAACATTGAGCCTGTATTTTTTAAAAGGGTAGCTAGAGGCGCACTACAGAAGGCCTACAATTCTCTAGCAATTTTTAAGTCCCAGTGGGCGAGTAGAGAAATTTAAGATGCAAAACCAAATAACACATTGTTCGACCTTGGGATCGAACTCAGGACCTCAAGGATAGTAGTCTCGCTTCTGACCAATAGTCTAACAAGGCAGTTTTTTTTTAAATATTCTTCATTCATCTTAATGAATTAATAACTAATGAATAAAAAAAAGTAGGTATCTAAATATGTTGAATAATTTTAAAATTGAACCAAGTTTACCATATTTTGCGAAGGAATTTATTTTATAAATGGCAAACAAAACATTTTTTTTCTAAACGTTGTATGGATCATCGCCAAAATACTTCCCCTTAAAACAAAATGGAAGCAAGTCTTTCATTACGGCATATAAATAAAAAGACAGATTAAATATTTATGAAAAATCTCTATATTGTAATTGTAATGTCGGGGAAAAAGATCTATGCCGCATTTCTAGAGGTATCTAACTGATATATGTAGGTGCTAATAAATTACAAGCTTCTGGGTGGTTTTTACTTTTAGTTATAGAAAATTATAACTCACAGGGGGCCTAGGATAGAACCTTGTAACACTAAAACACCTAGTATCTATCCCTGAATAAATCAATAAATTCAATGTTAAAATCAATTAATTTATTTCAAATTGTTATTATTTTTATTTACAAATCAAAATATTTACAATATTTAAAAGCGGTCTTAAAATAATAATATGTACAAGTATATAAAAAGGGAGGGGAAATAATCAAAGGGCATCAAAAAATTCGTCCGCATCGCTGTCAATAGGAAACGTGCCCAAAAGGCTGGCAGCATTGCCACGTTGTATGGCAATACTGATTCTTTGGCCAAAAAATAGGCCAGCCCTCTGGTCACGTGAAGAGTCGACCAACCGCTTGGCGATGTCTCGAAATACTAAGTGGCCACTCGGGCCCCATGGCCCTAGTGTTTCAACCCCAAACGGCTCAAATATATAAGTTCCAAAGAGATTGGAGTATTTGCGCCGTTTGAGGTTTTCCGCACCTGCAGCAGCCGCCCCGGCACAGCTAACCGTGCTTGGAAGATGGGATGGCGCAAGGGTGTCGACACACGTTGCATCCCACACCAAAGGCCTACCTACCTTCCAAGGCATTATGGTCATTCCGTCTGGTCTCTTACCATCGTCGCGTGCCAAGCCATTGGGTTCTAAAACAGCTGGCACCCCGGCGGTGACAAGGGCACGACGGATGATGTCATTGATGCTGGCATGCCGTGCTATCCGGCCTGCGCTTTTACTGCAGGATAAGCCATGGTGTCCGAGGCAGTCGACACCTTCACCGCATTGGCAGCGATGCGGAGCCACGCAAGGGGCGCCCAGACGCAAACAAGTAGCGAGCCGGAACGTGGTGTCAACCAGCAAAGTACCTATGTTGGGTGACGGTAGTGCCTGAAGCAAATAGGTACATAAAAGGCGCCTTTGAACGTCAAAATTTACAAAAAATAAATGATTCTATTCACCTCTTCCAAAGGGTAGTTTCGTATGGAGAAGAATGAGCATGAAACTCCACAGTTCAGTTCAATACAACAATAAGTAAAAATAATAAAAAATAAATCAATGACAGGTAAATTAATTATGTGATAGAAATATAGTGCTCACATATTTACAAATGTTGTAAAAGTAGATGATTTTTCTACAATTTTAACAAGTAATAATTGATTGTGTGCGTTTAAGTCATGTTTAAGTAATCACAGTATGTAAATCAATGTCATAAAAAAATTACAATTAAATTAGCAATCTGCTGGGCAATTGCGTAACACACTATCAGTAGCAATGGCTTTCATTTTGGCAGTTCTACAACATCCATTGCGTTATTTACGTTATTAAGCAGACACATTTTTCGAACATATGAAGCAATAGTTTAGCAACATACTTCAAAATGATTAGGATTTAGATTGATAGTGTGTTACGCAATTAGGATAACACTCAGTCAATGTGAAAATTATTACATCGATATTCAGCTGCTTATTTAAATAAAACTGGTTACTAAAATCTTCGTGCATAAATAGACAAGTAATGGTCAAGTCCCTGGGTAGCGGGATCGTCCGAGGGTAGCGGGATCGTCAGAAAGGGTTACCGCTGCCCCGGAACATAAAGGGCTAAGGAAGGAACACGGGTGCGTTTTAGTCAGTAAGAGTCTGACACTCCCTTCCGCTCCACCCAGACCGGGAGGAGTCATTAGATGATTAGATGATGAGTCATTAGATGAAAAAAAGGTCAAGCCCCGGGTAGCTCACCATCCGATCAGGACCAGGCCCGTGCCGGACGGTGCGTATGAAGGGGCCCGCTATGGCCGAAGCTTGCCGGGGTAGCGGGATCGTCCGAAAGGGTTACCGCAAAAGAAGGAAAGTCACTTGCTCTTACGGCCGCTGCGCGCCGCTGCTCTTTCAGTGGGGATTGACCCTAAATCTTCTGCCCGCGACTTCGTCCGCGTGAAATGTCTTGCTCGATTCACCCGTCGCATCGCATCGCCTACCCGTGCTATTACTTCTTTTTCGCTTAGCGTTATTTCTTACTTTTTTCATTTTCCTCGGCTCCTAAGGGACCTAGCGTGATGTTATAAATGCCTATAGCCTTCCTCAAGAATTGGGCTGTCAAATGCAAAAATAATTTTTCAAATCCGACTGGGTGTTCCAGAGTTTAGCGCGTTCAAACCAACAAACTTAGCTTTAGGATTAGTATATAGACAATAATTTAAAGACTAGGTACTAAAATAAAAGACTAACTAGCCTACTATACAAATAAATAAATTAAAATAAAAACCAAAGGACATTTAGGCGTCGAAGTTCGTCCGCATCGCTGTCATCCGGAAACGTGCCCAGAAGACTGGCAGCATTGCCACGTTGAATGGTAATGCAAATTTTTTGACCAAAGAACGACCCAGCCCTCTGGTCACGTGAAGTTTCGACCAGCCGGCGAGAAATTTCCTTAAAAAGGAGACGCGCGCTCTGGTCCCATAACCCGAGCGTTTCGACCCCAAACGGCTCAAAGCTGTAGTTGGCCATAAGGTTACAGTATTTGCGCCGCTTGGGGTCTCAGCAGCCGCAGACTACATATAGACTAATTCTATAATTTCACAAGATCAAAATACAATAAATCCAGAAATAGATTTCATTAATAAAAACATTCTTACTTAAATGTCAATACTGGAACGTGTCGGGGACGTGTAGTGATGTCCTTCGATATATTGTAATATCGATAGATCCGCTCACATAATGTTGTACACAACAATATCGACAGATGTGCGAAAAATGGAGGGAAACTGTAGGAGTAGGGAGACTATAATATTTATTATTATTTTATTTTTTTCATATACATTCGTTTCTATTTTGTGAATGTAAGAACGTTGTAGGCCTTGTAGCCTCACAGATGCTTCCATATTTTTATCATTTTTATTTTGTAAGTACCTCCCTAGTACTTGTTGACAGGCCTACATTATCCTCCCATACCTACAAAGTAATTTGATAACATTGTAAAAGCCATTTATTTTTAAAAGAGTCACCGCGGAGTGTCTTGCCGGCTCTTCTCCATAGGAAACGACCAATTGGAACCGTGCACCTAGCTTTTGACATTTTATAAGTGCCCATGTAGGTTTTATGTGAAATAAAATAATACTTAGTAAAGTTCTTGTTTTATCGTAAATCCAAAAATAAAATATGAAACAATCCGTGAAAAGTTTTTGGTCTAGTGGTCGCAAGCGCTACTGCAGATCATGAGGTCCTGGGTTCGATTCCCAGGTCCGGCAAAGTGTTAATGGGTTTTCTATCTGGAATTTCTCAATAACAGCCCGGAGTCTGGATTTGTGCCCGGTTAATGGCAAAAGACTCGCCCAATATTACATGGGACTTAAACATAACTGGCGAAATGTATTAGTATACAATTAATGTATTATACGTAAGCCTCTGCCTATCCCTTTGAGGATTACAGGGGTGATGTTATATTATTTAGGGCTGATTTTTCAATCATCTGATAACTTTATAATGATTGATTATATGAATTGTATATGCTGTGGATAACGGTGTGAATTTCACATTTATATAATATCATTGTTTATATTATTTGCGCAGATATAATGTGTTACTATTTGTTTGTCTCAAATAAATAAATAAAGATGTTTTTTTATTCGAGGAATAATTTTGAATGTCATACAAAAACTGTCAAACGTCAATTTTATTCCTCGAATAAAAGTTATTAGTCCGTTTACTTTGTCCCAACATCATTCAGTCTCTCAGCCACCCTACATGCCGGCAGCTCTCAGCCGGGTCGTTCGCGACGTTTCCTTTTCCCTGTGCGAGTGAAAACTGCTTTCTTATCTGACGATATCCAATCCGTAGGTACAGACGTGCACGTAATCTTAAGATATTCTATACTTAGGTGCATATTACGAACGATCGCGGACTTAAAATGTTTACCACCTTAAATGTAAATATTTTTAGCCCGTAACTGTACATGCATTCGAAGTTACGTTGTAATCTATGAAATAATCAAGTGTGTAGTCTTAAGTCTTTGAATCGGTCTAGAAACTGATATTATCGGGAATTGTATGAATGAAGTTGGATGACATCATTTTACTTACCTAAACTCATTCACAAAATCCCAAAATTCTATTTCACAATACCGGATTTTTGTTCTAAAAGTTTTGAAATATGATTTTCCGTTTAGGTTTGTGTCTGGGATGCTCACGGATGATAAATAAAATAATACCTAATCTGTTTATCTGAATAAATTTTTGAAGCTGACTTCTGGACTATACTATACTAAAACTATGTCCGTCTTTCTCTAACATACAAAACAAGAATGAGACGAAAGTTTTGAGCTGTCACACACGATATACTATCGAGATTTATTCACTTGACTAAAACTAGTATTACATCATCATTCATAATACTTCTCTATTAGTCGTCATCTCGGTAGTCACCCCCTTTCTAACCATATCATCTTTCACACAATTCATTAATCGTTTCTTTGGTCTTCCCCTACTCTTATAGCTATCGACAGTCAAACTCAAAACTTTCCTCACGACATTTTCCTCGGTGCCAGAAGTCATCATCTGCCTAGCCTTTTCCCAACTATGTTGGGGTCGGCTTCCAGTCTTACCGGATGCAGCAGTATAACAAGTATTACATATTTAGCTTATTTTAGTTTAGTCCTATTTGACAGCTTTAATTTTATTTTTATGAGATTGTATTTATATACCTAATTAATTTTTTATCTGCAAGTATTTTTAGTTGATGAGGGGGGGCTCCATACAATTACAGCGAATTGAAGGCTTGTCGAAAAGCACGTTCAGCCGTTGGTCGCTGCTGCCATTCGTTGATCTTTGACAGTCGTTACGGGTTGTCAGAAGCCCGAAAGTCTGACAACCGGTCTTATCAAGGGCTCTCGTGTTGTCGGTCAGATATTCAGTCACTCCATGTAAAATACTGGTATTCAGCTGTATCCCATTAGATTGGTAGCCGACCCCAACATCACAACATGACAACAAGGCTAGGCAGATTGATTTGACTCAAAAAAGTCAAGGCAACTAAATGTAGGTTCTATTTAGATATGTATTGCATGCAAGAGGGTGAATAAACAAATGGTCATTTGCTTCGTGTGACGTCAGTCTGTCACGAATTCACGATTTCGAGAATAAATCTGAATGATGCATCCCTGGCTTCGGCATATTTGTATACCTACTTCAATGAAATGCTAAAATGTTACAAGCCAATGGCACTTAGTCCCCCTAAAGTAGAGGTTAGTCCATTGTTTATTCTAGCATGGTTTTATTTTAAAAGCGGTATGCTGGTTGGCTGGATGAGAGTTGCCGAAAATCAAGCTGAATGGCGTGCGATTGGAGAGGTCTATTTTCAATAGTGGACTGATGTCGGCAGATGATGATGATGCATTCGCATGCCTATAATGTTCCCACTGCTGGGCCACAGGCCTCCTCTCTGTGAGAGGGAGTGGGCAGTATTCCACCACGCGGGCCCAATGAGGGTTGGCAGATGTCTCAGGTCTTCGAATTTTTGGTTCTAGGATATGCCGGTTTCTTCACCATGTTTCCCTTCACAGTTTTGAGAACAGACATTAAAAAAATGAAAGACAAGTAAAGAATGAAAAAAACGAAAAATATAAAATGAAAAAACATAATTTAGGTTTGTTTGTATCAGAAAAACGAAAGACTTTATGATGCAATAATAATCATTTTGTCTATAATGTTAGTCAAGGTTCTAAGACCAACTAACAATGAAGAAACACACGTATTAATTGCAAAATGCACGAGATACATACGACGCGTGTTTTTGTCGACGTGTTCCATTCCAACGCTATACATTGTGTCACTTACGACATAGCAGGGAATACCTTGATGTCGGTTAGTCATTGTGTAGGTACACATCATCTAATTAATTGCAAAGTGTATTGACTTCGAGATTACGATGATATTATGTAAGTGTTGTGTTTTTTTCATCATTAATCAATAAGTTACTGGTCACTGGTTAAAAAGAAAAGAAAGAAAGAAAATGCGTTTATTTTCGGCAAACATGACGCAGAGAAAGAACACAAACACAAAAAAAGGAGGGATAGCCCTCCTTTTAACCCCTTTTTTGGGTATAAGCCCAGCAGTGGGATGGTAGATGCTGATTATGATGATTATGATGATATTAGAACCTTGGGCTGGACATCGGATATTCATTATTAGGACCAGTCTGAGAGGACTTATTTTTGCTAACAGGAAAAATTGTAAACAAGGTATCATACATGTCATTATGTATGTTACTTAATGTTTTTAGCGGCATATTTTGAAACTTGCTTGTGCCCGCGGCTTCGCCCGCGTTGATGTCGGGACAAAAAGCAGCCTATGTCCGTCCTCAGGATGCCATCTATATCCTTGACAAATTTAATCGAAATCCGTTCAGTGGTTTAGGTGTGAAAAGGTAATATATAAATAGAGTTACATTCGAATTTTTTATTTGTTAAGTATGGCTGTTAGTTGACCTTTAGTAGAAGCTAATTTGACAGCTCAACGTATTTCTGTCCCTTTATTTATTTATTTTATTTAGGGCTGATGTTTCCAACGCCAGATAATTTTATCGGAGGAATTATTTTGATTTTTTGACAGTTCTTTCTTACAAAAACTGTGTCAAATTTATTCCACGAATAAAAATTATCTGTCGATTGAAAAATTAGATCTTAATCACTTATGTACACACATATATAAACAGACAAGAAAAAAAAGAACGGAAAAATGAGTACAAAGGTGGCTTATTTCTTAATATATTATTTGCAAGAAAAAGTTATTAAAATTCAGTACCTATAGCTTAATCGAAGCCAATTAGACTCGGAGCCATAATTATATAAACTAAACCAACTCGAACACATTTCTACGCAAGCATACACCCGTTATTAGAAAACAAGTATATATACTATAACTTAGATTTCTAGTTCCTAGTTTTCTAATCTATAAAATGCGCCTTTTTATGGTGTCCTCACTTGAACTAAGCTTATTAGGAATGCCGTAACGTGTTAATTGTAAAATTAGTGGAGATGCTTCGTTTCCCTGATTGCTAATTTATAGTAAAACTATTGGTAAAAGGTGTTTGTGTCAGATTTACATGGACAAAATGTACAATTGCGGACACAATTCAGAGAAGTATCTGCATTTTTACGTTGTATAAAGTTGTGGTGATTTGCAGGTTTTAGGAGTAGCTTTAAAATTTAAATCTACTTATTCCTTAATACAAACCACAGTCGCAAGATAATACAGTAGACAAAGTGTCAATACGTTATATAGTTCGGTAGCTATTAGTGTGGTGGTACATAAGCGGTGAGTTTTCACCGCAGTGCGTACGCGCATGTAATAGTAATGCACCCGTTTAGCTATGCACTCCGCGTCCCTACGCCTGCGCAATGTTCTGATATCCTCCATTTTACAATTACGATAGGTTCACCACGCCTTTTTTTCGTATACTTATTTAAATTTCTTTTTTACGTGGTTAGTATAATTTATTTGTAACATGCAGAATTTGCGCGAAAGACCTAAAGAAGGTGCTGGGACGGACTGGATGCGGAAGGCGGAGGACAGGGTGTTGTAGCCTGGGAGAGGCCTATGTCCAGCAGTGGACTGCAATAGGCTGAGTTGATCGTGCGGAATTTGTACTGCGTTCATGTCAGGATAATTTTACGTAGAGCGGCACTTTTTTAGAGGTATGTGTATCGTATAAAGTGTCGAGACGGCTCTAGCTAGAGCTTGTCGCTAAAGTCTATGTAATTTCGCTGAAACTGTAACGCAGACGTAACTTTTGGCATTGGACACAGAAGACAATGACCTCTTGCGAGGTTTTCGGCAGCCTGTGTCTGCGTTTAGAAACTGACTTTTGTAGGATGGATAACTTCCATGTATACATATTATAGGAGGCTAATTTTGTTTTTAAGTATTATTATAAATTACTGAAACTTTCAATTAATTTAATTGATAACACTTCCTGCTGCAGCTCAGAGTCTGGATTCGCGCCCGGTTGATGGCAATAGGCTCGCCCCCTATTACATGGGACTTCAACATAACTGGCGAATGTGAGTGTACTATAGGTAGGTAGGTACAGCTCTGTCTAACCCTTGCGGGATACAGGCGTGATGTTATACAGGATGATTTTTTTTACCGGTTCCAAATTTTTACAGGATGTTCTATCCATGAATATGAACAACTTTCACTATGGGGCCAACTCTGAAATCACGAAAAAAAATCTGCTGTTTCATACATTTTGGTCAAGTAGGTATTGAACGTTTGTTTCTTTTTTTATTTGTTTTTGTGTTGTGTGCTCCATATAAAAATCTTCAAACCCTTTTACATCACCATGATAATTATTATTATTTATATTGTCGATAGTTCATAGTAAACATGACAGGTGACAGCAGTTACGTGAATATGTTATGTATTAGCATTTACCTCTGTGTTTAGCAGTTCATTAAGTTATACTAGTATAGCCTCAGGCTTGAATAACTTGGCATTATTAATTTAAGAATTCAGCATGTTCTATGATCCAAAAATAGTTGTTCTGTTGCGACATTAAAATGCAGTCAATGCGGCCAAATGCGAATCGGACTCCACAAAGCATAAAAACGCCATAAAAATACATTTCTTGTATAGAGAGGAGACCCCTGTAATTTTTATTAACTTTATTTTATTATTATTATTTGTTTGTTGTTATAGCGCAATAGAAAAACACAATCTGTGAAAATTTCAACTGTCTACGTTTTATGGTTAATGAGATACAGCCCGCTGACAGACAGACGGACGGACGGACAGCGGAGGATTAGTAATAGGGTTCTGTTGGCACCCTTTGGGTACGGAATCCTACAAAGAACGCTCTATCTACTTTGATAGACCGTTCTTTTTTTATTTAGCATCTTGAAGGTCAACTTCACAGGTTGGCCGAAAACCTCATGGTTGTCGGCTGCTTAATCGGGCTATCCTGTGACTTAATATATTAATTAAGGCCTCTAGCCAGGGGTAAACCGTCCAAGAGTGACGACACTTAAGTAGATCCTACGTTCGTTTTACCTTAGGCAGTCAGTTTGGTGACGGGCTCATCTTTTTAAACTGAATTATATTTGCTTACGTATAGCTTGTGCCTAGACAAAAAAGAAGCATAGAACTTCAGGGATGGGTTTTTGATACATAGGCCCTCTTACATCACAAATATGCATTTAGCGCTAAACAAATTTCAAACAATGTTCTATTTCTGTGAATCGTGTGAAAATGACATACAATGCTTTTGACTTCTGAGCATGCTGTCGGTGCAGAACCGTAATTTTTCGCGCTTCCTCTTTATCTTCTCCGTCTAGCTAAACCTTGATCTAAAAATGGTAGTCATTAGTTCATAACATAAAATGATGTTTAAATGTTTAGCGCTAAACGTATTTATTGATTTGTGGTAAGATGTGTTCCTTCGTTGATCATATTCCCACTTATCTTCATGTAAAACGTAGCTATTGGGTAGTCTCTGGTATTTTAATTTAAAATAAAACCTCCTGGGAATACGTCATGCTTGTTATTTATGTATGTTCCTTCTGGCAGCCAACTTGTAGCCTCTGCCAATAGAAAAAAGTCGTGAGCAATAGATACATATTGAACTTTCTTGGAAAGTATTGCGTAGTTAGTTTATTGCAGGCAAATGGCTAAATCAGCTTTTTGATAATGTACCTAGTATTTCTTAAAACGATGTTTTAAAAGGATGCTTTTGAGTTAACCATCTTTATCTTCACTCTATCAGACAAACAGCATAGTGCTTGCGTAGCTTTAAGTATCAGCTCTCGTGAAGGTTCTGTTTCAATGCCCCTAATATTACCATAAACACAGCTCTTCATAGTTGAGCAATGATGGCCCTATTGTAGTTCCCTGTGGCAGTCCCATCTCCTTTAGTACATAATGTTTTAAAGAAATACTCAGTTATTAAATCAAGATGATAAGCAGCAGTTTCTTGTTGTTTGCTAATTACAACGCACTGCGATGATCAACTCATGCACATTGATTTGGACATTTTCTTCTTTGTTAACTTATGATCTTTGGAGTCATAGGCCGTTCCTTGATCTGCACTTAAAGTTAATACCTAAATCTACGGTAGGTTTTGTGTGTCAGTTCTTAAGCAGTGCCCGGTTATACAGAATTACGTGTGTTTATTTGTTAACTTTTCAATGGTAAACCATTTGGACAGCAATGCTTTAGCTTTATTGAACATGTCAAAGATCAAAATCGTGAAAATATGTAGGTATTGTTTACAAATAAATAGATGACCTGTTACGAGAATTTCTTGAACCTTGTTGGATGTAATTTCATTATGAAATCTGCTTTCAGTAGCTTTCTAGAGCCAGTAGATATAAACCAACACACATCCTGGTTTCGTTGGTAAAATAAGACTTGATGTAGATTTAAGGTAATTGTGTTAAGCTCGGCTAAATTGTTAGTCTATGAAAATTTAATGTTTTAGGAAGCTGTTTTCCAAAAACATTGCATGGAAAATCTAAGCGTTAATGTTAATTTTCTAAATGTGAACAAGTGCTTTGTCTTCAGTTTAAATACAAAGATTGTATAACGAGTGAAGACTAGCTAGGTGGACAGACGACCTTAAGAAGGTGGCTGGGACAGACTGGATGCGGAAGGCGGGGGACAGGGTATTGCGCAGCCTGGGAGAGGCCTATGTGCAGCAGTGGACTGTGATAAGCTGAGTTGATAACTACTTAATCTTCTGACTCTGAAATAGCAACTTACGTCAATACCTGCGATGCTTCTGCAACAGCCCATAGGCGGTGGTAAAAAGCTCTTAGAGATGAACCGCCCGCTTGTTTACCATCTAGTAACCTATATGCATCTATCTATTCAAAGTATAAGATTGTACGGTGCAACCGCACATTCTGAAATTCAGCAGTTCACGCCACACATTAATTGCAACTCATAATAATCAGTTCGCGTTGGGCTATCAAGGCAGCCAGGCGTTCTCGTTACAGCCAACAAGGGTTGCGTCACTCACTTTATTTCCACACCATCAGTCCATTAAGCTTATTTTACCTATAAGTACCTTTGGGACAATACAGTAGTGTTTCAGTACTTACCTTCTTTTATTCTATTCATCCCTCATCTAAAAGTAATGTATGGTCTAGCAAGGAATCATACAAAGATAAAGTCGCTTTTTGTGTCTGTCTCTGTGACCGCTTAGATCTCCTAAACTACACAAATAATTTTGATTAGACCATTCATTCCAAGGTTTATAACACATTCTTAAATTATATAGCACAGAAATCTGATCGTTTTGACATGTCGTCATTCTACCCGTGCGAAGCAGGGGCGGGTCACTAGTACCTAATAAAAATAGAAATAAAAGATTCCTATGTGCGACAGCTTTCGCTGCGACAAAAAAGTCGTGTCGACTGCAACTATCATTCGCTTCTGAGAATGTTTACTAATATAGATTTGACGTAAGCGCTCAAGTAATAGCGACGGTGGCGTTAAGGAGAGAGTGCAGAGTAGTCACTTAAGATGCGCCACCTAGCTTTGTTTAGATGCATTTTTGCATAGAGGAAACTGTGGAGTCGAAGATTAGTAAATAAAACACTTTTTGTTAAAAAAAAATGCTGTTATTTGTTTGGTTAAAGATGAATGAACAAAATCCATACTCATATTATAAATGCGAAAGTGTGTCTGTCTGTCTGTCTGTTACCTCTTCACGCTTAAATTGCTGAACCGATTTATATGAAACTTGGTATAGAGATAGTTTGAGTCCCGGGAAAGGACATAGGATAGTTTTTATCCCGATATTCCTACGGGATCGACACTTATGCGGGTGAAACCGCGGGATGCTGCTAGTACTTAAATAATGCCCCCTTTTTTCAGCAGAGCTTAAAAAATACGTCTTTGAACACAAATTATACTATTATGTTTAGCCATAGTTAATATTAAACAAAATCTGGGTCAGTATGATAACTATTAGGAGAATCCCATAAGATATACTATGCTCGCAATTTTTATTGAGGAAAATAGTAATTACAATGAATGTAATGTCTAATCATTGGGCTTTCCGGTCATGCATGCATTATGTTATTAATTAAAGTTCCATACTCAATGAAAAATTTCCGTAGGAAAATATAATTTATGCTACAATTGTTCAGGAATCCCCGAAAAATAAAAAGTAGGATTTGGTTCTAAGCCCGTTCAGCACCCCTAATTGCGTAACGCACTATCAATCACAATCTGAATCATTTTGAAGGATATTGCTAATCCATTGCTTCATATGTTCGAAAACTTTGTCTGCTCAACAACGTAAATAACGCTATGAATATTATTGTACTGTCAAAATGAAAGCCATTGCTACTGATAGTATGTTACGTAATTACCCTGCTGGATAGTATTTGGCACTCTTTGTCTTTTATTTTTAATATTAGGGGCAAGAGGTGGAAAAGGCGCAGTGATTGCAACTTTAATTACTATTATCAGGACTTATATTTTGTTCCAAGTTACTAAACAATCGATGGACATAATATTTAATTACTTACATTTTGTTTTTATTTTATTATTACCACTGGCTTTTAGATGTCTAAAGAAAAACAGATTTTTCAAGATTTGTACCAAGGAAAGTAAATACCTATTTTCCTTTAAAATAGTCCCTCTTTGTCAATTCATCAAAAATTACCTTTAATTAAAAAAAAAAAACTGCCACGAAGCTCGCAAGCTAAGCGACTCGGTCTACCGTGCGCTAAAAGTGGGTTAGCGCAAGAAAGCGTCGCGTCGCACCGCGCATGCCCGAACTGCCCACCTGCGCGCGCG
Source organism: Hydraecia micacea (assembly GCA_914767645.1). Lineage (NCBI taxonomy): Eukaryota > Metazoa > Arthropoda > Insecta > Lepidoptera > Noctuidae > Hydraecia > Hydraecia micacea. The sequence continues at coordinate 5,056,185 of OU611798.1, forward strand.
ACGTATCCACGCTTTTTACTATTTTGTTTTATGACTTTGTAGGTCTGTACTAGCTAGTTTGAAACTTTGAATATAGGATATTGTTTTATGCGCCAGTAATTATTATTGTTTTTAACGCACTAAAAGAGTTATGAATATAAATGTTGATGGATGGAGAGGGAGAGGAAGGCCAAAGAGAAGATGGATGGATTGTGTGAGGAATGATATGAAAGAGAAGGGAGTGAATGATAACGTGACGGTTGATAGGGCAGAATGGAAGAAGAAAACGTGTTGCGCCGACCCCGAGTAACATGGGGCAAAGGCAGGAAGCTGATGAATTAAAAAAAAAAACATTTGAAATAGAGGATAGTCTTATGTTTTTAAAAGCTTTGCATCATCACGATACACTCTCTGTGTATAATAATTATAACATTTAGTATGTCGTGATTACTCGTGATGATGCAAGAAAAGTTTTGGTGTGATGATGCAGTGTCACTAGGCCAGGTAGGCAGTCGCTCCTTGTACAGTACTGGTATGTAGCTGCATCTGGTAAGACTGGAAGCTGACCCTAACTATGAAAGGGCTAGGTAGATGATGATGTCATCCGGACCATAAAAACGAATCGATTGACACCTCATTTATCAAAATTGGACGATTAGTTTAGACGCTGCGGTGGAACATACGTAAAAACAAACAAGCATACATACATAGACTACAAAAAACATACTTAACTCTTCCTTTTGGCTCCACCGTACTCGGGTAAAAAGGATAGGTATCCTGCATGGGCTAGGTCACGCCTATAAACCCGCCCATAGTGACGTTAGTCCTATTGTTTATAATAAGTAGCGGGTTTCTAGTGGTTTACTTAAGAGTTATGTATTTATTGCGCAGTTTAGGTACAGTAGCCTGAAAACTACGTAACAAAGCCGCAGACATTAAATCATTATTTAGTTCTATTTCAATTATACGGAGAAATGTTATTGTTTTTGACGTTTTAGCCATATTTAATTGGTGTAAAAGTGGTTTGACGTTACGTTAGTGGGAACTTATTGGAAGGTAAGGAAGGAAGGGAAGTTTGTTGACGTATCTCCAATTCTTGGTAAAGAATGGTCATAATTACATAGTTATATTTTCTTATTGATTATAATGATGTAATTGTATTTCAATTTTTTAATTAGGTATTATATTCCTAAAAGTGTTTAGTTTAGAAATAAGCTAAATATTGGTTACGTTTCGCTTGAAACAAGAAAGAAAGAAAGACAGAATGAAGGTAAGAAAGAAAGAAATAAATAAATAAAGAAAATATATTTATTTAATCCAGGTTAAGGCACAGAATATTCACACAAAACAAAAAAAAAAGTGTTGTATGCCTCTTTATTTATTTGTTTAAAATAAATAAAAACAAGTTTATGATTAGTAGCTTCTCATAGATAAATTAATGCTTGGAATAAATAAAAAAAATGTTTTTTTTCTACTATTTCCTAACATATTTATAGGCTCGCCCCTATTACATGGGACTTAAACATAGCTAGCGAAATGTGGGTGTACTATAGGTACACCTCTGCCTAACCTTTCGGGGAAACAAGGCGTGATGTTATTGTATTTAAATTTTATTTATTCTGAAGAACAAACAATTACAAATTATATATTATCAGTACATACATAGAACATAAGGAGTTATACAAATGCGCAACCAACAACGTTCTCCACAGATACACAAATAGACAAAGACAAAGTTGATAAAGTTAAAGTCGGGCAGAATAGTACATCATCATCATCATCATCATCATCAGCCTATAGCAGTCCACTTCTGGACATAGGCCTCATAGACATAAGTACATGATACACATAAATTACAGCTAAGTACTAAGGAACACTAAAGACTCAGTATTATTCACATAATTTTTTGTGTCGAGCAATATGTTTCTATAATATGTTATGTTATCTTTATAAGGTTTTGCTTCTATTCCATGACTTCTAATTTATTCAAATTCCATGCAATTTTATGTTAGAACCTATAGCCTTACTATATGCAAGTGCAGGTAAATAGGACATGGTAATATGGGTTTCTGGCACGAAGCCTTGAGGCACTAGACGTGCCAGCCACACGTAAAGACCCAACATATATCATGGTACAATAACATAAATTTAAGCGAAACCTTTTATGGGCTATAAATTGTCATACTTTTAATATTGTGCGCAACAAAATATAGTGCTTCGGTTGTATCAAAAACAGGACTTATTGCGAGAGAATTATTTTGGCGTTGGTCATTTTTAGCCTTTTGCAGTATTTTTCTTCAATCAGTCTCCTACCCTTATCCAATTTATTTGGGATCGGCGTAACATGTCTTTTTCTTCCATACTTCTCTTCTCTATTAATCGTCATCTCGGTAGTCACATATCATCATTCACAAAGTCCATCTATCGTTTCTTTGGTATTCTCCTACTCTTATAGCTGTTGCATCCTTTTTCTTCAATCCAGGACCTAATTTATTTAAGTCCACATTAAAAGAAAGTTTTTCCGGATGATAGATTGACGGCTGACAATGGAGAATGAAATAGGAAAAAAAAATGCATCCCAAGACTAAGTAACTTGGGACAAAGCACGCAGAAGGAGGAGAAAGTCTCCCAAGAGACAGCAGTTGGTCTGCCACGGTGACATTTCAGATCTATGTAGCTATGATAAGTACAGTCAACTACATGTCCATATTTTCCATGGTAACAATTTCACTTTGAATAATCAGCCTTAACGTTCCCACTGCTGGGACACAGGCCTCTCTGTGAGCGTGCCCAGTGTGGGATGGCAGATGTCACATGTCTTCGATTTTTTTTTTCTTTGAGGCCGCATTTATTTCGTAGCAGCAATAGGGGGTCCGGGGCTTTAATAGTTCCAGTGTGGCTAATGACGTGCGCTTGATCATACTAACTATATTGTGATGAATTCGCATTACTCTTATTTACTCAAATACTCTTAGTAGCTGAAATGGGCCCCGTGAATGGGGCCCGTGGCTAAATGATAACAGCCGCACAGGTTGATCGATCAGGTTAAGCTACGCTTGCCGCGGTTGGTCTGTGGATGGGTGACCATCTTGACATACCGAGACCCCTCCGTGCCTCGGAAAGCACGTTAAGCCGTTGGTCCCGGCTGTCATTCGTGGATCTTTGACAGTCGTTAAGGGTAGTCAGAAGCCCGAAAGTCTGACAACCAGTCTTACCAAGGGGTATCGTATTACCCAGTAACTGGGTTGTGGAGGTCAGATAGGCAGTCGCTCCATGTAAAATACTGGTATTCAGCTGCATCCGGTTAGACTGGAAGCCGACCCCAACATAGTTGGGAAAAGGCTAGGCAGATGATGATGACTTAGTAGCTGAAATGTGCTGGACAGTAAGTACGTGAACCTAGAGTCGAGTTACTCCAAGATCTAGAATTTTTCTATATATGCATTAAAAAAGTTCAGACTGATTCATACATACATAAACTCACGTCTTCATCCCATAGGGGTAGGCAGATACTACACAACGACATCTGCTACGATCCTTAGTGTGCAAAACACACGAGGGACACGCGTCGACGACAGAGGCAACTGCAACCATTGACGCGTGTCGGCCACAGCCGTCAACGCGGGTCGGACACAGCCGTCAACGCGGGTCGGACACAGCCGTCAACGCGGGTCGGACACAGCTGTCAACGCGTGTCGGCCACAGCCGCCAACGCATGTCAGCGGCAGCCGTCGACGTGTCGGCAGCTATCGTCGAAAACGTGTCGATCGTGTATTTGAGAACAGTGCTCAAATACACGAGTGGCATGTTGACGGTGACGCCGACGGTTGCAGTTGATTCTGTCGTCGTCGTGTATCGCTTGCGTGTATGCACACTTACATACTCCTTTTACTTCATTTAATTTCATTCATCTGTTAGTCGAGTTTCTCCAAGTTCTAGAAATTTCTATAGGTATATGCATTTGAAAAAGTTCAGACTGATTCGACTATAATAAAATGATTAATGTCAAACGCAGTCATTTAATTACCACTTCGATGTTGACTTTCTAATTATAATTGAATCAAACGTGATTCTCGTCACTTGACAATAAAACTAAACACTAAAAACAAGTTGCAATTATCAAGACGAGAAAGTATTTTATCTTTAACTACACATACATTTGTCGCTTATATATCAAACTAGATTCTGCCCACGACTTCGCGACTCGCTATGATTCGTTTTCGCTTAGCACCTTTCTGACCTTTTTGTTTTTGCTCGGCTCCTAGAGTGATATTTAATAGCATATAGCCTTCCTCGAGAATTGGGCTATCAAACGCAAAATTAATTTTTCAAATACTACTGATGGCCAGAGATAACCCTCTTCAAATAAACTTAGAAATAAACAAATTTTACATCTTTATAATATGATATAGCACCCCCGTTAGGGGGAAGCACCAGGGTAGCTAGAGGAATTCAAAATTTCTTACGTTTTTTGTAATTTGTCCTATAATATGCGGCCGTTCAAGTATGTTCAAGCACTACGCCGGCTCAGTGCGGGATGGTAGATGTCACATGTCTTCGAATTTTTGTATTTAGGTTTCCTCACGATGTTTTCCGTCACCGTTTTGAGAACAGTGGTGATGAAATTAAATACACAAAGTAAAGTAGCTGCCTGGGTTCGAATTCACGACCTACAACTCGTAAATCGGAGCCGATACCACTGGGCTACCACTGGTCAGATTTGTGCCCGGTTGATGGCAATTTACATGGGACCACTGTTAGATACTCGTAGAACTTAAACATACATATCTAGCGAAATGTACCCATCTAGGTCCATCCCGACCCTTGCTCGAGCCAGCCCGCGCCGCCGAGCCTGTAGTTTTAAATTCGTCCCTAAATAATTCCTAAAAAAAATGAGTGTTTTTTAAGAAAATATCTAAGTTTGTAATAAATAGGCAATTAGAGTAAAATGGGTACCCTCGTTTTAATCGTCATTAAATAGGCATGTTTTTTTAATACAGGGTAATTTTTTGGTAGTACTTTTTTTTTTCAGTAAGGTTCTAAAGTTACAAATAATTTTTCGTGAGACTTAAAAGATATTGCAAAAAGTGCCAATACTCATAAATCATGGTACCCACTGTCATAAAAGCACTTTTGTAGTGATGATACTTTTTTTAGGGTTCCGTACCCAAAGGGTAAAAACGGGACCCTTACTAAGACTCCACTGTCCGTCTGTCTGTCTGTCACCAGGCTGTATCTCATGAACCGAGATAGCTAGACGGTTTAAATTTTCACAGATGATGTATTTCTATTGCCGCTATAACAACAAATACTAAAAACAGAATAAAATAAATATTTAAGGGGGGCTCCCATACAACAAACGTGATTTTTTGATATATGTAGGTAGTTTTAAATATTGTACGGTGGTACGGAACCCTTCGTGTGCGAGTCCGACTCGCACTTGGTCGGTTTTTTTTACTGCATATAACCTCAACTATCGCCCTGTTCCGTTTGATCCAAAATTTTTTACCCAACCTGTAGAGGACACCTGGACACCATTATTGACAACTACTGCTAAGTTAGGTATGTAAATTTAGCGTGTTGATTCACCACCTGCAATGTGTTCTACTGACGTAAGATGTGCGTATTGGAAATTTGGATAGGAAAATAATAAAAAAATAACATAGTAGCTACATCTACATCATGTTACCGCAAAGGTAAAGTGTGACCACAGATTAAAAAGCTGTGGTTTGACGTGCGACGGACGTGGAAGAGGTCCTTGTAAAAGAGTTTATTCGGGGAAGAACTATCATTAGGTTTTACGTATTTCTGACACCAATCAGCGTTGTGTGTTGGGTGCCGGGAAAATTACAGGCATGAGATTCCCACCGCCGACGACGAGGAAGCGACAAGCTTACAACTATTTTTCTCGCTCAAGAAATGTACAATCGCTACGATACGTACGTATCGCCGGCCAGTGTGAGCATCTTGCGCAAGAAAGCGGCACCACTGCTGCACAGAGTGCGTGTGAGTAGCAACAGCATCCTGAGTGTGATAGCGGACAGGTATGACTGTCCGTTCTTCAAAAATTGTATGCGTTTATGTGTGAACTAACATACATAGTTTTAAGCATTATTGTTACTAACAAAATGGATCATGTTGTCTGAAATATAAATAGTAATAATAATTAACTACTAAATGCTAGTTGATACTAAATTAGTTGTTTAGGTATTAAAACGTGCGGAGGGACGATTTTTTTTGATCCAGTATTGCCAGCTAGTTATCTGGAGTATTATGCCCGAACACCTAGTGTCTGTGGCGACACAGGGTATACGAGAACATTATGATGCCAGTATATCGTGATAAAAATCTTAACCGGTAACAAAGTAGGTAGAAAGGACGACAGAAAATTGCGTTTATTGTCCAAAAAAAAACCACTCCAATATTACAGGAATCTTAAATTGTATATTATAAGTATATTCTAGTTGCTATTCCACCAATTCGCACTAAGCGTTTGCAAATGTCCTTTATAATGCGCACAGCAAAAGAGTGGAACTCTCTAACCTGCGTCTGTTTTTCCGAGCGCTTACAACCGAAATCTCTTCAAAGTGAGAGTGAACAGGCTTCTTCTGGATAAGCTCGCTCCATCGTCGACTTTGTCTCTGTCACCTTTGACCTAGACTAGAGTCAAGAGCAAGTCCATTTCAAATAAAAAAATTCACTGACAGGCACCGCACAGCCTAAACGGCTGATCTAAATTTTGTACAAGAGTCCCTTTTATAACGAAAGTGAGCAATAGAAAGGCTTTGTGATAAATCATTTCTTGGTGGATTTTTATAGATATGGAGTTAAATATGGGATATGAAAGTTGTATGGAAGTTTGTCATTTTTGCCGATGGGAAATCCCTTCGGGCGCATGACTTGTACAGCTAATTTAATGCTTGTACCCAAGGGACCTCAGCATAATGCAACTCAAAAGGAATGAGGGTTTTCGCTCCAAACCGGACGTTTGCGGTCCGGATCCTTTGGCGTCTGAATGACATTGACAAGGGGCGTTGTTAGTAAACATTTAGTGAAATTGTATTAACAAAAGAAAATGGAGGTGTTAGTCCAGATTTGGGCTACGCGCACTGACCTTTAATGAACAAGTACGCTGGACTTCATACTATCAATGACAATTAGATTTTCGCCATTTTGGCGCTGACAGCAGCGTGAGGGTCCATGGAACGAATATTTTTGACAGCCAGTTTTACAAGATGCGCATACTCTCATGATAAAAATGCTCTAAATCTTTCGTAGTAAACATAAAATACTTACACAAAAAAGTCTTATTCCACGATGTAGACATAAATCGCCAGAGACGTACCAAATCAAAACGACGACGGCCATTTGCGGCAATGTGTCAATTTTAGTTCCTGCGACTCTCGCGGGGCGCTTTTAATCGGCACAAAAACAACTGTCATTTCGTATACCTAGTATATTTTAGTCCAGCATACTTGTACAACATAGGTCAGTAGCCACGCGCCAAAATAACCTTATACAGCGTTTTACAGACGCTAGCACATCAAGCTACCCGAAACTTTAAAATTTTCCCAATCAACTTTGAACCTTATGCTTTAGCTATAAAGTTGTAAATCTATTAAAGAGACAGATTGTAGTAGCTTGATGTGTCTGTACTAGCATAAGCAGTCTATAATGTTCCCACTGCTGTCCACACAGGCCTCCTCTATGTGAGAGTAAGTGAGCCGTAATCCACCACGCGGGCCTATTGCGGGTTGGTAGATGTCGATGCCGAATTTCTCACCATATTTTCCATCACCGTTTTGAGAGCAGTGCTAACGAAATTATTTACACAAATGAAAGGCGCCTGCCTGGGTTCGAACCCACGACGTACAACTCGTACAAGTCGGGGCCGGCCGATACCACTGGGCCACCACTGCTCTAGTGTTATACTGATGAGGACGAATCTGACGCTGCGATGAAGAAGCTAAATTAATATTCAAAAGATTCTTCCTTCCTCGAACATTGCCTCTTAAACTGCAATAATGACGCTGTCTCGTATTTCCCTCTCTGACGTATACTGACTATTATACAATAATAATAATGAAACAATCGTTTTCCTCCACCTTTATGTAGCCATCTTCATAACAATAAAACCTATTTTAATTACTAATTTATTGACTGTATGTTGTTTACTTCCTCGAGGGATCCATTGAGGGTTTTATACAAATATGACGTGTTTTTAATACTGGCCATTCATAAACATGAATACATACAAACAAATTTCACGCCTTGTTTCCCTGAAGGGTTGGGTAGATGTGTACCTATAGGACACCCACAATTCGCCAGTTATGTTTCATCATCATCATCATCATTTCAGCCAACAGACGTCCACGGCTGGACATAGGCCTCTCCCAAGTACCGCCATTTTGACCGGTTCTGTGCTTCCCGCATCCAGCGGATTCCAGCGGCCTTCATCAGGTTATCGGTCCCAGTCAGGCGGTGTGGGACATCCAGCAACCCGCACTGGGCCCGCGAGGTAGCCCACTCCTTCTCAAAGAGAGGAGGTCTGTGGAACGTTTTTTGCAATTTGCAGGTCATTAGTTGATACTAAAAGAAAATTTGAATTTCGCGGTATTTTTAATACGTTTGCAAAAAAATATAAATGAAGATTGATTACAATGAAATTATTAAAAAATATATATATTTTTGTTGCTAAATGGGCCTGCTCTTGACCTCGATCACGCCTGATGGAAAGCGATGGATGAGGTCTATGATAGAATGGGCGTGCCCAGAAGATGCTTGCTAAAATGCTAGTTTAAAGGTTTAATGCCCGTTTTCACCATCGTTCCCTCAAACACTCCTTAACTAAGAGTCTCTTAACATAAGAGACTCCTTAAATCAGCCCCTTACCCATATGTTTTAGGACCATAAGTGTCCCTTAGGTGATGGTGAAAACGAAACTAACACTTAAAATTTCTTAAGGTCTCCCTAAATTTAAGAAACGATGGTGAAAACGGGCATCAGTCTACCAAACCACCTTGATAACGAGGCGTAGGATTATTTAAATTGACTAATTTTGCTAGCGTTTTTGATCACTTCTCCAAATAGCTAACATCATCGTGACTTAATCGTCCTAGCACAATCACAGGGAATTTTACAATACAAATAGGGACTATAGTTTAGTTTCTTGTTTGTCTATCCTGTTGACAATTATGTATTCTATGCTAGAGTAATTTCACCACGTGTTTCTTATTAGCGTGTCGATGGCAATCTAAATTAAGTCAGCCCTGAGGGACAATTCTATTTATTTATTTTATTATTTATGTACACACAGAAAAATACATAAAGATATGACATAATTAAGATTTGAGTACAAAGGTACCTACTGCTTATATTCTATTCTATTGCTTAGGTTCTATATTTAAGAACGCATTTTAATCTCATTCCCGTTATCATTTCAGCCGAAATACGTCCATTGCTGGACATTGGCCTCCCCTCAAGCATCGCCACTTCGACCGGTTCTGTGCTTCTCGCATCCAGCGGATTCCTGCGGCCTTCATCAGGTTATCGGTCCCAGTCAGGCGATGTGTGACATCCAGCAACCCGCACTGGGCCCGCGAGGTAGCCCACTCCCTCTCAAAGAGAGGAGGTCTGTGTCCTAGCAGTAAGGACATTATAGGCTGTTTATGCTAGCAATAAGATTGGGCCCATTCCTGGGCCATTTTCCTTGACCGCACATTCAATCAATTATTACATGAATTAATTTGTGAGGAACCGAATTACTTGATGTTTGATGAATACTTCCTATTAATAAAGTCAAAGACCAGATATTCAGTTTTTTCCTTAATTATTTTAGTATATTGATAGTGAAGTAGGTATATCCGTAACAATTTGGTGTTTTAATAAAGTTCTGGTTTTCTGGCGCTGTTTTCCTTTTATTTAGCTAAGTAGGGGAATAACCTAATATTTAAACGGGGACTGTTATACATTAGACTGGAAAATGGTTTTAAGCTGCAGAGCTGAAATCAGTAGCCAGTTTATCGATGAGTTTATTAACGCGTCGACAAACTGGCTACCAGGACCTCATCTGTGTAAGAAGTACAGACGCCAGCACATCAAGCTACTCGAAACTGTTAAATTTTCCCAATCAACTTTATACCTTATGTTTTAGCGATAAAGTTGAAAATCTATTAAAGGAATTTGACAGATTGTAGTAGCCTGATGTGCTTGCGTCTGTACATAGCTGTGGGTAGTTATTAATAAGTTTCCTGCAATTATTATACAAGTTTAATTAAGTACTAAAGGTCCTCGTTAAGGAATAATTTTATTTATTGTTTCTGATTTTTTTTTTGAGCCATACGAAACTGCATTTTGGAAGAGACAACTAAAATCAATTATTTTTTTTTGTAAATTTTGACGTTTAGAAGGGCCTTTTATGTGCCTATTTGAAATAAATGATTTGGAATGCGTTGCTACCTATAAACAAAGTTCAAAGGTCTTATGCCTGTATTTTTATCACAGTAGGTAACTAGTTTCTGTCCGCGACTTCCTCCGTGTGAATTTTTTTGTTCCTCTGACCCACCCCGCCGCATCGCGTCGCCAGCCCGCACTATACTTCATTTTAGCTTAGCGTTATTTCAGTTTGTTTCTTTTTACTCGGCTCCTAAGGTTCCTAGCGTGATGTAAAATAGCCTATAGCCTGCTTCAGAAACCGGTCATCATATACAAAAAGAATTTTTCAAAGCCGATTGGTAGTTCCAGAGATTAGCGCGTTCAATTCAAACAAACAAATTCTTCAGCTTTATTATTAATAAACAACAACAACTTGTCAACTTGTTTTTTCTTCGTGTTTGTGTACTTTTTATGCGTCATGTTTACCGCAAATAAACCTATTTTCTTTCTTTCATAAATAGAAGATAGATAGATAATGCTTGGAGACAGAAACATGTTTGATCATAGAGTTTACCCGGATAAGCCCTTTCACAAAGAGGTTTACCATCACTCAATTTTATGCTTATTGATATAATTGTGTAAACACAGCACTATATAATTGTGTCAATACTAATTAAATTGGCCTCTGAACTGTTAACTGTGCAGTAAAATGAACGTATGGCTCAGTTACACGGAGACAGTTCCTCGCCTCGAATAGACGATTAACGAAGAGAGATTGAAATGTTGACTCGTGTACTCGTACTCGCTGAAGAGTTTGTTGCGTGACTTCTTCTTCCCAGCTAAAGCACTAGGAAGTGGTGAAGGGCGGACGTTTTGAGGGACTGGCTCATGCACTTTGACGTTCGAAAAGTGCTGATTCTCAGCCTAGTTTGAATAAATGACTTTTGATTTTGAAAAAAGAAACTCTAAAGAATCTATTTATATGCCCAGTTTGGTAACAAAAACATGCTACCATTGGTTAGCAAAAATCGGCCTATTTGTCGACTAGCAAGAATTTACTCGCCCGAAATGGGCGAATCGACACTTTAAAATAATTAATAAAAAAAATCTATAGGCGACTCGCACAAAGTTTATTAATTTGCGAGCAAGTCGACATCTTCAGAAATATGTATTAGGCAATTGGTACATTTTGAATTTTATGCAATTAAGTTAGTTATAGATAAAATTGAAGATTCGCCCGATTCGGGCGAGTAAATTCATGCTAATCGGCCAAACAGCCAGAAAATCAGCAGGCGAGGCTCGCATCGACGTCTCGCCCGTCAGTTGAGAAACTGTCCTCGTATGAACGAGCCTTTATTCTCAGAAAACACACCCACGTTTGATAGCCGGTACTGGCTCGCGGATACAGTAACTGGTGTCCATCAAGGCCCTTCACATTAACTTGGGGTTATGTAATGGATGCCTCCGCGCCTCCGGTTGGCGCCTTGCGGTCTGTTCCGTAAAGGTGACCCCTTCGTAAGTAAAATTGAAGTCGGTATGTATGTAAATTCGAATATCGGTGTGATCAAGGCCGCAGAAACGATGCAGGTCGTAATATTAAGTCGTTTGGTTCATTCAAAAGTATTCAGGACAAAAAGAACATTAAGACTTTGACGGCGTTGTCATCGGGAACAGGGATTAGGTACTAGGAGGGTAGGGGAAAGACAGGGATATATCAAGTAGTCAGATTTGAGACAAACTTTACAATTTCTATGCACAGTATCTCGGAGAACCATTTTCTTCATGTAATTCAGTCTTATACTATTATTGTAATGGTCGTATATATTGACGAGTTATACGAACATAAATGTAGGGAACAGCTGATTTTTTTTTCGTGATTTCAGGTTTGGTCCCATAGTAAGAGTTGTTTGTTATCATGAGTACAATCACGTATTTAGGTATCGGCCACTAATTACCAGTCACCCTATATAATATTAGTAAGGATGGATAGGGATTTAAAACCTACATATTCGTATAGAGTGGATTTTGGTGTTTCATCAATTCAATCATGAATTTGAATAATGTACATATGTATTTAGATGACTGTGTACCTTATTCATAGTTGTTTTTTGCTTGCTCAATTTTGTTTTATTTAAACTACATTGTAGTTACATAATTTAAAAAGCTAACATTCTTAAAATCATTAATGATATGCAGAAGTATATAAAAATAAGGGGAAATAATCGAAGGGCATCAAAAAATTCATCCGCATCGCTGTCAATAGGAAACGTACCCAAAAGGCTGGCAGCATTGCCACCTACCATTTTGTTTTTCTACCTTCATACATGTTACTTGCTTTTACCCGCAGCGTCACTCGCAGATGCGTGGAGGTTAGAAATTATCCCACTATCAATTTATTATCCTTTATACCTACTACCGGGATAAAAAGTATCCTATATCCTTATCCGTGTGGCATCCAAATCCGTTTAGCCATTGAGGATAAAGTAGCAGATAGACAGATTTACTTTCGCATTAATAATATATAGAGCAGTGGCGGCCAAGTGGTAACGGCCGCGACTTACGAGTTATAGGTCGTAGGTTCGAATCCAGACAGGCGCTTTACTTTGTGTAAATTATTTCATCACCACTGCTCTCAAAACGGTGAAGGAAAACATCGTGACGAAACCGGCATGTCCTAGAACTAAAAATTCGAAGACATGTGACATCTGCCAACCCGCACTGGGCCCGCGTGGTGGATTACGGCCCACTCCCTCTCACTGAGAGGAGGCCTGTGTCCCAGCAGTGGGAATATTATAGGCTGATTATGTAAGTACTTATGTATGTATTAATAATATTAATTAATATAGATTATTAGTGAGGTCATCATGATATTTCCTCCTCATCCCTTATCCCATTTTATTTGGTTTCAGGGCAACATGTGTTTCAGTAACAAGATATAGATATGCGAAAATATTGCAACCTGATTGGGAGTTATTTCGAGCCGTTTGGGGTTGAAATACTAGGGCCATGGGGTCCAAGTGCCCACTTGGTTTTTCGAGATATCGCCAAGCGGTTAGTCGACTCTTCACGTGACCAGAGGGCTGGCCTATTTCTTGGCCAAAGAATTAGCATTGCCATACAACGTGGCAATGCTGCCAGCCTTTTGGGAACTGTTCCTGTTGACAATGATGCGGACGAAAACTATAATAAATGTACATATTATTATAGTTTATATGTTAGCTAATATTATGTAAATATTTATTTTGAATAAAAACTAGAACAAAAGATATAGATATTATTTTCCAATACCATTGAGACTTCAATTTCATTACAAAGATAATAAAATTAGAGCTGTGTCATAGCTCCCGCATTCATAAATGATCACTTTCAAATAACAATAAGAATGAGATCAGTGCTAGAAACGTTCACATATTCAATATAAATTGTTGTCAACATGTTTATTGAGTGTTCTAAAATCTATAAGTAGGTATGTGGACCATGACGTAGCTTCTGCCTTCGGTCATTATACTTACCTATAAACAGTGTTTAATGTTTTAAAATCATCATCTCATTATCTGCCTATCTTTTCTCAACTATGTTGGGGTCGGCTTCCAGTCTAACCTGATGCAGATGAATACAGCTGCTTGTCTGAACTGGGTGGAGGAGTATACTCCATGATAAGTTTGATGGTTAGACTATCGGGCTTCTGACGACCCGTAACGACTGTCAAATATCTACGTATGACAGCCAGGACCAACGGCTTAGCGTGATTTCCGAGTCACGGAGGAGTCTTGGTATGTAAAGATGGTCATCCATCCATGGACCAACCTCGGCAAGCGTAGCGCAACCTGATCTTTCAACCCGTGCGGCTGTTATTATTTAGCCACGAGTCCCTCTATTTTAATGTACAAATATGACCTCATAAATGTGAATGAACTTATTAGCGTAAGACGCTTTATGCAATAAGTACATAATATATTTCCATTTGCATTTTTACTTGAGAAAAGTAATTTAATTTGCATTTCCTAAAAAAGATTTTCCGAAAGAGAGTAGGTATCAACTAGTCATTTGAATATGTCAAAGACATTTCGCTTTTTCAGCCCCACGTCCCAGGTCCTCACATACATAACCAGCCTATAATGTTCCCACTGCTGGGACACAGGCCTCCAATCTTCGAGAGGGAGTGGGCTGTAGCGTGGTGGATACGACGCTAGCCCAGTGCGGATTGGTAGATGTCACATGTCTTCGATTTTTTGGTTCTAGGACAAGCCGGTTTCCTTCACCGTTTTGAGAGCAGTGGTGGTGAAATTATTTACATAAAATAAAGCGCCTGTTTGGGTGTGAACCCACGACCTACGACTCGGTAAGTCGGGACCGTTACCACTGGACAACAACTGCTCTTTCACGATAACATATTTTAGGTGTCTTAAAATAATAATATGTAAAAGGGAGGGGAAATAATCAAAGGGCATCAAAAAATTCGTCCGCATCGCTGTCAACAGGAAACGTGCCCAAAAGGCTGGCAGCATTGCCACGTTGTTTGGCAATACTGATTCTTTGGCCAAAAAATAGGCCAATCCTCTGGTCACGTGAAAAGTCGACCAACCGCTTGGTGATATCTCATTTTCATTTTAGGTTAAATTCGCTTAAAAAATCAATTATTATAATTTATTATTTAAACGTCGCACCGACTGTCAACGACTCTATTCTATTCTATTTTTCTCTATGGCAATGGTGCCGATGTCGACAATTCTGCCAATGTCAGATGTGATACGAGAAAATGTGGGGGAGACAAAAAAAAAATTAAAACAAAAAAAAAACTAAAACTCTACATCCAATAGTAAATAGTTGAATTTAATATGAAACAACGTGTCTTCATTTCTTGTTGACAGTGACTTGACATTGATGTCATAGATAATACTTAGTACTAATTTGGTTAAATTAGCGCAATAATCTAGAAGAATATTACTATTTACTTAACCTATTGAAGGATACTGAACGAGACATAATAGACGTTTTGTTGTTATTAGGTACGTTATAAGTGTTGAGGAGGAAGCTCCAGGTAACCCGCGAAATCCAATTTTCTAACGTTTTTTTATAATATGCAGGTTCGTATCAGAAGGCCGATTCCCGTATTTAAAAACGTTAAAAATCTAGTCGCAAACTCATCTCCGCGACAATCAATATCAAAAACGTTTAAAAAATGTAGGGAAATTAGAGGTATTTTTGACAGATTGTGACTGTGAACGTTCTAAAATTTGCGAGAACTGCCTCTCTGGTTATATGCTGAACAAAATATGATTCGCGACCGTAACAAATATGTATTTACAGAATTTATAATATTTAAAATCATGAATACTCGAAGTTCATATAACTCTATTTAGTTTTGAATTTCTTTTTTGTTCAATATACAACCTGACACTGACCTGCGAATTGCAAAAAACGTAAGAAAATTGAATATCGCGAACTACCCTGGCGCTTCGCCCCTAAGTAGAGTTGATGGATACACATGATACTAAAATTGACTAATCACTTGTATGTGTGGTGCAAACTGTCAATATAAGTTGGTTAATAATAAATAAATAAATAAATCCCACAGCAAATTATGTTTAGTACAAGTAGGTGCTAGGTGCTTGTGGCTAAGTAATAACAGCCGTGCGGGTCGATCGATCAGGTTAACCTACGCTTGCCCTGGTTGGTCCGTGGATGGGTGACCATCTTTACATACCAAGACCCCTCCGTGCCTCGGAAAGCACGTTAAGCCGTTGGTCCCGGCTGTCATTCGTGGATGTTTGGCAGTCGTTACGGATCGTCAGAAGCCTGAAAGTCTGACAACCAGTCTTACAAAGGGGTTTCGTATTACCCAGTAACTGGGTTGTGGAGGTCAGATAGGCAGTCGCTACATGTAAAATACTGGTACTCAGCTGCATCCGGTTAGACTGGAAGCCGACCCCAATATAGTTGGGAAAAGGGCTAGGCAGATGATGATGACAAGTAGGTACGTACTAGCTACTCGCCCCTGCATCACATGGTTTTTACGACTTGACAAAATCTCGGGCTTCTTCGTTATGTAATCTGAAGAGTGTGTTTGTTTGAACGCACTAATCTCTGGAGCTACCACTCGGATTTGAAAAAATCTTTTTGCATTTGATAGCCCAATCCTTCAGAAAGGTTATAATAGGCTATTTAAACTCCCACTACGACCCTTTAGGAGCCGACCAAAAATAAAAATAAAATCTTACTGAAAACGAAGTAATAACGCGGACAGGCGATGCGATGCGACGGGGTGGATCGGGCGAATAATAAGTTAGTACTAAGTAATAATAAAGCTGAAGAGTTTGTTTGTCGGTTTGAACGCGCTAATCTCTGGAACTACGTCGTATTTGAAAAATATTTTAGCACTTCATAGCCCAATTCTTAAGAAAGGCTATTACATTCTATTTAACATTACGCTAGGACCCTTAGGAACCGAGCAAAAAGTCAGAAAACACTAATTGAAAACGAAGTAATAGCGCGAGCAGGCGACGCGATTGCCCCGGGGAGGGTCGGGAGAACAAGAAACACGCGGACGAAGTTGCGGCCAGAAGTTAGTGTATTATAACACATATAAACCTTACGGAACAAACGCTTTAAATGATGGTGAAATCCGCATCAAAATCCGTTGCTTAGTTTAGAAGAACTCAGCGGTCGCGCAGCAGACATTCGAAAAGCGACTTTTTTGTAATATGTACATAGATGTGGATATAGAAGTATTTTATATTAGCAATATCTACGTAAAGTCCGCAATGGGCCACTATTCGTTTGACCTCGTCCAATGTCATGATTTATATTTAATTATCCGAAACTGGTCAGTGGCCTTGGCAGCGATTTAATTATACCACGTGTAAAAAATCATAGTCATTTCTGATAGGATTATGTTTTGTATCATCGGAGTTTTTGTAGCACCATTCTTGCTAATGCTGTTGTTAATCTCCGGTCTAATAATCTTCGGCCAGTGAAGATCGGTGTTTCTTGCCTGTTCTTATCTATTGGAACCTACTAGGTTTTGGAATGGGCAACTTGCTTCATCCAAGCCAAGATGGACGTTCTAAAACCTTAGCTCTTTGAGCCTTCCGTGAATTTTCACATCGCTGGCGAGGCCGACCCAGAAAGAGAACGCGAGATAACCTGGACGCGTACCGCGAGGGCTGGTTCGAGCTGGCGCGGGAAAACAGGTCCTGGAAGGATTTGGGGGAGGCCTTTGCCCAGCACTGGGACAGTATAGGCTAACAAAAAAAACCAATTGCACACTGAACTCAAAAACATTTAGATAGAAAGAGATGCAAGTTAAAATTGTGTAAGTAGCCACGCCTTAGTATTTCCTAGTCACTGTACTTATTCATAATTATCCTTATTTAGTGAACTAGACCCTCCCACAATATACTCAACTAAACTCTATACTTTATGTGCGCTGTTCAGCTAAATTGTTTCAATACAAAATAAAGATAAGCCTAAAGTATATTTACGTTAATATTTAAGATAAGATTGTATCTTTCCGTTTTAAGTATCAAATTACCACCGTAAGTTAGCCGAGCCGATTGATTTGGGAATTGTAACAAATGAAATCATTTGTAAAATATTTAAGCGTTTCTACATTGTTGAAAACCGCATTCACATCATCATTCACTCATTCATTCATTCTTTCAATCATTCTTCATTTCGCAGTGTTTCTGCATTTTTGTTGTATTTTGGTGTATTAAAATAACCAAGACTTCCTCTGTGGTCTATTGGTCGCAAACGCTACTGCTGTGCATGTGGTCCTGGGTTCGATTCTCAGGTCGGGCAAAATGGTCAGACCTGAAGACATGCTTCCTACCATACATTGGTTTTATTATTTGAAGAAAGAAGAAATGAGTAAAACCTAGGAAATCATGGATGGATTGTATGAAAAATGATATGGGGGCGACTACTGCGATGATGGCTGATAGAGAAGTATGAAAGAAGAAGATACTTATGCTGCGCCGACCTAAAATATACAGGGTGGCAGGGAGATCGACGCGCAACCTGTTACCGTGGATTCAGTACATGATTCTGAACCCGCCTGCATTGAAGTTTATCGTCGGCTATAAAAAAGAAAATAGCCTCTCCATTAATTTTGACTGCGTATGTATTGCACTTTTCTATGAAACTGCAGAGTTTTTTTTAATAACCTGCGATAAATTTCTACGCTTGGGGTCTAAATCCATGTGTTGAATTCATGGGTACTGTTCATGAATGTATGTTTTTGGTCAGCGCAGCATGTCTTCTTCCATCCATCTCAATTAGTCATCATCTCAGTAGTCACCCCCTTTCTAGCCATTTTTCACACAATCCATCCAAGGTTTCTCAGATATTCCCCTAGTCTTGGCTTCTTTTACACCTTTCCCTGTATAAGCAGGAGGATGATGACCGAAAACAAAAAAAGACATAGCAGGGTTTACTATTGTCATTACTATATATTCGTAAATACCATTTCGTGCAGTTGACACCACAATGATCCCTCGTCCATGAGCACCAAATCGCTTTCATTACAATGTATTAATGTCCATCCCGTCCTCATGTGTCATTTTGATAGCACAATGTAGGTATACATGCAAATAAATTGGATTCAAGCTGACCTAGGAATTAAGTACGACAAAGTAGGTATATTGATATTATTTAATGATACATTATTCAGCACACGTTGACTCTAATGCGGGGTTCGGAACGTGGATAGGTTCGTGGGTTTGTATTATAGAGAGGCAGGTCAAATACTAAATGGATTGTTCTTGACGTTCAGAGATTTTGTGACAGCTGTCATGGCTGCCAATATAGCTGTCAACATGCACAGGACAAAGAGAAGTTGATCAGCCACCTTCTAGAATGTTATAGAATCCTGGTACTTATGTCTACTTTAAGGACCTAGAATGGTCAGTCGGAATTCTAGATGTTGCCTGTAAAATATCGACTAATGCTAAGTTTGTATTCGAAACGATGTATGGCTGGTGTGAAAGATGATAATTATGGCTTGAAAGAGGATGACTACGGAGATGACGACTAATAGAGAAGTATGGAAGAAAAATACATGTTGCAATGACCCCATTAGAATAAGGGCAAGGGAATGCTGACTAATGGCCGATTCCTATAAATTAGGAACCGTTATTGGTTAAAATTAAGACTCTTGTATCTTCATCAATCATGAAGCAAAGACCTTATATATACGCCTTGCATAGTAGACCCTATGGGAGTAGCTTACGAGTACCTATATATTTATAAGCCCAGTTTGGCAATAAAAAATGCTACTATTGGTAAGCCACGATTCGTTTTTGTTTAGGTATGGGAACCGAGCATAAGTAGATATTTCACGACAAACTTGTAAAATTTTCCGATGTTTCTTGGAGAACAAGAAAAGACTTAAAGGATAAAATATAAATACAAACCCGCTCAGCAATTTATACGAACATTACAGACGAATATTATTCCTGCCATGTGTATAGCACATGTCACTTCGTTCGCTAGTGCATTCTACACCTGTTGAGCCGTTCATTGTATTAATAATTGCTTTATATTGTTTAAACTAATCAGTATTTATGAGCAGTCAGAACTTCTAGGAAGTCTAAAGACTACAAGTGACAACCTGGGACCTACGACAGTGTATTCTCCAGGTATATAGGAAGGACTGTTTACTCAAATTCTGTAAATTCCAGTAAATTCATTGTGCACCCGACGTCATTGGGGAATACGCTATGTAGACGAACCCATGTAGACTATTAGATACCTACTATATCTTACTGTGTTCCCACTACGTTTGACCGGGTAGGGATTGCGTTGTAAGCTTAAGGCAGGTGTTGCTCCACTGTCTGTAATTGAGTACCTTCTCGGTTTTTTTTCTGTATGACTTCTTGCAGGTCATCCTAGGAGGTAGTCGGCTGCTTTACTGGCCCCCTGATTGCGTAATACACTTTCAATGGCAATCGAAATCATTTTGGACTGGACATTGCTAATCCATTTCTTCATATGTTCGAACTAGCTTCTGCCGGCGACTTCGTCCGCGTGAAATTTCACCCTCCCCCATTCACCCTCTCAGGGGTGGAATCTTGAAAACCCCTTTCTTAGTGGATACCTACTCTTCACGCCCTCCAAATTTCATGTCTCTAGGACCAGCGGTTTAGACTGTGCGTTGCTATTATCACTCAGTCAGGACTTTGAATTTTATATATTTATATAGATTTGTCTGCTCAACAACTTATGACGTACATTTCGCACCTTTAGAATTATATAGACCTAATTCGAAATTTGGAGATTTCAACTTTGACTCATAAAATTACCTTGCACGACCATCTTCATCGAATCTTAATAAAATAGAGACTTAATATAATTTTTAGATAGGTCTCTATAATTCTAAAGGTGCGAATTGTTGAACTGCCAAAATTAAAATCATTAGACGCAATTATCCCGCTGGCAATCCGGTGGTGCCTAAATAAATTAAAGCCTTCAGCCAGGGTAGTCCCTGCTCGATGAGCCTTTCTCGACCTACATAGTTGGAGATACGGCAAGTTTGGCGGTATTTTGAAGATGTTGGAAATGATTGTAGAGCCTCGATCGCGTTTGTAACGTTCATTGAAATGTATTCAATTGTCCATTGCTACTATCATTTACAAGGCGTCTATCGAAATAGGAGAAGTGGTGGCCAAGTGGTAACGGCCGTGACTTACGAGTTGTAGGTCATATGTTCGAACCCAGACAGGCGCTTTACTTTGTGTAAATTATTTAATCCCCACTGCTCTCAAAACTGTGAAGGAAAACATCGTGAGGAAACCGGCATGTCCTAGACCACTGCTCCGTCTACATAGACTATGTTCGAAATAAACGACTTTATGACGAGAGCAACCTGGCAATGTTACTCGTAGTAGTAGGTACTACTTACCCAAGTGTCTAAATACCCATAAACTTCCCTCCCTGCTTACCTTTCTTTAGTATCGACTGATGTAATGTTATTATTTTGTTGCGTGAAAATATTTTCTACAGTGTCATTAACAAGGTTGAATTTCGACACTTTCAAAATTCTTGATATATTAGGGTGCAGTCGACAGTTGTTAAATATGATTTAGATTTTTTTATTTTTAAAAGTTGTGTTTTGGTTTAGTACTTTTTTGTAATTACCTATTATTTATGTATTTATTAAATGGACAAACTTCTATTACTAAAGAAACTAACGAACTATTAAAATAAAAATATATACCTATTTGATTATTATTTTTTGACTTGTTTTAATTTAGTGAAGATTTTATTACTTTTTTTATCTTTTTAAAATTATTGTAAGTACTATACGACTTTATAAATTTTATCGAAATGATAGTATTTTTTCATTTTTAATTCAGTGGCAAACTCAATGACGATCACTTATTGAGGACCAACATTCTCCAAGATGTAGTGGCATTGCTTGCAATCGCCTGGCTGATGCAACTTGAATCAAGTTCTTGTAATATATTACATAAATGTTACTTATTTCACATTTTGTATTATTATAAAATCATTTTCTAAAGATTTGATGGCATGTGTTATGTCAAAATGTGTATGTTTATTGTTAATCAGTCAGAGGCAATAAAAAAATTGCAACTATGCTTTTGTGTTTAAAATCAATCTAAATATTTTTTTCATGAATTTAATAAGTTTTAAAATTCATGAGAAAATTATTTATGTAAAAATCAATGTGTTTCATAATTTATGTTTTAAAAATATTGTGTAAGGGTTTCATAAAAATAAGTATAAAAAACAGTTTTAAAAATTTCAAATGTATATTTTCTACATTTTTCAATGCTTAGTCAGCAACAATTAGCTAGAGTATTCATCTAACAGTCTTATTATTTTACAAGAGTATAAAAACACTGCCACAGTCGAAAAGAAATGCAATGGGTACATAGAAATGCTAGAAATACCATTCAGTTTGGTTGACAACGAAGAATATCACAAACATAACATACATGATAACACAGAGTTGTCACACCAACTCTAGATATTTCAACTAAATTATTCTACTTACCTATTGTTAGTCAATAAATAATCATACTTACTCTAAGGTAACTTCAATAAATTAAAGAACATTAGTTCCTAGTCTTCGACCAGACTTAAAAACATACAGTTTATCAGCGGATAGGCAGTAACAGTCTTTGGTTCCCTACTTACATAATTACAAAGTTTAATTTACTTTGAAATGAAATAATTTCCTTTTCTTCCTATTTGATGAAAATGCAGTTCTGCTGAATGATATTAATTTGTGGCGGATTGATGAACATATTACTGACATTTTATTAAAATGAAATGAATTAAATTATTTGATATGAAATGGGATGCGACATGCCCCCCCTAACCTAACTAATAAACTCCCGTAGGATCTAGACCCAAAGCCATTTTGAAGGAGTAATAATAAGACGAAAATAAAAACAAAAATTAAACCTAGTACACATTAGTGGGGTCGAGCGCGACCATTTTGTTTGTTAATTAACAACACTTAACACTAAAACAGTTTTTTTTAGTACACTCCGGTGGGATCCAAGCCCAACATTTTGAAGCACAAATTATATTCTTCACACGAAACAAAAAAATCTTCAGTACACTCCCGTGGGATCGAGCACGAACATTTTGATGAACAGGATGCAGAAATCCCAAAAAACTCAGGATATTTGAGATTGAGATTAATATCCCAAATCAGTAGACACCAGTAGGATCCAGGACAAACATCTTGAACACTTGAATAATTTTCTTGAAAAATTTAAAAATCTTTCGAAAATCAATAAACTCCAGTGGGGTCCAAGCCGAACATTTTCCCTGATTTTTCTTTAAAGATCAAATATTCTCAACTTGATTGATGATTTTTGGGATCTTCAATAGATGCCAGTGGGATCCAAAACTTTGATATCCATATTAAATTATTCTTGAACTTGAAAATATCGATCTTATTTACGATGTAGGAGCGCGCGCGGTATAGAGTGACGTGCGTTCGCTTCCGTGGATGTCTCACGACTGTGGCAACGCGGCCACGTGCCTTGCTTTTATAACGCGCTCTCGTGCGCGCACTCGCGCATTTTTTTTGCGATTTGAATTTGGAAGCTTTCAGCCGGGTGGGCGTCGATGCGCCCCCGCCCTTACAATATGTTTTTTTGCAATATTTTTTTAATGCCACATTGCTAGTTAGCACATGCCGTAGCAGATAATGCACAATTTAAATATTCATTAGTTACTAATCTGATGGATGTTGGATTTAACCAAAAATTTATTGATTTATAAACAATACTTTCTGTATTAACTATGTTTGTTAACTTTTAGTTTATTTTAGTTATTAGGTTTTAATAATTAATTCAAACCATTTATCCCGTTGCGTCAAAAAGTCAATAATCCTTCTATGGCCGATAACTGGTTCATACAGCCCAGTTTCAAAGACCCTACAAAACCACGTAACTAAAATATTAAATAATTTTACTTTAAAAAAAAGTTAAATTAGGCAGTCGCTCCATGTAAAATACTGGTATTCAGCTGCATCCAGTTAGACTTGAAGCCGACCTAAACATAGTTGGGAAAACGCTAGGCAGATGATGATGACTTTAAAAAAAGTTAAATTAAAAATTTTAAAATAATTAGGTCAAGTAAAATATTGTCACGGCTTGCATTAAAATAATTGGAATGAATATAAAAGAATGTGCTTTGTAGAGTGTTTAACAATGCTGTTATTTAAAATACGTGATGAATGAGATCCATTAAAGTGTAAACAGTCTTATTGTTTTGATTAATCAACATTATGATTAAATTCTATCAAGACTGCAAAAGTGCAGACATTAATAAATTATTTATGTGTGAGACAAGTTAGCAATTTCTTTACAAGCAAATTATTTGTTTATTTACTTTATGATATTATACTTATTTAATCATCTATTCTTGTTTAATGTTTATCAAATTATTTTTGTAATCCATGTTTAAATTGTCATTATAAATTAATGAACTACATTTTTTTATGTTATATACAAATTAATATTTTAATATATAATTTTAATGAATATTATGAAATATATACTTCTTGGAAAATAAAAGGCTTAAATTATTATTTACTTATTGATTTTAATTTTTAACAATTTCATAAAAATATATATAATTCGCCGCTACATCGGGAAACTATAAAATAATATCTACTTGCAAAATATGACTTAATTACTAAAATCGTTGTCTATTTAAGTTCAATATTATTAGTGCATAATAATTATACATATTAATTAAGCATTGCATTGCTAAACTAAATTAGATAATACGTATATTTTATTGTAGGCAATTAAAATAAAATGTAGTACTATAGTGCGATAATGGGTTT
The DNA here is from genome assembly GCA_914767645.1 of Hydraecia micacea. NCBI lineage: Eukaryota > Metazoa > Arthropoda > Insecta > Lepidoptera > Noctuidae > Hydraecia > Hydraecia micacea. Next base: position 5,080,873 of record OU611798.1, read on the forward strand.
TCCATACAATACCATTATTACGCTAGTGACATAAAAACATTATATGTATGTATCATGCATATTATTGTTTGTTGTTTTGCATTGCCATACGAATATTTTGATAGCCTTTAAAAGCATGTATGAGAGATTCATTGAGGAAACTTTATGAATGAAACTTGTTTACTACTACGATTTAAATAATTATTACGTACACCACTAACGCACGCATTCGAAATGTTAATTAATATTTTATTAATGAATATTTGTTTTAAAAAAAAGTAAAATTTTAAAAGTAAAAAGGACCTATTTATTTCGTACCGAAAATTAAAGTGTGTTGTTGTAATAAGTAGTTAAAGTTGATGTTATGTTATAGTCAATTAAAAGTTGGTATTTTTTTAATATTATGCTCAAAACATTTGGCATTTTCAATCTCAAATTAGCAGCCATGTGGTTAATTGTAGAGTTTCGCTGTAATAGTAAAAAATACTCAAGATGTTTTTTCCCAAAAGATAACAGTACTTTTTTTTTTCTGGCACAATTTTTGGGTATAAAATTTTCGACACTTGAATGATGTCCTTTTAACTTAAAATATTTCGACCTGAAGTGCTCAAAAAATTTTATAAGGATAAATTGCATCAAATATTTTTTTTTAAATATACTCGGAAGTGACACATACGATCTTTCACACTTGTCGCGTCTTCGATTGTCGAGAGCTCGAGATGATCGCTCTCTGGGACTTTGAACTTGCGTCGAGAGAAATCGTTACGTTACAGTCGTGAACTCGTGATATCTCAATATTGGCCACTGCCGATAATTCGCTACTACCTTTTAAGATCGTAGTGACATACTTTTACTGTATGAGCATTAGCAAGTCTGACTCAAATTCTATCTAATCTTTCCATTTAGTACGGCACTATAAAGCGTTTTAGAATTCATTATTTTTGTTTCTAGTAACCAGACTATCTATTTATCCTTTAAATCCTGTTGCCACTGGTTCTCCCCGCAAATCCTGCAACTCGTTCAAAATAAACCCATACCATAGTATAATCCTGTAAACGCTACCGCTTTTGTTTTACTATACCGTAATTTTTCCAACTAAAATAAATAAAAAAGTAAAGACAATTATTTTAAAGTAAAAATATTCTATATTTGCGGGATTAAAATTTTGGATTTTTTTAATCCGTCTACGGATTAAGATAGTCTTTAGTGGGATTGAAACCGGCGAAGGATTAAAAGATAACATAATAGGCTAGGAGCTTAACAAAATATTAGATGTTTGACGACAATATTGATGTTCCGACGGACTAATTTGGAACCCCTTTCGGCGCTTTTTAGGGTATGCGGGTGGTTATAAAGTTAAGAACAAGCCCACAAAAATTGGAATAGCTAAAGAGGATTATAAATGAAGGGAATTTTTGCTGTCACCCGGTGCTGCTGCCATTTTGGGTGTAAGCATGAAACATTCTTGCATTTGTTTCGTATTAAGTTGGTATATTATTTAGGGTAAAATGACGCATTATTTTTACCTCTCTATGTAAATGCTGACCTGAAGTTGCTTAATTGCTCTTCAACAATAACACATGATTTCAACCATGCATGGTTAGGGATTTTTTTACACATTGTAATTTTAATTTCTATTGTCTTTGTTTTTGTTCTTGTGTGTTTTTTTGTCATTTTAATTAATTTAATTTAATTTATTATTTCTTATATTTTTTAGAAATTGTTTTCCTAATAATGAGTCTATTGTTACTTGATGATGAATAAAATATAATATATAGGTATATTTACCTATCATTACCACCATCGTCATCATTGGCACTATTTCTTATAGCAAATTAAAAATTACCTTTATTAACATTAATTAAATTATTATATGGAGGTAATAATACCAATATATTACTGACCTAGTTCCGGTTTTTGACGTAAAATTGACACTATAATGAGAAATACTAATAGGTCATCAATTTGTGGTTAATAGTTATTACTGCACGTTCTTGTTTGAAACAATGCATCGATAAAGTCATTTTAAACTGTTTACTTGATTCTGTTACTTACGTATCTCTTTTATGGTATTGTCATGACATGTGTTCCAACGTTATTTAGATTAATTTATTCAGGGGATTTTTTTCAGGACATATGAATTGATCTCGTCATTTTTATCTATTAACATGATATGGACTTTGATTGACGACTCAATTACATGCAAGATGCTGTACGATCTAATGTTGCACTTTTAAAGTTGATTGGGTTCTCGTTAAATATTATTTTAAATGTACAGACGCCAGCACATCGAGCTACTACAATCTGTCAAATTTCTTTAATAGATTTTCAACTTTATCGCTAAAGCAAAAGGTTCAAAGATGATTGGGATTTGACAGTTTCGGGTAGCTTGACGTGCTGGCGTCTGTACATAACATGACAATGACATGACGCATGTAATCCCCGAATGGTTAGGCAATGTGGGTGAACTATAGGTGTACACTCTATAGTACATCCAAATTTCGCCATAATGTATCATCACAAATACATTAAAAAACAGGTACTTAATTGTGGGTTTATTTCGAGGGTATCGGTAAAATCCTACATAAATGCGAAAGCTTGTGAGGATGGATCGATGGATGGATGTTTGTTACTCTTTCACTCAAAAACTACTAAATGGATTTTGATTAAACTTTACAGTAATATAGCTTAGGTATACATCAGAATAACACATAGGATACGTGTTGTTATACGTAGTACAGTCAACAAAAGAGATAAGTATGTAGGATCGTCGGATATAGTTGATGTTTAGTAAGAAACCGATGGGTGTTCTCGAATAAAATTTAATTCGATTAATAGAAAACAAACAGCTCATTTATCAAATTAAATTTCAGTCAACAGTCAGCAGCACAGCTGTCTGTTCAGTTAGAATATACTTTTCCACCTTAATAAGTCACCATGATAATATTAAACTTTATACAAATGCTATAATTATTTTTGTTGCTTATTTAATTGCAATACCATCATCATCTCATCGTCTTTCCTTGTCCCATGCTACTTGGGGTCGGCGCAACACGGTTTCTCATCTCCCTTTTCTTTCAAATCCTTCCTCACACAATCCATCAATCGTTATATTCTTCATCGCCAACTCCAGACATTAATAATGACAGCTTACACAAAATCAGACCATATTTTTTTTTTTTTTCCAAATGACCCCGTCAGCATTTTTCTAAAACCACACAAAACTTTTAACCACGTCTTCTAAAAACAATTAAATGACAAGTTACTATTAAAATGGCCGCAAGTCATTGGCTATGTTGTTTCAACGTTATTCGAGCATTAAACAAGTATCTTAATGACTTTATTAATTGTTAAGTAAATAATAAAGTAATTACAATCAACATTTAAATGTAGATACAAGTTGTTATCAAGACATTCCGATTATATAATAGGACCTTTGGTTACTAACTATTATAATAATTATTGTGGATGCAATATAAAGTACCTAGGTACTACAGAAAAGGCCAGTCCTTTCTGTTGTACTTATAGAGGGTTATTTAAAAACAATGATTAAAGTTAAGTGACGTTTAAACGTCAAAAATGTATGGTTAGACAGTCGCTAATCAATAGTCGTAAACCTTAAGCAAAGTTTATGAATAAAGTGGTCAATATGTTGCTTCTTCTTCGCTCAGTCGAATAAATACTCCTTTGATACGAGATTTATGTTTCTTTTTTGACGTGACTTATCGAGTTGGCTTCCGTACTTGCTTTGATGCCAAATTGCTAAATTACGGACTCTGTCATGTTCACAAAATATTTTTTTATGTCTAACCTCATTCCTAAGAAATGACAACGGCAAAAGTTCTAAGAAAAATATAATAAAATGCGCCGTGTAACGAATTTTGATGATATGGCGGGCTTTTTTTGTATTGTATTTGTATTTAATCAAGAATTCAATCTAGCATTAAAACATTCGCCATCACAAATGGTGCTGGACTTTCAGAGATGAACAGGTAGATACGGTGCCTTCATCATAGATATTTTGAAAAGGTTTAAAAATGTTCACAGTACCCATTAACTTTTTAATGAGTTACAAACTTGCGCAAATTGTATGCCAAACAACAAAGATTTTATTACTTTTTATACCTCCTGATAATATTAGACTTTAGTGTCATTCTTCGTACGTTTTTTCATAGTTTTATAACCCCATAGGTATCTTGTGCAAATGTTTTGAAGGCCACCATTTTGAATATTTGAATTGTTGGCAACAACGAATTTTTTATTGCCAATAAAAAAATACAAATATTCTTTGTGTTTGCTATTGTGCTAATAGTTGCAACCTTTTGAAGAGTTTTTTGAGAAAGTGTAAGGGCTGACTTTCTTTGGATTCTGGGAATAGAAAGGTTCTATGGTAAATAGGTAGGAAAGATGCGTCAATTGTAGGAACTTTTTTAGTTGACGCCATAGTAATACTATCTCCTAAGGTCTAAAATATTGTTTCTGTAAAACATGCACATTTACATTTCTATTTTACGAAATATTAGCTGATCGTTTTTCTTTTTAATTGATTGAAAGCCGGTAGGCAAGTACATGTGACGATCTGATAATAATTGCAGGGCCAACATGGCCAAAGATCCCACAAGACAGGCAGGATTGGAAGGAACAAGGGGAGACCTTTGCCGAGCAGAGGGACACAATACAAGAAAAAAAATTGGTACACACGATGACACATCAAACTATAAAATTCCAGTTTTAGCTGACCTCGCATTGTACAATGAGAAGTCAACTTATACTGGAAATGTATAGCTTGATATGTCGTGCGTACAGATGCATATTGTATTGTATTTACTATAGGTACGATACCAACAACATTTTTGTTATTATTTACTGTATTTGTAACTAAGTATCCTGTTTTTATTGTAATATTGACGTAGATAATTTTACAGCATAAAAAGAAAATACGCACGGGCAGACGTAGGTCCATACGTCATCGAATACATACCACGTTTTACAGCATTTTCCTTCCTGTAGCATCTTAGCGAGATAATTTAAGAAGAATGACACATAACGCTGATAAAAAAAAAATAAGTACTATGATTATTTTTAGTAACATATTATGACCTATACCTACTATTATTAAACACAACCACAGATGATTTAATATAGATGACGTGATTTCTTACCACTACGCACTCAGAATGTGACTAAAGATTTTTTTTTTTCCATTTTTCCTCATAGCTATATCCCAAAATATATCGTCACGGTTCACAGTTTTTGTATCAACGTTTATTACAATTACACTCTAGCGGGGTAATTATTGCGTAACACACTATCAGTGGCAATGGCTTTAATTTTGACAGTTCAACAACATTCATTGCGTTATTTACTTACGTTGTTGAGCAGATTTTTTTTTCGAACACAACATATTTTTTTATATATTATATGAAGCAATGGATTAGCATATCCTTCAAAATGATTCAGATTGTGATTTATAGTGTGTTATGCAATTAGGGGACTCTTAAATCAAGAATTTCTACTTAATAAGATCTATAGCTTTTTGAATGGTTGTAAATTCAAATGAAACAGTGATGACACCAAAATGATGGCCAGTATGTCGCCTTCAAAACTGCATCAAAACTTTTTCTTTGACTCATCAATATTTTAATGGCGTTTAACATGTAAATTCATTGAGGCTTGATTGGATAGTCCGGGAGTGAATCATTAACAAATAGTAAAAACAATTCATAATCCGATCCACCCTGTCGCTTGCTGCCCTCCTTAGCTCGCCTAGATGCCATTTATAAAAAGGATAAAAAAAAAACAATAAGGTAATTTATTTATTATCCATTCAGTCAGTTATCCAGAGCGTCATATAAACTGACCACTGCGCGCGCGTCTTTACCCCTCTCTCTGCTCCACCCTTTCATTTACGACCTGTCTTTAGTTGTTCTATTTACTTTCTGTTACATTTCTATGGCTCAATTATTAAACAATCTGTCTGTTCGACTACTGGGTCGATTGTTTTAAATAATAAGCCTGTCTGAATGCCCCAATTGTCAGCTTTAGCTACCGAAATGGTAACAATAAGGTGATTTGCTTGCGATTTTTTGCAAATTTTGGTGACTAACGCTGGTGGTTTGTATTGTTTTGTCTCTATTTGTGGTGTTTTCGAAATCACAAGCTTCTGAATGTTATTTTTTTAATAATTTCAAACACCTGCTGAGAAAATATTTGCATTTTTTATTAAAATATATTGATGTATTGATTGATTTAATTGAATCGATAAAAAACTGCGTTGCATTTTCATATTGCAACAAATTAAATGTTTATATCTATACTTGGCAACCAAGAATCGAATAAAATACTTCTTAATCGATTGAATCCGATTAATCAAAAGTTTCGCTGTCGATACCCATTGAATATGTCATAAATCGATAGCATTATTGATGGAAAATAGAAAAAAGCTACATAATGTGAACAAAATGTATATGTCTGCTAACTTAATATACAATTATTGGTTTCACTACGGACAAATTTGAATAAAAGAAAGCAGACGTGAACTCGGTTGGAGAACGTTTTTCGCGCATAACCCTACTAAATTACGTAGCACCCAATTTTGTATGAGAAGTACGAAAATACCTGCCTTCAAAATTTGGGCGGGTTATGCGAGACCTAAATTAGAAATGTCAAAGTCAATGAACTGAGACCACCATGCGACTAGGGTCACAGATTAAATAATTGCTATTAGGTTATCTGTGGGAGAAAATGTTTGTTTAGAAACTAGCATTTGCTTGAGAACCTGCCAAGTATTTTTATGCTAAAAGTGTGGGTTTAAGCTGTCTACTAATAATGGCTAAACAACATAAGTCTAGTCCTGATTTGGAACCTGTTAAAAAATCTCGTTCTTCTTGGCGAATTTTTCCGTCATTTTTGAAAAGAGAAACGGTGGGTTGTCTATGGGCTATCAACCTGATATTGCACTACTGCGATCGTTAAACCTGACACGTTGCTTGTATGTGGCTTTGGTGGCTTCGAGCGGCCAACGCACCTATTGCTGGGTACCTCTTGAAAGCAGGTCACCCCACAACAGATGAAAGGATGAAGATAAATTCGAAAATTATTCGAGTAACAATAAACCTGTTTATGGAACAGAAATAAACTCCATTCTTCGAGTACCAAAAGTACATTTAGGGCAGGTTAAAATTATCAAAAAATGTTCCGAACAATATTTATAAAACAAAAACTTAAATAAACAAAAAAAAATATTCAACCAAAGTACTAGGGCGGTAGAAATCATGAGAAGGTTGTTAATATTTTCCGAGACCAAAAAATTCGCACGTGAAAAAGACATTGTTTTTGTCGAGTTCAAAGTACGGGGAAAATTGGAGCGCATCTGTTTCCCGTATCTTGAACTCTTGGGTGGCTGACAAGGAACAATGCCCCACAAGTCGTATAGATAAATGTGTCTACTGATTATTAAAACTTGTTTTTGATCAGGTGATTTTTTTTTATTTTGGCATCGTCTTGTTTGTACGTTTATTCTAAGATGCCAACCCTAATGGGGCAGAATCCAACAAGATTTTAAAGACCATTTCGGCACAATATTTCTAAGAGTTTTAAAACAATAGTAATCTTTTGGAAATCACTAGCAGATGGATTAAGATAGTAATGAAGTAGCCATTTAGCTGAGGATTATTTTAAGCTCCTCGGTCACGTATTACTAATTGAATAATGGGCTCTAAGACAGATTAACAAATTAAATTACCCTTTGATGACAACTGCGGCAGACACGGAGATAGCTACCGAAAGAATGACAACATTTTTTTTGTCATAATTTTAAGAAGGACGTTCAATGTTTTGGGTTTTCAGTACTGTGCAAAAAATTATGTTCTATGCGATGTTTTGCGTGTTTCGACTAGTTTAAGCTCTTTTATTTTTCGTGGGAAGTTTTAAGGGGACAGAACTCCTAAGAACTTTGTATTTTGTTTTTTTTTTTCTCTGAAATACATCTCGCAGGTCTACATAGGTTGTCAGCTGCTTAACCAGATTAGGTATTCTGCGGGACCCTTATAGATAGGCCGCCAGCCCGGAACTTTCTATCAATAGATATACTTCACATACCTATTGCTTTTATTTATTTACAAGCTGTTGCCCGCGTCTTCTTCTGCTATCTTGGATGAAAAGTAGCCTATGTCCTTCTCCAGGTCATGGTCTACCCATGTGCCAAATTTCATCCAAATCCGTCCAGCCGTTTTAGCTTGAAAGCGTAACAAACAAACAAACTTACTTTCGCGTTTATAATGTATATAATAAGTTAGGATTTATTCTTCAGAAAGCTTACAGTCTAACATCTGGGTTTATAATCTACAATTAGCGCTTTCAGTTGCTATTTAAAAGCTTCCACAAATTAAGGCAATAATAATAATACACCTGTGGAGGCCCTCGTTGGGCAGCTGGATCAAGGACTTGATCCAGAAAGCGGTACTTCTGGACACGGCCCGCATTGTTAGGAAACCTCCTCTCTCTAGAGCCCTGAACGCCGCGCCGGTAGCTTGGACCCTGTTCCCGATACCAGTAGGTTACTATTTTTTATATTTTTAAATGTTTTTATATTTTTTATATTCTAATATTTTAAAATATAATTTACATGTATTTAGTCAAATAAAAGAAATAATAATAAAATTCATAATTTATTTTAGGTATTTTAGGGTTGGATCGAGGTGGCGCTAGGAAAGGATGCATGGCAGGATTTGAGGGAGATCTTTGCTCAGCAGTGGGACAGTGTAGGCTAAATAAAATATGCATCAACCCTTAGTACAACTGCCTGAGGAAAACTACTTAAAGTGTTAAAGTGTAGGTAGCAAAGACTCTTGGCTATTAGACATTTACCCGTTAGTTCGGGTAAATTGTACATAATTACCTATAGCAGTTACACTGCAAAACCATTTTCAGCCTGTATACTTTGAAAGGTAGGTACGGGTTTTTTCATATTTTATTGTTTTTGTGACATGCGCAGTTTCCGCTTTTTTATCGCCAGATACAAAAAATACTAAGCGTTGCTAAACTTGCAACCATTAGGAATATTTTTACGATTAGAAAGTGTGTAAGGGCCCTTTCTGTTGTTTTAAAAGGCGTTTATTTTATTTTTAACATTTGTTTGCATCTTGGGTCCCATACAAAACTGCAATACCTATTAAATGTAAGGGACGGCTGATTATTTATTTGCGATTACATGTTGGTCCCATGGAGAAAGTTGTTCAGTTTGATTGTCTGTATCACACCCTTAAATTTGACGACACCTTTCTGATACACGTTGTATACAATATGCAACATAATTAACGCAAAACCTCATACACCCCAATTATAGTGTTGAGTTAAAAGCATAATACAATGACCAAAACTTAAATTCTTTAAAGCTAACTATTGTTATTAAAGAAATCTTGTTGACTCTAGCATTTATGCATTTAAAATTGAGTCATAAGTCTTGAAATAAGATTTGATTTTCTTTGACTCAATCGACGGTCAGTATGACAAAAAACATAAATTTTGAAAAAAATAACTAGGTATATCAAAAGTTACTGAAATCGATTCAGTAGTCAATTATAAACAAACTACTTTCAGGAATTGCTTTTATTCTGTTATACCTTGTATAGTGTGGCGATTAGGTTATCAATTTAATTGAAACCACGAATTCTACATAACGTATTTTAAACATACACCATTAAGATAATTAATAACAATTAACATTCTAGTCGTGGAACCTTTTTTTTTGCGTTTGAGTATTTAACAACAATAAAAACTTGATTTGTTATCATTTGGTTATCAATACCAGAAAGTTTGTGTTGAATTGTTGAAACCATCGCCCCGCGTGTGTATAGTGTCTTATTATCAAGGGTGGTTTATGTCGTACTAATTCTTAAATTTTAGTAATATTGTTAATTTTTTATTTTAACCAAATGATAACAACTTGTAATAACCGCTGTACAATATTTCATGTGAAAACATAATTGCCACTCTCAAACAGCTTTTATCACAAAAGTGTGGTCAAATTTTACTCATCTCTTGTTCGCAAGTTTATATAACTTATATTTTTAGAACTTTTAACCACTCACCACGTCTTCTCTGACGTATTTTTGTATTGTATATTGGACTTTTTACAACTAAAAATAAAATGTGGGTACTAAAACAAAAAATAAAATGTTGTCACGTACTAACAGGAAATGGCCAAACAACCCTTTACTCCAATTTTGTCAATTAAGCACGCTACTAAACAAACTGACAACAAAAAACTAAAATTGGATCGTTTCACCAAAAATTCAAGGACAGTAGTTTAAAACGATGTAACAAAATATTTAATTGTTATGCAAACACAATAATTACAATATGAATTAAAGTAACCATTTTTATTCTTTTTAGTTACCCTGCGCGTTTTTTGTCAATATTTGGCGGTGTTTTAACAATTTTTATTGCGGTCCGAAGGGATGCTTTTTCACCCTTAATGGCGGACGTTATCTATGTTAAACACCACGACATATACTCGTTCATAAAATAATTTTGAAATGGTAGTTTGTAAATCGATTGATGTTTACAATATTTTTAAGATTAATTTTTTACATCAGATATTCGGTAAATACTTGCTTCTTTGAGGTGGTCTTTTGGATTTTCCTTTTCGGTCAAAGGAAAATCCAAAAATTGTCTAACCTAGATTATGTAACATGGTTAGTTTTCAGGTTGAAAACACTTAGTAGATGTTTTCGACGTGTTGTTTTCGAAAAATATCTGTCCGAGCGTAGCAAATTATAGAAAAACCAAAATTGGGCCAACTTAAAAAATATTCTCAATATAATTACTTCAGTTTTCACACACACATACTTACACCAAATCATACACATATTTGATTTAAGTTAATGTTAATTTATGTAGTTTTAGCATAAAAATTATACGTTTTGCTATTTGTATAACACGTCTTGCTAAGGAAGAGCGGACTCTCCTAACACAGTCACTATCTGCCTAAAAGGAGGATCCAATCAAAAATTTTGTTTATACCTAAACTTGTTTTTACCAATAAACCATTTTTATATTTAATGTTAATAAAGACGACAACCATTCCGTTATTTCATTAAAATGTATTTTTCAATAAAATAAAGTGGAAAAATGTCAACTAACTTTTGGGGGGCATTGTATGTTATTTGCACATATTTTGACATAACACTGAATAAACTTATCTCCGGGCAATGCCTGGCTCTTATTGGCTATTTAGAAATTATAATTAATATATTCTTTCACGAGATTTGCGTCTGTATGCAAATTCTTTCTCCATCCGTTCAGAATTTTAGATTTGAGTGAAATTCCGTTCCGTCTCGCGGTTTGGTTATAACCTTCGATTTAATTTCAGAAAAAAAGTTATGTAGGTTAGATAGTTCAATGTTACTGCTATTTATAGAAGAAAATACCTACCGTGGGTGAAATGTATTTCTGTCACATTAAAACGAATTTTTAATTTAACGAATAAACATACAGATTTGTCTAGATAAAACTTCTACTATTATTTATAGGTAATTACGAACTGTTCTGTTGCCTCACAAGACCGAAAATTCAAGTACAAGTATCAAACTATTTCCTTTTTATTTAAATTTTATCCAGTCCTGGCCCTTTCAAGAGTTTAGGTACCTCATGCGTGGTAGGTGACAGGTCCCCAGACGAACTCTTTCTTGAAAAAAACACCATACTATTTATTACTCTCAATGAAAAATCATCTGCTGATAAAAAAAAAAAAAAACCACACCTTCCTCAACCGACGAAAAATATACAGAATAGACCATCCTTTCTATAATGTATTATAAGCAGTACACAACATTGAGACGAGAAAGAAAAACGTGATCACACGTAGTTTCACAGTTTCCGGTCTACTTAGCATAGTTGACATATCAACTTGGTTTTATCATATTTCAAAAAGAATAAGTTAATACATATTCATAATATGCTTAAATTCAATAAATACTTAACTCTTATGAAAGTTTAATCATGTCAAATACTGGTAAGAAGTGTGTACATAATTTGTTTTAAAAGAAGTATAAAAAAAACGGACAAGTTTTGGTATTACTTATGTGGAAAAAATTTAATACCTAAAAGGTTAAGTATATGAAATTTTATTTTGAATGCACAATTTCAGAAGGCACATTTTAGAGTGCAACATAAACACATAATTTAACGGAGCATACTGGAATACCTACCTTAGTCCTTACTAAAGTTTAGGTAAATTTTTGCGGTTGAAATATTGAAAAAACAAAAATTCTACATTATTATTTTCTACTTTCCCCGTAGATAGAATACTGACCTCATTGAATTTGTTATTTTCAGCCAGGAAAACAAATGAATCGTTGTGTTTCTTTCTTTATTTTGTTTTATTACGTCTCAAAGTAAACTCAACCCACACTAACTAATAATAACGTTTATTTTTGTTTAATAAAATACAGTTTAATGCTGTTGTATTCCTAAGAACTGTGATACAAATAATGTCAGTGATCTACTCACTGACATTATTTTTATCATAGTTCTGCTAAAAGCTATGAACTCCTGAGTTCCAACTAGGTAAAAACCTGTATCATAGAAATCAGTGGTCTTCCGTGGTAAATTAGGTATAGACACTTACAAATCACATACATGACACGTCCAAAATCAAATGACATAGACTAAAAAAGGAAGTTAGTCTAAAAAAAAGAAATAACTAAGTTAGGATCGAAACTCGGTTATTTTAATCTCTTTAATGATTTTCTTGTAACGACAATGTATGAGGAAAAGATTGCACGAAATGAAGATTAGTCAGCATCGGATGAATGCAAGTAGCAAATAGAGATGCTAATACCATGGAACTACTTTCTAATTTCTTCGTATTGTTTCGCCAGTGCGTTTGACCCATGCTGGGATACTCAGAAAAGCTTCATCATTGATACAACTCAACGAAAGATGAAAATGCAGTCATACAGACACGAAAAGCGACTTTAATTAATAATAATATTATGTATGTATACTATAGATCATAAAGTTTTTCAGTATAGGTTTTAATTATCTAAGGGCTGATTTTGCAATCGACAGATAATTTTTATTCGTGGAATAAAATTGACGTCTGACAGATTTTGTATGGAAGAACTGTCAAAAATTCAAAACTTTTCCCCGGATAAAATTACATGGCGTTGGAAAAATCCGCCCTAAGTGTTGTTTATTAGATGGCATTATTTAATTTTATCGCAAAAATTGACACAATAATTTGATAGGTACAGTGTACAAAATAAATTAACTTATTAAGTACGTCCGACTCACCATGATCACCCAAGACATTTTACCAAGCATTTCAGACTTGCACAGTGCACACAAAACAGTTATTTAACCAAAAACCAAAAATATGGCTTCCCAGTAAAAACCCTTTATCTCAAAAACGATTACTACAAAATATATAACCCTCCAAATGCGTTAGTTTTATACAGTACTGTAAATTTTATTTCTCCAAATACCACTATACAGTATAACATTTGGCCGCGGCACCGTTGCACCCTTTCTCCTTGATTTACGATTTTATTGCCAACCCCGTGCTTTTAAAATTGTTGGCTCCGTTATTTTATGAAAAGGTTTGATTATAATATTCATAGGACAAGAAACCTTTTTGTTTTTCTCCAGTCGACTGACAATGCTTGGCTGCTGAGGGCTATTGTCAATTGTTTTTGTGACTGGCTGGTTGGTCCAATTCTTTGTTATTTGCTGTTTGTAGTGCTACTGTGAGAGATAGTTTGATTTAGTTGAAAACCGTTTGAAAGTTGTCGAAGGTTCGATCAGAATAGATTAAAACAATTTTTTGGAAAGTGTTTGTAAAACCTACTGACTGGTTGTCAGAGTTTTAGGCTTGCTAGACATTTTAGTCATAGTTTAATAACTATCTACTGTCCTAATGGACAGAACGTATAATAAAGATCAGGAGCATCATGAAACGCTTATAGAATTTTGTGTGATGCAATAAATAACGTAAAATGACAGTAAAAGTACCTAAATCTAAAATTCACATTTATATTAAATACCGCACTTTATAATACTTTAATTTACAATAATAGGCACAGTTTTGATATAGGTAAATGGAAACCGCGAATTAATTATTAAAGTGAGTTAATTACTCGCTTATTAGCAATACATCATTTACCTTTCGATTTGTAGATGGTACTCGGAAAAAACCGCAGTAACAATTCATTATTTGAAGTTAACATTATTTAAACAGTTAAATAGTTACGGGAAAACTAATTTGATTGTTGCATTTAATATATTATTGGAAATAATCTACTGGTATAATTTATAATTATTTCGCATAGGTAGGTAAGTCAATCACTTTTCAATCAACCTGCTAAAACCTGAAATTGGTCGTTTCTGGACAAAATTCGTGAGAATAATTTAAGTAGGTACTTAGGCAAATTTTTCGCTTCGCCAAAATTGCAGTTGCATGTTTTTGACTACCTATGATAAATTACGTAAATACATTTGACCTACTTACCCATGCTGAATAAACCGATTTCACGAATTACTTACTTACGTGTCATCATTATCGGCCTAGCCATTTCCCATCTACGTTGGTGTCGGCTTCCAGTCTAACCGGATGCAGCTGAATACCAGTATTTTACATGGAGCGACTGCCTATCTGACCTCCATCCACAACCCAGTTACTGGGTAATACGATACCCCTTGGTAAGACTAGTTGTCAGACTTTCGGGATTCTGACTACCCGTAACGACTGTTAAAGACCGACAAATGACAGCTGGGACCAACGGCTTAACGTGCTTTCCGAGACACGGAGGGGTCTTGGTATGTATAGATGGTCACCCATCCACGGACCAACCGTGGCAAGCGTACCTTAATTATTAGACCACAATGAATCCATACAGTAGTGTTAGTAATGAAAACTTAAAACGTATGTTAGTATCTTACGTTACGATATGTGTGAATTACTTACTAGCCGCGCCCCGTGGTTTCACCCGCATATGTGGCGATTTATTCTGATGTATAAGCAATATTACTGTAAAGTTTCATCTAAATACGTTCAGTAGTTTTTGCGTGAAAGAGTGACAAACATCCATCCATCCTCATAAACTTTCGCGTTTATACTCGTAATATTAGTTGGATTAGTAGGAACTGGGAAGTCACACGTAGGTATTGTATACAATTTTATAGCTCATGTGTTCTAAACCGGCACTTCAGTCACGATTTTTTGTGTAAAAATGGACTACATAAGTCACAGAAAAGTGTGACTAAAGTGCGGGTTTAAGTCACACAGTGCTATAATATATATAATTATTTCATGCTAGGTAAAGTCTGGAGCCGAATTTCATACTACCCGCGTAGTACGAACTCGTAGACGAATGAACTCCGATATTATGCTAAAGTTAAATTACCTTATTAGTAAGGGGAATAACAGCGAAATAATATGGTACATTTCGACACACATGCAATCATATTAAAAAAAAATTACGTGACTCACTGTATTGCAGCTTAATCGTGTTTGTCACTAAAATATTGTCACACTATGTGACAACAAAGCCTACCCGACGGAATAGCCTGTTGACTTGACCAAATGACAAATGATCGACCACAACAATTGTGTTTAAACCACCCATTATTCTAAAAAATATCTTATGCTAAAGAGGTATAGTTTAAAATCGTCTGAAATAAGTTTTACAGCCAGCATTTGAAAAACAAATGCAACGTCATCAACTCAAGGGAACTGTCGCTAAAAAAAAAACCCAAGTACAGTTTTACAAACATTCCCGTTCATTATATTTTTGTTTAATTTACGATGCTGCGGGCCCACTGTGCCAACGGTATCTCAAACAACACCGCTTTAGAACAGTGGTCTAAACGGCGCTCGTTGCAGAAAAAAACTTTTTGTCGATTTTTTCGTAAAACAACTAGAATCTTTGGAAACTTTTATTGCATGAAATTTTAACGGTGGCCATTTCTGAAAATTCTATAGACGTTTTGAATATCATTATCCTTTATTTAAAGTAGCTGGGAGCGTTATATCATAACACAACTGTCACAAAAAATGTCGCCGTCAGTTACAATGGGTGCAGATATGAATTAGAAAAAGACAATAAATAATATTATTTTGGGCACGTCATTTTTGCTTGAGAAAGAAGCGAGAGTTTATATAATGCATGATCTCTGAAGAGGCTCTCTTTCTAGACTCTACTCTGATGTACTTGCATCGGTTATCAAGCTTACTAGTAAGTACTTTAACTAAGTACTTACTACGACCAGCTGCGACGAGCTGCGTACTTAATGCCCCTACGAAAAATCGTAGCACGCTACCAAATAATCGGTTCTTGTCTAAAAAAGTAACACTTTAATGTCACCAGTGGAACATAGCTTAAAAGTTTTTAGAAAATAATAAAGTGCGGTTTTTGTAATTAAGAATTATTTTACTATTTACATAAAAATAAAATCAATTTTATTCTTCGATTTTATTTAATTGCACGACTCATAATGCGAAGCATTAGAGAGCTTTACGATCGAAAAATCACAGAACCTACTTAATTTATATATCATTGTATAGATAATTTAATGGAGATTAATTCTGTACCTTAAAAAAATGATTTAATGCAGTAGAAATTTAAAAAAAAACATCAAAATATTTCTAAAAAAATTCCCGTCAATCAAATGTAAAACCTGAAAACATTGTAGCTTGCGAAAAAATCAATTATCTGAGTATTTTTTTTTAATAGATATGTTTCGCCCATAGGAGGAACCCTATTGAAAATTACTCTTTTATTCAAATTAGTTTAAATATAATTAATAAAAAACTAACTAATATTATATCTATGTTTTTATACGATCAAATGAGCGTTATGAGTCGTGCACTTTTGGATTTTACCGGGGCTTGTGGCTAAATAATAACAGCCGCACGGGTCGATCGATCAGGTTAAGCTACGCTTGCCGCGGCTGGTCCGTGGATGGGTGACCATCTTTACATACCAAGACCCCTTCGTGCCTCGGAAAGCACGTTAAGCCGTTGGTCCCGGCTGTCATTCGTGGATCTTTGACAGTCGTTACGGGTCGTCAGAAGCCCGAAAATCTGACAACCAGTCTTACCAAGGGGTATCGTATTACCCAGTAACTGGGTTGTGGAGGTCAGATAGGCAGTCGCTCCATGTAAAATACTGGTATTCAGCTGCATCCGGTTAGACTGGAAGCCGACCCCAACATAGTTGGGAAAAGGCTAGGCAGATGATGACTTTTGAATTTTACCGATTTTACATATATTTTGAAACTTACACTTGATTTAACGTAACTAATATGATTGGTTTGTTAATTATCTCATTGAACAGGTAGATAGATTATATCAATTAATAATTACGGTTGGATTTTTTGTCTATGAGAATTTCTTGTAGGATTACGAAATAGCTCTAGATTTAATCGATTTTAGATTCATAACACTACACATTTTTTCCTGCTGCAAAATTTCTAATTGTTTTCTTATAAGAGTGTCACCATTAATAATTTCTAACTAGCTAACTAAAAAAAAATTAAAACAAACAAATTACTTGATCATGGATTAGAAAATAACAACAACAAAAGACGCTTCGCGAAACGCCGAAAGCATAAACACTATAAGCGACATATACTTACTTAGGCATTATGTCGAAGTCTTTACCAGTGATTACCATTGGTAAGTATCAAACGACATCTGAATACCAACATGGTTCAAGGAACGGTCATTTCGGTTTAATACAAGTAAATTATGACATTACTGACTTCGAAATGATCCGTTGCGTAAGCACGGGGCATTTATTTGAATATTTTTTTTAGAACAGTTGCGTTTGGCGCGGTTTTTTTTCCTTTTACATAGTTAATCTAGGTTGTTGAAAAGAGTATTTATATGTTGCTCAGGATTTTAACTTAAAAATATTATCATGATTTTTTTTTTACGTTGGGAAAATTGTGAGTTCGTAATAGAAAGTTTTCGTGCATTTGAATGTAAATAATTAATGGGAATGAGTAGTTTATAGTGTTGTGATCAGAAACTCGGACAGGCGAATTTGTGACAGATATGGAATTCAAGGTTTATGAAAATTTTAAAACGTTCATATTAAAATGATATCAGAAATACTCAATATTTTAAGGCTTTAGGCTAAATCGTAATACTACTTTCAAGCCTAAATAATCTATGGTCCTAAATAGTAAGTACAAGAGCCTTGCATAAACAAGGGGTTTATTTAAATTCATTTCGCAAGTTTATTTTGTTTGATTAAAAACTGGTGAAAGAAATATCCATCGATAACGACCTTACCATTGTGTAAAATCAATTTATAATCTCAAACTATCTCGTATCTCTTTCACACCAGTTAATATAAACTAAAGTAAGAACGGGAGATAGTTAAAAGGTTCCGACACGTAATGTACTAGTATAACTAGCCAAAAGTGTGGATGCGCTCGCGTGGGTCAATGACCTGAATTGCAAACTTGGATTTTTTAAAATAAGACTCCTCTTATTTAAAAAATCGAAGTTCGTGTTGGTGTGTTTAGAGAAAGAGGTAGAAACTGATAAATGGTTTTTGTTTGTTTTGTAAAATCTATGTTTTTTTTAAACAATTGGTTTAAAAAAAACCATAGATAAGAAAACAGGTTAACCATGCATAGCGAGAGAAAGTATAGAATCCCTTTTAGGCATACTTTATTTCTTTCTTTTTTTTAAGCTCCGCTGGAGTTATCTCCTGTTTTTGAAAGCTCATTTTTATTTAATTCTCTAATGATTTTTCAATACTTAGTCCAAACATATTTCAAAAAAAATGTCAAACCAAACCGCAATATTTATTTCTCAGATAAAAGCTATCTAACTATTGAAAAGTCAGAGAAAAAGAGCAAAATTATTAGCATCTGTGATTGGTTGTAGTTATTTCAGTAACCTATCTATGAAAAAACCTTCAAAGTGGAATCATTTATTTTACATAGACACATAAAATGTACCTTTGAAAGTCGAAACTCAAAACATAGAATTGATTCTAGTCGCCCCTTCCAAAAGGTAGTTACTTATGGAAAAGAAACTCCACCGTTACTCTTTTAAAATGTTTTACAATATTTACTGTTTTATTTTTGTTTTTTGCTCCAGGTTTTTTTTTAATTTTTTTTTTTGCAGGAAGCAATCCTGAAGTCTTGATCAGAGTTTCAAAAAGCGGAAGATAGGTAAGTACTCAATATTTATGGATTGAAAGTGTGTTACTTACGTATTTAGTGCCGTGTTGGCCCAGTGGTAACGGCCGCGACTTACGAGTTGTAGGTCGAAGGTTCGAACTCAGACAGGTGCTTTAATTTGTGTAAAAAAAAACCTTCACCACTGCTCTCAAAACGGTGAAGGAAAACATCGTGAGGAAACCGGCATGTCATGTCATGTGAAATAAAAATAAAATAAAGTAAGAAATTCAAGGGAAGAGCCCCATAAAAGAAACGTGTTTTTTTTTTCGGCGTTTTTTGCAGCGGGCTATATCTCATAAACCGTAATAGGTAGGCAGTTGAAATTTTCAGATTGTGTATTTCTATCGCCGCTATAACAACAAATAACAAAAATTAAATAAAGTTTAAAATTAAAAGGTGACTCCATACATGAAACATTATTTTTTGTCATTTTTGCCGTGTGACACGGAACCCTTCGTGTGAGAGTCCAACTCGCACTTGGCTGGTTCTTTAGAGATTCATTGTGTTTTATTCGTCGTATTTGGGTTTCAAAACCGACAGTACATAGGAGGAAGTGATAGGTTGATAACCTATCGGCTGTGACTAAACAGTCATACACCTCACAATCTGTCGACAGCCAGCGAGATGGCTCCTAGGATAATGGCGAAGAAATAAATTGCATCATATAAATAATCGTAAGTATTATGTACGAAAACAAAAATGAGTTTGTGTAATTTTTTAAATCGTGAGCAACAGACGCTCAAGAGATCCCAGTTTGAAAGAAAAAAGGGGGGCTTTTGCCCAGCAGTGGGACACAACATAGGATAAAGAAAAAATAACATCTTTATGTAACTACATACGAAGTTATGACGTGAGCCTTTTAAAATCACACTTCACACTAATATTATAAAGGCGAAAGTTTGTGAGTGTGTTTGTACATGTTTGTTACTTCTTCACGCACAAACGGCTAAACGGATTTGGATGAAATTTGGTACACAGATAGTTTATAACCAGGATTAACACATAGGCTACTCTTTATCCCGATACTCTCACGGAATCGACACTTATGCGGGTGAAACCGCGAGGTGCAGCTAGTATTTTCATAAATATCTTAATGATTGAAATATGATATCGTGTTAGCTTTAAATGGAGATGGGAACACACAAGGCTAATTTGTGATTAATTTCGTTATGGTTACATGAACATTAATGATCTGTCCGTATTTGAATTGAATGTAGGGTAAGTTCCTAGTATGACGATCTGATAACGTTTGCAGGACCAACATGGCCAGAGATCGCACAAGACAGGGAGCTTTGAAGGAAAAAAGGAATGCCTTTGCCCAACAGTAGGACACAATATAGGTGAACAAACAATAAAAGTAAGTACCTAACATTTTTGGTACAAGTAGAGCGTTTCAGTTTTTCTCATATTTACAATTTATCAATGCTGAAACCATTAAAAATAATAGCTTAATCATATAATGCCTATAATGTTCCCACTGTTGGGATACGGGTCTCCTTTCGGTGAGAGGGAGTGGGCCATGATCCACCACGCGGACCCACTGCGGTTTAATTTACTATTAAAAATAAAGTACTTAAATTTAAAATACAGGAAGAAAGTTAAAAATAACATAATTTTATAAAAAATCCTGAGAGTAGATTAAATCTATAATATATCATGTGCGTTTATCAATGCGTGTGATTCCCGATATCATGGTTTACGAGGTCATTGACCGCTTATATTTCGCTGACCACTGCTTCGGAATCCATAGACAATGCAGAACGTTTAACGACTTGTATTGGCGATGGTCGGGGGTCAACGGACTGGCGTAGCAACTGCCGAAATGTGCATCTAACAAGATATTTGTATATACTGGGTAACTATAGAAACACACTATCAAATAAAAGCGTTAGTTTTTGAAGAATATTATTGAAAAGTTCTTGACTAAGTAACCCATTTTAGTCACCCCCCTTTCCATCAGGAAGTAGGATAGGCTGGGATTTACACTAAGTATTAAATGCTTTGTACTGTCGTATATGTGTAGTGAAAACTTTAAAGCAATCGATAAGCTAGAAAGCGATGAAGCGGATTTCCTGACTGAAATATTTCTATGACATTCTTGATAGAATTCTCATATCCGTCAGAGGGTATGGATGTTACTGCTACAGCTTCCTTATGACCCCTGGTAAATGGATGCATGTTTGTATTGTAGTGTACAGGCTGTTAGAGATATCGACGCGCAACCTATAACCATAGATTCAGCACATAATTCTGAAGCCCCTGAATTCAAATATTTCGTCAGTTATTTAAAAAAAAAAGCTGCTTTGCTATTTCATAACAAAGTGACCTACGCGGTCCAAATGTATGGCGCCATGTCGTGTGGCTGCTGAGACCCTCAAATTGCGCAAATACTGTAAAAACGACAAACAACATAATTATAACCTTATTAGGTAACTACGGTTTAGGGTCGAAAAGTTCGGGTTATGGGGCCTGAGTGCGCATTCTCGTCGACACTTCACGTGACCTGGGTCGTTCTTTGGCCAAAGAACATTAAGCATTGCCATTCAACGTGGCAATGCTACCAGTCTTCTGGGTCCGTTTCCGTATGACAGAGATGTGGACGCCTAAGTGTCCTTTTGTTTTTGTATATATAATTATATATAAATATATAGATATACAGTTTAATAGATAAATGTCTTAATATTTTAGTAATGTTCTTGAACAGCAAACCACATAATATCACCTAATTTTGCTACGCAAAATATTAAATACAATCGAAATCATTCATTAGCATAAAATATGGTAGGCACAAAATATGTACAATAAATTCAGTGCAAAGACACATGCCACCAAACGTGTACAAACGCTTGATAAGCAAGTAGCACTATTTAAAAACGCATCGTCATTTCTGCGTCAACTGTCAACAATCCCAATTATCAAGGTCCATACAACAGACATTCCAAAGTATCTTATGAAAATATAAATATATGAATCAGAAAACGTATGTATGGATGCCAATTTGTAGAGCCATTTACAAATTGAGTGCTTTGATTTGATTATAAAACACCTAAAAGTGTACAACTACTTATATAAAAAGGAAAGAATCAAAGGGCATAAAAAAATCCTACGTATCGTTGTCAACAGAAAAAGTGCAGATATGTTGGCCAAAAAATAGGCCAGCCCTCTGGTCGCGTGAAGAGTCGCTAAGCGGTTGCTTGGCAATGTCTCGATGAACTAAGTGGGCACTCGGACCCCATGGCCCTAGAGCTTCAACTCCAAGCGGCTTAAACATATAAGTTCTAATAAAATTGGAAATATTTTCGCCGTTTGAAGATTTCCGCACCTGCAGCAGCCATCCCTAGGAAGTTATTGCACTTTTCTATGAAACTGCTGATTTATTTTTTGATAATTGATGAAAAATTTATACGCTAGGGAGTTTAGAATCATGTGCCGTTCATGGTTACAGTTTGTGCGTCAATGTCCCTGCCATCCTGTATGATGCGGAATCATAGCATTGTCTGTAGTAATCTATAGACAATACTATGAATCCGCATCATTGATCTAAAGATTCAAGGAAAAAGCCCTGAGTCAGCCGTTTAGTCTGCAGATCTGTAAGTAGTCTGTAACTTTCGCAATACGCTAACGTAAACAAAATCTTACTTTCGTAAGTCTTCGGTCGTGTTCAATGAGTCATTCGTGACGTCAATATCAGAGTAAGTAGGCTATGTTGGAAGTTTTACTGAACGAAAACGGACAAACTGAAGACTTAGGAGCGGCGGGGCTTTTCAGCTTGTAGACTGGAAAATCCTTACTATAATATTATAAATACGTAAGTAACACTGAAAATGAGATGATAAGGCGGTGCGGTTTAACGTAGTGACAAAATTTTAAAACAGTATGCTTAACTATGTTTTGGTCAGGTTAAGCGGATGAGTGAAAGGCGAGCTAACAAAAGGCACAAGGCAATTGTGAGTGAAAACGCCGAGAGGGGACGCCCTATAGAAGGACATATAGTGACCTTATTGGTGATGTTCTTCACAAATGTCAAGTGCGTAGTACTCGCAACCAGCGTGCGTGTGTCACCAGATGTAAGAGCGTAAGCGAAGCAAAAGGAATATGTAAAGATCGTCCGTTTTGTACATGTAGTAACTGCGCTCCACCACGCGGGCCCAGTGCGGATTGGTAGATGTTAAGACATCTACCAACCCGCACTGAGCCCGCGTGAAAATTCGAAGACATTATGTCTTCTAATTTGGTCATGATGGTTTCCAAGCGACGTTTTCGTTCACCGTTAATACTGGTATTCAGCTGCATCCGGTTAGAATGGAAGCCGACTCCAACATAGTTGGGAAAAGGCTAGGCAGATGATGATGATGTTTTCGTTCACCATTTTTGAGAACAGTGGTGATGAAAAAACCTGCACAAAATAAAGCGCCTGCCTGGTTTCGAACTCACAACGTACAACTCGTAAGTTGGGGCCTTTACCACTGGCTATCACTGCTTTGACTACCACATACTACGACCAAATTGGGTTGCAGGCAGAAGGTTGATGATGATCTTACGACACACATTACTACGAGTACGATTCTGATTCATCGCACTATAGTGATATCGTAAGTTGTAGTCAGTAACTTTCGAAATACGTTAACGTAAACAAAATCTTACTTTCGTAAGTCTGTGATAATATTAGTGAGTCATTCGTGACGTCGAAACTCGGAGTTGGACAGTGATGAAAAATTGTTGGCTGGAGTTTCACTGAACGATAGCGTTGCAAGAGAAAACTGAAAACATTTTCAGCTTACAGAGAGGAAGATGTTTCGATAGTTTTATGATCGTACTAGCTGCGCCACGCGGTTTCAACCACGTGGGAATATCGGGATAAAAAGTAGCCTATATGTTAATCCAGGGTGTCAGCTACCTCCATACAAAATTTTATCAAAATTGGTCCAGCCGTTTGAGCATGCAGAAGTAACAAACATATAAACACACACACACATACTCACAAGCGTTCGCCTTTATAATATTAGTGTGATTACTAGCTTCTTCCCGCCACTTCGTCCGCGTTAAATTTTTTGGTACCCCGTATCGCCTGCCCGTTATTGCTTCGTTTTCGCTTAGCGTTATTTCTGTCTCTTTTTTTTTGCTAGGCTCCTAAGGGTTTCAGCGTGATGTTAAATAGCCTATAGTCTTCCTCGAGAATTGGGCTATCAAATGCAAAAAGAATTTTTCAAATCCGACTGTTAGTTTCAGGGATTTGCGCGTTCAAACAAACAAATACACTCTTCAGCATTATTATTAGTACAGGTAGAAGATATAGACACGGTAATGAAACCTTTTTCCAAGGTTACCGCTTGAAAAAAGGTTTTTCTTTCCAGTTATTTATGTACCAGTAATTTATTGTAATGAATTGTGTTCATAACAATAACATCTCCAAAATCATACCTGCTTCAAGGGAAACCCTCCCAATGAGTCAGCCTTGTGTTATGTACCGAGAGGTCAGTTTCATTACAAACGCAACATAATATAAACATCCTCGTTTTTATCATAACTTCTGCACTTAGTCATGCTTTTAGTGTTTATTATCGTTTTAAATTAACCTAACACATACATTACATAACAAGCCTGTAAGCCCGGAAGGGACACCCACATATCGCCAGTTATGTTTAAGTCCTATGTACTGAATAGGGCGAGCCGAATGTTTTCAAATTACAGTGTTAATAGGTAATTATGGGAAAACAACAATTTATTGAAAAACCTACTCTAAAAAAAAATATGTTCCTTTTTTTAAATCAAGCAGCCTTGTGCCAACATTTTATCCTGTAGCCGATTACGGCCAAAACCCATATCCGCTCTTTCCCGCCGAACATTTACAATTTCAAAGACACGCCTGATTTTTATCCTGCATTTTATAGCCAGCCAGTGCCTTCCGTTCACTTTTACACGTGATATCATTTCGATACGGAATTACGGATTTCCTTTTTCAAATTCTTGTAATTTTATTTAAATAAGAAAGTTTCGAATCGAGAACTAATCTTATTTTTTTGTATGGAAGAACTGTCAAAAATTCAAAATTATTCCTTCGATGTAATTATCTGGTGTTGGAAAAATCAGCCCTTAGTCTAACCTTTTTTCAATGGTTTAGATTTTGTCAATTTTTTTTGACAGTTAAAAGTTGGTCGCGGGCGGGCAGGCGGTTGGGATGGATGCGGGTGGTTGGTGGTCCTTTTTGGTAAGTAGTTGGTGGGTTGGTGGTTGGTTGGTTGAGTTTGATTTACAAAAGTGAAATATAGCAATAATGTAAAACGTTTTATTCCGATTTTAACTAGGAATATTGGCGATCCTTGATGATTTTCCTTATTTTTCTCAAATAATAACAAGGATAAAAACCTCACGTGATTTATTTTTTAGTAATTACAAAAAAGAACACTGGCGAAATTTGAGTGTACTATAGGCCTAACCATTTGGGGAACACGAGCGCACTATTATGTATGCGTGCATATTTACAAAAAAATACTAAATAAAATCTGGTTTTTTATTTAACTACTTACCTACATATGCGTACCTACGTATAAATATGATAGCTTAGTAAACCAATAAAAGTTTAAATTAATTATCGTTCTACTAAAGCGAACCTTCGTGAACTGAAAGAAAATGGTGTCTGAAACCAAAACGCTTAGGGCTTTTTATAGACCAACTAGCTTCTGCCCGCGACTTCGTCCGCGTGAAATTTCTTGCTACCCCGACCTACCCCGTCGCACCACGACGCCTGCCAGCGCTATTTCCTCATTTCTTTCTAACTTTTTTTCTTTTTGCTTAGCTCCTAGGGGTGCTAGTCTGTGCCTCAAGAAATAGGCTATCAAATTCAAAAATAATTATTTAAATACGACTGGGAGTTCCAGAGATTCCAACGAACGATCAGCTTTATTATTAGTATAGATATTATATATGTATTTTGTTTCCAAATGAATGTTAGAGAAACTTAAAGAAAATATTTACCTACTTAAATATTTTCTATTTATTAAGTAAATAAAATATTTCACCTTCCCCCTTAACAGAACAAGCGAATCTAAGAAAGAAAGAAAAAGGCGTTTATTGGCATTACAGCAAAATAAATACACCTTAAAACCAGAAAACAAAGATTATAATGCCAAAAGGGCCTCATCTAAACTCGTAAGGCTGGTAACCCACCAAATATTCAAAACAATCCGTGGAAAAAACCAGCTGCCATAGCACCATTCATCATCATGCCTATATGGCGTGATACCGTACACCATCATCATTTAAAATCCAGGTCACCTCTCAGTCACAAAGAGAGTTCGGCGAAGTTCAAATGGATCTTTCTAGACTTCCCACCAGCAACTGACGACCACCGGTGGTCGCCAATCTGGTCGTTGACCAGTCTCTCGACCCAGATTTTGTACACACACTAAAGTCTTGACGCACACACAACACGTACCGAATATTCTGACAGTATTAATTCTTGAGTGTCACTGTGAAGGAGTGTGTCTAACTTGGACCATTTAAGTGTCTAAAAAACCGTTTTCTAGATACTTGGTCATGACTGTCAAAAAACGATTTAAAGCTGCCAGATCTGGGACTTATATCAAGATATCTGCCCTATCCTCGAAGGGTAGAGGTGTACCCACATTCCGCCAGATATGTTTAAGTCTCATGTAAAAGGGACATAATTATCCAGAATCCAGACTGATACACCACTACCACTGTTTGTCTTTGCATCACTCAAAGGTTGACTGGTAGAAAATGCCTATGGCATTAAGTCCGCCTCTGTACATTTATGTGCTTGAAGTATTAAATGAATACTGAGAAATTCTTGATAGAAAAATCCAATAAAAATTTGCCTGACGTCTCGTTGAATCCAGGACCAGGATTTAGGACTAATCATGACGGGCTTTGGATTCTATCTCCCAGGAAGAACCGCAACTTTAGGCTGTCTTGCGGATGAAAATGGTGGTACTCGGAGTTTTTTATGTTGCAGCCATACAGAATTTCATTTTATTCTGTAGGATGTGTGGTGGAAGCAAAATGATAAAACGAGTTTGCATACTATGCATTCTAAAAGTTTTCAAGCTAAATATCGTAAGGCATTATAGCGAAACAATTGGTATAATTCTGAACAAAAATCAGAAATCTTCGTTTAGCAGTGGCGCGTGAGGAGCAGTGGTGGCCCAGCGGTAACTTAGGAGTTGTAGGTCGTGGGTTCGAACCCAGACAGGCGGTTTACTTTGTGTAAATAATTTCATCACCTCTGCTCTCAAAACGGTGAAGGAAAACATCGTGAGGAAACCGGCATGTCCTAGAACCAAAAATTCGAAGACATGTGACGTCCACCAACCCGTACTGGGCCCGCGTGGTGGATTACAGCCCACTCCCTTTCGAAGAGAGGAGTCTGTGTCCCAGCAGTGGAAACGTTATAGGTTGATTATGATGGCGCGTAAATGTGACCATCGGAAAATTCAAACCCATGATGTTATCTCTAATCTGATGATCAAGTAGTAAATACATCGACACAAAATCAAACCCATTGCTCATAATTTGTACATCGAGACAAAGCCCGAAGCTTTCGCCGCGTCAAATAGTCGATTCCCTAACTTTCTACGAGTTCCGAAGTTCCGATGAAAGTAGTCTCACACTTGTCCAGTCGCGAACAGAGGTCGCGATACACTGGCAAATCGGGCGGTGGCCGAATAGATGCTTCGAAATTTTAAATGTTGTTTTCTTTTTTCCTTTTTTATTATTTACTTTTTTTCTGCCTTAGTTTAGTTGTAGGCCGGTGTAAGTAGTTTAATTGTCAACGGAAAAAATAATCGTCCATGCTTTAGAAAAACATATTTTCATGTTCGAAGTTAGAAACGCAGCTGGTTTGTTTTTACTATTTTGTTTTGGAAAGCTGTGATTATTTTTGAACGGGGCCTACATTTTACGTTTTCACCATGAATAGTTTTGTGGCATACTTTATTTTTAGCTATAAGTAGTCGTACTACGAACGTCTCGAACAATTGAGTGCTATCTTATTCATAGTAAACTATTTGCGACAAAAAGCTGAATATCTATACAAAAAGGAAGGAAAACAAACATTTTCACACGCTTATATGAAAAACTTCGGACGTAAATCACGACGAGATATCAAACTAGACGTGAACCACGAATGCCTACAAAAAGATGTGAATTGTAAATTAAAGATACATATGACGTAAAAATAATTAATTATATTTAAACAAGTGTAAGTAAGTGATTTATTTGAGCCCAAGTTTTAACTGCGGCTGCTCCTGCGTGCATTGAATAGGTTTTAGACACCATCTGATTTATTCAATGTATCGCCCGTTCCTATTTTTTTAATTTAAATTATAAGTGAAGATTGTGAAACCCCATGACTTCCATTTATTGTGATTCGAGTACAATCGAAAATCGAATTGTAATCAAATAAACAGATTCATAGTCCCTGAACTTGTACCTTTTATAATGATGTGCATAAGTTATTCAGATTGGCAACATTCTTACGTGAAAATTAAGTATGGAACCTCATTTCGAACGTTTTTGAATGTCGAGTGCAAATTCGGCCAGTAATGATAGCAGTGTAATCGCTCCGCGATGAGTCAATGCCCGGTGAAATGACTGCGAGGTTCGTTCACCTTTCACCCAATTTGCCTAAATACACACCGACCGAGAATAGTTGGCATTGTATCGCGACCAATGCTATATAATAAGTGTGTGCACTTCAAATTGTCAGCATAAAATCTGTAGTACGATATGTCGAGTAGAACATATTTTTTTTACTAAAGAAATTTTCCATGGTTTTTGTGCTGGATGAGTGTCAGAGAGTGACGGTATAACAAGGCATACCTGATTGTTGTCTAAAAAATCTTTTGTGTTTATATAAGCCGAGAGTAGAGACTTATCCATGGTAATGATGCTCGTTATAAATCCATGGATATGTATTTTTTGTATCAAAACATGCAGCTGGTTAAAACATATTTTCGCGACATCGGAGAAATCGCGGTGAATTACATGAATCTGTAATGTTCCCTGAATGTTAGACACTTTGAACTAAGAACGGCATGACGTGCGAAAATCAGGGGCATTGTCGATGAATTATATTGATTAAATTGGCTATATTTAGATAACCTGGAAAAATTTGGTATATCAAACAAAATATTTGACTAGATAATGTAGGTATGATAAACAAAATTGATCGGTATATTTGCTACGCTTGTAGAACAAAAACTATTGCTCTGTTCTTGGATAAAGCGTCATACAGTGATGTTTTCGTCATATTGGGAAATATTACGTTTATGAATGAGCGTGTACCACGTAACGGAGTCGCGGGCGCACGTCACGTCGCGCGTCGCCACCGATCAATAAACGACGACTTTATCGTAACGGCGATCTCATCTTGCACAGCATTTTAATGCCGCATAAAACCTAACTGTCTGTCCAAAATAAATACCAGCAAAATGTGAAGGTAGGTCGGCAAACGGTATCCGACAATGAACTCCGAATGTGGAACAACGACCGCCCAATTTGGCATTTTGGTCTCGTGGAAAAAAAAATATCGCCACCAGCAGTACCAGGGTAAAATGAACTAGAGAAAGGTTGAATTTCGAGTATACGAATGTGTGCGTGTGTGCACACTGGTTGCGTCTGTGTGTGTCATTGTAGTCTCGTAATAGAAAGCTCAGTGAGCGTTTGTTTACATTCGCTATTTAAAAAAAGAGTGAAACGATGAACTGTCAAATTATTTGTAGGTAGTAGTTGAATGTAGGTCGATTAGAATGTTTCGTTCACTAATGCGTAGCGAGCATGCTATGTTATTTGTGAAGATAATTTGTAATAAAAGGGAATACCAATACGAAAACATTAGAGAAATTTAAAATTTGCGACGGTGAATATAGAAAACATCATGATTATGTACAAACAACAATTCATTGAAGTACTAAGTGTAATTGAAACTTGTACTTAATAGGAATGAAGAATCAAATCTGCTGAAAGGAAAATATCACAACTGTCTGAAAGAGAACTCGGAGGGGCTCGTGGCTATGTAATAACAGTCGTAAGTATCGATCGAAGGTTACGCTTGTCGAGGAGGGCCGTGGATGGGTGACCATCCATTACAATGTCAAGACTCCTACGTGCCTTGGAACGTTGGTCTCGGCTGTCATTTATGGATCTTTGACAGCCGTTACGGGTTGTCAAAAATCTGACAGTCCGTCTTACCAAAGGGTATTGTATTAGCCAGTAACTGGCTTTTGAAGGTCAGATAGGCAGTGTCTTCATCTAATGAACTGATATTCAGCTGCATGTGGACTGGAAGTCGATCCCAACCCCAACATAGTTGGGAAAAGGCTAGGCGGATGATTTTCCCTCGGCGGAAAACAAAAGAACCATCCATCTACAGAAAATGACTTAATATGTAGAGTAGTGAAAAACCCCGCCAAGCCTACCTTCCATCCTTTGGTCAGTAGCATCTGTAGAAGACAATACCGACTCTTCTTTAAAAACCTTTAAAATAAAGAGCTTCCAATAGTGCCAGCCAGTACCCAAGATATAGTACATACTAGTTCCATGCCGATACATAATTTACGTCGACAGGCGTATCCTGTCAACTTAACCGCCTTCGAAATTCAAATCTGGCCTTTCCAGAGACAAACGCATTTTATTCGAATTAATACTTAGAACTATCGCACGCTATTGTCAGTTTCCCGGCTTCCTTCCTGTTGAATTATCCTAGCGGTATTCAAAGACTCATCATCGAATTAATACATTCATTATTTATCTTTATCCTTACGTAACGTTACGTTATATTAGTCACTATGTGTTACTATACGATTTTCCTTCTTAGTGACGTAGATTATTTTCAATTTGCAAAGCGATAATGGTATATAATTTACCTCAATCTTTAAATTAATGTTCCATATATTGTGCATTAGATCCGGCCGGACGGTCACGTGTCTGAACTCAGTTTTCCTCGTTTTTAACACGTGAAATCCTTATCTTAGCAGTTGCTAGGTTAATTTACAAGGTTTAGGTGACTGTAGTCAGGAATCAGAGGAGGTTATAAAAACGGAAAGATGCTGTGAAAAGTGTGAAAACATCAGTTTTCATCGACCATGCTCAAAATCGAACATTTTAGGTAAGTGCTCTACTATCTTTGACGCATGACCCAAATCCATAATTATATTAAAGCTCTTTTAACTAAAAGGATTAATTACTTACATAATAATTAAGTCATCATCATTTTCCTTGCCTTTTCCCAACTATGTTGGGGTCGGCTTCCAGTCTAACCGGATGCAGCTGAATACCTATATTTTATATGGAGCAACTGCCTATCCGACCTCCACAACCCAGTTACTGGGTAATACGATATCCTTTGGTAAGACTGGTTGTCAGACTTTCGGGCTTCTGACTACCCGTAACGACTGTCAAAGATCCACGAATGACAGCCGGGACCAACGGCTTAACGTGCTTTCCGAGGCACGGAGGGGTCTCGGATGCAAAGATTGTCACCCATCCACAAACCAACCGCGGCAAGCGTAGCTTAACCTGATCGATCGACCCGTGCGGCTGTTATTACTTAGCCACAAGCCCCCATTTAGGAAAAAGATATAAAAGTATAATTTACTACTAAATAGTTACAATTATTTTATAGCTTCGCCTATTTCCGACTTCGCTAGCCTTCGAGGAACATGAGCCTTAATTTCTATATAACAATGCCTTTAATACCAACCAACAAAATTATGCAAACGAATTTTGGTGAAAAATAAAAATACAATATTCCCAGTAGCTTTTTAATTGATAAAAAATGTAATATCATACATTAAAAAAAACTGGAAGAAAAATTAATTTCGTTTTATTTCGAGTAACTAAATTCCCAAGGTAGAGTTTTCATTAAAAAGCGAACAAAGTCAACAACAGTGTCAATATTTCAACCGATTACAAAAAGAAATACGTACAAAAAAACTAACACTCTTCTATCAAAGTACCAGGGACGCAGAGCCCGTTAGGAGGTCACCCGAAATATAGGTACGCACACTAACACACACACGCATTTTATTTGAATGCACAACACGTGACGTTCGCATGCGTATCAAATAATCGGTATCGTAGAACGAAAGTCGTTGCCGCCGGAGAATTTCGTCGGCGTTGTTAGATAGTGGATGTAGGCACGGGAAATTATGCAAAAACAATATTTGTATTATATTATGTTGGACAGTCCGGAAAATCAAGGGCTTTTCAGAGAATATTTGATTTCAGCGGATTGAAGCATTAATTCCTATGCTAGTTTTATTTAGCAAAATTATTGCATTTCCCATTTTTAATGGCGTCTGAAATTATGCAATAAAAAATCATATAGGTAACGACGAAACAAATTAATTTCATAAATTCTTCGCAATCGTAATATATAGCGAATTTTTGTTTTTATTATCATTTTACTGCAAGAACTTATTAACTGATCATTATTCTCTTAACAATTAGTAATAAAACTAAAGCAAAATATTTGTCTACCTACACCAAACAGCTTAAGCGCCTACGCGGGCTCTAACTAGCGCTACGCCGAGAAAACAGGCACGTATGCGCGGGAAAAAGTAAGATGGCCGCCAGCCGTTTTTCTTCACGAGTATTGAAGGCAATGAAACACTGGGAGTTGCTGTCAGAAAATGGTTTACTAACGTTTTTTAATGTTTTTGTTTGGTAGTTAATTGTTTTTCTATTTATTGTTGCTTATTATTTAAAGTTGAAAAAAAAATGTCGAATGTGGTAAAGCAAATTTTTTTTAGCATTTTCTGTTATATATTTGCATTTCGTGTCTACCTTTGCCACAATAATGACTAAAATACTTTTTACATTTAAAATCACAGGTTTCCATGGATATAGTAAAATAATACCTAAAGACCTAAATTAAGGGAATTTTCCCCCACAGGAAATTATAATTAGGAAAAATTCAGTACGTAACGTAAGCAGGTGTTCATACTAGCATCCTGGTGTATCCATTTTCGGCAATCATAATTGGCAAAAATATTTGTATATGATTAAAGTTTGACCAGTGAGAGGTATTCATCAAAAACAATAGCTGCAGCTGCCCATTGGTCTAGTGGTCGCAATCGCTACTACTGAGCATGAAGTCCTGGGTTTGATTCCAAAGTCGGGCAATGTGTATTTGGGTTCTTACATATGGAACTTCTCAGCAGAAGCCCAGAGTCTAGATTTGTAACCGATTTATGGCAATAGGCTCGCCCCCTATTACATGAAAAAAAAAATTAACTGGCGAAACGTGGGTGTTCTATAGGTAAACCTCTATGTCTACCCCTTCTTAAAGCGTAATGTTGTATTAGATTCAACATAAGCCACAGCTTATACCTACATTCAAGACAATATTGTGTTCACATAATCAGCCTATACTAGGTATAAGCACAGGCCTTCTCTCTTCGAGAGGGATTTCCACACTGGATTTAGGTGAAGAGTTAATTTCCAAGGAGTTGCCAGTTCTGCCACAACTACAAGAATCTCATGCGGGGCCATTGACAGAAGCGACACTAGCGCCGTTTGTTCGGGGGTCCAGTGCGGGTTGGTAGATATCGCATGTCTTTGAATTTTTGGTTCTAGGCTAGGACATGCTTTCCTCACAATGTTTTCCTCCACCGTTTTGAGAGCAGTGCACTGCATGTCTTTATAGTTATTCTTGGCAATGTTTTTGTTGTGTTTGCTTTTGTTTTCTATGCAATCCGGATGACGGTCTGCATCGCTTGGGATAGTGATCGCAATGCATGCATTAGTTCTACGCGCTTGTATTCCAGCTATAGATGTGATGTGATATGCTGTTCATATTAATTTTCCGGAGTAACTGTTTTAAATACTTTGTTATACTACCCGCCCATCTTACTTTTATATCAAAAACTTAACGTTTCGTTAAACGTAAACATTTTGGTAGTTAATTTAAATATTTATGTTTGGTGACGATTCTGTTTACTAAAATGGAGATTTTTTTATTTTTAACATAGGTGTTTTGAATCAATAGATCCTGGAATCTAAGTTACAAACCACTTTCGAATATCTTTTCATATCTTAACACAGCTATGTAGTTTTAAGGCTTATTGAGAATTTTAACTAAAGAATGTCTTAAACCTTCTTAAGCTGTTCTTATGAATAAGACCATTAAAATATAATTATTTGACTTTGACGTGTAATTTTTTTTAAAACCATTATACAGAAATAAATATAATTTATTATCAATTCATCATTTATTATTCCACGTTTAATAGTTTCCGCAAGCAATAACGTCTCATACCGAGACTAGATAATGCAGAAGAAAACACCATACTGCACTCCGTCCGTCCATACAGCACGTACCTTATCAATTAGCCACTGATAACGATCAACATATGAATATTCAAATGAGTGAATGATAAAAAGTGCCCCATCTGGTAATAATGCCGCAATGAACACTGCTGTAAAGAAATGAGATTCTTTCTCGTGTGCATACTTAATTATTTATCTCACTTGTACTGGTATGCGTACATATTTAACTAGTTTTGCTCACGACTTTCTTCGTTTTAATCTAAACTCATATACATACATTATTACATTTTTTTTTTTTTATTTAAATAAAATTTAAGCGTCTGTTTGTAACGTCTAACTAACAGCTTTTTACTAAATGCATATGGAAGTATATATCTACGGTACTTATAACATTTTTTTTTAAATTATTTTTGTAATTCTATCTGTCTGTCTGTTCCGGCTAATCTCCAACACGGCTGGACCTATTTTGATTGAGCTTTTACTGGCAGATAGCTGACGTTACAAGGAGTAAATACTTTTATTTTAGAAAAAAAAAAAATTATTAAACCAGTCCATAATTGATGAAAATATCGATGAACATGAATTAAAAAAACATACAGACGAACAAAGAACCTCCTCCTTTTTTGAAGTTGGTTAAAAAGTAACCTACTGTACGTTGAATACGTTTTCCTATACCTACCTACATTAAATTTTACCACATAGCCGCATTTTACCACATTATGATAACTCAATTACTTACGTGAAAATACTTGTAAATCCCTCTACACTCATAATACCCTGGTAAAAGTAATTACTTAATGGCCGAACATAAATAATTTTGTATGTAAACAAACACTCCTATGACTTATCAAATAAGTAATGCCCAATCAACTGTAACTGAAAATTATCAAGAATTGATAAGGGCTTATCACTATTTCTAATTATGATTGTTTGAAGGAACTTCTCAACGTTTATACGTTCCTGGTACATTAAATAAATTATGTTAATGTAATTAATTGTTATTAATTACTTTTGCTAATTATTTATCTTATCATTATTTATTTGTGATATAAATAAGTTGGAGCGGCTAAATTTTAGCTTGGCTGTCGTAATATGTTTATATATTTTTCCAAAAATTATCTATGTGTTGAATATTTTGAGTATTGTTCTAATGTAATTATTGAAGTTATATAAACTAACCTGCCCCCTCGCATTCTATTGTTAAACATAAATGTCATAATGATAGATGTCACCCCCCACTGCTGCACTGCTGGACATAGGCCTCTTCGACCGGTTCAGTGATTCCTGCATCCAGCAGTCATCGGTCCACCTTATGGGAAGCCTTCCATCGACTCCACTCCAAAACCTTTCGGCCCCATCGACCATCTGTTCTGCGAGCAATGTGCCCTGCCCACTGCCTATCTTCGGGCGATATCGCTTACCTTGGTTCTGATGCGGATCTCTTCATTTCTGATTTGCTCCCGTAGGAACTCCAAGCATAGCTCATAAATGAGGGTGCACCTATTTAGTATAGGTACATCTCTGCTTTACACTTCTTACCATAAAATCTGAAATACTAAACACATATCTGTGACCAATCAGCAACTGGTAAATTCTTCCTAATTAATTACAAGAATAAGAACCATTACATATCTAATAACCTATGATGCCCTAGTAACGCATTAATTATATATATATACATATTTCTGAAATCAATTAATTATACCGGCTAATTAACTAATTATCTGCTTATAATCTTAGTTTCTACGTATCGCTTCATAATAGTGATCAATATATTGTAACACGATAAAAATATAGGGAAATTCGTTGCTAAGGAGTTTGTTGCGCCACTTCTTCTTCCCAGCGAAAGCACTATGAAGTTGTGAAGGGCAGGCGTGTTGGGGGACTGTCTTATGTAATTTTGACGTTCGAAAAGAGCTGATTCTCTGCCTAATTTGAATAAATGAGTTTTGATATTGATGTTTTCCAATTATGCGACGTAATTCTGGCTGATGTGTTGTAGGCAATTTTAAAAAAGCATTGTAGGTGCGTAAGTTTGCTTACGTCGGTAAATTTTCAGCAAAGTCAAAGTCAAATAATTGATTTCAAATAGGCACACTAAAGGCACTTTTGATCGTCAAAAATTATAATAAAACGAAATTGATTCTAGTCGCCCCTTCCAAAAGGTCGTTTTCGTATGGAGAAGAATGGGCAAGAAACTCCACCGTTACTCTTTTAAAATTTTTTACAAGGTTTTGGCATGGTGCCCCTGCGGTTATTAAATCGTAGGTGGTTACCATTATCAGTGACATTCGCTAATTTTAGAGCCCTCTCCCTACCCTCGATTTCCTGTAACTTCGACCGAGTAAGTTCAGTTTAATTTAGTTAATTTGAATTTGATAACGTTTTCCTTAGTACCAACTGCATTTGACCCTAAAATAGAATTAATTATGGTTAAAAACCGGCTTCAAATATTAATTTATTAATAACGGATGGGGAAGATGATTTTTAATTAAATTACTATTCTCAGTAACGAAGCATTAATTTCAGTTAAACCCATGACAGTATAACATGCGTGCCAGACCTGGAAGTATACAGCTAAAGCAAAAGAAAAACTTACCACGTGTCAACGAGGCCTAGAACGAAGCATGCCAAAAATTAAGAAAATTCAAAAAATGCGACACACAAAAACAAGTAATATATCTAAAACTACCGATGCACTGTGGTTCGTCGCCCATACGAAAAAAATACAAACTACTTTATTTCTATAAAACATGTTAGATAAGGAGTATTAACGATTTAATAATGTAAATAACAATAAAAAAGACAGTATATTACTGAATTACAAATTAAAAATACATAGTAAAATTTAAATTCAAATAACAAACATTATTCTTCAAAATTTAACAAATCTAAACATAAGTTTATGTTAAACTTAATATAAAATTATACAAAACCCTTAAAATAAACAAAATAAATCAGCTATACAAAGTTAAACAATATTAAACATAAAAAAACGTTACAATATCTTAAAAACTCAGTAGTTCCAAAACAGCTTTTGACAAAACTGATTTTTCCCATTCTGGGCAACCTACTAAGTCCTATTATAAGTAGGTTAAAACCAAGGACTTTATAACCTTGGTTAAAACTTAATAAAAGCCTATTTGAGAGGTTTCTATTTGTTCCTAGCAAAATGCTACGGAGAGACAACGTTCGCGTAGCACCTAAATAACTCAAAATGGTGGAAAAATGTGGAAAAGGTTTAAGTGAAATCATAATGAGTAAGGTATCACCTAACAAATAAAAAAAAACTGAGACCTAATTATGCTCCAATGTAAACTAAAACTCGAGAAGTATCTATCTACAATTTAAAATGCTCTCGAAAAACAGTACATCACGTAGCAGTCAAATAAAAAAAACGAATGATATTCAAATTCTAAATAAAATTAAAAAATTATATACATATCATGTTCTCGGAAATCCATCATTAATATAAATCACTTATGTAATAGGTTTCCGGGAATCGGTGAACAAAAACATGTAATAAATGTGCGAGTCACTGATAACGGGTATTCACACTTTAGATGACGAAATGGGAATGAAAGTAATTAGACAAGTGCACTTAATTTCTTCGTAGATGTTATAATGATTATTACTTTTAGAGAATCGCAGAGTGGCCTTGGGTGATTTTTGTCGTACTTGGGAACCACAGTGCGATGCTCTAACATTATAAAGGTATGAGGAACAGGGTGTAAATTTCACTCATACTCTATAGAAAAGGGAGGATCCTCCGACCAGGCGGGTGTTGTGTCATAATTATGCCCAAAACCTGAAATGGAAATGGGGCATGTAGCGAGTCTAAAAGATGAGCGATGGAAGAGTTCCTCGTGGAGAGGTTCAAGAGGGAAACGCTACAGAGGAAGACCGCTTACGAGATGGGCGGATGATATCAGAAAAACGTCTGGTACAGAGTGGATACAAAAAGCCCAAGACATAAATAAATGGACTTCTTAGGAAAGCACAAGTACAATGCATTCAGGATGCTGCAGTGCGTCGGGATGTTTGCTGATGCGCACACTGATGGCTTCGCAGCGATCAGACGTAAGCGTGCCGCGTCACTGCTGCAGCTCCTGAGGCTCCTGCAGCGCTGAGGGTCCGGGGCAGCTCGAACAGTCTCCTGAATGTCATTGCAGGGAAATTTGATTGCCCGTTCGTCCATTATTTGTCCAACCTGCATGTTACGGATGCAACAAATTATGGATGTTTAATTCTGAAATAAAATAATTGTATTATTAGGAGGAGGCCCTTACCCGGGGGGGTTCTTGTAAATTAATATAGTACATTATTCTTGCCTTAAGTGTATTAGTTTGTAACCATTTTACAAGAAATAAAAGGCTTTTTTATTTTTATTTATTTAAACCCATTGCAGACACTTTTGAATTTTCAAAAAATCAGTAAAAATGATGACGCCCCTTCCAACTGCTTGCTTAGGCTCATTTGTCGCACCCTTGGAGTCAGCTTCCCCTATCAACCTTACTCACTATCAAATTCAGTTATTTGGCTGAATCGATAGAAGATAATGTGTCTCGTTATCGTTGTCTTCAACTCTGACGAAATACTTCTGATATAGATGATAAATCACTTATTTAGTGCACAAAAGAAATAGCACAACACACAAAAGCACAATTAAATGACAACAAATTACATGAATATAATGAAAATATAAGGTGTCAGGTTGTTGTTCACCTTACGTTGACAATCTGCTGGATTCCTGCAGTGACATAAGGTATTGGTGTTGTAAAGAAATGTTACATGAGGAGTTAATTTTTTTTAGGTAAGTATTACCGTAGTTTGAATGATGTATTCTACAGTAAAGTTTTGCATTGGGAAACGTTCTTGTTCGATGATGGATTGATTGTGTATTTAATTACTTCATTATTTAAATTGTAAAGATATAGGCCTTCCCTAAGCAACTCAGCAACGACTGTTCCTGACGTGAATATACCCAGCGGAATCCCACTAAGAGCCATTGGTATTCTACTAAATAAGTTTCTAAGAGAATCCGAAAATTTAGGACTTTCCCAGATTCGTCCAGTCACTATATGACTCTAAAATTCGAATAGGTACTCTGTCAACCGCCCGCAAAATTAAAATGAATATATTAAATAAAACAATGGCTTCTGATAACATTTTTCCTTACTTAATTATTTAATACATACGAGACATAAATGTATCCCTATTCGATGAGTAAGTTAATGATTTCATGACTAAAATTGGTGTTACATAGGTAAAAATTACTTAATCAACCAGCAGCAATCCAGTTGACAACCAGTCTTACCAAGGGAAATATTACTAGCCAGTAATTGAGTTGTGGAGGTCAGATAGGCAGTCGCTCCATGCAAAATACTGGTACTCAGTTGCATCCGGTTAGACTGGAAGCATACGTGGTACGTGCAACGTTGATGGGAAAAGGTTAGGCAGATGATGGTGAGGTAAAAATACATAACAACAAAAAAGCAAATTCATTTTACTGAGAGCTCGGCGCATCTTGGACAGTCACACCCAACACCTCATTTGACTGGCCAATTCTTCCCTTGCGGTGGTAGGGCTAACGCCCGCCTGGTTTACAACCAAACCGGAGTCCGGCGTCAAGCAGCCTGCTGTGTTTCGTCGATGCGTGGGAGTTCCTGTGCCTTAGGCACCTTCTGGCCAGGCTCGTTCCATCATAGACCTCATCCATCGCTTTCCATCAAGCGTGATCGAGGTCAAGGGCGAGCCCAATCAGGAATAAGAAAAAAATATTAGTAATAATTTTTAATGATGAATTTACCTGTAACCCTGAGGTTGCAAAGGCTTATCAAGTCTCTGGTTGGTAGTTACCATAGGAAGTAACAATAAATCAATCTGCCTAGCCTTTTCCCAACTTTGTTGGGGTCGGCTTTCAGTCTAACCGGATACCAATATTTCATATAGAGCGACTGCCTGTCTGACCTCCACAACCCAGCTGGGTAACACGATACCCGGAACGAAAGGAAATAATAACCGCCGATTAAAACATTATCATAATTCTTCTGCCCTTATCTAAATTTATTTGGGGTAGTCAAGTCTTGTTCTTCTTCCATACTCTCTATTAGTGCTCATCTTGGTAATCACCCCCTTTCTAACCATAACATCTTTCACACAGTACATCTATCGCTCCTTTGGTTTTCCCCTAATCTTATAGCCATCCATATGCGTACTGAAAACTTTCTTAACGACATTTTTCTCATCCTCCGCCTCACATCATTCATTGCCAAGTCGTGATATTCCAAAGGAGATATTAGATAGGCTTCCTAAGAACGGTGATCCTTCCTGCCTACACCTAGCGGACTCCAGCTACCTTCACTGAAACACTGTTTCTTCTTTATTGAATACTTTGTTTAGGCTCCCAAATAAATGGAAAATCCCCCTAACTTTTTGATTCGTTAATCCTGTCACCTGTCAACGTGCAAATTGGGGTGGGCTCCAAGTTTTATAACATTTTTATAGCATTTACGAGTATCTTTCACAAACACACTGCCTGCATTATTTTCTCCATACACTTCACTTCCTCAATCGCAGTACACTTGCATATAACATAATATACTCCCACGAACTACAAAACACGTGTCTCTCACAGTTACATAACCCCATTCGGACAACCTTCTCAAGTTACAACCACCTAACTTGGCCTAAGCACGTCAAACAGCACTTTAGAGTGCCCATACTTGGCCAAGGTCATCTTACACTGGCCCAAAGACTAATGTAGTATGATCTTGCCAGTAACGGAGTACCGTTGCGTTGCGATGATATTAGCAGAGCCTTGTGACCCAGATAAATGTGTACCGTTACCGGACATCGAACCTGCACCCCAAGTGTGACATTTATGCGGAACAGAATTAAGGCAGGTCGGTTTCGCATAGTCTATAACAGACTCATAGATAATGGCTGCAAAAAGTTGGTACAGTTATGATTGGTAAATTGATTTGAAAAGCGTTTTGGGTTTTGTTAAGGATGGTTTACCACAAATTAGGCAATGTAGTTTTCACAAAAATAGAAACAAAATTAAAAAAAAATATCTGCATGATTGGCTTTTGTAAATATGTGACGAATCTTTTTAACTACGCAAGAATACGACTGATTGAAAGAAATTGGGTCACAGGGCTTTTGCAAAATTGGACCTCAAAGCAACGGAAATCTCCGAACACTTGATTACAGCTGCATGTATGGCCTTGGGCAGTATTTTGTATACAGTCCCTTAAAATGCTTAGTATTAAGACAATGGCTTGATATTCTAGCTTGG
This sequence comes from Hydraecia micacea, assembly GCA_914767645.1. Taxonomy (NCBI): domain Eukaryota; kingdom Metazoa; phylum Arthropoda; class Insecta; order Lepidoptera; family Noctuidae; genus Hydraecia; species Hydraecia micacea. The sequence goes on from OU611798.1 coordinate 5,122,646, forward strand.
AAATGCGGAAAATGTTGGGGTGGTAGAGGATTGAAATAACAAATACAACTTAAAAGATGAAGCTAATGATGGGACGACTTCCTGCTCCCTAATTGCGTAGCACACTATCAATCTCAATCTGACCTATTTTGAAGGCATATTGCTTCATATGTTCGAAAAATTTGTCTGCTCAACAACATAAATAACGCAATGAATGTTGTTGAACTGTCAAAATGAAAGCCATTGCTACTGGTAGTGTATTACGCAATTACTCCGCTGCTGAACCTAGTCTAGTATTTTTTCAAGAACTTGTTGGACCAGGTGCATCTGTTCCATCCCTCTGTAGCCACCTGGCAATAGAATTTAACATAACAAAACATTAGGCCTGTTTCCCTGAAGGATTGGGCAGAGGTGTACCTACCTATAGTAAACCCACACTTCACTGGGCCTATTGCCATGAACAGTGCACAAATCCAGGGGGACTCTAAGTCCGTCACCGAAGATATGGGCCCGTCTGAAAGAAGTTAGTTCTTCCTCTCTCCTTAAACATCATCATTATATTTTCTTTGCTCCTGTTTCATATTTTTATTATATATATATATATATATATATTTATTTTGATTTTGATTATTATAATATACTTTATGTATGTATTTATTGTATTATGTAAATGGTACACCACAGACTACCTACAGTATTTGTCTCTCCTTCCCCTTTATAATCCATCCAAAGGTTGTCTTTAAAAAATCGCTCTTAGCGGTAAGACTGCCTATTGTATCACATGTCTGTAACTTATATGGTGTACATAATATAGAGTGAATACTAGAATAGAATTATTCTATTCGACACTTGGCAATGAATCCTACTCCTGATTAATTAACTTTTCCAGACGGGTTAAAACACTTCGGGAGTAAGGACAAGTGTCAATTCGTGTTCTCAGTCGTTCTTAGTTTAGGCCCCGAACTAATGTTATGATCGTAGGTGATACGGAGTAAGAAACCCCAGTAATTTCGACCTAAACTACGGATTTCGTGCTTAGAAAGTAGACTCTTAGAAGTCTCAGACTTCGGGATACTAATTCCTAATTTTAATTCGCAAAAGAGAACTTTTTTTTCAAATTTTAATGATTCTGTTGAGGCAACGGCGCAGACAAACGATGAAAATGCATAATTACCAAGAACCAAAACAAATATGATACCAAAACCTGACTCATAAAGGAAATACCACATCCTTCGATCCGTTATGCGACCCCAATAAAAAGCATTTTTAACTGCCAAAATCAAAAAAGGCTTTATGTAATTTTAGCTTTATTCAAATTTGGGTCATCCAAACTGGATGCGTCAACGAATTTTGTCCCGTTATGCACAGTTTGACACACTGGGCTTAATGATCTAACTGTATCGGAAATATGAGCCGTTTATTTATTTGATAAATTATTATGTTATTTTTTGCACAGTGTTCAAAGGCTCAGTTTAGCTGGAAATAATGAGAGATTCAGATAAATTATTATGTCAGTACTGACAGTTTTTATTGAGAGGTAATAAATGATTTAAAAATTACGTGTGTGCTTGTAATCATTTGATGGTTCCCAGAATTTTTTTTTTAATTTTTTTTTTTAATTTGGTGTAAAGATTTTTAAGGTTAATTAATAGCTACAATAAATTGCGTTTTGTGATCATCGATGTTTAATCGTAATACTCGTACATATTTTAAGTGATATCAAGCCCTTGAAGCTTCACAGGTTGGCAAACGTTTTGCATTGTTGCTTACTTGATTTTTACAGGAATTTACGTTGATCCTTACACAATATAAACCGCGCCTTTTTCCCTTGGGGGTAAGCACTAGGCAGAAACTACAGAACTGCTACGATCTTTACAAATTCCTTTTGCGTCATTTACGTTCACACAATATCTGCACCCTAATTGCGTATAACACACTTTCAATCACAATCTGTACCATTTTGAAGGATATTACTAATCCATTTCTTCATATTTTCGAAAAATTTGTCTGCTCAACTACGTAAATAACGCAATGAATGTTGTTGAACTGTCAGAATGAAAGCCATTGCTACTGATAGTGTGTTACGCACTCACCCCGCTGCTGGTCATACACGCACGCCGGTTGCGAGAACTACGCACCTGACCTTTCTGAAGAATATCACCAGCAAGGTTAATGCCCGCAGATGCTTCATCATCCACCTAGCCTTTTCCCAACTATGTTGGGGTCGGCTTCCAGTCTAACCGGATGCAGCTGAATACCAGTATTTTACATGGAGCGACTGCCTATCTGACCTCCACAACCCAGTTACCGGGTAATACGATACACCTTGGTAAGACTGGTTGTCAGACTTTCTGGCTTCTGACTACCCGTAACGACTGTCAAAGATCCACAAATGACAGCCGGGACCAACGGCTTCACGTGCTTTCCGAGGCACAGAGGGGTCTCGGTATGTAAATATGGTCACCCATCCACAGACCAACCGCGGCAAGCGTAGCTTAACCTGATCGATCGACCTGTGCGGCTGTTATTATTTAGCCATGTGCCCCTCAATGTCCGCAGATGCTTATGTAGACTTAACCGGAGTCTCTTAAAAAACTTTCAGTATGTTGTTCTTTTATTATAATTATACTAATATACTTTTAGGCGTGGCAGCTCTCGTTTCAGAGCGGAAGCAGGAAATGCTTCAGAAATGGCAGCGAATTGCTTGTTGGTTACTCATTCAAAATTTTGTGGGAACCTTTCTTAGCCTGCGCCCATTTAGCAACAAATATGCAACATACGAGTTTGACATTGTTTAGCATTGATCAGGGGGTAATTCTCGTAATTTTAAGAACGTTCACAGTCTGAAGGGCAATTCTCGTAATTTTAAGAACGTTCGCAGTCTGATCTCAGTCTCAATCTGTCAAAAATCATGTCTAATTTCCATTTTTTTTTTTTGGCATTTATTTAGTTTTTGACATTGATTATCGCTGAGATGAGATTGCAATTAGATTTTGAACGTTTTTTACGAGAATTGGCCTTTAGCACACCTTAGGCCTGTCGTCCACAACTCTACTAAAAAGTAAACAGGTGTTCTATTCTGTAAAAATCTCACCGCGAAAAGTAATTTTGGTGAAGTGAGCTTGAAGTGAATTGTCATTCCATCTGATTGATTAATTCCATTTGCGATACATGACGCATAAAAAAAAAACAAAAACAAAAAAATAAATAAAGATAAGAAATAACAAGTTGGAGGAAGACATGCGTCACATCCACGCAAAACGGCCATCGCTAAGACCCTAAGCGAGACGGAGCCCCAGCGCTGGTTTTCATACAGAATTGATCGAGAGTTTCAGACCTAAATCACCAATGAGTGACTAGTATTTCGATGGCGGTCCATACACGACGCAACCAATCACAAACTAAGTACTTTACTGTCCAGTCTTTTACTGTCCACGCTGCTCGTTTGTGGAATGCATTGCCAGTTGAGATAAAACGCGCGCAGTCGATATTTGTATTTAAAAGACTCGTAAAGGAACATTACTTGTCATTGTGATCTTGTTCTCGAAACTGTAATTATCTATAGTCTTTATTTATTTTTGTTGCGTATATTTTTAGTATATACCTATGTATTTATGTATCTATTATTTTAGGATATGTATATATCTGTGTATCTATTTTAGTATATTATTACACCAACGACAACCCCATTTTATGTCCAGGCAAATCACTGTCCATTCCAAGGTTGCCTGGAAGAGATCGCAGAAAGCGATAAGGCCGCCCATTGTATATTTTTAGTTATCGATAATTCTTTTTGTTGTGTATTTTTGTGGTGTACAATAAAGTATATATAAATAAATAAATAAGTAGTTAATAACGCGTTAGTTAGTGTGAAATTCTAGTGCTGGTACATTCTGGCTACTCATTGGCGATCGAGTTTGTAAAACGTTCCTTTTGAGTAGCATCCAACTCCTAATTGCGTAAAACACTCAATCACAATCTGAATAATTTTGAAGGATAGTGCTAATCCATTGCTTCATAAATGTTTGAATTTCGTCTTTTACACAACGTAAATAATGCAATGAATGTTGTTGAACTGTCAAAATGAAAGCCGTTGCTACTGGTAGTATGTTACGCAATTACCCCACTGTATGATAGGCCCTTACCTACGCGGATTTCAGACAAAATAGTATAGATACAACGACATGTGAGCACATTTGGAACAAAACAAGAGTCTCAATGAATATCTTAAAAAAAATACGACACCAAAACGTTACATAGATCCATATATTCATGCTAGCTACTTCTGAAGGCTCAATATCAATCTGCCTAGCCTCTTCCCAACTATCTTGGGGTTGGCTTCCAGTCTAACCGAATGCAGCTGAATATCAGTATTTTACAAGGAGCACTACCTATCTGACAACCATAACCCAGTTACTGGGTAACACGATACCCCTTGGTAAGACTGGTTGTCATTGTCAGTCTTTCGTATTTCTGACCACCCGTTATGACTCCAAAATCAAATACCCAAGAATGACAGCCGGGACCAACGGCTTAACGTTGTTTCCGAGGCGCGGAGGGGTCTCAGTATGTAAAGATGGTCAACCATCCATGTACCAACCGCGGCAAGTGTAGCTTAACCAGATCGATCGACCCGTGCGGCTGTTATTACTTAGCCACGAGCCCCTCACTTCTAAAGGCTAAGTTATAATAATAAATATTGATACACTTCACATTATGTGCCCAGGTCCCGTTCGGATCCAGATATAGCTGCTACATATTAGGTTTTGATCACAATCGTTTAATAGGCGTCTATATACAGTCCTGAGGTCGACTCTGCTGTAATTAGCTTACAGCTAAAGAAAATATATCGCCATGTTGGTTCAGATCCGCAAACACTTCCAGTAAACCGATAATACTACGTTTAGCTGATGTAGAAGCTGGCTGGATAGGACTGGGGGATAAAATATTGAGTAAAAATGTTGGTAAAGGATCCTTACCTAAGATACCTAGCCCGGTACAGCGGGGTAATTGCATAACACACTACAGTAGGAATGGTTTTCACTTTGACAGTTCGACAACATTCATTGCGTTATTTACGTTGTTGAGCAGACAAATTTTTCGAACATCTGAAGCAGTGGATTAGCGATATCCTTCAAACTGATTCATATTGGGATTGATAGTGGGTTACGCAATTCAGGTGCTGGTTAGTAAATGTAAAAGAACTTATGCGCACTATGACAAATTCGGTACGTTTGTTTAAAGTTCTTCTCATCTCTTGCATTGCAATGCACAACCTACGCAAGAAAACAAAGGTCAATGGACTTAGTAAGCTACCTACTTTTATAGAGATATATGACCCTTCTCCCAAACTGTAACAATGCTTTTGTATCTAACTAGTTGCGCCCCGCGGTTTCACCCACATAAGTCTCAGTACTGTGGGAAGATCGGAATGAAATGTATCCTATGTCCTAATCCAGGTCATGGTCTACTCATGAGGCAAGTTTCATCCAAATCCTTTCGGCCGTTTTAGCGTCAAAGCATAATAATCAAAGATACACGAAAACAAATATTTTCTCTTAGTTTAGATAATTCAGGGATACATTTAATTTTCCAATAATCTCTCTTAAATTCACCTTGTGGTGTAACAATAATCAGCAGGATTCGTTGGCGTAGGTATTTCTGAATATTTCTTCGCAAATAATATCTACTCAAGTGTTACTCATCAAAGCCCAGGTTATGTAACCTGGGCTTTGATGAGTAACATTGATAGCTTATTTTGCCATTTAGGTATGTACCTAAATGGCAAAATAAGCTATCAATGTCTACCTTTGACATTAAAGTTCCCAACAATTCTAAACATTCATGAATTGACAGCTGCCCTGCACCCGTACGTTGTGTGGTATCTTCAGAATTGTTAGTTAGCAAAGAGCAAATATAGCACAGCTACTCCTGACAACGTGCATTGTAATGTAAACCAAAGGAGGAAGGCACAAAGAAGGTCCGCAAAAGCCTCTCCTTTTAAGCTTTTATCACAAGAAAGGCACTCGGCTTCCTTTCAGACCAACAGTACCCCATCCAGCACAACAGGATCTACATAATAAGCCGCCGGACAGTTATCTCACCATCCCAGTTCTGAGAGCAGCCATATCAGGACGTAACTGTGAGTTCTCTCGTTAAGTAACCCTATGTGGGTCAACCGTTAGTGATAGCTCCAAGTTATGGTTTCCCACTATGGTTAGGGCGGAGCGGCTAAACGGACATATTCGATAATGTTGTGATTGTAATTATTGGGTGGCTTTTGGAATGAAAGGCTTATGTTGTGGATGTGCTGGACAAAACCAATGTGCAATGATCCACCACGATGATGAGTGGAATAACTGAAAGTCATGAGGTCAAATGACCGATGATGATGATGATGATGATGGTGGCTGCGTAAATACCCAGTATTGGGAAAAAGCAGGTTGATGCATGTTTTTGCCATTTCAGGGACTTGAGTTTGAGTGGTTTCCAGAAAATTAGTTCCTCTATGGCCTACATGAGCGTCGTCTCCTTGTTTGCTTACAAAAACAAAAAAATACTTAACAAACAATCACTGTTTGTAAAAGAAAATAAAAAAAAAAGACATGAACATGAAAAATGGTTCATTATTTTAACAAATAAACCTTAACAACTAGTGGTTGGCCTCCTTTTTTGAGGAGACTCCGCTCTTCCATAACTGAAATAAAATAGTAGTTTGCAATTTACCCTTTGAACGTTCAGCAATGGTCGCTCTTGAGCTGAACCTTTACTTCTAGGAAAGGGATGACGGATCCTAGCAAGAGATCCTATTGGGACTAGCATAACAACCTTTAAAGATTTTCACCAGGATCTTCCTTGTCATTACACAAAACCTTGTAAAACATTTTAAAAGAGTAACGGTGGAGTTTGTTGACCATTCTTCTCCATACGAACACTACCTTTTGTAAGGGGCGACTAGAATCAATTCTATTTTATTGTAATTTTTGACGTTCAAAAGTGCCTTTAATGTGCCCATTTGAAATAAATGATTTGACTTTAATTATTGATATGTAATTTTGCGTAACACTCTGATACTTGAAGTGGATGTTTCTTGCAAAAGATTGCATTTTTTTATAACCAGCCAGAAGCATCGTCAAAGCAAAAAAGACAGCCACACAAAACATAGTTATTTAACAAACCAAACAAATGCAAAGTACATAAATCAACATGGTCTGAATATGTGATACAACTTACAAGACAGTTAGTGCTCTCGCATTGAGGGATCAAAAGCTGTATGTAGGCCGACCGTTACGAGTGGTATGTGCGTCTGCGCAGTTGTAGGTAGGTTGCAGTGCTGTTTGTTTTGATTGTATAAGGAGTATGGATGGCTAGAGAAATGACATAAGATAGGTTCAAATTGGAAAAGCAGTGATCGGATTTGTGACCTGTGACAATACCCATGGATTTTTATGTTTTCGATTATGTATTAATCAATATTATTTCATTCTCAACACGCTACTACGACTATACTTTTTAGCGTGTCGATAGCAATCTAACTGGAGTTGGCCCAGAAATCGGCTTCTTGTTTGGCGCCATCACCAGCGTCCACCAGTTCCTGTAACGTGCAGCTGACAGGACACGCAGGACAATGAGAATTATGAAGTAAACATACGATGTCTTCGTTAAGTCATAAACAAGGGGCAGGTTGTAAAAAAATAATTGGTCCATCGTACATCAACGACTTTTGGTTTATCAACTTTCCATAATATAGCCTCCTGTAAACATAAGAAAAGGTCAGCGGTTCTCACAAATCCTGTACCAATAAAAAAATCACTTCAACAGAAACGCAATTCACAGGACACAAATACATAACATTTGAGTCTAAAGTACTTATAATGTGATTCTTTATCAAAGGATGCCATCACATGAATACATCACCCCTCTTTCCTTAACGACAACGACAGTCATACACATTGATATTTGATTGGCAACTTCAGGGCCATCCTAACATATTTTTAGACCGTAACCTATGAATAACTCCAACACTATTCTGACCTTACCAAGGCTTTCTATTCACAAGTGCTAAACAAAACTAGTTTGTATACCGTCATAACTAAGATCCGTTCTCTGAGTCACTGAGTTCCGTGACGAACTGGGTTAAATTCACGAATTGATTGACGTCTTGACGAAATATGTCAAAAATATAACAGATAAAAAAATGTTTAATAGAAGGACGTTGGAAAAGGAAGTTGAGTTTCCGATATCTTGTGACGCAACGGTATGTGCGTTGGTTGTTACGTATGTCATTAAAACCCAGTGGTTGTAATTGTGAATGAAAAAGTTTTGTGAATGAATTTGCCTGTTGTAGCATGTTGAAATAGCTTCTGTACCTGTACAAACGTGTAGACTCATTTCAAACCTTAAATTGTTTTCTGCCTGCGGGAGTTTTGGTGATCCACATGCAGGCAGGAAGAGAATAAAACTGAGTAGGAAAAATGTGGTTTAATCTCAATGAGAGTTTATGTCGGAGTGTTTAAAACACATAACATGACGCCTTGTTTTCCAGAAGAATTAGGGGCAGAGGCGTACCCATAGTGCACCCAGATTTCGCCAGTTATATTTAATATATTTAAGTCCCATGCACCTAATAGGGGGCGAGGCTAATTGCCACCATCAGGCACAAATTCCAGACTTCGACTACTGAGGATTTCCAGATATTAAAGCCCAATAGCCCTTTAAAGCAAAATAAGAATATAAAACCTATATAAAAAGATAGTGCTTTGAGACAAAACAAGGTTTTTAAACTGCCCAAGTAGCCATGTCATGCATGAATGTCATGCTCTATAGAAATTCTTCTTGGTCTTATAAGTTTCTCAAAACAGTGACTATTTATATGCTATATAGGTATGTCCCGCAAGCTGCAATGTCAAGGTTAAAAGGCTGCAGCTCCTTGGAAACTACTAATGTTCATTTGCATCTCATTTGAATGAAAGCTCCATCTCATCAAGGCTTGGAGGAACCTAATTGAATACACCAAAATTCTAAGAAAATACATACATATATGAACTAACGCCTTCTTCCCTTTGGGGTAGGCTGGTAATAAAGGAAAAGGATATTAGTCTTAAAAACACGCAAATCTATGCGCTACGTTTTAGGAGAAGCTAAATCTACTCCAAACAGTGCTTAGGGGTCGCATTGAAGTGCACCACGGCAGATCCTGGAGCTTTTTCTGTGGGGAAAATGGCTTTCATGAGGAATCAGGAAATCGGTAACTACACAAAGGTACCCCTTCTAAAAGGAACTCTCCCTTGTGATTGCTACGGGCAATCTAAATACATACATACATAATAGTGACTCCTTTTTTTAACTGCTGCATGGGCCTGCTCTTGATTACGATCACGCCCGATGGAAAGCGATGGATGAGGTCTATGATGCATCGAGCATGCCCAGAAGATGTCTGTTCACTCTTGCTTTGAGTTAAATGAAGGAAGGTAACACAGAGGTTGGCAGAGAGTTCACATAATAAAAAAATCTGCAGAAGAAGCGCGCAGTACGTCTGGTTGAGATATCAACCATACGTAGGCAGGAATTACAAAAAGCCATCTGCCAAGGTCACACGCACGCCGTACTACGGGTTTATGACCTTTCTGAAGACCATCAGCATTAAAATCAATACATGGCAGTCGTGTGGCCAGTCTACTGCGCCAATATAGGCCAAGAGTCAAAAGGTTCAACTCATTAAAAATTAGTTATTCTGCAGTCTGCACGTGACAAGATGCACGCAACGAACCACGTACCTAAGCACAGTAATGACCTTTGGCCTAGAACTTGCTGCTTGAAACCTGCGTGTCGTCATGCACTCATGCGCAAAGGCTTTTGGCTGATTGATTAAAAACGAATAAGTACTATGGTCTTCTTCTTCTTCTGCGAAGAATCTTGGTAAACTAATTCTGTATGGTTTATTTGATACATTCTTGACAATAAAATGTTAAAGCCGTTGTCCTGCAGAGGTACAGACGCCAGTACATCAAGCTACCCAAAACTGTCAAATTTTCCCAATCAACCTTGAACCTTATACTTTAGCGATAAAGTTGAAAATGTATTAAAGAAATTTGACAGATTGTAGTAACTTGATGTGCTGGCGTCTGTACAATAGCTGGCAACTAATATTTATTTTAATAAATGCTTCAGCCTCCTTTGCTTCATTGATCTACTGGGTTTTTCCATCAGGAATTTCTCAGTAGCAGCCCGGAGTCTGGATTTATGCCCGAAAGACGAAATTTGGATGTACTGTACGAAGCTACTCATACACCTGTGCCTAACCTTTCGGAGAAAACTGACATTATGTTATGTAATGTAAAAGTCTTCAGAATATCAACTGCCAACCCTATCCAAACTATCCTTATCTTCAATAGTGATAGAAGAAAATGTCTGTTAGAGTTGTATGCCGCTAAGTATATGTTGCAAGATTGGCAATAAACTTGAGGAGGTCGGGCCCCAGCCGGTATGTAGGTCGACCGTTCGCCGTGCCGCGGCGACGCACCAAGCCCGCGACACTATTCTGATGCGGATATTAGCGTTAATTTTATTTATATGGCAGAAAATAATAAAAATATGCCCTGGCCGAGACATAGGAGGCAATAGAGGAGAGATAAAAGAGGACTAGAGTTCTAAACAGTCACAATCTTAGAAGGACGTTTTTATGTTTTTAATGTTGTTATTAAGTACAGACGCCAGCACATCAAATCTTCCCAATCAACTTTGAACCTTATACTTTAGCGACAAAGTTGAAAATCTATTAAAGAAATTTGACAGATTGTAGTAGCTTGATGTGCTGGCGCCTCTGTACATTCTTTTGCTTTTTGTCTCTGCCTGACTGTCATGGAGAACTACAAATGTGGATGATGAGATAAGATATATCTATTTAAATATGAGTACACATACAATAATAAAACGCGCATGCAGGATAATATAAAAATATAAAGGTACAGGACAGAAAGAGGAGGGTGACGAGAGGGTTGTTAGGATGACAGGAAGAAGGGTCGAGCATTTTCCCTCGAGCCGATAGTAACCGCGATTTGTAAGCTAAGTTTGGTAGTTATGACAATTTAATAAGCACATGTACAACAACAGCCCAGCAGTGGAACCAGTTGTCCAACAACTGCTTGTCCTTACATTCTTGGATAGCTTCCACAATTTCCGTGAAACGATAACTATTAACGTTTCATTCGAAAAATCTATAATGCATGCTTTAATGATGTAAATTGATTAGGTATTCATTCAAACTTAACTATGATGAAATACTTACGAAGCTTTATTACAATGCTTCCTTGGATCCCTGGACTGGTTCACTCAAATCTGTGTGTTCCTCAAAACTCCATTTAGGCATCAATCTTGATGGTCTTCACATGATCTGACCAAGGTTATGTCTAGACTTTAAAAGATGTGACTCAGGCTGGCTGGACAAATCTTCAAAATTGCTCGCTTTTAACTAGGTCAATAGGGCACTTTATGTGACGGCTAAACACCCTTATTTCAGAATTTGTAACGCTACAGAATCTTAGATAATCGATCGAAAACGTGTCCAGCCATCTTGAAAAACCACTTTTCGCTGGTCTCTCAATCTCGGTAACGGAAGTGATTTTGACAACTTTTTGCATATCAACGGGCGTTACATAAAATTGTAACAGGCATCGAGCTAAAAGCTTTGTGGTACGTACAGCGGTTTAGTAGAAAAATGCAAAAATCTGTGTCCAGCCAGCTTGAATTTACGTATAAAACTTTTGGCTGGCACTTCCGAATCTCAACAACGGGAGCGTTTTCGAATATGGTTACTTTACTAACATTTAGTAACGCAATTTGTAACAGTAATAACGTTTGATTTATGGCGTTACATGTAAGGGTTTACGAGAAATCAATAAAAACTTAATGTCCAGCCAGCCTGAAATCAAGCTGGCTGGACACATGTATCTCCGCTGCCTGATGATCTACGACCTTCGAAATGTGTTCAAAATTTTGTACCAGGGACGATAATGATAACCTGAATTTGTAACGGAGAAACTTTGCGTAGTTTCAAAGATATTGATCATTTAAATTTTCCCATACAAACTGCCATTAATATTGTGAGGTGACCATAATTTTTACATAAATAAAGGATTTCTTTTTAATCGACGAATCGGCCGGTAGCAGCCACGCCTGTTTTGTATTTGATTTTCCCGTGGGAATAAAAGGTTTTCCTGCAGTAAAAAGCGTAAGTATGTGTTAATTCAAAATAATTATTGACTACTTACCAGCGCTGCAAAAGAGAGCCCACTTGTATTTCGCGTTTAGTTCATTATCTTAGGTAACTGAAAATGAGAACTAAACTCTACAGTCGGCATTATATGTACTTTTCGAAGTGTCATCACTAATCAGAGTAAGACAACTATTAATTAATCTGCGGTAGACAACATAAAATATAAGAGTTAAGATTCCACCAGTTGTCCTAGTAGTACCAACTTTAAGCAATAGATAGAGACACCAACATCAGCTATCATGGAAGTAAGTATTACATTCCGTTCACAGTTATTTTGTCCCCCGACGTTTGTTTAACTACATTTTTTACGCAATTTATTGATTTCAAATTTTGAAATCGATATTGTTTATTTAATTATTATTCTGATAATTAAATAAACAATACCCAGCTGCAACTTCATAACATTCAATCACTACTAACCCATTTCTATGAATTACCAGCAAGAGCGATTTTAGCGCTCATGAGTGCGATTCGGAACGCGGCCATGATGAGACTTGCTTTGTGTGTAATCTGTGTGTGTGACTTGTGTGTAACTGACCGTTATAAACTTTCAGATAAGTACTGTCTTTTTATACAACTGTTGTTTTGTTAATAGGTAATGTGCCCTTGGTAACTAACGTGAATTACAATGTTTTTTTGCAAAAGTTGTTAGTTTTTACGATTTGTGTCGTCAGTTGGATGTATGCGCCCTGTTTTATTTATTTAAGTATTAGGTACACCGGCAGAACACGTTATTACGAACGTTGATCAAAACCTTATCCTAAAGAGTAAAGACATGTGGTCTATTTGGGGTGACACAATACCTGAAGGCCATTCTCGTAATTTAAAACGTTCAAAATCTAGTCACAGTCTCATCTCGGCGACAAAAAAGTGTCAAAAACTTGTCAAAATGAAGGGAAACTAGAGATATTTTTGACGGATTGACACTGAGATCAGACTGTGAACTACAGTTGTTCGTATTAGTATCACCAATACACGGATTTTCGTCCATTAAAGAAAACACAATATACTTAGTCCTACATAAAACCTACAAGATTGGTAACCCTACTGCAGTGTTTATATGAAAACATTTTAATGATCAATATCTTTGAAACTACGCAAAGTTTCTCCGTTACAAATTCAGGTTATCATTATCGTCCCTGGTACAAAATTTTGAACACATTTCGAAGGTCGTAGATCATCAGGCAGCGGAGATACATGTGTCCAGCCAGCTTGATTTCAGGCTGGCTGGACATTAAGTTTTTATTGATTTCTCGTAAACCCTTACATGTAACGCCATAAATCAAACGTTATTACTGTTACAAATTGCGTTACTAAATGTTAGTAAAGTAACCATATTCGAAAACGCTCCCGTTGTTGAGATTCGGAAGTGCCAGCCAAAAGTTTTATACGTAAATTCAAGCTGGCTGGACACAGATTTTTGCATTTTTCTACTAAACCGCTGTACGTACCACAAAGCTTTTAGCTCGATGCCTGTTACAATTTTATGTAACGCCCGTTGATATGCAAAAAGTCGTCAAAATCACTTCCGTTACCGAGATTGAGAGACCAGCGAAAAGTGGTTTTTCAAGATGGCTGGACACGTTTTCGATCGATTATCTAAGATTCTGTAGCGTTACAAATTCTGAAATAAGGGTGTTTAGCCGTCACATAAAGTGCCCTATTGACCTAGTTAAAAGCGAGCAATTTTGAAGATTTGTCCAGCCAGCCTGAGTCACATTTTAAAAGAGACTGTGCCCTCTGACTTTGTTTCGGCCTTTCTCTCCAGAGTAGTCAATTAGGAAACACCCCGACCTCATCTAGGTTTTTTCTTTGATCCTTCTAAATTGAATGAAACCGTCGATGGTCAATATGGACAATAGGTAACGTTCCTTTTCAACCTACAGAAAGAGGGCGGGGGGCAGGTTAACGTCACTTCAGTCATTGACCAAGTCAATTTTCCTCTAAGAAACAGAACTTACGCACATACAAAATGACGTATATTTTAATTTGATAATTAATTTTATGGAAATACGTCAGAGAAAAAGGAAAAATTAGGTACCTAATCATATAAAAAGGTTATGACGTCACGCAACGAGAACTTACGTATTTCATGTAACTTACGTCTTTTATTAAAACCACAAGATGTTAGAATGTACGTAAGAGTGACTCCAATAGAAAAAAGTATATATCTTTGTCCAAAATTACAGTGATATCTTCTACGGTGGTGAAGGAAAACATCGTGAGGAAACTAGCATATACTAGAACCAAAAATTCGAAGACATGTGACATCTACCAACGCGCCCTGGGCCCGCGTGATAGATTACAGGTAGATTACTCCTTCTCGAAGAGAGGAGGCCTGTATGCCAGCAATGGGGACATTATAGGCTGATCATGATGATGATGATGACGTGATATTTGGATCCAAAAGTCCTGATTCTTAAAAGGTTCCTGCTAATGCAAAAAAAAAATAGAAACGTTTATTCCAAAAAGTATTTTTGTAACAATACTGGCTCCAGAATACGACCGCAAGCCAAGTTTTACGCACGAAAAGACATTTTGACTATTTGAATACCATTTAGTAGCTTTTCATAGAATTAGAGTCTAGTAATGAATACATACTGGCTTCAAAACTAGGCCACATCTTTATTAGTGGTTTCTTGAACTTGCTGATTATGAAAAGTAGGTTCAAAGGAAGCATTGTTTGTCAAATGTTTTTAGTTTTCTTTTGTGCTTTTTGCAACTAATTTTGTGCCTGTATGGCTTTGTGAGTATTCTTTTGTTTTTCGATGTATGTCAGTTTTGACGTGTTTATTTTTCTAGGTTATTGATGGTGCTAATTATGGTTTAGTGCTTATATTCTACTGAATAACGGTAATTATTGCGCATTGGGTTTATTGAATCATCTCATCACGCCTGTAATCTTCGAAGGGTTAGGTAGAGGAGTACTGCTACTGAGAAACTCCTGTTGAAAAAACCCAAAAAAAAAACCCGAACTTTCGAAAACAATCTCTAAGTCTGGGAAATCGAACCCAGAACTGCATGCTCCGCAGTAGCGTCAGCGACTACTAGAATTACGTGGAAGACCCATTTTATTACTCTGAAAATTCCTATTCATATTAACTAGTTAAGGCCGACTAATGAGACACAATTGATTTTCTATTGTAATGTGCCACCAGTGCGTGGTACGCGCCGGACCGGAGCGATTAATATCGAGTCGTATCCCAAATTCTTCCGGGAGAGGTTTTTAAAGGTGCCTTGTAAGTCAATAACTTTTCAATAGAAAAGTTTATGCAAACTGATGTAGAAAATTCTATTGCCTAAATTAATCCTCAATGGACTAAGACCACTGTGAGAGGAAATTGTGAAAACTTTTTACTCCTCTAATCTTCTAAAATACAGTGTCAAATTAAAAAAGCTAAACTTCACTAACGTGATGGGTATGGGTATCGATATAAACACGATAAAACAAAAGAAAAACAGATTTCCTATATTCATAATTCAAGTTACCACGGGGTCAACGACCGCAGATAGTGTAGTTGCTTGAAATATGCCTTTTTTTATCACCACTAGAAAAATCTAAAACTCTCCTTACAACGTTCACGAATATTGTCATTGTCATGTAAGACATAAATAAAAACCCTTAGGAAATTAAAATTGAAAATCAAATGGAGGCAATAAATTATCTTTTCACCTCTCACCCCCCGCCTCCCCCTATTTTTTCTCTTATCTATACCTACTAAGACCTCATTAAAGAATTGTTAATATTTTTCTATGTCATTAAGTAAATCATTTCCATAGGGTGCTGTACTATACCGCTTGGCAGAGGGATTTTAGATAATAACCTCGATGCACAATGATCCTATTGAATCGATCAGCTGATTCAAATAAAATCCGCCATCTTGCCTCTTAACAGTGCTTTCGTTGCAGTTTCGTGCAAGCGAATTTTAATATTGGAGAATAGAGAATTTTAGAAATGACAAGAATCCAAATTGTATAAAAACAACTGAACAGCTGATGAAAATGTGGAGTACAATTTCTAACATGTTAACCAATGGAAACTACATTGAGTTTAAAATAGAATAGAATACTCTTTATTATGTAGGTACACCACAGATACTTATAGACATTTTACAATGGGTGACACAATGGGCGGTCATATCGCTAAGAGCGATCATTTAAAAATAACCTTTGGATGGATTAAAGAGGGGAAGGGGAGACAATATTGTAGGTAGTCTGTGGTATATCATTTACATAAAAAAATACATACATAAAGCATAAATACTAGTCTAAAAATTATATTGAATAGGTATTAAAATGTATTTGTAATCTAAATTATTTCTTAGATACACGCTTTGTTATCTTATACATCCTTTTAAGAGTTAATTATATTAAAACAGTTCTAGGAATTAAAACAAACATTCTAATACGCGCACGATTCTTTGAAGTAATATAGGACAATATCCGTACTATAACAAAAAGGAACCTTGAACGATTGTATTAAATCATCGGCGCAGGCGCGAGGCCGTGGGCGTAGCGCGACGTCACAGCCACCACGTCACGTGACGTCACGCCGGGTCAACACGCCGAGGTCAACGAACGACCGCCAGTTTATTTTGGCGCGCATTGTACAAAAAAAGCCGGCGCCATCTTGTATTTCGAATTTCGCAATGAATCTTACTCGTTGGCGGCCTTTTAACGTTTTGTTTGATTATTATTGATCGATTATCGCAATAAATTATTGTTGTAAGTAATTGATTATATTTTCGGGATTTATATTGGAAATTTATTTTATTTTCTTCCTAATTTCGTTTAAGTACATTTATTTTCACGAAATGGTTATTATTATAATCTATCTGTTTAAAGCACTTGTTACACGAAAATAGAAGCACAAACGTATTTATAGCCCCAAAAAAGAGTTATTATTGGATTGTTATGCAAACGAAGTTGATGAACGTATAAAAAAATAATTACAACGCAAAAAAAGTCCTTGCGAAACTTGCCAAACTGGCCCTGACGTCATAATAGGAGTTGCAGATTTTTTATAGTCTCCGAAAATATTTGACCGGGCGACGAACTCTGCGTAGCCAGCGACCCTGACCACGAACGACTTGTATTGTGACGAAATGTGACGAATTAATGTAACTATTTGTGACGTGTGGAGAATGATAATAATTGTGGAGTACGTGATAAGGGAAGAGTCGCCTAATTGACGTTTTAGAGTTGGAATTTGTCTTCGAATATTTTTATGACGGAGCGGAGTAGAAGGATTGTAGAAGTGCGCTTTTATAGGGATATTTGAATTTCTTAAGAATTATAGAGAAGTAAGCCAATAAGAAGTTTATTTATAAACGTTGCTTCTCGGCAGTGGGACAGTGAAAGATAATTTAAAAAAAAAATTGCGAGCTTACCCATAATTTTTTGATAAGTAAATAAAGGGATAAACGTTTACCTAATTGTAGTGTACTAAGCAAATAAATGTTTACTTGTACTCTAACCTGGACTAATGAAGTTCACCAGAGCCATATTTGCTAACTGCTGTTGCCATGCGGAATACCTAAACCACATAAATCTTAGAAAGATAAATATAAAATAATCTAAGTCGTTGATAGTTTAGGCTCTCCTCCCACTGATTTACAGCCTATAGTAGCCGCATATCCAGTCATCCATTTGACATTGACAGCACCTTGAAGTCGTAGCAGTAAGGGTGATTTTCGTGGTGCATGTGTCAGCAGTAGGCTCTTATGCCATATTAATAACCTGTTCCATACCAATTACTTTGGTGTTTTTTGGGGTTTCCTGCGAACTTTACGAGGCCGTCAACCCGTCAATTGACTTATTTGGCAACTAACTAACTCTGCAGATAGTGTCATCCACGAAGACGCGCCCCACGCTCTTCCTAATCGTTAGTGGTTATCGCTAGTTAATTGACAATACTCACTAATTACCCCACTAATAAGTACTTAATTAGGTACTGTGTAATTGTGTATCGACAAAACTAAAATACTAGCAGAATGACGCACACTTGTACTGTAAGCATTAAAAAGAAGAGTGGGGCGCGTCTTCGTGGACGGCACTATTTGTACTAACAAACGTTTTTAAAACTTTATGACTCTCAAAAATCATTTACCAATGAGATTGGTAAATGATTTTTATGATAAATGGACAAGATGCAGCCGTTTAACAAGGTAGGTACCTACTGGACGATTTTGCAGGGTTTTTATTAGGATAAGATCGATTTTGTAAATAACTATTCATGATTTAAAAAAAAAACAATCAACCAAAAAGTAACTGACGGAATAAAAACTTAGGTATTTTAAATGATTTTTATGCAGTCTTTAAAAGCGATGTAGTTTTCATTGCTTTTTCCTCATTCATTCATATTTTTATTAACGTGATCCGTCAGTAGTTAGTTTGGTTCAAGGCTGAAGGAACTTGCTATATCTTTGGGGTCCATTGTTTTTTTCCACCAGTAACCATTACGTATAACATACCCATAATCAGCCTATAACCATTACCTTGGGGTAAAATTGACAGTTCAACAACGTTCCTTGCGTTATTTACATTGTTGAGCAGACAAATATTTCAAACATAATGAAGCAACGATACAGATTGTCATTGAAACTGTGTTACGCAATATTAGGGTGCTGCCTTTAGGAAAATGATCATGTCTCAGAATACAGAAAAGAAGTATTTCATCGATAACTAACAAAAGAATTTCCTAATAAATGCGTAACAAAACACATGAAAATGATACATTAACAAAAACTAGATAATTAATACTTAATAGTGGTTCTAGCCACCGGCTTGTATCATGCCGTGTATGCTGACCATCATTTAGTTCTAGTCCGGAACACCGCCATTTTATAGTCGTTGGCTAGGAACCTCATTATTGTCTATGGAGAGCGAGAGGGTTGCGCACTGGTTGAAACTGTATTTTTGAAAAGGTTAGTTAAAATTAATGATTTCAAGTTTTACAAGTTTTTCTTAGATTTTTATTGCTGTATAAGAATGACACAATAGTACCTTAGGTAATTAAATCTTCAGTCTTCAGTGTTTCAGGACTTATATTAAGTAAAATATTAATGAATTTATCTCCCCTACATGATCAATACCTTCAAGTATCAATTCCATTTCAGCCAACTATCTAACACCAACCAAAAATGATTAAATTCTACGCAGAAGGCAGGCCCCCGAGTTCAACGCCTTTATGGTCTATAGTCCAAAATAATTGCGCATCGTGGTGTAACCTGGACATCAACCTACCCCACGTGGTAACACATGACTCACATTACCTCGTAAAGTACCAAAATTAAAACGTAAATAAAAAAATAAACACTATAATTAAAGGGGCGCCACTTACGTATAAATAGTTACAGGTCATTAAACTTAGATATTTTGGTATGCACTAGTTGTTTTTACCTAATCTAACAGGTGTTCTACCTTTAGTCTTAATTAATGCTTAAAATTGGGTTCAATACCACCTGTAGTTTAGTGACACATGGAAAATACTGACATTGTTGATTGTAGGAATGTCGTATTATTTTTAAAGTGTCTATGGAAACTAAAATGGCGCTGACGTTTTCCCACGCAAATTCTATTGTACGGATGTGATTGATAAGTTTTAATAGCATGTGTACATTATTAAGTGAGCTCGTTTTATGCATCTTCGTAATTATTAATAACATTGTTAATTACATACTTAAAAATTAAGTACATAATTTCAAAATATGACATAATAGTGTTTCGTATCTTTTGTATAGGTAAGTATATCAATTGTGTTTGGTTTTTTCAGCTTGTAATAAATCAAACAATTTGGTTGTTACCATACTAAATAGCGTTAATACCATTGATTAACACCTTTTAGATCATTTTATTTGCTACATAACGTCTATAGTTGTTCATATTGTTACAATACATTTATAGGCTAGTCTATTACAAAAATGTATTTATAAAAGTGAACTTAATATAATTTACCTAATAAAAGACAATAAGTAGTCTAGTTTTTGTTTCTTCTAAATAGCATAGACAAACTGATTGATAAGTCCGTAATCAGAATACAAAACCACATAAAAAACTGATGCAGATTGTACATAAAAACCAACAAATCACTGTGAACGAGCAGGAAAGCGTCGGATGGAACATTTCTTCCTAGTTTCATAGTTCCGTGGCCGTTCCAATTTAGCGTTCATTCCCCCGAGTCGTGAATACTCGCGATTTCTCCGTCACTTGTGTGGCAAATGTATTAATTGTATTCAGCCTTGTCTGCTGGTACGACAATACAGGAGTCGCACTATAATTTTTCTTAACAATCTGTTTTTGCTTTTGTTTATGGTATTATTCAATTTGAATTTAGAACATAGTCATTCGATTTAAGCTGATTTTAATAGAAAGTACTGCAAAAGAAATTAGTCCTAACTATGTTTCGTTTTTATCCATAGCAAGCTGAACGAGGAAAACTAATAAGGCCTTCGGCCAGCCAGTCATCAAATGATGGGACGTGATATCCTGATGGGATGTGATGATCAGGACTGTTCAGGGTCATCACACTCAGTATACATAATACCTAGCCCATGTCAAGACATAGACAGTATACCAACGCCCACTTCCTCACTGAGTGACGTCATTAAGGGGCCTCTCCTAAACCAGGAGTTAATGCCCGTATCATGCTAGGCATGACCAGGTTGGTGACCGGTGTGACCTCCCAGACAGCCAGCGTCCCAGTGAGTGGTGACGGCTACTAACCGTCAACGTTCGGGTATTTTGACAGCCAAGATGGTTGAACTCCTCGTAGCTAATTGAAAAGGAAATATAAACTGGCAAAGACTGAGTTGGATTGAGGAAGGAAGGTTCTGTGCCTTTTGAAAAATATCATACGAGTGCATGGCATACCGCGAGATAGTAAAATCCTTATACCTATTTGTTTTGATTAAATACGTATTTAGGTCTTGAAATGTAAGAATTACACACAGCATTCGATATTTTTCTGCGCTATGAGTCTACTACCTTCTGTCCGCGACTTCATCCGCGTGAAATTTCACCGTCCCCCCATTCACCCTCATAGGAGTGTAATTTCGAAAAACCCTTTCTTCGTGGATACCTACTCTTCACAAAGTACACACCCTTCTAATTTTATGTCTCTAGGACCAGCGGTTTAGGCTGAGCGTTGATATATCACATCAGTAAGTCAGGACTGAATTTTATATAAGTATTCAATCATCTATGCCAAAAAAATTTGTTCTGAAGAATGACTTAATTTAACAACCTGACATAAGCCCATGCGTTGCTGTGTAAAAGGGTCTTGTCAGATTGACACAGATAGATCGAAGAAAAGAAAATTAATCAAAAAGATTTTCATCTTTTCATTGTGAGTTACGGACCCCTAAATAGTGCGGAAACTCTTCTTACAAGTTGTAAATCTTTGTATCACAAGATAATTATCATCCATAAAACTATAATAGATACATGTTCTGCCGCTTCCTTTGCTCTTGCGTGATCAATTAGTTTTTTCAAACTCAATCTAGGGGACAATTAATATCTGTCAAATTAACCAGTGTATTTACGACCTTTTTTGTTACTGCATGACCAAAATGTTTTGACAGTTCGTGGTGGCGCTGCTAGTCAAGGGAATGAGAAACGTCACTGTCAAATTCCATAAATTTTCAGATTAGTTCCTTTTTTGCCGCGTACTAAGTTACACTGGCTTCTCTGTATGATTGCCAATCAGTTTATTATAGCTTCCCATTAAAGAGATGCAAAAACTGAAACTGAAACAGGTATTTTTATTTATTTGGAATGAAAACGAATGATCTGAAATGATGCGATATCTGTCATGTTAGCTAAGAGGAAAGTCTATTTAGCCAAACATATTTCATTCATATTATATTCATAAGACATTCAGATGTCATGTATGTAATAGCTTCTGTATATAATTCATCATATTGTATTTTTTGCGTCTCATGCTTTATTCATGTAAGCAGTTACATTATCCGTAGTAGGTACTTTAAATGTTATAATTATGATTGATGAAAATAACTTCATTGCGATTATGATCTGAAAGACTTGTAAACTCTCGGTAAAAACCTCAAATTACATCGTTTCGTCACAACAGCCTCAGAAAAAGTAAATCAGTAGATAAGTTTTTAGCTACACAAACAACCCAGCCTATCGCAGTCCACTGCTGGACATAGGCCTCTCCCAGGCCGCACCATAACACCCTACCCTCCACCTTCCGCATCCAGTCTGTCCCAGCCACCTTCTTAAGGTCGATTATCTAGCTGGGGGGCGTCCCACTCAACGCTAACAACAATGTCAAGCAATAATAGGAAACCAGTTACCTACTTAAATGAAAAAAGTTCGAACTTGAGTAACATCAAAAAACGAATATTTTTTTTAATGTAATACCTAATACGAGTAATATTATCTAATAATATTTATTTATTTATGATATTTCTTAAGCTCACATATATTTCGTAATCAGCCTATAATGTCCCCACTGCTGGGACACAGGTCTCCTCTGTGAGAGGGAGTGGGCCGTAATCCACCACGCGGGCCCATTGCGGGTTGGTAGATGTCACATGTCTTTGAGTGTTTGGTTCTAGGACATGCCGGTTTTCTCACGTTGTTTCCCTTCACCGTTATGAGAGCAGTGGTGATGAAATAATTTACATAAGGTAAAGCGCCTGTCTGGGTTCGAATCGAACCCACCACTGCTCTAAGCTCACATTTGGGTCATGCTAAATGTCACAGAAAATGGTGCAAGCATACCAAGAAGTAACCTATGCACTCGTAACTCGAAGTCTCCCAGGTCATAGCTTTATATCTCAGTTGCCTTTTGCAATCCCATAAAATAGGCCTGTCCGAAATGACGCCACCGCTCCTTCCGCATCCATTCACTCCCTCACTCACATTCATCATTCAAACATTCAGTTCAGTTCACACGTTCACAAACGATTGATATCAGTCCGTGTGATATCGCCTTAATTGCTGGCGGTTCAACGACCGGAACATAAAAAGTTCGCGGCGAGTTTAATGTCTATGGTCCGACCACGTGCGCGTTTGTTTATGTTTGAGCGCGGGAAATTGTGTGTTTGTTTTTGGTAGTTATTTATTTGTTGTTTTAGTTAAAAAGGTTAGAATAGTCACGTTATATTCGACATAATTATGATTATTGTTGATAGGGATCTGTAAGGTCAAATTCTTCCTTATTAAAGACTAGCTTCTGCGCGCAACTTTGTCTGCGTAAAATTTCTTGTTCCCCCGACCCACCCCGTCGCATCGCATCACCTGCCCGCACTATTCTCGTACTTCGTTTTCGCTTAACGTTCTTTCTTACTTTTTTTCTTTTTGGTCGATTCCTAAGAGTCTTAACGTGATGTTAAATAACCTATAACCTTCTTCAAGGATTGGGCTATTAAAAGAGAAAATAATTTTTCAAATCTGACTGATAGTTCCAGAGATTAGCGCGTTCAAACAAACAAACTCTTCAGCTTCATTATTAATATAATAATAGTAATATAGATTGGTATAAAACATGGAAGAGACAAATCATTCTGAAATAATTATCCCAGATGTGATTAAACATTCCTTAAAATTCTATAAATTAGAAACTTTATTTTTCGTTGAGTATTAGAATTTCAACATGGATACGAAGACGTTTGGATCCTAGTCGCTTTCTCTAGTTTATTGGCATAGAAATGTAAGAAAAACCCTGTTGGAACTTTTCACGATTTTCCTCAACTTTACAAACAATTATAATCTGACATCCAAACGCAACATCCAACATGAGAATTGCCAGCAGAATTATTGATCAGATGTTCAAAACCTTGATCAAAGCGACAACCAGTCTTTATCGTATTACCCAGTAACTGTGTTGTGGAGGTCAGATAGGCAGTTGCTCCATGTAAAATACTGGTAATCAGCTGCATCCGGTTAGACTGGAAACCGATCCCAACATAGTTGGGAAAAGGCTAGGCGGATTGATTGATGTTCAAAACCTTGATCAGGCTTTCACCAACCAGAAGCTACACCCATTTTAGTATGATTCGTGTCGAAAACACCCTCCTAAAGAAACCTATGTAATGAATCACTAATTTTAATTAACATTAGAGTCGTCAATCCTATTCTAATGTGCATGCTTGCAGCACATAGAATGCGCATTAAGTATATAAAAACAGCACTAATGTGGCATCTATGGGTCCTCGAGTGGCTCTTAATTCGAAGTTGACGGGCTCTCTGCCTTATTGGTAAGGTTTATTTATAAAAACGAAGGATAGAATGTGCTTTTCCTACTTTTGTCTAGGGTGAAGAGACTTGTTGATGTCTTAGCGAAGTTTCTATTTATTTTTATTGCAGTTTTTGTTTTTGGACATGGCTTTTTGAATTTACATATTTCTGATCCGAATTTTCAGTGTCAAGCTTTAAGTTAACTTGCAAAAAAATATATAGTGCCCATGCGCACCTGCTCTACTTTATTTTCTTTCAAGCAAACAATCTCTTGTCTCTCTCTCTCTTCTTTATTGACTCTTTGTCATAATTTTTCTGTGTATACCAGGGTATCATGACAAAAGTCCACAAATCTATCATATGAACTATCGCTACAGGACAACCTGAAAGGTTAAACCTAAAAATAACGACAGTTGGCACAGTATCTCACACAGTAGTACTTAGTAGTCTCTCACTCACAGTATCCAACTACTAGAAACTCAAAACACTTCTTCATCCATCCATGATAATCTTACCAACCAAACAAACGAACCCTCTCCTCACGACATCAACACTTCCTCTACCCAGCGCTCGCGCATAGTATTCCTTTAAGAGATGTGTGCCGGGTTCGACGGCCGAGAGCACGTGGCGGCCGCAACACCCCAGCCGCTCGCAAAAACACAGGGAACACTACACTGAATCACTGCCATCCGACGGCCGTGCTAGGGTTGACACGAGCTAGAGAAGCTTACCAATATTTGTCTAGTAGGAATTTGTGGGATTGGTGAACAAGTTTAGCCCATAACCTATGTATAATCTGTGATATTCTGAAGGAGAGAATCAGACTATGATTTGTGCATAGTGAGAGAGAGAGAACTAGACTAATTTGTTCAAACTGACACTATGTTTCTGAGAGCCTATTAAAAAAACCTCGTCTTTTTGAAGTCGGTCGGGTGGGTTGGTGGTCGGTATTTTGTCGTATGATATCATGACTAGTGGTTTGATTTTGTTGTTGTCAGTTCGTTCAACCAGTCATTACAGTTTACATGATATTGTGACAACAGTTTTCTGATCAATCTATTAAAATTTTCAGGAACTAGTGTGGCCAATATCAAACTCACTAGCCATATTTTAACCCAACTATTTTGGGGTCAGGTTCCAGCTGAACACCAGAAATTTACATAGCGACTGCCTATCTGACTTCCACAACCCAGTTACGGGGCAACAGCCCAATATGCAAATATCATATCAATCATTTGTCCTTAGTTGAAAAAACAATGTAGCAAAACCAAAAAAAATCATCATTATCTTAACAATTTCTCGTCTTAAGCATCATATTTGCAGTTCATATCCTATTCAATGCACAATATATTTTCCACCGGGTGACCAAAACCATCAAGTTCATTGGCCTACAACCACGTGGTGTCATAATACTCCCGCGTGGAAGCCCTGAGAGGCCAATATGAGATCATGACAGCAGCATCCACCTGTTCATTGATGACATCATCCTGATATCACCAAGTCTCGTGAATTTTCTATCTCTGTAACATACTCATTGGCTCTGCTAATGAGACACAATTGATTTTCTATTGTGTCGTACTACATGATACGAGCGGAGCTTGACGGGTATATTGTAGAACAAATAAATCTGTGACAGTTTTTCTGATGACAATCACTTTTGCATTAGCCAATGATATATCGTTATTCGGCATGTGTGGTGAGATCACCCTTCTTTCTGCATATCTTCATCATCTTCCACTAAGTTATGACATCTTCTTTTTTTTGCATCATTTAACAAATGTACAGACGCCAGCACATCCAGCTACCCGAAACTGTAAAATTTTACCAATCTATTTTGAACCTTATAAATGCTTTAGTGATAAAATTGAAAATCTATTAAAGAAATTTGACAGTTTGTAGTAGCTTGATGTGCTGCATGGCGTCTGTACCTAACGTCGAATATAGTGTAAATTCTAACTTAAATCTAAATCTTACGGCCTAATCCAGCACCCTAATTGCGTAACAGATTTTCAATCACAATCTGAATCGTTTTGAAGGATATTGCTAATACATTGCTTCATATTTCGAAAAATTTGTGTGCTCAACAACGTAAAAATCGCAATGAATGTTGTTGAACTGTCAAAATGAAAGCCATTGCTACTGATAGTGTGCTACGCAGTTTCATTATCATTATTCTCCTGCTCTTATCCCAATTTATTTGTGGTCGGCGCATGTTTATTTAACCGACTTCAAAAAAGGAGGAGATTCTCAATTCGGATGTTTATTTTTTTTATTTTATACTTCGCTTTTAGTCGTCATCTCAGTAATCACCCCCTTTCTAGCCATATCATTTATCATACAGTCCATCCATCTTTCGTGGTCATTTTATTTATTGACAATCTGCATATTTGCGTGCCAACCCTGCCTTATACGGCTCGTCGGCTAATGAATAGTATTTATGTAATGAGAATAGGAAACACATTGTCTGTCTAACACGGCTCAATTATAATTATAGCCATAATTATTACTAGGATCTTAGAAAAAATTATATCCATACTTCAAAAGTATGACGATAATTGGTTGGTCAGTGACGTCGGTAATTTAAACATACCTGCTTGTTACAAAAACATAACGTATCATCACGACTGTTTTCTGCGAAGGGTAAGGCAGAGGTTACCTAATATTATAAGAGTACCTACATCTGAATAGGTGACCTGGTGAAGGCCGCAGGAATCCGCTGGATGAGAGAAACACAGAACCGGTCGAAGTGGCGATCCTTGGTGAGAAGCCTATGTCCAGCAGTGGACGTATTTCGGCTGAAATGATGATGACACTCACATTTCGCCAGTTATGTTTAAGTCCCATTCAATAGAGGGCGAGCCTATTGCTATCAGCCGGGCACAAATCCAGACCTCGGGCTGCTACTGAGAAATTCCAGATAGTTAAACCCTCTATCACCTTTCCCGACCTGGAAATCGAACCCAAGACCACTTGCTCAACAGTAGCACTTGCGACCACTAGACCAACGAAGAGCGTATAAATGAGTGTTATGCTTTGTGGTATGTAAAGGAAAACAAAGAAGAAAGACATTGGTGTGGCAAAACGATTTACTTACAGAAATAATATCATTTCATCACTTCATATCGAAGCTCAATCTCCCCGTGGTTACTGTCTAGGATTAGAAGCAGTCATTTTACAACAATAGCTCATAAAAGATTAGCAAGGCAGCAAGGTTAATAGCTAGGGCTTACTGTAGGTACAGGGTGTGCCAAATTTTCCTTATACATAGTACTCAGAAGTTGCTATTTTAAAGCAACCAACAATCTAATAACAACATACTGTGATCACTTATCATCTCGTAAACTGACAGTCAATCAATCAACAGCCTATCGCAGTCCGCTGCTGGACATGGGGCACTCCCAGGCTGCGCCATAATACCCTTCCGCATCCAGTGTATCCCAACCACCTTTTTAAGGTCATCGGTCCACTTAGCAGTAAATTGACATTATTTCCTGCAAATGGCAGTAGGTTTTCTGATCTTTCCATTATCAAAAACTCCTTGAACAGCGTGAACTGATTGATAAACAGTTAGCTGATCGCCTAAAGACCACTTTGTGGATATTTTACTTTGACAATACAAGTAATGCAAACATAAAGTAACGTACACACATGTGTTTGTAGATAAATACACAACGTCCAAGGAGTGTACTGGTCCTGACAACGACAAGTAACGCGAATGGATACGGAGTTCCGGCGGGGACACACTGGACGGCTGTCAACTGTATACATTACAAAAGACACCTGTGCAGAGGAAAATACTGTATTGTGGAAAGTTTATACATGGTGAGGGAGGTACTGTCGTTGAAACTCGATTCAAACAAAATTCTCGATTGAAAAACTTTACGAAATATCTACTTAGCGAAATATAAAGGGTCTAAACGTCACATAATATTAATTGTTTTGATCTCACTATATAGTCATAGTGAGTCAAAATAAAATATTTTGAATTTCATTTTTACTAAAATGAAATTCAAAATATCTTATTATGACCAAGCCATTATATCTACTTGGCTTGCTTCAAAATATTTTATTTCACAAAAAAACCTACATGGACATATTGTCATATCGCTCGTTTGAAGAAACATCGACGTAAGTGTATTTTTTCCCAAAAATGAGTTAAATATGACAAAGCACTTAGAAAGCGTATTTACGTTAGGAAAGGAAAGACGTAAAAAAAAAAGTAGCAGTTACGTCGATGTTTCTCCAAATGTTTCCCAATTAGTTGTTTCCTATGGAGAAGAATCAGCAAGACACTACACGGTAACTCTTTTCTTTTATTACAATGGTAATATGTGTGGGAGCCCAATGTAGGCCTGTCAACAAGTATCAGGTACTTAACAAAATTAGAAATGGCCAACAAATCGAAGAATCTATGAGTCTACGAGCCTACAACAGACACCAAACCTGAAGCTTCATACAATATACATAGTGCAATCCACGAAGACGCGTCCCACTCATCTCACTAATCGCTAGTGGTTATCGCTAGTTAATTCCGCTAGTGTTTTAGTTTTTTAATACACACTAATTACCCACTAATAAGTAATTACTGTGTATCGACAAAACCAAAACACTAGCGGAATGTTGCACGCTTGTACTGTAAGCGATTAGGAAGAAGAGTGGGGCGCGTCGTCGTGGATTGCGCTATCTGTACACAGTTTTCCAACAATTTACTTTTGACAAAATATTGTTCTGTTGATAGTCAATCAATCATCAGTCCGATTAATTTAACTATATGTCAGTCTGTATAATTTATTTTAAAGTGCCAACCCTAAGAAAAATCATCAACATCATGCAATATGTAATTCGTGAATTAATGTTAGCGTTCAAAATATGACTTCAAAACATAATAAACTGTCAAGTTGACCACTTTATCAAATTATGCTAATTTAATTACTGAATGAGAAGCGTCTGATTATAGCTCATTTGTTTTGTACTGTCAAAACAGACATTTTAGCGCTATAAGAAACATATGAGCATCTTGATTTCTATAAATAACAATCTATTTCATTTTATATAATTAATAAGATTTATTATACAGAAAATATTTCTCTAACATCTTGATAATCATGAGGCAAAAGTTGTCTTACCCTTTTTGCAGTAGTATAATTTACGATAAAAATATATAAAGCCAGTTTGAATAAAATCATAACTTAAGTCAGCTTAGACTTAAAACATGCAAAAACATAACTTCCTTAAGTACATGATACTCGTAAACAATGCCTTTTTAAACAATTGACATTCACTGCAAAAGACAAAAGTGTCAGGATAGTCCTAGGGTAGCCTGCGAAATTCAAATTTTCGTACGTTTTTTGCAATTTGCAGGTTAGTTTCAGGTTGCATGTTGATCTAAATAAGGTTCGCGGCCGTAACAAACATTTATTTATAGAATTATAATTATAAAAATCATCATCTATCATCTCTAAGGTCATAATTATTTCCCTGTTGAATGACTATTTCATGTAATCATGACATTTGAGGCCAATTCTAACTCAAGTCATGCTAGCGAGGGTAGCAGGATCGTCCGAAAGGGTTACCGCTGCCCGGAACATAAAGGGCTAAGGAAGGAACACGGGTGGGTTTTAGTCAGTAAGAGTCTGACACTCCCTTCCGCTCCACCCAGAGCGGGAGGAGTCATTAGATGATTTCCCATACATAAGAAAAAAAAAAACATGCTAGCGAAGGAGGTGGCGGGATGGTTGAGGGAGAGAGCCTCACGTCCTAGCCGCCGCGGGAGACGCTCCTGGCGTCGGGAGCCGCGTGACGACTCCCGGCCACCGTAGGCGCGGGCCTGCGGACCGAGAGTAATGGGTAGCTCACCGTCCGATCAGGACCAGGGCTCGTGCCGGACGGCGCGTATGTGTTCCACGCGCGCCTCAAAGAGATGTCAGCATAAAGTAAGGGGTCCGTTAGGGCCGAAGCCTGCCGGGGTAGCGGGATTGTCCGAAAGGGTTACCGCTGCCCCGGAACATAAAGGGCTAAGGAAGGAACACGGGTGGGTTTTAATCAGTAAGAGTCTGACACTCCTTTCCGCTCCACCCAGAGCGCGAGGGGTCATTTGATGATTTCCAATCCACAAAAAAAAAAGGCGTTTTATTGCTG
Source organism: Hydraecia micacea (assembly GCA_914767645.1). Classification (NCBI taxonomy): domain Eukaryota; kingdom Metazoa; phylum Arthropoda; class Insecta; order Lepidoptera; family Noctuidae; genus Hydraecia; species Hydraecia micacea. The sequence continues at coordinate 5,153,241 of OU611798.1, forward strand.
ATTCTAACGATCAGGTACGGGGGCTACCTTAGCGCATCCCCATAAAGATGATTAGAATAAGCTCAATCAGCATAAAACGGTGCTAAATTTCGTAGGTCTAGTGGTCTCAAGCGCTACTGCTGATCACGAGGTACTGGGTTCGAGTCACAGGTTGGGCAAAGTGTTATTGGGTTTTCTTTTAGGAATTTCTCAGAAGCTGCCTGGAGGCTAGATTTATAGCGGTTGATGGCAATAGGCTCGCCCCCTGTTACATGGGACTTGAACATAACTGGCGAAATGTGGGTGTACCTACTATAGGTACACTTCTGCCTTACCCTTCGGGGATCACTTTAAAAAAATAAGCGAACAACAAACTCTTTAATATAAAGTTAAGAGACGTTTAAAAAAAATATAGTGTTTACTTCATCATCATTTCAGCCGAAAGACGTCCACTGCTGGACATAGGCCTCCCCCAAGCACCTCCACATCGACGGGTTCTGTGCTTCTCGCATCCAACGGGTTCCTGCGGCTTTCACAAGGTCGTCGGTACACCTTGTGGCAGGCCTTCTAACGCTACGTCTTCCGGTACGCGGTCGCCACTCCAGAACCTTTCGGCCCCATCGGCCATCTGTTCTGCGAGTAATATGCCCTGCCCACTGCCACAGTGTTTACTTACTTAACTTTTTTTTATTAGCCTACACTGTCCCACTCCTGTGCAAAGGCCTCCCTCGATTCCTCCCATCTTTTGCCCGCGCGTCCTCCTTACAGTTTTGAATCTATCTAGAACCTATCCTATTTTAACTTTAAGCAACGTTTATAAGTCGCAATAAAAGTGTCCAATCAACGATCATCACAACAACATTATAACACCCCGCAACAAACATCAAATCTATTACAGCAGAAGGAAAAGTTAATACATTTATATTACTAGGTATAATAAGATTAGTCAACGAGGCAGCATGGTTAGGAAGCCACAAAGTATGGCTAAGTAACCAAATGCTTCGGATTCGCGGGAAATAACTTGGAAATTGATCTTACGTAATAAGTCTTTGGATTGTACAGCATGTTTGTATAAGTGGTGAGGGGGTTTTGTTTATATCATCATCTGCCTAACCTTTTCCCAACTTTGTTGAGGTCAGCTTCCAGTGTAGCTTTATTTAGAGAAAATGTAACTAACTGTTTTCACTAGATACTAAATTAAATGACTAGTTAACTTACTATACAAATAAATACAAAAACAAAGGACACAAGTTAAGTTTTTCCAGTCTAACCGAATGCAGCTGAATACCAGTACTTTACATGCAGCGACTGCCTATCTGACCTCCAGAACCTAGTTACTGAGTAATACGACACCCAGTTTTGTTTAAATATGGCAAATAAAAGACTAGAATAGTTTTTAAAACCATGTAACTTCGCACAATCGCAAACATTGATTATTCAGTATATCCCAGAAGCTACTCAAACGATTTACCTAGGTCATAAGAGATGATAAAATGCAAGTAACTTTTACCTACTTACAATATTCTTTTAATAGTTTACATTTTGGTTTTGTTCAGTGCACTATGACATTATCTACTTATTGGCTATTCTTGACGATACTGCTTGATCTACATCAATCGACGTATTTGATTGGCCTAATCATATCTGGTAAATTAATTTAGGGTTTTAGAGTAAATCTTTACCATTCTTTTTAAACCTCTTACTGTAAGTCACGGACTTATGGACTATTACACACATAAGCTTATTAAGTTTTGACAACTCATTGCCGACAATCTGTTTTGCAGTTTAGCAAATACTGCAGTGTATTCGTGTAATATTTTTGGGAAACCATAAACGAACAGACTTGTCTTTGGTCTACAGCAACTTTGCAGAAGACGTGCCCGAACCCATAAACCATAGTGTAAAAAGAAAGTTTGAAGCATCGGCTTCAAACATGACCTGACACTGCTAACAGCAATAATTCAGTTTAATTCCCTCGGACCATCCATCACCGGCTAAACCATGTAATTATGGGCACATAGCACATACATCATGATCGTTTTACTAACGGGCCCCTGCTAATCTAATACTTAATACTGTATAATATTAGGCATTACGAGGTCGCAAGTTCAGTGGTCTAAATTACTTACGTACCAAGAAACCGCTTTCTTTCTCCACCCGTAGGTCTCAGGATTGCTGAAGGGATATGAAGAGGCCACGAATCCTTCGAAACACTGTGGTGGGGGTATCGTGTTACTCCGTAACTGGGTTATGGAGGTCAGACAAGCAGTAGCGCCATGTCAAATACTGGTATTCAGCTGCATCCGGCTAGACTGGAAGCCGACGCCAACATGGTTGGGAAAAGGCTAGGCAGATGATTTATTTTTAACGATTCGTACATCTTGCGAACTATGACGCACATTTTCATTCACGATTTTATCCCATAAGAAAAACAGTATAAAGGTAAACATATTCAAAGCCTTGAGACATTGAACTAATCTCATTATCGAGAAAAAAAACAGCAGGAACATATCAAACGTGCAAAGTTATGCGGTCACAACATCCGGAAAACGGTAGAAAGTCCAAATCCGTGAAAAAATCTAAAAATAAACGTATTATGATTATACGTATAGAAGAGGGTCATAAGCGCCTCTCCGTATTAGCTAATATTAAAATGGATAAAAGGATTTTTTACAGCAAATAATTTTTCAAGCACAGTTTTCAGGCAACATGTATTTTCACGTGGTTGACTTGTAAGAAATGCTTTATAAGCTTTTTTTTTTAGTTCGCCACTCGTCTATTGTCTGCTTAAAGCACAAATAATAAAAAAAAATTATTCTACCCACTCAATTAAAAGCGGTCTTATGAAATTAAATATACTAGTTTGTGCAGAATAAACAACATTTCTTTCTTATATTTTTATGGAAGTTCCTAATATGTATCTATACTTAACAGCAATGCCTAAACAAAAGAGAAAACCCCCACTGTAATCAAAACAAAACTCAAAAAAAAATCAAATTTTAAATACAATAACAAACGTCATTTGATTGATTAAAATTGTAAATAAAATCCCTTCTTCGTCAAATCTGGATATCCCCTTAGATATTGTTTTAAACATTAACGTCATACTGATAACTCCTGATCTTAAATTTAAAAGTTTTCTTATTAACATTTGTCAATGTCGACTTACGTAATTTCATAAAAGTCGCGTTACAAAAAACATTGTGTGTTATCCAAACGAAATCAATGTAGAAGATTTTGTAATCTTCATAATCACGTCGTATTTTTTAAATCAGTTTTTCATGAAATTTTCATAAAATTTATTGCTATGAATGTGGTAACTGAATGGAATACATGAAAAATAAGAACATGCATTGTAAAAGGGGACTTAAAATGATTCGAAATGTTGAAAAAAGGTTGAATTTCATAGACAAGCTCCATATTACAACATACGAGTACATATCCAACAAAGAAAGTTGTGAATGTGATTTGTTGAACAAACAACTATTAAAAAACATATTATACAGCTACCAAAAACACACCAACCCACCCTGGGCCCGCGTGCCTGTGTCCCAGCAGTGGGAACAGTATATATAGGATTATGCTGTTTAATCATTGGTCTAATGTGTAATCAAATGCTACTGAATCATCGTTCACTGACATACCTATTACTAATTGCACTCAACCTCTAGGCGAGGAAAACATACCAAGTTTAGAAAACGAAAACAGTGTTAGAGGCTTGGAAAATTAATACCTACTACACTTTTCTCCTGCAGTGAGTATAAACTACCCTTCAACTTATAAAAAATTACCTCTCTCTCATAAAGGTAGCCCAATTCTAACCCCCAAAAGAAAATGGTAGATACCAAGGCCCCATAGAACAAAGAAACAAAACCTTGAAATGCAAGTACATTCAGTATTGACAACATTGTCGATTCTATAGTAGGCGGTGACAGAAGAGAATAGTTCGCCCGTCACTGCGATAAAACCAACATGAATGACAATGCGGCCTCGAACGAAAGTACTTTTACTATGCACACGCGTGATCAGGATAACACATACGGCATAGAGTAGTTGCATTCAGAGAAATTCGCCAATTTAAATATTGTTGGTAAACAACTATGGTGCACACACATAACCAAAGATTTCGAGAAATCAATGTACTTCCTAAAACCATGTTGTTCTAGAATATGGTAGCCAAAATGTACTAGAAGATCGCCAAAGTCTCACTTATGCACTGTTTTACGAAGATTTTTCACTGACCTCAGAATTTAAGACAAAAATGTTTACAGGCTAACATTAACCTGTAAACATCATTCATAAACTTAAAATTTTCATCTCAATCCTTAAAATTAAATCTATAACTATATCAAAATACTCTCTCCGGCCAGTAGCTTTTCACTTTACGCCAGTAACTCCTCAAATTACGCCTAAACCCTCAACACAATTACTCCATTCTGTCTCTGAATTCTTCCCCTACTCTGTACCCTCTACATTAGCAGTTGGCGTGGTGCCGACAGGCGGACGCGACTTAGTCCACTGCACCATTGACCCGCACCGCGTAGGGTAGCTATGAAGCACCCGGAACCCCAGCTGATTGTAGATAGCTCTATTAGCCGATATTTTCATACTAACTTGCCAGCCTGTAAACGTCCTCTGCTTGGTATGGGCCTCAGCTGTAAGCAGTAGCGAAATGTCCTAGATTTTTGAAGAGGCTACTGGACTTGGCAATGGATTTGGTACTTGCAATGTTAGGTGGGTATTTGTATTTATTTGGATGCTGATTTCTTTCCTCTTCATATCATCATTCTCCTGCCCTTACCTCACTTTATTTGGGCGCAACATCTCTTTTTCATCCTTTACTTCTCTATTAGTCGTCATCTCGGTAGTCACCCCCCATTCTAACCGTGTCATCTTTCACACAGTCCATCCATCGTTTCTTTCGTCTTCCCCTACTCATATAACCATCGACATTCATAGTCAATTATTTCCTCTTGTATTATTTCTATTATAGCCTGTTAAAGTCTGCTTTTAGGATCATATTGCGGGTGGTAAAAACCATGTGCATGAACATTTACAGTGATTTTTTTCTTTGGCTTTATACAGATCTTATTCTGCTATACCTTGCTTGGTCCACTGCTTCCGTAACAACAGTCTGATCAGGCAGAACTAGTGAAATCATTAGCAAGTGTTTGTAATGATTTCTTGCCTCATCCTATGTCGAATGTACCCGTTTTCCAACGAAGTTATGTCAACTTTATCTCGGCTGCACAGGTAACTTTAACAGATACATTTCCGTTTTTCGCAGTCCAAGTTTCGCGCAGAACGTTCGCGACTGCGCAGTTTCAGAACATCCTGTTAGCAAACAAACTGTTTGATTTTCAGATTTCAATGATCTTCATTTCACATTGAAACAAACATCATCGTATGTAAATCTGGAACGTAAACACTATAGCTTTCATGAAGTGCCCGTCAGCTCTCATTTGAATTTTGTCAAAACACATTTTGTCAAACCATCGAAGATCTTTTGGTGCTTGAATTATATTTACATGGGGCGTAAACATTTATGAAATTGAGAAAATATATTGGAAAATCAAGATGGCGGAGTTAGTTTTGGCCACGCGCCAAAAAATCCTTGTACAACTATCAAAATTTAATGTTTTTTAATGAACCAAAGTTAATCAATTTGTACTACGAACGCACTAGGACAATCATAGTGCACCTACATAGTCGGTAACTATGCGTTGGCGCTGAGGGACTGGCCAGCATAGTCAATGATGGCTGAACGTGCGCCGCTTGCTAAGCGCTGATTGGCCGGTAGCACCGCGCATGCGCAATGATGACCTCGAGTGAAATGCTATTATTCAAGTTCTAGTAATCCCATGACATAATCTAGATTATGGTAATGGTCTGGCTAAACATGGCTGGTTCATTACTTTTTGTGAGTTATGTAAAGAGTTGGGAATTATGATAAGTTGTGGAACTAAATTCTGTCATTCGTAGATCTTTGGCCATCATTACGGGTCGTTAGAAGCCCGAAACTCTTCCAGATATTCTGAATTCAGTTCTATACTGAAGTGAGCTAATGCGAAATATGTATTGGAAAACGAGATGGAAAAATCAGATGTGGTCTGAACCATATACAGAGTCATAGCAGGTTTTAAGTACCAAATTGTGGCTTACCATCAGGTAAGATGAAAACATCATGTCTTAGGGCATAGCTGAGTCAAGCATTAGGTTGAGTTATTTAAAAGGAAATTAAATTTTACATAGTCACCTCTACCACTTACAGGTATTAATTGAAATTAATAACTACCTTGTGTATCCACTTAACAAGATGTACTGATGTCTGTGGACCCTTAGGTACCTAATCGCTTGATAATAGATTCATTATCAATTCCTAAATGCGCCAATAAGTGTCTACTTCCTGATATATATATTCGAAAGATAAATATTTGGCTTTGCTCTCCATTTTTACGATGTTATAAGAAATCATGATCCCAATACACTCATATGAGTGGGTATTAAAATAAACAATATTATGTGCCAGTGGCACTGAGCAAGGAGGTTAGAAAACCTATTAAAGTGTCATGTATACCAAACTATAAAATAACATTTGGCATAATGGCCAGTGCCATGTGAAGGATTTAGATTAAAAAAAAAAGAAGTTAAAAAAAAATCATATTATCTTTATCGTTATTCTGCATCTTTATGTGCTATTTCCGTTAGTTTAGGTTCAATAGTAGAACTACAGTTTTTGTGATAGATTTCAACAGTTTTACATAACTTTATAATCACAAATTACGTCTAAAATGTGGAACATTTGAGGACATTGTAATATTAAAAAAAAAATAGCTTAATGGGCCTGCCCTTGACCTCGATCACACCGCGCGCCGTATGGAAAGCGATGGATGATGTCTATGCTGGAACGAGCGTGCCCAGAAGATGCATGTTCACTCATGTGGAAGAGAACACAGATGCTGGCAGATAGTTCCACACTTTGGATATGCGCATAATAAATATGGAAGAGAAGCGCTGAGTACGAATGGTCGGGACGTCAACCAAGTGCGGATGGTACCCTGCAGTACGTCTGATAGTCCGGTAGTAAAAGGGCAATGGTAGGATCCTGCGCACACTCTCCGAAGTACAGTCTGTTGACGACCGACCGGCAAGCAACATTACGCCGTTTAGCCAGACTGTGAAGCCTAGCCACCAACGTCTCGTCACCTTTTGCTCTGCGTTCCGCCGAGTCAAGTGCAACAATCTGGTGTTGTGCTGAGCCATAAGGGGCTGCAATACTCGATACAGAAACGGACCTACATTTAGCTCGTTTTATGTTATCATGAGGAAAATTATTAAATGTATAATGCACCCAGCAATGCTATCACACTAATATTATGAAGGCGAAAGTTTGTGTGTGTGTTTATATGTTTGTTACTTCTTCACGCTCAAACGACTTAACCAATTTTGATAAAATTTTGTATGGAGGTAGCTGACACCCTGGATTAACATATAGGTTACGTTTTATCCCGATGTTCCCACGGGATCGACACTTACGGGGGTAAAACCGCGGGGCGCAGCTAGTTTTATAGTAAAAGCTTACGTATCGAACCATCAAGCTTACCTACAAAAATAAAAATAAAATAAAATTCAGTTTTCACTTCACGCGGCAGTAAAAACTGTATTTTGGAACTCTAACTAACCACCTTGAACATACAGAATAAAATAGAAAAATAACAACGTGTGAAAAACTTTTACAATTAGGGAGGACCATATGCCCAGCAGAACCACGCTATGTTGAATTTAAAATTATAAACTAGAATGATTTCTGCAAAACGTCAAATATTTTAAAATAAATCAGCCCGTCTGTAACAATTTCATAATACAATTAGCGAAGCTAAAACCGCAGAAAATAAAGCAATTAATTTTATTATAAACAAACCTTGACCTAAATGGTTGAAAATGAATTACTCGAAATGGTATTTCAACAAAGATGTCCGTCCATCGATACTTTCTACACTTTTGTGACTAGAGTCGTTGTCGCTTGGGTATTTCCCTTCGACACATAAGTACCATGAGACTTGCAAATTATTTTAAATAGTTACAACATAGCTAAGGACCCCATCAATCAAGAAAAGTGCAGACAGTCCTACTATTAACTTTCCCATAATATTATAAAAAATCGTGAGAGTAAACAAGCCAGAGAAGTAATATAGCTATAGGCATTAACAACGTGTGATGCTGTAGCAGAAGTGATCTCACTTCTGTAAGAGGAAAAATATGGACAAGAAACTTTCTTTAAAGTCAAAGTCGAGTCATTAATTTCAATTAGTGCACAAAAAAGGCACTTTTGAACGTCAAATTTTACAAGGATGGATAAGAAACTCCACCGATACTCTTTTGGACAACGGAACGATGATGTTGAAAACTTTTGGCCATTGCTTTTCTGGCCATCACCACCAATAGCTACTTCAACCTATTAAATTATATTTGATTAACTCTTTCAAAAATGTATATCTTCATTTCATATAAAATAGTTTGTATCTTCATTTCGTAGTGCGCTTACTTGAAATGGGAACACTTGTGTCTCGCCAAAGAATTCTGCCCCATCAAATACTCATATGTATTCAGATGTGTTTTCAGCCATAAGTACATTGATGACGTCAGCAGTCAGCCGGGCTACCTAACCTTGGCCTAGAGCCATATAGTCACATGTGCTGTTCATATCACGCTTGTTTAGTGGCGGGTTTATGTTTGTCTGTCAGTGTGTCGATAGCTTAATGTGTGTTGGCTTTTGTTTATTATTTGGCGTACTCGTGAACTTGAAAGTATATGACTGTGTTAGGTTAATTGTGTTAATAGCTGTAACGAAAGAATGGTTTGTTGACCTTATATGGAGCAGTTGAACAAATTGATATAGAGTTTCATATGTGTGATCTTCATCACCATGATTCTCCTGCCCTTAGGTATTCCTATTAATTTTGGGTCGGCGTCACTTACTTTCTTGTCCACACATCTCAGTTTTTCCATTATCTCAGTATTCACCCCTTTTAAAGACGTTTTTTACACTAACCTTCTCTGAGTTCTCTGGTCTTCTCTTCCCTTACAGTTTGTTATTAAAGTTCCGTACGTTCGAAACAAAAACGGAACCCTTATAGGATCACTCTTGTGTCCGTAACCTTCTCTGAGTTCTTTGGTCTTCTCTTCCCTTTCAGTTTGTTATTATGGTTCCGTACGTCCGGATAAAAAAATGGAACCCTTATACGATCATTCCTGTGTCCGTCTATCTGTCCATGTGTCACAGCCAATTTGCTCTGAATCCACTTGTATCTATTAACTTTTCTTCGTCATAACTCCCACTCTGTCGTTCCTTCATTGTTTCCTCATATAAAGCTTTCTTTTCTTCCGTATCATTTCTATTTCTATTACAGATCTAGCTCATAGATAGTCCTGTATAGTCCCCAAGACTTGGCAGCAGTACATCAAACGGATGTCCCACGTCTAGGCGACGTGTGCAGAATACTCCGCCATTCTATAACTCGTGAGAATGACTCTCGATACTAATTCACCTATATTTATTAGCAGTTCCGGGAATACCTGGAAGTGGTGTCGTGGTTCTAATTAGCCAGTTGTCGTTAACTGCCGACTTATTGGTCTGATGTTCTATTATAGCTTTCGGAGTTCCAAGCTTGGGGTTTTGTTTTGGTGTTGCCAATTCCTGGTCTTAAGATTGAAATGACGCAAGGGTTGTATCGATTTGGCTCTAGAAAAGAATGCCTGGAAGGATTTAGGGGAAGCCTTTGTTCAGCTGTGGGACAGTGTAGGCTAAGTTAAAAAAAAAGATTGAAATGAGTTCCTAATATGAAATTGCTTTATGCTAATGAACACAGGGAAAAGGTGAGGGTGCAAGTGAAATAACAGACACATAACATATTTTTATTTAGTCCCTAATGTTGAAAATGCAACCAGCGATCCTCTTAGCATCCCCCTTGGTCTTTAGGGTCATTATCCTATTGGCCAACCTGAAGAAGAAAATGAAACCATGGAATTAGAAGAACAGCAAGACATTGTTACTATTAGAAAGTTTCAGTGCAGAGTTCCCCTGACATTGACACTTAACTACAGAAATAACATAAAATTAACATAGTCACACAGAAGTGTTAATGAACACTAATGATGATTCATATTCTAAACATACGCGGATTTACATTATAAACAGATAATTATAATGATTCCTCAAGAAAGGAAGTACTTAAATATGGATTAGATTTCGATTTACATAGACGAGTGTGAAAATATTTAAATGGTTCAAATCAAATTCTCCTTTGATGTTTCTTGGTAAGAATTTGTGGTTGTAATCGTTTTGACAAGAGATACAAAACCAGCTATAAGATGGATGGTTTGTGTGAAAGATGACATGACTACGAAGGAACTGAACTCTGCGATGATGGCCAATTAAGACGGAAAAGACGTGCTGAAGACGCCGCGATCCCTAACAAATTTGAATGGAGGCAGAAAGATGACGATAATGATGATAAGATTAGTAAAGGCATCAGCAGGCATTATTCACATGATCTGACCAAGATTATGTCCGGATATAATCTTAGGCCAAACAAACTCAGAGGTCCACCACTGGCCTGACTCTGGGGTGACCTCTGAGTTTGTTTTGGCCTTTCTTCTTAGAGCAGTCAGATAGGAAACGAAGTCTTCATCTAGTTTTTAAAATATGATTGACGTGTAAAAGTGTTTGTACAAACCTACTTACAGAAATAAAATCATTTAGCAATGGGTCCTTAAAAATTTGAATTTTTTGCGATTTATTTGATTTATTTATTTTGTTTTTTTTTTTATTGCGATTGCAAATCTCTGAAACAAAAAATTATAAGTATTATAATAGATAAATGTAACATCTATTTGTCATTCTGCATCAGTAGTAACGGTTCACTGAGGAAAACAGGGTTACTTTGGTGCAACCTATTATGCATACGGCTGATCTATTGACCTCACACGTTATTCTTACTATGCTTGACGTATAAGAGAACCCAGGAAGAAATATTAGCATCACACGTCATTAGGTAATACCTATATTGTACGTGTATGGGTAATACACACAATGTTTGTATGGGCTACCAGATTTTAACGAAATATCGAACATTATGGAAGAACTGCGGGATACTGCGTAATACACTATCAGTAGCAATGACTGTCATTTTGACAGTTCAACAACATTCATTTTTTATTTGACGTCGTTGGGCAGACAAATTTTTCGAACATATGAAGCAATGGATTAGCAATATCCTTCAAACTGATTAGTTTTAGACAATTAGAGTGCTGAATAACAACACACTAAGCAAATTTGAAGCAGAAGATTTACATTTCCATAAATTCATGCCGATAAAATCAACCTTACCAACTTCGTAACACAAAACAAACCAAAGAAAGTGCCTTAGAAATTGTTTAGCATATTGATACATGTCCTTGTAATATACATTAGAACATTAGTCATCGGCGAGTCTAGATTATGCCTAGAATATGTAATGGCTGACATTGCAATGTGCAGCGAGGTACATCCTGTCCTACTTTCTAACTATAGTCGGGAATGATTGCCTAGGGGGCACTATTACACCGTTTTAGTTTTATTATGTTGTTTAGAAGTCATTACAAATGTTAAAGTTTTTTTTTTCGGTGTTAACGAGTTGTAGGTCGTAGGTTCGAACCCAGACAGGCGCTTTACTTTATATAAATTATTTCATCACCACTGCTCTCAAAACGGTGAAGGGAAACATCGTAAGACAACCGGCAAGTCCTAGAACCAAAAATTCGAAGACATGATATGTGACATCTACCAACCCGCACTGGGCCCGCGTGGTAGATTGCGGCCCACTCCCTCTCACCGAGAGGACGCCTGTGTCCCAGCAGTGGAAATATTACACGTTTACTTTGAACATGTGATATTGCATCTCTAATAAAGGGAATATTGTAAAAAGCACTAAAGATCTTGGAAGAATGGGAGGCAGTTTACGCTCGTTTGTCTGCCAAAAATAATAAACTACGAGCATCTATCTAGACATGTTTTGATCATGATGATGGTAGAGAAATCATGGTATCTCCCATTGATCATGAAATGTAGACCATTGAATTTGCATGAGGGGTGAGGTCAATTCTATGTTTCGGTAGTAATTTTTATTTCGGTTTCCATTTGGGTTAGTGATAGCAAAAACCATAAGGCCAATTTATGATCGCAACATACCTCACTGATATCAAAGACGTGCCATTTATAACATAAGCTTGCTTCCAAAATGGTTTTTTTTTTTTGGTTTACCTTCTAAATAAAAAATCAAACTAGGTACAAAGACCTAGAAAGTGCATCCTGTCCCACTTAGTAAATTGTTGTACATTTAACGCTTGAGAGCGGCGCCTGCGCTGAGAGCGCTCGTAAAATGTTTATGACCTGAACTGGGCTATATAGCATACCTAGGTAGTTAGACTATGTTGCGATGGTCAGTTTCTAAATGTCTATGACGTTATTGTGGCGGATGTTCGTCATTTGGCATAGCTTTAGGCAATATCTAATATTGAAGATGTTGTGTTACCGTACCAGCATGTCAAATGTTTGCTAAATCTCGATTATTGATCCTCAGTTCCATATTTAGCTTCCCTAAACCCGCTTCTTGAATGTGAATGACAATCAACCTTTACTGTGTAGTTAGCGACTGTTTAAGCATACATTTTTGACGTTCAAACGTCACACAAGGTGGCACTAGTCGATGTTTTTTCCATACACATTTCGGGAGGATATTACGAACACTGTTTGACATTTTACATCCAAAGTTAAACATGATATTATTATTTTTTACTGTGTGGAAACAGAATAGTAAAATAAAAAGTCATTAAAAAGACAAGAGCCAACAAAGATTCGTTTTTCTTGATAATTTTAATGTAACTTTGGGTGTAAATAACTAGTAAAAGACGTGTAAAATCTTCAAAACTAAGCCAGCAGCGACAAAGCTCAATTATCGAACATTTCAATAAACTTTATTTGTAATTTATTTATGCCGTAGTTTTATCATAAAACTCGATTTTCCAAAGCACTTTTCGAATTTTTTACGCGCATTTCAGTTCGGAACAGTGTGCATGTGCGTGCGAACTAGACGTTATGCGTGTAGACTAACGTCTAACCGCTCATCACTGATACTAGCTCTGTTGGACACAATGCCAGGTGAGACAGCGTGCTGTTTGGCCATGCCCACAGGTGAGTTCGAGCTTACGACTAGTTCGTCCTTAACTTTAATCATCATTTATAAATAAACCCCCTCATGATTAAAGAGCTGCAAGACAAAGACCTCATCAGTCGGGTCGAAAAAAAAATATTTTGGTGTTTGCACCAACCATACCTCCAAAAGGTGGACTGGTATCTCTGCATCACCCGGAGCAGTGGTGACTCAATGGTATCGGCCTCGACTTACCGGTCTTTACTTTATATATATTATTTTATCACGACTGCTCTCAAAACGGTAAAGGAAACATCCTGAGGAAACCGGCATGTCCTAAAACCAAACATTCGAAGACATGTGACATCTACTAACCCGCACTGGGCCCGCGTGGTGGATTACGGCCCACTCCCTGTCACCGAGAGGAGGCCTGTGTCCCAGCAGTGGGAACATTATAGACGAATATGTTATGCTGCATCACCCAAAGGTTGACTGGTAGAAAATTCGCCTCTTTACATTTGTGTGCTTGAAGTATTAAATAGCTAAATAAATAAGCCACATGTCATGTTCATCCATTCACAAGTTAACTAGAAGCTCGTTACCAACAAAGCCATTAAACCCTCATACACATAATCGAAAGTAATCAATGAGCAAGCCAACTGTATATCATTCCTATTCAATATTTGATTAAAACACGTTATTATTCTGGAAAATGGCCCGTGTCCGGGAAGTTCGCAGTCTTCTGTCGCCCGGAAGAGAAAGCCGGCAGCCGGTTGGCAGCCGGGCCGGCCCGGCCACTTCCGGTCCGGGATCGGTAATGGCAGATGCCGGGAATACTTGTGAGATTATAAACCTGTAGTTTATGGTCATTGGCTCAATTTATTAGCTAACATTAATTTGTATCATAACTTGTTTGGACATGATGCGGAAAATTTATAATATTATGACATTTTTGTGGACTGACGTGTCTTTTTGTAATATTTTTAGAAAGAAATAGGATTCTAGTATTTTTATTGCTTTTACCTACGTGATAAGTAGGATTGCTAATGGGCTCTATGTGAGGAGATTGAATTACAAGCAAACGTTTTGGTATTGGCTAACGTAGGTAACTAATAAGATATTATAATAGAAAACTACCTACTACAATTTTCCTTTTCACAGACAATGAACTTCTCCCTTCAAACCTCGTGATCTCTACTCTATACCCTGTCAATTCTACAGTCAACTTTCATGGGGACAATCTTATGGCTCTTTGGCTTTCGTCAAAGACAGAATGGCTCTTTACTCACTCTGTCATCGTCTTTAAATTGTGACTAGCTTTTGCAGGCGGCTTCACCTGCGAGGAGGTCTGCATTTATCCGAGGTAATGAAATACCGAGATAAAAAGTATCCTATGTTCTAGACCAGGTCAAGGACTACCTGTGTGACAAAGTGAAAACGTAACAGACAGCCACACAGTTCCTTTCTCATTTTTAAACATTAGTATGATGAATGAACGAAAATTCTGTAGTTCAGACGTCACAAATCTGTAAACAAACATAATAAAATATTTATATCCAGTACGAACTTTTGTATTGCCGATTAACCAGTCGGAAGTCAGTTAACGTCAATCAGGAACCAGGCAGTAACTCTCGGCCTGCTTCCCCTTTCACTGCGCTATTACTATTAGTAGTTAGTAGTTAGTACTACTAAGTAATGCTGTTCGATCCAATTATAGTTATGTTGTTTATGAGTAGTTGTTAACTACAGTGCGGTCGCTGAGAGAATGCGTTCTTGACACCTACCAGTTTCATACAACCGAATACGTGTTTAGCGAATTTGATCTTTATTAGCGTCTAGAACTGTCGCACTGACAACTGACTGACTTTACGAGGCACAGACGTCCTCTCTGTGAGAGGGAGTGGGTCATAATCTTTGGTTCTAGGACATACCGGTTTCCTCACGATGTTTTTCTTAACCGTTTTAATGTAAAATATGATGATGGTCGTATCTTTTTGACCAATGACAAATTAATTCGTTTTGAGCAATTTTAATTTACGACGATTCGAGGTCCCGGGTCAATTCCTAGACCTCATTTTCAAAACACTTTTATTTATTTGCTATAAAATAAATAAGTGTTTTGAAACTGTGGCCCTGGATGCATTCATGGATGCCAACACAGTGTATACTTACTTGGGTAGCGGGATTGTCCGAAAGGGTTACCGCTGCCCGGAACATAAAGGGCTAAGGAAGGAACACGGGTGGGTTTTAGACAGTAAGAGTCTGACACTCCCTTCCGCTCCACCCAGAGCGGGAGGGGTCATTTGATGATTTCCCATCCACAAAAAAAAATGTATACTTACTTACTTGAAAAAAGAATCCACGTAATTTTACCAGATCCGACGTTAATCATTTGTCTTTCCATAGGAGTCTGCGCAAAATGTACAATGAGACAGATTTTTGAAGCAGAAATTATTTTTACAATGGAACATATCTAATGGCCAATTTTTGTAATTAACAACGTTCAAAATCTAGTCGAAATCTCATCTCGGCGACAATCAATGTCAAAAACTCATCAAAAATGTAGGGAAATTAGAGGTATTTTTGGAAGATTGAAACTGGTGAACGTTCTTAAAATTACGAGAATTGCCCTTCTGATCCGCTACGCAGATTTTCACCAAACCAATACTTACTTTTCTAAACAAACACCAACTTTCCAATACAAATAATATTAGTACAACGACACTAACCGTAGGAAGTACTAGTATATATTACCGAGTCGGAACAAGGAAGCTGTGATCACCCGGGCACCGAACCCGGTTCCCTTTCACTCGCTGAACTGTAGTAGCACTTAGGTTAGCTAGTTAGTTTGATAGAGTAGGCAGAATTATAGGCTGTGGTGTGGTGGTGTTTTGTTTTTATGACAATTGAATGAAGATGGATTGTCATGTGTAGATTCGAAAGTTGGGAAAACTTAGCTTATTTGTAATGACTATAAAATTAGATGTATGTAGAGAAAGAGATGATCAATTTTTTTCAGGGTTTCAGACATAAAACTTGGGTTGTTTGTTTTCTAGTTTTTTGTTGGAAATTATCCCACGTGACCGTTCTACCGGTGTAAATTATGGACTATCTGTGTGCCAAATTTCATCAAAATAAGTTCAACTATTAGGGCGTGAAAGGATAACAGACAGACAGAATTACCTTCGCATTTATAATATATTAAGAAGGAGGGGGAAAGAGTGAGAAAGGAGAGGGAGGGAGAGGAGGACTGTTTTTATAAGAAGGTGACTGTCAAAAACTGGATGCGGAAGATGGAGGACACGGTATCGTGGCGCAGCCTGAGAGAGGCCTATGTCCAGCAGTGGACTGCGATAGGCTGAGTTGATGTTTTATAATATTAGTATGGAAGTACGGATTTACCTGGTGCGGTAGTATCTAGCAAAATAATGTTAGACCCTTCTGAATCTGGCAGCACCACACGTATTAAGTAAGCATGATGATCAATGCTTATAAATCCTTCTGGTAAAGATCTTTATCCTACAGTAGCACCATAACAGGCTAATAGTAATGAAAACATCAAACACAATGAAAGCAAAGAAAAACATGCCAAATTGACAATAGTGAGACAATGACCCATACATCGCTTGACCCCGTTCATAGACTAGAAACACTTTATTCTTTTGTTTACATAGCACACAATCATAACAACCGCAAATCGATGATACAGAAGATCTGCTCCAAACAAACATTTGCAGACACTTTTGAATTATCAAAGAGTCGGAAAGTTAGTCAGAAAGTTGAAGTTAGTTGCCCATTTCAAAACGTAGATCTCTATGGAGAAGAACGGGCATGAATCTCCAAATGAAAATGCGCGCGCGCACACAGACAAGCACCGGTCGATAGATCAAGATCAAGTTACAATTGCCGAGGTCAATACGAGAATGGGTCATCATCTGCATAGCCGTTTCCCAATTATGTTGGGGTTGGCAGCTAATTACCAGTATTTTATGTGGAGCGACTGCCTATCTGAGCTCCACAACTCAGTTACTGGGTAACACGATATCCCTTTGTTAGACTGATTGCCACACTTTCGGGTTTCTGACGACGCGTAACGAGTAACGACTGTCAAAGGTCTACGAATGGCAGCCGGGACCGGGACCAACGGCTTAACGTGCTTTCCGAGGCATTGAGGGGTCTTGGTATGTAATGAATAGTCCCATCCAAACAACTATCCCAACCCATCCAGGGACTGACATCGGCAAGCGCTGCTTAACCTTGAAGATCGACCCATGCAGCTGTTATTATTTAGGCACGAGCTCTTCTCGATCCGAGGATGGGTGACCATCCATTATACCGAGACCCGTCTTTGCCTCGGAAAGCATGTTAAGCCGTTGGTCCCGGCTGTAATTTTTTGACAGTCGATAAAAAGCCCGAAAGTGTGACAACCAGTCTTAGCAAGGGGATCTTCTTGCCGAGTAACTGTGTTGCGGTATACTGACTGTATTTAAATACTGGTATTGAGCTGCATACGATAAAACAAGAAGCCGACCCCGACATAGATGGGTAACGGCTATGCAGATGATATTTGGAGCTGAACTTCTGAACCTATCTACATACTTTGTGTTACAAACGAAGGCGGAAAATCACGCATTTGCTAATTTGTATTTAAAAATATACGAATTAGCGCTTTCTGAATCAGCTTGAGCAGAAATACTGTAAGTGTGCCGACGACCTGAGGATGTTTTGAAGAAGTTATATTCATACTTTTGTATTAGCAAACCTTTTCGGTTCATTTGATTTTGGTTTGTTTGTTTTGGCTCTTCATATGACTGGTTTCCTGGTAGGTCAAATGCTGTATTGTTTGCTGCGCTGCTTTTTAGTGCTGACAGGATGTTATTTCTTGTTGAGAGAAGCTGTATGAGAAGTAGGTCATGACGTCATGAAAGGATGAGATAGTCAGGAATATTGGTTGAGCTGACTGTTCAGGGTGTATGGGTCTATACAAGGTGGAGACGACAATAAATTAAACTGCGTAGATCTAATGATGTTCCCAGTCTGCATAAAAAAAAATTCAATTAAATATTCAAATAAATTTGTTTTTACTCCTGCCATCCCAAGGTGTGCGTGCGCGTCCAGACGTTTGTCGTGGTTTGCTCGTAGCACGTGCATCATGCGCGTACACACACAGCACAGGTAGGTGTACTTATGTGTGCACAATACGATGACACTAAAATAATTTACACGCACCACAGTCAACAAGACACACGAACAAGCGCACTGGGTTTAACACTGTAGACAGACACGGGGCGGCGTTGAGACGGATAGTTTAGTCACTATAGCTAATCAAAGATTGGCAAAACCCCATCGACCCATCACTACTATTTAGTTTATTCGAAAAAAATACTTTTTTAATTTCGGTGTTAGGATTAATTTTATTATAGACACAAACGCTGTGTCGAAAAAAATGTGTGCTAGGATTTGATGACACGAAGTTTTCTTTTGAATTGTCATTTCAATAAAGATAAAGATGCATTTATTTGTTTAAACATGTGTAACATGATACATAGATATGCACATATGGATGGAAAAATATTGCTGGTTCAACATGTTTTGCCATATTCGGCGTACAAAATAGTTTTAGTTTGTAGTATTAAATTGGAATTATAAAACGAAATAATCAAATTATAGACAAAACATAGTCACAAAAGTATAGTAAAAAAAATAATAATAATTAAAACAATAAAATTAATAAAACTAAATACCTACATATTAAATTATCTTAATTCAACATTTTCAATTACTTAGATATTTCAGTAACGATTTTGTATTTCTACAAAATATTACCAAAATGAGGGCAATGCTTTATAATTTGTGTGACACATTGATGGCGGACGCGTATTAACATGTTATAAGAAGCACACCGATATTTTCCTGTTACGAAATACCTACAAAGTTTTTAAAATTGCTTCTGAGTTAACGATTTCGGATCATCACATGAAATTATCAGCATAATCCATACGGTGGGCCACATCACATTGTTCCAAACAAAATTGGCATCTTTACCCACTAGTCGAGTTGTAGGTCGTGGGTTCTAACCTAGGTAGGCACTTTACTTTGTGTAGATAATTTCATCGCCACTGCTCTCAAAACGGTGAAGGAAAACTTCGTGAGGAAACCAGCATGTCCTAGAACCAAACATTCGAAGACATGGCATCCACCAACCCGCTCTGGGCCCGCGTGGTAGATTATTAGCCCACTCCCTCTCTCAGAGAGGAGGCCTGTGTCCCAGTAGTGGGAACATAATCGGCTGATTATGTATTATAATGTTATGTATATCTATACATATTATAAATTAAATACGCTGTTTCGTGCTTGTCTGTGTAGCGTTGTTCTTCTAAACGCAACGGATTTTGATGTGATTTTGTCAAGTCGGAAAAACCGTGCGATGCAGTAGAGTTGTAGTATTTATTGAGTATTAAATCATCGTACTTATGAACAAACACACCACATATTAAAACAGCGTCCCAAAATCCCTACATAAATAAATTCCCTTCTTACCATAATTCATCTACTTTCTTATATTAATATGTATACAGATTGACCACCGAAGCGTGAACAATTGAACAGAATAGCTTCCTGTACGTTACGCGCGCACAATGCTCCCATTCAACACTTATCTGGACAAAGAAAAAATGTCCAAAATGACCAAGACCATAGAAGGGTTGCGATTCCTTGGGGATTATCGTTTCTAGAAGTTAGCGCCGCTTCCTTTCATTTTTTTCGGGTTCTACTCAATTGTTGCAATCGTCAACATAAATCTTCGTTTAAGAAAGGTTGAAGGGATTCTATTAACAATATTAGTGGCCATTTTTAAAGGATTAAGGATCTCTAAGGAGTTTCCTTTTTATAATTAGATAATGAAAGATATTCTATGCGCATTTGGGATCGTCATCATCAGCCTACTGCAATCCACTGCAGGACATGGGCCTCTCCAATTGCACGCCATTCAGCTCGATTCTCGGCAACGCTCATCCAGCTGCTGCCAGCCACCCTGAAACCCTGAAAAGATCGTCGTTCCACCTAGCCTGAAGGCGTGGTACCTCACGTTTGCCGATTCGCGATCTCCACTCAAGACAAGACACCCCAGAGATGTCAGCATTAAGGAAGGGGCCCGCCAGGGCCGAAGCCTGCCGGGGTAGCGGGATCGTCCGAAAGGGTTACCGCTGACCCGGAACATAAAGGGCTAAGGAAGGAACACGGGTGGGTTTTAGTCAGTAAGAGTCTGACACTCCCTTCCGCTCCACCCAGAGCGGGAGGAGTCATTAGATGATTTACCATCCAAAAAAAAAAAAAAAAAGACAAGACACCCCAACGGTTATCAGTTCTACGGCTAATTTGGCCGGCCCATTGACACTTCAGCTTGCTTATTATGTAAGCTATGTTGAAAACTTTGGTTGGGATATAGAGATACAAAATACCTAACTACTGACATGTCTTTGGTTATTTTAAATGAAAAAACATGCACACAAAATATCCTTTAAATTTAAATGTTACAAACTCCAATAAATTTCCATATTTCTTGGGTTATTTGCGCACAACAAGAAAGAAAGTGTCTAATATTCTTTTCCTCAAGTACCTACGCATGGTCATTGTCATATAAAATTCGGTTTCAAATATTTGAGCCTCCATATCGTAAGTAAATAAAAATCTGAAGAGGAAGCTTTCTCGTAACAAAACAAGTTTGACAAAAGACAAGCGATGTCCTTCAGTGCCGTAATGTGCGTAATCCTTTAGATAAATATACTCGAAAAGGGCACTTGAATGCTCATCCCACCTCTTAGTTTACCACCCAAGAAAGAAAGCTAATTCTAATATGCTCTGCTCACCCAACTTTGCGATACTTAATAACTTTTATGCGCCGTTTAATGCGCCGTAAATAATGATATTTGGGTGGCATTTTTATTGTCAATTTTGTCCCGGACTAAAAATGTTTTTGCCCAATGTGCGGCATTTGAAGTAAAGTAGCGAAATCTACTGAATATTTTTCGGCTAATTAACATTATGACGATAACAATACACGCAAATTCGGTTTTATTTTTGGCGAAAACGAAAGGGCGGTGGAATTTTAGCGATGTTTTTGGATGAATGGTTGTCATTGCATTCTACTCGGCAATTTGCGTTCCAGGGCGTAGCCAGGAAAATACTTTAGGATCGAGCACTGGACCAGAGACAAAAAGTTTTTATTTTTTTAATGTTGTATTTTTACCGACGTGGATGATCCTCAGAATAATAACTACCTATATTATTCTGAGGGTTGATCATCAGAAATAAAACGCGTGACAACGATCACTGGATTGAGACACAGGCAAGTAGACACACACACACACACACTCTATAAAGATGAGAAGTCACTATAATTGTTTACACCTGTGGTAACTAGAAAGCGTAGCAAACTATTCAGCTAATGATGTTTTAAAAATATCAGAACTTTAATCATTATAAGTTCTAAGGACTTGGGCGTTGGGATTGTCACAAAAAAGCAACTTCAAAAATACTTGGTAAACACGTAATTTACATAACATCTCGACTCAAAAAAAATGGCGTCGTTTAACTCAAACCGAACAAAAAAAATGGAAGGATTCATTCGAATGATAATAAATGACGTGTTATATCGATTCAGACATCGGTTCAAACATTCGATAAACATGGACGCGTGCGGAAGACATAATAAACGACAATACAAGCACTTAGCGAAATATTTCATCGATCAACAAACGAAAATGAACTATACTTCAACGTAATAAAGTCCAAATCCTTAGATTAGGAGTCTTAATCGCGGTAAGCACGCGGGCAGACACTTCTGGTCAATCTGAGATTGGGTTAGATTGATACGGAAAGGGCTTCGGTATATTTTGAGCAAACGTAAATAAAGCAAAAAACATATTCTTTTTGCGAGAATTTTTCCAATTTTCCTTATGTATAAGAATGCATTTTAATACAGTCATCAGTTGCAGTTTTTCCGAATTAAAATTTGTCGCCAGTAGGAAGGTACTAAGAATCATACGATTTAATCAGCCAGACAGCAATAATTGTTATTTTGCCATTACAAACAGACACTTCAATTTTATTTATTTAAATAGATGTATAGATATGTAAGTATGAAAAATACAATATTTATCAGAAATCACTCAAAATCTTAATAAAACAAATAAACACCCCTTCCTTAATAACCAACCTTTACCCTAGACATTCGTCGGACAACACATGGACGATCCATCATCGGATGCAATTGTGTTCATTTTTGTCCGCTGCGCTTTTTTCAGTGATGTACCGGTGGTCAGCCAGCACCTTGCTTTCGGATATTTTGCCACATATCCGCAGTTTTTGTGGGTTAGGGATGGGATTTATGTAAAAGGGTTTTGTCGATGATTTGTTGTTAAGAATTAGCAGTGTTGGATTTTAGAAAATAATTTAAGAAAAAAATGTTTCGTAAGTTGAATACGAGGCTTTTGGCTACTTTTTATGTGATTATTTTATGTATTTTTTGTAATGTGCGTTTTGTTTGTGCAGATTTTTTTCTTTTCTTATAATTATTAATAAGTCAGCGTGTGTTTAAATTAAAATCTAAGTAGAAAATTAAAAAATGAATAAGTTCAATTTATTTGGTCAACATTCAGTATCTAGCTAACATTCAGTACTACCAAGTTTATGTCATTAAAGTTACAATAGAATAAATGGTAATGACAATAACTATTCTGAATAATCATTTGTTTCGGGATTGCCCAACCATTTGTATTACACTGTTTATGTAGGTACCTAAGTATATCCGGGCAATCCCGTAACATTACACATAAGTAAAACCATAGACCAGTAGGTACAGACATGAATATTTGTCAAGTTAGTTAAAATAAGTACCTCAATCAATCTGCCAAGCCTTTTCCCAACTATGTTGGGGTCGACTTCCAGTCTAATGGGATGCAGCTGAATACCCAGTATTTTACATATGGAGTGACTGCCTATCACGGTAACACGATACGCCTTTATAAGACTGGTTCTGACGACCCGTGACGACTGTCAAAGATTCACGACGAAAAGCCGGGACCAACGGTTTGACGTGCTTTCCGAAGCACGGAGGGGCCTTGGTATAAAGACGGTCATCCATTCACGGACTAATTGCTGCAACCGTAGCTTAACTTGATCGATCGACATGTGCGGCTGTGTTGATTACTTAGCCACAAGCCCAGTTCAAATAAGTAAGTTAAAATATCTATAAATACATGTTCAGACTACTTGCAAAACAATATTTTTTTGTTAGGCTACACTGTCCCCAAGCTGAGCAAAGCAAAGGCCCAAATCTTTCCAGGCTTCCTTTCTCAGAGCCACCTCGATCCCAACCCTTGCGGTACGCACCTAGGTCGTCTCGTCACCTCTTCCTGGGGCCTCGGCGACGCTGTCCATCCTCAGGCACCCACCGTGTGGAGACTGTTACTCCGCGGTTACTGTGCATGCGGCTGACGTGACCCACCCGATCCCATTTCAGCTTGGTAGCCTTTTTGCCTTCATCTAGGATCCCTCTTTTGGAGAGCAGTGGGTTGTTTCATACTCTGTCAGTTCGTTTTACGCCCAGAGTGCTGCACTCCAGACCATAATCAGCCTATAATGTTCCCACTGCTGGGACACAGGCCTCTCCTCGGTGAGAAAATGTGGGCCATAATCCACCACGCGGATCCAGTGCTGGTTAGTAGATGTCACAAGTCTTCGAAGTTTTGGACGTGCCCGTTTTCTCAAGATGTTTTCCTTCACCGTTTTGAGAGCAGTGGTGATGAAATAATTTACACACAGTAAAGTGCCTACGACTAAGTCGCGGCTTTTACCACTGCTGCTGCATATTAAAACATAAAATATAAAAATATCAGAATTGAGAACCTCTTCCTTTTTTGAAGTGGGTTAAAGATAATAATTTATCACAATCTAATAAAAACTATCGATATTACACCCCGATACGCCACACACCTCCTTAAACATTTACAAGCGACTCAAGCCCACTTATTCATAATTATCATAGAAAAAAAACATGTTCACGCGGTGTCCCGATCTATTGTCGAGAATGTATTACAAGATTATAATCCTTATTTTTTTCTAAAGTGGACAATATGGTCGACTTGACCACAATGCCGTGATTGAGGGTTGAAGGATCGATGAGGTGGGTTTGTATGTATGGCAGCTCGAAACTACTAGCTGTATCAGCTTGCATAGTCTACTACCAAATAGAATAAATCATGGGTTTATCCTAAAATCTGTATTTAACAGGGAAGTAGGCGAAATTAACACGCCAAGGATGCCATTTGCTATCCTCCAGATAATTATTTTCATAGTCATACTATAGCCTCTAATAAAATCCATTAACAAATATGCTATTTACCTACTAAGAAATCACGACATCATTACCTCAAAGCTGAGGGACGATTCCTGTATTTTTAAGTACATTCGCATTCTAATCTCAATTTCCATCTGTCAAAAATACATTGATTGTTTGATATTTGATGAGATTGAACGTTTTTAATCACGAGAATTGCCTTTCTGCCATGCGTAAACATGTCATGCTGGCGTACTTTCCTTCTGCCATGCATGGTCGCCTCGTGCGGGCTAGTGTAGACGTGCGAATTAAGAGTTGTCCTTGTATTGTGTCCGCAGCTTTAGTGACCAGCCTTACACCGCCCGCTGCCACGACACACATTAGACACAGCGTGATGTTTTTGAAAAATTGTAAGATAGACAGAAAGAAGGAAAAAGAAAGAAAAAAAAATAGGTTTATTTGTCACAGAAACACGTGCATTTAACTCGAATAAAAATAAAAACAAAACAGAGGGGCAATTCTCGTAATTTTAAGAACGTTCACAGTCGGATCTCAGTCTCAATCTGTCAAAAATACCTCTAATTTCCCTACATTTTGACAAGTTTTTGACATTTGTTTGTCGCCGAGATGAGACTGCGACTAGATTTTTAAACGTTTTAAATTACGAGAATTGGCCTTCTGATGACAGACGAGCACAGAACTGACGTGACTGTGACAAGAAGGCTTCCACTCAGTATGATCCTGAGATATGAGGGATCCACAGTAATTAAAAAAAACTAATTATACCTATTTTTGCCATCGACACACAAAGAAGAAGAAGCACAGCGCTGTTTTTCAGTGGTCACTGCTGAGCTCGTTTTTCCTAAAGTACTCTACTCAAGTCCATAAACATTTGTTTTTAGCAGGAGATTCGTTTCATTCTCTGAAAAGGTCATCAAATTCACAGAGAACTAGAACACTGTGAACAAAAAGAACACTTCGAAACTTGTTTACAAAAAAAAAACTACCGACTTCATTTTTTTTGGAAAAACGTTTTTATTTTTACTTTTTAGTTGTACCTATTCCACACAAATTCATTTAACACTACTTTCTATGAGGGATCCACAGTAATTAAAAAAAACTAATTATACCTATTTTTGCCATCGACACACAAAGAAGAAGAAGCACAGCGCTGTTTTTCAGTGGTCACTGCTGAGCTCGTTTTTCCTAAAGTACTCTACTCAAGTCCATAAACATTTGTTTTTAGCAGGAGATTCGTTTCATTCTCTGAAAAGGTCATCAAATTCACAGAGAACTAGAACACTGTGAACAAAAAGAACACTTCGAAACTTGTTTACAAAAAAAAAACTACCGACTTCATTTTTTTTGGAAAAACGTTTTTATTTTTACTTTTTAGTTGTACCTATTCCACACAAATTCATTTAACACTACTTTCTATGAGTGACAAGAAGTTATTAAATCATCATCAATATAAACTAAGTGGAAAAAAAATCGTATTATTGAAGCTAACTCAAAAACTACCCAAGCAAAGTTAATCAAATGCATATGGGACCACACATGAGAAATACCTTATCCATTAAAAACAAAAATATGGCGGAGTTATGCATGAATATACATTAAAAAGAAAATATAAATATCCGACTTGAGGACCTCCTCCTTTTTGAAATCGGTTAAAAATGGAATTAAACCTTAGCTAACTTTGACCTAAACTTGCCTTTTGTCTTTGAATTTAATTTACACGTTCTTTTTACTCTTTCTAAAAAAATCGATGTCACTGTCTTAATAAGAGAAAAATCATTCCAAAAATACGGTAGCTCCAATTCAAACCCCCTGTACACAAATACATCGGTCATTCATGTCCGAACATATTTTTTTGCACCTTGTCTTGCGACAATCGCAAAACGCAGACCGCTTGAAAATCCACACTTTATTAACTTATCACAAAAGGATTACAGTGACAAAGGCCCACAATAGTCTACAACAGGCCACAATAGCTCAAATGTGCATTACATGCCTACAAATCGTTTTAAATAATATTAATGATACTTCAGAAGTTTATTTTTGCAAACGTTGTCAAAATCATGACGATGTGTGATAAATGATATTTTTAATATTTATTATTATTGTGATTTATGAAATTGTAATGGAATTATACTTTAATAGGAGTGTGAAGCTCTTATTATAATATTTTGTCCTCTGATTTATTTATTACTTCTATAAATAAACCAGAGACATATTATAAATTAAAATAGCTTTTCGTGACTGGCCGTGGGACCGCATTGTTTAAAAAAAAATCTAGTTAATTGCGTAGTTTAGAAACTCTGCAACGGATTTTGATGCAGTTTTCACCATCGTTTAGAGAATTTCTTCCAGAAGGTTTATATAATTATGTTAATACATATATATTAAACTTACATGTAATAAGGAAATCCCGATGTTTCGTCAATTCATAAAAACCGTACGAAGCAGGGGCGGGTCGCTAGTTTAAAATATAACATTTCTGTTAGTTCTGACGGAAAATGCGTCGCGTATTATCGCTCGCGTAACGCCAGAACAGACAATAATTATATGATAAAACATTCAAGAGCAGTGGTGGCCAAGTGGTAACGGCCGCGACTTACGAGTTGTAGGTCGTAGGTTCGTATCCACACATGCGCTTTACTTTGTGTAATTTATTTCATCACCACTGCTCTCAAAACGGTGAAGGAAAACATCGTGAGGAAACCGGCATGTCCTAGAACCAAAAATTCGAAGACATGTGCCATCTGCCAACCCGCACTGGGCCCGCGTGGTGGATTACGGCCCACTCCCTCTCACCGAGAGGAGGCCTGTGTCCCAGCAGTGGGAACATTATATGCTGATTATGTAAAGAGATACGATAAGAAATCAACATAAAAATCATTCATCTAAAGTTACAGACAGTAAATTCATAATCAAGAAAAGTATATATAAAAATAAGTAAGAAAAGTTTGGCGAAAATTGGGCTTCAAAATTGTTTTTTTTTTTTTGCTTGGCTTTTATGTGCCACTAGCAGCGCCTCGCGGATTCACCCGCATAAGTGTCGATCCCGTGGGAAAATCGGGATAAAAAGTACCCTATGTGTTAATCCTGGTTATAAACTATGTGCTAAATTTCATCCAAATCCGTTCAGCCGTTTGTGCGTGAAGGAGTAACAAACATACAAATACACTCACAAACTTTCGCCTTTATCATTACATTACATATGGCCTTTATAATATCAGTGTGATTCGGTACCTTTAAGTTGCGAGGTAATTGGTAACACACACAATGGCTTTCATTTTGACAGTTTAATAACATTCATTGCGTTATACTTATATGATGTTTTGCAGACAAATTTTTCAAACATTTAAAGCAATGGATTAGCGATATCCAACAAAATTATTCAGATTATGATTGATAGTGTGTTCACAATAAATGAGCTAAATTACTTATTCATTATTTTAATTTAAAGTAATATATATGAGTTACCTTGGGTAACCTGGAAGTCTAATTGAAAACGTAAATTAAAAAAATCGATACCGATGGGTCGATAAAACTCACGCGGACGAAGTCGTAGGCAGAAGCTAGTCCTTCATACAATCACAAAGTCTATTCTATTCTATTTTTAATACTTAAATGGCAAGCAAAGCCGATGTCGACTAATCTGCCAATGTCTAAAGTGAGCTGAAAGAAAAATCACAAAGTCGTGTTACATTATTAATTGATATCCATTATACTTCCCCCTCTATTTTAAAAGTCAATCGGCACAAACACAAACGCAACCTAATGTTATGCTTATATTTAAAATTATGAATAACACATGAAAGCGTGGTGTTGTTGACAACTGATTTGTTATTGTAAAATGTTGGAGCATTAATTATTTTGCTTGCAAAACGAAATGTTAGAGGTTTGTGTTTGTGATTCCTGAGGTTTCAGTATTATGTAAGCAGTACTTATATAAAGAAAAAAGAAAGAATGAATGAAACACTTTTATTTAGCACTAAGAGTGTACCAGTACATTATTTTTTCATTTTTATGCAAGGGACACATCATCATCATCTGCCTAGTCTTTTTCTAACTAATGTATGTTCTTCACAAAAGAGTATTAACAATTAAAACAGGTAATAGGTACCTTAGCAGATATTCAGGTCGCGGTTTAGCTCAGGGTGATCCATTATCACCATTACTTTTTAATGTAATAACCTTAGAAATTTGCAAACGTGTGGAAAAATATGTTAATATCTCCCAATATGCGGATGACTTTGCAATTTATGTACAATGTACAGACGCCAGCACATCAACCTACTACAATCTGTCAGATTTCTGTAATAGATTTTCAACTTTATCGCTAAAGCATAAGGTTCAATGTTGATTGGGAAAATTTGACAGTTAGGTGTAGGTTGATGTGCTGGCGTCTGTACATCGATATTAGAGGGCCAGTCCAAGATTCAGTCAGCTCTGGACTTAATCAATTCTTTGTTAACAAATGTTGGTTTGGACATCTCTCCGTCTAAAAGTAAAATATGCTTATTCAGTAGAGGTTACCGTAGGCTTGCTATTGATGTCCGCTTGAACGGTTTATCATTAGAACTCGTGGATAGTGTTAAGTATTTAGGAATGTGGCTAGACAGATCTCTTCGTTGGAAAAAGCATATTAACGAGATTTGTGAAAAAATTTTTAAATTCATTAACATTTTTAGAGTTTTGGTAGGCCCTGGGTGGGGTGTCCATCCGATACACCTACGACGGCTATACATCGCCCTTGTTCGTAGTCGAATAGACTTTGCCAGTTTCCTATTTGATAACAGTGCAGACATTCACTTATCTAAACTTGACCGGTTACAAAATATTTGTTTGCTTGTGATCGGTGGGTTCATCAAAAGTACCCCGATTCATGTGATGGAATCCGAATTAATGCTGCCCCCTTTGTCTGTGCGACGTCGATATTTAGCTGGTAAGTTTTATTTGAAATCTAAGTCTAACAATTTCCCTATAATTAATATTCTTGAAAATTTAAACGGACTCTGTAATAATCTTTATTGGATTCACAAGAAAAAGCCTTTGTTAATATTGACTCATAATTTATTAAAAGAGCATCTTATTCACTGCAGTAATCAGATGGATACGTTCTCCATGGACACTTGGGTCAGCAATGTGGACTCATCTTATATAGTAAGACCTAGCTTAAGTAGTATTGATAAACCAAAACAATTTTATTGCCAGCAAAATTTAAGATCCCTATGTTGCAAATCACTTAATGAACAATATCACGAATTTTATTCTATTTATACAGACGGCTCTTTACACAAAGATAATCATTCCGGCGCCGCATTTTTAGATATACAAGCAGGTACATTTATGAAATTTAAAATTTCTTGTAATGTTTCTATAATGCATTTAGAACTTATTGCCATCGCGGAGGCCCTCTCATATATTCATTCTTTACCCGGGGATCGTTTTTTCATCTACACCGACTCTAAAAGTGCCCTTCTACACTTGATTAAATGTACCTACATTATCTATTAGGGGCCTCCCAATAGCTTACACTATTTTAAAATGTATTTATGAAAATGTAACTAAAAAGCGAACTGTTGTACTGCAGTGGATTCCTTCGCACACTGGACTGGAGGGTAATGAGGTAGTCGATCGTCTTGCAAACGAAGCCGCATCCGATGGTTATGAATATTCCTGTTTACCTTTTCATACCGAACTAATTCCTATAGTAAGACATTCGTGTCTTGAGTCCTGGTCAGAATATTTCGATAAAAGGTCCTTGACGAAGGGTATCTGGTACAGGACTATTCAGCCCTCTCTTTGTCGTTCTTTGTGGTTCGATGTGGGTGGGATACACAGGCAAGAACTGGTGACGGCCTTGAGGCTCCGATCTGGTCATATTCCGCTCAATAGTTTTGCTTACATGATGCGCAAAGTAGAATCACCTAATTGTACAGTGTGTGGAATTTTGGAGGACGCGCACCACATTTCAGCGGAGTGTGGTCGGCTTGAGCGTCAGAGGCGATCTATGTTTAATAATAGGTACTACAATGTAGGTTACTTTAATAGTATTTTGGCTTCACCATTGTCTGATGCAGCCAAAATGCTGGTTGGGATGGTGATGGTAGGTTTAAAGTTAAGGTTAGAGTAGTGTTTTCTTGTTTCTTAGTTTTTGTAGGTTTATTTAAGTATAATATTAAGTTCAATTTTTGTTTTCAATAATGGGGGTGACATATTCATTTATGAAAAAACCCCCTAAATAAATAAAGAATAAAAAAAAATAAAAAAACTAATGTATGTTGCGGCTGGCTTCCAATCTAACCGAATGCAGCTGAATACCGGTATTTTACACGGAGCGACTGCCTATCTGACCTCCACAACCCAGTTATTGGGTGATACTCGTACAATACCCCTTGGTAAAACTGGTTGTCAGACTTTCGGGCTTCTGATGACCCGTAACGACTGTCAAAGATCCACGAATGACAGCCAGTACCAACGGCTTATTTTTTAATAACTGAATGAATAACTGAATGAATTTTTTTTTAATAACTTAAAAGGACTTTCAGGTACCGGGGTAGCTTATTTTCCGTTGTTTTTTTTTTTTTTAATTTGATATGGACTTGCTCTTGACTCTAGTCTAGGTCAAAGGTGTCAGAGACAGACAAAGTCGACGATGGAGCGAGCTTATCCAGAAGAAGCCTGTTCACTCTCACTTTGAAGAGATTTGGGTTGTATGCGCTCGGAAAAACAGACGCAGGTAGAGAGTTCCACTCTTTTGCTGTGCGCATTATAAAGGACATTTGCAAACGCTTAGTGCGAATTGGTGGAATATAGCAACCAGGTAGGGATGGTGGTTGTTGATTATTATCAAAGTAAGATGTTGTTGTTCGCTGATTACCGACGGGGTAATTGCGTAACCAACTAACAGTAGGAATGGCTTAGCTGTGCGTGTGTGTGTGTTGCTTTCATTTTGACAGTTCAAACAACATTCATTGTAGTCATTTTTCAAACATATGAAGCAATGGATTAGCAATATCCTTCAAAATGATTCAGAGTTACGCAATTAGGACGCGGGTTCAACCCGTCATTGGAGAAGATTTTGGTCCTTTGATCCCATGTTGATGAGTCATAGGTAACTACGTGATCAAACTCATGTAAGATCCACCTGAATCAGCTCCCTGACCCCATTACCTCCTAGTACATTGACTCCAGTAAGGAACTGAATAAATATGACTCCACGAAGGTTCGTTTCGCAACAAATTATCAAATTCAAATTTGTTTTTGACCTCTTTGAGTATATCACTGCATGAGTGATGGCTACATAATGCATGTCACCTATTTTGTGATACAGTGTTTGCTCATGAATCCGTCTAAAAAGTAGGTTTGTTTACACATTTCTTTCATACACTGGGATCAAATCAAGTGTCTTGGAAGGTGGTTCAATACATCAGTGATTATCTTGGTGGGTTAGCGCCTACGTCGACGACCAAGAAAATGGGATAAGGTCGTATTAGGAACTTTTCAAACAACAAAATCAAATCAGGACAAACCATCTGAAGCAGATAAGTTCTCGACATGCAAACGGTCACCGTTTGTAATCTGAGTATCTGCCAGCTAGTGCCCTAGGTGGTTTCTTTAGTATTTTAACTTAAACTCTTTCATTGAGCCTTTTATGCTAATCGTGGTCCTTTTGGTGCTGTTAAGGTTTTTCTCGACTTCAAAAGATGAGACAAAGAAGGTGTAGTGGTGGCCCAGTGGTAACGGCCCCGGCTTACAAGTTGTAGGTCGTGAATTCGAACCTAAGCAGGCTAACTTTGTATAAATAATTTAATCACCACTGCTTTCAAACGGTGAAGGAAAACATCGTGAGGAAAGCGGCATGTCCTAGAATAAAAGAATCGAAGACATGTGACATCTACCAACCCGCACTAGGCCCGTATGGTGGATTATGGCCCACTCCTTCTCACAGAGAGGAGGCCTGTGTCGCAGCAGTTGGAACATTGTAGGCTGAGTATGCTATGAGATGAGACTTAATAAAGCCGAGTGTGAATGTGAGTGATCACATGAAGAGAAACCTTTACCAAACAAACATAACACGTTAACGATTTACCCCCTTACTAATAAACGTATTATATCAGATGAATAGTTACACACTGATTTCTCTCTTTCAATCGTCAGTAATTTGACTTTCGAAAGAAGAAGACAAAGCGTTGTGTAACTATACAGACGCTATACAACGTTTATTATTAAGGAGGTAACTGTAAAACCTACACCTTACAGATTCATGTGCATTATAATAGGTATGTACTAAAATTTCTTATAAAGTTTATAGATGAGTGCAGATTATTCTCATGCGTTAGCAAGGAGGTTGAATATAGAGTTCCTTGCGAAACATTCTATTATTCCGTTGTAGGCCCTTCGAATTTTTGTTTTAAATCATAGTTGTATGACATTATGGATGTACTTACCAAAACTCGTGACGTAAGAGGTAGGTACAGAACGCAGCCGTAAATATGGCATATCAAATTTAAGAAAAAATTTGCCTTGCCAGGCAAAGTCATTATCACTATCATCGTTTCAGGCGAAAGGCGTCCACTGCTGGACACAGGCCTCCCCCACTTCGTCCGGTTCTGTGCTTCCCGCATCCAGTGGATTCCTGCGGCCTTCACCAGGTCATCGGTCCACCTTGTGGGGGGCCTTCCAATGCTACGTTTTCCAGTAGGTACGCGGCAAAGTGCGATGCGGTGGAAGTGGTAATTTTTCAATAGCTGCCCGGAGTCTAGATTTGTGCCCGGTTGATGGCAATAGGCTCGCCCCCTGTTACATGGGACTTAAACATAACTGGTGAAATGTGGGTCTACTACAGGTACACCTCTGCCTAACCCTTTGGGAATTACAGGTGGTGGATGGTGGTGGTGGTGTGATGATATGTTGTTAGCCTTTTTTAACCGACGAAAAAACGGAGGAGGTTATCAATTCGACGCGTATATTTTTTTTTTTTAGCTATAGGTCCTCTTTCAATCACACCGTTGTATTGGCTCTCTTGTTAAAAGAAACATTTAATAAACTTTAATCAATGCGACGACAAAAAATAATTTGGAAAATCCAAAAGTGCACGACTCATATTGCTCATTTAATCTTAAAAAAAACCATAGATATTATATTAGTTAGTTTTATATTACTTATAATTAAACTACTTTGATTAAAAGAGCCATTTTCAATAGGGTTCCTCCTATGGGTGAAACGAATCTGTTAAAAAAAATTACTCAATTAATTGATTTTTTCGCAAGCTACAATGTTTTCTGGTTCCACACTTGAACGACGGGATTTTTTTTGGAAATGTTTTGTTTCTTTTTTCGTTTCTACTGCATTAAATAAATTTTTGAAAAGTACAGAATTAATCTCCATTAAATTAACTATAAAATGGCAAGTATATCAATTAAGTAGGTTCTGTGTACTAGCAGGAGTCATCATCATCGTCATCAGCAGCATCTAGCAGGAGTATAACAATAGAAACAGTTGCAGAAAGGAGGCAAACAAAACTCTCTAATGTATAATTTTGCATAATTGAATCCTTCCCATTACCTGATTATTTGCGTATTTAGAATACGAAATTTAAAACATACTTACACATAATACGGAATAATCTATTCATCACTCTACATTTTTCTTTTTGTTACATTTTTTTACTTTATTTTTTTTTCTGTGTTTAGTTTAGTTTGTGATCTTCCTGTACGAGTCGCAATAAATACTTTTTCTTTCTTTTCTTACTTTCATAATATCTTTTTTATAAAAAATTACAGTTGACTCAATTAGTTCAGCGGTTTAAGCGTGAAGAGGTAACGGACAGACAGACAGACGCACTGTCGCATTTATAATATTAGTATGGATTATTCTACTTATATGGGCAAGAGATGAGCGATTGTGTGATGATGATGGATGGCTATGAGTCGGGTGGTAAGAAATCCGAAAGTCTGACAGCCAGTCTTACCAAGGGGTATCATATTACCCAGTCATTGGGTAATAGAAGGTCAGATAGGCAGTCGCTCCTCGTAAAAATACTGGTATTCAGCTGCATCCAGTTAGACTGGAAGCCGACCCCACCATAGTTGGGAAAAGGCTAGGCAGATGATGATGATGTATCTACTATAGGCAAGAATACCCAATAAGTAGAAGTGGTGAGTAAGAAACCTATAAGTGGGTACCCTTTTCTTTGTTGGTGCAAAACAAGCCCTCGCGATATTTGCAAAAAAAGAAACAGTCAAAAGATAAGTATTTACTGAGCAGTGTTTGTTATCATCACGCTTTATTATTTTATTTTTCTTTGTATTTTCCAAACGTCACCAATATTCAGATCAGCCTGTAAGAGGAAATCAGCGTGTATATATATAGGAACATAAATAATTCAGTTATTACAATGAGATCGTTATTCGAACGAGCAGTACGTATTTTTTCACCCAAATCTCTGTTGTCCAGACACACACTGGAAACATTTAAAATAGCAGCATAACCTACACGTCTCGAGCTAAAATTATATTTAGGGCTGCAGAATAACCGTTTTATTTCTAAAAAATACATAACATCTGAAACGAGATTAAGACCTACATATTATTTCCTAGCTACGGACACTAAGACAATTCACTGTGAGGACTTCCCCAAGACAGAAAGCTTCCAAACCTGCTGGGTTCCCAGTTGCACAGTTTTTTTTAATTTGCATGAATGATGATTCAGATGCATCTGAATACCAGTATATTACATGGAGACTGATCTAACGTCCACAACCCAGTTACTGGTTAAAATTCCCCTTGGTAAGTCTGGTTATCAGACTTTTTTAGGCTTCTAACTACCAGTAAAGATCTACGAATGACAGCTGACGAACGGACCAACGGCCAAATGCTCTCCGAGAGGAGGAGGAGTCTCGATATGTAATGGATGTTCACCCATCCACGAATCGACCGCGGCAAGCGTAACTGAACCATCGTAACTGACCAATGCTTGCGTATGTTATCACTTAGCCACGAGCACGCCATTGGCATATATAAACCATTTTATTATAGTTTATGCCAAATGAAAGAGAAGAACCGGTCTATGGAAATGCTTCAAGAATGTGCATTTTTTGTGCTTGGGGTTTCATGGGCAACCAGCTTCATCTTTCTGACTGACCGACCGTTTGACAATTCAAAAGTGCCTGTAATTTGTTTATTTGAATAAAATGGGTGTTTCAATCCTTCTGGATAAGCTCACTCCATCGTCGACTTTGTCTCTGTCACCTCTGACCTAGACTAGAGTCAAAAGCAAACCCATTTCATTTTTTTTTTAACAAATGCTTTGTGTTTCAGTTTGCTTAGATCAAAAGCGCAGTTGTGGGCTTCTAAGCTTCTTATTTAAGGCGGCGCCGACCGTACAGTGGCACCCTCATTGTTTGTTTGGTTATTTCTTTTATTTTAGGTGGAAAATGCAGAAAATAAGCACGTCAAGTTGTGGTCCAAAAGATTATACGTTAATATAATTACAAACGGTAGTTTTACATTGTTTAGTTTTATTATAATCACTAAAACGGATAAAAGAGGCCACTATTATTCCCAAAAAAACGATGAG
Source organism: Hydraecia micacea (assembly GCA_914767645.1). Classification (NCBI taxonomy): domain Eukaryota; kingdom Metazoa; phylum Arthropoda; class Insecta; order Lepidoptera; family Noctuidae; genus Hydraecia; species Hydraecia micacea. The sequence continues at coordinate 5,189,340 of OU611798.1, forward strand.
GGCGCCACTGTGCGGTCGGCGTAGTCTTAATCAAACATAACATTATAATTATTTTCCGCAACATCTGCCATCCTTAATACAAAAACACTGAAAAAAAACACCTAATAAATGAAACCATTCAGCGCCTACATAAAATATCAACGCTGTCAACAACCTGAAAAATATATTCAGTAACGTCACTGACTAGGAGATTATGAAGCCTAGGTGTTCATGAATGATTCAGTATTGTAGTGCGATAACGCTGGATAATAATGGAGTGTTTTTTTTTGTGATTTTCTAGTTAACCTCGAGCTTTCACTGGATCAGTGGGAGACACTGTGTTTATGTTATTATTTTTATTTTCTCACATGGTGGCATTTGTAAGCTAGATTAATTGACATCACTGATTGTGAATACATTTGCACGACATGTTATGGCAGGATATGCTGAAACAAAACTGTAACACCTTATATACAGTCAACAGAAGAGATAAGTATGCAGGATCGTCGGATATAGTTGAAGTTTAGTAAGAAACCGATGGATGTTCTCGAATAAAATTTTATTTTATTAATAGAAAACAAACAGCTCATTTATCAAATTAAATTTCAGTCGACAACATCCAACAACAACATCTGATCGATCGACCCGTGCGGCTGATATTACTTAGCCACAAGCCCCTGTTTTAAAAGATCTACTTACTGAAATAAACATTTATTTTAATTTCAGAAGGCTGTTAGTGGCGCTGAAAGTGGGTACCTATTTAGGTATCGCATCTCCACTTATGGAGTATATGCATTTTGTGTAGGTAGAGATATACCATTCTAAAAATTTACGCCCCTCCACTAAAATTTATACAAACATTTGAAATGTGTATGCAACAAGCAGCGGAAGGGCGTTAATTTTTAAAATCGTTTATCTCTACCTATGTTTAACTGTCAGTTAATAGGGCATTTTATCAGTATCATTGTTAAAAGTATCAAAATAGGCAATTTTCCTGTTTGAAAAAAAAATCCAATAAGGACTCTTAAGCCTGAATTTTCTTGAAAAAAAAAAACAAAGCATAACAATGCAAAGTCATACACGCAGGCCAGCGCCGCTGTAAACCTGAAACTTATGTATCTGTACCGCTAACTGTAACTGAAGAGAAGTCGTTGACCAACGGCTGAAGCATGCGTGATCTTACAGACTTTAATACTTTGCTGAATTACAGCATCGAATGAAATGTTTAAACTATTTTTTCAACACACTTGCTCGTAAAATGGCTCTTAATGAACCGCTTTTAGGTCCATAATGCAGTGTATTAAAAACGCGTGCTTTTTACTTTACGTTACGGCACTAGTGCTATAACGCCACAAATAACTATTTAATTTACTTGGCGGAGGTCGGAGATGTGCGTTTTTTTTTAATCTCATCAAAGAGATTTCATGCCAAAAGGAATCCGCGAGGCATATTTCAAGGCTAGGCAGATGATGTATAGATATAGGAAATGTTTATATATACATACATAAGGGAAAACCGGAAATGTGGAGTCACTTAGGAGACGGCAGTTGACTGGAGAAGACTAGGTCTATAAATGGTGGAAAAGCTGTGCGGTTTTCAGAGACGCTTTTCTTTTCCTCTAGGTGTCTCCATTAGAGAATTTGCTTATATCATATTATTATTGTTTCATCAGGTGGAATTTCAGCACGACAGTCACATAAATCAAGCCACTTTTACGAGTACCTTACATAATTATAACCCGTAGAGCAGGCTTGTAAATTTTTGCTTCTGTAGCCGGCAACACAGCCATGTTGTCCGGCGGAAAACCTGCCAATAGAAATAAAAAAAAACAAATTCTGAACTTCGAATGTTGTTAAAAGAGCTACCTATATCATAATATAGCACCGCAATAGTAAATAAATAAAAACACAATCCAGAAATACCTTTATTAAAAATCTAAGACATAAGCCACGGAAGCCACCAGGGTATCATAGGAATGGAGAGCTTTTTGTTCCACTTTTGATAATTATAAGTAATTATTGCAAGTCTGTCGTTACTCGTATGAATTATGGAGGCCCCCCGCTGGCCCACCAGGAATGGTTCCGGATTGCACAACCAGTTTTTAGTGGGCTATTTTTAGATGTAAACTCCGTGTCGTTTCTGCGAGCCTGGTACCAGTTCGGGGAAAGCATGATATTTTTGTTAACTCTTTGTCGAAGTTAGCGAGGTTAAAAAAATCTTCTTGATAAAGAATAACGTATTTGCAGTTCCCTAGTCATTTATCTCTTAAAAACCAAATTTCTATCTAAACAAAATTGCCAAAACATACACCAATTTGCACCGCATGGTGAGAATATCAGTGGTTTCCGGTTTAGATACAGACAATGCAGCCAACATTCAAATACTCACACAAAAATATTTACACAAAGCTAAGGCAACCATCCAGAGACAAGAACATAAAACAACATGAACGATACCGCAATCGTCAAAATCTATTTAATGTGTGTGTATCCCTTTATGTTTTCCTCATGGCGTCATAAAAATTACACCTTCTTGGTTTTCACCCACCATTATTTAGCACCATAAACTATTGGAAATACCTCCTTTGTTACTCTCTACATCCGCAAAAGACTGGTTTTGCTGAATTGTGAAAAATAAATTCATGTCCGCATTCCAGAAAAATGCAGAATAACGAAAGTAAAAGACTTTTTAATTGGCTTCCGAGTTTAAATTGGTATGGTTTAGTGTCCTTGGAGTCCGATTTCATTTTAAATCGGATATAAATTCAATACAGATATGAATCGACTTACGAAATGATTATCCATAAACGAAAAAATAAAATCAAAATTAAGATGAAAAATAAAAACACCGAAAAATGGAATGTGTGTGTGTGGAATGTGGAATTTTCGATAGATCCTCGGACCATGGAAAGTAGCAAATTCCATTGTAATTTCATATGTCTCTCGCTTTATTGGGCTAGAAGTTATGGCTAGGTAAAATATGGTATGAAATGGTTCCTGATTATACCCAGCAGCGCGTCACATTCTTTCTTTTTTTTATATGACCCGCTGCATCTATCACATGACTTGAATTCTTCCAACTGTTCCTGCGCTGTGATTACAACCTAAAGTAATGGGACTTTAGGATGTAATTACATTAACAGAACAAACGAAGACTCCCTTTGAATGCAAATGCATTTTCCGATTTTCCTTACGAATGTTGACTACAGGGACAAACACACAAAAATGAAACCTGAATCGTATAATTCCCCTCTTTCGTAAAATAAGAACAAAATGTCAGGGACGGCGGTAAAACTCACTTCCGGCTCAAGGAAACAAATCAATGTAAACACCTTAATTTTCATTGTAAAGAAATGCAAAGTAGGCTTGTTTATGTAAACAATTTAAGCGTTTAAAAACCTGTAGCAATGCACAGTTTATCGTGGAATTTGCATAACAGAGTAATTAACAATGAAAACTTGCGAATTACATGGGACTTAAACATAACTGGCGAAATTTGTGTGTACTATAAGTATACCTCTGCGTAGCCTTTCGGGGAGTACATGTCTGAGTGTGTGTGTTGTGTAATCTAGTGAAAAAGTATACACTTCTTGGGGATAGTTGCAGAAAAAAGGAGCTATAATGAATGCCTACTAAAGGAAATGTGATAAGACCTCCATGCAAAATAATAATGAAGAATAACTCTTTTCCCTTCGTTTTTCAGTTAGCGAGCGATATTTGAAAATTGGAATTAGAAACAAAAGTAAACATTTTTTTTTCAGTTTTCCTTTTGCGTCTAATTATTGAATAGTGAAGAGGTCAAAGACTCCGTTTTGATGACAGCTCGCGATGACATTAATTCGGGACAATGACTAACATGAAAACACTCACAATGCAACAATGCGTTCACGGAGCATTATCAAATCACTCTTAGGGTTCTCTCATGATTCTAAAAATCTCGTAAAAGAATGCATTCAATTTATTATTGAAGTAAAACTTCTTAGGCGACGATTCGATAATTTAATTGGTCGAGGCTTGAGATTGAAATTTCAAAGACGCGTCATTTCGTTACACAAAAGAGAAGAAATTAAAAGGTATTCCTTTGAGGCAATGTTTCTGAAGACGTACTTTTTTTTTTTGGAGTAAAACTGTTCTATCGCAAGTTCAGGCACGTTTTCAAAGCCACGTGACAAACAATGGGAAAGTAGGTGAAGAAGAAATCAAACCCCTTTTATTTTGGAAGTTGGCAAACCGTGCCACCGTGGATTGCTTCATCATTCGCACGTGAAGTCCAACGTGTTCAACATTTTCCTTAACCAAAAAATGTGACCGGTATATTTTCCTCGTAATTAACTTTTTCAGTGGAGTAATTGCGTAACACACTACAAGTAGGCTTTCATTTTGACAGTTCAACAACATTCATTGCGTTATTTACTTTGTTGAGTAGATTTCTCGAACATATGAAGCAATGGATTAGAAATATCCTTCAAAATGATTCAAATTGTGATTGATAGTTGTTACGCAATTAGGGTGCAGGACATAGAATTTCTCTCGTGTCGAAACGAGATATTTAAGACTGGCTCATTCAGTATTGAAAGGATTATTCAGTTTGTCCGTTTGTCCGGATGTCACACAGCCATTTTTCTTTTTCTTCTTCATCATCATCATCATCTGCCTAGCCTTTTCTCAACTATGCTGCAGTCAGCTTCCTGTCTAACCGGATGCAGCTGAATACCCGTATTTTACACGTAGCGACTGCCTATCTCATCTCCGCAACCGAGTTAGGTACTGGGTAATACGATAGCCCTCGGTAAGACTGGTTGTCAGACTTTCTAGCTTCTGACAACCCGTAACGACTACCAAATACCTACCTGTTCGGTTGATGTAAATGATAATGCTGGACTTCATGTAACTGTGTTTTATTATGTAATATGTTATTATAAAGTACACAATCAAGTATTACTATAAGTGAGTTAGCCATAGTTAGGACGCCATCTTGACCGCTTGCCGACTAGTGATGTCCCATCACAATAGTGACGTTACCTACTCATAACATCCTCCTTATTGGAAAAAGTTAAATTATTATAATTTTACAGTTTGAGACAGTTTATAAAAATTTACAGCTTAACAGTAACTTTTGATAACAAAAACTAAGTAACTCAAAATAAGACAATTTGTTGAACTAAGTCTATATCTATACATATTCTAGACAACTAAACCAATCAGTCCTTCACAGTCATTGCTAAAATGTTTGCTCAGTTAACAAAATATAAACACTTATAAATCTAACCGTCTTGGTGGTTTTATGACTCTTCCACACCGGTTGGTGCGCATTTCAACTGGAGTTGTACGCTCTTCAATAGACGGTGCTACTGTATCCGTTTGAGGTAACTGCGGTGTCTTAAAAATGTGCTGCCTATTTCTCCTCCCTATAAACCCGTCTGAACCTTCAACGTTATAAGACCTAGGCTGATCACATTTGGACCTTATTGTGCCTGTAATCCATGGAGTATCTGGCATTTTCTTAAAATAGACTTCATCTCCTTCTTGTAGTTCTGGTAATGTTTTAGTCTTTCTGTCATAGTAATCCTTCATTTTATTTTTATTTTCTTCCTTAGTTTTTACATATTCTTGAAAATTGACTGTTCTTGGTATTAAGTTTTTTGTGACTGTTGGTAATTGTGTTCTAAGTGAACGTGACATTAATAATTGTGCTGGAGATGGTAGATTTCCTCTAGGTGTATTCCTGAATTGAAGCAACGCCAGATATGGATCTGTCCCTGACTCCTCTGACTTGGTAAGAAAACGTTTACATATCTTTACTGCCGACTCTACCAACCCATTTGACCTTGGTATGTAGGGACTTGACGTATTATGATGTATTCCCCATTCCCAAATAAAATTCTTAAACTCTGCTGAATTAAATGGTGGCCCATTGTCAGAGAATAACTCAACTGGAATACCATGTCTGCTAAAGATACTTTTAAGACAAGTAATTACTGTTTTGGCGTTAGTACTAGCCACTGCCATTAATTCAATATAATTTGAGTAATAATCTTGTACTACTATGTATTTTTTAGATTTATAATCCATAAAATCAACACCAACTTTTTCCCACGGAAGTAATGTAACATCATGTGGAAGAAGTGGTTCTGGAGCATTTGAGCTTCTATGAGACAAACAAATATGACACGACTGAACAATGTTTTTTATATCAGTTGACATAAATGGCCAGAATACATGTCCTCTAGCAAACGCTTTTGACCTTTCAATTCCCAGATGACCACTGTGTATTATTTTCAAAATATCTGGCCTTAATTTTTTGGGTATGACTATACTGTTACTTCTGAAAATTAAATCATTTTCTGTATGTAAATCAAATCTATACTGCCAATACTCATGCAGGTCTTTGTGAATTTGGGTTTTACTTGACGGCCATCCTTCTTTACAGTATTTTTTCAAAATCTGCAGACTTTCATCTTCATTAGTGCCTCTGATTAACCACTGTAGACGTTCTGATGAGACTGGTAATGACTTAATCAGTAAATTTACATGAACAATGATATCATCATCTAATTCATCTGAGCTTGTTTCAGAGAGTGCTGCTCTTGACAAGGTATCAGCAATGTACATGTGACTACCTTTCTTGTAAACTACGTTTAGACTATAGGTTTGTATTTTCAACATCATTCTTTGGAGACGCGTTGGAACCTCGACTAAAGACTTTTTAAACAATGTTATTAAAGGAGCATGGTCTGTCTCTACAGTTACAGTTTGTCCATATATAAATTGATGAAACTTGATGCAGGCAAAAACTATTGAATAGAGTTCTTTCTCTATCTGGGCCATTTTCTGTTGCGTATCTGTTAAAGTTTTTGAAGCATAATATACTGGATGTTGATTTTGTAACAACACCGCTCCTACAGCACTCTTACTAGCATCACTTTGTAGGACAATAGGCTCATGAACATTAAAATGTGACAACACTGGAACTTGACATATTAATTGCTTCAGGTGACAAAATGTTGTTTCATGATTGGCAGTCCACTGCCAATCAGTAGATTTTTTTAATAATTGGCGTAGAATTTCTGTTTCGCCTGCCATATTTTTAATAAAAGGACTTAAATAATTAAGTATGCCTAGAAATCTTTGTAAATCCTTTAGACAGGTAGGAGAGGGCATTTCTTTGATTGCTCTGACTTTGTCCGGATCAACTGTTATTCCGTCCGCTGAAAAAATATGACCCAGATATTTAATACTCTCCTTGGTGAATGAACATTTTTCTTTATTAAACTTGACATTATATTCCTTTGCTCTTTTAAATACCATATTAAGACGCTCATTATGCTCTTGTAGTGTTTGACCGCTTACTAAAATATCATCGCTGTATACTGCCACCCCTGGTATGTCACCAAACATTTCAGTCATAATTCTGTGAAAATATTCAGGAGCACAGCTGACTCCATATGGAAGACGTTTAAAGCGGTATCGGCCAAAAGGCGTATTAAAAGTTGTGAGGTAAGAACTCTTCTCACTCAATTTACACATCCAAAATCCACTACTTGCATCCAAGGTGGAGAAAAATCTTGCACCAGCCACCTTGGCGCGGACAACATCTACTGATGGAATAGGATAATGAGTCCTCTTTATTGCCTGATTTAAATTACGGGGGTCTAGACATACCCTTAATTGACCATTTTTCTTTTCTATTAAGATTAAAGAACTCACCCATTCAGTAGGCTCTGTGACCTTGGTAATGACATCCATTTTTCCCATCTTCGCAAGTTCTTCTTGAAGTCTATGATGTAATGCAAATGGTACCTTCCTTGGAGCATCAACCTTTGGCTGGACCTCAGGATTTATACTTATGTGACACTCACCAGGAAGACAACCAAGACCGGTAAAAACAGAATTATTACATTCAACGAGTTTATTTAAATTTATATTTTGTGACTGACTTGACTGTAATGTAAATGACTGTGGTTGACCTTTTGTGACTTTAGGGCATATTGCTTGACTTGAATTTGACTCATTTTGACTTGTTTCAGAAAACAATTGACTAATATCACTTTCTGACGTTTGCATGCTTGTAGTGTCTACACAGAAAACTCTTTTAATTAGTCCCATTTCTGAGCAAGTAAGTTTACCTAATACAGTTGGAGAGTTCACATTCGCAATTATAAAATTAATTTGTTTTGTCATATAGAGGTCATTAAATTGAAATTTACACTCTAACTTTTGTTGACCTAGTACCTCCAGACTATTACCAGTGTATGACTTAATTTTTACATCAGTTTTAGACAACAAATTTTTTGTATTAAGTGAATCATAAACACTTTTTGACATAATATTGACATCACTGCCCGTATCAATAATACAATTTATTTCTGAATTGTTTATATATAAAATAATTGTCCATTCACTTGACAACGACTTGGATGACTGAATATGTCCTATAAACAATTCATCTTGTTCTGACTGTACCTGTGGCATATTACTATCTGACTGTACATATCTTATTGTCTTTGACTGAAATGACCGACAACAGACTGCAAAATGACCAACTTTTTCACATTTTTTGCACTTTACACCTAATGCTGGACACTTATAACGATGCACCTGACCACACCTTGTACAAACTTCCTGTCTTGGCTGCTGACTATGTTGACTGACGTTCCTTGAGTTAGACTTTGATCTTGAGTGTGACTGACTTGAATTATACAAGACTGAACTTTGTTCTGCTGTCAATTCATCCGTTTGATGTCTGGAAGCAAGCATGGCCTTTGCCATCTCTAAGGCCTTATCAAGATCCAGCTTATCTTCAAGCAATAATTTTTCTCTGATATAGTTGTATTTTTGATGCATGTTACATATAAACATTATTTTGATTAGGCGTTCTTGCAGCTGTCCTAGGTCACAGTTTTGTGACCTTAATTTTAATGTGCAGGCAAAATCTTCTAAGGTTTCATTTTCACCTTGTTTGTATGTGAAAAAATTATGACATTCATAAGTGAGGTTAGCTTTTGGGGCAAAGTGATTTTGAAATAACTCTATAAGCTTGTCGTATGTAATATTATCCTCGTCTTTTCCAAATGTATTAAATACATCCACGCCCTTTTCACCGATGACATGTAGAAATAAAGCTACTTTTCTGCCATCACTCTCTTCATCCAAGCCAGACGCACGTAAATAAAACTTAAATGACTGCACCCATTTTTTCCATTGTTGAGCCAAGTTACCATTCATCACCATGGGTTGCGGACTGGACATTCCAGAAAGTTTCTTGGGCTTTTCATCAGACATGACGCCGACTCACACGAGAATTTCACAATGACTCAAGGTGCAATGACTATACGACACATAGATCACGACCTACTTCTGACACCATGTTCGGTTGATGTAAATGATAATGCTGGACTTCATGTAACTGTGTTTTATTATGTAATATGTTATTATAAAGTACACAATCAAGTATTACTATAAGTGAGTTAGCCATAGTTAGGACGCCATCTTGACCGCTTGCCGACTAGTGATGTCCCATCACAATAGTGACGTTACCTACTCATAACACTACCTACGAAAACAGGATCAATAGCTTTACGTGCTTACCGAGGGGTCTCGGTGTGTACGTAGCCCATCCACGGACCGACCGCGGCAAGTGTAGATTAACCTGATCGTTCGACCGATCGTTTTCTTCTCCAATCTTAATCTAATCGAAGATGTAAGTCGTACCTCTTAATGTGGGGCTACCTCGACGGAACGGCAGCAGTGTGGATGTGGAGCTATGCTCCACCTCCTTGGCCTTTGTGCCTCTTAACTTATAGCCAAAGTGACCTCTGCGCTGCCACCGATAACGCCATCCACGGCCACGTCCACTGACGAAGGATTGGGCCAACGAAATTTAAGTAAGTAACTATCATAAGCATGCATAAATATATAAGCTGTCACGCCCTTTATACCTGGAGGCTTTTATTTAGGTAGTAAGTTTTTTTTTGTTTACATTTTTTTTTTTTTTTTTTTTGCTTGAGTACGTATAGTGTTTATTATATTGGCGTGGCTAGCTAACATATGGCAAATAATTTAATTTTGATGTCCTGTGTCGTGTAATGTTAATTACTTTTCATTTCTCATACTCGGAAAGTAGTGTTTGTTTGATCCGAATAGCGGGTGGAAGACGCTGCTTCCCACCACAGGGCGGGAAAGACTCATAGTAATTACTTCCCTCTTTAGGGTGGGAATGAATTTTAAAAATAGAACTGTAGTCAGCTACGAAATGTTTTACATACATTAAGAAAAATAGAAAAATGCTGCAGTCTTGTGAGTGTATAAACAGCCAGTGTGAATAAAAAGAAAAACCTATCAAGCGGGACGGCCCGCGGCGGTGACACACCGCGTGTTCCATATTTAAAATAGTACACAAATTGTTCTAACGTCTCAATTAATTTTACATAGGTACCTACTATTCATGTTATTATTATCAGTAAATATTTTAGAAAAACCACTATTTTTTACTTTCCTTATATTCGAAATGAAAAGTAGAGTGTTTAACACGGGTGAAAGTCATCAATTCCTACTCGGACTATAGCCGCCCTCGCTGCGCTCGGGCGTCTAAATACCTCGTATGGGAATAGATTCCTTTCGAACCTCGTATAACAATCTACTATTTCATACCTAGTGTTGTATAAAATCAATTACTTTCTAATTGAACAGACAGCTGTGCTACTGGGGAGTTTGTTCCGCCATTTCTTCTCCCCAGCGAAAGCACTAGGAAGGAAGTGGCGAAGGGCGGGCGTTTTGGGGGACTGTCTTTTGTAATTTTGACGTTCGAAAAGTGCTGATTCTTAGCCTAGTTTGAATAAATGACTTTTGATTTTGATTTGATTTATCATGCCAGCGACACGAAGAAAAAGAAGATATAATCAAAATGTTATTCATAGAAATCAATTTCCATAAAAACGGATACATTTTACAACATTTCAACACAACACACTTACAGTAAGCTACATTGTTTTAATTGTAAATGCGTTTCATACATTCAAATACATTCAGATCGGTTCGTATCAAGCATGGCGCATGCAACGTGACAGTTCAATGAACTCACCAATCAGTTTTCATTACTCGGTTCAATGATGGCAGATGAATCAGAATGTTTATTAACTAGGGCTCGATTTCTATGTCTTACCGAGCGTTAGAGTTAGGCCACATGGACATTGCCGGCGCTATGATTTCAACGCATAATCTGCCTATAATGTTTCCACTGCTGGGACACAGGCCTCCACTCGGCGAGAGGGAGTGGGCCGTAATCCACCACGCGGACCCAGTGCGCGTTGGAAGATGTCACATGTCTCCGAATTTTTGGTTCTAGGATGTTCGTCAGAATGTTTTCCTTCACCGTTTTGAGAGCAGTGGTGATGAAATAATTTACACAAAGTAAAGCGCCTGGCTGGGTTCGAACCTTCGACCTACAACTCGTAAGTCACGGCCGGTACCACTGGGCCACTCTATTGTATATAGAAGCAAGTTTTTCGTTCTGAATACACAGCTGTGCTGTTCGAGTTTGTGGCGCCACTTCTTCCCAGCGAAAGCACTAGGAAATGGCGAAGAGCGGGCGTTTTGAGGGACTGTCTTTTGTAATTGTGACGTTCGAAAAGTGCTGATTCTCAGTCAAATTTGAATTTGAAATAACTTTTGATTTTGAAATGCGGTGTCGCAACGCAACGCCTCTTATTACGACGTCACAGCGTCTCGGTGTGGGGTGTGTTAGTCTTCTATAAATATATTATTTACCAAGGTGTATCGGGTTACTCAGTAACTGGGTTGTGGAGGTCAAACAGGCTGTCGCTCAATGTAAAATACTGGTACCTATTTAGCTGCATCCAGTTACACTGGAAGCCAACCGAAAATGCTTGGCAGATTGATTGAGTTTGTTTACCATTTTGGGCATTGAAACCCGGCAATAGGATAGGATAGAATAGAATACTCTTTATTATGTATATCATATAAATTACAGACATAAATATAAAATAATAATTAAAAAAAAATTAGTAAATATAATAGTAATATGATTATAATAAGAATATATTTTGGGGCCAACCCCACAACAATTAAGTATTTGACCATGGATTTTCTCGTCTACACAAGTTCTACTATAAATCATACCAAAATACTTGTTTACATTATAAAATATCCCCCATTTTCATTTCTTTTGAATGAAAAAAAAAAGGTTTGTACATTCATTTTATTCTACCTTGAACCGAAGTTGGGTTTACCGCCGTCCCTGACATATTATACTTTTAAACTCATTTCACATACATGCAAGAGAAATTTCATATTCAGCCTGCATATATTATTTTTTCAAGCGATAATATATGGTTTTATTGATATATTGTAATTGGTTGTTTTCTTGGAAACAGATTTTTATGAGACAACTGACAGCTGCTTCCGTTTTCAGTAGAATATTTTAGTTTTATTGTTGAATATTGGTTTTGATTGCTACCGTAGTGTCAGTTTGTCTCTTTAGTATTATCAATACAGACTTACATTATCAGCCTATAATGATCCCACAGGCCTCCTCTCGTCGAAAGGGAGTGGGCTGTAAGGGCGTCGGGAGCCGCGTGACGACTCCCGGCCACCATAGGCGCGGGCCTGCGGACAGAGAGTAATGGGTAGCTCACCGTTCGATCAGGACCAGGCCCGTGCCGGACGGCGCGTATGTGTTCCACGCGCGCCTCAAAGAGATGTCAGCATAAGGGAAGGGGCCCGTTAGGGCCGAAGCCTGCCGGGGCAACGGGATTGTCCGAAAGGGTTACCGCTGCCTGGAACATAAAGGGCTAAGGAAGGAACACGGGTGGGTTTTAGTCAGTAAGAGTCTGACACCCCCTTCCGCTCCACCCAGAGCGGGAGGAGTCATTAGATGATATCCCATACAAAAAAAAAAAAAAGTAATCTACCACGCGGGCCCAGTGCGGGTTGATTATGTCACATGTCTTCGAATGTTTGGTTCTAGGACATCCCGGTTTCCTCACGATATTTTCCTTTACTTCTGAGAGCAGTGGCAAGCTAAATGATGTCCTATTGTTGAGCAGCGCCATTTATGTATGTATTTTCATATCGTAAAGAAAAATGCTTCGCGAATGTGACTTTTCACGTCATTCGTTAAGGCGACTACATGACCTAAAGCGCGGTCACTGTCGGACTGCATAGAAAAGAAAGAGAAGCGCGATGACACAACGGTGGTAATTTATTGCAAATATGAAGCAATTATCTATTTACAAAAACTATTTAATAATAAATAATCCATCATTGAATGCAGTTTGGCATTAGACATTTAATGGTATATTTTTAATTGTAATTAAAATTGTTAATGAAGGGATAAACTGTTTTTAAAGAAAATTAAGAGGTGTATTTGAACATTATTTTGATGCATTAATGTATATTTATTTATGATTTCAGTTCCATCACTGTATTAAAGTAAGACTTGAAAATATCATCATTTTTTCTTTGGTCAAAAGTATTTACGGTTTAAGAGATACACTGCTTTAAAAAAACAACTTTTTGACCGTTTTCGGGAACCTCCGCCTTAACATTGCTGTTTGTCCTAGTTTTTTTATTTTTTTATTATGCAAAGGCCTCCATACTCTCTGTCCAGAGCTGCCAAGGACCAATCTTTATTAAAGGAGTTTACCTCATGATTATGTTCTAGTTTTAATAGTATCTAATCAAAAAGTTACTAACGCAAAATAAACAAACCGTTATTAACCGTAATCCCCAGGAGTTAGGTAGTGCTGAACCTATAACACTCCCTCATTTCGCCAGTTATGTTAAAGTCTCATGTAATAGGGGCCGAGCCTATCGTATTGCCATCAACCAGACACAAACCCAGACTCCGGGCTGCTACTGAGAAATTGGTAACCCATAATTGTAACTAATTACCATGTAAACTCAATAGATTAGAATGTCGAAATTTAACTTGCACTGCTTGCTCGTCATACTTAGTCTTAACTTCTTGGATTTCAAATTTCTGATAAAAAACCCACAGTTTTCCATCGCTAACTTAGACCCCTAACAACTCAAGAAAAGCTACAAGGACAACGATCAATATTGATGAAAATCTGTTAACACCAGAGGACCATCATGTGTTATTCAGTTGTTATTTGGCAGAGATATAGGGCGTTGACCCGACGTGCGTCGCGGGCGCAATGTGGCGCTTGCAAAACAAATGCACCAGAATACTTCTGCATAAATAGGACGTTCTGGAAAACAAACCATTAATATTTACTACATTTTGGGATTCTGATTAGGTAGACTTTCTATTTTTGACGTTTAAAGGGCTCTTCATTTGAATTAGGTGGAATCTGTTTTTTTTTCAAGGGGATTACTTTATTTGTTTTTTATAAAATACCAACGACCCCGCCCCTGCGTACGGTTTTTAAGACTTGACAATACATCCAGGTTACTTTGTTACAATAATTTAATATTAATCCATACTAATATTATAAATGCGAAAGTGTGTCTGTCTGTTACCTCTTCACGCTTAAACCGCTGAACCGATTTAGATGACATTTGGTATAGAGATATTTTGAGTCCCAGGAAAGGACATAGGATACTTTATATCCCGATTTTCTCACGGGATCGGAATGTATGTGGGTGAAACCGCGGGACGCTGCTAGTGTATTATATACATAAAACTTCCTGAATAAATTCTATCAAGGATGGCCAAACATAAGATACATAACACACACATAATCAGCCTATAATGTTTCCACTGCTGGGACACAGGCCTCGTCTCAGTGAGAGGGAGTGGGCCGTAATCCACCACGCGGGCCCAGTGCGGGTTGGAAGATGTCACATGTCTTCGAATTTTTGGTTCTAGGACATGCCAGTTTCCTCTCGATGATTTCCTTCACCGTTTTTAGATCAGTGGTGATGAAATAATTTTAATCACAAAGTAAAGCGCCTGTCTGGTTTCGAGCCTACGACCTACAACTCGTAAGTCGCGGCCGTTACCACTACTGCGCCACCACTGCTCTCAGACCAGTTATCTTTAAGTTCCATGTAATAGGGAGCGAGAGCCATCAACCGGACACAATTCCAGACTCTACTGAGAAATTCCAAATAAAAAAACCCTATAACACTCTGCTCCCAAAAAAACCCTATAACGCACTGGGCCCGCGTGGTGGATTACGGCCCACTCCCTCTCACCGAGAGGAGGCCTGTGTCCCAGCAGTGGGAACATTATAGGCTGATTATGATTAAGATGATGGCAATACCCTCGCCCCCTATAACATGGAACTTAAAGATAACTGGCGAAATGTCGTGTGTATAGAGGTATACACCTCTGCCCAACCCCTCGTGAAGTAAAGGCGTGGAGTTATGTCTATGTATCCCTTTTTCGACATGTCCATTGCCTCATCGGCCTACAGTCACGTAATCCTTGGTCAACGCCTTATATTGAAAAAGGGAAACTTCTATGCAAAACTGCTAACTACAATCTTTCCACTACTTAATTCACTTCATAGCCTTATTTTCCCTTCAAAGCACTTCAACACCACGTTGTGTTCCACGTGACTGAAGATTTCATCTGAACACCGTTACTGCAGCTTTAATAAAGTACAGTGCACACTGTGTTGTGATAAAAACCCGTTTTTCTCAAGCATGCATGTACAAAATTCTTGTTTGACTTTGGCACTGCCTAACAAATATCGAACTTGCCATAGTCGAAACTTGGTGTGACCTCTCCGGCTGAGACATGATGACAGAAATTGTAGTTCTCAGTGACAACCAGGAGTCTGGACTTGTAGACTTGTCCCCTATAGCATAACACTTAAACATATCGGCTAATATGCAACCACTTGACAAGCGCGAAAAACGATAAGTCGTCACTTGAGGAACGTCTGGAATACAGAGGTGCTTTTCCATTCAATTAAGCGGGGGGACCATACTCAACGCCATTTTTGTTGAAGAAGTTTGCCTGGTATTGTACATTTTTGTACCTCGCTAGCAATTGGAGGTTGAATCGACGCGTTTTACGTGAAAAGGCTTCATGACGTCACGTACGCCTCCTTACGGCGGAGCGATCAGCCAACGACCGTTTACTCAAAGGTATTTCTCGAGTTGATGGAGCCCATAACTGTCCACAACTGTCTACAAGTATTCAACTACAGTCTGTGTAAAAAAGTAACAAAGTCCTAACTATGTATTTTGTAATTTCTAAATTAGTTTAATTGTAGCAGCTAAGTATGTAAATTAAAGTAAAATTATTAAATGTGCTGAATATGACTTGAGAGATGTCTTTATGTATTTTTGTTAACATGTACGTGCTTATATTAAATGAATATTATACTTATTTGTGTTATTTGCGACAGTGTAGGTAGTAGGTACTAAATACTTCTGCCTTTTGTTCTGTGTTGTTCTGTGTCTGGTTGTAATTTATCTATAATATGTATGTATTTAGAAATATATAAGTATGTTTATCAGTTGTCTAGTACCCATAACACAAGCTCTGCTTAGCTTGGGACTAGATGGCGTTGTGTGATAGTTGTGGAATATTATTATTATTTCCTTTATTCCATTATTTACATATAAATTATATTTTTAAATATTAGCATATAAAATATAGAAAAACATTTAAAAATATAAAAAATAGTAGCCCACCGGTATCGGGAACAGGGTCCAAGCTACCGGCGGTCAGGGCTCCAGAGAGAGGAACCTCCGGACAATGCGGGCCGTGTCCAGAAGTACCGCTTTCTGAATCAAGCCCTTGATCCAGCTGCCCAACGAGAGCCTCCTTAGGTGTTGGTCGAGACTCTTATTATTATTATTATTATTTTGTTTTTCTTCCCTGGACCAATTCTCTAGGCCTTGGGAGAACGAAAGGCTATATCTAAGTCCTACGACCCATATCCCCATCGTTCCTCTTGCAGCGTGATGTTTACTATTTGTCGTCAACACTCACAACACCGTGTAAACTAAGCCTTACTATTAGTTTTCATGTAAAGTCAAGTAGGTACTGCGCCTTACACCACATCTGACTGTACAATATTGGTGGTTACGATGTTTTATTTATCGTGTCTCGATGAAGTTACGATATTTTTGGTAGATACGCTTGTTTGGTCTAAATACATTGAGGTTTATTTTTGGTACAGACGCCAGCACATCAAGCTACTACAATCTGTCAAATTTCTTTAATAGATTTTCAACTTTATCGCTAAAACATAAGGTTCAAAGTTGATTGGGAAATTTTTACAGTTTCGGGTAGCTTGATGTGCTGACGCCAGTACAATTACAGCGCGCTCAGAAAATTTTCAATGCAGGTGAAATTTTTCAGAAAAATTTACTGAATTCATGGTAACAGGTTGCGTCGATGTGAGATGCCAGGCCACAGTGTCACCCCTATATTAACAACTAGCTACGCCCCCGCGGTTTCACCAAGTTTCGATTCCGTTCGAATATTGGGATAAAAAGTAGCCTATGTGTTAATTCAGGGTGTCGGCTACCTCCATACCAAATTTTATCAAAATTGGTCCAGCCGTTTGTACGTGAAGCACTAACAAATACATACAAACACACTCACAAACTTTCGCCTTTATAATATTAGTGTGATCATTGTAACCCCTCATCATCTGTCTAGCCTTTTCCCAACCATGTTGGCGTCGGCTGCCAGTCTAACCGGATGCAGCTGAATACCAGTATTTTACATGGAGCGACTGAATGTTTGACCATTGTTACCCCTAACGACAGTAATTGGAGTATTTTTCATTTCACCTCTATCTCATTATTCGGCCAAATCTTGTAGAGACCACTACAAATTAATATTAATAGGCCCCAATAATGTATAATAATGCAACATCCTTTCTGTTAAAAGAAAGTGTTAATAATACGATTTAATAATTCAATGCTATTACAAACGACGTATTGTTAAAGCCGCGTGAGTGAGCTGCCCTGATTACTTAATAAATTAGCAAACCAATACGCTTAATTGATATGATATGTACCAGGAAGACACTACAATCGACCTTACCACTTTCACTAGTTATTAAAAATAGAATCTTAGGTCGTTGACTTAAAGAAGGAATTCGGATGTCAATGGACGAAGCGCTTCCGACGTTGCGATTTAGCTAAATAAATTGCTACAAAGCTCAATGATCCCGCTTCCGTGTGCAACGAAAAGTCAGCTCTATAAACCGTTTTTAGAGTTGAAATTTTCTTGCTGCGAAAGTTGCGATTTAAGCCTTTCTCTGTGGCAGATTTATCTCGCGCTGACGAAGTTCAACGTCCGTCCTAGCCCCCCCTCCCCGCAAGACGACTGCTTTTGGTAATTAACTACAAAAAAAGGTCTAATTATCAGGGTGTCCAGTTAGAGGAAATGATTCAGTCTCGATTGATACCAAGTTTGTCTCAGACATGCGGGAAAATTTCTTTATAGGTAGGTATATAGTTTATGTGTGGTAAGGATGCTGGCTATTGTGAGAAAACGGCTTGAACAGGTGCCATCTTGACTGACGAAATGCGTCAACCTTCTCATTGTAAAAAAAATAGCTAATTAAAACAGTTATTCTAATATTTCCATTAAAAATATGAGGTGTATACACGCTGTAACTGTTAGCAAACAATTTACATTTTTTCAAATAATTTAACTTCCTTCATAATATTGTACTACTTAGTTTCTATGAAGTTGTCTTGTTTATTATGTTCCAATTTATATAAGTAGGTATTTGCATATAATGGTAACATATTTTTAAACAGATGTGGTCGACCACCAGCTATGTAAACATTGTGGTGTGGAATGCGATTAAAGTTTTGACTATTGAATATCTATTGACAAAAGCGTGAAGGCTGTGGGAGAAACATACCTAAACCCACATGAGAAGTTTCAGTAGACATAGACACTTTATTTGTATTTAGTTACAAAAACAATGTAGGACTCATCAAATACTCTTAATCTTCAAAAGTGTACCCAATTCTTGCACCAGCACTAGAAGTAGGTAATTTTGAATAAAATAAAACAAACAATAATGCCAGCCTATTAGGTATTATTATGTAATTACATATTATCACCGGACCATGGAGTCCCGGTCCTTTGGAAGGTGTACGAGGGACCGAAGCCAACTCGCAGAGGCCCCTTAGACAATTCTAAATGGAATGAGGCACCAACCGACGATTTGGGTGGCTAAAGTGACCTGGTTATCTAGGACTATGATGACTATGTAATGGCCGCTCCCTGACCAATGTTTTATATAAATTACACAGATAAAATGGCAGGGGGTGACTTGCACACTCAATAATGGGCCCCGGAAACGGTCGCTAGCATATAAGTAGCGACAAGGTGGAAACATATCCTGAGGTGCTTGAGGAGTGGAGTATTATTATACAGCCGCGAAAAAGGAAAAGGGAGAAGTAGGTAATTATGGCCGAAAAATGTTGCAAGCGTTATGAGCTTCTTCTACTTTTGTTTTAATCGTAATTTTTGAGTGAATCATGCTTTGAGAGCTTATCGTTATTTTAACAACAATTTCATCTTGATAATCTGAAAAAGGTGAAGGAAACATCGTGAGGAAAACAGCAAGTCCTAGAACCGAAAATTCAAAAACATGTGATGTGAACTCTATCAACTCGCACTGGGCCCGCGTGGTAGATTACAGCCCGCTCCCTCTCACAGAGGCCTGTATCCCAGTAATGGGAACATTATAGGCTGATATGCATGCTTTAAGAGCTTATCGTTCTTCTTACCAATAATATCATCTTAGTAACACAAATCCTTCACTTAAAAAAATACGTCTTTATACCGATCTATTAGCAATCCAATCAGTCTTATCAAAATCCTTCCTCCAGACGTAATAATTCAAAGTATTCCCTAATTAATTTGAAACAGAATTATCTAACATTCTGTTAAAGTTCAAATTACAGGAAACTGAACAAGTATTTAAACTAAGTTCGTCTAAACTTGGTCTAGACGCTCGATTATCGATTCGAGTGTCGTCCGATCGCCAAAAGTTCGGTCGTCGACCCGAACACCCCTATTCTGTACTAATTACTATCGAGTATCGATTCTATTCGTGATCGGTGTTTGGTATTGGAAGTCGATTGCTTTTTGTTTTGGCATGCTGTGTTTTTATTAAAGTACTATATGAATAACAAATCAATTTTGCATGATTATGAATATGATAGGTACATAAATAATATCTAATGCTTCTCTTGTGAGTTTTGTTACACATAGTTTTGTTACAAGAGGCGAAAATTATTGTCGTAATTACGCTGCAATTATTATTGAATAAATTCCTAACATTACCTTCTAGACACATTTTACAACTTACTTATTTTAATCATGTACTTATTAGGAATTTCGGCATTCCCATACATTTCCAATAATATTCCAATGAGCGAACCAAAACATGGCTACTTCGCATCAAATCAGAATAAAGGTGAACGATTTATAATGTGAATCAAGACAAACCAATAAACTAAGTAATTTATTGCTTTCCTCTTAACTTCAGCAATTTAATTGCTATATTACTGGCCGAAGATTCGACGTTGTGGGAATGACGATTTCTTTCGGAGTTGCAAAGTTCCACTACTCGGCGATAGATGGCGCTGTTTTTCGTAGCGGGAAAACAGCATCAGAAAATTGAAAATACATGACTTTTTTACAAAAAAAAAGATGATTTCTTTATGAAAATGTTAAACAAGCTAGATTGCTGATTATTTTTTTGAAATATCAATTTGCAAAAAGCTATTTTCTTACTATGATTTGCTACAATTTGTAGCAAGTCTTAGTAAGAATTTATTGTCAAAATTATTACACCAATGAAAACATTTGAAAATGATTACATTTTGCTATCAAAATGCTACAGTTTTAGGTAAGGTGTATTAATACCACTTTATTTCTATTATCTTAAAGTTACCTACTACTCGTAAGTATACATAGAAGCGAATACCAGAAAACAACACATAAACCTAAGTAATCGATTACAACAAGATCATTCGATATTCCTTCCGCAGCTGCGAATAGATTAAACATTTTTTATTCCCCACTAATTCCAACGATTCGCGTAAAGAATAGGAATGCGTGCCCGTGTCGAGCGACAATCGATAAGTTTATTAACTTATATATTCGATTTTTTGCAATTGAGTTGTACAATAATCGGTATTATAGGTAACATAAATTGACGCCAGTCCTTGTGTTATCGAAGAATTGAAGTTATTTTATTTTTCTGTTATTCATTTTTATACTTATATATTTTCTTTGGCTTAGGTTCTATTATTATAATTTAATGTTAAGAATGCTTTAAAGAAATAAAGAATAATACTTATCGTCTATACTAATAATGATACAACTGAAGAGTTTGTTTGAACGCGCTAATCTCTGGAACTACTAGTCGGATTTAAAAATATATTTTTGCATTTGATAGCCCAATTCTTGAGGAAGGCTATAGGCTATATTAATATCACGCTAGGGCCCTTAGGACACGGGCAAAAACAAAATTCTGATAGAGCGCTGAGTGAAAACGAAGTAATAGCGCGGGCAGGCGTTCGATGCGACGGGGTGGGTCTGGGGAGCAAGAAATTTTACGCGGAAGAAGTCGCGCGCAGAAGCTAGTGTAATAATATACAGGTGTGTAAAATAAAATAGCATTGCAACATCACGTATTTTACGAATAAGGTAGGTAAGGAGAAAAACTAAATACAGAACGCCATATACTGAGATCATAATAATTTATGGCAGATTTCAATAATTTACAGATCGTTATTGGTTAAAATTCAGACTCTTGTATCTTTACCAATAATGAAGCAAAGACCTCATAGCTTTGCATAGTAGACCCTCTTATATGGAAGTAGCTCTCACAGGTACAGTTTACGAATCTATTAATATGCCCTGTTAGGCAATACAAAATACTACCGTAAGCAAAACGATTCGTTTTTAACCGACTTCAAAAAGGTTGAGCTTCTCTATTCGATTGGTTTTTTGTATTACTTGTTACGCGATATCTCCAGCAATTGTTAATCGATTTCAAAAAATCTTTATTTAATGGATAGGGTACGCCTCAGGGGTGGTCCCATGTACATTTTATTAACTTTGCTTGGGTAGTTCTTGAGTTAGCTTCAATAATACGTACTTTTGCCACTCAGTTTATATTGATGATGTTATAATGACTTCCTATCACTGATATTTACATAGCAGCCCGTGTTATAAGAATTTTTGTGGGGTAAGTACAACTTAAAAGTTAAAAATAAAAACTTTTTTACCAAAAAATAAAAACAACTGACTTCCAAAAATGACTCTACAAAGTGAAAAATAATTTTAATTTCGGAAGTCGGTGGCAAACAACAAAAATGCGAACCCAACGACATCGACATCCGAAATTAAAGTTATATTTCACTTTGTAGTGTATTTTTTGGAAGTTGGTTGTTTTTTTTTGGTAAAAAAGTTTTTGATTATAGAAACCGAGCATTCGAATCAAATCAAAATATTTTATTTCACATAAACCTACATGGGCACTTATGAAACGTCAGAAGCTAGGTGCACGGTTCCAATTGCATGGTCGTTTCCTATGGAGAAGAACCGGCAAGAAACTCCACGGTTACTCTTTTAAAAATAATTGGCTTTTACAATGTTTTCAAATTACAGTAGGTATGCAATGGGAGGAAAGCGTAAACCTGTCAACAAGTACCAGGTACTTGATAACATAAAAAATGGTCTACAGGTCTAAAGTCTATACAAAGCCTACAAATTCCTCACATTTACAAAATAAGAATCTATCAAAAGGATAAATAAAATATAAAAATCTTCAAACATTAGTTACCTACTTTTTTTTTGGTACTCGGTGGAAATCCTTATGGTCTTCCTCCATCGTGGGGGTGACATACTAAAACCACCGCGGTGTTCCACCTCTACCTATGGCCGGGGGTGCGGGATTCGCATAAGCATTTTATTAGTCAGTTACTAGCTTCTGCCCGCGACTTCGTCCGCATGAAATTTCGGCCCACCGCGTCGCAGTGCATTTTACTTCATTTTCGCCTATCGTTCATTTATTATTTATTTATTTAATACTTCAAGCACAAAAATGTACAGAGGCGGACTTAATGCCATAGGCATTTTCTACCAGTCAGCCTTCATTCATTCATTCATTCTTCATTCTGAGTTGTTTTCTGTTAGCTTGGCTCCTAAAGGTCGTATGGCGACGCGGGAGCAAGCGACGTACAGTTTTCCGTGTGAGAAGCAGCTCGTATTGGTTATAATTGTATGTTATTACGAACATAGTAGGTATATTGAAACACATGCTTATATATTGTAAGTTGCAATCGTTACTCCACGAGAAAATCGCTTTTGAATTTTGTTTAGTGTAAACATCTTTGTGGTTGTGACTGTACATAGGTACGTTCTTCTTGATAATTCAGTCTTTAATATTCTCCTGAACTCAGTAAACAATTTCCATCAATTACGATTTCTAGTTAAAACAAAAAACGTCGATCACTTCAATAGTATCGCTTGATTTCCAAAACGTTTGCGCGCGTGATCAGAATCATGCGCAGGAGTCGATGTCGAACACACACTCATTAAACTCGCACTTGTATTGTCAATGTGATAAACATGGTGGGTGACTTAAAAATATCTTTGCATTTTTATACTGAAGAATTTTCCACTTTTCCACGCCTCCCAATCTTAAGCTAATACCTAGGTACGTAATCTTATCAGCACCCTAATTGCACTAACACGCGATCAATCACAATCTGAATGATCTTGATGGATATTGCTAATGTATTGCTTCATATGTTCGACAAATTTGTCTACTAACAACGTAAATAACGCAAAGAATGTTGTTGAACTGTCAAAATGAAAGCCGTTGCTAATGTTAGTGCGCTACGAAATTAGCCTGCAGCTTTGTAGTCGTGATTATCAAAAATCATAGTATTCAATTCGTCTAAGATTCGTTTCGAGCTTTGGATGAGGTACTGTGGAAATAAGATTTGGGTCTCGGAGTATGGATTTGTGCCCATTGCTGTTGGGGGGTTAATTGAGGATGAGGCTATTGCCTACTTTCCCATGTACTTAAAACATCTGCCAAACCCTTTAGGGCAAACAGGCGTAAAGCTAACTTTACGCATCTTTTTTTGTATGTTTGTGTAAAAGGAATGCTTTCAACGAAGTGTAGGAAAAGTTCGTCGAGCAACAAAAATGTCTTAGGTAGGATATCTTTCTTCGTTATTTTTATTTCCTTATTTCCAGCCTCTCTTTTCATAAACTTGCAAGTTTTTTAAAACAGCAGTAGTAGTAAGGACCTATGCTAATCAGAACGAGAAATTATTATGATTAGAGATGTACCGATAAGTCGATATTATCGACAATCTGGTTTATCGTGAGTCATTAGTCTATTAGTCGTAATGTTTTCAAGATCCGATTGATCAGGCAGCCGGACAAGTGACCAATCCTGCATAGATTATTTTTATTAGGTGCAAAATGATCTGTTTATTCCTTTTATACTGCATATTATGAAAGTGTTAAAGGCATTTCCGAGAAAAACTATAATAAACTCAAAGTTATTTCAAGCACAATATGTCCGGAAGCAATTCATTTAAAGTCAATAGTTGATATTTACAATGTGTGTCCAATAATAGATACATTTTCTCCTGAGAAATCATTATTATAGTCAAACGAGCGCATGTTTAAACAGCATAGAATTGCAAATGACAGTATAAAGCGTCCAGAACAAAGGGACAGTGTAAACATGGCATTAAATGCGCGCCACTATGCAGCCTACCCCATTGTACACCATAGATACTGGCTACACAACCACAGCTAACTATAGTCACTCGCCAGAGTTTACTGGGCTAAAAGTTGAACGAACCTAGGAAGCGCTTGCGACTCATTGCTCTCAGCTCTCGCACACAGCGCCATCCAGATAACATACATACACGGCAACACCAGCGAAGAAACAAAGATGGACTCGACACACACCGATGGAAACTAACCGTGAGAAATGTTGATAACTCACTTGCGTTAGTGAGCCGATCGTCACTTCCGACTTTGAATAGAATCAACACGCTCGAAACGATTTTCGAAAATCAAATTCTTTGTTTAAATTTTTAACGTGTGAACGAACTTTTTGTTTGTGTGCGTCCTGTTTTTGGGACAGACAGAGACAGACATAGCCAATCAGCCGCAATGAATTCATGACACGTTTGCTCGGAATCGAAGCGCAGACAAATTGATGATAAAAATTTATAATTTATCATTTGATCTGAGACACCTGCGCGATCACAATCACCTCACAATTTGACGTTTATTAAATTTAAATTTGGAATTAGAAAGAGATGAGGTTGCAATTAATATTAAAGCTGTGGTGTGAGCGAGCGCGTAGGCGATATGTTTAATGAGAGTCGGTGTAGTTGCGACTCGTATGACTGGGCGAACTCCGTCAACGTATGTAAGCCTGGTAACTTGGATCTCGTTTGCGCATACATTTTAGTACGAGTTTTTTTTACATGCAGTTTAAAATAACCCAACCGGCTTGACGGGACCATTTCTTAAAAATGTCTTTGCATTTCCGCGTTGAGAAAAGTAAAAAGGGCATTCGCGCCTAAAATTCTTTTCAGCTTTGAGCAGACACATTCTTTGTGAAATTCCTCATGGATGCATGGCATTGTAGCGATTATATATTCAAAGTGTTAATGTAGCCTTTATAATGAGTGCTAAGTATTTAGGTAATTGAAAATGTTAGAGATGTGAATCGGAAGGTATTTTATAATTAAGTGCCGCATTTAGTCATTTCGAGGCGCCATTACTGTATGTAAAAGTTACAAAATTATGTATACGTATGACTCACTCAGTACCATATCGCGTTTGCTTGGTAACAAAATGTTTGCAACTACTTTAGATATCTTGAACGTAGCGTGTACTTCAACTACTTAATATCAATGAAGAATGAAGATCATTACGATCAATTTGAACTCATTGACAGCGTCTGGCTTACAATACAAAGGGAACATTATAATATACTCTTTGACAAAGGCTTTGTATTTGAGTTACTTCAATAAAAGCAAAATTACTTCTCGCTTCTGTCTGTCAATTGACATTAGTCATTGTGGAGTCGAGTCAACAATCGATTAGTCTAATTTGTTGTTAACAGCTCTCTCATTTGAAGACAAAACAAAAGAGAATGCGCAGTCGTTGAGTGAAATGCATCTTTGAATACATTTTTATTACACTATTATTTACCAAAATTTATTTTCATACTTAAAATGAATGTCAAAAAGAACAGACTTTTTTTACATTACCGCTTTAGACACGAGGTTGTTAAAAAAGTTCGCTAGTAAGCAATGGCCACTATCACATTATTCAGATGCCATAAAATCAATTCTATTCAATATTTAAACTTCGTTGCAGCTACAAAAACAACCTATTTCATAAAATAACAAACCTAGACAACTTCTATGAACATTTTCACGCGAATTTTCCTCTACCAGGAGCGCAGTGCTGCAAAGAACATCGGTATTAGTTTAGTATTAGAACGAT
Organism: Hydraecia micacea; assembly: GCA_914767645.1. Classification (NCBI taxonomy): domain Eukaryota; kingdom Metazoa; phylum Arthropoda; class Insecta; order Lepidoptera; family Noctuidae; genus Hydraecia; species Hydraecia micacea. Next base: position 5,215,806 of record OU611798.1, read on the forward strand.
CGATAGCCTGCTTCGTGATAACAGAGTTCTATTAACTTTCGAGCAATTTAGATAGCATAATATAATTTTATCTGTTAGCGTGAGGCAAAGGCAGATAATAAAATCACCACGCTTAGCAAGGATTGGTAGTTGTTCTTTGTTGGGTGTATCACCTAAAATAATTATGCTGTCATAGCTGTCATCTTCTCCAATTATTGAAAAAAAATTATGAAAAGTAAAAAAAAAAAACTGGTAAATATGAAACATTGTCTCTATTTTCGTAGCCTAAACTAAAACATTGTTTTCGTAGAGCCTACTACGATTCGTAGCGCTACGCGCGTACCTACATGATAGTGTAGCATAATATAGTGCGTATGATTTTGATCGCTTTATTCAATGTTAATTAAATTAATCACTATCAGTCGATTGACTTTTTAGCTTTTATTTAATTATTTTCAAAAGATCAGAGGTTTTATAGGTGTCATCATTATCATCATCTTCAGTAGTCCACTGCTGGACATAGGCCTCATCTGCACCATTGATGGTGCAGGACGCAGGTCAATCGTGCGTACGGTACAACGGGGTAGCTACTTGAATGTTGCATCGCGATAGTCAATAAGGCATACTTATTTATTAATGTAAGACAATAATAAGGAACCCTTACAAACAAAAAGTTTTTATGATCTCGAAACCGTTGGAAAGAATAACTATGTATCTTTTTTCCTACGGTTTAACATTTCTGTAATTAGTCCAAGAAAAGATCTATCAGTCGTACTCTGTTACTAAGGCACCATAAGTTTCATAGAACAATGAAGAGTGCACAAGGAACATTCATGACTCACCGGATCAAAGCGTGTCTTCCATTAATTCCCTTGCTCAATGCTCATGATGCTGGCCACCACATGCAGTGTTCCGGGGTGAATGACTACGGATGCAAATGTACGGAACCCGTCCCGCGTCAATTAATGTGAACCCGGCGGGAAAATCGCGAGAAAATCGGAAATTATTATAAGTTTACATGGTATAGTTTATTGGTGTTTACGTTCGTAGTTTGTGTTTATTTTTATGTTTATTTTCCGTTAATGTTTCCTTCGTACTGTAACTTGCAATGTGTTAAGTTTTTTACATGAAATGCTGTTGCAGACTTTTATTTTTTTTAGTTTTATTTAAAAATCTAGTCACCGTAGAAAACTGAAAATCTTTGACAAGTAAATTAATCAAAACGAAGACGAAAGTTTGTTTATACCGAGAAAGACAGCAGTAGGTATTAAAAATACAGCGAAAAACGTTAATTTTCGGAAGTCTGTAATTTAATTAAAAATTTGTTGTAACTGGCCGCCTAAATTACCTACTGGTATCTAATATTACTCTAATAGGTGGCGAATCCACCACATAAACCAAATTGTCAAGTAGAATTTTCACTCCTAACACTTCCGCAGAATAAAGTAGAATTTACCTAAGACGCTATGTATCTCTGTCAATCGTGTTGCAGTCCGGACGTTGTAAATCTCGATATATCTTGTAATCCCTTCCATTGAAGAAGTAATTACCTTACTATGATACAAACAAGCGCTAGTCTGGACCTACCATTAGACTTATTACTTAGGGCTGGGTGAGACCAAAAAGGTTTAATAAATATTTATTATTTTGTCTATGTTTGTTGATCTGTCAAATTCATGAGCCCAATCTTTTTTTGAATATCGAATGCTAGCCAGCTATTAATGGAATAAGTTGAAATAACTCCTTGCCCATTTCACTGCAAGCTTTTGACCCCACGGCCTGAGAATGTATGTTCTATTTGATCAAGATATTACATATTAATGGTTATTACAATCCTGTAGCCAGTTAAGTTACTTGTCGCTACATAATTTTGCTTCAAGTGCACCATGTTTAGAACCGTTTTACTGCCTCAGGAATGGGGAAGTTGACAATTTATAATATCTTAGATGGGAAGGTAAAACAATGTTGTAAAAATACTTTTCATACATTATAAGCGCGCTTACGATGCCAGCACTGTTTGAATACATAATTTGACGTAAATGGTTGAATGAAAATTGGCAATACTAAACTTCATAGATTGCCAATTCATCGCCTATTTTTTACCAGGACAACATACACGTCAGGAGATAAGTTCAACACGTTGATGAGAACCGTTTTCAGTACTTTTCACGACAATTTGTAAATAAGATTCAAATTCTTTTGTTTATTGATCCGAATACGACATATTCCCTGTCTCTATTTTTCTAGTTGATCGGTAGAAAATTCCTCTAAAACAAAAGAATCTTACAACTAAACTTAACCTGTAGGTACTGTCAAACATAGTGAAACATACTCTCCGTATTGACTGACATAAGTAATCAGGGGAGCAGGATGTATCAGATGATATCGAGTTGACACAATCAAGTGGCGATCTTTAGACTTTATCATCGGCTATCTGTGTGAGCGCGATGCTGCGTTCGATACTCCCGTCTTCAGGGATGGCGAATGTCAAAGAAATTAAAAACAAGTTTAAAATTCCAACTCATTGGGCACTTAGGCAGGTGCTTATTGATTCGCCCACATATGACATAGTTCCTTTTTCTCTCACTACAATCGTACTTTCTGTTCTTAATTAAGAGAGGTGACGTTTTTATTGTTATTGCAGTTTCTCTAAATTAAAATAATATTCCTCTGCTAAAAATCAGCAAAAACACTTATCTACAATTTTCATTTCTCTCATATCCTTAATTTTATGCACTCCACACTAATACTTTGGTCGCAACCCTACCAGGAGCGCATAATTCTAAACAAGTTGTTCCTGCACCCGTCTAACTCGCGCGTCTGCCAGCACTGGGCTAAAAGTTCAATGACCGCTCAAGTGGTGACATGATGCTTATCGCATTTCTTATATTGTTGCATAAACGAGTTGACGATGGAACTTTGATGGTAATTGCGGTAAAGAACGTTACTAACATTTTAGCAGAAAATTGAGATAATCCTTTGAAGTTACAGGTGATTTTGCATGCGTCTACGTTTCGTAGTCATTTCGTAGCAGCTAATGCAATAATGTAACCTACGGCTACGAGGGTCCATACTGCGTAGCTTTCTCATGAGGCTGATCCATATTGCGTAGCTTTCTCAAGAGATGATAAGCTAATGCTTCGTGCACAAGACGACTAGAGTCCGGACCCTAACTTAGCGGACTAGTCCCCGTGCTCCAACTGATGATCAGTACAGTCAAATAAAGTATGGTGTCTCGGAGAAAAGCAGCACCAACCTTCTACGGTTAAACAAACCACCACGGCGACGACCACATTATACAAGACGTAATCGTAACTCCTTCTTTCTTCGTCTGCCCTGGTATGACACAGGTACACTTTTCCTTCTACTCCCTTTTCTTTTACTCACTGCAGCGTTGGGGTAGTGAGTGCTCTCGCGATTGCTGGTCGTGATGTCCTGGATTCAATCCATGGGGGAGCAAAGTGTTATATAGGATTTTACCATTAGGGAATTCTCATTAGCACTTCAGAGTCTAGCTCTGTGTCCGCCGCGGTTAATGGCAATATTATCTCCCTCTTATATGAGACTTACAACATACTGGTTACATGTGATTTTCCTATATACATACCTCAAACTTAGATTTAAAAGAGGGTCCATGGAGTTTCTTGCCCGTTCTTCTCCATAGGAGCCTACAACTGTTTGGAATGGGCAACTAGCTTATCATCTTTCTGACTGACTGACGCCTTGACAATTCAAAACTGCTTTTGGTGTAAATAAAATAAATGGTTTGAGTTAGACCTCTGCTGCATACTTTTTGCTGAATAAAGCCTTGTTGTTGTTATGGGAGCCTCAAATTGTACAGGCACTACCTATATTTCCAACATAAACTATGTAAAAGGTTCAACGCCCAGAATCCTAAATGTTGACAAGATGGTTATCACTTCTCAGATATTGTTGCATGTTTGAACGTGCGCATGAGCATAATAAGTCCCCCTACATGTCTTGCTGCCCACTTCTTTAGTGCAACAGGTTGTCATAATACGTACCGTGGCTGCTTGCTTGGGCTTCTCTCAGATTACGTACAAATAGGTGTGCAAGATATACACGTCCTCTGCATGCCGCATCTTACTCGTGCTAATGTCCTTCCAATTTTGACAGTTCTTTAGATTTTGAAAATCTCAACAAAGTTCCTATTTTTCTCACTCTCTGAACCCTTCCTCGGACTTTTGTTCTCTTTCTAACGAATTTATCTTGTCATCAGAGGCCTCTATCATATACTTACTAAATAGGTTTCTTGGGTTGTTTGTCGAATGCTGGAAGGTGGTTACTCCGTTCCCTCTTTACTGGGTAGGTTTTGCTTTAGAACTGTGGGCTTTTGAGTTTTTTTTTTTAAGAGAAACAGTTCTTCTCTGTTATAAAAGTGTCCTTTACCTTGCATTGGGTTAAACATTACTTGTTTTAATGGACAAAAATGTACTTCTGAGGAGTACCTACCCCTTCCAATCTAAAAAATGAGGAAGCTATGAAAGGTACTTTCGGAAGGCGCTGTTCTTTCCTTAGCCATCTCCTGAATACTTAATACAAAATTGATACCTGTCTATCCCTGTAGGTATTGCTTCGTCGCTTCTCTTGATACATTCCGTGTCGCGCAGGCATTTTCTTTATAGTTTCCACTTACGTCATTAATGTCAGTGCCTTGGTGCCACCTACCGCGTGACTTCGGGATGCGTCGGGATTCTTCGGCATATGATCGTTTGTGATCAAGGGAGGGAGTATGGGCAAAGAATTGAAATTTTTTGGGAGTGAACTATGTTTGTTAATTAACAAAATCTAGATGCTTTGCATGGATTGATTGGTATTACTAGGATACTTTACTGCCATAAGTGAATTCCATTGTGTTCAATGGCTTTTATAATTTGTCTTGGCTGACGGCTGATCTGAGAAATAACAACTTTTCATAGATTTTCCATTGTTTTGCTGTCATACGATTCTCTTTCATAGAGCATGAAAGGTCATTTGACACTCCACAATCTTTCTTTCAACACACCTACATTATTTCTAAGACAAATACTGTTTACTTGCGCGAAAGCACTTTAACACTTAATCGCAAAAACCAACAATTACGCGGATGGCCACCGCAGCATCCGCAAACCCATATGTGTAAAGCCGTCATAAGCGTGCTTAGAAAACAAACTTACATTTACTGTCGATTCTCCTACATACACAACCTAGTCGAACCATACTTTAATTACAGACACGCATGTAAAACTTTGTACGTCTCTTGCAGCGACAGCTATAAATCTCCTTTTACAAATACCAATTTGAATTCTAATCCTACATAATAAAAGTTATTTTTAATTGAAAAGACTGCTGAGACGCGTCAATCGCTGTCGATTGTAAAAGAAAGCAGAGACCAACATTAACCAGCAAGGTACTAGGAAAATAGAGAATTGAAGAGGTGTAGAAAAGTTCGTAGCGCGCCAGTATGATCCACGCCTCCGCGGAATTACGTTAATTAACTGACATTACGAGTTTATGGCGGCATTTTTACGATTCGAACCTCGAATGAATCTATTACAAAGGTTTGACGTTTGTCCAAGGTTCTGTATTGAAATTAGGTCTTGTGTTGTCGATTTAAGTCGATTTTTTATCACGACGCGACGACGTCTTCGTTATCTTTATTGTTGCTTGTGATATTGAAACATTTAATAGACGTGATAATAAACCTTTATCATTTGCAAATGCTGTTCAGCCTGATGTTTGCATTTTTATAATTCTACAAGATTAATCACAGGGGTTTATTTATTAACGACGACGATTTTTTTAATAAGTTATGTGATGTTAAACAGTCGCTAATCACTGCTTAGCTTTGAGCAACGTTTATTAATAAAGGGGCAAGAGACTAAAGGATTGATATTTCAATATCAATCTTTTTAATCACAAACTAAGTATAATAGGTAAACCTGAAGTGTTTTGCCAGAAGTCTTTTCATGCTTTCCTTGTTCAATACGAAGCTGTTATTCAGAGCTTAGATCATCATCATCTTCCTAGCCTTTTCCGCCTATGCAGAGGTCGGTTTCCGGTGCAGTGTTTTACATCAGAACTTAGATAAATGAGTTGAATTCTACAACATCACCTTGCATGACATCATGTACAGACGCCAGCACATCAACCTACTACAATCTGTCAGATTTCTGTAATAGATTTTCAACTTTATCGCTAAAGCATAAGGTTCAATGTTGATTGGGAAAATTTGACAGTTAGGTGTAGGTTGATGTGCTGGCGTCTGTACCATGTCCAAACCACAATGCTTGAATGAACCTCACCTCACATTTACAATAAAAAACCGGTACACCCACCCAGTAAACATAGACAATGAGGTATTTACACAACCAGATTGCTATGAACCCCGGGTGTACACACTTCCGTCCCTAAAACGACCCATCTTGTGTGGAATGCGGAAAACAGGAGGGGTCAACCCACAATAGTGGTCGAAGACATGATTTCACGTGGGCAACATTTCTCAATTCGGTATTCCTTTGAACGTGTGAACCTCTAGTTTGTGATGTACGCAACCTTTTTGCTGTGTTTGTATACATCCAGGGACAAAATAACAAATGCTAGTCTATAGTTTTTTGAAAATCTAACGTCAGAGTAAATGATAAATGATTTTATTTCTGTAAGTAGGTTTGTACAAACACTTTTACACGTCAATCATATTATTTTTTTAAACTAGATGAGGTCAGGGAGTAGGATTCTAACCGTCATTTGTTTTGTTAGGTCTCTTTGTAGAAATAGAATCGATATCGACTTCGCTTGATTCTTGTACTATGATTCTCGGCAGTTCCTAGTCCTATGAGTCAAAAGAAAAATGCTATAATCAACCAGAAAAGGCAAGCAGATTCATAAACGTTGAAAATTCCCTGTTTAATAAAGGAAACAAGCATCATAAATTAATGAAGTTGTAATGCGTTAAGTATGATAATTAAATTAATTTATCAAAAGATGTAACACTGCACATATTTCTTAATGTTAAAGTTAAGTTGCTTGTTAATCATTATCAACATTTATGAATTTACATTTTACAAAAAGGTCCGGAGATAACGACCTTTGTTATCGCTCCTGTAAACGTTACTAACTGACGGTCGTTTTGTCATAAAGTAAAGATAACAATAACAATTGGAATTTTCATGAATGGCCCTTTTTCGTTTACGGAAGTCGTTAAAGAACATAACTCTTTCATTTATGACAGCTAGTTGACAGCTACATCGTAGAAAAGTTGCAGAAACGATCTCCACTATGTTCCATTTTCAAAAATTGCTTAATATTCGGTCCGAAGGTTGAATGCGCATGTCTAATGTCACGTTCTTAAAAATTTGTGGTTCGTATCAGCAATGCGCTTTGGTTTCGTAATGGTGAATTTAGTTATGGCGACGTAGCCTGAATTCGACGTTGATTATAAAGGTGGATCCACACATTGCGAGCATGCGCTCCGCACGGCGCACAACGCATGCCTCGGCTTGAGGCGTGCGTGTTGACAAATTATACCAACATATGCTCGGGTCGAGCCATCGCGTGCGAAGCAAATGCTCGAGGCAAGTAGGCGCGCAGACTTGGCAAGGCATGCGCTCCGCACGGCGCACAACGCACAGCGCGTGCCGTGTGGCGGCCGGCTCATTGCGAGCAGTGCGTTGCGTTTGGATGGTTGTGTCCGCCTCGCTGCGGATGTACGCGCGCATTATGAACGACAAAGAAATGTTAAGAAAAGCAGTTTTATTATACGAAAGTAATAGATTATTATGGGATCCTAAACATAATCATTATTTATTTTCTTCAAATGAGAGATCATCGAAAAGCTTATTTCCGTGTTCATAACGCAGGCGGAAGAACTTTTTAACCCACCGACGACGACTTTTTTCTTTCCTTTTCTTTTCAATAATTGAATTAATAATTATAAAAGCAGCAGCGGATACGCGCATGCGATGCAAAGGCGCCATCTTGACTGCTGCTGTGTGGGTTGGATCGGCCCGAGCATGCGCTGCGCGCTGTTTGGCCCGAGAAAACGCAGTTTCATTTTCGCAGTCGAGGCGTGCGTTGATATTCTACGCGGCGCACGCCTCGAACGTGCATGCGCGGCTACGTCCACACCTAACGTAATGCTCGCACTGAGGCACTTTGATCTTGAAGCATTTGCCGACATACGTTGGCTCGCCCTCGCGCGTGCGGAGCGCATGCCTCGCCACGAATATACAGGTCCACACTTGGCGAGGCATGCGTTGTGCGCCGTGCGGAGCGCATGCCTCGCAATGTGTGGATCCACCTTAAAAGGCGCGCTTTACTTAAATAGGAGAAAATGATGTTTTTCGAAATAAACAGACTACTTACTGCTTACTACTTAGTTGTTAGTTGGGTTCTTTTCCAAAACTTGTGAAAAATTTGTCATATTTTTGTGTTTAGATAAAAATTAGGACTAAACCAGAGACTAGATATTCCGAAAAATCCTACTATCCCACAATAACAATTTGAGTTCGCTACAAATTCAGTTTTATCGATAAACAAGCCATTTTTCAATTGAAATATTGAAAGACCCTTCTTTGTATTAATTTCCGATTATCGACAACCGAAACCTGATGCAAACACATCATAGTCACGTTATCTATCGATATAGCCAACGTGAACCGTCAAAAGTACTAGGCAAGCATAACCAAAACAAAAGTAAACTATTTCGACAGTCGTACGCTCAATAAAAACTTCTAAACTTGAACATACCGCGGGACAGAGACGCCGGTATCTGTCGATTCTCCCGTCTCACTCTCTTTACGTCAGTTGACAAGCAGTGGGTGAACGAACTTCGAGAGTTTACTGGGCTAAAAGTTGAATGTACCTCCGTTCGCGGACATTACGAACAAGATAGCAACTTTACCATACGCATTGTATCAATGAAATGACGCGAACACGTTTTGGTGTGGCGGCGAATTTAATCAGTAAACCGGGTAATTAGAGTCCATTTTCTTTCGCAAGTGGCTAGTGTATGTGCCGTTTTGGAATAGAACAGCAAGTTTCTCACGACTACCACTACATTCGCACGTTGGTAGTGAGACGTGTGTGCGGATGGGCGTCGCTGTATGTTTGTGTGCGCTCGAGGTTGGTGTAGTCTTGAAAATAATTTCGCGGTCACACCAAGCCGGCGGGTTCATATAACCTGAACCACCTGTCTGTGTTGTGCGCCTAGTTATTTATATCTATGCGCGAACCTATGTAACATAGCTATATGTATATATAATCAAAATAAACCAACATAACTTGCCATACGAAGTCGTTTTCAGAGGTGTATGTTGAGCGAAATATGCCTTTTCGTGTTTCTCTAACCGTATGCGATAGCATTCGTAAATATTATGTACAATGGTCTGTTAATTTGTCTTCGGTGAGCGATTATGTGAAGAAAAAACGCAATGAATACGAAAGCGTGGTTTGTAGACACGGAATGAGTGAGGACACCTGCTTCTGACAATGCTACAGCTGCAAACAACTACTTAGTGGATACTTTAAAAAGCAACTTTTTAAAAGCGTAGCTATCATTATGGAATCTTCACACCATGTCTGAAATCATTGGAACAGTCTTATTTTTAATACAAATACTAACATTAGCTTTGTCTTGTCTATGCCTCGTAAACTACAGTTTTTTAACAAGGAGGATACATGGGACATGTGCTAAGTAAAATAGCTCCATGAGACATATAATTAGAATATTGACATATTAACAATACAGTGTTGTTAGAAGACTCTATCAGGCAGATGTTTTCAAGGCTTCCGATTCAGCGATCCTCAATAAACGACTTCTTGCTTAGTGTTATGTCTATTTTAGCCATTGAAACGCAGAACGTTCCCAACCTTAGATGATTGAAAGGCATCAAACAAGACCTCAGGAACATGGGGGTGACAGGCTCGAATGACAATTGACAATGCCGAAAATGGGGAAATCTGTAAATATAGGTACACTCGACCAGTCTAAGGTCCACCAGTGGGTGGACGTACAAGACTGAAACGTAAAGAAGATACGCAAAGAAGAAACAAATGTGAATTTCATACCTTTGGCGTTATCGTGAATATAGAAATATCCACGATAACGCCAAACGTATAAAATTCACATTTTTTTCAGGACGGTGTATAAAAGATAGTCAATATATACTACTTACATAGCTACAGGTTGCTACATACTTTCCTCAACTAGGAAGCTGCGATAGCTTCTCGGATACATCTTAAGGTGCTGCGAAGGTATTACATTCTGGTTCGTGAGTAGGAGTACACATACTTCTGTATCCTAAAGATGAGATCAGCTGATAATAAAATGAAAAACTAACATACAATTAAAGAAAAAGAACTAAGAAAAGAAAGATATGGATAAGTAAATAGATTAGCCAGTCAGAGGGGCAATTCTCGTAATTTTTAAGAACGTTCACAGTCTGATCTCAGTCTCAATCTGTCAAAAAATACCTCTAATTTCCATAAATTTTTGACATTGATTGTCGCCGCGATGAGATTGTGACTAGATTTTAAAGGTTTTTAATAACGAGTATTGGCCTTCAGATACGCTGATGTTGTTCCTAACTATCTTGGACTTACTAAAATCGTCACTCTTCGAGGTCATCTCAATTTTTTTAGCTACACCATATCCTTAGCATGTCCAGAGCTTGTTATAAACTACAAAAGTCCCAATAATTACTTTGTCGGTAACTGAACGCCTACAAGAATCAAAGTAATCGATTTCCTCCACCACCTACCACCATACGCGTGGGCTGACGGGGAGCTAATACTAATACTCTGATTTATCGATCCCCCTCATCCTGCAGTCAGGTTAGAAAACTGGATTGTAATGTAGTTATAAATAATTAATGGATAATCCTTGAAGTAACCTACAGTTTAGTTTGTGATAGTTTTATTTGAGTATGATAGGAATTTGAGAAGAAAACCTACTCCTTTATTCATAAATGTTGCTTTATGTTAAGGCGGCGCCGACCGCACAGTGGCGCCCTCATCGTTTGTCTGGTTATTTCTTTTATTTTAGCAAATTTTAAAATGCAGAAAATAAGCTCGTTAAATTGTGCTCCACAAGATTATACGTTAATATTATTACAAACGGAATTCTGAAAAACAATCACACAATCTAGTCGCAATTTATCATCTCAGCGACAAATCGATAATCAATGTCAAAAATTTAGGGAAATTAGAGGTATTTTTGACAGATTAGGCTGTGAACGTTCTTGAAATTACGAGAATTTGACCCTCTGTTCTAATTTTAAATGTAAAGAAAATAGCCCAGTTTTTTTTAAGGTTTTATTTAACTTGCCTTGTTTATTTTCTGTAGCAGAAATCGCAAAGATACTCCTTTGTCCAACCTCGTTTACATCTAAGATGTCAGAAACGTCAGATGTATAGAAGTTCAATTTGAAGTTTTGAACTCATCAGCAAGTTCACCGACCCTCAAGCAGGCCTAATATCGGACGGATTAATGGCATCTTTATCATCAACAATCATCGTAAACGTTATAAACATTTCCGCTATGGCTGCAAGTTAAATAAATCCTTTTAGCTCGACAATATCTTATAATCGGTTGTAAAGTTTACCTAATGTGTTTTCTTTGTTAGATAAGGTCTGAGAGATTGATTAGTCAGCTGATTTGCGGCGTGGGGTGGGGATTTAACTGTCTTAAAATAATCTTTGTAAGAAATAAACGTATTCGTTTTTTGTGTTTTGCTTAAAAAAGAATTCGGTTAACTCAATACTCAATTCTTTATTGCATTCCACAATGTAGGCTTAGGTGGTAAATATTTGCGAAAAGAAACAATCATGGACCCTGTCGGGCACAGCAAAAGAAAGATATGTGGAGAAGAGGACTTATCATTTACGTATCTTATAATCTACCTTCTAAACACACTTTTACAAAATAATTAATTTATAATAATAATACTTTAACATTTTGCTTCTCGTATACGTGTGTTTCAAGGACTTATCATTTAAATATTCGTTGACGCTATAATAACATTTGCTTATTAATAGCTTTTTTAATTTGTTCGTGAATAACTCTCGTGAACAACTCAACTCATTATTCAATATTTTAAACAAGTGCAATGTATTGATGTGGCGACATGTCGCATATATCGAGATTTCTATGTAATATCTAAGCGGTTATTCCGTTTATTCACCCTTGGGAAACACATGTCTGAGAACCCACCCTAGGCCAAGTTGGATAAACGGAATTTATAGGCTTAGAGCGGTTTCGCACTAAATCCGATCCGAATCCGAGAAATGCCGATCCGAAGTGACTATTGTCCTATTTGGAGGAGGGGTTGCGCACTAGATCCGAACAAATAGGACGATGTACTATTTCTCAGATTCGGATCGGACGTACTTATAGTGCGTAAACGCCCTTACGTGTAGATACTTATCCCCTTACTAATAAATGTATTATATCAGATGAATAGTTACACACCGATTTCTCTCTTTCAGTCGTCAGTAATTTGACTTTCGAAAGAAGAAGACAAAGCGTTGTGTAACTATACAGACGGTATGCAACGTTTATTCAGGGGGGTTATTATACTACACATAAACCTTTCACAATCAATCTTCTCAAAAAAAATAGGACATAACAAGACAGGAAAGCATTCAAGAAGAACATGTAAGAAGAGATCGTAGCATTCGTAGCACGTGGCCTTCTGCTTACCTTCATGGGAAGAAGGCATAACTTTATGTATGTAAACGTAAATTACGTCATCACAAATCCAGTTTCCCATTTATGTCGCAAGAAAGTCGCCCACCATGCGATCAAAACAAAACAAACTAAAAATAGCATATTGTATCATCAATGAATACATACAACATATATATATCGTCGTCATGCTGCCAAAGTTGGCTAAATGCACAATAATGCAATTAGAGATAAATCAATTTGAAAGTTTACTGTAGATTGTTTTGTTAAATACTAGCTTTCATTAATATTTTTAGTTCTTTTCCGATGCATTATTTATCCTTCTGTAGAAAGCAAGACTAGTTGATTCGATTATCCTTATAGAAACGAATAAAAATAAAAAAATATCTCCGAGAGGACTGCTTTTAATCAATTTTGGCTGCCAATTATCAAAAATAGTTTTTTGTTAAATTTGAACCTTTAAGTCTTACAATTTTAATAATCCATAGAAGCAGATATTCATTGTACAATTATACATAATGTAGAAAATGTTGTGTCTATTGAATGTTATCAGAAGAACAGAAAAAAGAGTTAGACATAATTTTAGCTAGTTTTACCTGACGAAAAAATTAAGAATTTTTCATTTATTCTTTTTATACTCATCTATACATTTTGTCTGTACACGTTAATATCCGAAACTACAGAACGGTTTTGGATGAAATTCGGTAAGTAGATAGATAAGGCAAAGGATTAACACATAGGCTACTTTGTATCTCACTGCTGGACACAGGTCTCTTTCAAAATTAATCTCTGAAACTACTGAACGGATTTAGATGAAAGTTGGTAGCTGGATAGATAAGGCACAGGATTAACACAGGCTACTTTAGAACCCACTGCTGGATATTGCTATTGAGCTTGATTTTAAAAGATCAATGTAAATAATTACTTGGTAATCGAGTTTTTGTTTGTTACGAGGTGTTTAATTAAATGGAAATTAAATATTAAATGGAAATAAAACTAAGTGCATAAGATTTTCTTTACCAAATGTCAAAGGTAGTGATTATGAGATAATATTGAATCAAGAGAAACTAGAATTCGTCGATAAAACTGTTTTCCTAGGGATCACGCTCGACTCAAGGCTACAATGGGGTCCTCATTTAACATCTCTTGCAGGACGGCTAAGTTCAGCAGCTTTTGCTGTCAGAAAAATCCGTCAATTCACTGATATAGATACCGCGAGACTAGTCTACTTTAGTTACTTTCATAGTATCATGTCTTACGGTATTTTACTTTGGGGACAGGCTGCAGACATCGATTCTATTTTTATTCTGCAGAAAAGAGCCATCAGAGCCATATATAATCTCCGCAGGCGTGATTCTCTAAGGGAATTGTTTAAGGAAATTAACATCATGACGGTGCCTTGTCAATATATCTACGAAAACATAATGTATGTAAGGAAAAATTTACATCTTTTTAACAAAAGAGGTGAAAGACATAATTATAGTACTAGAAATAGGGACCTATTAGTTCAACCAGGTTTCAGACTGGCTAAAGTAGACTCATCTTTTATGGGGTACTGTTTAAAATGTTATAATAAAATACCTCCCCACATTCTTCAACTGAATGAGACAAAATTCAAGTCTTGTATAAAACGCACACTATGCAGGCAGGCATATTATAAGTTAGGGGACTACATCGCTGATAAAAATGCCTGGCTCAATGCTGGTCCTGCTCCACAACCACAACTAATTGATTAACAATTGAAAATTCTGTTGGAGCTGCTGAAGATTGTAAGACTATCTTTGCATTGTATAAACTCAATTTTCTTTGTATTGTATAATTGCATAGCACAGACGTGAGTTCTATGTACTATAGTGCTACCATTTACCGGGTAATGTCTTTCATTGACTTGAATGAGCCCTGGCGGCTGATAGTATGTCATACTCACACAAATGTCTCGCTGACGGTGGCGTGTGTGTTGGATCATTTAGCTCCCTTCAAAATGGTTGAGCTGAATGGTGCTGATCTATGCGTCATGTTCGTGAACGGGCGCCGTCAGTTGGGGCTGGTCATCACTTAGCTGCCTCGGCTTATTTTATTTTGGATTGTTGTTTTGTTACTATTTGCTGTACTCTGGACGCTTTTAACGCGTAAGTCTCAACTAACATAATGTTTTGACCAATGACTTTTCACCCAAAGAACAATTGACCCATGTCAAATAGAACTTAGGATTCTAGAGCGAGCCAAGCGAGCTCGGGACTTGGGGCACCCCGACTCGGACTTAGGTTCGAAGTGGATGATAGCGGTTCAAGTGAGCGAGCAAAGCGAGCGAAGGGCACCCCGAGGTTAGGTTTGGTTAGGTTACATTAAACCCTTTTCACAGAAATAGTCGACTATGTCTTATTTATTATTGCTTGTAAACCAACTTAGACCCGCCACGTGATCTTCCCCACGGGGCGGAGCAATAGTATTTAAAAACTATCATATTTTTTATTATTTTTACAAGCCTTTATTTACTTTCACCTTTCCCGCTGTCTGTTGGCCTTATTCTTTGGGTGAAAAGTTATTGGTCAAAACATCATGTTGGTTAAGCGTTCACTAACATAGAGTTATGTTGGCGAAACGTTCATGGGTGTAAAATCCTTTGGATGAAAAGTTAAAGGTTTACAGATAATGTTGACCAATGGTTCATGGGCCAATCGACTGTTGGTTAACCGTTAGGTACAGTTTCCTTTTTTTACATCGTTCTCACATATGATTATAAATTCAAAATAAATGATGTAACTAATATTTTTGTAAAAACATAATTTAAAAGAGTGTCCATGGAGTTTCTTGCCCGTTCTTCTCCATAGGTACAGACGCCAGCACATCAACCTACTACAATCTGTCAGATTTCTGTAATAGATTTTCAACTTTATCGCTAAAGCATAAGGTTCAATGTTGATTGGGAAAATTTGACAGTTAGGGGTAGGTTGATGTGCTGGCGTCTGTACCTACGCTTTGGAATGGGCAACTACCTTCATTTTTTCTGACTGACCGACTTCTTGACAATTCAAAAGTGCCTGTAAATGGTTTTAATTGAAATAAATGGTTTGAGTTTCGTCGAGCCGAATGTGCCGCGTCGTAATGAAAATTGAATGAATGGACGAACTAACTGCGCCGCGCGCCAACGCGAATCCCTGGCAACTATAGGTATCATCATTTAATCGCTTTTGGCTGCAGAGACGTTTATCTAATAGAACCCGTAGTAAGTATACCCGAAATCAATTAAATGCATATAATTATATTTTTCACAAAAACATTATTTCATCTTGCATGTTAAGGGCGCGGGCCAAAATGAGTTAAAGTTAATAATTTAATTTTTGCTGACGTATGTTATTAAAGTTTTCAATAAGTAAATATTTTTCCAAAACCGGCTAACGGCATTTGAAATACTATGGCAGAATAAATCATCTGTAGACCTGCTCCAGTGCGTAAATGAGAAAATCGATTAAACGAGTTTAATATTATTTAGCAAGCGTAATATCGAAAAACCTATCATTAAACAAATTTAATCGTTTTTGTCTGGCGACTTTTTACAGACATTGATCAATTACCCTTTATTATGCACATAGTATCTCTGCAACTAATGGGTTTCTGCGTTTAACCGATATTGGCAGACGACAGAAATGAAAAACTGAATCGATTGATATTTTTAACACAAAATTGACCAAAATTGCAGATAATCGGTTTTGGCAGCATGACGGCGATATATATACTAAAGTATTCGTGTAAGTCAATACGAAAACACGTGTAAAAGGGCATTTACACAAACAACTACATAACATAACCTCACGGCTGCATTTCCCGATGGGTTAGGCAGAGGTGTACCTATAGCTGCTCATTGGACAATTTCAACCAATTTCTGCCCCCCCCCCCTCCCCCCTACGTAAGAAAAAATAAGACTTTAATTAACCCGGAGGGGGGGGTTCTATTTATTATAAATTAAAACCGCTTTTCTTGTCTGACTGTGCGACCACGTTGTTCTTCTAAACTGCGCAACAGATTTTTATGTGGTTTTCACCAACATTCAGAGAATTTATTCCGGAAGGTTTATGTGTATAATGCATTATGATTAAAATTACAATAAATAAATAAATAAAGCACATGTGTGCCCAATTTCATCCAAATCCGTTCAGCCGCTTGTGCGTGAAGAAGTAACAAACATACAAACACACTCGCAAACCTACCAACTCGCACTGGGCCTGCATGGTCGATTACGACCCACTCCCTCTCACCGCGAAGACGCCTGTGTCCCAGCAGTGGGAACATTTTAGGCTGATTATGCTTATGCTAAAGAAATCACGACGTTTTGTCAAGTCGTAAAATCCGGAGGCGGGTCGGTTGTTATAATAAAATAAAAGAAGAAAAAAACACCAAACTAAAGAGACCCGAAGCTAAACAGTTTTACTTAGTTACTCTTTTTGTTTTCTATATTTTTTTTGTCTTTCTTTCCTTATTTTTTAATTAAAATAAATTGATCTCCCAATGAAGATATTACAATACTAGCAATAGAAAACATTGTAGAAGTATGTGAAAGGTGTAGAACTACAACGATACCTGCCGGTAGGTATATTCTATATATTCTGTGAATGTCTCACCGTGAAAACATAGTTGAAGTGAGCTTGACATGAGCTGTCATTCCACCTGATGCTAGCGATTGACACTATTGACAGCTCACTTCAACCTCACTTCACCTAAGTTTTTACGGTGATTTTTTTCGGGATATAACAACGTGGCAATGCTGCCAGCCTTTTGGGCACTGTTCCTGTTGACAGCGATGCGGACGAATTCTTTGATGCCCTATGATTATGTTACTTATTTTTTTATATAAATGTACATATTATTACATGGGCAGGAGTCATCTCATATCTGTATCACAAAAAAAAAAATCACCTAAGTTTTCGCGGTGAGATTTTTACAGAATAGACCTGCTGGCTGCTAAAAAGGAATTCCTAATTCACTAGAAAGAAAATACATTTATTTAGCACAGACTAAAAGACACACAATACATCAGATAAAACCATTATAAAACTAATAAAAAGTGTAAAGTCCGATGTAAGAAATTAGCAGGAAAGTGTGCCTCAAGGCTGCGCCAAAAAGTCCCAGTTCAGCAAAAAAATGCCAGACAAAGACTGTATGCCAGTGCTTGACGCTGGTTTTCAAGTGGACCTGATGTGTGATGTGATGGAGAAAATGGAGAAACCCAATAAAACTGTCTTATATTAAACGTAAACATTTTTTTAATATCAAAAACACTTATTTTTCCTGGCCGTAAACACCTCGATTTCTTTTATAATTCTCAGAAAAAAATAATGTAACAATTTATTCAGTTCAAGAGAAAAGTGTCGAATGTAGAACGCGCATACGCATAAACGACGATTTGCATCGCAAGCGAGATCAATGACCGATCTCGCGGACACTGATTGAATTTCAGACTTCAATAGGTGGATAAATACATTTTATTGTATGTAGTCAACATTTTTATTGATTGTAAGCATGTTTGTAGATGAAGAATCGAAATAAAAAATGTTGAATTGATTCGTACAAACTATTTACCATTGGTTAAACCATGGCTTTATGTATGTTCTTGATGATAACTCCGTCAACAAATCCGTCTTATAACTACGTCTATTCTTATTATAGAAATAGCTACTCCAAAAACAAATAAATATTTTGTGAAAATACACATTTTATAACCACAATTAGGATAAACGGCGACATGTACTTTATACCTATCGAAACATAAAATAACATTAAACACCATTTAAACTAGTTTTTATGGGTTAGGGGGCAACTCGTTCACTTCGAATTAGCTAAGTTGTTTCAAGTTGCAATTTTTACTGTCAAAAATTCAAAATTATTCCTCCTATAAAATTATCTAGCGTTGAAAATGTACATGTACGAGTATATAAAAAAAACAAGGGTAAAGAATAGCTACTTGATTCTTGTCAAGTAGAGTCGTTGTTATTTCTTTACTGCTATTAATATCATAGATTATCACCACAGACACAGTAGGTACACACTTACAGGATCCCACAAAAGAATACAGAACAATATTCTGAAAGAAAATCTGGAAACAATGTGACAAAATAAGATTATACAACGTGGCGTCCCGACATCGACGCGCAAATTGTACCCACGAATTCAGCACATGATTCGATACACAAGAACATTTATTATTAGTAATGTTTGTTTTCGTCTAAAATCTCCGAGCTAACTAGACGAAAACAAACATTACTTAAAATAAATGTTCTTCAAAATCGTTATACATCGATTTTATTCAATTTCGAGCGGCCATTGTTGTTTACATCTTTGGCAAATTTGGCGCGGCCGGACTTTAGATCCACTAGCGTAGAAACTTTTCGTCGTTATTTAATAGAACAGTGCAATACCTACGTGGTTTTAACGCGGGGGGTTCAGGATCATGTACTGAATCCATGGTAACAGGTTGCGCGTATGTCCAAGAACCAAAAATTCGAAGACATATGATTACATTACATTAAATTATGTGGTATCGGCCGCGACTTACGAGTTGTAGGTCGTAGGTTCGAACCCAGGCAGATGCTTTACTTTGTGTAAATTATTTCATCACTACTGCTCTCAAAACGGTGAAGGAAAACATCGTGAGGAAACAGGCATGTCCTAGAACCAAAAATTTGAAGACATGCGACATCTACCAACCCACTCTGGGCCCGCGTGGTGGATTACGGCCCACTCCCTCTAACAGAGAGGAGGCCTGTGTCCCAGCAGTGGGAACCTTGTAGGCTGATTATGATTTATTTGATTACAGCCCACTCGAGATCCCTCTCGAAGAGAAGAGTCCTGTGTCCCAGCAGTGGGAACATTATAGGCTGATTATGCTATGATTACGCTTACCTATGACCATTTTGGATGGCATGAATGTCAAAGAATAATTTATGCAATAGGTATTGAAACGACAAACAAGCCTAGTAGTGAAAATTACTACGACACGAAAAAGGTGGGCCTTATAGCAAATAACATCACATTCGAACTGGTTTTATTTATGGTTTAATGACCTTTAATGAAAAGAAAATAATGGGCCTTAGTAGTAACTTAATTGTCATTCCGCATAATAAATCATTTGAATAAAGACATGAATGAATCCGTAAAGTATAATTTAGAAGCATTTGGAAGACTTAAAGATGACATGATCAATCCGCCTAGCCTTTTCCTAACTATGTCGGGGTCGACTTCCAGTCTAACCGAATGCAGCTGAATACCAGTATTCTACATGGAGTGACTGCCCATCTCACCTCCACAACCCAGTTACTGGGTCATACATACTCCTTGGTAATACCCCTTGGTAAGAATGGTTGTCAGCCTTTTTGGGCTTTAAAATTCTACACAATCACAAGTAAACGATGTGTTGTCATTAGATTCATGCGTTAAAACAAAACCCCCAAGGACGATGCCTGTGCTTCTTCAAATGTGAGAACTTTTCCCGGGATGAAAAGCCCTCAGTCTTTTTCCATATATCATCATATGCCTTGCCTCTTCCCGACTAAGTTGGGATTGGCTTCCAGAATAACCAGAAGCAGCTGAATACCAGTATTTTACATAGAGCGATCGCCCATCGGACCTCCATAAAATAAAACAAAAATGTATTACGAGTATACTTACTTCATTTTTGACAAACAACTTTATGAAAGTTTATCCGGTATTTAGCCACAAAAACAAACCAAACAGTTGTTTACAATGACATTCCCATTGAAGCTAACGAGCACACTTTCGGCGAAAAAGCAACCTACTTATATCAAACAATAATAAATTAAAAAATCTAAACAATACAAATAAACCTAGATATATTGTTGTATACCAATTCACACGAAAATGGACCTCGCACAACATCAGCTGAGCAGCAAGAAAAACGAGATGAAAAAAAAAAATGAGCTAGACGCTGCAGTGCAGCCATTTCTCTCATCGGCCACTTATTATTAAGCATGTAACATTCATCACTGGCTTTTTCCTTCTGAACCAGCGTTAGTTTGTAAACATGTACTGAGTCACCGACATAGTTCCGATAAATAGCCCGTGTTATAGTCGTTTTGTCTGTCTGCCCGTCTGTATGCCTCGGAAGTGAAAGTGTATAGAAAGCGGTGAAAACCTCGGCGGACGCACGATCTTTCCCCGGCCGAACACTCTAGACAAATGCAACGCCTATGCAACTCTGTTTCTGTGTACCTACGTATTGTCTAAGTTTAACGATCAGACGGAGACAACGAGATGTGAAATCGAAGACCGCACGAGCATTCTAATCTGTCTTTACCAGCTAATGAATATGTTTCTGGTTGAATTCTCCACATAAAGTCATCTTCACTACGTGCAACGATCGACAGTGTAACAATCTCGAATAATCTTGATTCAATGAGTTATCTGTTAGTCTCATTAAAAAGATCAAAAAGAAATCATCATTAAAACACAATCATAAGAACATTGTTGCTTGTGACCTACATTCGATACACGCGATTCTGACATCAAATTTTAAGAAGATAGAGTTGAAATTGGTTTATAAAAACAGAAAAAAGTGAATGGTTAATGTCAAGAACACGATAAAAATATCTAGGGAGAGTATGAAGAGTAGATCACGGTCAAATATAGACTTTCTCCACTTTCTCTGACCTAAATGTGTGTATTGTCGTAGGTCGAGTGGTTGGCCTTCGGGGTGCCAGCACTTTTGGTTTTATCTGTCACTTTCATTAACCTAATGCCTGTAGAAAGTTGTGACGTAGCAATTTAGGGCGTCGAAGGTAAAAGTACTAGGAGAGAGTCGGAAAATGGGTCGATAGATGCTTAAGATAAACTAGTACACAGGGCTCTTGAAGAGACAGGATGCGAGTCAGATGATGATTTCAACAAATCCAACGGTAAGGTGACCAAAAGAGAGATTAGCATCTACGTATCTAGTAAGTATTTTTCTCAGAGTCTGGATTGGGCCTGGTCATAGACAATAGGCTTCTCTCTCCCTTTAACATGGAACTTAAATAAAATTGGCGAAATGTGGGTGTACTTTACTCATCTCCCCACACTGCATACAGAATGATCACATATATCGGATATACATTAAAACCGAGTGGGTACATCCCGAGGACAGCCGAACACATCCGAATTCAAATATGGTTTTTTCCCATCTCAAAAAATGCCCAACACGCCTAAAGAAGTTTTCACTTCAAAAATCTGTTTCAATTTGACCGCCCAGGTATTGCGCTTTTCTATGTAACAGCTGTTTATTTCGATAACCTAAAATTTCTACGCTAGGGGGTCTAAAATCATGTGCTGAATTCGTGGTTACAGTCTGCACGTTGATGTCCCTCCCACCCTGTATACAGACGCATCGTATGTGTTGTTATCAGAGCATAAAAATACTATCCACAATTCAATTTAAAAAAAAACTCTCACTATCTAAAGTAGTCACGTACACAAAAAAAAATGTCTAGACTGAAAATGTAGATCAAAGGCGTGTCATCTAACTAGGTTAGGTACCACTTAGCGATAAAGTATCGAAAATACAATCCACCCATCGAAATATCAAAGTCCACAACAATAAAGATAAAGACTAAAATCAGTTGGTATCATAATATGTTTTGATATCAATGCTACACCATAAGCACATATGGTGTAGACCATAAGCCCCATGTATCAAGAATGCACAATCAGCCTATAATGTTCCCACTGCTGGGACACAGGCCTCCTTTTCTCTGAGAGGTGGGTCATAATTCACCACGCGGGCCCAGTGCGGGTTGATGGATGTCACATGTCTTCGAATTTTTGGTTTTTGGACATGCGTTTCCTCTCAATTGGAAACCTTTAACCTTACAAATGGGGTGGGAAAATCTTAATCGATCCACCCCAACTCCTCAAGGAAGGCTAGCAAGACCTTGATGTTACTGACAATCTTACAGAGGGTGCCTGGGTTACTGAAGTACTTTGCCCTGTACAGTATCTCATTGATACATACCAACTTCAACCTTAAATGCATATATCTATACTATAACTATGGAAAATTATACAAAAGAGTTTTCTAATCTTTAAACACCATAAAACTTTAAGAAACTTTTGATCTATCTATATATATAATTATATCCATATACTAATAATAAAACTGAAAGTTTGTTTGTTTTTTGTTTGTTGTTTATTTGAACGCGCTAATCTCCGGAACTACCAGAGGTCTTTTTGCATTTGATAACCTAATTGTTGTTAGAGGTAGGTAAATAAGGTCCCATTAAAATAGATGGACAAACTTTTAGAAATCATTCAGACCACCAAAATAAACACGATGGTAAAAATATATATATAAGAAAAACGCATTAGATACAAGAAAAATAATCAGCTAACGAAAATACACTAATGTGCCGGCAATTTATTATTTTAGGTCAAAATAAAATTACTTTAATCAGTGTTTTTTCTTGCTTGGATATCTTTGGTTAGACGTGCTGAGCGCTGTGTTAAAATTTGTCCATCTATTTTGATGGGACCCTGTATAGGTTATTTAGCATCACGCTACGATCCTTAGCAGCCGAGCATAAGGAAAAAGTCAGAAAGACCGCTAAGCTAAAACGAAGTAATAGCACGGACGAGCGATGCGATGCGATGCGATAGGTCGGGGGCCGAAATTTCACGCGGACGAAGTCGAGGACAGATGCTAGTGACTGATATAAATCATTAATGGGCTGATAGACAGTTACTGCACAATATTTATGATACCCTTTGATTCCATGCAACAAATCCACAATATGTTTAAGTAGAAAACTAGAAAGTTATTTGGACAGTGAACTGTTGTAGGTTTAATACATTATAAACCATTACATTTATATATTTAGCTTATCTGTGACCTTTAACAAATAACATTGCCTATTTGTTTCTTTTGAAAACCATCACATTTCCTCATTTTGATATCATTGCCAACTACCCACATCTTTTCCAATATAATCTGATAAAAATGAAAACAAAGGCTGCAGAAATGCACCTTTAGGTTAATTTTATATATCCACAATTTCTGTCGATGATTTTTCCATTACTATTTAATAATTAATTCACACAATAATTTTTAGATAAATTGGTGAGATACATGCATAGGTATATAAACACACACTTTTTTCCCATAGTTGGCAAGAACTACAGACAGAACGCCACCTGCTACAAAATCAAAGTCATAAATATTTCATTTAAGTACATAAACCTACGTGGGCACTTATGAAACGTCAAAAGCTAGGTGCACGGTTCCAATGGGTTGTTTCCTATGGAGAAGAGCCGGCATGAAACTCCACGGTTACTCCTTTAAAAACAATTGGCTTTTACAATGTTTCCAAATTACAGTGTTAACAAGTATGGGAGGACAGTGTTAGCCTGTCAACAAGTAGGACCAGCTGGTCTATTCTGTAAAAATCTCACCGTGAAAACTTGAGTGAAGTGAGCTGTCAATCCACCTGATACTATAGGGATTGACACTATTGACAACTCACTTCATGCTCACCTCACCTAAGTTTTCACGGTGATATTTTTACAGAATAGCATTGCAGGTACTTGACAAATTAGAAAACGGTCTACAAATCTACAGTCTCACAAAATATAAAAGAATCTAACTTATAAAAATAAAAAACTATTTATACCAAATGACATTGATTCGAGATATTAATTTGAAATCTTTTAAATACAGATAAATGTGATACCTGAACAGGGTTTGTACACTTTCATCAGCTAGGTACTTTTGGAACAGATCAGAGTACTCGCGAAAGTGAAAAAACTACGAGAACAACCTTACTAATGTAACATTTTCATGGGCGACGTTGTATTCTACAAACAATGAGATTTCCCATGATGTGTCAATTGCCAGCCCACGCGTCGGGCCTTGCCCTTAGATTTCACATTTTAGAAAAGTTGTAAACATTTCACTTTTCTAAGAATAGAACTTTGAAGTATTTTCCTACATACATTGAGCTGCTTAAGTTTTGAGTTGAGCTACACGTTTACTGACAAATGCGTGCACTGGCTGGACAGGTCCACTCAATCTGTGTGGTTATTTCCACAAAATACCGACCTCATCTACCTATTTAGTTTTTAAGATATGATTGACATAGGTATATAAAAGTATTTGTGCAAATAGAAATAAAATTACGGAAATAAAATTATTTACATAAACATTGCTGCGAATTGCGACGAAAACTGCCAGTTTTTTTCGTTTTGTGCATCATAAAATAGAGCAGCAACTGCATCAAGCACAGAAAAGTTGTGTTTTCTGGTCCGTTTTACAATATTATTCGAACTTGCAGACTTGATGGACATTGCTTTTCTGTATTTGGGTTAACATTTAAGATGAAGAACGGGACTTCAATGTTTTTCAGCAGAAGCAATATTTTTTCTTCTCATTCTTTTATTTCCTCAGATTTCAAATAAACGATGATTAAAGGCAAATTCGCAGACTCGCACAAACCACGGAAATAATATGACGCAAAATATTACTTTTCTAAGATAGGTTGAGACTTGCAAAGACCAGGGAAGCATAGCATGATAGCACAGAAGGATGGAGGCCTTACTCAGCAGTGGCTGGAACAAGGTTGCCAATGATGATGATGATGAAAGGCAAATTGCTCTTTCCGGCTTCATTCGACTGCTTTAACCTGAGAATAACAATGCGTAGGCTGTCAAGTGCCAGGTTTTAGAAACCCTTCTAAATATAAGTAGGTGTCGATAGAAACTGCATTCTACAGCGGGCCAGATTTAGAAAACTTTTTAGAGAAAGTGAAAAAATATTGCATTTCATATTCATGGTAATCTGGGATTAGAAATTATAGGTAGGTAAGCGAGCTAAGTAACTAACTACTTAGTTTTCCCACGCTTGTCAAGAATTAAAACCCCATCATGGTTTGCAATGTCCCACTTCTGGGCTTAAGCCGCTCTCTCTAACTCTTAAAAGTTTTTTTTTTCCACAGAAATCCGTGTGAAAGCCTTCTACACCCTATTTGCGTAGGTAAAACACTATCAATTACAATCTGAATAATTTTGAAGTATGTTGCTAATCAATTGCTTCGTTATTCGCAAAATTTGTCTGCTCAACAACGTACGTATCGCAATGAAGGTTGTTGAACTGTCAAAATGAAAGCCATTGCTACTTTTAGTTTGTTATGCAATTACGCCGCAGGCTGACGGGATTCAGAACGAACTCTAAATGTCTGGAGATCTGTATAGATCTCAAAACCTTCTTTGGGTTAAAAGCTATTCTTCACTTCATATATATATGACGTCACAAACAAGATAGATTGGGCAGTGCTGTGAGCAGACTTTGTTGTCTGTAGTAGGTCATTGAACTCGACCAACCTTATTTCTGTCCAATAAGCTACGAGAGATACGTTTTTGAGGTAAAATACTCAAAAACCGAGCAGATATCCCAAAATCTAACTAAGTTAGCTATGAAACCGTTTCCTAAAAGTCTGAAAACTGTATGATATGAAGAAAATTACCTATAGCTCTCTACAAAAGTTTTTACTGCCGCGTTTGCGTGTAGGCCACCGAAAATCAAGCAAGACTCGTATGGTAAAAGTTGCCAAGTAAATGTCAATGACCCGCCGCATGTGCGATTTTGACCTTAACAAAGTTTATGTAGCAAAGTCAGTGAAAGTGGGGGCATCAATCAGTTTGCGGGGAAAGTGCGAAACCCTTCGATTATGACGTTTTAAAAATACCATTTTTACTATACATAATTTCGTAGGGTAACACCGTAAAAGTACAAGATTGACGTTGATTGATATTTTACATACGTTGGTAATTGGAATAAAATGGGTAGGTAAATAATATCTCGTAATTTTAGTTGAAAATTGTTCACACTTCTCTCGTAGCAGGTTCGAATAATTGCCAACCTGATTGATTGCAAATCGATTAATTTTAAACCGATCCGATTAACTGACCTTAAATTTAAGTGTATTTAATTAATTTGTCGATAAAAAAATAATTAAAAACTCTCGTAAAACATGCATAAAAGTTTTTTTATTTTCACAGTGGCTAAATTGCCGTCTACTTACGGACATGCTGAACTGTAGGTACCTACCTATTGGTACCTATACATATTCAGAATTTTCCTATGCAAAGAAGGTATTTACCTACTTGCCTTACCTGGAACATGGTCGATAAAATCACATGATTAGGTATTATAGGATTAAGGCATGAATGAAGTACCTAGGTATTAGGTAGTAATAGGTAGGTTTCTGTTCCTGTTCCATTTACCTGAGTTTGTTTCGCCATTTCTCCTCAGAGGTAATCAGATAGGAAATGTCGACTTCAACTAGCTTTTTTTATATGACGTGTACCTAAATTTAATTCCGATATCCTATTTAGGTAGGTACCTACAAAATAAACAATTTCATTTTATTTCATCATCTAGGTACCTACCTTTTTTGCACGAGAATTGACACGAAGCAACAGCACGTAGATACCACAAAACTGAAAACTGCATAAGAGGTCACTGACCCGCATATTCAGCAAATTCAGTGCTAGGAACGACCGGGGTGTTTTAAAAGAAGCCTAAACTCAGCCATGGAGGATACGCTATAGTAGAGCATCTTTTAAGTAAGTACTTAGGTATATTGGAGGAAAGATTCGTAGGGATGCATGCCTCTAAAAAGTAAGTAGGTAGGTTCCTATACTTCCTATATAGGCACCTGCACCAATTTAGTACTATATCTGCGTGAATAATAGCTCAAAGATGGAGTTTCTTCTACATTCACATTTTACAGAAGCCAACAGTTTATTATCTGACCAATAACGGCAGTTTATTTGTCATGGCTTCTCGTTCACGTTATTCGATTGATCTCATGCAATATTTTGCCGCAGGTGCAATTTGCCGATGCGATTTGTTGTGCATGTCGATTATTAGATCTGCTCTTTTCTTTTGGTAAGTTTCATGAGCAAAGCTCACTGCACTTACATTTTTTGTTTATACAAAGCAAAACTGAAAAAAAACTGGTATTATAAAATGTTTTTAAATGAAATAGCGACATCTATCAACGACACGAAGAATTAATTTTGAAACCTTGCTATACAGCGCCATCTCTTGATAAGTTTGTGAACCACTTCGAAACGCTTTTGTTGAACTGTTTTATCGACAATAATACAATATTGACATTTAGGTAAATGTTACCAGAGCTTGTAATAATAAATCTACCAAATAGTATAAAAGACTTACATAACTTTTTGCTGATAATGGATAAAGAGCGCTCCAGATGCTGTTTTAAATTATTTTAAAAGTCTGACCCTCCTATCAATGGAACATCATCTCATTGTGCAAAATTTCGTGCTTGATATAGTTTACTTCTCATATCTCGAGTCTCTTGATTAGTTGAGCATCGAAATAGGATGTTTCAGACTTAACTTTTAAGAATGCTGATTAAAGTTGTTTTTGATTTGTTTCTTTTTAATAGTTAATAATTGTGAAAAAGCCTTGAAATAAAGAAATTAAAATTATTTAACAATGTAATTAGTAGCGACATTCTAAGTCTACATTTGCATTCCTTTAGCCAGTAGCCACATCTGATATCCCTAAGCTTTTTCAGTTATAGTTTCCCAGCTAAGAAACTATTTATTTTATTAATTTGTCTATTAATAGGGATTTACCAACGGCTTAGAAGTACATGTATATAAAATACTTGCCTTGGACTTTACAGTCGCTAATTACAGGTTAAAAAATTATATTCTACTACAAAAATACGTCTTGGCAACACTAGGAAGCGGCTGCCATCTGCCATGATTTGGTGTTTGTCTTGTCACGTATTAGTGCATCGTCTAGAAAATTACTAAAATGCTTTATGAAAAGCTTTATTGGGTGCAAGTGTTCTTAGTTTCTATACTAGTTAGTTCTATTCTAGCAGAATGGAACACAAGGGATTATATCAGACGAGAGCATTCTCTCACAAAACCTTACCAAGGTGAGTGACCCCTGGCCGGTGACTTTGATCTTACCTCGAATTTGCACTAACAATAAAATTAATCAATTAACTACAGGAGGTGGATATTCGGTGCCTTACTGGGACTTCTTAGGTAACACAATAGTGACTTCGAACTACGTACGACTAACGCCCGACTTGCAGTCGAAGTCTGGTGCTATTTGGAATACTGTGGTAAGTACACAGCTATTATCACTTACTTAGCTGTGAATAAATGCATGATAAGGTGCTGCTAATGTGCACACAGCGCCACGAGGCGACTGATCTGTTATTAGAGATAAGCTGAGCTAAATTGGCAGATTCTCATAATTCTATAACAAGTTGTTTTATCATGAATACAATGTAAAATGTTCACATGCTATTACAGACTATGTTTGCTCAGATGTTTTAAACTACAATCTTTCGTTATTTCAATATTTAAACATTAATTTTAATGCATAAATTTATTTCCTATTTTGTGATATTAACCCGTTGAAGAGCAGTGGTGGCCAAGTGGTAACGGCCGCGACTTACGAGGTGTAGGGCGTAGGTTCGAACCCAGACAGGTGCTGTACTTTGTGTAAATTATTACATCACTACTGCTCTCAAAACGGTGAAGGAAAACATTGTGAGGAAACTGGCATGTCCTAGAACCAAAAATTCGAAGACATGTGATGTCTGCCAACCCGCACTGGGTCCACATGGTGGATTACGGCCCACTCCCTCTCACCGAGAGGAGGCCTGTATCCCAGCAGTGGGAACACTATAGGCTAACTACTTCAGTTTTTAGGAAATGCATATAACATTATTCTATAGAACTTTGTGAGTAACACATTCTTTCCTTGTAGTGATAAGAAAAAAGACAATAAAACTGAAAAGTTTGATTATCTTTATGACTTTTACATTTTACTACCACACATGCGTTGCTTTATGGGAAAACTGCTTATGGTATTCTGTTGCTTATTCATGAATCTATAGGTGGAAAAATAGTATAAAATAATCTACCAAATTCTGCTTACCTACACTCGAGACAAAAACGAATATAACAGCTTCTAGAAGCGTTAAAAATATATTTATTGCTTGTATAATTTGACATCCTATTTATTTATTAAGGGGCTGGCGAACTACGCATGCTAATGTGTTGTTCATACAAACGTAATACCAAAATAATTTCTAAATCAAACATTATTCTTAAGGCAGTGTGTATTTACTCCGATTGGATTACAGATTATCTAGCTTCCCAAATATATATTTTGAAAGGACTCTGATATAAAGACGAGACATGAGGAATTCCAAATTTCTATAGAAAACTTATTTTTTTCATAACTCGTCTTTAAATCAGTGTCCATTCAACATATGTATTTGGGAACCTAGATATTCTGGATTCCAATCTGAATAAATACACACTACATTAAGAATATGTTTGATTTAAAAATTATTTTGGTATTACATTTGTATGAACAATGCATGCTTCGCCGGCCTCTTAAGAACCTAAATCCCATAGTATTATTATGTATCTGAAAAATAAAAGTAAAAAATAAACTACACAACATAGTCTTAAGTACTCGCAACATAATTCTAAAGCAAGCATATTCATATGGCTGTATTATAAGTATCAATCACAACTTTATCAAGTCGCATTGAGTTCTCACATAAGCTGAAGCTCAAAACCTAATATGCTATCCTTATTATATCTGTTATGAACCAAGTAATAAATAGGGGCATTTTTCATAATGGCTACTTAGGGCGAAATAAATAATTATAATTTGAACTTCCTTATTTATCACATTGCCTCCACAATATAAATAGTCTATAAAAAGTCTTTGGGCAATCTATGTATTCTCATTTGCTCGCTCTTGCATCCTATGTCGACGGAGCTGCGCTTTGCGGGGCTCCTATTTCTGTGTTAAGGGTTTAAAGTAACCTAACCAAACCTAACCTTGGGTGCCCTTCGCTCGCTCTTGCATCCTACGTCGCCTATCGACCGACCCAGTCGAATTAAGAAGTCCAGTCAATTTAAGTTTTTATTATCATAGGTCAGCAGTGTCTATGAATGGAATTTTTTTATTTTATTTATCAAACTGCCTGGGCATTTTTTATAATGGCCTAATAATCACTTGGTCCATAACATCTACACTTTTTTTTTTGAGGTTGTGAAATCATCAAATGACTCCTCCCGCTCTGGGTGGAGCGGAAGGGAGTGTCAGACTCTTACTGACTAAAACCCACCTGTGTTCCTGCCTTAGCCCTTTATGTTCCGGGGCAGCGGTAACCCTTTCGGACAATCCCTCTGATATAACATCTACACTCCATTCATGTTTTTGTAATAATGGAACAACTATATGAATAAATCATAAATATTGTTAGGCTTTATGCAAGAGTGTCTATTGTCTTTGGCTAAAGACAAAAACCTCTTTACTCTGTCTATGAATACTGTTATGTAGTATGTCATAGACCTCTTCAAGTATAACATAATGTAACTAGCACTTTGGCTGCATAGATTTGTATAATTTTCCATTTCATGCCTTAGGTGTTTTTAACTTTATGCAGCTTCCACATGAAATTTCTTGTTCCCCGACCCACCCCGTCGCATCGCATCGTCCATGCAAGCTATTACTTCGTTTTTGCTTAGTATTCTTTCAAATTCAATGCATTTATTTCAATTAAACCAAGTATAGGCACTTTTGAATTGTCAAAATTAAATAGTTGGTCAGTTAGTCAGAAAGTTGAAGCTAGTTTCTAACTTTTGTTCAAGAATTGGGCTAACAAATCCATACTTAATATTATAAATGCGAAAGTGTGTCTGTCTGTCTGTTACCTCTTCACGCTTAAACCGTTGAACTGCTTTAGATGATTTTTTTTCGGAGGGGTCTCGATATGTCGCTTGCATGACTAACTGTCCTATCTCATTTTTCACATTTTTTGGCTGATCTGAGTCAGTACGACAACGCTCTTCTATTCGTGATTCTTTACACTTTTCACTAACCGTCGTATCTTTATGTTATTTGTATCTCAAAATATAACCATTTTGAAAGGCAACAAAATGTAAAGAATCACGAATAGAGGAGTGTAGCCGTCCCAACCCGAATCAGCTAAAAAATGAGATAGGACAGTTAGTCATGCGAGCGACGATGTAATGGTTGGTCACCCATCCACGAACCGACCGCGGCAATCGTAGCTTAACCTTCGATCGACGTCGGCTGTTATCATTTTTTAGCCATGAGCCTCTCGAGTTTAGACGTAAATCCATAAAACAAACGGAAATAACAACACTTCTGTGTGTAAAACTATATGAACTAAGTTCTAAAAGCCTTCCAAACGCTAATGTGTATTGTTTGTTCATTGATTACAAAGTCATTTGTGTTACTGGGTTGTTACTTGTTAACCTACTGTGATACTTCTTTTCAATACTAACACTATTCAAGTGAATTGATAAGAAAACTAAAGGATGTGATGTCATTCATGGAAGTTGAAACTAAATGCAGTTTGTAACATAACATCACACCTGTATTCCCTGATGGGTTAGGCAGAGGTTGTATAGACGCCAGCACATCAACCTACCCGAAACTGTCACCCCCCATCAATTTCCCCAATCAATTTTGAACCTTATGCTTTAGCAATAAAGTTGAAAATTTATTAAAGAAATTTGACAGACTGTAGTAGGTTGATGTGCTGGCGTCTGTACCTAATAGTAACTACACCCACATTTCACCAGTTTTATGTTTAAGTCCCATGTAATAGGGGGCGAGTCAACCGGGCACAACATTCCAAAGAGACATTCCAGGTGGAAAAACCCAATAACACTTTACCCAACCCGGGAATCGAACCCAGAACTTCATGCTCAGCAGTAGCGCTTGCGAACACTAGTCCAACAAGGCAGTCGGTAAATGCAATTTGATATCTAAGGGTCAATCCCTACTGAAAGAGCAGCGGCCATTACCTATCCATAGTCATATGAAGGCAAAGGATGGGCAGCGCGGCGCCGCGAGGCTGCACGAGCCAATTCTAGCGACTAGTCAAAAGAAGGGAGTCACTTGCTCTTGCCAGTGGGGATTGACCCTTAATATCTACTTTAGATGCTATTTAAAGTCCTATTGTTAACAATTACAACAAGGCAAAAAGAGTACAATAATCCAATTGAGTATACATTGGCGCCAATATCCTTGTTCACAAACTAAACTACAATTTAAGTACAGTGCATCATGCGATTAATTTGACAGGACTAAACTAAAATTTATCTTCTGTCCTTTTAATGAAATAGAACGGCACCATTGATTAATTTTCATTGTATCACAATACAACCAAAATGTAATAAAAAAGTATTGTCATAACTTTGTTCATTATCAAAACTAAAAGCATGAAGCCTGCGGGGCAATTGCATAACATGTTTTATCAATCGGAATCGGTTTCATTTTGACAGTTCAATAGCATTCATTGCGTTATTTTAACGTGTTGAGCAGACAAATTTTTCGAACTTATGAAGCAATGGATTAGCTATTTGCTTCAAAATGATTCAGATTCTGATTGATAGCGTGTTACGCAATTAGGGTGCTGATTATAGTTCTTACATAAGGAAAAACTAACCTTCGGATTAACTGTTTAATTTAGCCATGGGAGTAACCAACCAGAACAAGGTCACAATTACCCCACACACAATGATACTCAAAACTGTACCCTATGACAAAGATGAAGAGTGCAAAATTGTATCTTATGTGGCAAGGCATAAAGTTGAAATTTCCATAATAGGAGAGTCTAATTTTAATAGCAATTTCAAATAAAAATTTCATGCTTCATTCACTTTTGTTATAGTACGGTTTGACATTAAATTCGTTTTTTGTAATTATAAGCCTACTGATTAGTGACTCCACAGGGTCATGTTAATTGTTTATGTAATACGTATACCATTGTTTTGATATTTGGAACAAAGTATCTAGAGGTAATGCCAATATTCAATTTATCTCTTATTTTGAATTAAATGTCAAGCTATGATATGCCAAGTTGGGATTTTTATTTTAGGCTCTGCAGGGAAAATAAATTCAAGCCCAAAATTCTAGTTTTTTTTTCCTGTAAATAGGTTGTAAAAAAACACTTTTACACATACATAAAACTCACGCCTTCTTAAGAGGGTAAGCAGAAACTACAAAACGCCACCTGTCACCTGCTACGATCCTTACATACTCCTTTTCATCATTTTTACAATCATTCTACACGAGCGGCCTGTGGGTAAGGCATACTAAGAGATCGCTAGACGCCCTGCGTATTCAATATAATAACTGCTTCAGGATGCTGTTGGGACTGCCGCGCTATTGTAGTGCGTCCGGTATTTTCGCATTTGCGCATACCGATGATTTTTACGGCATAATGCGCAAAAAAACAATTCCATCTTGTCAAGAGCGCGGTCTAGTTCTAACGGCATCCTAAGTATGTTGATGGAGAAGTACTACGACGCACCTTGGTTGTCGCACGCTGTGGAGGTGCTGGTCAGAAGACCCCACAGTTAACCTTACATTTTTTTTTTTGTTTCTTTGTGTGTTTACTAACAATAGCTTTTAAGAACAATGTTACTAACAATTGGGCCTAGTTGCCATTAAGGGGCTTACAGGACCTAAACGCAATAAACGCAAGTTTTAGAAACAACAAAAGTATATGATCGACTACAGTAAAAAAAATAAAAAAAATATATGATATTCTTCAGGATAAATGCTAGGAAGATAGTGTGTTGAAAACATAATACAACTTATTTGGTACGATAGAAAAAAATCACGAAGACTTCTAAAAACTTTTTTTTTACAACAAAAATCATACTAATATAAATACAATCATTATGATTTTTTGTCAGATTATTCTACAAGCAACATACTAAAACTATAGTGTTTTAGTTTTTTTGTCCAAACACTAGATTTTTCGTAAATCGATAATTACTTCATATTTTGCAATAAATTACCAGCGTTGTGGCATCGCGCTTCTCTTTCTTTTCTATGCAGTCCGACAAAGACCGCGCTTTAGGTCATGTAGTCCTCTTAATAAACAAATATTTAATTTAAAATTTTGCCTCGTTTACGTTCATACATCTTGTATAACGCGCACGCCCCGGTTGCGAGACACTTCTAAAGGCCAATAATAAATTATGTTCTTATAGTGTTTCCTATCTGACTACTCTGAGTCTGAGATGAAACACCGAAACAAACTCAAAGGTCACATTTTCTTTTTAATTCCAGACATAATCTTGGTCAGATTATATGAGGACCATGCAGATTAGTATCTGAGATGGCCTTTTGAGGAAAGAACCACACAGGTATGAGTGGACCTGTTCAGTCAGTTCACGCATTTGTCAGTAACCATGTAGCTCAACTCAGTTCCCACTGAAAGATCAGCGGCCATTATCCATAGTCATTTGAAGCCAAAGGAGGCGCAGTGCGGCGCCGCGAGGCTGCATAAGCCTTGTCGCGACTAGTCAAAAGAGGAAAGTCACTTGCTCTTACGGCCGCTGCGCGCCGCTGCTCTTTCGTGGGGATTGACCCTAAGCGCCAGCACACGTAGTCTGATTACCATAGAAACTGGTTTTGTCGATGGAAGAGTAGACAAAATGACATTTTAGACAGACTTCTAAAGAAATCTACCATTTGTCTATTATCAGACATTTTGTCTATTTTTCTGTCGACAAAAACCGTTTCTGTGGTGGTCATGCTACGCGTGCAGGGTAGCCCGCGAAATTCAAATTGATATTTCATGTAATAGTCATTCAATAGGGTTATATGAACTTTATAGTTGCATTGATGATTTTAATGATTATAATTCTGTAAATATACTTGTTACGGTCGAGTTTCATATTTGGTTCAACATTTACAACCATAGATATCCGTGTTTACACCCTTACACTGACTTGCAAATTGCAAAAAACGTAAGAAAATTTGCATTTCGCGGGCTAACCTGGCTCAACGACGCGAACTAAAAATTGAATAGCTATTATTCTATGGGTTTATGTTTAGAATTCGCACATAATAAAACAAAACCTTGATTGTTCATAGAAACTGACTGGCGTGCATAATGTTTATCATTTTGGCTGAACTTTGTCCACCAGTATTTGCATTCAATTACTGTCTGTGATCACTTCACATTACTTGTAGTATTTTATTTGTTAAATTAAACAAAGACGGAATTTGAATAGACTTTGATATTCATTAATTTGGTTTTTAGTCAAAATACGCTTTGTTATCTTAAGCATAGTATTCCCTACTGGTGGGGCTCGTAGCTAAATGATAACAGCCGCACAGGGTCGATCGATCAGGTTAAGCTAAGTTTACCGCGGTTGTTTTGGAGATGGGTGACCATCCAATACATATCGAGCGAGACCCCTTCGTACCTCGGAAAGCACGTTAAGCCGTTGGTCCAGGCAGTCATTCGTAGATCCCGGTCGGTCCCGGCCATAGATATAAAGTACATTTCTATGGTCCCGGCTGTCGTTCGTAGATCTTGAACAGTCGTTACAGGTAAGTAGTCAGAAGCCCAAACATCTGGCAACCAGTCTTGCAGGAGTAAGGGGTATCGTGTTACCCAGTAACTGGTTTGTGAAGGTCAGATAGGCAGTCGCTCCATGTAAAATACTGGTATTCAACTGCGTCCCGATTGACGGAAGACTGGAAGCAAACCCCAACATAGGTAGGAAAAGGCTAGGCAGATTGATTGAGTACTGTGGTGCTGAATGGATAAGTTTTTATTATTGTTAAGGACATTCCTTAAGAGGACTACATGACCTAAAGCGCGGTCTTTGTCGATCTGCATAGAAAAGAAAGAGAAGCGCGATGCCACAACGCTGGTAATTTATTGCAAAATATGAAGCAATTATCGATTTAGGAAAAATCTAGTCTTTGGACAAAAAAACTAAAACACTATAGTTTTAGTATGTTGCTTGTAGAATAATCTGACAAAAAATCATAATGATTGTATGTATATTAGTATGAATTTTGTTGTAAATAAAAAGTTTTTAGAGGTATCTTCATGATTTTTTTCTATCGTACCAAATAAGTTGTATTATGTTTTCAACACACTATCATCCTAGCATTTATCCTGAAGAATATCATATATTTTTTTGTTTTTTTTTACTGTAGGCGATCATTTACTTTTATTGTTTCTAAAACTTGCGTTTTTTGCGTTTAGGTCCTGTAAGCCCCTTAAAGAGAAGTCACATAAAGTAACTATAGTTATTTAGGTATGTACCTCCACCCTAATTCAAGTTAAACAAATATCAACTTAATTTCAATGAAAATTAAGATGATTTTAGAGTGACTAGCACTATTCAAAAAGTTATAAAATAAAAATGTTCGAAGTTGTAGCGTAACCTGAACTTTATTGTGTAAGAATTAAAGTTATTTTTCCATTATTTCATATTTGCTTACATTTTTGGCAAATAAATCGCGAACGCAGATTAAA
This sequence comes from Hydraecia micacea, assembly GCA_914767645.1. Classification (NCBI taxonomy): domain Eukaryota; kingdom Metazoa; phylum Arthropoda; class Insecta; order Lepidoptera; family Noctuidae; genus Hydraecia; species Hydraecia micacea. The sequence goes on from OU611798.1 coordinate 5,252,850, forward strand.
GTTAAGTACGCCGTACGCTAATGAGCAGTGGTGGCCCAGTGGTACCTAACGGCTAACGGCCCCGACTTGCGAGGCATACGGTCGTGGGTGGGTTCGAACCCAGGCAGGCGCTTTACTGTGTGTAAATTATTTCATGAGTACTGCAGGAAACCGGCATGTCCTAGAACGAAAGAATCGAATACATGTGACATCCACTAACCCGTACCTACTGGGCCCGCGTGGTGGGTTACGACTTATTCCCTCTCACACAGAGGAGGCCTGTGTCCCAGCAGTGCGAACATTACAGGCTGATTGCTTACACAGTACGCCGAGCGTCAGTGGGATCAAAACCAGTATAAGCTGACCCCGCATTCTATCGAAACTCCATGCTACGCTAAGCCAGCGCAAGGTCGAAGTGTTACCACTGACTTGCACTACTGTACTTCGGTACTTCTTACTTACTTTTTGTTTTCGAGTACATGCCAGAATTTCTAATAAACCGTAAAAAAAATTGACCAAAAAAGAAATGATATTTTTAAGTCTTATTGATGGAATTCAAATCATAATTAAATATATGTCGCAGGGATATGATGAAAACAGGGAATTGATCAAATCTCTAAGCGATTTCATCAAATCACGGAGGATGTTAAAATTACAACACGTTTTTATCATTTCCCTAAGCAAATCTGGTGATTTGACAAATCTCACTAAAAAAATCTAGTGATTTGAACAAACCCCTAAATTGATTCAGTGAAAAGATAATAAAACATGTCCAGTTCTTGTTTACGTCGCGCTCGCGCTTGCTTGTCAGTTACCGCGCCCCCTGCTCCACCCCGCACTCACCCGCGGCCGCCCGCACGTGGTCTGCTACGTGTTTTAATAAGTGAATATTACAAATAGGCATATCATACGTTACGTTTTTCTATTTTTTAATACATTTTTGTTTCTCTTTTTCAAATAATTATGTTCTAGTTGTGATTTTTGAGATCTATATTACATTTTGTGTGCGAAGCCGGGGTGGGTTGCTAGTACAAAATAAACCTTTAAATTACCACAGAAAAGTTATTTTTGTCATTTCACTGAACCAATTTTGAGATTTGTTCAAATCACTAGATTTCTTTATTGGGATTTGTCAAATCACCAGATTTGCTTAGGGAAATGATAAAAACGTCTTATTATTTTAACATCCTCCGTGATTTGATCAAATCGCTTAGAGATTTGATCAATTCCCTGTTTTCATCATATCCCTGCGACATATACATTAATTAATGCATCAAAAACATGTTCAAATACACCTCTTAGTTGTCATTAAAAGCAGTTTATCCCTTCGTTAACGATTTTAATTATAGTTATGCCAAACTGTATTCAGTGATGGATTATTTATTATTAAATAGTTTTTGTAAATAGATAATTGCTTCATATTTGCAATAAATTACCACCGTTGTGTCATCGCGCTTCTCTTTCTTTTCTATGCAGTCCGACAGTGACCGCGCTTTAGGTCATGTAGTCGCCTTAATGCTAAGGTCAATGTTCTAGTAGCCAGAAGCCTCGACCTGATGCCCTGTTCAAGTGATCTTGAAGAGGCTCTCGGTAGGCACTTGGGTCAAGGGCTTGATGTAGGTACCCTTGAGCACAGCTCGTATTGTTAGGTTCCTACTCTTTGGAAGACTGTACGCCTGGTAGCTTTAATCCTTTTCCCTGTACCGCCGGTTCGCTAGATTTTTACTGACGTATATGTATATCAATCACTAGCTGCGCCCCGCGGTTTCACCCGCATAAGTGTCGATCCCGTGGGAATATCGGGATAAAAACTATCCTATGTCCTTTCCCGGGACTCAAACTATCTCTATACCAAATTTCATCTAAATCGGTTCAGCGGTTTAAACGTTAAGAGGTAACAGACAGACGGACACACTTTCGCATTTTAATATTAGTATGGATTTTATTAAAAAAAAAATATATATATATACTTATTTAATAGCTACCGAAATCAATAAAATTTATTATTGATCTGAACTTTTAAAAGTTTAAAATTGATAGTAATAGGGATAAGGTACTCGTACGTTAAAATTACCGAGTGGCGATAAGTACTTAAATATTATTTCCGGTGTACAGGCGCCAGCACATCAACCTACACCTAACTGTCAAATTTTCCCAATTAACATTGAACCTTATGCTTTAGCGATAAAGTTGAAAATCTATTACAGAAATCTGACAGATTGTAGTAGGTTGATGTGCTGGCGTCTGTACCTACCCTGGGTGGTAAGCTGTGATCCAGTGCTATCAGCCGCGACATACAAGTGAAGGTCGTAGGTTCGGACCTAGACAGCCGGTTTACTTTGTGTAAATTATTTCATCACCACTGCTCTCAAAACGGTGAAAGAAAACCGGCCTTGTTTTAGAACCAAAAATTCGAAAACGTGACATCTACACCAACCCGCACTGGGCTCGCGTGGATTACGGCCCACTCCCCTCACAGAGAAAGTCCCAGCAATGGGAACATTATAGGCTGATTATGACCCTGCGTGTTAAAAATGTTAGTTATTTAGCATTTATAAATGGCTAATAATAATATTTTTTAACACGGAATGAACTATTCTCATAATAATATATAGTTACCGTCGATACCAGTGAGAAAACCATAAAATCATAATTTCACACGAACTCTTAATTCAATCCTAACTATTCATTTGGCAACAACATACAGTTCTATCGCCAAAACACCGCTCGTGTTAAACGTTGTTTGTTTATTTACATTTAGTTCCTAACGAGAACGAGTGATCGTCATAACAGCTTAATCAGATTACAAACAACAATAAGTAGTAAAATAAGTAGTTTGTATAACATTTAATTGTACTCCTGTTTTTATCCCAAAATAACATAAATAGACAATTAGGTAAGTACAATGGTTTGACGCGTGTCTGTTAAAATGTGAGTCATTTGTTGTAATGTTTTGTCTGTCGAGCTGGTATTGTCATCATTCTCTTGTCCTTGTCCTAATTTGGGGGTTGGCAAGCATGTCTTCTTCCATACTTCTCTATATTCTTCTTAGCATATCGATGGCAAAAAGTACAAACATCTTTGGCCCAAAATTCAGCTGCGCGAGCTCCGCTAACTGACGCAGTCATAAGATCATCAAGTGCACTGGTGACAGGGCATGCGGCGCAGGGTGGAAGGTAGTGGGCCATTTGTCTATGGTTAGGTGCCGTATACGCACTTGAGGTCTGACTCTGAGCCGTCCGTGATCACATAAGTACTTATCTATTAGTCGTCATCTCAGTAGTCACCCCCTTTCTAGCCATATGATCTTTCACACGGTCCAACCATCGTTTCTTAGGTCTACTCGTCTCTTAGGGTTTGGTTACTCTTATAGCCATCTACATTCATATTCAAAACTTTCCTCACGACATTTTACTCATTCCTCAGCAAGCAGGCAACAATAATAGAATACAATGTTTTTATTTTTATTTGTGTCTGATACAATGTGAGTCATTTGTTGTAATATTTTGTCTGTCAAGCTTGTCGGATATTATTTTCGGAAGTTTTAACTGCCAAGCGAGCATGCTTATTTCAAATGCATGGAAACTTTTAGGTAGATAGGTACTTCGAATTTCAACCATGCCCTCTGACAAAGCTCAAAATCAATGACATACAAACCTTGTATCAAAGTTAATGCCTTGCATGTCTATAAAAGTCTATATTTATACATATATATATATTACCCAAATATAAAGCTTTGAATATCAGAATGGTTACTAGTTATTTAATATGTGTAAAAGTAACTATGAATATGGTATGTAGGGAAAGGATTTTATGAAATAAAACAATCTATATTTACAAATGCAACATTTTTTAAACGTGTTTCTTTTTACATATATATACCAGGTTCTTAACCCAACGTTCTCTTCATTCCAGCCATGTGTAACCCGCAACTGGGAGCTCCAGGTCCAGTTCAAAGTGCACGGTCGCGGCAAGGACCTGTTCGGCGATGGGTTCGCGATATGGTACGTGCGCGACCGCATGCAGACTGGCCCGGTGTTCGGCAGCAAGGACTACTTCCACGGCCTGGGAATCATTGTTGATACCTACAGTAACCATAATGGTGCTCATAATGTGAGTATTATATTAAATACGTTAATAAATGCATGGCTTTTTGTACGGTTGAACAAGCTATTTGGTATACAGGCAAAAATATTCATCTTTCCACTACACTGCCAATGTTTAGTTTTATTTTGTGCGTTATAACTTTTTCAGCTTATGGCATCCTTAATTAAATAGAGTAGTATAAAAGAATTGACTAACTCAGCACACCATTGTTTAAAAGTAGTTGCAAGTTAGCTGCCTGAATACCAAATAGCTTGTTCGACCGTACATATTACATGGGACTTAAAACATATAAACTGGTGAAATGTGGGTGTACTAAAAGGTACACTTCTGTCCAACCCTTCAGGCATTACAGGCGCGACGTTATGTTATGTTTAAACACGCAATTTTCCTTTTAATTCTAAAACAATATCTAATTCTCATGCGTTTTTGACAAGGTGTACGGTGCCTAAGTGCTTATAAACACGAGCGACAAGCGTCGACGGCAGCCGACGACACCGTGTCGCTTGTCTATTTGAGTACGGTGGTCAAATAGGTACACGAGCGGCATGTTATGTTATCGACGCTAACTGCCTTTAGCCAGGCCTAGCGCTGGGCTGCTACTGAAAATTTCCTAATCGAAAAACCCTGTAAAGGTACCTTTCGGACATTGTCGGCCGCTACCAGGTCGCGACCGCTAGGATCCTAAGGGTACTTTTACACTGCCTGACCCGTGGATCGAACCTAGGGCGCTACACCATCGAAGCAGTATTTCTAAGCCATGTCCCATTATGATTACAGCACCAGCACCCGTACATATCAGCGATGATAAACAACGGGTCGCTGCACTACGACCACGACAGGGATGGCACTCACACGCAGCTCGCCGGCTGCGAGGGCAAGTTCCGAAACTATAACCATGATACGCACGTGTCTATCACTTATATGGACGACACTTTGACCGGTATGTTGGTTTTTGTGTAAAGTCTTGAAATTAAAGCAAATATTCAGAAAAACGCGCGTATCGGCAACCGTAGCGTGAGACGCTAGCTAGATGAACCGACGACCTTAAGAAGGTGGCTGGAACAGGTTGGATGTGGAAGGCGGAGGACAGTGTCGTGGTGCAGGGAGAGGCCTATGTCCAGCAGTGGACTGCGATAGGCTGAGTTGATTGATTTTGATTTAGAAAAAAATTAGCACCTACGCACACCTAAAAACCTTGAGAATTGTATTCTCAAGATTTTTCTCAATACTCTTGTGAACGAAACATACAGGATAAATGAGTAGGAAAGATAAACTGATATTTTGATATTAAATTATTACTGTTAACTAACGTAGCAGTAGCAATCATGTGGATGTAATTAAAAATTAATTTAGATTTTTCCGAGCCTCAATACTCGCTATGCATCACATTTTAATATATATATGACCACTAGCAGCGCCCCGCGGTTTCACACGCATAAGTGTCGATCCCGTGGGAATATCAACTATCCCATGTCCTTTCCCGGGACTCAAACTATCTCTATACCAAATTTCATCTAAATCGGTTTTTTTTTTAGGTTTTTGAAAATCATCTTTAGGTTTCTCTAATCGTATTCCATTTTTAATGACCATTTATTTAAACATACAAACAACGTTATCTCGTTATAATATTTGTATAGATGACATGGCTTTAAAAACGCAATCTTCCCTCCGCAGTTTCCACAGATCTAGAAGGCAAGAACGCCTGGAAGGAATGCCTCAAGGTAGAGAATGTGCTGCTACCGACGGGTTACTACTTCGGTGCGTCGGCGACCACCGGCGACCTGAGCGACAACCACGACATCATCGCTATCAAGATGTTCGAGCTTGATCTGCTGGAAGCTGTAAGTTATCTCACTTCTTAATTCTTAACTCTTTATTAAACTTAGTTAAGCTCTGACCAAACTGAAATTAATTTATGAATCTCGCGCGGGATGCGTGACCAAACTCGCTCACGCCGATTGCTGCAACTAACTCGTTTGGACGTGTTCAAACTGGTGCGAATAGTCGAATGCCTTTCTAAGCATAGAAACAATGAACGCGTTCCGCGCGGTATTCGCCTCGAGTGCTAGCAATAACTTGACAAAGTTTCATCGCAATCGGATTAACGGTATGGCAGCGCATACGACGCCAGCGATAGCGACGAGGTGGCTAGAGCTTTCGCCCTGCTGAACTGAGGAAGAGTAGTGGTCCTGGGACTGTTTGACAATGACTAAACTTCATTTAAAAGGTTGCTGTTTTTTCTTTAATGAAAGAGGAACAGATTCAAGAAATTTAGAGTTACCAAATTAGGTTGTTCCTGAAATATTTAATCGGTTTTAAAGTTATTACATCTCTTTCATTCATCTTGTATCTCATCCAACGCTTTCCATTAGACGTGGTCGAGATAAAGAGCAGGACCATTCAGCAATAAAAAATGAAAGAGCAATAAGTAATCCAAGTACCGATCTAATCAATGTCACTTTGGTCTGATAATGTGATAAATACCAACCCATTTAAAGAAAATTCAATCAGAATGTTGTAATAGTATAGTACAATAGAAAATATTTTAACCTTGTATTTGTATTTTTCCAGCAAAACAAAGACGAAGACCGTTCCCAAATCATCCCATCAGCGGCCTCGTTCGAGGCGCCTCGCGAGAGGATCGATGACTCTAAGCCCGCCATGTCGGGGGTCAAGACGTTCCTCTACATGATGGCAATAGCCATCGTCATCATCGTCCTAGTGGTCCTAGGCATCATGTACTATCAAAAACGACAGGAACAGACCAGGAAAAGGCTGTATTGAGAAGATCTGAAGAACTCAGAATAACCCTGGGGGCCTACCACCTGTGTGAGAGAGATGGTTCTATATTGTTCGTATAGCTCCTTCTCATTCCCACACTGAAGTAAGATTAAAATAGTTCTGCTATAAGAGGTGGTGGTAGGCCCCCTGAAATTAGTTTTCAGAATAAACAGTTGGTGGTTCAAAAGACATTCCTTTTTTAAAACAGTTCTTTCTTTCAGATTAATTGTTCAATTGTTTTTTTATTTTTTTTATTTCGGGTTTCTAGGAATGTCTGTGGTTTTTATACAGGTTGTATTTTTTGCGTTGATACTGTGAGACAGTGCTATATGACAGCTATGCGTTGAAAAGAGACGAAACATCTGACTTCCAAAAGTGTCATCGCTAAATAATCTTCCTGAGCTGATTTATTAAAAAAAAAAAAAAGGAATTATGGCAGAAAAGCAATATGATTGTGTAACAATAATTAGTTTTCAAATATTCTGAGATGTATGAGACATAAAAGACTAATTTTTAATAATATTCTAACTCCAAAAAACATTGTCCTTTTTGTATTTATATTGTTACCTATATTATGTGTTAGATTGGTCCATAAAGATAATTTAGAAATTGTATTTAAAAATTAATTTCCTATTTTTCCAAAACAAAAAACAGACAAAATGTAACTCGAAACCTCTAAAAACTATCTTTCTTTAAAAAACGAATTACTTATTTTTTAAAGAGAAAAAAAAAAGGCTAAACGTTACTTGAAATCTCTTTCAAATTACGCAAGGCGTATGTGATTTAGAATAATGTTTCTTAATCCTAAAATAATTTTTCTGCACCGTTATTCTACGCCAAACAAATCAGGTCAATTATTCAAAAATAACATTCAAAAATCTTCGGTACGATAGAAAGAGATGACGCTATATAATCTCTACGTGCGAAAAAGAGAAGGAACATAAACACAATCCCGCCTGCTTACATCACCCATTTGAAGCATTACCAAATGATTTTACTAAGTTAACGTCAACCTAAAGACGCTATACGACATTTGCAATTATCAACCTTATGTTTATCAAATTAAGATACATTTTTGTTTAATTAATTTGCGTTAATAAAAATGAAATCTCATGACAACTTTTTTTTCCTCTTGTTGTTTGTGGTCACTGGCTTAGGTATAAAGGGTAAATAGTCATAGCCCCGTTTATAACTTTATTGTAATAAAAATCGTGAAGTTTGACTGCATTTTCATATGTATTTACCTTAATTCTAATAAGGTTCATAAATAAGAATTTAACAACAAAAAAACCTTTAGTTCAGAAAAGTATTTTTGGCATCAATGGTTAGTTATGTTTATTTTTAATAGTATAACCATAGATTAAATGGTATATTTTCAAATGAAGTCCAACATTTAGAATGAATAATTGTTACATACACATTAAGTAAGTACATAAACATTATACATATGTATAGTCACTATTTTATTATTAATATTATAATGCATCCATATTTTTATTTCTTGCTCACTACATAAGGAACTGATTATCCACATTATATTTTACGTTTTCTATTATTTCATAAGACAAAGCTATGATTTCTTGTATTAATTTTATGTTACAAACCCATTGTATGGAAGAAAACTTTGAAAGTATTGCGCCATCATAACGATTAGTGTTGGGACATGTTCGGATTGATTATCGATTTTTGTAATGGACAGGTACTATCGCGGACACTCCCGCCTGACCACCACTAAGTTCATTTTTGCTTGCACTCAAAAAATAGAAGTGCTCTCTAGTAAGCGCGCCAAGGTCAAATAGTTCGTCCGTAAAATTCACAAAATGAGTATACGTGATGCGTCACTAGGTTGCTACTAAATGCGTTATCGCTTTCCTAATAGGCGAAAACTTTAAGGGGCGTGGCCTGGCGCCGCCGCAGGACTTAGGCAAAAATTATTTTAAGTGATCAGGCGGAAAAGGCCGCGATGGTACATAGATTAGTGTTGGGACATGTTCGGATTGATTATCGATTTGATCCTTATTTTTTCGTAAAACGTAACATACTTTAGTTTTTATCCCTATTCGTCTAAGCTTTCTTATTTAACTTTGTATGCATTAACAAGAATTGCTTCCATCACAAACAAAAATGCCAAATTCAAGTTATGAATAGAAAAAGTACATAAGTGTCGATTTTGAACACTGGGAACGGGAAATATGTACCAAGTGACATAATAACATTACAAGCCAAACTAATATAAGTAATAAGCTGCCTTTATAGAAGTGCTAGCTGCGCCCCGCGGTTTCACCCGCATAAGTGTCGATCCCGTGCGAATATCGGGATAAAAAGTATCCTATGTGTTAATCCAAGGTTTCAGCTACCTCCATACCAAATTTTATCAAAATTGGTCCAGCCGTTAGTGCGTGAAGAAGTAAAAACATACAAACACACTCACAAACTTTCGCCGTTATAAGAAAAAGACATGTTGCGCTGACCCCAAATAAATTGGGATAAAGGCAGGAGAATGATGATGATGAAGTGTGTTCAAAATTGAACATTGATGTTCGAGGCAATATAAAATAATCTAGAAATCCCTTTGAAACCATTGCTCTTTCATGATTGTGAAACAACGCATAATTGAAGTTTGTTACTATTAATTAATTTAATCGTTAAGCCGGTTACACTTGAACTATTTTACGCACGGATTCATAATTAATATGAAAGTATTTATTTTATTTATAATTTAGTTCCTTTTGCAATATAGCCGATGTTTAAAATGGTTCAAATGTAACGTAATCATTATTTGTGAACGAGTGATGTATGTGTGTTTAATAAAAAAGATTTATAAACTTTTCATCGCGTTCTTTTATTTCAACGCACTGCTTTTCAAATAAAGATTGATATCAAAAAGCTCCAAAACACGTATATAATAAAAGTAACTGACGTGAATGTGATAATTTAAATCACTAGTAGTGTACACCACTCACAGAGTATACGCCGATAAACCCTCTACTTATAATTTTTATAAGAAACGCCTCGAAACTAACCGAAAAACGCCAAATAAATAACCCTCCTTTTGGGCTTCGCCGCAGTCGGGTAATAAAGAGCCCTTTAACTCCCGGTCAACTATGTCCGTGACTACCGCCACCCCAACAACGCCAATCGCTTCCATATTTGTTAAATAATGATTACTCAATTGGTACTAATTAGTACTCAAACAAAAAAATTGGTACCTTAGTAGTTTTTGAGAAAATCGACTTTGAAGGTGGTCCGGCGGTAGTCACGCTCTCTTCAAGGACCACCATGAGCGCCGAAAAAGGGGGCATGCTATGCTACAGCTATTCTAAGTAGGTATACAAATAATTAGTACCCTTAAATGCGTTGATATATTATATTCCTCAAACCTACATAGAAAATTAGTACCCTGCAAGATAAAATTAGTACCGTACCCAAAATTCAAAATTAGTACTCCGGTAGTTTACGAATTAGGTATTAGTTATTATTTGCTTATTTTACTATTTGAATAAAAGTTGTCAATGGTATTGAGCTGTTTATGGGATGAACGCTCGTGCACATTTTATGTGCACGAGTAAAATACCACAAGGTAGATTTGTGCTGAATTTATCGCATTTCGCACTGCTTCACTCAACGTGTGCACTGTGCATCACTACAACTACCATAGATAATACACTACAACTGCCATATGCCATCCGAAGGGACTGTCAAACTGAACTGACATTTCTTTCCGTAATTCCGTTTCTGTCAATCAAAAGCCAATAAGGCAAGTAAGCGGCGTGTTTTTCTGTTATTATTGAACCAAAGGAATCTTCTGTGATTTACGGTTATAAATTCTATCTTATTAATCAAAGAAGTGCGTCTGGACGAACCCAGAATGGATGGGAAATCATTCCTGTACTCTTGGTGTGCCAAGAAAGGACTTACGCCGGTTTATGATATCCGGGCCACAGGTAGAGAAAATTACTAGTCATTTTACCATAGAAAATTATGATCATCATCAGCCCACGATGCCTTGACCCTTGAGCATACTATGCATGTCCTGGCTAGTTTAACATTCATAAATAGGTATTAATATTTTGTGCATGGTACTTCGAATGGATTATGTACTTGGTTAGATTTCATTTCACCCTTGCAGACCCTAGCAGGCTCTATAAACTAAAAATACCATGCAATATTTTCAATTTCGTCCGTACCTACCTCAAAAGCAAAGTCCAAAATAAACATGAAATTAATTATCCTTCAAAATACATTTCATTCCCATAAAATCTAACCTGAACTCTCCAGGGCCGCGTCATAGGCAGCGGTTTCTATGCGAAGTTCGCGTTGATACCATCACCTATGTCGGCGCGGGGAACTCCACGACGAAGAAGGAGGCCCAAATGAATGCCTCGAAGGACTTTGTCAGCTACCTGGTGAGGACTGAACAGGTTGCGGCCTCCGAAGTGCCTGAAGACACGAGAAGTGCTGTCAAGACTGAGGATGAGGATCAGGGGCCGAGGAATGGGGATATGCAGCAGCAGGAGCCGAGGCAGCAGCAACAAAGATCTGTGTTTCAGGTTGGTGTTTTGTTTTTTAATATTTCTGTTACATTATAGATAATGTGTCTATGACATATTAAAAAAAGATGTGTAGTTTCTATGACTACTACACTTTAATATTCTTTCAATGAATGTTTAATTAAATAAATATATATTTTACTTAATATAATAGTTTCTATGATGATGATGATATTTATTTCTCTAAATTGGTTAAAAAAAACACTTTTACAGTTGAGTTTGGTGTTTCCTAAATGACATAATCTGAGAAGAAAGACCAAAACAAACTCAGAGGTCACAGTCTATTATAATACTTTGTCAATATATGACTATACCTGTCATAACAATAATACACCTATTGCATCTCATTTACCGCACCAAAACCTGTAAAAGTTTAGACATAATCTTGGTTAGGCTACTGTCAGTCCTGGAGTTAATTTACTGTTTAACATGGTCTGAATTACTAACAGAAAATGGATTACGACTTACTGAACCATTAAATGGTTAAATACCAGTATTATGGCACAGATTAAATAATCATTTAGATGCTGTTTGCATTGTGGCAGGTTCTTGTCATAATTTATTTTATTTTTCATACTTATCCTTAATTTGTGGTATATGAGCTGGACATTCTGCAGTACAGAGACAACTAGGACTAAAATATTTTTGTTGAAATGGTGACCTATAGTTTGAATTTCTAACTTTAACCATTCTAGGAGGGTATGGGACCCCAAATGATGGGAGAAGCGTATCAAGCATATGGCGGACATAACCAAGGTGGCGATAGGCCTTCAAACTTCACATATATGGACCGCATGCAGCAGCAAAAGAACGTAGAAGAGGCGGAAGACTTGGATGTTAATGCCAGTCTCCATGGTAACTGGACGATGGAGAATGCCAAGTCGAAGCTTCATCAATTCTTACAGATTAATAAGATAAATACGGACTACATGTATAAGGCTGTTGGTCCGGATCATACGCGGTTTGTATTAAAAATCTTGTCATTTTCATGTTCATGTTAGTTGTCTATATTTTATTTGTAACATTTGAAGCCAACTTTGGTTTCGCTAGTTTTAATCTAATGCATGAGAGGCAGCAACTGTCTACAGATACATCTGGGATGATGACATCATCACTTTTTGTTACCTAATTCAATGTTTTAAAAAATCTTGCTTCATGTATTATAGTCAACCACTTTTTAAATTATTTTATACAGCATGCACTTCTAACTGCTAATTCTCACATAGATATACATTATATATAAAAAAACATAAAATATTACTTATATCTAATGGTTCATTATGTTTATAATATGAGGCATCAAACACATTGCTTTAAAAAATCCATCCATTTCTTTTTGAAGTTTGTTAATAAAATAACCTGACACTTATATTAATAAACCATTAAAGGTCATTCATTTTATACCCAAAAACTAAAGCGAGAACAAAAACAATTTTCTTCTTAGCCAGCGGGTTAATTGTAGACCTATGTTGTAGTTTAAAAATGATCAGGATGTTATTTTCAACCAAGTCGGTATTTTTTTTAATGTTCGAAACACTAAGTCGAAATATCAGAGGGGCAATTTTCGTAATTTTAAGAATGTTCACAGTCTGATCTCAGTCACAATCTGTCAAAAATACCTCTAGTTTTTGACATTTGTTTGTCGCCGAGATCAGACTGCGAAGAGATTTTGAACGTTTTATATTACGAGAATTGGCCTTCTGAATTTCCAACTTCAAATAGCAGCGAGAGGGTTAATTGTATACTCTCGTTGGAATAGTAAAAAATGTTGAGGGTGCTATTTTATATAAGAAAACGGTAGTATTTTTTTTCTGGCTTTAGTTTTTGGGTACAAAATGTTCAAGATCTGAATGAGGCCCTGAAGACCTGAGGAGGAAGCTTTGGTTCAAAACCAAAGCTTCCTTTGTCCTATTTATGGATGAAAAAAAAAACTTTTATTTATCATGTAGTTAATGAAAAATGTCCATCACCTGTGTACGATGTGCAGTACCTGGGCGTTAATATGGCACTTTCATTATTAAAACGAAATTGATCGTTACATTCTGTCATTCCTATGGTCCATATTTACGCCCGCTTTCCTTACTATTGTAGAGACACCTATAATTTAATGCTTTTACAAGCCACTGATTATTCATATTGTATAAATGAAAAATCATTGGCTACAGATTTATGTAGACAACCTGGAAGTGTTGTCAAGTATTTTCTTTTTTTACTGCTGGCAATACTTATGAGGCGATACGCATGAAGAGATGTCAATCGCATGCTTGATCGCGCGATAGATGTTTTACTCCGCGTCCTAACCAAGGTGATCGGTCGCACGAACATGCGATCGACGCTTTTACATGTTCGGAAAACCGGAAAACGCCCTCTGCCGGGGCGGCCACGTGTTTGGGTTCGCCGAATTAAATGAACGCAACGGTCGCGTGATGGCGCGTCGATCGCTTTGGTTAGGACGCGGCCTTATTGGATTTCAGAAGAAGCATTTTGAATGCTTAATGCTTCTTTTGTGCGTCATATTATTTATAATGAAGTTAACTACCTTACCCACCAAGTTGGAATGAGATACAATTATGAGTTTTGTGTGAGTGAACATTTCCACGCAGTTTATCAAATTCGACCAATTTTCGTCTGGAACCCTACGTAGTCACCCCGTCTACCACCAGAAGCCTACTTAATAAAACCGATAGACGACATTCTCACAGTTTTACAAGTTTCATTCATAAATTTTCTACTTTAATAGCACCTGTCGTGGAAATGCATCAATTTTGAAGAACAAAAGGACAAATAATATGTTGCATTGTAATTAAATAACAATGCCTTTCATTTTGAGAATTCAAAAACATTAACTGCGTGATTTACGTTGTCAAGTAGAGGAATTTTTCAAACATATCAAGCAACGGTTTAGCAATATCCTTCAAAATCCGTCTGATTGTGATTGAAAATGTGTTACGCAATTGGGGTGCTGGCTGACTGGCCAAAATTAAAACTACGGAATCGGTATGAGCTATTGAATTATTATGTAGTTTATATCGATGCGAAAAAAAAAGATGGCCGCGCGCGTTACTTTTGACGTTTATTCAAACTCACACAAAGCAACACTCTGTATCTCATTTCCTTGTGAAGTGACCACATAAGTAAACTTGAAGATGAGTGTTGCCAGCAAAAAATAAAATAACTTCATAAAAAAGTAAAAACAATTGAAGCTGCCTTTGCAATGTTAAAACGCAGAGGTAGCTTCGTAACTGATCAAGTTGGTTTCAAGAGCTAAGAGTTATGAACCGCACAGAACGAATCCAAGACAAATAATGGAATAAAAAAATACAAAAAATATAGAGAATGAAATATGATCTATTCTCTGAATTTGCACAGTTGTGAACAATAGTTAGTACCTATAATGCCACGTTTTCATGATAAGAGTGAAATCACTGTTACTCGCACAGATCGGCTTTTTCATTTATCTCTATCCCTTTTTTTCCGTCAGAAGAAGTGTAGTTCAATAGAGCGAGGAGTCTATTCGCAAGTATTTGTGCGGACTTCTCGGTTTAGCGAATGATGCGTTTAGAGTTTAGACGCTAAACCAAGAAGTCCGCAATGTGTCACTTAGGTGAGAAAAAAGAAGGAAATAACAGAAAAATACTGATACATGCGTGTAACTATGGCTTCACCCTGTGACGGTACTTACAATATTCCACATATTTTGTGTACCAAGAAAATGGGACTTGAAAGACGTAATTATCAAAACATTATCAAGTATTTGATTGGTGTTTTTACTATTTTTACGTACTATTGTTTCCATCTATTATTACTAACAAACCCTCCAATTGGATAATATTTCGGATCAATGATAGTCTTGGATTTTGTTCTCAATACAGGTGTGTTTGAGCTCTTTAGACTGACTGTACTTGGCTACACTTCCAGAATGTAACAATTACGTGACTTCTAGTCAACAATGTGGTAAGTTTATACATTTATTGCTTGTTGTTAAATACAGGGTGTCCCTGGAAGTATGGATCAAAATCATAAAAAAAAAAAACTATCAGGCTATCAATTTAATTTTTTTAGATAGCCCTGATAGTTTTTTTTTAATGATTTTTTCTTCGAGCACTATGCGAAGTGATTGAAAAAAAAAAACAAAAATTGTTCATAGTTTTTGAGCTGTAAAAAAATTCACGGACATTCTCATGGTTCAAAAGTTTGGAAATGACCTTGCCCACGCCCCTATTCGATTTAATCCATACTTTCAGGGACAACCTGTATACTGGGTGGCAGGGACATCGACGCGCAACCTGCTACCATGGAGTCAGTACATGATTCTGAAAACCACTGCCTTGAAATTTTACGTCGTTCATTAAAAAGACACAGCTAATTCATAGAAAAGTGCAATAACTACGCGGTCAAAATGTATGGAACAGCGAATTGTTTTTTAATAACCGACGAAAAATTTCAATGCAGGGGCATCAGAATTATGTACTGTATTTATGGTTCAAGTTTGAGCGTCGATGTCCCGGCCACCCCATATCCTCCTCCTCAAGTTGTACTCCTCATTACTGAGGGTCGTGATCCTCCCTTGAAAACATCTTCCCTGACGATGTTTCGCCATTCCTGTCTGTCCTTGGCCAAGTGAAGTGCATCTTGAAATTTCGTGTCAAGAGAAGAGCTTATCTGGTCGGACCACCCCATATAGCTCATTAAAAAAATCTTATGTGTACAGACGCCAGCACATCAACCTACTACAATCTGTCAGATTTCTGTAATAGATTTTCAACTTTATCGCTAAAGCATAAGGTTCAATGTTGATTGGGAAAATTTGACAGTTAGGTGTAGGTTGATGTGCTGGCGTCTGTACAACACTTCAACGTGAAAAAAAAGACATGTGACAGGACACCGTGTTACAAAACGAAGGGATTCTCGCTTTCTTGCATGTTTTGTTTTGTCAATGTAATTTAATGTTTTATATACAACCGAGTAGTCTGTGGATGGGAGACCATCATTACATACCGAGACCCCTCCGTGCCTCGGCAAGCACGTTAAGCCATTGGTCCCGGCTGTCATTTGTGGATCTTTGACAGTCGTTACGGGTAGTCAGAAGCCCGAAAATCTGACAACCAGTCTTGCCAAGGGGTATCGTATTAGTTAGTAACTGGGTTGTGGAGGTCAGATAGGCAGTCGCTCCATTTAAAATACTGGTGTTCAGCTACATCCGGTTAGACTGGAAGCCGACCCAAACATAGCTGGGAAAAGGCTAGACAACCGAGTATAGAAATACTTCACCATTAAATAAGCTGTAAACTTATTTGTTAACACATCGTAATAAGTATCTTCAAAATAAATATTTTCACTAAACACTTTTTCCTTGAATCAATTCGGTTGCATAATATCGCCTTTTTTCGCCTAAAAATAACATAGAACGCTCTATTCTCTTCTTTCACTAACTTCAATATAAAATTCCAGGAGCTTCTGCTGTGAAATGTCGATATTCGTTCGACAACTGGGCCGTAATGTCACCGGCCGTGAAACCGCGTCAAACAAGCAGACCGCTAGCAAGTCTTGTGCGTTGTCCATTGTGAGACAGCTGTACCATCTCGGTGTGATTGAGGCCTTCAGTGGGACCTTGAAGAGGGACAGGTAAATCTTTTAACATCCTTACAAAAAGCGAAAGTATTCAAGTTTTTCTGTGAGACCAGAAGGGGCGAATAAACATCTTTTTCAGCCATTTCGCTTTAATTTTTATAGGTAACAGCTATATTTTTTTCCATTTGTCTTTAATTGAAACTGGTTTTTAATCATGAGTATTTTCGTTCGCTCCTAAAGAGATATCATTATATGTGATTGAAATGACGATTAAAAAAATAAAATAAATGCTTTCAAACAGGACTTCGGAAGGTATTATGAAACCATACCCTGTGGCTATCAGCCCTGACCTGGAACGTCAGTTAGAAGAGACACTACAAGGTTTGCATAGCTTTATATTCTAATTACATTAATTCTTGCTTTTCGCCCGTTTTGTTTTAAAAAGATATTCCAATTAAATGTGATTGTATCAAGCTTCGATAGTAATATCTTTTGTCATACTCAATTTTTTTAAGGATGATTTTCTTATGACTACCACAACCAATTCTAATTCGAAATATTAATAGTATCTTTCGTAGCAGCTGCATAATATTAATCATCAAAATGTTTTACAGAACTAGAAATCGAACCAGTGAATATCGACCCATCAAGCACGTACTCAAGTGAGGAGGGTCAGTCGGGAGGCTTAACATTGCTCCAAGTGGATCGAGTGAAGGCGATGCGTGAGGCGAGACCTACACCCGGAGGCGTAGTCTCCTGGTCGCCTCCTCAAGCTAACTGGAATGCTTGGACTGGCTGTAACATTGGTAAGAGGTAGCATTATATTATACGTAGGTATTAAATTATAAAGGCGACGCGACAAGCGAGACCTAGGGCACTCCCGGCGATTCCACATATCCTTTTTGCATTTATAATAAATCATAATTTTCTCTAAAATAATGTATTGTTTTCTACAGATGAGGGTCCGTTAGCTACCACAAGTCTGGACGACATCAGTGCCGATCTCGAGAAACATCACAGAGATATGTGTCAGAACAGTTCTTTGTATCAGGTTCGTATAAAATACCTTTAGCCATGTATCCAGTCTTTGCCTACAGTTTTCAATGAAAATTGACCTAAGAAAATAGACCTTACCTGGGGCCATGTTGTATGTATTTTACATTGCGTTTGGCAGATTTTTAAACCTTTTGTAATATTATAGGGCAGTCTCCGCGAAAGGGAACAGTTGCCGGTGTATGCAATGAGGACGGAAATCATGGAGGCTATCAACGAGAACCCTGTCGTTATTATCAGGGGTAACACCGGTTGCGGTAAAACTACACAGGTAAAATAAACATTAGATTTTGAGCTTCTTAACTTTGAACGAGGGACGATTCTTAACTTAGTAACTATTTGTTAGGGTTTGCTTGCGGTTTTAGCTGTTTAACATCACGCTACGACCCTGAGGAGTTAAGCAAAAAAAAAAAACCAGAAAAAACGCTAAACGAAAAGAAAGTAATAGCGCAGGCGGGCGATGGGATGCGACGACGTGGATCGGGGACCGAAATTTCACGCGGACGAAAGCGCGGGCAGAAGCTAGTACTAACATAAACATTTCCCGCAGGTCTGCCAATTCATCCTAGACGACTACATAGCCAGTGGTCAAGGTGCCTGGGCCAACGTCTGTGTAACTCAACCACGACGTATTTCAGCTGTTAGCGTCGCTGAACGAGTCGCTAGTGAGCGGTGTGAAGAGCTGGCTAATAGTATTGGGTATGTACAGAAACTCAGATAATTATCAAGTTTTGTGAATTGGAACTCAATATCATACATGAGAGAGTTCAAATTCGATAGAAATATCTGTGGCGGCATCTATATCGCCACATGCGTACTACGCATCACATTGACGTCACGCAGAATCCTGCATCGCGCAAGCAGAGTTTACCGCGTGACTAGCATTAATCGTCGATCACTAGCTCCCCAGACACGACACCCGCTGGTCGGAGGATCTTCCCTTTTCTATGGAGGATGAGTGAACTTTACTCCCTGTTCCTCATATCTCTATATATCTATAATGTCATTATGTATTTGCCCTCAGCATTTACAGTAAAATTTCGCAGTAGCTTTGGCAGTTTTCTATTAATTATGTGTTTTCTTTTTTATATGACAGTTATTTTCTTTCACAGTTACTCAGTCCGTTTCGAATCAATGCTGCCTCGTCCGTACGGCTCTATAATGTTCTGTACCGTGGGCGTGCTGCTGAGGAAGTTAGAGGGCGGTCTGCGCGGCGTGAGTCACGTGCTAGTAGATGAGGTATGTTGGATGATGTGGATGTTAGTGAATGTTGGCTCGTCCGAACGACTATACTTCAAAAGATACATATACAATTTAGAAAGCGTAGCAGTTATGGTACGGTCAGCGATAAAAGTCGATTATCACTTTGAATTTCTAAATATTATTGAGCAAAATATTTAATTAAAGTCGGCACAGAAGTACAATTTAAAGAATAATTTTAAGCTTTTCAACAACTAATATTTTTAGTTATATGTAGACTTTTTTTGCTTACTGTACCTATCATTATTTTTTATTGCAGTGTCTCCAAATTTTTGACAATGCAAAATGTTTGCTGTTTGTCCGTTTTTTTTTAATATTTTTTATTCAGCAAAACAAGTAAATCATCATCTGCCTAGCCTTTTCCCAACTATGTTGGGGTCGGCTTCCAGTCTAAGCGGATGCAGCTGAATACCAGTATTTTACATGGAGCGACTGCCTATCTGACCTCCACAACCCAGTTACTGGGTAATACGATACCCCTTGGTAAGACTGGTTGTCAGATTTTCGGGCTTCTGACGACCCGTAACGACTGTCAAAGATCCACGAATGACAGCCGGGACCAACGGCTTAACGTGCTTTCCGAGGCACGGAGGGGTCTTGGTATGTAAAGATGGTCACCCATCCACGGACCAACCGCGGCAAGCGTAGCTTAACCTGATCGATCGACCCGTGCGGCTGTTGTTATTTCAATTTTTCCACAGGTTCACGAACGCGACGCGGATACCGACTTCGCTTTAATCCTGCTCCGTGACATGGCGCATACATACCCAGATCTACGCATCATTCTCATGTCGGCGACCGTCGATACAACGCTGTTCACTAGCTACTTCGGAAACTGTCCTGTTATTGAGGTAACACGCCTGTAATCCCCGAAGTTTAAGGCAGAGGTGTACCTATAGACTACACCCACATTTCGCCAGTTGCCCCTTTACTAATAACCGTATTATATCAGACTAGCTTCTGCCCGCGACTTCGTCTGCGTGAAATTTCACACTCCCCCCATTCACCCTTTTAGGGGTGGAATTTCGAAAAACCGTTTCGCATTGAGTAGGTATCCACCTACTCTTCACAAAGAATCACACCCTCCAAATTTCAAGTCTCTAGGACCAGCGGTTCACGCTGTGCGTTGATATCAGTCAGTCGGGACTTTAAATTTTATATATATAGATAGACACCGATTTATCTCTTTCAGTCGTCAGTAAATTGACTTTCGAAAGAAGAAGACAAAGCGTTGTGTAACAATACATATGCTATACAACGTTTACTAGTAAGTGGGATAATGTTTAAGTCCCAAGTTTAACTATTGCGAGCCTCTTGCTATCAACCAGGCAAAAAAAAAAACTAAATAAAAACTTCAATCTTTTTTTTTACTACTGTGTTAACCGGTAATCGGCTTACTTTTGATTTGGTCTGATAGTAAAAGTTTACTACTTAATCCATTGAACAGGTTGATGCCTAAAGATAGTTGTTTAAAGGAAACAAAATAAGAAAAAAAAATACCGAAACTAATCACTACCTTCAACAGGTCCCAGGCCGCACGTACCCCGTAAAACAATACTTCCTCGAAGACTGCGTGGAACTGACCAAGTTCGTGCCTCCCGCCGACATGCGCAAGCGCAAGGCTTCCGGCAAGAAGACCAACTCGCGCGGGGAAGAGGAAGACGACGATGATGATGGTGCGTATTATATTATACAAGCGTTTTCCTGCGGTTTTACTCGCTACAGTTTTTATGTGTTCATGGGCTTGATTACTTTTGGATGTCTCAATCATTCCAAAGTAGTCTTTGCTTGTTCTTTGCGATCTTTTAAAGACAACCTTTGAATGAATTAAAAAGAGGAAGGACAGACAAATACTGTAGGTAGTCTGTGGTGTGTAGCTTTCTGAAGCTGCTTTTGAGAGCATACAATTTTAATGTTTGCATTCATTACTCAGTGGTGGCCCAGTGGTAATTTTTTTCGCGATGGCGATGTTGGTCCTATGGAGAAAGTTTGATGGTCTGTACCGTGACCGTACCACACCTTTCTGGTACATCCTGTACATAGTAAGTTACCGCAATATTCTACCAGGTATCTGGTGTGCAAATATTAATTGAAGGTATTATTAGTAAAAAAAAGTAGTAGTGCCTACAATGCAACACAAAAACTAAAGACAATATCCGAATATAAAAATTAAATTAAATGTTAAAATGCGAACCTCAATGGCGAACCCATGTATTACTTTCATAAGTAATTAATTATATAGGGTGACTGGTAATTAGTGACCGATTCTTTTGTTCTATATAATCTTAATTTACGTTATAATATTTTCGTCTAATATGTTTAGGAGTGGCCGACGAGCAAGAAGAGGATCTCAACAAGAACTGTCAACTCGGCAACAACTATTTACCGCAAACCAGCCAAACTATGTCCAGGCTCTCGGAGAAAGATGTAAGTAATACAAAATAATGTTTAATGGAAAAAATACGTACAGTCGTTAGTCGCACTTACTTGGCAAGGTTTTGGCGTAGTGGGTACTCCCACTGCGCCAAAACCGAACCGTCCACTAAAGTGTACATGCGCGAACTAACTAGATCGCGCATGTACACCTTACTGCAACAAAAAAAAAAACCTTTTATTGCTGTTATTGTTCTATGGCTATTGCCATATTTTTTTTAAACAAAGTTTTGTAACTACAAAATTATGTTTAAAGGTAAAAAAAATGAGATATTTAGTGGTAACGACGCGACGGTGGGAAAACGTGAAAAACTGAACTCTGCGTTTGTTTCGGTCTTCCCAGAGTAGTCGGATAGGAAACGCAGACCTCATCTAATTAAAAAAAAATGATTGAACGCATTTTTTACACGTTAACGTTTTTAGAAACCACCTTTAAAAAAGACATATTTTATTTGTGGAATAAAATTGACGTCTGACAGTTCTAGAATTGTAGTAGAACATAAACTCTCAAACATTCAAAATTTATTCGCAGGATAAGACTTATTCTAGGTATAGATAGTTCAACTCATCTGTGCGCGCGGCGCTATGTGTGGGTAAAGCGATAAGGACACGTTTTGCTCGGACGACGACTGCCGCGTCACTGCCACACACATTAAAGCTGTATAATTACAAGCGCACGCACACATGGCGCCGCGCGCACAGATGAGTTGAACTATCTGTATAAAAGTTTGGTAAAATTCGCCCTTACAGAAATAAATAATTTACTATTTACTTATGTTTTTGTTCCAGCTAAGCTTCGAGCTAATTGAAGCCATCCTCCAGTACATTCGCGACATCAAAGGCGACGGCGCCATCCTAGTCTTCCTCCCCGGTTGGAATCTAATCTTCGCGCTGGCCAAACATTTGTCCCAACACCGCGTGTTTGGCGACACTTCACAGTACGTGATACTGCCGCTACACAGTCAGATACCTAGGGAAGATCAGAAGAAAGTGTTTGTTACTCCACCACCCGGTATGACCAAGGTAAGTGTTCAAACATTTGCCCCAACACCGCGTGTTTGGCGACACTTCACAGTATGTGATACTGCCGCTACAGTCAGACACTGTCCTAGAACCAAAGATTCGAAGACATGTGACATCTACCAACTCGCACTGGGCTCTCGTGGTGGATTACGGCCCACTCCCTCTCACAGAGAGGAGGCCTGTGCCCCAGCAGTGGGAACATAATATGATATACATTATTGACGTATTTCGCCAGGTGATCCTGTCCACGAACATAGCAGAAACATCAATCACGATCAACGACGTTGTCTACGTCATAGACTCATGCAAGGCGAAGATGAAGCTATTTACGTCACACAACAACATGACCTCGTACGCTACTGTTTGGGCCAGCAGAACCAATCTGGAACAGGTAAGTTACATATTTTAGCCATATTGAGTAGTTTTTACCACAAGCATCTTTTATTTGTGTTGCAGTATTCTGATAGGATATCCCTAACCTATCAGAATACCAGCACTGCGACATTGTAGTATGTAAAATATTTACAGTA
Organism: Hydraecia micacea; assembly: GCA_914767645.1. NCBI lineage: Eukaryota > Metazoa > Arthropoda > Insecta > Lepidoptera > Noctuidae > Hydraecia > Hydraecia micacea. The sequence goes on from OU611798.1 coordinate 5,276,137, forward strand.
AAAATAAAATATTAATATAATAAAATTATTTTGTTCTGCAATACCTCCCAAGTTAATTTTTAAGACAAAAACTAAAGTCCGACTGCGGCAGATTTGCCAAAGATGTAAACAACAATGGCCGCTCGAAATTGAATAAAAATCGATAAACAAGAGTTTTTATTTTAAGTAATGTTAGTTTTCGTCTAAATCTCCGAGCTAACTAGACGAAAACAAGTAAATAATGTTTGTTTTCGTCTAAATTTCCGAGCTAATAGAAGAAAACAAACATTACTTAAAATAAATACTCCTGTTTATTGATTTTAATCAATTTTGAGCGGCCATTGTTGTTTACATCTTTGCCAAATCTGCCGCGACCGGACCTTAGGTAGATTGCGTATTGATAGTCTCTCGATTAGGTCCTACACTTGTTATGGAAGACTTTAATTAAACATCTACATATTTCACAGCGTAAAGGGCGTGCCGGTCGTGTCCGTCCAGGCGTGTGCTTCACACTCTGCTCCCGCGCACGATACGACAAACTTGAAGAGCACCAAACTGCCGAGATGTTCCGTACACCTTTGCACGAGCTGGCACTAAGGTAATAATGCTATTATATTAGGAATTGAGTACATTAAAACGAGATATCTTTTACTAAAAGGTAGAGTGAGAAAGAGACGATAATATTGGATATCGATCAATATAGTTTACATGTAAACTTCTGCGGGATATTAAGAGGAAATGCGATCAGAGAGACTTTTGAAAAAGCCTAAGTAAAAGTCATAATTCGAGGTTTGGCTCTCGCCTATTTTCTCCTCCGATATTGGACCAATTTAAAAGATATTTCATAAACTGAATAAGAAGGATATATACCGTGTTCCTATGTTTTTCTTTTTTCATTAATGGGCCTCTGTTGACAGCGGTTTTAATCGGCAATTTTGAGCATTTTTGGAGGGTTCTAGTGCTTATAAATATAAAGTATCATGAAAAAAGAAAACATACAAGACATACAAGTAGTTAATATTTATTATTCTCTAAAAAATCATTGCTTTATGGTCATTAACCAGAAAGAAAACACACGAGAGCGTTTCTATGGAGAAACGACCACCCGCATTTCCTCTTAAGCGACACGTTCTGAAGACTACTGTAGCTCTAGAGTAGTATTAAATGGACAATATAATGCAAAAAGGCAAAGTCAAATAATTTATTTCCAGTAGCCGATTAAAAGGCACATTTGAACATCAACATTTAGAAGAAAATAGAATTGATTCTAGTTGCTTCTTCCAAAAGGTAGTTTCGTGTAAAGAAGAATTTGCAACATGGGATAGCACAACATGGTTTTCGGACAGAATACTATGCTAAAATTAATTGTTATTATAATGATGCGCAATTCGCATGAAATATCGGTTATTGCTGATGGGGTCAAACACAAAACCATACGAAATTATTGCCAAATAAGTTTAACAGTCAGTCCTAAAGACATGACACCCTATCTTTCACCCAATTTCATCTAACAATGTCCTTACCTTTCCAGCATCAAGCTCCTCCGGCTAGGCAGCATCGGCCACTTCCTCTCAAAGGCCCCAGAACCTCCGCCATTAGACGCGGTGATCGAAGCCGAGGCGTTGCTACGAGAGCTGGGCTGTTTGGATGCGCACGACAATCTCACGCCGTTGGGGACTATCCTCGCTAAGTTGCCTATAGGTTAGTATACGCCAGAATTACTATTTATGCATTTTAGAATATGCATCATTTTTAACATGAATGATGTAACCAATTGATTTAAAAGAGTGTCCATGGAGTTTCTTGCCCGTTCTTCTCCATAGGTACCTACGCTTTGGAATGGGCAACTAGCTTCATCTTTCTGACTGACCGACCCCTTGACAGTTCAAAAGTGCCTGTAATTGGTTTAATTGAAATAAATGCTTTGAGTTTGAGTTTGAACGACATCATTTCAGCCCAAAAATGTCCACTGTTTTACATAAGCCTCCCCCAATCACCGCCACAATGACAAGTCCTAAGTTGGCCGTATCCAGCGAATCTTTGCGACCTTTACTAGGTCGTCAGTCCATATAAATGGCAGGCTTACCTACTATTTAGCTTCCAGATTAAATTTTTGTAGAATAGCCGAATTTTACTAGACAAATTCGCACGCGTTGTTGTTTGTCAAGATATTTCCTGCTTTGCGCGCCATTTTTTCCCTTTTACTTCATTGATAAACTCAACTTACATGACTCATTGCAAGAAAATGTGTATAAAAGCTCTTCATTTACTAAAGCAAATCCTGGCAAAATTTTCTATTAAACTATTTACAGGCACTTTTGAATTATAGAAGAGTTGGCCAGTTAGTCAGAAAGTTGAAACTAGCACATTCCAAAACGTAGATCTCTATGGAGAAGAACAGACAAGGACATTCTTTTAAATCAAGATATTACAAAATCATGAGTACACTACATACATACACTACGTACATTATCCTTGTTGCTTCTATATTTAAGGACAATATAAAAATATAAACATACGAATTGAGAACCTCCTCCTTTTTTGAAGTCGGTTAAAAAATGAAATGAAGAAACAATGCAAAATATAAGATTAAAAATAAGCACTCGCAGTTAAGAGATGACCAGTCTCAACCGGGCGTGCCCGTTCACGAACATGACGCGTGGATCAGCACCATCCAGTTTAACCTATACCCAATATAAAAAGCTCAAGTATTTTTTACCATAAAATTCTAAAAAATAACTCCAATTACTACTATTTTCTTCCGCAGAACCTCGCCTCGGCAAGATGATGGTCCTAGGCTTCGTGTTGGGCGTGGGAGACGCGCTCACTACTATGGCGGCTAACTCCACCACGTTCCCCGAGATCTTCGTCGTGGAGGGACGTAGGAGGCTCTCCAACCATCAGAGGGCGCTAGCGGGCGACCGTGCTTCAGACCATGTGGCTATGCTTAATGCTTTTCAGGTAAGGCGAAATAAGGTTTATAACATTTTTAGAAATACACACATCAAAAGTGTCTAGGGATCAAGCATTTTTATGCGGATTTCTTGAGATTGAGATGTGGCTTTGTAATAAATTTATGATTTTATAAATTTATATGGATCCTTTTTGGTGCATTTCATAATTTGAATCAGGAACTGTGAATCAAATTCGAGTAAAAGATGAAAATCAGCTGTCAATATTTTCCCTATAAAAACATACAACGCATTGAAGACATTATTAGTGCTACTGTTTCCCTACTACTGATTAAAACCAACGTTATTATGGAGCGGCGACGTCATTTAAGCAGGGAAGAAATGCTCAGAGCCGTGGGAATGATAGAAGTTGGTTCCCGGCAACGTACTGTGGCTTTAGCTCTGAATACAAGTCAGAGTGTTATCAGTCGACTTTGGACACGTTACCGAAGCACTGGTACCGTGGCTGAGCGCCATGGAGGACGGTATCGCTGCACCACACGGAGACAAGACCGATACATTCAAATCTTAACTCGAAGAGCTCCAACAATAACCGCCATGATGTTAGCCGTGAGGCTTCATCACTCTTCAGGGAACTTAATTAGCGACCAAACAGTCAGAAACCGCTTGCATGAAGTGAACCTTCATTCCCGAAGACCGCTACGGGTACCACCTATAGCAATGCACAATCGTAGGATTCGATATCAATGGGCTCTTGAACACAGAAATTGGGCAGAAGAACAATGGCGTTTCGTGTGCTTTTCTGATGAGTCTCGTTTTGGTATGAGACCGGATACAAGACGTATACGACACTGGAGAACCCCTGGACGCCAACAGCGATTAAAATCCTGCCAGGAAGTCCATCCTTATAGTGGTGGAACCATCATGGTATGGGCGGGTATTTGGATCGGCGGAAGAACTGAGTTGATTTGGATCAGAGGCAACCTCAACGCTCAAATTTATGCTGAGACGATTGTATCAGACGTCATCGTTCCTCTACAAGTGCAAATCGGTCCCTTATTTCAGTTAATGCATGATAATGCACGACCGCACACCGCAAGAGTTGTAAGACAGACTCTCGCCGCAGCTAACATCAATGTCCTGCCCTGGCCTGCTCAGTCGCCAGACTTGAACCCGATTGAGCATGCATGGGATATGCTACAGAGAAGAGCTCTGCCGAATATGGAGGGTATCCAGTCGCAAGAAGACCTTTTTTTGTTGTTGCAACGAACATGGGCTGCCATTCCACAGCGTGATTTGGATGAACTCATTTTGAGTATGCCAAACCGATGTTCTTGTGTTGTTAGTGTTCGCGGTAGAAACACGGATTATTAATTGTTTAAGTTACCCAATAAAATTTTAAAGAAAACTGTTATTTCAGTCTTTTTTTCGAACTTTTGTGTTAGTGGTTCAAATGTCAAAAATCCCTTTATTAGGAAAATGGCAAATTTCTTTATTAATGCAAAGGTGACTTGGTTTATCGTTACTGTGACAAACGAAAACACTTTATTTGATGAATCCTTAAAGAAAATTTTAATTAATATCAATCAGGAGAAAAGTTATTGCAAAAATATATGTTGATCCCTAGACACTTTTGATGTGTGTATATGCTAAAAAAGTAGCTTTGCTTCGAAAATCTGGACATGGAACGGTTTTCAGGCAATACCTATTTAAAACAAAGCATGATTAGGTAGATATTAAGATGAATTTTCTTAGATTGCTAACATCAGAGAGCAGTGTTGGCCGAATGGTATCGGCCCCGACTTAGTTTATAGGTCGTAGGTTCGAACCCAAAGAGGCGCTTTACTTTGTGTAAATAATTTCAACACGGCGAAAGAAAAAAATCGTGAGGAAACCGGCATGTCCTCTAAGCAAAAATTTGAAGACATATGACATCTACCAAACCCGCACTGGGCCCGCGTGGTAGATTATAGCCCACTACCTCTCACAGAGAGGAGGCCAGTCTCCCAGCAATGGGAGCATTATAGGCTGATTATGCTTGTGCTGCTAACATCAAATAGTAAGGAATTAAACGGGAAAGTGATGGCAGTTCAATCTCTTCTCAGTAAAATAAAAAGGAGAGATGCAGAACTCTTCTCTAAGTATGCTACAAAATAACCCGACGTACCCTACTATGAACGAAAATAGTGTGAATACGTTGCATATTTGATTTGCTTATCTTATATATAAAATTCTCGTGTCACAATGTTAGTTACCATACTCCTCCGAAACGGCTGGACCGATTTGTATGAAATTTTGTGTGCATATCGGGTAGGTCTGAGAATCGGCTACAATCAATTTTTTTTTTTTGCAAAACGACGTTTGCGGGGTCAGCTAGTTTATTTATATTATCGTTCGCGTTGTTGCGACATTATTTTATAAGTAAAACTTAATGTTTTATTTATTACAGATGTGGGAAAGAGAGCACGCAAAGGGTGAGGACGCCGAGTTGAGGTGGTGCGAGTGGAAGGGAATACAGCAGACTACCATGAGGGTCACGTCCGAAGCCAAGTACCAGCTCACTAGTGAGTATGACTTGGATTATGTGTAGTGGTAGCTTTAGTAGGTGTAAGACAAGGTGTAGGCGAAAGAAAAGGAGTGAATGATAGAGGTAGGCGAAAGACAAAGAGTGAATGATACAGTGACCACTGATTGGGGAGAATCGGGATAAAATATCCTATGTCTTAATCCAGGTCATGGTCTACCCATGTGCCAAATTTCTTCCAAATCCATTCAGCCGTTTGAGCGTGAAAGCGTAACAAACAAAAAATCTAATCTATTTTTATTTTATAATATTATTAGTTTAGGAAAATAAAAATCTTTCCTCTGCGCCACCTTAGCTGTAAGCCGTTGTAAGATATTTTTAACCCCCGACGCAAAAAGAGGGGTGTTATAAGTTTGACGGGTCTGTGTGTCTGTCTGTGGCGTCGCAGCTCCTAAACGAATGGACCGATTATAATATTATGGTAAACTTATGAATATGAATAATTAGGTCCTGTAAGCTGATGATAAAAATAATACTTTATTTTTTCAGATATTCTTACAACGTCCATCGGTTTTTCTGAAGAGTGCTGCGTGCCTCAACGCTGGCACCCGACGGGATCCGACCCCACACTGGATCTAGTGATATCTCTCATGTGCATGGGACTGTACCCTAACGTGTGTTTGCATCAGGGGAAGAGGAAGGTAAGGAGTTATATCTGAAGAGAATGCACATGTGGCAGATTCTTAACTGTTTCAATAGTGCTAGTCACTCTGAAATCAACGTAATTACCATTAAAATAAAGTTGATATTTGTTTAACTTGAAATAATATTAATTTATTTATTTATTTAATACTTTAAGCACAAATGTACAGAGGCGGACTTAATGCCATAGGCATTTTCTACCAGTCAACCTTAGGGTGATGCAGAGACAAACAGTGGTAGGTGCAATCCTGAACATTGAGGAATAAATATTTTAAATATAAACATACGCATAAACTTATTAAAACTATGAATATAATAAATAAATATACATAAATACACGAATATACTTACTAAAATAAAAAGAAATAAGACAAACAATGAGAAAATATTACCGTTGTGATGATACTGCCAGCTTCTTGCGAATGTGCTCACGAACCTTAACTTTAAAGGATAATCGGTTGGTTGCCATCCTGATTTCCTGGGGGAGCGCATTCCACAGAGAGATAGACTGAACGAAGAAGGAAGAGTGAATGAAGTCTGTGCGGTGAGTGGGACATTGGAGAAGACGATTGTGTGATGAACGCAGATTTCTATTGTGGTTGGCGCAAATGTATTGAAAGTGAGGGGCTAGATAACCAGGGGAAGACGGAGAATCAAGAAAAGAGAACAAGGTGGTCAGCGCCCTTAGCTCTCTGCGCTGGCGTATGGGCAACCACTTTAGAAGCGACCGATGCGCAGAGACATGATCATATTTACGCAGATTGAAAACGAATCGAATGCAGTTATTGAGAAGACGGTCAAGTTTGTTGAGGAGATCTGCATTCAGGTCGTAGTAGCACACATCACCATAATCGATGATAGGGAAAATAAGGGACTGCACAAGCATTGTTTTCGTACTTGAAGGTAATAATTTTTCAAACGGTATAGAGCCCGCAGCGTTCCAGTAACCTTCTGGCTCACCCTAGCGACTTGAGTCCTCCAGTTCAGGGTACAATCAATGTGCAAGCCTAGGTCCTTCACGTCAGTACCAAAAGGAATGATCTTACCATTGAAGAGAACTGGCTGCAAGGTTGTATCATCTACCTTGCTAACACTACGAGAACTGCCAATGATGAATGATGATGAATTTGAAATATAAGTTTGAATAGACTTTACATAAACATCATGATCATTCTCTTGCCCTTATCCCAGTTTATTTGGGGTCGGCGGCGTAACATTTCTTTCTTTTTCTATTCGTCTCTTATTAGCTGTTGTCATCTTAGTTCTCGCCATAACATTTTTCACACAGTCCATCCATCGTTTCTTTGATCCACATTCATACTTCAACACTTTCCTCACGTCATTTTACGATTTGCTTTGATTGAAGGTCAAAATAAAAAGTAAAACAAACCCTCTCCGCTTTCCATTATTCTCGTCCCCTTTATAGCTATAACATCTTACATACAGTCAATCCATTGTTTCTTTGGTCTTCTTACTCTTATAGCCACATTCATCAAAACTTCACTTTCCACATGATATTTTACGATTTGCTTTTGATTAAAGGTTAAACAAGCCAACCCTTCTCCGCTTCCCATTGTAATAACACCCTAGCTATACACTGCCCTTTTAAAAAAGAGCGGCACGAGCTCCTCCTGGTATGAGCTTTGTATTTTATACTTGTTTAGTTCACCGTGTCTCAATAGATGGCGCTGTACATTTACGTCACGTTTCTGAATCGCGGTGTCAAGATCCTCCGTCGTTTGGTTGGGTCACTTGTATTGAGCGTGTTTGGTATCTCTGATTTCCCTTCAAAACGCATAAATCTTTCGCCTTTTACTAAAGATTTCCGTGGAGGGGAACACTCAAATGAGTCTTATGCATTTTTGAAATACTCTGCTTAGGCAGAGTTTATTAATACATAGAAAAGAATAGAAAAAAAATTAATAATGAATGAATACTTAATTACTTACTACAGACAGACAGAGTTCGATATACCTGTAAAATATAGTCATGAATCATGATGAGTTTGAATAAAAAATCTTTCATGCATGTATGTACTTAGCATTACATTTTGTGTAAACTAATCATTCGTACATTTTGGGATTCTGTATCAATTCGGTATAAATAGAACTATTCACATTACGCAACCCAATTTTTAAAACTGCCTCGTTGGTTCAGTAATCGGGTTCGATTCCCAGGTCGGGCAGTGTTTTTCTATTACGATTTTATAAGTAACAACCTGACCCGCTGATGGCAATAGGCTCGCCCCCCACGGCCAATTTCAACTTTAATCATTTTACTTTATTTTGTCTAAAATTATCAAAACGTTGTAGCTACCTATTTAATGATGCCCAAGATACAGGCTGTGCTAGTTTGGGACTAACGATACCTCCATATTGTAATTTTAAATGTTGAAATAAACAATTTTTACTTTTTTAACCTATTACATGGGACTTAAACATAATTTGCGAAATGTGGGTGAACTGAAGTGTACCTACACTTCTGGGATGGCGTCTTGTTCTGTTATGTCATCTCTTGAATAATAATAATTTACTCATTTAAAATTTTAATCATTTGTGTTATATTCCCCAGGTCCTGACAACAGAAGGCAAGCCGGCCCTAATAGCTAAGACATCAGTGAACTGCAGTAATCAAGAACAACGCTTCCCCTCCCCGCTGTTCGTGTTCGGCGAGAAGGTGCGCACGCGCGCCATCAGCTGCAAGCAGACTACCATGGTGGCGCCGCTGCATGTGTTGCTGTTCGCTAGCAGGAAGGTGGAATGGGTATGTTGAAGAGTCTTCTAACTTTTATAGGCTTGGTTTTGTCTTTTTTTAATCATAATGGCGGATTTTAGACGTCACTAAGTAATGTCTTGAAAAAACTTTTAGTACTATGATCATGTGGGGTATCAAAATGAAGGGCTTATGGGGCTTTACAGGACCTAAACGCAAAAAACGCAAGTTTTAGAAACAATAAAAGTATATGATAAACTACAGTAAAAAAACTCAAAAAAATATATGATATTCTTCAGGATAAATGCTAGGAAGATAGTGTGTTGAAAACATAATACAACTTATTTGGTACGATAGAAAAAAATCATGAAGATACCTCTAAAAACTTTTTTTTTACAACAAAATTCATACTAATATACATACAATCATTATGATTTTTTGTCAGATTATTCTACAAGCAACATACTAAAACTATAGTGTTTTAGTTTTTTTGTCCAATCACTAGATTTTTCGTAAATCGATAATTGCTTCATATTTTGCAATAAATTACCAGCGTTGTGGCATCGCGCTTCTCTTTCTTTTCTATGCAGTCCGACAAAGACCGCGCTTTAGGTCATGTAGTCCTCTTAAAGAGACGATGCCAAAAAATTACTTATTGGTTAAAAAAACCAACACGCTAGTTTTATAATATGAGTAGGTTATATTTGGAAAAGTAAATAAGTAGGTTGATGGCAACAAACTCGCCCCCTAAAACAAGTATCTTATAACTTGCGGTTATTGCCACATTTTATCTTTTCTCTACTTCTACCTACCCCCTTACATGAAACGTACAGGTGCGATGTTATGATTATGGGTTGTAATAAGTTGCACACTTGCACAAAAAAACCGTTGCCATCTAAAATTATACTGAGCTAAAGCCATTTTTTAATTTATATTTTTACCGACTTTAAAAAAAAAGGAGGTTATCAATTCGACACGGTATGTATGTAATATTATTGGAACTGCGTTATATTCACATATGACAATTTACTCGTATTAGGGCTTCCAAACAAATATACAAAATTTTATAGACGTATGTATGTATGTTTGTCCACGCATTTCTCCGCAACTATTAATCGGATCGAGACCATTTTTTTATTGGCTTTCATTCACTTCAACTTATGGAACAGTGCAAGCTTCATCAAAATTGATTCAGTAATTTTCAAGATATGGACTAATACGTATCGGCCTGGCTTATTGATACGAGGTACGGGTGTAGACGTGTAGTGTCAAAGGGAAAACATCTCAAAACCCTGGTCAAATTCTAGTGCAATATTTACAACAATACTATTACCTACTTATTACAAACAAATATTCCAGTTTTTACTTAAAACTAAAAAATACGAAATAAAAAAGTAATTTTAAAAAATTAAATCGACTTCAAAAAGAAATTAACTCAAAATAATGAAATAACTTTACTTTCGGAAGTCGGTGACAAAAAACTAAAACTATAAAAAAATACAGATCCCAAGACACCAATTTCCGAAATTAATGTTATTTCATAATAATTATGAGTTAATTTCTTTTTGAAGTCGATTTTTTTTTTTTAATTACTTACTTTTTAAGTGTCGAAGTGGCTACGCTTTCGTCTTTCGGCTGAAATAAAAATTATAATAAACAATTTCTCTTATTTTCTTAATGTGTTCTTAATTTTAGATCGACAACGTAGTCCGCCTAGACAACTGGCTGAACTTCGAGATGAACCCGCGCGCCGCGGCGCTGGTGACGGCTCTGCGGCCCGCCATCGAGAAACTTGTGGAGCGGGCTGCGGCCGAACCCGATGCTGCACTGCAGTTCACTCCTGCCGAGACAAAGGTAGCTAGATAATTTATGACTATCCTAAGAGTCGATACACGAATAAAAACCCCTTTTGTCAATTTATAATTTAATTGGGAGAATCTTCGATCAACAATAGCACTAGATTATGGATTAGGCATAAAAACATCGCTCAAATGGCCGCAATTGCATATAACTTGATTGTAAACCTTAACTTTCAAACATAAAGTTTGTTATCGTTTGCAATATAATTGCTAATTTGATCGAAAAGTAAAAAAAAATACGTTCAGTATTTTTTAAATAAGAACATAAATATTTATGGAAAAATAAAACATAATTTCTAAGCAATACGGTTAAAAAACCATGTTGTAAAGTAAGACTACAACTTTGTAGTCATAATTTTCCGGCAGTTTTTGATGCGCTTGTTGGAAATCTAGTACTATTGTTGATCGAAGGGGAGAATGCTTAAAATAATTGAAATATTGGTCTGTGCGACTATAAAAGTAGTTTTCGTGGCGCGAAACTATTCGACGACTATTCTATTCTATTTTTTTTAATGAATGATGGTTCAAAGAATGTTGCAATACAACTTGAGAATTTGGGATGTGAATTCCGATGCTATCATAATCGCCAGAGTATAAATCTCGTAATCATAGTTTAAAGTAAGAGATAAATAAATAAATACTTAAAATCTCTTGAATGCACAGCTACAGCAAATGAATACATCACATCACATTTTCTTGTAATTTCCGAGAGTAATCATAGAAACCAAGACCTAGCTTCGTCCTTCGAAAAATGTCTCTAGCAAAATCTTTCCCACAGGTCATCGACTGCGTAAAGTCGCTATGCCTCATCGAAGCAGGTGACTACAACATCGAACGCGAATGCGGCGCACCAACCTTCAGACCGGACGTAGCCAAGAGAGGGAACAGGGGCTGGGGCACTACTGGGCCCCGCGGGGGAGGCGGCATGGGAGGGGGCTTCGGTGCCAACCCAGGCTTCGGCGCCAACCCAGGCTTCGGCGGCAACCGTGGAGGCTTTGGCGGCAACCGTGGTTTCGGTGGCGGCGGCGGCGGAAACAGAAGCGGCTTCGGCGGTGGAAACTCAGGCTTTGGCGGAGGAAATCCAGGCTTTGGTGGCAACCAATACGGCTTCGGCGGTAACCAAGGCGGCTTTGGCGGCGACCAAGGCGGGTTTGGTGGTAGTGGCAACGGTTTCGGTCGAGGTGGGTTCGGCAACCGAGGTGGTTTTAGAGGGGGATTCAGGGGTAGAGGCCGTGGTAACTGGTGAATATTCCATTCCTAATTAGTAGTACATATTTTGTGATCATTCTATTGTAAGTAATAAAACTATTGTGCGTAATTTTGGTTTCATTTATTGATTAAAACACTAATAAGAAAAAGTGTAATGATTAAATACAGTGGTTGAATAATGGAAATTAAAAGCTGATGGAAATAAAAAAAATAATGTCTTGATGATAGCATTTTATAATTGAATTAAAATCCTTGCAACCCATTCATACGCTTGGCGATCCAGTAAATCAATGAAATACTGCCGTATGACAGGGCCGTAACAATTTGAAATTATAATAAGAACCAAATCTACGACTAGCGATGGCAACTATGACCATCAAAGAAATTGGCGCAATTTCAAACAAAAAAGGCCACAGCATAAAAAAATTGGCCCACGAGCCAAAGCCTTCGTCATTCAACCGGGTTTTGGACGACGATCAGTATAAAATCTCTATCTGGAGCTACCATCACTTCACTTTTCTTGCTGCGTATTCTCAGAAACGTCAGATCATTCGTGGGATCTAGATCTCTTACTACAGCCTTCGCTTTGTCCACCAAGGACGTCATAAGACCCGCATATTGCACTGAAACATGGTTGTCCAACGTAGTCTTGATCGGTATACCTTCACCGTTCACCACTATGACTCCTGCTACTCCTCTGTGCAAAGCTAGCTTGCGAACTGTCTCTTCGGCCTCGTTTGCCATTTTTTTGTGTAAAAACTAGACTTTTATGACAAGAAATACCTTCAGAACTTTTAGTCCAGAAATAGCGACTGTTTATTAGGCTATCCTATTTTTTGTGGCAATTCTATTGTCAAAGCGCAAATTAGAATTACAATAATTGTTTTTGTTGTCGTCTAAATGGCCAGTAGGTACTTTTGAAACACCCGCGAAAGGAGGTTCGTTTCAAACCTTTTAATATAACACTCGTTTTATTAAGGTTTTATCTGATGGAGTGTGTGCGTTATCGCTCAATAAAACTTTGATTAAGCCATTCTCAGGGGTCGTAAAAATCAACAATTCATTTGTATTGTTGACACGCGTAGTTGCTGTGCCAACGAGTTCTGTTGCCATGATATGAAGGTAAACATGTTGAAATAAAACCTGTTGTTAACCATGTTGTATTGATAAAACCAATGAGATATTGAGTAAATAATTTAATGTCTTTGGATAAAACAAAATGGCGAGGTTAGTTCCGATTTTAACGACGCGCCACTAAAACCTTGTAGCGTTGTAAATTATACATAGAATAGCTAGGGAATACTTTAACATGAAAAAAAATCAAATAAGCATCACCTTTGTACCTATTTTTCTGTTCTGTTCTTTCTTGTCTGTTTATATATGTGTGTACATAAATAGTAAAATAAATAAATACAACCCGCAAGAGATAACTTGAGACTTCGCTCGGATGACGTAAGCGCGCGATACTGAGGCGTCGATGGCGAGAGCAAGCCGAAACGGATAAACTGCGTTGACTAAGAGTAGGTACATTACACAGAGTACATTATAAATACAATACATTATATATATATGGTGTGGACTGCCACACTGCATGTTCGCGAGTTGAGCGAGCGGTAACAGCGCGGGGGTTTGCCGGTCGGGAACAGTCGAGAAGGGCCGCTTGGGTCTCAAGTTAACTCTTGCAGGTTGTATATTCCGAAAAGATAGCCAGACCAAAGGAGCCATATAGCCATTGTATGTAGTCTGCCTGCTTATAGCAACTACTGTGCCTTGGTCCCGCGGCATGTTCCCAATGTCCCCTAGATAAGCCTTTATTGAAAATTTTGGTCACCCTAAAATAATAAAAGATTGAATATTTAATAAATTATACATATATTTTTATTATTTTATGTAATTTTTGTTCCTATTATTTGGGAAAACTATAAATCATAATAATGTTTGCAAATCATAGAATTTTAAAATCTAAAAATATGGCAATAAGTAATACTATACTACTATAGAACATTATAAGTAAATTGGCAGTGATTGTAAGTCTTGTGTGATTTAAAAGCTTTTGGTTCAACTCTCACTAGAAATATCTTGGCCCTGTTGTTTCATAGTTTCTACTTGCAAGTACAGAGGCATTCTCCCACTTCTGAGTTTTGCTCTTTTATGCACTTTTAGCTGATGTTTCATCATCTGCTTTCTATAACCAAATGCTTTCCCACAAATGTTACAAACATGGTCTTTTATCCCCGTATGATCTACTTTATAGTGAAGCTCCAATTCCCGTTTAGTATAAAACCCTCGACCGCATGTTTCACATTTAAAATCATGCTCTCCCTTATGTCTCAATGCATGTTTGTTTAAATTACTTTTATTTATAAATCTTGAAGGGCATTGTGTACATTGGTATGGTTTTTCACCAGTGTGAGAGCGCATGTGCATTTTTAGGGATTCACTGAACCTTCCTTTGTACGGACAAAGAGAACATTTGAAGGGTAGTTTGTAGAAATGTGTCAATCGGTGACGGGTGAAATGTCCCTGCATTATGAAGTTTTTCCCACAAATATCACACATATACGAGGCCTTGTCTCTGTGTAATGCTAAATGCTTTTTAAAATACAATTCTGCATAAGAGTTGTTGCAGACAGGACATGTAATTTTCCTATTCTCATGTTCCTCAGTCATTCTGTGATCATCATAGTCTTTGAATGTATCAAATGTTATTTCACATTTTTTACAATGGTATGTCCTCTTTTTACTGGTTTTGCGTTCCTCATATTCCCAGGAGTTGTCGCCGTCCTCAGGGTAATTGAATGTATCATCAATACCAACAGTTAGCAAATCTTCAGGAGGATGTTTTAGAATTTCATCAGACTGTTGTGCGCTTTTCCTAAACTCTATGGCTCCAAGAAGAAGGGTGTTGCATGGCTCACATAAGTACTTGGGATACGGGTCATCTATTCTTACTTCAATGCCGGCAAATGTTTTGAACGATTCGGAAAGGTCTTCCGCTGTTTTGTTCCCGTGGATTGGTATGCAACCTTCTTTAAGGCAAACCCTGCATACGCTATCGTGGGTATGTTCTTTCTTTATGCTGATTTTTCGCCCAGAGTTTTCGTCGAGCGGGATACTATTGCAGGCCGAGTCATCCCCTGCGCTCGTACTTCTGCCATTCATCTGTTTGCAATGCAACATTTTTAACAGTAACATTGACAGCGACATATTGATTTTTGTTTTCAGCGACACGCTGATTTTGCTGTTGTGAGAAAATCAGTAAAATTTTATAATTTCCTTGCTTTCTTTTGCTTTTGTTTTTCACAGCCTCCGAGTTGTAGGGAGAAACTGTCAAAATATCACTAAATCACAAACAAATACTGACTGTCAGTGTCACTGTCACAGGACACAGGACATAGGTTCTAGCCATGTTCTAGCAATAAAACGCCGTCACTTTGTTGTAATCACTATTGTTATTATATATAAATAAACGATCATAATGATTTTGTCCGAATTGTCCAATTCATATTTCGTGGAAAGAAAATATTTTTTGACTATAATATAATGCGAGTATACCCTCTAAACGGAACGGAACGTTGTCTGTCAAAATTGTTCTAGTTAAGTCAGTCAGTCAGTTGTCACTGCACTGTCAAAATAACCAAAACTAAAGTAAACATGAGGTTATCTTAAATAATAGAATACTTCTTAATAAAACAGCTATTATTGAAAACATCACTTGAAATAGCTATTAATACGAAAGCCAGAAGTGTAAAACATGAACGCGATCAGGGTAAGGCACCTCCAACGTCAATAAACATAGAACATGTCTTCTGCCGAAATTTTACCATTACTAAGTACTTATGCTTGATTTTTAGAGTTTATGGCGTTCAGCGCCCATGATACGAGGTGCCCTAGCATCCAACTACGCTATCCGACCTCTTTCGGCAGCCACAGTGGTTCCTATACAGAAGCCTATCGAGCCAGTCCCATCGACGACCGTGGAACTAGACAAGTTATATAAACGGGTTGAGCTTGAAATGCGGGGCATCGACCCCGCGGTACTGCTGAGTTATACCTGGTTCTGTGTTGCAGCAGCCTCGCATTTGGGTATTGAAGTCACTAAGAGGTATGTTTTGAGGTTATTCTTTATTCCTGAAGGATTTGTTATATCCTTGCATTATATAAAGAACTGTCGTATATTTATTCAAGCAACTTTGTTGGAGTACAGTATAGTTACATACAATCGTCATTTTAGGTACTGTTCATTTATTTTCCTGCAGCACCGTGGTTGCAAGAAGAATAATTCATTGTTATTATTAAATTACAGTTGGGCACTGCGAAAAGCAGAAAAAGAAAGGCACACCCTTCTCCGCTGCGTCCACATTTACAAGAAGCACAGAGTCCAATACGAAATAAGAACATACTTCAGATTCATACATCTTCAGAGACTTACGGGCTCCACATGCGACACATATTTAGAGTACATTCAGAGAAACCTTCCAGAAGGTTGCGCCTTAAAGGTTACGAAGGTCGAATGCCAGAAGCTACCGGAACATATAACACCTCCTACCAATGAATAAGATTAAGTTTGTATTGTAGAATTAGAATAAAATATGATATAGTATGCATTTATTTTATTTCAATATTGTTAAAACTGTAAAATTGAGCATTGATCGGATTGTTTGAGTTCAGTAATGTACAGAGGCGCCTGCATAGATTGGTTCCCAGTTCATTAAAATACCTTAGAAAAGGGAATCGGTGACAAAAATAAATACCAACTGTATTTATTTGTCTGTACAATATATTAAAGTCTGACTGATTATAATAGCTCTAAAATTAGGGCCATATTTGAAATTTGACAATTATTTTTTATGTAAAAGTAAGCACAGAAGATAGCAGTTGAAGAATATTTTATTATTTAAATGCATCTAAAAGTTCATAAGTTCAAAACATCTATTGTTAACTTCATTAATATTAAAAAGTTATTCTTACATAAAAATAGGTAATTCACAAGGTTGTTTACACATTATAACTAAGAGCCATATTCCAAGATAGAACAGCATAAATCTTGATTTAAAATTATATTGTGAGTAGTATATGGATGTCTGTATATTTGAAGATATTGTCAAAGTTGTGCGATACACCTCTGGATGAGGGACACACAGAAGCTGGAAGTATGGCGGAAGAAAGGGGAGGCCTATACCCAGCAGTGAGTGATTCCGGGCTGAAATGATGATGATGGGTACCTAGATCATCATCATCTGCCTAGCCTTTTCCCAACTATGTTGGGGTCGGCTTCCAGTCTAACCGGATGCAGCTGAATACCAGTATTTTACATGGAGCGACTGCCTATCTGACCTCCACAACCCAGTTACTGGGTAATACGATACCCCTTGATAAGACTGGTTGTCATACTTTCGGGCTTCTGACTGTAACGACTGTCAAAGATCCATAAATGACAGCCGGGACCAACGGCTTAACGTGCTTTCCGAGGCACGGAGGGGTCTCAGTATGTAAAGATGGTCACCCATCCACAGACCAACCGCGGCAAGCGTAGCTTAACCTGATCGATCGACCTGTGCGGCCGTTATTATTTAGCCACGGACCCCTATATGGAATGTACGGTACCTAGATGGAATGAGCATATATATCAGAAAGGTGTCGTCAAATTTAACGGGGTAGGGGAAGACCAAAGAAACGATGGATGGAATGTGTGAATGATGATATGGTTAGAAATGGGGTGACTACCGAAATGATGTCTAATAGAGAAGTATGGAAAAATATATGTTGCGTTGCGCCGACCACAAATAAATTGGGATAAGAGCAGGAGAATGATGATGTGTGGTCAAATTAATGGTGTGGCACAGACAATCAAACTGAACAATTTACTCCATGAGAACAACATTTCCATCAAGAAAAAATAATCAGTAATTTATAGTTTTGAATCAAGGTTCATACTCGAGCATTTGAGCATCATTCTGGAACATGAGCATGAGCACGGGCACTCATTTTTTTTATCAGTGGCAGGCACACGCACACCTCACAAACATACTAGGAATTTCATTTACTACCTAATTTCATACAACATTGGTCTAAACATTTATCTATTCTAACAGGTAAAGATTAGTACCTACATAAGGCTCATAACAATGAAACAAAGATGTAGTTTTTATTTAGATATCTAAAAAGACATAGTTTTTTTTCATATTACATTGAGGCACATGCCATACAAACATAGGTCATAAAATAGACTATAATAATAAAAGTACAACTTTTTGAAAACTACTTTCAAAGCCATTACAGAGCAAACATTTTAAGTTACAAGTTACACTTAAAACTCAGTCAACATTTTGGCAATTTAGGGTGGATTTCACCAATGAAACTTGAAACTATCAGAAGACCAATTCATGTAATTAAAAACATTCAAAATCTAGTCGCAATCTCATCTCAGCAACAACCAATGTCAAAAACATGTAGGAAAATTAGAGGTACTTTTCTTAGACAGAGACAGGTGACTGAGAATGTGAATGTTCTTAAAATTATGAGAATTGCCCCTCAGGACATCTAAACTGTGGTCAAGAGCTGTCGAGTGTCATCATTTTAGGGGACAGTGCTTTTGAATGGTGTTTAGTGCTATACTGATCGCATTCAGTTTCATTGGTGAAATTGGCACTTAATATCTCTTTGGCAAAGTTGTGCTTACATTCTATTCATATTGCTGATGTTTACACACTGTGACAATGAAGAGTATAGCAAATGCTAACTCTAAAGCGTGAAACATCAACATTACAGCACACCAAATGTACTCTAAACGGAGTATGTATGTCTGGTATATGAGGAAATAGCATACACCTATCGCTGAAGGTATTGTCAGCATTACAGAGAAAAACACTGGTACTTCTGAAAAGGAAAAAAAAATTGTTAGTTTTGTTTTTCGCTGACAAGGAATTTTAAGAAATTACGTAGGTGGATGAAGCCTTTAAGAATCTTGTAAGTAAGGAAGGAATAATTCTATTAGTTTTTCTTAGTTTACTAATTTTATCTGGACCCAATTGCCAGGAAATGAGGTTCCTAGTAAGACATTCAGTTCAGTCAGTACCAGTTGGCTTATCAGTAAAAATACTTACTTTTACTGGCTAAATTTCCTCTTCTTCCCAAGAATATACGAACAACTTCCACAAGGCATAGCGCACTAAATATCCCAGCTTCGGTTAATAATGCATTCTCTGGGTAAGAAACATTGATGGCTTTCAAAATGCCCATGGCCACTTCACACACGAAAAACATCCCAAGATAAA
Organism: Hydraecia micacea; assembly: GCA_914767645.1. NCBI lineage: Eukaryota > Metazoa > Arthropoda > Insecta > Lepidoptera > Noctuidae > Hydraecia > Hydraecia micacea. The sequence continues at coordinate 5,295,311 of OU611798.1, forward strand.
AGCTGTTCAGGTATAACAGTATCTCATAAGCTAAACTAGAATTAACATTAGTCACTTTGGACATTTTCCTGAAGGAATCAATGATTACGGCTGTTTTGTTTACTTTTGTTGACGTTAATACTTTTTGTTTATTTGATCGACCGCCGCCTAGACAACGGGTTACCGCCACCGGATACGCAAGTGACGTAGACTGACGTACGGTAAACTGTCAAATGTAATATCCAATAAAAAAATTGCGCGCGCATAATACTTGTATTGATTTCCGCGTTTCGAAACATTAGAACGAAATCTAAATGAAAATAAGAAAAGTTTATTAACTTTTACTTACAATTTCTTTTAATTGTTTATAAGTATTTATTTTAGAAGTTGAAGCTCTTGACGAAGTCTCAAGAAAAGTAATGAATTATCAAATCAAAGATCAATTAATTTTTGATGCCATTTAGTTTGTTGTTAGGATATTTATTCGTATTTTTGTATCTACATTTGTATACTTAGTTAATATCAAAAACAATACACATTAAATGAAAACGAATCTACATTACTTAGTTTAATTGATATTCAAAGTGAAAAAATTAAAACGAAAAACTTCCTCATGCCATATATCCATAAAGGCTCCCATTCATTAGCGAATTCTTTCCCCGCTTCGTTTACGCACTTCATTGCGTGCGCGCACGGTCGAGTGCGTTCGTCCGTTACCCGTGTCCGTTATGCAACGAATGCAGTACCTAGGTAAATGCACTATCAAACGTAAATGCTTATACGAAATCGGAAAGTTTACCGAGTAGGAAGAGTAATGAGGAAGTAGTACCTACCTGTCCGATTTGTGGCAGCTGGCAATTTCTACTAGCACATGTAAGTAGTGTGAAGGTAGGTACCTACTTTGCGATTTGTGGTAGGTATTGAGCTTGATCACCCTGACTAAAGGTAGCAGCAGGACACCGTGTGGTTTTAGTCAGTAAGAGTCTGACAGACCCCTCCACCCACCTCAGGGTGGTGGACATCCATGAGGATTTCCACAAGAAAAAAAAAACAAAGGTATTGAGTTTGATGGTTTTGATGGTTGATTCAAATTCAAATTAAAAATATTTTATTTCATATAAACCTACATGGACACTTATGGGACGTCAGAAGCGACCATGTGCGTTCTCCCTAGCCCTACCTACCTACATACGGCGGCGCTAAAACCTGCGGGGTAATTACGTAACACACTATCAGTAGCAATGGCTTTAATTTTGACAGTTCAACAACATTCATTGTGTTATTTACGTTGTTGAGCAGACAAATTTTTCGAACATATGAAGCAATGGATTAGTAATATCCTTCAAAATGATTCAGATTGTGATTGAAAGTGTGTTACGCAATTAGGGTGTTATTTATCGTCCCAAAGTAGGTACCTATTAGCCACACTAGAGTCAAAGTTTTATTTACTTTCTTAATAGTTATAATTATGATTGGCTTAGTTTAGATCCTTCTAAAATGGTTTCTACCATCTAGCATGTACAGTAAGACATTCAAGGGTTTATATAAAAGTTAAGAGACGTTTAAAGGTCAAAAATGTATGGTTATATAAAAATGTATGGTTATATAAACATGTATGGTTATACAAAAATGTATGGTTATACAATCGCCAATCAATACTTGACTTTCATTGACGTTTATGAATCAAACCTCGCCTTGTTGGGTTTGTAATTAAGATATTATTTTCTTTCCTTTCATATACCTAGGTAAAAATTATTAGGAAAGGTAGGATCATATCTTCACTCTCTATCTTTTTATCTTCTTCTGGTGCCGTGAAGTTACCTACCTAACGCATTAACGTAACTTGTATTATCTGCACGTATCTAGTATCTACGCTACGGTCGAACAAGCTATTTGGTATACAGGTAAAAATATTCATCTTTCCACTACACTGCCAATATTTAGTTTTATTTTGTGCGTTATAACTTTTTCAGCTTATGGCATCCTTAATTAAATAGAGTGGTATAAAGGAATTGACTAACTCAGCACACCATTGTTTAAAAGTAGTTGCAAGTTAGCTGCCTGTATACCAAATAGCTTGTTCGACCGTACCTGCGCCTAGTTATGGCACAGCGAGGTGGTAAGTTCAAATGAAAATAAAAGCTAATAAAGCTCCAACCGGCTTGGCTAGTTATGCAGTGCATTTCTAGGGTAACCATAGTGGAAATACAAAATAGGAGCAAGTTCCTGACACAAGTACCAGTACTTACTTCTTTTTTGTGGATGGGAGAAATCATCAAATGACCCCTCCCGCTCTGGGTGGAGCGGAAGGGAGTGTCAGACTCTTACTGACTAAAACCTAAAAAAAACTAAAGGGCTAAGAAAGGAACATGGGTGGGTACCCGTGTTCCTTCCTTAGCCACAGATTCTCTACCACAGCCCTTTCGACTGCACTCACTGCGTCTTCAGGGTTCATAATGTCAATGCGACGAAGTGTCACTTTGATTTTTGAGAATAAATAAAAACAATATAGGAAAAAACCAAGTGTAGGTACATGAGCTTCCAGGTCGACAGTCATTAACGTTTCAGCAAGAGTTTATGAATTTATTCTTCGCAAGAAATAGTTATTGTGGGCGCTTGTTCATCCTTCTTTATATAGACTTTGCCGTATGCTGTCCAACAGAATTTGTAGGCTCCTGCCCTCGTTAAGTCTCCTGCAAGGAAGTGTAGACGTGGTCCTTTCGGGGTTAGCTGATCCGATAGGAAGACAAAGGTATCTTCTTGGGATTTAAAGCCCGGGTGCTTACGCATAATTTGGTCTTGTTTTTTAGATTATAGGCCTTACCCATCTTCATATAAATACTATATTGATTAGTCTATGATTTTAGTGAATATCTAAGTAGGTATACCATTTTATAGCATAGCATAATCAGCTTATACTGTTAGGTAATCTTTGGTTCTATGTCATGCCGCATGCCGGTTTCCTCACGATGTTTTTCTTCACTGTTTTGAGAGCAGTGGTGATGAAATAATTTACACAAAGTAAAGCGCCTGTCTGGGTTCGAACCTACGTCAACAACAACTCAACTCAGCAACAACTCACATCACACTCACCTCACATTCAACTCGTATGTCCCCAACCCACTGGGCCACCACTGCTTTCCCTATACCGTTGTATAGGTAAAACATATGCTGTGTTGTTAAAAAATGTGAATAACTTGTTGATAGCCCATCAATTAAAATTATTTTAAACTCGACCGCTTTTTTAAGTCAAACCAACCCGAGCTACCAATTTTCATATTATTTACGTTTTAATAAAATTTTACCCCTTAGCATTAAAGTACAATTTCGTAACTGTCCTTTATCCGCGTACAATATTGGTATTCCTATTGGTAGAAAGTAAACGGCTTTCTGCAATTCTGCAATAAGCGAGGGAAACGCGATGCACCGATGCACCACGCAATCACATCACTTCCGTTGAGGGCAGGCACTGGACGTCTCACGGACAGCCTGATATAAAACCTCATTCGAAAAACATTTTTGTTTTTTTTTTTTTCAAAATGAAGACGAAGCCAGTGTTGACGTTTTCAAAATTGGACCCAGAAACAGGTGATCTGTTAGATAGAATGTTTGACAAGAAGGATTGTATGTCGGAGATTAATCCGGGGAGGGTGATTCTGCCAGCTGATTATATGACTATTGGGCAGGATATTTTGGATATGGAAGTGAAGGATACCGATGTCTGGATGTGCTCTTATCCTAGAACTGGTGAGTAATTTTGTTTTTCTGTGCTAATTACCTATCTATTAGGTTATAGGTACAGTTTGAAAGAAAAGGAAGAAAATACGTTTGTTTGCGGTAAACATGACACACAAAAAAAAACATAAATTATGTGTGTATTTTATATCTTTTTTTTTCGTAAGTGTACCTACAGAATAAACAATTTTTCTGTCTTTTGCTTTTCTTTCTTACTTAATCAGTGTGTTTTTATAATAATAAAAATATCAGCCTATCCCTATCCCACTGCTGGGCAAAGGCCTCTCATGCAAAGAAAGCACCAGCATAGTGAATATAGTTCGTGCAATCCACGAAGACGCGCCCCACTCTTTTTCCTAATCTCTTACACTAAAAGTGTGCAACATTCCGCTAGTGTTTTAGTTTTTTCGATACACACTAATTACTTATTACTTTGTGGGTAATTAGCGTGTATCGAAAAACAAAACAATAGCGGAATTAACTGGCGATATTACGATTAGGAAAAAGAGTGGGGCGCGTCTTCGTGGATTGCACGAACTATAATAAAAACCAATAACACTTTTCCCGACCAGCGCAGCGGGGCAATTGCGTAACACATTATCAATCGGAATCGGTTTAATTTTGACAGTTCAACAACATTCATTGCGTTATTTACGTGTTGAGCAGACAAATTTTTCGAACTTATGAAGCAATGGATTAGCAATTTGCTACAAAATTGATAGTGTGTTACGCAATTAGGGTGCGGGCCCTAATTCTCTAAGACACAATGAACGAAACCGCGCGAAATTAACGCGAGATTGGCGGAAATAGCTAAGGAGTTGACGTAGTTTCGAAGTAAGGAATCGTTAAGTGGTCATAGTGCATTAGGGCCCTGGGGATCGAACCCAGTACCTCACACTTTGCACTCGCAATTGTAACAGCTGAACCAATGGGCAAAATAAGACAGATCCGCTAAGATAGCCCGCGAACTTCAAATTGTCTTACGTTTTTTGCAATTTGCAGGTTTGTGTCGGGCTGTATGTTGATCAGTACAGCTCTCTAAGTTAGAATTTACCTCACAGGTTTTGATTTTTATCAAATAGTCATATACAATAGGGTAATTTGAACTTAGAGTTGTATTCATGATTTGGAGAGCAGTGGTGGCTCAGTGGTAACGGACGCCGGCCGCGACTTACGAGTTGTAGGTCGTAGGTTCGAACCCAGACAGGCGCTTCACTTTGTGTAAATTATTTCATCACCACTGCTCTCAAAACGGTGAAGGAAAACATCATTAGGAAACCGGCATGTCCTAGAACTAAAAAATCGAAGACATGTGACATCTACCAAACTGCACTGGGTTCCGTGCAGCAGTGGGAACAATATAAACTGGTTAACATGCAACCTGATACTGGCCTGTAAATTGCAAAAAACGTATGAAAATTTTAATTTCGCGGGCTACCCTAGCGCTTTTGCACGTTTAGGTACAGACGCCAGCTCATCAACACTTCACACTAATATTATAAAGGCGTACGTTTGTGTGTGTGTGTGTTTATTTACTTATTATGTTAGTTACTTGTTCACGCTCAAACGGCTGGACCAATTTTGATAAAATTTGGTATGGAAGTAGCTGACAACCTGGAACACATAGGCTACGTTTTATCCCGATGTTCGGACGGGATCGACACTTATGCGGGTGAAACCGCGGGGCGCAGCTAGTGTTATCTGATTTCTATTAGATAACATTACCGTGCCGAAACTGTAAAATTTTCCCAATCAACCTTGAACCTAATGGTTTAGTGATAAAGTTAAAAATCTAATAAAGAAAGACAAATTGTATACCGGTGTCAGTACATACTTACGTTTTGACTGGTTTCCTTTCTTGTTTAGGTTCTACATGGGCACAGGAAATGGTGTGGCTCATCGGACACGACTTAGATTACGAGGGCGCTAAATCACTCCAACAGGTAAGGGTTTTGAGCTTTTAATACTTTATGAGCTGATTATTCAATCGTGTAATTTCTATTCGTGGAATAAAATTGTCGTCTGACAGATTTTGCATGGAAGAACTGTCAAAAATTAAAAATTATTCCTCCGTTAAAATTATCTGAATTTATCAGCCGTCGTTTTATCTGAATAAAGTACAGATGCCCCCGCCAGCACATCAACATATTACAAGCTGTCAAATTTTCTTTAATAGATTTTCAACTTTATCGCTAAGCATAAGGTTCAAAGTTGACTGGGAAAATTTGACAGTTTCGGGTAGCTTGATGTGCTGGCGTCTGTACATAGGTATCTACTCTAATAACTGTTGTAAAAGGTAATAACAAACAGCTACTGAACAGCTGTCTTAATGTTATGTCACGCCTATTATCCTAGACAACAGTCACCCTATCTGTGGCTTCTAAGTAGCTAACTCTTTGTCTAGCTAAGAACGTAAAAAAAAAACTACAATACCAAAGAGCATGCAGCCGGTTTATTCTGCGAAATATCACCGTGGAAAACTTGCAGTCCGGCCGCCGAGAGAATGTGTACTTGACACCTCTGTTTCATACAAACGAATACATGTTTTGAGAATTTGATCTCTATTAGTTACACCTAGTAAACGTATTCGTTTGTATAAAACTGACAGTTGTCAGGAACGCATTCTCTCGGCGGCCAGAGACGCTGACTGTAGATGAAGTGATCTTGAAGTGAGCTGTCATTCTACTTGGTGCTAGGGATTGACACTATTGACAGCTCACTTCACGTAAGTTATCACGGTGAGATTTTTACTGAATACATCGGCAGGACATTGTGTATGGCTCTGTGGTCGCAATTAAGCTTTTGCCTGCGACGTAGCCTAGCCACGTAGGTAGTGTTAAATTACTTTCTATAGTTGTTGTTAGAGTTGACTTTACATTAGTCATTCATTTCCTACTCTCAGATAAGATGTCCCCTAGTGGAGCTATCTTGCATCATGGTGGCTGGCCACTCGACCTGGCACAAGGAGTCGGTCCAGGGTACCTCCGTGGACCTGGTGAAGCACCGTCTGCCGTACCCTCGCTACATCCGCAGCCATCTGCCCTGGGATCTTCTGCCAGTTGATATTGAGAAGGATGATGGTTTTTCTAAGCCTAAGGTAAAATATGATGCAACTATGAACTTTGCGTACGTACCTATTCCGTGCCTAGCCTATTCCTATCATATCCATTTAAGAATATTTTTTTTTTTACATACGACGACATATCAAGCTATACATTTCCAGTTTTATCTGACCTCGCATTGTATAGGGTTTTCGTACAATGAGAAGTCAGGTTATACTGGAACGTTATAGCTTGGTATGGCGTCGTGTGTACACTGTACTAAAGGTATGTTGTAGAGATATTTTTTTTATTTTGACCAACTTTAACCAACGTTTTTTACTTATGTTAACCACCTGCAGCAACAATAAACTAGAATTCGAATATTGTACTTTGTGGGATTGAAACAAAGTAGGTACTTTTTTTGCTTGAACAACATAACCATACATTACCATAAGCTATCTACAACTTAACGTTTTCACCACTATCAGTACCTACAGTTAGCGCTGGCGCCGTGCACGAAGACGCGCCCCACTCTTCTTCCTAATCGCTTACAGTTTACAGTACAAGTGTGCAACATTCCGCTAGTGTTTTAATTTTGTAGATACACAGTAATTACTTATTAGTGGGTAATTAATTAGTGTGTATCAAAAAAATTAAACACTAGCGGAATTAACTAGCGATAACTACTAGCGATTAGTACGTGGGACGATGGCTGTCTATCTTTAATATCTGACAGGTACACACGGCTACACATCAAGCTATACATTTCCAGTTTGAGTTGACCTCGCATTGTATATGTTTTTCGTACAATCAGAAGTCAGCTTATACTGGTTATGTATAGCTTGATGTGTAGCCGTGTGTACTGGTTAGATAAAGTTAAAAAAAAACACAGTTCTAGGCGCTAAAATCTTAAAAATAAGCATGATCATACTGATCATTGAGATTGACGTTTATTTTTTGTAAATGTGTACTTACTTCGGTAAAATAATACTTATTGTTAGTACATCTATTGTAGTCATAATGCAGCTTATTCAACAAATGACGTCATTATCAAAATATTGGTTATCACTTCTTCCTTCTTTCTCTGCTTCGTTTTCCGTAAGATACCTAAAACTGTATGTTCCCCAGGTTATATACACGTCCCGCAACCCAAAGGACATGGTGGTATCATACTACCACTACTGCACCCTCGTGCACGGACTCAAAGGGACCTTCGAGGAGTTCTGCGACCTCTTCATGAAGGACCGCGCGCCTTTTGGACCAGTATGGAACCATATACTTGGTAAGCATAATCAGCCTATAATGTTCCAACTGCTGAGACACAGGCCTCCTCTCTTCAAGAGGGAGTGGGCTATATCCTACCACGCGGGCCCAGTGCTGATTGGTAGATGTCACACGCGAATTTTTGGTTCTATGACATCACGTTTTCCTTCACCGTTTTTTCCTCATATTAGTACAACTCGCTCAAGTCGCTCACTCGATTAAAATCAAGTTTGGTCCTTTAGCCCAGACTTATGTTTTTTATAACATCACCTTTCTCTTTTACAATAAAACTTTTCATACCCAGGGTTCTGGAACCGCCGTCACGACCCGAATGTCCTCTTCATAAAATTCGAAGAGATGAAGCATGACCTCCCTTCTGTGGTTAGGAGAACTGCTCACTTCCTCAATAAAGAGCTTGGCGACACTCAAGTGGACAAACTGTGCGACCATCTCTCCTTCCAAAATATGAAGACGAATCGAGCTGTCAACTTGGAAGCCATCTTGGAAAAGTCTTTCGGAGTGAGCTATTTGGAGTCCACAGACTTGAGGTTCATCAGGAAAGGGGAAATTGGGGACTGGAAGAATTACATGTCAGATGATCTGTCTCGAAGATTCGATGAGTGGGCTGAACAACATTTGAAGGGAACGGAGCTAAGTTTTGAGTAAGATAACGGTGCTGCAGTGTAATTAATTTTGATTTTGTAGTTTCTAATGTATTTTATCTACACCCATGCTATAAATCCTCTATAAAATTTTCTGAAACAGAGCTTATTGCCAACATTAAAACAACCAGTGTCATAGTAACCATAATATCATCCAAACGAGTGTTATAATGTTGTACCTACTAAATTTCATTATGCAACTCGTATTCAAAAAAAGAACATTGTCATGCACACGCGTTTCATTACCACAGCGCCCTAATTTAAAAAAAAGAACTTGTAGGCTTTGACATTATATAATCAAAGCTTGTAGGTTATTCGAATTCACGTCGTATCCCGCCGGCCGCCATTTTTGTTCGATATTAGTATTGCAAAAACTATTTCAGAACCTTTTATAGAGGATTCATATCATGGGTGTAGATAAAGTCTTGTATGCAACTGTAAATAATTAGGCATTAAAACACTCATGTGATGTGGTTGACTGGTAGAGAATGCCTAAGGCATTAAGTCCGCCTTTGTACCTTTTTTGTGCGAAAAGTTTAAATAAATAAATAAATAAACCCACATTCGTGTTTTAATGCCCCTAGTTATACAACAGTTGCATAAGTAACTATAAAGTTATTATTTTAGCTTTGATTATGAAGAACAGTGCGGATAGGTGTTTAGTTATTATGTTTATATCACTGTTTGACCCCTAAACCCGCACTTAAGTCACAGAAAAGCGTGACATAAGTGCGGGTTTAGGTCACACAGTGCTATAAAACGGTACGTAATGTTCTATTTTATGACTACACTTTAATATTTTTCCACGATGTTTTAAATACCTATTTCGTTTTTTTTCGTAACAACTGAAGAAAACAGTATTGTCTTTACGTAACGTGTAAATGTGTAGATTTCTATTTTTTTAATAGAAGTTGTTGACGTAACAATTCTTCCGTCTATATTTTCCTATTGTTACGTTTGCTCATATAATTGTTGCTTGTTATTTACTGTTACATGAGTGATAATTATTATTTAATTACGTGGTATTTTATATTTAACATTACCGTATGTAATAAAGAATTGAGTAACTTTCATTTGTTTTTTTCCCTGTTGAGCAAAGGCCTCCTCCAAATCCTTCCAGGCGTCTTTTTCTAGAGTTACCTCGGTCCAACCCTTGTACGGTAAGAGTCTAGCTCGTCTCGCCACCTCTTCCTGGGCTGGCCTCGGCGGCGCCGTCCATTCTCAGACATCCGCTGTGTGGAGACTGTTGCCCAGCGGTCACCCATTGCAATTTTTTTTTTGCAAGTTCCCTGTTGGCTTACGATTTCACAATTTGGGCATTGGGAATTTATACACAGTACATGAACCATTTTATTATGGTTGAAGGGTTGAAAAATGAAATAACCAAACATTTTGGATGCTTTTTATTACCACAAAAGTGAGATTCACAAGGTTGGCAATTAAATCAAAATGGTAACTTTCAAGCATTATTGTACAGAGTGGTACCTACATAAACAAGAAGTAAACAAATAAATAATACATCGATATCTTTATAAATATTACTCTTCTTTTGGACTCCGCCGCAGTCGGGTAAAAGGGTAAAAGTATCTAAGTTTTAAAATGTTATGTGACGTAAATATTCAGCCGAAATAAGTGACCTATTTAAATGATACGAAATGTCAAAATGTACTATGTAGTTCCCAATTCAAAATATGTAGTACTTATTATGGATGATTAATAAAAATAAATGGATAGATCGAATAACTAGGTAGATAGACATACACGTAAGTTTTCCGATCAAACCTGATTATGAATCCAAATTTTTTAGGCAAAGGTCAATAAAAGGTTATAAGTACCTACATTAATCTGTAAACAAATATCCTGTGGGGTGTGGTACAACGGGGTGATGAAAACTTCACTATTTTTGTCCTACAACTCAAAAAGGGGATTCAAAGTTCAAATAAAAAAAATGCGTCACGTAAATTTGTCGCTCTGATGCCCGTTTTCACCATCTTTTCTTAAATTTAGGGAGACCTTAAGAAATTTTAAGTGTTAGTTTCGTTTTCACCATCACCTAAGACACTTATGGTCCTAAAACATATGGGTAAGGGGCTGATTTAAGGAGTCTCTTATGTTAAGAGACTCTTAGTTAAGGAGTGTTTGAGGGAACGATGGTGAAAACGGGCATAAAACCTAGGTTTCCGATTATAAATACAATCCATTTTGGCGAAGGTCACCGTCAAGGTCATAAAAGGTCACCCATTGACAAAGGCCATCTAGACAAATATCCTGGGGGATGTGGTGCAACTGGGTGATGAAAATTTTTACTGTTCTTTACCCAGGACGTCTAGTTTTTGAGATATTTGCGAAATGAACTACAATAAAATAATTTCTTACTTGTAAAGTTTTGAATGTTCATTTAAACATTTAACTTGTTTTATTCTTATATCTTTTAGATCTAGATTATTATGGCGTTACATACCTGCGTATTTTTTTTTTTGCTCTTTCTCCTTTATATCGGGTTTATTCGCAGTTTTTCCTCGTTCATTCATTGTATCTATGTATTATATAAATAATAGTACTTAGGTGCTAAATGGTAAGTACTGCAATTATAGATTTGCTTAATTAAGTTGAAACTGTAGAATAAAGTAAAAACAGTGCTCTGGAAAATGAAGTAGGATTGAATAGTGTTGGACCAAATTTTATTGATAGGTATAACATTATAATAAAATACTGATATTCAGCTGCATCCGATTAGACTGGAAACCGACCCCAACATTGGGAAAAGGCTAGCCAGATAATGAACTTTATACTAAAATAATTATGTTTTTCCTGAACATCCGTTTAAAAGAACTTATGGTTAAAAGTATAAAAGTCGCATTATTAAAGCTTTTATTTAAACTTCAAATTCTTAAAATAACAAAAAAAAAAACATAATGTACAAAAATAAAATAAGAACAAATAATAAAAAATATATAAAGAACATAATATGTAAATTACAACATAGATAATCTCAAAAGGACTAGATACGAAAAATATTAATTTAATTGACTCACAACACTTAGCTACGCGGTGCATTTCAGCTATACATCTATTGTTGATAATTACCATATCTATGCACCTACCTACTAAGTACCTCTGCTTAATTTTATGGAAGTATTTTCAAAGTTTGAAGTGAAAGTGTATTCTGTAGTGTAGTGTGTTCTGTAGGGAACTCAACGTGGAACCTTAGGTGAAGTGAGCTGACAATATTTTTTTTTTGTATTTTATGGTTCGCGAACTGTGCTCAAATAAAATTTATTTTTTCTTTTCTTTCATTCCACCTATTTCTAGGGATTGACACTATTGACAGATCTACTTCACCTAATTTTTCACTGTGAGACTAGAAAACGTATAGTTCGTGCAATCCACGAAGACGCGCCCCACACTTTTTCCTAATCTCTTACACTACAAGTGTGCAACATTCCGCTAGTGTTTTAGTTTTTTCGATACACACTAATTACTTACTTATTAGGTACTTAGTGGGTAATTAGCGTGTATCAAAAAAACAAAACAATAGCGGAATTAACTGGCGATATTACGATTAGGAAAAAGAGTGGGGCGCGTCTTCGTGGATTGCACGAACTATAACGCACTTATTAAAAAAAAAAAACATGGTTATAATATTTTTTTAAGTTATGTCCCTACCTATTATTTTAAAAATAAATGTGAGACTTCGATTCGTTTAGTAGGTACCTAGTGCTTAGGTACAATAGATTTCATTACAGTAAAAACTTTTATATATTTTTTAAACTTAAAAACTACATTGATCGTGACTCCTGTAAATTCCTTAAATACAGGATTAATTTATTACAAATATTAAATAAATTGTGCCTAGTGAGGGCGTAGCAAGGACTTAAGGAATAAGTACATATTTACAAAAGGAGAAAATATACATTTTCTTTTAATGGGAGAGATAAATGATTAGGTATTTTAATTTTAGCAAATTATTACTAACAGCGAGTCGTATACAAATTTTTTGTTAGGAAGTTACACATAATCATTTCAGTCACTAAATATTAAAAACCCATGCTACTATTATTTGAGAAGAATAATAAAACTGTGGTTTTAAGCTATGGTTTGCTAGAAAAGCGATGACCGCATGAGCGGCTATATGAATAGCGGCCGAAATTTACCTGTGATTGACGTCACTGAAACATTTTTTATGAAAATAAGTTAGGTACGCGAAAAAGTGGCCACACTGAGAAGAGAAGCTCACACATTATTATATAGCGTTTTCATGACAATCAAGTCAGGTCAGTGCGTCATTGTGTGTCAGAAGTGTCAAAATAAAACAGAAACGCGACTATCTTTTGACGCGGGCATATCTAACAATTTAAATCTTTGCCGCTGTCATAATTTTAATGACAGCGGTCACTGCGGCCGTTCTGTGCGGTCACTGCTTTTCTAGAAAGCCGTAGCTTTGGGTTCAGAACAATTATTGGTCTGAGGCTTTGGGTTAATTTATTACGTAAGACAATTTTGACCATTTTCTGACCCCCTATGTAAGAAAAAATAAGATCATTTTTTTGGGGTGCAGGGGGTTCACACCTTGCCCCCCTTTCAATCTTACGTAAGATCAGTATCTACCAAAATTGCAAAGAAAAACTACTTATAAAAATATTAAAATTTAGAATTTTAGTTTTGCTTAAGTACTTTTGTAATCTCACGTACGTAGGTAAGAACAACCTGGACCCCTCCCACCCCCACGTAAGAAAAAATAAGACTTGTTCGGACCGCTCCTCCCACAAAACTTCTTCCGTAATAAACTAACAGCCCCTTTAGACATAAAACAGTTGACGGTGGTGAGTGTGGTGACATGCCTGCTACGCCCTTTAAATTCTAAAAAAGACGATCCGATAAGACCTTTTGAAGTTACTAAGTAACATTCTATCTACAATAAAGGTACAATAAAAATATCGTCTTTGCGTGTACAAGAAAATATATTCTATAATTAATACGTTTATGGTAAATTATCTATGTTTCTCTTATTCCAAAACCGCCGTCAAACAGCGTCAAATATTTTGATATTTTTTTAAATATTTTATTATGTTTAGTTTCTATTGTCATGTTGTAAAGCTCGCAACTTGATTTTTTTCTTTCGTAAGAATAATCTTTGGAATTATTTTTGGGATGTATTCGTCTGAGATCTATTAATTACTAAAAAAGTTATATATTTTTAACGATAACAATATTCCACCAATGTTTAAGCTCTTATAATATTTTTTTCAGATATTTTTGAGATAAAACATGGCGGAGAAAATTTTAATTTGCACGAATTAAAGATTTTATTTGCTACTTACAAAAGTAATTAAGTACAATCATAATAACTATATCTTCTACAGCTATTTGTATTATTTCGTTATGTTTATGTTTCGTACTGTTTATGGACTAGAGTGAATTTGTAAATAGGTTTTCAAAACGATACATTAGGCCGAGATAATGAATAGATTATTCTGTTAAAATACTGATATTAAAATTTCTGATTTTGATATTAAAGTTACACTAGAAACCTGTTTTACCCTCTCTCGACAACATGGATATGCAAAGTTATTAAAGACGAAGATAGAACTACAATAAATACAACCTTTACTGAATAAAAGACTTATCATAACAACTATTATCATGAAAAAGAATTTAATAGGTACTGTACTTATATAATGAAATAAATAACAACAAAATCGATTTAGAAATTGCACAGACAGACACTGAACAAGAAGATAATGTTAAAATTACAAATTGTGCATTTCAGAGGGCAAAACCGGTGGCTTAAACTATTTAAACTTTAAATAAGATGACAACTAGAATTATTTTTATGTCTTACATGAGGGTTTCCGAATGCCCCACAGCACTGATGGTGGTTTACATTTTTCGTGTGATGATGACCATGAGGATGTACATTCCCTTGTTGCAGCTGCTGCTTCTCTTTATTAGAAAAATCTCTGGGTACCTGTTTGTGTACTGAACAAGTTTTGTTGTGTCCGGGAGCTATTCGCGCTTTGAATCTACCAACTTTGCCGGGTTTTGGATGGCTCTCAATAGATTCTTGGGTGCATAGATGCGGTACTTGGCTCATGTCATTGTGGGCGTCTTGGAATTCGGTGTCTGTTTCTGAGGAAGATAAACATGTTTTAAAATCAGCTGTAACTGTTAGGCTTATAGAGTCATAGATTTGTCTGATTTTAAACTATAGATCCAATGAAAGGGTATCATCAAGTCACTGCACATTTTGTTAATTCTTTTACATGTGGTAACAGAAACACACAATTCCAGACATTTACATTTAGCGTAAGAATTGGTACTTCTTGAAACAATATTTTCGTATAAAAGGGTCTTGATAATTTGTTAAAAATATTTTGCATACATGGATGATATTGATGTTTTACAAAAAAATGGTCGGTGATCAGTCTAGGTACCTCCCTTATACCATGTTGCATTAAGTAAAATCTTTCTTACTGACCATTACCTGCTTACCTATTTCATCCCCACTATGCTTGGCTGTAATTGAAGATGCGGTCTCAGGTCTGAGCGTAGAGTAGGAATCTCCTATAGCTGGCGGAGCCGACCGAGCGGGCGAAATCCGCGCGACGCACTGTTGGATTAGCGTGAAGCACCCAAACGTTAGCCGTGGGCTAGTTAACGATATCTAGAACATTTCAGCGGTCATACTAACTGATCTTCAATTCGGCTGGGCGAAAAATAAGGTTTTTAGACCCTCCACCAAATTCTTTGTGATCCACCACCGAAATGTTTTAGCAATTATAGATGTCAAGCAGTTCAGAGCAGCAACATTTCAAAATTTTTAATCGAAGCGAAAAATATTGTGTGTTTCCATGCACATGCACTACAAAATATGATTAAGTATAAATTGGTGGCTACTGAACTTAGTCGTATTGTTTTCTCATAACTTTATTACTATAAATTCAGTATGACTTACAGTGTCAATCATATTGTCAGTATCTCGGTCTTTGGGTGGTGGCGCAGTCCCAACTCTGCAAGGGGACGTCGAACTGTAACTTAAGATTATCTTGATTTTACAACATGGCTGCCAGGCAATAAAAATAGTTCAGCATTGTGAAAACGATTAGTAAAAACAGTCATCAGGCGATCCGAACATTTGCAGTTCATTCACAGTAATTTTGCCTCTGACAGCAGCAACTCAATAGCAACCTTATTGTAACGAGAATAAAGATCACTGATATTTGGACAGCATTGTCAGTGACAGCTAAACAATAGCATCCTTATTGCAATGAGAATAAAGATCATTGTGATTTCCACAGTGATGCAAAATCAGAGGTAAATAACTATGAAAGGACTGTACTTAATGATTTCCCTAAAACTAACAGTGATTGTAATTACCAGATAGACGAATTCAGGCTATCTATGGTTGTAGCTGTCGCAGTTCTTTGTGGTTCCACGGATTCAGCGTCTGTCCACATCCCAACTACACTAGTTGAATTTGATCTTGATTCTATAAAATGAAAGGAAGATGATGTTTTAAATACATATTTAAATAAATATATTTTTAGCTATTTTCGTTTGTTGTGTCTCTCACCTTGTTCCCTTTCGGTCCTATTAGGTGAATTGGCTATACTCCTCCTGGCTACATCCTGAAAAGTGACCGGAGAATACATCCGTCTCTCTTCTACCGGTGACGTCATAGTCGTCGTTGGCGCGTTCGAATTTTGAGAACTCCTCATAACCGTTGTATTCTGTACCGTCATCAAAGTCCCTGAACTATTCACTAAAGAGTTTGGACCATGGCTGACGGCATTCGGGAGATGGTTGTCAGCACTCTGGATCCTTCCAGAATTTTGCGCTTCTTTATTGTTCATTTGTTGTGCTGAATGTTCTGCAATACTGTCTCTGACGTCAGCAGCTCTTTCCCATTCTAGTTCCGTGCCAGGGGTCAATTGTGGTGATATGACTTTTGTTAGGGATGGTCTTGATTCGCGACCTTCCAGCCAGTATGTTTTCATTGCACCTGCAACGGTTTGTTTTGGCTTATGAGAAACATTGCATTACGATCATTCATAATATCTACTTGTGTATTTTAGAACTGATTTATGAATATGCCAAATCATTGAATGAGTGAAATGATGATGAATGATTATTTAGTGGATTTGTCTGATTTCCAATGATTTCATTTCAAATACTTCTGAAATGCTTCTAGAGATTCCTGGATTGGTGATCCTACTATATCTCATCAGTAGAGTGACCAATCAAAGAATCTCTCTCTTTTATATAGTCTAACTCCAAAGAAAACTATTTATATCCTTACCTTTCCCTTTGACCTGTATCTCTCCTCTCTCAGTCACCATATAAGACGGTGACAGTAGTTCCTGCGTCGTCTGCGAGATGTGTATCCTCATGGCTTCTGAAGTAGACTCCATTCTTGAAGCAGTGTTGACTGAGTCTCCGAAGAGACAGTACCGAGGCATCTTTAGGCCGACGATACCTGCTACCACTGCCCCAGAGTGAACTCCCACTCGTATTGAAAGATGGGATCCTGGAAATATGAAAAGTGTTGACTTAATAATTTTGTTACGTAGGATTGATATTTTGAGCTGAAATTTTTCGAAAAATTCAGGCAGTGCTGGCACGACTAGCAAGCTATCTTTAGATAGCTAAATATTAATAGAGTTAACACGCTCACTGCGTAAGTCAAATTTGATGACTTTCAGTTGGTGCGGCATGGGGTCTATTATATCCGAAGCACGATTTGTTTCTGGTGCGTTGCTGGGTCAAAAAGATCCGTTCGACTCCCATTTGTTTAGGAGGACTTATCTTTATAGGTATAATGATTAAAGCATATTCTTTTATAGCAATATGTTGACAAATAAACACTCAATAAAAGGCTGAAATCGTAGGTAGATGCACTGAATGGTTTGTTTGTAAATAAAGTAATTGCCTGTCGGATCTTAAGGACCCGTTATCCGCACTGGTTAGCAAAAGTGTCGATACGTTTTTAGTGTTGTGGATGATAAAAAAAAACATCGATATCGATAAAATGTATATATTTTTCAGAACTGTTCATTAAGTACATATAAAATTAACTATACCGTAATATTAGACGTATGATTTTCATTATAGCATTCTCGACATAATGTCTTTTTACATGCGTTACACATGGTTTTAACTTTTTTAACTTTATTTCCGGCTACTTTGCTACTTAGTGTTACCCAATATTATTTGTCTTGGAGGACCTTCGCTTACTTTATTTTTCGTTAGCTTTTCACCCTCACATGACTCAAACAACATTTTCCTGGATCGCTTCATGTTCCATACACTTTCTCTTCTCAGTTGCATAAAAACTCATCTAAACACACGGACGTCACTAACTCAACAAGCATGTAATCTAGTGCTTCTATCGGGTCATCGGGCATCAGGTCGTTTAGAACCGATAAACGCACTAGACGTAAAAAAATTGCTTCAGTCGGCATCGGGTCGTAAGAACCCGATGCGATTTTTTCGAAGCTATATTATCTATTTAACGAGGCAATTCCAAAACACTAACCGTCTCATTCATATTCATAGGGAGACTAAATATATCTGTCCCGCACCAGCGGCTGGCACAGTAATTTTTACCCCGCACCGGAGGAAAAATGAGCATCGGATATAATCAACCCGATACCGCACCGAACGTGTTAATATAAAAAAGAGACAGAGATTAATAAATTAAAGGTAATATTAGTTAGTTGTTTTTTAGTTAAAATCCCTCTTTGAATTATCTTCGATACCTACTCATGATGGTTGTCTTATTAGTGGTAGTTTCTAGTTACGGAGAGTCTTTTTTTTTATGAATGGGAAATCATCTAATGACTCCTCCCGCTCTGGGTGGAGCGGAAGGGAGTGTCAGACTCTTACTGACTAAAACCCACCCGTGTTCCTTCCTTAGGTCGGAAATTATCCCACGGGAACATACCACCGCGGTAAAGATATAGTATGTCCTAATCCAGGCTATAGTTTACCTACCTATGTGCCAAAAATGCGTTCAGCTGTCAAGGCGTGAAAATTAACAGCCAGACAGAGTTACTTTTACATTTATAACATCAATGTACTAGCTTCTGCCCGCGACTTCGACAGCGTTCCCCATTCACCCTCTTAGGGGTGGAATTTCGAAAAACCCTTTCTTATTTTATTTATTTTTTATTTTACCATTTATGTACACACATATATAAACAGACAAGAAAAAACAGAACAGAAAAATAGGTACAAAGGTGATGCTTATTTAATAAGAAATCTCTTCCAGCATACCTGCGATAGGACAAGAAATAAAGAGAGTAGACAGCGTGTAAAAGAGTAAAGGAGACAAAAAAAAAACATAAAATCTAAAAACAATTCAATAAATAAAACTACACAAATAATATGAAAATATACTTACATACATACAAATAAACATACATACTTCTAAAATACATAGTGTAATTCTTAGTGGATATCTACTCTTCACCAAGAACACACCCTCCAAATTTCATATCTCTAGGACCAGTGGTGCGTTGTGTAGCTGTGCGTTGACCAGTGTGCGTGTGGCTGTGCGTTGATATGTCAGGACTTTAAATTTTATATATAAAGATATGATATGACTTTGCATTTACCTGTGCTAGGATCTTTCAAGTCAGTGATAGCGTCAACCATATCGAGCGCCATGTCACAGACCTTCTCAGCATGATTGTCTTCCTTCTCTGGCGCCCCGGATACCACCATGTAGGCATCGCCTATTGTTTCTACCTGGAATTGATCAGACAAAGATAATTATACAAAATAATTTTAATAATGACGTTAGAGAGGCTTAAAAAATTTACTTTGATATAAGCAAGATGATTGATTCAGCATCATTCCAGTTGAATTAAAAGACGACCACTACTTTACATAGGCCTCTCCCAAAGAGAGAGAGAATTGGTCCCATAGTGAAAGTCGTTCAGTTCGATGGTCTAAAGCGCCTCTTAAAGTTTGTTGGGTTAATTTTGAAACACCTTATATATAGGTATCCATCTATAAAAAAACTAATGAAATCAGTACATCATCATGATTATCCACAGCCCACGACTTCACCCTCTGTTGTGTATAAGCCTCTCTTTTCATGTGCCAATCCCCACGCTCCTGTGCCAGCCTCATCCAGGTTCTACCCATGTTGGCAACAATTTCGTTCGCCCATCTCACCGACAGCGACCAAAACTTTGTCCTCCTGCCCTTGGGCGCTACTCGGTCTCTGACTTACTCCATTCAGTTACATAGGTCGACAATACGCTACGAATGCTGATGCTGAACTCAACGTACCTTATAAACCCTGTTCCTCTCAGTCAGCGTATCAAAGATGGAGTACATAGCGTTGAGCATGGAGACCACCTCCATGGGAGTGATGCGGGAACAGATCTCCGTGAAAGTCACCACGTCAGAGAACAGGATCGAGACGCTGTTGAACATCTGCGGTTGTATAAAGAAGGCATAGGTGAGTTATAGGCAGGAATTGATATACAAAAGATGACAAGTACATACAGAAAAAAAGTCACATGTTAAAAGTAAATTGAGGGCAGTGGTGACCCAGTGGTAACGGCCCGGACTTACGGTCGTGCGTTCGAACCCAGGCAGGCGCTTTACTTTGTGTAAATAATTTCATCACCGCTGCTCTCGAAACGGAGAACATCGTGAGGAAATCGGCATCGAACTACTAGTCCTAGAACCAAAAATTCGAACATCGACATGATCTACTAACCCGCACTGGGCCCGCGTGGTAGATTACAGCCCACTCCCTCTCGAAGAAAAGAGGCCTGTGTCCCAGCAGTGGGAACATAGGCTGATTATGTTAAAAGAATATTAGATCTAGGCTCACTATTTCAATTAGGAGTAGACTATGCACCGGTGAATTTGCGGGATGATGTTTAGAAAGTTGCTAATGTACAGGAGTAGAAACTGAGAATGTTTATAGGAATAGATATGATGAGAATCTTGAGCACGAAATATGTTTGTTACTTCCTCACGCACAAACGGCTGAACGGATTTGGATGAAATTGGCACACATATAGTTTATAACCAAGATTAACACAAAGGATACTTTTTATCCTGATATTCCCACGGGATCAAAACTTATACGGGTAAAACCGCGGGGCGCGGCTAGTACACACTATTTACTATAATATACAATTATACATATTATACTGATTATTTTATTATTTGTAAGATACCTACCTATATAAGTACAAAACCAACAATAGTTAAAGCTTAAGACCAAAACCACTACCAACTTAGTTAAAACCAAACACTTAAAAATTTAAACCCTCTAATCCCATAAATGAGTAAACATCATAACCATTGTTATAATAAACAGAACTTATCGTTCATCTCATCTGAGAGCCAGTCGGCACGGATTCATGTTTGTGCAGAGTGTGGCTAGCGAAACAGCGGATAAGGGTAAGCAGAGAGCGAGCTCGGTTTACTGAACCGTCACTAACTCCTGAAATGGTTTTCACTTTCCGGGTCACAAGCTTTGTGGTTGCAGTAGTCGGTCTGTCTGTTAAAACCAGTTTGTAATTTATTTTCTCACGATGTTTTCCGTGATCATAAGCTAAAACTTAGAAATTTTCTAGTACGGTATTGCTTGAGTGAATCTTGTTGTGTATGAAGGACTATAATACTATATGACACTAGAATTAAAGTCACCAATTAAATATTGATATCATAGACGTCATCCATTGCATTCCGTTAGGCATGATTAGCGGTGCGCTCTTGACTTCGATAATGATATTAGTTATAGATATAACTAATAACTTTTTTCTACCATTTGTCATGCAAAAATTCATACAGATATGTCCCTGTCAACAAACATTATTTGTAACAACTCAACTGTATAATTATCTACAATATAGTCCCGCCGCATCCGCTTGACGATGTCCCGAATACTCGGACCCCTAGTGTTTCAACCCCAAACGGCTCAAACATAAAGCTCACAATTAGGTTGTTATATTCAGGTCTTGAATACATAGGTACGTTGTAAATATAAGACTGAGTCAAAGTAACGTCATAATAAAAGAATATTAAAAAGGAAACGAGGAAACAAACTTAACACATTTTCTTCACTTTTGCACGCTTGGAAAATTATATGCTGTTAGATGTGCTAGCGTGTAGCCGACTGTTAGAAAAATACTTAACTGTGTAACGATGTTTAGTTATAGGATAGTTTATTTTTCAATCTCATTGCATCAAGTGTTTGGAATTTGACAGTCTTAAAACCTACGCACAACATGTAACCATGAAATTTTCAGTCCTAAGATTATTAAAAAAAAAATTGCTGTTCCATACATTTTGACCGCGTAGGTATTGCACATTTGTAGGAAATTATTATTATTATAAGCCTGTGTTGTCCCATTGCAGGGCAAAGTCCTCCCTTCCCTGTTTTCACTTTTCCCGGTCTACTGCGATTGTGGGCCAATCCTTTAAGAAGGAGTCCAGCTCATCCCGCCATCTCTTTCTGGGCCTGCCACGCAGTCGTTTCCTGCCATTGGGGATCCACTGAGTGGTGGGTTTCGCATATTGCTGCTCCGACATGCGACAGATATGGCTGAAGGAAATAGCTGTTTTTTACCAGCAAAAAATTTCAACGCATGGGTGAACACCCATGTTCAGAATCATGATTCCATATTGAGGTCAGGTTGTGCGTCAAAGTCCCTGCCACCCTGTATATTGTGATTGGATTTGAAATTGAAAAACTTTTCGGAACGGTAAGTACCTACCCGACCCGACACTGAGGAAGTACAAAACCTACACGTCAGCTAATACTCTGATGAACCTTTTTGGCGCAGCCGTGAGGCATACACTATTGTTGTTTGAAAGATTATTTTTATTTTGTTAATTTTGTGTTTCACGAACTGTGTCCAAATATACTTTATTCTTTCTTTCTTTTCTTTTTTACTTTGAGCTAACATTGCCATTTGAGAGTAACCACGATCCAACACCAAGATAATATTCGTTCTTATTTTGACACTACCCTAACTAAATTCAATTTTGGTAGATAAGGAATGGAAGACAATCATCTGCCAATTCTGCTGTCATCTGCCTCTGTCTCGTTGGTCTGGTCCTGGGTTCGATTCTAGAGTCGGTTAAGTGTTATTGGGTTTTTCCATTTGGAATTTCTCAATAGCAGCCCGGAGTTTGGATTTGATGGATGACAAAATCAAAATCAAAATATTTTTATTTCACATAATCCAACATGGGCACTTATGAAACGTCAGAAGCTAGGTGCACGGTTCCAATTGGTCGTTTCCTATGGAGAAGAACCGGCAAGAAACTCCATGGTTACTCTTTTAAAAATAATTGGCTTTTACAATGTTTTCGAGTTACAGTAGGTATGGGAGGACAGCGTAGGCCTGTCAACAAGTACCAGGTACTTGATAAAAATAAAAAATGGTCTACAGATCTAGTCTACAAGGCTTACAAAGTCCTCACATTTACAAAATAAGGATGTATCAAAAGGATAAACAAAATATAAAAATCTACTAAAACCAAGAGATATGATTGCCATTTCAACTAAGAAAGAGGTGAAAAATTAAAATTGTCTGTATATAATGTCAAATAATAAAAAGATTATGTCATAGAAGTATGTACAAATAAAAAATAAACGTCGTAATTTGAGAGCAGTTAATAGACATTTACGTAGAACTTATGCCGTCAAAGAGGTGCCAGGGAAGCCACATGTGCAGAAGGAATTATTGCCAAACTACCTTGTCTTCAACGTAGTCTTTAATCTTATAATATGCTTTTTTGATAAGGACTCGTTTGATGAGGGTTTTGAACTTTCCATCGCTAAGTTCTGTAACCGACTTTGGCAACTTGTTATAAAAACGGATGCTGTTTACAAGAAATGACTTGCTAGTTTTAGTTAGTCTAAATTTAGGTATCACAATTTCATTTTTACTGCGTGTATTTATATTATGGAAATCGCTTCTTATTTTGAAAAGTCCTAAGTTTTTGCGAACATACAAAATACTTTCTAAAATGTAAAGAGAAGGCAGAGTTAGTATATCAATTTCTTTAAATTTGTTTCTAAGAGACTCGCGAGGACCCATTTTATATATTGCGCGGATTGCCCTCTTTTGTAAAATGAAAATTGAATCTACGTCAGCTGCCGATCCCCACAGCAGAACACCATAAGACATAATACTGTGGAAATATGCAAAGTATACTAACCTAGCTGTGGCTATATCTGTCAACTGCCTTATTTTTCTTACTGCATATGCAGTTGAACTTAATCTACCTGAAAGAGCTCTAATGTGTGCGCCCCATTGTAATTTTGAATCTAAAGTAATTCCCAGAAATACAGTTTCCGTAATAGCATCTAGTTTTTTGCCATCAAGTTTTAAATTCAGATCCACTTGAGGTACATTTGGTAATGAGAACTTAAGACATTTAGTTTTGTTCGCATTAAGTAAAAGATTATTAGCTGCAAACCATTTCGAAAGAACAATAGCCTCACGCCCTATTTCGTGGGATTTAAACATAACTGGCCAAAAGAGGCTGTACTGTAGGCTCTGCCTAACCCTTCGGGGTATACAGACGTAACGTTATAGGTATAGATATGATTTAAGTATATTTTATCACAGAATAACAATGGGGTTTGGGAAACAGGAACTCACGTATTTGCGGGGAAATTGTCGAAGATTTCAGGAGGCACAAGTATTTACCCGAACTTTTCCTATTAGGAAATAATATTTGAGCACGTACTTTTACTTGAGCACTGTTAAGAGCGTTCGCAGACGGGATCGACTCGGTGGCCGATTGGTAAGCTTTTGTAGGAGCTAATAAAACAGTAGAGATCAATGCACACGTCCTACAAATATAGGTCCTACAAAAGAACTAAGCGCTCATTGTAGGACCTACAAAAAGCGATTATTCCCGATTTCCACCACTTGTTTGGCCACCACTGGTCCCCCAGTCCTCACCGAAACAACTTTTAAAAATATTCTCCACTGGGGGGCAAAATTCGCGGTGGGCACAGAGGGGAGCACAGATGGGCATGCCGGACTCTTACCGGCTAAAACCACCGCGGTGTTCCACCTCTACCTATGGCCGGGGGTGTGTATGTATGGATTCGCATAAGCATTGTAACCTAACCTGTTACGTATGGAAAACATTTTAATACAATAAATTAGTATGTGAGACCTCGCTACTGCGACCTTACGCATATTTACAATTTTATCAAAATAAATAAATTCATCAAAAACCATAACCTCCTTTTTGTTTAAAGGTGGTTAATGTTGGACATCACGTCGTCGCGCTTACAACCAGAGCTCACATTTATGCCTGGAAAATTTTCCACTCACGCTTGGTCGCCATCAGATATATTGTAGCAGACAAGGTGACCAAATACTTCTGAACAATTTAAAATGTCAATAAGTTCCATACACTACAAATTACCATTAATATCTGAACATTCATTACTTCATTCATATCTGAGCAGATGCTTGTCAATAATTTCTATACAAACAACTAACCAAAAATATCTGAACACTTACAATTATAACGTCAAGCGTATCTACGCAGTCTTAGATATCTGAGCAGTTGAGGAAAAATTGCAGTAGGAAATGCTTCCAACTTTACTATATAAATACAATATACAGTATGTGTCGTAAATAGTGGTCGTACCGTTAAGGATTCGATATACCAGATAATTTACTATAATATATTATAATTTTAAACATTTTAGTAGTACATTTTTTTTTTACAAAATCGGACCTGAATTTGCATGATTATGCTAAAAGGGTGCTTCTTCGAGTAAGGCATTCTTTGGTGATTTTCGTGGCAATTTTCAAATTCAATTTTTTTTTTTATTTGATATCAGAATCTTAAAATATACGTAAAAGTAATATTTTTTATAAAATAGGCACCACATAGAGCGATATACTTACAGAGATAATCGAGGTTAAAAAAATGAAGACCACGCTAATCACAAAACACCTCACGAAAATGAAAATTTTAATTTAACTTTCTCAAATCAGTTACTTATTGTTACTTCATATTGAAAAGAAGTTATTTATTTATTTATTTTATTATTTATGTACACACAGTAAAATACATAAAGAAATGACATAATTAATATGTATGTATTAGTTATTTTATTATAAGGTAAAAAAAATAGGTAGGTTACTAAGGCAGAAAACGTTTTTAGTAGAATCAATCTGTGGCAGCACACACGACTCGCGCGCGCGCCGCACGGCATCACACTGGCGCTCAACTGCGCGCGACCTATATTTATAACTTCGGCCCGTTTAACTAGTGACAGCGCGCATGAACTAAACCGATATTATTTTGGAGTAATTTGTTCTTGATCGCTATTGGTCAATATTTATTCAAGTTATGTTTGTATCGGCAACTACTTCCACCCATCTAATTTTGTACATAGTTAGGCTTAGTTTTTAATAAACAATCATCATTCATCTCAATCTGGTTTTATTCCTCCACTGCCTAAACGCCAAAGTGGTGACCCCGAACGAAGCAACCGCAAGCAAACCATGCAGAGTGACATCGAAAAACCAGACATGGACTCATCAGGAACAAGCTCAGATGTTTCGCTATCACCCCAAAATATCGCCGGTATCTCACTTTCCCTTCGAGTACCACCTTTCTGGCGCGACAAACCACGTTTATGGTTTATAAGCTTCGAAGCAGCTACGCGAGATCTGAAGAAAAGTGAAGCACAGAAGGCACAGATGGTCATCGCCCAGCTACAAAAGGAAGACATCGAGCAAATATGTGACCTGTTGTACAATCCGTCTACCGATCGTCAATATTCCGTCATAAAGGAACGTCTTATTTCGGTGTACGAAGAATCTGACGGTAAGCAACTACAGAAACTACTCTCGGATATGGAACTTGGTGACCAGAAGCCTAGCCAATTACTACGTCGCATGCGCAACCTCGCTCACAACAAGGTGCCAGACAACACACTACGTCTCATGTGGATGAACTTACTACCCGCTCACGTTCGCTCAGTGCTTGTAGTAAGTGATACAATAAGCAAGGATACAGCACTCGATGAACTAGCCAAGCTCGCCGACAAAATGCATGAACAAGCAAGCGAAGTATCAGCAGTGTCTGTCGCATCAGCATCAACATCCCATCAAGCGCAAAACTCACCAGTTAGCATACAAAATCTCGTCGACGAAATAAGAAAATTGCATGTCGAGATCGCCGAACTGAAGACGTCATACCGCCACGTGAACCACGACCGCTCGCGCACGCCGCCGGCTCGACACTACGGACGCGGGCGCAACTCGTATCGAGCGCGTTCGACGTCACGATCCCGCTCTCGTTCAACTACACCGTCGGTATCAACGAATTGTTATTATCATCGCCGTTTCGGAAAGAATGCAAGACATTGTACTACACCGTGCAATTTCAACAATGAAAGCAAGACGGAAAACTAAAAGAGGCGTTGGCAGTGGCGGAACCTAACGTCGAAAAGAAATCCTACCGCCTATTTATCACTGATAAGAGGACATCCATGAGTTTTTTGGTCGATACGGGTGCCAATATATCCGTTATACCGAAAATGAAAGGAATACGATCGACACCGCTACCATATCAATTATATGCCGCAAACAACACTGTTATACCGACATATGGCGAGAAGACACTGGAGCTCGACCTAAATCTTCGTCGACCATACAAGTGGAAGTTCATAGTCGCCGCAGTTACAAAACCAATTATTGGAGCAGATTTCCTCGGCTATCACAATTTATTAGTCGATCTGCGAAGCCAGCAAATCATTGACAACACTACAAAGCTCACCTCCAAAGCTCCAGGCCGCTATACAAGTACACCATCCGTCAGTAGTATCAATCTACAGCAAACGTTTCACGACATATTAGCCGAATTTCCTGGAATAACACGCCTATCTTCAATGAAATTGAACCCGAAACATAAAGTGGAACATTTTATTGAAACAACGGGACCACCCATCCATTCCCGAGCACGACCAATACAACCGCATCTGTATGAACGTGCGAAGAAGGAATTCGAGAACATGATTAGCCAAGGTTTGTGCAGACCGAGCAAGAGTCCTTGGTCCAGCCCGCTACATATTGTGCCAAAGAAAAACGGAGACTTGCGAGCATGTGGGGACTACAGACGTCTCAACTCTGTCACGAAACCAGACCGCTATCCCGTTCCGAGAATAAAGGACTTTACGTACCAGCTCACGGGCAAACAAATATTCTCCACTCTCGATTTGAACCGAGCCTACCAACAACTACCAGTACGTGCCGAAGATATAGAAAAGACTGCGATCATCACTCCATTTGGACTATACGAGTTTCCTCGAATGTGTCCAGGCTTGAAGAATGCAGGACAAACCTTCCAGCGATTCATTCATGACGTACTGCGAGAACTTGACTTCGTGTACCCGTTCATCGACGACCTCCTATTAGCCTCGGAAGACGAAGACACGCACAGACAGCACCTACGAATTGTATTGCAAAGGCTGGACGAGTATGGCATAACTATCAATCCTTCGAAGTGTGTGTTCGGCCAACACGAAGTAACATTTCTCGGCTACAAAGTATCTGCTAAAGGTATTAAGCCGCCAGAAGACAAGATCAAGATTATTAGCGAATACCCAAAACCAACAAACGTTGAAGAGTTACGAAGATTCCTCGGCATATTGAATTTCTACCGTGACAACATACCTAACGCAACCGCTATTCAAGCACCACTACATACCTACTTGCATAATACGAAGAAGCGAGATAAAACATTAATACAGTGGAATGAAGATACATCTCAAGCGTTTGAAAACTGCAAGAAATGTATTACAGAAACAACCTATCTGTCGCACCCACATCATTCAGTTCCACTTGGGATGATGTGTGACGCATCCGATCGGTGTGCTGGCGCTGTTCTTCAGCAGCAAATTAGAGGAAAATGGCAACCACTTGGCTATTTTTCAAAAAAGTTTACACCGGCTCAGCAAAATTACTCGACGTTCGACAGAGAACTTCAAGCAATCTACATGGCTGTCAAGCATTTCAGGAAAATATTTGAAGGGCGCGAACTCATTATTTTCACTGATCATAAGCCGCTCACGTATGCCATGCAAAAGATCTCGTCAGATTCTGAGACTCCACGCCGACGTAGACAACTATTATTCATCAGTGAATTTTCAAACGATTTACGACACATAAGTGGGCGAGACAACATAGTTGCGGACGCACTATCACGCGTCGATTCAATCAGCTGTCCAAATCCAATCGATTATGGATTACTCGCTCAAGCACAAGCAAAGGATAAGGACATAACCGAACTAAAGCAGCAATCTAATGTCCAACTGAAGAGAATAATGTTACCAGGCTCATCTCAGCAAACATACTGTGAAACCTCAACAAACGATGTTCGTCCATACCTACCTCAAGAGTTCCGTATTATCGCATTTAACGCCATCCACGGACTCAGTCACCCGGGTATAAGAACTACGAGGAAGCTAATGCAGAGAAGATACTTTTGGCCATCCATGAATACAGACGTCAAAGCATGGGTCCAAACGTGCGTCGCCTGTCAACGGTCCAAGATCCAACGACATACAATAAGTGCCACAGCTACGTTCGAACAGTCACATCGCTTCGAACACGTTCACGTAGACATCGTCGGGCCCCTACGAACATCGCCCAACGGTCACCGTTACGTCATCACAATGATCGACCGCGCCACACGCTGGCCCGAAGCACACGCTGTGTGTGATATGACTGCCGAGACCGTTGCCAAGACGATATATGAAGGATGGATTGCAAGATTTGGCTGTCCAGCTAGGATGACGACCGATCAAGGCCGACAATTTGAAAGTCACCTATTCATCGCTCTGACCCGACTATTTGGCATCAAAAAGCTACGAACAACGCCATATCACCCCCAGAGCAACGGCATAATAGAACGTTGGCATCGCTGTATGAAGACTGCTCTCACTGCTCGTCTCAGTAAACAAAGTTGGATTGAAGAATTACCTACCGTATTGCTGGGACTGCGTACTGCAATCAGAACCGACACAGATGTAAGCGCAGCCGAGCTAACATACGGTCAAAATCTACGGCTACCGGGTGATTTCTTCGTGACGTCACCAGCAGAAACCATGGATTGCAATTACGTCGAAAAGCTGAGAACATCAATCAACAACATTCGTCCGGTACACGCACAGTCGCATAACACTAATCGCCCTGTGTTTGTACACCGGGACCTACAAACATGCAAGCAAGTGTTCGTGCGAGTCGATGCAGTGAAGAAGCCATTACAGCCTCCATACAATGGTCCTTACACAGTATTACGCAGAGATAGCAAAACATTCACCCTACAATTGCCTGGAAGAGAAGCAGTAATATCCATTGATCGTCTGAAGCCTGCTTTCACCATATGCCAAGCAGACACCACCGCAATGGATATTCCTACTAGCTCAGGTGGAATTAAAACATCCCGCTCCGGCCGAGTTATCAAGCCACCGGTACGCTTCGCTTGAGGGGGAGCACTGTGGCAGCACACACGACTCGCGCGCGCGCCGCACGGCATCACACTGGCGCTCAACTGCGCGCGACCTATATTTATAACTTCGGCCCGTTTAACTAGTGACAGCGCGCATGAACTAAACCGATATTATTTTGGAGTAATTTGTTCTTGATCGCTATTGGTCAATATTTATTCAAGTTATGTTTGTATCGGCAACTACTTCCACCCATCTAATTTTGTACATAGTTAGGCTTAGTTTTTAATAAACAATCATCATTCATCTCAATCTGGTTTTATTCCTCCACTGCCTAAACGCCAAAAATCCAACATTATTTATTATTTGTTAAAGAAATTACAAAAATATAACACTAATTTAAACATTTCAAAAAAATAACACTATATATAATATAATCAGTCATTTGTTAGGAACATAATCAGTATTTTTAATTATCACAATCATTTACTTGCTTATTTATACAAATTCTTAAAAAATGTTCAAATCGGAATCGCTCGACGTTTCGTCGGCTACATTGTCTAAAGAGAAGAGAGAAAAGATTTAAACGAATTTACATTTAACTAAAGTAATAAAAAATATTTTCATTAATAACTAGTACAAAACTCAAAGTTATTTCATTTGCATGGTCAAAAATTGATTTGCGTGGGTCAAAACTACCACGTAAACCACGCAAATCACGACCACGGAAATCAAAATAAATCCTTTATGCTAAAAATATACAAAAACCTTTTAAGCAAATAAACTGTGTTGTGATTATAAGTTACGTTACCTTATATTTGTTCGCTACAATATTTTATTAAATAAATAAATTCACAGACACCGGAGATAGTTGTACCACGCAAATCAAAGTTTTGAGAAACCAAACCCACGCAATGAAGTTCTTACCACTATTTTTTGAAAACTCGACGCACCATCACACATACACTCTGCCCAGCCGTCGAAGCGCGACTAGTTGTAACTTGAATTAGGATGACACATCATCGGGCCGCGAATTTAGAGATGTGCTTGTGAAATTATAATAATCCACGAAAATCAGCAATTACCTCGGGACAGTTACATTTAATTTTTTTTTAGGAAATGTAGTTCTTTTAGAACTATGGTCCAATTTTTCATAGCATTGTAAACTTCTTAGGGCTTAATGTTTTTTTTTTGGTAAGCATGTAGCGTTTAGTTTAAAATATATAATTTACTTAGTGACCAGATCGGGGCTTGGGACACTCCACGAAAATCAAAGAATGGGGGTATTTTATTTTTTAATGATATTTAATTATAAAGATAATTGTATAAAAATCAGTAACCCAGTTAAGAGAGGATCTAAGGCTTGCGCGAAAAAAAAATTGGCTTGCTGACTTTTCGATTTGTATTATGTTTAAGTAAAGCCGCTTGAAAAACCTGTCCAAAAGAATGACCCAAAAATTAGGGTTAAAATAGAGAAGAGCTAACTTTTTCTTCAAAAGCTCTAAATTTACATAAAAAACTATAATTTTACACGATAGATCTACTATTCAACAGTAATTAACAGAAATCAAAATAAAAAATAAATGGTTTTTGTTGAAACTACAACCAAATTTGTAACAAAAGGTTGAAATTTCGTAAATAAAAAACAAAAAAAATATTTTCGGAACCCTTTGGTAAAAATGGTTAAAATTGTAATTATGTTATAGTAAATTATCTGGTATATCGAATCCTTAACGGTGGACCACTATTTACGACACACCCTGTATATAGGAACTCTTTTGCTAATTTATATACTATGATGACCCTGGCAGTTTATAACATTTTGTAGTTTAGAGGCTTGTCGTGAATTTTTTCCGGGAGTTTTGAAAATTGGTTATTTTATTGAGTTCGACGTGTTCTCTTCGAATTTTCACTTTGTCGCTCATTGTTTTATGTTTGCCGCTCGCACCGCCATATTGGAAAAATGGCGCCTAATAGCAGTTTTTTGACAATTCATTTTACGATAACACATTAATCAACAAAATGAAACTAGAGAAAATTTCCTTCAATTTATGTCTTCACAATTTTTTGGTAAAATCAATAGTCATTTATGCCTTTGCGGTAGAACTCTGGGGAAAATGTGAAAATTCGAAGAGAACACGTCGACCTCAATAAAATCACCAGTTTAAAAACTTTCCAAGTAAAACTACCAAATGACTAGACTAACCACAGATTGTCAAGTCGATAGTCCTTTTTGGTTCGTCCTTTATATCACGCACTTAACGAATTAGGTAAGCTCAGTGTTTGTCTGCGTAGATACACTTGACGTTGTAAGTGTTCAGATATTTTTGGTTAGTTGTTTGTATAGAAATTATTGACAAGCATCTGCTCAGATATTAATGAAGTAATAAATGTTCAGATATTAATGGTCACTTGTAGTGTATGGAACTTATTGACATTTTAAATTGTTCAGAAGTATTTGGTCACCTTGTCTGCTACAATATATCTGATGGCGACTGTACGCGGCGACGCGCGCTCCGACAGTTTTTAGTTATTATGACTCTATGTCCGACAGTTAGTTCGTCTTCAGATCTCGCAAAGCTCGCAAGTCTCGGGAACGCGATCTCGCCGATGTGCGAGGACTCACACTTTCAGTATTTAACGTAACTGTTTCATTTAACCTAACCGACTAATCGCGTACTGCGTGCTGTACGCAACATAACTGAAAACACTTTAAAGTTGCTTCTGCATCATCTCCGGCGCTGCGGGAAGTGCAACCTCTCCGCCCTTACGTAACAAAGGATAGGCCTATGCTTTGTTACAGTACAGCGGGCGAGGGTTGCTCTCCCTTCGCGCCTCCGGTTTTTATATACACTCTAGGGGTAGCAGCCAAAAGACTACGTGAAGTCGGGGGTGTCCCGATTCGGTTTTGGAACGACCTATTCAAACCATGTAGTGTCCCCTAGTGGTGGACAACGAGAATAATTTTTAAAAATTGTTTCGCTGTCCCCCAGTGGTGGCCAAACAAGTGGTGGACATCGGGAATAAACCACAAAAAGTATGCCGTGACTAACAGTAAAGCTGAAGAGTTTGTTACTTTTTTTTATTATTTGAACACGCTAATCTCTGGAACTCCCAGTTGGATTTGAAACATTCTTGTTTGCATTTGATAGCCCAATTTGAGGAAGGCTATAAGGAACCTTAGGAGCCGAAAAAAAAGAAGTAAAGTCAGAATGAACGCTATGCGAAAACAAAGATAATAAAAGCGCGAAGCAGGCGATGCGATGCTATGGGGTGGGTTGGGGGAACAATAAATTTCACGTGGATGAAGTCCCGGGCAGAAGCTAGTACTAATAATGAAGCTGAAGAGTTTGTTTGTTTGAACGTTCTGATCTCTGGAACTACCAGTCGGATTTGAAAAATTCATCATTTAGTTTACGCTAGGACCCTCACGCGGACGAGGTCGCGAGCAGCAGCTAGTGTAGCTGAAGTATCAAAGCACTCACTGAATTTTCATTAAAAATGAGTTATTTTTGAAATCGTTTTATTTTTCAAAGCTCTTGAGTGGACGCAAATCCCAAAGGCCACGAGCTTTACTGAAATGATCCCAGTTCGGATTAGGAGTTCGATCGCCTCTTGCTTCTCTGCTAAGCCTCTGATCTTTCCTATATTGGTTTACTGTTTGCTCAAGGGACTGTGAGCGTATGTTTGAAGATTGAGGATAGTTTTGATGAATGTATCTAACAGATGCAGTAGCAAATTGTAGTTGAGATCATTGTTAGAGGGTTTGGTTTCCGCACTTAGTCCTTCGAGTAGACCATTGTGCGCAGGCTATGGCGGCCGTGGGTGGTTATTTCTCCCTCCAGAAGATTGAAGAAAATGAAGAATGGAAGAATAATTACATCTCCTCGCCTGTTAAGAACATCTGTGTAAGATCTATGTGTCTCGAGAGTTTCTGTTCTAAAAACACATGAGGACATACCTTTTAGTTGTGAATTTGATATTTCACAAGTGTCCATAAGTCTAAGAAAAAAACACATATTTGATTTCTAAACTTGTTTAAACGATGTTATGAGAATTAATATTCTTTTTAAACCAGACACATACGTTATGCAGATGATTTTAAAATAGTCAATGTACAGAAATTTCTTAATTTCCAACCATTTATTATTTTAACCTGTGGATGGACTTGACCACGTCCTTACCCTTCCTTAATCATAGCAGGCTGCATTTGTGCTTGCTATCACCAGCCTTAGCTATCTGTCTGCACAGGCTAGATTAATTGCATTGATAGCTGAATTCTAAATTTACACTATCTGAGTTACGTTACTCACCTCGCACGTGTCTATGGGGTTCTCTCCATTCCTCAGTCTATCAGCCACCTGCTTCGGTATCATCTGGTACAGCAGCTCGTCAGTCCTCTTCATCTCCTCGTCCAGCTTCCTCATTGATTCCTCTAGCTTTTTACTCTTCTGTTGTTCTTGATCTAACGCTAGCTTCAGCTCCACTGATTGCTGTGTTCCAGCTAACATTAGGTCTCTGGAATATCGGGAGTATGTTTTAAAACCAGTAAAGAACTTTTGGATCAAGTGACAGTTTATTATAACTTCGTGTAGTGAAGTTACGTCATTCGTGTAAAGGTGCGTGTATGGTTGTAATATACTTTGTAGATATGATCTTAATTGTTATGTTTGTTTTCACATTTATAACGGCGATAAATTGAATAAACAATTGCGTTGGCTTCGAGGTTAGTGAAAGCGTTAAATGTTTGTATAGTTAGGTCCACTTGCACCACAAATCACTAAATGAATTTAACGTTTAACGTATTGAAAACATCATTCTACTTTATTTATGTATTTATTGCTACCTTCAGTATTTATGTCTGTTACACCAACGGCCATCTGTTCTGCGAGCAATGTGCCCTGCACATCGCCACTTAAGTTTGGCAATTTATATGTTTTAAATTCGTTTAGCGCTAAATGCATTTAGGCCGGGGCCGCACTGGTCGACTGCGACGCGACGGCGATTTCGTGAAAACAAACTCATATTAAACATATGTCGGTGGCCACACTACAGAAATGACAAGTCAATTTCTTTTTGTTCTTATCGTCGCCGCCCGCGTCGCTGTCTCCGTTCCAGTGCGGCCCCGGCCTTAGAGATTTGTTTGGTGCAAGTGCGTCTTAAAGTAGGTATAATAATAATTTACCTGCTAAAGTCATGCATCGAAAGATCGTTGATGTAAAGCCCAGTGGACACAAGAGCGGCCAGGTCAGGCATCACAGGAGTACCCAGGTACATCATCATCCGCCAGTTGTCCATGTAGATCATTTGACCTGTATAACGACAAATATATTAGAACGTACTGTTAACAAGGATGATGGAGAAGAAATGGAATATTCATACATGAATGTGATGGTGATAGAACAAAACTGAAGGTTACTTAGTAACTTATAAAGTGCTAAGTAGAAGATAGGATAGGTAGGTATACAGGCCCAATACAGGGTGGATAGGATGTATCCTCGACGTTTTCCTGTAGGAAAACGTCCTTAAGTGACTCCTTGACTATTTGAGACATTTTTACCTGCATTCACAGATTTTGAAAAAAAAGTATAGACAAGAAGAATATCGGAAATTTTCGCAACAACTTTTTTGACTGTGCCTAATTTTTTTTCATAATGCGTGAATGCAGAGCAAAATGTTTCAAAAAGTTAAGGACAGTCTCCTTAGACCATTTTCCTGTAACTACAACAGTAATGGTACCTACCCTTACCGCCAAGTCTCAAATATCCACCCTATAGAAGTGCTGTCAAACATCTAAATAAATCTATAGAAGGATACAGTGAATTTGATAAAGATTCCAAATGTTTTGGTGCGCCACTCATTCATAAAGATAGTCTTGTATTTACAGTATTGATTGCATTTAAAGTAATGGTGCCATATTTAATATACTGTAGAGTGCCCAGGCTACATTGTTTACAGCCAAGTTTTGTGCTTTTGGTCTCGTCTACCTTTAAGATGTAAATTAATAACGTCAGGCAAAGGTCTTCCGTCATACGCATAGCGCTTCTTTGGTTGCATGCCTGGAAAATTTTACCAAATGTCAACGTAAAATACTAGTTTCAACTTTCTGATTAACTTACGCCAATCCGTGAACAATACCAATATACTTAGAGTCCGGTGCACTGCGGTAAAAAATCGCTTGAGAATTTGCTTGAAAAAATATTTGCGATTTTATTTCGCATGAACATGCGATTAAAAAAATCGCATCGCAGTACGCGCTTAGCCTTAAAGTGTTCGTAATATTCCAAATAAGCTTTTGATGGGGAAAAACAATTGGAAGAGTTTCCCGGAACTTTTTTCTATGAAGTTTTTGTATGATTTATTTAAAATTTGGACAGGAACAGAACGTCAGGTCAGCTAGTTTGATATAAATGCTTTGAGTTTGAGTACCTTTGCGATAATTTATCGGCAACTTTCGAAGGGCATTTTGCTAGTGTTCCAAACACATTGACGGCGATTTAGTCACCTGCATCCGTCAATAGGGTGACTCTATTCGCCTCATTTAAACAACTTTCGCTACGAAACTCTTATCATCAGATATATAACAGTAGATGACTATTTCGATGTACTTACGTATGATTTTTTTTTACCTTTCGGGTATGAGTTTCATAGCGAAAGTTGCTTAGAATGACGTGTAGAATTCCCTTGAGAGATGAAAGTGACTAATTCGCCACCCTGTAGATCGCATAAAATATAGGTTAAATTCCTTTTAGGCTGCCTGTCCACTGGAACGGAGCGAGGTAGAGGAGCGGAGAAACGGAGAAATATTAACCAGTAGGATTGCACAAAATCTCCGCTCCTCTTCTCGTCGCTAATCTAACTAAATGACGTAACTGATTCGAAACATATTTTACAGTACAGTATTACTACTATTGTTATGGTGTTAATATTGTTTTAATAATAAATATTTTAACAGATACGTCACTTCATGCGATCTTTGTTTTTATTTTCTTCGGAATATATGATGAGATATCAGATTCGACTTGGAAAATGGATCAAATCACTATATTAGGTCGGCTTAGTCCAAAATGTCAGATACGTCAGTTAGTGACGTTCTGTCAAATTTTTCTATTAGTTAATATTTCTCCCTTTCTCCGCTTCGTAGCCTCGCTCCGTTCCGGTGGACAGGCAGCCTTAGTTGCTATTTCGTAAGTTTAATCTGCATACCTACGAGTATGTCTAGATTAGACATTTCTTGTGGCGCCTTATTGACTGGATGGAAAGTTTCTGTTCAGCTGTCTGTTCAAAGTTTAAAACGCTCAACTAAGCACGAACTCTTTATTTCTAAGTATCTTTAGTAATTAAAAACGAACCTTCTAAAGTATGTGACACTTCAGTTTAAAGATCGGCAAACTTATTGGGTAACACACTTTTAGTCACAATCTGAATCATATTGAAGGATGATCCATTGCTTCATATGTTCGAAAAATTTGTCTCCTCAACAACGTAAATAGCGCAATGAATGTTGTTGAACTGTCAAAACTAAAGCCATTGCTACTGTTAATGTGTTATGAAATTACCCCGTTGGATTCTGAAAGAGCTGTGCGTAGGTATGTGTGATAGTCCTAAAAGTACCTAAATACTTTTTATTCGAAGGAAAACGGGCCATCTGTTCAAAAAGTTTTATTTTTGCCACATCCGTGTGTGGTCTTCAAATACAGCCAACATACTTAATTAAATTATTTTACTGTTACGTTGGTAAATTATTATTCATTCACAAAGACATTAATTATATTAATTTGTTGAAGAAGTTTCTTGTTGTTGTCGCGTAATTTATTTTCTAAAGTTATAACGTTATAAGTTATAAGTGGCATCCACGTGAAACGAGAAATTGCGGTTATCATGGAAAGCGCGAGAAAACTCTAACTTTATAATTTCCCTGCTGACGAATGAAATTATGAACTGGGATTGATTGTATGAATAGATACCACTCTAAAGTAGGTAATTAGATAATATATATATATAGTATATATAAATGACTAGCTGCTTTCCGCGGTTTCACCTGCATAAGTTTCGATCCCGTGGGAATATCGGGATATAAAAATCTGTTTAGTAGTTTTTGCGCGAAAGAGTAACAAACATCCATCCATCCGTCCTCACAAACTTTCGCCTTTATAATATAAGTGTGATTTTGCCACGCCGATTTTGGTTCGACATAGCTCACAGAATAAGCAAGCTGAAGTGGCATTGGGCCGGCCATATTAGCCGTAGAACCGATGACCGTTGGGGTTGACGTGTTCTTGAGTGGAGACCGCGAATCGGTAAACGTAAGGTGGGACGCCCTCAGGCTAGGTGGAGCGACGATCTTCGCAGGATTGGCTGGTAGCAGCTGGATGAGAGTTGCCGAAAATCGAGTTGATTGGCGTACAATAGGAGAAGCCTGTGTCCAGCAGTTGACTGCTATAGGCTGATGATGATGATGATTTTGGCTGCGGTAATCATTTCGGTTTTTTACGACTATGGGTTGCAAGTGTGCTCTTATATGGCTAATAAGCGCGTTAAGACAAGTAGCGTCAGCGGTAGACACACACACACTTCCGACTTCGCCATTGTCTCGGACGGTACCGAGTGCGCTTACACACACATTCACAGCGTGTTTGTACACTTGGCAACTACAAGTAAAGCGCGCGTCGGTTCGTGAGATAAAACCATTTTAAGTGCTAAACGATATATATACGATCTGGATGCGTACCGCGAGGGCTGGTTCGACGTGGCGCGGGAAAAGAGTTCCTGGAAGGTTTTGGGAGTGGCCTTTGCCCTTTGCCCAGCAGTGGGAAAGTAAAGGCTAACAAGAAAAAAAAATTATAACTTTAGTTGCTTGGTGATTTTCGTAACGACTTTCAAGTTACTCGTACGTAGATACACATAGAATGGCCAGGTAAATTCTGATTTTTAATTTGCTATACCAAAATGACAGCTAATATATGCTGAAAAATGTCATGTGGACAAAAAAAGGTCGAACGCAGCTGTCATTTTAGTCTAGCAAATTATAAATCAGAGTTCAGATAGAGCTGTCCACACATTGCAGTGGTCGGAGACAGATTACTGGATTACGGCGAAACTAAAACTAAGACCTCATAAATAATGATTGTACTCCTTGCTGAACAAAGATACCCACAACTGAAATTGAATTTTGTTTGATGGAGCATAAAGTTGAAAGCTTCTTTGGCAGAAACTTAGTCTATCAAAACGCTTAGTTTTCTGCTGGTATCAAAGTTAGCTGTCACAAGGACAAGAGAACCCTAGTTCTAGAGAGCAACTAATTTTATCTCGTTGTTGATATATGTATGTGGCATCAGTTTTCATTTGTTTTACAAGAGAGAGTGTTGTTTATGTGTTACAGTTTGTGTTGCAAGTTTGTTTTCTTGTGGATTATAAAGAAAATTATTTACAGTAAGGTCGTGAACCTGCTTTTATTCAATCGCGAAAAAAAATTAGGTGTTCCCTACATTTTGACGAGTTATGCACTTATGCGAAAATAAATGTTGGGAACAGCTGATTTTTTTTTTCACGTGTCCAGGTTTGGTCCCATAGTATAAGTTGTTCATAATGATGAGTATAATGACGGCCCTTAAGAGGATAACGGTGATTAAAATTTCACCCTGTACCTATAATGGACTGGCCATTTTATGAAATATACCTACTTTACCTACTTATAGTCCGGCCGTCGAGTGAATGAGTTCCTGACACCTGTCAGTGCAACAATTCTAGTAGCCTGTCAGTGCAACAATAAAGATCAAATTCGCAAAAACAACTATTCGTTTGTATGAAACTGAAAGGTGGTATTCTCTCATCGGCCGCACTGAAAATCAAATCTGTTTTGTTGAACTGTCAGTGTGACGGCAAAGCAAAATAGACCTTACGGCGACGAACGCATTTTTATTAAGACAGTAGGTACCTACTTACTTAACAGACAGCCGATGCCTAGGCCTACCCATCTATTCTATGAAGTTTCCTTTTAAAAAAGACCTTGTTTGAAAAAGTAACATCTGGGTTACAAAATCGCAGTGACAGTCTATCGAAGTCAAATTCAATTAGAAAGCTGTGACACCGATTGATGTGGGTTCGAGTCCGGTTCGTTCAACTGTCAGATTGGAATCTTAGTGGATTTTGATGAGTTTTCGGGGAACAATGGTTTGATATGTAGGTCATGTGTGGAATGCGAGAGATATCCTCTTTTACGATGCTGCACTCGAGTGGTGGCATCATTTTTGGCGAAGGCCGGGTGACAAAATTGAATATAGTACCTATCAGGGTGGACGGGACATCGACGCACAACCTGTAAACATGGATTCAGTACATGGTTCTGAGCATTGAAAATTTTCGTCGGTTATTAAAAAAAACCGGTCAAGTGCGAGTCGGACTCGCGCACCGAGGGTTCCGTACTTTGTAGGTATGTAATACTTTACGGTTTTCAGATTTTTTTATTTACTTGTGCTACATGACATTGCTTCTTGCCAAATTTCATGATTCTAGGTCAACGGGAAGTACCCTATAGGTTTTGATTCCGGAACATAAACGCCCGTATCTTTCGATTACGTTGACTGAGAAGTTTGATTTTTTCACTGCTTCAAGGGATTGCAGCTCTGAGTATTTGATATTAATTTCAACTTGATAATTCCACGTGTTCCTGAGAAAAAGGGTCTTGACAGACGGACAGATAGGCGGACAACGAAGTGATCTTATGAGGGTTCCGTTTTTCCTTTTGAGGCACGGAACCCTAAAAATATTTGCTGTTCCATACATTTTGACCGCGTAGCAACTTTTCTAAGAAACAGCAGATTTATTTTGTTAACGTCGAAAAATTTAGGGGCATTTTTCTTCTAGGATCATGTGCTGAATTGATGGTTTCTGTATTTACCGTCCGGCTCTGCCGAATCATGTCGACCAGAATCCTAATTACACAACACACACTATCATACGCAATCTGAATAATTTTGAATGATATTGCTAATCCATTGCTTTGAATGTTCAAAAAATTTGTTTGTTCAATAACGTAAAATAACGCAATGAATGTTGTTGAACTGTCAAAATGAAAGCCATTGCTACTGTTAGTGTGTTACGCAATTACCCCGCCCAACAATGTGTGTAGCACGACTAAGACATAACACATAACATCAGCAGATTAATAAACTAACTGTCTAAGTTACCTAGTTTTTTTAAATTAACTAACTTGTATTGTTAGGTTAAACGGTAGAACTAAGTGACTTATAATATAAAAACTTTTATTCATTCAAATAATTTCACAGTCAATGATCAAATGGCAAACATATATATATCTAAATAGATAACGCTTTTCTCTGCTAAAAGACGCAAATAGGTACCTACTTAGTACATTGATTGTCGCTGAGATGAGATTGCGACTAGATTTTGAACGTTTTAACGTGAATTGGCCTTCAGATACCTACATTCTTATGTTCAGACAGCCACATTAATGGGGTACCTAAGCCTCTCTTAATAAAAATACCTGAGGAAAAGGGTTATCCAATTAATTCAGCCGGTCGTACCTCCTTCTATAATTTCGCCTAAGAAAGTCTTCGCCAAAGACCCTTAGCTAATATTTGGTACGAGACAGAGCAGGTAGGCCGTGATTTAGTGATAAGGCTCGACGCGACCGACTAGTTACCCGTAGAAAAATTTCTATAAAGACTTCATGGAAATTGTTCTACCAGAATCGCGTCGCAACGTGTCGTCGAATTGCGTCGCGCCTCTCAGTGGGAGCCTTTAACAAAATCAGTGTATGCTGGCCTCTTCTCCAGGTTTTCGCTCAATGGGGGGGCAAATGTTTCTCTCTGAGGGGCTGTAGCATCTATATTTCAAACTTAAGAATGGGCCCCGATTTTTAGGATGACTACTATAGGTTGTA
The DNA here is from genome assembly GCA_914767645.1 of Hydraecia micacea. Classification (NCBI taxonomy): domain Eukaryota; kingdom Metazoa; phylum Arthropoda; class Insecta; order Lepidoptera; family Noctuidae; genus Hydraecia; species Hydraecia micacea. The sequence goes on from OU611798.1 coordinate 5,337,368, forward strand.
AAACTATGTTTACTTACGTCTAGTTTTTCAGATTTAGTTACACTCAGTTTGGTTGGTTGGTTTGGGGGGACTAAATACACCCGTTGCCCCCCCCTCTATGGCGTTTTATTCTATTGACAGCTCAAGGTTAAAACGTGTTATCACTGCTGTATACAAATTGTTAGGTACTTTATTTCCGTATTTTCATCCATTTCTCCTAAGTACATACCTTTAAGCCTGAGGTTCTTGTCAGTGGCCGCCTCAGTCTCGTCAGACAGTCGCACCAACTCATTGCGTTTGTCAGGAGCCTTCTCATGCATCACAGCCTCTACGGTCACCAGCTCGAAGATATTGTTCGTGCGGTTTAGGATCTGAGGGATAGCATACCTATGTAGAAATGAGCGAGCAGTTGTGTGGAATTCCGTTGTTACTTAGGATAAGTAAGGAAAGTTCTCAAAATTTTCCTCACGACGTCGATATTTGTCCCTAACAAGTTACAAATCTCGATGTCGTGAGGAAAATTTTGAGTAGGTAGGTAGGTATGAATGCAGGATGTCCTATGTGAAAGATGATTTAGCTAGAATGGGTAATAGGTAAACCCTATTAAGTACTTAAAATAAAATAGGTAATACATATTATATTATTGGGGTAAAACCTATAGGTACTTAAGTTGTTGCACTTACAGTCTGGAACTTGAAGGCTATGAGCGGCCGCACCAGGTCGAACCAGTTGGTAATTTTCTTCCCCACTAAATCTGGTAATATTACCATCAAAGAGTTGCCAATACTTCTCACTACCATGTCCGATCTGGAATAAATAAATAATAATTATAATATTTGTTTCTGTATTAATTAGGTATTTACTTGGCCTACATAGAAACATAACCTTTTATAAATAACCTCACCTAGAACTTATATGTTCGCGCCATTTTCTTCTTTTTTTTTCGTGGCAATCAAAATATTTTTTTCTGAGTAAAGCTTCATACTAGACCAACGAGTTCGTAAATAAACATATAAAATCATGAAAAATAACTTACCCGAACACAATACAAAAGGGGAATATTTCAAACAGCACGGACGCACTGATTGGCAGATGTTTTTCTTCTCTGGTCATCGCTAAAGAAGCTAGCGTGAAGGCCCGATTGTCGAATGTTAGTTGAAAAGTCACATGTACTGTATCGAATAGTAATTCTTCCCGTAATAACTCTATTCGCATCTCTTTGTGATAGAAATGACGGGCTACCTGGAAGAAAACATTGGCATTATTGGATAACCAGAAAATAATAAATTGCAAAAAAGTTGAAGTTCTGCAGTTTAGCTCCATCTAGTGACAAAGTGGAGAAACGAGGAAGTCGTACAGTTGTTACATCTGCAATAGATGGCGTTATAAAGGTCGAGTAGTGAGTTGTGTTAAGATTTTATGAATTCATCATTAGCGTTAAATTTATATTATTATTACTTTCAAATAAAATGTGTTAGTGGAATTAAATATTTCTCATCGTCATGTTTGTTATAGAAGTAGATGATCCATAATTTGAACTAGTATCTCAACCGGGGGCGTAGCTCAGATGGTAGAGCGCTCGCTTAGCATGCGAGAGGTACCGGGATCGATACCCGGCGCCTCCAAAGAAATTCTTTTTACCTCTTTGATATTTGTTTAATTGTATTTTACTATTTTAATATTTTTCTATAATTTTGACGATAAAATATGGCAATTTGAAGATAAACTTTAACTGTTATCATAGCGTGAGTTTGTTATGTATGTATGTTATCATGATTTATAATAACTCACCTCTCTTATTTGTCCCATAGCGTAGTAAACAAATCCTCTTCTTTTAGACCTATAATGTAGTGTCAATCCTTGTCTGGTCTCATTCTCACATATAAAGCTGGGGGCCCTCATTCTCGGGTAACTGAATTTCAAATACTCGTGAAGATTGTCCAATCCGTTTAGAAAATCTCTCATGTGTCTGCCGAGTACTGATAAAACTCTGTCGTAGCCATACTGTGAGACGAATCCAACGAAATATACCCCCATTTGGTCCATAAATTCACGTTCTGTTATTCCTAATACCTGTGAACAAAAAATAAAACGCCTGATGAAAGTTATTAGCAAAATTGTAATTATGCGTTGTTGCTAGCCAGACAGGACTACATATGAATGTCGCGCACTTGGCTGCAGCATGGTTTCTTTAGTTAATCTGGTTGTTGCGGCCACTGGACATGGTCGTGGCCGCCTAGTGCACGAGGTGTCTAAAAGTAGGTACTTTCACGAGCACAAATATCGAACAGTTACGCAAAACTCAAAAGTGTTTTGTTCGTGAAATTACATTTGCAAGAGAAAATCTATTTCTTAAAATATATTATGGTTTTGTGCTTCCCGCATCACAGACCGGGAGCCGGTCGAAGTGGCGGTTGGGAAGGGGCTATGTCCAGCAGTGGCCGTCATTCGGCTGAAATGATGATGTGTGATGGTTTAGTCAATTTGTAACATCATAAAATATCTAAGTATCAATAATTTATGAGAAAATCTCTTTAGAATCTTGCGTAAGGTAAGCGTAAGGTAAGGTATTTATGCTCATGGCTGTACGTAGAGTAGCTATGAACCTGCCTAGCCTAATTTAAAAAATGTAAACACAACACAAAACTTGTTTCCGTCACATGAATCTATTTTTTTATGTTATAAGTGCCTAAAAATGTTTTAATTATTGCTTGAATAATTTATTTTTTGGACTCAATTGGATTTCATTATTTTTGTGAGTATCAAATTTGCATCATGCTTGTGAATAATTAATGTTCAGTCAGTGTCGGTCACTGGACGTAGTTTATAATTTCGGCATTTTTGTCATCGGGGATGTAACTCAGTGGTAGAGTGTCTGCTTCGCATGCTGAAAGTCCTGGGTTCAAATCCCAGCATCTCCAAATCCTTTTTGTCGTTTTGTGTTTTTTGCTCATTTTCTGTTATTGAAAATAAAGTTTTTTATTCATCTTATTGAGTACTGATTGCTCTTATAGTTTTTTTTCTCATCGGTAACGGGGAAGTCAAGAATCTCTCTTTTTGAATCAGAAACGGTTAATTATGATAGAACTTGTGATAGATATTAATTATTTTGAACTTCATGCATGTTTTGTTTTGTACTTCATGCATGAACTTCTAACACCACGGGATTTTATTTTCGTATGGCATGAGGCGTCTAATAAAATATCATTAGATTTTGAAAGTCAGAATAAGGTTTTTGTTATTTTCGAATAAAAATCTAGATGGAATCATAGAAAAAAAAAAACAAAAAGAATTTGTGGCCCATGAGGGGATCGAACCCGCGACCTTCGCGTTATTAGCACGACGCTCTAACCAACTGAGCTAATGGGCCGTTGAGTCTAACGGCGAAATAGCGGATTCTTTTCTGTTGACGTCTTCCTTCATACATTATTAATGTTATCAACATGAAATTATGTTGATGTCCATGACGTGCCATGACTCTGTAAGTATGATGTTATCGTAAACCAATCGCTGTTATCGGAATCTCTTTATCTCTATGTATGAGCAAAGGTTTTAGTACGTACCTACAATGCTTTCATGTCTTCAAAATAATTAATAATCTTTCCAAATACTAAATAACCGAGTAAGTATGTAACATAGTACAAGTACATACCTATGTGGGACATGGGTAGGTATGTCCTATGTTAGTCCCTTTGTATCAGTCGTCAAGGGAAATCTAAGAAGATTGTACCTAGGGATCAGTGTGTCATTTCATCTTTGAGAACAATGCATGACAGACTACGTCAACTTTATAAATATCTAATGCTTTGTTTTCTTCAACCTTGACATTGGCAGAATCATCGATAAAACGATGGAGCCATTACTATGAAAAAAAAAAAATCTAATGGAGGCGACAATACTGAAAATACCTACCTGAAAATTATTTTTTATTTTTGGCGGTCAATCTTATGAACTTAACAAACTTTCTATTCTACTGTTGCCTGGGCAAGATTCACAGTGTTTCATACAATTCTCTTTTTTTTTTCTTATAAAGTATCACGGTGAGCGATATATTCACATTACAATCTAATAAATAACTCATTTAAATAAGCTCATGCTAAGTAGGTAACTACGAAGAAATCGTCTAACAACGACTTTCTTACTCACTTTATATTAAGACACTGTTCTTTAGTCAGAACGTTCATCTAGGATCTGACTATCTATCTATACATATAAAATTCAAATTCCTGACTCCGACTGACTGATAACGATAAGTATATCAACGCACGGCTTAAAACGCTGGTCCTAGAGACATGAAATGACGTCTTTCGACTGAAATGATGATGATAGTCAACCGAACTTCAATGGTAACAGTTTGCCATTGACATTTGGCTTTATGTCGTTATCACTATTATAAAGGGGGTTGTCGTAGTGCAAGTGTTGTGCGTTTGACTGTACCTAATTATAATATTCACATAGATGTGCTGTCCACCTTTAATTTGATAAATGTTCGGAATGAATTTGGAAGAAGCTTAGTGGGTTTTATAGCATGTTAAATAGTTTTTATTAAGGCTCTGGAAAACAGATGGCTAGAACATTAATTTCAACGTGCGATGTTGAATCTATTGTACCTAAAGATCGTCCGCGAATTCAAATTTTCTTACGTTTCCTGCAATTTGCAGATCAGTCTCAGGTTGTATGTTGAACAAAATATGATTCGCGACAGTAACAAGTATGTATTTGCAGAATTATAATCATTAAAATCACCAATATAAACCTCTTACTTCATATAACCCTATTGAATGACTATTTCATGAAATATTAATCAACAAAGATTATAATTATGTAAATCTACATCGGTCGCAGCTTTTTGGGGGATTGTCTTATGTAATTTTGACGTTTAAAAAGTGCTGATTCTCAGCCTAATTTGATTAAATGACTTTTGATTTTTGACGTGATAACATCTTATAAATATCGATGAACACCGGCTGCACGCACGAAAAAGCATGACTCATTGTCACGTTCCGCCTGAGCCGAGCGTGCAAGCGAGAGCGCAGAACAAGCGATAGAGAGGCACGATTGGCCTAAGCGTTCAGCTTGTGTCGCATTGTTTTCTTATGACGTTATCACGTAAAATTATCGTCCGTAAACCGACTTTACAGACAACCAATTTTAATTACCTACCTCGGCATGAGCTAGTGCCGATAAGAGAACATAATTATCGAAAACATTTATTATACGCAGTAGTCTTGATATTAAAAGCTGCAACACGAAACAACTAGTTTGATACCATTTTCACACAATATATACCACTGTTAACGTTATGTGGCCACAGGCGGAATGTCTTGGCAGGAAGAAATGTCGCTCACAGAGGCCAAGACTGACATTTAATTGAAAATACATGTTCCGTCACATGATGAATGTGGGCGAAAAATCTGGGAAATTAAACTACTCGCGGAAATAGTGAATGTAACTTTATTGGGAGTTTTATTTGGCAATTTTTAGCTTCTCTCATGAAAACTAGGTAATTTTTTTTCGGATCAGCACAATTTATGTGACATTGTGAAAAGCTCATGGCGTATATCCATGGCGTCGTTAAACTTCAATGTCCAGCTAGCAAAGTAGTGTGATGTTTGTGGCTGATGTCTGACTCCCAGTTTGCGCTGAATTTTCATTAATTCAGTATCGTGGGAGGGTTGCTAAAATACATAGTATGATCTTAGCATAATTTGTATACAGAGTGAATTTATATCCAGTGGATCTAGCACGAACGCGCGTAACGTACACAAGGCTACACATCAAGCTATACTTTTCCAGTTTCAGCTGACCTCGCATTTTTATAGGTTTTTCGTACAATCAGAAGTCAGCTTATACTGGTTATGTATAGATAATTATGTACTAGCCGTACGTACTCGTACATTAAAACGATTATAAAATTGAAAATACTCGTTTCGCACATAACACTTCATTCATATCTATGAGTAGTGGACTAATTGGCTTGTCGCAAAAAATTTAACCAAAATGTAATGGATGAATAGTTGTGTATTTTTGATTAAAAAATCGTTAGAATTTACGTTACGTTTTCTTTGTGCTTGGGCCTCTGAATGTGAATAAATTAGTTTTCTTTACAATTCCTAAGTATTTGACTGTAGGTCATACGTAGCCACGGCCAACTATTATAGGTAGTTAGTATGCAATCAAGATATGAAACTCTGCAAATAGCATCTCATTTAGTTTTCTCATTGCCCTAGTTGCTGTTGATATAAAAACTTCCGTACGACGATTGCCTTTAAATAAGGTCACAATAGCTACTCAGAAGAGGATAATAATACATTCTAATATCATCTTCTGTAACCAACTCAAACTAGTGACACAGATCAAAGAGCCATAATTTAAAAATAAACCAACGAAATATATAAATATTAATAAATTAGTCAACACCATACGATATGCTATGAAGATTTATTTTTAACTTTCTTAATGATTTAATGATTCTTGAGATTTTTCGCGATTGATTCAACTGGTGGCGTGGCCATTTTGGAATGATGACATCACGTCGTTGACATTGTAAAGGAATGTTTATTTTTAATTTGATTAGGTCAGTATGTAAAATCTTTGTATCTTCCTATGAAAGTTTTTTTTATGTTCAAAAGTAGAATTGCCGCAGTACCTACCTGCCCGAAATGTGTCTCTTTTTCGACCCTATCTAAATTAATTATGAATACATTGAATTAAGTGTTTTTCTGTTTTCATCAGGCTTACCGCCTTGGGGGCTTGGGGCTAAGTAATAATAGCCGCATGGGTCAATCGATCAGTCGATCCGTGAATGACCATCTTTACATACCAAGACACCTCCGTGCTCGAAAAGGACGTTAAGCCTTTGGTCCCGGCTGTCAGTCGTGATTTTTGACAGTCGTTACGGGTCGTCAGAAGCCCGCAAGTCTGACAACCAGTCTTACCAAAGGGTACCGTATTACCTAGTAAATAGGTTGTGGAGGTCAGAATGGCCGTCGCCCGGTTAGACTGGAAGCCAACCTCAACATAGTTGGGAAAGGCTAGACAGGTGATGATCATGCTTACCTCCTGTGCCTTCTTTGCGAGTCGTGTGATGAGATTCTCTGGGTAGACCTGATGGACGGAGAACGAAGGCTGTTCCACTCCCGCCTGTCTCCGAATGTCCTCCCATCGCTCTTCGCCGTACGTCTGGCGGATGTACTCCGCCATGTTCTCGAGGAGGAGCCCGTACATCGTGGAGTCTGGAACCAAAGAGATAAAATTGAACTTTCTTTTGTTTTTAAAAGCGTGTTTGTAAGAGAAGTGCTGGCAACCTGTACAGACGCCAGTACATCAAGCTACTACAATCTGTCTCTTTAACAGATTTTCAACTTTATCGCTAAAGCATAAGGTTCAAAGTTAATTGGGAAAATTTGATAGTTTCGGGTAGCTTGATGTGCCGTGTGGTGGATTATGACTCATAGAAAGGTGGCCTAGCAGTAAGAATATTAAATGATACATTTTATATTAAAAAAAACACTTTTAGAAGTCAAAACGGGAGAACAGTGGTGGCCCAGTAAAGGGGGGGGGGGGGGAGACTTACGACTTGTATGTCGTGGGTTCGAACCATGGCGCTAAAATATAATATCATAACCACTGCTCTCTCTCAAGTGGTGAAGGAAAACATCGTGAGAAAAATTCGAAGACATGTGACATTTACCAACCCGCACTGGGCCCACGTTGTGGATTATGGCCCACTCCCTCTCGCCGAAAGGTGGCCTATGGCCCAGCAATGGGAAAATTACCTATAGGCTGATTATTATGTATGTTGACATTCAGAGTAGATACATACCTACCTAACTATTCCGGATTTAATTTCGAGAACGACAATGAATGTTCTTTCAGACTCAGTTTGCATGGCTCGAATCTTTAGCAGTCGTGTCGCTTTTTTGAATGGCAGTTGTAAAAGTGTGTTATTACTTGAAAAGCAGCGCTAACTGCATGGTAACTGCATTCAAAATACCTAGGTACACTTTATAGGAATAGAAAGAATCGTAAAAAGATGGAAACTTGTATAGAGTGGCTCATGATTCTGCATTGTACTACTGTAATTTAAAAACATTGTAAAATCCAATTATTTTTTTAAAAGAGTAACCGTGGAGTTTCTTGAAGGTAAACCATAGGAAACGACCAATTGGAACCGTGCACCTAGCTTCTGACGTTTCATAAGTGCCCATGTTGGTTTATGTGAAATAAAATATTTTGATTTTGATTGAAATTTGGCAAGGCTGTTTCCTACAAAAGTGCAATCAACTTACGCGGTCAAAATGTATGAAACAGCAATTTTTTTTTAACCACCTACGAAAAATTTCAATACAGGGGGCGGTTGCGTGTCGATGTCCATATCACCCTTTATATTATTAGCTTTTTGCCGCGGCTTTGCCCGTGTGGAGATCGGAAATTATCCGACAGGAACGTACTACCGGGGTAAGATAGTGAAAAGGTCAGACATACCGAGTTACTTTCGCATTTATCCGGAAAAGAACCGGGGTTATCAACATAGCTTGCAGCAGCAGCAAACTGAAGTGGCAGTGGGCTGTTTGTCGAAGGACCGATGGCCAGTGGAGCAGACAAGTTCTGGAATGAAAACTGTGTATCGGCGAGCGTAGTGTGGGACGTCCCCCCACTTATATAGACCGACGACCATAAGAAAGTGGCTGATACAGACTGGATATAAGACGGAGGACAGGGTGTTGTGGCGCAGCCTGGGAGAGGCCTATGTCCAGCAGTGGACTGCGATAGGCTGAGTTGATATAAAATATAGAAGTACGAATGGAATTATGATATATATAATAATGTCAGCTAGATAAACACAAAATAGATTCAACTGGGATAAGAAAATTCACGGAGGCTTGTAGAAAGTCCTGAGAGAAAATCTACTGCCAGTAGTTACGTTTCAAATCAAAGTATTACATAATCAGAAAACTAATCTCAGTAGGGAAACGGTGAAGACGATCTGGGACCACTATCGTCTGAAATCTTATAATTTATGACTTGATGTACCTCCAGCATTATTCACGTTAAAATTGCCTTATTTCCATTCCAGGATATTAATGATATCCTTTGGATAAAAAGTTTAATTACGTCTAGACAGATTACTTCTAGTTGCAAATTCTTCACATTTATGAGGACATTAAAGTTTTATGATCCTTTTTACACAATGTTAGGTGTTAGAAATGCTCTGTATCATTACTTTTATATTAGCTTCATATACTAGATATACTTTACTTTACTTTTTTTTTATGCTTTTGCCTGCGACTTCGTCCGCGTGAAATTTTCGCTTAGCGTTCTTTCTGACATTTTTATTTTTGCTCGGCGGCTAAGGGTCTATGCTGATGTTAAAGAGCCTTCCTCAATTATTGGGCTATGAAATGCAAAAATAATTTTTCAAATTCAACTGGGATATCCAGAGATAAGCGCGATAAAACAAACAAAAAAACAAACTATTTATTTAGCTTTATTAACTAGGAGTCTTTGGTCAACTGGATCCACTCGAACTGGACCCGTGGGTCCACAGCCCGCCGAGGGGCCCGTGGCTAAATAATAACAGCCGCACAGGTCGATCGATAAGGTTAAGGCGGAGGTTCCCGAAAACGGTCAAAAAGTTGGTTTTTTAAAGCAGTGTATCTCTTAAACCGTAAATACTTTTGACCAAAGAAAAAAATATGATATTTTCAAGTCTATCTTTAATACAGTGATGGAACAGAAATCATAAATAAATATACATTAATGCATCAAAATAATGTTCAAATACACCTCTTAATTTTCTTTAAAAGCAGTTTATCCCTTCATTAACAATTTTAATTACAATTAAAAATATACCATTAAATGTCTAATGCCAAACTGCATTCAGTGATGGATTATTTATTATTAAATAGTTTTTGTAAATAGATAATTTCTTCATATTTGCAATAAATTACCACCGTTGTGTCATCGCGCTTCTCTTTCTTCTCTATGCAGTCCGACAGTGACCGCGCTTTAGGTCATGTAGTCGCCTTAAGCTACGCTTGTCGCGGTTGGACTGCGGATGGGTGACCATCTTTACATACCGATACCCCTCCGTGCCTCGGAAAGCACGTTAAGCCGTTAGTCCCTGCTGTCATTCGTGTATCTTTGACAGTCGTTACAGGTCGTCAGAAACCCGAAAGTCTGACAACCAGTCTTTCCAAAGGGTATTATCGTATTACCCAATGGAGGAGGAGGGTGGAGGTCAGATAGGCAGTCGCTCCATGTAAAATACTGTTATTCAGCTGCATCCGGTTAGACTGGAAGCCAACCCCAACATAGTTGTGAAAAGGCTAGGCAGATGATGATGACCCACTAGGTACAGCCGACCGCAAGTCGCTAGTAACACTTTGACCTTGCGCTGGCCTAGCGTAGTACCTACGGAATTTCAATAGAATGCGAGACCAGCTTATACTGGTTTTGTAAGCACTGACTTGCAACCTACTTTACTAGTAATATAATTATTCTGAGCTATTACATTGCTCCTGTTTAAATAATGTTGGACCAGTCCCATATGACTGCAGACGATTTGGTCACTCGGGCGACAGAATTACTTTATGAGCGAATAACAACACAGCAATGCTTGCTTGCTGTCATAGATTTGAAACCATACTTAAATTACTCTTTGTTTGAAACCGTTTTGTGAGCGTTGGAAATGTTAGAGAAACTAATCTTCACGTTTGGACAAACAAGAGTTTAATTTTTTTTGTGAATGGTAGGTACGAGTATATCGCAGTTCAACGTGGTGTCGTCTGTTTAACCGGATTTGCCTGTGGGTGCCTAAATAAAACTAAGCGACTTCACGGTAAGGGCACCCCATATGGGCCTGTGGGCCTGTGTGGGCCCGTTAGCCTCGTATCTGGGAGAGGGCAGCAAGGGACAGGCAGGATTATTCAAAGAAGAGCTATTCATTCAAACATGAGCTATTCTTTCAAACCTATTTATTGTGAAGCAGTCTTTAGCTTGGCTATTTTGACCAGTGTAGGTAGGTACAGCTGTACAACTAACACCGCCATCTTGCATAATATATATTTGATTGATTTTGCTTCTCTGTCCAAATCACTGTGATCTTTATACTCCTTGTGATAAGGTTGCTATTGGGTTGCTGCCACTGACAAGTCTGTCGAAATCACAATGGTCTTTATTCTCGATCAGAGGTAAAAAAAACAGTGAAAGGACTTTAACAATTGAAAACAGCGCCCCACTGTTAACGTCATTCGAGCTCCAAAAGATGTTTTTGGCAATGTATGTGTGTTTACGCGTGATAATAAAGTCTATCAAATCATAGTAACAATAAAATTCTCACAGTAACCTTTATCTACGATGGCCCATTGTGTACACGGCTATCACCCATCGCCATTATCGTTAGGTATGTGCGCAGTTCCCATTGCAAATGTTTTCCGATTTCCGTAGCGCGGCCATGTTGGATCGTTGACCTGCATTGATTGAAACTGCAACGTTTCTTTTTCTGCATGCACGATACCAACTTTGAAAGTGTATTGTGTGTGTAAGGACTATGTGGGTAATTACTTACTTCTTTTTACTTTCTCACTTAGTTATAATGATGGTCTGGCTGTTTTTTTACTTTATGCGGCCTACCCATAAGGCCCTTTTTTGATATTGTCCGTCGGGTCGTTGAGCTGCTTAAGTTTTGAGTTGAGCTGCACGATATTGACAATTGCGAGCACCGACTGGACAGGTCCAATCAAATCTGTGTGGTTCTATCCTCAAAATACCATTTCAGACACCAATCAACCGTGGTCCTACTGAGAAATTCCAGATGAAAAAACTCAATAACACTGCTCGACCTGGGAATCGAATTCAGGACCTCATGCTCAGCAGTAGCGCTTGCAACCTCTAGACCAACGAGGCAGTAGAAAGTTATTAAGTATAATTACTTGTTTCTTTGGTTAAACAATTATCTTGACCTTGCCCCTTCCTTTTAGAAAGGCCTTAGCACGAGTGTTAGTTTCAAATGACAGCAACCGAAAGGTTTTCAATCAAACCCCCAGTTTCTGAAAGCCTGCAGATCTGGCTCTTATCAGTACCAAAATGTTTTTTTTTTTGTGCGCGGTGGAAATCCTCATGGGCTTCCTCCATCGTGGGGTTGACAGAGGGGCATGGCAGAACCCTTACCGGCTAAAACCACCGCGGTGTTCCACCTGTAGAGGTGGAGAGAATCCCGCACCCCCGGCCATAGGTAGCTATGGCCGAGGGTGTGGGATTCGCATAAGCATTCACCGCTCCCACTAAAATATACTACCCAAACATCTTGTGTGTGGGATTTCCAAAAGTTCTATCTATTTAGCCCGTAATGTCCCACAGCTGGGCGAAGGCTCTTCCCCTTTCCACACACGACTGTCCACTGCCATTGCGGGCCAGTCCATTTTGTAGGAGTCAAGTTCGTCCCTCCATCTTCGTACACTATTGAATGGGACCCAATTAGTGGTTATTTTAGCCCACTCTGGCATGCGGCAGACATGTGCTACCCAATCCCTCTTAAGATCGACAGCTTTCCGATATTACTACCGATTTTAAAAGAAGTTGTCACTACAACCTTTTATTAGCTGTAATGGTTGGGTATAAACTTTGCGAACATCTGTATGCAAAACAAACACTGTGAATAAAGCTGGATCTACAATAAACTCCTATATACTACCCCTAGCCGTTTGATTGCTAATCCACGTTGTATACACTGCCTTATAGCTTTTGTAGGTAGTGAGTACATTGTAGGGATTGCGTTTTATTAACACCAGAGCTTTTATTAGGAGGTAGCTTGAACAAACCTATTTCTACGTGATGTTTGCTGTGTAATCACGCGTTAGACAAGAACATGAAAACTATAGAGACCTTTAAAAAATGGTCTTTCATTTTTACCCGTGTCGAATCAGAATAGACCTGATACTGATTATCTTGGTAAGGGGGAAAATTGACGAGCGGAACTGTAAAGATTTCACAGCCAAAACTGCATGAAGTAAGCTGTCATGTGCGATTGACAATATTGACAGCTCTGAGCTCTCTTCACCTAAGTTATTTAGGCCTTATGGGCCTCGGCATCAGCTGCGTATATTTCGCAGCTGTGAAAAACAAATAAGTAGTGTATTGGTCGGATAAGGTACATGTGTACTTACCTATTTTATGAAACAACTACCGGCCCGCCCCAGCTTCGCACGAGTGCAATTTTTTTTTCGAATTTCCAAAATTTTCTTTCATACAAGCCTTGTCCTAGCAATACCGAACACAACAAAAAACAATTATCCAATTTAGTGCAGTCGTTCTGAAGTTATGCGCGTACATACATTTCGGCGATTCATTTTTATTTATATATAGATAGATAGACGGATAAGGTCACATAGGCACATCCACTTCGACGTAAAATATTAATATAAGTAGGATGCGAGTTTTCCTTCTACCCACGCAACATGACGAAAGGAGAAAAAAATAAAAAAACAACATGAGGTATTTATTTGTTTGTTGGGGCCTTTTCAAATAAACTTCTGGCAATAAGAATAGATGGAAAAAATGCGAAGAAAAATGTTTTTCTTCGTAGCAACGACAAGTTCCTTGTATTTTTCGAAGTTATTGTCTTGGGAAAGCTACAAAAATATAAATCCCTATTTTTTTTTCAGTGCTTTTGTTTACAGACAACAGTAATAACAGCCGCACGGGTTGATGTCGCGGTCTGTCCGTGGATGGGTGACCATCTTTACTAACATGCATTCCGGGACACGAGGGTATCACACCGCCAACTTCCAAACTCCGGGCCGTAACTAAGAAATTATTGCTAATAGAAAAATTCAATAACACTCATTGAGTTACAGCCCCTTACTAATAAACGTATTATATCAGATGAGTTTCATATCAGACGAGTTACGCACTGCGTCTCTCTTCCAGTCGTCAGTAATTTGAATTTCGAAAAAAGAAGACAAAGCGTTGTGTAACTATACAGACGCTATACAACGTTTATTAGTAAGGGGGTTAGTGTTGTGCTACCGCGGACACTACTCGTCTTCGCGCGCTTATTATAGTCCGCGCGGAACTAGTCGGCCGCTATAACACTTTGCCCGACCTGAGAATCGAACCCAGGATGTTCAGTAGTACATACATATTATACAGTATATACAGAACTCATGGCAAAGCTATAATACCTGGTTCATTGAATAAATGTTACGACTCGGTAGCGTCATAAACCAAGCATCGTAAACTGACACGCTAAGATAAACCACCTAATATACCCAAATGTCAAATGTTATGCATTTATATGTTAACACCTACTCGTACTTTGTCACATTCACAATATTCAATATTTTCTTTAGTCTAGCAATTTTCCAATTATGTTGGGGTCGGCTTTCAGTCTAACCGGGTGCAACTGAATACCAATAATTTGTCATCTGACATGCGGCAGACGTGTCCGGCCCAGTCCCACTTAAGTTTAGCGGCTTTCTGGGTAACGTCCGTCATCTTGGTTTTAGCACGCAGTATTATGTTCCTTATACGGTCAGAAATTCGAACCACTAGGATCCTGCGCTCCGTTGCTCATAAACATTGAAGCACTTAGGTATACCTTGTTTTTGTATGCATGAAGAAGGCTCAGTCAATACTGAGCGCTCCAGCGTATAATAATTAGTAACGCACACATAAACAAAGCTTCTGTGCATCTTTATTTAATTTTGTAAAACTTGAAACGTTTATTTTCTTTTGACTGTACTTACCTGTCAAAAAGAGTAACCTAGCATGAAGTGGATAAGGCAAAGTGTAAAACAGAAGACGAGCTAGCAGGGGATCGAGGAGGGGGGGGGGGGGGGGTGGAGGGGGGCTCAGGGTATCAGACTGGAATAAATCAAAATATCAACCCGTCGTGAAATAAAACTTCATTACTTATATTATTTTAAAAAAGGTTCTGCTCAATTTGTGAAATGGCAGTAAGTATTACATTTCACGCTTGACCCACCCAAATTAATAGTCAAGTTGAACCGTGTAAACATGAAAGAGAATCATTGAGTTTCATTTCACCGTTTTTCAATTAAAATGAATAAATTTTGTGGGATCAAAAGTGGACTTTCCTGCCCATTGTTCTCCATACGAAGGGACGACTAGAATCAATTCTATTTTATTGTAAATTATGACGTTCAAATATGCCTTTTTGATTGAAATATTTAATTGGACTTTGACTTTTGACTTTGCAGCCAGCGAGTTACAGTTTTCTCTAAAATCAAAATAAACCCACTTTTCTCTTTTTAGGGTTCCGTACCCTGACAGATGGCGGGTTGACGGGTGTCAACGGGACTCTTATAACTCAGTCTGCGCTGTCTGTCGTTCTGTGCTTCTGTCAGTTTGTCACAGGGCTGTACCTTTAGCTAGCTACAAATTGACCGTTAACTTGTTTGTGTGGTACATACTGTAAATATAATTTGGTTATTTTTAGGTACGTCTATATTATATACATATAGGGTGACTGGTAATTAGTGACAGATACCTAAACACGTGATTTTACTCATGATAACAAACAACTTTTACTATGGGTCAAACCTGAAATTGCGAAAAAAAATCTGCTGTTTAGTCGTTTATGTTCGCCTTACTGGTCAAAATGTACTGAACACCAGATACGATGTTCGGGTCGGGGGAGCAAGAAATTTGATGCGGACGAAGTCGCGGGCAGAAGCTAGTATTATATAAAAAAAGTCGCTTCTCGTGTCTGTCTATGTGATGGCGTTGTTCTTATAAACTACGCAACGAACATGTGATACACTAAATTAGGTAGGTACATTATTATAATAATCAAATCTCGATGTTTTGTCATGTCGTAAAAACCGTGCAAAGCGGGGGCGGGTCACTAGTTAATAAAATCGTTTTTTTTACAGAAAATAAGGTCGAGTATACTTAATACTTAGTTTTGGGAGTACGGAACTTAGCTGGTTTTTAGGCTTCCGTACCCAAGAGGTGCCAACGGGACCCTATTACTAAACCTTCGCTGTCCGTCCGTCCATCTGTCTGTCAGCAGTCTATCTCATGAACCGTAATAGGTGGACAATTGAAATTTTCACAGAGTGTGTATTTCTATTGCCGCTATACCAACAAATGTTTTCGGCGTTTTTTGCCTTGTGGTACGGAACAAGAAAAAAAGCGGCCAACTCGCGCTTGGCCGCTTTTTTTATAGCTATTTCTTCTTTTCCATCCTGAAGTCTCAGCTGAAAAAGTATCATATTGTGGAAATTCTTAAAAAAAACATATACCTGCCTCCAGATGTGCTTCCTAAACGGCAATTAATTACCAGGACATTATGAATATGAATGCAGATTAGCTTTTATTATCATCTCCTCTGGAAATTTAATGCTAAATGAGCAGCGCGGCGTCGCAAATACGGCTTTAATTAAATCGCCTTATCGTTGCTTCCGTTTTATACTATTTTAATTAATGTAGACTTTACTTTACCCTAGAGCCCAATCTACAATTGTACATCGTTTTGACTTACCTACACTCAAACGCATATTCGATGTATATCAGAATCGCGGGTGTACTTTTCAGATTTGCCTGAATTTGTTGCAGTTATTTTGTACCTTCTGTGTACCTTTACGTACCTCTCCTGACAATCTGTGTACCTACACCCGTACAAAGATATTTTAAATATTAGGTACATGCGCCATCCTGTTGTCAGAACCGCGGGTGTACTGCTAACCGATTTTCAATAGAGAAGGTATCATTTAACTGCAATAAAGGACATGGATATTTTGTGGCCCTGCACGGACAAATACTTAAGAATGTTAAAAAAAAAACTTATAATACTTGAATTTCCATCATGACTTTCATTTCTCCGCAGAGGTGTGTGGGAAAATATCAATTTAAAAGAGTAATAATTTGTTTGTTTTATTTTGATTAGCATCCGTGAGTTTCAAATGTTGCAATTATTTGAAATAAAATGGTAATTAGTACATGTTCATCGTTCGAAACGACATGTATTTACCTGTATTTTTGATAATAGAGTAAGAAAAATATATATTTTTATGCGCGTTTAGTGATAACGGAACTAAAAGTAAAAAAGAAACATTTTATTTTATCTCTTTAATTAAAAATCAATAGATTATTTGGTTCTTCAAAGTAATGGAAACACTATCTTCTTCTGTTAAGGCAGTTACAGACGAAGCAATAAAATATGTTTTCAAACTAAATCTTAATCGATATAGTGTTTGAACCAATATTCACATAACATCACACCTGTAATCCTCGAAGGGTTAGGCAGGTAGAGGTATACTTATAGTACACCGCCATTTCACCAGTTATGTTCAAGTCCCATGAAACAGAGGGCGAGCCTATTGCCATCAACCGGGCAAAAATCCAGACTCCGGGCTGCTATAGGTACTGAGAAATTCAATACAACATAACATAAGTAAGTAACAGATCGTTTCTAACAGATATTTATTGCAGGACATATTAGTTATTGTATTATTATAGTAAGGTGATTTAAAATATATTTTGACATATTTTTGTGACGTTTACGATATTATACTTTCTGTTATTATAAACACATACACAGCTATACCTATGCCTGCACCTTATGTATACAACACAATATATCCGTTCTATTATAGTGACGCGCCTAAATGACTAGATGTATGAACGTGGACACAGCAAAAGAAGTAAGTAGGTAAGGGTCGTAATAGTAGAGGGCGTTTTATAGTTTCTGCCTTCCCGCATGGCAAAAGCAGTGCAGCAGTTTATGTATGTTTGTATACATAGGTATTATAGCTAGGTACGTGTGTTAATGGTTTTATGTCGATTGTCATGACAAAGTCAAGATATTTGTCTTTCATTAATGATTTGACAATTTAAGTCATTCCTGTCACAGATTACTAATACGTATGTGTAGGTTCTTGTGGCTCGCATATTGAATATTTTCTTGTGGTGTTTTACGACGACCTTTGGCTTTGTTTCTGTTACTGCTCTCTCGACCAACCATGGCTTTCACAGACACAGACAACTGATTTTGCCCTATTTTTGATGGAGAACCAGCGCTGCACTAACTGTGGTATAGCAATGTTTTCGCATAACGAGGCATTTTTGGGATTCGGATGAAATTCAATCTATTATTAGACAGTGGATTACTCCGCGATTGGTGACTTTTCAGTAACGGCTTCAGCACGTCTTTTAAGGGTGTAGCTATTTGTTTATACTTATGTAGGTTGTCTTTTTAGGTCACTGCGTCTGATAATGTGTGCCATTCTTGCTGGTTACTGGCTAGGCAAACATTATCACAGTCTGATACAAGTGGAATACCAAACCCTAGTGTTGGCCATCGTAATGTGTGTGTAAACTGTGAAAGATCCCTGATACGTGTTCGTTTTCACACACTGACACGTAACTCTGAAAGCAATAGACACATTCATGATGTTATATCTGAATGGATTTGTCCTCAACAAGTTGGTATGAAAAATGTTTGTGCTTAAATATTTTTATACAATTATTATGTTATGAAATGATAAATTATGAACTTTTTCGTATACTTAGGTGAGACCGACAACCTCTATTTGCCACCCATGCTGGCAACGAGCTTACAAAGCGCAATCTCCAGTACCTAGGCGGCCCAACAGCGTCACTGACGGCGGTCAACGTCAAGAAAATATAAATGTTCCACCAGTCCCCGAGGTTCTACCGTTCCCTGAAGTTCCACGTGTTGAAATATTTCGTAAAGTGCTGATTCTCAGCCTAATTTGAATAAGTAAATGACTTTTGATTTGATTTTCTCATACAGAGAAAGAACGAGCATTGATCACCACGATTATTCATATATAACATTCTAACAAACGAAAGAGTTTTCTTTAAAATAATAGTCATCATCATCATTCATCTAAAGAATTCCACTGCTACTCATAGGTACCTAAGCCTCAGATGCTGAACATATATGACCTGGTAGAAGTCGCTGGAATTAATTTGATGCGGTCTAAGTGACACACGTAGTTAAATATGCTTCAAAGTAAATAATAATAATACCAGCCTATTATTGTCTCATCTCGTACAAAAGAGACACGAGCATTGCACGTTTGCTCACGACAGGGTTGGCGATGTCAGAATTATTTTAACTAGAAGTCCAGGTTTCCTCACGATGTTTTTTCTTCACCGATGTCAGTAATGTCCAAGATAATCTCAGAAACTACATATGAATTGAAAAAAGTCACACTGGTACTCCCGGAATTGAACCCACAACCTCGTGCATGAGAAGCGAAGCATTAACCACTGGACCAACACGACAATGATGTACATGCCTACTGTATTTAAACGTCAAAATATCATACCAGAATTTTCACCTAAAATGTCTTATATCTCGTCACCACCGACTTCTGGAGTAATAAAATATAAACAGGACTATTAAATACAAATATTCCTTCATGATATATATTGTTTCATTTATGTCCATGCTGGACCAGACTTGTATGGGAGCGTTATCCATCTCCTTTAGGCTAATCTGAAAAGTACACCCGAGATTCTGATGTACAGTCAACAAAAGAGATAAGTATGCAGGATCGTCGGATATAGTTGAAGTTTAGTAAGAAACCGATAGATGTTGTTGACTGAAATTTAATTTGATAAATGAGCTGTTTGTTTTCTATTAATAAAATTAAATTTTATTCGAGAACATCCATCGGTTTCTTACTAAACCTCAACTATATCTGACGATCCTGCATACAATCTCTTTTGTTGACTGTACATCATATTCGCGATCTATTCTTACGGTTGCTTCGAACGTCGGCGCCGTCGTGGTCGTTCGAACAAACTGAGTAGCAGCTAGTAAAAGCTAACAGAAGACGGCTTCATTGCCTTGGTAAGTGTGCTCCGTTGGTCCCGTGGTCGCAAACGCGACCGCTGAGCGTGGGGTTCGATTCCCAGGTCGAGCAAATATTTTTCCATTAAGAAATTGCCAGTAACAGCCCGGAGTTGGGAAGTTGGCGGATTTTTGGTTCTGGGACATGCCGGTTTCCTCGCGATGTTGTCCTTCACCGTTTTTGAGAGCAGTGGTGATGAAAATAAATTACACACAGTAAAGCGCCTGCCTGGGTTCGACCCCACGATATGTCTTTTTGCCCGACGGACCACATTAAACATATTTTCAAAGAAAATTAAACACCATTGGCAATCATTATATGCCCTTGACATTTAATGAATGCGCTCTATCGAGGTACCCTCTACAAAAGTTAAGGCCAAGATCACATAACAAATTAGCATCAAATGAAATGGTTCCACGAAAAGAGTTCATCTGTACACAACACACGTCAGTCCAAGCCCTAATTTGGAACGATTGACGTAAACTCGTGTCAGATAAATAGGGTATGAATATCCATTGATTGGCTATCAAAACGATATGGATTTGCCATTAGCTGTCATCAATCAAGTACAGGCTGGTGGTACTCTTGTGGTACTCTTATTTATATCGGGTTAAATAAATAAGTATGATGTACCTAAATGCAGCACATATTTCGACTGTATGCGTGATTCTTCATTTCGTATTTAGAAGGTCAATTCCCGTAAGTAATTAAAAACGTTTAAAATCTAGTCGCAATCTCATCTTAGCGACAGTCAGTGTCAAAATTTGTCAAAAATGTAGGAAATTTCGTAGTTTTGACATATCAAGACTGAACTAAGACTGTGAACGTTCTTTTAATTACGAGAATTGCTCCTCAGACCCACAGTTCCAATCTCGCAGTGAGACTAATTTCCATAGCGAAACTTAATAACAATTTATCTGAGAAGCGAATGCAGTCCAGCATACCTAAACCACTTTTACAATCTAGCCATTCCACATGACTGCCCGTTAAGTTTACTGAATAATCTCTTTCTCTGTAATACTTTAGAATTGTTTGAAGTATGAAAGAGCGAGAAGAAGACATGCTGCGCTGAATCTTAAAAAATTGGGATAA
Source organism: Hydraecia micacea (assembly GCA_914767645.1). Classification (NCBI taxonomy): domain Eukaryota; kingdom Metazoa; phylum Arthropoda; class Insecta; order Lepidoptera; family Noctuidae; genus Hydraecia; species Hydraecia micacea. The sequence goes on from OU611798.1 coordinate 5,358,292, forward strand.
CAGCAAGAGGTTGATGATGACTTCAAGTCTGGAGGAAATTGTATTGTACTGTATTATCATACTCTTATTACTTTGTATCTCATTATAAGCGGACTGTATGTTCTTATGAGAAATAAATTTCTTTAAACCGAAGTCTCCAGGTGTAGATATTGGGAGGAGGGATAGGAGGGTAATGATGAAGACATTGATAACTTCAACAGGTCTGTGTAGAGGTGGAGCTATTTTATTTTTACGGAATGGCTTATTTACGACTCGCTTCTGCCCGCGAATTCATTCGCGCGGAAGTCGTATAACACCACAATAATATACAGCCCGTGTTACTCGCTGATAATGTAGCTTTCTATAGGTGAAAGAATTTTTAAATCGGTTTAGTATTTTTTGAGTTTATCCATTACAAACAAACCTGCAAAAAATCAAATATTTTCTCTTTATAATTTATTAGTTTAGATAAAGTTATGCACTATCAAAAGTTGAACGCATTCCCAAGTATCTACAGTAATCCCAAAACATGACCCACGGTTAAGGTCACTAAAGAAAGACACGACCACAGTTACCAACTGTACTCCAAACGCCTTATGTCAGTACAATAGCTACTGTATCTAATATTAGCCACACAATACGACATTGCGACAGTGCGCCCGCGTCGTAAAAGGTGCGCCAAAACCGTAGCGTCCCAAGATGGCCGCGATATCTAATTCATTTGGTCCGTTTTCCGCGTGTTAATGAACAGTGGGCTATTATATAATAATTTGTTTGTATTGTGTCCGTCTTTTGGGCGGCTTTACTGGTTGTTTGTGGAGATTGAAGATCTGGAAGAAGTAAACTTTGGTGGACTTGCTTGTGAGCACTGCAGTATTAGTAAATACTGCATGTTAATTAATTTTTCGACATTCATCCTTCTTTAAAAATTAATTCAACCTCATTTTTGTTGTTACTTTGCTTGACCAGAAGTCTTACTTTCGAATTTTTTAAATAAGGAATTGTCTCGTGTCATAAGGGATTTTTTCTTAGAAGCTTGAGTCACTTGTTGAAAAGTCATAGTCGACGGGTTGAATTTACTTTTGAACCTATACGATAAAATGTATTTATTTTAGCATTAATTCGTAGTGTTTGTGAATCTATGAATCAGGGTATGTTTCATTATTTTTTTGATTATTTAAAGGGTCTCTTCATTTTCAATATTTTATCCCATTTGTTTTCTTTGCCATAGAGCAGCGCTCTACAAAATCGGCAAGTCGTTGACTCCCGTTGAAAAACCAAACCGTGAATTCCTTTTTCTTGTGATATAAAAGATTCTGCTTGCTTCTCAGGTTCATATTTTACGTTATTTGCTCTAGGTTTCGTCCGAGGATTTTGCAAGCCGAATTTGGTCCCGGCTGTCATTTGTGGATCTTTGACAGTCGTTACGGGTCGTCATTAGCCCGAAAGTCTGACAACCAGTCTTACCAAGGGGTATCGTATTACCCAGTAACTGGATTGTGGAGGTCAGATACGCAGTCGCTCTATGTAAAATACTGGTATTCAGCTGCATCCGGTTAGACTGGAAGTCGACCCCAACATAGTTGGGAAAAGGCTAGGCAGATGATGATGAGCTCATGCCATGGTATAATGGTAAGCTAGTTAGCAAGATGGTAGCTGTGGTTATAGAGTCAAATAGTCGGTGGTTATTGGTTAAGTATCATCATCACTATCATTTCAGCCCGGAATCACCAACTGCTGGGTATAAGCCTGCCCTTTTCAGGGTTCCGTACCTGAAAAGGAAAAACGGAACCCTTATACGATCACTTTGTTGTCCGTCTGTCTGTCTATCAAGACCCTTTATCTCGGGAAAGCGTGGAGGTAGCGAGTAAAACTATATACTCAGGTCTGCGGTCCCTTGAAGCTGTGAAAAAATCAAACTTCTAAGTTAACGCAAAAAAGAGATACGGCCGTTTATGCCGCAAAAAACGTATATTTCGACACTCTCAGGGAATCAAAATGTAGGGTTCTCCCCGTTGGCCTAGAATTATGAAATTTGGCAAGAAGCAAGGTCATGTAGCACAAGTAAAGGAAAAAGTCCGAAAACCGTAAATTTGTAGTTAAATAATAAAAAAAAACCCGTGATAAACTATTTACATACCTACAAATTTGTATGGAACCCTCGGTGCGCGAGTCCGACTCGCTCTTGACCGGTTTTTTTCCATACTTTCCGATTCCGTGTGTCCCTCATCCAGGTTATAACGTGCAACATACAAATCAGACAAACTTTTGCAATTGCAGGCGTCCTACGTGAAAAAAGGCAATAAAGATGCTATAGGCTGAAGATATTTTAATACCAGCCAAACTCCATTCCATAACAAATCTGTCCCCAAACCTATCGATACCAATAGCTAGGTTAATGTTACCGAAATAAATAAATATCACCCTGATGACCCACTTATGTCGCCTGACCTTTTCATTGGTCCGTCACAGGCATACCAACCTCACAGCTTACCAGTAATTATGGCTAAAATTATCATAGTTATTGCAGTACCTCATTGTCTGGTCTCCATGGTGTATTTTTAGACCCTCGACCTCGCCTCACCCTGTTTATCATTCTATCGCTTTCGCTATTGTCTCGAAAAGGGGCTCGGCGCGTGACCATTTTGTGAAATAGTTTTTTTTTTCGGGTACTCGATTATAGAATGATGAGTATGTGTGATAAGTTCTTGTAGACAATTGATTTTGCTTTCGTTGGGGACAAGCGAATATCTTTTGTAGTTATCTGGTATCATTTCATTTTTAAGGCTTACATTAAGGGTGCCCCAAGGGACTATTCTTGGACCCGTAGTTAAAGTTTACAGATTCAAGAAATGTCAAAGCTAATCATTGTACCAGAGGAAATCCAGTGAATATAGTTTTATAAAACAACCTTTAAAGTCAAAACGTGATCTTAGAGTACCTAATGAATCTTTTGGGACAGTTAGCATGTTCACTAAAATCAAACGCCTAATTTAAATCTTGTTTATTTCGTAAAACTACCTTTTCATTTGAAGTTAGGTATTTGATATTTTCTGGTTTTGTTAATAATATAACCATAAGTAATCATAAATTAATTTATGATGAGCTTGGAAGATCGTATCGTGCAAAGACAATGTATGGTGGTGATTTGTGGACAATGGTTTTTATCTCATAAACTGACCATGTAGTAATGAAAATAGTTTGTGCAATATGTAGGGCAATCGGTCTAGTATGTGTCAAGGACCTTGGCGTCTAAACATTTGATGTGCGGTCGGGTTGCGAGAGGGATAGTTTTCAACCCTTCCGTTTGTGTTATTTTTATGACATTCTGTTTGTAGTCTGTTCAAAAAGTATCTGCCGAAAGTGTTAAGCCCTGTCAGATTAAATTCTTAAGCAATCACTCTGTAAAGGGAATTAGTAACATATTCATGTGTATATCTCGCCATATTTTACCAACAATAATTGCTTGAATAATATTATTAAATTGTGATTGAAAAATTATAAAAAAATAATTGAATGCTTACATCCGAAGTTCTAATTTTGCTTTTATTTGTCAAAGCACTCAATTTGTAAGTGGTATTACATATTGAAAACCACAAGCACTTTTTCTGATACATTTGTTTACATTTATTTGGGCGCATTATGTCCAATTCGCAAAATATCCAGTGGGCTCAAAATGTCAAATTCTCACAACGACTAAATCATAAATTGTCCAATTCGCAATTTAATTAAATAATTTACTTAATACTAATTTCGAACTGGGCTAATTGCGAATTGGACTAATTGCGAACTGGACCAATTGCGAATTGGACTAATTGCGAACTGGACCAATTGCGAACTGGACCAATTGCAAATTGGACCAATTGCGAACTGGACCAATTATTGCTAACTAGACTAATTGTGAACTGGATCAATTGCGAACTGGACCAATTGAGAGTTGGACAGTTGGACATTTTGCGAATTCGACATAATGCGCCCAAAGGGTTTATTTGAGTGATCGAGTGCATCGTTGTGACGAATGAACTTCAGTTGCTTTTTTTTTGCAGTTAAAATTATTTCTGCAAGAGTTTGCGATACATCAAGTTTGTAAAAAAGAATGAGTATTGTTTAAGTCGGTCATAACAGCATACACAGCGATATTGTTTTAAAGTAATGTAACTTTCATACATAACCGCCATACAGGATGGCGCAAAAACTCTCCCGTCGAACGAGGAAAGTTTTATCATGACTCATGTAATATTAAGTTGATGTATGATGCACATTATATTATCCTGTCATGCTTAAAAATTTAAACGTAAGATTATTATAGTACATATTCATGCACCTTTTGGATACGTTGTCGTCGTAAGCAGTATTTTCCTAAAGATTTAGGAATTAATTATTATTATAATAGAAATTTTGATAGTGTAGCATTAATTAGCAATTTATGTGAAGTGAACTTGCTGTCATTAACGAGGATCAATACCAAATGGCTGTAATCCTGACACTGTGCTACTTATATTTTTTTTAAATATTTTGTTAACTAGGTATTATTTAGTGACTCAAACTCTAATAACCCAGGATCTCAAGGCAACAAAACTTACCTTCACAAAAAATAACAATATCATACAATAACAATGTTAATATTTATTTATTTAAACTTTTCGCACAAAAAAGGTACAAAGATGCCTTAAGCATTCTCTACCAGTCAATCAACCAAGGCAAGGGTGGCAATATTTCCTCCAATAAGACTTTAACAACAAAAACTCCAGCTTTTATTTAATAAAACTAAGTCTCAGAAGGAACCTAGGTCTACCCGTGCTTTACCAGAAAGACACATAAACACGCAGCTAAGACAATAAAAACTCTTAATAAAAGCCTTAGCGGGAACAGTTGCCAGAAATGTTGATAAAAATAACTTGCCCGGTCAAAGAGAATAAATACAGACACAGTAAACAACACTGGGTACGCTAAATTGTTGATAATTAAATAAAACAAAAAGCTGATTCTACGCCTTATCAGTTTTTTCAAGTGAAAACTTCTTTGGGCGCGTTGGGCATTTTTTGAGATGGGGAAAAAAACCATTGAATTCGCGCCACTGTCACTGTCAACCGACACCGCTTCGGATGTGTTCGGCTGTCCTCGGGATGTACTCGGTTTTAATGTATATCCGATATGTCAGTGAGTGATGGCAAAGTATTCTGTTTGTGTTTTGTTTTCACTTCTGTCGTCACTCCCGGAGTGACACTGTTTTTTCTTGCTTCCTGTGTCTTGTCCTGTGCGATCTCTGGCCATGTTGGCCCTGTAAACATTATCAGATCGTCACACTACCTTCGTTGTGGTCTACCTCTGCAGCGATGTTCTCCCTCTGACTTTCAAAATTTAAGGTACATTAATTACATTAATAGATAGGTACGACCAGACTGAGTTAGTTAAAAACAGACTACAGCAGACCTACGCAAAATCGCGTAAATAGAAAAACGTTTTTAATTTATTAAAAGCCTGGGTTACTGTAATACTTAGGCCTGCACCCTAATTGTGTAACTCACTTTCAACCATAATCTGAATCATTTTGAAGATTATGTATTGATCATTCATTGCAAAACTCGAACAAAGAGTACCTATGTTAAGAAAATAGTATGTTCCTAATAAAAAGCTCTTAAGATTATTTTACCATAGACACCATCTATCACAAACGCTCTAGGAAAAAGTCAACTCCACCTCTTTATTTGCACATGTTGTCCAATAATTTCATTAGAAGAACTTCCTCACAAAGTTTTCCTTATCCAGAAAGTAAAACAATTAATAAATTGGTGTGGATAAATAAAATTAACCTTGAGGTCACGCCTCTCTGCTAATATTGTAAGTGCAATTAAGTAGCAAAAGTTTGTTTCTGCCATCTGTTTGTTTGATCGTTTGTTTAAGTTTTCACGTACAGTCATCATCTGCCTAGCTAGCCTTTTCCCAACTATGTTGGGGTCGGATTCCAGTCTTACCGGAATTAACCGGATGTAGCTGAATGCTAATATTTTACATGGAACAATTGCCTACCTGATCTCCACAACCCAGTTACTGGGTAATACCTACGATTCCCCTTGGTAAGACTGGTTTCAGACTTTTGGGCTTCTGACGACTGTGGTTTGAATATACGGGCAATTTAGTTGTTAATCAATTTTGTAAATTATTAAGTGTGACTTTAATTTGATAAGGCTGCGCCTTCCGGAATGATGATCTGATGAAAGTAACGGGAATCCGCTGGATGCGAGAAGCAGAGTCCGGAGCAGTCATCTTTCGGTTGAAATGATCATGATGATGGTAAAAGGCTTGCCACTTGGTGCGGGGAAACGAACGAAGGTTACTTTGGGTTAATTTTGTCTTATCAGTAATTCCAACACATAAGATACACGTTGTAATTATAGGTAATAACGCGTGTCTTATGTGTTCAGAGAACATTGAATAGTTCTGATAAACACCGCCAAATATTATAAACTAGCAGCGCCCCGCGGTTTCACCCGCATAAGTTTCGATTTCGTTAGAATATCGGGATGAAAAGTATCCTATGTATTAATCCTGGTTATATACTATCTGTGTGCCAAATTTAATCCAAATCCATGCAGTAGTTTTGCTTCAAAGAGTAACAAGCATCCATCCATCCTCACAAACTTTCGCGTTTATAATACCTATTAGTAGGATTACTTGTCAAATATTGATTCCTCTACTTGGTAAGACCAAGCGCTGTGGTGGCCCAGTGGAAACGGTTGCGACTTATGAGTTGTAGGTCGTAGGTCCGAACCCAGGCAGGCACTTTGTGTAAATTATTTCATCACCACTGCTCTCAAAACGGTGAAGAAACACATCGTTAGGAAACCGGTATGTTATAGAACCAAAAAAACGAATATATGTGCTATCCACCAACCCGCACTGGGCCCGCGTGGTGGATTACAGCCCACTCCCTCTCACGAAGAGGAGGTCTGTGTCCCAGCAGTGGGAAGAGAACATTATAGGCTGATTACTCTACTAGGTAACGTAACAGCACTATTATTATTGGGGATATTCTTTTCCAATGTAATTGATTGTGAGAGATAACCATTTATAATCACCATACCACCAGTATCTACATTCGCCACGGGCTTGATAAGATGTACGGTCACCAAAGGAGATGAGTAACCAGGGTCGTCAGATATAGTTGAAGTTTAGTAAGAAACCGATGGATGTTTAGGACCCTGGTTACTTATCTCTTTTGGTGACTGTACGTTCTTCTAAAACAGAATAATTATTATGATTAATTTTGTATATAAATGTTTACGTTTCGAGCATAACTTTTTTAATAACTGGCGACAGCCCAACCATAGAGATACAGTGTATGAAACTTTTTGGTACAGCTACAGACACATTCTTGTTCCGAGTAAAGCATTCCATATTCAAAATTGCTAGTCTGTGGACATTCAGTGGATGAAACTGGATGAAATAAAGTTTTATGTTTGACATTTTCGTTTTATGACATTTGGTCATTGGCCTCAAATAAAACTCAGGTGTGCACATTTTTTACTGTCACTTATCTATCTTGGAATAAGTTGTACATTCTTAGGTCAAAGTCAAATCATTAATTTTAATAAAAGGCACTTTTGACCGTCACAATTTACAAGAAATAATAATTGATTCTAGTCGCCCCTTCCAAAAGGTACTTTCGTATGGAGAAAGGGCAAGAAATTCCACCGATACTCTTTTAAAGTGATAATCTTTGACATTTATAATTTGATATCTTGGTTTTACTATTGTGCAATAAAATTCTATAAATAACTAGCGGCCCACCCCAGCTTCGCACGGGCGCAATTTAAAAAAAAACTCCGAATCATTATTTTACACAAACCTTGTCCTGGCAATACCGAATACAACTAAAAATAATTATCCAATTTGGTGCAGGCATTCGGAAGTTATGCGCGTACATAGATTTCTGCGATTCATTTTTATTTATATTTATTGAGTTAGCCATTCACTATTCGACATTAGGTATGGGGGTTTATTTATAAACGTTGCTTAAAGTTAAGTTATATCTCCTTAACTATACGTTTCTTTTATCTTTTAACGTCTTTTTACGTTAGATAATGTATTGTTAGCTTATTATACAGGATGTGCCTCGAAGTATGGATGTTAGTTTTTTTTTATGATTTTTGTCTTTGAGCACTATGCGAAGTGATTGAAAAAAACAAAAATTGGTCATAACTTTTGAACCGTAAAAAAATTAACCGATATTGTCAGGATCAAAAAGTTTAGAAATTACCTTGCCCACGCCCCTATTCGATTTGATCCATACTTCCAGGGACACCCTGTGTACGTTTACACACGTCACCAAACTAAAAGATTTCATAAATGTTTTTGCCGCCAATACTTTTTATCCGCCATCTTTATTTAGAGCTGTCAAGCCCACACGTCGACTTGTCTATTCCTCGACTTATATTAAAGGATTTCGTCAGACCACAGAGTACATTGAATATGTCAGACAGCCTAGTTCACAGGTGTACAAACCTTGACTGATTGTTTAGCAGACGTGGTTTTGTCTGGTTTTGAGAAATTGTTGCTTTGGAATACAGAGGCAGTCGTTTTTTTTTGGACTGTGATTAAATAAAACGTGATAAGTGAAGAATGATTTGTGTAATGTGATTTGCTGATGACAGCAAGAGTATTGATTAACTGAGGCATTGAATCTAAATCTATTTTATAATAATATTGTTTGAACGCGCTAATGTCTCGGACTTACAATCGGAATTTAAAAATTCTTTTTGCTTTTGATAGTTCAATTCTTGAAGAAGGCTATGGGCTACTATTAATATCAAGTTAGAACCTTTAGGAGTCTCGACGGTGATCCGATGCGACGGGTTGGGTCGGAGAATAAAAAATTTCACGCGAACGAAATCGAGGGCAGAAGCTAGTAATTAAATAAATATAATAAGAATATTAAGGGCCAAATCAGATAACTCAGGAAACCGGCATTTCCTAAAATCAAAAAATTCGAAAACATTACATCCACCAACCCGCACTGGGCCGGCGTGGTGGATAATGGCCCAGTCTCTTATACAGAAAGGAAAAGGGGCCTGTGTCCCAGCCATAGAAATGTAAAAAATATATCTATGGTCCCAGCAGTGGAAACGTTGTAGGCATTATGCTCATGCAACTATCTGAGTTTTACCACAAGTACCTTATCAAAACAGTGAAGATAGCTGGTTTATCAGCCACATAGGAGCACACGCTCGCTACCACAGATATACATATTATATATTATTTCTATGCTCGCAACCCAGAGCCATCGAAAACAGAAATAGTCACCGTAGCCGAGATCAACATGAGGATATTTATAAATTAGATACCGAAAAGTCTCCAAAGTCTCGTTATCGTACGTATCATAAAATTAATGAAATGGCAACTTAGTGTCATGAACGATTTGTTTTTGATTGTGTTTTGTCTCAGTCGATGACAAAGTCCCGGAGATTTATGGTCTATTTGGATCTGTTTTTCTTCTCGTCTATGTAGCCTTGACCTTACTGTGACGTTATATTTATAGGTGTGACTCAGAATACAGTTTTTTGCGCTTTAACTTTCGTTTGAGTCGTGTAGGTATACCTGTACCTAGGACCTACAGTCAGCGACAAAAGTCATTTAACAGTATCTGTTTTTTCATCTTAATCTTTTTGACCTAAACATTTAATTAACTTAGGCCTGATATTCAAACGCCAGATAATTTTATCTGAGGAATAATTTTGAATTTTTGACAGTTCTACCATACAAAATCTGTTAGACGTCAATTTTATTCCACGAATAAAAAATATCTGTCGATTGAATAATCAGCCCTTAGTTTAATAGCTAAGAGTTATTTCATTATTTTTTATGTATCATTTATATTAAGATCTACATTTTTTCGATGGGTAGGTAACTAGGTAGTTAGGTACATTGTATTTCAGTGGTTTTGTACATCGATAATTTTGTGTCAATTTTGATGATGTGATCAATTTAATTAAATGTAATTTAATGGACTGTTATCGCTCTAAAGAAAGTCTATTAACACTACTACTGTTAATAGACTTTAAAGCGATAAAAGTCCATTTAACATTTGCATAAAAAATTTAACATTGGGTAAATAAAGTGCTTCAGATTGATTGATTAAATCACTTCTCACACGTTTAGACCTATATAAATTGTAAACAGTCGTTTTAGAAGTAATTGAACCGTTTCGGTTTCAATTTATCACTCGATAGCTCGACGAATCCAATTTGTGTCCGTCGACTGTAATAGCAACTTTGTTATGTTTCAGTTTTAGGTATCTTGGGGGCGATATTGTTAAGTTCTAAGCGCTAAACATACACACACACGTACTTACGTTGTGTTTGTAAGAGATTACTGACAAAGGTCACTGGGCCTCGGTCTATTCTGTTAAATTTTCACTGTGAAAATTTAGGTAAAGTGAGCGTGAAATGAGCTGTCAATAGTGTCAATCCCTAGCATCGTTGAATGACAGCTCACTTTATCTAAGTTTTCACGGTAAGATTTTTACAGAATAGACGTGGGTGACCCGCTTTGCAAAGAGTGGCGAACTTTGAGCAAAATAATTTTAAACCAAAGAGAATAATGTGACCTTTCATTGAATATAATTATTTTTCTGCGTCAGGATGACTGGACCAAGAGAGATTTAGGTCGTTTTTGAGCAATACCAAGTTTTTGCACCTATTTGGTACGAGACATCAAATAACTGGTACCTCGCCAAGAAGGGAAAACTATGACATGGAAAGCTGCCAGCCATTCTGACTTCAGAATGGCTGGACCACGTCGGTTTCACCTAGTTGTAGGTGTTATACTAGTTCATCTTTTCGTTAAAATTTTGTACCTCATTGGTACCTCAAGAAATTTTCTCAGATTTTTTCGATAAGTAAACGAAAATACACCTAGAAGAAGTTTTGCATGTAATCTGGACCACGTCCGTTTCACCTAGTTGTAGGTGTTATAATTAGTTCGTCTTTTCGTTAAAATTTAGTACCTCATTGGTACCTCAACATATATTTTTTCACATAATTAATTATGTATTTTCAATTAACCAAAAAGAAGTTGCACCTTGAAGAAGTTTTGCAAATAAAGTTTATTCTTGTACATAGAAAATACATTTACAAAAAGATTTTTATACACACATAATTTTTAATATTACAAAGGTATAGATATTTATTTATTTATAGGAGAACCAACCGCTATAACAGAAGTATAACAATATTATATGAGACATAAAGCCAATTACAGGTTCTCATATAGGTACATACATTGAATGATAAATACATACTCGTAGACAGATCCTGACACAGACAATTATTTGATTAAAAAGCGACGGAGAAATATGTAGATACCGAATCGTTAAAAAAATAAATAAAAAGGAAACGGTATCAGAGGATTTTATTTCATCTTACAATGGCATAAAAATAATTTAATAAAAAATCCGATACCCTACAGCTCAACGCATGGATGAGCCACGTGAACAGAGGCAAGTTGAGTAGGTAATGAAAATATTATATTGAATTAGTATTTTATTTATCTTCGCTAAGTATATCATTTTATAACACTTTGCCATACTCATAATATCTAATAACACTTGTAGGTACAGTCAATAAAAGAGATACGTACGCAGGATCGTCGGATATAGTTGAACTTTAGTAAGAAACCGATGAATGTTCTCGAATAAAATTTAATTTTATTAACCGGTTGAATGCCGTAATTACAGAAACAATTAAAAACCTATTGTGTCTCGCGTATATCCACGTTAATAGAAAACAAACAGCTCATATATCAAATTAAATTTCAGTCGACAACATCCATCGGTTTCTTACTAAACTTAAACTATATCCGACAATCCTGCATACTTATTTCTTTTGTTGACTGTACATTGGTCCTTACTAAAAGTGTATCTATCTATATAGGTATCTATACATATACCTATAGGTTGTTTAATCTCTGGAACAACCGGTCGGATTTGAATAATTCTTTTTGGCATTTGATAACCCAATTCTTGAGAAAAGCTATAGGCTATTTAACATCACGCTAAGACTTTTAGGAGCCGTTCAAAAAGAAAAAAAGTTAGAAAGAAAGCTAAGTGAAAACGAAGTAATAGCGCGGGCAGGCAGGCGACCGACGGGGTGGGTCGGGGGAACAAGCGGATGAAGTCCATCCACAAAAAAAAAAATACCTACCAGTATTGTCTATGGTGTCACATGTAACTGACAGAAGTAAATTACATATACGAACAGACACACACACATACATACATTAAATAAAACTATACATAACATAGCGCCTTGTTTAGGCAGAACCTAGTAGGTACAATCACATTTCGCCCAGTTATGTTTAGGTTGGTACCATGTAATAAGGGGCGAGTCTATTGCCATCAACTGGGGTCAAATACAAACTCCCGGCCGATACTGAGGAATTCCAGGTGAAAAAATCCAAAAATACTTTGCCCGACCTGGGAATCGAACCCAGTACCTCAAGCTCAGCAGTGGCGCTTGTAACCACTAGACCAATGTGGCAGTACCTATTATTATTTTGTTTATGAAAAAGCGTTTAATACAATTAAACCATGTACAGGCACTTTTGAATTATCAAAAATAAATAGTCGGTCAGTTAGTCAGAAAGTTGAAGCTAGTTGCCCATTCCAAAACGTAGATCTCTATGGAGAAGAACGGGTAAGACAAAGACAAAAAGAAGCTCCATGGGTACATAATTCTTGTTGCTTCTATATGTAAGAACAATGTAAAAAAAAAACACAAAAATGAAGAAACAATTCAAAATATAAGATTAAAAATAAGCCTTGCATTTTTTATGACTGTTTTATTACCTACCTATATGGACTTCTGACCTTCCTAATAAACATGGGTATATTAATTAGCTACTGCCAACAAAAATGTACAGACGCCAGCACATCAAGCTACTACAATCTGTCAAATTTATTTAATAGATTTTCAACTTTATCGTTAAAGCATTAGGTTCAAAGTTGATTGGGAAAAATTGGGTGTTTCGGGTAGCTTGATGTGCTGGCGTCTGTACCTAATTACTTATTAAACCCTTACCACCAGTACCAGTTACTAAGTCTGTTGTCTTAGGATTAGGATATTCCAGTTAACCCTTGCTCCGGATTTCTTCTATACTTACGTAACAACTGTTTCAGATCTTCTTTGATCTCTCAAATTAAAACAGGGACCGAGAAATTGGGTATTTTCTCGTGGTCCTACTATTTTGTCCTACCAGTAGGTCCACGAGGGTATGTTATTGCTGTTAGTCCTACTGAAGTTTAAAAACTAAAATGTACCTCCTGTATAATGAAATTGACTGGATAGGTGTGGGGCGTGTCTCAGTTTCAGTCTTCATACTGCCTTCTCTTTATATCTTAGAAAGCATTTTGTATGTTCGCAAAAACTTAGGACTTTTCAAAATAAGAAGCGATTTCCATAATAAGTATAAATACACGTAGTAAACATGAAATTGTGATACCTAACTAAAACAAGCTAGTCCTTTCTTATAAACAGTATCCGCTTTTATAACAAGTTGCCAATGCCAAAGTGCTCATGTTGGTATAAATGAAATATTTTTTTTCTCATTGATAATAGGTAATACAGATACAAATTACGATATTGATTAAGTAAATGGTTTATTAACAAAAAAAAAAAAAAAATTTCATTAGTATTTTAATAATGAAGTACTTGATAACATTCTAAAATCTCAATTAGAATTAATTAATGGTGTTAATAAAACAACCGGTAATTTTTTATTAGATAAATTATAAAGAAGTAATATGTCATCAACGATATTTTTAAAAAGAGGTATGTACTAAAAGTGATGTTGACAAGAAAGCAGTACTTATGAAGACTGAAACTGAGACACGCCCCACACCTATCCAGTCAATTTCATTATACAGGAGGTACATTTTAGTTTCTAAACTTCAGTAGGACTAACAGCAATAACATACCCTCGTAGACCTACTGGTAGGACAAAATAGTAGGACCACGAGAAAATACCCGAGAAATTATGGTATCATCATCTGCCTAGCCTTTTCCCAACTATGTTGGGGTCGGCTTCCAGTCTAACCAGATGCAGCTGAATACCAGTATTTTATATGGAGCGACTGCCTATTTGACCACCACAACCCAGTTACTGGGTAATACGATACCCCTTCGTAAGACTGGATGTCAAATTTTCGGGCTTCTGACGACCAGTGATCCACGAATGACAGCCGGGACCAACGGCATAACGTGCTTTCCGAGTCACGGAGGGGTCTTGGTATGTAAAGACCCATCCACGGACCAACCTCGGCAAGCGTAGCTTAACCTAATCGACCGTGCGGCTGATATTACTTAGCCACAAGTCCCTACCGAGAAATTATGGTAATTGCGACAAAAGAAAATTGAGGCCCAAAATCAGCATTCATTGTCAGTTTTCCTAACACCAACACTCATAATTATAATTATGATTTATTCCGGTCTGATCCCCTGAGCCCCCTCCACCCCCTCCTCCTCGATCTCCTGCTAGTTCGTCTTCTGTTTTATAAACGTTGTTTCTCTTGACTGTAATTACCTGTCAAAAAGAGTAACCTAGCATAAAGTGGATAAGACAGTGTTTAAAACCGAAGACGAACTAGCAGGGGATCGAGAAGGGGGGGGTGGGGGTCTCAGGGGATGAGACCGGAATAAATCGCTTAAAGTTAAAGAGACGTTTAAATGTCAAAAATGTATGGTTCATAAATCAGCCTTTAATGTTCCCACTGCTGGGACACAGGCCTCCTCTCGATGAGAGAGAGTGTGCCATAATCCACCACGCGGGCCCAGTGCGGGCTAGTAGATGTCACATGTTAAAAAAGTATGGTTAAACAGACGGGAGTATATTTTTCCGTTTACGTAAGAAGGTTAAAAGCAGCGTAAGTATAGTTAGGCAGCCTTCTGTAGTTTTTTGCCGATCCCCTTGGGAAGAATGCGTGAGTTCTTTGGTATTGTTCGTCGAGTCGTTGAGTTCCTCAAATTCTGACTTGAGCTACACGATTGCTGACCAATGCTTGCACTGACTAGACTGGTCTACTCAAACCTGTGTGCTGCTTTCTTCAAAATACCATTTTAGGCGTCAATCTACATGGTCTTCACATGATCTGACCAAGATTATGTCTGGACCTTAAAAGAGACTGTGACCTCTGAGTTTGTTTCGGTCTTTCTTCTCAGAGTAATCAGTTTGTAAACGCCGACCTTATCTAGCTTTTTTATAATATGACGTAAAAGTGATTTCGATATCCTATTTACAGAATAAACAATTTCATTTAATTTCAGTTTATGTATGTGTACCTACCTATGTATGTTAACGTTGTTAGTTATTAAGCTGAAGTGGCAGTGGGCTGGCCATGTTTGTGGAAGGACCGAGTCCTGGAGTGGAGACCACGTATCGGCAAGCGTTATAGTGTGGGACGCCCGCGCGCCCCCCATCTAGATGGACCAACGGCCTTAAGAAGGTGGCTGGGACAGACTGGATGCGGGAGGAGGACAGGGTGTTGTGGCCTATGTCCAGCAGTGGGCTGCGATAACCGAGTTGATTGATTGATGTACCGGTAAGACGGGGTGAATAGGGATGCAGGGGTGAATCGGGACGAAACTTTAAAATAGATATTAACGTTGATGTAATAAAGTTTATTGCCAACAAGGACACTTAATCGTTAATTATAATAAATACATTAGAGTCCTTTTTGGCAAAAAAAAAAACAATTATTTCAACGTTATAATCCATTTTAAAGTTTCGTCCCGATTCACCCCTGCATCCCTATTCACCCCGTTTTACGGTATGTTAACAGTATCTACCTACCAGTGTACAGTAGTCCTAAGTAAGTTAAATGAGATATTAACTAAATGTTATTTTGTCACCGAATGCAAGTCAACATGTCAACACAAAACACTATTGCAATAAAACTGTGATAAACACAGGAAAGTGTGGTTATTAACTGAATCGGAAATCAATATCAATTGTTCGGATTAGTTCAACGGAACGACGGAAATCGTACTAAGTATTATGTGTTATTAATAGCTGTTATGGGTATAATAATGGACGTTTTGGCAATTGTTTTAGACATTTTTATTGGTTTACTGCTATTTTGATGATATACA
Organism: Hydraecia micacea; assembly: GCA_914767645.1. Lineage (NCBI taxonomy): Eukaryota > Metazoa > Arthropoda > Insecta > Lepidoptera > Noctuidae > Hydraecia > Hydraecia micacea. The sequence goes on from OU611798.1 coordinate 5,374,413, forward strand.
GGGTTATTGGAAAAACATCGACTACCTCTTCAGAGGTCATTGTACTCATCATTATGAACAACTTTTACTATGGGACCTATGGCATTAAGTCCGCCTCTGTACATTTGTGTGCTTGAAGTATTAAATAAATAAATAATAAATCGCGAAAACAAACAGCTGTTCCCTACATTTATGTTCGTATAACTCGTCAAAATGTTGGGAACAGATGATTTTTTTTCGCGATTTCAGGTTTGGTCCCATAGTAAAAGTTGTTCATAATGATGAGTGCAATGACCTCTTAAGAGGTTGTTAATGTTTTTCCATTAACCCTGTACTTATAAGTATATGTCTGACATTGTACTGAGAGGCAATTCTCGTAATTTTAAGAACGTTCACAGTCTGATCCCAGTCTCTATCTGTCAAAAATACCTTTAATTTTCCTAAATTTTTGTCAAGTTTTTGACTTTGATTGTCGCTGAGATGAGATTAAAGTGATGAGATTAGAGATTAAACTCTATAGATACCTACAAAGACTTTCGTTAGCTAATTTAATTTGACTCTGTATTTATGCTGTTATAGTCAAGGATAATTTCATGAGTCTCCATGACGACTAATGGTCTCAAAGGACGGTCAAAGGCAATCTATTTTGTACCAGTTACTCCCGGGAAGGGTGGTCTGAATTTCCGAGAACCAAACTATAAATAAGTGGTCTCACTATCATTAGATGTAGTTATAAAGATTTATATTCACAGATCATCACGTCTATATTCCCCTGAAGGTCAAGCAGAAGTGTAGAGGACACCCTCATATCACCAGTTATGTTAGTATTTATTTGTATTATTCGTCGAATCGTTGAGCTAAGTTCTGAGTTGAGCTGCACGACTACTGAAGAATGCGTGCACTGACTGGAAAGGTCCACTCAATCTGTGTAGTTCTTCCCTCAAAAGACCATGTCAGATACCAATTTAAATAGTCTTCACATGATCTGACCAAGATTATGGAGACTTCGACCTCTGAGAGTGTGGAAACGCCGACCTCATTTAGTTTTAAAAACATAATTGACATGTAAAAGTGTTTGTACAAACCTATTTAGGGTCCCTTCACACAGACCGGCTCGGGGAGGACAGCAGATTTTTTATCACGTTTGAAACAGAGTTTTGAATAATTGTAATAAGGTTTATTTTTACATGTCACTTCTGTTGGTTGTTATTATTGAGAATGCTTGATAGCAAACCTAACGCGCTTAGTGTGAGATAATAAGAAGAGCCGACCGGCTGCCTCTGATGACGTACTCTTCCGCGCTCGCGCAGCCGAATGGCTCCGTTTTCATGCTCTTTCGCGCTCGCCCAGCCGACCGGCTCCGATTGCGTCCTCTCTCGCTCCGCGACCCGCACAGAATTGGAGGTACACCGGCCTTGTAGACCACCCGCTCGGCTCCGAGCGCATCTGTCCGCCGCCGAGTGCATCCGCTTAAAAACAGTGCTCTTCCAGCCGGTATAGTAGGTATATGTGAAACGGCTTTTGGCTCCGGCCAGTTCCAAGCATATAACTCGCGCCGGTCTGTGTCGAAAGAAGAGCGCCGGCCGATGCTCTCCGAGCCGGTCTGTGTGAACGGACCTTTACAGAAATAAAATCACTAATAATTTACTCTAAAAATAATGTACGAAACTGCTATTAAGGTTGTCTTTAAAAGATCGCTTTTAGCGATAAGACCGCCCATTGTGTCACCCTTTGTAAAGTTTCTATATTTATGTCTGTCATTTATGGTGTACATAATAAAGAGTATTTTATTCTATTAAAAAAATGTTGACGTGACGTAATTATAAGTGTTTCGTTTTTAGGCTACGGAACCCTAAAAAGGGCAAAACACTTAAAAAACAATAAACCTTTTATATTTAAATTAAACGTCTCCCAGGGAAAATGGTTAGAATAAACCTAACGTCTAGTTTACATTTTAATGCTCTATTGTACGGTGAAGATTTATTTTAATCCGTGGGTACTGCGCTTGATCTAATTTTATTCATCGCAATTGCTTCTGTAATTTAGAAAATAAAGTATTATTTTCTATGTAAATAAATTCATTGAATTTTTATTGAGGATTATTTTGCAGCTGTAAATTATGTGAAAGGATTATAAATTGAACTGAATTGCTGAATAGCTAGTGAAAGTCTGATAGGCTTGTCTTGACAAGCGTTAGGTGTACCAGTAGGTCTGATCGAGTTATTTTTCATACCTTTGTATGTGTCGTTGAAGCCGTGATTTAGTGATATCCCTAGGGATATATTTAGCTATATAATAATAATAGCCTCCCGACCGATTTCGGTCACGGTGGATAGATAGATCAATCTCAACAGAGATTAGCCAGGTACGCAAGAGATATTATACTTCACGCCTCGTCCTCAAGATTAGTAGTTACATGTAGTATCGCATAGATATCGCCACTTCAGCACTAGTTGAGAATATTCCTTTGCCTTGTTTTTTTTTTTTTTTTTTTTTTTTTTTTTTATGTGGGTAGGTACTCATATTACTCGGTGGCCGCTATTACGCTGGTTCCCCATTCGCAGTTTAGTGCTCGGCCACTCAAGACACTATCATCCTAAATAATTCAAGTAACATTATTTCGTGCACATTATGCCGAAACGTAAAGTATCTAGGACGTGTGAAGAAGAGCTTGAACATTTAATGCGTAAATTGCGTAAACTAGAAAAGAAAATTCACAACAACGAACCAACAGAGGAATTACCGGGAACCGCCTATGGCGTTGAAACAGGTATGTACTAATATTTGTACAAGTGAAAGTGATAACTTTATAGTGTGTTGTTATGGGTACCTACATAATGCAAACCAGAATCAGCCATTGGGGCTTTTTCGTTGCAATTTAAATGTGACGGTTGGCGTTCAATTCATTGGGGATTGTTACCTAACCCGAACAAGATAACGTTTGTTATCAAATATGTGCAATTCTGTAGTTTTTCCAACATAATTAATCAATTATTCTATTCCCCAAACGAAGTACCCTCATAAATTCGACGTATTTACGTTGCGATGATAATAAGTGTGTAACCTGAATAGCCATTGAGGCTATTTCACCGCACGCTTAGTGATATAATAAAACCGATTATCATAACCGATATTCGTGTTTTCTTTCTAGACCCACCCGATGCGCTAGAGCCATCTGATTGGCTGAGCGATGAACACGAACCGGAAACGTTCGAAATTATAGACACCAATGTCATTGAGCAATCATTACCAACTAATGATATCCAAAACGACATACTGGCCTCTCCAGAACAGCCAGGCACGTCCGCGCCACCCATACAAGAGGAGGTCACAGTCACAGTGCAGTCTAACACATGTTTAGACACTGAAGTTCTGGAAATCCTGGGTGAAGACCCTTCACTAACGGAAAAACGTGGAAAGGATATCCATGAAGAAATAGCTTCTCGATTTGGACATATAGCCTCAGAGGGGTTAAACAAAGACACCAGAAAAGAGCTAATGTTAAAGTACCCGCCTCCTGGAAATTGTCTTCGTATTGACTCCCCTAAAATAAATCCGGAAGTCAAAGCCGCTATGCAAGAAAGCTTCATAAAACGCGATAAAGGTATTGAAGTCAAACAAAAGCAGGTGGCAAGTGCAATATCATGCCTGGGTGATATTATCACAGCACAATTAAATTCCGAAAATAAGGACAAGGAGTTACTTCAAAAATTGATGGATCTTGGCAGATTAATCTGCGACGTTCAACACGCTGACTCAGTGACAAGAAGAAACTTTATATTGTTTTCACTGAAAAAGGACATGTCGGAACATCTTTCAAGTACAAAGATTGACGCTTTTCTATTTGGGGAAACGTTAGCGGACACGTTAAAGGCAGCCAAGTCAATAAATAAATCTGGGGTCGAGCTTAAAGCTGATCAACCTAACTCGTCGAAGCGATCAAAATTCCCTAACCAGAGGAATTTAAACAGGAAGGCTCCCGGTCCGGCTTACAGGCAGTCGGGCCCTCCGCAGAGGAGCCGCGAGCCTGCACCGAGAGCACGCGCAGCCCCGCCGCCGCCCGCGCACTCATCGAGGCCGTGGCCGCGTCGGCAGCCGCCGCCGCCGCCGCCGCCCCCTGCTCAAACTCGACGCCGCTTGTAAATACAGTTGAGTATGCCGGTCGCTTACATCTTTTTAAAACTCAATGGTCACTTATAACAGAGGACCGCACAGTCCTTTCTTGGATTGAAGGTTATAAAATCCCCTTCTCAAGTCCACCAACTCAAAACTATATTCCGTCTACCCCAACACAGTCCAATGAAGAAAAAAGACAGTACAATGAGGCAATAGATGATTTATTACGTATCGGTGCGGTATCCCTATGTGAACCGTGCGAGGACCAGTTTATATCAAACATTTTTCTTACCCCCAAGCCTAGTGGAAAATATAGATTTATTTTAAATCTTAAAAATCTTAACCGCTTCATAAAGACTGATCATTTTAAGCTGGAGGACCTCCGTACAGCTATTAAACTTGTAACACAAGATTGTTGGATGACTACCCTCGACCTAAAGGACGCATACCTCTTGGTGAAAATTCATGACGACTCCAAAAAATACCTTCGATTTATTTATGGCCAAAAACTATACCAGTTTAATGTGCTACCATTCGGGCTTAATACAGCCCCGTTCGTATTCACGAAAATAACCAAACCAATAGTTAAATTACTCCGAACCGCTGGTTTGCTCTCGACTCTTTATTTAGATGACTGGCTTCTATTGGGACGTACCTCTTCAGATTGTGTACTAAACCTTGACTTTACCAAAAAACTACTGGTTTCACTTGGCTTCATTATCAATGAAGAAAAAAGTATTTTCGTACCCTCCAAGAAATGTAAATTTTTAGGCATGATCATTAACTCCCACAAGCTTACCCTAAGCCTGCCCCAAGAAAAAAGGGCACGCATCAGTTCTGAATTACAAGCCTTTCAGAAGTTGCGTCGCTGTTCAGTCAGGAAATTAGCTCAATTAACGGGTTTTCTTGTGTCGGCTTGTCCTGGAATAGAATACGGGCTTCTCCACACCAAGGAGCTGGAGCGCTGCAAATTTCTTAACCTGAAAAACGATGATGATTATGAAAAAGTCATAAACATCCCCGACTCATTACAGATAGATATTCAATGGTGGCTTAATCACATTTTGAATTCAGTACGTCACATAAGAAGTGACGACTACCACATTGAAATATTCTCTGACGCCTCAACGACGGGGTGGGGCGCAGCCTGTATGGGCGATACAGCTAGTGGTAGTTGGTCAAACACCGAGCGCGAAAAGCACATCAACTACCTTGAATTGTTGGCTGCTTTTATTGCTCTAAAAATCTTTGCAAAAGACCTGTCCGACTGCCAGATCCTTTTGCGCGTAGATAACTCAACTGCAGTTGCCTATATCAACCGGATGGGTGGTGTTCAGTACCCACACCTTACACAAATTACAAGAGAAATTTGGGAATGGTGCGAGGATCGAAGATTGTACATTTATGCATCTTATATAAAATCTAGTAATAATGTCGTGGCAGATGCAGAGTCTCGGAGAAACCACCCAGACATTGAGTGGGAGTTAAACGATCGGGCCTTCGACCACATAACTCATTGTTTTGGCTCACCCGAGATTGACCTATTCGCAAGCCGCATCAACAAAAAATGTGAAGCCTATATCTCATGGCATAGGGACCCTGATGCAGTGGCTATCGATGCCTTCACAGTATCTTGGACAAAAACGCATTTCTATGCTTTTCCACCTTTCTCGATAATTTTGAAAGTTCTCAGGAAAATAATCGCCGAAAAATCTAAAGGTATTGTAGTTGTCCCGTCATGGCCCACCCAGCCGTGGTATCCAGTTTTTCAAGCCCTTACAGTCTCTAAAGTTTTATCCTTTCCACCTCACAAACGAGCTTTAATCTCGCATTCCAGCTCCAGTCGGATACACCAGACGATTACCCTGGAGGCTGCCGTCTTATCCGGGAGGCACTATCAAGAAGAAGCGTACCACCATCTTCACTGGAAATAATGATGGCGTCATTATCGACCAACTCCCTCAAGCAATACGACACTTGCCTGAGGAAATGGTGGAACTACTGCATAAATACTCACACCAATATGTTTATTGCGTCTATTCCCACTGTCATGCATTTTTTGACCCAACAATATCATCAGGGTGCGCAATATGGTACCCTCAACTCTTGTAGGTCGGCCCTCGCAATTTTATTAGGATCAAACATATCTAAAGATGACAGAATACAGAGATTCTTCAAAGGCGTGTTTCGTCTTCGACCAGCTTTACCAAAGTATAGCTACACATGGGACACGAATTGCGTACTTGAACACCTTAGTCAATGGTACCCAAATGAAGATCTGTCATTTGATAAATTAACTAGGAAAACAATTACATTACTAGCACTTACAACCGCCCATAGATTACAAACGTTATCCAAAATAAATATAAAGAACATTACTGTTGCACCAAATCACATCTCTATTAGAATCCCAGATATCATTAAAACTTCTAAAGCAGGTTCCAAACAACCAATGCTTTACATTCCATTCTTTAATCAAAAACCTGCAATTTGTCCCGCTGCCACATTGCTCTGCTATACAAATAAATCGACGCCCTTAAGAAAATCTGACCTGTTGTTCGTAGGTATAAAAAAGCCGCACAAAGCAGTCGGCACCCAAACCCTCAGCCGCTGGGTAAAAACGACACTAAGTGAGTGCGGGATCGACACGTCCGTGTTCTCTGCGCACAGCACAAGGCACGCCAGCACGTCGCGCGCGCACTCACTCGGTGTAAGCGTCGATGCTATCCGCAACACAGCCGGCTGGAGGACTTAGGTGACTACTCCTCCGCAAAATATTTCATCCGCAGGTGAAACGTTACCCTTTTAAAATTGTAAGGCGACGAATCATCCGAATATGTCTGTTTAGGGCGTCCACTTCCAGCGTTTCTAACATTCTCACATCTGCCTTGTAAATACCAATAAATACCTTCTTCTGTTTATTGTGTGTGATTAAGAGCGTTTACGACATACAGCATTTCATACAAATTTTCAAGCCCTTGTTATTCGAAATGAATGAACCGATTTTAATGAAACTTCATACACATAAGCACGATACAAAGATCTATAAAGTTAGTTAAGAACATTTTCGAAATGTCTTATTTAAAAAAGATAACTGGAAATCTCTGTTTCTATGGAAAATTTAAAATCGGCCTAATTTGGCTGTACCACTATTTTTCGAAAATGTTCTTAGCTAACTTTTAGACCTTTGTATCTTGCTTATGTGTACGAAGTTTCATTAAAATCGGTTCATTCATTTCGAATAAAAAATATAAATCCGAAGCAAGAATCATAAGACATGGCGTACCTCAGGGTGGGGTTCTTAGCTCACTCTTATTCTTGCTATATATAAATGACCTACCTAATCACATTAAACACCCCATGGTCTTATTCGCTGACGACAGTACCGCACTAATTAAATGTACAGACATTAATAGATACGAACATGACATCAATACTACACTTAATGATATTGTGAATTGGCTTAACGAAAATAATTTAGTAATCAACCTGCAAAAAACTAACGTAATGCACTTTTATCAACGCACATCGGTACCGCATACAGTGATAGAATATAATAACTGTATAATAGACCAAGTAAAAGTTGCGAAATTTTTAGGTATTCTTATAGATAGCCAGTTGACTTGGAAACCTCAAGCAGAAGAGGTATGTAAAAAACTGAGCGTATCGGCGTATGTCCTCCATAATCTTGCAAAAAAGGTCAACATCAATACAACAGTAGTTGCATACCACGGTCTAGTAGCGTCCATTTTAAGATATGGAATAATCTTTTGGGGAAACTGTACGCTGCGAGAACAGGTGTTCAAAGCACAAAAACGTTGCATAAGGGCTATACTTAGCATGAAAATGACGGATAGTTGCGTCCCTGTGTTTAAGTCCCTGAAACTTTTAACGTTCCCGAGTATGTATATTTTAGAAATCGCACTCTTTGTTAAATGTAACATGATCCTTTTCACTTCAGTGTCAGAAACTAGGAAGAGACCTATAAGAAGTCAGTATAAACACTTACTAAACGTTGAGAGATGTAATACTGCTTTGTTTAAAAAAAGTGTTATTAGTATGGGCCCAATAATTTTTAATAAAGTACCCAATATAATTAAAAATGACACAATACAAAATTTTAAAAAAAGACTGACATTATTATTGATTGAAAAATGCTATTATTCAGTAAATGACTTTTTAAATGACATGGACTTATGTATTAAATAATTTAATGTTTTTTCTCAATTTATCCGATTATTATTCAAAATTGTATTTAAGTGGAATTTTGTATTTTTTATTTATTTATTGTGATGTGCTATGCTGACTAATGATTTAAAGTTATAATTTTATTTTATTTCCATTAATTAATTTAATTTTCAACTTAATAAACCATTACATTAATGTTTGCATGCCCTATATAGGGTAGATTGTACAAGGCTCACCCATCTTATTGTAACATCTTATTTTATGTACCTGCAATCGATGCAAATAAAATTTACTTACTTACTTACTTACAAGGGCTTGAAAATTTGTATGAAATGCTGTATGTCGTAAACGCTCTTAATCACACACAATAAACAGAAGAAGGTATTTATTGGTATTTACAAGGCAGATGTGAGAATGTTAGAAACGTTGGAAGTGGACGCCCTAAACAGACATATTCGGATGAATCGTCGCCTTACAATTTTAAAAGGGTAACGTTTCATCCGCGGATGAAATATTTTGCGGATGAGTAGTCACCTAAGTCGGCTGGAGTGGTAACTCAACTGTGTTTGCGAGGTTCTACAATAGAACGATTTTGAACAATGATTGTACATCCTTGGCTAATTCTATTATCAATAACTAAAAACACATTTCTTTATTTGTAGGAAATTATTTAAGTACATTACTATTTCGTAACTGTTACGATTATTATAAGAATAATTTGTATTCATGTTATGTAAGGCAGAAGAAATTTCTTTAATTGTTAAGTTGATTAATAAAATTTATACTTTGTAAAATTAAAAGAAGGAGGTTTATATACATACTAACTTTTTTGGGAAATAAACATTCGTTTACTGTTTCCATATAAAAGGTTGTATCATTGAAGATATTTCCCTCACATACTTACTCTCAAATTCTACATGTAACTACTAATCTTGAGGACGAGGCGTGAAGTATAATTGATGATTAAACGAACTTACCTGTAAGTGAAGTTCTATCATAATTATACGAAACGCCTCGTCCGAAGAGATTAGTAAACACCCGCCCGCCCTTTCCATCCCGTTACTAATCTTCTAGGAAATACATCAATGATTTATGGATCTCACTCTAAACTAAATGAGGAACCAGCGTAATAGCGGCCACCGAGTAATATGAGTACCTACCCACATAAAAAAAAAAAAAAAAAAAAAAAAAAAAAAAAAAAAAAAAAAGGCAAAGGAATATTCTCAACTAGTGCTGAAGTGGCGATATCTATGCGATACTACATGTAACTACTAATCTCTTCGGACGAGGCGTTTCGTATAATTATGATAGAACTTCACTTACAGGTAAGTTCGTTTAATCATCAACTATAGTGCACAAGTGTGTGCGTAAACACAGGTGCACACTGTTCCTTTACTCTCATAATAGTCCGATGGGACGGCAATCCGACACGACCGGGGAGAGATCAGGCGCAGGACTAACGGCTTTACGTGCTTTCCGAGGCACGGGGGTATTAAACCGCCAACTTCCCGACCATTGTCCCACCTGGAAATCGAATCCAGGATCCCACGCTCAGCAGTCGCGCTTGCAACCACGAGACCAACGAAGTAGTTAGAAGCAGATAGCTATATGCCGTAATATAGGTATATTAAAGCGGTACATACCTAACTATCTTTCTAGGAATATAACTATGACATGAGTACGATCTAGTAATATTACTATCTTACTTGACTAATCTATAATAACAACATAACATAATCTGTCATAATCAGCCTTTAATGTTCCTACTGCTGGGACACAGGCCTCCTCTCTTCGAGAGGGAGTGGGCTGTAATCCACCACGCGGGCCCAGTGCGGATTGGTAGATGTCGCATGTCTTCGAATTTTGACATGCCGGTTTCCTCGCGATGTTTTCCTTCACCATTTTGAGAGCAGTGGTGATGAAATAATTTACATAAAGTAAAGCGCCTGTCTGGGTGCAAACCCACGACCTACAACTCGTAAGTTGGGCCCGTTACCATTGGGCCACAGCTGCTCCATCTATAATAAATATAATTAGTAGACTAATCTAATATATATCACGGTTTCAACCATCTTACTGCGAAATATGAACTAATTAGGGTCGAATTATTGTTAAAGAAAAACTCCTCGAACTGTTCTGTTATTATTTACGAGAACAATATGTTTTAAAAGCTTTTTCCCAGGGAGACGAACCGAGTAGGTAGTACAGTCAATAAAAGAGATAAGTATGCAGGATCGTCAGATATAGTTGATGTTTAGTAAGAAACCGATGGATGTTGTCGACTGAAATTTAATTTAATAAAAGAGCTGTTTGTTTTCTATTAATAAAATTAAATTTTATTCGAGAACATCCATCGGTTTCTTACTAAACTTCCACTATATCCGACGATCCTGCATACTTATCTCTTTTGTTGACTGTACATAAAAGCTTCTATCTCACACTAATGAGAACAAAGCGAGGCAGGCAGGTGGGGCGGGGGATATACTTATTTATGCAGAAATGTAAAATAGCTTTTCCTCACCGTGTTTTCTCATCTCTAACAAATTGTGCCGATTTACGCCTACATGAGGGAGAGATTTTTTGTTAGCACTATACAATATACAGCGTGCCGCTATAATGGCACCATTAATTTAACACACGTATACGGTTTCTCGTTTTTGTTTCATGCACATATTTTAATTTCATTAAACGTTAGTATTTATTTATTTTCAATTTTCAAAAAAAGCATCTTGGAGCAACCAGCTGTACTTAAAGAACTGTAGCGCAGCGGTCATTTGCCGGGGTCACGGATCATAACATTGCATCAATGAAATTAAAGCAAACATGCAAAGAGTAGGCGAATTGAAGGAAAGAGAGAGAGAGCCTTATGTCGGCGAACGGCGCAGGTGGCAGTTTTCAAATTACGAATTAAATATTTATTCCTCAATGTTCATGATTGCACCTACCGTTTGTCTCTGCATCACCCAAAGGTTGACTGGTAGAAAATGCCAATGGCATTAAGTCCGCCTCTGTACATTTATGTGCTTAAAATATTAAATAAATTATTTTATATTGTTATAATTTTTATGATTAATGGCACTAGCCCATTGTAGCGGCACGTTGTATAGAGGATGAACTTTTGAGATGGGGTAGTAAAGGCAGCACTATAATTTCGTAACACACTATTACCTATTACTCTAATTTTGAAGCATATTTCTAATCAATTGCTCCTTATGTTCGGAAAATGTGTCTGCTCAACAACGCAAATAACGCAATGTATGTTGTTCAACTGTCAAAATGAAACCCATTGCTACTGATAGTGTGTTACGCAATTACCCTGCTGGTACCTCTACCGCTGTAGCTTAATTTTTTGAGAAATTTTTATCTGCATTCACAGAATCTGAAATGACAGTTTTCGCAAAAACTTCTTTTGATGCCAATCGATCCTGTTTCTTATTAGGATCAAAGAACTCTATGTTACCAACTGAGGTACCATACTTACATTTCGTAGGAAATGAGACTCCAACTTACTTTTTTTAAAGGATAGACTAGCCGCAACGACGAAAAAAAATACAATAAGAGAGAGAGTAACACTTTATATGCTTTTGCGGGGACATCTACCTGCCTACAAAAGTGCGCTGTATCATCATCATCTTTTTAGCCGAAAGACGTTCACAGATGGACATAGGCTTCCCCAAGCACTGCCACTTCGACCGGTTCTGTGCTTCCCGCATCCGCTGCATGCACTGTATCTCGTAACATATAGATATAATGACGAGCTGGCGAAATGAAGGTGTGCTGTACCTACACCTCTGTCCAACCCGTCGGAGAATAACAGCGTGATGTTGTGTAGTAAATATAATAATGTAGCTTACGAAAAATATTTTCTTATTTTTGTGACACGATACGTTTGACGCCACGCATTATACATAATGAGACGCTTACTTGTAGAATTCTAGATAGAATAAAAGCGAGACGTGTGAGGCCCTTTGTACACACACGTTTTTCAAGCCATGAAAACTACGGCTTATACGCACGGTCGTCGGTGTTGTTTGGATCACTATGGAAGCTTGGTAACACTGACTGACACGTTTTTTCTACGGCGCGGTTTATACGCCGTGCTGTAAAGAAACTGTGGCGTATACAAAGGGCCTTAAACTAGAGGTGTTACAAAATTACAATTTCTAAGAATTTTATTTTGTGTTCTCCTTTGAGCTTCATCAACAAGAAGAGCCTATAGAGACAGATAAGGTCGGTAGCGAGATTGACTGATTAGCAAAAGAGAAAATAACGAGGAATATTTAGGAAACAAAAAATATTAAGAAGGAATAATATTATTCGAAGGCCGCTTAAAAATATTCTTTTCATTTTTTAGGGTTCCGTACACAAAGGCCGCTAACGGGCCCTAATACTAAGCCTCCGCTGTCCGTCCGTCTGCCTGTCTGTCAGTGGGCTATATCCCATGAATCATAATAGGTAGATAGTTGAAATTTTCACAGAGTGTGTAGGTATTTCTATTGCCGATAACAACAAATAATAAAAATATAAGGAGACCTCCATACAATAAACCGCGTATTTTTCGGCGTCTTGTGGTACGGAGCACTTCGTGTGCGAATCTGACACGCACTTGGTCGGTTTTTTTGTAATGCCGTCTATTGCTACAAATTATTTGTCTGTGTTTTATTTTTTGACTATCTTTTTTTGCATGTTTATTTTATCTAACTTAGGAGTTTGGTGGTGACGTAACCATTATTTTGTTAGATTTATTTAATTAACTTACACATAATCAAGACAATATTTACATAATATAAGCTAAAATTTGAAATAATAATATGTACATGTATATGAAAAAATAAGCAAAAGAATCATAGGGCATCAAAAAATTCGTCCGCATCGCTGTCAACAGGATCCAAAGGAAGGAAGGAAGGTTCCTGTTGCTGGGCAGACCAGAGGGTTTGGCCAAGAAATAGGCCAGCCCTCTGGTCACATAAAGAGTCCACTAACCGCTTGGCGATATCTCCAAAAAGCAAGTGGGCAATGTTTGTGTGTAATGCATAAACACAATAATGTGGACGTAGGCAACATCTGGCTCCATTTTTTCGAAAGTAGCCATTTATCCTCTCGCTACAAAAGATTCGATGGCGATAGGCACTGGCTTATCACAATTTACTAAAGCCAATTCCAGATCACTGGCTACTATAATCTAGTACTAGGTCTAGGTACCATTAGGTTAAGGTCATAGTTCGGTTAAGGAAGGTTCTACGTACCTGCTGTAAAGGTTGTCTGCAAAAGTCGACCTTATGTTGTGCATGCTGGCAGAAAAATTACTCTAGTTGCATTCGAAAATTCAAGCGAATTTAGAATGACCGATCATTAGGGGGTTAAAGATTTTTATATTATTATGGAACCTGGCATAAGTACCTACTGTCGCGCCATCGCCATTTTGATTTTTTATCAAAATGACGGACACGCATGAAACCTTTATAAATCGATAGCCGACATCAATGCAAACGGAAAATATAATGGGACCAAAGCCCATAAAGCGTCACGTTTCAGAAATAATAACGTTCAAAGTTAATAATGTAACATCCATATTTTTTTAATTTGCGTGGTTCTTGTTGCTGATGTTTGAAATAAGCATTCTGAAAGTTTAAAGTAATCAAAGATCAATTTGTTCAAACACAAATTAAAAAAAAAAAAAAACAAAATGGCGGACTGGTAGGTATGCCACTGAACTTCAAAGCCCTTTGTGTTAGGTTTTTCGTTCGAAAACCAGTGATAGTATTCAGTCTGACGCAACTGTCTCATCATCATCTTCCTGCCCTTATCCCATGTTACTTGGGGTCGGCGCAACACGTTTTCTTCTTCCATTCTCCCCTGTCAACCGTCACGCTATCATTCACTCCCTTCTCTTTCATATCATTCCTCACACAATCCATCCATCTTTTCTTCGGCCTTCCTCTCCCTCTCCATCCATCAACGTGTACATTCATCACTCTTTTAGTCACATGCGTTTCGTCCCTTCTCATCACATGCCCATACCAAGCCAAACGATTTCCTTTCAACTTTTCTGTCATTGGCGCCACTTTCAAACTTCCTCGTATATACTCATTTCTTATTTTATCCATTCTCGTCACTCCACACATCCATCTCAACATTCTCATCTCCGCTGCATGCAATCTTTTTTCATCCGTCTTCTTCACGGCCCAGCATTCAGACCCATAGAGTACGACAGGCCTTATCACGGACTTATAAATTTTGCCCTTTAACTTGAGGGGCATCCGTGGGTCGCAAGTTGTTCCTGTGACCTGTCGCCATTTCATCCATCCTGAATTGATCCGGTGCATTACGTCTCGGTCTACTTCGCCATCTCCTTGGACAAGCGACCCGAGGTACCGAAAGTCGGAGCAGATCGATAAGGGCGTTCCGGCGAGAGATATGGGCACAGCACTGGAGAGACCGCCAAAATCACAAAACAGATATTCTGTTTTGGTCCGACTTACTCTCAGGCCAACGGTCTCGAGTCTTTCCCACCACACCTCCAATCTACTCTGGACCTCTAAGCCGTTCTCGGCAACCAGCACAATGTCATCGGATAAAACATAATGGCGGCTATCGCTGTCTCGCTTTAACATATGCAGTCTGTGCATAGTCTGTTTAGTACAAGTTTCATACAAGCGACGTTTTTCATCTTTTTCTATGGGACTCCCGTCTCTTCTTACATATAATGAACATTACTTACTCTATGATAGTATAGGCGACTTGATGTAAACACGTTCGCTTAGAATAAACGCAATAATTATAATGTTGTATCATTTTAACCAAACAACATTCCACACTATACACATTACAGTAAGGGCTAAGTAATAACAGCCGTTCTGGGCTTCGCTTGCCGCGGTTGGTCCGTGAATGGGAGACCATCTTTACATAATTATCCGTGTCTAGGAAAGCACGTTATAAGCCGTTGGTCTCGGCTGTTATTTGTGAATCTTTGACAGTCGTTACAGCAGTGCGATTCTGTAACCGTCTCACTGTGAAAACTTAGGTGAAGTGAGCTTGGAGTGAGCTGTCAGTGTCATCCCTCCTGATACTAGGGATTGCCCAAGCATACATTTACAATCATAATCGAGATTTTAATAATGATTTTTATGCTAAATGTATTGATAATTTTATATAATTTCAAATATATAATTTTAGTTGTCAAAACATTACTATTTTGTGGGGTTTTAAAATAAAATAGCAAACCAGAAACTTAGTCAGAACCTCAATGTTGTTTTTTTTCCTATTCTAGTCCTTATACATATAGCCTGAGGCGCAAGCGCGTCACGCACGAACAATAAATAATAAAATGATCAATAGAATTAGCATAATAAAATCTCGATAATATTACTAAAATCTCGATTATGATTGATAATGTTGGTTTGGTCAATCCCTAGCATCAGTGAGATGACACTGACAGCTTACTCCACGCAAATTTTCACGGTGAGATTTTCACAGAATCAACATGCAGGTCGTCAGAAGCCTGAAAGTCTAATAACCAGTCTTACCCAGTTTTAGAAATTTAGAAATGGCTCGATGGTTTGAACTTGGGTCTAAAGGTAAACCTTGTTTTGTAATAAGGCCCTTAGGGTCTTCAAACTAAATATGTATTTCCTAAATTGGTCTACTTACGAACTCCCCTTGTTTGGCTAACCCTCCGCCTAACATCCTGTATATATACCTACAAAGCGGTCACATAAGGCGAACTTAATACCACAAAGCATTCCCAGCAAGTCAACTAACAATTAATTTTCCCTTTCACAAAAACTCTTAGGCCACATAGTACGAATAAGCGGATTAATAAAATCATTTCAATTGAAAATTGGAATTTCAGATTCAGTGGTTGTCTCATTTTAAAATTCTATGAACCTCTTTAGCTTTTAATGAAATCCGTAAAAGTGTTTGATTACAAATTCAATAAGCATGATATTGTTTACTTTGGTGAAAATTTTTTTTTGGCTTAACGAAGCTTCCAAGTCAGTCACAAAAGTGGCTGTGATTACAAATGAAAGAAAGAAAGGAAAGAAAATAAGTTTATTTGCGGTGAACATGACGCAAAATAGAACATAAAAACAAAAACTAAAATTTAAAACAAGTAGGGGGGGGGGGTACATGCTCTATAAAATATAATTATTTGGCTATTTACGTCGTATATTATCGTAAATAAAGAGTTACCTAGTTGAACCAGATACAATACATAATTAAAAAACAAAATTCCTTACAATAAATAATTATACTTACTTCAAATACTTAAAATTCATTAATAAATTATACTTAAGCTGAGTTTAGACATGCGTAGCACAATCTGTCAACTTGCTACGAGGGCTACGAAGTGCTACGAGGCTACGAAGTGCTATGAGTCTACGTAGCCCTACGAACCTATGTTTATGTTTGTAGTGTGGTTTAGCAAGTGTACCAAACATTTGTGATAAATGATGGATTCCAAATGTCCAATATTGGCTACAAATACAAATGGGTAGTTCAAGTAGATGCATCTACAGACCAGAAGCCCGCATCAAACGTAGGTAAATATTTGAATGCGTCAATATTATTTGTTCTTACCTTGGTGCTTGTGTGTACGTGACATAAATGCCATTTTCATGGATCAACATAACTATTTGAATAGGTAACCTCTATGGTAATATTACCATAGAGCAGAGCGTATTGTATAGGTACTGACAAGTATCACCAAAGGTGTCAACATCAGTTTGATAAAAAAACTTTTTAACAAAAAAAAAAAACAACCGACTTCCAAGAAAAAACACTACAAAGTGAAAAATAACATACATTTCGGAAGTCGGTGTTTTTGTTTTCTGTATTTTCGTTTTATGTCACCAACTTCCGATATTAGCGTTATTTTTCACTTTGTAGTGTTTTTTTTTTTGGAAAAATTTTAGTTACTTTATTTTTCACTTTTTTGCAGTATGTACCTACCCCACACCAATTCGTTTTACTACGTAAACAACAGTGACGCGAAATATTATAGCATCGTCTACATACACCAAGTGGATGAAATACGTAATACAAATCTAAATTAAAAACTAGGTACCCAAGCAAACTTAATAAAATTGTGTTGTGTTCCCTCCCACATTTAACCCGTCTGCCTTCAAATCAAGAGTGAACAGGCATCTTCTGGGCACGCTCGTTCCATCATAGACCTCATCTATCGCTTTCCATCAGGCGTGATCGAGGTCAAGAGCGCGCCCATTTAGCAATAAAAAAATAAAATAAAAAATTATGCGGCACAACCGTGCAAGCTTCCTCTATTAAACGAAACAAGAATTCTCAAAATCGGTAAAATACATACAGACGAACAAAGAACCTCCTGCTTTTTATACGTCGGTTAAAAATAAAATGAAATTATGTTTATTTCTGTAAACAGAAGGCCATTTTCCGTAATTAAAAACGTTAAAAATCTAGTCGCAATCTCATCTCAGCGACAATAAAAATTTTGACAACTAAGCATTACTTGTCAAAATTGTGGGATCAGACCACTGACCTCAAACCGGCTACCAGTGAGTTTTGAGCAAATGTTTGGGAAAAAAGGTTTTAATCGATTTTGGTGATTGGTTATGATAATACAGAGGTCAGTGGATTATGAATGGACTGTGAACGTTTTTAAAATTACGGGAATTGCCCCTCGGATCTTTTACACGTCAATTTGACATTTTTTTTTAATTTGAAATGGATTTACGCTTGACTTTAGTCTAGGTCAGAGGTCATTTTATTCATAAGCCGAAATATCTGCATTATATATATTTGTTTCATGCCAGATTCAACCCCACGAATGGCGATGAAAATCAATCATTTTACAATATCAACAATCAAGCCGCTAAATAACATAACATTGTAATGAACACCCGCAAAAGTTTTGTAATAACGTAGAACCTAATTAGGCTAATTAATGACTAGAATCAATTCGTTTTATTATAATTTTTGACGTTCAAAAGTGCCTTTAGTGTGCCTAATTGAAATAAATGATTTGATTTTGACTTTGAATGCCGGGTACAGATTGGTGCAACGTGACATGAAGATAACACAATTGAGCTGTCCGAATCTATGCGATGAAGCATGACATGTAACACAACAGCGAGGCGAATTTGTTTCAACGTGAATTTTCCATTTCATGAAATAATTTACTAGCACTTTAAATTCTGGACAGCATAATCAGCCTATCCCTCTTCTCTGTAAGAGGAATTAGGTTGTAATTCATCATGCAGGCCCAGTGCGGGTTGGTAGATGCCACATGTCTACGAATTTTTGTTTCTATGACATGCCGGTTTCCTCACGATGATTTCCTTCACCGTTTTGAGAGCAGTGGTGATGAAATAATTTACACAAAGTGAAGCGCCTGCCTGGGTACGAACCCATGACCTACAAGCCGTCTCTGGCCTGCTACTGAGAATTTATCAAATAGAAAAACTTAATAGTTAACACATTGCTCGATCTGGGGATCAAACCCAAGACCACACGCTCAACAGACGCAGTTGCTGCCGCTAGACCGAGGTAGTCTCAGTATTTTGGTGACTTAAGTATCTAATAATCAAACAAGTGCGAGTCAGACCCGCACGCCAAGGGTTCCGTAACACAAGGCAAAAAACGCCGAAAAAAATACTTAAGTACTTGACCGACCAAATAGATTGTGCATAAGGGCAGAAAAATGATGACAATATGTGTTTTTATAACGATGTCGATGTAGGATCAGCTTTAATAATATTCTGTGATAACTAGATAATGATTTAAGGGGCTTTTGACTACGGGTCGATCGATCAGGTTAACCTACGCTTGCCGCAGTTGGTCCGTGGATGGATGACCATCTTTACATACCAAGACCCCTCCGTGCCTCGGAAAGCACGTTGGTCGCGGCTGTCATTCGTGGATCTTTGACAGTCGTCACGGTTCGTGAGAAGCCCGAAAGTCTGACAACCAGTCTTACCAATGGGTATCGTATTACCCAGTAACTGGGTTGTGGAGGTCAGATAGGCAGTCGCTCCATGTAAAACACTGGGATTCAGCTGCATTCGGTTAGACTGGAAGCCGACACCAACATAGTTGGGAAAAGGCTAGGCAGATGATTATAGTAGGGGGCGAGTCTATTGTCATGTCTGCTACATTTTGTTACAATAAAATATCAAAAGAAATAGATACTAAGGTTCATAAAACACAAATATTATATACGTTTTCAAAGTTATACGATAGTGAGGTACCTCGTTAGTGGCTTGTTAGTATCGATAACTGTAGCTGTTCGTTATACCGGCTTGCTCATTTATTGGCAGATCGAGAGCAGCTGAGGTTACGTCTACCTTGTATTTGTGGTATTTATGGAATTAATACTATAAATGTTATTTCGTTCTGGTCTTTTTAAAGGTCAATAAAGGTAAAGAAATAAATAAAAGAGCATAAATTAAATGACTAGACTGTAGCGGTATCTACAACGCCACATGCGAACAACGCATCATACTGACGTCACGCAAAATCCTGCAGCTCGCAAGCAGAGTTTACCGCGCAACTAGCATAGATACAACGGCCCGACATGAATCATCGGGTAGTTGTCCGCCAGACACAACACCCGTCTGGTCGGAGGATCCTCCCTTTTCTATAGAATATGAGTGAACTTTACATTCTGTTCCTCACACCTCTATAAGACTATATACTGTTAGGTGTCTTCATCTTCTTGGTTACGTATCTACTTCATTACTGAAGGCCGTGTCCCTGAAAGGCTTTCGTGGCTTCGTGGGGGTGGCAGGGACATCGACGCCATGGATTCAGTACATGATTCTGAACCCCGTGCGATATAAATTTTAGTCGGTTATTAAAAAAAATTGCTGTTCCATACATTTTGCGACGAAGGCACTGCACTTTTCTATGAAACAGCCGATTTTTGATAACCGACGAAAAATTCCTACCCTAGGGGTCTAGAATCATTTGCTGAAGTCATGGTTACAGTTTCCGCGTCGATGTCCCAGCCACCCTGTACTGTTATCAGTATTTTACTTGAAGAAATAACTAGCTGTTAGAACACAGTAATAACATTACTAATTGAAACGGATGATCAAATAGCTGTCATTTCTAAACAAAGTTTGTTTCAAACCTCAGTGTTTTTTTTTTTCAAAAAGACATTTTTATTGCGTCCTTTGGGGAGTAAGCTGCCCTGCAATTAACAGATGAACTTTTAAACACGCTTAATAAAAACTATAAAAGGAGAAGAGGAAGACCGTTGACACGTTGGGAAGAAGAAGAGATTGCAAGGACAGCCGGCCCAAACTGGAAACCGATCGCACAGGACAGAGACAAATAGGCATCTTTTGGAGGAGGCCTTCACCCAACATGGGGTTCCTACAGATATTGCTATATCAAAATAAATTAAGTTATGTTATGTTAAATTAGCTAATAGTTAATAAGTAAAGCAGTAAACGGAAACAAACTAGATAAGCGTATTATAAATTAGAAATAAGTAAAACAAACAAAGATAAACCTAGTTATGTGAAGTAAATTATTGAAATTAGTTAAGTAACTAAAAAAAAACCAATGTAAATTAGTAGGAAATAAAGGCTTTTTATTTTATTAATAAAAACTGTAACTTCTAAATGATCATTTTACTTTAGTAAAAGTACTTTTGTTTAGTTTTAACCACTCTGTATTGGTTCAGCTGCCTCTAAACACACTGGAAAATCCTAATCTAATCTTTGAGAGACGGTGAATAACAAGGATAATCCCTTCTGCATAATATACAGTCAATTAATATATCCATTTATTTCCTGAAACATTTCAAGCGCAAATATTTGTGACAATAACGAATGGCTCATCGTCATTATTAATGCATTTTTCAAAAGAAAGACATGAAATTGTCACATCTGTCTCTCTGTCGCGAATTGCAAGCATTTTGATTGAAGCGGGATATTATTGAGATGTTTAAAATAACAATAGGGAGGCTTATATAACATTATCAGCCTGTTACGTGCACTGCTGGGACACAGACCTCCTCTCTGTGAGAGGGAGTGGGCACTATAATCCACATGTTACATGTCTTTGAATTTTTGGTTCTAGGACATTCCGGTTTCCTCACGGTGTTTTCCTTCACCGTTTTGAGAGCAGTGGTGATGAAATAAATTACACAAAGCAACGCGCCTGAATGGATTCGAACTTACGACCTACAACTCGTAAGTCGTGGCCGTTACCACTGGGCTACCAGTGCTCCTCATAAGGAGGCTTGTCATGTATTAAATATGAAGGGTTTTCGATGCCAGACGTAGGTTTGTACACTTTTATTTGTATTATGATAAATCTTGCATAAAATATGGTAGGTACAGTCAACAAAAGAGATAAGTATACAGGATCATCGGATATAGTTGAAGTTTAGTAAGAAACCGATGGAGGTTCTCGAATAAAATGTTATTTTATTAATAGAAAACAAACAGCTCATTTAATCAAATTAAATTTCAGTCGACAACATCCATCGGTTTCTTAATAAACTTCAACTATATCCGACGATCCTGCATACTTATCTCTTTTGTTGATTGTACATAAACTGATAGACTACCAATATTATTACAACAAATTATTTACACTGCGTCCTAAATTAAATAACTAACTATAATAATTTTTAAATTTATTTTGGTCTGGGATGTTTTGATCAGGATTCTGGATATATTTTCTTTACTTTTACGAGTTTTACAAATTATATTGGCATGATAACCTCATATAGCAAAACGACTCTGTGATGAATTCTTGCTTGGTTTCTAGAAAATACGTCAGTAATTTGACTTTCGAAAGAAAAAGAAAAAGCTTTGTGTAGCTATACAACTTTATTAGTAAGGGGGTAAGTAGATATGGAACACCAAAATTTTATGATTCCTCATTATTAACCCCGGTCTGCCGCTAAGAATTTTCCAGCAAAAATTCTTTACGAAACACTTTATCTACTTGAAATCAAACGTAGAAATGCTTTCAAGAAACCTTTTCCTAAAAGAAGCTGTCGAGAACAGAATAGGTAGTGCCGATGAATGTGTGCTCAAATTGACAATGAAATCTCTACTCTATTTCCAAGCAAGCTACGCTATTTTTTCCAATGAAATAAACTACACACACCCACAACAAGAACTACAAAAATCAACATCAACAATTTTTTTCTTTCTTTTATATTTATACAATAGTTACATAAGCTAAATCCTCTTTTCATCGACTTCCACACATAATGGCCAGCGAAAGCCGAAAGCCGCAAAAAGTTTGCCGATCCCATTCATAATAATGATTTCTAAATCAAATTATCTTTAAAAAGAACTAAGAGGGAACTTTTCTTTGTACGTGGGCGTAAACCGATTTTCAGGACTAAAATAACGACGATATTTATTTTATGTTATACCCAATATATCTGGGAGATAAAGAGCAAATTTATTTGAACCTTCATTTGGGGCCCGCGTATAGACAATTGTTTATGCTTTATAATTGGGATCTTGTGCCATAACTTTTAGAAGTTGATGGGAAGAAGACAGTTTTGTTATATCTAGCGGTTGCCTTGGCTATGTTCATTTGGGTTTATTATTCCCACGTTAACTGGGAACATAATATCCAGGACTTAAAATATAAATCACGTAATAAGAATCAGCAGTTCCTGAGGTATAAGCGCACTGAAGTACTGAGATGCATTGTCTGTAAAAAGAATGATGTTACCATAAGACTGGTCACTTAAACGTTCCCACTGCTGGGACACAGACCTCCTCTCCGTGGGAGGTCTCTGTGAGTGGGCCGTAATCCACCACGCGGAGCTATGCGGTTCTAGGACATACGTAACGTATGTTCACGATTTTTTCCTTCACCGTTTTCAGAGCAGTTGTAATGAAATACATAATTTACACGAAGTAAAGCGCCTGTCTGAGATCGAATCTACGACCTACAACTCGTAAATCGCGGCCGTTACCACTGGGCCACAACTGCTTCGTAAGACTGGTTAAATAAGCATTAATAGTAAATCGTTTGTCTTCTTAAACCCTGAAAAGAAAAATCTCTAGACACAAAAGTCCACCTTATAATACTTAATATTCAAAATATTCACATTTACCATTGCCACAAAGATTTCGTGATTAATCGTTTCGCTCTTCTAATTTGAGCGTTTGTCGTCGCATGCGCCGCCGTCAATATTTACCGGCTTTGAAGTGTTCCGATGTAGCGGGTTGTGTAAATAAACGTTATTTGATTCAAATCTCGATTTAAAATCGAGTGGGCGAGTAGGAAGCGAGTATAGATAGCTGTGTGAGTAACACAGTAGTTTTAATAAAATTGTGTGGGACGAATATTTTGATATTTAGGTAAGAGACTTTTTTTTTGGGTGCAGGTGTTTGAACCTTGTGAAATTTGGAACACTTTTAGGTTATGGAGTTAGCTGTGAAAAAGGTTTGAAAATGGCATGGCGCAGCTTTTAATTGGTTGAATACCATAATTACAGAAACAATTAAAAAGCCATTGTGTCTCGCGTGGATTCCACGTTCCAATACAAAGGGTTAAATGTATTTTTCTAGGCTTATTATCCTGTCCAGTGTAGTCTAACTAGAATCCATCCATCTAAAGATCTAAATTAATTTAATGTTGTGCATTCATTTAGGTACTTTAGTTGTTAAGCTAAAAAGCAGTTTATTGAAAAAAATTGATGTCAATTTAATAAGATGTAAAAATGACAGTGTTAATCGACTTTTGTTGCCGACTGTACGTGCAGTTTTTTTGAAACAGTAGGTACTTACCTACTATCATATATTTTTAACGGTTTTACTCGCTTCAGAATAAAACTCACAACCTAACAGTAATTCTAATTCATATTGCTTTTATATCGTATTTAGTTGTTAATAATGCCTATGGCATTAAGTCCGCCTCTGTACATTTTTGTGCTTGAAGTATTAAATAAATAAATAAATAATATTGATTTAATATACCTTTGAAAAAATGTCCAATGAATAAAACGGTTTGGTAGAAGATGTTAAATCAAAGTCGAACAACATATTGTTAGGTACAGACGACAGCACATCAAGCTACCCGAAACTGTAAAATTTTCCCAATCAACTTTGAACTTTATACTTTAGAGATAAAGTTGAAAATCTATTAAAGAAATTTGACAGATTGTAGTAGTTTGATGTGCTGGCGTCTGTACGTAAAAACCTGACTATGAATAGAAGCACTTTAAAAGTTATTCTATTATAGTTATGTGTTAACTTAATTTTACCAAACAGGAGTGTTAAATAAAAGTACTTACTTACTACGAACGTTCTGAAAAGACTCGTTATTATTTACCAAGTTTTTAGTGGTCGGAATAACTTTGAAAAAAACATCCTAGGTTGATAAAAGGCAACATCTTAGGTTGTTTCCAGCGCCGGGGCTCTGTCTCGCATAGGGTCTTAGCATTATGCTGAGCGATGGCCGTTTTGCGTGTATGTGGCGCATGTTTTCCCCCAACTTGTTATTTTTCTTTGTGATCTTTTTCAGCGTTATGTTTACCGCAAGGAACCGTATTTTTCTTTCTTTCTTTCAAAACCCGTGCTAGCTTTTTTTGAGAAAACACGTTTTGTCTTCTTCGTTCTGTAAATGATTGTAAACCTACTTCAGGCAAAAAAATAATATTTCGTTCACCTGAGTACCTAAACAATACCATGCTTACCTTACTGACATTTTATATTCCAATATTTGTAAGAATTTCATTAAACGCTAAAATGTAACATAAAATTTTATAATGAGAGAGCCGCTGAACCTGAAATTCCAATTTTCAATTGGAATGATTTTAATAACCGACGGAAAATTTCAACGCACTCTGGTTCAGAATCACGTACTGAATTCATTGTAACCAGTTGCGCGCGGTGTCCCTGTCATCCAGGTACCTGCTATTTATATTTGTTTACTACCTGTGCCCGCGACTTCGTTCGCGTTCATAACGGAAAAAGTTTTAATTTTTTTGAGCGGAACCCTAATTCTTTTTTCTAAAATGAAAAAGTAGCCTAAGTTACTCCTTATTACATCAGCTATCTGCCAGTGAAAGTTCCGTCAAAATCGGTCCAGCCGTTTCAGAGATTAGCTGGAACAAACAGACAGACAAACAAAAATGGTAAAAGTGGTTATTTTAATATTATGGTTTGATATATGGTTCAAATCCGAGCAAGTACCTCCCATCTGACTATTTTAATTCATATATACTTTCAGAGCTGTTATATTATATAATTATAGAAAAAAAAAACACAGGCATCATCATCTGCCTAGCCTTTTTCCTATAGTCTGACAACCATGGGCTCTATGTAAAATACTGGATTTATATATAAATAATAATAAAATAGTAACGAAGACTTTTTGTCCGTTTTTCTGGATGTATATGTTCTGGATTAGAGCAGAAACAGCTAAACGAATTTGGATTAAATTTGACAAACAGATAGTTTATAATCTGGATTAAATCGTAGTGCGTTCCTGTGAGATATTTTCCGACATCCACGCGGGCGAAACCACGGGCACAAGCTAGTTAAAAATAATTGAATGTAAACAGATTTAAAATAAAGCTAATAAAAAACAATATAAACCTCTTTGCCACTCGATCACCGCAGCTGCGGAGAGGCGCGGATGAGCCAGTAAATTAATAATTTTGAACGATCCAACAGATCCATCACTTTGTAATCCTTCAAACTGAATTATGGAATTTTACACAAAAGTGACAGATTTTTTATATAGATATTTTTCGTTCTTCTTCCTCCTACAGTAGGTAGAAAGTATGTACGTAATTTAGGGATAAATACTTATGTATTAAACTCTAGTCGTCATCACCTACCTAGCCTTTTTCCCAACTATGTTGGGGGTCGGATTCCAGTCTAACCGGAGAGGAAACAGGCGAATACAGGCGTCATTTTATAAATAAAAAAGCAAACACGTGGACTGCAGAATGTGGTCACAAAATCGGCTTAACCAGAGATTGTGGTGACTATGTGTGCAATGTGCGCATTACGTTTATTTTCGAGAATTCTGCTCAAGCGAACATTATATCTTTTTGCGAGAATTCTGTTAACAGCTACTGAGAGAAACCGCACATGCTGCAGGCAAAAGCTGCATTAGAATCCAAACATTCGCTCTTACCTACATTTTCGACATTCTAGGGACTCTCGAGCTTTTAACTGCAAATTGCGACGAGAAAAAATCGCTACGTGAGTTTAGTACCACGGAAACCTCATTATTACTAACAACAGTCACCATGTTTCATGTAAAGTGTTGGAGATGCTCATGCGAGCCAACACCTGGCCGGGGGAGCGTGACGAAATGCGCAAGCACTCCAGTACCTCGGGTAAAGGTAGCAGCAGGACACCGTGTGGCTTTAGTCAGTAAGAGACTTACAGATCCCTCCACCCACCCCAGGGTGGTGGACATCCATGATGATTTCCACATGACAAAAAAAAAGGTACTTATTTATTATGCGTCGCAACATTAATATTGTACACTCAAATGGCTGCAAAACCTACGTACCACCAACTACTTAGTGAGGGTTTCCGCCACCAGTTGGCGCCACATCGTTTGAAAAGAGGTCTTCTATTTCGACAATGAATATAAAATACTAGCTTCTGCCCGCGACTTCGTCCGCGTGAAATTTCGGACCTCGATCCACCGCGTCGCATCCCATTGCCCACTCGCGCGTGTTACTTCGTTTTTAACTTAGCATTATTTCTGAATTTTTTCATTTTGCTCGGCTCCTAAGCGTTGTAGCGTGATGTTAATATAATTAGCCTATAATTATTTTTCTCAAGAATTGGGCTATCAACGTTTACAACCGGCCAATATGCGAGGAACGTTACATATTGATATGGAATTTTTAATTTCAAACTTCTTCCTGCAAAGCTGGATGTTAGTCTTGCATGCAAACATAAACAGCTAGAACCGTGCATGGGGTGTTGCATATTCATTTTTTAGTTGGTTGAAATAGCAAAAGATTGATGAAGTGGTTTCAAACTAATATTTTTCAAGCATATAGAGGGGCAGGTGGCTAAATAACAGACATGGGTCGATCAAAGGTTAAGCAACGCTTGCCGCGGTCGGTTTGTGGATGGGTGATCATCCATTAGGTACATATCGATACCCCTTCGTGCTTCGAAAGGAAAGCTAAGCCGTTGGTCCCGGCTGTCATTCATAGATCTTTGATAGTCGTTACGGGTAGGAGCCCAAAAGTCTGCCAACCAGTCTTACCAAGGTTATCGTGTTAGCCAGTTACTGGGTTATGGAGGAAAGATAGGCAGTCGCTCCATGTAAAATTCTTGTATTCAGCAACATCCGGTTAGACTGGAAGTCGTTCCCAACATAATTGGGGGAAAAGGCTAGGCAGGTTGGTATGATTTATTCCGGTCTGATCCCCTGAATACCCCCCCCCTCCTCCACCCCCCTCGATCCCCTGCTAGTTCGTCTTCTGTTTTAAACATTGTCTTATCCACTATAAGCTTTCTCATTCCGGTTTGATCCAGTTTTTCTTTTGTTTTTATTCCTGAAGGATCGTCAGCAACAAAAATAAATACACGAACAAATGGGTACTCCTTACTCGTATTCTTCTACACCTTCTTAACACTCAAACGATTGCGTATAATTTCCTCGACCTTGAAAACGAATGAAATGCATCCTGAAAGATTGACCCCTATCTATACACACATCTATGTATGTATATCCTATTAACGCTTTAGCCTGGCAAAAAACACTTCTCTAAAAATTAACGTAATTATTCTAAAGTTTTAATTATGGACTGGCCAGATAACTTATAGAGGACCAAGTACTTACTATCTTTTTCCTTTACAATATAAAATAATAAATGTTGCTGTTGCTATAGCGAACAGTAAACACTTGTAAAAAAACTTAAGTATATAATGGTTTACATAGTGTCGTAGAGAGCACTTGCCACAAATGTCATGAGTATTTGTCCACTGACAAACGCACCTACACTTTCAAGCAGGGACTTGAAAGTTGAAACGTTACTCAAAGTAACGTTACGCGTATAATTTGTACCGTTCCAGCAGGATCGTAACAAAATTAATTCCATCGCTATAACGATACTGACAAACGGAACGAAATCATAAACTGTTCAATAACAATATTATCAATATATCGTTATTAGTATAACGATATAATAACGTTATTCATTTCGATATTCAACGTGGCCAGCTTCAACTAACTGTTGTCTGCGGTTCCACTCGCAATTCAGGGAATTTCCGTGTGAAAGTCCGTGCAAACGTGGACTGACGGAATGTGGATGTAGGTTGTAGGCGGATATCTATGGTTGTAGGTAATAAAGTTTTAACAACATTCGACTTCAAGAACATCATGATAATTGATACTAAAACCTTATCATTTTCAATCTACTTGGACAGTTTCAATTACCTCAAATATTCAAGGAATGCAAACAAGACATAAACAAATGAACTACGTTTTATTACCTCGTTGGTCGAACAATTTCTTTTTGTTAATTAAATGACAAAATGGCGATGGACACATTGTTCTTAATTAAAACTTGATAGTATCTTTAATAGTGATATGTGTAATAGGAAGGTAGTTTTCGTGTTTCTATGGGAGTCGAGTACCCTCTGACTCACTAGACTGTCGTTTCTAGGAGTTAGTACCTTTATTTTTTTTTCTGTGGGGAAATCCTCATGGATACCCTCCGACTGGGTAGAACTTCTACCGACTAAAATTCCACTATTCCTTCTAGTACCAAGAGTCGGGGGCCCGGGAGATACTTGTACCTACATTCGCCGCGCCCCCGACTAATATCAGCCCGCCATGCCTAGTGGGCCCCGTCACCAAGTGCGGCCGTTTCCACGACCGCACGGCGCGCATACTACTTACCACCTCTTTGAGCCTGACCGCTCGAGCGACGACACGGCCCCAATTTCGCCGCTCGCAGGCCCCTACTTATACCAAGGAGTTTGTACCTAAAGGTAGCTAACGGGACGCTATTAGGTAGGTACTAAGCCTTCGCTATCTCTTTGTCCGTCTGTCACAATAGGAAAATTATCAGAGTAAAACATCACAAAAAATTCATATTTCTATTCATTTAATGCATTCCATATTGTAAAAAATATGTTACAAAGGGTTTCAAGCTAGGTACAAAAATATAGACCCTGTAAGGGCACAGAAAAACGATAAAATCAAGATTACACAAAACAAAATTAAAACCACTTCAAAGTAGGTAAACTATTTGTTCGTAGGTTTTGTGTATGTCCGCCATCTTTTGCAGCATTCCGAGATATTTAACTTAATATGAGCAAAAAGAAGCCAGCTCCAAGTAACATGGTTTAATGTACAGTCGTCGGATATAGTTGAAGTTTAGTAAGAAACCGATGGATTTAGTCGACAGAAATTTAATTTGATATTAATGAGCTGTTTGTTTTCTACTTCGATCATTAATAACAACTTCAAAAAAATTAACTCAAAATTATGAAATAACTTTAATTTCGGAAGTCGGTGTCTTGGGATCTGTATTTTAGTTTTAGTTTTTTGCCACCGACTTCCGAAATTAAAGTTATTTCAAAATTTCGAGTTAATATTTTTTGAAGCTGGCTTAATCTTTTTATTTATATTACCTACTTATTATTTCGTAATGTTTAGTTTTTTTAAAGTAAAAACTGGAATATTTGTTTGTAATAAGTAAGTAATAGTTTTGTTGTAAATATTGAACTAGAATTTAACGAAGGTTTTGGGATGTATCAATAAGCCAGGCCGTCACACTTACACGTATTAGTCCATATCTTGAAAATTACTGAATCGATTTTGATGCAACTTGCTCTGTTCTCTGCGTGGACAAACATACATACATCTATAAAATTTTGTGTATTTGTTTGGAAGCCCTAATAGATTGTCATATGTGAATATAATGCACTACCAATAATATTAACATACATACCTACGTGTCGAATTGATAACCTCCTTTTTCAATTTGTCAAGTGTTTTCGTTCCCATAAAAGTTAAGAGTTCGCTCCTATTTTTGAAGATCGGTCTTACAAAGTGGATGCAGGTGTTTGTACAGACGCCAGCACATCAAGCTACTACAAACTGTTAAATACTTTTAATAGATTTTCAACTTTATCGCTAAAGCATAAGGTTCAAAGTCGATTGGGAAAACAGTTTCGGGTAGCTTGACGTCTGTACCTACGTAATGCTCAATGCTAAACTTAGTAATAAGACGCAGAGATAAAGTGGAAAGTTTTATATTTCATAAAGCCAATTTATCTTTATGACAAGGGACATAATATGAGCTTCTTTCTATTACCAGCGGAAACCTTTAAACGCTCATCGCTTGCGATAAAGAATCTGCTATTATACAAAGTTGTTCGGCCTTCGGCACAGTCGGGTGGCATAATCGAGTATGTGTTGTGTATACAGGGTTATTGGAAAAACATCAACAACCTCTTAAGAGGTCATTGTAGGTACTCATCATTATGAACAACTTTTACTATGGGACCAAACCTGAAATCGCGAAAAAAAATCAGCTGTTCCCTACATTTTGACGAGTTATACGAACATAAATGTAGGAAACAGCTGATTTTTTTTTCGCGATTTCAAGTTTGGTCCCATAGTAAAAGTTGTTCATAATGATAAGTGCAATGACCTCTTAAGAGGTTGTTAATATTTTTCCAATATCCCTGTATAAAGTGTATCATACATTTTTATGTGTGGTCAATTTTTTGCCTCACATTTCTAATACACGCTGTATGTTCGGGAAGTAGCCGCTCGGCTTAATTCAAATTGTGTCAAGCCGACACGAACATGATTAAGCGAATAATGAACAAAGTTTGCCGATCGGCACGAGCCGAATGAAAGCCGTAGTATGTAGTAGGTAATTGCTTCGGGTCGGCTTTGTCGTTCAACAAATTCTGCCGAACCGAACAAGAGTGTAGCACCCCTCACACAATATAATTACAGCAAGGTCGAAAAAAATCAATATACTTACCTACTCAAGTTATACATATATGTATAGAGCGACTGCCTATCAGACCTCAACAGAAAAAAAAAAAATTGTCATTGTTCCTCTGGCTCCTGCCATCTAATCTCTTTACCACCTTTGGTTGACTGGTAGAGAATGCTTAAGGCATTAAGTCCGTCTTTGTACCTTTTTTGTGTGCGCAAAGTTTAAATAAATAATTCTTCTTAAAAGTGAACATCATTAGAAGCGCAAAAAGTTTTTAGAGGGTCAGCTAAATGTTTCCCTTTTAAAATAAACCGATGAAATACGAAATCTTGTAAGAACCAAGTAGTGTCTTCAAATCATCGTAACTTTTCAAGATCTCCTCAATAGATCTGAAGAACTCATTAGACAACCTTTTTGACTCCATTGTTTTCCTAAGTGAGTGGAGTTCAAGATTCTTTTAAAATAGTTGTTTAAAAAGCTTTTCTCAGTATATTCTCGTCTCTGATTGTTAAGTTGAGTATTTGTTAGGAGTTGTTAGATAATTTATAACAGTTGAGAACTTTTAATAAAAGAAGTTGAATCGTTTGTGAAAAAAGTTGTTAGAAGCTTTACTGATTTTTGGATAGTCAACGTCAAAAGTGCCTGTAATTGAAATAATATGCTCTGAGCATTTATTTCAATTACAGGCACTTTTGATTTGTCAAGGAGTCGGTCAGTTAGTCAGAAAGTTGATGCTAGTTGCTCATTCCAAAACGTAGATCTCTATGGAAAAGAACGTACAAGAAACTCCTCGGACACGCTTTAAAATCAAGATAATATTACAAAATCCTGGGTACATTATTCTTTTTGCTTCTGTAGGTGAGAATAATATGAAACAAAGATAAGCCCTGGCAGCTAGAATATCTAATCTCGGAAATGGAAATCGAGATCAAAAATGTAAACAAAGAAATTTCATTATCAAAGTGAGGTTTCAGGGGTAGTCAACATTTCCCTAGTCAGTATAGTTTTTTTTTAATTTTATTAAATTTAATTATTTTGGTATCATGCTGAAGCGGCGTCTCAAAATTAAACATATTATAGCCTAAAGTCTCGTCGTAAACTAATGAATGAACTAATGAAGATTTCTATTCTTAGTATGAACAACTCATGTTTATTTAAGTATTTGATATCATTTTACTGTCACTGCAGAAACTTCTAAAATCTCGGCGGCCTTCTTGGCGTCATCACCTAAAGGAAAAGCTCACGAGGGACACATTCAATCACGACAAACTTCATGTTTAGAGCTTTAGAGCTTCTGCCTAATTGCCAGTATTATAAAAATAATTTGCACGATATGATTTCAAACAGTAATAATTTATTCTTGGCTCGTAGTTTACGTCGCTTTAAAGCTGAAAGTTGTGTGCAATATTATATTTTACCTGTTTAAGATATGCCTACAATTTTAGCAATATATATATACCACTACTACCACCACCACCCACCACTAGATATGTACTTTTCGACGAACTATACAATTGAGGTTATTATTCAAATTGGCGACACCTTTGTTTACATTTTTGATCTCGAATTCCATTTCCGAGATTATATCTACTGAATTCAAGAAGAGGTAGGCTTTTTTTTTCTGCATGGGAAATCATCAAATGATCCCGCTCTGGGTGGAGCGGAAGGGAGTGTCAGACTCTTACTGACTAAAACCCACCCGTGTTCCTTCCTTAGCTCTTTATGTCCCGGGAAGAGGTAGGCTTACGTGTACCTAGTGGCTAGTACCGACAGTTATAAGTTCCATGTACTACCTAATAGAGGAAGACCCTATTGCCATTATAACCGGGTACGGATAAAATACTGCTTCCCTTGGATTCGATTTCCGGGTCGGGCAGTGTTATTAAGGTTTCATCTGGTATTTCTCAGTAGCAGCCCGGACTCTGGATTTCTGCCCGTTTAATGGCAAAGGATTTGCCCCCTATTACATGTGACTTAAACGAAATGTGGGGTGATGTTGATGGATAACATATGGGACCTTTTCCATGCCGTCGCGTTTGTGACATGGCCAACGAATATCAAATGTACAGTCAACAAAAGAGATAAGTATGCAGGATCGTCGGATATCGTTGAAGTATAGTAAGAAAGAGATGGATGTTGTCGACTGAAATTTAATTTGATAAATGAGCTGTTTGTTTTCTATTAATAAAATTAAATTTTATTCGAGAACATCCATCACCACACCATTTTCACTTTCTTCTTTTTCTTATTTTGTTAAATATTTTTCTGTATTTCCCATATTTGTGAACGTAGCTTATTTTCGCTTTATTATGTAACTACCTATATCAACAAACGGTTTTTTACACGTCCTTTAGTAATTAAGTCCTTTGGTAGTGCTGTGAGCTTCTGTAAAGAGACGAAACACAACACCTAAAATTAATAATATAGTAATGTTTGTTGTCTTCTGCGCGTTTTTTCGAAACATTACACAAAAAACCGTACACATAAACATTTGTTTTCATACACAAGCTGTCTCCTGCGCATTAAAATATTTTTAGATTAGTGTCAACTATTCACAAGACAATATATATACTTAACCTCAAAACCTGTGTCAGTTGGAATTAAGCTTTCAAAATGCCAGATGTGCGCGGTGCGCGTGGTGGTTGAAAATGAAATAAACCCTTCCCCTCTTCACCCACGCGGGGAATGTTTCCCATGCAGCTCGGAAAACAAAAATATCGTGTTTTCATACAAAAAATGTGCATATGGCCACGCGTCTTTGTTTTGATGTTTTTATGTATTATTTAAAAAAAAACACACACACAAGAGACACGGCTTTAGTGAGTACGTCGTTGAAGTGCCATATTGACAGTTCAACAAACTCACAACATTGTTCAAAGATTGTTCAAAGTAGTAGCAAGATACCAATCTCTTTGTTTGACTGTATAGTGAACATGATTTCACTTCTTTGTTCTAAAAAAAATCGCAGACCAAATAGGTACTATATTCACCAACCCTAATTTTAAATTCTGATAATGAATCCCCTCTGGTGCCAATAATGTCGCACTTAATGGTATATAATGTGTCAAACGGGCGCACTTGACGTCTCAACCCTACCATTTCGATAGCCATCGAGAGCACTTCAGGGTCTTCGAGAGATCCCAATTTGCCACTCCATACGAAAGGGTTGAGCTATTATTGGCCAGTTACATAACTTATG
The DNA here is from genome assembly GCA_914767645.1 of Hydraecia micacea. NCBI lineage: Eukaryota > Metazoa > Arthropoda > Insecta > Lepidoptera > Noctuidae > Hydraecia > Hydraecia micacea. The sequence goes on from OU611798.1 coordinate 5,408,807, forward strand.
TTTATCTACAAGCTATATGCATGTACCGGCAAAAGTGATGAAATCCATCTCTTTCATTATCTGTCTAGCCTTTTCACAACTATGTTGGAGTCGTCTTCCAGTCTAAACGGATCGGATGCAGCTCAATACTATCGGTATTCAGCTGCAACCGATCCGGGTTTTACATTGAGCGACTGCGTATCTTCTTCTTCTACTGTATTAGGTTGTTCAGAAATTTAAAATTATCTCTTTGTGCTAAGCTTAAAGTACAAACGAAATCTTCCAGCAAATTCCAACTCAAAATTCCCAAAACTGAAGTGAAATTGCGCAGACTTTGTTTGCTGCAAGGGGCAACGGAATATTGGCGCAACGTTTATGAACTAAGACATTGGAATTGGCCCACATTTGGGGTTTTATCAGATTATTGGACGTTCGGGAACAAAACGGTTTTCCTAAACCCTAATGTGTAGTTATAGGATTTAGGAGTATTGATTGTGTAACAGATTCTCGGTGGATGTTGTGAAAGAAGACGGGATACTTTAAGTGGATGGGTAGCAAGAAGCATGGTTATTTTATTTATTTAACTACTAGCTTCTGCCCTGCGACTTCGTCGGCGTAAAATTTCACCCTCCCCCATCTTAAAAACCCTTAGTGGATATCTATTCTTCACAAAGAACACGCCCACTGAATTTCATGTCTCTAGGACCAGCGGTTTAGGCTGCGCGTGATATATCAGTCAGTCAGGAGGTTGAATTTTAGATAGATTTATGTACATATGGGGTATTATATTATCTGTGACATGGGTGTAAAAAGACACCTAACGAAGCCGAGAGTCACTTGTACTCCCCGTCATTGTAATCATTTCTTTGTTTTGGAACATACCTGGAAACCTTCTGGTTACAGAGATATTGAGGGTCAAAGTTCCAACTTTCACTGACTTTTTTCACCGACGAAAAAACGGGGGAGGTTCTCAAGTCGACGCGTATATTTTTTTTATACGAAAACAAGATTTTAATATTATAACACAACTTTAAATACCCCCACGACCCCTTTACCGTTGCATGCACCCATAAGCACAATGTTTTGCGTGCGTTACATTGCGCACTACCGCAAAATGCTCTCACCAAAAATTAAAGTCATTTCTCAGCAATTATACAGGGTCCCATTAAAATAGATGAACAAATTTTAACATTGCGCTCAGTACGTCTAACCAAAGTTATCCAAGCAAAAAAAAAACCCTTTATTTTGACCTAAAATAATAAATTGCCGGCACATCAGTGTATTTTCGTTAGCTGATTATTTTTCTTGTAAAGTATCTAATGCGTTTTTTTATATTGTTTTTTACCATCGTCCTTATTTTGGTGGTCTGAATGATTTCTAAAAGTTTGTATGTTTTAATGGGACCTTATACTTGTGCAATGTTACTTAGTTTGATGTACAGAATACGCAGTTGACGATTATGTGATGGGTTTTTTTACCCCCTGCATATAAACAGACAAGAAAAATTAAACAGAACGGATTAAAAAGTTAAAAAGTAAATTTAAAAGATGGATTATATTTTCATTCAATAATTGTTTACACCATTACAATTTTAAAATAACGTTTTAAGAGGAAGACATTTTGTAGTGACTCAAATTCAGCAATGGACATCTAACATGTATCATCGTCGGTGTAGAAGTGCAGATTGTCTCTAAATATCGCAGTCACCGGGACCGTAATCCGAGGTATTAAGGATTTTTTTAGAATGGCAAATTTTAGTGTCACAATTTTTTATAGGTTAGCACTGCATCCTCCATAAACGTAGGTAATAGTTGTGCCACAAGCACTATATTATAAAATTAATAACTAAGTAACACCAACTAATCTGCGATCATCCCTGGAGCTGTCTGCCAATGCGGTAATAGTTATTTAATTTCTCATTTTAAACAAGTGAATAGATGAAGAAATGGAATTTGTATGTAAGACGTCTCCCCGTGTGTGAGAACGGCCTATGATATCTTACGATCCGTATCTAGCAGCTATTTATATGTAAACTAGACGAAAAATAAGAACCTACCTTTTGGGTTGTGTCTATTTATAAATACATGTGATTCCAGACAAACGTACCTGTAAACAAAAAATAACGAATTAACACAAGAAAGGAAATAATAATGTTTTGTTGAGATGGGAAAAAACCATTGAATTCGCGCCACTGTTACCGTAACCGACACCGCTTTGGATGTGTTCGGCTGTCCTCGGTTTTAATGTATATCCGATATGTCAGTGAGTGATGGCAAAGAATTCTGTTTTTGTTTTCACTTCTGTCGGCACTCCCGGAGTGCCACTGTTTTTTTTTTGTTTGTCAACAATTAGGACCTCTGTACCCACTTTATTTAAAAGACAACTTTGTTCCACAGTAGGCGTTAGTTAGCAGTTGTAGTGCAAGTCTTAAAGAAAAAACATACTTATTTAATATCTATTATATCGAATGAAAAACCAAAATAGCATAATCAGCCTATAATGTTCCCACTGTTGCTGGGATACAGGCCTCCTCTCTGTGAGAGGGAGTGGGCTATAATCTACCACGCGGGCGCAGTGCTGGTTGGTAGATGTCACAAATCTTCAAATTAATGGTTAAATAATGGTAAAATAAAATAAATAAAAAAAAACACATAATATATAGAAAATACTGACCTAAATAAAATCGTAACCGTAATACGCTGCGTATACGTAATCTTTTCGTAATATTAAAACAAGAATTTATGACTTAATTCCGAACTCACAACATCCCAAAACAGCTGCTCGAAAATCGGTTTCCCTCCCCTAGATTTGTATTACAGTATCATAAACGTTGCCGCTCGTGTGTATACAGAGTAATAACATTAACAGTTTTCACACAATCTACTTAAACATGGTAGTATAGTGTTTGTTCACAGAGTGGTGAGTACACATAGACTGAACGCGTATTTCTCGAGCAGGTCACCGCCCTCTCTACGAGCTGATGTCGTGAATTTGACGATTTACACCACGTGCAACACCTATTATTTCTGCTTGAACCAACACTTTGCGATCACAATAAAGATGAAGACATTTTTATTTTAAACTCTAAAAAATATTACATACAATATTATGTAAAGTGTAAAGGCTTAAAAACTGCCAAGTCATAAACGATTTTAAATAACTACTAGACAAAGATGGCTATATAACTTCATACTAGCGCCATACATTGCCCGTACCGCACGACAAGGACGAGAATATTCCATTCCCAAAAACTTTTATGGCTTCTCCATATTTCGATTATCTCATTTTATGCTATGTCTTCTTTGAAATAACATTATTTTTTCGAACATTTCTATTATTAGCCATCATCCCTGTGGGAAGCATAAAGATTGTATCGATACTCCACGTGGTCGTCTATTTTACCGGTTACTGATGATGAATATTGCGATAAAGATTGGGCTACACTTTTTGTGATATTACAAAGACTAAGCCTTGATTTGTCAAGGCTTAGTCTTTGTAATATCGCAAAAAGTGGCTCAAAATAAATCGTCCGCGAAACGATTGACGTCGTATCATACGGCTTGCTTTCGATTAGCCATATACGATACATAAATATAATAAATAACGTCTTGGTAAGTAACTATCAGCAGATGGCAGATGATTGCGCACAGTACACACACAGTGACAGTGCAGGACTGGAGACCTGGTAGTAAAGTGTGGGCAGACAGTCAATGAAGTGGTCGCAAGATTGCTGGACGACTCTGGCTTAGGAAGGCTAGAGACAAAAAGTGGCGTGCATTGCAGGATGCCTACAGTCAGCATTGGGTGGCGAAAGGCTGAAGAATAAGACAAGAGGAGAAGTAACTATCCACTGCAGTAATTTAATTCAAAGTTTACAAATGTTACTTGAATTTACATAGATAAATAACGATGTTTGTGTGTGAAGTTTGGGAGGATCTGTTTTTGATTTGAAAGGGATGGATTGTAACAAATGATAACTATGTAGGAGGTACTTTTGAGTTTGAGGCTGGTTTAAGGTTTAGGATCTTTATGACTATTATGTTTTATTCTTATTTAAAGGAAAGAAAGAAAATAAAGAAAAATAGGTGCATACAAAAAGATAAACTAACTCGAATAATAAAGAACAGTAACCAAAAAAAAAAACCGAGCACAGAACAGAAATAGTGGCACGTCGCGCGTCGTCAATCAATCAATCAACTCAGACAATCGTCGTCCACTGCTGGATATAGGCCTCTCCCAGGCTGCGCCACAACACCCTGTCCTCCGCCTTCCGCGTCCAGTCTACCCCAGCCACCTTCTTTAGGTCGTCCGTCCATTTAGCTGGGGGGCGTCCCACACTACGCTTGCCGATACGCGGTCTCCACTCCAGGACTCGTCTGCTCCACCGGCCATCGGTCCTTCGACAAACATGGCCAGCCCACCGCCACTTCAGTTTACTTACTCTGCAAGCTATGTCGGTAACTCCGGTTCTTTTACGGATAATTTCATTCGGCGTCATGACTGTGGCAAGAAGGCTTCCACTTATACAGTGTCCGGTAATTAAAGGGTAACCTCTTCAGGGGTCATTGTACTTATCATTATGAAGAACTATTATGTAGAATTATTATGTATATTTTGACGAGCTATTCGAACATATAAATGTAGGGAAAAGCTGATTTTTTTCGCAATTTAATTTTTGGTCCCATAGTAAAAGTTGTTCATAATAATAAGTACAATGACCCCTGGAGAGGTTATCCATTAATTACCGGACATTGTATACCAAGAGAAATTCCTCGGTCTGTCAAGTGCCAGAACGAGAGATAAATCTCTAATAAATATACAGAATCGTACGTTATTTCTTCTAATAAATGTATAACTAACTAATACGAACACTACACACACACATTATTCACTACATTATTACTACTGCAGTCCCTTGCATATGACACAGAATGAGAGCCCAGTCGTAAAAGCAAGTGGCCCATATATTTCCACTGGGATTCAATTACATGTGGCAGCCGCCATTGCAATCCGATCGAAAGGGGATTGCGTGGAAATTGCTAAAGATCTTTTAAAACTATCTACAGGGTGTAAGTAGAATGTAGTATTGAATATTAAGAACAGTAAACCAGTTTAAGAACAAAAGCACGAATGGAATTAACGATGTTGACAGTGTGTAATAGTAGTGGCAGCCCAGTGGTAACGGCTGCGACTTACAAGTTGTAGGTCGTAGGTTCGAACCCAGACAGGCGCTTTACTTTGTGTAAATAATTTCATCACCGCTGCTCTCAAAATGGCGAAGGAAAACATCGTGAAAAAACCGGCATGTCCTAGAAACAAAAATTCGAAGACATGTGTCATCTACCAACCTGCACTGGGCCCGCGTGCTGGATTACAGCCCACTCTCACAAAGAGGAGGCCTTCCTGCGTCCCAGCAGTGGGAAAATTATAGGATTATGTTATTGTATTATGTTATGTATAGTGTGTCTTGTTTTATTTTTACCGACTTCACAAAAAGGAGGAGGTACTATGTTCGGCTGTTTGTATGTTTTTTTTTTTTTTTTCTATGTTTGTTCATCGAATACTCCGCCAATTGTCGACAGATTTTCAAAATTATTTTTTTGTTCGAAAGTAGATAGTTCTGAGGTGGTCCCATTGTCACCAACTTAGGATCTGATGATGGGATCTTAGAGAAATCGAGGGCAACCCTCAAATTTTATAGGCTTACTTATGGTTTTTCGCATATTTTATGAAGTATCTTGTGTATTTGCGTATGGTTGTCACCATCTCAGGTAGCTGCGCTGATGATGGAAGGTACAACTCCTTAACAGTAAGAAGTTACTCGAACAGGCAAGGACTGTTTTAGTAAATTGTTTTGATATTTGATTGGGCATTTGCCACATTTGGTCTCATGATCATCAAGTCATGACCTGATGCTGCAGTCAGGATAGTCTGCAGAGTACCTAACTCCTCGACAACTAACAGCAGATATATCGTGTTTAGGCTCATTGAAAAGGCTCGATGTGTGGATAAACGTAATGTTAATGAGGAACACCGAAGTACATAGAGACCTGATGCTGAAGCCAGGAGCATCAGAAAAAGTACAAACCTTGAAATTACAGCACCGTAGTCGTGTTTGGGCTCATTTTAAACAGGACTAAATTTTAAGTTCAATGCAATGTTGACATAAGTTTGGCCTGATGCTGCAGCCAGGATTATCAGCATCTAGTCTAATTAATGAATAAGGTATGCTTCAGAGGTGGTCCCATATAAATTTTATGAACTTTGCTTGGGTAGTTTTGGAATTAGCGTCAACAATACGTTTGTTTTCCACTTAGTTTATATTGATGATGTTTATCTTCCTGTCACTAGCAAGTAGTGTTATATGAATTTGTATGGGGTAGGTACAACTTAAAAGCTAAAAATAAAAACTTTTTTACAAAAAAAGCAACCGACTTCCAAAAGAAAAACACTACAAAGTGAAAAATAACTTTAATTTCGGAAGTCGGTGTCAAAAAACGAAAATGTGGAACCAACGACACCGACTTCCGAAATTAAAGTTATTTTTCACTTTGTAGTGTTTTTCTTTTGGAAGTCGGTTGTTTTTTTTTTGTAAAAAAGTTTTCTCTTAACTAAATATGAAAAGTATACCTACTATAATGATTCATGCTAAGATTAAATTGTTAGTCAGTATAAACTCGTTTGGTTAACCAGATTATCAAGTTCATTGCGGAAGCGCTTTAAATTCACATAAAAAGAAGATAAGCCCACTGATGACCAAAAGCTACTATAGGCTGACCGCTTAGCTGAGACGTTGCCTGAGGTAGCAGCGCGGTGCGGGAGGGGTGTGGTGACGTGCTGCGAGAGCTCAGTGATTCGTCAACTTGTGACAACTATCACCCCTAACGCACCGCGCAGCTACCACAGGAAACGTCTCAGAGCGGTCGGCTTATAACAGATTTCGTTGAGTGAATTTAAAATGGCCATTACTTTTATCTCGGTATTGGCACATTGCCTATTATTTGTTTGGAGCACACAGCTGCTCAGTGCTCAGGCACCGTTGACCATATCCATGATCATAGCTGGTCGTTTATTCCAAGCAGTGATTTCCAAGACTGGTTTGCTGTGTTTTTTTGTGTATTTTTCTGTTTTATTTGGTCTATATTGTGTCTTCCAGGTTAGTCAAATTTTATGCAAAATTTTATTCTTCGCCAAATGTTTCGATTCTAGGTCGCCGAGTCATTCACTTGGGCTTACTTCAGGTCATTATTGACTACAGACTACAGACATCCAAGTGGCAAGGGATCTACCTTGGTTCTATGGACCTGAATTCATGTAGAGGACTTGTGTTGCTCCAACATGCTAATTTAAAAAAAATATATAAACAAGAAAAAAATTATAACGTTTAGAAAAATTACAGTATGTTCATAAAACGAAAACGTGAAACCGTTTACGTGTTAAATTAATGTCGCCATAAAACGGCACGTTGTATAAAGCTGAGTTTTATACCTAGACTTAATAATATATCTATATATTTTTTATTGATAAACAAATATACAGCAATGCTGTTTGAAGTCAAAAATATCTGGTACAGACGCCAGCACATCAATCTACTACAATCTGTCAAATTTCTTTAATAGATTTTCAACTTTATCGCTAAAGCATAAGGTACAAAGTTTTTTGGGGAAATCTGACAGTTTCGGGTAGCTTGATGTGCTTGGCGTCTGTACATTCTACAACAAAAGGGGATTCACACTTCATTTTTTAAATCTCACCAATCGATTGAGTAGAAACGTTAAATTGAAAGAATATTAACGCATAGCTTTAATATATAAAAAGCTAAAAAACAGTTTTTTAAATAATTTTAATATAATAAATTAATATAATAATATACTCCTCGATACGGCTCGCATTATGAGGAGGTTCCGGTCTCTAGCTTGGACCCCGCTCCCGACACCGGCGGATCACTAGTATATTTTTATGCTTTTTTTTTACTTCTCTCTGTTTTTATTTAGTTATTATAACATGTATTTATCTCTAACACACTTAACCTATTTTACCATCTAAAATATATATGACATATAAGTATTATATACAAGTGTATAATAAAAAAAGGAAAAAAAGAAAAGACAGGAGCTCATAGGGCATCAAAAAATTCGTCCGCATCGCTGTCAATGGGATATGCTTAATTTTTATATTTTAAGAAATATTTTAAAATGTAATAAAATAAGATAAGTAACTAAATAAATAAACAAAATAATAATAAAATTATATATACAGTTCTTTTATAAGAAACCTAGAAACTAATAAATTCACGCTTTACCTACAGGATTACGTTCTAAGCCTTAAAATATAATAATCCGGAGAAAAACTGACCTAAGACCTTCATAAAAAAATAATATCTAAAGTCTAGTCGACGAAACCAGTATTATTAAAAAAGAAACTATAAAAAAACTGGCCAAGTGCATGTCGGACCAAGCACAAAGAAGGGTTCCGAGTTGGAAAGAATTTATCCCAAGAAAAAACTTAACACTGTAGTTGAAAATCATGTTCTGCCATACATTGCAACTGCAAATTTAAGTTGGTCGACTATTAATCGTAAACTTGTAAAGCCTACTTAGCTGTGATAGTTTTCCTTTTAATTTCGTTATATATACTATTGCTGTGAAATTTTTCACATATCCAAAAGCAACCATTTAGCTGGAAACGTATGGATCCCTGAATCGAAAAATGGTTTTCACAAACCCGCAATATTTTTGAAACACCTATTCAACGATGCCCCACACCATGCGGGAGACGAGAAAAAAAAAACATCCCCACTTTACGTGGCACCATAAAAATGTTTTTTTCAAGATTTTGTTTTACCACTTTGTCGGCGTGATTAATAAGAGTATGCCAAATTATAGCTTTATAGTACCAAGAATCTCTGAGCTAAGCTGCGGACGGACAGATGGACATAGCGAAACTATAAGGGTTCCTTGTTGACTACGGAATCCTAAAAAGTAGTAATATTTCTCTACAGCGAAAGTCCAACATCGCAATCATGAAAAATAAACAGTACTGAAAAAAAGGAGGCCCCTTTATCTCCGAAGTTTGCATAGAGAAAAATCTGAAATTACTCTATGTGATAGAAGTTTATGTAAAGATGACAGGAAAAATAAAACGATGTCTCTAAATAGCACACTTTTTCAGAAATCATCAACAAAGGTTACATTAGTTCCACTATCGGTAAAGAAACGGCGCTGACTTAAAACTGCAATATTCGACACCGCAGTGTTAAAATTATTTATCTGACGAATATAGACCTCGCCGATGTTAAAAACATACGATGATACGGAACCCTCGGTGCGCGAAACCGACTCGCTCTTGACCGGTTTTTTAATTGATGTTAACACTGCTAAACGGATCCTTTGGCGTTCCAATTACGTTGAAAGGGCTGTTAGTAAACATTTGTGTAATTCTTTTGTGAAATGTACTGTGGAAATGTACCCCTATTGAAAAATAAAATAGCGGCGTTAGTTCTGATTTTGGCCACGCGGCAATTGAACCTTGTAGCGCTGTTTATGAATACAACTTAGCATAGTGTAAGCATAATCAGCCTATAATGTTCTCTCTTAGAGAGGGAGTGGACCGTGATTCACCACTTCTTGGTTCTAGGACATGCCGGTTTCCTGAAACTTTTTTTCTTCACCGTTTTGGGAGCAGCGGTGATGAAATAATTTTCACAAAGTAAAGCGCCTGTCTGGATTCGAACCTACGACCTACAACTCGTAAGTCGCGGCCGTTACGACTGCTCTGAATACGTCTTAAAGGCAAATAGTTCAAGAATTCTGTGGTCGTATGAGTGTACTCTATTCCTTTAGTAATCAGTAAGTTAAGACTATTTGGTAGTCCATCAAACAAGATTAAACGAGCTGCTACTGACTTTTAAGGAAATAACGTAACATTAAAATTATTAAAGAATATTTTTTTTAATACTTATGAGTATTTTTCATCTTACTTTATGGCGAGTATAGTAACATCAACGATTTTTGTGGGTCTTGATCATATTAAGAGCAAAAATGTTCAATGGTATTTAATTTTAACAACTATCAACAATTATTATGTATTTTAATCAGTGCAATAGCATATATTTTTGCGATTGAAATAAAACTAAACGCAAATCACTCACACTCATCAATCTTGTAACTGCTAAACTCAATACTTATATAAACATGTCTGTCAGCCGGTTTATAACAATTAACAATACTATTGTGTAACCTTGTTTATTTTTGAAATATTAATTACAAGAAGTATTTTACAATCTAAAATATATATATTATATACAAGTGTATAAAAAAAAGGGAAAAAAAAAAAGACAAGAGCTTATAGGGCATCAAAAAATTCGTCCGCATCGCTGTCAATGGGATAAGTGCCCAAAAGGCTGGCAGCATTACCACGTTGGATGGCAATGCTTATTCTTTGGGCTAAAAATAGGCCAGCCCTCTGGTCATGTGTAGAGTCAACCAACCGCTTGGCGATGTCTCGAAACATTCGATGAGCACTCGGGCCCCAAGGCCCTAGAGTTTCAACCCCAAACGGCTCAAACATATAACTCCCAAAAAGGTTGTTATATTTGCGCCGTTTGAGGTTTTCTGCTACTGCAGCAGCCGCCCCAGCACAGCCCGCCGTGCTAGGAAGATGGGTTGGCGCGAGGGTGTCGACACAAGTTGCATCCCACACCAAAGGCCTACCCAACTTCCAAGGCATTATTGTCATTCCATCTGGCCTCTTCCCATCGTCACGTGCCAAGCCATTGGGTTCTAAAACAGCTGGCACCCCGGCGGTGACAAGAGCCCGACGGATGATGTCGTTAATGCTGGCATGCCGTGCCATTCGACCAGCGCTCTTGCTGCAGGATAGGCCATGGTGTCCGAGGCAGTCGACTGCTTCACCGCATTGACAGCGATGTGGAGCTCCGCAAGGAGCGCCCAGACGCAAACATGTAGCGAGCCGGAATGTGGTGTCACCCAGCATAGTGCCTATGTTAGGTGACGGTAGCGCCTGAAGCCAAAGGCCCGACTCCCATTCACCCACAGCTAGCAGGCGGGCACGCTCAGCAGTATTGGTGGACGTATTAATAAGTTTATTCCGTACCAACCTGCAAAGCGGCTCATCCCACTGTCTCTGGGAAGACGGGTTTTCGGGCTGTACTGTGTCCGGGCAAGCCGTCTTCCAGGCGTTCACCGCATCAGTCAAACACGGCACTTCAGAGTCAACCTGAGCAGGAATCAAGATTCGTGTGGTTAACTTTTCTGTGCTGTGGACCGAGGATATGAACGCCGGTAGGCTTACACTAGAAATTTTGCGGACGCCGAGCCCGCCAAAACGAATGGGTAGTGTGGCTTGCAGCCACGCGCGGTCGTCCAAAGCCACATTTAAAATGGATGTAAGAGTATTGCGAATAATGTGATCGATTTTGTCCAAAAGGTGTGGCTGCTTCCATAAAGAGGAAGAGCGGAGAAAATACATAAAATTTGGACCGAAACAACAATATCTGATAAGGGTGAAAGCCGAATGTAAATTAATTTTAGAAAGTCTATCCGAAATATCGTTAAAGTGTTTAATTTTTTCGTCGACGAATGGTGAAAAACTGTCTTCTAAAATTGGGGAACCTAGGAGGTGCAATGAACTTTTTTCCAAAACTTTGATGTCTGGGGTTATTGTGTTAAATTTCTGTATAGTCGATTGTCTGTCAGTATTGTCACAAATGTAAATTTCACATTTTGAGTTGTTGAGGTCAAGGCCGATAGATTGGAACTGCTGCTTAATCATATATAATTAATAATTGTGTAACTGTATGATAATACGGGGTGGGGATTGGGCTAAGGGGTTGAAGCCCACCCCAAAAGCATCTGAGTTCTTCCGTGACAAACCTTAAAGTGAACTTGATATTATTCTAATTAAACATTTTAGCAACTGCACTACCTAAGGTACTTACAATTGTCATCAATTATCCTTAAATTAGTAAGTATTATGTTATAAAATTTTAAATTTCTATAAGATGTTTTCTTTCCGTGACGAATTTTGATCCGCGCGCCTTTTTCAGTGTTTACTTTCCTAAAATCTACCCTTAGCGGGTTCAAGCCCCTCCCAAATGACAATCCTGGATCAGCCACTGCTGTATGATAATCCCCATAAAGCGAATAGAGTATTTTTAACATCGACAAACCCTGAGAACGGGTTAGTCTGTCAAAACAAAACGAGCGATGAGTGTGTACTGTATACCTAATAGGTTTTGACAGTTGCGTTTTGTTTTTGCCGTTTTCGTTTGTTCCTCGCCTGTCAGGTACAGTAATCATTTAAAAGCTTTTGGGAGTATATATAACAGTATTGTGTTTACTATTTTAACGGAATTTATAAAATAAAAATGCATTTATTTGCCACAGGATATATGCTTATGCTGCTCTGCCAAAACTGTCACTTTTAAATTAACACAATGAAAATCGTCATTGTGCTAATTTGATACCATATTTTATGTAAATAAATTATTTCATATTATTATTTCCTTTATTTCACTAAATACTCATAAAAATGAACTCAAAGGTATGGATGTAAAGATTCATCCACAGACCAACCGCGGCAAGTGTAGCTTAACTTGATCGATCGACCTGTGCGGCTGCTATTATTTAACTACGGGCCCCTCATGATTATTATGCCAATTGACTTCCGTGTATCCAAATCACAACTGTCATTTCAATCAAACTGTCGCTACTGCTTCGGGTGAGTTTCATAATAGCGTCAAGGTCGCCCCTTACCGCGATACGTTTGTGTTGATCGTGTTAGTGACATCGACATTGCTGCTTTACATTTTTTTCGTATCGTTTTGAAATATTGGAAAACATTGGTACACGGGTGTCAACGACTTTTATTTTTTTGTTATATCTGGCGGCAACCATAGACGAATAATTAGCAAAGTACATTAAAGAAAGTTCGAGTTTAAGCTTCGAACTAACTCTTTAATGTAGTAGTCAGGTCAAAGCTGACTACGTTTTTAGGAAATTAAAATTAAAATCTGAGGTTGATTTTTAAGTTTGTTTCAAAGAGTGGGTTTGATTTTATGTTTTTGTTTTAATCTAAAGTAGGAACTTATCTTTATTGTTGTATTTTATTTTGTAGCGGCATCTACACCGCCACATGCAAACTACGCATCATACTGACGTCACGCGAAATCCTGCATCGCGCAAGTAGAGTTTACCGCGCGACTAGCATATATAATATATACAACAGCCAGACATGAATCATCGGTAAGCTGCCCACCAGACACAACACCCGTCTGGTCGGAGAATCCTCCCTTTTGTATTGAGAATGAGTGAACTTCACACCCCCTTCCTCATACCACTGTAATTTAAAGAAGTAGCACATAATCAGCCTATAATGTTCCCACTACTGGAAAACAGGTCTCCTCTATTCGAGAGTGAGTGGGCTAATATAATCTACCAGCCCAGTGCGCGTTGGTAGATGTCACATGTGTTCGAATTTTTGGTTCTCACGATATTTTCCTTCACCGTTTTGAGAGCAGTGATTATGAAATTATTTACACAAAGTAGGCACCTGCCTGGGTTCGAACCCATGACCTTACAACTCGTAAGTCTGGGCCGTTACCACTGGGCCACCGCTGCACTAAAGAAGTAGCGCCTTTTGTAAACGTATCACAATTTGTGAATGTATCGCGCAAAGAATTATAAAACAAGTCGAATTTATATCAAACTTCCAGTTTCATGAACAGGTCCTTGATCTTAAATCACCCTGACAACGGCGAACCATCTCAACTTCATCTTGGTCAAAATATTAGCAAACTGGAACAAACTGTGAGCAATTTGTTATCGTCGTGTGTCTAGTCGGTGACGTCACTAGTTGTCTTTGGTTCGGGCTATCAATCGAGACGTTTTGACGTTTGCAAACAGTTTGGTTTGATTCGACGAGACGGGACAAGTTTAAGAACGGTTTGAAAATATGAGGTTATTTAAAAATGGTTTCTTTTCTTACCAAATAAGAATAGTTTTCTAAAAAGGATTGTGGGTTGAATTAGAAGCGGCGTTAGTAATTATTATTTAACTAGCTTCTGTCCGCGACTTCGTCCGCGTGTTTCGGGCCCCGACCCACTCTTTTCATTTAGCGTTCTTTCTGACTTATTTCTTTTTGCTCGGTTCCTCAGGGTCGTAGCGTGATGTTAAATAGCCTATAGATAACCTTCCTAAAGAATTGGGCTATCACTTGCAAAAATATTTTTTCAAATCGGACTGGCAGTTCCAGAGATTAGTGTGTTCGAAAAAACAAACAACTTCTTCAGCTTTATTATTAATAGTACAGATAAGGCAGCCCATTTTTGAGAGACAGAATTGTAGCTTTTAAGGGCAGACGATGGACCATTTGCCTGCGATGATAGAACGTATGCAATAACGCACACGGAGGGCAAAACGACCGCGCCGACGATGCTTATCGGATAACCTCCCCCCGCAGTAATTTGTGGACATGAACATACATAAAAAAGATACATAAGGACGAACATACAACGTGCTGCTACAATGGTGATATTAATTTTACACAAGGACAGGGCTAATGGCCAAATTTATAACAACATAAAATAATTCGTAATTACCACCTGCGTCACTCGCCGACATCGGGCCCTCTCTCTCTTTCCAAAGTCAAAGTCAAATCATTTATTTCAAATAGGCACATTAAAGGCACTTTTGAACGTCAAAAATTACAATAAAACGAAATTGATTCTAGTCGCTCCTTCCAAAAGGTAGTTTTCGTATGGAGAAGAATGGGCAAGAAACTCCACTGTTACACTTTTAAAATGTTTTACAAGGTTTTGTATACATTCATTATATAATTATATGTGAAGACGATTCCTTCAATTCGCCTACTCTTTGCACGTTATTTGTTTTAATTTCATTGATGCGATGTTATGATCCGTGACCCCGACAAAAAAACCCCGCGCTACAGTTATTTGCTTCAAGATGCAATTTTAGAACAATGAAATTAAAATCCATACTAATAATAATATTATAAATGCGAATGTGTGTCTGTCTGTCTGTCTGTTATCTCTTCACGCTTAAACCGCTGAACCGATTTAGATGAAATTTGGTAAAGAGATAGTTTGAGTCCCGGGAAAGGACATAGGCTACTTTTTATCCCGATATTCCCACAGGATCGACATTTATGTGGGTGAAACCGCGGGGCACAGCTAGTCTTGTCATAAAAAGAAAACTCGCGGCGAAACCATATACATGTGTTAAATTAATGGCGCCATTAAAGCGGCACGTTGTATAACCTTCTCTTTTTTTGAAGTCGATTAAAACTGATCGCCGCCTGCAGAGTGCCTGAGTGTTGGGGTTTTTTTTTTAAAATAAGAAACCTAAAAAAATTTTGTTTGACGTAAAAATCTAAATAAGAATGCCACTAACACATCAACAACACAATAATAATTATTAATTGACTAAATTTTTTTTTCTAGGCTCCTAGGGTCTAGCCTCCTCATAAGTTATATAGCCTATTGCCTTCCTCAATAATTAGGCTATCATAATCTGAACTATATTATTTATTTATTTGTGCACAATTTATTAAGTACCGTTGACATTACATTTTATAAGGCCGCCAGCAATAATCACTAGGTATACCCCCTCTACTAGTTGATACTGTACTAGCTTTTGCCCGCGACTTCGCCCGCGTGGCGGTCGGAAGTTATTCACAGAAAATTCAACCCCCCATTTCACCCTCTTAGGGGTGGAATTTCGAAAAATCCTTTCTTAGTGGATACCTACTCTTCACAATGAACACACCCTCCAAAATTCATGTCTCTAGGACCAGCGGCTTAGGCTGTGCGTTGATGTATCAGTCAGTCAGGTCTTTGAATTTGATATACATATAGATTACAAATATAATTATATATCTGAAATTCTGAACTATAATTACTATGATAAACAATCTCCAAAACCAACTATAAACTAGTTTTAATTAACAATATTATCACTAACTTGTACTATCAGGTTATGATTAACTTTCAGTAAACTTCGGGAGGTAAATTTTCATTAATAATACGCAATTACTGTGTACTTTTAACGTAGCCTATTAACAAATTATCATTAATTCACAAAGCATAGAGACGTCTCGGCGGCCGGTGCTGGAGGCGGCATTGTCAGCACTTTCCATACAAACCAAACATGTCACCGTTTACTCGCACTAAAGCTATGGCTTCCTAGAAAAGCGAATACCACACATAACGGCTACAGTGAAGGCTGTCGTGAAAATGATGACAGCGGTAAAGATTTAAACTCTGTTAGACAAACCCGCGTCAAAAGATAGTCGCGTTTCTGCTTCGTTTTGACACTTCTGACACAATGACGCAGAGATTTGACTTGATTGTGATGGCAACGCTATATAATAATGTGTGAGTTCACACATTATTCTCAGTATGGAAACTTTTCGCGTGTCTAAGTATGCTGAGGGCAAAGCTAGCGATTTCAATCTTTCGGCAGCAGGGTTTGACGCTCTCTAGGAAATCGTAGACGATAATCGTTTTAGTGACTTCATTCACCTGTAAATTGCGGATGCTATATGGGCGGTCACCACTATTCTAGGAAACGAGTCGCGGTGACTTGTGGCACGCTCTAAAGTACTCTAAACAACTTCTTGCATTTGTGTTCTACGCAGTCGCTGTCGCAGGACGCGTGTCGCGTGAGCGTATAGCTCGTGGCCATCAACATCTAAGAACTTGTAAAACATTTTAAAAGAGTAACGGTGGAGTTTCTTGCCCAGTGATTCTTCTCCATACGAAAACTACCTTTTGGAATGGGCGACTAGAATCAATTCATCATCATCTGCCTAGCCTTTTCCCAACTATGTTGGGGTCGGCTTCCAGTCTAACCGGATGCAGCTGAATACCAGTATTTTACATGGAGCGACTGCCTATCTGACCTCCACAACCCAGTTACTGGGTAATACGATACCCCTTGGTAAGACTGGTTGTCAGATTTTCGGGCTTCTGACGACCCGTAACGACTGTCAAAGATCCACGAATGACAGCCGGGACCAACGGCTTAACGTGCTTTCCGAGGCACGGAGGGGTCTTGGTATGTAAAGATGGTCACCCATCCACGGATCAACCGTGGGAAGCGTAGCTTAACCTGATCGATCGACCTGTGCGGCTGTTATTATTTAGCCACAAGCCCCACTAGAATCCGACTAGAATCAATTCGTTTTACTATAATTTTTGACGTTCAAAAGTGCCTTTAGTGTGCCTAATTGAAATAAATGATTTGACTTTGACTTTACTATCAGTAGCAATCGGTTTCATTTTGACAGTTCAACAACATTCATTGCGTTATTTACTTTGTTGAGCAGACACATTTTTCCAACATATGGAGCAATGAATTAGCAATATCCTTCAAAATTATTCAGATTGAGATTGATAGTGTGTTACGCAATTAGGGTACTGGTCAAGTATATTTCGTCAACGTCACATATTCCCGGCTTTTTCTCTCCAATTTCTCATTACAACAGTTCTTAAATCATGGTCTATGCCATCCGACCATCTGAGATTGGGCCGCTCTCGACTTTTCCGGCCATCCAGTTTCCTATCCAGTAATTCAGTTAGCTCGTGGCCACAAGACACAAGTAACGTACCTATAGAAACTGATGGCTTTGGCGCCTCCAAAGCCATCAGTTTCTGTCGGTGACAGGCGCCACGAATTTTGTTAGTACTGCCATCTATAAACGCCCCGATTCTGTGCTCCGTGTTCATGTTAATGATAATTAATGAAATTGGACTTTTGGGAGTTAATTGATGATTAAATACTATACAGAGTTCTGCGTACTTGGCCTTGACTGCTTTATTGGTCTAGTGGTCGAAAGCGCGATTGTTGAGAGTGAGGTCCAGGTCTCCATTTCTTGGACTTGCTTTATTGGATTAACGTCCCCTATAATCTACATGAGAATCATCATCATCTTAAACATAATTAGCGAAATGTGGGTGTACTATACACCTCTGCACAGCCCTTCAAATGAGTGTTGTTGTAGAGGAGGCCACACGTTAGTGTTATACAATCCGCAAAAGTCCGAGCGGCCCCTCCCGACACCTTGTTTTTTTTTTTTTGGATGGGAAATCATCTAATGACTCCTCCCGCTCTGGGTGGAGCGGAAGGGAGTGTCAGACTCTTACTGACTAAAACCCACCCGTGTTCCTTCCTTAGCCCTTTATGTTCTGGGGCAGCGGTAACCCTTTCGGACGATCCCTGCGCTGTTACCGCTCTCGCCAACGACGCTTTAGTACCGCGCGTGACAGCCACACTTATATGTAGTCATGTGTAGGTTAAGCTGATTATAAACAAACGAAAAATTAAGATAAGTAGTAGTAATTTGTAGCGTGTTTTTAGTCTGATTAAATACTTCGTAGTGTAAAGACGTTCCGTTTTATTTACATTATACCCCCTGTCACGCGCATACGTCATCTAAACGAGGTCTCCAGTTGACTCTTGCGAGTTGTAAATAAGTATAAGCTGGCATTTATATTGAAACACCGAACTACTCTAGGCCAGGTCAAGGTCAAAGTCATGCCACTGACTTGCGGTAAACTGTACCTATGTGCTTTTAGTTGCCAGTGTAAGCGCACTTTTACGTTCTCACTACTGTAATCGAATATCGGGAATATTGAAATATCGGATACCTACCGAAGTTTTCCCGCATTCCCGGCACACGACCCGAGGAATGGAGAAAGTGTTAACGCGTTTTGCGGCGAAATGGCGGTGGTAAATGGTTCCTATTTCAAAATTCGTCGCACCTACAGTGAAACTTTCTTCCTTTTGGAGTAAAAGCGAAACCGAAACACTAGCGAAACTTTGTCCAACTTAGTTTGATAGATTTAGTTTATTTTCCTGCTACGTGTGTTGTGTCATGCGTCATTATACAGGGTCAAATTAAATTTGCTAGCGAAACTCCGCAGACGTCATGGGTATCGATATCTTAACATAATAAAATAAAAAAGAAATTAATTTGATGACTTTTTTGTGGGGTCATCGACCACAGTTATTATAGTCTCTTCTGTTTTTTGTTTGGTATCATCATCAACTGCCTAGCCTTTTCCCAACTATGTTGGGTTGGGGTCGGCTTCCAGACTAACCGGATGCAGCTGAATACCAGTATTTTACATGAAGCGACTTTTTTATTTTGGGTGGTGTAAATTACACATACCTAAACCTGTTGGGTATATCGATATAGAAACACGATTTTAAACAAAACAAAATAGATTTTCTCAACTCATATTTTGAGTAACTACTAGCGGTCGTTGACTCAAAAAAAAAAAACGTCATAGGTTCTTATATTTTATTTATTTTATGTTATCGTGTTTAGATATCGAACTCCGCTGACGTGGTGGGTACCACGTCTGCGGAGTTTCACTAGCTAATTAAACTTGACCCAGTAGACATTGCCTGATAGAGTTTCACTTGCCGCTAGCCAAAATCGGAACTAACGGCGCCATCTTGTTTTGTCAATAGACAATGACACCAACAACTCCCTCCTGTCAATGTCATTCACCTGTCAAAAGGTAGTCGAGTACCTAACTAGAGTTAGTGAATTTTGATAATTACACAAACGAGTACAGGCTTTGTCTATGTAATTACAGCTTGGACCCACAATATGAAAACAATATTCTGAAATTAATGTACGTACAAACAGTATTATTTAGTTAGAACATTGTTAGTTGAGATTGGCAGGTTTAGGTCCATAAAGGGTTGAGCTTTGCAATTAAGTTTTTGGAGGACACAAAATCAAATAAATTGGAGGAATAATAATATAATTAGTCTTTTCGTAACGACGACGACCGTTAGGCGATCGTTGACCGCATTATAATCGGAGTATTCCCGTTTGAGCACCTATGCATGAAGCACCAAAGGTATTCCCATTTGAGCACCAATCAATATTTTACCGTGATTACTGTGCTTATGTATGTATTTTTTCTTCACACATATAATTTCAGAGCAGTGCTGGCCCAATGTAGGTCTTGGGTTCGAACCCAGGCACCTGTGCTTTACTTTGTGTAAATAATTTCATCACTACTGCTCTCAAAACGGTGAAGGAAAACATCGTGGGGAAACCGGCATGTCCTAGAACCAAACATTCGGACATGTGACACCCACTAACCCGCACTGGGCCCGCGTGGTAGATTACAGCTCACTCCCTCTCAGAGAGTAGGCATGTATCCCACCAGTGGGAACATTATAGGCTAATAATGCCATATAATTTGAACATTTTTTATTATTAAAATCTATTTTTCTGTTTTGAAATCTGCGATTCCGATATTGATAATTTACACCAGTCATAACTAATTTTACTACGTAATTATTTACTGATATATTTCCAACAGTTCATTGAACCCTAATAATAATAAATAAATTGTAGGAATAATAATATAATTAGTCTTTCGTTACGATAATATTAGTGAGATTAGGGACCCGTTCCAAATATTGGCGTAAATTAACGATCTCATATGGAATGGTTCCGTAGTTACGTAGATGTAACTATAAATCATAAATATACATGTAAGTAATTGAAACCAGTTTATGTTTAAATTGGGTAATAATTATTGCGACCTTCAAATGACCTTAACATGTTATTGATAATACACACATCAAAAGTGTCTAGGGATCAAGCATTTTTATGCGGATTTCTTGAGATTGTGGCTTTGGCTTGATGTGGCTTTGTAATAAATTTATGATTTTATAAATTTATATGGATCCTTTTTGGTGCATTTCATAATTTGAATCAGGAACTGTGAATCAAATTCGAGTAAAAGATGAAAATCAGCTGTCAATATTTTCCCTATAAAAACATACAACGCATTGAAGACATTATTAGTGCTACTGTTTCCCTACTACTGATTAAAACCAACGTTATTATGGAGCGGCGACGTCATTTAAGCAGGGAAGAAATGCTCAGAGCCGTGGGAATGATAGAAGCTGGTTCCCGGCAACGTACTGTGGCTTTAGCTCTGAATACAAGTCAGAGTGTTATCAGTCGACTTTGGACACGTTACCGAAGCACTGGTACCGTGGCTGAGCGCCATGGAGGACGGTATCGCTGCACCACACGGAGACAAGACCGATACATTCAAATCTTAACTCGAAGAGCTCCAACAATAACCGCCATGATGTTAGCCGTGAGGCTTCATCACTCTTCAGGGAACTTAATTAGCGACCAAACAGTCAGAAACCGCTTGCATGAAGTGAACCCTCATTCCCGAAGACCGCTACGGGTACCACCTATAGCAATGCACAATCGTAGGATTCGATATCAATGGGCTCTTGAACACAGAAATTGGGCAGAAGAACAATGGCGTTTCGTGTGCTTTTCTGATGAGTCTCGTTTTGGTATGAGACCGGATACAAGACGTATACGACACTGGAGAACCCCTGGACGCCAACAGCGATTAAAATCCTGCCAGGAAGTCCATCCTTATAGTGGTGGAACCATCATGGTATGGGCGGGTATTTGGATCGGCGGAAGAACTGAGTTGATTTGGATCAGAGGCAACCTCAACGCTCAAATTTATGCTGAGACGATTGTATCAGACGTCATCGTTCCTCTACAAGTGCAAATCGGTCCCTTATTTCAGTTAATGCATGATAATGCACGACCGCACACCGCAAGAGTTGTAAGACAGACTCTCGCCGCAGCTAACATCAATGTCCTGCCCTGGCCTGCTCAGTCGCCAGACTTGAACCCGATTGAGCATGCATGGGATATGCTACAGAGAAGAGCTCTGCCGAATATGGAGGGTATCCAGTCGCAAGAAGACCTTTTTTTGTTGTTGCAACGAACATGGGCTGCCATTCCACAGCGTGATTTGGATGAACTCATTTTGAGTATGCCAAACCGATGTTCTTGTGTTGTTAGTGTTCGCGGTAGAAACACGGATTATTAATTGTTTAAGTTACCCAATAAAATTTTAAAGAAAACTGTTATTTCAGTCTTTTTTTCGAACTTTTGTGTTAGTGGTTCAAATGTCAAAAATCCCTTTATTAGGAAAATGGCAAATTTCTTTATTAATGCAAAGGTGACTTGGTTTATCGTTACTGTGACAAACGAAAACACTTTATTTGATGAATCCTTAAAGAAAATTTTAATTAATATCAATCAGGAGAAAAGTTATTGCAAAAATATATGTTGATCCCTAGACACTTTTGATGTGTGTAGTTTAGGCTGTATACGCTTTATTAATGTGAAGGATTGGAAACCTAAACCTAAACCTTTGGTATAGGTATAATATTCAATTACATAAGTAAATAATTTGTTAACAGTCTGCAAGGTTAAAAGGTCTAAAACCCTGGAGTATAAGACACGTGTAGGTAGGGTTTGAAGTCCTAGACAAGTGGCAATGTGCTCTTTTATTATTTCTAACGTGGCCATATTATCATGGACGTCCACGTCCACTTCACATCATCACAATAACACAGGGAAGTAAAATGTATGGGAATATATGGAGACACTTTTTCAATATCAATTTGTACGTATTTACATACATTTTGAGGACGTCTAAATATTACAAAAGCGAACAGTCGCTTTCAAAGCGTTTCGTATTTTGACAACGGCGTTCAACAGGATTGTTAAAAGCTCTTCGGTTGCTTATGTCAATCCAATACACTGTTGACTTTTCTATCATCATTATGGCTTATAGAATGTCACTTTTTCAGTCCTCTAGTAGGTACTTTCTTGCTTTGTCACGGAATACTTACCTATTAATACAAAACGACTTCGTGCCGCGGTAAAAATATTATAAAGACAATTGAGTTGGTAACAAGACTGGCAGTTTTGGATACAATTATATCCGTATAGACTTTTTTAAAAGTAACCTTAATACTTACGTATATATTTTACTTGATTATCTACATTTTTGACAAGCGTAGGTACAGACGCCAGCACATCAAGCTACTAAAATCTGTCAAATTTCTTTAATAGATTTTCAACTTTATCGCTAAAGCATAAGGTTCAAAGTTGATTGGGAAAATTTTGCAGTTTCGGGTAGTTTGATGTGCTGGCGTCAGTACAAGAATGCTGTTAAATCGAGTAACGTCTTAGTTTCGTGTCAGACCCGCCCCTCCTCGCTCGGTTTTTACGACTTGACAAAACATCGATTACTTTGTTTTAATGTAAGTTTATTATACACATAAACCTTTCGGAATAAATTATCTAAATAATGGCGAAAATTGTATTAAAATCCCCTTCGTAGTTAAGAAGAACAAAGAGACAGACACGAAAAGCGACTTCAATTTATAAGATATACTAGCAGCGCCCCGCGGTTTCATCCGCATAAGTCTCGATCCCGTGAGAATATCGGGATAAAAAGTATCGTATGTCCTTTCCCGGGACTCAAGCTATCTCTGTACCAAATTTCATCTAAATCGTTTCAGCTGTTTAAGCGTCAAGAGCACAGAAATCTTAATATTATTAAGATTTCTGTGGTCAAGAGGTAACAGACAGACAGACACTTTCGCATTTATAATATTTATTTATTTTATTTATTTATTTAATACTTTAAGCACAAATGTACAGAGGCGGACTTAATGCCATAGGCCATTAATATTAGTATGGATGGACGAGCAGCGCCCCGCGATTTCACCCGCATAAGTTTCGATCCCGTAGGAATATCGGGATAAAAAGTATCCTATGTGTTAATCCTGGGTGTCAAATACCTCCATACCAAATTTTATCAAAATTGGTCCAGCCATTTGTAAGTGAAGAAGTAACAAACATACAATCACACTCACGAACTTTCGCCTTTATAATATTAAGTGTGATACTGCGATACATCCCTGCTTCGCACGAGTTTCTGTACTAAATCTAAATTAAAATATTTATGTATTATACACATAAGCCTTCCGGATTAAATTCTCTAAATTATGGTGAAAACCGCATTAAAATCCGTTGCGGAGTTTAGAAGAACAACGCGGCGCGGTGTCTTTATGGTAAAGTACCTATACTTTAATACATATTAATGTACTAGAAGCGCCCCGCGGTTTCACCCGCATAAGTGTCGATCCCGTAGGAATATCGGGATGAAAAGTATTCTATGTGTAATTCTAATGTATAAGCTTTATTACTGAAAAGTTTCATCAAAATCCGTTCAGTATTTTTTGCGTGAAAGAGTAACAAACATCCATCCATCCATACTCACAAACTTTCGCAAATATTATTAATAGGATAATAATATGTATTGTACAGACGCCAGCACATCAAGCTACTACAATCTGTCAAATTCATTTAATAGATTTTCAACTTTATTGCTAAAGCATAAGGTTCAAAGTCGATTGGGAAAATTTTACAGTTTCGGGTAGCTTGATGTGCTGGAGTCTGTACAATCTGATACAAAAAAAAACCCTCGCGACCGAACTGCTCAGCTTATCTTCTAATGCGCAGTTTTCTTAAGTAAGAAAGTAAAATTTTACGATTACTGAGCTTACAAGCCATTTTCTCGAACACAATGCCGTGGAGTACGGTGAAGGTAGCGATTAGGGACAAAGTGGATTCCTTCTGATATAAGATGACACTTTTGAAACGTACACTATGTTTCTGAGATACCTAGAAGACGTAGTTGGTAGTTTTTAGGGTTGCGTACCCAAAGGAACGGTCAACGGAATCCTTTTGCAAAGCCACCGCTGTCCGTCCGTTAGTCCATCTGTCTGTCAGTGGCCTGTGGGTGGGCTGTATCTCATGAACCATAATAGGTAGACAGTTATTTTTTTTTATTCACAGTGTGTGTTTCTATTGTCGCTCAACAAATAATACAAATAAAATAAAGGCCAGCACATCAAGTTACCCGAAACTGTAAAATTTTCCCAATCAACTTTGAACCTTATGCTTCAGCGATAAAGTTGAAAATATATTAAAGAAATTTGACAGATTGTAGTAGCTTGATGTGCTGGCGTCTGTACAAAGTGAAGTGCTACCAACATAGTCTTAGGCTTTATTTATTAACGCAACATTTTGAATATCTCACTAATATTATAAAGGCGAAAGTTTGTGAGTGTGTGTGTTTAGGTATATGTTTGTTACTTCTTCACGCACAAACGGCTAAACGGATTTAAATGAAATTTGGCACACAGATAGTTTATAACCAGGATTAACACATAAGCTACGTTTTATTCCGATATTCCCACGGGATCGACACTTATTACGCGGGTGATACCGCGGGGCGCAGCTAGTAACTAATAAAAATATGTCTGTTTAAGTTAATTATAGCCTGTGTCGCCTAAAATAAGTGATATTATTTTATTATTTCAACAAAAAAAACACGTTTACCGCTGGTCATACGCCTCCCCCAAGCGTCACCACACCGACCCGAATAGCATTGGAACATGAAACTTTTTAAAGAACAAAAGGGCAATTCTTGTAATTTTTAGAAAATACCTACCTCTAATTTCCCTAAATTTTTGACATTGATTGTCGCTGAGATGAGATTGCGACTAGATTTTGAATGGTTTTAATTCCGGGAATTGACCTTCTGGTGTAATGCAGGTATATCTTTGCTGTCTGCCAACCATTTTGGGGAATATAGCCGTGATCTTGAGTTAACGAAAATTAATCACTAACAAAATATTACCCCAGTCACGTTCCAACACAGCGGTCTGAAGTAACTTTGCTTCAATTAGGACATGTAAGGATTCCTGGGATACTGTACAAACATTTACTGGTAAACGTAATATTTGAACATCGTCTAGAGAGGGTATAGAATGCTAATTTCTGGGCAGCTATTAGTTACACATTAAATCAGGATAATATCGCCGTGGGCGAAACTAATTGGGCAGACAGTATTGAATGGTTTGTGATTTAGACGTCTGTGGGGAAAATGTAGTCAAATATTTCCAAAACTTTATTTAAAAAAACCGGTCAAGTGTAAAAAAAAATCTCCTGTTTAATACAAAAGTTCAATACCTACTTGACCAAAATGTATGAAACAGCTGATTTTTTTTCATGATTTCAGAGTTGGTCCCATAGTGAACGTTAAACTCCCTGTAAAAATTTGGAACCGGTAAAAAAATCATTCTATATACAGGGTTATTGGAGAAACACTATCAACCTCTTAAGAGGTCATTATACTCGTCATTATGAACAACTTTTATTATGGGACCAAACCTGAAATCGCGAAACAAAAATCAGCTGCTCCCTACATTTTGACGAGTTAGACGAACATAAATAGGGAAGTTTATACAAAAGTTATACAAAATACAAAAGTCGTCTAACTCGTTAAAATGTAGGGAACAGCTGATTTTTTTTCGCGATTTCAGGTTTGGCTTACTAAACTTTAACTAATCCGAAGATAATGCATATTTATCTCTTTTGTTGACTTATCTTTTCAAAGATCACCCGTGTCGATACATGAAAATTGAATCCTCCTCCGCCAATTTTAATATTTAAAACTTCGTCAAGGTTTTACCCATAAGCAAGCCATTTTCACATGATACTTTCCCTGCTCATAAATAAGTTTCTCCGGTTATTTGGCTGAATATTCAACGGTTTAAACAAACTTCTAATGAGATGCGTGTTTTATAGATAAACATCCAAAAGTTTTTGGTACTTATTTCATGTTCGACGTAAGTATATCAACTTTTGATATTACATACACAAGTTTTATCAAAAATCTACATAATCTGGCTGATAAGTGGAAGATAAAAAGAAAAATGAAATTCCTGAGAAAGTTTTTAAAGGAACTGAATTTTTTCAACCAAAAAAATCAACCCTCAATTTACATAACGTTACGCCTTGTATCCTCAAGGGGTTAGACAGAGCTGTGCTTATTTATAGTACACCCACATTTCGCCAGTTATGTTTAGGTCCCATGTAATAGGAGGCGAGCCTATTGTCATCATTCATTAATTTATTCATTTCAGCCGAAAGACGTCCACTGCTGGACATAGGCCTCCCCCAATCACACTTCGGTCCCATCGGCCATTAGTTCCAATTGTTCGGGCTCTGACCGTAACCTGGGTTCTCTTGCGGATCTCTTCATTTCTGATTCGATTATTGCCATCAACCGGGCATAAATCCATACTCGGAGCGGCTACTGAGAAATTCCAGATAGGAAAACATAATAATACTTTGATTGACCTAGGCTCAGGGACGAGTTGACGAACAACTCGATGGTGAAGTTGCCTGCAAAAAATATTTCATGCTTAGATACGTCGTGTATGGGAAAACAAGAGAAGCTCTCTATGAAGTCGGTTAGAAATGGTCCTCTCTTTACTATCCTTTGTTGTGTGGTTCCGTATAAAAGACGCAAAAACAAAGCCTTATTGTTCTCGCTTAGTCATCCGTCCACCTGTCTGTCATCATTGCTCAAGTTATAATGCTATCTACATTATAATACAATGTATTATAGATAGCGTGGTAATGCCGCCAGTCTCTTGGGTACATTACCAGTCGACAGCGATGCGGATGAATTTTTCGACGCTATATTTTAGTTTCTGTATAGTTTTAGTTAAGTTAGGATTTAATTTTGTTATTTTTAGTATTCATTCTATTTTCATGTAAATATTGACGTTCCAAAGTGCCGTTTATGCACCTATTTGAAATAAATGTATTATATAAGTATGAACATCCGATAATGTAGCACTAGCGACCTACCCTGTTCCAACGAGATTTCTGTAATTTAATTTATCATCATCATCATTTCAGTCAAAAAACGTCCACTGCTGGACATAGGCCTCCTCCAAGCACCGCCACTTCGACCGGTTCTGTGCTTCTCGCATCCAGCGGATTCCTGCGGCCATCACCAGTGCATCGGCCCACCTTGTGGGAAGCCTTCTAACGCCGCTACGTCTTCCAGTACGCGGTCGCCACTCCAGAACCTTTTGGCCCCATCGGCCATCTGTTCTGCGAGCAATGTGCCCTGCCCACTGCCACTTAAGGCTCGCAATTCTTCGGGCTATGTGTCGGTTACCTTGGCACCGCCGAAATCCGTTGAGTAGTTTAGAAGAAGCACGCGGTCAGACAGACACATAGGTACGAAAAGCTACTTTATTTCATACTATTTATAGACGAAGAAAAAAGATCTGGAATTGCAACTTCTTTTTATTATTGTGTACAATAAATCATAGGTATTCTGTACCTGTACTTGCTATCTATTATACGTCATAAATAGACACGTAAACTCCCACATACTACGTAAAATGTTAAAAAACAAAAACGAAAAATCGTTTTTGTCAACAAGCATATTAATAGGTATGCTTGTTTTTTGATTTTCCTACCGAGACAACAAACCGTATCTACTTCTTATCTTTTTAACCGACTTTAATGGACACAAATCAGGGTACAAAAAAGCGGCTCCATTTACTTGCTTGAAGCGGATTTATTTTTTGGCTACAGTCACTTCAGCGTTCATTACCCTACTTTTGGGCTGTAAAATGTGAACGCTTTTTATCTTATTAAAATACTGATTAACTTCTGACTTACTTATTTGTTTTCTTTGAATACAAACAAAGATGGTCTTTAATTAGAACGGTTACAAAAATAATAACAAGTTTCTTTATATTTCTTAAGGTTAAGAAATCATAAACAGTTATTCTTTCAACATTATATTTTGTTTGTTTTTTATTCCAGTTTACTTATCATTTTTATATGCATCTATTTCTGTGATATACACCACCATTTTTTCTTTCTTTCCTTACATACTCAGCCTATAATGTTCCCACTGCTGGGACACAGGCCTTCTCTCTGTGATAGGGAGAGGGCCGTAATCCACCAAGCGGGCCCAGTGCGGGTTGGTAGATGTCACATGCCTTCGAATGTTTGGTTCTTTGACATGCCGCTTTCCTCACGATGTTTTCCTTCACCTTTTCTGTCATTGGCGCCACTTTCAAACTTCCTCGTATATACTCATTTCTTATTTTATCCATTCTCGTCATTCCACACATCCATCTCAACATTCTCATCTCCGCTGCATGCAATCTTTTTTCATCTGTCTTCTTCACGGCCCAGCATTCAGACCCATAGAGTATGACAGGCCTTATGACGGACTTATAAATTTTGCCCTTTAACTTGAGGGGCATCCGTGGGTCGCAAGTTATTCCTGTGACCTGTCGCCATTTCATCCATCCTGAGTTGATCCGGTGCATTACGTCTCGGTCTACTTCGCCATCTCCTTGGACAAGCAACCCGAGGTACCGAAAGTCAGAGCAGATCTCCGGAGAGACTCCTTAATGTCTTATATGAAGATATAACACTTTCCATGGTTAACTATGCAGAACCAACCTTCCAAGCCACGTCTTAATAAATACATACAAAACGATCAGAATATAAAAAATGCCCAAAAGTGTGGTGTGTATTTGGTGCAAAACATCGTATGAAATAACTAGGAAATAAAAAATTGCAAAAATAAAATGTTTGTACGTTTATTCTAAGAATGCCAACCCTAGTGGGGCAGAATACAACAAGATTTTAAAGCAGTGGAAACTGCCCCACTACTTCGATTTAGTGGGGCAGATACCACTGCAAAATTGTAGGCATTCCACTTTGCCCCACCAGTGGGGCGGCTGGTGGGGCAAAGTGGAATAATCCGTTTTGAGACTGCAGTGGTGATGATATAATTTACATAAAGTAAAGCGCCTGACTGGGTTCGAACCTACGACCTGCAACTCGTAAGTCGCGGCCGTTACCACTGGCCACAGTTTTTTTTCCTTATTTTCTTTAAATGATGAAAAAACACAATATTAAAAAAAACCGGCCAAGTGCGAGTCGGACTCACGCACGAAGGGTTCCGTACCACCCTACAACATTTAACACTACATTAAACAAAAACCTTTTTATTTTTAATTTTTAACTTCCTTCCCTTCCTTTAATTTTCCCTCTAAGTGTTATCTTAATCACTTTAATGTCTTAAAAATCCCTTTAATGTTAAACTTATTTTTTATAGCGGTTATAATAGTAGTACACACTCTGTAAAAATTTCAATTTTCTACCTATTGGTTCAAAAGATACCGGATGGACAGCGGAGCCTTAGTAATAGGGTCCTATTGACGGAGCCCTAAAAAGACCTGCTATTTCTATTTCTGTTTTTAATAATTTACGATTTAAGTTTTACTTTCACTTTGATCTCAATATTTAATTTAGTTTTAATTAATCGCTTGCAATTACTTACCTACTCTTACATATGTATGAACTCTGGTCCCTAAGATACAGGTGCCGCCTAGTCTGGGGACCGTCGTAAAGATCCAAATGATGGTCGCTAACAGCTGCAGACCGACGTTAAGTTAATTATTATAAGGTAATACTTGTAACATTGGTTCAATAAAATACAATGTATTCTATTAAAATAAAATGTTCTCCAATTAACCATCAATACTAGAATTAGTTCGGCCTTATTACCTAGGACCCTTTAGGGAATACAAGATTACAAGCTTACCCATAACTTTTGACTAAATAACAAGCCTGAATACAATATTTGAACTAGCCACTAACATAATTAAGGCCACATTTAACACAAATAGACAATTCATTGGGAATTAAAGCTATTTGGGCAATTTATTGCCCCACAAATAATCATCGATTGCTTTTCTAGTAATTAAAGTACAAATCACAGATAGGATCGTATTCGCCTGAGATTTGGCCACTACGTATGCTCGATAATGAATCTGATTAATGTTGAAATAAGATATTGGTTGAGTTTTACGACTTCATTTAACAAGAAGCCGTGTGCCCGTTGGGATTTCTCATCGGAAAAAAATACGATTTTTTTTCCCAAACTCATAGTGGGACAGTCGGTCTCGGTCGATCGGTAGGTCTTTCTGATCAGTTATGTGAAATTAAACTCAGATCTTTAAACAAAAATACTTATAAAAAAAAATGTACTTATATGTTTTGTACACCATAAACTTGCCAAACATAAAAATATTATCATATAAATATTAAATGTTTAGTCCTACCCACAATAACTAATAATATGATACCTACTTTTAAAATTAATTCTAAGTCATTAAATATGCCTAGGGTCTCCCTACTCACTGCAATCCGTCCAAAATAGATTTATTGTTGGGGATTGAATATTTTTGGGATTTATTAATCGAAGGCAGAATTCGCTTAAGTAACGGACCTCATCTCCAAAATACCAACCTAGGATGGATAGTCGCTGGCCCCGTTCACTTTGAACCTAGGCGCATTATTCCTGTTCAATGTAACTTTACTCAAACTATAGAAATTGGGGAACAGTTAAGAAAATTTTGGGAGATAGAGGAAGTGTCATGCAGGAATGAGGAAAATGTCGTGAGGAGAGTTTTGAGTATGAATGTCGATGGCTATAAGGGTAGGGGAAGACCAAAAAAACGATGGATGGAATGTGTGAATGATGATATGATTAGAAAGGGGGTGACTACCGAGATGACGTCTAATAGAGAAGTATGGAAGAAAAAGATATGTTGCGCCGACCCCAAATAAATTGGGATAAGGGCAGGAGAATGAGAATGATGAGAGGAAGTGTCATGCCAAAATAATAAAGTCTTTTATTCATAGGAAGAATAATCATCATCATAATCAGCCTATAATGTTTCCACTGCTGGGACACAGGCCTCCTCTCGGTGAGAGGGAGTGGGTCGTAATCCAGCACGCGGGCCCAGTGCAGGTTGGCAGATTTCACATGTCTTCGAATTTTTGGTTCTAGGACATAGTTTCTTCACGACGTTTTCCTTCACCGTTTTGACAGCAGCGGTGATGAAATAATTTACACAAAGTAAAGCGCCTGCCTGGGTTCGAACCTACGACCTACAACTCGTAAGTAAGTCGCGGCCGTTACCACTTGGCCACCACTGCTCTCAGGAAGAATAAGCCTGTGAGAAATGATTTATAGATACAAGTAAACGTTTAGCCGATGGTCGGTTCTCTGTGCGCATACCGCTTAAAGGCTCGATAAATAAGCTCAGTGATAGTTATGAAATAGCTAAAGGCCGGTTTCTGTCACTAGAAAGAAAACTTGAACGTAATAGTAAAAACAGATATAGAATGATTTCATGGAAGAATACCTAAGTGACATATCGGAAATACATTAAAACAAAAAAAGTACATCCCGAGGACAGCCGAACACATCCGAATGTAGCGCGGTGTCGGTAACAGTGTCGTCGTGTTCAATGGTTTTTTCCCATCTCAAAAAATGCCCAACGCGCCTAAAGAAGTTTTCACTTAAAAAAAAGTAGCACTTACGTCGATATTTCTCCAAATGAGCGATATAAGGATTTTATGTGCAACATTTTAGGCTTCTAGACCCAACGGTTTAGCGCGACGGGGCGCGGGAAGCGGAACCGGATTCCCCGCGCAGAAGCGCGTTTTTACTGAATTTGTTTGTAAAAAATCATGCGAGATGTCGCATCATCTGCATCTGCTTGTCACTTTGATGTGTGTAGCTGTAGATACGTCGATATAACAAAAACACTTAGATATAAGCTGCATTTAAAGCCGTAACAATGGCATCTTACCTAAACTCCAAATCAAATAAACCATAGACAATTAAGTTAGAGTCAAACTATAATACACAATCGTGAACGCTTCGCATACCTAACTATCACGCATGGCTGCACGGCGAGATAACCCGGCTAATGGCCCTAGCATAGTTGTGCGATGTCCGAATTGCGCGACAAACATAGTATTCGGGCAAATGTGTCAGTTATCCGACTATCGCAGTGCACAGCTGGAGGCTTTGGGCAAAGTGCATAACAATTAACACGGTAATATGAGGTTGTGACTTCGGAACGTGAGATTTGAATCACCGTCCCTTTTGTAAAGAATAGGTACTATAATCCGCCCGGAACTAGTTGGCCGCTGAGGTGGGGACAGGGGTGAGGCGGCGGTTCACAACGCACGTTCTGAGTAATGCGCCCCCGCCCCTCCGTCCCACCGCTCACATACCAAGGCGCGGCCATCTAGTTCCGCGCGGACTACATCAATTAGCTCAATTCTGATTTTTTTTTGCATATCATCATTATGTGTTGGTACATTTAGGTGTTCAATCAATCTGCCTAGCCTTTTCCCAACTATATTGGGGTTGGCTTCCAGTCTAACCGGATGCAGCTGAATAACAGTATTTTACTAGGTAGGACTGCCTATCTGACCTGCACAACACAGTTACTGGGTAATGCGTACGATACCTCTTGGTAAGACTGGTTGTCAGACTTTCGGGCATTTGACTATCCGTAATGACTGTCAAAGATCCACGAATGACAGCTGGGACCGTCGGCTTTAATATCTTTACATACCGAACCCCTACGGATAGTTTCGGTATGTAAAGATGGTCACCCATCCACGGACCGACTGCGGTAAACGTAGCTTAACCTGATCTATCGACTCATGCGACTATTATTACTTAGCCATGAGTCCCTCCTTAGTGATAACTAAAAATATGTATAATTAATGAGATCATTATGGACCCTGTCGAGCACAGCAGAATAGTAAGACAGGGTAAGCTTTACAACTTAACTTATAACCGGCTGGTTACTGTCAGCTTGTATCATCCCACAGCTGGTTAAAGGCCTCCTACGAGGCTTTTAGATACCTATGTACTTAGTTCCAGGACTAATGAGGTCCATTGTCAGATGATTCGGCCGAGTTCGTCCCGCCGAGTTCCACGTGATCTGCAACGATGCATTATACTAATATTTCTGTAAACAACCTTTCTAAGCTTATTATAATAAGTTCGGGCTTATCAAAAAATGCACAATAAAATGTAGTAATATACCCAAAAATGTGGGTACACTTCTACCAAACCGTACGGGGATTACAGGTTACGTTATCTTAAGTATACCCAAAACAGCGCGCGAGAAAATACACAATTTATATAAAAACGTCCCATTCTTTTTCGGCATTTCAACGTAGCTTTTAAAAATAAATTCACACACATAAATTATGAATAGACACGTCCATTCACAGTGTGGTGACACCCTTATCAGCCCCAAACAACAGTTATTTACGCACACAAACCACGTCAAAAAATAAATCTGCATTGTATAATGAAACTGAATCTGCCCGCGACTTCGTTCGCGTGGAATTTATAAGATACACAATATAGGTACTAAAATACAGTCACCATTTTTATAAAACTCCCTCGGCCTCCGACCCACCGCGTCGCATCTTATCGGCCGCCCGCACTTTTACTTCGTTGTCGCTTAGCGTTATTTGTGACTGTTTTTCTTTTTGCTCGGCTCCTAAGTATTATAGCGTGATGTTACATAGCTTATAACCTTCCTCAAGGATTGGGCTATCAACTGCAAAAGAAATTTTTCAAATCCGACTGGTAGTTCCAGAGATTAGGGCGTTCAAACAAACTCTTCAGGTTTATATTAGTATAGAATACAGATATAAAGTATGTACGAAACCTTATTCAAGTTGACAGCATTTTGCACTTACGTAACAAAGTAAGTACAAACAGAAAAATGAGCTAAAATAAATCTTAATAATATTCTATGTAAAACAGGGAATGTCTCTTTAAGAACACACGTAACTTTTTGTTAAAAAACCTTTTTGTTTTACAGAAGATTGAATATTAGTTAATGTGAAAATGGCGTGAAAAGTTGAACTGGAGAACTCTCTAGCTGAAAGTTTGAAACAAGATTTTACAGAAGTGGTGAATTTTATAGGGTTAATAATAATAATAATAAATAGACATATAGCTGGCAACACCGATGTCAATAAGTCAAGTATTTTTTTTCACATTTCAGTTAAATTCATTTTAAAAAGCAATTTTGATAATTATTTTGAAACCCTACAGCCATAGCCCAAATACGCAATTTATATACAATTTTATAAGACAAAATGAACCATAATCCGTAATAATGTAACCAGAAACTGCCGAACCGGAGGTGACATGACAGATGTCACCTCCGATAAAACGATAAAACCAAATAAATAAATAATACTTAATGTTGACAAGATCAGCCGCCGCAAGACGTGCACGAATACCACCTCCGGACTCGTCGCTCAGCTCCGCCTCGCCGCCCGCGCCGCTGGTATCCAGCCCCACTGTGAGCGCTGTGATGACACCGGCCGCGGCAGTTGCGTCGAGCTCGAGCGACGAGTATTTCTCTCCGCCCACGACGCCACCACCTGCTCGTCGACGGGGAGGACGCCGGCCGCCGGACGGCTTAGGACCTCGAGGCCCACCGGCCTCTGATAGGGTCCCAGCTCCCGGCGGAAGTGTGCAGCGCATGAGATGGACAAGATCCATCAATGAAAACGTCATGCGCTCATACTATGGGGCTACAGAGGGGGGAAGCAATCTGACCGCGTACCGTGTTCGGATGCTCTCTCTTTTTCAGGTGCTTGAACCAGCTGTCAACGTTTCGTCACAACGACTGTCGGATCAGGTGCGGGTTATCCAACGTAATCATATGTTGGATGACACTGTACTTGATCGCCTGCGAAATGAAATACAGAGTAGCCATGCCATCGCCCCCCAGTCGCAGACTGCTGTAATACTACCGCAGTCTAATACAAGTCATGCTGACGAGGGGAGTAATGATAGGGCTACAAACGTAAGTACCCAGTGCAATGAGGAATTGAGGAGTGCTTTGGAGGATGCGATTCAGGAATATCGCTCCATGTCGCCCGAACTTAGGCCATGCTTACCTCGTTTGCCCATGCATAACAAAAATAGGGCGCTGGTGGCGGTCCTGAATTCGCAGTTGTCAAAATATTTTGATGACTGCGAAGACCTCACCGATACTCACTCGATTCTGTACTGCGCGGCTGTAGCGGCATGTCGTGTAGCTCACGTCAAATTTACCAATGACTCTAGAGCTACACGACCGAAACCAGCCGTACCAGCTTGGCAGTGCAGAATTGAACGTCGTATTGGTGGGGCCAGAGCGCTCATTGGCAAACTTATCTGTTTCAGGGAGGGCAATACTCGCCCTAGAGTGATGCGCTTTGTGAGACGGGCGTTCTTGGGGACTGATATCAGTCCTCAAGCCTATACGTCTTGTGTCACAGAGCGCATCGACTTCCTGAAGCAGAAAGTGTATGCATGGGCAAACCGTATTCGTCGGTATAAGCGGCGAGTAGAGCGATACGCTCAGAATCGCACCTTCCAGAGCGATGAAAGGTGGGTTTATAGGGATTGGGAGCGACCGGACCAAAGTGTGGCTGACACGTGCCTACCGGATGATGATGCCATGTGTTCTTTCTGGCGCAGTATCTGGTCGGTGCCTGTCAGTCACACCGAAGGTGATTGGGCTCAGGATGTCGAGCGAGCCTGTGATCCAATACCAGAAATGGAGGCTATTACCATTTGCCCCCAAGATGTAGCTCGTGCAGTCCGTCCGTTGCCTAACTGGAAGTCTCCAGGGCCGGATGGGCTGCATAATTTTTGGATAAAATGGTTTTCAAGGTCACACGCTCGCTTGGCATCTCAGTTCCAGACTGCTTTGGAGTCTGGTTCGCTACCCCAGTTCCTAACGACAGGAATTACCCACCTGCTCCATAAATCAGGTAGCACCGCGGAACCCAAAAATTATAGGCCGATCACGTGTTTACCGACGGTCTATAAAGTTCTTACATCCATTTTGAGAGCTAAAATTAACAAACATATAGACACCAACTTTATCATGTCTGCCTCACAGAATGGATGTAGGAATGGGTCCCGCGGTACTAAGGAGCTACTCCTCATTGATATGACCATTAGCCAACAGGTTCGTCGATTCCGAAAGGATCTGTCGACATGTTGGATAGATTATAAGAAGGCCTATGACTCGGTACCACATACATGGCTCATGAGGGTGTTGGAGTTGTATAAAGTAGATACAACTCTGCGCACCTTCCTGATGTCGTGTATGGGGCAATGGAGGACGGTCCTTCGCTATCCAGGATGTCGAAATATTCAGAGGAATAGCGAACCTATAAGGATCGAGCGAGGCATATTTCAGGGTGATAGTTTGAGTCCGCTTTGGTTCTGCTTAGCCTTGAACCCTCTAAGCACATTGCTGGAGGATTCAGGTCTAGGCTATCGGCTGAGGAGAGGTGGTCAGGTTATATCGCACCTCCTCTACATGGATGACCTAAAACTCTTTGCCCCTAACAATTTGCAGCTGATGGAGCTACTGAAAGTAACTCAAACTTTCAGTAACGCCATTAGGATGGAATTTGGTGTGGACAAATGTGCGGTCATGCATGTAAAGCGAGGGGAGATTGTGGAATCCGTGGGAAATCAACTCTCGGATTCCACAAACCTTAGAGCCCTCTCCGCATCCGAAACCTATAAGTATTTGGGTATGTCGGAAGCGTTAGGGATCAATGTTACTGACATGAAGCAATCGTTGAAGGAACGCTTCTTTGGCCGCCTGAAAAAAGTACTTAATAGTCTTCTATCAGGCGGAAACAAGGTGCGCGCCTTCAACGGTTGGGTCATACCGGTTTTGATGTACTCTTTTGGCATACTCAAATGGACTCAGACCGAACTCGACGCCCTAGATAGGAGGGTTCGTACACTACTGACTGCAAATCGAATGCATCACCCACGGTCATCGGTAATGAGGCTGTATATCCCGCGAAAGTGTGGAGGTCGAGGGTTTTTAAACTCTAAGACCCTCCACAATCGCGAGATATGCAGTCTTAGGGAATATTTCCTAGAAACCGACGTGGGGATGCATCGAGATGTAGTCATGGTGGACAAGGGCCTCACCCCGCTCTCCTTGGCTAAAGAGAACTGGCGCAAACCAGTAGTGCTTGACACTAATGATCGCATGGAGGTATGGCAAAGTAAGGAGCTTCACGGACGCTTTTTCCGGGCCCTTCATGGACCCGATGTAGATTTACTAGCGTCCGTAGCCTGGCTGCGTTTCGGTGACCTCTTTGGAGAAACCGAAGGTTTTGTTTGTGCAATTATGGACGAAGTTATGATGACGAACAATTACCGGAGATTTATTGTGAAAGACGGCACGGTTGACATCTGTCGGGCATGCCACCGGCCGGGGGAATCAATCAGACATATCATCTCCGGG
This sequence comes from Hydraecia micacea, assembly GCA_914767645.1. NCBI lineage: Eukaryota > Metazoa > Arthropoda > Insecta > Lepidoptera > Noctuidae > Hydraecia > Hydraecia micacea. The sequence continues at coordinate 5,446,771 of OU611798.1, forward strand.
TGTTCTCGTCTAGCTAATGGAGAGTACTTGCATAGACACAACCTTGTAGCCAGGATAATTCATCAGCAACTTGCTTTGAAATACAGCCTTGTGGAATCGGAGGTGCCGTACTACAGGTATGTGCCCGACCCAGTTCTCGAAAATGGTAATATCACGTTGTACTGGGATCGATCCATCATCACTGACAGGACTATTATTGCCAATAAGCCTGATATAGTGGTGGTGGATCGATCAGAGCGGCGTGCAATGATTGTTGACATAACCGTCCCACATGACGAGAACCTCGTGAAAGTCGAAAAAGATAAACAAATCAAGTATCTTGACTTGGCTCGCGAGGTTGTCGACATGTGGGATGTGGACTCAGCGATCATTGTGCCGATAGTCGTGACTGCCAATGGGTTAATAGCCAAGAGTCTCGACCAACACCTAAGGAGGCTCTCGTTGGGCAGCTGGATCAAGGGCTTGATTCAGAAAGCGGTACTTCTGGACACGGCCCGCATTGTCCGGAGGTTCCTCTCTCTGGAGCCCTGACCGCCGGTAGCTTGGACCCTGTTCCCGATACCGGTGGGCTACTATTTTTTATATTTTTAAATGTTTTTCTATATTTTATATGCTAATATTTAAAAATATAATTTATATGTAAATAATGAAATAAAGGAAATAATAATAATAATATTCCACAACTATCACACAACGCCATCTAGTCCCAAGCTAAGCAGAGCTTGTGTTATGGGTACTAGACAACTGATAAACATACTTATATATTTCTAAATACATACATATATGGTTGTGTCTGAGTTTTGTGTTTCTTTTTTATCAATACTTTCGAGGAGTTTATTTCTGTTGGTAAGGCACTCTAAACCTTAACTTGTGAGTTACGTAGTAGAACTTTTTTTAAAAGACGTCTTTGGTATTTATTTGTAATACAGGTTGTGTCGTAAATAGTGGTCCACCGTTAAGGATTCGATATACCAGATAATTTACTATAACATATTACAATTTTAACCATTTTTACCCAAGGGTTCCGAAAATATATTTTTTTGTTTTTTGTTTACGAAATTTCAACCTTTTGTTACAAATTTGGTTGTAGTTTCAACAAAAACCATTATTTTTTTATTTTGATTTCTGTTAATTACTGTTGGATAGTAGAGCTATCGTGTAAAATTATAGTTTTTTATGTAAATTTAGAGCTTTTGAAGAAAAAGTTAGCTCTTCTCTATTTTAACCCTAATTTTTAGCATAATCATGCAAATTCAGGACCGATTTTGTAAAAAAAAAATGTACTACTAAAATGTTTAAATTCATAATATGTTATAGTAAATTATCTGGTATATCGAATCCTTAACGGTGGACCACTATTTACGACACACCCTGTATAAGCCGCTACTAAGTTGGGAAAAGGCTAGGCAGATGATGATGATGATAAGCCGCTACTAAGTTCCGATTTGAAAAGAGGGCATGATCATAAGCAAAATCAGCCTTTAATGTTACTACTGGGACACAGGTCTCCTCTCTGTGAGAGGGTCTGGGCTGATCTCCAACGCGGGTTGGTGAATGTCACACGTCTTCGAGTTTTTGGGTCATGTCTGTGAATGAAAGGCATGGGTTACGGTGAAGTTGGACACATGGTATTGGCAATGCATCTGCATACTCCGATTTTAGAGTTCTGTAATCAACAAGGAACCCTTATAATTTCGCCATGTCCGTCTGTCCATCCGCAGCTTAGCTCAGAGACTCTTAGTACTAGAAAGCTATAATTTGGCATGGATATACATATTAATCACGCTGACAAAATGGTAAAATAAAATCGTAAAAAAATGGATTACCTCCTCTACACGTAAAATGGGGATGTTTTTTTTTTCTCGTCAGACCCCATTGTGTGGGATATCGTTGGGTAGGTCTTTCAAAAATATTGCGAGTTCGTGTAAACCATTTTTCGATTCAGGGATCCGTTTGTGAAATATTAAGTTTTAAAGTGCTAATTTTTGAGACTGCCAGTTAAATGGTTGCTTTTAGATATGTGAAAAAATTCACGGCAGTAGTATATAAGTATAACGAAATTAAAAGGAAAACTATCACAGCTAAGTAGGCTTTACAAGTTTACGAGTAATAGTCGACCAACTTAAAACAGTTGCAATGTATGGCAAACATGATTTTCAACTACAATGTTAAGTTTGTTCTTGGGATAAATTCATTCCAACTACGGAACCCTACATTGTGCGTGGTCCGACACGCACTTGGCCGGTATTTATTGAGAGGCATCTGTAGGCACGCGGTAGCCATATCGATCAAGCAGATTGCTGGCTTTCCCAAACTATATTACTGTGGGGTTCACAACTTCAAGCCAATGATTAATTGTTTTTTGCTAATAGTTGAAGTTTATAAACCCTGGAACAAATTGGAAAAAGTCTTTTAGGTATTAACATTAGCCTTAATTACTCTCAAAAGAGTAATCGATTTTATATCACGGGTAAGAGGATGGCTGCCTAGTCTTACTGAATGTATTGTTCCCTATAGGCTCATGACTCCTGGAATTACCTTCCTGAAAATATTTTTGTGCCTACGTTTCGTTCGTCTATGTAGTTTATTAAGAGTATCGGGCTTCACTTTGTTGGGGCGCACGGCCGTGTAAAGTTTATTGGAATGAAATGGAAACTATATAAAGTCTTTATTGTTACGATCTTCATATCTGTTCTGATACCTTGGTACTGGCGGCAGGTTTGTGTAAGGTTTTAAAGAAGTTTCTCGTCGAGATGAATATAATCGCCAAAGTAGCATCGCCATACAACGTGGCAATGCTGCCAGCGTTTTGGGCACTGTTCCTGTTGACAGCGACGTGGACGAATTTTTTGATGCCCATTGATTCTTTCCCCTTTTTTATATATTTTACCGTTAGAATACGGAATACGTTAATATGCGCATTAACTAGGTAATCTGCAAATTACCGGGTGCAATCCGTTAAAGTGTGAAATATTTTACCGGTCAAACCCGATTTTAGGTTGAACTAGTTTTGCCTAGGCCAAACCGGTTCTCATTCGCTTGCTCTTGCATCCTATATTGACGGAGCCCCGCCACGCGGGGCTCCTATTTCTGTGTAAAGGGTTTAAAGTAACCTAACCAAACCTAACCTCAGGGTGCCCTTCACTCGCTCTTGCATCCTAAATCGCCTGTCGACCGACCGCAACCATGCAACCCGTGTAGGGAGAACTGGTTTAGCCTAGGCGAAACTAGTTCATCCTAAAACCGGTTTTGGACGGTAACAAACATTTTTTCCACTTTAACGGACTCAACTAGATAATCTGCAGAGTAACAAGTTAATCTGCACTCTAACTGATGTACGCACATTAGCAGTAACATATACTTACATGTACATATTGTCATATGCAATGTTGTAGAATGTGTGTGTAGGTATATAATGTTAAATAGCTGAAAAACTTACTCTTAGAGGTATTACTTTCATGTGTAAGCGATTACCCATCCAAATCATGAACTCGAACTGTACGGCTTAACCTCATAGACCCTATATCTATGAGGTTCAGACCACAAACATCATTTCTTTAACCAATTAACAACGAGCCTCTATTTATTTTAGACCAACAAACTATGTGGCACTTACTTAAAAGTATTTACTTATCCGTATTAAAGCCGATACGTATGTTCGGCTCAATGGCTGGCGACAGCTGTTGAAAAGGAAATCACAATAAAATACTAATAAAGTTTATTTTACGATGGCACGTTAACGCGCTGTAGTTTCAAACTTTACAGGCTGGTATTATAGCTAGATCTGTTCAACGAAAACAAGGCTTTATTGGTTAATCTTTTAAAAGTATAATTGTATGTGTTGGGTTTTAGATTACTGAGTCGATATTAATGAGCTTTTATCGTTGATTTCATGCCGACACGACTTACATTTGACCTTTAAAGGTTTAAGCCGTATTTAATGAGAGCTAAACTAAAATCATCGTGGTTTAGTAGGCCCAACCCCAAATTACAATCTAATGTCAATGTTGTGTTACTAGTACTAACGAACCTTTCGATATCATTTTTGAATCGTGCTATGTACCAAATCTTGGTTGCTGACATCCAAGGTTGGCAACCACTTACTAAAGCGACAGGTGACTGTGTACTTTACTTAAATCTTAATGAGGGGCAAATATTCATAATTTGCCGATCCCAAATCCAAAGTATCAATGAATTCAGCACATGATTCTAGACCCCCAGTGCCAAGAATTCGTCGGGTATAAAAAAAAACTGCTGTTTTATATAACGGACGAACAATTTATATCCAGGGGTGGCGAACCTCTATAGATCTACGTGACATTTTTTCCAAATAAATATTTAATGTGGCCATGACGTGCCAACAAACAATCTTGACTTCTTGACTACTAGAAAAATAACGCAATAGTTTCAAATAAAACTCCTTATTTGCAAACAGAAATAGACCTTGACTATTATTCAGTCGTCTTAACATTTACCATTTTGTATTTATTTGAATTAAAGAACAAATTAGTGCGACTTCTGCTGATACAAATTAGATGCCAAACAATTTATACCAGATTCACATTATCCTTTGCATTTACGCGGCAACGATGTCCGATATCGGTAAAAATTGATGGAGTGCCTAAATTATCTTGTTGCTTGCCACCGGCGGCATGCGTGCCGTTGGTTCGCCATCCCTGTCCTAGGAGGTCTAGAACCAAGTGCTGAATTCATGGTTTTAGTTTTCGCGTCAATGTCCCTGCCAGAACAATGTAACCAATGTCCTTTCTGCAAATAAATCGCCTATTTACCATAGTATTACAAATTTAATACATTTACACCTATATATCTCTTGAGAACATAATACATTACGCCCTTGAGACGAAAATAGAAATTGTTATCCATCAAACAAAGACTGAAGACGCGTGGAGTAATCCAAGCGTCTTCAGATTAATATTAATTGCCTTATGTTTCAGGAATGAGCTGCGTTTTAACCACCCACTCAAAGGGTGTCACGAGGATGTAGATTTTGTCTGTGGTATCGAAATAGAGATCCATCAATTTTGTCTGTGGTATCGAAATAGAGATCCATCAATTTGTGGTATCGAAATAGAGATCCATCAATTTTGTCTGTGGTATCGAAATAGAGATCCATCAATTTTGTCTGTGGTATCGAAATAGAGATCCATCAATTTGCAGTGTGCACAGGAACTCCATGACCTGATCCCACCATCGACCTTTTACTATCGAACTGCCAGACGTTCTGCAGGGTACCATCCGCACTTGGTTGATATCCCGACCAGTCGTACTCAGCGCAGGTCCTCCACATTTACTATTGCGCACAGCTATAATGTGGTACTCTCTGCCAGCGTCTCCACATTTAACCCGTCTGCCTTCAAAGCAAAAGTGAACAAACATCTTCTGGGCACGCTCGTTCCATCATATACCTCATCCATCGCTTTTCATTAGGCCTGATCAAGGTCAAGAGCAGACCCATTCAGCAATAAAACAATAAATAAATAAAAAACAGCGCTATTTCATATTTACTTTTCCTCGAAATTCATTTCATTTCGGCGTGGGACGTACTACAGATCTGTATTGGTATGGATATATGAACAGATGCACGGATGTCCTCGGGCAAATCGGTGTCAAAGCTTTGCTGTGCCCTTTGTGTAAAAGCGTTCTGTGTCTGTATTTCGTCTGCCTCACTAACAGCAACGCGAAATGAATTTCCATGAATCCATCCATTTACAATCTCTTCATGGATCATCATCTGCCTAGCCTTTTCCCAACTATGTTGGGGTCGGCTTCCAGTCTAACCAGATGCAGCTGAATACCAGTATTTTACATGGAGCGACTGCCTATCTGACCTCCACAACCCAGTTACTGGGTAATACGATACCCCTTGGTAAGACTGGTTGTCAGACTTTCGGGCTTCTGACTACCCGTAACGACTGTCAAAGATCCACGAATGACAGCCGGGACCAACGGCTTAACGTGCTTTCCGAGGCACGGAGGGAAAGAAAAAAGAAAGAAAGAAAATACGTTTATTTGCGGTGAACATGACGCAAAAATACACATGACACAAAAGTAAAATAAAAAAGAAGATAAGGGTAACATGAGGGGTCTCAGTATGTAAAGATGGTCACCCATCCACAGACCAACCGCGGCAAGCGTAGCTTAACCTGATCGATCGACCTGTGCGGCTGTTATTATTTAGCCACGGAATCTCTTCATGGATACACAGTCAAATTCTCTGCTCAAAAACTCATAGCCCCACTTTTTTAAAGTCATCTATCTTTATCTATACTAATACTAATAATAAAGCTGAAGAATTTGTTTGTTTTTTGTTAGTTTGAACGCGCTAATGTCTGGATGGCAGTCGTTTGAAAAAATATTATTTCATTTGATAGCCCAATTCTTGAGGAAGACTATAGGCTACGCTAACATCACGTTAGGACAATTAGGAGCCGATCAAAAAGAAAAAAAAAGTCAGAGCGAACGCTAAGTTAGAAACGAAATATTAACGCGGGTAGGCGATGCGATGCGACGGGGTGGGTCAGGGAAACAAGAAATTTCATGTGAACGAAGTCGCGGGCAGGAGCTAGTTTAAAAATAAAAAATAGGCTCGCCATTTAATATATGGGACTAAAAGATAACTGGCGAAATATGGGTATACTATACGCCAGTAGATCAAGCTACTACAATGTCTTTAATAGATTTTCAACTTTATCGCTAAATTACATAAGGTTCAAAGTTGATTGGGAGCATTTGACAGTTTCGGGTAGCTTGATGTGCTGGCGTCTGTACAACTCTGCCTAAACCTCTGGGGAATATAGGCGTGATGATATGACAAAAAAACGTAAATGAAGTCGCAATTAATGGACAAGTCACTTTTTTTTTGTATGAAAAGTACGATGTGTTAGATGTCTACCAGAAATTGTACGTTCTGACGAGGGTTCAAAGGGATACATAATAATGTACAGTCAACAAAAGAGATAAGTATGCAGGATCGTCGGATATAGTTGAAATTTAGTAAGAAACCGATGGACGTTCTCGAATTTAATTTTATAAACAAACAGCTCATTTATAAAATTAAATTTCAGTCGACAACATCCATCGGTTTCTTACTAAACTTCAACTATATCCGACGATCCTGCATACTTATCTCTTTTGTTGACTGTACATCATGAATAGATATCTACATCTATAGGTTACATACATGGTATAACAGTAACTGGACTGCCCCATTGGTCTCGTGGTCGCAAGCGCGACTGCTGTCCAAGGGGTCCTGGGTTCGACTCCCAGGTCGGGCAAAGTGTTATAATGCTTGTTGTGTTATATAGCTTTAAAGTGTTATTACTAATTTCAGTAATAGCCCGGAGTCTGGAAGTTGGTGGTGTGATACTCCTCCGCCTCTGAAAGCACGTAAAGCCGTTGGTCCTGCGCCAGATCTCTCCCCGGTCGTGTCGGATTGCCGTCCCATTGGACTACGAGAGTAAAGGAACAGAGAGTGCACCTGTGTTTGCGCACACACTTGTGCACTATAATATCTCCGGCAAACCTGGCTAATCTCCATTGAGATTGGCCACCGTGACCGAAATTGGTCCGGGGATTATTATTTTATTATAACAGTACCCAACTGAGCAACGAACTGTATGACTGATGATGATTGATTACTTTTAGAGGAAGCCCTTTTTGATAAGTATTTGACTGTTTTGCTTATAGCCGATTCTTATAATTTACGGACCGTTATTGGATAAAATTAAGGCTCTTGTATCTTTACCAGTAATGTAGTGTGTGTGTGTAGTGTGTGTGTGTTGTGTGTAATGTGTGTTTGCATAGTAGACGCTCCCGTATGGAAGTAGTTAGCACAGGTAAAATTATCTTACGAATCTATTTAGACGCCCAGTTTGGCAATTATTAAAATTGGTACCATCATTGGTAATCAAAACGATTCGTTTGTGTTTATAGGATCGTAGGTGTATGCTTTTTAACCGACTTCAAAAAGGAGGAGGTTCTCAATTCGACTGTATTTTTTTTGTATGTTTGTTACGCGATATCTTTATTTCAAAAATTCTGCCTCAGGGGTGGTCCCATATACATTTTATTAACTTTACTTGTGTAGTTTTTGAGTTAGCTTCAATAATACGTATTTTTGCCACTTATTTTACATTGATGATGTTGTAATGACTTAATGTCACTGATATTTACATAGAAAGTAGTGTTATACCCAACGACACCGACTTCCGAAATCATTTTCTGGTATCCCTAAATAGATTTTACCCTACATTTCTGAACGAAAAAACATTTCTCTTAAAGGCAAAGAACTTACAGTTAATTAACATACGCGCGTCTCGTGTTGAGACCGTTAAGTACAGGTTTCTTCAAGATGTTTTCTTACCTAAACACTCAACATCATATTTAGGTAGGTACACATCGCCGCGTATCTTTCAGGCAACATGTAAAGATAGTTGTAAATAAAACCGTCGTCGGATGCCATTAACATAATATGTATTGTTTGATTTTGACAGGCCTGATGGTCTAGTGGTTAGTGACCCTGACTGCTATGCCGGAGGTCGTGGGTTCGATTCCCACCCAGGACAAATGTTTGTGTGATGAGCACGATCATTTGTTCTGTGTCTGGTTGTAATTTATCTATAATATGTATGTATTTAGAAATATATAAGTATGTTTATCAGTTGTCTAGTACCCATAACACAAGCTCTGCTTAGCTTGGGACTAGATGGCGTTGTGTGATAGTTGTGGAATATTATATTATTATTATTATTATTATTATTGTATATTATATTAGAAGTGTTGGCATATTATGTTATCGGCATCCATCACGCTCCTAAAAATATTCAAATTCAAAATTATTTGTTTGTGACATATAGGTAAAATGTTGTGGTACACATGACGACACATCTAGCTATATATTTCCAGTTTTAGCTGACCTCGCATTGTATAGGCTTTTCGTACAATGAGAAGTCAGCTTATACTGGAAATGTATAGCTTGATATGTCACGACATATACGCACTCGTACATGGATGTTATAAAATAATATAAATGTTGATTGAACACTATTATAGGTATAGATTGCGTATCTTTTTGTGAACCTCAAATCATTCATATTTTGGGGTCCTAAAAATACTATATTTATTTATGTATATGGCACTGCAACGAATTGCTCACTAAGACATACAAAAACAATAATCATATACGAGTACATGAACTAGTAGGGGGTCGAGGAGGGGCGGTGGAGGGGGGCTCAGGGGATCAGACCGGAATAAATCAGTTTTAGGAATTGTGAATTCATCACAGAAGTGCACAGCACTAGCACAGAAATTAATAGTACGAGTAGGTACCTACAAGATATCGTTAGTTGAATATTACATATAAGTTATAAAATAAAGTAGAAAAAAATTAAAATGGGCAATGTTCATAAATACGGTCGAAAATACAAAAATAATAAAATAAAAAAACAACAAAAAGAAAGCTGGCAAGGAAGGAAAAGGAGGTACTTAAATACAATTATTAATCGGTGGCTCGTGTCGCACAGACGACTCGAGACTCCAAGCTGCAGGGCAATTGCGTAACACACTATCAGTAGCAATGGGTTTCATTTTGACAGTTCAACAACATTCATTGCGTTATGTATGTAGCTGAGCACACACATTTTTCGAACATTTGGAGCAATGGATTAGCAATAAGCTTCAAAATGATTCAAATTGAGAGTAATAGTGTGTTACGCAATTAGGGTGCTGGTTAGAAGTTTCGATCGGATATAGCCAAGTAACTGCGACCAACGCAACGTGGATGTTTCGCTCGCGGTCGGCTGCTGCAACACGCGCTCGCTTCACTCGCTCAGCTCGCGCGTGGTTGGTAACAGCTCTAAATTAATCTAACTGAATTGGTCGGGGCACCCAACCTTAGTTACCGCGACTAACTGTGAGAAAAGGCCGGACATTTTAAAATAAGCCCATTTATTTAAAACATTGCGCATCATTATTTTTAGAAGTTTATTAATTTGAAAAGGTTTTCATCATTAGAAGGTCAATAAGTTTTTAAAGGATAAGGAGAGAGTTTTTAGGGAAATATTTAACTATATAAAATAGATACAGATTGAATGTTTTAATATAAACTTCAATTCAAACAGTTTTCATTCAACCTAGTAGGGTAGAGATAACATGATTACAGGCTGTGAGTATTATACAGCTTCTATTGAACATCAAACACTAATCACTTTGCTTCTTATCAAGTCATGACTTCATCGTTAACGTACTTACCGCTATACAGAGCAAAATGTCACCCCTAGATAACTCGATAATTAATTAGTGTGATAAATTAATTAAGTTATAATGAAGATCATAACTTAATTAATCAGGACATAATGTTTCCACTGCTGCGACACAGGCCTATTTGGGAGAGGGAGTGGGCCGTAATCCATAACGCGAGCATATCAGTGCGGGTTGGTAGATGTCACATATTATTATGTCTTTGAATTTTTGGTTCATAGACATGCCATAACATTCTAACTACTCGTATGTATATAATATTATAAATTATGCGAAAGTAAGCTTGTTTGTTTGTTACCTTTTCACGCCAAACCACTGGACCGATCATCATGAAATTTTGCATATGTACGTTGGCAGGGGTAGGTACAGAAAAGGACATGGCACCTTTCATTCAGAAAAAAACCTGTTCCCAAGGGAAAGAACAATAACTTTCGACTGTCATAATTGTTATAGGAAGCTAGATGGCGCTACGTGTCTTTCGAATCATGATTGAATTATATTATCGACCAACAACCTGAATTGATTTTCAAAATCTAAACTAACTCGAGCGAAGACGCGGGCAAAAACTAGTTCATTATAACTTAACACATTGAAGGACACTGAACGCGGAGAGACAATAGAAGTTTTATTGTTATTACGTCGAGGGGCGTTAAGTGTTCCGCAAAGTGTTAATGATACGTCAAAATCAGAACTCTAGTAATTTAAAACGTTCAAAATCTAGTCACAATCTCATCTCGGCGACCAAAAAATTTCAAAAACATGTCAAAATGTAGGCAAATTAGAGGTATTTTTGACAGATTGAGACTGAGATCAGACTGTGAACGTTCTTAAAATTATGACAATTGCCACTCTGGTACCCAGGTATGGTCCACTATAAAAAAATATCATCGTAATTACGGGAAGAAAAATGTCGCTCGGCTTCGTTAAGGGTGGTTTTACACCCGTTATATTTAACTCAATAATGTAAAAATGCTTTTTTTCAACGTAATACCACAGTGTAGTCAGTAACTGATTACCAGTGGTTCATCGCCCATAGACATTTGACAAGACTTAAGAAATGTCAAAATTGATGACACAATCCCTTAACTTATTCACGAAAAACATTCGCGTTGATCGAATGCAACTACTGAGATAATATGATTATGTAGTTCTACAAGGCAGATGTGAGGGGGAACGCCGGGGGGGGGGGGGCTCCCTAGGAGGACAAGTGAAGTGACCTTATTCGTGATTGTCTTCAGAAAGGTCGTGTGCGTAATACTCGCAACCAGCGTGCGTGTCACAACTGAACGTAACCGAAGCAAAAGTAGTATGTAGGGTTCGTAGTATTACTCCTTCGAAACCAGTTACATCTATACTATCCATACCAATATTATAAATTCGAAAGTAACTCTGTCCGTCTGTATGTTACCTTTTCACGCCTAAACCACTGAACGGATTTCGATAAAATTTGGCAGAGAGATAGATTGCATCCCGGGGCCTTTCCCCTATAAAAACTATCCTATGTAAGTACATAGGATAGTTTTTATCCCGATATTCCCACGGGATCGACACTTATGCGGGTGAAACCGCGGGGCGCAGCTAGTAGTAGTATATAAAGCCTTCATGGAAACCAGTTACGTAGACGTATAAAAAACCTTTATGGAGACGAGTTGCGAAACCCCGGTTTCCGTGACAGCCGAAGCGGTAGTTTTTGCCTACCCCCATGGGAAAAAGGCGTGAGTTTATGTTCTCAATAACCTAAACATAAATTATCCAAAATTTACAAACATTCCTCTTCTAAGCGTATCAATGGTCAAAAGCTCATCGATCGATGGCAAAAGAAGTTCAAACATCTTTGGCCCAAAATTCAGCAAATATTCATCGAAAACTTAATTTGAAATCACATAAATAAACCAACATATTTTGTAACAAATCTCTCCAGCCGGCACCCTTTTAATTTCGCGGCGAAATCCGAGATTACTTCGTAGGTTCGTAGCAATCGTAGCCTCGTAGCGAAATGCTACGCGCCCCGCTACGCTCACGTAGCGTTCCGCCCCGATGCTGCTACGAATCTCGTATGCTACGGACATCCAATATTAGATGGAATGTGATTCTATTGTTTGTTTAGATCGGAATGTTGAAGTAAGTTCCCGTTTATAGTGGAACTGTGTTCTTTTATGCTTTGTTGCAGAGATGGGCAACGGATAAAATACCGGGTAGTTTATTCGGTAAATACCCGTATGGCAGGTGTTTTCATTATTTCTTTTGAATCTTTTTAGGGTGTCCTTGACGACTACGTCAGGGAATCGTGATCACCTTAAAAATATTACAACTAAAACATGTAAAAAAAATTGAAGTACCTACAGACAATCGGTTATAAAACTGGACAATCTACATTTTTAAGTCTTTTTTTTTTATCTAAATGTATTCAAAATAACTATAAAGACGGGAACACCCGGATATTTAGCGGGAATTATCCTGTTACCGGAATTAAACCAGGTAGAATCCCATCCCTACCTCCTTTGTAAGTTGCTGAGCTCTTAAGAAAAGTTTAAGTACTGCAGAGACGGTTGAAAAGGAGAAAAAGTTGGTTTAATGTAGCCTAGGTTATTTTCTTAAGCACTAAGCGATAAAAATGTATAGAAAAGACTTTGAAAGCACTTAACCTACTTGTTAACTGAATAGACTAAGAAGCTAGGTACCTACTTTATTTTCATGTTAACCCCCTTACTAATAAACGTTGTATAGCGTCTGTGTAGTTACACAACGCTTTGTCTTCTTTCGAAAGTCTAATTACTGACGACTGAAAGAGAGAAATCGGTGTGTAACTATTCATTTATATATATAAAATTCCAAGTCCTTTTTTTTTTCTCTTGCGGATGGGAAATCATCAAATGACTCCTCCCGCTCTGGGTGGAGCGGAAGGGAGTGTCAGACTCTTACTGACTAAAACCCACCCGTGTTCCTTCCTTAGCCCTTTATGTTCCGGGGCAGCGGTAACCCTTTCGGACCATACCGCTACCCCGGCAGGTTTCGGACCTAACGGGCCCCTTCCTTTATGCTGACATCTCTTTGGGGCGCGCGTGGAACATATATACGCGCCGTCCGGCACGGGCCTGGTCCTGATCGGACGGAGAGCTACCCATTACTCTCCGTCCGCAGGCCCGCGCCTACGGTGGCCGGGAGTCGTCACGCGGCTCCTGACGCCCGGAGCGTCTCCCGCGGCGGCTGGGACGTGAGGCTCTCTCCCTCAGCCATCCCAACACCTCCTTCGCTAGCATAACTGCTTCGCAGAAGGAGGTGACTGGTTCCCACTCCCTTTCACTCCGGACCATGGCTTGAACCAGGTCCGGACGCGAGAGGTCGCCGCCGCTGCCGATCGCCTCTATGAGGATACGGCGGTGCTCCGCCCAAGCGGGGCAGACCTTCACCGTATGCTCCACCGTGTCCTCAGGGCGATCCTCGCAATGGTAAATTTCAAGTCCTGACTGACTGATTGATTTAACAACGCACAGCCTAAACCGCTGGTCCTAGAGACACGAAATTTGGACGGTGTGTTCTTTGTGAAGAGTAGGTATCCATTAAGAAAGGGTTTTTCGAAATTCCACCACTAAGAGGGTGAATGGGATCAAATCAATCAAAAATCAAAAGTCATTTATTCAAACTAGGCTGAGAATCAGCACTTTTCGAACGTCAAAATTACATAAGACAGTCCCCCAAAACGCCCGCCCTTGGCTTGGGATGAGGGTGAAATTTCACGCGGACGAAGTCGCGGGCAGAAGCTAGTTCATCTGATATAATACGTTTATTAGTAAGGGAGTTAGTGTAAAGTTTTAATTCATCAATCTAATCTAACTAACCTGTATTGTCAAAGGACAAAGGCCTCCCTCCCTCTTTTCCACACAATTCTGTCATTTGTTAGTGCCGGCCAGTCCTGAATGAATTAATCATCATCTGCCTAGCCTTTTCCCAACTGTTGAGGTCGGCTTCCAGTCTAACCGGATGCAGCTAAATACCAGTATTTTACATGGAGCGACGGCCTATCTGACCTACACAGCCCAGTTACTGCGTAACACGACACCCCTTGGTAAGACTGGCTGTCAGACATTAGGGCTTCTGATTACCCGTAAAAACTGTCAAAGATTTAATAATGACAGCCGGGAGGTAGTTATCACTAGAAAGATTAACAAACAGTCTGAGCAAAATATTAGTTTTATTACTTAGAATCTGTACGCTATAAGCGAGGCAATAAGTCATCAGAATCTAGGCCACAAATAATACTAACACATATTGATATTATTTTCGAGACACAACGAATGATATAAAAACATAACGAAACGGTAACTCGTAAAGATGACGATGCTTTTGTTGCCAACATACTCGTACAAACTCTGATGAAATGAGTATATTGTACACTTTTACGAGGATTCATTTCGTTCGTTAGGTTGGTACTGGTGCTGCTTTGTTCATTCTTGAAATGTACAGACGCCAGCACATCAAGCTACCCGAAACTCAAATTTTCCCAATCAACTTTGAACCTTATGCTTTAGCGATAAAGTTGAAAATCTATTACAGAAATTTGACAGATTGTAGTAGCTTGATGTGCTGGCGTCTGTACATATTTGAATATTTTCTTTTTATGACTGTGTCTAATTTAAGCTTGTATTCTGGAAAAGGGTAGAAAAAGATAATAAAGTTTTAATTCCTCAGTAGCCAGTGTGTGGGCGTACAATCAATAAGCATCAGTGCTAAAACATGAATTACAAAAAACCGCCTTACTGCTTTGACATAAGAGCGCTATCAATGACAAATGGTAACTATGGACCAGCGGATGACTTACTACAAGCAAATAAAGGCTCAATGACACATGCCTGACTCGGATATCTATGTGCCTGACTAACTTGAGGATCGCACTAATCAATGAGGTGTTCGCAAAATAATTCGCATTAGCGACTATTAAAAACAAAAAGATTGGACGAAATCATTATGTATCTCATATTCTAGCTCTTGTTCACAACTTTGATCCTTAATAAAAAAATCGACTCATTTCTCGCTGAATTTGTAAATACAGTTCCCATATTGTAAGTACAGTCACCAAAGGAGATAAGTAACCAAGAACCGATGGATGTTTTCGAATAAAATTCAATTTAATTACTTAATAGAAAACAAACAGTTTATTTATCAAATTAAATTTCATTCGAAAACATCAATCGGTTTCTTAATAAACTTCAACTATATCCGACGACCCTGGTTATCTCCTTTAGTGAACGTACATTGTATGTATATGGGATCTAAGTATAATGTCTCCTAAAAGCATTTTCATTAGGCTAAAACGGTTAAGGTTACAGTCGCGGCGCACAAGAGTTCGAGTAGTTTCTCTCCTTTCATTAACTTTCTTCTTAACAGACATGATTAAAAATAAATTATGGCAACAACCATAAAACAAGCAATAAAAGTGACCATTCTTTTACTTCACGAAATTACTCCCACTACTCCAAAACCAAGTTATCTGCCGGAGACTGTACACAAGTTACCTAATTCTACACTCCTTTATACCAAAACCTAAAAGAGATGCGCATTAATTAAAACAAAAAGCCTGATACTGGCACCTCTAACAGTAATTGCTTCACACAGTTCACACCGGCTCCCTTCAAAGGGATGCCTACAAAAGATTTTCCATACGAGCGCATTCGAAACTTCTAAGAGTTCAACAGAGATGCGAAGTCAAACGTGATATTCAGTGTGATAGAAAATGGACTGTAATGTGCAGGTTTCTAAGATTTTTAAGTTTAGAAGTGTTTTTGCAAAAATAAGCTTTATTACCATTGGTTGGAGCTTAGTTTCGAATAAACCTAAAAAGTAGTGATACTCGTATCTCTTACTACAAGAAGCCTTTGTAATACTACGTAGTATTATATTATCTATGGTAATACTATAATCCGATTAGTGTGTACGTATGTATGTAGTAAGCAGGTAGGTGTAATACATATGTGGCGTTCCGTCACAGTTTGATTTATTCCGGTCTGATCCCCTGAACCCCCCCCCCCCCCCCCCCCCTCCAGCCCCCCCTCGAACCCCTGCTAGTTCGTCTTCTTGATGGTATGGAGATAATTACTCAATTCAATTACCTCAGCTATGCGAGTTAAGCAAGACAAACTTAGCTTAGCTCTTGGTCTAGAACCTGCTATATGTCCCTAGTTATATTGCTATGTCTACTTAGGGTATTGCAGATAACGGTATCGGTTCCAGACAATGGGACAAATTGATGCCATCGTGTGTAGGTATGTCGAGTTACTGAGAAATCTAGGTATTGCTGTAGGGAGAGACGAAAGAATATGTGTGGAATTATACTGTACCAGGAATTGATAAAGATCTCAAGATCAAACAGTGAGTTGACGACGTGTATAGAATAGAATAGAATTTTATTTTGCAAATATGGGTAATACATAATAGTTCTTAAGATTACATTTAGCTCAGCCACATTTTACCAATCGGCATGCAAACATTTGAAATTATTTATATCACTATTATTACACTTATTTAGATCAATTTATAAATTACTAGGTATTATAAAAAAAAACAAAATCAAAATGTCAGAAATCAAAATGTCAAAGATCAAAATGTCAAAAATAAAAAATGTCATAATACATCAAAATTTCAACAATCAAGATGTCACTAATTAAAAAATATTTTTCTCTGATAAGAACTCAGTTACACTGTAGTACGTTTTATCTACCAAAAAATTCCGTAATCTACTCTTAAATTGTGCTGTATTTAAAGCTTTCCAACTACTCGGTAATTTATTGTAAATAATCGGGGCCATGCAAGAAACGCTCTTTCGCATTAAAGTGGTTCGACATGATGGTTGTGTAGGTATGACACAGCAAGACCCAACACTCTAACTGTGGGTCCCTATAATGTACACACTTTTAATAACAATCCGAAGGTTTTTAAAGGTAATTGTTAATTAATCTCTTCACACATAGTATGTTCGTAAAATTCGTCTGCTCGACAACGTAAATGACGCAATGAATGTTGTTGAAATGTCAAAATGAAAGGCATTTGCCATTGTTAGTCATCATCACCAACTGCCTAGCCTTTTCCCAACTATGTTGGCGTCGGCATCCAGTCTAACTGGGTGTAGCTGAACACCAGTATTGTACAGACGCCAGCACATCAAGCTACCCGAAACTGTCAAATTTTCAAAATCAACTTTGAGCCTTATGCTTTAGCGATAAAGTTGAAAATCTATTAAAGAAATTTGACAGATTGTAGCAGCTTGATGTGCTGGCGTCTGTACATGGAACGACTGAGTAGATTGTATGTAAGTGTGTTACGCAATTACCTCACAGGTCTTCGTGTCATATAAAATCTATTTTTACTATAGATACTTCCAACGAAAGCTAGATTTAAGATTAAAAACATCCATTCCTGTTTCCAGGTGCAGTCAACAAAAGAGATAAGTATGCAGGATCGTCGGATATAGTTGAAGTTTAGTAAGATACCGATGGATGTTGTCGGTTGAAATTTAATTTGATAAATGAGCTGTTTGTTTTGTTTTAATAAAATTAAATTTTATCCGAGAACATCCATCGATTTCTTACTAAACTTCAACTATATCCAACGATCCTGCATACTTATCTCTTTTGTTGACTGTACATAAAAAAGGTTTAAAAGGAGTAGGTCGTGAGTATGTACGTGTGTGGCATGATTTTATAAAATCGGCCTGTGTCCCAACAAAGGGAACATTATAGGCCGATTGAAGGTAGCAGGACACTTACGGAAAGGAGGCGTCGTGTTAGTGTCCTGTTACCTATCCTGCCGGGGTAGCGAGATCGTCCGAAAGGGTTACCGCTGCCCCGGAACATAAAGGGCTAAGGAAGGAACACGGGTGGGTTTTAGTCAGTAAGAGTCTGACACTCCCTTCCGCTCCACCCAGAGCGGGGAAAAAAAAAAAGCGTCGTGTTATGAAGAAATTTCATTTCCGCAACTTTAGTGTCCTGTGTCCTTCCGCGCAAGTGTCTTTCGCGCAAAAGTCCATTCGCGGCAATGACTTTTCGAGCAACGAGCAAGTGTACCGGATCCGCCGATTGAGTTGTCTAATAAAAGCACTCTTCCTTTCTCCTACTTTACTGTGCACGACAGGGTTCACAATGTTCATGACTTTGTAAACCTACCACCTAATTTTACATTGTGAAATGCAATAAATGTATTGAGTATATGCTATGCTACTTAAACTTATAATAGCATAACTGATAACATATTTTTTCTAACCGCTCAATATTCTTTTATTCTCGTATTGCACACCAGATTCCGAGCTAACCTTGATACCAACGCATCTGGCATCGTGTGGAATGTTTGACACCGTATCGATCGTCCGACACCCACACTACACATAGTATCCTATGTCCTACACCCACACATAGGCATCCTATGTCCTGGATATATCGCGATGCAACCTTCAACTAGTTAGGTTTAGATCAAATGGAATCTTGTGTCCTTGGGAGTGTTGTTGACGTGTTAACTACAAAATGCATAATAATATTTATATGCGTAACTTAGCCAACTTGAGGGGCTTGGGCTAAGTAACAACAGCCGCAAGGGTCGATCGAACAGGTTAAGCTACCCTTGTCGCGGTTGCTCCGTGGATGGGTTACATATCAAGACGTGCATCGGAAAGCACGTTAACCCGTTGGTCCCGGCTGTCAATCGTGGATCTTTGACAGTCGTTACGACTACTCAGAAGCCCGAAAGTTTGACAACCTGTCTTACCAAGGGGTTATGGTATTTATTACCCAGTAACTGGGATGTGGATGTCAGATAGGCAGTCGCTCCATGTAAAATACTGGTATTCAGCTGCATCCGGTTAGACTGGAAGCTGACCCCAACATAGTTGGCAAAAGGCAGGCAGTGGATGACTTAGCCTAACTTATAAAAGGCGGGTTCATCGCCGCGCAATCTGTTACAATGGATTCAGTACTTGATTCTGGACCGTCCATTGAAATTATTCGTCGAGTATTTAAAAAAACCCGTCAAGTGCGGGTCGGACTCGCGCTAGAGAGGGCTCCATAGCAATTTGTAGTTTTTTTTTTTTTTTTTTGTAATGTAACTACAAACTTAAGGTTTTCGGATTTTTTCCTTTACTTGTGCTACATGACATTGCTTCTTGCCAAATTTCATGATTCTAGGTCAACGGGAAGTACCCTATAGGTTTTCATTTCGGAACATAAACGCCCGTATCTTTTAATTGCGTTAACTTAGAAGTTTGATTTTTTCACTGCTTCAAGGGATTGCAGCCCTGAGTATTTGATATTAATTTCATTACTTACATTATATTTGATAACTCTACGCGTTCCTGAGAAAAAGGGTCTTGACTGACGGACAGACAGACGGACAACGAAGTGATCTTATAAGGGTTCCGTTGTTCCTTGTGAGGTACGGAACCGTAAAAATCAGCTGTTTCCTCCAAAAGTCCAATATCTGCGCGGTCAAAATGTATGGAAGTTAAGCAGACGTTAATCATTAGTTAAAAAGCAACGTTTATAAATATACGCCAATAGTAGAGTAAAAATCGGAGTCACAAACAATTTTTTGGCGTTATGTTCAACATAACATTAGATATGACATGAGACCCATCACCCATACCACGACAGTAGGTAGGTATACCTCTGTCCCATCTTCCGGGAAACAGGATCCATTCATTTCGTCACCATTCCTTTGATCTGAGTTAAAATGTAGGTATATATATTCTTCGGACGTATCTCTAATCTCAAATCGGACTTCAAATCAACTAAATGAGATTCGTTCACGATTGAATATTTTTTAATATCGAGACCAGACGAATGGGAGCAATCTCAGATTGGGACTATTATAGCCTATCAATGTTTATTTATACTGAGGATTTATATAGATGGTATAGTGGGTAAGGCTTAATGGAATTCTAAATGGAATAGATTTTTATTAAAGCTATATTGGATTGAGATCCCTACCTTGTATAGTCCTTTGAGGGTAGGGTTACCATTTAGAAATTTGAAAAGTCCTAACAAAAAGCTTGACGTTTCAATAAAAGTCCGGACATTTTAGTCACAAAATCCAAACGTTACCCACTTAGTTATAGTGGTATGGTAGGCATGGTAGCTGAAAAATATAAAACTCGTATACCAGAAACTAGCGTAAGGTTTGATTATTTTACATAAGCAGCCTATAATGTTCCCACTGCTGGGAAACAGGCCTCCTCTCAGTGAGAGGGAGTGGGCCGTAATCCACCACGCGGGCCCAGTGCGGGTTGGCAGATGTTACATGTCTTCGAATTTTTCGTTCTAGGACATGCCGGTTTCCTCACGATGTTTTCCTTCACCGTTTTGAGAGCAGTGGTGATGAAATTATTTACACAAAGTAAAGCACCTGTTTGGATTCGAACCTACGACCTACAACTCATAAGTCGCGGCCGTTACCACTTGGCCACCATTGCTCTCTTGATCTGCTCTCATGATTATTTTACTTAAAATTATTTTTATTTTGAAGAAAATATTTGCAATACAAGATTTATTATTGATAAAGAAGTATATTTTGTTTTTAGATGAATGTGAAGTTAATATAAATTTTATTACTCGTATTCCATCTAAGCCAAAAAATCGGGACAAATTAAAGAGCAAAATCCGGACAACATTATTCTAGACAAATCCGGATGGATGGCAACCCTATTTGAGGGTGAATATATTTTATTTAGTTAAAATACTGATTACTGGAGAGCAGTTGTGACCCAGTGATATCGTCGACTTACGTGTTGTAGGTCGTGAGTTCGAACCCAGGCTAATTAAATGCACAAAGTAAAGTCAGTAACTTTACTTTGTGGATTTCATTTCATCACCACTGCTCTCAAAACGGTGAAGGAAAACATCGTGAGGAAACCGG
Source organism: Hydraecia micacea (assembly GCA_914767645.1). NCBI lineage: Eukaryota > Metazoa > Arthropoda > Insecta > Lepidoptera > Noctuidae > Hydraecia > Hydraecia micacea. Next base: position 5,467,942 of record OU611798.1, read on the forward strand.
CATGTACTAGAACGGAAATTTCTAAGACACCAACCCGCGTGGGTGTTGCAGAATACTGCTATCATTTAAAACGTGTCAGTAGATACTCAAGAGAACGGAACCTGGCCGTATGCGGTCGCTGAGGGTGACGGGGTCCGCATGGATTCATGCGGACCAACAGGAACTGGCTGGGGGAGCGTGACGAAATGCGCAAGCACTCCAGCACCCGGCTAAAGGTAGCAGCAGGACACCGTGTGGTTTTAGTCAGTAAGAGTGTGACAGACCCCTCCACTAACCCAGGGTGGTGGGCATCCATGAGAATTTGCACACGATAAAAAAAAAGTTACTCAAGAGAGCAGCAAAAATTTTAAGACACGTGACATCTACCAACCCGCACTGGTCCCGCGTGGTAAATTATAGCCCTATCACAGACAGGAGGCCTGTGTCCCAGCAGTGGGACCATTATAGGCTTTATAACTACTGTACTACTGTAAGCCTGTCTAGTGCCTATGTTGTTGATGTTTAGTTAAAACTCTGATCAGTTTGTCAATGATTATTTTAGGGACAAATTTTCTATATTTATTTTAATTGGTCGTCTTTTTTTTGCCTCTCAAGGTTTAATCGCCCATACCAAACGTTTCCCATCGTATTTAAAAAGTTAAATCGCAGAATCGCATAGAGTGATAGAAATGGTGGACGGTTTTTTCCGCGACAGAATGCCAAACAACAATTAAAATTCACTCTATCATTTATCCTTTCTTTTCTCAAGTAACTAAAGGTCACACATCATCATGTACCTAGCCTTTCCCAACTATGTTCAGGTCGGCTTCCAGTCTAACCGGATGCAGCTGAGTACCAGTGTTTTACAAGGAGCGACTGCCTATTTGACCTCCACAACCCAGTTACTGGGTAACACGATACCCTTTGATAAGACTGGTTTGTCAGATTTTCGAGCTGAACCGGAATGAGAAAGCTTATAGTGGATAAGCCAAAGTTTAAAACAGAAGACGAACTAGCAGGAGATCGAGGTGGGGGTGAAGGGGATCAGATCGGAATAAATCAACTAAACGGGGGCAGGGGCTAACGGGGTTAACTAGAGGTCATCTACCTTCAGAAATCCAGTTATCAATAACAACATTAACTTAAACATGAAAATATTCACAAACTTATAACTAACAGTGTCAGTCAACACAACAAAGTTGGACTTCGTTATAAATCCCGAGCAGCCATGAATGCGGTGATGAATTACTATAGTTTGTGTCCGCAGTTGCGCTCGCTTTAACTTTATAGTTTAGTTTTAGTTTTGTCACACAACCTCACGGCAATAAGGACCTAGTTTATAACCCCACAGTTAACAGTAACTGCTTTCGGACAGAGATTTAACTTTGTTAAGTGGGTGCTGTACAGTCAACAAAAGAGATAAGTATGCAGGATCGTCAGATATAGTTCAAGTTTAGTAAGAAACCGATAGATGTTGTCGACTGAAATTTAATTTGATAAATGAGCTGTTTGTTTTCTATTAATAAAGTTAAATTTTATTTGAGAACATCCATCGGTTTCTTACTAAACTTTAACTATATCCGAAGATCCTGCATACTTATCTCTTTTGTTGACGGTACGTGTTAGAATATACTACCATCATTTATTCTGTGTCAGTCAGCACCTACTTGTATATTTAGTTCGTGGTTAGTATTGAGACATGAGCATTCAACCTGACACTGTTCAATGCTGGTGTAATTTCTAAAGCATGCCAACAACGATCCTGTACCTCCACATACATCTTCACGTCACTTTAGGCAAGTATCATCTTGTGGCGCCACGTATTATGCATTTGTGAATGCACCTAATACGTGGCGTCCCCTGTATAATGTTTTTATAAGTATTTATTAGTTAGTCAGGAACGCAACTTTGATAAATGGCGACACGAAGCTACGATTTATGTGGCGCACATTCACAGCAGATTACGCACTAAGTCATATCACTCTACGAGCCACTTTCCTGCTGGGGTAACGTACACGATCCGTGGCGCAACCTATAGCATTCACTATGTAGCGTCCTTCTCTTGCTTGTCAACCGTCGCGGGACACGGAGTAGATTTAAGTCATTAGTTTATTTTGTCCCTGATAGTTTAATTAGTTATATGACTGAGTTAAATAGTGTACCTAACTTTAAAGTATAATACGTGTGTGGCAATCACAATATTATTAACTGCGAGTTGTAGTTTCAGTTCCGCTCTTCGTTCAGAACTTCACCTACAGTACGTGTGGGTCTATCTGGCAGGCCCCAACGAGATTTATCAAAAAGTGATAGCTTTTCATAAAGACATTATTTTTTGTACCTAAAGATATATCTTATTTATTTTCTTTAGGTACAAAATAATGTCTTTATGAAAAGCTATCACCTTTTGATAAATCTCGTTGGGGCCTGCCAGATACACCCACACCTACAGTACGCGTAAGAGGAGACATGTAGAATACCTAGCAATTATATCTCCAAAATCTCACAGATTCCATCCCAAAGCTTTTGAATTCGAGGCCTCGACTCTTAATTTGCAACTGTCAGTTGAAGACGAAGCCAATATTTCGGATTATTCCACTTTGCCCTACTGGCCGCCCCACTGCAACAAAGTAATGGTTTGTGTGTCTTCTATATATATTTTAGATCACATATTCCACGATCACCCGGTTTAGCAAACTGGTTCGGGGATCATTAGCCTTATAGGTAGGTACACTTTATGTATAACTAGCTGCGCCCCGCGGTTTCACCCGCGTAAATGTCGATCCCGTGAGAATATCGGGAAAAAAAAGTATCCTATGTGTTATTCTGATGTATAAGCTATATTACTGTAAAGTTTCATCAAAATCCATTCATTAGTTTTTGCGTGAAAGAGTAACAAACATCCTCACAAAGTTTCGCGTTTATAATATTAGTAGGATGATATGCAGCCCAACGTTTACCAGCAGTTGCTTTTTACGACAGCTGTTAGAAGAAATGGGGTAGCGTGTTTTATACAACCTACATGGTAAACTTGGCAAGATTTTGTTACAGTAAGTCGTATGCAGGCGTAATGTTTTATATTTATTGTTAGTTGCCAAGTAGTTTCGGTCGGTTGGAGTTTAGAATTTAGTTTAGTTTGTTGTACAACACTACGTTTAGAGGCAGTCCTGGGACAGATAAGTTTAAAAGGGACGGTTTAACTTTGTATAGACATGTTAATCTTTATTTGACAATTTTCGTTTGGACTTCAAAAAACGTCTAAACAAAGATAGGTCAAGGTTTCTTAGAAACACATCTAACTTCACTTAGAGCCTATATATATGTCAGGGCTAATAACCGAAGTGCGGCTACACCTAGGTTTAGCCGGCCGAAGTGCGGCTACACCTAGGTTTAGCCGGCCGAAGTGCGGCTACACCTAGGTTTAGCCGGGTACAACTAGGTGTAGCCGGCCACACGCGGTTCGTGTGTACTTCTGGTGACATCGGTTGCATGGTTGCGGTCGATCGATAGGCGACGTAGGATGCAAGAGCGAGCGAAGGGCACCCCGAGGTTAGGTTTGGTTACTTTAAACCCTTTACACAGAAATAGGAGCCCCGCCAAGTGGGGCTTCGTCGACGTAGGATGGACCTAGTTGTACCCGGCTAAATCTAGGTGTAGCCTCACTTCGGTTATTACCCGTAACATATATATAGTTCAGTATTTTTTTATTCCTTTATTACATATTTATTTACATATTGAACATTAAAAAATATAAAAAATAGTGGCCCCTCGGCATTAGGAATAGGGTCCAAGCTGCCGGTGGTAAGGGCTCTAGAGTGAGGAACCACCTCACAATGCTTGTCCAGGAGTACTGCTTTTTGAATCAAGCCCTTGACTCAGCCGCACAATGAGAGCCTCCTGAAGTGTTGGTCGAGGCTCTTTGCTATTAGGCACTGTGCTTGTTATTATTATTAATGTTTTCATTATTTGAGTTACGAGCTGGAACATCTGTGTGTAGCATAATTAAAAACTTTTGTTAAAAGTCGTTATCTAATCATGGCCAGGGTTCGCAAACATATACATATATAATAATGTATAGGAAGTGCTGGATCAATTAAATATTCCGCGGTAATAAAGAAATAATTTAAAAGTTTCCGTCAAGCTCCCGCTCGTATAACGGTAGTTTAAAACGCGAGCCACGTTCAACAACTTTGTTTGAAATTAGTTTTATCTAACATCCCCAACTTAAACGGGAAAAATGATATATAAAAACACTAAATAAGTAACTTAAGTAGTTTGTAAGCTTAAAAACGTTTTTCGATTAAAGTTTCCGAGTAACATACGAGTATTTTTTCATAACTAAGTATTATACCTAAAAAATAACGGGTGTCCACTTTGAAAACAACCCAATTTACCTAAGTTTCTATTTTATATTTTCATTATTAAAAAAGTCGTATCGTCTTACTCAGTAGCTGGGTTGTGGAGGTCAGATAGGCAGTTGCTCCACGTAAAATACTGGTATTCAGCTGCATCCGGTTAGACTGGAAGCAGACCCCAAAAATAGTTGGGAAAAGGGTAGAACGAAACGAAAAATAAAAATAAAGTCGGACTCGCAAACGAAGGGTTCCGTTCCACAAGGAAAAAAACGGCAAAAAATCATGTCTGTTGTATGGGAGCCCCCCTTAAATATTTATTTTATTTTAATTTATTTTTAAAGTGAATATACAACTAAATATTCTGTGAATATTTCAAACGTCTAAGTACCTGTTGCCGTTATTAATATCGAGCAAATAACAGCAAAAAAATGACGTTTGTTGTATGGGAGACCCCCTTAAATATTTATTTTATTCTGTTTTCAGTATTTGTTGTTATAGCGGCAACAGAAATACATCTTATTTTTTTTTTTTGATAACTGACTAAAAATTTCAACACATTGGGGTTCAGAATCATATACTGAAACCATGGTAACACAGGTTGCACTCGATGTCTCTTATCACAGACCCGAAACTTTTCTCAAGTGTGCTAACACGTCCGTAACCAAAAGTGGCCCTTCAATATACCAAAACAAAAAGGGAACAACGACCTTGAAACACTTCCGGACGAACGAGGGTCAAACTACATTGGCAATATTGCATTACTTACCTGAACTTGGCAACGAAGGTCAGACGGCTAACGTTCTGAGTAAAATAAGTTGACCTTTCATGGTTGAGGAATCAGCTGGCTTCAGTTAAAAGAGTATGGGTAGTTAGGCTAAGTGACTTTGGGTAAAGGCAAATAAAGAAAAAAAATCGGCCAAGTGCGAGTCGGACTCGCACACGAAGGGTTCCATACCACCATACAATATTTAACACTACATATTTTAAAAAACACTTCTTGTATGTGAGACCCCTTTAATTTTTAACATTTTTCTATTTTTATTATTTGTTGTTTGGTGTTAGGGTCTTCTGGCTAAGTAATTACAGCCACACAGGTCGATCGATCAGGTTAAGCTGCGTGCTTGCCGCGGTTGGTCCGTGGATGGGTGACCATCTTCACATACCAATAACCCTCCGTGCGTCGGAAAGCACGTTAAACCGTTGGCCCCGGCTATCATTCGTGGGTCTTTGACAGTCGTTATGGGTCGTCAGAAGCCCAAAAGTCTGATAACCAGTCTTACCAAGGGGTATTGATTACCCAGTGACTGGGTTGTGGAGGTCAGATAGGCAATCGCTCCATGTAAAATACTGGTATTCAGCTGCATCTGGTTAGACTGGAAGCTGACCCCAACATAGTTGAGAAAAGGCTAGGCGGATGATATTTGTTGTTATAGCGGCAATATAAGTACTCATTTAGTAAAAAATTCAACTATATCTACCTATTACCAGCTCGCTGACAGAAAGGACGTGAGGATAGCGGAAGCTTAGCAATAGGGTCCCGTTGGCACCCCTTGGGTACGGAACCCTAAAAATGCTACGGCTTTTGTCAACTTGACCTTTGCTACAAATCAGGCAGTATCTCCTTAGCCCTTTGCATGATTCTAGGGTTAGGTTAAGTAATTCTGATCAAAGTCTTGGAAAATTCTGTGAAAATGTAGAGAAAGCAGAAGCGTCACAGCATTTTGCTGAGCAACGACCTGTTCTTGCACAGAGATGCGACGCACCGTTTAATTTTTCTTATTATTGTTGTTTGTTTGTTACAAAATTTGTTGTTTTCCACTCTGCAATTGGCATTTTGTTTTTGTTTTGATTGTTGTTGTTTTGTTGTCATCTGCCAGTGTCGCGGGCAAATCACGGATTAATTTGTTTTGTCAATGTCAATTAATGTGTATTGTCTTTGGTACCTGGCCCCAAGCCTGGCCCTGACATCAAGCAATAGACAAAATTGTCAACATTTTATTTGCTTGAGTACGTGGCTTTTGACTACGTTGTACGTGTTATGTCTTATTTTTATGTTTAATGTACGTTTTGTTTGTGCAGAATAAACAATTTTACTTTCTTTTGTTTTCTTTAGAAATGTGACAGTTTTTGTCGACTAGACCATTTTTACAATTGAGAAAATAATAATTACGTACTACAGGGAACTTGATTGTTTATCACTACATCAATTTACCGTACGCAAAATACGCGCATTGACGTGGAGTTGCGGACACCAGCCCGTATTACGTATTACCTATTACCTATCAATTTACCGTGTTAGAGCCATTTCATACAACTGTTTCTGCACTGGGCCCGCGTGGTGGATTACAGCCCGCTCCCTCTCGAACAGAGGAGGTCTGGGTCCCTTCAGTGGGAACATTATAGGCTGATTATGCCTACAACTGTCTAAGAACGACAGCTGTCATTTAAATATACGGGCAACGAGAATTGGGAGGTCCCGTACTAATCCAGCAAGATCTACATTGTATCAACTGGATCAATCAAATAATTTTATTCGATTAAAACTTTTTTTTCTTTTTTTTTTTTCTCTCATGCACACTTGTTTTTCCAGCTCACTTTAGACATTGGCAGAATAGTCGACATCGGCTTTGCTTGCCATTTATTAAAAATAGAATAAAATAGAGAATTGGGAGTCAATTTAAACAATTAATTACCCTGACTTTACTTCCCCCTGCAGTGTAAAAGTACCTGTCTTACAGAAGAGGAAAGAGCAATAAAAAAAACTAAAAGTTACCGGCTCGTTAATTAAAAACTTTCCGGAAAGCCAAACTCTTGTCGAGCTGGTTACTTTTTAATAATGAACATTCTATAACCAGTTTTGCATCGGAATCGATGATTGCAGAATGTTGTTTTTATTGTATAAGTTTTTGTCACTAAGTAGGCGGGGAATATCATTTCAGCCGAAAGACGTCCACTGCTGGACATAGGCCTCCCCCAAACACCTCCACTTCGACCGGTTTTGTGCTTCTCGCATTCCTGCACGGGTTCCTGCGGCCTTTACAAGATCGTTGGTCCACCTTGTGGGAGGCCTTCCTACGCTACGTCTTCCGGTACGCGGTCGCCACTCCGGAACCTTTCGACCCCATCGGCTATCTGTTCCGCGTGGCGGGGTACGCGTAGGTTAAATTACAGGCATTTATAAGACACAGCGGCATCGCCCGCCTGAATGTCGGAAATTATCCCACAACGCCCTTGCATTGTAACACAACTGTCAAACAACTCATCAGTCTATCAAAAAATAGGTACTCTGTGCAACTCATTATGAAGTTATCCATCAAATGTCAGTCTAAGGTCAGAACAAATTATCATCAGTGTCATTTAATCTTTATCAAATTTTTAAACTTCAGCAAATAAAAAAATCCGTAAAAGAGGTCGATCATCAATTAGTTCAATTCGTTGAACTTAGTGGAATAGAGGTCCAAAACTTCTGTGTTGACTGTACACTTTAATCCAGAATAGGCTTGGTAGTGTAATTGTAAACGACACTACTGGTAGTGCGGCTAGTAGTGTCCTTGCCAAAACATACAGAAATGTGCTATTCAGACAAAAAGTAGCCTATGTCCTTTCCCAGAATGCCGTCTATCTCCTTGACAATTTTTTTTTAAATCCGTTCAGTGGTTTAGGCGTGAGAAAGTAACATACATAGACAGTTCCTTTCGAATTTATAATATTACTAGCTGCGCCCCGCGGATTCACCCGCATAAGTCTCGATACCGTGGGAATATCGGGTTAAAAAGTATTCTATGTGTTTTAAGAGCACCGTGGACTGTCGAATATCTCATCGCTCAACTCTATAACTTTACACTTAAAGTAATTAAGGAATTGAAATCATTTCCAACTTTTAAAACCCTATTAAAGCACAATATTCTGAATAATGTTTGAGTTGTAAGTTTTTACTGCTTTTATAATTTAATTTTAGTTTATGGCCCAGCGAAATCGTCGCTTATCTTAATTTTTATGTTTTTCCTAATAGGAGTGAATAATTGTATTATTTTTAACCGACTTCAAAAAGGAGGAGGTTCTCAATTCGATTGTATGCAGATTTTTTTTTTTTGTATTTTTGTTACGCGATATCTCCGGCAATTGCAAATCGATTTCATTTTTGTGTATGTGTCAGGGGTGGTCCCATATACATTTTACTAGCTTTGCGTGGGTAGTTATTGAGTTGTGAAAAATAAAAACGTTTTTACAAAAAACAAACAACTGACTTCCAAAAAAAAGACACAACGTCTCTTTTGGAAGTCGGTTGTTTTTTTTTTGAAAAAAGTTTTTATTGAGCGAATTAAATTGTCTTAAACTGTAAATCCCATCGGGCATATACCAGGCGGGTATATACCATAATATTATCGCAAAATACCAATCCCAATTTATTCTTCAGAATACCTGAAAATCAGTAACATATAGATCGTAATAGTATTCTCGCTCCGAGGCTACTGTCACTGTTAAATGAATTTATTCACCTTGAACACCGCCTTTGTACGATGTACAGGCATTACCTAGACGCAAATTGAATGTATTTACATGAAACAAATGGTAGTTATTACTGTAATAAAGAATAGTGAGAAATAATTCAGTTGGAATTATTATGATGTATCTCATTTGTTTGGCGTAGCGCGTAGCATTGTCGTAGGCCGTAGCATTCACGTAGCGCGTAGCAAAGCCGTAGCGGGGATTCCACATTATTTTACAAAGGTTTATAATTATTTTTATCATTAAACGGGTTAGACTGACAGCTGACCACAACTTTGTTGGAAAAAGGCTAGGCAAATGATGATGATCATAAAACGGGTTACTGTAAGCCAAGGTTTTGTTTCCTGCAGCGATTTTTCCCTCAGGCATCTGTTTAAAATTGTTAATTATTAAGTATGTTGTTTGTAAATACACAAAAAAAAATCCCTCCCCTCCCTTCCCTTCTTCCACTTATCCCTATCCAGTGCTTTTATACGCGTATAACAGCGTATTTCGATGTAATGATTGAAAAATTTCGAAGGTTTTATATCTTCCTTATCTTTCAAACACTCACAGATTCATTGCTTCGCATGGTGTAGATTCTACAGAATTTACAAGGATCGGAAGGAAATCTGTGGTCACTTGATCTATGCCTGATGTATTGTGTGTCTTTTAGTCTGTGCGAAATAAATGTATCTTCTTTCTTTCTGTCAAAATTAAAATCAAAATATTTTATTTCACATAGTATCTCTAAGTAGTCTGTGTTTCACATGAACCTACGTGGGTACTTACGAAACGTCAGAAGCTCCATTTCAAATCCAATTGCTCGTTTCCTATGGAGAAGAGCCGGCAAGAAACTCCACGGTTACTATTTAAAAAATAATTGGATTCTACAATGTTTTCAAATACGATCTACAAATTTACAGTCTACAAGGCCTGTAACGTTCTCACACTCACAAAATATATAAAAAAAACCTATTTAAACCAAATGACATGAAGACAAGACTTGAATCATCCATTTAAAGAAAACTTTAGCTAAGTAAACGCTTTTGTATCAACATACACGGATTATCAAGTGGAAAGTGCCTACATGCCAGTTAATTTCCTGTCCAGAGTGGGAACAGGAAATTTAGAACTCTGCATCTGCGAACTATTTGACCTTGACCTGACTTCTGGGACATACATGGACACAGGTAAACCAGAAAAGTTATGCGCTTCGGTATTCTCGTGTTTCCGAATCATAGTCCGCGCGGATCTAGTTGGGCGCGCCTTAGGTATGTGAGCGGTGGGACGGAGGGGCGGGGGCGCATTACTCAGTACGTGCGTTGCGAACCGCCACCTCACCCCTGTCCCAACCTTAGCGGCCAACTAGTTCCGCGCCTACTATAGTACTAACGTTATACCACAGATTAACCCCTCAGATGTGATGCCACAGAGTGCCTCAGACACTTAAGGCATCTAAGACAAGTAATGAGATTACTTCTGGCGCTGAAGCGCGGATTAAATGAATATGTGTTTTATTTTATTTGCTAATATCTTCTTCTATGTATATAAAACAAAGTCGGTTTAGTTTCACCATTTATAACTCAAGAACGGCTGGACCGATTTTTATGATCTTTTATTTGTTGGATTTGTCTTCGCCCCAAATAATAGCAGCGCTGCAACATTTATTTTATTAAATTTCGCAGCATCATGCTAAGATAGGAGCCTTTTGGCCTCGTACAGGGCTTCCTATTTTTTTTATTTTCTTTTATTTATTTATTTATTTATTTTATTATTTATGTACACACAGTAAAATACATAAAGAAATGACATAATTAAGATATGAGTACAAAGGTACTGCTTATTTCTTAAGAAATTTCTTCCAGCAGACCTGCGAAAGGAGAAGTAAAAAAGAAATGTAGACAATAGTGTGTGAGAACAAGAAGAGAAAAATATGAATGTGTGAAGCCTAAAACTAAAATATTAAATAAACCTACACATATAATGCAAACAAATTAACATAAGTATACTTAAATAAATACATAATGCTATAATATATAAACATATATATATATATATATATATATATATATATATATATATACACTCACAGTATAGAGGAAAGGTAATGCTCTTTTAATCGACACTTAAATAGAGAAATAGATTCTTTTTGTATTATTTTGTTTTTTATTTTTATGTCTTTAGTGTGTGAACTTCCTGTATGAGTCAAAATAAATTATTTTTCTTTCTTTCACATAAATAATCGAAGAACGTAAGAAAATTTGAATTTTGCGGACTACCCTTGCGTTTTTACTAGGAGAAACAAGTAATGCCAAAAAATTTATAAAAACTTAAAATAGTTTGAACAAATCTTCTAGTCTTGTTTAATAAAACAGTAGTGCCACGATTTATTGCGCATCTCGGAAAAATCACGTTAATACTGCCATCGCTACTAAATCAATTATCGGGACCCGTGCCGTCATGAGTAATACCCTAAATACGTTATTAAAAACATGAGGATAGATATCCTGGTGTTTTCATGTAGTTCGTGAGATGGTGAAAATTTAATGAAAGGACAATGGGTAATTTTGTATCGACCCCGCACGTAAAAAAAATTTTTTTTTGCCGTTTGGGTCTCACTGCTGAGTAAAGGCCTCCCTACTCTCTTTCAACCTCTCTCTGTCCAGAGCTGCTAAGGACCAATCTTTATCAAAGGAGTCCAGCTCATCCCGATATATAATAAATAATAATTAACTATTTGAATTTCAAAAAATGTCCATCATTAGCAAGTCAATAAGGTTTTAGAGGATATGTTAAATATTTCCCCTTATTAAATCTACCTAACTTCCTCACATATCTTTTTGTCTAAGAGAATTCAGACATGCTTTTTTAGTTTTAATTGAGCGCCATGAGGGCGGCAACAAAGAACTTTAGTGTCCGGGTACGCTCTCACCCATTTTCCTTTTCAATTAGTTTATAAAAGTCAATTTTTTTTTTCAAATTAATAACAGTTTTTTACTAAATGCTTATGAAAGTATATACGGTACTTACTTATAACAAAAACACAATTCTCAAAATGCTTGTCTGTTTGTTCCGGCTAATCTCCGAAAAGGCTTGACTGATTTTGGCGGGACTTTTACTGGCAGATAGCCGATGTTATGAGAACTAACTTAGGAATGAGAATTAGGGAAAAAAGATTCTTTCTTTTCAATGGAGGAGTGGTACCTACACGTTCTCTAAGCGACAAAAGGAAGTCGCGGGCGCAGCTAGTAGAAGATACTTTTAATGGGTTCCTCTAGTCGTGCCATATCAAATACATAACGTTTAAAGTACGAAATAATAAGATGAACAAACTTAGTTCAAATCTTTGCCACTAACCCCCTTACTAATAAACGTATTATATCAGGTGAATAGGTAGTTACACGCCGATATCTCTCTTTCAGTCATCAGTAATTTGACTTTTGAAAAAAGAAGACAAAGCGTTGTGTAACTATACAGACGTTATACAACGTTTTTTAGTAAGGGGATAAGCTTTTCGTCCGCGTGAAATTTCAGACCCCAGCCAACCGCGTCGCATCACGTCGCCACGCCCGCGCTATGACTTCGTTTTCTTTTTGCTCGGATCCTAGGGTCGTAGCGTGATGTTAAATAGCCAATAATCTTCGTCAAGAATTGTTAGAAGGTTATAGGCTATTGAATACAAAGCATTTTTCAAATCCGACTAGTGGTTCAAGAGATTAACGCGTTCAAACAAACAAACTCTTCAGATGTATTATAAGTAAGATACCTACCTCATATACCTATGTTAAGAGTGCAGAGGCCAACAGACAGAGAATGGCTTCTATAATGACAACATTCCGACGAGTCTCTGTCTTTGAACTTTAACTTAAAGACGTGTTCACACTCGTCTAGTGTTTACAACCGACGCGCGACGTTCTGATATTTTTGTTGCGACGTTGGAGGAATGGTATACAAAAAATGACATTTTTATTACCTGTTTAGGTTTTTTTCGTGTAGATTTTTCGTCTATAAAAGATAATGTACTTTTTATTACTCGCTTATGACAGCCAACTGCTCTGTTAGTCTCGAGGTCGCAAGCGCGACTGCTGATAGTGGGGTCAGGTAAGTGTTATTGGGTTTTTCCATTAGGAAGGATGTTGGCTGTGTGTTACCCCCGTGCCTCGGAGAGCACGTAAAGCTGCTGGTCATGCGCCTGATCTCCCTCCGGTCGTGTCGGATTGCCGTCTCATCGGACTATGAAAGTGTGGGAAGAGAGAGTGCACCTGTGTCTGCGCACACACTTGCGCACTATAATATCTCCCGCGCCGAAGGCTAGTCTAGTCTCCGTTGAGATTTGCCATGATCATCATCATTTCAGCCGAAAGACGTCCATTGCTGAACATAGGCCCCCCTAAGCACCACCACTTCGACCGATTCTGTGTTTCTCGCATCCAACGGGTGCCTGCGGCCGGGTTCCTGCGGGTGATTGGCCGCTATGGCCGAAATACGGTCTAGAGAACTATAATCAGCATGTAGGTAATGTTCCCACAGCTGGGACACAGGCCTCCTCTCTTCGAGAGGGAGTGGGCTGTAATAATCCACGCAGGTCCAATACGAATTCTTGCAGTACTGGATTTTATGACAGTCAGAATTTTACAAATAAATAATACTATTCCTGCTTTGTGTCGCTTTTGTGTTGTTGTGTGCATTTTGATTTTTAATATTAATATTATTATAACTATAATGCTTTATACCCGTTTTCACTGCTGGCCTTTCAATCCTCGGTTCAGCACCGAAACTTGAATATCCAGCAGTACGCTTTTATTTAGGCACTAATTTAGGTATCATCTAGTATTAATAGTTTCCTAAAATTAATATGATAATAACTTTTATAACTCGTATTAAAAAGTGACTGTTGTTAAAGTTAAAGTAAGTTATTTGTGGCGAGAAAATAAACAAATTATTTAACTCAAAACTACCACTGTTAAAGTAAATGAAAATATTCCCACGTTTTTTGCTCGTATAACTGCTAATGCGATGTAAACACGCTATTAGCGGGAAATTCGCTGATCTTAAGGAAAGTTACTTCCAAAACGTTCTCATTTTATGGCTTGTTCGAAAATCCCTTTGCTAAATCTCAACCTTATTGTCAAACAAAATGTACAAAGAGGACTCGTAAAACATAATATTATTGCAACTTTTTAGAATATTTGCTGTGTGGTTTTGTTTTGACTAGCAGATGTAGCTATGTCAGCAATGGCTTTCATTTTGACAGTTCAACAACATTCATTGCGTTATTTACGTTGTCGAGCAGACAAATTTTTCAAACATATGAAGCAATGGATTAGCAATATCCTTCAAAATCATTCAGATTGTGACTGATATGTGTTACGCAATTAGGGTCTTGTAACACAACGTTGCGTCATAGAAGCTCATCAGCAATTTAAAAAGACCGCAAACATTTTGAACTGTTCTCTATTCTATTTGCAAGTTTCCATTAAACAGCCGTCTTAAAACGTTAAATATTATCATCTATTTTCATTCCAGTGCAGACTTAAAATGTGCCTGGAAAGTTAACTAAACAATTAAACTAGCCAAAATGCAGGAAAGCCGCTAACTACACCTGCGTCTTTGCCTCCGTTAATTAAGTAGATTTGTTTGTTTTCTGAGATATAAAGTATCTTACGTGCTTGCCAAAATTACCCACATTATGCAATGTTGCTGCAAGAGTATTTTTTTTAGAAATCGATTCAATAACTTTAGTGTGATTGAAGGTCATAGCACACATATCAACTCGGAAAGAGATCCTCACCGTATCAGCTTGAGCTATTCAGTATTCTTTGTATGAAACTCCCTACTGTAACGCCCACTATTCGGAATCGTAACGTAATCGCCTCGCCGCGGGACAAGCTCATGAACCGCGGCGATACGGTTACGATCCCTTTCCGAGTTGATATGTGTGCTATGACCTTAAATTATAATAAGTAACAGCATGTATCAGAAAGGTGTGGTCATATTGGTTTGGTTTTGGTGTGGCCAGTACAGCCCATCAAACTGAACAAGAACGATTACGAACTTCACCTAAGTTTTCATGGTATTGATTTTTACAGGTCAGATCAACTGGTCTTAAAATAAAATAGTGAACTTTCGTCAAAAAAAATCCTAATAAGATTAGACATTCTAGATACACTTACCACTTATCATAATTACGACCAGATTTCTCTGAACTATAAATCGCTGATTAAATTACAACGATAAACTCTCTAAGGGGTAAAATATTACTCTTATGGTATCATATTATGGATCTAAAAATAGTCTAATTTAAGAAGAAATTGGAAGCTCCCGACGCGTTCTCGACACAGAATAATATCTACAGAAGGTCAGCTTGATACAGCCCGATTGAAACTTTATGGCGGCTCGAAACATTAGGCGAGTCGCTGAGCATTAACAAATTCACGTGTCAGTGTGAATGAGGGGTGAGGTACTGCGCAGCGAGAAGCGCACTTCAAAGCCGGAATAATGTTAGACGTGAACTATACAATTTAACACTTTGCGGGACACCGACGTAATAACAACAAATCTTCTATCGTGTCTCGTTCAGTGTATTTCAATGTGTTAACGAGTGAAATGAATAACAGGAGCACGAACACAAAGACACTTCACGATAAACTATCTCATCTTTTTACTCCGATAAACTATAGCCGTAACAGCGGGCTAATTGCGTAACACACTATCAGTAGCAATGGCTTTCATTTTGACAGTTCAACAACATTCATTGCGTTATTTACGTTGTTGAGCAGATCCATTTTTCGAACATATGAAGCAATGGATTAGCAATATCCTTCAAAATGATTCAGATTGACATTGATATTGTTACGCAATTAGGGTGCTGGAGGCACAGATTGTTCACCCTGCCTCGGAGTCGAACCGTCGCTCGAGCCTAGTCTCCTGTCCTCTGCACACTCACTGCGCTGAGCGCTCAACGCTCTCTTGGGCGCTACTGTGATGAGTTCGCGGACGAACGGAAAAAGATCTTGTCAGTATGTCTGGAGTATTGTGAGATGAGCGTATGACTATTGTATAGTTAAATTGTATACTTTATGTTTTTAGGTATACTGTCGCCTTGGCCGTTTTAAGTTTAATAAATAGACACGTGCAGTTAGCAACGAAAGTCGATTACAATACTTTTTAACATAGATAAATATACACAAAATAATTCGATGTGTTTGATATACTGCTTTTCAGCATTCCCAGCTAAGAGACCCCGACTTTTTTTAATTATTTTGCTCAAAAATCTGAAGTGTTCAGCGACTGCTGACTGTACGTATGGCGATCTAGTTTAAATCGTGAGTGCGCTTGCAATCGCTGAGCGTAAAGTGTGTCAATGTGTGCTTGCGTTTTCCCTCGTTGACCTACGGAGCTGACCTTCTGCAGCTATCTATTTCATGACATCGACCACAAGTCGGGTGCGCCACGATCACTCCCGAGCGGGCCCAAAGAGCCCCGACCACGTCATTTAAACTTATCCCTTTTCTAATTTGTGGAGGGAAAACTATTAAGAGGCTGAGAAAACGGGTTGGTTCGCATATAATTATACTTTTGTGTAAATTGGTGTGGATTTACTTCGTTTGTTAGGGATTTCTATTTATTTCGAAGAGTATTTGGGTACCTTTTTTTATCCTGTGTTTGCTCAACGTAACTTTGAAACAAAACGAGCAAACAATGTAAAAGAGAAGAAAGATTAAGAACTAAATATTTTTCTATTAATTTAAGGGCTAAGTCAGCTCTGGCTAGGTGGCTGCTAGCAGCTTCCCGAGAATCGAGCTAAATGCCATGCAATTGGAGAGGCCTATGTCCAGCAGTGGACTGCTATAGGCTGATGATGATGACGATGATAGCTAAGTCATAACAGCCGGACGAGTCGATCGATCCGGTTAAGCTATATCTTTACATACCGAAACCCCTCCGTGCCTCGAAAAGCATGTCTTCATTCATGGATCATTGACAGTCGTTACGGGTCGTCATAAGCTCGAAAGTCTGAAAACCAGTCTTACCAAGGGGTATCGCATTACCCAGTCACTGGGTGGTGGAGGTCAGATAGCCAGTCGCTCCATGTAAAATACTATACCCCAACATAGTTGGGAAATGGCTAGGCAGATTGATAGATTAGTTTATATTAATTTCTACAGTTTTAAAATAACGACTATGTGGAGCCCTGCCACAGGTAGAAGGCATCGCGGCAGACCTCATAGAAGGTGGAGGTACGAGCTGGACAAAACAAAACTTAGGTGAAGTGAGCTTAAAGTGAGCTGTCAATATTGTCAATCCCTGGCGTCAGATGGGATGACAGCTCACTTCACCTACGTTATCACGGTGATCTTTTTATAGAATAGCACCGCTGTGAGTTTAAAGTGAGCTGTCATTAGTGTCAATCCTTAGCATCAGATGGAATGACAGCTCACTTCATCAAACTTCTCACGGTGAGAACCTAACAGAATGGACCGGTCAGAAGCATGGAATTAGTAAGTAAGTTGTAAGTAATTGTATTTTTTTTATTAAAACTAACTTTCCTAAGAGGCTTACTTAGGAATTTTTTTCGGGCATTTATTGCGCGAGAACTTTCGGAATCAAATAGATCTCTTAATCGTAGTCGTGTGCCGAAATCATGAGAAGAAGTTTCAGCTGTCCTGTCAGTGTCACCAAACCTTTGCGATTGCCAAACAATCTTTTGTTTTAACGTTTTGTAGGAAACCAAAGTACAAAACACCAAAGCATAAAACACCCAAGGTGTAAACCTAGTTTGGAAGCCTGGGGGACCTATGTTTAAGACACCTGTATGTTCTAAATGTAATATTTTTAACAATGCTGTGAATGTTGAAACAAATAAATTATTAATTTTGCTTATACATATTTGAATTAAGAATTTGATATCATTTTCAAGTTATGGAACAGCAAACTGAATGTCATTCTTAACAAAGTTCAAATTTCATTGCAACCAAAAATTTATTAGCACCTTTTTGTTACAAATGGTCACTCAAAAATCAACTCATGGCACTAAAGTAGATAACTGATTCAGTGGCGATGGAATGTAAATTATGTGAGATTATTTACACCGCTATAGCTACAAATTTTTTTTTTCTTCAAAACGAAGTTAAAGTATTCTTCCTTCTTATTGTTATTTCCCCCACGTTCTTCTATCATAACAAAACAAACCATAGACGTCATCTTAAAGTTTTACCCAGTCTTTACTGACGTGCATACCTAAGCGTAAACATCATCAGTCTAAAATGTTCCCACTGCTGGGACATAGGCCTCCTCTCTTCGGGATGGAGTGGGCTGTAGTCTACCACTCTTGCCCCGTGTGGATTGGTAGATGTCACTTGTCCTCGAATATTTGGTTCTAGGACTTGCCGGTTTCCTCATGATGTTTTGCCTGGGTTCGAACCCACGACCTACAACTCGTAACCAACACACGCACAAGGCCACCACTGCGCTTTTTCTTCAAAACAAAGTTAAAGTAATCTTCCTTCCAATTCTTATTTCGTCCACGTCCTTCAATCATAACAAAACAAATCAAGAATGTCATCTGGAGGTTTTGTCCCAGTGTTCACTGACGTGGATGTCCCCACGTCACTGAACACTGGGACAAGAGACGTCCTAATAAACATAATTACGGTTTGAAACTCTTCCTAATGACCGTTTCATGGATGGAAATTACCATTTTTAGGGTTCCGTAACTCAAAAGGAAAAACGAAGCCCTTATAAAATCACTTCGTTGTCCGTCTGTCTGTCCGTCTGTCAAAACCTTTTTTCTCAGGAACGCGTGGAGTTATCAAGTAGAAATTAATATCAAATACTCAAGGCTGCAATCCCTTGAAGCAGTAAAAAATCAACCTTCTAAGTCAACACAATCAAAAGATACGGGCGTTTATGTTCCGTTTATGCCCCATATTTTGACACTCGTGAGGGAGTCAAAACCTATAGGATACTTCACGTTGAACTAGAATCATGTTTGGCAAGAAGCAATGTCATGTGGCACAAGTACAGGAAAAAATCCGAAAACCGTAAAGTAGTTACATAACAAAATAATAATAATCCGTGACAAACTATTTACATACCTACAAACTTGTACGAAACCCTTGGTGCGCGAGTCCGACTCGCACTTAGCCGATTTTTTATTTCTACGTTTACAGGGCCGTATTAGGACTCAAAGGAAATATACTTATTACTTATTTTTCTGAAATCGTGAAATTGTTTTATACATGAACCGATACAAATCTTCCCTTAGCCCAATTATTTGAAGGTTTGCAATCACATTACTTGTAGGTACCAAGTATGAAGATACGAAGTATTGAATCCACTATTGTTTCGGTTTCGGTGTAAGAGAGCGAATAACACGAACCAACCAACCACCACCAATTCATTGTGTCTAAATGATTTTTAGTTTGTTTTAATTGATCTTGTACTAATTATTTCGTAATTTATGTTATAGGTATTTTGTACCGATCTTTATTTAATCTCGTTTTTATTAAGTGCTTATCATTGAAAAACTTGTAAACGCCCTTCCAATTTCATATTGTTTAGGAACACTGTATAAATTTGCTGTAAGTTTCTCGGATAGAATAAAATAAACCCTTTTCACAATAGAGCGGTGGATGGTTTGACATTTCATACTTGTAACTATACAAAATCTACTTCTTAATATTATTATGACCGCTTCTACTTTTTTAATAGATCTCGCCAGCCTGAAAATATTAAAACTTTTTCATATTTAAAAAAAATATTTATAAAATCTGTAAGGACTAATATTCTTTTATAACTATCTACTATAACTATAAAGAAAGTAGCCTGTAATAAAAAATATAAAATTTCATGTAAAGATAATTTTCCATTTCTCCACTAACTAATTTATGAATCCACCCCAAGTCCGTCCCTGTTTTAAAAGGAATTTTATTACCGAACCGTCAGATGTCTTGTTAGCTAAAGTATGCCGCGAAGTTATTTATGATGAAGAGAATTCCTGAGGTATCCAAAGTGAGAGTTTGGCGATAAAAAGCCAGGTATAATTCAAAGATTTATATTTTATTCAAAGTGCTAGGTTTTTGAGAGCAGTGGTAGCCTAGTGGAAACGGCCGGGACTTACCAAGTTTACAGATCGCAGGTTTGATCCCTGGCAGTTTACTTTGTATAAATGTCATTACCACAGCTTCCAAAACGGTTAAGGTAAACATCGTGAGAAAACTGTCCTAGAACCAAAAATTCGAAGACATGTGACGTCCACCAACTCGCACTGGGCCCGTGTAGTGGATTGTGGCCCACTCCCTATCACAGAGAAGAGGCTTGTGTCCCAACAGTGGGAAAATTACAGATAATTGGTTTTTTATATAGAATTGTTTGCGGGTTGATGGTGTATTTCCGTGATATGTTGCGTTTAATATTGGTTCGGTTGCCAACAAAGGGCTCTAATCAAATCATTTGTAAGGCTCTTGAACAACATAACATCACGCCTTGTATTCCGCGAAGGGTTAGACAGAGGTGTACCTATAGCACACCCACATTTCGCCAGTTTTGCTTAAGGGGACTACAGGACCTAAATCCAAAAAACGCAAGTTTTAGAAGCACTAAAAGTATATGATCGACTATATTAAACAAAATCAGAAAAATATATGATATTCTTCAGGATATAAATGCTAGGTTGAAAACATAATATAACTAATTTGATGCGATAGAAAAAAATCATGAAGACACCTGTCCTCTAAAAACTTTCTTTTTACAATAAAAACCATACTAATATACATACAATCATTCTGATTTTTTGTCAGATTATTCTACAAGCAACATACTAAAGCACTAGTGTTTTAATTTAGTCCGAACAATAGATTTTTTGTAAATAGATAATTGCTTCATATTTTGCAATAAATTACCAGAGTTGTGTCATCGCGCATCTGTTTCTTTTCTATGCAGTCCGACAGTGACCGCGCTTTAGGTCATGTAGTCCCCTTAAGTCCCATGTAATAGGGGGCGAGCCTATTGCCATCCACCGGTCACAAATCCAGACTCCGGCTGCTGCTGAGAAGTTCCAGATGGAAAAACCCATGAACACTTTGCACGACGCAGGAATCGAACACAGGTCCTCGTGCTCAGGAGTGAGGGCGCTTGCTCTTGAACAAGCTTCCCATAAGTTACTGATTAAAAGCAAATAAATATTCGGTAATTCTTCTTCTTCTTAGCGTCTCGATAGCAACCTAAATGTACCTACTCGGCCCAGAATTCGGCTACTTGTTTGGTAATTTAGCAATTAATAATAATAAGTTAAGTTAATTATAAGCCCGCATCGTTAGGAGGTTCCTCTCTGGAGCCCTGACCACCGGTAGCTTGGACCCTGTTCCCGATACCGGTGGGCTACCATTTTTTATCTTTTTACATGTTTTTTTTTTATATTTTTTATACCCTAATATTTAAAAATATAATTTGAAATAAAGGAAATATACATTTATTGATCCAAAGATATATATAAACACAGGTTGTATACTAGTTACATGCGAAGACTTAATCAACTAACAATGGACACAAGGCAGATGCTCCATGTAAAATACTGGTATTCAGCTGCATTCGGTTAGACTGGAAGTCGACCCCAACATAGTCGGGAGAAGGCTAGGCAGATGATAATTAACAAAAATTACTTGTCGAAAGAAATGGAGTATTTTATTGACTTTTGTTGGGTTATTTATATTATATATTTTATGGGCTTTTTATTGACTTTTGTTGCTCACTTTGCGGGCAAAATGTGTTACAGTACACTCATTTTTATGGAATAATGTTCTCTATCAGCAATTTTTAATATTTAATTTTCTTTTACGCAAAAAAATAAAAGGTAGGATTATCTTACCTGACATAAACAAATATATAAACACATAACTTTACCTTCAAAATCTACTTACAATCTCAATATCCAGCAGTTTTCCCTCCATTGAAAATATGTTAGGCAGGCACGTCTATAAACGAAAAGGGTAAATATAAAACTGACGTAAATCGACCCTACTCTAACAGTATTATATTTTATTACTTTGCAGTTCTTGAAATGTTTGTCTTTTATTTTATGTTTTATTTATTTTTTACGATAGTCCAAATATTGGCGATATTTTTCACAAAGGTTAGGTATTTAGACTATGTAGTACTCTCAACAGGCGTGCGTGTATGACCAGCGGTGCTATTCTGTAAAAAGATCACCGTGATAACTTAGGTGAAGTGAGCTTAAAGTGACCTGTCATTCCACCTTTACTAGGGATTGACACTATTGACAGCTCACTTTAAGCTCACTTCACCTAAGTTTTCACGGTGAGATTTTTACAGAATAGCACTACAGGATGTATGAACGTAAACGAAACAAAAGGAGTATGTAAGGATCGTAGCAAATAGTTGTAGTTTCTGCCTACCCACTCCTATGAGAAGAAGGCGTGAATCTATGTATGTATGTATGTTACATTTGTAATGTTACTTTTATCTCATCTTGTAACATAACTAACCCTACATAACTAGTTTAGTATTATTTGAACATTGTTTTCACCTTGTTAGTATTAATGTCATCACCCATTTAGCTATACCTAGTTACCTACTTACTAACCTCATCTTTTTCTCCCTCGGGAGTATGTTCGGGTCAATCACCGAACAATAATAAACATGTCAGCGTAATTGCGACACCTCGCTTTATGCCTTGAATATTTTATGTTATTACCTAAGTAAAACAGTCAGTACGTTTTCGGATAGGACTCAATCTCATCTCATTCATTACTTTTAAGTGTTATTCCATAAATTTGTATTACTGAAACTGTCGCCGCAGGAGACACCCTGGGCGTCGGGTTTCGCCAAGCCGATTTCTGGCCACCGCAGGCGCGGGCTTGCGGACGGTGAGCAATGGGCAGCTCGCCGTCCGGTATTGTGTTCCACGCGCGCCTCAAAGAGATGTCAGCACTAACTAACGGGGTCCGCTAGGGCCGATGCCTGCCAGGGTCGCGGGTTGTTCGAGAGAGTTACCGTGGCCCTTGGCACAGGCAACTGAAGGAACACGGGTGCGTTTTAGTCCGTAAAAGTCTGACATGCCCTCCCGCTCCCTCCAGAGCGGGAGAAGTTATTTGATAACTTCCCACAGAAAAAAAAAAAGGATGGGAGCAGGTGGCGTATGGGAGGAAGGCGTGAGTCGTATGTACTAATATTTTTACGACGAGGCGCATATCTTTAGTGGATACCTTAAGAGTTCTGCATTCGGTTTCCCACCCAGTGGAGGCAAAAGTCGGTATCTTAGGCAGTAACACGGGCTATTTATTTTTTCCCTTCTAACAGCTCAATACTGGAGTAGCAGGAAGGGTAAACAAAATTAACGGTATTACAACTGGTAGTAAGATTGGTAGTAACTAGGGCAACAAAGGAATATATTGCTTTTTACTCCAATTCAAAAATATCCTACTTCCTACTAATATTATAAATGCGAAAGTTTGTGAGGATGTTTGTTACTCTTTCACGCAAAAACTATTGAACGGATTTTGATGAAACTTTACAGTAATATAGCTTATACATCAGAATAACACATAGGATATTTTTTATCCTGATATTCTCATGGGATCGACATTTACGCGGGTGAAACTGCGGCGCGCAGCTAGTCATCAATAATGCAAGCTTACTGCGATCGTCCAAATCCATACTGACATAACATTCAAAAGAATAAAATATCCAATAGGGATCGACAGAGCTCACTCTGCAATGTGTAGCTTAGCTCTCCGTCTTCGACACAAAAGGTTAAGGAACGCTACCAACTCTTTGGTAATAAAAGTGCAAACGTTTCTACTTTTGTAACGCTATCTCGATATTTATGATCGTGTTCAAGTCTTATGTTACTAGTATTCATTAGTAACATATTCATCTGTATGAAGAAGGTGCATTTTCTGATCCATTTGTTAATATTTTAATCAGATACATTTGGAACAGACCATACATATTTATTTTAAGCTATAATTTGATTTTGAATAAGTATACCTATTAAAATAAAATCAATGAAGTCTTTAAAAAAAAAATATGGTAGGTACTCACAAAAATTATGGTACTTTTTTTGCTTGTTTTTAATCATATTTTAAAGCCTTCTTTCGTCAGACTATATAACCCAGAAACTGTAAAACTTTTATTAAAATTATTGTCATAAAAATAATCCATCTAGCTTTGCGAATAACAAGGAAACCTCTGAAGAAAATCTTTGTAAAGAGAAATAAACACGAATATTAAACCAAAGACTCTAATTCGTTGTACAGTGATTCTAGGACTTTTAATATTAGCTTCTTTCTTGATAAAGAACATTACTCGCAAAAGAAATACCTTTCTTGAAATGAGAACACTGCTGCGCTAACAATCAGAGTCGGGACACTTGCAGGGAAGCGTATTTTCGTGAAAAATTTCTTACATTCTAAGCGGATACTACTGGAACTTTATTTGAAATAAAAGCGTGGTGGATTACGGCCCGATCCCTCTCACCGAGAGGAGGCCTGTGTCCCAGCAGTGGGAACATTATAGGCTGATTATGTAAGACATAACAAATTGGTGGAGCAAAACTTGATACCTACTGAAATTGTTTTTATTAAACTATTTCAATTTAAACTTTTCATGTTATGTTATTTCAATTTCAACTATTTCAATGTGGGTGTACTGTTAGGTCACTTCTGCCTCACCATTCGGGCAATTCAGGCGTGAGGGTATGTTTATATTATGTCGATTTCTGCTCCACCAATTTGGTAAATACACACATCAAAAGTGTCTAGGGATCAAGCATTTTTATGCGGATTTCTTGAGATTGAGATGTGGCTTTGTAATAAATTTATGATTTTATAAATTTATATGGATCCTTTTTGGTGCATTTCATAATTTGAATCAGGAACTGTGAATCAAATTCGAGTAAAAGATGAAAATCAGCTGTCAATATTTTCCCTATAAAAACATACAACGCATTGAAGACATTATTAGTGCTACTGTTTCCCTACTACTGATTAAAACCAACGTTATTATGGAGCGGCGACGTCATTTAAGCAGGGAAGAAATGCTCAGAGCCGTGGGAATGATAGAAGCTGGTTCCCGGCAACGTACTGTGGCTTTAGCTCTGAATACAAGTCAGAGTGTTATCAGTCGACTTTGGACACGTTACCGAAGCACTGGTACCGTGGCTGAGCGCCATGGAGGACGGTATCGCTGCACCACACGGAGACAAGACCGATACATTCAAATCTTAACTCGAAGAGCTCCAACAATAACCGCCATGATGTTAGCCGTGAGGCTTCATCACTCTTCAGGGAACTTAATTAGCGACCAAACAGTCAGAAACCGCTTGCATGAAGTGAACCTTCATTCCCGAAGACCGCTACGGGTACCACCTATAGCAATGCACAATCGTAGGATTCGATATCAATGGGCTCTTGAACACAGAAATTGGGCAGAAGAACAATGGCGTTTCGTGTGCTTTTCTGATGAGTCTCGTTTTGGTATGAGACCGGATACAAGACGTATACGACACTGGAGAACCCCTGGACGCCAACAGCGATTAAAATCCTGCCAGGAAGTCCATCCTTATAGTGGTGGAACCATCATGGTATGGGCGGGTATTTGGATCGGCGGAAGAACTGAGTTGATTTGGATCAGAGGCAACCTCAACGCTCAAATTTATGCTGAGACGATTGTATCAGACGTCATCGTTCCTCTACAAGTGCAAATCGGTCCCTTATTTCAGTTAATGCATGATAATGCACGACCGCACACCGCAAGAGTTGTAAGACAGACTCTCGCCGCAGCTAACATCAATGTCCTGCCCTGGCCTGCTCAGTCGCCAGACTTGAACCCGATTGAGCATGCATGGAATATGCTACAGAGAAGAGCTCTGCCGAATATGGAGGGTATCCAGTCGCAAGAAGACCTTTTTTTGTTGTTGCAACGAACATGGGCTGCCATTCCACAGCGTGATTTGGATGAACTCATTTTGAGTATGCCAAACCGATGTTCTTGTGTTGTTAGTGTTCGCGGTAGAAACACGGATTATTAATTGTTTAAGTTACCCAATAAAATTTTAAAGAAAACTGTTATTTCAGTCTTTTTTTCGAACTTTTGTGTTAGTGGTTCAAATGTCAAAAATCCCTTTATTAGGAAAATGGCAAATTTCTTTATTAATGCAAAGGTGACTTGGTTTATCGTTACTGTGACAAACGAAAACACTTTATTTGATGAATCCTTAAAGAAAATTTTAATTAATATCAATCAGGAGAAAAGTTATTGCAAAAATATATGTTGATCCCTAGACACTTTTGATGTGTGTATAACAAATTAGCAGCGCCCCGTGGTTTCACCCGCATAAGTCTTGATCCCGTGGGAATATCGGGATAAAAAGTATCCTATGTTCTTTCCCGGGACCCAAACTATCTCTATACCAAATTTCATCTAAATCAGTTCAGCCGCCCTGTTCAACGGTTTAAGCATGAAGAGGTAACAGACAGACACACTTGCGCATTTATAATATTAAGTATGGATTGGTGATTCTGATTGAAAAGAGGGGCCCGTGGCTAAATAATAACAGGCACACAGGTCGATCGATCAAGTTAAGCTACGCTTGCCGCGGTTGGTCTGTGGATGGGTGACCATCGTTACACAACGAAACCCCTCCGTGCTTCGGAAAGCACGGTAAGGCGTTGGTCCCAGCTGTCATTCGAGGATCTTTGACAGTCGTTACGGGTAGTCAGAAGCCCGAAAGTCTAACAACCAGTCGTACCAAGGGTTATCGTATTACTCAGTATCTGGATTGTGGAGGTCAAGTAGGCAGTCGCTCCATGTAAAATACTGGTATTCAGCTGCATCCGGTTAGACTGGAAGCGATCATTCAGAACGATTCAATCGGCATCACTGACATTCTTGTTTCGCCCATTTCTGAGATGAGGCCCTTTAGTAACATGCTCCGTAAAAGATAAGTGTTCATACACACGAGCGGCATGCGTCGACACGTGTCGACGCATGCAGTTGAGTGAGTTTTATTTTATTTCTTATTTTGATTGTTGTTTTTTTTGTTTATATCTAATCGTATGCTGCACTGGTTGACATCAACGCCGGCTGTCGCTGAAAACCAGCGCTGGGGCTCTGTGTCGTATAGGTTCTTAGCATTATGCTGAGCGCAGGCCGTTTCGCGTGGATGTGACACATGTTTATTTTTTTTGTGTTTGGGGTTTTTTTTTTGCGTCATGTTTGTCGCAAATAAATGTATTTTCTTTATTTCTTTCTTTCAGTTGCCTCTGCCATTGACGCATGTTGTCGTTCGTGTGTATGCACACTATGAATTATTTATTTTTTTCCAAAATATAACACCACGCCTGTCTTCTTGTTAGCGTGTCGATGGCAATCTAAAGGGACTCGGCCCAGAAATCGGCAACGTGTTTGCCGCCATCACCAGCGTCCATCAGTTCCTGTAACGTGCAGCTGACAGGACACGCAGGACACGATGGTGTACCATCGTTTGTGGAACAGCACCACATTTACACTCCAAGGCAGAGTCGTCTAAGAATCTCCACCTGAACAGGTTCTCCTTGGGTCTACACCTGTAATTCCCGATTACTATTATTATAATTACCCGTCCATCTTATGTTCGCACCTAGATGTGACCTTGAACTTGATATTGATCTCTTGATTACGTTATGGAGATTTCTTCAATAACAAGCCTGAGGAGAATTTCCTCAATAATATCTTATTACCATTACCGTGTCCTTGAAAACAAATGCGTTCGATTAGGCTCAGCGCAGACAGAACGGAGCGCAGTGGAGAGGATTTTATTAACGCGCTTGAAAATAAACTTTAAAATTATTACAATAAAGTGCATAAATGCTTGAACCTAACAAAATGTGCTCGCGCGTCCTCGAAGACGCGTCCTCGAAGACGCGTCCTCGCAAGCTCGAACATACGCCATCCGTAAAGAAAATGCCCGAGACCGCGCGGGGATTATTCCTCTCCGTTTGCGCTGACCCTTAGGGCGATTGTGCACTACAAGGAATTTTACCGTCCGGCAATCGATTTTAACCGATTTTATTTTTTTATTATGGCGTGCCAAGTGCCAACATGGGACCGTAAAAAATCGGACTGCCGGACGGTAAAATTCCTTGTAGTGCACAATCGCCCTTAGTCAGCCGCATTTGTTGGGCTCTTCCTCACTAGGAAAAGCTTTAAAAGGATGAACTGCATACACACGCCTGCATTCCCCAAAGGGTTGGGCAGAGGTGAACACCAGCATTTCTCCAGTTATGTTCTTTGAAATTCCTGGAGGAAAAACCCAATAAGACTTTTCCCGACCCGGGAATGGAACTTTAGACCTCATGCTCAGCAGTAGCACTTGCGTCTACTAGACCAACGAGGCAGGTCATAATCAAATCATTTACATAAATTATTATCATCCTCCTTTTACACATCCATCTCATGTCCGCATATGCGACTTTCAACTTGATATACTCGTAGATCTCTTGATTACGTGGTTGAGAGAAATATTTCCTCAATTACAAGCCTGAAACGAATTCCCTTACCAATATCTAATTACCACTCCCCTGCCCTTGAAAACAAGTGCGTTCTATTAATCAGCCGCATTCTGTTGAGCTCTTCCTCGCTCAGGAAAAGCTTTATTAATTGAACTAACTGCGTTTTTTTAATATTTTATGCAAACGTGTTTCTACACCTACTCCCCTTTAGGCTAATCTTCCATTGAAGCAGAGAAGTGCACATAGTTTTATCACCATTCTCTTGTCCTTGTCCTAATGTATTTGGGGTCGGCGCAGCATATCTTCTTCTTCCATACATCTCAATCAGCCGTCATCTCAGTAGTCACCCCCTTCCTAGTTATCTTTCACACAGTCAATCCATCGTTACTTTGGTCTTCCCCAATTCTTATAGCCATCCACATTCATACTCAAAACTTTCCTCACTACATTTATGTAATATGAGTTCGGTAAAATTAATGTGCATAACTTTCTAATGGACAGGTATCATAAGGCATCATGCTGAAACCGATGCGTTTCTGGTGGTCTTTCTTGAAAACCACCTATGCAACAGCAGTTGAAAATTTCGCAGCACATGCTGAATATTCTTTGAACAACCTTTCGCGGCAGGCCCAGACGGAGATGGCGGGATGAGGACTCCTTCAACAAGAACCGGTCATTAGCAGCTTTAAGCAGAGTGAAGTGGAAAGAGAATAAGGAGGCCTTTGGGCTGCAGTGGGCCGTCACAGGCTTGTGGCGCCATCTACATCGCCACCTGCAAACTACGCATCTTCCTTACGTCACGCAAAATCCTGCATAGCGCAATCAGAGTTTACCGCGCGCCTAGCATATACACAACGTCCCGACATCAATCGTCGGGCAATAGCCCACCAGACAAAACAATGGTCGGAGGATCCTCCGTTTTCTATAGAGGATGAGTGAACTGTACACCCTGTTCCTCATACTTCTACAGGCTTTTAATTATAATAATAACCTGTAGGCTTTAGACTGGAAGCCGACACCAACATAGTTGGGAAAACGCTAGGTGATGATGAATAACATGTAGGCTTTCAAAACCCCCTTCATTATTTAGCGTTTGAAATATCAAACGCTCCTAAAACTTTGTCTCGATATGTAAAAGTAACATCTTTTTGATCACATCAAGACGTAATCAAAGATTTATTTCACGATCACTAACAAAGTTGTTACTAACGAAACATCACAGGTTCAAACAGTAGCTCCTAGGCAAGACCCGAAAAAAATAACGAGAGAGAAAATACTCAAAACAAATGTATTCTATTCGATATCCAAAATAACATGAAAGTCAAAATAATACTCCCGTTATACTCGATTGAATTTACTCACAAACTATAATATGTTCAGAAAACTGTTATTCTTAGCACGAACTTCATCTTAAGAGACAGTGACATCTGGACGGAGATACTGAAGAGATTTTACGTGCTCATTTGTTCTATCATGTATGTATACTGTAAGTACTGTAAGGGTTGTTTGCAAATGGGAACCTTACATCATGCAGGTAACGTATTCTCTATGACACAATGAACGAAAGCGCGCGAAATGAGCGCGAAGTTGGCGTGATTACAACACGTAAGTTACAACCGCCACCACTGCTCTCAAAAATTCAGTATCGCTTCTTATTTAGCGGTAACGCCGTATCCCTTCCGATACCACCTCTCATAGGATCTCTAAAGTCTACCTGCCTGGCTTTTCTGAAAAAGTTCGGCTTGGTCTCTTACTCTCTGCTCTGACACTCATCCCTGTATGGCCACAGAACAGTAAAACTTCTTTTATCTGTTCTGTGTACATATGTTACGTTAATCAACCGTTTGAAACAACCGGCCCTAAAAGGTATTCAGCCTAAACAACTGATAAACACTGTTTTGTGGTAGGTATTACGGATAGAATTCTTATAATCAATTCTCGTATCGCAAAATATATAGCAAAATGAAAGGTTAAATAATTTAATTGTTAATTGTTCGTAATCGTATTCCGAGAAAGAGATTCTCTAAATACGGTGAAATCCGATTACGAAAAATTTACAATTAAATTTTTATAAACTCCACACTCTGGCACAAACAAAAACATGATCGCGCGATCGATCGGTGAAAATAACCCCAAACAGTAAGTCGGTAAAGTGACAAAGCATTAAGTAATTAATCGTGAAATCGCTGATTGTCAAAAACAACAAATTTCGAAGCTAAACCCGCCTTATCCTTCAATAAAGATTACAATTTGGTACTTAGCTATTTTATATAATAAACGAGAAAGCGACAAGTACAGTCACGAGCATTAATACATTACAGTTACGCTTTTAAAAGCGTTTTTCTAGTGAAATAAACATTGCAAGAAAAGACCTATTTCATAATTATCTAGTTCCGATAATAATAAAAATCCTCCAGACCGAATTTCGGCCATGGCGACCAATCTCAGTGGAGAACAGCCTTCAGCGCGGGAGATATTATAGTGCACAAGTGTGCGCGCAGACACAGATACTTACACTCTCCTAGTCCGACGGGACAGCACGCAATCCGACACCACCGCCGGAGAGAAATCAGGCGCAGGACCAACGACTTAACGTGCCATGCTTTCCGAGACACGGGGGTATAACACCGCCAACTGCCAAACTCAGGGTTGTTACTAAGTAATTCCTAATAAAAAAATCCAATATCACTTTGCCTGACCCGGGAATCAAGCCCAGGACCCCAAGCTCAGCAGTCCCGCTTGCGACCAAGAGACTGTTCGTAACAATGCATTAGGAGAGAATTGCTAATAAGTCTTGTGGAAGTGTTAGGTATTTACGCTCGTGGTCGTGACTGTACAATTTCTTCAGAATAGAATAGAATAGAATACTCTTTATTCTCTCTTTTTTTTTACTCTTTTTTTTTTTTTTTTTTTTTTTTCTTCAGAAGTATCTTTTTACAGTTTACTCCAAGAATATGATTCCCGGAAAAACTTGAAAGCAAACAGATTTAATAAGGTAAATCTCTTTTTTTAGGGTTTCTTTCCTCAAAAGGGAAATATGGAACCCTTATAGGATCACTTCGATCAGTCCCTTCGTCTCTCTAGACCCTTTTTCTCAGGAACGCGTGGTGCTATCGAATTGAAATTAAAATCAAATGGCAAGTCTACGGTCCCTAGGAGCTCTAAAAAAAATCAGACTTCTAAGTCAATAAAGAAGTACTGTCATTTTAACCTACACCCCGTACATGTTTAGATTTATTTGTGAATATCAAAATATTTCGTCCTAGAATCACAACACAAGTAAAGGAAAAAATTCCGAAAATCGTTAATTTGTAGTTTTATCACATAAATTTTTTTTTGTGCGATTACAAACTTACATTTGCAGTTGGAGAATTGACCGTGACGTATATCGATGTAAAAGAGAACATTTTTTCAACTACAAAGTTGTGTTTGTTATTCGGATAAATTCATCCAAACTCCGGAACCCTTCTTTGTGCGTGTTTCAACACGTTCTTGACCGGCTTTTAAGAAAGAGATACTTTTTCATAGAAGGAGCTTTAGAGGTGTGAGGAACAGGGTGTAAAGTTCACTCATCCCCCATAGAAAACGGAGGATCCTCCGACCAGACGGGTGTTGTTTCTGGCGGGCAACTGCCCGATGATTCATGTCGGGCCGTTGTATATAATTATGCTAGTTGCGCGGTAAACTCTGCTTGCGAGATGCAGAATTATGCGTGAGGTCAGTATGACGCGTAGTTCGCATGTGGCTTTGTAGATACCGCTACAGAGCTAATAAAAAAAATTAAGGCGCGTAATCCTATTTAGATTAAAAGTTAATAAACAACTTAAAGAAACATCACGCCTAATATTATTCCGAAAGGCTATTCAGAAATCTATAGATAGTAGAAATACCCACCCCGACCAAAGATACGATGGATGGACTGTGTGAATGATGATAATTATGGTTAGAAAGGGGGTGACTCTTACTACAGAGATGACGAATAGAGGAAAGTAACCAAATATGGAATACCATTTTGTTTTTGGGATATAAAAAAGAAACTTCATATAAATTAAAACAGTACTACAGTTACTAATCAGTCATACATTTATATGTAGTAATTAACAGCCTTTAATCAAATATATTAGTTATGAAGTTAAAATCTAACACAAAATACAAAATCACAAATGAGTAACCAAATATGGAATAGGTACCCATATATGGAATATAAGCATAAATCAACATAACAATAACAAAAATGGACATTAATATCTTTGAGATCAATTAAATGAATATAACATATTGTGATAAATGAAAGAAGTTACATAATTACTTGCAAAAGTCACAGATCCAAGTATCAAACTCTGGACCAGTATCAAACTTTGCTGTGCCCGACAGGGTCCATAATTGATTCAATGTTTTAACATACCAACTATGTACACATTATGGAATGCAATAAAGTATTCAGTATTGAGACCAGCACAATCATAATGTGCCCAGAGCCCACTGTCCATATTTGGATTTTTATACTAGTTCAAACTCTTCTAAATATTTTTTCAAGTCACAATATTTAAATGACAAAAGATCACAAAATGGTGAAATAAACATAATACCGATATACTAAATAGTACCTATAACACTTATGTATACAAACATAACAGCTGGTAATACTCATTTATTAATTAACCTTTAAAATTTTCTGCACGACAACAAAACAAAACACGCCTGCCACACGTGAAGCGTTCGCGCAACTGACTCGATGGTGTGAGTGTGATAGTTAGTAGACCGAATAAAACAGAAGATGGTCGAGTGTTGCGTTTCATACTTATAGTCTTAGAGAAATGAAGAAATTCCATATTAGGATACTATTTCATATTTGGTGACTTTCCTCTAATAGACGTATGGGAGAAAAAGACATGTTGCGACACCAGATAAATTGGGATAGGGGCATGAGAATGATTAGTAGAAATACCTATTGTAGAATCCTGTTGATTCCGTATTTATGTTCATTCTTCACTTCACTGGCTCACTACCACACCAAGCATTATCGTATATAGCCTGCTTCACTTTGTCTATTTCCCGCCATTCCTCGTGACTGACAGATGACATAAGTGACAGCAGCTACCCCGCTTGTGTGAATGAGACAGTGTTTACATATATATTTAATAGATACACTACACCTATATTTCGCCAATAAATAATCCCATATTAGACCTAATACTCGTAGTGCAACCTCAACCAGGCACGATCAGGGAATCAAATCTAGGACCCCATGCTGAGTAGTCGAGCATGCTTCGCCCAATCTTGGAATCGAACACAAGCGGCAGTTGCACATGCGACCACTAAACCCTAAACCAATCTGGTTATCTGGCATTCATAAAGTTTCCACAGATTATATAAAATTATACCATAAACAAAATTCAACACAACAAAAAAACCTGATATCGTAGTACTAGTGGGAAAAAAATTCCCATTAGTTCTACCGTAGAACTGTTCAGTAGAACTAGTGGGAACAAACCCAAAAAAAATCTTATGTTTCAGTCATTAATTTAACCCGAGTTTGTTATAAAACCAGTAGGTAAGCCCATGGAAGTTATGGAGCAGAAGTTTTCTCAATTACAGTACAGGGGTACAATTTATGAAGCAACGAGAACAGCTTTACTTCGGGGGGTGAAAATTGTATGAGATTGCGGTGTTAAAGCCCTACCGGTCAGTAACCGCTGCTTGGCGAAGTGGTGAACACAGACTATTTACTTAGTTGAGAGAATAAATACGTAGACAACTATGTAGATAAGTTGTCCCACTGTTTACAGGGTGGCAGGGAGAACGACGTGCAAACTATAACCATGAATTCAACTCCTGATTGTAGAATCCCCTGGAGTAGAAATCTGCTGTTTCATAGAAATGTGCAACACCTACGCGGTCAAAAATGTACTGAGCAGCAATTTTTCTTTTTAATAATCGACGAAAAATTTCAACGCAGGTTCAGAATTATGCACTGAAGTCGGCTATTTTCATGTTGCGCGTCGATGTCTCTACCAACCTGTATATTTCTCTGGGGTTAGGAAAGCTCAAAATTTGACGATTCTGGCTGTACTGGTGTCTTTACAAATTTTTGATATTACAACTGCCTGTATGATTGTATAGTGTTCATCTATTTATCTATATAAATAAAACAAAGTCGGGTTAGTTACATTACACCACTCAAGAACGGCTGGACCGATTTTTATGATATTTGATTTGGTAGATTTGTCTCCACCCTGAATAGCAGAATAACTATTAAAACATTGGAAAAATTCACGAAAAAAAGTAAGAGCATTTTCTCATACATTTTGCAAGGAACGGCTTTTTTATGATATATCGAGAACGGATTGACTTATTTCGATAATGATTCTGAGGCGGTATGAAGTTCTCCGGGTCAGCTAGTTTGATAATAAATAAATCGGTGATTGCGGGTAGTCATCATCTTACTGTCCTTGTCCCATGTTACTCGGAGTCGGCGCAACACGTTTTCTTCTTCCATTCTCCCCTGTCAACCGTCGCGCTATCATTTACTCCCTTCTCTTTCATATCATTCCTCACACAATCCATCTATCCGGTGATAGCCGATAGTAATTACTCAAAAAGTTAAGGACAGTCTCCTATGAATGTATATCTGTAGACATTGGTTAAGGTAGCTGTCCTTACAGCCCCGTCTTTATTACTCCGATCGGACAGGCAATCAAGACGATGGCCATTGGAATTCTTGTCCTAAATGTTAATACTTTTCTAATCTATCATTTATTCTCTATTGGAGCGGGAATAAAAATATTGAAATCAAATATTTTATTGTAACAATAGGCAAACAGTTTCATAATTTTTTGTGTTCGTTAACAGCTACATTTGTTTTAAAAAACATGTTGCAGCCATTAGCGCCCCATCTCTGAAAGGGGAGACGTCGGTGTTCCAACATTTATAGTACTAAAGCAATAAAAGAAATTGCGATAATAGAACCACCTAGAACCAGAATATACACTTACTAGAAACATTCATAAAGGATCAAAGAAATTGCGATAATAGAACCACCTAGAACCAGAATATACACTTACTAGAAACATTCATAAAGGATCAAAGGAGATTTTGCTATCTCCTTTGATCCTTGTTTATGGAAACCTAGCAGCTAGAATGTTCCACTAATATAGAGTTTGAGAAAATAAAGGAACGATATCTTTTAT
Organism: Hydraecia micacea; assembly: GCA_914767645.1. Lineage (NCBI taxonomy): Eukaryota > Metazoa > Arthropoda > Insecta > Lepidoptera > Noctuidae > Hydraecia > Hydraecia micacea. Next base: position 5,503,465 of record OU611798.1, read on the forward strand.
ATAGAAACTTAATTCAGCAACGGTAATACTGATTGTCCGACAATTCAGAATAATCAGCTCATAAAAGTAAAAGATAAATTAAATCAATATCCGTAGTTACCGCGACATAGGTAACAGTTAGAACTCGATTAAGTCATAAAAAGAAACGATTAGGTAAGTCATAAAAAGAAATGAGACTTAATTCTACCAACGAGGAAGTAGTAGTAGGTATTTGTGGTATAAACAACGCCATTTTGTTTTCTATTACTAAAAGTGGTGTTATGTAGTTTATTATCACTTTATCGTTTAAGTTTTTTTTATTAAATTTGCTGTTTATGGTTTTCACGACTAGGCACATGTAACGTTACTTAAAGTATGTTTAGGCTTGTGTTTTTCAAAAAAATTGGAATACTTACTTTTTTTTCTCACAGTATTTTTATCTCTAGATAAAATATGTAGGTAGGTACCAAGATGAGTACCTATTATTTGAATATAAAAATAAGAAGTAACACATAAGATTCTGGTGTTTCCTTATAAAATAATATTTATTTAAATATTACCAACGAGATATATTACAATTTTCTTTTACAATAATAAATCTTGTATAATATACTCGTAAAATATACATTATTCTATAATGCACACTCAATTACAGGTAACCGCAGCTTACAAATTATCGAGAACACATGCTCTGAATACATAATTAAATTATAAATAAGTACATTAAAAATATATATATGTATAATAATTATATACATGCTGTTATAAGAGATTTATATGCTATTATAACAGATTAAAATTACATTAATATACTTAATACAAAAAACCAAGAATTAACTTGATTTTCAATATGTCTGAATTATTTTTAAAAATGTAGTAATGAAACATAATAATTAGTTTAAAATGTAATTAAATGAAAAGTGATACATTGTTTAATTGTTAGAATGATAGGAAAAATGTCCTCTAACCAGATAAAAAAAAAAAAAAAAAATTACGAGTAAGTAGGTACCTACCAAGATATCCCAATCCCAATCCCAAATTAAAGCACATAAAACAAACTAAAATTAAGATACAAATCATCACGTCCTATATAATCTGTGTGTCTAACTTGACCTTGGATCCGCCGGAAGTGACGGACAAGCGTCCATTATCCTTTACGACGTGACGTCATAACATAAGTACTTGCCACCTTTTTATTAGCGCGATTGATTGCCATTAGATAATTATTATTTGGATTGAGGCGTACGTGAAAATAGGTGGACGATTATTTGGTATGGAGGTAGGTACTAAAGGTTATGGCAGTACCTACCTAATTGGATAAGTTTATACAACTAAATTGGAAGTGATTGTTGTTTTATCTAATGAAAAAAAAAAAAAAGAACATACCAAGATAATTCATAAAAATCAACTTATTTACTTATTGATACAAACTTTATTATACACCAGAAAATATATAATAATAAAAATACATTTAACACTATAAAACATACAATGGGCGGCCTTATCGTTCTCTCTCTGTCTCTTCCAGGCAACCTTGGAATGGACTTAATACTTACTTGACTTATTTGAAACTTATCTACCTATTTGTTTTTTTTTTTGCTGGAATAAGCTTACTGATAAAATATATTCAATCATTGAAAAAAGATTTTAACACTTTAATTTCTAGGCGCCTGTTAAATTATAAAAAAATAATACTAAATAGAGCTAAATAATGATGTTATAAAACTAAATCTAAAACTTACCGTTTGTTTTCCTCCCTTAAAACAGCAACACTCTTCAACTTCGTGATAGTTTTACCGTTAATAATAAACTCACATTCACAACACTATCAAAAACAATAAATAGTACGTAAGTATAACAAAACTTTTTGCTACTTAAAAAAAAAACAATTTTTGTTTATACAGAACACTGGAACCACAACCAACTCATTCTTTATTTGAATTTCCCGCGCGCGCCTCCGAGAATATGTAGCTTCAGCCGAATAGTGAAATAAGGGCGAGAATAGACTGCCGCGTTTCGCGGCTACCGTTCGACTGCCATCACGGTCCTTGCAAAGTTCGCGCGGTATCTAGACGCGTAATACCGCAGGCGCGATGCAACCGAGATGAAATGGGCCTTGCGCGCGTAATTAGCGCGATCAATCGTAATTGTTGCGCCAATATAAACGACTTTATGTGACGTCATTGTTTACGCGATTATAGATTATATAATCAAAGTTATAGATATTGGATTGGACTGATTTTGTATGGGGTTTCGTTGCATAAAGAGTTCTTAACTCCTTAATTGAGTAGATAGGCCAAACTTTACAACTATTGAAGTTGTAGTTTGATTAAGTTAGTAGCTTAACGCTACGAAAAAGAAAAATTATAAAAGGTAATGGTAGTCCCCTACCATAATGGTTGATGGTTGATATCGCAAAGTTTTTATTCTGTCGGCGTATTTCTGAACAAAAAATCTTGTCAGTTCAGAAATGCATTGTAATAATTTTTTAATTATTTATGTTCCTTTGTTGATTTAGTTAACAACGTTGTTAGTATATTACTGTATGTTGTTACTACATAGGTTCCTACTTCATGTACTTATTAAATATTTGCATGCCATCATAATACGACGGAATGTGTCTTTGCACTACAATTTCATATATCATCTTTTTTACCAACCACATTTTATGCAAATAAACGATTTTGATTTTATATTTTTTCTATATATACTGAATAATATAGTATATATTCAGTATCAGGACATGTAACCCAATTGCACTACCACCTATTACACCTACCTACTATTTAACTTTCATTCGTCCTGAATATCCTTTAAAAAATTGTCCAAATCTGAGTTTTCAAAGTCATCAGATTTAGGGAAAGCCCAGAATTTCTTCGTCAGATTTGCGTATTTAAGTCAATATGGGTTAGGCCGCACGCGATCATGATATGAAAATCAACGGCTCTGAAGATCACTTTATTTTTGGCCCTTTTTTGAAATCTGAAAGTGGACTCCTGACCACGGGGCTCCTAAAGTATTAGGAAACGTTTCAAATATATTTTCGATGTGCTCTCCTCATGCCGCCCCTACTCAGCTATAAACTTTTCGCCCTGCATAATTTTGCTTGCTCAAAAACCCTCTGGGGTCTAACATGAGATTTTTATACATTGATTGATTGTTCGTAAAACAATTGAATGTCGCCGACAACTAAAATATTAGATGCTTAACAAAACATGAGAACATGTCCACCATGATGGCTTTTTTGTTTTTGTATTTTACTTGAAATTCCTATTATGGAAACATGTATAGAATATAGCACCTGCCATCTAATCTCTTCACCACCCTTGGTTGACTGGTAGAGAATGCCTAAGGCATTAAGTCCGCCGTTGTACCTTTTTTGTGCGAAAAGTAAATAAATAAAATAGATAGTGTAGAGGCTGTAACTGATATGGTTGTAGCATGCAACCACCGCGAGTCCGTTATAAGTAGATGGCATAATTACGAGACAAACATTAATTTGTATTTAGAATAGAAGATAAAAGAATAGGAGTGAGATTAGCTGATAAGCGTATGTCATCCTACTATCCAACATAGTATAAAACAAAGTCGCCGAAATGTCTGTACGCGCATAACTTCCGAATGACTGCACCGAATTGGATGATTCTTTTTTGTTGTGTTCGGTATTGCCAGGACAAGGTACAAACCTAAAAAAAAAGGAAAGGAAATTTTCTTTCACACAAATGAAAGAAAATTTCGGAAATTCGAAAAATAAAAAAGCACTCGTGCGAAGATGAGGCGGGCCGCTAGTACTTAATATAATATAATTATATAATACTTATATAATGTAAAAAACCTTCAAACGATTTCGTAATAATTTATTAATTTTATCTAAAGGATAATATTTGATTGATGTACAGACGCCAGCACCCGAAACTGTCAAATTTTCCCAATCAACTTTGAACCTTATGCTTTAGAGATAAAATTGAAAATCTATTAAAGAAATTTTGCGGACTGTAGTAGCTTGATGTGCTGGCGTCTGTACCTACCACTCTTAGTTTGTTTTCGGATACACTGACTGATTATTTTTGATGGCTATAACTTTCTTAAGCTCAAAACTAGTTACTTAATATTAACCCAGTAGCCAATTCTCTAGATATCCAAAGCTATACCAGTTTAGTTATTAATAATGGTTCTATTTTAGGGTTGTTTGAATAGGTTATTAATAATAACTTATTTAAACAGCCCTAAAATAGAACCACTCTGAATGAATACTAAAGATGAGTTTAATTAAATAGAACTTATTACCATGGTAATGAAGAACGAACAGATTTTCCTACAATAGGTATTATCAAGTAAATTCCGCACCCCAACTAACAAATACACGTCACCGCCTGTCATCTGCATTCGCGATTTAATTGCCAAAAATGTAAACAATTAATGCGAGTTTTTGGAAAAATTACTTTAATACCAACACAACAAAGTTCAGTTTACGCTACAACTTCATTTTATAACTTTTCCAATAGTGGTGCTCAATCTGAAATCAACTTAATTACTATTAAAATAAAGTTGATATTTATTTAACTTGAAATAATATTAATTTGAAACTTAAGTTTGAATAGACTTTACGTTTATTTTTGGTACTTAAATTACATACATAAACTCATGCCTTCTTCCCATGGGGTAAGGCAGAAACTACAAAACGCCACCTGCTGTGATTTTTACATACTCTATTTGCTTCGTTTACGTTCATACTTTTGGTCATCACGCACGCCGGTTGCAAGTAACTACCACTGTTACAATTTATAAATTGTACTCCGTGGTTTGGTATGGAAAAATAAATAAACAACAATCTACCTCAAACACCGTATAATTTTATTATGCAAGCAGATTAAATCGATACAAACACACCCGGTGGACAATAGAGGTCCACCGGTATAAAATGTAGACAATAGAGGTCCACTGGTATAAATTAATGTGAAGTCTTAATAATCTACAATATAAATTAGGTAGGTGGTTGTGATTGTATTTTACTAATGAAAGCCAGCTATAAGTTCAGCATAAAGAGCTATGGTCGTGGGGAGTTACCTACTACTCGCACTACGCACCTGACCTTTCTAAAGAACATCACGTGACGTCATCAGAGTGACGTCACTATAAAGTATGTTGGGGTAAGATCGGCACTGGTATAAGGCCGTATGAATCAAATTGACACCTGATGTAATAAACATTGGTGTTCTCCATCATTATTTTTATTCTCCCGTCAGTCACGAAGTCCTTTTATCCATCCTCTCCTATCGCATGGTCTCTCACGAGGTTCTGGAATGGTTTTCTTCCTATCTTCGGGGGCGTCAGCAATCAGTTCTCGCTGGTGACTCTAGCTCCAGCTGGTGTGATCGTGAAACTGGCGTCCCGCAAGGCGGCATTTTATCTCCACTTTTGTTCTCTATCTTTATAGATCTCATAACTTCCGAGCTTCAGTGTGCGTATCATCTTTATGCTGACGACTTACAGCTCTACTGTCAGGCAAGTGTTGACAGCTTATCCGGTGCGATCGAGGAGCTAAATCGGGACTTACGATTTGTCAAAAATTGGTCTGATCGCTTTGGGGTGGCAGTTAACCCAACCAAGTGTCAGGCTATCATTGTAGGGAGTCCCCATAGCTTGAAGAGGCTGAATGGCTTAACGGTGCCACCGGTTACCTTTGATGGCACAGTGATTCCGTTTAGCTCTGACGTCAAGGATCTGGGTTTGCATGTTGACACTTGCCTTGACTGGCGTAAGCAGGTCGCGATTGTGAGCAAGAAGGTCACTGGAACGTTGCGGTCGCTCTATCGGTTGAAAAATATTCTCCCATCTCATATTAAGGCAATGCTTGTACAGTCCCTTATCTTCCCCATAATTGACTATGGTGATGTGTGCTACTATGACCTGAATGCAGATCTCCTCAATAAACTTGACCGACTTCTTAATAGCTGCATTCGATTCGTTTTCAATCTTCGCAAATATGATCATTTATCCGCACATCGATCGCTTTTAAAGTGGTTACCTATCCAGCAGCGCAGAGCGTTGAGGGCTTTGACAACCCTGTTTTCTCTTCTTCACAAACCCACTTCTCCTTCTTATCTGACTTCTCTTTGTCAATATTTATGCTCTGCACACAGCAAGAATCTTCGGTCCGAGAATAATCGTCTTCTTCGTTGTCCTTCTCATCGCTCTGGTTTTATAAAATCTTCTTTCTTTGTCCAGGCGGTTTTCCTCTGGAATGCGCTCCCTCAGAATATCAGGACGGTAACTAATCAGTTCACGTTTAAAGTGAAAGCTCGAGAACATATACACAAGAAGTTGGCAGATTCGTCTCAGAATTAAGTTGTTGTAGGGTTCCTTTTTTGTCTCATAACTTTTTTCCTATATTTTGTTGTATGTATGTATATATGTATATATTCTTATATCGTAGTTAGAAATATTTTCTTATATATATATTTTTTTTCTCTGTTATAGCACCTACTGTGTATTGTCTCTGTATCACCCTAAGGTAGACTGGTAGAAAATGCCTAAGGCATTAAGTCCGCCTTTGTACAGTTTTTACTTGTGCATAAAGATTTAATAAATAAAAATAAAAAAAATATTTTTATTCTGCTACGACGAAGATCAGAGCAAAATTTAATTTTGCAGGCAAAGAATTTGATTCTTACGGTCTTACCCCAGCAACGATCTTACCCCAACATACCTTATATCCTTCTAGGGCGTCCCTCCCGGCGTTTCCAATCACATCTGCCTTGTAGGTCGCAAAATTCAATTTTTCTTACGGTTTTTGCAAATTGCAGTTCAATGTCTGGGTTTTATGTACATCTCAGTATGATTCTCGGCCGTAACAAATATTTATTTATGGAATTATAATCATATAAAAATCATCATCTTTGTATCCCGATAGTATAGTAGAGACTATAGAATAATTATTGAATATATATGTATGTGATAAACCGTGGTTTAATTTTATTGATTCCTCCCGTTACCCTGAAGCTCGTAGAGAGCTTCACAGTACGTTCTCGTGGGATAATCTACGACCTCCACGAGTAGGAAGTCGTGGGTCAAAGAAAAAACTGAGGACACTAAGATATGATATCGGCTGCCTAAGAGCAACCTACTTATGTCTATAAATCTAACTTAAAGTGAACATTATCTAGTAGTTAAGCTTGTCCGTGCTAAGAGCTTAACACAATAACTTATACTTAAAAGTTCATTTCAAAGACTACTAAGTACTTTAGGATAAACTGTTTTAGTCTTGACTAGGGGCTGTTCATTTATTATATTATACGTAAGAAAAACAAAGACTTGATTGAACCATTTCAATCTTAACCTTTCAACCGCTTACGTCGGATTAATCCGACAAATCCCGCCTCGGCTTATTTTTATTTTTAATTATTTTATTTTTGGATTGTTGTTTTTTTTTATTATTTACTATTTGCTGTACTCTGGACGCTTTTAACGCATACGTCTTTTTTTACATCGTTCTCACATATTATTATAAATTCAACATTAATGATGTAACTAATATTTTTGTAAAAATATAATTTAAAAGAGTGTCCATGGAGTTTCTTGCCTGTTCTTCTCCATAGGTACCTACGCTTTGGAATGGGCAACTAGCTTCATTTTATTTTTGACTGACCGACTTCTTGACAATTCAAAAGTGCCTGTAAATTGTTTAATTGAAATAAATGCTTTGAGTTTGAGTTTGAAATATTTTCGTGTCCATTCCGCCAGAGTCGTATATATACGACCAAATAACACAGCTCGTTTAATCTGTATTTAATAATAATCATCGGTATTTATTTTTCGTTTTTTTTTTTCGGGCGTTGGGGGCACGACAATTCATATAAAGTCGGGCGGTTAAAAGGTTAAGTAATATCAGTATCTACCAGAATTGCAAAGAAAAAGTAGCAATTTTATTATAAACTTGTAATTTTTGCTTACTTTTGTGATCTTACGTAAGAATAATCTAGACCCCTCCCATCCCCTTGTAAGAAAAAATAAGACTTGTTTGAACCCCCTCCTCCCCAAATCGTATTACGTAATAAATGGACAGCAACCTAACAAAGTTTTTATACTTGTTATGCACAAAGATGTGTGTTGTGTGTACCAGATGTAATAATTACTTACTTATCTCGTATAATGTATACAGGATAGCAGGGACATCGACGGGCAAAAAAATCTGCTGAATCATAGAAAAGTGCAATAACTACGCGGTCAAAATGTAAAAAAAAAAAATCTGCTCCATAGAACAGCTAATTGTTTTTTAGTACAAACAATAGATTTTTTGTAAATAGATAATTGCTTCATATTTTGCAATAAATTACCAGCGTTGTGTCATCGTGCTTCTTTCTTTTCTATGCAGTCCGACAGTGACCGTGCTTTAGGTCATGCAGCGCCCATAGACGCTATGGTACCTACCAAACAAGTATGAATGAAACCAAAAGTTGCGACTCAGTTTGGGACAATCGCTGGCAGCAGACGGCACGGCTTAAACTGAATCGTTACTCTGACGTCATGGTACGAATTAGAAGAACAGTTCAGTTTAGGTCCTAAAATGGATCGCGTTAAGAGCTTGTGGTAGGCCTCCAGGTAATAATGTGTGTAACTGCCGCGTCGGTCTAGCGATCGCAACCAGTAGGTACTAATGAACATGAGGTCCTGGGTTCAATTTCTGGGTTCTAGCAGTATTATTGGGATTTTCTATCAGGAATTTCTTAGTAGCAACCTGAAATCTGGATTAGTGCCTGGTTGATGGCAATATGCTCGCCACCTATTACATGGGACTTAAACATACCTGGCTTTATGTGGGTGTACTATAGGTACATACACTACTGCCTAACCCATCGGGGAACACAAGCGTGATGTTTTATTATGTTATTGTATGTGAATCCATTTGAACTAAGCTGGTTGTCAGACTTTAGGGCTTCTAACTACCCGTAACGACGGTCAAAGATCTACGAATGACCAACGGCTTAAAGTGCTTTCCAAGACACGGAGGGTTCCCGATATGTAAGGAATGGTCATCCATCCGTGAACGGACCACGGCAAGCGTAGCTAAACCTTCGGTCGACCCGTGCTACTGTTATTATTTAGCCACGAGCCACTCTACTAGTAGATATAGCTGCTAATACTTTTTACCCAACTACATATAAAAGCCAAAGGAGTGTTATGATTTTATGTATGTTAATTTGTTCTCTCAGAACTCTTAAACTACTGGTTTGATCAGTGGGTCAGCTTAGGGGCGTTTCTGAAACTCGATGTGCCACTGCAGTTGTGTTACTTGTCAGCACGATTTCCTTACAGACTTATTCCTTCAGATTGCCACGAAATAACTCAAATTCTCATACGATTTAAACTCGATTGCCAATAATAACAAAATGACAGAAATAATCAGTGACGTCACGTTTGGCTAGGCCGCTCCCGGCTGCTATTTAAATATGAAACGAATCAAAATTTACGAAATACGCATCGATTGTGTGAAATAAACGTGGCTAATGGCTCCATCATGAATACTATGCATTGAATGGGAAATATAGGCTCGAAATATGATGAAACATTACGATTAAATTTCAAAAATATATCTTAGGACCTTTTTTACCTAGAATAAGTCTTATTCTGAGAATACATTTTGATTTTTTTATAGTTTTTCCATACTAGAACTGTCAGACATCAATTTTATTTCACGGATAATAAATATTTGACTTTGGTGAAATCAGCCCTTGGTGAATTAGTGAAATTAGAGGAAGGAGTTGATTTAGAGAATTTTGTATTTTACGCTTAACGAATTCTAAATGACGTTCTAATGCCCGGTTTCTGAAGAATACTTAAGCGGAGTTTAAACTTTTAATGGCTGTTGATTCGACATAATTATCTATTTAAGCGAATTCCTTCCTCATGCTCGGTTTTTGAGGTTCTCAGATAAACCCTCGATAATAATTCACTCGACTTTTAAGCTAAACGTGTTCAGAAACACGATATCGAACCAATAATCACTATCGAATGGATAAACTCCGTTTAAAAACCTCAGAAACCGATCACGAGTCGGTAAATTTTTGGAGGATTACTGAGATACTCGTAGAATTATGTTTTAAATAGGTACGTTTAACCCTAAACGCATTAAAGATTTTGTCACCTTAGATAACAGTGAACAGTCACTCATTATCAACTCAGCCTATCGCAGTCCACTGCTGGACATATGCCTCTCCCAGACTGCGCCACAATACCCTGTCCTCCGCCTTCCGCATCCAGTCTGTCCCAGCCACCTTCTTAAGGTCGTTGGTCCATCAAGTTGGGGGGCGTCCCACACTACGCTTGTCGATTCGCGGTCTCCACTATAGGACTCGTCTGCTCCGCCGGCCATCGGTCCTTCGACAAACATGGCCAACCCACTGCCACACACATTAACGGGTGTCCAAATACAGAGTATTTTTTGACACCTTCATTTCAAATACTGCTAATAATGACAGATTTTCTTGACGACCGTTACAATATGACGGAACCGCATTCCTAAGGAACACAAGACTTGCCGACATGGCAAACGGTCCTAATTGTCTACTGGTCGCAAGCGGCTAAGCGTTGATTTCTGCTGGGTTCGATCTCCGGATAGGTAGTCGAAACGTAATTAGGTTTTTCCAATAGGATTTTCTTAGTAACCTCCCGGAGTCTGGATGCGGACTCAATTAATGTTAACAGGCTCGACTACTATTACATGGGATTACTGAAATGCAGGTGTACTGTACACCTCTGCCTTCCTCTTTGAGGATTACAGGTGTAGTGTTATTTTGTACAGACGCCAGCACATCAAGCTACTACAATCTGTGAAATTTCTTTAATAGATTTTCCAACTTATCGCTAAAGCATAAGGTTCAAAGATGATTGGGAAAATTTTACAGTTTCGGGTAGCTTGATGTGCTGGCGTCTGTACCTACTTCCACTGATGAGAAAGTACCTAATCTACAATCCGATCTTTTATTTTGGTGGTCTAACAGAACAGTGTTTATTACGACTTAAGGCTGATTTTTCAATCGACAAATAATTTTTGTTCGTGGAATAAAATTGATGTCTGTAAAATTGCCAGCTTTTGTATAGAAGAACTCTCAAAAATACAAAATTATTCCTCGGATAAAATTATCTGGCGTTGGAAAAATCAGCCCTAAATGAACAGTGCAGCTTTTTCAAAGATATATTAATCAAAATTAAAATTAGGTTGAGAATCAGGACTTTTTGAACGTCAAAATTATATCAGATAGACCCCCAAAACGACTGGCCATCACCACTTCCTAGTGCTTTAGCCAGGATAAAGAAGTGGCGCAAAAAAAAACTAAGGTCAGTGTAAAGCTGGCCTATTCTTTTAAAACCTCACCCTGAAAACACAGGCGAAGTGATCTGTCAATAAGTGTCAATCCCTAGCATCAGATGGAATCACAGCGCACTTCACCAAGTTAACACAGAGAGATTTTTGCAGAATAACAGTGCTGATATCAGCCATATTATTTACGCTAGGAGGGTAAACAAGGAAATGAGAAAAATATAACTTCTTAAGCTAGGTTTAATATCCAACTGTGCCATGGACTGTTAATTAAATAACTAAACAAGCAACCAAACCGACGAATTATGGGAAAATTCCTTTCCCAATTTTCATTATGTCTGCCTATGAAAGTTGTTTCATATTTCCGAAGATTCAATCTTTGTTTTCCCTTGCTACAATTTATATTTTTCTTCTTCTTTCTAAGTTCATATAATCCTATTGATTGACTAGCTGCGCCCCGCGGTTTCACCCGCATAAGTGTCGATCCCGTGGGAATATCGGGATAAAAAGTAACCTATATGTTAATTCAGGGTATCAGCTACCTCCATACAAAATTTTATCAAAATTGATCCAGCCCTTTGAGGGTGAAGAAGTAACAAACGTACCTATAAACACACACGCACACTCACAAACTTTCGCCTTTATAATATTAGTGTGATATATTTCAAGAAATATTAATTCCTTTGATTATTTCCCCTCCCTTTTTATATACTTGTACATATTATTATTTTAAGACAGCTTTTAAATATTGTAAATATTTTGATTTGTTAATAAAATAAATATTTCTTTAAAAAAAAAAAAGGAAATATTATAGTCATAAAATTATATTATGAACTTAGAGGGTTGTATTAATGATTACATCATCATGAACAAAAGTTCATGATGATTTTAATTCCGTAAATACATGTATACTTATTTTAGTCGCGAATCATATTTTGTCGACACTGTCTGACGTATGCCCACTTTTTCTTGGCATATCGTTCACTCTTTAGCGTCTCAAACAGACTGCTGTTGCTTTCACACGACAGTGGAGTTACGCAATACGAAAAGCGTAAAATTAAGCAAATTGGTATGGAAACGATACCAACCAGTCTCAATCATTTCCCGAAAATGTTTTACGCAATTAGGCTGCTGCAAATTGCAAAAAACGTAAGAAAATTTGAATTCCGCGAGCTTCCCTGGCGCTTAGCCTCAACTAAAAAGTAATTAGCTAGTTTCGTTTCTAAAATAAAATAAATTAACGCTGAAAGTCTGTCATTTTAATCAAGATTCTACAGTTCAGTAAATTTTACATGAAAAGGGTCTAAAAGACATAAATTGACCGTCTTCAAAACCTCCCAGATTTGATCAGTATTCAATTTGGTAACGAGTGAATTCTTTAACATTTTTTTCTATTCATCCTAAAACGTTTCATTTTAAGATATTTATGTTACTTTTTTGGACCCTTTTATGTCCAATTTAAATAATTTAGTTCAACACAATTTAAGTAATAAGGTTTTAAATGCCAAAGAATATAACTTTCATCCATGTTATATAAATTCAAAAGTATCTAACTGTGTTACTTTTCACGCCTTAACAGTTGAACGGATTTGGATTTAGATGTACAGACGCCAGCACATCAAGCTACTACAATCTGTCAAATTTCTTTAATAGATTATCAACTTTATCGCTAAAGCACTACTGCTGACTGTCAAATTTTCCCAATCAACCTTGAACCTTCGTTTTTGACAATTTTTTTTTTAATTTGACAGTTTCGGGTAGCTTGACGTGCTGGCGTCTGTACCTAGCGACAATATTATTTTATGGATATGTACTGTATGGACTTATTTGTATGTATTCTGAAATAAAGGCTTATAATAATAACTAGCTTATGCCCGCAACTTCGTCCGCATAAAATTTCTTGTTCTCATCCCGTCGCATCGCATCTCCCGACCGCGCTGTTACTTCGTTTTCGCTTTGCGTTATTTCTGACTTTACTTTTAGTTCGGCTCCTAAACGTTGTAGTGTTTTGTTAAATATAGCCTTCCACGGGAATATCAAAATGCAAAAATATTTTTTCAAATCCATTTGGCAGTTCCACAGATTAGCGCGTTCAAACTAACAAACAAACAAACTGTAAGTATTCGAGTAACAAGGCATTATGTATTGGGGTGGGAAACTTGGCGAAACAATAACTTAGCTAGCAAACTATTTGTGGTCGAATTCTTAGCTAGATAACAAGCTATTCACAGCTAAAGGGCCTCTCCTCTCCCTTCCCAAACTTCTCTGTTCCAACCTCTATACCTCCTGCTGTAGATACGAGTAGTTCCACAAAACAATACTAGTTTAATCGCTCCGACCCGGCGCGTACCACTGGTGGCACATTACATTAGAAAATCAATTTTGTCTCATTAGCTGGCCTTAACCATACTGCGTTCGCGATTAATTTGCCAAAAATGTAAACAAACATGAATTAATGGAAAAATAACTTTGAACCTTATGCTTTAGCGATAAAGTTGAAAATCTATTAAAGAAATTTGACAGATTGTAGTAGCTTGATGTGCTGGCGTCTGTACAGTCTGGAGCCGGACTTCACACTATCCACGGAGTATATTATTATACCTAGTTTAGTTACAGTACGTACTCGTAGACGTATGAAGTCCGACACGCGGGGTAATTGCGTAACACACTAACAGTAGCAATGGCTTTAATTTTGACAGTTCAACAACATTCATTGCGTTATTTACATCGTTGAGGAGACAAATTTTTTGAACACATGAAGCAATGGTTTAGCAATATTCTTCAAAATGACTCAGATTGTGATTGATAACGTGAAAGCATCAATGGGGACAACGGGAAGGATAATTTATGTCTTCCCGTTGTCCCCAGAACGTGAAAGCATCAATGGAGACAACGGGAACAGACCCTTTATACGATTCGGATTGTGGTTGAAAGTGGTTTACACGATGAGAGTACTGGTGACGCAATGTAGGACAATCCCATCCACCGCACAACGTGCTCAGGATGCTATGGGAACCCATGATGGGAACTACCACGCATTCTACGGAGGATTGAGGCACACCCACAGATATAGATAGATCTAGGAAACGCAAGTATCACCATCTGTATGAAAACCAAGCACGCCATTTTTTGACTACCTACTAACTATGACGTCACAAGCACTATTTACTTATTTAGTGATGGGAAAAAAGACGCCGCTCGCCTCACCCCCGGGGCCTAGCGCCAGCGCTCACGCTCACCTAGCCAGCCAGCACTACACAGGAATGAGCGCGAAAGTGGCGGCTTACGATTTTTGTACGTGAGCTTGTGCAATTTTTTTTATCTAGGTGTATCTATATATGTGGCACACCGCTTCCGATTGATGGCATGAAAGCTAACAATTTTCGCCTTAGAAACCATCCCCGAAGCGCTACACATGAGCGTTATACATGACCTATTCTCGTAGATACCGTTAATCAAGATGAGCGTCTATATGCGAGTAATGTTTAAAACCCTGCATTATAAAGCTGTTATACATAGCAGCCAGCAGGTACAGTGCGTCGTTAGTCAGCTCATCAGGTGTATATGGTCGACATAATCCAATTGTGTCGTTTTTGGCGCGAAATTAATCGACAATGCCTTGCACGCGACTACACACAATAGTTAGATAGGGCACACACAAGCGTTTGCGACAGGCTATTCTGAATATTATGTTCAAGATAATGAATTTAGTGGAAATAGTACAGCCCAGTATCCTTAGAGATGTGGTTATATAGTCTTTGTTAGAGACGCACCTACCCCTACGATTTTAAAAGAATCCTTGTCGTTGAAAAATAATGTAGGACGAGGTAAGTTAGTATGGAAAGTAAAAAAAACACAATGGGAGGTCTCGTGGGGCACCCACCCGGTTGCAACGATATTCCTTTCGTGAAGTGAGCTGTCACTCCACCTGATGCTAGGGATTGACACTATCGACAACTCACTTTTTTTCACGGTGACATTTCTACAGAATAGACCGGCGGATTTAGAACAAGCGATCTATAAAAATTCGTCCTAAAAACTTTAATAAACATAAACATTCGTTCAGAAAACACTTCAAACGGAAAGCAGCTGACGGAGCACAAAGTGTTCGTTAAATTAATGATTGCAACAAATGTTCCGGCTTTGCAACATTGAATTACGTCCAATATTGTAGTTGAATGACTGTCTGTGCCCGCTGTTGGAAATAAAATTAGTGTTCAAGTTGGCAAGGCTACCCCTAGCAATCGTCGGGAAAGGTTTATAATTCAGAACAATTACCACGCAAGGTAATTTATCAGGAATTTGGAGTTTCTGTAACTTGACATCTTGAGCAATAAGTACCTATACATAATCAGCCTAATTATAATGTTCCAACTGCTGGGACACAGGCCTCCTTTCTGTGGAGTGGGCTGAAATCCATCATGCGGGCCCAGTGCAGGTTGGTAAATGTCACATGTCTTAATTTTTTTTGGTTCTAGGATATCCCGTTTTTTTTTTGCAATTTGCTGGTCGGTATTAAGTTGTAAGTTGCTTAAAATGTGATTCGCGACCGTAACAAATATGTATTTACAGAATTATATTCGTAATCATTAAAGTCATCAACACAACTCTCTAAGACCAAGTAAACCTACTGAATGACTATTTCGTGAAGTCTTTGACATTTTAGGATTATACTAACTTAACAAGTTGTATTATTGATTCTAATAATGATGTATTATAATTCTGTAAATACATATTTGTTACGATCACGACCGAATCATATTTTAATCTACGCACAAATTAATACTGACCAGCAAATTGCAGAAAACGTAAGAAAATTTGAATTTCGCGGGCTACCTTAGCGCTTCCCCCTTAATTAATTCTCTCTTTTTACCTTTTAGATTAAAAATTGTCCTAAACAATCGCAAGCGTGTGCCTATTCCTTACCTACGTAGTGGCGTTGATTAAGGAAGTCATTACTGGTGCGCACAGACAATGCTAACAATGGCTGCCCGCGAATAAGCGACGGCTAGTCCGTTTACTTCTCGCTAATGTTGTTGAATTTAAGTCTGGAGGGCCTGAAGACAGAAGTTCTCAACTGAGACATTGGCCATAGTAGACGTTCTAGGCCTTCCTCGAAAACTTAGGTATTGTGTGACCCGAAATACATAATTCTAAGTCATCATCTGTCTAGCCTTTTCCAAACTTTGTTGGGGTCGGCTCAAGAATAGAATACCTAGAATATTTCTTAATAAATTTAGAAATTTTACAAAGGGTGACACAATGGACGGTGTTATCGCTAAGAGCGAACTTTCAAAGACAACCTATGGATGGATTATAAAGGGGAAGGAGAGACAAATGCTGTAGGTAGTCTGTGGTGTACCATTTACATAATACAATAAATACACACATAAAGTATATTATACTAAATAAATATACATATAATAATAATAAGCATGAAATACAGGAGCAAAGAAAACGGGAAGTGCTTTTTTGTCATAATTCTAAAAGTGGACAAAGATTGAGCACGCCTTACCGACACGGGCAAGTCATTCCATAACCGTACTGCTCGAACAGTAAAAGATTTGTCATAGAAACTAGTGGAACTGGTGGAAACTGGTAGACTCGCCCCGTCGCATCGCATCTCCTGCCTGCGCGCTTACTTCGTTTTCGTTCTTTCTGCTTTTTTTTTGTTTTTGCTCGGCTCCTATGGAGAACCTAGCGTGATATTAATAATAATCCTTTAGCCAAAAACCTGGCCTGTAGCCCAATTCTTGAGGAAGGCTATAGGCTACTTAAAATCACGCTAGGAACCCTAGGAGCCGAACGAAAACAAACAAAGTCATAAAGAACTGCAAGCGAAAACGAAGTAAGAGTGCAGGCAGGCGATGCGATGCGACGGGATTGGTCGGGGGAACAAGAAATCACGCGGATGAAGTCGCAAGCAGAAGTTAGTCAAAATAGTAATGTAGGTAGGTATATTTCAAGTATACGGCCTAGAAAACCTTGAAAGAAACTTTGAGTTTCGTCCCCTAATTGAGTCAATAACAGTAAAACGTGCCGCGATATTTTGTAAAGTTATTACTACAGGACAATAAGGGTACAACAAATAACTTGTTTCCCTTGTAACCATTAAATGGTATTGTATATCGAGCATTAGGACTTGAAACAATATTGGTTTTGGGTGAAAATGTACCAGTGTTATTAGGGTTAATTCCATAATTTATTACCGTTTTAATTTGTTTGGCGGTGATGCTGAATTTATGCCAAATTAATCATTTGAAAGCTTAACAGATAACATTATCTGTTGATCTTTCAAATAATTATTAAATTATGTTTTATTAATAGATTAATGACCTTTCATTAATTTATTAATTTTGACCAATTTGTTGACCTTGGTAATAATTAATTGAGACGTTTTACGACAAATATTTCTAAATCATCTTCGAGAAAGAAAAAGAAAGATCAAAGTGTAGATCACATAACAGAAATATCTAAAGAACATAACTGGCTATACAAGGAAATTCTATCTTTTATCTACAAAGCGCTTCCTTTTCAACGGTTTTAATAAAAGGTCGTAATAAAGGAACTAAGTACCGAGGGCAATTTCCTTTTTTAACGGTTAAGAAAAGGCATCACGAAAACAAAATCTTATGAATACATTTAGAAGCTTTACGGCTCTTGAGCAGTTAATACATTTTGAAATGAAAATGAGCGAAAAACAGCTTTTAACATAATTTACGCGTCACTTAGCGGTGAACTTCGACCACGAAAGTGCGGCTACGAAAACCAGTACGCTACCTAATACTTAATTAAGATATTAAAAACATTAGACTCTTTCTGGCACTTTTTCTAACGTGCCCCAAAAGAATAGACTAAATCTTAAAAACAATAAAATAAACATAAACTTCTGCTGAATGTTACGCAAAATGTTTCAGCGAAAATTAACAAAACAATATTAAGTCATCTTTTTATTAACCGGCTTCAAAAAAGGAGATTCTGTATTCGACCCGTATGTATGTATGTCCGCGATGTTCTCTGTGATTTCGGAAGTCGATGGCAAAAAAACGAAAATGCGGAACCAACGACACCGAGTTCCGAAATTAGTTATTTATCACTTTGTAGTGCTTTTTTTTTAGATTTTTTTTCTAAAAAAGTTTTTATAAAAGTCCCCAAAGTTGGAATAAAGTAGGTAAGTACTAATTTTTACCGTATTTCCTCTATCCCATACGGTCCTTGTCACGAGCAAGCTGAAGTGGCAATGCTGGGCCGGCCATAAATTAGCCGTAGAATCGATGACCGTTGGGTAGACGTGTTCTTGAGTGGGGACCGCAAATCGGCAAACGTAAGGTAGGACGCCCTCGGGCAAAGTGGAGCGACGATTTTCGCAGGATGGCTGGTAGCAGCTAGATGAGTAGCCGAAAATCGAGTTGAATGGCATGCAATAGGAGTTAAGAGAGGCCTATATCCAGCAGTGGACTGCTGTAGATTGATGATGATGATGATACTGTCCGTTATCGCCATAGAAGTACTTATACATATATTATGCTCTATAAATGTGGATTTTTCTGATAAAGTTTACTCAACCTGAAAACAGAATTAAAATTACTCGTCAACATTGTATGCCAACATTAAATAAAAAGTTACCAAAAAAAAAATGGTCGACCGTCCTTTGGAGTTTTTTAAGGAAGTCAGAAACTCGGACGACAAGAAGTCTAAACACAAAGCAATACGGCGAAGTTAAGTTAATAAAGAATGAATTATTATAGAATTCCTTAAAATATCCCGAGTGAAGCAGCTGCAGACGAATTTCGCAGTTCGGACAACCAAATAATAAATTGGATTGTCCTATGGCCATAGATTACCTAACAGTTAGCACGTGTACCATAGCCTGGCTGGATCCAAACATGGACATCTAGACATGCAATGTCATTGATATTTGTAATAGCACCCATCCCATGACCTACAGAATACTAATGATAGGCTATTAGTAAAAAAATATTGTAGGTACGATAACCACGTGCTAATGTTATTTGTCGCCAAAATAGTGGAACGAAAACCTGGACAGATTAATGAAGACCATCCAGTTACAACATTTAAAAAAAACTTATATAGAATAGTAGAATAGAATACTTACTAAAAAAAAAATAAAAAAAATACGTAGAGTAATTTGATCTTAGATAGTTGTATTGATGATTAAGAAATGGATTAGAAATAAGAATTGATATTTAGAAATAAGAATGTGACTCCTTAATTGCAGTTTAAAAATTGTTCTCAACTCCTAATACTACTTAGTAGCACATTTGTCTAGGGATGCAAATCTGCCAGCTACAAGAGAAGTCAATCTGACTGAGAGTGATGGCTGACGTGACCACGTTTCCAATGACCGCCGCCCTCGTTATGACAAGGGTCGAGGGGGTTAAGATATTCAGGGTTGTGGAACAACGATACACACTTTTACTTTGTGGTTTTGAAAACAATTTGTATACAGTATTATAAATTAAAATGTTGTGAGAAAAGACTATGAAGATGGACGGGACTGTGTGAAAGGTGAGATGGCTAGAAAAAGGTGACTACGAAATGACGACTAATAGAGAATATGTAAGAAAAAGATACGTGGCGCCGATCTATACAAAGTGTTAAAAAATTAACCCGACAAACTTTAAGAGGTGCTTCAGACCATCGAACTGAACAACATTCACTATGGGACTAACACTGAAATCACGAAAAAAAAATCAGCTGTTTCATACATTTTGATCAAGTAGGTACTTATTGAACTTTTGTATTAAACAGCCGATTTCTTTTCGTGATTTCAGAGTTGGTCCCTTAGTAAAAGTTGTTCAGTTTGATGGTCTAAAGCATCTCTTAAAGTTTGTCAGGTTCATTTCTTAACACCTTATATTATAAGGTGCTATAAAAATATCTGCCACGGTTTCAATGGGAGACAGTATTTTCTATATAGATTACAAATGTAAAGATACATTATCTAGTTGGTTCTGAAAGTTCTGCTAAGTTCTGACGATGTATTTTTTAATGTACTTAGGTAAGTATTCACGGATATCTATATAAGTATTCAATCTTTTCATTTACTCGCGTTTTGAAAAAATTAAATGTGTTCCTACTAAGAACATAATGGATGAAATAATTTTATCTATACAAACAGAAAGGTCCCAAAAACTTAAACGTAAAATATAGAAGGCGTAAACCTCTTGAAAAACAAACAATCGAAAACTTAACTTTTTACTCACGACATATTTTGTTCTAAAACTTTTTACGGTTCCGTACCCAAGGGTGCCAACGGGACCAAGTCTGTCTGATCTTTTGAACCGTAATAGGTAGACAAAGAGCAGTGGTGGCCAAGTGGTAACGGCCACGACTTACGAGTTGTAGGTCGTAGGTTGTGTAAATTATTTCATCACCACTGATCTCAAAACGGTGAAGGAAAATATCGTGAGGAAACCGGCATGGCCTAGAACCAAAAGTTCGAAGACATGTGACATCTGCCAACCCGCACTGGGCCCGCGTGGTGGATTACGGGCCACTCCCTTTCACAGAGAGGAGGCCTGTATCCCAGCAGTGGGAACATTATAGGCTGATTCTGATGAAGTAGACAAAAGAAATGTTCGCAGTGTGTACCAATATAACAACAAAACATCATCATATCAGCCCGGAATCCCACAGCTGGGTATAGGGCTCCCCTTTCTTCTGCCATACTTCCTGGTTCCGTCCGTCTCTCATCCAGGTGTTTCCCGCGACTTTGACGATATCGTCAACCAAGCGCGCTACAATAACAAATAAGTAATAAAAATTAAATTAATAATTAAAGGGCATAATATTATGTATAGTCAACAAAAGAGATAAGTGTACAAGATCGTCGCATATAGTTGAAGTTTAGTAAGACACCGATGGATGTTCTCGAATAAAATTTAATTTTATTAATAGAAAACAAACAGCTCATTTATCAAATTAAACTTCTAACTAATATTATATACTAAGTACCTACATACTAGCGGCCCGCCGCAACTTCGCACGGATTCAATCATTTTTTTCGAATTTCTTAAATGTTCTTCCATACAAACCTTGTCCCGGCAATACTGAACACAACAAAAAAAGAATTATCCAAGTTGGTGCAGTCATTCGGATGTTATGCGCTTACAGACATTTCGGCGACTTTGTTTTACACTATGTAAGGAGGATAAAATACTGTACGACGGTACGGAACCTTTCGTGGCACTTAGCCGCTTTGTTTATTGTACCTTAGAAAAAGTTCTAAAACGTAAATGTTGTCCCGAACTTGAACAAACAGAATCAAAATTTGATAACCCCTGTGTTTTATTTCACACGGGCTATGAATAAAAATGTCTTGAAACAAATCAAATCATTTAGTTCCCGAAGAAAAGTCGTGGGACAAGATGACGAGTTTCTTCAAGAAGTATTTTTTTAGAAAAAGTAAATCTGTTGTGGAGCAAAAATCATCCAAGGTTAGTTGGAAATAATTTTGAAAGAGATTCCTGACATTCATCACAGGTTTCGTGATTTAAGTGTTTCCAATTTGTTCTCTGAGAGCAGTGGTAGCCCAGTGATAACGGCCGCGACTTACGAGTTATAGGTCGTAGGTTCGAATCCAGACAGGCGTTTCTTTGTGTAAATAATTTCGTCACCACATGTCTCAAAACCGTGAAGAAAAACATCGCGAGAAAACCGGCATGTCCTAGAACCAAAAATTCGAAGACATGTGACATATTATATTTGGAGGCCACTGTATGTGCCAAATAAACATATTTTCTTACTGTCTTTCTAAACATCAGTACGGACTGAGTCCCCTTTGGTTATCCATAAAATTAGTCGAAGGTATACGTATACCTTCGACAAATTTTATGGACAACCAAAGGGGACACTCTTAAGCCGAAGAATTGATTGTTGCAATTTCTTGTTATTAGCAGCGACGCTATGCAGCACCATTTAAACGTTATGTTTTAATCTTCCTAACTACACCATGTCTGTTTCACAAGTACGTATCTGATCTGATGAAACTGTAAAACCCTGTTCGGCGGGGTAATTGCGTACCACACTAACAGTAGCAATGGCTTTCATTTTGACAGTTCAACAACATTCATTGCGTTATTTACGCTGTTGAGCAGATTTTTTTTTCGAACATAATAATTATGAAGCAATGGTTTAGCAATATCCCTCAAATTGACTCAGATTGAGATTGATAGTGTGTTACGCAGGTGCAGGTTTAATTCTTACGCAGTCACACACTATGAGGATTAAGAACACATCCATCTGCATTTAGAAGGTACCATATTTTTTTTTATATTGGCTGAATAACATTATTAAATTGTTATTGGAAAATCTTATAAAATAAACCTCAATTGTCTAATTAAAGGTGATTTAAAATTAGAATTTCTAGTTTTATGTGTTCGAATGTTTTAATAAAACAAAGAACTCAATTTGTAAGTGGTATTACAAATTGGCATTCACAGGCACGTTTTTCATTCATTCATTCATTTGTTTACATTTTTATGAGATCCTTTTCGAACGAGTTGTTCCGGTCTGATCCCCCTGAACCCTCCCCTCCACGCCCCCCTCCTCGATCCCCTGCTAGTTGTTCTTCTGACAGACTACATATCTATATGTTTTCAGGTGTACGATGTAGATGTCTACGATGCAACGTTTGCTATTCCAAGAGCTATCCTCAGGCTGGTCGGTCTTCGCATCACCAGAGATGATTCCACTTATGTCAGGTAGGTACTGTAAGTGAACGAACGCACCAGGCCGCCGAGTGCGTTCGTTCCCTAAAGGTTATCTGCTAAAGTCGACCTTATGTAGTGCAGGCTGGCAAAAATATTACTCTGGTTGCATTCGAACAGTCAATGAGCTTTAGAATTTTTGTATTAGGTTTTTGTTTGGAAGGCGATACATATTATAAAGATTTTATATAAAGATACTAGCCGGGGTGGTGTAGACGCTCGCTTGGAATAATTGCAGAAAATGTATCGTTGTATGATTTTAACACATAGGTACCCCTGCTACAGTACTTCTTAGGTTCTTTTGCACTTAATCTGCGTTCGCGATTTACTTGCCAAACATGTAAACAAATATTATTGGAATAATAACTTTAATTCTTACACAATAAAGTTCAGTTTACACTACAACTTCAAACATTTTTAAGATTTTTAAAAAAATGTTAGTCACTCTGAAATTAACTTAGTTACCACTGAAATAAAGTTGATTTGTTTAACTTGAAATAACATCAATTGGAAACGTAAATTTGAATAGACCTTACTACCTTTACCTTACCTTACCTTACCTTTTACCTTTTATTGTTGTAAGTACAATTTTCTTCCTACACGATTATGTCGTTCAAACATATTAATTGAAATAGCATAATTCTCTAAATCCTTTTTTTATCAAAATAAATAAATTAAAAAAAAACTACATTTTGATGTGATAATTTTCTATGTTTTAAAGTAAAATCCATTGAATAACTCTAACTTAACTTATTATAATTGTAAGTCTAATTGTAAGATGTTATAACTACACTATTGTATTAGGTAAGCCTGTGATGATAGTTGTATGTGTTAAAAATAAATAAATAAAATAAATAATCTTAATACCCGAAGCTTTTTATAAAAACTTTCGGAAGGGGTTTGATCAGTAGAATAATTGACCTTAAGCTCGTTAGCCGGCTCTAGTTCAAAACTTTTTAAAGCATGATCTTCTCCTTCGTGTCGCTGGCACAACTGTATTTTATTTCAATCTTGTTTTCCCAAAACTTTGCCACTTCCACGGCGTTGTCAGTGGCAGCGCAGAGGTAACTTTGACTTTAAAGCATCCATCCATTCTAATATTATAAATGTGAAAGTAATTCTGTTACCTTTCCAAGTCGTTAAAAGCCCGAAAGTCTGACAACGTGTCTTACCAAGGGATATCGTATTACCCAGTAACTGGGTTGTGGAGGTCAGATGGGCAGTCGCTCCATATAAAATAGTGGTAATCAGCTGGATTAGACTGGAAGCCGACCTCAAAAATTGTTTGGGAAAAGGCTAGGCAGATGATGCTGATGACCTTTAGTAGTACGTTCACTCAGAATAATTTCCGGCCTCCATGCAGGCGAAGCCGTGGGGGCAAAATCTACTAATCTATACAGGGTCAAATTGAATTAGCTAGCGAAACTCCGCGGACGTGATGAGTAAGTATCGATATTAACACGAAAAACTAAAAAAATCATTTTTTCTTAAAACTACTCAAGTAACTATACTAAAAGTGGTTATTGCCCCCAGATAAACATCAAATCTTTTTTTCTTTGGATATCGATACCCGTCACGTGTGCGGGAGTTTCGCTAAATTATAATTATTACCTTTTAGATTTATACGTACTTAAGTCAACATTCCAACTCAAGTGTGCAACACTTAACACAATACTTTAAAAATAGCCTTATTTCAGGTTATTATGGAACATATTCTACTGGTTCGAGTTTGGCAACCTGTTCGTGGTGACTTGGCTGGAGCTGATCAACATGGCGCAGACGGCCCGGGGCGGCTCCTTCCAGGATGCCGTCGAGATCTTCCGCATGATGCCTTGCGTTGGCTATCTGCTACTAGGTTCGTTTGGATTAGATCATTACAGAATTATTTATTCATATATTTATTTGTGTTTATCACAGGTGTTAATTTTAATAAAATGACATAATTGCGTAAAGCTAAGGTACAATATACGCTAGTAATATAGTTCAATGGTACAATATGCACCCAGTACACACAGCAAAAAGTAAAAAAAAAATCTAAAATGTTTCGTCTGAATAAAGCCTCATTTAAATCCAATCCTAGTTCATCCAAAACTATGCCTTATGGCATATAACATAGCTTTGTATTAAGATTTAACGTAGAACGTTTTCATTCTTTAAAAGCACACTGTTGGGATTTTCAACTTTCGGCGCTAAGCCGAATGTTGCAAATTCAACAGCGAATTTTTATTTAGGCATTCATTTCGGTGTCACCTTTAGTGTAAGTGAAAACGGGCATTAGTCATATAAATTGACCACACATCTTTTTGTAGCAATGGCCAAATCCTACAAGATAGTTTATCACCGCTCCGTTTACGAGAACCTGGTGAACGAACTGCGCAGCATGTGGCCGAGGGGGGAGGTGTCTGATGAGGAGCATCAGGTCGTCAGCACCGCGCTGAGACATCTCAACTATGTCATACAAGGTACGTGTCATTAGGGCAGCGGACAACTGCACAAGCATTACTTGAATTTATTTGGGACCGGACAAAAGGAGGAAGAAAAAGTTGGTATCGTTTGGTTTTTGTTGGTCGGAGTACGACGTAGATATCCGGCTTCCCTTTCGCAGACGAGATCTACAAGGATGTCTTCAGTTACAAGAAAATGTAAGCCTTTTAGGTACTGTAAGCAATTGCATCCTAATAAAAAAAAAATGTTTAATTCAAATAACAAGACTCATATATACAAAAAGGATATAGACAGGATAACAAGCAAACATACAGGAATATAGTGGAGGATTAAACCGCGTTATCATGCACGTCAGGACTCAGGAGCACATTTCTCCGCTTCTGATGCTAATCGAGCCTCTAACGACTATCTCGTGAAGACCTAAGCTTTACCTACATACCTCGTCCTGAGTCTCCAACAACGCAAATCACTCCAATATAAACTCAAACCTCATTAGAAACAGTCTAATAAATTCTAGTAGAAAAGACTGAGACCAAAAACCACCTAATCTGCGTTCGCGATTTATTTGCCAGAAATGTAAACAAATAAGTATGAATCGAAAAATAACTGTAATTCCTAGACAATAAAATTCAGTTTACGCTACAACTTCAAACATTTTTATAACTTTTTCAATAGTGCTAGTCACTCTGAAATCAACTTAATTATCATTAAAATAAAGTTAATATTTGTTTAACTTGAAATAGGGTGGGGATGTGCAGCACTGCGCACTTTTACCTACTATACTTATATACGCTTACGTTATACTTATTATACCAAGTTAGATACTGCTATTACGTGGTGGACAATAACCTCTAGACTAGGACTTTAGCTATCCAATAACAGTACATTACATTCGTGATAATCAGTCCTTACCGCTAACTCCAATTAACTGAAGGCTATCTAGGACAGCACGTGTCTAGTACTTGCGTGGAAAAACCTAATAAAAATAACTTCATTCTCATCAGAAGTCTTAGAATAGTTATTACTAATGTACATACTTACTTAATGTGTTTTTTATTTGGCTCCTTCTTTGAGCAAAGAGAGCCCTGTAGATAGGAGTTTTTATGTGTAAACTAGCAGCGCCCCGCGGTTTCACCCGCATAAATTTCGATCCCCGGGATAAAAAGTACCGGTAAAATGGGGTTAGTTTGATTCTACGGGTTACCTTTGATAACAACTTTCGACTTATGAAAAACTTAACTTAACTTAAATTTTATTAGATTTAAATATATAGATTTGAACAAAAAAACAGTTATTTGTATAATATCAAAGAATCCCACCCAGAAACCATCATCTTAAAACAACTGCAGCACAAACTTTTGTGGACCGATATTAATTTGTTTTTTGGGGTTACTATCAAAATACGTACCTACCAAAAACTAGTGCGATCAAAGTATCCCCGATGCAGTATGAAGTTGATCAAGATGATTATTTTTTTTTTTCTCATAAAGGAGTGTCCAAAAATATTACTATATACAACCCATAAAACCGATGTTACATTTATTTTTGTAAATTTTTCAGCCTTCTTAGTACAGAAATATTCAACCTCGAATTTTAAAATTGATCAATGTAACCCCATTTTACGGTATTGTATAATACACTTGAACTTTAGAAATCTCATTAAACGTAGCCGAGAGTGAGCTAGAAAGAAGATATTTACTTCGAAACGTGTACGGCTCCTTATACAAACATTGTGATTTATTGTGTATTACGATCAACAAGTCATTTAGAAAATGTTCTCCAAAAAAAGTTTTCAGAAAATTTTATGGTTGTAACGACTGTGTACCTATGTTATTTATTATGTTATGTCTAGTCGCAAACTTTAGGTAAATATAGACGAATTACTTATTCCAAATAACATATTCTTTTTAATGTATTTAAGTGTTGTCCCGAATTTCGGGACAGATGTCCCGGAAAAAATGTAGTCCTAAGGAAGTCTCCGTTTCTTGTCTCTGTTCTTCGAAGTTTAAGCAAATAGGCACTACCTATTCCTATCACTGACTATAACAACAAAAATGATTAAAAAAGTTTAAAATTAAAGGGTACATGGTACCTACTCGTACAAGAAATTTGTTTTTTTTTTCTAAAATTTTTTTTTTTAATTGTAGTGTTCAATATTGTACGGTAGATACACCTAGCTACCTACTTATTCGGAAATCAGGACCCCCGGGATATTTGTGCAAATAAATACCACGTGCATTTTTTTCAAAATTAACATTTTGCCACTAGTCTTTTTCAAAACTCTAGGCTACTACTGGTGCAACAACGCGCTCCTGGTGATCTTCCTCTCGCCGCCGTTCGTGGAGATCTTGA
This sequence comes from Hydraecia micacea, assembly GCA_914767645.1. Lineage (NCBI taxonomy): Eukaryota > Metazoa > Arthropoda > Insecta > Lepidoptera > Noctuidae > Hydraecia > Hydraecia micacea. The sequence goes on from OU611798.1 coordinate 5,531,293, forward strand.
AGATAGCGATGGGCTATGAGGTGCCTCTCATCTTCCCATTCTTCTACTGGTTTCCCTTCGACCCCTTCCAGAGAGGGTACTATGAAGTTATATTGGCAGCACAGACGTGGCATGGTAAGTGAATTATGTTATAAGTTCCTACCACATTATTAGTTACCGTCAAAAACCGTCATCGGAGAGCAGTGCAGGTAGCCCATGAATGGTAACGGCACCGACTTACGAGCTGTAGGTCGTGGGTTCAAACCCAGCAGGCGCTTTACTTTGTGTAAATTATTTCATCACCGCTGCTCTCAAAACGGTAAATGAAAACATCGTGAAGAAACAGACATGTACTGGAACCAAAAATTCGAAGACATGTGAAGTTTGCCAACCCGCACTGGGCCCGCGTGGTAGATTATAGCCCACTCCTCTCAAGGAGAGGAGGCCTGTGTCCCAGCAGTGGGAACATTATAGGCTGATTATGCTAAAAACCGTCATTATGAAGAAACTAGCAGCTAACTCTTGTGTAATAATATAATATTTTATATTCCACAATAATAACATATGTGTAGGTGTGAATATGAAAAAATCGAAGGTCCCGTATCCAGAACCTTTCTTTAATGATAAGATAAAAATACCTATGGAGTATCTAGATACACAAACACTAGTGCTTCAGGAAACTAACTTCAATTAGGTATTAGTTCCCAACTTGCCTACACCAGGACTTGCCTAAAGGTAATCACTCATTATACCAAGACCGCTCCGACACAGCAAATAAATTCATTCAAATTAGGAATTTAAATCAGCTGCATTAAAGTACATTTGACGATGACAATACAGAATAGTGGATAGCTCGCGTGCAGCGCGGTGCCCACGTGCTGTCACACATCTCGCCGACCGCGCGCTTCAAGCGAGCAGCCCGCTACCCGACGAAAAACGCCCGCGCGGGGTCGCATCGCACGGCTGTCTCCCAGTTGTCGCCTACAAATTGTCACCCTCACTAATGTTCGCAAACTCGTCTGTAAGCTGAAAACTAGCGCGTGGACGGTGAGCTACCAACTAGTCAGCGACGCGTGAACAACAAGCTGTCACCTCACCGGTGGCGTGCCAGCTGCGAGCGATCGTCTTGCTGACGGCGCGTTAGCTACAAGCGGGTGGATTTTTTCGAGGCGGTGACAGGCGGTTAATGATCTGTGGTTATGAGTGACGACCTTTTTTTTCTGGGCGGAGCGGGACGGGAGCCATGTCAGACTTTTACAAACCTACCCGTGTTCCTTCAGTTGCCTGTACCACACACGGCAACTCTTTCGAACAACCCGCGACCTTGGCAGATGAGTGATGACCTTTAAGTTTAAACTAAGTAGATTAATCACCGTCGTTCAAAACAAGCAGTTGTTTGAACCTTATACGATAAGTTTAACGTTTAAAACAAAAGCGAAACGTTATCTTGATGGACTTTCTGATCACGACAATAATTAATTACTTTTTCGTCTATAAAAAGATTTTTAACCGAAATAATGCAGACGACACGACGGATAAAGCGTGATGGACAATTTATGGGCGGAAAATCGGAAATAAACGCTGTAGGGCATTATCGCCTACATTGAGAACAGCTATACTTTAGAGCAAATTATTATTTTTCGATACAATTTAATGACTGCGATAAACGAATTTATTGTCGTGCCAGTTTGTAACACACGTCCGTCAGGCACGTAAGTATATATAATGTGTGAAAGTTTCCGGAGAAATTATAAACTTTACCCTTTTTCATCGGAAAGTAGGCCACCTCATCATCCGGTGTATGTAGGTACCTACACTATGTACAGACGCCAGCACATCAACCTACACCTAACTGTCAAAATTTCCCAATCAACATTGAACCTTATGCTTTAGCGATAAAGTTGAAAATCTATTACAGAAATCTGACAGATTGTAGTAGGTTGATGTGCTGGCGTCTGTACAATACCAAATTAATTAAAACAATATACTTATACACGGTTATTTTACCTCAGATTTTGCATCACTGTCAATATCATAGTGATCTTTAGGCTGACCGCATACGCAACCGCAACCGGAGCGGACGTTCGATCTCCTGATCAGGAATTCAGATTCGGAGACCCTGAACGCACGCATTTCATACAAAATCGTCTCTAAGCGCACACGTTCTTATATTTTCCGGACGGAAATATTCCTGATCAGGAAACCGGACGTCTACGGCCGGCGTTAATCTCGTGACCATAAGGTTGCTATTGGGTTGCCGCAACTGTCAAGTCTGTCAAAATCACAGTGATCTTTATTGTTGCTTTTGGGTAGCTGTCAGAGGTAAAATAACTGAGAAACGACTGTAGTAACTGTGTATGTAGGTATGGCAATGGGGTTGGAATAAAACAACTACTTACTTATAGTTTTCGCGTGGCAACACCGGTACCTAACTGGCCTTTCCCATAGCGACATCTACATCGCCACATGCGAACTACGCATCACACTAACGTCACGCAAGGAATAAACAATAAACTATGTATGGTTTTTCGTTATTGGAACACGTAGAAGATCACAACAGAGGGGCAATTGATTGTCGTTGAGATGAGATTGCGACTAGATTTTAAACGTTTTTAATTATGGGAATAATTGGCCTTCAGATAGATTCAGGACGTTATAGTACATTACTGCAGCGGCCAGCAAAAGAGGCATTGATGGACGAACGTGTAAAGTCCATCAATGCCTAGTTGTGGCCAAGGCCTGTATAGTAGGACGTTTCTCAAATAATGCGCGGAAATTAAAACTGAGTAGTAGGTACCTAGGCAGAACTTTCTTGTATACAATTACTTTTCAAAATCAATGACGAACAACGAAAAACATTGTTGTTCGTTGTTCAAAAAAAATTACACACTAGTGTGTAATTTTTTTTTTTTTCAATAAACTGCTTTCTATTTGCAAGCCCAGTTCGAAATTTAAATAAAACCTTTAATAAGTTACCTCCTTGGTTGCCATGTTTCGGAGTAAAAGATCGTTCCATTTTTAAATTACACGACAGATATGAGTTTACTATGTAATTTATTACGCCGCAAAACACGACAGATATGGATTTTCATACAACTTTTGCCGGCCGCTACTCGCATGTATTTGGCCAGTACAGCTTTATCTCGAAGAAGGTTGTCAAAATAATGTTTACATTTCCAAGAATGTTTGAGAAAACGGACTTTATTTCAGTTGTTAAAACATGTTATGTACTCGTAGGTGGATGAATGACCGCTATTGCCATGCTATAACGCAATAACTATAGGCATTTACTTTGAGAAAAATAATTTATTTCTTTTGTATACTTTTAATAACAGCAGGTAGGATAGGTAGCATTGTCATTTTGATAGACAATGTGTGATACATAAAAGGTAATTGATATGTGTAACGCATGCTAATAATTTTATAATTGGACGACAATTTCAGAGAATATTTAAGTTTCAAATATCGAAGATCACATGGATACCATGTGAAACTACAGTGCGGCCAAGGAAAGAATGCGTTCTTGACACCTGCCAGTTTCATGCAAACGAATACGTGTTTTGCGAATTTGATGTTATTTTATTTTTATTTTAAGTTATTAGGGGAAATAAACAATTGTACATTTCGTCTTACATCTAAGTATACAATAAAGTGGGTTAACGCACAATCAACAACGACTTAACTAAACTATTCAAATAGGGTATTGCACCCATTTTTTAAGTGTCTCAATTAGATTCTAAGTGCTAATGAACCACCAATTTTTACTCAATCGTTAAGTGTCATAAACATAGCCTATTAACATAATACCCCTCCCTCCCTCCCCTTCCCCTTCCCCTTTCCCTCCTTTAGCTTGGCCTTAAAATAATTTGGTAAATTGTACCTTGTTATGGTTTTGTTCCAATCATTGGTACTTCTAATAGGTAAAGACAGGGAAATAATTGTTTATCAAACTGACAATAATTACCAACTTAAGAGTCCCTATCAATTTCGCTGTCTAAAAACAGAAAATTCCATTTTTTTCAGCGCAATTTTCTCAATATCCTTAAGTTATCTACTTTTTTTTTAAATGCACAGTTATTTATCATCTATTTATCTAGTAAGTCTACAAATTAAAATTTTGATAACTACTTAATATAAATTAAGAAAAATAAAAATCTAACACACGTTTTTACGTAAACACGAAACACCATGTTTTTCAATTGCTTTTTTAGCTTACTGGTAGCAAATAACAATCTGAAAAAAATCCCAAATATTGGGAACATAGTATATTAGTAAGTCTACAATTTATTTTTTAAAAGTTTAATGAATTAGTACTTGTAAAAAAATGTTGACTACGCTGAAAAACTCCAATAAAATCATGTGCAAAACCGTCGTCTATGTGTAAGAATTGATTGAAAATAACAATAAGTGTTAAATATTTTAAAATTTGAGGTGTTTATCTACCAAACTCAATTTTTATATTTTAATTTAGACTACTTATTTAATTGTAGTAAAATATTTAAATAATGCCTTATAAACCGATGCGCTCGCTCGATGCATTCAGTCGCGCCCGAGGGCTTCTCGACGACGGACCTGTGTCGCCTGTGACGTTCGCCGCTCCCGACGTAACTAGCGAATCGCGCATGATTTTGTACTACGCCTGACTAGTTTTGAGACTAAGTATATTTATTTTTTTATTTTAATAGTGTGACTTATTAATGTTTTGTATTGTACTATTAGTAATATGGTGAATATATTTTTAGAAAATGGGTCGAAAAAGTGAACTTTATTATCATGGAAAAATCAAAGGTAAAAAGAATAAAGTTGAAAAAACACGAAAGGCACGTGCAGTTCTTAGGTAAATAATAATTGTTGCAATCACCTTAATTAAGAAAATTGTAATAATTTACTATTATTTATATAGTCTAAAAATATTTTAATTGTATTTGTAGAGAATTACATGGCAGAAATCTACCAAAAATCAAATATTACTTGGAACATCATCAATGAGCAAAAACACAAATACAAACAAGACAAATTATAAAGTAACAGTGTACTCATTGTTGAAAAGCCTAATAAATAAATAAAATAAATAAGACAAAATGGCTCGCTATACTATACTCTCATGGTATGCGGTCTTATAGTGAGGGAAATACTACAGGCCCCTTCGTTCTGTATTAGGTAAACAATAACACGTGTAATTCGTTTCAGACGTACTTGTATACGCTGGTCACACTTTGTAATTTGCTTTTGCTATAGTGAATACTAGGTTAAGATGTTTTTATTTCAACGATATTTATTGTATTTAGGGGACCTAAACATAACATGTCATAATCACAATAAAATCCATCCAGTATTACGGAATCTTAGTAAAAACTATGGAGTACTAATAATAGCGGTTCCGGACCAAGATTATTTGTTCCCGCTTCATCGTACGCTTCAACGCACACTACGATTATCAGCTATAGTTCGAACGCACACAGACACATTGCGCTCCTATAATTACCTAATCTAGTAGCGCGCAGAAATTGATAGGGACTCTTAAACTGTCAATTTGGTAAACAATTAATTTCCCTGATTGTACAGACGCCAGCACATCAACCTACTACAATCTGTCAGATTTCTGTAATAGATTTTCAACTTTATCGCTAAAGCATAAGGTTCAATGTTGATTGGGAAAATTTGACAGTTAGGTGTAGGTTGATGTGCTGGCGTCTGTACCTATTTAAACTCCGATTTTTTAATTGCTAAACCAAAATGACCTCTGCGATTGACCTTTTTTGTCATGTTGACAGTATTTCTTACTGCGCAGCTGTCATTTTAGTCTAGCAAATTAAAAATCCGAGTGTGGTAAACACGAATCGTATACAAAACAATTATTAACTTCTAACATGATACTCACAGTCACAGGAAAAACACCTATCTAAGTAACATCAAAGTCCAAAATAAAATATATTTTTTATCACGATTCGTCGCCATCGCCGTCGTTCAAATAAACCACAGTGTCCGTGTTCAGTTGGTCCATTTTCGCGTAAAACATGACTTCTCCTATTAATTTTTCTGCCAAACATCGTTGTAACTTCGGTAGCTCTTTGAGCTGAGAACTGATTGACTTTCCAAATATATCAGCAGACGATTCCCGTTCCCCTGATGTTAAAATGGATTGAGCCGAATCTATCAAGTCTATCTGTCTTTTAAGCAACTGGTCTGCGTTGAATTTTGATATATTCCTGGGTCTTTTGCGTTCAGGTTCCTGAAATTAGAAGAGTCGTTTTGTTATAAAGAGATCCATATCTAAAGCCGAACATTCAAAACCATACTTGTAACACCCCACGCCACGGAAATGACGCGCGTTTTATAAACTGCGTTTTTTATGTATATGAATACGATCTGTTACCGACTTTATTAATATGACTTTCATTAAAATCTTCTAATTAAAATTCTTACATCACTTCTATTATCGCTGTCATTGCAATGTTCCGCTTTCAATGTTAAAGGATCCGAGTCTTCGTCCAAAAAACTAAAATACGGGTAGTACCACAGGGTTGGTACATGTATAGTAGACTGATTTTCATCGACTATACTTTTGTCCACCTGAAATAAGAAAAACGCAAACTTGTTATTACACGAATAGTTTTAGAACAAAATATTTTTATCGGGTATATAAACTGGCAACACTACCTACGCGTAAGTCATTCTCATTCAATTCATTCGCATCATCACATGTGATTCACATTCATTCAATCATTGTCAAAGTCAACTTGACATAAACGTTTTTATTTTGATGGCAAAATTAAACTTTTTCTTCTTATTTACTTTGTATGATTACTAACCTTTTTCTTCTCCCGCTTGTACGCTGCTCGCATATTCTCAAGTTTCCTTTTCACGTCACTCAAGCTTGCTGTTTTATCAAATTTGTGATAGCACTCCACCAATGTTTCGTACGCAACATGTCGAGCATCTTTGTTGCTATAAAATTCGTGGTTAGGGTCCCATAGACCTGGTAAGTCACGATAAAGTTCTAAAAGCTCAATTAAAACTTCGCGTTCTGAAACTACTTCTCGATCATCTTCCATTTTGTACACGCGCGCGCGGATTTCACTCGTCGGCTTCCGACCGGCTCTGACCACGTTTCGGTCGTTACTGAATGTCAGTGCGACCGAATGCGACCGAGCCTTTTACACACTCCGATTTGGTTTGGTGTGTCGTGTTGACAAGCATTAGAGTGAGATAGAGAGATTTTTACTCAATAAATAAAAGAAACATGGAAAAGTATCGCTATTTTTAAACGACTTCAAAAAAGGAGGTTCTGTATTCGACCCGTATGTTATCGTATGTTTGAACGTCGACGAATTTTCTCAAAAAGTAATGAATAAATTTTGATAATTCTTTCATTAGGTAATGTGATCTACATACTTTCAGGAAGGTATTAGTATATAATACATTAGGTAATTAATCTTATGTACGAAGTTATATGCATAAATGTACTGCATCTCCGGCATTTCTATGCGAATTTTGATGATTCTTCTAGTCGGTGTCTTCAATTCTTCAATGCACTAGTGTTAATTGAATTTGTGTGGGGTAGGTAGGTACAACTAAAAATGAAAAACAAAAACTTTTTTACAAAAAAAAAAACAAACGCCTTAAAAAAAAATACTACAAAGTGAAAAATAACTTTAATTTCGGAAGTCGGTGTCAAAAAACGAAAATGCGGAACCAACGAAATTAAAGTTATTTGTCCATTGACTATATATATTACTTACTACTTTTGAAATCGTTGTATTTGTCACTTTGTGTTGTTTTTTTTTTGAAGGCAGTTGTTTTTTTTATAAAGTTTCTTAGAATGATGAAATCAATAAAATTAGATATTGTAGAGGACCTACCTATCCGTTATTAGTTAAAACTTAGTTATAATGACAAGTAGGTCGAACCGTTTACTATTACAGTCTAGGTAGGTACTTACTTGTTTTCTATAAATAATTGTTTTAAAATTAATTGGTATCTAATTAAGTACCCATCGTTCTTCCACACCCGTAAAGATTGGTTAGATTGGCCTGTTAGAACACTTTCAAATAAGTTTTGGTTAACAACACCAGCCTATTTTACAACTTCCAGTTTAGTTTCAACAACATCTATAACGTCGATATATTCATACCAATGGAGTCTATTAATCTGTCTATGGATTATGCGTATCCGCGGCGGAAGCTGCGAACAGGCCTTGCCCTTATCCCAATGTATATGGGCCGTGCGGTTAGCGCTGCAAGTCTTTTTCTTCCACACGTCTTCTCTATTAGTCGTCATCTCAGTGGTCACCCCTTTCTTGCCATATCATCTTTCAAACAGTTCAGATCTTACATCGATTCATTGATCTTCCTCGACCTCTCTCTTATAGCCATTTCTTATATTATTTTCTATTAATTTTCTGCAGGACTCATAACGATCTGGTTCATGTTATGCGGGGACCTGTTGTTCTGCATATTCCTGAGCCATATTACGACTCAGTTCGACCTGCTGGCTGTCAGGATACGAAGACTCGTCTATGTGCCTGTGGACAAGCAGCTTGTTGATACTTATCCGCTAGGTAAGTTAGTAGGTCAACTCAAAGATGCAATGGTTCTTTCTTCAAAAGGCCCTTCCAGACATGACCCTGCATTGTTAGACTCATATTTAAAACTGTTTGGACTTTAAAATAAATTATAGCCTTGAGTTTGTTTCCGCATTTCTTCTCATGAATCAGTAGGTAAGATAGGAAATCACCACCATCTAGTTCTAAAATATTAACGTGTAAACGTGTCTTAAAACATCTACTTATAAATAAACATTTCATTTCTTTTCAGCAGGTATTATTAATTTTTTAAAATAAATCTAACTCTAGCTACCGCCTTGGTTTCAATTCTCGGGTCAACCAAAGTTTTATTGGGGTTTCCATAAGAAAATTCTCATTGGCTAGGTAGTGTAGAGGCTGCCTATGAAGCCTCACCTCTTTTATAATACAGGCCGGTCATTACGGCATCTGCTGTTCGAACGTTCAAGCGTGTGTCAAATATGTTGGACTTGTTAGATAAAAGGGCTAGTTCTAACACAGAGTACTTTTTGATAGACAGTTCTAAGTAATTATGAAAGAGTCTCAACATTATAGCTGATGAAATCTCATAATATAGGAGTTTCATTAAATAAAAGTGCTCCCATCTTAGCTAGCTCCCACAGTAGCCGTCCGGTGGCGGGCGGTGTCTGGATTTTTGCCCTTTGCATTAATAACCTTGTATTGGTTAATGGGTAGGTATACGGCGCTATTTTACATGGGACTTAAAAATAACAGGCGAAATGAGGGCTTACTTCTTGTTCAGGGTTCTTACATTACCCTCTGAACATTCACCAGTTTAGTAGGTAGAGGTAGCTAACACCATTTTCAAACTCCCGGTTATATTGTCTGCGATAAAAAGTTTCAACAAAAACAAATCTCTCAATATCTATACTATACTTAACTACTTAATTTTGTTAACGTATACCTACTCAAAAGTTAACTAAAGCGAAGGAAACACAAAGTGAATGATCAAGTCAAGGTCTTTCAATTAACAAGAGGTTCTAATTAAAACGATCTTTATTAGAAATGCCTAAGCAGAGGTTAACGTTGGAAGCGAGTCCACACCCCCTAGCTTGATTAAAAGTCAAGTTGCCTCATACGGTGAACATTAAAGGCATAGGTATAGGTATCTACAAATACCGAGGTAGTAGGTACCTACTCAGACGATGCCCTTAATGAACCCGTTTTAAATGGTAGATTCAAAGTTCGAACAATGAGAAACGTTTAGGAAAGGTTTTTGTGATGTTAACATCGACAAAAATAAAATGTCTATAACATAAAAAACAAAACACAACTCGAACAAAACAATCCAGGAAAAACAAAAGAATCAAGTTAGGTACCACGCGATCATAATTACCTAAACGGCTGGTACCAACTAGCAGTCTGATTTACAGCTAGTCTCCCTTCCCTTAGTTTACAGAATTTCCAATTAATCAAGTGTCAGACTGTTTCCATTTCCATTAGGAGTAGATAGTTTCGAGTATAGACCAATAACCGTTAGTTAGCTTTTAGGAGATGGACAGTAGGTACCTATCTACGATTGTACGAAGTATTCCGGTGTAACACGCCCGCACCCTAATATTTGTGTAACTCACTATCATTCACAATCTGAATCATTTTGAAGGGTTTTCCATTCCAATTGCTAATCCATAAGTTCGAAAAGTTTCTGTTCAACAATGTAAATAACGCAATGACTGTTGTTGATGAAAGCCATTGCTACTGTTGGTGTTACCCCGCAGTTCGATATTTTTTTACTTTTTCTTTTAGGTCCAGATTTTTGCAAAATACCTATTCTAGAACAATATTGGGTCCTGAATCTTGATTTAGAGGTACGTTTAGTGCGATTTCTCGTTACCCGTAATGTGATGTGGGGCCAGCATAAGTAGAAATCTAGAGTCAACATTTCGACTCAAACAAAAGCAAAAAAAAGTTAGGTTTACTTCCTAGCCAATTCTGTTGATTTTGTTGTACCTAGACCATTTTATTTTGCAGAATTAGCTTAGGTTCACTACAAGATAACATAATCGATCACAATAAACTACAACTATTATGTAATAAGTAATACGGGCTGGAGTTCGCAACTTCACGTTAATGCACGGAGGTATGTATTTTACATACGGGTGAGGAAATCGATTATTCGATCAACCCCAGCTCCTCAATGAAGGCAGGCAACGCCTTGGTGTTACTGTAGGGGCATTTACACCGCCACATGCTATACGCATCTCACTGACGTCATGTAAAATCCTGCATCGCGCAAGCAGAGTTTGCGGGGGATTGGGGTCTGCTCGCAGGATGTTGTATATATTATATATGATACAACATCCCGACATCAATCATCGGGCAGTTATCCACCAGACACAATACCCGTCTGGTCGGAGGATCCTCCCTTTCCTATAGAGGATGAGTGAACTTTACACCCTGTTCCTCATGCCTCTACATTACTGACAATCTCACGGAGGGTACCTGGGTTAACTAATACAACTAACTGATTATTCCATTTTAGGGGAAAACTGCAAAAGTTATGCACAGAAGAACAAAGACCTAATTGACACTTTAGATGACAAGGATTGGGAAAACAAGCATCAAAAGGACCTCTCTGAGATCATAGTGAGACATCGTGCTCTAATCAGGTAGGTACCTAAACCTATTTCATTATAGATAGAACGAGATAACGTTTATAATAAAGTAGGAAAATCTACCTACTTTAATAATGAATGAGGCTGCCAAATTACGAAAAGAAGACAATGAGGCATCGATATCCGTGTCAATCATACACGAAAAAATCTTGAATGAGGAAGTGATAGAATAGCTTTTCTGCGAAGTATTTAGCCAATCAATCAGCATGAGCGAATTACGTCCCGCATCCCGTGCGGGATTCACTTAAATTTTTCCAGAGCTTTATGCTACCAAGACTTCGAAACTCTTAAAATTATTCTAAACTTAAGTACTTATACAAGGAATCTAATACCTAGGTCAGACATTATTTGCAGGCTTTCCGGCGATGTGGAGGACATGTTCAGTTTCGCTTTGCTCGTCAATTTCTTCAACAGCTCTATTATTATCTGCTTCTGTGGTTTCTGCTGTGTTGTAAGTATCAAAAACCAAACAAAAGGCAATAGAGAGTTCTGCCCATACCGAGACACTCCAATATTGCTAAGACCATAAGCACAGAATAATCACAGAATACATAATAATACACGTAGATTTTTTTAATTTATTTGCGTATTTGGCCTTTAGGAAAATGCAAGGAAATCCTGCCAATAAACATACTTAGGTGATAATATTTTATTTGTTTGTTTTCTTCGCCTAATTTCCCTAATGTTTGAATGAATTTCCCCAATGACATAATTGAATTTCCCTATTTTTATTTGTGTTTGGAATATCAGCGGGGTAATTGCGTATCATTTTGACAGCTCAACAACATTCATTGCATTATTTACGTTCTTGAGCAGATAATTTTTTCGAACATATGAATATAATATGGTTTAGCAATATCCTTCAAAATGATTCAGATTCTGATTAATAGTGTGTTACGCAATTAGGGTGCCGCTTTGGTCATATTACTTTAAATGAAAAGAAATGTGCGCAAGAACCTCAACATCGTAATTCTGTTTAGTAAAGGGGCATAAATATTGTTTATTTTAATTTTTCCAACTGCTGAGCAAAGGCTTCCCCTTTCTCCTTGAAAACCTTCCCAAATGTTTTTGCGATTTATGGCCACGTCTGCCCTGCATACATAAATCCGAAATGTCACACCACACTACCCTCATCGGAGTTGAACTCGACAACGACGGCATGAACGGATGTCCTTACTTCAAGACGTGTGATTGCCAATTTGTATCTAGGATACGGATACCTACCTACCTACTATAATTTTTTTTCCAGATTGTGGAGAAATGGAACGAGATGGTTTACAAGTCGTTTCTAACAACAGCCTTGTCACAAACATGGCTACTGTGCTGGTATGGACAGCGGCTACTGGAGTCGGTAAGTTACACACAGAAGAAATTACTACTATTATACCATTTGTACCTGATATGGTAGGTACCTATGTCTTATTTTATAACTAAGTCGTAGATTAATTTAGCAGACAAAAATGACAATAAAACAAAAACAACAAAAATGTACATGGAATTAGGACACATGAATTATCCAATATATTTAAATGTTTCCCAATAAGGAAACCCGAGGGAAAATATTTGCATCTCAGTTTACGAGGGCGTCCGATTTATTGTAACAAATGTGAATTTTAAGGAAGCATTTCACCCGTTTTGGGTATTCCAAAGGAAATGAGCCTTGAAAAACACGATCACCGTGCAAAAAGTTGTGGAAGTCTTTCGCCCCTGACTTGCAACGTTGTGTCCAGTTGAAACGACTAAAAAACAATTTGGCGGGAAAGCGGCCACTGGAAAGTCATAAATTCTCTGTTGTTTAAGGTTGTAGGTACCTACTTGTACAGGGCCTGCGAGGAAAGATTTATTTTTAGAATGTGGAAAGGGAAATTTACGCGGACCTACTTTATTTTAGGAAAAGCGATCCTTTTTTATTAGCATTATGTTCACCAACATTTAAATCAACTGATTAAATATTTAATCAATTCTGTATTTAAAATTTCCTTAGGAAATTTGACATAAGTAGGTAGATACCTAACCGGTGGTTTGAATGTTGGAGCTGGCCTTAGAGTGAGATGCAAGCTTAGAATTCTCTGTAGCTAGAGCATAGAGCTACGTCTACCTATTTTATCTAATGTGTTCTCAAAATATAAGGAGGTAGATTAGATACCTACTTTATTCTTAGTTATATACCTACCTACATAGGATCCTAACATTTTATTTTTCTCCTTGTAGAGTGAAGGAGTCTCAGATGCGCTCTATGAAAGCGGTTGGTACAGAGCATCCAAAAAGATTAAGAGCTCCGTACTTATAATGCTGCACAGGTAAATTATATGTATCTACTTAGAAACTTATTTATATACCTACTACCTATAGCCCAAGTACCTAGTTGTAAATGTCCTATAAGAGTGGCGATACTGCACTAGGTATTCACTCTGAGCTTAGCCCCGCTAACACAATAACAGCTATAATGAACTTTTAAAAGTATGTACAGTCCCCGGCACGTAACTTGGCAGGAATCGTTACATGTGTTTTTCCTTTCTTTAGCTTTCTTGTAAGCAGACATGTTTAAAAATAATCTATGGCAATAACCATAGTATAATGACAAACAATAAAAGTGACCATTTTCTTGTTGCACTAAGTGTACATGCGCTAACTTACTCCCACTACGCCAAAACCTTGCCAAGTTACGTGCCGGGGACTATAACAACTGTGTAACAATATTCTGACAAATAAATGTACTATGACAATGACCTCGAAAACAGCCGGTCTATTCTCACAAGTTTTATTAGTCATTGATTCTCACCGTGTGAACTTAGCGTGAAGCTCCATCAGTGAGCTGTCAATAGTGTCAATCCCCCAAGTGGGCCGTAATTCTCTATGACACAATGATCGAGGCCGCGCGAAATCAACGCGAGATTGGCGGGATTAGCTATTGATTTGACGTGGTTTCGGCAATAGCATAATTATAATAAACATTACTTACTCTATGGTCATAGTGAATTGAGGAAAGTGGGTGGAATGACAGCTCATATTTTTATCGTGAGATTTTTACAAAATAGATCGACTGGCTTTTTTTCCACGGTAATTAGCATTAACTACAGTACTTTAGTTCGTGCCAATACGAGAGAGGAAAGAACTAAACAAAAATAACATAAAACAAAACATATAGGTAATATTATCACGCCTGTATTCCCCGGAGGGTTGGGCAGAGGTGCACCTAATGAATAGTATCTACATCTACATTTCACCAGTCGCATGCAATAGGGAGCGAGCCAATTGCCACCAACCGGGCACAAATCCCGGCTTCAGGCTGCTACTGATAAATTCCTAATGGAAAAACCTAATATCACAACATCATCATCTGCCTAGCCTTTTCCCCACTATGTTGGGGTCGGCTTCCAGTCTTACCGGATGCAGCTGAATACCAGTATTTTACATGGAGCGACTGCCTATCTGACCTCCACAACCCAGTTTCTGGACAATACGATACTCCTTGAGTCCTTGGCTTACCAAGGAAGAAGAAGAATTGAATGTAAGAATTTCGGGCTTCTGAATTCTGACTACCCGTAACGACTGTCAATGAATCACGAATGACATCCGGGACCAACGGCTTATCGCATGCTTTCCGAGGCACGGAGGGGTCTCGGAATGTAAAGATGGTCACCCATCCACAGACCAACCGCGGCAAGCATAGTTTACGTGATCGATCGACCTGTGCGGCTGTTATTATTTAGCCACGGGCCCCTAATAATAACAAAAAAATAACGGATTAAAAAAAAAGAATAATAAATTATTCATTTTTTTTTTTCTGTAAGTAATTATTTATACAAAAACCCACAAAAACTAGTACCTACTTACTGGTGGTAGTCCCTGATTCCTTTCCTCTGAGAAGAAACTCCGAAACAAACTCAGAGTCACAAATGTCTTGTACGAAATTATTATCTATCAGTTAGAAAAATTTATTTAGAAAAATTTAGACAATTATCATCAAATGCAGATTTGTCATGACGTCATGTCTGTTATTCTCACGGATAACCTACGTAAAGATTTTTACGTAGTTCATTCATCCATCAATATCGCAGAACATATTATATACTCCTATCCTTTCAGGGCTCAAAAGGACGTTCATGTGACTACGTATGGGTTTTCAATAATTTCACTCGCCAGTTACACTACGGTAAGTACCTAGGTAGAGATAAACCATTCTAATAATGCACGCCCCTCCACTGCAATTTCTATACAAACAGGGCTCGGAAACCGGTTGAAATTCTTAACCGGTTACGGTCATTGACCCCAAACCGAAATACCGGTTTATGCGGGAAAACGGTTTTTCATGAATTTTGGTTTTGATAGTGAAAATTAACCGGTTAAAACCAAGTTTGAACCGCCCGGCCTCCGCCACTCTCGTAACTTGTTGGAAGTGTTAAAAAAGTAGACGAAAAAGTTTTACGAATTACGGAATTAACTGGTTAATTTGGGTGTCAAAACAGTTTGTGCTTATGTAACCGGTAACCTTTATCATTTGGGTTACATAAGAACAGCAATGAAGGAACGATATATTTACCGGTATTTAATCGAAATTAACCGCTCTTTTTAAACCGGTTCAGAGCCCTGTATACAAACACTTGAAATGTGTATGCAACAAGCAGTGGAGGTATAAAATGGTTTATCTCTAACAACTTTAATTGATGTCCAATGCCTTTCAATCGTTTCAACTTCTGTTTCAGATAATCAAGACTTCTTGGTCGTACTTCACCTTGCTTCTCAATATTTATAAAAATGAAAGGTGAAGCCATATTTTGCAGCTGCTTCGTAGACACGTCTTGTTACGAGTACCATGCATCCATAATGCCCGCTACTTATAATCAAAGGCCCGCTAGTAGATAATAAAACGTTCAAATGCAGGAACTGAAATACAAAAGAAATAAACTCACAAAGAACAAATCATCAATCAATGTAGCATTTTATGATATTAAATGAGTAGAGGATTATTTAGTGTTTTTTTTTAAACTTTGTATGGAATATATCCAAATTAGAGTCGATAGTATCGACTCTAATTTGGACCAAAAAAAAAATGTTGGAGGGATTATTTGCTGGAGATTCCGTAGAGAAATGGGAGCATTGATGTTAACCATGTAATTAAAGTTGAGGACGAATACTGCAAAAATGACAGAGTTCTAGAGGATGTTGTTGATTTTATAATTAACTAGCTGCGCCCCGCGGTTTCACCCGCATAAGTGTCGATCTCGTGGGAATTTCGGGATAAAAAGTAGCCTATATGTTAATCCAGGGTGTCATAGTGGTATCCATACAAAATTTTATCAATATTGGTCAAGCTGTTTGAGCGTGAAGAAATAACAAACATATAAACACACACACAAACTTTCGCCTTTATAATATTAGTGTGGACTTTGGATTGTCTCATCGAAGTTGGGTGCTTCGCCTGACGTTATGCGGACTACTGAACTGACACTATCTTTTTCTGCGGGAGAATTTGTGTGCCCCCCCGTGTGGTCGTTCTGCCCGTGCAAAGCTAGTGGATACAGCTTTGAATGAAACGTGCCGGATCATCACTGGTTGCTTAAAACCGACCCCGGTACGTATGCTGTATCCACTAGCAGGAGTAGTGCCACCAGTGGTTCGCAGAGCGGTGGCAAGCTCCAGCGAAAGAGCCAAAATGGCCTCCGAAACACGACACCCTTTGCACGACAACATCCTTGTGCCGCTGTGGCGAGCTGCTGAGCTGGTGAGCTGTGGCGAGACACAGTGCTTCCTTACCCAAACCGTTCGTTCCACCCACTGAAGACCTCCCACCTGGACATGAACTACCTTGGGTAACCTGGAAGTCTTTAAACAGACTCCGGACCCAGGTTGGCCGATGCAAGGAAAACCTGTTCAGGTGGAGTTTCATAGACGACTCCGCTTTGGAGTGTAAATGTGGTGCTGTTCCACAAACGATGGGACACTTAATATCGTGTCCTGCGTGTCCCGTCAGCTACACGTTACAGGAACTGAGGGACGCTGCCCGCTGGTGATGGCGCCAAACAAGTAGCTGAATTCTGCGCCGAGTCCATTAAGATTGCTATCGACACGCTAAGAAGAAGAAGAAGAATATTAGTGTGATGTGATGTGCAGAACGATTCAGATGGTTCTGATGATGGCTGCTTCGAAAGTGAAGAATCAAGTTAAAGTGATATTGATATGGACATAAGTGATTGATTTATAATTTTAATAGATCTTGCATATAATAAATAGTACCTACACTTATGTATTTATTACCTAAAATTTTATTTTGTTAACTACACATACCAACTTGTTTCATTTCACATAATTTTGTAAAGTCATCAATTAATTTTCTAATAAAATCACCTGTTCGCCGTTAACCACTGTGACGTTACAGAACTGTCCAGTGCACATTTCGCCTCTTGAGGTGGATCCACACATTGCGAGCATGCGCTCCGCACGGCGCACAACGCATGCCTCGGCTTGAGGCGTGCGTGTTGACAAATTATACCAACATATGCTCGGGTCGAGCCATCGCGTGCGAAGCAAATGCTCGAGGCAAGTAGGCGCGCAGACTTGGCAAGGCATGCGCTCCGCACGGCGCACAACGCACAGCGCGTGTGCGCCGCACACGCGCTATTCGCTGTGCGCCGTGTGGCGGCCGGCTCATTGCGAGCAGTGCGTTGCGTTTGGATGGTTGTGTCCGCCTCGCTGCGGATGTACGCGCGTGTCAGAAAGGTGGATGAAATCTATATAATTATGTATAATACCAGCTTAATTAGTAAGCTTTGAGTGTGGTTGGTTGGTGTCATTTACTGTGTATGGAGGTTATTAGTTATTTACTCTATGAAGTACCTATGAATAGTGTGTAAGGAAAGGGTTTTATGAAGAAAAGCACAGAAAGACAAGACTAGGCATTTATTTCAATTAGGCTTGTCAGTTAAATACTTTAATCAGAAAACTAGTTGTCCGTTCCCAAAACTAGGTCATCATGAAGAAGGAAGGACAAGCAAACTTCATGGTAGCTTGTTTTATAACGTATTGTATCAACTAGGGAATAGTCCCGGGAAATCCCGTTCCCGAAAGTCCCGGGAAATCCCGGGATTTAGCGTAGACCAAAGAACCGGGAACACATATCTTTGTTCCGGTGCTGTCGGTACTTTCGGGACTGAGTAAAAATTTTTAAATTCAAATTTCGCGCTTTAGTTATTACTTGTTGTAGGAGCTGCGCGGGGAAGTGAGAGGGGATAGGCGAAATGGCGTGATCTAACCGCCTCCGCTTGCACCCCGCGCATCTCCCCCACGTCTTGCACTATGTCTCGCTCGCGGTCATTTCGAGAATTTCGCTCGTTGTTGTTGTTGTGTTTTATTTGATAATGATAAAGTGATTTCAAGTGTTTTGTAATTTGCAAAAACTTAAAATATATTGCTCAAGCATACTGAGGTAAGTTAAATAATATGTATAATAATAATACCTACCTACCTCACTAAGTGCTTTTAATATTTTTAGTAATGATAACACATTCGAATGGTGAATGGCCGCGGATTTATGGGATAATTTAAATTTAAATGGAGTACCTTACCTACTACCTTTATAATATTAATTTACCTGTAGCATTTTTACACTGTAAGTTATCAGTCCAAAAAAATCATATAATTTCATTATTTTAGATCATTCAGACAAGTACCTATGGAATTCGAAGAAGTTGCTAATAAAGCCGACGATGCATCATCAGTATGGCATTACTTTCTCAGAGCGAAAGATAAAAATAATGCCAAATGTAAACAATGCCAAAGAATTTTGAAGTGTATTGGTGGCAGCACAGGGGGTTTATTAAAACATATTAAAAATGTGCACCAAAAAAACCTTGCTACAGAGAGACAAAGTATCGAACTGCGTGCGCCAAGTTCGTCAAAAACTAATATTGATGAAGTAAGCCCAAGCTATTCAACAACCGATCACCTTCAAACATTAAACCAAATCCTAGAAAAGTATACAGAATTTAATAAACCGTTATATCTTGCCTTCGTAGATTATACGAAGGCCTTTGATAGTATTAAACATTCAGAAATATTCAAATCCCTCGAACACCAAGAACTTGAAAAACAATATATTGACCTTTTAAAAACCATTTACAACAATAGCACGGCAAACATAAAACTAAATACTGCTGGACCTTCATTCCAAATTCAAAAAGGCGTTAAACAAGGTGATCCGCTCTCTCCCAAATTGTTTACGAGCACACTTGAGGAGATATTTAAGTCACTGGCTGCCTCATGGAAGACCAAGGGCATTGACGTCGGCAAGAAGAAGCTGACAAACCTCCGATTTGCCGACGATATCGTCCTTTTTGCCCCCACAGCTCTAGAACTCCAGACCATGCTCCAAGAGCTGAGCACAGCTAGCTTCAAGGTGGGGCTTGCGATGAATCGGTCTAAAACACAATTAATGACCAACAGCACTAAGCGTAGGGTCGCGGTAGATGGGCAGGAAATAATTTATGTCGATGAGTATATCTACTTGGGCCAGTTAGTTTCTTTCGAAAACAGGCAGGAGAGGGAGATCGATCGCCGAATCGAGAACGCCTGGAAAAGCTACTGGTCCATGAAGGTGCTAATGAAGGGTGATCTACCAATCTCCCTGAAGCGCAAACTCATCGACATGTCTATTCTGCCCGTCCTAACCTACGGTGCTCAGACCTGGTCGCTCACCGAGTCGCAAAAGTTCCGCCTTGGAGTTTGCCAAAGAGCGATGGAGCGCAGCATTCTGGGTGTTAAAAGACAGGACAGAATTCGGAACACCACGCTGCGTTCCAAAACGGGCATACTGGATGTAGGAAAGAAGGCTGCCAGGCTCAAATGGGATTGGGCGGGTCACATCAGCCGTATGCACGAAGACCGCTGGGCAAAAATCTTCACACAATGGGTGCCTGAAGATGGACGGCGCCGTCGAGGCCGGCCTAGAAAGAGATGGCGAGATGACCTGGACGCGTACAACGAGGGCTGGTTCGAGGTGGCGCGGGAAAAGAGTTCCTGGAAGGATTTGGGGGAGGCCTTTGCCCAGCAGTGGGACACTACAGGCTAACAAAAAAAAAAAAAAAAAAAGTACCTACAAAAAGAAGACTAAGATGAGTGACTACTACGAATCCAAGTCATGAAGAAGGATTTAAGAATATAGGTTGTAGTGTTTGAATGGATAAGTATTTTACTTGTAATTTGAGTGTGATAATTGTAAAAAAGACTGTTAATGGTAATAAATATTGTAGTTTTTGGATAATTTGATTGTGATAATTCTTTTAAAGACTGTTTCTGGTAATAAATATCTAAAGAGATTTACAAAGGTGTTTTATTGGTGTTTTGAATGAACACACTCAAAACAATTATAATAATCGTCGACTACTGTATACCTATAATAGATAAATGCAACAGTTATCAAAAGTCCCGAAAATCCCGGGGCGTCCCGGTTCCTTTAAAAGCAAGTCCCGAAATTCCCGGGTCTCAATTATAGCACCGGGACTTCATTCCCTAGTATCAACACATTGTACATTTGTATTTGTTGGTCTGAGATTTGTATAAACAATTATTGTTAGGTACCCATCACGTTAATCTCTTGGACCATTTCTCCAACTAGCTATAGCAACTTATCAATGCAAAGAAACAGAACATGATTATTCCGTAATTCGATTTACCACAAAATGACAAAAGCAATATTAGACTTATTATATTACCTATACCACATAGGTATAGAACAACATAGTTAACAGCAATAATATCAATTCACTTACATACATGAACGGTGATGAACGGTAGTCCATCTTTCACCACAGTTGAATCCAAGAGAGCCATAAATTGGCGGGCCCACCCTTATAAAGTTTCGCAATATTATTCAAGTACATCTAACATTCCCGCCATTTTTAACAATCATACAATTTGACCAAATAACTTTTAATATGGACAGTCTTATGTAAATCTATTTTGACAGAACTGTTTTAAAACGTTATAGGATATTGAATGTATTTTTATAACAATTTATCTGACTACAATTAGATAAAGTCTCTTAAACATAGCATTCACTGAGTTTACTATATTTATTATTTATAACTACTTATACATCAAAAGTTGCACATAAAATTAAGAAAATATTTTAAAGATAATGTTAATTCTGTTACCCTTACATTTTTGGTGAAAAGTAAAATAAGTTATTCTATTTATTTGGACCGACTCACAGATCTCCGGTTTCGCTCGGAATTCGTTGATTATTTAGTCTAGAAACACTCTCGACGGTCTAGCAAAAATATAGTAAATACTATTCCATGCAATTTAGGAAAGTACATACTAATTCCATGTAATCTAGGAAGATTGTATTCTTTACAACTCTACATATTCCGACACGACCATTCTGATCTGTGCTTCGTCCCGAAGAACATAGGCAAGGCAATAGTAGTCGAGTAACATAACATAAGACATTGTTCGGTTACATATTACAAAATTGGTTTAAGACAGACTGAAAGTTTTATTCATATTTCAACCAATATTAATACAACCATTGATATGAAATCTGCGTCCATACATTCTATACATAGATATGTATCACATTGATCCTAACCACATTGATGTTCTCTTTGTTATAACATCACTGTTTTCACCGATATCCTCTTTGATGTCACATCCCTATCCACGCTGATATCCTCTTTGATGTCACATCCTTATCCACACTGATATCCTCTTTGATATCGTCTCCCTATCCACACAGATATCCTCTTTGATATCGCCTCCCTATCCACACTGATATCCTCTTTGATATCACATCCATATCCACACTGATATCCTCTTTGATATCACCTCCCTATCCACACTGATATCCTCTTTGATATCACATCTTATCCACATTGATATCCTCTTTGATATCACATATTTTTCCACATTGATATCCTCTTTGATATCACATCTTTTTCCACATTGATATCCTCTTTGATATCACATCTTTTTCTACATTGATATCCTCTTTGATATCACATGCCAATCCACATTGTTATCCTCCGATATCACATCCATAAGCAATAAAATAATACCAACAAATTGATAATTAACATTACCTAACGATAATGATAACAAAACGTACACACAGCGTCAGTATGTGCCAATCCCTCAAGTTTTAATTCATTACGAATATCTAAAGAATACTTCGAAAAAGAGTTCATTGTTTTGACTTGGATTCGAACCATCGCATCACCGAACATCGTCGTCGTCATACTCATACCCGGCAGTTTTATGAACTAGCCAGCGAGCCCAAATGAATTACAATGAAATTGTTATCTAATATGATCCGAGTCACTTTATCTTTAGGTCTCTGTCTAATCGATAGCACAGATAAGTATCTCTTTATAAAATTAATCCACACCCTCTAGCTACAACTACCACGTTTGATGTATACGTTCAATTAAAATGACGAAGAGTAAACAACTATGATTTATTTTATCTACCCATTATTATTATTTTTTTTTTATATGATTTCTGTTTGTGTCAGTTGGTAATTTATGTCTAGTATGATAACTAAATTATCAAATCAAATTGTAAAATATAAATCTTTTTGTAGTAAGTACTTAAATTAAGATCGGTTTTGTTAAATAGCAATAATAAATATTACTTAAATGAAAAAAATATAATAAATGATTATTGAAGTAGGTATTTTATTTTTCTTGAGGTTTAAATTATTTATGATTATTACTAAAACAAAATAGAAAAATATAATGCATGACAAAAGCACATTTCGTGGCTAGGATTCCCTTCAATCTTTGCTTAGGTTAATTGTTAAAAATGTCGATATTTTTATTGGTTGAAAATATTTCAAGTATCTGCATATCTATTTTGCTTACTTTTTCATATAAATGTACATATTATTATGGTTTATATGTTAGCTTATATTATGTAAATATTTACAGAAGTAGGTAAGTAGTAGAATTAGTTAGTTAAAACATCATCAATATAATTTAAGTATCTGAAACATGTTGAATATTCTATCAACTTAAATCAACCATTAACCGACCGAAATATTTGTTAAATGTGTTTTATCGTACGAGAGACAGAGCATACAATTGAATGCACGTAACGGAATGAATATTTTTAATGATTAGTTCATATCTCTAAGTAGTCTGTGGATTAGTTCGACGTTGCCGATTTTGCGCCGAAGAAGTTGATGATATTTTTATTCGATAATTAATGTTAATTTTGTTTATTGAATATTATAGTTAATTTTAAATATTACCTCGTTAAATTTAATGGTTGATGGTCCTATTAATTTATCATCTCTAATTTGAACGCACGTCTTTTGGGGGGTAACCACTTAATGGAGCTGTGTGTAGCATAATAAAAATAATGTTCCAATCAGTAACGGTTCAAACACTAACCAGTATTCATCGTATAAATTATCAAAATAGCACATTGCTCGGTCAATCTGACAATATTCATAATTTCAGATTTTATCATGGTCACTGAACAGTTGACACCAATTTTACTCTCCAAGTAAACGGTTAAAAGCCAACACAAAATTATCAAGTCCCGCTGCAGCGGTCAGACAAAACTAGAAGTTTTAACCACTTTGTTATCAAAAGTACTCTGTGCACTTTGTAGTCTAAAATGACAAAATAACCTTTGACCTTGTCACATTCACATAGTGTAATTCTAAGTTGTTTTGATTATGTAAAACTATAAATAATGACTTGTTAAACAACTCTGGAATCGTTGTTTGTGAAGCAACCTTATAAGTCACAATAAATTTGTCTAAGATATCAATTAAAGAAATGGAATAATATAAATATTAAATAATAATATTAATACTGGTATTCAGCTGCATCCGGTTAGACTGGAAGCCGACCCCAACATAGTTGGGAAAAGGCTAGGCAGATGATGATTAAATTGCAACCTTTCTATTCACAAAATAATAATTTACGTTTGATAAAATATTCTTGAAATGGAACGTTACCATACGTCAATGTCATTATCATCTGACAACTGACGTTCATCGTCAAAAAGTACTCTCCTGTTCATAGTGATTTATTGTTTTACAAAATCAATATGTTATAGCTGATCAATTTGATATTCAATGAGATATTCTCCTATAAATTTGAGTAATCTCACACGGCTATACTAACCATTACCTCGTTCTCCAAGTATGTACTTAGCAAGACCAAAAATAGCAATATGTGATAGTGACCGATTCAAAAGTTTCAACTTGTATGTTAAGTTTCTAGTTTATATGATCAGATTACTTACACAAAGTCAATAACAATTACTGTGTAATTAGACAACTGGTCCTCTTCTGGTGACAAAAATAGCATCAAGTAAATAGTCAACCAGTAGAGTAATTTTTTACACAACTGCCCAAAAAGGAGTGTTAAGTATTATCAAATAAATAATAATTTCAGGGCAGTACTTAATAGTCAGTTTTCAAAATAGGTAACTGTAAAGCAATAATTCATCAATTTACCCAGTTTATCAAACAACCAGCATTGATTTTAGGAATAATCAAAACCATACATCGCTTCAGCAACCTGGCAATAACATTGCAAATTATATTGATACATTTTCTGTTAAAATAATTTCAGACTTAGACATGATCACACTGAACATTTGACATCTACTTTAATCTTAAAGTAAAAGGTTATAACACAAAACTAAATTTTCAATAATTTAAATGATATTCACTATTTCTTTTTACATTTCAGATCAAAGAGAAATATATGTTTCATTTACTCTATGATACATTACCAACTTTAAATTGTGGCTTTTTACTAAGTACTACATTATGAAATACTTATAACTGGCTGCGCCCCGCAGTTTCACCCGCATAAGTGTTGACCCCGTGGAAATATTGGAATAAAGTATCCTATTTGTTAATCCAGGTTATAATTACCCACTGTCTGTGTGCCAGATTTTATCCAAATCCGTTCAGCCGTTAAGAAGTAACAATCACAAAGTTTCGCCTTTATTATATTAACTGTCTAGTGTGAAGTGTGATCAGATCATATTAATAAGTTTTGCAATTTTACCCAAAATGTATCTTTGAAAATAATTTATGAACACCAGAATCTAACATCAGTATTTCAGTAACACAGTTTCATTTCTGAAAACTTGTAACTTATGCTCAACCTTATCTTTTTAATACTTGAATCTTTGTTACATAAGCAGTTTCATTTTATGTGAAAACTTCTGTCTGAGCAATAATTAATAATAATCTAGTAACTAACCATAGTAACAATAATTCTCTATTTGAAGTTGGACAAACTACCAGTTAAAGCTTAACTTTTAATTACAAACATGTGTTCAAAATTCAAGTTTTTATGTTACCAAACTTCCTCTATGATGCACCATCAGCTGGATTTGTGGTCTCAGATTTCAAAGTAATATCAAAGCAGAGCCTCTAAAGGTCTTACCGACTTTAACTACTTCTTATTGCTGGAAAGGTTCCCGATATTCGTACAGCAGCTAGAGTCTCAGCATTCTCGACCCTAAGACGACCCACTGACCCTCGATACTCGTACAGCACCTCGCAGCTCCGCAGTCTCTATGCCCGTACAGTTACTTGCAACTCCGCAGTCCTGAAGTCAGAGGCGGCAGCGCGATGTCATCGTCTTATTGGCCCACTGATTAACAACAGCTTCCAGCAGACCATCGATAGCTCCAACATTGCTCATGAAAATAGATAAATAAAATTCATTAGAAATCTGTTTTGTAAGCTGGAGCACTATCCCACTTCTGATGTCAGAAAGGTGGATGAAATCTATATAATTATGTATAATACCAGCTTAATTAGTAAGCTTTGAGTGTGGTTGGTTGGTGTCATTTACTGTGTATGGAGGTTATTAGTTATTTACTCTATGAAGTACCTATGAATAGTGTGTAAGGAAAGGGTTTTATGAAGAAAAGCACAGAAAGACAAGACTAGGCATTTATTTCAATTAGGCTTGTCAGTTAAATACTTTAATCAGAAAACTAGTTGTCCGTTCCCAAAACTAGGTCATCATGAAGAAGGAAGGACAAGCAAACTTCATGGTAGCTTGTTTTATAACGTATTGTATCAACACATTGTACATTTGTATTTGTTGGTCTGAGATTTGTATAAACAATTATTGTTAGGTACCCATCACGTTAATCTCTTGGACCATTTCTCCAACTAGCTATAGCAACTTATCAATGCAAAGAAACAGAACATGATTATTCCGTAATTCGATTTACCACAAAATGACAAAAGCAATATTAGACTTATTATATTACCTATACCACATAGGTATAGAACAACATAGTTAACAGCAATAATATCAATTCACTTACATACATGAACGGTGATGAACGGTAGTCCATCTTTCACCACAGTTGAATCCAAGAGAGCCATAAATTGGCGGGCCCACCCTTATAAAGTTTCGCAATATTATTCAAGTACATCTAACATTCCCGCCATTTTTAACAATCATACAATTTGACCAAATAACTTTTAATATGGACAGTCTTATGTAAATCTATTTTGACAGAACTGTTTTAAAACGTTATAGGATATTGAATGTATTTTTATAACAATTTATCTGACTACAATTAGATAAAGTCTCTTAAACATAGCATTCACTGAGTTTACTATATTTATTATTTATAACTACTTATACATCAAAAGTTGCACATAAAATTAAGAAAATATTTTAAAGATAATGTTAATTCTGTTACCCTTACATTTTTGGTGAAAAGTAAAATAAGTTATTCTATTTATTTGGACCGACTCACAGATCTCCGGTTTCGCTCGGAATTCGTTGATTATTTAGTCTAGAAACACTCTCGACGGTCTAGCAAAAATATAGTAAATACTATTCCATGCAATTTAGGAAAGTACATACTAATTCCATGTAATCTAGGAAGATTGTATTCTTTACAACTCTACATATTCCGACACGCGCATTATGAACGACAAAGAAATGTTAAGGTGAATGCGCAGTGGTGGACCGCGAAATTCAAATTTTCTTACATTTTTTGCAATTTGCAGGCCAGTGTCAGGTTGTATCTTGATCAAAATTTGATTCGCGACAATAACAGGTACGTATTTATAGAATTATAATCATTAGAATCATTAATACATCTTTCTAAGTTAGATTTGTACCACTAAGCAGTTTTCCATAAGAGATTTGTTGTCGTGGTACAAATCTAACTTAGAAAGATGTATTAATGATTCTAATGATTATAATTCTGTAAATACGTACCTGTTATAGTCGCGAATCAACTTTTGATCAAAATACAACCTGACACTGATCTGAAAATTGCGAAAAACGTAAGTAAATTTGAATTTCGCGGGCTACCCTGGCACTTCCCCCTTAAGAAAAGCAGTTTTATTATACGAAAGTAATAGATTATTATGGGATCCTAAACATAATCATTATTTTAATAAAAATAAAAAAGAAGACGTATGGCGTTTTCTTTCCTTTTCTTTTCAATAATTGAATTAATAATTATAAAAGCAGCAGCGGATACGCGCACGCGATGCAAAGGCGCCATCTTGACTGCTGCTGTGTGGGTTGGATCGGCCCGAGCATGCGCTGCGCGCTGTTTGGCCCGAGCAAACGCAGTTTCATTTTCGCAGTCGAGGCGTGCGTTGATATTCTACGCGGCGCACGCCTCGAACGTGCATGCGCGGCTACGTCCACACCTAACGTAATGCTCGCACTGAGGCACTTTGATCTTGAAGCATTTGCCGACATACGTTGGCTCGCCCTCGCGCGTGCGGAGCGCATGCCTCGCCACGAATATACAGGTCCACACTTGGCGAGGCATGCGTTGTGCGCCGTGCGGAGCGCATGCCTCGCAATGTGTGGATCCACCTTTACGTATCACGCTACGGGCGCCCGCCGCCCGCACCTCTACCGGTCCCCGTTCTCGCCCTACCCCCGCGCCCCTATACCCCGCAGGCGAGGACTCAACTAAGCGGTTTGCCTATTCCCACCTGCCTTTCGTCTGTAAGTTGTTTTCTTGAAACCACTGGCTGAAAAGATAAAAGTTAAATGTCAATGCCCAGGGTGCTATTTTGAAAAAAGTAAATCACTTATCAGTGGCTACTTCATTCATTCATTCGCCGACGTATTTTCATTCGCTGTCAAATTGTTATTTGTGTAATATTGTGTGTGTCTGTGGTTTTTGTTTGTGTTTTACGACGTGTAGTTGTGTCGGCGGAAAAAATGTCGAATAAAAAAAATAAAGAAATAGAAATTCACGACAGTGAAAGTGATGAAGAACAGGATTCTGGCAGTGAAAAAGACTCCGATTTCGATTCGGATGGGAACTTTGTTGGCAACGACAAGGTGGGTTTTAAATTATAACCTAAAAATCACATGGCATGCCGCGTTTTATTTGTTTATTTTCCATTACGATATTATTTTCAATACTCTTTCTCGAACATTATTATTAATTGAAATTTTTGATCCAGTAAGTTTTGAAAAGAACAAGGGTTTGTTCGATTCTTTTGATTGAACTTGTTTTTGTCCGACCGAATGTTCGGTTCCGGCCTAAAAGTAGCCGAATCTTCGGCCTTATCTTCGTGAGCTGTCGGTTTTGATGGAATAGATCGATCGAACAACTCACAAAAATAGGCAAACTAGTAATAATGGAGTCCCGTTTACGCCCTTTTGCTTCAAAAGCCAAAAGAGCCAAAAAAATAAGTGTTTCCTTACAAATAGAAGTCAAAGTTCTTAGCAGACATGCTGCTTTTAGTAACAGCGAGTAGGGATTTATTCGCTTTCTGGAAGATTGATACAAGCTCGTAAGGGCAACAGCAAATGCACCTTAGCGTCTGTGCGTTGCGTTTGGTCACAATAGAAACATCGCACGTTTCAGCGATTACTTCGACGCTGCATAGCTCGAGGATTCGTTCCGTTTGAGTACGGTTTTAAAATTGCGTTTTCTAACTTTCCGAAAAACGATTAAATCAGTGATTGCTAATACTAAAATTACGCGGTGAACAGTTGAATCGTGCATCTGAAAAAATACTAAATCGCAAATGCTAACATATCATCATATCTGCTAAGGCCTTTATTTAGATAGAGCTCATTTCTCAATCGTCATTCAGAAATTTTCAGTTTTTACACAAAATCTGGCAAAAGTATTTTTTTTTTTTTTTAAATTAAAGAAATCTGATAAAAATTGCAAAATCAGCACTTTATCAAAATTACTTAAAAATAATATAATTTAATTTAACTAACTTTTTCTTAACTTCATATAGGTTTCGGCTTCGGCCGACACTTGTTTTCCTTTGTTATGTTTTTTCATAACATTATGAAACAAGTGACAATGGAAATTAGTCATACATACATTCCGCTTTTTTGTGCTAAGTTTTTTATTGTTCTTTTAGGAGTTACAAGCCGACTTCGAAGGCCGTAACCCTGAGGATTGTGACTTCCATGGCATCAAGCAGCTGCTGAGGCAACTGTTCCTCAAGTCCAATGTAGATCTGGGTGGCTTGGCACAAATCATCATTTGTAAGTACATATTATAACTTCTGGCCCAGTGGTATTGAGTTGTTGGTTGTGGGTTCGAACCCACGCAGGCATTTTACTTGGTGTAAATCATTTCATCACCATTGTTCTTAAAACGGTGAAAGAAAACATAGTGAGGAAGCCTGCATGTCCTAGAACCAAAAATTCGAAGATATGTGATGTCTACCAACCCGCACTGGGCCCGTGTGGTAGATTACAGCTTGCCGTGTCTCCAAAAGAAGAGGCCTGTGTGGCTGTGTCCTAGCAGTGGGAACATTACAGGCTGATTATGCTAGATATTATAAACTTAAAATATGCATTGCTTCTCCTTCCGACCTTTCTCTACAAAAGCAGATTCTGCCGTCTACTCTGGTGTACCTGTTTATTCATAAAGACTGCTAAGTGCATGTTCTTTGGCCTCGTAAATATTTTATTTTCCAACATAATTCCTTTCATGCATAATAACATAACAATTACATCACACTATTATTATAAAGGCGAAAGTTTGTGTGTGTTTATATGTTTGTTACTTCTTCACACTCACACGGCTGAACCAATTTTGATAAAATTTTGTATGGAGATAGCTGACACCCTGGATTAACATATAGGCTACTTTTTATCCCGATATTCCCACAGGATCGACATTTACGCGGGTGAAACCGCGGGGCTTGGCTAGTTTTTGAATCACCGCATCGCCTGCCCGTGCTATTACTTTATTTGCGCTCAGCATTCTCTCCGACTTTTTATGTGTTTGCTCGGCTACTAAGGGACCTAGTGTGATGTTAAATAGCCTATAGCCTTCCTCAAGAATTGGGCTATCAAACGCAAATATAATTTTTCAAATCCGACTGGTAGTTACAGAGATTAGCGCGGTCAAACAAACTCTTCAGTTTTATTATTAGTATAACATTTCTCAATATGTATTTATTTCAGCTCAGAACTATGTTGGCAGTGTTGTGAAGCAGTGCCTAGATGGTGATGTGGAGGATGAGGATGATGAAGACGATGGCAGCGATGGAGTGTTTGGCATCACTACTGTTATTAACATGACCAAGAGAAGAGTAAGTGAAATAGACACAGCTATGATTACAATATGTGTTATAATGGTTAACCATTAACAACAGTTAACTGTTGGTGTGTTGTAATGGTGGTTGGTGGTAGACAGCAGTGGTGGCCCAGTGCTAACGGCCCTGGCTTACAAATTGTAGTTTGTGGGTTCGAACCCAGGCAGGCGCTTTACTTTGTGTAATATATTTCATCACCACTGTTCCCAAAACCAGTGAAAGAAAATATTAATGGCATGTCCTGAACCAAAAATTGGTAGACATGTGACATCTACCAACACCAACGCAAGATAATTTCTGGGATAAAAAATTTCATCTAAATCAGTTCAGTGGTTTAAGCGTGAAGAGGTAACAGACAGACACACTTTCACATTTATAATATTAGTATGGATGGAATAAGTTCATAACATAACAGAAAAATTCTAATAAAAAATCTTGTGCCTCAACCATTCATATTGGAATGTGAATCCAAGCGACAATGGCTTTTTAATTGTTTCTGTAATTACAGCATTCACCCGGTTAAAGACCTAATATGCCATTACATTATTTTCAGGATGAACAACCCATACAGCAGATCCGGACACTACTTGTATCACTAGCTGATGAGAATGCAGACGTCAACACTCAAGGAGTTATCAAGAGGATACTGGCAAGTGGGCAAGAGCATGTTGGACTAGTCATCAATGAAAGGTAAGAGATGGTGTTTTTAAATTCGCAAGAATAATCCTAAAGTTATTGTGGTTTAATTAGTAATTTATCGAGAGGTTTTTTGTATGCAGGCAAATGTTGCAAAATGGTTCACTGACGTGGGTACATATGAATTCTTGAGAGGTTAAGGGTGGATTTTTAGCTAACTGTCCTTACTGCCCCGTTTTAAAAATCCATTCTGTATAAGTCATTAGCAGGTTGCAATACACCATTTTAACTCCTAAAAAGTATTTTGGGCAATGTTGTAATGACGTGTGATTTTTATGTTAAAACAAATAAGATTATAATCTGATGAAATACAAACAAAAAAATTATTATTTATTTTTACAGGATCCTAAACATTCCCGCAGCCATCAGCGTGCCCCTATTCTCATCTCTGCAGAATGAACTGGACAAAGCAGCAAAGAACAACATGCCCTACATGTTCCAGTACCTGATATGGATCTGCAAGACTTATAAGACCGGAGGTATGTGAATGCAGAATATCGACCCCACAACCTTATCCTTAGCAGCTTGCGACCACTAGACATATTAGTTCCTAGGTCAAGTCATCAAGTGAGGTGTTACTTGGTTTTTCACTAGGTATTTCTCAGTGTTTTGTGCTCAGTTATGATAAATGCTTTTATATTTCTGAAAGTAGATTTGTTCAAACACTTTTACACGTCAATCAAATTTTTAAAACTAGATGAGGTCTCCGATGGTCTTTTGAGGAAAGAACCACATAGATTGAGTTAGAGAATTACTCAAACTGCCAGATCATGATTAAAACGTAACTGTTATTAGATGATTACATGAGATGTAAATGTACAACTTTTGTATTCATGCGGAAAATGCCTGTATGTGATTGTTGCAGTTTTGCATACATATTGTGCATGTCACCTTTGGCATAAGACCAGTGTGAACAAATTGTTGGTGAATGAATAACATTAAAATAAAATAACTAGTGAAATGTGAATGTAGTAACGCAACATAACATCACGCCTTGTCTACCCAAAGGGCTGTGCAGAGGTGTACCTATAGTACACCCACATATCGCCAGTTATGTGTAAGTCCCATGTAATAGGTGGAGAGCCTATTACCATCAACCAGGCACTAATCCAGATTCCGGGGTGCTACTGAGAAATTCCAGATAGAAAAACTCAAAAAGACTGCTCAACCCGGGCCCTTCAGGGAATTCAGACTGGCGTGATATTGTTATGTAATGTGTTTGTGAACATGTCATTGTTCTCTAAACAATCCTATGCTAAGGGGGGTAACAATAGTGTTTGTTTCATTGTGAAATTATTGTTGATCTCAGTGAAAGTGTGGGTGGTATGTTTTGTATATTCATGTACAGTTAGTTGTAGCAATTAGCTGGCTGTACATAACTGTTTCCCTTGTTCACAAACTAAACTAAATTTAAGTTCAGTGCATCTTATTCTTTCTATTTCATTAAGAAAAAGGACAGAACATAAATATTAGTTTAGTCCTGTCAAATTAGTCAGTGCCTGACTTAAATTGACGTGTTTTATTTAGTAGCCAATTTTTTAACCACGTATAAACTTGTCTATGAGCTATCTTGATTTATGTCATGCCTGAATTTCGTAAAGGGACTGTTCAAAATTTTCGGTTTTATTTTATACCTATTGCTTGCCAGTGATCTGATAGAATATGGATTTGCAACATAGCAAGTTTGTTTAACCCAATTGCCATTGATCGATCATAATAATCAGCCTATAATGTTCCCACCGCTCGGACACGGGCTTCGTCCCGTCGAGAGTGCGGGTTGGTAGATGTCGCATGTCTCCGATTTTTTTGTTTCTAGGACATGCCGGTTTCTTCTCGATGTTTTCCTTTACCGTTTTGAGAGTAGTGGTGATGAAATTACTTACACAAAAGCGCCTGCCTGGGTCGAACCCACGACCCACAACTCGTAACTCGGGGCCGTTACCACTGGGCCACCACTCCTCCCCCTTGTTGCTGAATCTTTGCTTAGTCCAACTCGGGAATCAAACAAAGAAATAATTTGCCTTTGCGCCTCTTCAACACCTAAATCAACAAACCAATTTTTGTCCCCCTGAATTTGTAAAAAATGCTTAATTGCATTGTGTTCTACGTAAACTGATTTTCTATTAATTTGCCTAGCCTTTTCACAACTATGTTGGGGCCGGCTTCCAGTCTAACCGAATGCAGCCGAATACCAGTATTTTACATGGAGCAACTTGCCTATCGCACCTTTATAACTCAGTTACTGGGTAATACGATACCCCTTGGTAAGACTGGTTGTCAGACTTTCGGGCTTCTGACTACCCGTAACGACTATCAAAGATCCACGAATGACAGCCGGGCCCAACGGCTTAACGTGCATTCCGAGGCACGGAAGGGTCTCGGTATGTAAAGATGGTCACCCATCCACAGACCAACCGCGCCAAGCGTAGCTTAACCTGATCGATTGACCTGTGCGGCAGATATTTTTTAGCCACGGGCCGCTCAAACTAATTTCTTATTGTCATTTATTATTACAGATGTATCTTCAGAAATACTGTTCGCGAATCAAGAAGAGAAGCCGATAGCGGAGGAAGCGCTGGCGAGCTTTGACGTTGACGTCACCGAACAGGCTGACCTGTCGCAATGGGACTACGAGGGAGGCGCGCTTACGCCTTGCAGAAAGGTACAACTAATTGACTGTTCTTATTATGAACTAGCGAACCGCACCCTTATTGCATAACAATATCAATCATAATCTGAATCATTTTGAAGGATATTGCTAATCCATTGCTTCATGTGTTCCGAAAAATTAGTCTGCTCAGCAACTTAAAAAACGCAATGGATGTTGTTGAACTGTCAAAATTAAAGCCATTGCTACTGTAAGTGTGTTACGCAATTACCCCGCTGTCCCTGCTTCGCACGACGAACGAGTTACCAAAACATCGAGATTTTTTTATTATAATTATGTAATCCAAACTAATATTATAAATGCGAGTGTGTCTGTCTGTCTGTTAGTTACCTCTTCACGCTTAAACCGCTGAACCGATTTAGATGGAGATAGTTTGAGTCCCGGTAAAGGACATAGGATAGATTTTATCCCGATATTCCCACTGGATCGAAACTTATGCGGGTGAAACCGCGGTGCGCTACTATTTAATATACATGTATTATACATGGAAGTCATGGGGAGAGGTCTTTGCCCAGCAGTGGGATGATGCAGGCTAACAGTAACAGTATTATACACATAAAACTTTCGGAATAAATTTGCTATAAAGTTGATTGCGAAAACCGCATCAAAAACCGTTGCGTAATTTAGAAGCACAACGCGGTCACTATAATATGTATAGAAGTATAATATGGGGCGTTCCTAATG
Source organism: Hydraecia micacea (assembly GCA_914767645.1). Classification (NCBI taxonomy): domain Eukaryota; kingdom Metazoa; phylum Arthropoda; class Insecta; order Lepidoptera; family Noctuidae; genus Hydraecia; species Hydraecia micacea. The sequence continues at coordinate 5,566,068 of OU611798.1, forward strand.
ATGGAGACTCGCCTCTTATTACATGGGGCTCAAACATAACTACCGTAACGTGAGTGTACTATAGATATCTACACATCTGCCTAACTTTTTGGGGATTACAGGCGTGAAATCTCAAAAGACACCAGCCTTCGGCGCGGGAGATATTATAGACAAGTGTGTGCGCAGACACAGGTGCACTCTCTCTCCTAGTCCGATGGGATGGCACGCAAGCCGACAAGACCGGAGAGAGATCAGGCGCAGGACCAACGGCTTAACGTGCCCCCGTGCTTCGGACAGGCGTGAAACTATGTTATCTAAATAAATATTATGTTTGTTTCAGATCCTGATATTCGATGGCAGTAAATTCGATCACCTAGTGAGACTTATCAAACAAGAAGTGGAGGCCCCCTAAACTTGCTTTTATCACATCTGTGACCATTATTATATATCTATGCCATACAATGTGCTGTATACTTATTTATCTTTTATTATTACATACATATTAAACGTAAGCTTTACCTATATTTGTCTTTTATTCATAACCTCGCGCAGATAGGCAGGCTCCATTTAAATAACTGGTATTCATCTGCTTCTGGTTATACTAGAAGCCGACCCCAACATATTTGGGAAAAGGCTAGACAGATGAGTAACCTCGCGCCTGCCAACTTTCATTACCGATTCAACCCCTTTTAAAGGATGAATTTTCAAAAATTCTTCCCTAGTGCTGACTAGTTATAAAAGGAACTCGCCAAATTTCATGATGCGTCTGTCAGTGAATTTAAGAGTAATTTTTTATTTCACATTAATTTAATATATTCTAAGATCGAGAAATAACTGAAATTACCATTACTGTTATTAAATATATTTACAATACCACGTGTAAATACCCAAATGGGAATTTGCCTTATATTTTTCCCTTTGGGTAACCAATAAAAAAAATAGAAATAAAATAGCGTATACATGCGATATTCCCAACTGTCCAAAGGAAGTTTTAGATCGGAAAGAAAACATCATGATTTTTATTAATACTTTTATTATGACGCAAGGTGTCACAGATCTCATAAGTTATACTAAGTTATTTTTACCCTTGATTTAGAAAATAAACTTCCCTTACACAATAGATCTACAAAAGAAAAAAATATAGTTACAGCTAAACTGAAACTATATTTGATAGAAAAAATCTGTTTTAACTCGTCTTCTGGGCACGCTCGTTCCATCATAGACCTCATCCATCGCTTTCCATCAGGCGTGATCGAGGTCAAGAACGGGCCCACTCAGAAAAAAAAAATGAATATTTTAACAAGTTTTTACGATATTATAACATTAATCTTATAGATACTTTCACCTAATTTTATCATCCGTTTCTATAAACTATCTTATTACTTTTCCGCCATTTAAAATTCAGGTATTATTATTGCCATATACGACTTTAGACAGATACAAAGCATCTTTCATCATAAAATCTCTCAAAGAGCAAAGTCCTTTGAGAATCTTCGAGTTCTGATCCATTTTCTGTATGTCAGTTTCAGAGAGGTTCTTGTCCTGAGCTAAGTAGCCATTAATGGCTTCTTCTGTCATCCAGTGTGCTGGAATCTTGTGCATGTTGAACTGTCCTGGGTCTGGGTTTATCGGCATGGGGGTGAGAGACTTCTCCCATGGTGTTATGTACTTCTGTTCTGAGTGTAAGCCTTCGATGTATCTGTGGAGGAATTCATTACATGTTACTTTTGTTTTATTTTCTCGAGTGGTCTGTCCGCGTAAAATACTCTGAATTCTGTAGGTTTATTTTCAAAGTACTAAATAATAATGGTTATAGACTTGTAGATGATGTGTGGTGGCATTCATAATTTTATTCAAAGAAGCTTTTGAAAACGCGTTGGTATTTTCAAATGTCAGCTTCACTCGGAAGCATGTGCCTGCGCTGATGTAAAGGTACTTACAGACGAACGGCAGTTTGCCGACGACACTGCAAGTGCGTCTTGTAATTTCTGGAATCCTAACAACTGTATGCATAAAAATTGCCTCTCGTCTGTAAGAATTTCTGTTGTGTCTAAGAACTAAGCCGATGACGCCCTGAACGGTTAAGTAACATCTATAACCTTTTGTGGAGAATGGCGTTCAGGAAACATGGTATATTACCTTATATAAGCCTCCGAGTGTGTAAGTCTCTGCGCGCGCGGCGGCGCGGCCACGAACAGCGGGTCGAGCGGCGGCCGCGCGGCCGGCGGCGCCACGCTCAGGGTGGACGAGCCCTCGCCCGCGCCCGGGGACGGCGTGTTGCGGGCTAAGGGCGACATGCCGGACAGAGACGCTGGAAATATTTCAGAAAATATTGTTTATAATAATCTCAACTTTGACACAATATCAAAGCGGTGTCAAAAGTAACCTGCTTATGTATTTCATAGATTTGACAATAAACTAGACAAAATCAAAAGGTTTTTTTTTAGAATGATTTACATTCTGTATTAACATTAACTCACATACTGACTTATTACTTATTTTTTTTTATGAAAGTCGTCTACTTTTACACTGTTTTCTATCACATAATTAATCTATCTGTCATGGCTTCATTTTAAATTATTTTATTTATTGTAGTATATTAATGCAGTGCATCGTCTTCAAATATATAACTAATGTATACAGAATATTGTAAAACATTTTAAATGAGTAACTGAGGGGTTTCTTTAACTATCCTTTGGAAGGGGCGACTAGAATCAATTCTATTTTATACATTTTGACGTTCAAAAGTGCCTTTTATGTGCCTATTTGAAATAAATGCTTTGACTTTTGTCTACTTTTTGACATTATTAGAGCAGTTAGAAAAAAATTAATGAGAGCTACACAATTTTATGGTGTGCAATGATGCAGATGTTGAAGTTATTTAGAATTCATTTCATTATTGATGATTACTAATCAGTACAAAAATATTGTTAGTGTAAGTTTTACCTCCTGGTGACATCACTCCACTGCGAACGTTAGAGGTGAACTGTTTCGGGGGCTTCTTCGACGAGGGCACGAAGTTCCTGAAATGTAAAATAACAAATGGAATGAAGTCGTTTAAATGAAAGAATACAGTTACTTATCATATTTGAGTTTGATGCTTGCATGCATGGAGTTTTAGACCTGAATAAACAGTTTATTCTGAAAACTTGGGAAAAACGTAAACTTAGCAAGTTTATAATGTTATTTGAAAGGCAGATCCCTTAAATAGGAGCTTAAGGGCGTTTCGCAATTTGCAGGTCAGGACCCTATTAATTGATATGAAATTGTCATTCAATAGGGTTATATGAACTTGAGAGGGTTGTATTTATGATTTTAATGATTATAATTCTGTAAATACATACTTGTTAGTGTCGCGAATCATACTTTGTTCAACATACAACCTGACACTGACCTGCAAATTGCAAAAAACCTAAATGAATTTGAATTTCGCGGACTACCCTGGCGCTCCCCCCTTAATGGTCTAGACAACAATAATATTACTTCTTATTGCAATTCAGTAAACGATCTGTTGATACATTACCTGGACCTCTCATGCACAGCCATCAGTCGTCCGTTTCCCTTGTTAACGTGTAGATCACGCACATGTCTCAGTAACCGCGGCAGGTTGGGGAAGGGCGCCTGTCCCTTGCGCACGCGCGCACAGTTGCGCCACACGCACGGGTACTCGTTGAGTGTGCCGCGGTAGTGCTGTTGTACGTGGCCGGCTGCCGACACGCATGTAGGGGGAAAGGGGTGAAGGTTAGAGAGATAGTAACGTACAGTACTAGGACGTAAATATGGCACCGAGTTTTAGAAAGATTTTCGTACAGGTATCGAGTGACTGAGGTGACGCTCACTACAAAACTGAACTAAAACTTCTAAAACTTGATGTCTTTTATTAACGGCCACGTACAGGACAAGGAGTCCCTTTAGTCATATTTTATTAAAGTAAGTGTCCAAACACACTATGCGGAAGATACGCGACCGAAGTTCCGCGGCTGGTTTTTTTTTTACGCTATAAAGCGTGGCATAATGTGTCGTCAGTAATTCAAATAGCATTGTAGGCGTAATCATGCCGAACTTCGGTCGCGTAACTTCGGCATAGTGTGTTTAGACACTAAGGATTTCAAAACAAATTCTCAACTTCGCAAGTGAAAATTGTTTCTCCCGTTTACAAGGTGGAAACGACAATACGGTAATAAATTAATCTTCGTACATATACAGGGTGAAATTTTAATCACCGTTTTGCTCTTAAGGGGTCATTGTACGCATCATTATGAACAACTTTTACTATGAGACCAAACCTGAAATCGTGAAAAAAAAATCAGCTGTTCCCTACATTTTATGTTCGCATAACTTTTTTCCGATTTCACGTTTGGTCCCATAGTAAAAGTTGTTCATAATGATGAGTACAATGATCCTTTACGAGGAAAACGGTGATTAAAATTTCATCCTGTATAATGACGTTCCCAGTCTGCACACAAATATTCAACTGAATATATCCAATAGTTTAGTCACTATAGCTAGTCAAATATTGGCAAAACCCATAGTCAGACCATCACTACTATTTAGTTTATTTGAAATAGCCACATTTTTTTAATTTCGATTTTAGGATTTAGGTATTTGATATTTCCAAAATACTATTATGAACTAGTATTGCCAGTGTTTTCATTTATTGTCGCGTTGTCGCCTCCACATTGTATAACAAACATAAAGTTGTATCGACAATGTTTTGTAAAGCATTGATAAGATCTTGGTGGTTCTTGGTTTCCATACAACTTTTTGTTGGAATATCACAAAAACTAAAACGGCGAAAATGTTAGTTTAGTGCACACTATATAATCGATACTTTTTATCCCTTTCAGGTTAAAAAGTATAGATTATATTATGCTAGACTTACTTATGGGCCACGGCCACACGAAATACTTAGCAGGCTTTTTCTCAGGCTGTTCATCAGACAGTCTTTCTGTGTAACATGTGGTATTCAGTAACATTGTGAAGCCGACCCAAGCTTATTAGGGAAATATCAGGGTTTTTGTAACCATCGTATAAGCGTAGTCAGCCTATAATGTTCCTATTGCAGGGACACAGGCCTCCTCTCTGTGGGAGAGAGTGGACTGTTGTCTACCACGCGGGCCCAGTACGGGTTGGTAGATGTCATGTCTTCGATTTTTTTTTAAGTGAAAACTTCTTTAGGCGCGTTGGGCATTTTTTTAAGATGGGAAAAAACCATTGAATTCGCGCCACTGTTACCGTAACCGACACCCTCGGGATGTACTCGGTTTTAATGTATTTCCGATATGTCAGTGAGTGATGGCTTTGTATTCCGTTTGTGTTTTGTTTATATGACGATTGAAAAAAATACACACGTAATTTAAAATAAATTGTTCAAGTTTTGACTTCTGTCGGCACTCCCGGAGTGTTTTGGTTCTAGGACATGCCGGTTTCCTCATGATGTTTTCCTTCACCGTTTTGTGAGCAGTGGTGATGAAATAATTACACAAAGTAAATCGCCTGTCTGGGTACGAACCTACGACCTACAACTAGTAAGTCGCGGCCGTTACCGCTGGGCCACCACTGCTCCATCACTCGTATAAGCGACTTAACATTAGTCAAGCAAGTCTTTCTAATAGTATTATTCCTATGGATATAAATCGTATAGTATTATAGAAAAGATGATAATCAACGATTGAAGAAATTTATACAAACATGAAATTATCATTGAGAGGCAGGAAATCAAATAAATAAGTAGTGGTTACTGAATGGACTAGGCTATATTTATAACTGGAAATTATTGATTGTCATCTTGTCTACGATAGATCGAGTCTATGTTACGTTACTTACGTTCTAGCTTGGGTTTCTTGGTCTCGATATATGTACCGATCACTAGCAGCATTAAAACATTACAAAAGGTTTAGGTATGAAAATGAATATGATCATAAATTATTAAAAAAAAAAAACTAATATGACGAAATACGTGAACCAATAATGAAATTTCGGAGATTACAAAATGATGAATTTGATTTTATTTAGTTGAGTAACTTTTTCATGTTGGTTTATGATAAAAGATAACTTTTTTTACATGCAAACTTTTAAGAATTAATGATAACGTGGCGCTTGTCAACCGTCAAAAAATGGAAAGGGAGGAAATAAAAGAGAAAAATATATTGCCACTGAAGAGCAAGAAGTTACCAAATCAATGACTACGTTTTGTTACTTAAAATCTCCGAAGTTACTCAACCGATTTTTCTGGTCTTTCTTTTACTTTTAAGTATCCCATCAAGAGCATGACCTAGCACATGAATTCTACTACAATGGCAGCTAGTTAAAAGGTACATATAGCAGAAACACTTACTGTTACCTCCATCGCCGATGCAGTGCTCCATGCAGTCTGCGAGGTCTTCGAACTGATAATCGCATGTGTCCCAGGCACATTCGTAGGTAGTCTCCATTGGGGTCTGGAGAAATGTACGTGGTTCATGAAGATATTTTTTTTTTAAAGAAGGAAAATATGCAAATGTAAGAGTATATTTTATATAATATTTTTTAAATTGTAATTTTCAAGGCAATTTTAAGACTGATATTCAAATTGAATAGAAATGGGACTTTTAAAATCAGTATTTGTGTGGATCTCTAGGCTGAACCTACTTATAAGTGCGTCAGTGATACTCAACTCTATTTTAACCCCGACAAAAAAAAAGGGAAGTTATAAGTTTAATTAAGTCCAAAATTATTCAACAGTATCATACGAAAGCATATCGTTCTGTCGCCGATTATTATTTATATTATGACAAAACCGATTAATTACCCGAGTTTAAGACCAAATAACTTCAAAGATTATCAACGTTTAAGTAACACTGCAGCACCTCGTAAAGCCCCGAACACATGTTAAACAAAAGTTGCAAACAAATTGTTTCAGCAACTTGTTTGAATGTGAAACATGTAACCAGCAGATCCACAACTTTTATCTACTATAAACACGAGATTTAAAATAAAACTACATTACTAACATGTTGCGCCATCTCCCGCATCTCTTCGGCAAGTTTCGCCGAAGTTTCCTCATTGCACCGCGCAGCCCTTTCCTCCCAACTCTGCTTGGTGGAGGCCGGTAGTGAGCGCCACTCGTTGCCGACGATCCTCGAGATCTCGCCTACACAGACATACTACGCTAGACACGTACCTTTGAGTTACACCGGGATAACTTCCGCGGTGTGTCTCTCTCTGGTCCAATGTGTGCGTGAATTCAAAGAGGTTATGTTGGTACTGGTTTTTTTTTGCTAGCAGTGTGGCGGTTACGGTTGTGTACGATTTTCTGTATTGTTAAAAATCTTGGTAAAGAGATTTAAAATATGATAATTATTATTAGTCAATGCCAAACTTTGCTGAAATCCAAATACAATCCAATCAAAGGTACAGATTTAACATTTCGGATCTCTTTTCATCTCGGGCCCAGGGTTGTCGCACACGCGACGTCAACGCAATGTATTTTTGATAAAACCACGTCTGTATGACGCTAACGCAATAGTGTTTTCGCACTGATACACTAATGCGAAAACATTATTAGTCAAGGAGGATATGCGCTCATCTTTCACATGCATAACATTTATGTGCAACTTTATTACCCAATTGCGTCGAGGGTTCAAATATAGAAGAGAGAAGCTCTTCGGAAGATCCAAAAGGGCGGATATTCCGCAGAGCTTCTGCTCACCGAAATGCGATTCAATCTCCATGTACGGGTCGCTATTGGATCGCTCAATTCATCGTATTGCTCTAGAAGACGGGTCAGATGTGCATTCGGTGTGTAGAAGCTCGAAAACAGACTTCAGCAAAGTAGATAGTAGAGATTAATCTGGCACATCAAATTTTTTTTTTTAAATCGTCAAAATTCTTCATACACAAAAATAACTGCCAATGAAACAATAGATATACACAACATAAATACGTACAGCGTGCAATTAATGAGTAAGCGAACTAGAGTGCTATAAGAATCTTTTGGCGCCTGAATGACATTTACAGGGGGGCGTTGTTGGTAAACATTTATGCAACTGTCACCGAAGTTATATTGAAAAAACAAGATGGCGACTTTAGTTCCAATTTTGGCCACGCGCCGAAAGATTCTTGTACCGTTGTAATTGAGTAGAGGAAACATTACCTACCCGATTTCAAAGATTTGTCCTTGTTAGCTAGATTTACATATAGGTGGCGTTAGGATCATTTACATAAGGATGATATTAAGCTGTGTACACACACGAAATGGAAATACAGTTTGTTGGTTTACCATTGTTTAATTCTTTTTTAATAATGTCATGGTGTGCATTATAAATATTGTTAGTTGGTTGAAGGGCACTGAACGAGACGCAATAGATGTTTCATTTTTATTACGACTGGGGGCGTTTAGTGTCCCGCAAAGTGTTAATAAGTTTGTTTGGAAGTTGCCATTGTATTATGTTGGAGTTGATCATGTTATTAGGAGGGTTTACGAAAACCGCATTTTGTCAGAAATATAACTATGATTTTTCAGAATTTCATCACAAATTATTGGCTTTTTTTCAACAGTTAAAGAGGCGTAGTTTCTTTGTATTGTATGGACAAGTAAATCATCCAAAAATTATACCTAACCGAAAAAAGAACTGAACAATGGCAAATCAGTGCTTAATACAAGCAAGACAGTTTATTTATACACAGAATGAGATACAAAATGGAATACTTAGCAGCAAATATGAGTATTTTCTTAAATGTTATTGAGTTTCAACAAAAAAGGCAATTCAAGCGGCTCATTTTGCATGACTCATAATGCGAAGCATTAGTGTTTACCGATCGAAAAAAAAAATTGCCCCCTTTTTGCAAATGTTTTTATTGTTATACTACTGCTAGTACACAGAACCTACTTAATTTATATACCATTGTATAGATAATTTGATGGATATTAATTCTGTACTTTTCAAAAATTGATTTATTGCAGTAGAAACGAAAATATTCCCAAAAAAAAAATCCCATTACTCGAGCGTGAAACCTGAAAACATTGTAGCTAGCGAAAGAATCAATTAATTGAGTGATTTTTTTTAATAGATTCGTTTCGCCCTGAGGCACCCGGTTTTTTATACGATCAAATGAGCATTATGAGTCGTGCACTTTTGGATTTTACATTTTTTTAAATAATTTAGAAATTATACTTCTTTATCTAGTTTTAACAAAAAATCTTTTAACCCATTTCAAGTCTTACAGCATTGATGAGAAGCTTATAGTCCTACCACGGTCGAAGGTTCCATCGGTAATCTTCGGAAAAGCCGAACAACCACAATAATCATGTCTTTGTAAACCTACCACCTATTTTAACATTGTGCCATTTCTGTTTCTTTCCCTAACAGTAAATTCAAAAGCTCCTACACAAAAATCAAAAGAAAACTTACCGAAGGTAGACTCGGGGTTGTTAGCGACGATGGCTCTCCGGACCTCGCTGGAGTACAAGATGTATCCGGTGACAATCTTCTGCTTGTTGTCTTTCTTCTTCTTGCCACTGGCTGGGGTCGCTGTGCTGGTCCGCTCTTGTGTTGGCGTGGCCGTTAGGGAAGGGTTGTAGGGGTTGCTGTTGCCGCCTAGGTGAAAGGTTTATTGTTATTATTTTGGTGGTTGCTTTGGGCACTGACTATAAAGTACCCAGGCGTTAATATAAAAGATTAATTAAGAAAGAGACTGTCACAAGTATGAATGACAGACACTACACTCTACAAAGCGACACTGTTTCTATAACTCGATGTGTCATAAAATGTCCGCGTAATATAGATACTCAATTTACGACTGAAGAAAATTTACTAAAATTTAAAGTTACATTTTAGATATGTCACCTAAAATCAGTATGTTGTCTTTTTATATTGTCGCCGTTGCTTTTTTGACCTGCAGATGGCTCAAAGAAAAATCCAGGAGTGGCCCTGGTATTATGCTAAATTCGTCCATCTTGAACGGTAAATTAAATGTAAATGATAAGTATGTATATAATATAAGTTCAAATGTCTGACAAATAGGTATGTGAAGTGAACATACCTATAGACAGCGGCGTAGCGGGCGAGGCGAGCGACGAGTCATCAAGCGAGTTCTCTAATATCATCTCCACGTCCTGACTGCCTATAGTCGTGTTGATCAGGTTTGTGAACTGAGGCTTGCTGTCCTGTATGGTGAAATGTAACGATTTTAAATACTAATAAATACTGCAAGTTCGAATAATAGTATTGTTTGGACATTTCGGGGCTGAATATACAGGGTGTCCAGTAAATAGTACGACATATTGCAGGGGGTGATAGCTTGGGTCAATACCTACCAAAACAACAAAATATATGTTCCGCAAAATGTTACGGATTTACAGTTATACAAAATTTTGCGAAATATCGAAAAATTATTTGTGGATAGTTACTCTACTCATTGGTAAGTCTTTTTTCTATCAAAATAAAGATCTTTTTCAAGAAATACCATTTTTTGTTTAAATTTTCGCAGAACGATTTTCTTATCGCTACCTACAGTGGTGAAAAAAAAAGTTACATTTCGCGGAACATATATTGTGTTGTTTTGGTAGGTATTGACTCAAGCTATCACCCCCTGAAATATGTCGTACTATTTACTGGACACCCTGTATGTCAAAATGGGCGATGATTTTATTACAGTAATAACTGTAACATTGACATACAGCTTCAACGAATTCACAATGTATTAGACCGAAATTAAGACTGCGCTTACGCTTACGTTGGAGTAGTCTTAAATAAAATGGCATTGCTAGAGATGCGTGTTAACGAACCGAATTCGAGACAGGCATGCATAATTTGTAATCTTACAATAATTCTAAGTGATTTAGGAAATAATACACTGACATAATTATATCAATAGATTCGATCAAAAAATGTATAAAATTAATTACCATAGAATCCATGGAGTTGCCATGAGGGTTGAACTGCTTCTGAGTAAACGCACTTGATGTTGACTGTACTTCCTGAGCCGTGGCCAATGTGGGAGGGCCAAGGGTTTTCGGGAAGTAGTAGATCTGCAGACAAACAATATTTGTTTTAATATAGCATAGATAGAAAGACAATATACCAGCAATGATTTAGTGGTGTCCAACAAAGAGTATAGAGTATAATCTCATGTTATTGACATAACATTCTTCGAACATCTCGAAACCATAATGCTTTACATTCATGTTCCTAACACAAGTTGCGCGACGCATGAGTCGCGAACTATGCCCAAGAGTATCTGAGGATTTACGCTTTAACTTGTTTGTATCTTATTTTTATTTAATAAAAAAGACGCTAAGGTCCGGCCGCGCTAAATTTGCCAAAGACTTAAACAACAATGGCCGCTCGAAATTGAATAAAATCGATATACAAGAACATTTATTTTAAGTAATGTTTGTTTTCGTCTAAATCTCCAAGCTAACCAGACGAAAACAAACATTACTTAAAATAAATGTTCTTGTAATCGATTGTATATCGATTTTATTCAATTTCGAGCGGCCATTGTTGTTTACATCTTTGGCAAATTTAGCGCGGCCGGACCTTATATCTCTTGAAATATACTGTTTTGTAAGTGGTTTATTAAACAAAACATTTAAATATATGAACCTCATCAATAGTGACATCCTTAGTGTGTTCAAACTTGCGTAACCCCGCCTTCAGTTTGCGAGCGACGCGGTTGGATTCATCGTATACTGACTCGCACACGTAAATGTCGTTCTCTGCTATCTCTGTCGGACGACCTGTGAAAGAGAGAAATAAAACATAGTGTTATAGATTGGTTTACTTTCATTGTTTTAGAAATATAGTCATAGTGACCAAAAGATGTGGAAGTTGACTGAAAAAGAAGAATAAGCTCCAGAGAAATCATTAAAGTTATGAGCAGTGTCTGCTGTGGGCCGCATCATACGCCCTGAAGCTGCCGACAAATAGCGTTACTTTGAACCCATTCAATGCGGTTGTTTGTGTATGTGAAACTGTTTAATATTAAGATCTTAATGTACCATATGCTCAGAAATAAATATATCTATCTATCTATAATATTTTTTTACGACATAACATGACGCCTATAATCCCTGAAGGGTTAGGGAGGAGTGTACAGACGCCAGCACATCAAGCTACTACTATCTGTCAAATTTCTTTAATATATTTTCAACTTTATCTCTTAAGCATAAGGTTCAAAGTTGATTGGGAAAATTTGTTAGTTTGGGGTAGTTTGATGTGCTGGCGTCTGTACATATAGTACACCTATTAGGAGTGATATAATTATTTTTTATTTCATATTAATTTTTTTCTACAGAAATGTGAACCAAGCCATGATAAAATATCAAAACCCAATACTCACACTTAAGATAATCATCATAATCCAACACACCACACTTCCCCACGATGCCCACAAGTGGACTCGTATCGTGCATGGTCGTCAAAAGCACCTCTTGTTTGTAAAAAGGCTGAAAATCAAACATACTCTTCAGTTAATGATAAATTAAATGTAATATTTACAAAAGAGTTTTGCGGGTAGGCACACATTTGTTGAATCTAACCTTGTTGATTATGTTGGCGACCTCTGACGGGAAGATTAGGAATGGCCCGCGGAAATAGCATTTGTTGCTGTAACAAAGAAAATAATTGTGAGTATATTATTGTTATTGTCACACTAACCCGCATCCACCAAAATAATAATACGTTTAGCGCTAACCGCATTTTGTAATTTGTAGCGTAAGCGGGCCTGAAAATATAGCTTTTAGTGAGCTGCACGATTATTGACAAATTCGTGCACTCAATGGGCAGGTTCACTCAATCTGTGTGGTTCTTTCAACAAAAGACCATTTCAGACACCAATCTGCATGGTCTTCACATGATGTGACCAAGATTATGCCTAGACTTTAAAAGAGACTGTGTGTGAGTTTGTTTCGGCCTTTTTTCTCAGACTCAGAGTAGTCAAATAGGAAACGCCGACCTCGTCTAGTTTAAAGACGTAGTTTTGACGTGTAAAATGTGTTTGCACAAACCTACTTACTGAACATTAATTTTCATCAATATCAAGATCTCATCTTTCCTTTGACAACTTCAGTCTATTTACTATGGTTTAGTATCGCCTTGCACTCTCATTTTAATAATAATATACTCACTCGCCCGTCTCCCATATAGTATCAACCTGCGCGATCATCTGCTTGCCTCCGTCTGTGACGACATACACATAGTCTCCTGTCTTGATAACTCCGGAACATACAGTGTTGTACTGTTCGTAGTAAGTGTTCTCGTCGTCTGTGCCCAGAGGATTGTACATTACAACGTCCTGGGTATAGAAAAAATATATTATTTAAATAATATATTTAAGTCGAGAGTGAATAGGTTACTTCTAGGGAAGCGTGTACTGTCGTCGACTGCATCATTGCTTCTGTCCGTTCACAGTTATTTTAACTCTGACAGCAGCAACCTAACAGCAACCTTATTGCGACGAGAATAAAGACCACAATGATTTTGACTGACTTGTCAATGGTAGCAACTCAACTCAACAATAGTGTTGTTTGCAGATGACACTTCACTTTTGTTTAAACTTAAACGTCAGCAGTTGGTTAATGACGATGTAAATAGCGCGATCTCGAAAGTAGTCCACTGGTTCAATGTTAATAATTTACTTCTAAACGAGAAAAAAACCAAATGCATTAAGTTTACGCTACCTCACGTCAGGCAGGTGAAAACTAATGTGTTGATAAAGGGCGAAGAATTGAATCCTGAAGACAGCACAGTATTCTTGGGCATAACTTTGGATGCTAAGCTTCAGTGGGGTCCACATATAGACAAATTGTCAAAAAAGCTAAGTTCCGCAGCATACGCTGTTAGAAAAATTCGTAATTTAACTGATTTAGAGACGGCCCGTTTAGTTTACTTTAGCTATTTTCATAGTGTAATGTCGTACGGTATTCTATTGTGGGGAAATGCCGCCGATATTCAGACTATCTTTGTTTTACAGAAGCGAGCTGTTCGTTCAATTTATAAATTAAGCCCGAGACACTCTCTCAGAGACAAATTTAAAGAGATTAATGTAATGACTGTGCCTTCTCAGTATATTTATGAAAATCTTTTATATGCCCATAAAAATATAAAATTGTTTAAAAAATACAGTGATATCCATAATATAAATACTAGGAACAAACACAAATTTGTTGTACCTACAACAAGGCTCAAGAAAATAGGTGGCTCATTCAGATGCCAATGTATACGCTTTTACAATAAACTACCAAGCCAAGTTCAAGATCTAAGCCTTAATAAATTCAAATCATTCATTAAACGTAAGTTGTGCCAGAAAGCCTTTTATACTGTTAAAGATTACATTGAGGACAAAAAAGCTTGGGATTGATCTGCTTCCAATTTTGTATTTTGAACATATTGTTTTTTTTTTTATATACACATTGACATTAATGTATTTTATATAAACAATGACATCTGCTTACTTTGTAAAGTATTATATTATTTTAATTATTGTGAGTGTGAAGACAATGTGGGTCATTTTATTTTATTTTTTACTTTTTTATTTTTTTTTTTTTATTTTGATTATTTTCTTTGTTCTGTTTAGTTTTGTCATGGTCTGGCAGTTTGAGTATTTTATGTGGCCTACCCAAATGCCCTTTCTTTGGTATTGTTCGTCGAATCGTTGAGCTCCTTAAGTTCTGAGTTGAGCTGCACGAATTCTGACAAATGCGTGCACTGACTGGACAGGTCCACTCAATCTGTGTGGTTCTTTCTTCAAAAGACCATCTCGGACTTCGATCTACATGGTCTTCATATAACCTGACCAAGATTATGTCTGGACTTTAAAAGAGACTGTGACCTCTGAGTTTGTTTCGGCCTTTCTTCTCAGAGTAGTCAGATAGGAAACGCCGACCTCATCTAGTTTTTAAAATATGATTGACGTGTAAAAGTGTTTGTGCAAACCTACTTACAGAAATAAAATCATTTATCATTTATCATTTATCATTAACACCAACCATATTTCAATGAGGATAAAGATCACTGTGATTTGGACAGTGATCAAATGTGAACCTATCAATATTAAGTCTTTTTTTTTTTATCTGCCTATTGCTACGACATTAAGGTGATTTAAGTGTCAAATTGTTAATATTGACGAATGCTGGTTAGCTGTACGTGAAAACTATTAACAGTTGACTTCGGAAACCTCGGTATCATTCAGCTAGCATTCACTTTCAAAAGTATTTAATCTGAAAATACTACTTTTCACTAATAAGCATATTTTTAGTAGCGTATACATGCGCAGGCGCAGACTTACTATTTATTTGTATAAAATCGAATAAATATGCTTGAACACTTTTTTCATTAGACATTATAATGATAAGTACTCACACTCGAATTCTGGCCCAGTCCGCAAAACAGAGCGAGTCAAAACAAAATGGACAAGTTAATCTCGACATAACACAAAAAAATGTATGTATTAGTAAATACAGAATATCCTTTTTTGAAGTCGGTTAATAATAGTATGTTCTAGCAAACTTACAGGTCTTTCCTTCTCGTGCACATTTTCCAACACTTCTAGTTCAGCAAGTTCATCCTTGTGTTTTTCAACGCGTTCGCGGAATACCGAGACGGTTCTGTTGGGTTCCAGTGGCACCTAGTAAATAAATCGTATATTTTTTACTAAACAACGCAAAAGTATATAAATAATTGCAATAAATTTTAGTCGCATTGACAAGGTGCATGTCTGACTATATCCTGGGCAGTTAGCTCCGCCACATACTCGCTGCCTGGTAAATATCACCTCATACATATATCTCTTTATCAAAATACTTCACCTCAATCTTTAATCACCTTATTCATTCACGTCCTAAAATGATTCATCTCTCGTTTCATTGAAACTACACAATAAAGAAAGGAAGTACATATTTCTAAAACTTGTAATGTCGAAGTTTTTTTTAAGTGAGCTTAAAAAAAGCTGAAGCTTAAGTATTTCTTTAAAAAATGACTAAATACTTATTTTGTCATACTAACCGCCGATAGAGCCAAAGAAAAGTAAATCTTATTTCTAGACAATAAGACTCAATTTTAAATGCACAAACTAATGCTGGGATTAACACGATTTTCTTTATAATAATAGCTTTTAAAAACAAGTTTTGGTCATAGTATCAAGCTTTTAACTCAAAACTCTAATTGGGGTGTATTAGGTCATGCAGTGGCGTGCATTGATTTTCAGAATAGGTAGGCAGACACTAGGCCGGGTCTAGTCTTGGCAGACGCGATCACTAATCAGAAACATAAAACAAAAGGCATGACCCAAAAAAAAAAAAAAAACTCAAAGCATTTATTTCAATTAAACCATTTACAGGCACTTTTGAATTGTCAAGAAGTCGGTCAGTCAGAAAATATGAAGCTAGTTGCCCATTCCAAAGCGTAGGTACCTATGGAGAAGAACGGGCAAGAAACTCCATGGACACTCTTTTAAATTATAGTTTTACAAAAATATTAGTTACATCATTTATTTTGAATTTATAATTATGTGAGAACGATGTAAAAAAAAAAGAAACTTACTACGCGTTAAAAGCGTCCAGAGTACAGCAAATAGTAACAAAACAACAATTCAAAATAAAATAATTCAAAATAAGCCGAGGCAGCCGAGTGATGACCAGCCCCAACTGACGGCGCCCGTTCACGAACATGACGCATAGATCAGCACCATTCAGCTCAACCATTTTGAAGGGAGCTAAATGATCCAACACACACGCCACCGTCAGCGAGACTTGCAGGGTAATTGCGTAACACACTATCAGTAGCAATGGGTTTCATTTTGACAGTTCAACAACATGCATTGCGTTATTTACGTTGTTGAGCAGACACACTTTTCGTACATAAGGAGCAATGGATTAGCAATATACTTCAAAATGATTCAAACTGAGAGTAATAGTGTGTTACCCAATTAGGGTGCAGGTCAAGTGGCCTTACTTATGTTACATACTGTATAGTTAGCAACATTCCTACAACCCTTCTGCGGCTTCTGCCTTACCAAGACCCCTTTCCTCTATTTAAGATTGTGCATTTGATTAACCAGTGCTAGTAATATGTTGAGATAAATACATAAAATATTTATAACTCCGTCGCATGACAGTGGCGCCGCGTGTGCGAGACTTCTTTCGTGAGACGAACTTTAGCATAAGTGTGACAAATGTTTTATAATTTACCTCTCTAGGTATGAGCGTGGCTTCCTTCTCCGCGCCCTCCCACACCTTGATCTTCTTGAACCAGCGCTGTTTAGTATTGTATCGGCTCTCGCACACGTAAACGTCCTTGTCAGCGAAACCTGTTAAACAAAATACAAACTTCTATGGTTTTGTTAAGAGTTATTTTGTCATAGCATACCATAGTCTACAAATTCAAGGTTGCTCTGTGAGCTATGGAACGGGCTATGCACATAGAGATAATTTGAGACTGGGAATCGTCAAACCTCAGGACGGACGCCCTCAGGCTATGTGAAGCGACTAGTTTCAGAAATTAGCTGGATGATAGTAACCGAAGATCGAGTTAATTTCTGTTCCAAAAGTATTTAATGATAGTGTAGACAAACTCCGTTCCGGTTTTTTTTACGCAATCACTCACTAAATAGAATAGAATAGTTGTAAGTGATTAAATAAATAAATAAATTTATCTGTATTTAGAAGGATTCAACTTTATGTCTCACCACTTTTTTTTTTAATATTGATTCAATAACATTATCAAATTGTAATTGTAAAATCATCTATGAAAATTGAGGATAAAAAATTAACCTCTATTGTCAAACGAAAAAAATCTTTAAGGTGGTTCGAAATTATAATTTCGAGGTTAATAAGTGTTCAAATAATCAAATTAAAGCACTCAAATTGTAAGTGGCACTACAAATTGGCATCCACAGGTACGTTTTCTGATCCATTTGTTTACATTTTCATCAGATACTTTTAGAATAGACTATAAATGGCTTGCGTTTGGAGAGTCCTATGTCCAGCACTTGACTGCTACGGCGGATAATGACGATGCATGTACCTTCAGGTCTAAACTTGAAGTATTCTTTAACGTTCATGACGTAGCAGTGTCCCACGACCTGGTCGAGAGGTACAACGCGGTGCGACTCCGTCTTGAACACCTCTTGGTGTAAGAACTTGCGTGTGCGCACGTGGTATGTTTCTTGAGGTCTGTAGATGAAACAAGTTTTTTTTAAACCCCACAAAAGATGCACGACATTCGTTAACATTTTGCTACCAACATGGAGTATTACGGTGGTGCTAGCGACTTAAAAATAATCCTTTGATATTGCTCGAAACGATGTCCAACTGCTTCTCAACTTTTTTTCCAAGATTACGCGGTTTAAGATGGGTTGAAGCTTTTCGTATGAAATACGTGTCCAATTCTTGTACTCAGACCAACAAAAAAAGATAGACAGCGCGCCGCAAACATCAAAAGTGAAGCCATAAAACCGTGCTCCTGCAAGTAAACATACACGCTCACGCACACACCTACACTAAAACCATGCTCATTGCTCTTAGTTTGTCACAAGTCGTCGTCAAGATAACATAGATTTAAAAAATATAATTATGCCTGCCTGTGTAGTGAAAAGTTGCAAAATCACACAAAAAGTCTCACGGAATCGCTTTTCACTTATAAGTACTTGAAATAACATCGTTTCTTTATTATTTATCTATGAATTTTAGGTTACTTGGAACAAAAAACCTCAACGAACGAAAGCAGTGACATAAAGTGCGGAAGTTGCCATAAGACGATTTAAAATTTCCCCATTCGATTAATCTAAGTATACATATAAATATGATTTCTTACTTCGAGTTATATTCCCATTTTCTTTTTATATGTATTTAATATTTTAGGTTTCCAATTAATAATGAAATTAAAAATAAATAATATAATAATATTTAATAAAGTTGATTGAAAATATGAGTTGTTTTTTTTAATAGAAGTCCTTCTAAAATCTAAACAATTGAGGTACTATACCATACTCAACAATACTCGTACAATATTATACTAGTTCCTACCCACACAAATATCCCCAAATTATAGGGAAAAAATTTAACAAATGGCAACCCTTCAATACACACATAGATAAAAAGGTGGCTTCACTTTTAATGTTCGCGGCGCGCTGTCTATCTTTTTTTGTTGGTCTGAGTTCTTGTAAAAAAAGGAAGGAAGGAGAATTTGAAGTAATTTGAGTATAGTGTGTAGAATCTACCCTTCACACATAGGTAAAACTCGCTGGGGCCTAAGGCTGCGTTTCCACCAGAGATGAGCGAGGATGCGTAGCGAGGAATGTGTGTAAAACTAACCAATAACAATGCTAACTTAGTTCAAGCTATGAATGATGATGTCATTGGTTTGTTTCACACACATCCCTCGCTACGCATCCTCGCACATCTCTGGTGGATACGCTGCCTAAGTCTACTAATTTACAAAGGTTGCAATGGTGTCGCCATTGTGAGGCTTCACACGATTTTGTATGGCAAATCGTCAAAAACTCATAATGAAAAGACCATTGTAACGTTTGTAAATTAGTAGACTTGGCCGCCCGGAGTATCATCGTAAGACCGCGATATTGTGAACTCATTAGTTACTTGCCTGTAGTAAGCCGTACAGTACATGCACGGCACGCCCTCGTTGTTAGTCCACACACGTTCAACTTGCACTATGGCGGGCTCCTTGTTGCCCTTGTCCGGTTGAATATAAACAAAGTCTCCCTTGCTGTACGCTGTCTGTTGGAGCGGGGCCCCGCCTGATGGCAGTGAGTCGTCTGTGCTTGACCTGGGGACAATCAAATTATATGAAAGAGTGAAACTAGAAAGTTATATTAAGAGGGAGTTTACAATCAAATCAGTGGTAGCACAGCTCTATATGGGCGATGACAATGCCGTCAGACTATTTCTAACTATTACAACTTCTGTAAGCCAAATCGACGGTGAAAACCATACAATCTGAAACAAAGGACCTCAATGAGTCCTAGATTAATGATTCTGCTGTTTTAGAACCCGCTACAAAATTAATTGGAAAAGAAATGTGGCAATAATTTTCTATGAGACGAATTGGACTTCTAGGACAAAGCTGGTCGCGTAGAATCGTTGATCGATGTAGTAGGACTGAAGTTCTACCTTAATTCTCATTTAGTTAATAACTAACCTGGTCTCATCCTCATCTTCGTTCTCTTGCAGCAGCTTGCACTGCTTCACAAGCTCCACACTGGTCGCCATAGTGTCTCGAGTGAAGGACAAGGCAGGCGACTGCAGAGTGCCGCGGCACAGCTGGTCGCGTTGGTCGATGTAGTAGGTCTGGAGTTCTACCGAGTCTTCGAAGATTTGGCTATCGGTGCGGGAAAGGCGACGAGCTCTGAGAATAATTAAATAATGGATTAACTTCTATTGGTATTATTAATCACATATTGATATAAGTGGAGCTCCGATAAGCCAGATTTGAGATGTGTATCACAATTTTGCTGGCTTACCTGAGATCATGTATCAGCAATAAAGACAGAACATACACTGATCAAAATACTTGTATCAATTGATTACTAAACCTTTTTGGAAAGTAGTAGTTGTAACTTTTTAGGCCCTGCGTTATATTATCATGAAACTTGTAGGCCACGTCCAAGTTAGGCAGCTATGCAGGGTATTTGCGTACTCACACGATGTGATACAACTATTTCATCTTCGTTTTCCTCCTACAAACTTCATTAACATTTTTAAACTTGCATCTCATTAGCATATTTTTACAACTAGACATTTCAAATCAAGATTTAGTCGCAACAGTTCGTTGACAGAACTTACTTTATTATTATTATTGGCACAAATAAATTCTATCCTTTATAAACCATCTAAAACCTACCTCTCAAACACTGCGAACATATCCTGCTGGAAGTGATCGAGCCTCTTGTACAGGCCTTTATCAAGCCTCCTCTTCACCAAGTCAAGTGAGATGGCGCGCACCTTCTCACCATTAGCTGCCTCATCGTGTTCGGCTAACTCTGCCATGCTGTCTGAGTAGCATCTGAAAATAATTGAAGATTTTGAAGAACGACTGTCTAAAATTATCTTGGACATTGGTGAGAGAAAAAATCGTGAGGAAACCTGGACTTATAATTAACTAGCGGTCCGCCCCAGTCTAAAGCTGCAATTTTTTTTCGAATTTCCGGAATTTTCTGTAATACAAACCTTGTCCTGGCAATACCGAACACAGCAAAAAAAGAATTATCCAATTCGCGGTGCAGTCATTCGGAAGTTATGCGCGTACAGACATTTCGGCGACTTTGTTTTATACTAGGTATGTGTTGTGTATGCAGTATTTATGCATAAACGTAGCCATAGACGCTATTGGTTATTATGTGACAACTGTCATGATGACATAAGCCTTGCGGGGTTGTCACTGGTTTTCGGAATAAAGGATCAGTGCGTAAACCGCTTCCTTGTGTGTATTACTGCCTACCTCCTACAAACATAATAGTATGTATAAGGATATCCCTTGATAAGGATCAAGGAACGAAGGCCTTGGTCCTGCAGTACTATACTGGTATTAAGACGACAAAAATCTGTGCAGAAAAATAAGCGATCGGAATTGTGCTGTGGAGTTAACAAACAAGTAACATAGCATGACGCTTCGTTTCCCCGAAGGGTTGGGTAGAGGTGAACGTGTAGCACACCCACATTTCGCCAGTTATCCTTAAGTCCCATGTAATAAGGGGCGAACCTATCGCCATCAACCGGGCACAAGTCCGGACACCAAGCTGCTACAGAGAAATTCCGGATAGAAAATCCTAATAACACTTTGCCCAACCTGAGAATCGAACCCAGGACCTCATGCTCAGCAGTAGCGCTTGCGCCCACTAGACCAACGAGGCAGTTGAATAACAAACAAACAACTAGCAAATAACCTATTAAAAATATTCAATACATGTGACTAACCTCCCCTCTTCATCTTGGTGGTTATAGACGCTGGTGAACAGATTCAGCAGCAACTCTTGGACCGCTGCCGGTACATCCGGTACCGCGTCATCATCCTCCCTGCATGAATAATACTTGTAAGTTTATAATATTAACGTTTAGACACACCAAACTATACTACGATGAAAACTAACACAGAAAACCCAGATATTGACTATTAGCTTAGGCCCACTTGCACTATGAAACACTGAATGCATTAAACGCTCGCTAAAACATCGTTCTGTTTCCGTCAATAATTTGAAGATTACAGAAAAAGAATGATGTTTTAAATAAGTTTAGCGTGAAATGCATTAATCGATTTGTGGTGCAAGCTGGCCTTAGACACGCCAAAGTAGACTACATAGAAATTGACAAAACTTAGATCGGCCGTAAAACCGCCAACGACACTTTATCTGAGCATATTTATTTATTTATTTAATACTTTAAGCACAAAAATGTACAGAGGCGGACTTCATGCCATAGGCATTTTCTACCAGTCAACCTTATATTTCTTAGTATCATGCATTTGGAACTCTTTCTATAGTTTTTTTATCTTTAGAAAGTAAAAATTTAACTTCAGGTGACGTAAGCGACATTCAAAATCAGGCAAAATAATAAAAAATACAGGATGTATATTTATTTAAACAGCGGGGTAATTGGGTAATTGCGCAAGGCCCTTTGTACACACACGTTTTTCTTGCCGTGAAACGCTTAGTTTATTCGCTATGTGCTGGCATGGTAGTCAGTGTATGGATCACTATGGAAGCTTGTTGACGGACACGTTTTTTCTACGGCGCGGTTTATACGCGGTACCGTAAAGAAACCGTGCCGTGTACAAAGGGCCTAACTCACATAAAATGGCAATCGATCGCAATGTTTTTCATTTTGCCATCTATTGCTTTAAAGGTTTAAAATTCGTCTGCTCAACGACGTAAATAACGCAATGAACGTGGCTGAACTGTCAAAATGAAGGGCGTTGTGATCGATTGCCATTTTAAGTGTTTTCCGCAATTACCCCGCAGGAATTAAAGAATATTAGGTAAGGTCCGGCGTTTCTAAGGGCCTATGCACACCACGTTTTTTAAACGCGCCTTTGACGCGCGTTTTAGAAACGTGCGTCGACGGCGCACTTTTATCCTACAGAAGGTCTACAGGCTGCGTCTGACTCGCGTGCGTATCGCGTCTGTATCGCTACAAACGCGCGTCAACGGCGCGTTTGAAAAACGTGGTATGCACAGGCCCTAAATTTGTCAATGATGTAAACAATGGCTGCTCGAAATTGAATAAAATCGATATACAAGAACATTTATTTTAAGTAATGTTTGTTTTCGTCTAAATGTCCGAGCTAACTAGACTAATTAAACGCCGGACTATAACATTGTTATGTGAACCCATTTGTTCCAATAAGAATATACACCTTGTTTTTTCTACACATCTAATAAAAAAATAACATCCAATTAGTGTTTTTATGGTCATTTAGAAAATAAATGAACAGCAACCAATCTTTTAGTTTTGAGTCACAAAAATTTTGACCCTAAATTTCGCACAAAACTAATAGAGTCGCAACTAAGAAAAAACATGAATGTCAATGTAACCTGTCACTGTAGCCCGCGAAATTCAAAGTGTCTTAAATTTTTTGCAATTTTATATTTATGATAACATCACCCTCCTGCCCTTATCCCAATTTATTTTTGGTCGCCGCAACATGTCTTTTTCTTCCATACTTCTCTATTAGTTGTATATTGATCAAAATCCAATACGCGGAAATCATTATACAATAAACTAGCGGGCCGCCCCAGCTTCGCACGGGTGTCATATTTTTTTTTCGGAATTTTCTTTCATACAACCTTGTCCGGACAATACCGAACACAACAAAAAAAGAATTATCCAATTCAGTGCAGTCATTCGGAAGTTATGCGCGTACAGACATTTCGGCGACTTTCTTTTATACTATGTAAGGATTATAATCATTTAAAACATCAAAATAGTTCACGAAATTATACTTTCGTGACAATATGACGATTTGCAACAAATATTATTGCTACATGCATAAATAAATGAACCGTCGCGCCGGTTTATTAGTTGCGTCTCTATAGTCATAGTAAAAACAAATAAGTAGTGTATCTTCATACATAGGCACCGAACACGGTTTGTATGTTAGCGCGCTCGTACGTATACGTCGTCACACGCACACACTGACAAAATTTATCGCTGCTAATAATTCTATGTGCTAAAGGTGCATACGTACGAGCGCGCTCGCATACAAACCGTGTTCGGTGCGTATGTATGAAGATACCCTACTTATTTGTTTTTACTATGCTATAGTTAAACGTGCGATGTCATTTCGAATGTAGCAGACGCACCTGGCATTGACACGGCCTGATCCTCTGCTCACCCCGTAAGAACGTTGCGTGTAAATATACATACATAACAATATATTCGATAAGCAATACATTATACCCCCAATTTTAGACGGAATAGAATATTTAACTTGTTTTATTCAACAAATAAAATATTCTATCTTGGGGATTAAACATAATGACGTAGATTATATAACTATACTGTGTTCGGAGAATCAAGAGGATTAAGTAAACAAAGCACTTCTTACTTAATAATCGTTATTACTTTACAAGGAATTGATCTTGCCCCCTTTTATGATTACATGGGAGTTAAGGGTCAGGACACATTGATCGACGGCCTTTCGCACTTTGCCGATTGAAAAGGAGCACACTACGCCGGAGCGCGTTCGTCGCGTCGATGCGAAAGGATGCGTCCGTCGTTACATACTTTGCTCTCTTTTTGTATGGACAAACCGTCGAACGCCGCCGATCAATGTGTTCTGAACCTAAATATATCAGGCGAAATGTGGGTGTACTATAGGCACACCTCTGCCTAACACATCGGGGAATACAAAGCTTACTACTATGTTGTTTTAAGAGAACAATTGAAAAGTAGGTAGTTTGTTTACATTAATCCTCCTATTCACGAAGGACTTATAACGAAACGGTTTATCTATCACCCTCTTATTTTATTGTCATGAAAATAATTAAAAAAAAAATGTTGTTTAAAAACTGCCAAGTTTTGTGGTATTTTTTTTTTGTTTGCTCTTTTCATTAAAATACGATTACCTCAAAAATATTTACGAGGATAAACACACAAGTTGAGTAATATTAACATCGTAGTGGAAAGATCTTTACCAAATATTTAAATCGTTAGATTTGCCTGACAGCGTCAAAAGATGGTCACTTTTCTGAATATTATTGTCTCGCTCGCTCATACTGAAAATCATATCTATCGTTCCAACTCACTCTTCTCAGAGTAAACACTTCTTCGAGCGACCTAAGTATGGTGAGGGTAAATGTTATGATTTAAATCTTTGGTATTGGCCTAATTATTTTGTTTTTTACACTATTTTGCTCGTAATAGCCTAGAAACTTCACAATAACCCATTAAATATATAAAAAAAAAACCTCACCTTAAAAGTTGTTTAGTCTGCAAACAAACCCGATGCAAGATCAAGGCATCTTTATAAATCTGTGAGTCAGGCTCGTTGTACTTGCACGCGTTATCAAACATCAGTATGAAGTCAGAAGCAAGTTCGTTGACAGAAGTATAGGTGTTGTTCTTTAGTTTATGGGCGATTTTCTCCATGTCTATGGGGTTTTTGATTAGCTCATAGTAGTCTGGGTATTCGATTTTGCTTGGTAGCTTCATGAAGATTAGGGCAAGTTGGCGATTAGCTGTTGAAGAAATTACATTTAGAATAGAATACTCTTTAACATGTACACCATAAAACTTACAGATACATAATCTATCTATATAAATAAAAATGAATCGCCGAAATGTATGTACGCGCATAACTTCCGAACGACTGTGCCAATTGAATAATTCTTGTTTTGTTGTGTTCGGCATTGCCAGGACAAGGTTTGTATGAAAGAAATAAATTAATATAGAAAAGGGTTTGAAGTTCCGTGGCATACCTACTGTTGCACCATTTTGCTTTTTTTTTTCAAAATGGCGCTCCCGCATCGTACCAGATTTACATAGGTTCTATACGTGGCCGCCATTTTGAGAAAAAAAAAACAAAATGGGTCGACAGTAGTTTTGCCAGGCTCCATATAAAAATCTTCAATCCTCTTTACTGGGTAACACCATGGGCGGACTTATCGCTAAAAGCGATCGTTAAAAGACAACCCTTGGATGGATTAAGAGAGAAGGAAAGATAATACTGCAGGTAAAATACTCAAGGCAATAATATCTAGTCTTAATTTTTTTTAAATTAAGGGCACTTAGGTATGGCCAGGCCATATTCGAATTCCATGAAGGCGATTACTATTTAGCCTGTCTTTGAGAAAAAACGCCTTTTTACAAGGCTTAAAATGAATGATCATTACTAATTTGGTATCATCAAGATTGGCAAACTAATAGGCGATCATAACATGGTATTTCCGCAAGGTCTGCTCATAAAAAAGCTATTGTTGATCCACGAGAGAATACAAGACTACAAGCGCTTATTATTCGCAGGTGATAGGAATAATACTATTCACAAGAATTTTGCTGTGATATCTAACATTTGCCGACTTTTTATTCTTTTACGACTCACGGTCTACACAGATTGTTCATCCATAACCATAAAGTTAGAAAGTCGAGAGGTGTCGTGACACCCGGTTGGAACAAAGTTGCTTTTGCACACTTGGCGAATGAGTGCTAGACCGAGAAAAAAGTGTAACATGTAGACCGTCACGATACTTTTGCAGCAGTGACGGCTATCATCAAAATTATGACAGCAATTGTAGCGGTATCTACAACGCCACATGCGAACAACGCGTCATACTGACGTCACGCAAATCCTGCATCTCGCAAGCACAGTTTACCGCGCAACTAGCATAGATACAACGGCCCGACATGAATCATCGGGCAGTTGCCCGCCAGACACAACACCCGTCTGGCCGGAGGATCCTCCCTTTTCTATAGAGTATGAGTGAACTTTACACCCTGTTCCTCATACTTCTATAGCAGCAAAGATTTAAATCGTGATGCACCCTTACGCGTCAAAAAATAGTCGCTCTTTTAGGAAACCGTAGTTTAACAAAAGTGTTGTGACGGTCAACGCTAAGAGTGCAAAAACAACTTCGCTCCAAGAGAGTTAAGTTGCGATAACGAACTTTGTTTCAAAAACGAAACATTAATCATCAAAAAAATCGCAAAGACGCAATTGGACGGAGTAATGGAATAATCGAATAACTATGGAGCTGACGCTGTGTGAGCGTGCGTGTTCCATCTCCGCCCGTTCGAAGTCCACCGTGCACATGATGGATGGAAAGCAGCACATGAAGTAATTTTTTGCTCCGTTGGTGTAATTACTGTACAGCATTTCAGTAGGAGGATAAATAAATAAATACCAACCTTTAGGATCCCGATAATCCCTGATAGCATCATACAGGGTCCTCAGTTTCTGTTCAAAAGGCGACAACTGCCTAGCCTTGGGTGCCGCTTTGAACGTTTTCAAAGGAGTTTTCCTCTCAAAACTAGTACTGTTATTAACCTCTTTGAGTTTCTCGTTCATCACTCGTTCTAGAAGGTTCGCGTCTTCATATATCATGGAGCCTTCTTCGTTGAATTGACGGCAGTTAGAGAACATTAAGCGGAAATCGGACACCATTTCATCTATGGAGTTGTAGCGGTCGTTCTGGAATGAAAGTTATCGATGTGAAAAATGACGCGTGTTTTTTATTTATTTATCTTTCATTCAGGCATATTACCCATAACTTTGTTAGTATTACTTAAACTATGTTATTATAATTAACTAAGAATAAAAAAATTAAGAACAATAATAACAATACATACTAATATTATAAATGCGTGTCTGTCTGTCTGTCTGTTACCTCTTCACGCTTAAACCGCTGAACCGATTTAGATGAAATTTGGTATAGAGATAGTTTGAGTCCCGGGAAAGGACATAGGGTCGTTTTTATTCCGATATTCCCACGGGAACGACACATATGCGGGTGAAACCGCGGGGCGCTGTTACTATAATGTAACTTAAGAAATCCTATACCTATTATGCCATCTTCTGGAGACACCTGGCAAAAATACATGCACTGCGCACAGGTGCATCATCAGTTTGCCTTCAGCACGAGTCTTGCTAGCAACAATGCTCAGGAGACTGCTGTGCTGTCGCTGTGTCGCATCCGACACAGAATTATGTATTTTTAATATTTGACCATGTGTTAGTTTACAGACAGTATCTATTAACTACTACAAAGTACAAAACAAAGGCACTTTTTGTGTCTGTCTGAGTGACTGCTTAGATTTTCTAAACTACACAGTGGATTTTGATGCGGTTTTCAACCTTAATTTAGGGCATTTATTCCGAAAGGTTTATGTGTATACAATATAATACATTAATATTTTATTTAGATATAGCACAGTAATCTCGATATTTTGGCATATCGTCATTGCAACCGTGCGTAGTAGGAGCGCGTCACTATCGCTAATTGTTTTTAAAAGCGGCCACTTCAGTAGATTTTTTACTTGCAGTTGCAGCTGCTTCCTTTACAATTTAAATTTTTAACAAGAGTTCCTTCTACCTAAAACCTTTCTAGGAATTGCTAATTAATTTTGAGAATTAAAACACTGACCATTAGCATTACATTGCATTATGGTTCTAGGAGAAAGATTAAATATTTTTAGTGCAACCCTAAGATCGAATTTGACCAATCTTTTATACCTAGTAAAAGCTAATTATATTTTAAATCTTGCGAATAAATATTAAATTGACAGTTTTTTCATACAAAATCTTTTAGACGACAAAATTTTATTCGCGGTTTGGTCTAGTTCGCCCTAAAATCCTAAATAAAAGCGATATTTTTTTTGTAATTAAAGGAGATCTTTCATTTTGGGCTAAATGATTAAAGTGCCAAACAATATAAAATGTTATATACCATTAGAATATGTGTGGTCACTCCTTGAGCCTATACGAGTTTGAAAAATACTGTTTCCAAAATATTTTTTTCGAACTCGTATAACACAACGGAAAATGACCCAGGTTTGGTCCTGTAAGGAAAACGTATTATTTCTGAATATGGCTTCACTTTCACATTTAGCCCAGAAACGTATAGACAGTGAAAGATGTCATACATACCTTAATATTAGCCTCAATAGTGATCATATCTATAGGCTTATCAATCACATTATAATACTCCGGATACAGTTTCTTGCTGGGTTTCTCCATGAACAACAACATGGGTTGTCTGCCGTCGGAACAGGTGAATTCTACCATTTGTTTGGAGATGTAATGAAGCTTCTTCTTCAACGGGAGGTTAGTTTTGTTAGGAGTGCTGACGGGAGCAGGCGCTATGGCTTGTACAGGGTTCAGACGTGGACGACCTGTAAATAAAATGTATTTACCTTTGGCCTAACTGTGTAACTCTATGTCAATACAGAGTGGCTGTTCTTTTTCAATACTTTTTCACTACAATATCTAGTTAAAAAAAAAAAAATGCATACCCCTAACTTTACCTCTAGGCCTAGGCGTTTGAACTTGCGCCTGGTTCTTCACGGACGAAAGGCTCTCGTCATCGCTTGACGAGCTTTGAACGATGTCCAATAACTCTTGAACGCGTTGCTGCATTATTCTGTTAACAGAAACACATTAAATGAAATACGGATTATTTAATAATTAAATGCAGACTAAAATAATAAAATTCCACGTGCTTGTTCTTTCTTAAGAGGGTTCATTCCGAAAGTTGGCAACGTCGGAAATAGCTGTCGAAAATTTCGTTGTTTACATGAATTTCTCTGTTAGGTGTAAAAAAAATGCATTCAGAAACTTTTAAAAATTATGCTTTGTAGTAGCTCAACTGTAGCTAATGAGACACAATTGAATTTCTATTGTTATAAAAAAAAATTTGTTTTTTCAACAGTGACGTTATTTACGAAGTTATCAACTTTCAGAATGCACCTTCTTAACCACTTTTATACCGACGCTTGTCTGCTTTGCGCTTTCAGCATTTTTTAAAGAAAGAAAAAGTATTTATTGCGACTCGTACAGGAAGATCACAAACTAAAAACAGTAAAAAAAAAACCAAGTACCATAGTATTTCTACATTCAACCATCACTTCGCATATTTTGCGCACATACCTATTAGGTTACCCGTAGTGAGCACAGTATCATATTTCTCAACAAACTTCATCATTATGTTGTGATTTAACTTTGTAAATTTCTAGAACCTTAAAACATAACTAATCTATAGAACCATAATCGAGACAACAAATGTTTCCTTTCACAAATTTTACGAATACCGGCCGTAATACTAATACACCACGAAGACCCAGTGTTAGTCCTAATCTTAAACATTAATTAGTAAAAATTCCAAAAACTACATAATCACGCCCCTAACGTTTCCTAAAATTTTAAGAACAATAGCAGACTGCCTTATTGTTC
The DNA here is from genome assembly GCA_914767645.1 of Hydraecia micacea. NCBI lineage: Eukaryota > Metazoa > Arthropoda > Insecta > Lepidoptera > Noctuidae > Hydraecia > Hydraecia micacea. The sequence goes on from OU611798.1 coordinate 5,596,424, forward strand.
TAAAATTAGGGTTGGATTATCACCTTCATACAAAGCACAAAGTGACATACCGAGAACTGCCTAATCACCTTACTAATTAGCTTAATTATGTAATTAAAACACCGACTTAATGGGTAGGTACTTATTAAGTTGGTGTTTTTTCGGTACCTGCATTTCATTACGGGGACTTATTCTGAGAAATGTGTTCGAGGGTAGGAACAATAGACTCCCTACCTAACTCTACGCTTCGGCTGTCTATAAAAAGGTCAAAAATCAGTTTTTTGAATCAGTTCGAATTTGTGCGCCAGAGTGACACCACGTCCTCCGTGTTAAGTCAAGGAAGTGTTCTTTTAAAAATGATCAGCTTATAATGTGTGTGCTAGTCACGAGATTTCTTAAGGTAAATATTTTATATACATAATCAGCCTATAATGTATCCACTGCTGAGACACAGGCCTCCTCTCGGTGAGAGGGAGTGGGCCGTAATCTACCACGCGGGCCCAGTGCGGGTTGGCAGATATCACATGACTTCGAATTTTTGGTTCTAGGCCATGCCGGTTACCTCACGATGTTTTCCTTCACTGTTTTGAGAGCAGTGGTGATGAAATAATTTACACAGAGTAAAGCGCCTGTCTGGGTTCGAACCTACGACCTACACCTCGTAAGTCGCGGCCGTTACCATTTGCCCACCACTGCTCTTCTATTCAATATTTTATATACTAAATTAAAAATGATTTCACATTACCATTTCAATATCGTTTTGATAGATTCACTTCTGTAATATGAGTCTTATTTTCTGTCTTAGATATCAGTAATCGATTACTTTTTTTTTTTTAAGTCTTATATTCTGTCTTATATATCAGTGATCGATTACTTTCTTTTTTTTTAAACTAATAGTTTTTAAACGAAATTTGTTTCCGTATCATGCCTGTTATCCCTGAATCGTTAGACAGAGGTGTCCCTATAGTTCACCCTTATTTCGCCAGCTAAGTTTTAGACGCATGCTATAGTTAATTTATGATATTAACTTTTTTTTTTTTTGTTACAGATACCGACATTAGCTATGGACTCGTCAACGTCTTTGTTTCCTGCTGTGGATCACTCGGACGTGTTATTGAAAAGTGCCGCGAATTTATTCATATACCTGTATGAACAATATTGTGCCGCAAATACAGTTTTAATTTAAACGTATAAGAAAGTCAAGAGTACAACAGTCTAATAATATTGTGCGACGCTACATAAAGTGACTGTGGCACTCTCTTAGTAGTTATCTGAGAGACCTAGAAACCGAAGAACGTTGCGTTTGTTTTTGAAAGAAAGTCAAGAGTACAACAGTCTAATAATATTATGCGACGCTACATAAAGTGACTGTGACACTCTCTTAGCAGTTATCTGAGAGACCTAGAAACCGAAGAACGTTGCGTTTGTTTTTGAAAGAAAGTCAAGAGTACAACAGTCTAATAATATTATGCGACGCTACATAAAATGACTGTGACACTCTCTCAGCAGTTATCTGAGAGACCTAGAAACCGAAGAACGTTACGTTTGTTTTTGAAAGAAAGTCAAGAGTACAACAGTCTAATAATATTGTGCGACGCTACATAAAATGACTGTGACACTCTCTCAGCAGTTATCTGAGAGACCTAGATACCAAAGAACGTTACGTTTGTTTTTGAAAGAAAGTCAAGAGTACAACAGTCTAATAATATTGTGCGACGCTATACAAAGTGACTGTGACACTCTCAGCAGTTATCTGAGACATAGAAACCGAAAAGCGTTGCGTTTGTTTTTGAAAGAAAGTCAAGAGTACAACAGTCTAATAATATTGTGTGACGTGTGTAAAAATATTTGGGCACGTAAATAGTATTGTTCGATTTTTCAACAAATCAACAAAATGGTCTAACCTTTTGAAGGAAATAGCTGACCGCCGCGCCGTATGCCCGTGGTATCAGAAACCCGTTGGCACTATCACTCACGCATTATTAATGTATTTTTTAACTGTAGATTAGACATGCTTAATACTTTTAATTCAATGTTAGATAACCCGCAATCATGGGACAGTGAATCTCTTTCCTTGGCAGAATTTTTCTTCAGTCAGTTAGGAAACATGCAGTTAGCAGTATTCTATAATTATATAGGCATAACTGTACATCCATTACCTACTGTGTAAGCAATATTTGTACGCCTTGCAAGGCAGCACATAGTGACACAACATATTTATTTATTTTATACCATCATGTACCACTGTCCAGTACATTACACCTATGTGTACAAATAAATAAATTTGAATACTGGTGAAAGGCGGCCGTTTTGGGGAGTCCCCTAAAACGCCCGCCCTTCACCACTTAACTTCATTTTTTGAACGTCAAAATTATAAAAGACAGTCGTCTTAGGGCTGATTTTTCAATCGATAAATAATTTAAATTCGTGGAATAAAATTGATGTCTGACAGTTTTTTTATGGAAGAATTGTCAAAAATTCAAAATTATTACTCTGATAAAATTATCTGGCGTTGAAAAATTCAGACCTTATATTGTGTATTTAATTACTGTCATTGGTTTTAAACCTTTTTAATTAAATAAATGTATAATTTTGATGTTCGTAAAGTGCTTCTTCTTCTTAGTGCTGATTCTCAGCCTAATTTGAATAAACGACTTGATTTTGATTTGTCTAGTCAATAATGTATGAGAAAATTTGTTTGCATTGTATTTTTCTATTATTTGTACTTCTAGCAGCTAACAGCTACTGATTGTACATGTTTGTAATTAAATTAAATAAATATATTGTATGTCAATTGGTGCATTTTATTTATTCCCAACCCCAGCTTATAACATTATACAGGGCGGCCTGTTTTTGACCACTCTAAACGGGCCTCCATAAAGAAACATGAAAGCAGTTTCATATTGTTCAATCCAATACACTCATACACAATTCAGTGGGGTTTTTCCGTAAGACACTATTAGTATTAGGCTTTAATTTTGACAGTTCGACAAAATTCATTGCGTTATTTAAGTTGTTGAGCAGACAAATCTTTCAAACATATGAAGCAATGCATTAGGAATATCCTTCAAAATTACGCATACGTATTTAGTGTGCAGATCCAAGCAAATTGTATAGAAAAACTCACCTCTGCAATTTAACAGCATCCTTATACAACCGAGAAGAAGGTGCATTATATTGTTTAGCGTTCTCGAAAACTATGTTCATGTCACCAGCAACTTCAGACAATGTGCCGTAGCTGCCTCGTATTATTTTGTTCTTTATCTGGGTCAGAGACACAGGATTCTTTATTTCTTTGTAGTAATCAGGGTAGGCGCGACGAGATGGCAGCTTCCAGAATGATTCTGCAACACGTCCTGTAAATAAAAAGGAAAAATTATTTCTTATTTATATAGTTTGTGTAAACGATGTATGGAATGTGTGAATGATGATATGATTAGAAAGGGGGTGACTACCGAGATGACGTCTAATAGAGAAGTATGGAAGAAAAATATATGTTGCGCCGACCCCAAATAAATTGGGATAAGGGCAGGAGAATGATGATGATGATATAGTTTGTGCTCGTTGGTTTAGTTGTCGCAAGCGCAGTAGCGGGAATCCTGCGGGGTAATTGCGAACAACGCTAACAGTAGCAATGGCTTTCATTTTGACAGTTCAACAACATTCATTGCGTTATTTACATTGTTGAGCAGACTAATTTTTCGAACATATGAAGCAATGGATTAGCAATATCCTTCAAAATTATTCAGATTGAGATTGATAGTGTGTTACGAAATTAGGGTGCTGTTAGTTTTTCCACTACAAATTTCTCAGAAGTAGTTTCAATAGGCTAGCGCGCTATTACATGTGACAAATAACTGGCGAAATGTGGATATACCTATTCTACCTATATCTTTGCCTACCCCTTCGGGAAATACAGGCGTGATGGTTTGTATATGAGTATTGCGACTTTGATAATTGAGAGTAAGCTCTGGAATAATGTATTACCGTTTGGCCCAAAATGGTTCCTGATGGTTTCCAACAGTTTCCATTGCGGGGAACCTTCATTTTCATGTTTCTCTTCGTCACTTTCGCCTGCACTGTCTTCTGAATGCTGTGTAAATAAAACAATATTATTGTAAGTAAAAATAACCTCCTTTTTTAAAGTTTCAATGTTTCTCTGGATCTCGCGGAGCTAAATTGCCTCAGGGCTTTTCTGGTCGGTCGCCACTGTAGATGCTGGTTTACAGGAGCTGCAGCAGTAGGGAATGGTATAGCTGTTCCTAACCATTGACATTCATGTGGTAGTAGGAAAACGCAAAAAAAAAACATATCTGTATGTATCCTCCTCGTAAAATTTGCTATATTCTAAGGTTAAATTACATGTGATAAAACTAAAAGTACAAATTTTTAGGCTTTCGTCGTTTAAATTGAGGAAACTTTCACCTTTAACTTTTAGTCAAAAGTGTGAAAGCAATTACGAGGTCAACTATACAGGCACGGACAAAAGTTGGTTAAAACATCATCCAGAAGAGGTTTCTGACTGAAAACTTGGTAAGTAATTATATCTTGTTTCTATAACATTACCTTAACATCAGGCTCTGTATCCGACCCAGGCGGTTCCATGATCGCCAAAGCCTTGCTGTTAGGTACCGGCCCGACACGTGACGTCCTCTTACTTCGGATGCGTTCGGAAGTCTTCGCCGGCCCGCTTCGGCCATGCTGGTCGATCTCCTGTTTGCGCATTTGTATGATCTGTTGGATAAACTTCACCATCAATGGTCGTCTACGCCAAATGCTGATTACGTATGATGCGACAGTATTGTTGTGTCGTGTGGTGTGTGGCTAATTTAATGTGTAAACTGGTGTGCAGAGGAATTGCTAATTGTGGCTGATACCTTTACAGCGATTTTGTGGTGTCAATAAGGCGAAAAGGAATCGATTATGCAACTATAGTGCTTTTAGGCCTGATAAATTATTATAGTGAATTGATGGAGAAATATACAGCTGAATAACATAATCAGCCTATAATGTTCCCTCTGCTGGGACACAGGCCTCGTCTCTTCGAGAGGGCTGTAGTCTACCACGCGGGCCCAGTGCGGATTGGTATATGTCACATGTCTACGAGTTTTTGGTTCTAGGACATGCCGGTTTCCTAACGATGTTTTGTTTCACCGATCTGAGAGCAGCGGTGATGAAATTATTTACACAAAGTAAAGCGCGAACCCACGACCTACATACATCTCGTAAGTCGGGGAGGTTACCTCTGGGCCTGCTCTCAGCTTTTGCTTACATAACATTACTTTTTCTTACAAAACTAATGGATATTTTTGTTCCAGAATAACCACTACTATAAAAAATATTAGCACACCAACCTTCTTCAAAGTCTTAGCATCTTTGTAGATCTGGCTTCCGGGCTCGTTGAAATGGCAAGCATTTCTGACCATCAGGAGTAAATCCTTCTCCAATTCCGATAAGGTCGTATACTCTTCACCCTGGATTTTCTGGGCAATAGTCTTCAGGTCTATTGGGGAGTCGATGACGTTGAAATATTCTGGGTAGCGCCTTTTGGATGGTAAAAATTGGAAGGCCGGGAAAAGAGGCCGTCCGTCACTGTTTGCTGTCATTACCTGAGGACAGAAAAACAACATTTAACATTAGACTTGCCTTTAAAATTACCACAAAATAAGATTGACTTTTTCTGGAATTTATCTAAGTATACTAACAATAAAGCTGAAAAATTTGTTTGATTGAACGCGCTTATCGCCGGGACTATTGAAAAATTATTTTTGCATTTGATAACCCAATTGTTGAGGATGGATATAGGCTATTTAACATCCTGCTACGACCCTTAGGGAGCCGAGCAAAAAGAAAAAAAAATCAGAAAGAACGCTAAACATAAACGAAGTAATAGCGCGGGTGGGCGAGGGAGTTTTGTGAAAATATGGCTGTTATTTTAGTATGTGTATCTTACGACTTCCACGAGTCGCCGGCAGAAGCCGGTAACTTATATTGTAGTTTGTAGCTGAGTTTTCCATTTTCTGATAACTTTATTTGAGAAGTATTTATTACTAGCTGCGCCCTGCGATTTCACCCTCATAAGTTTCGATCCCGTGTGAATATCGGGATAAAAAGTATCCTACTTATGTGTTAATCCTGGTTATAAACTATTTGTGTGCCAAATTTCATCCAAATCCGTTCAGTAGTTTTTGCGTGTTTACATACACACTCACAAACTTTCGCCTTTATAATAGTGTGATGTGATATGAATGAGAATGTCTTTAAAATATTGGCTTGTCTTTAGCATAATACTAGCTTTTGCCCGCGGCTTCGCCCGCGTGGATGTCGGAAAATATCCCACGGGAAAGTACTACCGGGATGATCCTATGTGTCCAGTCCAGGTTCCGGTCGAATCCAATCCAGGTTTCCGACATCTTCAATAATCATCGTCATAATACAGTCAATTTACAATTTACCAACCTTGATTTTATACTTAAACCTGCGTCATGAACCATTCCGTCCATTGGTGAAAACCGTATGAAAATTCGTTCGACAGTTTTTGAGTTAATCGCGTTCAGACAGACGCGCGGGGGGACTTTGTTTTATAATATTTAGTGATAGTAATATGTATGTCTTATTTAAAATGAAACTCTTCTTCTTTTTTTTATTTATTTAAAGAGGGTTTTAAGGGTTTTAACCCTCATAATTACATATCACAATCAACTTTACATACTACTACACAACTTAAAATTATCTTACACTACCTCTGCAATTAATACTGATAATGTTTACGAGACTGTAGAGCATCCTGGCTGCTTCCGAAGCAGGAGTACAGCCCGATTCAAACTTTATGGCGGCTCTGAAGTGCGCTACTAGCTTCGCAGTACCTCACCCCTCACCCCCGCTGACACGTGAATTTGTTCCTGCGCAGCGAATTGCCTCATGTTCCGAGCCGCCATAAAGTTTGAATCGGGCTTTAGGAAGGACGATGTTACATACCCCAGTCTCGCACAGACGAGGGTGCGTTTTTATGTTCGCGGAATGGCGGGGTTGGAGAGGGGTTAGGGGTCTCATTAGTACCTCAACGTGTTGAGTGATTCACTATTAGTATAAATACAAAGTTTTATTACAATCGGCCTATCACTCTCTGAACTATCATCAACCAAGGAACTTAATCGGGAAGACAGCTTTCACAATGGAGAAAATCGAGCACCGCGCCGTTATAAAGTTCTTTACCAAGCAAGGAAAAACGTCCAAACCATTACGGAAGAAATGTCCTCCGTTTACGGAGAATCTTGCCCTTGTAAAACCATGATTTACAAGTGGCATCTTCTATTTAAGCAAGGACGAGAAACACTTGAAGACGATCGCCGGCCTGGACTCATGGCAACTGTTTTCTGGTAAAACTGAAGGAATCCTGCTGATCGATTATAAGGACAAGGGCGTTAATATAACCGGAGAATACTACGCGTCAATTATGGAGCGTTTGAGGGAAGCAAACAAAGAGAAAGACGAGGACAATTGACGAAAAGCGTCTTGCTCTTGCACAAAAATGTGCCTGTTCACAAGAATCGTGTTGCCCTGGCTGCTTTACATAAGTCAGGCTTCGAAATAATTAACCACTCACCATATAGTCCAGACCTGGTCCCCTGCGATTATTATCTATTCCCAAACATGAAAAAACAGCTTAGTGGCAAGAAATTTTCAAGTGATGATGAAGTGAAGGACGCAGTTTCAGCGTATTTTGAGGACAAAAATGAATCTTTTTTTTTTCGATGGTATGCATAAGCTTATTGAACGATCTGAAAAATGTATTAGGCTAGCAGGTGAATATATAGAAAAAGAAAAATATTTGCGACTTTTTATTTACCGGGGGTAAATTAACTCCCATTCCGCGAACTTAAAAACGCACCCTCGTACTATTAAATACACTTAACAAATCTCGTCTTTCCGGCTCGTTCTGAATACACTCCTTAGTGATAAGATAAATATCTTCAATTAAGTTGCATTCTAAAGCCCGACCGCGGCAGATTTGCCAAAGATGTAAACAATAATGGCCGCTCGAAATTGAATAAAATCGATAAACAAGAGTATTTATTTTAAGTAATGTTAGTTTTCGTCTAAATCTCCGAGCTAACTAGACGAAAACAAGCAAGTAATGTTTGTTTTCGTCTAAATCTCCGAGTTATAGACGAAAACAAACATTACTTAAAATAAAAACTCTTGTTTATCGATTTTATTCAATTTCGAGCGGCCATTGTTGTTTACATCTTTGGCAAATCTGCAGAGGTCGGACTTTATATAATTTGGCGACATAACTTGACCCATTAGGAATATTTGAGTATGTGTCCGGAGCGAAGTTGCAGAGCTGTAACGATTTCTGCCTTCCCTTATTGGCATTGTCTATACACATACCTTTAAAAACGTTCGGTTGTGTAGTGGTATACCATACCTTTACTGCGACTCCTTTCATTGAATTAGTGTTGCCAGCAGTCATAACAAAGGTGTTTTAATCTACAGTATGGTTCTGTATAATACACAGGAATACTTTTCACTGTCAGTTGATGCCTCTTTAGCGAACAATTAACCATCTCATTACCTTCAATGCCAATATGGAAGGACCCCATTGTATTACAACTCTTTTATTCTTATTTTTAAGGTTACATTATATTAAATCCAATCTCCTGTTTCGATCAGTCGCGGATCCAGGTTATCACTCAAGAGGGGATAAATGTTTCTCCATGAGGAAGGGGGTGGGAGGAGGATTTCTCAAGCGTTGAAAATAAACTTTCGGTAACTATTTTCCCTAAACTCGAGAATGTGCGCCCCCTTTTCGAAGATGACTAAGTCTTATCTATCTATATCTTAGTAAGTACCTAATATGCTGTATACAAAGTAAAAATACAGGTTACAAAACTATGTTTATGACTAATTTAGAATGTAAGACTCATTTTGGTCGAAACCCAGAGTTGGGGGGGGCAACCACACCCATTGCCTCCCACCCCCCTGTATCCACAACTGGATTGTATAAGGTGCATCGTCTTATTAAGTGTAAAGCACTGCAACAATCAGATGAAAATTGAACTTACAGCGCTAAACAACTCTTCAAATACATTATCCTCTTCATTGTTGGTGGAGGTTTCCGACAGGTCCTCTGCTACATCGGATCTTCGGCTAGATGAGCCAGTGCGAGATAGTTTCGGCATCTTGATGTCTTCACCTTACAGGAAAGAAATTGTTTATACCATAAAAGTGATAAGTTTGTGATTTGTTACCTAAACTAATATTCTTCTGGTATGTATTAGAGATTTGGGACATGTGTTTCTATTTGGCACGGCTTAATAGCCTCTTCTCCATAGGTACGTAACTACCTACGCTTTGGAATCGGCAACTAGCTTCATATTTTCTGGCTGACCAACTTCTTGACAATTCAAAAGTGCCTGTAAATGGTTCAATTGAAATAAATGCTTTGAGTTTTTTGAGTTTTAACCCTCATTTTGGAAAGAACTTTGCTGTCTATAATCAGCCTAGAATATTCCCACTGCTGGGACACAGACCTCCTCTCTATGAGAGGGATTGGGTTAGTAGATGTCACGTGTCTTCCAATTTTTACTATTGCTTATGCTTTGCTTTTATTAATACCTATTATCTGATGAACTCAGAGACTAAGCATAAGTCAATCAAGTCCGTTCTAAAGAAGACCATTAGCGCCTACAGGCTGTGGCAGATGGTTGTTTGGCTGAATTGAAAGTGTACAAGGCTAGGAAAAAAAGGTTTTCCTAAAAAGTGACTGCTTCATTCAATGTTTTTACATTTTTAGTGCCTTTTCACACGTCCCGGTTGCCGGGTACCCGGCGGCGAAGTGTATAGCCATGTACGTTCACTTTCACACGTACCCGGCGTAGTTTGCCTGGCAAGTGTTACCGGATAGTCGGCACCAGCTACCCGGTTGCCAGGACATGTGAAAAGGCCTGACTACCTATACATGACACCGGAGCCGCACTGGCGCTGGACGGTTATACAAATGAATATCGTGTTTGCGCCGCACCGACTTCGGCTTCATGTACAAGAAGCCTACCAATTCCAATAAATTTCTCTCACCATTTTCCAAAGCCTGTTTCGTCTGCATGTAGAGCTTCCAAAGATCAACAGCATCTCTGTACTCTACAGTGTCAGCCTTGTAGAATGCCTTAGCATTGTTCACAAGGAGCTCAATGTCTGCGGACAACTCTTCAATGTCTTCATATGTGTCGGTTTTTAGTTTCTGTTGCACCTATGGAGAATTAACATGTGTGTTAGATGAGGTTATCTTAATCTGGGGTTTATGGACTACTGGGGATCCCAAAGCATACCCCGGGTATACAGACATCTGTAAAGATTCTAATCAATTTAATTTTTTTTTTTTAAATTCTGGCTTTGAATTTAATCTAGGAGATTGTTGACTGACCTCTCTCAGAATATTGTCAAAGCTTAGAATTTGTGGGGTTACAATTACAAATATGTTATTACAAATAATAAACAAAAAGGATTAACTTACTCTCAGCAAATCAATAGGTTGTGACACCACTTCATAGTACTGTGGCTCCTGACGTCTTTTCGGAGCCCTGATGAATGAGTCGCACAGTAATGTCCCATCTTCTTTCTTGTATGACCTGATAGTGTCATACAGTTGCTGGCAGATTTCACCCTGATAGGATAAATAGATCATATTCATATTTACTCATTAAAAACAATGTACTTATGAAGTTCAAAATTGGAAATTCAGTGTTCCAATAATTTTTGAACAGGAATTTCTATTCATCTGTTCCATTTAATCTGAATGGAATTCCTGACAAATTATTATTTTTCAAATTCGCCCCTAAGACGACCCACTGACCCATTTGACCCATTCCTTTGACAAAACTAGTGTACCTACATTAGCCTGCCATTCTGTTGCCTGCAATAGTTTTCTACCAATAAACTGAATGATTGATGATGTGACTTCATATAAATAATAGTCATTATAACTAAAAACAGGCCTAACTGTTTATACATTTTAATTATATTAAACGAGCATGTAAATAACGCAGCATGCAGAATGCAGTGTATCTGTATGTACATACTTAGGTATGTATAAGCCGGCGAAGGCGTAAATGCCTATAGATGTACGTAAATCAGCACGTAAATAACGCACTTTATGCATGCAGAATGCAGTATGTACATACCTAGGTATGTATGTATAAGCCGGCGACGGCGTAAATGCCTTTAAATTAAAGAAATATTAACTTACTGGGTCCAATTTCTTCCTTTTACGAGTAGATGGCGGAGGTCCAGGGTTGCTCAGCTCGATGCCATCATCACTATCATCTAAATCAGCCCCACGCGAAGCACCGGATGATGCACGGCGTCGCTTGCTCATTTTCAATGGCTAGCAAAGCGATGCCCAATGGTGCCCAATTGATTGTTAGTGAGCCTGTACTATTACATTCTTGGGAAATAAATGTTTGTTTCGTTTTTTTATAGTACACACAAAACTTGGAGTAAATTATTAAAACGTACTGGATTCATTGATTGATTATTTCGCACACAACACAACACAAGCGAGGAAAAGTAAAACCGCCTGGCGTATGTGTACAATAAAGCTGTCGAGTGTCACGAGTGAAAGAGATAACAACATTCAATAATAAACGGTTATGAAAGAGATACTTACGTACTTATGCTTAAAATGTAAACTGTAATACGATAGTTGGGAATGCTTTTTCAGGGTCATTGACAGACTAACTAACTGTCAAGTCAAATAATACAGATAATAAAGAAGCTAGGAGTAATAGTGTTCTGTGCTGCTACCACCCACAGAGCATGTAACACTTCTTTACCTGCTACCTGCAAAAGATAAAAGTCAATCAAATCAAACTTCAAAGTTAACGTTCACTGGAGTTGAGTCTGGTAGGTTTATCGTTTGAGGTTGAGTCTGAAAATAAATAACAAATAATACGTCCTTTACCTGTAATTATTTACCTACTTCAAGTTTCAAGAATTAATCATAATGGATAAATACCGTAAAAACTTTATATTATGTGATAGTGTAGTCTACTATTGCTTGTTATGTGACGAACTAATCAGAGGAATTCCAAGTGTTGAAAAACATATTCGTTGGGATAACCACAGAAAGAGCTTAAAAAATCAAGCCTATTTCCCAAGATTCAGAAAAGACTTTATATACAAGGTAGGTAAGGGAATTGCCAATCAATTCATCCAATCTTTCTTTTAGTTAAGTATTAAACTTCCCCTAACAGTTCGACTGCCGCTACCTACCAATAAAGACTTGAAGATTTCATGTAGGCTGATTTCCAAGACTTGGTCCTTCATCTTGACGGTAACTCATGAAGCTGCGCTTTGGGGGACCCACAGCCCAGGCCCAGCTCTGATTTTCAGTGGTTTACTTAAATGCATTGTTTGTTTCAGGTCGAGAAACACTTTTATTGCGAAACATGCAACTTTGTAGTTTCTGATATTGATGCTGTTACCAAACACATCAACAATGATGAACATAAAGCTATGAAAACTAATCCAAAATCAGAAACAAACATTATAGGCCACTATGATTCTGGCTCTATACTCATAAATAAAGTCAAACTAGATATGGCTCAATGGAATTCAATCGTAGATAAGAAATGTCTTATTTGCAACATAGAAGTGAAAAATATTAATTTTCACATGGGATTAAAAGAACATATAATTAATTTGATTAATTCTGAAACTAAATGCAAGAATGAACGTTATTACAGGAAGGTAGGTCAGATTGAATAATTTCATACTCATCACATTCCTGTTGCCTTCCAATAGCAACATGGAATCAGATACTAAGGAATCTTCCCAATAGACATTCCCTAAAATACCGTATATGTTTTTCAGATAAATGATGACAAATATCACTGCTTCTCTTGTAAAAAAGTTTTCTCGGCTCAGAAATTCAGCATTCATTGGCCGACCTGTGAAAATATTGATGAGAGCAAAATAAAGGCACAAAAAAAAGTTGAATCCAGCAAGAATAATGGGAACTCAACAGAAGGTACACCTAAGATGGACAAAATACATGATCAACTGCTTGGCCCTCTGCAAGATTTTTTTTTGGTAGACAGAAAAGCAGACACAGCCACATGTAAACATTGTCAGTCAATTATGGCCATTAATTGGATGCCTATGGTGGAGCATATGAAAACTCATTTAATTACTGCAGGTATAAAAACAAACCTAAATAAGGCAGAAGATTCCGAGCTTCGCTCTAATGCATCTTCAGATGAAGATGTAGTGTACTGTGACATTATAGACTCTGGCAAACGGAGGTCGGAACTGGCGAAATATGGAAAAGATAGCTCTATCAAATTAAACTTTAATGGCAGCAAAGGGTGGTGTTTGGTATGTGACCGATATTTATCTGCCAATATAAATATTTTTAAACAACATGTCAATGGTGCTACTCATCAAGGTAATTTGGAGCTGCAAGGTCTTATAAGTCCGAAGAAACATGACACGAGAGGCATTAAAACAAAAAGTATTTTACAATGTAGGCTGGAATATTTATTCGAAGATGAAGAGTTTTATGTTTTTGACTACTTAAGCATTGATGTATTTAGTTTTTTTCTTCTGTGTCAAATTGAGGATCCACATTTTAGGAAGACAAAATGCTATGCATGCAATGAGTTACTCCCACAAGGGCAAGAGCGGGAACATTGTGGCACTCGAAAGCATAAGAATAAGTTTCTAGCTGCAAAATTTGTCATGTCACATGTGGAAGAAGGGCAATTTTTCAGAGAAGTAAGTTGTCTTTTATCGTATGTCCCAGTTTTATAAGTAATTAGTAATAACAGCCGCACGGGTTGATTGATCAGGTTAAGCTACGCTTGCGGCGGTTGGTCTGTGGATGGATGACCATCTTTACATACCTCTGTGCCTTGGAAAAGCCGTTGGTACCGGCTGTCATTTGTGGTTCTTTAACAGTTGTTATGGGTCGTCAGCAGCCTGAAAGTCTGACAATCAGTCTTACCAAGGGTAAACTAATGGTACTGACTGAGCTGCATCCAGATACGACTGAAAGCCGACCCCAGCTTAGTTGGAAAAAGCCTAGGAAGATGATGATATTGATTGCCAAGTAGGCTTTTCAATGACAAGATTACGAGTAGGTATCTCTGGAGTAAATTTCCCAAGTGTGTAGTTGACCAAATTCAAAACTAACTTTATATTTAAATTGTTGCAGATACGGACGAATTACTTCCATTGTGGCTTTTGTAACAAAACATTCCCATTTTTGGAACAAATGCTTAAGCACATGGTGTCCCTTCAACACAGGATGATGCAGATCAGCAAGACAGGTTTATGTCTTGGATCTCTTAAATTTAATACCAAAAGTGATGACGTTTACATGAAACTAGTGCATTATGGTTTTGGAAACAAATAATGTGCTATTTGATAATTCACTTTCTTTTTTTTTGCGTTTTCTCTGTCTAGCCCAGGTCCGCAGTGGCGTGTTTTAAAGCGACGATTTTTCATGGCGCATTGAATTTTCAACTCTTGGCGTTGAGGCGAGCATTAAGAATCCAGAAGAGTGCATCCCAGTGTCAAAAAAATACTGCTAGAAGCAATGCGTTGAAAATCCAGTGCGCAATAAAAAATCGACCTTGGACATGGTATGAGTGCTGTAGTTTTTGTGTTATTTTATTATGCAATAACCCTCATTGAAATTATGATGTTGAAAGTTGATTGCTGTTGATTCTGCTCTAAAGTTACATTGTTTGTTTTTTTTTTATTATTAATATTTTGTTATAGTTATTTAAGTCTGGAAGCCGACCCCAACATAGTTGGGAAAAGGCTAGGCAGATGATGATGATAGTTATTTAAGTTAGGGCCTGTTGAGCCCAAGCACTGATGTTTTGGTGGACAAGATTCACCATAAAAAAAAACAGTTTTTACGTTTTCTAGTTTTTTTATTGGATCTTTCATACTTAGTACAAAACATTTATCACTAAACTAATATCTACTTATGAGATCCATTTTTTTGATACTTAAATAAAAACATTTGAAAAATATATTGCTTTTTTTTAACTTGTCATAGATTATTACACCACCAAAATCCACTCCTACCCTAGGGAAGGGAAGAGAAAGAAGGGAAAACCCTTGAAAAGATGGCAGAATGACTTGGTGGGAATGGCCGGAAAGTCATGGTGTAGCCTGGCAAGGGTTGGAGGAGGCCTTTGCCAAAAGGCACACAGACCCAGAACTGATAACTAACATGATATTCATTACAATCACTCTGAAAACAAGGCTATAAATAAAACTCCTAAACAACTTAGAACATTGTAGTCACTGAAAGTAATTAATATCAAACCATTGCGGAAAATGAGACAATAGCATTATAAAATCATTATTTGATTTTATCTCAGACAAATACTGTTTTGTGGATTCAATATAACTATTCTGTATTGATGGGGGCAGTTCTATCATATCTATGTCTAATAGGACTGTTATGTGACTAAGATGTGTGGGATATAACACAGAAAACGCATTACAAGAACAGCTCTCTTTAACACACTCAACAAATGTTTGAACAAACCTTTGTACTTTTGTGTCAAAGTTTGTCATTATAAATAAGTAGTTGAGTACAGCACAGCATATTTGGAAGCAGTTGGCCGAGTTAGACGCCTTTTTCACCATTTTTTGAAGAGATGCATCAGAAACAAACATTCCTTCAATATTTGGATCTGTTTCGTTCAATATAGTATGGCATTTTTCTAAAATACACTTCTCAATTTCCGGTTTCAATTTTATCGAAATATCTTCAGCTGTATGACTCACTGTAGAAATACTATCACTTGCCCATAAGTCATTTAGTATCCGAATGTTCTTGGTTTCTGTATAATTCCAATGAATAATGTCTTTCAATAAGGCATCAAGGTATACTCCATTTTGATTTAAATTTAATAAAGCCTGCACGACTTCTGGATTCAATGGTGAATTGTGTCTGCTACTGAGATTCATATCTTTTAAATTTCGAATTAAAAATGCTTCCAAACTCTTCTCCGTTGATTCAGTATTTATAGTTGTAGAATCTTTAATTATTTGTTCATAGAGCTCCAATAATAAAGTGGTAAAGTTTTCATCGCCTTTATTGTGGTTTTCAGGTACAACTTGACACATTTTTCTTATATTTTCTAGTATAGATAGTCGTAGATTGTTGTTAACTTTTGAATTTGTTTGAGACAAGTTGAGAATTTTTACGAAACTTTTTGAAAGTGCCTTCGCTACGTTTCTGTCGAGCACTGGATTTTCATATGCGAATTGAGGACAAGGTAGGTTATTTGCTGTTATGATTTTCTCAATTAATTGATTAGTCATGATTAAATCATAGAATAGAAATCAATAAATAAATAATATTTTCTCGAAGTAGCAGCTGGAAGAGCAACTGTCAACTGTCAAAGCCAAAGCCCTTTTTTAATTATAGTACTCTGTGTGTCAAAGACAAAGGCGCCAAATATTGACATTGTCAATATAATGTCAATTATAGTTTTTAATATAATAATATGTTGTATGAAACATAGTCTTTTGATTTCTGTTATTCCGGGTTTTTTCATTTTTGATTGCTGATGAATTAATAATTTTTGTATTTAATAATGGTTTTCATCTAAATCATAATATGTGAGTGGTTGACCAAAAAGGGACCTCAAGGGAAAATAATTGATTTCGAGTAAATCGCGTTTGAAATTTCGTGCAGAAACAAGTTGCGGCATGTTTTATGTCAGTATGCGACTTCGTTAGTGAGTGTCAACACGTGTTTGCGGTTACTACGTTATTGGCGACTTATTTAGTGTCAGTTTCTTGTCTTTATGTGCGTCTGACATCACAAAAATTAATTTTTGCAAAACTGCCGCGGCTCACAAAAAAAATCATAAAAAAAACACTACGGCACCTAAAAATATTCTGGTTAGACCAAAACAAAGCTAAAAGACCACAGAATAAAATATTCAAAAAAAAAAAATAACGGTTTCCAATCCCTCCAGGTCCCTTTTTGGTCAACCACTCACATATAATGCCATTACAAAAAAATATAACTAACGATAACATATTTTGGCGCTGCCATCTAGTGTACAATAAACATTGCAACTATCTTTTTAGTTTTGCTATTCGACGCTAGGTGGCAGAAGTAGTTACAATTCCGGCCAGACACCGGTTCAGTATTATTTAGTTACCATACAAAACTTTAGTAGGCTGTACCTGTACTATTCTACTAGGTAGGTACCTCTTTTATTAGTCCCGTTCACTTAATTTCAGTTTAATTACATATAAACATGGTGGCCAGTATTTTCCAACTGAACAGACCTGTGCTCTGCTGGAGAGTTCTATGTTCTATGTTATGGATTTGGTTTCCGCACTTAGGTAGTTCTTCAAATGGACCATTGTGCGTAAATATTTGTCGGTAAGTATATTGGCGTGGCTAGCTGACATAATTTATGGCAAATCATCACTTCTTCTTCCCAGCGCCAGCGAAAGCACTAGGAAGTGGTGAAGGGCGGGCGTTTTGTAATTTTGACGTTCAAAAAGTGCTGATTCTCAGCCTAATTTGAATAAATTACCTACTTTTGATGTTTGATCAGTTTGATATTTTAAACATTTTCATTTAATAAAACTTTCCTGTTAGCAATTTTTTTACTGTGGCTTAATTATCTGAAACCGGAGAGCGAAAGATATTCCTAGATTTATGGTAATAGACAAATGATCTGGCATTTGAAGATGAACTGCGAATAAGTGAGTAAAAAACGCAGTATCTAAAGCAAAACATATCAAAGTACAGACGCCAGCACATCAAGCTACTACAATCTGTCAATTTTATTTAATAGATTTTCAACTTTATCGCAAAAGGATAAAGTTCAAAGTTGATTGGGAATATTTGTCAGTTTCGGGTAGCATGATGTGTTGGCGTCTGTACCTACCTTCTAGTAGTAGTACCTATCTGCTAGGTATAACATAACACCACACCTGTACCCAATGCCTGAAGGGTTAGGCAGAGTACCTATAGTATACACATTTCGCCAGTTATGTTTAAGTCCCATGTAATACGGGGCGAGCCTATTACAGGACTCCCGGCTGCCTACCAGCTTTTCTCCATAAGAAAAAAAAAGCTAATTACCTACCTACCTTATTAAATCTAGATCTTATTTTGAACAACAAAAATAAAACCAAGTCGATTACCTAAGTAGGTAGACGGTACCTATTTTTTTGATGTGAGTTCACACCAGTCATACAAGTTTTAATTGAATTTAACATCCATTTTCGAATACACCGTGAACTCTTAATCTCTTCGGCGAGTGCACTTTGACACGCCTCATCCACATAAAACGCTTTCACATACAAACAACGTTACGTTAAAAACATTAAAATATCACGATAACGCAATAAAATTAGTAGCAGAAACAAAAACAAATTCTGAAAATGCCCCGTAATAACACCCAGCTAATAGGAGAAAGTCGATTTTAATAACCGAGTCTACTTAAAAATATAAAAAAAAAATAAGATCCACTCATCAACATGAATAATAGAAGATTCGGATATCTTAATTAGCATGAATTTACACCGTTACAGAGCGTGTAGGTAAGTTGAAAAAAGGTTAGTAATAATTCATATCGCCATTTCTCCGGTATATTTCGAGTTGGTATTTTGTGGGGCCCGGTTAATAAATTATGATCGAGACCTCACATAGAGTGGACTAACTACGTGGGCCACACCGGGCCAAGCTCCGCCCGAGAAAGAGAAGGGAGCATCCTCCTTCTCTGTCTGCCATAAGGCTGTGTGGTAGTCCAACAATGCGTCTTTACGTTGCGATATAAAACAAGGAATGTATGTTTACTTAAAGGTCGTTTTTGGTGCAATTTCATTAAGTTTTCTAATTGGAAGCGCCGCCGTCGTATTCGCTTCGTACTTCTGTATGTTATATGGCTTGGCTTCCAGCGTAATTTTATTCTTGTCTAAGTAGTGGAACGGAAGTCTGTGATTGTTTTCGACGAGAATTAAAATTTAACTAAAATTGCTACTGTAGCTTAGAGAACGTTTTAAAACATGCTGTTATCATATCCACGTAAGTAAAATAGCGTTTTTATTAGGCAATGTGCATACGTTAGTCTGTATACCTAAACTAACTAAAGACTTTCAGTAAAATATATTATTTTATGACCAAAAATAGACGGTAGTTTTAAAACAGGTGTAGGAAGACGACTTACGAACGAAAGTCGACTCGAATACCTACTCCCTTGCAGCAGTGGTGGCCAAGTAGTAACGGCCGCGACTTACGAGTTGTAGGTCGTAGGTTCGAATCCAGACAGGCGCTTTCCGGGGTAGCGGGATCGTCCGAAAGGGTTACCGCCTCCACCCAGAGCGAGAGGAGTCATTAGATGATTTCCCATCCAAAAAAAAAGACAGGCGCTTTACTTTGTGTAAATTATTTCATCACCACTGCTCTCAAAAAGGTGAAGGAAAACATCGTGAGGAAACCGGCATGTCCTAGAACCAAAAATTCGAAGACATGTGACATCTGCCAACCCGCACCGCGTGGTGGATTACGGCCCACTCCCTCTCACCGAGAGGAGGCCTGTATCCCAGCAGTGGGAACATTATAGGCTGATTATGTATGTATGTATTTACCTACTCCCTTTACTTGTTCGATTTTTATTTAAATTGATATTGAATTTAATATAAGTAGGTAAGTATTGTTCTCTTCGTTCATAGACTTCTTAATGCTAAAAACTAAAGAATAATTAATACCTAAAAATTGTTATTAATTTGTCTATTACTGTAGGTATGTTACAACACGCCTAATTTATCTATTAAATATTTGCGTGCCATCGTTACATGACGTACCTATTGTATCTTTGCACTGAAATTGTATGTAAAATCTTTTGTACTACTTACATTTTATGGAATTACATAAACGATATTGATTTGATTTTGATCATATGCTGATTTTTCAATCGACAGATAATTTTTATTCGTAGAATAAAATTGACGTCTGACAGTTTTTGTATGTTAGAACTGTCAAAAATTCAAAATTAGTCCTCGGATAAAATTATCTGGCATTCGAAAAATTAGCCCTAAGGTCAATGTACTACCTATTTGATATTTCTGGAACTAGCCCTCTATTCAGATTATTTCTTACTTTTTAGTTTGCAAAAAGGCAGATAATTTAGGTAGGTACCTAATGACAGATGAAGTTCCACCTAATAATCGCGCTTGCCACATGGATTGCCTCGCTGTGTCACAATCAACTTGTAATTATCAACTTTTACTACGTACTGTTTACCTTGTCAAAACTCATAATTGAAAAAAACTTCAAATTCTTAGTACGGTACTTCAGATTACGGTATCTATCGCTAGATGGCGCTGCGATGGAGTTAAGCAACAAAATTGATGATGAGATCATTAAATATACATACAGCCTCTTAAAGAAGATATTAGAACTGTGTTTTATAGTAATAACTTAGCCGTGGGAACTATCTGGTCAGTTACTGGTTACATTTAAGTAAAACCATTTATTTGTAAAGCCTTAGGTAATAGAGCCAGTCTATTGCCATCATTTTAGCCACAGTTGAACATTAAGGGACTGTTTCGCAGTGTACAGATTGGTATATACTCTCTATCAGATAAATCTATACTTTCTATACATAGAGCTGATTTTTCCAACGCCAGAGAATTTTATCCGAGGAATAATATGAATTTTTGACAGTTCTTCAATACAAAATCTGTCAGACGTCAAATTTATTCCACGAATAAAAATTATCTGTCCATTGAAAAATCAGCCCTCAATTTTATAAAGAGGTGGGCCCGCGTGGTAGATTACGGCCCACTCCCTCTCACAGAGAGGAGGCCTGTGTCCCAGCAGTGGGAACGTTATAGGCTGAGTATGTATGTATGTAAAGCGCCTGACTGGGTTCGAACCCACGACCTACAACTCGTAAGTCGGGGCCGTTACCAGGGCCACCACTGCTCTCAGGCAGATGATTAGGTATGAATTTCTTTAAAGATTTCCCAAAGCATCACCGAGTTAGACCGTTAAGTCTCAGTTGGAAAGTTGCCTCGCTGCCTGTAGGTGCTAGCACATTAAGTATATGAGTCAGACGGTAAACGCCCATAAAACTAACTTGTGCGACGTCCATCATCTACACTAATACATAATCAATAGGGTGACCATTTCCGCCATTTTTTTGTTGACTGTCTCATATTTTTGTCATGGCACGAGCTATTTTAATCCGCACAGTTCGTGTCAATTTCTTGTTCAATGAGGTAAACTTGAATGACTTTCAGCAGCCTGGGGCTCTGTGTCGTATAGGGTCTTAGCATTATGTTGAGCGATGGCCGTTTTGCGTGGATGTGACGCATGTTGTCCCCCAACTTATTTTTTTTTGTGTTTGTGTTCTTTTTATGCGTCATGTTTACCGCAAATAAACGTATTTTATTTCTTTTCTTTCTTTCAAATTAATTGCGTAACAAACTCATAATCTTTTATTCCTTTTGATCCGCCTTTCCCTTTTGTCAATTGAACAATATTCTTAAGGTGAATGCGCAGTGGTAGACCGCGAAATTC
Source organism: Hydraecia micacea (assembly GCA_914767645.1). NCBI lineage: Eukaryota > Metazoa > Arthropoda > Insecta > Lepidoptera > Noctuidae > Hydraecia > Hydraecia micacea. Next base: position 5,617,986 of record OU611798.1, read on the forward strand.
AATTTTTCTTACGTTTTTTGCAATTTTCAGGTCAGTGTCAGGTTGTATCTTGATCAAAAATTGATTGATATATTTATATGGTATTGTCGAGCATAAAACATTTCAACCATTACAATAAGAAGCTAGTGTCAACCGAGAATCTAGCACATGCACCAATAAAAGATGCTAATTTCTTAGCATCGTCTTTCAGGAATTTTCCTCGCAATGCCCTAAAGCTTAGCGACTGCACAGCCCATCGTTGCCATCGTCAACATGTCCAAATGATTGATAGCATCCCAACGTGACCGCTCTGCCATTATACACACTTATCAAACAAAAGAATTGGCCCCAATGTTCGGCCGTGCGAAAGTTGACGTCGTGGCCCGATGATTGCCGATCATTACCGAAGTGACGCAATCTTGATACGTGACGATTGCATTACCTAGATCGGTTTTCAGCGTAGGTGGGTTTTGATTTGATTAGTCAATGCCTCAATGACACCTTTTCGCTGAAATGAATATAAGGAAAATGTCGGTTAAATTCTATAATTTATTGCCACTTAGATAATTGACAGAAAACGTACAATTAGCCAGCATATCTTATCAAAATCTTGTAGTCCTTCATACCGAATTTCGGGAATCTACGCGTAAATATTATAGTGCACAAAAGTGTGCGCAGATACAGGTGCACTCACTCTTCTCTCACTCTCATAGTCCGATCCCCCCCTCCCTCCCTCCCTTTTCCTTTTAACCTGGCGCAGGATCAATGGCTTAACGTGCTTTCCGGGCCCACCACCAACTTCCAAACTGGGCGGTCACTGAGATATTTCTATTGGAAAAACCCACCAACACTTTGCCGGACGTAGGAATCGAACCCATGACCCCAAGCTCAGAAGTCGCTCTTGCGACCACGGGACCAACAGGACAGTTATCTTATCAAAATACCAAGACGAAAAAATAAAAAAGGGGATTATTCCACTTTGCCCCACCAGCCGCCCCACTGGTGGGGCAAGGTGGAATGCCTAAAATTTTGCAGTGGAATCTGCCCCACTAAATCGAAGTAGTGGGGCAGTTTCCACTGCTTTAAAATCTTGTTGGATTCTGCCCCACTAGGGTTGGCATCTTAGAATAAACGTACAAACATTTTATTTTTGCAAATTTTTATTTATAAAATATAACTATGTACACTAAACTTTTAAAATCACTGATATACGATTTGTTCTTACTAGTTTATTGAAGCTTAAAATCACAAACTGAGTACGATTTATCCACGTAAATAGAAAACGAAATACTATTTATTCTAACTACTTAACTATTCAAAATCACACATTAATCATCATTTGGTATGGCAACGCCTGTGTATCATTTTTTGTGCGAGAAGTTTAAATAATAAAGAAAAACACCCTAAAGTAACAGCATTTCCTAGAAACAAACATTCGAAGACATGTGATAACCACCGACCCACATTCTGCGGCCAACTCTCACAGAGGGAAGGCCTGAGGGCTGAGACCCCAAATCGGAACATCATCATCTTCCTAGCCTTTTCCCAACTATGTTGGGGTCGGCTTCCAGTCTAACCGGATGCAGCTGAATACCAGTATATTACCGTTCATACAATTGTATACGGTGCATGGTGTTTTGGGTAGCTCCCAAAAAAACAAATATTGTGCCATTAGTGTACGCTGTTATGAGTGCAAAGTCAGCCGAAGCTTACACCGCTTTCTTTTCTGTAGTAAAATCACAGATTCCGGAATGGAAACTATTGGAAACCACATACTTTTCAATCGGATTTTGAGGCAGCGGCAAAAAAATAAAAATTAAAATATTTGCGAAAACAAGTAGCACTTAGTGCAGCTGTTTTATCCTTATTACCAGAAGTAAAGATAACTGAAGGTTGGTTTTACATAGCTGCACAGAGTCTAGATGATGAACACAGTAAAAAAATAATAGAAAACAAACGCTGCAAAATTGTCTAAAAGACGGTTTTCCGAAATTGTGGTGTGTATTTGATGCAAAACATCGTACAACCAATGCTCTCGAAGGTTGTCATAATAAACTAAATAAAAAGATTAGCAAAAAAACTCCCCAGTTTATTAATACTTATGAAGATATAACACTTTCCATGGTTAACTATGCAGAACCAACCTTCCAAGCCACGCCTTAATAAATACATACAAAGCGATCAGAATATAAAAAATGCCCAAAAGTGTGGTGTGTATTTGGTGCAAAACATCGTATGAAATAACTAGGAAATAAAAATTTGCAAAAATAAAATGTTTGTACGTTTATTCTAACGTGCCAACCCTAGTGGGGCAGAATCTAACAAGATTTTAAAGCAGTGGAATCTGCCCCACTACTTCGATTTAGTGGGGCAGATTCCACTGCAAAATTTTAGGCATTCCACTTTGGAATAATCCTTTTATTCATCATTTTATCATTTCAGATAGTTTCGTTTCCCGTTTTGTAGGCTCTAGCTAATTTATTGGGATCGGGTGGAAATTGAGATCCCATGCTAAGCTGCTGATAAAGTTTCCTTGTGGCTAAGTAAAACAACCGCACAGGTCGATCGATCAGGTTAAGCTACGCTTGCCGCGGTTGGTCCGTGGATGGGTGACCATCCAGTAACTGGGTTGTGGAGGTCAGGTAGGCAGTCGCTCCATGTAAAATACTGGTACTCAGCTGCATCCGGTTAGACTGGAAGCCGACCCCAACATAGTTGGGAAAAGGCTAGGCAGATGATGAGAGGGAAACACTAAATGCGTAGACCTTGGATTGAGTAATAAGAATGGCGAAAAATTGGGTAAAACCTCCTTTTATAAAAACATCGTGAGCAAACCGGCATGTCCAAGTCCCAAAAATTCGAAAACATGTGACATCTACCAACACGTACTGGCCCGCGTGGTAGATTACAGCCCTGCACTCCCTCTCACGGAAAGGAGGCCTGCAGTGTCCCAGCAGTGAGCTGATTGCGCTCTTATCCTAAATGGAGTTACTGAAGCTGTTCTAGGAAACTGACCAAGAAAACAAAGTCCCCAAGCCCTCTCCATTCTTTACACCGTACCACAGATAACCAATACCGTACCTACTATCATCAACAACTTCAACTTTGTATAAAACTACATATTTTCATTGACGATGTGGCGTCACGTATTGTGCATTTGTGAACGCACCTTAGAATACGTGGCGTCGTCGCCTGTAATGTTTTAGATAAGTGTTTATAAGTTAGTCAGGAACGCACCCTTTTAAGTGGCAACACGAATCTATGATCTGGGGCACAGATAATATAATACTGTCTGGGGCTTAGCTTCTCAACCGTCGCAGGACACGGACTAGATTTAAGTCATTAGTTTGTTTTATCCCCACTAGTTTTAATTAGTTATATGTATGTGCTAAATAGTGTACCTGACCACGTGTGTGCCAATTACAGTATTATTAACTGCAAGTTGGAGTTTCACTTCCACTCTTCAATCACAACTTCACCTCCAATACGTGTAAGAGGAGACAGGTAGAATACCTTCCACCTATTTCTCCAAAACGACTTTATTGATTGAATATGGTTTTCAGGCAATGCAAATGTTTCTCAGCAATGTATGTTCCGCTATTGGACCTTAGTCCACAAAATACTATTTTTTTTTTTATAGTTGCTTTGCGTAAGAACTTATGTTAAAAAATATTTCCCAAAATAGCAACTTTTAGATAGTTTGTCGGCATCTGAAGATAGTAGACACGGCGACACATAAAGCTATAAACTTCCAGTTTAAGCTGACCTCGCATTGTATAGGTTTTTCGTACAATCAGAAGTCAGCTTATACTGGTTATGTATAGTTTGATGTGTAGTCGTCCGTACATACGTAAAGGTATATGCCGTCTTCTTATTCTTTTGTAGTCTTTTAGACTTAAGCTGACATTAAAGGTGCTAATAAAATGCATTGTCTATAAGTTACGACTTATAAAGTTTATAAGCAGCAGTGTTTTGTTTCACTATGTAAGTTCGATGAAGGTAATTAATGGAACCTCAGTGAAGAGAATGTTGTAAAACATTATTCCGACAAAGCAAGAAAGAGTACAATAAAATGTCAGAAATTGAATCTTAGGTATTGTTTAAAATTTAATTTAAAGAAAGGTTTATGTTAGTGTGCACTAACTGTGTTGCCTTCTAAAGCCTTATTCCAAGCAACCAACTGAAAAACAAGTCAAAAGGTCACTTAGGTCAGCTAATACTTAACTAGCTGTATTAGGTCTGTTTTGTATTTATTGTAATACAATACAATCCATACTATTATAATATTATAAATGCGAAAGTGTGTTTGTCTGTCTGTCTGTCTGTTACCTCTTCACGCTTAAACCGCTGAACCGATTTAGATGAAATTTGGTGTAGAGATAGTTTGAGTCCCGGGAAAGGACATAGGATAGTTTTATCCCGATATTCCCACGGGAAACTTATGCGGGTGAAACCGCGGGGCGCTGCTAGTATTTTTATAAACTCACGCCTTCTTCCCATGGGGTAAGGCAGAAACTACAGAACGCCACGTGCTACGATACATATTCCTTTTGCCTCGTCTACCTTTCTGAAGAACGTCACCTAAGGTCACTATATGACCTCCTAGGGCTCCCCTGGCGGCGATTCCACTCACATCAGCCTTGTGTCTACCTTTTGTTAGTCGCCTCTCAAGATGACCATGATGATGATCCATCTAAGTATTTTCTTTAAAATTTTTGTCACCACATCTTTTTACCCATTTACCTCTATCTTTTACCCATACTGCTCGATATAGCTCGCAGAATAAGCAAGTTGAAGTGGCAATGGGCCTACCATGTTAGCCGCAGAACCGATGACCGTTGGGGGTAGACGTGTTTTTGAATGGTTTTTGAATAGGTCAGATAGGCAGTCGCTCCATGTAAAATACTGGTATTCAGCTGCATTCGGTTAGACTGGAAGCCGACCCTAACATAGTTGGGAAAAGGCTACGCAGATGATGAGTCGTCATCTCGGTAGTCACGCTCATTCTAGACATATGATCTTTTAAGGGTAGACAATCGTCTCTAAAAAAAACACTTCATATACCTACCTACAGGTACTTAGTCTTTAAAATGAACAGCAACGAAAAATACAAGCTTATTTTTCACCACAATTTTTGTCGTTCAAGTTTTTTGTCGTTTTTTTAAACATAAACTTAATTAATTATGTACTTATTATCAGATAGGAGGCCGCGAAGTGCATTTTGAGTATGTGACATTAAATTGATGTCAAGATACACTGTCATTATGATAATAAAACATACGATGTATACACTGCTGCTTTTATAAATACCTAGCGTTGCACATGCACGCTTATGCAAGTAAAGCTGATTGAAATCGCAGATCGGCAAACCAGCACCCTAATTACGTAACACATTATCAATCACAATCTGAATCATTTTGAAGGATATTGCTAACTCATTGCTTCTTATGTACGAAAAATTTATCTGTTTAACAGCGTAAATGACGCAATGAATGTTGTCGAATTGTCAAAATGAAAAGCCTTACAAACGGCGCGGCGGCATAATAGTATGAAAAAAAAAAGCAACAACGTCACCACTTTGTAACTGCTTCGATCGCTTGATTTATAACAGGCCTTCGATTGTAAGAAGGTCCTCACCAATTAATTTGAGTATTAATACCTACCCACTCAACTGTGGCCCTGTTCCATTGATTACTTACTTGTTTTGTATTGTGACGTATCGTCCGACAATGGACGTATTGAGTTGGCTTTAAAAGAACAAAGTAAAAAAATAAAAGTTGCTGGTTAAAAAGAATTGCTGCTTTTTTTTGAAAAATATATAGTATTTTAAATAAGTTTTGCAATATTTGGCACAAATAAATAAATACACTAGCAGTATCTGCTAAATTAATTGACTAACTATACAAATAAATACGAAATCAAAATCTAAGGACACTTACGCGTCAAAGTACCTACTACCTACTCGTCCGCATCGCTGTCATCCGGAAACGTGCCCAGAATACTGCCAGCATTGCCACGTTCTAATTCTTTGGCCAAAGTATTTTAAATAATGAGTGCATCGATAAATATCAGACAATCTCTCTGCCTATCAAGTAGCAGCGCCATTTTAAACATGACCATTCCTTGTTTGAAAAGAAAATCACGGAAGTTTCTCTACGGTCGACATAGAGATACTTAGTAACGAAAATATACCTATTATTTTTGTGTTACTCGTATTTCGTAACAAACTGAAGGCGTCTAGAGATAAGTAGTTAGTTTTTTTAGGTAGGTTTATTATCTTTTCCAAATCCCCAAAACCCACTAGGCCGTACCACCACAACCCTGCACCACTTACAAGCTATAAAGCACGCGTGCGGGATGCGCTCGCGCTCGGTGGCCATCCGCAGTAATCACGCCAAACAATGATCTATTGCACTGAGCATGTGCCGATATCGACTGGGATTCCCGTGTCTCTATCTAGAACTTTATGGAGTATGATTATATCTAGAAAACTGCCTGGATGTATCGGTGGGGACAAAAAGCTTTATCAAGCTTTTTCATGTTATAATATTATCGATCTTTACAAACCCTTGTTTCTTGTCTAAATTATAAAGAGAAAATCTTTGATTTATTGTATTTTTGTTTGTAACATTTTCACGCTAAGTCGGCTGAACGGATTTAGATGAAATTTGGCACATGGTTAGATCATGACCTAGAGAAGTACATAGGCTACTTTTTATCCTGGATCGCAGACGAAGTCGCGGAAAACAGTTAGGATGTTATATTTTAGTTAAAAAGGATGCGGCTACCTATGGACATGTTTATCTGCAATGGGTAGGCAAAGGCATCTAAGTCCCGCAGGAGCGTAGTCATCCCACATACACGAGCTGAAACGTTCCACTTGCCTGTAGTTACACCAGCACCGGCAGCACCCATACACCCTTCGTACTGAATCATAGCAACTGTAACATTGCTTGGAAGTTGAAATTAAGATTTATTCCGGTCTAATGCCCTGAACCCCCCTCCACCCCCTCTCCACCCCCCCTCGATCCCCTGCTAGTTCGTCTTCTAGGTGGTATGGTGTTCTCCGGTGGTATGGTGTTCTCCGGGGTTGCTAGTTAAGTTTGTCTAATTTTCAAAATTGAAGTGCTGGACTGTGCCCAGCTTCTTCTTAGTAATGGCAATAGATTCAAACATCTTTGGCCCAAAGTTCAGCTGCGCGACCTCCGCTCACTGACGTAGTCATAATATCATTAGGTGTTTAGTACGCGCCATGAAAGATGAGACTTGACTTTTATCACACTACAGTTTTGACATTTGACATTACAGTTCAGTTCAGTTTATTGACATTACAGTGCACGGATTAATAAATTATTATTATGAAAATGTGTTGAAACATGGAATTCAGGCATCGTATAAAACAGGTTTTTGTTCTGACTCGTTTCGAAGAATTTCTTTATTTGCGAAGGTCTATCATGCGGCCATGTCACTTATTTATATATCAGTATTTTTTTTTTGTTTATTTTTGCAACAATATCACACTATTTATACATATTCGTTTATTTGTTACTGTTTTATCTGACAAAAAAAAAAAAATTAAGTATGCATACACACGTCATGTTGCATTGTGAAACTGATTTACATCCGTCACCTCACACACCGTCCAGTTGAAAACCAGCGTCAGGCTCTAGTTGTCTGGCATTTTTGCTGAACTGGGACCTTTTTAGCGCAGCCGTTTTTATTTGTTATTATTATCTTTTTTAATTATTATTATTTTTTTATTGTTTTTTCTTGTTTGTTTTTATCTGATGTATGTATCTGATGTATTGTGTGTCTTTTGGTCTGTGCTAAATAAATATATTTATTTCTTTCTTTATCACAAACTTTATTATTTCGTAATAAATATTACAATATTGTTAAGAATTTTTATCTAAATGCCATCGATAAATCCCTGAATAGATATACACATTATGGGTAACTATTTCGTACACGACTTACCTGCTGCGCAAACTCCTTACTACTGAGCTTGTCAAGTCACATCTTTCGTGGGCGCAGGATGGAAAGTGGGTCATTGTCTGTGGGGTGGTGCCGCAAACGCACTTGAGATGAGCCGTCCATGAACCCCCATCTGTGGAGATTGTCGTTGCTCCGGCCGACTTGGGCTCGAAGTCTATTTAGAGATTTCCAAGTCAGCCATGGTAACTTGTGCTCAGGTGGAAGGCTCTCAGATGGTTCAACAAAATTGTCAGGGGGCTTATACAGCTCCCTCCATAGATCTACACATCTACATATCGCCATACATCTTGCTGTGGTGGCGTTACTATTGGCTGTACCCTGTAAAAGAAGGTAATTAGAGGTACTCCGACGAAAACATTAGCTTTGTAATGAATAAAAAACGAAATACATACTCATTAAGATTTCAGTATTTCCACTGAAGCCCTAATGAGTTTGTAGAAGCAGACGCCACGGCCACACGGCTTTGTTTTAAGCAGTACCTACCTTACATATTTCACATGCAAAAACATGGTAATTCCGGAACGCTTAGGTTCCTTTCTCCCCCTCGTACATTTATTCATAAGATATCAAACCACGGTAATGATCCTTGGAGGGTTACGTACTGGAATCATTAGCTTACATCCATACAAAGCGCTGTTTGATTCTGTGTATAACGGAAGTGAGCTTACCGTGGGTTGCCGTAATACCTACCTACCTTACCTGCAGCAGAGGTATGTGTCGTAATGATGATGTAGGTAGTGGAAAATAGTCATCTGTTCCTAAGTAGTCGTAGTTTTTCTGCTTTTAGTACTTCTTCTTCTGCTTCTTATCGCTGGCATGACAGTCATTTAAGTTTTGTTGACCCAAAACTTCGCTACTTTCACGGCATTATCGGTGGCAGCGCCGAGGTGCTCTGCTCGAAAAAACTCGTCCGAAGAAATACCATCAACGTATAATTACGTGCCTGCCACCAAGTGACGTTGCTGCGTTTCAGTTAGGCTCGAAAACACAGTCACCCAAGAGCAATTTCAGTTTTGTCTCTGGGATGGCACCGCCAAAGTCTGGCGGTGAACAGTCACCTACAATGAGGCCACCGCCTGCTTGTTTACCAACCAATTTGTTTTGTCGTCATTTCAGCCGAAAGATGTCCACTGCATGCTGGACATTGGCCAAGCACCGCTACTTCGACCAGTTCTGTGCTTCCCACATCCAGCGGATTCCTGCAGCCTTCACGAGGTCATCGGTCCACCTTGTGGGAGGCTTTCCAACGCTACGTCTTCCGGTACGCGGTCACCACTCAATGACACCAACGGCAACGGCCATCTGTTCTGCGAGCAATATGCCCTGCCCACAGCAATTCAAATTGTTCCAATTTGTTATAAATTGTTTTTGATATTATTGTCTCTACGTTGGAAACATTTTAATGTAGGTACCTATAATCTTAATCAAATTGGGCCCTTTATTTGGTACATAGAACAATCAGACAATGTCGTTTGTGTATTGTGTTAGAGCAATAATATTTGAACGTGAAATGTCACTGTTTGCAACATCTGTGATTTGTGAATGTTTCTAAGTGGGTCTAGTCGTGATCAACATAATGGTGGCTTGTGCAAATATCAGTAATAATAATATCATTGTAGTACTACTGTCTGTAATAAATATTGCCCGTAACCTTGGTTGAATGCACCTGTACTGTTTTAAAGAAATTACCTATAAGACAAATAATGCCATCTTATTTCCAAAACAGACCCAAACAGCTCTTCATTGACCAGTTTGCCGGTGGCCCTGTGTCGAAACACACTATGCCGAAGGTACGCGGCCGAAGTTCCGCGGCTGATGTTACTGTATGATATAACGCAACGTAATTTCGGCATACGTATGTCGTCAGTAATTCAAATAGCATTGCAGGCGTAATCATGCCGAAATTCGGTCGCGTACCTTCGGCATAGTGTGTTTAGACACTAATGCCCGTTTTCACCATCGTTCCTTAAATTTAGGGAGACCTTAAGACATTTTAAGTGTTAGTTTCATTTTCACCATCACCTAAGGGACACTTATGGTCCTAAAACATATGGGTAAGGGGCTGATTTAAGGAGTCTCTTATGTTAAGAGACTCTTAGTTAAGGAGTGTTTGAGGGAACGATGGTGAAAACGGGCATTAGTCTCTAAAGAAAACGCAATCAATAATGTTTAATAATTCACGACTCGATCGCCAAAGGGGTTGGCAATGGGGTATAACTTCTTAGTAATTTGTAATCACTCACATTTCGCGAACCAATTTGTCCTACGTAGCTATACTCGGCACCCAAATTGCATGACACAGTATCAATCTCAATCCAATCTCAATCTGAATCATTTTGAAAGATATTACTAATCCATTGCTTTATATGTACGAAAGATGTGTCTGCTCAAGTGCTTAACAACGTAAAAAACGCAATGAATGTTGTTGATCTGTCACAACGAAACTCATTGCTACTGATATGATAGTGTGTTACCTAATTAGAATTACCCCGCAGATCCGGGCTGCTGATATATGAAAAAATCATGTGGTCATGTCTGTCCAATCCGAGGATCACACCGAAGATTTATGGGTTAGCAGTCACGCTTGAAACCACTAGTTATTAGGTACCGATTGGTCAGTAGCCTCCACAGAGGGCCTAGACAAGTGGTACCTACTTGGCATTCAAAGCGTTTCGTAATTCTAAAACGACTTTGAACAGCGGGGTATTTGCGTAACACACTATCAGTAGCAATGGGTTTTATTTTGACAGTTCAACAACATTCATGGCGTTATTTACGTTGTTGAGCAGGCACATTTTTCGAACATATAGAGCAATGGATTAGCAATATACTTCAAAATGATTCAAATAAGCTTTTCGGTAGCTTATGTCAATTTAATACATTACAATAATATTAATTTGTAATATTCACACAGAATGCAAATTGTTTTATGAAAAAAAAAAAAAAAAACTTTTTTTACTTTTTCATCATCGTTATCGTTGAAATAATGACACTTTGTCTATGGCTCTATACAGTCAACACTGATGAATAAATCGAATCGAGATCGAGAAATCGAATCGATAAAAAGTTCAATCATACACCTATGACGTCACAAAGTCACTACTAGCCATCCAATCAATCTTTACAGCCTCTGAATGACTCTCGAACAATGTAAACTAGTTAGAGAACTCAAAATAATTATGTCTTTGAGTCAGACTTATGAGTTGTAATAAAATCGTCACTTAATCTGATTGTTGATTGAGTTGAGAACTTATATTGAAGTAACTTGGTTTTACTACTGGGTTTACTTAGGTATGTAGGTTTTCGTGTCGAAGTTTGAACCTTTTGTTTTCGTGGTTAGGGTTGGAATTCAATCGGTCTTCTTCGTCTCGTATCGGCATGAAATACAGGGGTGGCGGGGATATCGATGTGCAACCGGTTACCATGCATGGATTCAGTATATGATTCTGAAACCCTTTTTATTATTTTATTATATAAAAAATATTGTTGCTGTTCCATAAATTTTGACCGCATAGATACTTTTCTATGAAACAGCTGTTTATAAGCCAATGTTCCCACTGCTGGGACACAGGCCTCCTCTCTGCGAGAGGAAGTGGGCTGTAATTCACCACGCGGGCCCAGTGCGGGTTGATAGATGTCACACATCTTCGATATTTTGGTTCTATGGACATGCCGGTTTCCTCACGATATTTTCTTTCACCGTTTTGAGAGAAGTGGGGATAAAATAATAGCGTAAACAAAGTACAGCGCCTACCTGGGTTCGAACCCACGACCTATAAGTCGTAAGTCGGGGCCGTTACCACTGGGCCACCCTGCTCTCTTTTATGAGCTGTCCTAAATACATGTTTTACAGAAAGTCCTTAACAAAATAAAGACAAACATTTCCCTACTAACTAGCTAGTAAACACGACTCTCTTTAGCGAAAACACTTTTAAATTATTCCCTTTAAATTTTAAGATGGCTGGTGGTCCAACCGATAATAGCAATTTACATTTAAAAACCAATCCGTGCGTTGTAATCCTCGCCTTATTTGCATGAGAAAAGAAAACCGGCCAAGTGCGAGTCGGACTCACATAATTATGCTGGGTTCCGTACAAAGACTATATAGTATATTCTCTATGGTTCCGTGCCACCGTTCAATATTTAACACTACATACACATTTTTATTAAATTATTTAATAAAAAAAAAAAAGAGTTTAAAGTTTAACTTAATTTAATTTTCGTTCCTATTTGTTGTTATAGCGACATTCGTAGTACACAGTCTTTGAAAATTTCGAGTGTCTACCTATTATGGTTCCAAAGATAAAGTCTTGTGAGCGCGTCGATAACCCCTGCCACCCTGTATGGTAATAGGGTCCCGTTGGCACTCTTTGGGTAAGTAACCCTAAAAAATGGCGAATGATTGTTACTTCGAAACTATACTGAAGATAAAAAGCACGAAGTTAAGCCGTCAAGACGTGTCGTTTCTTTTAAAAAATCCCGTTTAAGTATGTTAATAATTTCATCTTGGTAATTGAGTGGTGCGGGCCTGGCGTAGGGAGGGGAAACTGTCGTTGCGAATATCGATAAGTATCCGCAACGTATGGTGTGGACTAATATCAGCGACCAAATCAATGTCCCCTTGTCATTTAGTTTAGTTTTAATTTCATTGTATTCAATGATAAGGGTAAAAAGGTTTAGTAGTTCTTGGAATTTAGGTACTTACCTATTAAAGGATAAACCTCTAATTCATTTAATTAATTAATTTAAATAAAAAGGTGTGTGTTTATTTACGACCAAACGATAGAAGTGAAAACTCTCGACTAAAGCCGAGTGTACGCGATTCTACGAAGGGTCTACGTGATTCATCGCCGAGTATATGCGATTCAGCGTCACCAACCGACTAGAGCCGAGTATACCCGATTCAGTGCCGAGTATACGCGTTCAGCGCCTAGTATACGCGATTCATCGCCGAGTATACCCGATTCAGCGTCACAAACCGACTAAATCCGAGTATACCCGATTCATCGCCGAGTATACGCGATTCAGCGCCGAGTATACGCGATTCAGCGCCGAGTATCACGATTCAGCGTCACCGACCGACTGGAGCCGAGTCGGTATACCTACCCGATTCAGCGTCACCAACCCGAGCGTGATCATTCCATCGCCACTTAATAAGTTATCGACTTTAGTGAAATGTGTTCTAAGTTGATTTTTGAATGACTATTTGTAACAAAAAAGTCCTAATAAGTTTTTGGCTGCAATGGAATTTGAACTTTGTTAAGTTATGACATTCAGTTTGTTGTTCCATAACTTGAAAATTATCTCAAATTTGTAATTACTGATACTTTAGTCAATTTACTACATCTATACATAACTATGCCTATTAGTGGCTCAAATTAATGTTAACTGAAGTGTGACGAAAGTTACCAATAAAAAAAACAAATTATCTTTCTAATTACTGTTAAGATTGGCTACAGCAACGAATATTAAGGACGCATTTCACCAATGAAATTGAACGCGATCAGCTCATGTAAACCGAGTTCAAGAGTTGTCAGTGGCATCATTTTGGTGGAATATTGACATTGGCAGCTCTCTAACGCGGTTTAGATGTGGTGGAATTCGCCCTCACTGTCGCCTCGTGAATAAAAACGGAAAATAGATTGAGTTGTCGTTGCTATTACTTGCGTTTTTTTCTGTGTATGGTGCAGACTAGTTTCAAGCTATGAGGGTGTGGACCTATTTACCTAGGTATGATTGAGTATTTATACAATATGGTGTCATTGAAATAACTGAAAACCTGCAAAGGGGTCATTGTACTTATCATTATGAATAGTTCAACGTTTAAGTACTTATTTTCTTTACCTGAAATCGCGAAAAAAAAAATCAACTGTTCCCTACATTTTGACTAGTTATACGAACATAAATGTACTTAGGGAACAGCTGATTTTTTTTTCGCGATTTCAGGTTTGGTCCCATAGTAAAAGTTGTTTGTTATCATGAGTACAATCACGTGTCAAGGTATCGGTCACTAATTACCAGTCACCCTATATATTTTTCTGTTCAAAGCTTCAAGTCTGGCAATAGAATAACTCGACACATTAATTACAAAGCGACTAATTCGCTCCTTATTCGACTGTATTGTTGTATCGTTGCGCCGCCGTTGCGCGGGCGCATCTCTATAGGTAATGAGCGTCGTGTGAGGCGCGCAGTGGTGGCGCGATCGATGCTCGAACTTATACACGTAGCGTGCGATATTATTGTAATATTGTTATAAAAACAATATTTACTTGGAGTTTTATGAGGAAGCCAGTGATATGGGTACAAAAAATACTGACTACCGATAAAGTAACGGTTAATATACCTGCTTTGATAAAAATAATTGAGAACCTCTTCCTTTTTTGAAGTTGGTTAAAAATAGTATACCTACATCATGCATCATGGTTTACGTACTGAGAAATAGAATTTACACATCCATGTGTGTATGTTTTTAATTTTGTATTTACATAAGTAGGTAGGTACTATGATCCCTTTTAACTCTTTTTAGCCGGAACATGGATCCACGCGAGAAACAATGGCTTTTTAATTGTTTCTGTAGGTAATTACGGCATTTAACCGTTCAAACGTTATTTATTAGGTAATTTCTTTAAACACTTGACACAGAAACTTTAGGTAAAACGTGGATGAAGTATATTATAATGAGAGATCTCTATATAGTTACAGTACAGTATAAGCACTACGAGCATAGAAAATGTCAATAGCTACGGTTAACAAAAGTCCACAATTTTAATCTGTATAGCCATTTCCCAACGATGTTGGAGACAGCTTCCTGTGTAATCGGATGCTGCTGAATACCAGTATTTTACATGGAGCGTCTGCTTATCTGACCTCCACAACCCAGTTAGTGGATAACACGATGTCTACCTAGGTCTTGTCCACAATACATAAAAATACTTTAATCAACCTTTTTTGAAGCACTACATCAAAATATTTAACAAGCACACCACAACTAATTCTCTTCTTATCAAAAGCTAATCGCTCGTTAATATTTCCGACATCAATCAGCCAATCAGAGGAGATTAACAGCGAGCTAACACGTTACCAACATTACGAATGACCTAATTCGGCTCAACCCGTGCGGTCCCCATTTACACTGGCTATAAAACCTCTTTTTGACATATCCGTGGCAAAACCCCTAACTGATATGACCCTTTATAACGTTAAGGTGTTAAGAAAACTTCCCAACTACAACCCAAAACAAACCTTCGTTCCCAAAAAATTAGGTTGAATTTCGGTTGCGTACCCTATCCCGTTTATCAGACTACAAAGACGCCGCCCGGGCCGGCGGTGCCTTTGATGCGGCGGCGTAATTACGTAAGAGCGGACACGATGAATGCCTCTGTATGAATGTGCTACAGTCAGGACACCTAGGATTTACATTCACAATGGACTGTAATTGATTTTTTTTATCGCCTATAGGATTGGTTTTTCGAAATATTTTCATAATAATGGTCTGTATTCTGGAAGGCTGTCTTTAAAAATTTAGAGCTTGGCAGTATTTTTATCTAGGTACTACCATAGGAGAAATTTTAGGGGTTCAGGGACATATTGAGCCTTTCTTGGTAGCTTGGGCATTGGCTGTAATTTTGTTCATTATAAATAAAATAAAAGGACCAGAGTCAAAGTCAAGACGTTGACTCGGCAGTTTGGTGAGCTCGTTTTAAAAAAGACAATAAAATACATTTATATCAACTTAAATCAAAACGTATCAGGAAACTATTTTTAGTATGAATTACAAAAATAAAAAAAACATTATTCAAATCACCAGTTAAACCCCGTTTAACATAACAAAAACAGTGAAAAGTCAACAAACAACGTCGTCGCGTCGTCCCTAAATCCTTTAACAAATTCTAACCAGAAACTGCAACATTTCGCTGTATTTAGTTTCCGCTCGTAATTAAAACCATTGTGATTAAACTGTGACGAATTAACTACAGTCAACCGGCGGGGAGACGGGGGGCGGGTCGAGAGGGCGTGGCCTCGCAACATCAAAGGAGCCGCCGCTGTGCCGCAAAAGGGAATGCTTATTGATGTGCGAGAGAGAGAGGGCGTGAAACCCCATAGGTTAGTGAGAGATGGATGATGAGTGTGTTTGTAGTAGTAATCCTTATGAACGGGTTGATTCAAGATTGTGAGAATGGCGGATAGTGCTGCGCTGCTATTGGTATCGATAATGTGAAGTAGTATTTATGTAAGATTTTTGTTATCGTTACGTTCTTGTGTGTGTGAAATAACTTTAGATTGTAATATTGTATTTCATTATTAAAGTTTTACCTTGCCATTTAGCAAAATGGTTACATAAACTAGCAACCATTTTAAGAAAATTATCAGCATTACACTAATAAGTGCTAACCGAATGTTTTTACTTTTTAGTTACAATGCAACTGTGGTTTTGACCGAGTGCGATTTTTATATCAAAATCTGCTATAAGTATATTAGATATTTATAGTTTTATAGCATCCTATTTGTGTTTTGTTTCGCTATATACTTGCTAATTTTATGGATGTTTCTATTGTTAAGGGGTTAATAAACTTTCTACCTATACCTAAGTGGCAAGCTTCTAAATAATCATGTTGTATTCTGTCGCGTTATAGGTAAACCTAGGTTAACTACCCAGCAATGATAATAAATATATAAGGTACTTAACTAATTCATAAATAAAAAATAAAAACTACTCCAACCGCAAGCTGTGTTAAGGAACTTCATTCCAAATATCAAATCATCATCAAACTATTTAAAAGTAAACTTATGAAGCCGTAATTTAAGGTTTTTCTAGTTTAAACCTTTACACTAAAATAAACATACTCAATTCTTTATTGCATTCCATATGTATACAAAAAAAAAACAACACAAACAACAAAACAAAAAAAAAATTAACAAAAATACACAAACCAAAAAAAAAACAAACAAAAAATATCATATATTTAATCAAAACAAATTCAAAAAGATAATCTTATGTAAATGCATCAACCCCATTTTCTACTACCATTGAACTTATCGATTTATCGACATCCGCAGCATCCGTCGTGTCCCAACCCTAGCGATAAATCTGTGCCGCTAAAGAAGCTTACGTCATTGACGTATTGTTTATAAATCAAACGCCGCCTCGGATGAAGTCCCCGATATTATTACCCGACTGGATTGTATTGGACAGTATTGTACGACAATTTCTTGGAGGGGTTCGTGGCTAAGTAATAACAGCCTAACAGCCGCTCGGGTTAAGCTACGCTTGCCGCAGTTGGTCCGTGGATGGGTGACAATCTTTACATATCAAGAGTAGGCGTCAGAAGCTCGAAAGTCTGACAATTAGTCTTACCAAGGGGTATCGTATGTATTACCCAGTAACTGGGTTGTGGTTCTCCGATAGGCAGTCGCTTCGTGTAAAATACTGGTATTCAGCTGCATGCAGTTAGATTGGAAGCCGACCCCAACATAGAAAAAGGCTAAAATGCAGCTGGATACCAGTAATTTAGATGGAGCGACTGCCTATCTGACCTACACAACCCAGAGACTGGGTAACAGGATACCCCTTACAGATACAGGTTTTCAGACTTTTTGAGCTTCTGATTACCGGTAACGACTGCCAAAGATGTATGTATGACATCTAATGGATAGTGACCCATCCACGAACCGACCACGGCAAGCGAAGCTTAACCTTTGATCGATCCGTGCGGCTGTTATCATTTAGCCACGAGCCCTTCGGACCTTGTACAGCTAGATATAATTGGTTAACCTAAGCTAACATAGGATGCCAAACGCATGAAGGGATGACTTTTAATTTAAAGGATCAAGGATGCCTACAGGGTTTAACTGGGCAAGGTAGATCAAGGGTTAATAAATTGAAGTGTAGGTAGGCATTTTGTTGAAGAGGTTTGCATAAGTCTTGAAAGGAAATTTAGGTCCAAGGGCGCGTGACTGCAAGGACTGTCTAAGTAGGTACTGTTACTGTCAGCTTCAAGTTTCAAAGAACTGTCTGTGCAGTTGGTCATCTGTAGCCATAAACCTGAAAAAGCACAAAGTAAGTAGTATCTTTTTGAATTACAGTCCGGCCGGCAAGAAAATGCGTTCCTGATCCTTGTTAGTGCGACAACTCTAATAGGTATATATTCTGAAATGGGGACTCAGAATATATATTTAACACAAAACCGACCAAAATGCCTATTACCTACTGCACTTTAGGTTCAGATGGGCAGTCTAGTTGCTAATAAAGATCAAATTCGCAAAACACGTAGGTATTCGTTTGTATGAAACTGACAGGTGTCAACAACGCATTCTCTCGTCGCCCGCACTCTAAGTTGCTGATTTACAAGATAGTCAAAGTCACTTTTTAATATTACGAGTAAATTAATAACTAAGTAAGTACAGACGCCAACGCATCAAGCTACTACAATCTGTCAAATTTCTTTAATAGATTTTCAACTTTATCGCTACAGCATAAGGTTCAAAGTTGATTGGGAAAATTTGACAGTTTCGGTTAGCTTGATGTGCTGGCGTCCGAAAGCACATAAAACTTACATTTAAATATAAATAAAAACATGCTGACTTAGGAGCTAGAGTCAAAAGAACCATGAGTAGGTACCTACGAGTACCTAGGAGCGAGGAGTATCCATATAATACAGACCGAAAGGACATAGAGTACCTATAGCGACACAATAATGATGTCCATCTATTATAGATGTAAACTATATTACGATGCTGAGTTGCTCACGAATACCGAACCTCCTCAACTTATTAGGGTTATAATTTCAAAAGGAATTAAGTTGCAGTAAGTAAGTACCTAGGTATTCATTTAAATTAAGATAAAGCTTTTAAGTGATGTTGCTTATTTGTACCTACGTGTTGTATGAATTAGTGCTTTTAACGTGTCATTGGGTATCAAAGACGATGTGAGAAGTGATGAGATATGAAGAGAATGACGTAGGTAGGTAATAAAGTTAGTATGATGATGATTGATTGGCACATGAAGATCTTAGAATTGATAATCTTGATTTGGGATATAACTTTATGGATGGCTATTGAAAGTCACTACCATTATCGTTTGCAGTGGACTGCAATAGGCTGAGTTGATTGACTATTATCTATTGTCATCCTAATTTATTTAGAGCATTATTTTTTACCCTAGTGAAATATGATCCGCGGGGCAATTGCGTAACACATTATCAATCGGAATGGGTTTCATTTTGACAGTTCAACAACATTCATTGCGTTATTTACGTGTTGAGCAGACAAACTTTTCGAACTTATGAAGCAATGGATTAGCAATTTGCTTCAAAATCATTCAGATTCCGATTGATAGTGTGTTACGCAATTAGTGTGCTGCCGTTCATAGTTAGACTGTTAACTACATCTCTAATAGATGGACATCACTATTGTGTCGCTATTTTATGTCCGTTCGGTCTCTATTATATGGATAGGTACTCCTCACTCGTAGGTACTCGTACCTACTCGTGGTTCTCTCGACTGTAACAGCTAAGTCAGCATGTTTTTATTTATATTTAAACGTAAGTTTTATGTACTTTCACAATAAACATAATTTAAACATACCTGCCTACACTTTCATTCTCATTCGCGCAATATAGGTACCTACAACAATATCTTCAGAACAAGAAAAGTTGAATTGTAGTCCAAGTAGCTGTATTTCTTTACCATCAGTAATAATTTTATTATAAGTCAAAATAAAGATATTAAAGAGAAAATAAGACATCCAATTCCCATACAACATGAACCATTTCATCAATATCATAATCACTAATCAGTAACCAGCTATCACATAAAAATAATAAAACAAAAAAAAAATGGCAGCCAAATCACAAAGTAAGAGAGTTCCCTAATTCGATAATTACAAGTTCCGAGCTATTAAATCGAATTATCTATGACATGTTCACATCACGGGAGAAAAGCTAACTACTCATTACGTCTAATATGACCAGGGTAGCAAGACCTCTGAAGATGTACCGTATTACCCCGCAGGTGTAAGAAATTGTTTTGTAGCAGAGAAGCAGGGAAGGTCATCTTAAATGGTGCCGCGGTAATAGAAAGAATGCTGACTCATGAGCCGTCGACTCGATGTTCTAAAGTGGTGAAGCTCCTAATAGTTTCCCACGATCGCGAATTCGATAAAGATGGTATTTTTCGTTTGTAATGTAAGTATTGGTAGATGAGCTTTTGGGTTGATGGGAGTGATGGAGCGAAATTTTGCAGGGATAGATGTTAAGCAGTAGGAAGGTCTAGAAGTTGATGAAGAACTCAATGTAAAAATTGAGTTTAGTAATGTGCATTATAGATTCTTGATAGAACGTAAAATATTAAACAAGGAAGATTTACAGCCAGATATTGAATTGAGAATTTGAGCACTTATGTTTTTTGAAGATAAATTTTATATTTCCCGGGCTACATCGAAGAAATCGTCTTGGTAATGCTGCAGGAGAGCTTGACAAGTTTTCAACTTCAATTCAGAAACAAAAAAAAGAGTGTAGATATGTCCAAAGCAAGATCAAAATGATCAAGCTTAGAACGTGATGAGGCGTCATCGCTATTCACTAAAATTGATGATAGATAAGACGAAGACGATAAATATGAAGTAACGTCTTAGTTTAAAACTATTAATTCGATTGGTGTGAGAACTGACTTAGTTAAAAAAATAATGCGTATAGCGACAGCTTTTTCAACCAATCCTATTTAAAATCATATATTTACATTGGTAACTAATATGTTAATACATGAAATTTAGCATCACGCCTTAATCCCGGAAAGGGCAGACAGAAGTACCCTATACGATAAGTATCCACATTTCGCCAGTTTGCAGATAAGATAGGTAAGTATATTTTATTGGACAAAATATAAGCTTTGGATTCTTTATAAGGCAATCTGATTGTTTGTAATGATTTTATTGAGCAATTTTAACCATCTATGAAATTCACATCCAAAATACCAGAAGATTTGGGCATATTTCACTTCATAATTATACCAGTTGACTTTTAACACGAAACACTACGCTAGTTCAAACATAAATATTCAAATATTGACAAAGTACAGGTGTGGCGAGGACACACGGCTTACCCATGGAATGTCACGCCTCCTAAAAGGCACATTTAATTACATAATTGCTTTAAATAATTAATCATTGTGTACAATTAGTTATCTTTATTAAAATGATGTGAGAAATTTTGCATTTTTAGTACAGGGTTGGTTAATGGAGCCAATGTAGTTGATAACTCTATTAGGTTTGGTTTTTCGCCAAGGCTTTCAAGAATATTGCAATGAATATTTAGGACAACATAAATTGGTAGTGTATCGTATTACCCAGTAACTGGGTTGTGGAGGTCAGATATGTAGTCACTCCATGTAAGATACTGGTAAGTATTTAGCTGCATCTGGTTTGACTGGAAGCCGACCCCAACATACGAGTAATTGGGAAAAGCCTAAGCAGATGATGATGCTAACATAGTTGGGATAAGGTTAGGCTGATGATGATGAAATTGGTATAATGAAGAGCAGATTTTTGGTAGCATTAGTTAGGAGGTTGGAGTATCAAGGCTTACATTTACCAACCAAAACTTGGATGTATGAGTGTGAGCACTAATACATAAATTCCACCAGCATAGCTATTCACAACTACTGGATACGCTTCCGTACCAACATTGTAACATCGTAACGTTGATTGATGTTCGATACGGTTTAAGTTTAAGACAAATTTTTCGGAAATTGGACTTGTAAACAGCGTTTAGAGGAAGTCTCTAAACGCTGTCAGCGTTTAGAGGAAGTCCAGCGTTTAGAGACTTCCTCTAAACGCTGTTTACAAGTCCAATTTCCGAAAAATTTGTCAGTTTAAATCAAATAGTCGACGGCTATTCTTCCGACAGCTGTTTGCTGTTGGGGGCAAGGAAAATCAGGTTATCGAAATATGTCACTTTCGATACGATAGCTTGTCGTATGGTTGTGAATAAGTAGCTATGCTGGTATCAAATACTCTAACATAAGAGCTATGGATGGCTGCTGAGGTACATTTGTTTCGTAATCGTAGAAACGTTCATACTCATGATGGTCTAGCTAAGAGAAAACTGAAGAAAGCAGAGGGAAAACGGAAGGAAGAGGGGGTGAGACAGGTAGGGTGGTGTAGAGATACGAAACGTTTTCAAAGCGTTTCGTATCTCTACAACGATTTTCAACAGGATTGATATTAGCTTTTCGGTATATACTCGTAGCTTATGTCAATCCAATACATTATTGACATCACGAATGTCACTTTGTCTAAGATCCCAGCTATGAGCTACTTTATTTTAAACCGCAAACTACGAGAACAATTACCATAGACGAACTTTTTACAAGTGACAACTTTTTTAGGCGCACATTGCTCTTTTTTTGAATAGTGATCTAAATTGAACCGTCATACCCGGGTTGCTGAATCGGGTAGATATACTCGGCTTCACATGGTCGGTGACGCTGAATCGCGTATACTCGGCTCCAGTCATAAGCACATCATTTTTATTTTCTTCTCAGACATCAATTCAATAGTGTTGAAGTGTGCCAACATGATGTGCAATTATCGCAATTATACAGAAGCTATAAATGCTATAATGCCATAGCAATAGGTACTCAATGATTTGAATATTATGAACACATTTTGTATCTGTAAACTTGTCTGAAGTTTTTATGATAGCTTTATGACTAAGTTTTTATTGAAAGTTCTATAAGGTCATAGCCGTTTCTTAATTTTATATTCGGGCATTTAATGTACCTATCGTAAATAAGTTTGTCTGTTTGTGGAACTTGTCTGTTTTCTTTTACAATCTAAGTATTCGTAATGGAGTAACGGCATTTAAATGCTGGATGAGATTTAATTATCTTTAAGATAGTTTTATATATAGGTACTAGCAGCGCCCCGCAGTTTCACCCACATAAGTTTCGATCCCGTGCTTTCCCGGGCCTCAAACTATCTCTATATCAAATTTCATCTAAATCGGTTCAGCGGTTTAAGCGTAAAAAGGTAACACACAGACAGACAGACACACTTTCGCATATTTATAATATTAGTAGGAATTTAAACCTACCTTATGGTTTGAACTTATGAACAGGACACCTACCTGTATCCTGTTCATCTTTTCCATGCATTATGCGTTTCTTCTGCTGTATTTTCTAATCATGGGAAGATGAATTCTATATAAAAAAGATTAAACTGTTAAGGTCACTGAAAAAAAAAGTGTTTAGTGTATGAAAGTAATGTGTCATTAAATGTATTTTCTTGCTTTTTTACTTACAATGTTCTTATTCAATGTTTATTTTTTCTTTTGAGTTTTCACTATTTCACTTCGGGCTGCAAGTTGCTTCATCTACTCGTACTATTACAATGGATGATGATCACTGGCTAAAATCTTCCCTAAAAATCTGTAAGCTAAACCTTTTTTTATGCAATTTCAGGCCACCTAATATCCCCAAAAAGTCCGTTACTAGTCAAGCGAACCTACAAGCCAAAATAATGTCCGTAACAGTTGCGAGCGAACCATTAGATTCAGTGCGGATTCGAGCCACGCCCCCTAGCGGATGGTTCCGTAATTAGTGATCATTTATCTTTGTGCCTCTGTCAAAACTGTGTCGTTCAACGAAAACATTTTAAAATATGCCATAATTAGGGACCCACTTGATTAATTTGACCACAGGATTCGGTGTTGCCAGTGATGACGTTGATTTAACTTGGAAAACGTAAAACTAGAAGAGCTTTATCAATATGTTTAGAATTTTTAGGGGATTTTCCTAAATCGAAATCTTTTCTCGTAGAGAGTGGTCCCGATTTTGGTCATCTCCAAAACTTTTTGTGTGTTCCAGTAGGCACATTATGATCTTAAATATTGTGGAAGCTTTAGATTTTTTTCAGCAATTCCTGTACTTAATTTACAAGTTTAAAAATGAGCCATAAGCTTTACAATCTAAACTTCTGCCTTTTTCCAAAAACATTCCATGTCAAAACATTCACAAGCAACAAAAATCACCCACCATAAAAGGTAATTAAATCCCCTGGCAACACTAATAAAAATAAGTTCTTCATACGTCAAACTCTGACCGTTTGAAGGTGTGAATTAGACGATTTTTCTCCATGATAAAGGTTGACGGATGGACGGAAAATGTTACATTGTCTAATTATTCACGGTTATCTGTTAAAATGTTATTTAATAATACACTTGATAGTCTGTTCCGGACATATTTTGTTTGTTTGATTGATGAGAAGTCCGAATCTTTTGTGCTTGATTTTAATAATGGTCTCTTGTTAGCTGAAATATTATGATGTGTGCGGTCAACTAGATCTTTTGGCGGTTTCTTTTTTGTGGAGATGCTAATTGAGTTTTATTTGGGACTGTTGGTCATGGTCGGTGGGATTTACTTTGCGATAATTAGAGTATCGCCAAGATTCAAGAAGCTAAATAATTTCGTTTAAAAAATAACAGATGTTTTTATAAAACCCGCACCCTAATTTGAGCACACTTTCAATCACAATCTGAATCATTCTGAAGGATATTGCTAATCCATTGCTTCATGTGTTCGAAAAATTTGTCTGCTCAACAACGTAAATAACGCAATAAATGTTGCTGAACTGTCAAAATGAAAGCTATTGCTATTGTTTGTTACGCAATTACCCCGCCGTTTTTCTTTATCTATATATATACTATTTCTATAACCGGTCGATGTGGCGATGCTTGGTCCTGAGGCCTATATCCAGCAGTAAGACACTGCTGATAATGATGATGATGATAGTACCTCAAGAAGAGTATTTATTTATTTATTTTATTATTTATGTACACACAGTAAAATACATGTGTATGTGTGTACATGAGTATATCGATACCTCTGGGCTCAAAGGTCGTAAAGGACATTTGGGCGAAAATGACTTTTTGATACTGCTATACTCAGTTTTTAATTTTCTATCGATCTGTATATTCCGTTCTACGAAATTCGCAAAAAAAATGCCTTTACGACCCACATAATTTGAGACGTTAAGCAAAGTTTACCGTGAAAATATGGATGTAAATAACACTTAGTTACCAGTGTGAACTCATTTTGGTAGTAAAGCACCACATAAAACCACCACCATAAAACAACTTTTGGGTGTAAAATACATAAAAAATATCAATTGTCTTATACCACCTTAGATGGTTAATATAAGTCACCTCAAAAATTTGGATGTAAAGGACATCGACTTTTCAAATTGTCCTGTACACCCCTACAATTTAAAATAAAAAAACAAACTTGTCCTTTACTACCAAAATAATCTAAGAAAATGTGTTGTAACTGTTGTAAGTAGGTCCTTTACATCTTACATTTGTAAATCAATATGAGCTCTACTCCCTACAAAATGATATTAATTTACAATACGTTTGACTTAAATATACAACCTGATACACTTGAGTTGTAATAATAATTCTTTACGACCGTTTCTTATTTATTTTTCTGCATAGTGCTGCCGTCTTTTAACTAGAAAGCCGTTAACCCTCAAATGGTCAATCTTCACTTTTTAATAGAAAGTGACAAAAAATCCTCGCTGAAGAACTATAGTCCCATCTCATTTCTGAACCACGTATGCAAGCTGCTCTCGAGGGTCGTCACGAGCTGTCTCGCCAAGAGATTTGTCGAGTTCCAGCCGCCAGATCGAGGCGGTTTTCGAAAAGGCTTCAGTACCATATACCACATCCATGTTTGGCATATTGTACAGAATATCGCGGAGTACAACCAGTCACTGTGCATTTGCGAACTACGAGAAAGCCTTCGACTCCATCAAAATATGGGCAGTTCTGGCCTTTCTGCAACGATGTCGAATTAACTGGCGCTACATCGAAGAGAGACAAGAGAGAGAGAAAGATTGAGAGAACGCGCTCTCGCGTGCGGGCATTGAGATGTTTGTACGACGCTGCCACGATGACTGTTCAGATCCAGGATCAAAAAACCACCCCATCCAACTGGTCAGAGAGGTGTTTACTCAGCATCTCATCAAACAGATTCTGTTTATAAAGTTGATAAAAGAAGAATTATATTTTCACTTCTTTAATTTTTTTTTACTAGTCGGACACATTTTTATTTATTTCTAATACACATAACCTATTTTACAATTAAACACTAAAATATTTATAGATATTATGTGTATAATAAAAAGAAAGGATTAAAAAGAAAAAGACAGGAGCTCATTTAAAAAAATTCGGCCGCATCGCTGCCGCTGTCAATGGGATAAGTGCCCAAAAGGCTGGCAGCATTACCATGTTGGATGGCCATGCTTATTCTTTGGGCTAAAATAGGCCAGGTCTGGTCACGTGAAGAGTTAACCAACCGCTTGGCGATGTCTCGAAATATTTGATGAGCACTCGGACCCCAAGGCCTTAGAGTTTCAACCCCAAACAGCTCAAACATATAGCTCCCAATAAGGTTATATTTGCGCTGTATGAGATTTTCTGCTCGTGCAGCAGCCGCCTCAGCACAGCCCGCCGTGCTAGGAAGATAGGATGGCGCGAGGGTGTCGACACAGGTTACATCCCACACCAAAGGCCTACCCAACTTCCAAGGCATTATGGTCATTCCATCTGGCCTCTTCCCATCGTAGCGTGCCAAGCTATTGGGTTCTAAAACAGCTGCCCGACGGATGATGTTGTTAATGCTGGCGTGCCGTGCCATCTGACCAGCGCTCTTGCTGCAAGATAGGCCATGGTGTCCGAGGCAGTCGACTGCTTCACCGCATTGACAGCGATGTGGAGCTCCGCAAGGAGCGCCCAGACGCAAACATGTAGCGGGCCGGAATGTGGTGTCACCCAGCATAGTGCCTATGTTGGGTGACGGTAGCGCCTGAAGCCAGAAGCCCGACTCCCATTCACCTACAGCCAGCAGGCGGGCACACTCAGCAGTATTGGTGGACGTATTAAAAATATTCATTTATAATTTAAAGATTTAGAGCTTTGTGTTCAATTACAAATAAACGATCTCAATTTGATTACACAAATGTACGTTTTATTTGTATAATTACATTATTTCATGAATATTTGTAAAGAAAATACAGTAGTATACACATAAATACATACAAAATTACATAATCCATTTAATACTTAAGTTTAATTATTAATTTATCCTTTCAGAATACCTTAGCGGGTGATCCTTAAGAACCTAAAAATTATTACACTTGTCGATTATTTCCTTATTTTGTTTAGTTTTGTGCAGTAAAGTACATTTACGCCCTTAGGTAAAATCATAGGATGAAAATTTGTAGGGTGTAAAGGACTTTTATTTTTAAATTTATGGTCGTAAAGGAAATCTATCTCGGTAAATACAGCACTAGGGTAATTTTTTAACACTGCCCTAGAGAATACTATAAATTCTAAGCACTTTTTTCCTAGGTTTCATTTAAATAGCTCAAGAAACAAAAATGTTAGAGTAAAAATAATTTTATTTTTTTCGTTTTTTGCTTCTCCTGAAAAGTCGCATTTTGTCCTTTACGACCTTTGAGCCCAGAGGTATCGATATGTAACTATACGATGGATGGACAGTGTGAAAGAAGATATGGCTAGAAAGGGAGTGACTACCGAGATGAAGACTAACAGAGAAGTATGGGAGAAAAAGACATGTTGCGCCGACCCCAAATAAATTGGGATAAGGGCTAGAGGATGTGGATGACTGTACCTCATGCATGGTTTTGGGTAGGTAAAGAATAAGGTTAAATGGAAATGGGCAGGACACATCTGCCGCATGTCAAACGACCAATGGGCCACGACCCAATCGCCTCTTAATAGCAAGCGACGTCGCGACACGGGCCCAGACGGAGATGGCGGGATCAGCTGGACTCCTTCAACTAGAACTGGTCCTTAGGAGATGTAAGCAGAGAGAAGTGGAAAGGGATTACTTGCATGTCTCCAGAAACGCAAGTGGTCAAATACGCATTTCGTCATCTCTCAGGATAGACTCGCAACTTGTCAGAAATGGAACTCGACAGACACGCAGTTCGGCAGACACGCAACACGACAGATATGCATTTCGTCAGATATTTGAAACCCTCCACCCAGATGATTTTTCCAACGCCAGATAATTTTGGGAGGCCTTTGAGGACAGAGGGACATCACAGGCTTTTAATAATAATAAAGAATAATGTTGGATTCAAATCAATAGACATCTGGTCCGTCATTAATTAAAATATACTCCCGAAAGACCACCATGGCTAAAACAAAATACTTAAACATAATTACCCTCCCTTATCAATGGGCAGACATCTTTTGTAGACGCGTATTAACAAAAAATCGAAAAGATTCACATCGTGGAACACATGTAAAGGGTTGCCCAAATTATTGTTCACAATGCCTCTTCGATGTAACGTGTAATTTTCTTTTTGTGCCCTTTCATATGCGCAACTATTGTTCTTAGAGCGGTCTCAGTACATGATTCTGAAACCGCGTTAAAATATTTCGTCGGTTATAAAAAAAAATTGTTCCATACATTTTGACCGCGTACGTATGTAAGAACTGATTTTTGATTTCGATAACCGACGAAAAATTGGTACGCTACTGGCTAGGGGGTCTAGAATCATGTTGTGTTGAATTAATATTCACAGTTTGCGCGTCGATTTTCCTGTCATCCTGTATTTTCAACCCTTAAAAGACGAAACATAAATAAACTAGGTACTTATACAGTACGAGAAACTCTCACTCAGTTTCTGAATGGCTTCCTGCAACACAATAATTAACGTAGCAATGGTTGGTTGACCGAAGAAATGAAAGGAAATGAAATTAAATTTATTTGCAAGAATTACAGTGCATTACAGATGGTCGGGTTTTTTAACAGTTTCTAAAACGATTCATTTAAAGTAGCATTCAAAATTATAGATTACATTAATTAGATACATGAAGCTAATAAAATTGGCACTTAGATCCATGTTCAATCAATCAACTCAGCCTATCGCAGCCCACTGCTGGACATAGGTGTCTCCCAGGCTGCACCACTAAATCCTGTCCTCCGCCTTCCGCATCCAGTCTGTCCCAACCACTTTCTTATGGTCGTCGGTCCATCTAGTTTGGAAGCGAGGCATCTAGATAAAAAAATGTCAAGTATTTGTCAAATTATATTTATTGGATGTCAGTGTGAATCTTTAAAGTATGTAATCGAAGTAAAATTCAAATCACTGGCAATAAATATTGACAAGAGATAAATATATGCTTTCAAAATCCGGGGGTAGGTAAGCACGTAAGATTATACTAAATTAACAGATGAGAAAGTGAAGTTGATCTCCATTAAAAAAAAAGCCATAAAAACTGACTCTAGAACTGAAAGTGTCCAGTAATTTAAAAACTTAATAGCTTTAAACAAGTATTTATTGCACACATTAATCGAATGTCCATCAGCAACTCTTCGATAACAAACAAAAGATTAACCAATTAAGTTTTTAAATTGATTCATCAAGTTTATCAAAAGATGGCTGCAAAAAAGCTTCAGTACCTTAAAAGTAAATGAAAACTGGGACAGTGATCCACTAGGTGTACCTAATCTGATATTAATTAGTATTAAGAAGAAGGTTAAAAGGTGTCTCAATCAATCAGTCTGCTTTTTGATGGAACTTTCCCAAAAAGGAGCTGGAGAGAAGGAGAGGATCAAGATTGCCTACTTTAACAAAACTACAGTTCGAAGCATTCATGAAAAATGAACAGAGCACTATTCATGTATTTTCTTACATCTGAAAGTAACAAACCGTAATCTTTCTTTGCAGTCGAGTAAAAAGGACAGTTTTTTTTTATTTTAAGTTAGCTTTCACTGTTCCGCTGCTGAGCAAAGACCTCCCCCAAATCATTCCAGACATCATTTCTAGAGTCGCCTCGATCCAGCCCTTGCGGTATGCGTCTAGGACGTCATGCCACCCCTTCCTGGGCCGGCCTCGGGAGGCGCCGTCCATCACTACAAAAAACCAAAAAAAATCTTAGGGATCACCTATTAAAGAACTGTCACATCTCCAATAAAAATGTTGAAAGCAAAAAGGTCACTTACCCAAGACCTGTCAATTTCATCAACTCATAAAATTACCGAAATCAATTCACCTAATTGAAGGCATCACCTTGCCAATCGATGTTCTGAGCGGCGGAGTGACATCACTAAAGGCAAGTAATCGGTATTAACCGAGTTGTCAATTTATATTGTCTCGTAAGTAATTTCACATTCCGTGCCTCGATTGTGAGGCGTTATAATGACAGGAGGATGACGTATGGATTTGGCGCTTACGGCGTTTGGCGGCGCGCGCCATCGGCCACATCAAAGAGGTGGCCTCCTTTGATGTTGCCGCCGCACCGGCTTTAGGGATGTGCGTGTGAGCGAGTGGTTTTGTTGTTGTCGATGTTTTTTGTTGGATGTAATTTTTTTCAAGTTTGGTGTTTTAATATTGATGTTGATTGTAGTAGCATTGTGTTGTAGCATTATAGTTAGATACCTAATATATTTTTTTCAGTTGCTATTCTAAAACTGTTTTTACAATCGATTTGGGTTTTAATGTTATTACTCTACTGTGAGGATGGATTATATTTTTCGCGGAAATCATTCGTTTATTGCGATGCTTTTCCATAGCTCTGTATTTTTCTGAGAAAAGGCTCTTTTTTGAGTAGTAGATACATAAATATCTATCATCATTCATCATCATCATCCTTCATCATTCCATTAGGCTCCTTCAGTAAGCATGAAAGAGAATATTTATACATTATCCAATTTTGGCTAATTAATGTTCATCTTAATCTCTTCACTATTTAAAAAAGAGTGGAAACATTTTTTTTCCTTGCTTCTTGTCATCATCAACTTCATATAACATTCTATCGACAAATAAAACAAAAAACAAAAATCTATCGATATCGACGTCCTGCCCTTTTGCTACATCACCGCAAGGTAATAAAACGAACGGAGCACGTATTTTGACGTGGAGCGGCGCTTCTGGTCTTGGGTCCCTCTCTCGCGGATAGCCCCGTCCCCCTCTAACACGCGAAGGTGTCTGAGAAGCTATTATAGCGTATAGCTCGTCCGGGCTTCGCTATAAATTATGGTGCAATGGTGCCTATTCTTTTGGTCATACCTTCGGTTAGGAGCAAAACGATATGACAGAAATTCTCTTCGGTTTTTGAGTATATGTGGAGCTAGCTAGCTAGGTAGGTGTGTGAAAATGCGGGGCTTTGGTTAATAAAAAACACTTTAATTATAATAAAGTTAGTGATTTTTAAGTGAGCAGTGGTAACGGGCGCCACTTACGAGGTAGGTAGGTAGGTTCGAACCTAGACAGGCGCTTTACTTTGTGTAAATTATTTCATCACCACTGCTCTCAAAACGGTGAAGGAAAACATCGTGAGGAAACCGGCATGTCCTAGAACCAAAAATTCGAAGACATGTGACATCTGCCAACCCGCACTGGGCCCGCGTGGTGGATTACGGCCCACTCCCCCTTGAAGAGAGGAGGCCTGTGTCCCAGCAGTGGGAACATTATAGGCTGATTATGTAGTGATTTTGTGTAATAAAAAAACAGTTTTTTTTAACAAAAATGTGTCTAATTATTCATGATAAGTATGTCCAACAACTCGGAGGTGCGTACGGGTATTTGGGTACAGCTGGTGTCTTGTCCTTTGAAATATTCTTAAAGATTGTCTCCTTAAAGTTAAGTAATGATTAGCGACTGTTCAACCATACATTTTTGACATTTAAACGGCTGTTAACTTTAAAGCAACGTTTATGAATAAACACCTGTACATATCTGCAAATGCTTCTAAACGGTGTAAGCCCGTCCTCACGAGATCCACCCTGATGACAAGTCTTAGGAAAGCTCATATCCAACTATCTTATTAATCTTAGTTTTATTCGCCATCGGTAGATAAGGCATAGAAATCAAATAGATACATACAATGGCAAATGACATCGCGGCAGGCCCAGACGGAGGAAGGAGATGGCGGGATGAGCTGGACTCCTTTAATAAAGATTGATCCTTGGCGGCTCTAGGCAAAGAGAGGTGGAAAGAGCTACTCTCTTTGGAAGAGGCCTTTGCCCAGCAGTGGGACATTAATGGCAAATAAAAATAAACCAATACAATTCTTCATAATCATACTTAACTGTAGTTTTAATCCACCAAAGTATTAGTTTTTTATCGCCAACTTTTTCTACTTATTTATGTTCTGGCTTTAATCTTCGTTCATAAAACTAGAAGCTTCTGCGGCTACAGCTACACATTAAAAATAAAAAGCCGTCGGGGCTTTTTATTATCTTTATGATATTGACGAAACGCATCAATTTTAAGTGTCACTCAAAATGTACAAAGATTTTCAATGTAACAGAGCAAGCGAAGTTTACCGAAAACTTTAAAAACTGAGACGTTCAAATTGAACGGTTGAATTTGAGAACTTCTAAGACCCGAAGTGTTTACACAAAAACTTAGATCGGGACACAAAAAGAGGGCAATAAATAGTACGGGAGGTTCTTTGACGGCCCGCGTGGTCATAAAATGGCCCATTAGATGTCCTATTAACGCCTATTTCGACATAATTAGGATCAATTCTCTTCTAAAACGGCCTAGAGTTATATAATTGCTTATGTTTTATGTGTGTATTAATATTAATGGAATTAGGGTGGCCGGCGTCCTCTATTGAAAGGTATCGATTAGCTTAATTTAATTTGGTAAAGCTACGGGCGGTGTTTTTTTGCTAATGTTTAAGCCTTATCTGATAGGTTTTTGATGGATTTATTTTAAAACTGTTTTTTTTTTGCTGTCAGTGTAAACATCTGTTCTCTCTAGAAATGCTTTTTTATGTAATGAAAAAACTAAAAGAAAATATGTAGGCTTATTCCGTAACCCTTAAGCAACGTCGACCGCTTTCATTTCTAAATAACACTACCCAACTAGCACAAACTGTTGCTTAAGAGCTTTGGAGCTAATCCGATTATTACCAAAGGCGCCAAGCTCAAGCGCCAGAGCGTGCACTGCAGACCTTATGCAGCCGCTTTGGAGCCAAAGGGGCACAACTTTTTGCAATCTATAGTTCCATTAGAACTTCATAATAGTGGCATAAAAGCGTTACAGGAGCTGCAACTAATAATTAACACCACACTAAAGCTCTTGTGGTGCTTATTGAATGAATGACAGGTTTAACTGAACGAATAAAGTATCACTGATCATTCACCTTGTCTCTCATTTATTAAATACATCTGTTGTTCCTGAGTCAGACATTACTGAATACAAATAAATAATAAGTGAAGTGAAGGTAACTGTTTTTGAGCTATATTTTGTATTATATGCAAGTGGCTACAAACGCAGATCAGTTTATCGTGCATATAGTTGATATTATTGGAGTATTTTTAACGCGCCTCAATAATTACCTCAGAATATCGTAAAATATGTAAAATGTTATTATATAAATATTATTATATCACATACCTACACGATATTGAAATTACATACTTGACTACATTTGTATTTAGTAAGTTGCTGGTTCTATATTTAGTTATATTTTACTACAAATTGCGATAAAAACCTATAAATTTCTCAAGTAATGATAAATAATGTCTTGTAAACATGTCGTCTATGAGAAGCAGCTTTAACTTGCAACTTCAACCTTAATACTTCCTCTCTGAGCGTCAAAGCGCTAAGTTTCACTCTTCTGAAGGTCCAAGTAATACCTGTACCACTAATGCAGTTCAAGTCTTTACAATCACTTTTATTTCGTACTTACTGCAGATATCGAACCACACTAATGGTTATTGGTTTAGAGATCCGTAGAACTCGTTGCAAACCCTAAAATACGATGATCATTTGTAGCTGCTTCTATATTTTTCGCTCTTTCAATTGTTTAACACTTAGTATGTCTTACCATGTTTTCAGAATGCCTTTCAAAATAATTCAAACTTATAATGAACAACAAAATAAACAAGAACTTTGCATCTGTCCATCTAAGTGGGAAAAACATGGAGTGTTACACTGGCCGAACAAAAAAAATGTGTAAAATAGAAAATTCAACTCCACAACCAAACTGGATTAAAATAAACTGCATTGTTAAAAGGAACAATATTATGTCGCACGAAATTGCTGACAAGCAGTTGACAGAAATGTTAGATTGTTCGACAACAGAACAAGAAGCCACAGAACTCTTACCAGCGCTCTCGCCACACCTTATCGGACCAACCAACCAACTTGAAAATTTCAACATTATACTATATATTAGGACTTATGTGAGGCATTTTAAAAATACTGCACAATATAAGCTAAAATTGTTGTTTGGATCTTTTGTAAATAGGTAATCCGTCTATGTTTACTAAAATCGATATATTTTCCAGTAGGTATAACTTTAGAATTTTCTAAACTTTTTATAATACTATTTTTCAAATTATTGTGCCAGTATTCACCTGGATCGACGAAGTTTATTGTAATTTCTCTTGGTGTACCAAGTAGTGAGCGTGGATCTTTAGGCATAGCGTTAGGAGTAATTTGGTTTAAAATTTGAAATAAGTATTTTAAAGCTACACGACTACATTTGTGT
The DNA here is from genome assembly GCA_914767645.1 of Hydraecia micacea. Classification (NCBI taxonomy): domain Eukaryota; kingdom Metazoa; phylum Arthropoda; class Insecta; order Lepidoptera; family Noctuidae; genus Hydraecia; species Hydraecia micacea. The sequence continues at coordinate 5,652,497 of OU611798.1, forward strand.
TTCAGCGCCCAAATTCGTATTTGCTCGCGATAGCTCCATTTTCTTTCACATTTGACATACTCTAGTTTATATTCAGTATCGCTGTCAGAGTCCAGTCTAGAAAAAAGAAACAATAAATTACGCAAAGAAGGTTATTTTACTTTATTTTTATAATATGCCACACCAAGCTATAACTTACTTTTCCTCTGTAACTGGTCCGTTATCAGTAATTGAGAAAACAAAATCTACGGGACCCTCGCTTGTGTTTGTTGAATAGCAAATAAAATAGCAGAATGTATCCAAATGAGTAGGCAATGTCCATTACTCTTCTGCTTCTATTGTGCAGCTTTAATATCGCTATTAGTAAAACAGTTGATCAAATTCCTACTTAAGTCTGCGCAAAAGAACAAATCACTTCTGCAATGAAACTTTCAGTGGCAGAACAGTGATAAATATATCTTTTATACAGTTCCGTTAAAAAGTCTGCAATTAAAGTCTTTATGCAGTTCTGAAGCGTACAGCAGCGGCAATAGAAACTTTTTAGCAGCTTTAAGCTTTAACATACATGTTTTAACTCTCTTTTAAAGCTATAGACGGCAAATGGGTTGTAAAATGAACTCTCATAAAACCTAGAGTGGCATTTGGTTCAGTTTCTGCTACCCCTAGTGATATTTACAGCTATGAGCAGTTACAGAAGCAATAGTAGAACTTAAAACCACATTCTGAACCCCTAAAGCGCTACTGTACAGCTAAAAGTTGCAAAATAGGCTGCTATTTCCACTAGTGTGCTAGTTGGGTATTGCATTTACTTGTAAACTCTTTAATTTTCCAATCGTTTGTAAATGAGAATTGCTTTTATACAGAAAAAACTATTTATCCCGTTGTAAAACAGTAACAGATTTTTTTTTGAAACTCGATACTTAGCAGTTTTCATGACAAGTAGGTACGTTCCGCAATCAAGGTGGCTTTTAATATGTCTAACTTCCCATTTTTTAGTTTCCAGGATATCGTTGATCTCGTGGTCGCAAGCGCGACTACTGAGCGTGGGGTCCTGGGTTCGATTCCCAGGTCGGGCAAAGTGTTCTTGGGTCTTTCCATTGGGAAATTATTAGTAACAGCCCGGACTTTGGAAGTTGGTGGTGTGATACCCCCGTGCCTCGGAAAGCACGTTTTAAGCCGCTGCGCTGGTCCTGCGCCTGATCTCTCTCCGGTCGTGTCGGATTGCCGTCCCATCGGACAATGAGAGTGAGGGAAGAGAGAGTGCACCTGTGTCTGCGCACACACTTGTGCACTATAATATCGAGTTATTCTCCCGCGCCGAAGGCTGGTCTCCGCTGAGATTGGTCACCATGGCCGAAGGTTTGGAGTTTAATCAGTTCAAACAGATATTATTTTTCTTTCTATCTTTTTTGCTAATAATACAGAAGGATGGGCATAAGGTTGGGTTAAACGGCTAAACAAGACTTTTCATACAACACACAGGAAGTCGTTAACTTTCTAGAAATTATTAGAGATTCGATATGTTTGCTCAACCAGTAACGCAATAAAAAGTCTATTAGAAACGTTTTTGAGGCTTTAATTTTTAAATCAATAATGGCCGATTCCTATAATTTACGGACCGGTACGAAACGCTCTTTACCAATAATGTAGCAAAGACCTCATTGCTTTGCATAGTAGACCCTCCCATATGGAAGTAGCTGTCACAGGTAAAATTACCTTACGAATCTATTTATATGCCCAGTTTGGCAATAAAATATGCTGCCATTGGTAAGCAAAACGATTCGTTTTTTTGTTTGTAAGAACCGAACATAATAAGTCGTCACCTCTGAAAGTATACGTAAAAACCGTATAGATATTTGATTATAACTTCCACTTCAAGATCCTTAGCATGGAGCAGTATTCAAGTCTCAAAGACGTTTTCAGCAACGTGACGCAGCGATTATAACCCATTTCAAATTCATAACCGCAGTTAAAACCCAAAAGGATGTTTAAACAACGCTCAAAGCCGACATTACTCATAAAACTATACCTGTGTTATATCACAGCTATTCAAGACACAATCATTCGTATGTGTTTATCAAATGATAACAAACAAGTACTATCTTCAAACGGGAGATTATGATATTCCTTTGAACGATGCTCCAGCCTTTGATTCGATAAATAAGATATAAATCATACAGTTTTATGCGATCCTGGTATCTCGGCGCTCGTGCTAAGTAATTAATGTGCGTTTTCTGGGAAAGAATTTTGATGTACAATTAAATGGAATATGACATCTTGTTTCTGTTTTTATGGAGTTTATTGGAATTAATAAATGACGATTGATCGCTTTAGAAATATTTTAATTACCTACTCATTTTATTTCTGCTTGTAATAATGATGCCATTTTATTTCTTATGTCTATTGGTCAAGGCCCAGCTTCAGTCTAACCCGATGCAGCTGAACACGGCTGAACACCAATATTTTACATGGAGCGACTGCCTATCTGTCCTAACAACCCAGTTATTGGACAACACGATACCTCTTTGTTAGACTGGTTGTCAGACTTTTGTTTTAGATACTAATATATTGAATATGATTATGATATTATATACCTACCAAAATTATTTTATTTCTGTAAGTTAATCAAGATAATATTTACATTATATTATGTAAATATTATCTTGATTAGCTTTACAAAATATAATATCTATTTATATCTAATACTAAAATTATATATAATATATGATATTATATAATATAAACTTCATATATTTACAAATCAAAATATTTACAATATTTAAAAGCGGTCTTAAAATAATAATATGTACAAGTATATAAAAAGGGAGGGGAAATAATCAAAGGGCATCAAAAAACTCGTCCGCATCGCTGTCAACAGGAAACGTGCCCAAAAGGCTGGCAGCATTGCCACGTTGTATGGCAATACTGATTCTTTGGCCAAAAAATAGGCCAGCCCTCTGGTCACGTGAAGAGTCGACCAACCGCTTGGCGATGTCTGTTGTATGAAATGTTCTGTAAAACCACTACATTCAAGAGGGCCGTTGCGATCTTTATATCCAATCTGCCTCTTTAGGAGCCCATTTTGTAGCGCGCTCTCAATCCCAATCACTTTCATATTAATTTGAGAGCAAATTAATGAACATGTTCCATGCTTTGATCCTGAACATTAATGCCATAAACATTATTGAACTGACTTTGGCATTGGCTTCATTATTTATTGCTAAATAACATTGAGATGGAATGGACATCCCATTATTCTCGAGTACAATGAATAGGGTTAATAATACTGATCACATTAATACAATATGACTAAGATGGTAATGGACGGATGAGAGAGTCCGAGAATCGAGAGAAGTGGTGTGCAATCGAATAGACATAAGTTTATAAGTGGAGGTATGAGGAACAGGGTGTAAAGTTCACTCATCCTCCATAGAAAAGGGAAGATCCTCCGACCAGACGGGTGTTGTGTCTGGCGGGCTACTGCCCGACGATTGATGTCGGGGCGTTGTATATAAGCTAGTCGCGCGGTAAACTCTGCTTGTGCAATGCAGGATTTTGCGTGACGTCAGTAGGTATGATGTGTAGTTTACATGTGGCGTTGTAGATGCCGCCACAAGGTACTTGTACCTATATGTCCGGCCATGGACCGCTATAGGCTGACTAATAATGACGATGACGATTTAGATTTAGATGCTCGGATCTCATAGAGAGGAGACCTGTATCCCTACTTCCAGCATGTAGCAGTTGGAAAATCACGCGCCGTTGATCATCATCATCATCATTTGAACCGAAATACGTCTAGTGCTGGGCATAGGCCTCCCCTAAGCATCGCTACTTCTACCGGCTCTGTGCTCCTCGCAACCAGCGCATTCCTGGGACATCGGTCAACCTTATGGGAGGCCTTCCAAAGCTACGTCTTCCGGTACGCAGTCGCCACTCCAGGAGCTTTCGGCCCCATCGACCATAGTTCTGTACTATTTAAGTTTATCAATTCTTCGGGCAGAGGTGGCTTAGTGGTAACGGCCGCGACTTCCGAGTTGTAGGTCGTGGGTTCGAACCCTGTTAGGCGCTTTAGCATAATCAGCCTATAATGTTCTGGGACACAGGCCTCCTCTCAGTGAGAGGGAGTGGGCCATAATCCACCACGCGGGCCTAGTGCGTGTTGGTGGATGTCACATGTCTTCGAATTTTTGGTTCAAGGACGTGTCGGTTTCCTCACGATGTTTTTCTTCACCGTTGTGAGAGCAGCGACAGGGGGCCTGTGTCACTGTGTCCCAGCAGTGAGAAAATTATAGGCTGATTATTCAATTCTTCGGGCCTTGGTTCTCCTGCAGCTGTTATGCTCCTAAAATCCTGAATTACAAATGAGAAACATAACTGATACACGAGAAATTCAATGAACTGAACACATAATGCCATCGAACCCCTGCTAATAAGACAGACAATTTCCATCAGAAATGACACATCCTGATTCCTCAAGAATATTGATGAGCGACATGAAATTGCCACCCATTACGATGTCAAATCATTCTCCTAACCAATAACATTTTTAGGGTTCTGTACCCAAAGGGAGCCAACAAGACCTGTCACATGGCTGTATCTTTTGCACCGTAATAGCTACTTGAAATTTTAAACAACAACAAATAATAAAATAAAATTAAGTTAAAAATTAAAGGGGTTACGTCGACGCCGGTTGTCGCTGAAAACCAGCGCTGGGGCTCTGTCTCGTATAGGGTCTTAGCATTATGCTGAGCGATGGCTGTTTGCGTGGATGTGACGCATGTTTTCTCCCAACTTGTTACTTTTTTTGTTTTTGTGTTCCTTTGATGCCTCGTGTTTGCCGCAAACGTATTTTCTTTCTTCTTCTTCGTGTCGCTGGCACGACTGTATTTCAGATCTTGTTGTCCCAAAACGTCGCCACTTCCACAGTGTCGGTGGCAGCGCTCACAAGTCACTTTGACTGCATGTTATGGGACACAGAGGGTAGGATAGGAGGTGAAGCAAAAATGAAAATATGTAGTGTTAAATATTGTAGTACGGAACCCTTCGTGTACGAGTCCGACTCGCACTTGGCCGCTTTTTTATTAGCAATCTCCATCAACTAGACTTAAAATTACGTCGAAAGTTAGCCGGTAATAGCAATAATAAATTGTCCAATCGCTAACTTAATATAGTTTTTCATTGAGCACTTTCTATGATGGTTTTTGCTGCCGTTGTCATACGTAATTGATCATGGCGACTCTCTCTATTGGAGTTGTTATTAGCCTGTCTTGTGGACTCGTTTTAGTTGATGTGATCTTAGCTTTAACAAGTGTATTAGACGTCAGATTATAAGGATTGAGTTTTAGTTTGTTTTTTTTTTCTTCGTCGTTCCTTCAATGCCGAGGATCGCGACCATATTCGACGCGTCTCAAGTTATGCGGTTTTCTGCAGTGTGGACCGCTCGGTAGATGCTGCCTTCAACAGCCTTCTTGATCGCGTCTGACCATCTTACCGGTGCCTTCAAGGTGTTTTCCTTCGACCCGTCCTAGTTTCATCGGCCTTTCCAGACCATGCTTGGGAAAAGCTTGTCATGTCAGTCAATTAACTAAGCACGATGCTCTTGAGGATAGACTGTTAATATAAACGTTCGTATGAGAATATCATCAGCATCATCATCATCACTGGCAGACTTGTTCCACCCACTGCTGAGTTTAGGCCCCCTTTGTGCCATGTTTCCCTGGTCTGTACGAGTCAGGTCTTCCCCGCGATCTGTAGGTCGTCCCCACCTGGCTATTTATATTTACTCTGCCAACGCTCCTTCGACCGTCTCACGAGAGAATATATATATACTATAATAATAAAGCTGAAGAGTTTGTTTGTTTGAACGCGCTAATTTCTAGAACTACCGGTCGAATTTGAAAAAATCTTTTGGCATTTGATAGCCCAACTTGAGGAAGGATATGGGCTATTTAACATCACGCTAGGACTTTTTGGAGCCGAGCATGAAGATGTAAATTCAGAAAGGACGCTAAGCGAAGACAAAGTAATAGCGCAGGCAGGTGATGCGATACGACGGGGTGATACGGGGGAACAAGGGGGTGCGGCTCTTCCCCCTTAGGGGGGAACCGACCTAAACACTAATATTTAACATAATTAGGAAAAACGAAAATTTCATGCGGCACCACATTCGACTGTTCCTAAATTACCCTAGGCTGATAAAATTTTCGTTTTTCCTAATTATGTTAAATATTAGTGTTTAGGTCTGTTCCCCCCTTTGGGGGAAGAGCCGCACACGCCGGACATAGTCGCGGGCAGAAACTAGTATTTGAAATAATCATCATGAACTGCAAGCGTACATATCAGTAATCACAGTAACATCCTGGATGTCCTTCTGCTTTGATTAATAGTTAGAAAATCTAATTCTATAGCTGTTCCAAATATTTCTCTTTACAATCGACTCGACATTTTGCATTCATTCATCAAACTGTCACAATCAAATTCATTTCATCTTTTTATCGGCTGCCTCATCAAACTATATACGAGCCGATACTATTAAATCGTTTCTAATCCTAGTATCAAAGGCGGCATTAACTAGACCCGAATAATGTTATTATCGGCTTACGATATTACCAACTTACTTTTGCACCTGAAAAACTGAACCATCCATCTTGATTGCGAGCTGACAAGGTTTAAAATACAATGGGTGGACGGTAAATAGTTTTATTTCAAATGTGTCGCTCGAAAGACAAGGTCGGTCCAAAGGAACCATGCCTCATTAGTACTTATAGCAAATCAATTGGTACCGAAACTATTTATGACATTTCTAAGGCACGGGTGCGATATCTAGAGAGTTGTATACTTTAAGATAATCAGAGTGGTTTAGTTTACAGCCACTTAAAGTGATTTAGATAAGTTTAGAGGTTTTGAATTGTATGTGTCGCTTGTTTTGATTTGGGTGAGGCCTTTGATAAGGTATGCTGCGATAGGGCAGAGAAGACAGATTAGAACTACTCGTAAATTTGGAATTGAATAGCTGTAGATGTCATAAAATAAAAGACAAGTTGAATTCATTTTGAAGAGATGTTTCGTGATGCGTCTTCATTCCGTTCTGTTTCCATCATTATAAAAGTAAGTTGTTTTGTCAAAAAGTCTTTGATACGGTTTACGTGGTCTATAGAGTACCAAGATCCTTTAAAAATAATAATCAATCCAACCTCTCTCTTAAGTATCTTTCAACAATATGTATTTCGGTATCTTTGAACTCTTGAAATAGCTATCAAATAGCTGTTATATATTTGCCCAACAGTATTCTCTAAAAAGTTTTGATGTAAACAATCTTTTGACTACAGCCTTCTTCAAATCGCTCTCAGTCTAACCTCTCCTCAGCATCACAAAGAAGGGATTAACACACGCGTCATATCGGCAACGAGACGCGCCAACAATACGACGGTGTCTTTGATACGACGATACGATTGACGCGAGCCTTGTTAGTTTATACTTGACGGCCGTTGTTCATGTTAAACAGATTAACATTTGGACAGGCTTGGCTTAAATAAGGATGTGGTTTGACATCGTTGGTATGTTCACTTTGGGCAATTGATAGGCTTATTTACAAATTGTCTACCAGAGGGAAGAGATTTCTGAAGAAAATAGACTTCTGGTGATCCCACCAGGAGGCTATTTCCGTTATTAAAAACGTTCAAAATCTAGTCGAAATCTCACTTCAACGACAATCAATGTCAAAAAGGTTACAGGGTAGAGAGGTATTTTTGACAATTTGAAACTGAGATTAGAATGCGAATGTTCTTGTAAATACGGGAATTGCGCCTGTGAATTTAAATTTACCTCGAATTATCTATTATACTCGTACCTATATATAAAATTCAAAGTCCTGACTGACTGATATATATCAACGCACAGCCTAAACCGTTGGTCCTAGAGATATGAAATTTGGAGGGTGTGTTCTTTGTGAAGAGTAGGTAGATATCCACTAAGAATGGGTTTTTCGAGATTTTACCCCTAAGAGGGTGAATGGGGGCAGGGTGAAATTTCACGCGGACGAAGTCGCGGGCAGAAGCTACTTAGTCTATACATACAAATAAATACAATTTATGTGTCTGTTTGTAATGTCAAAATAACAGCTTTTTATTAAGTGCGTATGAAAGTGTATATATAATATGATACTTATGACAAAAGAACTATTTTATCTCTGTCTGTTTGTTCTGACTTATCACTGAAACGGTTCGACCAATTTTGATGAAATTTAGTATGGAGTTACTTTTAACGCTAGGAAAGGACATGTGCTACTTTTTATCGACTTACCATGCGGGCGAAGCCGCGGTCGGAAGCTAGTAAAGAATACTTAATTAAGAATAAAACTTTGACGGGATATTTTACTGTATTGCCTATTTCAAAGTGCTAACAGCAATGATTTGCAAGCATCGTAAATTCATATGAATTTACGATAGTCATGTAAAACGCGGAATATAACTGCATAACAGGATCATCAACAGGGTCATCAGAGGATCGTTACCTCTGCATACCTCTGCACTTTAGTGATACTCTGAGTACTTACCTTACCTACCAAGTTTTAATAGTAGGTACCTACTTCTTGTATTGAAAAGGATTGCTTAGCAAATGTACTGTTAACTTAAATAAAAATGTCCAAATATTTAAACACAACGAGTGCACTGAGTACAAATGAGAGCAGTGGTGGCCCAGTGGTAACGGCCGCGACTTACGAGTTGTAGATTTTAGGTTCGAACCCAGACAGGCGCTTTACTTTGTGTAAATTATCTCATCACCTCTGTTCTCAAAACGGTGAAGGAAAACATCATATTTTAATTTTACACTTCAAAAATGTTTCAAATATCTCGAAAACTATTGAATTTCGGCCATACATATGAGGGTTTAATTTGTTGCGAAACATTTTTGAAGCGAAAAATGAAAATATTGGTAAGATATTATTCTTAAATCGCTCATAAATTTAATTATTCTGTTGAATTAAGTACTTTTAATTAAGTTCATAGCTTAATTGAAGTGTCAGTTACAATATCACCTTGTAAGGGTACCTATTCAATATGTAGTTTTTTTTTTATTTGGAGTTATATCGAAAAACCCTTAAAATTCAAATATCTCGAAAACTATTGAATTTCGGCCATACATATGTGGGGTTCAATATGTTGCATTTTGGCCCTATCAGCACCTGAAGGATATACGTCGAATTACAAGTAACCCTGTATATCCATACTAATATTATTAATGCGAAAGTGTGTCTGATGTCTGTCTGTTACCTCTTCACGCTTAAACTGCTGAACTGATTTACATGAAATTTGGTATAGAGATAGTTTGAGTCCCGGGAAAGGACATAGGCTAGTTGCTCCATATGTTCGAGGAACATGTCTGCTCAACAACGTAAATAACGCAACGAATGTAGTTGAACTGTCAAAATGGAAGCAATTGCTACTGATAGTGTGTTACGCAATTAGGTACCTCGGTGGTATTATTTATTTTTAAACTGAATTCTAAAAGGAGGAAGTTTTTATATTTACTGATGTACCTTGTCGTTTTATGACGTGCAACTCTTGCAAGTAAACTTGTCAACATTAGTTAGGGTGATAAAACAATTAGGTATGTGGACGACTATACCGTTGTTGAAAATACCGTTAAAATAATGAAAAAGACATACAACATTGAAACTAGCAATCAAGTAGTATCATACCCCACTAACTGATCATAGAAAACATTGCATGCCAAGTAAACAGCCGATGTACGAGTACAATTAAATACGAATGGAAATGTAAACAATAGTACTTATTCTTAGTCGCCATCGTTTTAGATAATCGCACTATTCTCAAGTAATGCCTCGGTTACACGAGGTTAGTTTTTGAAGCTAGGATAGCAAGATAGTGCTAGTAAGGTAGCAAGCTAGTCACTCTAGCCTCGTGAATAGAGAACTATCCCTTTTTGCGACGTGTTTTTGCTCGTCCGAGAAATTGAATTTGACACTTGTTTTGACGGATCTACTACTTTTAGACGGGCTCGTATTTTCGTTGACGGACTTAGAGAGTAGACTCGCGGGCTAGTATACTAGCCTCATGTAGTACCCGATTGGATCATTTTCCTCCACGGAGTCAGTCACCGCAATGCTGTTGCCTTATAATTGACTAGCATCGTGTGAGCTGCTCTAGCATGTGCCAGTTAGCCTGCACCCTAATTGCTAACAGACTTACAATCACAATTTGAATAATTTTGAAGGATATTTGCTATACCATTGCTTCGTATGTTCGAAAAATTTGTCTGCCCGAAACGTATAGGTACATAAAACGCAATGAATGTTGTTGAACTGTCAAAATGGAAGCCATTGCTACTGTTAGTGTGTTACGCAATTACCTCGCAGTACGTTACTTGTTTGCTATCTTAGCTTATATATAGGGTTATTGGAAAAACATTAACAACCTCTTAAGAGGTCATTGCACTCATCATTATGAACAACTTTTACTATAGGACCAAACTTGAAATCGCGAAAAAAAATCAGCTGTTCCCTACATTTTGACGAGTTATACGAACATAAATGTAGGGAATAGCTGATTTTTTTTTCGCGATTTCAAGTTTGGTCCCATAGTAAAAGTTGTTCGTAATGATGAGTACAATGACCTCTTAAGAGGTTGTTGATGTTTTTCCAATAACCCTGTATAATAGGTACTAGCCTCGTCTAACCCGGGCATAAATGAGTAACGACATACGGCATATTATACGGAGACATGCAAGCGCACTCGTAATTATAAAATACATTGTTTATAATAATATGTCTATCTAGGTGTCGCGGGGACTAATTACCGACATTTGTGAGCTGTTGTCGGTAAAAACTCGCAACTTTGTAGATGATATTAAAAGTGAAGTGTGATGCGGGCGCGTTAACTTCCATAATAGGATCTGCACTGGCTGCACTCCTTATTGTAACTCGCACTTGACTTTATATGAGGAGTCTTTGGTCAACTGGACCCACTCGAACTGGACTCGCGGGTCCAGTTGACCAATCATACCGCTTTTAACAGTAAAACAAATTCAATTTCTTCATTTGTTTGAGGAAAAATTAATTTAATTTATTATTGACAGTACATCAATATTCCAAATCTACCTGTGGGGTTATTGCGTAACTCACTATCAATAGCAATGACTTTAATTTTGACAGTTCAACAACATTCATTGCGTTATTTACGTCGATGAGCAGACAATTTTTTCGAACATATGTAGCAATGGATTAGCAATATCCTTCAAAATGATTCAGATTGAGATTGATAGTGTGTTACGCAATTAGGGTGCTGTTTAGTTAGTCTGGCTAGAAGACCAAATTATTGCACATTATAATTCAATTGCCAAAGAAAGCGATTGTGATTACGACTGCATAACGTAATTCTGGTACAGATTTTGATACATTGCGTGTTGATGTGATAAAGTGTGAGGAGGAGGAACTAATGACGTTAGATGACAATGAAGCACGTTGTTAATGGAGTGTTTCACAAATCTATTATGTTATTTTTATATGGCAGGTAAGGGTATGTTCGGGTACACAAGTTCATTAGACTTTCAATATAATTTCCAGTATTATGTAATAGTTCAATTATAATTTACTGCCGCGCCAAATAAATGTAGGGAACAGCTGATTTTTTTTCGCGATTTCAGGTTTAGTCCCATAGTAAAAGTTGTTTGTTATCATGAGTACAATCACGTGTTTAGGTATCGCTGACTAATTACCAGTCACCCTATATATACTCGTATATACTACGCTTAGCAGTCACATTTGCAACCACGAGACCAATCTCCTGGTAGCAAACGCGACTGCTAAGCGTGGGGTCCTGGGTTCGATTGCCGGGTCGGACAAAATGTTATTGTGTTTTCCATTACGAATTTCTTAGTAACGGTCCGGAGTTTGGAAGTTGGCAGTTTAATACCCCCGTGCCTCGGAAAGCACGCAAAGCCGTTGTTGGTCCTGCGCCTGATCTCTCCCCGGTCGTGTCGAATTGCCGTCCCATCGAAATATGAGAGTAAAGGAACAGAGAGTGCACCTGTGTTTACGCATAAATCTCCTGCGTACCTGGCTAATCTCTGTTGAGATTGGCCACCGTGACCGAAATCGGTCGGGAGGCTATTATTATTACTAGGTATAATTGACAATGTTGATATTGACCTCCGATCACTGCATTGACAATAAGATTGAGAGCTTTGTTGATTACCTAATTTCATTAATGAAAGAAGATAAATGTATGGATAACGTATGTCCTTCATGGGTATCGATTCTGTATGAATACCTACTTACATACATAAACAGACGCCTTCTTCTCTTGGGGGTAGGCAGAAACTACAGAACGTCACCTGCTACGATCCTTGCATAATCCTTCTTTTGTTTCGTTATACATCAGAGGGGTAATTCTCGTAATTTTAAGAACGTCACAGTCTGATCTCAGTCTCAATCTGTCGAAAATACCTCTAATCTCCCTACATTTTGACAAGTTTTTGACATTTGTTTGTCGCTGAGATGAGACTGCGACTAGATTTTGAACGTTTTAAATTACGAGGATTGGCCTTCTGATCATATACGCACGCCGGTTGCGACTACTATGTACCTGAACAACAATATAGGTAACTATTATAATATTATACCTTCTGGGTCCGAATGACAAAATAGCTTTTCTCTTACGGAAAGGTTAATTTACTTAGAAAGTTGTCGAAGCACTTGTAGAAAATGATATGCTACAAGATAAATTATAGTATGTACCTTTAAAAATTATTGCCCTAGTTGATATTAAAGACGAGGGACCCGTGGCTAAATAATAACAGCCGCACAGGTCGATCGATCAGGTTAAGTTATGCTTGCCGCGGTTGGTCTGTGCATGGGTGACTATCTTTACATACTCGGAAAGCACGTTAAGCCGTTGGTCCCAGCTGTCATTCGTGGATCTTTGACTGTTGTTACTGGTAGTCAGAAGCCCGACAGTCTGACAACCAGTCTTACCACGGGGTATCGTATTACCCAGTAACTGGGTTGTGGCGGTCAGATAGGCAGTCGCTCCATGTAAAATACTGGTATTCAGCTGCATCCGGTAAGACTGGAAGCCGACCCCAACATAGTTGTTGCTTATTATTAGTATTTTATTACATAAAAATTTAAATGTGTATTGATGTAAGTCGGAGATCACCAACGGCGGCGACCTCTCGCGTCCGGCCCTGGTTCAAGCCATGGTCCGAGGCGAGAGGGAGTGGGAGGCGGTCACCTCCTTCTGCGAAGCAGTCATGCTAGCGAAGGAGGTGGCGGGACGGCTCAGGGAAAGAGCCGCACGCCTCAGCCGCCGCGGGAGACGCTACGGGCGTCGGGAGCCGCGTGACGACTCCCGGCCACCGTAGGCGAGGGCCTGCGGACGGAGAGTAATGGGTAGCTCTCCGTCCGATCAGGACCAGGCCCGTGCCGGACGGCGCGTATGTGTTCCACGCGCGCCTCAAAGAGATGTCAGCATAAAGGAAGGGGCCCGCCAGGGCCGAAGCCTGCCGGGGTAGCGGGATCGTCCGAAAGGGTTACCGCTGCCCCGGAACATGAAGGGCTAAGGAAGGAACACGGGTGGGTTTTAGTCAGTAAGAGTCTGACACTCCCTTCCGCTCCACCCAGAGCGGGAGGAGTCATTAGATGATTTCCCATCCAAAAAAAAGGCGGGGATCACTGATTCCTGTAACACAGGTTCGCCTAGCACGGGAGTCAGGGGCTTCACATGTACGATTGTAACATTTTTATGTCAATAAAGTTTATTATTATTTATTATATCCTTTATTCGTCTATATACATATAAATTATATTTTTAAATATTAGAATATAAAAAAAATATATAAAAACATTTAAAAATATAAAAATTTATTATTATTATTATAGTTGGGAAAAGGCTAGGCAGATGATGATGAGTTGATATTAAAGACAGTGATGGTAGTTATTGTTGGTTAAGTATAAATAAGAATTGACGGATGGCCAAAGACTAATTACTAGTGATTTTAATACATTGTGTAGTCTAATCAAGCCCGTAGGACCTGAATTATCTACCTGTAGCAACCTACCTACTTACCTGCTTTTTTAGCTGCACGTAAATATAAGTGACAAAACTCTTATCAGAATACCTTCCTTAAAATAGTTGAATAGGTTCATAAGCCTCTTGAATGTATTGTTTAATTTCAACCACACGTGCGAAAACCAGGTGCAGAAAAAAGAAAAAACACTGCTCCAAATTCTTACTCTATTAATGTTCTATGACACTTCAAAACGAACAAACCATTCTGAGAGCAACTGTACACGATTTCAAAACGCAAGTTTCACAAGAGCGAACGCCTCCTCGATCCGTCGCACTAATCGTCCAATAAACGCCCATTTATAACATAATTGTGCTTTAATATACCCACACGCGGCGAAACGCCTAAAAACATGACAAAACCACTTCATTATCGTCCATTGTCACCATTTCACTCCACTTCCAATGCCCATTGTGCATCTCGCACAACTTTTGGCGCAAATGTTTTTTTTTTCTCAACGACTATAAAGTTTTGAATCGCATGTTCCATTTTTGAACTTACACGTACTGAGGGCAATCGAAAGACGATTCAAGATATAGTTTGAAACCATTTTAATCTGTACGTGATTGCCATAGAGATTATAATTCTCTGTGGGATGTTGTCAGTTCTATGTCGTGTTGTCGACGTTACTGGCAGTCAGTAGGCAGTTTTGAAAGATAATAGGGTAACGAATGTGCGAAACAATTTATCATTCAAGCGAATTCTCTTGTTAATTCGATACAGTGAAGGCTGGATTTTTGGGTCAATTCTTTTGCCTTGGGGAGTTTAATGTGGAAAAAAAAAATCTTTATGATGGTCGTGTGGGGCTTTAGTGATGAATTTGTGAATATTATTTATCAGTGTTGCAATATGGTGTTAATAAAAAAATATAAAATTGTTTATTGCCATTTTTGACCCGGTTTTGGTGTTAGAAAGGATGCTTTCTCAATAGTTTGTGAATTTCCTGTATTTATTCAGTTTTACAAAGAATATTTGAAACCAATAAACCTATGTAGGTAGTGTATTTAAAACTGTGATTTTTTATTATTTAACACACCGGTTTTTTTTTATTTAAAGCGTGAATTCTTTTTTAAACCTTCCTATTAAAAAAATAAAACAATTAAATACCGCCCTTATTGAGACAACAGTGTGAGTGACATTTGAATAAAATATGAATACGAGTATATAGGTATCAGATACTATCCACACATCAAGCTTCTTTGATCCAAAACATGTGCGATGAAGTGAAAAACCACTAAGCACAACGTGCAGCTGAAAACAAAAAATTTGTAAGAGAACCTCCATTTTTAACCGACTTCAAAAAAAGGAGGAGGTTATTAAGTCGTCGTATTGAACAAAAACACTAGTGTTCCATTTATGAACACAAAAGGACCTTTCACACTATTGGAACGTGTCATCAACCAGTATTTTATATATAATTTTGTACTTACCAACACCCAGAATATCCACCTAGTTGTGGGTGGGGTCTATTAAAAAACTCACAACTGTCAACGCCTAAGGCGGCGCGTGTTGTTCAAATTAATTATAATGACGCTTTAATTATAATTAAAATGACGTTTTCATTATAGAAACTATTATTTCTAAATTACGTACTCGTGTAGCAACTATCGAATCCACGGTGTGGCGAAAAGAAAAATTAAAGTCGTTTAAAATTGTCGTCTTTAGTATGCTAACATAATTATAGCACCAATAAAAGAAATAGGGAAACGTTATATCAAGGAATTATATTTTTACTTGCCACTTAAAATAATAATTATGCTGGCAACACATTAACCAAACAAAGCTCCTACCTTTCATTACGGTTCCAAAAACAAATGCTGCGTAATAACATCCTATGATGTGTGCGGTAATTACTTTGAATTTCGAATTGTTGCATTCGAAATCAACATAAGGTTGCCAGTTTAAGTTGGCCCGTCCCGCCTTTTGCGTTTAGACTTTGAAAAGATGACTCAAGAGGAGCAACGACGCCCGAGGGTGTATTTAAATTGGTCACATTTTACAAAGCAACATTACACCCTGCCATCACGCGCGTTGACCTCAAAAATTATAGTATTAAACTTGGAACAAAGAGCCCAAAAGCCGCAGTTATGAGTTTTTGAATGCAGCCTGCGAAATCAATAAAAGGCGGCCCAGTATTAATTACGGGACAATAGGCAACATAAATTAACAGCTCATGGCTGTGTTATTACTGGATTTCTTTGTATACAGTATGTTTTTGACTTAATTACTGTACATATCTTTGTAATTCTTAATGTTTATAATGTTTCCTGTAATTTCGCGTTGATATTCCAACCGCAATTTAAAGAAGATCGAAAAAATTCAAAAAAAAATCTGTCTTAAGTAAACTGAGCCTTAAAAAACAGCGAAGGAAATCGACTATAGTTATAAAACGTTTGGTGTGGGTCTTGGACGGTATTTAAGCAATTATTTATTGTTTACGGTTCATCACATCACGCTTGTGCAAGAATAGCGACCATAGTTAACGTATTAACAACCAAGAATTAATATTTAAAATGTGACCGAAACCAGCGTGCGTGCTAACATGGGAACCAGTTGAAAATGACCTCTGAATTCTAGAAAGTGCGAAGTCTTCGTGGCTCAATTTATTCTAGTGATTGCGGCTGTAGTGGGCGACCAATTAACGTTTAACAAACTTTTGTCCGTAACAAATTCTCGTACAGTTTTAACAATTTGAGTTTGGAACGTTTGTTGTAATTTGACAACGGCTGTTAGGATTAGTTTACATTTATCAGTGTTCGCTTTTCAAATCTGATTAAAGATCATCGAGACTTGCGATCTAGGAAAGGATTTTCTTAAGGATACTTCTCGTTTACTGGTAGGTAGTTGTGAAAGGTCTTCATTTTTATACAAAAGGATACCCTTTTAGTATTAACTCAATTCTTAGTAGGCCTAACAATGGCAATGTGCCTGCAGTTTTGCACCAATGTAAATACCTGGACGTATTTATATAGCAGCTACACGAAAAGTTTCTTATAATTGAATAGGTGTCAATTTGTTATGAAAACCATCTCTCCTATCGATCGTCACATCATAAAAAAACAACGGATAGTTTTCCATTCGCTATTGTAGCCCCAGCTGATCTTCATCCGGCACGCGACGCCTACAACAAACACTGAGCTTAGACAATCGCTGAAACAGCGCAAGCGCAACCTCCAGTGAGAGATGTGCGAACAGTAAGCTAAGATATTGGAAAGATGTGTTTAACTTAGCCCAATATTATGTATTGTATTTTGCGTACGGGTGAAAATCGATTATTCGATCCACTCCAGCTCCTCAAGGAAGGCCAGCAACTCCTTGATGTTACTGACCGTCTCACGGAAGGTACCTGGGTTAGCGAAGTACTTTGCCCTGTGCGTGGCGACCACCGGGCAGCTTAGAAGCACATGTGCCGCTGTCTCGTCGTCCTCCATGCAGGCCCTGCACAGCGGACTGTCTGTTACTCCTATGACAAAGAGGTGTTTATGACCCGTGGGAAGTTAAAGCTGCAGTAACTGTACGCAGCTTTTGTTTAGTTAGACGGAGAACCTGTTTGGTGAGGCGGCCATCAATCAAACTTAGCCATATTAATGAATAGTTTTACTTTTAATTCAATTCTGAAGCAAATGTTCATAAAAGAAAGTATCTGGCTGGTCTGCCATCAACCAGTGAAAAGACCTGCACCCTAATTGCGTAACACATTATCAATCCATTGCTTCATATGTTCGAAAAATTTGTCAGCTCAACAACGTAAATGACGCAATGAATGTTATTGAAGTGTCAAAATGAAACCTATTGCTACTAATATTGCATTACGCAATTACCCCGCTGACTCATGGAACAATAGTTTTCAGCTATTATGTTGTATTTGTAATAGCAATGCCTATCTATTTTATTTTATGTCTATTAATTACATTTTATGTTGAGTTTATGCAGCTAAAAATTTACTTTTTAAATAATTTAATATAAAGATTTGCTTATTCAAACTATCAACTTGTTACTTAATATTTGCCAATTTATTGTGCGTTATAAATGTGTCATCGCACAAACAATTTGTGTACCTACCGCAATCAAATGACTTTGACTTATATCAGTGCATACCTACATAATAATATGCAGTAACTACTGAGGTGAACACTGAACTGTACACGTAGCTTGATCACAATAAGAACGGAAGCAAGTGGAACTAAAAAAACGATATGACTGATTGTAGAAAGATTTCCAGCGCGCCATGTCAAAAATGAAGAAAATAAAAATGTCAGTTTGTCTTCGTATAGTTGAGATAGAAGTCATGCTATACTGCGTTCGCGATTTATTTGCGAAAAATGTAAACAAATATGAATTAATGGAACAATAACTTTAATTCCTACACAATAAAGTTCAGTTTACGCTACAACTTCAAACATTTTTATAACTTTTTCAATAGTGCTAGTCGTTCTGAAATCAACTTAATTGTCATTGATATAAAGTTGATATTTATATCCGGTTAGACTGGAAGCCGACCCCAACATAGTTGGGAAAAAGCTAGGCAGATGATGATGATGATGATAAAGTTGATTTTTGTTTAACTTGAAATAGGGTGGGGGTGTGCAGCACTGCGCACTTTTACTATACACGTGCTGGTCTACTTAGTTTCACAAAAGAGTAATTTGTAATTTTAAAAAATTACTTTCCTTGTCGCTTATCTAACTCGATTCTTTATTATATTTCCTCTGCTTATCCAATTTGTAGGAAGACAAGCTAAGTTCCCACTTATCCATAGTCGGCACGCGAAGCGCCTAAAACAAACAATTCATTCAAACAAAATGCTTGCTTAGAACAAGAGTTGTATAACAAATAGAGCTCGTAGCAAAACGCGTAGCAAAGTGCTACGAGCGCTACGAGTAATTATAATATTTGCTTTTCAATTACTTACTAATTAGTATAATTTTATAGACAATACTGTATAGACTTGCATACCATGTATACCTAATCACTTGTGCATAGTCGGCAAACGATGAGCCTAAACTAAAGAACAAATAAATGCTTGCATAAAATAAGGCAAAGAAATAGTTCGTAGCAGAAAGTGTAGCAAAGTGCTACGAGCGCTACGAGTAGTTACACATTTCATTGATATTCAATTAGGATATGACGTAGTTTACATTACAAAAGCTTGTGAGGTACTTCTTTGTCGTGTCAGTTCATATACCTACTTAACTAAGTCATACACTTGAAGTTCAATTTTGAGTAGACGTCGAGCTTTAGTTCGTCTGGTTAATACTTTTTTCTGCCGCAATGTAGTAGCATTGTTGTATTTCGGTTTGCAGAGTAGGTAGGACTTACCTACCTATGAGAAGGTATGAGTGCCGGTTACATTAAAAGTAGACACGGCTACACATCAAGCTATACATAACCAGTATAAGCTGATTTCTGGTTGTACGAAAACCCTATACAATGCGAAGTCAGTTCAAACTGGAAACGTAAAGCTTGATGTGTGATGTGTGGTCGTTTGTACAGACGCCAGCACATCAAGCTACCCGAAACTGTAAAATTTTCCCAATCTACTTTGAAACTTATGCTTTAGCGATAAAGTTGAAAATCTATTAAAGAAATTTGACAGATTGTAGTAGCTTGATGTGCTGGCGTCTGTACAAGAGATATTTTAATCTTTAATTTTAAGATCTAACAAATCACTTGCAATCCTCCTTGATACTGACGAGTGACGGTGTCATTTTCATTAGACGGATATCTTTATTTACTAACTAGGAGTCTTCTAGACGATAAAAATATCATATCTCCAAGTGGACGTCAACCCTCTCACTCTAAGTTCCGATCTGTGCCGAATCGATTACTTCGACTAGCATGAGAACACATGTTTGTGTTAGAACTAATGTCTGCACGGCATATTTCTGATTAGGTAATAGTTTGATCTACGGTTAGTTCCAGTATTACTAAATAACACTCGGTACGTAAGAAAAACTCACACTTACACTTGGTTTGCAAAAGGATAAGGCAGGCAGGCAAGAAGTTCTGCCAGGGTCGCGGGTTGTTCGAAAGAGATATAAGATGAGGTGATACTTCACATCTGGACAGTTTTGAAGTCTGTACCGAGTACAGGTCCATTCCTGCAAGGAGTATTGCTGCCACATCCACACATAGGTGGTGTTTTGCTGAGCCATCCCATGATGCACTTGACTCGGTGGAACGCAGAACTACAAGGCGTATAGGCGACGTTTGTGGCTAGGCTTCACGGTCTGGCTCATCAGCGTAATGTTGCTTGCCTATCGATCTTCTACTTCGGAGAGTAGAAGATCTCAAGAGCTCCACGATCTGATCCCACTATCGCCTTTTTAATACCGGACTACCAGACGTACTGCTGCGTCCCGTCTACAATTTAGTGGTTGATATCCCGACCAGTCTTACTCAGCTCTTCTCCTCATTTATGTGCACAGCCAAAAATCTTTTCTGTAGATTTTTTGCAAGTTTGGTTATGTAACTGTTTTCGTTTTGTTGCAAGTGTGCAGGCTATTATTAATTTAATAAAACAATGGTACGTACTTAGTTTGTCAAAGGCAGTCTGCATACAACCTAATATTATTAGATAAAGAACCCAATCACTCTTTGGGATTTCCTGAGTCGCCAATTAGGTGTTAAGAATTTTATGATCGTCACGATGATTTGATGACCTCCATGTTGAAGTTCGTCAATTGTTTTGACGCCCACATTATAATTTAATCGACGTTTCAAATTATTCGATTCTAATAATCGATTTCCACATAGTTGGATCCATAAAAGGTTGCTCAAGGTTCAGGTTTTGTGGAACAAAGAGTACCCTATTAGTGGCTATTTTAGAATGGGCCTGCTCTTGACTTCAATCACGCCTGATGGAAAGCGATAGATGAGGTCTATGATGGAACGAGCATGCCCAGAAGATGCCTGTTCACTCTTCCTTTAAGGCAGACGGGTTAGACTTGTCATTATCATTTGACTGACATTGATTTTCAATTAGCAGCAGTACTCACCTCTTTATTTCTGATACTTACGATCTCATTCTTCACAAATAATTATCTTTTCATTAGTAAGTAAGAACGCTGTTTGCCTAAAGAGGCAATGTTCTTCCCTAGCATGAGATTGACCTACAATAATAACTAAGTAGTTCCTGTTCCGAAAGAGAATTAAGGTAACTGGCATAGTCCGAAGAATGCCAAACTTAAGTGCCAGTGGACAGGGTTGCTCGAGGTCGAAAGGTTCTGTAGTGGTGACCACCGCACGTACCAGAAGACCTAGCGTTGGTCGGCCTCCCACAAGATGGACCGATGACTTGGTGAAGGCCGCATTAATCGGCTGGATGCGAGAAGCACAGAACTGGTCGAAGTGGCGGTGCCTATGTCCAGTAGTGGACGTTTTTCGGCTGAAATGATGAGTTGTTCCAGGTCGGGCAACGTGTTATTAGGTTTTTCCATCAGGTATTTCTCAGAGCAGACTGAAGTCTGGATTTGTGCACGGTTGATGGCAACAGGCCTATTTATTACATCTATGAGACTAAAACATAACTGGCGAAGTGTCAGCCCAACTCTTCGGGGATGTTTTTTATTAGACATTAATGTCCCACTGCTGAGCAAAGGCGTCCCTACTTTCTTTCCACCGCTCTCTGTCCAGAGCTGCCAAGGACCAATTTTTAAAGGAGTCCAGCTCGTCCCGCCATCTCCGTCCAGGCCTGCCGCGATGTCAATGTCTTCAGGTACTACAGGTGGGATATTATGCAATAGCTAAGCACGTTAAGCCGTTTGATCCCGGCTGTCATTCGTGGATCTTTGATAGTCGTTACGGGTAGTCAGAAGCCCGAAAGTTTGACAACCAGTCTTACCATGGGGTAGTTGTGGAGTTCAGGTAGATCAGACGCTCCATGTAAAATACTGGTATTCAGGTGCATCCGGTTACACTGGAAGCCGACCCCAATATAGTTGGGAAAAGGCATGCATATAGCTAATTCATGCTCTGCGAAAATTATAGGAAGGTAGCGGGGCTGGCTGAGTTAGCCATAGTGCGCTGGATGCACTGAATGAAGACAGAATGGATGGCGTGTGAGTGCATGGCACTCTCACATCAAAGGCTTTGTTTCGTCATTAAAGATATATATGACCATTATTGACATTTTGTTAAAGATAGTGAGTGATGCAGGGATTATTTTTCAGGAGATATAGGTACATACAACATCATTCTCCTTTTATGTAGTAAAATAACATAAGTACTGCAATCATCAATCGGTAAATAGAAGACCTTCGAAGGCCTATGCCTAGCCATGACATATTATAGAGTCTTATAGAGAGAGAGGGGTATAGAGGGTAGAAAAAATACAAACAAAGCACTTTAGAACACATAATGTTTATTTACACTAAGTAATATTCACATAGTTGAAGCACAGATTGTGCCTATTGTAAAACGTTACATTAAGTAGCTGTAAGTTATCATAGTAGGAACGAGAAGTCACTATCAGATCAATACCATTGCTGTTAAGAAAAAAATATATAATTGTCTATGGAAGCAGTAAATATTTAAAAATGGAATAATTATAGAGGTGTAGAGCGTTACAAAATAACGATTCTTTAGTCGATTATTCTTATACCAATTGCAAAATGTGATTGTCTTTATTTCAATTATAGTATTATGGAATTGATCTCAGTAGTAATAAACAAATAATAAAGGAAAAATATACATTATTAATTGTTCCATAGCTGAATATGATCTGATTATTATTTTTATAAGTACATACAATGAAATGTCGCCAGCATTATAATTACAATAAACTGATGAAACTTTACAAGGACGACGTGAAATTCATAAATAAGCAAGAATAGTTTAGTTAATATACTATACAGAATGATTTCTAGTCGCTATAAAAATGTAACACAAGTTACATTTTAAATAGCTAATGAATACAAAAGTATTTATTGAATAGTTACAAAATGTTGCCAATTCATTAAATTAGTGATATAACTGACTAATAATGATTTATTTACACAATGCGTACAAAATTGTAAAACTGGAAAACAATATTACGTTTCATTGTACATTTTTACGACTTGCCTTCATTATTTTTGCACATAACGGTGTTAAAATAAAATCTCATGAAATTACTTAGTCATTACAATTCATATTCGTTCTCTAATTGCTGATAGTAAATTAGTAGAAATCCACATTTTGAACCAATTTAAAATTAGTAATGCACTTACTAATTAAAAATTTGATAAGATAGGTAGTACTATACACTTCATCAACTCCGTGCTTCTCATTAAGATTATAAAACTACGCTTTAAGTTTTAATTACTAAACAAACTACCTTTACATTAATATGTACAATAGTAACGTAAGCTGGAACTTGTAACTGGCTCACAGATGATGTAATTTTATCATAATTATTGCACATTTAATGGAAAACTCTTATTTCAGTATCTACATGTCCAAAACTATTCACTGTTTCGTTACTTTCAATAAAATCATTGCTGTCCCACAAGCCAGTTAATAATCCAACAAAAATAAATAATTTAGGAGTATCTCTATAAAATATTAAGTACTTAAATAATAAAATCAACTATCACATTTATTTCCAACGAAGCTTCATAAGTTTTGTACAACATTACACTACGGTCAACTAATACTATTTACAGACGTATTAAATAGTGATGTACTTTACGAAATACTATTAATAGTGGAGATAAAAACACCTAACGTCACTAAAACGTTCGCATTGAAAGTGTAACACATTGTCACTTTTGTCGATTCGACTATAATCGAGTTAATAGTCGAGCACGCGCCGATCGTAGCTGGCTTCGTTTAAGATCGCGCGTGAGGCCTCGTTTCATTTGGACGCGTTTACTACAAGGTTCGTGGCCGCCTCTTCACTAGCGCCTATGCTCATAGCTTTCTTCTTCAGAATACCCAAATCAGTCACGTTTTCTAAGAAGCTTTTGTGAGCTGACAATACTTTAGCACTTTCCACATCTTTTTTTAACTCTTCCATGTCTCGTTTCAACTTTGCTCGTCTGTTTTGGAACCATGTGATGACTTGAGCGTTGGAAAGCCCCAGGGAACTCGCGATCTCGTCTCTGTCTGCTGGTGAGAGGTACTTCTGATACAGAAACCGCTTCTCTAGCTCAAAGATCTGGTGGTTGGTGAAGGCTGTTCGAGATTTTCGTTTCTTCTTGGGCTGCGGCCTCGAGTTGAAGAGATTCAGGTGATTTGACTGACCATCTGGAACAAAAAATCAAAGAATTAGCTACGGTTCTTAAGTTATTAACTATGTGTAAAAAAGAATTTAGTAAGTGGCCAATTGACAAGGTATTAAAAGGAAAAAAGTTGCGTTAAACGATAGAATGAAACGAGTTTGTTGATTAGTCGAATTTCCATATATTTTTTGTTAGGTACTAACGAAGTGCCTTTCTCTAAAGTTAACGCTTATAGCAAATCCGTCTAGGAGTTATGAAAACAACAAATATTTCAAGGAGTATTACTATCGAGCAGATCTGCAATTTACATAAATTGAATTCAAATTGCAGATCCTTGGCATAACTGTTTGGTCAACAACTCCTATTAAGAATGTAATCCAACTAATTCTGATAAAACCTAGCCCCATAAACCCCAAAATCACCTCTCAAAAGGTGTCACAGAAATTAGGTTCCATATAAAAAGATTAAAAGAAAAAGTAGGGTTATAGCGGCGCAGACGCACAGATAACCACTCACTCGTTATCAGGCACTAAAACAGACTCTATGACAGCGCAATAAAAGGCCCGCAGCGCTAAAATGTTACTGTTCCCTCGTAAAAGGCACTATAAAACACACCCAGGTATCGTTACAATTTAACGAGCAGAGAATCATATACGGGCCGTCGGTAAAACAGTTTTATAATAATGAAAAAACAATCAAATAGGACAATGTAGGCAATTTTGTTGCAAATCTATTAGCGGTCTAATTGCATTCTGTTCGTTTTTAAGACGTCTTTGTTTAGCATTGTAATGTATCGGTAATAGTTGCAAGATAATAGGTGTTCAATAAATTGCTAATGCAAATTCATTATAGTAGGTATAGTTAATTGAAGTTGTCTATGGGTTCCAGTTATTAAGTATTTATGGTCTGAAATGTGACACCGTCATCGATAGGTAGGGGTTTGCTCATTCGTTTATGGTAATTACAAACCTATTCTAGTATAAAACGATGTTGTAACCTGAACGGTGGAACTATTCTGCAAAAATCTCACCTTGAACACTTCTGTGACGTGAGCTGTCTATAGTGTCAATCCCTGGCATCAGGTGAAATGGACACCTCACGTCAAGATCATTTCAGCAAAGTTTTCACGGTGAGAATTTAACAGAATAGAAAAGCTGATTTCATAATTTATCCCATTTCGAAACTGTGATTATTTTAAGAAAATAAATTGATTTATTGACAAGTCGTGGCAAAAACACGGGTGGTTTTAATATTTAAATAAAAATAATAAAACAAGGATATAACTCCAGACATCATAATCATTAATAACAGTTACAAAAAAAAAAAAAAAAAATTTTCTTAAGTGCTTAGGTATTTAAGTGTAGTAAACATTTTCCACGCCTGTTAAAATTAAATTTTCTATTTATTGCTCTGGCAATAAACATAAAGGAAATGAAGGCACAACAATGGCGCTATCTCTACATCCGGCACATTTTGTATTATCTGTGTTTCAAATTGCACAGTGCGCGTAATTATTTTTTTTAAATTAACTGGTTAATGTTTTTAGGTTTGCTTTGGTTGATAGTGCAGTAACGTGTTGGAATTGTTTTAGCTTCGAGATGACAACACAATGTTACGAAAAGTTTCGGTTTTGTGCTTCTTCGTCAATAAAGTCATTAATTTAATTTAAATCAAAATAGTGTCAGTGCCTGTGTCTTTGATAGAAATTTTCAGGGTATTTGCATTACCATAATTATGCAACGATATACCGTTGCATATGGTAATGCATAGTTTTTATAGGTTTCGTAATCCAATAAGTACATTATTTTGCTATTGATAACCATTTATTAACACAAACTATCGACGTACCACATAGTTCATACTAATTCCATGCAGAAATCAATCAGTGACACTTCGATCGCGAAAGAATCCTTAGATTGTTTATGGTCATTAAAAAAGTATGAATGCAAAACGCGACCTCCTCAGAGATACTATGCGCGGGAATTTGCGTGGTTCACCACAGATCTTAATAAAAATAACCCTTAAAATAATGTGCGTCGTTAAGTAAAACTGCCTATGCATTGTCGGATTTATTGGAATTCACAACATTGAAGTTAATGCACAATTACATTAACCACATGCTAAAAGAGAATTTTATTATTTTTTTAACGCTAAGTAAAGTTGGTTTGGCGGTAAAAAGCATTCGTCATTTTAGCACAATTTGATGATTAATCTTTCAGTATGTTGTAGTGAGTCATTTATCATTGTTAAAATATTTAAATTACGTCCGTTTTATGTTGGTAAATTATAAGTTTTGATATAAACTGATGCCACTTCCTTTTTCCAAGAATTCCAATTTTAGTTTGAATTTTCCTTAGACAGCGTTGGGTAGTTATCAAGATCAAAATTACCTTAACGCATTTAAATTCGATTGCATCCCAAATTCCTTTAAGAGAAACCTGACATAATAATAAAATAAAATAAAAAAAACATAAAACATTGGTTACCTATATCTAGGTGCCTACTTACCTACTTATATTACTTAAGACATTAAACAAGTTTTTATCAACCGACTGATTATAACAAGTGCAAAACAAGTTGTCTAATAAATAACAAGAAAATTAATTTGCTTCATAAAACCTTTTTGTACACAGTCTACAAAACATAGGCAACACTTTTTTTTTTCAAAGAATAAAATGTACGTTGAATAACTTTTTTAAAATAGGATCAGATACATCAAAAGAATCAATTAGTATAAACAGGACATGCGATGCATGGACTGGTAATTAAATAATAAAATGAATCCCTTCCCATTTATCAGATGTCAGCCATATTCGGTCACCGTCACGTCTCATTAGCGAATATTATAAAGGAATGTATTTTTGTAGTAGGTATGTAGGTACTGCTCGAAGTTTTAAGAGTTTTGTCGAATTAGCTGCTGATTCACCTAATGCATCACATGTTAAATTGGCACATTACTATTTTCTTAGAAAACAATCTATGGAGCTAAGCTAGTTTAGAGTAAAATGTTGTAAAGGAACTTCATAGATAACTGCGTTTTTTTATCGTATAGAAAATCATATAAATCGCTTTGTGGAGCACGTATAACCTATCTACCACTTGTTACTTTTATGGCCGAACAGAAAGCCAGTTCCCGTAATTAAAAACGTTCAAAATCTAGTCGCAATCTCATCTCAGCGACAATCAATGTCAAAAACTTGTCAAAAATGTAGGGATAGAGGTATTCGTATTTTTGACAGATTGAGACTGAGATCATACTGTAAACGTTCTTAAAATTACGAGAATTGCCCCTCTGAACTTCTCTAAAGTTCGGGGCACATTGTCCGCTAACAGTAAAGGCAGCCTCACTAAAGATCGCCGGCTGTATTAATCATCGCTTAATCGTATCCTTAGCGAATTCGAACCTCAATTACATGTGAATCAAACGGACAAAGTGCGAAAAAAGAGCCGACCTTAAGACATCGTTAAAGGCTTGGCAAAAAACATGGAATCAGTCACGGCGGGAACACCTGACCAGCTGTGTCACTTGGTGGCTTAATGGCTGGGAAGATTTTGGAGGCTTAGGGTTTCTCCATAAATTAATGTTGAAATAATTGCGAGAGTACACACGACGACACATCAAGCTATACCTACATTTTCAGTTTTAGTTGACCTCGCATTGTATAGGCTTTACGTACAATGAGAAGTCAGCTTATACTGGAAATGTATAGCTTGATATGTCGCCGCGCGTACCTCCCTAGTCATGTGCTCATTCTGATACAAGATTGTCTTTTGGACAGTGCAGTGTCTGTTATTTGCTATAGAAGGGCTTTTATCGCGGTTTACTCACAGGAGTCGCAGGCTCACCAACACATTCAAGTCTTACCTAGTCCTTAGCCCTGCCGCCATTCGTGATGACTAACAGTTGATATCGTGACAGCCACCAGAAGGCCAATTCTCGTAATTAAATACGTTCAATATCTAGTCGCAATCTCATCTCAGCGATAATAATATGTCAAAAATGTAAGGCAATTAAAGCTATTTTTGACAAATTGAGACTAAGATCATACGCAATTAGGCTGCAGATTGTGAACGTTCTTAAAATTACGAGAATTGCCCCTCTGATTTCTTGTGTGTGAGACAGTTTTTAGATATCTATTAATTTGATACTCCTACGCACGACGACACATCAACTTATACATTTCCAGTAAGTATAAGGCGACTTCTCATTGTACGATAAGCTTATACAATGCGAGGTCAGCTAAAACTGGAAATGTATACGTTGATATGTCGCCGTGTGTACCTATCAAACTTGTCGTGATATGTCAGTGTTGCCAATTTCCTTATTAAGGGAATGAATATAGGAAGGTAATTTACATGATTTCTTATGACAAGCTTATCACGCGATAAATGTATCATAACAAGAACCGATTCATTTTCGCTTCAAATAAAAAAAAAACCTTGCAACAAAAACGAACACTGCAATAAACTAAATTAATGGCATTTTTTCACCTAAAACGATGTCAGTAAAAAACACACGTATATACAGAAATAAAGTTCTTCAAAATCGCAAAGGTCGAGAGACAATCACTCCGACCGCATCATTTATCAGAATTAAGCTGAATCTTAATTCCATCAAAAGCTGGAGAGAATCGAGACTTCCTTCATCGTTTTATTTTATCATGGATGTTGCTTTACGTACTTAATTAATTTCTCAATAACATCACGTAGGGCCTTGTGTGTGAGTGGCATCGGACTGACCCTTTTCTCCTCTCGAAACACCAAGAAAACTCGTACAATCATCTGCGTACCATCCATTGCTTCATCGTAACGCGCGAGTCAATCAAACTTTTCGGGTGAGCGCGCAATCGATACTGATTATCCAATCGTGTCGTTGTTCGGTGTTGCCATGTAGATTGTCTCGTAATCAATGGAGTTGCCAGCTCTGAACGGATCGATACGCACGTAAACGTGTAGTTTAAGGTCGGTTTTGTTTTGCAGCGAACAGTTAAGTGAAGAACGGAGGGTTAAGTGGTGACGGGTTGGGTGCAACTAGCCGGCGAATAGCGGAGTTATCGAGTCGTTGCGAATGAGATCAATGGTTGTTATGCCAGTTGTTTTGGCTACCGGAAAATTAAGGTGAACTTGGGGCAATGCTTCGTCACACTTGTTACAATAATATTCTTTTATTTGGAGTCTTTGAACTTTTGATCAATGAGACCATGTTCCTATTGGGTACTAGATCCTGCCTGCAACTTCGTCCGCGTGTAATTTCTTGTACCCCCGACCCACCCTGTCGCATCGCATCGACCGCCAGCGCTATTACTTTGTTTTCACTTAGCGTTCTCTCTGACTTTTTTCCTTTTTGCTCGGCTCCTAAGAGTCCTAGCGTGATATTAAATAGCCTATAGCCTTCCTCGAGAATTGGGCTAGCAAATGAAAAAAGATTTTTTCAAATCCGACTGAAAGTTCCATAGATTTGCTCGTTCAAACAAACTAAGAAACAAACGTTTCACGCTCTCTTTATTATTCGTACCTATAGATTTTTTAGGTTTTGTCAAAATACCGTTTGAAAATTGTCTGCATCTGTATCATTTTTGACTAACTCCAAACGTGTCATGTCATGTTCGTTGCAATTGCTCGCCTCGCCTTAACCAACCCGCGTCCGCGTCGTCGTATTCTGTACCATCGTGATATTTGAACAATAGTGTTGGACAGCTCCTTAACGATCACAAATTGAATGTCCTGTCCAGTTTTTTCGATCGTACACCTTGTTATTCGGACCCCAAAACACAAAGGAAAGGCTCTTTTTCTTAGATCGCACGCTCATTTGGACTTTTACGCGAAAAAAGCGTAGCGAAATAGGTCCTATGCATGCTCCATTGATTTTTTTCGAACACTGATAGATTAGAGCACAGATGGTTCTTTTTATATCGATTTATTTTCGACTCGATTGAAAACAATTACCGATTATTCGATTATAAGTTATCAATTAACTAAATCCGTGATATTTCCTAATTGAATTAGTTTATTTTTGTTCAATATTTAATCTCTTGTAAAGATTGAAATATCACGTGTTATATTAATTGAATAGTTAAGTAATTTTGGCGTTAAAAGGATTAAATTGATTATTGCTGTTTTATTACAGTAGTCTTTAGGAATAGGTCATAAGGCTAATAGGATTTTCGATGTTTTTGCAACTTTAAAATGCATCTTTATTTTTTGTGCAAAGTCGAGGTAATTTTTCGGCTAATATGAAATATATCTAGTTTTCCTTTGAGTCTACCTAGAAGGCAATAGGCTCGCCCCCCATTACATCGGACATAAACATAACTGGCGAAATGTGGGTGAACTATAAGTACACCTCTGCCTAACCCTTCGGGGAATACAGGCATGAAGTTTTGTTATGTACAGACATAACAGCAGCACATCAAGCTACCCGAAACCCGTGTCGAAGCTGTCAATTTTCCCAATCAACCTTGAACCTCTAACGGCTTAGCGATAAGGTTGAAAATCTATTAAAGACATTTGACAGATTGTAGTAGCTTGATGGCCATAGTTTAGCTACTTTCTGTAATGTGTTGTGCGATGCTTCCGACTACAATTAAATCATAAAAATAGACTTAAGAAAAACCAAAGAAGGCTTACTTCCATTTGAAATTAGAAGCTAGATAAAAAAGAGCTTGGAGTTTGTCTGCAACCATAGATAAAAGAAGTACAAGGCTGCATACATTGCTTATCCACCTTTTCAAATAATTTAAGAGTGAAAAATGGAATCATATTTACGACCTTTTATCTAAAAGTAAATAATCGAATTTGCTTCTGTAAAACATGTTAGCCACTTACTAATATATATATATATTTTGTTTATTAGCGGTAACTGGCTGTGTCATGTGGTGTGATTTTGTAAGTGAAACCGGTCCAGTGACCATCAGTCATGGCTACATTGTTAGGGTTCTTGTATCCCTATACAGGCTAATGTGTTGAAGGAGTTGGTAAGTACCTAAATTTGCATTAAGTATTTTGAGATAATTTTCAAGTTATGGAAAACAAACAGAATGTCATGCTAATTACAAAGTTCAAATTCCATTGCAGCCAAAAACTTATTAGGGCCTGTTTCTGACGAATGGTCACTCAAAAATCAACTTAAAATACATTAGAGTAAAGTAGATAACTGATTATGTGGCGATAGAATGTAAATTGTCTGAGATTATTAGCACTGCTTTTGTCATTATTTGTTAATTGCCAGATATCATTACTATCTAAGGGCTTTTATGAAACAATAAAGCAATTTTTAAATAATTAAAATTGAAAGTCATAATGACACGGAACCTGACGGAAGACGACCATAAACACAGAATAAAAATAAACACCAATTTGTTCTTTATAAATGGCATAAACTTTTACAAATAAAAGTATTTTCGCTTATTACATACACATGTAACCGTAAAATAATCTAAATATTAAAGATAGATTACTCGATAATATCCTTTTCCCGATTAATATGCAAAATGCATTCGTAAACGTAATTACGGGAACTATGCATAATAACCAGGTAGCTACCAAAAAATAGAAATAAATATAATACGAAGCTGTTTGATTGCATGAATACGAATGAATGTGCTTGCTTTAATGACTGTTATTTTATATTGTCTTATAAAAACCGTTCTTGTACTGCGTTTTTGTTTTGTACAATCATGTTAATTTGAAAATGCTGTGACTTGAACGTGATTAGTGTTTGCTAACAAATTGTTGTGTGATAATAATGTTATGTGTAACTAATATGCTTGAACAAAAACTATTTTTTTTAATGTGCCTAAGTAATAACAGCTGCACGGGTCGATCGGTCAGGTTAAGCTACGCTTGCCGCGATTGCTCCGCGGATGGGTGACCATCTTTACATATCAAGACCCCTCCGTGTTTCGGAAAACACATTAAGTCGTTGGTCCCGGTTGTCATTCGTGGATCTTTAACAGTCGTTACAGAAGCCCGAAATTGTCACAATCAATCTTACCAAGGTGTACAAAAAAAACCAGTATCATATTACACAGTAACTGGGTTTTGGAGGTCAGATAGGCAGTCGCTCCATGTAAAATACTGGTACTCAGCTGCATCTGGTTAGACTGGAAGCCGATTCCAACATAGTTGGGAAAAGGCTAGGCAGACGATGACCACAGTGCGTTTCTACAGACTTCAAAAATAGAGGACGTTCTATGTTCGTCTGTAGGTAAGTATTTTTGTAATTTTTTTTATGTACCTATGTTCATCGATATTTTCATCATTTGTGGACATATTTTAAATATTATATTATGTTAGAAAGGGCATACTCCTGAGGTGGTCCCATGTAAATTTGGTCAAGTTCTGATGACTGGTTTTAGAGTTAGCTTCAATAATAAGTACCCATTTTATGCACTTGGTGTATGTTGATAATGTTGTAAAACTTCCTGTCAATATTATTTACATAGTAAGTAACTATGTAGTGGTAGGTATACCTTTTTTATTATGTTTTATATTTTACAGCTTTTTATAAAATTATTGCTACTTATTTTTTTCTAACACGCACGTAGTTATAATGCCAGCTCTATCAAGCGTGGATTATGTGTTTGCCCATACAACTTTGCAACAAAAACTTTTTCTAGTTTTCTCTTTAATCGATGATAATTAATGAATTAATGATACATACATAATTATGTTGAATATTCAATATTATTGGCCATAAACTGCGATCTACTTAATAATATCCTTATTAGATACATCTTAATCTTAGTGTGTATGTTTGTTGGTTACTTCTTAACGCATAATGTACAGAAAAGCGGAGTAGTTGCGTAACACACTATCAGTAGCAATGGTTTTCATTTTGGCAGTTCAACAACATTCATTGCGTTATTTACGTTGTCGAGTCGACAAATTTTTCAAACATATGAAGCAATGAATTAGCAATATCCTTCAAAATTATTCAGATTGTGACTGATAGTGTGTTACGCAGTTAGGGTGCCGATTTCTACGAAAAACAGAGATTCTGTTGAGAACGCTGTATTCGGGCACATGAAGTAGTTCCTCCAGGCTAGGAGGCGAGACAAAACCGCGGGCAACAGCATTATAAAAATAATACTGAAGAATAATTACAAATTAATGTCTAGAACTGTCAGCACATAATTAACCGCCATTGACTCCTACAAATCAGTCTCTCAATTCTAATAATATCCCCAGACATGTGTCACTTCTTAGATTCGGTATCAAAAAACGTCACAACACGGCCATTATCAAAACACACCACAAAGCGTTTCCATCTTAACGGGTGAGTTCTCACCACGGCCTATTTCAGCCGACTTCGAATGTTTCGAGTTAGTGTGTCGTTTGAGTTGCCGCCGCAAAATGATGCGTGACATATAACGATGTTTTTGTTTCTTAATTAGGGATAAGTATCCGGTTAAGACGATTTTTTTGGCGTTTAAAATTAGTTGTTTGTGGTTTTAGGTTAGGAGACTGGTTTGTGGAAAGCTGGAGAGGAAATTATATCCCCTTATCAATACTAAGTCGAGAGGACGACTAATAGAGAGGTATGGAAGAAAGAGATGTTGCACCGACCCCTTATGACCCATAACCGACCTCATAAGACCCCGGATAAAGGCAGAAGATTGATGAATGATCACTAAGTCGTGAAAATTCTTTAGAATTTGTTATTGTGTCTACTTTAAACGTATAAGATTAGAAGAATTGCAAAAAAACACATGTTTTCATCTGATAAGCGACGAAAATTGTCCGGTGGAAATAAAAAAGCGCCAACTGCCAATTTGACAAACGAGTGAGTTGCGGTCGAATCGAATCGAAACGATCACAGACGATTCGGTTTGTTGCGGTTGCTTCTCGGAATTCATGTCAAAATAATATTCGAATTCTTTCCAAGATTGAGTTTTTTTACGTACTTGGCGACCAGAATTGAATGAGAAATAAAAAAGTACTAAGTATTTTTCGGATGATTTCATTCATTTTAATTGAACAGTAGGTACCTACGCTTCGTGAACCGTGGGTTGCTGCTTTAGTGTAAATCTGGCACGATTTCAATGTGCATGCATTATGATATCGATACGCGAATTGATGTAATAAATAGCATCTTTAATGAAAACCGGATTGCATCATAGTTATCATTTCAATGAGTTTCTGTATTGCCGTTATGAATTTATACGATTCATTAAATCATGGTTTTTGCCATTTCATGTAATAAATAACATTCAATGCAATAAGATTGAAAATAATTGGCATGGTTAAATATCTTCTATTTTCTTCGATATCTTTCGATGAGTTAATCGAAGGAAATGGGTGAGTAGAAGAAGAGAGGATTAATCTAATAAAACAATTGAGGTTCGACCACATTCTCACGGGCGCCTGTTCACACGGCCTGAACATTCGGGTGCTATCTACAACACGTCGGACCTTCTGGTTTTACGGCCCGTTGGCTACCAGATTACGAGGAAAAAATCAAATCGTTTTTACAACAAAAATCGTGTTCAAATTACAACTCTGTTTGCAGTCTTAGTTTATTTTGTAAGATATCGGTAAGCGTCAGTAAACCGCTGGGAAATGCTCAATAGAAGTCACTCAATTTCAAATAAGTCAGCATGACTTTTTGTCGTAACGGGATTTCTAAAATTAGAAAATGCTTTGCCAATTCATTCAAAATTACCTATAAACCTTTTCAGTAGTCCGGAACACTGCAAGAAACTAAGCTTAAAAGTAAATAAATTAGAGGAAATAATTAAGCAATGTATACCTACAGGAAAAAGATGCAACGTCCAAAACAAAATCCGGAGAAAGATGGAAGAATCTCGAATTCGAGTAAAAACAAAGTTGCCATATACTTCGTTCTGCACTATGTCATACAAAACGAGTCATAAAGACGTTCACATTTGCATGGAGTATAATTGAGCCGATACATCTACTCGATTATTACCGACCATTAAATTACTTTAATTAATTAATGGTTAATATCAGTGTGTGTGACAACGTACGTACCTATTGCGCATAAAGGTTGCCCACGCCACAGTGCCACAATGTCTCATTAGTAACAATTAGTATGGCATAAATTATTCGACATTGTCTTTGGCGCGTTGGCGTTGTTCACTGCTATTATTGGCTATGATACTTAGGAATTTACAGAGATTAATCTATGGATCATAGGCGGTGTTTGGTTTTTGGCTTTTTATTTAACAGGTGTTTAGTGCAATTTGATGAAACGTTTCAACAAAATCCGTTCTATTTAAAGAAATTTCTAAATCATCGAATTAAATGGTCATAAAAAACAGGATATTTTAATAAAGTCTAACAAATTAAAGCAATCATCAGATTAGTTTCAGATATTTTTTGAGAAAAAACCAATACAATTAAAAATCCACAGACTTAAAACCGTTAGCGGTCTATCAAAGTTGGCGCCAAAATACCCATAGACACAAAATCAATTTTTAAAAGTTTCAGCCACATAAATCATAGGCGCTTACTAATTGTCCGTATTACGCATACCAGCATGCATTCTAATTTTGAATTTGAAAGAAAGCCCAGTGCTACAAAAAGGCGGTGCTGTGGACAAAAACGTTGCACGCGTGGTGTATTCCGGCAGTTAGTGCAGCGCCCGTGACTGCGTAACGACCGATGTTTATCGTAAGATCGGCGTCTTTAGTACAGACGCTTGCCGGCAGACATTTGTAAAATGTATCTATGTACTTTATTTAAATACTCTCTCGTTACTCTCATATTTCCGTGTATAGGTAGCTGTACCTAGTTGTATGTAATTAACTTTTTTTTCTGCAGACAATTTGTAGGCTACATTTTTTTAAAACATTATTAGCTGGCCTCACCGTGTCTCAGAAAGCACGTTAAGCTGTTTATCCCGGCTGTCATTCGTGGATCTTTGACAGTCGTTACGGGTAGTCAGAAGCCCGAAAGTCTGACAACCAATCTTACCAAGGGGCATCGTATTACCCAATAACTGGGTTGTGGAGGTCAGATAGGTAGTCGCTCCATGTAAAATACTGGTATTCAGCTGCATCCGGTTAGACTGGAAGCCGATCCCAATATAGTTGGGAAAAGGCTAGGCAGATCGTGATTATTAGCTGGCCGCAAAAAAACTACATACATAATCAAAGAAAATGTATGCACATTCACATTTGAAGTACAGTCCATGTTCGCCCTTGTCATATTATTGTCATATTAATTTGCCTGTTACTCTGATTGACAGAACCGCACAGTCGTTTAACCATTTGATATGAGTGGGGACTGTCGAGGCCAAGCTTCGTGCGTACCTCATCAAACATAAATAAATACATGCGTACTTAATATGTACATTACAGCTTATGTAACATTAAGATTCCTATCTTCCTTCACGCTGCCGCTGCTGCATTTACCATACTTTAAATCTTTGTACAATAGAAGATAATATGTGTACTTAAATGATTATTTAAATTGAAGCTGTTGACTATATTTTGCATGGAAATTACGATAAAACCCTGGGACTTACGATACGAGGTATAGCTTGTAAGGGCTTATTAGTCGATTCGCACGAATTTACTCGCCTGAAACGTGCGAATCGTCACTTTTAAATAATATTATTTTTTGTATTGGCGACTCGCACGAAGTTAATATATTTGTGGGAGAGTCGACAACTCCAGACCTACTACTACTACTTTGACAGGTGTAATGTCAAACTTCTATACTAAAAAAACGCAAACACAAAAGACTTAAATGTCAGATTAGTAGGTACCTGGGATTAAAAAACGAACTACAGGCAATTAGCACATTTTGAATTTTATGCAATGAAGTTACCAAACAGGTATACGTTTTACAATGTTTAGCTCTTATCACCTCTGTGCGCTAGTGTGGTTTTTTATACTTTATTGCATAAAATTACTGCATAACTTCGTGCGAATCGCCTATAGCAAAAAAATATAATATAGACTTATTAGTCGATTCGCACGAATTTAC
The DNA here is from genome assembly GCA_914767645.1 of Hydraecia micacea. Lineage (NCBI taxonomy): Eukaryota > Metazoa > Arthropoda > Insecta > Lepidoptera > Noctuidae > Hydraecia > Hydraecia micacea. The sequence continues at coordinate 5,689,723 of OU611798.1, forward strand.
TCGCCCAAAACGTGCGAATCGACTAATAGGTAAGTCCTTGGAAGGCATAATTTGCTGTGAATCATAGAATCTAATAATGTTTATGTACTTTATATTACCCTTGGGGTTAACCGTGTATTATGCGGAGCCAACTTAAATACAATTACTTACGCCTGGACAATTTGATAGATTATTTTGTAGACGGTAATGATACACAGTACCCTCTTTGACATTAAATCACAGCTTTTATGTCAAATTGACGTACGTAACGTAAATACGATTCGCTTGAGGCCATCTTTCTTTAAAGCAGAAATGAAGTTTTGAATTTTATTTGCTACACAAGAACATTAATAAAATAAAATTTTAATACACTAGAACTTTATAGAAAATACATTTTATTATAAAAAATATACCTAATCATAAAAAACCATTTAGCTCGTTCGGAAATCTATACATATAATCTAAAATATAATCTCAGATATTTAGTTAAGTGATTCGGTAGAAAGACTCTTTGAAGTTTCAGTAGGCTGATAACGTTTTATAATACCTCTTCAGGAGGATAGTCAAAACAAACCGTTTGAGGCCCATCGAGAAGCCACTTGAATTTATTGCCTCCCTTTATTTTTATATTTACTGCGTTTTTTTTTGTCCTCGAAGATGTTTGGGTCTAACCACTGTGCATCAAGTACCCACCTAGACGTTTTGAAGTGTTTTGGTGCACGTGACATTTAATAATTGATAGTTTTTGTATCTGTGTTTTTGAGATGTTTAATATTTTAGTTCTTAGAAAAATCGTTCTTTTTTCAGTTTGTATTTATTATACGAGCTAACTTCTGCCCGGAACTTCGTCAGCGTGAAATTTCGGCCCCAAACCTACCGCATCGCATCGCATCGCCCGCTTATTACTTCGTTTTCGCTTAGTGTTTTTTCTTTTTGTCTGGCTCCTAAGGGTCCTAGCGTGATGTTAAATAACCTATAGCCTTTCTCAAGAATTGGGCTATCAAATGCAATTTTTCTAAATAATTTTTCAATTTTGGCCTGTATTTCTAGAGATTAGCGCAAACAAACAACCAAACTCTTTAGCTTTATTATATTCGTATAGATTATTATTTCTATATTTCTAACTAGCTTCTTCCCGCGACTTCGTCCGCGTGAAATTTCACCCTCCCTCCCCCCGTTCACCCTCTTAGGGGATGAATTTTGAAAAATCCTTTCTTAGTGCACCCCTAGACCTCATAAGGAACGTACGTGCCAAATTTGGGATCTCTAGACCCAGCGGTTTGGGCTGTGCGTTGATATGTCAGTCAGTCAGTTCTCCTTTTATATATATAGAAAACGGTTACCTACTAAGTATAAAGCGTGTAGAAAAGTTTAAAGCACAAATATATTTTCGCTTGCGCTGTTTATCTTTCCGTCCAACCCAAGCATGAAGGTGTTAGTTTAAGACTTGTTTATTCCTAGTTTAGCTTGACATTATTAATACTTAGTCATTAGTTTTCACGACTTCAGTCTAGACATGACTCAGAAACATGGTTAACGGATTATAATAAATCTGAGTGCGAAGTAGATACACAGTAATCACAGGCGAAGTCGATCAGAGTGTAAAAGCTCCGCAGACAGGCGCGACACCACAGCGAGAGGCGATGTGACTCTTACTAAGTAGAACAATTTATATGAGAACTTCATGGAATTTTTTCTACAAGAATCACGTCGCACAGTCGCGTCGTATATTTATACATGGTTATGTCATATTCTGCGATAAATTTTGAATGTTTTTTCCATAAAAATACTGTTGGGTACACGTCAATTTTATTCCATGGATAAAATATGGCTGACTTTGGTACCTATATAATCAGTTTCAAATAAATGAATAAGAATGCCGATGAACTACTTTGTTGAAAATCGATTATACAATTATATTATACAATAAATATTTCTGTACTTACACTATAAATAAGGCAGCAAGGAATCATATGTATAAAAAAAGTTCGCCCGCATTGCAGTCAACAGGAAAAGTGCCCAAAAGGCTGGTAACATTACTATTTTGTATGGTAATGCTGCCAGCCTTTTTGGGACTCTTTTTGACCACGATTCTTTGGCCAAAAATTAGGACAGCCTTTTGCAGCCTAATTGCGTAAACACTATCAATCACAATCTGCATCATTTTGAAGGATATTGCTAATCCATTGATTCATATGTTCGAAAAATGTGTCTGCTCAACAACGTAAATTACTTACTTTTTTATTTTTTTTTATTTGAAATGGACTTGCTCTTGACTCTAACGCGATTAATGTTGTTGAACTGTCAAAATGAAAGCCATTGCTACTGTTAGTGTTACGCAATCACCCCGCTGGTCACGTGAAAAGTCGACCAACCCCTGGCGATGTCTCGAAAAACTAGATGGACAATCGAACCTCTTCGTTTGAATGCGAAACTCACTTGTTTTTGAAAGTGAACCATCATTCATCACGGACACCTTGACACTGTTCATTAAAATAATGAATAGCCAATCATATTCGTTTTTTATGTAAATAACAAACGTTACGTATGTTTACTCTGATACTTTATTGTTTCTTAGATTCTGTAAATTACTAATTGGTTATTGTGTTTATTTGCTAATCAACATTAGCAGGATTAATGCTGATTGGCTCATCGTAACTTTTACCATAATATGAAGTAGTTAAAACCTACATTGTTTTGCAGGATTTATCGTCCTTAGTTCATATTTGCGAAGTATTGGGAAAATTTGACGTTCTTTGGCTATTTTACTCAACTACAGCTCAGCAAAGGAAGAAACATTATCATAGTCTGTCATCAGCCGAAAGACGTCCTCTGCTGGACATAGGCCTCCCTCAAGCATCGCTCTGTAGTTGCTGTAATTATCATAGTCTATACTTACCCCATGCTTACCCTCTTACTAATAAACGTTGTATAGCGTCTGTATAGTTACACAACGTTTTGTCTTCTTCTTTCGAATGTCAAATTACTGACGACTGAAAGACAGAAATCGGTGTGTAACTATTCATCTGATATACAATTTCCTCGCCATTGTTCTTTGTGAGTTTGTAGGCGGTATAGATAGCGCAATCCACGAAGACGCGCCCCACTCTTCTTCCTAATTGCTTACAGTTGAAGTGTGCAACATTCCGCTAGTGTTTTAGTTTTGTCGATACACAGTAATTATTTATTAGTGGGTAATTAGTGTGTATCAAAAACTAAAACACTAGCGGAATTAACTAGCGATAACCACTAGCGATTAGTAAGAAGAGTGGGGCGCGTCTTCATGGATTGCACTAGGTATCTATAATCTTCGGAACTTCTGATCCGATTCCGAAAATTCTTTCACTAAGGGGAAACTACAGTATTGTCGAGTGTCATAGGATACAAGGACTCTTAAATCAAGCCACCTTGCAATTTTTGTAAAGAATTATAACTTTTTAAAAGGTCGTGAATTCAAATTCGGAACAAGGATGACGTCAAAATGATGGCCAGTATGTCGGCATCAAAACTGCGTAAAAACTTTTTCTTTGTTTCTTCTTTGTTGATGTTTTCGGCCTTTTTAACTCACATGGAGTCATTTTATGTTAAAACGAGAAAATTTACGCGAACTACGTCGCGGGCTAAAGCTAGTAATAGATAGCAGGTACTACTGGTACTGAAGATGTACAGTAACATTTCTTTCTTTCATACAAAGAAGATGCGCTTTCTCGACGACATCAGAATACATTTTTAACGCCATTATAATATTTCAAAGTACTACGACAATTTCGTAACGCCTCAAACGTTCGCATTAGGTTCACTGGATACAATCTGAAGAGACATTTGTCTTTCCCACAGCGCACAGTGGGCGCGACGCGGTCGCAGTCGGACATAAATCGAGTTTAACAACAATTTGTAAGAGTTACGCGACACCGCTTTGTTCCCCAGCTTTCTTGTCGCGGCACACTGTGTCTGTGACTTATGTTCCGGAAAAATGATCGCAATCACCCTAAAGTAATCTGTTTCGTAAGAATTTGTACTATTGGGTTTTCTATAGCAATGAGAACCTTATCTGATTGCGTTAAAGTTGATTCGATTTTTTTGCGTTACGATTTTGCTTGAACTAAAGAGCCCTACGCAATGGCCTAGCCGCAAAACCATTATTTATTAGCTCAAATCATTTGCAAGACTTTCATCAACCATCAATACAGTTTTTAATTAAATTAAGGCAATGTTATTGAACATTAAAAATCACATTTTAATCATCGAAATTCAATTACAGGCCGCCAAACAGACATTCAAATCCAATTTGAACAAAGAATAAAAAGAAAGAGGTTACCAAAAACCGGTAGCGTATTGCATATAAATCACTGCGAGGCAATAATGCGGTGCCCCCCGGGAACTTCGCGGGAACTTCGCCCCCGGAGAGAAATGCGTTCGACGAAAACACTTCCTTTTGTCACATAATTGCCTAAATTGTTATTAGACGGAATAAAGACATATTGCTGTGGGACTCGGGAACACGAGATATATTTATAGACTGTAAGAGATGATCTTTTAATAGTGTGACTGTGTGATACGGATGAATCGTTTTGTGTTGGTAATAATTTTTGGGGCGTTGCAAGGGAGATCTAGTTTGATAAATGATGTGATTTGGAGTTATTAAGACGGTTATTTGTCAGTTTCTTTGGTCTTTTTGTAGATCTAGTGTTCCGTGACGATATTGAAGACAATGATGAAGAGGACACTGAAAATGTTGCAATTAGCTAGTTTAGAATAGTGGTACCTACTTTGTATTCGGTGTTTTGATATTTTATAGGATGATATCGTTTTATGTGTGTATGAGACTATGAGTAATAAAATAAATCACACTTCCACCACTATATCAATAACATTTATCTTCTTTATAAGCCTAAACATTAATCGTGTAAAACAACATTCAGTACATTTCCTGGCAAGCGCACCGCAATCTAATTCATAACGACCCAAACGTTGACAATGAAATCTCCTCCTAATAGTTTTACGAGTTTCAAATGAAGTGACACTTTAAAAATGTATTACAAACATTTCGGCGGCCAATAACAATAATAAAACAGAATATTTGTGTGCGGTCCAAACAAATCACTGCCATGTGTTCGACAGTAAAACCTACAACAAAACACCCTACTGACAGATATATTAGCGGCGTTGCATTCACACAAAAACAACGGAAGAGACGCATATACTAAACTCTCTGCGACACCAATTTGAACTTTATACCCTTATGTTACAGACACAAATGATTTTTGACAGCCGCAAAACTCATACATCTTAATTCACAACTGTAAATCCAACAGAGGGTAGGCAGAATCTGGATATTTCATCGGTTAAAACTCGAAGTATCCACTTTAATACGACTGTTTGACATATTTATGAAAATTCCATTTCTTTCCGTAAAAATCGGGCCATTTTTGTAGATAAAGTTTAAAAATATAAAAAATGTGGGTTTAGAAAAACCTTGTGTGGCATCATTTTTATGTGATGATTTACATGTTCAAGTGGTTAAATATGAGGTCGCCTTGCTAGTGAAATTTGTTTGACATTTTAGCAAATGTGTTGCCTGCTTGCAAAAAGTATGTTAAGAAAAACTGTAAATAAGCTTTTGGTACTAATTAGATAACCCAGTAAACCGTAGTTCATCAACCTTTAAAAAATACAAATTGAAGTGCAAGAAAGATTTTTTTGTCACTACAATTTTGTCCCCCAGTAATCACATTTGTCGCAGTGTGCGTCACTAATTGAGACACATTGCGACGTGTGTCTCCGTATCGCCACATTAAACATAGCTGAAGTCACTTCTGTGGACATAATGGGGATATGAATAACTTTTGTTTTAAGTAATTATTGTCAAGACACGGATTAGCTACTTATTAATTAGATGCTCAGATATTTTGTATTCAAAAATGAATTCTGACAGTCTTTTTGCTATCATGCATGGCTCATAAGTCGATTTTACCAACAAATACCTTTATTATTATCTATTTATTAATAACGAACTTATATTATATACCTCATTGCTGATGACGTAGACATATTTTGTTGCGCTTTGGGTGAATTTGAAAGAATTTAGAATTTGTTATGGTACAAGCATTGGAAATATTTAATCTTTAAGTGTACTACAATATCGCATTGGGTCTAGCCTGTAAGGATATTTGTATGTTTGGAGTGAATAAATAAATAAATAAAATATTTACAGTTTTCACCACACAAAAATTATCGGTTAATATTAGTAACAAATTAACTAGGTATACATGCAATCATATGGTTAAATAACATAAAACTAGACAAAATGAAATTAAACAAAATTAGTTAAATACTAGGTTATGTATGAAGAGAGGGCCTAAAACTAAGCAGATTTTCACCCTCTATTTCGTGCAATAGGTACCCAGTGGCACTATCCTATAAAGATTGCACCCTGATTGCGTAACACACAATCATTCTCAATCTGAATAATTTTGAAGGATGTTGCTAATCCATTGCTTTATATGTTCGAAAATTTTGTCTGCTCAACAACGTAAATAACGCAATGAATATTGTTGAACTGTCAAGATGAATGCCATTGATACTGATAGTGTGTTACGCAATTACCCCGCTGGATAACGGAGTAAAGAAAACTTCGAGACGATTTTATAGGAACACAGCGAAAAGTAATGAGTATCCTACGTAAAAAGCAGTCCTCTACGAGGTCCCCATAAATCGTACCCACCTGATTCCTAAATTTCAATTTACCCAAATTCCGCCACAAATAATCCCGCAAATAACGCGTCTGTGGGTAAAACAAAATGGTGCCTATTCGCCACAACAGTTGCACGACGATTGTAGCCCAACAATTTAAACGTCGACGCCGAATTAGATTTATTTCGTCCCGGGATTTATTGCCAGTCCCGGTGGGATGGCACAACACTACGAATGCGGATATAAGTCAGTTTTCCACGGAATCTGTAATACTTATTGTGACTGGAACTGGAAGTCACGTTTGTCGATGGTCTATTTTTGTTCGGTCGTTTTGTCGTAAATAACTCTTTTGGGGGTCTGTGTACAGAAAAACAGCCTTGGTTTTGAATATCTCAGAATATTCCGTTATATTAGTTGCTTTTCTAGTGGTACACTTGGTTTTTTTTAAAAGGACAAGTTGACATTATTGTATTACTAGTTTCTGCCCGCGACTTCGTCTGCGTGAATTTTGCGCCCGACCCATTGCGTCGCATCCCATCGCTAGCCCGTGCTACTAGTTCATTTTAGCTTAGTGTTCTTTCTGACTTTTTTTCCTTTTGCTCGGGTCTTAAGTCTTCCTCAAGGATTGGAATATCAAATGCAAAAAGATTTTTTTTAATCTGGCTGGTAGATCCAATGATTATTCCGTTCAAACAAACAAGAGAACTCTTCAGATTTATTATTATTATACCTAGTATATATTGAAGAGAATGAATGAAGAACTTCAAGATCCAGATCTTCAACTCGTATAACTTCCAAAACCAAAACGTCAAAACCTGTCCAACCCATCCTTCAACAAACACTGTCTACTTGTCAGTAAACTCAATACATTATCCCGGCACCAAAACGAGCATTTAAATCGACAGGACAGCACACGCGAACCCTTGCTCGGAATCATTTGTCAAGCAAGCAATTCCGAGTCCAGTAACAGGGCTGTTCCAATCGGCTCCCAATCGATTTGTGTCAGTGACTGTTGACAAATTGATAATCGATTGTCCCTTAGCAACGTACAGGATCAATGTGAAATAGGTGATCGTGTTTTGTTTTGTGAACGCAACTAAACCAGTGGGGTAATTGCGTAACACACATACGCAATCGATGATAATGTCTTTCATTTAGACAGTTCTGCCTCTTCCATTGCGTTATTTATATTGTTGAGCAGACGAATTTTTAAACTTATGAAGTAATGGATTAGGAATTTCCTTCAGAACCCTCGGTTTGTGTTTGTGATTGAAAAAGTGTTACGCAATTAGAGTGCTGGTGTCTCGTAGTTCTAACAATCGATTGTTTGTTAGGCAGCTGGGTCAAGGACTTGATACAGAAAGCGGTACTCCTAGACACAGTTTGTACCTACTGTAAGAAAGTTCCTTTTTCTGGAGCCGTGTCCACCCCACGACGGGTAGAACCAGTTTTCGATGTTGGGATACAGTCATTCTATAATTAAATGCAATGAAAAATAATAAGGGATTATTAGAATTACTTTGTGGCACCACTTCTTCCCAGCTAAAGCACTAGAATGCGGTGACGGGCGGGCGTTTTGGGGGACAGTCTTAAGCAATTTTGACGTTTTAAAAGTTCTGGTGCTAAGCCCTATTTGAAAGAAGAACAAAGTTTATTTTGAGAAAAAAATAATCTGCAGATGTTTCGTGATTTAAATAAAAAGGGCCACATTAAAATCATACTGTTTAAATAATATCTCCATTGATTTGATCCTCCGCGGCCACATGATTACATGTAAGTCACGTGCCGCCAGCGCTGGGATCCCTTTAGCAAACAAATAGTGCGAATCCCGGGATTAGGGTGACAATTTGAGCGGATAACACGGGATCGACTCGAGAGCCGCGACCCACGTCGGTAATTTGTTACAATTACTTGCTAGTCCCGCGAAGAGAATTGTTGTAAATTGCATTTGTTTTAAACAGTGTTTTTTCAAGATTAGCCGCCGTTTTCTTTGCGTTTGATTTTTTATTATTGACTTTGTTTTCGAGAGGTGGCCCAGTTATAACGGCCCCGACTTACGACTAGTCTTGGGTTCTCGAACCACGACAGCACCCTAATTGCGTAATACACTATCAATCTCAATCTGAATAATTTTGAAGGATATTGCTAAACCATTGCTTCATATGAATGAATGAATGAATTGCACCGATCCCGGCGTGGTTAAACTAGACTCGATTACTCGAATGAACCCCAAGATTCGCACTAGCTCCTGTAGCCTCATGTTCATGGTGCTATAGCGACCATTGCATATCAAGAAATAGACCCGGAGGCGCGGTAAAGGTAGGGAGGACGTGCCCGTAGGATAGGGAAGGATTTATGAGCCTACCGGATATGCTTCCTAGAGTAAGCATTTTCTAATCCAATGCTTCATTTATGTTCGAAAAATGTGTCTGCTCAACAACGTAAATAACGCAATGAATGTTGTTGAACTGTCAAAATGAAACCCATTGCTATTGTGAAAACTTTAAAGATTTAAATTTTTGCAAATTGTAAAACTATGAATCTAAAAAGGCCCCATCAAAATAAACGGCTAAACCTTTTACAGCTACACTAAACAAAATGTAGCTCCTGTAATTTTAATTAAATAAGAAAATAACTTTTCCCAGCTCGTCTCGCAAAATTACCTCCCAAGGTAACGATCAAGTCCGCTCCGTCCTTCATTACTCCGTCTATTTGCTGTAAGTGTAACTAAAACTAAAGTAATCAACAGTAAACTTCGGGCTCGCCTATTTGAACATATCAAGCGCATAGTGGATCGCCCGACGGGTTAAAGCGGACAAAATTCACTCGACAAAGTGAAATTTCGTTAGCGCACGTTAAGGGCAATAGAGGGGGTAGCAAGGGGGGTGGGTTGTCACTAGAGGGGCGTTTTCCATTTCACGCTCCGTTCGCCGCTGATGACACCGCATTCCGGCGAGCAAATGGCTCGACAAATGAAGAGAGGGCGCAGCCGCGGACACGCCCTGCCACGTCATAACTGTCACTTGGGCTAAAGGGCGACTTTGCTCCCGTTTCCACTGAAAGCCTCTGTACTGACAAATTGATTCGATTTAGACCCGTTGCCCTTGTCTTATAGACGTCGAGCACCCCTTTAATTAACGCCGATACAGTTAAGTGTGTGTGTTGACTTGTAGGAACTGTACAAATTACTGTATACGGATGTTTGCCTTCGTGACCAAACGTGATGATGAACAATGGAAAGTTTAGTTAAGGAGCGCTATCATTGTTGTAAGTAGAAAGACGTAGAATTATTTCTCCAAGCCAATTATTCTTTTCGCTCTTAATTGTTGGCTATAAGCTGTTTTGTAACGTAAAAAACGGGCTATCTAATCGTGGGTAATTATTTAGAAGAATGGAAATTAAATTTATTTACAAGTCGTGCCGTTCGAGGTATGAATGTGGCTGTTATTTTCGTTTTAAGTGTCGTTTATTATATTAATTTGTTTAATTGACAACCGCTAATAGTTACACGTGAAGAAAATAGGTCAAAGAATTGATTAGGTCCAAACGTAATTGGTTTTCTGTTAGTTTTTATAAAGAGAGTTATAAAAATTCCATGAAAAATTAAGTAGCTGCTGCGTCGTTATAACAAGAATGTCTAATAAAACATCCATTAGCGATCGGTATTTGTGACAATTGTTCCGTAACTGAGTATCGTCGGTGTTTTCTTGTGTTGCACGATTGTTAAGCGTCGCTCGTGACAACTGTCTCCACCTTGCAACCGGTTGTGATAAAAACGTTTCTTTTTGTCCACCTGAGCGCGATGTGTAACACTGTGCGCGTGCTTCTGTTTGAGAACACGAAGATACTAATGTTATGAAGCAAGTACATTGTATACTTGGTGTATTGTGGGAATCCATTACAAGATACTTAAGTATGTTTTTGCTTACCTTACTTAGTTAACTTGAAATGGACATTATTTAAGTTTTGAGTTAGTTTGACGATAGAATGGCTTAAACTGAAATTACTTCTGAGGATGTTAAATTTTAACATAGGTATATTTTGATGAATGCATAATGTTTTTTGAACCTACTATATATAATATAACTGGCTTTTTATGTGATGAGTATTCTTTAAGTAAGTTTCATAAAAATAAAACGTGTAATATTAATTAAAAAACAAGTTTCAGGCCCAGACGGAGATGGCAGGATGAGCTGAACTCCTTTAACAAGAACAGCGGGGTAATTGCGTAACACACTATTAGTAGCAATGGGTTTAATTTTGACAGTTCAACAACATACATTGCGTTATTTACGTTGTTGAGCAGACACATTTTTCGAACACATGAAACAATGGATTGGCGATATACTTCAAATGATTCAGATTGAGATTGTTAATGTATTACTTACGCAATTTGGATGCTGGTCCTTAGCAGCTTTTAAAAGAGAGAAGTGGTAAGATAGTAAGGAGGCCTTTGCTCTGCAGTGGGACATCACAGACAAGTAATAATAACATTATTATGGTGCTTCCTCATCTTTTAAAATTGTCTAAGGGCCCTCTGCGAGTTGGCTTTGGCCCCTCATACGCCTTCCAAAGGTCTGGGGCCCGAAGGTCCCGAGATATGTCAAAGGGATTTTTAAAATAATAATAAACACGTTTCAAAAGTCATATTCTGTGTTGAGGTATACATTATGAACACCTAAGCTAAATTGATTTATTTTTGACAAAAAAATCACAATAGAATGTCAAATGTCAAGCCGTTGCCATTTTTGATTATAAGTCATGGTCGTGAGCGTGACCCGTAAAATTATAAAAAATTGTTTAAGTAGATAGGTACCTAGGTACCGTCCTACCTATAGGTATAAGCATTTTTTTATAATTATTTTTATTTTTAGACTAAACCTAAAAACCTATCAATTTAATCTTAAGTCATTTTAAATGTTAAGTTGCAGTAAATATTGTTTTAAGTAAACTTCAACTTTCTTTTCATTTCCATTAGAAAATCAGAGAAAATCGTAAAATTGTGAATGTGAGCGAGAAGTTAAGTTGGTCGTAAGCGATTGCCTGCAACTATATTTGCATTAACTATTCAAATAGTTGCTGGTCGTAACTATAACTCATAATAATGTTGATGGCTATTTGGCTGAAGTCTTAAGGTTGTCGGTTCATACAGTATAAACAAATTAGACATAGCAAAAAAAAATGCAAATCTGCAGATTTTCCCGGTGTATCAAAACAACGCGTTCACACAACAAACTAGTTCCGAAGCCACGTTTGAATTTAAATTTCGAAATGTCATTGACAGTTTTCGGAGCACAATGCTTCGTTCAAATTGCCTGTGTAACTAGCCAGCCAGTAGCTAGCTGTAACTAATACATAGATATCGTCAATCAACGAATAAGTTTTTCCGTTTCATAGAACAGGTGACAATTGCTACCGTTCCGCTTACTTCATCTTATTATGTAAAACCGCATTCCTTTGCTAGTCGTTTTGTATTTTATTATGTGCGTCATTGACAAGCGATGTTCGATCTGGTACTCTGCGGGGTGTACCTTTCCTGCACAGAGCACGCAGACGCCTCGGCGGCTGCTGCTAGAGGTGACGTTGTCAACACTTTACTTAAAAACCAAGCATGCGTCAGTGGGTATTACCGTTTACTCGCACTACGACACATTATGACGTCTACGAATGACAGATTTGACTGGCGGTCAGTGATAGAAGTATTACGCTCAACGCATTTTAGTCATTACGATTTTTTTTCCTTTTGGCAATTATTGCCAATTCTATTACAGGCAGTCCGTCCGTCCTGTCAGTTTTAGAGTTTAGCGGATTTGATCTTTGTTAGTTGTTAGAATTGTCGCACAGGAACGCATTCTCTCGATGGCCGGACTCTAGACTCTGCCCATTCCGAGCTCTGTACTTTCCTGTGACGGTACAGGTGCATGGCATGGAACGACGGTGATGTCGTGGAACGCGGCGATATCATCTGTCATTTGATGTGATTAGTGACGCTCGTGTTTTATAGTCTGTGCTCTGGATTCCGAGGTTTATTTATGTACTGAGGAGCATATAAATTAGTTCGGGGAACTAGGTTTACAATAATGTTGTTTCTTTTGGTTTGAGGGGTTTAGTTGGATTGTTTACGCGCTGTGACAATCGTTTAAAGAAGACTTTCTTTTTTATTCTGTAGCCAGTCCATAGGACATTTGGGACAAAAAAGAAAGATTTATATAGATAGGTTTTCTTGTGGAGACCTCGTTACGTTTAGACACTACTGCGTCAAGATAGTTACTTATAAATAATAAAGCTGAAGAGTTTGTTTGTTTGAACGAGCTCTCTGAAACTACCAGTCGGATTTAAATAAACTCCTTTTGCATTTGATAGCCCAATTCTTGAGGAAGGCTATAGGCTACTTAAAATCACGCTAAGACACTTAGGAGATGAGCAAAAAGAAAAAAAAAGAAGTAGGCGATGCGATGCGACAGGATTGGTCAGGAAACAAGAAATTTCACGCGGACGAAGTCGCGAGCAGAAGCTAGTTTATAAATAAAATGCAAACCAAACGGTAAAATCCTCTACATTACTCTTTAACTTTCTTAAACACCCAATAAAACAACGAATACTCTATTTATAACAACATAAAACAACGCATGTAAACTGTAATTACATTTCAGCTTCAGTCTTGAGCTGAAAAATGTCCTCGCAGTGACATTTGTTATTACCGAAGCATAAACGAGCGACGCGACGGGTCGTCGTAAGTGGCGGTAATAACGCTTCGTGTATTTGATGTGTGGAGTTGATGAAGAAAAATGTTTTCTTTGTATGTTTTTTAGCGCATGGCACTCGTGTGTTGCAGCTGAAAATCAACGTCAGGTGGTACACCTTGTGTTGTCATCATCTGACATTATGCTCAGCTTTTTTTTATCGCTGAATGGGCCCGCTCTTGACCTCGATCACGCCTGATGGAAAGCGATGGACGAGGTCTATGATGGAGCGAGCGTGCCCAGATGATACCTAAGGCACTGGAACTCCCACGCATCGACGAAACACAGCAGGCTGCTTGACGCCGGAGTCCGGTGGGAGGGAGGGAACTGAGGCCCTTATGGTATGATAATCTTTGTTCTCTATTTTTTATAGTTTTATGGCGTATTTTTTTTGCTGTAATGCCAATAAACATTTTTCTTTCTTTCTTTTTCTTTATGTGGGTTGGAGGAGAGTTTGTGTTTTGTGTAATACTAGTATTTTTGACAGATTGAGACGGAAGAATGCGAACGTTCTTAAAGATCGAAGAAGAAAGAAGTTCTTCTTATTATACGGGAATTGCCATTTTGATGTATGAACGTAAACGAAGCATAATGAGTATATAGATAAGAGTTCGTATAAGTAGCATGTGTCAGAATACTCGTAGAGGCTTTGTTTATTAATATGATCGTAAAAATACCTAGGCATTTGTAGTTAGCATCTCATAAACACTATCCCGCTACGGAAAAACATTTGAATGACAAACATAAAATGGTGGTTGTGATGATAATTTGTATAATAATAGCATCACCATGACAATGCTTACTTTAGCCATAAAAGTTAATAGGTACCTACCTAATATTTCATGTTATTCCTCCTAACACTCTAAATTGTTAAAAACAATAGAATAATAATTATTATTATGTACTATACTACAGATGGCTTACGGTATGTATGGAGAAGCCTAAATGTCTAGCTATATAGCTTGTTGGAATAACACCCAACTAAAACTGGGTTCGAACCCACGCAGGCGCTTTACTTTGTGTCAATTATTTCATCACCACTGCTCTCAAAACGGCGAAGGAAAACATGGTGAGGACACCGGCATGTCCTGGAACCAGAATTCGAAGACATTGGCATCTTACCAACTCGCACTGTGCCCGCGTAGTAGAATCCGGCCCACTCCCTCTCGGAGAGAGGAGGCCTGTGACCCAGCTGTGAGAACATTAAGTATAGGCTGATAATAGTATAGATCTCTCGTTAAAGAGTAGTATATTCCTTGGTATAGATAGATGATAGAGTCAACCCTAACATCCGCAGAGCATTTGCCGCGATCATTTCACTAAGATAGCACAGATCTCAAGATTTAAATGTAAGATATATTTCTGAACCATCTGTTAACATGGTGTATTTTCAGTTCCACCATTTTGAATACAGGAATAAATTACTTGATCAAAACGATTAATGGCTGCGTGGGTAGGGAAGTAATTGGACATTGAACTGACAAAATACGACACTATGATTGTCATCTCTTTATGTCTACTCATTTTTTTATTAATGGTCAATGGAGGATGTTGTCAACGTTTATTTTCCAGTCGGTGAAGCTTTGGGTTTCTTATGAAAGCGGTGAACGGTCACACAATATCGGCTGTCCAAATACATAGGTTCGAATACAGCATCCTAATTTTGAAGGATATTGCTAATCCAGTGCTTCAAATAGGTATTCGAAAAAAAACCTGCTTAACAATGTGTACAGCGCAATGAATGTTGTTGAACTGTCAAAATGAAAGCCATTGCTACTGTTAGTGTGATACGCAATTACCCCGGTGGTGAAGACAGATTTTTAGATTATAATTAGACGAAACCGCTTTCCAAAGAAACCATAGATTGACTTCTCCACGATCGCGCTATTTTCTTTTTTTTTCCCGCGTTTTTCTGCATGTGGTCAATATTTTTAATATTTTAATGGCCAACGAATGTAGGGGATAAAATGCCTTTCATGAGGCTATATTAGGGTGGTCCTTTATAAGCTCCAACAAAGCTTGAATTTACCATAAAAATAACTGTTCATTCTATTTATTTAATAATTTCATTTCATTTAATCTCATAAAAATGGAAATCCCTTAATTTCAAAGAAATTGCTCATGATTGCCATAAACAAAAAAAAAAAACATTATTTTTATGGCAAGCACAATAAACTCGGCGAGTATGATTGTTGGCTGTATAAATAGTCCCCTTTGCCATGTGGGTGTGACAAATATTATCTTTTACAGTACATTGACTCGCACAAGTGTGTGTTTATTCACACTCGGGAAGCAAATCAGATGAAAACTGATTTTTATTGTCGGTCAACGACATTTGATGGAGTTTGATGACAATTTATGGAAGACTCTATTCTATTCTATTTTTTTAAGGTTCTGGCTCCATCGGTAAATGGAAGACTCTTTAGGAACTAATTGATTTTGACAAGTGATGGGGACAATGCACAAATGTAACTGACAGAATGTAGCTGCAAATTGTTTTCTTGGAATATGGTGGCTCATTCATAAAGGTTGATATAAATAATTTCCAAACAAGTATGTATTTGATGTCATTGTGTTATTAAAAATAACATAACATAATATTACGCCTGTAATTCCCAAAGGCTAAGGCAGAGGTGTAGGTATTAAGTACTTAGGTACAGGTAATAGACCTACATTTGACGTGTTACATTTAAGTAAGTCTCATGTAATAGGGGGCGAGTCTATTGACATTAACGGGGCACGAATCAAGATTCCAGGCTGTTACTGAGAAATTCCCAATGAAAGAACCCAATAATACTGCGCGACCTGGGTATTGAACCTTGGACTCCATGCTCAGCAGCAGCGCTTGCGACCACTAGAACAACGATGCAGGTGACTTTAATTACTAATGCGTTAATTGATGATGGTGATTTTTTAAAATAAATCTATGCCATATCAACTGCCTAACCTTTTCCCAACTATGTTGGGGTGCGCTTCTAGTCTAACCGGATGCAGCTGAATACCAGTATTTTACATGGAGCGACTGCCTATCTGACCTCCACAATCCACTTATTGGGTAATCTATGTCATAAAATAAAAATTATATCAATGAGAAAACTATTCAATCCACCTCATATCCTAAAACTATTACCGACCAGCAAAAATACCGCACACATTTTGTTTATGGGCTCAATAAATTTCCTATTCACGGAGTTTTCGCAATAGATTCCCTGGATCATAAAGCCGCGGGTACACAGGCGCAGTCCTGCCGCTCGAACGCGCGAGGACAATCGCGACCGCGGCACACAATACAGGGTTATTCTGTCATTTTCCAAACCACTACGCTATAGGGTTTTATACGCACATTTGTACGTAAGACTGGATTGTGATTGGTTATTCGTTGTGTGTAATAGTTTTATGTTTGTTTTTAGTACTTTCTATAGTGTGTTTTTTTAGTATAATCGTTAGTTTTTCTTTGGTAAATTAAATGTTTTGTTAGGGGTTGCAATATAAGATTAATAAAATTAAATCAGTATTACTGATTTTAATGCAAAAACTTTTAATTGTGGTTGCAATTTTACACGATTCTCGTGTAGATAGGTACCTACAGTCTCTAAGTAGTTCTACTCTAAAGCTACTTTCACATCCTTCCTGCAATTAACATGTCCATCAAAGTCCCTAACAATTCGTCGTTGGTCACAAACATTGGCCCAACCTTGGCAATGCGTACAAGTCCACATGCATGACAGATTAAGATCTGTCCGCACAACATTGTGTGTTTGTGTCCACACGCAACAGATGTAATAACTGATAATACCATTGCTGAGCATATACCGCTTGATAATTGAATGAGCATGTTTTAGATTCATTTCGTTTTATCTGTTTAGAAATAATTGTTACTTATATAACATGAAACGATTGAACAATACATTAATGTGCTGCACTTTGAAATGCTATCATGACTTCTGCATGATAACGCCTACCTGTTTTATTGCTGGCAAATGGTAGGACAGGACGATATACCTATTGTTCAAGGGCAACATGCTATTAAATTAAGCCTATAGCTTTCGAGTTCTGCTGTACCTGTATATTTATATTACATGCTTCAATTATAAAAGTGCACCCATTTTTTCTGGGTGGCCAACATTGCAACAGCAATTTATTGAACTCTAAACACTTATTTTTACATGAAGTAAACCCCATTTAAACTTCACCATCAACCCAGAGTTTATAAACATTAATTACAGAAAAAAATATGTCAATTAAATGAACCAAAAAGCAGCAAAAAATCACATTACAACTGGTCCCCATCCATACCCAAACTTAACAAAACGCGCAATCGTGTCGAAGCGTACCGAATCACCCTTCCGTCGCTACAACATTAGCACAGATTAGGGGCTTCCACCAATGTTGTCTTTAGCTAAATGAGTTCTTGCCTAACACCCTACACATTGCGTAGTGCCCTTTACATCTTTGCATGTTTGTTCAAGCATTAGCAGCATTGAAAAGCTTCACAATTGTAAAGCTCGCTAAGTGTGAATGATATTGCGAAATAATTCGGGGCTTTGTTCAGGAGTGCATAAAATTGAATTCTGTTCAATAAAAGTATTGACGCAAGTGTTAAGGTTGCTGTTAATTAAATTCTCGCACTGTTTATGTTTAGATTAAGTGTTTTTTCTTGTGTGTTTATGATTAACAATAGAAACTTTATCTGTTCCTGATTTCTTGTGATTATTGTTTGTGTGTTAGTTAGTTTACTTAGGTATCTGTAATACGATACGGTATTTAAATAGATTTAAGTAAAATTACATTCTTTTAGGAAAACAACAGATGTAGGTAAGGTATCTACTAAAATATTTTTAATATCGTTTTCTTTCACCTTTTTCCTAGCTCTTTGCCGTTTTCCGACATCGTAAACTTATCCTCAACGAAAACCAAATAAAAATTAGTTCCGTGCACAATCACAGTCTGGGCTACAATTAGGGTAGTTACGTGCCGTTTCGCCGTCGAGACGGTCGCGTGTCGAGCTATCGCGCGTCCGATCGCGCGTAAACCGCGCGGCTGCACGACATCGCCACAAATCACTGGAATTAAGAACTAGCCCTCATTAGCAGCTATATTTTAGAAAGAAACAACGAAACGAGGACATAGTTTGTGTCGTGTGTTCCTTACATCAGAATATATTGGTGGGTTGGTCATAAATAAAGTGACTACGCATGAGAAATGGGTTGACTAATTGAATTTATGAAAAATTTTGGTGCTTTAAAATTTTCTTTGAAATTTTTCTAGCTATGTTCTGAAAATTGTTCAATTATGTGTGTGAAACGATTATTTGAGATTTATTTTGAATTTAGTTTCAGATCTACCTATTTCAATAAAGTGCATCTTTCAGTACCTACCTATACCGTGTCTTAGGCTTCCCACAAAATTTTCAAAAAAGGTTTTTTTTTAAAGAAACATCTCAATAAATATCAATTTATAGGAAGCTTAAGGGCTTTAGAAGTAGCCGACCAACCGATGCGTATATTGGCTGATTAATGCGGCAGCGGCGTGCAGCATAGCGGCAATAAACGGAACAACAACACATTGTGCACCTCCCACTGTACACAAAACGACTTTTTCAACGTCCTACTCAAATATTAGGCCGGACACACACCGCCCGAAAGAAAAAACAGATAACGAGTTGCACTGCTACCGGTCAAAGCAGCCGCCCGTGCCGCCGACCAAGTATGGGCGGGGCGCGTCACGCATAAAACAAACTGAGGCGACGCGTGCGACCGGGACAGAGCGACACCACGTCCACGCGCCATACGAGACAACAACAGCCCGGTGCTACACACACCTAATTTAAAACTCGAAAATAAATTGATGGTGAGTTCAAAACAAACAGATATGGCTGACAAAAAAGGACGGCCCCATACGAAATCTTCATTAGCGAGCGAGCTAGAACAAGGGCGCCGGCGAACGTTCCTAATTTAAAAATATCGAAAGCAATCGCGACGGTGATTCGACATTAATACGGGTTTTATAAAATTCTCATTTCTTACTCATTCTCCGGTGATGATTTTTAATAAAAGGGAAACAAAACAGTATGACGGTGCTGAATCGCGTTCGTAATGAATGAGCTGTGGTTATTAGCAAATTGAGGCCGTTAAAATGAAATTATCTCTCAGTAGCTTCGTTTCTGACGTAATTAATGGCGTAATAAATCTGTGGAAATCTAGTGAAGGATTAAATGAGCCTGTATCGTAGAGGTAAATCGATAAACTTTTATTTTTACGATACATTTGCTGCAGACTAAATGAAGCTAGACCTAACCTCTTTATTTATAAACGTATCTTAAAATCAAGATAAGTTTAAACGTCAAAAATGTATAGTTAAACAGTCGCAAACCCTTAAGCACCTATTCTAAATGATACTTTAAAAACTCAGACCGTTTATTTCGTATTAACTAATATGATTTAGGTTAGAAAAGTTTTGATCATACTTTTCAAATCAGTGGTCTTCCCTTTTTACAATGAGGCACTGGTATTGAATACATTTTATTAAAAAGCTACGAGTAGGTAAGTAGGTACTTATTATTATCATACGGGAATTCTTCAAAGTTACTGGTGTTGAACAGAAAAACACGGAAAGCACGTATAAAAATACGGACGTCTTCATCACAAAAAAGTTCGCGTGGTAGAACTTTATAACCTTTTTTGCATCGCACTTGAAATGTCAGAAAAAAATGGAGATAAGTAACTTTTTCCCGCTCTTTCTCTTTTTTGCCGTGGGTTGGCGCCAATATTTTGACAGACGCGCAACGAGCCAACACTAAACAGACGCCGATGTTGCCATCATGTTATGAAATATTACTAAGTGGTAGTTTTGATAAGCGGCCTTTTTGCCGGCCCGCCTGTGTGTACTCCCTTGATCTTAATGTAATGGCCATTATTTGATTTATTGGACTATTATTGTGTAACGTAAGTTGATTTATATGCAGTAAGTGAGAAGTGTATCTAAGTAAGGTACTACATACAAAAAATATGTACGGGATACTTAAAATGTAATTACATCTTGGAACAAAGAATGGCTGCTCATAGCTGATTCATCTGTAATAAATCTGCATTATTACATCTATTACATCATATACTTAACGAGTACCTATCAAATAAAATTAAACACAGTTATAAATGCTCATGAATAAGTAACGTTTCAAAATGTTTTGTAACTAAAATACGTAATAATACTGGGTAATTAATAAGCCTTCAAGCTGGTATTGTTAAAATCAAAATTTATTGTTTCAAACGCTATAAAAACCGTTGTCAAATATAACACTAGTTTCCTAAAACAACGCATAAATTAATGAGGGCCGTTCAAACATGCCACCCACTGCATCTGCGCAAAAAGTGCGGAAACAATATGTCAGAATGTCAAGACAATACATTTTATTGCACAAGTGTGTTGACTTTAGTTGAAAAACAAAAGCCAAGGGTCACGACCATGCGACCACACGTACGCGTTACTCAGAAGTTTTGACAACTACCCGTTTTTCTTGGTTAACAGAATTGGACAAAGTTTTTTTTGGGTATACTTTTTTGGAATTGATTGACCTTTTTTGACGTTATACAGCAGTGAGTAAATGGAATAATTTAAAACTGCTGTAAAGGGAAAACATAAATTCCTTCTTACTCAAATTGTGACAACACTTTAAACTAAGCAGACAAAGCACAAACATTTTATTATGATTAAATTAAATAAAACAGCCATGTCTAGAGAAAGAAACACTAAAAACAAAAGAAAAAAGAAAAACATCTTTTATTTCCAATCCGACAAATCAATCCTCTCGAACAGAACTCTAATGCCACACAAGAGAAACCGCGGCATAAAGCAAAGAGTACATCGATAATAAAGAGCTATTCGCTGCGTTTAATGACGGAACATCTTGTTCTACCGGCAAATTGGTAACCCGACCCCGTGACCCGTGTGTGGCCGAGAGGGGCCCGAGATCTTAATGTGCACGCGGCCTTATGATGTGGATAGTGAATGGGAAGCTTTAGATTTTTGTTTCGTGTTTTTTGAAGATGGTACTTATTAGAGACGTTGGTGTTTAGTTGCTACTTTGAGCTGATAGGTATATTAATACGTTTTTTTTTTTAATAATCAGCATCGCCATAATACAACGTAGCAATGCTGCCAGGCTTTTGGGCACTTTTCCTGTTGACAGCGATGCGTTTGAATTTTTTGATGCCCTATGATTCTTTTCCTTCTTTTTTTTAAGCATATAGGTAAGTACATAGGTATTATTAATATCTATTATTTTAAGTCGGTTTGGTTATATATTTATGTAAATACAAATAAATAAAACATAAATAAAACTAGAAAAATAAAATAAATTATGAATTCTTGAAAGTCTTGAATTTGAATCAGAAAGTTACTGTTTGCGTTTTTCGTTGGTAGGTATTTAAAATTTTGTGTAGCAGAGGATTTTGTATGGAACTGTTATTTTGAAGCTTTGCTGTTAACGAAAAAATTAAAATAAATTCTCTCCAAAGATTTTGCTTCAGCAATCAAAAATACTGACAGAATTTCTAGAAAATTAGGAGTAGAAAGATATCCATTTCATAAAACAAAAATGGATAGCATAGCAATCACGTATTATTCTCCACAGTTTCATAAAACAAAACACTAGTGGGTACATTAGCAGCGGGTGTGTGTTGCATACATCAGGTAAGAAAAGTCGGCATATCAATTAGTATGTTGTAATGAAGGAACAACTTCGAGTAATGAGATATAACTTGATACGCCAGGAATACCAACCCTTGTGCTTGCCACAATTTAAAGAAGTTAGCGTTAGCTTGTGTTGTAACGAGTTTTAATATCAAGAGAAAAAAAAAAAAGCATGAACGCGCTATTATTTTGTTTCAAAAGTGATACTGGCTGGTGATAAAACGCTACATACAAGATTCAATTGGCGCGAAAAATTGGAACTAACGCCGCTATCTTGTTTTGTCAATATAATTTCTTTGAAAATACTTATTTGTGAATAAGTATTTATCAATAATTCCCTTCTGTCAATGTTATCTACTATATTGAATAGTCATGCAAATAAGTTAATAGGACTACTTCAAAAATTAGTTATCCTGATTTCATTAGAAATCAGGATAACTAATTTTCATTCATTGTTCCGTGGACATTAGTCCACGGAACAATGAATAAAAAAGGACATTGGCCGCCTTCGCCGAAGGACCGGACACTAATGGTTGATATTAAATGTCATAATAAAGTGCTTTAAGTACCTAAGCTATTAAGTTAACAATCAAGGAGACAGTAACTGATGTTACAATTACCAGTATAAGTATGTATTCATTTTCAATAAACTCAAAGGTTTAATTTAATCAAACTCAACACAAAAAACAGTTCTTCAAAATTTCTAACTCCTCCATGTCCATACATACTAAAACAAAATAAACTAATCCTCCATCCGCTATTACCCTATAAACGAAGCACGTGTGTTATTTAAACTCTTGTATTATTTGTATCTCAAGCACATGTAATTTATGCAAAAGTAGGTAACCTTTACAAACGGGGAACATCGTTAACTCGCATCTTTGCTAACGATTATTATACTAGGTATTGGCAGTAATTGGGTTTGTTACTGCGTTCCCATACGGGTCCGTCAGGGTTACCAGTGAAAAAATTATTCGAGGTAAAGGTGAAAAATGGAAACATTTTGTTTGATAGATCATCTCGTAAAATGTAGTTTTTATTTCCTGATTTATAGTCCTTTTTCTGTTAAGTAAAAAAACGACAGAAAAAAATACACGTCTAATTTTTTGCTAATATCTAAAAGAAATGAAAAAACCTACTGAGGATTAATTACTTAAAACACATGGCTGTCATTACCGTCATACTTAACAAACTGCAATAAAAACAACAATACGTAATAAAAACCGTAAAAAATAAACTTTTAAACGTTGAACATCGTTTCTGTTAAAACGGCAAATAAAAAAAACTAGTTCACGACAGCCCTTATTATCAAGCGTGCGTGTCAGAAGTCAGCCATCTTTACGATCAAATTATGTGACGTAAGCACGCGAACTCGGGAACTATACTTAGCTTGGATGTTGATTCACGTAGGTAATGCATACATTGCTCTTTTAAAATAAAAGACGCTTTCAACGTCCTTAATAAGCCAACAATGCATGTGGGAGAAGGCCATTATCTTGGACCTAATTAATTGATCTGCATTTCTTACTCGCTGCCACTTAGTAATTAAAATTATAATTTTTAAATTCTTCTCTTAGTCATTTAATTTCCGTAAAGGGACTTGGTGTAGAACATCTTTTCGATAATGTAATATGACTTAATTATGCAAAGATATACATACATATATCAACGCTTTACGCGTTTATTATAGCAGTAATTAAATGAATTAATGAAGCAATTATCAATATAACGTTAATTTTGAAATGTGCATTTCCATAAAATAAAGTAGGTAAAAATAAATAAACATATACTTCTGCTTTTGTTGAGGGTAGGTTGACAGTAAGTAATTTAAAGTATGGCTGTTGCCAGATTGATTCACTAAATTTTGGTTGAAAGTCGAAGAAATTAAAGAAAACTCGACATTGAAGGATTCGTCTTTATGTTTGCACGATTCAATTTCGTTGATTCAAATGTTAGTTCATCCAAATTGAAAGGCACATATGCACGTATAAAATAAAGAATAGCAATAGATATACCTACACGGGTAACGGGTGATCCGTTGTATATGTATACATAATGGGCTGTTATTTTGTAGGTTAATTAAATAGACACATACTAACAAGACAATTGTTAAATTGTGAAACTGGAAATAAAGATTTATATTTTATGAATTCCCAGAATATGGGTAAGCCAGACAGCGTGATTTTATAATACTTACAATTTATTAAAAACATGTTTATTTATAACTCAAACTATTGATCATAACAGAATCTCTATTCGACAAATTATCGAGCCAGTATAAATTATATTTATTTACAGTACAACATGGATGTGCTAAAATTATATTTTTATTGACACTAACTTATATCATAGCTGTAGTGTTGTTGGCAAAATTCAAACAGAAGGCCAATTCTCGTAACTTAAAACGTTCAAAATCTCGTCGCAGTCTCATCTCGGCGACAAAAAAATGTCAAGAACTTGTCAAAATGTAGGGAAATTACATGTATTTTTGACAGATTGAGATTGAGATCAGACTGTGAACGTTCTTAAAATTACGAGAATTGCCCCTCAGGTGTTTAATATTTATATTTAAAAAAAAAAACGATTTCTGGGTCGTGCTAAGTGTTTCTTTATGAAGCTCGGGGACTGGACTTGTGTCCGGTTGATGGTAACAGGCTCGCTCCCTATTACACAGGACTTAAACATATCTGGCAAAATGTGGGTGTATTATAGGTACATCTCTGCCTGACCCTTTGGGAAAACGTAACATATTTTATGTTAAAAAAAAATGTCAGATCGAAAGTTCGCTCCAAAATACTTACGACATAATAATCTATAATCAGACGGCAATAAACTCTACTTAGCTCAAGCCTAGACGCATTCCTTAATAAGCAGCCATATTTTCATTATCATAATCATTGTTTAATACACGGTTGTATTGAGCAGCCGCACACATCCACAATTAAATGTCGTTACCCACGGCTAAGCACCTTTAAGCACAATGTTATTAGTAGCACATTAATAATGGTGAAGAGAAAACTAGCCGGTTAGGGATATAAGAATGCTTTATAAATTGTAAAAAATTTAGTTATACTGAAGGACTGTCAACAAACTAAGAAAACTAAACTCTGTGTTTTAATTTGCTACACATTATTTAGTATAGCTATCATTTTGGTCTTAGCAAATATAAAATCAGTGTTACGACAACTGGACGTCGTTGGTGTTTTTACACGGTTTTTAGGAAGAAAAAACATTTTTTTTTGTTCCTATTAACACAATCGCCCATAACCCTTTTTATCTATGCAATTTCTATTTTTCCGACTACGGTTGTCGAGTGTTCTTTGTGGATCGATGGAATATTTCTGTATCTTATTATTCTTTAATTTTTTCCAATAATTTTACTGCTTAGTGTATTTATATTTCCAAAGGCTGATTTGACTAAAATATCTACTTGGATACTATAAACCGGTGTCTTTTTGAGCACCCCACGCAATTTTTTCTGATAGTATTTTATTGTTTGTGCGGTGAATTATTATTGTGTGTGGTTTACCAATAAATTAACATGAATTCCATAATATTGATGTCAATGTCATAATAAAAAACATCCTTTAGTTATCGACAACCTTAAGAAAAGAGTTTTGAATAATTTCTTATTATAAAAGAACGTTCCATTTTTATTAAAACTAGGCGTGTTTCGCGGTTTTTTTTTATTACCGACCGCGACGCGTCGATCCTTTTTTGAGTGTTCAAAAGCCCCATTCGCGGTGGAATCCTGGTGCACCTTTAGCTGGCAACACTAGCCAATATGGCGAAGGACTTAAGGCTAAATTAAATTACCTTCACAATTACACGCTCCACTACACGTAATTGGATAAAGAGGAGGTATATTTTTATTGACCAGCGTCCTTAAGTAGGTATAATTAATATGACCTCTGAGGAAAATATTATATTTTTAAACTTATTCCGTTAATGCGCTGTGTTAATTGATTGATGTTCGAGTTTTTTGTATAATTATGAACTTTCTTGCTTCCTCGTTGGAGGTTGTATATTAAAACTTAAAAAACATTACGTCTGTTTCCTTAAAGGGTTAGGCAGAAGTGTACGTATAGTAGGTACACGACGACATATCAAGCTATAAATTTCCAGTTTTAGCTGACCTCGCATTTTCTAGGCTTTTCGTACAACGAGAAGTCAGATTATACTGGAAATAAAATGTATATATTGATATGTCGTCGTGCGTACACCCAAATTTCGGTTGTACAATGTACAGACGCCTGGCTCAAGCTACCCGAAACTGTCAAATTTTCCCGATCAACTTTGAACCTTACGCTTTAGCGCTAAAGTTGAAAATCTATTAAAGAAATTTGACAGATTGTAGTAGCTTGATGTGCTGGTGTCTGTACTAGGGGGCTAGCTAATGGCATCAAACAGGCAGAGATACAGACTCCGGGCTGCTCATGAAAAGTTCCTAATGGAAAAACTCAATATCACTTTGTCCGGCCTGGGAATTGAAGCCCGGGACCTCATGCTCAGCAGTAGCCAACGAGGCAGGTTGTATCTTAATGAGTTAAATATGTCTGAGGAAATGAGGGCCCGTAGGAAAATAAAAGTACCTCATTATCATTATATACAGGAAGAAGATAAACTGGCTTTACTTACTTAACTAGATGTTATAAACTATATAGGCTAACTGCTTCCTTATTCATAAAACCAAGCATCTTTAAACGGTTTATAAAGAGTTCTTGTCGTCCTCATTTTCATAGTCACCAGTATCATAGTTCATTGATGACAGACCTGTCTATAGACATTTCCGGTGTTGAGACAAAGCTGAAATGTCTCACGTGCCTTTAATTTCATTCGCAGTAGTACCCATAATCCTTTAAACTGGAACACATTAAAAGTATACAACTGAAGTAGGTACTAGTGGGGTAATTGCGTAGCATAGTAATAGTAGCATTGGCTTTCATTTTGACAGTTCAACAACATTCATTGCGTTTTTTACGTTGTTGAGCAGACATATTTTTCGAACATATGAAGCAATGGATAAGAAATATTCTTCAAAATCATTCTGATTGTGATTGAAGGTGTGCTACGTAATTAGGGTGCAGCTTATGGAATGCCACAGGCAATTAAATCGCACCGTGTATATCAGGCAGTCAGGGTTTACTTACGGTGTTTAGTACTAGAAATTGAGTAGTAGATAGGTACTGCCCTGCGAGATAATTTCGTAACACACTATCAGTAGCAATGGCTTTCATTTTGACAGTTCAACAACATTCATTGCGTTATTTACGTTATTCAGCAGATTTTTTTTCGTACATAATTATGAGCAATCGATTAGCAATATCCGTCAAAATGATTCCGATTGTGATTGATAGTGTGTTACGCAATTACGGTGCTGGGTTAGCTCCTTTACAAAAGACCAAAGTCTATTTAAATCTGTTATTTCCACTTATACGAATTTCAACTTTACATTAGTTTAAATTAAGTTGATTTTAGAATGGCTGGTAGGAACTTTTGAAAAAGACTTTTCCAAAAAAGTCATTACAATGTTTAGAAGTTGTAGCGCAAACTGGACTTTAACAAAAATACACATTTGCTTACATGTTTGGTAACTAAAACTTGAACGCAGTATATATATTCTGCACAGTCGATATATTCTGCATTTCTGCCCTTCATAAACCTACTCACTTAGTAATATTGTATCATCATGTTAATATATTTGACTCCTGAAACCTGACATCCATTTGCCTTCCGACCTAGCACACAATTGTGCGCAGACGCCTGACCCGCCTCATTGTTGTTAAGTATACAAAATTACAAGTAAAATTATATGCTGCCAGTTATCTACTAGGCTAGCTAACATATTAAATTACCTAAGTATCTGTATTGGAACGTTTAGCTTTAGCTTTTACTTACCTAATTATTCTGCAGCAAAGATATTTAAATACTTATAAAATATTTCTGTAACCTCATTAAATAATAAATACTTAAAAAGATTTTTGTAAAATCAACGATTTTTTGTGTTCAACGATTTCTCTGAAATGTCGCAGTTTAATCCTAAATCGTAGAATTTAGAAAACTCTACCTACTTATTCTGTAATGAAAAATTAATAAGTGTGTAGGTACCAAAATTATGAAATGTTTCACATGAGATAAAGTAGTAGTCAGATTAAGAAAACTACATAATCGAGAAATAAGTAGTTTCTTCAGCAAACTCAAAGCGATTTCGCGTAAGAATATGTGCAGATGAACAGAAGGATTTACGCTAATCTGTGAGAGCGGAAACTTTTGAACTTGCATGACCAACTAAAATCCTCTTTAAGCAATTTAAAAATAAGAACTAGAATTATCTCCAACTGCTAATATTCTTGGTAACAAAGTTATTCTTCGAGCTGCATCACGCGAAAACCGCTTTTGTGTTGGAGAGTTAAGGTTGGTAGGGTGTGTATATGTTAAGTGTGTAAGTTGGTAAGTGATCTAGTACACAGGAGATCATGATCGGGCGCCCGAGGCCGCCTCATTAAAGTGAACTAACGATGTAATTGGCACACAGTTGTAGTAACCGCTAAAGTACGAAATTGGATGATTGCGGAAAAGTTCAATCGTTTTAAGTAGAAGCAATACTCTTTATTTTATTGTTCAACAAAATTATTGATAGGTTATTATTAAACAATTAACCACTTTAATGCTTATTAAGGTATTAAACTTTGTCTTTTATTAACCATAACTTAGGTGTAGTTAATATTAAATGCCTGCTGAATGACATAAATAAAAAGAGTCATCAAATTAATTGAACCAAACTTTCTTACTTAAAGACATAAAGACATTATGTCTTCTCATAAAATAAATTACCTACCTATGGGTGAAAAATAATTAGCAAAATATCTTAAAAGGCAGTTATAGCTTTTGCCTGATTTAATACTTGGCCGGCAACAGCAACTAGGCTCATGCGGTCTACACTCACTGACGCTAAGCAGTTTAGTTACAGTTGCACTGAATAACGTGTCGATGTCGCCGGTGGCGGGTCTGGGTTTTCAAAAACATTTATGCCTTTACTATTCATGAGAACAAAAAAAAAATGGAAGCTTGGTTCTACTTTTTCGGTGTCAAATATGCCATTCCTCTTCCCTTCCAAATGAGTAAAACAAGTAGGTACTTAATAAAATACGCTCTAAACACACCTGCACCCTAATTGCATAACACACTATCAATCAAAATCTGAATCATTTTGAAGGATATTGCTAATCCATTGCTTCAAATGTTTGAAAATGTTGTCTGCTCAACAACTTAAATAACGCAAAGAATGTTGTTGCACTATCAAAATGAAAGACATTGCTACTGTTCCTGCGTTACGCAAATACCCCGCCGGGTAAAATTATCATTCAACGCTTTAGACTCCTAAAATTTTCCCATGAAAATTTGATTTAGGTAATCATTTCGATAATTACTTAAATAGGTAAGTACCTACATGTTCAGTCACACTGGTTTAGTTGAATCTAAATGTCAGTCTTCATTGACGGTTATTAAAATCCTGATATTTTCTTTTACTAGTCACTACAACATCCTCCAGATTTCTCACTTGCCCTGCAGCACTAACAACTCGCAGTCACGCTAAACGGCGGCGTTATGTCGCTGAACAATGTCGTGGTGCCGGTGGCGCACCCTGACGGCCGGGCTGGAAACTTGTCCGTTATACCAAATTATATAGACGTCATGTCACATAGCCAATGAATGATCTGGGAAAGACGTGGTCGAATTTGTCTGTAATTTTGGTGTGAGTTTTGGGTCACGATTATGTTGTTGAGTTTTTTTGAAGAATACTTTCTTTAATTTTTACTACTGGCTGATATACAGAAAAGAAAGTAATTACCTTTAACTTTTCACTACTGCAAAAGAAATAGGAACTTTTTAAAATGGCATTAAATAGTTATCTAATACTTATACTATCCTAGCTATAGCTATGAAGCACGACATGTTAGTTTCTCTCTGACCTAATTTTGAAATGTCGAAATTACTCGTAGCACTTTTTTGCACAATTATTACAATGAATATGACGACGGAATTGAGACGATTGAGCGACCACACGTAAAGCCAGGTATGCACGGGCGATTTGTTTTCGCGGCGGTTTTTATAGCGTACTGAATTTACAACTCGGTGGAATTTTCAGTCGCTCCATGTAAAGTACAGCCGCTCTATTCTGTAAAAATCTCACCGTGATAACTTAGGTGAAGTGAGCTGTCAATAGTGTCAATCCCTAGCATCAGGTGGAACGACAGCTCACGTTAAGCTCACTTCACCTAACTTTTCACGGTGAGATTTTTACAGAATAGCACGGCTGATATTCTGCTGCAGGTATCAAGTTAGGCTGGATGCCGACCCCAACAAAGTTGGGAACTGTCTAGGCAGATCTATGATGATGACTGAATATCCAACTCTCAGTGTTGAGCCGAGCATTTAGAATCCAACAACATAGCAGCGCGACGGCGCGGCGGCGCTAAGCAGCGCGTTGAAAACCTATTGCGCGAAAAAAAACGCCTCGATAAAAAAATCGCTGCAGCGAAAAATCGCCCCAATAAATATCGCTGCAGCAAAAAATTGCCGCATAAAAAAAACCACAATAAAATAGTTGCAGCAATAAAAAACACAAAACAAAACACTATCTACCAGCACTGATCACACTTGCCGCTAAAAAAACAACATGAAAGCATTAACTACATTATTCTAATAGGTTCGCGAATCACCAGCTATTAGTTACCAATTAAGTTAACACCAAACAAGCCTTGGCTTATCACCATAATTAAAATATTAGAGTCGCGAGTGAAACCTCCATGGCATGTCCGCTTTCTAACTATCTGATGGCGTAACTGTGCAATTATTGATAATCTGTACTAACGAGTTGAAGATTTTATGTGTGGGATGTGTCCTAATGAATGGAGATGTTTGTAGTGTTCAATTGTGGAGGGGCGAGTAGCAAATTTAGTTTTTGAAGTGAAAACTTCTTTAGGCGCGTTGGGCATTTTTTGAGATGGGAAAAACCATTGAATTCAAGACACCGCTTCGTATGTGTTCGGCTGTCCTCGGTTTTAATGTATATCCGATATGTCAGTGAGTGATGGCAAAGTATTCCGTTTGTGTTTTGTTTTCACTTCTTTCGGCACTCCCGGAGTGTTTTTTTTATCAGAAAAGTGTCAAGGCATCATTGCCTTGACACTGCAAACCCTCACACGACTAAATAATAGCTATCCACTGCAGAGCAAAAGCCTCTTCTCATACAGAGAAAGACGTGTTGGCGATTTTGGACTTATCTAATACTAGCAGCGCCCCGCGGTTTCACCCGCATAAATTTCGACCCCGTAGGAATATCAGGATAAACAGTATCCTATGGATTAATCCGGGTTATAAACTATCTGTGTGCCAAATTTCATCCAAATCCGTTGAATAGTTTTTGCGTGAAAAAGTAACGAACATCCATCCATCCATCCAGTATCCTCACAAACTTTCGCGTTTATAATATTAGTAGGAAGTAGGATATAAAAATATCGTGTCACAGTGTTTTGTTATCGTACTCCTTCGAAACGGCTTGACCGATTTTTATGAATTTTTTTGTGCATATTTGGTAGGTCTGAGAATAGGTCGTAGGGTATTTTTTTTTTTTTGCAAAACATTTTTTGCGGGGTCAGCTAGTATCAACTATAAAGTCCAGGTTTCCTCACGATGTTTTCCTGCACTTATGTCAGTAAAGTCCGAGATAAACTCAGAAAACACACATGAATTGAAAAAGTCACATTGGTACTTGTACGGATTAGAATCCACCTCGTGCATGAGAGGCGGGGCATTAGCCACTGAGCCATCACGCCATCCCAGAACCAGCAACGAAATGAATCAAAATAGAAAATTGGAGGAGTAGGGAATATCACCTAGATACCTAAGCTAAGTTAGCTTTTAACAATAATGAATTTTTGCACTCCAATGACAACAAATGCACCAATGAATCGGAGCTTTCAGTGGGCATTCCAGAAAATTATTCAATGTTTATTAATACACGTGCTTAACACTATCCACACAAAAAATAGGTAATTTTTTTACAGCTGTGTAAATATTTTACCTAATTGAGTGAAAACCACGGTTAACAAAATATACCTACTCTAAAAGGCCATTTAGATTATTTCAAACTCTAAAGATCACCAATTGCTAAAGCGTAAAATTCCACTTGTGATCAAATCCTAACTTATAACCTATTAAAAGAAATCATGAGTAAGTAGCTGACTGGGTTTAAAATTTCTAAGTTGAAAGTCTAGCTAGCCATTTTTAGTTTTGGGGAAAAAATTTCTGAAACGTAATTGATCCACCAATTTCTTACTTTTGGCAGCTGGTAACAATTTTTTTGGCAAATTAAAAAAATTTGAGTTCCCATGAGAAACCAAAATCCTAAGAACTCTTTGGGATTTTGGTTTCTAATGGGAACTCAAATCATTTTAATTATGAATTATACATATTTAATATTTCAAGTATTAATTCCTGTACACACATAATTACAATATAACTATATACTATACACTAGATACTAAAATAAAAGACTAACTAACCTACTATACAAATAAATAAAAAATGAATTATTTTCCTCCAGATAACTAATAAACTTCGGCAATAATGCTGGCCGTTTGTAGATTAATCTAGGTAAGTAGCCTATAGGTGCCTAATTGCCTACGCAGAGCAGAAAGCCTCCTTATCTATCCCTTTTTCACACACAGTGAACAGAAGGTTCACTGCTAATATTGGTCAGTCTTTTCTGTAAGAATCAAGCTCCTCCCGCCATCTTTGGCTTCTCAATAAATCACATCCAAAACCTAGTAAATGACCTTTACAAATGTCAAACTTTCCTCCTTATCGAGTGACCATCGAGACTTCCTTAGCCCCGGGGCTAACAGCCACATTATCGTTTTTAAACTAGCTCCAATCTTGAGGTAATGTGTTTTAAATATGACGACCATAACACTGCGGCCTCTTTGATTTAAAACGGGACATATACTTGGTTATGTCTTCGTTTTTTTATAAAATTTTTGGGCAGCCATTGCTTCTAAGACATCTTTTGGATATGGTAAGAGTTTTTTGATTAGCTGAAACACAATTTTCCACACATAATATGAGGTCCCGACATTGGGTGAAGGAAAATTCTGAGGAGATGTGAGGTTTCATTGCGAGGAGACTAATTGCGTAACACATGATCAACCACAGCCTGAATGATTTTGAAGGATATTGCTACATTGCTTCATAATATGTGCGAAAAAAAAAAAGCGAAAAAACGGAAATAACGCAATGAATGTTGTTGAATTATCAAAATGGAAGCCATTGCTACTGGTAGTGTGTTACACAATTACTACGCTGGACTTATAAAATAAAGACTAAAATCGCCAACCCGACTTGAGCAAGCGGTTGCCGTGCCTTCTCTATATGAGAAGAGGCCTTTGCCCAGCAGTGGGACAGTAACAGGCTGGTATTATAATGCGGTTCCTTGTCATGGCATACTTTGCTACCACAGTTTACTACGAACATTATACATACATAATCAGCCTATAATTTTCCTACTGCTGGGACACAGGCCTCCTCTCTGTGAGAGGGAGTGGGCCGTAATCCACCACGTGCGCCCAGTGCGGGTTGGTAGATGTCACATGTCTTCGATTTTTTTTGGTTCTAGGACGTGCCGGTTTCCTCACGATGTTTTACTTTACCGTTTTGAGAGCAGTGGTGATGAAATAATTTACACAAAGTAAAGCGCCTGTCTGGGTTCGAACTTACGACCTACAACTCGTATGTCGCGGCCTTTACCACTGGGCCACCACTGCTCCACCACTACTAATCATCAAATTAACAAAAATCATCATTGGCCAAAAACGCCTAATTTAAAATCCTTTCCAATTTCCAACCAAAAATATTAATAAAAAAATTATTCATAATCAAGAAATGCTATTCATATTCACCATTAAAAACAAGTTAAAAAGAAACAAGAACATCGATCATGGATGATTAAAGTTAATTATAAAAACCAATAGTATCGCATAGTTTATGTTATCGACTCTGACTAGACTTCGTAGATGAACAAATTCTTTACTTATTAGGTAATTTGCTGGTTAATAATTAATACACATTTTCACAAGTTCAATGAGGTATTCAGGATTTTTGAGACTCATCATAGCTGCATCATTCTGCTGCGACTGCCTCGTTTTTGCGGTGCCTCAGAAATTTTCGCAGTAACCTATACCGATGGATTTCATGCCATCATCCGCAAAAAAACGGCCTCATTCCTGAACAGAATAAGGGGCAGTCACAGTAGCATCCTGAAGGCTGTGGCGGCAGACACTTCCTCCGCCATATTAAGCAATTTGTGAGAATACTTATACCCTAGTTTCCATTTCTCGTGGTGTCTGTTGATGGGTGGTCTTCTTTACTTCGTATTTAGTTTAAGTTACTAACAATAGTGTTTTAAGTGCAAAACTGTTACTAACAGTTTAAGGATCTTTGTAGTTGTCCGAAATAAAATGATTTTATTCATTTATTTATTATAGTCATCATCATGATCAGCTTTTCCCATACTATGTTGGGGTCGGCTACCAGTCTAACCAGACGCAGCTGAATTATATACTGCTGTATTTAAAACGGAGTGACTGCTTGAATTTCTACGACTATTCGCGAAAATGGATACAATTAATATCGTAAGGCGAGTTTAAATTTTTCTCTATAGGCTATAGTATCATACTGTATGGTCATTATCGAAATCTAATCATTCAAAACATTTCATAACCAGAAGTTGCTATTACTGATGATCTAAAAATGGCTATAAATCAGTAGCAGTCTTCAAATCATTTAAAATAATGGCTGTCAAGTCTATATAATCTCTTTCAAATCGCCGAAAGAATATTGTAACTTTTACCATAATCGTATTTAAGACGACTAAAGGGAAAAGTGCGAGTAATTCTAATTACACATCAAAACCGCTCATAAAAACTAAAGGTTTAACTCCAAAATAAAAAATATATATCATCTCTACATCCACTAATAAGTTTTTTTCAACAAAAAACCAATTTTGTCGGTTCTAGTTAATATAATTTTAGTAAGTAGCCATGATATGCCATAAAATGACCAGAATGACGTCATAAATAGTCGTATTAAGGCTGTAGCTAATGAGAACGGCGGCGCTTTGAAGTTAAGTTGCAAAAGCGTCGAGATTCTTATAAGTATGCTAATTTTATTAATTTAACGCAGGAGATCGGATTTGACGCGCGGGGGATATTGACAGCCCGTTTTATATCATAATATGTAGATACACTTACCTAATAGGTACTACATTAATGTGGTTCTCGTAAATAAAAAATCGTTTAGAAGAGTTTTGGAGGTGATGAAGTTCATTGGTTCTTTGATTGTAATTAGTTGTTTTTTTTTTTTAGAAAACGACGTCTTCGTAATCTCACTAGTTGCTTTATTATTTGACAGTTTAGTACTACGTTTACTTAGAAGGTGACCATTTAGTGACAATAAACATTTCCACTATAGTTACTTACTAGCTCCCCGCCGTTTTACCCGCATAAGTCTAGTTCCCGTGGGAATATCGAGATAAACAGTATCCTCTGTCCTAATCCAGGACATGGTCTACCCATGTGCCAAATTTCATCAAAATCTGTTCAGTCGTTTTAGCGTGAAAGCGTAACAAACAAACATGCAAACAAATCAAATCTTTTCTATTTATAATATTAGTTTAGACTAAAGATGAAATACGTGCTAAAAGCTTTAAAACAAAACTAATTAAGACTCCTAAAAAGCTTTCCAATGTTTTTCAAAAAGTTGAAGTTCTAGCTATAAATTGATCGTCATTAGTGTTCATTTCATTGTGTCTATGACATCATCTGCCAACCAGCTTCCGTGTCGCTAATCGCTGTCATTTCATCAAAATATCTAAGACATTAGTTACACTAACTGGTTTCGAGTTACGCATACTTATTCGCATTCCATGATTACTATGGTGCGTATTGTGGAGAGGCGAATTTAGCGACCATACACGTACACCAGTAGAGGCTTTGTCAAACAAGAGGTATTGAAATAATTTGGACTAGCGATACTGAAACGATCGCTAGTGGAGTTTTCAATTTCATTATCCGGGTTGAAAAGCAACTTATTTTCGCCTAAAATTATCTAAATCGATTCGTCACTTTGTAATATGTCGATATCAACAGAATGTCTGTCTTTCGCATTTTGATAGAATATTTGAGACGACTTTCGCAATTATGAAAAATTAAAAGATCATCCTCGAACATTACGCTTAACAAATTGCATGTACATTTCGGACAAAGTTGTCTCTACCGCATCACTTTTTAACAGCATCACACATTTCGGGCACCAATTTAATGCCCTCAAAAAATCAGTTCTTCATTATCGAGTTAAGATACACCGACAGTTTAATGCAAGGCGCATTCATTTCCGTGTCACCGTTGATTACGGCACAATCAGGTGTCAGGTTCGATTTTAGACAGTTGTAAAATCGAAAGTGGGAGCCAGATAGTCTCGGCCGACCCGACTGCCCGACGGTCGGGTTAATCGCTCTTTAATAGCAGCGGCACTTCACAAAGAACCGGGCGCTTCGCCACTGGCGTACGGAAGGACCAGGAATGCGTTTTGAAATATTCTAATTGCTTAATACCGCCCTTATGCAGCTTCGTATTTTAGGTGTTAGTCATAATCATAAGTGTGGGTGTTCTTATTAATCTTAATCTCTAATTAATTCACACTTTTCTTCATATTTTAAACCAAAACCTCTCGCATTTAAAAACACATCTAGAGTAATCTCTTTCAAATCAGCGACATTTTCGCACTATTTTTTGCACTAATAGTTCTGTTTCCATTTCTCTATTGAACATTGTGTCGGCATCAATGGAAAGCTACAGCAAGTGAGTGGGTGTCATGAATGGCTCGACACAATGGTGTTATGGCAGCCGCCGGCTTGAGCAGTGGAGCCGCCAAGCGATGTCTCAACTCTCGAGATGTTTCTTTAATGGATTGATGCTGAGTTTATTGGGATGATAAGGGTGTTATAAAGACGATGAGTTTCGGAGAAAGGACGTTGAAGAGATTCACAAAAATATCTTGTGACAAGATGCTTTTAATTACAAAAGAGTTTAATCTCAAGATTCTCAGGTAATGTGAGAGCGTGCGCTTAAGTATCTATAGTTAGTTATGACATAGCAACAAGGCTCAGAGTTCTTTGAAGTCCAACTTGTCCATAAATGTATTTCTACTAACAATATTGTGCTTTAGACAAAGTATATAAAGCGTGAATATAGTCATCTATTCCATCGCCAGACGTATTACTTGCGCCACAAAACATTAATTGCATTATAGCGCTGTAATAAAGTTTAATTTGTGTCGATGACAATGGACAACTGGTATAAATGAATTGATACCGTGAATGGTCCCGCATAAAAGCTTCGTGCCGTCGTCGATGAGCTTCACCAACCTACGTGTCGGCTTTAACGCGTATTAGTAAAATCGAAAGTTAACTACGATATCGACCACTAATCGCTACACAACTATCCTAGCACAGAACTAGGGAACTATAGGACCATTTCAACCGGTTTTCCAATGCCGTAAATTAGACTTACTTTAATAAAATCGAGACTGCATCTTTATTAGAAAAAATTATGTTCAATCTCAGCCAGCAAAGTCCAGTAGCTATGAGTTGTGAGACATTTATTACGTTGCTTATAAATTTTTATTGTTAATAGGTTAATGGGGCACGCAATTTATAAATTACTTAACGCAATAAGGATTAATATACAGTTCAAAACTACCGGCATGTGAGTCGGACTAAGATTAGCGAATTCGTTCTACTTTTTATAGAATTGAAATCTCGTAAATCTATTCGATTTCATTTGGATTTTAATCGAGCATTTTTTTTAATTTCTCGCCAGGCAGCATTAACACCCGCTGTTCGTCATAACGCTGTACGTGACCGCGGCTCTTCTTTGATATACATCCTTTTTTCTCTTAGCATTTACACGTTTTTTTACTTTTTATTTTTGTTATTGGTTACAATATTATCTGGCGGCTACTGGTCGATGCAAAGGGCTGTTATAATTTAGTTTTATTTATGCAAAATAAAAGTGATACTGAAAAGATTTATTGAGGCGCGGGTGGGCCCTTTAGCTGTGAGTTTTAATATTATGTTCGTTTATGTCATTTGTTTTTAGCTTTTCACGTTCATTCTTTTGTTTTGCCTAGGTATATTGTAAGCTGACAAGATTGAACAGATTTCGAGCTCTTACTTTGTTTTTGGTCTTAATACTGTAAAAGATTGATTTTCTAGAAAATGCAATAGGTAAAAGTTTTACGATTCTAAATTACCTATCTATTTGCATTATTTTTTAGGAAATAGAATTTCACGAATTCGATTCAGCTATGAATTATTATTGCACGTACAGAGCTAGTTATTCTGTGACTAAAATGTGTCTGTCTAAAAACATTTCAATTTGCCGACGGCAAATCAACAGTGCGCGAAATTATTTCGCTTGCAGACAAACATGAATGAAGACGCTTTAAAATAAAAATCTTTCGGTTTTCTTTCGTCGTTTTCATTTCACATAAGTACTTATTTATTTATTTAATACTTTCAGCACACAAATACATAAAGGCGGACTAAATTTCACAGGCATTTTCTATCGGTAACATTTGAGTGATGTAGAGAAAAACAGTGGTAGGTGTAATTATAAAAATTGAGGAGTAAATATTTAGAAAAATATAAACTTAAGTCCTTACTAAACAAATCAAATTTGTACATAGCTGCCACATTGTCATTCAAAGTTCTAAGTTTGTTCGTTTAGGACTACTTTTCAGAATTACGGTTACCAAAATAATGCAGGCAGCTTGCACAACGTTTAGCGTCTAGCAAAATTGCGTAGCTTTAGGTAAAGCAAAGCAATTTTGCACTCATACCAATAACTTAGAACAGCCATGTAAAACAACAGTGCATAATTAGAGCCAAGTTGTTAGTCCAGACCTTTCAAAAATTTCCATACTAGTCCGTTTCCCTGGTGGACTGTTTGAGGCAATTGCCGTAGCCAATGCTTTAGCATGGAAACAATTTGAATTTATTACGAGAAACATGCTTTTCTTGAGAATTCTAATCCAAATTCTAAGTGCAAAGTCGACTTAGTGCAAATGATGTTTTAACCCCTAAGCCTTTGTGGTGCCGACGGAGATTTGAACGTAGAAGTTTGGAATATAAGTGTTCTCTTTTTGGTGCTTCATGGCAAAGTTGCTAGCCAAGCTTAGCATTGCTACGTCATTTTCAGGAGAAAATGCTTTTACTTATAGGTAGGTATGACTCATTAATCATGGGCAAAAGTTTTTATAGCCATCACCCATTATAAGGGCGGTGGTGGTGTACATACCTACTACGGAAACACCCCTGCGTAACCCTTCAGGGATTACAAGCGTGATTTTATATTAGGTACTCGTACACTTAATTGGCAAAAAGTTTTCATTTAAAATATCTAATAGATTCCGTTTATCACAGTTACAATTTAAGTTAGTTACAAAATTACGCATAGTCCTTTAGTTTCTTTTTCGCCATCGGCGTCGGTCAAAAATACAGGGTGTTCAAGACAGGTCACCCTGCTCATCCCGCGGTCGGCAACGTCGTAAAGGTGTAGGTGTACAACAAATGACTTTTAAAATGTTCTTTAAATCTCTCAACGGCTGTTCTGTTCAGGTATTAGAAGGTCCCGGAGCTAATCGCCACACACGTCTAAGATTCGACGTGGTTGTGTGAAACAAGAAGATTGGATCGCACGGGAATCGAACCTGGGGTCGCGTCGCCCGCCACCGACGGCCCATTCATAAAATCAGGTATTTAATTAATGTAATTGTAGAAATTGCCCGTTTCCGGGATACAAGTGATTTTTCCCATGATTTTAAAGGAAATATTAAATTTTAATAAAGATAAAGTTTATGGATGAGTTAAAAAGTGATAAAAGAGGATTAAAGTTAGTTCTTAGTTTAAAATGTTGTAAGAACCGAGCAATGCCAGCTATGTCATAAAGTTAATTACTAAATCAGGTATTATATTGCTAAGAAAACCGAACGAAAGTTTAATCTCACAAAACAAATTCTAATTGAGCGCAAACAGCAAATTCAATCCAAAACACATCGTGCTAAAATGCAGTAATCCCTAGTCACCTCAAAACCTTAAAACCTTACACCTCCAACGAATCAGGCTTTTAAACCAAGAAGTATAAAACGAAATGGCACCGGCTGACGGGAGGGGTGTTAGAGCGAGACGGCATGCGCCACACGAGGGAGAGGCCCGACAGCGGCCGACTCAAAGCAGGCGGCGAACGCCAAAGGCGGCGGCGAGCGCTAATTGGAGAGCGCGCGACTTCAAAGTGAGCCGCCCGCGAAGTTTATATTAGGCAGGTACACAGCGAGCTACGATTGATTAATTTCACCGCGAGATGGCGAGGCAATTAGTAAGCCTTTGTTAGGGTCACTCGATACGGTTCTTGATGTGTTTCGGTCTTCAGATGTCGCTGCAGGAATCTTATTGGAGTGGGCGGAGGATAGGTCCAGAGTAGTTCCAACACATAAGGTCACAGGAGGAAAGAGGTTGAAGAGATAGACTAAGGCTTATGTAACAGCATGGATTTTATACGAGTGGGATAAAACAAGTTGGTAAAGTCAAATAGTCTCACTTTGATTACGACCAAAATGTTCTAAATCCGTGGGTTCTAATGACGAAGAAAGAATAGACAAGAAAATACTACAGCAAAAAATTATACTATATTATTATACACTGAGAAAAAAATGTAAGTACGTATGTACTTAGATAGTATACCTAGACATCGCAATAGGTAATTCAAGTGCATAACAAGAATCTAATAAACAACTCAAAACAAAAAACAAACAATTTAACCAAGACACCAACGAAACGAAACTATGCAAAGAATTACAAAACGGTTACCGTGAACAGGCGTTCAATTCTTTAGCGTTTACTAGAAAACGCGTGTAACTCCGGACTGAAGAACAAAGAGTCGCTTTCATTGTACCACCCTACCAAGTGCCATTTACCAGGATCGCCGTTAACTGTTGACACTAAGCTCGATTTCCTACCAATTCGACACAGCTTCTCTCATCTACTTGACCAACTTATCATTACCACCCATCAATGCTTTAAAACCTCAAGAATAAAGTTTCAATTCGCTTGGTTCAGATATTTTTAGATATGGTTCGAGTTTCCTTTCGGATCTTTTTGATAAAGCTTAAAGGGCTCAGATTGGTAACAGACTGACGATTGAAGGTATAAATTATGATGATAGGTGTATGTAGGTTAATCAGATGGATGGGATTGTTCGCATTTAGTTTTGTTCTGCAAAAATGATGGGCTTAACTTTTTTTTTGCCGCGCTTTCTAAAGAGGCTTAAAGATCATGAAAGACATCATGTGATCATGTTATGAGGGTTCAAGGTTATATTGCATTGTAAGAAGGATATTAATGTTCGACGAGACTGTTTGTTGTTAAATAAACGATAATACTTTAGATTTAAACCTTTTGCTATCAGCAGGGTGCTCCTATTATTGGAATTCAGAATCAACTGCGCCTTCGGCTTTTCCAAATTGTTACTTTATACATTTAATCCTACATCTCTCACATTCAGTTTATCATTTATTTAAGGCTTCCTTGGTTCCCTATTTTACTATCTTTTGGTCTGAACATCTCTGTATCCTTTCATTTTAAAACTACTTCACGAAATAAGTTAATCTAATACAGGATCTCATCAATTTTACACAATTTGAAATCATGTACCCTGCATTCCCGAAAAAAAATTATCCTCATTTTTAATTTCATAAACACTAAACGGGGTCTAGACCACCTATTAAAAACCCATAATGAGCACAAAAATCCCACAGTTACATAGGAATGTATCTGTGCGTCAGCCGGAGCGCTTCCAATCCATAATGAGAGGTTATGGTATCAAAATAAGTGAACATCAGGACCCTACAGATAAGATCGAACCTCGGGCGGCGATGAAATGGCTCAATCTAACGCAGGCTGCGCGTGAGTCCCGCGTCTCGATTGGATCGATTGAGTGTGCCCGTGATTTAGTGACTCAATTCAACAGGGAACAATGTTGAGAATTTCAGATACATAGTTTGAAGTGGAGAATACTGTTTGGATTTCAGTAACTGTGATTAGAAAAGTGGGTGGAAGGGTTGGTGGCAGTCTTATAGAAGGAAGATATTCCTTATTTATGTGATGCAGATTAAGCCAAAGTATTAAGTGCTCATAGGGTTTATGATACAGGGATTTAGGGAAGCCTTAATTTGATGTTGGTACAGGAAAAATGGGTACCTCTTCTATGGAACCTACTAGGCTTCGGAATGGGCAACTAGCTTCATCTTTCTGACTGACCAACTCCTCGACAATTCAAAAGTGTTTGCAACTGGTTTAATTGAAAGAAATCTTTTGACTTTTATATTGGGAACCTTCAAAGAGGTCCGTGATCAGCGGTAGAGATATAAGAGATGTTGTAAATGATACGCTACAATGGAGCAAGCCTATAAAAAGAATAAGAATAGAATTCTTTCCACCATTTTATTCTAAGCCACTCTCAGCACTATTAATTAGCAGAAACAAATAAAATCCTTCACAATGGCGCGGTGTTACCGAAATATAAAATGTAGCGAAGGCGATCTCATCGAGATGTGTTGGGGCTCCGAGATCCTCGCCCGTGGCAATACGGTAATTATAAACTATAATCGATTCGACTGAAACACGCTACTCTGATAGTATCAGCTACTGTTGTTACGGAGATTCCGGGTCTTTTGTTTAGCTATAATTGTTTTTTTTTTTTTTGTTAGGCTTTACTAATTTCCAGCTAGATAATGTTCCCACTGCTAAGACACAGGCCTCCTCTCATTTTGAGAGGGGGTGGGCGACGGCCCACCCCCTCTCAAAATGAGAGGAGGCCTGTCCTGGATGACGATCCAGCACGCAGGCCAATGCGGGTTAGTAGATGTCACATGTCTTTGAACTTTTAGTTATAAGATATACCGGTTTCCTCACTATGTTATCCTTCGCCGTTTTAAGAGCAGTGGTCATGAAATAAATTACACAAAGTAACGCACCTGACTGGGTTCGAACCCACAACTCGTAAGTCGGCGCCGTTACTACTGGGCCACCATTGCTCCACTGGGCCACTACTGCTCTCGAATATTTCTTAATGTTGTTGAATCCTGAGCACGTGTTAGATCGCTGAACACAAGTGCAGATACACAACACATAACTAAATTAACTTAGTTAAGGTAAATATTTTGTTACTGAGCTAACCAAACAAAGTAAAAAAAGGAGACAATAAAGCTAGCCTCGAGCACACCAGATTTAGAGGCACTTCTTTATAAAAAATTGTGGTACCGGCTGTTATAGCAGTCAATGATGTGACTAGATATCTAAAATGTTATACCAAACACTATTAGGTTAGGATACTGCAATGAAATCGTTGAAACCTGACCAGAAAATTGACCAAAGAAGAGTTCCATTCCTGTCCTAGATATCCTTCAAAAACTTACTGCAATGAATAAGGAAAAGTTCCATTTTGTTTGGCCCAACCAAACGTAGGATACATATGACAGAATTTTATTAATGTCGCCCATCTTCATTTCATTGTAGTAGAACCCCTGAACTTATCTGATAATGCATAATCATACAAATACATACATAAACTCATGCCTATTTCCCATGAGTACGCAGAAACTACAGAAAGACACCTGCTACGATTTATACATAAATACTCCTTTTGCTTCGTTTACGTTCATACATCTGGTCATACACGCAGTCCGGTCTGGCCATCCATAATCATCTGGCTTTAATATGGCCATGCCAAGACATTCGTTGACCAACAAAGTTATGAGTATGACGTAAGAAACGTCCCATTAAAGACGTCATTAACTTAAAGCGACAACTTTTGAAGCAAATATTTATAAACTTAAACTGCAAAGCATTCTCCCTTCGAAGCACAGCCATAAACACTTGAACTTAGAATAACATAACATTGTGTTAAAACTTTAAAACAATGCGTATGGAACTTCTCACCAGTGCAATGGTCGTACTTAATCAATTATTCATTATGGAACTCTATAACGTCTCTATTTCAATGTTTAATGGCGTTTCAGTGCACATTTCTACGTGCTGGCGTCAATGGTGCTGTATTTATATAGTACCAGCTGCGCCACGCGGTTTCACCCGCGATGAGTCTCGATCCCAAAGAAACGTTGGATGAACTGTCTGAACGATGAAATGGTTAGAAAGGGTGTGACTACCGAGATGATGAC
The DNA here is from genome assembly GCA_914767645.1 of Hydraecia micacea. Lineage (NCBI taxonomy): Eukaryota > Metazoa > Arthropoda > Insecta > Lepidoptera > Noctuidae > Hydraecia > Hydraecia micacea. Next base: position 5,734,182 of record OU611798.1, read on the forward strand.
TAAGACGAGACGTATGGAAGAAAAAGACATGTTGCGCCGACCCCAAATAAATTGGGATAAGGGCAGGGGAATCTCGATCCTGTAGGAATATCGGGATAAAAAAGTACCCTATGTCCTAATCCAGGTCATGGTCTAGCCATGTGCCAAATTTCATCCAAATCCGTTAAGCCGTTTTAGCGTGAACGCGTAACAAACAAACATACAATAAATATTTCTCTTTATGTATTAGTCTATATAGATTGGTCATATTATCAATTCACAATTTAACTTTTGCCTCTATACTTAGTTGTTGGTAAGACGATCTAAAACACCATTAGATACGATATTTCTGCTGTGTCTTCTAATTTGATTAAGTAAATAAAATGTATCATTTAAAACATTGATCTATTACCTAGAAAGTTATATTTCATTTATACATTCAGCTTTATGTAATGTTTTACTGCCCCTTCATCTGAAGTCTGATCTTCTTTTTCATTGGTATGCATACAAATACATCTAAGCAATCCTTTTATGCCTCCTAGAGATTTATGCCAATCGCTGACAGGTTACTGAGAACCATTACATAATGTTACATAATACCGATATAAACCACAATTGAATCCATATGTGAGCGAACTACAAGCATTTCATAAAGCCCTACCCTGAAGAACCGGTCGGGTCGCGCGTGGCGCCGCCGGTGGTCGATAACGTAACTAATCGGCGGCCATTACCGTCATTACATCTGCTGTTCCAAACGATAAGTATTTAAATTGTAACTCTGAACGAACATCAATAAAATTAGCTATCATTACTTGTTTTGCGAACGAATGGTGTTTAAATTGAGCTAATATTGGGAGTTTGAGAAATGAGAGGTCCTGAGGCGGGCGGCGAAAGGTGTTTGAGGTGCGTTTCTAATGGCTACCCTGAAACTTTCCGTAGGTGGTCAAAACTTCAGCAATATTCGCGTACAAATAAACATTATGATAATTATTGCGATCACTTATCTGTCGGCGTAGCAGGTCCGTTTGTCGTAGCGGTCTACGAACGGGATAAGTTGGTTTTCCAGGCTAACTTAAATAAGTTAGCCTATATTGTCCCACTGCTGGGCAAAAGCGTCCCCCATATTCTTCCACATTTCCTTGTGGTATGCCTTCTCCGTCCAATCGGTTTGGAACGAGTCCAAATCGACAATAGGAACCTATAGGCTAAAAGAAAAAAAAAATAAGTACAACAGATGAATAATTTGTATTGAGCGTTATATTCACTGCTACCTGCTACAAACTAACTCAATTAAATCGTATAGCATTTCTGTCACAGAATTAGAACTAGAGTTAGTAAAAAAAGGTCAAAGTCGGAAAGGTTAATACAAACATTTTAAGCAAAAAAGTATAGTTCCTAGTCTAACAGCGAATCGTTAAAGTTACCATTAACCATTGGTAAGTTGATACAACGAACCATTAATGTTACCGTTTTACGATTCATCCAGTAACATTTCGTTGTATAGTTTTACACGATAAGCTAGCTGAAACTGATCTCATCATCTCATGATCTCTCATCATTGAAAAATATTGTATAAGACACACGAGTCTCAGTATGGGGCTTGTGGCTAAGTAATAACAGCCACACGGGTCGATCAATCCGGTTAAGCTACGCTAGCCGCGGTTGGTACGTGGATGGGTGACCATCTTCACATACCGTGCCTCGGAAAGCACGTTAAGCCGTTGGTCTCGGCTGTCATTCGTGGATCTTAGACAGTCTTATCGGGTCGGCAGTAGCCCGAAAGTCTGACAACCAGTCTCACCAAGGGGTATATCGTATTACCCAGTAACTGGGTTTTGGAGGTCAGATAGGCAGTCACTCCATGTAAAATACTGGTATTCAGCTGTATCCGGTTAGACTGGAAGCCGACCCCAACATAGTTGAAAAGGCTAGGCAGATGATAACACGAGTCTCAGTATCAAAACAATGGCTTGCAAGATATAACAATCATCCATATGTAATCCGTCAAAACATTGAAATCAGCGTCATTCTGAATGCAAACACACGTCACAACCAGGATTAAGTCTAGCTCGCCGAACTAAATCTGAAGGAACAATGCCTTCACTAGTTAGTTACTCAATTCGCCTGACTATTAATAGTCATCTAAGGGCTCTTTCACACGTAACACGACCACACCACATCACAGCGACAAAATGTGGGCATACACTGGTCACGTTGAGCAGTGGTGGCCCAGTGGTAACGTCTCCGACTTACGAGTTGTAGGTTGTGGGTTCGAACCCAAGCAGGCGCTTAACTTTGTGTAAATAATTTCATCAACACTGCTCTCAAAACGGTGAAGGAAAACATCGTGTGGAAACTGGCATGTCCTAGAACCCAAAACTCGAAGATAATAATATGTGACATCTAACAACAAGCATTGGGCTCGCGTGGTAGATTACGGCCCACTCCATCTCACCGAGAGAAGGCCTGTGTCCCAGCAGTGGGAACATTATATGGTGATTATGCCCGTCTACATGGTGTCGATGTGGTGTATTGTGTACGTCTGATCGGACCCTAAAACATTCTGAAACAAAACACACATTGGACCAAACGACCGCTGCCACCATGTTTAATTAAACCGACTGCTATTATTATCGCTGATTACCCGTAAGCCTGTTTTAAGTGCAGGCATTCGATTAGTCAACGCAGGATTAGAACAACAATAGCTTATTTATAGCCAGCGTTTGTACCGAGCGGTTATTGTATCGAGCAAATCGACTGTTTATTGTGATTTGTGCCACCAGCCTTACTCACATACTTATTGTGTATGTGTGTGTGGGAAATTGTACAGTCGAACACTGCTATAGTTTACACACAATGTAAATAAATTGACACAAAATTAAATAGCTAAGAGTTATTATAATATTCTTTTATTTCTACCTTTGTTCCGATTTTAGTCAAATAATCCAGATTAAACAACTGAAGTGTTAATAGTCTTTTGTCGCTGACTGTACCAGTGTGTGCGTTTCGATTTTCATTTGTTTTTTTTATTATTGTTTGTTTTGATTATTATGATCGCTTTTGAAATAATGTGAACGAACTTTATTAATGAAGTGATTTTATATTTGGAACTAAGTGAAGTTTAGTTTAAGTGCAGTGGTGGCCCAGTGGTTACGGCCGCGACTTACGAGTTGTAGGTCGTATATTTGAACCCAGGCAGGTGCTTTACTTTGTGTAAATTATTTCATCACCACTGCTCTCAAAAACGGTGAAGGAATAGATCGTGAGGAAACCGGCATGTCCTATAACCAATAATTTATATATGATTAATATTAATTATTATATATGTGACATTTACCAACCCGCACTGGGCACGCGTGGTAGATTACAGCCCACTCCCTCTCACCGAGAGGAGGCCTGTGTCCTAGCAGTGGGAACGTTATAGGCTGATTATGCTGAGGCTTAGCTTAAAATTCGTTTTATGGGCAATCAGTGTTTGACACACGTTCACCTCCGCGAAACTGTAACTAAGCCATAAAATCAATTAAACCGGCGGAACCATTATTAATCACTGTTTTAATGACAGTACAGTTTCCGAACCACAGAATTATAAATCAAGAAATACCTACGTAAAAGACAGTCGACCTACTCTAAAATGATTTATAGAAAAGCTAAATTAAATTGTACTCTAAACGAAATTACTAATGAGGTCTTAGGCAAGTAAGATGTTCAACTAATTCAGAAACTAATAGGCTGTCAAATATTTAAATTGCTCAGCGGCTTCCTACTCTAAGATTGAATGCGGTTTGTGTTACAAAACGCAATAGCCCTACAGCACTGTATTCCAACTACGAACATTACCAACGATTTCTTAACACAGTGCTTCAAATTCCTCGTAGTCTCAACACAAAGCGACACGGTGCGTTAAAGTGTCGGATTTAGAAACGGGTTACGGCTGAGCTTTGATTTCGCAAAACATTTTTGTTGTCATTTGAAAGTGGCACATTCATCAGGGTTTCAAATGGACCATTAAGATAGGAATGATTTGAGAAACTTTAATGTAGTTTGATAATAATTTGATGTGATAAAATCTCCTAATTTGATTATTGATAAGTAGGTGCTCATAACTATGAGCACAAAAGCGTTAAGCAATTTTGACATTTAAGTTGAAATTGGCACATAGTTGTAGGTCAGGGACGAATTTTCAGCGCCATTTTGGCTAACCCAAAAATCACCCCATAAAATAATTCACACCTACAATTTTCGTTCGCACTAAATACTAAAAGCCTATTTTAATTACAAACAGCAACAAGAAAAAGCTTATCAATATTATACTCGTGTTCTCATTAACAACTTTGTAATATTAAAACGTTACGCTAATAACGTTGCATGCCCGCCATTGTTCTAATTCAAACGGACCAATGGGAGACCGCGGAGCGACACGACGTCATGACGTCACATGGAACATGTAAACATAATTCAATTAAGTGGATTGCGACGGTCGCTTATCGACGTTATCGTGTGTGAAAAATTGGCGCTAATAGATTGCTTTATCAGCACCGTGACGATGGAAACAGTGTAAACATACACGGCGTTGGACGTAAATTAAATTGTTATTGCGTAGATTTTCCTTTTCCCTTCAGTTTTTCATTGCGTGGTAGGGTAAAGTTATAGGTTCTTACGTATATAATGTACCTATTTCAATTAATTTTATGGTTTTATGTAATTTATTCAGTTATGTAAAGGTACGACTACGCTGTTTCTTTGTTATCTACGAGTATATACTGTTTCAGATTTTATGTTCTTACCTATTTTGTTTTCCCTTCTTCTCTTATACACGTTGTCTACGTCTATTTTTATCTACTTTCCTATCGCAGGCAAGCTGGAAGAGATTTCTTTAAAAATAAGCATCATCGTTGTACGTATATTTCTGTCCCTTTCTCCTTGTCTGTTTATAATGTGTGTAAATAGTTAAATGAATTTCAGAACCGGCAGAGTCTAAAAAATAATAACACATTTTTGGGCTGTGATTAGCGAAAAAAAAAAAAACTAGGTCTACAATCACAACACAATAGGCTATAATAAAATTATTGTGCTTATGGCCTACAACTTCGCACGCACAGATTCAAATTAATTATGCAAGGTATTGCGAAATAATTATTTCCTTCACAACATTACTTTCATACAATAGATTTTCCCAAAAATCCATACACCAATAAACTAATTAAATAAAATCGTGACTTTGATATTAAGCATAATTAAAGAGCAAAAATCACGAGAAAGAATCCAAAAATGAAATAAATATCGATATCCACACAATTGAATTATCTTTTGTTCAACAAAGTTTTTTGTTCCTTTTATCCTTTGATTATATAATGTCTAGATAGAGCGTCGCCCTACAATCAAAACAAAGAAAACGAGGCAACAATTTCAAACATGTGTGCGTGCGGGCGGTGTTTTACACTGTGCATCTATGTCTCTGTGTGCGTGAATAATGATACCAGCTACTACAATTCTCCCATAAATCACATATTAAAAAAATTGACTATACAAATAATATAAGTAAGTTTTAGGTGTATGTTTGTAGTATTATTCAGTTTTAGTAGTGTCTTTATTTACTTGTATTTATAAATAAAAAACACTATTTAATTGAATTAGAGTTGTGTGTGTGAATGTTGTGTTATATTAAATCAGCTAAGTTAATTCAATTAGAATATTTAACTTTTTAGGCAGTTTGTATTTGGAAATTTCAAATGAAAGATCACAGATAATACGAATGGAATAAATTAATCTTATTAAAATTACTCTTGGCACCTTTGAAATCAGTTTATTGGACCCAATGCAACAATAATCATTAAAATGGGCTCATAAACAAAAAAGTTATACGCGAACATTATATTATTATAAAAAAGTACCGACGAATTGAAAAACTTCACCTTTTTTGAAATCGAATAATAAAAGTACATCAACTAAATAATATAAACGTAACCATAAAGCGACGAATATACCCACAAAAAAAGGACGTTAAGTTGGGAGAATGGAAAAAGAAACTGGCAACACTGATAAAATATGGCGTAATTTGGTAAATATAAAAACAAAAAACAAATACGTAGTTTTTTTGGTTACTTACTGATGATATGTGATGTGTTTGGTGTTTTTTACCCTTCCTTTATAATTTCGACACAGTTTAATAGCACATACCGTCATTTTATCGCTGTTATTTGTTTATTACTTAGCGCGCGTAATACGTAGTGACACCAAAGCGGTACGATCGGCACTAATCGGCGGGTAAGTACTTACAGTCCAACAGTTGGCTGGTATTTTTTGACACGTTTGCGCGCAATTGATGCTCTATCTAGACATTATATAATCAAAGCTTTTATCGTACATTTTTAAATGCTGTCAATACCGATTGGGACGATACGAGTATTACCAACCACTGAAGGAATTTTATTTTGCTCGTTTTTGAATGAAAATGGATTGCGTGTTATAATAATGACTATGGTAAGTCGTGACCGTGTTGCTGTTCATACAAAACTTTTTGGAAAGTGAAGAATGCGATTATAATGGTCTTTTGATCAGGCCAGGGCCTCTGAAAGTCCTTGTGATGCTAATAACAGGATCACACTCAGTGTTGTGGCTCAATTATTTAATGAAAAGCAATTTTATACAATTTTAAATTAAAAGAGGCGGAGGCTTTTGTGTTGCATTTATTTAATTATATCGCAATTGGGGGGCCATATGAGCGTAATGTGTTGCAAAACGTATTAATGTTTATGTAGTAGGTATATATAGCATGACGATGTTGTTAGCAGGAATTAGGGACAATTAATTATCTAGAAAATTACACTGGATCAGTGGGGCTGGTCTTATATCTAAGCACTGTACTATGATATTGTGGTACCTATACCTAAATAATAATAAACTCCAACTAATGGAAACTAAACATCGTTTGGTTAAGTATTTCAAAAGTCAATTGTTTTTGACTAATCTGCTAGTAATAGAATAATTCATAATTAGGTGCTCTCGCTTCCGTTTTAAAGCATTGTTTTATCAGTCAAAGACCTCTATATTACATTGCAGTCTTAATTAGCCTGTAAACTTATAAGAACCTACCGACTCGCACCATTTTGAAATCTTAACAACGTAATTTCTTTTTCTTAGCACCTCCTCGCAATAGTCTAGGCATTAAATCGAGATAAACATAAAGTTGCCATTCATTCTCCCTAACAATAAAAACGCGTTTTCTTCACATCCAATTAGACGTGCACTTTTTCGTGTAAATAGGCAGAAAGGCACAATACATGGGTCTGTACCCACGTATATTGTACCTATCTTCACATCTATCTGCGGTTAATCTTGGAATCAACGACTCAAAACGGATGTTCGAATTATAAATCATGAGAAATGCGTGCTTACATTTAATTTTATGTATATTAATTATAATTTAGTATATAAGGTATGACCCTCGTTTGATGTAAGTAATGTTGCCATTATATTACCCTTTTTATCATCGAAATAGATGGTTAGCCTTTTGACAAGCTGCCATTGTTTTATGATTTGTTGGGAGTTTTGAACGTAAAGTGTGGACCTTATTGTACCTATACATAAAATTAGAGGTTTAGTCGAATGTGTCACGTTTATTAATCATCAAATTAAAATAACATTGCAAGCCATCTACCTTTTTTGTAATAAACTGCAACTGGACATTTAGTATTTAACACTATTTAATTAGGTATCTACTTCTGTGAGAAAACTGCATGTACAGTCAACAAAAGAGATAAGTATGCAGGATCGTCGGATATAGTTGTAGTTTAGTAAGAAACGGATGGATGTTGTCGACTGAAATTTAATTTGATAGCTGTTTATCCTGCATACTTGTCTCTTTTGTTGACTGTACCAATACTGCTTGTTAGTTATAGTTGTTACTCCATCGCAGGCATAAGCATAATCTTCCCACTGCTGGGACATAGGCGTCCTCTCGTGAGAGGGAGTGGGCTATAATCCACCACGCGAGCCCAGTACGGGTTGGTGGATGTCACATGTCTTCGAATTTTTCGGTACTAGCACCTGCCGGTTTCCTCAAGATGTGTATCCTCCACCGTTTTGAGAAGAGTGGTCATCATCTGTCTAGCCTTTTCCCAACTATGTTGGGGTCGGCTTCCAGTCTAACCGGATGCAGCTGAATACCAGTATTTTACATGGAGCGACTGCCGATCTGATCTTTACAACCCAGTTACTGGGTAATACGATACCCCTTGGTAAGACTGGTTGTCAGACTTTCGGGCTTCTGACTACCCGTAACGACTGTCAAAGATCCCCGAATGACAGCCGGGACCAACGGCTTAACGTGCTTTCCGAGGCACGGAGGGGTCTCAGTATGTAAAGATGGTCACCCATCCACAGACCAACCGCGGCAAGCGTAGCTTAACCTGATCGATCGACCTGTGCGGCTGTTATTATTTAGCCACGGACCCCTCTTCCTATTGAGAAGAGTGGTGATGAAATTAAATACAAAAAGTAAAGTGCCTGTCTGGGTTTGCCGTTCATTGGGCAGTGGGCACCGTTGCAGACATTTGGGGGAAAAAATATTTTCAGTGACAATATGGCAGTCTGTCAGGCCAGTGCTCTCCACTTCTTTTAAATGACTTTCTAGTATTGTTTGAAAACCATTTTAATTGCCAGATCGTAGGTCTGCTTGAAGAAATAACCCAAGAAATAAACAGCATCTTCGTACTCAAAAGTTTTATATCGCTTCCCTATGTACTTTACTGCGTATACAGTACATAAATAATAAAATAAATAGAATATTTAAAGACTGACTGATTATCCTACCTTAATCCTACTATAATATAATACATCTAATATAAAAGGAGAACTGACTGACTGACATATCAACGCACAGCCCAAACCGCTGGGTCTAGAGATTCCAAATTTGACACGTACGTTCCTTATGAGGTCTAGGGGTGCACTAAGAAAGGATTTTTCAAAATTCATCCCCTAAGGGGGTGAATGGGGGGGTGAAATTTCACGCGGACGAAGTCGCGGGAATAAGCTAGTTTATTATAAACGCGAAAGTTTATGTGGATGAATGGATGTTTGTTGCTCTTTCACGCAAAAACTACTGAACGGATTTGGATGAAATGTGGCACACAGATAGTTTATAAATAGGATTAACACATAGGCTACTTTTTATTCCGATATTCCCACGAGATCGAAATTTATGCGGGTGAAACCTCGGGGCGTTGCTAGTTAAGATATAAATGAACACCCAAGTAGCACCACAATAATTCGCTACGTGTACTACGACAACATATCAATCAGTCGTCACACGGAGGTGACAGCAGAATAAGCTCTAATATTTACGTCCAACTGTTACTTCCATGCGTTCAATTATTCTAGTCATACGAACGTCTGATGAATGCCACTTCATCGGGGTCTAACAATAGGAAACTTAATTTCGGATACTTGGCGTATGGAAGACAATGCTCTGTGTGTCGGGGCGTTTTGTCAGCAGCCTAGCATATATTTCATGGCGGCAACGGGTAGGAAGGCTGGCTAAAGACCTCTAAGCACATAGTTAATACAGAAAACTAAGTCCTCACAGCTTTGATATGAGCGTTTCATGCATAAAATTGGTGGTGTATAAAACACGAAACAGTCTAAAACTTCAGCAGAAGATTTTGCAGGATTCCATTTATTTTTCTTAGCCTCAGATTGAAGTTCTCCAAAAGACACACAGTGTTGACTTGCGCAGTAGTAACTTGCGCAGGCTTGGTTAAATCCAAAATCTTCAAGGTGTTCTCCTATATGTGGGTGACAGGGTAAGTACAATTTATTTTCAGTGACACTGTGTTGCTTTTGTCTTTCTTATAGAACGTCAAAGTAAGCTCGCACCAATCGTGCTGGGGGCATATTTTTGTATGTGTGTGAAAATCAAATGGATCGTAGCAGCTGGCGTTCTGTACCTATAGTTTCTGCCTACACCAATGGTATAAAGGCGTCTTTATGTATGAATGTATAAAATGGACCTTCTGAACAATTTTGTAGTAAGTAAACGGGGTGTCCGAGTGCCCGTCAGGGTCACAAAGCGGTCAACGATTCAGCAATGTTGCTTACCTACTTTAGGCCTGTCAATTCGCAATATTTCAGCAAGATTAAGGGCTACACCTGGCGACCTACAAATGACTTTAGGATATACTGGCGGTTATAAGAAAGAGCCCACAGGGCACATAGTTTGTGGACATTTCATTTTGGGGGTTAACATTGTCCAACCACCTATGTTCTAGGCTATTTTTCATGCGGAAAATTTAAAAACTTTTCACTGTGTAGAAAAGGCGACCGCTTACAATATACATAATTATAAGTTATACCTACTTATAACAAGTAAACCTTGCTTTTGTGTACAATTTCAGCTTTTATTACATAACAGGGCCATATAGGTATCCATGTGCCAGAATTAACATGTACCCATTTAAAAAGGGCACCACCCTTCGCTGGCCCTACATAATAGTAAAAAACCAAACACCTTTTATATAAACAGGGGCCAATTAAAAAATGGCCACCTGACCCTATACTCATCGACCCTATTAGAAAACACACATAATATAATTATTTTAGTCCGTTAAAAGGGACAAAAAAACTAATTCAATTGATTTTAGAATCGATTATGTTATCTAAATCAATATCTGAAAAAAAGTTAAGCTGCCATGTCTATGGAAAATGTTGGGCAATGGCGCGAAACGTTATATTGTTATGTTTTAGTTGAGAAAAGTCCATAAAAAGATGGGTGCAACAACTATGCTAGGGTTTAATTCGATGAGAGTTATAAGTGTAATCTACATTTTTTGCTATATCTAAGTAGGTTTAACCAGAAATAGGTAAAAAAGTAGTGTGTATAGGTATATGAGTATTACCTATAGCTTTGACACTTTTCCAGAAAAAACACTATTTTCATACACATCCTTTTTTGTTAATAGGAATGATAGAATTAGAATTTTGTTAGCAACATTAGCTAAATATGGCTTATGCGTTATTTATCCGTATTTCAGTTGAGAATCAATCATATAAAACCTTACAAGAAGTTTTACTTAAATTTCACCATTCAATTGAGCAATTTACTTCAAAGTGTAGCCGCTAGAGCTAGAATGTTTTTATGGGAACTTAAAACGCCATCACTTTAGAACTTGCAAGGTTGTCTTTACCGTCACTCTCGGTAACAGCTTAGGTGCTAACGGCCCAAAAATAGACTGTTAGGCCGACAAAGTGAATTGTCTATGGCTAAAAGAGATGAGAATTTTATTGCGGTTAGTGTCGGGCATTATTTTAGCTAAAAGACAGGAATTTCAAAGATATTTCAGTTGTAAAATAACTTTAGGTAGGTATAGAAAGAAAGTAAAATATTTTATTTGGGACACACAAGAAATACAAATAGTTAAAAAGTAGCATTTAAAACTAACAAAGTTACATTACAAACAAACAAAAAAATTAATAAACCAAAAGAAAAAAAAAGATATGTGGGAGGACTGGGAGGCCAAAATGGCTCCTATCTCAGCAAAAAGTCTAGGTCCAAAATCTAGTCGTTTATTTTTATTAAATACCGCCAATCAACCATGAGCATGTGTGGTGATCAATGCTCATGCCTTCCTGGTATGAGAAAACGCCTTAGTCCTGCAGAGGGACAAATAGGCTATATTATTACCTACCTATTGCCTTTTTCTTCATTTGGCTTGTACGATTAAAAATGACTGAAATACCAAGTCATTGCAAATAACTAAGTAGGTACCTATGTAATCATAGTTTTAACCCAAAATCATTTTTTGCCAAAAACTATGGTTCATCCAATTTTTTTCCTTGCTAACACTAAATTGCGATAGGCTGGTCACTGCAACCAGTTTCATTAAAAATAACCCTGTATCAGCCGGCGGTTTATTTACAAAAAGAGGCCTATAATTCGGCACTCGGGGTGTCCGGGGCCCGTCAGATGTGGGGTTATTAAATAATGACCCGCTGCCGATCGCAGGGTGAGCGGAATGTGCTTTTGTAATCATTGGAAATGTTTATATGATAGAGTTGCGGTTTTGTATGGCAAGGGGAGACTAAATTGAATTTATTTTCATGAATGGGAGCTTTTATGAACGTGTTTTATAATTGTATATCGTGTGTTGGGCTCTTAAAGTTAAATAAAAACCTCGAAATAACATCTTCTTCTTCGTAACACTTGTCAGAGCCGTCGTGGTCTTCATGTAGTTTCTTATAGATAGATAAACCATTTATTTGGCGCATACAAAAGACAGCACAACACACAAAAGTACAATATTAGATGATAACCAATTACCCACATGAATGTTCATGTGGGTAATTGGTATATATGTATAACAGAAGGTGCCGATATAAAAACAAAAGAAAAAACATACATAGGTATCGAAATAAAAGTGACACTATGATGAAAACTTAAAATTAAATTAAATTAATAACGAAATGTGCGGTGTGCGTCTCAAGGTAAATGTCTTATCTAGGGGGTAAAGTGATTTGCCTCACGATTTCTCGCCACCTACTCCGATTTCTGGTATTTTTAGTGCATTCATACAAGGGATCGCCTACTGCGGATTTAAATTGGTCAGTCCATCTCATGGGTGAGCGTCCGCATGGTCTAGTGGCGTCCACTCTACCCTGCACGACATGGCGCTCTATAGAGTCACCCCTACGCCTCGAGACGAGTCCGAAGCATTTGAGGATGCGCGTTTGGAGCAGAACAGATAGACACTTGAAATAACAGAGTAACTTTATAAAAAAAACAATTGAGCTGCTATGATCTTAAGTTACTAATATCTAATACAAATGCTACTGAAAATTTCTAGTTAAAATAGAGCACAGTTATTAAATAATAATAGTAAACCCTATATTGTTTTAAGACCTTTGTAACTAACAATTGTTATGGATGTACAGTCAACAAAAAAGATAAGTATGCAGGCTCGTCCGATATAGTTGTAGTTTTTTTTTTTTTTTTTGTCGATGGGAAATCATCTAATGACTCCTCCCGCTCTGGGTGGAGCGGAAGGGAGTATCAGACTCTTACTGACTAAAACCCACCCGTGTTCCTTCCTTAGCCCTTTATGTTCCGGTAACCCTTTCGGACGATCCCGCTACCCCGGGATATAGTATGTAGTGATATCGCGTTCAGGCGATGCGATGTGACGGGGTGGGTCGGGGGAACAAGATATTTCACGCGGAGGAAGTCGCGGGCAGAAGCTAGTTTACTAATAAAAAAATTCACACACACACACAAAATGCCGTCCAACCTACGTCACCGACAGAGATGGCGCTCAGATAGTGTAATTAAATTAACTGACTGATCACCTGTCCCCTTTTGTCGTCATACGTGTGACAAGGACGAACGTATGCACCTTGCTCTGCCGAGAATTGGAGGGTTAATTTAAAGGAGGCGATTAAATACTAAGGTGATGTTTTAAATGTTTTACGAAGAAGTTAAGAGGTTTTATTTGAAAAACTAATTCAGATGTTAGAATTAATTCACAAAGATTGCAAAGGATTTTATGGAGTATATATAATAACAGAGCCTGGTGCCTGGAGCCTTAAAACCATTCATTTCAATCATGACAAAGAAATAAAAAAGAAATCTTTGGAAATACGATTATTATGAAGTACAGTCGGTGATAGCAATTACGTGACCCAGCCTATAAACGAAGGAATTTGAACCCTCTACCTGTAATATTAAGGGTTATTTCATTTTCAGAAAGTCATCACATATGCCGAGTTATTCTAACTTAGGCGAAGTGAGCTTAAAGTGAGTTGTCATTCCACCTGATAACGTTTGTGCTCACTAGTTCCTTTAGTAGTTCCTACGTTTGTCCTGATACTAGGTATTGACACTATTGACAGCTCACTTCATGCTCACTTCACCAAAGTTTTCACAGTGAGATTTTCAGGGATGAAAAGACAGATTTTCAGATACCATTAAAATATGAGCTTAGAAAAAGCTTGTTGCTTTCTGCAAGCACAAACACAAATTGCTCACGTAACCCACACTGAGTCAGCGTGGTGATCAAGGTCATTCCTTAGCGCAGCCCGATACCCGGAACATTACAGGCAAACAAAACAAAACAACTGTTACCAAACAGTATACCTACTTTCTTATGGTTTTAAGCAATGCCACTCTTCGTCTCGTCTGTTAACGCATATTCTTAATACCTACTTATAAATAGAACGAATAACCGCTAAACATAATTAAGTGGCCATAAACTAAAGGAATTCCAATTTGAAATTGGAATGCCAAATTAACTATGTGCAGTTAAGCCCTGAAAATAGCCCAAGTAGTCACCTTGAGGAATAACTGAAGCAAAGGCATTACGGCTACAGTCAAGTGCCAAGAATTAACTATGGTGACGTATACTGACATTCTATTTAACACTACCTGTTTCATGGTGTTTATTTTTAAGGTAGGAACTACGCTTGACTGAAATGAATGTATAAGATTTCTGAAGGCCAGTTCCTGTAATTAAAAACGTTGAAAATCTGTCGCAATCTCATCTCAACGACAATCAATGTCAAAAATGTAGGGAAATTAGAGGTATTTTTGACAGATTGAGACTGAGATCAGACTTTGAACGTTATTAAAATTACGAGAATTGCCCCTCTGACGTATTTATAAACAAAACTGTAACAGTTAAATTTTTTCATCAAGAAAACGTACCTATAGGTAATAGTGTAATGACAGCTCTGTAAATCTTAGTCAGTTTTAATCGTCGATTCGTTTCAGCGTTCATATTTTTAACACTTCCGAGTTCAATTGTTTCTTTTTTCTTATTGGCAACGCATTTTCCAGCATAGCGAAAATCGAATTATTGACACCCCATTGATTTCCAATTTAATAAAGCGCCGTTCACAATAATCAATTAGTCAGCGATTTCGTTTTGAAACTGGCATTATTTGTGTAAAAGCTTACTGTGTGCGCCCTTCGATGCCGGGTGCCTTTTGAGCTTATTTTTTACATATTTTTTTCATAATAGGGGTAATATAAACGTGTCGGGACCGACACCTTGGCGGACCCCACAAGCCGCGGCATAATTTGTGGGATAATAAAATATAATAATTCTTTGGGCCCGACTGTTAGTGTCGACGGAGTGCGATGATTCGATGACGTTTTTTGTGTTGTCTATGATTGTGGAACGAGTTGTATTTATGTTTTAATTTGAAGTGTGTTGTGACGGAAATGGAACGCGGTGAGATTTGAATTAAGAATGTGAAGGGTTATAAGGAGTTTTTTTTTTATAAAACATAGGCGTAATTCTGTTCTATACGAGTATGATGATGATTTGAATGAAAAACAAAACAACATTGTATTTTTTTTATTAGGTAGGTACATACTATTACCAAATCCAAACTTGAATTCTATAACTAAGTAGGTCATTCTGATTCACCAATAAAGTGAAATTTACAGGATGTTCTGTGTTTATCCGGTTACTATACAGCGTGTCTTGAAGCTCATCACGCTTGAGCTCCAACTCATCACGGTCTAAAAGCCATATCTATTCAGTACGTACATAATTACAAGTACATACATAGCATTAGTAGGTACAATCGTAAATATAGCAATCAGTAGTAGTTTAGATTGCATCGCTGTAATAACTTTAATGTTACAATATATACTAACATTTGTATTATGTACAGTATCTGGCTATTTACCACGGTAAATCTGCACATTATCATTATTTCGACCTTGCAGAGTAGGTAGTTTTGAGTACAATCACTATCGTTCTGTGTACTTACCTAGTTAATTACTCATTTGCCGTTTGAAGATAATTACGAATATTTACGCAAAACAAAAATAGAATTTCTACGGAAATGTACTGGCACAGTTGTACCTACTTGGTTGGTTAAGAAGACATGCGCTCTACAATCTATGATATAAACGTCAGATTGGTAATGAGATGCAGAGATTTTCTGACTTTATTTCTCATCATTAATTTATTATTCTATGAATTACTTCACGCAAATGCTCATTTCTCAGCCATCGTTATGCCGTGCTGCAAGTTACTTGATCACGGAACGCATCCAATAATAAAAACACAGTTTTTATCCTTTTATATATTATGATCCAACGTGATTAGGTACCTCTTAATAAAAACCCTTAATTCCATCCTTAGAGAGACACTTCCATATCCCCATAATTATACTGTATCTTTATGATACGCATTCACGTAACTCTCTAATAATCATACAAGCATTACCCAAGACTTCTAATGTCCCGTAGTGAACAGGGGATGTGTAAAAAAATATTATTTCCGTTCATAGACAAGAAATGACTTCCTCAATCAAGCGCTCAGTGCTGCCAATGACAAATGACCATTTGTTACATGTTAATCTCGTAACATATGGAGCATAGACTATTCCCGCCTTTTCTACTTCGAATTTCGTTTTTTTTCGCCTGTTAATCGTAGTGATGTCTTCTTTTGTGGCAGCACAATAGATTTTTTGCAAAGTCCGTGTAAATTAGTGCGTATGGAGTTTTTCAAAAAAGGTTCGCTCAGTTGAATGATGTTTGATACTTTGGGGGTCTTTAAGAGCTCGTTGGTTTGTTCTGTTGCTGCATTAAGTGGTTAATTCTCATAAATAGCGTTCGTTATTAGTGAATGGGCGTTAATTTAAAATGCATTTGGGGTAAATTAGATTATAAGGGGCTGTGAGTTTGTGAACTTTTCGGGATATTTCTATTGTTGCGGTATTTTTGCACCGTGCCTTTTATAAAGACCTAGACCATGCATCTTGCCAAATAACTGGCTATTTCATAAATTGATTGATCATTCTTACCATCAACGTACTTATTCTGTCATATTGAAACATTATTGCTACTACACACAAGCTAGGTATATAATGACTAAAACAATAAAAAAACCGAAGCTATTGTAACGTAACACAAAAATTTTACAACCAACCATCCTTTGCGGATTCATCAATACCAAAGACAAATTAAAAAAACAAAAACCTCACGCACACTAATGACAGAGCGCAGGCGCGTTCGGTTCAGAGATCATTCAATTACAACTCGCCGCTCTGTAATCATAACACAATCATCTATTTCGGCATAACACTTGGTGTTTGTCGATAGCCGACATCTTTATCGATAACGATCGATAAATTGATATTGCATTGTTGATTTCGTGTGTATCTACAGCGATACTGGTTTTGCGTCATGCAGTTTCGTTGTATTATGGCAAAAAAAAATTGTAAAGAATTTTCAGTGACTTTTTATAATTTTTCGTTAGCCTGTAGGCAAAGAAACTAATAGCCGTATTTAAGAGCGCAGTTAATTATCTCGTATTGAGTGTTGATTTGACGGGTACCTATACAAGATGGAGACAAAATTCCGACAGTAAATTTAAATTCGTACCTCTATCTAATGACGTTCCCAGTCTGCATACGAAAATTGAACCAATTATATCCAATAGTTTAGTTACTATAGCCAGTTAAAGATTGGTAAAACCCATAGTCGGCCCATCACTAGATACCTACTATTACCTAAGTTTGTTTGATAAAACACGTTTTTAATTTCGAGGTTAAGAATTATTTATAATTCCAGAATACTCCTATGCATTATTAGCATTGCCAGTGTTTTCATTTATTGTCGTATTGTCGTTCCCACATTGTGTATTGTATTATATAAGCATATTTTTTAAATTTAGTAAAAAAGGAGCAGCTTTCAAGAAAAGAGATGCCCCATTTTACGGTAGGTATTTATATCTTTTTGTGGGCCCAGTCATAACTGTAATTTTTGAGCCTCTTAATTAAAACGCTGCGTACAAAAATATAATGAAGAAGTAATTTTATTAAGAAATAAAGTGTTGAAGTTATTCTTGCGAATTACAATTTTAATATTTTATTATTAATGGTAAAACTTGTGACCATATGGAATATCTAAAATGGATGATTGTAATAAAATAGGCATTTACCTCGTTAGAAAATTATAAAATATTATACTCAAGTGTGTTATATTTGCATATAAAAGATTAAAATCTTATAAACCACAATTATCTTTTATTTTTAAAAGAACAATTAAATAATTAACTCCATGGCTAAATAACCATAAAGGCGTTGAAATAATAGTGTCATAATAACAATAATTTAGGTTATTTTAAATAATATCTAGCCAATCTAGCTATTATTTTAAATTTTGAACTTTGAAACTGCCAGTGCGTTTGGAATGGCCGTTCAAAACCACATACTTAGGTAGAGATGATTCTACAGATGTTCATTTGTTACAGCCTAGAATGTGCTTACCTACATTTTATAGGATGCAGAGTATGAAGAGAATAAAGCCTCTCAATCGATGACTTACAGATGCCTCCAAAATTTAGGTGACAGTTTTCCACTTCAGCTGGATTCCACATTATGATTTAAAATAAAAATAAAATCAGGTACTCCTAAGGGATTACTTGATAAAATTTTTGTATGATAAATGAAACGTAGTTGAATTAGTCAATAAAAACGTTATAGCAGTTGCAAAAATTTGGATCACTAAAATTTTAAATCATAATGTGGTGTGTAACAGCTGAAGACTGAAGTAGAAAATGTCAACTAACTTTTAGAAGCCACTGTAATTTGTTAAATCAATTTTACAGTAACAAAAAATTAACATAAGCAAGTAAGTACCTACCAAACACGAATATAAACAAATCACAGAATTGGTATTACTTGTATTAGTAGGTAGGTACACAATTATTCAACATAAAGTAATAATCTCAAGCATCATGAAATGTCAATATGCACAATTGAACATACAATGTTGCCTATGGTAAATAATATGACATTTGACATGTAATAACTACCTAACTACAGAAATAAGAACGTATATTATTTTCGTTGTTTACCCAGAACGATGGCACACAAGTATTTTACAATCATCAAATACGTATTAACTGGAATAGGCTTTGCTCATTGCTAATGACATTTCAATCAAAAACGAATAAATATTATTTAACCAAGGAGGCTTAATTATTTTTGATTTGTGTGTACCTATTTGTTGAAAAAGGAGCTTTTGCTCTATGGTTATTGGAAAATAAAAAGAAAATGTTATTGTTTTATGCATTATTTTGAAGTCTTTTTTGTTATGTCGCAGGAGAAATGTTTCCACAGTTCCAAAACCTATCCCTTCCGTTTTTTATAATTACCAAATCGATTTCGGTACCATACCTATAGGGGAAGAACGGAGAGTAGGTAGGTAGAGCTGTTTATCTAATATGTATTAACCCCAAATATGGATATGGAAAATTAAACAGAATCACACCTTCAATATTTCGCTACGCTTAATGTTATGAGACACGATGGACTCTGAAAAATAGCAGTTTGTTTTCAAAACTGCCTAGTGCAAGCACGTGTTTGCCTTAGTACAAAAGTCCTCATCTACACTAGTGCAGCAGGTCTATAACACAGGAATAGTACGTAAACAAAACTATTCTTATGTCCTGAAAATATATTTAAAGACTGCGTATTATTAGCTGTATACTATCGCTACTACCTATAACTGCCTAGCTAAAATTATTAATGAACATTGTTTCAAACGATTTCTTTTGAAAACTGCATATTGTAAGCCAAAATTGGTCGTATTGTATAGTTGGTGTTCGAGATAGGGAACAAACTTTAAATAAAACTTGAGTATTTCTTGATATGGGGTTTAATATGCATTAAACCGCATTTTGACAATAGTTACATTAGTTACAATTAAATTACATAGAAGCAAAAGACATACATGCATATACAAACTCACGCTGTAGTTTTCAGAGGTAGGCAGAAACTACAAAAAGCCACCTGCTACGATCCTTAAATATTCCTTTTGCTTCGTTTACTTCTATACATTTGGTCATAAACGCCGCAGCAAAAGACATATTGGATAGAACTAATCAGCATGACTAGTGGCCGACTAGTCACGCCCAATAGCACCGCAATGACTTCTAATTAGTGCAATTAATCCACATATAAACAATACATTACCGTTGCCACAGACCATCTATTCAAGTCCGTGTGGTGTAACAGTGTTGCTTGCCAAAATAGATCTAGAGTCTGGCCGCGCCAAATTTGCCAAAGATGTAAACAACAATGGCCGCTCGAAATTTAATAAAATCGATGTTACATATATCGATTTTGAAGAACATTTATTTTAAGTAATGTTTGTTTTCGTCTAGTTGGCTCGGAGATTTAGACGAAAGAAACATTACTAATAATAAATGTTCTTTTATATCGATTTTATAAAATTTTGAGCGGCCATTGTTGTTTACATCTTTGGCAAATTTGGCGCGGCCGGACCTTAGGTACCTACACTTGGTTTATTTGCAGACACGATTTATGTTTAATTTAGTTAAATATAGATTGGTATGTCGTGTTTAATTATCTTAATTAATGAGGGGGAGAGATGGATGATATATCAATCCTCAAGTTATGGTCGTTAAGATGAAAGAGTTTTGGGATCGGTTATTTTTTAGTTTTCCTGACATGACAGGATTATTGTCCCGCATAAATAACGTCACTGTAGATTTTTGCCATACTTACAAAAGTTTTATTAAATTCCATTTAGTCAGGGAATATTATAGCTGGTAAAGTATATCTATGAACTATGCAAAAGTAACATTTTCAAGCCAGGAAAAAGACACGAAAAAAATATAATTGAGGCATATCCTTACAGAGTTTTATTGTAATCCATTATCCCAGAATATTAACAATTTTTTGTACTGGGCCAACTGTATAATGGAAAAAAAGGACAGGTTTCATCACGGTTTCATACACATTGATCGGAAAGCAATTTCATTTTTGTATGAAACAGCAGAATTTTTTGAATAGACCTCAAAGTAACTTTTTCTTATTCATGAGTAGGTAGGTATTTCAACCCCTTGAAGAATGGCAATGATTTCAATTTCTTAAAGTTTTATTAAAAAAACTTTTCAAAGATAAGTAGGTATTTAAGTGTCATACCTAACCTTAACCAATATTAAAAAATGCTGCCAGAATTGTGTGATCAAGAAATCAAACTTTATCAGAATCAAAACCTGGTTCATCGGCATGGCATGCAAATGAATCTTGGCATAATTATAATAATTGGGACTCTTATGATAATTCCAATTTTACCCTTCATTAGCATCATCATCCTGCTTAGCCATTTTCCAACTATGTTAGAGTTGGCTTCGAGCCATAGGTACCGTATGCAGCTGAATACCAGTACCTAAGTACCTACCTACCTACTTTACATGGAGCGACTGCCTGTCTGACCTCCATAACCAAGTCATTGGGTAGCACAATGAGTATTACATCTAAGTACTTTTATCACGTTCGTAAACGATATTTTTTAATAGAAATATGGCATTACAATGTGAGTGCCCAATATAAAATAAAAAGTAAGGTTCATCTTGTCCTCCTCGTGCGCCAAAGAGAACTGTCTTATTGGATTTCAAAGATGAGTAGGTACCTATATATTAAAGGGTTTATTTTATTGGCACTCAAATTAAAAGCAACACCTTTGCTGTCATGGCGCCAAAGCAAGCTCATACAAAATTGCAGAGCTTGTTAAGTTTAACGTAACTTTTTCCCGTTTAGATAATAGGTAGGTAACTACAAATTAATGTCAAAGTTTAATTTGGCCAACGAAATTATAATTTAGATATTTAAAAATAAAGTAGGTAGGTACTATTACTTACCTCCACTGTCAGGATTGTTGGCCTCGAATGTCTTGCTCGTCATATGGAACAGCGCATCGAGAGGAGTGTGTGGTGCGGCAGAGCCCTGCTGAGGCGCTCGTCGGGGCTCCGAGCAGCAATCCGAAGCTGATGAGGATCTCTCAGAGGCAGAGTCACAGCATTCCGCTGGTGCCATGTCCCTCGGTCGCAGCAGCCCCAAAGCCGCCAGCCTCCACCTTTCACCGTCCAGCAACGCAGCACCAGCCAACCGCTGCAGCCGCTGCAACCGCTCGAACCCCGAAGCATCCCACGGACGCACTATACGCGGCGGAGTGCGCGGACTATGCGATAAAATGTCCAAAATCGAAAAACTCTTCACACCATCCCCTCGCCTCTCCTCCGCCGGCTCCGAAGCCATCTTCAAGCGCTTCAGCGGCCTAAAGTAATCGTGGGGTGAAGGAGATCGCGACGGCGCCGGTGACGGCCGACCAACACTGATATCGTCCTCAGAACAGCTGTGTCCCGACATCGACTCCTCCTCCATTTTCAGTTCACAGATCCATCACACAACAGTCACAAAATATTTCGGAACGTTCAGTTGATTGTGTTTATCTCACAAAACATCAAGCTAACACGAGATACGGCTGACGGCTCGACGCGCCTCGGTCAACTGACGTGGCGGGTGACAGCCCTGGCTCGGGCGGTGAACAGGGGCGTGTCCCATTAAGCTTCGGCCAATGAGAGCGGGGCATTTTATTGCGGGTGTGCTGCGATTGGTTGGGCCGGGCTGGTGAGGCGCGCCGGAGTGTCACACTTGCCTCTCCAATAAAACTTTTTAATCCGGACCTGGATTGGGGGGCGAGATTCGTGGTGTGATTAATTTAGGTGTGCGCGGGTGGACGCGGCGCCCGGCGGGGGGGCGGGGGAGGGGTGTAAGGGGGGGACACCGGTTGGTTAATTACCGGGATGAAGACGCGAGTCTAACTACTCGCTCCATTATTTAGCGTCGATAAGGCCGACGTTTGTCACTGGAGAAATTGCCACTTTCCTTCATTTATAGTTCATCGGTTAATTGTCTAAACGCGGCGTCGGCCATGCCGCCAACAGTCGTTGGACCTGCAAACTGCTCATTGGAGGGAATTTTACAGGTGTTCCATTAAATTGCTGTTTGATTTTCCTTGTGATGCTTCTACCGGTCTGGTATTAACTTCGACTTGACACTGTAATTGACTTGACAACTAAAGCCATTGAAGTGTGATTATATGAGATATTGCTTTTTTATTTTCTACTGTGTTCTGTAGCTCTACCCTTAGGTAGAGGCTACCTAGAGTTCGAAACTACCGTTTAGTCCACTCTTGGCCCCTCGACCCCTAAATTCATTAAAATTTAAAACTATCTGCAGCTTTTTATTGTTCTTTTCCGTTTAAATGTTTTTTTTTTAATATAAATGTAGTTATTTCAGTGTGTGTTTTTCTCTGAAAAACAGTTCCAATCCTTTTTTTTAAGGTAGGTACAAATGTTAAGCTTAGATCAGATGCAGTCAGATGTGTTCATAACTATTTCTTCGTTATTTTGGCTTTTGAGTTCTGTTGAACCTTTGAAAAACCAATATTTAGAAAGAAAGAAAGAAACTATTTATTTAACTGTGTGTACAGTCAACAAAAGAGATAAGTAGGTACCTATGCAGGATCGTCGGATACAGTTGAAGTTTAGTAAGAAACCGATGGATGTTGTCGACTGAAATTTAATTTGATAAATGAGCTGTTTTTTTTTAAATAAAATTTTATTTGGGAACATCCATCGGTTTCTTACTAAACTTCAACTATATACGACGATCCTGCATACTTATCTCTTTTGTTGACTGTACATAAATAGTAAAATAAATAAAATAAAAAATAAATTAAAAAATATATTTTATTTGGGACTCGCACATTCTACCTTCCCAAAAAATAGTTGCACTTAAAATTCAAATTCACCGTCGCACCGTTATTAAGGCCGCCATTTTGTATGTTTACTTTCCTCGCTAGTTGCTACGTCACGCTCTGTGGCTTTTGGGGCGAGTGATGTGGAAAAATTAATCTAATTTGACATTGAGTTTAGTTTTAATGGGGGCACTGACTGGCACTCATTCAACCTTGTTTTGATAGAGTGGGGTTAGTGTGATGTTGCCTTTAGAGTTTAGAATTCAATGTTTTTTTTTTTTTGTAAGTAGGTATTTAAAAAGGGAACAAACAATGGATTCCTATCCTCATTTTAAACGTAGTGTTCAGTTTGTTTCCCAAAGCTCAACCGAAGTATATTTTTATATATCAACTGTAGAAGCCCGAAAGTCTGACAACCAGTCTAATCAAGGGGTATCGTATTACCCAGTAACTGGAGGAGGGTTGTGGAGATCAGATAGGCAGTCACACCATTTAAAATACTGGTATTCAGCTGCATCTGGTCAGACTGGAAGTCGACCCCAATATAGTTGGAAAATGGCTAGGCAGATGAACTGTTAAGTATGTTATAAACAAATAATACCCCAAAAAGCTGCATGATATACAGCTTAAATTAAACTTTATCGCTAAACACTTGAAGTGTCATTATGTTCCTATCAAAATAACGCTCAATCAGTTACCTATTTAAAAAATCCATAAGTAGGTAGGTCAGCTTTAAGAATCGGTTATAACTTTTTATCAGTACATAATTGTAAGCCTATGTCGGTTGAGCAGTAAAATAAAAACAAATATTAATTCAATATTTATTTATTTTAGCGATAAAGTTGAAAATCTATTAAATAAATTTGACAGATTGTAGTAGCTTGATGTGCTGGCGTCTGTACATTCATTATGTCACATCAAAAACCTTTTTAATTTCACCCCACCACATGCGCAACACACCATAAATTCAACCATTATTTTAATATCTCAATAAACATAACAAACGAACAAAAAACAATCAATAAAACTAACATTTCAACAGTTTAATCCATGTCATTAGTTCCGATGTTATTTCCCATAAACGCGCGACCGGAACCGACGCCATATTGTGCGCTTTCCCGAGCGGCGATCGACCAATCAGCGTCGATTTCCGCCACCATAGACAATATTATTATAAACGATATTATTAACAAAGCAATTATTGATAATATTTTTCTATTATTCCATTTATATGATACCGTGACATTATTATTTTATCCTATATTTATAGTAAGTATTAGTTCTATTTTAGATTGAATTAGATTTTCGTAATAGATAGGTTGAGTATGAGTTATTACATGGTGTGCCCTTTATGTTGTGTGAGTCAATCAAAATAAGTACCTGCCCATAGGTAGGTAGGTACCTACTTCTATTGAAATTTTCATTGTCTGAAGGAACTAGTGTAGGTAATCACAATCATTTCTATTGCGCTATGTAAATACCTATCTAAAACATCGGTACAGCAAATAGAAGTCAAAGCATATCAATTTTCCATCAGAACAATAAAATAATTTTATTCACGACACCGTCGCCGTTCACGTAGCGAACTGCGTAGTAAATGGCACGTCGAATATCGCGTAGCCAACTTAGTAGCATGTTGCGTAGCAAGTTGCGTAGAATCCTGCGTAGCGAGTTTCGTAGCGTAGTACGTCGCATGCCGCGTAACTAACTGTAGCAAGTTGCGTAGCATTCTGCGTAGCAAGTTGCGTAGCGTGCTGCGTAGCATGATGCATAGAATCCTGCGTAGCGAGTTTTGTAACGTAGTACGTCGCATGCCGCGTAACTAACTGTAGCAAGTTGCGTACCATTCTGCGTAGCAAGTTGCGTAGTGTACTACGTAGCGAACTAAGAAGCAAGTTCCGTGCTGCGTATTGCGTAGTATGCTGCGTATACCTACTGTAATATATTTTTGTGATTTTATGGCAATCTACTATTGAACTACAGCTTTATATGCCATGTTGAATTTAATTCAATAGATAAATAATTTTGATAATGATTAGTAATGGAACTTCTTTCCTATTTGACATTGCAATGGGTCTGAACTATGAAATATGAATACTAGATCCTATGAAAGCCGCTGTTATGAAGTTATCTTTGGCCATGTGGGTAATTTCGCTGCAAATAACAAATGATGGTAGAACTGTACAATGCTGATAGTATTTATCTATTTATTCCGAACTGATCCCCTGAACCCCCCCTCCACCCCCCTCCTCGATCCCCTGCTAGTTCGTCTTCTGTTTTAAACTTTGTCTTATATCCACATATCGATCAACATTTTATATAACATCAGGATTTCAAAGTTTACATATAATGTTTGGAACGTTATTTATTTTTATTTGTTTAATTAGTCATGAGCATAAATAGAAATACGTTTCACTTACGCAAGATTCAAAGCGACTTTCTCCTAATGTATGGATCGATATTTTATTGGTGGTGTTACGAACATATAAATTATCGACCCCTTACTATTATGAAATAGATCTTTCTGGAAAGTTGCAATTTTTGTTTCACTAGAAAAACGCTTTTGAATTTTGCGTAACTGTAAGATATTATATGTTCGTAATCTAGTCTCTGGAACTAAGTACCAGTCGGATTTGACAAAAATCTTTTTACATTTGATAGCCCAAATCATGAGAAAGGCTATAGGCTACTTAACATCACGCTAGGATCCTTAGGAGACTAGCAAAAACAAAAAAATCACAAGGAACGCTAAGCGAAAAAAAAAATATACGCGTCGACTTGATAACCTCCTCCGTTTTTTCTTCGGTTAAAAATGAAGTGATACCGCGGGTAGGCGATGCGATGCGATGGGGTGGGTCGGGGGAACAAGAAAAACACGCGGTAGAAGTCGCGGGCAGAAGCGAGTAGATAATATAATTCACATCCAATGTAAACAAAGCCTCTATCTATGTATACCTACTCAGCATCTAAATAACAGGACATCCTGCCAGCTAAGCTGATCTTATACAAAACAATTTCTCCGCAGCCGCCCGCCCACTTCCTTGCAATGGCGCGAACTGCGACTGTTACTCATCGGAACGTCCACAAATTGCATCCGCTGAGGCACTGGCCGCTTTTTACTTCCATCTCCTGAATGGTCATCATTAGAAACTCTTTGGAAGTTATTAAATAGCGCTTAGAGGATTTTGTTGAGGGACTCGTGGCTAAGTAATAATAGCCGCACGGGTCGTATCGCATTACCCAGTAACTGGGTTATGAAGGTTAGATACACACACGCCTCCTCTCAGTGAGAGGGAGGGGGCCGTAATCCACCACGCGGGCCCAGTGCGGGTTGGCAGTTGTCACATGCCTTCGAAGTTTTGGTTCTAGGACATGCCGGTTTCCTCATGACGTTTTTCTTCACCGTCTTGAGAGATGTGGTGATGAAATAATTTACACATAGAAAAGCGCCTGTCTGGGTTCGAACATATCGGAACCATTCCCTCTCACAGAGAGGAGGCCTGTGTCCCAGCAGTGGGAACATTATAGGTTGATTATGCTTATGCTTTTGTTGTGATTTTTAAAGCACGTTTCCCGATCACAGTATCTCGACGCTTTGGGAAGAAGTCAGAGATTTGATAAAATATCTACTGGTAGATAAAAATAATACCTTCTAGACTAAATGCGAAAGAAAGCAAAACTATAAATAAATTAAAATCCTAAAGCAATCTCTAAATATTTTCTGGTCACGTGCAAGTGCAATGTACTGGAGTGAGATCGAGCTGAGGAAAAATATTAGATTTAAAAAAGTTATTTTTTTAATATTGTTCAGTTAGATTATGTACGATTCGTCAACATTTACTTATTTATAGTATTTTTAAGCAAGGTTTTTGAATGTTAGTTGCCAGAGTTTCTTTATAACAAACTAAATAACCTACTTTCAACACATATCCTAAGCAAAACAACGTTTAAAAGAACATTGACTGAATGGCTTTTTTCTTTAGATTTCGCCCAAACTGAAGATCTTTTCACTAACATATCCTAATTTAGTGTTCCCAAAATAACGCACGCAACCTCATACACACACCCCACTTTAACCTTTTAACCGCTTACGTCGGATTAATCCGACAAATATTTTCGTGTCCATTCCGCCAGGGTCGTATATATACGACCAAATAACACAGCTCGTTTACTCTGAATTATTATTACATCATCACAGCTCGTTTCATCGGCGTTTATTTTTCGTTTTTTTTTTTTTTTTGTTCGGGCGCTGGGGGCACGACAACTCATATAAAGTCGGGCGGTTAAAAGGTTAACATACTCATACACATACTCACACTCCCACATACACTCTCATACATCCTTTGGATTTATTCCGGTCTCATCCCCTGACCCCCCCCCCCCCTTCCACCCCCCTCGACCCCCTGCTAGTTCGTCTTCTGTTTTAAAATTTGTCTGTTTCCTACACAAAAAATAAATAAAATCTTAATTGCAATATTTCTATCTTAATAAATTAAATAATTTTTAATAAATGACATAATAATGAATGAATTAATACTAGTGTTATTTCAAACAAAATGTCTTCAGTACAATACTTGGAATATATACCTAAATTGTTGAGGGGGCCTGGTGATCTGACTTACAGGGTTTGTAAAAAAAACTTAGTTTAGGCACCAGTCTGTTGACTAATTTAACTTTAAGCTCTAATTTGTGGTAAGAAAATAAAATCTATTCTATAATGAAATGTTGGGCAATATCAGAGTTAGCGACAAAGGTGGTTTATTTTCAGCCAAAATAAGTATAAAAAAAAAGATAATTTATAATTATGTCACCTTATTGTTGTACGGTTCTTATGTAAAACTGCATCACCACAGCAGCAGCAGAAACCACAAAAAAAAATACTTAATAGGCAAGCGCCAAAAGAGCATCTGCGGTCGCCATTTTTATTATTTCAAATAACGTAACATAATAATTATAAAGAACCCCCAATTTTAATAAATGACATCTCCATCGCTACCCCGCAGTTATGACCGACAAACTTTTATTTGCATATAATGGTGGCGCTGTTTGGCAAGGGAAGACGTCAAAAAGCTGTCAAATTCAGCACATTTTACGATAGTTCTCTATTTCGCCGCACGTATTTATTAGTTGGTCGGTTTATAATATAGGTGGCGAACTATTTCGTTCAAATTGATAACGGAAGCTAACCCTGGCCGCATTATACGTTGTATGTCATTAGGGGTCTCTAGTACCCGTAGACACGGCATTTGGATTCACGGTGTCGTGGATGCGTTAGATCCTTTGGGGTCTTTAGGGTTAGTATTTATAAAAGCTTGTATGGATACGAAAACTATTGAAAATTGCAGTATTTTTTAATGTACTCGTAGCTGATTAGGAAGATCAGATTAGGAGGCTAATTTACCTGTTGGCATCTTGAAAGAGCATTCTCTTGAAATGCTGACACCCTCCTGAAATCAACTTTCAGTTGTGTTTTAACGACCTTCAAAAGAAGTCAAAGTGGTAGTTTGTATTTTTCTTAGCAACATACGGTAAGCCTGAAAAGGTTGTAGTTGATTGTTTGTCATGAATTTATTAACAGACTAGCTGATGCCCGCGACTTCATCTGCGAGCCAGGTAAAAAGAAACCTATATCCTTTTCCAGGTCATGGTCTAACTATGTTCCAAATTTCATCCAAATCCGTTCAGCTATTTTAGCGTGAAAGCGTAACAAACAAACAAACTTACTGTTGCATTTATAATAGTAGTTAAGATACTGACTTAACCGGTTGAATGTCGTAATTACAAACACAATTAAAAAGCCATTGTGTCTCGCGTAGATCTACGTACGAAGGGTTAAGACTTCTGAAAAACCAGAAATTACCGTGTTGTTCTTCTAATAAAGTTCCGATTCTAGCCGAAAAAACTCTTTTTTATTCTGTATTTGATCCACACTGTTGAAACCGTCCGTCCTAAACGGGAACACACCAAAACAGTCGGTAATTTCGGGTGCGGTCATTATGACACATCTTAATTTAGTTTCAACACATAAATTGTAATAAGTAGACACGGGTCCAATGCGGGTGGCCTTAAGACGAACGGACATTAGCGTACAATAGTAAATGATGATCGACTTGATTGAAAACGAACGAAATTGGAAGATTTTGGACTTATTAGGACTAATATAATAAATTATCATTTAAAATTAAATGTAATAAAGTTTTGTCGCCGAATTTTTATCTCTATATTAGTCTATGATCTCTGACATTCCCTAATTAATTATAGTTTTGCATTGTCAGGTCAAATTGCGTTTCGAATCACGATAAAGTGGATTCGATTATGACAGATTCGATTTGCAAAGAAAATTATAAATCAACTAAGAAACTGTGTGGGTGGGGATTAGAAAATAAGTGATAACTTGCTAGATATTGAGCTCTTTCTTAATAGTAAAGATACCTACTTGTGTGATGAATGAAAAACTTTACAGCTCAATTATTATTTCTAGGTTGACCATTTGATTGAACTGTCACCTTTCAAAAATGATGTCTATGGCGACACTTGTTTTTTCTAAGCATGAAAGCAACGGAAACAAACAGCCCTAGGGGTGTATTACGATGATCGTCCCTATTTCCAAATCGGTCCAATTTCGTCATTACACGTCTATATTTGTTCGACTCATAACGCGATGTGTGGCCAGTAATCGATTATCATAAGTGCTGGCTGGCGGAACAGGAAATAAATGTGTTTTTTTTGTGCGTTTGAAATTGGAAGGCTTTTTTTTTTTGGAAGGTTTTTTTTTATTCGGGAAGTGTGATGTTTGGCAGGAAGATGAATAAATTCAGCTGAGACTTATATAATATCAGTTTTTAAAAAATCTGAAATTTTTAACACTAACTTATTAATTATAAAGTGTTAAGAGGAAATGCGGGTGGTCTTTTCCCCATAGAAACGCTCTCGCCTGTTTTCATTCTGATTAATGACCATAAAGCAATGATTTTTTACAGAATAATAAATATTAACTACTTGTGTGTCCCTATGTTTTCCTTTTTGATGATACATTATTTTATAAGCACTAGAACCCTCAAAAAATCGCCGATTTAAACCGCTGCCGCTGTCAACAGGACTTAAGGATTTTTCAAAAATCTCTTCGACCGCATTTCCTCTTAACATAGGACTTTACTACATTTTAAATATTCGTATTTTATATAAGCTGTGTCATGTAAATGTTATCTATACTTTTTACATGATTATACAATCATTATAATCATGTAAATCATGGTAATAGGCTCGCCCCCTATTACATGGGACCTAAACATAACTGGCCAAGTCTGGGTGTACTATGGGTACACCTCTGCCTAACCCATCAGGCACTTACAATCATTTTCTTAATTAGTCTTGCCAATAAGTACTCGTAGAAACTCTCTCATGATGAAGTACTTAGTTTAGTATTTTCATTTATGTACTAAGTACACGTTCCTACTCATAAGATAATTAGACAATACTAATTAACATTACGACGTCCTTGCCCACACAAGGGTTAATTTATAAACGACGATTAAAGTTAAATGAATGTATGGTTAAACAGTCTCTAAGTAATCACTACTTAACTTTATGCAATGTTTATAAATAAGAGGGACTGTTAATACCTACCCACATTTAAGTTTCTAAAACGGTAACCAAATCCCATTCCATCCATTACCATGCCTACTAAATCGAAGTAAACACAGCATGAAATACATTGATATCGAAGCAGACGGTAGCTCGAGTAGATACAGGCGAATTACAGGGAATTGCATTTAATCGAGTGTTTGTACTGAACTGATTGCTTTTACTGTTGCGAGGTAGACTGCAAGTTTCCATCCTTAATTCGTGATAAAAACCTTTTTGTTTTGTCTGGAACTGGCAGTCTAGGATTTAAATTGGAATACAGGCACTAAACGGTTTTAAAAAAGTGCTGATTTTGAAAAAGGAATCTGTAGTGACTTTCATAAATACTTATTTGAATAATTATGGAAATAGAACTCAAACGACACCAAATTCAAAATGGCCGAATATGTTACCTAATCCAAGCTTGCTGCTTCAGCTTTAACTTGTCTTTCTTTAAAAATGTACTTGTCCATTTTCCAAGCAGACTCAATCAATAGATAGATAGATAATACTCTCTATTATGTACACCAATCAATCCGCCTAGCCGGTCTAGCCTTTTTCCAACCATGTTAGGGTCGGCTTCCAGTCTAACCAGATGCAGCTGAATACCAGTTTTTTACATGGAGTGACTGCTAATCTTACCTCCACAACCATGCTACTGTTGCCCAGTAACAGCCCCTTGCCACCCCTTGCGTAAGGCTGGTTATTAAACTTTTGGGCTTCTGACTACCCGTAACGACTGTCAAAGATCTTCGAATGGCAGCCGGGACAGCTTAACGTGTTTTCTGAGGCACGAAGAGGTAGTAAGTATTAGATGGTCACCCATCCACAAACCGACACCGGCAAGCGTAGCTTAACCTGCGATCGCCCCATGTGTCTGTTATTATTTAGCCACAAGCCACTAGCTACCTATCGAAGTCTGCTAGGTTTTGCAGGTTGTATGCCGTAATTACAGAAACAATTTAAAAGCCATTGTGTCTCGCGTGGATCCACGTTCGATACGAATAATTATTTAATTATTCCAGTGCCTGTGCCCAAACATCAACTGGTACACCTACCTCACTTCGTTGCTAACTCAAACTCGTAAACCATTT
Source organism: Hydraecia micacea (assembly GCA_914767645.1). NCBI lineage: Eukaryota > Metazoa > Arthropoda > Insecta > Lepidoptera > Noctuidae > Hydraecia > Hydraecia micacea. The sequence goes on from OU611798.1 coordinate 5,766,459, forward strand.
ATATATTGAGTTGTAAGCAATGAAGATTAAAGTTAGATTATTTTGTCTATTTCTGTCTGCCTGCAATAAGATCGATTAACGAAGGTAGGTAGGTACGTCATGTTAAATCAACATTAAAATAATTATAGCGACGACCTACCTAAATACAAAAAAAAACAAGTTAAAGTGGCGAAGGGTGTAATTCAATACTAGTCAATCTGCCTAGCCTTTTCCCAACTATGTTGGGGTCAGCTTCCAGTCTAATCGGATGCAGTACGAGTTCTTACATATCCAAGAAGACTAAATTAATGTGCCCTACGCAAGAGGGACGGCGGCATTCGTCCCATCGCCGTTGGGTGCACCTACAGGCGTACGGCAGCCAAAATATGCTGTAAGCTATTCAGTGAATCTCTTACAGTTAAGTTTCAGCCCCTGCAGCTTGGTTTTGGTTCGAAAGGGGGCTGTGAGGCTGCCGTGCATGCTCTTTCCACATTTTTAAATTCCAACAAAAGTGAGGTCATCCTCAAGGTTGACGTTAAGAACGCTTTTAACTCTGTAAACAGGGACACTTTGTTGGCTGAAGTCAAAAAGGAACTACCCGAAATTTATGGTTTTATGTGGCAATGTTACAGGTACCCTTCCAAATTATTATATAAGGACAATGTTTTGGAATCTGCAGTTGGATGCCAGCAAGGTGACCCTCTCGGGCCAGTCATTTTCAGTTTGGCTATTCATCCAATTATACGTAAACTAAATTCAAAATTTAACGTGTGGTATTTGGACGATGGAACGCTAGGAGGTGATGTAGACACTGTTTTGAAAGATCTCGAACTCCTCAAACAGGAATTTCAATCTATTGGCTTGGACCTTAACCCCTCAAAATGTGAACTTTACCTTTCTGACATTACCGACAGACAATTGACTCTAGATAAATTTAATGCAATAGCCCCACAAATCAAAATTTTAGACAAAAGTTCACTGCACCTCCTAGGTTCCCCAATTTTAGAAGACAGTTTTTCTCCATTCATCGACGAAAAAATAAAAAATTTCAATGAGATTTCGGACAGACTCTCTAAAATTAATTTACATTCGGCATTCACCTTGATTAGATACTGTTGTTTTGGCCCAAATTATATGTATTTTCTACGCTCTTCACCTTTATGGAAGCAGCCACACCTCTTGGACAAAATTGACCAAATTATTCGCAGCACACTAACATCCATTCTAAATGTGGCCTTGGACGACCGAGCGTGGCTTCAAGCCACACTACCCATCCGTTTTGGTGGCCTCGGCGTCCGCAAAATTACCAGTATTAGCATACCGGCGTTCCTGTCTTCTGTCCACAGCACTGAAAAGTTGACCGGGAAAATTTTAGCTCCCTGCCTGGTTGACTGTGAAGTGCCGTGCTTGACCGACGCGGAGAACGCCTGGAAAGCGGCTTGCCCGGATACAGATCGCCCTATAAACCCATCTTCCCAGAGACAGTGGGATGAGCCGCTCTGCAGGTTGGTACGGAATAATCTTATCAATACGTCCACCAATTCTGCTGAGCGTGCCCGCCTGTTGGCTGTGGGTGAGTGGGAGTCGGGGCTCTGGCTTCAAGCACTCCCGTCACCCAACATAGGCACTATGCTGGGTGACACCACCTTTCGGCTCGCTACCTGTCTGCGTTTGGGCGCTCCTTGCGGGGCTCCGCATCGCTGTCAGTGCGGTGAAGCTGTCGACTGCCTCGGGCACCATGGCCTATCCTGCAGTAGGAGCGCAGGCCGGATAGCACGGCACGCCAGCATTAATGACATCATCCGTCGTGCTCTTGTCACCGCCGGGGTGCCAGCTGTTTTAGAACCCAACGGTCTGGCACGCGACGATGGAAAGAGACCAGACGGAATGACCATAATGCCCTGGAAGTTAGGCAGACCTTTGGTGTGGGATGCAACATGTGTCGACACCCTTGCGCCATCCCATCTTCCTAGTACGGTGGGCTGTGCTGGGGCGGCTGCTGCAGGTGCAGAAAACCTCAAACGGCGAAAATATTGCAACCTAATTGGGACTTATATGTTCGAGCCGTTTGGGGTTGAAACACTAGGGCCATGGGGTCCGAGTGCCCACTTGGTTTTTCGAGATATCGCCAAGCGGTTAGTCGACTCTTCACGTGACCAGAGGGCTGGCCTATTTCTTGGCCAAAGAATTAGCATTGCCATACAACGTGGCAATGCTGCCAGCCTTTTGGGCACTGTTCCTGTTGACAGCGATGCGGACGAATTCTTTGATGCCCTATGATTATTTTACTTATTTTTTTATATAAATGTACATATTATTATAGTTTATATGTTATCTTAAATTATAGAAATAAATTATTGATAAAATAACAATACTAGCAGAGAAGAGACGAAAACAAAGTTATGTATCGATCTGCGATATAGTTCCATAATTCCAAAAATCTGCCCCTAGTCTTTTCCCAACTGTTTTGAGGTCGGCTGCCAACCCCAACATAGTTGAGAAAAGGTTAGGCAGATGATGATTGGGGTCAGCTTCCAGTGTAACTGGATGCAGCTGAATACCAGTCAAGAAGTACCAGGTACTTGATGAAATAGAAATCTACAGTCTGCAAGACCTACAATTACGTGCATTTGACTCACTGACTGATTAGGTAATTGACCGATCACTTTAGTGATCTATTTGGATAGATAAAGACATTACGACGGGGATAAGTAATAGCATAGAAAAAGCGTGACAATTCTGAACTTTCTTGACCAGTCAATAAGAAATATTTCATGCAATTACCGTCAAATCAAGCGGAAAAACAACTTTTTGTATAGTTTTTAGCACTTTTTATTTATTTATGGACAGAATGTAGTACACTCAATTCCTAAACGATTTAAGTACTTTCTATCTGGTTCAATTGGCGATGAATTCAATTCAAGATTGATCATGTACGGTAAGCAGTACGTCCATGATAACAATTTAATTTTTACAGCGCTTTATGGAGCAGACGTGGTGGCGCAGTGGAATCGGCCGCAACTTATGAGTTGTAGGTCGTAGTACCTAGGTTCGAACCCTGACAAACGCTTTACTTTCTGTAAATTATTTCATCACCGCTACTCTCAAAACGGTGAAGGAAACCATTTTGAGGAAACCGGCATGTCCTAGAATCAAAAATTCGAAGACATGTGCCATCTACAAACCCGCAACTGGGCCCGCGTCGTGGATTACGGTCCACTCCCTCTCACAAAAAGGAGGCCTGTGTCCCAGCAGTGGGAACATTATAGGCTGATTACAAAGTGCCGTTTTCGCAGTCCAAGTGGTAATACTGATGAGCAACCGCACATCCACGCCCTTACCCTAAATATAAAATAGATTTGGGGAAATATCATCACCTTTTAAGTGGGTAAGTATCGCCCAAACACTTTCTTTTTTTAGTAAACTGTCATCAATACTCAGTAACACAATAATCAGATCGATCGTCAATCCTCGTCAAAGTCCCTCAATGATCGGGCGAGGTCGTGTGACATCGGGTGACATCGGCGTTGACGCGTCAAGCCGCGCGACAAAGCGACGGAGCCGCGGCGACGTGGCTAATCATTTGTATTGTTGTCCTGCAGATGTTCGGGCCATGTAGGGTGACACTGTTTGTCGGAGGTTTTTCTATTTAATTAGGATACTACAACAATAACCCCGAGCCCCAGGATACAAACCAACTGTCTAGTTGTAGGCTCACGGGGGAAATACGTAATACTTTGTAACTGCTGTAGCATACTTTGTAAAGGTATGGGTAATACTTTAAGCTACTCTATGTTAACATGTGAACCTGCGTGTTGTACTAACTGGACAATAAACTATTTTCTATTTCTATTACCTAGTGCAATCGGATAGGGAACTGGGATTTTACGAGTTGGGTGAAAGCAATTCGGATTCATAAGATCCACCCTAATTACACAGAATACTTCCAAAGCAAACACACTTACCACCACCCAACCTCTCTCGGTAACATTATTTAAAAAACCCGAATATTGACAAACTTTGAGCCGATCTTTTAGCTTTATCTGTTGCCAAATATCACATGCTTTTAGTGGCTTTTGGTCCATCAATCGATCAACCAATTATCAGCTCAAATATTGTTTGGAAATCAATCTATATATATTTCCCAACTATTTTTAGGTCGGCTTCCAGTATAACCGCATGCTGTTTAATATCAGTATTTACATGAAGCAACTGTCCAGTAACTAGGCTGCGGAGGTCAGATAGATCTCCACAGCCCAGTTACTGGGTAACACGAAAGTCTCTTTCGGGATTCTGACCACTCGGAACGCCTGTCAAAGATCTACGAATGACACGGGCTTTCCGAGGCATGGAAGTTTATGTTTATTTAGACATGTGATCAACGAATCAGAGAATTGAACAAGCCTTTAGCAACTGGGCAGAAGGCTACTATTGTTTATAGCTAAGGTGATCTAGATTCACTTACTAATAAAAGGCAAGGAAACTTTTGAAGCAAGGACACAAAATCCGTCCAATAAATCCCGCAAAAGCCACCCAAACTCCTTGGCACCCCACAACAACAATATGTGTCCGTTTAATTACGCGTGACCGATGTACTTCAGTTATTGAGCGTCCCCATTATCCGGCCGTGATAGATAGACTCGTCCAGACAGGATGAATGCCTAATTGAGACACAATTACATTTATGACGGAGATATTAATGTGTGATCAGGATTTGGAGAATAGTGCTGATTGAGCAATGAAGGATCTGTGGTAAGGGGGTGACTTTTTATTTATTCACAAGGCGGACAACGGGAATACAAGAAGGCAACTACAACAGAAGGCCAAAATTATCGTAATTTAAAACGTTCAAAATGTCAAAAACTTGTCAAAATTGTAGGGAAATTAGAGGTAAGTATTTTTGACAGATTGAAACTGAAATCAGACTGTAAACGTGCTTACAATTACGAGAATTTCCCCTCAGGTAACCTTAACACACACACACACACACACACACACACACACCCTCACACACACACACACACACACACACACACACACACACACACACCCTCACACACACACACACACACACTAAGTTCACATTATATGTTTCGACCTGATAATCACCCAAAGCGACTACACAAAATGACTAGCAACAACAATATTAATGATGTCAACTACAGTAAAAAGCTTTGTTCACAAAATTATAGCTACCCAGACAGTTCTACTTTGGCATTGAATGTGCGGGAGGCCAAACTCGCCAGGAAAAGTATATAACTGATACAAAGTTACATTATTTAAAGTAAACAGTATTTAAATGTTAAAAAGAAAGAGTACATACCTAGGTACAGATGCCAGCACATCAAGCTAGTCGAAACTGTCTTTCCCAATCAACTTTGAACCTTATGTTGTAGCGATAAAGTAGAAAATCTATTAAAGAAATTTGACAGATTGTAGTAGCTTGATGTGCTGGCGTCTGTACGTCATGTCTTCTGAAAGCAGCGGCGCGAGAATCGAAGATGTCAATTCTGTAGTTTTCTAGTAGTCTGTATTATAAAAGTAATAAGTGTAAAAAGACTAGAATTACGACTAACGACTATAATATAGTAAGTAAAATATTTTCTTGAGAAACTTAATGTGTAGCCACAGACCTGCGGAGCATCATCATCATCGTTCACCCTATAGCAGTCTACTGATACTGGACATAGGCCTCACCGAACCAGTTTGCAGCATGAAAATACTGTCCATCCTTCACACGTACGATGACCACATTTATCTCTATTCTAAGAAGAACAGACCAATCTCTTTGTCTTTATCTTTTCTTAATTCATGCCGTAGAAATCTTTTTTTTTTGTCCTATTTTGGTCCCATTGTTAGGCAAATTCCTCCCCTTTTTCTTCCCAAACCTCCCTGTCTTCTGCGATCCATGTTGGCCCTGCAAACGTTATCAGATCGTCACACCACCTTCGCCGTGATCTAAGCCTCTTTTAACTGTTCTGTGGTCTAACCTCGACGGCGATGTCCATAGAAATGTATCCATGTATCCATCATTTTGTCTTTCACTTCTTCTGGTCCTATACTTAGTTGTTAAGTATGTAAGCGTGTTGTCATTGCAAAAATCATTCAATATTACCAAAAGACCACACACAGCCCCAGAAACGGTAGTAAGACCAAATGAAAATGTGTCATCAGCGTGACTGCCACTAAATCTGAACATAAAGCATTAAAGACACAATAATAATAAAGATGGCCGACCTCCGACGCAGCTGATTATGCGTAAATGTCACAGACATTATCACTCGCTACAAAACGGGCATTAATAACGGTGATAAAATTATGAGACAATGGGATTGTAATTAAAATGCTTATATGTGAAGGTCGCGGGACTAATACGCATCCATGGTTGTCTTGAAAGGGAATAGTAACTTTGTCATCCAAAGAACTGAAGTAACAGTAAAAGCTGTACTGTTCAGTGATTAGTCTTCAGTCTTCTGAAGACTGGTCGCCGCCATGATAACTTATTTCATCGGCTCCTTAACTTTAGGGGACATATGACCATCTGTGAAACATAAGCCTAAAATGTCATTAAACCGCATAACACAGTAGATACTGAAAGATAACGCTCTGTAACGTAATGTTAGTCTGTGTCTATGTACAGACGCCAGCACATCAAGCTACCCGAAACTGTCAAATTTTCCCAATCAACTTTGAACCTTATACTTTAGCGATAAAGTTGAAAATCTATTAAAGAAATTTGACAGATTGTAGTAGCGTGGTGTGCTGGCGTCTGACGTCTGTCTAAATTAGTGTAATGTAAATAATGTACTTAAATTGAACATTTATTGAACTGTATTTAATTGTAAATTGTTTTTGAATACCGTTAAAACGGTGAGACATGTAAGCACTATGCAATGTTATGAACACGTTTGTAAACACAATTTTTTTGGCAAATAAATAATCTATTCTAATCTCTATCTCTATATCTAATCTCTATGAATATGATATCAAGCAGTTGCATCATCATGATATCAAGCAGTTGGCCAGTTCTATGTAATCTCTAATCTACGAAGACAAAATGAGATTTCTTTGTGTCATATGACATACATACACACCGTAGAAATCTTTCTTCAATTTTTCATTTGGTTTTTCCGTTTCGCGGTCATCGTACGCGTGCTAGATGAAATACGTTCGACCATATAAAGTATGATTTCCACCAAATAGCTCGCACCGCATCACCGATTATACAATCTTTAAACGATATTAAATCGTGTACACAGTATTGAAAGTCTATATTACCAAGCCGCGCACAGCAGCTTGACAGTGGGCGTCTTCCGAAACACGCGATCGGCTGTCGTCCAAAGTTTTCTTTTCCTCTTCTGTGTTTTATGATTATTTTTTCTGCCATTCTTCTTCTAATGTCAACAATACTACGTCAAGTGCAACCATTTTCAAAAATTAGAACTCGTCAGCAAGGTAGGAATGAAACTATTTGACTAGGCGCAGAAACGGATACGTTCGCAAGCGATGTACGGAGCCGATCGTAGGTATGCATCGACATCCTGCCTGACGTGATCGGCTGTGGCCGCATCCGTTCGTATCCTTTCCGATCCACGACAATAGGGAGCTTTATTACCAGCTATTATATCATCATCACCATCAGCATCATCCACAGCCCGATTTCACCCACTGCTGAAAATAGGCCTCCCTTTTATTGTGCTAATCCCCACGATTCTGTATGCTATCATAAACGGTTGATAATTTAAGTTATAGTGTAGCGGATCTCCCAAAATGCCTACACCTTGATAATCCGCCACTGGAGACCACACGGCAGTCCCGAGGACTATGAATAGCTAATTTTATAGCAGATGTAAGAATGTTAATGTCTCATTATATTCATAGGCAGTCCTCAGTAGTTATGAGCTGACGATGAAATTAAAACATGGAGGGCATCTACTGGTAATGTAATGGCATTCTTTGGTGTTGGAAAGCGTTTCTTAAGCTCTACAAATCTGCAAAATCGTAATAACACTAGAAGGATCGTGTTCTAAGTCATTTTTGAAATCTGTATAAATTAGATGTATCTATTAATAAATCAATAAATAAAAAAAACATTTATTTCAGACAAAAAGTCCATAGGCAAGGCAAGGTTGTTAGTAACAAGAATTGTGCTTATAACTAGAAGAAAGAAAGAAAATACATTAGCACAGACTAAAATACACAATACACCAGGCAGGCTTAGCATGACACTTTCTATGTCTACGAAGAATCATACATCAGATGAAAACAAAAAATAAAGATCAAATAAAAAGTGTAAAGTCTGATGTGATAAATTAGCAGGAAAGTGTGCCTCATGGCTGCGTTTTTTAATTACTAACGAATGTTTGTACTTAATTAAAAAGTAAATAAAAAAGAAGCTAGATACACCGTTCCCCTGCACAGTATGCTCATCGGTCTAGCAACACATGAAATTAGTGAACCTGCTGAGCAGAACAGTATCGGTTCTCTCGCCAATTATCCATAGGACGCTATTAGACAAGAGATTAAGGGGCTGTCTCCACGAGCGAGAGAATCGCGGCGATATTATCGTCGTGCTACGTATATCTATACACTCTCTTAGAACGTGTCTCCACACGGCGATATCGTCGTGGCGAAAATTTGATGGCACGGCAAGACTATCGCCGCGATTCTCTCGCTCGTGGAGCCGGCCCCTAATACCTAGACAAAGTGAATACGAATTTGGAAAAGTCAAATTTGAATGGGACTGACATACGAGCAAGATACCGCAAAGCTAATGCCAATCCTGTTGAAAGTTGTTGTAGAAATACGAAACACTTTGAATGCGATTGTCACTTGTTTTGCCCTCATGTTACTCATCCACTAAGCACTTGTTGGCTTTTGCTGTTTACTTTCTTGGTTGACAATGGGTATAAAAGTAGCTCTCCGCCGAATATCCAAAATTAATAAAACTTTCTTTGTCATATCATATGTATCCGTCTTTACAGTTGCCTACATGCTTCAATCAGATTCTGTAACCTGTCTACTTCATTATTATCATTTTATCCTGTGTTAATAATTGCTACTACTTTTATATATTTTACTAAAACCTTTAAATCCCATTTTATTTATTATCATTGTGTGTAGACTTGAAACATGGCTTCCATATCGAAATATTATTTGCATGACGTGTCCAACAGCCCATTGCAAAAAATCCATACGTATTTTTACGATCACAGCCTACACACATTTTTCAAAGGTGATCGCTAATTTTCACAAGGGAACATGAAAACGAGGCAAAGAGGCGCAAACATCTTTATCCTAAAGTCAACAACTCCATTTTGTATACCGATATCAAAGTGGACCACCTTTTAGCGCCTCCGTATTTAGTCACAGAACCCTTTTTGCTGGATTACAAACTTATATTTGGGAGATGGCAAAGTTTGTGTACATTTTTGCCCATCCTGGCAATGTTTCGACATCCATTGGTGTTTTACTACCGAATTTGATGTCACCTTTGTTAACAAATACAGCAATGGATGCTGAAGTATATCCAATTTTGATGTTTCAAAAGAAGCTTTTAGAGTTCATTTTTGCATGATCGACGGGAAAGTAAAGATTGCCGGCACGGTCATCTGTCATCGACGGATGTCACATTATAGTCTCGTTTTTGGACCACAAAAGATTCGGGTTCCTTTCTAATCAGTTGTATTATATTACACAACTCTTTCCAAAGCTTTTTTCATCAGTTTACTGTCCTTTACTGGTTTTGCTTGTCTTTTGTTCGAGCTTTATGGAGAAAGCAGGCAATGGACAGTTTTGTGACAGAGTTGTCATAGATATTTGATGGTGCACTTCAAAATAGACGATCAATAACGCTTTATTCCGGTTGAAGGTGTAAATTGACATTAAAATGCAGTTTAATCGATGTTCGGTCTATGAGAAAGAGTTTTTTGTATGATTTCGGTTCGTTTTGGTAGCACATCGTCAATAGGATCTTTTTGGTTAGTTGAGTATCTATACATACATATGTACTTACATATACACACACAATTAAATAAAATTGAAGTGTCTGTTTGTTATGTCAAAATAACAGCTTTTTACTGAATGCATATGAAAGTATACTAAACCATACTTAAATAAGTCTAATATTATACAGATGGTGGCAGGGACATCGACGAGCAAACTGAAACCATGAATTCAGCACATGATTCTGGACTAGCATAGACGTTGGTTATAAAAAACAATGTACAGTCGCCAGCACATCAAGCTACTACAATCTGTCAAATTTCTTTAATAGATTTTCAACGTTATCGCTAAAGCATAAGGTTCAAAATTGATAGGGAAAATTTTACAGTTTCGGGTAGCTTGATGTGCTAGCGTCTGTACTGTTTCATAATTTTTTTTTTATAACCGACCCAATTATTTCTACGCTAGAATCATGTGAATTCATGGTTATTATACAATTTGCGCTTCGGTGTCCTGGCCACCCTGTATATTTCAAGAAATAAATTCGACGGGTATACTTTATTCATAATGTCCACTGCTGAACGTGGCCCTTACAATGACCACTTCAGTTGAACCACCTCGTTGTAAGGTTCCCTTACTAATGCTTCATAATGGTCACTCCCCACGTTTGGCAGGTTCCACACAAACGGATCATTGATCACAGTTACAAATGGGTACTAGTGCCCTTCTTCTTTGTATAAAACATCAGTTGCTTTCTGATTCTTCGCTTCATTATAATTACAGTTCAGTCATCGAGAGAATGCATTCCTTACATCTGTCAGTGCGACAATTCTAGTAGCTATTAAAGATCAAATTTGCAAAACACGTTTTCGTTTGTATGAAACTGACAGATTTCAAGAACGCATTCTCTCGTCGGCCGCACTGGCAGTTCTGCTTAAAAGATGTGTCACGATTGTAAACTGAATTTACATGAATAGCTCGCAGTCTCTTAAGAGACGTGAGATCTCATAGCTTACGTACGTTAGTCATTTATATTAAGTAGCTATTTACTCGTAGTATCTTAGGTCTATCTGAGTCTAAACAATAGACTATTAGAGCTTCGCCTTAGCTACATGTACTTTGAACTGGATAGTATAGGTGCTGTGAGAGCTTTACGAGCTCTCAGCAGTCTCGTCCCGGTTGACGAGTAAATAAAACCACAGTTAGTCATATTACTGCAATAATTTATAATTATTCCTAGATTTTTTAATTTTCTTCCTCGTTCTTGACTTGTCAGCCAAATCTCATTTCTAGCGTTAGTTTTCTCTTATTCTTTTTATAAATCAATGTTTGTCTCGTATTTTGTGCCATTTACTTTTCAACAAAGTATTCATAAAGGTTGCATTTAAGCACCAAATAGGCTATAATCTCTGCAGTAACTATACCTACTAAATAGTCGGCTAAGATGGTGCACACGAGAGTCATTAATACTGATGTTCTCTGTTAAAAGATGTTATAATTAAGACCTTAAAAAAAATCTGAAATAAGCTTAAATCTATATCTAAATTAATATAGGAACTCACGAAAAGCGGACGCATGTATTCCTTTTTAAAGAGCTACAGAATAGGAACAGTCTATTTGAAAAAAAAAATGTTTTGTAAATTATTCCTGTGATCCCCCTATTAGTAAGGGTTCTCATATCACACTGCTATTCTAATTAAATGCAATAAACTTAACGTTTTTGTTTGGAATGGCCAAGGTATTTTAATGTGTAGGTAAGTAACTACCTGGGCCCTATACCACAAAACTATAAGCCATATAAAATCTTACAAATAAATTGTAATTTATACGCAACATTTTCTACATTTTAACAATTTTGTAGACTTGTAACGTTTTATGATATACGGCCTAGCACCCTGATTGCGTAACACACGTTCAATAACAATCTGAATAATTTTGAAGGATATTGCTAACCCATTGCTTTTTCATAAGTACGAGTATATTCGAAAATTTGCCTGCTCAAGAACGTCAATAACGAAATGAATGTTGTTGATCTGTTGGAATGAAAGCCATTCTTACTGTTAGTGTGTAATGCATTACCTAGCTGGTATACACTGACTCACATAACCCTAACCGCTCTTTGTTATCGAAATATTAAGGTTTTAAAACTAAAAAGGTTAATAATACCCAACCTACAAAAATGCTACTTACAAAATAGATCCTACTTACTTCTTATGAAAAACAATCTGCTTATCTGTAGTGCACAAAATAGCTGGAAAAACACAAAGCGTAAACTTTTTTTGCTGTAGGGAAATCCTCACGGCTGTTCCTCCTGCAGAGGAGAAAGCAAGATTATGTTGGAGGCCTACCGACGAAAATCCTACAGATCCTAACCTGCCACTACCATGAGACGGTGGCCCGGGAAATATTCTTACATTTGCGCGCACCCCTTACTGGAAGATAGGTCTGCCTACAGGATCAAAGCAGAAAAAACCAGCCAATGTAAGGTTCCATAGTTAGGATGAATATATCCCAAGATCCAACTTAAGGGGGAAGTGCCAGAGTAGCCCGCGAAATTCAAATTTACTTACGTTTTTCGCAATTTTCAGATCAGTGTCAGGTTGTATTTTGATCATCTTTACATACTGAGACCCCTCCGTGCCTCGGAAAGCACGTTAAGCCGTTGGTCCCGGCTGTCATTCGTGGACCTTTGACAGTCGTTACGGGTAGTCAGAAGCCCGAAAGTCAGACAACCAGTCTTACCAAGGGGTATAGTATTACCCAGTAACTGGGTTGTGGAGGTCAGATAGGCAGTCGCTCCATGTAAAATACTGGTATTCAGCTGCATCCGGTTAGACTGGAAGCCGACCCCAACATTGTTGGGAAAAGGCTAGGCAGATGATGATGTCAGGTTGTATTTTGATCAAAATTTGATTCGCGACTATAACAGGTACGTATTTACAGAATTATAATCATTAGAATCATTAATACATGTTTCTAAGTTAGATTTGTACCACGACAACAAATCTCTTATGGAAAACTGCTTAGTGGTACAAATCTAACTTAGAAAGATGTATTAATGATTCTAATGATTATAATTCTATAAATACGTACCTGTTATTGTCGCGAATCAAATTTTGATCAAGATACAACCTGACACTGGCCTGCAAATTGCAAAAAACGTAAGAAAATTTGAATTTCGCGGTCTACCACTGCGCATTCACCTTAACATTGTAATTGAAAAACATGTTCTGGAATGTATGACATTCCAACTGCAAATGCATGTTTGTACCCACAATATTGAGAGATTTACCATTGGAGGAGTGGTAGCCCAGTGGTAACGGTCCCGACTTACGAGTTGTAGGTCGTAGATTCGAATCCAAGCAGGCGCTTTACTTTGTGTAAATAATTTCTTCATCATAATTACTGCTCTCAAAATGGTGAGCGAAAACATTGTGAGGAAACCGGCATATCCTAGAACCAAAAATTCAAAGACATGTGACATCTGCCAACCCGCACTGGGCCCGTGTGGTGGATTATAGCCCACTCCCGCTCACCAAGAGGAGGTCTGTGTCCCAGTAGTGGGAAAGTTCATCACCACTGGTCTCAAAACGGTGAAGAAAAACATCGCGAGGAAACCATGTCAGCATTTCTCAGAACAAACTGATCTAGCTAGATTGTTATTATATTAAGGAAGACCTCTACTTAAATAATTAATTATGTAGCTAAGTATTTTCCAAATTGATATTTGATAGCCCAAGAATCTATTCAAAACTGCCAAATACTCCCAGCATCCTAATCAAGAGCTATAAAGTGATCCGCTTCTGATTCGTACGGCCGAAGGTGGTGTCTTAAGGCCGCCGATTAGTGGCCTCTGTCGCTCCCCTCATTACTGAGAGCCCTAATTGCACCGCCGCGGAGCCTCAAACGTGCCGACCGCTTTCATCTCGCCGACGGCGTGTGGGGCAAAGTGTGGGAGAGAGCGGGTGCGGGCTTATAAGCGGTAGCGGGTAGAGTTCCCACGTATGTATGAAGAATTGTTTTTGGGATGTGATGAAATGTGTTGTTCTAATAAAAGTTAATGTATTCATTAAACGAGAAGTCTAATATCATACAGAGTGGCGGGGACATCGACGCGTTAACTGTAACCATGGATTCAGAACATGATTCTAGACACCCTAGTCTAGATATTTTACGTCAGATATAAAAAAAATACAATTTTTTCTTATAAAAGTGCAATACCTATGCGGTCAAAATGTATAACAGCAATATCCGCAGCCGGGACCAACGGCATAACGTGCTTTTCGAGCTACGAAGGGGTCTTGGTATGTAGAGATGGTCACCCATCCACGAACAAACCGTGGCTAGAGTTTTACGGATAAATGTGTTGAAATGTTACCAAATTAAGTTCATAATAGGTATCTACTGATGTAACTTAAAATGCTAGTCTGTGCAATACAAAGTCGTAAGAATAAATGTTTTCTGTGGTTTTAACTTTTTATACACCACAAAAAGTAAAAGACTACTGAATAGATTAACCCAAATAGGTAAGTAAACAACTTCAACCCGGAACCTTCTTTCATGAATTGATTAAAATTAATTATTGTTCAAAATATATTAATAAAGAATTGCCAATATTATACCGATCGATCCGCAAAAACCAGATTTATTATCAACTCTAGATGTATTCTAATTAAAATCAAAACCCAATAAATATGTTATTATGTACCTAATTGATATTATTATGGCAATTATTAAAAACATCAAGCTGACACTAATGAACATTGCAAAAACTGTATCATCGTTTGATATTATTAATTTTGTACATCAATATTCATAATGGAAAAAGTGTTACAATATTCATAATGATACGCCATCGCTTCAGCTTATGACGCATCGCCACTCTTTTCACACAACGCTCTCCACCCAAAATTATCCTGCAGCTGGTAAAAGGATACACTTGATGAAACTTTACAATATGAACTTTGATACCTCGACATAAGAGCTATGTGAATTGCATTGATGCAAGCGTAAAAGTTTTGTTAAGTTTGTATTACTGTAATTGTTTTTATTCATTTATTGCCCCATAGACTATCTGTAAGGTGGGCTTTATAGCCTGTCTATTAGCAGCCAAGGAGTTATCATCGCCTTACAGTGGATTTGTACTAATTTTATTATATTCTTAACTTTATTGGCATCGACAATGTTTTTAATAAAATCGGATGCAACGTGATATTAATTAAATTTTAAAAAGCCCTGTGTATAAACTAGCTATAAAATGTCTACTGAGTTAGCAATCAAGATGGCGGTGATAAAAATGACAGCAAATTGATAGGTTGATTGATTGATTAGCGCGAGACCGTTTTGAATAAAATATTACTTTGCTGGTAAAAGCAGTAGCTGCGAGTTTCATTTGTATCAGACGAGTATTTACATCGTTTGTTAGATTTTATTAATTTTATTAGTAAACAACATCTTAATTGGGAAATATAATTATGTAGGTAATTACGAATCCAGGTGGTTTAAGTTGCCATTAGTGTCATAATTATGTAGTACAATAGTTCTTAATTCAATAAATCAATTCAGCCTATCGCAGTCTACTGCTGGACATAGGCCTCTCCCAGGCTGCGCCACAACACCCTGTCCTCCGTCTTCCGCATCCAGTCTGTCCCAGCCACTTTTTTGAGGTTGACAAGGGACTATTCTAGGTTTTTTTTTTTGGAAACTGGATTGAAAGATCATGAACTTACACAGTGTACCCAAATGCTAAGAGTTATGTGTGGTGTTACGAGAAAGGAATGAGTACATAAGAGGAAGTCTGAAAGTGGCACCGGTTGGCACCGGGTGGCACTTATCGGTTGTCATGGTATGGGAATGTGATGCAGAGGAATGGAGAAAATGACGTCAGGAAAGTTTTGAGTATGAATGTGGATGGCTGTAAGAGTAGGTAGGTAGGGAAAGACTTAAGAAAAGATGGATAGACTGTGTGAAAAAAGATATTGCTGGAAAGGGGATTACTACCGATATGACGACTAATAATGTAGTATAGAAGACAAAATACATGTTGCGCTGAACCCAAAAAAATTGTTATAAGAGCAGGAGAATCATGATGATTATGTGTGGCTACCTTCAGTATTGTCTCTCCTTCTCCTATAATCCATCCAAAGGTTGTCGTTAAAAGTTCACTTTTAGCGATAAGACCGCACCCAATGTGTCCTACCCTTGTATAATTTCTACATTTATAAGTATGTGCAATTTTTATGGTGTGCATAACATAATCAGCCTATAATGTTCCCACTGCTGGGACACAGGCTTCCTCTCTGTGAGAGGGAGTGGGCCGTAATCCACGACGCGGTGAGATGGTGCGCAGAATATTATATGTATTTGGTCCTACAGGACTAGTCCTATATTTATATAAACTTTCATATCAAATCCATGATATAACTGCAAAAAATCAACATACATATTATTTATTTTCAACATGTTCGCATCACATCATTTTAATATAGACTAAAATTAATTGATATTCTAGACTTCTCATCTTTAATAACGATCGTACATTCTATATTTTTTCAAACCAATCTCCATGGGGACCACCTCGACGCTTTTATATTAGGAAATCGTGATATTATGATACCAACATTACGGCAAATGGGTACATGGACCCAGCACTTACCTTCTATGAACGTAGGCGTACCGAGAGAAAGCTGTCTGTATGTATGTCTGTTTGTTTGCATCAATTTAACGTATTATTGAATGGAAATTAGATGTTTGGCTTTAAAAATTTGAAGGTTTTAGAGGATATGTTTGATTTAGGCTTGCGTAATGTTTGATTGTGTGTGAAAATCTAGTGAGAATGGGGAAACCTTGAAAATGGGCGAATGTAGCCTGAAAAATATATGTGGATAATGTAATAATTTTCTTTGTTGACAAATTATAACAACGGGGTAATTGCGTAACACACTAACAGAGCAATGGCTTTCATTTTTACAGTTTGACAACATTCATTGCGTTATTTACGTTGTTGAGCAGACAAATTTTTCGAACATACGAAGCAATGGATTAGTCTTACCCTTCAAAATGATTCAAATTGTAATTTATAGTATATTACGCTATTAGGGTGCAGATTGTTATAGATATTGATGAGTATCTTTATTCCACACCAACCTGACAAAAAAAAAAACAAATATGGAAGTACACAGCGCTATTTACCTAATCATCATTTCAAAAGATAATACCTGAACATACTAAGTAGGATGAAAGAAAAGATACAAGTGATACCACACACCACACATAATTAGTGCACAATAATTTTCTATTTAAAGCTCAATCAAGCTAGTAACCAGTGTTATGAAGTGTAAAACAGTAGCCAGGGCTAGTATAAAGTACAATGAAAGCTTAACAGTGAAAATGTATGTAGGTAGGTAATACTTCATTAGAACTTGCTTTATAGTTTCCGCCTACCGGGTGGCATCCCGTAGAACTAGGACGCACACTGGAGATCTGGCGTCCAACGTGAATCTTTGTAATACTTAGTTTGATGTTTGTAATTTTCCGGTGCTACATTGAATATGGAATTAGCAGAGAATCAATATGTGGTGGGGGCATTGTGGCTAAGTAATAACAGCCGCACGGGACGATCGATCAGGTTTAGCTACAGTTGCCGCGGTTGATTCGTGGATGGGTGACAATCTTTACATATCATCCGTGCCTCGGAAAGCACGTTAATCCGTTGATCGCGGCTGTCATTCGTGGATCTTTGACAGCCGTTACGGGTAGTCAAAAGCTTGAATGTCTGACAACCAGTCTTGCCAAGTAATATAGTATTACCTGCATCCGGTCAGAGTGGAAGCCGACCCCAAAATAGTTGGGAAAAGGCTAGGCAGATGATGATTAGCAGTGAATCAATAACAATGCTTAATCTCTTCACCACCCTTGGTTGACTGGTAGAGAATGCCTAAGGCATTAAGTCCGCCTTTGTACCTTTTTTGTGCGAAAAGTTTAAATAAATAAATAAATACTTGTAATATTGATATTCGTGTCTTCTTCAGTTGTTTCAGCAAAAGTTGTTTTTAGGATTAATTCCGGTCTGATCCCCTGAACCCCCCCTTCACCCTCCCCCCCTCGATCCCCTAGGTACATAATTCAGCAGCTCGAAGATACTTACCGGGAATTTTTTGATCGGAAAATCCAGCCCAGTTTGTTGGATATACCAGTCTTTTACATTAATTAAATGTACCTACCAACTTATATATTTATTGTAACTTGGAAGAATCCTTTACCAATAATATACTATGACTTTAAGCTGGTTATGCTGAAGCCTATCTCTAAACATTTTCGCAGTCCATTTTTCTGTAAAACCTTCATCTTAAACTCTTCAATGCTGAACATCCAACAGGCTTGACTTTTTCATGTCCTTTCCATCTGTTTCCATCACTTGCTTTATGAACAGTGTTGTGAACTGTAATGGAAAATTATATAAGATAAAGAGCCTAAAACCCTACATAATCAGTTGTTAATGTGAGAGGGAGTGGGCCGTAATCAACCATGCTAGCTCAGTGAGGGCTGGTGGATGTCACTTGTCTTCGAATTTTTGGTTCTATGACATGCTGGTTTCCTCACGATGTTTTCCTTCACCGATATGAGAGCAGTGGTGATGAAAAAAAATTACACAAAGTAAAGCGCCTGCTTAGGTTCGAACCCACGACCTACAACTCGTCAATCAGGTCCGACACCACTGGGCCACTACTGCTCCTAACCTGATCTCTCTTAATTTAACTCTAATTAAAACATCTCATCTTGTATCTAAATAAAAAAACAAAACAGCATCTAAAGCTATATCACAATCACAATAAATCACAACGAAAGCCGAGAATTAGAGGTGGCATTACAAACACAGAGGTTTCCCATAGAGGCCATAGACTACGGGCACAATAGCGCCCCTCTAATTGTGCCATACAAGACCACACACGGCTGGATGATGGATGCTGTATTAACTCGTACCTTCGATGGGATTCTTATTAATGAGTACGTATTTCATTATTTATTAACTTTCTATCATTTTGTGAGTTATTTAGTGGAAAGAATTTGAAGAAACGAGTTTATTAAATGGTAGGAGTGTGCCGGAGATAAAGTATTGAATATGGAGCGAGCCTATTGCCATCAACTGTGCACAAATTCGGGCTACTGAGATATTCCAAATAGAAAACCCAACCACACTAGTCCAAACGATTAGGGCTGTGTCTCATGAACCGTAATGACAGTTGACATTTTCAGAGAGTGTGTATTTCTATTGCCACTATAACAACAAATACCAAGTTTTATTCCTTATGGTCCGGAACCCTTCGTGTGTGAGTCTGACTGGCATTTGGCCGGTTTTTGTATTTAAAGCACAATTTGAGCCAATTTTTGAAGAATTTCGAATCATCACTGTATCCTATAGAATAAAAAATAATAGACTCTAAAAAGTTTTAGCAGTAGATCCTATTCTGTCACAGGTATTTCTAATTTCTTATTATGTATCTAGATATTTTATTTAATATAATAGTATTTCGGTAGTTATACATATTTAATTACTAGACCGCCAAACCGTAACACATCGTTTTTAAATTAAAATCTCCAACCAATCTCTTGGTGGTCGCCGAATCTTACAAAACAGTTACAGCTAAGTAACTATAAAATATTAATAAGTTGAACTTATAAAAGGAAAAATAGTACCACCAACCCAGCTGACGTTCCACCAAATTAAAATAGCGTTGAAAAAAAGCAAATATAAGCGTAACATGATTCCAAAGAATTGATTTCAAAACGATCTAATAGTTAATAGCGAAATTGCTCGCGTATGGCTAAATAACTTAATGTGCTTAGGGACCAAAATATCCACCATCTTCAATGTGTATTAAAACTCCCCCTGTATTTCATAAACCATGTTATTTTTACACCCAGACACGCAAAAGTCACCCTTGTTACACTAGAAGTAAGGTGGATGTAAAGTATGTGAGTTAAAGTTGTAAGAGCACATATAGAGGGGTATGGTAGTTCTTAGTAAAATGGCGGTTAATACCAAAGCGTTCCCATTAAGGTTGTCTATTACGGCAATGATATTATCCACAATTTCGTATCATATCAGTAATAATACATTTATGCGTTACTCTGCTATTATATGATGAGCATTTACTGTGTGTACATACGTAGGTAGGAGGTGTCTATGTTTGTGTGTACGTGTAGTTTTTGGTAGTTTTCAGGGTTCCGTATTTTCACTGAATTTTCGTATGAAAATGACGGAAAAACATTTTAGTTGTATAAAATCTTACCTACTTTTCTGAACTAAATGATTGGCCCGATGACAAAAAGTTAATTCTATAGATCAACCTACTATCATTCCTCAGACAGTAATTTTAATTTCAGCGTTTCAATGCGATTTTGTCAAGAATTAAAAAAAAATTGGTTTTATTTGTGGGGTCAACGACCTCTGGGAGTGTTATTACATGAAGTATGCGTTGGAAAAATATGTTTTCTTTTGTTTTATCGTGTTCAGTTATCGATAGACATCTCGTCTGTAAAGTTTCGCTGGATAATTTAATTTGACCCTGCGTAATTTACTAGCAACAAATAGTTTTGGCAGCACAAAAATTTAATTAAAAATGTGCTTCGTAAGCGACTGAAAAAAACAACGCCACCTTGGCACTTAGGTATATACCTTCTTATAGACGGATTTTCCCAACTCCGCATGGCGTTATGTAACTTAAATTGTGTAAATTCAATGCATTATAATTTTTTTGATCATGTTGAATCTGCTGAACTTATAAACGTTAAAAAACAAAGACCTCTAATATAACAGAAGACCAATTCTCGTACTTAAAAAAGTACAATTTCAAGTCACAATCTCATCTCAGCGACAATCAATGTCAAAAACTTGTCAAAAATGTATGTACA
Source organism: Hydraecia micacea (assembly GCA_914767645.1). Classification (NCBI taxonomy): domain Eukaryota; kingdom Metazoa; phylum Arthropoda; class Insecta; order Lepidoptera; family Noctuidae; genus Hydraecia; species Hydraecia micacea. The sequence continues at coordinate 5,787,297 of OU611798.1, forward strand.
TTGATAATATTTTTGACAGATTGCGACTGAGATTAGAATGCGCACGGGAGTTGCCTCTCAGACCGTTTTTACCATCACCCACCCATACGGAACCCTTAACCCGCGAGTTCCGAATATAATGCTTTATTGCCATGTGCACTTAAGTGGTCAAAGTTGCCTAATTTAATTAGATATGTATTAACGTACGAGCTGGGTGGCACGCAGTGTATACCATGATACCAGGAAATAAGAAACAGACAGAGATATCGTTTATTTAGAGCCTTTGTTTGTTGCTTCATAGATAAGAAGTTTTGGAGATATTTAAGTCCTGAATTCCTACTGACACCAAAGATCAAAGTGTTCAGTGAGTGGAAAAAATGAAGTAGGTATTCCCGATTGAGCACCTATTAAAATTCGTTTTTTATATTTATGAAATAACAGCAAATTTTATTAGTATGATAAAATTGATGATAGTTAAATGATTTTATTTCTGTAAGAAGGTTTGCTGTGTATTCCTAGTATTTTAACAGGATTGATAAAATTATTCTTAATTCACTAAATAATGTTGTCAGATCCTGAAGAGAAAATAATTGACAATGACTAAATCACATAATTTGTGAACTTTTAACAGTTATTACGGGTAGTCAAAAGCTCGAAAGTCTGACAAAAATTCTATCCATAGAGGTTATTATAACCCAGGCGCTGGGTTGTGGAGGTCACATAATACAGTCTTTTCATGTAAAATCTACTGGTATTCAGCTGCATCCGGCTAGAATGGAAACCGACTCCAACATAGATGGAAAAACTTAGGCAGATGATGGCAAACGTATAAAGGTAGGAAGCCCTCAGGCTAGGAGGAGCGACGATCTTCGCAAGGTGGTTGGCTGCAGCTCGATGAGAGTTGACGAGAATAGAGCTAAATGGCGTGCAATTCGAGAGTCTTATGCAGTGTCTAGGCAGTGGACTGCTGTAGGCTGATTGATGAATGATGACTGATGAATTACACAATAATCAGTACTTAAGTAGACTGTGAAATTGAAAAGACTTCAATGGATGGTCAAAGAACAACGCTAACATAAACAATATAACTAAAGAACCTACCACACAACAATTACCTACTTAATGACCACTAATTACTTACACTCTACATTCACGAATTGGTATAACATAATAATAGTGTCATCTTGGAAGATAAAGATAGCATCATCCCACGTATTTTCGAAAACTAGATCCTCTCTGAAATCGTAAAAGAAAAGGCTTCAGCCGCTGGATCAGCTGGATGTTTCTGGGCAACGAACAAAAAATAACGCTAACATAAACATACAACAAGTGCCTAAAGAATCTACCACACAATAACAACCTACTGAATTACCACTAATTACCTACTAATAATAACCACCCTGACGTCATCCACCGTATCCCGTACCCAATTTGCATTTTTAACGCCAACCGTGCAATTTTTCACAATGTTTAAAATGTTTATCGGCAAGCGTCACTTACGATTAATTTCAATAATCAATGATCTTGTTTATACCAAGCTAGTCATTAACTGAGTGGGCTAAACGACATGTGGGGGAAAGGGGGGGGGGGCGGTAGTTAATTGCCGCTCAGTATTAGCACTAACTGGAAGCAATGTAGATAACGATGAAGAATTGCTTGTCTGTATGTCCGTGTGATCCTTTGCCAAAGAGTACTGGGGACGGGAAAAATGCATCATGTTGCTTTGTAGTAGTGATTGATGAGTTATACGGCCTTATTGGGGACGAAAAAAACTTATGAATGCGGTGCTGAAAGGTTTGTAGGACTGCGTTTCGAACCATCGGTTGGTTAGTGCAACCATTCGGGTATAAATTTGACGATAGAATCTTGAGCTTCAACTTGCAAGAATGTGTTTTTACTTTAACAGTTACTTTGTAAAGTTTTAAAGAGTCATAAAACAATTTCTCGAGGTTTTGAGTACTACTGCTATTGTAAGGATCTGGAGATTTATTCTGTAAGTCCGTCAACAAAGAAACGGGCCCGTCTGAAAGTAGTGGATCTATATAAACAAATGACAAATTCAATTTTCCGAACAAGCAAAACACATCGCGAGTAAGGGCGACTGTCAATTTCGGGTTGTCATTCATTCTTACTTCAAGCTCCGAACTAATCTTATGTCCATAAATAATAAAAAGTGGGAAAAGTCCGTAACTTTGGCTAAAATAAAATTACGGATATGGTGTAAGAAGTAGGCCTGCTTTGGCTACCTTATACCACCCTAACTTTACACAACACGTTGGTAGATGTCACATGCCTTCGATTTTTTGGTTCTAAGGCACATGCCGGTTTCCTCCCGATGTTTTCCTTTACTGTTTTGAGAGCAGTGGTGATGAAATTACAGTAACTTTACATTAGATAACTTAATTTATCAAGAAGGAATCACAGGTGTTATCAGATTTTAACCACTCAATCCCGGCGTGGTACGATATCGGCCCATTACAATAGAAAATCAATTGTGTCTCAATAGCGGTGATCAAGAGGTTAAAATTATCTTCCGCAAGACACAATGCACCCGTTTCACTGAATCGAATTTTAACCCAAAAAAAATGTTGAACTAAAAGACTCCTGAAAGATCTGGTATTTTATTCAATCCTCTCAATTCTTCCTCTGTCCTGCAAACTATACCAAGCCACATCACTAACAACCAACCATGCATGACCACGTCACTACGCAGTCTGATTTATTCCCTCAAGATCGTCGCCAGTCTGCGATTATCCTTACGATAATCGCACAGTTCGCCATAATTGTTTTATGGTCGTCTGACTAGATCTCGTTCAGTTAGGTCCAGATTGGTCTAGATAGGTACAGATTATGAGGCCTGATTAGATAGTGGGTACTGGCTACCGAGTTTGCTTTGAGCTCGTTTTAGTAACTCGGTTGGTACTTAATATGGTAATGTGTGGCTGTTTAAAAGTGGAGCCAGCAGCTCTTAATTGCGTATTTAAATCGAGTCGGATTGGCAGTGAATTTAGAAATGAAATCGTTGGAGGAACCTGCAAGTTGCAGATTTATTTTACAGCTACATTATAATTTACTCGTCGCTTTCCTCAAGTTACTTAGGTAATTTATCACCATAATCTACCTATGGTTAACTGCCGACTAGTAGAGAAAGCCAGAGGCATAAAAGTCTGCATCTATAAGTACACCTAGACAAGGTTTGAAAAAATTAGCTTGCTAAACCTTTAACGACAACAAAATCAATTCGTGTTGGTACCTAATCAAAGCTTTCATTCCTTATTTTGGCTAACATCTTCTATTAGAAAACTCAACGGAGAAAACTTTGTAGGAAGTCTGGGAAGGGATGGGCTTCGGTTTATTTAGATATGTACCTTACCTTAGGTTTTAAACCAGGTATCTAGAAAACTTTGTAGTACTTGTAGGAATAGGAAGTCCAAGAAGAGATGGGCTTCCGTTTATTTAGAAAGATACCTTAGGTTTCAAAATAGGGAACTAGGTACATAATAAACTAGGTATCTACACTAAACGGTATGAGGAAGCTGTCAGAACCAATTACTAGCCCACTAACATACTGAGAGTACTTTACATATCAGATATGTTCAATTGAAACGCGCGTTCGAGTCGGTCCTAATTATTAATTAGAGTAATTAGACGCATTGCCTGCGAGCGGTGACGATTGATACACGAATGAGAGCAGTTGAGATAGATTGCAGGAGTTTATATAGACAGATTGGAGGTTTGAAAACCATTAGAATTTATTAAGGTAAGGATTTCGAGGTATTCCACTCAGAGCACTGATTTGAACCGCACTTGGACGAACAGCACTTGAGCACTTCCACTAACCGCACTGAAACAAAATTTTGTAACGTGCGGTTCAGTGGAACAATTTATCGTTATTAGTGATAGAAAATAATCTTCAATAATATGGATGGATGGAGCTCTTTCTACTGTTGATAACGTACATAACATAATCAGTCTATAATGTTCCCACCGCTGGGACACAGGCCTCCTCTTTGTGAGAGGGAGTGGGCCGTAATCCATCACGCGGGCCCAGTGCGGGTTGGCATCTCCTAGACCCAAAAATTCAAAGATATGTGACATCCACCAACCAGCAGTAGGACCGCGTGGATGGATGGATTACGGCCCACTCCATCACGAAGGGCGGAGGGCTGTCTCAGCAGTGGGAACATTATAGGCTGATTATGCTTCAATTTTATTGTATGCCACAGGCAAGAAACTTGCATCAGGTAAATAGGGCTTGACTCTTGGCAGCTCTTCGTGTTTCTCGTTTACGTATTTATTGTATGTAAGTATGGTTGAACAGTATTTTTTCTTCGCATTTTAGCAGATGACACTACGACACTACTTCGTCGTTATCGATCGAGCCCCTTTTTCTTTTCTCTAAGCATTGTTTCCTTTCTGTATTTGTATTTGGTTTGTACTTACATTATTCTTTCTTTCTTTTTGAAGTTTTTAAAGTGAAAACTTCTTTCTAAGGCGCGTTGGACATTTTTTGAGAGGGGAAAAAACCATTCAATTCGCGCCACTGTTACCGTAACGACGACACTGCTTTGGGTGTGTTCGGCTGTCCTCGGGATCTACTCGGTTGTAATGTATATCCGATATGTTAGTGAGTGATGGCAAAGTATTCTGTTTGTGTGTTTCCCTTCTGTCGGCACTCCCGGAGTGCCACTGTTTTTTTTTGTTTTTATGTCAATAAACGCATTTAATGTTTTCCTCTTTCTTAACAAGTAGGTACCTAATTATTAAACATCATCGGTTTGATTTCAGGTCCACCTCTAGAATCCATTGCCATTTGCATTGTTTCCCAAGAACTTTGACTTTTAACGGTCCGACTGGACTTTTACGAACAACTTTTTTTCTAAACATCAAACTAATAGCAAGTCAAAATCTCCGACTACTGAAGCTCGTCTTTATATGAACCTCATTAGCTGAAAATGGCACGATTAATTACAGCGGGTGTAGCGACGAGGCGGCGCGGGCGCACCGTGACCGCGCCGTAATTACTGGGGTGACCACACTAGTGTAGAGTGACGGGACATCACTATTTAGCTTGTGAATGCTTACATGGTATACATGTAATTAAATAACTGAAAACCTGAAAAGGGTAACTGTACTCATCGTAATGAAGAACTTTTACTATGGGGCTTATCCAGAAATCGATATATTAATAATAAAGCTGGAGTTTTTTGTTTGAACGCGCTAATCTCTGCAACTCTTCATCAGATTTGAAAAATTATTTTTGCATTTGATAGCCCAATTCTTGAGGAAGACTATATGCTACTTAACATCACGCTAGAACCCTTAGGAGCCGAGCAAAAACAAAACAAAGTCAGAAAGAACGCTAAACGAAAACGAAGTAATAGCACGAGAAAGCGACGCGATGCAACGTGGTGGATCGGGAGGGGAACAAAAAATTTCACGCGGACGAAGTCGCGGGCCGAAGCTAGTAGCGAATAAAAATCTGCTGCTCCATACATTTGTTCACGAACTGGATAAAATGTTGGTCACAGCTGATTTCTGTTACGTTCCACCCATTAAACCTTGAATACCTACAAAACGAGATACAATTAATGCCACTATTTGACCTAATAGGACCAATACAGACATAAGGAGACCAATGGTGTGTTCCACACCGGAAGTTTTCTTCGAAATGTTTGGCTGGTTGAGGCACGGCCAGGGCATGAGGAACAGGGTGTAAAGTGCCATCCTCCATAGAAAAGGGAGGATCCTCCGACCAGGCAGGTGTTGAGTCTGGCGGGCAACAGCCCGATGATTCATGTCGGGCCGTTGCATATAGGTACCTAATAGTACCTATGCTAGTTGCGCGGTAAACTCTGCTTGCGAGATGCAGGATTTGTGATGTCAGTATGACGCGTAGTTCGCATATGCCGTTGTAGATACCGCTACAACAGTGGCAATGGCTTTATCTTGACAGTTCAAAAACTTTTGCGTTATTTAAGTACGTTGCTTAGCACACAAATTTTCGAACATTATGAAGCAATATCCTTCAAAATTATTTAGATTGTGATGTGATTGATAGTGTGTTACGCAATTAGGGTGCTGGTGAAAATTCACCAAAATTAAGGATAAACTTAATCGCGCTATGAGATGTTATCCCATCTCTCGATCCAACATGGCACCCCCAGCAATAATGGTCGCTCGTTTGTTGTTTTAATTTAGCTCTAAATACACGCATGTGTTACTGTCATTCATAAATAGATATTAATTAGGTGGGGACCGCTTCTTTTCGTTAGTGCCTATTCTGCTTAATTAACTTACTTACTATTAGTAGTTCTGCTTTAGTTTCGGGACACGTTCTGGCTGTTTTGTGTTTGGATGATGACTTTGTCAGCCATTTTGATAATTTTGAATTTAGAAGCATATATCTATGGGGTTATTTTGTTTATGATTTTAATGGTTTTGACTGTTATTATTTCAGTCAGCCGTTATGAAAGCAGGAGGTCGTCTCTCTAAGTACCTACGTCAACAAAGATGGGCACGAGCCCGTCCGATAGTAGTAGATCCGGCGAAACAAGTGACAAATTTTCCAACGGGCAAAAACAAATCACGTGAAGGGACCACTCCATCGAGCACGCATGGTACACGGACATTAAAAAAAAAAACTTTATTTAATTTTGTAAAACAAGAAACGTTTATCTCCTCTTGACTGTACTTACCTGTCAAAAAGAGTAACCTAGCATAAAGTGGATAAGACAAACTTTAAAACAGAAGACGAACTAGCAGGGGATCGAGGAGGGGGGGCTCAGCAGACCGGATTAAATCCTATCAGATTTAGGTACAATCTTAGTTCGGCTCCAAACTTATCTTATGTCTGTAGGTGATAGAGTAGAACGCCCACAACTTCGCCCGTAACTACTGCTTAGTAGGGCATATAATGGGAACAACGTACTAAAGTAAACCTAACGCGAAAAACTGATACTCTCGTGATAGATGTTGTCCACTGCTTGTTTTGCGCACCTTTTTCATATAAGATTGCGGTGTCTACAAGCAATGTATAACAAAATGTTGTACCTAAGTCACCATTTCATCGTAACTCACTCGTCTGTTATCTACCTCTTATGTAGGTACCTATGGCCCGTGACTTCGTTAGTGATCTATGGTTTGGCCCGCAACTTTTCAAAGGTTACCCATCCCTGGCTTAGGGAGTAGACCTCCTGGTATGGGTAAATACTCTCTCTATATCTTAGAATCAGGTACCTACATAGGTAACATAATAATCATACTCCCGTAAAGCAAGAATTAGGTAGGTAAGTATCTATATCTACCATAGGTACAGTCAACAAAAGAGATAAGTATGCAGGATCGTCGGCTATAGTTGAAGTTTGAGTAAGACACCGATGGATGTTCTCGAATAAAATTTTATTTTAGTAATAGAAAACAAACAGCTCATTTTTCAAATTAAATTTCAGTCGACAACATCCATCGGTTTCTCACTTAGCTTCAACTATATCCGACGATCCTGCATACTTATCTCTTTTGTTGACTGTACGTCTCAGGTAGTTAGGTCAGATAAGAAGTTTCTACCATCGCATCGGTAGGTATAGGTAATACTATTAACTGGAAGGGCGTGTCATGCTGCTTGCCTCGTTGTTAACCCATCATGCAAGTTGCTTTACAAAGTTAACGCAACAATACACTAACAAAGTGTCTACTGATGACTAAATTATCTGCCATTCAATGGAGAACACACACAGACACACAATGATGATTACCTAGCTATCCAGTTGTACAGCAATCAATGTTGACAAGAAGCGCCACTGGCTTGTTGCCAAACGTCAATTAGTTCGCGTTGCCTTCTGCTCCTTCATTCAACATGTCAAGCGAAACTAACAATGTTCCTCTAATTACCTACCTTCGTAGTATTGCGTTGGCAAATTAGCTGGTCGATTTTCCTTCGAATACCACGGATAAGTTTAGGTAGGTACATGAAATATAATTTTATTACGACTAGGTACTTATTATTTCCATTTAAATTTTAAAAAATAGGTAGGTACCTACTGTGCATACTTCATCATCTGCTTAGCCTTTTTCCAACTATCTTGGGGTCGGTTTCCAGTCTAACCGGATGCAGTTGAATACTAGTATTTTACATGGAGCGACTACCTACCTATCTGACCTCCACAACCCAGTTACTGGGTTAGCCTACGATAACCCTTGGTTCTTGACTGGTTGTCAAGCTTTCGGGCTACTGACAACCCGTAACGACTGTCAAAGATCCACTAATGACAACCGGGACCAACGGCTTAACGTGCTTTCCGAGGCACGGAGGGGTGTATGTGAAGATGGTCACCCATCCTCGGACCAACCGCAGCAAGCGTAGCTTAACCTGTCCGATCGACGCGTGCGGCTGTTATTATTTAGCCACAAGCAAGGTACTGTACCTGTTTAATAAAATTTACTGTTAGGCTCAACAGTCTTCTAGAGTATAATAATTCATTAGTTCGCAATTATTGATAGCGCGCCATCTTTTACTGAGTAGTCAAACTAATGAGAAAAGCATTATTCTGCCATCTAGTGTGACATAGCCGAGCTTTTTAGTCTGCTTGCTTACTAAATTCATCATAGTTTGACAGCAGAACTGCAGAGCCACTATTCTCAGAACTGTTAAGCTACTAAATTGAAAAGTAAAAGTTATGTTTTAGAGCAACCAAATAAATCATGTAGTTTACTCGCGCACGTAGCGACATTACAGATTAACTCTATACTTTTATGAATAGTTGGTTATACTCATGATTGTCAAGATTGACGCCTTCGCCGCGACCGCGACGTCATAACGTACGTCAAAATTCACTGTTGAAACTGGTTAGCAGAGCGGGAATGGTATGAAGACATACCTTTGACGAATATCAGGTGATTGTATTATATTAAACGTGTATCAACAGAATGCCGCCAAGTAGCTTACGGGTAGTGTACGCGTTCGCCAGGGAAATGCATCCGAAAACGAGTGATGTTTTCATCGAATACGGCACAGCCGGATTCCGGACAAAGTGAGTAAAAATTGCGAATATTTTTTAAATTTCCTTTCGTGTGTTTACCAAATAAGGTCATTGAATGACTAAATAACATATTTTCGTTGCACCTTTCTCTCATGCGCTTAGAGTTTGTCACGTAGTAAGCATATTGTCGCAGACTTGTACAACAGTACAAGTAATAGTAACAATTTGTGAGTCATCTGCAATATCGTTTAATAACGAATTCATAACGGGAAGTCGCTGACACGGCCGACTGTGATTATGGTCAATGACTCGTAGTAATCTAATAGGCAAAACAATAAGACAGGCTGTGATTCATTGTGCCATAGAAACTTCTTGTTTTAACTGAATGCACTAAGTATAAATAATTACTCAACGATTATGAGGAAAACTGGTTATACAAGAGACCTTGTTATAATTAAAATGTCAACAACGACAAACTAAGCTCTGTTTATACATTTTTCCCATAATTTTAGAATGATTGTCTCAGTGGGGGGGTCTCAAACCTAATGTAGGACATTTCTCTCTCACTGGTGGCAAAATGTCTGCTCTGTGATTATTTATATCATAAATATACCTACATCGTCTAACAAGAGTTCATAGGTCATATCCGTAATCATTTATTTTGTTGTTTGACATTATTTGACCCATTCTGGTGTGCAATGTTGAAATCTTATTCATACTTCCTTATTGGTTTTTTAAATAAAAATATTCTGTTTTTGCTAAAAAACTTTATTTTTTAATATTGAAATGTAATTTGTATTTTCCATTTTTTTTTATTTTTTTATCCATATTTCAGAATGATAGTTGTAGTACAAAACATGTTTAATATCAGTTCTGAGTCTGTATGTGCCCCTGCCCCAATTTCAATTCTCCCTGTTCCTTCCATGTCTAGTCCATGTGATCCATGTCTTTCAGGTCAGCCGTCCTAAGGCATCCTCACAACTTTTCAAGGGGTTTGCTATCTCTCTCTTTCCCTCCCTAGGGTATAATAGGGTCACTGTTTTACTCCATGCCCCCTACATTATCATACTAGTATTGCCCGCGACTTCGTTTGCGTGGATATTGGAAAATAATAATGTGTCTCTACTAATTATTTCTCAAAAATAAAAGTAGCCTAAGTTACTCCTTAAAACATTAGTATTCGCCAGTGAAAATCCCGTCAAAATTGGTCCAGCCGTTTCAGAGATTAGCCAGAACAGACAGATAAAAACTTTAAAAATTGTTGTGTAACATTTAGTAAAAAGCTGTTATTTTGACATTAAAAACAGATACTTACTTCAATTTTATATATTTGTATGGATTACCATTAGTGTTCCTACATTAGTTTAATAATAATATGATTGACTAACATTTAACTTTGGCATAGTTTTGTAACTCTTGAGAAAGTATTGCAACTATTTGGAATGTATTATTTGAAAGTTTCAAGGCTAGCATTAACGGTAACAGTTGTGTTAAATAACTGCAATACTGTACACATTATATTGCTATAGATTCACTTCTTTGCTTTAACATCCTAAATACTTGAAGAGATTTAGTAGTAATTACCACAAAATTAATTTGTGGATGAAATTTCATTTACCAAATTAATATTATAAAGGAAGGAAGAATTTAAATTGGTTTAAAACAAACCAAAACCAACTCAGTTTTTTAGAGGTAATACAGGCATTGATTATTTTTGTACTCGCAGCGCCCCGCGGTGTCGCCCACATAAGTTTCGATCCCGTGGGAATATCAGGATAAAAAATATCCTATGTCCCTTCCCGGTACTCAAACTATCTCTATACTAAATTTCATCTAAATCGGTTCAGCGGTTTAAGCGTGAAGAGGTAACAGACAGACAGACACGGTCGCATTTATAATATTAGTATGGATTAATACTGAACCATTTCATGGCTATAAACTATGTGTAATTCCTCACCATGGTTACCATTCTGGGTGTCACTATTAATTAAAGAGGTCATGAGTTCATACCCTGCATTCCTGTCAGCTAAACTATTTAAGTGGGCCCATTCCCACATCTCATATTAAACTAGGGGACCAATATCTGGCTTTTTGGTGCATCAGTTAATGTATTTCTTCTAGTTTCATAGTCACACTGCACACAATGAGGACACTAGAAATAAAAAGTTTTGCCAAGCGGTAACAACTATTTTTGACAATTAACTATTTGACTGATTTTTTGCGAAGGCGCGACATGATTTTTTTTTTTTTTTTTTTTTAATAGAACGATAGTCTGTCTGGCTAGACAGTAATGCCAGATTTCACCAACACTAGGTGACATTTAAATGAATGCCTAAATAAGAGCGCGCTGTTGGATTTTCAACTTTCGGCGCTAAGCCGAGCGTTAAAAATCCAACTGCATACAGGCAAGAAACATGAATAATTTTTTTTTTAATTTTTAATTGGAAGGGTTTGGAGGAGGCTTTTGCCAAAGGGCACACAGAGACTCAGAACTGATATAAACGCGTTTTGAACCACAACTATCACTAAAATAAGACTAAATAAATAAATTAATGTCAAATCAAAATATTTTATTTCAAATAAACCTACATGGGCACTTATGAGAATTCAGAAGCTAGGTGCACGGTTCCAATTGGTCATTTCCTATGGATTAGAGCCAGCATGAAACTCCACAGTTACTCTTAGACAGCTCACTCAGTCTGTTCACAGCCTAAGACAGGAAATGCGAAATCCAAGTAGTCTAAAACGGGTAGCGGGATCGTCCGAAAGGGTTACCGCTGCCCCGGAACATAAAGGGCTAAGGAAGGAACACGGGTGGGTTTTAGTCAGTAAGAGTCTGACACTCCCTTCCGCTCCACCCAGAGCGGGAGGAGTCATTAGATGATTTCCCATCCACAAAAAAAAAAAAAAAAAAAGTAGTCTAAAACAAGTGTGCGAAATAGAAATGTATTTATACCCCGGTTAACATACACCAGACTGCACAAACAAATTCAGCAATGCAAATACCTAAAATAATAAAAATCCCACTTTGATCCTGTACCTTTTCCAATATATGACTTTTGGCAGGTTTCCAACCACTTATGAAATGTATTGACTTTATTATTTGTTATCAAAACACTCTCAGTTTATTATAATTGTGATGTTTTGATAGAATAACATTTGTTTTGGGTTGAAATGATAACACTGTAAAGTATAATTTTTGGATTTTTTATAGTTCAACTATAAAAAAGCTTTGTCGGCGTGGAGGTGGGAAAATACATAGTTCAAGTGTGCCAAAATCTAAATCCGCTCAGCCATCGTACAATGACAACAGATATACAGACAGATCTACTGTAACATTACTTAGTATCTTTTAGAACTTAGATTACACTTATAATATTAGTATGGATGTGCTTTAGGGTCTAAATAGACGGACTGCATTTCAGCTGCAACATGGCAGTTGGATGCAGTTGACTTAACTGCTTTGAATCTTAGTTATGTCAACTGCATCCAAACTGCGATGTTGCAGCTGGCATGCAGTTCAAATGCAATCCGTCAGCTTAGACCCTTATGTTTATTGCATAAATTATCTGGCATTGATCTGAACTTCATTTGGAATCTATACAATACATCTATACTTATACATACATACAAACATATAGATCAGATAGGCAGTCGCTCTTTGTTAAATACTGGTATTCAGCTGCATCCAGTGAGACTGGAAGCCGACCCCAACGTAGTTGGGAAAAGGCTAGGCAGATGATGACGACATACAAACATATACTTCAATTCTCCATAACAACAGATGGTCACGGGTAACAGACTGTAGACAGTCGAAATTGGCTTTACCAATGGTACACCCGCGACTAACCAAAAAACTTCTTAGCTTAAGTAGAAATAACCTCAGAATAATAATAGGTACAATTACGGGCCATAACCACCTCAACAAACATCTTTTTAACATAGGCGCCACGGACAGCTCCCTCTGCAGGGGCTGCCTTGACGCCGAGGAATCAGCCGCCCACGTCATCCTGGAATGCGAGGCCGTGGCTTCTCAACGTAAAGAAATCCTCGGAACAGTGAGGTCGCTCCGTGAAGCCTGCGAAGCTCCCAGGAAGCTTCTGTGCTTTTGGGCGGAGCTAGGCTGGCTTTCTTAGCCAGAATCCCTACGCACAACGGACCAAATGGGAGTCTAAGTGCGGAAAAGGGAGCCCCATCATCATCATCATCATCATCATCATATACTTCAATTTTATTTTAATTTTAAATAAAATTGAGGTGTCTGTTTGTAATGTCTAAATATCAGCTTTTTACTAGATGCATATTATGAAAGTATATGCGTAGTATATGCGGTACTTCTAAGAAAAAAAAACAGTAAAAAAAAATTGGTTGTCTGTCAATTAGTAGTTTTATTTTAAAAAGAATTAGGGTTCCACACAAAAAAAAGAAAACCCATGAAATTCAATTTGTTTTCCACCATGCACACGAACGAAGTCACGGGCACAGCTTATATAACATAATTTTGTGTTCATTAATCTGTCAAGCTCCGCTAATGAGACACAATTGATTTTCTATTGTTTCGTCGCCGATAGGCGACGCGCGGATCTTGACCGGTATGATCTGCAACCTTATTCATATTAGTGGGGTCAACAGAACTGAAAGTGGTCCAACATATTCATTATTCTTTCTTCAGTTATTCAGATTCTATTGTTCTAGGTATGCAATATCATGAAGGTGATAGAAATACTATAATAATCGTACCACCCATAGAAATGTACTACCCCTTGTAACGAGATATACCTACTTATTTAAAACTATTCTAAGAAAGTTCAGTAGGTATATTAACTCACAACAAGTTTAGCATACCTATGCTAATGAGCAATTACTTAACAAGCGGAACAATATGAAATTCTAATTATAGGCAATGTTAATTAAAGAAAAATACCGGCCAAGAGCGAGACGGACGTGAGTCCGTCCGAATATTGTATGGTGCTACGGAACCCTTCGTGTGTGAACACGAAGGGTTCCGTAGCACCATACAATATTTTAACACTACATACATACTTTAATAACAACAACCAGCAAATAACGCTGAAAAACAACACATTTCTTGTCCCTTTAATTTTTTACTTTATTTTTATTATTAGGTACACCTACACACTCGGTGAAAATGTCAAGTGTAGATTTTAGTAAGTAAGTGTGGTGTAATAGATTCTTGGGCTAGGGCTGTAGCCCTGTGACAGACGGACGGACGGACGGACGGACGGCGGAGCCTTAGTGATAGGGTGCCGTCGGCAGCCTTGGGTTGGCTGCGTATGGAACCCTAAAAATATAGTTTCTAAACAGATGCCATGCTATTAACGTAGTATTTCTTACATAATCTGGTTAGCCTATTAAATGTTAACTGCTTATCATTATTACACCTCCATAAACTGTTTCCATATAGGATAACAGTAATGGTTAGATACTACAGTATGTATATGTAATCGCATTTGTTAAGCAGATTGATAATACAGATGTTATCTAACTAATTTAAGAGTGTATACGTACGAGGAGTACGCTTGAATGAGCATATTGAGCATACGGTCTGTAGTTACACGCCAGTAGACATTTTGATAGGAGACGCAGTAGAGCGAAAAACACAAGCGAATGATCTCTTCTGAATATGGGATTAGGATTGGGTTCAAGTGCTTCTCGAAGCTTTCAAGCTAGGTATTTTGCAGCGTATCCTATGCTTAATCAATCAGAGTGTAGCGCGTAGGCATATTAAATATCTTTAGTCTTAGGCAATGTATGACGTAGCTCGTAAGTTAATCCTAAGTCCTCGCAACCTCTGTTCACAATTCGAAAACAATTGAGTTTTGAGCATTATTTTTATGAGTTATTCCGCTTATGCTAGGGCTACATTGTCTTTAGCACATCGCTCGACGTCTCGCTGTACAACGCGCGAACGAAGAAAGCGCGCGTAGTGTTCGCGTTCTCGTGACAAATGAAGCCGTAGCATTACAGTCGTGCATACGACTGTAGTGCCAGTCCACACGGCGCGTTGCGTTGTGGACTGGCTCTAACGCTACGACGATGGCTTCATTGTTATCAAAGAGAGCATTCGCTTGTAGTTATTCGTTCTACTAGTTTATAGGTACAGTCAGTAAAAGAGATAAGTATGTAGGATCGTCGGATATAGTTGAAGTTTAGTAAGAAACCGATGGATGTTGTCGACTGAAATTTAATTTGATAAATGAGCTGTTTGTTTTCTATTAATAAAATTAAATTTTATTCGAGAACATCCATCGGTTTCTTACTAAACTTCAACTATATCCGACGATCCTGCATACTTATCTCTTTTGTTGACTGTACCTAATTACCTATTATGTCGTATGGTTGTAACTGTTGTAAGCTCCTCACCTTTTGATGCAATGCTATACACGCGATTAGGTATGCATGAATCATTTATTTTCCCAGAATGATTATGAGTGGGTTAGCTAGCACTTTGCAGTTATCAATTAGCCTGCAGTCAGTTTCCAATTTCCACCTTTATGCAAACGAAAAGCAATTTCAATTACTCCATTTTGAACGACCTTCTACATCCAGGTGAGGAGACGCGCCCGTCCCTATCAAGCCGATAATTGGAAGTATTGATCGTGCCTATAGCGGTGCAGCCCGTGCAACGAGTGAACAGCCCTACCTATAGCTTCTATATACTAAACGGAGTTATCACTGTGAAGTTGTAGTTCTATGGATTTTTTTTTGTGTTTGAGATTGTAATGACCAATCTTGCAGCATGTCTTCGAATGTTTGGTTCTAGGATATGCCAGTTTCCTCACGATGTTTTCCTTCACCGTTTTGAGAGCAGTGGTGATGAAATAATTTACACAAAGTAAAGCGCCTGACTGGGTTCGAACCTATGACTTACAACTCGGTAAGTCGTAGGTTCGGTTCTGTTTGGCCGTTACCACTGGGCCACTACTGCTCTCTAATTCATCGATTTATTCCGGTCTGATCCCCTGAACCCCCCCCCCCTCCACCCCCCCTCGATCCCCTGCTAGTTCTTCTTCTGTTTTGATCTGTCTTATCCACTTAGACTTATAAAATGCCATTGCTTTGATTCGAGTTATCGAAACGCCAATTGTTCAAACACGTGTGGTGAACGCTGTTGTCACTACGATTGAGTTGCAATGAGGGTGCTGAATAAAATATCTTCGGCAAAGGTCAACCCTCAATGGGCCTGCATGGTTAGAAACACCATTATAAAAATTCCAATCGAATCTAAACTAGATTACTGTCCACTCCCTCTACAGAGAGCTTTTCTTAGTTAGCCTGCTCTGTCCCACTGCTGGGCAAAGTCCCCCACCAAATTCTTCCAGGCGCCATATTCCTGAGCCACCTCGAACCAGCCCTTGCGGCACGCGTCTAGGTCGTCCAAGGTCACTAACGGGCACAACGTATTTCTCTCAATAAACATATCATCAGTTTTCTGCATAAAAAATCGCGGGTCGCGTTCTAAAGCTTATGTTATACATAGATGGATGCTGTCCATCTTCATGACATCCCATCTTTTAGCCGCGAGTTACGACTTGCGACACTACGGGAAGCGAAGGCTATTCTTAGAGACGATCACACGGCACTGGCGTAATCTACATACCGATGTCTGCTATTTGTTCGTACCTGCTTGGTATTTATTTATTTGTATGGTTTATGTGAGTAAGGAATGTAGTTACTTATCAATGGATGTGTAGATTAGTCATATAGGTACATACATCATGCGTATTTTATGTTAGCCAGCTTTGAATCTTTGATTATGCATCGATGATAGGAGTTTTTGCACACGTGCCATTTGAGCGTAGCCAGATTTTGAATTCAACGTAGGTTTTGATAATACGGTAGTTAAAAAAAAAAACAAAAATAACACGCTTATATCCGATTTATTCCGGTCTGATCCACTGAAAAATTGGTCTGCTCAATAACGTTAATAATGCTACTGATAGTGTGATACGCAAAATACCCTGAATTTCACTTAGATTCCAAGATTGATATTAAGTAAACACTGCCTGAACCTTAACCTCTGTCTTCCCCTTTGGGAAAACAGGCGGTGTTATGATAAAATACAGTTTAGGTTTCCGCCACGAAACATTAAAGCGTGAACAATAGATTATAATAATTGTTATGACTTAGATAACGCGGTGACACAAAAAATCAATACAAACGGAACGAAACGCAATGTTTTATCAATATAGAGATAGTTGATAACATATGCAAACAGACAAAGACAATGCATTCGAAGAATTGGTGTCAGGCACTTTAGTACCTGATTCTCTGCGACAAAGTCTGATTGGTATACCAATTGTTGTGAAGCCATTTTTGAAGACGATCAGGCCTTTTGTTATATAATGAGCAGCGCGGTGGGCCAATAGGATTGATTAACTAATATATTCTAGCTCGGCATAACCTTTTGAATGGGGAATGGAACTTTGCCTTAGCAAAAAGAACAACCTTAGTATAACGAAGAAAATCTCTTCTGATTACATGAATTATATTTTGATTTAAGAGTGTCCATGGAGTCTTGCTCGTTCTTCATAGGAATCTACTCCGCTTTGGAATGGGCAATTACCTAGCTCAACTTTCTGACTGACCGACTCCTTGGCAATTGGAAAGTGCCTGTAATTGGTTTAATTGAAATAAATACAAGCTTTGAGTTTGAGTTTGATTACATCAGCCTGCACATTGCTGTAGAACTCATTGGTAGGATACTTCTAGACTACCTTTATATTACCTTTATAACGGCATCGTAGTCGCATTATCTTGTCAGTCAGGAAAACACGGCTCCCCATATTTAAAGTATTGATATAGTTATGAAGGGTGTTTGCAACTCCACGTCAAAGCGCATTTTTCGTACGAAAGGAAACCACGATTATTCGACCCACCCCAGCTCCTCAAGGAAGGCCAGCAACGCCTTGATGTTACTGACGATCTCACGGAGGGTATCTGGGTGTGCGGAGTACTTTGCGCTGTACGAGGCAGCCCTGGGCAGTTTAGAAGCACATGAGCTGGTTACCTCATCTTCATTCATAAGACTTTAGACGCCTTGGACAGGAGTGGTATATTCTTGCTTGTGTTCATTACTTAAAATAGTTATTTTGCTTGTTACAGAGCCAACTTATTGGAACATGTGGTCTACCGCATGGGCCTGCTGGCTGTCATCCGGTCCAGGGTGCTGAATGGTAAGATTCTCATATAAAATCGAAATGTTGCAGATGAATATGTTAACTGAGGTATATAATTCCTTGAAACCAACAATTCTCAAACCAACTCCTGCTGCCACGCACAGAATTCTGAACTATGATTGGATTTGAAGAATGTCTGTGTTGGTGAAAATACAAAAGCCTTCAGTCTTTCTTTTACTCGTAACTAACCAACAATCCCATGTGTTTAGGCCCGTTGTACATGGCACGGTTTCTTTACGGTGCGGCACGCTAGCCGTACCTCAGAATACTTAATCGTTTGACACGGCAAACCACCGGTCTATGGTATACGGCGACGGCCCATGCCGTAGTGACGCCGTGTCGTCAGCAAACTTCCATAGTGTTCCATACAGCATTGACGACCGTGTCTGCACACGGCGAAATACCATAGTTTTTCACGGCAAAAAAAAACGTGTGTGTACAACGGGTCTTACAGTAGTCATCCATGAGTTATAAATACTATCCCCATCACATCGTCCGTAGGACTATAAGGAACTTGAAAGTTCCATTCACGTAGCTACTGAATAATGCACTGGATGACCTTGGTTCATAAGCTGTACACAAACAGACGTTATAAATATTTAACATTAAATTCCATCGTAGATTAATGCGACAATGGACTATTTATTATTATTTCAAGCCTATGCTGTCCTTTAGGGCAAAGGTCTTCCTTCCCTCTTCCTTCTTTTCCCGATTTACTGCGATTTTAAACAAATTCTATTAAAAAGGAATCCAGCTCATACCGCCATCTCTTTCTGGGCCTGACGCGTAACCGTTTCCTGCCATTTGGTGTCCACATACGACAGATGTGGCGGCCCAGTTTCACTTGAATAATACTCATGGGATCAGCGGTGCTATTCTGTAATAAATATCACCTTGGAGACTTAGGTGAAGGGAGCTGTCATTCCACCTGATGCTTATAGGGATTGACACTATTGACAGCTCACTTGACCTAAGTTTTCACGGTGAGATTTGAGCTTAGACAACAAAGTAATGAGAACCTCTTGCGTTCCGTGACTAATCAGGCCATCAGGGTTATCAGCCCGCGTATCGGTCAATCATTATATTGTAAGATAAGTGTCGCCATCTTCAAACAGTCCAAACGGCATTTCTGTCGACAAATTTGCGCGTAGAACAATTTGTCTGTCTTTAGTCTTCCACGCTAATTAGGAGTCAACAGTCGTAGGTTATGCATTAGCATTGCAAGCAGTTGCGAGTATATTAAATACGGTTCTACATTATGCGCCTTGAAATGCATTAGTAACTGTCGCACCTCATTGTTAGAACTGCATAATCAGTCGCGAATATCGTACCCCAGATTCTTTGTAACATAACATCACGTCTTGCCATTTATTTTTTAAATGTCGCAGCATCATGCTGAGATAGGAGCCTTTTGGCCTCGTATACCTAGGACTTTTTCTTTTTGTTCCTTTTTTATATTAATTTGTTTTTGACTGTGTTTAGTTTGTAATGTTCCTGTAGGAGTCGCAATAAATACTTTTTCTTTCTTTCTTTGTTTCCCCGAAGGGTTGGGCAGAGGTGTACGTTTACCTAATAGTACTTACACCAACATTTCGCCAGTTATGTTTAAATCCCATGTAGGGGGCGAGCCTCTTGTCATCAACCGACACAAATCCAGACTCCGGGCTGCTACTGAGAAATTCTAGATAGAAACACCTAATAACACTTTGTCTGACCTAGCAATCGAACCCAGGCTCAGCGCTTGCGACAACTAGACGAACGAGGCAGTCGTAGATTATTTGTAGAAAGAGCTAATCAGCCGATAAAGTATGTAGTTTTAAAAATAAACCTTTCGAAAGAGCGTTATTTAAACGACAATATGAACAGACAGACCTTTGACATTTTTTTACAAGGTTGTCACGAAAAACAAGATATGGTAATGTTTTAAGTAGGTAGTTCTGACCATGATGCAGTAAATAAGCATTCGAGATCAACACAAGCCGAATGACAAGTCTGGTTGTCGTGATTTGCAGCATTTGACAGTGTTGGGTATACACTGTTAAAAATTAACCCGAAATACTTTAAGAGGTGCTTTGGGCCATCGAACTGAACAACTTTCACTATGGGAACAACTCTGAAATTACGAAAAGCAATCAGCTGTTTCATACATTTTGGTCAAGTAGGTATATATTGAACTTTTGTATTAAACAGCTGCTGTGAAAGTTGTTCAGTTCGATTGTCTAAAGCACCTCTTAAAGTTTGTCGGGTTAATTTTTTAACAACTTATATACTTCCTTATAGGATTCCCATACTCAAGTCTCGGTCTTTAACAGCGGAATACTTTTTCACCGCCCATTTCTTATTGTATGAACGTCTCAATGGATTTAGATGTAGACTATAGACAGACAGGTAAAAATACGCTCCAACATAATGATATTGATTGAAGAAACCAGAAATATTACAATCTACATAATATTTAAAATCGAATTCATTCACTGATAGACAACGCACAGGCTACACCGCTGAGTCTAGAAGCATGCAATTTTGCACAAGAAGAGAGCACTAAGGAAAGATTTTCTGAACATCATCCCCTAAAGGGGTCAAATAGATGAACGTTTATATGGAAATTCGTCATTTTTGCCGATGGTAAATCCCATCTGACACCCGGCTTGTCTACTTAATAAAAATCGTAAATTCATTCACTGACAGACAACGCAGAGCCTAAACCGTTGGGTCTAAAAGCAACTTGCGCAAGTGTCTTTAAAAAAAATAAGGAAGGGCTTTTAAAAATTATTTCCATAAAATGGTTAAATAGGATGAAAGTTTTTAATGAAATTTGTCATTTTTGCCAATGGGAAATCGAATCAGGCACACGGTTAGTTCATAATAATTTACTATCACGTTTGAAGTTCCAATCCGCTGACGCGCAAATCCGCATATCGCCGCCCATCAGCCAACTGGAGCATATTTTAATATCACAAGAAATATGCTAACTATTGAAGATACACAGAATTGAAGAATAGAAGTGACTGCTTCATTTATGCTCGGCATAGACGAGAAGAATACCGGTTAACATCGAATTGCTACTTTATTTTCGGTTACATAAAGCGCAAAGTTGTACGAAGTTCGACGCAGAACTTGTTATTACAAATCAGATCATGAGACCATGGCTATGACCATGAGACATTTCAACTTTGTCTTCTAGGGTGGCCAACGCATTTGCGATGTCACTGATGCAGCAGCATTTGCCCATAACCTGCTTGTTTGTCACTAAAGATCTAAAGAATGATCATCAAAAAGCTCTTCGGACTTCCTCAGGCACACTCACGAGTTCAATTTGCACTTTAAGTCACTTCAATTAAGGTTTATAATTCAATGTGGTTCAATGTGACGGTGCTTGGGGGAGGCATATATCCAGTAGTGGACGTCTTTCGACTGAAATGATGATTCAATGTCAGCTATTCTCTCCTCTACGGTCTTTGCTGACTATTTCATGATGTTATTACAGGTCGCACAATCGGCATGATGATAACTGCCTCCCACAATCTGGAGCCGGACAACGGAGTGAAGCTGGTAGACCCTGATGGTGAGATGCTGCAGGAAAACTGGGAGGGCATTGCCACCCGGCTCGCTAATGTCAGGTAAGATTGACAAATAGGTAGTTAATAAGACACACCGAGCTTTAAAAAGAGAACGCCATACAGGTTGGTATGTATGAGTGACAGTGACGACGTTTCACAAATCTAAACTTTTTTTAAACTCTCTTAAGGCTTATATCTCACTGGGACACCATGGTGGCGTAACCATGGTCGCGCTGCCAGTGAAATATACACAGTTTTATGGTAGGTATCTCACCAGACGTCCGATCGGTTGCGCAACCAACCATACATTTTTTGGCAGTGCGACCATGGTTGCGTCGCTACTGGTGTCCTAGTGTGATAGTGCTCTTAGTTCATATTACCCTATTGAATGACTATTTCATGAAATCATGATATTTGAGGCCAATTTTAACTCAAGGAGTTGTATTGCCGATTCTAATAATAGTCGCGAGTCATATTTTAATTAACAAACAACCTGATACTGACCTTGCAAAAACCTTAATAAAGTTAAATTTCGCGGGCTACCGTAGCACATCGCACTTAAAGCCACGTATTTTTGTGCGAGTAGGATAAAGCTACCTGTCTTTACTTTCTTAGTGCGTTGTGCACTGCCCCAATTTAGATCCAAGAAAATTCGGTGATAAATCTATAATTGATAGCTGGATTTCGACGAATTGAACGCGTTACTCAACCGGTCATAAGAATAGGATTCCAGCTTGTTGGAGCAGCATTCCGGTCGGTATACACAAAGAACTATTTCCTTCCAGTGCATTTCCTAGTGTTTATTGAACAGACTGAGACAGAGGGACTTGTGGGTAAGTAATATCAGCCGCACGGTTAGGTCGATCAGGTTAAGCTACGCTTACCGCGGTCGGTCCGTGGATGGGTGACCATCTTTACATACCAAGACACCTCCGTGACTCTGAAAGCACGGTAAGCCGTTGGTCCCGGATATCATTTGTGGATCTTTGATATTCGTTTCGGGTGGTCAGAAGCCCGAAAGTCGAACAACCAGTATTACGTAGGGGTATCGTATTACCCGATACTGGGTTGTGGAGGTCAGATAGGCAGTCGCTCCATAATACTGGTATTCAACTGCATTCGGTTAGTCTGGAAGCCGACCCGAACATAGTTGGGAAAAGGCTAGGCAGATGATGATAATGAACAGACTAAGAATCTTATTGTTAAACGGAGCACTAGATACCAGTGGCGAAGGTACCATACAACTCGATTCCCACCGGCTTCCCTTCGAAAGTTCAGAACATAACCACTCTATATTCAATTCATCATTGAAATATTCTTTTGGAATTTTCTTTGCTCCGGCTTACCTCTGTCATAAATTCACCCTTCGCCACTGCTAGATACCTCAATAGATAATTAATTAAGAATGCATTCTGGGCACAATTGTAGGCAATTGAAACCCACATCCAACACCTACGATATCTTGTTTCTGTGCGATTCCTTATTTCGAATGAAGTAGTTAATTACCTGCAATTTGCTGCTCCATATTTCCTTATTGTTGAAATGACCTGCACCAATCTTGATGACATCACTACACTAAGCTGTCTCATTCCAAGTGTGGCTCCCAGTGAAATAAAGGGCCTTCATTCACGTAACATAACGCCTGAATTTCCCGAAGGGTTAGGCAGAGGTGTATGGGGTGTAGGTACTGTTGTGACGTAACTCAGATGGGAGCTTATTTATTAAAATGAAACTCCTATATGGATTTCATTATTGATATTATTTAGTCTTTTCTCAATATTAATTAAAATTATCACTGCTTCTATATAGGAAAAGACACCATCATAATCTATTTGACACACGCTTGAATGCCCGACTCGAACACGTCATCAAATTATTACCAGCCAGTCATATGAAGGAGGTCTCAGCCTCTACATCAGCTACGCCCACCTTCGAATAAAAGGATTGGCATAGCTCAACTACCAAACAAGACTTTTATTCGCCATCTTCGGACATCCAAGCTCTCCCTACCTATCCTAACCATAATTTTACCTAACGACGGAAATTAAATTTACATGGTAAGGTCCGTCTCTTGCAAGAGAAGGCTTAAGTCAGGACGAACGAATCCAACACTATGTTAAGTGTCAGGTAAGTTAACTCTTACAAGTGCCAATGTACACTCATACAAACTAACTTCGTCATGCTTAAACCTCGTCACGTCAAAACCGCCGTAAAGGACGCGACGCGGCCTCCTAATAAAAACAATTGATGTGAGAGTTCACATCAGCCTGAAAGAGGCTTAAAAAAAATTAAATGATCTTATCATCAAACTCTTTTAACCCCATCGGACGGTATTGAGCCAGAGGGAGGGAAAAGTTTAAGAGGCCAGGGTTCATCGAAGAAATCCTATTATACGGCCCGTACTCCAGAGTAAAACTTCAAACTCCTACTCCGTTCTCAAAAAATTCTAACTCTATAAAAATATCAATCTTTACTGATAAAACTGTGTGTCCTCAAACATAAGCTGAACCAAATGTGTCAACCAAACACACTTTGCGAAGGCTATGCCCCGTTAGCAAAGTTGGTTTCAACTTAAGCTGAGTGTCTGTCACCCCCCCTCTAGGAGTGACCACAGTTTTCAAAAATTATTTCCTCCCATAACTCGCGACAAACTATACTGGAGTACGTCCATGCTATCCCAGCCTATTCGAAACAAAACATTGAAGACGACGATATGTTCCTCCTCCCTTAGGCCCCTTGGAGCTGTGAGGTCACACCTCACATGCCTCTGAGATGAGAGGTGAGGCACCTCACGCACTCCCGGCCACGTCCGATGTTTTTTTTCTCAGCATATGCGAAAGATACACATAAAACATATTAATAAATTGTAACATATTATCCAAGCTAAAATAATGCACTAAATGATGTTTACATCTAGCTGACATATTTACATTAAGAATGACAAGATAAATGACAATAATAAAAAGAAAACAACAACAAACGTTTACAACTAAATATGAAAAGGTTTTAATCAATCGTTAAAAAGGCTTTTTATCGATAAACTTTCTTTTTCTAAATTTATATTTTGAAAATAAAAACTCCTTTATAAAATGTTGTTTGTTTATAGAAAATGTTTTTATAAAATAAATAATCGAACAACTCTTTGGAAATAAACTTTTTGTTTTAGATTTATTGACAAATGGGATTCTTTTCTTTCTGCGTGCTTTTCTTTTATTGATTGCAGCACATTTTGAATAAACATTTTCTAACATAGGGACATCTACGTGATGTGTTATAAAATCTCTACAATTATAGACTATAATCTCATCCGTAGGAGAATTAAATGAGTTTATAAATTTCACAGAATTGTTCAACACTTCTGCATCTTCATCTCTGACTGCACCAGACTTTACATCATCCTCAACTAAACCAACATCACAATACACCTTATTATTGTCATTTGTGTCGGTGATTAAGTGAACATTCTCCTTTATTTCGGAAAAATCGATCGAAAACTTATTTTCAAAAAATTTCTCACCAGCGATGTTATTTTTATTGGTTTCCACATCGTGATTATCATGCTGATCCCGCGGCTCTGAAACATTGCTATATAGATTAGTAAATGGAATGGACTGACCCGATTCATCATTTTCATTCTTGTGTTCATTCTCGAACACTTCTATCGGCTCCTTCTTCTCCTCTGCGGGTGTGCACTCCTGGTCGCTGTACTCATCATCATCTTCTCCATCACCATCTTCCATACTGCTTTCTAGGCAGCTTTGCTCGTCCTGTAGTGGGTCTTCTTGTTTTCCACTAAATAATACAGAAGCATCATCATCTACATTTACAAAATTCTCCTGTCCGCTTTCGTCAGACAGATCTTGTGCGATTTCCGCTTCTTGCACCTCATAAATAATTTTGTCTTTGTGACATCTGCACGGAAGCTCTGCTCGTAACACATCACACATGGCATCAAATGAAATATCATCGTTGTACGTGTAATTGTATAATGCTAGGGCAGCACCCTGAAGATATGCGCCAAATATCAGCGCCCAATCGCTTTCACGCCATCCATTGAAGGCGGCAACCGTTTTAAACTGGTTTATAAATTCTTCTAGGCATATGCCATTCGTGCCCGTAAAAAATTGAGCCATCTTACTCTCTTTACAAAAAAATCATTAAACCACTTAGCTTTATGTTCCTGGCGACGATTCTGCGCCTCTCTTATACACACTTACTCAGCTTGGCATGCGAGCGGTCTCGTTTTTTTATAATATATATATATTTCGCAAATTTCGCGAATTTTCGGCGCGGCCACCAATTGTTGTGACGTAACTCAGATGGGAGCTTATTTATTAAAATGAAACTCCTATATGGATTTCATTATTGATATTATTTAGTCTTTTCTCAATATTAATTAAAATTATCACTGCTTCTATATAGGAAAAGACACCATCATAATCTATTTGACACACGCTTGAATGCCCGACTCGAACACGTCATCAAATTATTACCAGCCAGTCATATGAAGGAGGTCTCAGCCTCTACAGTACCTATAGTACACCCACATTTCGCCAGTTATGTTTAAGTCCCATGTTATAGGGGGCGAGCCTATATTGCCATCAACCGGGCACAAATCCAGACTCACTCCGGACTGCTACTGAGAAATTCCAGATAGAATACCCAATAACTCTTTGCCCAACCTGGGAATCGAAGCCTCATGCTCAGCAGCTGTTGCGCTTGCGACCACTAAACCAACGAGGTCTTTATTCATTATGGATAAAAAGTACGCTAGTTCAGAATAATAGAAAACTAAAAATAGGACTATTACCTATAACATTTTCTTGTTTAACATTTCAGTGACAATGATTTAGAAAAAACCGTCCAGGAAATCATCTTGGAAATGAAGGCTGACATGGCGCTCAAAGCGAGTGTATTCATCGGGATGGACACCAGGTAACTATCATCTATCACAGCTGTTATATTAGTTTGACAACTATCTCACCTGATGGTAATGATGATGCAGTCGAGCATGGTTCACTCTTTCCTAGACGTAATCTGAATTGGTTACTTCGTGCTTTGGAGACTTCCATGTTACATCTTTCGGGAAACGCAGACCTCAGCGAAGAGTTCTGTTCCTTAGTAGTGGATAGTATATTAATAAATAATAATTAGATATATAGATAAACCACCATTTAGTGCACACAAAAGACATAGCACAACACACAAAATATTACTATATCCTGTTTATTCCTTAATTAAAAAATAAACAAAGTAAATCTATATAAAATTCAAAGTCCTGACTGACTGATATATCAACGCACAGCCTAAACCGCTGGTCCTAGAGAAATTAAAGGAGGGTGTGTTCTTTGTGAAAACTAGGTATTTATTTATTTATTTATTTATATATACTTTATTGGTATCCACTGAGAAAGGGTTTTTCGAAATTCTACCCCTAAGAGGGTGAGTTCCTTCAAAGGAACTGCTAAAGGAACTAGTGAGCACAACGGAAAATTTCACGCGCACGAAGTCGCGGGCAGAAGCTAGTAATAATTAAAATTGAGGACCCCTGTGAGTAAAGGCCTCCGCCCTTTCTGGTCACTAATGTCTGTTCTGTGTTGCTGCATGCCAATTCTGGCTCGCTACTTTCTCGATCTCGTGGACCCATCCTTCTCGGGGCCATCCTTGTTTTCGTCAATCGCTAGTATAGCGCAAGCTTAACTTATAATGCTTGCATTTTGCAAGGTCTGCAGAAAGACTGTTAAAATAAAAGTACTTATATATAAAGACATATCCTGCGTTCACGATTTATTTTCCAAAAATGTAAAAAAATATTAATTAATGGAAAATAACTTTAATTCCTACACAATAAAGTTCAGTTTATGCTACAACTTTAAATATTTGTATAAGGTTTTCAATAGTGCTAGTCACTCTGAAATCAACTTAATTGTCATTGAAATAAAGTTGATATTTGTTTAACTTGAAATAGGGTGGGGGTGTGCCGCACTGCGCATGCGCAGTTTTACTATAGGTAATGTCAGCTAACTAACTGATAATTTTACGATGTATTCGTTTCGTTAGCTTTACTTTGTTTGGTACTAAAAATAAGTTTGCGACCACTTAATCAATTTAGTTTTTCAAAGTGGAACATAGACACAAAACCCCATATAGTTAATACTATCCTTAATTGTCCAGGTACACAAGTCCCCGCTTAGCAGCGGCTGCAGCCAATGGCGTGATAGCTCTGAAAGGAACGCCCAAGGAGTTCGGTATCGTCACCACACCGATGTTGCACTTCTTTGTCAAGTGCCGGAATGATAACACTTACGGAACTCCCACTGAAGAGGGTAAGTAGATGATGATTTATTTACCTTTATAATATCACGCGTGTATTTTGCTTAGGGGATGGCAGAGCACCTTCATTTTGTCAGTAATGTAATAGGGGGGGGGGATAAACAATACATACCTACTTTAAGATATTTTCCACAGATGAAAACTTGGATTCCTTTGTTAAACTTGGCTTGCCCAAAAATATATTCAATTTTCTTTCTGCTTTATAGTCTGTTTATAGTCGTAGCTACTGACCTGCGTTGTGTCCTGGGTTCAATTTCTCCTAGTTCGGGTTATGTTATAGCAGCCCAGATCCTGAAGTGGCCTGTACCCTAATTACGTAACACGCTCTCAATCAAAATCTGAATCATTTTGAAGGATATTCTAATCCATTGCTTCATATTTTCGAAAAATTTGTCTGCTCAACAACGTAAATAACGCAATTAATGTTGTTGAACTGTCAAAATGAAAGCGATTGCTATTGTTAGTGTGTTACGCAATTACCCTGCTGGTTATTAGCATTAGCGCCTCCTTAAAATGTAGGGTTCCTAAACTTACCTCTTCGGCTAGTACAGACATGGTATTGTTCATATACAATAATAATCAGCCTATAATGTTCCCACTGCTACACAGGCTTCTTCGAGAGAGAGTGGGCTATAATCTACCACGCGGACCCAGTGCGGGTTGGTAAACGTAGATGTCACATGTCTTCGAATGCTTGGTTCTAGGACATGTCGGTTACCTCAAGATGCTTTCCTTCACCGTTTTGAGAGCAGTGGTGGGTTCGAACCCGTGACCTGCAACTCGTAAGGTGCGGCCATTACCACTGGGCTACCACTGTTCTGGGAATACAGAAATAGAAGAAAGAAAGAAAAAAGTTTATTTGGACACAGTTCATGAAACGCAAAATACAAAATTAATAAAATAAAAATAATGTTTCAAATAACAATAGTGTGTGCCTCACAGCTGCACCAAAAAGGTTAATTTCAGCATTAATGCCAGACAGATGCTGTCTGACGCTGGTTTTCTAATGAACCTTTAGGGAAAAGTGACGGGGAGTAGGTACACACAGTCTCAACATACCATACCACATAAATAGTATTATTTGTATGATTTCCTCTAACCTCTATCAATTACAAATAATGTATGCAGTTGTTTATTTAGCAATGTAGTAATGAGGTCAGTTGGCGCATTAACTGATTGTCTGTACAGATAGCGAGCGATAGTACCAGTGCCGTAGTAACATTCTTGTTTCTCAATGAATCGACTTGAATCCGCGCCAACGTTAGCAATGCTGTGACATTTACTACTGAACTCTGGCCTGCTGATGGACTGTTGATTAATGCTGTTTAATTTATTACATTCATATAGTTGCAACATTTTGTAAATGATTTGGTAATGCACAGTATAGCAAAAGGGGAGAAGCTTCACAGGAAACTACAGTACCAATATAATCTTAACTTAATTTATTTATTACTAGGAGCGCTCAGCGGTTTTATCCGCATAAGTGTCGATCCCGTGGGAATATCGGGATAAAAAGTAGCCTATGTGTTAATCCAGGGTGTCAGCTACCTCCATACCAAATTTTATCAAAATTGGTCCAGCCACTTGTGCGTGAAGATTTAAAAAACCTACAAACACACTCACACGCTTTCGCCTTTATAATATTAGTGTGATTGCATGCATGGGACTTAAATATTACTGGGGGCTAGCCTATTGTCATCAACCGGGTTGCTTTTCTAACAATTATTTAATTGTAATTAAAGTTTAATGCAAATATTCCAGGCTACTACGAAAAAATAGTAGGAGCATTCAAGAACATGCGCAAGCGGTTACATCTTCACGGCGACTACAACCCTCGCCTGTACGTGGACGGAGCCAACGGCGTGGGCGGCAAGAAGCTGAAGGCCATCAAGAAGAACCTCGACGAGCTGGAACTGCATCTCTTCAACCTGGGAGGGCTGGGGGAGAAGCTTAACTTGGGAGTAAGTATTGTCGCAGTGTAACAGCTATATTCTATTTGCGCAGGGAATTTGCATGACACACATGTCAAATAATTGCACGATGTGTGCATAATCAGTAATAGAACATTTTGTTGGGTTTGTTGTGGAAAGTTTTTTCTTTTTTTTTTACTTTTACATAACATTATTCAGAATTCATATTTAAAATATCGTGTTATGTAATACTTCTAGATGGTTAAACTTAAATTAATTGACTTGTTTTAATAGATTTTTTGTTGATTGATTGATTGGTATTCTATTCTATTCTATTGATTGCGTTATTTAAGTAAGCAAATCACAGTGGCCTAAATATGAGTTTGTCTAACTGCTAGCTACCTAATTTTTGTGTTAATTAGCCTTTAAGAAACTAGTTTAAATAAAATTTAAGTTTAATCTAATAAAAGCGGCCAACTGCGAGTCGGCCTCGCACACGAAAGGCTCACCACTGTACAATATTTTCCATTAGACTTTAATCATTTAAGGCCGAGCAAAAATCGCGGAAAAAAAATCGCACTTCTTGTATGGTTAAAGTTAGTTAAACATTAATTTTATTTTTATTTGTGAAAATTTCAATTGCCTACCTATTAGGTTCAAAAGATACTTGCCCTGTGATAGACGGCCGGACGGAGAGCGGAGCCATAGTAATAGGGGCTTGTGTGCACCCTTGAGTACGGAACGCTAAAAGGTAAAGCTAACAAACCGTTGTATCTTTTCAGTGCGGCGCAGACCACGTGAAAGTAACTCAATGCCCACCAAAAGGCATAACACACCCGCCGTACCAACGTGTGGCGTCTGTCGACGGCGATGGCGACCGGATCGTGTATTACTACCTTGATCAGAAGTAAGTACTGCCCTTTAAGCCGAGATTAGCCCTTTAACCTGGAAGTATTTAAACAGACTCCGGACCCAGGTTGGCCGAAGCAAGGAAAACCTGTTCAGGTGGAGACTTATAGACGACTCCGCTTTGGAGTGTAAATGTGGTGCTGTTCCACAAACGAGGGGACACTTAATATCGTGCCCTGCGTGTCCTGTCAGCTGCACGTTACAGGAACTGATGGACGCTGGTGATGGCACCAAACAAGTAGCCGAATTCTGGGCCGAATACATTTAGGTTATTATCGACACGCTAAGAAGAAGAAGCCGAGATTGATAAACGTTACTTGATACGTACTTTGGCTTAGCGTTATTCCTGTCACTGTCGCACACAAGTAGATAGTGACGAGAATATATCGAAAACTACGGTTCCCTAGATGTTCGCCTTTGACGTTCCATCTTCAGTGGTGTAGGTTATGCACCAATCATTCAGTGACAATACTGCTTTGAAGATACCCTAGCTGACCCGGTGAACTTCATACCACCTCAGAATTAAATAATGTGACAAAGTTCAATAGTCACGTGGCGCCGTCTATTATCATAATAACGTTATTGTTGTTTTTCTCGGGAACAGCACTTTTTTTTCGGGATAAAAGGTACCCTATGTCCGTTTCTGTACACCTGACAACGTATATGCAAAATTTCAGGATGATTGGTTCAGTGGTTTAGGCGTGAAAAGGTAACGGTAACAAACAAACAAATAACTTACTTTCGCATTTATAATATTAGTTAGGATTTATAACTCTTCCCTCCTCTTTCTCTTCCCCTCTCTTTCACTTTCTCTCTGTCTCTCGTCCTCTCCCTCTCTCTCTTCCTCTCTCGCTCATTCTTACCCGTATTCCGTACCTTTCAGACAAAAGATGTTCCTTCTCGACGGAGATCGCATAGCAACACTCATAGCGTCATACATACAAGAGTTAATACAAGCCTGCAACGCGACCGACATCGACGTAGGCATCGTTCAGACCGCGTACGCTAACGGAGCCTCTACTAAGTACATCAAGGACACACTGGTTAGTATATAATATATTACATAGCCACGCAAAGTACATACAAAGGGGCTTGTGGCTAAGTAATAACAGCCGCACGGGTCGATCGATCAGGTTAAGCTACACTTGCCGCGGTTGGTCCGTGGATGGGTGACCATCTTCACATACCAAGACCCCTCCGTGCCTCGGAAAGCACGTTAAGCTGTTGGTCCCGGTTGTCATTTGTAGATCTTTTGACAGTCGTTACGGGTCGTCAGAAGCCCGAAAGTCTGACAACCAGTCCTACCAAGGGGTATCGTATTACCCAGTAACTGGGTTGTGGAGGTCAGATAGGGAGTCTCAAAAATAATATGTAGTACATAAATTATAGTCATTCACTGTACAGTATTTTTATCTCATGAAGATACATGCGCTTTACTTGTGTTTACCAAGTGTACAAAAACGTTGTGAATGTGTGTGTAAGCGCAGGAGCTCTCGGTACCGTCCGAGACAATGGCGAAGTCGGAAGTGTGTGTGTGCGTGTGTGTGTTATGTACTGACGCTACTCGCACACATTTTGAATTGTTGACCGTTTGTCCATACTAGAACTGGCAGACGTAAATTTTATTCCATGGATAAAAGATATTTGACTTTCATAAAGTCAGGCGCCTTCTCCACGAGCGAGAGAATCGCAGCGACAGTCTCGCCGTGCCATCAAATTCAATAGAAACTCTATGAATGAATCTCCACACGGCGATATCATCGCGATAATAATTTTATGACACCGCATGACTATCGCCGCGTTTTTCGCGCCCGCGGAGATGGCGCCTTAGTGATACAACATTATCATGAGAATTTTAATCACTCAAATTATTTTGTATTATTTTCAGGAAATCCCGATCCAATTCGTAAAGACGGGCGTGAAGCATTTACACTCGGCCGCCAAACTGTACAATATCGGCGTGTACTTCGAGGCGAACGGACACGGGACTGTGCTCTACAGCCCTAAAGCTAAGAACACTATCACCAGAATCTCGAAGGAAGGGTGAGTTATAATGTAACCCTTACAAAGCTATTTATAGTCTAGAGATAAGCTGAAATATCCCTAAAATATTTGAATTAAAGGTCATGTAAGGAAAGCAGTGGTGGTCCAGTGGTAAAGGCCGTGACTTACGAGTTGTAGGTCGTAGGTTCGAACCCAGACAGGGGCTTTACTTTGTGTAAATTATTTCATCACCACTGCTCTCAAAACGGTGAATGAAAACATCGTGAGGAAACCGGCATGCCCTAGAACGAAAAATTCGAAGGCATGTGACAGCTACCACACTACGCCCGCACTGAGCCCGCGTGGTGGATTACGGCTCACTCCCTCTCACAGAGAGGAGGTCTGTGTCCCAGAAGTGGGAAACATTATAGTATTAACTATAAGTTCAGGTCCCTCAAAATGTTTTTCCTTCACCGACGGCAGTAATGACCAAGATAAACAAGTGTACTATCTGAATAGTACACACTACATACATAACATAAAATCTTCAAATCTTTTGAGCTTCATACATAATTCATATCATTCTTTTTCATTCTATATTTCAGTGAACCCGGCCCCCGTAAAGCAGCCCAGTTATTCCTAGACTTCATAGATATGACAAACGAGACGGTCGGCGACGCGATCTCGGACATGTTCCTAGTTGAGTCCATCCTGTGCGCGCGCGGCTGGAGCTCGGTGCAGTGGATGGAGCTGTACGACGACTTGCCGTGCAGGCAGCTCAAGGTTACTGTTAAGGTAAGGGTATATATTTTATTCGCACAAGGAAGGTTTGCATGACGTAAGTCAAATGACTTTGCACGATGTGTCCAAATCAGCAATATACTAATATTTTTACAAAATATAGCTGTATTGATTTTGGTTTATTGTGGAAAATGTTTTATTTTAAACTAGCTTTTGCCTGTGGGCGGCTTCGCCCGCTTGGAGATCGGAAATTATCCCACGGGGACATATTACCGAGATAAAAAGTACCATATTATGTCCTAACCAAGGTCATGGTCTACCCATGTGCCAAATTTCATCCTAATCAATTCAGCCGTATTAGCGTAAAAGCGTAACAAACAAACTCACTTTCTCATCTATAATATTAGTTAGATTAGAATAACACTGTTATCAAAATTTATATTTAAAGTAAGTATAGTCACGCATCTACGGACTGACCTCAGCAAGCGTAACTTCGCCTTGACCGATCGACCCGGGTGGCTGTTACTTAGCTACGAGCCAAAGTTTTTGGTACTAAATAAACTTTTTCTCTTACAGGACCGTCGCATAATAACAACGACAGACGCCGAACGGATATGTTCCGAGCCATCAGGACTACAGGCTCGCATCGAAGAGCTGGTAGCCAAATACCCCAGTGGAAGGTCCTTCGCAAGACCTTCGGGCACCGAGGATATTGTCAGGGTGTATGCTGAGGCTCAGACGAGGGAGGTTAGTATCTATGTCTCTTGAAATATAGTCGAAAATGAATAAACATAATCCTATTCCGCGAGAACATCTAAGCGGACAGAGGAACGCGGTTAGGTTGATTTGTTCTCGACTTAATATTAATTGACGCGATTATGTTGACATTTTTTTACCTTTTGTTAACTTTGAATTTCGTTTTTTTTTTTCTTCCTCTTTGAAATGTCGTTTAAAATATTTTGTTCTTAGCCTATACTGTCCCACTTCTGGACAAAGGCCTCCCTCAAGTCTTTCCAGGAATACTGGTCCTTCGCCACCTCAACCCAGCTATTTTATTTCATAAACTAAAAAATATTTAGTTGTTAATTTTACATTTAAATAAGATAAAAGTTCATAAAATACATGGAATGATTATTTTTTGAAAAGTCTCTCTCATTTGTCTGACTGAAATCTCATTTATCTGATTCTGAAAAAAGCTCTTCGCCAAACTGTGCATCCTCCCTAAAAAAAGTGCAATGCTATACATAGCATACACTCAAACAATTTTCTCAGACAAAATCCCACCTTTTAAAATTCCATTATCTTCCACAGCAAGCCGATATGTTAGCAGCTGAAGTATCACAAGCCGTCTACGACCTCGCAGGCGGCGTTGGCCCTCGACCCGAGCTGCCCGAGAATTCGCCCACCGCTGCCGACCCAGAGATTGTGCTAGAATAAACCTTAATACTTCGTTGTGTTCATATCAATCCATGAGAGCAAAATGTTACGACATCTAAAAATAATGCGCTAAAATTACAACTTATTTTTTAGGGTTTTTGTCTAAAGATCTATTCTAATACAAATTAAATTGATTGGTGAAACTTCACAGATGAGATGCGTATCGATATCTAATGACGATAAAACAATAAGATTAGAAAATCTTAATTTGTTTTTTTTTTTGTTTTATAGTCATTTGATATCGATCGATACCGATCACGTCTATGAAGTTTTTAATTGCGCCGTCGTACGTCCCGTAACCTGGTACAAAGGGTTTTACAAAAAGTTTGACTTTGTAAAGCATGGATTCTAAAGCTTGATGGGCATTTTTTACGGGACTATTATAAACTTAAAAAAGCTTTTCTGCAATGTAGGTTTTAATTTTCTGTTAAAAAGTTCGTTTTGTTGTAACAATGACCTGTGTACAGTTCGTACACATGCTGTTTACCTTTTAAAAAAAGATACATTTTTTAAAAATTATTCTTTTTAGTCACTATGCATAGATCTTCAGACAAAAAACATTGACTTAACGGAATTATCAAATAATCAAAAACTTATCATTAAAAAGTCGCTGTGCGATGTTATATAATATTCTCTTTAAAGTAATCAACAAATATATATAATTATACGATTAATTTTATTAATATAGCTGATAGTTTTAATCTACAGTCATTTCGGTACAACGCACTACTAGTCTTATTGGTTTGTTTAGGTGCGTTATTTTGGACCAATGTTTTATACTTATTTTTTTTTACTTGCAAGAATCTTTTCTTTAATAAAGACTCATATTTACTTGGCAACACAATGTTCAACGACAACAAATTTCCCAAAACAAAGTAATTTTCGCACGAATTTATCACGCCGTTCACATTGTATTCATAATTAAAATTGCATCGTAAAATCTTGTTGAAGTCTTAATTTTACTGAAGATAATAATAAGAACCCACTTCCAAAATTGCAAAATGTCGTATCAAAATATTAATATTCAAGCATGTAGGTACCTACTTATCAAACACATTTTGGTCGTGATTGATAAACGGTACTTGAACATGCTTTGGTCGGCTTAAATATTTTTCCGTCTCTATCTTGCACTTGTAGTTTGATAGATGTGGGAGGACGACAGAAATAATGCGGAGCCAAAGTACGTACTAAGTACCGTTTATTAATCTTGGCATTTTACTTTATTTTCACAAAATGGCAATATGGTTGGGATTTAATGACATTTGTTGCCTAGTAAATAAGGGTTTTTTTAAGACTAATTGTTAGGCTCTCTTGCTCATAATAGAGTACCTAGGTGCTACTGAGAAATGTTGAGAAAATATATTTTGAAAAATTGATTCTGCTCATGTACTATACTTAAACTAATTTTATACTGACAAACACATTAAAAGGAGCTTTTTTTACTAAGCAAAGCTTTAGAATTAATGTAATTATTTTGACTTTTTAGAGATTCACGCAAGCGCCTCCTTTTAATGTGTTAATTAGTAGATATAATTAAAAATATTCTACAAATTGGAGACAAAAACAACATACAGCTCAGATAACTATTAAATAAGCCCCTGTCCAATATTAAATGTAGTAGAACAATGTCCAAGCATGCATTTTCATTGTACCCCACCACTGCCCATTAAACCTCCGAAGACTCAAACTACAATTAACTTTAAGACTCCCATAAAAGTCTCTCTGTTGCTGAAAGAGACAACATGAACTCAGACTTGAAATTGAGTGTGAGTTTTCGGCCGTAAGAATAGAATTAAGAGCTTGTACGCAAATACGAATAATATGATGCCTTTGCGCATATTTCGCGACGAAAAATCTGCTATATTATTGCGTGTAGGGTAGTTGGAAATTTTTATAAGCTCAAAATAAAATTTATATTGAAAACATTTTGTAACTTTACAGTTTACACGTTAAAATTTAATTTTTAATTAATTCTAGTTATATATTTAGATTAAAAATACAATATTGTTTCAACTACCCTACATTTCGCCGCAAAAGATGCGCAGGAGCAACTTATAATTCGTGTAACATAAAAAAATACACCTTTATAAGAAAAAGTAGAATGTTTGAAATTGATGAATGTACAAATATTTTGCAAAGTTTATTGACTGTAATTATTTAGACTGGATTAAAAATCTAAATGTTTGTAAAACTATCTAACCGGGATGGGATTAATTATTATTTACTAATTGTTTAACAAAGGGCTTTAGAGATCCGTGGCAAACTTACCTGTCGGCCATCTTAAATGGCGGCGGTAAGCCTGCTAAATTAACTTTCAAAGTTGATCACGTGACATCCATATTTTTTTTAATATCTCTGAAACGGTGTTTGGTCATATTGGTATCTGTTTGCATTGATGGCAGCTATCGATTTATATAGGTTTCATGCATGTTGGCCATCTTGAAAAATATCAAAATGGCGGACATGAGGTATATCATATAAAAATCTTCAATGCCTTTAGATAATATATAAAAAGTATATTCAATGCAAATCAGAGCTATTTTGCTGTCAAAATAATATAATTTAGTTTGAAAAGTACGGATATAATAATGTAAAGATATAAAAATAGATTAATAAGAGTTGTGAATAAAAATTACCATTCGGAATTGTGATTTGGAGGACTGATTGAAAGAAAAAGAGAGTATCTATCTATCGATATTTTTGTGAAAATGTATCATACAATAAAACAATGCATTTGCTGAACATTAGTCATTCAAAAATTGATTTCACTATAATTCTGCTGACACTAGATTACATTTAGCTTATAGCTTGCAACCACAAAATAATGTAGCAGAATGCAGAAGGCTAATTCTTACAAGTCCATGATTTGGGTAAAATGGAATACTCTTGCACTAATTCATTGCAGAATATCATGCCATCACCAACAGCCTAACCTAAGGTTGCAAATACTTCTGCAATAGAACTTAAGTACGTTACGTTCACCGCATTCAAAGTGGGTTGGTACAAACAGGTTAGTAAACAAACTGATGTAATACAACATGTATTGTGATATCAAAAACTTGTTGCACACACGTACACGTACCTACTGCACGCAACGTTAACAGCATTGCGAAAACAAGTTGCTGCAGCAACGTAACGCAACTTTTGTTTACCTACCATGAATACGAGGCTTGAGGGTATTCTAAAATAAATACTGGTATTCCGCTGTATCCGGTTAAGACGGGTCCGACCCCTATATCATCATCATCGTTATTTCAGCCGAAAGACGTCAACAGCTGGACATAGACCTCCCCATATAACCCTGTATATTTGGGAAAAGTCTAGGCAGATGATGACGAGGCTAAGGGTGTAAAGATTGGTCCTTCTGTGTCCACATCTATAATGTAACACAAATTCACCGGAATTGAAACTGCTCAAAACTCGTTATCGTTATCTCGAAGTTCTTTACATTTTGCAGTAACTACTTTATCGTTTGATAGTCATTGTATTTCGCAATCAATCATCGTATTTTTGTACTGTATATTTCAATTCGATTTTGTGTTGTGATAGATTTATATTAAATAGTCTCGATAAACTATGTTTTATTGGAGTTGGACGTATCGCGAATCAAAAATAATCTTTCATTGAAATGACTCACCTGCCTAACCATTATGCTAAGCTGGTTGTCCGAGGTCAGTATTTAAATTCGGGCCAAGACTGTAGTTTAGCAAACCTTCCTGATTAGAGATCGATAGAAACCGGAAACCGGCATGTCCTAGAACCAAAAATTCGAAGACATGTACGTGACATCTACCAACCCGCGCTGGCCCGCGTGGTGGATTAGGTAGGTACTGCCCACTCACGCTGACCAAGAGGCGGCCTGTGTCCCAGCAGTGCGAACATTATAGGCTGCATGGTTATGCTAGTAGGTACCTACTCGGTGGTGAACTACTTTTACGTTCACATAGGTACATATTTAAACACCTCCGCGGTTGTCGGTCAGTTTAAAATTAATCGTGTGGCCGTGCCAAGCAATGTGCACTATAGTTATAAGTACTTAGGTACAGACGCCAGCACATCAAGCTACTACAATCAGTCAAATTTCTTTAAAAGACTTTCAACTTTATCGCTAAAGCATAAGGTTCAAGATTGATTGGAAAAATTTGACAGTTGCCAGCTTGATGTGCTGACGTCTGTAGCTGTACTACCCGTTTATAAATGGTATAATTTACAAATGACCAAAATGTAACTATATGCGATACGTCCAATAATCTTCTAATTCTACAAAAAGATCTCGAAGGTCACAGAGTTGTTTATGTCGAAAACAGTTTGTAAGATAAAAATAAACCATACAAGGGATAATGTGTACATGGTCTGATAAACGTATAGATAAGAGATGTATCGTAAGATTGACAGTAGATAATAGAGAGTGTACTGATATCGGTATTTATGGCGTACGTAAGGTTTGATAAGGCAGGTTCAGGACCTATTTTCATGTTTTAGAATATTCGAAAACCTAACTTCATCCAACTTTTGGCTGTGAAACTGATATCAGACGCTTCACTGGAGTGAATAGCTCACTAGTCTCACAAACTATGCTCCACGTCCTATCCAGCCCTTTGTACCCCAAAACATGCAGCCAAAGTGACCTCTTCGCTGCCGCTATAACGCCGTGGATGTGGCGAAGTTTTGGGCTAACAAAATTTAAATATGTACCTAACTGTTGTGCCAGCGACTGGAAGAAGAAGACTGACTGTTCATTTTTGTTTAATTCCACTGACATACGACACGGACAAAATTAAACAGGAATGAACGTTGACCTTTCATTTAATTTTTCGAATATCCGGTAGGCGAGTGAAAAAGAGAGTGCCGAAATCCAACATCGTTGGATCAGTTCACCAATTAATTAATTTCACTTTTGATAATTTTTTTATTCAGTGTTCTATTCTTCTTCTTGGCGTATCGATGGCAAAAAGTTCAAACAGCTTTGGAATTTAGCTGCGCGAACTCCGCTCACTGCCGCAGTCATAAGATCAAGTGTTCTATTGAAAGATGCTAAATAAATGACAAAAATTAACAAATTGTGAAGCTTCTGATATCTGCTTTATATATTCGACTAATTAATATTATAATTGCCAGATTGAAATTGTCTAAACACCTAAGTGATGAGTTCTTATCCATCCTATATATAGTTGCATTTATAGTTAACGCTTAGGTATATTGCAGAATACTTTAGATATAATTTAGCCATACATTCCTTGTTTCATACCTACTAACTAATGTCTCATGCTTGCAAATAAAATAAGCACTAATATATATTTTGGGTCGATAAGAAAGATAACAGTTTTTGTGGAAAAATCTGCCAGTTGTCTAATAAAGAATTAGGTACTACTCTGTCACAGAAACTGAACTCATGCAGTAGGTAAGGAATACTGTAATAACTGAGTACACACTTGTTCGGCATACCTAGATGGTGTATCTAGGTATTCAGTCCCCTGGCTCGCTCGGCTGTCCCGACCAATAATTATTTCTGTAACACGGACACCTCTAACATAGCCCATGGCCGACATATACAGGGTGAAATTTTAATCACCATTTTCCTCTTAAGGGGTCATTGTACTCATTATTATGAACAACTTTTACTATGGGACCAAATCTGAAATCGTGAAAAAAAAAACGGCTGTTCCCTACATTTATGTTCGCATAACTCGTCAAACTGTAGGGAACAGCGGATTTTTTTTCGCGATTTCATGTTTGGTCCCATAGTAAAAGTTGTGCATAATAATGAGTACAATGACCCCTTAAGAGGAAAACGGTGATTAAAATTTCACCCTGTATATGCGTTCAAAGTGTGCTCTCAAGGTGGACTTAGATCTAACGAACATAGAAAAAGAGCAAGAATATTGTTTCGATTCTAGTTAGGATAATATACCAACGAAAGAATATTATACTCTGATGCGAAAGTGGAACTGAGCATAGAATTCACTAGTTAGGCTGAAATCGACCTTTGTAGGACGTAATAGGGGTGATGACACATTCTGTGGTGGAAGTAGGAAACATCATAATATGGGAAGAACACCGTCACAAGATGTTTCGATAGTTATCATTCCACTATATTGAATGGAATGTGTTGTGTTGTTACTAACTGAAGCGATGTGGTTTCCCCGACATTGGTAATAGCTGAGAACTGTATAGAAATCATGTGAGGACTGGAAAAAGAATGCCTTAAAGAATATAATTGTTGTTAGCATAAACCTGCATGTTGCTGTTCTGCCAATATTTGTTCAAATCCATTATGCGTGCAATTGTTGTGTGATTATTATTAAGTTTATTGCTGATGTTATAATTCAATAAATCAATTAATAACTACTATGCAGTTATTATTACTTATTTAGTTTTCCTAGAAAATATTTTTGATGTTCGTCAAAGACCATTCCGTCTTGAGTCTCAGAATCAACACTATAGTCTGCGCGGAACTAGTTGGCCGCTGATGTGGGTACACGGGTGAGGCGGCGCGGCGGTTCGCAACGCACGTACTGAGTAATGCGCCCCCGCCCCTCCGACCCGCCGCTCACATAGGCGCGGCAAACTAGTTCCGCGCGGACTATAATAATAAAGCTGAAGAGTTCGAACGCGCTAATCTCTGGAACTTCCAGTTGGATTTGAATAAATCTTTTTGCCTTTGATAGCCCAATTCTTGAGGAAGGCCATAGGCTATTTAACATCACACAGGACCCTCGAGCAAAAAGGAATAAAATCAGAAAGAACATAAAGGCAAGCGATGCGACGGGATGAGTCAGGGGAACAAGAAATCTCACGCGGGCAGGAACTATAGTTGGATTATTTATAAAGATCAGAAATAATAAACAAAATAACAAATAAATTTTTTATTAACAATAAAACATTAATACTACTTCTGGGAAACGAAACTTATTTCTATAAAAAATTCTTAATAATAACAGTGCAATCATTTAATTTTGTTAAAATTTTATAAATTCAATTCTGGCATCACAAAGGAAATAAAGTTTCGCTTTCGTTCAAATACATCTAAGAGGTGCAATCTTTAAAGTAGAATTACGTCTAACTACCTACTAAAATGAAATTACTAATAATGTTTTAGAGATCAGATAATTAAATCAATAATGCTCTCCTTTATTTATGATAAATGATAATAAATTTTAAAGGGTAAGTGTGACAAAATATGTTGGAATGTTCACATTTTATTTCACTTTTATCTTAAAATGACATAAAATACATCCTAATAAAAAAATATATAAGATGGCAGTGCAGTGTAAAAAAATATGAAATACTTAAATAGTAATTAAAAACAAAAATCACAATTATTAAAAAAAACTAATTATTATTTTGTTTTGTTGTCATTTGTAGTGATACTTTTGAGCGTCAAATCTACAGTTTGACTGGTAAATTTTACATAAATTAATGCCGTAACTTAAAAATAATTTGTATTGTGATGATGACAATGAAGAGAAGTCCACCATGGCAGTTGTGACATGAAAATATAATATATATAACACTAGCTGTGCCCCGCGGATTCACCCGCATAAGTTTCGAGCCCGTAGGAATATCGAGATAAAAAGTATCCTATGTTCTTTCCCGGGATTCAAACCATCTCTATACCAAATTTCATCTAAATCGTGAAGAGGTAACATACAGACAAACATACACAATTTCGCATTTATAATATTAGTCATAAGTTATATTAGTTATATAACATTACAGCTATGTCATGAAAGGACAATGGCAAACTATTCGAACATAAACAATACTAATGACATGTGGGTAGTCGTAAAAATAAACAATATAATATATATAACACTAGCTGTGCCCCGCGGATTCACCCGCATAAGTTTCGAGCCCGTAGGAATATCGAGATAAAAAGTATCCTATGTTCTTTCCCGGGATTCAAACCATCT
This sequence comes from Hydraecia micacea, assembly GCA_914767645.1. NCBI lineage: Eukaryota > Metazoa > Arthropoda > Insecta > Lepidoptera > Noctuidae > Hydraecia > Hydraecia micacea. Next base: position 5,830,240 of record OU611798.1, read on the forward strand.
CTATACCAAATTTCATCTAAATCGTGAAGAGGTAACATACAGACAAACATACACAATTTCGCATTTATAATATTAGTCATAAGTTATATTAGTTATATAACATTACAGCTATGTCATGAAAGGACAATGGCAAACTATTCGAACATAAACAATACTAATGACATGTGGGTAGTCGTAAAAATAAACAATATCCGTTTCAAAACATTCTGGCTTAAGTATAATATATTATATTGTGCAAGGATTTTTATAGTGGTTATATGAATAGTCTATAGAAATCATTTTACTCATAGGGAAATTACAGTTCATTTCTCCACTGATTATGGTTATTTTCTTGTATGAACCTTTTAGGGCGAATCTCATCAATGAAACTGTATGGTTTCAGCACATAAGTCCTTGTCTGTTCTGTTAGGCAAGCTTATTAAGTGGGCAGCGTTTGGGAAGCTTCGTCGAGTCTTCTCGTCACGTATTCCACAGAGCCTAAAGACAGGTCTTCAATCAGTGCGTCTTGCCAATTATGACTTTCGGAGCCGAAACGTGGACACTTATGGTACGGCTGGTCCATAAACTAAAGTCGCTCAGCGAGCTATGGAACGGGCTATGCTTGGAGTCTCTCTGAGGGATCGAATCCGCAACGAGGTGTTCCGGCAGAGAACCAAAGTTGTCGACATAGCTCACAGAATAAGCAAGCTGAAGTGGCAATGGGCCGGTCATATTAGCCGTAGAACCGATGACCGCTGGGGCAGATGTGTTCTTGAGTGGAGACCGCGAATCGGTATACGTAACGTGGGACGCCCTCAGGCTAGGTGGAGCGACGATCATCGCAGGATGGCTGGTAGCAGCTGGCAGCTGGTTGCAGCAACTCGAGTTGAATGGCGTGCAATAGGAGAGGCCTATGTCCGGCAGTGAACTGCTATAGGCTGATGATCATTAAATTTGGTAACAATAGAAAAAGTAATTGTCTCATTAGTGACAGTTGCGCTCATAATCCATGTTTAAGTGCTGTCAGTTTCATTATTTTATGTGGAATATTGACAATGACAGCGCTTCGTTTAGATGTGCTGATCGCATTCAGTTTCATAGGTGAAATTGGCACATAAGACTTTCAAATTACGTATAGTTGACAGAAAAGTTACAAATATGTAAACAAAATCATATAGTATAACTAAAACTAACACCAATTTTGACTTAGGCATAGAATTCTATTAAACTCTAACAACAATGATAAAATCGACAATATACTGAGTTCATCAAGTACTCAACATTTTCTCTGCTAACAACAATAATTATTAATATTTTCAACACCAAAATATCTGAATCTAGTATTTTTTATGTTTTGTTACATGTAGGTACCAACCCGCACAGGGCCCGCGTGCTGGGTTATGGTCCATGGTCCACTCCCTCTCACAGAGAGGAGGCCTGCGTCGCAGCAGTGGGAACATTATTGGCTGATTATGCTATGTTATGCTAAGACATGTAGGTGGGATTCACTACAAACAGAATGTGATAAATACAATTATTATAAATAAAACATCTGTGTTTAGTCTTGCTAGAGGAATTTTCTATAATTTTAAAATGGGTAACTTTATCTAGGAATAATATTTTATACTGTTTCATGAAATAACATTTTGTGTTTCGACATTCTATGAAGTATGTGCTATAAATACATACAGCACAGCATTGTTTATGAGAACTGCTAATTGTAATGGTAACTTATAAGTTGTGGTGTATGACGTCATCAAGTAATACCATAATTTATGAGTTTTCAGACTTCACTATGTATTGTGAATACATATTAGTTTACAAAAATACTGACGTTTAAAATTAAGAAAACTTTCAAATATTCCTACTTTCACATTCAAAATTTGGATACAAGAAATTATTGAATAAAATATTTTATGGCCAGGAACAACATGGATCTTAACAATTCATATTAAAATCCTCAAATAGCTACCTAATAATTAGAAAATTTGTACCTAACCAAGTATTGGTCCTAAATATGGTGCTTGATCACAGTAGAAACATTTTGGCACTTCAGTTTCTTGCAATTCTACTAAATTGGTGCTTACCTCATTAGTAACAAAATAGTAGCGACATCGTCGCGGTCCAATGCCTTCTATTAATGTGTCATAAGGAGGTGAGAGGATGTCGAAGAAGGCTGCCGGCATTTCTAGGGCTTCTATCTCATGGTAGTTGGATATTGTGGGTGTTAGGGTGCAAGTACCAGAGTTATCTGAACAAATTTTTTGGCCGCTTATTTCAGCGAACAATTTTCGTCGCTTGTGGGAACCCTGTGCCAGTCGCGCCGCTTCTTTTCTCGCGCGGATCTGGAACTCTACCGGATCCACAGCCTGAGTTACTGGGTACTCCGAAAAGCTTCTGATCTTCACTGCTCCAGATATCACCTTGAGAAGCCCGTGCATGTGCGGGTGGTCGTGGAGCGGCATTTTAAAACCCGGTTTCAAAACAAAAATACTCATATTTATTTGGTTGTTTTGAAACACTTCTATATACGTACATGGTGCCTTGTTGGGATGCCTCCAAAACGCTTCGTCTCTTAAATTATTGTCGTATCCCAAGTCTTCAGCTTTTAGACGGTCCATCATAGTCTTTAGCTTGCCCAAGTTAACCAAAAGATCACTTTTGAACCTGTCATCGAAGGTGTGCAGAGAGTGCCGGTATATGGACACGATTGGCGGTACATTGACGAGTTCCATGGCTGACTTCTCTTCATCTCCTTTATCCATATGAAATCTGACTGAATTTATACACAAAAATTTCTTCCTTCTGATGAATCTAGAAAATAATCTCGACGATAACAAAGCGCAACTGTCAACAAACGTCATTTTGCTCATTTTGTTTAAATTACAAACGTTCCATTACGCAGGCTTTGTTTGACTGTCACAATAAAATGAAACGAAATAAAAGATAGGAAATGCACTGAAATTACAGTTTGTACAGCATACGAAAACATGTTAAAATATTGAAAATAAAATATCATTCGATTTCAAATTAATTGCAATTTCTGACGATCAGGAGTAGTTTGCAATCAAAGTTAGGAAAGTTGTCTGAAAGAAAACATGCAATAGTGTCATCTAGTGACGAATAGCTGAACTTGATCTTACTCAACCAGGGATAGAGTACCTAGTATTGCTTTATTATTTTGTTAAATGTATCAAAATATTGTTCCATTAAAATAATAGATGGCGCAAGTAGTGGCGTAGTCGTAAAAACACAGCGAATGACTACAAAGTACGAAACGAACTCTTAAATTATCTTATTATCTTTAATTATCCGAGAGACATTTCCACTTATGAATATTAATCAAAGTAGACAAAATTGCCAACTGAATTTACTTAAGTCCTATTTAGAGAAGTTCAGAATCCACGATTACAAGGTATTCAGCCAAAGAGTATAATAATAATACGGGAGTATTTAGCCTTCAGAGTGTACAAAACAATATGTACTCATTTTGGTACAAATTGAAAAAAAAACTGAGAAAACGACACTAGGACAGACACCCCACTGAAAAAAGAAAACTAAAAAAAATACCTACCACCTAAACTGGGTAGTAGGTACCTACATCATCGATGAAATAAAGTCAGTAACAAAATAAGGTGTAGATACTCAGCTAACAATAAAGATCGTTAACGAGGTTTTATGTGTGGTCTGTGCGGTCGCGGGTGGCGTACCAATAATACCACTTAAATAAATACCAGGCATTGTAAATGTTACTCGGATTTTATCGAGTTTCCAATGTGCCTGCGTTTCATCCGTTCTCGATTAACTGCGACCATAAACACGATAAACATAGATAAATTAATCAGTAGCCAGTACCTACGCGAATAGATGTCGAGGTATTGTAGCGGAAAAATATTAGTTTTACGTTTTTTAATGTCTTTTGAAATAAACGTGTCGGTTTTATTGAAATGTTTGGTCTGATTTCCTAATCATTTTGTTGTGATGTGCTTTTTGTGGTTAAGATAACTTTCGTGTGTGATTGTGGAAGTGAAACAACTACTTACTGTGAACAATTTTTTTTTCCATTTTATTAGTTTTATGAACCCGCGAACCAGTTGGGAAATAGTCGCGCGTCGTGCCCTTGCCGGTGCTTATTCTGTCAATTACCTACTCTATAATTAAGTATGTTTACCTACCTATCTAGATATCATCTAATTTAAATAAAGTAACCCTCCACTGCTTGTTGCCTAGATATATTTCAAATGTTTCTACCATAGAAATGTAAAAAACCATATAAGTATGTATGGTTTGTACAGTGGGCTGCATCAATTGGGTAGGTACCCCAGTTGCTAGGTGCTTCCAAGGTTAGGGGTACCCACATCGTGAAAATGACTGTATCTATAGAAATTTTAGTGGAGTAAAATGTCACATTCCTGAGGTATTTTCTACTGATTTCAAATACCTAGTGTAGGTACTAGGAGGACCTGCAGCTAATCGTATTTTTTATAACTATTTTCCTGGACCTATGGCAGACTTGATCTTTGACCGAGGCTCAGAAGTCCAAACTCAAGGTTTGCCGAAGAGCGATGGAGCGTAGCATGGAAAAATTAAATTCACCGACCAAATTCGCAACACCACAATAAGTACCTACGCTCCAAGACAGTGTCGCCGATTTTAGCGATAAGCCTGCGAGGCTGAAGTGGGACTGCAGGGCGGGTCACACCTATAGGATGCATCCAGACGGGCCAGAATCGTCACACAGTGGGTGCCTGAATACAGGAGTCGTCACCGAGGCAGGCTTAAGAAACGCTGGCGTGACGATTTGAACTCGTTCCTATAACCGTTTCGACGGCATAGCACAAAGAAAAGTGGAAAAATATGGGGGAGACCTTTGCCCAGCTGTGGGACAACATAGGTTCCCATGGCTCCGTAGCATTCATAGTATACAAAAGCTCCCAATTTTTTTATAGGTAGAACACTCTCTTATTCTGGTTTCTCTAGTTATCATAAAGATACCTACTACAAGTACAGTAATCGTTCAAAAGTATCTGAGCACCTTACGAGTCGTATTGCTGTGACACGCGGTACAGCGTAGGGTCTGTCCACATCTCCACGTCACGACGTCGTCAACGTGGAACGGTGCGGTGTTGCGGCACGGTGCGTTGCCGCGTCGTGCTAGTGCACGATACGGCAGCGTCTGACGTTGTCGTAAGCCGACGTGGCTACGATGCGCTCGCTCAGTTAATGTTTCATTGTCTTAGCGATTAGTTGTGAATAAAAGATGTCTCCAACCTCTCTCTCCGTCTTTTTAACAATAGCAGAAGCAGAAGACGTATTGTGCGGTCCATATCTAGAACAAGACTGCTATTTGTCTGGTACGTTAGTGAAGAATGTATCGGAATTTTACAAGACACGGCGACGTGTAACGTTGCGGCGTCGTGAAGTGCATTTTTACGATACGGTAACGTAAAATTGCACGTTATGTTACCGCACCGTCCCACGTTGACGACGTCGTGACGTGGAGATGTGGACAGGCCCGTACATCTGTACCTATGTGTAAACAACACGGTACTCACACCACCTAACTACTTTACAAACTGTCATATCGTCACGTACTCGTCGTACTACACTGAACAAGAAAAAATATATTTCCGTCCCTTTTGTTAGACACGGTCCAACGCATAGCGTTGCTAAAATTCAAACTGTTGTATAAAAGTATGTGCTTAATAGATTATCCTAATTGTAGGTATTGTTATTATTATCATTTTACTGTTAAAACTTGATCAAATAGTAATGTTTTGCATAACCTAAAACATGTCTGTAAAAGTAGACTAGTTAAAATATTAAGGAATACCTAATGTAGTAAAACATAGAAAATATTCCAAACGGATATCCACCTTTTGTGTCGTTGATATTTTGAATGACGGTAGATAGAAACTTCAAAGTTGTTTGTTCACGACTATAAAAGGGGAAGCTCCGAGTGGCGGGGATCAGTCTTGTTCGAGACATCGATCAGAACGGAGCTCCGGCCTACAGGTGAAAGTTAAGTTATTTTATTTCTGACATACAGATAGATTACTATACTATTTCTATATTATTTTTAATTTTTTTGTTGTTTTACTATTGTTATTATATTTGATTGCTATTATTTTCCTTTATTCGTCTACATAGATATAAATTATATTTTTAAATATTAGAATATAAAAACATTTAAAAATATAAAAACTAATCTAAACCCTTTATTGCAATAACAACATTAATAAAAAGGCAGCAATTTTGTGAATATTATTATTATTGCAAAAAAAAGTAAATATTGCCAAAATATTGATTGCTATTATTATTATGTTGCTGTTATTCTGAGTTCTCTTGGACCATTATCCAAGAGAAAGAATTATTTGTTTTTAAAATAACGGTAATTTATGGCAATAATAAGAAATAAGAAATTCGTTGATAAAATACTTTAATATTGCTAATTTGCTACCATGGAGTTTTTTTGTTCTTCTTCTCCATGATGACCTAGATTTAGAACGGTCAACTAGATTTCTGATTAATTACTGACAAGCCTAAATTGAAATAAATATCTAGCTTGTCTTTCTGTGCTTTATTTTATAAAATCCTTTCCCTACATACCATATTCATAGTTACTTTTACGCATATTAAATAACTAGTAACCGTTCTGATATTCAAAGCTTTATAGACTTTTACTATAGATTCTATCCCCTTTTCTAACATGCTCACAGCAGTAATCGTCATGCGTTAGACTGCAATGCAACTGGAATTCGAATCTCACGAAGCGCAGTGCGGTTTTTTGGCAATATTTAAGTATTTTTGTTTGCAATAAGTACCAATAATATTCACAAAATTGCTGCCTTTTTTATTAAGTAGGTAATGTTGTTATTGCAATAAAGGGTTTAGAATAAAAATGCGGGTCAAGTGATAACAAAAATAAAAAAAAAAACATTTAATCGTTACATTTATTTTACTTACATAAAGTTAACAAACCGCTAAGTAGGTTATTGATGTTATAGCTTAAGTATTCATTTTCTGTATGAAAAGAAGATTGAAACTAATTATGAAGTTATATACAGAATGAGTACTTACTTATAATAATACTTATTACCTACTAAAATAATGTAAACATTTTCGGTCTATCTACAAGAAAAGCGACAAACACCAGCTGGTCTTCGATGATGCAAGCTTTCAGCATTGAGTGCACGCGAGTGTTGAATGACTGCAAAATGTCGCGTTGGTATGAAACCATTTGTTTCATGTTCATTCACCATGAGCCGTCGCTCCGGCCTTCCACTTCGCGCTTGATTTGCAAAGCTACCCTCTTCCTCGTATCGCTTTAACACAAAGACTCACAATATTTCTCTATAACAAAGAATGGAATACTGTTAGACATCTATAAGCAAAATACTAAACTGTTTACTTTACTATCAATAATTAACACTGACGACTACGGGAAAAAATATAATTACTCATCATTCACTAATCTAAATAATTAAGTATCTTTAAAATTATTTATATATTTTTTTTCTTTTATTTAAACCTCATGATGAATTTAAAACTTTATTTATTAAGGCATCTTCTGAGTAAAACGATTAAAAATGCTTTTGATTTAAGTAGATTTATGTTTAGTCAATTTGGAAATATTTAAATGACACACTCATACTTGGCCCGGTTTCATTAGCTATTTGGGTTTTGTTATATCCAATTTTATGCAGCACAATTTGCCCTCGTTTCAATATTTATATTTGACTGCATTTTGAAAATAATAACTACAACACCGCTAATAGATTTAAACACCTCGTCACAAACCAACATAGTCGTAACCATAGAAATGTAAAAAACATAATATCTATGGTCGTAACACTCTTAATGAACAGCATAGGTAGGTACTGTCTACCTCACAGGAATCAAAATAATTTAGTTGGTTTTCTGTGGTCTACCCACTAATTTTAATATTTGTGTGAACATGACGAACGATCGAGACAAAAAACTAATGAGTATTTATCAAATTACCTAATAAAGTGAGTGTGTGTGCATGTCTATAGTATAGAAACAACTTATAGAATAAGGTCGTAAGTCAAACCGAAGCGTCAATCTATTGCTTTCAACTTATGAACGCTACTGTAGGTACACCAAAAAATAGAAATTTTCTCATGCCTGAAAGTTTTCCGAGCCACTAACAGCACATCACGTATCACAATAAAATGAAAAGGAAAGTCCACACATTTCAATAAAACCTTAACGTTTGTTTCAAAAAAATTTAAGAAATGTAAAATTAATATTTTTCCAACCTCATCCAAGTCCAATGTCACCAGAGATAAACATCATATCACGTTTCCTCAGCCATACCTACTTCCTATCACCACTACCATTCAACCATCAGCCACCCGTACCAAACCTCCAAGCAGCACAATTTTCCAATTAACATCGTCAGCTTAACTTCCTTTCTAGTTCAGACTCAACTTCCAACCACTACTTAACAACCACCAAAATCAAAATCAGAATGAAAAGTCATAATTATTCAAATCAAGCTGAGAATCAGTACTTTCTGAACGTCAAAATTACGTAAGACAGTCGCTCAAAACGCTCGCCCTTCAGCACTTCCTAGAGCTTTAGGTGGGAAGAAGAGGCGCAACAAACTCCCCAGCAGCACAGCTGTCTGTTAAGTTAGAAGAACTTGAATCTATACACCTACCAGCCACGGGCAACTTTAAGAACAATTTTCCATTGAAACTCAAGTACCTATCACATAGCTACCGTGCTCTGTGCTTCGTCGGTTTGTTTGTCAGCTGCGCCCGCGCTGGGTGGCCTTCCACGAACTCTTTATTTGGGTGCGCAAGGTTTGGGTGATAGGTTGTGTAATAGTACTGTGGCTGTAATGGCTCTTGCGGTGCAGTGGTTAGTGTTGGCACATTTGCGTGGATTGGTAGCTTCTTTGATCAAAATGTTAAGTATATAATAAGGCTATAAATTTATTCGTCTTACAGGCTACAGGCCATTGTGCATCAATCAACGGCCAAGCACATCTACAGCTAAGTTTTTCACATTGATACGAGTATCTCTTACTGGTTCAATCCTGAGTTTTTCATGAACCACGACGTTTGTAGACCTACCTAGCAAAGTAGGTATAGTCCGTTCGTGTTTATTGCATATATTATAATAATATCACACACTATCAATCATTGCTAATTCATTGCTTCATATGCTCGAAAAATTGGTCTGCACAACAAAGTAAATAACGCAATGAATGTTGTTGAACTGTCAAAATGAAAGTCATTGCTACTTGTAGTGTGTTACGCCAATACCTCGTAGGGCCAGCTGGGCCTCATTCTTACTTGGTGGGCCAGTTTTCAGGTTACCCAAGTATTTTCATTCAATCTAAAACCAAGACTTAAAACAGTTAAGTTTTCCATTAAACTTCGAGGTTTACAAAGCACAATGCTATGCTGCAATGGTAGCTATGGACCCAGCACCCTAAGGGATGATTTATATTAGACCGGGCCGTGCCCGGAGCGTGTCCCGTCCGCGCCGGACGGGACACGGATCATGCACGGTGTAACATAAACTGCTTCATACAAAATGTATACATAATCAGCCTATAATTGTTCCACTGCTGGGACACAGGCCTCCTCTTTGTGAGAGGGAGTGGGCCGTAATCCACCACGCGGGCCCAGTGCAGGTTGGTAGATGTCACATGTCTTCGAATTTTTGGTTCTAGGACACGATGTTTTTCTTCACCGCTTTGAGAGCAGTGGTGATGAAATAATTTACACAAAGTAAAGCGCCTGTCTGGGTTCGAACCTACGACCTACTCGTAAGTCGCGGCCGATAGGTACCACTGGGTCACCACTGCTCTCACAAAATGTATACGTTTCAAATCCGTGCCCAGTCCGGGCCACGTATACCGCACGCCCCGGCCACGGCCCGGGCATGGTCCGGTCTAATACAAATCGTCCCTTATAGTGGTTTCAGCTTCGGCGGGCAGTTATGTACCAATTTGGAACAATCTACAAGTAATAACTTTCTTCTCGGAGAAAATGATCTATTCCACAGAATTTCCTCCTACATCGCCATAAAACCAGCGAATGTTTTACGAATAAAATTCATATTTTAATAGCTTATTTTTTACGTGCTGTGTGTAATGCTAATGAACCGGAAGTGCCGCCTTTAATGCCGTGATGAGCGTTCACTTGTCGTAAAACGGAACGTTCATTAAAAAGAACGAGGTTATGAAGTAAAAATAGTTGGAATGTGCTATAGACTGGTTACACTTTTTTTTTTATGGATGGGAAATCATCTAATGACTCCTCCCGCTCTGGGTGGAGCGGAAGGGAGTGTCAAAATCTTACTGACTAAAACCCACCCGTGTTCCTTCCTTAGCCCTTTATGTTCCGGGCAGCGGTAACCCTTTCGGACAATCCCGCTACGACTGGTTACACTTGGTTGGAGTTTTAATAGGTGAAACTGCATCGTAGAAAATCCCGCACCTCTTCAGATACTTATTTTCTGCTCCATAGTAAACGGGTGGGTCGCCTTACCCCTATTTTTTCTTAAACGAATGTTACCTCATCAACAAAATGAATAATAAAAAACAATTAGAGGTTCTGACTGCGGCAGTTTCCTAAGCGGAAAATCTATAGGCATCGTCGATAATCAGGAAACTTCTCGGAAAACCCCTTTGCGTTCCAGGTGCCATTTTTTTTCTCCTGCTGGTGTACCTAAAAAGATAAGCTAGACAGGAAGCTGTGTGCTAGTGGCAAGCTGGGGCCACCAGTGACGAAAATAAGCAGTGGTAGGTAATTAAGTAGAGATAAGTAAACCACTTTCCATGCTCGTGGGCGATCGGCCTGCGGGGTAATTGAAGAAAGAAAGAAAGAAGAAAGAAAATATGTTTATGTGCGGTGAACATGACGCAAAAATTGCATAACACAGTATCAGTAGCAATCGCTTTCATTTTGACAATTCAACAACATTCATTGCGTTAATTACGTTGTCGAGCAGACAAATTTTTCGAACATAATTATGAAGTAACTAGCAGCAGTTTCACCCACATAAGTATCGATCCCGTGGGAACATCGGAATAAAAACTATCCTACGTCCTTTCCCGGGACTCAAACTATCTCTATACCAAATTTCATCTAAATCAGTTCAGCGGTTTAAGCGTGAAGAGGTAACAGACAGACACACTTTCACATTTATAATATTAGTATGGTTGGATTAGCAATATCCTTCAAAATGATTCAGATTGCGATTGATAGTGTGTTACGCAATTAGGGTGCTGTTGCAACGCTACATCCCAGAACCCAATCTAGGTAATCTGAATAAAGTCTAACACTAATGAACAATGATTCACGACATAGCGCTGCGTAGTTATTATATCGGTGACGTACGCATCCATAGGGTATCCGATACGCATCAGTAATAAAAGCTATCACTGCGCCAATCCTGCGTATTTACATTTAAAATAATTTATTTCAGTACGAGCACATCTGCAATTAGATGTATGGGGCTCCGGTTACTAGTTATAGGCATGTTTGAGAGGGAACCAAGATTCAATTTGAAAGACGAAGAAAACCAAATTCCACACGTTTCAGATCGTACCCAAATACGAGTGTCAGAAAAAAAAAAATCTGTTTTCTCTTTGGAAATAATATTATAATTATCCAATTTATATTTTTTTTAAGAATACAATGGTTGTCCACGACTAACCCCCTGGCTGTTACACGTGTTTGTATTTTCAAATTGTTTTTTTGTGATTTCAAAGAAAGAAAGAAAGAAAGAAAAGAAAGAAAAAAAGTTTATTTGGTCACAGTTCGTGAAACACAAAATACAAAAATAAAATAAAGAGGTTTCAAACAACAATAGTGTGTGCCTCACGGCTGCGCCAAAAAAGGCTCATTTCAGCATTAATGCCAGACAGATGCTGTCTGACGCTGGTTTTCAAATGAACCTTTAGGGAAAAGTGACGGGGAGTACACACAGTCTCAACATACCTAATACATACTTATAAATAAATAAATAAACTAGTAATCACGTACATATCATTACAAATACAAATAAGAGAAAAAAAAAAAAAAACAATACATCAAAGTCTCGGCAAAACCCATAGATATCCGGCAAAACCTGTTTTTCGATGAGATTGATCCGTGCACGGTGCGTGCACTCAAAGCGCAACAGGCCGCCGAGCACGACGGACCGTACATTTGTGTTATTTAGTTTTGCGACAATAAAACTGTGGTTTGTTTGAAAATATGAATATGAATAGTCGTAATAAAAACTATTATAAAAAGAATCTTAAACAGATCTACTTATACGAAAAAAAAAAATGAAGAAGTACCTACCTATAACAATAGATGAAGTAGGTACAAATGTTAGTAAAAGAAGGTAAGCGTTATTTACTACTTACGATATTCAGCATTGCTATTTTGTGTAATTTATTTATTTATACCCTCTCTTGTTTTAGTAGTGCATTTACGAATGATGCCACACCCTGTATTCACATTAAACAAAAGTACTGTCTTCGGCCAATTCCAACAGAAGAATAAATTTATGAAAAGGATGTGCGATGCGATCTCGACACCAGCTGCGCGTCACAGTCGCAAGTAGGCAAGGCACAATGTGTAAGTATATAAAACAACGACAGAGTACGAATTTACGTTCAAACGTTATAGTATACCTTATATTAATCTACCTATATACTTATATAATTTTCCCGCATTCGTTTTATTAGATCTTACCTAATATTCGCTAATGGCATCACGACTGCCAGTTTTCTAATCAACTTGGTTTTCTAGTACAGAATACTTATGTATAAACTCTTATTTACGCAGATTTTTGTGTTGGCTAGGGAATTATGATCTTTTCAGATTTATCTTCAATTCATAACCAGCCTATTCCCACTGCTGGGGCACAGGCCTCCTCTCGGTGAGAGGGAGTGGACCGTAATCCACCACGTGGGTCCAGTACGGGTTGGTAGATGTCACACATCTTCTAGGACATGCCGATTTCCTCACGATGTTTTCTTCCTTCACCAATTTAAACAAGTAAAGCGCCTGTCTGGGTTCGAACCTACACCCCACTACTCGTAAGTCTCGGCCGTTATCACTGGGCCACCACTGCTGTTTATTTGTCACAGAAACACGTGCATACAAAAAGGGTAAGTTACCTCGAATAACAAAAAAAAACAGATCTATATCCACGAGCACAGAACAGAATTTGTTCGCTTCTGTTATGAATGACACCATCCACATTCATCCCGGGACACGGACATTTAACGGGAGTGAGGTACAAGCGGACACCGTGTAGTTACGACATTAGTCACGAGTTATCATAACATTTTCATTTGACAGTTATTTTTGACATTCTGCTTTTAGCTTCCATAGTGACATAACATAATCAGCCTATAATGTTCCCACTGCTGGGACACAGGCCTCCTCTCAGTGATAGTTTCCATAGTGAGCTAGAAGGCAAATTGTATTATTTACCTTCGTACGTAAAACTGTTGTTGTTATGTTGTGAACTGCGGGGCAATTGCGTCCGGCATGTCGGGCAGTGTTATTCGATAGGCACACTTCTGCCTAACTCTTCGAGGATTACAAGCGTGATGTTGTGTGTTTTATGTAGTTATGTGAAACTGTTACTCTCAAAACTAGACATGGCAATTCACAAGCCTGCGTGTAAATGGTTTAATTGAAATGAATGCTTTGAGTTCTGTCTTACTTTTCATTAGGTACCTACATATACTTTGTCCAAATTATAACGTCCCAAAAAAATAACATCAAAACATTACACTGCCGGGAATATTAACAAAATTTAAGGAAACGCAGCTTACGTTTCGTTTCGCGAATTATCAAACAATACAGTCTATAATTACAACTACAAAGCATACCATTGAATAGACATGAAAGTCGGAGAGTTCCTTTCATCGCGTTACAGACAGCTTTTGATAATAATTGGCACTCCTGACGCAAACATAATATGAAATAAAACGAAAATAATAATGTGTGGCCAAGTAGAGTTCGGCAGAATGTTGTTTCGGTATTCGGCAATTTTAATTTTTCCGATGAAGTAAAAGCACAGGCGAATCAATAAATTGACAATTGAAAAAATATTGCTTGGTGGTTTGGTTTCTTTTTTGCAACTCATTTATTAAGAGAAAATTGATAGAGTTTCAACAACTAAAACCACTATTGCTTGTTATTTAAGTTTAAAGAGGTCTTATTTTTGTTAGCCTATTACACTGTGCCATTGCTGGAAAAAGGCTTCCCCCAAATCATTCCGGCAACTCGTTTCCTGCGTCACCTCGAACCAGCCCTCGCGGTACGCGTCCAGGTCATCTCGCCATCTCTTTCTGGGCCTCGGCGGCACCGTCTATCTTCAGGCACCCATTTTGTAGAGGCTTTTGCCCAGCGGTCATCGTTCAACGGTTAAATAAAATTATTTACTTTTATATTTCGTTTTCATTTTCGGCCGAAGAATAAAGCCATTTAGGGTCGGACTCTACTGCCAAGTTTTTATGGCTGTTATTGTAAATGAGATGACGTGTAAAGGTACAGGTGTTTGAGATGAAATGTAAGAAGTTGTGGTTTGAGTTTGTGAGTGTGGCGGTAATGTAATTAGGTGCCGCTTTGTGTATCGCACTTGAGTCGGCTTTTGTGAATGAGCAGCCTTCACTTAAAAGAGTCCATTAAAGGTAAGGTATTTTTATTCAAAAGCATGAATGAAGGGGTTCAGAGAGGGATCGTTAAATATGAAGGATTATCTAAGATTTAGACTCTATTTGTATATTATCTTTTGGTATTTAATTAAGGGTGTTTCCATAGATAATTTTGAACAATTACACGCAATTACCCCGCTGATGTTACTTATTTACCCAATTACCTAAACATTGCTTTACCATATCCCATTTATTTTTCAAATAGCTTAAACATTCAATTGGCCGTGATTAAATCTGAAACAAAAACCATTAAATGCTTATTTTAAAATCCCACATAACTTTGTGCGCATTCAGAGCATTTCTTTTAATCTCCCAAAGGCATGCCAACTATGTTAACATTTAAATATTTAGATGTAAATATTTACTCTTCAATTCCGGATCCCACTGACAATCTTGAGTCCGGTAGTCGTTTCGCTCGGACAATCAAGCCGTCAGACAAAGGAACCATCGAATAAGAATAAACAGAAGGCTAACAGACTCGCAAAATTTCCAAACGTTATTTAGTCTAGTCAATGCCTGAACATAAGATCATTGACTCTTTGTTCAGTTTTCCATCTTGCACCACATGCCCTGTCACTGTCACCTGCACGAATGCTATCCGTATTGCTGAATTATGGGCCAAAAAGAATTTAAGAAAAAATATAACGAAATTTTTGCCATCGACACGCTAAGAAGAACAAAATGGCGATATTATAACACATTTTGAATGCATGTTCCAGAAAAACAATGGGAAGCAGACGTCGGCTTGGCACGGCTATGTAAAAAATATTAAAGAATCGACCTGAAGTTTAAGTCATGCTTGAAATAATTTAGTAATCAGTACTCTAATGTTGCTGTAATGCCAATAAACGCATTTTTCTTTCTTTCTTTTAGTACTTAGTACTCTGCTTTAAAAACTAGCGTAATGAAGTCTGTCGTATTCAACTGTTCACAGATGATTCCATGTCCAATGTTCCTTTTTTGCTTGACTCCTTTTCTATTTTATCACAAAACCGCGACCTAATTTTACTTCAGGCACTTCGCATGAGGCTTCTGACCCCATCCACTCTGTGCCCGGACACTCCGAACAGGCACAAAGCGAGTATCTACCGCCTGGCTCCGCCTGTTTGTGTTACACAACGCATTAACCGCCCCGACTTCGCGCCTTACACATAATACTAAGAACACTAAATTACGCCTGTGTGTTTATAGGTTAGTTTGATGCAGAGACTTCAGTTTTCATTAAAAAATAATCTTAAAAGCTTTATAGTGTTTTGTTTATTTATATAGGTACTTATGTTGATAACTAATTCACAATAATTATATTTTAACTCCTAGTAAAAAAATATAGAACTAACTTTGTAAAAAATATTATTTTAACGAATTCGCTAGTTTATAAAAACGGTCAAGAAATATAGATTTCAAAACTATAAATAATCATTTTGGTTTACTCTTTATGTAGCCGTACCTCGCGAGCTAACCAAAAAGACCGACAAAAAGTGGCATATGAACGCGACGATTACGATTGTTTACAACGAACGCGACCAAACGCCTACAAAAAAGCTCAAAATTGCACCAAAATGCAGTTAATAACGAAATTACTTTAGGTAATAAAACAAATACTTAAGAGTAAGAGGACTACATGACCTAAAGCGCGGTCTTTGTCGGTCTGCATAGAAAAGAAAGAGAAGCGCGATGCCACAACGCTGGTAATTTATTGCAAAATATGAAGCAATTATCGATTTAAGAAAAATCTAGTCTTTGGACAAAAAAACTAAAACACTATAGTTTTAGTATGTTGCTTGTAGAATAATCTGACAAAAAATCATAATGATTGTATGTATATTAGTATGAATTTTGTTGTAAATAAAAAGTTTTTAGAGGTATCTTCATGATTTTTTTCTATCGTACCAAATAAGTTGTATTATGTTTTCAACACACTATCATCCTAGCATTTATCCTGAAGAATATCATATATTTTTTTGTTTTTTTTTACTGTAGGCGATCATTTACTTTTATTGTTTCTAAAACTTGCGTTTTTTGCGTTTAGGTCCTGTAAGCCCCAAGATTTTCACTTTCACTCTCTGATTTTTCACACTACTCTGTACCCCATAAGAATCAAAGCTCTGGCGTGCTTCCAGACTGGCATTCAAAGACAACTAAATCTGTCTTTTGATCAATTGTCCACTAGTGGTGTGCCCGCCACTGCGCGCGCACATAATAACACACTTTGATGTACACACCACTGTTTCAAACAGTAGTTGCTGATCAAAAATCATTTTCATTGATCATACTACTGATTGATGTACCTTATCTAGACGAGTTTCCGGGAATTTGTTGTAGTGTTGGTATAGCTTCCATGTTTGAATTTTAATTTCGTATTTGGAACGGAAGAATAGAGATGTTAGTTTTTGGGCAAATTGGGTTTTCAGTTAATTAGGGCACACAAACCTAATTGCATAACACACTATATCAATCACAATCTGAATCATTTTGAAGGAAATTGCTAATCTATTGCTTCATAATGTTCGAAAAAAATGTCTGCTCATCTGCTCATCAACGTAAATAACGTAATGATTGTTGTTGAACTGTCAAAATGTAAACCATTGCTACTGTTAGTGTGTTACGCAATGACCCCGTGGTTTATTAGTGATGCAAGTGATGATTAAAAAGATTTATTTTATGAGAAGCAACGGTTCATTTTAAATCTGAATAGAATCTTTCAATATGGTTTTTAAACGTTCCTTTTTATGACATATAATTTTAATGTGATTTAAATATTAAAATCATAATTTCTAAAATATTGTAGCGCGTAGCGCTTTGCTACGAGTGTGATTGTTGTAGCATTTTTGCTTAAGTATACATATTTTATAGCATGCTTTTATTTATTTATTGTATTATTTCTATCTGTAAGTATATTGCAACTAACACAGTGTTTTTTTCTTCACAAAAATACAAAAAATATTGTCATTACAATTTTACTCGCCAAACTCATACAAGTAGTTTTAAACGTTTACTACATCTTTTTACTTTTTTATAGCTCTGCAATTTTATGACCTCAGACGAATTTAAAACTAAACAAAACTTTAATTACCTCATTTAATCGTAACGGACTAGTTAAAACAAATAAGAATTCATGAAAAAAATGTTGTTATTGTAACTCCACACCCCTGAAGACGTGGTTCCACGAGTTATGTTAAAACATAACACCTTTAAAAAAACTTAAACACCTATTAACTAACCCGCCCTCTAAAACCGACGATCATCTAATATTGCATCTATTGCGTATTATGTTAACTGTTATCACCAAAACAAGCAAACAAAACCAGTAATGGATACCGAAAAACCGAAAAATGCGTTATTTTTTCAAATCTTTAAAACCGAAGAACGCACTTCGAAACTATCTTCAAATTCCACCATACACCTGACACAACATCCATTGCGTATTATTTTAACTGTTATCGCCAAAACAAGCGTACAAAACCAGTAATGGACGTCAAAGAAACCGAAAAACCGTTTTAGTTTCAAACAGCTCGTACCTGAAAGAGTAACATAAACAATGTCCCAGTTCGAACGACAAAAAGTATTTAAATTTTTAAAATAAGAATTAATAGGAAGGCGTCACGTGTGCCCGTTCTAGGAAGTGTCGTGATTACTGGCTGTAAACTAATAAAATGGTGTGTTACGACGAATTATAATGTAAACTAAATTAATATGGCTGACCTTACGAAAAAGAAACACTAAACGCCCATTTTTTTTTTAATGAGAAGTGCGTCAGTCCTTTTTCAGATGCATTACCATTATTTGCCTATAATGTCCCCACTGCTGAGACACAGGCCTCCTTTTTGTGAGAGGGAGTTGGCTGTAATCTATCACGCGGGCCCAGTGCGGGTTGGTAGATGTCACATGTCTTCGAACTTTTGGTTCTAGTACATGCCGGTTTCCTCACTATGTTCTTCTTCAAAGTTATAGAAGTATAGGTAGTGTGCTTATAGAAGGGCGTCAGTTACCAGTTAACACCAGTCACTTTACCAGATCGTAGAACTTTGAATAAATGATTGTCATCAAAAACTTGATTTTTATCGTATTGCTTACAAAATGTTCTTCTATACCTACCTAGCTATCATTGATCATTGATCATCAGGGATCACTGTCATTTCATTACCTATGTATACATCATATCCTATCTATTTTATTCTGTTAATCATTTGCATAGGTACTAATTTGAATTTTCGTGAAAATTAGAGGTAGGTAACTTCGTGGTGGATTTTATCGAGTTCTTTTATTATTTTGTGTTTCTGTTCCACAAAAAGTTTGTAAATGTCATTTTAGTTTCTCGTATTATTTTAATTTTATAAGACTTATCAATTTCATGGTAAATCAAATTGAAGACGGAGACTATTTTGGTTGATTCCCCTCTTAATTAACATTTATGTCTGCACATCTTTCCCGAATTTTCGACAACTATTTTAATGCATTCATCGTTCTATGGAAAAATCAACCATCCTAACTTTACTGGAAGTGATAATAAAAAATTCGCCTACCGTTTCCCTAATAAAATAAATCGCACGTCAATCAAATCCCAAGATATTATTAGTATCTAATAAACATCCCAACATAGCTAATCTAGTAAAACGCAAAGTAAATCAATGGCAGTCCATTCCCGATGCGTTTTGTGCCACATTTACATTCCAGTAGCATAAACTTTTGATATGTTTCCCCTACCTGTTTACTGAGGTCGGAAGTGAGGGAGGCGCGTTTGGACGGGCGAGTCACTGGCGCGCTGAATTACAAGTAATATTTTTACAATCAATTATGGTGGACGTACAGGGATTTATTTATGAACGATGATTAAAGTTAAGTGACGTTTAAACAGTTGCTAATCACTGCTTAACTTTAAGCAACGTTTATTAATAAAGGGGCTATCTATGTAATTTGTATGAAATTCTACACTCATAGGCGTTGCAGCAGTCGTAACTGAATTCCAGGCTGACCTGACACAAATGAAATTAGTTTTGACAAAGAGGAAAAAGAGGTGCATTTTTGTGGTTCTTAAAAAGAAGCGTTTAATATTAGTAGGCAAAATAAAATCTATGAAAATCATAATGATAAATGTGACCATTCACTAGTAATGCAATTAGGAAAATCAATGAAAAATGGTCTCTCTGTTAAATCCCAAGGCGTCATCTGTAAAAATGTTATTATAACATCACACATGAAATAACATCAAGCTTGTGTTCCACGAGAGGGAAGGCAGAAGCTTCATGTTATACTCGTAGTTCCAATGGCATTTAGCCAAAATTTAGCCAGACTCCAAGTTTCAACTGAGAATTTCCTAATGAAACAACCAGTAACGCTTTGCCCGATGGTCAAGTAGACTTGCTCATATAATAACTCAACTCGCCTACAAAGTAAATCACATCTAAACGCTTCCCCAAGCCTTTCAAACATCGTACCGAGTTGTCTAACTCGGTTTTATTTTTAATCGGCGAGGCACACGTGTGGATTGTTTTCAGCCAGCTAATTCTGTGAGCTTTGTGCTCACGCTAATTGATTCCTGAACGAGCGGCTGAGTATCTGTGCCGCCTTTGCCTTTGAAGGTGATTGAGTCGTTCATTCAATTTTTTTCATTCAGATAAAAATGGTATGAAAATGTTTCCGGTGTGAAGAAAGTGATTACTGGACATACTTTAACATCTATTATTTGGTTAATAGAAGAGGTTTATTGAAGAAGTTAATTAACTCTGAACTCTGAATGCATTTGTATGTGGCCAGTATTCGGCATTCGCGTCTTTTTTTTTCTTTGAGCCGATGAGCATTGAACATTTTTTGTTTTAGCACGACTACCAAATTGGTAGATGTGTCTGTCAGTAGTCTTTCATCATCGCCTTCCGTGAATTGAGTTGATGATTAATATCAATTAGTAATAGGGCATGACATGTGTCAAGTGCCTATCTGTATTGGGTTTCCATTATTATTTTTGGCGTATCGATTCAATAAAATTGAATGCCGATTGTAAACTACTTAAAAGTAGATACAAAGTTTGTTCAATCATAAAAGGCTTATAATTACTACGGATTTTGAAATATATTCAAGTTGTCAGGTACTTAGGTACAGTTATTAATTTCAATTTTTTTTTCTAGTTTCGTTTTTCTCAGTACCTACGCGATTAGAAAGCTCGCAACAAAGTCTTAATTAGATATCAATTTATTCTTTATCCCTACTTATAATAATGTATAATTAAGTATCATGTTCTTACCAAGCCACCATGTTGCCACACATAATACAAGATTAGTTAATGAAACGGTTAGCAGAACATTCACAATAAGCCGTCGCGGTAGAAAACCGTCGAAATACAAAAATAGCGACGGCGAAGTAATGTCCGAAATTATGAAAACTTTGGCGAATTACCTCATTGTGTAAACTGTTTGATGGGTATTATGAGCTATTAGACAAGGTACAGAACCAAAATAAATGACGTCATTATGTTTAGTTCTTTATTATTATTAAAAGCTAGTAAAGCTTTTGCCCACGGCTTCGCCCGCGTGGAGGTCGGAAATTATCCCACGGAAACGTATCACCGGGATAAAAAATATCCTATGTGTCCAGGTTATAATAAACTATCTATGTGCCAAATTTCATCCCAATCCTATTAAAAGCAGCATAATAATAATGATTGAAATACTATCGTGAATTCATGCAAGCCTAGTACTTTTTGTTAGAATGTTGCTCAGAAAGTCAGGTCATATTTCAATCATGATTCGAAAGACACGTAGCGCCAGCTAGCGTAAAGCAATTGTGACCGTCGAAAGTTATTGTTCTTTTCCTCGGGAACAGTATTTTTTTCTGAATGAGAGGTACCCTATGTCCTTTTCTATACCCCTGACAACACATCTAGGGCAAAATTTCATGATGATTATTTCAGTGGATTTTAGGCGTGAAAAGGTAACAGACGAACAAACTTACTTACGCATTTATAATATTAGTTAGGATTACATCACTGGCCCGGTTGAGAAAAGACCTCGCTACTAATTCTCCTTCCACTTTCACCTTTTTGAAAACTACGAGGAATAGTTTTTTGTTAATAGTCCAGCAGCTCTCTTTCTGAGACTGCAGTGGAATCACCTGTCATATAGAGAACCCATTCCATGTGAGATTGATTATAATTTCACAATCTTGTAGATTTAGTGTTCCGCAGTTAAAAACATGAACTCGAGTTAACCACTTGCCTTGTGACTTTGTGAGGGACCGAAAAATCTGTGTAATATTATTATGTCTATGGTGTAATATGAGCAGGAGCTACTATAAAGCCCATAAAGCCATGACGTATTTAGTGCCAACCTTTAAACAAAAACAAGAAAAAAAAACATTCGTATTTCGAACCTCCAACATGTGCGTATATTGTTTATTTTTTTAACAAGTGTGCGTGTCACTAAACGGCCAGTATTTTGTTATTGTTTTTTACGACGACAATAAAACATGGAGTTTATTTAATCTGTGCGTTGCGGTGCGATTGCGAGTAATTAAAAATGTTAATATCAGTGTCTGTTCCCTTCGTAATTTCGGTTTATGAGACATGAGACTCGGTTGGCGAGAGTTTTATGGAATATGCCTCATTCTGTATGATTGGGTTATATTGTGAGGAAGGTTTTATGATCGCTTTTCGAGATCTTTTCCCGGTTTTTCTTCGGTGTTTACAAGTTTTTGACGGGCTCTTGACAACGGTAAAAATAGTTTATTTTAGCTATGCCAAAATGCCTACGCTGAGCCTACGCCAGCCTACGCCGCCGCGCCGCTGTTACATCTTTCAAACCGCTACTTAGTCATTTACCCAGTATCGTAAAAGTAATTTAAAAAAACCGACCTAAAATTATACCGAGTAAATACTATCCATTCAGAGTTATTTTACCTCTGATTTTACATCACTGTCAATATCACAGTGATATTTATTCTCGTTAGAATATGGTTGCCGTTGGAGGTAAAATAAATGTGAAAGGACTGTAAGTTGGTCCCGGATGTCATTTGTAGATCTTTGACAGTAGTTACAGGTAGTCAGAATCCCGAAAGTCTGGCAACCAGTCTCACTGGGGAGTATCGTATTACCCAGTAACTGGGTTGTGGAGATCAGAGGGGCAATTCTCGTAATTTTAAGAACGTTCACAGTCTGATCTCAGTCTCAATCTGTCAAAAAATACTTCTAATTTCCGTACATTTTGACAAGTTTTTGACATTTGTTTGTCGCCGAGATGAGACTGCCATTAGATTTTGAACGTTTTAAATTACGAGAATTGGACTTCAGATAGGTAGTCGCTCTATGTAAAATACTGGTATTCAGCTGCATTTGGCTAGACTGGAGGCATGATGATGAACTTTTATACCTCTAGATTGATTGTGAACTTGCCAAAACCCACCATTCCGTTCAAAAACCACAATAAACGCACAGTTCAAGGCAAAACTCTAAAATTGAAACAATAATTATTAATTTAATTATCATTACTACAATATCCAGAAGCGTAAAGCAATAAAAATTAAACAAAACAAAATATATTTTAGGGTTATCCCAGATTGGCACTAGCGATTTTTATGGCGCACTGGATTTTCGACTCTCGTTATTGAGCATAGCATTGAGAATCTAACAGAGTGCATCCCAGCGCGTCAAATAACAATATAGTTGGATTTTCAACTCAAGGTGTTATGCAGTGCGTTGAAAATCCAATGCACAAAAAACATCGCCCGGGGTTACGAGGGCTTATTCTGTAAGTTTTAAAACAGTGAGATTATGCCAACAGCATCGAATCGCGATCAAAATTATGTGTAGTTTGAGTGACTTTTTGTGAGCAATTAAAACTCATTCGTTGACGTCTTATAAACTGCTCGGACGTTGATGAACATTCAGGAGCAATATTTATTGGTTTTATAGCGTGAATCATGTCTGAAGAATCCATACTAAACCAAATGAAATTATATATAAATGCGAAAGTGTCTCTATCCGTTTGTCTGTCTGTTGCGGCTAAACCGCTGAACCAGTTTTGATAAAATATGGGACCGATATAGCTTCAGCCTTGTGGAAGAACAAAGGCATATTTATTCAAATAAATCAAACCCTATAGAGGTTAAATAGGGCGTTGAAGTTTGTATGGGAAAGCCTGAAATTCACGCAGGCGAAGTCGCAGGCAAAAGCTAGTGGATAATAACACCACCAGAAGTGTGGGTATGTAATCAGTCCGTTATTATTAGACTAACTAGAAATTAAGGACGGTGTTGCCAGACCTAGTTTTATGTTTGTCGTTTTAGTCATTCGATTTTTGCTCGTTTCCCGGGATTTGCGGAATAATACAGTAGGTACCTAGTGAGTAGTTTCCAGTGAATCCATTTGTTAAAGTTGAAGACTGGCTGTTTCGACGTAGGTACCTATTAAGGAAAATATTTTTATCCGAAATTTGCAAGGAAAATAAAGTAAAAATTATTTTAACTCAAACGTCTTATTTGTTTAATTTTTTCTTACGTGAATAAATGATAAATATGTCATAGCTAGAAATAGAGGACAGTGCAGGTTTAAAAATAAGCTTAACAACTGAAAACCTTTAATTGCATGCCGTCGGGTTCAATAATCACGCAAGAGATAAACGTATAATAATTCGAATTGTCATATATCAATCATCAAGAAGCAAGAACTACATTTATGTTGGTAATATTGATGTGAGAAAATGGAATGAGTAGATACTTTGAACTAACTGAGATATAGGTAACTTGATTCTATATTTTCAAAACACAGAAACTTAATTACTTTTCTTGGCCTAACCGATTCCCACCATAAAAATAACACATACCTAACCTACCTACCTATCCATTCTCGCTCTTATAAACACCACACTTTTAACGACTGCCAGTTAAAATAACCACAGAAAATCAACATTACTACAACCATTCATAAACTTAACACATCACAGTTACAAATAACCAAATAACCGGAATATTAATCTTATGTCAGTTCACATGTCAAAATGGCGCTGGTTACTCGCTCTATGGTCAAAATATTTGTTTTCATAAGAAGGGATCATCTCGTGTAGTGCATTAGTGCTGTTATCATTCGTCCTGAACGATTGAATGATTGATTGATTGACGTGATTGTTTCTTTAGATAGTTCAATGTTCTATTATGAAAATAGTGGGGTTTGATTGGGTGGTGGGTGGTTTTAAATGCGGAAGTTTTCTCTAAAGGGTTGTGGTAAAAAATCTAGTGAACGAATGATTGATTGAACGGTGTTTGGTTTATCAAATGTAGAGATGTAAGGTTGGTGGAAATGGATTTTTCGATTGTTTGCGTAATGATATCAAATTATAAAGTTAGCCGTCTATCAACTTGTCCTGCAATGTTCTTTTTACCGTTTTTACTATTCTATAAGTTTTATATAGCATCTTAGTTGTCGCTATTGTACAAATGATGATGTTCCACTCTTTCAGTTATCCAATGATCGGGTTTGCAGCTGCTAAGTACCTACATGAGCTTCGAAAGCATGAGCTTCATTCTAGGGTCGGAAAAAGTAAGTACTTAGATTTTACTACTTAGATCATTCCGTAAACCATACTGACAATACTTATATTAAATATTCAAAAGTAACTCTGTCTCTCGGTCTGCCTGTTACCTTTTCACTAATTAACGGCTGAACGGATTTGGATATTTGCTACAAGGATAGCCCTGTTAACGAGCCCTGGATTAGAACAAAGAATACGAACGAATACTTTTTATCCCGGTAGTACGTTTCCGTGGTTTAATTTCTGACCTCCACGCGTGCGAAGCTACGGGCAAATGCTTGTTTTCAATAGTCGGGTTACTAACTAAATGACGTTTTGGTCGAAATATAAGGTAATATGGCAAGTCTTTCCATAGACTTTGTGATTCCAAATACCGTCTCGTATCGTCGTCGTCGTCGAATCTTTCAACTAAGACATAAACGTCCAAGCGAGTATAATCTAAGCGCTATACCTACTTACATCTGTCTAACATAAAGTCTAGTTTCTATTCTACCCTACCTAGCCAGCTCCCCTGATTTTCCGATAGTTTCCCGAGTGAACGGGCGCTCACGTCGGGCAAGTGTCCCGTAGAGCAACAAATAAAAAGCTGAGCTCGGCCCGCCAATGGCGTTTAGAGCTCAAGTAGTGCACAGGATGTAGCTGAATTTATTCTAACCTTGCCCAATTTTATCAATGGTAATGGTAATGGTTCTACTGTATTAGTGAAGAAAATAATAGAATAGATAGATTTAAAGCTGTTCCTTTTCTCTCCAACTATTTTGCTGTTCCCGACAGGTTCCATAATGATCATAAAATTTCAAGTTACTACCTTACACATTGTAGAATACAATACATTATTGAGAATCGAACTAGGGCTGAGGAAGGAGAATAATTAATGAAATAATAATAATTCAAAGTTTGCTTGACTAAGGGCTGATTTTTCCAACGCCAGATAATTTTATACGAGGTATAATTTAAAATTTTGACAGATCGTCCATACAAAATGTGTCAGACGGACGTCAACTTTATTGTACGAATAAAAATTATCGGTCGATTGAAAAATCAGCTCTTAGAATAAAATTATAGTCACGACAAAAGTGGGCATAATTTGAATGAGAATCTTCTAATCCAAGAACTTCGTAATCATACTGCGGTGCTATTCTGTAAAAAGATCACCGTGATAACTTAGGTGAAGTGAGCTCAAAGTGAGCTGTCATTCCACCTGATCTAGCATCTAGGATTGACACTATTGACAGCTCACTTTAAGCTCACTTCACCCAAGTTTTCACGGTGAGATGGTTACAGAATAGCACTGCTGGACTGGTGGATAAGGAATGTTCAAATTAACCACTGCAACTAGTTTCTAAAATAGCACATAATGAAGTAAATACTGCAAAACCGGGCATTGTTTTCCAACGGTTATGATCCGTGATGCATGGCCTAAAAGTGAAATAGGTGAAACAAGGCAAAAACGTCAATAATGATCTTCTAATTCATCACAAGTCTTTTTACATCGTTCTCACATAAATAATTACAAATTCAACTTTAATGATGTAGGTACTTTACTAATAAGTTGTAACAATATAATTTAAAAGAGTGTCCATGGATTTTCTTGCCCGTTCTTTTCCATAGGAACCTACTGCGCTTTGGAAAGGGTAACTAGCGTCATCTTCTTTGAATGACCGACTCTTTTATTGACAATTGAAATAAATGCTTTGAGATTGTGAGTTTTATTATAGGTACTTGCTGGACTTTTATATTTCGTTCACAAGAACATTTTCAACAAGCACCCTGTAAATAAAAAGTGCCTCGCCAATAGCCAATGATAAACGGACCGGTCAGGTGTGACGGTACCGGACCGGCCGGGGGCGAACGGGGGAGGACGGGGCGAACGGGGGTCGGGGGCGAGGGGACGACAATCGCCCCTAATGAGTCGTGCTCTAATAATAATTATCTACCTACACTTTCTGTTCGTCTTTGCGAGTTTAGCTAGGGTTGTGCTGAGGGGACCTTTTTTGAGACAATTTTTTTGGTTTTTTTAGAAGGGTGCTTCAGTGGTGTATTAAATGTCAGTTAGTAACAGTTCCTGTTTTTTTGTCACTGTATAAAATTTTTATTAAGACAACATCTTAACTTCGCCGGACGTAAAATATGTACAGGAAATGTTTCTGTTAGCAACCATTATTGCCTACAAATATGGGTATGACTAAGAACGTTAAGGTAACAGGCGTGGTATTTTCAATATTGTGAAGACTGAGATGAGTGATTATACTGATTATGTTGATTTATTTATACTGGTCGTGTTGATTATGTTGTTTACTTAGGAGCTTTTAAGTATAGTTTTGGATTACTCAAAACTATTATAAAGGTCGTAACGTCAACTTCAATCACTTTTTAATCTTCAATAAAGATTTAAAGATCATCCCTTTAAAAATCTCCAGCAAAATCGCCAACCCTGACCAGCAATAATAGGAAATTTGTTTTCCGGTTCGGTAGCGCGCTCCAATTACGGGATTAACGAATTATTTCCACTTTTTTCCGTCGATCGGCTCCTCCTACCCCCTCCCGCTTATGCCCCCGCACTTCTTTGCTCCTCGTAATTCTCCGGCGGTTTCCGCCTATTGAATCCCTTCTGATTAGCCTTCTTTCCGTTTGAAGCTAAATTGTGCTCGCTCCGTCACGTCCGAGCCAATC
Source organism: Hydraecia micacea (assembly GCA_914767645.1). Taxonomy (NCBI): domain Eukaryota; kingdom Metazoa; phylum Arthropoda; class Insecta; order Lepidoptera; family Noctuidae; genus Hydraecia; species Hydraecia micacea. The sequence continues at coordinate 5,858,113 of OU611798.1, forward strand.
GACGATGTATTGAGCGCTTTCTACTTTTGTAAGAGTGTTCGTCAAGTTTTGAAAATGAGGTCGGAATTTTTCTTGGCGGGTTTTCTTATGGATTGGAAAGGAAAATGTGTTTTTGGATTCGCAGTGGGTGGTTATTTGGTCCTCTGTGGAATATTGAAGCTGTTAGCTAGAGGGAAATTGTTTGGGCGTGAATGTAAAGTCATTAATTACTTAATTAAAGAAATGCTGTTAATAACTCATCATCATCTGCCTAGCTTTTTCCCAACTATGTTGGGGTCGGCTTCCAGTCTTACCGGATGCAGCTGAATAGAAAATACTGATTATTCTATTTCTAACCTTGTCTATTGTCAATATCTTGACAAGTGTTATTTATTGGAGAAATTTTTGGATTCATAAAATTGTCAATTCTCACTTATTTGGCCAAATATGCAGTGTGTTTCCCCACGTTTGTGACGAGAATGTGCAAAGGACTTGCTACTTAGGCGATGTTCGCACTCAAGTGTTAAGTAAGTACAGACGCCAGCACATCAAGCTACTACAATCTGTCAAATTTCTTTAATGGATTATCAACTTTATCGCTAAAGTATAAGGTTCAATGTTGATTGGGAAAATTTTACAGTTTCGGGTAGCTTGATGTGCTGGCGTCTGTACATTACAAGTTCATATCGAAAGATATAAACGTGAGTGTCTCTACATATAAACCATTAAGATGAGCAACCTTCACAGATGAAATTTTAAAATAGATTTATGCTTGTGCATATTCTTACGAACCCCATCTAACCCAGCTCACTTAGATAACAATTCCCATTCTCGAAGCCCGATATCCAGCCAATGCCAACTCCTAGGAGCCAGCACTAGGTATAGTTGTGTGGTGCCATTAACCCGGATGGTCGAGTGTGGTCTAAATGTGGACGTAATAGACCACTTGAGTTTCGCTTGCCCAATTCAACGGCACTTCTTTAACGTATACTTGGGGAGAGAAGTCATTTGATTTGGGTATTGCGAATGTGTTTTGTTTTTATTTTGCACAGCTTTTGTATTTTTGACAGGTTTATTCAGCGGCGTAATTGCGTAATATACTGACATTGGTTTTTCATTTTGACAGTTCAACAACATTCATTGCGTTATTTTATGTTGTAGAGCAGATGAATTTTTCAAACATATGAAGCAATGGATTAGCCTTTTCGTGATCGAAACTGTGTTACGCAATTAGAGTGCTGAGAGGCTTCCAGTAAAAGATGGATAAGTATAAATAACTTCTCAGTAAGCATGCACATAGTTGATCGAATCAATCTTTAACCTTGGTGAAGAAGTTGTCAAATATTCGTTCATCTGTTTAAGCGAGACGATTTTAATCAGCACCAGTTCGTGATCTTACCACATACATTGGTACGTCTACGTACTTAGTTCATAAGAGTAACAGTAATTTTAAATCTTTGATTGCTAGTTATCAGCCTATAAATACAATCAGTCTTTTAGAGAGCCCCGACACTAAAAGGTTGACTTAAAAAAAAAAGATATTTTCAAACGTTCCATTTTCTTATTTTTTATCATACTTTATAATTATCTTGAAACTTCTATCATCCAAATATAGACTATTTGTATTTCCAAAAGACTCGCCAGCACTTTTCCCTTCGTCTGTACGTTGCTGATTCTTTTGGCAACTGGAGTGGCCCGACCGCGTACTCATGAGTTTTTCGGACGCACTTACATTGTCGTTATCGTAAATCAATGGCTGGCCGTATAAAACAGAACATCATTGATCAATTATGGCCGGCTCCGGCTATTTGGCAGCAGCCGAAACTTTGAATGCTTCTTAAGTTATTTACGAACTAGCTTTTGCCAGCGACTTCGCCTTGAATGTGGGAATTTATCCCCCGGTAACATACTACCTGGATAAAAAGTATCCTATGTGTTAATCCAGGTTATAAAATAACTTTGTGCCAACTTCCTATCTATAATCCGTTCAGATGTTTTTGCGCTAATGCGCTAAAGATTTTTGGCATCAGATTCCATTCCCACACCTCATAGCAATTACTATTTTACAAAATATTCAATGGACAGTTTTGACTTCAACGTATCGTTGTTCTACGTATTTTATTATTATGTGCGTATGTATAAATGTATTATATGTATTAATGTAGGTATATAAATAAATAAAGGTAATCGAAGGGCAATCGTTTCGGAGTTTGATGTGATATGCCAATAAATAAGGCGTAATATTATAAATGCCTTGCGGTCGTGAGTCATTTCCGATTGATCTCGCTTGTTGTTGTGAGTCGAATTTAATAGTTGCCGAGTATTATATAGGTAAGTCAATGTAGCCGCTGCCTTGCTGCGACGCAATAGGGGTGTTTCATAAATCATCATATTATATCTTTTCTCTTTATAATATTAGTTTAGATTATCTGTGCTAATGTTAACTTGTGCTAATGTTAAACTGCTATCAATTGTAGATTTTTGACGTCATTTTTACAGCCTGAAAATCTGACCACCAGTCGCTCCATGTATAAAAATGGTATTCAGCTGCATCTGGGGTCGGCTTCCAGTTTAACCAGATGCAGCTGAATACCAGTATTTTACATGGAGCGACTGCCTATCTGATCTCCACAACCCAGTTATACAAAACCCCTTGGTAAGACTGGTTGTCAGTTTTTCAGGACAAGACATATCTTGATTAGGACAAGACATATCTTGTTTTTTGACCCACTGAAAGGAAATGTATTCTCTATTTTTTATCAGAAAAAATCATCACCTACATTCGGGTATTTCCATGGGCTCGACAATACAAAAAAAATAGAATGACACTTTTATAGTGAATACATACGAATGCATATTTAAATCTAAACGTAAATGCTCCTTTACTCTTTCGATAATTTTAAACAATTAAAATTCAAAGTGAAGGGACAACAACCAAAAATCAAGTGGTTTCTTTATCGATGGGCTGTAGCATCTATTTCGCCACCGAGACTCCTGTACAATGTCACAGAGATAACCAAATATCAGGTGAAGTGCTACTCTAGCAACTCCTTGCTCGAGTAGTGTCTACTTATTTGACGGGTAGTGTTGAGCGCACTGTCGATATTGATCGATTTCTGCATAGCAGTTTTCAGTTAGGTACAGTAAAATTTTTGCCTGCACCCTAATTGCGTAACAATCACAATCTGAATCATTTTGAAGGATATTGCTAATCAATTGGATTTGCTTCATATGTTCGAAAAATTCAACAACCTAAATAACGCAATGAATGTTGTTTAACTGTCAAAATGAAAGCCATTGGGTGCCATTGCTGGATTTATTATTATTTTTGTTGCATAAAGTTCTGGAATCGTGTTTTATCTCCACTTACTGACCGCACATTGTAACACTTTGTTCCCAAGTATTGATAAGTTCTAATTGTATTTTTGTGGTGTGCTACAGGAGTAGGTATTTATTTGATGTTTTTCAAATATTGCTGGGCATATTATCTCTATAAAATTTGTATTATAGACATACCTAAATAAAAAGAGAGTATTAGGTTTGATTTGATGAGCTTAACCTTTGAGCGAAATCAAAACAGATCGATATATCGATAATCGACTTAATTTCCCTGGTCACAGAACTTCACTACTACCCACTTGGTTAGTATCTACTTGGCTGTCTGTTTAACTGTTTACGTCTCAAGAACGTGGGGTTATAGGAACTTCGTGTTCTTAACTTTTTTTAATAGACCTTCAGGAAGAGTTGTATGACAGGTTCTTGAAGAGGCTTAAGTTTAAAATCTTTCACAGAGATTGTGAATATCTAAGAAAGAATGGGTTGTATAATAAACAATTTGGGAGTCTCTTAATGGCAAGCGACATCGCGGCAGGCCCAGACGAAAATCGCGGGATGAGCTGGACTTCTTCAAAATGGCTTTAAACAGAGAGAAATGGAAAGAGAATAGGGAGGCCTTTGCCCTGCCGAGGGACATCACAATTCACAGGCTTTTAATAATAATATTAATTGTTTGGAGTCTGGATTTGTGCCCGGTTGATGGCAAAAAGCTCCCCCCCCCTTACATGGAACTTAAAAACAATTGGCGAAATCTGGGTTTACTATAGGTAGGTACACCTCTCCCTAACTCTCCGGGGATTACAGGCGTGATGGCAGTGTTATCACATTTTGGTACTTTTTAGGTTATTTACAAATTGACAGCTGTAATAATAATGGCTAACCCCTTTACTAATAAACGTATTATATCAGATGAATAAGTAGTTACACATCGATTTCTCTCTTTCAGTCGTCAGTAATTTGACTTTCGAAAGAAGAAGACAAAGCGCTGTGTAACTGCTTTACAACGTTTATTAGTAAGGGCGTTATTATGTTTTAATTTTCTTCGCTCTTCGGAATTCGAATTGTGTGCGGTTACATGAGTGTGAGTTCAATTGAATACATAATTGTTGGTACAGTCACGAGAATAAGTATGTATGCACTTGGCTTTTTACAAAGGCGATTTTCTCCTTTATTTTTGAATGAAATTTATGTTATTGCGAACATAGTATTTTCGAACCCATAGGCTTATGTAAAGTGTCGCATTTCAACGTTGCATTCGTTATTTCACGAAAAAATCGCAATTGAAAGTAGCCAAGTGTTGACATATTAGTGCTCGTGACTGTACTACCTACTGATGTTTTGTAAATGTTATCGGGTTCAATGCAACAATATTTTCACAGTTTAAAGTCTAAATAATAAAATTATCTTTGTGGAAAGCAACAACAAATACAAAACAATCCTGGTTTCCTGTTCGATTGACCTCTATGTATTGAAGTGGTCATAAAAATTGAACGCTGAAAAGTGCTCTGTATTCTGTTTATATTCTTGTCTGAATGATAATAAAAATAACACAAGTACGTAGAAATTCAATCACATGGAATATTGATATTGGTGAATGTAGGTGGTCGCTACAAGAATTGTTTTACTATAGTTAATAACGAAAAGGGATTCTGATGAAAGTACAGACGCCAGCACATCAAGCTACCCCAAACTGTCAAATTTTCCCAATCAACATTGAACCTTATACTTTACCGATAAAGTTGAAAATCTATTAAAGAAATTTGACAGGATGTAGTAGGTTGATGTGCTGGCGTCTGTACCTACGACTAAGTCAGTTGGGACTGGTCCTAGCTGCCACGGCTTATTTTAATTATTTTATTTTTGGATTGTTTTTATTTTGTATTTATTTGAGCAGTGGTGGCCAAGTGGTGACGGCCGCGACTTATGAGTTGTAGGTCGTAGGTTCGAATCCAGACAGGCGCTTTACTTTGTGCAAATTATTTCATCACCACTGCTCTAAAAACGGTGAAGGAAAACATCGCGAGGAAACCGGCATGTCCTAGAACCAAAAAATCGAAGAGATGTGACATCTGCCAACCCGCACTGGGCCCGCGTGGTGGATTACGGCCCACTCCCTCTCACTGAGAGGAGGCCTGTGTCCCAGCAGTGGGAACATTATAGGCTAATTATGATAATTTATATGTAACGATTCAGGAATTTCTCCGATTTTAACTTATGTAACATTACCGACGTGACTTTGACGTAACTTTTGGTATCTTACACAGCTCCCATACTGTCATAATGCCTCAATGTCAAACATATGTTTATTAAATCCCTAAATCTCTTCACAAAAAGGTATCACCGTTTATTGAAATAGACATACATAAGTAGTCTTTGATATAGTTTTAGAATAAGAGTCGTGATAAACCGGCAAGGTTTAACCCTGCTCCCATAAAAAAGGTTAAAAGGACCATAAAACTCTTATGATTCCCATGAAAAAGCGAAACAAATTCATACATTGATGATTCGCCATAGTAAAACAGTTTTATTAATACAAGTCAAGTGTTTTGCCTACTGGGACTCCAAGTGGAGTGGCTCATGGCTGGATATTGCGCAACGCACTAAATCATGAGAGTACACTACACGCTGGGCCTAGCACGAACGCGCGACGCAAACGTAACGAAAATATGAACGATATTAAAATTGAAAATTTCGTATCGCACTAGTTTCTCATTACTACGCTGTAAGACTTTATTCATATCTATGGGTGATAGAGCGATGGTGGCCCAGTGGAGAGCTGTGATGGCCCAGTGATAATGGTCACGACATACGAGTTGTAGGTCGTGGCTTCGAATCCAGGCAGACGCATTACTTTGTGTAATTGATTTCATCACCACTGCTCTCAAAACGGTGAAAGAAGACATCGTGAGGAAACCGGCATGTCCTAGAATGACTTGCACCGATCGTAGCGTGCTTAAACCAGACTCGATTAATCGAATAAACCCCAAGATTCGCACTAGGTCCTGTACACCGAATAATTCGAAGACAAGTGACATTTACCGACCCACACTGGATCCGCGTGGTTGATTACGGCCCACACCCTCTCACAGAGTGGAGGGTTGTGTCCCAGCAGTGGGGACGTTATAGGCTGATTATGAGTGATACTAATTGTGCTTATCGCGAAAGGTAACTTGTATTTTCGATACCAAAATCTTTGGACTTTATATTCCGTTTAAGTCGCGCGTTCGTGCTAGGGTCGCTGTATGCATGGTACGGACTACAGAGTGTATGATCTATATGTCTAGACTAGCTCTCTAGTGTTTAGTCTACTGCGTTTTGCTATTGGGCTCAGCTTGGTTTAAATTTAGTGGAGGATTGATTTATTTTTGGTCCTAAGGTTCGCATTAGGAGGACACATACTAACACACTATAATAATGAATAAAATGTTTATATCATTAAGTATATCAGACTATAAGAAAGTGGAACGGACTTGTGTAAAGTACTTAAAATCAACACTATTCTAAGTTTTAAAGATGTTTTCCAAGACAGGACAAAAAAAAAACATTGGAGTAGGTTTTGATGATCTATTCTGTAAAATTATTCAAATTTAGTATAAGAAATATTTTGGCATCGAAATTTAAATAATAATAATGTTATATGTTAGGTACATAATATTAAATTGTAAATTCTGTAAACTTTAGCGGTGTGAACTTCTGGTTGTTGTTACACTTAGTTACATATAATTTACTTGTATAGTAATCTGTGGAAACTGTTTCTGGATTGTGTTGAACTAATTGTAAGTATACTTATGTTTGTTATTGCATCTGTTTGTTTCCCAAATAAAATAAAATAAATAAATAAAAATCTCACCGTGAAAACATGCGCGAAGTGAACTGTCAGCTTGAAGTGAGCTGTCAACAGTGGCAATCTCTAACATCAGATGGAATGACAGCTCACTTCACCTAAGTTTTCTCGGTGAGATTTTTACAGGATAAATCAGCTCGTCCTTAGGGTCATATTCAGTGACGCTGTATGTATTTGTAACACATTAGAAAGTCGTGGCAAATGCAGAAATAATTGGTATTGTCACACATCAATCTATACATGAATTTTCGAAGAACTTTTGAGGTCCACAAATTATTCTGGACAATAAAAAAACCATCATAATGAGAGTTAGAAAATCTGGGAAAATGGTAAATAATTATGAAAAAAAACATAAAGAATGTTAGTATCGTAGCGCAGGTTTACTATCTACTTACAGCATGTGTCAGAATGGTATGGTATGTGTGGTCAGACTATGAAACAGAACAACTTTCTCCATGGGACAAACATCGTAATCGCGAAAAAATTATCAGCCATCCCATACATTTGGGTCGAGTAGGTAGTTGAAGTTCTGTATGGGACAGTTCAAAATTTTGTCACGTTACTATGTTGGACACAGGCCTTCTTTCTGTGAGAGGGTGTGGGCCGTAATCCACCACGCGGGCCCAGTGCGGGTTAGAAGATAGCACATGCCTTTGATTTTTTTATTTTAGGACATGCAGGTGTCCTCACGATGCTTTCCTTTACCGTTTTTAGAGCAGTGGTGATTCAAATAATTTACACAAAATACAGCGCCTACGCCTGTCGGAGTTTGAACCTACGGCCTAAAACTTGTCAGTCGCGGCCATTACCACTGGGCCACTACTGCTCACATTAGAAGGTTGAGAAGGTTCACAAAATAAACAATTTAAATCAGTCCATCTTCACGAAAGTATTTCCCAGAGTGCTCGCCCGCTGGATCAACTGAACAGCCACTGTTCATTAAAGAGTACTCAAGTGATACACAGTAAGATAATTATAATTACGACGATAAGCGTGGGGTCATCAGGCAGGTCCTTTAAGCGCATTAACTACTGTCAAATTGTTGCGTAGACTTTAGTGATGATAGAGCAGACGATGGAATTCAATTTAAAATATAATTTAGCATAATTAGCATAATTTAAAATTATAATTGGAAAAATTTGGAGGGGCCCGTGGCTAAATAATAACAGCCGCACAGGTCGATCGATCAGGTTAAGCTATGTTTGCCACGGTTGGTCTGTGGATGGGTGACCATCTTTACATACCGAGACCCCTCCATGCATCTGAAAGCAAGTTAAGCCGTTGGTCCCGGCTGTCATTCGTGGATCTTCGACAGTCGTTACGGGTAGTCAGAAGCCCGAAAGTCTGACAAACAGTCTTACCAAGGGGTATCGAAATTACCCAGTAACTGGGTTGTGGGGTTCAGATAGGCATTCGCTCCATGTAAGATACTGGTATTCAGCTGCAGCCGGTAAGACTGGAAGCCGACCCCAACATAGTTGGGAAAAGGCTAGCCAGATGATGAATTGGAAAAATTTGGTTTCAGTTACTTTCACAAAAACTGTTACGTATTATAATATAATACCTACAGGGTGGCAGGGACATCAACACGCAAACTGTTACCATGAAGACCTACGCGATCAATATATAATCAACAGCAATTGCAGGACTCGTAATAAGAAGCATTAGAGAGTGCTTTACGATCGAAAAAATTTTTTTGCCTCCCTTCTGCAACTGTTTCTATTGTTATACTCCTGCCAGTACACATAACCTCCTTAATTTATATACTTACTATTGCATAATTTAATGGATATATATTAATTCTGTACTTTTCAAAAATTTATTTAATGCAGTAGTAACGGAAAAAACATCAAAATATTTCTAAAAAATTTCCCGTCAATCAAGTGTGAAACCTGAAAACATTGTAGCTTGCGAAAAAATCAACTAATTGAGTAATATTTTTTTTTTAATAGATACGTTTCGCCCATAGAAGTAACCCTATCAAAAATGGCACTTTTATTCAGTGTTTTAATTATAATTAATAAAAAACTAACTAATACCTATAATATCTATGGTTTTTTATACGATCAAATGTGCTTTATGGGTCGTGCATTTTTGGACTTTCCAAATTTTTGGCGCAGCTAGTTAATCAATATATAAATTTATTAATAATAATTGACATGTAAAAGTGTTTGTACAAACCTACTTACAGAAATAAATCATTTATCATTTAATACATAATCCAAGTCAAGGATGGACATATTATATTATTATGAAGATATTTATTTTAAGCGTTACTAACGGGATTTTATTTTAAAATCTTAATTTTTATTATATTTTTTCAATTCTACGAGTTTCAAAACTCTACAAACTGTCAAACTTCATCGTGGGAGCCTGACCACCTCAATGCGGTAATGTGTGTCCTGGTCTCTTGAAATTCAGCCCCAATCCCACACTCCATTCTCAACCTTACATCTCTGTACAAAAGGACCAGTTTCTCTTCTTACTCCGGTCTTAAGGACCAAAGCACGTTAATTGACAATAGTAATCTTCTGTGCGTACAAGTGTGTGGCTGTTATGATACTCATCATGGTCTTAAGATGAGTATCAATTTGTTTGAGCTACCTACTTGAAATGTTCATTACTTGGGAGATGTAAAGGGTTTTTCAATAAGGGCGGGTAGATTTTGGCGGCCCGTGGCAGCCATTTTGTTTTGGTGACATCTATCAAATCGTTTGTTTATTATTCAGTTACTTATGCCAAATCACCATGGCAAGTTACACGATTGAACAGCACGTTCAAATGATAAAACTTTGTTATCAAAATAAGTGTTCGGTAGTGCAAAAGTTGAGCGCATTGCGCCCATTTTACGGTAGACATCGTGGCCCTTCACAGTCGATTCTTCAACGTTTGGTGGGCAAATTTGAGACGACCGGTTTGGTAAACAACCAGCCAACACCCGTACGTTCAAGGAACGCAAACAAACCACAATCGACCGATGCCCTAAAGATGAACATAACACAGGCCATCGCTCAAATTCAACCGGATCTATGCAGAAGAGTCATTGAAAATTGGACCTCTCGGATCCGTGCCACTGTAAGAAGCTGAGGCGGGCATTTGAATGATGTCATATTCCACACTGGGCCTTTCAAATAAAGAAAGAATTTTGTTAATACCTCAAACACAGGTTGTTTTATTTCATTTCAACGTCTACCCGCCCTTATTGAAAAACCCTTTATGTACTTATGTATTTAAATAGGCCTCTATAGCACAGTCATTCATGTCTTTTCAGAGTTAGGAGTCAGGAACCCAGGATTCAAATTTTTTCTTAGAAAGTTTATCAAAAACTAGCTTCTACCTACGATTTCGACCACGTGAAATTTCTTGGCCCCCCGAACCACCCCGTCGCATCGCATCGCCTGCTGCTGCTACTACTTCGTTTTCGCTTAGCGTTCTATTTGTTTTTTTTTTCTTTTGGCTATCACATGCAAAAATATTTTTTCAAATCCGACTGGTACTTCCAGAGATTAGCGCGTTCAAACAAACAAACCAAAAACAAAGAAACATACCGAGGTTATCAGCTGATTTTAAAAACGTTAAAACATATAAAATCATTTATTGTGTTTTTGTCAGCAGCCATTTAGAGTACGCCTCACAAGTGTGGAACCCTAGTTATAATATGTATGTACTTAGAAAGAATTGAGGGAATCAAAAGCGGTTCCTACGTTTCTTGCAGTACAAAACTAAGAAATATACTCCGAATTATGTAGCGCGATGCAAGAGGTTTCATATCTTACTGCATGAACGGAGACGCATTGCTGATATGGTGTAAGTATTTATTTAAAATCGCAAATGGTATTATAGATTGCCCTGAACTGTTAGCCACTTTGCTAAATGTTTCGCAAATCTAGCTTGTTGCATGTCCCTCATTCCTAGTCCGCGTACAAGCAGAATTCGTATCTAATCCGTGAGAGCAGTTTTAATAAACTAACTAGTGAACATGATTTGAACATTTTGAATACCAGTGTATCTCGGCTTAAGTATTTGTCGGTGAAAAGCTTTATTACGGAAAAGTAATTGTTTGCATCTGAATGACTTTTAGTTTGTATTAATTGATCGTATTATTTTGTATCCTATTTTTTTTTAACTCTGTTAGATTCCCGAATAGAATAAGATAAAATAAATAAATAAAATATAGCTAAGTGATAAACCAAATAATTATGATCAACACGGAACCCGACCCACAAAAACCGTACACACGGCTACACATCAAGCTATACATTTCCAGTTTTCGCTGACCTCGCACTGTATAGGTTTTTCGTACAATTAGAAGTCAGCTTATACTGGTTAGTATAGCTTGATGTGTAGCCGTGTGTACAACGTAACTGATACCGGTAAATAGAGCAAAATTTTACGGTTCGAATAACGCGCCCCTCTTAAAAGCTAAAATGGAGTCAAGTGATTGTTTGCGGGTACGATCAGCAGGCAAATCTGTGTGCGCACTGTGATCCATCACCAATCGCGTAGGCTAGGAGCTGGCGAAGAGAATTGAGTGTTTTGGTATGCAGCATAAGAATGAGTAGCTGGCAATAACTCGCGGGACAGCTAACGCAGCGCTATGAGTTGGAAATCGTTTATTGTCCAGATATACAGGGTGTCAGTCGATTGATCAGGTTAAGCTACGCTTGCCGCGGTTGGTCCCTGGATGGGCGACCATCTTCACATACCAAGACCCCTCCGTGCCTCGGAAAGCACGTTAAGCCGTCGGTCCCGGCTGTCATTCGTGGATCTTTGACAGTCGTTACAGGTCGTTAGAAGCTCGAAAATCTGACAACCAGTCTTACTAAGGGGTATCGTATTACCCAGTAACTGGGTTGTTGAGGTCAGATAGGCAGTCGCTCCATGTAAAATACTGGTATTCAGCTGCATCCGGTTAGACTGGAAGCCTACCCTAACATAGTTGGGAAAAAGCTAGGCAAATGATAATACAGGGTGGCAGTAGGGACATTGACGCGATGATTCTGAAATACCCTGCGTAAAAATTTCGTCGGTTATGTTTTTTTAAATCTGCTGTTGTATACATTTTGACTGAGTAGTTATTGCGCTTTAATATGAATCAACAGTTTTTTTTTTGATAACCGACATAAGATTTTTACGCTACTACGGGGTCTAGAATCATGCGCTGAATTCATGGTTACAGTTTGCGCGTCAATGTCCTTGCCATCTTGTATAATTATAAATAGGTAAGTAAGTTTTCAAACATTATGATTGAACAAATTATTATCAAAATATATTCAGTCGACAACATCTATCGGTTTCTTACTAATCTTCAACTATATCCAACGATCCTGCATACTTATCTCTTTTGTTCACTTTACGTTCATTTCCTGCACGTGATTTTTTTTCCGAGCAATGGAATCCTTGTCCCTGTAATGCCACTCTCAATGGAAAAGTTCGTAGTAAAATAGTTTCACTTTAAAACTGGATGAACCAATCCGTCTTGTCGCTGTCTCCTTGCCTATCCGCTGAGTAGTGCAGGGGTGGAGTGATCCATCCCCCCTCACCGCAACACAACACTTTAATGTGCCGCGATTTGTTTGTGAAACATTTTACAACACTGTAGAGACAATAAGAGGGATTATGGCTTGTTTTGGAAATTATAAGCTTTATGAAACTCCACCCAAATAGCTATCGTACTTCGTGTCACCGTTTATGACCAACTTATAAATGTACTGGTAAAAGAAACTAAACCTACCCAGTATGACTTGGTTTCATAGATAGAATCCCCGTATATATCGTTCGGAAGAACAGTCTCGTTTACCTTCAGCTAGTAAAGAAATCTAAGTCGTAATCTATGGAAAATGGAGCAGATAGTATACAGGGTTATTGGTAAAACATTAACAACCTCTCAGGACTATTTTACTAACATAATAAAAAACAACTTTTGTTCTGTGACTTTTATTAATTCATCAGACTTTCATACAAAACTAAAAATATTTCTATTCACGAATTGAAATATTCGATTTTTTTGTTAAGAACTCTACGCGAATCAAAATAAAGTGCCAGTTAGGTGAATAAACTGCCGTGTCTAGTACAAAATTCAGCGGAGTGGATTGGCGGTTATATAGAACAACAAAATCCTAAAGGTTTGTTTTTGGTAAATGCATTATGTTTTGTAAAAAGTCATGGAACAAAAGTTGTTGTTTATGATGTTAGTAATCCAGTCCTGCAAAGTTATTATAATGTTCCCACTGCTGGGACACAGGCCTCCTTTTTGTGAGAGGGAGTGGGCCGTAATCCACCACGCGGGCTCAGTGCAGGTTGGTAGATGTCACATGTCTTCGAATTTTTGGTTCTAGGACATGCCGGTTTCCTCACGGTGTTTTCCTTCACCGTTTTGAGAGCAGCGGTGATGAAAGGTTGTTAGTGTTTTACCAATAACCCTGTATTTGTTGTTTATTGTTAAGTTTATTTTTAATAGGTATACTGACTTCAGTTATTTACTTACTATATTACTTACTCCATATATATTTTAATATACTTACTTCAGTTAGCTTTCCTTTACAAATAAAATAAAATAATATAAGACAGTGACTACGGAATTAAAAGAAAAAAAAAATTGCCTTAACTATCATTATTTTTTCTAACGTGTTGGTGGTCATAGAATGTTTTAGGCAGATTCTGAAACTGCTGCGCAACTGGCCAAAGAAAAGAGAAATAAAGGGAATAAATAGCAACGGGTGACCTAATCTTTGTACCTTTCGTCATACCTCTATTTCATAATTGATTACGTGAAATACTAATTCGTCATTAACTTTTACACAATCATCTGGCAGTAGGTACTCTATTTTACTCCGTTTAAACAATTTAACCCGTCATTCAATACGGTTAATATTATAAACCCTTTCTGCCGTGTCGTGCGTCAGCCCGTGTTTGTTTTAACTCAATTTTAGTATCGTGTTACCGAGCTTCAGGAAAAAATCCGCGGCGTTTAGTGACAAAGGTTCTCAAAGTTTGGTTTAATAGTTCGTGCTTTCATAACTTCAATGTCAATAAATCAATCAACTCAGCCTATCGCTGTCCACTGCTAGACGTACATAGGCCTCTCCCAGGATCTGCGCTATAATACCCTGTCCTCCGCCTTCCGCATCCAGTCTGTCCCAGCCACATTCTTAGCCTCGATGGCTAACTCTACGGTATTCGGATACGCCAGCACATCAAGCTACTACAATCTGTCAAATTTCTTTAATAGATTTTCAACTGTATCGCTAATGCATAAGGTGCAAAGTTGATTGGGAAAATTTTACAGTTTCGGGTGGTTTGATGTTCTGGCGTCTGTACATATCCTTCAAACAGGAATACAGCCACGATGCTAAATAGTCAAAATAGACTTTCTGACGAGGGTTATCATCACAAGCTTTTTTTTTATATTTTCACTATATAAATACTACTGTATCTATAAATTGTTTCTAATAGTGATACTCGTAAACCGATCTCTTTACTAATAATTGTAATCTTAAAATATGATCTCTTATTAAATAAGTGTTTGTGATAATATTACCTAAGTAATTACATATAACTTTATCTAAATGTAATAATAGTATTTTAAGAAAATAGCTACCTACTTATATATACTTCTACTTATATATTCAGTTTTCATGTATAATTTTATTTTAACTTTAGTTTCTATGATTTAGATTTTTAACTATGCTACGTATCAAATATAAATTTTTGCTGTGCCCTAACAGGGTCTACAACGGCTCTTAGCTCTAAGCCTTTTGTAAACATCTTTTGTACCTTGTGGAATGCAAAATAAATGAATATGAATATGAATATGTCTTTGATACAGCAGACAGGGACAATACCGAAAATTCGAGTAGATTTTTTCCATAGGTGCGTGGTGATAAAGTTTGTGATACACTGTAAGACATCAGTGAGGAACGACTATTAAGTAATAGTTGTGCGCCGGATGCGACTTGTAAATATTGCCGCGCGCTCCAGGACAGCACATCTGTGGAGTAGTCTGTATATTGTTGGAAATTGTTCTTTTTGTTACAGTAATTAAGTGCTACGGTTTTTTGTTTCTTTAATTTTTATGGAGTGAGCTGATGATTTATATACTTAGTGAAAGCTCATTTAAAATTCTTTCGTGTGAAACTGTAAGAGTATACGAGTAAGAGTAAACTTGGAGAAAGTTACGCTGTATTGAGAAATATAGGGTAGCAGCATTGACGCACAAACTGAAACCATGGACTTCAGCACATGATTCTGAACCAATACATAGAAAAGTGGACCTACGCGGTCAAAATGTATGGAATAGCATTTATTTTAATAACCGACGAAAAGTTTTTATGCCCCCTGCATTAAAATTTTTCGTCGGTTCAGGATCATGTACTCTATGGATATGTGAATCTATGATAAAGGTTGCGCGACGATGTCCGTGCCGCCCTGTATATCATGTTTGATCATTATAGTGGCTAAGTAATATCAGCCGTACGGGTTAATCGATCAGGTTAAGCTACGCTTGCTGCGGTTGGTCCGTGGATGGGTGACCATCTTTACATACCGCCGTGCCTCGGAACGTTGGTCCCGGCTGACATTCGTGGATCTTTGACAGTCGTTACGGGCCGTCAGAAGCCCGAAAATCTGACAACCAGTCTTACCAAGGGGTATCTTACCTGTTACCCAGTAACAGGGTTGTGGAGGTCAGATAGGCAGTCGCTCCATGTAAAATACTAGTATTCAGCTGCATCCGGTTAGACTGGAAGCCGACCCCAACATAGTTGGGAAAAGGCTAGGCAGATGATGATGATCATGATAATTGAAATGGTATAGTATCGAAGTAAGATCTACTTCATATAACTACTCAATAACCTTTTTCTGAGTATTCATTAAGTTTCTCCTCTATGGACAATCTTTTAACTTCCTGTAATAATTTTTAATATTGGAAGCGTCTCCATAACTTTTTGCTTCCGCTTTAAAAGCGCCAATAAATTAATTAGAACTACGTTAAAGACGTCAATAGCTTGTCTCACATATTCTATACGCCATACATCATCCACCACATCACATCTACCAAGTTAAGCAATAATCACCTTTATTGCCCATCAAAGTTGTCTTCACATTAGAAAATTTAGCACACAACTTTACGCCTTACACTAAAAATTAAAGTAAACAAAATATAGTTATTTTGGTAGTTTTTAAAATGTAAATGGGGCTCATTGAGGACGCAGCGTTCAATGAGATTGAAAAAAATAATTAATTAAAAATAGTGTTAATGGGCGCACGGGACCATTTTATGGGGGATTAGACGGAGGAAGTGTCTTCACGGCCTTTTTATCTGGACTTTTTACGAGAAAAGAGGTTTTATATCCATAATTATGTGTTTTCTTTTTAATGTGCGTAAAGGAGAACGGATAATTTTATGCTAGTGAGGAGAAGTGCGCGTGCGCAGGGTTGCCAGATGACCGGGATGTTGATGTCACGATGGTTATTATCGAGGTAGCTACGTAATTATAATTTTAGATTATTTTGGAGGCGTTTACTGAGGAGGTGGACAGTTTATTTTACGATAGTTTCTCGAGTTTATGGCCACTACATTCATCATACAATATAAAAGTTTTAACACAAGAGAAATAACTCTTCCGGACTTTTCTATAAAGCGTTAACAAGCAACATAGAAACAAGTTATTCCGTTCGTAACCCGTATATGCGTAAGGACGCCACTATATAAACTACGTTGGTACTAGAAGGTGGGCTTTCCAATAGGCCTTTTCCTCGTTTTATACGTTCATAGATACCTACACATGGGTGGCAGGAACATCGACGCATAAACTGTTACCATTAATTCAGCACATGGTTCTAGAACCCCCCGCGTTGAAATTTTTCGTCGGTTATTAAAATAAAAATTCGCTGTTCCGTATATTTTGACCGCGTAGGTATTGCTCTTTTTTATTTACCTATTTTTTATTTAAAGGAACAGCAAACAGTTGCATTATTAACAACTTACAAACAATTTAACAAAAACAACTTTTGTGATAATATACCCACAACGCAGTCCACAGGTAGGTAAACATAATAGTTTAGAAGAAAAAAAAAAGTGTAATCGCTCAGTACACGTAACCTAGCGTTTAATCTTAAACTTCTGACAGCCCTCAATGAACAATAGGGGTTAATGAGGTATTCACAGTCGTTAACATAAAACTGCACGAACTGCTATGATTACTGAACACTAGCTGCCTACTTACTTTTCAAAGAGCTGTGCTCTTGCGCATCTTTTTCACAATTTGATGCTGATTACGTAGGAAACTTTTTAGAGACAGAGAATGATGTTTCTAAACTCTTTAGTTCTTTGTATAGAGTGCTAGGTTTAGCTCATTGAGATAAAACAGTGCTTTGAAACATTATTTATTTATTTTAATTTTACAAGCATTAAATGTAGTATGAATGATCTTTCCAAGCTCAAGGTCCATGCACGTAGATATTTTTAATGTAGACATGCAATATCAAGAAAACTATAATTCTACTGTTTGGAAGGAATTTTAAGACAGGTATCATAATCATAGCACTGTCTTATATCTTAATACTTTAAAACAATTGCTAGGTTTAAATATAGAACTCAAAATATAGAAAGAACTAAGTATAAGAGAGCTTCTCTTCTGTTTCTCAATTCGTATTAGCGTTTATCTTATAACTTTTATTTACCAAAAAGGTTGCATGCCATAAACCATGCAGATCATAATCTCTGCAGTACCTAGGTACTTACGTTAGTGTATAGGACATTAGACACTGAAAAAACAAATAATTTACTTATAATGATTACACTATTTACCTACATAAGGATACCTAATTAACATGGTCTCCAATTGTTTTCCGCCATCTTATGTTGCCATGAGTAAGTAGGTAAGTACTTTGCTATAGGCGGGCGCCAAAGCCACTCTTATTTTAACATAAATCTTCACGATTCCCATAGCCATCCAAACTCTTCATAAAAAAAAACTCTTTCACAAATTGGCAACACTGAGACCACCAAGCGTACTCTTGAAACGCATTACTGCCATCAAATGAAAAAAAAAATAAGTTCATCTGAAAAAAACGTGTACATACGGTTTTTGTCTAAGGGTAGATTAGTCGGTGTGCTTGAAGTGACCGCGCCGGTGGTCGGTCGCGACGCCCGTCCTGTCGCAGTGTCGCTCGTCTAGACATGAGTTGTAGAATTCGAATGGATGTGGGAAAGTGAGATGTCAAAGGCGAGTAACAGTTGACATTTTGGTCTCAGATCCATATTGATTTTAGGTTTAATACATGCTACGTACCCAAAGAGAATATAGTTATAAGGTGTACCCGATAGCATCTTCCATCGACAAAAATGACGAACTTCCATACAAACTCGACAAAAAATTTGAAGCATGAGACAGTAGGTATTATATCATGGTTAAAAGATTATCGTCCCAGCACTCCCAGCAACGATTGTACCAACTACCAGGGCTTACTGCCCCACTGCCTGGGGAGCTACGGACGTGATTAAATGAATACAACCCCTTTTTTTATAAAGGTTTTTTTCTCAGAAATAGTTTTTTAAACAAAACAAACAGTCAATATATAACGTAATCATTATAAAATTTAATTATCTACAACACTTTTCTACAAAACTTAATTCTTAGTTCTTACAACATTCAATCCATACTAATATTATAAAGGCGAAAATTTGTGAGTGTGTGTGTGTATACTATGTTTATATGTTTGTCACTTCTTCACTTTTGATAAAATTTTGTATGGAGGTAGCTGATATTCTGGATTAACATCTAGGCTACTTTATATCCCGATATTCCCACGGGATCGAAACGTATGCTAGTGAAACCGCAGGGCGCTGCTAGTAACACATAAATGCACTATGAAGTAATCTCGAATCACTTAATTCTCACTTTCTCATCACATGTTCGTAGTAGGGGATCGTCGGGTAAAGCACACTTGCGTCAATGTGGTGCGATTTTTTTGACGTCGCGACAAGTTTCAGTCTGTTTTGCCTGCCGTTAAGTGGCGTGGCGAACTCCTCTAATTTGCTTTTTGCACGACCTTCTTTTTTTGTTTAAAGGGTTGCCGGAGTTAAAGGTTAAAACCTTTTAACTTGTCGTAAAAGGAATCAGTAGGGATAATGCCGAATGGAATTGTTTGGGACTCAAACCAATTTTTAGTATGATAAAATGTTTTGATTTCTTTGATAGTTATAGGGTATCAGGAAATTATCTTGAACGTATTTAAACCGTTCCTTACCGATTGGACGGAGAAGGCATGCACAGCACAAAGAAAAGTGGAAAAATATGGGACAGTATAGATACAGTAGTGGGACAAAATAGGTATACAAAAAAAAATTGGTTCATATCTTAAAGGTAACTGGTAAAAATGGAAATCAATTGTGGTCCCATAATATGGCAGCGACTTTTCAAAAGCCTCATTGACAATATGTTTGGACAATACTTAGGTCAGACATCTAAAAACACATCATCTCCAATTTAATCACGAAATTGCTACACCCTGATATGAATTGAACTCGTACCTCACTGCTGCATTCGAAGACTGCATTCTACATTCACACAGGCCTCCTCTCTGTGAGAGGGATCGGGCCGTAATCCACCACGCGGGCCCAGTGCGGGTTGGTAGATGTCACATGCATTCGAAATTTTGGTTCCTCACGACGTTTCCCTTCACCGTTTTGACAGCATTGCGGATGAAATAATTTACACAAAGTAAAGCGCCTGTCTAGATTCGAACCTACGACCTACAACTCGTAAGTCGCGGCCTTTCTACTGCTCTTTTATATTTACATTCAATCATTCA
The DNA here is from genome assembly GCA_914767645.1 of Hydraecia micacea. Lineage (NCBI taxonomy): Eukaryota > Metazoa > Arthropoda > Insecta > Lepidoptera > Noctuidae > Hydraecia > Hydraecia micacea. Next base: position 5,878,088 of record OU611798.1, read on the forward strand.
TGTGTATAAAAGGAATATGTTTTTTATTTCACACATTAATGACCAACATTTTAATCCTATTACAATTTAATAATGCCATCATCATCCACCTAGCCTTTTCCCAACTATGTTGGGGTCGGCTTCCAGTCTAACCGGATGCAGCTGAATACCAGTATTTTACATGAAGCGACTGCCTATCTGACCTCCACAACCCAGTTACTGGGTAATACGATACCCCTTTTTTTTTTTTTTTTTTTTTTTTTTTTGGATGGGAAATCATCTAATGACTCCTCCCGCTCTGGGTGGAGCGGAAGGGAGTGTCAGACTCTTACTGACTAATACCCACCCGTGTTCCTTCCTTAGCCCTTTATGTTCCGGGGCAGCGGTAACCCTTTCGGACGATCCCGCTACCCCGGCAGGCTTCGGCCCTGGCGGGCCCCTTCCTTTATGCTGACATCTCTTTGAGGCGCGCGTGGAACACATACGCGCCGTCCGGCACGGGCCTGGTCCTGATCGGACGGGGAGCTACAATACGATACCCCTTGGTAAGACTGGTTGTCAGACTTTCGGGCTTCTGACTACCCTTAACGACTGTCAAAGATCCACGAATGACAGCCGGGACGAACGGCTTAACGTGCTTTCCGAGGCACGGAGGGGTCTCGGTATGTCAAGATGGTCACCCATCCACAGACCAACCGCGGCAAGCGTAGCTTAACCTGATCGATCAACCTTTGCGGCTGTTATCATTTAGCCACGGACCCCTCAACAATTTACACACAATTTAATAATGTAATGTTGGAAAAAAAAGCATATGCTGTTAACAATCAAACGTAAGCACAGTCCCATCATAATCTAACAACACAACAACGGCACAAGTTCGCGATCGGTTTGATTACCGTCGTAACGAGCGTTCCCATCGCGTTGTTTACACGATCACGCACATTTGGTATGGATATACTTGATGCGGTTCTCATGTTGATGACTTTCATCTGTATGACTTTAATGACTTACGACTTGTGAGTCTTGAAGAACGTTACTGACCATCGGTGTCGGTTGATGGTCGTCCGTTCACGCTACCTTGTACCCACTCAATATTCTATTGGGGTGATTGGGGCCAAGCGCTTGGTTTAAAGAAATCGGTTTTTTTCAGGAAAGTTGTTTAATATGATGAGTACAGTCACGAGCATAAGTACCTATGTATACACTTGGCTTTATTCAAAGGCGATTTTCTCCTTTATTTTTTAATGAAAGTTTATGGTATTTCAAAAATTGTATTATTGAACCCATACGTTTATGTAAAGTGTCGTATTTCAACGTTGCATTCGTTATTTCATGAAAAAATCTCAATTGAAAGTTGCCAAGTGTTGACATATTATTGCTCGCGACTGTACAATCGTGTGTTTAAGTCATCATCATCATCTGCCTAGCCTTTTCCCAACTACGAGTATGTTGGAGTCGACTTCCAGTCTAACCGGATGGTATTTAACATGGAGCGACTGCCTATCTGACCTCCACAACCCAGTTACTGGGTAATACGATACCTCTTGGTAAGACTGGTTGTCAGACTTTCGGGCTTCTGACTACCCGTAACGACTTTCAAAGATCATGTATTTAAGTATTGGTCACTAATTACCAGTCACCCACCCTATATCTGCCCGTTTTCCAAAAAATCTCAACAGTATTTATTTGGGCATTGCTTTAGGTGTCGCCTTGTGTATGTGAAAATAATCATTAGTTCAATAATTAATGGGATCCACAAAAAAAGGCAAGAAAAACATAAAGTGTCAAAAAAAATGGGAAACTGTCTTAAAAGTTAATGATTGATGACAGTTTTAACTATGGAGATCAGTTAAAACTTTCATCTTTTCAGTTCACTGACTTTTCTCCTGGAGATTTATAGAATAGAATTGAATACTCTTTATTTAAATATACTTAGGTGGATTTGAGTAATGCAATAGTATTTTTGTTTGATATTTAATAAGCGTAGCGACACTATTGTAGTAGTAAGAAAGAAAGAAAGAAGAAAGATAAAGCGTTGATAAGACGTTTAAAAGTTCAGTGATAATGACAGCCAAATGATTGCACAGAATTAAAATACTGACAACAAAAGTTAAGAACCCGTCCGTAGCAGCGTAGCAAATCTCGTAGCAGCCGTAGACCCTTCGTAGCACCTTTTCCGTCGCTTTTTAGAAGATTATTTTTTTACCGTTACCCTTCCTATTTTATTATAAACACCCAAAATAGCTACCAATATAGTATTATTTAGTTTTATTGTAAGTAATTAGTAGATATTTGTGTTAACGAGGAGTGCTAGTGACGTGTTTGTTTACGACGACACATCCGGCGTGCGCACGTGCATGTAACTCGAGCCACTGCTGCCGAGTGCGACTGTTAATGCAAAGTGCGAGTTGTAGTGTTGTGCCACAGAGTATTGGGATATCGATAAAAACAGCTTGTAATCTTCTTGTTTCACTGACAGACAGTTCACAGCCTAACCCATTGGGTCTAGAAGCATGAAATTTTGCACAAGAGTTCCTTTTGTAACGAAGGTGAGCACTGAGAAAGGATTTTTGAAAATGTATAATTATTAACCCCTGAAGGGGTTAAATAGGGAATTCAATTTGTATGGAATTTCATCATTTTTTACCATACGAAATCCCATTGGGCATGATTGGGTCAATGTGTCAAAATTAGATGCACACATGACTTGTGTGCTTCTAATTGTCTAAGGGTAAAGCATAAATTACGTGAATAATTACGGGTTTTTTTTATAAAATGAAAGTAGTACTTTAAGTAGTACTTTACTAGCTTACTTTATAACAATCCATACTAATATTATTAATGCGAAAGTGTGTGTCTCTCTGTTACCTCTTTACGCTTAAACCGCTAAACCGATTTAGATTAAATTTTGTATAGAGATAGTTTGAGTCCCGGGAAAGGACATAAGATAGTTTTTATTTCGATATTCCTACGGGATCGACACTTATGCGGGTGAAACCGTGGGGCGCTTCTAGTTATTTATAAAGGATAGATAAATAAAATACTCATTATTATGTACCCCATATAAAGGACAGATATAAAAGTAGACATTTTACATAGGGTAACACAATAGATTTACAAATTTAATAAACCCGCTATTTGTTTTGTTGACCATCATATGAAAGTGCCAACATTATTTACACATCGATATCGTCTATCGACAAAGCCCTCCTCCCATCCCTATTAAGTATTGAGAGGATGAGCGGTAATGCACTGTTTACAGTTTAGTGCATCGACAATCAGTTAATTGCAGTCAGTACGTTTCTCGGGAATAGTCGACAAAACGAAATAAGTAGCTGGAGTTAGGAAATACGGAGTTCATTTTGACTGGAATGTTTCATACATGTCCAAGGGCTTATTTTTCAATCATCAGGTAACTTTTATCTGAAGAATAAATATGGCAGTTTGACAAATATACATACATACAGGGTGGCAGGGACATCAAAGCGCAACCTGTTACCATGGATTCAGTATTGCATGATTCTGAACCGCTCTTCGTTAAAAATTTTCGTCGGTTATTGAAAAAAAAAATTGCTGTTCCATACATTTTGACCGCGTAGGTCCTAGCTGTTTTTCAGTTGTTTTATTGCTGATTGTGCTTATGCAAATTCTTCTATTACGTTCTGACGACTCGAATAAATAAAAAAAATAAAAAAAAAAAGTTTATTGCATCAACTTAAAATAACTTATTCTAGTTACAATGGGGAGAATCCTTTTAAGCATATAGTTTGCTTGTGTTAGGATTCTCCGCCCTTCCCAATAATTATCAGACAAAACCGTAAACTTATATGGCTGATCTGATTATTCAGACTACTTACACCTTTTTTTTTTTTTTTGTTGCGCGGGTCTGTATTCTAATTGCGTAACACACTATCAATCTCAATCTGAATAACATAAATAACATAATAATGCTTTTGAACTGTCAAAAAGAAAGCCATTGCTACTGATATTGTCTTACGCAATTACCCCACTGCAGTATATTATTACTCAGCCACTTATTCTATTTGAATTCAAAATAAGAATCTTCACTTCAAAAACTGCATCTAATTTACAATTTCCACTTTAAATAAGCATCATTTTCCCCTATTCACCACCTCGCGGGTGAACGCGGGTGAATCGTCACTCATCGGCGGGAGTCTTAGGAAATTCTTCGTCCGGAACTCGGAGCTTGGCATTTTCATAATGTCTGCACGGGCCGCCTCTCCCCCCGTACTAGCAACTAGTATTCATATGATAATTTTATTGAAGAACATTGTCAGTTAGTAAGGCGACGGCTTCTGTGTTATTTTCCTGATGAATAATTTGTGAGTAATGTGAAAATTGCCTTTTCAGTAAGTGGAGTCTTTTGGCGTTTTGATTCTGAATCAGCATAAAATATTACAGTTTTAACTTTGTAAGTAGGTACCTAATCTCATCTGACTAGCCTGTATTGACCCATTTGCAGGGCAAAGGCCTCTCTCTCTCTTTTCCTTTGTAAGTACCTAGATTACATTAATTACGTTATTAGTTATTTATAAGTTGGTATGCTTATTTAGTGTTCCTTAATTAATACAATATTGCTTAAGTATCTAATAATCCAGAATTCATTCTCAGAGTAGTCAGATAGGAAACGCCGACCTCATCTAGCTTTAAAAAAATGTGATTGACGTGTAAAAGTGTTTGTACAAACAAACCTACTTACAGAAATAAATCATTTATCATTTATTTATCATTTATCATTTATCCTATTCCCATTGAAAGATCTAAATTATTGTTAAACTATGCAGTTATTATAACATAATCATTATCCTACTTATGTGCAAATTGGTTCCAAAAAAACCTCTGATTTTCCTTCATCCACTATTTCAATCTTGAATTTCAAAAGCCTTCTCCACACAAACCCAGGTTGCCACAAGTAGGTATTCAAGCAATTTGTCGCGCGGTGATTTCCCGAGCATTCTTCACTTTCGCCGTAGTTCGAGCACCATCTCGTACAATTACCGGCCGCCGAAGACTCTCGGCAAAAGTTTGATAGCTGACTTCGAAATTTAAAAGTAGAAGATTGGTGTGCTTCAGTTGGCAGTAATTTTGAATTGCTAAGTTAAAGTTGATATTAAATGGAACGCTTTTTGAAAAAGATCCAATGAGTGAAGTGAAGACAGTTGGATAAGGAAAGAAAACGTAGGTACGTTAGGCACTTAGTACCCACTTTCCTTCCACAGCGGTGGCCGCTACATAACGGCCGCAGTGACGGCCTTCATGAAAATGATGGCTCCAGGGTTTGACTTTACGGTGTCAAAAATGGTCTCTATGGAAAAACACAATCTTATTTTGATAAATGACGTTTCAGTGACGTCATTCTATGGTAAATGGCGGACGCTATGTGGCGGCTATCGCAGTCTTAGGAAACCCTAGCTGTACTTATTATTTCTAAGGTAAATGAACACCTATGGGTATTTTTATGATCGTTACAGCTGTTTGAGCTTTCATTAAAACCCAAAATTCTGCCTTCGTAACTTTGATATGCATATGGAATATTTAAGATAGAGCATCAGATAGAATTTTCCTTTGATACCTACCAAAAGCGTAAATTATGGTTATAATTATATTTTCATTAATATTTACTTCAAGAAGAAGTCTTTAAATTTAAACTGAAAAGGAAGGAATTTATCAAATACTTAGCTTTTCATTTAACGCAAGTAACTATTTAGTGTAACATAAAAATGTAATGACAAGGGTTGTGTAATAAAAGCAAAACAACAAAATAAGTCGCCATAATATTTATTGCACCTTTAATAAGCTTAACTCCTACTTTTGTACTATATACAAACGTGCCAATGCATTATCTATTAAAACATTTACTTCAACCTTAAAAATATTTACAACAGTAATGACTAAACAGTAACAATTCTACTAACTACGTGCTTTGGCTAACATCTCCATCTTTGGTTTTACTTTATTGCCAGATAAAAATATTAAGTACATTTTTAATAAAAACTACATTAATCATAACTTTTTATGAAGGACCAATTTCACATCGAATTACAACTTTAAAAAAAAAGAACTCAGTTCAAATTTCAAATCTGAAAGTTCTCTCTAAAAAGGCTTTGAATGAAATGACTTTAGTCGAAACATTTAAAAAAATAAAAAGTTCACTTTGTAAGTCTACATTCGATTTCTACAAAATTGCTATTCAACCTCTTTACTCAAATCATTCTTAGAAAAATTCTAATTTTCAATTTCAATATTACTGGCCATACTTTCGTTACTGTTCTCATTTAAATCGATATGAGTTTTTGGTTTGATTTCCGCCTTTTCTTTATCTTTTTCTTCGGAGAATTCTTTGCTATCTGTTCTTTCGACGTGACTTCTTTCTACGTCACAAGGTACTACAGGCATGCCGAAAGACGAATGTCCTGGGTAATACATGTAGGGTAGTGGCAGGTTAGGGTAATTTACACCCAAGTGTGGGCCATATAACGACTGTAACACTGCCTGGTTGTACGACTCTTGTAATAAAGCCTTATATTCAGGGTTCTTCGCGAAATCCACGCCGTAAACTCCAGCAAAATGCTTCAGAATAGGCGAACTTTCTAAAAGATTCGGCGGCGAAAAGAGAGGATTTAGCGACTTTCCCAGCATCGGATTTTGGTAGGACTTCAAGTCAGGTATACTCGGCTGTCCGTTATTGTTCACCAGGACTTTCACAGCCACTTTCCTGGCATGATTCGCGGCAGCCGCTGCAGCTGCAAGCATGCCATTCTCTTGCATCTGTAGTTGCTTTCTCTTCGTCTTGTATCGTCTATTCTGGAACCAGATCTTGACTTGTGTCTCAGTGAGTTTCAAACTCACTGCTAGGTCGGCTCTTTCGGGTCCTGAGAGGTATCTTTGCTGACTGAATCTTCGCTCTAACTCATACACCTGTGCGTGGGAAAACGCAGCTCTCGATCGCTTTTTCCTTCCGCCATTTTGAGAATACTCTGTGATATTATAGTTCGGGGAATGCATCATTCTTGAATCGTTGGTTGGGGTGGAGCATTTTCGTTGGTCGTAGTGTAGGCTGAACGGTTTGTAGGCGATGTCTGAACTTGGTGAGGAGTTGGCTCTGCGGACAGGGGAGCCGGTGGTCGAGGAACGGGAGTCGTAGTCATCTGTAACAATGAGAGGAGAGGGTTAGTGTGTTGTCTTTTGTTTTTTAATTGAGACTGGACGAAACAGTGGGTGGTTGAATTTAGGCGATTCAAAAATGCTATAGTTATCCACTTTTTTTTTTTAAATTAGCACCTTATTTAATGTATGACTGTAAGCTAGATAACATTTAGATTTATTTAAACGTTGCTTACACACTCGTACATCTGTAGGTAATTATATCGTATCGACTTTTTCCCGCAAAACTGCGTGGACAGCGTTGCAGAATTAAAAAAAAAACACAGCGTTTTCAAATCCAAGCAATCAGGTAACCAATGTGACCCTAATAATATCATTAAGCCAAAAGGTACCACCACCACCTACACAAAACTCCAAACTCATTAGGCTAGATTCACACGATCACATGGAATCAATTAAATTGCTTATCGGCACACGCCATCCGCGTATAAAGGCGCTTGCACAATGGATCCATTACGCAAATTGTCGCCGGTCATTAGACGCGGTAAAAGGATGCGACGGCACGAAACGTAACAGTATTTTTGCGTGCGGTGCTATTGTTAAGTTCGGGGTCGTTTATATTGTATAGTTGACGCTTCGACGCTAATTGATGTAAGTATGAACTAAATAGGTAGGTATGTGTTGGATGTCATTTGGCATACCTTGGCTTTTGTGGTCTTGCGTATTGTCTGTCTTACTATCCTTTTTAAATGTTCCCTAAGAATAACAGAATGAGTCAGCAGGTAATTCAGTTATCGATTTTTGATTAACCATAAACAGTGACGTACTTAACGAAGAAGGAAATCATTTTACTAAGCAACTGGTTTATGGAGGTCAAGTAAGTGGTCGATTCATGTAAAATACTTACGTTTAGCTGCATCCGGTAAGATTAGAAGCCGATCCCATCACAGTTGGAAAAAGACTAGGCAGATTGATTGATTGAAACAGTGAGGTTAACGTAGATGTTGCTTGCAAAGGACTAATTCTACAAGGTGTACTTACACCTCTTTGATTGTGACTTTTAACCCTATCTTGCATTCATTGCAAGTAACCAGGACCGCGTAATGTGCCTAAAATCTTTACAATTCTAGAATTACTTATATTAGACAATACATTAATTTAAGTCCATTATTATCTTATATTAACATAATAATAATGACTTTGACTTTCATTGAGACCGAGGTCGTTCAGAAATCCAATCACAAAAATTTACATTAAAACCAGACAATTTGGTAGCGAACTACAAACCTAGTAATTACTAAATTGAAAGGCTGAATGGCTTTAAGCGTCATCACTTATAATAATGAGGGGGTAGCGTAATCGCGCCAAGTGACGATTAAGTGGCGATGTCGCGGGGACGTACGACGCGTGACCGCGCGGCTCCCGGTGTGACGGTGTAGACGCACCATTACTTTCATTGTCCGCCGGTAATTATTGAAGCAACATTTGAATTTGGGACAATCGATAGTAGGACTTCACTTGTTTCTTAATTTATTCGAGCGTTTTATTGTCATATCAGCCTACAGCAGTCCACTGTTGGATATAGGCCTCTCCAATTGCAAGCCATTCAACTCGATTCTTGGCAACTCTCATCCAGCTGCTACCAGCCATCCTGCTAAGATCGTCGCTCCACCTAGCCTGAGGGCGTCCTACTTTACGTTTACCCATACGCGGTCTCCACTCAAAAACACGTCTACCCCAACGGTGATCGGTTCTACGGCTAATATGGCCGACCCGTTGCCACTTCAGCTTGCTTATTCTGTGAGCTATGTTGACAACTTTTTTGTCTCCAACTATTATGAGAGACCTAGATAGGACGGTTTCTCGGTTTAATCTTTGGGCTGAAGCAATTTGAATCTGGATTTCAAACTACTCACTACTCAAAGTTTAAAATATAATTCTGAAATCTGTACCTAGAGCAGTTCATCGTTCTATTAAATAGATCGTAAAATTTAAGGTCGTAGGTTCGCACCCAAACATGCACTTTACTTAGTGTAAAATATTTCAACACTACTGCTCTCAAAACAGTGAAAGGAAACATCGTGAAGAAACCGGCCTGTCCTAGAACCAAAAATTGGAAAACATGTGACATTTACCAAACTGCACTGGGCTCGCGCGGTAAATTACAGCCCTCTCCCTCTCACAGAGATGAAGCTTGTGTCCCAGCAGTGGGGACATTATAGGGTAATTATGGCATGCTTGCTGCTTAGGTTTTTGTTTTAAGATAAGAAAACATCAATGCGAACAGCATTTTTTTAAAAGACTTCAATATAGTCTCAGTAGAATCAACTCAATCAAATAATGAGTATACCGAAGCTCTTGAAAGCATATATTTACTACTTACAGACAACACGTCAATCTTGTCTTCCTAATGTGTTTTAGCTAGATAATAATAGTGCACTAATACTAACACACTCAATGGAAACTGCTTCATCATTGCACTCATCTATAAAACCGTTGGGGAAGTACAATGGGTGATTGTAGTCTATTTTTGATTTAGCCTGTATGACTTTAAGTAGGCGAGGATTTAATTACACAATTGGTGGGTTTTAATGACGTAAAAAGAGATATAAAGATGCGGTAAACGACAGTGAGCTACTAAAGTTGTGAGTTCAGCGATCGTGTACGATTACTGACAAATGCATTAACTGGACTGGACTGGTCCTCTCAAATCTGTGTGTAAAGTACCTACGTACTTTCGTCAAAAGACCATTTCAGACATCAATCTGCATGGTCTTCACATGATCTGACAAAGATTATGTCTGGGCTTTAAAAGAGACTGTGACCTCTGAGTTTGTTTCGGCCTTTCTTCTCAGCGTAGTCAGATAGGAAACGCCGACCTCATCTATCTTTTTTTTAATAACATGACGTGTAAAAGTGATTCCGTTATCCTATTTACAGAATAAACAATTTTATTTCGTTTCATTTTAGTGTTTTCTGTACGTCTTTCAATGAATACGAATTTTGATGACCATTGGTCAACTAATTTGTAAAATATGGTGTTGGTGACTAGTGATGGTAGTCAGATAGGAAACGCCGACCTCATTGTTTTTAAAACATGATTGACGTGTAAAAGTGTTTGAACTTATATTTACAGAAATAAAATCATTTATCATTTATGGCAATTTTACATTTAACCGGTAAAATTGGTAGTCATTGGGAGGCTTTTATTAATATTATTACATGGTAGGTAAATATAAGAGTCCGCGTATCACTGGTCAGTTTCCCTCAGTCGTCAGTTTATTTAATTCGCCAGTTTCACTGATTCGTCAGTTTTTCCGATTAGACATAATGAAAGGTTGGATTAAATGACACGGGTGATGAGTAGGTAATCTATTCCAAGTATTGTCTGCAAGAGTAAAGGGAAAAGATGAGCCAACGTAACCAGAACTGACACTCCAACTTTGAATTTACAGATAATTTAGTGGGAAACTGGGCATCATTGAAGTAGGAAATATTAGTGAAATAATGTAATTAAACTAACTGCAAACTAACCCGATAATTCCGTGACAGGATACTGGTTCTTCCTTGACATATCCAGCGCGCCATCACCACCAAAGTCCCGGTAGCCGTTGCAGTCATCATAATACTTCAGCCCCTTTTCCAAAGACTCCTTCTTCACACCATATCTATCCTCCTTGCCGAAACAACTGGCCGGTTTCCCCAAAAAGTTCATCTTCCCGCCAAAACTCTCCGCACAAAACATTCCATTTTCAAATTCACACTTTCCCTCGTTCTCTTTGGTTAAAATGTCATTTATCGAAAAAGGTGTCGTCAAATTAGGCTTCTCACAATCTTGTAACGTTAAAGACTCTTTGAAATTCTTCAATTTAGATTCCATTTTTAAAAATTCAAACACATGAGTTTACACTTCACTGCGCGGTCCTGACTCGCCTCACCGCAAAAGCGTTCCTCAAACGAATAAACTTTGGGTGATAGATTGCCCGCCTGTTTGACGTGTTTAAGCCTTAGAGGGAGACGGAGCTATGTAGCTACTAGCCGTGTTCGTTCAGGGTAGAGGAGGACAGCGATACTTTAAGGCGGTCGTTTTTTAAAAAAGCTCCTGAAGTAGCGTAAGTAGTGGGGATCGTTGAGTTTTTCTTGAAGATGTTTACGTGAATGCGATTTGATCGCTTAGGTCACATGCAGATTGTGATGCTGCCGTGAAATGGCCACTGAATAAAAATGTCCACTGAAAGATTGGTTGCCACAGCGAACATGTCATGAGTTTTCATAGAGAGAAACGAAAGTTTTCTATTGAACACGCTGTTTGTTTTCAGATAGGATACCTACATGCAGCAATAGGTAGCTTGGTTTTCCTTTGATACTAGGTACCCACTGTCAAATATGTTTATTATTGCTTCAAATCATTCATTCCTCTTGTTTTCTACTTGTTACCTGCTGCAGTCACATGCCTACCTACTTAGGTATTTTTATCAGAACTGAATCTGGTGAAAATGACTAAGTAGGTACCTACTTACCTATAATATGAATTTTTTCAGCATGGGTATTTTTCAGTTTAAAGATACTGCGAAATTAATTGTTACACTAAACCAAATTCGAATTAGGTACCTAATTTTTTACCAAATAATCACTGTTAGTAATGAATGCTGATAGAGCAATAAAAAAACGCATTGAAATAAACCCATATTCATAAACTAATCAAAACGTGGTTCTTGTTTGATAAACGTTAGTGTTATCAACCTCAAATAAAAATATTACGATAAATCACTCTTATCGCAGCCAATCCGCAGGGGCCCCACTATTTCGTTGCATCGTCCATATAATCCAATTTCCTTAGGCGCCCGCCGTTAACGCGCGCTTTATCTGTAAGTACTTGACAAGTGTCTATCTATCCCTTTCGCACTTACACCCATCGCCCATGCCCTAGTTTCACCGTCCCTTTTCCTCATTAGAGCCCCATTTAAACCGACCAATCACGTCCGACCGTCTCTTGTGACGGACCAATAAAAGAAGTGGGTGAGTGGAAGTGTCAACATAAATTTTCTTTTTTAATTTTCGAATGCGGAAAATTTGTTCTTATGTTTTTGTTGAAGCGTGATTTGTAATTGGAAGCGATCGCGATGGTTTCTTGTATCTTGAGAATTTGTGATTTATTTTTGGACTGGCCGGTATTAATTGTACCTATAAGTTTTATTTAATTTAGATAGGGTACTACATATAAAGGCCTCCAAAAGTTAGTTGACATTTTATTACTTCAGTTGTGTTGCCACATTATGATTTAAAATTTAAAAAAAAATCAGGTAGTAGGTACTCCTAATCCAACGTTATAGCAGTTCAAACATTTGGATCACTACAATAATTTTAAATCGTAATGTGGTGTGCTAAAGCTGAAGTGGAAAAAAGTCAACTAACTTTTAGAGGTCATTGTATGACGTTGTACTAGATACCTACTCATGAAAAAGATTTTATTGGAACATGTTATATAGCATTTCATGAAGCTAGTTATTTCTATGCAGGTAATTTTCATTAAAAATACCCGCTTAGAAAATTTCGTAGAAAGATAAATAGGTTTCCCAATATCTTTAAAACATAATGGAGCTTTCTTTCATGGGTCATTTTACATTGTAGGTAGGTACTAGACTAATTATTTGATAAGCCAATTAGGGAATACTTTCTTTTAGATAAGTAAGCGAATCTCTCTGTTTGTGAGTTTGTATTGTGGAGATCAAACGGTAATCAATTCAATTCAGTTCAAAATATTTTACTTTACATAGGTACATAGGAAAAGCTACATGGGCTCTTGTGAAACGTCAGAAGCTAGGTGCACGGTTCCAATTGGTCGTTTCCAATCAAATTACTTTAGTAGACAGGAGATTGTTCATCATCGTCATCATCAGCCTACAGCAGTCCACTGCTGGACATAGGCCTCTCCTCTTGCACGCTATTCAACTCGATTTTCGGCAACTCTCATCCAGCTGCTACCAGCCCTCCTGCAAAGATCGTCGCTCCACCTAGCCCGAGGGCGTCCTACCTTACGTTTGCCGATTCGCGGTCTCCACTCAAGAACACGTCTACCACAACGTTATCGATTCTGCGGCTAATATGGCCGGCCCATTGCAACTTCAGATTGCTTATTCTGTGAGCTATGTCGATAACTTTGGTTCTCTGCCGACGCATTCTGCATTTTAAAACGTAAAACACCAATGACCAGTGCATGTTAAAGCAAAACCAATTGAACAAATTGACCCAAATAAAACACTTAACCTTAATACCAAAGACAATAAAACCCAAATTAAACCTCTACTTAATAATGAATCGAGTTTAATCGATGCTTGGCTCGATTGATTGATTATCGATATAATATCGATATGGCTCGGCTGACCGCAAACACACCGCTTACGAACACTTAGCTCTGACCACTTATGAACGAATAGAGCTAGGAAGGGACAGAATAGATTGTATTGTAATTATCTAAATATTAAGGGGTTAATTTATAAATACTGCTTAAAGTTAAGTAATGATTAGCGACTGTTTAATCACACATTTCTGACGTTTAAACAGCAACGTTATAAATAAAGAGGTAAGTAAGTAAGTACCTATGTAGTTTTAATTTTAATCGATTTCTGCGGGGTAATTGCGTAACACACTATCAGTAGCAATGGGTTTCATTTTGACAGTTCAATAACATTCATTGCGTTATTTACGTTGTTGAGCAGACACATTTTTCAAACCTAAGAAGCAATGGATTAGCAATATCCTTCAAAATGATTCAGATTGAGATTGACAGTGTGTTACGCAATTAGGGTGCTGTTGTTTTATTCAGAGATTATTGTTTTGGGTTTGGATTTGAGATTGAGTAAATTCATGAAGCTGCTTAGTGATTAAGAAAAGCCCAGATAATGAGGAGCCATAGAAAGAAATTTTGTTATAGAGACCATTCATGGCAAACGTTCCTATTTGTAATTGAAATTAAGTACTGGAACTTTTGTGAAGAGGTTAGGAAAATGCTGCTTCGCATACTTTTATCAAAGCTCCAGGTAGGTAGGTTGTCAATTTCCTACTGGAGTATGAAGGGTTTAATCAAATAGAGCCAGACAGACTTGGTTGCCAATTTATAAATTTGACTTGCTTCTGCCCGCGAATTCGTCCGCGTGAAATCTTGCACCCCGACCGACCCATCGCATCGCAGCGCATCGCCCGCCCTTTGTTCGTTTTAAGATCACTTTTTTCTTTTTGATTGGCTCCTTAGGGCCCTAGCATGATGTTAGGTAAATAGCATATAGACTTCCTCAAGAATTGTATCAAATGCTAAAATATTTTTCCAAATCCAACTGGTACTTCCATAGATTAACGCGTTCAGACTAACAAACTCTTCATCTTTAACATTAATACACCAGTTTTGAACTGTCCCGTTGGTCTCGTGGTCGCAAGCGCGCCTGCTTAGCTTGGGGTCCTAGGTTTGATTATTTATTCCCGGGGCGGACAAAATGTTATTGAGTTTTTCCATTACTGAAATAAATCAGATATTCTTAGTAACAGCCCGGAGTTTGGAAGTTGGCGGTGTGATACCCCCGTGCCTCGGAAAGCACGTTAAGCCGTTGGTCCTGCGCCTGATCTCTCTCCGGTCGTGTCGGATTGCCGTCCCATGCCGACTATGAGAGTGAGAGAAGAGGGAGTGCACCTGTGTCTGCGCAAACACTGTGCACTATAATGTCTCCCGCGCCGAAGGCTAGTCTCCGTTGAGATTGGCCGCCGTGGCCGAAATACAGTCTGGCGGACTTTAAGTACACCCGTTTTATCAGGTTCATACAGGTTCATTTATATATCCACTAGTGTTATCCAGTAATAGTAAAAGTCAAAGGTCAGCGTGTGAAAAGTATTTTATTTTAGTCATTCACATCGTTCAGAATAGGTGTGGAGAGTTGAGTAGAGAATATAGAGTTATTTGATTGGTTATCTAATTGAAGTTCGAATAAAAAGTACCTACTGCTTTGGTTGGCGGCAAGTCTGCGAGGCTGAAGTGGGACTGGGCGGGTCACACTTATAGGATGCATCCAGACAGATGGGCCAAAGTCGTCACACAGTGGGTGCCTGAAGACGGAGGACGTCGTCACCGAGGCAGGCCTAAGAAACGCTGGCGTGACGATTTAGACGCATTCCTAACCGACTGGACGGAGAAGGCACAGCACAAGGAAATGTGGAAGATAATGGGGGAGGCCTTTGCCCAACAGTGGGACAGTACAGGCTAACAGAAAAAAAAAAAACGGCTTTGTAGACCGTCGCGTCTCTCACTCTTATCTGTGTGACAGTATTTTTCCTAAGCTCGACAAGGTTCAATAGTCATACTTAGGTAGGTACCTACTTATCCTCGGGTACCTCAATAATAGGAGACAGTTGTGCACATGCCTCGGTCTGTGGCACACCACTTGATGGCAACCGATATCCTGAGCGAGCATCATCTAAATGAAATATAAAACGCTTACAACAGCTTCCTTATGAGTAGCTTAAGTACTAAATAATATAGATAGCTATCTGTACCTACTTATTAATACCTACTTTGCGAGAAAGAAGCAATATAAGAAGAAGTGATATTTGAGAGTTTGGATTTCTAATAGGTAAAGCGGAAATCCACGCGAAGGCCTGCACTCGAATTGAGTAACACACTATCAATCTCAATTTGAATCATTTTGAAGGATAATTATTGCTAATCCATTACTTCATAATTATGTTCAAAAAATTTGTCTGCTCTACAACGTAAATAACGCAATGAATGTTGTTGAACTGTCAAAATTAAAGCCATTGCTACTAATAGTGTGTTACGCAACTACCCCGCAGTGCTTAAAAAAAACCAACTAAGTGCGAGTCGGACTCGCACACGAAGGGTTCCGTACCACAACCGACCACAACTCCACAAGGCAAAAAACGCGCAAAAAAACACGTTTCTTGTATGGAGAGGAGACCCCTTTAATTTTAACTTTATTTTAGTTTTATTATTTGTTGTTAAAGCGGCGATAAAAATACACACTCAGTGAAAATTTCAATTGTCTACCTATTACCTACGGTTCATGAGATACAGCCCGTTGACAGACAGATGGACGGACGGATAGACAGCGTAGGCTTTGTAATAAGGTCCAGTTGGCACCCTTTGAGTACGCGACTCTAAAAATTACAATCTTAAAATAACACATTCATGCCCCCTGCACCTAGAGGTGGTTTTTATTCCTAACTAGCTAACCCGACAGGCGTTATCTTGTCCAAATTTCAATAATCCATATAAAACCCCTTTGAAAAAATCACGCTCATTTGTTCCCGAATCTGAACACGTCCCGGGAACCTTTTCCAATTTTTTTTTTCCGAAAAAACCTGATTCCGACTAAGTATTGATCGTGTATATTTTTCAACAAAAAATAGCAAGCTAACAGCAATTCTTTTTTATTTATCAACGCCTCTTACAAAACATGATGGAGAATGTTTTGTGTAAACTGTAACTAAAATACAACATTATGTTAGTGATAACGATAAACTTAACCCAGGGAACCCACACCCTCCCCCAAAAAGAACGAAATCCATTCCCTCAAATGCAAATACCGCTCCCCTCCTCAAACACATCACGGTGAACGCGTCCGAACAATCCGGAACACATTAACTCGATTCTTCCTTTTGTGATCACTCGATTATCTTTTGTAAACCGATCGACTGAATCAATTACACCTCTATTCATATCAATTAAGAACTCCTTTGTTTATTAAGTGGCGCTCTTTATTCTTTTTAAAAATCGAATTGGTTTTGAGGTGAAAGCTATTATAGATGTTCTTAAATTGATTTTTCGGTTTTTGAAGGGCACTTTTTTCTTTTGTTTTTAAATCTAATTGGTTCGAAAGTGAAAAGCGATTGATGTTTTTAAATTGAATGGTTTTGAAGTGTGGAAGAAGAAATGATCAGTCGTGATCTTGTTTAGAGGTTGTTTCCGGTCCTACTGTTTTAAGTTCGAGGCAAACTAGTTAATCAAAAACCAATAATTAATATACCTACTTAATCATTACCATTACAAATATTTAACCGTCTTAGATTATCTTAGCTGTACAGTGAACAAAAGAGAACCGCTGGATGTTCTCGAATAAAATTTAATTTTATTTATAGAAAACATACAGCTCATTTATCAAATTAAATTTCAGTCGACAACATTCATCGGTTTCCTACTAAACTTCAACTATATTCGACGATCCTGCATACTTATCTCTTTTGTTGACTGTACACAGAAAATTAATTTAGGTATGTGAAGTAACTAACCTTATCTTAATAGTTAGATAGTAGTTACCACTAAAAGAAACGAATTCAGTATAGCTACCTATTACCTATAATTTATTGCTGGATTTGTTGTAAATACGATTGCCACGTTGTTGAGCAGACAAATTTTTCGAACATACTTAGATTAGATTAGCAGTATTTTATTTTATTTTTATAATTTGGTTCACCAACAATTGTTTACACTATACTCTTGATAAAAATAACCTTATCCTTCAAAATGATTCAGATTATTTGATTGATAGTGTATTATCATGAGATTCAGAGTAGGTAACAGTTCAGTGTACCAAACATTAACAGCTCGTACCTACAAAGCTCTTTCGGGGAATTACCGTCATACTTATTTCAAGTATAAGACAGGTAATTAGGACCAGTGTAGATAGGTACCTAATTCTACATCCTCCATTCTACAGCCTCAGAATTCTCTGTTATCATTAAATATTTGTAGGCTGTGCCTCTGGTAGGTATTGCAGATGTTCGCAGGCAGCGGTGACCATTTAAAATGTATTTTTTTTTTTATTGCTAAATGGGCCCGCTCTTGACCTCGATCACGCCTGATGGAAAGCGATGGATGAGGTCTATGATGGAACGAGCGTGCCCAGAATATGACTAAGGCACTGGAACTCCCACGCATCGACGAAACACTGCAGGATTCCGGTGGGAGGGTGGTCGCAAACCAGGCGGGCGTTAGTCCTACCACCGCAAAGGAAGAATTGGCCAGTCAAATAAGGTGTTGGGTGTGACTGTCCAGAATGCGCCGAGCGCTCGGATCAGTTGAGTAACTGGCGGAACAAACTGCGCTACACGAGCAGGCTTCTTGATGCATCCCAAAAATAGAATAGGGCCCTATGATAGGGCCACATCCTTTTTTGGTTGATACCTAGGTATTTATGTAAACATTATCGCCTTTTTTCATGTTATGGTCGGCTTCTAGTCTAACCGGAGCTGAATAGATACCAGTATTTCCTTTTGCTCCTGCTCCTGTCTGATACCTAATAACAGAAAAAAAAATAAAGAGCTGGCCATAATACCTACTTATGATAAGAGGAGGAGAGTTTTCGGCTAGATAAACGAAGGCATTAATTAAAACCCCGAGCTGTTATGATGAGTTGGGGCAACTTGTATTTGTATTTGACAGCTATGCTTGCTATCGGGAGACGAATTGAGTGTCCAACCAAAAAGTGTGGATTCAACATTTTGAAAGTCTTATACTGCCACCTAGTGAACAGTTCCTAAAACTATAGCACCACGGTATAAACATTTTTACAAACAGAAGATGTAGTATCGCTACTCAATAACAGATGGCGTTGTGTGAAACATCGTTTTGCTTAATATTCTCTCACATTAAAGTAACGAAAACTCTTCCTAGTACAATATCTGGTTATTTAAAGTTCTTAAAAACATGACATGCATCTGTTAGATGTTGAAATTATGTTTTAATAACATTTTTTTTCTACTCACTAATAGATGGCGCTGCTTAGCGAACCCTTTTCATATTCGATGTTTTTATAGTCTGGTTTTAATGCAAAGTTTGTAATATAATTTAATAAGGATAATTTTCATTATAAAACACTAAAGCTCTATCAATGTTGATAGTTAGGTACATAGCTTTATTATTATCTATAACTAGAGTAACCCTCATAAAGCTTCCCCAGACACAAACCACATGGTCGTGTCATGTTTGACCGGCGTTTTATTCTGTAGGTAATTGATACGATAATCGCCCTCTGTTGTTCTGTACGGAGATTTAAGTTGCATTTAATTGACTACCCCATAGCGGTGGATTAGGGGAGAATGAGAATGTGATAGCTTTTTAATGTTAGAAGAGAAACGTATACCTACGTAGGTACCTATTTAGGAAATTACTTCAATCATTTTCATTAGATAGGTGCGTTCTTTTCTGTCTGATGTTGTAAAACTCTTCATCTAAGTCATCATAATAATAATAATAACATAATCACCCTCTCTTTCGCCTTCGTGGTCTACTACGTCTCGCTGTCCAGGCATCACGGCACCCATCTACACTAATAGTAATAATAAAGCTGAAGAGTTTGTTTGCTTAAACGCGATAATCTTTGAATTTTCAAGAATTTTCATAGCCCAACTCTTGGGGAAAGTTATAGTATATCTATACTCTATAGGCTATTTAATAACATCACGCTACGACCCTTATGAAACGGGCAAAAAGAAGAAAAAAGGCAGAATGAACGCTAAACGAAATCGAAATAAGTAATAGCGTGGGAGGGGATAATTTCACGCGAACGAAGTCGCGGGCAGAAGCTACATAGCATATACAGCACATACCTACTTACGCCAGTTTGGTTTCACGAAAAGTAGGTCGACGACGGACGCGGGAGCAAAACTCATCAGTCACATTTTGGAATCCTGGGAGAAGTCCCAGGATGCAATTGGCATTTTCTGTGACCTCTCAAAAGCGTTTGACTGCGTTAACCATAATACACTGCTCTGTAAATTATACCATTACGGAATTCGTGGACAAGCTGCTGATCTTGTTCTTTCCTACCTATCAAAACGGCAGCAAAAAGTAAACGTTAACGGGGCGACGTCATCGGGGTCTCTAGTTAAGATGGGCGTGCCTCAAGGCTCAATTCTTGGCCCTTTCTTATTTCTAGTATATATTAATGACCTTCCTTACATGATGGCTAACTTATCGGATATCATTTTATTCGCTGATGACACTTCCCTTATTTTTAAAATAGATAGAAAAGATACGGATGTCTTACATGTCAACGATAGTCTGGCTGTTCTTTCGAAATGGTTTGCAGCTAATAATCTTTTACTTAATGCGAACAAAGCTAAATGTCTTAAGTTCTCATTACCAAATGTACCTCAAGTGGATCTGAATTTAAAACTTGATGGCAAAAAACTAGATGCTATTACGGAAACTGTATTTCTGGGAATTACTTTAGATTCAAAATTACAATGGGGCGCACACATTAGAGCTCTTTCAGGTAGATTAAGTTCAGCTGCATATGCAGTAAGAAAAATAAGGCAGTTGACAGATATAGCCACAGCTAGGTTAGTATACTTTGCATATTTCCACAGTATTATGTCTTATGGTGTTCTGCTGTGGGGATCGGCAGCTGACGTAGATTCAATTTTCATTTTACAAAAGAGGGCAATCCGCGCAATATATAAAATGGGTCCTCGCGAGTCTCTTAGAAACAAATTTAAAGAAATTGATATACTAACTCTGCCTTCTCTTTACATTTTAGAAAGTATTTTGTATGTTCGCAAAAACTTAGGACTTTTCAAAATAAGAAGCGATTTCCATAATATAAATACACGCAGTAAAAATGAAATTGTGATACCTAAATTTAGACTAACTAAAACTAGCAAGTCATTTCTTGTAAACAGCATCCGTTTTTATAACAAGTTGCCAAAGTCGGTTACAGAACTTAGCGATGGAAAGTTCAAAACCCTCATCAAACGAGTCCTTATCAAAAAAGCATATTATAAGATTAAAGACTACGTTGAAGACAAGGTAGTTTGGCAATAATTCCTTCTGCACATGTGGCTTCCCTGGCACCTCTTTGACGGCATAAGTTCTACGTAAATGTCTATTAACTGCTCTCAAATTACGATGTTTATTTTTTATTTGTACATACTTCTATGACATAATCTTTTTATTATTTGACATTATATACAGACAATTTTAATTCTTCACCTCTTTCTTAGTTGAAATGGCAATCATATCTCTTGGTTTTAGTAGATTTTTATATTTTGTTTATCCTTTTGATACATCCTTATTTTGTAAATGTGAGGACTTTGTAAGCCTTGTAGACTAGATCTGTAGACCATTTTTTATTTTTATCAAGTACCTGGTACTTGTTGACAGGCCTATGCTGTCCTCCCATACCTACTGTAACTCGAAAACATTGTTAAAGCCAATTATTTTTAAAAGAGTAACCATGGAGTTTCTTGCCGGTTCTTCTCCATAGGAAACGACCAATTGGAACCGTGCACCTAGCTTCTGACGTTTCATAAGTGCCCATGTTGGTTTATGTGAAATAAAAATATTTTGATTTTGAAATATTTCATTTGACTGATAATATTTTGTATGTTTCACAGCATCGTCGTTTGCCATCAGCTGATGGGACAAGAAAAAATAAAATAGAAAATATTGTATTGTCCAGGTAAGTACCTAGGTTCACATGTTAACACGCATGTCAGCTAGTTGAGACGACATAAAAATACACATAATCAGCCTATAATGTTCCCACTGCCCTCTGTTGGGACACAGGCCTCCACTCAGTGAGAGGGAGTGGGCCGTAATCTACCACGCCGACATGAGTAGCTTAAAATACTAAGTACCTGCAGCTAGGTTACAATATAATTATTTGCCAGTGAGCCCCAAACTAGACAGTCAGGCTTGGAAATTATATTGCAGCTGCCTTTTTGCATCTAGGTAGGTACATTCAACAAATGAGATAAGTACCTATGCAGGATCGTCGGATATAGTTGAAGTTTAGTAAAAAACCGATGGATGTTGTCGACTGAAATTTAATTTGATAATTAATGAGCTGTTTGTTTTCTATTAATAAAGTAAAATTTTATTCGAGAACATCCATCGGTTTCTTACTAAACTTCAACTATATCCGACGATCCTGCATACTTATCTCTTTTGTTGACTGTACATAATCAAAAATATATTTAAAGCTTCAGAAGATTCATTACAAAATACGTAGGCAACTTGAAGAACAAAATACAGTCGTGATGCCATCAAAAAAAATATTGAATCAGTCCGGCGCTTGCATCATGTTTGCATATTTTTTGTAACTGGCGCCAACTAGCCTGCATGTCCGTGTGGAAGCAATAACTCACAGACCAATACGGACATGCGCTCAACCGTATGTCAGTGTAACACTTGAACTGCGAAAACCATCCTTACTGCTACGAAAAAAGGCACTGTCGAAGTCAAACTGTCAACTTCGACGTGCTGTTGACTGTATGGAGCATAAGACATGGACCCAAGTGACCCCTACTGTGATTGGTTTTTTGTTTATAGTCGTGCCATATTGACCTTTTCGTTAAAAAAAATTGTAGTCGTAGATCTACGAAATTGGATGTTAAAATTCAATGTGGAATGTTTGACCGCTCAAATTAAATAAAACTACTTATAGTATAGTTCTTTTATTATAACTACAGGATGGCAGGGACATCAACGCGCAAATTAGAAATTTTTCGTCGGTTACAAAAAAAAAAATCTATTCCATACATTTTGACCGCATAAGTAAGTATTGCACTTTTCTATGTTACACCTGATTTTTCTAAAATAATTGACGAATTTCGTTCCAAAATCATGTAGATATCCATAACCTATGCTGAACCCATGGTAACACCGTTTAACTGCGTCGATGTCCCTGCCACCCCTGTTTACATAAAGGCCTTTTATATTTTTGTACATACCTACCACACGGTTCTTGTTGGAATACTTTTATACAGTTATATCGTTACCCCAATTTCGCGAATTTCGCGCTGTTTTTCAGTACCGCAAAAGCGTGAATTTCGCGGTAAGTATTAAAAACGAACCGTGATAGGGTAATCCCCGCTACGAATCGTCGCATGTTGGTCGGGCGGGCGGGAACAATGCGTCGGGGAATTCCCGAAATTTTATTTGTTTACTCCGTGAAAGCGGGAAAAAATAATTATGAATACTTACTTACTACAATTAATGGTATTGAATTTAAAGACTTCAAAAGTTCTCATGTAGTGTGGATTTTTTTTTGCAATCTATACGAAGCAGAGAGCAGTATCGGCTGCTGGATACATTTGTAATAAAATTAAAAGTTCTTTAAATGATGATACAATTGATATTTTATGCTTTTTTCATATAAAAAATAAAGATTAGCGTTGTGTGTGATTAATTATAACTCATGGTAGGTAAGTTTTATTTTAACCCCCATTTAACGATTTACTAATTTCGCAATATCGCTTTCGCGGTATGTACGAAACAGCAATATCGCGGTATTGAATATACTGCGGACTGCGGTATTGCATGCTCTAGTAACAAGTACCTATACTTACGTATTTACATAATTATAATCATTAAAATATTCAATTCAATCCTCTAACTAAGTTCTATGAAGTTATAAGAACAAAAGAACAATATTCATTAAAATTATATTTTATAATGCAAATCTAACAAAACCGTTTCACTTGGCTTTTTCTTGTATAAAAAAAAACTTCTCACATAAAATAATAGTTTTAACTCTCATCAGTTATTAATAATTCAAAATACCAACCAACCGTGAGACACAGCTTCTAATTTCCTAAAAAAAACTAATTTTTGGGCGGTCGGGGGCGTCATATTGACAAAATGCCAATATAATTTATAGGCGGATAGGCGCCGGCGGGTTTCGGCCGTTTTTTGCGGATCCCTCCGCGCGATGTGAATGTGAACTCCGAATTGTCAGGTTTGTGATAACGTGCCCTTTTACACAGCAACCGCTTTTTAAGGGTTTTTTTTTGTGTTTTAGTGAAGGTTGGGTAACTGTAGGTACTGCGTAGTTATCTGTCGTGGATTTAGGCTAGTTTTGATCAAGCCAAAAAAGACAGGAAATACGTTTATTTGCGGTAAACATGACGCAAAAAAAGAACACAACGTAAAAATGAACAAGTTGGGGGAAAATATGCGTCACATCCACGCAAAACGGCCATCGCTCAGCATAATGCTACGACATCGCTACGCTAATCCAGCGCTGGTTTTCAGCGACAGCCGGTGTTGACGTGATGACGTCCTACTCTTTAAATACAAGACATGGGAATCAATGATGAATGATGATGAAGATGGACCCATGAAATGGCGAAGCCCGCAGGAAGCGAGAAGCACAGAACCGGTTGAAGTGGCGGTGCTTGGGGGAGGCCTATGTCCAACAGTCGACGTCTTTCGGCTGATATGATGATGGTGATAGGAATTAATGAATCAACTCAGCTTATCGCAGTCCGCAATGGACATAGGTAGGCCTCTCCCAGGCGGCGCCACAACACCCTGTCCTCCGCCTTCCACATCCAGTCTGCCCCAGCCACCTTTTTAAGGTTGTCGGTCCTTTTAACTGGGGGGCGTCCCAAACTACTATTGCCGAAGTTGCCGATACGTGCTTCACTTCAAGATTCGTCTGCTCCATCGGCCATCGGTCCTTCGACAAACATGGCCAGCCCACTGCCACTTCAGTAGAAATGGAAAAATGTGCAGGCAATACAATATCACTGAGTAGGTACATACCTAAATGACCCGATCCGTAGTAAACCAATATTTTAGGCGTAGGCATACATACCTACCTAACTGTACACTCTGAGAAAACTTAAATAGTTAAGTACAGACGCCAGCACGTCAAGCTACCCGAAACTGTCAAATTTTCCCAATCAACTTTGAACCTTATGCTTTAGCGATAAAGTTGAAGGTCTATTAAATAAATTTGACAGATTGTAGTAGCTTGATGTGCTGGCGTCTGTACCTACCTACTCTGCAAGAATTGAGCAACTCTCTCTGTTAGTAGCTTTCAGAGATAAGATGAGTGATTAGGTACATGCCGAAGATTCCTCACTGCTCTCGATGTCACCTTCATGTAAAAAATGCATGCTAAAAGACACGCATGCACATGCTGAAGGATACCTCACTGCGATACATCGCGGGCTGCTTGGGGATTTACCTCGATGCCTGGCATGTGCGTGGGACATTTTGGGAAAGGGACATTCTGAGCCTGAACGACGGTAGCATGCATTTGTTTTACATGGAGATGGAGGTGATATCGAGGTAGCGAGGTAAACCGCGATCGCAAGGAATCGCAGTGAGGCATCTCCGGCATGTAATTACCCTTAGACGTCAAAAGCTTTACCAAAACCACAGCAGACATCAAATTCGGCTAAAAATGCTATAAAACAAAACCTCGATATCTAAACTGCGGGGGTAACACCCTATCGGCAGTGGGTTTAATTTTGACAGCTCAACAACATTCATTGCGTTATTTACGTTGTTGAGCCTTGCGCAGGCAAATTGTTCTAACATATGAAGCAACGGATTAGCAATATCCTTCAAAATGATTCAGATTTATACTTATTGATTGATAGTGTGTTACGCAATTAGGGTGCTGTTCTAAATATAGGTATTTCTCATTCATTTTTTCTACGTAACGGACACATACTAGTAAAACCCCAAATCGATTAAATATCGATGTAATAAAATTTCTTAGAACCCGCCAAATCGATTGGAGCAATGATTTTATTTTATTCGTGGCCGCCACATCATCGCGCGGCAATTAATTGAATGAAACCGAACGGGAACATTAAACTGTGCACATGTACCGGCCACTGATAACGCTGAGAAAGATCATAATGTACAGTGGCGGACACAGTGAGGCGCCCAGCGAGAATATTTTTGGTGCGAGAGAACGTATATGCAAGCTAAGTATTTATATAAAGTCTTTATAACATCGGAATATGTTTTCAATGTTTTGCTTTTAAACTGCATATAATAGAAGAGTCCTCCAGACCGAATTTCGACCATGGCGGCCAATCTCAGTGGAGACAAGCCATTGACACGGGAGATATTATACTGCACAAGTGTCTGCGCAAAGGGTACACCCTCTCTTCTCTCACTTGATTGTGATTGAAAGTGATTCGCAATTACGGTGCAGGTCCAATTAGAATGACGGCATCTACTACGTGTTTAATATCGAGAGGACTAAGACTACACATTCCTTGGGTGGTTATAAGCACAGAACAGCTATATCTGTTCTGTGGTTAAAAGCATCAGCTACAAGATAATTCTGAAGGAGATGTGATATTTTACCCATTAGTATTAGCAATAGGCTCGCCCCCTATTCCATGGGGCTTAAACATAACTGGCAAAATGGATTACAGGTGTGATGTTATGTTATGTTTAGTATTACTAACATTGCTGCCACAAACATTTTCCCAATCGTTCACCCCATTAGCTGTGTACTTCTCATGTCCGCCAGTGTACGGCGCGGCTGGAACAGGAGTCCCGGCGTCCAAATAAAAGCTAACGAGCGCGCGCACTGCACGGGGGCTTAGTAATGGTGTACACGCACACGACATACTGGAATAAGAGAGAATTTTGGATGAGTAATAATTTTTACAGTAGGTACTTACGTAGTGTAAACTATTGAAAGGCTAAACACAATACTGCAGACTTGTTCAGGAGCTTTTGCTAAAAATATTGATACCTAGGTTCATCTGCAACCGTTTAGAATGCAAGCCAGCCCCAACATAATGCGAAAACGCTAGGCAGATCGATTGATTTCGTATCTACTTCTCCATTTTAGCATGTGTCTCATAGTTACCGGTGGTGGCCTAGTGGTAACGACCCCGACTTACGAGTTGTAGGTCATGGGTTCGAAATTAGGAAGCCGCACTCAAAACGGTGAAGGCAAACATCGTGAGGAAACAGACTTGTCCTAGAACCAAAAATTCGAAGACATATATGTGATATCTACCAACCCGGACTGGGCCCACGTGGGCCGCATAGATTACAGCCACAGAAATCTAATTATTTCGATATCTGTGATTACAGCCTAGTCCCTCTCGAAGAGAGAAAGAAGGCCTGTTTCTCAGCAGTGGGAACATTATAGGCTGATTATTCTCATAGTTAGGTGTACTCTGGTTCATTGTAATAAACAAACGTTATGCTCAATGACGAAAGAGAAATCTTTTAACAAACTTCAAAAATCAATTCGTCTGGGTATTTTTTAATAAATCAAGTAAGTAGGTACTGCACTCAAAATATTAATTCAACGTCTCTGACCAATGCCGCATTGAGGTGTACTCTCTGGTGGCATGGCATCGGTCTATCGGACCAGATCACCTTCCACCCGCGATAACCTTAAAAGCAGCACAATATTAATACATCAAACGCCCACGTGCGCCCGCGCAGCCGCGCG
Organism: Hydraecia micacea; assembly: GCA_914767645.1. Taxonomy (NCBI): domain Eukaryota; kingdom Metazoa; phylum Arthropoda; class Insecta; order Lepidoptera; family Noctuidae; genus Hydraecia; species Hydraecia micacea. The sequence continues at coordinate 5,905,423 of OU611798.1, forward strand.
TACGTGTGCCGTAATGTTCTGAAGCAGACTCATTTGGGAGATTTCGATACTGATTTGTTTCAGATTTGCGAGGAGAATGAAATAATTTGTGTAATTTAGTTAATAGGGACGGGGGTAGATATAAATAACTGTATAAATGCTTTTTTGAGAATAACCTTGGTCGAACCAATTAGTCTTTTTTAGAGAAGAATAATTTCAACCCCAGGAATACTTACATAATTATAATAAATGATAAAACATTTTATTTCTGTAAGTAGGCTTGTACACATACACTTTTACACGTCAATCATATTTTAAAAGCTAGATAGGGTCGGCGTTTTCTATCTGACAAGGTGTTCTGAGAAGAAAGGCCGCCACAAACTCAGAGGTCACAGTCTCATAATAAGTCCAAACAATCTTGGTCAGATTATGTGAAGACCTTGTAGATTGGTGAATACTTAATTGTTGTTCTATTCTACTTATGATTTTGGTATATCTAGCGGCCCGCCCCAGCTTCGCACGGATATTTTTTTTGTCATTTCCGAAATTTTCTTTCATACAAACTTTGTCCTGGCAATACCGAACACAACAAAAAAGAATTACTTATCCAATTTAGTGCAATCGTCTGGAAGTTATGCGCGTACATACATTTCGGCGATTCTTTTTTATTTATATAAATATATATGTAAGGTTGAGAGTTTTATGGATGACATTGCTCGTTGAACTGAGATTAATAAGTTAAGACGGTTCCGTATTGTAACAACTGTTGTTGAAGGATTAAACAGATTACTTACAAGCTCTTTGCACCCAGTCGTTTCTTTTCATCCTCATTTACATTGAAATAAGATCAATGAAACACTTCAATCAGCCGCATCTGGCTAGTCTGGGAGTGGACTTTAAAACCTACCTACTGAGTTTGCATCGATACCAGTAGGTAAGTATCTACCTATCGATAAAAAATAAGTAAAAAATAAAAAGTAATTGGTGGTAAAACGTGAAAATAACAAGATCTGTTTTTTTTTCAGGCGCACATGCCAGAAAAAAGCAGTTCAAGAAGGTAAAAAGATTTTATTGCACATTTTACCACCAATTAAATCACACATCATCAAAAAGTAACACTCAAACAACACTAAAAAGTAAATAAAAATGCTTTTTAAGTCAGCCTTAAAAATAATACGACCTGTCAAACCCTCAAATGCCGCACGCTAAAAGTTTGCAAAAAAAAAATCAGTTTCCCAAATTCTTTTTACAAAAAATAATTTTGAAAACTGTTCTTTTTTTCCTCAAATCGCGCACGCTTAGCATATAAAAGCTTTTAGTGAAGAACAGGTGGCGATCCGACATTCCCATAGAGCATAGACGTGGGCACCATGGATGCAGGTCCCATGGACACGTGTAGGATCAATATCTTATCGGCTTGGCGCCGGCGCTTGCGAGGGACGCGTTAGGGATGCGGGGAGGTAGACTTGCGGTTTTCGAGCGTTTGAAACGCCTAGTTTATTGATTTTAAGATTTCAGCTATCATAGGAGTAGTGACTAGAGGGAAAGAGACTAGACTAATGCCGAAAATTCAAAATCCTTTAAACGTTACTTAGTACGTGCTTTGACATAGACATGTTCCTGTCTCCATCTTGCACTTGTACAGACGCCAGCAGCAATCTACTAAAATCTATCATATTTCTTTAATAGATTTCAACCTTATCGCTAAAGCATTAGGTTCAAGGTAGATTGGGAAAATTTTGTGTGACTGGGATAGGAATAAACGCTTTGTCAAAGTACGTGTCAAGTAAGGTTTTTAAATGTAGATCTCAGCCTATCTTCAGGTGGTTAAGAATGTTTTGATATGAAGAGTTTACCTTTCTCATTTGTTAGGATTAGGACACATGGTAACAACTACGTTCAGTTCTTACCATACATGGTAAGCAACGTAATTTTTTCAGAGTCCGAGTAAAGGTAAGTGGCAGCTAGCCTTGTATCTATGAATTACTTAAGGACATCGAAAAATATGTGTGTACCAAAATAAAGCAGCCTTATTCAAGCCTTATTCATCGAAAGGGAAGGCAGAGCCGTGTTATGGTACACCTACATTTTGCCAGTAATGTTTGAATGCCTGTTTTCACTAACATCAGGTGACACCCAAATATAAGTTCAATGTTGGATTCTCAACGCTCGGCTCAGCGCTGGGAGTTGAAAATTCAACAGTACAATAATATTTAGAGGTTAATTGTTGTAATGTGTAGGTAGGTGTTTCCTAGTGGTAGTGGAACCGCGACATAGGACCTATTTTATAAGGGGTGACTCTATCCGGGCCCAAATCCAGACTCCGGGCTGCTGCTGACAAATTTCTAACGGCCAGGATAAGGGTATCGAAGTTCATAATCAGTAGTCACGCTTGCAGTAGTGTATCCAAAAACAAAAACTAATCATGCGTCCGAAACGCCGCGTTTCAAACGCTCGTCTGAACCAACCAACCCTCATTCGCCGCGGTATGGTAGCAATTCAGATAAAAACGATCCCAACAAATTGAACTGAAAAAATACTGAAACATTCAGGAGATAGACACTTTCTGTTTTATGTTTGTTTTTTTTTTTAACATTTATGTAAAACTTTATGGGGCGGCTTTTATTATGATGGATGTGGTTAATAGAGCTTTAAATAATTTTAGTATCTTGTTCTGATAATGTTATAAGCTTTAAAAATACTGTTTAGTGTGGGATTGTCACTTATTGATTGAAATAATGTCTAATAAAAGGTTTTGTAATTGCAAAGTAGGTGTGCAATTGTGCATGATTCCATGTTACCATCGCGGGTAGAACCTGGATGATGCTGGCACGTGGCGTGGGGAATGGCACTTGAAAAGAGAGGTGTATATGCTCAGCAGTGGGTCAAGTCGGGCTGTGGTCGCTGTGGATGACGATGATGATGCAAGATTCTAGAATTAACTATCTGATAACAAAATGCAAAGTTTGACATAGAGTATTGCAAAGAAAAACTTCACTATCGGAAAATAATTAAAAGTACTTATTGAATACCCGAAGTGATTTTGTTTTTAAGGGTGTTACAAGAATAGGATTCTTTGATTCAGAAGTTACTAAAATTTCAACTCCGTAGGATATGAGGAAGTAGTTTTAATTCAGCTTGTAAGATTTTACCAATACATAGGTACTAAGGAAAAAGGAAGGGGACAACGGGACAATATAGGCTAAAATAAAATAAAGAAATATTACTAACTAACTGACAAGGCAAATTAAATAAAAGCTTGTAAAAAGGAAACACACAAATAAAGTAGACAATTTTATTTACAAAACAGTCCTTAAAATCGATTTAATACTTTGGCATAGCATCGTAATACCTACGACATTGCACAGGCATGCACAAATAGTCACTAAAACTAGACAATAACAAAATTAATACTAAAAATAATATAATACTCTTTGGCAATCAGTCTAAATGGCGCAGTCGTTTTAACAAAAAATATCAACAAACAAAATTCAATGGGAAATACTTTTTGATTTCCGGCTCCTCATACATATCCTTACGATCATTAACTAACATATTTTCAGTCGAGTATATAGTTTGCATTTCAGATGTCGTACCTACATTATCTATATTCACTTGTTTATTAAAATATTTCTCGTTTTGGTTGTCATATGCTAGGCTATCGTCGAAGTAGATTGTGGAGCTTAGTTGATCACTGGAGTAAGACTTGTCCTGGTCATATCTGGTCTCTTTGTAGGCGTCATAGCTTGGTGCTGGCTGCTGAGTTTCTCTGTTCTCCGGCTTGTACATCTTTCTGCCGTTCAGGGGTTTGCTAGGCTTTGCATCAGTGGAGGTGGACACTTCAGGCGACTTGATCCTTTTGCTCTTGTATCTTCTATTCTGGAACCAGATCTTGACCTGTGTGGGTGACAGGTTGAGGGTGACGGCTAGTTGTTCTCTCTCAGGGGCTGTGAGGTACCGCTGGTTTCTGAAGCGTACTTCTAAGGCATGGACCTGGGTCTGTGAGAAGAGGATTCGAGGTTTCCGCTTGGCACTCTTGTCTTTTCTGTCATGTTTGGTGTCGCAGGTAGGCGTTTCTGTTAACAAAGAGATAAAAATTGGTTACAATCATGTTGTTTAAAGCATTCAACGAGGGACTTGGGACATAAACAGGGCATAATCATTTTACAGGAGTCGTTGCAGTCAAATATATCCCTAATTGGACAGATGTCGTGAATAAAACTGCGCGTAATCAGAACCTGGAAAACATATTTACGATTAAAATTGGGTTCAAAAGGTGAAACTTACTGTTAATCTTCCTACACAGGCCAGTAGTTTTCTCCTCCGGCGGAAACTGGATGCAGACACTCTTCTCAACGCCACCTCTCTTTGCCACCAATGAGTTTGTAGGTAGAGGCACTCTTTCTTCATTGTCCACTTTCAAAGATGCTTCCGTCGATACGTGAGGTCCAGGAACCCCTTCACTGTACTGGTCGTAGTTCTGGTGATACAAGTTATGGCAGTAAGGGTTGTAACTGTAGTATTCGTCTATCTTGTGGTCGTGGTACACATCCTGGTTCCAATAAGGCTCAATATTCGCAGGCACGGGGACGTTAGGGTATACTTGAGCAAGATACTCCGGTGGGCAATAACCCTGGCTCTGATACACCTGTTCGTACTCGTAGCCTCTTCGATCCCTCTCGTTGTACTTCCAAGCCTCGTTCCTGTCATAACTGTAGTTCGGTTGATTGATGTTCAGTATATCTTTCACGGAAAATGGCGTCGTCAGGCTCTGATTGATCTGTCCCTCCTCTAATTTCACTCGAAAGTTTTTCTGATCATAGATATAGTCCTTATTTTCTAATTGTTTTTCTTTCTCCAAGTAAGTGACGTCCACGAATTGATAGAAGTCGTTTTTGCATTCGTTGTAATTATGTTTCAAGTTATTATTGTTGTAAGAAGTCGAAACTTCGTTGTGTTGTTCGTAGTTCTCCATTTTTCTGACACTGTCACTTCATTAGTCACTTTTGGTTTTTACTAATTGTTTTACAGCCGAGTGGTAATTAAGCTGTGGTTTTAAAGGCAAGCGATGGAAGACTGATGGTGTATAGATTGGCGGCCGAAGCCAATCCACGATGCCTAGTGTGTTGTGGGCGGGGCGATGGAGTTGCCTCGATCTCCTTTTAACAAGTGAAGGGCTCGTATAGCGTTGTCCTTTTCGTCTGCGGTGAGGAGTGTTTACTACGGAGTGTAAATAAAGCGGATGATTTCATTTCGGAGTTGAGATGCTCTTTGATTTTGCTAATGACTTAATTATGTTGGTTTTGAAAAAAGTGTGAGATCAAGTTTTGGATTGATGAAGTTTTACTCAGGGTGCTTTTTATTAGACTGTTATTCAAATGTGATAATTAAATCTTTCTCGTTTTTTTTTAAATATTTAACTATTTGCTCTTAGCGTAAAAATGAAGGAGCGCCATCTTTTCATACCGATACCATTTAAGGAGATTTATTTATTTCTAAATAAATGCAGCCCGTAGATATTCTAAATACTTACCTACATTGATATTTGGGTTCGGTACTCACACCAATTTAAAAAGTGGTTCATGAATGTATAATTATATTTTTTTCTTTTTAATTATTTTTAATAAGTATATACCTAAGTAGATCTGTTTAGCAGGTAATATGTGGATAGCGTTGTGAGTAGTGTATTTGTTACCTCTATTATTAAGTTCTAACCTATTTTTATACTTATTATTACACTACTGTTTGTCCCTAAATAAACAAATAAATAAGTAAAAATAATATTTTAAATTATTATTTTCTTTATTTCTTCTTCATTATAACGTGCCACAGTAATCAGTATTTTTTAAGCGATAACTATTTTACTAAAATTAAGATATTTTGACAAACGTATAAAATTAGGTATCGAAATAAAAATTCTCTGATATATTGCATCTACTATAACCACTTTAGACTTTTTAATGGAAATATTCCTTTGGAAACATTTGACCACCAAAAAAATCTGTCGTGTGTAGTTATTTTTACAAAATAAATACATTTTAATTGCTCCAAATAAAATAATCATCACCCTAAAATAAACTATACTCCAATAATTATCAACAATATCAATCTTTATCGTTTGTTAGTGTAAGTTGGAGGTGTTAAAACAATTGTTTACGCCCGAGTGTCGGCACTCGAAGCACGGTAAGATTACATTACCGAGCTCGAAGGTTATCGAGGCTGCGGCTCTCTTTAGCCGCGGATATTGGTCATGGTCGATGACAGGCAACCATAGATATCCGTGCAGGCAACCCACGTAGGCCGTAACGACATTTTTTTGGGTGACTCAACTTACGTGAGCATTTTGGGATTAAGTTAGGTTTAAGTTAGAGGCAAATTGTTTAGAATAAGAATTATTTATTTGCTGAAATACAGGTTTTACGAAATGTAAAAATTGGTAGTTCATCTCCGTAATTTGCCTACCATGCAAATACCTACTTTGGTACTTATTTTAGTGTAAGTTTTGATAGAAGTTTAGAAATTACAACTTTGGTAAAGAAACAAACCTAAGTTGATGACAGGCTACAAATTTTTTTTTGGGTTTGGTGATGTTGGAAAGAAATTGTTAAAGTGTGGAGTTTTAATACTAGATGTTAGGAAATTGTTACAGCTAATATTGAAATAAAGCAAACTAAATTGTTTTCTGAAACAAGCTAAATCTCTTAGTAAGTAGGTACTTATCTTTTTTAAAAACACGTGTTTGTGATAAAAATAAGTTTTTTCTTTCTTCTTTATTTAAGTAGGTGGTACTAGCAGCGCCCTGCGGTTTCACCCGCATAAGTCTCAATCCCGTGGGAATATCGGGACAAAAAGTATCCTATGTCCTTTCCCGGGACTCAAACTATCTCTATACCAAATTAGAGGTAACAGACAGACAGACAGACAGACACATGAGACACACTTTCGCATTAATAATATTAGTATGGTATGGATGGATATGCACGCTATTAGGTTTTCCTTTTTCGAAAGCGAAATAAATAATTATGTATGTTTAAAATAGATAATTTTAAAAGCATTCCTGCTAGTCTAGTTAAAGTTTAAGTCCTTCAATTGATTACCCATTTACCTACGGAAATAAAAATTATGCATACCTAAGCATATTCGCCTATAATTTTCCCACTGCTGGGACACATGCCTCCTCTCTGTGAGAGAGAGTGGGCCGTAATCCACCACGCGAGTCCAGTACGGGCTGGTAGATGATAAAAATTATAACAAAACTTAATATTTTTTTCCATGCCTGAAAAGCTCAATGCTCCATAGAAACACTTCTTACTATTTACTATCGAAGTAGTTTCGGGCCTGTGCACACCACGTTTTTTAAACGCGCCGTTATCGCGCGTTTCAGAAACGTGCGTCGACGACGCGCTTTTATCCTACAGAATGTCTACAGGCTGCGTCTGACTCGCGTGCGTATCGCGTCTGTATAGCCACAAACGCGCGTCAACGGCGCGTTTAAAAAACGTGGTGTGCACAGGCCCTTAGTTTTATTACGAAATTAACGCCACTAAAATCAGCACCGACTACTGTTGTACTGGAATGAGACATAAAACTTTTACAACTTCCAATTTTTTTTACGTAAATGTATCACTGTCGGACTCGCGTCAGACTCGTAAAAACTTGCCTTCTTCCGCATAGAGGAGTAACGTGAAACTTTTGTACAATTCTGTAACTTGAACTGTTGAATGAAACAAAGGAGATATTATTGTTTTTTTGTTCAGGTTTGAATGAGTATAATACAAAAAAATAATACTAATAAATCGTCCTCTTTGGGGTTGATTTGTATTTAGGATGGTTAAATCAGAATCTTTTTTGTAAAGATGCAGTATAAACAGCCTATAATGTTCCCACTGCTGGGACACAGGCCTTCTCTCTGTGATGGAGTGAGCTATGATCTACCACGCGGGCCCAGTGCGGGTTGGTAGCTATGTCACATGTCTTCGATTTCTTTTATTCTAGGACATGCCAGTTTCCTCACGGTATTTGCCTTCGCCGTTTCAACAGCAGTGGTGATGAAATAATTTACACAAAGTAAAGCGCCTGTCTGGGTTCGAACCTATGACGTATAACTCGTAAGTCGCGGCCGTTACCACTGGGCCACCACTGCTCAGTTTTAAAAATGATCTTCGCCATTGTAAAGATGATTTTGATGGAAATGAATCTAGGCGTTAATTAGGTTTTTTTTAAGGTTCTAGCGTCGTTTCCCCATAAACGTTTACCCGGTTACCAAACTTCTTCCTTTCACTGAATTTCAGACTAAGACCTCACAGAACATAATTAATCTAGACGGACGTCAGACCATGCATAGTGAAGGGTCTCGTACGTCGCGTCGTACGGTCGTCGGGATGAATATTAACGCATGCTCAGTATTGATTTTAACGGTCGCAAAAATAAGTTTGTATTTAATACAAAAACTTTGTTGGGTTCAGAAAACACCAACAAGATATATAAAAAAAAAACTAGTAATTCATTATGAGCCTTAGCGCTAGATTTTTACACAATCCCCGGGCACACTATTATTTCCTGAGTCGCGGGGTTCTGTCTCTTAAATTCCGAAGTAAGGCAGACATGTTCACAATACAGGGTTACTTGTAATTTTGTCAGGAGTTGATAGGGGGGGCCAAAATGCAACAAATTGAACCCCCATAAGTATTGCCGAAATCCAATAGTTTTTGAGATAGGTATTTGAATTTTAAGGGTTTTACGATATCATTTCAAGTTAAAAAAAAACTACATATTGAATTAGTACCATTGAAACATGATATTGTACCTGGCACTTCAATTAGGTATGAACATAATTAAAAGTTCTTAACTACCTACTTGGTACCTAAGACTGGTTGTCAGACTTTCGGGCTTCTGACTACCCGTAGCGGCTGTCAAAGATCCACAAATGACAGCCGAGACCAACGGCTTAACGTGCTCGCGTTCCGAGGCACGGAGGGGTCTTGGTATCTGTAGATGGTCACCCATCAACGGACCTACCGCAGCAAGCGATCGACGGCTGTTATTACTTAGCTACAAGCCTCTACCCATAACTCAAAAACTATCAACTTAAATAGCAAAATAACTCAAAATCATAGTAGGTAATCTTTTTACTAATTTCACGACCTGCTACACCCGCACCGTTGGTTAGAGGTGCTAAAAATATCTATAACTTCTTTCCATTTTTTATCGAAATAGTGCTAATAGTCTCCGAGTAAAATGGCTGTGAAAAATCCGGACGGACGGAGAGACTGACAGACAGACATGACGAAATTATAAGGGTTCCGTTTTTGTAATTTGTTTACAGAACCATAAAAAACATTCAAGCTATGACGCACCAGCATCTTGCCAGTCGCCAAAGCTGGATCTACAGGTCTACTCGCTTTGGCGGCTGTCGCTGGGGCTCTGTCTCGTATAAGGTCTTAGCATTATGCTGAGCGATGGCCGTTTTGCGTGAATGTAACGCATATTTTCCCCCAAATGTATTTTTTTTGTGTTTGTGTTCTTTCTCTGCGTCACTTTTAATCTCACCGGTTGGTTGCATAAAATGTCAATAATTTTAAGTATGATGAAATCAACTGAATAGCCCTATAAATAGCCAAGCATGTTCGGTAAGTACCTAAATCCACTGCTCGAACCAACTGAACAATCAAAAGGGGCGGGACAAGCTAGGGGTGGCTATGATAGTATGATTTATGAAAATGTAAATGTAATTAGAGCTGATTGTCGAGCAAACAGGCGGTGTGTGTGCGCAGACATTACGCTCGACGCATGATGCTCGTCGGATCAACCGACCATGACCTTATGTCCGAGGGTAATTACATTATTATGTCATGCCTGATTTGTGATGTTAATTATAATATGTTCAGTTATGCTACGGCTTCCATTTTTAAATCTTAAAGGAAGCTGCCACTGCGGCCAGCTAGTTCCAGGTCCTCTTATCCCTTTTGTTGACTGTACATTGAACCATGTACTGCACTCTAATTGCGTAACACACCATCAATCACAAACTGAATTATTTTGAAGGAAGCAATATTCTTCAAAATATTACAAAAGAGATAAGTATGCAGGATCGTCGGATATAGTTTAAGTTTAATAAGAAACCGATGGATGTTGTCGACTGATATTTAATTTGATAAATGAGCTGTTTGTTTTCTATTATTACAATTAAATTTTATTCGAGAACATCCATTGGCTTCTTGTTAAACTTCAACTATATCCGACGATCCTGCAGGTACTTATCTATTTTGTTGACAGTACCTAGTTTAGATGCTTCTGCACATTCAGATAGAATAACGTGCAGCATGCTTGACAAACGTTGTTATATGTACCTACCTACCTACTTATAACGAGCATGTTGTCCATAAATGAATGTTTAGATGGATTGAAAATAATCTAGATTTAAAATTATTTGTCAATGTTCATCTTTTGATTGAGTAATTATGATTATAGACCCGAGTAATTCTGTTAGAAATGATTGTACCTATACCAAAATGCTCAACATTAAGTAAAGGCCTCTGTCTTAAAGCTTAAAGCTTTGGTGAACAGAAAAAATAAAATGTTGTTTTTGTGTGTTTTTAGCAATATCATAACTTAGTCCTTAATGAGCCCTCACTGATGATAAGTAAGAGAAAATTGACCATAAATAAGCTTTACAAAATATTTCAAGTTGTTGCATGTGAACATTTCAAGAAGTTGCTAAAAAGCGTTCACTAGCCAAACTGTCAACATTCTTGTAATAAAGTAGCAAGTTTACGATGTAGATACGTACTTATGGCTAAGTCAAGTGGTCTACTTAATTCGTTGACATTTTTTCAGCAAAAAGAGTGTTTTGAACCCCCGGCGAGTGGGCGACGACGCGCGACGTGGACTTACAAAATATTTAAAACTAGTTCTGCCCGCGACTTCTTTCGAGTGAAATTTCTTGTTCCCCCCTTCTCCCGACCCACCCCGTCGCAACGCATCCCCCCTGGCCGCCCTTTTACTTACTTAGTTTTTTTTTTTTTCTTTTTCTTCGCCTCCAAAGGGTCATAGCGTGATGTTAAAGAGCCTATAGCCTTCCTCGAGAATAGAAGAGAGATGGTTAGCGCGTTAAGAATCAAAAAAACTCTTCAGTTTTATTATTGGTCATCATCTGCCTGCCTTTTCCCAACTATGTTGGGGTCAGCTTCCAGTCTAAGCGGATGCAGCTGAATACCGGTATTTTACATGGAGCGACCGTTTATCTGACCTCCATAACCCAGTTACTGGGTAATGCGATACTCCTTCCTTGGTAAGACTGGTTGTCAGACTTTCGGGCTTCTGACTACCCGTATAGACTGTCAAAGATCTACGAATGATAACGTGCTTTCCGAGGCAAGGAGGGGTCTCGAGTCGGGAAGTAAAGATGGTCACCCATCTACAGACTAACCGTTATGTTAATCCTAGTACTTGTAACTTACTCGTGTCGCCATTATTCCTCAAAGGGATTTGCACTAAGCCAACAACGGATTCAGTACCTACCATGCCAATACGTTCACGACGCGTCATTCCTGCACTCAATCAAGTCAGCCTACTTATCGCAATCCACTGCTGGATATAGATAGACCTCTCCCTGGTTGCGCCATAACAGCCGGTTTTCTGACTTCCGCATCGGTCCATCCAGCTCGCGGACGACGTCTCAGCCCCCTTCTACTTATTTTTGGCTAAATATCTCAGTTTAGTTTTATTTTCTTTCTGCACAATTATTATCTGTCATAATTTTTTTTTTCTACATGTAAATCGCTGCTCATTTCACAAATATTGATTAAAATGTTCACAAAAATACTGTTGCAAACTACAAACTTACTGTGACATCTATTGTCGAGTAGCAGAACTAAGTTTTAACTGTTTGCAGCGCCATCTATGTTAGTAATATGCTGATTACCTTGCTTCGTAAATATCGTTTGCTTAGTTTGTCTATAAACTAAAAGGTGGCGCTATATACAATTATTATGTTTTCTGAAAAGCCCAATAGAGAGCGTCATAGTACTCATCAAAATGATTTATATATTATATTTGGAAAACCTTCCAATAATAATAAATTCATGGGGATACCAAATTACGAAATATGATATTATTGTTGCTTCACCTGAATTGGAAAGACCAAGTAGTATACGGGGATTTTCTAACGAAATACAATCAGCATAATAATATAGATAATCCTACCTACTATCTAGCTAGATAGGATTATCTCAGTGCCTTATTTTTATCTACCCAACCAGCATTGTTGCAATGTTGGTATGAATCACAATAATTTCAAACTAAACAAATAAGTGTATCAGATTAATTAGTAATTAATTGACTAATCATGTGCCGCGACCGCACGCGCGTTACTTTTCGCCGAATCATCGCGCCTATCTCAAAGACGATCGCCGAATCGATTCACCCGAGCCTAATAATCGAATAATAATCGTATAAGCCGAATTATTCGATTGTTCTAAGCCTTCATCTCTGTGGGTGGGCAATCGATTGCTCGCTAAGATTACTAAATGGGTAATTCTACGTCACGTTCTGTGTACTAACAAATAATCATGTTCTTGTGTTTGGTGGAGTTATTACTGATTTTCTTTGTTTTTTTTTTATACGGAATCGTCATAGAAACTAATCCATTAAATATTTATTATTATAGAGCTTATTTTACAGCGGTAAACAAATATCTATGGGCGCCGGCAAGTTTATTTTCAGGGGCGTGCATCTTCAGCTCAACGAAGCAGGCTCGATCATTTTTGCATTTCACCATGATGTAGTGGATTTGTTAGGTTATCGTGCGTCCATATACAAGGCGTCACTTTGTCGACTCGATTTTCAGAAATAGGAGTTCTGTACTTTGTTGACTAATGCACAAAAGGTTTAGAATCGAGAGATTGCAGAATACAATCGAAAATTTTAGGATCTCGCCCCAAATAGGTTGAGTTCGCTATTATTCTATTAGGCGTAGGTATTCGGATATTTTTAGTTCTGAATGTTTTTACACCTATAGGTATTTTATTTTGAAGCCAGGGAGGTGCAAGTGCACCCTCTTGCACCCGCTCCCGGCGCCCATGCAAATATCTACTTACTTTCATTCGGAATATAAAATGATAAGTAGGCACCATAGTACAGAGGATATGGTAGGTAGTGATGATGTGAAAATTTTCCTGTCACAAGCCGTGTCCGCGATAGGATTTCCCCTCGGCAAAAATGACGAACTTCCACATAAACTTTCATCCCCTATTTAGTTTTATAGTGTTCAACAGAGACCCGAAATACAGACTATCTAGTTTGGGGTAGTTTGGGGCTCACTAGCAAATAACATATTGTAACCTAGCTGTAGGTAGTATTTTAAGCTACTCATGTCGTCTTAACTTGCTGTTGACCAGTGAACCTGCTTACTGTATTACCTGGACAATAAATATTTTCTATTTTTCTAACAATCCTTCTTTAGGTAGTGTTCACTTTCTAAATAAGTAACTGGAACTCTTGTGCAAAATTTCATGCTTATAGTCCCAGCAGTTCATCATGCGTGTGCGTGTGTGTGTTCATCATGTGTGTGTGTATGTGTGTGTGTGTGTGTGTAATGTGTGTGTATTGTTCATGTTTTTCAGTGAATGAAATGATGATGTCTCGCAAATACAATGGTGAGCACCACGTAGGTACATACGCCAGCACATCAAGCTACTACAATCTGTCAAAATAGATTTTCAACGTTATTACTAAAGCATTCGGTTCAAAGTTGATTGGGAAAATTAGACAGATTCGGGTAGCTTGATGTGCTGGCGTCTGTACCTACTACCTACTCCCAATGCCACGTGTAATAACATCATTTATAGCCCCCGCAAATCACCAAAGCTATTGGTATATAACACAAGGCAAATGTCTTTTATTTAATCAAGTAATCGAGCTTAGAAAAGGTTTCTTAACATAACTTATTCTTACATTATCTTTGCCTATCATAGACACAGCAAACTATAAAAAAAAATGATTTTTCTAAAACTTCACTGTGACTGATGGACTAATGTGACAGACAGACGTAAAGCTATTCAATTTATTTATTTACATAAAAAAGTAAATATTCATTTATGAGACAGTTAATTGTCTAGTGCGGGGATAACCCCTGGGAGTAGAACAATAAAAAGCGGACCGGAACCGGAGAAGTTAATGTGAAATATCTTGTAGATTGGCCTGGTATGTCCAGCCCGATGGCGAAGTTTTGTCATAGGCCATCACTACAAAGACATTACCCACTGTTACGAGGGATGATGTCCTATGCAATAATCTGGCCTACCTGCAGCATCACACAGCAGTATCTAGAACATGGGACAACCATTGCTAACGCGGACTGGGCACGTGCAGCGCGGTTCGGATTCTTCGGAGCGTTCTGCATGGCACCGGTCTTCTACAGCTGGATGAAATTTTCCAGTCGATTCTTCAAACGAAATGATCTTAGGACTGCAATTACCAGAGCAGCTATTGAGCAGTTCTCATACGGTCCTATGGCTCTATCATACTTCTTCTTTGGCATGAGCCTTCTCGAAATGAAGCCCATAGATGCTTGCATTCAAGAAGTTAGGGAGAAGTTCTGGCCGACTTACAAGCTGGGTGCTTTATATTGGCCGATAGTTCAGACGGTAAACTTTTATTTTATCTCTGAGAAGAACCGGCTTGTGTTTGTAAGTGCTGCTAGCTTCATTTGGACCGTATTTATGGCACACATGAAGTCTATTAAACCAGCGGGGTAATTTCGTAACACTAACAGCAGCAGTGGCTTTCATTTTGACAGTTCAACAACATTCATTGCGTTATTTACGTTGTTGAGCAGAATTTTTTTTCGAACATATGCAGCAATGGATTAGTAATATTCTCCAAAATGATTCAGATTGTGTTTGAAAGTGTGTTACGCAAGTAAAGTACAGATGCCATAACATTTATAGGATTTAGGTTGTAAGCCATTATGAGGGGCCCGTGGCTAAATAATAACAGCCGCACAGGTCGATTGATCAGGTTAAGCTACGCTTGCCGCGGTTGGTCTGTGGATGGGTGACCATCTTTACATACCGAGACCCCTCCGTGCCTCGGAAAGCACGTTAAGCCGTTGGTCCCGGCTGTCATTCGTGGATCTTTGACAGTCGTTACGGGTCGTCAGAAGCCCGAAAGTCTGACAACCAGTCTTACCAAGGGGTATCGTATTACCCAGTAACTGGGTTGTGGAGGTCCGATAGGCAGTCGCTCCATGTAAAATACTGGTATTCAGCTGCATCCGGTTAGACTGGAAGCCGACCCCAACATAGTTGGGAAAAGGCTAGGCAGATGATGATGAGGTTGTAAGCCATTATATTCAGTTCTAGGTAATATTGGATTTGAATTATATTATTACAGTTGAAGCTCGTTTTGTGTATTTTTTTGCTATCCTTATAACTTGATTGAGATGTTCCTCAAATATCTAAAATCTTAAATTCATTCTTTCATTTGCTGACAGATATGCACAGCCTAAACTATTACTAGCTCAGTCTAGAAACATGAAATGATGCGCAAGAGTTCCATTTGTAACGAAGGTGAGTAATAAGGAAGGATTTTTGAAAATTCATTAGTAACGTGGTTTTCTAAATAGAAGATGAAGGTTTGTATGGAATCTTGACATTTTGCCGATAGGAAATCCAATTGGGCGCACGGCTTGTTATTCAATTATTTCACACATTCTAACTTATCCAAGGAACGTAAAGCCAGCCTTATAAAAAAAAAACGTGGGCGGTCGGGGGACTCAGGAACGAAGTTTACACTCTCAAAATTATGAAAAATTATATTTTTTTTTATAACCACCATCTTGAATTTTCATTTTGACTTCGCTATCAGCTGTAGCGTCCTCGAAAACTATGAAACGGACATCCATGACGAAAAATTTGCAAAAATACATGTACTTTTAAGGTTGCGTAGCTCAAAAGGAAAAACGGAACCCTTATAAGATCACCTTCGTTGTCCGTCTGTCTGTCCGTCGGTCAAGACCTTTTTTCTCAGGAACGCGTGAAGTTGTCAAATTGAAATTAATACCAAATACTCAGGGCTGCAATCCCTTGAAGCAGTGAAAAAAATCAAACTTCTAAGTCAATGCAATCAAAAGATATGGACGTTTATGTTCCGGAATCAAAACCTATAGGGTCTTCGCGTTGACCTAAAATCATGGAATTTGGCAAGAACCAATGTCATGTAGCACAAGTAAAGGAAAAATACCGAAAACCGTAAATTTGTAGTTAAATAAAAAAAAACCCGTGATAAACTATTTACACAACCTACAAATTTGTACGGAACCCTCGGTGCGCGAGTCCGACTCGCACTTGACCAGTTTTTTTGAGAGATAAGGAATTCAAATCGAGGGGGCATAACAGTTTACCTACTAGTCGCGTTAAAGAACATCGTTCCAAAAATATCTCATAGGAATATTTTGAGAGTGTAAACATCAAATCACAACCTCTGCACAATTGGGCCTAAATCTGATCTTACAAAAGCCTACTAAACTACGTTATTTCGTAGATATACCTACATAATCTTCGAGTGTGGCTAACGATTCCATTCACCATCAATTTGGAAAGGGTCTAAAGAAGCATTCTTCATTTTTTGTCCAAAAAAGAGGACTTTATTATTAGAATTAATAATGTGAATGAATTTTTATTGGAACGGCTTTATTGGGCATTAATCATGTTTTGTCATCGAACGAAGTTAATGTGAGTAGAGTTTATAGTTCCACGGGGTTTTTTGTGATTTTGAATTCTTTGTCAAAAAGGTGTAGTAGCTCGATTATGGTTGTAAAAAAATATCGTGTGTGAAAAGGTAGTCATTTTCCCCGCTTCTCAGTAGCTTGAAATGGTTACTTATTGGAAAAAGTTATCAACTAAGTTACAAGTTGAAAGTATTAATCCAGCCAGACGGTACCTACTTTTCACGTTAAACTAAGAAAATACCTCCATATGACTAGAAGAGGACAGGGTGAATAATATAACAAAATAATTAGGTAGATTATTTATTTATTTATTATGCCACCTTAAATCTATAGTTACATATACATCTCCATACATTCTAATCATTTTCATTTTTTTTGTAAATTATTTTCTAATTATTAATTTTATTATTAGATATACCTATATATTATATTATACGTGATAATCGATACTGAGTCTATCTAAACCGCGGCACTTTGTCAAATAAAGTGTTGGGTGTGACTGTCCAGGATGCGCCGAGTGCTCGGTTCAGTTGAGTAACTGGCGGAACAAACTGCGCTACACGAGGAGGCTTCATGCATCCCAAATAAACAATAATAGAGATGATTGAATACCAACCGGTCTATTCTGTAAAAAATCCACCTGCATGTCGATTCTGTAAAAATCTCACCGTGAAAACTTGCGTGGAGTGAGCTGTCAGTGTCATCCCACTGATGCTAGGGATTGACCAAGCAAACATTTATAATTATAATCGAGATTTTAATCATATTTTTTATGTTAATTCTATTGAAAATTTTATATAATTTCAAAGCTAGTATTTTAGTGATCAAAACATTAATATTTTGTGGGGTTTTAAAATAAAATAGCAAAACAGAATCTTAGTCAGAAACTCAATGTTGTTTTTTTATATATTTTTTTCCCTAAACTAGTCCTTATAATTATGGCCTGAGGCGCGAGCGCGTCACGCACGAACAGTAAATAAAATAAAACATTCACGTTTAAAACAGCTAGACTGATGAAAATACGCATCGACATTATTTGTTTGTTATTATGAGCGATTGTAGATCAAGTCTAGAAAAGACTGCGACGATGTTCAGCGTTGGTAACCCAATCTATTCTATTAGAAGAGATAATTGTGTTAAGTTATCGAGTGCTAACGGCGTGCCTGGCTGACGGACCATAGAATTTAATCCCACATGGTTTGAGTGGCGCGATCACTTCACCCGATTCACGACATTAAATGTCGGGTTATGGGTTTACTTTTTGGGGTCACGTAGAAAATTTAAAAAAGCTTTGCTTACTGTAGGTACCGTGTGATATATCAAATGAAAGGCTTGTCGTGAGGGTCATAAATATATTTTTATAATAACAAAAAAAGTTAAGCAAATCTCTATTGAGAGATTTGCTTAACTTTTTATGACCAAATGTAAGTATGTACCTACGCAGTACGAGTATATTGATACTGCGTACATACTAACATTTGGTCATAGGTAGTCAAAACATGTTCGGGATGTTATATTCAATTTAAAGTTGGTATTTTTTAAAAGTTATGCTTAAAACAGTTGTTATAAAAATAAGATTTTTGGCATTTTCAATCTCAAGTAGCAGCCAAGGGGTTAATTGCAGACTTTCGCTGTAATAGTAAGAAATGCTCAAGATGTTATTCCCCATAAGAAAACAGTACTTTTCTTTTCTGGTCGGCACTTTAATTTTTGGGTACGTTATGAATTTATGAATGATGAGTTTATGCAATACAAACATATTTGCAGTTGATCAAATTAATTATGTGCATTTTGCATGCGTAAATATTCAACCCAACTACGGAACCTTTCAATGTGGTCCGATATAAACATGGTCAGTTTTTTAAATTTCTTTGGTAACCTACCACAAAAAAAAAACTATTTATTACTCAAGTAAACTAATAGAAACAAAAACTAACTAGCTCATACAACTAACAAAACATATTGAAATGTAAAGTGATTGCGGAATACCCAATTTATACAATTAATAATCATCATTCCCTATCTTTTGCTAAGCCTACCTAAAAAAATGTATACTGGGCATTCTGTAGCAAACTATTAGAAAGTATCAAAAATAAATAATTGTACAATAAATAAAAAAAAATTAAGCGGCGAGCGCATTCCGAAGATAAATATTCAAATATAGAAACAATTCGGCGCGAAGTTCAATAAATGACTATTATGGTCAAAGGTCCTCAGGTAGGTATTGACTCAGTTTCAATATAATGTCCAAAAAACTATTAAAATTACATTAAAAAGCATAATTCATTATTATTAACAATGCTTATTGTTTTTAATGTTTAAAATAATTTTATTTCAATTTCCGAGTATCGATTTCCGATATTCGACATATTAATTACCCGAGTCAATCGAAATAAAAAAAAAATCGTTTAGCATTATCGCTTTCGCACATCATTACGATAAAAAAAAACAATAATGGACGGCGATTTTGAACACAAATTGAGTAGTGGTAATGAATAATAAGTGTTATTGGACCTGTGTTTTAATATTACGTTAAAATTTGGGCATTTTCGTGTCGTTCATAATATTTTCAATAATATTTGTCTCATTTTAAATCTTATCTACATGTGTGTGTGTGAAATTTGTGAAAAGTAAAATTGTAAACACGCACGATTGGCGCGAAACTTCGACATTAGATATCAAAAAAATTCATTACCACTACTTATTTAACTTGGACAATGGATGAACTCTTCAAATAATTAAATGATGTATTATTCACTCCCCATGCCATGTGGTGGAGTTTGAATGTTCGAAGTCCCCAAATTTTATGTTTTTTAGCCTCGACCTGTTAGATGATTTGCGTCTAGCGCGCATGCGCGGCGTGACTCACGGCGTGAGTCTCACGCCGCGCATGCGCGTGAATTATGGCTCGTTCCGAATTAAGCCATCATCACCCACAGCGCTCACTTGGATATTAAAAAAAAATTGTTTGATACCTAACGCGCATGCGCGGCGGGAGTTATGGCTCGGCACAGCGCTCACATAAGTAATTAGCGTTCCGATTTAGATAAATCACTATTATGGCAGCTAAACTATATTCACTTGAATAGGTACTTGTTACGCAAGGCCAACCTTAATAGATCGCTGCATCGGCATACATGCATACACATTGCACACGGCACCTACGGGCACGAAACGCAAGCTCAGCATGGCGTGACCAATTGACGTCAATCGAACCTTTCCATAGAAACTTAGAAACGTGGAGCGGCACTTTTGCATCTGACATCGATCAATTGACACTTTAGTATAATTAGTCGTAATTTCAATACTTTGTAATACAGTAATAAATTAGTTTATTAAAATAAATTTGCATTTTTTTGGATCCTCCGGCCGCACCCATCGTAATTGGCGCAGTCGGTAGGATAGTCCAGTAAATTCAGTGAATCGTTCACCGACAACGGGCTATTCGAACCTACGGGTGTGCGGCTACGGGGGAGTATCCGAATATCGATACCACGGAGAGATGCAGATTTGGTAAGTACCTAGATCTACTAGAGTTGCTCGCCTTCCTATGTTTTAGTATCCTTTGTGTAATTTCCTTTTTTTTTCCTGTGTTTCCTTTGTGTTAATTTCCTCAAGTGTTTCTATTAAACTTTCAAAATTTTTCACCCACGTATATCACGGACTCCTAAATCGAGTATTTCTAATAGGAACTCGCAAATCGATGCGAATAGGGATTTAGATACTATATTAGAAGATAGTGAAAGTGTAGAATCTTACTTAATTATAGAGAATAATTTAACTAACAAAATGAGTACCGATTCGGTAGATCAAGTTTACAAGGCCTTACGCCTCGTTCCCGAATTCGACGGGAACCCGAACGTGCTCACGCGGTTTGTACGTTTATGTGACCAACTTGTCGCGCAATTTGTTAGGGCAGAGCCAGGTTACGAACTAAGTAATTTATCCTTGTTGAACGGCATACTTAATAAAGTTACCGGGAATGCCGCTCGCACTATAAATTCAAACGGCATCCCCGAAACATGGCAGGGTATTAGAAACGCACTGATTAATAACTTCTCGGACCAGCGGGACGAGACCGCCTTATACAACGATTTGGCCCTGTTAACACAAAAGAATTTATCACCACCGGAATTTTACGAAAAGTGTCAAACTTTATTTAGCACAATTATGACCTATGTGACCCTACATGAGTCCATATCTACTACCATCGAAGCCAAACGGGCACTATATAAAAAATTAACCCTACAGGCATTCGTTCGTGGCCTAAAAGAACCTTTAGGCTCGCGCATTAGGTGCATGCGACCCGACACAATTGAAAAGGCTCTCGAGTTTGTGCACGAGGAAATTAACACCATATACTTACAGCAGCGTAACGACCATTTGCCGGAGCGGAGACCTGTGCAGCCTGCGTCTTCATTTAATCCCAGTACGTATCAAATTAAGCCATTTAATTTGCATACTCCACAGCCAGTCACTTTTCCAGCGCCGTTTAATCAGCCCGGTCCCTCTAGAAGTTTTTATCAGCCACAACCGCCAAGGCCAATGCAAGTTTGGAGACCTCAGGTGCCTTTCAATCGCGGTCCCACGCGAACCCAACAAATGTTAAGCGCACCCCCGCCTAACTATAGGCCCCAGAGCAACGTGTTCCGATTGCCTCAACAAAGGCCTGGTTACACGCCCATTAATAATGGTCCCAAGCCCATGAGTGGTGTAAGCCACTTTGTTCCCAAACCTATGCCGAGACCTTCGACAGGACATGACTGGACTCAACAAGGAAATCCACCTCCCAGTAACTACTTTAAGACTCGTGAGACGAATGTTAACGAAGTAGACTTTTACGACTATTATGAGTACCCTGACTACGCCTATAATGACTATTACGACCAGTTCTACCCCGTACCTTACAATTACGAACCTGTGTATGAGCCACTAGCTCATAGTGATTATGTTCCTGTGCACGTAGAGGAACATCAGAATGTGCCTGAAGGAACATCTGCCCAAGGAACGCCCGCTGAAGGCCAGGATTTTCATACAACCCCGAAATCAGACAAACCAAAATAGAAATTAACTTGCAAACCCAGAGACAACTTCCATTCATTCAGATTGCTAATCCACCCATTAAACTATTAGTAGATACCGGTGCGAACCTATCTTTTATTAGCCCGGACGTTGTAGAAAGATTTTATCATCATATCCAGTGTAATTATGAGCCTTTCGAAGTCACTAACATCCACGCGACAACTCGTAATAATTATTCCATTACTATACCGTGCTTCCCGGAATTTAAAGAAACCTGTGACATTACCCTATACATTTACAAGTTCCACAATTATTTTGACGGCTTAATAGGCTTAGATTTACTAGAAAAGTTAGAGTCTAATATAGATTTAAAGAATAAGGTTCTTGTCACACGTAATTCATCTAATCCCCTGCGAATGTATGATTCACGAAATTGTAATCTTTACGAGGACATAGTACCCGCTAATTCATCCAAATTAGCTAGAGTCCCCATTAATCTTCATGATGGTGACGTAATAATATCAGAGCAGACTATTTCCAATTGCACTATTCGCGGCTGTGTTACTTCTGTTAAAAATAACCGTGGCATCATAGAAATAATTAATCCAACTAAACATGATGTAGTTTTCTCAATGGATAGGCCAGTTACCGCGGAACTTTTTAATGAGCAAAGCGCGACTATCTATCAGCCTAGCGATCGCGTATCCGAGGTATTATCAAAACTACGCACTGACCATCTGAATCCTGAAGAACGAGCTAACTTAGAATCTCTTTGTGCACAATATGCCGACGTTTTCTATATCGACGGTGAACCTCTAACTTTCACCAATAAGATAAAGCACAGTATTCATACCACCGACGAATTACCTGTCTATACTAAGACCTATAGATATCCCTTTGTTCACAGACAGGAAGTTCAGGATCAGATTAGCAAAATGCTAGACCAAGGGATAATCCGTCCCTCGCAGTCAGCCTGGAGCTCACCCATCTGGGTAGTTCCAAAAAAATCTGATGCGTCCGGAAGGACTAAATGGCGCATAGTCATTGATTTTCGCAAAGTCAATGAGAAAACCCTCGATGACAAGTACCCAATCCCCAATATTAATGACATCTTAGATAAACTTGGTAACTGTCATTACTTCACAACTTTAGACCTTGCAAGTGGATTTTACCAAGTAGAAATGGACCCAGCCGATATTCACAAAACGGCCTTCAATGTAGAACATGGGCACTTTGAATTTTTACGCATGCCCATGGGTCTCAAAAATTCTCCATCCACGTTTCAACGCGTGATGGATAATGTCCTCAGGGACCTCCAAAATGTTATATGTCTCGTATACCTTGATGACATAGTCGTTTTTAGTGTCTCCTTACAGGAACACATGATAAATTTAGAAAAAGTATTCAAGAGATTAAGGGAATCGAACTTTAAGATCCAGATGGATAAGTCGGAGTTTCTAAAGCTTGAAACTTCATACTTAGGTCATGTAATAAGTAAAGACGGTATTAAGCCTAACCCCGATAAGATCATTGCCATCCAGAAATTTCCTATTCCTAAGACAGCTACCGAGATCAAACGCTTTTTAGGCTTGTTAGGATACTATAGGAAGTTTATTCCTGACTTTGCGCGCATTACGAAACCCATGACGCAATGTCTCAAGAAAGGTTCTAAGATCACTTTCAATGACCCTAACTACATCGATTGTTTTGAAAAATGCAAGTTACTATTGACTAACGACCCTATACTGCAGTACCCTGACTTTTCTAAGGAATTTGTGCTTACGACCGACGCGTCTAACTTTGCCATAGGAGCTGTCCTTTCTCAAGGGCCTATAGGGCAAGATAAGCCCTTAGCATACGCGTCTAGAACATTAAACTCCAGTGAGATTAACTATAGTGTAATCGAGAAGGAGTTATTAGCCATAGTCTGGGCTACTAAATACTTTCGTCCATACTTGTTTGGGAGAAAGTTTAAGATAGTTACAGACCATAAACCCTTACAATGGGTTATGAGCCTTAAAGAACCAGGCTCCAGACTCACACGTTGGAGACTTAAGTTGAGTGAATACAATTTTACTACAGTATACAAGCAAGGCAAAAAGAACACTAACGCCGACGCATTGTCCCGCATTGAAATCAACAACGAGGACGCCATGTCTATAGCGGTAAATGTATCTGAAAAGCCTCACTCAACAGTAGGCTCTGAGACACTGACAGCCCCTACAAACAACCTTGACATACTCGACAACTCTGACACAGCAACTGTTCACACTAGTAACGAAGCCCCTATTCTAGAAGTGCCAATATCAGACGAACCCTTAAATAAATTCAGTAGACAAATCTGTTTTGTACTTGTAGGCGATATCAAAAAACGACCGACAGTGAGTAAGCCATTTGAAACGCATACCCGAACTACCATTCAACTATCCGAGTCTAACCTGACTAACGACGTTATTGATGCAGTCAAAGAATATGTGAACCCTAAAGTCAAAACCGGTTTAATCATCCATCCTCCTCTGGCCATGTATAAAATAATCCCCATAATTCAAGACAACTTCAAAAGCTCTTCAATGAACATGGTTCTAACTAAAGTTGAATTAGAGAATGTCAAAGACTACCTGCGTCAACAGGACATCATAAAGAAATACCACGAAGGTAAAACAAACCATCGCGGTATCACTGAATGTTACCTAGCCTTATCTTCTAAATTCTACTGGCCTAAGATGAAAGAACACATCTCCAAGTACATAAATGAGTGTACCATCTGTGGTCAGGCTAAGTACGACCGTCATCCCATCAAGCAAAGATTCAACATTGTACCACCCCCTAGTAAACCTTTTGAAATTATCCATCTAGATCTGTTCACAGCTCAAACAGAGAAATTCCTTACCATTGTAGACGCTTTCTCTAAGTATGCACAAGCTTATCACCTTAGAGATAGCACCGCTTTAAGTGTAGTACAAGCTCTACTTGTATTCTGCACCCACCATGGGGTCCCATTGACTATTGTCACGGACGGAGGCCCTGAATTCACAAATCAGATTTTCTTAGAATTCAGCCGAACTCATAAAATTATTCACCATAAGATATTAGCGCATTCCCCCAACGACAATGGCATAGTAGAAAGGTTTCATTCTACCATTCTAGAACATCTTAGGTTATTGAAATTAGAGAGACGAAATGAACCAGTCGTTAATCTTATGCCCTATGCCATCTTAGCGTACAATAGTTCGATCCATAGCTTCACAAAATGTAGACCTTTGGACTTGATAACTGGACACTTTGACCCTCGAGACCCAATAGATATTGACCTATCTGAACATCTACTGCAACAGTACTCACAAGACCATAGGAAACGAATGAGTCAAGTATACGACCTTATTAACCAGACATCCTTACATGACAGGACACAACTGACTGAAACCCGTAACAAGGATAGAGAACCCGGGAAGGACTATACCCCTGACCAGCAAATCTTTGTACGCAATCCCATGGCGTCTCGACAGAAGTTAGCCCCGCGTTATACGCAAGATACTGTACTCGCAGATCTTCCAATCCACATCTATACGAAGAAGAAACGCGGTCCAGTAGCAAAATCTCGCCTTAAGCGAAGTCCTAAGGATCCCACTTTGTTACAGGATAATACTATGGCTGATGACCCTACATCCGGCCCAAGGACAGGAGATAACAGTTGAATCACTTGACAATGGACCAGGACTACTTCCCTTCAAATTAGGAGCGGCAAAGATCGTTTCCCATTACCACTCCTTCCTAAGTCATATAGACTTAGAGAATGTCCACCTTCAAATTGAAGTGGTAAAAACACAGATGGCTGAATTAAGTCCCCTAGTTAACAATAAAACCTTATCCCTATTCGACCCTCATCTGAAACATCTCAATAGTAAAATCAATTTAATTATTAGTAAAATTAGTATGTTTGAATCAACGCGTAGTAAAAGAGGCCTTATCGACGGTTTGGGTTCTGTAATAAAATCAATTTCTGGTAATTTAGACTACACCGATGCACTTAAATACGAAAACGCCATAAACACCTTACGTAATAATGAGCATAAATTAGAATTAGAAATTAATAACCATGTTAGTTTAAACAGTAAATT
Source organism: Hydraecia micacea (assembly GCA_914767645.1). NCBI lineage: Eukaryota > Metazoa > Arthropoda > Insecta > Lepidoptera > Noctuidae > Hydraecia > Hydraecia micacea. Next base: position 5,931,271 of record OU611798.1, read on the forward strand.
TATTTCACGTAGCTCTCAAATAATAGACAGTATAATTTCAAATCAAGATAAGATGAACAAGGCACTAAACTTAATTTTGGAAAGTAACGCTAATAGGGATACAGATTTAATTAAATACGCCCATCTGGCCCAACATCTGTTAATCCTAGGAGATAATGTAGAAGATCTTTACGAAGAATTACGAAGTTTAGAGAACACCCTAACATTTATTCGTGCGTTGAGTACCCCGTACTCCCTATTTAATTCAGATGAAATTAAGTATATGTTAGGTAAATTAAGGATTTTATATGCTAATGACGAAATCCTTGACGTAGAAATTAGGCATTTTTATGAAATAATTAAACTAGGTTACTTCTATTCTAATAAGCAGATAGTGGTAGTTATAAAAGTCCCGATAGTTGTTTCCTCCACATACGATTTGTATAAACTTTCCCTTGTTCCTAACAGAAACCACGAAACTCTTATACCACCCTCACCTTTCGTAGCACTCTCTAGCTCAGACTCTAGGTACATAGAGACAGAATGTCCGAAGGTAAACTCCATATATCTCTGTGAGTCAACAGCCAACCTACAAATCCAGAGCAAACCAGATTGTATCCAGCATCTCATAGTCCATCAAGAACTTCAACCCAGCTGCAAGCTGACACCCGTAGCTCTCACCACCGAAGCCCTGGAAACCCTGGACGACAAGCATTATACCTTAAGTTTTCCTGTACCAACAAAAGTGAAGATGTCTTGCGGTCAAGAACAATATCGGACCCTACGAGGCAGCTATTTGGCAATTATTCCCCTCAATTGTAACCTGAGAACACCCGCCTTCACTATCTCCAACACTGACGACCACATCAAAGGACATGTTGTGAAAATCATTGAGATGCCCCTATACAACGAGACGAAGCCTGAAAATTATCCGAAGCTCATCCTAAATTCGCCAAATCTACAAAAACTTCACACCCTTAGCAACGAGATAGCGACGCAACTGCCTGTACACATAGATGACGTCACCGATCCCGTCATTTACCACACTACTATACCCATGTACCTCGCGCTATCCGGTACATGCGCACTTATCGCCACTCTAATCTATCGTCGGCTACGCATAAGAAAAGCATCCAGAGAAATCACAGAAAACCTCAACAGCAACCCCGAAGTCGCCTATGCAATCCCATCACCACGCACTATCAACCCAAGCCAAATAAGGATTGACCCTGGATGTCTACCAGCGACCATCTCGAACAAGTCCATCGATACTCGCTGTTCTACGGGGGGAGGTGTTACGCAAGGCCAACCTTAATAGATCGCTGCATCGGCATACATGCATACACATTGCACACGGCACCTACGGGCACGAAACGCAAGCTCAGCATGGCGTGACCAATTGACGTCAATCGAACCTTTCCATAGAAACTTAGAAACGTGGAGCGGCACTTTTGCATCTGACATCGATCAATTGACACTTTAGTATAATTAGTCGTAATTTCAATACTTTGTAATACAGTAATAAATTAGTTTATTAAAATAAATTTGCATTTTTTTGGATCCTCCGGCCGCACCCATCGTAATTTACTAATGGTTGGATTGGTTGGTTGTATTTATTTGTGTATACACCACGAATTTCTTCTTCTTTGTTAAGGTGGCGACTGTACTGGCGGAAGCACAATTTCAAAAATGCCACGTTAGTTTAAAGACAATATATTATGATGCGACTCAAAACAAAACAGCACAACAGGCTGTCATTCATTTGTGACAGCGCCCGCGGTGATAATTATTAATTTAGGGCATGGTCGCCGTTATCGGAAGATGGCGCATGCCATGACGTCATCTATGTCGACTTACGGGACATCGTTATCGCGCTCACGCTAATTCGGAAAAAGGGCCCTAATTCAATATGACCCACTTAATGATTCTTTACTTCGAAACCACATCAATTCCTTACCTATATAATCAATACATATCTGCTATTTACGTATTCTCTATGACACAATTTAATGAACGCTTGACAACCGTACGGCGTGGTAAGATTATGCGGGGAATAATAGGTAATTTATACCGTACAGAATAATTGGGGTCAAAGTGTAAGCAAGCTGTAAACGATTACAGTGCAATTCGGAATGTAGTTACGAGATTCTTGGAAGTGAATTACGAATTCACTTCCAAGAATCTCGTAACCATAGCAACATCACTTCGGCGTAGGGTTGCCACCAACCACTTCTTCATTTAAGGGTTACTAGCATAAAAAATACGGGTCTTAGTTATTTTTACGGGAGACACTCTGATTGCGAGCTGAGCGAGTGTCGATTGAACCGTTGAATTTTGTAATATTATTTGATTAATGTTCTTTTAATAGTGGCATCGGCGAGTTACCTAAGTAGGTATCTATTTACAATAATATATTTGCACGCGTAGAGGGGTCTGTGGCTAAATAATAACAGCCGCACAGATCGATCAATCAGGTTAAGCTACGCTTGCCGCGGTTGGTCTGAGGATGGGTGACCATCTTTACATACTGAGACCCCTCCGTGCCTCGGAAAGCACCTTAAGCCGTTGGTCCCGGCTGTCATTCGTGGATCTTTGACAGTCGTTACGGGTAGTCAGAAGCCCGAAAGTCTGACAACCAGTCTTACCAAGGGGTATCGTATTACCCAGTAACTGGGTTGTGGAGGTCAGATAGGCAGTCGCTCCATGTAAAATACTGGTATTCAGCTGCATCCGGTTAGACTGGAAGCCGACCCCAACATTGTTGGGACGCCTTACAAGTTAAATAAGTAAGATCAAATCTCCAATGTGATAATGACAGTGACTAACGCGCAAGCGCGGCGTGATCTTATCACTTCACCCGATTCACGCCATTAAATGTCATGGGTCGCGTGAAGTGGTCACTTCACGCGACCCATGACAATTAATGGCGTGAATCAGGTGAAGTGACCACTTCACGCGACCCATGACATTTAATGGCGTGAATCGGGTGAAGTGATAAGATCACGCCGCGCTTGCGCGTTAGTCACTGTCATTATCACATTGGAGATTTGTTCTTACTTATTTAACTTGTAAGGCGTCCCAACAATGTTGGGGTCGGCTTCCAGTCTAACTAGTAACTAGTTCTAGTGAAGTGATTACGCCACACAAACTACGTGGGGTTAAAGTCTAACCATGATCCGTCACGCGTCAGCAAGGCACACCGTTAGCACTCGGTGACTTGACACACTAGGCTATCTCTTCTAATTGAATAGATTAGCGTTGTTAGTCTTTACTAGACTCGATCTACCATCGCTCAAACTAACAAACAATGTCGATGCGTATTTTCATTAGTCTAGCTGTCTTAAACGTGAATCCATTTTCGTAATTTTTTAGTTTGGTACTATGTTGTTATTAAAAAAAATCATATTTTATTTTTGTCTATTGCTGACAAGTGTAACTATCATAGGAGTGGGAGAATCGTAGCGGTGGTTGGCTTTTTCTACTTTACCAAACTGATTTATAAATTAAACTTGAACCTTAAAAGTCTAATACTGAAAAAATACGTTTTTGGACTTAACAGGTTTCTCCCAGACACCACAGATTTTATTTACTGTTAGTGCGTGACGCGCTCACGCCTCAGGCTATATTGACTAGTCAGTCTAGGAAAAAAATAAAAAAAATAAACATTAAGTTTCTGTGCTGCTATTTTATTTAAAACCCCCATGAAATAATAATGTTTTGCCAACTAAAATACTAGCTTTGAAATTATATAAAATTTTCAATAGAATTAACATAAAAAATATTATTAAAATCTCGATTATGATTGTAAATGTATGCTTGGTCAATCCCTAGTATCAGGTGGAATGACACTGACAGCTCACTCCACGCTCACTTCGCCTAAGTTTTCACGGCGAGATGGTTACAGAATCGCAGTGCTGATGCTAGGGATTGACACTATTGACAGCTCATTTCAAGCTCACTTCACCTAAGTTTTCACGGTGAGAATTTACAGAATACTTGGAGCAGCTGATATTAAAGGTAAGAAATCTTAGATAGCTGCTACGAGTACCAACAAGTTTCTAATTCAGTTCAAACAACACACACAATTTTTCTCAACTCCCAAAACGTATTTCATACAACAAACACCATATTTATCCAAACTAATGTCCGTCTGTTTCGAAGCTAAATATATGAACACACGTCGACGGTGCCTGAACCCCATGGCTACCAATTTGATATGGGCCCCATAAACCATGGTGGACAATGTCGCGATATACAACGCCACTGTCATCAAAACAGTCAGTTCATTTTATTTATTTTGTGAGAAGCTGGCGTCCATGTTGTGGGCAGTTTGTGTCGATTTTGGTGAAAGTAAAATATGAAATGTTGTGGAGTGACTATATACCGACGGCTATGGCGTTGTGCTTTCGATTCAATGGACGGAAGTTTAATTTCATCATATTACATACTTAAATACAGACGCCAGCACATCAAGCTACCCGAAACTGTCAAATTTTCCCAATAAACTTTGAACCTTAAGCTTTAGCGATAAAGTTGAAAATCTATTAAAGAAATTTGACAGATTGTAGTAGCTTGATGTGATGTAGAAGAGCGGTGGCCGCCACAATACGGCCGCAGTGACCGTCGTCATGAAAATGATGGGTTTGACTTTACGGTGACAAAAACACACCCACTTACTTTCATAAATGTATATATATATATATTTAATGATGTCACTGGACATCATTCGCCTGTAAATTGCGGGCGCTATGTGGCGGTCACTGCTCTTTAAGGAAACCGTAACGTTACTTGATTATTACACTTTTGAAAACTTAAGTGTAGATTAAGTAGATACCTCCTTCCTGCAGATTGACTATGACCCAATGCAGATCTGCCTAAAAGAAAATCTACCGTTAAAGCAATACAATAAAAGAACTAGTACGTATACTCAAATCCAAAAAATACAAGATTTTGGCCTACGTTTATGCTCTAGTTATGAAGACATTTCGCCTGTCCAAAATTGCACACTAGACAGCGGGTAGGATATGTTTTTGACTTATCCAAATTCCGAAAGTCTGATAACTAGTCTTGCCAAGAGGTATCGTATTACCCAGTAACTGGGTTGTGGAGATCAGATAGGTAGTCGCTCCATGTAAAATACTGGTATTCGGCTGCATCCGGTTAGACTGGAAGCCGACCACAACATAGTTGGGAAAAGGCATATGTTGATGATAATGATAACTTATCCAAATTATTTACAAAGATATATAAGGGTCTAGTTCCGACAAAATACGCCACGAAACCTGCTATTTACAGTCCAACCCAACAGCTCTAACATAACAACTTTATCACTCACTCCTCACATCTAAATGTACACTTTACCGTTTCGCCAATTTGCGTCCCAGCGCAAATTAGTCGAGATTGTTCCTCCGCACTATCTCAATCCATATACATTAAAATTCGTCCGTTGGTACGATTAATTAGGCTGATAATGGCAGTGTTGTATCGTTGCTACCGGCTACTAACATAGTCCACAAAAGAGCCGAAACGGGTCCTTTTTCACTTAACGATCTCGAGTCGACGTTGCTACCAAAAAACATTGCTAAAAAAATACACTTTTACCTGAACCTTGGGAGTTGTATGGAGCTGTTAATACCGCCTTTGAATAAAATGAGATAGAATTTTCTAACTTAACAATCTCAGTATATTAAGTTGACTAAGTATTTATGTATTTAGTTTTTTTTTTTGAAGTCAATTAACAATTCGAATTTTTGTCAGCTGTCCTATCCTGGGATATATCGATAGAAAAGGCAGCATTTCTCCTGCAGTGACCTTTGTGTCTATAATAAAATTTGTTTACCGTGAATGACAGTGATCACCATTAGGTACTTCTGCTGATGCTAGTTATTTTAACAACTTATATTGCTAAATGGAATTTTCTGCATTGTCATTAAGATTGTCTCTTTTTTACTGTCATTTGGCCCTTTGATCCAGTTCGATCATTTCACCAAAGTCAAAGGTGGTTCAAACAGCTCCTCAAACATCCCAAAGTGAACTATTTCACGGTACATACAGAGGTCTATATTTTGTTAAAAGATAAAACTGACCAAAATCACAAGACATAAAGAGATTTTTTGTCCTCAGTCCTCGAATGTCCCACACTTCTGTCCTCACCTGCCTCGGCGACATTATTTATAGTTTTGTAAAAATCGCATCAAAAACTTCACAGTGTAATAATCGATTTTATTTCTGACGTCACATAATTAGTGTGAAATATGGTTGCTAAAGGTCGTTCCTAAAGTTTTTTGCGGCGAATTTTTTACTTTTTTTGTCGGTGCAGAGACAAGCTATTGTTTTTTTTTGTGCTGTGGACGTCGAATTTAGTCCAATTTGAGATAGGAAATTGGTGACGGTTTCTTTTATAATTGGTGACTGTTTATGGTAATGTTCGATTTGTTTATGGAAGCGAAGGAAGAACGGTTTTTTAATCATCTGGATCTTAGCCCACCGCATTTGAAAAGTTTACTATGACAATAATTCGTTTTTGTGTTCGTAAGTGAAGACTTCTGAATCGGGGTACAGTTTGTTAAATACATTTTCAGGCTGGCAAATGAGTCTCTCCAGTCTCGACCCTTTGGAACTGTAATTTTGTGATAGGCAAAATGTAAGCTTACACCTAAAAAGGCATCCAAAAAATCAAGCAAAGGCAGGACATACCACCAGTGCAAAAATATAAATAATGAAATCAAGACATAAAAAGCTCCGTACTGCGAAATTTTAATTACAACAACATTATGATATTACGAAGATATTAAAAAAGTAGCGATAAAAAGTTTACGATCAATTTGGTTTAGGTTCGATTCCCCGCGGTATAAACACACAGTGGTCGGTTTATAGCCGAACTTATGGGGGTAGTAATAGCTTATCAAGTGTCTGAACCAGCCAGTATAGTTTGACAGACGGCGAAATATGGAACTAATTTGGAAAATGTACTGAGTTTGACGTAAAGTTGACAGTTTCCTTTGCAAGTGGCGCCGTCTTGAAATGTCAAAAGATTCTGGCCACTCTACGGGTTTTTTTTAAAGAATATAGATGTTCATTCTTCGATTTGGTTGATTGAGTTGTTTTATTAGTTATGGGATGTGATCGCTTTAGTTTTAATTATCATAAGTCTCATTTCATTGCTTCCAAGTCCATCATTTTGATATGTAGATTGTTAAACGTCATTGGGTGTCTTGTACGGTGTACCCAACTAACTAGGCAATTTCAAACTGTAATTTTTAGTTAATCTTCTTCTATTTTTATGCACTTATTTAGAACTTTTTTTTATAAAGGTAAGTAAACATTAATTACCAACAAGGTGCTTTATAATTTGCAGAGGAAACTGCTAATAAAAAAAAAATGTATAATATTAATATTAAAAAAATATAAAAATGCTACATAAAACTCTCACCATGAAAACTTAGGTGAAATACTTAAGTTGTATGAAAGTTAGCTGCCATTCCACTTGATGCTAGAAATTGACACTATTGACAGCTCACGTCAAGCTCACTTCACCTAAGTTTTGACGGTCAGATTTTTACAGAATAGACCGACTGTTCTCATCTGACGAAGACTCTAGAACTTTATTATAGGAAAGTTGACCAATGTTTAAAGAAACTAATTCGATATTAATTAATTGTTCACGTAACTAATTTCCATAGCTGAGAGCGAAAAGTATCTTATCATTAATAAAATATATAAACTGGAAGCTCCAAAATAAGTCACAATCTTTAAATTCGAATTAATTGTTAGGGCGTCCACAAAAAAAGATTTGTTGTTTCATCCTAAAAGAAAAAAGATAGGCAGCAGCCGCCGTCTTCCGGCAACCTTATTATATTTTTATGATAATTAAGATATCATGAAAAAAAAGATAAATTTTATTTTGGCTCCGCATAATAGGTGGGCGGGTCCATAGTGGGGGTCCAAACTATGGATCTCTGACAAATGGAGTTATTGTTTTAAACAAAGTTACCTATTACAAACCAATCAGAACATTTTCTACATTAGAAGCTTTATTGTGTTAGAAATTAGATTCACATTGCTGTGATTTAATTTCAGGAAGCGAAAAACGTAACTTGGTCATTATTTTTTTTCTTTTCCCTTTTGCGTCTGACGTGAGTAGTAATTAAAAGTAAAATTATTGTGATTGGTTTTGGCAAATTGCAAATTGGCTCTTTATAAATTTTGAAGACAAAAATTTAATGGAATTTCCTTTTTATTTTAAGGCCGCGTTAATTACTTAGTCACAGATAAATTTAAAACATTCGTTTCGGTTTGGAAATGAATTTGCGTGGGAATGAAAAATATGGCTTTACTGAATAGGTATTCGGATATGAGGCAACAAAATCATTTTGAGTAGGTACTCAAAATCATTTTGTTTCATATTATCCTCTCCTTTGTCGCGACCATGAAGAAATGATTGAATCGTTCGAGATCGTAACGTTTTGGTTACATTCACAGATAAAGGTCATTTTAATGCATCCATATTAATGTAACATAATAAAATTAGAACCAAAGTTCATCTGCTCTTAAAATGGTAAAGCAAAACTTCGTGAGGAAACCGGCATGTCCTAGAACCAAAAATTCGAAGACTGTACTGGGACGCACTGGGTCCGCGTGGTGGATCCCGATCTGTATGACCACCCTCCCAGACATGGCCCTTAATTGTTAGACTCACTTAAGTAATATCTTAATATTATAATGTTAGGACTTTATAAGAGACCATGACCTCTGAGTTTGTTTGTAGGGATCCGTCACCTAGGAATGCCGCGCCATCTAACTTTAAAGTATTCTTATAGAAATAAACATTTCATTTTACCACTAAAATAAAGCTACAACTTGTTGAGCTCCTTAAGTCCTGAGTTGAGCTACATGATTATACTGAAAAATGCCTGCATTGACTGAACAGGTACATTCAGAGTGTTGTTCATTCCTCAAAGGACCATTTTGGACGTGGATCTACATGGTCCTCACATGATCTGACCAAAATTATGTCTGGACTTTAAAAGGGACTTTGAACCCTCAGTTGGTTTCGCCATTTCTTCTCAGGGATAGTCACATAGGAAATGTCGACTCCATAAAGCTTATTTTTTTAATGTGACGTGTAAAACATACATAATCACGCCTTGTATTTCTGAAGGGTTGGGCTGAGTTGTACCTATAGTACACCCTCACCAGTTCTGCTTGTTTTTAAGACGTGTAAAAAAAAAAAACACATAAACCTTCATGGGCACTTATGAAACGTCAGAATCTAGGTAAACGGTTCCAATTGGTAGTTTCCTATAGAGAAGAGCCGGTAAGAAACTCCACGGTTACTCCTTTCAAAAATAAAAGTGATTCCAATATCCTATTTACAGAATAAACAGTTACATTTCATTTCCACTACCCAACTATAATTAAAACAGCACTTAAAAGTCTTAAGACTTCGTTGTAACGTTCATAATTTAACAGGATACGACATTTAACCGCAGAGATGCAACATACGTCACATTTCGTCAGCACCTCATCAAGTGGTCGTTAAACATGTAATAAATAAACTTGTGACATGGAAACAAAACACACTCGTTTATGAGCCGGCCATGACACTGACAACGTCTGGAGTGACGATGTGACGATGATGTAGTGACAATTTATGACTACGTCTCGATAGGAGCTCGATGATTTGATATATCAAAAAAGTAGATAAACATTTATTGGGTGCCAAAGAGATACATAAATACACAAGTTTGGGCAGACTCTAAAAAACTTAAAACTACAACTAGTACAGTATTTTACCAGTGTTATGAATGATATAGATGTAGGTAACATTTATTTCGGATGCAAAAAAGACACAAAAAACAACACAAGTTATGGTACAGACGCCAGCACATCAACCTACCCGAAACTATCAAATTTTCCCAATCAATTTTGAATCTTATGCTTCAGCAATAAAGTTTAAAATTGATTAAAGAAATGTGACAGATTGTAGTAGGTTGATGTGCTGGCGTCTGTACATGCACAATCTAAAAAGCTTAATGCCCGTCTATTTGCACTAAAGTTGAATATGTCAGAGCGAAACTACGAAACCCTGTAATGAAGACAATCCTAATATATCAAAAATATATTTTGCAAGTGCGTCCTAGATTTTAGGCATGAACTTAGGAGTTATCACAAATTAGCACATACAGATATTAGATTATGTTTGATTAGTGCACAATCTTCACCAGAACTCATCTCATGGCAATTTACAGTGACATTCGTTATACGTATGCGCCGGCGCATCTTACCACCATGGTGGGGGCGCCACTCGCGATGTCAACGGAAGAGTATTTTTAACATGTTTTACTAATGCTGTTAGCGCTTCTTAATAGAAAATACTTGACAGGCTTACATGGAGTGAAACAGAGTAAATTGGGAGAAGTTTTTTGTGTGCCGTTTTTCACAATCTATACTAATAATAACCTATATACTGGATCAAGGGCTTGATCCCGAAAGTGGTACTTCTGGACACGGCCCGCATTGTTAGGAGGTTCCTCTCTTTGGAGCCCTGACCGTCGGCGTCGGTAGCTTCCAAGTAGTAGTAGAATTATATTTTTAAATATTAGAATATATAAAAATATAATTCATATGTATTTAGTTAAACAAAGGAAATAAATAACACCTATATACTAGCCCCCTTACTAATAAACGTATTATATCAGATGAATAGTTATACACCAATTTCTCTCTTTCAGTCGTCAGTAATTTGACTTTCGAAAGAAGAAGACAAAGTGTTGTGTAACTATACAGACGCTATACAACGTTTATTATCTAGTAAGGCGGTAATAATAAAGCTGAAGTGTTTCTTTGAACGCGCTAATCTCTGAAGTCAGATTTGAAAAAATCTTTTTGCATTTGATAGCCCAATTCTTGAGGAAGGCTAGGTAATATTCTATCTATTAATCTCATCCACTCTGCGTAGATCGAGGTTCGGGATATAACAGTTGATTTTTATTCTCCCTAAAACAGTACGGGGTTTATTTATAAACGATTATTAAATTTACGATTTATTCCATTCTGATCCCCTGAACCCTCCTCCTCCACCCCCCCCTCGATCCCCTGCTAGTTCGTCTTCTACGTGACGCTAAAACGTCAACAATGTATGGTTAGACAATATTGCTAATCACTATTTAACTTTAAGCAACATTTATGAATAAAGGGGTTCCTTGCTTACTTAGATAACCCCATGTATACCAACCACAGAACACCCACATCTATCCACACCAAAAATGCAGTACTACCAACCGAATAAATTGTAGAAAAAAAACGAACGTCGTCGGCGAGATAAATGAAGTTGGTGTAAAGACTCTGAGAGCGATAATTACTGGCGTGGCGGAAACGACGCGATTAGTGGCTAAAAGCCGTTCCTTTTAATGGCTTTTGAATAATTAAGCCAGATTGAGCCATCTTACCCGAGTGAGGGTTAATATGTTACGTTTCAGCTACTGTGCTGCGAAAAGGAAAGGTGTTTCTTTAAGTGGTGTAACGGGTTCGATTCCTGATTGGTGTGTTCAAGGCATGTGTTTTTAATTTGAGGCGATTCATTATGCAAATATGCGAGTTGAGTTTTGGCTAAGTAGTTTGGCACATTATTTTAATTGTGTCCTAATCTGGTTGATTGTTGATCGATGATGGAGCTTTAGCAATGTCATTAGGACCCTGAATATGTTTATTCGGTTTTTACACACTATAAAGTTGCTAATAAAAACCGTGACTCCAGCGGGGTAATTGCGTAAGACACTAACAGGAGCATGGCTTTCATTTTGACAGTTCAACAACATTCATTGCGTTATTTACGTTGTCGAGCAGAATTTTTTTTCGAACAAATGAAGCAATGGATTAGCGATATCCTTCAAAATTATTGAGATTGTGATTGATAGTGTGTTACGCTATTAGGGTGCTTGTCATCCCTTGATTAAAACAGAATGACATCGAAATCATCAATAGTTAGGAAGCAATGAAACGACTAAGAAGATGAGTCCTTCAGGCCACAAAACTCCACAGCTAATGCTTCTGAAATGGCAAGCTAAACCTAATACTTAAGTTAAAACTAGCAAAAGAAGAGAAGATGTCGCGGACGAGTTGTAGATCGTGGGTACGAACCCAGACAGGCGCTTTACATTGGCAAAATTATTACATCACCGCTGCTCTCAAAACGGAAAACATCGTGAGTAAACGGCATATCCTAGAACCAAAAATTCGAAGACATGTGACACCTACCAACCCGCACCGGCCCCGCGTGATAGATTACGGCCTACTTTCTCTCACAGAGGGGAGGCCTGTGTCCCAGCAGTGGGAACACTGTAGGCTGATTATGCTGTAGCAAAAGAAGATATAAAACGTAAGATGACAATCACCATAATGCTTACCCCCTTACTAATAAACATATTATATCAGATGAATTGAACACACCGATTTCTCTCTTTCAGTCGTCAGTAATTTGACTTTCGAAAGAAGAAGACAAAGCGTTGTGTAACTATACAGACGCTATACAACGTTTATTAGTAAGGGAGTTAATGTATTGACGAGGCATAGACATGTATATGACGTCATGACAAGATACCATATCAGATTGGCGGCTTGTGTATGAATCGCTACTGCAAACTTTCCACATCGATGTTGATCTTGTAGCAGGGTTTCTCATAACTACATATTATATGGCTGTGTTAGGTTAAGTTTACTGATATAGTTGTTAAGAAATATTGTTACTAAGATATCTGAGTCCATTGTTACAACTTTTATATTAAATATAAATAAAAATATCACAAAACACACACGTCACTTAGATTTTTCCCCACAACCAACGATACCTAATTACGGCTCGTCATCATCTGCCTAGCCTTTTCCCAACAATTTTGTGGTCGGCTTCCAGTCTAACCGGATGCAGCTAAATACCAGTATTTTACATGGAGCGACTGCCTATCTGACCTCCACAACCCAGTTACTGGGTAATACGATACCCCTTGGTAAGACTGGTTGTCAGCCTTTCGGGCTAATGACGACCCGTACGACTGTCAAAGATCCGTGCCTCTTGGTATGTGAAGGTTGTCACCCATCCACGGACCAACCGCGGCAAGCGTAGCTTAACCTGATCGATCGACCCGTGCGGCTGTTATTACTTAGCCACAAGCCCCTCATACCTAATTACGGCTAACAAGATCTAATTCTAGCGTCGAACCAACAGGTTCGTATAACGAGCGGCGCGGGCGCGGGCACGCAGGGGGGAGGGGAGAGGTGGGGCGGTATCAGCAGTTAATACCGGGTGATGTCTCAATACCTCCCAGTGTGCCAGCCTATTATTTCTGTCGCACACGATGCGGTTTCAGTGGTATAGAGTGGAGTAGGATTCTGCACACGAAAGTGGATGTAATCCAAAAGGATTTTTTGTTCTAGACATTCTTTGGTTTTGTTGGAGAGGTGAAAATGTCCGGAATAGAACTGAGGTAACCGACTTGCAGAGTTGGCAAGCTGAAGTAGCAGTGGGCTAGTCATGTTTGTCGAAGGGCCGATGGCCCTTGAAGTAGATGAGTCCTCAAGTGGAGGCCGTGTACCGGCCAGCGTAGCGTGGGATGCCTTCCAGCTAGATGGACCGACGAAAAAAGACAGCTAGTTCCTGAACACGGAATGGATACGGAAAACGGAGTACCTCGGAGGGTGTAGTGACGGAACTTGGGACGAGGCCTCACGGACACCCTCTAGTGCGCTGCTATGGCCTAATTAATGATGAAATAAGGGAGAAAATGAAAAAGAGGGGGGAGGATTTTTGTAAGTGTGTATGAATATGTGTGCATAGATAGCTCATAACATAATTAAGCTGTACGATGTCAGTATATTTTCGATTATGAAATAAAAGCCTTCAATGTCAAATAAGTCTCGTCTCACTGTCATCAATCAATATGACTGATGTTCAATTAACTGTCTCTTTAAGCACATAATAGAACGATTTACTTGTATAGCAAATATGTATAGCAAGAGGGAGAAGAAATTATAGATGCTATTTTTTTAATGTTTATCTGATATCTTAAACGTTTTTTGTCCACACCACAATTGGTATCTCCAAGTGATTTGTTCGCTTTCAAGACTACCAAATAAATTCAAAAATAGCAATCAGAAAATATGATCTTGCTCTTTGACTATTACTGTTCCGATAGGTGGCCTACCATGATCTAATTAAAAACGATTTAAAAGCAAGACATTTCAGTTTAGGTTCCTAAACTGCATCGCTCAAAGTCATACCATGACGTCCATTACGCTCAGCGGCATTTACTTTTAACCCAAAACTTGCGACTCAGTTTGGGATAATTGCTGTCAGATGGCATGGCCTAAATTGAATCGTTAAACTAACGTCATGGTACGAATTAGAAGAACAGTTCAGTTTAGGTCCTAAAATGGATCGCGTTAAGAGCTCATGGTAGGCCTACCGGACTAAGAAGTGTGAAGTAGGATATAGGATTACGGACTAATGTAATTTTTTTTTATGTTAATTTATTTAATACAAGGAGCTCTTTCCACACCAACGGTCACCCCCTATTTAGGTTGTACTAAAGCGTGGTGCATGCTTGTGCACCTACAATGCATTTATGTGTTGCTCTTCATGCATACCAGCCCTACTATCAAAACGATCCACGGCTTTCTTACATAAACGGAAATTAAACCCTATTTTCTGACCACAAAAGCTCAATTTCCTAGTCCTATTGAAATAAATTTCCCTAGTATAAGTTAAACCGTGGCTTGTCTCTTCGTCATTTGAATATCGAATTTAATGTGGCGTAATATGAACTGTTGTTATTTGAAGTGAGTTTCTGGTTATGTCGCTTTGAAAATGGAATGAGGATTTTCAGATTTTAAATTGTGATCTTTTTAGAAGAGCATATAAAACAAAATATGATGGGAGTAAATTGAATCATAATTTGTTAGCAATAAAGTATATTTCTAGTTGTTGTAAAATATTGCATAGGTTAATGAGGGTTAGGCAGTGAAGAAGCTAGTGTGAGGTAAGGTGAATCGCGAGAAAGTAGCGCTATTTGCTACCGTATCGCGCGCCATCGCGGCTTCAGACGTGCGCAACCTTTGGCGACCTCTGGCGCACCTGAAATGAAGCAATAACAATTAATGAGCGATTTTCTTTACAAATCTGGTCCTGTAATATGTCGCTAGATTAGATTTAGTTTAAATATTGGTGATTGAAAGGCTATAATAAGATGTTTATGAAAGGCTGTATATTTACCTAGTTTTGAAATTATAGGCTCTATGTTAGAAAATATTCCATATTATACTTAATCTGATTGCCTTTTACAGAATGGTCACTTCAACCATTTGCATCATCCTGTAAACATTTGTAGGAAACTTCTCCTAAACATATTTGAAGGAAGGAGTCTTCTCTATATTAGTAGGATACCTTCTGCTACTAGGTAATCATGGGCTAATCATTTGACGGGATGGCTCATTCTTGCAATGAACCACACCGAAATCCCGAATGTCTAAAAGTTCCCAACTTTTTCTCCAAATAAAATACAAAACCGATTAAAATGTTGACAGTACCTGCTCCCGCGCATTCGATGTCACATCTGCCGCTCCGCATCCGTCCAATCAGCGGCATTATATGTTAATAGCCTATTAGAATATATGCTGCAGGGTTCTTCGCGCCGCCGCTCGCGCCAACCTATCTCGAATGCGCTATAATTCCCTCACCACCACAACCAGACCCCCCCTCACCATTGTGCACACTCAAATTAGAGATCAAGATAAATTGGACGCTTGCTAATACGCTCCCAAGTTATTTTACCCTTGATATATCGGATTTTAACGACTAAATTGCAGAAATAAGGTCGTCTGCAACCGAAAACGTAAGTTTGCAGCCGTTTTGCACGGTGGCTTGTTAGGAGAAGTGTTCATTGTTTTTGTTGTGATCTCTTATTGTATTTTATGTAAGTTAGTGCTTTGTTACCCATTGAGCTCGTGTTTCGGTGGGTGGCAACTGGCATTGAAGTCGAAACGTTTTAATAAACCCACTATCTTTAACTCGTGTACCTACAAACTAACAGAAACAGAAATTCTAAGAAGTTCCGGCATTAAAAATTTAATGAAAAAAATAAAAAATATTGAACGACCCATTCCTAAAACGTATCGGGTCCCGTTCCGTCCGCGGTGTCTTTGCTCGAGCGGCGATAAGATCTCCTTTATAATGTTTCAATTAACCAGTAGCCAGTATTTATTGGGGACACGATGAGGCGGCCGGCGATTCATTACCTGCCCGCTACGAATTAACAAAAAAATTAAAGGATACGCCGCATTACAAAGTTAAACCCAACACCACAATTTTAATGGGGATTTTTATTCTTAAAAAATAAACATTAGAATTTAGAATTACCTTACTGGAAATAAAGAGGTTTACGTAATAAAATTACAACTTAGCCATGTATTTATTATGTTAGCAAAACGTTTTAATTAAAAATAATTTTCTTTAAAACAATTGCCTAGTGATCAGATTATATTACAAGGAATTTTTACTCTACGGTTATTTGAAATGTACGGAACCATTAGCGTTATTTATCGCTATAGGAGTCGCCTTTTAGCGGGTAGGCAAGAGCAAAAAGTAGTGCGATTTGTTTATTTTCGAATAAAAAAAAAACATGGCCGCGTATTATTCGAATTAATTCACCTGTAATTGGATTTATGGTGTCTCGGCTGCATATTTCCAAATCCGCTCTGTGTGGTTGCTAATTATGCCGCTCTGTGGTATTTTAACACTATTTATTGTGCGTCCGCCATCTTAATTCTGCGTTAAGTGGTATTATCGTGCGATGATATTGGATTATCGATATTAACTACTATGTTGGATGATAAAGTTTTTGTTGAAAACCTACTTTGTTTTGGAGCGTTTTAAAGGTATTTCAGCTTTAGTATGAAGGCATAAAGGTTGCATTACACCTGTTTTTTTATCCAATTATAGGGAAGGAAGGGAAGGGTACGGGTAGGGGGAGGGGTAGTGGAATATATTGGGAAACTTCGTGGAATCATCTGCTCATTATTGTAATCGCTGTTCATCTTGTCTGTGGATCGACTGTTCTTTATCGTTTCGCATGTTTTAAGAACTTTGTCTCATTAATTAACACTTTGCTATTGTTCATATTGAGTCTTCAAGGACGCCAGCTGAAATATTTTTTATTAAGTATTTATTTATTTATTCGTGCACAATTTATTATCTTAAGTATACTGTTGACATTAGAATATATAAGTATATCAGGCCACCAGTAACAGCTACAATAGCCTAGGTATGTACTAGTTGATACTGTATTACAGTTATATGTTAGGTACATTTAAGTGGCTTAGTAGATATCCGGCTTAGATAGAAGTAAAGGATAACATAAAAACTATTACCGAATCATAAAATACTGAATGTGGAAACCATATCTACTTAGATGTCTATGTAACTTTGCTGCTGAACTACTAAATATATCTATATACATTTATATTTACATACAAATTAATAAAATTCAGGTAGGTGTTGCAACCAGCACCCCTACTTTAAGTTATAAAATAACTTGTGTTAAGGGCAGTAAATGCTTATGAATGTATATTATGGTACTTATACCAAATCTCTCTGTCTGTCTGTTTGTTCCGGCTAATCTCCGAAACGTCTGGACCAATTTTGACAGAACTTTCTGCGTTGTTGTAAGGATAAACTTAGGATACTTTTATATTAGAAAAATAAAGAATATCAAAAGGCATTAATGTCGCACAAATAGTCTCAAATATTGAAATGAATTGTCTTGTCAAAATTATAATCCATTTCACCACATCCCAAACAATCTATCACGCACACAGTTCATTCAAATGCCATTAAACTATACACCATCTCAACCAGTGCGAACAATCTCTCACTGGAGACACATCTCCTACCGTCATTCAGCGTTATTATTATACCTATTCAAACGCCATTTCTCTTTAAAATACGATCAAAAATTTATACATGGCCGCCTTAAGGATACACTAAGGGTATCGTGACGGGGTTACAAGCAAAAAAAAAATAAAATAAAAAAGATATATCGTAGTGCCGTTTCTCGTTATTATTTCGGAAAACAATAGCGCCTCGACTGTCACATGAAGCGCGGCCCATGCAAATAATCATAAATAAATAAATAAAAATAAATATGAGTCGAAAGGACGATGTCTTATTTTAGGGCCCGGTTCGCTAGCCCTGATGTACGGGTGCTGGATGTGGCACGGTATTTCAAGAATTAAATAAGTACGAGTATACTTAGATACCTACTTTATTTTTAGCAGCATTTCAACCAATATTTCCCTCATCACACTAATGCTGAAGTTTGGTGAAGATATTTGGTACTCAATCTGTTCATAGGTAATCATAGTGAATGCGGACCCCAAATAGGCCAAGTAAGCCGGTATCATATCACACTAATATTATAAAGGCGAAAGTTTGTGTGTGTGTGTGTGTTTATATGTTTGTTACTTCTTCACGCTCAAATGGCTGGACCAATTTTGATAAAAATTTTGTATAGTGGTAGCTGACACCCTGGATTAACATAATAGGCTACTTTTTATCCCAATATTCCCACGGGAACGACACTTATGCGGGTGAGACCGCGGGGCGCCGCTAGTGAGATATAATTATATATGAGAGTACCTACTTAGTGATTTTCTTCAGAGAAAATCAGATTACAACCGCGGACAACAGCTAATTGTTACATACCTATTCAATAACTAAGACGTAGCGTTTCCCTGCAACTGTCAATTTACATGTTATAATTGATTATGTTATATTGCAGTGTGTGTATTTCATTTCATCAACACTGCTTTCAAAACGGTGAAGGAAAACATCGTGAGGAAACTGGCATCTCCTAGAACCAAAAATTAGAAGACAAGTGACATCTACCAACCCGCACTGGGCCCGAGTGGATTATGGGCCTCTCTCTCTCAGAGGAGGCCTGTGCCCCAGCAGTGGGAACATTATAGGCGGATTATGATAGTAAGACAATCTTCATCATATTAATATTACATCTGTTGGAAGAGTAACAAGCTTCCAGTACCGTTCGAGGAGTAACAGTGCCTTATTAGAAGATTCTCTGAGGAGACGACACATGGACTTGTCGACATGGGAATTTCGGGCAATTTATTTGTTTGCGCTCGCCTCACGTAAAACTAATGAATTAATTAAGACGCGGGGTAACTTTAAAGTGGTTAGGAATGCAAGATTGTTTTATTTGAAACATGGACCGGGATATTTAGGCTAATACGACGGATATATCCAGTTGTCTTTTGGACACCGCTTGTCTAATGAGGTGATACTTAATTAGTGCTTAATTATCCTAGCCTAGCCTTTTCTGAATTATGTTGGAGACCGTTTAAGTGTAACCTAGTGCTGAATAGAAGTTTAATTAACACAAGCTCTTGAAACCTCCAGGGACAAAATTAGTTCCTCCCGACCTAAAACACAGTTTATTGAAATAGTTGTATGTAGTATATAGGCATCGGTAAACCCTTTTCTTCAGGTCCCTGAAAATATATTTATACTTAATAATTTTTACGGTCTAGAAATACAAGTTTTATTGGCAATAAAAAAAAGGTGATGAAAGAACATTACATAAACACAATTATTAAGTCCAATATAATAATCACATCCAGTAACCCAACATCTCGGTCAACAACGAGTTCGAAGTTGTCCAAACAAGGGAGACTGTCTCCCGAGCGCCATCTTGAGCCGAAACAAATGTCGTCGTAATGAAAATAAAGTCATGCTGTACAAACTACGAGTATTAACATTGTATTTATGCTATTTACTGGCGATATCGGTGATTCGTTTGCTGGTGATCGATTTTATGTTCAATTTCTTTTGTTTTTTTTTTGAACCACGATCTAGAGCAGCATTTTGTTGGTCTAGTGCTCGCAATCGCTACTGCTGAGCATGAGGGCCTATGTTCGATTCCCGGGTCGAGCAAAGTGGTATTGGAGTTTTCTATCCGGAATTTCTCAGTAGCAGCCCGGAGTCTGGATTTGTGCCCGGTTGATGGTGATAGGCTCGCCCTCTATTACATGGGACTTAAACAACTGACAAAGTGTGGTCTAACCCTACACAGAATACAGGCGTGATATTACGTTGTTTATGTATGTAGAAGAGCATTGTGGCCAAATTATCATTTGGATTATAGACGACTAGCTGTGCCCCGTGGTTTCACCCGCGATAAGTCTTATATGGTGTACATAATATGATTCGCTTTACAAATTTCCACCCCCCTTTTTACACCCTTAAGGGATAATTTCGGGGCTAAAAACTATTCTATATCCTTCCCCACAACTCAAACTATCTCCATACCAAATTTCATCTAAATCGGTTCAGCGGCTTAAGCGTGAAGAGGTAACAGACAGACAGACACACTTTCGCATTTATAATATTAGTATGGATTCTCTCTCCTGAACTCTCCTCGCAAGGATTTCGACAACAGTGACTAAAGTTGCACCCCTCATCGTTGTCAATACCCTAGCCTACTAATGCATGGTTAGGTTATAATATTATTGTTTAATAATCTAACGTAAAGCTTAACAGTGTCTAAAGTAAGCAGGTATGTCAAGAAGGACTGAAGAGGTTTTCTTTTCAAAGCACATGCGTTACCATCCCTGAGACAGAATAGAAAAGTCTCATGTACCTTGGACACAAATTTGCAAAGAACTACAATAACATTTACCACCAAACGAAGATAAGGTCAGAAACCCTCGGGACACCCAGATCTTACACAGATGTTCTCAACAGGCCAGGAGACTTAATCAACTTCTGGAGGTAGGTGGGCTGGTTGGAATAACCACCGACGGCCGCCATGATGGTCCACTTGAAGGAATAAATGCGGAAACCAAACCCATAACATAGCACCACCAAAGGAATTAAAGAAACTCTATTCGTTTTCCCCCTACAAACATAAACGGGGTGGTTTTTGTAAAAGGTAAAAAACAAATGTAGATACATCACAAGTTATACATACATAAGCTATAAATTGGCCCAATCCATGGGTTTTATTATGTGAGCAAAAATAGCAGAACGAATGCCAGAGTGGGCGGCGCAGGAAATCCATTACCCAACGTACTACCATTCGTGGCGTTACTAAAGGGATGGTGGAAGTCATGTCGATAACTGACAGATAATTTCATTTAGAACTCGCGTGTGATCGGGAAATTGTGTGATTTTCTGTACTTAACAATCTATGCTAATCTATATACTAATAATAAAACTGAAGATTTTTTTTTGTTTGATTACGCCAATCTATACATTTCTATACAGTTCTAGACATTGGCGCCAGTCGGATTTGAAAAAATCTTTTTGCATTTGATAGCCCATTTCTTAAGGAAGGCTATGGGCTATTTAACATCACGCTAGGACCCTTAGGAGCCGAGCAAAAAGAAAAAATGGTCAGAAAGAACGCTACGCGAAAACAAATAGCGCGCGAATAAAGCGGGCAAGTGATTCGATGCGACTGCGGGCGGGGATAACAAGAATTTTCATGCGGACGAAGTCGCGGGCAGAAGCTATTATATTATATTATTGTTCCCGAGTAGGTAGGTAAGTGCTTATCTAAAAAAATGAGCTAACCAATTAAGAAAAGTACAGCTTTGTACGCGCATGTGCGTATAAAGCTGTACTTTTAGTCGTAATGTGATGCCCACATCACACCCATACACAAAGGGTTAGGTACCCATACCTAACCCTTTTTTTGTTGCCATAGTCGGGTAATAAAATAAAACAAACTTACGGGGTGTATTACACATGTTTTATCATAAGTTCCTACATATAGAGAGTGAATTAGCAACAAAGCTGAATATGAGCTTTTATCTGTTGTAAAACTGAACTGATGTAGGATTCTAGACGTTTATAACTTAACAGTTTGTAAGATAAGATCACTCCCCAGTGGGGAGTGATCCCCACTACGTATAAGGTGTAGTTCCGAAGTATTTAATTCCGTTCAATTAAAATCTGCCAATCTATCGACAAAATCCCGAGCACATCACTAAAAAAACATATTAGAGTGCACGTAGTCACATTTTCTAATCTATATTCAAATTGGCGCACGCCGCGCCTCGGCGCCATTGTGAAAATACGAATATTTTTCCAATTTCGCCCGGAAAACTCGCGCCACTGCCATTTTTACATACGTACCAATTTCCCACTCCACACTACACCACAAATCTAATCTTTATTTCAAAGTAATAAGGTGTGAAATCAGAAGATTGATGGTAAATGTAACTTAGTCGAATATAGACGTGAAAATGTATGAGCGCAAACTTTTACTGCCGTCTCTTTCTAGCTTTGTGTGACGTTTTATTTGGCTGCACAGTGGTGCTTGTGTTGTTTGCATATTTAGGTAGAAAGCTGTTGGCTGGATATTGGGTCACTATACCTAAAGAGGTGGGTATACCTAATGTAATAGGTTTGAAGATAAACGTACAGTATTCCGCCAAGTGTATTGTAGCCTTGTAGGTAGTACCTATTGTGCTTAAAATGTCGGCAGATTCATGCATTATATGGATCTATTTCATGCAATAGTTACTTAAACTGCATTTATTATAACATTAAAAAAATAACCCCTTCGTAATTTCGATGTAATCATATGATAAACTCCGTTATTACACAATAAATACAAACCAATGAAAATTTACCATTTATATTAAAAAAAGATCTCTAAAGTGCAGTCATTTCAACAATAACACACAATAGCTGTTGTTTGTTTGCCGTTATTTTTCTATTGCTATAATAAATGGACTATAGGTAGGTAGGTACTTCTCTTCTACGTCGTGTCGATGATTCCATTTATCTGTTTTACATAAGCTTCGGCCACTTCGACAGCGTTACCGTTGGCCTCGCAAAGGTCCTCCATAGTGCAGGTATTAGTGCACAGAGAGCACGAAAAGAGGTGAGGCATAGTTTGTGATGTGGCTCCACAGTCGCACTGCGGCTCGTTGGAGTACCATCTGACTAAGTTGTACCTGCAGTGGCCCACCTGGTATCCCAGTATTCCAGTTATCCTATGGCAGTTAGTGGCCCGTTGGAACATTTTCTCGAGATACTGATTTTACTACTACTGAACAAAATCAAAATATTTTATTTCACATAAACCGACATGGGCACTTATGAAACGTCAGAAGCTAGGTGCACGGTTCCAATTGGTCGTTTCCTATGGAAAAGAACCGGCAAGAAACTCCACGGTTACTCTTTTAAAAATAATTGGCTTTTACAATGTTTTCAAATCACTAGAACCTCACATCATAGCGCTGGACGAGGGCTTATCCCTCTCTATACAAATCTTAAGTTAGGCATCTATCTACTTTTAAATTTAAAAAACTCCACCAGCACTTCATATATTTTAATAAACAGTCCTCGGCAAAATATTGACCTACTTCAAAAACCTTAAAAACGTGTCAACCAAGTAACGAGCCGCTAAAAGCATAGTTTTTTGTGTTCCTGTATTAAAACACTCACCTCTTGGGTATCCGGTGTGTTAAGTACTTAGATAATGTTGGCAAATCCTTCACTTAAGGAGGGCTGGAGTTCAAAGGTGGCTTAGACACCGCGGTGTCATGGTCCCTAGTTTTTGTAAACCAGGGGGCCTACTCGCTAATTCCGTCAACGAGCCGTGGAGTTTCTTGCCGGTTCTTCTCCATAGGAAACGACCAATTGGAACTGTGCACCTAGCTTCTGACGTTTCATACCTAAGTGCCCATGTCGGTTTATGTGAAATAAAATATTTTGATTTTGAACGAAGATACGGGCTCGACCGAAAGTAGTACGACACATCGGAATGAACCTTACTCCTGATTAATTAACTTTCGAGCAAAAATACATCGGGAGTAAGGACAAACCGTGTTGTTTCATTCTTAGTTCGAACTCCAAAGTAATCTTATGTTGTAGGAAAAGTGTTTGTTATTAAGAAAAACTCCATCTCTTTTCTATAGGTACCTATTCAGAATCTGCATGACTTAAAAAACTCTGTCCTAGATGTTTAAGCAAGCCATTGCATCCTTTATCCGATGAAATACTTAAATAAATTATTATTATTTAATTCTAACTTTAAATGATTTGTAAACCTCAATCGATCGATTTATACACGATCACCATCATCATCATAATCAGCCTATAATATTCCCACTGCTGGGACACAGGCCCCCTCTCGCTTAGAGGGAGTAGGCCATAATCCATCACGCGGGCCCAGTGCGGGTTGGTAGATGTGACATGTCTTCGAATTTTTAGTTCTAGGGCATTCCGGCTTCCTCACGATGTTTTCCTTCATCGTTTTGAGAGCCGTGGTGATGAAATAATACACGACCAGTGTTACACATTGACTAGTGCATAACAAACGAAACAAAAAAAAAAAAAACAGAACTAAAGCATTTCAGTATTTTTTTTTACAAAATATCGTATTTACAAAGAAAACAAGAAAACTTACAGTAATCTACGCAGGTCCCACAGATGGTGACCGTCGGCATTCATTGAACTACCACATAAGGCTCCAAACGTGAGGATACATACAATATTACTCATTACTACGTATTACTTACCTCTCTCCAACTAATTTGCACTTCACTCAAAACTTATAGACAGCCACGGTTTGTTTACGAGTCGTAAATACCTTCCCGCTATCAAAACACTGGGATAATGTTAAAACAACTATACCTACAATCATTAAGTAAAGAGGTTTTAATGTCCGACAGAATCACCTAACAATTAAGGGCCAGTTCACACAGTTCTTCGTGCTGACATATCGCCTAAGGTTATTTATTTATTTAATACTTCAAGCACATAAATGTACAGAGACGGACTTAATGCCATAGGCATTTTCTACCAGTCAACCTTTAGGTTATGCTGTCCTAAGGGTTAAGATGACTACAGGATAAAAAAAAAAGGTTTTGCGTTTGAAGTAAGAGACTGCTATTCACCGCGAAACATAATTATGGACCTCTCACAAACCAGACTTAAAATGTTCTTTTATGGTCTTGAACGCTTTACTTTGTATAAATTATTTCATAACCACTGCTCTCAAAACGGTAAAGGAAAATATCGTGAGGAAACCGGAATGTCTTAAAACCAAAAATTTGAAGACATGTGACATCTACCATCCCGCACTGTGTCCGCGTGGTGGATTGTAGACCACTCCCTCTCACTGAGAGGAGGCCTCTGTCCCCGCGGTGGAAATATTATAGGGTAATTACGTCATACAAAATTTCACGCCTTTTCCCATGGGGGTAGCCCAAAACTACAGAACGCCACCAGCTACGATCCTTCCATACCTCTACTGCTTCGTTTACGATCATACATCAGCGGGGTAATTGCGTAACACACTATCAGTAGCAATGGGTTTCATTTTGACAGTTCGACAACATTCATTGCGTTACTTACGTTGTTGCGCAGACAAATTTTTCGAACATATGGTAGCAATGGATTAACAATATCCTTCAAAATTATTCAGATTGAGATTGATATAGTGTGTTACGCAATTAGGTTGCTGATCATTCGCGTACGCCGGTTGCGAGTACTACGCACCTGACGTTTCTGAAGAACATCACCAACAATGTCAGTATAATTATGTCCTTCTAGATCTAGGGTGTCTGAATGGCAATCTGTGGAAAGTTTTCTAAAAATACAAAGGTAAATTAATAAAATTGTATTATCGACTAATAACTTAAGTCCATTTTCCTATCTCCCTAACGTGTGAATGTAATCCTACCCATTGTTCCCATGGGCCACAATGCAGTAATCCCGACAAACACAGCGCCTCTTAACTTTGTAGCTTGTGTCAATATTGAGTGAAGATAATTTTTTACTGCAACTGTTTCCTGGCGCTATAGTGAGGCTACTTTAGGAAGAGCTTGTGGGCTTAAAATATTTTTTTTTTGTTGTGATATTGCATTTTCTCTTTAAGAAACAGTGTCGTAAATGAAGATTTAGGTATTTAAATAAGTAATAACTTCTGATTATCCGATATTGAGCTTATGTCTAAAACACGTAAAATTTATTTAGATCATGCAACAATACTTAATTTTCTTTGCCATAGCGGTACTTTTGCGATTGTCCACTCTGGTACAATGCATAGTATTTTTCTTCTATTGATTTCGTACTTTAATTTTTTTGTACTGAACGTCGAATAAATCAGCCAGCTGATCCAGCCAATTATTACGCTAAGATGGAGAAAAACGATACTGATCCCTAAAAAAACTTTCATTTTAATACTTCCATTTAATGTGACGATACGATTGTCCAATAATACCCGAAACGATATTATGTACAATTATTTTAACGCATGCGTCTTTTAACTACCGAAATAAAACGCCAAAAAAGTATCTATAATCAAAGAGTTTATTAAGCCATTTTCATTTTATTGTCTTCCATAAAGGAATTAACGAAGTAATTAAAGCTGAGTATGTCAACAGTATTGTGGATGACGTGTTCGTACAATATGCGCAAGAGTGGCGTGTGCTTAGCGCCACAGAGAGCCTTTTATCTCGCCGACAACATGTTACCAACAATGATGTGTCAATTTATTATTAAAAGTAAATACATAATATTATAATGTAAACATATTAATTAAAAATCTTTTCCCGTAACAATAATATCGAATACCTTTTTAAACGTGCGTTAGATCATGGGTTTTATTCCGGGAAAAACGTTATAATCTACTGGGAAATTCTCAGCAGAAACCCGGAGTTTGAAATTTTATCTGACAACAATTGCCTAAAGAATTAAATAAGTACAGACGCCAGCACATCAAGCTACCCGAAACTGTCAAATTTTCCCAATCAACCTTGAACGTTACGCTGTAGCGACAAACTCGAAATTCTATTAATGAAAATTGACAGATTGTAGTAGTTTGATGTGCTGACGTCTGTACATATCATAACATCATGCCTTGCTTTCCCGATGGTTGAGCAGATTGTAGGAAGTACACCCACATTTTGCCAGTTATGTTTAAGTCCCATGTCAACACAATCAGCTGTTCCCTACATTTATGTTCGCATAACTCGTCAAAATGTAGGGAACAGCTGATTTTTTTTCGCGATTTCATGTTTGGTCCCATAGTAGAAGTAGTTCATAATGATGAGTACAATGACCCTTAAGAGGAAAACGGTGATTAAAATGTAACCCTGTATATATAAATGTAATTGTTTTATTGTAGAATCATAATAGTCACTTTACTACGAGTAGCATCGCGCTCCCTTCATACCACCAATTTGATCGTTAAATCGCTCAGCACGCAGGTAAACGCCAGCGTTCTTTTGACATAACGGGACCAATACCTACGTGGCACTGTGGATGGCAGAAGCAATGGCAGTTTGGCAGTTCAAAAACATTAATTGCGTTAATATCCTTCAAAATGATTCAGTGTGATTGAAGTCTTACGCAATTAGAGAGCTGATCAAGGTCAAATAGTCCCCACTGATGTGTCGCCTACTGTACCTATTATTATACCTAAACCAAACAAACCCTGGATTCACTTTAGTAAAACACGAAACATTAAATGCACTTACAAAAGCACCCTCCTTCACAAAAAAAAAACAGCGCCACATCGCTCCATCGCTCGGCAAGTTTTTACAAAAGCGCCCCTTCACGTAAGCGCCACTTCAGAATCTGTAATTCAAAACTGTCAGTCGGCGGCTTCGCTCAATCATCTCGCCTTTCATTTTGCCGAAAGATGAACTAATATTTGAACACCTTGGACCGCCTGAGTGATACAGATTTGCAATGTTTGATCGGTTTCTGTTTGAGTTTGTTTTGTGTTAGAAATTATTGGCGAATGTAATTTGATAAGGTTTTTAGTAGAGATATGGATGGGTTTAACGGCGTTTTTTTGCGTGGGTTAAAATTTAAGCTCTTTAATTACAAATCGATTTTTTTTATTTTTTTTCTATATTATTTATTCGGAATTAAAATAATATGTAGGTACGGTGATACCTAATTAATTAATAAAATTAACAAAATTATATCCTAACTT
The DNA here is from genome assembly GCA_914767645.1 of Hydraecia micacea. Classification (NCBI taxonomy): domain Eukaryota; kingdom Metazoa; phylum Arthropoda; class Insecta; order Lepidoptera; family Noctuidae; genus Hydraecia; species Hydraecia micacea. Next base: position 5,959,275 of record OU611798.1, read on the forward strand.
AACTAAAACTAATCACAAACTAAAATACCTACCTATAGCGTCCAAAAATTCATCCGCATCGCTGTCGACTGATAATGTTCCCAAGAGACTGGCAATTTTTTAAATCTGTTTATATTTTAACTCACCTTTTGAGAGCCTTTGTTAGTCTTTAAATGCTTCCAATTTCCACAAAATCTAACAATATTTGTTAGTAACAGTAACACCGAAAAATACTTCGTTTTCATGCAAGACGAGATTTATCTTACTGCTAAATAACACAGCCATTTTCATTCTTATACATGTGTACTTTCATAGTTCATCTATTACCTAAGTTTTTTTTTTGTTAACTTACATTGTCCCACTGCTGGGCAAAGTCCTCTCCTTTTCCTTACAAACCTCCCTATCTTGTGCGATCTCTGGCAATGTCGACCCTCTGCAAACCTCGTTAGACCGTCACACCACCTTCGCTGTGGTCTACCTCGAAGGCGATGTCCTCCATCTGACTGACGATCTTTGCCCATCTCTCCGGGTGCATTCGCGTGACGTCCGGCCCACACACTTCAGCCAGTTATAGTTTAATCGCCATATTTTACTAGTCCTCTCTAAATAAACGTAATTATTTGCACAAAGGATCAGAAAAGGAAAAAAAACAGAAATCCGTCTTCGTCCAAAAAAGAGAGAGCGTACTACTCTTTCCACAAATGTGGTTCTTCCCACACTAAGTTACCGTTATGTTTGCAATGTATTAATGTGTTTAATTGTTTTAATACTATGACAAAGTAGGGCCGCTTATGGACTCAGCTGTCACCAGAATACAGAGTAGGGTACAGGTCGAGAAATCAGTTTCATATTTAGGGAAATATCCATAGATTTTACCTAATAAGATAAAATTACTGGGTAAAATCTATGGATATTTCCATAAATATGAAATTGACCTTGTGAAGGCCGCAGGAACCCGTTGGATGCGAGAAGCACAGAACCGGTCGAAGTGGAGGTGCTTGTGGGAGACCTATGTCCAGCAGTGGACGTCTTTCGGCTGAAATGATGATGATGATGAAGATAAAATTTAAGTGCAAAGAAGAAATCGTCGATCGAATCTTTTATTAAGAGACAGATCTGTTTGTCTCTCTAGATAAAGCTGATAATGAAAAAAAAAATCTGTTCAATGAAATGGGTATCAGAGGTTGCCGGTTGCCCTAAAGTCTACCACAACTACTAAAATACTAGCATAATCATCCTAAAACGTTCCCACTGCTGGGACATAGACCTCCTCTCTGTGAGAAGGAATGGGCCGTAATCTGTAATCCACCACGCTGCCTGGCCCAGTGCGGGTTGGTACTCCTTTTTCTCCCGAGGTTTTCCTTCACCGTTTTTGAGAGCAGTGGTGATGAAATAAATTATACAAAGTAAAGCGACTAAACTAATAAACTACTAGTATTCTTCATGACTTTTAGAATTGAGTGACGCTTGCGTGAGCGTGTAATGAACGTCTATGTGCCGTTATTATACCTAATTATGTGATGCTGGACCGTGAGTTTCTTGCCGGCTCTTCTCTTTAGGAAACGACCAATTGGATCCGTGCACCTACCTTCTGACGTTTCATAAGTGTCTATGCCTATGTAGGTTTATGTGAAATAAAATATTTTGATTTTGATCTACGGTCACCAAAGGAGATAATTAACCAGGGTCGTCGGATATATTTGTAGATTAGTAAGAAACCGGTGGATATTTTGAATAAAATTTAATTTAATTAATAGGAAACAAACAGTTCATTTATCAAGTTAAATTTCAATCAAAAACATCCATCGGTTTCTTACTAAACTTCAACTATATCCGACGACCCTGGTTACTTATCTCTTTTGGTGACTGTACTATGGTGAATAAAAATTACTTATATAAATTATAAATAACTTATTTAATTGTTTGTATGCCAAGGTTTTGACTTCCCTTTTCATAATTCAGTGGCAGCCGCTACACTACTCTGTACCCATAATATCAGATTCCCATCAATCAATAAGTCCTACTGGCTTAATCGTCCCTCAAATATTAGCTCGGGGCTATAAACTGCTCGCTTGGCACCCATGGGGAACCCAAGCTTTTCTCTCACACCCCTAATAGGAAGCCATCTTGTTTTTATGTCACTTTTAAATACAGAACAATTATTGTTTGACGTTAGTAAAAGTATCGGGTTTTGGGATTACTTGAGGGTTGATATTGTTTTACAGATAGAGGTGTACAGGTGTAATCTATGTTCATGAAAGTTAATGTTTTTGGTAATACGAGTATTTGTGTTTTCTTTGTTTACCATTTTGAGTATTAACCGCAGTCTTTTTTTAAAGCATAATAAGTACCTAATCTCTTTTACAAGTAAGAATGGCTCTCTTTAATGTGAGTGTACTATAGGTAGGTAAACGTCTGCCTAACCCCTCGTGGATTACAGCGGGGTGATTGCGTAACACACTAACAGTAGCAATGGCTTTCATTTTGACAGTTCAACAACATTCATTGCGTTATTTACGTTGTTGAGCAGACACATTTTTCAAACAAATGAAGCACCGAATTAGCAATATCCTTCAAAATGATTTAGATTGATATTGATAGTGTGGATGCTGGTGTGATGTTATGTTATGCTATTAAATTATTTATAAAATACAGGGTGGCAGGTACAACAAGATTTAATTCCATATTTCAGAGTGGATTCCTTTGCAGGTAAATGTTGAACATTTTCATTAGTAGTTAGGTAAGGACATAGTGATTTAAGGGAGTGTACTCCCTTAAATCACTATGTCCTTACCTGCCATCCTGTATAAGAAATAAATATACCCTTGCTTTACTATAATGTACGTTCAACAAAAGAGATAAGTATGCAGGATAGTCGGATATAGTTGAAGTTTAGTATGAAACCGATGGATGTTGTAGACTGAAATTTAATTTGATAAATGAGCTGTTTGTTTTCTATTAATTTAATTAAATTTTATTCGAGAACATCCATCGGTTTCCTATTAAACTTCAACTATATCCGACGATCCTGCATACTTATCTCTTTTTTTGACTGTACCTATCAGCTTAGTTTTTACTTTTTTTTACGTTTTTACTTTTCTTTTACGTATATTTGTTTTAGATAAGCAAACATCTAAATAGAGTAGGTATTACTCGCCCAACTTAAATTGCAATACTCTTTTTCAAATATTCGCACACTTCCTAGCGTTAGAGCCGACACGGTCATTGGACTGTAAAGATAGCCTGCAAGCTGTAAGCTGTAGGCTGAAGGCTGCTCTATTCATAGACCTCGGCTAGGCTTGTAAGATGAACCTTTTGTTCTTGGCAGTACAGCTTTCACGATGCTTTCATGGTGCCTTTGGGGAAAATAGTAGCTGGTATACTATCGACTAAAGACCTACTTACTTTTTTAGGGGCAGATTTTTCCAACGCCAGATATTTTTATTTATCCGAGAAATAATGCCAGATATTTTTATTCGAGTAATAATTTAGAATTTTTTACAGCTTTTTTCACTCAAAATATATTTGAAGTTGGAAAAAATGCATTAAAATAACATTCACTTTTTTTTTCTGGATTGTGATAGGAAAGAAGCATGCATTTTTGGTGCATATGTCCGTTTACAAACACGAATTGCACTTGGTCATTACATATAGCAAAATCCGGAACTATCAGTTGGCAAATTCAAATTGTCCAATGTTTGAAATTCAGGATGGCGTTTACATTGATGAATGGCGGTTCAACCTAGTTCAGGAAAATTAGCAACTGTGCTTTATTTTAATTGGTGAATGTGTCCCTTTTATAAATAAACGATTATTATTTTATTTTAAAGACTCTTTCTGATATTTTAGGCGCTATCTTTTACATTTTTTTTTGGTTAAGGTTCCGTAGTTAATATTAATTTTAATGATGTCAAATTCACTTAAAAAAAACTAAACACACCTGACAGATGTCACCACATACCTCACAAGTACCTATCGACACAAATAAGGAAGGGAACGCCACCCGAACAGCACAAACAAACACCCCTAACTATTTATGTGCGCGATAATGTTGTAAACTGCATGTTTACGTTTGTGAATGTGTTTACAAAATTCTGAGGAGGGGGGCGTTAACCGGAAGTGGCGGAAGTGACGGGCAGTGTATCATACAGGGGCGTAAGGTGTTACACTCGCTGTCATGACGAGCGCGCGTTAAGTTATGAGGTCTTGGTGTCGTAATGTATTGTTAGTATGTTGTGGTTGGAATTTGTTTAGTTTATTTTATATATTATTATGTAATATGAAGGTACCTTGTATATTGTAGTGTTTAATAGGTGATTAGATGCTCCTGCTGAAAAAAACTGACAGAGAAACGTGAATGCTACACCATACATATCTACATCTTTTGCCAAGGAACATGTGAGGACTGAGGAGTGGACTCTAGAGTTAAATCTTTACCAACGGAGTCATTGCGTAATACACTATCAGTGGCTTTTATTTTGACAGTTCTACAACATACATTGCGTTATTTACGTTGTTGAGCAGACAATTTTTTCGAACATATGAAGCAATGGATTAGCAATATCCTTCAAAATGATTCAGATTATGATTGATAGTGTGTTAGGCAATTAGGGTGCTGATTACATTAAGATATTGAATAATCAGATATGAATAATAGGCTCACAAAAAGTTCTTAACTTTTAACATAAAGTCCGTCGGCATCTGATAAATGATTTTATTTCTGTAAGTAGGTTTGCACAAACACATTTACATGTCAATCATATTTTAAAAACTAGATGACTACTCTGAGAAGAAAGGCCGAAACAAACTCATCGATTTTCTTTTGCCTTGTTATTTTTATCTTTAATCCTGTAGTGTACTTCTATGTATATCTATAAATATTTCATGAATATATATATATTATGTTAAAATAGCAATAAGATGAACATTAACTATACCTACTTACAATCTCAGTAAAAAAAGTCAGAGAACTCAACCAAAAAGCCTTTGATTCACTCAGCAATATAATCAAATTTTATTCACCTCATATAGACGAGTTTTATCATCGCCGCTATCACAATAAGCTATAGATTTCTCATTTTATCCTACAAAATACACTGAAAGGTACTAAATGTGCTCCGGCGCATATATACGGCGATATTATTCTGATCAGAAGCGATTCTGAATGAGGTTGAATGTTTTTTCTTCGACTTCTAAATGCCAATTGTATTTTCTGTGTGTTTATGAAAATGTGTGTTGGAGATATTGTGCTTTGTTATGATTCTGTTAGATAAACGGGTGCTTTAAGTTTAGTAAGGGATCTCTATAAGTTGAAGTTACAAACTCCTCCATAGATGAGGTAGATGTCTCATTTAGCACTTATCTTTTAAGACGTTTGTACGGAGTCTCGGTGTATCCTACTTTCAAGTATAGGAAGTACATTACTGATAATATAAAACATTGGATACTTTGAATCATGAACAGTCAAACAGCTTTTACAGAAGCCTTGTTGGGATCTCATTTTAACCAGATTTGGCTGATATTTATACATAAGTTCACTGCAAAATTACTTGAGAATGCCAGTGTCTAAAACTCTGTGTTGAAGTAGTTGATAGGTTGAGCATATGTACAGTCAACAAAACAGATAAGTATGCAGGATCGCCGGATATAGTTGAAGTTTAGTAAGAAACCGATGGATTTTCTCGAATGAAATTTAATTTGATAAATCAGCTGTTTGTTTTCTATTAATAAAATTAAATTTTATCCGATAACATCCATCGGTTTCTTACTAAACTTCAACTATGTCCGACGATCCTGCATACTTAACTCTTTTGTTGACTGTACCAAGACAATCATGAAATAAAAGGCCTAAGCACGCTTGCTGTTTTCAAAACAAACTTAAAAATATCCCTAATATGCTATCATCATATGCTTAGTCTTTTCCAACTATGCTGGAAGCGGCTATCATCAGGTTAACCGGCACCCTAATTTCGTAACACTATCAATCATAATCCGAATCATTTTGAAAGATATTGCTTACCCATTGCTTCATATGTTTGAAAAATTTGTCTGCTCAACAACGTAAATATCGCAATGAGTGTTTTTGAACTGTCAAAATGAAAGCCATTTCTCCTCTTTGTACTTAAGATGGAGCGACTGCCTATCTGATATCCATAGCTCAGTTACTGATATCCCATGTTATAACATACTCAATTCAGTGACAAACAAAGTTATTAACCGTTCACATTAACATAATGTTTGTCAGTCAGGCTCAGTATTATGTGTCCCCAGCTTTAGTGATATCGCTTGATGGCTATCACATTATGCTGCGTTTTTCACCGTAGCTTTTATTTGTTTGCTATTTCAGAGAATATTTTTCTTTAGGAATTCATTTGGCGATGAGATGCGATGGTGCAATCTTGCTTTCAATTGGACAATTTTATTTTCTAGTATCAGTGACAAATGCGTGCACTGACAGGATGTCCACTCAAATCTGTGTGGTTCTTTCTTCAAAAGACTATTTTAGACACTAATCTAGGTACATGGTTTTCACATGATCGGACTAAGATTAGGTATGTCTGGACTTTAAAAAATACTGTGACCTCCGAGTTTGTTTCGGCCTTTATTTTCAGAGTACTCAAATAGGAAACACCCCGACCTCATCTAGTTTTTAAAATATGATTGACGTTTAAAAGTGTTTGTACAAACCTACTTAGAGGCCGCCTCCACGAGCGGGCGAATCGCAGCGATAGTTTCACCGTGCCATCAAATTTTCGCGGAGATGATAAATATCGCCGTGTGGAGACACGTTCTAAGAGAGTGTATAGAAATACGTGGCACGACAACAATATCACCGCGATTCTCTCGCTCGTGGAGGCGGCCCCTTACAGAAACAAAATCACTTTTAAACAATTATACTCTCTAAATACAAAATTCAATTAACATTTTATTAAGAAGTTATACGTCATACTAAGAGACAAAACTTCTCCCTGCGGTCTTTCTTTCATCGACACGATAAAATTTAAAACATACCTAATAATAACAAAAACTCAATAAACTATAAAAACCAGACCAATTTCATCAACCTCATCCCCCAAACAGCTTCTATTACTTCAAATAATACAAATAAAAAACCTGAAAAGAAATCTCTGGTACAATGCAAATGGTTCTAACGGTTTATTAGAAAACCGTTCTTTTGTCGTCACTCGACTCAATTCAATTCTTGAGAATAGAGCCCTTCGCAATAAAATCTTACGCCTACGTTTGATATGCAAAATTCTTTGAACGCGGGGTAAACGGGAGCGGATTCTGGTTAACGTGTTAATTAAATTGTAGTAAACGAATAGATTGTAGGTTTGTAGAAGTCAAGTAATAACGGATTTCAGGAAACTTCCATTGTTATAGTATTATTGTTACTATAATATAACCATCATACACTCACATCCAGCATCACAGCATTCTTCTAATTGCATTTAGAACTTTTTTAGATGCAATTAGAAGAATGCTGTTTTAAAAATTTATAGGTATGTAAAAATTTTAATGTTTCAATTAAACTATGAGTAGTGTTTTGTTGAAATTTCAAGAAACTTTGGATTTTTTGGGGTTTATTTATAAATATTGCAATGATTAGCGACTGTTTAAGTTTAACCATACATTTTTGACGGTTAAACGGGTCTTAACTTTAATCATCGTTTATAAATAAATAAACAAATTTCTATGTAGCACCGTTAGGGAGCTTTTATTAATAATGTTTCTTTAAAGTTTAAGCGGTTTTACAACAGTAATTCGATGAGAATGTAGACACAACTATATTTAAACTTTCTGGAAGATTTTGTAACTCTTTTTATTCTCGCGCAAACTTCCAGCGAATTTCCTTACGAATTTCCCCGAATACAGAATAAGCATATCCAATAACATAGCGAATAAAAAGAGTTGATTTTCGATTTGGATACAGAGCGGGCGCCGGGTGGCAATTCCGTAGATCTCGCTGATACACGCTCGCATGGGAAATCACTAGTGCTCGCGAATGCAAATTTAACGCAACGGCGAAATCGGTGTTGAGAATAGGTACCTATTCGTTGATGTTCGTAGGACGAGATTGATTTTCGAAGGGAAGAAAGGAAATCACTCTGTGATTAAATACCTTCAGAAAAGGGTGAAAACCGATATTTGTAGGAACCATACGTTTTCATGCCAGCTAGATGAACCGACGACCTAAAGAAGGTGGCTGGGACAGACTGTATGTGGAAGACGGAGGACAGAGTGTTGTGGCGCAGCCTGGAAGAGGCCTATGTCCAGCAGTGGACTGCGATAGGCAAAGTTGATTGATTGATTGACGTTTACACAGTGACTTGATCGATTTATGTCGTCTTAATTTGATTACCACGTTGGTCTGTTGGTCGCAAGCGCAACTGCTAAGCGTGAGGTCCTGGGTTCGATTCTCGGGACGGGCAAAGTGTTATTGGGTTTTTCCATTAGGAATTTCTCAGTAGCAGCCCGGACGGAGTCTGGATTTGTGCCCGGTAGATGGCAATAGGCTCGCCCCCTATTACATGGGACTTAACCATAACTGTCGAAATGGTTGTGTACTATAGGTATACCTCTGCCTAACTGGCGTGATGTTATGCTAGGTTGTAATTTGATTCTTAATATGGTGCAAACTGGTTTTAAATTGGACGACCGTACTTGGTTGGTAGGTAAATTAAAGCTGTTTTTTTCCATTTCAATTAATTCTTATTTAGTGCATTTCCCATAATTAACCCAAAGTGTGAATTAATTAATATAAATTAAAGAAATACCTGCTGTTATAACTCAAACGAAAACACGAAACCATACGTATTAGTCACAATTATAAACAAAAAAAATATGCAAAACGTTCGAATTTTCTTTGAAAGAACAATAAAAAAGTTAAAAGGTATTTAATTAAATCGTGATAATATTAAACACAATTAATTAACAGAACAATAAAAGTCGAATTTTAATGTTTAACCTGCACACAAACTTTTAACTGAAAAGTTAAAAAAGTATTATTACGAAAAATGACTTAATTCACCGCGCGGCCGCCTTAATTAAGAAATTAAGATAAGGCTGGGTACACAAATAAAGCATTTTGTAATCTACTCCGGAAGTGACTCGGAAGCTATCCGAAACGGACACCAAGCTTAAATTTGTGTGCATAATAAAAGCCTTAAATCGAAAACTGGGACCCCTACCTTTTGTTTCTAACGATTTCTAATCGATTGTGGGCGGCCCATCGAGGTTACTACATGTGTGTATAATTAAACAGATAGGTTCCTAAGTAGAGGGGCTCGTGGCTAAGTAATAACAGCCGCACGGGTTGACCGATCAAGTTAAGGTCAATGCGCAGTGGTAGATCGCGAAATTCAAATTTTCTTACGTTTTTTGCAATTTGCAGGTCAGTGTCAGGTTGTATCTTGATCAAAATATGATTTGCTACTATAATAGATATGTATTTACAGAATTATAGTCATTAAAATGATTAAGTTAGATTTGTTCTATAAGCACTTTTCCATAAGAGATTTGTTCTTATGGAACAAATCTAACTTAGAAAGATGTGTTAATGATTCTAATGATTATAATTCTGTAAATACGTACTTACTCGTACCTGTTATAGTCGCGAATCATATTTTGATCAAGATACAACCTGACACTGAACTGAAAATTCCAAAAGACGTAAGAAAAATTGAATTTCGTGGGCAACAATTGCGCGCTACGTTTGCCGCGGTAAAATAATGGTATCCAGTTGCATCCGGTTAGCCTGGGAACCGAACCTAACATAGTTGGGAAAAGGTTAGTCAGATGATAGGTACCTAAGTAGGTAGTAAATATCCTTCGACTGGCATATAATCCACATTTCTAGTTACTGGTATTTAAAAAAACTATAATTTTTGTCAGAAAGTGAAAGCAAGTCATGTTAATTAGTTTTATCGAGATGCTCTTTAAATTAATAGCGAAATGTTAGGACGAATTTAAACCAACTGTAAGATCCTGTTTGATTATTTGAACTTTACTTCTTAATTCTTCCATTATGATTACATTTATTAATTTAAAAGATTCAATTAAAGAAGAAATATCTATCTCGATTGCGCTATCGAATCTCGATCTCGACTCGATAAAAAAAGGATCGAGACGGTTGGTAGGGGCTCCCGTTTCGATACAAAGCGTTCGAGTCGTATACATAAATTTCAATTAAGGGAGGTGTGACAACTCGCTCACGAATTTTATCGCGTATCGGACGCGTTAGAATACATTATCATATAACTTTATTGTTTACCTTGTTATGACAGCCGACAGTCGCCTTTGTCGAGCCGAAAATGTATCGATTTATATCTCGATTAAAATAGTAAGGGTTCGACACAAAAGTTTCAGAATCAGGTGTTAAAATTTATATTGCTTCGTATTTCTTATGACTAAACACCTGTTTAATTTGAATAATTCGATTTGTGAAAAGTTTCAGCTCCGAAGCATTTTACAGGGTCTAGACTTCGATACCCATAACGTCTGCGGAGTTTCGCTAGCTTATTTAATTTGACCCTGTATAACTAATGAACGAAAATAAGCGGAACCTTATTACTTTTAACAATACGTTTATAATCTCGTATTTAATAGGGTTGCCATACGTTTTAGTAATTACCGATAGTGTTGCAACCCATGAAAAGTAATCGAGAGTTTTGTTTTAAAATGTAGTAAAACATTCGCTTGGCTTGGTTTTCAATCTAAATGCAATCGTTTTTTCCTAATAAGTTAGTATCGAAGGAATAATAAGTTAATGTCGTTAAGAAAGCGTCAGTCTTTGTTGTTTAGTAATTAAATGTGAAATGAAAAGGTGTGATCGTTGATTTCAATTTGAATTACATTAGTAATGCTTATAACTACGTGGTTAATGCTGATGTTTGTGATTGAGAAATAATTTGTTTTTTAATAGCTGTGTTTTGCGTCCTACTTATGTGACTCTAAAACATTAGGGTAGGTAAATTGTAGTACGAACGACATATTTCTTGAATTTAAGCATTTTTCATGTAAAGGCTGATTTTTCCAACGCCATATAATTTTATCCGAGGAATAATTTAGAATTTTTACAGTTCTTCCATACAAAATCTGTCAATCTTTGTATGGAAGAACTGTCAAAAGTTCAAAATTATTCCTCAGGTAAAAGTTATCTGGCGTTGGAAAAATCAATCAATTAATTCTGAACTTTTGTAACTCAATTATTGAGAAAACCGAGTTCTTTTGTTTTTTATTAGAAAATTCCATAATCTGTGTAATAATTCTGAATTGTAAGCAACTCAATTGATGAACAATCCAACATCTTTTGTTTTTTCGTCTAAAGTTTTCTCTTTGCCATTATCATATTATAAACCCGTGAATCTGAATATCTATTCCTGAACATGAGAATTTTAGTGACAACTAGGTACTATAAGTGTCATATATTTTAACATGACATCTGTAAAGACGTCTTTTTCTCTCCAACAAACAAGCTAGTCTTTAACAGACGCTATTGCAACTAAACCCTTACAAAATAACATACAAGAGAACATTTATAACTTCATTACGACAAGCTATTGGCTGGTACAGTCGGTCACACAAGTGTCATTAACGACCGCGTTTGATTTTATTTCGTCCAATTAATGACTTACCATGAAATGCTGTAAAACGAGCCAAGTCGTACGACACGCCTTGTATACTGAAATACAGGAGTGTTACAGTATTATCATTGTCTGTAAAACGGTTGAAGTTTACTACCTAATTTTATTACAGTTTCACGTTGCCGGCAAGATAAATGGAAACTGTGTTGCTGTATTTTTGGTTAATTTTAAATGTTACCGTCGGGGCTCAGGTATTAGTCACTTTAAAATAATAAAAAAAATTCTATAAGCGACTCGCATGAAGTTAATTTATTTGTGGGCAAGTGGGCAACTTCAGAAATATATATTACTTAGGTATTTTTGAATTGTATGCAATATAAAAAAGTAATGTTATTTAAAAGTGACGATTCGCACGTTTCGGGCGAGTAGATTCGTGCCAATCGACTAATAAGCGCCGTCAGATAAAGTTTAAATGTTTATCTCATTGCAGAATGAAACCTTTAGTTTTTAATAAAGCTTAATAAACAAAAAGCTGGTTTAAAACCTAAAAGCAGGTCTGTAAAGTACTATAATAAATGGCGAAAGTAATTTCATGTTTTCAGTATAAAGGAGAGACTATCTAGATTTTGTAATGTTACTTTTTTTCAACATAAATGCGATAACACTTACTTACGAATAAATAATTATGCTCAATGATAACGGTATGTAAAAAAGTTATTTTTCTAGTTTCAATTATTATTTACCTTTTGTTTTTAGAAAACCATGCTATGCCTTACATAATCAGCCTATAAAGTTCCCACTGCTGAGACACAGGCCTCCTCTCAGTGAGACGGAGTGGGTCGTTATCCACCACGTGGGCCTAGTACGGGTTGGTAGATGTCACATGTCTTCGAATTTTTTGTTCTAGGACATGCCGGTTTCCTCACGACGTTTTCCTTCACCGTTACTATGCTATAAATTTAATTTATTAAAACAGCACTTGCTCATAATTAAATCATGCCAAACCACTTCTGTCCCCGGTTGTCATTTCCAGTCTTTCTCTTTGTAGTTGCTGAAAGCTTCAGCAGATAGTTAAATCTGTGTTCGCAGACGTCGACTGAAGTCTGCTTTACGAGCTGTACGCTGTACCGACGGTTCTTTGTATTGATATAACAAGCGCTGACTTTGTAGCCATCTTGGAGTGATAGAACAGGAGGCGGCTTGCGACTCCTTGTCTATCGACAAATATTTTGTATAAACATCTAATATTGATATGACTTTATGAATGTCTATTGTTGAATTATTCGGAAAATCTTTCCAAAATTGTTTTGTATTTTTTTTTCGGCGTGACGAACCTTTTCATATTTTTACTTGTCTTGAAATATGGGACGAGCAGGCTCAAGTAATAGAAAATAGTCCTCCAGTCCGTATTTCGGCCACGGCGGCCAATCTCAACAGAGATTAGCCTTCGGCGGGGGATATAATATATTATAGTGCACAAGTGCATGCGCTAACATAGATGCACTTTCGCTCTCTTTATGAGAGTGACAGAGAGAGGCTCAAGTAAAAAGCGTAAAAACACTTTTTTATAGGCAAAATTTACAGCATCTCATAATTTAGGTAGACTATACTTATTTCTTAATCTTCCGATAATTGGGTACGGTAAAACCAGCAATATTCTTGTTCAATTTGCGTAACTGCTTGTATGCTGAAATTATTTGAGACTCTGAACGTCTTGAAAAATTCACTGCCTTACTGAAAAGTTTTAGATGATCTGTGGTACACTTCCATTACCTCATGCTCAGAAATAGTAGATACTAATACTAGACACTACTCAAAATTAAATAATTATTGCTCTGAAAATCAGTATCAATTTTGAATGAAACAACAACTACTGCACATTCTGGTCTATGCTTTCAGAAACTCATTGTATGTAACTTTGTTGAAACGTATGACTTTGTGAGTGGGCGGCTTTATGGCCGTGGGCGGGGGTACTCACGGGTACTTGGAACGGAGCATAGAGGTGTATTGGGAATTGGCGCCAATTTCACATTGTTGTTTTCTTTTTACTTTACAGGACGGTTAGGGAAGGTTTGATCCAGGAAAAGTTGCAACAATTAAAACGCAGTTAATTGTATAATTGTAAAAACACAGGATTTCACAGTTTATAAAGAACCTACCCATGTGTATTAATTTAAAGTGCTTGAAGTCATTCAGTTTTATAAGATTGAAGCTTACTGTGTTATGCCTAATGGTTAATAGAGTTTTTTATATGTTGTGCTAGTTTTCCATAGAGAGGAGGATAAAATAATGACGGGGCATGCGACTAATCCGTTTGCAAAGCCTACAAAATGTATGTCTGTGATAAACAGAAAAATCCACTTTAATACATGTTTTAGGCATGGGTATAGTGGATTATGCAATTACTTAATCATTACATAATCAGCCTATAATGTTCCCACTGCTGGGACACAGGCCTCCTCTCGGTGAGAGGTAGTGGGCCGTAATCCATCACGTGGGCCCAGTGCGGGTTGGTAGATGTCACATGTCTTCCAATTTTTGGTTCTAGGACATGCCGGTGTCCTCACGATGTTTTCCTTCACCGTTTTGAGAGCAGTGGTGATTAAATAAATAATTTATACAAAGTAATGCGCCTGTCTGGGTTCGAACCCACGACCTACAACTCGTAAGTCGCGGCCGTTACACCACTGCTCTTATGCAATACTGCGGGGTAATTATGTAACACACTAACAGTGGCTTTCATTTTGGCAGTTCAAGGACATTCATTGCATTATTTACGTCGTTGAGCAGACAAATTCTTCGAACATATGAAGTAATGTATGTATGTATTAGCGACATCCTTCAAAATGATTCAGAATGTGATTGATAGCGTGTTACGCAATTACGTTGCAGATCTGACATAAACGAGCCTGGTTCACAACAAAACGACTCCTCTTCTATTTCCCCGCATTTTTCTCGCAACTAACAACAATAAAAAACAAACATTATATCCACAAAAATTTTAACAGCTAACAATATTGAATTAAAACTTCCCGAGCCTACAGACCGCGATATTTTTTAATTAGACGTAATTAATGTACGTTCTACGAGTATGTCAATGTAGGATATTAAATGATTCCTAGAAGTGTCAGATAGAATTGTGGGCTTGTTCGTAATACTCTTTTTAGGTTATATTTTTTATAGTTTTATTAGTTAGAACGTTGTTGCATTGTGTCGATTGTTGCCTGGTTGTGGTGTTTTAAGTTTGCTTTGTCATTAATTAAAAATACTTATCGTTGGGGCAGTGGTGGCCCAGGAGTAATGGCCGCGTCTTACGAGTTCTAGGTCCTAGTTTCCAACCCGGACAGGCGCTTAACTTTGCGCAAATTATTTCAACCGGAGAAAACATCGTGAGGAAACCGGCATGTCCTAGAACTTAAACTTCGATAACAAGTGATCTACCAACCCGCACTGGGCCCGCGTGGCTTACGGTCCACTCCT
This sequence comes from Hydraecia micacea, assembly GCA_914767645.1. Classification (NCBI taxonomy): domain Eukaryota; kingdom Metazoa; phylum Arthropoda; class Insecta; order Lepidoptera; family Noctuidae; genus Hydraecia; species Hydraecia micacea. Next base: position 5,974,319 of record OU611798.1, read on the forward strand.
TCTCACCAAGAGGAGGCCTGTGTCCCAGCAGTGGGAACATAATATGCTTATTACGCTTTTTTGTCGTTAATTACAGACAAAATAACCTCTGTAATTCTCTGTATTGCTATTCTGTAAGCATGATAGCATAATCAGCCTTAAATATGCTTCAGCTTGTAACTGAACAACTGCTGTTCTGCTGAGTAGTCTATTGAGCCACTTCTTGTTCCCAGCTAAAGCACTAGGAAGTGGCGAAGGGCGGTCGTATTAGGGGACTGTCTTATGTAATTTTGACGTTCAAATAGTGCTTTTTCTCAGCCTAATTTGAATAAATGACTTTGGACACGGGACACGGGCCTCCTCCCTATGAGAGTGGGTTGTAATCCACGCAAGGGATCTGCAAGGTTCGTCATAAAGAGAGGTTTTAAAATAATTACTTATTTTTATCTACTTTAAAGTATCTTACTTACCTACATGATTTTTTAGTCTATTTCACACCAGGCCGGTTCTAATCTTATTCTCAGGAAACCATAACTAATCAAATTAGGTTTATAAAATCAAATCTTGTTCCAAAGAGTCAAGTTTAACAAGATCTTAAGACTGTTGAGCGGTGCTTACAAATTAATAAAATGTAAGCCTACCTACCGGTCTAATTATTTGCTAAGTATGTTAATTAAGTGTGTGTTTCCTCAATAAAAGACACGTAAGTGGATTTATTTTTTACATGATTCTACACAGTTATATACAATTATAAGCACTAGCATCAGCCCGCGACTTCGTCCGCGTGAAATTTATTGTGCTCCGACCTAGACAGGTAGGAATTCAAATCTGAAAAGTTTGTGAAAAACGTCACTTAACAATTTAAAACTTATTTATAAAAACTACCTACCTACATAAAAATGTACGGCAAAGAAAGATAAACACGATTTTAATTACACTGTCCATATTTTGCAACAACACAATACATTTACAAATAATTACCTACTGAAAAAAAACAACCTAGTTTTGCAGCTTTTTTCCTCACCTGAGACATTTAACGCACAGATGTAACCCAGCTTAACAATTGGAAGCTTTATTGCAATAAAACTGTATCAGCAGATGTGTAAACCCAGCATTTCGCGTCAACAATTTTTATCATTTTGTCTTTTTAGGGTTTCGCACTATAGGCTCCGCTGTCCGTCCGTCCGTCCGTCTGTTACAAGCCTGTATCTTTTGAACCGTAATACGTAGACACTTAAAATCTTCACAGAATGTGAACTACTATGGCTGCTACAATAACAAATAAATATTAAGTTAAAATTTAAATGGGGTTTCATACCAGAAAAGTATTAAAACAAGTATGTAGCGTTAAATATTGCACGGTGTTACGGAACCCTTCGTGTGCAACTAGCACTGTCTTGGCCGTTTTTTTTTTTCTTTGCAAAGCTAAAAGTAGTGTTATCTCGGCCGTCACAGATACTGGTCGACATTGTAAATGTAATCGTTATTATTTTAAGGTATTTGTTGCCGATAACAGGCTAGTTTTAACCGTTAACCGTTGCTTTTTGAGTAGGTGAACTTAGGAAGCTACTTTGCATGGTTGTTAATTGTTGTTAGGCGTGTAATTAATGTTTCTTTTATTGTAACATAAGTTTACATCACGCTTGTAATCCCTGAATGGTTAGACAGAGGTGTAGGTACTGTGAGGCATCTTTGAGCTCATGGTACCAGGAATTTGTTGTCCTGTAACGTTAATTACTTTTCATACCTAGTGTTGTATAAAATCAATTATTTTCTAACTGAACAGACAGCTGTGCTGCTGGGGAGTTTGTTCCGCCATTTCTTCTTCCCAGCGAAAGCACTAGGAAGTGGCGAAGGGCGGGCGTTTTGGGGGACTGTCTTTTGTAATTTTGACGTTCGAAAAGTGCTGATTCTCAGCCTAGTTTGAATAAATGACTTTTGATTTTGATTTTGAATGAATTAATTAAACAAAAGTTTGTCGAATAACTTTGATAGTTATACACTTTTATATTTTTAAGCTATTGCATAGCTTTTATCTTGGGCTTTGAGCGCGGCGACCGAATGAAGAAATTCCGTAACGAAAATAAACCTAACACTCCGACCGGCACAGCGGTGCAGCGTTGAAAGCCGTGCATCGTCTAACGTCGTATCAGTTCGGCAGACTTCGGCACGGTGTTTGTGTGCGTGCGACTAGACGTATGCGTGTTTTGTTTTCTTATCGGTCACCACGCTAAAAAAGTGCAACTTGAATTAATATCAAAGAAAAAAAAATATTGCATAAATATTATAATTGCATAAGTTGATAAAAATGCTATGCAATAGCTTTACCGCGGCAGTCCCCGAGTGCCACACGTATTTTTTTTTATAATATGACATCGCTGGTCAGCTAAACTGGCTCCTACTGTTTTTCCGTCTTCCAAATTATAAATTTATGTTTGTCTCCTAATTATGCCATCAACTTATCAAAATATATATTCATAAAGGTTGTGTTTAAGCACGAAATAGGCTTTAATAAAAAAACAACACAACCAATGCACGGATTCTTTTCCCGTACAACTTTCTTCGCCACCCTCTTTTAAACTGCTAAGATTCTTTAATATACCTCAGCATTTTTCCCCACAATACGCGTCACCCCTCACTACAAACATCTTTAACCACTGTAAGTGACAATAATTCTTACCCTGGGCGTTAACCGTCCTGCACCCTCAGCGTATAAATACATGCAGGGGAGGTGCAGCTATCTGCTTACTGCCCCATAAAGTTTAATGTGACAGTTATTTAAACTTAGATAAATATTGAGATAGCTGAGGGTTTAAGATGATGGTGGATTTGGTATGGTGGAGTTTGACTTTAATGGTTGTAAAGAACCTATGACCAAAGAAACGATGGATGGACTGCCTGAAAGATAGCATGACTGGACACATGTCTTCGAATTTTTTAGTTCTTCGACATCCCGGTTTCCTCACAATGTTCCCCTTCACTGATTCTGTTTTGTTTACTATACTATCCAGCAAATCTGTAAGAAATGTTAATCTACCACTCTCTATAAATCCATCACCTTTTAAAAAAAACTCTTTAAGTTGCGGACTTATTGCGAAAATATAGGTATTCGGAATTCTGGAATATTGTGAAGTCTCGTTAGATGTTTTCATTTGTTTTCTTAGCACTGGACCTACGCTTTGTCAACTTTCCCAACTACAAACTGTAACAGATATATTCAATATAATCAATTAACTCAAGTCATATTATTGCGCAAGTATATCGTAACGTGTATATGGCTCCTATTAATATAGCATACACTTCGGAATTAGATGACTGAATGTATTTGTGTAGAAACTGTTATATATCATGTATTTTAGGGAAAGAAATAAAAATTTTACCCATTCTTTTAAACGCTTTATTTTGGTATGGAATCAACTTAATATAAGTATGTACCTATAAACTTAATCCCATTAAACTTCATATGACTTGGACCAGACAGATAGCGGGATAAGTTGGACTCCTTCAACAAGAACTGGTCATTAGCAGCTTATTAAAATCAGAGAGAATTGGAAAGAGAGTAGGCAGGCCTTTCTCGTTCAGTAGAACATCACAAGCTTTTAATAATAAGTATATCGTTACGTGTGGCTACCATTAGAGCTAAAGGGCTTTTTGCTATAGGTAATAATTATTGTTTTAAACCCGATAGATTCATATTCCATGGACTTACAACCATAATTTAACGCACCAACCACTACCACGTCGGCCCTCACATTCCTCCACTAGGATGTTTCCGCCTCCCGCTGCCAAAGGAGATAATTCCCGTACGCTAGGGTGACCACGCGTTCGACACATGGGGAGACATTCTTCACGACAGTTGACTCTGTACTGATAACGGTGACCACATATTTGTGATTATATCTGGAATTTTAGGGACTGTTAATAGTTCCTGACATGTTTTGGGTGTAGTTGTCTTGTATGGTTTAATTAAAATTGATGTTTGTAAGGGGAGGGTAGCTACTTATTCAAAAGGACTACTGTCTACTGTCTTAGGTATCACTTTGTTCTTCCGTTCATCAATCATTTAAGAGATCACTGTTCTATAGGGTACTGACAAAACAATGTCATCTATGATTTAAATTATTTGTTAATGCTGTCTTTCTTCCCTAATCGAACTCATTTCGTAGTTATCCTTCTCTTGTTGAAAATCTGCGTGTGGTTTTCAGACAAAACAAAACGTCCAAAAGAACGAAAAAAAGAAGGATTTGGTCGTTACTCAGCAGCGTAGGTTTACTTAAAAAAAAGAAAAAAAAATCGAAACTAATCGTCAATATTGTTTTGTTTTATTTATTTATTAGGAACACTAAATAATTGAACCTACATCATCATCATCATCTGCCTAGCCTTTTCCCAAGTATTTTGGGGTCGGCTTCCAGTCTAACGGGATGCAGCTGACAGTATTTTACGAGGAACTGAACCTACATACTCGTATTTATTCATTTATGCCTTTAACTTTTATAGGCTTAGTTCAGCCATCATTCAAAATCATCATTTAAATATTGACCAAAAAATTCACGTATACGTAGTCTTAAAAGATTTCAGCTTAATCATGTACTTATTAAAAAAAAACTGTTTTATTCGTACCTACCTTCACAAAATCCTAAAACCCTAAATTACATCCCAAGCCCAACTGATCAAACTCGCCGCGGCTTCCGGCGTCACACACAGTCGGCGCCCGCGCCCGCGCAGCGCCGCATGTGACAATTTACGAGCCGCCCCCTTCCGCAGATAGATGGCGCCACGGACACAATGTTTAGCTTTATGTAGTACGAAGCTTTCGCGGTTTCTTCGTATTTAGACTTATTGCTTTTTGTGGAATTTTTGGTTTAAGTTTATCATAATATTTGGGTAGGTGACTGCATATATGCATTATAAGTTTTTTGGTTCACATGGCTGATTTAGAAACTTATTGGATGTCAGGAATACCTATTTCTATATACGAGTTACGGTTCATAGTAAATAGGTACTACTATTTATCATCATAATTTTGTAATACATACATAGCCCGATCCTACTAACTACCACCGTGAAAAAATATCACCGTAAAAACTTAGGTGAAGTGAGTTGGCAATAGTGTCAATCCCTATAGTATGACAGCTCACTTCAATCAAGTTTTCAGGATGAGATTTTTACAGAATAGACCTTATTGTCTTCGCATTTTCAAAAAAATTGTGAGGACAAAGTGAACATCACGGCTTTGATAATTTTTTTGTCATCTAAACCTCGTTCTACTTCAATGGACAAACACAAATATTCTAACGAGTATTTCAATATCGGGGTAAATAAACTCCTGACATTCGCGAAATATCAACATACTAATTAAACAAGTAATTACATAATAAAACGATGTCCCTAACATCAAAACTGAATGTGAGCGTGTTAAGTTTATCTAATGTCACATTAGTTATTACATCAATGATTCTAATTGGCATTTACGACTTGTTTGAGGAATTAAAGAAGCTATTAACCTAGAAAAGTGCTCTTCTTAGTAATCATTACTTGTTAGAGAATTAACTTCTTGACCATTTCTGTCTTCTAATGTTGATACATTACATTACATTACAGGGAGACACGGGGTCGCTCTGTAGCCATAACATTAAGTAAAGTACATTTATATTTATTTAAAGTTAGTTAGGTTAAGTTTTTTTTTTCTCCTCTCACTGAGAGGAGGCCTGTGTCCCACCAGTGGGAACATTTTAGGCTGATTATGCATGTTATGTATATATTTATTTTGTTAGCTGTATTGGTCTTTATAGGGAGGCCTGTTTTCAGTGGAAGAGGCTTAAGCTGAAATTATGAAAATTATTTAGAAGTATTCGTAAATAGTTATATACTCGTATAATTACTTGCAACCAAATATTTAGAGCCTTTGTACCTACATTAGTAAAGCATTTTCTCGACATTTCAGTCATCTCATCTTCATCAATCTAAAATTCAACTTATTATAACTTAAACTCATCTAGATTATGTTAATTATTCATGTAATTAAAAAAAACATATTTTAAGTATAAATGTTATTGATCATCGGCTACAATTTGATAACGAGGGTGGGCGCTGATACCTATAATTACACGGCATTCGGTTAGCTTAGGTATTGGTTGCAACTCTAACATACAACTCTACTTAGGCCTATTTTTGTTGGAAACCATATGTTTTTACTTGAAGATGCAAATAATTTTTTTTTTTGTTATCTTATTTGTATATAAAAAAACACACAAATGTTCAAACAAACAAAAACACCTACACTTTTATATATAAAAAATTCGAAAACACGTGACATTTACCATTGTTTTGTATTTTATATTTGTATATTGTGTACCAGCACTGGGAACATTATAGGCTGATCATGTATGTATTTTATATGGCTGCTATAGCCGACGGCTTTCAGACTTCAAGTGTGGAAATGAAATAACGTAACATCACGACTGTAATTCAAGAAGTGTTAGGCAGAGATGTACCCACATCTCGCCAGTTTTATTCGGGATTGTCCGAGGGTAGCGGGATTGTCCGAAAGGGTTACCGCTGCCCGGAACATAAAGGGCTAAGGAAGGAACACGAGTGGGTTTTAGTCAGTAAGAGTCTGACACTCCCTGCCGCTCCACCCAGAGCGGGAGGAGTCATTAGATGATTTCCCATTCATAAAAAAAAGAAAGAAAAAAAAAGTCCCATGTAATTGAAGGCTAGCAACATAATAATATCATGCACTAAGTTAAATGTAAGTTGATTCACTCATTTATGTAATAAATAAGCTTCCTAGTAAAAATAGGCTTCTTAGTTCTAAATTTCTGCAAGAGTTACACATCAAGATAAAGCTATCCAGTAAATTGTACAAGAAAACGAGATAGTAATTTTATTGAAAACTTCAATTATACCAGCTTTTAAAACTCATGTTATCGTTAAAAATGCCATCAAAAATTGTCAATCGTCGTGCGAACAGAGCCATTGCAACTCTTTGTCGAGACACGATAAAAAATCCAATTTCCTGCAGTTTTGTCCCCCTAGCATTTTGGTGGGCTATGTCGTCAATGTTATGGGTATGTGTCGTGGTTTATGGATTCAATTGTAATGGTATTTGATGGGCCATAGTGGACTTAGATGTTGGTCATTTGGTTAGGAGCCATAATCAAATCAAAATCAAAAGTTATTCATTCAAATTAGGCTGAGAATCAGCACTTTTCGATTTTCAAAATTACATAAGACAGTCCAATGCTTTCGCTTGGAGGAAAAAGTGGCGCAACAAACTCCCCAGCAGAACAGCTGTCGTTTCAATTAGAAAAACTTGAGTCTATACAATAGTAGATATGCATAGGATGGAATATCATTGTGAAAACCATTTTTCTATGCATGGTTCAACGTTTCAAGATATAAAAGTAGAGCTAGAGGATTATGTAGGGCATAAAATTGGTCAAGACCTAGGTGATGCATTGAGCATTCCTTCTGTATACGATGTTAATTTTATCTCCTACACGAGGTATATTGCTAAACCTGCATGTCCTTAGTTACAAAGAGACATGATTCTATAAACCTGACCCAAAATGGCTCAAAATTTAACAACAACAAACGAATAAAATACCTCACACAACATCATTTAAAATTTGGCACCGACAAAAAAGCCGATACTCCTAGAAATAGGGTGTCCTGCCAAAGCGGATTTCCACGGATTTTTCCAATTTCCACGTGTACGCATATCGTGTGTCCGCCCGACTGACTTGTGCACTTTTTTTTAAACGTAACGTTATTGAAAACGTTCGACTGACAGGTTTATTAAATGCTGTGTGCTCTTTTGGACGTTTGAGGGATTAAAATACTGTGTTTTTTTGCTGACTGATCTTCTGTAGATATTATGTTGTATTGGTGTTAAAAACGAAGTAAATAAAGCTTTGAATTTTGATCGTGTTTTAAAATACTTGAAAACCTTTTTTTTTTTAAGTTTTTTTAGCTTTATAATCGTAAATTTTACTATCAATCTTGGTTTGAATCTTGGTTACTCCAATAAAGAAAAATTATATTCCAATAACGTCGTTGCAATAAATGAATGGACAATTTGATTAAATACAGCTGCGCCCCATCGGTTCACCCGCATAAGTCTCAAAGTCAAAAAAAAAACATGAAATGTCAAAGTCATGAAATGGAAACGGCTGAAAGCGTAATAAACAAACATACAAAACATCAAATATTTTTTTTCTAAACTAAAATGTTATAATTTTAGTTTTGAAAAAAAAAAACACCTTATGCCACAAAGACATTTTCTTCAAAGAGAATAACAATCCCAGCAATAAAAACCACAAAATACAAACGTAATTACTACCGACCCTCACCAAACGATACATTTTTAATTAAAAACGTCAGCTACTACAATAAGGCTAACACGTCGAACAATTTAGCTAAATCCATAAAACCATTATACTTCCCCTGTGCTAACATCTCAGATTCACCACGATAAACTGTTGTAATTCACGAGTATCGCATTACCGCCCGACGTCGCCCGACGTTGCTCGATGTCGCACGACGCCGCCCGATAATACGCGACACGCGCCGATTATGAAATCCGATGTAGGTAATCGTATGAGCAGTTGGGGTTAGTTACAGAGGGGTCGGCTTTTGTTTTATGCCTACGTGCTTGCAGTAGCTAGGGTTCAAATCTGTTGGTTTTTATTTCATTGTATGTACCAAAATTACTACTTGATTTCCCCAACAACATAGGCACAACAACCCGTGCGCCATATCTTAGGTAATCTTTTTTATTTATACTTCATATACTAACATGGGAGGGGCTTGTGTCTAAGTAATAACAGCCGCACGGGTCGATCGATCAGGTTAAGCTACGCTTGCCGCGGTTGGTCCGTGGATGGGTGACCATCTTTAAATACCGAGACTTCTCCGTGCCTCGGAAAGCACGTTAAGCCGTTGGTCCCGGCTGTCATTCGTAGAACTTTAACAGTCGTTACGGGTAGTCAGAAGGCCGAAAGTCTGACAACCAGTCTTACCAAGGGCTATCGTATTGCCCAGTAACTGGGTTGTGGAGGTCAGATGGCAGTCGCTTCATGTAAAATACTTGTATTCAGCTGCATCCGGTTACCCCAATATAGTTGGGAAAAGGCTAGGCAGATTGATTGATTGATACTAACATGGTACATAAGGTACGTCGTAACAACATGAAATAATGTTGGATACTTGTCGTAGCAATCAAGAATCTAGCTCTAATTAGATATTTGAAAAAGTTTTCCTTATAACGGCACGATTTTTAATGGAAGTCTTGAAATGAAGATCTTGAATACTTAAATGTTTAGTTATAGGTGTTTGTAGGTTTCGATAACCACTTAACCCTCTACGAGCTACACCCAAAATAGGCACAAAACGAACCCTTCAAATTTTTCTCAACCACACATGTACTCTATGACATATCCCTCGTTAAGGGTGAGCTACCCTTGTAAAAGTCAGCGTGAATAGAGCTAATCCTTATCAGAACCGAGGGGTTAGAGTGAATCAATTAAAGATAAGCAAATATGCTCCATTGTGGACCGGAGGGATTGAATTTGTTGGTGTGAGAAAGGAAATTAACTTTAGCCGGATAAAGCGATCCGTCATCGTCTGACGCGCCCTTAAGTCGTGATCACAAACTAAATTGTTTGAATTGTTATGTTTGTTAAGGAGAAAATGTGGGAAAATGTTAGTAATCACAACTTTTCATCGTCTGCCTAGCCTTTTCCCAACTATGTTGGGGTCGGCTTCCAGTCTAACTGGATGCAGCTGAATAGCAGTACATTACTTACACGGAGCGACTGCCTATCTGACCTCCACAAACCAGTTACTGGGTAATAGACTTTCGGGCTTCTGACGACCCCCGGGACCAACGGCTTAACGTGCTTTCCGAGGCACGGAGGGGTCTCGGTAAGGTCACCCATCCACAGACCAACCGTGACAAGCGTTGCTTAACCTGATCGATCGACCTGTGCGGCTGTTATTATTTAGCCACATCACAACTGTTATTTTGTTGTTTTTCAGAGCTCCTGTATTTATACTCCCTTTTTTTTAGGTGTTGTAGATAGAGCAGATGGTAAATTACTAGGTTCCGTCCGCGACTTCGTCCGCGTTAAGTTTCTTGTTCTCCCGACCCACCCCGTCGCATTGCATCGTCTGCATCCACCATTAGTTAGTTTTCGCGTTCTTTCTTGCTTTTTTCTTTTTGATCGGTTCCTAAGGGTCCTAGCGTGATGTTAAATAGCCTATAGCCTTTTTCAAGAATTGGGCTATCAAATGCAAAAATATTTTTTCCAATCCGACTGGTAGTTCCAGAGATTAGCGCGTTCAAAGAAAAACAACTGTTTTTTTGTTATTTCTTTTTTTCAACACAACAGCTTTATTGTAAATAAAATTTATCTATATAAATTGAATGCTTAAATGAATGTTTAATTGAATGAATTGCTTTATATAAATTGAAGTAGCTCGTCGTGTCCGTCTGCGTGACCGCGTTGTTTTTCTAACCTACGCAACAGATTTTGTTACAGTTTTCACCATAATTTAGACTTTAGAGATTGGAGTCTGGGTAGGATTATGATAATACGTTAATATTAAGCTAACATAATATGGAAATCTCGATAATCTCAAGTCATAAACTCGTGCGAAGCTAGGTCACTAGTACCAACTAATTAAAATGAAAAAATAGAGAAGGAACGTAGAAGAAGGAAGTGGAAGTACCAGTGTTAGGCGATGCGATGCGACGAGATGGGTCGGGGAACAACAAATTTCACGCAGACGAAGTTGCGGGAAGAAGATAGTGGTTGATAAAATAAAAGCTCAGTTAAATCCAACTATTTGGTTGCCAATGTTGCCAAATCTGAATTTGCTATAACATTCTCATAAGCTAAAAGTGAATTTTGATTTATCAAGACATTTCCTGTTAAAAAACTAAGATAAATCAGAAAAATAATTTGTAAACTTTCTAGCCGTTCGGAATAAATCAATTAATTAGTTTAACGCAAAACGGAATAAAATAACAATTAATTAAATCAAGCCACTTTGAACTGATTTTACAGCCAATCTGTAATAACATTAACGGAATTTATGTTATAACTAATTCTGCTAATCCAGTAATGAAAATTTTACGCCTAATACATAAAATATCACTAAAACTAGTTTCAATAAAAGAATCGATTTGGAAAAATAATAAAAATGTCTAAAATCTAATAAATTAATCATGCTACCTATTACAAGGGATCGAATGGCTCTCCCCACACTGAATTATTCATGACTAAATTAATAATATTAACAATAAAGCCCGTAATGGCGTCCACTGGTTATTATTAATATTATCCGGTTGGCTTTAACCGGCCATTATTAATAAAAAATTCAAATATGTAGGATTACAAGCGTAAGCCATGGATCCGAATTGTTTAAAGTTCTCACAATAAAAAATGGTTATAACTTATAAGTTGTGATGATATGCTTGGGAGTGCGTGTGTGTGTGTCTGGGGGTGTGTAAGGGTGTGTGGGTGTGGTTATAGCTTAATAGTGATGTAATGTGGTGTGGTAATCCCTTGTGTGAAATGTCAATATGGAAGTTTGGGATAGGGATTTGGTTATGATAGCTAATCCCAGAGGAATCAAGAGGGATGGAGGAAGTCTTTTAATTAAATTCATGTGATTTTTGTGTGTGATACAGTAGTGGCGAAAACGATTCATTTAATTCTATAGGGTCGAAAGACGTAAGTATAGAAAACTTTTATTTCAGATAGGAGTTCATAAGGTCAGTACCAATTATACATAAATTCTAGTGTTAATAGTTTACAGACACAGATTAACATATACAATTAAAATTCAGCGTGGAGCTGCCACCTCCGCAACATCGGAAAATCCCACCGATCTGCGAATACACTGATAATACTATTGGAGCTGCTGCGAACACGCGTCATCAGGGATGCACATCTGTCCCTAATAATGGTATGTACAGGTTAATACGTTTCAGCATAAAGAAAAATTTACCCGTAACCAGTAAAAACAAAGTAAACAAAATTAGGGTGAGAAAATATTGGTGTAAAAATCGAAAAAATAGCGTCATTATTACCGCCGTCAGCCGCAGATTTTCCCAAATTTTATTTATTCAGAAAACCATTAAGATTAGGCGTCACGCGTATATCCGTCATCAACGTCGCACATTAGCGTCACGCGGCGTCGCAGCGTGTGCTGATAAACGCTAATACATAGCGTCGTCTGTCGTCACGAGACGACGTCACGCATTAATAACATTGACGCGGAAAAATCGAAAAGTGTAAGGTATTGGAGGTGCGTTTCCGTTGAAGAAGACGAGACGAAATTGGCAATTACTTTCTCAAAAACCTTCTTTACCACCGAATCTTAGCTAAACAACACCTCAATTATGTAACACACTTACAATCATCATCCGAAAGATCTTGAAAGCAATTCCTAATCCATTATTTCTCAAGAACCTGCCATTGTAAGTGTATCATGCAATTACCTTGCTAGGTATCTACCTAAAAAGAAAAAAGAAAGAGCAAATACTGCCTTAACTCTTTCGTAAAGGGAGTAGGTATTTGCTCTTTCTTTGAAGAAGTAACTGCAGAACATGCCAGTTTTCCACTTGAGATTAGGAATAATCTGTCCAGAGATTAGTGACAGTCGATTATCACGGGAATCGTCAATTTACATTAGTTTGTGATTTGCAGAAGAATCATAGACCGTTTATTAACATAGTATTATACAAGTAAAGTATACAAACATATATGCAGCATCTTTTTTAAAGCCATAGGTATTGAAGTTATTTTATTGGACAAATTGTAATTTTGTAAAGAAGCAAGTTATCAGTAGGATTATAAATGCTGATTATGTTATTTTATATTTTAGGTTGATGAATCCTTTACGAGTTTACATTCGTCAAACATTGGAAACCCACCCAATTCCACCAATAATTCACGAACACACACGTCTCAACTCTCGCGCACATTATAAATGATTATCACCTGCGCCGAGCGTCGAGTGAGGCTAATGATTCGACGCTGAACAATAACATAATGTGGGGGAAAGCTTGATAGCACTGTTCTTTCATTAGAGGCTTTCGGAGGTTATTTAATGAAGTTATTGATAGGTTTAACAAAGTATACGAGAAGGGAAAGTTGACATAGCTAAAGGGCGAATTCTGATTAGGCTTAATAAAATTTAAGAAGAAATATTACAAGTTTAAAACTTTCGCCTTTCCCAAATGCCGTGACGATGACAAAAATGAAGTGATAAGGCCGCCCTTTGTATATTTTGTAGTCTTTGATTTGTTTTTTGTTTGTCCGTATTTTCGTGGTGTACCTACATATAATTAAAAAAAATGGATTTCAGATTTTTCTCTGCACTTACAGCAGTAATTATAATATTTTCTGTATACTTAACATAATGTGGGAGAATGAGGAGGAGCGGGGAATTCATCGCAATCCGGGCCTAAGATACACTCAGTTTTGTATCAATATGAAATTGTGAAGCCACTAAATATATTACACATTGGACACTTCATTGTAGCTACACATTAACACGGTATTATGGGAAACAAATTGTAGACAATCAAATAAATTCTAGCCGATATAAATATATTTTTGAGGCGGACTGTACTAGAAGGAAGGGCTAGTCAGGAAAAGACAAGCAAAGTCAAGGACTTTTTCCAAGATATTTTCAACACTTTGCATTAAAGTGATATATATATTCATGGTTCGCCAGTTACTAGGGCAAACTTAAGAGAACATTCTAATAGCAGCTAGGTACAGGTAAGGCGTTTCTAAATTTGCCAAAGATGTAAATAACAATGGCCGCTCGAAGTTGAATAAAATCGATATACAAGAACATTTCATTTCAATTTCAATTTCGAGCGGCCATTGTTGCTTACATCTTTGGCAAATTCAGAAACACTGGACTATAGGTGTATTTCTGTAAAAATTTAGGGAATCTGGAAGCGCTATAATTTACTCAACAAAACAAATGAGGCTACAAAAATAATATGTACGAGTATGTACCTATTTGTGTTTAATGGTCTCTTTAACATCATGTAGAAGTGATGCAGGAAACGTTTTAACAGGGTTAATTTAAAAACATCAACCATATTTCCTGCACATATTTTTTAACAAACAACCCTTTACCCATAGTAAACAACCACATACCATCATCCCCTAACTTGTTATCTGTTTAGCGTACCAAATGCGTTACTAACACGGGTAGCATGCGCACGGGTAGCACCCCATCATTTAGTGCTCTAATGGGTTAAGCAAAGTTTGTACGACCACCCATGTTCAGTGTTCGCGTGGATAACGCATCTGTGATAGACTTAGAAGATGGATTTTCCGAGATTTGTAAGGAAGGTAGAGATAGATTGATGTCATCTTCCGACATCTTTGTGCACCTTAAATTAAGATTAATATTATCTGGTTGTTTTAATCTTGCTGAGGTTACTGGTAAAACGACGAGTAAATAATAATGTTCAGGTGACCTCATAATGTTGTCAGTCACCTCCTGAATTAATTATTGAAAGCGTAAAGTTTTGCCAAACATGTGTACCTCTACCTACCCACAATGTGTGATTCTTGATGGCCAATAATGCTAAGTGCAAGTGCCAGGTAACGATAAAAAGGCAGCATCTCTATTGTCATATGTCATGAATACTTTTTTTAAACCTCCTTTTTGTGGAGTCATTGAAAAAACAAAAATGAAACTTCTTTTAACTTACAAATTATCCTGGTGCAAACAAAACACCACTTATGCCCAAACTAGCAATAATTTCACACGTTACACGTCCGTTTAGCATCCTAACTGGTGGCACTATCATACTTACTAACGAGTACAGCAAACTGACTGACCACCCGCGACGATCAGCTGGGCTTTTGGGCATAAGTGGCTGTAGAAAAGGTTCTATTGCTTAGAGAAGAAGATATAGAAATATTTAAAATAAAAAAAAGACAGACAAACATACATTGTACACGCAAAAAATGCATCACTTACCCATCTTGTAGGGCATTTCATAACAGTCAATAGATCGACATTTCTAAGTTTGAGAATAAGAACATGTCAAACAAACAATAACAGCAACAACAACAATTTCTTTCTTTCTTTTTCTTTTTTCTTTTCTTTTTCTTTTCTTTCTCTTTCATTCTTTTTTATTTCTTTCAAGAAGCAAGTACAGCCTTTCATATCTAGTCTTTTAGGACTTATTTTCATCAGTTTCAAGTGTCTTCTGAAGCACAGTTCTTAAACTAAGCTTAATATCCTCCGCATCGAAAACTCAACGCAGAATTGAAACTTATTCAATGTTATAAGATTACTTATGATACTAAGAGGAATTAAAAAGAAAAGTTTACATATTAGGCATTTGCCCTGCACTGACATTACATGCTTGTTATAATAAAAATAAATAGGTATTAAAGTGCATGCATAGCCAGCTTTATATTGATTGCCCAATTAATAGACATCGCTAGTAATGCGGTGTTAATGAGCCTCCACAGGCACCTTACAATGTAAACAACTTTATTTGACCAGAGTAATGCAGTCAAACATTACAAACGTTTCTCCTTCCTTGAGAAATCATGCGTCTTCGATAAAGATAAGTTGTACGGTTTGAAACATTAAGAGAGCAATAAATTATATTTTATTTTAGAGAAAATCTAGCAGGGTAATAGCGTAACACACATGAAACCTAGCAGGGTAATAGCGTAACACACATGAAACTTAGCAGGGTAATAGCGTAACACACATGAAACCTAGCAGGGTAATAGCGTAACACACATGAAACTTAGCAGGGTAATAGCGTAACACACATGAAACCTAGCAGGGTAATAGCGTAACACACATGAAACCTAGCAAGGTAATAGCGTAACACACATGAAATAGCAACTGATCGCAATTTCTTTAATTTTGACAGTTCAGCCGCGTTCATTGCGTTATTTACGTTGTTACGTCGTTGTTGTTGAATTTTTCAAACCTATGAAGCAATAGATTAGGAATATCCTTCAAAAACCTCGGAATGTGATTGAAAATGTGTTCCACAATTAGGGCGCTGGACTCTTGTTAAATAATTAAAATGGATGCTAAAATCGTTAAATGCAGTGAGGAATCAAAGTTATGTACCAGATTACCAGTTTTATACAAACTACTTACTAAGTATAACAAAGAGTATGCCTCTTTGTTATACTACTATGCTAGGATAATCAGCCTATAATTTTTCCACTGCTGGGACACAGGCCTCCTCTCTGTGAGAGGGAGTGAGCTGTGATACACAGCGCGGGCCCAGTGCGGGTTGGTAGATGTCACATGTCTTCGAATTTTTGGTTCTAGGACATGCCCGTTTTCTAACGATGTTTTCCTTGTCCGTTTTGAGAGCTATGGTGATTAAGTTAAATACATAAAGTAAAGTGCCCGCCCGGGTTCGAACTCACGACCTACAACTCGTAAGTCGGGGCCGATACCTACAACTGGACCACCACTGCTCCCAAACACAAAGAGTCATAGCCCAAGACTCGATATTTAATTATTATATGAAAAATAAAAAATAGTCAAGGCAGAAAAAAACATTCATTCACATTCAATGCCATTTGTAATAATTCATAAAGAAATGAACACTAATCGTGATTTTATTTTTGAATTCGTGATTGGCCATGGCCTGTGATCGGAAATGATTAGTATTTTTATTATAGGTAGGTACTGATATTTCAAATGCGTTTTTTCAGGTCAGTGTGACCTCGTAAATAGAAAAATACCTCCTAAGACTTTACATTTACTCAAAACGTCTTCAAAAAATAAACGAGAAACCTTATTAAAACAGTTGGATGGAACAATAGCAGAGATAAGCATAATTTTTGGATAAAAAATAATTGGCAGAGATTTCAAAGAAAATATATACTGATAGCTGCAGAAAAAAACTTATTTAGAAAGAAACTAGAAACAGATTGATTTATTTTGGTTGTCTACGAAATCTACTAGGTATGTTAAAACAGATCCCACCGCAGTAGGAGGGACGATTGTGTTGACGAACACGTCCAACGGTACTCGTACTGTGGGTCTATTTAATTAGCAGAAATTCTTGAAACATCATCGTCTTTCTGCCCTAGTCCTAATTTATTTGGGGTCGTCAGTTTGTCTTCTTCTGCACTTACATCTTTACAAGCTTTTGCCAGCAGTAGGACTTCCTGCGTAGATGTCGGACCGGGATAAGAAGTATCCTATGTTAATCCAGGTTATAAACTATCAGTGTGTAAAATTTCATCTAAATCCGTTGAGCCGTTTTTGCGTGATTGAATAACAAACATCCAAAGATACAATTTCACATCTATAAAAATATTAGTAGGATGGTAGGATCAGTCGTCTCAGTATTCACTGTATTTTTAGTAAGTATGATTTCTCACACAATTCACTCGGTTCTTCAGTCTTTCTCTACTCTCATTAAACAAAACATAAATAATAATTACTATCTGGCAAACTCCCTTATTAGGTAAGCCCATCTAATCTCCATGTTCAAGCGATTCAAATTCGATATTCAAACCTATCTATTACCCCTGGCCACTAGCTATTAAAATATAAACTAAACCATAAACAATAACGAATATCCAAGGCGTTACTATAAATACTGAATCTCGTACAAACTCGTATTATGATACTGAAGGCGTCTCCATACATGTTCCGATGCAATGCAGCATAACATCGAATAGCAACGCATTGATGTCATAAATATCTATACATCGAACCGTAAATATAAGGAACAAAGCGGTACAAACGTATAAAACGACCCTACATCTCTTAATGATATGTAGATTCCCTACATTAGTTACATGACTGTGTTCTCAGTGAAAACATCTCGCAAACTCCATGCTGAAACCTCACTCCTAACTGACGGATACACGTCAGGCCAAATTCACCTCTAACTTACGAATTTTAAGATCATTTTTCAGTTGTAGTGAAGGGGAATCAAGACGTTGTGGTCCGAGAACCATATCGACTCATTAAACAAGACATAATTTAAACGCATCCTGTACCAACATTCAATTTAGTGTTTCAGACCAACGATACACGTTCCAATTTTCTCTGTTAACAATTGTCCAAGTTACTGCATTTGAGAATTGAGGCTTTAAGCTCGTGTATTTTAAACTGCGATCGAAATGAAGCTTAATTGGTTTCGTTATAAGGTTGATATTGAATTGTTTTATCTCGGAAATTGAGACATTAGAAATCTTCGAGCGACTATTACCGTGTTCTTTTAACAAATGCACGACGGCGCGGCGTACGGAGTAAGATGTAAGTTTGTGCCGGCGTGCATAAATAAGGCCCGAAGAAGTATCGGTTATTTTAATACTGAGACCCCAGGTGGGCGTGGACCCATCATATATCATCGGCAACAATTATTAAATTATCTTTTTCGTTGACATTAAGTAATTGTTTCGGTTGGTCCGTGCTCATAACTGGCGCGCCGAGCGACGAGGTATCGTTTTTAAATTGTCGTTTTAACTTGTGCTTAAATTCCTTTGTTTAGATATATTTTTATTAATATTAAGTGATGACATTATTGAAAAATACCTTTCATCGTTCTAATGTTATTATAAACATAAGTCCGTAACTAAAACGTGAAAGTCATTTTAGAGTCACATAACTCATTTTTTATACTTAAGTATAATACGTTCTTATATTTTTTCCAACAACTAGATGCTAATTCCGCATTAAGCTGTCTTATAGAAGGGCATTGAATTATGACTATTAAATGAACATAAAACGATAAACATCAACAGTTCAGCAACAGATCCGATAATTGAGCTGGAAGTAGTTCGAACACACTTTATAAGCAATTACGCCGATTAAATAGTACGAAATCTTGTATATTTAGCCGTGGCATTAATCATGCACGGCAGTGTAATCGGGTCAGGCGGGCGTTGGTGTAATGAATCAAGGAGGTAATTAACTAACTAATACACTTATCACGACATGAAGTGTACACGTCCAATTGGAGCAGAATCGAGCCTCGGTGTAAGCTAGATGCTTGCAGCTCGAGACTCGAGCACTCGAATCGAGCTCGATTTCGAGATTGGCTCGATTATAAATTGCAAATAAACTAATCATTTGGAATTGCTCGAATTGTTCGTGAGTATTTAGATGATTGTGTTCGGACTGTTTGAATTGGATGAGGTATCACAGGAATGTCTACTATTCATTAGTTCAATGAATGAAGAAACAGGATCTAATATTATACAAGTAGCTCAAGGCGCGTATCTATATCTATACTATATAAAAAATTAGGAACGAAGTCTAAACTCTACGTTGAACATTTTTGAAAAAAAGTATTTGCTACGAGGAGTGGGAACGAGTCTGATGCCAAAAATATAATTTTTGTCTAGATGTACGAGTATGTTCTGGATTTGGGCAAAAACGGCTGAACGGATTTGGATGTGGCACACAGAGTGTTTAAAGCCTAGATTAACACATATATAGCCCTTTTTATGTCAGTAGTACGTTCCCGTGTCACAGTTTTCTGTCATCGACGCGGGCGGAGCCGCGGGCAGAAGCTAGTCAACATAGTATAAACATAACTTCATTTTCCATAGATTCAAGGACTATCTTCATTTTTTTTTTAATAAATAACTTTGATCGTCGCTTGTCGCTTTTCGAGTCTGTGACCGCGTTGTTTTTCTAAACAACGCAACGGATCTTGATGCGGTTTTCACAACCATTTAGAGAATTTATTCCGGAAAATGTAGGTATATGTATAATGTATCAATATTAAACTTACACACAATAAATAATTCTCTATATTTTGTCAAGTCGTCAAAACCGTGAAAGGCAGGGGCAGGTCGCTAGTTTACCTACTATACATGAGTCTTTTCCAGAAATTACTATCATCACCGAAACAAGGCAGTTGGAAAATTACTCTAATTACTATCTAAACCCTGACTCCATCAAATAATAACGTTTACATAATCAGCTTATAATGTTCCGACTGCTGGGGCACAGAGCTTCTCTTGTCGAGAAAGAGTAGGCTATATAATCCACCACGCGGGCCCAGTGCGGGTTGATAGATAATTAGATATCACATGTCTTCGAATGTTTGGTTCTAGGACATGCCAGTTTTCTCACGATATTTTCCTTCACCGTTTGGAGAGCAGTGGTGATGAAATAATTTACACAAAGTAAAGCGCCTGTCTGGGTTCGAACCTACGACGTACAACTCGTAAGTGCAATGGCGGCGGTTACAACTGGGCCACTACTGCTCTGCAATAATAACGTTTACCACGATAGAAAGCTAAAGTCAGGTCTTATAATATCTACCCGGGATTTATCTACAATCGCTAAGTCTACAAAACATTCATTATAATAAGGGACACTCTCAGTAATAGAATGTCAATATTGTCGCAATGGAAAGCAGATGATAATCTAAAGCATTTATGTTTCCGTTCTATATTATCTGAAGTAGGAAGATTACGTATATAATAATATAGCTTCTGCCTGCGACTTCGTCCGCGTGAAATTTCTTGTTTCCCCGACACACCCCGTCGCATTGCATCGCCTGCTCATTCTTTCTGATTTTTTTCCTTTCTGCTCGGACCCTAGGAGACCTTAGCCTTCCTCACGAATTGGGCGGTCCCAGAGCAGTGGGCAGTTCCAGAGATTAGTACGTGAAAACAAACAAAAAATCAGACAAACGCTTTTTATTATTAGTATTAGAAAATGATTTAGAATGTAATGATTGTAGTAGGTATGCGACTACCGGGTTTATATCAATCAGATTGATATAAACTTATGGAGAAATGAAAGTTTCAGATTATCGCAGAGGATATTACGAAAGAAGGATATGACAGGTTGACTGCGTGTTGATTGAATTGAATTGCTATAATCGTAGAACCGACAGCAGACCTCTTGTGCCTGGTTGCTAAACGTAACTAACCGATCGTCATTTGTTATTATTACGATTCAAGCCGACGACGACGACTTGAGCGACACTTCAAAAACCACTCAGGACAGATCAAAATGGTTAAAATACTGAACACCAAAATTAGGTATATCAACCAAAGTAGAAACGTCACCATTTCTGTCCGTGGGCTAGCCAAGGACAGAAATGGTTGTATATATAAAAGAAGGATCTTTAGGCTACGATTAGAAAGTACGATTCAGGACACTCTTATAGCAGGTTAATACAACATGACAAACAATGTCAAAAAGTCGTGTATCACCGCGATTTTGAATCATATGCGGTGCAACTATCACTGTCACATTGACCTGCCCTGGCCCCTGCTAACGATTTTGGAACGAGCTCTGATTTTTAGTACTTATAAGTTATTCAAGAGAACTTATAATATTAGGTAGAATA
Organism: Hydraecia micacea; assembly: GCA_914767645.1. Lineage (NCBI taxonomy): Eukaryota > Metazoa > Arthropoda > Insecta > Lepidoptera > Noctuidae > Hydraecia > Hydraecia micacea. The sequence goes on from OU611798.1 coordinate 5,995,665, forward strand.
ATTTTTATTTAAATACAAACAAAAAACCTTAAATTACAATATAAAAGCTAACACTAAAAAACATATATTATGTACAAGTATATAATAAAAAAAAGGGAGGAGCTCATTGGGCATCAAAAAAATCGTCCGCATCGCTGTCAATGGGATAAGTGCCCAAAAGGCTGGCAGCATTACCACGTTGGATGGCAATGCTGATTATTTGGGACCATACCTTTAAGTACAGAAATGTTACAGAACCTTTGCCACATAAAGTTCCATTCCACCTGTATCGCAGTGATTGCGTACTAAGATCGTATCGCCCAACCACATTATTGTCTTAATTGATACGTTTTGTTCGTAGCTAAGCTAGATTAAAATAGTTTAAATCGCTAATTCCTTGATTTAACTCGGTGTGTTGCGCCTGCGATCCTTAGTAATGAGATCAGAAGATTGGCTTAATTTATAGTTCTGTTCGGTTGGTAATGGTTTGGTTTGTTCAGTTATGTTCTTAATTGACGTTTAATTGTTCTTGTTTTTTATTATCTGTTTCATGTGAGTTTTAACGGCTTATTTCTGTAGGTAACAGAGTATAAATTGTTTTTTTTTTTGTTTTTATTACAATACTAGCAGCGACCCGCGGTTTCACCCGCATAAGTGTCGATGCCATGGGAATATCTAAATAAAAACTATCCTATGTCCTTTCCCGGGACTCATTTAATTTCATCTAAATCGGTTCAACGGTTTAAGCGTGAAGAGGTAACAGACAGACACACTTTCGCATGTATAATATTAAGTAAAAGGTCTGTATCTAATATCTATATATAATAATCTAGAAAAGTTGGTGGTGATGGGCAAGGTAGATGGAAAAGACTTCGCGGACGGTCATCTAACCCCTGGTCGGACCAAGTGATCACTGGACTCTCTGTTACGATCGCCCTGAGAGAAGCTGAGAACTGAACGAAGTGGAAGAGCATCGTGCATAAAGCCACGGACACGACCTTCAGTAATGAAGTACGCGATCAAGGAGATCTATTATAGCTCCAGTTTGCCATGGTTTGTATTCTAGGTATGAACATAGTTCACTTTTAAAAATCGCTTGAAAGCTGACATATGGCTAGGTAATAACTGCCAGGGCTTATTTTTAATCTTATATTTTGAATTGTTTTTTCATTTGATTTTTTTTACATTGTTCCCGCATTAAGAACAATGTACAGACGCCAGCACATCAAGCTACTACAATCTGTCAAATTTCTTTAATAGATTTCCAACTATATCGCTAAAGTATAAGGTTCAAAGTTGATTGGGAAAGTTTGACAGTTTCGGGTAGCTTGATGTGCTGGCGTTTTGTGCCCAGAATTTTGGAATGGGCAACTAGCTTCAACTTTCTTACTAACTGACCGATTCTTTGACAGTTCAAAAGTGCCTGTAAATGGTTTAATTGAAATAAACGCTTTGTGTTCGAGTTTAATAGGAGCCACTATTGGAGCAAAATTTTAAGTTTAAGTATAATACATATTTATCTACATCAAAATACATAAAACCCGATTGAATTTCTTCAGTCCATTCAAAAACTTTATTCCCATAACAACTCAAAAACCTTCAACATTTAAACCTCTCAATTGGGTCCTCGTACAGCCACATAAAACAATCACACGAAACTATTAATCCTGCTTCAGGGAACACGTTGAGATGGCAAAAATGGCGGCTGCTCCCTTCGTATATCATAAATTTGAATATTCCCGAGCAGGCAGTGGATAATATAGTGGGTTATTGTCATGGCTGGCGCGACGTCGCTACAGAAATAAAACACGTGGAAAAATCGCGGATTTTGTGTCGGAACTAACAGATACAGACCAGGGGAAGGGACAGAGAGTTTGTAGTTTCTAAATTGGTTTAAATTATAATAGCTTGCTTACATCTTGTTGCATAGCTGTTTGAAATAATCACTCCGACCCCCTTACTAATAAACGTATTATATTATATCAGATGAATAGTTACACACTGATTTCTCTCTTTCAGTCGTCAGTAATTTGACTTTCGAAAGAAGAAGACAAAGCGCTGTGTAACTATACAGACGCTATACAACGTTTATTAGTAAGGGGGTAAATGTAAAAAAAAAACAAAATCTATGCAACAAAATACTTGACGCAAGTTCAAAAAAATATGTATGTCACGTGATCAACTTTGAACGTTAATATCTCGCAAGACGCTTTACGGGGTTTGGTCCTTTATGTTTTCTGTTTGCATTGATGTGAGCTATCGATTAAGAAACGTTTCATGCGTAGCCGCCATTTTGAAAAAAGTCAAAATGGCGGACAGGTAGGTAAGTATGCCAGGCTCCATATGAAAACCTTCAATTCCCTTTTCCTTCATCATTTCAGCCGAAAGACGTACACTGCTGGATATGGGCCTCCCCCAAGCACCGTAATTTCGACCGGCTCTGTGTTTCTCGCATTCAGCGGATTCCTGATTTTTCCTGCAATGGTTATTTATGTTTAAATCCATGTCTAACCCAGTAGAGTTACAATACTCTAAGTTGCCATTTGTATGTAATTGTGTTATTATTTAACGGGTTCCCCATTAGAAATTGGTTATAATTTGGAATCAGAATAGGATTCAAAGATCAAGATACATAGTTGTGTTTGATAGTCTAGCGACGTAAATTCATCAGTATCAATTCTTAGCTCATTGAATCCTGCCAGTCAAAGGCTTATCTTAGGTTAATTTCCGCAGATTTTCAGCATAAGACTAACACATTCTCCACCCTAAAGAATTAGATCTTAGGAACATGTTTGCATATTTTCTCCTTCGCTAGAATTGCTTCATTGGAACCTTTGAAGCCTTTGTCTAATTCCTAACTAACTTTACGATACGACACGCACCATCGTTCATAAAAGTACGACGGTGATTGTCGTATCGCAAAGTCACTGTTACCATGCCACTTTGAGAAAACCTTAAACAATTCTTAATCCACCATAATATGACTTACTCCATTACATCATTGCTCTGTATCAGAATTGAGACATCTCGAGTGGCGGGGCCGCGGGGCGCAGCGAGCGTCTCGCGCGGAATGTTAATATGCAAACCGAGCCGGCCGCTTCTCACAAATATCTATCAATACCTCTCATGCTGCCCATAGCTTGCTGATTCCAAGGATTTTTCGGTTATTGTCTTCTTATAATTGTTGGTAGTGGTAGCAGATTAGCCAGTACCTTAACAGTTTGCAGGGCAGTTTAAGCGAAGGGCAATAGTTGCACGGCACATGGTTCAAAATCCTATGACTCTTCAAGTGACTCCTCACTTTTCACACTTTTTGTTGCTTATTGACCTGCTATAAGACTGCTTGGTAAACCCTCTGTTTGTGAGTGTGCTTGTCCAGAAACATCCTGTTGGTTCACTATCGTAACTACTTATTTCTGTGTCCAAGTGTATCTTGTTGTGTTTCATTTTGAAATGTTAGTGACTTGGTGAAATTTTGAGCACAGGAGACATTGCAATTTTGCCGGTTTGAATAGTAAAATGTGGAAAACCTTTGGTGTTGGAACAACTAGGAGCAACCACTTCCCATCGATGATTGAATTTATATGATATACATCTGAAATGATGATGACTGACTTTCAATCATCTCAGGTCTAATAAAGTTAAAAATCTGTCTATTGAACACAACATAGGGAGAAGTCTACACGAGACTTATTTCTGTCTGCTCTTGTTTGCTAGATTTAGCGATGGCAACTTATCCATGCGGGGCAATTGCGTAACACATTATCAATCGGTATCGGTTTCATTTTGACAGTTCAACAACATTCATTGCGATATTACGTGGTGAGCAGACAAATTTTTCGAACTTATGAAGCAATGGATTAGCAATTTGCTTCAAAATTATTCTGATTCCGATTGATAGTGTGTTACGCAATTAGGGTGCTGGAAACAAAAGAAAATCAGAGTTTTTATTAATGCTACTTATATACGTACGTATATTTCTTATTATATGAACAGTACTTTCTGTGATTGTGATATAAAAAAATGATCTTTATCTTGTTTAGTTTAATTGATATGCAAATAAAATGCAACGAACCACACTCTTGAGAATTAAGCATGCACTCATAATCTCTTTTGATTCAGGAGCTGAAGAGCGTATTATGAATTTCCGGAAGACATTAAAAGGGCGGTAATCAAAGCACCCATTATGGCTGTTATTACAACAATAAATAAAGAAATTATCGTCAAATCGACGATAAAAAAGCTAAATCCAATTAATTTAATCTCAAATAGGATCTCGAATTTGTTTTATTCATAAATAAACAGAAGACTATCGTTAGTTGAAATCTGTCCTCGGCCTTTTTTGATTGAAAACTATGTTTTGCTCCCGACAACCTTACAATTACGGCTCCCAAACTGAAAATCACACTGAATCGAACCTTATCCCTCTTCAATAAGATGCTCCAGTGTTATATTTTTATAATGGTTATGTTTGTGTGTTCGCATAGAATCCTATTGTTATTTCCATACGTCACATCAAGGGTATGCGATGAAGGGAGCGCAGTTTACTATAATTAGTTTGTGTTTTATCTCGATTGTCGATTCGCAATACTGATGGGTATTGAGCTGTTCATGTGTGACAGGGATTGTTTTGGTGTGATTGATAGAATAGAATAGAATATCATTTATTTGCACAGAAAGTAGGTACACAATGAGACGTTAACATTAATTATTATATGAGCCTTGTACAATCTACATGAGTTTTGTTTTAAAATATTTTATAAGTTTCGGTAGGTACCTACTTCACTTACTTACTTTATGGCTTACATAATATAAAGAAATGAAGTGTCTAGAATCGGCGCTCATTTTCTGTAGCAATCTAGTATTCTACCGTTTACCTGAAATACTCCAACACTGATGACTCTTCATACTACACATAATTAAGTCCTGTAAAACACTTCAGAGTTTTACAGGACTTAATTATGTAACACTTACCAACATAGTAATAATCGATTTTGTGATTTTACTCAATTTCAACTACAAATAATAAAACTGAAACTTTTAGGTCATAATTCATAAACCTATGTATGTATATGACCCAGAAGTTTCACTTGGTGGTAGAGAGCGCTAGTTGCACTCAAAAAAACAAATGTATAAAATCTTCCAACGCGGTAACAACAGCTCCCTAAAATCCCATGTCCTCACACTTATCACGTCTACAATCACGTCGCTTGATGTCCTGATGAATGAACGTTTTGTGATGCTAATACACAGATTATGTATTAAAACTACTGTTCACAACCCTTCGTACCAGAACAACATAACTGTCAACACACCCCATTTGACTTTCAATTTTAGCTTTTCAAAAATAGAGTTGGAAATCTAGTGTTGTAGGTTTGTGAGATATAGGGACTGGTGTTTTTGTTAGGTAATGAGGTATATTCTAATAGTACACGTGTTCCCCTTATCTCTGATTAGTCCGTTTGAAAGCTTTGTCTCGGGCTGTCGAAGGGTTGCTGTAAATTGACTGTGAATGATTTATTGGTGACGTTTGTCCGATCGGGTTGATGTGATTTTATTAATTTTGATTGGGTAGTTTTTAAGCTGTTTTGTAAATATGGTTATTGATGGACAGTTTTTTCTGTGAGAGAAGAAGGGTTGGAAGAGCAGCAGAAATAACGCTGTTAGCTTATAATCAAGAATTGAACCTGGATTTGTGATTGCAAAATTGAGTGTGTAATAATTCCGAGATACTTCTGAATAGGTACATGTTAAAGGTAATCATTTTAGATTTTTACTTAGATTGAATAATGTAAACCAGTTACTCAGAAATAGTTTAGTCTAGGTGTACAGACACGGGGTCGTCTGGCGCCCATGTGCTGGTTTGGTCCCTGGGGTAGTCACGGCGTGCTATGTGTTCTGGAGCGCCGGTGATGGGGAATACTCCCCAGAGGAGGGTCCGGTGACGGACAGCCGCGGCGGGTTCACGGATGAGTTTGATGACACCGTGTAGTTTTAGTGGGTTAAAGTCCCACATAACTGCACTATCTCCCCGTGATAGTGCAGAATGCGTGAGCATTTCTCCACGAAAAAAAAAGGCTACTACAATCACGAATTAAGGTCCGCAAACCGCGGTGCATGTTTTGACAGAATTATAGAATACGTCTTCTTAATAAAAGTGTAGGGGTCATTACCCCTACACTTTGGGGTCTCTCATTAGAGACCCCAGTCGTTCGACGCCGCCATACATCACGCTATCTGATCTGGCCACCGATCAACCTAGACTAGAAAGACATACATATATACCTACTGGTTTTATTAGTGACGTCCTTCAAAAAGGTCAGAACCATGTGGAACTTACAACTACAACAACAAAAACACAACTCAACACAAAAAACAACAACAACTCAACTCAACTTTCAACTGGCGCCGTCGAACTTGAGGTCGAATCATAAGAAGTATACAAGAATCTTTATAAGCATGTAGCTAGCTGCACTTACTGCCTACTCCTTTATGTATAACATAACCAGCCTATAATGATCCCACTGCTGAGACACAGGTCTCCTCTCAGTGAGAGGGACTGGACCGTAATCACCACGCGGGCCCAGTGCGGGTTGCTAGATGAGTCCTTTATGTATATATTTACTTAAATCCCACAAATATGACCATCTCCAACTCCAACCCGACCAAATTAAAGAGATCATCTTTGGAATAAAAAAAATGTAGGGGTCATGAGAGACCCCAGTCGACCGACGCCGCCATACATCACGCTATCTGATCTGGCCACCGATTGATTTTCGGAAATCGCCTCCGAATAACCCTGACGATAAAGTGATTTACGGGTCGGACATACGGACTGGGCGGTTAGCGAACTGGAAGGGTTGATTGTGTTTATAAGGGTCATTAGCATAACTTGGAGAAATTTGGAAGTGTAATAATATCTTCGATGGGTAACTAACCTTACTACCATCCACACTTGGTTGATATCCCGACCAGTCGTACTCAGCGCTTCTCCTCCACATTTATTATGCGCACAGCAAAATGTGGAACTCTCTGTCAACGTCTGTGTTCCCAGGATACCACATTTAACCCGTCTGTCTTCAAAGCAAGAGTGAACAGGCATCTTCTGGGCACGCTCGTTCCATCATAGATTTCATCCACCGCTTTCCATAGGCCTTATCGAGGTCAAGAAAAGGCATAATCAGCAATAAAAAAAATTCTAAACGCCCCTAGTTGAAATTATTTCGATGTCAACTTAATGATTTTTGAGGACTTTCGCAGCTTTAACTGCGGGGCCAAAACGTTTACATCAACTGGTTCTTCACTTTCTTTAGCTGCCTCCGTGTTGATCTTCTTCAACTGTTCGTGGCTCATAAATTCTACAAAGCAACAAAATATATCGGGATCTCTAAATAGGTTCTAGATTCTAGAGTGTATCTTCCACACATTGTGCTGTGCACTCCTTCGCAATGTGATTTCTTTTTACCGTAATATCTTTGTCAGTAGCCCTACCGAACATAAAAGTAAGCCTTCCTAAAGCATTATAATCATCATCATCATCTGCCTAGCCTTTTCCTATGTTGGGGTCGGCTTCCAGTCTAAGCGGATGCAGCAGAATATCAGTATTTTACATGAAGCGATTGCCTGTCTGACCTCCACAACTACGTAAGACTGGTTGTCAGATTTTATAGAGCTTTTGACTACCCCCGTAACGACTGTCAAAGATCGACGAATGACAGCCGGGACCGTGCTTTCCGTGGCACGGAGGCCCCTTGGTATGTAAAGATGGTCACCCATCCACGGATCAACTGCGACAAGCGTAGCTTAACCTGAGCGATCGACCCGTGTGGCTGTTATTACTTAGCCACAAGCCCCCCTTCCTGCCTAAAGCATTATAATAACAAAAATATTGTAGTGTGGTCCATCCTAACTGCCAGTGCGTCCAATAATTTTATCGATATCGAATCAGAGCCGCCGATTGGCTCGGTAATGGCTTGATTATCGTATTAGGGCGAGCTGATTACTTTCCACTTTTCGCTTTCTCTTTTCGCATTACACAAATTGTTTGTTTGTGAACTGATAAGAGGAGAAAGCTTTGGTTAAATAGTTATAGTGCTGTCATTTTCGCCGTTTTATCTTCTCTAGAATTATTGAAGCTTTTACACGTAAAGGTCATTGAGAGTCATTCAGTGTAAAGGTATCATATAATGTTTTCGAATTTGAACAAAAAAATATGATGATACATGAACGATAAAGATAAGACAAAAGATAAATGAACTGTTTGTTTTCAATTTAATTCGAAACCATCCATCGGTTTCTTACTAAACTTCGACTATATCTGACGACCCTGGTTACTTATCTCTTTTGGTGACCGTACCAGGATCCCCGTGATAACTGATATCACGAGCCTGTTTGACTCGTATGGTGATTACGGTCATAATCGTTATGTCAATATTGTCGTTATTATACTACTAGCTGCGCCCCGCGGTTGCACCCGCATAAGTTTCGATCACCTGGGAGTATCGGGATAAAAAATATCCTATGTGTTAATCCTATTAAGCTATCTGTGTGCCAAATTTCATTTAAATCCGTTCAGTATTTTTTGCGTGAAGAAGTAACAAACATACAAACACACTCAGAAACTTTCGCCTTTATAATATTATAGTGTGATGAGTAAAAATATTCGGGTTCTATCTTACTACATGGTGATGGTTACCTCTCAACTGTAGTATTTTACTAATCATGGGGGATTCACAGTTGCAAACTTACCGAGACCATCGAATCGACGCAGCGTCTTCAGCCCTGCTTATACTTTAAACCAATGTTCAGAACATCACCATTATCACATTTCAGCCAACTGCAGGTCATAGGGCTTCCAAGCTTCGCCACATCGACCGACCTGTGCTTCTTCCACTACATTCAACGACGTATAATGTTGTGGTAGTGTTATTTAAGTGCGACTGCGGTGTTACCGATCAGACGATGCCCCATTTGCTGGAGTGTCCTAAGTGCGCGTTCACCTGCACCTTGGATGACCTAAAAAATGCCTCTGATGCCGCAATTAACCATAAAAAAACCAGGAAGAGTACACGAAAAGAAGAAGAGGAAGCGCCATCTTGGTGATGAAGTGCTTGCATCCAGCATTAGACAACATTTCACCTAAATTACGCTAAAGCAACAATACCTTTTCCAGCTGCAAGGGCAGGACAAGCTGGCTGTATAGCTGTAAAGTGAGAAAAAGGCAGTGAAAATAAAACAGGTTATTAGTTGAAAATTACCGCGCGCCCCGGACTGTAATGTCGCCTGCAATAAAGCCTGCCCGGCGAAGAGGGGTTGTAGACCTAGAGAGGAAACTGGAAGAGAAAATGAAGTTTTTTTTTTCAAATGATGTGGTGTAAGGTTCACTCATCCTCCATAAAAAAGAGAGGATCCTCCGACCAAACGAGTATCGTCTTGCTTGGCAACTAACCCATGGTTCATATATGTTTTGTCGGGACTTTGTGTATATGCTAGTTGCGCGGTAAACTCTGCTTGCACGATAAAGGATTTTGCGTGTCATTCGTTTGATGAGTAGTTCACATGTGGTGCAGTAGATGCCGCCACAAGTTATTAAGTCCTGTTTGTATCTCATTTTATGTTGCACCAGTTGACGTCATCACATCAATGGCGGCTGTCGCTGAAAACCTACGCTGTGGCTCGGTCTCGCATAGTTTCACAGCATTATGCTGAGCGATGGCCATTTTGCGTGGATGTGACGCATATTTTTCCCCAACATGAACTTCCTTGCGTCATGTTTACCACCAATAAATGTAATTTGTTTCTTTTATAGTAAATTCTGCATGAAGGAGCGGCTAAAAGAAAATAGGTATAGCATTAGTGAGCCAATGAGAATTGATAGTATTAAATATTTTGCTGAATGGCTTACCAACGTTTCTTACCAGTGACGGGACGAAATTTCCAGAGTATGCTAACTTTTTTGCTGCCCTAACATACATAGTTAAATCATAACAATCCTTTTTTGTCACTCACAGCAACAACAGTGAAACAAGATCTAATCGTTGACCTTTGCGATTAATGAAGCCATTTTTGCACGAGCAAGGTTAACATGCACTAGTTTCAATAGATCAATCAAAATAATAAAACTATAACGATTAAATGTGTACAGTCAATAAAAGAGATAAGTATGCAGAATCGTCGGATATAATTGAAGTTTAGTAAGAAACCGATGGATGTTGTCGCTTGAAATGTAATTTGATAAATGAGCTATTTGTTTTCTATTAATAAAATTAAATTTTATTCGAGAACAACCATCGGTTTCTTACTAAACTTCAATTATATCCGACGATCCTGCATACTTATCTCTTTTATTGACTGTACCTACACATAGAAATTGTTCTATGTAGAAAAGTAGTGCTTACATTGGCAGATAGGTACCTACTACGACTCATCTCTAACACAAAGAACGCTCCTGCACCATCCACTTCACAATTACTCTGTGTCCCTCGTTGAAAACAGGGTGGTTGTGGGGCCTAAGCCCAACCCCCAGAGGGGCCGGAAAGGGGGGGGGGAGGTTTGCAGCGGGCAGCGGAGGGGGGTGCGGCCTTAATTACCGCCGCTTTTATAGTTTTAATGAGTTCATTTTGGACCGGGGCTAACAAGCGGCGTAATACCTATTTAAACCAATTTTGAAATTAATATCGTGAAGTGATGGCGGGTTGCAATGTCGATGTTTTCGGCTTTAGGTACTTAAACATTTTGTAATAATTTTGATGTTGCCTTGTCTGTGAGATGGCTGTTAAACGTGGACTTCAATAACCAGAAACACTTATTACTGTGGTATTTTTCATACCATCTACAAGATGGTTACTCTGTATGGCGCCATCTCCACGGGCGAGAGAATCGCGGCGCTAGTCTCGCCGTGCCATCAAATTTTCGCCGCGATGACATCGCCGTGTGGAGACACGTTCTAAGAGAGTATATAGAAATACGTGGCACGATGATAATATCGCTGCGATTCTCTCGCTCGTGGAGACGGCCCCTTAGTCTAAACCCTCAAAATCATACGATGACAGGTCATTGCCATTATTTTTCTTCTTTTCGTGTCGATGGTACTCCTCCTCGCTGTTTTATTTTATATAATATGAGCCCAGTAGGTGGCCTCTTTGATTGCGGCATCAGCGGCATTATTTAGGTCATCCGAAGTGCAGGCCCGGTGAACGGGCTCATGGGACACTCCAGCAAGTGGGGCATGGTCTGCCATGTAATGTTCTTATTCTTTATACTTTTTGTGTTACTATTAACTGAAAAAAATTCTATAGTGACCTTCATTCTATAATTATCTTCTTATAGGGACCTTCATTTGCATCCTTAGATAAAATACCCAAAACCTTCTCTGCGTTACAACTATTTAGGAACAGTAGCTTCGTATTTAGGCAAGTAGGTATTTTTTAAGCAATAAACACCATCATTCAGCCCGGAATCAGCCACTGCTGGTATAGGCCTCCCCTTTCATATGCCATACTTACCGGTTCCGTGCGTCCTTCATCCAGGTGCTTCCCGCGACTGAAGGCCCTAGTGTCTTTGGCCTAACCCAGGCCACCAAGTCTACGACGACGTGGACAGGGAGATGCGCCTCAAGTGGAGTTGGCAGGTGAACGAGTAGATGGCCGAAGGAGTAAAGCTGTGACCGAATAAACACCACATCGATAAAAACAAAGAAACATCAGTAACATCCCTAAAATGTTTTATCAGGAGCGCGCAACTCGCGGTCGACTCGACTATTTTGTCGATATTAATTAAAAAGGGGTCTGTACAAGTTAATATTAAAGAAAATTAAGCAATCCCCTTCTAAAGTTGCTAATGAATTTTCACAATAAACATTTTCATGTTCGCCCGTAAACCGCTTGACGGCGTTTTGTTTCGTAAGCGCTTCAATTTTGTTTCTAAATTAAATTTTGTTACAGTTTGAACGTTTATTTATTAACGGGCTATGAAGCTATGTTAAATGAAAGAGAAATAACAAGCCTTCAGTCTGAAGCGTGGACTGAGATACGGAATTCATGAATCTAGTACTTACGATCATGCTCGGTATACCTAGCCTCCTGAAAAAAACATTGCAAATGTTGTGGAGCATTCAGGGCTATCAAAGATGTGAAGGTGCTCCATATTAATTTTTTCATCTACAAGCTTTAATTGATGAGAGCAGTGGTGGCTCAGTGGTAATGATTCCGACTTACAAGTTATAGAACGGGGATTCGAGCCCAGGCAAAAGCTTTACTTTGTGTATATAATTTCATCACCAATGCTCTCAAAACGTTGAAGGAAAACATCATGAGGAACCCGGCATGTCCCAGAAACAAAACGTCGAAGAGACGTGACGGGTGGTAGATAATAATTATAAGCCCAATCCCTCTCGAAGAGAAGAGGCCTGTGTCCCAGCATTGGAAACATTATAGGCTGATTATGTAACCTTTGGTTAACTTTGGTCTTCGTTTCTCTTTTTGTAAATAATTATAATTTTCGCTTTCATTTAATTACTAGTTTTTCAAAATTCTGGTTTGCTTTGTTTGAGGCGTTTCTTCTCTAGTTGATTATTCTTGACCACCAAACCATGTTTCATCTTTCTAGTCTGCCATCAGACCTGCAGTAAATGGAAAAATTATTAAGTACAGAGTCCAGCACATCAAGCTACTACAATCTGTCAAATTGAACAGATTTCCAACTTTATCGTTAAAGCATAAGGTTCAAAGTTGATTGGGGAAATTTGACAGTTTCGGGTAGCTTGATGTGCTGGCGTCTGTACATGATTTTAAATGAAGAATAAGGTGTGTGTTAATTATTCCAAGTGCCGACTTAGTTTTTCGGGACATTCCTAAACGGGGTGCCTATTTTTTAGCCAGAGAATCAGCATTGCCATACAACGTGGCAATGCTGCCAGCCTTTTGGGTACCTACTTTTCCTGTTGACGACGATGCGGAAGATTTTTTAACGCCCTATGATTATTTCCATTTTTATATATCTGTACCTACATGTTATAATTTTAAGAATAATGTGGAAATAAATTTATACCTTCCAGACTTATCAGCAATTCATGCACTGAATCTGCATGCAAATCTTCCAAGTTCTGTAAACTTCTTGCAGTAAGAGCAGCACCAACCATCCTATATAAAACCTTCTTAATTAAAAGGTGTTGAATAAAAACACACGACCCAACACCTACGACTACATCCACTTGACCCACCCCACCCCAGCGGGCCACATATCGGGTGGGGTGGCCGCGTAATAGCCTCGCAATTATCGCCCTATTAAGTAGTTTGGAACCGCCATTCACGATGGGCCCCGCTGGGACCACTGTGTGTTACGATGGCCCAACTTCGTATACTCGTATGCTGAAGTATGTTTTAATATGTGAAGTGATATTTCGGACTAGCAATTAGTATGGCGTAAAATATTAATATTAACGAGTTTGCGTGACTTCGTTAGTGAAATATCTCGGTTTTTTGTGTGTTATTAGTACTTATTAGAGTGAATTAGATGGTCTTTTAATTTAATTAGAATTTTACGATTCATTGGAGACAACGCATGATAAAACTAACAAAAAAAATGTTTATATTTGACTTTAAAAAAGGACAATTACATCACGCCATTCCCCGAACGCTTAAGCACGTTTCACCCGTTATGTTTAAGTCCCATGTAATAGGGAGCGAGCCTATTGCCAACAACCGGACTCATCATTTTGGGATGCATGAAGAAGCCTCCTCGCGTAGCGCAGTTTGCTCCGCCAGTTATTCAACTGAACCGAGCGCTCGGCGCATCTTGGACAGTCACACCCACTACCTTATTTGACTGGCCCTTGCGGTGGTAGGGCTACGCCCGACTCCCGACTGGTTTGCAACCACCCTTCCACCCGGAGTCCGGCGTCAAGCAGCCTGCTGTGTTCCAGTGCCTTAGGCATCTTCTGCACACGCTCGTTCCATCATAGACCTTATCCATCGCTTTCCATCAGTGATCGAGGTCAAGAGCGGGCCCAATCACAAATAAATAAATAAACACATCCAGACTCCAGATTATAAGGGTAGTAAAAAGAGAGAAGATTAATTCCAAGTTGAAAGTCTGCTTTTCTACTTTGAGCCGTTCAAAATAAAGGATGACTATAGTAGTCTTCCTATCATCACTATGGCCAAAAGTAAAACTACAGACTCATGTTTATACATTGTATGCCCACGTATGTACAGTCAACAAAAGAGGAAGTAAGCAGGATCGTCGAATATAGTTGAAGTTTAGTAAGAAACCGGTGGATGTTGTTGACTGAAATTTAATTTGATAAATGAGCTGTTTGTTTTCTATTAATTAAATTACATTTTATTCGAGAATATCCATCGGTTTCTTAGTAAACTTCAACTAAGTCATCCGACAATCCTGCATACTTATCTCTTTTGTTGACTGTACGTACACTATATTCCCTGAAGAGGTAGATAAAGCCACACGGCATGGGCCCGTAGAATAGGGGACGACCTTATCTCTACTTCTCGTCAATTCCAATTTCAATACTAATGAGAGTAATAACAGAAAAATACAATAGCACAGAACTAAGAATACAATTCGGGTTTACCAAAAACTTTACAGCAACTCCTGCATCTGTCTGTACTCCACAACAACAAAAGTAAGACGCAATCAGTTGCATTATTTCAATTGTAAAAAAAACCGGTCAAGTGCGCGTCGAACTCGCGCACCGAGGGTCCGTACAAGTAGGTAGGTAAATAATTTATCACGGAAATCGTGTCTCGAATATTTTTCCCGTTTTTTTTGTCGTCAAGTAACTTCAAATTTATGGTTTTCGGATTTTTTCCTTTACATGTGCTACATAACATTGATTCTTGCCAAATTTCATGATACATAAACGCCCGTATCTTTTGAATATGTCAGAAGTCCAATTTTTTCATTGCTTCAAGGGATTGCAGCCCTGAGTATTGACATTAATTTCAACTTTATAACTCCACGCGTTCCTGAGAAAAAGGGTCTTGACAGACGGACAGACAGACGGACAACGAAGTGATCTTATAAGGGTTCTGTTTTTCCATTTAAGGTACGGGATCCTAAAAAAGAGGTAGGTACCTATATATAGCAGAAGATATTTTTAGAGTAACTCAGACTTTTACTTACATACTTATTGCCTATGGCAAATCTTGGACAAGACTTCGTAAGCGCTTTATTTAACGTTTCCGACGGGACGATTAGGAGTTCTGATGTTAAATAGAAATTGATGGTTTTATAAAATATCCCTACAATATACCTATATTGTAGCAGGAATACAGATATTCTATTTCCCCAGTTTCTTTTCAGCGATGAATGGTATTTGGATCAATGCAATAGAAGGTGAAACTATTGTCATCCATATGGCGTTACAAAATGGAACTTTAAACCATCTAGATTCTAGAAAATACTTTTGCACCAGACGAACATTATCTAAAATAGATTTTGAATACAGAGACCTGTTTCTTAAAACTATTCCAACTATTTACCATACTCGTGTAAGAGTAAAAGGGAAGAAAATATGCAAATTGACTGCAAAAAGGTTGCGTTCCTACGGGACACTTGCGTTATTTACAAAACCTACTTTAATTCTTACATTCTACGGTTGGTTTTCGGGTGTAGTTTCATGAGATATGTTACCTTCTGTAAGATTGAAAGCTTCGTCCATTGTTACGACTTCATTTGCTCCTACATTCGCTTTATTCTTTTTCGAATATTGATTCAAAGTGCCTCGTAAGTCGGAATGCGGGGAATTTTTACGATTTGCCACCAGAATATGAGCAAAAAGCATTATACTGTCAATTGTTTTGTTTAGAAGTATTATTTGTGGGCTCAAGTGAAATATATGGCTTTGGTTTTGTTAAGTGAAGTACGCCGATTTGTTACTGGCTCCTCTCTACTATGTTTCGTTGCTAAGGATGCAAAATAAGCTCTATCTTTCTTTTTTGAAGGTCCTTTTTGCATGCTACAAGGACAAGGTTTCTCGCCACAAAAATGGTATGACAAAATAAACTGAGGGTCAGAATGGATTCTGCCGATCCATTCTGTAAAACTCTCACCGTGAAAACTTAGGTGAAGTGAGCTTGAGTTGATTTCCTAGCCTAGGCTAGGAATTGACACTATTGCAGGTTACGTCACACTATGGTGACGGTATGATGGTGGTGGTGATGGTGGTCACTTCAGGCATACTTCACCATAGTTTTCACGGTAAAATTGTGACAGAATAGTCCGGCTGATCTTCAACCGATTACGCTTTATTTTTAGTTACTTCAGGCACCTATATTTTTTTTTTTTTTAATTACAAGTGAAGCATCGATACTAGAATTTTCTTCTTAAATCAGTCTTTCACAATTTCTTGGGCACTTGCGGGGTAAATGGCAACAACCATTACAATGGCAATCGATGGCAATGCCTTTCATTCTGACAGTACAGCCACGTTCACTACGTTATTTACGTTGTTGAGCAGAATATTTTTTCAAACATAAGAAGCAATGGATTAGGAATTTCCTTCAAAACCCTCGTATTGTGACTGAAAGTATGTAACGCTGGTACTTTATTTTTATTTCCATTGTGTGCAGCTGGTTATTTCCTGCAATTCTGTGTACAATCATGACTACTTGCTCGACCAATTTAATAATTACATACACTTATTAATTTACCAACAAAACTCAAACACTAACAAACTCCAGCATCTCTGCAAATTGCGTGGGTCACTGTGTAATAAAGTTATCGTGGCAGTGATTCCGCGGGGGTCCAATTGTACCCCATCGGATCGCGGCGGGGCCCCCGCGTTAATGGAGCGCCGCCATTATGTTATTAGCTATAAACGCGTTATGACTATGTGCTCGAGTGGATTGTTTTTATATTGATATTTTGTGCGAGTTAATTTTTGTGGGAGATGGTGTAAGTGGTTCGTGGCTTTATTTGAGTAGGAGGAATGATGCTGGGTTTCTAAAAGATAACTGATCGTTATTTTTTTATTAGCCATTAATGCCCCAATGCTGGGCAAAGGTCTCTATCCACCTCTCTCTGTCCAGAGCCGCCAAAGACCAATCTTTATCAAGGGAGTCCAGCTCATCCCACTGTTCGTGATTAAAATTAATGCTCGCATTTAACTTCGTGAATAATGAAGCATAGTTATCACAGCTTAGGGTATTCATCTTTAAAAAAATGCTAGGAGATTTTTAGACCATAGGAAACATTTTCAGTCAAGTAGGTACTTGAAAAATCTTTTTTTTTTAAACAGTACATAATGTAAACTACCTAAAATTACGGTAATTGCCGCTCTGGTACTAAACTGTCTCAGGTATTAAAAATAATTATGGCATAAGTAGCAAGTACAAAATTGCGCAAAACCCCGACACTTTGCTTCTAAACACTGTCGCAATCGGTCAATCGATTCTACCATCGATTTCTAGATAGTAATCGTTAAGGAAAACGTCGCGAGGAAATCTGTCATTAAACTTTATTGACTTAGCCTCAATACTTCATATCTAACCACTGTACAACTAGCTAATTATCTTCTAATTGAGTACAAGTTGGAAATCCTTTCATTACGACTGTAATTAATCTGTTGCTCTTATTTCACAAACAAAAACTTAGCCGAAGTAAAAAACTTAGAAGACGTTAAAAACTTAGCAAAAGTAAAGTTTCTAAAACTGATGTTATTTTTTATTGTTTGTATTTCCTGTGCGTGTCCCAAATATATTTTTATTTCTTTCTTTCACAGATATTTAAGTAGCATTATTATTAATAGCTGGGGAGGATAAAATCACAAAATATTTTGAAAACTATTTGCCATTTAAGTGTAGAAAATCAGTATACAGAACACAGTGCTCAGTACGTCTAACCACAGATATCCAAACAAAAAAAAAAACACTGATTAAAGTGATTTTATTTTGACCTAAAATAGTAAATTGCTGGCACATTAGTGTATTTTCGTTAAAATTATTATTTTTCTTTTAAGTATCTTATGCGTTTTCCTTATATATTTCCTTACCATCGTCCTTATTTTGGTGGTCTGAATGATTTCTAAAAGTTTGTCCATATATTTTAATGGGACCTTATATAACTAGGTATTTGATTTTGTCCGTACTAAAAACCGAAGACAGAATGAATGTGGGTTTGGAAACCCAGTTTTCAGCCAGAGCTCTCTGTGAGAGGAAGCGGGCCATAATCTACGACGCGGGTTCAGTAATAAAATGATTGGTGCGTTTTAAAAGAATAATTTGCAACTGGTGTCTTAAAAAAGCTTAAATCTACTAAAACAACCAAATCTGAAGCAAAACTAAAGTCTCCCGTAAAAATATATTCAATAAACTTTCGATTTCCATTGTTGGAATCGCTCACACTATGATAAATAGGTAGGCTGAAGTGTGATAGCACTACCTACCTACCTACTACGAAAGTTCTCAGCTCAGGTCAATTAAAATGATGCTTAAGGCATCATCTTGACAACCTATAAACCCGATCTGTGTTAATTGTACCATTAAAATTATAATTAGGCACCTATTGAGCAATTTATTGAGGACCAGCACCCATTGTGTAGTAGCATTGACATTAACGTCCTCAATTTCCTCACTGACAGACTAACAGCTAGACAGTTGCCAAATAGGCAAATATACCTATAATAGTTAACACTAAAATTGCAAACGATACCACTAGACGGGTCTGTACGACCGAACAATATTATATTAACCCCTCAATGGTCTCATAATAACTGTTTAATAGACACCGATTTATCTCGAAAAGAAAACCAATATAACTTGCATCTTTGTCAAATATATTCACGCGATTTTCAACCTTATTACCAAGTAGTAAGGGTTGTGGTAAGGAAGGGGAGTGTCGATGAAAATGGCATGTCGATATAAGAGTCATATCATCGTCATATTTGAATCGCGTGCCATGATTCGGCAGAATCGATCAAAGCAACGCCGGACCACCAGAGACTTCGCGTCCTATTAGAGATTATTAAAGGTTATCGATAGATTTGTCGACTTGTCGAAAGGTTATTGAGTAAGTAAAAAAATATGGTAATAAATTATCGCTAAGAGATATTAGATTTCTTTAATGGTTTTGTTTGTTTTGTCTTTTCTGTGTCGCATCATGATGTAATTTTTTTATCTGTAAAATACTTGTACTTTACTGTAATGCTATTCTGTAAAAATCTCACCGTGAAAACTTAGGTGAAGTGAGCTTACAGTGAGCTGTCAATAGTGTCAATCCCTAGCATCAGGTGCAATGACAGCTTACTTTAAGCTCACTTCACCTAAGTTATCACGGTGATCGAATAGCATCGCTGTTTCGTAATTATTATGATTAGGTTCTACTAATTGGTACTATAAACTTGCTTATAAGGTTTATAAAGGAAATTTAACTGCACATTTCTTGGAACAGGAGACAAAAATTCTAACATATTTTTTCCTTGACCAATCTCAACTTCGATATCGACAGTAGTCCATCCCTATAATACTAAAAAGCGTTCTCAAGAGGCACAATCAACACACATTGAATATTTCTTTGTATCGCCGAGTGATTTATTGATTGCGTCTCTGTCAACACCGGCTGGCATTTTACACCAAGCTGAATACTTCATTTGATCCGGATTTTTATCGATAATAAAACCCGATCATGATTCACATCACTCGTTAAGTGTATTTAGTAACAAATGATTTGATCGTGTTCTTCGAGTACTTTCGAATTTTATTCAACAATACTTTCTTTCTATTTGTGATTTGAATTCGCGCTTATTTTCAATTTATCATTGGTGATGGCTAGTCTATGGTGGCTATTAATATTAATTTACTCATGCCTTGATACGTAAAATCATTGCCTGTTATTGTAGATCTTTGACAGTCGTTACGGATACCTAGTCAGAAGCCCGAAAGTCAGTCAGCTAGTCTTACCAAGGGGTATCGTATTACGCAGTAACGGTTGTGGAGGTCAGATATGAGATAAGCAGTCGCTCCTTATAAAATACAGGTATTCAGCTGCATCCGATTAGACTGGAAGCAGACCACAACATAGTTGGTAAAAGGCTAGGCAGGTGATGATGACTCAAGCCTTGGTCAAGAGTCTCCAATTCAGGCTAATGGTGACTCATCGGAACATTAAGAGCATCTCATCTGCCTTGTAAACCTTGTTGTCAGATATATATCATGATATACCTGACTTTACAAGGCAGATGTGATGTGAATGGAAACGCCGGGAGCCCTAGAAGGCGACTCTATCCTCGACTATCTTCTTGGTGAAGTTCTTCAGAAAGGTCCCGACGTGCGTGTGTGGCCAGATGTATGAAAGTAAACGAAGCAAAAGGAGTATGTAAAGCTTGTATGTAGCAGAGTAGCGGGATCGTCCGAAAGGGTTACCGCTGCCCCCACAGAAAAGATAAAAGGCTGCCCCGGAACATAAAGAGCTAAGGAAGGAACGCGGGTGGATTCCCCGGAACATAAAGTGCTAAGGAAGGAACACGGGTAGGTTTAAGTCAGTAAGAGTCTGACACTCCCTTCCGCTCCACCCAGAGCGGGAGGAGTCATTAGATAATTTCCCATCCAAAAAAAAAAAGGCTTGTATGTAGCAGGTAGCGTTCTGTACCTTCTGCTACTGCAAAGAAGGCATGTATATAATAAACCTATATTGCAAATCAGAGTCTGCCAAATGATCTTTGCAACTTGAATCCTAAACTCATTGTCCGTACAGAAGAGGTCAAACACTCATGAAAAAAAAGAAAGGTTGATCAATTATGAAAGCTCATTCAAAGTTGTGCTCATAACCAGCCAATAAGACTCCTTTATAAATTGCATTAAGTCCTAATAAGACACCTCTCTATGCTTGAGTTTATTTGAAGGATGAATCAGAAATGAAATTATCCGAAAAAAAACTGGAGTTACCCACACAGCTTGCAGAGTAAACAAGTTGAAGTGGCCGTGGGCTGGCCATGTTAAACACAATGTGACGAGCTCTGGAGTGGAGACCGCGTATTGACAATCGTACCGTGGGACGCCCACCAGCTAAATGAACCGACGACCTTAAAAAGGTGGCTGGCACAGATTGTATGCAGAAGGCGGAGGACTGGGTGTTGTGACGAGCGAGATCTGGGAGAGGCCCATATCCAGCAGTGGACTGTGATAGGCAGAGTTGATTGACTGATTGAAGACACGTCTGAGGACTTATCATCATTTCAACCGAAAGACGTCCACTGCTGGACATAGGCCTCTCCCAAGCACCTCCACTTCGACCGGTTCTGTGCTTCTCGCACCCAACGGGTTTCTGCGGCCTTCACATGGTCATCGGTCCACCTTGTGGGAGGCCTTCCAACGCTACGTCTTCCGGTACGAGGACTGAGGACTTATGTGAGAGGCTAATTGCTTAACTACTTTTCAACATTCCAATATAAATATGTATTTAGCAAGCGCCTTATACCTAACACACCGCCTTGAAACACAACAAAAACAAATGCACTACAGATCTAATGAATTTTCTTCACATAGCTTGTAGTTAGCGACAGAAGAAAACTACAATTACCACAATGGGTGGTCCCATATTATAGGAAATAATTGCATTCCTATTTAACAGCGCATTAATTCTAGACTAGAGTTGCCATGCTATGTGGAAAATGTGAGACGGGCTTTAAAAAAATTATATTGCCGCCACGTTTGCGATCTTGAAGGGGCTCGTGGCTAAATAATAACAGCGGCATTGTACGCTACGCTTAGCGCGGTCGATTCGTGGATGGGTGATCAGCCATTACATATCGAGACCCTCCGTGCCTCGGAAACCACGTAAGCCGTTGGTCACGGGTAGCGGGATTGTCCGAAAGGGTTACCGCTGCCACGGAACAAAGGGCTAAGGAAGAAACACGGTTGGGTTTTAGTAAGAGTCTGACACTCCCTTCCGCTCCACTCAGAGCGGGAGGGGTCATTCCGATGATTTCCCATCCATAAAAAAAGCCATTGGTCACGGCTGTCATTCATAGATTTTTGACAGTCGTTAATAGTCAGAAGCCCAAAAGATTGACAACCAGTCTTATCAAGGGGTAGCGCGTTACCCAGTAACTGGGTTATGGAGGTCAGGTAGGCAGTGACTCGATGTAAATATTTTAGAATGAAAATGCAGAAAATAAGCACGTAAAACTACCGTTTGTAATAATATTAACGTATTATCTTGTGGAGCACAACTTAACGTGCTTATTATCTGCATTTTCATTCTAAAATAAAAGAAATAACCAAAAAAACGATGAGGGCGCTGTGCGGTCGGCGTACGGTTGGCGCCGTCTTAATAGAAAACAAATAGATCATTTATCAAATTAAATTTCAGTCGACAACATCCATCGGTTTCTTACTAAACTCCAACTATATCCGACCATCCTGCACACTTATCTCTTTTGTTGACTGTACAAACATTAAGAATACTTGCATATCTACCTACTAATAAATTGAAACTAGTAGCAATACTGAGCGCATTATCTATGCACACGTCAAAATTTAAATATCCGTTTCGAAATACTATAAATTATAGAAAAAATGGTGTTTCGTGAGTAATTACCGGGCGGCGTTTCTTTATAGATAATATTTATTGCAGGGTCAGTTTATACGTGTTTCTTAATTCATTATTAGAAGTCCAAATGTAAGGGAATATCATGGTTTTGTAGAAAAACGGAATTAGTTGAATATCAATTACGTGTTTTATCTGGAAGAAGATAGTAATTTAAACTAAGTGGTTGCGAATTAGGTAGTAAAAAGCGTATAAATTCCTTAGTTAGTTTCCTAATTCCTTAGATATTTCTATAGCTAAGAGTTTCTCCGGTAGCCCGCGAAATTCACAAAGGTTTTTTTGGAATTTGTGGTCAGGTCAGTGTCAGGTTGTATAATGATCTAAATATGATTCGCGGCCGCGACATAAATAATTATTTATAGAATTATAATCATCTCTCTATGTTCATATTACCCTATTAAATAACTATTTCATGAAATCTTGACTTTTGAGATGATTATAATTCTGTAGGTACCTAAAGCCTGCAAATTGCAAAAAAAGGTATTTAATTTCCCGGGCTTCCCTGACGCTTATGCCTTCACTGGAGAAGCCCTTGAGTTGATTTTGGCACAAAAGGACATACAAAAGTCTTGTGTTGTGTGTACCTACTCCTAAACCCGGGACTAACATTAGGAGATTCTTTTCTGCCGATCTGGAACAGCAGATTGCCCCATTAAATAAAATTAAAGATTTAAGCTATCTGGTATATCTTAGTTTTATTATTTCAGCATAGAATCACCAAGTGATGGGTATAAGCCTCCTGTCGTTCCTACCATTCTTCACGGTTTCGTAGAAAAATAAACTAGCGCTATAATTTCGAAATGATGCAGTCCTAACCTACCTTATGTATGTCTATCCTTATGATAAATGATCGATGATATTTATTTCTGTAAATTGATTTAAAAAAAAAACACTTTTACACGTCAAAATTAATTATGTTTTTAAAACTAGATGAGTTCCATGTTTCCTAACTGACTACTCTGAGAAGATAGACCGAAACAAACTCAGAGGTCACAATCTCTTTTAAAGTCCAGACATAATCTAGGTCAGGCCATATGAGGACCATGCAGGTTAATCTCTGAGAAGGTCTTTTGAGGAAAAAACCACGCACATTTGAATGGGCCTCACCAGGCAGTGCACGCATTAGTCAGTAATCGTGTAGCTCAACTCAGACCTTAGGATATGGTTTTACACAGTAATTAAACTGTGTATTTTTTGGCAATAAGATGTCTCTGGCTTTTCATCTCCTGATGATGACGATCAGCAGTGGTGGCCCAGTGGTAACGACCACGACTTACGTGATAAGTACAGTAGTGCTATTCTGTAAAAATCTCACCGTGATAACTTGGGTGAAGTGAGCTTAAAGTGAGCTGTCATTAGTGTCAATCCCTAGCAAATCCCTAGCATTAGATGGAATGACAGCTCACTTCACCTAACTTCTCACGGTGAGATTCTAACAGAATCGACCGGCTGATCGTAGGTTCGAACCCTGACAGGCGCTTTACTTTGTGTGAATTATTTCATCATCACTGCTCTCAAAACGTTGAAGGAAAACATCGTGAGGAAACCGGCATGTCCTAAAACCAAAAATTCGAAGACATGTGACACCTACCAACCCGCACTGGGCCCGCGTGGTGGATTACGGCCCACTCCCTCTCACAAAGAGGAGGCCTGTGTCCCAGCAGAGGGCACATAATATGCTTATTACGCTTTTTTGTCGTTGAGGCTGATTATGATGACGATCAGGATATATCCCATCACTATCCTCATCACCACCACCCTACCACCATATAACGATAGCTCCCACGTTCATAATTACCACAGCGTACACCTCAACGTAATTGTGTCGCTCTTTTTATTAGAATGCATTACACGTGTCTCCACTTTGTAAGCGGCCAGCGATGGCTGCCAGACTACAATGTAACGCTGACTTATTAGCTGTTTTATAGACAGTTATAGGTTATTTTAGAAAAAATGGCTCCGTGAGTAACAGTACTGGCAACCACTTAGGGTCACACTTGAACTTCTACGAAACCCGCCGTTATTGCTTCGACATAAAGGTGCTGTCAATGTCGAATTGTTACTATTCAGGTGAGGTCGACTGTACGTTTAGTTAATGCGGGTTGCAAGCTAAGTTAGTCTAGTTTAGCTCGCATAGCTGAGGAAATTTTTCATATTTCTACATAGTTTGAGGTCTGCACACAATAATGAAAAACTGCGTCAGCTATGCAAGCTAAGCTAAACTAACTTAGTTTAGCTCTTGGTCTGCATCCCGCATAACTCTATTCCCGCTAACCCGTCGATGAATGGCTTATCGTCTTACGGCCCTCTTGTAAAATAATTTCTTTACCCTATTTGAGAATTATACAGGGTATAAAGGATATCTCGACGCGAAAACTGTTAGACTGGATACGCGGGGAGGGGGTGGGGAAGGTCTAGAATTATGAGCGAATTCATGGTAAAAGTATGTGGGTCGGTGACCCTTAATCCGGCACCGGGTAGTTGGATTCTTTGCTCTAGCTCTGAGGTAACGTTTGGAAAATCAAAATCTGATTGGACTATGACCCATTTTATGACAAAGATAATCAGCCTATAATGTCCCCATTGCTGAGACACAGGCCATCTCTCTGTTAGATGGAGTTGGCTATGATCTACCACGCGGGCCCAGTGCGGGTTGGTAGATGTCACATGTCTTCGAATTTTTGGTTCTTGGACAGGCCGGTTCTCCCACCATGTGTTCCTTCACCGTTTTGAGAACAGCGGTGATTAATTTACACAAAGTAACGTGCCTGCCTGGGTTCGAACCTACGATCGTAAATCGCGGCCGTTTCCACTGGGCCACCACTATTCCAGGATTAGGCTTATCTGTCCTGCTGCGGAGGGCTTGATACATACAACCAACATTAATTTTATGACAAACAGTTACAAAATTCCATATTAATTTCATGCAAAATCTGTGCAAAGAAACCGGCATTTGACATAATGTTCGGTTAGATGGCAAATGGTCCAGTTTACACCACGGACCAAGAAAAATAGGTGTGTCTCTGTCTTACAAAGTTCTGACTTAAATTAAAAGAATGATGGAATTATCCAAAAGAAACTTACAACATTTATCATCATTATAGCTACAACTCGGCCAACCTTTAGATTAATCGCGTTATAATTCCTACGTTAATCAACTGACTAGAACACTGTTTCTTTAACACCTCGCGACAATGGTGCCATAATGGGTGTTCGCACATTAAATTATATGTTTTTTGTACATTATACGATATGGATTACGAAGATTTAGGAAATTCAAGTGTGATATTGATTCTCACGTTTATCATTTGTGTTTTGTTTTGATATTTTGACGGGAGGTTCTTATTAGTTTACAATTCTGTTAACTTGTCTCGACTAGCAAAAAAATTTTTTACAAAAAAAACAACCGACTTCAAAAAAAACTACAAAGTGATAAATAACTTTAATTTCGGAAGTCGGTGTCGTTGGTTCCGCATTTTCGTTTTTTGACACCGACTTCCGAAATTAAAGTTATTTATCACTTTGTAGTTTTTTTTGAAGTCGGTTGTTTTTTTTGTAAAAAAGTTTTTATTTTTCACTTTTTAGTTGTACCTACTCCACACAAATTCAAATAACAATAGTGCATTGAGGAATTGAAGACACCGACTAGAAGAATCATCAAAATTCGCATAGAAATGCCGGAGATGCAGTACATTTATGCATATAACATCGTACATAAGAATAATTATATAATGTATTATATACTAAAACCTTCCTGAAAGTATGTAGATCACATTAGTGAAAGAATTATCAAAATCGGTTCATTATTTTTTGAGAAAATCGCGGACAAACAAACATACATACATACATACATACATACATACATACATACATACATACATACGGGTCGAATACAGAACCTCCTTTTTTGAAGTCGGTTAAAAATAGCTAATAGGTACAGACGCCAGCACATCAAGCTACCCGAAACTGTCAAATTTTCCCAATCAACTTTGAACCTTTTGCTTTAGCGATAATGTTGAAAATCTATTAAAGAAATTTGACAGATTGTAGTAGCTTGATGTGTTGGCGTCTGTACTTAGCTATTTTTTTAGACCTGCGGGGTACTTGCGTAACATACATACAAAATGAAAATTGATCGCATTTTCGTTCATTTTGACAGTTGACCCACGTTCATTGAGTTATTTACGTTGTCGAGCAGACGATTTTATTAAACCTATGAAGCAATGGATTCGAAATTTCCTTCAAAACTCTCGGATTGTGATTGAAACTGTGTTACTCAATCAGGATGCTGCCTTGACGTCAAGCAAGAGACAACATTTTCAAACTTTGAACTTTTATTTGTTGAATACGAAGCTTTGTATTTTATGTCTTTTTTGTAAACTCCATCTTGTTTGTGCAGAATAAAATATTTTTCTTTCTTCCTTTTTCTTTAGATTCATAGATTGATACGGTTTCGGGCTGAAGGCCTCATTCGCTGGTCATTAGTCTATTAAGGCACATAGGAATTCTACTTAAGAGGATGGCCAGCCGAATTCTACCTTTATCCGAACACACTTCAAGGAAAGTATTTACCACGTCTACGTAGATACCCACGTAGACGTGGTGGACGCAACACTTTCCTTCGGGTATCTGAAATGAATATCAAAGTGTTTCTGAATCTCAGTTTAAACTGCACACCTGAAAACTGAATAACTAAGCTAGCATTTCATGTAAGTAAAAAGGTATTGACCATATTGTGGTAGGATTTCCTCAGAACTTTTGATTAAGAAGCTCAACTATAAACTCCTTGACAAAAAACCTCGTAAATATCATCAAAAAACTGAATAATTAAATAGATTTTTTAATTGCCCAATCAAGGCCCGGGCGCGTTCATAAATCATGTGAATCTTAATTGTTAATTACTCGCTCGTTTCATAGAGGTTTAAACAGAGACATAACGTTGTTTATGAACGCGCCTTCATTAACCGACACTTCTGTTGGCCCCCGTAACTGTTTTATTATTGTTTGATGGTTATTATAATGATTTGCGAATGAAATAGGTGCTGCTATTTTTAGTTTTTCGATTTATGTGTGTTGGGACATGTTAAATGGCGCTAGGTGTTTTGTGGTTAATTTATTTTAACAAGGTTTTGTTTCGAATTAAGGTCATCGGTAAATAATCTTTAATTAAAATTGAATTATTTTGACACTCTTCCCAATTAAAATTACGAGTTGAAAAAGTCAGAAATCAATATTTTTTTAAACAACCTAGGTATTCTTTAAATAAATGATCTAAACATTTTTCGATTAAGTAAGTAGTAGGTATATATCTACCTATACCTACTAGATAAGATATTATTCAGCAATTAGGTGAAACACCTAACGATGAGTAAAATATGAATTTACAAAATAAGTAAGTAGTGCCTTTTGGGCACGTTTCCTGTTGACAGCGATGCGGACGAATTTTTTGATGCCCTTTGTTTATAAATGTTAAATATTTGTAAATATTTGAATGTGTAAATATAAATAAAACTAGTTTACCTTATTAAATAGTAAGTAGATACCTACCACTTATTCTGGCACTTAACTTAAAATCTCAGCACAAGACAAAAACTTAGACAATTTTGCCAGCTAGAATATTATGTTCAAGAAATACTTAATCATATCCCCTCAACATTTGCCTCCTTGCTTTGACTTTTAGTCCTCAAGACAGCATTCCAGCCCCGGCGGCCAATCTCATTCTCAACAGAGACTATTATAACCTTCGGCGCGGGAGATATTATAGTGCACAAGTGTATTCGCGCAGACACAGATGCACTCTCTCTTCTCTCCCTCTCATAGTCCGATGAGACGGCAATCCGACGAAGAAATTGCCTTACAAACTAATTGGATACATACATTTCATTTTCACTCACACTCAAAATTGATTAATCAGAACTCCAAAATGATTTCAGTAAATCAAATTCCATTAAACTTATAGCTAATTTGCAGCACATTTGGTCTGTATGACACTTGGCATTGATTGGCGCATTGTGCCACTCTCTGGCGCATTGTGCCACATTGCCACCCGAGTGCCTGTCACTCAAACAAACATGGGTTTAACTTGTAAACAATGCGCATCACTGCTTTTGTCAATGGTATTTGAAAAGTGAAATGGGATAAGTTTGGAATTTATGTTTTTATGTTTCTGCAAAATGGTTTTTAAGATTTTAGTGTAGGGGTAGATGAGTATTTTTAAGATAATGTGTGTACATTTCGGGAGAGCCTGTTATTAAAAAAAAATACAATTATAATTTTACTACATAGAAGTAGATATGTGTCTGGACTACATTATCAACTTTTGTAGAAAATACTTTTTCATCAAATATCATATCAAATATAGCAAGAAGGTAAAATTAAAAAAAAAATTACATTCTAACACATTTTGAAGTAGCTGTTTGTCTGGCTGCTCTTCACCATCAAGTCCTTCACCAAATTATATCCAAATAATAAAATTATCCAAAAACACAATTTTTATACTTCTACCACTTTGCAACCCTGCCACTACCGCCTACAGACACTAAAATTATCCAATAAAATTGGATTTTGTGCGGTACGATGCACTCGAAACGGACAATAACAAGTCAATCATTTTCGCATTATTTCCGAACTACAATACTCAGGCTTAGTGGCAGTGACGGACAAATTTTAATCTCGAAATGATGGATTTATTACAAAAAAGTTTTTATTCTTTTTTTTTTGTTTCTTAAATCTGAAAGCAGGTGTTGTTTGGCCAGGATTACAAGTATACACCTGTCAAAGGTTTTTTTGATTGATTGTGGGATTCTGTGATCGTATTGAGATTTGTAATTGCGAATACTCGTATAAACAGAGCGGAACGTGATATGGTGAGAAAAAATAAATATGAATTTGAAGATTTGTCTAACTGACTTTTATGTGGTTGTGTTATTGCATTTATTTTAGTGGTTGCTCACTCACATATAAATGTGAGTAAACGACAAAAAATGCAATTAATTTAATGATAATTTGATTAAATAAAATCTCAGTTTTTATTTTATAAATTTTTTTTTTGTTTTTTTATTACTTAAGTCATAATTTAAGTCTATTTTAATAATTTTGTTGATTAAGAAATAACATAAAATAGAAACACAAATCGTAGCCCCACCGCTAAATAAGTCATACAATTGGTACGATGTCTTTCCAAACTACTAAATTCAATGTTATTTCCACCAAACTATTCAATTTCCTCTCTTCCAAGAACACAAAACACAAGCCCACACATACATCGCTCTCTGCCCAAACAGAATTATTTAACAAAAACAAATTATTTCACCCCATTCATACACAAAACGTCAATTATTATGAATGCACTCACTCCCGCTGATTTTCTTTTACCTCGTACAACAAAAGGTTTAAAAGTGACTTATACCTGTTTGCCAAAGGTGTGGTAATCCCTTTAAGTTCATCGGCTTAGGGTTTTTTTTTCTAATGTTTTGAAGAGATGTAAGTACTTAAATCTCGTGTTAAGGATAAGATGGAGTTACGTCCGGTTAATAGATTTAGAGTGTTTCACGGGTTTTGCACCTTTTTTGGAGAGTTTTTACGGGTTGGACCAAAAATTGATTGGGTCTTTCTATGTGCTTTAAACTAGGTTGGAAGTACTGTGAACAAGATCTGCTGATGCACAACAAAATGACAATATTATTTTATATGTATTGTATGGAATTAAAATATAGGTAAGTTATATTATGCCAATTATAAATCTTCACAAATAAAATGAATGTCAGAGTCAATGGTATACCTTTTTTTTTTCGTCGGGGAATCCCCATGGATGGCCTTCCTCCAGACAGAACATAGGGCTATGACGTCTAAGGACTAATTAATACCCAAGATGTTCCTCCTGATATCATAAGTCGGAAGTTACCTAAAACTATACAGGGTAACGATTTTAGTCACTTTATTTATTTAGTCGATATAGTCATTCGTATGGGGGGTGATTAGTGATACTACCCGTAAACTATACAAATAAAACCACAACTTTCGCTACGAAACTCATATAAAATAAGAAACTTTTCACACATGCTAAAAACAGTGTGTACTGTTGTATCGAAATTAAATTGTTTCTTCACGAATCAAATATGAGTTTCATAGTGAAAGTTGTATAGTATGACGGGTAGAATCACCCCCATGACGGACGAAGGTGACTGTATCGCCACCCTGTACACATGTAGGTATGTTTGGCGAATAATCACCCTCTTACACATGAACTTATTAAAAGCATTTCACAGCATACAAATATTGCACATTACCCACCAACTGTTTTCCTCACAAACACCTTAAAAGGTGTCATCAAACAAGACTGGTACGGTATGTCACCTATACACATTTCTTCACGAATTAATAATCATTTAACCCAACAATAATGCTTTCGTAATGGACATATCCAACTGCTTATCCCCATGTCGCCAATTTTCAACATTAATAATGGTTACCGAGTAAAACACATTATGTACAATTAGTGAACTTGTCACTTATTTAAGTATACACAGGGTGAATGGGAGACTGACACTCGGTTTCTGAAAAACCGGTCGTCACTACATTTTCAGTTAGACTAATGTCAAATCAAATTCTATGTTAGCTGAAGGACAATCCCCGTAATTAAAAACGTTCAAAATCTAGTCGCAATTTCATCTCAGCGACAATCAATGTCAAAAATGTAGGGAAATTAAAGGTACTTTTGACAGATAGAGACTGAGATCAGACTGTTAACGTTCTTAAAATTACGAGAATTACGGAGAATTGCCCCTCTGCTGTTATTGGTTGTCAAAAATAACAGCCTAACTTCACTTTATTACTTGACATGAGACTTGACCACAGATTAAATGACATGGGTTTCACAAAACAAAGGTTATTTTCATAAGACAAAAATACGAGTAAGATTGTGGAAATCAATGTGCAGCTGCATCAGCCAACAAGTTACCATTTGTAAGTATAGCGCTTAGAAAATGTCTTTTCACATTGGTCATGTGATGATATTTTTTCTGAAAAACAGATACAGAATCAAAATCGTATTTTTCAGATATTTTAATATAAATGAGGACCAATTTCCGAACTTTTTCAAGCAATACATACGATATCCAAAAAGTCAGCCTGTATCACATAATTACCAATAACCTTGAAGTTTTAAACGTCATCTCACTGTCACTAATAGATCTACCCTTCACTCTTAAGGAGAAAACCAGGTAATTCAGTGTTTTTCGCAGCAGCTGTGCTCTTAAGCAGCCTAAAAAGTATTATGCAAATACCAAATTAATAATACAAGGTCTTACAAAAAATACAAAGTATTACAAGAAATACAAAAAATATACAAATTAACAATAATAGTCATGATCATGTTAACATGTGTTGACGCTGTTGAAATAATGATTAAGGACACTTGTATTCGTGTAATTGCGCAAAAGTAGACTCAACATTTATTATTGGGACCGTGGAGGAATTCATGGCCCTTAATCCATCCTTGCCGCAAGTATAACCTGTCTTGAAGATCTTATGACAGCGTCAGTGACTGGAGTTCGCGTAGCTGAATCATGGACCAAACATTTTTGAACTTTGTGCCATCTCTACATTAAGGAAAGGGGGATGACATACAGACAAACCATTATAACCTGGAGTCTTCATAAATAAAACTTACTATCATCATCTGCCTAGCTTTTTCCTATTTTGAATACCAGTATTTTACATGGAGCGACTGCTTATCTGACATCCACAACCCAGTTACTGTGAATAAAACGATACCCTTTGGTAAGGCTGGTTGTCAGACGTTCGGGCTTCTGACGACCCGTAATGACTGTCAAAGATCCACGAATCTTTCCGAGGCACGGAGGGGTCTCGGTATGTAAAGATTGTCACCCATCCACGGACCAACCGCGGCAAGCGTAGCTTAACCTGATCGATCGACCTGTGCGGCTGTTATTATTTAACCACGGGCCCCTATTGGATATCGTATATATTGCTGGAAAACTTTCAGAAATTGGTCCTCATTAAATATAAAAATATCTGAAAAATATTATCGTTTTTCCATAAAAAATATCATCTCATGACCACTGTGAGCAATTTTCTAAGCGCTATATACTGAATACTTACAAATGGTAACACAAGCCCCTCGTAAGTAAAACATCATCATGGCATATTAAGAGCATTTTAGTTCTACTATGTCTTACTTCTTTCGCATCTCTCATAGTGTGCTTATTTCTAATAATATTACTATTGTAATAATGGAGGTATACTTATTAAAAAGCACGCTTGCTTGCATATTATTACAAGATCTCATACATTTGATTTGATTTTGTAACGACTATCCTCGAATCATAGAAAGCGGCAATAAATAAATAAAATCCTCCAGACCGTATTTCGTACACGACGGCCAATCTCAACGGAGACTAGTCTTCGGCGCGGGAAATACTATAGTGCATAAGTGTGCGCGCAGACACAGGTGCACTCCGGACTCAGGAGAGAGACCAGGCGCAGGACCAACGACCAACAGGACCAACAGGACCAACCCAGGACTCCACGCTCAGCAGTAGCGCTGCCGCGGCAGCGCGACTGCTGAGCGTGGAGTCCTGGGTTCCTTTCCCGGGTCGGGCAAAGTGTTATTGAGTTTTTCCATTAGGAAAGCTGCAATAGCGCCCTGTATGAAGGCATATTATTAACCTATGATATGCCTTAATACAGGGCGTTAAAACTAAAGACAGTATCAATCGATACTGTCTTTAGTTTTACATTCTGTCATGGAAAAGTAGACAATTAGTTTCCAGATCTGCCTCATTGGTCTAGTGTTCGCAAGCGCTACTGCTGAACATAAGGTACTGGGTTCAAGTCCCGGGTCAGGCAAAGTTTTATTGGGTTTTTCCATCTGGAGTTTCTCAGTAACAGCCCGGAGTCTGGATTTGTGCCTGGTTGATGGCGATAGGTTCGCCCCCTATTTCATGGGACTTAAACGTAACTCACAAAATGTGGGTGAACTAATAGGTATACCTCTGCTTAACTAACTCGAGGAATATAGGCGTGATGTTTTGATGTTACTTTTCAGATCGAAGTAATTCCAACTTTGACTAGTTTCTCAAACTACTAGGTACGCATTTTTCCAACGACATGCAACAATCCCCAGATAAGTAAATGTCGCCAAATTACCTACGTATAACCAGATTGTTATTTGTTATTTTATTGGAGCAGTGGTGGCCAAGTGGTAACGGCCGCGACTTAAGAGTTGTAGGTCGTAGGTTCGAATCCAGACAGGCGCTTTACTTTGTGTAAATTATTTCATCACCACTGCTCTCAAAACGGTGAAGGAAAACATCGTGAGGAAACCGGCATGTCCTAGAACCAAAAATTCGAAGACATGTGACATCTGCCAACCCGCACTGGGCCCGCGTGGTGGATTACGGCCCACTCCCTCTCACTGAGAGGAGGCCTGTGTCCCAGCAATGGGAACATTATAAGCTGATTATGTTATGTAAGATTGTAATTAACACCAGAGGAAAAAGCAGCCCTGATTTAACTGCAATTGATTTTACCACCGATAAGAATTTCCACTTATTCCGCTCTAAAAAAAGCGCGTAAAATGGTCACCATTACTGCCAATTACCACTCAATAACCCTACACACAGCAGTACTACAGTTTCTATTTATTCATCTTAATTAATGTACACATGCATAATCAGCCATCAGGTCCTAGAATTCCGTTTCTCCACAAACCTATCATGAAAGGCCAGGTACATACGGGCGTGTTTATCCCGCTTGGCGCACTGGATTTTCAAGGCACTGGAGGCCTACCACAAGCTCTTAACGCGATCCATTTTAGGAACTAAACTGAACTGTTCTTCTAATTCGTACCATGACGTCAGTTTAACGATTAGTTTAGGCCGTGCCATCTGCTGATAGCGATTGTCCCAAACTGAGTCGCACGCAAGTTTTGGTTTCATTCATACTTGTTTGGTACCATGACGTCCATAGAGCAGCTCAAGCGATGCAGTTTAGGAACCTAAACTGAAATGTATTGTTTTTGAATCGTTTTTAATTAGATCATGGTAGGCCACCTGTTTAGCGCCGAGAATTGAAAATAAAACAGTGTTTTTGAAATGAAAACTTCTTTAGCCGCGTTGGGCATTTTTTGAGATGGGAAAAAACCATTGAATTCACGCCACTGTTACCGTAACGACACCGCTTCGTATGTGTTCGTCTGTCCTCGGGCTGTACTCGGTTTTAATGTATATCCGATATGTCAGTGAGTGATGGCAAAGTATTCTGTTTGGGTTTTGTTTTCATTTCTGTCGGCACTCCCGGAGTGCCGCTGTTTTTTTTGACGCGCTAGGATGCTCTCTGTCGGATTCTCAATGCGCGGCTCAACACCGAGGGTTGAAAATCCATTGCGCGACAAAATACCGCCGCGATATTTTAACGTCCGTGCGCACGTGGGCTAACTGTGTTGCATGCGATACATAACTCTGTGTGCGTAAGTTTTAAGTGTGTGTTATCGTAAATGAGAGTGTGTATGTGTGTAAAGGAGGGTTGTGTGTGTGTGTGCAGCTGATTGAATTTAGTAACGCAATCACTTTTATTGCTAGCAATTACTATTGAATGTATAATGTTTGCGCTAAGTTGCCATTTCAAGACGGTTAAGCGTGAGTCTAATATCGTGTGATGCGGGATTGAGTTGTTAATACAAATATTACTAGGACATGAAGTATTTAGATAAACGCAATGTCTTCAGCGTAACAGAACATTCTTAGATACGTGTTTATCTTTGAAAGTGAAACGTTTCCCTAAATCCTGCGAAAAATATCTCGGATGCTGAAGAGGTAGATTGATTGGCAACTCTGCCCTTTTTGGTTGCTCCACTGTGCAATGTTGGGTTCGTCCTTCCAACAGTTTAGAGCTTGTTAATACATCTTTTCCCTTTTGAAAACCAAGATCAAGACGAATTTTGCTATCATAATCAACCTATAATGTTCCCACTGCTGGGACACGGACGTCCTCTCTTTTTTCTAGAAGGAGTGGGCTGCAATCTACCACGTGGGCAAATTTTAAGACATTTGTGACATTTATCAACCTGCGCTGGCAGGTTGATAAATGTCACATGTCTTAAAATTATTGGTTCTGAGACATGCCCATTTCCTCACGGTGATTTTCCTTGACCGTTTTTGAGAGCAGTGGTGATGAAATTATTTACACAAAGTAAAGCGCCTGGCTGGGTTCGAACCCACGATTTACAACTCGTAAGTCGTGGCCGATACCACTAGGCCACCACACTGCTCTGCTGAATTTGCTATCACATGTCCTAAATGGCGGAGATGACAGGACGAATTAAACTTGTTTCATAAGGATTGGCCACAAACAGCCGGAGATGAGGGATAAGTGTAAGGAGGGAAGTGAGGCCTTTGCCTTGCAGTGGGACAAAAACGGCTGACAATAATATTATTAATGATCTAAATGAAAATATCACCGCCTGACGCGTGAAAAAAAACTGCATGTTCCTTAACATTTTATTCGTACAGGCATCAGAAATTACTTAGACAGGTACCTTATATCCACAAATCAGTGTCCACCTTTCTTCTTATCGTGTCGATGGCAATCTAAACAGAGGCGACCCAAAATATGGCTACGAGTTACTTGTAACGTGCAGACAACAGTTCACGCTAATTGCATAACACACTATCAGTGGCAATCTGAATGATTTTGATGGATATTGTTAATCCATTGCTTCAGATGCTCGACAGGCTGCTCAACAATATAAATAACGCAATGAATGTTGTTGAACTGTCAAAATGACAGCTATTGCTACTGACAGTGTGTTACGCAATTACCACGCTGGACACGATATTAAGTGTCCACCATTTTTCCAACACACCCGTACACCCCTGAAACCAGTCATTACATGTAATTTAAATTTGTGGATTAGCGATAATAGTTCGTTGAGTGATTTTTTCCTCGCACACAAACAATTAAGTACACTGCGCTCATAATTACAGATCAGTTCGCGCCATTTACATCATTAAGTACTTACGTACTCGTTAACAGTTACTCCGTTAATTAATATGGGTATTTAAACTGCAATCTTTCTTGATCGTTTTTTCTTAATTAAGACGCAGTTTTCTTCATTGTGGCGGGTTTCTGGGAGCTAATTTAATGTCGCGGGGTTAAGAAATTATTGGGCTCTTTAGTATGGTAGTAAATACTGGATGGATTCGATGAACCAACAAAGTTATGTATGCTACGTAAAGAAGGCTCATTATACGAGTATTTATAGCGGTGATGATGGAGTACGAAGGGAGAGACTGGTTGCCTAAAAAACCCTTATAAAATAAAATCTTGCTAAAAAGTTGCTTTAAAAAAAACCTTCACTCCTTTTAGCTGATAGCGAGCAATATAGTACCGTAAAACGGGGTGAATAGAGATGCAGGGGTGAATCGGGACGAAACTTTAAAATGGATTTTAACATTGAAATAATTGTTTTTTTTTTTTGCCAAAAAGGACTCTACTGTGTTTATTATATTATAATTAACGATTAAGTGTCCTTGTTGGCAATAAACTTTATTACATCAACGTTAAAATCCATTTTAAAGTTTCGTCCTGATTCACCCCTGCATCCCTATTCACCCCGTTTTACCGATACCTACCTTAGAGACCCTGCATCAGGTTAGACTTGATGCCGACCCCAACATAGTTGGGAAAAGGCTAGGCAGATGATGATGATGATTTCATCAAAGAAAAATCATTCCTCCAAATATTTATGTCAAACCCAACTCTTTTCAGCAGCTATGTATATCTTGTTCGTTTTAACCTATGAAAAAGCTATTTTTATTCCATTTCCATAGAAATATCAATAGAAATGGAATAAAAATTGATTTTGAATTAAAAATGACTGAATATAAAAAATACTGAGATGAAACACTACCTACAAAAAAAAATCGTAACATCGATAGCACCAAAACTTTAAATTAATACTACTGCATCACTAAACCATAGACAATTTCGAGCGGCCATTGTTGTTTACATCTTTGGCAAATTTTGAAACGTCGGACCATAGGTAGTTGTTTGTCTATCTACTGCGTTTATCTTGTCTTCACTATACTATATTTATTTCCTATAGCCAATTATATCAACATTGTAACGGAACATATTTTTTATTAATGTCTAATGTCAACTGTCACTCAGTCATGCCATTCTCCCTTGTAGGTGAAGCTAACACGCTTGAATTGCAATTCAACACTTTAACATAATATCCTACTGCCAATTAGCAAAGAAAACCTATTACGAACATAGCTATGTAAGTACATTTAATACAATTAAAATCAATAGAGCAATACATCAAGTAAGAATTTAACCCTTAGCCTGCCGTCAAGACGGGTAATGACATCGGCCGCGAAAAACCGTCCTCGCAAGCGTAAAAGTTGAAATTTAAAAAGAAAAAACCAACTCGCTACTCGCTACTCGAGGCCCGTTGACACAAACTACAGAAATGGGGCCGAGACTCTCTTAACTAATTTCTTCCATCGCTACCGTATACAGAGAGTGTTAATTGCCCTGTGCGACAGAGATGGATGTATAAATTAGCGGCATGTGTGAAAGGGACAGTCGTTAACACGGCAGGAAAATAAAAAGTTGGTCATACCAGTTGGCGTACACACACAGTAGCGAAGGCTCGATAAGTCACTGCTTTTAACCCTTTAATGAGTTTATGTTTGATTAAAAAACATGATTTTAGTGTAACTGTTTATTTTACTGTCTGTATCGACCGTCGTGACTGTTAAGTGGGGAATTTTAATAATTTGTTTAATTGTTTATAAATGTGAGGTAATTATTGCAAATGTATGCGAGATATTTTGTGTTCGTGGTTATTTTTTATTGCGTTAGAGCTACAGCTGCTTTTTTTTCTGTATATTGTACGAATTTTGTGAAGAAAAACTGGTTTGGTTGCTCGACTAGCCGTTAAATTATCTATTTATTCATGCAATTAATGTTTTATTTTGTAGGACAAACAGTGTTACTCATATCAAAACATGAAAATTAACTTACGACTTTGGATAATTAATTAAGTAATTATCTAGGTATAGAGGCTGGATTATTGGGTATTCGTCGCTTATCTATTAGGCCAACGCATACTGATAACATTCCTAGAACTTTTAATTACACAGCGAATAGATACAAATGTTTGTTATGTATAGCAAGAAATTACATGTTTTTGCATAATTGTTTAATATGTTATTCGGTTATCATACAGGGGTGAGTAGAAATAGTTATACTATGATAAATTAATTTTAATGTAAGTATTTTAAACCTTGTTAGTCAAGTTCAACCAGCATTTAGAACTCAAGTTTGTTTAAATAAGTGTTGGCTATTTTCACAATTGTAGTTTTTATTTTATTTTTCCAAAATATTACAAAAAGGAGCAGTGGTGGCCCAGTGGTTAACGGCCCCGACTTACGAGTTGTAGGTCGTGGGTTCGAACCCAAGCAGGCGCTTTACTTTGTGCAAATAATTTCATTACCACTGCTCTCAAGACGGTGAAGGCAAACATCGTGAGGAAACCGGCATGTCCTAGAACCATAAAATCGAAGACATGTGACATCTACCAACCCGCACTGGGCCCGCGTGATAGATTACAGCCGACTCCGTCTCGAAGCAAGGAGGCCTGTGTCAGCCAGAAGTGGGAACATTATAGTGTGTCTAGTAAGTAGTAAATGGGTTGATTATATCTATTAATGCAAAAAGGAGTAACAATATGAAAGTTTCATGTGAAGCACGGTAATTTATTTATTTTGTGTATGAGAACAGAGGGGGCATTTCTCGTAGTTTTAAAAACGTTCACAGTTTGATCTCAATCTCAATCTGTCAAAAATACCTCTAATTTCCCTACATTTTTGACATGTTGTTGCCATTTGTTTGTCGCCAAAATGAGACTGCGACTAGATTTTAAACGTTTTAAATTACGAGAATTAGCCTTCAGGCTTTTGGTCTGCCGTGGGACAATATTAGGCTGGTTAAGGATAACCAACGAGAGAGACATTATAATTATTTTAGAACAGCATATAGCTGACCAAACCTAACCTAGTCCTACGAGGCCCAAGATTATAATAGCATTAAAAAACCCACACACGGGTCTAAAAATCCCCACCCGCGTGCAACAGTTACATCAACCCGCTGACAAGTTGACAGCGATTGGCACCGAGCAAGCCACATCGCGGTATCCACGATATGGTTAATTAGTAATAAAACCTTGCCTTCTTCGGTCGCCACGACCATCGCGCTTGAGGGTTATCTCTGATACTTTGTTAGCAATAAATGCGTGTAATAACACTGCAATTGTGCATAGATTAGGTTTGGCCGCCATTTTGAATTTGATTAATATGAGAGGTTTGAGATCTTGATTGTTGTGGTCTGGTTTTCTTGGGTTATTAGCAGATTATTTATTAGAAAAGTAGATCATTTTAGTTTTGTATTGGCTTTTGCTGTTTGTAAGGTTTCGTACATTTTTGTTTAGTATTTTCACAGATCATTTTTGACAGTGAGCGCCTCTGAAAAAACAGACTTTTCTTTTAGACAGAATAATTGAAAAATGTTGTTAGTAGGGAATGTATATTCGCTGTTTCCAACTGGTTCCTATTTAGAAATAAGAGCTAAATAAAGTATTAATTTAGATGAATTGAATACAAAACATACAGACCTATGTTTTGTTGATCCACGAATGATCTACTTACTGCAAGACGGCATATCATTCCCCATTGTGTAGATAATACCTACTGTAATCATTTACATAGTAAGTAATAAGTACTTAATTTGCATACAAATTTGGGATTGACAGAAATAAATACAGAATTCTCCATCTGCGCATACGCAACAAGGTGCAGAATAGACAGCCAGAAAAGGGTTAAAACTCATAAATGACAGGATATGATCAAATATAGAAGTCATTACATGACAAAAAGTCACATGTAAATAAATACGATGTTTTTCTTGGAATGTTAGTTTTTAAGATTTTTTATTTAAATTAATTAGATTAGACATCTGTAATTCTATTTGAGATGGGATTTAAAAAACTTTAAACGTATTTTTTTTTTTTACTTTTAATAAACGTATTTTCTTTCTTTCTTTCACCTGCTTCATCTCATAAGCAGACTGTATACAGGATGGAAGGAACATAGACGCACAAAATGTAACCATGAATTCAGCACAAATTTCTAGACCCCCTAGTGTAGAAATTTTTCGTCGGTTCTGCTGTTTTAATAGAAAAGTGCAATACCTACGCGGTCAAAATGTACTGAACAGCATTTTTTTTTAAGAACCTTTGAAATATTTTGAACTCAAGGGGTTCAGAATCACGTTACTGAATCCATGGTAACAGGTTGTACGTCGTTGTCGCTGCCATCCTGTATTGTAGGAAATCGATTCTGAGAATGGATAATTAAACTATGATAACGTGAATACTGGCTGGTTCTCGTTTACTGGCAGGCGTACTCTCTCTATGGGTTACAGATTCACCGCTTATCAGACTAGAGCCTTATGAAACTGGCTGCAAATAAGAAATGACCATAGATAATTACATACCTAATAATATTATAATTATAGTCTAGTTCAGTCCAAGAAACAAACTTTTTCTACAGTTCTAAAATAATAATCAAGCGTGACATAATTACAAACGTAACATAACATCATGCCTGTATTCACGATGTGTAAGGCAGAAGTCTATCTTCTCTACAACACCCAAGTTTCATGTAATAGGGGGCGAGCCTATTGACATCAACTATGCCCAAATCCAGACTCCGGGCTGCTACTGAGAAATTCCTCATGGAAAACCCCAATCGCACTTTGCCCGACCTCGGCATCGAATCCAGTAGCTCAATAAACTGGTAGCCTTTGTGTTCTGAACTGTATTTAACTTTATATCGAAATGCCTTTAAATACCTATGTTATATTACTAACTAGCTGACCCAGCGAACTTTGTACCGCCTCAGAATCAATACATGTTGTGTATCTTAATTTCTTTTTTCGTGAATTTTTCCCATGTATCGTAGTTATTCTGCTATTCGAGCTGAGACAAACCCAACAAATCAAAGATCATAAAAATCGGTCCAGCCGTTCTTGAGTTATAAATGGTGTAACTAACCCGACTTTGTTTTATTTATATAGATAGATTACATAACATCGAATCGTTTTAACTATATTTGATTGTAGTTGTTAACACTCACAACTAAATATTTTGAAAATGTAGGTACTCATCTATTTCAATGACGACTTGATAAGCGTACAGACCCTACTCATTGTCGTAGGGTGAAAACCCATGTTGTTGTTTTCCATGGTTACAAGTTTTATTTTACTAGCTAGTATTTCGAAGGCGTCAAAGTCGAAGGATAGAGTCTGTGTGGTTTCAACGGTTAACAATACTTAATCAACCCGATATTATAGAAAGTTAAAAACAGTTGTTTTTTGACGTTCCAAAGTGGTTATGTTCGAAATTATGTAACAATACTACAATTACAACCTAATTATGATGAATAAGTACTGTTATCGTGATTATATAAACATCGTTAAACGAAGAAATAACTTGATTGCGTATACTTGCTAATTATTATCAATTAGGTACAGTTAAGTTAGTTTTTAGTGCAGCTGATTTGTTTGTAATGACATTGGAAGTTTGTTTTTGTAAAATATTATTATGGTTCTTCTAGCTAATTATTGCTATTAAGTACAATGATAATTACTTGTCATAACGAGAATCTTATATAGAAATATTATCATAAAATTATGTTGTTTGCTTTTAAAGAGGTTTTTCCAAAGTTACACAACTTGACTAATGTTGATGAAATTATTCTAGATGGGCACTTCAGATAGTATAAACGTTTATTTCTGTACAGAAGTTATGAACCTTATACTAACGTTATAAGTAATAAGTAGCTAATTTTGTGAGAGACTGGTGCTTGAGGTAAGTTTATATATAAAACCTGTCACTTCTTGTGACAATTCTGTCGGAGGCACAAGCCACCTGAACACGTGAGGACCGAATGATTGCATCAACGAACGCTATTCGCGTTGCTGAATTTTGGGCCAAACAAATTGAAAAAAGTAAGTAGGTATGTATATGTTTTCGTGCTATTTTTGCCATCGACACGCTAAGAAGTATATCAGCAGCTTTATCAGTGGCGATACACAGGTCTTTCAAAGCACAGATGTTAGTAAATCCGACCGACCGATAGACCCGGGAAGACAGTATTGATCATAAATTATATATCAAAATACGTTTATTTAATATAGGCTGAGAATCAACATTTTCTGGACGTCAACATTACATAAGACAAATCAAATAAAATCTAATCAAAAGTCATTTATTCAAATTAGGCTGAGAATCAGCACTTTTCGAACGTCAAAATTACAAAAGGCAGTCCCCTAAAACCCCCCCTTTGGCACTTCCTAGTGCTTTAGCTTGACAGAAGAAGTGGCGCAAAAAACTCCCCAGTAGCACCGCTCTGTCTATTCACTTAGAACTTGATTCTATACAATAAACATAAATATAAATAGGTTATAACCTACTGACATAAAATCTGACGCAGGTACCTACTATCTCATCATCATCATCATCGTTTCAGCCAAAAGACGTCCACTGCTGGACATAGGCCTCCCCCAAGCACCTCCACTTCGACCGGTTTTGTGCTTCTCGCATCCAATGAGTTCTTGCGGCCTTCACAAGGTCGTCGGTCTACCTTGTGGGAGGCCTTCCAACGCTACGTCTTCCGGTACGCGGTCGCCACTCCAGAACCTTTCGGCCCCATCGGCCATCTGTTCCGCGAGCAATGTGCCCTGCCCACTGCCACTTAAGTTTGGTACTAAGTATCTCAGTTTCAATAAATACCACAAAAAACTTCCAGAAAACTAAAAAGAATCTTCATAATAACTCTAAAATTTAAACAGTCATCTGTACTCTCCAGTCGGCCGTCAACAGGCTTACTCACCTCACATAATCTGTATCAATAAAAATTAAACAGAATATAAAAACGGGAGCGACAGAGAAAAACAAACTGTATGTGTTATCAGTTAAATGTGTCATAAAACGTTAATTGTCTGCAGTAATTGCAATAAAAATTAAAAGTGATTACAGTGTGTTATCGCTGGGTCACAGAGACATAGACGTGTGCATAAATGAATATATAATAGAGATTTGCGAATTGTATTGAGGTTTCATAGTGTTGGATAGATTAGTGGGTATAATATTTTCTAGTGGTGGAGTTTCTTGCCGGTTATTTTCCATAGGAAACGACCAATTGGAACCGTGCACCTAGCTTCTGACGTTTCATAAGTGCCCATGTCGGTTTATGTGAAATAAAATATATTGATTTTGAATATTTTGATAGTACTGTGTAACCTAAATTTGCACTTAAGTCATGCTTTTCTTTTCTGTGAAGTACGTAGTTCATTTTTACACAGAAAAATCACACGAGCTATAAAATGGTACCTACACGATACGTGTGACATAAGTGTCCATGAATGCACGGCGTTAAATTACGGTACACGATCTTCACGGATGGCTGGTA
Organism: Hydraecia micacea; assembly: GCA_914767645.1. Classification (NCBI taxonomy): domain Eukaryota; kingdom Metazoa; phylum Arthropoda; class Insecta; order Lepidoptera; family Noctuidae; genus Hydraecia; species Hydraecia micacea. The sequence goes on from OU611798.1 coordinate 6,039,767, forward strand.
GCCTATGTCCAGCAGCGGACTGCTGTAGATGATGATGTGAAATTAGCGCCCAAGCATAGAGAGGAATAATGGACTATTTAAGTCACACTTATCATAATGTACTATTAAAGAGTCTGTCATTGAGGATAGGATTTAAAAATAAAAAAAATAATCATATAAAAAAAAAGTATTCCTATTTAAAAACTTAGGTTTCAGCTCCGTGCAAAGTGACCTCTGCGCTGCCACTGACGACGCTGTGGAAGTGGCGAGGTTTTGAGCCAACGAGATCTGAGAAAACGCGTGCCAGCGACACAAAGAAGAAGCCCCGTGCATTCCAAAATAGAGCAAGCCTATCTTTCTCTCCCTTTATACCTTATGCTGGTCTACTCAACCTTCGAGTAGGTACTGAAACCCTTTTCAAAGAAAATATCAAAATTCAGTTGGTCAGAACTAGTCATTCACATCATTATTTATTTTTATTTTTTATCATTTTAGACTATAATTCAAAGTTCACTTATTGCTAGCTCATTTCATACGCTTGATGCGAGAAGCACAGAACCGGTCGAAGTGGAGGTGCTTGGGGGAGGCCTATGTCCAGCAGTGGACGTCTTTCGGCTGAAATGATGATGCCCAACCAATCATCATCTGCCTAGTCTTTTCCCAACTCGGTTTGCAGTCAACCGGATGCAACTATATATAGTAGTATTCTGAACCAGTGTTTTACATGGAGCGACTGCCTATCTGACCTCCACAACCCAGTTACTGGGTAACACGATACTCCTTGGTATAATATTATATTGAAATAATAAGCAAACAGGCAAGGGTCGGGACCTTTACCCCGGCTTATCATTATGTAAAAACTACGAATTTCTTTGCCGCTCTGTTTTGTTCTGACGAATGCACGTGATAACCTCTGATTTCTGCATTCCTAGTACTGCGGTGGCGGGAAATAACTTAATTAACGTTTTTTTGTTGACAGGATGAATAATTAAAATTAATCTTATGTTACATAAGGTCAGAAACGTTTATTTTTTTTGGGTGTCGTTAAAAACACCAGCAGTTTTTTCAAAGGGCAATCTGTCGTTGCCGCCCTGCTACTAATTGCTACTTATTGCTATGAGTCACCAATCCTATTAAAACATATTACTCCATAGGTTTAGGTAGTTAAATAAAGGTAAATAAAAAAAAATTAAAAAAAACACGTGACTTAGTTAACCGACTAAACGTAATACCAGTCTATTTAGTTGTCATGCTACGTCACCGTTGTACTCTTCAATTTAGCAACGTTATAATTCATTAAAAAAGTTGCTAAATTGAAGAGTAGTAGTCAGTAGTATACAGAAATTGTGAGCTTATTTTCATCTATATCAGTCGTGATATCTTCAGTAGGTACTTAGGCCACGAACACAACCGGCTGCTAGGCTGCTGATAAATATTCTTAACTGACAAGCATAAGCATAATCAGCCTATAGCGTTCCCACTGCTGGGACACAGGCCTCCTCTCTGTGAGAGGGAGTGGGCCGTAATCCACCACGCGGGTTGGTAGAAGTCACATGTGATGTTTTCCTTCGCCGATTTGAGAGCAGTGGTGATGAAAAAATTACACAAAATAAAGCACCTGACTGAGTTCGAACCTACGACCTACAACTCGTAAGTCGCCGCCGTTTCAACTGAGCCACCACTGCTGCGTTAACTGACAAAGATAGACAATCACCATCTTTTTTTTTCCTGCCCTTATCCTCTTTGATTGGTGGTCAGAGCAGTTTCATTTTCAACAAACAATCATGACAAGTTCATTCAAGATTTGATTTGTTTTATATTTTTTTTGCAAAATAATATGGTTAGTTAAAAAAAAAACAGTTTTTATTCCATTTACTACTTACTTTCACTGGTCATATCATCTACAAACAGCTTCAGTCTGCACCCAGCCAGCTGTTTCGCAGAAATCCGATACGTAACCGTCGCAAGCGCACCCGGATCACAGTATCGATACTCCACTAATTTATGGCACACACAATCACTTTTACTGCTTTCTCAATTACTTCGTTTCCTGCACAAATCACTATTATTAATATTGCTGGTAATTTTATTGTGCGTTCTGAGAAATTCAATTTCTTATCAATGACGAGGTGCGCCATTCCGACTTCGATTTGCATTCATACTTCAATTATTTTTAGAAACAAATGACAGCTGAATTGCTGTTATTTAGTGTCACACATAGGCAACCTACAATCTGAGTCCTAGTATAGGTACTACATTAAAAGTATGTCTGAAAGTCTCGTTTGACAAATATGTAGGTGTACATGCAATGTGATTTGGCGATTCAAGGACTTTAGAAGCGACATTACGTGCTCAGAAGGATAAAACAATTATTTTCAAAAATTAAAATACTTTCTTCTCGGGTATGATGTCAAAGGCAAATAGGGAAAGGGCAAAGTGCGATTGGGTTTTACTATCGAAAACTCGCACCAGCTTACGTACAAAAATCGTAAGCCGCCACTTTCGCGCTCAGTACCGTGTACTGCTGGCTAGGTGAGCGTGAGCGCTGGCGCTAGGCCCGGGGGTGAGGCAAGACGAGTGCCGCACGCGGCGGCGGCTTTGAATCGATTTGATTTTCCCATCACTAAATAATAGTTCCTGTGACGTTATAGCAGGTAGTCCAAAAAATGTCACGCTTGGTTTACATACAGATAGTGATACTTGCGTTATCTAGGTCTATCTATATCTGTGGGGCGACCTCATTACATGACACTTAAAAACATAAGTGACAAAATGTGGTTGTAGAATACAATAAGTAGTGCCATGCCGACCTCTTTAGGAAATTCATGCGTGATTTTCTGTTAACGAATACCCAATAAACTAATACGGTGCTGAAATGAAATAACAATCATAAATCATGAAACTGAAGAATTACGATCAGGGAAATACATAAACGCAGCCATCCGGGCACGTAGCCGGTTCTGAAGCAAATACGTATATCGGCATGTGTTTATACATAATTAATTGGCAAGATCGTTAACTGCTAATCATCGACACGGTATTGTTAAGATCCAGTCTCTTGTTATGCTAAGAGTTTTACACATCATTGCTTTTAATTGCATTAAGATTTAAGGTGCATTATTTTAACATAGAAAAGTCAAGAATCACTTGTGTATAGAACAATAATCATGAAGACCCTGACCTTTTTATGTCTGACCTCTGTCAAAAATTTCAAATAGGCACATAAAAGGCCCATTTGAACGTCAATTTAACTAAACTAGTTGCCCTTTCTAAAAGGTAGTTTCGTATAGAGAAGAATGGGCAAGAAACTCCACCGACACTTTCAGTAGTCCATATAATAATGTAGGTAACAATGTCAACGAATAGAGAAACCCATTCACTTCCTATTACAACCAAAACAAGACATAATGTGACTCCATGCTGACAAAACATGTCTTAGTTAGCACCACAGCTGTAGTAATATCTGGACATCTTAACTAAGTATTCATCATCTTCATAATCCTCAGCCACTAGAAATCCACTTATAGGCCAGTCCAGTCGCACGTCTAACTCAAACCTCACTCATAATCAGCCTAAAATGTTCCCACTGCTGAGACACAGGCCTTCTCTATCTACCACGCGTACCCAGTGCGGGTTGGTGGATGTCACTTGTCTTCGAATTTTTGGTTCTTGGACATGCCGGTTTCCTCACGATGTTTTCCTTCACCGTTTTGAGCGTCGCCCTGTCTCATCCAACTGCTACTAGGCAGGCATAATATTCGTCCCTCCGTCCAACCTGAGGTATTTCGTGTGCACTTTTTTTTGTATTGCATGTCAGCTCTTGAGTTCAATCTCGACTGCTGGAAATGAGGTCTATGATGAAACGAGCAAGCCCAAAATATGCGCTCATACACTCTTGCTTCGAAGGCTGACGTGGAAGGCCACAAAGACGCAGGCAGAGAGTTCCACACTTTGGCCGTGCGCATAATAAATGTTTTACCTACTTTCATCTTTTCAACTTATTTTCTGGTCCTTAGTTCCATTCGCTGTCATGAATCGCATTTATTTACGCATATTTTATGTTCCTACGTACTTACGTGTGTCTCCAGTAATATCCGCTTGTCTGCATTCCCCTTAACCAAGCAATTACACAGAAATCAGGGTAAGCACGAAACATTGGAGGAAGTATTTTAACAAGCGGTTTTACTTACTAATAACCCACTTAACATGTGATTACTTATCACTAACTACGCTCATGTATCTGAAGCATTACGTGGAGTAATTATGACAGCCCTTAAATTTGAGACAAGAGCTTCGAAACTACAATCCATTGCTGTTTTTGAACTGGGCCGTTGAAAAGTTGACATACAAAATCGACATTGGATGTCGAACCAAAATTAGAGTGTTCTCATTTTGAAGCGTTTTTGGTAGCGTTCAGATCTCACCGCTGTAATTTCGAAATGAATGCTTATGGTCGTCAAAATATCTTCGACAATGATCGTAAGCGGTAAAGGTAATAATGGAAGGACCTTAAATATGTATTACGATAAAAGAGCCGAGACTTTTAGTGCTCGGCTAAGGACCAATTTCGAGTTGAATATTTAAAAAGATGATATTTTTACTTCCCAATGGTAAGATGATTTAGTAATACTTACTGAAATTTTAAGTCACTAGCTTCTGCCCCCGACTTCGTCCGCGTTAAATTCCTTGTTCCCTCGAGCCACCCCGTCGCATCGCATCGCCTTCCGTCTTCGTTTCGTTTTCGCTTTCTGACTTTCTTTTCTTTTTGCTTGACTCTTGAGGGTCCTAGCGTGATATTAAACAGCCTTTCTCGAGAATTGGGCTACCAAAAGCAAAAAAAAATATCTACTCGGACCGGTAGTTCCATAGATTCGCGCTTACAAACAAACAAACTCTTCAGCTTTATTATTCGTATATAATATATATATATATATATATATTATAGCGCTGCTAGTTTCGAATTAATATATATATATATATATATTAATTCGAAACTAGCAGCGCTGCTGTGTTTTTCTATCCAAATCCAATCTTCTGAATAATTAACTGAAAGTTTTCTCCTCCATTTTCTTATTAATGAATAAACCGCCGACATGTCGTCATAAAGCCGTAAGTCATATTCAGGTTTTGATATCTTAATTAAGAAACCACCATTTACTTCGAAGAATCCATCTCAATTCAGTTATCAAGTAAAATTAGGCTCCCAGCACAATCCCAGCTGCATCCCGACACTATAATCATTCGGACATAAAACCGCCTTGATACGAAGTCTCTATAAATAAACATAATTTAAAACTACTCGGATTTCGCTTACAAATTGTGTCTAAATCGAGTTTATAGGTCATAAAACTAATGCGAGATAAAATGGTGAATTTATAATTAACATTAATGGGTCCAAACTATTAACGGCTACCGGAAAAAGTTCGGATAGAGACATAAAAATAAATATATATGTAGATTCGGAGATAAACGGTTTTTATATTGAATCAAACGTCACGATGCGGTCTGGTGTTCGGTTAAGAGGACGCACTCTCTGGAGTCAAATTTGAAATGGTACTTAAAATTCGACAGCCAGGCAGCAGATTCGCAAAAGACGCGGGTTGTTTCTAACTATAGGTACTGATTTCAGTTATGATAGAATTACCTACAACATTTTTTCTCAATTTTACGAAGATTTGAACTACTATAGATATACCACTTATTATATCAAGTGCAATGAAGTCTAGCAAACACATTCTTATTGCGTTTTAAAAATTGGTTGGTGTGTGAAAAGCTCTTATAGAGACATGTTGATAAGGTGTTTGTTGCACCACATCTTCTTCCCAGCTCGAACACTAAGAAGCCTAGCTTTAAATATTGAGCATTTGGTGCTTTTTCTGAACCTTTGACATTTAATTAAAAACAGCAGATTCTCAGCCTCATTTCATTTTTTTTTTTTTTTTTTTAATGTCGGTTTCCCAAAACTAGCAGTTTAAAAAAATATTCATAAAGCACACGTACAAAATTGTTAGTTTATTTATAAAAATAAAATCAATTCAGATTCGATTCCCAAAACTTTTACACTGTCTACCCTTTAACCAGCGGCCGAGATAAGACGTTTTCGGGTATATTTCTAAGTTAATTGGTATCGAAGCGGCTTGTTCACTAGAACACATATTTTTTGTTTGGGTGGGCACCTCACATGCACGCTACTTATTCCTGATAATTTCTCGGCTTCTTTCATTTTAATACGGTGGCAATGTTTTCTGTATCAAGATTACTTACTTCCTAAATTACAGTAACAGGTTCTAAAAAGTTGGTGGTAACGACAATACTTTAAGAATATTAAACCTGCTTACCTGACTTCATTTAAAAAATATCTTTATTCTATTTATTCTTCGTGTGGTCTCTAAGTAGTTCATATAGGTAAGTCTACCATTTTGTTTTCTAAAGTGTCATTATGTAACTGTCGATATGATAAACCGTTTGATGACTGCTGCAGTACGAATTTCAGTGTTTCTTAAGTTGAATGCGAAGTGGTAGACCGCGAAATTCAAATTTTCTTACGTTTTTTGCAATTTGCAGGTCAGTGTCAGGTTGTATCTTGATCAAAATTTGATTCGCGACTGTAACAGGTACGTATTTATAGAATTATAATCATTATAATCATTAATACATCTTTCTAAGTTAAATTTGTACAATTAAGCACTTTTCCATAAGAGATTTGTTGTCATCATTATGAAAAACTTTTACAATGGCACCAAACAATTTAAGAGGAAAACGTTGATTAAAATTTCACCCCGTATTACTGACGAAAAATTTCAACGCAGTGGGTTCAGAACACGGATATACAGTTCAGAATCATGTATTGTACTGAAACCATTGTAACAGGTTGTGCGTCGATGATGCTACCCTGTACATACACGAAATAGTCTTATCTTAAAATTTTGGTCTACATACGAGATCGTAGATCGTTATTTAACAGCACCGAAATTTTCAAAAAATCTTAAGAAATCTCTCTTAAAAGGTAGTGTCTAGCCATGCAATGAGGACCATTTCATGTCTTTACAACCTTCACATCTGCACTTAAGTGTTTTTACGAATCGAAAAATTGTCATTGTAATTGTCATTTTCAGCAGCAACGGCAAGGGTTTTAGTTGGACAAAAAATAATTCCCAGTCTATGAGTGGGTTTCTCCCTGAGCAAGGCACATTGCTCGCATAACGGATGGCCAATGGGGCTGAAAGGTTCTGGAGTGGCGATCGCGTACCGGAAGAAGTAGCGTTGGAAGGCCTCCGACAAGGTGAATTGATGACCATGTGAAGGTCGCAGGAATTCGCCGGATGCAAAAACACAGGACCGGTCAATGTGGCGACGCCTGAGGAAGGCCTATGTCCAGCTGGCAGCAGTGGGCGTCTTTAAGCTGAAATAATAAGGTCTCAATGAAGGAAGGAAAGATTCTCCTAATTTTCACGTTAAGGTTCATACCTTTGACGACCCTACATCCCTAACCACAAGACGTCCATATTAATATTAATGAGAAAAGTCAATTAAAACGTAATAAAAACATAATTATCGTAATTGCTTTTATGGATGGTCATTAGGAGTCTTAATTATAGAAAATATTGTGGCCCCCTGTTGCGCCACAGTTGCCTAATTTGGTTAGTCGCAACACCTGTGTTTTATTTTGGAATTACAAAGTAGTTTACTTCAATTTAGTACTTTATGTTGGTAGCAAAATGTTATTTTGGATGCATTTGGTGCTTCTCCATACAAAATTTGTTAAATATCTTAATAATATAGCTGACGAGTTTGTTTGTTTGTTGTTTAAACGCGCTAATCTTTGGAACTACCAGTCGGATTTGAAAAAATCTTTTTGCAGTTGATAGCCCAATTCTTGAGGAAGGCTATTTATCATCACGCTATGATCCTTAAGAACCGAGCAATCAGAAAAAAAACGTTAAACGAAAACGAAGTAATAGCGCGGGTGGGCGATGCGATGCGACGGGGTCGGTCGGAGGAACATTTCACGTGAACGAAGCCGCGGGCAGAAGCTAGTTTAATAATATTAGAAAATGGTAACATTTTTTGCGAAGGATATAAAATCATTTACAAGCCGAACACCAATATTTTTTATAAGTTTATTGTTTTGGTTTGAAAATTACGATTGAAGAAGTCTCCAAAAGCTTTTAAAATATTTTTACTTAAAAGGATCTTATTTATGAATACATACTTATACAATTTCGTATGGAGAAAAAACGAAACGCAGCAAAGTAAATACAATTATTATAAAACCCATAAAAATTAATGTCAGAATTTTGTTTGTTTGTATTTGTTAGTCAATCCAGTAAAATAACGAGTGTGGGTCAACGTAATAAAAACCAATTCTGACAGTACTAAATGCAGCATATGGCCATAAATTAATTCCTACTGTGAACCGTTTCAAATAGTCTCCTTTTTATCTGCTAGGCAAGCTTATTAAGTTCAGTAACAAAAGAAAAAGGTAATTGTGTCCCTTTTTAAAGAGAGAGCAGTGGTAGTTCAGTGGTAACGGCCCCGACTTATGCGTTGAAGGTGGTGGGTTCGAACCCAGACAGGCGCTTTATATTATGTAAATCATTTCATCACTACTGCTCTCAAAACGGTGAAGGAAAACATCGTGAGGAAACCGGCATGTCCTAGAACCAAAAATTTCGAAGAAATGTGACATCTACCAACCCGCATTGGTCCCGTGTGGTAGATTATAGCCCACTCTCTCTCGAAGAGGGGAGGCCTGTGTCCCAGCAGTGCGAACATTATAGGCTGATTATGTGTCTCATCAGTGACAGTTGAGCTCCTAAATAATGCTAGCTGACCCGGAAAACTTCGTACCACCTCAGAATCAATAAATGTTGTGATAGATCAGTCAATTCGTTCTCGAGATATCATCAGAAAAGCCTTTTCATACAAAAAGTATGAGAAAATGAATTTTCTTCATTATTATTTTTTCGTGAATTTTTTAATGTGTTAATAGTTATTCTGATATTCAGGTCGGAGAAAAATCCAACAAATGAAAGATCATAAAAATCGGTCCAGCCGTCCTTGGGTCCTTGTAACGAAACCCGACTTTGTTTTAAAAATAAATGATTTGACTTTGACTTTGTTAATCTATATTTCGTTGTAAAATCAGTTTTCACTTCCTTATTTTGTATAGATTATAATTTAAGTAAAATTATTAACTGGTTCTTGGTAAAGTGATCCTTTTAATCTAAACATAAATATGTTTATGACTAACTCTTCATCAATAAAGTAATACCGATCTATTCCATCTAACTGTGTAAAAATTATGACTAAATATCTCAAACTAAATATCCCAATAATAAATCGTACTAAAACTCCGAATTTACGATCACATAATTAACTTCTTATACACTTTATTAAAGGCTTCTGATTCATAAAATAAAAAACCGAAAAAATAAAAATCAGAAATTATCATAAAATAAAAATGTAGCACATTAAGGAGAAGAATTTAACTACTGGAGAAGTTGACCCGACTTCTCTGTGGGGAACATAGGTCACTAGGGCCACTAAATCGTGGGTCATAAAAGTTTACTGTCCGTTTTTATGTTTGTTTGTGGCCCAATATCGGTCTAACCCTCCACCGTGGATTTGATTGCCTGCTTATTGACGTGTGCTGTGGGGTTGTAGTGAAAGCGAGAAGGAGGCGTTATGGGTCACCAAGACAAAATTGGTTCAGCACTTAGCTTAATTTTTAGTTTTTTGTTTGAGGAAATATCTGAAAAACTTTCAGTGTTTCAACCGATTCAAAGACTTACCAGTTTTTGACAACCCTATCTTGTCAAATCCGATTCATTCTCGACACTAATCATCTCAGTAACTATCGAAAGCAGAAAGTCCTAACAAAGTAAAATAAAAGAGACCGATGTAAGTTCAAACAGACAACAAAATGGTCTTTCCATACAAAAACTATTCAGAGAGATTGAATTCCCGTATTTTTAAGTACATTCGCATGCTAATATCAGTCTCAATCTGTCAGAAATACTTCTTATGTACCTATATTTTTGATAAGTTTATGACATTGATTGTTGTTCAGATTGCGACTTCATTGAAAGTTTTTAATTACAGGAATTAGCCACAAATGACTATTAAAGGACTAGCTTTTCATTTTATGAAGTTATTTTACTTTCAATAGGGTTGTATATGCCACCTGGAAACCCAGGCTAACCCTTTACAATCCTCCTACACTTCACCGCCGTCTCTGACACCCAAACCCACTTGGCCCAAACGACCGTCATTCACGGTTGCACAAAGAAGCCGCCGCCTGTCGCGTCGTACGTGTCATGACTCTAAACGAACCACAAAATGTTTAATAGTCCAAAACCTTTATTTAATACTACCTCAAATGGTGTAAATATAAACATCTAGTAGTCATTTAAAAGTTTATATGAGACGTTCAATTTTAACATTATGATATGTTTATTGATCGTTTATTTAAAGCTTCCGTATAGGCAGAAGAAAATTTATAAATAGGTATATAGGTAATAAATTAAAAGATAGAAGACTTTAGATTAAGATGTTCGATTGGTAGTTAACGCCTACTAATCGGTATCTTTCAAAAACATAATGATTAACATGATTTTTAACACGATTCCAATCTAGATTGTATCAACAGTACCCATATTTTGATCCCAAAACCTATAAATGCCGAATCACTCATAAAAAACCCAATAGCATACACCACTAACCAACAGATACCCATCTCCCAATTAAGATTCGCTAAGATAGACCAATCATTCATTACGCTCCGTTCATTCATTCATTCAGAGCTAAAATAGCGCGTTTATCTGTCTGTCTGTCCGTCTATCAGCTGGAGGAAGTCATAAAGCACTCAGCATCGTCCCTGTATCACTCGGAGACTTGTGTCAACTTGGCATTTCTTTATTGTAGTGAAATTGATGAGTATATGGAAGGAAGACAGATAATGTTACATTGTATTTAACGGTTGCATCTATAATTGGAACATATCTTTGCGATTTATTAAAATATGATTATGTTCTAGCTTACGTTGGACCACGGATGTTAGTCTGTAATTTCGCAAACGGTATCATCTCAAGGTACTGATGATACTAAAGATGTTGTTCTCAAGGGACTGACGATACTGAGGATGTTGGTCGGTCACCAAAGGAGATAAGTAACTGGAACCAGGGTCGTCGAATGTAGTTGAAATTTTTTAAGCAACTGATGGATGTTTTCGAATAAAATGTAATTTATCAAAATAAATTTAATTCGAAAACATCCATCGGTTTCTTACTAAACTTCAACTATATCCGACGACCCCGGTTATTTATCTCTATTGGTGACTGCTGCTGCTGCAGCAAATTTGGTAACAGAACTGACTTATCAAGGTATGTTGATAACTTTATTATGTTACCAACCTGGCTACCTTTTAACATCAAAACATGAGCTTTACATATACCTATTTTTTTTATTTGAAATGGTCTTGACTCTAGTCTAGGTCAAAGGTGACAGAGATAAAGTCGACGATGGAGCGAACTTATCCAGATCGTGCTAAATTGATGGTAGAGGCAAAAAAACTGAAATAATTATGTAGGATCATGGAGACACTACATCTTAATAATTGGGCAACCTGATGTTGTGAAATAGTCATCAATTTATAAACATGCGTATCGAAGATCCCAATCCATTTGGCAAATCCAAGTATACAGGATAGCAGGGGTTCTAGAATCATGTGCTGAAGTCATGGTTACAATTTGCGCGTCGATGTCCCTACCGCCCTGTAAAATAGGTCTATCTATGTCAGAGTTCCGTGAATGTGACGGAAAATTGTCTATGACAAAATTGTTTATTCCTGCTTTTTTAGAACAGTTTTTCTATGTTGCACAATATGTTGTGTGAATTTTAGTCTGTGCTAAAATTTTGCACAGACTAAAATTCACAAAATTCTTTCGTTCTTTTCTATATTTTTTTTAATATTAAAGATATTTTCTACGAAAACCAAATAAACAATTGACTATACACGAACCATTTTCATAAAATTACAACTTGACAGTATTATTGACATGCACTTCTCCGCAAGTTTAATAGTCGGCCAAACGATACGCTATCTTAATGTCTTCTTAACGAAACAATAATTGTTACAATATAATTATTACGATAGGCCCAATAAATTATTGTCTCCACCATTAATTATATGTGATTGAGAAATGTGTCTTTTGATAAAAGTGTGCTCTATGTTTTTATTATAGTGGAATCTTGAATGGAGATGCTTTGTTTGGTTATAAATTATCATAGTTATTATTTGTTTCTTTAGACACATATAAAATAGCTTGGTGATATTTAATCTGTCCAGTCGATTCTTGAACTCGGTTAGACAAGAATTGCTTCAAAGAAAGAAAGAAAAAGTATTTATTGCGACTCGTATAGGAAGATCACAAACTAAACTAAACACAGTAAAAAAAAAAATCCAAAGCTTTTTCTTAAACTTGAATTTTCTCATAACTTTAGAGAATGCCCACGCAAATCTTGGTACTTATTAGTGTTAATTATTGTTGTTTATGTGTAATGGTATTTATATTTATGGTGTCTATGACACAGGTTTGGTTAATGTTCATAATATGTTTAATGATGGTTATATATGTACCAACAGCAGTGGTGGCCAGGACAGGCGCTTTACTTTGTGTAAATCATTTCATCGCCACTGCTGTCAAAACGGTGAAGGAAAACATTGTGAGGAAACCGGCATGTCCTAGAACCAAAAATTCGAAGACATGTGACATCTACCAACCCGCACTGGGCCCGCGTGGTGGATTATGGTTCACTCCCTCTCCCTTTTCGGGTAACCACTGAAAATCAGCGCAAACAGCATTATGCTGAGTGGAAGCCTTCTTGTCACAGTCATGACGTAAAGCTGTCGACTATTTCTGTATTGTGCTCGTGATTATAGATTTATTTTGTTTTTATTTTTGTTTATTATTCGAGTTAATTATCTTTTTGTATGCATGTGTTTCTGTTACAAATAAATGTATCTTTCTTTCTTTTATATCTTATGCCAATCACAATTATTCTTCTCTCAAACATTAAGTCTTGAAGTTCCATGTGCATTCCATTTTATGCCTTCAGGTCTATGTTATGCTTATACAAGCAGCAAATTACCTCTTACAGTATTATTTTTAGTTGCATATGACTGTGGAATTGCCAGATGTTACAATCCACTTTCCTAGTATAAATCCAAGTAATTTTCTATATGGATGGTATGATTACATTCTTCTGTTAAGCACTAACATAAAACGTACAATAGTATTATAAATGACTAGATGTTGCCAGCGACTTCGTCCGCGTTGATACGGGAAATGATCCCTCGGGAACGTACTATTGGGGTAAAAACTATCCTATGTCCTAACCCTGGTCATTTTCTATCTGTGTGCCAAATGTCATTCAAATCTGTTCAGCCTGACATCCATCAACCCGCACTGGGCAGGCCCAGTGCGGGTCACAGGTGTCCCAGCAGTGGAAACAGTATAGGCTGATTATGCTATGCTGCTCAGCCGTTAAGGCGTAAAAGGGTAACATACAGAGTTAGTTTAGCATTTATAATATTAATATTAAGAATGTAAGTATGTACTATATGCATAAACCAATATCTATATGTATATATAAAATTCAAAGTCCTGACCAACACACAGCCTAAACGGCTGGTCCTAGAGACATGAAATTTGGAGGGTGTGTTCTTTGTGAAGAGTAGGTATTCACTAAGAAAGGGTTTTTCGAAATTCCACCCCTAAGAGAGTGAATGGAGAGAGGGTGAAATTTCACGCGGACGAAGTCGTAGGCAGAAGCTAGTTCCATATAGATATGGTTATTTTCATTCTACAAATTGAATTTTACGGTTATCGGGAAATAATTTTCAGTTTACTTGCTTACAATAAATTCACGGTAAGGTGAGGTGGGCTGAGAGATCCTATTACTGCGCAAGAGTCGACCGGTGTGCTATTGTTAAGGTGCATACTTTTCAGTTAACGGTTAGGTCACTTACCTACTTATATATTGAAGGAGCTCGTAGCTATAACGTAGCGCGCGATTCTTATTTTAACCTTCGATCAACCCGAGTGGCTTTACTGCCACATACAACAGTTAAAGCTAAGAAGCTAAGCAAAATTATTATATAAATAAAATTTAGCTCGCGTAGGCTTACACTTTTCTATCATCATCATCATCATCATTCGTTTCAGCCGAAAGACGTCCACTGCTGGACATAGGCCTGCCCCAAGCACCTCCACTTCGACCGGTTCTATGCTTCTCGCATCCAACGGGTTCCTGCGGCCTTCACAAGGTGGTCGGTCTACCTTGTGGGAGGCCTTCCAATGCTACGTCTTCTGGTACGCGATCGCCATTCCAAAACCTTTCGGCCCCATCGGCCATCAGTTCTGCGAGCAATGTACCCTGCCCACAGCCACTTAAGTTTGGCAATTCTTCGGGCTATGTCGGTTACCTTGGTTCTCCTGCACACTTTTCTATAAAAAAGCAAAAAAAAATCTACGTTAGGGGTCTAGAATCATGTGCTGAATTCATTGTTAGATACAATTAGCGCGTCGATGTCCCTGCCACTATGGGTTGAGGTAGACGTGTTCTTGAGTGGAGACCTCGAATCGGAAAACTACTAACAAAAGGCTAGGTGGAGCGACGATCTTCGCAGGATGGCTGGTAGCAGCTGGATGAGAGTTGCCGAACATCGAGTTGAATGGCGTGCAATAGGAGAGGCCTATGTCCAGCAGTGGACTGCTGCAGGCTGATGATGATGATAAGGGCGCCCATTGCAATCTGGTGTACAATAAAGTACACACATCAAAAGTGTCTAGGGATCAAGCATTTTTATGCGGATTTCTTGAGATTGAGATGTGGCTTTGTAATAAATTTATGATTTTATAAATTTATATGGATCCTTTTTGGTGCATTTCATAATTTGAATCAGGAACTGTGAATCAAATTCGAGTAAAAGATGAAAATCAGCTGTCAATATTTTCCCTATAAAAACATACAACGCATTGAAGACATTATTAGTGCTACTGTTTCCCTACTACTGATTAAAACCAACGTTATTATGGAGCGGCGACGTCATTTAAGCAGGGAAGAAATGCTCAGAGCCGTGGGAATGATAGAAGCTGGTTCCCGGCAACGTACTGTGGCTTTAGCTCTGAATACAAGTCAGAGTGTTATCAGTCGACTTTGGACACGTTACCGAAGCACTGGTACCGTGGCTGAGCGCCATGGAGGACGGTATCGCTGCACCACACTGAGACAAGACCGATACATTGAAATCTTAACTCGAAGAGCTCCAACAATAACCGCCATGATGTTAGCCGTGAGGCTTCATCACTCTTCAGGGAACTTAATTAGCGACCAAACAGTCAGAAACCGCTTGCATGAAGTGAACCTTCATTCCCGAAGACCGCTACGGGTACCACCTATAGCAATGCACAATCGTAGGATTCGATATAAATGGGCTCTTGAACACAGAAATTGGGCAGAAGAACAATGGCGTTTCGTGTGCTTTTCTGATGAGTCTCGTTTTGGTATGAGACCGGATACAAGACGTATACGACACTGGAGAACCCCTGGACGCCAACAGCGATTAAAATCCTGCCAGGAAGTCCATCCTTATAGTGGTGGAACCATCATGGTATGGGCGGGTATTTGGATCGGCGGAAGAACTGAGTTGATTTGGATCAGAGGCAACCTCAACGCTCAAATTTATGCTGAGACGATTGTATCAGACGTCATCGTTCCTCTACAAGTGCAAATCGGTCCCTTATTTCAGTTAATGCATGATAATGCACGACCGCACACCGCAAGAGTTGTAAGACAGACTCTCGCCGCAGCTAACATCAATGTCCTGCCCTGGCCTGCTCAGTCGCCAGACTTGAACCCGATTGAGCATGCATGGGATATGCTACAGAGAAGAGCTCTGCCGAATATGGAGAGTATCCAGTCGCAAGAAGACCTTTTTTTGTTGTTGCAACGAACATGGGCTGCCATTCCACAGCGTGATTTGGATGAACTCATTTTGAGTATGCCAAACCGATGTTCTTGTGTTGTTAGTGTTCGCGGTAGAAACACGGATTATTAATTGTTTAAGTTACCCAATAAAATTTTAAAGAAAACTGTTATTTCAGTCTTTTTTTCGAACTTTTGTGTTAGTGGTTCAAATGTCAAAAATCCCTTTATTAGGAAAATGGCAAATTTCTTTATTAATGCAAAGGTGACTTGGTTTATCGTTACTGTGACAAACGAAAACACTTTATTTGATGAATCCTTAAAGAAAATTTTAATTAATATCAATCAGGAGAAAAGTTATTGCAAAAATATATGTTGATCCCTAGACACTTTTGATGTGTGTATATATAAATAAATAACTATATATACTACTTTACTAGACGTTCGCGCGCACATCTGCACATGTGACATATCTACACTATCTCACCACTTCCATGACATGTCTTACATATCATTCCACTGGCTGTTGTCGATCTTGTCGCATAGCTGCATGTTGTCACCTTCTCTTGTAGGTAGTCATTCATTAACATAACGTCACCTACTACTCTGACCTGCTTAGCAACAGTTCAAACCAAAATAAGCAGTATTTACTTCGTTAGAAAGACTAGTATGTAGCCTGGCGTTCGGACGAGATAGATATATTTATAGGATACTAGTGAATCGCCCATGCTTCGCACGGTTTTCATGACTTATCAAAGCAGCGAGATTTCTTTATAATATGATGTACCTATACGCTGCGTTACGTAGTTTAGAAGAACAAAGCGATCAAATAGCCAAACACGAAACGTGAATTTAATTTATAATATATATCAGGGTGAAGAAAGATCCTTTAAAACTCATACCTCCTGAAATTTTGCGTAAGTAATCTATATTACTTTCGAAACGTTTCGCACCAAAATAAATGATGACGATGTGGTGGTATCCCGTGATGATAATTCTGAAAAGCAAAGTGAAAATGTTTATACAAAAAAACTACGAAACTTGAGCAAAAAAAAAATCTAGTAACTACTACAGCGATGCGGACGATTTTTTTTATGCCCTTTGATTATTTATTTCCCCTCCTTTCTATATACTTGTAATTACCTTACATATTATTATTTTAAGACGGTTAGCTTTTAAATTATGTAAATACTTTAAATAAATATAATACACAAGTAACTACCTAACCAACCAAAGAAAATCAGCCACACGAAAATCTCGAAATAGAAAATCCACTCGGTAACAACCTAAAAACAAAACGACAAAGGAATCGATTCATCATCGCTTACCCGGAGAATGTGACACGAGCAAAAAGTTTGTATATGTGACTCTTGGATACTGCTGCGTTACAGATCACATAGCTCAGAACTATTTAATCAGCATGCCAGGATTTGCGTGACATATGGCAGTACAGTTTCAAAAGGCGAAGGGAAAAGTAGTCTGGTTAGGTAAACTTAGCACAATGCCCGTTTTTACCAACATAAGGTGAAACCAGAAACGGTGCTTGAATAATAGCGCACTGTTATTTTTATCAACGCTCAATATCGACTCAAAATCCAACAGTGCAATCATATTAAGGGCTGATTTTACCAAAGGCAGATATTTTTTTATGCGTGGAATAAAATTGACGTCTGACAGTTTTAGTATGGTAAAACTGTCAAAATGTATTGTCAGGATAAGACTGGTTCTAGGTACAAAAGTTGTTTTTTTATAGTTAGTACTTGTAGTTATATATAATTTAATTTACTTAGCTGTTTCTTAGAGCTAGTGAAAACGGTGTTGTAATTTTTGATAATAATCTTAAACAATCTACTGGAGTAGATGTATCCAGTAGGATAATTATCGACATTTTACTTTATGAATAGAAGTTAGCTATACTAAAAACTTTTAGAATTGGTTCAAATTTATTACAAAGGCGTTCAAGGTTGGGAAGAATTTAAGGTAAGGTCTTTTTAGTTTTTGGATGGCATAAGAGGTAGAGGCCTCCAATGCCAATGTCAGAGGCATCAAAATTTAATTATATGAGGCATTTAGATGCTGCAAAACTAGGTAAATACTTATCTGCAAGCTACCCAATTAGCGTTGGCAGTACCAACGCTAATTCCTCGAATTACAAAATGCAGATAAACTGCAGAAGTTCGGTTGAACTATTTGTACTTCGTCATAATGATACCTATTACTTCCAGAATTTAAATTTCATGTCCTATAATAGAATAATATTCTCCCGACTGATTTCGGTTTCGGTGGCCAATCTCAACGGAAATTAGCCAGGGTACGCAGGAGATATTATGGTGCACAAGTGTGTGCAAAAACACAGGTGCACTCTCTTCTTCTCTCATCAAACTCCAGGCTCCTACTGAGAAATTCCTAATAGGAATAACACAACAATAACACTTTGGCCAGCCCGCCGACAACTGTCGCGCTTGCGACCACGAGACCAATGGAGCAGTTAGTGTGTACTATACCTACGAACAACTCAACGCACCCTCTTTTATAAATCTAATTACAAATGAGCTGACCCATCTTTAAAGTGACACTTTTTTTTTTTTTTTTTTTTTTCCCGTTGGACCGCACTAGCGAAAAGACGTGTGCACAAAGTTATTTCATTTTTACTTAATTATAATTAATATTAAAAATCTAAGAAGTACTAGGCGCGCAGTGAGGTGGAGTGGTATCGATATCGGTGTTACTGTTCGAGCGAGATAGAACTACGGCGCTGTATTACGTACGCGCGGTGCGACTACGTAAACTCCGAACTTGGGAAACATGTCCAGATTACTACGATCTCCAACCAACTCGGACTTGCAAAGGACTGTATCGGATTCCGATGTCGTAAATACTCCTAGCCAAAATACGCCGCCTAATTTTGTATCTCAACGCAAAAGACCGCGTCAATCTAGTGAAGAGCGCTTCTGTTCTTTTAAGGACGAAATCAAAGACATGCTTAGTGAATGGAAGGAAACCCAGAATACCCTACTTAAAAAGCTCGTCGCTGAAGTCGCTGAAATAAAACAGCAAAATGCCGAGATCAAACATACAAATGAAGAAATCGAAAAGAGTCTCCAGTTCATAAATGAAAAATACGAGGACATGAAGAAAAAGGTCGAAAATTTAGAAGGTGAACGGAAAGAACATTTATTAAAAATAGCTAGTCTGGAATCGGAAATTGGTGAAGTTCAAAGAAATCTGAAGTCGGCTACTATTGAACTGAGAAATGTACCGAAAACAACTGATACTGAAACCAAAACAGAATTGTGTAACATCATAGAAAAGACGTGCAAAGTGATTGACGTGAATATACAAGCAACAAGCATTCGGGATGTTTTCCGAGTTACATCGAAGGCTGGAAAGAGCACAATAGTGGCTGAGCTAACTACTGTCATCATGAAAAACCACATAATACAGGGGGCTAAAGCCTTTAATGAAAAACACCCTGACCAGCGCTTAAACTCTGGCCACATTGGTTTTAAAGGAGTAACTACACCGATCTATATTTCTGAAGCTCTGACAAACAAGGGTCGAAGACTGTTCTTCCTAGCAAGAGATTTAGCAAAATCCAAAGAATATAAATTCTGCTGGACAAATAGCGGTAAAATATTTATTCGCAAGGCCATAGATGCTCCTCGCATTGAAATAAAGGATGAATTACAAATTGCCACTCTGAGAAACGCTATGTGACTAGGGTTAGTTATTTCACTTGCTTACTCATCGTATTTTTTAATTATTAGTTCAAACCTTTTTCTTTTTTGTTATTTCTATGATGCACTGCGGTTTATGCTCAAAAATCAAGCTTCTTACATTTTTCTCTTTAATATAGTTTTGCGGAGTACAAATACTTTTCCACATATCGTCGCTGTCCAGAATTATATTTTGGACTCAATTCAAAGTTATTACATACCTATATTATTTCTTTATTTACAACTTGACAAACTTATAAATGTTTTGACCACGTCACATATTTCCACAAAACAAAATTCGATTGCAATTTAAATAATAATTTAGCCAGCAATATTGATAGTATATCAGCTGGACCATCATTTTTGTGTAATCCGGAAACGCATAAATCATTAATAACATCTCATTTACCACATAATAAACACATACAAATTTTAACACAAAATATAAGGAGCATAACTAAAAATTTTAGCCATTTTGAAATTTTTCTAGCGAGATTAAATACAACTTGTGACGTAATTATCTTAACGGAATCATGGAATTCGAAAGCCTTACATTTCCCATCCCTAAAAAGCTATGAGACATATTATACAAAAAACAATCGTAACCAAAATGACGGAATAGTAGTTTACACTAGAGATGCACTTGGTTGTTCAGTAGAGGAAGTATCTTTATGTGATGCTACTTGTATGGTCATAAAAATAGATAACGAAACTGTAGTAATAGGTATTTATAGATCCCCATCAAATCCTAACCTAGACCAATTCATAAACTCGCTAGATAGTTTACTAAACAAATATAAAAAACACCAAAACATAGTTATAATGGGTGATTTAAATATAGACGTGAAGTATGATAATACAGACCGCAACTCGACAGATTATCTGAATCTACTAGCCAGTCATGGTTTTTTGCCTGGTCATTTATTGCCAACGAGAGATACAAATTGCCTGGACCATGCTATGATAAAAACAAAACTCCCTATAATTACACTAGTTCTTCAGGCCCCAGTCACTGACCATGCTCCAGTTCTTTTGTGTGTTGCCTTGGTAAATAAAAATAAATCTGTGACCCAAAAAACAATCCGTAAAGTTAACTACGAGGCTATCATGGATCATTTAAATATAATAAATTTTAGTAACATTATTAAATCAGAAGATGTAAATTGGACTGCCGATCAGCTAGTGAGGATCCTAAATGAAACAATCTCGAAAAACACTCTTACCGTATTAATACCTAAAAGACTGCGCTGCATTAAGCCTTGGATAACGCCAGGGTTAGTTCGATGTATAATAAACCGAGATCGCATGAACATTCGGTGTAAAAAGGAACCTAACAATGTAATTCTTTCCATAACCTACAGACGATATAAAAATTATTGCAACGATTTACTGAAACGACTTAAACACAACTTCCAAAAAGATGAAATAAACAAACACGCTAAAGACCCAAAGAAAAAATGGAAAGTAATTAACTCAATAACAAACAGAAACACAAGTAAACCCAACCCATCAGAATTGCTTAAAATAGAAGATACACCCGAACAATCTTTAGAGAAAATTAACAACTACTTTACTAGCATTGCTAATGAGCTAGCAAGCAAGATTACACCTTACGCGGATCAAATTATACAATCCTCGGTTCCACCAATTAACTCCATGGTTTTGTTGGAAACAACGGAGCCTGAAATAGAATCTATCATAATGGCTTTAAAAACTGATAGTGCAACAGGTTGGGACGGTATACCTACAAAACTAGTAAAAATGGCCAAACATATTATCGTGCCACTTCTTACACATATTACAAATCTATCAATAAAAACAGGTCTATTCCCAGATAATTTTAAGATTTCCGTTATTCATCCTATCCATAAAGCGGGGAATAGAGACTGTACTCACAACTACCGGCCTATTTCGGTACTGCCCGTCCTGTCTAAGGTCCTAGAAAAAATAATGAACAAACGATTGATTTCATATCTTGAAAAACATAACTTTTTAGCTAACAACCAATATGGGTTTAGAGCAAATAGATCAACAGCACAGGCAGTTTCTGACCTAACGAATTTTGTTGCTACCAACATTGACAATAAAAATAAATGTATTGGAGTATTTATTGATTTAGCAAAAGCGTTTGATACAGTCTCTATTTCTATCCTAATAAAGAACTTGGAAAATGTTGGCATAAGAGGTAAAACACTGGATTTGTTTAGTAATTATTTAAAAAACAGAAAACAAAGAGTAACAATTGACGGGATGTATAGTAATGATGCTCCAGTTTCAATTGGCGTGCCTCAGGGAAGTGTCCTTGGGCCGACACTTTTCCTTATATATATTAATAATCTATGTAAGCTAAACCTACAAAATTGCAGTATTTTCTCGTTCGCCGATGACACTGCACTAATTTTCTATGGAAAGACATGGGAAGAGGCAAAACAACATGCAGAATCAGGGTTACAAACGATGGCAAAATTTCTTTCTCAAAACCTGTTAACCCTAAACATCTCAAAAACGAAGTTCATAACCTTTGCTAATACTTACACTACTCTAAAAGCTACCCAAAACCTTAAAGTACAGATGCATTCTTGCCAAAATACAACATCTAACCCCTGTAATTGTTACCCTCTAGAAAGACTTAAAACAATAAAGTACCTTGGTATTCTGCTTGACGAAAGGTTGACTTGGTGCCCTTACATAGATCTATTGTCAGGTAGACTACGTAAACTTATTTATATTTTTAAAAAGTTAAGACATGTAGTGGATAAACAACTACTTAAAACCGTTTATTTCGCGCTGGCTCAATCAATAATATCTTATTGTATTACGTCATGGGGGGGAGCGCGTAAAACACATATTATGAAACTGGAGCGAGCACAGCGAGCGTTGCTTAAGGTTATGATGTTCAAGCCTTTTAAATATCCCACTATTAACTTGTACTCAGAATGTGATGTTTTGACAGTTCGGCAGCTATTCATTAAAGAAATTATAATGGCCCAACATAGTAAACTTAATTATAATAAAGAAATAATGAATAATAGACGTTTAGGGAGAGTATGTTCTACAATTCCGTATAAGACATCCTTTATAAACAAATTCCAGTGTTATTTAGGGCCAATGCTATACAACAAATTGAATAAAATTGTCAAATTCTACCAGTTAAACAAACACTCGTGCAAAAAACTTTTAATAACCTGGCTAAAATCGAAAACATATCTAGAAATTGAAAATTTACTTATTAATCTACAATAGGAACCTCTGAATAAATAAATAAAAAAATAATAATACACAATATAAAAATAATAATTAAAACAGTAATGTCCCTAAAATAATGTAATCAATTTAAATAACATAATCAGAATAGACAAGCAAAAAAAAAAAAAAAAAAAAAAAAAAAATAAATAATAATAATAAATTAAAAAGTCGCAAGTTCATACATTCAGTGGTCAAACTATTTGTTTTTTTAAGTTGACGGTATTTGGAAAAATTGTACAATGAATATGTCAACAAACTAGTTATAATATTTCTGTCACATAATACCCGCAGTAAGAGTACCCGCAGTTTAATCTGTATTTTATTATATTAGGTAGTATTATTTATTGTTTTTGGTTTAATGTGCAAAAGTTGTTTACAATATACAATTAGATCTTAATGTACACGTCTGTAGATAGTTACCCGGGAAAGATCTAACGCCTAAGGTACAGGCTCGGCCTAGTTTAGGTGTTAGTGGTCATTCGAATTGTGTTCAATTGCAGAATTGTACCTACTGTTTACCAAAATCAATTTGTAAAATATTTTTTTTGTCAATAAAAAAGCTTTATTTTTTATAAATCTAATTACAAATGAGCTGACCCATCTTTAAAGTGACACGCTCAAACAATTTCAAATAACCGTGTCACTCACTCCCAACAAACAGTGGCTGTCCCAAACTAAATATATCTGACAATAAAACTAATTAATAAAAAGATGGCGAGAAAATTAGATGATCACTTACACAAGATATCTTGATGCGCAAGAGTTGGTCTTAATGAGCGTAGCAGGATTGAAACAACTTGGGGTGTAGGGCAGGAGAAGGACAGTAATCAAGTTGTATTTCACTGGTTGAAGAAAATAAACATTGTGACTGTAAACTGCTTATATTTAGGTAAATATAAAGAATGTGAAAAGTATATCAAGAACATAAATAAGCCGATGGCTGGCTCGATAAACAAAAAACATTTTCCGTGAAAATTCTAAAGAGATCTATGTTAATCCGTTACTAGTTTAAAATAGGTATGTAGCTCGAACACCGAAATAAGGTATTTGAAAAATATACTGTCTGAATGTGTTATATCTATAAATAAAAATAGGATGACTTTGGAAAGGGAGAAATACGTTAACTACTTACTAGAGATCAATTAACAAATAGAAAATAACTCTCAATAAGTTTTTGTATTATCTACAAGAGATTCAACCGACTTAACCTTCTTTCCTTCACTTCTACTACGCCAAATTCCCGAGCCAAATTCGAGCCGACACGATTCGTCTGAAACAAAGCCTGGTTTGTGGCCTGAAAATTAACAGGCACGCAACATTAACGTGATTAATTTAGTCAATTAAGTGGCAGGCCTGCCTCCCGCACTAAATGAATAAGTTATTTTTAATTAGGGAGTAATTGTACGTACGGCTTTATATTAATTAGGATGTAATCATATGGCGATGTGTTCCTCTTCGTGGATGATGATGTGAGGCGAATTTTGGTTGGAATTAGTTTAGTTAAACCGATGGATGTTGTTGACTGAAATTTAATTTGATAAATGAGCCGTTTGTTTTATATTAATGAAATTAAATTTTATTCGAGAACATCCATCGGTTTCTTACTAAACTTCAACTATATGCAACGATCCTGCATACTTATATCTTTTGTTCACTGTGCATAGGTATACAAAAGTAATGAGTTAGTGAAGTAAATTACTAAACCAAATAAAGACTTGGCTAAAAGGTCCCAGCAACCAGGCCATTAAAATAATAATAAAAAAAAAGTTATGAGGAACCATTAAGTAAGCTCTCTATATACCGATGAAAATTACCTAATGGTTCGTAATTAAATAAATATCTAGCTATACCCAGATAAGCAGAATAAACTTTTGACCTATACAATGTCCTAAGTTACCCAACAGGCGGTGTACCGCGTCAAATGGACCATGAATTATTATCAACATTACGTCGTCATGATTAGGTACCTCGCTACACGAATTGTGGTTACACAATTCTACATTATGCTTCGCTGTTTGATGATCTAAGTGCTCATACACACGAGAAGTCACGCGTCAATGGCAGCCATCGACAACACGCCGCTCGTGTATGAGAACCGTTGTCAAATAGGCACACGAGCGGCACGTTGTGGACGACAGTCGCCGACGCGTCGACGGCGGGTGACGACAGCGACAGTTGCCTCTGCCGTTAACTCGTGTCGCTCGTGTGTACTAGCACTAAGGGATAGGACACAATGTGCAGTGCGCTTCTACATCTCACTTCTGCATTACCGCGTTCCACGGAATGCTACGAAAAGCCAGTTTTCTTGAAAAACTTTGCGTGAGGAAACCGGCATGTCCTAGAACCAAAAATTCGAAGACATGTGACATCTACCAACCCGCACTGTGTCTGCGTGGTGGATTACAGCCGAAGAGAAGTGGCATGTGTCCCACCAGTGGAAACATTATAGGCTGATTATGCAAAGAGCCTTCGGTTCAATAGTGAACATGTAACTAAATACCGTAATAATATTAATTACATCATCGAAATAATATCTTACAAAATGTTTATTATTTAGTTAATGACTGAGTGCGCAAGTCTTGAATGTGGGGCATCTTCGATGTAGGTAAATCGCCATCATAAATTAAATAATAAATGATAAAAATTGTTTTCGGACACAGACAGTTCTAATTATTCCAAATCCACTTTGTACAGGGTGTGATGTTTAATGTGAAATCTCTTGTTTTTTCTGAAGTGAAAACTTTTAGGTGCACTTTGCGCTCTTGCTGAACAGTGAACGAAACTGATTTGTCACGGTCGGGTCGCTGAATCGTGTATTCTCGGCTCCAGTCGGTCGGTGGGGCTAAACGCGCATACTCAGCGCTGAATCGCGTGTACTCGACTCCAGTCGTAAGGTTTCACTTCTATAATTTGTTCATAAGCACACACCAATTATTATTTTTGCAGTTGTCCTTTATTTCTTTTTTACCAGAATAAGTTTTAATTTATTTTCCCTACAGGTACCGTGCAGGAATCCGCTGGATACGAGAAGTACAGAAATGGTCAAAGTGGAGATTCTTGGGGGAGGCCTATGTCCAGCAGTGGACGTCGTTCAGCGGAAATGACGTGGTGTTGATAAATACCTCAGTTGTCTAATTTTTGTCTGCAAATTCTGCCTTGCCTATTAGAAATAGATCTTATCTTAGGTACCTACTTATATTTAACTTGAGACTCTAGGTTCCCTAAGTTGGCTATCCAACTATCAGGGGTACAGAAATAGATGTTTAAAGGTAGGTCAGACTGATTGCAGCAAGTGTACGTAGTGATACTAAGTTATCTCGACGAGGGCTCCACTGCGCAGATGCAAGATGCAGCTAGACGAAAGTAACTCACAAGGAAACAAAAGACTGTCTAGACTTTTGTTGTTACAAAGTTTTATGTCACTGTCTTTGTGGACGACGAAATATTGTTTACTAGATGTGCCCGCCACTTCGTTCGCGTGCATTTTGGATGGGATTTAATTTTTTTTTCTATTTCTAGCCTAAGTTACTTATTCCTTATAACACCAGCTATCTTCCAGTGAAAGTCCGTTTCGGAAAAATTTTAAATTGATTTTTTTTTGTTATTAGTGCCGTGCTTATATACTTCCATGTGCATTTAGTAAAAAAGGTGTTATTTTGTCACTAAAAACAGACATTTCAATTTTATTTAGTTGTATGTTATTTCGCCGTCCGCAACAGTTTACAGCTGGAGACCAAGTTTCTTATGAAAACTACTCTTTACAGCACAAAATTTCTGAGAGTCTCCTTCTGTCCATCTTCTTCTGCATGGTATTCGTTTTACTTACCGAATGGGGGCATTTTGCATTCAAGTACATTTCTCGAAGTAATTCTACGTCATACGAAAAGCTGTCTACGTGCATACTCAAATATTGCGCCAATTTTTACACATCCCCCTGTAGTGCTGCGCTCCGTTATCGATACATATCGCGCGACCCGACCCCGCTCGCTATCAGGCAATTAACTTTAATGGATATATTTAAATTAGTGCTCCACACTCAATTGACAACATATTATTATCGTTGCTTATTGTTAGATAGCAAGATCATTCAAAAAAAATTTAAACATTTCATTTCAGACTTTATGAAAGTGAGGGTAAGGTTGGAAATTGAATGCAGCGGGCCTCATTAGGTTCTAGAAGTTAATCAATGAAAATGTTATGGTTATAGGCACTTTATATTTGTATTTTAATCACGTCTGCCACTATTATCAATAGGTCACTCTGCAAAATCATCCTTATCTCAAAGTACGTAATTATGAACGTAAATATAATAATTATTATAATGTACGTAATTAAATGTAAATAGATAAATAATAAAACAATATTTTTCGTCAATATCAAAGAAATATATATTTAATTACAGAATTAAAATAACAATGTACAAAATAAAATCCTATTTACAACAATATTACAGTTTTCATACTGAATTCGAAAGTCTGGTGAACGAATTTTGTACTGAAATATAATCAAATAAAATTTTGGTAAAAAGGTAAGGTTACCTACGACAAAGTTAAACATTAAATTAATTCAGAACGTAATCCTAATACACAGTATCGTCTAAACTCTCTAGTCTATATTTACACAATAATTTACAACTTTTATCGATAAGTCAAATTCACCGCACTCACAACCATACGGTAGCGACAGCAGAAAAAAATAAAATATTTTTTCAATTTTAAATCCGGATCTTTTTGTTAGAAACTTTAAATCACTGTTCTATCGCTCCGAATATTAATTTGTAATCACTTTTTATAACGTCGTTTGTTCATATTTCACTGTTGGCTTGTAGTTTGTGTGCTGGGTGACGGTGATCCGTTTGACACAGGTGGTTGGACCATGGTTAGATGCGGCGGTGGCAGGCCCATGTGGGGCAGGGGTCTGCCTCCCCCCATGAGGTGGTGGGGGTGGAAATACTGCTGCAGCGCGGGGTGGGGGTATAGGTGGTGGGGGTGGCGAGAAAACTGCGCCATTTTGAGTTTCTCGATCTCCGCCTCCTGTACGCGCTTCGCTTTCGCTCTTCGGTTTTGGAACCAGATTTTTACCTGTAGAAAATTTAAATGTTGTTATTATTGTGTGACACGTTGAATTAATGTTGTTATGTGACGAAATTTCTCTTTCCTTATTTGGTATTTTTACAACATTAGCCTTTATTTTTTACGACATCACAATTTAGATTGAATTGAAATTAGTGATCATGCTAATCGTTCTTTAAAAAAAAAAACAATCAATTCTAAATCCTCACCTGAGTTTCAGATAATCCCAACGAAGACGAGAACTCAGCCCTTTCAGCGATGCTCAAGTATTGCTTGTCGACAAACTTGCTTTCAAGCGCTCGAAGCTGCTGCGCGGTGAAGGGCGTGCGCGGCTTGCGGTTAGGTTTGTGCTTGCGCAGGTTGCACTTTAGCTTGGCCGGCTCACCATTAGCATCTGTAGCAAAGAAAAAAAATACAGTCAGTCGAATTCATAAATACTTTTGGCTTAATTGCCAAACAGGATCTTCGCATAATATAGCAAGATTTTGCAATGTAATAAAAACGTGGGTAGTAAAATTAATCAGGCTAATTTGTAAACGAAACGATCTCTAATGATGTTTCGCAGCCTTTGTGTGATATGTCAAAAGAGATTGGCTTCAAAGATTTAGTAGATGCATTCGACAGATAAAGCCCGAAATCAACATTAATATTCTAAAGTTGATCTCGAAAACGCAAACGTTTCTGGATTTCCTCAAAAAGTAGGTATTTTACGACTAATTAATTAACCGAAAAGACCTCCAGTTTTCACATGTTTCTTGCCCAAAACAGTTTCGAAACGTTCTCAAATGGAGGTGGTATGAATATTAATAATGATAAACGGGAACATTTATCTGTAGACATGCCGCGAGCAAGTATGGATAGCATGAACTTTACTGTTACATCTCAATAACACAAAAGCAGCCGAATGACGATCGGAATGCCGCTCTGTTCCTCCGCTGGATTAATAAATCGTATAATAAAACTCATATAAAATAAAGGCTAAAGGAAACGAACCGCGATCCGCTCCCGATAAAATCTCCACGAGGTAATTTTTAAACTTATTTAGCGACGAAAACAAGCGTATTAGTAAGCAAATCGTTGATTTTATTGCCACAGCTGGTTAGAAAAGAATTGATTAAAGCCCACGTTCAAGATATGAGAGAGAGATAACCATTTCGTTTGGTAACCGATTCCCAATAAGCAAGTATTCATAATTAAAGATATTTGTAGTCATGGTCTGGACTTCAGTCATTACGGTTTTATTAAGCAAGTGTTATGTTAATTTTGAAGTAGTTTTTTTCCAGATCTTCTTGGTCCACAGCTCGTAACGCAATCAGCAACCTAATTGCGTAACCCACTATCAATCACAATCAGAATCATTTTAAAGGATATTGCTAATCCATTGATACATCTATTCGAAAAATTTGTCTGCTCAACAACGTAAATAACGCATTGAATGTTGTTGAACTGTCAAAATGAAAGCCATTGCTACTGTTAGTGCGTTACGTAATTACCCCGTTGGACTTCAGTCATTACGGTTTTATTAAAGCAAGTATCATGTTAATATTGATGTCGTTTTATGTCGGATCATCTTCATCTTCAGCTCGTAATCCGTTATGTAACTTTACGACCGCCTAATTTATTTAATTCATCAATCAAATTAACTCGTGATTGAATAATATATTTATGTCCCTCTGAATCATTATCTTGTCCGTTTATTAGTGGATTCGTCAACAAATTTCTGGTTTTATTAGTAATTTGGGTGTGATTCAAAAAACTTGCTTCGTAATTTATTAGTGGCTCCATTCGACCGTTTTAATAGACTCTAACCTATATAATTATCTATCAACTAATTGGTATTTAAGTACTAATTAATGCTTGTGATCGTTGATTGATCGACGAACACGTGTTGTGAAGACTTTCGTTTTATTGTTTATGATGACACATATTTCGGTCGCACGTCATTATACGTCTTAATGAAGCACAAGATATTATTATTATCATCTAAACATTATATTGACGCTGGCTGTGAAAAGATATGTAAAGAGTAACGACTTTTTTCAGTCTTCGTTCTTGATACAAAAAATGATAAAATTCAAAATACAAGGTGGCAGGGACATCGACGCGCAACCGTTACCATGGATTCAGAAGGTACATGATTCTGAACCACCTGCGTTGAAATTTTTCGTCGGCTACTAAAAAAAATTTGCTATTCCATTCATTCTGACCGCATACTATGAAAATGTAATTAAAATTTAATTTAATTTAATTTAATTAAAATTTAATTTAATTTAATTAAAATTTAATTTAATTAAAATTTAATTTAATTTTACTATGCAATTTTCTATGAAAGAGGCAGATTTATTTTTTGATAACCGACGAAAAACTTCTACACTATCTAGAATCATTTGTGCTGAATTTATGGTTAGTCAAAATGCAAAATGCTGAATTTAAGTCAGTCCAACTTGTCAAAATTAAACCTTGTAAAAATATAAAACAATCATTAACAGGGAGAGCATTTACAAATACCTATGTAATAATTTGCGTTCAGAATATTAAAACATTAAGAGAGTGGCGCTTGAAACGCCGACGTATTAATCCCAATGTCAAACAGTACAGTCACTTAATAGCTAATGTCCCACAAAAAAGAAAGACAAAAAAAAACGTAAATTATGTGACATTCGAAAAAAAACTAAAGTGTATTAACGTCGTGTTTAGCAGACGTCAAAGCAAGTACCGACGACAAGACGGAAATAAAGCTAAGAGCCGATGCACACTAACGATTTAAGTGCCGCGTTTTTTTTTTATTTTACTTAAACGCTGCAACCGAAATAGATAACTTATGTTACCGCATTTTCTCCATGAACACGTTTCTTTACCTTGATTTATTTTTTATAAGAAGCAGTGTATTAAATAAACGCTACTGTATGTCTTAACGAAATTTCTTGCATTATTAATGAGAAAACGGCTAAAGAAAAAAAAATTAAAGTTCAAATGAGTCGGCGACAACGCACGTGTGTAGCGTTTCTTAAAATTGCCTGGGAGCTGTTAAATTACCTCCTTTAAAAATACTTATATGGGACTGTCTGCTCTCGTTCTCTTGTTAATTGTATAAAGAGATATTGCCTACAGATGTTCCTGCGCTGAATTATGTCCGTGTTGTGAGTGTTGTGACTCTGTGAGCGACGCGACGAGAGAAATATGAGACGTTTTAAATGCGTTTAAATACATTTTCCATTGTTACACATCGTCATTTGTTTCCCTTCTTTTGTAAAAAGAATGTCTAGCGAATGAATTATGAAAAGTGCCGAGCGTTTTTTGTGACAATTTAAAAATGGAAATCAATTCGAGTCCTGAACGTTTGTGCTGACGGTACCTAATGTTTCAGTGCGCTGCTAAAAAGACAGTTGATATATTAATGAGCATGTTTGCTTTTTGTGTACGCACCACCATTAATCGTGCGAAGCGTGGTATGTCATTCATTCCAATATTTTAAACGGGCAGCGTATACTTGACGTTTTTGTTGTCTGTACAAGAGAGGCGGGCATTCTTTGCGTCTTGCGGGATACTTAACATTACACATTTCTTTTATTATCCATGAATGTAAAGTAATATTAGAACAAATAATATAAAATAAAACAGCTATAAAATACTTTAATTCCTTTGTAGTTCAAAGATCACGCCTCGTTATAATTTATATTTCAGTTATCGAGTGTGATAAATTATCTAGAGAAAAAAATATTCACTCATATTTCAGGGAGAATGAAAACAACATTATTTTTGTCACAATCGCGTTTGTTTTCGCTATAAACAATCATCATAACATAAAACAGACGATCAAGTAAAAACTCATTTGCCGATTTTCACCGCAGACGAGAAGAATTGTTAGGAAATTGAAAATTATGTCGAGTTTAAAAATGAATAGGCTCATAATGTGAGAGATATAGTGATATTGTTGGTAATCTATACTAATATAATAAATTTGAAGAGTTGTTTAAGTTGTTTGTTTGTTTGAACGCGTTAATCTCAGGAACTGCCAGTCGTATTTGAATTTATTTTTTTGCATTTGACAGCCCAATTCTTGAGGAAGGCTAACATCACGCTCCGACCCCTAGAAGTCGAGCAAAAAGTTAGAAAGAACGCTAAACGATGTAATAGTGCGGGCGGGCATTCAGAAATGTGGCAGTTATTTTAATATACTCTGGTGTCATACGACTTCCACGAGAACAAAGTCGCGGGTAATAGCTAGTAATATACAATGTTCAACAAAGAGCTATTAAGGCTATTAGCTGTGTGAGCGGGGACTCCTTAAGAAAACGCCCACAATATTTATCTGGTGATCAAACGGCATCCCGAACGCGGGCCATTCATCAGCACTCAATCTTTACCTCATAAAGGGGCCATAGAAAACGCGGAAGTGGATCGCCTGCGCCGTTAACCGTATAATTTATGTTTGGAAAACTATTTAGTGATCGCTTTTATGTTTAGTAGACGGGGCTATTACTTATCATTGGAATGAATCGAAACTATAGTTAGTACCTTAAATCAGATAACTTATATAAATGTGATGAATAGTTTTCTATGACAAATGCTTCTTTTTGAATTCCATTTAGAAGTAAGAACAGATATTTCTTTAGCTTCAGCTTTTTATGTCATAAAAACTGCGCTTTACGTAGAGTATTATATTATCTGTGGCTTTAGAATATGATTATGCTAATTTATGACGCAAAGAAAAACACGCGGATGAGTGAAGAGGTACTTTACGTGTATAATAGGGCCATTATTCATTCCATTTTTTTTTAACTTCTCACTTTGATGTCAGTGGCATTTAATATGGATTTAGCAGGTACCACATATCTCATCAACATCTAAACAACTCATTCCAAGATAAATAACTTCAATGAAAGACCTTTCATGTTCATTGAAAAAGATATCTTCCATCTTACTTGGTCTATCTATGCCATTTACTTTAATGCCATCTTAAACTTATCGGGATCTAGTCTTTTCTCTATTAAGAATTAACTTGTCATTTTTTGTTTGCTTTTTAAATTTTATTAATGGCCTGTATTTTTCCTCTGTATGGCAAAGGCCCTACTCTCCTACTTTTATAATATACAAGCGAGCCACCCCTGCTTCGCAAGGTTTTTATGACTTGACAAAACATCGAAATTTCTTAATTAATTGTAAGTTTAATAGTAAAGTATTATACAGATAAACCTTCTGGAATAAAAACCCTAAATGATATAATAATGAAAACCGCTTTAAAATCCGTTGCGTAGTTTAGAAGAACAAACACGAAAAGTGACTTTAATTAATAATAATGTTAATATTTTTTTCCCCTGCAAGGCAAAAGCCTCTTATCCCCTTCCTTTATATATTTTTTAAAATTAATTCAGAAAAATTGTCCGCATTTTTCGCGTATTCTATGGCCCTCGCCTTAAATGATCTATTAAGAGGATCGCAGCGTTAGCGCTGTGTTTATACTTGTCCCGCTCTCCTCAGTGTACAAATAGCACTATTCAATGGGACATTAGTATTTTGGCTCGTCGCCAGCGCCTGACAGGGACGTTTGACTGCTTGTTAAACACAAAACGTCATTTTGCTTCAGTTTTTGTATTAGAATTTTTGGTTTGGAGATTATTCTATTTTTTGTTTTTGTTGGTGGTTAGGTAGTTTTGAATTATGGTTTTGTGAGGAATATTTGTTTTTATTAACAACAAGCTGTGGGCCCGATGGGATTTCCTATCGGCAAAAATTAAGAAACTCCATACAAATTTCCACCTTCTATTTAACACCTTTAAGGGATTAATTTTCAAAAATCCTTTCTTAGAGCTTTCCTTCGTTATATAAGAAACTCTTGTACAAAATTTTATGCTTCTAGTCAGAGCGGGTTATGCTGGGCGTTGTCTACCCGTTAATTAATGAATTTAAGATTTTTACTATGTAAGTAGAAGATAATAATAAAAATCGTCTGTCTTCAATATTTATCCGAAACTTGGAAAAGGAATAACAGTGGGATTTCATTGAGTTTTACCATAAAAGGTAAGTATCTAATTAAGAATTTGCACCGCCACTTTATCAACGCCAAACAGCTGTTCATACCTACTTTAAAATTCAATATTCTGGCATTTTGTTTCCACTCACGAATAAGATAAACTTTCTTAATTAAAATTTATTAATTAAATATTTTGCTGACGCTACCGCAAATGAAGCGGTCGGAACAGTCTTGTTGCGCATACTCGGTAATTGATTGGGAATGCTTCTATAATTAGGAGCGTGACTCTCGTTGCCGACCGTACTTAGGTATACCTACTTTCAATAGCAGACCTATTGTTAAGTGTATATGCAAAAATATGCGAAGCGAAATGGATATCATATGTAAGCTGTCTGTTAAAAATGGTAATTAAAGTTATCATGGTTACAAAGTCGGTAAAAATAAAATCTACTTATATACAAATAAATAAAATTGAAGTGTGTGTTTGTAATGTCAATATAACGGCTTTTTACTAAATGCATACGAAAGTATATACGGTACTTATAACAAAAAAAAAACATATTTTAATGTTTTTATCTCTCTGTTTTTGAACCGATTTATACGGGACTTTCACTGGCAGATAACTGATATTATAAGGAGTAACTTAGGTTACATTTCTTTTAGAAAAAGAATTAGTAAATAGACATATTGTTGTTTTCGTTGTCGCGACAGCTAGTTATAAATAAAATATGGTAAGTCAAGTGCGTTCTAAAATTTCATCAACAACAAAATATTCACAAAAACCTACTGTTTTAAAAGTCACATAAAAAAATCATGCAAGCGACCTTTAAAGACATATCAACTTTAATTTTATTGATTCGTAATTCAAAAAAATAAAACAAAAGACTATCAGAAACAATAACACGGTACTTAAGGCAATAATGGCGATCAAATGAGCGGCAATACACGACAATAAGAAGGAATTATTGCTGTAATTACAGATTTATAAGACATTACAATAATATTATTATTGCTGTAAGGCTGTGTATACAGTGTAATGCTTGTCATTATAAGAGTCTTGAAGTCTCGAAGGTGTCAAGAATACTGAAGTACCCTGGGCAATCAGCCCTGCCCTGCTTGCTGATTGGCTAATCTTTAAGCCATGACATGAGCTACTTTATACAGGGTGTTAAGTAAACGTGACACATACTTTAAAGGAAACTACTCATTTTTCTTCCTAGCGTGTCAATGGCAAAAATATAGTGTTTTTACTTAAATTTGTTTGGCTCACAATTCAGCAACGCGGATAGCATTCGCTGACAAAGCCAGTACTCGTGAAAATGAACATCCTACTAATATTATAAAGGCGAAAGTTTGTGTATGTGTTTATATGTTTATTACTTCTCCACGCTCAAACGGCTAAACCGATTTTGATAAAATTTGACATGAAGGTAGCTGACACCCTGGATTAACACATAGGTTATTTTTAACCCGATATTCCCACGGGATTGACACTTATGCGGGTGAAACCGCGGGCGCAGCTAGTCTTTTACTAAACAACCGTCACTGAAATATGAAAAAAAATCAGCTGCTCTTCTATGCGGTCAAAAGTTTTTTTTTCATATTTCAGAGTTAGTCCAATAGTTAATTTTCACGAGCACGTCATATCTTATTACTTAAAATAAGTTGTTTTATTGTATTTTTTGTTTACTTATGTGTTTTCATGTATCTATGTATGTTTTATGTATAAAATTGTAATGTGTGTGTGTTGTTTATGGACTCATGGTCTGAAATAAATTTATTATTATTATATATCCTTTATTCATATAAATTATATTTTTAAATATTAGAATATAAAAAAAATAAGTATATAAAAACATTTAAAAATATAAAAAATAGTAGCCCACCGGTATCGGGAACAGGGTCCAAGCTACCGGTGGTCAGGGCTCCAGAGAGAGGAACCTCCTGACAATGCGAGCCGTGTCCAGAAGTAGGTACTGCTTTCTGAATCAAGCCCTTGATCCAGCTGGCCAACGAGATTATTATTATTATTATTATATCTACTCACCCCATTTTGGGGCATAACCCTCGTTTGACCTAA
Source organism: Hydraecia micacea (assembly GCA_914767645.1). Lineage (NCBI taxonomy): Eukaryota > Metazoa > Arthropoda > Insecta > Lepidoptera > Noctuidae > Hydraecia > Hydraecia micacea. The sequence continues at coordinate 6,075,824 of OU611798.1, forward strand.
AACCCTGTTACTGTCGACACGAGAGAAACTGAGTTGAAAAGCTAATCACTGATGTAAAGAACATAGGTAGACCTATTAAGTAATTGATATTCTTCTTTGTTATAGCTATTCAATAATGTAGCTTAGGTACCTAATATTATAATTTTTAGGTATAACTTGTCTCGAGGATATTATCATTGAACTCGAAAGGAGACTCCAATAATACAAAATGGCTATAAATCATAGTCAAACATTAGAACAACTCAAGTTACCAATATCCGTTTGTGCATAATTGCATAAATTAGCCGCGAAGTTCACTATTACCAAAGAGAATTCAACCACGACTATTACCTACTATATTCAATTAAATTATGTTTTGTTAGGAGATTATTAAAGCTTAAAGCACTTTGCTGTTTTAAGCTTAGAATATCAATGATTTATTAATATTATCGCCGACCTATTTATTATTAAGCGAGATTAGACTTAATTTTAATATCTGCCTAGCCTTATATGTATTTATCCATTATCAAGGCCCATATAAAACACATCCAAAACCGTACCATCCGGATCATCTAACCGGATGCAGCTGAATACCAGTATTTTACATGGAGCGACTGCCTATCTGACCTCCACAACCCAGTTACTGGGTAAGACGATACCCTGTGGTAAGACTGGTTGTCAGACTTTCGGACTTCTGACTACCCGTGACGACTGTTAAAAATCCACGAATGACAGCCGTGACCAACGGCTTAACGTGCTTTCCGAGGCACGGAGGGGTCTCGTATATAAAGGTGATCACCCATCCACAGACCAACCGCGGCAAGCGTAGCTTAACCTGATCGATCGACCTGTGCTGTGCGGCTGTTATTATTTAGCCACGGGTCTTATTAGCTAATCAATATTTGAATACCAACCCGCACTGGGCCGGCGGGCGTAGTGACTTACGGCCCGCTTCCTCACTGAGAGGAGGCCGAGTCCAAAATCTTTGGTTTCCCGGTAACTGCCCGCCGAGCCATTATAGTAACGTCGATGTTAACAACAGTAAAATTTTCTTAGAACTACCCTGCCAAATGTAGTCTTACCTAGTTACAGGTCGTGTAAAACTTATGCGCTTTCGCAACAAACACATAGGTAGGTAATTCTGTAACTAACTCCTTTATTTTTACCTGCAGTGTACAAGAAATAAGGCACAGTTCACAATATCGTGCGCTTAATTGACAAGTGGTATATTAATTAGCTGCATGTTGCGATCCACTTGACTCGCTCGCCACCGACGCTGACTTGAACACGGCCTTATAATTCTGTGCAATGAACATCGGCCTACGATCGTCACGGGGTGTCTTTTATGTGTACGTAGCCTTATGAGGGATAGACAAGATACTTTTGGAAAAAAGGAAACAATTCTACGGCTTCTTCATTTTACTTTACAGTTTTTTTTTTTCGTAAATGTGATTAGCACAAAGGATCGCGGTAAAAAAATATGACGTGTGAAAATATGACAGCTGTCATTACAAACGTCAAACTATTTTTTTCTTGCAATTTTACCAAGACAATTTAAATCCAGCAAATTAATGTCGTGGGAATACAGTAGCTAAAACTCACGTTAAAATTAAATACAAAAGCTACTGGTTAAAGTGAAAGTTGTCTTCATTAATTATAGTGAGAACATTTTTAGGTCAAACCTGTCAATAGTGACATTTTCAACGTTTTTTTTTAACCTGTTGATGCTCGCCTTTCCCAATAAAGTTGATTTTTAACGTTAAACTTAATGCTTTAATTGTTTTTATTTAATTTTGTTAATGTGTGGTTAAAATGCCATGTCCAAAGTATCAATCAGCTGGGTTTAATTGAGATTAAAAGGTTAGGTACTTGTAATTTGGTAATGAGATCGAAATAATTACGGATAATTGTTGATTGTTTCTTCGTAATCATAAATTATAACTGTCGTTCAATAAATTAAGAGGCAATTTTATCTGATGAATTCAGCTGTTGTAAATGAATCACTAATTTACGAGGTACAACTTTATTCTATTGAAACACATTAAAAAAGTACTTGACTATTGACTTTCTTGTCCATGCTTCTCCATACGAACCTACCTTTTGGAAGAGGCAACTAGAATCAAATTATTTTTTTTGCAGATGGTAACATTCAAATCAAAAGTGCCTTTTAATGACCTTAGTAACTACCTACTTGAAATAAATGATTTGACTTTGACTTTGAAAGTGAAAAAAAAAACAATTAAGTATTATAATCGACTAGTAGTATCTTCAAAATAAAAATAATTAAAACCTCTACAAGCCCATAACTCTATGGCCTAGTATATTAATAAATGAACATGTTAATGTTGGTGCGTCGCTTGCGCAGCAGGACGCCTGCCGAACTCCCACGCGACTGCCCACCTACCTCGGCTATAGCGCAATGATAGGACCAGCCATTAAGGATTCCTTCAATGGAAACTACGTGAGGATTCTTTCGGAGGTATGCGAGAATGTTGTATGACGGATTAATGACGGGTTTTTGTATAAATTAGGGGGTATTTTGTAAGTACTGTGGCTATGGTTTTGACCACATAAGTATTGTTCGTGTAGGTCATATATAACCTTACCATATAACCTTACCGGTCGTGTTTTTCAGAAAGGTCAGGTGCGTAGTTATCCCTACCGGTTCGTTTACATTCATACATACACCTTACCTTGCGTTTAAGATGTATGTATGAATGTAAACGAATTTCACCAATAAAGGACTATATAAGGATCGTAGTACAGATGCCAGCACATCAAGCTACTTCATTCTGTCAAATTTATTTAATAGATTTTCAACTTTATCGCTACCTAAAACATAAGGTTCAAAGTTGATTGGGAAAATTTGACAGTTTCGGGTAGCTTGATGTGCTGGCGTCTGTACCGATATACTTAGACAAAGTAAATGCGCTGTTAGACACTAAAAGGTTAGTTTTTAAATACACCTAGTTGATGTTTTTACACTTTACATGCATACCCCCTTACTAATAAACTTTGTATATCGTCTGTATAGTTATACAGTGCTTTGTCTTCTTCTTTCAAAAGTTAAATTACTGACGACTGAAAGAGAGAAATTGGTGTCTAACTATTCATCTGATATAATGTGTTTATTAGTAAGGGGATAAAAGTCTTTACAGTAGAATGATCACATTGATCACTCATTTGGGCATAAATCTTGCGCTCCAAAATCGCTAGAAAATTTAAAATTAACCTTGGTTTATCTATCATCCGGATTAATAAAAAAAAACAATAAATAACATTTCGTAACCAATTAGAAGGACACACGGACGTTCATTAACACTTCCCAGTCATTAATCGAAGAAACGATTAAGAGTGTTTAAAAATCAAAACAACTTCTATGATATCTGATAGGAGTAACCAATTATTAGTCAAACTAATTAGTAACTAATAATTCACACCTTAGAGAATAAAACATACCAAAATGACATTTGGCTCTGACCGTGCGAAATTCGAAGAACCAAAAACTCGTTTAAAAATGCAAAATTATAACAGAACCGTAATAAATATTCCACGAATATCAAATTATTACTAAAACTAGCTACAATAATGAAAATGAAGGGGAATAAATTATATTGGCAAAACTTGTAAACCGCCAATTTATAAGACTGATAGATACAAGAATGTTTTGTTAAGGTGCACACTCATCGTACATGAAAACTGGGCTTGCAAGACTTAGCAATAATTTCACAATTTCGTAAGACATAAGAATAACCGACCGAAAGTGAAGAAACCGGCATGTCCTTGAACCAAAAAAGTCGAAGACATGTGATATTATCAACCCGCATTGGGAGCGCGTGGTGGATTACGGCCCACTCCCTCTCACCGAGAGAAGGTCTGTGACCCAGCAGTCATTATAGGCTGATAATGCTATTAGACATAACATTTATACCTAAATACTGATGCAATTATAATTGGGATAACACAGTCAACTTTATTAATCATCGATTAACTATCTCGGATGTTGTTTTTGTTATGAATGACGTAACCAATATTTTATAACAATTTTATGATTAAAAAGAATGTTTGGGAGTTTCTTTCCCGTTCTACTCCGTAGGTATACCTACTACGTTTTGGAATGGGCGACTAGCTTCATATTACTGACTGACCGACCCCTTGACAATTCAAAAGTGCCTGTAATTGGTTTATTTGAAATAAATACTTTGAGTTTAACTATCTTGGATATAGAGGCCTATGTCCAGCAGTGGACGTCTTTCGGCTGAAATGATGATGATGATGGATGATGATCTTGGATATTGTTATCACTCACCAAGATAAACTATTGACGTAAGGTTTTGATTCTTAAATCATCCAATGACATCACTTAACAAATTAAAGTGCTAACCATTTACAAAAAAAAAAAAAACGCTTTTTTTACTAAACTACCGTTTCTTCCGAATAGAATATTTCACAAGAATGGCAACATTGCGAAACAAGCACAATATAATATCACTGACATTACTTAGGTATGTATAATTTTTGCTTTCTTGTCTTGCAACAGTGGAGGACCGACCTTATTTCCAAGAAGGCCCAGATATTATAATTTATGTCTCTGGCAACAATGAGAGCTGCGCGAGAGTCGATGACAAATTATCTAATTCGCTCCGCTTGACCAATTTAATTAACTCGGAACCAAATAATAATGGAAGTTATTAATTTTGAGTATTATTTGTAATTTATCGTCCGGAATTTATGATAACATAATTCAGTTTTTTTTAATTTTTATTCGGAACTCATGATAATAAAATTAAATGATCGTGAATTTGGATCGTTTTTGTGTAGCAGAGATTACTTAATATTCGTTAAAAATTTATATCTATCAATTATGCGTGTTTACGAGACCAGATTAATTGGCGTACCTACCAACTGCCCGAGATAATGGCCTAATAAAAATTATAATTAGGCAATAGATGGCAATTCTAATTTTATAATTAATAAGTCAACATAAGCAATTGCCATTGGTTTAGTTGACAAAATTTTACCTGACTGCTTCAGAAGGAGGAGGTTATGTTTTTTTTTTAACCTAGGTATAAGTTTGCAGAGACAAGTTTCATCATGAGAAAACCGGCATGTTTTAGAACTAAAAATTTAAAGAGATGTGACATCTACCAACCCGCAATGGGCCCGCGTGGTAGATCACGGCCCACTCCCTCTCATTGAGAGGAGGCCTGTGTCCCAGCAGTGGGAACGTTATAGATTGATTATGTAAGTTTCAGTACTAACCTCTAAATTGTTAAGCTTGGTTAGGTTTCATCAAATGATGGCCTATCTTAATATGGGATGGCATTTCTTTCTACTTCCATCCGATGCTATGATATAATCTTTATGTTAAAACAGTAGTCAACTTTCATTCAACTATCTTTCCAAGAATCGGATGTATGCCACCATAAACCTACATATTTTATCTTAATTTTGATCAAAAGTGTCTTTGAATTAATATAAAATCTTATGGCGGAGGTATTGGTACAAACTGTTATTTTCTGTTTGATTCGTATCTTATTTATCTTCAAAGTATCTTAATGCTATACTTTTACCAGTTATCCAATAATTTTGACGTAATTTAGTAGATGGTCACACATTTTTTTTCCATGATTAATTAGTAGGTACTCAAAACCGGCGGGATAATTTGAAAGTTTAACAACATGCATTGCGTTATTTACGTTGTTGAACGAACAATTTTTTCGAACATATTAAGCAATGGATTAACAATATCCTTCACAATCATTCAGATTGTGATTGATAGTGTGTTACGCAATTAGGGTGCGGGTTCAAAAAGGTGTTTTTATGCGAAAAAACTTAGTCATATAATACCAATTTACTTTTGACAATACAAAATGTTTATGGCAACACTAAACTCGAATAAACGTTCACATAATGACGTACCAATTTCTAGAACGCGAAAGTCAATTGAAGCGTTCCGTTTTCAAAAGGGCTACCGGTGGCGGTTTGTTCGGTGCAAATTGACGGATTAAATTGCATCGCTTGTTTTCGTGAAAGAATGCAAGCGGCGAAAAAATACGAAGTTTGCCGAATGCTTTTAATGGGTGTTTCTAATTGGTCAACGCGCGGGTCGAGGCCGATTGTTACAAATTCGGCCAAAAAAACAGAGGCATTTCCAAAGAGTCCTTAGAATGCGTGTGGTTTACTGTGCGGTGAAATAGAACGTTTAGGTTCAGGTCATAATTCTAGTCTGACTGTAACTGTACGTTAACTAGGCACTTAAATATTTAAACTGTGTGGTTCTGTTCATTGTCTTCTGTCGTTCAAGCACCTGCGTTAACTTTTAGCGTACGCTTCTGCGAACTACTAAAAATATATTCAGTGTTCTAAAACACCATTTGTTTCTTGCCTTTGCATGTCAAACGCTCAAATGAATTTGAACCTTATTGCCTTATTTATAAGTGTGTGGTATAACAAATGGCAGGCAACATTGTTTGTAGGTGTTTTACTAATTTGCCCGTGCAGGAAGCACGGATGGCGTGATGAGGACTCAGTACCGTATAATCTTCGCCTCTGATGTTATCTAAAGATTTATTATTTACTGTCATCGTCCGAGAGATGGCAGCACGCGTCACTGACTATGCCACTGGACTTATCTCTTTGCAAATATGTTTCCACATTATTTTCAACCTTAAGTGTGAGTAATAAGAGCCAAGTGTTTCATCTTCCAAGACCTCCCATAGCGTGATAGGTATTGAAACTAGGCCATTTTTCATGCCCTCACATAATTGCGATTAATTTCCTGGTAAGCTGCCTTATTTCGTTTCTACAAAACAAGTTTAATAACAAACTTATTCATTAGAATGATAACAAATTACATGCTGAATAACGCTGAAATAGCCACAAATTAAAAATTAAAGTCCGTATAATCAGAATTGCAAAACATGGCCTCACATGGCAACCGCAAAATACATCAAAGAAAACAATAAAACAAAACTAAAGGAATATTTGTTCAAAAATCGAATAATCGAGCAATTGACTCGGCCGGGCCACTCGAGCACTCGATCGAGCGACTCGCACGCAAACGAATCGATTAATCGCTTCGTTACACCACCGACCGCCAGGCGGAGCCACGCGTCAGTAAAATACTTGTAAAACTATCGCAAAATGAATTAAAACAGATGGCGAGCCAATTAGGAGAGGCAATCGTGCGCGTACCGGGCGAAAAAAGACCTTAAACGTGGCGTCAAATTGATTTCTTCCTTACGACTTTCAACTTAAGGTGTCTATTTGGTATTTTCGAATGGCAGTAATGGGGTTTCAGTTTACAAGCGCTAACGAGAGCATTCGAAACGATAAGCCTTTCCAGTTAAGCTGATAGACAAATATGGATATATTTATCATTAAGTTTGCACTGAAGTGTACGCTTAGGCTCGCGTTATGTTATTATACAGTACTAATTAGCTTAGGGAAGGAGACAAATTCGTGCTCTTATAGATATAGGATAGAAATAAATAATTCATTTTGTTTATTTGTTAGTAATTTTGTAATTCCGACGTTTTGGTTCGATTTCACTGTTACAAATGGCCTGCAGTATTGCGTTTGGTCGTAAATCGTGTGGTTTAGTATTGCGTGAATATGAATGTGAACATAAATCTATATCAGACGAATAAAGATATAAAGTTTAGATACTTTTAACGAGAAAAACTATTTCTTGATTTTCAGTGTAATTTACTGCAATAGTCATCATTTCCGTCATCTAAATTGCTGTCCATATCTAAGCAATGTAGACTGCCCCTAAAAATAACATTTCGTCAATGAATAACGTCATAACTGTAACGGCTGGTGAACAGATTCGTGATCGGAACAGGAATAGCGCCAAATACTATTACGAAATTAAGTGAACATTTTGTATACAAAATTCAGTAATTGGCGAACTGTAACTGTCACACCCTTTATTAAAATCAGACAACGATTCGAAACTAGACAAGAAAACCTTTGAAATTGTTTATAAATTCAACATAAATTTAAGCTTAGTCTGTAACCATATAATACTAGGTCAGTACTAGAAAAACTACCCATATCGAATAAAATTTTGGCTAAAATAAAGTGCGAGAGAGAAGACAGATATGTATCAAGCAAAGAGTAAACGAGATAGACGTATGACTATCTACTGCGCAAATTGACCGAAATTCAACACACAATTCCGGAGTTTAATCGTTTCTAAAGCTCAACAAAAACAATTGCAAGTTCTATTACAAAGCTAACCCTCAAGAAATCAATTAGAACTTCTATTACGCTAACAATCACATCGATTGCTATAAACTTGGGGTTAATCAACTAGTTGATAATAGTTGATATCACGCACCACTATAACTCAATAGGTGTGAAATGGAAAGTTAAACTTATTAAATGTTATAAATTCAGTTGGGATTGGAGCGAAGTGAGGTATGACGCTTTTAACCGGACTGTGCGTTTATCGATCGGGTGTTAGGGCTGGGCTGTACCTACTGGTGTTAGAGAGGCGGGAAAATGGATGCATATTGAATCGTTTTGTGGGAGAATTTGTACGGTTATGTCTGCGTCTAGGGATGTACTACGTTATAAGTCTAGAATAGTAGAACAAGATTTACAATTTAATTTTGGAGTAAGTAGTTAAATCCGAAGACATTATTACCTACTCAAGACTTTATTTTTAGAATAGTAAGTTACTACACAAATATTTACAAATATGGTTTCGGAAATTATAGATTCATAAGTAATAAAGGCCGTTTTGAGAGAGCGTGAAAAAACATGATAGGAAGTTTTCATTCTAGCAAAGAAAGGTATGGGAGATTTCGTTGGTGTGTAAGGCTTTTTTTTGGTTTACTCGAGAAAAAGGTAACATGGTTTATGGACATTATTTTCATAGGAACTATTTCCTAAAAAAAATTGTTCAGGCTAACTACTTACACTACCTATATTTAATTTATTTGTGAATTTTAAAATTGATGACGTGCACATCTATTACTCATGAACACGTTTTTGGTATTTTTCTAGAAGAATAATGACCACATTGCATTCCCTGGTCACACGCAACGAGCGACGTGATAAGACAGCCCCTACTAATTACAGTTGCAACGTTACGACGCAAAAAAAAAAACGCATCGTGAATATAGTTAGCGTTATCGAGACTAGAATAAAAATAACATAACATCACGCCTGTATTCCCCAAAGGTTTAGGCAGAGGTGTATATATAGTACACCCATATTTCGCCAGTTATGTTTATGTCCCATGTTATAGGGGGCGAGCCAATAGCCATCAGTACCAATCCAGTCTCCAGGCTAATACTGAGAAAATCCAGATGGAATAACTCAATAACACTGTGCCAGACCCGGGAATCGAACCCAGGACCGAATACTCAGTAGTGGCGCTTGTGATCACTAAAGCAACGAGGCCGTTGGCAGGCATATAAAAGTACTTATAATATACTATAACGACTCAAATCTAGCTATCGAATTGAAATTAGAACCTGACTTACAAATCAATTTAATGAGATATTATAAACTCCAAATCAGCGCTTTGAAATGAAAGCTTTTTATTTACTGAACCAATTTAATTATAGCTAATTCATGCGTTGCAATGTCTTTTTTTTTTATTAGGAACCTTCTCCGGCGTGCACACAACAACTTACCAAAGTTTCATCCCAATCGGTCGAGCCATTTTCGAGTTTTTGCGAGACTAACGAACGGCATTTGATTTTAACCGACTTCTTTAATATAAGAGAAGATTACATTGCCAATAAGAAAATCGGTATCTAGCACATCAATCAAAGTCTAACAATTTAATCACAATGATAAGTGAACAATTGCTATTAAAACTAACGCCACACAAACGCAAAACGTAAACAATTATTTTGTTAATCAGCAGAAAACGCACATTTTCGCGTTAGCAATTTAACATTCTTAATAGACCATTATTCTCGATCGTAAACAAATAGGAAAGGGGTATTAATGGTATTTAAGTTCGTAAAAGCTACCAATATTGCCCGGAGTGGCCGCAGTCCATTGTGCATTGGCGATAAGGGAACCAGTTCCTGCGATGTTTTATTTTTCAGTGGTTGAAAGCGTACCTTTTGTACCGCGATTCGCTGATACGTTCACCACTTGTGTGAAATGCCTGGTCAATATGATCGGGTTGGTGACTACCAGTATACCCTACCTATAGCCGTTTTATGTGACGAGAATTTGTTCTCTAATTCAAACATTGCATTCATGGATTGAATTGTAAAATAAAATGTTGATAGAGTATTCATATTAGCTCCATTTGAAATTGAGAACAAAACTATTAAAATGCTTCAATGATATTGTTAACCGAGTCGAACTGAAAACGATACCGTTAAACAAATATTTGTGACGGTGACATTTTAATATTTTTTGCGCTCGAATCGCCTGTTTCCCGCCATTGTTAGTGCGTGCAAAACTAATTACTTTTTGCGCTAATTACATTTCGCTATCTAACTTTATATTTCATTTGCGTCATAAACGTCCGTAGCATCGTAAAATACGTACGTTTTACACTTTTTACTCCCAACACAGTTGTTAGCGACTGTACAATTGTACATGCGTGTAAAATAAAAAATAGATACTAATGTACTGCTGAGTGGAAAAGTAAGTATAATTTATGTATTGTTATGTAGCTTGAACTTTGTGCTCATTCAGTTTACGCCTTCCTTGTGCGTTTGTTAGCGACTGTACCTAACCAACTACGCTTTACGTGGGTTATAAAAATTATGTGCGAACGAACAACCGAATGGAAAAGTGCAATTTACCTACGTATAAAACTGATGGATCATGTTCGTACTGTTCTATTTATTAACAATTCATCCTTTTTGCATTCAGCGTTCGTTAGCGACTGTACTGGGAATTGAACTCATAAAAGTAATATAAATGTACTGTCGAGTAGAAAAGTGAGCTAAAGTTTTTCCATCAAGTTTGTAATGATATTCAAGTGTAACAAGCACGTATGAAATGGGGTACTAATGTACAAGCGAGTGGAAAAGTATAATGAATGTAAAAAGTCGAGATTCGTGTTCATGTGTCGTGACCATCGCATGATGGCGAACACTTTTCATTATTATTCGCTTGCAAATTATTTAATAGCTTTATATTTTTTATGAGCACTTTTCGGGATAGCGGCCAATTGGCACCAGCGTGCGCACACCTCCTATTTGTAATTATGTTTATTTTAAAGAGGCGTAAAATGATGTTCAACTTTGTTCTACGTCAAAATAAAAAAAAAAACAAAATTATTGAAAAAACCTGTCGTTGAATACCCTTTGACACCACAATTTGTGAGATTAACTCAAATATTATATATGTTTTGTTATAAAAAGAAAAAACAAAATGAACGATAATTTAACAGTAAAAAAAAATCGTACCATTATTATAAGTTCAATCAACCCTTAATGCTTGTTATGCGCTAAATTGAAATATATTCGTACAGCAACGAATAATTTCAAATGTAAATAATGCAATTTCATTTACATTATCAAAAAATCAGCGAACAAAAAAATATGGCACAACTATGAAAAGTCCAATTGCTTTGCAAAGCATACTTGAGAACTGTTACAACGTAGATAAGCAATAACTTCGCATGTTTCCAAGCACTAGTAACTAATATGAATTGCTGTTTTCTGTGAAAAGCTTGATTTTTTTGCTATTTTATAGTATAAAAGGGTTTGGTGCATGCTACGCGCGACAGCGTAGGCGCAGCGTAGCATATTGCTACGCCGCCGGTAAAGCCAGTATCCTAGAAGAGCGGTGGCCGCCACATAACGGTCGCAGTGACGGGAGTCATGAAAATGATGGCAGCGGGGTCTGACTTTACGTTGTAAAAAAGGCTCTCTTTTTTAATTTGGTATGTCGAAGAGGTATCAAAATCAGCGTATAATGTACTCGCTGCTGGAACACAGGCCTCTTCTCTTCGAGAGGGAGTGGGCTGTAGGTAATCTACCACGTGGGCCCAGTGCAGGTTAGTAGATAGGGCACTACATAAATACTAAAATTGTATAACAAAACAAGACTTAGAACTTCCAAAAATGCTACGACATTTGCACATTAGCGTAGCATTAGAAACTCAAACAATTTACATGATCTCTATTACTAAAAGTATTCTAAGTGCAAACGAGTTTTCTTACGAAAACGCTTCCATTGATTATTCCAAAAGAATACACAGCCACGTGAGCAAAGCTGCGGGCTAGTCTACTACCAAAATTGATTCTAACGTAAACTATTCCACAATGGATTGTACCTAAAACTATGTATTGGATGTGAACTGAAGCGAGAAATGGGCTAGCTCAGCTCGTATTACAACCCCAGCCTATAGCGTTGTGGCACTGCCAGTAATCGTAGTATTCGTAACTCTGTGACTAGCCCTTTTTCTACACAATATTATACTTATGGAAATAAGCTACAAGAAATAGTAGCTTACGTGAATTATATTCAATTTTGTTTCGTTTCCAGCACTTTACGAGTTCGCTGCTAATTAATGTGTTGGGTTTAAAAGTGGTTTTTATTTTTTTGTTGCTATAACTTCACCCGTAGCTGTTATAATCAATGATTTACACAGCTAAAGAGGTGTATTTCTCTTCAACACCTTGTGTGGGTGAATTGTCGCCTTGAGAAGGAATGCGGAGCATTTGACAAGAAAGAAAGCTGGCCAAACGAAGGATTTATAGATTGTGTGAAAGAAAATTTACCTAGGTAAGATGTTAACACTGAGATAGAACCGCATGTAAGAAAATTTCTAGAGTGCCGACCCGAAATAAATTGCGATAATGCTAGGTTACGGGTAGTCAGCAGACCACCAGTCTTGTCAAGGGGTATCGTGTAACCCAGTAACTGGGTTGTGGAGGTTAAGACAGTCCCTGTAAAATACTGGTAACCTACATCCGGTTAGGCTGAAAGCCGACCCCAACATGGTTGGGAAAAGGTTAGGTATACAGATTGATTGATTGAATGGTAGGAGGATGTTGATGACGACCTATAGTTTTCATTCTTCATGAGACAAAGTGACAGTCAGACTAATTTCCATTTTTACAGGGTGGCGGGAACATTGCCACATGCGTCTAGAGGACCCATAGTGCAGTAATTTTTCGTCGTCATAAAAAAAAAAAAAACTGCTGTTTCATAGAAACTACGCGGTCAAATTTTATGGAACAGCAATTTTTTTTTTAAATAACCTACCGAACAACGCAAGGAGGTTCAGAATCCTGTACCTACTGAATCCATGGTTACAGTTTACACGTCAATGTATGTCAGCCTGTATAGTACCTACTCTAAGTACCTACACAACCACGATCAAGGAACTTGACCAGCAACGACAAAACACTAAATGTTTCTCACAATGCAACATTAGAGGCTAATAAAGCCCGATAGGCCGGTATGGCTCGATTAGCTGGGTGTAATTCAATAGGCGTGTTCTGCGGGCCGATTCGATGGGTTGCGGTAATGTTTGCGTGCACGCAACTAACATAACTAGCTAGCTCCGTGACTCGGTTCGTAGGAGCTGTTTTTAGTGTGATTAGAATGAAATTGTAATAAGTATCAAACTGCGTAAGAGGGCACAAATGGACTTTGACGATATTAATGATGAGTGTTGTTTTGAAGGACTAATAGGTAGATATGCTTTGGAAAGCGAGTAAACCCTTCGGTTTTGGTTGTCTTCAGTAACAGTTACTATCGACCTATAAAGGGCACACAGAAGCGTGACAATCTGATAGTCGGTAGTTATTGTAGTAGGTACTCATTGTTATATCTTAAAATGTAGTTGGATTGCATGAGTGTTCACAAAGAGCTGGCACAAACAAGATTTAGTAAAGACTTAGAATGACCAATAAGCATAGAATAGAATACTCTTTAATATGTACACCATATAAAATATAGACATAAATACAGAAACTTAAAAAGAAGAAGAACGAGAAAAAATAAGGAAGAAAAAGATAGAGAATAAGGAGGAGGGAGAATAAGGTGAAAGAAATCATGGTAGGTTTTAAGTAAAAGTGTTGATCAGAAAGTTTTGTTTAAATATCAAGTTTTAAAAAAATCTGTTCAACTAGCGAAGAACAGAGAACAGTATTGAAATAGTTATATTAATAAATCACAATAGGTATTACTTATTGTTTTTAAATACGGTAATTCATTACCCATATTGAATTCGTGAGTAATAAATAAAGAAATCACTCGAGTCACTTTCTCAAAAGGTTTTACATGAAACAACATTGTTACTGTCATCTTGACATCTCTGAGAGAGATATTATCCTTCAGGTTATTGCAAAAACGAAACCAATCCATTATACCAGTCAAGTTGCAGTCACTCGGAGTAAAATATTGATATCCATTGCTTAGACTGGAAGCAGACAATTATTTGATAAATAAATTGAAAAGAATAGTGAGCAGCCCCGACTAGCGTGGGTTCGAACCCAAACAGGCGCTACCACTGCTCTCAAAACGGTAAAGGAAAACATCGTGAGGAAACCAGCATGTCTTAGAACCAAAAATTCGAAGACATGTGACATCTACCAACTCGCACTGGGCCCGCGTGGTGGATTATAGCCCTGTGTCACAGCAGTGGGAACATTATAGGCTGGTTCGAATTGAATTGAAAAGAATACTGGCCACTAAACTTTGATTTTTAATTTGCTAGACTAAAATGACAACTGCGTTCGGCCTTTTTTGTCAACATAACATTATTAGCTGCCATTTTGGTCTAGTAAATTAAAAATCTGTGTTTAACAGCTCAAATCCTCATTTCAGAATGCCAGATATTTAGAGGAATTTTACAACCACAATCTCAATATTGTTTTACTTTCAAACACCACAATTATATGTGTCAAAGTCAAATCATTTTTTTCAATTAGATCTTTAGGCACTTTTGAAAGTCAAAAATGGGTGTGTACAAAATAAGAGTGCATTGCCTACTGCAAAATGTAGGTATTGTTCTGTACTTATTCTATAATAGCATGTCTACTTATCCCTCTGAATCAAACTAGCGTGATAATAATATAAGGTTTCATCATCCCCTTTTGACAATAGCATCTAAATCTCACGATTACCCGACTTGCACCGTGTAAACATGAGTTATGTGTTGACAATACAATTTATTTGTCGGCGACAGAGGGCGTGGCACGACGCGCCGCAAATGTACTGTGCGTGGTGATGAAAGTGATCCGTTTGTATTGATACATGTACAAGTTTGAGTCCTGCGCAGGGTTTTAAAGTGAAATGAAGCGTAAAATTGGTCTTATTGTGGAGTTTTTTGAGTGGATTGTAGATTTGGTCAGATTTAACCATTGAAATTGTTAAGAATGCAAAAAATCCACCGAACTGATAAATAAAATATCAAGAAATGAAATTGTTTATTCTGTAAACAGGATATCGGAATCACTTTCACACGTCTTAATAAAAAAAAAAAAATCCTAACTGATTACCCTTTTTTTTTTTTTTTTTTTTTTGTGTATGGGAAATCATCTAATGACTCCTCCCGCTCTGGGTGGAGCGGAAGGGAGTGTCAGACTCTTACTGACTAAAACCCACCCGTGTTCCTTCCTTAGCCCTTTATGTTCCGGGGCAGCGGTAACCCTTTCGGACGATCCCGCTACCCCGGCAGGCTTCGGCCCTGGCGGGCCCCTTCCTTTATGCTGACATCTCTTTGAGGCGCGCGTGGAACACATACGCGCCGTCCGGCACGGGCCTGGTCCTGATCGGACGGAGAGCTACCCATTACTCTCCGTCCGCAGGCCCGCGCCTACGGTGGCCGGGAGTCGTCACGCGGCTCCCGACGCCCGTAGCGTCTCCCGCGGCGGCTGAGGCGTGCGGCTCTCTCCCTGAGCCGTCCCGCCACCTCCTTCGCTAGCATGACTGCTTCGCAGAAGGAGGTGACCGCCTCCCACTCCCTCTCGCCCCGGACCATGGCTTGAACCAGGGCCGGACGCGAGAGGTCGCCGCCGTTGCCGATCGCCTCTACGAGGACACGGCGGTGCTCCGCCCAAGCGGGGCAGACCTCCACCGTATGCTCCACCGTGTCCTCTGGGCGAAACTGATTACCCTTGGGAAGAAATAGCGAAACAAACTCGTCCAGACATTATCTTGGTCAGACCATGTGAGGACCATATACCTAGATTAGTGTCAGAAATGGTCTTTTGAGGAAAGAACCACACAGTTTTCAGTGGACCTGTCCAGTCAGGTGAGAGCCGACCCGTGGATAATATATAAGAATATACCTACATTGGGAAGTAGGTAGGATACGTACCTAAAGAGTAGAGAAGAGTAGTACCTATTGGCAGGATTTACGCAAATATTTCTACGTCCAAAGGCATTTTAATCGATGCAAAACCATTACAAATCATGTTTCTTGCTCTGTAAACCCACAAAAAGTGTTAATAACATCCCAAATATGACCATATTGTCCATATTAAGTCTCATTATATCCATAAGTATCACTCAATTCGTTAACCAACAGGATTTCCTTAAACGTTTCTATCGCTTGAAAAACAAATCGATTTCCACATTAGAAACCAGTAATTTGAGTAAACGGTTAATCGAGTATCGATTACCGTAATCGAATAAATAATAATCCTTATTTATACACACACACATAAACATAACATCACGCCTGTAATCCCCTAGGGGTTAGGCAGAGGAGTACCTATAGTACACCCACATTTCGCTAGTTATATTTAAGTCCCATGTAATAGGAGGCGAGCCTATTGCCATCAACCTGGCACAGATCCAAACTCCGGGTTGCTATTGAACATTCCTAATGCAAAAATCCAATAACTCATTTCTCGACCTGGTCATCGAATCCAAGACCTCATGCGCTTGCGACCACTAAACCAACAAGGCAATCGGTAAACGGCTAATCGAGTATCAATTACCGATAATCGAATAAATAATAATCCTGGAATTGTGTCAGGGCTAATTTTTATTTATTAATATAATAAAGTTGACTTGAAGAATTTTAAATTGCATTCGATTCTCTAAATAAGGATTTATTTATTGAATAAAAATGTACGTAATTGGTCGTTGTTGGAATTATTGAATGTTTTGTAAGGAAAAAATGATTTGACATGTCAATGCGCATGTTGAGAGACAAACAGTCATTATCTTTAATATGTTATTGATATGATCAAGTACACACGACGACACATCAAGCTATACATTTCCAGTTTTAGCTGGCCTCGCATTGTATAAATTTTTCCTGAAATCAGAAGTCAACTTATTCTGGACTTGGTAATAATAATTGGTACAATAAGGTCGAATTTAGAAGAAGTAGCCCTATTTATGAATGTTGCAAAATGTACGTAGGTAATATTTTTAAATGGATGGGCGGACCGACGACCTCAAAAAGGTGGGTGAGATAGACAGGATGCGGTAGGCGGAGGACAGGGTGTTGTGACGCAGCCTGGGAAAGGTCTACGTCCTGCAGTGGACTGCAACAATAAGCTAAATTGATTATGCGTTGTAGATCTTGAAAAAGGCCCGGTGAAAAGTTATGCCTGAAAAAAACGCATGTGGCAACTCTATGCTAAGCAAAACGCCATTTCTGTTTTCTTAAAGTATGTAAAAATTAGGTACTTGTTAAAGGTTAAAACACTGATTGTAACTTACAGACTATTTATAGGCAAGTAGGTATCTAAGTAGGCAACGCGCGGAAATATTTGTAAATTAAAAAAAAATACTACCTATGCTAATGAATTTTAAATCTACATTCGCGTAATTGTTTGTAAAATACATGAAATAATTACGACGGTAACCTACTTAATTGTATTATGTATTCAATGAATTATACAAAACAATATTTACATTACTCTTCAATAAAAAAATAGCAACATCACAAAATACACTCCCTTTTATAACCCTTCGATTGCGAACTTATACAATCACAAAATCTTTCCGAATCCCCGTGATCCGCCCGAGTTGTCGAATCCGATGTGCTATTGTTTACGCATCCAACTGATCCGTTATTTATGTTTGGCTTTGTTCTCCGCGAGACACCGTTTCTTGAGACCCCGGCGAGGGAAGGGTTAACGGGTTTCCGAAACAAGATGTTTGGACGTAAATAGGTGACAATAATGATGACGGGTTAAATGTGGATTTAGTTGATGTCTAATTGGTTTAAATCTTGTAGTAGCAGGAATAATTTATTCGTTTATGAAAATGAGAGTGGTAATATGAGACCGGCCTGTCTATGCTGTAAAAGCCTCAATGTGAAAATTTAGGTGAAGTGAGCTGTCAATAGTGTCAATATCAAGTGGAATGACAGCTCAATTCACCTAAGTTTGCACGGTGAGATTTTTAAGGAATAAAATCGCTGGATTGCTGGTGTGAATTTACCCGAGAAGACAATTATTTTATGACAGAGAATATGTTTTGTATCTAGATCAATCATCATCTGCCTAGCCTTTTCCCAACTATGTTGGGGTCGGCTTCCAGTCTAACCGGATGCAGCTGAATACCAGTATTTTACATTGAGCGACTGCCTATCTGACCTTCACAACCCAGTTACTGGGTAATACGAAAACCCTTGGTAAGACTGGTTATCAGACTTTCGGGCTTCTGACTACCGTAACGACTGTCAAAGATCCACGAATGACAGCCGGGATCAACGGCTTAACATGCTTTCGGAGTCACGGAGGGGTCTCATTATGTAAAGATAGTCACCCATCCACAAACCAACCGCGGCAAGCGTAGCTTAACTTGATCGATTGACCTGTGTGGCTATTTTAATTCAATCACAAGCCCCTTGTATCTAGATCAGTGAAATTGTTTTATTTACAAAACTATCTTAGTTTGATATAGCTCCGAGGTGAGTCGCAACGGCGGGCCTGTACAAGCCAGGGATCGTGGAAGGTGCACAAGTTCCCATGATTTTAGGTCCAAGTTTGAGAAGGGAACACTGGCACTGGGGTGATTTTTAGTCAATAAGAGTCTGATAGACCCCTCTGCGCGCCCGAGGGCTGAGGACATCCATGAGGATAATCCATCGCAAAACAAAAAAACAGTGGCACTCCGGGAGTGCCGACAGAAGTGAAAACTTGAACAATTACGTATGTATTTGTTGAATCGTCATACTTATATACAGTGGTATCGGTAACGGTAACAGTGTCGCGAGTTTAATGGTTTTTCCCATCTCAAAAAATGCCCAACGCGCCTAAAGAAGTTTTCACTTCAAAAAGGCTTTAGCTATAGGCCAAATTATTTCAATATATTATGGTTCGCGCGGTTACCAATAGGTACTATAAGCATTTAATCCCAGCTATCATACTTATTGATTGTAAATAATTAAATATCATAGTCCATGTAATAAATACTGCAGTTAATAGATTCCTAAGTATTTATGTAAATTAAACCATTAGGTATAAATGATTAATATGAATTAACTAGAACAGTTACTAGTTACTAATGAATAGATAATTTAAAACGATTTGTTTCAATTTATAATATAAATAGTTATGTATATTTCAGGTTAGTCTGACAACCAGTGTTACTAAGGGGTATTGTGTTACCCAGTTCGTAACTGTGTGGTGGAGGTCAGATAGGCAATCGCTTTATGTAAAATACTGGTATTCAGCTGCATCTGGTTAGACTGGAAGCCGACCCCAACCTAATTATGAAAAGGCTAGGCAGATTGATTTAATTTCATTCTATGTATATTGTCTTACATCAAAGCGTAGGTATTTAACAAAGTAAATATACCTATTTATATATTAATCCGTAAACGCAATTATATAACCCGTAAATGTAACTAAATGAATTAATTAAAATATTCAATTTATTTAATTGAACGCCAACAAATGTAATTAAGTTTTAATAATAATTTTATAATCGTAATTGGGTGGAGCAAAGATATTTTAATTAATAAATGGTATGCAGGAAAACTTGATAACAAAACTTAATAATAATTGCAAAAATATTATAACGGTTTTATCAATTAATTAAAAGCTGATATTTTCCTCGTAAACTTAAATAAATATGGAATTTCCTAATTTTGTTTGTCACACCATAATTAGACTTGTAATCATTATAAAAATAGTTAAGTGTAATAATAATGTTATATGTGTAATAATTATGTTCGGAATATAATAATGTGGGTACCTACTACCTACGTAGCTGTATATTTGTAGGTCTTTAATTGGTAGGTTAGTGGTTGTGATATTTCCTTTTTAATTAAGTAATTTAAGAATGTATTACATTCATTGCCACTTACTCGACTATCTACTTTATTTTTATGTAGTCGAAGTTGATTTTACTAAATAATTGTTTACAGGAAACAAAATGGAAAAACAATTAAGGTTAGGTAAGGCCGAATAGGTGTTTTAGTGTAGGTAAGATAAGAAAAAAAAAAATAATAATGACAAATAAGTACCAATAATAATTAAAAAAAAAAATTTGCAAGTTTTTGCTCCAAAGACTAGGAAATGTGGCAGATAAAAAACCCTAGTTCCGGAGCAGGATTTACTAAAAGCTTTAAAACTCTACAAGTGCTTACATAAGCCAGCCGACGATCATGCACAAAATAATTTAACTAATCTCGAAAAAAAGCAATAAGAATTCCAAACATTTATATAATGGAAATATCTAAACTGCAATAAAGCCTACCTAACACGAAATACTAGGTATTTCGTGTTAGGTAGGCTTTATAAAAACTACTAGGTACATCTTACTAAATCTTTGAAGATCATTAACAGATGGGCACTAAACACTACAAAGATCTAAACTAAAGAAACTATCAAAAAAGGTTGCTAACCTGTCAAAGGTCCAACGGGGAAATGTGACTGGAACATCGACCCGAAGGACGGCACCACAGGCGGCGGGCCCGGCCACGCCAACCCGTACGCTGCCGCCGCCAGCGCACTGAACGGCGTCGGACGCACCAGCCGAGCCTTCTCCGACGGAGGCCTCTCCTCGTCCTCACTCGGCAAACCATTCTGCAAGTCCTCCACATCTACTATGGAATCTTCTTGATTAACCGAATCTTCGTACTCATCTTCGGAAGAGGTAACAGTCGCTGATACATTCAAATTCAAAGGAGGAGTCTGTGACGACGGCCTTGGTGACACCGACTTTCCGCCGGGCAACTCAGGTTGCGCAGAAGGAGATTGCCTCAAAGGCGACTCTGGAATCGTCCTGTGATGTCTGATCATCTCCGCTGTCTCATCCACTTGATGTGCCTTCGTATCGGCCAAGATCGATGCCACGCTGAAGCTGATCCTCGACGTCTTGGGCGGCTCCGTCGCTTCGGCAGGGCTGCTCGGGTACCTCGAAACACTCTGTATCGCCATATTCACTTCCTTGTCCTCGTAGCTTTGTTTCTTTAACATTGAACGCTGATCAGTTCCATTTAGCACAGCCGGTTCACACTGGGGCGCGATCTACGGATCGTGTACGCATGCGGGCGCAGTCGGAGGTTGACTGGCGGACAGTGGCAGAGCGCGGCGCGTCGGGGAGCCCGGGGCCGCGAGGCGTGGTTGCGCGGGGCCCCGCCTGCCGAGCCAGCCCAATCGACCGCTGGCCCCGCGATTGATCCGCGCGGGCGTCGGGGGGAGCGATTTAGCACGCTCTTATCTCGTTAGTCTCCTTTGTGATACTCGATTTTTTTTGTAGGAATCAAAACATAATTACCTTTTGTAGGGGTTCGCGCGTTTTGATCGCACACTTTATGCCCGCCACCAGAGGTATAAAGTATAAAAATATAATGAGCAGTCGTGAATGCCGCTTGTTAAATCCTTTTGAGCGTTCTCTGCTGGTCCCTTTGTGGGATTAGCGCCGAGGGGGCATTGGTTTGATGAATTCTGCTGCGTCCGTGTTTACGGATCCGTTTCAAATTAGCGCAAATGATTTACAACGATGCTACTCACTGTTATTTATATTTTGATTTATATAACTTTTATTGTAAGAATGTCTTTGACTTACCTATAAGTACATGCCTACCTCATGAAAGACCTTTGATATTGCTGAGTACCGACATGAATAGCTCATATTCGCCATTTGCAAGTATTCACAATATTGGCATACTACAGTTGGCATTGATCTTCTAGATAAAACTGATTCCATTACAATTTCACTAATCAACCATTTAAACTAGGAACATAATATTTTCCTATATACCTAAAGGCACGGTTTTATAGAGTTCACGGGATGACATAGATGTATTCCAAAGGAATTTTCTGGAAGTGACAAAAGATACAGCGGTGCTATTCTGTAAAAAGATCACCGTGATAACTTAGGTGAAGTGAGCTTAAAGTGAGCTGTCATTGCACCTGATGCTAGGGATTGAAACTATTGACAGCTCACTTCACCTAAGTTTTCACGGTGAGTTTTTTTTACAGAATAGCACTACAGGATAGGTAAGTGGAAAGAGTAGGTAATACTTGATTAGGTACGTAGGTAAGTACAGCAGATTGGCCAAAAATAATAATAAGCCAGAATAAAATTGTAGGATCTATCGTACAAAAACCCAAAACTGCTAATAAAAAATTGCTTTGAATTCGAACATGTTTTAGTTAAAATATTGATAATAATATAATGATAGCTTTAGACAGCAGTACTAATTGATATTTACCTATTCACATTATTATTTTGGGACAGGACGAATTGCGTAAAAGGAAGAAGACTTGTTTAGTATTGAAGTTACGAAAACTATGAACGATAATTATTAAGATAACGTGGTCGAAATAGAGCATGGAAGAGGTGGGTGGAAACTTTAAAATGAATTTGAACAGACAAAGGAAATATTAGCAGCTTCTCGACACAGGAAAAATATCGTCCGTATCTACGTCCAACGTCCAATAGTAAATACGTAATCAGTCTATAACGTTCCCAATGCTGGGGCACAGGCCTTCTCTAGGTGAGAGAAAGTAGCCTGTAATCCACCACGCGGGCCCAGTGCGGGTTGGTAGACGTCACATGTCTTTAAATTTTTGATTTTAGGACATGCCAGTTTCCTCACAATGTTTTCCTTCACCGTTTTGAGAGCAGTGGTGATGAAATAATTTACATCAAATACGAGTACCTAAATTGCCTCTCTCGATCGAACCAACGACGTTACAACTCGTAAGTCGCAGCTGTTACCACCGGGCCACCACAGCTCACGTCCAATAATGCTGTTGCTATATGTTTTATTTGATTATTATAATAAAAAATTATAATAAAATCATGATCAGAGACAACGTCGAAAAATCCCATTTAGGTATCTTTCGCTATTTTACGGCATTTTTTAACCAACACAACATTGTCATGAACTTTGTTGTTATCTACTAGTTTTTCGCCTATAATTGGTGTTAGATACGCTAAGTCGAATTGATCACCATCTGCATCCTTGTCCACTGAACTGCTACTGCGATCAAAAACGTGCACTGTATCAGTGTGGGAAATTATTTAAAACTTACAGAGAGGAGACTAAAGACACACCAGTAATTGGGAACATTAGATATAATAATAATAAAGCCTTTATAAACTAAAACAAATAACAATATAAATTAATTAAGCAAATATAACTATTGCGATTGGTGATGGCGCCAAACAAGTAGCCGAATTCTGGGCCGAGTCCATTTAGATTGCTATCGACACGCTAACAAGAAGAAGAACTATTGTACTTCGGTTTTTTCGTCAATCAGCGCGTCCTTTGATTCATAGGCATCCCCCAGGCCTCCATTTGTCGTGATCTCGTGCACCTCTAGCCCACGGGGCACCAGCTGTCTTAACTATGTCGTCATACCAGCGTTTAGGTTGTCTTCCTCTACTCCTTTTAGATTCAACTCTAATTTCTAAGTTGTCTAGTACCCATAACACAAGCTCTGCTTAGCTTGGGACTAGATGGCGTTGTGTGATAGTTGTGGAATATTATTATTATTATTTTTTTATGATTTTACATATCTCGGGACCATGGGGTCCCGGTCCTTTGGAAGGCGTACGAGGGGCCGAAGCCAACTCGCAGAGGCCCCTTAGGAAATTTTAATGAAATGCGGCACCATCCGACGATTATCCCTGTATGCACTATGCAAGTGCACCCAAGGATAACCCCCGGTTGGTGTAGGACTATTGTAGGATATGGAAAAATAAAAAGTTGGACTATGGGTTTGGGTGGCTGAAGTGGACTGGTTACCAAGAACTATGAAAGATTATTATTATTATTATTTGCCATTCCATTATAGCTTTAGATCACTTATTGTTCCTATCGCAGAGCATACCAGCGCTTTTTTATTTCAGTATTTTTGTATGGAAGGTAGCAGTTTAGTCATTTTCCTCAGAGTTTTAGCTCTCTTTTTGTATTTTAGGTTGAAGCTCATCATCTGCCTAGCCTTTTCCCAACTATGTTGGGGTCGGCTTCCAGTCTAACCGGATGCAGCTGAATACCAGTATTTTACATGGAGCGACTGCCTATCTGACCTCCACAACCCAGTTACTGGGTAATACGATACCCCTTGGTAAGACTGGTTGTCAGACTTTCGGGCTTCTGACTACCCGTAACGACTGTCAAAGATCCACGAATGACAGCCGGGACCAACGGCTTAACGTGCTTTCCGAGGCACGGAGGGGTCTCAGTATGTAAAGATGGTCACCCATCCACAGACCAACCGCGGCAAGCGTAGCTTAACCTGATCGATCGACCTGTGCGGCTGTTATTATTTAGCCACGGACCCCTTCAGCTCATCATAGTAATAAATAATTTATAATAAAAAAATATAGACTGATTATAATTTCGATTTATTTGCCAAGCGTGATTTTATCACTATTCTTTGCAAGTGATCTTTTGATGCAGCAGTTGCATTAACAAGCTAAAAGACAAATCTGTCATATCAAACAGAACTACCATTTAATCCGTTTAACAAAAATGGTCTCCAAAATCTTCTCAAACAGATCAACTCAATCAAAATTAGATAAGGGCTGTTACTTAAAAATAAACACCAAACTATCTTCACAGTCGGTTACCAGCCAAACAAGAGGGTGACAATCTCATTCACCCTCCTTCATAAACGTCAAACCAGGGGTGATATCCGACATCAGACATCTCTTTCGCACACACGGAATACACTAAATAGGTATTTAGTATTCGGAAGGGGAAAATAGTTAATTTTGTGGGGTGAGAAGGAAAAAATTGTCTACTGTATTATCTTTTGCGGCTTATACGTATCTTATTATGAGCCGATAGAGTTGAAAATTTATCGCTTCGGCTGTCAGGGCAGTTTGCAAGTATAGGAAGCAGTTTTCCTTATTGAATGTGTGTGATATAAATATAAATGTTATTAATTATGATTGGCTTCATTGATTTTGGCTCAGAAGGTGTTTGTATTGAGTTTAGGGTCGGATTGAGGATGATAGTTATTATTGTGTTTGGTTGGCACTTCGACTGTCTGTTTCATTTGAATCTGTTTACATTGGTTAGATTTGGTTTAGATGAACGATAACATAATGAAGCAATGGATTAGCAATATCCTTCAAAATTATTCAGATTGTGATTATTAGTTACGCAATTAGGGTGCAGGTCGGTCTCACAAATAGAAAAGTAGAATTTCTTATAAAAATTATCTAGAAAATCTTAGCAGACCTTTTTGACTTCAACAGGCCAATTTACAGCCAACACTACAAAATAAAACCATTAAGTTAATAATAATTCAAAAATATACACGAAACCAAAATCTGTTCTAATTAAGTCCAAAATTAGCAACCTCTACTAATGATGCGACATATATCAGCTCACATGTTGGCAATGTTGCCATACAAATGATGTGGCATTCTGAACGTGCTCGCAAATACCTATGACCCGCTCTCATACAAATATGTATGGAATGTAAGATTTTGATTTAGGTGACGATGCAAAAAGTTTGAGAAAAAATGTTAGAGAATGAATGGGGCATTTTAAAGGAAATTTTTGTTAAACTGTGTCATTTTTGGCATTTTAGGATACCTTCATGTAGTTACAGGAATCACTCAGTATACCAAATACTTATTTATTAACAAAATAAAACAAGTGTGAGATCTGTTGTCTAGTTTACCAACATTGGTAGCTAAAATAATCAAGTTTGTCGAAAACCACCTGAAAGAAATTAATAAACCATCAGCAACCAGAAACCAGTTTTGCTGTCAAAAATTTAGGCTCAACTTTTCATTTCCTTTCATAAAATACTAGCTGCGCCCGGCGGTTACACCCGCATAGTCTCGATCGTGGGAATATTGAGATAAAATTATCCTATGTAATACATAGGACACTTTTTCCTTCCTAGGATACTTTATCCAGGACTGACATATCATCAAAAACCGTTCAGATTTTCAAGCGTGAAAGCGTTATAAAAAAACATACAAATAATCAAATCAAAAAACATTCCTTTAGGTAGTTTAGATGAAAATAAACCAAACCTAATATTTCATCATACCATATCCATCACACATATGTAGCTATTTAGTATTTACTATTAAAACGGTGGTAAAATATGGCCGGTCTCGTAAAAATATCAACCGAACCGTTTACTCGTTCGAACGAGTAAATTAAAATAGATTTATAAATCACGCTGTAGCTACTGTGCGGCGTAGGCGACGCTCATAGATTAAGAAAATAGTGTAGAAGCGACACTGCTCGTGGAAATGGGAATAATAATGAACTAAGATGATTATGGGAGTCCTTATAATAGTCAATTTGCCCGGACATCCTGCGTTACTAAATTATTACAATTTTTTTCAATCATTTATTTCAAGACCACCTTCAGAGACTTTCGAATTGTAAGAAGCCTGTCAGTTGGTCAGAATTCTGTCCACTCCCAAACGAAGATTCTTATGGAAAAATAACGGGCTACGAAGATGATATGCATATAGAGATGGACCAAGTGAAAGTAGCAATTATTACTAAGAAAACTGAAAAGGCGGTAATGTATCATTATGATCCATTATTGCTATCTCCAATTGAGATTTTTCTCCCAGCACGCACATTCACGTCATTCACGTCTTCAACCTAGGCGTCGTCGCATCCGTAATGTATGCAATATAAAGGAAAATATTTTATTTTACTTATTTGGGACAAAAATCAAACAGATATCTACACGTTAAAGGTGGTTTATAAAGGGTTACTTACACGTTAAATGTTGTCAATATTGCAACAAAAAATTTCATATGTTCTTACTGTTCCTAGAGTCCGACCGAATTTCGATTTCGTTTTCAGTTTTCGGCTGAAATATTAATTCTTGGCAAGTTTTGTTTTCGGCCGAAATGTGTCTTTGAGAAAAAAAAGAAAGTAAAAAAGTTTAGTAAATAAAGTTCAAGTGAAAATGGTTAAATATGATGAAAAATAAATAAAATACACTTATTTTTTTTTCACTAAAAATCTATCAAAAATCATGAAAAAAAAACGATTTTGGTTTTAAATGCAAATCATACCCGTTTTCATTTCCAGCCGAAAAAAAACCGTTTTCGAACAGAATCTATCTGTTCCCCAATTCATCTGTGCCCAATCGTTGATGAACGCGCATACCCATAATGAGACTAGTGAAACCAGGAACACGTCAATTAGCAGACATTTTGCCCGTTTATGTTTTTTGCCGCCAAAAAAATATGATTTATGGTCAAACTGTGGAACATGACACTCGTTATGGCCGTTACAAATTGTCTATGGGTTTTAGTTATGATTATTAAGGATGGAATTGGTCGATTTATGCTTCGGCCTATAGAGTAGATTATTATTTATTAAATTGACTGTTTTGTCAAATGCAGGCTTAAATAAAAGCCGATAATAGAGATGTTGTATTAGCAAATTTTTTTTGTATATTTCCATATCGATTTTATTCGAATGACGTGCGCGTACAATATTTTTATGAACGTAAACAAATCAAAAAAAGCATGTTGAGATCGTAGTAGGTTGCGTTCAGTTTCTGCCTATCCCCATGGGAAAGAGGCGTTAGTTTATGTATAAACGTATTGATGAATCCATAGATATAGTATAGCTTCTTAGTTAATTAAGTAGATAGCATACTCAAATCCCTACAATATTAAGACTATGAAGCAACATTTTCCCACATGTTTAATTAATAGAAAATCATCTTCTTTTTTTATTTCCAAAACAGAAAACACTCTTAAAATCTTATGTAATATTAACCGCCTTTTCCATAATTACCTTTTACTGCAGGATAAAATCATTAGTAGCAGTCCTTTTACAACTCTATCAACATAATTATACCATTAGTTCAATAATCGAGAAACGATTCAGACAGGGAAATCTCGCGGTATCGATATCATTTAGACCCTGTACACATTTATGTGTATACTTCACTAGTAATTAAGTCACATTGTCAAGCTACAACGTAGTTTGCTGTCGATTTTTAACCTTTTTCTTGAAATGCAACCTTGAGACGCAAGGAATAAGGGTCGTGTGGATTTTATTAGCGATATAGTGAATGTGGCAAAATGATGTCTCCCGCTTAATTTACTTCGGGAAGGAAATATTTTAGTTCCAAATTCTATTTTGACATTCGTGTTAATCGTCCGCAGGTGTGTACCGGTATTTATGGTATGTGTCATTGATACTTTAGCCAGCGAGGCATTCATCATTTTAGTGTAATTTTGAACCATATTTAACTCGGTTTCGACTAACGAATTGGGTAAATTGGATCCGTTGGGTCATATTGCTAATGATTCTATTAGTTCATTTTTAGTTGCTGTTTCCGCTTAGTTATAAATCCATTTCAATATGTTTTTTTTTACATTTTCATTTTCGGAAAAAGACGACTGGAAGACACACAAACAAAAATAAACAATCTTCTCCAGCTCTTAAACACCCAATTTCGTCAAACAAACGAATTTCAAAACAAAAACCGTATTCGACTACAACAATCGACTAATTACGGCGATCTTTCATCATGTCAACGTCCGCCATATTGGTAGCCATTAAAAAAGTGTTGCCGTCACCGCGCAGGCGTGGTTCGACAAAAAGCACCTATTTGTTCGATTTTCAAACGGAATTTTAATCGACGCGAGATAAAACTTTTTGCGCGGCTACTGGCCGCTTGCCCTTAAAATATTCCGCGAAAGCCCTTTATCGTTCCAATTAAAATTTCGAACGCAAAATGGCTTCTTTCGTCCGCCATTTTGAGTTTGGAGAAAAAATTGCCGCGCTTTATAAGTTAGCTGCATAATAGAACCAAGGGTTGATAGTTTATGACGCCACGTACATACATACATACCTATCTCCCCGCGTAGCTACAAGAGAAACTTTAATGTGACCACTTAGTAAGTGCATAGCTATAAATTCTGATCAAGGTTTTCACGTTCTTCCCACTTCTGTTTTTCTAAGTCTTCTTCGTCTCCAATTTCTCCTACTCTGTCCAAACTAGTGTGGTTTTTAACTGAGAAAGAGGGAACCTCAAAATAATGTGTCAAGAGCGAAGCTTCTGATGCATTACTAACAAGTCTAAATCAAGCTAGGTACCAAGATATAATAGTAAAATTTTGAGATCAGCAAGGCTTGACTAGCCTAGAAGTACATGCCTATAACTTGCACAAATATGCAAGGGGTCAGTCCATCTTGCATGCCGTGTGCTATAACAACTTCTATAATGGCATGCAAGCTACTTGCATACTTTTGAACAAGTTACTGTCTTAATATTTGATTTTTTGCTGTAACCAACCCGATCGCCAATACATCTTTGTCAGAGTCAATCAAGAAAGTCCCATTATTTCAACTTTGATATCACTAAAACTATACCTATTCAACACAGCAGGCACACAGCCTTTAGTTAGTTCTAGTACCAACATAAAGACACAAAAGAGTACCAACATAAAGATATCATTAAAATCTCCTTTTCCATGTCTCTCGACAAAAGTTTCTGCTTGTTATGACAGTATTTCTGCAAAGCTTTTGTGTAAAATCTGGAATAGAAGCGTTATATACGTTATGTTGGTACTTAGTTCTGTGTGTGTGCTATCTTCATTCTTAGTAAGATCAAAGGAATGAAATAATAATGGGTTTAATGTAGTTTCGTTCGACCTCGTTTGAAGTTTGGTTCGTTGCTTTTTTAAGGTTGAATATTGTATCGTCTAAGTACTTTTTCGATTGAGTTTACATTTGATCCGAACACAAAAAGTTCTAGATATGTTTTATCTGTATAAGTATATAAATTGAAAGTCCTGATTGACAGATATATCAACGCATAGCCTAAACCGCTGGTCAAACATGAAAGGACATCATTCACGTTTCATACATTTTTGGGCCAAATCTGAAAGTGCCGGCCAGAAAAAAAAAACGTAATATTCGGATAGATCACCAAATTCCTATTATTTTTTACTATGGCACCAAACCTGTGCGCCCTATGGTTATGTTGTTACATGCTTTAAAAAAAAATGTGAAATAAAATGTTATAAGATGTGTGTTATTTTAATACATTTGGTCAAATATAGTAAATATGAAAAAAAAAAACAAGCAACAATACCAACAGTACCTCATTTAGATTCAGTACCTTTCATTTAGGTAAAAAAGAGCAAAATGAAACAACATTAAATTGTATAAATTCATTTATATTTGTCCTAATCTAACATATACATCATGTAATCCTATTGCAGGTGGGGTGAGGTATGGGTCATGTCTAGCATAACCCATGTACCAGACTATGGTCATGGTATGTGAGCAGCATCCAATGGTCCTCTTGCCGATATTGCATGTACAATAATAATGAGCTAATGCTCGACGACCATTTGCTGCCCGATCTAGTGCAATGTACACATGATATTTTTTGGCTTGGATGTGGCGGGATTGTATTCGTCCTCTTATAATCCACAAGTCTTCCCCTTCAAGTTCCCTGACTATTTCCAGAGGAATCCCACCACCGAGCTCAATGATAAAAACTCCGTCGGATTGAAGGTGCTCTCCATAATAACTTTTTGCTTGTTTGAGCTGATATACACCAAGGCTGAATAATATTAAATCTTCTTCTGTCAATGTTGGAAAATCATTGAAATCTGTCATATCCGCAGCCATGGGTTGGAACTGTGATCGCCTTCGGTTTAAATTGGGTAAAACGGTTGGTGAAGCATGAGGTTCAGCGTTGACTTCTTCGTCTGCAACATCATGATCCACTTCACGTTGGTGTCGGAGATACCGACGCTCAGCCCGTTGCCAACAGGGTCGACAAATAACCTCTGTAGGTTCTTCCTGTAAAACAAGAAACATGTATTATTCGTTGCACATGTACATACATGAGCCGTGATATTCTAATCGTTTTGTTTCCTAAGCAAGAAGGGTTCTATTTCACGGTATATACATACAAGGTGATACAATGATTAGTTAAGTACAAAGGAGTACTTATATGTATATAGAAACAAAAACGTGTGAAAAAATAATTCTAATAAATGGTCAAAATGAATGAGTTGATGGCAAGTGACCAAATTATTTGGAAAAAGAAAACATACTGCGCCGACATCAGGTAAACTGGTATACAGACAAGGAAATGATGAAATAAAGACTTAGTCAAAATCATATAAAACTCTAGGTAGGTAAAGGTCTGTATATAAAATGAAATAAAATAATAATGATTCATACCTGTCGAACTAATAGATCTTCAATAACAAACTGTGCAACATCCGTATGCTGTGATTCTCGGGAAGTCCAAGTATAACTTCGACGATTACCGACAGGCGTACGACACGAAATACACAATTGTCCACTCATAACGTCAGTTAAAACAATAACAATAACAAAAAATAACTATAAACAAATAACAACAAACAAGAATAACAATATTAACTGAGGAGTGCAAGTCGCGATTTAGCCGTCCGATGTAACAAGAGTCGCATGGATAACTGAACAAAACAAAAGACGGGTGACGCGGGGTACAGTAGTTGCGGGCGGCGGGGAGGGACAAACCGGTGATTTTCCAGGTACCTGCTTAAAACAGGTTTGGACTTGTTGTGAATTGTGACGCTCTGTCTGTGCCTGTGCGGTGCGTGGAGTATCAATGATGAAAATACTCTCTTAATAGAGAATAGAATTCATTTTATTGCACATCAAAAGGACATACACAGTATGAATAATTAAATATACATGATCAAATGTATGAAAATAACAACTTCATAATAACATTTTTATTGTATTTTAAAAGTGTTTAACACCGTAACCAAAGGGCGCACAGATTTGGTGTCGTAGTAAAAAATGATAGGAATTGTGAGTTCTATCCGAATATTACACATTTTTATCCTGGCCGGCACTTTCAGTTTTTGGTCCAAAATGAATGATGTCCTTTGGAGGGTGTGTTCTTTGTGAAGAGTACCCCTAAGAGCTAATTCTAGATTCTGTTCTATTTTAGAGCTAATTTTCAAACGGACGAAGTCGCGGGCAGAAGCTAGTAGAAATATATTATATCAGTTACTAGGTAATCTGTGTCATCATCATCTCATCAGTCATTCATCATTATCAGTCATCATCATCTGCCTAGCCTTCTCTCAGCTATGTTTGGCTCGGCTACTTCCAGTCTAACTGGATGCAGCTGAATACCAGTTTGTATTTATTGAAGTACAATCTAATTAATATCGTTTTTGATTTTCATTCATCATCATTTCAGCCCGGAAGCACCCACTGCTGGGCATAGGCCTCTCCTAACTCCTTTCTTTTGCTATACTTCCCGGTTCCAGATGTTTTTTTTTTAATTTTTGCCTCATCAAAAAGAGATCTCAAGGGAAAGGAGAAAATCTCGAGTAACACATGAGATTTTAAAGCGCATCTAACAATTTCTGCTACAACATGTCGTTTGTCAAAAATTCCCATATCACAGTCCAGATTTTTTTGCTTACTTCATATTCCTTTATACTCATTCATTGTTTACGTCTCCCACAGACAGTGGCTTAGTTTTATGGGCTTGCAAACCTTTAATGGTCTCTTACTTCAATGGTCATGCAAGTCGGCGTCCATAAAGGCTTGGAGGCGTGTCTGTGATTCATTAGAAACAAATTCGTGTATTGTGCACATTCTGCGGCCAGGGATCGCCGCTCTGTCTCGGATATTTGAGCCGAATAGCCATTTGAAAGTGACCACATAGTATATGTAAGCATGCAGATACATTGATGTGATTTTGGTTGGCTTAAATATGTGGCATGCAGTATAATGACGAAACACACATGAAACATTGGAACACGTTGATATGGATGGTAGTTTACTAGATGTAGATTCTGTATATTTGGGTGTACTAAAATAGTGCATAAAAACCAATAAAAAACCTACATTCACAAATTCAAAAAGAGAAGACAATTACTTATTTTAATAGATAGTAATAGCTTAGCTATTTAATGCTACGTTAAGATTATTAGGTAGCGCTTAAAAAATAACTTTTACTAAACCTGACATTCTTAACTGTAAAATTTAGAGTAAATTATTTCAAAGCTTCTGCAAACCTTACATGTACTACACCTAGTCTAAAGGCGATCAGTGCAAGAGGCCGCCACATGGCGCCAACTTCACGGTGCAAATGAATTATGACAGAAAATAGCCCCAATTCACGTTATTTCACGCCCACGTTCAAAGAACATCACCTAATGACTACTGAAAGTGAGCCTTTTGTGAGAAACAGATGATTCTGTGATGCATTCAAACAGCAAAGCTTTGTAGGTGAAGAATTATTTAAATACCGAATCGAATTCGGTGTTTCGATGTGCAAGTGTGTTTTTTAGAGTTCCGTTCTTTGAAAGAGGATTTGGTTTCCGCGCTAAGTCCTTCAAGTAGACCATTGTGCATGGGCCATGGCGGCCGTCAGTGGTTAATCCAACCAGCCCACCTTCGCCAGAAGTTTATTACGTCTCCTGATCAGTTTAGAACATCTCTGAAAGATCTGGGTGCAGCGAGGGTTTCTGTTCTAACCTTGGTGACGCCTGTGCAGTATCCAGGCGTTTAAAGTTTGGAACTAGAAACGTAAAATGGTAAGTTCTGTAGGAAAATCAAGCTAAGTAAGTGTGAAACTATCCATACATCATAGTCAAGACTCAAGAGCTACGTTTGATGTTTAATGGCCAATAATAAAGCAATCTAACTATGTTTGTTCTTTTTGTTTTATATACCTAATGTACAATAAAGTGTTTTATAAATGAATTGATTAAATAAGAACCTCCTACAGTTACAATTTTCTTGAGTAGCAAAAACTTAGTATCTGAGCTACTCATATCATAAAGTTGACAAACACCCTTAGCTGTTCACCAAAATTTTTGACCCAACTACCAACTTTCTTAAAAACGCCAGCTGGCACTCAAAACGTAATAATATCAATCCTATTGCTCTACACGATTTATGTCAAGAGACCATTCATTGTGACCACAATAGTGTTTTGGTGGTACTTCAAGGTGGTCCTATTGTCCATCAGTGCTGTAGGCAGAGAAAATAATGGTTACGTGCAATATAAGTCGAATTAGCTGTCTTTGTCCGTGGAGTGCAGGTGACGGTTTGTGCAAGGCACGGGTCATTATTTTGGTATTTGGGATTTTTAATGACCTTTAACGTTTTTGGGATGGAGCTTAAGATTTCTTGGTAACGGTGAGTTTGATATTATTTATGGTTTTGATCAACGTAAGGAATCATTACTTCATTGTGGTCATAACTTTTGTCTTCTAAAGATAGGAAGAATTGAAATATATCATCTTCAATTCTTCATTAATGATGATGTGGTAACAAGCGACTCTTCAAGCATTTGAAAATGTCTACACAAGCAATTAGGTTATAGTCATCCTTGTAATAATCTTTATCTTCTTCTTCTTTATTTTTATCTACTACTGCTGGAACTAAGATGTTCAAATCACGTTTTCTTTCTAATTTAGCAGTTAATTGATCTTCAACCTTTTATTCTCTCATCTGTTTTATTATCATTACCATCAGTAACACAAATTCTGTTTATAATTATTATCCTCCCTTTTCTAAAATCTTCACTTGCACGCTGCTGCAGCCAACCGAAAGTAGTCCCAAAGCAATAATCCATAATCAGTAACCACCTCTTAGAGAAACAAATACCAAAAACAAAGAGCATTGAAGGAGCATGCGCTGCGCGGGCGCCGACTAGCAAACAAGCGGCGTACCTTTGTGCGCAGCCGCCGCGACAGAGCACTGTCACTACTCTAAACACATCGGCTTTTTTGTACTGATGCCGATTCAGTAAGAGCTTATGGAAAGTGTTTGTTTGATGTGGGATTGGTGATTATGTTATTATTTTTGCAAGGATTATTTAGGGTTAAACCTTTGGGTAGGTACGATTTTTAATACCTCGTTTCATCTTGAGTTGCTGGTCTCTTGACACGTCTGATCTAGTCTTCAAAAGATGATTGATGAAATGAACAGCTAGTAGGTGACTTCTCTATTTTCTATAACAATATTAGCTGATCTACATTCAATCAACTCAGCCTATCGCAGTCCACTGCTGGACATAGGCCTCTCCCAGGCTGCGCCACAACACCTTGTCCTCCGCCTGCCGCATCCATTACCTCTTTCAAAATGAAAATCTTTTAACTCATCATCAAAATTATTATCAACACGAACTGTAGACAAAAACTGCTTCTCCTTTGCTATAGAATTCATCCATCGATTCATGCATCCATCTTATCTCCCATGTCTTAGCTTCCTTTTAAAAGCTTAAGGCGGAGGTTCCCGAAAACGGTCAAAAAGTTGGTTTTTTAAAGCAGTGTATCTCTTAAACCGTAAATACTTTTGACCAAAGAAAAAATTATGATATTTTCAAGTCTTACTTTAATACAGTGATGGAACTGAAATCATAAATAAATATACATTAATGCATCAAAATAATGTTCAAATACACCTCTTAATTTTCTTTAAAAGCAGTTTATCCCTTCATTAACAATTTTAATTACAATTAAAAATATACCATTAAATGTCTAATGCCAAACTGCATTCAATGATGGATTATTTATTATTAAATAGTTTTTGTAAATAGATAATTGCTTCATATTTGCAATAAATTACCACCGTTGTGTCATCGCGCTTCTCTTTCTTTTCTATGCAGTCCGACAGTGACCGCGCTTTAGGTCATGTAGTCGCCTTAAGTCATTATCATCTGCCTAGCCTTTTCCCAACTATGTTGGGGTCGGCTTCCAGTCTAACCGTATGCAGTTGAATACCAGTATTTTACATAGAGCGACTGACTATCTGACCAACCCAGTTACTGGGTAATACGATACTCCGTGGTAAGACTGGTTGTCAGACTTTCGGGCTTCTGACTACCCGTAACGATCTCGACTGTCAAAGATCCACGAATGAAAGCCGGGACCAACGGCTTTCCGAGGCACAGAGGGGTCTTGGTATGTAAAGATGGTCACCCATCCACAGACCAACCGCGGCAAGCGTAGTTTAACCTGATCAATCGACCTGTGCGGCTGTTATTATTTAAAAGCTTAAGTATTTCTTCGTAATAATCTCGAAAACATACTACAGCTTCATCAGAAGCTATACCTTCCTACATATTCATTGACACTTGCGTATCGGCTCCAATAACGATATCGGTTATTAGTAAGCCATCCGTCGTACGTAGGGCAGTATCTCCCACGTATATTATGCGTGTATGTAGCCTATGTGAGGTTGCTGCGGAGCTAGGCTCTCTGTTGTAAGCGATTTGTCGCCGTGATCTAGGAACGGGTTAGTTAGTGCTGCAAATTGTCTTACAGCTTTGAGGAGCAGTGAGGATATCTAGATGTATGCTGTAGGTTGGTATCATACTCCATTGTGGTGACGAGATAAATGAATCTTTCTAATGACATATAAAGGGGATCAAAATGATTGTGTTCAGAATGTTGTAACCATTTTCTAATGAATAATGAGTCGTTTAAGATTTCCTGTAGGTAAATGAAAGCGGTGTCAGACAATTCAAAAGTCATTTATTCAAACTAGGCTGAGAATCAGCACTTTTTTAATGTCAAAATTACATAAGACAATTCCCCAAAACGCCTGCCCTTCACCGCTTCCCAGTATGTTAGCTGGGAAGAAGTGGCGCAAAACTCCCCAGCAGCACAGCTGTCTGTTCAGTTAGAAGAATTATTTTTCTTTTGGCTATTTTTACAAGATGCACAACATGTGATGATTAACAACAAGATGAAATGCATGTTTAATTAAAACCAATGTGTTTTGCACAAAAAAAACCCTTTCAACAAAAGACAAAAACATCGCAAAGAATAAACGACTTAACACGACAAACTACTCCCTACTTCACCCTCAAACATCTGACGAGCTACCGCCACTCATGCACGACACTACATCTGCCTCCGTTGACGCTGCCAAACAAAACGACCTACAACCAAAGGAGGGAATAATTAAAGAAATCCGTGTGGTATTTAATTGATGACAAATATTGATCGTCACGGCAATTAGGTGGAAGGAGACACCGTGACCCGACGACGCCGGCGAGCGGCCAAGTGACCGGTGATTGCGAACGCTTTGGAGTTGATTGTTGGACAGATTATAAAATAGCCGTCTATCGGTTAAGGCAAACCCTCGTCTGTCAAACACTGACGATTTGCGGATATCCAACAACCATGCCTCAGCTCAAACATATCTATCTATACTAATAAATAAAGCCAAAGAGTTTGTTTGTTTGTTTGAACTCGCTAATCTCTTGAACTGCCGGTCGGATTCTTTTTGCATTTGATAGCCCAATTCTTGAGGAAGGCTATAAGCTATTTAACATCACGCTAGGGACCGAGCAAAAAAGTAAGAAAGAACACTAAATGAAAACGAAGCAATGGCAAGGCCAGGCAATGCGATGCGACGGGGTAGGTCCGGGAAACTAGAAATACCTATAGGTACTAGAAATTTCTCACAAACAATATGAAATAGAAGTAACAACGTTTTCAACAATACTTCATAGACCGTTGAATAACTTTGACAGTCAAGCAAAGAGAACACAGACGATGTATTTAGACCTCAATGCAAGATGACACCAGTGTTTCGAATTGAGGTCGACCAGGCAATTGATTTGTACACAAAAAATTTAGACACAATGGCTATATGGATCAAGAAAGTTTAAAGATGTTAAGAGTTTTAAAAGCAACGTTATTAAACTGGAAAGACATGCTACACATGAGACACATTCTTAACATGTCGATGGCAATCTAAAAAGAGTCTGCCCAGAATTTGGCAACGAGTTTGGCACCTTCAGTATCGTCCAAACCGTGCAGGCAACAGAAAACGCTGGACACGATATCAAGTGTCCCATTGTTTGTGGAACAGCACTACATTTACACTCCAGGGCGAAGTCATCGTCAACGTGAATTTGCACGTCAGCAGGTTTTCCTTGCTTCGGTCGGATAACCTGAGTCCGGAGTCTATTTAGAGACTTCCAGGTAAACCTAGGCAAGGAAATCCCTATACAACTATTTCATTACGATAAGTAACAATAATTCCTATTTTATTACATAAAACAATTTATTTATTCTAAACGAGGCTATCAAATGACTTCGTTACGATCCAGAACAAACAATAGGTATAATTATTCGCAGTAGGTACTTAATCAAGCCGTTATGTATTATTTAATAATAATTTTATTCTACAATTAAATTTCAATAATCCATCTTTAATATTCATTACGTATATGAAGGGTTGAACGACATTGGTCAAGTCTGATATTCGTCAAATCGGCAATTCGTCAAATTTTACATTGGTCAAAGCTGTAGTTCGTCAAATCGTCTTTTTGTCCAATTATGAAATATGCCAAATACGCTATTGGTCAAGTAATTTAAGTACAATCAACTAAAAATGAAAGTACCTCATGATATTTTTTTATTTACTCATTTATTCAATTCATATTTATTTTTTACATAGAATTCATATCCAACACAATTGTTTTAAACACTTTAATTTAATTTTCCACTCTAATTTTTCTATTGTTTCTTCTATTTTGGCATCTTTTATGATGTTAGATGTTTTCCTCTGCTTCTCACCTTCCCTTTTAACTTTATTTAAATAATATTTCGCTTCTTTTTTTAAAATACTTATGTACAGACGCCAGCACATCAACCTACACCTAACTGTCAAATTTTCCCATTCAACATTGAACCTTATACTTTAGCGATAAAGTTGAAAATCTATTACAGAAATCTGACAGATTGTAGTAGCTTAATGTGCTGGCGTCTGTACTTTAATCCCTAATCCGACTGCGTTGGTGGTACGATGGCGTTCATTTGCACAACACCACATGTCCTGAGAAACCCTTTTTTGCCATTGCTCAGTAAAATATTTTTGAAGATTGTCCGCCCTACTATCATTTTCTGGCATCATCTCAAGTATTGCCAACCATCCTTCAGGAATATACTGGTAGGGCAGTAACGCTAGATTTGGGGTTAGTCTTAACAATTTTCTTGCTTTTGTACTGCCCACGTCTACGCCTATTGATATAAGTTGAAAAAAAGGTCGCGGTACGGTTTTAAAAGTGCCATCTACAAAAATCAAATGCGTATTTAATGCTATTTCTATACTCTCAGCTGTAGCAAAGATGAAGAATTTCGGTAGATCGTCTGCTTCCATAAACCAAAAAATCATTTGAAAGTATGTTTGGAAATTTGACCTTATCTACCGATGTTTGTACGCCAATTGCTTTCTTTCGCATTTTGTATAGACCATCACGCTTTGATTTCAAACTTGGTATGTCCACAAAATGATCTTCCTCAAGCTCACACCCATAGTTTCTTCAAAAATTGTACTTAGGTACTGATTACTATTCCTTCTTTACTCTTTCTCTGCATTTATTCATCTTAACGTCAATCAAATTATTATCAAAGTTAGGCTTACAGGTTTGTCCGCTTTCCCTCAGAATTGACCCAGAATCACTGCTTAAAGTTATGCACTCGCTTCTATTTACGCAACACCCTGATTGTAGTACCGTTTTTGTTTGTTGAGTTAATATGGAATTGATATCCTGCACGTACCTAATAGTTTATTTTTGCCTTTTTCAGTGTCTGTATATGTAAATACAGAATCACTGCCTTTACTAGTAGAAGCCATATATATTTCACCAAACCGAAGACACGAAAATAAATTAAATTAATTATAATTAATAATAATTAATTTTTGTCATTTACAAATTATGAAATGTCACATAATTGACGGAAAAACAGATGACGGCATAGTATTCTGTTTAGCCTGCATTTTCTGCCTAGATCCTACCTAATCTAACAGATTTAAAGGAGGTAACAATCGAAACAAATTAATCCTCAGAATACTCAATTACTATTTACTACATTTTCATGATGTAAATAGGAACTTACGGCAGGCGGCTTTTCCTTTTGTAAGTTCCTACAAGTAAATTATGTGAATTCAAAACGCATGTTTTCATCGACTGACTGTACATAGACTTGACCAATAGCGTATTTGGCAAATTTCGTAATTGGACAAAAAGACGATTTGACGAACTACAGCTTTGACCAATGTAAAATTTGACGAATTGCCGATTTGACGAATATCAGACTTGACCAATGTCGTTCAACCCTATATGAATGAGTAAAACATTCAATTAGAGTATGTTAAACTTTTAAACGATCCGTTATTTATTATTGTGTTTCAATAATCCACTTTGAGTAAAGTCATAAAATTTTATACTTACTAGCTATTATCCCGCGACTTCTTCTTCGCGGTTTTCTTATTTTCCCTAACAAACTTCAATACTTACTGCATTTCACCCCTTCATCATCATCATCATCACTGGTAGCCTTCTTTTACCCACTGCTGTGTATGGGCCTCCTCCATTTGTAGCATGCTTTCCTGCACCTGAATAGCTTAATTCACTATCAATCATAATCTGAATCATTTTGATGGATAACGCTAATCCATTGCTTCATAAATGTTCGAATTTGTCTGCCCAACAACGTAAATAACGCAATGAATGTTGTTGAACTGTCAAAATGCTATTGCTACTGGCGAGTCTCATCCTTTTAGGGGTTGTTTATTTTAGTATGCTTAAGTTTTTACTCAATTTTCTAGCTATCTATTTTCAAAATTTGTTCAGCGGTTTGGCCGTGAAAACGTAACAGACAGACACAGATACTTTCGCTTGTTTATATTAGTATGGGTAACTTTAACGCTCTTAATTAAACTATGTATTTTAAATTCAAGTCTGTGTCGACTACAAATTACTGCTCTAGGACTTATTAATAGTTAATTTATTCGATAATAATAAACGTTGGTTCAGAGTACAGTAAAAAGTGCGCAGTCTATAGTTTTAGTAGTCATTCAATGTAGTATTTTTGCCTAATGAGTGAACTATGCGATCAATTAGACAATTATTAATAGCCGTGTCGAACCATTATTATTAAAATAAACCCTTTTAACGTAAGTACTCAATGTTATTATTGTATTTCAACTTGTTAGCATATTTTTCAAGAGAATCATGCTTAGAATGCCATCTTTATTGTCATTAGATGTTGACGTTAGAAATTATGTTTATAATTATTTTTTACTTGTTTAGCGAAAGTCATACGTTTGTCGACATGTTAGGTACAGTCACCAAAAGAGATAAGCAACCAGGGTTTTTCGTTATAGTTGAAGTTTATTAAGAAACCGTGCTTCGAATGAAATACACTTTGATAAATTAACGGTTTGTTTTGTATTTATTAAATTAAATTTTATTTGAAAACGTCCATCGGTTTCTTACTAATATTCGACGACCCTGGTTACTTATCTCCTTTGGTATATAACTATTAATTCGTGTGATCTTCGGCATCATAATAATTTCATAGATTCTATTCAGCGGGGTAATTGCGCAAATGCTAGTGCCTTTGGCAAAGATGCCAATAGCACTAATGTAGCTAATGCCTGCATGGTCCTAGGTTCAATACTTTGTTGAACGTATATTTCCCAATCAGACTACCAATCCTAAAATTTCAAAATTTATATTTATTTTTAATACAGTACAAGATTAGATTGGACGGTGGCCCCCAAACTAGACATTTGCCTGTATCTTGAGGGTCGGAAACTATATTATAACTTGAGTATACAAAAACAAAACACACAAAAGCCCAGTGTTTAAAAAACCCAATAGTCACCCTATAAGACCATAAAACTGCTATATAAACATTAATTCCACGAATATAACAGTAAAACATGTAGGCAAACGTGCAGGCTATACTCACCATGTCGTAAACACTAAATCGATGGCGTCCATATAATTATAACGCCATAAGGAACCTACGAACGAACCGATTGATCACTTAATACAATAACCCATAAGGTATACACGGGTTAGGTTGGGGATACACCAGTGACTAGAGTAACATATACTGGGTAGCAGGGACGTTGACTCACAACTTGTTATCATGGATTCAGTAAATGATTCTGAACCCCACTGCGTTGAAATTTTTCGTGGGTTATTAAAAAAAAATAGCTTTGACATATATTTGACCGCGTAAGTATTGCACTTTTCTATGAAACAGCAATTTTTTTTGATAACCGACGGACAATTTCTACGCTGGGGGTCTAG
This sequence comes from Hydraecia micacea, assembly GCA_914767645.1. NCBI lineage: Eukaryota > Metazoa > Arthropoda > Insecta > Lepidoptera > Noctuidae > Hydraecia > Hydraecia micacea. Next base: position 6,118,243 of record OU611798.1, read on the forward strand.
GAATATGTGCTGAATTCATGGTTTCAGTTTGCACGCGATGTCTCTGCTACTCTGTATTTTTTTTTGTTAGCCTGCGCTGTTCCACTCCTGGGCAACGGCCTCCCTCCACTCCTATCATTGTTCACGATCCTGCGCGTCCTCTTTCCAGTTTTGGCGGAATCTGTGCAGGTCGTCCCGCCACTATCATGCTGTGGTCCCACAGCCCGCTTTCTCACAAGCCAGATTTCGTCAAGAGTACATGCGATGGTACATGCCCAAATAAACACGTAATTTTTTTAAATTAAAATGACGTGTTTATTTGGACATGTGCCATCGTAAGATGTGTGACAACATTTTCCTTAACGACCAATTTGTAATCCTTTATAATTGAATTCTTAAACAATTACTCAATCGACTCAATTCTAACCGCAAGAAACGCGTTGATATGTTCAAGCTGTTTACTATTTTATTCATAACATGACTTCATTTTTAGCACATGATTAGCTATTTTTGTGTCAAACTTTTCCTTAAAGAGACTCATATATATTTTTGTGCGGTATTTCGGTAGCATTTTGATTAATATTTTTCGACTTAAGTGTAGGTACCTAATTTGCTTACATGAAACTGTTTATTACGCATCCCTTTGTTTATGCATATTGTTTATTTGCCTTAAACAATAGGTACTAACAAATGAGTCCTCAATATTTTATGCAATTTTATTTAAGTATAATTGAGTTTTAGCTCTTTTCTAGAGGAAAATATGTAATTTTAGGCTACGTTATCATTGTATGAAAAAATTTCTTCATAGACTAAATTAAACCTCGGGATTAACAGTTTTCCCCAATGTATTTCACACTATCTGTCTCTCTCTCACTTTGTTGCCTTTCCAGATCAGTCAGTCACTCAAGAATGAGTCCAAGTCACCACACCAGCGCTTCATAGGAATGATAAACCCAGTGAATGAACCTAACAGACTTATCACCAACATCTTAAGAGACATCTTTCTCAAATCGGGACATATTCTTAAAGCCTCTGCAAAAAATTATATCTAACTTATGTCATGACCTATACAGATACTGGTACCCGTTTTCACTAAAAATATGCGATACCTTTATCTAATCTATATAAAATATGCTAATAATGAAACTAAAGAGTTTGTTTGAACGTGCTAATCTCTTTCTACCTGTCGGATTTGAAAAATTATTTTTGCATTTGTTAGCCCAATTCAAGTCTTGATAATAGCTACCTATATGCTTTAACCTTAGGAGCCGAGCAAAAAGAAAAAAAGTCAGAAAGAACGCTAAGCGAAAACGAAGTGATAGCGCGAGCAGGCGATGCTATGCGACGGAGTGGGTCAGGGGAACAAGGTATTTCACGCGGACGAAGTCGCGAGCAGAAACTAGTGCCTAATTAAAAAGCACTATTCGATTTTTACAGTGCTCTTTGCTCTGTTGGATTTTCAACTCTCGACGTTGTACTGAGTATTGAAAATTGATCAGCATCATAGGCAATATTATAAGTTTTTAAAAGGCCCAAGTGTGACACCACCCTAAGTCCCCACACATGACATGGTGCCTTCAACGCAAATTGCTCATCAATGTTAGCGTGTCGAATTTTATGTTGTCTAACAACCCGCGATGAGCTGGAAAATGAACTGTCTACTAGATATAACCGCGCGTCGTGTTGATAGTGTGTTTATAGGTTGGAGAGACAAAATGTATATGACGTATTTGAATATTTCTTTTTTATTAGATTCTTATTATTTTTTTAACGATTTGACGTAACTCGAGACCCAGGGGTCTCGAACTCTCGAGTTACGTCAAATCGTTACCCCGGGGTCGCGGACCTTTGGAAGGCGTACGAAGTCCTGTCACTTCTCTCTATTTAAAGCTGCTAAGGACCAGTTCTTACTGGCCTGCCGCGATGTCGTTTACCATTAGGAGGGATCCTTGCTGCATTAAGGACGCGTTTACGAATCTGACAAAAGTAAGCAGTTTTTCGGTGCATTTTACGGCAAAATGATACGAAACCAAATGTAACTAATAATTACCACAAATAGATTACTCCTTCATCTTCAAATGGTAGCAAATTTTTATTCGAAAAGTTTGGTATATAATATTGTAAAAAATAATTTCCGTTGCCTCTTCACACAAAATTTACGATATCGTGCTGACTTTAGGAACATTTTTCTTCTATTTAATAACATAAATTTATTTATTTAAAAATGTTTTATGTAAGCAGACATGTTAAACTCAAAAAGGTAGCAAAAAGAACTATCAAAATGTTACAAATAGACTCAGCAAAAAAATAAAAAACGAATCAAATTTTTCACATATTTAGCTGTAACATGTGAATCCTAATTCATTGAGTTAAGGGTTATTTTACTGGTCACTGTCTTGATTTATTGCACAAAAATTTGTAATGAAATATTAGTCTGCGCTCGGCCGCCGTCGTGAGTGGACTCTGTGTCGGTTGTAAGCAGCAGCTTGTGCTAGAAAAGATCGCTGTACGGATAGAAAATATTTGACATACCAAACTTGATACTTACTTCACGCATTCTGTATGACTACCCAACGAAAGATTTTATTCAGTCTTATATTTTTCTAGAAGTACTCGTAAGTATGGATTATTCATATTTCGTTTCGGACTTGATGGAGTCACCTGAAGGTGTACTTTGAAGACAGCTACAGGCTACTGGAACTAATAGACGAGCTGAGCTAGATGTACCGAGTTTGGGCTCGTTTTGTTAGTTATGTTGAGACCTTACCTCCGGACTTGATAAAATGACCTGCAGGTGTACTTCGAAGACTGCTACTGGAACTAATAGACGAGCTGAGCTAGGTGTGCCAAATTTGAACTCGTTTTGTTAGTTATGTTGAGACCTTACCTCCGGACTTGATAAAGTGACCTGCAGGTGTACTTCGAACACTGCTACTGGAACTAATAGACGAACTGAGCTAGGTGTGCCGAGTTTGGGCTCGTTTTGTTAGTTATGTTGAGACCTTACCTCCGGACTTGATAAAATGACCTGCAGGTGTACTTCGAAGACTGCTACTGGAACTAATAAACGAGCTGAGCTAGGTGTGCCAAATTTTAGCTCGTTTTGTTAATTATGTTGAGACCTTACCTCCGGACTTGATAAAGTGACCTGCAGGTGTTCTTCGAAGACTGCTACTGGAACTAATAGACGAGCTGAGCTAGGTGTGCCGAGTTTGGGCTCGTTTTGTTAGTTATGTTGAGACCTTACCTCCGGACTTGATAAAATGACCTGCAGGTGTACTTCGAAGACTGCTACTGGAACTAATAAACGAGCTGAGCTAGGTGTGCCAAATTTTAGCTCGTTTTGTTAATTATGTTGAGACCTTACCTCCGGACTTGATAAAGTGACCTGCAGGTGTTCTTCGAAGACTGCTACTGGAACTAATAGACGAGCTGAGCTAGATGTACCGAGTTTGGGCTCGTTTTGTTAGTTATGTTGAGACCTTACCTCCGGACTTGATAAAATGACCTGCAGGTGTACTTCGAAGACTGCTACTGGAACTAATAGACGAGCTGAGCTAGGTGTGCCAAATTTGAACTCGTTTTGTTAGTTATGTTGAGACCTTACCTCCGGACTTGATAAAGTGACCTGCAGGTGTACTTCGAACACTGCTACTGGAACTAATAGACGAACTGAGCTAGGTGTGCCGAGTTTGGGCTCGTTTTGTTAGTTATGTTGAGACCTTACCTCCGGACTTGATAAAATGACCTGCAGGTGTACTTCGAAGACTGCTACTGGAACTAATAAACGAGCTGAGCTAGGTGTGCCAAATTTTAGCTCGTTTTGTTAATTATGTTGAGACCTTACCTCCGGACTTGATAAAGTGACCTGCAGGTGTTCTTCGAAGACTGCTACTGGAACTAATAGACGAGCTGAGCTAGGTGTGCCGAGTTTGGGCTCGTTTTGTTAGTTATGTTGAGACCTTACCTCCGGACTTGATAAAATGACCTGCAGGTGTACTTCGAAGACTGCTACTGGAACTAATAAACGAGCTGAGCTAGGTGTGCCAAATTTTAGCTCGTTTTGTTAATTATGTTGAGACCTTACCTCCGGACTTGATAAAGTGACCTGCAGGTGTTCTTCGAAGACTGCTACTGGAACTAATAGACGAGCTGAGCTAGATGTACCGAGTTTGGGCTCGTTTTGTTAGTTATGTTGAGACCTTACCTCCGGACTTGATAAAATGACCTGCAGGTGTACTTCGAAGACTGCTACTGGAACTAATAGACGAGCTGAGCTAGGTGTGCCAAATTTGAACTCGTTTTGTTAGTTATGTTGAGACCTTACCTCCGGACTTGATAAAGTGACCTGCAGGTGTACTTCGAACACTGCTACTGGAACTAATAGACGAACTGAGCTAGGTGTGCCGAGTTTGGGCTCGTTTTGTTAGTTATGTTGAGACCTTACCTCCGGACTTGATAAAATGACCTGCAGGTGTACTTCGAAGACTGCTACTGGAACTAATAAACGAGCTGAGCTAGGTGTGCCAAATTTTAGCTCGTTTTGTTAATTATGTTGAGACCTTACCTCCGGACTTGATAAAGTGACCTGCAGGTGTTCTTCGAAGACTGCTACTGGAACTAATAGACGAGCTGAGGCTAGGTGTGCCGAGTTTGGGCTCGTTTTGTTAGTTAGGTTGAGACCTTACCTCCGGACTTGATAAAATGACCTGCAGGTGTTCTTCGAAGACTACTACAGGCTACTGGAACTAATAGACGAGCTGACCTAGATGTACCGAGTTTGGGCTCGTTTTGTTAGTTATGTTGAGACCTTACCTCCGGACTTGATAAAGCGACCTGCAGGTGTACTTCGAAGACTGCTACTGGAACTAATAGACGAACTGAGCTAGGTGTGCCGAGTTGATAGTTATGTTGAGACCTTACCTCCAGACTGAATGGAGTGACCTGCAAGTGTACTTTGCGAGTTTTTACGAGTAGAACTAGCTGATAAGAATGTGTATAGTTTTTACCTCTTATAACTCGATTGTGGTTTTAGGCCAAGCCCTAAGACGTTTGAGAAAAGCTCTCGTAAGAAACTTCATGCCGGTCTTCTCCTAGAATTGATCGATCCAAGATTTAAAAGAACTGCAAGAGCATTCTTCACATTGTCAATGTTTTTTTTTAGTTTTTTTTTTACTTATTTTTATTATTTCTTATCATTTACAGTTCCTAGTCCGGCTTAGTACGTTATCCTAATTGCGATGGAATACATTTGGAATGGCGATCAATTTAAACCCTTCTAATTTGACAGTTCAACAATATCCATGGCGTTGTTTTTGTTGTTGTGCAAACAAATTTTTTAAATTTATGAAGCAATGAATATTGTTTAAATATTGGTACTGTGTGCATTACAGTGTATGTGCCTAATAAACGTATTTTCTTTCTGGTTTTTGAGAACCTACTTGCATTTGATTCCATAGCAAATTTATTATATAAAATACGAAATAAAACGAATAAAAAAATTGGTTCATTAGTTTTTGAGAAAATCGCGGACATACAAACATACATACATACGGGTCGAATATAGAACCTCCTTTTTGAAGTCGGTTAATAAGCTTGTTTTAAATTATTTGCTTTCAATAAGCTCGTTCGCAAATTGTAAATACATAGGTACTTTGGCAAGTACTTTATTAATCACTGTCCAATGAAATTAAGAAAATAGCATAATTTTTTATGAACATTTCACATAACCAACAAACTTTTTGAAAACAAATCAACGCAAGCTTAAAAAAAAATACACGGCTAAAATTAAATAAATTTAGGCTCAAGTATCAGGTCGTGCCGGTTTACTCATAATTTCGCCGCTTCGCGCATGTCGCTGTGTGTGTGAGCCGTGCGCGTGTAGTAGTAAGACTCAATACCTAAAATTGAAGCGCGTCAATTCGTAAACGCGTCCTTAAGTGGAGTTAACCCTATATAGTTGACTAGTCTAACTTTAAGGTCGATTTTATCAATTAAAAATGTTCCTTACAGTTAGACTAGTCGGGTCATCGGGTGGTTATAGTACCTAGCTGTACAAATTTCATTTCTGCCCTACAAAGGGCTAAGAAAATAAACTTTTGATGACTAAGTAGTTTTTATGAATGGAAATATCAACCGTAGTTTACCTAATTTAAACTAATGCAATGACGTCATCGTGGTAAGTTACAGACACACCCTTCTAAGAGATGAGTAAGGGATCATTGACAATTAGTACTTTTCCTCCGTCAATAATTTAATTCATGTTTTCTGTTAATGATGTCACTCTTCTAAACTTAAATGTTTGTTTTGCACAAGTAAAAAACAGCTTGTGGTGCTATATAAAACCGCAGCTGGAGGGAGGTGTTGTGGTGAGTGACGACAATATTAGGTACATTTAGCAGAATGGCACTGGATTTGTGTGATTTTTTGTGAAGGAAAACATCGGGAGGAAACCGGCATGTCTCAGGACCAAAAATGCGAAGACATGTGACATCTACCAACCCGTACTGTGCCCGCATTGTGGATTACGGCCCATTCCCTCTTACAGAGAGGAGGCCTGTGTCCCAGCAATGGGAACATTATAGGCTGATTATGCAAGAGCGACTCATAAAACACAGCATCATTCGAAAGAAAGTTTTTCATAGTTATCTAATGTTTCAAAACCACAACTCCCATTCAATTCGTATACAAGACTATCAAAACGTTGTCTAATCAATCAACACACACAAAATTACGCTAAAATGCACTATTTAGCTCAATATTCCATTTCTTTCACACACCAATTTAAAAAAATCTCCATAAACAATTGAAAATCAAGAATGACAGCTCAGAAGCCATTATGCTGATGCATGAGGTGTACGCTCTAATTTCCTTAAACGATGCTAATGGTCGCAGTAAGAGGGCCCAGGTCCTGCACGATGCAGGTAGCCCCTAGCCACTTATGACACTTAGCACTTTGCGGTGGGAAATATTGTCTTCACATCGATTTTATAGACAAAGGGACGAATAATGAGAGTTTGTTTTCTATTCTATTTTTAATAAATGGCAAGCAATGCCGATGTCGACTATTCTGCCAATGTCTACAGTGAGCTGGAAGAACAAGTGTGCATGAGAGAAAAAAAAAGTTTTAAACGAATAAAATTATCTGATTGATCCAGTTGATACAATGTAGATCTTGCTGGATTAGTATGGGAGAGAGGTTGTTTTGTAAGTTATTAGAGCCGTTTGACATACATATAATCAGCGGGATACAACACACTGACAATTGCCATGCCTGTCATTTTGACAATGAACAAGATTTATTGCGTTATTTACGTTGTCGAGCAGACGAATTTTTCAAACATATGAACCAATCATCATCATAATTTCAGCCGAAAGACGTCCACTGCAGGACATAGGCCTCCCCCAAGCACTTCCACTTCGACCGGTTATGTGCTTCTCGCATCCAACGGGTCCATCCATGAAACAATGGATTAGGAATATCTTCTAAAATCCTTCGGATTGTTAAGAAAGTGAGTTACGCAGTAATTGGGGTGCTGGTTTGTTTGTTGTGTTTGAGTCCTAAATAGTTTTAACTGGTCTATTTAAGTTGTAAAGAGCTTTCTTTGTTTGACTATTCTAATATAAGTCACAAGCGTGACTGCTGAACCTGAAGTTCCGGGTTTTTCCATAAAAGTTATAGTGGCATTCTGCAAACTGGATTTGTGACCCATCGACTCGCACCCTACAAATGGTATTTTGCGACTTATAAAAAAATTGTCTAAATATGGGTGTATTATGATGCTAGTGAATACTGGTATTCAGCTGCATCCCGTTAGACTGGAAGCCGAAAACGAAAACGGCACAAAAAAGCCTAACTATTCTGAAAACACAACCTTTTAGAAAAGTTAAACATTTTTACACAAATATAACGGACACAAGTCCTTTGGCAAAGCACACATTTTCATGTAATAATGTGGGAAAGCAATACGGGAAACTTGCAGCGGAAGAAACTAGTAGAGGCCGCTAATGTTGCACAGTTCCATGCCGAACATACATCCTATACCGACGTAATAGAGAGCTTCCTATTGGAAACTTAGGTGGTGCACACACTAAATGTTTTTTTATAGAACTGCCTACAGTTCTATAAAAAAAACATTCAACAACAAAAGACTGTCGTATTAGGATACGACAGATAATAGTGATAATAAGTCATCAATGATAATAAGAAAGTAAAGAAAGAAAAATTGGTTTATTTGTCACAGAAACACGTGCATACAAAAAGATAATGCGTTGGTTAGTTGATTAAATAGTATGGTTAGATTATGTCAGATCAAGATTGTACTATCGAATTAGTTAATTATAAGTTTCGATGGTAATATCGCGTGCTCGATTTTTGAAGATTTGGGAGCCTTTTTGCTAGATTTCCAACTATCTTTCGGCTATCGATTCTCTTTAAACATTTTACAAATCATTTAATTGGATCCCAAGCTCAAAGTTTTCAAGCACAAAAAGACATCTAAATTATTGATCATGATAAATACTAAGAATGCACATCAAATCAAACTATGAAAGTGGTATCCGTATCAAATCGCAGATACTGTGAAAATAACGTATACACAAACCAAAAAGAAAGAACATAAAAAGCGAATGGAAAAAAAACTATGAAAGTGGATACCTACCCTAATAGTTTCATTAACCTAGCTAAGTATACCTTGGAAGGTAATACCTAGTTCGATTTACAAATGTCAAAAAATCAAGACCAATTTCAGTCTCTATTAGCCGCCAATACATAGGTTGTAAAAAACTTCGAAAAGCCAGAAGACGTTATCAATAAACCAGTGGAAAACCAACCAATGAGCACACTTCCCAAGAAAACCAAACATGGCGGCAGATAGTACCGTGGTACCGTGGGTACTACTGGTACTAGACAAGTGTAAACTTGAGGTAAATTACATTAGCAAATTGTGTAAACTAACGCCAAATGCTGTGAGAACGTTGCCTGGGAAATGAAGAGGTTCTACAGTGCAGTTTGTGTTAAATCAATGAACATTCATTTTGATTGGTTAACAGGAAATTAATGTAGCTGTAACTATTGGGATTTTAGTAATATTTCAATAAGACACGTTAGAATTCTGTATAAACGGTGTTTACTATAGAGCACAAAAGGGCATGACATTTGTCTACACAAAAAGGTAAAAGGCAACAGCGCCACCCGTAACAGAACACGGAAACTAAATACATATTTCTACGAAGAAACTCTTTTAACAAAATATTTACAGACATCTAACTTATAACTTTATATTTATTCAACACTCCCACTTAAATTTATAAGGTAGACTTAATAATTCACTACATATGTATTTTTACTTTTAACTTACATCCTTTGTTTCAACAATTTCAGAAATCAATCACGGATTTAATCCTCAAACATTAAACATTAGCCACATTAAACATATATCATCATATTATCTCTAATAATATTTGAATTAAATAACGTAAGATTCTTTTCACAGCTGTAACGTGACCTGGACCTGGGTCATTGACATACCTGCTAACAACATTCACAGCATATGCTAAGTCAGGTCTAGATACAGATGACTAGAATAGCAATGCTCCCACTGCTTCTCTATAAGGGAAATTAATTTACATACTTTTGAAGACTCAGTTTCCAATCCCGCTGGCACCTCCATGTATATTTCCTCGGAGAGCTCACCATACAAAAAGGCCGTCTTCACATCAAATTGCTCAATCTGTAGTTCGTCTCTCGCAGCGATGCTAAGCAGCACCCTGATGGAATCATACCTGCTAGTGGGGGAAAAAGTCTCATTATAGTCCAAGCCCTTGACTTGTGTGAATCCTCGTGCTTTGGATCGTACTATTTCTCCATCTTTATTCTTCTTTAAAGTGAACATCCACTTACAAGAAACAGGCTTCTTCTCAGTTCGATCAGTCAGTATCCAAGTTTGATTTTCTTCGTGTGACTGAAGCTCTTCAGCCACAGCTTTCTTCCATAGATGAGAATTTGGACTATTCATCACTTCTTCATAAGTATTAGGTACTTCCAACTCTGTAAAATTAGCTTCTAACTTATTATGTCGACGAGGACGTAACGTGATGTTTCTCTGTTCCTCCTGTTCGAAATGTATACCTTTTGGAGGGATATAACTTTCATCTATATCTTCTAAACTCTTCATGCTATCGTCTGAAGAAATCTCTTCAGGTACATCGCGTTGATCTTGAAACTCACGCCGTGAGGTAGACACTGTAGAATGTTCTTTTTCTTCTTGTTCAACTCTTATTTCTACAAAACTTTGTTTTTCTTCTGGTGTACTACATTCATCAAACTTCACGTCCCGCGATATTGTAATCTTCCTGGTATTTTGATCATACAATCTATAATTACCATGGTCATATCCAACTAACAACATCTTCACACTTTTCTTGGCAAGCTTCCTTCGCTTTTCTTTTGGAACATGTACATAACCAATGGATCCAAATATTCTGATATGTTGTAAGTTCGGTTTTACTCCATGCCACAGTTCAAATGGCGTAACATCTCCCGTCTGGCTTGATGTATTTCTATTCAACAAATATACTGCACAGTTGACAGCTTCTGCCCACAAGTTTAAGGGAATGTCCTTTGCATATAACATAGTTCTTGCAGTTTCCATGATAGAACGCATCTCTCTCTCTGCTCTCCCATTCTGTTGTGGGGTATACGGGGCAGTACGTTCATGGGTTATTCCGCTTTTCTCCAGAAATGATGTAAATTCTTGGTTCACATATTCACAACCATTATCTGTATGTAGTATGTGCAAATCACGTTGAAATCTGTTCTTCACAATTGCATTGTACTTCAGAAAACATTGAAATACTTCACTCTTATGTTTCATGAAGTAAACATGGCGATAACTTGTGGCTCCATCTTTGAACAAAACAAAGTACTTCATACCCGACACAGAAGGTTCTTCTATAGGACCGCACACATCGCTGTACACAATTTCACCAGGCTGTGTTGGACCTCGGGTAGATTTCATGAAGGGGCGTCTTGCTTGCTTCCCATATTGGCACGCTTCACAAACAAAATTCTGATTTCCACTCAATTTAACTGGAATCGCACCATTCTTACACATATTTTGAAGTTCCTTGAAATTCAAATGTCCTAATCTTTCATGCCAAACTTTTATATCTGTTTGCACAATATTACAATTTTCTTGTTTGACTGTTTTGACATCCAATTCATATAAATTGTTCTCTGTTAATCGTGCACTCATAACAACAACATTATTCTTCATTATCATTGCTTTTTCATTATTCTTTACTATTATATATCCTCTTCTAGTGGCAGCACCTTCAGAAAACAGATTTCTCCGTAAATCAGGTACATATAACACATGCTCAAGTTTACATCTCTCCCATGTACCATTAACTTGTTTATCCATCAGTATAGTTCCTTCACCACATACTTTGATATTCTGTTTGTTACCCAATTTAACAGAATTGTTGTATTGAGACTCGTTCAACTCACAGAAGTAGTCACGCTTGAAGGTCATGTGCATTGAGGCTCCACTATCTAGTATCCATGCCTCTTCATCATGTTCAGATGAGTAACCTTCGGCGCTGAATGCCAACATATTGTTAGGTTTCTTATCATTGTACTTTTTCTTTGGCATCCTGCAATCTCTAGCGAAATGGCCTCTTTTGTTGCAATTGTAGCATACAAATCTATGACTTGAATTTCTTTGATCATCTGAAGCATTCTGTTTATTTCCATTTCTTGATTTGGAATCTCGTTTTGACGTCACTAATGCAATCTCACTACTACTTGTATCGCTGGCAAGGCTGGCTTCTTCATCCACTAAGCGAGAAGTGAGGTTTTGAATTGTTTGACGATCTTCATCGAGTGACAACCATGCTTGTCTAAGCGAACGATATGTTGATGGTAACGTGCTTAGAATCTTTGTCATTACTGCTGTGTCACTGATCTTCTCACCAGTCTCCCGTAGCTGCTTTGCTAAGCCTTCCACCTTGGACACATGCTGTGCCATCGTATCACTGGCACTATATGAATATTGGTAGAACTTCTCATGAATTAACATTTTGTTATATTCTGATTTCTGTTCATAGATTGCTTCTAATTTTGTCATGACTTGTTTAGCAGTCTCGCAGTTTTCTATAAGAGATATTTGGTTCAAATTCATGGACGACGTTAAAATGAACATGGCCATACCATCATCTTTATCCCACTGCACTTGCGAACTGGTTTCCAAGGGTCTTGCCTTTTCTATGTTCAATCCCTTTGCTCTTAATGCACATTTTACTTGAAATTTCCATTGTTTGAAATTTCTGCCATCAAACTTCTCAATTTTCATCGCGTTCGTAACCTCCATTACGTAGACCAGTTTTACACCGGTAGTAATCTTGCTCTTAACTTGACTTTTTATTGAAATATTTACTTATCATGTGCCTGGGCCCATAACCTATTGGGATTTTAGTAATATTTCAATAAGACACGTTAGATTTCTGTATAAACGGTGTTTACTATAGAGCACAAAAGGGCATGACATTTGTCTACACAAAAAGGTAAAAGGCAACAGCGCCACCCGTAACAGAACACGGAAACTAAATACATATTTCTACGAAGAAACTCTTTTAACAAAATATTTACAGACATCTAACTTATAACTTTATATTTATTCAACAGTAACTATAAGTAATAATAAGGCAGTAAGGGACTTGAGATTGAAGGAAGCGCGGATTGTAATAAAGATGATAATGGCGAAAAAGAAAGTGAACAGTAAGATGACGGCTGACAAACATGTGTGGAAGATAAAGAAGTACTGCGCCGACACCGACTCTTAGTAAATTGGAATAAGAGCAGTAGGATGTTGAAGAAAGACTGTTGGCACTAAGTATTTGTGTGCAGTTCAGACAATACTTATAGCCGTAATGTAACTTGGGAGAGGATTTACGAGAGTCCATTTTGAGAAAGCACATCTATCCCAAATGCTGAATTTTCGTAAAAAGCAACGTAGGTATGAAAATCTTGATCAAAATCTGACCAAAATGTCGTAATTCATCTTGTACCTGATCATTACTATTTGAAACCAACGAAACAAGATTCTATGAAAACAAGGTGATGAAACCTTTTAAGTCTATCTAACATTATAACCTATAAACTGACATAACAAAAGATTCTCCACCAATTACTTCCCAACACGATTAGACCTAAACTTTTAAGGCGCTGGTGTGAATCTTGATCAGAATCTAGACTCCCATAAAGAAGGCGAGGGTCTAAGTATACTGGTGGAGTGTTGAGTCAAAAGAGATAATTTGTGTAGTTATGTGCAGGGTGTCCTGGAGAGCTAATGAGTTATAATAAGAGCCACCCAGAGAGACGAGACTCTGTGGTTACGGGAGTGTGGAGAAGGCTTTTTTATTAATTGGTACTCGTAATAAGCTGTAAAATGGTGAGCCAAATAATTTATTCATTACTATAGTCTTTAGTCATTCCATTTACCACAAGACTTGAGTTACGTCAGTTTAGACCCGAATAAAGGACGCAGAATATTCCACGAAGTTGCTGCGGTATATCCTAGGAAATATTCCATGTTATAAGTAGCATGAAACGTTTCCTCTGCTCTATAAGGCATGCTTTCTATAAAATTCATTATTCCATTTCAATAATCCTTTATTATTTTTAACATTAAAGGACTAGCACCCTAATTACGTGAGTACCGCATTTCCAAACACAATCTGAATCATTTTGAAGGATATGGCGGATCCATTGCTTGAATTATGTTCGAAAAATTTGTCTACTCAACAACGTAAATAATGCAATCAAAATTAAAGCCATTGCTACTGATAGTCTGTTACGCAATTCCCCGCCATTTTAAGTAAGTATATATCTACGCACAAAACTCCTGACAATCGATTCCACTGCTTCTGGACCCTAGAAAGAGTTTCGTATTTCGCCAATACATCTTTCAGCTCATAAAAAGACTTTCTATTCAAGCCTTTAAAAAGAAGGCAGTATTTAAAAGGTAACTTTAATATTGAACCCATAATCCCAAGTTTGCAATTCAAAAAAGCTATTCCTCAAAATATTCCATGCTAAACTGCTAACATATTCCATACTAAGGAACATGCAGGGTCGATGTGTGCGAGCAGCCAGGTCTTACGACTTCATTAGAGCGCGTCAAGCGACCAGTCACGACTGTGCCTAACCGAACAACTGTCTACCCTCACACAGGGCGAATTAAACCCTACAGTTGTAACGATAGAGTTGGATTCACAATGGAGTTTGGTTAGACTCTGACTGGGTAACGACGAGGGAATTTGAACTTTTGGTAAGATGAAGTTAGGGTGGCTTTTGGAGTGTGAGCAACAATAATGTATTTTGATCGTATTGAGATTCGAATGTACTGAGATGGAATCGCTTCCCTGAGTTGCAAGTTCGAATATGTGCACGATAATTGTTTGGTTTTGTCGCAATGTGCTATGATAGGTTTAACTTTGAGGTGAAATCTGATATATACCTGCGGATGTAGATGCTGTTAAGTTTATCTAAGTGACAATGGAGTCTACTAATCTGACCTTTTGTCTACACTCTTTATTAGGTACATTATTTTCGGAATTATCGTCCTAATTCAGCGGTCTCCTTTTCCTTACTTCATCTCAGGTCAGTCTCTAGACTCTTGCTGAGACAGTTGATTGGACAGAGAGCGACCTGACCGTGTCAGACATTCAACTTAGAGCGGATTTACATAATCAGCCTATATCCCCAATGCTGGGATAGAGGCCATCTCTCTGTGAGATGGAGTGGGCCGTAATCCACCAAACGGGCCCAGTGCGAGTCGGTAGATATCACATAATATCTTCAAATTTTTGGTTCTCGGACATGCCGGTTTCCTCACGATGTTTTTCTTCACCGTTTTGTCTGCACTCTTTGTAAGGTACTTACATTATTTTAGGATTTGCAGTGATATTTCCTTACTTTATCTAACTCAGTCTATCTTATCAGTCAGTCCCTAGGCTAGACTGAAAATCATCATCATCATCTGCCCAGCCTTTTCTCAACTATGTTGGGGTCGGCTTCCAGTCTAACCGGATGCAGCTGAATACCGGTATTTTACATGGAGCGACTGCCTATCTGACCTCCACAACCCAGTTACTGGGTAATACGATACTCCTTGGTAAGACTGGTGGCTTTCATTTTGACAGTTCAACAACATTCATTGCGTTTACAATGTTGGGTTTCGAACAAATGGAGGACGTCTATACACAACAGTGGGTGAATCAAGGCTGCCAGTGATGATGATGATGATGAAGGGGTAAAATGCGGTATTGAAGTTTGTTAGGGAAAACACGAAATCCGCGAAAAAGAAGTCGCGAGATAAGAGCTAGTAAGTCATCATCTGCCTAGCCTTTTCCCAACTATGTTGGGGTCAGCTTCCAGTCTAACCGGATGCAGCTGATTACCATGTTACATGTAGCGACTGCCTATCTGACCTCCACAGCCAAGTTAAAGAAGTCAGTTAGGCTAGACTGAAAGTACTTATTGACTGGAAAGAGACAATGACCGTATTGGATATTCACCTTACCTTACGGTGGATTTTGTAGAGTCTAGATTCTTTACCCATAATCACACTAATATTGTAAAGGCGAAAGCTTATGAGTGTGTGTTGTGTGTGTGGGTGTTTATATGTTTGTTACATCTTCACGCTCAAACGGCTGGACCAATTTTGACAAAATTTTGTATAGAGGTAGCTGACACCTTGGATAAACATGTAGGCTACTTTTTATCCCGATATTCCAACGGGGTCGACATTTACGCGGGTGAAACCGCGGGGCGCAGCGAGTTAAAAATACAATAAGAATTCATTTTCTACCGAAGACTCCAATTTAGGACATGGACGGTAACTTAAGTATATTCACTAGAAAACCTCTGTTTACAAGGTAAAAAGTGCGTAAATAAACGGTGCTTTATAATGAAAATGAAATTCCTGTTACCTGCACATATTATTATCGCAAATCATACTTTCTATCCATTAAATTTATTCAACCTGCATTTACTACTGCTGAGCCAAGACTTCCACTTTAGCTTGCTAGACTGTTAGGTATTATCTTAGAAAGATCTTCATGTTAAAGCAAGTCTAGCACTCCTGTTGACGCTATATCCCTAGTTCTATACCTATTATATTTTGAATTACCTATGAGAATTTTGTTCAACAGACAGGCAATTCTCGTAGTTTTAAGAACGTTCACAGTCCGATCTCAGGCTCAATCTGTCAAAAATACCTCTAATTTCCCTTATTTTGACAAGTTTTTGACATTTGTTTGTCGCCGAGATGAGACTGCGACTAGATTTTGAACGTTTTAAATTACGAGAATTGGCCATCTGGTGAATTTCAAGCCCATTCTTCTAAAACAAATACAAGTGAATCGTGCTATTTCAAGCAATACAAACACTCTATTCTATACAAAACGTTTCTATAAAATACTTCAAGACGCTTAGCGTGTTTGGTCGCACGTACGCCCACATACTGTCGCGCGGTTGATATCTTAATACGTGCTCTCTACGCCCGTAATTACTAATTAGATAGACCTTTTAATTAGTTTATTTCTAGATCTTTTATTTATCTTAATAGCTTGGACTGACGAAGTATACTAATTTGAAGAGAAAGAGACGATTTAAGCTGAGTAGCTTAAAAAGTATATTTCTTTAAAAAAAAGGCATAATAAGCCTATAAAGTCCCCACTGCTGGGACACACGCCTCCCCTCAATGAGAGGAAGTGAGCCGTAATCCACCATACGGGACCAGTGCGGGTTGGTAGATGTCACATGTCTTCGAAGTTTTGGTTCTAGGACGCACGGTTTACTCACGATGGTTTCCTTCACCGTTTTGAGAGCAGTGGTGATGAAAGAATGTACACAAAGTAAAGCGTCTGTCTGGGTTCGAACCTACGACCTAAAACTCACAAGTCGCAGCCGTTACCACTGAGCCACCACTGCTCTCAAGAGGCGATAAATATCAATTTCAATCAAGTGTCGTTCGTACCCAATAAGTCATAACTAATCATACGTTATGATGGTCTCAATATGTCAATGCTTAATGCATCTAGCATCCATACCATAGTCATTTTCATCGGGAGGTACAGTCAGCAATTATTTTACCATGCCATCAATAGGTGCTTTCGTATGTGGCGTTATAGTAGTTAATCTCACGCTGACGTAACATACAGGATTATAGAGTCAAATAAAATATCAATATCAAAACACGATGTCATAAAAAATTATGATTTTTGAAGTTAAAACTTCTTTAGGCGCGTTGGGCATTTTTTGAGATGGAAAAAACCATTCAACTCGTGACACTGTTACCGACACCGCGCTATATTCGGATGTGTTCGGCTGTCCTCGGGTGTACTCGGTTTTAATGTATTTCCGATATGTCAGTGAGTGATAGCAAAGTATTCTGTTTGTGTTTTGTTTATATAGGTAACGATTCAAAAAATACATACGTAATAGTTCAAGTTTTCACTTCTGTCGGCACTCCCGGAGAGCCTCCTTTTTTTTGAAGTCGGTAAACATGTTTATGTTTACCGACTTATCCGGTCCGGACTGACCGGTTATCAATTCGACACGTATGTATGTAATATTGTTGGAACTGCAATATATTCACATATGACAATCTATTAGGGCTTCCAAACAAATATACAACATTTTATAGATGTATGTATGTATGTATGTTTGTCCACGCATTTGTCCGCAACTATTTATCAGATCGTGACCATTTTTTTATTGGCTTACATTAACTTCAACTTAGGTAACCATGCAAGTTTCATCAAAATCGATTCAGTCATTTTCAAGATATGGACTAATACGTGTAAGTGTGACGGCCTGGCTTATTGATACGAGCTACGGGTGTAGTGTGTCAAAGGGAAAAAAACATCTCAAAACTTTGGTCAAATTCTAGTGCAATATTTATAACAAAACTATTACCTACTTATTACAAACAAATATTCCAGTTTTTACTTAAAACTAAAAATTACGAAATAAACAAGTAGGTAATAAAAAAAAAATTAAATCGACTTCAAAAAGAAATTAACTCGAAATTATGAAATAACTTTAATTTCGGAAGTCGGTGACTAAAACTAAAATTAAAATACAGATTAAAGTTATTTCATAATTTTGAGTTAATTTCTTTTTGGAGTCAATTTTTTAAATTTTTTATTAGGTACTTTATTTCTTTGATCATGTTTAGATATTCATACCCTAATACATCGTCTGCAGAGTTTCGCTAGCTAATTCAATTTGAAAAATCAAAATTTGATTTATAACAATAGAAATTTAATTGTGTCTCATTAGCCACAGTTGTACTAATGTGTTTTATTAAAAATTACATCGCGTACACGCGGCGTGTCTGTTGCGTCTGCGAGGCGTAATACATTCGTCGAGCGCCTACGCTGGATGCGCAGCGTCTCTATAAAACAAACAATCAATGCAATGTCCATTATTTATGATAACAGTCCGCCATTATACTTCACAAACACAACCATGTTTTCTAAAAAACTTTCTCAGAAAACACTTAAAGTCGCCACAAGCGATGTTGGCGCATTGTCGCGACGTAATAACTTAATAAGCGTCCTCTGGCGGCGGTAATTACAAATTAGATGAAGCGCGCGCTAGCACCCAGCGCACAGATCATTCTGTAGATAGCTGGGAGTTATTCTGCAAAATTTTCTCTGACGACGTTTTTTAACAATACTTATTACTTAGATACAAATGGACTTATCCAGATGTAACCGGAAAAAGTAGGTGGAAAATTAAGGAAACTTCTCGCTATTCTGAATATATTCTAACAACAGTTTTTATTTTTATTTGTTTGACTTACTCTTTGTTTTACACATATACTATGTTTTACGGTTGAACAACCTTGTGTGCATCATACAAAAATAACCAGAAATAAAACCAAAACTGAAGTCACATTTTGTTTCTTGAACAAAATAACAAAAAACATTAATTCATTTCTAACTTTACAATCGTAAAGACACTGTTCATTTTTATCTAATTTCTAAAGCAAAATTAAATGTAATTTGAATTAAATTATGTAACTTCAGAATATTGATGTACCTACAGTCACTAATAGAGATAAGTAACCAGGGTCGTCGGATAAAGTTGAAGTTTAGTAAGAAACCGATGGATGTTTCCGAGTGAAATTTAATTTGATAACTTACTTATCTCCTTTAGTGACCGTACCTACCTAGAGATATTTTATTTTAATCAAAATTAACATAAACTTAACTTGTTTACTTCATTGCAGAATAGCGCGGGGTCCTAACCCTTGAATGCGCACGTTCAAGAGAAATCCTTAATGGGTTTAACGTTCCCTAAGATGCGACTTATCGATCGGTTCACAAGTTTACCTGTTAATCTGTGCGCGGACAATATCAAGTAATTGTGTTTTCTTACTTCTCTTCACGACTTTACCTTAAGGGGTTAAGTTCGATTTAGACTTTTAAGTGATAGGTAATTAGGGATGGTTGCGAAACAAAATAATAGTGTCAACATTCATTATGTGTTTAAGTGTCGTCTGCCTGCACAATAAAGGGTTTATTTAATTGAACCTCTAAAAGCTTAATGGTCTTCTAATGATTATCGGCTTTTTTGACCCCTTTAAGAGTTAACCTTTAGGGAAAGTCGTGAAGTGAAGTTGTCGTGAGCAAATAATATTGTTAACATAGTATATGTGTTAAAATTGTATATCGCAAGCCATGCTCTACCTCCTATCCTGCCATCTGGGTCCCAAAACTTAAAATCAAAGTGACTTTTGCGCAGTCATCGTCGACGCTGTGGACAGTGGAAGTGGCGAAGGTTTGGGCCAACAAGATCTGAAATACAGTCACGAAAAAGAAGAATAGTATTTGTTGCGTCGTCGTCCTCCTGCAAAAGCTACCGAGGGGTAATAAAGATAAGTATTGATCTTCTAAAAATGTTTTGGTCTTCTAGTCACGATTGCTTTTTTTTTGTCTTCCAGTTATAAATGAGCCCCTTTTTGATTTTCTCTTTTTTTATTTTAAAGTTGGTCCCAGTAACTAACTTAGAGCACCCCGACCAAATGTATACTATTCGTCCTGCCCAACTCCACTTGAGGCGCACAATGTATTGTTTATGAGATGCTAAAGCTTGAAAGGAGACCGTGTATAGGCAAGCGTAGTGTGGGACGCCCCCCAGCTAGATGGAACGATGACCTTAAAAAGGTGGCTGGGACAGACTGGATGCGGGAGGCAGCGGACAGGGTGTTGTAGCGCAGATTGGGAGAGACCTGTCTCCAGCAGTGGACTGTGATAGGCTGGGTTGATTGAAAGCTACACAGGAGGTAAATAATAAGATGATGGCTGATGGAGATAAGCACGGAAGAAGAAGACATGCTGCTTTGACCTTAAAAATTGGATTAAGCAGAAAGAGGAGAACCATATGTGTAACCATACGCCTTCGTTGATGTCTTTTAACATCATTTGACCTTTAGTCGCCTAACCTAAACACAAAACAATTCAATAACAACCTAGAATTATCCATTCTGTATGAAAGACGTGATAGAGCATTGTCAATCACTTAGTTGTTTAATCTAAACATTCAAAATAGGTGTGGTCCAATAAGCAAATACTTTATAATTGACTGGACAAGAACAAGCAAGGTCCCTCACGATACCTATGTCTGTGGTTACGTCAGAAATCTTGATTATCTGTTTACTTAATGATCAATAAGGCATTGATGTAAGTACTTAATAAAAGGTGGAGACGACAATACAGCAATAAATTAAACTGCGTACTTATATCTAATAACGTCTGCGTCCCCAGTCTGCATACGAAAATTCAATAAAATATATCCAATAGTTTAGTCCTTACTTATAATAGCTATGAGTCAAAGATTGTCAACTCATAGTCGGCCCATCACTACTACATATTTAGTTTGTTTGAAAAAATCACTTTTTTAATTTTGAAGCTAGGAACTATCAAATAAATATTTGATAGAACTTCCAAAATATTCTTAGGCTAAGTATTGCCAGTGTTTTTATTTGTTGTCATATTGTTGTCTCCGCATCGTATACAGGTTGTTTTTTTTTACCGGTTCCAAATTTTTACAGGGTGTTTTACCCATGAATATGAACAACTTTCACTATGGGGCCAACTCTGAAATCAGGTGTTTCATACATTTTGGTCAAGTAGGTATTGAACTTTTGTATTAAACAGCAGATTTTGTTTTGTGATTTCATTCACGAAAAAAAATCAGCTGTTCAAATTTATTGGTAGAACAGCCTGTAAAAAATTTTTAACCGGTAAAAAAAATCATACCTGTATGATGGCATATCGAAGTTATTTATTTTGTAAAGGCACAAGGTTTGAGGTGGCGCGGGAAAAGAGTTCCTGGAAGGAGTTGGAGGATGCCTTTGCCCAGCAGTGGGACAGTACAACAGGCTCAAGAAAAAAAGGCATAAAGCATTCAGGTTATGCTTAGAGATTCTCTGCGTGATTGAATCAGAAACGAACGAGATCCGCCAGAGAACCAAAGTAACCGACGTAGCCCGAATTGACGTAAGTTTGGCAATTAGGCAAAGTTAAGTGGCAGTGGGCAGGGCACATTGCTCGCATAACGGTTGGCCAATGTATGGCGACCGCGTCCCGGAAGAAGTAACACAAAATTAGGGGGAATTAATTACTTTCTACAATTTTTAGGAAAATCTAATTAGCTCCCAGTATTGCCCCATAAGCCAATAGCGACAATTTAAAATCCAAAATCCCTAATTTAAATACATTAGGGAAATAGAAGAGATAAGCTTTTTTGGAAAACTAAAGCATTTGACGTAACTTAAAAAGTACCTATGTAACTCACAATTTCCTCCTTTAAAAGTTTTCCATACAGCATCAACAGCTCATTCAAATCATGCAAATTGCGCAAGAGCATAATCATTTCATTGAATAACTTCGCACGTCAAGTTAATTCGATAACATTCCAACATAAGTACATAAAGTGACCGCTATTTTTTTTATGGCGTCACCCGTGCATTCACACACACATACACACATAAATAACATACTCTCTAAGAACCTACACTATTTAGATTTGATCATCAATGACCACAACCACGCGTGATTAATCAGGACTCATCAAAACTTATTATAGACTCTATATACAAAGAGCTAAAGATGAAATTCCAATGTGACGATCTAGTGATGTTTGAACAATTGATATTTACAAATTAAAATGTTACGCCAACGTGAATTAGCTCGTAATTATCGCGTTTACGTTAAAATACTTAGAAGTAGGTAGTGTTCTGAGAATTATTATTATTGAAATTAAAACCGCAAATAATTAATATTCCTATATAATAAAAAATAGTTTTGTTCTATTATAATGGTGTCATTTTCCCGCTAATTAGTCGTGGTGCGACTTTGATGATGTCATTGTATGCAAAAATAAATGCATCGGTAGGTATGTTTTACCTACTGCGTGATGCACCGTTCATTCAACACTATCAATTTGACCTTGAGGTTATTATTCATAGGTTAACCATTTTTTTTTTTTTTTTTTTTATTTATTTATTTAATTAAAACGGTTTAAAACCAATTACAGTAATTAAATACAAAAAGATACACAAAAGAAACATGAAAGATTAAATATAAAGTCATCAAGTAAGAAAAAATAAAGTTAACAAAAAAGTTATCAACACTTTCATACATCTCTCTCACAGTACTTCTGACATGCCGACAAAATCTTCGTCCACTCGTCCACAAACAAATCGTTTGTTGGATTAAAGTCCAAGAGATCATTAAGTGCGGCCAGAGTACGTGGTACTGGTGACTTAGCACGCGCAACTGTGCGACATGTAGGCACAGCAAACAGCCTGTGCTTTCTGCCGCGGTAGTAGTTGTCTGGCACAAAGAAGCGGGCCAGCACAGCATTTAGGTCAGGCGCGTCAATAGTGCCACGGAGCGTCTTACAGGCTATGGTGAGCTGGTCTTTTGCTCGCCTTACCTCTAACGAGTTATATCCAAGGCATCCTAGTAGAAATTTAGTCGGATAGAGGTAAGGGTAATAGCCGTGTTTACGCTTATATAAAAACCTAAGGAACGCTTTTTGTACCTTTTCCAGTAAAAGCACGTAGGTACTTTCGTGCGGATTCCACACGCACGAGCTGGATTCCAATTTGCTACGTACGAGTGCATTAAATATAATTTTGATGGCATGTGCTGAGCGAAAATCGCGGCAATTACGCAAAACAAAACCCAATCTTTGGTAGGATTCCTTAGCTACCGTGGCGATGTGGTCGTGGAAGGTGAGCTTTCGGTCGAATGTGACTCCCAGATCTTTCATGGCTGATGTTTTCATGATGGTATTGTTATTTAAGTTATATTCATAATTAACTGGGTGCCGCATTCGACCGAATGTCATTGCAAAGCATTTGGAGGGGTTGAATTCCATCCTATTGTCTAAGCTCCACTTGTATATCGCATCTATGTCTTGCTGTAGTGCTAAACAGTCACTCACGGAGTTTATTTCGAGGTACAATTTTAAGTCATCAGCGTACAATAGACATTTTGCATGATGGAGAACTTGGGGAAGATCATTAACCATGATTAAAAATAATAGAGGCCCTAAAATTGAGCCCTGACTTACTCCGGAACGCGTGTGGTAGGTGCTTGATTCGTATATACCGAGCCTAACGAACTGCTGACGATCGCGTAGATAGTCTGCGAAGAAACGGAGGAGAGATGGCGCAAAACCGATTTTGCTAAGTTTCATCAGCAGCGTGTCGTTGTTAACCTTATCAAACGCCTTCCGAAAGTCGAAATACAGTACGTCTACCTGACGCCCGCGGTCCAAGCTGGAGGAGACATATTCAACCAGTGTCAGGAGATTCGTGTCAACTGACCTCTTGCTTCTGAAACCGTGCTGCTCATTACATAAATATTTGTTTACTTGCTCGTATATGGCATTATGGAGGATGTTCTCAAAGACTTTCGCCGGGGAAGATAAAATTGCGATAGGGCGGTAATCTTCAACGGAGCTTTTGTTTTGGGTTTTAGGAATAGGTGTTACTCTAGAAACTTTCCACTGAGAGGGATATGTACCGGTTTGCAAGGCTAAATTGAAAATGTGACAAAGAGGATTACTGAAGATATGTTTTGAACATTTAATGATGAAAGGGGGAATGTTATCGGGGCCTACGGAGCTGTTGGGTTTTAGTTTATTTATGCCTTTAACAATGTCTATAGGGTACAAAAGGGGTATATTAATGTAATTGCTGTCACTGGTATGGTCATCCGTACTAATGTGATCAGCATTAAGCCCCGGGGCATCAGGCAGAAAAACATTAGAGAAAAACTCAGCAAACGCCCCTGCTGCTTTAATTCCTGAAAAAGTTATACCTCTGTATGAAATGTTAGGCTCAAAACCACCTTTGGATCTTAGGCTGGAAATGTGCGACCAAAATTCACGAGGGGTAACTTTAATTTTATTCTCTATTTGTCTCATGTACGAGAGATATGCATCCGAAATACTGATCTTTAAGCTCTCCCTGAGGTCGGAAAATAACAAATACGCGCTGTCACTTTTAGTGCGTTTCCAGTTTTTATGGTGCTTTAACTTGAGCCTTAGATCTCGGATGATATCATAATTAAACCATACAGGATATCGTTTATCCGTTGATTTCTTTCTGCGTTTTTTAGGCATGCAAGTATCAAAAAAATTATAAATTATGTTGTAGAACTTATGAGTAGCTGTGTGTACATCTTTGGATTCCAAAACCTCCTCCCAAGTATTCTCGTTAGTGAGTAATAAATAAAGCTGTTCGTAATCGCATTTACCGAAGTTCCAATCCTTTGTACTGTCTATATTGCTGGGCTCAACTGAGTTTGAAAAATGACCTACATCAACTCTTACGTCAATGTGTAGTGCAGGGTGATATGCATCCAGTGGTACAATTCCCTCGGTAGCGGTTACGATTGTCTCTCGTGCACCAATGTTCTCTTGGACTAAAACAACATCTAACATACCTCCATGCGAATTCTCCACAACGTTCATCTCATTCAGACTACAATATGATACAAAATAACAATAATAATTCTTAATATTTAACGAGACACTATTTAAATTTAAGTCACCTAGTATTATAACAAGGCCTTTTAAATTATTTATGTATTCTTCCACTTTACAAAACCATCTCATGTACTCATCATCACTTGCACTAGGTTTAATATATACAACACATACGTGAACAGTTCGGCCGCACCATGTAAAATCAGCCCATAAGTCCTCACCACCGTACGTTTCAAGATCACGGCGGCGGCGCAGCACAATGGGTGCGCGCGCAGCGAGCATCACTCCACCGCACGGTGTGCTCCTGTCGCGTCGCATCACATTCCAATCCAGCACATCAAGCTACTACAATCTGTCAAATTTCTTTGATAGATTTTCAACTTTATCGCTAAAGCCTAAGGTTCAAAGTTGATTGGGAAAATTTGACAGTTTCGGGTAGCTTGATGTGCTGGCGTCTGTACCTAAGGGCTGATTTTTCTAACGCCAGATAGTTTTATCCGAGGAATAATTTTGAATTTTTGACAGTTCTTCCATACAAAATCTGTCAGACGTCAATTTTATTCCACGAATAAAAATTGTCTCTCAATTGAAATATTTGCCCTAAAACTACTTACAATAACTAATTTAATTATAATAATGATATCAGCCGGGTTATCCTGTAAAAATCTCACCGTGAAAATATAGGTGAAGTAAGCTGTCAATAGTGTCAATCCCTAGCATAAAGTGGAATGACAGCTCACTTCACCTAAGTTTCCACAGTGAGATTATTACAGAATAGACCCGTGAAGCTTGAAGTGAGCTATCATTTCTCCTGATGCTAGGGATTGACACTATTGATAGTTCACACCACCTAAATTTTTTTTGTGAATTTTTTACAGAATAGCACTACAGTTCACCTAAGTTTTTACGGAATAAATCAGCTGGTCTTTCTACCATGACCAAGTAGGAACTTAACTATTTATCTGAAAGCTCATTTTTCGGTAAAAAAAAAACTCATTTTTTGGATTTTTATAATGAAAGTTGTTCATATTCATGGGTAGAACACCCTGTTAAAATTTGGAACCGTTAAAAATAATCATCCGGTATATGCAACGCATCATGATATGTAACACCACTACAAGGCGAATTAGTTTCAACATGTGTTTCATGTTGCATTACACAGATTTGGACGGCTCTTTTGTGTTACATTTAATGTTACGTTTCACCAATATGTACCCAGCATACGACGATCGCCGACATTGTATCAATCACTAAAGCTTGACAAGATTCAATTGCATTGTTTCAACCCAAAATTGAAATTCAAAAGTGAACTGTGTAGGTAATTCAACCTTACTTACAAATCCCTACGTTCATTAAATAATCTACCAATATTATTCCAGCAAGAAACGCTTAACAAAATCCACAATCATCCATCTTGGTCTTGGGACACAGTTTTCAATTAGCAAAGTGTTAATTGTAAGCTGGGCCGCCATGTTGTTTCTGTCAAACAATGCAAACTGACTTTACATGAGTAAAGTAAGGAGCTAAGAGTCGGAGATAATATTAATTGTTTGCTGAACCCTTTCGTCATGATTTGTCGAAGTTTTAATCTTTTGGAGATATTGTAAGTCAATGTGTCAAAAAGTTGTTGAAATGTTCCTTGTGAAGAGAATATTTCGTCTTAAGGGTAGAGTTCGAGGGTCCGAAAAGTTTACAGCATGATCAGCCTAATAATGTTCCCACTGCTGGGATACAGGCCTACATATAGGCTGTAATCTACCACGCGGTCCCAGTGCGGATTTGTAGATATCACATGTCTTCGAATTTTTAGTTTTAGGACATGCCCCGGTTTCCTCGCGATGTTTTCAGAGAAATGATTTACACAAACTCGGGTCCGAACCCATGACATAGGTACAAATCGTAAGTCGAGGCCGTTACCATTGGGCCACCACTGCTCTGAAAAGTTTAAAGAACTTATAAAATCTTCATCATTAACCAATTTTATCCTAGCTGCCAACAAAACATATCCACTGCTGAATCAGCAGAGGTCCCGTAAAAGTCGTTTTTCTGTTTGATCGAGTGTCAAACTCCTTGTCGCTCATATACATCAATTGTGCCTGATAGGTAATCCGCAGTGAAGAACGTCAGAATCGTCATAAAGAAACCGTCAGAAATTGATCAACAGGTGACGTATCCAGAATGAAATCCATAAACGACGCGGTAGTCCAGTTCAAAAGAACAATAAAAAAATAAAAAGAACCCCATTCGATATTCAAAGTTCATTAATACGCCGTCAACAAAGGCCGCTAATGCTCGGCACACGTCCACAGACGGCAGCTAAAAAAGAAATTATTCTTAATTCAAAATAAATATCCCGCATTCGATTACGAAAAAGGAACGTCCATCGTCAGTCACAATGGGATCGGCTTCACGAGAGGCCGTCTCGGGCAGTCATTTAAAATATATTGAGCCGAGCGACAAAGGAGCGATTGTCCTGCTGGCTATAAACCCGAC
The DNA here is from genome assembly GCA_914767645.1 of Hydraecia micacea. Lineage (NCBI taxonomy): Eukaryota > Metazoa > Arthropoda > Insecta > Lepidoptera > Noctuidae > Hydraecia > Hydraecia micacea. The sequence continues at coordinate 6,145,796 of OU611798.1, forward strand.
GTTTTTCTACGGTGAATTAGTTGAGATTATGTTCGAATAGGGACTAATAAATCTTAGGTAGAAGCAAAGCTTGAGTGTCCATTGATTTCTTGAGAGTAGGCGTGATTGTAGATGGTAATCTTCATAAATTTTACGAGGGAAATCGATAAGTCAAAAGGTAAAAGAAAGGTGTTTTGTATGGGACACGTTCGTTTCATTTGGCTAACAATCAGCTGTTTGTGCGGCGGTTGTAGCAATTATGAGTTATGACCTGTGTCTAATAGAAATTATTGTTCCCATTCTATGGTAGGAGATAGTTTCTGCACACGTATAGGATGGTATTATGGCCAGAGTTAACGGTAAATCAAAATGAGCAAATGTTTTGATGGGTGTCGTTCCGAAATTATAAACGCTTTAGAATTTCGCAACGCGTGGGGTTAATGAATTTTGTAAACGAAGTACTTAATTTAATCTTTGAGGTAGGTAATAGATACCTACATACCTCAAAGATTAAATTACTTCGTTTGAAAACCGGCAAGATACAGGGTTATTTTAAATTAGCTAGCTAAACTCCGCAGACGCGATGAGTATCGATATCTAAACACGATAAAATTAAAAATATGTTTTTTTTTTTGGAGGTCGACGACCGCTGTTACTTGAAGTACGAGTTGAGAAAAACTGTTTCCGTAAGTTTTATAGTCTGTCTGTCTGTGAAGTTTACACAAAAAAAAACAGATTTTCTAAGCTGATATTTCAAATGACTACAATGACTGCGGTCGATGTCCCCATAAAATAAACCATCACATTATTTTATTTTTTTGATTATCATGTTTAGATATCGATAGCCATCGCGTCTGCGGAGTTTAGTTAGCCAATTTAAAATAACCCTGTATCGTGGCGGATTTTAGTAGGTTGAAAATCAAGGCTGACTTCGGAACTAAGCATCTTTTACTGAATCAACAATAATTTGTTGAAAGAAATTAAGTACAGACGCCAGCACATCAAGCTACTACAATCTGACAAATTTCTTTAATAGATTTTCGACTTTATCGCTAAAGCATAAGGTTCAAAGTTGATTGGGAAAATTTTACAGTTTCGGGTAGCTTGATGTGCTGGCGTCTGTACCTACACAATCCAAAAATCTATCTGACTTTTTCCAACCATGTTGGGGTCAGCTTCCAGTCTAACCGGATGCAGCTGAATACCACTTTTGTATATAAGTATATAAGTTTTTATGTAAGTGAGTTGTGGAGGTCAGATGACCTCCACAACTCACTTACTGGGTAACACGATACCCCTCGGTAAGACAGGTTGTCAAACTTTTGGGCTTGTGTAAACTACTCAAAACGACTGTCAAAATTTCATAATTAACCCCTTTACTTATAAACCTTACTTAAAGCTAAAAGTGCAGTGCAGTGGACTGCGATTGGCTGAGATGATTGATTGATTGACTTAAAGTTAAGTATAATGATTAGCGACTGTATAACCATACATTTTCCACGTTTAAATGTGTCTTAACTTTAAGCACGTTTATGAATAAACCCCTTAGTGTGGAATTTCTCGCCCATTCTTCTCCGTACGAATCTTCCTTTTGAAAGCGGCAACTAGAATCAACTCTAATTGATGATCAAAAGTGCCTATTTGACTATGTATTTAAAATTACAAAGACAGCCCCCTAAATTCCAGCAAAATGGACATAAGGTGATCCGTTCTTCAGAAATCTCTTCCTTCTGGTAGACAATTTGTCAATAAACCTATCAATTGCCCAAAATGGAACATACCAACGAAGTCAAACCACATCATCGCGCTTTTTTAAGCCAAGCCTGTCCAAAATGCATTTTTCTATTACAATAAAAATATTCAAAAGCACATCTATTTTGCTCCAATTAAATAATGGATTAATCATGTAAACTCTTTATTGGTAACCCATAAACAAATAGATAAAAACTTTCTTCAAATAGAATTGCGAATAAAATCCTCTGCTCTATTCCTTAAACTAAGGGCTTATTAGTCGACTCGCACGAATTTACTCGCCCAAAACGTGCGAATCGTCACTTTTAAATTATATAATTTTTTGAATAGGCGACTCGCACGAAGTTACTTTATTTGTTAATTTATGATTTTGATTTTTATGCAATTAATTCACGAAAATAGTTTTATAATATTTAACTATTATCACTTCTATGCGCTAGTGTCATTTTTTCTATACCTACTTTATTGCATACAATTCAAAATGTGCCAATTGTCTAACACATATTTCTGGAGTTGTCAACTCGTCCACAAATAAATGAACTTCGTGCGAGTCACCTATTGAAAAAATTATATAATTTAAAAGTGACGATTCGCACGTTACGGGCGAGTAAATTCGTGCGAATCGACTAATAAGCCAAACTAAGCTATCTCTATTCTTATCAAATCTCGCATTCACAATAATTACTATACATATCTTCGATTGTTTTTTTTTTCTATTCGATACAGGACCACCGTCGATTGCCGAGTTTAGGAGTGGCGATGGGAAGGCAAGCCTGGTGATTAGCATAAGTGTTGCGTCGGGGACAACAAATGTGCTTATCGCCGTCCCCGAGATTGCTCTGAACACCAACCTTAATTGCTCATCAATATTCGACCTAATAAGTTGGTATGGATACTAGAAAGTACGAGACACAAAGTAACTACAAACTACAAACCCCTTTATTTATAAACGTTGCTTTTATTTTTAGTAAAGTCACGTTTAAAAAAATTGTATGGTTCAGCAGTCGCTAATCATTACTTACCTTTAAGCTACGTTTATAAACCCCACAAAGGTTAATGTAGAAAGGACTAGAAAGTAACAAATAAAGTTTTACTAAGGAAAATAATTATTTTACACAAGCCACCAGGCAATTTGGTTGAACAACACTAACCAAATTACCTACCTTATTAAAAAAACCGACCTAAGTTTTATTTATATAATTGTACCTATGTGATTAAAAACAAGGAAAATATTCAGTTTTATAACTTTAGGTGCCAATTGCTGAAAAAATATCACACTAATATTATAAAGGCGAAAGTTTGTAAGTGTGTGTGTGTGTGTGTGTGTGTGTGTGTGTGTGTGTGTTTATGTTTGTTACTTCTTCACGCTCAAACGGCTGGACCAATTTTGATATAATTATGAATGGAGGTAGCATATAGGCTACTTTTTATCCCGATTTTCCCACGGGATCGACATTTACGCGGGTGAAACCGCGGGGCACTGCTAGTACTTATATAAATGGCCGATTCGAGAGGAATTAGAACAAAAAATATCTATATGTATTGATTATTTAGACACAATGTAAGTATTTCAAATACACCCAATTTTGAAAACAGTGTTTTTTAACGCACTTGAAAGATGTTACATTACTGTAAATTTGTTAATTATATTAGACTAGCTTTAGCCCACGTCTTCGCCCGCGTGGAGTTTGGAAATTATCCCACGGAAACTTACTACCGGGATAATAGAAAGAAAAGAAAAATAGGTTTATTTGTCACAGAAACACGTGCATACAAAAAAAATAATTCTAATAATAAGGAAAAATAAAAACCAAATATATCTATATTCACGAGCACAAAGCAGTCGACGGCTGCACGTCATGACTGTGACAAGAAGGCTTCCACTCAGCATGATGCTGTGCTATAGGGTAGCACACAGATAGTACCAAATTTCATCCAAATCCGTTCAACTAAAAGGTAACATACAGACAGACAGAGTTACATGTGACATCTACCAGCCCGCACTGGGCCCGCGCGGTGGATAACAGAGCCCACTTCCTCTTACCGAGAGGAGGCCTGTGTCCCAGCAGCGGGAAAATTATTATGTATGTTATGTCAAGAAAAATGTTTAGACTTTTTTTATTGAAAAGAGAAAGCAATAACACAGCATGTATGAAACATAATCATCAAAGGTCAAACCATAAAAATGAGGAAAAATACAAATAAGTAATAATTATGAATTTCAGAGAGAAAAAAATGAAACAAAACCAACTAACAGCTCATAAAGTTAATTAAACTATGTTCCATATTTATATCACATAATTATAGGTTGTGATTAAGAACACTTTCCTTATTATTGCCATAATTATAATTTGTACAATTATTTCAACATTTTGTACTTACAGGCACATAATACCTACTTTAACATACCTAATTGATTTTTTTTTCCCTTTAGCCTGTACTGTCCCACTGCTGGGCAAAGGCTTCCCCCATTTTCTTCCACATTTCCTTGTGCTGTGCCTTCTCCGTCCTAATTGATTACATTATTATTTTTAAGCCACAGGTCACCGCGGCTTTCATAAACTTGACAAACATCACGTAACAAGGTATTTTTAGGTAAAAATGTGTTAACACATAGCATTATACATGGTCAAATTAAATTACCCTACAAAAAACATCGTCAAATTAATTTCTCTTTTATTTTATCGTGTTTGGATATCCATACCCATCACGTCTGCAGAGTTCCGCTAGCTAAATTAAATTAACCCTGTATAGGTAAAATCTTTTTGTTCTGACTTCAAGAAGCATTTTACCAGTAAATCCCATTATTCAAAATTTAAAAACGCTCTTCGAGCCTACAATCTTCTCTCCTCTTTCAAATCTCTATCTTCTCTTCATAACTTCTTTATTTTACTTCTCTTTCTCCCTGGGTTTGATGACATTGAAGAGAGAGTGAGAGGGAGAGCCTGCGATGACTGAAAAAGTTGGACTTTGACATTTAATTTTGTTGTTCATATTGCCATGTTTTGTAATATTTTCGTGTTGAACTGTACTTCGCTATATTAGCTTAATTAGTGCATAACAATATAAATTAGTATTTGATTAACGATTGACGTCACCAACAGAGGACATTGTTTATAATAACGGTCTTTAATTTACAGTAATTTAACTAATTACCACTCATGTTGACAATTGGGTTTATGTGTAGTGTAGCAATACTCTCATGTCCTTTCACAAATTAATGTAGATAAGATTTATGGTAATAATTACGACTGTTCTCCAAAAGTCGCGAGAACAACATAGAGTAAGTACCTACTTACATAAACCCGTTAGTTTTAGAAATTATTCCTATGCGGAAAACAGCAATCTATAAAAATCCAACAAAAACAGAATAGAAATTCTACAAAATCCTCAACAAATTCGAGACAGTACTTTCGTGTAGCCGTGCCGGGTACCGTACTCCGTTCCCTTAATTAAGATGTAGGCAGAACGGCGCATGTTCGCTAACGAGTGCCTCACACATCTGCCTGTACCCTGCCTTATAACTCTTCACAGAGTAAGACAGAACAGAAGGGTAACTAAACCATCGTTACACATGATAATGGTCGTCCACTTGGCTCACTGCGCAAGAATAGGTTTACTGCCCCAATGGTCTCGTAGTAGCAAGCGCGACTGGTGAGCGTGGGGTTCTGGGTTCGATTCACAGGTCGGGCAAACTGTTATTGGGTTTTTCTATGAGGAATTTCTTAGTAACTGCCCGGTGTTTGGAAGTTGGCGCTGTGATGTCCGTGCCTCGGAAACCACGTTAAGCCGTTGGTCCTGCGCCTGATCTCTCTCCGGTCGTCCGGATTGCCGTCCCATCGGACTATGAGACTGAGGGAAGAGAGAGTGCACTTGTGACTGCGCACACACCTGTGCACTATAAGATCTTCCGCGCCGAAGGTTGTTCTCCGTTGAGATTGGCTGCCGTGGCTGAAAAACGGTCTGGATGACGTCAAGAATAGGTCTGATTTGGAAGATAGGAACGTCATCAAGTCAATCAATCAAGTCTCATCTGTTTACTGCTTAAGAATTTTGATGTTGGTTTCGGCTTATAAGTTTTCACGATGACAATGTGGCTAAGTAATAACTGCGCTAAGAGCGTAGTCAGACTAGTCAGTACGGTTGATAACACTAACACGTTGCTGCAAGACAGAGCGGAGCTAGAAAAGGCTTTGTATGATGATAATGAAGATGATGTTGTGACCTATACTCCGATTGAAATAAGATTAGACATTTGCATAACCCTTTTTTACAGTCCGTTCAACGGATTTTGACTTCTATTGCGTTGGAGGCATGACAAATGACAGCTGCAGTAAACAGTTGGTATTGTAACCACTTTTTTGCTTTTAATGCCATCCTAAGCCTACGGAATAGAAGTCAAAATCGGTTAAACGGACTGTAAAAAAGGTTTATTTATATGTCTAATCTTATTCCAAATGGATTATAGTAATATTTTATTAATAATACAGACAGGCAGCGATATCGAATCGACGCGCAAACTATAACCATGAACCCAGCACATAGACCCCTAGCGTAAAAATGTTTAGTCGGTTATAAAAAAAATCTGCTCTTTCATATAAAAGTGCTATACATAGTGGTCAAAATGTATGGAACAGCAAATTCAGAATCATGTACTCACGTACTAAATCCACGGCAACAGGTGCGCATCGATGTTGTTCATTCATTGTTCGTCAGTCACATTCATAGACTAAACCTACTGACCTATCTATTGAGTGTCCCCACAAAGTTACCTCCATTACTTACCCCGTTACACCTGACGACAAACTACGACAACACAAGCGACCAAAACAAAGTCTCACAGTTCCATTGCTGGTCATATATCGAGCTATTGTCAGTGTCAGCGTACTAAACAGTCAATGGATAAGAAATTAATCGATGACTACGAACGAGTGCACGATAGTCTATGGAATGTAAGGAGGTTTTACACTACAGACTTCTTCAGAGCTAATTAAGAGAATTTCATGTAATTAGACGTAGGTTTTTACGTTGTAATGAGTACTGATAGAGGTACTATGTAAATTATCGTGGCTACGACGCAATCTATGTGTTTTTATAACATTAATCGATAAAAAAAACTGGTATTTGTACAGGAAAAAAACATGTGTAATTTTTTTAAATATTTTTTTTTCAAATATCCTCTTTAAGTAGCTACCTACTGTATAAATTGTTGCTATTGTTTTAATTTTAGCCAATTATCAAATTAGTTGGCTTAGGATTTTTAATTAAAACTAACAAATAACCAGGCACTTATACATGCAATACGAAAATTGATAAACAGTCGGATTTTTCGATTATTGGACTTCGTCGAAATGGATAAAAGATATTCTACATCCAGGCATTTACCACAATAAGAGATGAATAACCCCGTTCACCGAACGATGTACGTGGTTCTCATTCAACCCCGAATCCAATCCAACTCCTCTTAGCCTATCTTCATCAAATCGACTCAGCCTATCGCAGTCCACTGCTGGACATAGGCCTCTACCTACCAGGCTACGCCACAACACCCTGTGCTCCGTCTACCGCATCCAGTCGGTCCCAGCCATCTTTTCAAGATCGTTGATCCATCTAGCTGGGGGCGTCCTACACTACGCTTGCCGATGCGCGGTCTCCACTCCAGGACTCGTCTGCTCCACCGGCCATCGGTCTTTCGACAAACATGCCACTTCAGCTTGCTTGCTCTGCAAGTTATGTCGTTAAGTCCGGTTCTTTTCCGGATAATTTCATTTCTGAGTTTATACCTACGAAGTCAGAATATCATAATCAGCCTATAATGTTCCCACTGCTGGGACACCAGGCGTCCTCTCTTCGAGAGGGCGGAATACACAACGCGGGCCCAGTGTGGGTTCGTAGATGTCACATGTCTTCGAATTTATGGTTCTAGGACATGCCGGTTTCCTCGCGATGTTTTCCTTCGCCATTTTGAGAGCAGTGGTGATGAAATAATTTACACAAAGTAAAGGACCTACTTGGATTCGAACTCACGACCTACAACTCATAATTCAGAGCCGTTACCACTGGGCCACTACTGCTCAATCAGAATATCCCTTTAAAGAAACCATACCTAGTCTACAATCCACAGGTGCACAATAACTCATTAGACCATCATTTGTTCCTTTTACAGACTCAACACTTCTAAAGAGGCAAAGATCATACCATAATCAGCGTAAAAGAGTTTGTTTATATTCGAGTAAATCAATCGATTGAGCTCGGTCGGCGGCGCACAATAAATCGAGTCGAATCGATGCGGTGTGGTCTCGATAATCGTTAGTTAAGCATTGTCAAGTAAGGAGGCCTTTAGGGTACCGTGAGTGTTGAAGGATCGTTTTATAAGATTTATTTGTTTGGTAGAGGAAAATTTCGTGGGAAAACCGGTGCTCAATTAAACACGTAGTGGGCCTGCCTGGCAATATATTTGTATAAATATTTCACAAAAATCCCTTTAAACTAATAACTACTACAAATACTTTTAAAAATAGGTAATTAAACTATCCAGTTAATTATTTTTTTTACATAGGTGCAGAATATTGTTCGAAAACCGTAACACACATGTAAGGACCAGAAGCCACATCATGATATCAGATAGGTAGTGCCTTTTTAGAGAAAATACACAATCGCTTAATCTACAAAAAACCATGTAGCTTTTCACGTCTGTTTGGGTGACCACTCAGTTTTTCTAAACTACACAATTAATTTTCTTGCGGTTTTCACCATCATTTAGAGTATTTATTTTGGGAGGTTTATGTCTCGATTTACGTCAAGACTAAAGCCGTAAAAACTGTGCGTTGCAGGATAGAGTCGCTAGAATATAATAAGGGTAAAATGTGACTAGGTCAACCACTTGACAAAAACGTGATTTTTTTAAATCCAATCATACATTTTAGTTTTTTTACATTTAACAATAAACCATTGTCTATTTGGATACCATTTAGTTAGGGGGCATCCATTAATTACGTGAGGCGTTTAGGGGTCAAGCTGATTCTCATCCAATCTCACGTGGGGGAGAGGGGGGTTTCTGGCAAGTATCACGTTTTTTTTTCCGCAAGAAACAGTGTAAAATTGCAAAAAATCTAGTTTGAATTGAGTCTTAACTAGTGTTAAATGAAAATTATTAAACAATTTTTTTTTTATAAATCTAACGCAATGAAGCGTAGATTAGTATTTACACTGAAAATATGCATTTTGAACAATCTGACGTGAGATTAGAGGGTGGGGGGAGCTGATCGAGCCAAATCTCACGATATCTCACAAAGGGGGGAGAGGGTATCCAAAAATCGCCAAAATCACCTCACGTAATTAATGGACGCCCCCTACCTGTAACAAGCGTGTAGCCATAACATGCCCACTTATTGTTATAGTTATTAAAGGGATCTATATATACCTAGTAAATTAAAGTCGCTTTCCGTGTCTTGTCTGTGTGACCACGTTGTTCTTCTAAACTACGCAACTGATTTTGATGCGGTTTTCACTATCATTTAGATAATTTATTCCAGAAGGTTTGTATATGTATATTAAATTAATATTAATCTTACATATAATAAAAAAAACGAACCAGGAAGAGGTGGCGAGATGACTTAGACGCGTACCGCAAGGATTGGACTGGGGATGCCCGGGAGGATTTGGGGGAGGTCTTTGCTCAGCAGTGGGACAGCCTAAGTAAATAATAATAAAGAAATCTCGATGTTTTATTAAGTCGTAAAAACCGTGCGAAACAGGGGCGGTCGCTAGTTATAAATACTCCGAGTCCAGATAACCAAACAATCTAAGGATAAAATAATAAATTATCACGTACGGAACCTCGTGTTCAAACACGTGCACTTCACAGATGAAAATAATATGTTAAAATTAAAAAGATTCATTAATCGTGGTTGCTCCAACGAAGCGATGATTAGATGGTTATTGAAATGTTAGAAATAATTTATTTATAATGACGGGGATAAAGACCCACACGCCGAGAGATGAAAACGTAAACTGTTGAGATTGTAGATAATGCTAAGAATTTATGAGATAGAATGGGATGAGGATGGTGGATTACTAGATAAAGATGGTGGATTACAATTTAGCAACAATAGTATGGTACGAAAGAAATAACTGATTTATGAAACTGATAACTATATCTAACTACTTATATATTTTAGTTTCTGTATAGTTTTAGTTAAGTTAGGATTTCATTTTGTTATTTTTAGTATTAGATATACATAGATATTATATTTGTATAGCCTATACTACTTATATGCATTCAATTAAAAAAAAAAAAAAATCAATAAATATCCTACAACCACACAAGAAACTACTAATGTCGTCGAAAAATTCCTCCAATTCGCTGTCGACGGGTAATGTGCCCAATTTGTGATAAAAATCATTAACATTTGTCATGTGGTTAAAATGAAATACTTATTGCAACTTTTTTAAGTGAGTGCTCGAAAAATAATTCTTTAATCATCACGTCTCTGGTAAAACTTTTGTAGGATGACCGTCTGTCAACGCAGCATCACTAGCTAGCCAAACAGTACGGTCTTACGAGTATCAGACCCAGACAATGCACATTACCCCAGGAAATCCCTGAGTTTGCAACTAAACAAGAAGAAATTCTACACGTCACGTTATTTTAAAAAAGGAACATGCCAACACTTTGAATCAAGGTGACCAAAGCCAAAAATTTTAACTTTTTAATGATTAACAGCTACAATCGCATTGCCAACGGTCACGGTACCATACAGCCTCATTAACTCCCCATTAATCTCGGGAATCACTTAACGAGGCTCAAGGATTAGCTTCCTTTGCCAAAAATGTAATAAAAAAAAGTATTTGGGTCGTTAGCGGAACGCGGCAACCCTTTTGTGGGCGAAAATTAAATATTATGAAGTACGGTCTGAGTGTTGGCGAGGGCGAATGAGCTAGGGCATTACCTTAAGCGAGGCGAACTTGTTACTTGAATGTCTGTTTTTGGAACAGTTTAAAACGTTGATGGGGGTTCTCTATGGCTAGGCCAGAGACGTAAGTAGTGTCTTGAAGTAAAGAAGAAAGAAAGAAAGAAAATATGTTTATTTGCGGTAAACATGACGCAGGGAAAAACACAAGAACAAGATGGGGGAAAATATGCGTCACATCCACGCAAAACGGCCATCGCTCAGCATAATGCTAAGACACTATCCAAGACAGAGTCTCAGCGAAAAAAAGAAAAAGAGAAGGAGAAGAAGCAAGAGAGAGAGAGAGAGTGGGAGAGTAGAAGAGGCTGCGAACAAACAAGAGTATCATGGGTCCTTGCAAGGATGAATGGACGACCTGTAGTAGGTGGTTAGGGTACAAATAATCCGGAAAACGGACTCCGGAGTTTCATGGCAGAAATTGAAAGAAATCAGCGTTCGACTAGGAGTTAGAGAAGAATATTGATGAGTTCCAAGAGGACAATATGATGCTATGATGCGAAATTCAGAGTATGGCGCACTTCTCCAGGACTTAAGTCTAGCGATGAACTGAAATATTCAGAATCTGCTTAATTATTTAGGTAAAACTTTTCGTAGATTTCATTGGGGAGCGATAAACTATAAGGACAATGTTGGAAGCAACTTTACAGAACTCACAAGGTAGCTTATCCCCGCTATCAGTAGCACAAACCCCACGGGCCATAAATATCGCTGAACACGTTAAATATTGAGGCAGTGTCGGCCGATCCGACCGACTAACCCTTTGTCGCGTTCGCCTTGTGAATGGGTGAAAAATGAGCCTACAGCCCTACAGCAAATATTAATAAGAAGTTCTATTCATGGCTCGCTCGATATAAAGTTTACGTTTCAACGACAATTTGTTATCTGGCAACACTGTCGATTTAGGATTAATAGGGTTGCTGTCATTTTCACTTAAATGGTCGCCTTTGTGGATTTTGTTACCGTTCTATTTTGTGGTGGTAATCCGAACTGGGAACGGGCTCGTCCATATATTCAAGGCCGCTCTGCGCGCTATGGCCTGGGAGAGGCCTACGTCCAGCAGTGGACTGCGATAGGCTGAGTTGATTTAATCCTAACTTTCTCTTTTGGGTTTAAAGTAGGTAGGTGCTCGTAATTTCAAAAGATTGTTGTTGTCTTATCTTATCTTTCTTTGTATATTATGCCTGAAGTCGGTTTTCATGTCTGTTGTGTGACCACGTTATTCTACTAAGCTACGCAACGGATTCTGATGCAGTTATCACCAACATTTAGAGAATTTATTCCGGAAGGATTAATCCTACTAATATTATAAATGCGAAAGTTTGTGAGGATGTTTGTTACTCTTTCACGCAAAAACTAAATAACGGATTTTGATGAAACTTTACAGTAATATAAGCTTATACATCAGAATAACACATAGGATACTTTTTATCCTGATTTTCTCCCGGGATCGACATTTACACGGGTAAACTGCGGGGCGCAGCTAGTCTAACATATAAAAAAGAAATCTCGATGTTTTGTTAAGTCGTCAAAAGCGTGCGAAGTAAGGGCGAGACGCTAGGTCCACTGCTGGACATGGCTCTTTTTTTTTATTTTCAGCAACTCTCATCCAGCTGCCACCAGCCATCCTGCGAAGATCGTCGCACAACCTAGCGCGGAACTCTAGTAACAACAAAACGTCACGATAGGTTTTCTAAAACTACAAAAATAAACTGCTATTATATTTTTCCTAATTATTTAACATTTTATAAATATTTTTGTTTTAATAAGGTAAATAGAATAAATCACTTTTACGTACATGTATCCGTCACCTTGTATTTATCATCAATATTTATATAGTATTACCTATAAATAACTTGTAACAAACCATTTTTAGTTATTTGTAATATTATATATTTTTGGACCGATGATATTATTGTATTATCTTTACAGTATACAATGGTTAATTTATGGCTTAATACCTATGTTTTTTTCCTTTTGTTGAGCTCACGTGTAGGTTATCTAATTTAAAATTAATAATGTGCAGGTATTGCTGGTAAACTCGGGAAATTCCGTAGAATGTACAGACGCCAGCACATCAACCTACTACAATCTGTCAGATTTCTGTAATAGATTTTCAACTTTATCGCTAAAGCATAAGGTTCAATGTTGATTGGGAAAATTTGACAGTTAGGTGTAGGTTGATGTGCTGGCGTCTGTACGTAAGAATGTAAATAAACACTAACCCGATAACTGCCAAATGCGTGCACTGACTGGACAGGCCCACTCAAATCTGCGGGGTAATTGCGTAAGACTTTCTCGTTGTATCTTTTTGTTTGCACGTGTTTCTGCGACAAATAAACCTATTTTTCATTTAAGTAACTACAAAGAGAAAGATTGCATTTGACTAAAATTAACCCAAACCCTTCATAAATCTAACAATTACCTCCTAAAGGGCTTCTAAAGCCCTTTTCCCGCCAACATCGTCACCCGCGCATTGATTGCAGGTAGCATGCGCACGCGCACGCGATGGCCACGGACGCAACGGTTCGTTATTGGATTTGCGCGTCGTCGGTTACCAAGTTTGAGTTATTGCTTACCTCCTGGTTATATTCGGTTGCTTTCGGTAATTGGTTGCTGGAATGCGGCGGTATGGAGTACAAAGATGAAATATTATGCGGAAGCGTAAATAGAATTTAAGGGGAAAGTAGGTACGTTAAATGAAGTCTTATATGTTATAGCAATAAGTCTATGTTTAATCTTGTCTTACATAGGGTCTATTCTAGTGTGTTTCCAATTTGTTGTTATTTCAAGTTAAGCAAATATCAACTTTATTTTAGTAGGAAGTAAGTTGATTTCAGAGTGACTAGCACTATTTAAAAAGTTATAAAAATGTTTGAAGTTGCTACAACTTTAAAATTTTTTTTCGTAAACTGAACTTTATTGTGTAAGAATGAAAGTAATTTTTCCAAATATTCATATTTGTTTACATGTTTGGCAAATAAATCGCGAACGGTGATTAAACGTTGTCTACAGCTGATTTATTCTGTAATTCTTTACAGAATAAATCGGCTTATAAGACGTTGAAACGTTAAAAAAAAATGTTTAAGCATACTTTAACTGTTAGCAACATTTTATAAGTAAAGGGGTAACTGCCGAAAAACTGTAAAAAAAATGCGTTTTCCATTTAAAAGAGGTACTTTTAATTCTCATATCTAAGTTTATCTTAACTATCTTTTTTGTCATCTTGTAAATAAAACTTAACAATAAAATTAACTAACTTATCAAGTAGGTTTTCCTGAAAAAAAAATCACTAACTACCTCATTAATAAACGGATATAATTGATACTTTAAATAACAATTCAATATCGCATTCACCAACTACTGCACTTTTTCCTTTACATTATTTTATTAAAATTTTTAGAGATACCCTATTCCATAACTAATTTCTCTAAAAACTGTAATTCTATAGTTTTTTTTTTTTTTGTTAACTTATGTTGACCCACTGCTGGGCAAAGGTCTCCCCCATAGTTAACCAATTTTCTTTATCTTGTGCTTTCTCCGGTCAATCACCAGGAACGAGTCCAAATCGTCACGCCAGCGTATCTTAGGCCCGCGTCTTTAGGCACTATGTGACGATATTATTATTAAAAATAAATGAAATACAAATGATATAAGTACACACGGCTACACATCAAGTCATCATCATAACCAGTATAAGCCGAGTTCTGATTGTACGAAAAACCTATACAATCTGAGGTCAGCTAAAACTGGACATGTATAGCTTGATGTGTAGCCGTGTGTACCAAAACAAATGATGTTATTTAGTATCAATACTAAAAATATAATAAACGGAAATACACAGTGTTCGGTAAAACACGGTTTTTAATGAGTATTTATTATGATTGTAGCGAGGTATAAATAAAGACGTACATTCCCATGTATATCGGTACTGTTTGCACAACGTGGTCGCCTAATTATATAACCTACACCGAAACAGGGATATTGGGATGATGTTTCTAGGGCTACCAAATTGCCAAGAAGATGTGCCAGGCTATGGCGATGAAACAATGGAATAGCAATGGCGATGAAACAAATAACACAAAGTTAAGCGCCTGCCTGGGTTCGAACCCACGACCTACAACTCGTAAGCGGTCGTTACCACATCAGTCTGCTCTTCACATAAAATGTTTTTCTTTGCCAAACACTGTTCCATTCAAATGAAAAAAAAAGTGGCACTCCGGGAGTGCCGACAGAAGTAAAATCTTGAACAATTACTTACGTGTGTATTTTTTGAATCGTCATATAAACAAAACACAAACAGAATACTTTGCCATCACACACTGACAATTGGAAATACATTAAAACCGAGTACCTACATCCCGAGGATAGCCAAACACATCCAAATGTAGCGCGGTGTCGGTAACAGTGTCGCGACTTCAATGGTTTTTTCCCATCTCAAAAAATGCCCAAAGCGCCTGAAGAAGTTTTCACTTAAAAGAACAACTATAATTTGCATTTCAGTAAACACAAATAACCTGTCATGTGTTAATTAAGTCTTAGGTGAGTAGCCCTAGGTAAATAATTTGTTTACTACGGTCCATGGCGTAAATTCCCATGATAATAATATTATGTTGGCTGTGGTTACTGCGGTCGCCATTGTAATTGTGAGTATAGCTGATAAGTGCTCGATTTGGCGTCCACTAGTCGCACTCGTTACTCATGATGTAATTGTGGTGAGGCTCAGTTACTGCCCGGTTTTCTTCACCGAGTTTTGCTTCACGTGGTTTAGATGATCTCATGCGAGGTTAATGTGAATGTTTTTTAACTTTAACATTCCCATTTGTCAAAAAATTATCTCTATTAAGAAGCAAAAGCGTGACTTTTTTAGTTTTAAGATCTACTTTTTAACTGAACAGCAATATGGTTGATACTGTTGCCTGACCTTGCCTTCCCGGGTCATCTTGTGTGACTTCTTTGAGGGCATCCCAACTTCTTACCAACTGAACAAAACTCGGATGACATACATAAAATATCATCACGCCTGTAATCCCAGAAGAGTTAGGCAGTTGTGAGGACACATTGACTAGAAATTAAGCATAAGATGAGAAAGAGAACACAGATACTAATATTGAGATATTCCACTCAGAGCACTGATTTCAACAGCACTTGACCGAACAGCACTGAAACAAAATTTTGAAATTTTCGGTTCGGTGGAACAGTTTTATATACAAAGCGAAAGAGTGCTCTTTCGCTATATAAGGAACTCATATTCATATTCTTTATTGTGGATCATAGGTAGGTAAACAATACATACAAAGTTCTTATACGTTAAAATATAATCAGCAGTCAATCAGAACAAAAATAATTCAATAATACATAAGTAGTTGGGTATTTACATGAAAACTTCCTAAACAGATGATAATGTTAAAAAAAATCACTCATATTCTCGGCAAGATGTAAGTTGCCATACCTAAAAACTTGATAATATTAATTAATCGTAAGAACTTATCATATCAAGGCCTGCTGTCAATAACCTATACCTATATCGGACAAGGATAGATGCTGATGTTATTTAGAAATATGGAAAAGTAATTGATTTACCTGTATTCTGTTATCACAGGTTGATAATAGCCTAGCTTTATCTACAAACGAAGAATTGGGCAGTTAGGTGAGAGTAAAAGACGAACAACAGGGAGATGAAAAGGAAGAAGATAAAGACGGAGAAAGAGAGAAAAAATCAAATGTACCTAATGACACGTGACGGACATTAAAAACGAAATTAATTGAAGATCTGTCAAATTGTTTTTCATGTGCATACCAGATGGCCAATTCCCGTAATTAAAAACGTTGAAAGTCTAGTCGCAATCTCATCTCAGCGACAATGGCCAAATCTTGTCAAAAGTGTAGGTAAATCAAAAGTAATTTTTACAGATTGAGACTAAGATCAGACTGCGAACGTTCTTAAAATTACGAGAATGGCCCCCTCTGGTCATTACATACTCGTATATGTAATGATCCGTAACCGATAAGATTTCGTGTCAACTTCTATGACAGATTGTTGTTACTATATTATTCATCGAATTACATCAGCGATCATAAGATTTGGCAGAGGTCGATCGAAAGAACTTAAGAATTAAGTAAGCAGTAATTAGCAGCACTGTTTTCGCAAATAACAATATTATCAACTGAGATTACCGTACCGATAGGATAGCGAACTACGATGATTACCAATTTTTACAATAAAGGTACCCTGGGTTCTTCATTGCCGTGTTCAATGGGAGTAGACCCATGTTAGCTATGAACTTGCTTACCTACTAGGTGAATATTTAAGTCCACATTTCCAATGACCACAATGTAATGCCCAACGCTTATCGGCCTCCAACTTCAAACAGCATCCCGATAGAGAAATACTCCCGAAAACTCCCGAAATATGTTATTTATCAAGTAAAGCAGGATGTGGCCTAGCCATGGTTCATTAATGCGGTTCCATTGACTCCTGAGGGTCGAGGGGCGTTGGCACTGACCTGTGACACGTGGCGCCATGTTTTTCCGCGTCTGTCGCTTAATTGATTTGAAGAATTTTGGATTTTAGTTGTTCGCTAGTTATGGTGGTTGCTAATTATTGTTTCGCTTTTTTGCTGGTGTTGAGATTTTGAGATGTTGGTTTATTACAAATGCTAGGTATAATGTGATATAGGTAGGTAGGTATTTGTTTAGACATGACATCATTTCTCAAACCGGAATGAGAAAGCTTATAGTGGATAAGACACAGAGTACTTTTTGATAGACTGAAAGGATAAGACAAAGTTTAAAACAGAAAACGAACTAGCAGGGGATCGAGGGGGGTGGAGGGGGGGGTTCAAGGGATCAGACAGGAATAAATCTGAAAAAGGTATACATACGATGCTATTGAGGAACTTTTTCCTCCTTTCATCAAACTTTCATTTGTTAAATATTTGGTATGTCTGAATGAATCAGGTACTCTCGTTCTATTTGCTACTAGATAGGGACTCAATACTTTATTTGCATTCTACAATGTGTACTTAGATGTTGACTTAAAATTATATGTGATCATTATGGACCCTGTCGGGCACAACAAAATAGTAGGAGAGTGAAAAACTTTTGAACTAAATCTAATATACATACTCGTAATATGTATAAAGTTAACTGTATTATTGAGCTGGGAAGAAGTGGCCCCATACACTCTTTAGAAGAGTGTATGGGGCCACTTCTTCCCAGCTAGAAAGTGGTGAAAGGTGGGCGATTTTGGGGACTGTTATAATGTAATTTTGACGTTCAAAAAGTTATGATTCTCAGCCTAATTTGAAAAAAACTACTTTTGATTTTGATTGACTCACTCTTCGATCAAGGACTCACTTATTAATTTTATTTAAAATAATTTCAGTCTTTCGTATACTTTTTTGTTTTTTCGTCTGTTCATATAAATTAGCTAAAGGTGTCAAGCTACAGAAACGCGTGATTAGCGACGAAACACATTTTTATAATTAGGGTTCCGTTTGAAGAGACCGTATTTTTTATTGGCGGTTTTTAATTTATTGCCACAGTTTTGTTTGAAAACGTTAATTTTTGCGTGCTCGTAAATTGGTTTTAATGTTGTGTAAAATTATCGGTTTACGGTTGTATTTCAGTTTTTGTCGTGTTTTCTACCCGGCCTATGTAAGTAACTAGGTAACTACTTTATTTTTTATCACACTAATTAATATTATAAAGGCGAAAGTTTGTATGTTTGTTACTTCTTCACGCACAAAACGGATTTGGATGAAATTTGGCAAACAAATAGTTTATAATGGCTGAACGGGTTTGAATTAAATTTGGCAAATCAATAGTTTATAACCAGGATTAACACATAGGATACTTTCTATCCCGATATTTCCACGGGATCGACACCTATGCGGGTGAAACCGCGCGGGGCGCTGCTAATATCAGATACTTAATAATAATAAAAATGGCAATACCTGCCTATTATTGTCCCACTGCAGGGCCTCTTCTCATGCTCCAAAAACACACCAGAAATTTAAAAGGTCCAATTATTTATTGTTTTGTTAGTCAGAAGCCTGAAAGTCTGACAACCAGTCTTACCAAGGGACTTGCTTGCAGAATTTTTACCGGAATAAAAAGTAAGAAACATATATATAATTCCAGGTTATAAACTATCCGTTCCGAAGTTTTTACTTGATTGAGTAACAAACATCCAAACTTCCATTTATAATTTACTAGCTGCGCCCCGCGGTTTCACCCGCATATGTGTCGATCCCGTGGGAATATCGGGATAAAAACTATCCTATGTCCTTCCCCGGGATGCAATCTATCTCTCTGCCAAATTTTATCGAAATCCGTTCAGTGGTTCAGGCGTAAAAAGGTAACATACAGACAGACAGAAAGAGTTACTTTCGAATTTATAATATTATAGTATGGATATGGATAATATTAGTAGTTACACAAAACGATACCTAAACAAAAACTTCGCCCAACAACATTGAAAATATCACGAGAATTATCAATAAACCGCAGGCTGCGGAAGCCAGCGGTCCTCAAACCATCATTGTCGTCATCCCAAGTAAGGTTGACACCCGCTGGCTGGGCGAGCCTCAAATAATAAACTAGCTCGGCTCAACGGTAGCACAATGCCTGATGCTCTATAAACTATAAAATATTGTCACTGGGGACAGTATACGTAAGGTTTTCAGATGCATCGATAAAGAAAAGAGAATGCATTGCTTTTTTTTTGTTATCATCATCTTCCTGTCCTTGTCCAATGTTACTTGCGGTCGACGATACCCGTTTTCTCCATTCATTCTCCCCTGTCAACCGTCCCGCTCATTCATTCCCTTTGTATGTCGAAAAAAATGATTTGCATGTAAACGTATAGTATAATAATATGCTTGTAACATGTGCATGAGACTTACGTAATTCGAACAGGAATTTATTAAAAATATAATTTTAATTACGCGTACGTTCACGAAATCCTGATAATTGCATGATACAAAGCAGGAAATAAATAAACGCCATGCATAATGCACGTGACTCAATTACGTGATGATCGATATGTGTAACGTGCTGAAACGTGTTATTACTTATACACGTGACCACATACCTACATAACCAAAACCAAATATTTAATACTCAATCGTTTATTACATTACACTATGTGTACTGAGGTGGTAACTTATAATTATATGAGAACAATATGGATCCTGTCCGGTACCTACAGGAAAATATATAGCAGATGAGAGGAAGATTTCAAAACTTATCAGTCCTCTGAACTAATTCTTAGGTATCTAATATAGGGTTTTTATAACATAATTATATAATTTACTGAACTAATAATGATTAAATAAACGAATATTTAACGACAGAATGTACCTAAGTGTTGTATGCACTTATGTTTTATCATTCAAATACTCGTTTATATACTATAAATGCAGCATTTTCTTATTTTAAAGTCTTATCCTGCTGGCTCCACAAAATATTTTATTTAAAAGAGTCTGCTTCACCACAAGTTGCCAGTATTGTGCCTTAAAAAATACACCTATTGTCTGAAATCCTCACATATACTACACCACAACAACAGATGCGTACAAAAATAAAAAAAAAACTTCAACAATAGCCCTAAGTGGAGTCAGTTACTAAATAATAAAGTTTAACGACACCTTATTAAGGATTTATTTGTTGGTACTTACGAATTATTCTATAATTTATTACAAATAACATCCAAACCAGTAACACGCGTAACAAAGCAACTTCAGTTACATTATTTTGTTATAGGATTTGATTTTAATGATGCACCATTCACCCCCGTACGGCCATTCATGCTTCTGACTTTTTTAAATATATTGGGTAATTTTTAATGGGATTCTTGTAGATTTATTTCGATTTTTATACCGATAGATGGCATTTTACGAATTTTATTAAACGTTACAGTTGAGTTTATGTTGTGAAGGTTGATGTTGTGATGTAAGACCACCTACGACCGATAAATGCCTAGCCTATACTGGTGTGTTCACTCCTAATCCAAATTTATTAAGAACACGACTGATTTCTTAATGGCCTAGCCTGTATTGGTATGTTCACTCTTAATCCTAATTTATTAAGAATGTTATCACTTTTATATATAAACTTTTTATTATTTTCTGTGAATAAAATCAACCCATCATTTATAGGGCTACTGGCTTTAAAATTTTTAAAACGTTAATCCTGTTCAACTGTAAAAGTTATGAGAAAATACATTAATTTTGTATACGATAATGGTCACAGTACTGTATATGTAACAAAAATGACAATTCAATACAAGTTATTGAAAGTACTCAAAGTATTTCATACTTCATTGGAACATACTTCATTGGAATTACTTCAAAGAAATTCTCGCTGTACAAATGTGTTATAAATAAGACGTAAAATGTACTATAATTGTCACAAAAATGGTGTGAAATTATGAATGGTAGCACTCACTCTCCAGAGACCAAACTCAACCCTTAAAACTTCAATGAATTTTACAATGTCATTATTCGCGTTAAACGTTTTTAAAAGACCCGAATACCGTCATTACAGACTATCAGACAGGCCGACGCCACAAAAATCGAGCAAATGTCAACTTTATCGGTTGAACCTTCGTTAAAGGATTCGCTATTCACGGCCCATTCATAGACTGTAAAATTCGAAATACAATTAATCATTAATTGTATCATTAGCCGTATCGTATTTACTCTTGCGACGTACCATCACTTCATTTTCTCTCTCTTTAAGTCTCATTCCAATGATTAATGATAGACAGAGATAGAATGAATGATAAATGATTTTGGAAGCGTTGAAAAGACCGCGGGCGCATGTGTTGCGCGCATTTCTCTACGACCGTCGTCAGATGTTTGGGTGTCCTATAGAATTTTAAGCGGTCATTCATAACCCGTTATTAATGATTTGTAGATTGTGTGATAATAGATTTAAGAGTGGAGCTATTAGTGAACTTAAGGCAACTGTTGGTTTCGAATAGAATTTAAGGGAAAAAAAATTTTTTTGTTACATTTCGGGGCATCCGAAACTTATGTTGGAAGAAATAGATCCGTAATGTGATTTTAACATTTTTCAAGACATAATTTTCTAAAAAGAAACCTACCACCAATCTATAAATATAATACTTCTTCGGCTTTACAAAATGACCTTTAAAGGATACATAGAAAGAACTTATAAATATTTTTGCTGTGCCCGACAGGGTCCATAATTGATTCTATTGTTTTATACTTACCACCTGTATGTGTACATTATGGATGCAATAAAGACTGAATTGAATTCAATACTTACATATTATAAATTAAAATTGCTTTTCGTGTCTATCTGAGCGACCGTACAGTTTTTCTAAATTATGCAACGGATTTTGACGCGGTTTTCAACATCATTTTTATTTTTCGAGAATTTTTTCCGGAAGGTTTATGTCTTATTATAATCCTTACATAGTACCTATACAACAAAGTCGCCAAAATGTCTGTACGCGCATAACTTCCGAATGACTGCACCAAATTGTATAATTTTTTTTGTTGTATTCGGTATTGCCAGGACAAGGTTTGTATGAAAGAAAATTTCGGAAATTCGAAAAAAAGTGCACCTGTGCGAAGCTGGGGTGGGCGGGCCGCCAGTTTAATATATAATTTTACGTACAGGGTAGCAAGGACTTCGACGCACAAATTGAAACCATGAATTTAGCATAAATGATTCTAGACCCCCTAGAGTAGAAACTTTTCATCGGTTATCAAAATAAAATCTGCTGTTTTATAGAAAAGTGCATGATCTACGCGTGAAAAAATTCAAAGCAAGGGGTTTCAGAATCATGTACTGAATCCATGGTAACAGACAGTGCGTCGATGTCCCTGCCACCCTGTATAATATTGAAATCTCGCTGTTTTGTCAAGTCGTAAAAACCGTGCGAAGTAGGGGCGGGTCACTAGTATTTTAATAAAACTTGATATCAAACACTGGCTCCCAAAATAAATTTAGGCAATCAGAACCCCGCACAATATACAGACTTATCATCTGAAATCAAATTTCGTCCCCGGAATAAATCGGAACGGACGGAAATTAAGAAAAAATCACTATGTGCCACCCTCCATATAACGTAATAACGATATGAGTTTTATGACAAATGCATTAATGAATTTAAACGAGGGTGCTGTGTTTATTGTGTGCTCCGGCTCCGTTAAACCTAGTTAAGCTTTGGTGTTATCCGCCTTAGGGATGGCGTTATGCAGGAGTAGACAATTTTATACTTAGGTTCTTTTAAAGAATGATCCACACTAGGATAGAATACTTTATAATGTAACATACAGGTTTATTCTTCATGGCAAAAGTTTTTTTTTTTACTTTATTTTCTATCTTTCTTTTTATTTATTTTAAATATGACGGTTAGTCCTTGAGGGATACAGGTGAATAAATCGCCAGCCTATAAGAAGTTAAGTAGGTACAACTTCAAATAATTAATTACTAAAACTTATATTACACACATGTCCACCACAGATCCACAGATGAGGGTTCTTGGACGGCTCAGAATTCAACTGCGTCTCCCCACAGTCAACGACCCACCATCCATCCGGCGCCGCAGCCCTGTCACCTGTGCACTTGATGACCTGATGACTGCGTCAGTGAATGCAGTTCGCGTAGCTGAATATTCCGCCAACTAGCTTCTGCCCGCGACTTCTTCCACGTCAAATTTCTTGTTACCCTGACCCATGACCTCGCATTAAAAAAATAATTAAACGCAGGGTTCAGAATCATGTACTGGAAACCATAGTAACAGGTTTTGCGTCTATGTCCTCCCTGCCACCTTGTATAATTAAATAAGTACAACCTGAATTTAGAAAAAGATAATGAAGCTCTAGTTCTTTTTATCATAAAACAATATTTCATAGAAAATGACACTAAGTGCAAACTTTTATTTTTACAAACTAATAAAATATTAAAAATGACATAGCACTTAAACACCCACGATTTGGCCATCATGTTTAAGTCGCATGTAATAAGGAGGCGACCATATTGCCTTCAACCGGGCACAAAATAATCCATACTCCAGGCTGCTACTGAGAAATGCCAGATGGAAAAACCCAATAACACTCAATCTAAACCCAGGACCTCATGCACAGCAGTAGCGCTTGCGACCACTAGACCAACGTGGAATATTAAAAATAACATAACATAATCAGCCTATAATGTTCCCACTGCTGGGACACAGGCCTCCTCTCTGTGAGAGGGAGTGGGCCGTAATCCACCACGCGGGCCCAGTGCGGGTTGGCAGATGTCAAATGTCTTCGAATTTTTGGTTCTAGGACATGCCGGATTCCTCACGATGTTTTCCTTCACTGTTTTGAAAGCAGTGGTGATGAAATAATTTACACAAAGTAAAGCGCCTGTCTGGGTTCGATCCTACGACCTACAACTCTTAAGTCGCGGCCGTTACCACTGGGCCACCACTGCTCTTCCTCCATATAAAAAATAATTACCCAAATTCTTCAATCTCACATAACACGATCCAAATCTCCCCAATCGCCGTCCCCGCACAATGATATGGAAAAATATCGTATTTAATAACTAACTAAACGGGGAGTCGAACCCGGGCTATGAGGGTGCTTTATTAAAATATGTTGGGCTACACGTATTTACATATGCTCACCACTATAGTGATCATGACGGATAGGATTACACGCTGTAATAAGGGTTTTTGTGGTTTGTAGAGCTAAGGATTTTGCTAGGTACTGACTGTTGTAAGCGGGTATAGTATTTTTATTAAAATGAAAGAGTACGTAGCATCAGCCTATAATAAGTTAATTGATAAGTCAGTGGACATTATGTTTTGGCAATGGTCAACAAATTTGAAAAACGCCCTCCCACTGCTGGGACACAGGCCTCCTCCAGAGGGAGTGAGTTGTAAATTGTAATCTACCACGCGCGGCAAGTGCGGGTTGGTAGATATCACATGTCTTCGATGTTTTGGTTCTAAGATATGCCGGTTTCCTCACGATTTTTTCCTTCACCGTTTTGAGAGCAGTGGTGATGAAAATAATTTTTAAACAAATTAAAGCGCCGGCCTGGGTTCGAACCCACGACCTACATCTCGTAAGTCGGGGCTGTTACCACTGGGCCACGACTGCTCTCCCAAATTATCATTAAGTAAGTGTAAATCTATATCATCAAAATCAATTTAAAATAATACAATAGATCTAACAATATTCAAAACTAGCAACCCTAATCACAAACAGTGAACCGAAATGCATAGTAAACAATTTATTCAATAAATTCACAATTTAATTGTCGAATCATTGAGTGTGCATTTGTCGCACAACCCTATTATTTATGTGATAGTTTATATTACACAATCACTGTACTGCGGGCCTTAGCGGGATATAGGGCTGGCAGGCAGAAAAAAAATCATGTCAGTCCTACCACTTCAGAAATGCATTATAGTATTTTTTTTTTGTTTATTTAGTATATTAATTTAATTAGTCGTTTCTTTTTAATTGGTACTGAATTTAACTAATTGTTCTATTCGCTCTCGACTTATTAACGCTAAAACCTAAAAAAATATTTTAATTGGTCTATTACTGCATGTTAAAAGATACCTACTCTATCTATAAAATATTTGCATGCTATCATTACATGGCAGAATGTGAAATTCTATGTATGTACTTAACATCTTTTATACCTACCACATTTTATGCAAATAAACGATTTTTATTTCGTTTTTTTTTTTTTCAGGAATATTGATCGGGTGAAGCTTTTGTGGCTTGAAAAACAGCGTATCACACTATCAATCTCAATCTGATCCATGTTAAAGGATATTGCTAATCCATTGCTCCAATGTTCGAAAGATGTGTCTGCTCAACAACGTAAATAACGCTATGAATGTTACTTAACTGTCAAAATGAAAGCCGTTGCCACTAATAGTGTGTTACGCAATTACCCCGCTGGCCATGTAGCTCATGTGATTTTATTTCTTGTAAAAATATACACATATCAACACAAACTAGGGATACTTTACTCCTGTATTGAAAAGAAAACACTTAGAAAATCTTATAACATATTATAATATAAAAATGCGCAGTATTTTATACTCTAATAAGAACTTAAATAAAAATGTTGATAAAAAATAGCTTTTATAGTAGAAAATAAAAAGAAAGTAAAAATAATGTTCTTTTTTAACAAACGTAATTACATTAATAACATAAAAGTTAACTACTAAGTATTGGTTCCCTCAAGCTACTTTCAAAACCGATCATGTTGCATTATTGAACACCGACAACCCTAAACCACTCGATTGTATAGGGGTGCCAAAGTGGCCTATAATAGCCCAGACATAATGTGTTTAAACGATGATCATCGCATTTGACTCGATACAACACATATAGGGTTTCTTTATTACATTTATTTCGGGAACTTTCCGTTTTATTTCCGATAGAAAGGGCTTTTTAATAATAGCCCTTTTTGATCTTTAAAAGAGTTAAGTGAAAAGCTTTTTTATTGTGTGGGTAATTTATTATGTTTTCTTAATACTGTTACTGATTTAGACCGCTTTTTTTAGTTCGGAAAAGTTCCACTGTCGAAAGCAAATTTGTTTAACCGATTTCAATAAAGAAGGTTCTATATTCGTCTGTGTGTATATTTTTGTGTATGTTCATTGATTTATCTGTGATACCTGGGCCGGTTTCCGTGATTCTTTCGAAGTAAGTGGGGTAGGCACAACAACTAAAAAATAAAAATAAAAAATTACATAAAAAAAACAACTAAATTTAAAAAAAAAACCCTACAACATGAAAAATAACTTTAATTTCGGAAGTCCGTGGCAAAACAATACAAAACTTAAGACACCGACCACACAAAAAGGCACCGACTTCCGAAATTTTAAAGTTATTTTTCACGTACTTAGTACCTACCTAGTGTTTTTTTTTAAACTGGTTGACTTTTTTTATACTTTTTCTAGGCCCAGCAATCACGGAGAAATTATGAATGTTGTAGTGTTTTTTTTTGGAATTCGGTTGTTTTTTTTTTCATTTTAAATTGTACCTATGCAACTCATTTATACTTGCAGGTAAGAATATCCATACCTATAAGAGACAAATATCCAAGACAAATACTTTAACCATCATAATATAGGTACCATCATTCGAACTTCTCTCTCGAGGGGCTCATGGCAGAATAACAGCCGCACAGTTCGACCGATCAAGGTTAAGCTACGCTTGCCGCGGTCGGTCCGTGGATGGGTGACCATTCCTTTCCTACTGAACCCCTCCGTGCCTCGGAAAGCACGTTAAGCCGTTGGTCCCGGCTGTCATTTTTCCTAGATCTTTGACAGTCGTTACTAATAGTCAGAAGCCTGAGTCTGACAACCAGTCTTACCATGGGGTATAGTATTACCTATTTAGTGGGTTGTGGAGGTCAGATAGGCAGTCGCTCCATGTAAAATACTGGTATTCAGCTGCATTCGGGTAGACTGGAAGCCGAGCCCGACCCCAATATAGTTGGGAAAAGGTAAGGTAGATGATGATTCGGACTACTGACTACTTTTTGATACTGAGATTTTTTAACTTCTCATATAGGTAACCTAACTTTATAATTACCGTTAACGTTTATTTTTTATTTATTATTTGTAAATAAACAGGGTGGCAGGGACATCGACACGTAAACAGTAACCATGTAGTCATCACATTCTAAACTCCCTAGAGTAGAAATATTTCGTCGGTTATCAAAAAAATCATCTGCTATTTCATAGAAAAGTGCAACATCTACGCGGTCAAAATGTATGGACCAGCAATTTTTTTTAAATAATCGATTATAATTAATATCCTTTTGTTTTTTTATTTATTTATATAGTTAGTCTTTTAATTTAGTACCTAGGGTAGAGATTATGAAAATAAAAAAAATAATCATATTTTTTTTTTATTAACGATCGACAAGGGATTTCAGAATCATGTATACTCTATAGGCTTAAGTAGTTAAATAAAGGTAAACAAAAAACCACGTGGCTTAGTTAACCAACTAAACGTAATACTAGTCTATTCAAATGTCATGCTACGTTACAGCTTGTACCTACTCTTCAATTTAGCAACGTTATAATTAATTAATAACTTTGCTAAATTACTAAAATAATTATTTACTATAATATAATATCTAATAACAGACGGGCAATTCTCGTAATTTTAAGAGCGTTCACAGTCTGATCTCAGTCTCAGTCTGTAAAAAATTCCTCTAATTTCCCGATTGATTTTGACATATAAAAAAAATCTTCCATATAAAACCCTCCATATTGGTGCCCAAGATACAGGCTTGCCTAGTTTGGGGCCAATGTAAAATTTCTGTAATCTTTTGAGAAATAAAGTTTTTTTTTATTATCTGTTTCTCGCCGAGATGAGAGCCTGACTAGATTTTGAACATTTTAAATTACGAAAATTGGCGTTCGGTTGTGCGTCGATATCCCATCACCCTGTATATTGTGTGTTAGTTGTTTCAAACTAACAAACACCTAATTAACTATTGTAATCAATCATTCTATCGCAATAGTAATCAAAAGCAGGAAAATTATTTATATTTTCGTTAATTATCCCGCAATAACAATGTTAATCGACAACATGGCGACCAGAATGAATAAAAACAGATATTAAAACAAAATGGAACAAATATAATTACTATTAATTACTCCCAACAGTTATTTACATAATTATTTGAATTTTTTCCTCTAATTAATTCATTCCAATTATTTTTTATCGCGTTGTACGTAATAACCAACTAATATCCTGTTCCGATAATATTCCTAAGTCAAAACATTGGATTTTATTGTAAAACTAGCTTCTGTTTGCGACTTCGTCTGCGTGAAATTTCTTGCCCCCGCGTCGCATCGCATCACCTGCCCGCGCTCTCACTTCGTTTTCGTCTAGCGATCTCTCTTCCTTTTTTTTTCTTTTTATTCAGATCCTTAAGGTCTTAGTGTGATGTTAAATAGCCTATAGCCTTCCTCAAGAATTGGGCTATCACATGCAAAAATATTTTTTCAAATCCGACTGGTAATTCCAGAGATTAACGCGTTCAAACAAATAGACTCTTCAACTTTATTATTAGTACTTACATACAGATACTGCGTAATCAATATTGAACTAAGCGACTAAATACGTAGTTTCCTGTTTTGTAACTGTAAGCACCGAAAATAGTTGAAGTATTGATTAATGAATGCTAATTTTACCAGTTTTAACAAAAGTTGATTGGAATTATGGTAAACTTTTTTCCTTGAATTGTTTTTTTACGATAAATTACCTAACGCTTTGTTTCCAAGAAGGATAGGCAGAAGTGTATCTATGTATAGTACAGACGCCAGCACATCAAGCTACCCGAAACTGTCAAATTTTCCCAATCAACTTTGAACCTTATGCTTTAGCGTTAAAGTTGAAAATCGATTAAAGAAATTTGACAGATTGTAGTAACTTGATGTGCTGGCGTCTGTACTTACACCACGGCTTACACCCACATTGAACCAGTTATATTTAAGTCCCATGTAATAGGGGACGAGCCTATTGCCATCAAACGGACACAAATCCAGACTTTAGGCTGTTACTGAGAAATTCCAGATAGAAAAAAAACTCTTTGCCCGAACTGGGAATCGAACCCAGGACCTCGTGCTCAGTGGTAGCGCGACCATTAGACCAACGAGGCAGTCACGAGACTATAAAATACCTAATCTGCGTTCACGGTATATTTGCCAAAAATGTAAACAAATAGTAGTTTATGGAAAAATAACATTAATTCCTACACTATACAGTTCAGTTTACGCTACAACTTCAAAGATTTTTATATCTTTTTCAATAGTGCTCGGCACTCTGAAATCAACTTAATGGTCATTGAAATAAAGTTGATATTTGTTTAACTTGAAAATGGGGTGACGTGTGCAACACTGCGCACTTTTACTATATGTCATATTTTTATGTGAGTCCTATCACTTGTAGTTTTCACACTATCATCGTCTTTCTCCTGCCCTTATTCCAATTTATTTGGGGTCGTCGCAACATGTCTTTTTCTTCTATAGATACTTCTCTATTAGTCGTCATCTTGGTAGTCACCCCCTTTCTAACCATATCATCATTCACACAGTCCATCCATCGTTCCTCTGGTCTTCCCCTATTTTTACAGCCGTCGACATTCATACTCAAAACTTTCCTCACGACATTTTCCTTATTCCTCCGTATAACATGTCCATACCATGACAACCGATTTCCACACAAAATTTCAGTTACCGGTGCCACTTCCAGACTTCCTTTTATGTAGTTTTCACATTTTCTATATAAATAATCGTCTAAAACGAGGGAGCAATGGTGGCCCAGTGGTAACAGCCGCGACTTACGACTTTTAGGTCGTAGGTTCACGCCCAGACAGGTGCGTTACTTTGTTTAAATTATTTCATCACCACTGCTCTCAAAACGGTGAAGGAAAACATCGCGAGCAAACCGTCATGTCCTAGAATCAAAAATTCGAATACCTACATGTGACATCTACCAACCCGCATGACGGGCTAGCGTACGGCCCACTCCCTCTCACCAAAAGGAGGCCTGTGTCCCAGAAGTGGGAACATTACAGGCTGGTTATGTAATCGTCTAAAAGTACATGGGTACAGTATTTAGGTATTGTCGCCATGAAACATTATGTATCAAAGTTTGCTACCAACATAATAATACAAATCAAACCGTCCCCAACACACAGATAGTACCTATATTAAGTAACACAGCTAATTCAAAATCGGAACATATCTCCCATAGCGTTGGTGAACGAATGTTTAATGT
The DNA here is from genome assembly GCA_914767645.1 of Hydraecia micacea. Taxonomy (NCBI): domain Eukaryota; kingdom Metazoa; phylum Arthropoda; class Insecta; order Lepidoptera; family Noctuidae; genus Hydraecia; species Hydraecia micacea. The sequence continues at coordinate 6,176,295 of OU611798.1, forward strand.
ACCAGAAGTGAGCAAATTCGTTTTTAAACGGCTATCAGCCGGTCATTATACGACTGTGAATGACGCTGATGGTACGTCACTGCTGGTTTGAGTAGGGTGGCAAGGATTTTATCTAAGTATATAATAAAGCTGAATAGTTTGTTTGAACGCGCTAACTACCAGTCGGACTTAAAAAAATGCATTTATAGCCCAATTCTTGAGGAAGGTTATAGGCTATTTAACCATATTGTGTGAGATGGCTATTTAACATCACGCTAGGTCCCTTAGCATTAAGAAAAAAGTCAGAAAGAACGCTTAGCGAAACGAAGTAATAGTGCGGGTAGGCGATGCAATCCCCGAAATTGTTCTACCTTTTACTTTACCAAGTGGAATATTGGGAAAATTTAAACTGGTAGACCTACTAAGTAAAGTAAAAATACGACATCTTAAGATTTCCTAAATAATATTTTGTTACTTTTCTTCTTTCCTCATAGTATTTTTAATGACTAACTTCTGCCCGCGACTTCGTTCGCGTGGAAGTCGTTAGACACCACAATCAACAAAAAACTGATAATATTTATAGCTTTCTATAGGTGAAAGAATTATTAAAATCGGTTAAGTATTTTTTGAGTTTATCCATTACATACAAAAAATCAAATCTTTTCTCTTTCTAATACTAGTTTAGATTTATATAAATCTCAAGGCTTACCAAATAAATACCTACATAATTATACAGCGTTAACTCACACACATTGTTTACAATTATAGATCACCAATGTAGTTGTCTAAGTTATAGAAAAGCACGGCACTAGATCGGTATTAGATCAGTGTATCGTAATTTCCATAATTTTTAGCCAGCTCACAATAAATTCATAATCACTTAACGTATTGTCACCCTAACCAGTAGTATATTAAGTACTCTTAATAATGGGACAGTTTAACAATAGGTGTACGTTTGTCATCTCACACAATAGGTCTCGCAGACTCCCAAACGCTTGTTGTTTGGACATCTGGGGTCTCTAATATCGACCCATAAAGCGTGGACACCCTACCTATTATATTTTTAGCTACGTCATTTCGCGACTTAAGAATGTGGTCTTCAGCGAATTTATCATTCATTCGTTCATTCATTCGAGTGGATGAATGGAAAAGGTACTTACAACAAATTAGAGACTATTTTTCATTTGTTATTGTGAGGGAATATGAGGATTCTGATTGATAATCGTAATATAAATGTAAGTACCTACCTATTACTTTTTTTTTTAACATAAACCACACATGAACTACTGAATATATCGTAGTCTACAGGGTGGCAGGGATATCGACGCGCAACCTGTTACCATGGATTCAGTAAATAATTCTGAACCCTCTGCGTTGCAATTGTTATAAGGTTATAAAAAAAAAAACATACATTTTAACTGCGCAAATCTATGAAACAGCAGATTTTTTTTCTATAACCGTCGCAAAATTTCTGCGCTAGAATTATGTGCTGAATGCATGGTTACAGTTTTCGCGTCGATGTCCCTACCACCCTGTATCCTTATTGCAAAAGTAAGGTACCAGCTTCTAAAAAATACATCAATAACAATCTCCAGGATTTACGAATTTCTAAATAATTATCTCAAACCTATAAAATTAAATAACTAAGTTCCATTTCCGCGTTTTACAGTACCATAAATAACGTTCAAGAATAACACCGATACACCTACTTACCACCCAATTTCCAAACTTGTAGAACATAAACTCACTAAACGAGAAACGGGCATTAAATTTGAACAGGCCAGTAATCATACGAACACTTTAAAACACCCCACCTCTAATAATTATCCACTATATCTAGACCCCCCAAATGATCATTACTTACCCCCCTTTACATAAACAATTACCCCACAAGAAGAACCAGGAAGGTCATTTTAAAACGGTCGAAGGGTAAGCTCCCCCGTTGTTGGCTACCCTATTAAGTGATGGGTAATTTAGGAATACATAAAGTACATAATAGGGTCCTTAACTTGGGCTTAATGAGGTGAAAACGGGACCGTATACCCTGTTGGTACCGCGTTAATGTTCGTTCAATCGTTCAATGTTCCAAATATAGAGCATTTGGCAATTCACATGATATTTCAAATCGATTATTCGAATCGATAATGTTGGTGTCGAGAAGTTAAGTTTAAGGGTAATCGAGATGCGAATAGATTAGCGAATTGAGAAGGTTAATTAATGGAAACGGCGATACAATGAGCTCAAGAACAAAGTAAAATTACATTCCATGAATTCTGCCAAGCTGTTCGTAATGTAGCTTTGTTTTTTTTCGTAATAAACGACCCAGGTGTTAATTTAATTAGGAAAGTACTTAAAAACGCAGTACCTACATCAACTACAATGGACGATTTAATTACAAGAGAGGTGAAAAATTAAGTGCCGTTTGCACTTAATTTTTCACGTCTCAACCCAAGCAGGCGCTTTACTTTGTGTAAATAATTTCATCACCACTGCTCTCAAAACGGTGAAGGAAAACATCGTGAGGAAACCGGTATGTCCTACAACCAAAAATTCAAGGGCATGTGACATCTACCAACCCGCACTGGGCCCGCGTGGTGGATGCCCACTCCCTCTCGAAGACAGGAGGCCTGTACCCCAGCAATGGAATCAGGCTGATTATTATGCCTATGCTTACACTTAATTGTATAAAATTCGTCTAAAGTCACACAACGAGTTTGTGAACATTCCAACCGTGTTTAAGTACCTACCCGTATCACACCAGATAACATTGAATTTAACTAAACCATTATGATATTAAACCGTCACACACAAAAACACCAACCCTTTATTTTTTCAAACAAATCTTCAACAAAAGCGTTGAAACGCCGCCGTGCAGATGTTCACAACATTTTATTACGATTTAATGCCATAAATAATTTGATTAGTCGCGTATTTATCAACTAAGGATCATCTTCATGGAAAAACGTCACCCATTCATGACCTCCCTTGCTCTAAAGACTTTTATATGGGGTCTATGGGACCCCATTGAAATGAACAACCGTTTATAAGCCACTAATGTTATCTAGACATCTTCACGGGAAAGAAGATGTCATATAAAACTGTTTTACCAAAACTTTTTGCACTTAACAATCTAAAATTTGCAGAATCTTCGCACTTAACGCTCTAAAAATAAGAACGAAATGAGAAAGTAAGGAAACAGCGTAAGTTTGTTGGATCAATAACATTTTTTTGGCGTTTTCAAAAGAATATACGTTTATCAAAAGGTGTAAAGACGTCTTTTATTGACAAAAATGTATTTTTTGCACGAATCTCTGGAGCACGCGTTGAAAATTGACTCGATCAATGCGATTTTAAAAACTGTCTGGATTATCTTGTTCTCTTTTGTATAGATAAATATTTATGGACGTGCTGTTTTAAAAAAAATATCTTTGTCGGTGTTTTAATTTTATTATACCAGCTTCTTAAGAAAAACATGGCGATATTTTTTTACCGATTCATAACATAAAAGTAAAATTGTATAACTTACATAGATTTATCATGTTAATAGATAACTGTGAAATGAAATACAAGGGCTTTTTAATTTACGATCATTTTGGGTCATCATCATCAGCCTACAACAGTCCACTGCTGGACATAGGCCACTCGAATTGCACGCCAATAGCTCTATTCTCGGCAGCTCTCATCCAACAGCTACCAGCCAATCTGCGAAGATCGTAACTCCAACTAACCTGAGGGCATCCTACCGTACGAATATTTTGGGTACCTTACGAATATTTTGGGTATAAATAAAACATATTTTAATTCATATACTTAATCATAAATTAAATGAACACACAAAAATTACTCAATCGAGCGAGAAGGCAATCCGAAAGCACTTCACTATGTAATCATAAGCCCCGGACCGCACACGTCGACAAACGAAACATACAGTAAAAGGTGCTAATGCGAAAACAAAACACGTTCCATTTTGGTAAAAACAAACATGGCGCTTAAAACGCCATAATCTCCTTTACCCGGCGCCCCGACTATTTGAAAATCGAACTAGTTACACTTCCCTATTCAAAAATTGTTACACGTTCTTTGTTCGGACAATATTTGTTGGGCGTATAATGCGACCAAATTCTGAAGACCCTCCCTTGTTTTAAAGGGCAGTTTAAAATTAACTAAATGGAAGTGTCTTCTAAAAATGGTTCGGTTAAGTGATGTGGTTAAGTGGAGACTTGATGTTTGGTTGTTTTAGGGCGCTGTTTGTTTTCGGGCTTTAAACACGACTCGTCTTAACAAGGTGGGTTTATTTTTATCTGTTCCACAACAAAGAGACTGTGGTAGCAGATTTTTTTTTGTCTTTGGACGCTGTCTACCTCCTTAAAGCTTAAGGTACATACGTATTACCTTATTCTTAGTGTTTCCATAATTCAGGCTTTGGAAAAATAATCTCAGTTTTATTCTTATGTCAATAATGTCTATAAGAATATTTACTGAAGATAAAGGCATCCTTCTTCGTAGTAGCAAATAAAGTAAAGTAGTAGTAGTAGTAGCAATCATTAGATTAGACTTTACAATCCACAAACTCCAAAAAGTCGTCAATTTTACCCCTGTTGCCGGAAAATTACCAGAAATATATAGGTACAGCCGTGCAAAAGTTCATAAAATCTGAATAGAAAAAGAAGGAACACAATAAATTAAAAGAGAAACGAATATTGCGACCGTGGGGAACGAATATACCCCACGGTATAAAAATGCCACAATAATTCAGTGAGTAGGTCCGCTGCCCTACGGATTTATTGTGCGCATTAATCATAATAAATTTGGCAATAGCAATAATGATTATTTAATAAAAATCACTTCATATTTGTAATGATATTGCGTAGATATTATTTTTGGCAATATCAATCATGACGATGATGATTAAATTAGGTGTTTTAAATTAGACTCGTGCTCGGAAAATCTGTTTATGTTAGAAAGAAATTAAATACCTACATTTATTTAGCACAGACTAAAAGACACACAATACACCAGATACATACATCAGGTCAAAACAAATAAAAAGTGAAAATTCCGATGTAAGAAATTAGCTGGAAAGTGTGCGTCACGGTTGTGCCAAAAAGGCCCAGTTCAGCAAAAATGGCAGTGGCATTTTGAATGAACACAGACGTGTTCATTCAATCAATGTTCATTAACCATCAATCTGTCAATGTTCATTATCCATTTTATATCGCCTTCATTTTTATAAGTAGTTAACTATGGAAATAAAAATGGCAATGTCGGACTATCATTATAGAGGTAATATCACAAATCGTGTCATGTCTGGGAAGCTGAACTAGACAAAACTTCTGCAGTTGTCAATGTCTAGGTCTCGTTTTAAACAATTTAATCTAGCTTTCCTTCTTCTCTTCCTTGGGATTCTAGTCTGTAATGTAGTGCATACCTATACACTTAAACAAATAAATCAATGAACGTTCCATGTTCTTTTTCGTTCAAAGAATTCAAAGATGACTTCTACTTTTGTCAAAAAAAAAACTGTTGCAATGCGAAATATAGAACAATTTCCTCAAATGATAGAAATTATCTTCAGAGATCAACAACACTGCCTTGCGTAGTTTTTGTGAAGAACCATTAGAACAGACAGACGGATACTGGTGTCATTTCTTAGGGTATTCAGCTTTCGCAGTGTTGAACTGACTAGGGAACAATGGGTATGTCGGATCCTTCATAATACAGATTAGAGATTAGATTGGTCTTAATTCTGCATACATTACCTGAAAAACTACGAGAAGAAAAGGCTAAAAGCGCTATTATCTGGAAATGACAACCACTTAGAGAGCGGAAGAAACTAATTGAAGCACTGATCAAAGAAACGATTTCATATTGCATCTATATACCTACTAATAATGAAGCTGAAGAGTTTGTTTGTTTTTTGGGATGCATGAAGAAGCCTCCTCGTGTAGCGCAGTTTGTTCCGCCAGTTACTCAACTGAACCGAGCGCTCGGCGCATCCTAGACAATCACACCCAATACCTTATTTGACTGACCAATTCTTCCCTTGCGGTGGTAGGGCTAACGCCCGCCTGGTTTGCGACTACCCTCCCACCGGAGTCCGGCGTCAAGCAGCCTGCTGTGTTTCGATGCGTGGGAGTTCCAGTGCCTTGAGCATCTTCTGGGCATGCTCGTTCCATCATAGACCTCATCCATCGCTTTCCATCAGTCATTACAGAATTGCGTTATTTGCGTTGTTAAGCAGACACATTTTTCGAACATATGGAGCAATGGATTAGAAAATGCTTCAAAATGCTTCAAATTGAGAGTAATAGTTTGTTACGCAATTAGGGTGCAGTACATATCGCGACCACTTCGTGTCTCACGTTGGTTCCGGCTGTCATTCGTAGGTACTTACGAACTGTAAAAGACTTCTCTTACAGTCGTTACGGGTAGTCGAGATGCCCAAAAGTCTGACAACCAGTCTTACCAAGGGGTATTGTGTTGTGGATGTCAGATACACCGTCGCTCCATGTAAAATATTGGTATTCAGCTGCATCCAGTTAGACTGAAAGGCGACCCCAGCGTAGTTAGGAAAAGGCTAGGAATAGGATTGACTTATTTACCCACTAGCAACACCCCGCAGTTTCACCCGCATAAGTTTCGATCCCGTGGGAATACCGGGATAAAAACTATCCTATATCCTTTCCTAGGACTAAAAACTATCTCTATACCAAATATCATCTAAATCGGTTCAGCGGTTTAAACGTGAAGAGGTAACAGACAGACACACTTTCGCATTTATAATATTAAATATGGATTTGTCCGTTTCAAACCCAATCATATCTATTTATATTTAAAGCACGGTTATTCCTGCATCGTTAGGTAAAAGACCGCAGCTTCCGTGCATTTACAGAAGTGGCAATTGTGGAATATTAAGCCAGGGAATGTTTTTATGATGACAGCGCACTGTGGGATTCATCTAAATAACGTGGACGATTTTTTTTATTTTACGTTTTTTTTTTTTTGTTATTTTTCATGTAACTTTGTTGGTTTTAAATGCTCCTTTTTACTATTTGTATTTCCCATGCGTGTCCCAAATAAAATCTTTTTGTTTCTTCCTTTCAAATTGTTTGGAAGGATTTTTGGGTGATGAATTTTATTTTGTAGATGCAAAGTCGTTTAGTTTATAGAATTCCTGGCACCTTAGAAAACTGAAACTCTTTTTTTCCCTCGTAGATTCTGAATAGGTACGATACCTACGCAGGTAATTCAAAGTTTCAGTTTTTAGATATTGGGTATTCGAGTTTTCGAGTGCACTTCAGGAACACTTCGGATATTAAGACGTAAAAAGAAATCTACAACCGGTTTTTCTCCTTTATTCTCACTACAATTATTTTAACAGATTTTTCACGTGTGGCCTGCTGTGGTCTACCAGATTTACTACTTTTTTTCAATATTTCACAATTTTCAGCTCTATTCAAAATCAATCTGAATCTGGAATCATGGAAACATAATTTAATCAATATAATGAAGATAAAAAAAACTCGAACTACATCAAATTATGTCCACGCAGTGTTACAACTGGTCCACTGTGAGCGATAGGAAGCGACGCACGTTTTATTACGTTACCGCTTTTCTATGGGACTGAAGCTACAGGCTGTTGTAACGCCAGGAAATGAATACTGATTTTATTAGATACTGATGTCGTGTTTATTAAACTTCGCCTCATTGACATAATGCTTACTTGACAAGATACCTATTTAAATTAGAATCTATAGTCAGCGAGGTAATTGCGTAACACTATCAGTAGGAACGGCTTTCATTTTGACAGTTCAACAACATCCATTGCGTTATTTAAGCACGTTGTTGAGCTGACAAATTTTTCGAACATATGAAGCAATGGATTAGCAATTTCCTTCAAAATTATTCAGATTGAGATTGATAGTGTGTTAAGTATGCAATTAGGGTGCTGGTCCAAAAGTATCTGATTTTAAAGTGTAAAACAAAACCTTTTCAAGTTAAATTATGCTCATTAAACGAAATTAGTAACACATTCATAATTATGTATTTAGAATGTTTCAAGTTTTATAACTCACCACCATCATCAGTGGTGGCCCAGTGGTTAACGGGCCCGACTTACGACTTGTAGGTCGTGAGTTCGTACTCAGGCAGGCGCTTTACTTTGTGTAAAATATTTCATCAACACTGCTCTCAAAACGGTGAAGGAAAACATCGTGAGCAAACCATGTCCTAGAACCAAAAAATTCGAAGACATGTGACATCTACCAACGTGCACTGGGCCCGCGTGGTGGATTACAGCCCACTCCCTCTCGAAGAGAGGAGGCCTGTGTCCCAGCAGTGGGAACATTAAAGGCTGATTATGTATGTATGTAACTCACTACCACTTTTTCCAACAAATAATGTTTGTAGGTACCTACAACATTACTATTTGTAAAATCAACCTTATTTGTCAAGTAACAGCCTCCCGACCAATTTTGGTCACCAAGTGGTGGCCAATCTCAACGGAGATTAGCCAGGTACGCAGGAAATATTATAGTGCACAAGTGTGTGCGTAAACACAGGTGCACTCTCTGTTCCTTTACTCTAATAGTCCGATGGGAGGGCAATCCGACACGAGCGGGGAGAGATCAGGCGCAGGACCAATGGCTTGACGTGCTTTCAGAAGTACCTACAGGCGTATCGAACCGCCAGCTTCAAAGCTTCGGACTGTTACTAAGAAATACCTAGTTAATGGGAAAATCAAATAATACTTTGCCCGACCCGGTAAGTCTCTTATTTACTTAAAAAACCTAATTAATGAATGACGCAGAGTTGGTTAAAACATGACGGCCCATTATTATGCAAAATATTTATAATTATTTTTGGTAAATAGACTATCATGGTGGGAGTTCCGCTTTATAAATCGATAAATATATTAATTTTACGTAATTCCCCAAAAAAACAAACAATGTTTCCTCTTGATAACTATAAGTAACAACTTATTATTCATAATTATAATGTTACTTTAAAGCCCGTTGTACACGACACGGTTTCTTTATGGTACGGCGAATAAACCGCGCCGTAGGAAAAACGTGTCCGTCAGTAAGCTTCCATAGTGATCCATACAACACTCACGCACGACCGTGTACTTATACACTACACATGGCTAATAACCCGTAGCTTTTCACTGCAAGAAAAACGTGTGTCTTAATGGCTTAAGGTCTGTTGTACGCGGCACGGTTTCTTAACCGCAGAATAATTATGTGAGCTTCTACTGGTTCTATGACTCGGTTCTATGGCGACAGCGCCGTGCCATAGTGCCGCTGCCGCCGTATCGTCAACAAACTTCCATAGTGATCCATACAACACTGAAGACCATGCCTACAGATGAATCTACACGATCTTCACATGATCTGACCAAGATTATGTCTGGACTTGTGACCTCTGAGTTTGTTTCGGCCTTTCTTCTCGGAGTAGTCAGTTAGGAAACGCCGACCTCATATACTAGCTTATTTTTAAAGTGATTTCACGGCGAATAAACCGTAGTTTTTCACGGCAAAAAAACGTGTGAGTATAACGGGTTTTACGGTTTTTTTTATTAGTCACCTTGGAAGTCATAACAATAATATTGGAAAATACTCGTCATTAAATCAATTGATTATTTTAACGATATATTATTTGCAAATATACGATTCTAATTTGGTACCTACAGTTATTAAGGTAAAACCATGACCCATTTACAATCTCGTCCGATACTTAACATAATCAGCGTAATAATGTTCCCACTGCTGGGACACAGGCCTCCTCTCTGTGAGAGGGAGTGGGCCGTAATCCACTACGCGGGCCCAGTGCGGTTTGGTAGATGTCACATGTGTTCGAATTTTTGGTTCTAGAAGATGCCGGTTTCCTCAGGATGTTTTCCTTCACCATTTTTATGGTGATGAAATAGTTTACACAAAGTAAAGCACCTGTCTGGTTTCGAATCTACGACCGACAACTAGTGAGTCGCGGCCTTTACCAGGCCACCACTGCTCTCTCTCTCTCTCTCTCTCTCTCTCTCTCTCATCCGATACTTACTTGCATTTGGGAAAAACGGATAAACTTTTGACCATTTCTCGTTCTCAAGTGATGCATTTACCAACGACCAGCGTTTAATTTTTATTTATTTAGATGATAAAGTTGCAAAAAAGTAACACAGTGCAACCGAAAACAAGCAGTCACTTTGTGAGTTTGCACATTAAACACATTGCAACATTAAAGACTCGCTAACGACAAAACAATCACAAATAACTCCTTCATTTAATTAACAAGACCCACGAACACAGCAAACAAAGTTATAAGTATTTAGCAATGTCAATAGAGAATTGCAAATATCAAACAATATTTTTTGTAAAACCTGTTACAACCTCTTGGAATGACTTTCCTGTTGTCATCGGCACAATCCATCTGGATAACACAAAATTTGAAAGTAACCTCTGTCTGTCTGTCAGTTATCTTTTCGTCTTAATACCTAAACTAACGTGGGCCCAGTTGCCCCCTAGGTGGAATTGGTACCTGGTCCCAGTTTCGAAGTGGGACGAGTTGACCCCTAACGAAATAAGAAAAGGTGGAATTGGTCCCTGGTCCCAATTTTGAAGTGGACGAGTTGCCCCCTAACCCATCTTTTCGCGACTAAATCATTGAACTGATCGTTGTGTTTGACAGATAGAGCTATTACGCACTGTCGACTAGTCGCCGGCGACTCGGTTCCTCGGCGACCAAAACATAGACAACATCCGGCGACCAAGTGCGTAAACACCTATTTAAACTATAGCAAGTCACAGTGCGTAATAGCTCATAGGTAGCCTGGGACCTGAGACCTGAAGAAGGACATAAGCAACTTTTCATCCTGGACATTGTATTATTTGATTGCCCGGTTGATCTCGTGGTTGCGGTGACTGCCATGCGTGGATTCCTGTGTTCGAATGCCAGGTCGAGTAAAGTGTTGGAGTGTTCCATTAGGAATTTCTTCTTAGTTTGGAACTTGGCGGTGTGTACCCCGTACCACGTTAAGCCGTTGGTCCTGCGCATGAACCCTTTCCGGGCATGCCGGATTGCTTGACGTCCCATCAGACTATGAGAGTAAGGGAAGAGAGAGTGCACCTGTGTCTACACACACTTGTGCACTACGACTCCTGCGCCGAAAGCTACTTAGTCTCTGTTGAGATTGGCCGCCATTATCGAAATACGGACTGGAGGACTATTATTATTTTTATTAAAAAATTACAAGCAGACGAAATCGCGGGCTAGTCTAATGTATAATTCATTCGTCTATAATTTTCTCTACTAAATCGGTATCAGTTTTTCTTCCAATATGGATGCAAGAAAGACAAATTCACATTTTAATAGTTCCTTTGTGCAGACCAATCGTAAAACAGTCCTGGTGACAAGGCAATCACTTTTACAACCGTTCATCAAGATCCAATTGAGTTGATAGATGAATCGTGAACTTGGATTTTCCTCTTTAACTCTATAACCTTTTTAACACTTTTTGGCTTTGATATTAAACCCTTACAACCATAAAGAATCTCGAGAAATCCTAGCATCAAACATCAACTAAACATATTTTCCCAAATAAAACCTCCATCTGAAAGACAGCCTCCTGTATCAGCACAGAAAAAGCGGCAAACTGAAAACTCATTTCGCGGAGTAATGGCCGGTCCCCTACTTACTATCGTTGTCATCGCCGACTTTTTAATAAAAAAAAAAACGCCGAGAATCCCTCATCTCTAAATTGTCCGCTCCTCTTGGGAATATGAAGTCATTATTTAAAAAGATTGCTTCTTTTCGCGTATTATTTCTGCGTAAATTTTACTTAAGCCCGGCTCTCGAGTACGGGAAACTGACTGAATATCAACATTTTATTACGTACCCCGTAGGTTTGCTTTTCGACTTATTTATGGTAATAGAAACGTTAATTAAGAACGTCTTAAATTATTTAGTGAAGGTGTTTTTTTTTTTGTTTTCGGTGAGGGATAATTTTATTCGCCATTTTGGATTTTTTTGTTATCTGAACCACTCAATCTGTTTGTTCTAAATTTGAAATAACTTTAGTTATGAATCGAGAAAATCTTTCGAATAACCCTGTACAATAATTTATGAAAAAACATAATAATCCATAAAGAATGTTTTTTTTAAAGGAGCATTTAAAACTAGCAAAATTATATTAAAAATACCAACAAAAAATCCATAAGTATCTATTTATTACAGTAAAAACTAGCTACCTAGGGTATCTGAGGTTTTGGGTTATTTCAGTTACCTACACCTTGTAAACGTACACATTTTACAATTTTCATAATATTCTAAGCAGTACACCTACTTGATTATATTTATGTTGAAAATAGGTCATGTGTGTTTGGTCTTTTTGCATTATAATTTTTGATTCCTGTTATTTATGGTTTTAAGGTGTATTTTTCTTTCTTACTTTTCTTTCTTTCATGGAAGTACTCATTACCCACAAAAAAAAACAAAAAACGAACTCTAAGCGAAGCAAAGTAAATAGATATAACTCTATGGCTTCTGATTAATTTACAGGACAACACCAACTTATAATTGAATTTGACTGTTATAAAGAATCTCGGCTATAGCCCCAAATTGCCTGATAAACGGAGATAGGGAGCGCCCTATGCCATTGACTCCTAATGGCAGCCGACTGAGGGGTTCGACAATACTCCTATGTCTATTTATACAAGGATATTTGACAAAAGAAGCATGTTTGGTTATTACAAAAATATGTGACTGCAGTTTTATAAATAACTAGCAGCGCCCCGCGGATTCACCCGCATAAGTTTCGATCCCGTTAGAATATCGGGATAAAAACTGTCCTATGCATAGAATTAATAGGCTTAGAACCGCAGTAGTCGCACGCAAAGTGAAGCCATTTCAAGTTAGCCTTTTAAGGCTACGTACGACTTTCGGCGCATCAGTACTCAAGACCAAGTACCTACTACTGTAAAGAGCTCCCGCATTTTCGCAAAAAAATGACGTACTGTGCAGTGAAAGGGTGTCACAACTCATCACATAATCATGAAAAACGTTTAAAGATACCATTTCACGGGTAATTACAGCCTAGCATCTTATATTTTTGTATAAAACATTCGTCAAAACAAAATAATAAATCGTAAATTTGACAGCCGCCATTACAATGAAAATGTTGCTAGGCTTGGGAAAATATTTTACCCCATTTTTTGTTATTATAATTATGTAGTGCCTATAATCCCAATCCACATCTATGTAGGTATTTTTATTGCCAAATATTATTACGGTTCCCAGTCGCCGCGCTAAGGTAGCGAAATTCAAATTTTCTAACGTTTTTTTGCAATTTGCTGGACAGTATTAAGTTGTACGTTGATTAAAATATGATTCGCGACCGTAATAAATATGTATTTACAGAATTATAATCATTAGAATCAGTAAAACAACTTGTTAAGTTAGTATAATCCTAAAATGTCAAGATTTCATGAAATAGTCATTCAGTAGGATTACTTACATTTTCCCCACATGGTGGGGAAAATGAAATTTACTTGCAACATTATTATTTGCTTGTGTGCGTGTCGTCGAACGTAATTACGTGCCGCTTAGGCACACATTCATTGTGTTGTTGCTTCAATTTTGAACGGAATTTTGAATGAAACTATCACTCTAAGTCTAATTACTCTAAGGTCCTATGTCCTTTCCCGGGACTCAAACTATCTCTATACCAAATTTCATCTAAATCGGCAATTCACAAAAAAATACAGAAACACATTTATAATGTACATTACAATTCATTACAAGTTGCAAAATCTGTACAAAATGTAATATACCTAATCCTGTACCTTAGACTAGGTTAGCCTGTATTCTAAGAGCATAGATCGACCCGTGCGGCTGTTATTACTTAGCCAAAAGCCGCTCCAGGACCGACTCCCATTAAAAAACAAAAACTCCTGTGTAGGTAACCAATTATGCATGTACCCTATTACCTTTTCAACGTTATCTTCCAAACATCTAATCCTTAACATCTTACGTAACAGTCTCAGACAGACTGGTCGTGTGATCTCAGCGGATCTACTGAATAAAGCCCATCGTCCACGACTCTACTCAAAAGTAACGTATTACAAACTTAATTAAGTAGCCAGCGCGGTAATTGCGTAACACACTATCAGTAGCAATGGCTTTCATTTCGACAATTCAACAACATTCATTGCGTTATTTACGTTGTTCAGCAGACAAATTTTTCGAACATATGAAGCAATGGATTAGCAATATCCTTCAAAATTATTCAGATTGTGATTGATGGTGTGTTACGCAGTTAGGGGTCAGGACTCTTAAATTGACCAACAATGCATTTTTGAAGTGACAACTTCTTTAGGCGCGTTGGGCATTTTTTGAGACGGGAAAAAACCATTGAATTCGCGCCACTGTTACCGTAACGACACCGCTTCGGATGTGTTCGGCTGTCCTCGGGCTGTAGGTACCTACTCGGTTTTAATGCATATCCGATATACCAGTGAGTGATGGCAAAGTATTCTGTTTGTGTTTTGTTTTCACTTCTGTCGGCACTCCCGGAGTGCCACTATTTTTTTTTTTGTAAAAAGCTCTGCGTCTTTTTATTGTCATAAATTTTAATTTGAAACTATGATGACACCAAAATGATGCTAGTAGGCTTCGAAACCGCATCAATACTTTTTCTTTCAATCAACCAATCAACTCAGCCTATTGCGCCAGCACATCAAGCTACTACAATCTGTCAAATTTATTTAATAGATTTTCAACTTTATCGCTAAAACATAAGGATAAAAATTTATTGGGAAAATTTTACAGTTTCGTGTAGCTTGGTGGGCTGGCGTCTGTACTTTTAAGTAGCGTCGTGGACGATGGGCCTAACTCGGTAACAAGTGAGCATCAAAATCGTCTTACAGTTCATTATTGTACGTAAATAGCTCAAAAATAATCATGTTTCGGACATTAATAGCGGTAAGCTTAGGATTAAATGTGTCTGTGATGAGAGCGTATGTTTAGGTTACGTTAAGCTATGGCTACATTGTCGCGATACCGCGAACTGTACTTCGCGTGCTCTCTGTTGTACGGCGAGTGCGACAATGTAGCCGTAGCATAAGTGATAAGTAGGTAAAGTCAAGGAACTTCATTGATAAGCAAATTAACTGTTGGTAAATTCAAATCCAAACTGTAATTCTTTGTCAGTCTTATATGAAATCGCTTGAACAATACAGTAAATATTGACGTAGAGTATAAATCTGCTCAACAATCCAGTTCCCTGACTGTATTTAGTGTGTTACTAGCTCAAATAGTTAAAAAAAAAATAAAAAAGTAGTAGGTAATTGCTACGAATATCACGGCTTGTGGCTAAGTAATAACAGTCGCACGGGTCGATCGATCAGGTTAAGCTACGCTTGCCGCGGTTGGTCCATGGATGGGTGACCATCTTCACATACCAAGACCCCTCCGTGCCTCGGAAAGCACGTTAAGCCGTTGGTCCCGGCTGTCATGCGTGGATCTTTGACAGTCGTTACGGGTGCAACCAGTCTTATCAAAAGGGGTATCGTATTACCCAGTAACTGGGTTGTGGAGGTCAGATAGGCAGTCGCTCCATGTAAAATACTGTTATTCAGCTGCATCCGGTTAGACTGGAAGCCGACCCCAACATAGTTGGGAAAAAGGCTAGGCAGATTGATTGATCACGCGGTCTACCCTGCGCTGTAACGGCTACATGCTAAGAAAAAACGTAGATCTGTGTTTAATGAAACTGTTTCGCGTTTACGAAATTAAGAACAGTGGTACTGGTAGGCCAGGGCAACCGGACCCGACGAGTTGGAGCCGTTGTAGGTCGTGAGTTCGAACCCAAGCAGACACTTTACTTCGTGTAATATATTTTATCACCGCTGCTCTCGAAGTGGTGAAGGAAATCATCGTGAGGAAACCGGCATGTCCTAGAACCAAAAATTCGAAGACATGCGACATCTACCAACCCACAGTGGACACAGTTCTCCTCTCTGTGAGAGAGGGAGTGGGCCGTAATCCACCACGCGGGCCCGTGCGGATTGGAAGATGTCAGTATGTCACATGCCGGTTTCCTCACAATGTTTTCCTTCACCGCATTGAGAGCAGTGTGTAGGTAAATTATTTCAATTTACCTACACAAAGTAAAGCGCCTGACTAAGTTCGAACCTACGACCTACAACTCGTAAGTCGCGGCCTGCTCAACTAACTGCTGCACTAAGCAATAGGTACTTTAGTTTTATATGCTCCTCATTTTACTATATCTACTTACTTATTTCCTGTGCGTGACCGAAAAAAAATTGTTTTCTTTCTTTCTTTCTCTAAATTCATTTCATTTTTCTTTTTGTTATTTTTTTTTTTATATAATAAGCTTTTATATTTTTGACTGTGTTTAGTTTAGTTTGTGATCTTCCAGTACGAGTCGCAATAAATAGTTTTTCTTTCTATTTTGTTTCTTTCTTTAAATTAAAGCCAAATCTAACTATGTCCATCTAAAACATGGCATAGCATAATCTAAAAATGTTTTCGCCTTTATACTCTTTCAATTAAAGTGAACGTTAATCTCTCTGTGCTATTAAATTACATTAATTGGGTAGGGGACGAGCGTCATTAATCACACACACAAAACGACTCTATTACAATCAAATAGAGCTTAATTTTGTACAGCAAAATTAGGAGACACATCGTCTTTTGTTAATATTTGCGAATTGACAACGTCAATTTGATGTGACAAGGTTAATTCAATCTTATTTCCTGGTGATAGAGTTTAGATTAGAGCTGAGGAGGAAAGGAAATCTTTTTCGACGATGCACAATGAGATTGTAGATATCTGTGTAATACGATTAACTGTTAAGTGACATGGCGCTAATGATTTGATTCGGGATTTCTTTTTGTAATGGTGTTTAAATTGATTTTTTTTAAATATCTCGTTTAGTAAACGTCTTTTTTTGTGTTTTTTAATGAGGCTTTTAAAAATAAGTGAACCTCAAAATCATTATACAGGGTGTATTTTAAAATCTCGAATCTAAATCTCGATCGTATCATATTTCTTCGACAATCCCTAAAAATATCACCTACAACCTATCTCGAACACGAAAACGTCATAAACTCCACCGAACTCGAGTAAACCCCACAAATTAAACAAGACATGTTACTACCAACTAATTTAGTAGTGTCGAGCGGCGGCGCTTGAATCTCCGCTTCGGAACTCCCAACTGTCGCCGAACAAAACATTGAGCTGAACGTCTGCACACCTCCTTCGTCATAAACAAATCAAACATGGCCGGCCCGCCCGAGATATTAATGAGACAATGAGACATTAGCTCGCTACAAAATGCCTCCGCATTCGCGAATAATTAAATCGTAAAGTCCCCTCTACGCCGCCTACAGCACCCGTCTATTTACTCCTTTTTCATTCAACACAATAGCCGCTGCAATCCAACACGTTTGGCTCCGTTACGTCACTTTATTGTTATGCAACACACCCTAAATACAACCTTATGTGCACACAATAACGATCCAATTTGTCTACACGCGGATAATTCTATAAGGCGTATTCCGTAGAGACTATTAATTTGAGCGCGACGGACCCCGCCTACTCAATATCGCGTTTACACACATGTCGGATTGTATCGTCGTCTCGTTCGCTCCGCGCCGCTTATTAAAATTCCTCGGTCGGTAGCTGCATCTCTGTCGGCCGGGAGAGGCGGTCCGCGGCCGCGGCTTGCGCCCCAATGCTGGCGCGATTTTCACCGCGCTTCCACGCGAATCATTACACGGAGATATCGCTCGTTTCCGAACATATTCGCAAGTTTCCGCGCCGCGCTCCGCGACCGCACGTTCTGATTTCAAATCCACGTTCCATATTCCAATTTTCATTTTTTTTGTTAGTGCTGTCAATTGTGCTAATTCAACTGCTGCCACAATAGTGATGTACTGACTCGACTATTGTGTCGAAACGCTCGTTTACGTGGACAGTGTAATTAATAAGACCATGTGCATATGAACGTAATAATTATATTCGACAGCTACTTGTAAAATAATACACCGACGCGAAATCAATTAGCGAACTTTGTAAACTTCAATCGTTAACAATGGGACGAATTTACAAACACCTACCTACAAATTACGTTCATTAGTAGTTGTTGATTACAATGGGACACATGATGAACTCAATGACACTAGTGCGCATTTAAATAAACGGATTCTCAAAAACAAACAATAGTGATTGGAGGATAAACTGAAAAAAAAAGAAAATGGCGAGATAAGCCGTCGGGGGTTAGGGCGCGAATTTAATTGAAATGTCATCGAGCAGATGAAATGAAGACTTCGCTCGAATGCGAGCGTGCCGAGACCGCCGGCACCGACAGCGGCGGGAAAGGCCGGATATCTTTTAGCGTGGACTCGCTGCTGGGAGGGAAGCAGGACGCGCCGGTGAAGGACACGGTAGCTGACACTAACAGCAATGACGCTGAGAGCACTGACGCGGCGCCCGAGAGCGACGAGAGTGACGTGGACATTGAGGACGTCGACTCGAACGTCGATGATCGGGAGGAGAGAGACAATGGACATGACGACGAGTTGGAGTCCAGGGGCGGGGTGGTGGTGCCCCAGCCGCTGCTACCGCGGCTGTACCAGGGCCCGCCGCCGCACTCCTGGCCGTTTGGGGCCTTCCCCTGGATGGCACCCAACCCTATGTTTAGAGGTGGATCGCCAAACAGTAAGTGTACTTAGTCGATAAAGATTCCTGAATAAATCTAAATATCTATAAAGAGATTGAGGCTTGAAGCAAATGCTAATTGAGTTAATACTAATATCAACTCTATTCAGTCTACATAAAAAATCGTGTTTCAGTGTGATTACCTATTTTCCGGGTTGATATCATTGCCCGCTTTCCTTAAAGGAAAATGTTCAAACATGCTAGGTACTTACCTATAGCGCGCTAAATAGTCGCGTGCTATCACATTATGCCAGCTTTACTTATTCCACATAAAACAAGTTGATATCAAAATTAGACTTTGATAAGCTTTAAAAATTGTTTAAAAGTCCTCTATGATGCGACTTTTTTATTACAAAAAGAGTGCTCCAAGTACTGTACATGCAAGTCCTGTTTCAGCTTTTATCATTCAAAGGAAGAACAAACTCTGATTACCATGCCTAGGGATCTGTGCAATTTGTGTTAAATTGACAAATAATTATGTATGTACCAACATGGACAGGTTTTGTCACCATATTTTTTTTTTGCCACGGCATACTTATTTGTCAAAAATCTGGTCCGAATCTCCTGACTATTGCAACACAGTTTTTAAAAAATATGCAGACGTTAAAATAATAATTATGATAATAAAGATATCGGTGTCTTTGCCCAAAAAGAGGAATAGACAATAAAACGAATCCTAGATTCCAGTTAGAATCCTATTCGAATACGTAAATTGAATTTGTGGCTCGATAACCTTACAAACATGGCAACAACTACTACAGTTAAGTAAGTAAATAAAATACAGGGTGACCAACATAAGGGATACAAATAATATCCCGTTAATTATTCAATCGTATTGGCACGAACCATTCTCGTGCGGCTATATAATAATAACAGCAATACGGGTCGATTGAAAGTTAAGCCACTACCAAGATTGAAATTTAATTGAAACTTGTCATAATTATATAAAGAACCTAAAATATTTTAATCTATATTGTGGTCTACCCATGTGCCTAATTTCATCCAAATCCATTCAGCCGTTTTAGCGTGAATGCGTAACAAACATACAAAAAAAAAATCTTTTCTCTTTATAATATTAGTTTAGATGAGATATAAATTGAATAAACAAATAATTTATATTTACAAATACATTAAAATATTAATAACAAACTCATTTATTAAACTATGCAAGGATGAATTACTAGAGCAATTAGCTTGACTTATAATAGGATTTATTTATACCCTACAATTTAAATAATGAATGAATGAATGATGCATATTGTCATTAGAATGAATGATTGATCGACGAACATGTTCAAACGTGAATAACATTCAATTATATTAAAAATCCAATGCATCATTAAAATTTAATGTTTATATTAATTTTATTTAGGTTGAATTTAAGGCCTGACTAACTGGTATATCAACGCACAACCTAAACCACTTGTCCTAGAGACATAAAATTTGGAGATAAGACTAGGTATCCACTAAGAAAGGGTTTACCAAAATTCCACCCCTAAGAGGGTGAAATTTCACGCAGACGAAGTCGCGGGCAGAAGCTAGTTAAAGAAATAAATAAATGAGTTCTCTGCAAATCACACAACTCATCATAAATTTGTAACTAAGTCTGTACCCACCTAACTTCATCATCATCATCGTCAGCCTACAGCAGTCCACTGCTGGACATAGGCCTCTCCTCTTGCACGCCATTCAACTCGATTGTCGGCAACTCTTATCCAGCTGCTACCAGCCATCCTGCGAAGATCGTCGCTCCACCTAGCCTGAGGGCGTCCTGCCTTACGTTTATCGATTCACGCTCTCCCACTCAAGAACACGTCTAACCCACTTAGCTTACCTGTCTATCTATAATTTGACATTGTAAAATATTTGCTGCTGGTACGTAAAGTCAGGGAGAATAAATTAATTCATTAAAAATATCTGACAACCAGTCTTCTTACCAAGGGGTATCGTATTACCCAGTAACTGGGTTGTGGAGGTCTGATAGGCAGTCGCTCCATGTAAAATACTGGTATTCAGCTGCATCCGGTTAGACTTGAAGCCGACCTCAATATAGTTGGGAAAAGGCTAGACAGATGATGATGATAATGTGTTGTAACTTCTATGAAATGGTTTATTACGAGTACCTATAATGGCTAAATTTGATTAACAATTAATTTGTCTGACTGTACCTATCTATCCTACGACTTAAAATCCTTCTTGACAACGCGTTTCTTACAAAGATTATAATAAATGTACCTTTAATAAAAAATAATTATAATTACGTGTCTTTACATAAAGGTGTATACATAACATAACATACATAACCAGCCTATAATGTTCCCACTGCTGGGACACTGGCCTCCTCTCAGTGGGAGGTGTATGTCTTGTGGCAATGTCAAAAACCGATTTTCTAAACATCAATTCATTCTCCTGCCCTTATATCAATTTATTTGTGGTCGGCGCAACATGTCTTTGTCTTCCATAATTCTCTATTAGCCGCCATCTTGGCAATTTCTAATATTATCGACAAAATAAACCTGATAGAGATATTGTAGGTACATCGTTTTGAGTTGAATTCTCGTTTTCTTGAATAAAGTTAAGGCACCGCCTCGCCGGTCAGAAGCAAATGTTTTGGTAATTGACAATAGCCCATCGCGGCAACAATGCGTTTGATATTAATTGAATCCAATGACTACCAAAATAAAAGTAATTTTGCAATTTTAATTAAATTATGAAATACTAGCAGCGCCCCGCGGTTTCACCCGCATAAGTTTCGATCCCGTGGGGATATCGGGATAAAACTATCCTACGTCCTTTCTCGGGACTCAAACTATCTCTAAACCAAATTGTATCTAAATCGGTTCAGCTGTTTAAGCGTGAAGAGGTAACAGACAGACACACTCTCGCATTTATGATATTAGTATGGATTTTTGGATGTCTTTTTTTTTGAACATTTGACAATACACAATTTTTTTCTGGCATGCTATATGTACCAGTGGACTTAACTGTGCGACAAAAAACTGAGCGTGTTATGGTATCCTACGTTTGGGCAGCGCCTTAATCCAGTTAGGTAAGTCAAACTCAAACCAAAAAAAACGTAATACTCAAAATTGTGTAGATAGAACGTTGAAATTGTAACGTTATTTATAGATACAATCTTGATGTTGTGGTTAAATTAGCAAACAATTCAGTAGGTAAACGTTGCTAATTAATTTTGAATTTAAACTAAAGAGACTAGAAACAGCTAAGTACTTAGTAATAGTATTTGATTTAAACCAGTATGAGTCCGCTACGTGACAGCGCTTTGTATTCAACTTCTATCTATCCATACAAAGCAAGGTCAGTTCTTTGCTAAAACAATATAAATTGTATGTTCCTAACTTCACATTTATTGTTTGTAAAAGTCTGATATTTAAATATAAACCTAATGACCTGCGCCCTAATTGCGTAACACACTACCTATCAATCGAAATCTGAATAATATTGAAGCAAATTGCTAATCCATCGCTTCATAAGTTCGAAAAATTTGCCTGCTCAACACGTAAATAACGCAATGAATGTTGTTTAAGGCGACTACATGACCTAAAGCGCGGTCACTGTCGGACTGCATAGAAAAGAAAGAGAAGCGCGATGACACAACGGTGGTAATTTATTGCAAATATGAAGCAATTATCTATTTACAAAAACTATTTAATAATAAATAATCCATCACTGAATGCAGTTTGGCATTACACATTTAATGGTATATTTTTAATTGTAATTAAAATTGTTAATGAAGGGATAAACTGCTTTTAAAGAAAATTAAGATGTGTATTTGAACATTATTTTGATGCATTAATGTATATTTATTTATGATTTCAGTTCCATCACTGTATTAAAGATAGACTTGAAAATATCATAATTTTTTCTTTGGTCAAAAGTATTTACGGTTTAAGAGATACACTGCTTTAAAAAACCAACTTTTTGACCGTTTTCGGGAACCTCCGCCTTAACTCAAATGAAACCGATTCCTATTGATAATGTGTTACGTAATTATCCCGCTGACAATGATAGGTGTTTTCGGAAATCGCTTTATTTTAACTACGTTATAACTAGGTATGTTTTTACAAAACCCAAAACTGAACAGCGTACCTAATATCTAATCCATTAAAAACTAATATTTTGACAAGCTACAAAGAATCACCTTTGCACAAAAAATGCTTCAACGCCGCATGCTACCTTAGCGTTGACAAGTTTTTTGAACTTCATAACTTTAAAATACACTATTAATTATATTTTTTTCAATTGTACACGTCACAAGTCATCGTTAGCGCACGCATGCGCTTGCACATTGGAGGCGTTTGTCAAAAGAGTAGGCACACCATGATTTAAATTATAAAAACAGGACTTCTTGCGTCTTTCCTTAATGATGACGATTGTGGCTCTTACATCGTTATTGAAAGGGTCTCTATTGACATTTTTTTCCTATGAGCTGTATGCAAATTATTATTATTTTTTAAACTAAAAGCTACAGCTTATTGAGGTTCTAGTCTTGCATACACGGCCAGAGAATTGAACATATTCAGAAGAGCGCGTCTGAATGTCTTATGCTCAGTATTAGGATTAGGCAAGCGCTTTCAAATGATTTCTATTAGGTTTTTTGTTTCGAAAAAAGAGTGAAGGAATAAGCGCGATGATAAAACACTTTTGTTTTGAATAAACATAATAATCATAACGTTGTATCATTAAATAGACCCTCAAGTCAGTACCCATGCATGAGCAAATCTTGTAGGGTACCTATTGCAAATATTAATTTTCGGCCTGCACACACACCTACTAAACTTTTTGACTAAACAGTCCAAAGACAAACATTCTGAAAACTTTACACACATCCGAAAATAAAAACGACCAACAGCTTGGTTACCCTACTGAAGCTTCCTGTACCATTAATACAAACGCCCGGTAGATGGCGTTGACAACTAATCGTTTATCAAAACAACAATTAACAAAATGGCAACACCTTATTTAGTTTTACGTTAACAGTAAACTTATGGACGGACAGAAATTCCAGGAGTGTTTGGTCTTCAAACTAAACTGATGAAAAATAACTCAAGATCATTACGATTTGACGATACCGTTTGTTATCCTGACTTTGACAAGTGTCTTATGAAGATATTATATGATTTGATTTATGGTGAAGCTTCAGCCGTGAGTTAGGTAACCAATGAAAAAAGAACTATATGTTAATCGACATAGAATGTGTCTTTAATTAGCACAAAATCTAAGAATAAAAAGCTGCCAAGTTGTCTTGTCTAAATTAATATTATAAAGAGCAAATAATTGATTTTTGGTATGTTTGTTTGTTGCGCTTTCACGCTAAAATGGCTTAACGGATTTGGATAAAATTTGGTACATGGGTAGACCACGACCTGCATTAGGACATGGTATACCTTTTTCACCAATATTCCCACGAGATCAAGACTTATGCGGGAGAAACCACGGGGTGCAGCTAGTCTTTTATAAATTCAAGTAAACAAGGCCCTAAAACACTAAAACATGATTGAGTACAGAACTTGGAAAATACTGCATTCATTCATTTGAAAAGAAAATGTATGATCCCACATAAGGTTAGCAACAATTGGTAATTTGAATCATATTAGCTCAAAGCTAATTATACATGTAAACGCATATTTAAATGCTTACTTAATATGGTAACAAAGTACAGTTGCATGCATTTGATTGTTAAAACACTAGCTGCGCCCCGCGGTTTCACCCGCGTAAATGTCGATCCCGTGAGAATATCGGGATAAAAAGTATCCTATGTGTTATTCTGATGTATAAGCTATATTACTGTAAAGTTTCATCAATATCCGTTCATTAGTTTTTGCGTGAAAGAGTAACAAACATCCTCACAAACTGTCGCATTTATAATATTAGTAGTAGGAAGTAGGATTTCCAGACAATTTGATACAGTATGTAGGTAGTCAGTGCAGTTGAATTCTATTATAGAAAAAATATCTTACAGATTAAATCGATTACAGTATTTTTATCTCATCAAGCGACACGTGCTTTACTTGTGGTAACTCATCATCTGCCTAGCCTTTTCCCAACTATGTTGGGGTCAGCTTCCAGTCTAACCATAATTTTCAGTCTCCACAAACTCCACTTAATTTTCTCAGATGAATTTATGACAAATTTCCGTATTTTTTTAATTAAATAAATAAAATTCTTATGTAAACCATAAAATATTAACCGTGAATAGAATAAAATTGGATTCAATTAAACAAACGCAATATTGTTTTTGCCACAATTTTTATATGCCTCTACGTATGTGAACAATAATAAAATCTTTACACACAAAACAGTTCAGAGGCAGACGGACGGCTTATTAGTCGATTCGCACGAATTTACTTGCCCAAAACGGGCGAATCATCACTTTTAAATTTTTTTTTTTTTTTCTATGGACGACTCTCACGAAGTTAATTTATTTGTGGGCCAGTCGACAACCCCAGAAATATGTATTAGGAAATTGGGACATTTTGAATTTCATGCAATTAAGTCAAGGAAAAAGCACACTTTTTATAATATCTTACACATAACAGTTCTGTAAAATTCAAAATGTGTGAATCAACAATATACAATTTAGAAAATATGTCCGTTAGATGCTGTAGAGTCGCACTAATACCTAAAGAATTTGTCCCAACTTTACCCCAGAGTGAGGTCAAATGTGGAGTTATTAAGTAGGTACCTATGTGTCCCAGTGTCCCTATTTGGGAACAACATCGCGGACAACTAAGTACAAGAATTATGTTTCTTTATGTTGGTATTACCTACCCATCAACATCATCTGCCTTGCCTTTTCCCAACTATGTTGTGGTCGGCTTCCAGTCTAACCAGATGCTGTTGAGTATCAGCATTTTATAAGGAGCGATTGCCTATCTGACCTCCACAACCCAGTAACTAGGTAATACGAAATCCCTTGGTAAGACTGGTTGTCAGACTTTCGAGCTTCTGACTACCCGTAACGACTGTCAAAGATTCACGAATGACAGCCGGGACCAACGGCTTAACGTGCTTTCCGAGGCACGGAGGGGTCTTGTTATGTAAAGATGGTCACCCAGCCACGGACCAACCGCGGCAAGCGTAGCTTAACCTGATCGATCGAACCGTGCGGCTGTTATTACTTAGCCACAAGCCCCTCAAAATTTATTGTATTACCTACCCATATCATAATTGAATAATATCGTGATAGGTACCTAGGTCTAACCGACGCGTGACAGAACGGTAAATTGATTGACTCAATTCAATTTTCGAAATTAAAGTCAATCTTTTACAGATTTGTGAATAAAATAATGCAATAACTTTCTTTATACCCGTAACATCGTAACAGCGTGTAAAGTTTCTGGTATATTATTGCTCGGTATACACAAACAGGGTGGCAGGGACATCGACGCACAACCTGAGGGGCCATTCTCTTAATTTTAAGAAAGAAAGAAAGAAAAAGTATTTATTGCGACTCGAAACAGGAAGATCACAAACTAAACTAAACACAGTCATAAATAAAAAACCAATTTTTTTTTTTTTCAGTAACAAAAATTAAACAAACTTTCAGTCTGATCTCATTCTATGATCTGTCAAAAATACCTCTAATTTCCTTATATTTTTGACAAGTTTTTGACATTGATTGTCGCTAAGATGACATTGCGACTAGATTTTGAATGTTTTAAATTACGAGAATTGGCCTTCTGTTATCATAGATTCAGGTCATGTAAATAACAATTTTTCGTCAGTAATAACAAAAAAAATTGCTGTGACCAATGAAAATATAGAAAACAGCGCCGCGCGGTTTCACCCGCATAAGTTTCGATCCCGTGGGAATATCGGGATAAAAACTATCGTATGTCCTTTCCCGGGGGAACTATCTCTATACCAAATTTCATCTAAATCGGTTCAGCGGTTTAAGCGTGAAAGGTAACTAACAGACAGACAGACACACTTTCGCATTTATAATTTTAGCATGGATAGTCTCTCTCTCTCTTTGCCTAGGTTTATCCTAGTTCATTTAAGGTCGGCTCTCCTCGTCATTCTTCGTCAGATGTTTCGGTTCTGTTCGTCGAGTCATTCACTTGGGCTTGCTTCAGGTCGTTGTTGACTACAGACATCCAAGTGGAAAGGGGTCTACCTGGCTTCTTTTGACCTGAATTCATGTAGAGGACTTGCTTAGTCATGATTGTGTTCTTCGGGCCTTCTCATTACATGGCCATACCACCTCACGCGCGCTTCAGAGAGTTTTTCTTCGATTGGGCGGATCTTAAAACTTGAAAATATAGAAAAAAGTGTACTGTGTGTTTTTGGTTTAGCCTATTATAATTTGCTACATACCTTGGTAACCTCAGCAACCGATAATTTGTTTAAGTCCATATTCCAAATAACCGAATTGATACTTCATATAACCCGTATTAGTGATGTGACACCACCCAATAATCGGATTAAATTACTTCAAACGGCTTTGATTCGAACACGACCGATAGTGCTGCCATCTACCCATGACGACCGCACGCCAATTAAATGATTTGAACCAATCAGCGGTCCTCATTGCCGTTCGCTATTTGAAATTATACCGTTAATGCTTGATAAGAATACAATTTTTACCGTCGCAAATTGCTCCGAGAACCATTAAATCTGCAGTTTTAGCAAAGTAAAATTGCGTGAGTTTGGTACTTCGGTTTCGTGTATTATTATTTCACTACAATGTGTTTGATGATCATATTCATCGTGTTATCTGTAAAGAGTCACAAGTTCACAAGATCTCGTTCTTTCAATGTTCCTTACATTTTTTCCAAGTTGGTTCTAGTCACCTGAAACTAGACCTCTCGTAAGATCCACATCCCAGCTTGCGACCTTCTTCTGGGCTAGCCTCGTATAGACGACTATTCAATTTTCTACAATTTTCCACTTTTCCGAATGAATAGCATTTACTCAGGGTTCTTGGTCCATCAAACGCGTCACACTCAAGTTATTTTTGCCATGTTTGAACCGATCCAATGAATAATCAGCATTACCCACCCCCTTAAACCCTAAACTGCACCTTTTCTATTCCAAAAAGGCAATATCTCTTTTTTACCCCTATAACCACTAAATATTAAAACAAAATTATACCTCCTTAACTAATTATGAAATACTAGCTTAGTTCTGCCCGTGTAATAAAATGCGGTAAAATCTATCTATAAGTCTATATGTATACTACCCAAATATAAAGCTTTGAATATCAGAATGGTTACTAGTTATTTAATATGTGTAAAAGTAACTATGAATATGGAATGTAGGGAAAGGATTTTATTAAATAAAGCACAGAAAGACAAGCTAGACATTAATTTTAATTTAGGCTTGTCAGTAATTAATCAGAAAGCTAGTTGTCCGTTCCAAATCTAGGTCATCATGGACAAGAAACTCCATGGAAACAGTATTAAAGTATTCTAAATTATCGTTATTTTAAAAACAATTAATTCTATCTCTTGGACAATGGTCCAAGAGAACTCAGAATAATAGCAACATAATAACAATAGTAAAATAACAAACACTTAAAAATAATATAGTAATAGTAATCAGAAATAAAATAACTTAACTTTTTCCCGTAGGCCGGAGCTCCGTTCTGGTCGGTGTCTCGAACAAGAATGGCTTCTGCCACTCGGAGCTCCCCCTTTTATAGTCGTGAACAAACAACTTTGACGTTTCTATCTACCCTCATCCAAAATATCAACGACATAAAAGGTGGATATCCGTTTGGAATATTTTCCATGTTTTGCTACATTATTCCTTAATTTTACAGACATGTTTTAGGTTTTGCAAAACATTACTATTTTATCAAGTTTTAACAGTAAATGATAATCAATAAAAATACCTATAATTAGGATAACCCGCGACTTTTGTTCGCGCGGAAGTCAACTATACCATAAATATACTATGGCACTTGGCAATACTGTAGATCTCTCATAACAAAGTTTTTGTAACTGAATCAGTACTTCCGGATATTACCTCTTACAAACAAACAAACAATTTTACCTCTATATAATAGTAGTTAAGAAAACTAACACGTGTGTCAACTTTAATCAACTCATATAATATCGATAAATAAAAGCAGTGCCAAGCGTGGCGGGCAGATTAGCGACAATTATTTGATTGGTCGCCCAATGAAACAGGAGAGTGCTATCGTATGCATGCCTTTTGATATAGTCACGCTGCATTTGACGTATGACGCGGTTTGTGCATACTTGGAATAGAAATTGTGGTGCCTAATAAAATGTTTGTATTATTTTGATGTTTGTTGATCTCTGATTCCGTCAATGAAGATACCGGCTCATCCTAAAGTAGTTGACCCGTCAAAACAAGTGTCAAACGGGTAAAAACACAACAGGCATAGGAACCACCGTCAAATCTTATTGTCATTCATTCTTAGTTCGAAAACCGAAGTAGTCTTAAATCCGTAAGTGATACGGTGTTGGAAATGCCCGTAATTTCGGCCGTAACTACGAACTTCATGCTAAGGGAGAAGAAACCCTGCTCTCCAGAGAAAAGGTTCTGTCTGTAGCAACAAAAGTCTTTTGAGTTCAGTAAAAAATACACACAGATGTAGTTTTAAAAGTATCTACAAGAACTCCCTCTCACAAAGAAGAGGCCTGTGTCCCAGCAGTGGGAACATTATAGGCTGATAATGCTTATGATATGCAAGCACTTCTAAAACATCAACGTTTATGATATCGTTCAAGGAGAATGCCTCACAGTACCTATTGACAAACTGCTCATTGCTGATAATGACTAGTTGATTGGCGGGCAACCAATCAAATAGTAGACTGCTATCGTACGCATACAATTGGATACAGTCACGCTGGGTTATACCGTGTACCTACAATATACGTGGTAACTTTGAATAGGATCGTTTTGTTAAGAAAGTATTTTGTTTCGTGCAGCTGTAGCCCAGTGGAAACGGCCGTGACTTACGAGTTGTAGGTCATAGTTTTAAACCCTGACAGGCGCTTTACTTTGTGTAAATTATTTCATCACCACTGCTCTCAAAACGGTGAAGGAAAATATCGTGAGGAAATCGGCATCTCCTAGAACCAAAAATTCGAAGACATGTGACATCTACCAACCCACACTGGGCCCGCGTGGTGGATTAAGGCCCACTCCCTCTCTAAGAGAGTAGGCCTGTGACCCGGCAGTGGAAACATTATAGGCTGGTTATGCTAATCAGGATGTGTAGCTCACTCATCACACTTAGCCAGCATTTGCACTGTGCATATGTCCACCATCACTTTCTTTTATATCGGCACAAACAAAAAATGACTCCTATATTATTAATTGGCTTTCTTCTACATATTACTTCTGATTATTCGAATGTATTAGCTGTAAGTTTTCTTAAAAGTAATAAAATAAAATAAATAAATAAATAAATAGTTCTTGCATACACATGAGTGCCTGGTAGGCAGAAACTACACGCCATCTGCTACTATCCTTACATACTTATTTTCGTCCACGTTCTTGCATGGCCTGGTCATATTAGCTCTTTCGTGACAAAAATATTGTGCAGGTCAATATTAGTTCAGGAGGCCTACCACAAGCTCTTAACGCGATCCATTTTATGACCTAAACTGACCTGTTCTTCTAATTCGTACCATGACGTCAGTTTAACGATTCAGTTTAGGCCGTGCCATTCTGCTGACAGCGATTGTCCCAAACTGAGTCGCAAGTTTTGGTTTAATTCATACTTGTTTGGTACCATGACGTCCATAGAGCAGCTCAAGCGATGCAGTTTAGGAACCTAAACTGAAATGTCTTGATTTTTAATCGTTTTTAATTAGATTATGGTAGGCCACCTGGCCTCTAATTATTTCTTGTGATCTGATTGCTTCAATTTCCTCTACCAATCAGGCATCTGGTCATCTTCCTGCCCTTCTCCCAACCGTCACGCTATCGTTATCACCCTTTTCTTTCATATCATTCCCCACACAATCCATGCCTTCTTTCCTTGGCCTTCCTCGACCTCTCCAAAATTTTGCAGCAAAATTTTTATCTAAAAAAAAATCATAAACTCCTTAGTTGTACGTTCTACCATATGTTCAACATAGCTAGATCGTATCACTGTAAATCATATCAAAACGTCAATATAACGAACAGGCTTCGGTCTGAGAATTTTTATGATATAGACAGCTAAAGTATGAGTGTATGAGGTATCTATTAAATTAGCCAACGATATATCTATTACTGGTGTTTGTTCTTGCTAAGGATTGCTTGACACTCTTATTGCTTTTAACTAAAGTTATGAGGTTTTGTTTAAAGTAGTACTTGATTATAAAATATACAAGCTAGCCTATAAAACACCCATTCCTCAAGCCACCCTTTCCAAGCAAGAATTTTTCGAAATTCCTCCTCTCAAAGGGTGATTTGAAGGAGGAATTTCCAAAAATCCTTGCTTAACATATGATATTCAAAGTTGGAACAGACTTTGGAATTTGAAGGATGGCAATAATACACTAAAGTATATAGAAGCAAATGACGAACTAGTTCATTTAATTAATATCTTATGACTTAAATAAATATTTGAAACTTTTAAAAAGTAAAAGTACATAAGACCGGAATAAATCAACAAAACTACTTATATATTTTAACCTTAGACTTCATACCCAAGTAGGCCGCAGCAAGAACAACCTCAATAAGAGTCTTTGGTCAACTGGACCCATTGGAACTGGACCCGCGGGTCCAGTTGACCACATCATTGATTTTCTGTATTTTTCTGTGCGGGTTCAATGAAGGCTGAGACCTCCGATGTATATACATCTCTCCACAAACAATGGCTCACCTCCCATCTTGCACTGCATGCCCTGCGCACGTGAGGACCTAATGGCTACGTCAGCGAACGGTATCCGAGTTGCTAAATTTTGGGCCAAACAAATTTAAAAAACCATATATATTTTTTCGTTTTATTTTTGCTATCAAAAGAAGAAGCAAAACTACATTCCAAAATCACAGCTCAGATTGATTCTCAACTCAACCGCACATGAGGCAGCCAGGTAGCTATGTAGTAACATGATATATTTGATCCTAACTCACAACACAGTACACATACTTTGATGTTTTGTCCCTCGTCCAACACACTCGTTAGTGGAAGGAACTTGTACCAAGTTTTTGTTGTCGTCCATTCATGAAAAGAGGAAGTTTTGTAAAAGATACCTACGTACCTAAGGACCAAGTGGTCCTTTTTTCCGGGAATCTCATCCATCAGCCTTCTAGACGTCAGACATCGTTGGAAATTCATCATTGATAAAATGCCATTTACTTTCTATTATACAAACTTATAAAAATTGATGTTCCATACATTTTGACCGCATAGGTATTGCACGTTTCTATGAAACAGCAGATTTTTTTTGATAGTCGACGAAAAAATTCTATACTAAGGGTCTAGAATCATGTGTTTTTATTTTATTTTATTTGTTGATTCCATAGTTACAGTTTGCGATGTCCCTGCCATCCTGTATATTGAAGTGGAAATAAGTTCGAAAGTAGTTTTAACAGCAAACAGGCTCACTTTTTTAATGAATGTTAGAATCGATTCCAAAGCAATTAAATGATGTAGATATGCCATTTACCCAATACTAACGACAATTTGTTAGTTATTAAAGAACATAAAGAGAAAATAGCCGGTGATTTTCAAATGGAACTAGAACACGTAATTACTCAGAAAAATATCATTTAATAGACAACAAATTATAATCCCATATAGATTTCCAACGAACTGTAGAAACGGACCATTTTAGCGCAATCTGTTCGCTTCCTGTATCTCACACACACATGGCTTACTAAGTAGCACTATTAACACGTTCGAGGACGCTACCACTTGAGCCTGTGTACCAAAATGACACAGTAAATGTCCATACAAATTATACGACGTATGAGTACGTAGCCTCCCATGAAAATATATTGTTTTAAAGACATCATGACACAACCGTTTTATCACGTTATCGTATAAATACGTTATGTCATTAAAAGTAAGTTAACTAGACGTGAACGGGATTAAGTCATAGTAAAATAGTATACTGTCTGGCTAAGGAATAATACATAAATCAAATAAACTAAATACTTACGATGTTTTGTCGCGGCAAATATTACGATACGCCACGAAATGTTTAGCGAACGCGAGCGCACCCCGCAGTGACGCAGCCGCATTGAATGTAGGAGCGCGGTAGGCGCGCGCGACGTATTTACACGTTGTGCGTGTGTGAGTACCGTTCCCGCCCACTGTCAACGGCACTTATTTGAAATAGTTTAAAACTTACTCTACGTGACAGTAAAGCTTCGGGTATTTTAAATGTTGTGACACAAGATACATTCAATAGGATTTTAACTTGAACGTTCATCGGAAATGTACGTTCTGTCGTAAAGTAAAAAAATTATTTGGACGTCATTGTACGTTGTGCCATATCAAAATTTCGAACGATGACGTATAATCTCGTTCTGTCCTCGAACGTGTTAAGTAAATTATATCAATTTCTTGTTCGTAATCAATATTTACTAAATATGGGCCTATTAGGACCAATTCATGACGTGTAACTTGCTGTCAAGTTGCCTGTTAGGCGCGGTGGATAGAAATCGGTATGTAGCCAACGCTATGCAATTATAGATGCCAGTCGAGTTGCTGGAATCTGACGGTAATGTTGAAAAATATGCTCGATTCGTGTGAACTGTGCCTAGTTTCGTTCTGATATCTCGTGGGAAATCTGTAGGGGAGGTATTAGGAATTTGGGAGATACGCCATTTGGTCGAGTTGGGGATATGCTTTATCAAAATGAAAGTTGTCACTGTTCCATCTCAGTGCCAGTGTCCATCGGCCACCAAACTAAACCACCGATGATCACATAAGCAAAAAGTTTAGAAGTCATAACCTTTTATAGAAATAGTCCTATGAATGACTAGTCAATTAAAAAACCTGATAACAAAGGAATTTCAAGAAGTAAAATCCAGTCACCCAGAAACTCTTCAATTAATTTTAAAACTACTTGCCCCCATTTTCTTTGAATTCAATAAACGCCTGAAATCTATTGTTGCAGCATACTTTCTATAAAAGGTGCGAAGTTAATCACGTTGATCTTGAACTACTCCTAGGCATCGGAAATCGTCTGGCCGCTATTATGGTAATAGATGAAACCCGTTGCCGTTTTAAGGCATAACACTTGACTTGTCTTAACTTGATTGAATAAATTGTGGACCATCCTTAGCTGAATCATTTTCGTTTTCTTCAAGATGTTTTCATTGCTTGGATGGTTAAAGTGTAAAAGTCGTCCTTTTAGACTTCAAGTACCTACTTACTTATGAAGTTATGAATAACATATTTATTTATTATATTTATTAAAACTTTATGCACAAATAAAAACTGTACAAAGGCGGACTTAATGCCTTGGGCATTTTCTACCAGTCTACCTTAGGGTGATGCGGAAGCAATTCACTGCAGGTGCAAGAACAGAAAAAAGAAATAAGAAAATATTTATAAAAGATACAAGAATAAATACATACATACAACAAAATAATTAAAAAAAAGTTATGAGACATAAACAAGAAACCCTACGACAACTCAATTCTGAGACGAATCTGCCAACTTCTTGTGTACCTATGTGTTCTCGAGCTTTCACTTTAAATGTGAACCGATTGGTTACCGTATTTATAACTACGCGGGCGACTAGAATCAATTGTTTTACTATAAATTTTGACGTTCAAAAGTGCCTTTAGTGTGCCTAATTGAAATAAATGATTTGACTTTGACTTTGACTTATATCGTTTAGAAGGTTATCTCACATCTACCAGATTACCTACTCTCATCATGCCAATCTCAATGCAATTGTTGACGTTGGAACTTAGTGTAACACAGAGTCCTGAGTTTGTTTTAACAAGTCAATGATATCTACGAGTATTACTCTATAATTATTTTACAAAATTTGTCTCTTCTGCCAAATCAACGCAGTGGGTGGTGTTGAATTGTTGGAATCTTGAAACGTATTAATTTAGAAGTTTTCTAAAAATAAAATAATACATCCTATTATTGTCCACTGTTGGGCAAAGGCCTCCTCTTATACAAAGAAGGCACGAGTATTGATCACCATGCTTACTCAAGACGGTTGACGAAGTTTTTTAAATTGGCTAAAAATCACACTAATATTATAAAGGCGAAAGTTTGTGAGTGTGTGTGCGTGTCTATATGTTTGTTACTTCTTCACACTCAAACGGCTGGACGAATTTTTATAAAATTTTGTATGGAGGTAGCTGACACCCTGGATTAACATAACATATAGGCTACTTTTTATCCCAATATTCCCACGGAATCGACACTTATGCGGGTAAAACTGCGGGGCGCAGCTAGTGTTAAATATATTAATCAAAATGCATATTACGTAGCAAACGATGCCTATAGAAGGTATTATGTAGGCACAAAGCTTGCAGTATTATGAGTTCGAGTCTTCGAAGCTATTAAGTATGCAAGTACATAATTTGAACTTATCACTCCCTAAGTGAAAATACCATGAAGAAATGTGAGTCGTCTCTGAAAATGGCAATAGGTCAGTTAGTATGAACCGTTACGTGCATAGGTCTGCTGTAATGACTGACACCCAATTAAATGTGGCTGATAACCTCAAGAACTTTAAAAGTAAAGACCAGAGGCCTTTTATTATCAATAGAACCTAAATGTTAGGAGGAAACCTCTTTGCAATAATGTGCTGCTGGGGAGTTTGTTGCGCCACTTCTTCTTCCCAGTTACAGCACTAGGAAGTGGTGAAGGGCGGGCGTTTTGGAGGACTGTCTCTGTCTTATGTAATTTTATCGTTCAAAAAGTGCTGATTCGCAGCCTAGTTTAAATAAATGGTATAGGTAGGCTTTAAATGGTAGGAAACGTTGTGGAAATTGTTTAAGAAAGTATACTAATGATAGTTTTGATGCGCATTTCTATTTAGAAGAACGTAAATTCGTTTTTGCTTTATGCAACGGACTTGAAAGTGGTCTACATACTCCTAAAAGAAGTAGTAAGTAGACTTGTACAATCAAGTATTCTGTGGCCTAGCCAGATAATCTATCAGTATAAACAAAGTTTTATTTATGCCACAATCATCACAAACATTTTCCATCTGTCCACATGAATCCGTCCACTTTGCAAGAAATTGGTCCTTCGATCCGCATACCTTGTTGCCGCCATCGTGCCGCAGTATGATGCTATCAGTGTCTAGATAAATGCTACTGTCCACTAGATTTAACACCTTACCTATAGTTACTTCTTCCAAAGGACCGCGAAAAATGGATTGGTCTATTCTTAAGGACCAATCGATTGAGGATGCTCTACGATTATTCGGATTCGACTGGTTATACCGCTTTTACAATAGACCTCCACGCATTTATATAATAAATAAAAACACCGGCCCGCCCCCCATAACGAGATATTGAAATTCACCAATTAAAGTGAACAGTAAAGCTTAATAAATTTCAACAAAAAAACGTCCGCCATGTTTCCGCATCGGGAGCATCATTACCGTATTTATTAGTTGCAGCATTAACCCGTCCTTAACACTCAACTGTAATGGTAACCGAAAAACGTTTAATGTGGTATGTGAATTGTGCCCAAATGCGTCCACACGCCGACAATATTAAATAAATAATTACACATTTGTCAGATACTCCTAAAAAGCGAAATGTCCGCGTCGAGCTGGTCGCCATATTTGGTGCGCTGTGGCGGCCAGTGCGCATGTGCAGGTGAGCGCCAATTACTGGGGAGCGCAAAAAGCGCGCGCGGACAAATTGTGAAATTGTAAACGTGTGCGTTTTTGAGCTTAGCCAACCACCAACCTCTTTGAGACGCTGACCTATTAACGCAAGATGGACGCCGCTTTATTGACGCGAATTTAGTGCTTGAGTGTTGGCTTTTGTCACTCAGAAATAACGTTGCACTTTTAACTGTTGGTTTATGGATTTTCCTTTAAAATAATATTCTATAATTGAATTAACAATTTGAGATAATTTTCAAGTTATGGAACAACAAACTGGATATCATACTTAACACAAATTCCATTGCAAAATTGTCTTATTTCCTTACTTAAGAGTTATGACTTACGAGTTAACGAGTTGTAAAAGAGAAAGAAAATACGTTTATTTGCGGCAAACATGACGCATAAAAAAAATCGTAGATCGTATGTTTGAACACACAAAGTAAACGCCTGTCCGGGACAGGCGCTTTACTTTGTGTAAATTAATTCATCACCACTGCTTTCAAAACGGTGAAGGAAAACATCGTAAGGAAATCGGCATGTTCTACGAGTAGAACCAAAAATTCTAACACATGTGACATCTATCAACCCGCACTGGCCCCGCGTGGTAGATTAGATACAGCCCACTACCTCTCGAAGAAAGGAGGTCTGTGTCCTAGCAGTGGTAACATTATAGGCTGATTATGTTATTATTGGCTCTGCATCACTAATGAGATATAATAATATGAAGCATGGTATATGTTTGTTTCAAAACACCGTGTTTTGACGTATTATTCATATAAAAAAATCCACGATTATTTGCGCAACGGTATGTCAAGTCACACTCTTTAATAAACATTAACTTAACTGAAACAAGGCCATAAGAAAAAAACCTAGACATTCCGTTACAAATAATTAAGTATCTTTATGTGAGGTATTTAATTGTTTTTAATGTTCCAACATACTACTGGTTGACAGAATAAAAAATACAATTAAGTATAATCGAGGTAATTAGCTGCTGGGACAATCAAAAGAATATAAAATTCATGTAGGTAAGTACACTGTGTAGGTAGGTACTGTTTAAGAGTTTACGTCATTTTCTCTTTAAACCTTCAAGTTGACAATGGTTCTATTTTAATATCGATTAATATTTCATTATTTTTGTTCTGCGTCGTTGACTCGTGGTCGCAAACGATCAGTTATATTGGGTTCTTATTGGGTTTTTCTATTAGCAGCATTTCTTACTAGCAGCACCACAGTCTTACCAAGTACTTAACGTTCCATAACTTATAGGTAAATACGTTATTGACCACTAGCAGCGCCCCGCGGTTTCACCCGCATAAGTGTCGATCCCGTGGGAATATCGGGATAAAAACTATCCTATGTCCTTTCCCGGGACTCAAACTATCTCTATACCAAATTTCATCTAAATCGATTC
This sequence comes from Hydraecia micacea, assembly GCA_914767645.1. Taxonomy (NCBI): domain Eukaryota; kingdom Metazoa; phylum Arthropoda; class Insecta; order Lepidoptera; family Noctuidae; genus Hydraecia; species Hydraecia micacea. The sequence goes on from OU611798.1 coordinate 6,214,180, forward strand.
AGCAGTTTAAGCGTGAAGGGGTAACAGACAGACACACTTTCGCATTTTTAATATTATAGTATGGATTATAAAATAATTCTGCTAATTAACACATTACCCTAGTAATATTAGATGTCATCATCACTTATCTTACTACCTTAATCAACCTAAACGCTTAAGGTTTAATTCCGAAGGCGACCGCAGACCGCAAACTGCAGCAGCAAACCCGCCCAATCGCATTGATAGACTGCACTTCCTACTGGTTTTTGAATGAAAACGCTGCCGTTGCTGCAGTTTGCAGTCTGCGGTCGCCTTCGAAATTGAACTAAGCGCTCATACACACGAGGGACACGCGACATCTGGCTGCAGTTGCTTTTGCTGTTAACGAGTGCCGCTCGTGTACCTATATGCACACTAAGGACGCAGTTTTCGTTTTGAACAAGCAAGTTATTCCCACCGTCTTTTAAAATAAAAATATACCACAACATTCCTTACTCATACAGAATAAAACGTAATCATTCACTAACTCACTCACTCACTCACTTACACCACACCGTATATACCATAATTTTATTAGAAGCAATTTCATACCCACACTTAAATGACAAAAAAAAATGGAACTGCACAATTTTCTCCCACACCGCCAACCACCACCATCAACCAACAGACTTTACTGACTGCAATTCTGCGAATATTTTTTATGTCTTAATTATCTTCAGCATGAAGGGATCGTAAAAAGCGCCACCCCCTTCTGTAGCAGCAGCCTGTGATTAACAAACAATAACCTTATAATAAATTATAATTAATATTTTCTGAATAAACAATTTCATACTCCGTCATCTTATAATGGCTGCCGCTGGTTTTATGGCTTGACAGGGTGGAATTAGGAGTTATATTTAAATGGATTGAGATGTTCAATGTGTTTTTCTGTGTGTAGGTGACGCCTTCGTGGTTTAATGAACATCCGATTTGATGATGTTTTACTTAGAGAACCAGCACATCAAGCTACCCGAAACTGTAAAATTTTCTCAATCAACTTTAAACCTTATGCTTTAGCGGTAAAGTTGAAAATCTATTAACGAAATCTTACAGATTGTAGTAGCTTGATGTGCTGGCGACTGTACCTTTAACTGCCCCGTTGGTTTCGTGCTAGCAAGCGCGACTGTTGAGCTGGGTTCGATTCCCGGGTTGGGTAGTGTTATTGGGTTTTTCCGTTAGGAATTTCTTAATAACAGCCCGGAGTATGGAAGTTGGCATTGCGAAACCCTCGTGCCTCGGAAAGCACGTCAAGCTGTTGGTCCTGCGCCTGATCTCTCTCCCGTCGTGTCGGATTGCCATCTATCGGATTATGAGAGTTAGGGAAGTGAGAGTGCATCTGTGTCTGCGCTCACACTTGTGAACTATAAGGCCTGGAGAAATAGTCAATTGGCAAAATAAAAGGTAATAATAATAGTGGCCAATCATTTTTGTATCTTATCTAAAAGCAATTTAGTTAGTTTTCCAATATCAGTCGACCTTGTAAACTTTTCCTAACGTTACTGAACTTTCAGCCATATTAACCTTCTACTATTATTTCATTTTCCCTACCATTATTAGTTTAGAATTTATAAATGGCACATCCTAATTTAGCTTAGATGTAACTCCATCGTTCATACCAATAGTCACTACATTGTTACACCGAGCCTTATAGGTCTAAGTGCTGGCATATTAATTGTCCCATAGACCGACTCTAAGGACCAGCGAAGTAATTGTGCGCCATTCATTCATTCACTCCCAATCCGGCCCTGTGCTCACATCTTGAGCACGGTAATTAGTGAACGACGCTTCTTGACTCGAGCCGAACTCATTCAATTCAAAATTATGCAACTTACATCCATTATCTTTTTATGACCAACCTTTTTAATGACGATCGGGGGCTATGACAGCTCGTAACAGCCATTTAATTTTCGTTACCTACACTTAATTGGTGTCCTGCATATATCAAGGACAATAAAATACATTTGACCAGTACGCTCAGGCATGTCTTCGGTCGAGCGTGAAATTTTTTGCACCGAATCCCGTTTTGTGTGCATCTAATCATTACTGACATTTTGTAGTGAGGAGAATGTGATAATACTGGTTACTAAGTGCCCTATAACAATCGATTAGCTATTTTTAATTTGTTGTGATGATGAGCTTATTATGCTGGTGTTGGCAGCACTAGAAACATAACATAAACAGCCTATAATTGTCCCACTGCCGCCCGGGACACAGGCCTGCTCTCGGTGAGAAGGAGTTGGCCACGCGGGCCTAGTGCGGGTTGGTAGATGTCACATGTCTTCGAGTTTTTTGTTCTCGAACCTGCCGGTTTCCTCACGATGTTTTCCTTCAACGTTTTGAGATCAATAGTAATGAAATTAAATAGAAAGTTCCTGTCTGGGTTTGAACTCACGACCTACAACTCGTAAGTCGGGGCCGATACCTGTCACTGGGCCACCACTGCTCAGAAACATATACCTAAAGCAGAGTTATTTAATATATAAAGCAGAATTTTAAGACAATTTTGCGTTAATACCGTCAAACGAATTCCGTAACACAAGGATTTTGAAAGAAATTCCTGATGCATTGCTGCATATATTTAAAAAATTCGTCTGCTTGACAACGTAAATAACGCAATGAATGTTATCGATTTATCAAAATGAAAGGCATTGCAAATGTTAATGTGTTATGCAATTACCCACCCCACGTGTAATATTTAGCTATATTATTTTATTTTAATTGATATCATCCGTTATAAACCTCTATAAACCCAGAAGAGCTCTAATGAAAAAAATAACTTTTTACAATTACCCATTCTAGTTTAAATTCGATACGATCGAATGCTTTATTAATGTCAATATCCCACTTTTTACCCATCAAACGTCCCATTTAAGGTGTATAGATGGCCCACTGACCTTGTGCATGTGGGCGGAGCCAAACGCCCTACTCCCGAATACGTAAAACACGCGCGGTGGCGCACTACACTAAAACTAAGATCAAAGAATATGCAGAGACGCAGACATGCCGCACGTAGGTCGCTATTTTTGCCTACGATTCCAGAAGGGAATAGCGGATGCAAGGCTGATATATTTTGTATAGATAGATACTTATTACGTTTTATTATTATTATTACTTATATGTTACGTATATTTTAAGTTTTTTCTGGACATTATTTTTTAGCATTTATGTGGAAGAAAATATATTTATTTAAGTCATAAGTAATTTATTTCATAACAATATAGATACATTGTGTTGAAATTAAAAAAAATAACGTATTACAATTGCAATTAAAATAAAATTCATTAAATACATTTCGAAAAGTCAATAAACCAATAATAATTAAAAATTCAAGTATAATAAATTATAAATGTCGTCATGCGGGATCACGGAGCGGGCGCCCGCGTGGCGTGCAGTTTTCTATTATCATCCTTAGAGCAGCGCTGCGTGAGGTGGGGCTCCCGTCGCATGCGGCATAATAGGAAACAGCACGTCAAGGTACAAGTTCGAGATGGGCTGCAGACTGCAACCGCAGGCGACACTGCGGCTAGCGGCTGCGGTTGACCGCAGGGCTGCCTGCGGCTGCGGTTGCTTCTATTCCAAGCGCGGTGGCATGCCGCGGCTGCACAATGCATAGAACCATGCCTCAGTCACACCAATACCTTCGTGTGAGACAGAATGTCGGACAACACTATCGATAGTCGACATTTTTAACCTACTTCAAAAAAAGGAGGTTCTGTATTCGACCCGTATGTATATATGTTTTTATGTCCGCGATTTTCTCAAAAACTAATGAACCAATTTTGATAATTCTTTCACTAATGTGATCTACATACTTTCAGGAAGGTTTTAGTATATAATACATTATGTACTTATTCTTATGTACGATGTTATATGCATAAATATACTGCATCTCCGGCATTTCTATGCAAATTTTGATGATTCTTCTAGTCAGTGTCTTCAATTCCTCAATGCACTAGTGTTATTTGAATTAGTGTGGAGTACTTAGGTACAACTAAAAAGTAAAAAATAAAATTTTTATTACAAAAAAAGACAACCGACTTCAAAAAAAACTACAAAGTGATAAATAACTTTCATTTCGGAAGTCGGTGTCAAAAAACGAAAATGCGGAACCAACGACACCGACTTCCGAAATTAAAGTTATTTATCATTTTGTAGTTTTTTTTAAAGTCGGTTGTTTTTTTTTGTAACAAAGTTTTTATTTTTGCACGTGTGAACTCTGCGGTTCGCGACACCACACCACTGGCGCTGGTGTGTTCCTCTGTGGCCGGACCACAGTTTAGTACTCAGATGCTATAGTTCGAAATAATACCTACCTAAAGTCTACTTTCATCGGAATGTATATATATATTTTTAGTACCTCAAGAGATATCTTTTTATTTAACAATTTATGTGGTCCGGCCGCCAGGCATGCTCTCTGGCCGCGCCACCTCAAATTAAATAGAGTATAATGAACTATTAATAAATCAATATCACGAAAAAAACTACCTAAAGAGTACCTTGCATACGAAAAATATGGTCCAACTAGCTGCTTCCCCGCGACTTCATCCGCGTGAAATCCTATCCTAACTAACTATTTTCCATACAAACAAAATTCCCCCTTTTCACCCCCTTAAAGGTTAAATTTCCAAAAACCCCTTCTTAGTGCTCCCCTACATTATAATAGGAAGCCGTGTGCAAAATTTCACATTCCTAGCCCCAGTAGTTTCGGCTGTACGTTGATATGTCAGTCAGTCAGTTCTCCTTTTATATATATAGATAAACCCCTTTAGTTAAGGAGTTATTGGTCGTAGGGTGTGGTCCGGCTGGAAGGTATGCTCTGCAGCAAGTCAATTTTGCAATATTTAATATTAACTATCCATAAATCGATTTATATAATAGTACCTTTTCTCTACTCTTCGTTGATACTTTTTTCTCTCAAGAAACTATTCATTTTGATTAATTAATCTTTAAAGTATGTGGCGCGGCTAGGGAGGATTACTTTCAGCAAATATAACGAAATATGCTTTATTTCTTTATGCCAACGAAAACTACATTAATAAGTACTTTTATTTTTATAACCAACAATGATTTTGAAAAAGGTGCACTTTTTGGTTTTTGTTTACCTATCTACCTAAGAATAGGTAGTCAAAATGAAAATCCAAGATTGCGGCTGCGAAAATTAGAATTTTTCTTCATGGGTGTCGTTTTCATAGTTTTCGATGGTGCTAAAGTCGATAGTGGGGTCAAAGTGTAAATCCAACATAGCTGCTGCGGAAATTTTGTTTTTGGTTAAAATCATACGTGAGAAGTCTTTCTTGACTTGCTTTGCCTTGGCATTTTTACTTATTTACAAATTATCTTATATTTACACAATATACAATATAAACAAAAACAGTATTTAGAAATGGCACCACTAATAAGTAAAGCGTCCACGCGCACAATAGAAATGGGCCCTCCGCAGCGAGCTAGTCTATAAACGCACACTGATACAATTCGTTCGTAAATATTTGCACTAACACAAACAAACGCGCGTAGTCGTTCGATAGCCGGGGCGGAGCAGCGAGCGACACAGCCATCCCGTCTCAGTGCTAACGCACGACTGCCGCCCGCGCCCGCGCAGAGCACGTCTGTACCTCTATCTCAAAATTGGACATTTTCTTTGAAAATGTTGATTGATTTACAAAAGCTGTTTCATAAATGTAGTACCTCTAACCATAATTTTTTTAGTGTAAAAAGATTTCCAAACATCAAAGCCGTTTAGAAGTAGTATTGAATATTAGCCAAAAATAGCGGTTTGGTAAATATTTTTTTAAGGCAAAAGTATTAGCCATACGAAAAAATCCTGTTTCAGAAATGTTGTACATGAATCTATAGCAAACATATATTTTTTTCAGAACTTCTAACCAAGCCGTTAATGAGAAATAGGCTTCATAAAGTGACCGTGTTACGGTACTAAACGAGAGTAAGGCCCTTAAGTGAACAACTCGTTAAAAATGCCCTTAGCCTTTTAAAAATATGCTCTATTTGGAAAACACTCCATAAAATGCTGTATTTAATCCCATAATTGTTCGATTTTCCAAGAATTGTTAGAAAAACATTCTTGTTGAGCGGGCGAGTGGTGCATCAATAATGCTTATTTACCGGAAAATGGCTAGAGATCGCATTTTCTTGCTAATTAGTCGGTCGTGTCGGTAATTTTCAAGTGATTACTGATGGATGGCTAACACACTGACGTGCCACGAATTTCGCGTGTCATATTATCCGCAAACGATACCTACGTTGCAACTTTAATAATAGTCTGACACTCGATGCGAAGAAAATTTAATTGTTCCGTCCATTTAAACTGCCTTATTGTTCTGCTCAAAGGAAATGTTGATACACAAAACACCTCACAGTTTGTATTTGAAATTAATAGAAACATTAATACTATTCAACTCGCATTTTAATTAGAAACCTGCACAGCGGAACATTTAATAAATGGCTAATTAATTTACACACAGGTGAAGAATAGATAAGTGAAAATCTACAAGCAACTGTGTTGCTATACTTAGTCATTACACAAACAACAAAGAGAAAAACAAATGACAACAAAACAGTGAAACGAAATGCGCTTACCGGCTTCCAGAGCATTTATTCAGCAGAAAAACGAGCAAACACAAAGTAATTTATTCAATAACAAACAGAGATTACAACAATCCAATTAAATCGCGACATTGACAACTAAATCCTATTAAGTAGCCCAAACGGTGCGCTTAATTGGCGGCCATTACACAAAATGCTCTATGGTCTGTCATCGTTGCACAAAATGGCGCGCGCGGGAAAATAAATACGTTTAGAGATGGATATTATATCTTCATTAACGTTCGGTAGCGAGCATTGATATGTCCGCAGGTGGGGGCTATTGAAATTGTTGTATTTTATCACCGGAGCGCCGCCGATAGGCATTCAGGGGATAGTCTTCGTCTTATTGCCTTCTGTACGTATTGAGTCGTTGAAGGTCGACTGGGAGAAAGCTTTTTTTTTACTACTTTGTAGATGATGTTTATGATGATGATTGGCCTAGAAAAATACTGGCAGCTGTTGTTTATAAATATTATATTAAGTTTTACATTATCATTGTCTGTCATTCGCTCATCAATCAATTCATCCTCTCTACTCCAGTATCTATTTTCTTCTTCAGTGTGTAGACTTTCACCATTTGCTGAATAACATAACATAACATAATCAGCCTATAACGTTCCCACTGCTGAGACACAGGCCTCCTCTCAGTGAGAAGGAGCAGGCTGTAATCCACCACGAAGGCCCAGTGCGAGTTGGTAGATGTCACATGTCTTTGAATTATTGGTTCTAGGACCTTCGCCGGTTTGAGAGCAGTGGTGATGGAATAATTTACACAAAGTAAAGCGCCTGTCTGGGTTCAAACCTACGACCTACAACTCGTAAGTCGCGGCCGTAACCACTGGGCCACCTCTGCTCCCTTGCTGAATAGCCTCCCCCAAACTATAATGTCCGGTTGATCCCAGTCACGTTTTTTAGGGTCGTAGATCTAGGTATCTAGGTAAAGGACTTCCCTTATCAAGTTTGCCGCTCATGCACTTTGTGATTAACTTCTTAATCTTCTTAAGACCTTTTCTTCATCCATGAGTGCCAACAGTTTTTTTAACATTATTTTTATTCAAATACAAGGTGTCAGGGACATCGACGCGCAACCTAGTGTTACCATGGATTCAGTACGGTACATGATTCTAAGCGCACCCGTGTTGAAATTGTTGTTGAATTTTGAAATACGCAATAACACTTTGCCCAACCCGGGAATCGAACCCAGCACCCCATGCTTAAAAGTAAGTTGCGCTTGCGACCACTAGACCAACGAGGCTTTTCAGACATATAAGTTACGTTAAGCGCGTGCGCGCGCGAGCGCGTGCGCATGCGCGTTTAGTTGCGTTTGGCGTTTGTTTATTACTAAATTATAATAATTATATATTTAAATTCTACAACGGTTTGTATGTAAATAGAGGTGCAATGTTAATAATAAGGTCAATCAATTCCATTCAAATGGTCTTCAAAGGAAATTGAAAAATTAACATGCGAATTGATTTTATTACGTATAAAACTAGACAATGAAGTCTGGTAAGGTTAATTAATACTCATTATAATTTAATGATTAGGTAATTATATGAGGGATTTCCAAAATTAGCTGTGACACACAGCTGAAGCAGCTGTTTTTCTGATTGCATTTTTGACTTTCCTCACTATCAATGACACTTTTTCAAGGCTCTCAGGTTATAGATCCACCTTGGGACGCCGTTCTTGATCACGATGACTGCCAGACAACAGACACAATAGAAAATCTATTGTTCGCGGTCACCGGTGACCGCGGTGGCAGTCAATGCCTTAACTATCTTCTAGCCGCGACCTCATCAGCGTGAAATTTCTTGTTACCCACCCCGTCGCATCGCATCATCTGCCCGCGCTCTTTTTTCTTTATTCTCGGCTCCTAAAGTCCTAAGGGTATATTGCTAATCCATTGCTTCATACGTTCGAATAATTTTATCTGCTCAACAACGTAAATAACGCGATGAATGTTGTTGAACTGTCAAAACGAAAGCCATTGCTACTGATGGCGTGTTACGCAATTACCCCGCAGATTGCAATACTCTCGTCAAATCGTAGCACAAGTACAAAATTACACAGCAACATTTAGGTACACGACGAGTTCCGCATCAACATCCGTTTCCTGGTCTTCATTCGGCGTGAAATTCGACCGTTAGTTTAACTATAGTTAAACGTCACCTCGACCGTGCAAAACGCCAGTAATGGCTGACATAGTTATTCTGTCGGTTAAAATTACTACGGCCCTGTACGCACAGGAAGAGCTTTTGAAAGTTTTAGTGTATTTGTATCGGTTATTAGTGAAAATGCTCGTTATTCAGTAATGTCGTGGTTTCGGTGGTAAACGGCTGTTGTCGTGTACGGATATCTTCGTAGACCACCTTGGTGGTTGGTAGTTTTGAAGTGGCGAAATATGTAGGTGTGTTTTGTCGGTAACGTGTTTTATGTCAGGCAAATATTTCTTAGCACTAAGTGGGCACTTGTACCACAAATGATTAAATTAATTTAGCACTAAACGAAGTCAAAATTTACCAAAACTAGAATTGATTCTATTGGCCCCTTCCGAAAGTTCGTTTCGTATAGAGAAGAATGGGAAAGAAACTCCACCCTTACTCTTTTAAAACGATTTACAATATTTTTTATACATTAATTATATAATTATAATTATGTGAAGACGACGCACCTAGAATAAAATTACTATACCACAAAAGATAAAAAGAATGAAAAATAAAGCAATGACAGGTAAATCAATTATGTGTGTGCTCACATATTTACAAATAGGTATACTTACATAGTAAAAGTAGATGATTTTCCTAAAATCTCGAATAGTTACACTAGCTTTAGTACAAAGTCACATCCACTATTTCTCTAACTACTTAGACTAAATCGCTATCAAATAAAAAGTATTTAATAGTCTTCTTTCAGGCGGAAACAAGGTGCGTGCCTTCAACGATTGGGTCATGCCGGTTTTGATGTACTCTTTTGGCATACTCAAATGGACTCAGACCGAACTCGACGCCCTGGATAGGAAGGTCCGTACGCTGCTGACTGCAAATCGAATGCATCACCCACGGTCAAGAGTCAAACCACATAAATACTTCCGATAAACAAACACAACACACAATAACAAACATTAGTATAACTAGTTTGCATAAATTATCGTCCTGTTATCACCATTCATTAAAACCCCTGCGGTGTCATTAGCCCGATAACATCGAGTGCTGAATCAGCTCAGTCGATTTGAATATTAAAACATCGATTCATTGGACTGTATAATCACACTATAGCCGGGCCTATTGTCTCACTTCCGGCCGCTAAAGAGCCTATTAACGGTCAAATCAATCGATTAATTCAAATTTTAATTACGTTTTCATAGTGAATGTTGGATTTTTGGATGATTTTGTGGATGTGATATGCTTTTATAGTTGTTTGTTATTATTGGGTGTTAATCGATTTGTAGTGAGAATAGATGATTCTGAATAATAACATAACATCACGCCTGTAATCCCCACCATACATTTCTACGGGTTAGACAGAGGTTCAAGTACCCAAAGGATGTTGTCGACTGAAATTTTATAATAATTAAATTATATTCGAGAACATCCATCAGTTTCTTACTAAACTTCAACTATATCCGACGATCCTGCATACTTCTCTCTTTTGCTGACTGTACATCCCCATTTCGCCAGTTATGTTTAAGTCCCATGTAATATGGGGTGAGCCTATTGCCATCAATCGGGCACAAATCCTCCAGACTGCCACTGAAAAATTCCAGATGGATAAACCCAATGACATTTTGTCCGACCTCGGAATCGAACACAAGACCTCATGCTCAGGAGTAACGCTTGTAACCATGAGACCAAGTTGACAGAGGATAATGTCGCCATTTTGTAATAGATAAAGGAGACGAGCGGCAAAGACGAAAACGAGAATCGCCTTCCAGATTATGAGGTATTTGAAGCTAGGAGTAGAAAAATATATCAATGAAGAACACTTATGTAATTACACAGTTACCGTTTTTTTTTTATTCGGTCCTCTCAAGTAGTGTCGATGACTGAAGTGAATCATCAAATCAACGCTTGAAAGGCAAAATTGACTAAGCGACATAGGGCAAACTTTACAGGCGAACAGTTTAAAGTTGAACTTTTGAGAAAAAAAATCATAAATACTTAAATTTTAATTCAGATGATAAAATAAGATTTCCAAAACAGTAAGAATTACGCCTGTAGGATGATTACAAGAATTTAAGTTATTTAAGTTTCCGTAACTATATATTACCTAACACCTTCCTAAAAAGGGAGTGTTTATTATCTTGTTAATAGGTTACTTACAGTTGCTTCATTAGCGGTTGTAAGTTGTGTTTGAGGCGGCTTCGTTCTTAATTAATGTATGTACCTTCTCACCTATTACAAATATACGGGTTTCAAGTCCCAATTCAGGACGCAGGGTCAATATTTTTACAGAATAGCCTGGCTCCCGGTGTAAAAAAACTCTCCGCGAAAACTTAAGTGACGTCATAACACCAGAAGGTCAACTCCCATAATTAAAAACGTTCAAAATCTAGACGCAATCTCATCTCAGCGACAATGAATTTCAAAAACTTGTCAAAAATGAAGGGAAATTAGAGGTGTTTTTGACAGATTGAAAGATTTTTGACAGATTGATTGCCTAGCATGAGAGGAGAGAATGTCCCCACTGATGCTAGGCATAGGCACTATTAACAGCTCATTTCTGGATCACTTCATCTAGGTTTTCACGATCAGATTTTTACAGAATAGGTCCATCCAATGCGAGTCATTGGAGAAACTTGAACCTACTCTTAGAACGCCGGAAATCTTTTATCGCATACTATGTACTTAGATTCTCTATTCTCTATTGCAAAACTAAACAATTATCTGTGGTGTGTTAATAGTAGTGAGTAGAGTTTGGATAATCTGTGGTCAAGGTTTACATTTTACCATCTCTTATGATCATCAGTTCTTTGGGAGATTATAATACCAGCTTATTATTGTCCCACTGCGGGGCAAAGGCCTCTTCTCATACTGAGAAGAAGACGTGAGCATTGATCACGGCGCTTCCTCAAGACGGGTTGGCGATCAATGGCTTATTCCTATAATTTGATCATCATCATCTTCCTGGCCTTATCCCATGTTACTTGGGGTCGGCGCAACACGTTTTCTTCTTCCATTCTCCCCTGTCAACCGTCACGCTATCGTTTACTCCCTTCTCTTTCATATCATTCCTCACACAATCCATCCATCTTTTCTTCGGACTTCCTCTCCCTCTCCATCCATCAACATGCATATTCCATCACTCTTTTAGTCACATGCGTTTCATCCCTTCTCATCACATGCCCATACCAAGCCAAACGATTTCCTTTCAACTTTTCTGTCATTGGCGCCACTTTCAAACTATAATTTACGGACCGTTATTGATTAAAATTTAAGACTCTTGTATCTTTACCAATAATTAAGCAAAGACCTCATAGCTTTGCATAGTAGACCCTCCCATATGGAAGTACTTAGCTATCATAGGTAAAATTACCTTATGAATCTATTTGTATGCCCAGTTTGGCAATTAAAAATTATTCCTTTGGTAAGCAAAACTATTAGTTTTTTGTTTATAGGAACCGTAAGTCATAAGTAGGTAATTTATTAATTTGTTTAACACTTTCAATTCAATTCAATTCAATCTTTATTGCATCCATAATGTACACATACATGGAAACTAAACGCTTATAAGAGCAATAACAATAAAACGTCTAAGTATTGTGTCTCGCTCAGTGTCTTTCAACCGATTAACATAAGTATACGATTTCAGTCTTATATTAATTACTAGCTGCGTCCCGCGGTTTCACCCGCATAAGTGTCGATCCCGTGGGAATATCGGGATAAAAAGTAGCGTAAATGTTAATCCAGGGTGTCAGCTACCTCCATACAATATTATATCAAAATTGGTCCAGACGTTTGAGCGTGAAGAAGTAACAAACATATAAACACAAACACACACACACTCACAAACTTTCGCCTTTATAATAATTATTATTAGTGTGACTAGCTTCTGCCCGCGATTTCGTTCGCGTGAAATTTCTTGTTCCCCCGACTCACCCCGTCGCATCACATCGTCTGCCCTCGCTATTACTTCGTTTTCGATTAGCGTTCTTTCTGACTTTTTTTTTTTTGCTCGGCTCCAAAGGGTCTTAGAGTGATGGTCAATAGCATATAGCCTTTCTCAAGAATTGGGCGCTATCAAATGTATATGGAGTATTTTTTAATCCGACTGGTAGTTTAAAAGATTAGCGTATACGAACAAACTCTTCAGCTTTATTATTAATATAGAAGATACAAGTAAGCTCAGTTTTCCTCACGATGTTTTCCATCACCACAATTATTTTAAAACAAGATCTGACCAATACTTATCATAGTCTTTTTTTCTCCAGCAGGCGCCCCCAGCGGTCCTCCAGTTGTTCGCTGCCAGCTGCGCAAGCACAAACCCAACCGCAAGCCTCGGACGCCCTTCACCACGCAGCAACTGCTGGCTTTGGAGAAGAAGTTCAGGGACAAACAGTACCTGAGCATCGCGGAGAGGGCCGAGTTCTCTTCCTCGCTTAGACTTACTGAGACACAAGTGAGGGTTGAATTCTTTTGACACTTTAGGGGGACTACAGAACCTAAACGCAAAAAAAACGCAAGTTTTATAATGCCTAAAAATATATGATCGACTACAGTAAACTAAGTCAGAAAAATATATGATATTCTTCAGGATATTTGCTAGTTAGCACACCATGCGTTGAAAACATAATACAACTAATTTGATACGATAGAAAAAAATCATGAAGATACCTCTAAAAACTTTCTTTTTACAATAAAAACCATACATTACTTAAAATAAATACTCTTGTTTATCTATTTTATTCAATTTCGAGCGTCCATTGTTGTTTACATCTTTGGCAAATCTGCCGCGGTCGGACTTTAGGTACCTACACACTGGTCGCGTAAGTTTCGGTGTGGAAAAGTAGGTACCTACGCACCAAACTGTTTGAATTTCTCATCACCGATGTTAGATTCCTCTAGCTGCAAAATATTATAAACCAAACCAACTGTTATACTAAAATAGTAGACCTATGTCAACCTATACAAAATAAAACAGCTTTTAACCAAACTTGTTTATTCCAGGTAAAAATATGGTTCCAAAATCGCCGCGCGAAAGCGAAAAGATTGCAAGAAGCGGAGATAGAAAAACTAAGGCTATCCGCCCGGCCCCTCCTGCCACCATCTTTCGCGCTGTTCGGCGGGGGAGGGGCCCCTCCGCTGTTCGCCGCAATGGCAGCTGCCTCCAGACCTCAGCTGAGCTTCTTAGGAGGTCCACCAAGCCACCAACACGCGATAAACATGAATATACTAAATTCTCTACACCAGCCGCATTGACGAATGGATCACGCGGCAACGCGTGAAGCGAACGATCAGCCGCCATCTTGAAACGGTGTGTTCGAAATTTAAATTGAAAGGGTCCCTATTCTCGTATAAGTGCAGTGTTTTGTTTATTGTTGTGAATTTTGAATCGCGCATTGTAATGGAAACGCTTCTTCTCACTCTTGCTCGATATCTACAAATTGTAGATAACGGTGCTTTTTATTCAAAGTTAGGTACATTTCCATCGCTGCAATTATCTAATAGGTTAACATGAATGTTAATGAAGCGATGAAAAATATGATTGCTTTTTCTACACGTTATACTGAATACTTTCGCGTTAGTTACTTGTGCACCGTGCTATGTAAAGACAAAAACAGTAACGCCTAGACATTTCTAGATTTCTAAACCGTCGCGGCGTCGCGCGTCGCACGTTGTAGAATATTGAGAATAGGGGCCAACACCAGTGTTCGAAAACCTAAAGTTTAAAAAGTGAATCAAGACCATTTTGTAAAAAAGAAATGTGTTCCAATTTCAAAATAAACTCTATTCGTTTTGTGCGATCCCAGAATAAGGGTGTGGACACGTCAACGAGAATAATTTTCTGAAGTTTTAGATATTAAGACACAATATTGTTGTAACAAAGTTCTTAATAAAACTGTTAAATATTACCTTTGTGTGTATAAACTCCTTGTAGCAAACCTTTTGGTTACTCATAATAATATACACGAAATGAAAAACTCTCTATAAGTGCAAATTCTCAAAATTATGGTAATTTATAATAGTACCTACTGGATAGAAAATTGTAAGTACATAAATGTTTACGTTTATACCTACCTTAAGAATAAATAATGTTTACTTAGTCATTTACGGAATGTTTTAAGTCTGTTCTGAAGTAAGTCAGCAGTTCAGCACATTAAACTATTATTTTTAATGAAATATCCTAACTAATATTATAAATGCGAAAGTAAGTTTGTTTGTCTTACTTAGTCTAAAGACTTCTTCGAATCAGCTTCAAACCACTGTCTAATTAAATAGTTATTTTTTGCAACTGTCGCCAAATTGTGATGTGTTAAAGAATTCGAAATAATACGAAAATTGTATTTTTTATTACTTCGAATTATTTAATACAGCTGATGTACTGAAACAAATGAATAATATAATTTGTTTCAAAACATCTGTGTTCATTCTGATTAAATATCCTTCCTTTTCTATGAAATTATATTATCACAAAGAATATAGACCGCTGTAACGCTATACTTCCACATGTGCGCTAGAATATTTTATTAATTTCGGTGGCAATTCCTTATCAGTCTATCCATTTGATTTTTCTGCAAATGGGCTATTATTCCTTCTAATTCTACCTCCTTTTCTCTATGCCTTTATTTTTCATTTCATTATACACGCCATTTAATAAAATATTTTAAAAAACGTTTTCCTATAACTTAACAGAGTAAGCTATAAGGTTTCTGTACTTAAATTATGTTTAAATAAGTTTACTGATGTGCAAATAGTAATGTAAATAATATTTAAATAAATTATTGTCTACGTAAGATCGAGTACATAACGTATTACTTAAGTATATTTCTAAAGCATTAGATTTTGTAAAAACGAATCACTGATCATAGATTTTGTGGACATAACTTTTTAGAGTGTTTATATTGGAGACAACATAACCTTTTAAATGCTGTTTATTTGAAAATTTAGGCATCTTTCCCACCGCCGAAAAAGTGACTAGCTATCAACGATTTTCTCGCTCAAGAAACGGACAAAAAATTGTAGGCCTCGTGAAGTAAAAGACGATCTAATAGTTGATCGTTGACTGTTTACACGCCGACTAATACTCGTTTATCGCCGCGACAAAAGCTATTATAGTGAGTATTCGCTCTGCGGCGCTCGCTTAGCGAGTAGAACACTCGCTGAAAACTCGCGCTCGGTACTACGTACGCAAACCAGCGAGTAATCGCTCGTAGCCGTCGTGCACTCGTTGCTCGCCAACTCGTTTTTAGTTGATAGCTCTACTCACTTCTCGTTAATCGCCAGCGGTGGGACAGGTGACTTACCGACAAAAACGATAGTAATGAAAGGAAACAATCATAATGACAAATACAAAATGTTGGCTGTTAAGGCGCAAAAAGAAAAGCTATAACCATGTCGTTTGCAATATAAATGCTCTATGTAACTACTGGTAAGTCATAGTGTTATCACAATAAGTACTTGAAAAACTTAAGTTTAATCGCTTTTGTGTCATATTAATTAAAAATCATGCTTATTTATTACTTTTTTTTATTTGACGCGTGATTTTGTTACGAGCAGCGTTGCAGCGTAAAAATTGACAGCTGACTAGGCATTATCCTGGCCACTATTAAAAAAAATCGCTTAAAATGGAGTTATAATAAAAAATGGAAGAAAATCGTTGCTCATAACAATCAAAATGTCACTTATATTCTGTACAAAAATAGTAAAAATAATAGTTTATCTGGATTAATTTGAATCTATGTTATAATCGCCTTTAATAGAACATAGGAGTTGACTACGAAACATTTGTAAATTATTGATTAAATTATAAATTCGTTATTAGTACAATCATGCATGGTTTTATTAAAAACATAATACAACTCCATTCATAAAAACCAACTTAAAAACTTACCTACGTGCCCACTAAATACTGTTTCTTGAAAGAAAATAAATTATGGTCTACTTATTTATGGGTGCAGTGTTCTTTAGGCCCACATTTGCTATTATAAATTATATCGATCTTATCATTTTAATTCATAATTATTTTAATATTTAAAGTCCATCATTGTTTTATTGAGTTATAGAAACCAGTGGTCCATAATAAAATAACGTTGAAAATTACTAGCGTCTAGTCCACCATTACTCATAGAAGTCGTTACGAATAATGTGGCCATACCTTTATCAGTAATCATAAACAAAAACAATTTTTTCAAACATAAACAACACAGATAAAATACTCGTCAAATCTATCACAATTTACCATAAACAACTCGCGTTTCTACTCGATTGAAAGTCTATGAAGACATCGACGATAAAGTTTATCAAGGAGTCCTTATATGTCGTGTTATGGGACAGGGACGGTATAACTTCCTGTTCCACTCACTAATTGGTGTCTTTGGCTAAAAACTCGCTGCGCCATAATGAATGATAATACTTTTAAATGCACAGATTCGTATGCCGCGTCGGCTACTGAACGCGCCCGGAGACATTAATTACTCATTTGTGAACTAGTTGATGCTCGTGGGTTTGGTTGTGGTTCTAGTGTAAATACCTACGTGAAAGTTAATTAAATGTTCAATATTCGATTTTTTTTTTATTGCAAAATGGGCCAGCTGTTGACCTCGATCTCGCCTTGTGGAGAGCGATGAATGAGATCTACGATGGAAATACATACATAATATAACTCACGCCTTTTTTCCATGGGGATAGGCAGAAACCACAGAACGCCACCTGCTACGATCCTTAAATACCTACTCCTTTTGCTACGATATAAGAAATATTTTGTTGAATTGTCAAATAATATACCTACAGGGTAAAATTGAAAACATGCGACAAATCGAAATGGGAGATTGTACTCATCATTATGAACAACTTTTACTATGGGAACAAACCTGAAATCACGAAAAAAAAATCAGCTGTTCCCTACATTTATGTTTGCATAACTCGTCAAAATGTAGGGAACAGCTGATTTTTTTTCGTGATTTCAGGTTTGTTCCCATAGAAAAAGTTGTTCATAATGATGAGTACAATCTCCCATTTCGATTTGTCGCATGTTTTCAATTTCATCCTGTATTACAAAAACAACATTCGACGTCTTCGTGGGCATCACAAACTCGAGGTAAATAAAGCTTTGCATTTAAAAAAAGCCATTATGTAGCAGCTATTAGGCTGGATGGCAATATAACCAAAATTGACTTCAAATAAGGGAGTCTACTCGCTATACACGAAGTCCGTAGTTTCGACCACCGAACTACGTATCACATACGGACATAAGAAAGAGTAGTTTGGGGTCCGAACTAAGAATGAATGACAACATGATAATTGACAGTTGTCCCTAAACTTAAATATGTCACTTGTTTTGACTGATCATCTACTTTTAGACGGGCCCGTATCTTCGTTGACGGACATAGAGACTAGACGCATTCACATGGACATAGGACATACGATATCGAATTACAGGTTTATCTTGAATGATAATGACCGATAAAATTACCATCTTACCCAGTTAAAGGATTTGGGGGAGGCCTTTGCCCAGCAGTGGGACAGTATAGGCTAAAAAAACCCAGTTATACATAATCCCTTCTGGTACGTTGGAAAACCTGACTTCTACGGGTCTATTCTGCAAAAAGCTCACTGTGAAAACATGTAGTTGAAGTGAGCTGCCATTCCACTGATGCTTGGGATTGACACTATTGACAGCTCACTTCACCTAAGTTTTCACGGTGAGATTTTTACAGAATTAGATCGACGGCAGTTTTTCCTCTGATTTTTTTGTTTTCTTTTATACCTGTTGACAGATTGTAGTAGCTTGATGTGCGCGTCTGTCCTTAAAGCATTAAATAAATAAATAATAATAAATAAACAGACTAACTTACGCTACGTAACTATAGTGAAAAAAATACAAGTAAGCATCTACTTAGAGCCTAGCAGCAGGTACAGGCAAAAAGTTACCTCGACGTAACACACAACAATTTTATTACAAGTATATAAATATTTACCAAAATGGCCGTTACTGCTGGCTGGTAATTTATTGTAATTGGCCAGTTTATTCGTAATGACGCCCGTCTTACTAACTTATGGGAAAACATGACCAGCGTAAGTTGAGTCGTGGTACAACCCTTTGGTGCTAATTTCTTCACTTCGTCGATTATTTTCAAGGAGTTAAACTTTTATAATACTGAACTAAATTGTCCTAAGTATCAGTGGCGAAGGTACCATACAACTCGATTCTCACCGGCTTCCCTTAGAAAATTCAGAATATAACCACTCTATAGCCAATTCATCATTGAAATTTTCTTTTGGCATTTTTTTTGCTCCGGCCTACCTCTGTCATAAATTCACCCTTCGCCACTGCTAAGTATGTGTACGAACTTGTCGTCTGCAGTCTGTTACGAACTTGTACCTTCAGGCTTTTCTGACACTGATTAAAGTTGAAAGACTAAGGTGAACAAATTATTTTGTGACTACAATAAATAGATGTTCCTGATATGCAACATAATGTTCAATAGGTGCATAATAATGCTAAGTTTCTATTCTAAGTACCTATAAGTACACAAGGTAGGTATACTTTACTATCTTTTAAATTGACTGATGTTTTATCACCTACATGAATGGGTAAATACGTCACCACATGCCTGTTTATGGACACCTACTATGTATTTCTTTCGTTCGTTTTATAAGGATATCTACCTACTTCCTGCCTTAGGATGTGTTCAGGTCTGAGTAAAGCCTTGCAACAAACAAAAAGATAAAAAGAAAAAAAAAGATGAACATCTTATTTTAAATGTCAAAGTTTTTAATTTTGAAAAACTGTGTGTTTTCACAAACAAACTGGTGATGGACAAAATTTTTCTGGTGTCAAACCTGTGATGGACAAAACTGTTCTGACTTGTGCCATTTTTTTTTAATGGCTTTTCACATCTCAACCTAGGAGGTTGTCGGCTGCTTAATCAGACTATCCTGCGGGTGCCTTAATAGCTTAAGGCCTCCAGCCAGGGCATAAACCTTATAAACTAAGCGACTACACGCTAAGGGCACCCCCTGTGGGGTACGGACCTCGACTTATGGCATTGTTGGGGAGGCAAGGGACTAGCTGGATCGGGTCAAACTGACTTGTGCCAAAATGTTGATAACCTTAAATCTTCTTTTTAGCGTATCGATGGCAAAAGTTCAAACATCTTTGGCCCAAAATTCAGCTGAGCGAACTCCGCTCATTGACGCAATCATAAGATTATCAAGTGCATAGGTGACAGCCCCAGATGGAAGAATTAATCTTAAATATGAAACCATCATTGTTCTCATAGAGTGATACTTAGTCTGTCTGACGACAGACTTGGCTCAGTCTGCACATAGCCTTAGTGTCTGTGGCACTTTGTACGGAACCCTAAAAATTATACTGCGAACTCTACGCTGCTACGCCGTAGACCTAGAAAGTAGGTAATCGTAAAGAGATTGTTATCAACACGCTACGAAATATAAGTAGCTACTTCCATGTGAAACGCTACAAATTAATTCGTCAATGCACTAATAACACAACATAATAAACGACCTAAATCTACAAACTCCAATCTCACATTTATCAAACTTATCTCCTTGAAACCAACACGAAATCACTTATCCTAATTATATTACGTCACCCAATCACGGCTCAAAAGCAGTCAATTTGTCATAATTAATACGCAACGGAAACTCCGCATACAGCCAATGGGTAGCTTACAAACACGAGTAATTGGCCCAAAACATGAATTAAACATAATTTACTTTTAATTATCTGATCGATGACATTCCGGGGTAACCCTTTCGGTCCAATTTAGATTCTTTGCATATTTCCGCGCTCCGTCTCACTGGCCAGTTCGTTTGGCCACCAAAGCTGTAGATTTTATCTAGGCGGTGGAAGGGTTCAAAAAAGTATTGTTAACAGTGTATTTTGTTGTTAGTTTGGTTGGAGCCAAGAGTCGTTAGTTTTTGGTGCTACAATAATCTTTAGGCACGATGGAAAGCAATTTTAAAAATCGAACAATATTGTATCCTTGAACTGCAGATAGCCACATCAGACAAAAAAACATAACTGCGTTGGTGTGACTACCTTTGTAAATCTCTTTCTCTGTACAGTAATAATAATAATTAAAAGTATGACATGTAAGGTACTGGACTCAAACCTCCTCCCATACTAAACATACCTACGCATGCCAAACTTGGAAATTTAACAACTCTATCAAGAACAAAATTACGACATGCCAAAGGGAATGGAGCGCAGCATGCTTAACATAGGAGTAATAGGTCGTAGGTTCGAACCCAGACAGGCACTTTACTTTCTGTAAATTCTGCTCTCAAAAATCAAAATCAAAATATTTTTATTTCACATAAACCAACATGGGCACTTATGAAACGTCAGAAGCTAGGTGCACGGTTCCAATTGGTCGTTTCCTATGGAGAAGAACCGGCAAGAAACTCCATGGTTACTCTTTTAAAAATAATTTAATCTCTCAAAACGGTGACGGAAAAGATCGCGAGGAAACCGGCATGTCCTAGAACCAAAAATTCGAAGACATGTGACTTCTACCGACCTGCACTAGGCCCGCATAGTAGATTACCGCCCGCTCCGTCTCGAAGAGAGGAGGCCTGTGTCCCAGCAGTGGGAACAATATAGGCTGATTATGATGCTTAACATAAAAAACAGCATAGAGTTCGTGACTCAAAAATTCGATCTACATCCAAAGCAATCGATGCCCTTACACAAGCACTCAAGTTGCAAGACTGCATGACAATAGATTATCAAAATGATGACTTCTTGGATGGGACCGGTTGGGAGGACGAGGTCGTGCGTATACCTGGATCACGTTGAATGGACGTAGCGACAGACAGAGAAAGCTGGCATTCTCTGGAGGAGGCCTTCACCTCAGGGGTTCTCAAATAAAAACTTTTTTTTTTTTTATATAAGGCTTTTTTTATTTTTTCATTTTATAAGTATGACCCGTGGACAAACAGTAGCTCCAGAATTAACAATATACATGCAGGCCAGTCTCTTTTAACTTCAAGTATCTTCTCAAGCAAGCAATTTCAATCGGACCACATATCAAAATCAACGCATATTAATATTCGCACAGTTAAAAATATAATATTTCTCTCTCCTCAATAATAAACACGGACTACCAATTATTTATTTTTATAAACCAATAACAAATCCGAAGCACAATCGTAAGATTAAAACCTAAATCATTCTTATTCCTCGCAATACTCGATTAATTTCATAAATTGTGACCCCTACCATGAGTTTTCTTGTGATTTGCGAACGAATAATATATTTGCAAGAATATGTAGGAGTGGTTGAGCTCGGGAGAAGACTAACGAGACACAGGAGTCTTCTTTTTCTTCGTGTCTGTTGGCCCAAAACTTGGCTTCGTCCCAACTCTCACTGATCCCGACTCTAGACGATTCAAAAGTCCCAATTCTACACGAAACGATAAAAACGTACAGTCTGAATGAAACACATCTAGACGAATTAAAAATACTTTAATCAACATCGCCACTTCCACGGCGTTATTGGTAGGACACAGTAGTAGGAACTAAGTTAAAAAAAAAAATAATACGTTGGTTATCAGTCACAGCTTTTCGAATAATTTTTTCAGTAAAAGCATCTCAAGCATATTTTTCAGTCAAACATTCTGTAAACAGCACATGACACGTCATCAGCAATCATCAAAAAATACAATTTATCAGTCAAATCTTTTAAAGTGAATAAAAGCTTCTCAAGTAGGTTGCTATCCATATTTTTCAGCCAAACATACTATAAACGGCACCCAGAATTAATGGCTGAAATCTGATTTGTCCATTACTCGATCCTCACCTACTGTAATAATAGTGAAAAATCATAACTTTGGAACTATTTGGACTACGATAAAATCATGAATAGTATGTAGAATATATAGACCAATAGCCCTACTACAATAAATAAGTAGCACTGCTTTTCTATCTTCTGAATTTAATGAGGTATTGTTACAGTTTTGAATAGCCAAATCTCGCAACTTCATACCAACGAAATACCATCTAGAACTTCAAGTAAGACCTGAAGTTAATTTAAATTCAGTTGTGAGTGGGCGCGGCTGCGTAATGACCAAGTGCCACCTATAACTAATCAGCGCACGCCCTCGCCGCGATATCGATTCATTTGTCATTCGGAGAGGTACAACACTATAACTAGTGCGGGATCGAGATATCAAATCATCTAGGCTGTATGTGAGAATTGCAATCTTTTGAAAAAGGAATTTCTTGAGGCTGAATGGGATTATTGCCTTTGCAAGGTGTAGTGATTCAGTAATGGAATAAATTCGAGGTTTAGGCCTATTTGCACCACAAATCGCTAAATAAGTTTAGTGCTGAACGAGTTTAAAACAGCGTTCTGTTTCCGTCAATTGTTTTGAAGTGGGCCTTAATCCCCGCTTGGCATTGACAAAATCAAACTACAGTCCTTTCACAGTTGATTTACCTCTGAATTTGCATCGCTGTCAAAATCACTGTGATCTTTATTTTCATTATAATAAGGTTGCTATTGGGTCGCTGCTGTCAAAGTCTCAGAAGTAACTGTGAAAGGACTGTAAAATTATTGCATTGAACTGGTGATTGATAAGTCCCTATGTATGGCTGTCGTTTTCATAAAAATAATTATACAGTGATAGAGGAGACCAATACTATGTTCAAGTCAACGGATTTCCATTTCTCCTAGGGTTGTAGTAAGTTGAGTATGGGTGTTGTAAGTAGGTACAGACGCCAGCACATAAAGCTACCCGAAACTGTCAAATTTTCCCAATCAACCTTGAACCTTATACTGTAGCGATAAAGTTGAAAATCTATTAAATAAAAACAGATTGTAGTAGCTTGATATGCTGGCGTCTGTACAACCTTTACTGACTAATAATCATCATGACCAATGAGAATGTAGGTAGAGTCCGTCCCACGAAAGAAGTCCCGCGGCAATAAGTGGAACTAATTATTATTATATCGTTAGCAACATTCCTACAACAACCCTCATAGGTACAGACGCCAGCACATCAAGCTACTACAAACTGTCAAATTTCTTTAATAGATTTTCAACTTTATCGCTAAAGCATAAGGCTCAAAGTTGATTGGGAAAATTTGACAGTTTCGGGTAGCTCGATGTGCTGGCGTCTGTACCTCATACGCCATTAACCAGTGCCTGTAATATGATATCGAGATAAATAAATAAATCATTATTTATGATTACGTCGCACGACAGTGGCGCCACGTCTACGAGATTTCTTTCGTGAAACGGATTCCACATTTGTAGGTACCTATAAAAAACCCCATGGTCATCATGAAATCGGGTGTTTTCGTATTAACCTGATTGTTTTTCCTTTTGATTTAGCAATTACGGCCTTTAAAAAAATGCAGCCCATATTTCCCGACCATTAGCTCATAAAGACTAATACGTAAAAGGCTGCTAATCCGCAGGCTAAAATTAATCTGAAACGACAGGCCGAATGCCTGAGGCATCGTTTGACAGCCAAGACAAAATAATTATGAAAGATTATCTGTCGGGAGCAACATGGCCGCAGTTGGCTGATGTTTTAATTAGCCCACAGGCAACGGCACTTAGCCAGACAGCCAATTGGAACCTCCTGTAGGGCTGGCACTTTGCTTTAGAAATTGAATTGTAGTGTATTGCCAACGTAATAGTCATACATAAGGATTGGATTCTAAACACGATTCCGAAGATTTTTTGCTTAAATTTTTCCTCCTTCCTAAAATTTGGATACTTTCAATCCTAATTCCTGGTTGCCTGGAAGAGATCCCAGAAAGCGATAAAGCCGCCCATTGTATATTTTGTTGTATTTGATGTATTTTATATGTTATGTATTTTTGTGGTGTAAAATAAAGAATAAATTCCTCAGCTACCACTACCTATAACAGAATCTAACAAAGATTAAGACGGTTCATTACTTGATTCAACAACATTCCTTATATAGCTATTATTAAGAAGAAATTATGCAGGTTATTCCAGTGTAGCCTTTATTACCCTGAAAGACTTCAGACTTTCCGTGAAAATGGATTTTTAAAGGTATCGAAACAATTTCTATCAAACTATTTGTTACAATCTGTAACTTCAGCACCTAGTATAATATAAACTCTATGTATGACGAAATAAGATGACAGTAGTAACCCTATCTGGAGCTCGGTTAGTTACTGCTAAGGGCCCATGAAAATTGTTTTACGCCTTTCCAGTGTCGGGCGATCTCTTCATTTTGCTTGCTAAATTGAAAGCTAAGTGCGCAGGCCTCGCATGCAAACATCAACCATTTTATTCTTCAAACTATTATTCTTTTGTTTAGGACTTATTTGATGGGATTCTGGTTTTCAGAGCTAAGTTGATATGGGTTTTAATTGCTTGGCCGTTGCGAGGTGCGAACTGACTGTTTTGTAAGCGAAGTGACATCTTATTTCATCGTTGGGATTTGTAGTTAGATTCTCACGGATAGTTTGTTTTTGGTGTAAGCCCTTTTACGTACGATTAAGCTGCCGAATAAGTAGTTGACCGGCAGAAAGTAAGCTTGTAAACTTTGGTATAAACGATAAATGATTTTATTTCATTTAGTTACGGGTAGATTTGAGTGGACCTGACCATCCAGAGCACGCGTTTGTCAGTAACAAATGCAGCTGTCACATTTACCCGCATTTTCCCGATTTATCCGTACCTACATTCGCAGTCCCTATCCGGTAGACCGAACGTATGAAAAGAGCCTAACTGTTTAAATATAACACTCTTACACAGTTCAGCTTTCAAGGAAAATTGACCAACACAGTGATATTGCCTTTTATATTTCATAAGGCAAAAGTGAGTTAACATAATAAAAATTATCAAAGGTCCAACCTTTACCGACCTTCACCACCTTTCCTCTGTTCTCTTCTACACCCTGCTTAGCAATGGCTTCGCTCTCCACTCGGTTTGGTAACTTTTTGCATCATCCGTTATTTAGGTAGGTACATACGAATGCCTTACAAAATACAAAAGGCAATATTATTGTGTTAGCCGCTTTTCCCGGAAAACTATGTGATATTTCAACAGTAGAACTTTTCACGAAATTGTTCTTTTCATTGCCGTACTGTATGAGCCTGCTCCTGACCTCGAACACGCCTGATCGAAACCAGTGGATTAGGTCTATGATTGAACGAGCGTGCCCAGATGATACCTATTTATTCTTGCTTTGAAGGCAGACGAGTTGAATGTGGAATAGCACACAGACGCTGGCAGAGAGTTCCACACTTTGGCAGTGCGCATAATAAACGTGGAGGAGAAGCGCTGAGTACGACTGGTCGGGATATCAACCAAGTGCGGATGGTACCCTGCGGTACGTCTGGTAGTTCGGTAGTAAAAAAGCGATGGTGGGATCAGGTCGTGGAGCTCCTGCGCACTCTCTCTGAAGTACAGTCTGTTGAAGACCGACAGGCAAGGAACATTACGCCGATGAACCATTCTGTGCTCACTAACATCTCGTCACCTAGAAGCCTTTTTGCTCTGCGTTTCAATCTTTCCTCCCGTTATAGGTAATATCCACCTTTAATTTCTGGTCTTATGATCCTTAAAACGAAAATGGATGTGTGTCCTTGTCTCATTACTGTAGTTATTAGACAAAATCGATTTAAAACAGTCAACAAGTCTCCGTTGTGTAAAGTGATCTAAATCGAATCAAACACAAGTCTCCAATCGAGAAAGTTGCACCGCCACATACAGTCACGGATAGGACACTAATTTACAGAACGATGATTACAACATCCGAGTAATCGTTCTAAATCGATTCAAACGTTCTCAGTACCGAGTAAGTTATCAGGGCCAATGCTTTACGTCCGTGCAAAGCAATTAACCGTTCGCCGCTCACTTTATTATTTCTCTCCGATTAATCGATTCCACTCGCCATTTTAATAATCGATACCGATCAGTGTCCGATGAGTTATGCTTATTTGTTTTTCGTATTCGCGCTTCGTAATCGATTTTTTCGATGATCGATATGTTTCCTTATGTGTCTCGATTTTGGTGCACGATTCGAATTATTGTGAGGCGTGGATTATTTTTCTTTTAAATTGATGTTATTAATACTCGTGTATTGACAATGTGTACATGAGAATTTAATTCGTATGGTTAAGAATTTATTTGGAGGACATCTTAACTGTATTTTTCGTTTGAAAACATTGTAAGTTGCATCAAATAAGTAAGCATTAAATCTTGTAAATTGGTACATCAATCAGGAAACGACTGGAAACCGCGACGGTACATGTATTTATGTAAATAGCATTCTGAACTTAGACCCGGTATATGGTTAGCTGCGCTCAATTTCATACCTATTATAGTAAATCATCTAGAAATACGTTTGGACTTTTGGAGTTTCTATTAAATGCAGAACCCAAAACGTTAATACGTTAGTAGGGACCTAATGGTCCCTAATAACTTAAGTATTCTACTTCGCCGCGTTGGTCTAGTGGTTGCAAGTGCTGAGCAAGAGTACCCAGGTTCATTTCTCGGGTCGGGCAAAGTGTCATTGGGTTTTTCCATCCGGAATTTCTCCCAAATCGCAATATTAAGTACATGGGAATTAAACATAACTGGTAAAATATGGGTGTACGGTCACCAAAGTAGATAAGTAACCAGGGTCGTCGGATATAGTTAAATTTTAGTAAGAAACCGATGGATGTTTTCGAATAAAATTTAATTTAATTAATAGAAAACAAACAGTTCATTTATCAAATATAAGCTAACATGTAAACTATAATAATATGTAGATTTATATGAAAAAATAAGCAAAATAATCATAGGGCATCAAAAAATTCGTCCGCATCGCTGTCAACAGGAACAGTGCCCAAAAGGCTGGCAGCACTGCCACGTTGTATGGCAATGCTAATTCTTTAGCCAAGAAATAAGCCAGCCCTCTGGTCACGTGAAGAGTTGACTAACCGCTTGGCGATATCTCGAAAAACCAAGTGGGCACTCAGACCCCATGGCCCTAGTGTTTCAACCCCAAACGGCTCGAACATATAACTCCCAATCAGGTTGCAATATTTTCGCCGTTTGAGGTTTTCTCAAATTAAATCACATTCGAAAACATCCATCGGCTTATCACTAAACTTCAACTATATCCGACGACCCTGGTTACTTATCTCTTTTGGTGACTGTACTATAGGTACACCTCTGGCGAATCCTGCAAGGAATACAGGCGTGATGTTATGTTTCTTGTAAAATATACGCTTTATTTATAAACGTTGCTTAAAGCGACTGTTTTATCATACATTTTTGACGTTTAATCAACTCTTAACTTTAAACAACGTTTAAATAAAGGGGAGGATCTTTAAACTACGCTACTTACAATGTAAGTTAAATCACTGGTCTTAACATAAAAGGCGTCACCTTAACAATATTGTAATGCCTATAGCCACCATGCTTGGTACCGCGATGTCTGATAATCGAAGACAGCTCACTGCTGTAAAAACTAGCACTTCGTTCTGATACACCAACTTAGGGTATTCTTTTTTTTTTACAAACGATACTCATCTAATCGTCGACAACAACCAGCCAGTCACATTACACAGATAATATCAATTCCAAATTCAAATTCAAATCGACCACTTACAAGCAATTAAACATATTAAAATCGTTTAAAAATAAAACATTGGGACCCGTCTCACGCTTGTCCGATAGCCTTTTACAGCTTAAAAGCCATATTAAACTTTCGAAATGAGTAATGCCGCAGATATGGCGAGGTGATGACAAAAAGGCTGATCTTGCGCCGACTTTTACTATAGTTATAGTTGTTAAATGGGCACATGGCAGCTTTCCACGTAGCATCCCGCTGTTCGAATGTCGAACACCTATTACGAGTGGTGGGGTATTGGTTGCAAATAAATTGTTAAGGAAAATTTGTTAATTTTATTATTGATTTAATCTTTTCGCACACAAAAAAGGTACAAACGCGGAATTTAATGCTTTGGGCATTCTCTACCAGTCAACCAAGGGTGGTGAAGAGATTTGATGGCAGATGCTTTGGTTGAGAGGAAAAATGATAAATAAATAAATAAAATAGGTACACAAGGTACATATAAAGTTATAATACACATATTTACTTACATAAGTACTTATAATATCTATATAATCACATCAAAAGTGTCTAGAGATCAAGGTATTTTTTTTTACCCTATTGCAATTAAATAAAAATGTCTATTTAGATTGATTCAAAAAATGTTTTCGTATTTGTAGATTGATGAAGTAGGTACTCTCTACTTTTGCATAAGACTTTTCGCGATTTTGCTTATGCTGTTTTTTTTCACCTTAGTTAATCCTGGCATTAAAATGTGATAAAAAACGAAATTTTCAAAGATTTTTATTGCGTAAAATAAACAATTAGTAGTCTGTATTTCCGCCGTTATCACGTATAACACAATCGCGGCGATTTCGGCATACCTACGCAATATAAGTTCATCGAAATCACGTTGCGAAATGGCCGCCCACGTCCGTTGTATTGTAACAGGCGAAAAAGATTTTCTGGTACGGCATCCATATTTGTAGCAGTTATGCCTCGTGAATAGTTAAAATTATAGGTAACCAAAACGTAATTAGGTTAGGACCTTATACTAACCTGCTAAACAATCTTGACTGCCTCATCACTCTCTCTGATCTTGACTGGTAGAAAATGCCAATGGCATTAAGTCCACCTCTATACATTTATGTGCTTGAAGTATTAAATAAATCTTCCTGAAATACAGCTTCAAAACTGCAAACACATTTTAACAAAAAAAAAAAATCCTCAACAAAACCAACCAAACTATTCTGCCGACCCTCCTATTACACATACAAGTGTCGTGAAGTAACTGTGCACCCGTCCACTCGCTAATTAGTCGGGTTCGATTCCCGGTAGCACTCGCACCGGCCACTTTTTACACTATATCATTTTGAACCAATAGAGATCGTTATCATGCAACAATTAAACTTAACTGCACAATTACGCATACCTTTTTTATCCTCCATCCTTGTCTAGCACCCAATGGTAGACAAGGATGGGGATAGAAATAGGTAGGACAATACGTGTTCAAGATCACAATTATTTGACAAGGATTATTAATTTTTAATAACTGATAGATATGACACATTATGATGTCATCATTTTTTAACTAGTTTTAAGTTTTATTGTCTCTGCTTGTTAACGCTTCATAAAAACTATGCCTTTCAATTTAAAAACATGTTGTGTCGTGCAAGAATTAATATTACATAGGTTGAGAACCTATTATTTTGTTGTAGTTTGTAGTGGCCTTAAAAGGTGACATTTTTATTATATTACGACTATATTTATCACAATAATTAAAGATAGATAAATGAGGAAAAATTTTAAAAGAGCATTTACTGAAAATGGCCACAGAAAACTACTTTTATCCATCATAGCTTTCCATTGCTTTTGGTAATGAGCATAAAAAATGTTTAGCTAATAAAGGTTTTCCATAATTGCCATAACCACAGTAAATAAATTAATGAAAGAAAGAAAAAAAAAATATTGGTACTCACGCAGGAAAATCACAAACACTAAACACACTCATAGAAACATAAAATAAAAACAAAAGTAAAACGAAAATAAAAACAGAAAGTCAAAACATCAATTTGTTCGATCTAATTTAAATATAATACTTTCCTTTCACAGACTATATCAGAATTTCAGCCAGTAAGCACCCCCACTGTTTTGCGCGTCTGTGGTTAGGTGTATCCCGTGTATCCCTGCAATTTGACTCGAAATTGAAACTCCAACAGTGAAAAGGTCACAAAAAGTAACAGCTTAGCCTAACACTGCTAATACCTATAGCTTAATTTAAATACGGACGGTATTACTTTTGCCCTTAATCAACAACAGGTTCGTATTCAAACTACTGATTCTTATTATACCCTTTCTACCTCAGTCCCTTCCTTATCTCCCGAACCCTGGCCGCCTGGCCCATACCTACACCTTTTAAACAAACATTCCATTAAAAAAACAAATCGCCGATCCAGTTTGTCTGAAATCGCCAGGACGGGCGACATACACTCTTTAATTGACTCCAATTCTAAGAAAGTAATTTCACAAATTACTTTTAGCTACCGGATTTTAAGATCGACACTCGACAACAGTTGAAACCTTGTCTAAATAAAGATGTGGAAGCCACCACCTTCAATTGTTTCAGACATCGGAGTTATCTTTGGGTGAAGTTGAGTGTGACAAAGTTCTTGGAGGACCGGTCGGACCGAAAAAAACGATATAGGTAGGTAACTCCGTTCTCATGTTGTGGGCGGGTGAAATTTTATACTATTTGGAACATGTTCAGTTTATTAAAGTTGTCGTTAGTTTGTTAAGTACTCTATAAATTATAATGAGTACGCTTAATGAATTTTTATGGGAATAGCTGCGAGACTATTAAAACATTTCTTGTTAAGATTTTTGACGCTCATTTTCAATCGCATCTGACAATGTTATTTTGTAATATACCTACTTGGAATGTTTGTTTTATTTTTTAATTTTATGTAGCAATTTAATATATATAAGAATAATTTTACGAATAAAATAACCTGATAATGACTATTAATTAAAATAATCACGTACATGTTAAACGCAGTTGCTTATAGGTACCTAATTAGTCCCAAAGAACTTTTATGAAACACGCTATATACGAAATATGTGACCATTAGTAGGAAGGAAGTGGATTCCAAAACAGTTTCCAATTTCTCCTGATGTTGATTACAAGGCCAAGACAGCGCTGTGGTTCTGTGTCGCATAGGGTCACAGCATTATGCTGAGCGATGGCCGTTTTACGTGGATCTGACTGTGACGCATATTTTCTCCTAACTTGTTCTTTTTTGTGTTTTTCTTTGCGTCATGTTTTACCGAAAATAAATGATAATTAAAATAAGTAATCGATTAATAAAACGATTTCGATTATTATTTAGTAAATCGATTCGGTTTAATACCTAAATAATAGATATTTCTTTCTTTTTCTTTTCAAACTAAACTACAGCTTACAAATGATTCCTCTTACAATTGAAAGATTGGCCTTCAGAAGATATCAATAGTAACAAATAAACACCTACACACCTACAAAGGTACCTACTTATTTAATTTTTAGTAAATTGCTAACAGCTTCCGCTATATAATTTACATCGCAATTTATCTAATATAATCAATTTATCTAATATAATCAATTTATCTAATATAATCAATTTATCTAATATAATCAATTTATCTAATATAATCAATTTATCTAATATAATCAATTTATCTAATATAATCAATTTATCTAATATAATCAATTTATCTAATATAATTTGTTTAGATGTGTAAGCAGATAAGAGGTCCATTAACGTTCATAAGAAGCATACTTCAAAACCCACTCTAATATCTATTAAAAAGCCCATAAAATAATAAAATTATCATAATAAAGTTAACATAACTGTTATTTTTACATCTCAGAAGGTTCTGATTCATAAATCTCTAATTTAAAACACAATATTATGATAATATTATGTTTATTGTACCTAACTAAATTCAGTACCAACCCGCACTGGGCCCGCGTGGTGGATTACGGCCCACTCCCTCTCACAGAGAGGAGGAATGTGTCCCAGCAGTGCGAACATTATAGGCTGATTATGTAAATGCAGTGGAACAAAATGTCTCTACTATGGTTTTTTATGATATATTTGTCGTCAGTATGTATTTTGTAATATTATTGGTCGTTACGAGTCAGAAGCCCAAAAGCCTGACAGCCAGTCTTACCAAGGGTTATCGTGTTTCCTAGTAACTGGGTTGCGGAGGTCAGATAAGCAGTCGCTCCTTGTAAAATCCTGGTAGTCAGCTGCATCCGGTCGGCTAGGCTTGAAGCCGACCCCAACATAGTTGGGAAAAAGGCTAGGCAGATGATGATGAAGCTTCAGGTTCGTAAACCTTAGATTTAAAAATTTTAACGTTTTTTACCTATCTAAATGCAGTTCCTGAGAGAAAATGTCACTAACTGCTTTGTTTTTTTTTTGTGATATATATTTTTCGTCAGTCTTATCTTGGTTTACACCAGTCTATTGTTGTCCCACGGCACGGCAAAGACCTCTTCTCATACTGAGAAGGCACGAGCATTGAACGCCAGGGCTTGCCAAGACGGGTTGGCGATTTCAGACTTATATTTACTGTCCAGGTTTCCTCACGATGTTTTTCTTTCACAGATGTTAGCAATTTCCAAGATAATATTATTAATATTATGAAAAATTATCATCGTCATAAAATAAAAAATAAGTAGCTTTATTAAAAACTTAAAAGGAACTATAATAATATATAAGTACTTAAGGCACATTTTTTAGGATGTTTTCGAAAAGTCTACAAAATTATTAAAGCTGCAACCTCCCCGGTATCACCAAAAGTATCGTATAAACACTGAGTCCAAATTAAAATTCGTGAATTCTGTCGTGTCGACCGAACACGGCGAATTCTGAATCGAATAAAATATCTTCGTAATTAAATATAATTTGTATTAACCTATGCTATCGCGGGGAAATTTATTTTCGGCTGGCAACACGCTTTGGTAAATAAGTTAATTGTTTTATAGTCTGTGGGTGACCTTTGAGAAAAAGCTTTTTTGTACTTAGTTAATAAACGACTATTACCATCATTTTCATATATAGTTTAGTATAAATACTTGTCTATAATAGACCTTAATTCAGTTTAAAAAACTTAACTGCTTGTATGATTGTTTATCAAGAGCAATGAAAAATAAAAAGATAGCAATGGCTAACATTAGACAAATGCGCTGACTACTTTGGCGGACTTTAGCGTTTGAACCTTTTAGATAGGACTTTATTCTACGACTTTCTATGCCCGCGACTTTGTTCGCGTGTTTGCCGGAAAACATAATATTGGATTTCATGGGTTTGTTTTTTGCGTGGATCCCTAATTATTTTTTAGTAAAAGTAGCCTATGTTACTTCTTATAACATCAGCTATCTGCCAGTGAAAGTCCTGTTAAAATCGGTCCAGCCGAAGAGTTCGAGCCTTTTTACTGGAAATTGCTACCTACCAAAGCAACGGTTAAATTTTTCAAGTAATTATTGATATTACGAGTACCATGACTCATTCACAGCGGTATAATTTTCCATGTGCGTGGTACCCAACAAAAACCTACAAGCAATGTCAACATTCGCCTTTTTCGTAGGCGCTACTTACAATTAACTCCATAATGAGGAGAATCGTAATACTTGTCTAATTAACCAGAAAGAGAGAAAAGCATACCATTTCTTATTCCTTTTACATAGGTACGAACGAACGTCGGCAAAATTCAATCGAACAACTCAAATATGAAAACCAAAACAAGAAATATGATTCACACAAATAATTTCCGAACTATATATCAATGAATCCCACAATAGATCATTAACAACTTCCTCTAGAATGTTTTTAATTGTCTATGGAGTCTTGAAGTTCCTCAATGGCGTCTGGCAACCGGAGAGTCGACGCAAAAAGTATTTGCTCAAAGATATAACGAGAATCATTAGCAGATTGTCTCTTGAGTATTTATATATTAACATTCTTTATGGGAAAAAGTCAATGTGTACCTGTGTATGTGATATGTTAGTTGGTTTTACTTATTATCGAGATTTATTGGACGTGAGTGAGGCGACAAGTAGCGATGGCGCTTCAAATAATGATGGTGTAACTTACGAGTATCTCATGGTTTAGGTACTTACTCGCTTAAAATCACAATCTGAATAATTTTTAAGGATACAGCTAAGTAATCCATTGCTTTATATGTTTGAAAAATGTGTCTGCTCAACAACGTAAATATCGCAATGAATGTTGTTGAACAGTCAAAATGAACGCCATTGCTACTGTTAGTGTGTTACGCAATTACCCCGGTTTGTACTGGAACACATGTCGAATAAAACATCAAAGTTAATGGAAGCAGACTGTTGCTCTAAAAAATCGAAATCGATTGAGACCATTGACTTATATATTACTTACTTTTGAAATCATTGATTGAGACTAAATATTACGCAATTGTACTGACAATTGTGTAATATTTAGTCTCAATCGATTTGAGAAACAATATAATTGCACACATTGTTGGACATTTTGTAAAGTCTGTCTTGTTGACTAGCTCAGCATAATCAATTTTGACCATCGCAAGCAACGGTCAATGAAAACATCGTGAGGAAACCGTCATGCCCTCGAACCTAAAAATACGAAGACGTGACATCTACCAACCCGCACTGGGCACGCGTGGTGGATTACTGCCCACTCCCCCTCTCACCGAGAGGAGGCCTGTGTCCCAGCAGTGGGAAAATTATAGGCTGATTATATAAGCAACGGTATTTTAGATTATTATGTAGGTGTAGAGCGATGCTGTTAATTAAAACAATTTTTCACATAAGCAAAGCTCCGTTTCTTTTTTAAAAAAATCGGCATGTAATTATATGTTAACAGGTCCGTTATAAATGACATAATAATTTAGTAAATATAATTACGAGATTAATTTTATAATGACAGACTCAAACAGCATGGCCGCCAAACGATTAATAAAAATGTCTGTCGTCTGGCACGCCTAATTAAAAACAATTCGCGAGGCATTTTAATGAAACAATAGAACAGCGAATTTTTTTTAATGGCGGCCCCGTAATTTTGATAATAAATAAGGAAATGCGACGTGGTTAGAATGGTTAATGATAAAATGTCTCTTATTAATTTATGTGATCGCACATACAGGGGGCGGCTTTTTGTATTTTGCTCTACAGAGTGTATAGAAATGGAATGCCTTCACGCGATACACATTCTGACGTGTACTGAATTTCAATCTGTTTATTCGAATGACATTAAAACCATACTATGTCACTTAGGTAAATCGTAGGTAGAATAACGCTCTATGATATATGCATACAGACGCCAGCACATCAAGCTACCCAAAACTGTCAAATTTTCCCGATCAACTTTGAACCTTAAGCTTTAGCGATAAAGTTAAAAATCTATTAAACAAAGACAGATCGGAGTAGCTTAATGTGCTGGCGTCTGTACACTAATACCGTATTTCGGCCATAGCGGCCAATTTCAACGGAGACCTTCGACGCGGGAGTTATTATAGTGCACAAGACGTTTACGCAGACACAAATGCACTCACTCTTCCCTCATTCTCATAGTCCGATGAGACGGCGCGACACGACCGGAGAGCGATCAGACTCTATGATATACAAGCGGCCAAAGAGTTTCAAGCACCTTGTTTTACCCTCGAATCCTCGTAGTCGTAGAGCTCTATGTGAAGGAGTCCATCCGGGGAGATTCTACCACCATACCAACGTACTTCTACCGTAAGCAGTGTTGCTGTGTTTCAGCTTGAAAGGTATGTATATGACGTGGGTGTACGGCTGACGGTGTAATTACAGGCAAATAAAACACTTAAACTTTGTCTCTAACATAGCAACATACCTGTAATACAAGGCAGAGTAGCCTAAAGTGCTCATACCCACGAGCGACACGCGTCCAGAGACAACTGCAGCCGTCAACGCTCGCCGACGTGCCCTCGTGGATTTGCACAGTAAGAGCAGTTTCGCACTACGACCGATCCGAATCCGAGAAATCAATCCGAATTGGAAATTGTTCTAAATTCTGACGTAAAGAGTTCGGATGTAGTGCGCAACCCCTCATACAAATAGGACTAGGGTCACTTCGGACCGGCATTTCTCGGATTCGGATCGGACGTAGTGCGAAACCGCCCTAACAGTTTCCTTAAGTTGACCATCCCGCTAATTGACGGCAGCTCTAGTGCGGCACAATTAAAACTGTGGCTGCTTAAACATCCCCTCCAGATGAGTAGAAAATCTCCCAGCGGGCCAACAACTACCATGGCCCACCTGGAAATCTCTTAACCGACTAAGAAGCCAGGTGGGTTGCTGCAGGCACAACTTAGTCAGGTGGGGGTACTCTCATGAGCCACAGTGCGACTGTGGAGCCACATCACAAACTATGCCTCACCTATTGCTGTGCCTTCTGTGCACTAACACCTGCACTATTGAAGACATTTGCGAGGCCAACGATAACACTGTCAAGGTGGCCGCATTCTTATCGAAGCTTATTTAAAACTATCGTCCGCCCGCGGCTTCGTTCGCGTGGTATGGCGATAAAAAGTACCATATGTCCTTCCCCAGGGTTCAAAGTATCCCCATACCAAATTTCATTAAAACCAGTCCAGCCGTTTCGGAGAAAAAAAAAATTGTTGTTATAAGTATCGTATATGCATTTTGTAAAAAAAGCTGTTACCTATTTTGACACTACAAAGAGAGACTTCAATTTTATTTATTTGTATAGATCATAGGTTCTCAACGCATCATATACATACTCCAAATAATCAATTCACCTACGTGATACGTCCATTTATCTTCAAAATATCGTGCCAAAATCCATCAGACAGTGTGGCGGGCACAGGAGCATGTATTGAGAAAAATTAATAGTGTTCTTCTATGAACGCCTCCTGAAGCAACCCGCAGAGTCATTGTCGTTCACTCATTCATTCACGATCGAAACTAAACTCATTCGGGTGTACGGCGACCGATGGGTTTTGATCGTGAATTCGTGATAGATACTTGTTGCTTTAGTTTGAAATATTAATATAATCTATACTCCTATACTATACTATAAAGAACTAATGTATGTCCCTACATAAAATCTCCAGAACTACCCGTCGGACTTGAAATGTTCTTTTTGCATTTGATAGCCTAATTCTTAAGGAAAGCTATAACATCCCGCTAGGCCTCTAAGGCGCCGAGCAAAGATAAAGGCAGGCGATGCGATGCGACGGGGTGGGTCGGGGGAACAAGGAATTTCACGCAGACGAAGTTGAGAGCAGAAGGAAAGTAAAGTAAATGCTGTGGAAATGCGATCCTTGCGAAGCATGTGTGGTGTGACTGTGAATGATAGCCTGATAAGCTGAGGAATGATGTCATAAGGCAACGGTGCGGTTGAAAAGAAGATGTAGATTGTAGTGACAAAAATTTAAAAGAGTGTGCTTAGACGGTTTGGTAATGTTGAGAGGATGAATGAACAGCGACTAACAAAAGGTATTTACAAGGCAGATCTGAGTGGAATCGGCGGCAGAGGAGCCCTAGGAGGTCATATAGTGACCTTATTGGTAATATTCTTCAGAAAGGTCAGGTGTGTAGTACTCGCAACAGGCGTGCGTGTATGACCAGATGTATGAACGTAAACGAGGCAAAAGGACGAGTATGTAGGAATCGTAGCAGGTGGCGTTCTGCAGTTTCTGCCTTCCCTCATGAAGAAAGCGTGAGTTTATGTGTAGTGTGTGTGTGTAATACATATTGAACTGAACAGGGCGCAGATTGTGTCCTATGTCCATAAACATATAAGGAAATAGGCTTCTGCCATATGGGAATAATCCGATCCAGTCTGTCCCTTGCTGCCCTCCCCCAGCGACGGCCTAAGCCGAGGTCCGAGCCGAGGTACCCCACAAGTGTCTTTAGCGTGTAGTCGCTTAGTTTTAAAGTTTTTTAAGCCCTGACTATAGGCCTTAATTTATTGAGGCACCCACAGGGAAGTCCGGTTAAGCAGACAACCTCCTAGGTTGAACTAGGAGATACAATTAAAAAAAAATCATATTGGACACAAGTTAATACAACAAAATAAATCCCGAAAAATATTTAGACATGTATTCGGTAGGGTTACTTAAAGGCAAAAATTTAGAAAAACACATATTTATTCCGAAAGCATTAATACATTTTTAACAAAAGACGTAATGGAGCTTAGACTGATCTTGAAAACTATTTACAAAAGTTAAAATGTTTCTTACAGGAACAACAAAAATGGTCGTTGATTACCTCTCATTGTTCTCCGAATTGATGTCCAAGGGTTTATTGGCTAGGCTCCACTCACTGGCACACTTGAAGGTCATAGTCGTTACTCACACTGCATTCCGCCATCGCAGCTAGTAAAGCCTTTGTAGCCATGAGCCATGCAGCACTCATGCTTTTCAGGGTCGATACGGGAGCAGACCTGGTCACAGGGCCCCACGTGAACAGCATCGATGCCGAAGGTACAGAACATCATAGCGAAGGCGATAAGCAGGAGAACCAAAGTTGTCTTGATAGCAGCCATCTTGTTTTTGTAGTAGGTTGAAATATCGATGATGTGATTGCAAGGAGGTGAAGATTTGTTATGAAGCTTGAGACTTTTCGCTCCATATTTATACGATAAATCTAATGGCTAATGAGTATGTAGGTATTACAGATCGGATCATACCGGTTTGTGTTGTGAACAGGATAATTTTGTTGTCAACCCTTGTTAGCTTTTCTTGTTTTTCTGCGGTGAGGCTTTTCCTTAGTCGATTGGACTATTAATTCTTATCAGGTGCACTTTCACGACCGCGAGTTAATTATTATGACTTATTAAACCTTTCGCATGCACCTTGCAGTGTTTTCTTTAAATTTGTTAAGTAATTGTAATTTTTCTTACTATCAAACAGGGGGGAAAGTTAGATTGGGCCCCGGAGGAAAAATAATCTAAATAAGTACTCAGCATAACACATAAGAAATAATGAGAAAGAGAGCGGCGTCAATCATGGGTAGGTTGCGTGGAAGCCCCAACATCATCCTGAAGACATTGGTTGACAAGGTGGACAGCCCTTTATTAGGCGCTAGGTGCAGAGGCACGTGCTAACATAATAATATGTTGAGCCACGTTAAGTTGTTGTTACTAATTCTAGATGGATTGTGTGTATTTTTATATGTGATCCGCAATAAACGATATTATATTAAAAGGGGTGTATGAAAGACAATTGCATGCAGCTGAGAATAAAATGCTAAGAGGGATGTGGGTGTTACGCGAATAAGAAATAAATGTTTATTTTAGAAAAGCTTCCGGCGTGCTACCAAATCTCATAGCCCACCTGGAAATCTCTTAACTGACTAAGAAGCCAGGTGGGTCGCTGCAGAGACAACTTGGGGGAAGAGCCGCAGTGCGACTGTGGAGCCACGTCGCAAACTATGCTTCACCTCTTGTCGTGCTCTCTGTGCACTAACACCTGCATTATGGAGGACCTTTGCGAGGCCAACGACAATGCTGTTGAAGTGGTCGAATTCTGTTCGAAGCTTATTTAAAACGTACAAAATGGAATCGACGACGACGCAGAGGAAGACTGAGGTGGCAATGTTTCTGTTTGAAAAATTGTGTGGAAATCGGTGGCCATGGTATGGTCATGTGATGCGGAGGAATGAGGAAAATGGTGTGAGGAAAGTATTGAGTATGAATGAGGAGGGCAATAAGAGTAGGAAGACCAAAGAACCGATGGATGGACTGTGTGAAAGATGATTGTGGTTCTAAACCATTTTGATTCACCCGCCGAAGCGTCGTCAATCGTTATGGATATCAATACGGAAGAATTTATATCTGCAGTACAACATCGCACTAATACATAAAATTCTTCAAACTTTTCTCTTCCTTTATTTAAATCGTGTGTGCCAAACTTCATATATTGCAATTTCCATTTCAAGTATGAATTTTCCATTAATAAAAGCAAATCTTCATCCATGTCTTCTAAATACGTAGCAAAGTTTGAGAACGACCAAACACATGTGCAATGACACTCGTAGCTCGTTCGGCACTGTGAATACGCAGACGCCAAGACGCGAGCGCCCGCGCTAGCCCCCGCACCCGCTAGTGCAGTCTGATTGACCACTAAAGGTGCTGCCACACTGCTATTTAAAAATGCGCCCACAGAACAGTTAAAGAGTTTATCTGTTCTGTGGTTGCGCCGACCACAAATAAATTAGAGTAAGGGCAGGAGAATGATGCATGACGACATACTAAAGGAAACATGCATTTATTTAAAATTAATAGGTCAATTATTTTTGAAAACACTCATTTCGACTTCGACGCGACACAAAAAAGAGAAAAGAAAATTCTGTATGTTTATGGCAGCATACAATGCGTCCGGTCATCACTATGCAGCAGGTCCGCTGAGTCCGCAGAGTTTCTTCTCTAGCTGAAGTAGGTAGTAGCGGGGTAATTGCGTAACACACTATTAGTAGCAATAGCTTTCATTTTGACAATTCAACAACATTAATTGCGTTATTTACGTTGTTGATAAGGCAAATTTTTCGAACATATGAAGCAATTGAAAATGGATTAGCAATATCCTTCAAAATCATTCAGATTGAGATTGATAGTATGTTACGCAATTAGGGTGCAGGTAACATAAACATATTGTCATTGAAAAGTAACGAGTAATTAAAGATTCGATTTCATTAAATCTTTAAACTTTAAATTACTCGTTACTTTTCAATAATCCATCCATACTAATATTATAAATTCGAAAGTAACTTTGTCTGTCTGTCTGTCTGTATGTTACCTTTTCACGCCTAAACCACTGAACGGATTTCGATAAAATTTGACAGAGAGATAGATTGCATCCCGGGGAAGGATATAGGATAGTTTTTACCCCGATATTCCCACGGGATCGACATTTCTGCGGGTGAAACCGCAGGGCGCAGCTATAAATAATTTTGGATTTGGGTTTTTACAAAATTATCTCGCAACGTAAAAAGAAGACTTTTTAATCGCTGTATTCTAGAAAAGAATACTTAGGTACGAGTCGGCATTCTAGGGTTAATCGTCAAACCAACAAATTTCCTGGTGATTTGTTTCACCTTGATGTTGAGACATCGGCTGATTGCTTATGATTACATACATTATTTTATTTATATTATTCTAGAGGAAAATGATAAGGATAATAGGACCTATTGTAATCATAGGTAACCAATTGTTAGCCTATGACAAAATAACGATGATAACCTTTTTTTTTTTTCGGAGGGAAAACTTCCAAAGGCACCCGACCTCCGGGGATAGGTCGGGGAGTGTGGGATTTTTACCTCACTAAAACCACCCCGGTTATCACCATCAGCACATAGGGGTTGTCCCGGTTCCTCTTAAAATACCAATTCCTGACCTATGTTGGCACTGGGATAATCCAGGTCGCTGTTTGACAGGGAATGTATTTTCAGTATTTCAGCGATGGCGCTTTAGCAACTAACACTAAATTTTAAGAAATAGGGCTCCACCAAGTCTCCGTTTTCGTAGTGGCATGATACCCAGCGGGGTAATTGCGTAACACACTAACAGTAGCAATGGCTTTCATTTTGACAGTTCAACAACATTCATTGCATTAAGATGTTATGTGTAATATCTAGTTTTAATTCCGTGCAATAAAAACCCAGGCTTGGATGCTGGAAGCAATCTCACCTTCACACGCTCATGCATATGCTGATGCAAGAAAGGTAATCATGCATATGCAAACATGCAGGAAAATGAGGATAGCATGCCACGCAACCGAACCTATACTCGACAGACTTCACGACTTCGTCGGAGAGATCTTTACGACTAGCGGTCGACGAGTCAACATCTCCTGAGGATGCCCCGTGGAGGGGCGAAACACGTGTCGAGTATAGGTTCGGTTGCGTGGCATGCTATCCTCATTTTCCTGCATGTTTGCATATGCATGAGGGCGGGAGGGTGGGACCTTTCTTGCATCAGCATATGCATGAGCGTGTGAAGGTGAGATTGCTTCCAGCATCCAAGCCTGGGTTTTTATTGCACGGAATTAAAACTAGATATTACACATAACATCTTAATGTCATGGATTTCCGTAAAGTAACGCCTGATTCCATAATATAACATTCATTGCGTTATTTACGCTGTTGAGCAGCCACATTTTTAGATCATATGAAGCAATGGATTAGCAATATCCTTCAAAATGTTTTAGATTCTGATTAGGGTGCCGGGTATTTGTCTTCCTCGGCCAATCGGTCCCATGTCCAGCAGTCGTTTTAAATATTTCGTCTATCTCTGGGGGAACCCTACGTCGGCCGATACGCAGTTTCCACTTAAAAAATCTTTTGCTACAACAGTCCTCGTCAGCGGAATGTGCAGTGATGAAAGTTTTGAGTATGAATGTCGATGGCTATAAAAAAGGGGCACCAGAGAAACGATGGATGGACTGTGAGAAAGATGATACGGCTAGAAAGGGGGTGACTACCGAGTTGACGACTAATAGAGAAGTATGGAAGAAAAAGACATTTTGTGGCAACCCCAAATGAATTGAGCAGATGGGTTTTTTAATTAAGTGTTATTGTAACTATGGCAGCTAATCTCTAAATGGACCAAGGGGTCTAATCTCTAAGGCCGTCAACGAAGATACAGGCCCGTCCTAAGTTCCGTCAAAACAAGTGCCAAATACAATTTTTCGGACGGGCAAAAACACATCGGGCTGGACACCTGTCAAATCGTGCTGTCATTATAATAATAATAATATAAGAGGCTCTCGTTGGCCAGCTGGATCAAGGGCTTGATTCAGAAAGCAGTACTTCTGGACACGGCTCGCATTGTCAGGAGGTTCCTCTCTCTGGAGCCCTGACCACCGGTACCTTGGACCCTGTTCCCGATACCGGTAGGCTACTATTTTTTATATTTTTAATTTTTTTTATATATTCTTTTTATATTCTAATATTTAAAAATATAATTTATATGTATTTAGACGAATAAAGGATAATAATAACAAACAAAAATAATAATGAAAATAGCTAAATAGTAGTTAAATTATTAAAGATAATTTTTAAATTAAATTATTGAATGTATGATTAAAATAGTTATTAAATACACACATCAAAAGTGTCTAGGGATCAAGCATTTTTATGCGGATTTCTTGAGATTGAGATGTGGCTTTGTAATAAATTTATGATTTTATAAATTTATATGGATCCTTTTTGGTGCATTTCATAATTTGAATCAGGAACTGTGAATCAAATTCGAGTAAAAGATGAAAATCAGCTGTCAATATTTTCCCTATAAAAACATACAACGCATTGAAGACATTATTAGTGCTACTGTTTCCCTACTACTGATTAAAACCAACGTTATTATGGAGCGGCGACGTCATTTAAGCAGGGAAGAAATGCTCAGAGCCGTGGGAATGATAGAAGCTGGTTCCCGGCAACGTACTGTGGCTTTAGCTCTGAATACAAGTCAGAGTGTTATCAGTCGACTTTGGACACGTTACCGAAGCACTGGTACCGTGGCTGAGCGCCATGGAGGACGGTATCGCTGCACCACACGGAGACAAGACCGATACATTCAAATCTTAACTCGAAGAGCTCCAACAATAACCGCCATGATGTTAGCCGTGAGGCTTCATCACTCTTCAGGGAACTTAATTAGCGACCAAACAGTCAGAAACCGCTTGCATGAAGTGAACCTTCATTCCCGAAGACCGCTACGGGTACCACCTATAGCAATGCACAATCGTAGGATTCGATATCAATGGGCTCTTGAACACAGAAATTGGGCAGAAGAACAATGGCGTTTCGTGTGCTTTTCTGATGAGTCTCGTTTTGGTATGAGACCGGATACAAGACGTATACGACACTGGAGAACCCCTGGACGCCAACAGCGATTAAAATCCTGCCAGGAAGTCCATCCTTATAGTGGTGGAACCATCATGGTATGGGCGGGTATTTGGATCGGCGGAAGAACTGAGTTGATTTGGATCAGAGGCAACCTCAACGCTCAAATTTATGCTGAGACGATTGTATCAGACGTCATCGTTCCTCTACAAGTGCAAATCGGTCCCTTATTTCAGTTAATGCATGATAATGCACGACCGCACACCGCAAGAGTTGTAAGACAGACTCTCGCCGCAGCTAACATCAATGTCCTGCCCTGGCCTGCTCAGTCGCCAGACTTGAACCCGATTGAGCATGCATGGGATATGCTACAGAGAAGAGCTCTGCCGAAT
This sequence comes from Hydraecia micacea, assembly GCA_914767645.1. Classification (NCBI taxonomy): domain Eukaryota; kingdom Metazoa; phylum Arthropoda; class Insecta; order Lepidoptera; family Noctuidae; genus Hydraecia; species Hydraecia micacea. The sequence goes on from OU611798.1 coordinate 6,258,773, forward strand.
ATGGAGGGTATCCAGTCGCAAGAAGACCTTTTTTTGTTGTTGCAACGAACATGGGCTGCCATTCCACAGCGTGATTTGGATGAACTCATTTTGAGTATGCCAAACCGATGTTCTTGTGTTGTTAGTGTTCGCGGTAGAAACACGGATTATTAATTGTTTAAGTTACCCAATAAAATTTTAAAGAAAACTGTTATTTCAGTCTTTTTTTCGAACTTTTGTGTTAGTGGTTCAAATGTCAAAAATCCCTTTATTAGGAAAATGGCAAATTTCTTTATTAATGCAAAGGTGACTTGGTTTATCGTTACTGTGACAAACGAAAACACTTTATTTGATGAATCCTTAAAGAAAATTTTAATTAATATCAATCAGGAGAAAAGTTATTGCAAAAATATATGTTGATCCCTAGACACTTTTGATGTGTGTATATGATAAAAAAGAGTAATAAAAATTATGATAACAATTGATTTGTTATATCGTCTTGAAACCTGTGTTTGAGTGTGAGTGTGAAGAGTAAAGCGTGTGTTTAATGTGTGGAGTATGGTGGTGTGTGCATTAATATATTATATTCTTAGTTCGGACCCCGAACTATATCTTATGTTCATTATTGATATGCAGTTGGAAGCGCCCGTTACATCGGCCGAAACTACGGAATTCGTGGTTAAGGAGTAGACCCAAATGCCATACACATTTTTGCTTGTTCTCCTTCCATAAGCAACACAAAAACGAAATAAGTAGTAAAAAATCTTCGATGAAAGAAAAAATCTAATGCGATGGATAATGTATGCGGATTATGCACCAGGAGGAACATTTTTGTGTAGGTAAGGTAGGTGATTCATAACTTACGTAAGACCCAGGAAACTAGACAAAGACAATTACCTTGTAATCATTATGTATGTTAAAGAAAATTACTTTATAATAATTGTTTTTTGGATGTAGTTTTTGTTATGATTTGTTTACAAATACTTAGGGTCAGCGCAGACAGACAGGAGCGCAGCGGAGAGGATATTATTAGCGCACTTGAAAATAAAATTTAAAATTATTACAATAAAGTGCATAAATGCTGCGAGGACGCGTCTTCGAGGACGCGCGAGCATTTTTTGTCAGGTTCAAGCATTTATGCACTTTAACCCTTAATGTTTTTGTTTGTTTCTAAACAAAGAAATTACACATTTGTAGTGAAAGGTAAAACGTTTGATTCGATACTTAGCTGGATCAAATTATAAGTTTTTTTTAAATCCTAAATGCAACTAAGTGTAATTTTTTTTTGAACAACTAGACCAACACCCTTATCGCGTAACACGCTGTCAATCATAATCTGAATCATTTTGAAGGATATTGCTAATCCACTGCTTCATATGTTCGAAAAATTAGTCTACTCAGCAACGTAAATAACGCAATGTATGTTGTTAAACTGTCAAAATGAAAGCCATGGCTACTGATAGTGTGTTACGCAATTACCCCATTGGTAGGTACGCTGGTATTTTGGATCTGATTCCCAGGGGGAGGTAATTTTTGAATTTGTTAGTTATTGAATTATCCATTCAAAATTTCCAATAAAAGCCCGGAGTCTCGATTTTTCCTCAGTTAATGGTTTTAGGCTCTTCCCTATCAAGAAATGAGCACCCTCATTTCTATCACTAAAAAAATAACGATAAATTGTTCCACTGAACCGCACTTACAAAATTTTGTTTCAGTGCGGTTAGTGGAAGTGCACAGGTGCTGTTCGTCCAAGTGCGGTTCAAATCAGTGCTCTGAGTGGAACACCTCAAAAAAAAAATATGTTCATAAGAAATTAATAAAGGTTCATTTGTTTTCGACTTCGACAAAAAAATTCATAGCGATTCACAGTTTATTTTAAATTTTAAGTAGGACCTACGACCAAACGACCAAGAATGCTTGAACCAACTTGCGAAATCATATTCTCACTATTTATTTGCGAAATATGGACCACCAATTTTTTTCAAAGAAGATAAAGGCAATAAAACCTATGTTTTGTCGATGACTGCCCACAGAGTTACTTATAAAGCCATTCCAATTATGAATTATTGCCTGTAATGACGAATTTGATCTTTTAAACGGTGACATTTTAAATAATTGTGCTACATTTTGTATTATTACGAGTGTCGAAAGAAAAGGAACTTTAAATGCACCAATCAGAATGGAACGATAAAAAAAAGAATGTCACAGTTTTCTGTGAGTATTGGAATTTCATGACATTTCTCCACATTGTCCCAGTAGCGAGTGGCGACCGGCGAGTGACGCGGCATCTCATCGATTTTATTGGATACAATTGACGGGCCTTTGTTTGCAAATATGCACTTTAGTGTTACTTTTCTTTGGCTTTTATAAAACATTTATCGATAAATAATGGCCCAGCTTTATCTCTTTTAACGATATGTTCCCGTTCTTACAAGGCAAAAAGAAAATGGAAAAATTATAAAGCTGTCCTGCTTTTTGTTTCAATAAATATTAACATATAGGGACTCTTATTAAGGAACAACAATATCCCTTGAATTATTTTGAAAGTAAAATTCCTTCTCATGATCATTTGCATAACATTAATGATGTTTTCATTCGAGTTCATTCTGAATATCGATGGGGACGTTTTTTTCTGCGAGCGTATGCAAAGGAGGACATTTGCATCCTCCGAAACCACATTCGGCCTAATTTGGATGCGTCCGCTATCTCCACCGAAATCGTTAAAATGCACGCACGGTAGCGAGAACGGTTCAAAACACAAAACAATAAATAAATAACGAGAACAATAAATATAATTAAAAACGACAAAAAGCGTCCGTTCGCATGACGCGGGTACAAACGGGTGCGCGCTCTCGACGACTCTATATTAACGATACGAATTCAACCCAAATTCCTTGAACGAAATTCTGCTTTATCGAATACTATTACGATTCGATTTACAATGCTGAAAATCGATATCCCTTCAACATTTTGTCACCAGCACGTCACGTTTCCGAACGCTCCTCATTAGAGATTTTTATTTTTAAATAGTCGCAGTAGGGTCGAGTATCCTGTGGATCCTGCTGGGAGTTTTTTAAACTTGAAAATGGAATTTAAACGAGATGACATTTCTTTATTGCGTTCGATGCCGTCGAAGCGATTCTAGACGCGTTTCTCCTTTAATTGGAGTCAATAGAGATGAGATTCGTTTGAGAGATGTGATCGAATTTGACAGATATCCGAAGTGTGTCCGTAAGTTTTGTCTATGACAGGTCGGAAGCCATAGGTCCTAATAAGGTCCGAGATGGAGGAGTAATGGGTTTTCAGAGTTGTCGCGCTGTCTCAAATTTATTGCACCAATTAGTAGAGTCCACGTGAAGGGGTTTATCATGAGTTTCGATCTCGTTCTATTTGGGAGGTAACGGTCGATAATGGCCGAATTTCGGGGAACGCTCCTTTGATTTTTTCCTCAACTATGGTAGATATTTTCAGAAGCGAGAATGTAACAAGTTAATTGGGTAAAAATATTCTGAGACCGACACATGGTGGGTGCTTATAAAGATCATTAGGAGCACAGATTAATTATGAAGCTACCGGGGTTTAGATGTTATAACCGGAATACCAGATAACTAAGTATTACTGTGTTGGCAATTACTACGGGTCTTATTATAACGATACTGTTTCTAGAATTGTTACTTTAAAAGACTTTTAGATAGCTATCGTTGAAACGTTAACTGGGTTTCTTATTAAACTTATAATTACACGATTATGTAGGATTGAGAGGTATGTTAATCCGTAAGTAGTGGCGTTTCTAATAAAGATTGAATCTTGTTGTAAACACATGTTAATCATAGTAAACTTTTATATGTTATTATACTAAATTAAATTACAAACCAGTTGAAAGCATTTAATTTCTAGTAGCTTTTACACACAGGATGATTTTTTTACCGGTTCCAAATTTTTACGGGATGTTCTGCCCATGAATATGAACAACTTTCACTATGGGACCAACTCTGAAATCACGAAAAAAACAGCTGTTTAATACAAATGTTCAATACCTACTTGACCAAAATGTATAAAACAGCAGAATTTTTTTTATTCATGGGTAGAACCTGTTTTTTACATTTCTATGGGTAGCACTGTAAAAATTTGGAACCGGTAAAAAATCATTCTGTATATTTCTGTCTGCAACTGCAAAATAAGGTATCTAATAGCTTCGTTGGCAAGGACGTAAAATATCGCGGCGGGATTTTATTGCGCTCTTGATTTTAAACTTTCGGTGTTGAGCCGAGCTCATCATTAATGGGACCCTGTGGTCCCATTAAAATAGATGGACAAATAACACAGCGCTCAGTACGTCTAACCAAAGATATCCAAGCAAAAAAAAAAACACTGATTAAAGTGATTTTATTTAGACCTAAAACAATATAAGTTGCCGGCACATTATTGTATTTTCGTTAGCTGATTATTTTTCTTGTAAGTATCTAATGCGTTTTTCTTATATATTTTTTTACCAACGTCCTTATTTTGGTGGTCTGAATGATTTCTAAAAGTTTGTCCATCTATTTTAATGGGACCTTTAAATATATTAGTAGGATTAGGAAATATATCTATATGAAAAGTGCCAACTGTAAAACGGCTTACCTAACTGAAGAAAGTATCATAACATCAAGCAGTGGTGGCTCAGTGGTAACGGCCGCAACTTACGATTTGTAGGTCGTGGGTTCGAATCGAACACAGGTATCTTAAATTGTGTAAATGGAAACCGGCATGTCTTAGAACCAAAAATTCGAGGACACGTGACATCTACCAACCCGCACTGGGCCCGCGTGGTGGATTACGGTCCACTCCCTCTCACCGAGAGGAGGCCTGTGTCCCAGCAGTAGGAACATTATAGGCTGATTATGAAGGATCGTAGCGGGTGGCGATCTATAGTTTCTGCCTACCCACATGAGTTGTATGCATAAACTAGGTCATCACTCATATGTAGGTAATTACATTATCATGTTGTATACTTGTAATTATGTTCTATCGTCGTTGGAGCCTAATGATAGCTTAATTTAAAAAAAATTGGTCGTGATTGAGCAAGTTGCTTACAAAGTAAGCTTACATTACCTACCTAACAGGAAAATCAAACGCACGCGTGCATCGATGTACAGTCACCAAAAGAGATAAGTAACCAGGGTCGTCGGATATAGTTGCAGTTTAGCAAAAAACCTCTGGATGTTTTCGAATGAAATTTAATTTGATAAATGAACTGTTAGTTTCCTATTAATTAAATTAAATTTTATTCGAAAACATCCATCGGTTTCTCCCATCCACACACTAACCGCGGCAAGCGGAGCTTAAACTGATCGATCGACCTGTGCGGTTGTTATTATTTAGCCACGGGCGCATCAGTAGCAGTGTCAGGCTGAATGCTAATCACAACATGATTCACAACTGTAACAAAGGATGTATTTACGGAAATTATAATCATTAAAATCATCAAGACAATCCTCTAAATTCATATAGGTACCCCTATTGAATGACTACAAGTTCATAAAAATATCAATCAATAGGGTGAATTTCGGGATGAGCTGCAGTGCTATTCTGTAAAAATCTCACCGTGAAAACTTAGGTGAAGTGAGCTGTCAATAGTGTCAATCCCTAGCAACAGCCGGCCGATTCTGTTATAGATTCTCACCGTGAGAAGTTAGGTGAAGTGAGCTGTCAAATCATCTGATGCTAGAGATTGAACCTAATGACAGCTCACTTTAAGCTCACTTCACCCGAATTATCACGGTGAGATTTTTACAGAATCGCACTACAGGTGGAATGACAGCTCACTTTAAGCTCACTTCACCTAAGTTATCACGGTGATCTTTTTACAGAATAGCACCACAGGACTCCTTTCATAAAGATTAGGCCTTGGCAGCTCTGGACACAGAGAGGTGGAAAGAGAGGCCTTTGTCCAGCAGTCGGACATTAACGGCAAATAATAATAAAAACCGGTCAAGAGCGAGTTAGACTCGCGTACCGAGCGTTCGTACCATCATATGTTTTTAAATTTTCATCGGCGACGCCTATATTCGTCAGATAATTTTAACACTGCGGTGTAAAATATTACAGTTTTAGGTCAGCGCCATCTCGTGACCGAAAGTGGAACTAATGTAACTTTTGTCGATGCTTTCTGAAAAAGTGTGCCATTTAGAGACATCGTTTTATTGTTCCTGTAATCTTTACATAAACTTCTATCACATAGAATAATTTCAGATTTTTCTGTATTCAAACTTCGGAGATAAGGGGGCGAACGGTATTTTTTTTTTTAATTTTCATCAAAAGTCGAAAACTGCGGCCTAAAACAAAGAAAAATTATTTAAGAATGTGCAAACTGCGTTCTTTCATTATGATACCCCACATGCCCAAGTAGCCCCACTTCGAATTTTTAAGACCCCCTTTCAGTCTCCCTGTTGCAAAAAAATTATATATATTTTTATTTCTTTTTTATTTGCAAAATAGTTGGGCAAACGTCATCTAAAGCTATTCCAAATTTCAAGTTGATAGCATTAGTAGTTCTTGAGATATCCAGTTGTGACAGACGGACAGACAGACAGACTGAGTCTCACCACACCATAAGGGTTCCTTTTTACCATTTTGGTAAGGAACCCTAAAAAAGGGTGAATTTCGCGGGCTACCCTGGCGCATTCTAATTGAGACGTTTTTATTAGAGTTACATCAATAGCACGGTTCAAATCGTTCATTCAATAGTAGGTAATTGGATTTCCGAAAACTCATACCTCATTGCCGAGTTGGGTAAGATTGTGAGATTAGCTAAAACCTTTCGTTATAATATCTAAGCAAAGTACAGACGCCAAGCACATCAAGTTACTACAATCTGTCAAATTTCTTTAATAGATTTTCAACTTTATCGCTGAAGCATAAGGTTCAAAGTTGATAGGGAAATTTTGACAGATTGGAGTAGCTTGATGTGCTGGCGTCTGTACATAAAAGTTTGACACACCTGTATGTGGTACTCTTTGTGAGATTTGGTATCACGCCATGATTATCATAATCAGCCTATAATTGCTCCCACTGCTGGGACGCAGGTCACGTAGGCCTCCTCTTAGTGAGAGGGAGTGGACCGTAATCCTCCACGCGGGCCCAGTACGGGTTGGTGGATGGATATGACATCAAGATGCTAACGCGAAAAGAGGAAGTCTTGGACGCCTATGTAAAACTAGCTTCAACCCACGTGAAATTTCACCCTCCCGCCATTCACCCTGTTAGGGGTGGAATTTCTTAAAACCCTTTCTTAGTGGACACCTACCTACTTTTCACAAAGAACTCACCCGCCAAACATGTCTCTAGGACCAGCGAGCGGTTTAGGCTGTGTAAATAAATAAATAAAACCTTTATTAATGGTTTAGCGGAGTAAGTAGGTACGTTATGGTGAATAAGAGCAACATTATTACTATTTTTTATTATTATCCTTTATTCGTCTATATACATATAAATTATATTTTTAAATATTAGAATATAAAAAAAAAATATAAAAACATTTAAAAATATAAAAAATAGTAGCCCACCGGTATCGGGAACAGGGTCCAAGCTACCGGTGGTCAGGGCCCCAGAGAGAGGAACCTCCTGACAATGCGAGACGTGTCCAGAAGTACTGCTTTCTGAATCAAGCCCTTGATCCAGCTGGCCAACGAGAGCCTCCTCAGGTGTTGGTCGAGGCTCTTGGCTATCAATCCATTGGCTGTAACGACTATTGGCACAATGATTGCTGAGTCAACATCCCACATGTCGACAACCTCGCGAGCCAAGTCAAGATACTTGATTTGTTTATCTTTCTCGGCTTTCACGAGGTTTTCATCATGCGGGATGGTTAATGGCCTGTTGTTAAAATATTATAATACCCCAATCTATTACGCACTTTGCATTACAACATTTACATCGTTGTTATCTAGTTTATAATACCTACTTAGTAATCTATGGCATACTCGCTTGCTACGCGTTATAACGCTGTCCGGTTGGCACCACCTACGACCGAATGAATGAACTAAAAAAAGTTCTAAATATGAACTCCATTATAACTACAAAAATTCATCATTACAATTTACATTCAGAACAGAAATCCCACGGGATGATAAAATGAAGACGTTAACTTATAGATTAACTTCGTACAATATAGAATGGAGGCAGTCCACTTATTGGGCAGTTTTTTGCGTTACATGAATGAACGAACCTTTTATGAATGAATCTATTTTGTGACGTTTTTTTCCACCTGTGCAATAGAGTTCTCGGACTATAAAAAATTGTATTGTTACAAGTTATATTATTTATGATCTCCAGGCTTTTTGTGGACAACGTGGAATTCGGGGAATTTTGAGAAAAAGTTATAACTATGACTATTAACGGTGAAAAATATTGTGAATGAATGGGACGCATTGAACACAGAATAAATTAATTTTATTTTATTACTTTATCTGTTATACTTAACTACAATCAAATTTTTTGATCCTTTAGGAATTAATTATTAACAAAAAAATATAGCGTTTGATCCTTCGTTCTATGGTTTACCTACAAAGCTGAAGTGGAAAAATGTCAACTAACTTTTGGAGAGGCCACTGTAGTGTAGGTATATTGGAGTGTTTTGATCTTAAAAGCTTTTCTTACAAACAAATTAGCCCCAATACCCTCGACAGATACAAATCAAATCATGATTCAGACCCATAATTCAACCAAAAACACCTTATTAGTTATTAAACAATGCCACGACTAACTCATAACTACTACTCAACTTAACAGACAATATCGCAACGCTGTCTGAAGCATTTCATTCCCACGAACAACAATACTGTAAATAATGACCGATCAAGTTGACCGCAGTCATTTTAGCGACACAGCCTTCACTTCGGAGTTAATGACGTGAAAGAAATCGCTTACACTCGCCAATCGAGATGTGTGACGAGAAAAGTTCGAGATTCTTCCCACGCATGAAAAAAAATTCGGAATAGGTATACAGTAGGTACCTGACCTGACCGATGATGTGCGGACACGGTTAATCGGTTATCATTTTTATTTTTTTGGGTAGTTTTGAAGGTTTTTTTATGTAGATCGGGGCGTAAAGTGCAATGTGTGATTCTTTTTTTTGGTCCTTCGAACTTTTTGTAACCGCTTAGTAACTTTTAAATAAATTAGGCACGTTTTAATTGTCTAGTTGTTTTAATGCCTTTAGTAAGGCATTCGAATGTGTACCTACAGCAATCTCGGACATGAAAATGAAGAGAGAAGCGACTTGCTCCACTTAAATGTTAAAACATAATCCTACAAACTAAACATTCAAATTACATCAGCAAAAAATTAAACTAGAACACAACAAACATCATATTCATACAAAATTTCGGTCGGTATAATCTCGCCAAACGGAGGCACCCTCATGAATAAAACTAGCTGGTGTATAAATTCAAATTTCCTCTTCTCCACACGCTCATTTCCATATCTCGGCCTCTCTCCCCCTATGCTTTATTATTAAAACTCCAGTGCAAAAACCGACACCCAAGTTATTCGCTATCTACGTTCGGAAATGGCATTATCGGCCGCGCGGCCCGAGGCGCACACGTCTCAGCCAATAGGGCATTCTTATCAGAAAATGACTCATTTCAAATGACAGAGTGTTCTAAAGCATTTTCAAATATAGAAAGCCGCAACCGTCGCTGAAGTTACATTCCAAATTTAAACTCTGTACCGAAGCGACTTCGGCGCACTTCGGCGTGTCGTTACATCACTCAGTTAAGGCTCGTAAAATGGGGACTCTCGTAGCGAGAGGAAATTGGAATAAGAAAATTTGGGGTGTAAAATGAAAGATAGACGAGTGCTAATTTCCGGCTATTACTACGTCTCTTTCTTTCCCGCACATTTATTGCGGGGAACGTGTTTGGGGGTGGCATATACTGTCTTTTTCTAGCGTGTAGGGACTTTACTATTTAATAGAGCGCATGGTGGAATGTAATGGGACTCTGGAAAATTGTATATCGTCTACGTTTTTCTCGCCGTTTGGGAGTAAACTATGTAGACGTAGTGAAATAAATTGAGTCAATTCTATAAGTACTTCGATTCTATTGTAATAAAGTTTAAGGGGTAGATAGTAAAATGTGTAAAAGCATTTCAATTCTAAAAAGTCTAGCCTCCCTATCAAATAATGTTTCTAAATAATATTAAATTCACGCTACAGCAGCTCAGTTTCCCGATAACTTTATTCAGCATTGCAATAATATGATTGAGCGTCAATATCTCGAGCGGTCCGCTCCGGCCGAGTCCTCAATAGCAAATGACGCCTCCGACCGCGTTGCGTCAAACGCTACCGGAATTTATCGACTACCCGCAAACAATTCGCCTCGCCGCCGACTATATTCTATTGAGGCAACTTTGGTAGCGAAATTATTGCACAGAGGATTTATTACATAGCGAAAAGCGGACACAGGTATGAGAGTTTAAATAGATATTGTAAGAAGTGGCACAGATTAGTTATCGCTAAAATAATTTATCAGTATGGGTTTCCTGTAAGCCGTAAATAAGATTGAGATGAACATTAATGGGACTACGGGTTCAGACCGAGGTGTTTGAACAGACAATCTCGTAAACGTTTACAGTGCAATTGTACAGCGAGTGGGTTTTATATGGCGTCGGTAACGGAGCGTCTGAGAGCGTCGACAGCGCCGCCATTGTTCTCAGTTTAAAGAGAACTAACGGATATGACCACTGCGTTTAGTCTGGCTTAAAACTTTATGACGTTTTTATTCCTATTTAGCGTGTTTGCACCAAACTATTCTAGGATGTTCATAAAATTAAACAGTTATTTCAGTACATAATAGTTTAAAATAATAAACAGTTATTCTTAACCCACTGTGGTTGTATCTTAATCGCTTCTGAACCCCGTGTAATGCGATATGAAGTTATCGAGGAGCTATTAACACATTGTATTCGGTCGATAAATGAAATCCCGTCACCCCTTGTTTGATTTCTATTAAAACTTACACCGTAATGTGATTATTTTGTGTGTTGCTTGCTGTATTATAACAATCTAAATTATGTGATTAACTTTGACGACAATTAAGATTTTCCCTGCAGAATAAAGAGAGACATTAAAATTGATATCATGGTCTATAAATTATATTATTGACAAAATGACGTATAAATGTATGTATGTAAAAATGTTTTCTATCAAATTAAAGTTCTTATACGATAAAAAGCCGGCCTACAATTAATTCAAATCGATTTCCACCTAAGCAAACGTTCGCCGCGAACGATCAGAATTTCAAATTCGACTTTCAGAAAACGCGGCCAGCATGGTGTAAAGGTTCTTTTTTGATTCCAATATGCCATTTAAACGGAACGCGCCAAAAGAAATAGTAGTTGCAGCCGAGTTAGGTTGGCCAGCCTGATGCTATCTTGGCAGTTGGCACACCTGACCGACGCTAATTGGACAATAAATCAATTCTTTCCCGCTTCTTATTGGCGAATCGTGGCATTCCAATATTGAAAATTTGGCCGCGCGATATTGACAACATGATAAAAAACAATAGGCGGTTATCTTTTTCTTTTGTGTTCATCTCTGGACTCCGGTTCTTATTAAGGCTGAATCGTTTTATATTTTGTTTGTGTCAAACCCAATGTCTTATCGGTTAGACAATTTGTTTTTGGGAGCTCGTTATTGAATTATTAATATTGATATTTTGTATATTCTCAATTGATGTTACTTCTGAAATAAATCTCATGTCATTGTTATTTGACTGGCGTCATAGAAATCGTCGTGTGTGATGAATCGGTTTAATAAAAGCGCTATAATCGGAATAAATAACATTAATGCAGCAAAGAGCGCGGGCGTCATCCATTATTAGAGTTATTAACAAAACGGAACGCGCGCCCGGCTAATCTGGGCGCGCTCTGAGCGTAATTAAATTCTCAGAACAAGCGAGCTATTAAAGCGAAACGGTAGCGCGACGCCCATTACGAAACGGAACGTGCATAATTATTTCGTTCCCGCCTTTTTTTCTTATTCTCATTTCGATTTTCGAAAGCCCGCGCTAATGTAGCGTCGCTGCCCTCTGGCACGAAGTCTTGTAAACAATGTTCTCGTAAAATCTTATTCAATTACCGCCTGCCTTCTTAATATACTTACTGATTAGTTTTCGAACTGTTAATTATATTCGGACGCAAAAGACCGTGGAAATTAATAAATACTTGGTTATGTTTATGTTGCTGAATTTCCAGTTCAAGACGTGGTTCTATATAAAGTCTGTAAAGGCAGAGGTAACAAAAAGCTGGTAGTTTTTTCTATCCAGACCACCAAGGCATTCAAATGAGGCATATCATTAGCCGTATATAAACAATGTCGTAAAATGACAGGTAGCAGAGCTTGTCACATCGTTGGTATAATATTATTCATGTGGTGTTATCGTCTCGACTCATCTACCGTTCTTCGTACTGTTAACATGTATTTTGACAGATGACATAAGTTTGGCGCCGTATCGCCGGTTTGTCATCTCGCTACGATGAAATACAATTCGGATGTAATAATAAGCTCCCGTCTTACGTTCGTTGATAAACGGACTCGTGTAAATCAATGTAATGGTGTTGTTGTGACGTCAGTTTCGGTTGTTATTCACTGGAAACCTTTTGTTTCGATACCATTTCGTGTTTTGTAATAGACGTGTGAGTAATAAACTGTCGCACATTTAGCGCTAGTTTTACATGTGTATTGGAGCAAATTATGTTTTTCAGGTGTTAACGCCATCAGGCTAGCTAGGGGGAGCGACGATCTTCGCAGGGTGGCTGGTAGCAGCTGGATGACAGTTGCCGAAAATCGAGTTGAATGTTTATGTCCAGCAGTTGATGAGTTGACTGCTATAGGCTGATGATGATGTGGTTCAGTCGATTACCTGTAGGTGTGTATTTATTACGACTATAGTGCACAGGTAAGTAGGTACCCACCTAGTGTCTAGGACATTTGGACGAATTCAATAATGAAGCAACTTTAAAAATAAATAAATAAATAACTTTACAAGTTAAAATTTTGATCGAAATTAAATTATTCCTGACTTGACGCAATATTTTTTTAAATAACATTTTGTTTTTTTGTGGACAGTTGGTAGCGCTGCCTCCACCTACTCGTACGTCATTAATTTCTCTGAAACATTCCCCTTTCACTCTTCCCGCAAGAGATAAATATCATTGATCTTTAAATGTCAAAAATAGAAATAAACTAGGTACTTACTTAGGTAATTGAATGCAAACCACTTCAATAAAAAATGCAGCAATTTTCTGCGACAACTTTCCTTATTTATCTCCTAGTGGACAAAAAGCGGAATGTGAGAGAACTAAGTGCAGATATGCTAATTTTCGAATCCAACTAAGTACCAGTTACAAAGCTGTCCATGGAATTATTCCTAGCATACGAAGATTCCTAAAATATTTTAAAACGAACAAAAAACCTAAAATTGTTTCGTAATGATGCCATGTTTGCTTCTTTCTTGTTTTGGCACGTCATTAACGTGATCATCATGAAGGCTTTCAGAAAAGCGTAATTAAGTAAAACAACTTTTAGGTTTTTCACTAAACCTCCGAAGCACCTAAACAAGACGTTTTTTTTAGGGTTGCGTACCCAAAGGCTAAAAACGGGATATTACTGAGACTCCACTGTCCGTCTGTCTGTCTGTCTGTCACCAGGCTGTATCTCATGAACCGTGATAGCTAGACAGTTGAAATTTTCACAGATGATGTATTTCTGTTGCCGCTATAACAACAAATACTAAAAACATAATAAAATAAATATTTAAGGGCGCTCCCATACAACAAACGTGATTTTTTTGCCGTTATTTGCTCGATATTAATTAATAACGGCAACAGGTGGACGCTTTAAATTTTCATAGAATATTTAGTTGTAAGTATATTCACTTTGAAAATAAATAACTAAATTAAAATAAAATAAATTAAGGGGGCTCTCATACAACAAACGTGATTTTTTATGTTAAATATTGTACGGTGGTACGAAACCCTTTGTGTGCGAGTCCGAGTTGCAGTTGGCCGGTTTTTATTTTTATTAGGCATACGAGCAATGTTAGTCTTGTACTCAAATTCTACAGTGCGGCTGACGAGAGATTGCGTTCTTGACACCTGGAGATATTTTGCCTTGAACGTTCAAATTATTTAACAATTTAAATAAAAACTGTAACACCAACTCAACATCCATCCAATTCTTTAGTCCCTCGATCCTTATCATACGCGCACGGGTCAAACTGATTGGTTACCAAACTATGATGTATGTGCCTTGCTCCCAAACTATGCCAGGAATGCACCTTTGACAAATATGTATCTTCGGACCACTGACATCTGTCCACAGGTGCTTTCTAAACAATTATTTAAATTAATAAGAGCTACACTGTGGACGTTTTAATGGTTGTAGGTATGAGGCTAATTATTGATGTGTTTTTGTTTCGATAGGTAAGTATTATGTTGAATTGTTTAAGCAACTTTGTAGCGTATGAGATACTCTTTGTATAGTCTCAGCCCTCAGCTGCTTATTATAAAAATATTTAATAGATGTTGCTGTAAAAATGAAAGGGATATTACCCAGTCATTGTTCTACACATTGCGGTATGGATCTAACTAAATGAACAGAACGTGGCAAAATAGACAACTAACATGAAATACAGGGGTCTTTTCGCGCTTGAATGACATTCACAGGGGGGCGCGGTTGGTAAAAATTTGTGAAATTGTTTCGTGAAAATGTACTGAAAAACAAAATGATGAATTAGTTCCAATTTTGGCCATGCGCCAAAAGATCATTGTACACCTTTAGACAGGATTTGACAGGTTTTGACTTAGGTACGTTAGGTAGTGACAACACTTGCAACAAAACGAAACTTTTGCGCATGATAACACTCGATGAACGATGAGCCATCACTAGGTACCGCATGCTGCGTCTTATAGCTAAAATATTAATTGGAATGGCTGGTAGATAAATGGATCAACGCTTGATACCTACAGTTCAATGGTAGGTAATTCTAAGCAAATCATTACTTGGGTTTTTATCATCATTGTTTATTGAATCATTTGGGTATTTCACATATTTATGTAAGCCAGTTTGCTTTACACAGGGACCAAATTAGGGAAGCAAATTACTCTGAAAACTTTAAGCTGTTTTACCAGTTACGCAATGAACTAAATTTTTTGATATTCTACCAAAGGGGCTTTTTATAATTACTTTGGTAACCTTAAAAAAATGGCAAATGCGTAAACTGGCAACATATCATTAACCGACTGTCATTCATTTTATTTAACCGTCACTGTCAGTGTCATGTGTCAGTCAAGTCAATGTTAAATGTTGTCAAACAAGAAACAACAAGAAAATAAATTACGGTCATAAAAAAGGATATTTGTCGTAACTAGAGCTAGTAGTAAGCTGGATAAAATAATATTAATTAAGAGGTATTTCTATTAAGTCCTACCGCATAAAATGGCAGACGACGACGGTAAGCTGACGATTGTAAAACTTAACCTCCAAAACTTTGCTATTAAAAATAAACCAGCAAATGAATTTATGATAACTGAAATAATAGTTCTATTTAACCCCGAAGCACTCGCCTAACTGTCAGAATATACAACATGAGTTTAATATTATATTTTTTATCATCAATCAGAAAATGTCATGATTTAAATCTTTGCAATAATTTTCAGTGAATATCTTTATTATAATTGCATAGCTAATTGTTAATGTTTGACGATTAATCTTTTTTCTCACTACCTGTTTATTAAAATGGTTGTGTAACTTGTGTTTGTTTTCCCGAATTAAATAAATAAAAGGGGTAAGTGGACAAAGGTGTTATCTGACAAAACTGAAAAAATCGAGTTTCTTGCATGAACATGGGTTTTAAGTGACGATAAATCGTCTGGGGGGCTCAAAATATCTAATTTTAATTGAAGGGGTAAGTGGACGAAAAATTCAAATTGAGATATGAGCGTTAGAAAATTATTTTCTAACGCTCATAGTCATATCTCAATTTGAATTTTTTGTTAGTTAACACCTTTGTCCACTTACCCCTTCTTATCACACTAATCTTACCATTTCCAGCCCCATCAGACAGTAATCTCCTAGTAATAATAGTGGACACAAATCCAAACCAGCGTTACATAACTGAAGACCCGAAGGTTCTGACCAACTGCCTTGATGCTGTCATTTCGTTTGCTAACTCTCACTTGATGCAGAAGTCTAGGAATGAACTGGCTGTTATAGGATGCCATTTTCATAAGAGGTGAGTTTTTTAAAATGATTATTGCTCTTGTTTCTGAAATTTGCATAATCAATTAATATTTTCAGATTTCAATGTTTGCAATCAGTTACGTGAGCTTATAGAGGTATGAGGAACAGGGTGTAAAGTTCACTCATCCTCCATAGAAAAGGGAGGATCCTCCGACCAGACAGGTGTTGTGTCTGGTGGGCAACTGCCCCATGATTCAAGTCGGGCCGTTGTACCTATGCTAGTTGCGCGGTAAACTCTGCTTCCGAGTTGCAGGATTTTGCGTGAAGTCAGTATGGCGCGTTGTTCGCTTGTGGCGTTGTAGATACATTGCAGGGAATCTAATAATATAAATAAATATATATATAAATAAATAGGGAATTTAATATTATAAATGCAAAAGTGTGTCTGTCTGTTTGTTACTTCTTCACGCTTAAACTGCTGAACCGATTTACATAAAATTTGGTACAGAGATATTTTAAGTCCCGGGAAAGGACATAGGATAGTTTTTTTTATCCCGATATCCCCACAGGAACGACACTTATGCGGGTGAAACCGCGGGGCGCTGCTAGTCTAAAATAAAATTATGCCTGATGATTGCTCCCTTTTTATGATAATTTTAAAACTAAATAATTTTTTGCTGTCTATTTGCAGTGAATACCTGTACCCCTCTCCTGGTAAACCACTGGATGTAAGACAGATTGATGGCCAGTATGAATTGTTCACATTAGTTGAGAAAACGATCAAAATGAGGTAAGAATACACCACAATATATTTTATGTAGAAAGATTTAAGTGCCTCGTTGGTCTAGTGGTTGCAAGCACTACTGCTAAGCATGAAGTCCTGGGTTCGATTCCCTGGTCAGGGAAATGTGTTTTCCAACAAGAATTTCTTAGTAATGGCCCAGAGTCTGGATTTGTGCCTGATTGATGCCAATAGGTTTTCCCTCCATTACATGGGACTTAAACATAACTGGCGAAATGTGGGTATACTATAGGTACACCTCTGCCTAACCCTTCAGGGATTACAAGCGTGATGTTATGTTATTTAGATTCAATACGCTAACCAGGATGCACAAAACAATATTGCCATCTATCTTTCAATCAATACAGGGTTTATTTTCAAAAACCGAATTTAAAGGTGTGTCCATCAAATATTGATGATTTGTAGACCAGAAAACTGAGCAACTTTCTCCATAGGACCAATATCGTAATCGCGAAAAATTTATCATCTGACCCATAGAAAACTTCAATACCTACCGTACCTACTCGACCTAAACGTTTGGGACGGCTGAATTTTTATTCTCGATTACGATGTTGGTCCCATGGAGAAAATTGTTCAGATTGATGGTTTGTACCACACCCTTAAAGGCTGGTCTTTGAAAACTAACCCTGTATAAGTAATGTTAACGGCAGTAGGGTGTGATTGTGGCGCTATGTCACAAACCACCTCCTATCCTGCCCTCTGTCATCTGTGTCCCAAAACATGCAGTCACAGTGGCCTCTGCGCTGCCACCGACAACGCCGTGGAAGCGGCAAAGTTTTGGGAAAACAAGATTTAAAATCAGTACCGTCTTTACCATAAGGGCACACGGGGCCCGTGCCCAGGGCCCTCTACCCCACGGGGGCCCCGGAAGGCAGATATTACAACGCAAGCTACATTCAAAAGCGCATATTTTGACACTCGCAAGGGAATCAAAACCTATAGGGTACTTCCCGTTGACCTAGAATCATGAAATTTGGCAAAAAGCAATGTCATGTAACACAAGTAAAGGAAAAAATCTGAAAACCGTAAATTTGTAGTTACATACCTACAAATTTGTACGGAACCCTCGGTGCGCGAGTCCGACTCGCACTTGACCGGTATTTTTTACTTTCCAAAGGGGTCCCAAATTCTTGTGTGCCCAAGGGCCCCCGGCTTGCCCTAAGACGGCGTTGGTTAAAACACAGTCGTGCCAGCGACACGATGAAGAAGAATAATGTTCATTGCTGTAAGTCACTTTTACACATCAAACTTATTTTAAAAACTAACTGATATTTCCAGATTAGTAAACCTTGTGAAGAGTCAACCACAAGATGATAAACCCGGCGAGTCTCTGCTAGCTGGTGCAGTTGCTATGGCACTCTGTTTTATAGCCAAGGTAAGAAATTATCAATTACATTGTAAGCAAAGGTTTAAGTTGTTAGATTTGCCCTCACCATACTCTAGCTGCGCATAAAAGTTTAATTATCAATGTTAACATTAAATAGTATCATCTGTAGGTACATTTGACTTAAGGGGGCAAGAAATTTTACGCGGGTGAAGTCGCTGGCGGAAGCTAGTTTATTTATACCAACTACAACAACAACCAAGCAACACTGCATACACAGCGTTAACCCACAATCTTTGTCATAATCATAGATCTTGCATGTATCTAAATGATTGGATCATCATCATCATCATCTGCCTAGCCTTTTCCCAACTATGTTAGGGTCGGCTTCCATTCTAACCGAAAGCAGGTGAAAAAAAAAATCAAAATCATCATCATCATGGATCTAAAATGATAGGATAGCATGTTACGGTCAAACAAGCTATTTGGTATACCAGACAAAAATATTCATCTTTCCACTACACTGCCAATATTTAGTTTTATTTTGTGCGTTATAACTTTTTCAGCTTATGGCATCCTTAATTAAATAGAGTGGTATAAAAGAATTGACTAACTGAGCACACCATTGTTTAAAAGTAGTTGCAAGTTAGTTGCCTGTATACCAAATAGCTTGTTCGACCGTACTATTAATACGCGTTAATACTTGTAAGAATATACCATTTTAAAATTATTCTTTATCGTTCTGAGAGCAGTTGTGATGAAAATAATTTACACAATGTAAAGCGCCTACTGGGTTCGAACCTACGACATACAAACTCGTAAGACGCGGCCGTTACCACTGGGCCACCACAGCACTGCTCTTAATTCAATTTAAATTAAATATATACTTATATTTTTTTTTTTAGATCCGTCGTGAATCTCCTCCCGGTCTGCGCATGACCAGTCGTATCCTGATAGTAACGGGCAGCAGTGACACAGCCGCACAGTACATCAATTACATGAACGTCTTCTTTACTGCACAGGTAACTATTGAAATGATCTATTTTTATACAATGTGGTTTTTTTTAATCCAATAAAATAACTCTAGGCCATGAATGAGACCATCACCCTAATTGCGTAACACACTATCAATCGGAATCTGAATCATTTTGAAACAAATTGCTAATCCATTGCTTCATAAGTTCGAAAAATTTGTCTGCTCTACACGTAAATAACGCAATGAACGTTGTTGAACTGTCAAAAGTAAACGATTCCGATTGATAATGTGTTACGCAATTGCCCCGCTGCTTATCAAATAATCAACTGGCATAATATATAATTATTTTTCAATTATCTTTGTTTTCATTTTTCATACAAAATAATTCGACAGTCACGATTATTAATTTAAAACACCCTTACATGAAATATGACAACGTCGCATTTTCTTAGCTTTAAATAATATGAATGGTTGGTTTGAATGAAAATGAATTACCGTAAAATGGGGTTACATTGATCAATTTTGATCAATTTTAAAATTCGAGGTTAAATATTTCTGTACTAAGAAGGCTGAAAAATTAACAAAAATAAATGTAACATCGGTTTTATGGGTTGTTTATGTTTACATTAAAGTAATATTTTTGGACACTCCTTTTTGAGAAAAAAACAATAATAATCATCGTGATCAGCTTCATACTGACATCGGGGATACTTTGATTGCACTAGTTTTTGGTACGTATTTTGATGTTTATGACGTACGGCATTTCATACAAACTTTCAAGCCCTTGTTTGTCGAAGTGATTGAACCGATTTTAATGAAACTTCATACGCATAAGCAGGATACAAAGGTCTAAAAAGTTAGTAAAAAACATTTTCGAAATGTCTTCTTTAAAAAAAGATAACTGGAAATAGCTGTTTCTATGGAAAATTTAAAATCGGTCTAATTTGGCTGTAACACAATTTTTCGAAAATGTTTTTACTAACTTTTTAGACATTTGTATCCTGCTTATGCGTATGAAGTTTCATTATAATCGGTTCAATCACTTCGACAAACAAGGGCTTGAAAGTTTGTATGAAATGCCGTACGTCGTAAACGCTCTTAACCAAGAAAAAACAAAAAAAATATCGGTCCACAATTTTTTGTGCTGCAGTTGTTTTAAGATGATGGTGGTCAATTACTGAAAAGAGAACCCCTAGAAATAAAACAATAACTTAGTACAACTAATGAGCGTTTCCTCAGATCGAACGTGCTAAGTACCAAACTGCCATAGTACAGTTTGGTACCAAAAGAAAAGTAAAACACTTTGATACATTTCAAATCCTTTTAAACGCATAGTCGTTGAAACTTGAAGAGGGGCTTGTGGCTAAGTAATAACAGCCGCACGGGTCGAACGATCAGGTTAAGCTACGCTTGCCGCGGTTGGTCCGTGGATGGGTGACCATCTTCACATACCAAGATCCCTCCGTGCCTCGGAAAGCACGTTAAGCCGTTGGTCCCGGCTGTCATTCGTGGGTCTTTGACAGTCGTTACGGCTCGTCAGTAGCCCGAAAGTCGGACAACCAGTCTTACCAAGGGGTATCGTATTACCCAGTAACTGGGTTGTGGAGGTCAGATAGGCAGTCGCTCCATGTAAAATACTGGGATTCAGCTGAATCCGGTCAGACTGGAAGCCGACCCCAACATAGTTGGGAAAAGGCTAGGGAGATGATGAGGCGTTGAAACTTGAAATACTGTAATTATAACTGTAGTACCACTTTCCAAATTTGGTTTTCATTTTCACAGAAACAACAAGTGCTTATCGACGTGTGTTCCTTAGACAAGTACCTCAGTCTACTCCAGCAGGGATGTGACATCACTGGAGGCCTGTACCTCAAGGTGCCTTCGCTGGAAGGACTGCTGCAGTACTTATTGGTAATGTATCTATATCTGTGATACGTCCGATAGACGTGTGCTCGTTGGACAAGTACCTCAGTCTAGTCCAGCAGGGATGTGACATCACTGGAGGCCTGTACCTCAAGGTGCCTTCGCTGGAAGGACTGCTGCAGTACTTATTGGTAATGTATCTATATCTGTGATACGTCCGATAGACGTGTGCTCGTTGGACAAGTACCTCAGTCTAGTCCAGCAGGGATGTGACATCACTGGAGGCCTGTACCTCAAGGTGCCTTCGCTGGAAGGACTGCTGCAGTACTTATTGGTAATGTATCTATATCTGTGATACGTCCGATAGACGTGTGCTCGTTGGACAAGTACCTCAGTCTAGTCCAGCAGGGATGTGACATCACTGGAGGCCTGTACCTCAAGGTGCCTTCGCTGGAAGGACTGCTGCAGTACTTATTGGTAATGTATCTATATCTGTGATACGTCCGATAGACGTGTGCTCGTTGGACAAGTACCTCAGTCTAGTCCAGCAGGGACGTGACATCACTGGCGGACTGTACCTCAAAGTGCTTTCGCTTGAAGGACTGCTGCAGTACTAATTGGTAATGTACCTGTGATACATCTGATAGACGTGTGCTCGTTGGACAAGCACCTCAGTCTGCTCCAGCAGGGATGTGACATCACTGGAGACCTGTACCTCTAGTTGCTTTCGCTTAAAAGACTGTTGCAATACTTATCGGTAATGTATCAATATATGTGATACGTCTGATAGGCGTGTGTTTGTTAGACAAGCACCTCAGTCTCCTCTAGCAGGAATGTGACGTCACTAGCGGACTGTACCTCTATAACGACTGCTGCAGTACTTTCGTTTCTAATAAAAGAAAGGACTATGCGAAGTTACCAGTTAATGAAATATGTGTAATTTTAACCTTTATTTCTGATGAAAACGACTTAAAAGTGTCGGCAAATATAAAAACTCGAGCAATTTACATTTATTTCAACCATAATAGAAAGTTGAAGGTGGTTGCCCGTTCCAAATCGTACATTCGGTATATTGCTATGGCATAGAGCCGACAAGAACCTTAAAACTAGTATATCTCGTAGGCAGTAAGTCAGCTGAAATATACTTATTTTTTTGTCTTCTCATTTTCCAGTGGGTATTTCTCCCGGAGATTTCGGAACGTACAAAGCTAGTTCTCCCTGGTCGAGGTCGCGTGGATTACCGCGCTGCCTGCTTCTGTCACAGAGAACTGCTCACCATCGGATATGTGTGCTCCGTGTGTCTCAGCGGTGAGTCGCTAGCACTTACTAATAGTCTGATAGACGTACTTTATAACGTTGAGAAAAAAATATCATGTTGTGAAGATTATCGAGCAACGATAGCTTATTTTTTGTGACTGTTTGAAGGTAACTTAATTTCTTTTTTCCAGTCTTCTGCAAATTCAGCCCTATCTGCACGACTTGCCAGTGAGTATTTTTATTATAGTTCTATGTATTTATTTTGGTTTAGAGTTTAAACCGTGCTACACACTTGTTCGGTTCGGCTCGGCACGATTCGGCACATTCGATTTTGCTGCCCGGCCTGTGCCGAATCCTGCCGAGTCTAGACCCATACCGTTTTATTACAAAACGAGACAGCCTAAACCTTTGATCCAGCTACTGTATTTTGACGTTATTCCGACAAACGTAAAGTTCTTCATGCAATATTGACAATTTAGACTCTGGTTTAACGTCAGTTTTTGTAACTTTAACTTTGTCGTATTAAACTATGTCGTTCAAAATTAAAAAAATGGGTCGATGGTTTGAACCTGGGTCTAAAGATAAACCTTGTTTTGTAATAAGGCCGTTAGTGTGCAACACCCCTATTATTTTTCAGAAAAAAATAACGACGAATAGGGCTCTTAATATCTAGTTTCAAGAACAAAAAGATAATTCGTCTCTATTATTTACAGTACCGTATTCAAGATTGGCGGTCCTCTACCCATCAAGCCTAAAAAGAAGAAAATTAAGCTTTAGACTGAGAACCTGTTTAATATTGTATTTTAACTGTAAATATAGATAAGATTTTTCTCACTCAAGACTTTCATTTATGACCAAACAAGCATAGACTGTCTGAATGTCAGACTTGTTGTTAAATCAATTTCAACCGTATGTTGTAGTAATTAAAGTTGAATTTGCTTTGTTAGCTTTACCGTCGCTACAATGGACTGACCCAAAACCGCCGTACGTGATGAAGTATTAAAAAATAAGGATCGTAGCAGGTGGCATTCTGTAGTTTCAGCCTCCTCCCATGGAATGAAGGTGTTAGTTTATGTTTATATTGCCTCATGGGCCAGCTCTTTACCTCAATCTCGCCTGGTGGACAGCGATGGGTGAGGTCTACGATGGAACGTGCATGCCCAGAAACTGCCCATTGTACAGACGCCAGCACGTCAACCTACCCCAATCTGTCAAATTTTCCCATCAACTTTGAACCTTATACTTCAGCAATAAAGTAGAAAATCTATTAAAGAAATTTGACAGATTGTAGTAGCTTGATGTGCTGGCGTCTGTACCTAAATTATACCTATTCTTAATACGACAGACATGTCATATTAAGAATAGGTATAATTTAGATGTAACAGTTCTTCTTTGGCCTCGCCATGTCCTGTTACGCGGGGTCGGCTTTCCCAACCCTGCAACGCCGTTTATTTCGGTCTTTTGCGTCATCTTCCATAAGTCCCATGTCCCTTATAATATGTGCCCTTGGACCTTTGTCATACATATAGTTTGAGGTCTTCCTCTCCTCTTTGTAGCCATGTAAAGGCACTTTTTCATGACTGTTTTTGTGCTTTGTTTTTTTTTTTGTAGGAGGGGAAACAGTTGCCCTTGAAAAATACCCCTTACTAAAACAGCAATAATATTCAAACCACTATCTTCAAGATACGGATCCATATCACAACAGTTAGCTCGACGACAGTTACCGATACTTGAGGATAACTGATAACGCCTCGTTATCGGCAATTAAGACGTTATCTTCTATATCCGAATGTGATAAGAAGTGTAGAGCATCATTTCTTTGTGTTATTATTGCAGTATTTATGCAAATTACAGGCATTGGTTATCAATGTGTTTATTTGAATAATATTTTTTTATCTGTAAGTATAAGATGGTCACCTGTGGCTACTGATTCTATTTATAGGACTATAAGCATATACTTAATAATAATATTAATTAATATTAGATTAACGCTAGAAATAGAAATCTGATTAGTGTAGATAAAGAAGTAATATTTTATACAAGACTAGCTTCTGCCCGCGACTTCGTCCGCGTGAAATTTCACCCTCTTAGGGGTGGAATTTCGAAAAACCCTTTCTTTAGTGGACACCTACTCTTCACAAAGAACACACCCTCCAAATTTCATGTATCTAGGACGAGCGGTTTAGGTTGTGCGTTGATATATCATTCAGTCAGGACTTTGAATTTTATATAATCACACAGTCCATATGTCGCAGCCAACTGGTTTAATTAGCCGTTTAGTTAACCGCCTAGCCTTTTAACTAAACGGTGGCCGTTCAACTAACAGCCTGAATGATATTCAATTATAGTTTAGGTTGGAACTGTAACCATAGGCGCGAGCCGAATTGGTCCCAGTAACTAGCCACCCCGACCAAATGTGTTAGGTTAGAACTGTGATCAAACCACTGCAACGGTTTTTTGGGGCTTAGCTTATAAGTTAAAAAAAAAAATGCGTGCGAGCCGAAGAGCGAAGCGAGGCGAGCACTACTTACAAAGACCAGGCGGTTAACTAAACGGCTAATTTAGCCAGTTGGCTACGACATCTTTCTTCTTCCCCTACTCTTATAGTCATCGTCATTCATACTCAAAACCTTCCTCACGACATTTTCCTCATTACTCCTAATTCCTGCCCAAACCATGACAACTGATTACCACACAATTTTTCAGTTACCGGTGCCAATTTCAGACTTCCTCTTATGAATTAATTTCTTATTCTATCCATTCGTGTAACACCACACATCCCTCTTAGCATTCTCATCTCAGCCGCAAGCATCTGCCTTTCATTCATCCCTTTGTGGCCCAAAATTGTGATCCATACAAGATAGAGAGACGACAATACGACTGGATGTTGGAAATTATCCCACGGAAACGTGCTACCGGAACAAAAAGTAGTCTATGTCGCTCCTCAGGATGCCATCTATCTCCTTGACAAGTTTTATTAGGCGTGAAAAGGTAACATGCAGCAGACTTTCGAATTTGTAATAATATTATGGATGGTTTGGTTTAGTCACTATGGCTAGTCAAAGATTGGCGAAGCCCATATCGGGCCATCACTATCTACTTTTAACTGCCCCGTTGGTCTCATGGTCACAAGTACGACTGCCGAGTGTGGGATCCTGGGTTCGATTCCTAGGTCGGGCAAAGTGTTATTGGGTTTTATGCAATTATGCATGAGTTTCTCAGTAACAGCCCGGAGTTTGGATGTTATCGATGTGTCTCGATGCGCACGTTAATCCGTAGGGCGGACCGCGCCGCAACGCATTGCAAAAATCGTCCTTTATCGCTTTCGTCCATTTTCGACGTACCAACGCACACTAAATAAGTACATGATGATATGCACACAGTCCAATTCAAAAGAAAAGAACAAAGAGCCACCATTAACAGCTCTGAAGTACGCCACTAGCTGCGCAGTGCAATACCTCACCTCTCACCCCCGCTGACACGTGAATTTGTTACTGCACTGCGACTCGCCTCCATGTTCCGAGCCGCCATAAAGTTTGAATCGGACCGTATAGGCAGGCGGCACTGTTACCCGTTGCGGCTATAATATGTGCAAGGCTTTTAAAAGAGCATTTGAAACCATACGAAATAGTGTGAAAAAAGGCAGAAAAAAGAAATCAAGTTGACCACCGTCATTTGCGTAATTTTTTACCCAATAACTGACATCATTTCATCACATATCTTCGTGTCCTCTATAAAGGACGTTATTAGGGCACTAACGTGACTGATAAAACAATTATACGTGTCATAAAGTAATATCGCTAATCGTCAATAACAATAAAATGAAAGCGAGCAACTGTTTTCAACAATCAGTCTTTAATTTCATGCAAATACGTCTCGATTACAAAAACAACACTATCTTTTAAGTAGGCACTTCAGTATAACAATACCATACTCAAGTATCTAGAAATGTACCTATATATGACATAGGTAGGTATTATATTCAATATCAGTACTCTGTACTACATTGTCGACATAGGTGAAATAGAAACTAGATATCAGCTCTTTAGCCCTACTTCAGATAATGCTAGGTAGATATATCCTTCACTGGATAAAATTAACATATAAAACTACACTTTTTTATGGCATATCGCGAAATCCATCAATGATTTAAGCTTTTATTATTGCGATCAACAAGATTAAATGTATTCAGAAAATAAGGCGATATCAGGAGCTGGGACTGTTGCAAGTGATAACTAAATAGGCATATTATCTAAACGTTACATTATAATCCAATTAATAATCTGATGCAATAAATGATATTTCGCACAGTGCACGCAAATCTAATCATCAGAGTAACACAGTTTTGAATGAATTGATTGACGAATCAATCATCAATTTTGAAAAATTTCAGCAATATACCCTTTAATATCCTTAGTTTACGTATGCTTATAATCTCATTTTACAATTATTGAATAAAACATACCTATTATGAAAATAATGTTTCTTAGGAGTAATCACAAAATGCTTATAAAATAATAGGTTGTTATTTAAATCGCTCACTAGAGAGAAATAAACTTAGTTTCTATTAGAGTAACTACACTGCTACTTGTCTTGGCGCAAAGTCGGAGAAATTATAATATTATTATAAATTAACATGACAAAAACTGAAGCGCACCTTCCATGAGCCATCCGACCTTTCAAACAAGCGTGCGCTGACGCCACACGCTTAAAATAAAGCCTCTTTTACACGAAGCAAGTTTTTTGAGTATGGCATAGCCTAAACACTGTTTAGACGGTGCAATTTTTTTGTCGCTTCAGCTAACGGTACGCACTGGCAATTAAATCGTATCGTTTAAATCAGGCCTAATAGGTAATGACCATAAACGGAGCTAACACACAATTAGCTATAACACTTAAATAAACTAGCTTAAAAATACTCATAAAACTTAACACTAATTACACTCGTCATCAATTTCACTAAATTCGCTATGATTTGTCTAGAATATCAAATGCGCGGTCAATTTCTTCTTCGGGAGATTCGTCAGAGTCTAAATCGATGGCTACTGTACTCAGCTTTTTCTGTAGAGGTAGCACATCGATGTGGGAAAACTCCTTGGAAGCATCAAACTCTTTAGATTGTACTTCTTCCGGTTCTGTTGAACCAAATCTGGATTTTCTTGGGCCTAGCACAGCTGGTGCTGTGTGGCTTGGAGTGTTGACGTGGTACTGCATAGGGTTTGGCTTTTCGACGGCATCTATCTGGATGGCCTGAAATTAGAAAACAAATGAATAATTAAACTTTTTGGTAACAATTTAAACAAATCGATGACTGAGATAAAGAATCCTAGCATTGTTAGTACAATACAATCGTTGGAAGAGATTTTGATTTGAATGAATAACCCGACAGCGTAAAGTTAAGCAAATCAATTTTCAGAAAATCAAATAAACCTAATATCACGCTATATCGATACATCATACGAGCCTAGCCGAGCAGTGGTGGCCAAGTGGTAACGGCCGCGACTTACGAGTTGTAGGTCGTAGGTTCTAATCCAGACAGGCGCTTACTTTGTGTAAATTATTTCATCACCACTGCTCTCAAAACGGTGTAGGAAAATATCGTGAAGAAACCGGCATGTCCTAGAACCAAAAATTCGAAGACATGTGACATCTGCCAACAGGGCCAACCCGCACTGGGTCCGCGTGGTGGATTACGGCCTACTCCCTCTCACTGAGAGGAGAGGCCTGTGTCCCATCAGTGGGAACATTATAGGCGATTATGTAGTTAGGTACCTAAGTTATCGACTCAGATCGTTCGATATGCTACTAAACAAACAATTAGTTGAAGATCAAAAACTGATAAACACTTTTAACCAAACTGACTTCATCAAAAAACATTTCAAGAACAAGCCTATAAGTGATGAGAATGCTAAGATCGGTGTGTGGTGTTAGACGAATGGATAGAATAAGAAATGAGTACATAAGCGGAAGTCTGAAAGTGGCACCGGTAATTGAAAAGTTGTGTGGTAATCGGTTGGTATGGTATGGGCATGTGATACAGAGGAATGAGAAAAATGTCGTGAGGATAGTTTTGAGTATGAATGTCTATAAGAGTAGGAGAAAACCAAAGAAACGACGGATGGACTGTGTGAATGATGATATGGTTAGAAAGGGGGTGAGTATCGAGATAACGACTAATAAAGAAATATGGAAAAAAAATATATGTTGCGCCAACCCCAAATAAATTTTGATATCAGCAGAAGAATGATGATGAAGGCCTTAGTATAAATCACAACTCAGAAATGATGTGGGTATATTAATGACATAACCATAACAGAACACATTTAAAAACCAACTACCTGCATAATCAACAATTTTGGACGGATACAATATTAGTGACAATGCTAGAATGATCGATACGTGCACCATTGTTACTCGACCTTCATCAACCTGATTATTAAATAATTGGCCGAAGAAAAATTAACGAAATTGATTACAATAGTATCGAAAGCTTAAATTATAAAAAGAACTGCGTGGTTAATTTCTCTCTTTCTTACTCTTATAAAAATATCTCAGATGTTACATTTTGTTTAGTGTTGAGTAACTCTCAAGCACTGGTAATCATGCTTAGCACACAGATTTTTGATAACCGTTTGATATTATTGACCAGCAGAAGGACACATTCGGGTGGGATGGGAGTGGCTTATTATATGCTAGTATCAGTGTTAAGTATTAAAACTATGTTATACTGTATTCGTATATAGCACAAACCTTGTTTGAGTGTACTGTGAAATGGACTCAGAGAAAGAGTACCGCAAGGAGCTATGCTTGGACCTATTATAATTTATAATTAAAGATGGCCAAGGGGTATCGTATTACCCAGTAACTAGGTTGTGGAGGTCAGATAGGCAGTCGCTCCATGTAAAATACTGGTATTCAGCTGCATCCGGTTAGACTGGAAGCCGACCCCAACATAGTTGGGAAAAGGCTAGGCAGATGATGAATTAAAGATGGCCAATGCATACCCGTAAATTGAGCAGTGGCATGCTAGAGGCATACGAACAGCAGTAGACTGATATAATAATGGGCTGTTCATTTTAAAGCATTTTTGTTGACTTGTTCACAAAATGTATTATTATAGCAGTATCTATGTCATATCGACATACGACACTTTGAAGGTCGAAAGGTTCACTGTCTCGTGTTTACGCATGACTATTACGAACAGTCTATAGGTAGGTACTTCGAAAAAAATGGGCCCTTTATTACATAAACAAAAATTTTATGAAGCTACAGAAAACGTTAAGCCCGGATAACTACAAATATTAATTATTGCGCTACATAATCTTCATATAGGTACTTGTTTTTTGCCACCGGTAACCGATCGTTATCAATGATTATAATCAATGTAGATTTTTATATAAAAGGTAGGTATCGCGCTTATTTCAAACGTAGAGTAGAATCATTAATGCACTGATAAGCATTGTTTCCTTTTGTAAGAATAGGTACATTAGGTATCATTCTTTTATCAATTTTGGTTTCGAATTATTATTTTATTGAGTAAAAACAGAGCCCTAAAACACCGCTGATTGTATTTCGTCCCGATACCTACTCAAGTACCTACTTTCTAAGTAAGTAAGTGCGCACCCGTGACAATCAAGGTTCCTAGACACGTTGCGTGCGACGTGTACCACGATATATTGGCAAATAGGGGTGACGACTAACTTTTTTTTCTTCGTCTATCAGGTAGATTATTAAAAAGTATTGGGCACGTATTTTTTCTTTTTTCACATAATCAAAACATTACAGAGATATATTCATTTGAAATGTCGCATGACGTCACGTGTTGGTACAATTTTTACCTACACGTGACGTCACGAGCCCCCACTCCCAAACTTTGACACGCTTTATCTTTGTAATTTTTTTGGTTGATTGACACCAAGAAAAAAATATGTGTCCATTATTTTTTGATAATCTAACTGACGGACTAAATAGAATTTCGTTTACTTTACCCCGTCGTCATCCCTATTATCCTCTATAACTGAATAACTGATTCATAAACAAGAGACGATTCTATCAAACTTTTCCACGCTGAGAAAACCGCTTTCATAACACCTACGTACCTAATTAGAAATAGGTATCTAAAGCAAGCAGTAGGTACAATTAACTAAACCCCAGTAAGCACTGAATGAAGTGGTCAGATAACGCAGAGTCTACACATGTACTCACGTGTATCTATTGACAAAACACTCAAGTTCTTGAGCATCTGATGCAGACCAGGCGTTAAGATACGAGGGAGAAAGATACAGCAAACTTAAGAGCTTGGAGCCTTCTAGATCTAGAGAAACCTGAGGATTATCCCATTGCTTCATTCATCATCATCATCAGCCTATAGCAGTCCACTGCTGGACATAGGCCTCTCCTATTGCACGCCATTCAACTCGATTTTCGGCAACTCTCATCCAGCTGCTACCAGCCAGCCTGCGAAGATAGCTTCATTAATCGTTGGTTATAGCCAAGCGCACATTACTGGGGCAACGGGCCGCGAGCCACGCATTTTCATACAAAAGAGTGCGGTGCGTACCGCCTGCAAAGTGCGTTGCTTCATAGAAAATGAACGAAAGTGCTGAAGGAGGATTTTTGCAATGCGTTGTGTTGCGTTACCGCCCGCCCATTTGCACTAGCCTTAACGAAACAGACGTGTCAATTAGGTCGCTCTTTTTAAAGTCTCGTCGACGAGGTGCATAATCATAGAGTTGTGATAATGTAACATACATAACATGGCGCTTGCATCCTATAAAGTGTTAGGCAGAAGTGTATGTCAAAATTGTCCATAGTGTATCATTTCGCCAGTTATTGTTTTATTCTTTAAGATAATGGAAGGGGTGACTGCGTTTGTTGGCTGTTACCTCACCGTAATTAGGTATCAGTTAATTTTTAAACATTTTTTTGCTCAATGCTAAAATGGACCTCCTTTTAAATTTTTAATAAACCACTACAAATGAGGTTGCAGATGTTGAGCCAAGAACTTTTCCAGCCTATTCAAACAGCTAGACATGTAAAAAAACGCTACACTTACATCTCCATAAAGCTCCAAAGTGAGCGAGTGTCTCTTCTTGTTAGCCTGTCTCATCCTCCCTGAACGAGAGATGGACAACTGCCGCTTAGCCGTCTGTGGACTCTCGGTCCTATCCTCGTCTGGATCAGCATGCTCGTTGTAATGAGGCGCCCTTCGCCTGTCCGTCGTGTGGAAGATAGACTTGAAGAACTTCGCCATTTTGGAATCTCGTACGTCTGAAATTTTGATTTTTGCACGTCAAAACGAGAACAAGAGAAGAAGAAAGAAGCGAAGTTTTGTTTATTTATGAATAGGTTAGTAGACCCAGAAAAGGGGGTGACACCATCTTAGCGTGTCGATGGCAATCTAAATAGAGTTTCAAAACGAGTTTGGTACAGCCGCCAGCACATCAAGCTACTACTATCTGTCAAATTTATTTAATAGATTTTCAACTTTATCGCTAATGCATAAGGTTCAAACTTGATGGGGAAAATTTTACAGTTTCGGGTAGATTGATGTGCTGGCGTCTGTACCTTCAGTACCTAGCGTCCATCAGTTCTACCACTGAGATGACGACTAGTAGAGATTATGGAAGAAGAAGACATTCTGCGTCGACTAGTAACTGGGACATGGGCAGGAGGACGATGACGACGTTGATTGTATTGGATCATTAAATACAAATAGTCAATAAATACTTAATTATTAGTCTATTTAGCTTAAGATATCGTGGAAAGGATTAGCAAGTTGCGTGATTGGACAATTAAAATATAATGACAACGAGGCATTAGGTAGGTAAGTACCTAAGTATGTACGTGGTTGTGAGTTTCCCTGGTTTTTTTTCCGGCACGCACATGGACCAAATATTTGTATAGCCCGATTACAATAATTACCTACTGTTAGTCTAGTCTCATGAGGGAATTCGGGACCCTGACCTAGGACAGAGATACAATCCAAGAGTGGAGTCATACAATGTCTTTATGGGTTCAGCGAGATTTGATCCTATAGGTATTCAGCCATTGAATAATTTAGCGCAGTTGAATGAAAATATAAGAAACACGAAAAGGAATATACCTACTTAGATGGCTAGATAGGTGTTAGGATAGACACTCATAGATACTTATAGTGGAAACTTGAAGCACTCACGATCGCTAGGTATATCGATGGCTTAGTACCTACGTCACAATCAACCTACCTATCAGTCCTGCACTCTATACAAATGCGACACAACAAATTCAAGTATTACCGACTATAAATTACGTTTAACAAAAATTACCTATCTGTAGACTAAATAAAATTATCAATTCATTGTCGATTAAGAAAGCATTACAATTACGACCTTATCAGCTGTGTGTACCAAGAATTGGCAATAATTTGGAAAAACACGGCATAAATAATATTTATTTATTTTTGTGAGACGAGCTTGACGCCTACAGGCAGGATTGGTCCACACTAGCTCAAGACAGAGAGGAGAAGGGGCCACTGCAGGGCAAATGCACATAGGCTAAAAATATTATTATTGACAGTAATAAATGAAAATGGATTAGGGTGTCTACGTGATTATTTCTATTACCTGAACACAATGCTCTTGTTACCTATTGATCTAGATTGTTTCTTATTTAATCTAACTAAAGAAAGATAATGTTTATCACAAAAGGCTACTGCCTAATCACTTACCTCGCTCACACACTACCGTTTCCTAGATTAGTTTGTTTGAAATGCACTCTTTTTGTAATGACACGCGTGAAAGAAATCGAAGACTATGAAACACTGCAACGCTATGAAACAAACGCTTTACTATTTACCATAATTTCATCTTTGATAAGATACGAGTGATATATTATCATCGATATCGCTTTTTATATGATAATGCCGTTATCAGTATCTTGCTAATGGATATTGTTAACTTGATTTCTTATAGATGTGTTTGCTATTGCAATTTTTGGCAGATTGTTGATTTTGTTCTTGAAATGTTTTTTGATGAAGTCTGTTAATCAGTTTTTGATCTTCAACTGATTGTTTGTTTAGTAGCATATCGAACGATCTGAGTCGATGACTTACCTACATAATCAGCCTATAATATTCCCACTGCTGGGACACAGGCCTCCTCTCGGTGAGAGGGAGTGGGCCATAATCCACCACGCGGGCCCAGTGCGGGTTCGTAATGTCAAATGTCTTCGAATTTTTGGTTCTAGGACATGCCGGTTTCCTCAATTTTTCCCTTCACCGTTTTGAGAGCAATTAAATAATTGACACAAAGTAAAGCGCCTGACTGGGTTCAAACACACCCACGCCTGGTAAGTCGGGACTAACTTACTTGAGGCTTCCAAATATAGGAAAAGGACTGATAATAATACATACTTAACTATTATCAATTCTGAATACGACGGTTTGGCCAGTTAATATGGTAAAACGAAGTTTGAAGGTCATAAAGGATATTTAATACTTACAGACGCCAGCACATCAAGCTACCCGAAACTGTTAAATTTTCCCAATCAACTTTGAGCCTTATGCTGTAGCGATAAAGTTGAAAATCTATTAAAGAAATTTAACAGATTTTAGCAGCTTGATGTGCTGGCGTCTGTACAAACACGCTGTGAATGTGTAAGCCGCAGGAGCTTTCGGTAGCGTCCGAGACAAGGGTGAAGTCGGAAGTGAGTGTGGGTGTTATGTGCTGAGGCTACTCGTCTTCACGTTCACTTGGTTACTACAAATAAAGTGCCAGTCTCTTCGTGAGATAAAAATACTATAGTTTAATTAGCAGGAAAATTGATTTGCAATGCAAGTACCAAAATATACAAGATCAAATTGAATTATTTAGCGAAACTTCACAGATGAAACGGGTATAGTAGCCCATCACGTCTTATAGGATTTGCTCGTTAATTTTACCTTGAATAGGATTACTTCTTAGGTACCCGGATTACAGAATGAAGGGCTACCTTATCGATAAGCATAATCAGCCTATAATATTCGCATTGCTGGGACACAGGCCTCCTCTGTGCGAGAGGGAGTGGGCCGTAAGCCACCACGTGGCCCCAGTTCAGGTTGGTAGATGTCACATATCTTTGATTTTTTGTTTCTAGAACATGTTGGTTTCTTCACGATGTTTTCCTTCATCGTTTTGAGTGCAGTGGTGATGAAATAATTTATATATAAAAAGTAAAGTGCTATCAGCCGTCAGGGTTCGAACCCACGACACTTCGATGTTGTGGTCGCGGACGTTACCACTGGGCCACCACTGCTCTTATCGATAACATCATTGATCAAGATACATCGTCTTCATATTTAATTATAATTAATGTATATAAAATATAGTAAAATATTTTAAAACAGTTACTACAGTTTCTTGCCCATTCTTCTCCATACATTTATAAACTACCTTTTGTTGGAAGGAGCAACTAGAATCAATTCTATTTTCTTGTACATTTTACGTTTAAAAGTGCCTTTTAGTTGCCTACTTGCAATAAATTATTTTTGTTTGTGGTTATAGCGTTAAATTAAAACAACAAATTGAGACTCAATAAAAAATAATATTTATATTCTGTTTAAAATGTACAGTAGACAAAATAATAGCTAGGTATAAGTTAAAAGAAGCGAAGTTTACACAAAACTGCATGAGGACCGCTAAGTTTACACAAAGGACTAGCAAAACTAATTCTTGTGGCCACTTGAGCGATAACCGAACGGTTTACTAACAAACTGGAGGTAATCACGATTTTGCATTTGACGAATACGAATCAGCCATTCTAATTTATACCTTATTACAATGACATAACAGTCAAATGACGCGTGCCGTTTGTCTTGAATTTTCTATAGAAAATTATCGCATTAAAAAATGACTTTTATACATCCTGTACAATTTCCTACTGGCTAGTTTTATTGCACGTGATAACTTCCGCAAGTACTTGTTGCGGCTCTGTAAGGTAGAATGGCCACATACAAAAAACCTTCCAACTCCTTCGCAAATAACTATCAGAAGTGGCTTTCAAAACTGATGCGAGACACATTGTCCAAGTTTGACTTTGATTACAGTCCACGTAGTGCCAACATCTACCTTTGTGTACAAGGGGTGTTTACACATAAGGTGTACGAACTAAAGGGATACGAATAACTAAAGATAAACGTACTAGGTAAATGCAATTAAGACTGTAATATGAATACTACTACAACTTTACTGTACAGACGCCAGATGCACATCAAGCTACTACAATCTGTCAAATTTATTTAATAGATTTTCAACTTTATCGGTAAAGCGTAAGGTTCAAAGTTGATTGGGAAAATTTGACAGTTTCGGGTAGCTTGATGTGCTGGCGTCTGTACTTTAGTCAATCGATGATTAAATGCTCTTGTAATCAAAGGTAGATGTCGGCCACGAATGTCAATGATGGCACGCTATTGGTCTGAACGTGAGTCCCCATCGCGAGCATTCGTTCGCCAGCATTTGTTAGTATGTGATGCGACCATACTGGCTGCTCGGCAACAAATGCTCGTATTGTCCCAAATTCAAGTCATCGTGTGACAAGCGTTATCCCAACTGTGTTGGAGTCTAATACCAGTATTTTACATGGAACAACTGCTATCTGGCCTCCACAACCCAGTAACTGGGCAATACCCCTTAGCGAGACTGGTCGTCAGACTTTCAGGCTCCTGACTGCCCGTAACAACTGATCTATGAATGACAGCCGAGACAAATGGCTTAACGTGACTTCCGAGGTACAAAATGTTCCTAAATTCGAGTGCGAGCCAATAGTCGCAAGCCTGTGTTAGTTGAAACTCTCCCACTTTATGTAAACTACGTTTTATGCTCAAGGTACCACAAAACAAACATAGTTATTAAAACATAAACCAAAATATTTATAAAACAAATTATACAATTTAAAATTCTTTGTAAGTAATCAAACATTTATGCTGACAGTACGCAACCAAATTAAATAACATTATTAAGGGCATTTAAGGGCAAGATGATGAAATTATTATTTTTGGGAGTATTGAAAAGAACATATAAATAAATCAAAGAATGCTTGATTTATTTATATGTTCTTTTATAATAATGCTATCGAAACATATTTCGAAATGGTACTGATCGAATCGATTGCGAGTCAAACACAAATCGACTAAATGATATTAGTCGAATCAATTAGGTAAGTATCGAAATCTCTGCTGTCGAGTGGTATGAACTAAAAGCTTGTAAATAACTAAGGGCTAGAATTGCTAGAAAGCACCGTACGTAGAAAAAATTTGACAATATTATACAGGGTCATTTTAAATTACCTAGCGAAACTTCACAAACAAGATGGGTAATCTTTCTGAAGTTTCGCGAGTAATTTTAATTTATCCATGTGATTACAAACCATCCATTTTAACTCCATAAAGGCACTCGATTATTAAATCCCTTCTTTAATAATAATTGGAACAATTTACAATTAATATTCAATTACTTTAAAATGTTATGTTAAAATCTTTAAACTTTAAATTCCCCGGCCTATCACTCGCGTAGTCTATAAATTAACATACCATATTTATATTATTTACAAATAAAGTACTGAAATTTAAGCTAAAATATTTAGCAAAAATGCCATTAAAATAACGCCCTTACAACAATCGACATAAGGTAGAATTTGGCACGCTTTAGGATAGCTGATGGACGATGCCAAAAGATTAAAGATTCACCTAGCTACAAGTACAGCTTGATAATCATTATTTTTCTGTAGAGTATTGTTTAAAGAAATCATTCGACTAAGAAATATGAATGTTTATTCGTAGAAAAGTCATTTAAAGAACATACCGACTATGTATGCATAAGTTTAATCAAATTCTTTATAAATCATATTAATTTAAATCCTTCTTTTAAACAATACTCATACAGAACGTATATTACAAAAATCATTATAAAAATAAACTAAAAAATAAAAATAAAACTAAGTTTCGTCAATATGAACCGTCTTGTCATAGTACTATGTTACAATGCGAATAACTAACATTATTAGTCGTGGGCGCAATTCTAAACATTGAAAACTTAAAATTAAAAAATATAAGGCTATTAAACGCAGAGTCGATGTCAACTAAAGATTACAAGATTTTTTGTAAAGAAATACATATTCTTAAAACATGTTTCAGTAAGCGTAAGCGGCGTGTGGCCAAAATCGGTACTAACGCCGCCATTTTGTTTTGTCAATACAATTTCACAAAAACAACGCTCCCTTGTTAATGTCATCCAGGAGCAAAAAGATCCTTGTAGCACTGTACTTTATAAAGACTAACGCAACAAATCATAAAAAACGAACAATAAAAGGTCTGTTAACCCTTCGTATGGAACGGAACGCCGGAACGTCGATCCACGCAAGACACAATGGCTTTTTAATTGTTTCTGTAATTACGGCATTCAGCCGGTTAAATCGACCAATCAGGAACGTAGATTTGGCTTGTATGACTGACAGTGATTGGTTATTTATTATTATTCATCACTTCAGCAATAAACGACCATTTGCACAGTATTCTGGTCATAGTCTGGGAGCTAGTGTTTAAGCTTTGCACTTCATTGTTTTAAAGCAAAACTGTTACCCCAGGTTCGTACGGGCGTGCTTTTCCCGCAGCGATTTTTCCGCGCACTGGATTTTCAACGCATTGCTCAACGCCGAGTTGAAAATCCAACAGTGTGTGTTTTTTGACGCCCTCTGTTGGATTCCCAATGTTCGGCTCAACACCGAAAGTTGAAAATCCAGTGCGCGATAAAATACCGCCGCGATAT
The DNA here is from genome assembly GCA_914767645.1 of Hydraecia micacea. NCBI lineage: Eukaryota > Metazoa > Arthropoda > Insecta > Lepidoptera > Noctuidae > Hydraecia > Hydraecia micacea. The sequence continues at coordinate 6,296,978 of OU611798.1, forward strand.
TTTTACGTCTTTGCGACCGTGAGCTTAGAGATAGAAAATGTTACAGTATGAAATGAAAATAAGTAATTGAGTGTCATGGAGGCGTGAGCATATAGATGTTATTAATATTATAATAAACGGATATGTTCCGAGTGTTTACAATAATTTATTGATAGTATTTCTAACCAACATTCCTTCGTAAATATTGACGTTATTTTATAGTTAGCGTGGGTGAAGAGCCCGGTTTTATTTCGCATTTATTCTATTTATACAGGGTTATTGGTAAAACACTAACAACCTTGCAGGACTGGATTACTAACATCATAAACAAAAACTTTTGTTCTATGACTTTTAATAATTCATCAAAGCCAATTCCAACGCTCTAAATGTTACGAACTCTACTCGAAGCAAAAGAAAGCGCTAGTTAGGTAAAAAAAATAGACGTGTCTAGTACAAACTGCAGCAGAAGGGAGCAGGGGTTAGATAGAACAGCGAAATCTTGAAGGTTTGATTTTGGTAAATGTATTGTGTTTTGTAAAAAGTCATAGAACAAAAGTTGTTGTTTATGATTTTAGTAATACAGTACTAGAAGATCGTTAGTGTTTTTCCAATAACCCTGTATAAGAAACTTCTAAAAACTGCCAGAACACAGTATTTTCTCCATCGATATAAATACTATTTTACAATAATATATTCGCACCTTTAAAGTAAAACCGTTACTAAACGAAATTATGAAATTTTATAGGGGAGCCAAAATTAGAAAATAGTCACTGTTTTTTCTAAATAAAATCTGAGCTCATGGTTTTTTAAGATGTTTAATGAGTTTCTATGATAGATCTCTGTTTATAATATAACAAATTTATCTTGTAGTTTACGTTTATTTTATATCTAAAATAAACGTAAACTACAAGATAAATTTGTTGATGGCATTGATACCTTAATTCATGAACATTTTCGTTTAGTAACGGTTTTACTTTAAAGGTGCGATATAATTATGTTAATTGTTAACATACATTCAATTGTTTCACAAGACAACACCATACTTTTTAGTTAGAAATCTTACAAATAGTAGGAATATAGTAACATTTAGGAAAGACGTAAAAATATGAAAAAACACGACTGTTACAAATCTTTTCATAGAAATTTGAAATGTAGAAACGGTTTATAAACATTACTCGACATTCTCATTTCATTTCATAATGAAATAATGTACCATTAACATTTCTATTAGCGGTTAGCGGTTATGATTAAAAGGATTATTCTCTATAATTATATTGTTAACATTCACACATCGTCAGAAAAATCTTTAGTCTGTCTCTGCGACTAGCACCTAGCTTTTCCAATCTAAACAGTACATACATAAAACTCACGCCTTTTTCCATGAGGGTAGTCAGAACACCATGTACACACGCCAGCACATAAAGCTACCCGAAAATGTCAAATTTTCTCAATCAACTTTGAACCTTATGCTTTAGCGATGAAGTTGAAAATCTATTAAAGTTTGACAGATTGTAGTAGCTTGATGTGCTGGCGTCTGTACTATCGATCCATACTCTTGGTTCGTTTACGTTCATACATATCTTGTCATACACGCCTTTTTTACCGACTACGGCATAGCCAAAGGAGGCTTATGATTTTTTGAAGTCAATCCAATAAGATCAGTGTGCATCCTGGACAGTTACTTCCACATTGCTTTCGAAACGAGAAGACTATGGTCTCTATAAGGCTGTGTTCCTAGCTTTTCTCATCGGTAAAATTCGTTTTACATGTAAAATCAACTACGACTTCAAAATGGCCTCTTCACCCCGCGAACACGAACTTAGCCGACTATACATATGTACATTTACAGACTAACTTTAAACCACCTGCTCCGAGTCATCCCGCGTACTGGATATGGCATCTGTGGTGGTCGACGTGGCGGCGCTTCTATACAATTTTAAATTTGACTCTGTGTAATCTAGAATTTTCCGGCTGGAATGTCTGATGTATAGCATTTGTCTGTGGTAGATTTTTAGAGCTCCTTTGATGGTTATGTATGTGATACCGCCTAGGATGGTTCTGTGTAGGTTGTTTTGTATAGTGCGGAAGAAGATTTTGCCTATGATGGTAGATATTGTGGGTAGAAGGAGGGCTGAACAGAAGATTCGTGTGGGTGATAGGTGTGAGCTGCTGTTTTGGTTGTGGTTCATGTTGTGGCCGGTTACTATGGCCCCTCTGTCGCCTTCCACGCTGAAAATAATAACGAAATTATTATTATTAGTTTTAGCTACAAAATACATGTTGTGAACGTTTATTTTCTAAACAAAATCAAACTGATTGCTAATTTAAATGATCATTTATATTTTTATGACATTGGTTTTACATTCTGGAGTTACTTTAACTCACACAATAAAAGATTTTACAATATTAATTGTAAATATGTGTATCTACCACATAATTAATTTACCTGTCATTGCTTTATTTTTTATTCTTTATACCTAGTGTGATATAGTAATTTTATTCGAGAATTCGAGATGCATCGTCTTCGCATATAATTAATGTATATAAAATACAAAACATTTTAAAAGAGTAACGGTGGAGTTCCTTGAACATTCTTCTCCATATGAAACTACCTTTTTTTTTTTTGTAAATGACTTTGACTTGTGTAAAGAAGCCTGAACCTGTGAAGAGTAACCTCGTTACTTAAAGTCTTTGAAACAAGCCTCTTTGCTACCCAAAAATTAACACAAAACTACACTCACTTGCCAAACGGCAGCACATAAGACAGCGCCGGTATCTTGGCGCAGTACTTCCTCAGGAACAGCAGGACTGAGTCCTCCCAGTTGTACATCTTTGCACTGATGAGCGTCACCGGGATCGTGGGCAAGAGTACTAGGAGAACTAGTGGGTCTGCTGACTCCATCATTTCTAGGCCTTCCCTGTGACCTACAACCTGGAAAAGAAGAGATGGAATTATTAGTTTTGCATAAGCATAATCAACCTGTAATGTTGCCACTGCTGGGACACAGGTCTTCTCTCGATGAGAGGGAGTGGGCCGTAATACACAACGCGGGCCCAGTGTGGATTGGTAGATGTCACATATATTCGAATTTTTGGTTCTAAGTTCTCCGAAGTTTTCCTTCACTGTTTTGAGAGCAGTGATGATGAAATAATATACACAAAGTACGAAACATCAGCTCATAAACAAAAGGCTGCCCAACTTGAATGAGACTGGGCAGGGCATGTCTGCCGCATTCTATATAAGTACTATATATAAACTGCGGCCCCAAATAGCACAGAACAGCCCTGAGAAAGTGAGGCTGGGTCGTGGCAGACGACGTAATAGATGGCGGGACGAGCTGGATAGGTTTGTTCAAAACTGGAAGGAGGACGCGCGGTCTCTTGAATGATCGAAGGAGTGGAGGGAGGCCTTTGCATAGGAGTGGGACAGCGTGGGCTAGTAAAATAAAAAAAAGACTGTCCGGACCCACGACCTACAATTCGTACCTAAGTCGCGGCTGTTACCACTGGGCCACCACTGCTCTGCTCAATGATTACGTCATAAGTCCAAATTGTCTATACAATGTTTAAAGCCGTAATTTCAATGGCGCATCAAGTATTGACTAAAAAGATTTTTTCTAGTCAAATCCGAAGATCACCTCTAACCTTCAAGCCAAGAGTTGTTAGTTTATAATAAGAATGATGGTATCAGTAGCAAAAAATATAATCATTTTTAAAATTCGTTTTGAGGGATCCACTTTATACACTCCATCGTGCGTGCTGCAGTGCTGTGTCCAGTATTCGGACTACAAATATTCGATAGTTCAAAAATATATTGTTACTGTCTACCAAGGTAAAACGTAACGTATCTATGTTTCACTTCTAAAGTAGGGTAGAACGGGCCTATTAAAACCGACGGGCGACGATCTGACAATTCACTAGTTTCCTTTTTCCTTCATATGTTGCCTGCTTTACTGTCCATCTATATACTTACTAATAATAAAGCTGAAGAGTTTTTTTCAACCCGCTAATCTCTCGAACTTGAGGAAAGGCATAAGCTAGTTAAATCACGCTAGGAGCCTTAGAAGCCGAAAAAAAAGAGAAAACAAGTCGGAAAGAACGCTAAGCGAAAACGCGGGCGGGCGATGCGATGCGATGGGGTGGTACGGTGAAACAAGAAACTTCACGCGGACCAAGTCCCAAGCAGAAGTTAGTTTTGAATGTTTCGAGTGAAACAAAATTGTATTTAACGGTCAATCAGCCGTTACGACACTCACAAGGCGGTTAGTCACACATAGCGAAGCAGTGATTGACATGCTTGAGCATATTGTATTGTATTTCATGTATGTGTGTCCTCCTATTGTAGACTTCGAAGGTTACCAAACTATAAATTTTAAAAAAATCGTCTAAAGTTCGTTTTTTAAACCCAAATACTAATTTGACAGGTGTAATGTCAAACTTTTATACTAAAAAAACGAAAACGCAAAAGACTTAAAATATGTCAGATTAGGATCTAGGATTAAAAAACGAACTATAAAAGTTACAATGTCAAAGTATGTAATAGACATTGTAAAACTACAATGTTTTTAATTATCCTCGTGTTGAATCAACGTTATAATTATTATATGGTGTATTTGTAGAGGACCTTTAATACAATTCTGACTTGATCTTTGACATCATTCAAAAGTCCACACCCAAGGATTCCCAACGTGCAATAGAGCGCAGTATTCTAGGCGTCAAATTGACAGACCATATTCGTAATACCACACTGCGCTCCAAAACCCAGATTACTGACGTTGCTCAAAAAGCCGCTAAGCTGAAATGGGTCTGGGCTGGCCACATCTGCCGTATGTGAGCTGTGGCCCAAAATAACCACCACGTAGAACCCTGACACAGCTAGAAGACGTCGCGGCAAACCCCGTAGAAGATGGCGGGACGAGTTGGAGAAAACAAACGACCCTTGGTCCACTTGAGCCCTGGATCGAAGGAGCTGGAAGTCATGGGGAGAGGCCTTTGCCCAGCAGTGGGATGATGCAGGCTAACAGTAACTGTAACTGAATGTATCCAGATTTTTAACTGTCATTTTCTGACTGGTAACATGCCTTTTGTTTGGAGAGGCATATAATCAGGCAGCAGACATTGCATCTACTGACACCTCGCAAAAATCAGGCTTGGATATTCGACCCATTGCACATTGATATAATAATTATTTAGCGATTACCTACAATTAATGCTTGGGTCACAGAATATTTACCTGAATACCACTTTGGGCTCCATTAGGCACACAAACAAAACATAAATATGGTCGAAAACGAGTTTTTTACGGTTTGATATAAACAAAATAATTTAAATCAAGGACAAGGTCAGTGAGTACATTAACCTATGCTTTTATAATAAAAGCATACGTCATACGTAGGTACTTAGGTGTCTATAAAATTGTATTTTACCTGTAAAGCATAATAACTATAACATCCGAAATCCGATCTATTCTGTAAAAATCTCACCGTGATAACTTGGGTGAAGTGAGCTTAAAGTGAGCTGTCATTAGTGTCAATCCCTAGCATCAGATGGAATAACAGCTCACTTCACCTAACTTCTCACGGTGAGATTCTAACAGAATCGACGGGCTGTTGTCACTTCAAGCTCGCTTCACCTTAGTTTTCACAGAGAGATTTTTACAGAATACACCGGTAGAATCTAAGCTTAGAAGGGAAACTCGCAATTTCGAATTCCGATTATACTCAACTAGCTGCACCCCGCGGTTTCACCCGCGTAAATGTCGATCCCGTGGGAATATCGGGATAAAAAGTAGCCTATATGTTAATCCAGGGGGTCAGCTACCTCCTTACAAAATTTTATCAAAATTGGTCCAGCCGTTTGAGCGTGAAGAAGTAACAAACATATAAACACACACACACCCATACACACTCACAAGCTTTCGCCTTTATATTATTAGTGTGATAGCTTCTGCCCGAGACTTCGTCCGCGCGAAATTTCGGCCCCCGACCCACCTCGTTGCATCTCATCGCCCGCCCGCGCAATATTTAGTTTTCGCTTAGCGTTATTTCTGACTTTATTTATTCTTGCTCGGCTCCTATGCTCCTAACGTGATGTTAAATAGCATTCCTCAAAAATTGGGCTATCAAATGTAAACATTTTTTTTTTTAATCCGACTGGTAGTTCCAGAGATAAGCGCGCTCAAACAAACAAAGTCTTTAGCGTTATTATTAGTATAGATAGATAAAATGCAAGTGAAATCTGGTAATATCTAAAGACGCTCAAAATTAATGAAATAACTTAGGTTAGGTACTGTTATGTAATTTACAAACTATTGTACAATTAACAACAATACGTGAGTACATAAACACTTTATTACCTCCTCTATCACAACCATAGAAAATATCTATGATCACAACCTTATTAGTTAATTTCTTTACTTCGATGTAGTATGCCAACTAATGCAATTTGTAATAAGAATAACGTTCAATCTAATTACTATTGCAAATATTTCATTAATCGTTTTAAGTTATGCTGCTAACCTAACTAAGGTCTATCCAAATTCCTGTTTCCAATTGATGTTATTTCTACTTAAACAAATACCAACGTTATGTAAAGTGTTGAAAAAGTCATAATAATATTTAAACCTGTAGCGCAAACTGAACTTTATATGTAGGTGTCAAGGCCATTTTTCCAAAAACTCATATTTGTTTACATTGTTTGGAAACTAAATTGCGAATGCAGATTAGTAAGCATATAAGTAATTCCCGCAAACTGAAACCACCTGAATTATGATTTCTACAGAAATAATTAATTTTCATGCTAACGCAGATTCTGAAAAAGTTTTAAAAGAGGTCTTGGCAATATAAGGTCCACTTGTGGACCCTGACAAACGGGTTACGTCCATCGATGGAAAGTGACAGGGACAATAGTCATTAGCGTCAGGGTTTGAACAAAGGAGTGCCCATCGACTACAAACCTGCTAGTTCAGAGAAAGTGGTGACATAACGCATTGGGTTAGGCTCTTAGAGAACAGAAATCTTGCTCTTTACGTAACGATGTTTGATTTTAGCGCATTGCGATGAACCGCAGCAAAATATTGGTATAGTACTTCTATTTTGTTCAAAGCAAGCGGTAAGGTTGCCTCATTGGTCTAGTGGTCTCAAGCGCTACTGCTGAGCATGAGGTCCTGGGTTCGATTCCCAGGTCGGGCAAAGTGTCATTGGGAGTTTCCATCTGGAATTTCTCAGTAGCAGCCCGGTCTGGATCTGTGCCCGGTGGATGGCAATATGCCCGTCCCCTATTACATGGGACTTAATATAACTAGCGAAATGTAGGTGTACCTTCTATAGATCACCTCTGCCTAATCCTTCGGGGAAAACGGGCGTGATGTTATGTATGTCAAGCGGTAAGGTGTAGAACATATACTTCTTGCCTGCATGCTAAAATATGGCCGCGAACATGTTTGCACCATTTATCTTTGCTAATAAGGTCAGGAGGAACGACGACACCACGATTTAACAAATTGTCCCTAACCCCGATGTGTTTTTGCCCGAAAAATTAAGTTAATTTATGAAGTATTCCACTCAGAACACTGATTTCAATCGCACTTGCGACGAACCGCACCTGAGCACTTCCACTAAACGCACTGAAACAAAATTTTGTAACGTGCGGTTCGATGGAACAATTTATCGTTATATCGGGTGTAGGATTTTCTTGAAAGTTTCGATCTACTTTCGTTGACGGAGTTGGAGAGAAGGCCCCCCTGTTCTAGAAAGGATAGGATATCATTGAAGAAAATAAGAAATCATGAGGTTATCTTACTACGCATACTATGTAGTACAGTATTATAAGGTCACGTGCAAAGTAATTGAATAGTAAGTTATCACTTTTGTTATGCACTTTCATCTCATAATGTGGCGACGTTACTACACTGTTTACCTCCAAATGTACAAAGTTCAAACACTATAATTACGATTATTTTTATTGGTTATAGATAAGGAAATAAAACGTGTTTTCATCGAGAATATTATTGCGCTACGCTCTGAAGGTCTTTGTCGACACTTGGCGAGACATATCAAATTCAAGGATTTTTTTTTTTGCGGATACTAGAGAAGATCTAGATGTCAGAAGCCTTAATTTTGACTGCCAGTCTTACCAAGCGATATTGTTTTACCCAGTAACTGGATTGTGGAGGACCCCAACATAGTTGGGGAAAGCCAGGCAGATTGATTTACGAGAGAAAATCGATTGAGCGATAAGGCCGCCCATTGTATATTTTGTAGTTTCCGATCTATAACCAGCCTATTATTTTTGTGGTGTACAAATAAGGTACATATAATAAATAAATAAGATCCGAAACTGCCATACAATATTCATATGCAATTCTCCCTATCACTTTTTCTAATAGAATAGGACAAGCAAGGCATAGATATGGTCTATGGTTGATTGATAATGAATATCAACTAGGTCACTGTCAACAGGTCTTGAATGAATCGCTATCAATTACATCTCTATGTGCATTAATAAATGGCATTCCTTTTGAAGTGGATTAAATAGGCAAGTCTTATTTTCTTCTATTAACACTAATAATATATCTGTTTTCGTCAAACTTTATGGCTCTGAAGTAAGCGCTTCCTGGGTTTCCGTTCCGCAACCCTGTTTACCCGTGCTCACGCGACATTCGCTACTTGTTAGTTCCATCAACTTAGCCAATCGGAGTCCATTGCTGGACAAAGGCATCTCCAAGTTTAGCCACATGAACCGGTTCTCGGTTCCACATCCAGTCTGAGCAAGCAGCATTTTTAAAGTCGTCGGTCCGTCTAGCTAGAGGATGTCCAACGCTACACTTGCCGATTTGCAGCCCCCACTCAAGAACTCGTCCTGTCCGGCCATCGGTTCTTCGACAGACGTGGCTAATCCACTGTCACTTCAGCTTTTTGCCAAGTTGATAGCGGTCTTTTTACCTTATTGCTTCGGTCTTGCGCAAGAAACGCCTCAAAATGACGAGGCCATTTTTGCGAGAGTTGTTGATGACAAGGCAGTTTTCTCAAACTCCGCAACTACCAGTTCCAAGCCAATAAAAACACGGAAATTCACTTCAACGCAATTGTTTACATATCGTTAGTCGCGTAGATTTCGAGTGCGTCCTGCATCGCGTAACTTCTTGAGCAACGGTAGTTGCAATGCGCGGTGAAATATGCACTAAGTACTCTGGTATTCGAAGATAGTTATGTTCTAGGAATTCTAGGGACTATCAGCTTCTAGCCTCTCACAGAAAGGACTTGTGTCCAAGCAGTAGGAACGTTATAGGCTGATTATAAAAGTAAACCTTACTTCCAGACAAAATTATGGAGAATCCGATCATTGTTTATCCAGTGGATGTCCACAGCTATGATAAACTACTGGACCTTGCCTAACACACTTTCCATCACAATTCGAATAATTTTGAAACATACCTATTTGTAATCCATTTGCTTCATATGTTCGGAAAAAAATTGTTGAACTGTCAAAATGAAAAAAGCCATTCCTCCTGATAGTGTGTTACGCAATTACCCCACTGGTCTTTCTAAAGTATACTTCATATTGAAGTACTTTTAGAAGCAATTATTATATGTCCTCTTAGTTTAACTGCTAAGATCGTCACGGGCATTTCGTGGTTTAACACATTCCTGTGGTTTGCCTTAAAGCCAGTAAAGTGAAATATTTTTGTAATCGTACAGCTAGTTTAGCGAAACCAAGCCAGGCCCTAATTCACTATGACCACTAGATGACTCTTTACTTCGAAACCACGTCAATTCCTTAGCTAATCACGAAATCTGCTAATAACGTATTCTCTTTGACACAAACGAAACAGCGCGAAATGAACACCAAGTTGGCGTGATTTGAACTGTCAAAATACCACACTTGACAACCATACATGGTCACGTGGTAAGATCACTCAAGGAACAATAATTACCATACAGAATTGGGGCCCTGATTAAGATGGAATAATTCAACGTTAGACATGACAATAAAGCCATAATGAATGACCGAAACAGACCAGTACCTACCTGTTTACATATTAAATGAGGAAAATACAATTTTTGGGGCAGCACCTGCTCCAAATTCAAATGACGCAGAAAAATAAGGTAGTGGTGATGATAACAATTTTTTGCATACCCAAAAAAGGTGCGAGTATACCATACTTGAATACCCTAAACAAACAACAAAACCATATAAAGTATGTCATGATGACCGTATCATCAATTAGGTACATACAGTAAATTAGCTGTCGGTGTCATCTTCGACAAAGAGTCGCGATCTATAACTGTTGTAGACATGCTAATTGATCACAAAGACACAGATCGTGACAAACGTGCGAGAGAAGGTTTACTACACTTTGCACTAGTGACAGTAGTGACTCGTCATGTCTGTGGTGAGGTTAATGCAGGTCAAGTTGATATTGAACGGAAATGTTACTTGATTTCCTGGTATTAAACGGCAAATATTATTAGTGGGTTAGATCCATTGATAGTTGACTAACTCTTGTTTATTCATAGAGCTGTATTTAATGATATTAGCAATCTGGACATTATAATTATGCCAGGTTGAGATGCAGAGTTAGTAAGATGAAATTTGGCAATGGGTTGGCCATAACTGTCGAACGACATAAAGCCGTTTATGTAGATGACTCCTTGATTGCAGCCCGCGAATCGGCAAGCGTCGCGTTGGACCCTCCTAAGCTAGTTGGCTTAAAAGGCAACTGGGACTGACTGGATGCGGAAGGCAAAGGGAAGAAGGGAAATCTGGGTATTGTATGCAATCTCAAAGAGTAATGTGTACAGGCAAACAACGATAAGCTGGGTTAGATTGTTATAAGTAAATCGGTAATCGGGTATGTACGTCTGGGGCTATTGCCAAACAAGAAGACACTGTATCCCTTTTGGTAAACATAATCCTATTTCCTAGAACCTTTCGATCACTATGACACTTCGATCAATAATAGCTGGATTCCCGATAAGCGCTTCAAAAACGTCCCAAAAAATAAGAGCACAAATACTTTTGGTTATTTCAAATTAGTATGGTCCAATCATAGCAAATGTTAAAACGTCAAAATGCCGCAGTGCGCGTTCAAAAATTGTGTAAATAACCACCGTAACACCATGGTTTTGGAAGTTATAGGTATCTTTTTTTCGGTAAGTTTATATCATTAAACGTTTTTCATAAAATAATAACACAATTAAATAGTAATATAAATGAATTAGCAAATATTATGATTGTTTCGTTTCACCACCAATGTTTGCGATAACGCGCCAACTATTCTAACAAACATCGACTGTTCTGGAACCTGGAACAGACAATGCATGGAGTGGTATTGTTATTTTTAATAGACTTCAAAAAAATGTTATCAATTCGGTTGAATATTTTTTTTTATGTGTGTTACCTCAGAACTCCGTTATTTATAAGTCGATTTAAAAAAAAACGATTTTCAGAAATTCTTTTTTTATTTGAAAGGATATACTTACTTTCATTTCGGAAGTCGGTGGCAAAAAACTAAAATACAGATCCAAAGACACCGACTTCCGAAATTAAAGCTATTTTTCACTTTGTAGTGTATTTTTTGGAAGTCGGTTTTTATTTGTTAAAATGTTTTTATAAGTACCTACATGTTATTTTTGTTTGTAGACTTCCTAGCGTACGTACTATTATTGATCGAAGTTATGACACGACAAACATGAGACCTATAGGCAAATACACAAATAATACGATTTTATTTAATGACAAAACAAATAATTCCGATTATGTATTTGTTTTCTCATAAATATTTAATGAGAAAATATTTGCTTAGCATCCGTTATGTGTAATAACTAAAGAGCCATACAAATAATGCTAGGTATCGTTGCTCGATTCGAAATAAAGTTAATTAAAAATTACGTGTCGTGATCCTAGATTTAATAACTAATTTTATTGCTAGTGATTAATTGGCAACCGTTGCCTAATGCAATATTTTCTTCTTTTAGTAACATCGAAATTTCATCATCGAGATGTTATAAACGATTCAATATTATGCATTTTATTAAACTTTGCTATAAAAATAATAAATACACTTAGTTCTTTAAGGGAGCAGTGGTGCAGGGTGGCTCAGTGGTATCGGCCCCGATTTACAGGTCGTAAGTTGGAACCCAGGCAGGCACTGTGTGTACCTCTACCTATTTAATTTCATCACCACTGCTCTTAAAAAGGTGAAGGAAAACATCGTGAGGAAACCGGCATGTCTTAGAACCAAAAATACGAAAACAAGTGACAACTATCAACTCGCACTGGGCCCGAGTGGTTACGCCGCGCCGGCCCACTCCCTCTCACAGAGAGGCCTATGTCCCAGCAGTGGGAACATTATACGCTGATTATGCTGATGCTTCAACCCTATGAGTTTGCCAAACTACTTTCATAGTGTATTCAAGGAAATATTAATTCCATAATGGAATAAAATGTGTTTATAATTGACTTGTAAAGGTCAGTCTGTCAGGAAATATTTATTTCACCACACATGGCCTTCTTCATAAACAGCTTTACTTATAGTTGTTAATAAATAAATTGCATTAACCACAAATATTTTAATTTATTTATTTATTACTTTTAAGAAAGCTTACAGAAAATTTTGAGAGCATTAGGGAAAAAGAACACTGATCTAAAAAGAAATTGAGTCACATTCAGCAGTTCATGAATTATGATGCATGTATTATGAATAATTATGATTAACAAAGAATATATTTCATCTAGCAACAGTCAAGTTCATGTCTGTCATGTGGGTCCTATTAGGGCCCTTAGGCGGTTATCACCACACTGCTCCGGACACAGCTCCGGTGAGCGGTGCTGCGGTTTTTAACGTTGACTGTAGAATCTTGATTTGTATACAGAAACCGCAAGGTATACACCGCATCTTCATGGTCTACATTCAAAGGCGGTTTTCAAAATGCATAGGAAACGACTCCGGTGTGCGCTACTGCGGTGGTTTTTTAACTTTGACTGCTCCGTTACCCAAACCGTTCGTTCCACCCGCTGAAGACCTCCCACCTGGACATGAGTTACCTTGGGTAACCTGGAAGTCTTTAAACCGACTCCGGACTCAGGTTGGCCGAAGCAAGGAAAACCTGTTCAGGTGGAGATTTATAGACGACTCCACCTTGGAGTGTAAATGTGGTGCTGTTCCACAAACGATGAGACACTTAATATCGTGCCCTGCGTGTCCTGTCAGCTGCACGTTACAGGAATTGATGGACGCTAGTGATGGCGCCAAACAAGTAGCCGAATTCTGGGCCGAGTACATTTAGATTGCTATCGACACGCTAAGAAGAAGACTGTAGACCGCACGTAGATGCGATGTCACTTGTCAGTGTCTTATACTCTGCGGTTTTAGGCCGCTCGAAATTGAATAAAATCGATATACGAGAACATTAGACGAAAACAAACATTAGTTAAAATAAATGTTCTTGTATATCGATTTTATTCAATTTCGAGCGGCCATTGTTGTTTACATCTTTGGCAAATTTAGAAACGCCGGACCTTAGATTGGAGCAGTCAAGTAGCATGATTGCGTCCAAAAGTTACTGGTAAATCCTAACGTAGATATTTTATAACGTCGAATATTGGGCCGAAATAGTCAGTAGGTAACCCTAATCATAATCACTTTCATGACATTGAATTTAATGTTCTAGTTTTATGTATGAATATAAATTATAGACTTCATTGAAAAGGCTGCAATGAATTCAAAGTCAAGAAATCTGAATTAACTAACGAGTAAAAATACATAGAATACTTCAAAACGTTCTTGCGTTGCGCGATAACGATTCGTTCCTAACCGAATTTAAGGTTACAAGGTCAAATTAAATTAGAATATTTCATAATGCTGCAAAGCGATTGTTGGTTCTGCCATTCTATGGTACCAATCTACTCTCCTGCATAAAACGAGTCTTCATCATCATCATTTCAGCTTAAAGACGTGCACTGCTCGACTTACCCCCAAGCGTCGTCACATCGACAGGTCCTGTGCCTCTCGCATCTGACGAGAGTCTTAGTTTTAAGGCGCCGCCGTAAGAAGCTTTTTAGGTAATTACATAATAGCGTACAAAGCGCATGGCGGCGACAAACAAGATTCAAAATAGCTATGCATATTATGATGTTAGTTAATCGAATGACCACCAAAATAAAAGTAATTTTACAGTTGTAAGACTTTTCTTTGAGCATTTGACAATAAACTCAATTTTTTTCTGGCATGTAATAACTATGTACCAATACAAAAAAAACTGAGCGTTATACGGTGTTTTACGTCTGGGCAGCAGCGTCTTAAAATAATAAAAGATAGTCCAAAAACAAAACTCGTAAACCGTAGTGCTCTGAGTGGAATACCTCATTATTTTGACCTCGTTATTTGCAATAGGAAGCAGCGTAAAATTATTTTTATCATTTAACTAAGAGAACACTAGATAGACAGATAACAGAGATAGCAGAATTTGAAGGGCATGCATGTGTCAGAAAGCCCTCTTCATTATCTATGACAACCGATACAGTATAATAAAGAAAATCGTTAGTTTGATATTACTGATATAAACCAAGACTTGAAAGGTACAATTTTAATTTTTAGAAGGAATGATTAAACCAAGTTCGGATATAAATCATGCCTCAAAAACTCCCAATCTGACGAAAATAAACGAATGAATGAGAGAAAGTTTGGCTGGCAGAAAATACCTAGGGTAAATTCCATCTCTACACAATACTTTTTGTAGTACTGAGTGACCTAAGCCCGCACTTAAGTCACGCTTTTCTGTGACTTAAGTAGTCCATTTTTACATAGCAAAGCCTCAGAATACAGATGTTCTGTATTCTGAGAGCAAAGCGTGACTTAAGTACGAATTTAGGTCACACGAACTTTAAAATAGTATACGATAAGTGTGACCTAAGTAGTCTATTAAATGGACTACTTAAGTCACACGTATCGTAATCGTAATATTATCGTATTATTTTGTCGTATTTGTGAACTAGGCATAATATCAGTACAAGAATAACCAAGTAATAAAATCTTACCTGCATAACAGTGACAGCTCCATACGTAATCGCAATCCAGTATATAGATCCCAGGAGAACTCCACCAGCGATGAAGGGACAGATCTTGTGGGTGATCTCTTCCATGCCATCCAAGAGTGCCACGAACGCTCCCATAGAAGGAAACACTACTATATATTCTGCTTTACACTGTGGACACAGCACTTTGCGGGTTATGTTGCCTCTTTGCTTCTCGTCCACCCACCGTTGAAGGCAACTTTGATGCACCTGAAGCAAGAAGAGATAATTTTTAACTGATAGGACTAATGAGCAATGTAATGAAACTGTCCACACCTGGCATACAGATTAGATATCACATCATTATGCCTAAGTCACACGAGCTTAGTAGGCTTGCCATTAAAGCCTAAACTAGACTGGTTGTCGCTAAGTTAATAGGATCGGCTCCTATTCACTCGCTCGGAAGCACTATTTCAGTATGTTTACACGCAAGGTATAGTTACTATGCTCGTGTGAACTCTGCAATGATGATGACCAAATACTGGCAGTCAATGCATAACAATCAGACAAAACGTATTCAAAATGAAAGGCACTGTGCTCAAGGGCACAGGTGACCTTCCTTGGGTATGCATGTTTATAATAACGTGAGGTCCAACAAGTAATTAATATGGTCGCTGTACCTCTTAACCTTCCCACACTTCTAAAGTTATAACAATCTATCTATACTTTAATATTATAAATGAAAAAGTAACTCTCTCTGTCTATTACCTTTTCAGGCTTTAAAGGCTGAAACGCTGAATTTAGTTCGATGAAATTCGGCACACACGAACTTTTTTTTTTTTTTTGGGTGGGAAATTATCAAATAACTTCTCCCGACCTTGGTAGACCTTGACATGAGTAAGAAGTCCTTACTAAGGACTAAGGACATAAGGAACTGTTATCCCGGCGGTAGTACGTTCCCGTGTGATGATTTCCGACAACCACGTGGGCGAAACAGCTGGTCTCCCATAAAAACAAACAGTAATAAAGATAACACTGACTATAATGATCTATGTTATGACGTTTATCGGCTTTAATATAATTACTACAACTTGAGTAATTAGTAGTAACGGCCTTTCAAAGGTAATTGAAGTACGAACTAAACGTCCGGACACCTCGTGTCAACACATTATACCTAATTACATAAACGACCCTAACTCATATCTTGAGAACGACCTGGAAAAAGCCTCCACAATGAGAAGTAATTCTAATTATTTTGAGAATAAATTGAAAACCAAAAAAGTAGTTGGAAGAATAAGCACCGAGGGCCAGTAAGTCCGACAGTCCCTGCTGCCCGCCCTAAGGCAGAAGCATCCAGGACTTCTACAGAAAATAAAAAAAGTAACGTACCTAAAACTCTTTCATACAAGTTACCAATACACATGTAACGAAAAAATCAAAGATATTCGCTTGACTGAAAATTCAAATTGAAAATTAAGTATTACGATGAAAGAAAGGCTCAGTAAATCGTGACTAGGTTGTTGCGAATATCGAGAATTATGATAATAATCCACGCTGTGCGGATGCGAACGCGTATTTAGCAAAAAAGGTTAAAGCTGTTTGTGGGTGGTGACAATTTGTTTTCAGTTAAATCTCCTTTCCAATTCAAGCAACATTTAATAGTTCTGTCTATTGAATCCTACAAGCATAGGGTCGATGGATTAAGTACAAAGGTCAGGGATGCAGTTGACAATGATGCTCTGTAACCGCTGGATCAATTGTCATTGACGCAACATGTCGCAATTATTAATGAGTCGACAGTTCTACCGATCATTAAAGCAAATACACAGTTGATACAAATCTAGTAGAATTTTAAAGTGTCGACATGCTAAATATAACAGTACTTAACTTTAACGAATGTTAGGTATAGGTTATAGTCCTCTGACCCAGTTATTCTTCACGCTAACTAATAATATGAAAATTAAATAGAAAACGTAGGTACTAAATATTTTTCAGCACTAAAGGAACTATCCAGGTCAGTCCTCGGTAGTTTCGAATAATAACAAAGTCATTGACATGTTTCTGATTTTATTTGCGATCTGTCCAACGCTTTTGAATAAGTTGATCACAAATACGCGATACGTTTATTGGGAAGTGAAACTATTTCGGGATTCGAGGGCGATTTTTCCTTGTGTTGTCATACCAATAACAGTGTTTTAATATGCAAGAAAGAGGAAATGTTGCGTAAGTTTCTGCTTGAATGATGATGAGATGGGAATACCCCAAGGTTACATTCTGGTTACAATTATGATGGTTAGTAAACTCATGTAATATTTGGCAGAAAAGAGTTCGATCTTTAACCAGTACCCTTATTGCGTAACAAACTATCAATCTTAATCTGAATCATTTTGAAGGATATTGCTAATCCATTGCTTCATATGTACGAAAAATCTGTCTGCTCCACAACGTAAATAATGTTGTTGAACTGTCAAAATGAAACCCATTGCTACTGTTAGTGTGTTACGCAATTACCCCGCAGTTCTTTAACGTGACCTTAACCTTTCAGCAGATCGATGAAACAGCAGTGTCTTATTGAATGGAAGCATCAAGTTTAACAAGATTGTTTTATCTAGTATGTAAAATTAGTTCTGACACTCACCAACTAGAAACGCAACTAAATTGAGGTACACAACAACACGACACAATAACAACTAAGGAAACTCTAAAATATCTTGTATTAACTAGCAAGCCCCAAACAACATTGAAGATAAAAACTTCATTAGAATATCTTAGTCAAGATTTCCTTGAAAATTAAGTTGTTTAATATTAATTATGATACAGAAACGAATAGATGAATGCATAAACTTACTTCCTATATCGCGACCAATAGTAAGGTGATCCATGATTCAGAGGCTTAGTAAAATAAGGAGCTAGCATATGTCCTGTCGATTGAGACCGATAAATTGGCGATAAGGGTACAAAGACCCCGTTCAAACACCTGTGGGGAGCAAATAAGACGACTACGAAATAAATATGTCTTTGTGCCCTTGCTACAAATGACCTTTGTAGTTCATTCGCCGTTCTTTTCAAACCGGACCCAGACATGTACGTAATGTAACGTATCATGTAATGTAACGCGAATTCTGCGCGTGCACAGCACTACGAGCGTTACATGTATCGCACGGGCTGGCGCTGGCACACTATTCGCATTACTCTATACATTAAATTACACACGTCTGAACCCGGCTTAACCCGACAGCGGCGGAGCCCAAAAGGAGGGTAATGTTTTGTAGGATGCTGCAGTTACTTTGCAATTTTGACACTAATTCTGTGCAATGTCATTTCGATTCAATTAATTCATACCTACCAATACCCTGCCCAATCAATGTAATGAATGAATAAATTAAATGCACCGACCCCGGCGGGGTTTGACCAGACTCGATTAATCGAATGAACCCCAAGATTTGCACTAGCCCCTGAAGCCTCATGTTTCATGGTGCTTCAGAGACCATTGCATACCAAGGAGTAAATCGGGGGGCGTCGTAATGGTAGGAAAGACGTGCCCTTAGGATATGGAAGGATTTGTGAGCCGTATCGGCTATGCATCCTGCATCCTAGAGTAGGCATTACACTAGTGGAGAGAATAGCGTAATTATTCTACTTTGCAATGAAAAAAACATCCGAGTACTTTGGAACTTCTTTGTTGTATAATTAATCATGACTGTGCTTTACACTGCACTGCACCGAATTATTAGGTGTGCCACACAGGAGCAAATCGTAATGCAAATTCTATGTTGATTCAGTTAAAATATAATGCGCCCACAACACGCAACAGAATTCCGCATCGTAATCACTTCGTGGAATAAAAGCACAGGTAGGGTTTATTTCAATATGAATTATACAGGCTGGCAGGAACATCAATGTGCAACCCGTTATCATGGAATCAGTACATGATTCTGAACACAACTGCGTTGAAATTTTTCGACGGTTCATCATCATCATTTCAGCCGAAAGACGTCCACTACTGGACATAGGCCTCCCCCAAGCATTTCCACTTCGACCGGCTCCGTGCTTCTCGCATCGCGTCGCATTTCGACGGTTATTTAAAACAAATTTTCTATTCCAAATATTTTCACCGCGTAGGTGTTACAGTTTTCTGTGAAAAAGCTGTTTGTTATTTTTTTAAACCGGCGAAACATTTATACGCTAGTCTAGGGGGTCTAAAATTATGTGCTGAATTCACGGTTACCTACAGCCCCTACAGGTTGCGCGTCGATATCCCTGACACTCTGTATACCTACTTAATTCATGGCAAAAGTATTTCAACCCATAGATCATTTAATCACGAGATGCATACCAAGTATACAAACATAGGTTCTAAGGGTTTTGATAAGGAAAATACGCCATAATATATCTTAACATTACATTAAGGAAATAAAGCCTCACAAGGGTAATCAAAAATTACCATAATTACAGGAAGAATGAAGGTCTAGCCTAGAATTGCTAACCAATTTTGTGGTAGTGTTGAGGTAAAGTTTACAGAAACTAACCATTTATTTGACCACCAGATAAACTAGCTGACATTTCACTTGAATTGAAATGTGCAGCATAATCATCCTATAATGTTCCCACTGCTGGGACAAAAGCCTCATCTCGGTGAGAGGGAGTGGGCCGTAACCACTCGGGCCCAGTGCGGGTTGGTAGATGTCACATGTCTTCGAATTTTTGGTTCTAAGACATGGTCTCCTCACGATGTTTTCCTTCACCGTTTTAAGAGCAGTGGTGATGAAATAATTTACACATAGTAAAGCGCCTGTCTGGGTTAGAACCTACGACCTACAACTCGTAAGTCGCAGCCGTTACCACTGGGTCACCACTTTTCTCGAACGGGGCCACCACTGCCCCACTATACAATTGAACAAAAGCTGCAACAGAACTTTGAGAGATGTGCCCCTCCGATGAAATCTTTTCAAAGATGCACCATAATAGAAAAGTGGTACATAGAAGAAAATACCCAGAAAGCCGGTAAACTAAAGTGGGACTGGGCCGGACATGTTTGCCGCATGTCAGATGACAATTGGGCTAAGAGAACGACCGATTGGATCCCACTAAACGCACGACGCCATCGCGGCAGGCTAAGACGAAGATGGCGGGACGAGCTTGACTCCTACCGTAGGGACTGGCCGGGCACTCACAAAAGACAGAATTGTGTGGAAAAGGGAGAGGGAGGCCATTGCCCTGCAGTGAGACAATACAAGCTAGTTAGAAGAAAATTATAACATAATGAAAAAGCTAACAATCGGCTAAAATTAAGATAATCCAAAAATATAGTATGACACAGACTATGACTGTACCTCAGCACCCCTAATTCTTCATATAAATTAATGATAAAAAGTGTCCTATATTCACTTTCCACACACAATAACAAATGAGTATTAAACAAGCTGATAAGGTGCTAAAAACAATACTTTTCCTAATTATCTTGATGATAATACATTCAGTGAAGATAAAAGTGATACTGTAGTTTTAAAAATGGGTGTTAATAAAATGGCTACTGCTTTAATGTATATCAACACAAGCCATTTGTAAGATATAATTGAAATCCTTCATCTGCGTTTTGATATAATAGCAGTTCATGTTTAAAATATTTTTTTTCCACATTAGCTCTCCTTTAATTCCAATGTAATATTCCATATGAAATTAAAAAAATATATATATATAAAACTGGTGTCAACTATTGGATGAAAATGAACTGGTTATTAAGTGTTCTGATTAGCAAAATTGGTGACTTCATTTTTATTTCAATTGCAGAGGACAAATTAATGAATTGACCTTCTTTATATTTACATATTATACATTAAAACTACCTATTTGTGTGTCTGTATGACCACATTGTTCTTCTAAAGTTTGCAATGGATTTTGATGCGGTTTTCACCATCATTTAGAGAATTTATTCCGGAAGGTTTATGTGTTTAAAACATTCATATTGAACTTAGATATACTACAGAAATCTCAATGTTTTGTCAAGTCGAAAAAACCTTGTGAAGCAGGGGCTAGGGGCCATTCAAGTATTACGTAAGCACTACAGGGGGGCGGGAGGTCTTTGCTTTGCTTATTTTTGATGACATGGGGGATCGGGGCGCCTGGATGGTGACTACGTCAGCAGTATTTATTTTTTCGGATTTTCTACAAAATTTTATCTATTTTAGTTTGAACACATATGGCAACCCTACTTGTCTATGCATGAAAACGAAACGCATTTTCAGGGATTGCCGAAAATAATGGATACGTTTACGCCTGGAACGGGGGGGGGGGGGGGGGGGTCGTAAGAGCTTTGCTTACTGTTTTAAAGTTTTTCAAACTTTATTTTTTTACTTATAATTCAATCAAACTTTTTTATTTTTCTGACTTATCGCAACACCACTTCTTGACATTGTCTCTAAGGGACAACGTCTATAATTATCAAATACTTTGATCTCTTTTTTTCTGAGTGGACAAGAGCAGTCTCCCATTATAAAGGATTATTTATTTACATCCCAAGATGAACTTGATAACCTTGATAGTACATTGACTGTGACAACTAGTGACAAGGGATAAGTAACAATGGAGTCGTAAATAATTATCATTGTCTAAAGAAAACTATTGTTGGTTGCAATAATAATGTTAATCTAGGTATTACTTTTTTCAATGCATTTACAAAATAATTTGAGATAAAACAACATGGGCTTATGTTTTTTTACCAATTGTTTGGTCTTTGGCAAACATTATTACTTATTATTTTAGTTTTAGCACAATGATGTTGTCCTACTGCAAGGCTTAGCCCTCCCTTTCTCCTTTCCATTTTTCTCTGCTTTGAGCTAGTGTGGATGTGGACCTATCCATCAAATTTAACCAACCAACCAACCAACCATCCAACTGTAGACTCAACATTCCTCATTGAAGTAGTTCATCTCTTGCCCTTTTTTAAATTTATTTGGGTTGACGCAGCACTAGTTTTTCTTCCCGCATCTCTACCAGGTGTCATCTCAGTAATAAGTATTCACACCCTTTCTAGACAACTTTTCTTTCATACAGTTTGTATTATATTCTTGGTCTTCTCTCTTCTTATAGCTAAGTTAAGCAATAACAAAACTATACAAAATCTTAGGAATGCAATTTTTGTAATATAATGATTTTATGACACAATAATAAGTGTTTATAAATTAACCTCTTAATCACCGCTAATGAGATACAATTGACTTCCTATTGTAATGGGCCGAAGCGGCCCACGCTGGGGTGAAGTGACTTGGTTCGTACTTCGTATCAAAAGAGTATTTTTTAATGTGATTTTACATTCATTGAAATCACCTAGAGATTGGTAACAATAGAAAAAGTAATTGTGTCTCATTAGTGACAGTTGAGCTCTTATGAAGACATCTATGTAGGTTATTATATTCCATTAATAAATAATGTTGGCAGAGAAACAAGTCTATCTATAAAATTTTGTTTTTGAAATTTCAGCAGTTAAGCAAACAAAAAAATTAAACTGACGATATTGCAAACACAAATAAGACTGCCACATAAGACTTGCACAACACATGTTCATTTCACAACTATAAATCAAATTACAATACAATATAATTGCCTAAATTAGTGTTTACCCAAAACAATTGGAGCAAACAACACATACTTTCACTTCCTGACTTGTTTATATCAGAAATCGGAAGTACGGATTATGATATCTATGAACTTACCCATTTCGTGGTCCCGATGCACTTACAAGGCTGTACCCAAGCCGCCAGCCTGTCATCCGCCTCAGTAGCAAAACACACCCAACACGACTTCGTATTGTCATCCTCAGCAGGCTGCAAAGCCTGAGAACTACCCAAACTTGATGGCTGCGCCCCAGACACTGGCTTTTCACTGGACATTATCGTGTACTGCGTTTATATTAACGATACAAAATTCACACTCAAAACAGAGGACCGTACCACAATAGTTCTCAACAACAACTGACAATGTGTATTGTGTGTGCCAATCCTTGACGTTATTGTAACAAAACCATATTTTTCTCCGCAAACGATAAAAATACTTTTGTAATCTTAATCAACAGCTGTTTTCGTCGCAAGGTTTTTTTTAGAAATTTCGTTCGTTTTGACAAGACTGGCTGGGAAGTTGTATTGATAAGTCTGTCTTGTCTTCAAAATGAAATGAATGGTCAAAAACTTGAACGAAATAGTGATGTGACTCTAATCGCTTTGTATCGACTAAGTGAATTTGTGAAACTTTTATTCGAGTGACAGTTATTCACTAAATCACAACCATTTGAATGGTTTCTGTGCCAACTACTGAATCGAACCACAATCAATGTATCAAAGGAGTTCAAATAGGAGACGGCGACAACGTTAAGCTTTTCTTCCGACAGTTATTTGCTGTCGGGGTTATGGCAAATTCGGTTATTGAAAATGTGTCATTTTCTACATTATAACAAACCACCAAACAGTCATCAATGTATAAAATAATTATTTAAAGAGTTCATAGAATACATCTTGCTTTAGTCGATTAAGGAAATCGATGCATACATTTAATAATTATAACAACGTCCCGTAGGTATAACGTGGAATAATGTTATTGCTAACGTCGCCAGCTTAGAATTGCGCGAGATTTATTAAAAAATTACACTGTTAGCAAACTTATTCGTTGATATTCTCCTTTATTCGTCTATATACATATAAATTATATTTTTAAATATTAGAATATAAAAAAAATATATAAAAACATTATTATTATATTTATGTAGTACATACATACATAAAATCACGCCTTTTTCCCATGGGGGTAGGTAGAAGCTACAGAACGCCGCCTGCTACGGTCCTTACATGCTCCTTTTGCTTCGTTTACGTCATACACGCACGCTGGGTGCAAGTACTACGCACCTGATCTTTCTGAGGAACATCACAAATAAAGATCCGCTCACGCAAAGAGTAAAGTAATATAGAGGGAACTCACGTCTGCCTTGGAAATACCTTTTGTTAGTCGCCTTTCATTCATCCTCTCAGTGTTATATAAAATTTTATGTTGCGCCCGCTCGGTTAGGTTAGGTTTATACAAAAAAAAAAGTCCGCCACTTCTCAAGTGTTATGGAAACGGGGTATTTTTGCCGAGGTTTACCGAACACAGAATAGTTTGAATACTAGCCTTTTAAGGAACTGAACCGAATGTGTAAAAGAGGGTTACCCACGAATTTTGATAATCAGAACATTCAGTTCCAGTATTTGCACCTTTGTATAGTTTTGAAGCAAAGCAAGTCATTGACAACCGAGTCATACAGAAATTTTTGGGTACTCTACAACATACAAATATCTGTAGTGTAAACCAATATCAGTATATAGTGGAAGTTACTTTTACCTTTCGTGATTGGGTTTTCTGAGGCTTCATTTCCAAAGCCCGAAGCGAAAAGAATGTTAACAAATGATGTTGTGGTGTCAGTTGTCAACCTGAAAATAAAAAATAGATAATTAAACTTTTTGTGATGTGGCTGTGTTGTTCTTATAAATCGCGCTACTTCGTTTGCCAAGCGCACTATGGAGCATGACAATTTGTTAAATAATATACCTATAGTTTCTAAAAATACCAAGCTTTATTTATTTATTTATAGATTTTTTTAAACTTGATTTTTCCTTTCATTTTAGTAAAAAAAGAATGATATTATGCAATCCCTATGTATGTAGAAAAGCCTTAAATTCAAAATTAGGGCTTTTTTGTTTACAATGTAAAAATCGCCTTTTCAAGCTAGTATAAAAGCTTTTATTTAATTATTATTTTAAATAGTGATTGTCCTTTTGACGATAGGAAACATGCGCTGTTATAGTTATATTAAGTAATTGCCGGGTGAAAACATACAAAGATGAAAAGCCGTAGGATATCAAAATCACGATCGATCAATGTGCAACGTGAAAAGCGTAACACTAAAGTTACGGCTTTTCAAGTATGCAAACTATCTTTACTAATAAGAAAGGGCTTAACATGGAAATTATGGCTTTTCATTTTATAGAGCTATGTCTTCAGGGCTAAGTTATGCCTTTTTAACTACTTAAAACTTTGGCTAAAAACGTATTACAGCTATATCACATATTATATAGAAAGGTAGTCTTGGTAAGTCCGAACCTATATATTAATTTTTGATAAAAATGTATGTTGGTTACAGCTTTTCACAGTATCTAAGCAGTATTACAGTCACCTATTAATAATTAGTGTTCATTCCGCATATTTCTATGAATATCATGTAAACATGCTAGATCCATGAAAACCGTATAATTACCTGAAAGGCTTTGATGAAATGATTTTCATCCAGGTAACCGACTCAGTAGATTCGATGAGAATAAATTATTCTAATCGAGTTTACTGACTCGATTTTTCTATAGTAAATTTGTTTTGTTCAATCCCTATTACGTTACGTTCCAAAGTTCACTAGAAGAAACTAAATATTTGAATCATTTTAATTATTTTCTGTTTCTTTCTATCGCGTTTACCTAAACTGTATCTACTCATGTGACTAAACGTCATAGAAACGTCAATTTTACGTTTGAAATTACTGTTATTTGGAAGTGGAGCTGGAACACAGAGGTTAAAAGGTGCTCAACTCAGCTGGTTGGTGCTTCCGCGCTTCCGTGTTTTCTGTGTGCTGTGATTTCTGATGAGAAAATGAGTTATTGAATGGTTATAGTTTAATTATTTTATAAGTGAAGTTACATTCATCATCTAAGAAGAATTGGATTTAATTCCACAAAACTGTAAGTTTTTAAAACTGTAACTTTCACAACTAATAAAATTATTACTAAGTTCTGCCGTTATTTTACTGTAACTTGACTTGTACGAATAAATTATAGTTTCGTAGTATAATTTAAATTATTTTTAAATCACCGTTCGTCTTAATAAGTTTCTGTTTTTATTAAATTTCAACGAAATCCTAACCATGCCTTCCATTTACATAACATCGAAGGTGATTATCTGAGAAAAATTAAAAACAAATACTAGGTACTACAACAAATACTTACTTTAACATTTAAACACTGCGTTATAGTTTTTGAAACTAAACATGAATGAAAAAAAGGGAACAGGCGGCCACAGTTTGTAAAAAGTTTCTAACAAACTGCAAAAAAGAATGTGTATGAAGTTCGAGTCTGAACGTTTTCTGTTTAGTATGTGCATAAATATTCAAGTTACTGCTTCATAAAAATGTATGGTTATAGCCTCATGCATGAAAACATGATGATATGGAGGGCATCTCAGATTCAGACAAACAAGATATAAACACAAACTGTAGGTTTGATAATTAACAAGTTTTAGTTGACAAAAAGGTTTATTTATTTATTTTATTTTATAGGTACACACAGAAAAATATATATTGAGATACAACATGTTTTATCGTTGGTTGTGTATTAAAATAGGTATCTAAAAACTTTACCCATGAAAAACTATAATATAAATATAATACATAAATTATAATACTTACTTAATATTATAAGTAATACATGTTACTTCATCTCTAGAACTTACCAAGTAAAATGATTAATATGCTAATTCCAGTTTTAATTAATGGCCCAACAATGAATTTTGTTTACTTTTTAATTCACTAATAAACTAAAACTATAATTAAAAATAAAACATGATATTAGGATTAAAAAGAAAACAACTAATAGAAGAACTGAGTAATACAATCATTTAGCCAAATTGTAATAAAAATATTAAAAAATAAAGTACCTACCCAAACATAATGAAAGTTAAATATAATTCAATTTTAATTTGATTAGGCAATTATATAAATTCTATTATTTTCCCCTACTCTATATTTCTAGCATGCCATAAGGTAAAATTTATTAGTACTATTATTATAAAAAATCTCATCTGTATACTTATAAGGAGATAAATGATTTCTATTTGTATAAAAAAAAAGAAATAAGGATTTAAAAAGTTAGGGGCCCATATTTTGCATCTGAAACAGGTTACCTGACGGCTCATGTGTTTATTATACCTCATGCAGTTTCTTTGCTGTAGTTATAAATATAGAATGTAGTTTTTGGTTTAGTCAATTATCAGATTATATATTACATACTTTTGTGTAGAATCAAGTTCCTCTAATGCCGGCCCATTTTTCAGACATCGCATTTTTATTAAAAAAATCTTACACAACTCCGACCTCAATATATGGGGAACTGCATACGTTTTTATAAGAAAGTGCCAGAGGATATCCTGAATTTGACAGAGACTAAATTTAAATCGAATGGATAAAAAAAAAGGATATTAAGCCAAAAGTCTTATAATAAAATAGATAACTAACTACCTATCTAATAATAAAAATACCCGGTGTGATAAAAATCTTAAAATTCATTATTCATTAATTAAGTTAATTACCTAATGTAATATAATATTATTTATGATACTTATAAATAAGTTGTGATTGCGATCTGTGGTTTTCTTGTCGCTTCTTCTTCCCACAGATAGGTTCCTTTGTTTATGAAGCAGTGTAGTTTTAGTTTTAACATATTATTAAAATGACAGACTGACCGACTGGCCATCTCTATTTTTTTCTGTTAGTTATTGACGTTCGAGTAGTGGTACTGTGTGTATCCTATTTTGATTAAAAAATATAAGTTGTGTATTTTAAATATAATTGGCATTTAAAAAAAAATCAAGAAAATCTGCATCCTGTGACAGTCTTTTCACTCTGGTTGCTAAAAATGTTAACTTAAAAAATAAGTATTATGGGATCCTGAATAATGTTTCTGTAAACTCACAAATGTCACTTTTGGCCCAACCAAATATTCAAAATTAATATTTCGCCCAACTGACTGACTGTACTGAAAAAACATAACATTAAAAGTTGGCACATTCAATAAGGATTTTAATTTTTTTTTATTCATTTTTTCATTTAATGTTTTTTTTTTATTCCAAAGATTTTTTTAAATATTTTTCTGATAATTATACTAACTTGGCCTATTACCCGATTTCGGCTTGACGTCGACTTCTGGAACACCCTGTATTTATGTTTTTTACTTGATAAAATAAAACTTAATAAAACACACCAACGGGAATTTAAACGCCGTTGAATATCGCGATGTTGGGCGTTAACCGTAGGTGTAGGCACAACTTATCGTGATAATTTTATGCCCGGGCCACACCAACGGGAAACGCCGATAATTATCGCGATAAGTTGTGTCTGCACCTACGAATAACGCCAGTCATCGTGATAATTATCAGCGTTTCCCGTTGGTGTGGCCCCGGCATGAGCGCGTGTAAATACAATGTAGCAGCGTCAGTCCGTCTTCAAATTCAAGGGGAACATTAGCGCCAATTTTATTGCCAATTGACGTTGACCGTTCAAGTGTGGCCACTCAATTTATCGCGTTAATTATCGGAATAATTACCACAGTGTTTACGGCGATGATGGGCATTGCCGATTCCCGTTGGTGTGGCCCGGTTAACCAGTTTAGATAAAGCCCCAACTTTTTTTCGCACCGGGGCCCCTGGTCACGTAGCTACGCCACTGGTCGGACATCTAGGAAAACCATTAAAACATGAATACAGAGTGCTCTCCTTTACAGCAATTTAAAATTGCAGAGCAGCTATGTGGCAATTTTAATTTTATTTATGCTCTCTCAGCTGTCTTGTCAGTAAGCTGCTCATGGATGTTGCAGCATCAAGTAGATTCCTTCTAGATAATAAATCAGCTTCAAAGCTAAGTAAGGCATGAATTAAGCTTATAAACTACGATTGTACGTCGTCATTACGATAAAATGATAAATCATGCCAGCGACCGGTTACCCTTGAACAAACTTACAATCGAGAGGGGAATGAAATGACGTTCGAATACACTCGCGAATTCGCGACTGGTACGTCACTAGCCAGTACTCGCGAGTTACGCGTCAAATGCGCGCGTGTTTACAGTCGCGTCTTCCCGCGCCTTTTTCAAATATCGAACAAGGTACATTTTATAGTCACTTTCACAAAAATTTTGTTGAGTGTTGCATCACTATGCGACTACGCGAACCTGCTTACATACATGTGTGATGTTGTGGTTGTGTCGTTCACAGATATTTCGTAATGTGTAATCTTGTTTTGTATATCTCTTATGTATTATGAAATTATCTCAACGTGTTTGATACAGTGTTTTTTAGGCTTTAAAGCAGTCTTTACTTCGTAGTTTTTTGCGAGGTTAGCCAATTTCAAAGTTCGCTGAATTACTAATTTCCATGTGGACTCGCTCGACCTATACGTATAATGTGAATATTAGGCATCCGCCAAACCGCACTGGGTGCTGCGTGGTGGATTATGTTTATGGCCCACTCCCTCTCACAGAGGCCTGTGTCCCAGCAGTGGGAACGTTAGAGGCTGATTATGTATGTATGTAGGTATACATAATGGTAGTTTTATATTTCAAACACGGTTTAATATCCTAATATCTCCATTCTGTAGACATTTACCAGCTGTAATGTAAGCATAACAAACAACGACCAACAATCTTCATTCAATTTGAAACATACAATGAGTCGATGTTAATAAACAAATATTTTTCAATGCATCGTGTTGATGCATTGTTGATGATAGTGATGTTGTATTCCAGGGGTATGCTGTGCAAGGTATGGAAAGAATGAGGAATGAATTATATTTTACCATTACTTATATGATTGCTTATACGCTTCAACATATCTGATGACAAGTTATGTATCTGAATCTCGGACTGGGTATTTCTGAGAACGGAGAAGCACGCTGCACTTTTTTTTTAAACGGCATCTCGCACGTCAACCTGGGAGGTGGTCGGCTGCTTAAACGGGCTTGCTTGTGAGTACCTACCTCAATAAATTAAGGCCTCCAGCGACTACACGCTAAGGGCACTCCCTGTGGGGTAAGGACCTCGGCTTAGGACCTCGCTGGGGAGGGCAGCAAGGGACAGGCTGGATGGGATTATGGCGCTTCACGTGTGTTCCACGCCTTATCTTGGGTAATGGCACTAGTGATGACGACGAAGAAATGTCACGCGAACGAAGCAAGCGAATAAGCAAGTTTTTTTTTATAAACGTCGTAGTCATGTGTTTTGCCGCTTACGTTGGAAATTCCATTCGAAAATTCGTGCGCAGATCGTTAGTGGATCCGTGATGGTAAGGTCACATTATAATGTTAATCATTAGCAGTCGGTAGTATCCATTGTAATAATGATCCTAATGACTACGTGCCTTTGGTCTGATCAGAATTGCAAAAAGACTGACTTATGGACCTATTGCACGTTTGCATACGTGCTATTTGCATTTATGGAGTCGGAGTGGCTCTATTAATTTAATACGTCACACAAACATCACGCATGTGGACTTCGAAGTATTTATTAATATTATTTGTTATGTATTCCTAGGGTTTGGTCCTTCGGGGTGGGATATGCAAACAAACGAGTTCTATCAATTATTATTGTATGACGGTGGCCTGACTGCCTGAGAAACTCAAAGTATTTAGGTATTTCAAATAAACCATGCAACGAAGCGACTCGCCTCTTGTTCCGAGCCGCCAGATAGCTTGAATCGGGCTGAAATAAACTTGAGGTAGGTACTATAAGGGTTAACTAAGCTACAGATGGGAGCATTTACTAAATCAAACTCCGATATGATTTAGTCAGCTATATTTTTAGACTTTTCCATAATTACCTACAACTATCACTTCCTATGTAACACGTCAAACCTATTCTCAATCTTTAACAGACGCTTGAACGGTCGAACAGCAGATGCCATCAATTATGACTGGCCTGCATTATAAAAGAGGTGCTGTCTCTACAGTACGCAGTTGGTCCTTTAGGTTATTGTAGAATAGGTTTGTCTCGTCCACATTTATTATGCGCACGACCAAAGTGTGGAACTCTCTGCCAGCGTCTGTGTTCCTCTCCACTTACCTATAAGTTATAACCCGTCAGCCTTCAAAGCAGGAAAAGGCATCTTCTGGGCACGCTTGCTCCATCATAGACTTCATCCATCGCTTTCCACCAGTCGAGATCGAAGTCAAGAGCAGACCCATTTCGGATGTTTAAAAAATAATTTCCGTTATTGTCTCATAGCTGTTAGGAAGTCTCCACAATGTTGCAAAACGTTGAATGTGACACACTTTCTAAGAAAAATAATTTAATTTTATTATACCTAATGCAGTCAGATCAGCGAATAATAAAATGCAACAGTTTCAGTTTTCAAAAAAAAAAAAAAAAAAAGTGAGCTGTCCATAGAAATGTAAAAAACTTCTTTCATATATCTATAGAGCTGTCAATCCCTAGCATCACGTGACATGACAGCTCACTCCAAGCTCTATTCACCTAAATTGTCACGGTTAGATTTTTACAGAGACTGACTGACTACATACCTAGGTATCACCATGCTCGCTTTCAATTTTGTGGTTGCCAAAATCTCCATTTACTTGTTTTTCTGACCGTAAACCAGGATAAAATTAAGGAATTTCCTATTTTTACGTCCGTTCATGGTTAAACAGCTAGATATTTTTAATTAGTTGCTAACAACTATTTCCCTTACAAACGTTAAACTGATATTATTATGTATAATCAACTTA
The DNA here is from genome assembly GCA_914767645.1 of Hydraecia micacea. Classification (NCBI taxonomy): domain Eukaryota; kingdom Metazoa; phylum Arthropoda; class Insecta; order Lepidoptera; family Noctuidae; genus Hydraecia; species Hydraecia micacea. The sequence continues at coordinate 6,328,526 of OU611798.1, forward strand.
CCTATTATGTTTCAAGGATGTACCTACCTATCCAGCCGGTCAATTCTGTAAAAATCTCACCGTAGGCTGGCGAAGCATGCGTTGATCATCAAACGTAATACCAAAATAATTTGTAAATCAAACATAATATTCTTAATGCAGTATGTATTTATAGTCCGGTCAATTTAGACATTCGAAGCTACATAAATTCCCACCAAACTGAAAATCAGTAAGATTGTTTAAAATATGATTAAAAATAAAATTTGAAAGTTCCCCATCTTTCCCCTGTATGGAAAAAAATTTATTCAAGGTCAAAGGTAAAAAAAAATAGTTTTTCGCGATTTTCAGCAAAACGGTAAGTTTTATCATAAAAATACTTCAGACAAAAATTGTAAATCATAAAATTCTCTACAAAAAATGTATCAATACTTTTTCCTACGAGCCACCGTTTTTGAGATATAGCGATTCAAAGAGTTGTAATCGTCATAATATGCACACGTTTTCACGCCAGCAACTGAGGTTGGAGGAAGACAAGCTAATTGTACTTGTTTTTTACTTTTGGTATTTTTAACGAAACATGCATAAATATCTATACTTATCTGAGAAGGTAGTTTTTTTAGGAGCTCCGTACATAGAAAGAAGAAAGCGAATGCCGTTAGTGATAATTTCTTATCGAGTTGAATTGCTATTTTTAAAAACTTCAGCACATTGAACTAAATTTTGTTTTTCAAACATTTTGAAAACTGTTATTTTACCCCTCCTGTAAAATGCAGATGTCGTATCACAGCCAGTTATTGCGTGTAAAAATAGTAGGTACATGATTTGGACACTTTGCAAAAGTAGATAAACTTTTTGATGAATATATTTCCGATTGATGTTGAGCTTTTCTTGGTTTTAAGAAGAATCAGTTGGAGTTCGAGCAGTGAGTAATACGAGTAAGTCTACATCTTCACCAACAACAATAGTTGTATTTGTCAAATTGAAATGCTCTATTGCTGTTTCAATTATCAATACATCAGCATTGGCATTGGCTTATTTTACCAATATATTTTCAGCAGTAAATTTTTCTTTCAACATTGAAATGAACCGAGACTTGTTGTGAGTATTTGTAAGAAATTTTTGTTGACTGGTTGGAACTGTCATATTTTTATCAAATAAAATATAATTTGATGTAGATGTTCGACGACGTTGTTCTGCAGCTTTGGTACTTCTCGTGCAATAATTATAGCCATCAAATACGACAGTAACTCTGGAACCAAAATGTCGACGTACATACTGTACGTATTTATCTAAGATACCGTTAAATGTTTCTTCGCTATCCCACACAACGCGATGTAGTAAGTATCCTCCGTCAATGATGTATGGCGCATTTGTGTTGTTAATATCAAAATCGTACCTTTTCGAAACAATCGTAAATGGCAGACTTCTGGGTTTTATTTTACCTGATATTCTTATAGCTATAACTTATGTATATTTTATATTATAAGTGTAAGTTACAATGACCGATAGAAAAATATTTTAACATATATTACAACTATAGAGATACGTGGCGCACTCATGCATATTATGACGATTACAACTTTTTGAATCGTTATATCTCAAAAACGGTGGCTCGTAGGAAAAAAGTATTGATCCATTTTTTGTAGATAATTTTATGATCTACAATTTTTGTCTGAAGTATTTTTATGATAAAACTTACCGTTTTGCTGAAAATCGCGAAAAACTCATTTTTTTGACCTTTGACCTTGAATAAAACATTTTCCATTCAGGGGAAAGATGGGGAACTTTCAAATTTTATTTTTAATCATATTTTTAACAATCTTACTGATTTTCAGCTTGGTGGGAATTTAGGTAGCTTTACTCTTATTTTTTGGTCTAATTTGACCGGACTATTATTCCGATTGGATTACAGATTACCTAGGTTCCCAAATATATATTTTGAATGGACACTGATTTAAAGACGAATTATGAGAAAAATAAGTTTTCTATAGAAATTTGAAATACCTCATATCTCGTCTTTATATCAGAGTCCTTTCAAAATATATATTTGGGAACCTAGGTAATCTTTAATCCAATCGGAATAAATACACACTACCTTAGGACTATGTTTGATTTACAAATTATTTTGGTATTACGTTTGTTGATCAACCGCCGGCCCCTTAAAAGAAGTGAGCTGTCATTCCACCTGACGCTAGCATAACATGCATAATCATCCTATAATGTTCCCACTGCTGAGACATAGGATTTTCGGTTCTAGGACATGTCTGTTTCCTCACCATGCTTTCCTTCACCGTTTTGAGAGCAGTAGTTGTTTAATAATTTACACAAAGTAAAGTGCTTGCTTGGGTTCAGCTCACGACCTACAACTCGTAAGTCGTGGCCGTTACCACTGGGCCACCGCTGCTCACCTGACGCTAGGGATTGACACTATTGACAGCTCACTTCAGAATAAACCAACTAGTTACTGGTACCTAGTTGCAAAAAAATATCTAGAACAGTTGTCAGACTCCGTTGTAGTGTTATGTAATCTGATGTTAACAAGATAAGACTGCTGGTGACACCAATTGAACTCAGTTGTATTCACTTCGCCACATAATATACCTAGTTACTTCACTTTTAATCAGAATCGGAACACGGCAACACCAATTAGGCTCCCAGCAGACAGGCGCGACGCGACAGTGCGACGCGCGAAGGACGCTACGCTAGTAAAACAGTTTCTATTAAAACTTTTTTGGAAATTGTTCTACCGGATTCGCGTCGTCGCACCGTCGCGTTGCGCCTGTCTGCGGGAGCCTTTAAAAAACAAGACCTATTAAGCCAAGGTTCTGTGTATGTGTGTGTGTAGCACCATTGAAAAATCATGACCTTATTTATCTCGACTGTGTAGATTTTTGTAGAAGACTATAATTAAGTCCGTTGAATTTTTATTACTGACATCAGTGAAGTAAATATGTACAGACGCCAGCACATCAAGCTACTACAATCTGTCAAATGTCTTTAATAGATTTTCAACTTTATCTCTAAAGCATAAGGTTCAAGGTTGATTGGGAAAATTTGACAGTTTCGGCTAGCTTGATGTGCTGGCGTCTGTACATCTCGTGGAATCCTGCTTCTGCGGCGAACACACTTTCAATCACAATCTGAATCATTATTGCCAATCCATTGCTTCTTAATTTATGTTCGAAAAAGTACGTACGTAAATAACAACGCAACGTAAATAACGCAAAGAATATTGTTGAACCGTCAAAATGAAAGCTATTGCTACTGCTAATGTGTTACGCAATTACCCCGCAGCCCGCAGTGTTCTCAAATAACGAATCTTAAACAGAGTACGTATGTATGCCAAATTCCTCCAACGAAGAATTATTATTGTACATTTTGATGTCCAACAAATTATTCATTACGTAAATGCATGCTGTGAGTACTGAACTGCAATGAGACGGATGTTTGGATCTTAATACTGCAATAATAATGACACATGCAACAAACATGGTATTTACGTTCATCGTAAAACAAGTTTTCCTCTACGTAAACGAATAAAGACTGGTCTGAAAATCACTCGACCGTGTCTCATTATAGTAGTAACTATACACAGAAGCTCTATAATTAATTACGTTCCTCATATTTTCCTTAGTTCCGCAGTTTTAAGGGTATTTTTTTTTGGGTGGGAAATTATCAAATAACTTCTCCCGCAGACTTTTACTGACTAAAACCCACCCGTGTTCCTTCAGTTGCCTGTGCCAGGGGCCACGGTATCTCTTTCGAACAGCCTGCGACCTTGGCAGGCATCGGCCCTAGCGGACCCCGTCAGTTAGTGCTGACATCTCTTTGAGGCGCGCGTGGAACACAACGCGCTGTCGACCCGGGTCTGGTCCTTACGGAACGGCGAGCTACCCATTGCTCGCCGTCCGCAAGCCCGCGCCTACGGTGGCAGGGAATCGGCTATCGATTCCCGACGCCCAGGGCATCTCCTGCGGCGAAGTTTTAAGGTCCTTAGCTGGCTTATGGTGCATAGTCTACGGAGTATGAGGAGAGAGAGGCCATAATTATCATCTGCCTAGCCTTTTCCCAACACAGTTGGGGTCGGCTTCCAATCTAACCCGATGCAGCTGAATACCAGTATTTTACATGGAGCGACTGCCTATTCCTATGTGACCTTCTTCGTGTCGCTGGCACGATTGTATTTTAAATCTTGTTTTCCCAAAACTTTGCCACTCCCTCGGCGTTGTCGGTGGCAGCGCAGAGGTCACTTTGACTGCATATTTTGGGACACAGAGCGCAGGATAGGAGATGGAGCATGGTTTGCGACATAGGTGGAGGCCAGATAGGCGGTTGCTGCATGTTTCTCCAGCTATTGGGTAACACGATATCACTTGGCAAGACATGGTGTCAAACATTCGGGCTTCTGACGACCAAAGGCTTAACTTGCTTGTCAACAAACTCAGCCTGTTGCAGTCCACTGGACGCAAGCCTCTCCCCCAAAGACGCCAGATCACCTGGATCTCCAATTTTATCAGCACAAAAACGAGAATGGAAGGCATTTTATGACTTGAAAGCTCTTTAGATCGCTTATCGCTGACGCTGTAATAATAACCTTACTTTAAAGATAAAAAGTTGAAAATAAGTTACAACAATTTCCAGAGCAACTTTTTGAGGATAACGAGAAACATTCTAAAGGGGTTTGAGTAATTTTGTATGAACCAGTGGCATGATTTTTTTTTTGAGCGGCCACGTAGTTTATTGTTGCTAACGTATAGTGGTATATATAATAATAATGACTCTTAAAAGAATTTTGCCCTAAGTAATATCGGAGCTGAAATATATGATATCGAAGTAGGTAGAATTTCAACATCATGTCGTCGAAATAAAGACGGAACCCCGTATATGTATTGTGAACAAATACAGCACGTATGACACAATACATGCATTCATAAACTTACGCATGTTATTGGAGGAGTATGTAGGTATGGCATTATTATAAGATAATTAAATAAAAAACAATAATACTACAAAATCACTATATTTTTACACAAACTTTAATTATTTAAAACATTTAAACGACTTGTCGGGTGTTTTTAACCGACTTCAAAAAAGGTGGTTCTGTATTTGACCCGTATGTATGTTTGTAAGTCCGCGATTTTCTCAAAAACTAATGAAGTCATTTTGAATTTTGTTTTTTAAGTAATTCTTTCATTGCGATCTACATACTTTCAGGAAGGTTTTAGTATATAATACATTAGTTAATTATTCTTATGTACGAAGTTATATGCATAAATGTACTGCATCGGAACGAGGATATCGGTGCTTTTGGTGGGCTCATGGGCGGTTTTTATGTTGTTGTTTATCGCTAATCACGAGTTACAGAGAGAAATAGAAGTAAAACTACAATGTAATGACGAAATAGACACTATTTAAAGCAAATGGCGATTTGATTTTATAGATTTTTCACATTAAATATCTCGGCTTCGATGAACGTGGGAAAGAAACGTTCATAGAAAAAAATGAATGTCTTAATGTGTTCTCTTTAACGAAACACTTTTCATAAGTGGCCGCGTATTTAAAAAATCATGCCACTTTTACTCAAACCCTTTTGACCTTTTATTCGAAAAAAAAAACCTTGTAATAATGATGTTGTATTTTGTGTATGTTCGGGTAGGCTAGGTGTCGAAATAAAATCAAAATATTTTGTCAACCATGACCAAGAAAGCTAGCCGTGCAAAGTGATCACATCTGATACTGTCACATGCGTTATGTGATCCATGTTTCAAGTCACGTACACCACACCAATACACCATGCCCGTTGAAAAACAAATAGTAATAGGTAGTGTGCTAAGGATAGGAGGCAACTCGTCCACTTCGAAACTGACCAAGGACCAATTCCACCTTTTCTAATTTGATAATAGGCAACTGGGCCCACATTAGTTTAGGTATTGGGACGATGGCACAAAAAAAAGTCGTAGTAATTATGACTAATTTACCAATGAATTATTGTGGGGTTAAAAAAACAACACAGTCTATGAACAAAAGAGTAAACTAGTAGACTAGTACTAATAGAGTAGAGTAGAGATATTTATAACCAATTTTCCTGTCGTAATAACTAGCAGAAAATGGAGGAGAGGAGGGGTCCGTGGCTAAATAATAACAGCCGCACAGGTCGATCGATCAGATTAAGCTGCGCTTGCTCCGGTTGGTCTGTGGATGGGTGACCATCTTTACATACCGAGACCCCTCCGTGCCTCGGAAAGCACATTAAGCAGTTGGTCCCGGCTGTAATTCGTGGATCTTTGACAGTCGTTACGGGTAGTCAGAAGCCCGAAAATCTGACAACCAGTCTTACCAAGGGGTATCGTATTACCCAGTAACTGGGTTGTGGAGGTCATATAGGCAGGCGCTCCATGTAAAATACTGGTATTCAGCTGCATCCGGTTAGACTGGAAGCCGACCCCAACATAGTTGGGAAAAGGCTAGGCAGATGATGAATAACTAGCAGAAAATGATAAGCCTCTACTATAATGACACAATAGTTAGGTTAACAGTAAAACATTTTTCTTGTTCTCGTAATAAATCTTAAAACCAAAACAACTTAGTTCCTTTATTATTTTTGTTAGTATGATGAATTGATGGTTTTTTAATTGTGTCTGTAATTACGGCATTCAACCGGTTCAATATTGTAAAAAACATGTTACGCAAAAAATCTAGTAAATACTACGTCTCTACGTTTTATAGCCTTGAAGATATGGAAATGCGCATGATTGTAAATCTAATCATGAAAAGCACTATTTTATAATGATTTAGCCGTCTTAAATAAATAACAATTTAAGACGTAAAATTCGGTAAAATCATTATAAAATAATTATTATCTGTGCATTTCCAATCTTTTACTTACCAGTTGAGGTGGGCTCATTCAGTTTGTTTCCCAATTATGACAGCTTGTTATCTCCACATACCATTATCAACCAACGACAAGTATGGAGTACTAATAATATCATTCAAATCTGACCCTTTTGAGATTGCCTCCTACCTAGGATCACTGGCTTGGCAGGCGCAGATGCAAGGTTTTACCAAGCCTATACTTACCTAGTAGCTTTTCCGTAGTTTTTTAGTACCTATACAAGTGAAAACGACTCAAGGACTTTTAAAACTTCTTTATTCTTTTCGAACTACGATTAGTGCTAACTGATGTGATACCGCTACGAGTATCATAATCAATCAATATGTTGAAATGAGCACGGCAAACAAACTCCTGTGCCAGTTATCCATGATAAAGTTCTACTAACATATCGTTAAGAATTTATGAAAGATATTACCATGGCAAGTGCTGCCTCTGGCTAGGCTATACACACTGCATAGAAGCGCAATACCTGACAAATGTGTAGTACGCGCAAGCGGCGCAAGATATCTTGATACTTGAGAAATTGTGAGCGTGGTGGTATGTCATGGCCGATGTAGAACACCTGATTTGGGTTCGAATTTAATCATAACGGTGATATGTAGTAATACTTGTGTGTATATGTAGAAGATTGGTGTTTAATACTTATTTTCTCCCCGCTTTTTCTTTGAAGTTATCTCTTTGTTGTATGTTTTAATTTGTCTGTAAATTCGTAATTAAAAGTAGTCTTATCATAATAATTGCTTTTATTTACGTTCTTACACATATCAAAAATTTCTTTCGAGTGCAATACAAATTCTTATCTATGAAGTTATTTCAGTAGGTACCTTAACATTTACAAACGCCTCGAGTAATAGGCACTTACCTACTATCTGATGTAGATTAAGGTCATGTCGTCAGGGTCATTGCAATGTGTTATTTTACGACAGCAAAGAGTGAGGTTTTCGTCTATTTGTTACAATAATTCTGCAATAAAATAAATAACTTCAGCTTTTACCAAAATCTCGAATCACTGTGATACTCTGCTGGAGAAAGCTCTGTTTTAGTGAAATGACAAAACATATTTTCCCTGGCGGAACTAGAATTATGGATTCGTTGTTATGTAATTTAGTTATTAATCAATACAAACTTCCAGCTAGCTAGACCGCTAATAGTCAAAACAGTTTTTAGATAATGTTATATATTTGCTTAAAAGTCAATTATTTTTGTTTTTATTGAGGTTAAATTAAATGCTATGCTAGTTCAAGAATACATTTTACACACACGGCTTGAGCGATCGTTAAGTACGTAAGCACGTATTTACACTACAAATAATGTCTTATAATAATAATAAGTTCTTTATTTCTCCTCACAATGACAAGCTTATTCTAGAATAGAATAGAATAGAATAATATTTATTGTAAAACATGAGTATACATCAAATAATATGTGCAAGGTCTTAAAATAACAGGTAGATCTGCATGTTTTGCCATTTATGGCGTACAAAACAACATATTTTTGGCTTAGAATAAACCATAAAAAATTAAAAATTTGAGTCTACACAGCAAACTATGAAATTTTAATAACTTAATCCTAATGCTAATTAAAAAAATAAAGTATTGTTTTACAGATTTAGAGGTCAAATTGTGAAAATATCGTAATTATAGGAATCTATTTAATTAATTGCGGTCATTTAAAAATTCCGATATGGTATAATAGCATTTGGCTATGAGATATTTTTTAAATGTATCTTAAACAGAGCAGTAGGCATTTGTCGAATAGTTTTTGGGATTTTATTATAAATGATTGGTGCTAAACAAAAAATACTTTTACGCATCAATGCCGTGGTTGATCTTGGTATGCATAATATATTATTATCCCGTCGATTACGAATAGAAACGTCTGATAGTTTCTTAAATAGGTTAGGATTGGTTCGTATAAAATTAGCTATTTCGTAAATAAATAAGGAAGGCAGACTTAAAATGTGATATTTAATAAAATACTGTTTGCAACTGTCAGTTATTTTCAAACCAAACATAGCCCTAATACACCTTTTTTGTGACTTAAAAATTATTTCTTTATTAGTAGAGTTTCCCCAAAATATAACTCCAAACCTCAATATGGAGCCGACAATACCATGGTAGGCAGTTATAAGCGCATTGGTACTTATAATAGGTTTTAGTTTATAGAGAGCATAGGCAGAAGAACATAATTTTTTATTTAATTCTTCTGTATGTGCTTTCCAGTTCAGACGTTTGTCAATGGTTACACCTAAAAATTTTGCTGTGTCTACATTTTTTATAACAGTTAATTTGTGTTGAACATTAATATTTGGTGCTTCTAAGCGTTGACTGAAGAACATAATTTTTGTTTTTTCGAGATTGATTTTTAAATTATTGTTATCTAACCAGTTAATTATTGAATTGATTGTATTATTAATTTCATGTTCATACCTATCTTTATTTGGGGTCCGTGGGTCCGTGTCCGTGTCCGTGGGTCCGTGGCTAAATAATAACAGCCGCACAGGTCGATCGATCAGGTTAAGCTACGCTTGCCGCGGTTGGTCTGTGGATGGGTGACCATCTTTACATACTGAGACCCCTCCGTGCCTCGGAAAGCACGTTAAGCCGTTGGTCCCGGCTGTCATTCGTGGATCTTTGACAGTCGTTACGGGTAGTCAGAAGCCCGAAAGTCTGACAACCAGTCTTACCAAGGGGTATCGTATTACCCAGTAACTGGGTTGTGGAGGTCAGATAGGCAGTCGCTCCATGTAAAATACTGGTAATCAGCTGCATCCGGTTAGACTGGAAGCCGACCCCAACATAGTTGGGAAAAGGCTAGGCAGATGATGACCTATCTTTATTTATAGAATTAATAGTGACCGTGCTGTCATCTGCAAAAAGTGATACTGGATAATTAGTTACCAATGGCAAATCATTAATATAGATTATGAATAACAAAGGACCCAATACGCTCCCTTGCGGGACTCCATATTTAACTATACGTTTTTTTGATGCATATGTTTCTTCTTTTTTAGTATTAATGTTTATTTTCGAAATTTCCGTATATTGTTTACGATTTTTCAGATAAGATTCAACGAGATTTAGTACATTGCCTCTAATGCCATACGCTTCCAGTTTGCGGAGGAGAATGTCATGATTAACATAATCGAAAGCCTGGGTCATATCGCAGTAAATGGAACATACCGGCGTCCTTTTATCCACATTACCCATGACGTTATTTAACAAATCAAAAATAGCCATGTTTATTGTTTTATTCTTGCGAAAACCTTTCTGGTCTTCTGTAAGAATGTTGAATTTTTCTAAATAGTTATAAATTTGATTATAAATGTATTTTTCAAAAACTTTCGAAATTATAGGAATAAGTGCAATAGGTCTGTAACAGCTCATACTCTGCTTGTTGTCTTTTTTGAAGATGGGTTTAACAATAGTAGTTTTTAGACTCTCCGGGTATGATCCAGTGGTTATACACATATTAATGATATGGCTTAGATGGTCACAGATATGATAAGCGATATACTTTAGGATTCTAGTAGAGATCCCATCGTATCCAACACTTGCAGTATTTTTAAGCGATCTTATAATTTGAAGTATGTCATATGGAGTACTTGGTGCCATGAACATAGATTGCTTTGATTTGGAAATATTTACGGTTACGTCCTTACCTGCGTCTGGTATTGGTTCTATCTTTTCTATAAAGTAATTGTTTAAAGCATTCGCAATCTCTCCTGGCCTGGTTATAGTTTTATGGTTTGTTTCTATGGAAGTGATAGTATCCTTTGGTAAATTGAGTTTAGACCTATTTATAATCGCCCATGTGGCTTTGGATTTGTTAGTAGATGATTTTATTTTATGATTGTTTTGTGCTCGTTGCGTTAGATTAATTATGTTTTTATATATTTTAGAGTATTCAGCTGCATCCGGTTAGACTGGAAGCCGACCCCAACATAGTTGGGAAAAGGCTAGGCAGATGATGATATTTTAGAGTATTTTTTAAATTTAGTTTTATTTACTTCATTACGATTTAGTCTATAGTTCCACATAAGCTCTCTCTTTTTTTTGCTACAGATTTTTATGCCATGCGATACCCACTGAGGTTTTACTTTGGTTCTTATTTTAATGTTTTGGAAAGGAAAACATAAATTATACAGCATCATGAAATCTTCGAAAAATGCATTATATGCTGTGCTAGGATTATTTGTATTATAGATTTCAGAAAAAGAAAAAGTTTTTATATAATTTTTGAATTTTTGCATATTTTCTTTAGTATAGTCTCGTCTATTTGTTCTCCAATAGTTTATTAAGATTTTTTTACTAACCGGTAATTTTAGTACTTGCGCTGTGTGGTCTGACAGGCCAAAGTCAATCACATCAGATTTACACTTCTTCCCCACATTATGTGCAAAATTGTCTATGCAAGTGCCGCTCGCAAGTCGAGTTGGCTGATTTATTTCAAGCTTTAAATTGTAACTTAAGAGCAAACATTCTAGATCTATCAAAGTATTATTATTACGCTTAAGACAGTCAATATTATAGTCACCTGCAATTACGACATTTCTTTTTAAATTTTTGTTACAAATAGTACATAAAACTTTCTCTAATTGCTCAAAAAATACAGGTAGGTTATTGGACTTAGGTACTCTATAGATACAAATAATAATCGTATTATACATTGCCAGATCAATAGCGCAACATTCGAATGTTCCATTTATGGAGAGTTTCGCTATATCTTGAAGCTCCTTAAACTGGTGACCTTTCTTCGCAAGGATACATGTACCACCTCTCTTACTGTCCTTTCTGGAGTAGCATGCCGCCAAAGTGTAATTAGGAATATGCAACATTTTTACTAGGTTTCACATATTATTTGTCTATCCGTGATGATTTGTACAATTTACTGACACGAGCTCTAAGGTTATCTTCTTCTTAGCGTGTCGATAGCAATCTAAATGTACTCGGCCCAGAATTCGGCTACTTGTTTGGCGCCATCACTAGCGTCCATCAATTCCTGTAACGTGCAGCTGACAGGACACGCAGGGCACGATATTAAGTGTCTCATCGTTTGTGGAACTGCACCACATTTACACTCCAAGGCGGAGTCGTCTATAAATCTCCACCTGAACAGGTTTTCCTTGCTTCGGCCAACCTGAGTCCGGAGTCTGTTTAAAGACTTCCAGGTTACCCAAGGTAACTCATGTCCAGGTGGGAGGTCTTCAGCGGGTGGAACGAACGGTTTGGGTAACGGAGCACTGTCTCGCCACAGCTTCAGTCTTTCTTGTGGTGGTTCGCCAGTGAGTGGGACGACACACTTTAAAAAACTGTTCCTTTTCTAAGGTTATGTTAAAATGTCAATAACTATATAATATAGTTACTACAAAAATGGCCTTAGAGCATTTATTTATTGGTGCCTTAATTCGTTATTATGTTAGTTTTAGTTTTTCTGACGTTTTATGTCCTTTCTTGAGCCTTCCTCATCAGCATCATCATCATTGGCTGCCTTGTTCCACCCGTTGTTGAGTAATGGCCTCCTATCTTTTGTGCCATGCTTCCCTGGACTATGCGAGACTCATTCTTCCTCCTTTCTTTTATGACAATAATATTATTTATATTGTCTATAGTTTGATACTTAGTATATTTTCTCCTTAGCATTTTCACCTCAAGGAAAACCACAGTCATATTACTGGCATTGCCATGGCGCTGTACCGCTTCGGGTATGTTCGCGGAGGCCCGCACAGATGGTTTCCATGCCATTGAAAGAAAGCGGCCTCCATATTACAGCGCCTGCATGGTAGTGACAACAACATTCTGAAAATGATCGCTGCCACCGCGGACTGTCCCTTTAAGGGACACTGGGGTGGCGTTAGTCATAGGACTGAATAAATAAAATTTGTGAAAACTAACAATACTACTCTAGTTACCTAAGCACTTTTGTTATTAACATCAAAATACTAACAAACTATGAACCTTAGTCAGAAATAAAGTTTAATTTAATTACTTAGGTAATATGACTGTGGTTTTCCTTGAGGTGTTATCAATTTACAACTTGCCACGAACGAAATTAAATTTCAATTGAACTTGCCTGACCTTTGATCGTCATTTAGATGGCTAATGTCGCTTTTGTCTTGTTGTTTGTATAATTAATTAGATACTTTCTTATAATTGCGAACTGCGAACAGCTGTATATAGATACTTCAACAGTTATTTGTTTTGAATGGGTTTTCCGATTTTTATCAAAATTTCTTGCTGCGGTACTTGAAATCCTTTCGTAGATCAGATAAGTACTGAAGTACTCGATAATGTATTGATAATAAATAATCTAATCGTACGCAGAATGCGAAAATTTAAATTCATATAAAAAAATGTATGGTGTTACTCTTTTTTACTTGATTTCTTGATGCATTATTTCTTGTTGCTGTAAGATATTGGATAATTGTCTACAAATTCGCTGTATCCGATATCCAGGTATTATGTTATTTTTGCAAATATTCAAAATTCCAAATAGTAATAAGTACTCAAAACTTCTACGTTTAGCTCGTAATCGAAAGTAATTACAAGCAAAAATAGCGGATCTATTTAAAGATCATCATCATCATCATCAGCCTATAGCAGTCCACTGCTGGACATAGGCCTCTCCTATTGCACGCCATTCAACTCGATTTTCGGCAACTCTCATCCAGCTGCTACCAGCCAGCCTGCGAAGATCGTCGCTCCACCTAGCCTGAGGGCGTCCCACGCTACGTTTACCGATTCGCGGTCTCCACTCAAGAACACGTCTACCCCAGCGGTCATCGGTTCTACGGCTAATATGGCCGGCCCATTGCCACTTCAGCTTGCTTATTCTGTGAGCTATGTCGACAGCTTTGGTTCTCTGCCGGATCACCTCGTTGCGGATTCGATCCCTCAGAGAGACCCCAAGCATAGCCCGTTCCATAGCTCGCTGAGCGACCATGAATTTATGGACCAGCCGTACCGTGAGTGTCCACGTTTCGGCTCCGTAAGTCATAACTGGCAGGACGCACTGATTGAAGACCTTAGTCTTTAGGCTCTGTGGAATACGCGACGAGAAAACTCGACGAAGCTTCCCAAACGCTGCCCAGCCCAGCTAAATCCTTCTGCTAGCCTCCCTCTCAAAGTTGTTTTTACCAAACTTCAGAGTTTGCCCGAGGTAAATGTATTCTTGAACAACCTTGAGAGCACCACCATTGACAGCAATCGGTCCCGGGGTTACGTGTTCGTTGAACATAACCTGGGTTTTGTCCAAGTTCATCCGGAGACCAATGCGTGCAGAAGAATCAACTAGGCCGTCCAGCATTTGCTGCAGGTCCTGCACCGATTCAGCCAGTATAACGATGTCATCCGCAAATCTCAAGTGTGAGATGTACTCGCCGTTGATGTTGATTAAAGATCGCACGGTACCTATTGCATAAGCGGTGACTGATTGCTAGTCTGTCACCCACACAATACATAATATCCTGGTTCTCCCCTTTGACCACTGACGAACTGTGTCATGCATTGCATGTGTCAGCTTCGACTTTTACAAACATAAATTGATCCAACTACAGGCTTTTTATGATGCGGATTGCAATAGAAATCAGCAATGAATCCATTTTCGATGAACCCCTAAGTAATTTGATAAGACGTACGTATATACGTACGTCTTATCAAATTACTTAGGGGTTCATCGGCGTAATTGCGTAACACTAGCAATGTCTTTAACAACATTAGTTGCGTTATTTATGTTGCTGAGCAGACAAATTTTTCGAACATATGAAGCAATGGATTAGCAACATCCTTCAAAATGATTCGGATTAAGATTGATAGCTTGTTACGCAATTAGAGTGCAGTAGTGGCCACATTAATCGCGGCATCAGTAGTGTTTTTATGTCCACTAAAGTGCAGGGGTACGGGCACTTTGACACAATTCAGCAAGTCGACCAGTCAGGTCGGGAGCATCCCAGTCACACTGAAATCAATCCTGAGGTTTTTCTTTAACCGTAACTGTACTGTCAGTTAGATATCAGACGCTCAGTAATATACTGATTTCGACCTCCCCAGATAACTTACAAATGTCAGAAAGAGATGTCAATCTTGACCTGTTAAAATAAAATAACATGCCAATGCTTTGGTATAAAATATTGATTACAGGGACATTTATGAATGACAAAGAGCTCCGACAGCAGTAGCATGTTTTTTATCTTGTTTACAATAAATTCTTAGTTAATCTGTAACTGAGACACTGTAATTAGTAGGTACATAAGTGAAAGATCTTTAATATACCTTCAAAATTGTTCTTAAACGCTATCGGTTATTAAAGGAGATGATGACACTGGACAATAAACCCTCTATAAACTAGTCCTGCGGGGTAATTGCTTACCACACATGCCTTTCATTTTGACAGTTCAACTACGTTCATTGCATTGTTGAGCAGACGAGTTTCTGAAACATGTGAAGTAATGGATTAGGAATTTCCTTAAAAACACTCTGATAGTGATTGAAAGTGTAGGGTGCTGGAGGCCTACCACAAGCTCTTAACGCGATCCATTTTAAGAAATAGACTGAACTGTTCTTCTAATTCGTACCATGACGTCAGTTTAACGATTCATCAAAAACGTTTCAAACGCAGTTCAGCAAGAAATTGCGATCTTTCATTCACTTTTAACGATCCAAATGCCGCTGAGAGTATTGGACGTCATGGTACGACTTTGAAGCGATGCAGTTTAGGAACCTAAACTGAAATGTCTTGTTTTTGAATCGTTTTTGATTAGATCATAGTAGGCGACCTGGTCTATCGCACAGATGTCGTAATTCACAACGCGATTTAACCTCATCATGCAAAGGCACGGTTGCCGGACGCAAGCGAGACGCAAGGGCTGTCCATTCATTTCGTACAAAAGCTACTATAGTAATATATAATCCTATTGATTGATATTTCAAATAGTCATATAAAATAGTCATTCAATAGGATTATACGGACTTAGAGGATTGTATTGATGATTTTAATGATTCTGTAAATACATACTTGTTACGGTCGCGAATCGTATTTTGTTCAACACATAACCTGACACTGAACGCAAATTCCATAAACCGTAAGAAAATTTTTAATGTCGCGGGCTACCCTGGCGCTTTCCCCATAAAGAACAACGGACAGAGTACTAGCATATTTTTGACGAAGCGTATTAGCGCTGTCAGAAAATTTACTAGCTCTTTGATGCGATAAACTCAATAAAGCTGCTTTCCCTCACCCAGTGCAAGGCAAATATAACACCCAATTGACACCAATACAAGATTGTTAAGTGCTTATATAGTGCCTTATCGGTGATTATTCTTATTGACGTTGCGTGCGGCGATAACAAGGATTTACACGTTGCTAAAATGAAGCTAAGATTTCCTTAATTTGACTTCTACAACTTGCACGTGGTTATAAAGCGCTGATTAGTGATTTATCATTAAGGATTGGCCCTACTGTTGTGTGGTTCAACTTATCGCAGTAATCCGTTAAGCTTAGGCTTCTTTTCCAGTCTTCCTGGAGCCTTGTCGAAATGCGATGGTTCTCTATAGGTACTTTTGTACCTGGTGGTTCTGCAGACATTATTATGTTTTCTGACTTATTACCAACTGCTCATATAACTGGATATTGCTATATCTATATCAGGCTGGGTTTTGGTGCTGTTGTTCTTAAATCATTAAGAACTTTGATCAACATCTTGTTGACAGAATTTGTTTCCAAAGACTTCGCCATTTTTCTTGGTTTTGTGTATTGAATTAGGTAGGTATTTAGATGCTACTATAATATTAACACCCAAAATTGTTATATTGTAGGGTCCAGTATTTTTCGAAATTGTCTTGCTTACATAAGTTCAAGTTCAAAAAGATCAAATTCAAGTATTGTTAGTGTGTGAGGCTATCGATTTTCTTATCACATTAATTTTCATATCATTAGTGAATG
This sequence comes from Hydraecia micacea, assembly GCA_914767645.1. Lineage (NCBI taxonomy): Eukaryota > Metazoa > Arthropoda > Insecta > Lepidoptera > Noctuidae > Hydraecia > Hydraecia micacea. The sequence continues at coordinate 6,345,336 of OU611798.1, forward strand.
CATGTTTATTAATTTTCCCCTATTGATCTAAAATGAGTAGAAGTTGACCTGTATGAGGAAAATTGGATTTGTTTATTCCTTTGGTATTTCCCCCAGAACTAAACTTTACTAATGGGGTGACGGAGATAAACTCCTTATCGCGTCTTGATCGAATATTAGTATAATTTAATAATTGTTTGATTATAAATAACTAGCTGCCCGGCGCGACTTCGTTCGCGTGGTCTCCTACTCCTACTCCTACCCTACTCCTACCAATCCTACCCCTGCCCTTCTACTTTACTCCTACCCCTTCCCCACCTCTTACTACTACCCTACTCCTAACCTACTCCTACCGTACCCCTACCCTACTCCTACCCTACCCCTTCCCTACTCCTACCCTACCCTACCCCTTCCCTACTCCAACCCTACGCCTACCCCTACCCTACTCCTACCGTTCCACTACCCTACTCCTACCCTACCCCTACTCCTACCCTACTCTTACCCTACTCCTATCCTACTCCTGCCCTACCCCGAGCCTACTCCTACCCTACCCCTTTTTTTTTTTTTTTTTTATCGTGTGGAAATCCTCATGGATGTCCACCACCCTGGGGTGGGTGGAGGGGTCTGTCAGACTCTTACTGACTAAAACCACACGTTGTCCTGCTGCTACCTTTAGCCGGGGTGCTGGAGTGCTTGCGCATTTCGTCACGCTCCCCCAGCCAGGTGTTGGCCCGCATGAATACATGCGGACCCCGTCACCCTCAGCGGCCGCAAACGGCCACTATTCCTCTAGAGAGAGGCGCGCGCAGAACACGGCGCGCCACCGTCTCGGCTACCCCTACTCTACACGATCATCCTATCTTCTCTTTCGCCGCGTTGCTCGCTGCGCTGCGTGGAGCCACACTGGCGCGTCTGCGGGTATTTTTTGTTTATATTGACATTTTTAATTTCGTAATATCTTTTGAATGGAATGTCCGATTTCAATAATTCAAAAAGTAATCAACAGGTATAGATACAGTCTTGAATACGAAATATTTTTTTTGGATAAGAATTAATACAAAGGTATGGATAACATGGTCTGATTTTGATCGGCATTTCTATCAACTTTTAAAATGTAAAAAAGTAGTTATAGTGACATAACTACAATAGTTGGACATATGGTCTCGCGGAGTTTTTTGTAGATATTGATATGTTCTATAATATTGTAGAACATTTTTTTGTTCTATCATCAATACTTTCCGCAGCGCATGCGATGAAAGACATTTTATGCCTAATTTTTTACACCTTGGGTTGGTTTTAGTAGGGATTTCTAAGGATCTCTATTTTTTTTTAGAAATAAATATAGCCTATGTTACTCAGTGATAATGTAGCTTTCTAACGGCAAAAGAATTTTTGAAATCGGTCCAGTAGTTTTTGAGTTTATTCGTTACATACAAAAATACAAATCTTTCCTCTTTATAATATTAGTGTAGATAGTGTAGATATATGATGACAAGCAGCATCGAGTAGTAGTGGCCCAGTGGTAACGACCCCGACTCACGAGTTGCACGACGTGGGTTCGAACCCAGACGGGCGCTTTACTTTGTGTAAATAATTTCATCACTACTGCTCTCAAAACGGTGAAGGAGAACATCGTGAGCAAACCGGCATGTGAAAACATGTGACATCTACCAACCCGTACTGGGCCCGCGTCGTAGATTATAGCTCCCTCTCGAAGAGAGGAGGCCTGTGTCCCAGCAATGGGAACATTATAGGCTGATTATGGCATGTTTATGGCATGATGACAAAACACGATCCAATGCTAATATAAACCAAGGACCCTAAATTATTTATCCTAACTTCCTAAATATATATATATTAATATTTTAATTTTAATAATATTATAAATGCGAAAGTAAGTTTGTTTGTTTGTTTGTTTGTTACCTTTTCACGCCTAAACCACTGAACCGATCATCCTGAAATTTTGCATATAATTATGTTGTCAGGTGTACAGAAACGGACATAGGGTACCTTTCATCCCGATAAAAAGTGCTGTTCCCGGGGAAAACAACAATAACGGTATTATGATAATAGATGGCGCCACGTGTCTTTCGAATCATGCATACATTTCACCCGTGCCATAACTATTCAGTAATCTGTGGTAGCATATAAATAATTTAGTATTAATAATTTACCTAAGTAGGTACGTACACAACCACAAACCACAACATTATACTCTGATACTATTCATTTATATTTACTAGTAAAGCCGTAACAGTGAAAGTTTCCGCTTATTTACCCATAATCCCTTTAAAGGAAATACGAGACGATCTCTAGCTACATACCCTAATTGGAAGTAGATGTAGCGTTACTTTTAGATATAATTTTTTGGTCCTTGTCTCCTGGATTTTGCCAGGACCTACCTTCAAATATTTCCTTATATTTTGAACTGCGTTTTAAGTGCATTATATCCCTAATCAGTTTTTGGCACCATGTTCTAACAAGCAATGCCTAAAAAGTTTTATTTTTGTGCAGTTCCAATGTAATTGCCAAAATTGACAAATCGGAACTACCTATGATTTACTTCGGTGTCTATATTTCGCAAATCCCCCGTAATCTACCGTGTCCAGTTTCCCAATGCCTGTAATCGACGTTGGATAACATTAAATAGAACAGCAGCAAAACGTCACAAAGTCACAGTAATTTGCGATCAGCCATGAGGTCAATGCCGATACGTAATTTTATGATTTCAACACCGAATAATGACCCAAAATTAAGTAACCGATAAGAATTGAGAGATGAGTTGTTTTTTCTCTATATTGATTGTTATGTAAATTATCTCACAAATTACATTGTATCAAGAAGAACAAGTCACTACTGACAGATACAATATCAAATTAGGGTGTAGCCTTGTTCGCACGACGAAATATCAAACTATACGTTTCCAGAATAAGCTGACTTCTGATTGTACGAAAAGCATATACAATGCGAGGTCAGCTAAAACTGGAAATGTATAGTTTGATGTCGCGTTGTATGTACAGGCGATAGTTAATTCTACACATTGTTTTTCTGCAAACAAATCTATTTAATGTATTTAAATTTTAAATACTTTGAATAGCTTTTCAATTTTGAATAACAGTTACTGACAGCCTTGTCAAATATGTCGTCAAAGTAAAAATACAGTAACAAAATCTACATACTAGCTTATCGAAACATTTATGCAATTCCAAAAAGTATATTATTTATTCTTCTCATTTACTGTTACTTCATTATTTAATCATTTACATATCTATGTAGATATGGACCGCAAAAACATGTGTACGAGTGTATGCGGTCTTTAAAAACAAGTTTCTTTGATTTTATTTCGTAAATCTATATTATTTATGAAGTAGTGATAAATCTTTGTTGATTTGGCAAGCAATCATAAAATTCAGCATGATAAATATACATTTATAAACAAAAAATATTTTTCAAGTATCAAAACTAAGCTGTCATCAGTTTCTTTGTACTTAGTACGGGGTCCTCGAGTTCTTTAGCTTCTGCCCGCGACTTTGCTTGAAATTTCTTGTTCCCCCAACCCAACGCAACGCATCGCCCGTCCGCTCTATTACTTCGTTTTCGCTTAGCGTTCTTTATTTCTTTTTGCTCGGCTCCTAAGGGTCCTTGCGTCATGTTAAATAGCCTATATCGTTCCTCAAGAATTGGGCTATAAAATGCAAAAATTAATTTGTCAAATCCGACTGGTTTACGGTTTTAAACTAAGATTAATTGACTAATTCTTTCTACAACTCTGAACAAAAGGTGCTCTTCATAATCTGACACGCTGATTACAAGATTATGGTCACAATTACGTAAAGGAGTAATTACTTTCACTTTTATTTACCTACCTACTGATATAACAGACGTATCCGCAAGTAATTGAGTAGGAAACTAGGAAGCCACCTTTCCCATTCGTTGGCTATATCGATTTAAGGCTCGCACAGACAGGCGCGACGCGACTCTGGTAGAAGAATATTTTCATACAAATTGTTTTACTAGAGCCGTCGTGTGCCTGTCTGCGGGAGCCTTTGCACAATTTTATTGTGCTCCACAATCGGTTCGAGTGTCCATTGTTCTAGCACCCGGCTGTTTATTTTATAATGTGACTGTACTGTCAAGTTTTAAAGGCAAACAGAAATTAATATCGGCTATTTATGAGTCTTCTTCAACAAGAACTGTTCCTTAGCAGCTTTAAACAGAGAGAAGTGGAAAGAGAGTAGGGAGGCCTTTGCCCTGCAGTGGGACATCACAGGCTTTTAATAATAATATTTTACGAATAGATTTTTCAGTATAAAAGCCTTTATAAATATTTTTAAAAACTCTTTATTTAGATAAAGATTTTTTTTTAATATTTATGAAGGCTGTATGAGTAATTTTTCAGCATTATAACCTCTTACGTTCCATAATACTATCGACGTAAATTGCTGCGTATTATAATGAAACAAATGCCTTCTGAAACATGTGACATAAAAAAAAAGTTATAGGTTGAATTTTTTTTTGTAATGTTACTACTTCGGTACGGTTTTCGGATTTTTCCTTTACTTGTGCAGTTGTGCTACATGAAATTGCTTCATGATGATTTTAGGTCAACGGGAAGTACCCTATAGGTTTTGATTTCGGAACATATACGCCCGTATCTTTTGATTACGTTGACTTAGAAGTTTGATTTTTTCTCTGCTTCAAGGGATTGCAGCTCTGAGTATTAGATATTAATTTCAAATTGATAACTCCACGCGTTCCTGAGAAAAAAGGTCTTGACTGACGGACAGACAAACGGACAACGAAGTAATCTTCTAAGGGTTCCATTTTCCCTTTTGAGATAAGGAACCCTAAAAACGACAACCACAGTGTTAAGATACCTGGAACCTAGCAATAATAATCATTAACAGGTTGAATGCCGTAATTACAGAAACAATTAAAAAGCCATTGTGTCTCGCGTGGATCCACGTTCATAGAAAATATGAAGGGTTAAAAGAAATTGACCAACAAGACATCCATAAAATGACGTTGGAACACTATTGAACTAACTATCCAAATTACCTAGCTTTCGTAGACAAAGACATAACGACTATTTTGTTTTTGTTATTATGAAGGAAAACATCCATCAGACAGAATAAATGGCCGTTTCCTTAGCCAACTCTGCGAGTCAAAGGCCATATCAATTTGAAAAAACGATAGGTACAAACAGACCGCCGGATATGAAACTAATATCGTTTATTCACGAATAGCCAATTATAATTCATAGACGCGTCTATTCGCCTTGGGAATTGCGAACGATGAACTAACGTTGATGAATTACTGGATTATGGAGGACAATTCATATTAATGTTATGAATACGAAAGTCTGTCTGCCTGTAACCTTTTCACGCCTTACAGCCTGCACGGTAATTGCGTAACACACTATGAGTAGCAATGGCTTTCATTCTGACAGTTCAACAACATTCATTGCGTATTTTACGTTGTTGATCAGACAAATTTTTCGAACATAAAAATCAATGGATTAGCAATATCCTTCAAAATGATTCAGTTACGCAATTAGGGTGCGGATATGATATGGCATACAGGTAGACAGGGAGCTCTGCCATGTGCCAACAGGGCCAGGATATAGACGCTTTTTATTCTGGTAGTACATTCCCGTGAGATAATTTCACGCAGACGAAACCACAGGCAAAAGTTAGTTTTAATAAAGTTTTAGTTGGACTATCAGTTGCGTCGAATGCGACGACGTGCATTCGGTCAGACATAATAATATAGTGATAAAATATTTGAACTTTGTGGCCTTGTGGGAGTGAGTAACATTGACACTACTGGACATAATTAAGATGAAAGACGTACTGAATCAAGAAGTAGGCAGGTGTTAACGCTGTTTGCGTTAACTGTACCGGAACTGGAACCTAGGTAGGGCACATCCGTGATAGGGCAGGACATATTATACGAAAATAAGAAGCAATTATAGAATTTTCTCAAACATGCTTGGAAATTCGAGCATTATTTTGACAACTTTCTTCGAGATAAATAGAGAGGGACTAGCTTCTGCCCGCGACTTCGTCCGCGTGAAATTTCTTTTTCCCTTAATCCACCCCGTCGCATCACCTGCCCGCGCTATTACTCCGTTTTTGGTTAGCGTTCTTTCCATAGATATAAGAATATGGTTCTTTCTGAATTTTTTTGTTTTTGCACGGCTCCTAAGGGAAATAGCGTGATTTCAAGGGCAAAATCCTATTCATAACCTTCCTCAAGAATTGGGCTATCAGATGCAAAAAGATTTTTCAAATCCTATAGGTAGTTCCAGAGATTAGTCCCTACATGCAAACAAACAAGTTTTACCTCTTTACAATATTAGTATAGGAAAGTACTGTACAAAGTGTACAAGCCTTGGCCGCAGGTATTCCTGTACTCACGTATGTCTCGGCTCCGCCTCGGCCAACATTTTCACGTTCGTCCATCAATGCGTGCGGCATTAATTTTCTATTTCGCTATTTATTTTAAGAGGACGTCCTCACTTTTACGCGCCTATCACATAACTATAGTTACATAAAACAATCGCCGCATATTAAATTTTTAAAACGAATTTTAAATTCTTGAGATTGAGTGATCAAATGCAACCAGAGTTATTTTTATACCCGTCTGAATGATGTAAGGTGCCCTTTTGCAGACCCTTTAATTAAAGATCCGACTTCAATCCGTATTGGGAATTTTCTAAATTCGCACGGATAGAGTTCGGATGTAGTGCGCAACCCCTTATACAAATAGGACTACGGTCAACACGGACCGGCATTTCTCGGATTCGGATCGGATGTAGTGCAGAACCGCTTTTACAGTAGCTAGGTAAGCAATGGCTAGTTGAAGTGTTTCGGCGTTACATAAAAGATAAATGATGTCTACGATAAGTTGATGGATTAAAACATGTACTTAGGTATTACTTGAAGTATTGAGCATGCGTGTTTAAAAATATAATTTCCTTATACAAAGTGTAAGAGAATAAACGCAAGTCCTGAAAGTAGTTTGTTCATAATTAACTACTGAATCGATTTTAGTAACTTTTAATATAGGTATTTCTTTCAAAAATTATGTATTTCCCTATACTGACCGCCGATTGAGCCAAAGAAAATTAAATCTTATTTCAATAAGACTCAATTTTAAATGTATTTTAATGTAATGCTAGGTTCAATACGATAATTTACTAAGGGGACTCTATGAGTTGGCTTCGGCGCCTCGTACGCCTTCCAAAGGACCTGACCCCATGGTCCCGAGGAGGTACCTATGTCAAAATAATAAAAATAGTTAAGTAACCTTAAAAGAAAATAGTTTTGGTCTTTAAATTATGCTTTTAACTATTGAGTTAAAAGCATACGCAAGACCTCGTACACCTCAATTAGAGTATTGACTCTAATTGAGGTGTATGAGGTCTTGCGTTAACTATGTTAGAAACGTGTTGCTTAGACAAAACTAAGGCGGCACATGTATTACAATGCAATCATGTAAATAATATACCCACCTACTTAAACTTCTCAAGTTACCATAATAGAAATCGAAACACTACTGCGGCTACTGCGGTTTTTCTGTTGCCAACAAACGCGATGTTAACGTTGCGCAGACGCGACGTTGACGTCGCATTCAGCGGACGTTAATGCTTGTCACGCGACGACATGACGTCAACGTCGCGTCTGCGCAACGTTGACGCTGCGCAGACGTTCGAGACTTCGAGAGACGCCGACGCTCGTAAAACGTCAGTGGGATAGCGGCCTAAATCAACTAAATATTGGAGGCGACTCAGGTTACTTATAATAATTTTAACTTCAAGGGCCAAGGCATTTTTTTAAGAAAGTATGTTGACTGATGACTATAGGCTCGCCCCCTATTACATGGGACTTAAACATGACTGGCGAAATGTGGGTGTAGTATAGGTGCTTACACCCCGGCCTAAACCTTCGGAGAATACAAGCGAGATGTTGTTTTATTTGTTAAGAAAATAATTGTCTCAAATCGCAGCAAACAGTTAGTCTCCAAGCCAATGCAGCGTGTTTACAATACTCTTAAAACCGTATTGACATTGAAATTGTAGCTAAGAATAGATAGACCCAGTTTACTTTTGTCCTAGTAACAACGAAATCACGCGCATTGACAACAAAAAAATGTTTTTTTTTTTCAATTCATTGCGTAAAATATTGGCCCACCAGAAAACAAAAATCTTCCATCTGCGTCTTCGTAAAATAAAGATGAGTTTCATAATGCATGTTAAAAAAATACAAATGGCTTCCGTTGTTTTTCACAATTTTCACTAGGCTTAATAAATTCATGAATGCTGAGCTCGGGTTGTTTTTGAAGCCAAAAATTCAATGTATTCAAATAAATACATTACGCCCGCCTGCAAAAGAAAAACTATCCGCTACCTGAGTACCTGCGCTCATTCTTCAAAATATTCCACCGTTTATTTTTGACCTCGAATTTATTTTTACAGTTTAGAGAATTGTGCAAAGAATGTTAGTAGGTACTAGAATAGTTAAAACTAGTTCATTCATCGTTTAAACAATAACAAACCATTATGAAACTGATAGTGTGTCTAGTAATACATCAGCATCTACCTACCTCGTACAAATACTTGAGAACACAGTAGAGATCTCGTATCTGATAAGCAATAACTATATTTGCTTTATTTATCTACTTCCATTGGAGGAAAACAGCACCCTTATTAGCTTAGCACACTATAATCTGTCTAGCCTTTTCCCAACTATGTTGGGGTCGGCTTCCAATCCAGTCTAATCGGAAGCAGCTGAATACCAGTATTTTACATGGAACGACTGCCTATTTGATCTTCACAACCCAGTCACTGGGTAATATGATACCCCTTGGTAAGACTGGTTGTCAAACTTTCGGGCTTCTGACGACCGGGGCGACCCGTAACGACTGTCAAAGATCCACGAATGACAGACGAGACCAACGGCTTAACGTGCTTTCCGAGGCGCGGAGGGATCTTGTTATGTGAAGATCCATCCACGAACCAACCGTGACAAGCGTAGCTTAACCTGATCGATCGACCCGTGGGGCTGTTATTACTTAGCTACACCACAAGCCCCTCCAATCTCTATCTGAAACATTTGAAGGATATATAATCCATAGCTTCATATATTCCAAACAATTGTCTGCTCCACAACGTAAATAACGCAATGAATGTTGTTGAACTGTCAAAATAAAAACCATTGCTAATGATAGTGTGTTATGCAATTCTGTATTTTTGAGGCTTTTTTTTTCCGTCCGGATTTAGGCTGTATGGTATGGAGACGCTGCGATGGGTCAATTAACTGGACAAAAAAGATTCGTGCACTGAATGTTATGGACTAAATACTTATTGAATCCATAACATTGATGGTATTGTGTTACAGGCTGTCATCGATTAATAGAGGAGGTCACGTACCAACTCAAGGACGATTTCAGCCATGTTTCGATACGCAGAGACGGTATTGTTTTGATCGGGATCAGAATCATAATTATATTGGTTAAAAACAAATCACGTACTTTCCAGAAATGAAATGGGCCCTTTTTATATATTAAAAATTGATTTTTGCTTTTACTTAAAGGAAAAAATGATAGAATAATCATAATGTAGAGAAAAACATAAACACAAAAAGAACAAGTTGGGGTACAACATGCGTCACATCCGCGTTACACGGCCATCGCTTAGCATAATGCTACGACCACAGACAGATCCCCATCGTTGGTTTTCAACGACTGAAAAAAAATGTGTTTTTTTTTGCTATTTCGTGTAACTTGTTAATTATGTGGAATAGGGATTTAATATTTTGGTATTATGTTTCTTGACTCTTTGGTCTAGTAGCATGTAAAAGGAATACACGATTCAATTAATTTTTCGATACAAAAAAAATTGCAAAGTTGCGAGTAGTAACGCTTAAGAGTTAGTCAATGGAATTTACTTTAAAACATAGATAATTATTGCATTATCGTATCAAGGTTTACTCAAAGTAGTTTTAAATTTAATTCATTTATTTATTTTATTTAAAAAGTAGTAAATTCGTTTTGGCACATACGTCGTTTTATTCCGAGCGCACGCACACTATAGCCATCACCATAGATATAGTTTTTTACATTTCTATGGCCATCACTCTTCTTTGGCGTTTCAAAAGTGATTGCATAGCTTTCGCTCGCTTAGTAGGTTTTCGAGGATTTTAGATTTTCGAGGTAGCGTCTTAACGTGATGACGTCAACCAGCGCAGTATATGATGAGATATAAATAAGAAATAAAACAAAACAATACCTAATAGAAGAAGAAGAAGAATACCTAGTTCTAAGTTCTAAACGTTCATATAAACATAATATTTATAAAATGGTAACTTTCTGGGCAACGAGTGCAACGACTCACTCACCCTTATAACGTATCTATGTCATCATCTGCCTAGCCTTTTCCCAACTATGTTGGGGTCGGCTTCCAGTCTAACCGGATGCAGCTGAATACCAGTATTTTAACCTGATCGATCGACCCGTGCGGCTGTTATTACTTAGCCACAAGCCCCTCCATATTCTGTAACTATGTATACTTACTTATTTTAAGTTCAGTGTGTTGTGCATATTATGAACGCTCAGGCAGTACTGACACTAATAAATAATGTAAATATAAATCACCTTGACACATTCAAAGCTGTACATAATGTCATTGTCTTACGTGTGACATATAGACATGTAATTTATTTAAATACAGTTTGATAATATTATTTTATCAAAGGTCTAAGAGCAACCAGGCGCGGACACAAGCGCCACGTAATTTTGACTTTCTTATCGCGAATCTCGATTGCCCGAAGATTGATGATCTCAGACATTTCATTTATTGACGTTATTGGGGATGTTCGTCAGAAAAGTTAGATGCCTAGTACTCGCAACTGGCGTGCGTGTATGACCAGTGGGGTAATTGCGTAAAACACTAACAGTAGGAATGAGAGAGGAAGGAGAGGGGCTTGTGGCTAAGTAATAACAGCCGCACGGGTCGATCGATCAGGTTCAGCTACGCTTGCCGTGGGCGGTCCGTGAATGGGTGACCATCTTTACATACTCGTACCAAGACCCCTCCGTGCCTCAGAAAGCACGTTAAGCCGTTGGTCCCTTCTGTCATTCGTGGATCTTTGACAGTCGTTACGGGTCGTCAGAAGCCCGAAACTCTGACAACAAGTATTACCAAGGGGTTTCGTATTACCCAGTAACTAGGTTGTGGAGGTCAGATAGGCAGTCGCTTCATGTAAAATACTGGTACTCAGGTTAGACTGGAAGCCAACCCCAACATAGTTGGGAAAAGGCTAGGCAGATGATGACTAACAGTAGGAATGGCTTTCATTTTGACAGTATTAGGGTTAAAGGAGGACACCAAACGAAAGACCGTTCTAAGGATTTCAATAACAGGTTGATCATAAATATATTTTTTTATTGTTAGAATAAGATAGACGGCAGTATTGAAGCAGGATTGATTTGATTTGTTTGCAACAGACAAATCAACAACATTCATTGCGTTATTTACGTTGTTGAGCAGACACATTTTTCGTAGGTACATAATATGAAGCAATGGATTAACAATATCCTTCAAAATTATTCAGATTATGATTGATAGTGTGTTACGTAATTATGCTGATGTATGAACGAAAACGAAGCAAAAGGAGTATGTAAGGATCGTACCAGGTGGAAGTCTGAGTTTCTGCGTATCCCCATGGAAAGAAAGCTTGAGTTTATGTATGTATGCATGTATGATGACGTCAAATAAATTTTACTTAATTCACGTGTTTTAATTTATAATAGGTAATCTAATCCAATCCACGTTTTCTATAGTCCGTAGCAATTAATCATTATGCTAAATACATTCTTATCGATTTTTATCTCTACGTGACATAGCCCACGACACTGTAATTTAATGTATAACATTACCGTGCCAACGAGATACGAAAACTACTATGATCACTCCATTGAATACTTATCTCGAGATAAAAAAATCATCGAATAATCGAACCCAGGATTCGGTGATAAGGGATAATTGGTCATAAAGAGATAACCGTAGAGAATTGAATTGGTTTGAGAACTTTTGCATCAGTTGTGTCCGTGTGTTGCTAGATGGTGCACGTTTATGATGTTTAGTCATTAAGTAATTCATTAAGTTAGGAGATTTGTGATAAGGTTCTGAAGTCGTGGTCGACCTCGTGTGGTGAGTTGTTTGTAATAAAATTGTGACTGAATTTAACACACTTTAAGATCATCATCTGCCTAGCCATTTCCCAACTATGTTGGGGTCGGCTTCCAGTCTAACCGGATGCAGCTGAATTCCAATATTTTACATGGAGCGACTGCCTATCTGAACTGAACTCCACAACCCAGTTACTGGGTAATAGGATACCCCTTGGTAAGACTGGTTGCCAGATTTTCTGGCTTTTGACGACTCGTAACGACTGTTAAAGATCCACGAATGACAGCCAGGACCAATGGCTTAACGTGCTTTCCGAGGCACGGAGGGGTCTTGGTATGTAAAGATGGTCACTCATCAACGGACCAACCGCGGCAAGCGTAGCTTAACCTGATCGATCGACCCGTGCGGCTGATATTACTTAGCCACAAGTCCGTCATGCTTTAAGATATTTTATACATATCTATTTCAAAACTTTATCTAAATGGTTGGTCCTAGTGAAACTCAAAATTACATTTTAAATTGGGGCAGATTTTTCATAGGCTCTATCAAAGGCTTACGAGTTGTAAGTCGTGGGTTCGAACCCAGACAGGTGCTTTACTATGTGTAAATAATTTCTTCACCAAAATTACTCAAAAAACGGTAAAGGAAAACATCGTGAGGAAACCGGCATGCCCTAGAACTAAAAATTCAAAGACCTGTGACATTTACCCGCGTGGTGGATTACAGCCCACTCCTTCTCGAAGAGAGTAGGCCTGTCTCCCAGCAGTGGGAAAATTATAGGCTGATTATGTTAGTTATCAAAGGTACCAATAGAAAAGATAAACTAGGTGTTGTAATAAATATCTACAAGACAAAGGGTAAATGGATTAATTACATTTTAATTTATCACGTGTCCTGCAGAGAATCTGATCTCCATATAATCGCAATAATTATACTTAGGTATAAACATAGGTACTAAATTACAGTCTAATTGGCTTTATAATAACTGGGCCTTTAGACCAACAACCATTCCTAGGTCCTAGGTCACACAAAGTTTTACAATGCTTTTGGTTGAAATCAAACACAGGCAAAATTCTTACGCCATCTATTTATTTATCCCGACTTCTAAAAGGATGATGTTTATTCAGCAGTTTTTTTTATAAGAAACAGAATGTATGGAAATATATGAAAAGGCTTTTTAATTGCCGTCCACGATAACGTTATAACGTGCACGTATTTCCATACATTTTGTGGACGTGGACGTTCACGACAATATCGTCACGTTAGAAATTATAAAAGCGCACAATGGTTTTTTTTTTACTTATTTGACATTTGAGAACATATACATAAACTTACGCCTTCTTCCCATGGGGCAGAAACTACAAAGCGCCATCTGCTACGAATCTACGATCCTTACATACTCCATTTGCCTCGTTTACGTTCATACAATTGGCCATACACGCACGCCGGTGGCAAGCACTATGCACCTGACCTTTCTGAAGAACATCATCTATAACTCTATAAGGTCACTATATGTTCTCCTAGGGAGTTTCCACTCACATCTGCCTTGTCATCCTCATTCATTTGAAAACATTTAGGTACCTATAATCAATTTATTCCGGTCTGATCCGCTGAGCCCCCCCTTTACCCCCCCTCCACGATCCCCAGCTAGTTCTACTTCTGTTTTAATCTCTGGCTTATCGCAGCAATTACATTAACATCAATATCGGATTACTCAACACTGCACTTTGAATTATTGCATTTTATCGGATTAAGGGAACCTTATCAATCAATCAACTATGCTTATCGCAGTCTACTACTGAACATAGGCCTCTCCCAGGCTGCGCCACAACAGTCTGTCCTCTGCCTTCCGCATCTAGTCTGTTCCAGCCACCTTCTTAAGGTCGTCGGTCTATCAAGCAGGGGGGCGTCCCACACTACGCTTCCCGATACTCGGTCTCCACACCAGGACTCGTCTTCTCAACTGGCCATCGGTCCTTCGACAAAAATGGCCAACCCACTGCCACTGCAGCTCACTTACTCTGCAAGCCATGTCTGATGTTACCCTTCAAAGAAACTCCGAGCATAGCCCGACTATACCTTTATCAAGAATGAAATAAAAAATACTGCTTTGCATGCGGTATTCTGAAAAGAATGGCTACCTCGGTTTACCTGTGAGCATCTTAAAAAGCGACCAAGGGTTCTTGACTAAACTTTAATATTATGAAGATTGTGTATAGCTCGTTGATCTAGTCTGGTATATCGCAAGACTAACAGCTGGTGAACGTGTGTTCCTGCATTTGATCCTTGGATCGGGCAAAGCATATTGAGTTGTAGCATATTAGGAACCTCAGTAGCTACCCAGAGTCTGGTTTTGTGACCAGTTAATGGCAATAGGCTTGATTCTATTCAAAAGGACTTTGGACGAATTTTCCAATGCAACGGAACGCGATCAGCACATCTACGAGTAAACCGCGTTCAAGAGCTGTCAGTGTCATCATTGTTGTGGAATATTGATACTGACAGTTCTTTAGATGAGCAGAAACTAGGACAGAAAATAACAGTTTTTCTCTCTCTATTCCAGATACCAACTAAGCACAAAAATCGGCCAAAATGTGTCCCATCTGGCCGTTGCACCTGATAATCCTATACATCCTGGCATTATGTCCACTATGGGTGATCTGCCAGGCGGCGCCGACGATGATCGCGACCTTCAGCCAGAACGTGACCGTCAACATGGATGAGTATGAATACGTCGATGTCACTGTTGTAGGTAGGTTCGATTTGCAATCATATTAATAGGTCATAGGACCATGGTGTTCCCTTAGTGTGCATGTCACGAGGGACACGCGTCAACGACCAGAGGCAACTGTAGCTGTAGACGCGTGTCAATGGATGCAGTTGCCTCTGTAGTCGACGCGTGTCGCTCGTGTGTATGAGCACTAAGGCTACGTACACACTGACGGATGGCTTGCTTAGCGCCTAGAGCCTGGCGCATCACTTTGCGAGTAGCGAAGTGAAACGAACGCTCTAGAATTTTCGGTTCCGGCCGCCCTGCGCCCTTGGCGTCTTCGCTAGTCGCCTAACATGTATAGAAGGCTATTTAAAGTCTAGTGACTTTCGCCTAGAGCCTGCTGAGCCTAGTGGCTCAGTAGGCTCTAGGCGCTAAGCAAGCCGCCTGTCGTGTGTTGCTAAGGGGGATGCGCTAAAGTAGCCCACTAGCCCGCGAACTTTAAATACCATACTTACAACCTGATACGAAAAAAAAAAAAAAAACGAAAAAAATTAATTTCGAGGGCTACCTTAGCGAATTCCCCAGGCAAATTATGTAGTTTCTAACTCAAGGTTTTTAATTTAAAATGGATCCTTTAAAATTGTGATGACTTGACTATGGTAAACACTTTTGTATTTGGGGATGCACTAGGTAGCCCGCAAAATTCTAATGATTATAATTCTGTAAATACATAATTATTGTTACGCTCGATTTCAAAAAATAAAAGAAAATTTGAATTTCGCGGGCTACACTGGCGCATCTCCCTAAGTTATAAAGAAAAAAATCCAATTCAATTTCTTTTGAAACAAAAAAAAAACGCGCCCGTGCGTACCTGGGCTGAATGTACGCACGGCTAAACATTACGCTATACATAACCAGTATAAGCTGACTTCTGATTGTACGAAAAACCTACACAATGCGAGGTCATATAAACCTGGAACCCCCTTACTAATAAACGTATTATATGAGATGAATAGTTACACTTCTCTCTTTCAGTCGTCAGTAATTTGACTTTCGAAAGAAGAAGACAAAGCGTTGTGCTTGTGATATACAGACGCTATACCTACAACGTTTATTAGCAAGGGGGTAAATATAAGCTTGATGTGTAGCCGTGTGTATAAATCTTTTATGCTTACCTTAGCAGTTCGTAGCGTAATTGGTTGGCTCTTGATAATTTCATCATACTGCAATAACATAACATTGAGAAAGAGCTAATGGTGCAATACAGCTCGCATGTATCGATTGCCCTTCACTCATTTTATAACTGGTTAGTGGCTACCACTCTAATTAACGAGCGAACCAAGGACGCGTTTGTTATGACAGATTAAACAAGTTGTTAAAAAATATACAGGGTCCCATTAAAATAGATGGACAAATTTTAACACCGCGCTCAGTACGTCTAATCAAAGATATCTAAGCAAAAAAAAAAACATCGATTAAAGTGATTTTATTTTGACCTAAAATAATAAATTGCCGGCACATTAGTGTATTTTCGTTAAATGGTTATTTTTCTTGCAAGTATCTACTGCGTTTTTCTTATATATATTTTTTACCATCGCGGCAACGTCCTTGTTTTGGTGGTCTGAATGATTTCTAAAAGTTTGTCCATCTATTTCAATGGGAGTATACAGGGTCAAATTAAAATAGGTAGCGAAAGTCCGCAGACGTGATGGGTATCGATATCTAAACATGATGATTTTGCTAGCTAATTTAATTTGACCCTGAAACTATCAAATTTTCCCAATCAACTTTGAAACTTATGCTTTAGTGATAAAGTTGAAAATCTATTAAAGAAATTTGACAGATTGTAGTAAGTACCTTGATGTGCTGGCGTCTGTACTTGTATTTTGCCACAGCATACTCGTACAACTTTTCATGAGAGTTTCGGAATAATAACAGTAAAAATAAATTCTCAAAATAAAAGTAAAACAATCAAACATAAAGCCTCGTTTATCTTGTAGTCATTTGCTGCCGAGCATGGGGCCTGGGTTCAATCCCCAGGTCAGACAAATTTTTCCAGCAGGAATTTCTTAGTAGGAGCCTGGTCTTGTGCCCAGTTGATGGCAATAAACTCAAACTCAAACTCAAAGCATTTATTTCAATTAAACCATTTACAGGCACTTTTGAATTGTCAAGAAGTCGGTCAGTCAAAAATAAAATGAAGCTAGTTGCCCATTCCAAAGCGTAGGTACCTATGGAGAAGAACGGGCAAGAAACTCCATGGACACTCTTTTAAATTATATTTTTACAAAAATATTAGTTACATCATTAATGTTGAATTTATAATAATATGTGAGAACGATGTAAAAAAAGATGTATGCGTTAAAAGCGTCCAGAGTACAGCAAATATTAAATAATAAAAAAAAAAAAAGCTCGACCCTTATTATACTGGACTTAAACATAACTGACGAAATCTGGGTGTACTAAACCTTTGTCTTCACCTTTAGGGAACACAAGCGCTGGATTGCAAGCAGGCGACCAGTTCACGTTGAGTACAACTGACGATCACTTAGCCGCAGCAGATTGGAACTCAACATATCAGCTGACTGACACTCATGCGCAGAACAATAGGTTCGAGGGCAAACTGCGAGTCACCGGAAAGTTCCTTGGTAAGAAACGTTTTTTTATAAGTACCTTAATTACCGTATCTAGAGATTTCACAAACCGACGAGTCTCGGCTGATCTGCACCCTAATTACGTAACACACTTTCGATCACAATCCGAAAGATTTTGAAGGAAATTACTAATCTATTGCCTTATAATGTTTGAAAAGTTCTTCGTTCAACAACGTAAGTAACGCAGTGCAATAAGGCACTACTGTGCAATACGGCGACTGGAAACGCGCTGCAGCGGGACCTCTGCTTCTATTATAAGCATAATCAGCTAATATTGTTCCTATTGTTGTGTTACAAGTCACAGGCCTCCTCCCTGTGAGAGGGAGTGGACTATAATCCACCAAGCGTACGGAGTACGGGTTGGTGGATATCATGTCTTCGAATATTTAGTTTTAGTACCATACCGGTTTATTCAAGATTATTATTTCCTTCTAACCGAAGCAGTGGGGGCCCAGCGGTAAGTAACGGCCCTGACTTACGAGATGTAGGTCGTGGGTTCGAATCCAAGCAGGCGCTTTACTTTGTGTAAATAATTTCATCACCCCTGCATTCAAAACGGTGAAGGAAAACATCGTGCGGAAACATCAACAACATCATCATTCGACGACATGTGAATTCTACCAACCCGCACTGGGCCCGCGTGGTAAATTACAGCCCACTCCCTCTCGAAAAGAGGAGGCCTGTGTACCAGCAGTGGGGACATTATAGGCTAAATTATGCTAATCGAAGCATTATTTCTTCTTCTATAACCTTACTATTTTTTCCACAGGCAGAACCAATGTCGTGATGACCGCACACCGCGGTTCACAGAATCTACCGGTGGCAGGCACGCTCCCAGTTATTGTGATCAGACCAGAGAGGGTCATAGACACTATATTTGTCAGCTCTGTGGCTACTTTTGTGAGTATTCAGCAATTTTTTAAAGTCTCTATCTTACTCCGTGCAGTTTAGAAAATATGTGGATCATAAATGAATATACAAGATTGGTTGTAGGTACGTACGACGACATCAAGCTATAAATTTCCAGTATAAGCTGACTTCGCATTGTACTAAAAGCCTATACAGTGCGAGGTCAGCTTAAACTGGAAATAGTGGAAATGTATAGCATGGTGAGTCGTCGTGTGTACTACATTTTCATAATCGTATAGTTTTTTTTTATGTGACAATGGGGTCAGACTTGTACACACAATATATAATTAAAATTCTAAGGCTTGTCAAAATCGAAATCAAAAATCATTTATTCAAACTAGGCTGAGAATCAGAACTTTTTGAACATCAAAATTACATAAGACAGTCCCCCAAAAAGCCCGCCCTTCACCACTTCCTAGTGGTTTAGCTGGGAAGAAGAAGTGGCGCAACAGACTCCCCAGCAGCACAGCTGTTTCGTAGTCACAGTCCGGATAGGTACAGTCAACAGCAAAAGTAGATGATGAAATTTTGGAGTCAAAACTGATCACGAATATATGGCAGCTGTACTAGTAGTAAATGTTTGGTATAATTTACAATCACATACTTTTGAATCACTTCGACGCCACACAGTTCTGACGCGAACTCCGTTCATTAGTATTGAATTTCTGATTTTCATCATCTACTTTTGCTGTTGACTGTACTATTTACGAGATACAAAAAAAAACGGAATTCGACGTGGTCCTCATCTTCAATCATCTTCATTTCGTGACCCTTAGTTGGTCCTCCTATCTATCCATATAGGTCTGGAATGCCTTGTATTACACGCATACTAGTAAAGTTATATAACGTCAAGGGTTTTCAAAAAAAAAATGTAAGATGTTTTAACTATAACTTATCAGAATATCCCTACGTACTTACACACACAAATAAGTCTACTAACAGTTAGTACTCAGACTTATCAGACTGATAAGTCTGAGTACCTACCTAACATGATTAAATGCAAGTTAACAAGACTCTCTTCTTCAATATATTATATTGTTTGATTCAAGACTATCATAATTATGTCGTAGCTACTCATAATATTTTAAACAAATTAGCGAATTAACCAGATTAAGCTTTTGTTATCTGATAATTGCGCTTGCGGTACTGTATGTAGGTATTCGTGATTTGACTATATTCAATATGCACTTAAAACCACATTAAAAGTCTCATAAGAAATCTCTAGACATCAACCCCTTTATTCATAAACGTTCCTCAAAGTTAAGTAGTGATTAGCGACTGTTTAACCATACATTTTTGACGTTTAAACGTCGCTAACTTTAATCATCGTTTATAAATAAGCCCCTTAGTTGTTGCAAAAAAACTACCATTCTCCTAGAATAGAAAATACCACATAACAGGTGTAAAAAAGTTGCAAAAGATTTCTCCACGGCCATACATACGATTTTGAAAAAATACCCCTATAACAGGATAAAGGGGCTGTTAATTTATTACGTAAGATGATTTGAGGGGTTCTAAACTAGTCCTGTTTTTTCTTACGTGGGGGTGGGAGTGGTCTAGATTGTTTGAACCATATATCATAACAAAAATATCGTTGTATTCCAGGTATCACTGATCTTCATAAACTTCGGTTGTGCGATGCATTGGCCGACCGTAAAGGACGTGCTCAAAAGGCCTATAGGACCGTTAATAGGAATGTGTGGACAGTTCCTCTTCATGCCACTTGTAAGTAACTTTAACTCTTCAGTATCCCCCTTACTAATAAACGTTGTATAGCGTCTGTATAGTTACACAACGCTTTGTCTTCTTCTTTCGAAAGTCAAATTACTGACGACCGAAAGAGAGAAATTGGTGTGTAACTATTCATCTATATATATAAAAGGAGAACTGACTGACTGACATATCAACGCACAGCCCAAACCGCTGGGTCTAGAGATTCCAAATTTGGCACGTACGTTCCTTATGAGGTCTAGGGGTGCACTAAGAAAGGATTTTTCAAAATTCATCCCCTAAGGGGGTGAATGGGGGGGGGGTGAAATTTCACGCGGACGAAGTCGCGGGAAGAAGCTAGTCTGATATAATGCGTTTGTTGGTGAGGGGGTAAGTCTTCTTCTTTCGAAAGTCAAATTACTGACGACCGAAAGAGAGAAATCGGTGTGTAACTATTCATCTGATATAATACGTTTATTAGTAAGGAGGTATAATCTATTTTTATCACCAAGCATGGTAGCTGATGTGTTCCCGTTTGCGGCACCCATAGCCTTCAAACCTTCTGTAATTAGAGATATGTATCTAGAATGGCGACGCACCTGCAATGTATTTTGTAATACTGTCAATCACAGATAGCGGTGACCGCATACCATCCGGAGAAGGGCTTGTTTGCTTGCCAGCCAAAAAATATAAGGTCATTTAAATGAGAACCACCACAGATCACTCCCCGGTTGTATGAGATTGCCGTCCCATTAAACTATGAGTGTGAGTGTTTGCGCAAACACTTTTTCACTATGAAATAGATAAGTGTGACGTCACGGACGCTTTACGGCTCGTGGGTTCGAACCCAGACAGGTGATCTACTTTGTGTAAATATTTTCACCACTACTGCTCTCTAAACAGTGAAGGAAAACATCATGAGGAGATCGGCATGTCCTAGAACCAAAAATTCGCAGACACTCCCTCTCGAAGAGAGGATGCCTGTGTCCCAGCAGTGGGAACATTTTAAGGCTGATTAGTGATTATGCATGTAACCCTAAAACTCTTTCTTTCTAGATGTCGTTCGGTCTAGGTTTCCTGATCTTCCCCAACGACCCGGCCATGCGGCTGGGCATGTTCTTTACGGGAGTGGCGCCCGGCGGTGGCGCGTCCAACATTTGGACATTCATCCTCGGAGGAAACCTTAATTTATCATTGGCCATGACTTCTATATCTACGCTCGCGAGTTTCGGTAAGTTGGCCCATGATTTCTTAGAATAATGTAATACCTGTTGCATGAATTATGGCAAATGGGTGCAAAATGGGAAAAGAAGTGTCATATTTCGTCGGTCATAAAAAAAATCTGTTGTTTGCTCAAAAGTGCAATACCTACGCGGTCAACATGTATGGAGGAACAGATTTTTTTGTTTTTAAATATCTGACATATCATTTCGTAGCCCAGAATCGTGTGACCACGTTGAGCGTCGGCGTCGATGCTACCCTGTATAGCTGTGTATATACATCTACGTTGTATTATAAAACGTTGTGACCACATATTAATTCCATGTTCTCTATCTTCCAGGTTTCATGCCCATGTGGCTATTCTCCCTCGGCCAAGTGGTGTTCCGTAACGCGCAAATAGTGGTCCCGTACACCCGCATAGCAACATTCGTCATAGGGCTGCTAGTTCCCTTGGGCATCGGTCTGGGCATGCAAAAATGGACGCCTAAGATTGCCCAATTCATGGTCCGAATCCTTAAAGGTTTCTCTACGACCTTGCTTCTTTTTATTATTGTTTTCGCTATAGTTACCAACTTGTATATCTTCGAGTTGTTTACTTGGCAGGTAAGAATAAATGTTTATTTATTGAATTTGTAATGTTTGTTGGCAAATGTGACTCGATTCAAATCTGAAAAACAAACGACGACGCCTGTAATTTATTTACACATGTAACGGTATAGAATTTTAAAATAACAATGTTTTTTTTTTTCGTTTTGGAAAACTTCGTATTCATGGACATAGGCGGGTTCTACGCTTACAATAACGTTGTGCAATATGACCCCCTTGATATTGACCCAATTACTGACGGCTTATAACCCTCAATGTTTTCGCGCGAACGAGACTTGCCTAGTGTTCCAAGGCGTACAGCCAGGCTTCAAAGTATTGCGCAATACTGATCTACCAGGTGCAATGAAAAAATATGGTGTTATAAACACTATAAAAATATAGTGCAATAAAAATTAAACACGCTCAAACTTTTGATCAATCATTGCGCAATCTTCAATATTATAACCCTAGACGGTCAAAAACATTACGCAATTCTTGATATTGTTCAATATAATTGATCGTCTAGGGCCCACCTAATGAAACCATCTTTCCTCATAGTACAGGTAGATATCATTACTTATGATTCAATGTATGTGTCTCCCGAAAATTATCTGCGTCCTCTACTGCTAGTCTGCTACCACATATCTACATAATATCAGAATCTGGACTAAAATAACGCATGGTCAGGCAATGTTAGTGATTTTAAAGCCTGATTTACAGTGTCCGATTTAATTTCCTAACAATGTTTTCCATCGCCAAACCGCCAAAGCAGTGTTTAAAATGTACTTAGAAAGTCAAATTATTACACTTCGTTCCCAGATCGTAGTAGCCGGCATGGGTATCCCTTGGCTGGGTTACTGCTTCGGCTACTTCCTGGCCTGGGTGTGTCGCCAGCCACATCCCGACTCGCTCGCCATCTCCATAGAGACTGGCATCCAAAACACAGGCATCGCCATCTTCTTGCTGAGATACGCGCTCGGACAGCCTGAGGCGGATCTTACTACAGGTATTATCATCATTCCCTTATCCCAATCTATTTAGATTCGGCGCAACATGTTTTTTCTCCCATACTATTATTATACTATTAGCTCTCTTTCTAGCCATATCATCTATCACACAGTCCATCCATCGTTTCTTTGGTCTTCCCCTACTCGTATAGCTATCCACATTCATAATCAAAACTAGGGGTAGTCATCTGTTCACTAAAAAAAAAAAAAAAAAAAAACGATGATAAAGGGGCTAAATTATACAAAAAAAAATTGGGCGTATCATACCGCCCCTAAAGTGTAGGGTAATCGTGCAGTCGGAGCGGGATGTGTTATAATTTGTATAGTATTTTTTTTTCGAATAAAATTCTAATTTCTCGCCATACACACACCACACACACATACCACATACATTACACAATACACATACCATGCCATACCTAAAATAGTCTCTATAGTCTCCACTCTGGAATTCGTACCCCGAGCTCCAAGATACAGACGAACTGTCTAGTTTGGGGCTCACTAGCTAATAATACATTGTAACCTAAAGTCCGACCGCGTCAAATTTGCCAAAGATGTAAACAACAATGGCCGCTCGAAATTTAATAAAATCGATAGAGTATTTATTTTAAGTAATGTTTGTTTTCGAATAGTTAGCTCGGAGATTTAGAAGAAACAAACATTACTTACTTGTTTTCGCCTAGTTAGCTCGGAGATTTAGACGAAATCTAACATTTCTTAAAATAAAAACTCTTGTTTATCGATTTTATTCAATTTCGAGGGGCCATTGTTGTTTACATCTTTGGCAAATTTGACGCGGTCGGTCCTTAGCTGTAGGTTAGGCTATTACGCTGTGAACCTGCTTACTGTAAGTATTACATGGACAATAAAATATTTTCTGTTTTAGCATGATTAGAATACGCGTTGTAAGATAACGCTAAAGTTATCTATACAATCAGTGTCCCTGGAAAATATTTTAAATTTTGTAATTCAGCAAAATAACACATCCCAAGTTTTAGCCGCCGCCGAAACATTGCCTGCCGTTTATTGGTCTCTATCTCCCAAGTAATAAAATCAATTTTCGTCGTAAGAAATACAAAATTTTCACCGCTGAAACATCGCATCTCATAAATTGGTCTCTATCTCCATGGCAATAAAACCTATTGTATCTCGTAAAATTACGTTTTTCCAGTGGTACCAGTTTCGTGCGCCATCATGACTCCACTCCCGATGACTTGCATCTACATCTACAAGAAACTTAAGGCTTGGTGAGTAATCATTGTATTTGTTCATCTGTTCTGTTTTACACACGATAATATTAAGGGGACATACCATAACCTTATAGCCAGGCAGATATAGCACGAAGTGGTAGCGATCTTTTTCTGAGACAATTTTTATCGTGCAGTGGATTTTCAACTCATGGCGCTAAGCAGTGCGTTGAAAATTCAGTGCGCGATATTAACACGCCCGTACGTGGGTTTAGAAGTATGTGTTGCATTGTTTCAGTGCGGGAATGAGATGGAGCTATACAAGACGAATAGCGCCATCCTTTGTTCGTAACGGCAAAAGATGGGTGTAGTGACACTTCGCTATACGGCCCATGAATTTTTGGTTAATTTTTATTGTATGTGCAATAAAAAAGAGGCATAATATGTAAAAGCAAGACTGAGCGTATCCGTACGCCTCAAATTTGGGATTATACAACGAACAGTGTTATTATTTTATTTGTTTATGGATTATAGTAGGTCCCTTATCATTAATGTCATTATTGGTTACCTACCGTAATATTTTGCCCTTCACTTTTTAAATGTTTTTTTTTGCATTGTGTGCAAACCTAGAGGACTAAGATGTAGCAATGTACGGTAATTAAAGATTCGACAGTCATTGTGACTTGTCAGAGATCGTTGACTTCTGACTATAATATGTAAATTAGAGGTCAACTGATAACAATTGTGATATCAACAGAGATACTAATACTACTACTATACTACCTACTACTATACTTAATTATTACTTTCATAAACAAATGAATACTACATAAATATACATATACGGTACGGTATCATATGAAAGTATATGCGGTACTTTTAACAAAAAAACTTTTATTTTTGTCTGTCTATCTGTTTGTTCCGGCTAATTTCCGAAACGGCTGGATCAATTTTGAAGGGACTTTCACTAGCAGATAGTTGATGTTATAAGGAGTAACTTGGGCTTCTTTTATTTTAAAATAAGAATAATTAGGGTTCCGCGCAAAAAAATAAAACCCACGAAATCCAATCCAAATGCTATAAGTAAAACTAAAATGTAAAACCTAAATATTTGCACGGCTGAAATGCCGAATATAGTGAAACCCATAGAGATCTTAAGAACTCATGTTAGCTACCTATATTATTGCAAATAAATATATTATTAATTCAATTTTTTTTGACATGCGCCCGAACGAAGTTGCGGGCACAGCTAGTTAAAAATAACATTCATTTTGGGTATCACTTCTAGCTTCAAAAGAATTCTACCACGCTACTGCTGTATTATGAAAGATTTTTATGACATTGCTATACCTTAGTCCATTCTTACGAGTTTACAATGAAAACACATAATGGGAAGTCATATTATACGACGGCCATAATTTATGAATTCTGAAAATCAGGATTATAATTATCATTGGAGTCATTTTAATTAAAAAAAAAAATCATTTGTCTTTTATTTTGGGAATATGTTGTAGGTAAATGTTTTTGGTGCGTTATCTTGTTGTTAGCCAAAATTATCATGATCTAATTGGTTATTAATTTTTTCACTATGGCAAGACCGAAAGGGTTTTTTCAACTGGCAATAATATGAGGAGATGTATTGAAATTGGCAATAATGGATGAGTTATTGTTAAAAAAAAAACTATTATCAAAATTAAACAAGATATCTTTTTTTTTTTTGTTTTTCATATAAAAATAAACATCAACATCATTCACGGTTTGTCGTGACAGTATGGGAGGTATGTCAACATGTACTTGTACCGGGTTGAGGTGTTGGGTTCCGAGTTTACGTTCATTGTGGACACGTGCTATTGCTTGGCTTGGTAGTTTTAGAAGGCTGTATGACGTTATGAGGCTTTAAAAAAAAATATCGTGTATTTATCGTTTTTGCAGTTGTTTTTTTTTTAAGCTTGACAGTATGGTAAAGAGACTGCGACTTCATTGGAGGATGTCGAATTATTTGGTTGACATTAAAACATTCGTCATCATGGGGTTCTCACTCACCACTCAGATTAATACATAAAACGTTAAAATCATTGGACACTTATTTGTTTTTTTCCTAAAACAGGCCCACTGACTGCCCAAATAGAAATTAAACCCCTAGGCCCACTTGCACCACAAATCACTAAATACATTCAGGGCTAAATGGGTTTAAAACATAGTTGTCTCTGTCAACTTCAAACGGCTAATTTTAAAGTATCCTAATAAGATCTATAGAGGTATTGGGAATAGGGTGTAAAGTTCATAATCCTCCATGGAAAAGGGAGGACCCTCCGACCAGACGGGTGTTGTGTCTGATGGACTACTGCTCGACTGTTCATATCAGGACATTGTATACAGGGTGGCAGGGACATCAAAGCGCAAACTGTTACCATGGCATGGTTGTACAGACGCCAGCACATCACGCTACTACGATCTGTCAAATTTCTTTAATAGATTTTCAACTTTATCGCTAAAGCATAATATTCGAAGTTGATTGGGAAAATTTGGCAGTTTCGGGTAGCTTGATGTGCTAGCGCCTGTACATAATTCTAAACCTCCCTGCGTTGAAATATAGGCGTCTAGAAGCATGTGCTGAATTTATGGTTACAGTTTGAGCGTCGATGTCCACGCCACCCTGTATATGCTAGTCGCATGCTGAACTTTTGTTTACGCGAAGCAGCGGTGCTATTCTGTAAAAAAATCACCGTGATAACTTAGGTGAAGTGAGCTACAAGTGAGCTGTCATTCCACCTGATGCTAGGGATTGAGACTATTGACAGCTCACTTTAAGCTCACTTCACCTAAGTTTTCACGGTGCGATTTTTACAGAATAGCATTACAAGATTTTGCGTGACGGCAGTGTGATGCGTAGTTCGCATGTGGCGATGTAGATGCCGCCACAGAGCCATATATTTTAAATTCAATTATCACTAAATAAATTTCGTGATTTCTGGTGCAAATGAGCCCAAATGTATATTTTAGTAATAATTTCAGAAAAAAACGTATGCATTGATTCTGCGCGATACTGCTGGTTGCATGGTTACTTACCTAAACTGTAATGAAATGAGATTGTTAATTAAAAACTAAAAATGTGCTCGTGATTACTAAAACTTTAATGAAATCATCGATGTGACAGATGGTTTGCTTTCTAGCTTAGAGATGCAAGTTGTAAATACTTCACGTCTATATCTTATTTGTAAACGTTATTCGAGACAAAGATTTTAATAATGTACAACTTTACATTTAATAAGTTGGTGAAACATCACAGATATAATTATAATCGTAATAGATCAAGAGAAGAAAATTACCAGTCCTGAATTCCTGTTACGCTGACGTCGGTCACGTACGGTCAGTGCCAACGCACCGCTGACGTCAGCGTCGCAGTATGGTGCTATATAGAACACAATGTATATTCACACGTGCGACCGACGTCAGCGTAATAGGAATTCAGGCCTTAAAGTTTAAAATATCTCCTTAAGGGGCTTACAGGACCTAAACGCAAAAAACGCAAGATTTAGAAACAATAAAAGTATATTATCGACTACAGTAAACAAAATCAGAAAAATATTTATGATATTCTTAAGGATATTATATGCTAGGTAGACAGGGTGTTGAAAACATAATATACAACTAATTTGATACGATAGAAAAAAAACATGAAGATACCTCTAAAAACTTTCTTTTTACAATAAAAACCATACTAAGTAATATACATACAATCATTATGATGTTTTGTCAGATTATTCTACAAGCAACATACTAGAGCACTAGTGTTTTATTTTTTTAGTCAAAACAATAGATTTCTTGTAAATAGATAATTGCTTCATATTTTACAATAAATTACCAGCGATGAGTCATCGCGCTTCTCTTTCTTTTCTATGCAGTCCGACAAAGACCGCGCTTTAGGTCATGTAGTCGCCTTAATAAAAATCTTAAATTCATTCACTGACAGACAACGCCCAGCCTAATATCCTAGGTCTAGAGCCATGAAATTTTGTTTACACTAAACTCATATGATCGCAATATGTTATCGATATCATCACGTCTGTGAAAATTCGTCAACGAATTAAATGTAACGTTGCTGTCAATTTGTTTATTATTAAACTATCTGCTTTCCCCCTTTGAGGGTTTTGTCTCCAACAACAATTTATGGATAAAAAAAATATTTTCTTATTTCCTAACTTTGTGTCTAATACTTCTCACTTCTAATCTAGATAACAACGACATGTTTAATAAAGTATTCTGAATTATAAACATAGACTCTTCAGTACAGAACTTTTAGAAATCCTCTACCAAACATTCGCCATCCTACTCGCACATTATAAACATAGACTCTTCAGTACAGAACTTTTAGAAATCCTCTACCAAACATTCGCCATCCTACTCGCACATTTTATGATCGCCACTGATACGAGACTTTGCGTTTAGTATACGTAGAGTATATTACTAAACTGGTTAAAGTTACTTAAAACTGTAAATACCAGGACTTGTTATTTGTTATAACCAAGAGTATGCAAGTGCAGTTCTTTCAAAGTTATTGCAACCTTATTGTAACGAGAATAAAGATCACTGTGATTTTGACAGACTTGTCAGTGCCGAACAGCAACCTTATAGTATTGAAAATAAAGATCATTTGTGATTTTGACAGTGATGCACTTAGAGGCAAAATTGCATGGTATGCAAGCTACTCGTATAATTTTGTGTAAATTACATGCATGTGAATTACGTCCTTCAAGCCTGAATTACACGGTGCGATTTATTTGCCTATGGCATACCACTAGTTGAAGCAACAAAGGAAATTGCACCGTTTAAACAGTGTTTAGACGATGAAAGTCATAATTATGTTGCTCCAATTTAGTTGATGACATAGGTTAGAAACTGGCAACAAGTTAATAGGGATTTAGGGATCGTTAAAAAGTAGTTAACTCAGTCTAATTATAATTCAGAATACAAAAAGCAAAAACCCTACATACCCTACTAATGAAAATCAATATTACAGCTTTGTCAACCGACGAAAGCACAAGAAAATGCTGGAAGAAGACATCACCCCACGAGGAGATTCGCCACAGCCCGCAATCATCTCAACCGTTGATCTATACGGAAGGTCCAACAAAGGTCTAGATGACCTCGCCCAAATTGACGTCAAAACTGACGTCACTGACGTTGAGAACAGCAGCAGCGTCAACCCCGCAGGAGTTTCTGTAGCTAATTAATACGTTTAACAAGATTTGTTTATCTTTTTTTATGCTAGCACTTTACATGAAGTATTTTTCAAAATATTAGCAATACTTGGGTAATACAAACACTTACGAACTTCTTAAATTATATTTAAAGCTATAACGTTTACGATAAAAATCGCATTTTCGTAAAAATGTCGCTTACGAAAAGTAGTCAGGCGGTCAGGGCTTAATATACCCTATTATCATTGAAATAAAGTTAATTTTGTAGTAACGAAATAAGACGAATATTTGCGCAAATACTTCAAGTTTAATGCCAGTTAGATGCCTTTGGAGCGATTCAAGTGAGTGTCGGTATAATTAAAAAAAAAAATGTTAATTTGTTTAAAAAAAGATATTATTGTTTTTCAATGTTCTGTTAGTTATTCCGCCATAGATTATAAATTATTTTGGGGGCAACTATAAAAGGAAGCAATATTGTAATAAGTGGTTACTAATGAAGAACGTAAATTGTGTTGTTCGTTCGAGAAAGCAGTGTTAAAAAATCGCCTCAAAATATTTTAATAAACAGTGTTACCAGAGATAATAATTTCAGAACATATCTTGCTATATACAAAAAATGAACGTAGATATTTACAAACGATCTTGTTACACGTGTTTTGCTATCATAAAAATGTTTATTCTGAAACTTTAATATCTTGAATGTCAATTTATTTTTTACGGGTGCTATTACCTACATCCTTTATGAAAATTTCTAAACGCATTATTATGCATTTTTGAAGAACTTGTGATTTTATTTAATTATTTATTGTTTAATGTACGGGCCTTCATATGTTTTGGTGCCGTACATTTCTTTACAAAGATTTAGAGCACATTATTGCTTACTAAAATCGACGATAGAATTTAAGTTTTGATTCATCGATCCGTTTTTCGGTACGACGATAATGTGTGAGGATCTTACTGACTTTTGTCACCTAATTGAATGGATTTCACCTATAAAATTGTATGTCACTCGAACAAAGTTTATAATTATTTTTTATTGTTTTTCTTTCTTTGCAATAATTGCCTAAATGGTTAGGGGTACAATGTGCTTAAATATTTCACAAGCGTTTTTGGTGTTGCCAGAGGAAAAATATTACTAAAATTATAGTTTTTGTCTGCTTTGATTTTAACCAAGAAAACTGAACAAACAGTTAAAATTGTATTTTTCACTGTCATTAAGCATTTTATTTATATTGTTACGTTAATGTGATGCGTAGTTCACATGTGGCGATGTAGATGGCCGCCACTATTAGTAGAAATATATAAAATATCTGGCAACCCTGTGTGGTAGAAATAGTTTTTGTTTGCTTATATTTTTCATATCAGCTCCTTCTTTTCTCATTTTATTTTCGCTTTTTGTAAGATTTTGTATTACTATTAATACGATTTCGGTTCGTATACTACCGGTGACTTTCACAACTCGTTTATAGGTGAAACAGATGTGAAGTAAGGCTGTCGTTGGTTTAAAATGTTTGTTATGAGATCAGTATTGCGTTAAGTTATGTGAGATCATTATTTTGTTAAGAATCTTAATACAAACGTTTTTCATGAACAATTCTGTGGTTTTATTTGATTGGGGCTTGTGCGTAAATATAACATCCGCACGGGTCCATCAAAGGTTAAGCTACGCTTACCGCGGTCGGTTTGTGGATGGGTGACCATCCATTATATATCAAGAACCCTCCGTGTCTCGGAAAGCACGTTATGCCATTGATCCCGGCTGTCATTCGTAGATCTTTGACAGTTAGGGATAGTCAGAAGCCCAAAAGTCTGACAACCAGTCTTACCAAGCGGTATCCCGTGTAACTGGGTCGTGGCGGTCGGATAGGTAGTCGTTTCATGTAAAATACAGGTCAGCTGCCTCCGGTTAGACTGGAAGTCGACCTTAATATATTTGGGAAAAGGCTAGGCAGATTGGTTTTTTATTTGATTCGATTCATCGAAACCTTGTTTAAAGCATATCTGATAGCGCTTCGAGTTTTTAACGAGGAATGAAGTCAGTTCAGATCCTTACGGCGTTAGTTTACAATAATATTTTTAAGCAAGCCCAACTTGTATAGCTTGATCTTCTTGTATAACTTCTTATAGAAGAAATTATACAAGAAGGTCAAGCTATACCAAGGAAAAAGGTACTAAGGTATACAAGAAGGGCGCAAACATCAAATAAAATAATCAGAATTTGAAACGTCTATCCAATTCAAATATAGTAATGACTCCATCGTTTTATCGATGATTCTGCCAATGTCAAGGTTGAAGAAAACAAAGTGTATTCGTTGAGAAAAAGCGCGACAGGCCGTCAGAACAGTTACCAACATTTTTCCTCTATGTTACCAGTACCTATAAGTCTTCTGTGCCGTCCATAGACTACTATTTATAAACTAGGTGCCGTCAGTGAAAATTTTTCCTCTATGCGTCAGTGTGACAACCACAACTGGTCCCACAACTCAATAATGGACAGCTAACAGTTTTTCCATAAAAACAATAAAAATGTAAGCCCAAAACCGACCAACCAACGTAGATCTTACTCTCCGGAGGGCTAGCTAGGAACATGGCGAAAAAATCTAAATATGACCACCCTACCAGCACCTTCCCCTACAAGATACCCAGGAGGCTGAACATGCTTAGCGTCCCTCGCAAAATCTTTTACGAGTCTATGGAAGGGATGCCCGGTTACACCGAAAGGGGCATCCGAAAGTCTGCCTTGAGAGGTGTAGCTACTGATAGAGTGAACGATATCTCGTGGCCATTTGTGAGGCAAGTATCTTTCTTACACGATTCCATAATAATAGAGAGAGGTGCAAGAAGAGCAAGAGGTGTTAACTGAGGGATACAAAAACAAACTTTCTCTTCTTGTAACTCAGCAGACAGACAATTCACTAATAATTTATATATACTTACATAATATATCGTGGCCAGATCTTAGAATTGATCATTTAATGAAGTGCTCGACCATTTCGTAAAATGGTTGTATTTCATGAAATAGAACATCGACCGCTGATCTCATCATGATGTGGTCTGGTCAGATCATTGAATACTCAACGTTTGACGATATGAACAGTTAAACGCACGACTACTTCATGATGTGGCCAAACATTAGTGAACATTATCATCTGCCTAGCCTTTTCCCAACTATGTTGGGGTCGGCTTCCAGTCTAACCGGATGCAGCTCAATACCAGTATTTTAGTGATCTTATCGTAAAATATGTAGTTGAATTATCCACCGGTAGAGGCGTTGATGTCTCTTTGTTTTTGTTGTGCATCATGGCGGGGGACAATAATTCGATGCAAATGGAAGATGATGTATTATCGTTATTACACCAAGCTGCTACCAGCAATAGGTACAAAGTTCCTTCTTTATTTAGAATTTTTGCTACACTTTAAACCATGGATACCCATTAATGATATGGCCTAAGGTCCACTGACATTATCATTAAACGTTGACGTTTATACGATGTGGTCAATTTTAGCTGGCACACAACCATTTCATGAAATTACCGAATACTTCATAAAATTATCGATTCTATGATATACAGTATGCTAACTAACAGAGGGCGTTCCGGTTAACCCGCAATAGTATAGCATCCATACATGCTAAAAAAAATATTACCATTCGAAAATAAAATGTTTTTTTTTTTTAGGTATATTAAAATATTCACTAAAAATGTTAAATTGATACGTAAAAGAAACACTCTGTACACGCGTACTTGAAGGACGGCAACGTCGCAATTTATTTATGAATGACGGGCCGCGTGTGCGGCGATCTTTTACGTACCTATCGATTTAAAAATTTTAGATTTTATTTTCGAATGGTAATATTTTTTTTAGTATGTATGGATGCTATACTATTGCGGGTTAACGGGAATGCCCTCTGTTAGTTAACATACTGTATATACTTATCTGCATATTTTCCTCGCAATATCACTTTGTAGAAAATTAATGCTGGTTAAGAAAATGTACAAAAACCGATTCCATCCGGAGCGCATAGAACGCCTTGAGCGAATGATCGAATCAGCGAACGCGACCATGTACTCCAAACTGGCTAACTGTGCCATTGACCTGAAGAATCAAGATACCTCTAAAGACTTGAAGAAGAAGAAAGGCTGGTCTGAGAGCGAGTGGAAGAAACACATGGATTATATCTCAACTTTTGCTGGTCCTAAGAAGACGTTCCATCCACCGCCCATTAAGGTATACCTTTTTACCCGACTGCGGCGATGACCAAAAGGAGGGTTATGTGTTTGTAACATATTACAGTCGTAAAAGGCAGTCAAAAGCCTGAAAGAACCGGTGTCACCAAGGGGTATCGTGCAATATCATTGTTTTCATTTTCTGCAATAGTCCTGCACCAACCGCGGGTAATCCTTGATACCTTGTGTGCATAGTGCTTAAAAGTATCCCTTTATGCACTACGCACAAAAGGCATCAAAAGGTAATCGTCGATTGGTACCTCGGTCTCCACGAGTGGACTTCGGCCCGTGCGTCATTTCGTTCGCCTTCCAAAGGTCTGGGACTCCAGGGCCCCGAGATATGTGAAAGAAATTTTAAATCCTAATATTATAAATTTCGAAAGTGAGTTTGTTTGTTACGCTTTCCCGGTAAAACGACTGAACAGTTTTGGATGGTACAGATCATGACCTGGGGTAGGACATTCACATAGGATACTTCAAATCCCGGTAGTACGTTCCTGTGGGATAATTTCCGACATTCACGCGGATGAAGCCGCGGGCAATACCTAGTAAAGAAAGAAAGAAAAAATTTTGTTTGAGTAGTTATTTTTGAGTAAGACTTGTTAATAATTAAAAGATACATAATGTCGTGGTTGTCACAGCGAGGTAAAAGCATGCCGTTGGAAGCTCTGCTGCCGCGTATCAAGGAGATATCTTCCATGCCCAAGTTCAAGCGTTACATCAGACAGTCGAAAGAAGCTTGGTACAGGGATCCGATAAAGGTAAGTAAATATGTTAACCGCTTTAAGGAAGAAAGAAATATATTTTATTACGGACACGCTCATTTGTCATTGCGCTTTCACAATTTACCTAAGTAGGTACATTTAGGAAAAGCAGCGTTTAACGTTTACACACAAAGTTTAGTTTACAGAGATTCTAAACTAAACTTGATGTGTAAAAGTCAAAAGCTGCTTGATCTTTATGATATTTTCATTCTGAAATCAGCTTAATTTATTTATTTATTCAGGGACAATAAACAGCTACAATATGCTACACTGAATTTAAGTTGAAATAACTGCACTTGGAAACAAGGATATGAATAGACTTTTCCCTTGCATCTAAATTAGAGATCGAGAGTCTCAGATTTTCTGGAAATATTCTGTGTCTTTTTTAAATGATTTTTATCTTTCTATATACCAGGTGCCTCCGCTTGCCCTCAAATATGAAATATCAGATAGAGTTAAAAAGCTAGCAACTCCGAGAGTAATACCACAACAGGACTAGCCGGCAATCGTCACAACTCTACCTACATCAAACACTGTGCCGTACCGTGAACATACTCAGTGGACCCAAGAAGTATCGTCTGGTAAATCAAAATATGAAACCGTTATTAAAATATTGTATAAAATGTTAATTCATAGCCCGCCCTTATGCATAAAACAGTGATATTTAATATTTACTCAAAGATAAACATCTTGCTAAGTATCAACCAGCTTTAATTTTTTAGGAGCGACGGAATCTTATACGGGTATTTTGTTAACCTGGCAAAGTGCAGAGCTGAAAAATACCTATTAACTTTATCCTTGGTGAAATAAAGCCCTGCGTTTCGCCGGCCCTAAGTAGATAATCCGATTCAGCCTATTCCTTGCTGCCCTCCCCCAGAGCGACGCCCTAAGACTGTGTTTCCACCAGAAATGAGCGAGGATGCGTAGCGAGGAGGGATGTGTATGAAACTAACGAATAACATCGCTTCATTGTCATAGCTTGGGCTGAGTTAGTGTTGTTATTGGTTAGTTTTACGAACATCCCTCGCTACGCATCCTCGCTCATTTCTGGTGGAGACGCAGCCTCAGGCGCCCATTACACGGTAGGTTTTGCTGTCAGTTTTACCACAATCAAGGATTGTGACTGACCGTCTAATACAGTGACTGGTTGAATGATAGTGATTGACGAAAAACTGAATATTTTGATTTTTGCACCATGCAACCATCGATCATGACTTTTGGGTGAACGTGTGCACGGTGTGCATTTCGTCAATCACCGGTCAGTCAGCGCGCGGACAGCGATGGAGTCGGACACGGATGACGCTGAAGAGACGCGTGCGCACTCGCGCAGCCAAACACCATTACTCCCGCGTAATGTGCTACAGCCAGAAAAAGATTCTATTTTGACATTTGAGACGCTTCCTCAGTTGTGGGATACCACGAATCCTCAATACAAATGGTGTTTGATTTTTATTGGGCCCGTGGCTAAATAATAACAGCCGCACAGGTCGATCGATCAGGTTAAGCTACGCTTGCCGCGGTTGTTCTGTGGATGGGTGACCATATTTACATACCGAGACCCCTCCGTGCCTCGAAAATAACGTTAAGGCTGGCTGCATACGTACAGTTTCCTGGTCAGGAATTCAGATTCGGAGACCCTGACTGAATGCACGCATTTCATATAAAATCGTCTCTAGCATGCGTTCTTATATTTTCCGGATGGAAATATTCCTGATCAGGAAACCGAACGTTTGCGGCCGGCCTCAGGTCTCAGAATGTGAATTCATGATCAGGAAACCGGACGTATGCGACCGGCCTAAGCCGTTGGTCGCGGCTATCATTCGTGGATTTGACAGACGGGTAGTCAGAAGTCCGAAAGTCTGACAACCAGTGTTACCAAGGGGTATCGTACCTATTACCCAGTACTGGGTTGTAGAGGTCAGATAGGCAGTCGATCCATGTAAAATACTGGTATTCAGCTGCATCCGTTTAGACTGAAAGCCGACAAAAGCCGTTGGAAGTGCGCAGGTATGGTAGATCGTGGCTAGTTGCAACTTGATATTCTATTGCCCGAGCTACCAAGGATACAAGAGATACAGCCTTCTTTCATATATCTATGGATACAGCACATCGACTCATCTGTGAAAGAAGTCTGTATTAGCATATTGCTACCTACATTTCAGTTCAAACCTCATTATAAAAGTTAAAAAGTTCCAAATACGAAATGTCTATGAAATCTACACACACGTTGACGTCACACATGTCAATGTCACAAGTCACTCAAGTTGTCAAAATGTACAACAAGTACCTACACAAAATAATGTATCCGTAAAAGTAAATAAACATGTAACACCCAAACCCGGCCACAGACCATCTACCACCAACCACGGTGTAACTCTCCTACCGGCTAACACAGCACAAAAATGCAAAAATTTAAAATTAACCAGGATTTGCGACACAAGGTACCTAGGAGAATTCAGTTGCTCAGTGCTCCTAAAAGGCATTTTCTAGATAGCGGAGAAGGTATGCCCAAGTATACCAAATCAGGAATCAGGAAATCTGCTCTAAGAGGGCGCCTCATTAATAGCGACATTGCTTGGCCTTGGCTCAGGTAAGTGCGTTCAGTAGTCCAGCGGGGTGATTGCGTAACACACTATCTGTAGCAATGGCTTTGAAAGTTCAACAACATTTATCGTGTTATTTACATTATTGTGTTATTTACATTATTGAACAGACAATTTTTCGAACATATGAAGCAATGGGTTAGCAATATCCTTCAAAATGATTCAGATTGTGATTGACAGTGTGTTACGCGTTTAGGGTGCTGGAAAACAGACTGCGAAAAAAAAATCTTAGTGAATCAACTTTTATGTACTATTTAATATGATAAACTCATCGCCAGTTTGTATGAGAGTGGTTGGTCTCAGTACCTATGTCCCATAGCGATACTGTTAACAAATAGTTAACTTCGTTATAATCGCTAATCCGTTACTAAAAAGTTAACTTTATGATAACGTTACATTTCGGAAGATTTAACGGAAGTTAACGTTGATTTTTAATTGTTAACTCATGATAGAAATTGCATTTCATATTATGTTGTTGCGTTAGTGATTTAGGTACTTATAAAGAGGGTGCTATGGCAGTTTAGGCAGTACATGAAAAATTAATACAAGTATCTATCGAGAGTTTGCAATAATAATTATTTAGAGATTGTATTATTTTTAATCTTATATTTTGATTTGTTTATTCATTTATTTTTTGTTTCATTGTTCGACATATAGAAGCAACAAGAATAATGTAAGTACCTACCCAGGATTTTGTAATATCTTGATTTAAAAGAGTGTCCTAACAGTTTCTTGCCCTTTCTTTTTCATAGAGATCTACGACGTTTTGGAATGGGCAACTAGCTTCAACTTCCTGACTAACTGACCGATTATTTGACAATTCAAAAGTGCCTGTAAATGGTTTAATTGAAATAAATGCTTTGAGTTTGTCAAAACGTGTTTTTCGCGGTGCGACGCGGTCCGCGCGGTGTCCTTTTGGCAAATAGTAGGTAGGTAGTTAATTAACGTTTAATGAACTTATGGAAAGTTAATGAGTCCGTTAACAATTTTTAAAGTTCCCTTAAAAGTTAATCCGTTACTCGAAATGTTAACTTCGTTAGTTAACGGATTAAAGGCCTATTCAAACCTAAGCGATATTCGATGCCACTGTGGGCAGAGAGAGGTACAGACGCCAGCACATCAACCTACACCTAACTGTCACATTTTCCCAATCAACATTGAACCTTGTGCTTTAGCGATAAAGTTGAAAATCTATTACAGAAATCTGACAGATTGTAGTAGGTTGATGTGCTGGCGTCTGTACATACCGCGCGGGTTTCGCTCAGGTATTTAGTAGCAAGTTCCACGGCTAGAGCGGAATAGTTGGTGCCATAGTATACCGCATACGTCTTATTTGTCTCGCGGCGCTCAGGATTCTATTTTAGAACCTACTCTAGAATACTTCGCTCCGCTCTAGATTCAAAGAAACACTCTTGCCTTCAAAATACACACATCAAAAGTGTCTAGGGATCAACATATATTTTTGCAATAACTTTTCTCCTGATTGATATTAATTAAAATTTTCTTTAAGGATTCATCAAATAAAGTGTTTTCGTTTGTCACAGTAACGATAAACCAAGTCACCTTTGCATTAATAAAGAAATTTGCCATTTTCCTAATAAAGGGATTTTTGACATTTGAACCACTAACACAAAAGTTCGAAAAAAAGACTGAAATAACAGTTTTCTTTAAAATTTTATTGGGTAACTTAAACAATTAATAATCCGTGTTTCTACCGCGAACACTAACAACACAAGAACATCGGTTTGGCATACTCAAAATGAGTTCATCCAAATCACGCTGTGGAATGGCAGCCCATGTTCGTTGCAACAACAAAAAAAGGTCTTCTTGCGACTGGATACCCTCCATATTCGGCAGAGCTCTTCTCTGTAGCATATCCCATGCATGCTCAATCGGGTTCAAGTCTGGCGACTGAGCAGGCCAGGGCAGGACATTGATGTTAGCTGCGGCGAGAGTCTGTCTTACAACTCTTGCGGTGTGCGGTCGTGCATTATCATGCATTAACTGAAATAAGGGACCGATTTGCACTTGTAGAGGAACGATGACGTCTGATACAATCGTCTCAGCATAAATTTGAGCGTTGAGGTTGCCTCTGATCCAAATCAACTCAGTTCTTCCGCCGATCCAAATACCCGCCCATACCATGATGGTTCCACCACTATAAGGATGGACTTCCTGGCAGGATTTTAATCGCTGTTGGCGTCCAGGGGTTCTCCAGTGTCGTATACGTCTTGTATCCGGTCTCATACCAAAACGAGACTCATCAGAAAAGCACACGAAACGCCATTGTTCTTCTGCCCAATTTCTGTGTTCAAGAGCCCATTGATATCGAATCCTACGATTGTGCATTGCTATAGGTGGTACCCGTAGCGGTCTTCGGGAATGAAGGTTCACTTCATGCAAGCGGTTTCTGACTGTTTGGTCGCTAATTAAGTTCCCTGAAGAGTGATGAAGCCTCACGGCTAACATCATGGCGGTTATTGTTGGAGCTCTTCGAGTTAAGATTTGAATGTATCGGTCTTGTCTCCGTGTGGTGCAGCGATACCGTCCTCCATGGCGCTCAGCCACGGTACCAGTGCTTCGGTAACGTGTCCAAAGTCGACTGATAACACTCTGACTTGTATTCAGAGCTAAAGCCACAGTACGTTGCCGGGAACCAGCTTCTATCATTCCCACGGCTCTGAGCATTTCTTCCCTGCTTAAATGACGTCGCCGCTCCATAATAACGTTGGTTTTAATCAGTAGTAGGGAAACAGTAGCACTAATAATGTCTTCAATGCGTTGTATGTTTTTATAGGGAAAATATTGACAGCTGATTTTCATCTTTTACTCGAATTTGATTCACAGTTCCTGATTCAAATTATGAAATGCACCAAAAAGGATCCATATAAATTTATAAAATCATAAATTTATTACAAAGCCACATCTCAATCTCAAGAAATCCGCATAAAAATGCTTGATCCTTAGACACTTTTGATGTGTGTAGTTGTTTGCTCCCTTGGTAAAAATCTACAATTTTATAATCAAAATACCTACTTACCTAAATCCAAGTAAACTAACCAGACAGGTACACGGCGACATATCAAGCTAATACATTTCCAGTTTTAGCTGACCGCATTGTAGGTACCTATAGGCTTTTCGTAGGTACCTATAGGCTTTTCGTAGGTAACTATAGGCTTTTCGTAGGTATAATGAGAAGTCAGCTTATACTGGAAATGCATAGCTAGATATCGCCGTTCAAACCTATTACAGACGTTTAAAGGCCTTGAAAAGTATGTACAGATTCAGTCAGGAACGATTGCAAGTCATCGATCGAACGATTGAAGCGTCCAACGCTACAATGTATTCGAAACTGGCCAACTGTGCAATAGACCTCAGGAATACTGAAAAAGCAAAAGATGCGAGGAAGAAAAAAAGCTGGTCTAGTTCAGAATGGAAGAAGCATACGGAGTACTTATCGCAAATAGCCGCAGCTAAAAAAGTTTTTAAGCCGCCGGAAGTTAAAGTACGTTTACAACACATCTTTCTGTAGACTGTAGTAATCAGCCGGCCTATTCTCTAAAAATCTCCCCCTAAAAACTCCGGTGGAAGTGAGCTGTCATTCCACCTTTTGACAGCTCACTTCACTAATGTATTCACGGTGAGTCTCCAAACCAAGTGGGACGGTGTAAGTCATCATTATCATCTGCCTAGTCTTTTGCCAAATATGTCGGAGTCGCTTCCAGTCTAACCGGATGCAGCTGAATATCTGACCTCCACAACCTAGTTACTGGGTAAGACGATACCCCTTGGTACTGGTTGTCAGACTTTCGGGCTTCTGACTTCCCGTAACGACTGTCAAAGATCCACGAATGACAGCCGGGACCAACGACTTAACGTGCTTTCCGAGGCACGCAGGAGTCTCGTTTTGTAAAGATGGTCTCACATCCACAGACCAACCGCGGCAAGCGTAGTTTAACCTGATCGATCGACCTGTTCGGCTGTTATTATTTAGCCACGAGCCCCTCTCTGAGGGAAGGTGTGTGGTGGGTGTGTGTGTGTGTTCTTTCTTGTCTGTTTATATATGTGTGTACATAAATAGTAAAATAAATAAATAAGGTGTAAGTCAAACCACATAAATTGGGGCTACCTTGACGGAACGGCCCCGGGGTGTAGATGTGGAGCTGTGTCCCAAAACATGCAGCCAAAGCGACGTCTGCGCTACCATACCACCGATAACGCCTCAGAAGTGGCGAAGTTTTGGCCCAACATAACGGCCCAATAACTGTCCTGCCAGCGACACGAAGAAGAAGACTGACTACTAAGTAATTGCGTTAATAAGTACCTAATGTATAACTTGCAGCGGGGTACAACAATGCCGTTGGAGGATCTTCTACCGAGGATCGATAAAATAAGTACGCGACCTGACTTTAAGTGCTACAAGAAAATATCGGATGAGGAGTGGTACAAGGATCCTGAACAGGTTAGGTCACAAAATAACGTTAAGCCCCATTTACATAGTGTAAGTGACTGGAACGTTCAAGAACAATAATCGGATACCAAAAAGCTCGTTTAATTATTTTCATTCGAGAGCTGCATGCAAGTGTTTACACGCGTGCGATTTCCATAAAATGGCATACAACAATAAAATT
Organism: Hydraecia micacea; assembly: GCA_914767645.1. Taxonomy (NCBI): domain Eukaryota; kingdom Metazoa; phylum Arthropoda; class Insecta; order Lepidoptera; family Noctuidae; genus Hydraecia; species Hydraecia micacea. The sequence goes on from OU611798.1 coordinate 6,386,919, forward strand.
AATTGCAAGTTTTGCCATTCAATAATTGCATGCGACTTCTGTTGTACTTGGTCTTGCGAAGAGTGAATTAGACTCAAACGTAGTCATTAATGATTATATTTTGTATTTGCCAGGTGTCGCCAAAAGCCCTAAATTACGAAATAACGGAGAGAACCAAGCAGCTAGCCGAGCCGAGAGTGAACCTGAGAGAATAATATTAACAGTTGGTTTCTAAAAGGCTAATAATCAAACAAAAAATTTGCTAAAGCCAATATCAGAAGGCCAATTCGCGTAATTTAAAACGTTCAAAATCTAGTCGCAGTCTCATCTCGGCGAAAAATAAATGTCAAAAACTTGGGTATGTTTGACAGATTGAGACTGAGATCAGACTATGAACTTTCATAAAATTACGAGAATTGCCCCTTAGATGCTTCACTTTTCTTTCATTTTTGCTTTTCATTCGAAGTAAAACGAACACAAAATGAATCAAAAGATAAAGATGAATCCATTAATGAACGATCCAACTGCGTTGGAGTTTGGCACTCGGCGTCTTTCACTCTCGCCTAAAGAATAATCGAAAAATTAAATACCTAAAAGGAGCGGATGAACCGTTCATCATCATCATCATGTCAGCGGAAAGACGTCCACTGCTGGACATAGGCCTCCCCCAAGCACCGTCACTTCCACCGGTTCTGTGCTTCTCGCATCCAGCGGATTCGTGCGGCCTTCACCAGGTCATCGGAGGCCTTCCAACGCTAGGTACGTCTTCCGGTACGAACCGTTCATTCGGATATAACCCTGTCAGAGTCGTGTGAACGTGGAATTAAACAAAAATGAACGTTTCACATGAGTAAGCGTCTGATATCGGCATAAAATACTGTCAACATTTTGTGAACTGCTGTGTTTGGCTGACTGAAATGTTAATCAATCTGCGTAGCCTTTTCCCAACTATGTTTGGGTCGGCTTCCAGTCTTAACCGGATGCAGCTGGATACCATTCTTTTACATGGCGCGACTGCCTATCGTGACAACTTTCGGGCTTGGAGGAGTCTCGGTATGTAAAAATGGTCACCATCTAACTGCTGACTGAAACATCAACAGCCAACCAAATCAATTGACAAGGGTTAAATATTGACAAGTGTTTGATAATAAGTCTTTTAGAAACCGAGTGTAGACTCAATAACCTAAAGGCTGATTTAGACAGGGTAAGTAAACGGGTCAGTACAGGCGTCAGTGCTGCCGCTGAGAACCGACTACACTGTTTACATGCAGTCAGTAGTCGTGGTAATTTCTTCACAGTGTACACACGTTACTTTAGTCAGTGGGGAACAACGAATTCGCGAAATCAGCACAATAAACTACGATTTAATTGTTTGCTAAAAAATATTTCCATTCTGCTGTTGGATGAGTTGACAGAAATGTTAGAAAAAGAGATATCTAAAAAGAAACAAGTTTGGATACGAAAATGGATAGAAAACAGAAAGGAAACTGGACTTTCCTTAGAAATTACCACGCAACGTCACCCTACAACGCGGCGCCAGTGACTGACCAAGCACTGACTTTATCGTTTAGACTAAAGTCAGTTGCGCTGCCGTGGGTGGCGGGGGTGTCAACTGACTTAAAAAATATTCAAGCTGAAATATTGAAGTCAGCACTGACGAGACAGCGCTGTACTGACTCCAAATCAGTTTACACTAGGTAAATATCGGGTCAGCACCGACTCTTCTCGAGTTTGGAGTCAGTTACTTACCCTGTCTAAATCAGTCTCAACTGCAACGCCCGAAGTCCTTGCCGACCGATTCTCACTCAGTATTTATAAGAAAAGAAAATTAATTTAAAAAACATTGACACCTCCATTAAATGGGTAGGTTACACCAGAACAGTCTCTCGCCTCAAAAGAAGATAAAATAGACTATTGTAAACAGTTCTTGGGATATTCGCAAGTCAGAAAGTGAGAATTTTCTCGTATTCCAAATGTGACAGCGTAGACAAAACATCGAATTTCGAGTTGTCACATCAAATGAAATGTCAAAAAAATCGCCTCTATGGTCGAGAAACTGTCCCGGTACAAAAGGGCCAGATTAGTCGATAGTTCGGTAAAAATAGTATAGTCCTGTAATATTAAGTAATTAAACCGACCGTCTACAAAACACACAAATAAAACAATGAAAATAATTATTATATAATGGTTTTATTTACATTATCAAACTGATTATATCTGCATAAAAACATCATAAAAAAAATGAATACTGAAGGTAGTACCGGTCAAGCCACCATGAAACAATTTTATATTTTTATCATAAAACATTTTATGTAAGCAGGGTCATAAACATGTCGCGCAGCGGGGAGTCGCCCGGGCCTATGACAGGTTGCGTCATTATGACGTCGGGTCTTGACCGGTTAAACTTAATTTCATTATCATTCACAGATCGTTTGTCTAAAAAATTAAATACCTACGTAATAAAAATAAATAGGTGAGGCTTAAAATTTACTTTGATTTAGCGACCACGTTTTACGTGTGCTCGATGTTTAATTCTATACTGTCTCTGGTTGGATGTTTATGTGAGACAGTGGATGATAGCGTTGGTGAAGTCTTTGGTTGTGGACTGTCCACCGAGGTCCTTTGTCCTCACTTTGCCGTCTTCCAATACCCTGGAATTGGAAAGATTGTGGTGTAATGCCTGTTTATAAAGTATCTAATGTAAGTATAAACAAACCTTATTTGGCCCTTTGTACAGACGCCAGCACATCAAGCTACTACAATCTGTCAAGTTTCTTTAATAGATTTTCAACTTTATTGCTAAAGCATAAGGTTTAAAGTTGATTGGGAAAATTTGACAGTTTCGGGTAGCTTGATGTGCTGGCGTCTGTACACCCACATTTTCCTTGCCGTGAAATCCTTACGGTTTATTCGCCGTGTGTTCGTCAGTGTTGTATGGATCACTATGGAAGCTTGTTGACGGACACGTTTTTTCTACGGCACGGTTTATACGCCATCGTACCGTAAAGAAACCGTGCCATGTACAACTACAAAGGGCCTTGAAAGTTAAATTCTCACACAATCACTCACTTTATCTGTATTTATAAGGTGTCAACTTTATATCGCATCACCTTTTCCAACAATTGTTGAATAATGAACATGAATTAAATTGCGATTGAAAAATCATCAACGAAAATTGATTATTATCAATATTTTACATGGAGCGATTGCCTATCTGACCTCCACAAACCAGTTACTGGATAATACATACCCATTGGTAAGTATAAAATTAACCCAAACAAACTCATGACACCATGTTATGAAAAACATCTTCTACGAGTATATTTAGAATTTCGGGTTTAATTAAGTATTCAAATAACCAAATCAAAGCATTCAATTTGTAAGTGGCATTACATATTGGTTAAAGGTGTATGCTGTTTTGATCTTTGTTTCCAAGTAATAAAATCTAGTTTTCTATGCAATAGTCTGCTCAGTGCCGTAAAGGGTATTACGTGTCCTGACTTGATAAAGGAAAAAATTTGAAAACTGACGACGATATAAAAATACTGATTATACATACTTGTTGATAGCACTCTTGATATTCCTTGAGTAGGGATGCAGGTTGATATGTGCGAGGAGGTTGGCTGAACACAGCAACATGGCGATCGGGTTGGCGATGTTCTTGCCCACCGCACCCGAGAATATGTGACGAGCGCCCTGGAAATGAAAATAGGTTTTGTGTTAGTATAAAATAAAAATTGACACTGCTTTAAACTTTTTACCCCGAATGAACTTATAAGCAATTGTCCAGGTAAGTTGTCGGGGCAACTGACAAATGTTCACGTTTACAAGGACAAGTAGGACAGTTCGTAAACGATCCCATTTGTGCAGTTTGTATATGTGCATTTTAATCCGGGTGGAGAATATCCATAATAATATTATAAATTCGAAAGTAACTCTGTCTGTCTGTATGTTACCTTTTCACGCCTAAACCACTGAACCGATTTAGATGAAATTTGGTGTAGAGATAGTTTGAGTCCCGGGAAAGGACATAGGATAGTTTTTATCCCGATATTCCCACGGGATCGACACTTATGCGGGTGAAACCGCGGGGCGTAGCTAGTCTTTTATAATTGAAAAATTAGAATTATTCCTCGTCGATACACTTTCCTCGTAGAGACACTTTTGAAAAAATCTCGCTTCTGTTCCTTATAGATACACTTTTAAAAATCCTGAACAGTTATTCTTCTTAGATACACTTTTAGGTACAGTTGTGCACTAAATAATTATGTTGATGATGAATGATGAATTGAGAGGCTTGTACATATCGAGACCCCTCCGTGTCTCGGAAAGCACGTGCCTTTGGTCCAGGCTGTCATTCGTGGATCTTTGACAGTCGTTACGGGTCGTCAAAAGTCCGGAAGTCTGACAACCAGTCTTACAGAGGGGTATACGATAATTGCAAGTGCAGTACTTACAATACATATTCTAATAAAGCCGATCTATGTTTCGCCAGTGCAAACTCACGGTTATACATGACTATGAATGACATCAGACCTCTTTAGTTACTGCTGTTGCAATCAAAGAGAATGATTTAAGGACGCTATCACATTTTGAACTCGCTCAAGTGATGATGAAATGAAATGATCAAATGATCCAAGCGTCCTCACGTCGGGGGACGGCTAATGAAAACGACAAACAGATGAGGCTTAAACCCAGCAATAATGAATGCATGCTATTGTAGAAAACATATGCTGCTGTTAACTTCCAATTTTCATTAGCCGTCCCCCGACGTGACGACGCTTGGATCAAAATATTTCCTGCAACTTATATTAAACTTAAAGGGCCAATATATATTATTTTTTAGTTTTTAGAGGTTTTGTTTGAGTCGGGGGTTTTTTAAATTTTTAATTTAACTTTTTGAGATAAGAAGTTCTAGTTAGCTCGGAGATTTAGACGAAAATATATATATTTTTTTTGTTAGCCTATAGTGTCCCACTGCTGGGCAAAGGCCTCCCCCAAATCCTTCCAGGAACTCTTTTCCCGCGCCACCTCGAACCAGCCCTCGTTGTACGCGTCCAGGTCATCTCGCCATCTCTTTCTAGGCCGGCCTCGGCGGCGCCGTCCATCTTCAGGCACCCATTGTGTGAAGTTTTTTTTTTTTTTTTTACTTAATATAAATTATTTTATTCAATTTCGAGCGGCCATTGTTGTTTACATTTTTGGTAAATTTAGCGCGGCCGGACCTTAACTCTTTACTGTTTTGCTGTACTAAATGAAAGTGTATCTATAAGGAACAGAAGCGAGATTTTTTCAAAAGTGTCTCTACGAGGAAAGTGTATCTACGAGGAATAATTCAAAAATTAGTCCTCCAGACCTTATTTCGGCTATGGCGGCCAATCTCGACGGAGAATAGCCTTCCGCGCGGGAGATATTATAGTGCAGGCGAGTGTGCGCCGACACGCTTCCCTTCCCTTCCTCTTCCCTCACTTTTATAGTCCGATGGGACGGCACGCAATCGAACACGACCGGAGGATTTAGTGCAGGAGCAGGCGACGTGCACGAGGCACGGGGGTATGGTATCATACCACCAAGTTCCAAACTACGGGCTGTTACTAATAAATTCCAAATGGATAAACCCAACACTGCCCGACCTGGGAATCGAACCTACGACCCCATGTTCAGCAGCCGCGCTTGCGACCACGAGTCATACAGTACTGGATGCAAAGAGCCCTACCTAGTTGTCCACTATGTTCCTGTACATTACAAGCAACTTATATCTGACCTGCTCGAACACCGCGCACTCGGCGCTGTAGGACGCGCCGGCGACCACTCCCGCGCCGCCCACCAGCCCGCTGGCGAGGTTGTCCACGATGTTACCGTACAGGTTAGGTGTAACCATCACGTCGAACTGGTTCGGGTTGGACACCATCTGCATGGACGCGTTGTCTACAATCATCTTCTCGAATTGGAGACGGGGATATAGCTTTGCCATCTGGAAACGAAAATTATTCTAGAGTTTAAAATATTGTCTTTGGATGTCTATAACGGCATCGAACGCGGGTTGGTGTTGAGAAATAGACCAGAATGTTGTGTCATTGGGTTCGTTGGATTTGTTGCGACTGGTTTGTTATTTTAACACCTGTCCACACATAATAAGCCTATATCGTTCCCACTGCTGGGACATAGGCCTCCTCTCAGTGAGGGAGTGGGCCGTAATCCACCACACGGGCCCTGTGCGGGTTGGTAGATATCATGTCTTCGAAATTTTCATCATCATCATTTTAGCCGAAAGACGTCCACTGCTGGACATAGGCCTCCCCCAAGCACCTCCACTTCGACCAGTTCTGTGCTTCTCGCATCCAACGGGTTCCTGCGGCCTTCACAAGGTCGTCGGTCCACCTTGTGGGAGGCCTTCCAACGCTACGTCTTCCGGTACGCGGTCGCCACTCCAGAACCTTTCGGCCCCATCGGCCATCTGTTCTGCCAGCAATGTGCCCTGCCCACTTCGAAATTTTGGTTCGAAGAATTTAATGGATTTTTGGTCCTGTCCACATGAACCTATTAAATTTTTTCGAGATTAATCTCGGGTATTTTTTCGCATAGCACTGAAAACTCGCTAAAACCAATTCAAAATTTTAATCACTTTGCAATCTAAGGTAGATTCAAATGAACACTAATGACTAACCTCTTCACAGCTGCGCAAGAACAGTCCATCGCCCAGCTTCATGATGTTAGCCTTGTGTACCGCGGTGACCTTCTTGCGACCCATCTTGACCGCGTAGTCGAACGCGAACTTGGCGATACGTTCTGACTTGGCCGCTGTGATGATCTTTAAGCATTCCACGACTCCTGAAATGGGGGATGGGCACTTATAACATGGATTCTTAATTTTGACAGACTCAAATAAATTAGGTGACGAAACTTCACACACATGGTATATAACAAAATGGCCTCCAAAAGTTAGTTGACATTTTTCAACTTTAGTTGTGACACACCACATTATGATTTAAAATTCTAGTGACCCAAATGTTAATAACAACGTTATATTAGTAGTTCAACAAACATTACATAAAATAAATATTCTTGTGTATCGATTTTATTCAATTTCGAGCGGCAATTGTTGTTTACATCTTTGGCAAATTTAGAAACGCCGGACCTTACACTACCTGCGGTCGTTGAAATATGAGTTAAGAAAATCAGAGAGGCAATTCCCGTAGTTTTAAGAACGTTCGCAATCTAATCATGTAAATGTTCGGTCAAACAGCGAAGTGAAGTGCCACCATGATCTTTAACAGAAACATTGAAGTTTGCAACGTAAAAGACGGTTTTTTTAAAGTTTTTCTACCCATCCTTCAAGACACGTAAATGTAAAATAAGGCCAGTGTCCATTCTTACCGGGCACGCTCTCGTGTTCAAGCGCCGAGTACTCTCCCTCCGTCTGCTCTCTGATGATGATGCAATCGACGTCGCGATGACGACTCTTCACATTGGGCAGTGACTTGACGTGGACCACGTTGGCATAGAGGTCCAGTGCGTTACGGAGCTTCATGTTCAAGGTTTGGAGCTCACCGGTGTGTGAGAAATCAGGGGTTGCGAGGATGCCCTGGAAATATGAATGGTATTGTTGCAAGTAAAGTAGAAAGGAAAAAAAAAAAGAAAGTATGCAGGCATTCTATTCTTGGGTGCATTATAGATTAGGTTGGCCGCGAGAGACTTTAGGTTATAAGGCGAATTTCTTAATAATATAATGTTTTGAACTTTTGACTTTAAGAGAGCATGACCTCTGAGTTTGTTTCGGCATTTCTTCTCAGGGTTCAGTGAGCTACGAAATGCCAGCGCCATCTAGCTTTAAAATATTGACTAACTATTGACGTGTTAAAGCGTCTTAAAATATCTAATTACAGAAATAAACACCATTTTATTGCAATGAAATTGAACGCGATCAGCACTTCTAAACCGTATTCAAGAGCTGCCAGTGTCAATATATTCTACAACAAGGATGACACTGGCAGATCTTCAACGTGGTTCATATGTGCCGATTGCGTTCAGTTTCATTGGCGAAATTCGCTCTTAAACGCACGTCTTGAGCACCGGGGGTAGTCAGCTCCGTTATCACTTCGCTGCATGACTAATATTTTACTACTGTATGTTAGTTATTCACGGATAAGTTGTGCCGATACGGGAGAACATCTATGCTCTTTTTAGAGCAGTAGGTACGATTATAGACTACTTGTCAGCTACTGTTAAAACGAATTTTTTTATGAAAAAATAACGAGAGGTACGACGAGTCTACGACGTCGGGGACAGGGCGATGCGCCTCAAGGGGAGATGGGCAGGACTTCTAGCTAGACGAGGAAATGGCCGATGGAGTAAAGCTGTGGCCGAATGGTGGCCAAGGTTAGGCCAAAGAAAAAGCGCACTGAGTTCTCGATATCGTCAAAGTCGCGGGAATCATCTGGATGAGGGACACACGGAACCGGGAAGTATGGCAGACGAAAGGGGAGACGTGTACCCAGCAGTGGGTGATTCCAGGCTGAAATGATGGTGATGATGACGAGAGGTAACAGGCATTGTTTCTAAATTTGACAGATTTTCTAGTTATTTGTTTCAAGCGGCTGCCCTTATTTCGATTGCCGATCTAGGATCCAATATCATTTTTTTGCTTAATAAAGATAACTAACATCCTTTGACTTACATAACATACATAATCAGTCTATAACGTTCCCACTGCTGGGACACAGGCCTCCTCCCAGTGAGAGGGAGTGGGCTGTAATCCACCATGGGTTGATAGATGTCACATGTCTTCGAATTTTTGGTTCTAGGACACGCCAGTTTCCTCACGATGTTTTCCTTCACCGTTTTGAGAGCAGTGGTGATGGAGTAATTTACACAAAGTAAAGCGCCTGTCTGGGTTCAAACCTACAACCTATACGACTCGTAAGTCGCGGCCGTTACCACTGGGTCATCTGGCTGGGGTACCTTGACTTATATCTTATGAATATGATATTTACCTTGATACAGCACTTGTTCCTAGCGATGGAGTTGACGACATCTTCTAGCGGCGCGCTCAATGTGGGGTTCACTTCGGAGAAGAAGAACGACTCGAAGTCAACTGGGATGTCTGCCGCCTAGCAAACGAATTAATATCACATAGTATATTTTACATGTTGAATGCAGAATTGATAAAAATAATAAAACTGACTCAATAACGACAATACCTAACCTAACCTTGCACTTGCTGTTTTGAGAGCGTCTTGTCTTGAATTTACTCGTAGTTGCTCCGGTTTTCGTCAAGCAAACATCCGGTTAAGGAACCTAATACTTATTGTTGTATTGTTTATGGCGACTACATGGGGTTATATCAGATATGTGGACGGTCATTCCGACATACTGCATGGTAAGTTTCTCATTACTTGACCACATTAGCAATCAGTTTTAAAAAATTTGGAAAATCCAAAAGTACAGGACTCATAATGCTCATTTGATCGTATAAAAAACCATAGATATTTTATAGATATTATATTAGTTCGTTTTTTATTAATTATAAAACTACTTTGCATAAAAGAGCCATTTTCAAAATATAAGTGAAAGGAATATTTTTTTTCGAACGTAAAGACTAATGCTTCGAATTATAAGTCGTGCAATAAATATGTTTAAATAAAGAGAAATTAGACATAACATACCATCACTCTTAAGGCGGCATGCCCGTCGCCGGCAGGGCCGCCGGCATTGTGTGTAGGAGCCTTTATATTCCCAGAAGGGTAAGGCAGATACGTACAATACGCCCGAATTTCGCCAGTTATGGACTTATGGCCCATGTAATAGGGGGCATCATACGCCTGAAACTCTAGGCTTATAGAACGCGTTCGAAAAGAGTTTCGGTATACACAAATTATTATTTCTTTCGAAGTTTCTCACCTTGAAGACCTCCTGTACTGAGTAGACGAGCTCGGGACCGACTCCATCTCCGGGGATCAATGTGCACTTGATGCGTGCCTTCGTCGAACTTGATTGCTACACATTCAATACACGTATTATAGCACTTATTATTATTGTGTTACAGTTCATATTGTTCTACGCGTGTAATAAGTTCGTCCGCGAGTTTCTCGTTTTGGATTAGATTTCGCTGATTGCATTTTGTAACTGGAAGGTATTGCGAAAGACGTAAAGAAATTCGGTGATCACCACCGTACGTTTGATGGCCTATTTTATGGCCAGAATAAAATGAAATATTTGTTGTTTGTATGATATATCAACTGAGCTTCCAAACATGTACCTAAACAAATGTGTTTTTGGGAATATTTACTTTAATGCCTACAGATAGAGTTCAGTTTTCGCAAATATGTTGGTGACTTTTTCAATAGTACTAGTCATTCTGAAATCAACTTAATTTACGCCAATTCTCGTACTTAAAAAACGTTCAAATTCAGGTCGCAATCTCATCTCAGCGACAATCAATGACAAAAACTTGTCAAAAATGTAGGGATATTGATTATATTTTTGACAGATTGAGATTAGAATGCGAACGTTCTTAAAAATACGACAATTGCACCTCAGGAACAAAGTTGAACAAATTGTAACCTTGAATTCAGTACAAGATTCTGAACCCGACTGCGTATAAATTTTACGTAGTTATCAAAAAAAAATCTGCTGTTTCATAGAAAAGTGCAATAACCTACGCGGTCAAAATGTATGAAACAGCATTTTTTTTTAATAACCGACGATAAATTTTGGCGCAGTGGGGTTCAGAATCATGCACTGAATTCATGATAAGTTGCACGTCGATGTCCCTGTCCCCGCTTTAATTGTATATTTATTCCCTGCATCTAACAAATATCATAGTATGTATAAATACGTCTCATTCACGTGTCACAGTCGCGAGACGCAATTAGTACATGCAAATAATAATTAACGAGACTATTCATACTATGAAACAATCGCTAGGATTTACAGCGACTGATATGACTAGTGATAACATTGTGGGGCTAGGTCAAATGGTCGTAGACTTGACACTATCGCCACATGTAAGAGTGCTGAGAACAAATAGCTTACTGCCCTTTGATAAATAAATGCCCATTTTCTCTAACACAAGGCGAAACATAAAAGCGCGTTGTTGTATTTTCAACTTTAGACGGTAAGCCGAGCGTTGCAAATTCAAGGCATCCATTTAAGTGCCCCTAGAATTAGTGAAAACGGGCAATAAAGGAATTGATCGGTTATTTATTTTGATTCATTTACCTTTTACCTATCGTACTTTTATGAAAGACGATTTACTACTGCTCTCTGTGCTCATTCATAAAATAAATATGATTTGAGTTTTATAATAGGTATTTGAATGCTAAAATTTAGTTTACTTACATAGATTTATAAAAAATATTTACGATAAATGGTGGTTGAACAACAGTGGAACAACACAGGCTGAAAATAAATTAATTTACTGTTCTTTGGATTGATTTTTGTAAAACTTTAGTGGGTTGGTATATTTTATTTGTCTTTTGAAGTATTACATATTTGCATTTAAGTACTTATATTTTTCTTTAGAAACTTACCTGATTTAACTAAAACTAGAACTTACTGAACATCCTAGACTTTTCTGAACATTGTCATGTTCTCTTCCAGTCTACCTAGATTCAGCTGAACATCAGTGCATTTTATTGTACACAGCAGTGAATATATACACTACCAGTTATGTTACATGACCCAGGGTTATAGTTAACAATGCGTTGGACAACACAGAGGGACTACAATGTTGCATGCTACACATAAATGCTAATCAGAACTCAGAACCCTTTTAACTGACAGGAAGTTGATGAGACATTAAAAAAAAACCGTTGCATATGTTTCTCCTTAGGTACCTTTGTACTTTTTGGTAGCTAATACTTAATATGTAAATTCTATCAAATAAACACCACAGTTTAACGATAAACTCAACTTTAGAACCGAAATAAATTTAAATGAACCAATGTTTGGTTTGAATTGAACATGCATTTTTTTTTTGTTTTTTTTTTTGTCTGCAGTTAAAGGGTGTTCAACTAAATCTAACATTGAACATAGTTTAGTATAAAACCATGCTACATATAGGACCATCCTATTCTCTAATCATTTGAGCCAATATTGTGTGTGTTTGTTGGTGCCAAAGTGTGTGAAGGTGATTTGTTTCTGTAGGCATTTTGTGTACCAATTTGGTATGTTAAAATTTTCAATTTTGTACAAGGTTACAAACCCGCAAGAGTTAACTTAACACCCGAGCGGCCCCTCCGGACCCCTGCTCTGTTACCGCTCTCACCATCGACGCCTCAGTACCTCGCGCTTACGTCATCCGAACGAAGTCTCAAGTTAACTCTTGCGGGTTGTAAGATGTTTTAGTTATATATATATATTTCTAAAGAATATGCCAAACTAAAATATCCAATAAAATTTTTCAACAAAAATAATAAATTATGAAACCAAAGGAATTTAGATATACCTTTAATAATGTACCCAAAAGAAGGGAAACAAAACTTGAATAAAATCATTTTTGATTTGGAATTCTTGAAAATAAACAGGCAAGGTTTTTGTCTATTTCTTAAAAGAATAGAATGGTATCTTTTAAAACAAAATTAAAAACAATGAAATGGGAGCAGAAGCATGCATTATTGCAATCATTTATAGCTTACGGATCATCAGAAGTCTTACAAGGAACCCTCATACTAAAACTTAAGAAAAAGTGTATATTTTTTGCAATTTTAAAAATAATTTATGTTTCACATGAAAAAAATTTTGATACTTACCATACCAAACTTAAGAGCCAAATAAAATAATTTCTGTGAAACTATCTGTTTCAATTTTGAAAAATAATAAATAGTTGATGTAATTACAAGTAATGAAGCAAGTTTTTATGAAGAAGAACCAAATTAATTAATTCTGAAAAACTAGTGACAATTTTGTATTTTTTTTTTAACAATTTAACCATTGTAACAGATAAGGTGGTCTTGAATACATAAGGCAATGCCTTATCTACCCTACTAGTGCACCTTGTGGTACAAAAAGAAATACAATGAAAAACCTAAAGGAAATTCTACTTGTATAAAAATTAAATGCGGATTGTTGGTTTTTTTTTGTCATATAAGTATCATAATTTTTTTTGTCACAAGGTTTTAACCGGGAAAAGAGTTCCTGGAAGGATTTGGGGGAGGCCTTTGCCCAGCAGTGGGACACTATAGGCTAACAAAAAAAAAAAAAAAAGTTTTAACCACTTGTCAGTCTATGTTCACTGCAGTTGCCATTTTCAAATTTCGAGATAGTTTTGCATACGGACTATTAAGTGGCAAAGGACAAGAAAAATTGGAAAAGTTTCCTGTGCTTTTTATGGAATTTTTGTATACTTATATTGAAATTTGGACAGGACCTATAGAGTCAGCTAGTTACTTAATACAATAATATTGTGCTTGCATCATTACCATAGATAGTGTGGGGTATTAGTAGACAGTTAGTATGCTCACCAGCGTGCTGATACTGTATGGAGCGTAACATACGTTTTGGTCTGCGTTTACCGTTGTAGTGTGGACTCCTTTGTTTGCATGACACATATAGGATCCCTGGGAAAATATTAAGATTAAATTATTATTGCAGCTATGACTAAAGCTCTTAACATTAAAGTCATATTAAATGAACTGGAAAAGTAAGAAGGTTAATTTTGTAACTTTCAGCAAAAGTTTATAAACGGGGCCCTCTGCCCCTCTCAGAGCTCTTTCTAATGAAGTTAAAGTTAAATCCGCCCCTAAGATGACCCACTGACCGTCATTTTCATTAAGAAAATTTAGACGCATATTAAATTGCGGTTAGTACCTAGATATTATTAGCTGGGATCACGTGAGACAGGAAAAATTAAATATTAATACCTACTTAAACACATTTCCATAACAATAACCTGGTAATAACATGATAATGTTATCATGTTCGGCAGTTTAGGTAAAACATGAGTGTTAATAAACAATATGCGAAACGGCAAATCATAACAGAGAAGTTACGAAACAGCCAGGGCACGACATTGGCAACAATTTAGTTATTATACAATCAATTGAATTCGTACTGTACCTGCATCAGGGCACGGCACACATTTCTAGTAAGAAGCGACATCCTCGATTTTTTATAAAACCTTTATGGAAAGGCCTTTTTATTAAAATTATTTTTGGATTCCTACAAAGACGTAACCTAACCTATCACGCGTTCCGTTTCAAGGGAAATGACAGCTCTTCAATTTACATGATTAAAATGCATAGCATACACATCCACATGATTTAAAACTCATTTTTTCATATGTTAAGCACCAAATGATACTTTTGATATTTTTACAATATTACTTATCTATAAAATAATAAATACTGCCTCGTCAAGGTTAATTTCACTAACTTAGAACGAAACGTTGTCATATTAATTAGTTGCAAGTTTAGAAAACCCTTTCGGAGTTGGTAATTAAATTATGTTTGATAAAAATATTAATGCCATGCCGATGCCGTAAGAATAAAAATCGCACCGCACTTGTTTAAAATATTATTAGCATAATCAGACTGTAACACTCCTACATCTGGGACTTAGGCCTTTCTATGAGAGGTAGCGGGCCGTAATTGATCACGCGGGCCCAGTCCGGTTCGTTTTTGGTTCGAGGACATGTCGGTTTTTCTTATAATGGTATTCTTCACCACTGTGTGAGCGGTGTTGATGGAACAAACTACTTACAAAAAGTAAAGCGCGTGCTTAGGTTCGAATTCGAACCCACGACTTACAGCTCGTAAGTCAGAGCCTGTACCACTGGGCCACAACTACTTCCTAAAGTATTAAACACACGCACACGTCATTTATTAACAGTTCTAAGTAATTAAGAGCGAACGAAAATAAATAAAAATTAGTATGAAATGAAACGGAATACTAGCAACCCTGCGTTGAATTATCGAACCAATGCCAAGTGCGAGCGAATTGATTTTTACGTCACCATTCAAGTGGCTGTCACGGCGCAACATTTGAACTCGTCATCTTGAAAATTGAGTGATTTCGGCAAAAAAACTGATGCAGAATGAATGCGACGACTTCGTCGTATATTTAATTGTTTTGTAAGTCCTAGGATATTGTGAATTTTATATCTGCGCCATTTTTAACCTGCTACGTTAAAGCTAAAAGGTCGCACAAGTGTGAAATCGGTGAGTGTTTTTTTAATCCTAAATTTTATTATAATAAGTACATAAGTTTCTGTAAAAATTAGGGTAATGTAAGGATTAGAGTGTTGACTTTTACAAGTATTGGAGCAAATGCCTATATGCGTAGTAATTTTAATTCACAAAACTATTTTAGTCGTGATCTGAGGCCTAACATAAAATGACTTGATAACATTATTAGTGATGAACCTCTCTCTCTGTAACAATGATAATATTCTCCGGTTTATTGGAATAGTAAGATACTTGTTAAATTGTTGATAAGAAGTCGTAGGTCAGTCTAATTGATTATTACGTTTAACGTGGTTTTAATTTAATTATCTATTCAGTTTGCCTATTTATATTTGCATACAAAAGAGTAAAATACGTTCACCCCGAATTTTTAATTGGCTTTGAATTTAAATGAGTTGAATTGCAAATTATCGTAGCAAATTTTTCAGAAGACTGATCGCTACAGCTCTAGCTGCGCCGTATTGAGCGTTTAATTGCGACGCTTAATAATTCGATATACAATAATATTACTTAGATAATATTCATAAGAATAGATACCTAGTTCACAACATACCTACCTACCCATGGCAGGAAGTTATTTCATTTTCCCCGTTTATGGTTTAAAAACAGATTGCAATATCTACATCAATCAATCTTTGATAGCAGTTTATCTCGGCTTTGATTTATATTATCATGTTGTTGATATCTTATCCATTATTTCTTTTACGACTCGACTATGAATGGTTAGGTTAGGTTAGGGAGGGTACCTACCTTATTATGCCTTTTCACTTCGGGTTTTACTACAAGACCCAGGCAAGACCGACGTCACAAGAACCCACCGGTCGCTGCTCTTCCTCGGTGATTTTAATTAGGGGCGTAGGGACTTACGCGATTACGTAGGTAATTAAATCGAGCCTGGTTTGCACCAAAACAAACCCAAACTATTTAAAAACAGTTTGGGTCTGTTTTGGTGCAAATTTTTAACTTGGGTGGTAAAATAATATCCACTTTGGTTAGCGAGCCGAAATAAAAAATACTAAACTTATGCTTTTTTTCAGACGTTCGCATTTCCTTCTTTTCTGGTTTCGGCATGAGCTTATCATTCTCTTGCCTTATCTTAATTTATTTGGAGTCGGCGCAACATGTCTTTCCTACTTCTCTATTAGTCGTCATCTCTCATGAGCTTATAGATAGGTATAGGTACGCGTATATAGTATAAGGTCTAATAAATAAACATTTCTTTCTCACGATAAAGACATTTGAAAACAGTTTTAATAAAAAATCGAAAAACAATGCTCGATCTCTGAATCGAACTGCTGCCTGCTGCGCTTGCGACCGCGAATTTGCGTTGTCATACCCGCATGCTGTGCATACCATTACCAGCATACCTGTTTCTTCTGTTCTGTGCAGCATACCTACCCAAGTGCCTTCCAAAGAGGCGATTAAAACTAAGTATTTGTATCTACAACTTCTTTCAGTTATTAAATAAAATCTCCTTCTTGAACCTGTAAAAAAAATGTTATTTTGACACTTGACACAATTTCTAAGTTTCAAAATTCACATATATTACGTTGTTAACAAGTTTTCATAATACGCGGTCTTGTAATACAAACTAGTACGCCTTTTCACACGATTTGGTGGGCGCATTGTTCCCTTTGCTTAGCAAAAGCAAGAGCAAGAATAAATTGTAAGTAATCTTCTGTCAGAAATCTCCCTATTCTGAATTTCCCACCAAGCCCTCAGGCGGGTATCACATCTCCGCCGCGAAACAGCAGTAGTTCCGCCATAGCTTGTGTTTTACAACAAGCGAAACTGGCTGTTCTAACGCACAGATTGGCACAATACGGTGAAGGAAAACATCGTGAAGAAACCGGTATGTCGTAGAACCAAAAATTCGAACACAAGTGACATCTACCAACCCGCACTGGCCCCGCGTGGTGGATTACGTCCCACTCCCTCTCATAGGTTCTGATATTAAGGAAGTCCTAAAGATTTTTATTTATTCTTTGAGTATTCATCTGAGACGACACGAAGAAGGTACCTGATAGTCCCGATATTTATTCCGTAGGTGGAATAAATATTTTAGGTCTTTAGGGCTTGCTTTATTGAGAGCCGCAATATGTAAGAACGTACAGCCCGATTCAAATTATAAGGGGCCGTCTCCACGAGCGTGAGAATTGCGGCGATAGTCTCGCCCGTGCCATAAAATTTTCGCCGTGCCATCAAATTTTCGCCGCGATGATATCGCCGTGTCGAGACACGTTCTAAGAGAGTGTATAGAAATACGCGGCACGACGATAATATCGGCGCGATTTTCTCGCTCGTGGAAAACCCCTCAAGGGTCGGGACTCGGGACACATTGATCGACGGCGTTCGACGGTTTGTCGATACTAAAAGAGAGCAAAGTAAGGAACGACGTACGCATCCTTTCGCATCGACGGCGACGAACGCGCTCCGGCGGCGATCGACGGCGTTCGACGGTTTGTCCATACAAAAAGTACAAAAAGAGAGCATGTGTGCTCCTTTTCATAACTCTAGAGTTATATTCTATACGTAAAAATAATACAAAAAGTCGTAGAATATGTGGTCCAAAAACGCAGAGTTTCGAAGATATCATGTACCTACTTATCTAAGTTTACAAGTAATTTATTTTCATACAAACCAACCATTCATATTTAAAGCTATAAGAAAATGTAACGTTGTCATATTTCACGTAAGGGTGTTTTATATTATTAGTTATGACCTTGTCGAATTATTTTGTATGAATAATGAAAACAAAAAAAAGATAATTGAAAAATAATTCATATTATGCCAGTTGATTCTTTGATAAGGTCTCATTCATACCCCTATAGAGTTATGGAATATAAAAAAAACATCTTGTATAAATACGTATCCACTTACCAAAGAATAGTAACTTTAGGTATTACGCCCTAACTAGTACCTAAGTACCAACTATTAGATATTCTGTGCTAGTACTTAATTCTGTTAAATCAGTTCCATTCCATTATGCTCGAGATAAATAATGATGTAAGTATCACACTCAGGCAACCTTGAAATTCTGTCAACGATAACAATAATAATGTCTTCGCCTTCAGCGAGTATGTAAAATTATCTAATTGTGCCTTATCTGAAGTCACACAAACATTTTTAATTGTTAGGCAACCTTCTGGTTGAGATAAAGTGCGCACCGAATCGTAACTTGTAAATTGTAACTGTAATGAATGAACATAATTTTATTATCTCCGACACTAAGGGTTTTTTTTTTTTAATAATGATTAAAGCATTTTTTCTCATAAGGACAGATTCTCATAAGGACAGATTCTCAGGAAGACAGATTCTCAAAAAAACGAAAATGGTACAGGTGCACACATAAATTAATAGAAGCAAATATCTCGGACATTGTTTCCACGGAGTTAAGTGACGTTTAAACGCCAAAAATGTGTGGTTAAGCAAACTGTCTCTAATCGCTGCTTAAAGCAACGTTTATGAATAAAGGGGAATAGGGATAAGAAAATCTTAAATTTATCAATTCACTGACAAACAACACAGCCTAAACCGCTGGCTCTTATTTTTTTATTTGAAATAGACTTGCTCTTGCCTCTATAGTCTAGGTCAAAGGTGACAGAGACAAAGTCGACGTTGGTGCGAGCTTATCTAGCTTATCTTACTTAGCTCTAGAAGAAATTAGCAAGGGACAGGTCCAACAGTGGGCTGCAACTGACAGAGTTGATTAAGTATTTCTATGGTCATCATAATATTTATTTTCTTTTTGTTGCAGATTTTCTAAGTCAAAATGGTTATAAACATAGACCAGCCGAAGTTTGACCAGGGGACGTACATTGGTCGAGCAAAACATTTTTTTATGCTCACCAACCCACTGAACGTGTTTGCTACAGAAAAACAGTTAAATGATGCAAAGCAAATCGTCGAGACGTTCAGGTGTGTTCATCGTCTGTGCTAATCCTTATCCTTACATCTAAAGCCGGGTCCAGACGAGTGTAACGTGTAATGTAATCCACCGTGTAATGTAACACGAATTCTACGTGTGGACGGCACTACGAGCATTACATGTAACGCTCGCGCGGCGCTCGGGGTTGATCCATCGGCTGTCGGTTTTTCGCGCGAACACAAAGGCGCTCGCAGTGCTCGTTTGGACACAATTCGCTTTGCGTTCGTGTGCCGTCCACACTGTTGACGCTAAATTACACGTAATCTTACATTACACGTTACACTCGTCTGGACCCGGCTTAAAATAAAAATCAATGTATGTTTGTCCTCTATGCGTTCCGAACCCATTGGTCAGATTGTGATGAAACTTTGGTAGGGTGTACTGGGGACGTCCGTGAGGGTTCCTAATTATTAAAACATGGGAAAAAATAACAAAAAAAAAAATCTGAGGCGGTACAAAGTTCGCCGGGTCAGCTAGTTATCTATACATATAAGTACATAAAAAATTATGTACGCGCATAACTCCCGAATGACTGCACCAAATTGGATAATTCTTTTTTTTGTGTTCGTTATTGCCAGGACATAATTTAATGTTTGTATGAAAGAAAATTTCGGAAATTCGAGAAAAAAATTGCACCCGTGCGAAGCTGGGGCGGGCCGCTACCGCTAGTAAGCTATAATAAAACAAAAAACTTTTTAACAAAAAAAAAACCGACTTCCAAAAAAAACACTACAAAGTGAGAAATAACGTTAATTTCGGAAGTCGGTGTCTTTGGATCTGTATTTTAGTTTTTTTGCCACCGACTTCATGGTTTGAATAGGTCAAATCTGTTCCAAAACCGAATCGGGGCACCCTCGATTTCACGTAGTATTTTGGCTGCTTGCCCTAGAGTCTATTTAAAAACCGGAGGCGCGAAGGTAGAGCAACCCCCGCCCGCTGTAACAAAGCATAGGCACCCGTCGCCGGAGGCGACCAGCAAGCCGAAGCTGCGGAGGTGAGCATGGGTGCATATCCTTTAAGTAAGGGCGGAGGGGTTACACTTCCCGCAGCGCCGGAGATGATGCAGAAGCAACTTTAAAGAGTTTTGAGGTTAGGTTACAATAAGTCCCCCAGTGGTGGCCAAACATGTGGACATCGGGAATAATCGCTATCTTTGGTTTCCTAAAACTCTATTCTCTATTTATTAGTTTGGTTTACGCAGCGAACGCCAGTAAAGCTCCCAGGCGGCATAATTTTTTTCCGACATCTTCCAGAACCATAATTCAGCCAATTTACACAAAACCTTAATGAATTATACACCTAACCCTTCCTGATGAATTACGCCGTTCATTGGTAAAAACCGTATGAAAATCCGATCGATAGTTTTTGAGTTTATCGTGTTGTACGCGAATGAAGAGCAAAATCCAATGGGGAACCGGTATCTTAGTTTGGGACATCCCTTTCGATGCCCAAAAAGACTGGCGACCATTAAATGATACTTACATCATCATCTGCCTAGCCTTTTCCCAACCATGTTGGGGTCAGCTTCCAGTCTAACCGGATGCAGCTGAATACGGGTATTTTACATGGATCGACTGCCTATCTGACCTCCACAACCCAGTTACTGGGTAATGCGATAACTCCTTGGTAAGACTGGTTGTCAGACTTTCGGGCTTCTGACTACCCGTATCGACTGTCAAATCTACGAATGACAGCCGGGACCAACGGCTTAACGTGCTGTCCGAGGCACGGAGGGGTCTCGGTATGTAAAGATAAGAAAGCGTAACTTAACCTGATCGATCGGCCTGTGCGGCTGTTATTATTTAGCCACGAGCCTCTCGAGCCCGAAAATGATACTTACAATGTATTTTAATTACCTACATATTTCTGCCTCGTTGGTCTTTTTTTATTTTTTGGTGCGTGGTGGAAATCGTCATGGACTGCCTCCATCGTGGTGGTGACAGAGGGATATGATACCGGACTCTTACCGGCTAAAACCATCGCGGTGTTCCACCTGTACTTATGGCCGGGGGTGCTGTATTCGCATAAGCATTCACCGCTCCAAAATTCTTGCAGACGGTCGGGATCGAACTCAGGACTCTTCACACCACCGACCGCTTCGATCACACTACGCCACCGTGCTTGCTTAGTCTAGTGGTTGCAAGCGCTACTGCTGAGTATGATGGTTCGATTCCCAGGTCAGGCAAAGTGGTATTGGTTTTTCCATTAGGAATTATTCAGTAAAAGAAAGAAAAATTGTTTATCACAGAACAGTTAAATATCTGTTCTGTTTTGTTTATTCTGCATAAACAAAACGCACATTACAAATTAAAAAAAAATAAGCAAAAAGAAATAAAAATATACACATACAACGTAGTCAAGAGCCTCGTACTTAAGTGTAAAAAATGTTGACAATTTTGTCCACTGCTTGAGTAACTGCCTGCACCCTAATTGCGTAACACACTATCAATCGGAATCAGAATCATTTTGAAGCAAATTGCTAATCCATTGCTTCATAAGGTCGAAAAATTTGTCTGCTCAACACTTAAATAACGCAATGAATGTTGTTCAACTGTCAAAATGAAACCGATTCCGATTGATAATGTGTTACGCAATTGCCCCGCTGGCCACGAACTTAGCGGCAGCTTGGCGCGCGGGGGCGGCGAGCGGCAAAAACAAATAATGTACAAAAATGTATGAACCATAGCCACGACGTACCGCTCGCAGCGTCAACGCTAGACAAAAGAAACCGCTCCGCTTGCCGCTAAGCCAAAAGTCGTGGCCGGGCGGTTACAGCCTTTTTTTTTTGATGGGAAATCATCAAATGACCCCTCCCGCTCTGGGTGGAGCGGAAGGGAGTGTCAGACTCCTACTGACTAAAACCCACCCGTGTTCCTTGTTCCTTCCTTAGCCCTTTATATTCCGGGGCAGCGGTAACCCTTTCGGACAATCCCGCTACCCGGACATTCCCACAGCCTGGAGTGTGGATTTATGCCCGGTTGATGTCAATAGGCTCGTCCCTCTGTTACAGGGACTTGGTGATTACAGGCATGATGTTATGTGTGTGTGTGTTATTTCTAATAACAATCCGATCATTATGTTAATAAAATATTTCATTAAACTTAATGATAAGTTTGTAAACGATATAATTGTGTTTAGCAAAACAATCGCGATAGCGCCTCGCGTTTGAACTTTGTTTAAAAAATATTAACTTGTCTCAATTCTATAGAAGCTGATAAACTAAATTAATATCTGTTTGACTGTACCTGAACTGATTTATTTATAGTTATTGAAGATATTCATTTATTTAAATCATCACCATCGCCAACAACCAGTGCTGGGGCTCTGTCTCGCATAGAGTCGTAGCACTAAGTTGAGCGGTGACCGTTTTGCGTGGATGTAACGCATATTTTCCTCAACTACTTACTCATAGTTCTTTTTTGTGTTTGTGTTCTTTTTCTGCGTCATGTTTACTTACCGCAAATAAATAAATACATTTTTATTTTCTTTCATTCTCTTGCCCTTGTCCCAATTTATTTGGGGTCGGCGCAACATGTCTTTCTCCATGCCTATTTCAATACATCTACGTCTCGGTAGTCACCCCCCTTTTTAGCAATACCATCTTCTTCACACAAGCCATCCATCGTTTTTTTCTTCGCTGGAATAGCCGGTCTTCCCCTACTCTTATATCTTTCCTCACGTAGTTTATTTAAACATCATAAAATGTTGGTATTCAGCTGCATCCAGTTAGACTGGAAGCCGACCCCAACATAGTTGGAAAAAGGCTAGGCAGGTGATGATCATTTTCATGACAGCCATCACTACGGCCGTTAAGTACGGCCACCGCTCTTGTAAGAAACTTTAGCTCAAGAGTGGTTTTAGAATAACGCCAGGTTCCTCCCTCATAATGTTTTCTTTCACCGTTTTTAGGGTTCCGTACCAAAATGGTAAAAAGGAACCCTTATGGTGCGATTCAGTCTGTCTGTCTATCTGTCCGTCTGTCCCAGCAGGATTTCTCAAGAACTACTAATGCTATCAACTTGAAATTTGGAATAGTTTTAGATGATGTTTGCCCAACTATTTTGCAAATTATAAAAAAATAAAAATACATAGGTACATTTTTTTTTGCAACAGGGACTTAAAGGGTGTCTGAAAATTTCGAAGTGGGGCTACTTGGGCATGTAGGGTATCATATGAAAGAGCGCAGTTTGCACATTCTCAAACATTTTTTTCTTTTTTTTAGGCCGCACAGTTTTCGACTTTTGATGAAAAATGTAAAAAAAATACCGTTCCCCCTTATCTCCAAAGTTTGCATACAGAAAAACCTAAAATTATTCTATGTGATAGAAGTGTATATAAAGATTTCAGGAAAAATAAAACGATGTCTCTAAATAGCACACTTTTTCAGAAACCATTAACAAAAGTTACATTAGTTCCACTATCGGTCACGAGATGGCGCTGACCTAAAACTGCAATATTCTACACCACAACGCGCAGTGTTAATATTCTCTGACGAATATAGGCCTCGCCGATGAAAATTTAAAAACATATTATTATGATGGTACGGAACTCTCGGTGCGCGAGTCCGACTCGCTCTTGTCCGGTTTTAGAGTCTGCAGTGCCAATGAATTATCCTCAATTTCTCTCCCAGTATTACCCTAGCTGCTCTTGCTAATTCTGAGGCGATGTTATGTATCCACACGTAGTACATCAAAACACAAGCACAGCTGACGATGATTGTGGCCCTGGGTTTGATTCCCAGGTAAGACAAAATGTTGTTGGGTTTTTCCATGAGCAATTGTTCCCGGTTGTTGGCAATAAGGTTACCGCCTTTTCATAGGACTTAAAAAAAACATTAACTATCGAAATGTGGGTGTCATTTCGATCTAATTTCGACAAACGTAAAGTTATTAAATACAAAATTGATTAATTACACTGGGTTTTAACGTCAGTTTTTTGTAATTTAAACTTTAGCAACGTCGGAATAAAGTCCGAAATTAAAAAAAAACGACTCGATTGTTTAAACCTGGATCTAAAGATAAACCTTGTTTTGTAATATAGCCGAAAGAAGTTCCAAACCTAAACTCGTGTTTTTTTTTCATGTTAACAGGAAAACAAAAAAAATGCCTCCCGGTTATGACGAGGAAAAACTATGGGCGGCTAAGTATCTATACGACAGTGCATTCCATCCCGACACTGGTGAGAAGATGATCAGTATTGGACGCATGTCTGCGCAGGCGCCTATGAACACTATCATCACTGGATGTGAGTACTTAACTGACTATCCATACGAATATTATAAAATAAATGCGAATAACTCATAGTTTGTCTGTAAAAATGTTCACGTCTTATCGGCTGAACTTTACTTAGATTCAATTTTCACACAAATCATGGGCACACTTTTTGACCGCATAGGTCGCATTGCAGTTTGCACTTTTTGCACTACACTACACACATTGCTCTTTTCTATGAAACAGTTGATTTTTTTTTTTAATAACTGATTAAAAAGTTCTACGCTATAGAGGGGGTCTAGGATCATGTGCTGAATTCATGGTTTCAGTTGGCGCAATAGGGATGACGACTAACTTTTTTTTCTTCTTCTATCAGGTAGGTTATTAAAAAGTATTGAGCACGTATTTTTTCTTTTTTCATATAATCAAAACATTACAGAGGTACCTATATGATTTGATTTGAAATGTCGCATGACGTCACGTTTTGGTACAATTTTTACCTAAACATGACGTCACGAGCCCCCACTCCCAAACTTTGACACGCTTTATCTTTGTAATTTTTTGGTTGATTGACACAAGGTGTCCATTATTTTTTGATAATCTGACGGACTAAATAGAATTTCGTTTACTTTACCCCGTCGTCATCCCTATTAAACCACCCTGCCACCCTGTATAGAGCAATTAAATCTTCTTCTTCCATCGCTTAATCCCAGTTCTATCTGGGGTCGGGTCTTCTTGTACAGCGGCCCCAGGCGGGTCCTGGCTTGTCATAGGAGTTAGGTTCTGCGCTTTCAACTCCCTCTTGATACTGGATACTAGACCACCATGTTGCGGGCCGGGGTCTTCCTCTTCCCAGGCGATTCATAGGGATATTCAGGACTGTTTTTACTGAGAAACTGTCATCTCTTCTCATTACGTAGCCGTACCATCTATGCCAGTATAGAGCATTTAAATATAATTTTTATTTATTTTCCAGGCATGATAACGTTCTACAAAACAAACAAAGCCATTATATTCTGGCAGTGGTGCAATCAAACATTCAACGCTATTGTAAATTATTCTAATCGAGCCGGCGACGCAGTTATCACCCCAACGTAAGTACTTCAGTTATTATACAGGTTGTAATTTTAATCACCGTTTTCCTCTTAAGGGGTCATTGTACTCATCATTATGATCAACTTTTACTAAGGGACAAACCCTGAAATCTTTAAAAAAAATCAGCTGTTCCCTACATTTGACGAATTATGCGAACATAAATGTAGGGAACAGCTGATTTTTTTTCGCGTTTCATGTTAGGTCCCATAGTAAAAGTTGATCATAATGATGAGTACAATGACCCCTTAAGAGGAAAACGGTGATTAAAATTACACCCTGTATAGTATTTTTATCTCACGAAGCGACGCGCGCTTTACATGTGGTAACCAAGTGTTTTGTACACTTGGTTACACGCTGTGAATGTGTGCGTGAAGACGAGACAAACGCATTCCCCATAACTTGGGAGATATGGAAATGTTTTTAAATTGAGCTTTTTTTTTTGAGCTCACGTTTAGAGAGTCATTAACTAGAGCATTTCTAAAATGTGAATTCCTAAATGTGAATTTAGGGTTACGAAACTTGATTAAAAACAAATATTGCAGGCAATAAAATAGCATAAGTAGTAACAAAACCGATTTTTGTGTTTTTACAGGCAATTAATAGCGTCTTATTGTGCGGCGTGCGGAGGTGCCTTGGGCACTGCCCTGTATCTCAACAGTAAAGTTAAGGTAAGAATCCCTCTTCATGCAAAACAACCATATTCGCTAAAGGCATTTTAAAAGTAATTTTTTTTTGCATAACGTTGAATTTGTCTTAAAACTTTTGATTTTCGTACCATTTTGCAAAAAATATCGTGATTGAAAGATTCCTCTATGTTAGAATTTTTTTTCCTGAAAAATCTCGACCATTTTTCTTACGTAGGTAATGATATCAGGAAGTGCGATAATTTGCACTCGGATTTTAATATTTACTGCTTTTACCCAATCACAACAATCCAATGCTTTTCTGTTCTGTGGCCAGTACCCTAACTGCGTAAGACCCTATCTATAATCTCAATCTAAATAATTTATTTTGAATCGTATTTCTAATAATCTATTGCTTTATCTTTTCGAAAAATTTGTATGCTCAACAACGTAAATAACGCAATGAATGTTGTTGAACTGTCAAAATGAAAGCCGTCTACTGATAGTGAGTTACGCAATTACCCCGCAGGTGTATTTTATTATCCGAACGATAGGCTATCGCGTATTTTTCCAACGTTATCTTCTATTTCGGTAGTGTCAACACTTCCACTAATTATTTATCAGGTATTTATTATAAACGTCATAGAGGTGTGTCGTGTCGTGTCGGAAAAACCGTAAGATAACGAACTGTTTACATTGGAAAACACGCCTCATAGTGTTTAGATTTTTTGTCACGCGCCTTCGAGATCTGACAGATGGTTCTAGGCAGAGTTGGGCGTAATCAACTACTTTTGTAATCGGATTAATAATCTGATTGAAAGTAATCATGAATACATCAATCATGATTACTTTTAATCTTGATTACTTTCAATCATGACTACATTTGTAATCATTAGTTTTGATTACAATAGTCAGTAATCTTAATTACATGGGTAGATTTGATTAATTTTTTAAGCATATTTTTAATAAATGCGGTTCTATATTCAATCAGTATGTATCTTGTATGTCTGCGTTTTTCTAAAAACTTCTGATCCAATTTGGATGTCATGGACGTTTTGTACTCTTTCGTTATTTAAATCCTTAAGTAAATTCGAAAATAAATCACACCTCTAAAAAAAAAAAAATATAACACACCTCTTCCGTCATCGGGTCCTGTCGAAAGACTTTTCTCATAGGCGACCATGACCAATTTACCTAAATCACACAGACTTTCGGATGAGATGTTTGAAAAGAGGGTGCTTTTAAAATCTAATTTAAGCCACACATGGCCAACGATGAAATACCTGGGTCTCGTCCTCGACAGCCGGTGGAACTTCGTCGAACATTTTCGACGTTTGGCCCCCAAACTGGAACGGACCGGGGCCGCCTTCAAGCGGCTCTTGCCCAACCTGAGGGGGCCAAACGCCTCCTGCCGGAGGCTTTACGCGGGGGTCGTGCGGTCCATGGCCCTATATGGGGCCCCGGTGTGGGCGCGTTCACTGCGGCTGCGAGCCGCCCACTACCTGAACGCGCCCCAAAAGGTGGTAGCCGTAAGGCTAATCCGGGGCTACCGCACGATCTCGGGCGAGGCGGCAAGCCTCCTTGCCGGAATGCCGCCATGGGATCTGGAGGCGATAGTCCTCGCGCGCCTGTATGAGTGGCGCGCAGAGGCACTACGCCGGGGGGAAACTCCGCTTCCGCGGCAAATAGCGGCGGAGCGGACGGACCTCCGGCGCGATGTCATGGTGGCATGGAAAGAGCGACTTTCGCAACCCAGCGCAGGGCACGCCACGATAGTGGCGATAAGACCCCTCTTTGAGGAGTGGCTAGAGAGGCGTCACGGCGTTCTCACCTACCGCCTGACGCAGGTCCTCACCGGACACGGATGTTTCGGGAGGTTCCTGCACATCATCAGGCGGGAGGAGACGCCCGGGTGTCACCATTGCGAGGATCGCCCAGAGGACACGGTGGAGCATACGGTGGAGGTCTGCCCCGCTTGGGCGGAGCACCGCCGTGTCCTCGTAGAGGCGATCGGCAACGGCGGCGACCTCTCGCGTCCGACCCTGGTTCAAGCCATGGTCCGGGGCGAGAGGGAGTGGGAGGCGGTCACCTCCTTCTGCGAAGCAGTCATGCTAGCGAAGGAGGTGGCGGGACGGCTCAGGGAGAGAGTCGCACGCCTCAGCCGCCGCGGGAGACGCTACGGCCGTCGGGAGCCGCGTGACGATTCCCGGCCACCGTAGGCGCGGGCCTGCGGACGGAGAGTAATGGGTAGCTCTCCGTCCGATCAGGACCAGGCCCGTGCCTGACGGCGCGTATGTGTTCCACGCGCGCCTCAAAGAGATGTCAGCATAAAGGAAGGGGCCCGCCAGGGCCGAAGCCTGCCGGGGTAGCGGGATCGTCCGAAAGGGTTACCGCTGCCCCGGAACATAAAGGGCTAAGGAAGGAACACGGGTGGGTTTTAGTCAGTAAGAGTCTGACACTCCCTTCCGCTCCACCCAGAACGGGAGGAGTCATTAGATGATTTCCCAACCACAAAAAAAAAAAAAAAAAAAAAAAAAAGCCACACATGGCACACATAAAAATAATTCTTTGTTAATGATTTTATTTTTCGAATTCCTAAATGTAGTTAGTATGCATCAATCAAAAAAGTAAAAGAACCGATAAAACATCGCACGAACAACATCAGCTCCGCGTAAAAAATTCACGAAAATTCGACGCGTTGAGTTACGTACGCGGAAAGGTTATCAGTGGAATTGTGCAGTGCCAAATCACCTGGAAAAGTGTGCGCAAGTGCCTACCTCCACGGGTTTAAGAGCAGGACCCCCGCAACTTCAGCAGCGGATATCTCACCACAGGTCAGTGGAGTCGTACTACAAACGATACACCAGAGAGACGCGGCAGAGGCCTATCCAGCAACATCAAGACCAGGAAATTCGGAGCAGCGGTCTGGGATTTATTAAGGTGCGAAAATACGCCAAAACACGTGGTTTTTAGTGGAAAACAACCTCACTTTTGACCCCACGTGTTTCTAAACCACAAGGCGTGACGTACAGCCAGTCATCCCAGCCCTTACTGGAGACTTCGAAGCCGGCCGAGGAATCTGCCTGCAGACCAGACGTCAGGGTGACGACTCCACAGCTCAGCACGAGGTAAACCCTGAGGGAACTCCTAAACCCCTTGTCCTACCCCCCCCGAGTTTGGGCTCATCCGACTCGGGACCCTGAGCCCTTCCCCCCCGCTTCGTTCCATAATACCCCCCCCAAATTACCCCCCCCCCCCCCCTCCTTCCTTATAACCCCTTTCTGAGACCCGAGTAAGGGTATCGCTCCCCCTTCACTAACCGCTTGCCCCGCTCGTTGCTCCCCCCCCCCTCAAAATACCTCACCCCCTCACCCTAAAACATCTTCCCACGAAACCTCCCCCCAACCCTCCCCCTCGCCCCTCAATCAACTCCCCACGAAAACCTCCTCCCCCCCACCCCTCGGGGCTACCTCACCCCCCCGCAGCCTAACTTCTACCCCGTTGGAGCTAGGAAACCGTGCTTGGGCTCATTTTGAAGGGCGCAAAACGCTCTTTAATTTGGCCCCGCCAGAAATTGAAATTAGCACACCGTATCACCATCTACGCAGTCACGCCAGAGAATTCCACTGAAGACCACCACCAGCGTGCACACAGGGCTCAGAACACCCGAGCCCCGAGCAGTTATCGGACTCCTCACCGGACAGCAGACCATCAGCACCATCAACGGATCATCCATCATCCGTGAGTCCATCTTAACATAGAAAAAAAAAAAAAAAAAAAAAAAAAAAAAAAAAAAAAAAAAAAAAAAAAAAAAAAAAAAAAACGTTTATTCAAAAAACAATAGGCATAGTAAGAAAGTAACATCACACTATACAAACAACGTTAACATTAGTTTAATTTAATCTAACCCAACTTAACCCTAACCTAAACTAACCCTAACCCAAACTAACCATAACCAAACCTAACCCTAACCTTACAAATAGCAGTAACATAATCATAACCTAAACCAGAAACTTCCACCACCCACAAAGATGACTTCCAACCAGCCCACTACATCCCGCAAAATGACCACGGAGGCCGTAAAAGCCCCGAAATCCCTCAGGGAGAAAGTTTTAAAGAATACGGCAAAGTCTGTGGTCTCGGAGAAGTCGGCGCGTCCTTCACAAAGGTCTCAGGCGCCGAGGGCAGTGTCGGAACCGGATGCCACGAGCATGATTCCGCCGCTGCCTTCGGCGCCTGAGACGTCTCAGACGGACGACCGCAGGAGAGTATCCGAAGTCATGATACATTGGGAGCAATGTGGCATTTCCCCCCCACACCAGATCATCTCGGACGAGGAAAGCTCGGTGGCCTCGACAGTGAGTCAGGCCGACCGTCCCGGGAGCGGACGGCCGAGTCTTCTTTATAGAACGCCGAGAAGGGGCACAGGGGTGGAGATGGACCTTGCCACCAGAGAAGCAAATGATCTGCTTCAGAAAGGGAAGGAAGCACTGGAGGCTGCCAGCAACATGAAGAAGGAGTGTAAAGTCACAGCCCATGAGTGCCTGCAGGGTCTGTACGAGACGGCCCTTTCACTGGCAGACTCGAGGGCTCGATACAAGTACAACCTCGAGAAGGAGCGCTCTCGACACGCACAAGAGCTTGTGCGCGTCGAGAGAGCTCACACTCGAGAGTTGATGAACATGAAAGTTGAGCTCTCCCTTGTGCGTACGGACGCCTCGGAGACTCTGAAGGAGGCGAAAGGGATCCGAGAATGGCTGGGTCACGAAACCCTTGAGGCCTTCAAGGGCATCAAGGAGGTGAAAAACGAGGTTGCAACCGCGAGTCTTAAGAACCTAAAGGAGCACGAGAGGACTAGGCAGGAAAGTGCAAGAGCCCCGGGGGATCCCAAGTGGGAGACAATGGGGGCCAGCCTGTCACGCCTTGACACGAATATAACCAGCGTGTCCAACCAGCTCGACGTGCTCCGGCAGGCCCTAGAAAAACTCAAAGCGGACCTCACTCAGCCAATTCACAAGAGCATGGACCCGGACCCGAGTAGCCGGGACACGGACCTCCTACTCACCAGCGAAGTGTTCGAGAAGACCATAGAGGCAATGAAAGAACAACTACAGGCAATCGCCAATAAGCCTGTACCGTCTCCCCCACCACCACACCCACCCATAAACATCACCAACCACCTCAAACCTATCGCAGAAAGGCTGGAGATAGTCTCGGCAGACCTTCGCGTACTGCGCGATAAAGAGCCTCCAATCCAGGTGCCCCCGGCGCTAAATCTGGAGGCGGAACTCGCAGTAGGTGAGGTCAAAAAGACGCTCCAGGACATCCAAAAGGGGGTAGCGGACCTGGGCAAAGTGGACAGACCAACGCAGCAGCAGCAGGGCCCCAAAACCTTTGCCCAGGTCGCCAGTACACCCAAGCCCCCGAAACTACCCACACAACCCAACCACACCCTGATCGTCTCGTCTACGAATCCCCAGCACACTGGGGACAACGTGATCGAGAGGATCAGGACCGCCTTGGACCTCAAAACAAGCGGAGCTCGAGTCGACACAGTTCGCAAAGCGCGGAACCAGAAAGTGGTCCTGAGGTGCGCCAGCAAGACGGACTTGAACATAATTAAGGGCCAAGTTCAGTCGAACGCAGGGCTTAAGGTCCAGGAGCCAAAACCCTTAAATCCCCTCGTTTGCATCAAGGGAGTGCTGTCCAGCTACAGCGACGGGGAGATCGTCGATCTCCTCAAGGCGCAGAATAAACACCTACTGCAAAACGTCGCTGTAGATGGGCAGACTCTAAGGGTGCGCTATAGGAAGCGTGCAAGGAACCCCCATGAGTGCCACCCTGTACTGGAGCTCTCCCCGGAGCTCTGGAAATGCTACACGCTGGCGCAAAAAGTACACGTGGGCATCAAGCGATGCTCGATTGAGGACCAGTCACCCCTCGTACAGTGCACAAAGTGCCTTGGATATGGACATAACAAGTCCATATGCAAGGCCGCAAAAGAACTCTGCAGCTATTGCGGTGGAGAGCACAACATAAGGGACTGCCTCACAAGAGCCGACGGCAAACTGCCCACTTGCGTAAACTGCAAGATAGCACACAGGGCGGACAGCGGCCTGGCACACACAGCGTTCAGCGAAGACTGCCAGGAACGCCAAAAATGGGATGGTATAGCGAGGTCGCGCGTTTCCTATTGCTAAGGGCGACCACGAGAACACACAAACCAGCCAACCGGTCACCCCTGAATACGCAACAAGACCGACAGCAAGATTGAAATTCATCCAAGCCAATCTCCAGCGCTCCAAGCTGGCCACAGAAGAACTTCACTTGGCGGCTCAAGCAAAGGGAGTTTCAGTAGCACTTGTTCAAGAGCCCTATGTAGGAAGAACAGGTGTGATGAAACAAAGCCCCGGCACGCAAGTCATCCAGTGTAGCCTCAATCGCCAGAAACCAGTAAAGGCGGCGATCGTTGTGTTCGGGAACAACTTGGAGGTCATTCACGACCCCCAGCTTGTGACCGAGAACATTGCCGCCGTCTTGCTGAAGGCGGGACAGCTCAGCTTTGGGGTGCTATCGGTCTATTTTGAGGGTGACCAGGAAATCGAACCCTACCTTTCCGAGACACACAACACTATACAAAAGTTACGCACAAATAACATCCTGGTGGGAGGAGACGTAAACGCCTGGAGCCAGTGGTGGGGAAGCGTTTCCGAAAACCATCGTGGGGCGGCGTACAATGCATTCCTTAATGAGCGGGATCTCCACATCCTGAATATGGGCCAAACGCCGACGTTCGAGACCTATAGAGGAGACAGGTGCTGCACGAGCATCGTTGATGTGACTGCATGCAGCTTGTCACTGTTGGGCAAGGTGGAGGAGTGGCGTGTAGAAAGAGGTCTAACAACTTCAGACCACAATGCTATTACTTTCTCGATGCGCTTAGAAAAAGCCTTGGAACCCTTAAGGCCAATCTCGACGCGCATCTACAACACCAAGAAAGCAAAGTGGTCCGACTTCAACACACACTTCAAAACCAGCCTGGCGGCCACGGACATCACGACCACCAGAGTCTCGGACGTCTCCAGTCCTGAGGATTTGGAGACGATCATCACCTTGTACACACAAAACATCCACCGCTCATGTGAGGAAGCGATCCCTAAACTGGGGTCGCCCAAACGCGACGCCAAACCCCCATGGTGGACTCCTTCTCTAGACCGTCTCAAAAGAGATGCGATGACGAAGAAGAGAAGGATCCGAAATGCAGCCGCAAGCCGGAGACAGTTCACCATCCAGGAGTATATAACATCAAAACAAGCATATACAACAGCAGCAGCAGAAGCAGCCACTGCCAATTGGAAGGAGTTCTGCTCGAAGCAGGACCGAGAGAGCATGTGGGACGGCATCTACAGGGTATTAAGGAAGACAGCCAGAAGACAGAATGACGCGCTCCTGAGGAACACCGCAGGCGAGACGCTCAGCCCAGAGCAATCCGCGGATCTTCTGGCAAAAACCTTTTACCCCGACGACTCGACGGATGCCGAACAGCCATACCACATGAACCTGAGAAGGCTAGCGGAAGACAAGAACCCTCAAGGTCTGTCTGCTGATGACCCGCCCTTTACGACCGCGGAGCTGGAAATGGTTCTCCAGAACCAAAATCCGAAAAAAGCCCCCGGTCCTGACGGGTTAACAGCGGACATCTGCACAGCGGCAATAAACTGCGATAGGGAAGTGTTCTTAGCGATAGCAAACAGGTGCCTGTCGCTGTCCCACTTCCCGAAGCAGTGGAAGGTCGCCCACGTGTGCATTCTCCGCAAGCCAGGAAAGGACGACTATACCAGCCCAAAGTCGTACAGGCCAATAGGCCTGCTCTCGGTTCTAGGAAAGATCGTCGAGAAGCTCCTAGTCGGCAGACTACAGTGGCACTTCCTGCCAACACTTAACACAAATCAGTACGGGTTCATGCCGCAGCGCGGCACCGAAGACGCCCTCTATGCTCTGATAGGCCACCTACGAGCCGAAATCAAAGCCAAAAAGATCGTGCTTTTGATATCATTAGACATAGAGGGGGCCTTCGATAACGCGTGGTGGCCAGCACTCAAAAGACAGATGGTGGTTAAGAACTGTCCTAAAAACATCTACGCTCTCGTCGCCTCATACCTGGAAGACCGGAACATCAGGGTCAACTACGCCAGAGCGACTAGCGAGAAGGGTACCACGAAAGGATGCGTCCAGGGCTCAATTGCCGGACCGACGTTTTGGAACCTTATCCTAGACTCACTCCTGCAGAAGATGGCGAGTATGGGGGTATACTGCCAAGCCTTCGCAGACGACGTTGTCCTAGTTTTCTCGGACCACAAAGCCGGCCCCTTGCAGCAATCAGCCAATAGCACGCTAGACATTGTATCGGAATGGGGCGTCCAAAACAAGCTACGTTTCGCCGCGCACAAGACCAACGCGATGGTGTTAACGAGAAAGCTTAAGTACGACGTTCCGATACTCCATATGTCAGGCACACGGCTGAACCTAGTCGGAGAGGTCAAGCTGCTAGGTCTCACAATAGACTCCAAACTCACCTTCAACGCACACGTGTCTGCGATCTGTAAAAAGGCTGCAGACATCTACAAGCAGCTGGCATGCGCGGCAAAGGTGACTTGGGGACTAAACGGAGAGATAATTAGGACAATATACGTGTCGGTGATAGAGCCCATCGTGATGTACGCAGCGAGTGCGTGGGCTCCCGCAGCTGAGAAACTGATGACAAGGAAGCAGTTTGACTCACTGCAGAGGGGCTTCGCGCAGAAGATCTGCAAAGCGTACCGCACGGTGTCTCTGACATCGGCACTCATCCTGTCAGGCCAACTCCCCTTAGACCTCCGGGTAATCGAGGCGGCAACCCTGTTCAAGATCAAGAAGGGTCATTCCAAAGAGTTCATACCGCCAGGCCGTGAGCTGGAGTGCGACGTGCACTACTCCAAAAATCCTCACCCAGCACAACTCACAACAACGGAGTATGTGCGCCTGGAGGACTTGACTCCCGAAACCCTGGAAACCCACCGAGTGATCGGTCCCCAAATATACACCGATGGCAGCAAGATAGAGGGGAAAGTCGGCGCTGCCCTAACTTGGTGGGAAAACGGGAAGGAGTCCAAGTACGGTACCTTCGGATTGGAGCCTCACAACACTGTCTTCCAATCGGAAATGTACGCTCTCTTCAGAGCTGTCGAGATGGTGAGAGAATCCAGGGCGGCCTCCGTAGGCATCTTAAGTGACTCAAGATCGTCACTGGAACTGCTGAGGAGACCGTCTGTCACTCACCACTTGGCAATCCAAATTAAGAGAAGCGTCCGAGAGATCAGAGAGGAAGGCAGAGAGGTGAGGCTCTTTTGGCTCAGGGCCCACGTAGGAACAGCCGGGAATGAGAGAGCGGACGAGCTGGCCAAGGAGGCAGCTCTAAACAAAGAGACAGCAGACTACAGCAAGGTCCCCGTATCGTTCGTGAGGAAGAAGATACGGGAGGAGACTATAAGGAAGTGGCAAGCGCGATACGAGTCCTCGAGCACAGGAGCGGTCACAAAAGTGTTCTTCCCAAACGTCCTAGCGGCGAAAAGAACACTCAGAGACGCAGTTCTCACACCGGTCCACGTGCAAGTCCTAACAGGACATGGAGGATTCTCAGCGTATCTCCACCGTTTCCATCTTAAAGATAGTCCCTCGTGCGTCTGCGACCCCAGTTGCGAAGAAACAGTCTGGCACTTGCTCTTCGAATGCCCTAGGTTCGCCCACGACAGAATGGAGCTGGAGGTAAAGTTAGAAACCCAGCTAAGCCAGTCCACACTCCACACCATCATGGGGAGACCGGCTACTAGGACACCATTCCTGGCATTCGCGAGCAAAGTTGCTGTGGTCGCAGCAGGGGCTAACAAAACGGACGCACCCTTGCCTAGTCGAAACCGACGACTACCATCAACCACCATACCAACAACAACAACAACAACAACACTCACCAGAACACAAACCACACACACAAACAACACCAACAGACAACCAGCACAAGCAGCACCAGCAACACCAGCAGCGGCAGCAGAAGCCAGCCCTCAACCAGCCCCTAGCACCATGCCCATCACGCAATTCCTGGCGTGCGGAGGAGACGGAGTCCCAGGCGTCAGACTGCGAGGAGTCTCTCTGTTTATGAACAGAGAAGGAGAAAGGTTGGGTATAAGCTTCTGCATAGGCTCAAGCCGAGCTAGGGCCCGTATACCAATATCACCAGGCCTAGCCGCCTTGATCAACGGAAGCACCACCAAAACGAGCATGAAAGGCAGCAAGTATGCAGCACTGCCTCGAGTGGATGTGGCCTCTCACCGATGCCGTCTAGTGCGATCCAAAGGGAAGACGATTGCACTATTCGAGTGGGGAGAGGAGACTCCATTCGCTCAGGCAAGCTCGTTGCTTCAAAAGATCAGGGAGGCAGGAGAACTTATGGCAGTCTCAGCACGTACCATAAGTGTTGACGCGATGATGGTCGGAGGGGAGAGAGGAGACGTCGCAGACCGTTTCGGCTGTTTAAAAGCCTCGGAACATCACGAGGTAGTTGTCTACGAGGACAGAGGGGAAACTCTTAGCTTCCTCAAAGCCCCTAGACAACCAGCAGCCAGCGCGACGAACCCCACAACAACCCCGACCACTCAAAGCGGTTCAGGGAGGGCCCAGCAGAAGGCAGAAGCCGAAAAAGCTGCAAAGGAGCAGAGCACAACCACCAGCCCGGAGGGCCAGGCCCGGTCGAGGAGTCGTCTGAAAGCCTTCGGCACTTTCCTCAGTGCACTGCTCCCGAGCACTAGCCGAGCATCACCACCATCATCTCAGAGGCAGGAAGCAGCAGTGGAGAGGTTCTTTAAAAGAAAGGCCAAAGAACCCACACCGAAAAAGCCTATACCAACCAGAGCCGATAAAGGGCAAGTCAGCCCGCCGACCCTCGCGGTAAATTCGGGCACCACGGACCACGTGAAGAGCGCTTTCCTTGAGTACGTAGCAATCGTGAGAGCGACCAGAGAGGTCAATCTCGCGACATGCAAGAAGATCCTACAGACCTTCCATAGAGACACAGAAGGACTGCTAAGGGTACTACTCAAGGAATCAGAGGCAGCGGTGTACGACAACGTCACATCTCAAGTCATCAAAGGGGAAATGACGGGGTCGTACATGGTAGCCTATAGCGCGAAAAGTGGTTTTGTGGCCCTGGACGCAGAGGAGACGGAGCGCTCGGGCAAACTCAAGTTCAACGTACCGGATGACGACCCGATAGTGGTTACCGCCAAATGTACCAAAATCATGCCGGACGATAAGATCCTTGAAATGGCTCAGACCATCTTGGGGACCTCAGATATCCCGGCATCGCAGGAAAGTTGGGCGGTACCCAGTATCAGGTGGGTAAACGGGGTTCCGGGTTGCGGTAAGACAACTTGGGTGGTTAAGCACTTCGATGAGGAGAAGGACGTCATAGCTACCACGACGACCGAAGCTGCCAAAGATCTCAGGGAGAAGCTAGCGCACCGCTTAGGAGATCGAGTGAAGACAAAGGTGCGCACTATGGCCTCAATCTTAGCCAACGGGTTCAGACAGCAAGAGAAATGTTACCGTCTCACGGTAGACGAGGCTCTCATGAACCATTTTGGGGCCATAGTTATGGCAGTAAAGTTGTCCGGAGCAAGCGAAATTGTCCTCATCGGAGACGTAAACCAGCTTCCATTTTTGGACAGACAGAACCTTTTCGAGTTAAGGTATACCCGTCCAGACTTGGTGGCTGGCATCACCCAGGAGTTGCACTGCACACACCGCAACCCGATGGACGTGGCGTTTGCACTGAGTGAGATATACTCCGGTATATACTCCTCCAAGTCGTCGCTGTCGCAGATCCACTCCCTGAAGGTGGAAGGTTTTACTGGAGCGCAAATACCGAGCACCGCGCAAAACACCCTATTCCTGGTTCATACGCAAGGGGAGAAAGCTTCTCTTATAAGCCAGGGATACGGGTCCGGTGAAGGATCGCGCACGTTAACCATACACGAGGCTCAGGGGTTGACCTGCGACAGCGTAATCATCATCAACACCAAGTCCAGGAGGCTCAAAATCCATGACAGCATCTCCCACGCGGTAGTGGCGGTGTCGAGACACACGGTCAGTTGCGTCTACTACACCGACGACGCCGACGACGCCACGGCCCGCTTCGCAAAGAGAGCGATGGGTGCGCCGACTAAAATGGTCATCGATTACAACCTCAAGATGGCCATGCAGCACCGAGACGCAGTTGTTGTGGAAGCTTTGCTCAGGCTAGCGAAGTCCCTGGTCAGCAGACCCCACCTAACCACCTAAACACCACCTAACAGTCCCTATCCAAACCCACAACCCAATCCAATTCTAACCTAGCCCTGTAAGATAGAATGAAAATGTAAAAACTAATATACTCTAAAATAAAATGTGTTGATGTATAACGTTTTCATTAAGTAATATAAATAATAAGATGTACCGAAAATAAAATATATAATAACATAAAATATGTAAAATCAGAATAATAAATAGTATTGTATAATAAAATAATTAAGTTGTAATGTCTAAACAAAAATGTTATTGTAATGCCTGTTGTTTATGTATTTATTTTAATAGCATGAAGTGCATGAGCATGTATGTAAATATGTATCATTATAATAATTGTATAGGTAAAAAAAAAAAAAAAAAAAAAAAAATGTATGTATATATATGTATAAAAAGATGGACTCACGTAGATTTAAGCTAGTATTGTAAGTTTAGAGTAATATGGATGTGTCCGATGCGGGAGTATGAAACTGTTCCCTAGGAAAACAAAGTTTAATGTAAACAATAAAATATTATAAAAAAGGGCGCGGACCACCAAGTCCGCGGTAATTAAAGTAATAAAAAAAAAAAAAAAAAAAAAAAATCAAAAAAGTAATCAAAATAACGATTACAAACTAATAATCATTAATCACCGATATGATTACTTTCTTGATTAATTTCCGTAATCTGTAATCTTGATTGATGATTACAAAATGTAATCGTAATCCTTAATCATTAATCTGATTACAATTTGCCCAACTCTGGTTCTAGGATATTTATGGTTGTCAAAGCTCTAGGAAAAGAAGTAAGTATTTAAATTCTCATGGCTGGATACCTACCTTATTTATTTATTTGGGATAAGCAAACAGTTACACATTGTGTCTTATCTAATATTGACATAAGATTAATTTAAATGTGAAACTCACACCGTTATCCACAGAATAGGCTATTGGAATGCATACAATTAACTACATGCTAGAGACAATCTAAATTATTAAATAGATACAGCGTTTAGGTCTGTTTATCAATTCAAACATTTCTTTTATTACCATGATACCTAATCTTGTTAATTAAATTAATGCTTATTAATAAAGTAGGTACCTGTCTAGACGATTATTGTAATACATTGATAAAAAAGTTATTTGACGATGATTCCCATGGACAACATTCACAAGAATACGTAAAATAAGTATACAATCGACTTCCAAAAAAAACACTACCTACTAAAAATAACTTCGGAAGTCGGTGACAAAAAAAACTGAAATACCAATAACACCGACTTCCGAAATAAAAGTTATTATTGAAGCTAACTGAAAAACCACTCATCAGGATTTGACCAAATTTATATGGGACTATCTCAAGACTACCTATACCTACTGTTTCGAACAAAAAAGAAATGACTATAATCACAATCACAGAGGTAACAAACATAAACAAAAAACCTGGCCAAGTGCGAGTCGGACTCGCACACGAATGGTTCCGTACCACCGTACAATATTTAACACTACATAATTATTAAAAAAAATCACGTTTGTTGTATGGGAGCCCCCATAATTTATTTTATTTTAATTTAATTACTTATTTATTTTTAAAGTGAACATACAACTAAGTATCCTTTAATCCTCCTTTTTTTTAAGACTTAAAAAATTTGCTAATTCTGCTAATGAGAATAATGAATAATATTTTGTTATTATTACGACACTGCACAAAAACACCGTGACCTATTGCATTCGTCGTGTTTGACAGATTTGCAATACTTAATGTGTCATGAAAGTTCACTTATCGCTTACATTATAATTGTGATAGTAAACACGTTATAAGTACTTGTTATGTTACCTCTGACGTCAGAGTCTACCTACTTGTTTCAAA
The DNA here is from genome assembly GCA_914767645.1 of Hydraecia micacea. Classification (NCBI taxonomy): domain Eukaryota; kingdom Metazoa; phylum Arthropoda; class Insecta; order Lepidoptera; family Noctuidae; genus Hydraecia; species Hydraecia micacea. Next base: position 6,427,156 of record OU611798.1, read on the forward strand.
TAGTACGTAAGTACTATGTATTCCGATATGTGTATGTATCATTATGGCACGTCGTATTTAGATTCACATAGATTTTACATAACTTTGTATCCATAATTTCGTCTATGTAGGTAACTAGGTACAACGGCCGTGTATAAGTTAGAATAATTAGAACTTTTAAGGTGCGCTTACACGGGCAACTTGATTGCTCAATTTTGAGCAATTATGACGTCGGAGAACAGTGGTGACCGAGTGGCATCGGCCCCGACTTACGAGTTGTAGGTCGTCAATCGAACCCAGACAGCACTGCTCTCAAAAACGGCGAAGGAAAGCATCGTGAGGGAACCGGCATGTCCTAGGACCAAAAATTCGAAGACGTGATATCCACCAACCCGCACTGGGTCCGCGTGGTGGATTATGGAGATTATCACAGAGAGGAGGACTGTGTGGCTGTATCCCAGCAGTGGGAACAGTATAGGCTGATTATGCTGTTAGGATGTCACGGCAACATAAAGCAATTTACTGTGATGCCAAAACGTAGCGATTGTTACCAGAGGATATTTAGCGATTTTATCAAATGTCTAGATTTCTTGGTTTACAAACAACTTTTACTATGGAACCAAACCTGAAATCGCGTAAAAAAATCAGCTGTTCCCTACATTTTGACGAGTTTCCCTTAAGAGATCATCTCAGATATATAGGTAACCTGCATGATTCTCACATGATCTAACCACTGTAATAAATGTCTACTCAAAAGAGGCTTTGACCTCTATTCAGAGTAGTCGTATAGGAAACACCGAACTTATGTAGCTTAAAAATATTTGACGTTTAAAGGGTTTGTTTATGACCTCGTCGTCCTTATCATCATCCACATCACTTCACCCACTGCTGGTCACCGCCTTTCTTTGCTAGTCAAGTGCCAATCCCCAAGCTTGCCAGCCTCATTTAGCACCCAAATTTCGCAACTTAAAAATTGAGGATTTTGAAGGAAATAGCTAACACATTACGTCATATGTTTGAAAAATTCGTCTGCTCGACAACGTAAATGACGCAATGAGTATTGTTGAATTGTCAAATGAAAGGCATTTCCACTGCGTGTTGCGCAATTAATTACCCTGCAGGTTTTACCCTCGATAGCAACAATCTTATAAAATAATTTGGAGCAACTTTATAAACTAGATTACTCCACAACCTCCGGCAACAGTTGCTGGCAATAATTGCCCGTGTGAGAGCAGCTTTATTATTTATTTTTAGTTACAAACTAACCCATTATGTTTTCGTTTAAATTTGTATTTTTTTTTTGTCAGTTTGAATTTATTATTATAATTTTATTAATTTTTGACAATGACAATTGTTTCTAGGGCATGAACCCACTGTTCGCGCGGCTGGTTCCCTTCGCAGCCGTATGTGGCGCTAACTTCATTAATATCCCCATGATGAGGAGCACGTACGTATTACGTTTTATGATAATTTTATTGAAATAGCAGCGATTCGTTAAAACCTTATTTTTTATCATGAGTTGACTACTATCATTGTCACCATATATAATATGCCACCATACATAATTTGTATAGGTCTACATACTGGGTTAAATTAGCTAGCGAAACTCTGTCCGTAGACGTGATGGGTATCGATATCTACAGTGCGGCCGACGAGAGAATGCGTTCTTGATACGCGGTCAGGTGGCCTACCATGATCTAAGTAAAAACGATTCAAAAACAAGACATTTCAGTTTAGGTTTCTAAACTGCATCGCTTGAGCTGCTCTATGGACGTCATGGTACCAAACAAGTATGAATGAAACCAAAACTTGCGACTCAGTTTGGGACAATCGCTGTCAGCAGATGGCACGGCCTAAACTGAATCGTTAAACTGACGTCATGGTACGAATTAGAAGAACAGTTCAGTTTAGGTCCTAAAATGGATCGCGTTAAGAGCTTTTGGTATGCCTCCAGTTTCATACAAACAAACGAATGTGTGTTTTGCGAATTTGATGCCTCGACGGCCGTACACGCTAATTGAAAGAAGAAAAACTCTTAGTTTCAAGTAACTACAGCTGATTACGGGTTCAACGGCCGCTGGTAGTGTACTTACTTGCAATTATGAGTTTATGAAACCTTTTTTTTATCGTCATTAGATATTGATACTCATCAGATCTGCAGAGTTTCGCTAGCTAATAGATCGAAATCCGATCATAAAAACCGGAATGTGAATTATAATTTATATGCCTGGATTATGTTGATACAGCATCACTTTAATAAAGTCTATTGGTCACACCGATCGTAGGATCGCAACATTTTGTGATTCTTATAATTTACTTACTTTAGAAATTATAACAATTGAAATAATAAAATTATAAAGTATTTCAATTCTAAGATCACAGTCTAGTGTCACTATGCTAAAGCTACTACTACCTTTCCAGAATTACATTACGAGTATCATGATAATGACATTTGGAATATCAAAAAATATTTAGGACTTAGGTACTCCACACATCACTAGTGGCGCTGTCAGCGCTTTGTTTACAAATATGCGTGTAGGGTGTCCATATCCTAACCAAATAATTTTTCAAGGATTTGTTTAGTTTTCCTTTCGAAATCTATTCAAATCGACCGAGTCCTGTCAAGTATCAACAATTTTTTTTGATATAATAGGATTTTACGATCGGTATTCTCTAGGTAATTATGTACAGAGGAATTGCATTACAGATCCAATTTCACAAAATCGCACCAACTACTTTTGATGCACTATTTTCTGAAGGAATTTTCAGGGTCTCGCTACTGTATTCGCAAAATGATTGTGTTTCTGTAAGAATTTCAGACGTTTTGACGATGATTTCTATATTGATATTTAATTATTAGAGCTATGTATGTGTAGAGGTATATTATTTAAAATAGTCGTCTGTAGCTAATTATTACATTTTAATACCTCATCTTTTACATGTACTTTTCAGTGAAATCATGAACGGAACCCCTGTTTTCACCCCGGAAGGAGACCGAGTGGGCAACTCCAAGATTGCAGCGGCCACAGGCATATTCCTCGTTTGCATTTCCAGAGTGGGCATGTCTGTGCCTGGCATGAGTACGTATTATATTATCTAAACTAATGTTATAAAGAGAGAAATTCTAAGAGAAAGAGAGAGAGGATTTCTCTCTCTCTCTCTCTTAGAATTTCTCTCTGTTTGTTTGTTTGAGGTGAGCTCTGATCCGATTACGAAAATTCTTTCACACTCAATACTGGAAAGGTACACTATTGCCGAGTGTCATAGGACATGTTTTATGATTTAGTTGTCTTCCACGCGTACAAAAGTCACGGACAGAAGCCAGTATTTTATTATTTAGGGAGGGTTAGTAGGGCAGCTACCCTAAATTCTTAGGGTCGCATTTAGGATGTATTACATTAAGAAGGCACATGTTCGAAGTTAAATTAGGTAGTCTGTGAAATGGTGAGCAAGGAATAGAATTAAATGTCTCAGATAAAGAATGCAATATAGTGAGAATTTAGGTCACGAGCACCTTATAAAATAGATACATACTTGTTGACTGCGGAATTTCCTTTCGATTATTTTAGTTTCTGTGCTTATATTTCTGTTTATTGTTTTTCAGCACTGGTGCCAATAATAACGAACACGGCGATTCAGAAGCGTTGGTTCAAGCCCACCTCGCTGGCCATAATTCCGTTCCAACTAGCCCTGGTGTGTCTTAGCGTGACATTCGCGACGCCATTGTGCTGCGCTTTCTTTGAACAGAAAGCCAGCCTTAGCATCGACACCATTGAGAGTAACTTGAAGGTAACAGAAGTATTTTAGTACTTAGTTAACTGCATTCCTCGTTTCACTTCACTTCTAGCCCTTAAGGCTGTGTCATAATATAAGCGATCGTCACGTTAATTTTGTTTGATCAACCCGAACGCGTCGTCGCGTCAACAAAGGGTGCATTCGGGTTTGTGACCAATAATCGCGACGTTCGCGTTAATACGTAACCGTACCTACGTAATAAATCGACACTAATGCGCATCGATCGCTTATATAAAGACACTGCCTCTGTCTAGGCCGTTACCGCAGGGCCAGTATGACATTGATTTCATTAACACTGCTCTCAAAACAGTGAAGAAAAAACCGTGACGAATTCGGCGTGTCCAAAAACTAAAAATTTGGAAGGTATTATGTGAGTTACACATAATACACCAACCCGCACCGGGTCCTCTTGGTAAATTACACTCCCTCTCACAGAGAAACGGCATGTGTTCCAGTAGTGGGGAACATCATAGACTGATTATAATATTATTATCTCAATAATTTATACAACACTCCGATTTATAATTTGATAAAATAAATGACAGCTGCGATCGACCTTTTTTTGTCAACATGACATTATTTAGTATTATATTAGCTGTAATTTGATCTAGTAAATTAAAAATCAGAGTTTGCATCTATTTCAACATGACAGTGTGTGAGTGTGTTTAAACAATGACAGTTTTATATTTTACAGGAAAAAGTAAAAGAGATATCTCCCGAGACCACTAGAGTGTTCTACAACAAGGGATTGTAAGCAGCAAGTGTGACGATGATACTTCTCTGCTATGGCAGTTAAAATTAAGTTTAAGACAAAATACCATAAAACAATTTTGTTACAATGATGACGTCAGGTATCAGGTTTGCCATCACTCGAATCGATGGTGAATGTCATTTACAATGTCTTATGTTTTAAAGCATTTACTATTTTCTGTAGAATTTTTTTCACATCGACTGCAAATCGGTGGACAAATCATGAGAAATGTACTCTGCCGTTTCTTGTCTTTGAAGGGGTTATCCCAAATCCCACAACTTGGGGTTTTTATATGGGACCCAAGGCTTTGTGCTTATATAATATTATTTTCGAGAGATACTATATAACTTGTTACTACTAGTTTTTAAGATTACACTTGTTTTGTTGTATATAAGAGGTTTATCATGAACTGTAGTTTCGACTGTTGCGAATAATAGCTTCATGAAGCTCGAAATTAATAGCTCTGAATATTTATAGATTTATTTTTTGTATATTTATTTTAAAAAGTTTTACAATAATTTATGGTCCAACCAAGTTATGATTATTTTTTAAGTAATGCATTTTTTATTTTATTATTATTTTTAGGGTTCCGTACCCAAAGGGTAAAAACGGGACCCTATTACTAAGACTCCACTGTCCATCTGTCTGTCTGTCTGTCACCAGGCTGTATCTCATGAACCGTGATAGCTAGACAGTTGAAATTTTCTCAGATGATGTATTTCTGTTACAGCTATAACAGCAAATACTAAAAACAGAATAAAATAAATATTGAAGGGGGGCTCCCATACAACAAATGTGATTTTTTTGCCGTTATCTGCTTGATATTAATAACGGCTACAGGTAGATGCTTGAAATATTCACAGAATAGGTAGGTACTTAGTTGTATATTCACTTTAAAAATAAATTAATATAAAATAAATTAAGGGGGGCTCCCATATAGCAAACGTGATTTTTTTATATATGTAGTGTTAATTATTTTACGGTGGTTCGGAACCCTTCGTATGCGAGTCCGACTTACACTTGGCTAGTTTTTTAAAATGGGCGAGGAAAGATTTTAAAGTAAGAGGTTAATCACAGAGAAAGCTGTGGGTTGCAACTTGCATGTCCAGTTACGGCGTTGTATACAACCAGGCGAGGCGCGTAAAACGTAGTATCTAAAGAATCTGGACAAGTCGTGAGGGCCTGCACCCACTGGTAGCACGGCACGGCAGAGGATCCATCGGCATTTCTACATGCAAGCGCATACTGATTGCAACGATGCTTTAGTATCATTAAGCAAACGGCGACGTCCTAAGGCATTATCATTGAAATTTCAATTTTATTGTCGTACTTTTAAGTTATATTCTTATTCGCCGCATAAAAATACCTTGCCGTGCCGTAGATTCAGAGATGAAACTTAACGTAAACTCACGCTTCGATCTGTTAAAATAAGTGCATTTTGGCACTAAAATTCGTCTCTGTATCTTACCCTTAGATGCAGCAGTAGATACATGCGGCTGCGGATTATCACTGTATTTGAAAGCTCTGTGTTCAAAGACAATATAGTACTTATATGCAAAGTCGTACAAAAAGTAATTCATAGTTATTTGTGGCTGGCCTGAAAGAGACTTAGTATGTACAGTGCGGCCGACGAGAGAACGCGTTCTTGACACCTTTCAGTTTCATACAAATGAATACGTGTTTTGCGAATTTGATCTTTATTAGCTAATAGTTGTCGCTCTGACTGAGGTGTCAGAATGCATTCTATCGAAGGCCGGACTGTAAGAGCCCTTCGATCTGACCACTAAGGAGGCGTTTTATTAAGAATTGTTTTAGCAATAATGTGCAATACATTCCAAAGATATTCCTTTTGTCATAAGTAATAATATTATATTTATATTTGTATATTGTGATGTCAATTATTATTGACCCGTGTATAAGCTGACAATAAAATTGTGACTTATAGGATAATTATGATATTTTTATTTGCCATAAGTATTTAATATAATTGATATATTTGTGGATATCAGTATATTTATTACAATTTTCTAAATATTTCAGCCATTTTTTGTAGTTGTATTTTAATTTGGCTTTGGTAGAGCCTACTTATGTCAATTTAAATTATTTAATATACTTATATTATTTTATTTCAATTAATTGACAGAATAAAACACACGTTTTCCTTGCTGTGAAAAACTACGGTTTATATCCCGTGTGTAGGCGCACGGTCGTTAGTGTTGTATGGATCAATATGGAAGCTTGTAGACGACACGGCGGCACTACGGCACGGCTCCCTCGCCATATACCATAGAACCGTGTCATATACAAGGTCACAATCATGATTTTTCTACGGCGCGGTCAACACGCCGTACCGTAAACAAAACGCGCCGTGCACGAAGGATGCCCATTCCAACCAGCCGTACTTTTAATTTAGAAAATAAACTGTTACGTAACTTGTTGTCTTTTGTTATTTCCTCTATTAACGATCTTACTTCCTAACTAGAAGTGGCTAAAAAAAGTCAAGCGGTAAATAAAATTGGTGTACACAAGAGGTTTTTTTGGGGATTGAAACTCTAGGTCTATGGGGTCCGAGTGCCCACTTAGTTTTTCGAGACATTGCCAAGCGGTTGGCCGACTCTTCACAAAGAATCAGGTTGGATGCAACGTGGTAATGCTGCTAGCCTTTTGAGCACTTTTCCTGTTGCCAGCGATGCGGAAGAAATTTTGGTTTCCCTATGATTCTTTGCTCTCCTTTTTTACATACATATTCATATTATTGTTTTTAAGACTTAGCTATTCATTATATGTAGGTACATAAATATTATACTATAACAATAAAATTTTGAGGTTTTTTTAAAGATAAAAGATGTAGGCAACTAGAGAACTCGTGTTTAAAAAATACAGCCTTTTTTAAACTTATTTCAAGGGCCTGAATCCACTGTACGCGCGGTTGGTCCCCTTTGCGGCTGTAGGCAGCGCTAATTTCATTAATATCCCTATGATGAGAAGCACGTAAGTTCTGGCATATCACACATATACTCCCACTAAAATTATAGCACAGTGCCTTGATTCTGTTTCCTTGATTAAGTAGTAGGTATACACAGCTTCATCAACTAGGGATGTCGGCAAGACACAAATTCATCACAATCTCAACAAACTCGTTGGCTGATTGTTCAAAACTAGCCGGTAGTAAATGGTGTGATGCGCTGGGTCAAGTCCACGTTAAGCCGCTCTTTGAAAGTATTCCTTAGGATAGTCATAACAAATTCAATGTTAAGGCGAAAGCTTCAGGGGAAAACCCGCAAAATTCAAATTTTCTTACGTTTTTGATTATTTTAAATGATTCTGTAAATACATACTTGTTACGGTTGAGAATCATATTTTTTTTCAACATACAATCTTACACTGACCTGCAAATTGCTAAAAACTTAAGAAAATTTTAATTTTGCGGGCTATCCTGGCGTTTACCCCTTACAGCCGTAGAATATTTTAAAGCTTGGGGGGTCCCCCTCTAAGTGGTGTTGTCTATACCTACTTTACTATGTTCCATATTTGGCGAACTAACAATGACATTCTGGATCTATATAATACACATCTGCAGGTAGTTCTTTTGACTTGATTCTAGCTTGGTGATTTATTTCAGTGAAATCATGAACGGAACCCCCGTGTTCACTCCGGACGGACAGCGAGTGGGCAACTCCAAGGTCGCGGCGTACACAGGCATCTTTCTCGTGTGCATATCCAGAGTGGCCATGGCTATGCCCGGCATGAGTACGTATCTTATGCTTAGGCGCAATCCACCAAACTTTTATACTTACCTAGAATAAGTCTTATCCTGTACTGTCAGACGTCAATTTTATTCCATGATTAAAATGTATCTGACTTTGGAAAACCAGCCCTTAGGTGCATTCCACCAAACTTTTATACCTAGAATAAGTCTTATCCTGAGAATAAATTTTGAATAAAGCAATTACTTAGTTGTGTGTGTTGTGTAGATATAGGTAATTTAATTGTTTTTGTTATTTAGTAGAATACCTAATTACATTATGTAGGTATGGAATATGATATCTGCCAAATGGCTTGCGCGGCTTCGATGGGCGGGCGTATATTATAGATCCAATTTTCGATGACTCGAACGCATAAAACGGGCTCGATCGATATATTACAAGCAATATTTAAATTTAAAGTTCGGAAAGCCCTATACATGTACAACAACAAGGATTCGTATCACAAATCTACAAACATAGTACTTACAATAACTATTTTTTTATGTTATCTTATGCTGCACCGGTTGACGTCGTCTCGTTAACGCCGGCTGTCCTGTCGGTGAAAACCAGCGCTGGGGCTCTGTTTCGCATAGGGTCTTAGCATTTATGCTGAGCGATGGCCGTTTGGCGTGGATGTGACGCATATTCCCCCCCCCCCCCCTTGTTATTATTATGTTTTTGTATTCTCAATGGGTCCCAAACAGCAGCAAACGGCAACGCGGCAGGCCCAGAATGAGATGGCGGGACGAACCCGACTCTTACCAAAAGGATTGGCGTGTAACAGCACTGGATAGAGACAAGTGGAAGGAGGGAAGGGAGGCCTCTGCCCTGCAGTGGGACAGAAATGGCTGATAATAAAAATAAAAAATAAAAATTCTCTCTGCGTCATGATTACCGCAAATAAACGATAGGTACGATACGGTATTTTCTTTCTTTCTATTTTCAGTGCGGCGAATTAGACATGTCGTTTGTTTTTTCACTACAACAATTTCCTCTCAAGTCTTTATTTTCCCTATTGCCACTTCTTATGTGTGATGTTACCTACTTTTCAGCAATGGTGCCATTGTTAACGAACGCAGCCGTTTCGCGGTGTATCTTCTGCCCCAACTCGAAGGCCATCATTCCATTCCAACTATTTATGGTGTGCCTCTGTGCGACGTTCGCTACGCCATTGTGCTGCGCTTTGTTTAGCCAGAAAGCCAACATGAACATCTCAAGTTTAGAGGCACCCTTAAAGGTAAGAGAAATTATAGTGTGTATCGCATATATCCGGTACCCAATTTGCGTAACACGCTTTGAATCACAATCTGGATAGTTTTGAAGGATGTCGCTAATCCATTACTGCATATGTTCGAAAAATTTGTCTGCTCGACAACGTAAATAAGGCAATGATTGAATGTTGTTTAACTGTCAAAATGTCATTGCTACTGTTAGTGTGTTACGGAATTACCCCGCCTGATTGTTTTTATTCATAGTTTTTGCAACTTAAAATCTGTTTCTCTGTTGGGATCACAGGTGCATCTGATGGATATAAATGAACAATTATGTAACTGTTTTCCATGTTGACAGGAAAAGGCGCTAAAGCTAGCTCCCAAAGCGACTACGGTGTACTACAACAAGGGTCTGTAAGTAGCAAGTGAGCAGATGTGTAGCCGCAAACTGTACTGAATCACCACCTTAAAAAGCATGAAACAATAGGGGAACTGAACTATCAGCTTTTGCGTCAGGTGCCGCTACTATCCCTTGACTTGCGGAAAATGTAAAATAAATAACAATAGAAATCAATTATTCCTAAAGACTAACGATTAAAAAGCTTCTAAAAATAATTTGTGCTAACTAACTCTTTGAAGGTGGAAGATTCATTATCATCAGTTTTATTCTGCTAACACGTAAGAATTTTAAAGTACGGTCAAATGCTTCGATTATGGGTTAGGATTTAAGATTTTTCTAAGTTCGTATTTCGTAATCATCGAATATGTTATTTAAATAAAACAACGTGCGAGTACATATAAAAGATGTTATAATTATGATAGCTAATGAATGGACGGCATGCGACACCAAGATATTTATACAATTGGTTACTGGCTTCTTTTATTAACAAAGAAATTAGGCTGTAAATACCTACTGCCTGCCCAGATCCACTTTTCGATCTTTCAGTGGGCTTCAGTCACACAGATACATACATCATAGGTTATATAAGGTGTTCCTTAGAATAACAAAAGACACGCTACTCTTCTTGTCCATAGTCTTGGGCAATTAATCCCCCAACTTGGGAGATTGGGGACCCAAAGCCACCGAGATACCAATTTGTTGTTTGTCTAGTTTTTAAGACCACCCGTTTTGTTGTAATATTGCAAAGAAGATATTTTTAACAAAATGTTCAATCTGTTGAATATCAAAAAGCCTATCATAAACTACTTACTTATAGTTTGACGTTGCATATTATGATTAGTCGGTCGCGGGCCAATGTCTTTGGGGGTAAATTTGTCTGGGCCCAAGATTTTGTACCTCTACAAAATCTTGGGCCCAGACAAACTTACCCCAATTTCTAATTACAACAAAACTACCTGTTAGGTATGTAAGTAAAACAAAGACTGTCGCCAAGTTATGTATAAAATGTTGTAGTTCATTGTGCGGATAGTCGCTTGATGATGATATTGTTATTTATAAAAGTGTTGTTTTTATTGGGTACGCTTGTGTTGTACAACAATTTAGGTATGCTTATTTTGAGTTTGGAACCTAAGATAGAAACACGCTTGTACGATACCACTACATACAGAAAGCAAAGTTAATAGAAATGTCTGTTCCTAGACAGCACGTTTCGCCGAAAACTTTGTTGGTCGAAAACATTGTTCGTAGATATCTCGGTCCATAGGACGCACTGTTGACAGAAATCTCTGTTCCTAGACAGCAAGTTTCGCCGAAAACTTTGTTGATAGAAAACATTGTTCGTAGATATCTCGGTCCATAGGACGCACTGTTGACAGAAATCTCTGTTCATAGATAGCACATCTTGCCGAAAACTTTGTTCATAGAATCCACTGTTTCCAGATACCTCGGTTCACAGAAAGTGCCTCTGGAGAAGAAACTATTAATATTTATTATACTAGCTGTGCCCGCGACTTCGTCCGCGTGGAATAGTGACTTTCGGGCAGCATATTTTGTATAATTATAATTAGCATATTAGTATAATTACGTATACCGTCGTTTGGGTAACCAAAAATTTACTTTACAGTAATGCTTCTCTGTATACGATATTTGACGTATGGCCATCGGGGATGAAAGCATACAGGCTCCTAGGATTGCTAACCCGTGACAGAGCCACATACAACTGACCGTGCGAGAAACAGCTGATACTTAGATCTACACCCACAACTTTCAGCGTCTGACCTTGGGCTTTATTAATTGTCATCGCAAAACATAACGTATGTCTGAATCTAAGCCAGAAAACCAAAATTTAGTAATTTAATAAATATTAATAGTTTCTTCTCCAGAGGCACTTTCTGTGAACCGAGATATCTGGAAACAGTGGATTCTATGAACAAAGTTTCCGGCAAGATGTGCTATCTATGACCAGAGATTTCTGTCAACAGTGCGTCCTATGGACCGAGATATCTACGAACAATGTTTTTTATCAACCGAAACGTGCTGTCTAGGAACAGAGATTTCTGTCAACAGTGCGTCCTATGGACCGAGATATCTACAAACAATGTTTTCTATCAACAAAATTTTCGGCAAAACGTGCTGTCTAGGAACAGAGATTTCTATTAACTTTGCTTTCTGTATGTAGTGGTATCGTACAAGCGTGTTTCTATCTTAGGTTCCACACTCGCTTATTTTCAATATTTTTATTTTAGTTTTTATTAATTACTTATTGTTAGTAAATGGGCGGTTTAGCCCTGAGTTGTTTTTTTCTACATACGTTATATCTGACAACGATGCAAGGACAACCCTTCCAAAGACTCTTTTATTCGAATATTATATGTCGTAGCTGTAGCCATATAAAGTATGTATTTATTAGGAAATTTACAGATAAGTCACTTTCTTAAATATTTTTTATAGATAATAAATATTATGTTACTCTGTCTTTTGTTTTTTTTTTTTCATTAGTATACGCCAAAAACTGCCATCTAATGCTAGGCATACACGCAGCTATCCCTATACAGGGTGGGCAAAAAATCGTGGATCAAATGAAACAGGGCGATAGTTGAGGTTATTTACAGTAAAAAATAAATTAAAAAAAAACATAAGAAAAAAAAATTTAAAAAAAAAGTATCATCACTACAACAGTGCTTTTATGACAGTGGGTACCATGATTTATCAGTATTGGCACTTTTTTCAATATCTTTTAAGGCTCAAAAAAAAATATTTCTAACATTAGAACCTTACTGTAAACACTCAAATTGTCATAACTTTTAAGGATATCAAGTTAGGGCTCTCGCACAAATTTTTTTTTACTACAAATAAATATCGCCCTGTTTCGTTTGATCCACGATTTTTTGCCCATCCTGTATAGTTACTTTACTCTTTGACACGCAGTGACTTTAGTCCCCGGCGACTCGCATATATTTTAAAGCCTTGTACGGACTAAAGCCGTGTACAGACTAAGCGTTCTAATGTACGCGTAATCTAGGTACCTATGTTGAATACGCATACAGGTGTAGTTGCAAGTTGTAGTAGCAAATTGTATACGCGTACTGCAGGTACGGCCTATCGTTCCTGTGTACGTGTAACCGATTACGCGTACATTGGACGTGGACTTAATATTACCTACTATAAGTCCATGGTCCGTACCATGTCCGTACAAGGCTTAACATCGCTAGTGACAAGTCGGCTGTCAAAATCTGTGTGTAGATTTGGATTTTGTAATCGCGTGCAAGACGTCGGCGACTAAGTTCACTGCGTCACACTTTCCTGCTAATTTCTTACATCAGACTCTACACTTTTTATTTGATCTTTATTTTTTGTTTTTATCTGATGTACGTATCTGGTGTTTTGTGATCAGTACTTGCCCGTGGTCCCCCAGTCTAGTCCCCCTTGGGGTACCACGGGCAAAAATATTTGCCCGTGGTACCCCCTGAAAAACAATCTTATTATTAAATATATTTTTATTGCCCGTGGTACCCCATCTCAAACATTTCAATTTGACATTAAAAAAAACATTTAAAAAACGAACTATGTACCTAGCATTAGAAACACGTTGAAAGTGCAATACGAAAATTACAAAAACATGTAATAAAACAATAATAAAATTATGCCTCTAGGTAATGTAGATAAATTGTCGATCTCGAACTCGAAGTATGATAAATCGATATGTCTCGAGAATCCGTTTTTAAAGCAACCGATTCTCACTACACAAAGTATTTTTATAGCTGTCAAATCCGGCTAGGTATGTATATAGACCGTTTATTTAAAATTAGAAATGGACACCCTACTTTTACAAAACGAGACTGCGCCACTACAGTCCTTTCACAGTTTCGTTTTGCAGCAGCAACCCAACGGCAACCTAATTACAAAAACAATGAAGATCACACTGTGATTTGAACAGTGATGAAAAATAAGAGGGAACATAACCGTGAGATGGCGTGTGTGTCATCACGATTATGACATTAGTAATATCGAATAAATTGATTTGATATTACGAATGTCATAATCGTGAAAGCATAATGATACTTAGTTGTGAATGTTAATCTATGGTATTTTCATTCGATTGGCAACAGCATGAAAGCTGAGAGTAGTTGATTCTTGTAATGGTGATGTGATTCAAAACAACAATTTAGATATGAATCTACGTGGGACACTCAGTGTTTTGCGAAAATAAAAAAAACATGTTCTATAGGTACATAAATATTTTTTTATTAAATCTTCAAAGTATTCTCCCTAGCCTCTATACAAAGTTTCATGCGTCTGAACCAGTTTTTGAAACACTTTTTCAAGTCAGCCGCTGACACCTCGTTTACAGCCTGCTCGAACGCTGACAGCGCATCTTCCGGCGACGAATTTAATTGTATCCCTTCCAGCAGATTTTTTTTTCGGAAATAAAAAGAAGTCACACGGTGCTAGGTCAGGGCTAGGCAGTTTGACCGGCGTGCTGTCCAGGAAGTCCCTCGTTTTGTTTAAGGTTAAAGTTCAAGTAAACGGCATAAACTCGTTAGGGTCGGAAATGACAATGGGCGTTACTCAAGGTTCGATATTGGGTCCATTCCTCTTTTTAATTTACATTATCATGATTTACCCCAATTACTTCAAAATCAACCGAAGATGGTGTTATTTGCAGATGACACATCACTGATCTTTAAAATAGACCGACGGTCCCAAAATCTTGACGACGTGAATAACTCTATTCTTCAGGTCCAAGATTGGTTTACGGTAAATAATTTAGTACCTACTTAATTAAAAAGAAACCAAATGCATTTTTTTTATTTTTTTTTATTTGAAATGGACTTGCTTTTGACTCTAGTCTAGGCATTAGATTTAAATTACCGAATGTTAGAAGTAGCGAATGTGACGTCACATTGAATGGCCAAAAACTAGAATTTATTAATCAGACAGTTTTCCTAGGAATCACGCTAGACGAGAAATTACAATGGGGACTTCATATAACATCTATTGCGGGGCGGCTAAGCTCGGCTGCTTATGCTGTTAGAAAGATAAGACTATGAAACCGCACGTTTGGTCTATTTTAGTTACTTCCACAGTATTGTTATATGGCATTTTACTATGGGGTCGGGCTGCTAACATTGAATCCATTTTTATTTTACAAAAGAGAGCTGTCAGAGCCATTTACAATTTCCGTCGCCGCGAATCTCTTAGGGAACTATTAAAGGTTAATATCATGACGGTACCTTGCCAATTCATTTATGAAAATAGTATGTATCTAAGAAAAAATCAACATCTTTTAAATAAAATAAGTGATAGACATAATTATAATAGGTACTAGAAATAAAGATAAATTAGATCAACCTTTTTTCAGATTATCTAAAGTACATACATCTTTTATCGGGTACTATGTTAAATGCTACAACAAAATACCTTGTGACATATTGCAATTAAATGAAAGAAAATTTAAAACTCATATTAAAAGTACACTTTGTAAACAAGGATATTACAAATTAGAATATTACATCCAAGATAAGAATGCTCGGAAACATGCTGGTCCTGCTCCATAGGACAATCTAGAGTCTAGACAAAATCAAACTGGTTGCTAATTTAATTTATATTTTTAAATTTTTTTTACGACATTATTTTTACATTCTGTGACTACTGTAACTCACACACTTGTTAAAATTATATGAAAATCATCTACTTACTTTTACAATATTTGTAAATATGTGAGCACCATGTATCTATCACATAATTGATTTACCTGTCATTTCTTTATTTTTAATTCTTTTTACCTTTTGTAGGTAGACTAATTTTATTCTAGGTGCATCATCTTCACATATAATTATATAATGAATGTATACAAAGCCTTGTAAAACATTTTAAAAGAGTAACGGTGGAGTTTCTTGCCCATTCTTCTCCATACGAAAACTACCTTTTGGAAGGGGCGACGAGAATCAATTTCGTTTTATTGTAATTTTTGACGTTCAAAAGTGCCTTTAATGTGCCTATTTGAAAGAAATGATTTGACTATGACTTTGACTTTTTTTTGAGAGAAGTGGAAGGAGAGTAGGGAGGCCTTTGCCCTGCAGTGGGACATCACAGGCTAATAAAATTTAAAAAATTATGACTTTGAGCGCGTTGTCGTGGTGGAGCAGTAGCTCGCGGAGCCCTGTGTTTGGTCTAACACTTATACCTTTTATGTTTACGGAGAGTAAACAAAAGATTGTTAGATGCAGCGCATGTTACCGTTTGTAGAACCCATTTAGGACCCAAAGACATTTAAAAACCAACTAATGTTGGTTGGACCATTAGGGGCATTAGGCCCTTTGTATAAACCGCGCCGTAAAAAAAATGTCCATCAGCAAGCTTTTATAGTGACTCATCAACACCAAAGACGTAAATAGCTTGAGTCGTCAATTACCTCATAATACTTCTGTATTTGATAGCATTAAGCCACCAACACACATTAAAAATAAAAATAAGAACGTGTGTGTACAATGGGCTTTATATATAAGGTCTCCGTTAAAAATGATTTTAAAACCTCCTTCGACTCTCAGTTCTCTATCATAGAAGATTATTATCTATAGTTAGAAAAAACGCAAGAAACATCCTATCAATTCTTGCCAAATAAACGAATGTCACTTTTGAAATTCGAAATAAAATTTCGGTGTATTTACAAAATAATAAAAATGTGTAAGAGGCTTATTTCTCTGTAGATGTTATCATAATATTTAGAGTAAATCACGCTTGACGTTATACCCGTATATTACAAATCATACGCGTACAAATCTGGTGAGTAGGTATCCACATGATTTTTCGCCCAATAGGTAATTTTCCTACTGGAGGAAGTCAGGCCAACTAAGCCAGCGGTTCCCATTCCCACAAAGTGGGCCGTGCCTTCTAGGACGACATGTTTATTTCCCCACGATACGTCACTTGACCGTATTAAGATTCATCCTTTGATTATATAATCAAAGGATTCATCCAGGTTCATTTATAGTGTTCATCACTTGAAAACTGCCAATGGAAACCGTGGAAATCTATTGAGGCCTATTATAGCCTAAGTGTGATATTATAATTTCTAACGTCACGATACGTCCATGTCCACGTCCATAAAATGTATGGAAATACATGCACGTTATAACGTTATTGTGGACGGAAATTTAAAAGCGTCTTCATATATACAGGGTGGCAGGGACGGTCTAATCTGCGTTCGCGATTTATTTGCCAAAAATGTAAACAAATATGAATTAATGGAAACATAACTTTAATTCCTACACAATAACTTTTTCAATAGTGCTAGTCACTCTGAAATCAACTTAATTGTCATTGAAATAAAATTTATATTTGTTTAACTCGAAATAGGGTGAGGTGTGCAGCACTGCGCACTTTTACTATAGATAATCAAGCTAGGGGTAGCGTAGAAAATTTTCGCTGATTATCCACCATTTCCATACATTTGACTTCCCTATGTTATCGTGATGCCGTGATGTGGACGTGGACGTCCACGATAATATCGTCACGTTAGAAATTATAAAAGCACAAATTAGGTAGGTGCTTACTTATATCATCTATGAAACCTGGTCATGTCATCTTTGATTTGACAGATGTGTATTCGACCATACTGAATTTTGCTGTAGTGTAAAAAACTATGGCGAAACCCGTGAACTTGGACCAGCCCCGGTGGGACCAGAGCACATACTGGGGCCGCGCCAAGCATTTTATAATGCTCACTAACCCAATAAACTTCTTCGCTACCGACGAAGAGCTGGATAAAGCCAAGAATATCGTGGATGAGTACAAGTTCGTTTATTTAATATTATTAAGGGGATGCGATAGACAGCCCGCGAAATTAAAATGTTCATATAATCCTATTGATTAATACCTACTTCATAGAAATAGTCATTCAATAGGATTATATGAACTTATACTCCATAGGTTTAGGTAGTTAAATAAAGGTAAACAAAAAAACCACGTGACTTAGGTTATTAATAACGTTGCTAAATTGAAGAGTACAACTGTAACGTAGCATGACAACTGAATACACTAGTATTACGTTTAGTCGGTTAACTAAGTCACGTGGTTTTTTTGTTTACCTTTATTTAACTACCTACCTAAACCTATGGAGTATAATTTCATATAATCTTTCTTGTCTATATGTATAGTGACTGGTAATTAGTGACCGATACCTAAACACGTGATTGTACTCATGATAACAAACAACTTTTACTATGGGACCAAACCTGAAATCGCGAAAAAAAATCTGCTGTTCCCTACATTTATGTTCGTATAACTCGTCAAAATGTAGGGAACAGCTGATTTTTTTTTCGCGATTTCAGATTTGGTCCCATAGTAAAAGTTGTTTGTTATCATGAGTACAATCACGTGTTTAAGTATCGGTCACTAATTTTACCAGTCACCCTATATAATCATAAATTAATGATTATAATTCTGTAAAGTCATATCTTCTACGCTCGCGAATCATATTAGTCAACATTCAACATGACACTGTCACTGACATGCAATTGCAAAAAATGTATCAAAATTTTAATTTAACGGGCTTCCCTGGGTGCTTTCATCTTAACATAAAAGGTACCTTAGACCTTAACATACCTTCTGGACAATTTTCGGTTTCGGCGGCCGTAAGAGCTAAAACTGTAACCGAAACTTAGCCCTAACTCAGGAGATAGGTATCTATACATTTATATTAAAGATGCTTTGAAAAGCGACTTTAATACACACATACGAACAGAAATAAACAGACATACACTCATTCACATAATTTTATTAAACAATATAAATTCGTTTTTTTTCTCATGTTAACAGAAACACAAAAAAAATGCCCCACGGTTATAACGAGGACAAACTTTGGGAGACGAAATATCTCGTTGATAGTGCGTTCCATCCCGACACTGGTGAAAAGATGATCAAGATCGGACGCATGTCTGCGCAAGCGCCTATGAACACTTTCGTCACTGGATGTGAGTAAATGTTAACTGAAATATCTTTTTTTCTAGGTTTCGAGAAGTCTTATTTAAAAGAATAGGTACCGGTCAAATACCATATTGAGCAAGCTGTGTAGCTGAACCTACTTAATTAATTATCTCAGATAATTTATATTGCATAAGTACTATTTACTTCAGCATTATGAAGGTACTTATTCCAAGTTTATTTGTAAAAAAAAGGTCCATTGTGTCCAGATACCTCGTTTTTTCACATTTCTGCATTAATTTTATTGTTAAACTTCTACAATACGATGCGATGCAATGTGCATAATCACATTATAAAAATAATTATCAAATTGGTTTCCGTAAATAGATAATAATTTGTTGACATGGTTATAATTACATGAATTAATGATATGAATACTATGTAACGTAGCGGCTAACATAAGGTGTGTCTGAATCTAAGCCAGAAAACCGAAATTTAGTTATATAATAAATATTAATAGTTTCTTCTCCAGAGGCACTTTCTGTGAACCGAGGTATATGGAAACAGTGGATTCTATGAACAAAGTTTCCGGCAAGATGTGCTATCTATGAACAGAGATTTCTGTCAATAGTGCGTCCTATGGACCGAGATATCTACGAACAATGTTTTCTATCAACAAAGTTTTCGGCGAAATGTGCTGTCTAGGAACAGAGATTTCTATTAACTTTGCTTTCTGTATGTAGTGGTATCGTACAAGCGTGTTTCTATCTTAGGTTCCACACTCGCTCGCCCGCGCTGCTACTTCGTTTTCGTTTAGTGTTGTTTCTGACATTTTTCATTTTGCTCGGTTCCTTAGGGTCGTAGCGTGATGTTAGATAGCCTATATCCTTCCTTAACAATTGGGCTATAAAATGCAATAAGATTTTTTAAATATGACTGATAGTTCCGGTGAAAGGCCCCCTACATATATATGCAAACAAAGAAATTTTACCTTTTTTATAATATTAGTATAGAAGTATAGATAGAAAGAGACAGAGAGAGAGAAAGTTGCAATGAGGAGGCTTTTTCCTTACGTGACGATGTCTACCAGTCAACTCCTATCGCAAGCCTCGAGGAACTGCGTATCAAAAATTTGTTGTGATAGAATTTGAACTTGCACATGACATGTGGGAGTGATATGAAGAGTCGAATGACGTTATTGCGACGCACGCTATTTCGAAAAAATTAAGAGTGGTACGCCAGTTCGAAAACACATACTTGCATGTACATAATATATTTTGTCCCAAAACAGTTTCTCTAATGGTTTTGGTTGCTTTTCTCAGGCATGATAACGTTCTACAAGACAAAGCCAGCTATTATCTTCTGGCAGTGGTTCAATCAGACGTTTAACGCGATAGTTAATTACACGAATCGTTCAGGTGACGCAGTTATCACCACGAAGTAAGTGCTTGCCAGTACTTTTACTTTATTCCTGAAATAATCATTATTTTCAGGTCCGGGGTCTTATCAACTGTTTTTGTTTTGTTTGTTTGTCCGTTTTGTTGTGGTGACCGTACATAGCGGCCGATGAAAATGATGACAGCGGTAAAGATTTAAATCATTAGATACGCCCTAACCCCCCTACCACGTCAAAAACAAGGAACATAATTTACTCTAGGTCAAAAGAAAGTCGCGTTTCTGCTTCGTTTGATTGTCATGCTATATGAACACTTTTTCGTGAGACTAAGTGCGGTGAGGGCAACTCTAGCGATTTAAATCTTTGGACAGCGGGGTTTAACTTTACGGTGTCAAAAACACTCTCTAGGAAAACACATGCACCAACTCCTTCATATATGTATAACGTTTCAGTGACGTCATTCACTAGTAAATTGCGGACGCTATGTGCGCCACTGCTCTTCTAGGAAACTGTAGCATTAGGGATATGAATCATCAGACGTGCGCTTGTGATTTGCACTACTATTGTATAGTATTGTATGGTATAGACGCCAGCACATCAAGCTACCCCAATCTGTCTATTCCCAATCAACTTTGAACCTTATAATGCTTCAGCGATAAAGTTGAAAATCTATTAAAGAAACTTGATGTGCTGGCGTCTGTACCTAGTCTAGTAAAGCAGCCACGAGTCTTGGTCCGTATTACAGAACTTCACTCAATCCACAAGCATAAGGTACCAAAATGATAGCTAGTATAGTCGGCATCAAAACTGCATAAAACTTTTTCTTTGACTCATCATTGTTTTGATGTTTTAGGCCTTTATACCTCACATGGACTTGCACGGTGGCTGGATTTAGGAGTCTAGGACCCTAATTGCGTAACACACCATCAATTACAATCTGAATCATTTTGAAGGATATTGCTAATCCATTGCTGCATTATGATCGAAAAATTTGTCTGCTCAACAACGTAAATATAACGCAATGAATGTTGTTGAACTGTCAAAATGAAAGCCATTGCTACTGTTAGTGTGCTACGCAATTACCCTGCGGGAGTGTATTAAAATTTGTTATGTAATAAATAGTAATTTATTAGTATTACGTTATCTAAAACTATGTTTTTGGACGTTGACAGGCAAATACTTGTGTCTTATTTCGCGGCTTGCGGAGGGGCCTTAGGTACAGCCCTGTACCTCAACAGTAAAGTTAAGGTAAGCATTATGTATTCTAGGATTTATACTCTTGGTTCAGTCAGCCTCAAAAAGATACTGCTGGGACTCAGCCCTCCTCTTGATGACAGGGAGTAGGCCGTAATCCACCACGCGGGCCCAATACGGGTTGGTAGATGTCACATGTCTTCGAATTTTTTGTTCTAAGACATGCCGGTTTCCACAAATGGTGATGAAATAATTTATAGAAAGTAAAGCATCTGTCTGGGTTCTAAACTACGACCTAAACACTTCCTGTCTCAGTTCCAGTGTTCACCTTAGTACTCATACCCACGAGCGTTACACGTACCTACTTACACTAAAGTCGACGAGCTTGCTTGCTGCCCTCTCCCAACATTTCTTTGTCTTTGCGGGCCTAAGCTGAGGTCCATACCCCACACGGGGTGCCCTTAGCGTATAGTCGCTTAGTTTTTAAGTTTTTTAAGCCCTGGCTGGAGGCCTTACTTAATTGAGGCAAGCCCGGAGGATGTCCGACAATAGCGATGACGACGGGGTAAAGTAAACGAAATTATATTTAGTCCGTCAGTTAGATTATCAAAAAATAATGGACACATATTTTTTCTTGTGTCAATCAACCAAAAAATTACAAAGATAAAGCGTGTCTAAGTTTGGGAGTGGGGGCTCGTGACGACACGTGTAGGTAAAAATTATACCAACACGTGACGTCATGCGACATTTCAAATCAATATATCTCTGCAATGTTTTGATTATGCGAAAAAAGAAAAAATACGTGCCTAATACTTTTTAATAATCTACCTGATAGACGAAGAAAAAAAGTTAGTCGCCATCCCTATTCTAGTACCTAGCTAATAAAGGTCAAAGTCGCAAAACAAGTATTCTTTTGTATCGAACTGACAGGTGTCAAGAACGCATTCTCTCATCGGCCGCACGTCTGTGGTAACACCTTTTTTTTATAAATGGCATCTCGCAGTTCAACCTACGAGGTTGTCGTCTACTTAACCGGGCTTGCCCGTGGATGCCTCAATAAATTAAGGCCTCCAGCCAGGGCTTAAAAAACTGTCGTTCGGGCGCCAAAAGATTCTTTTAGCGCTATAATCAACTGTATTTTTTATTGTTTTTAATGATTTCTAGGGCATGAACCCAATTTTTGCACGGCTGGTACCCTTCGCAGCCGTAGGCAGCGCTAATTTCATCAATATCCCTATGATGAGAAGCAGGTAAACTACTTAATTGCCAGACCTAAATTACGTACGAAGAGAGAGAGAGAAATACTTCTATATCTACAGGGTTAAAGGAAATTAGCTAGCGAAACTCCGCAGACGAAATGGGTATCGATATTAAACACGAGAAAATAAAAAAGATTTGATGTGTTTTCGGGTCATCGACCCCTGGCTGTGTTGTTACTTGAAGTTAGTTGTTATGAGTTGAGAAAATTTGTTTTATCGTTTTTAGATAATTATCGATACAAATCACATATCGCTCATTTGGAGAAACATCGACGTAAATGTATTTTTTCCCAAAAATTAGTTGAAATATGACAAAGTACTTAGAAAGCGTATTTACGTTAGGAAAGCGAAGAAGTAAAAAAAAAGTAGCTGTTACGTCGATGTTTCTCCAAATGAGCGATATGTGAAGTTTACACGAAAAAACAGATTTTTTAAACTTATTATTCAAGTAAATACCTACATTAACAGCGGTCGGTGAACCCACAAAAAAATTATAAAATTAATTTATTTTTTATTATATCGTGTTTAGATAAGTATCGATACCTATCACATCTGCGGAGTTTCGCTAGCTAATTTAATTTGACCCTGTATACAGGGTAAATTTTAATCACCGTTTTCCTCTTAAGGGGTTATTGTACTCATCATTCTGAACAACTTTTACTATGGGACCAAATATGAAATCGCGAAAAAAAAATCAGCTGTTCCCTACATTTTGACGAGATATGCGAACATAAATGTAGGGAACAGCTGATTTTTTTTTACGATTTCAAGTTTGGTCCCAAAGTAAAAGTTATTCATAATGATGAGTACAAAAACGGTGATTAAAATTTCAACCTGTACATACATACATAATTACATTACATTATTTGGAGGGGTCCGTGGCTAAATAATAACAGCCGCACAGGTCGATCGATCAGGTTAAGCTACGCTTGCCGCGGTTGGTCTGTGAATGGGTGACTATCTTTACATACTGAGACCCCTCCGTGCCTCGGAAAGCACGTTAAGCCGTTGGTCCCGGCTGTCATTCGTGGATCTTTGACAGTCGTTACGGGTAGTCAGAAGCCCGAAAGTCTGACAACCAGTCTTACCAGGGGGTATCGTATTACCCAGTAACTGGGTTGTGGAGGTCAGATAGGCAGTCGCTCCATGTAAAATACTGGTATTCAGCTGCATCCGGTTAGACTGGAAGCCGACCCCAACATAGTTGGGAAAAGGCTAGGCAGATGATGATGACATACATAATTAATTATTTACAGTCGCTTTTTGTGTCTCTCTGTGTGACCGCGTTGTTCTTCGAATATAATTTGCTATAGCAAATGTTACGAAACTTTAAAATGGATTTTAACATTGAAATACTTGTTTTTTTTGCCAAAAAGGACTCTAATGTGTTTATTATATTATAATTTCTATTATTGTCCTTATTGGCAATAAACTTTATTACATCAAGGTTAAAATCCATTTTAAAGTTTCGTCCCGATTCACCCCTGCGTCCCTATTCACCCCGTCTTACCGGTAGTTAGTTACCCACTAGCACGTAGGTATGTGACGTAGAACGTCACTAGAACGTAGTGATTTAGTCCCATCTCTCTCTTCCCCTTCCCATCGCACCCATTCCCCTATGCGTTTATACCTACAAGTTTCCCTTAATAATTATTTATTATTCTTATCTTTATTTTATAATCGTATTGTTTTTTGTTATGTATTTTCTGGTGTACAATAAAGTATATATAATTTTTTTTTTAAATCCTTTGTTGGTATCAACGCATAGGGAGATGGGACTAAACCGACGTAGTGTGTCAATTTGATAATTATAATGAATTTCCGTGACAGTACCTAACTATAGGATTATTTTATCTGCATAGCTATACACAACCGTCCGACAAGCTATCGTGTCGAAAATGAAACATTTCGATAACCTTGCACGCGTAGCGTAACCACCGTAGAAACGAGTTTTGTCGACGGAAGAATAGACAAAATGACAGATCGCAGACAGATAGATTTCCAAAGGAATCTGTCATTCATGTCTATTCTACCTGTCAGTTTGTCTATTCTTCAGTCGACAAAACCCGTTTCTATGGTGGTCATTCTATGCGTACCTACTTACTGATTTGCCTTACCCCGACAGCAAACAACTGTTGGAAGAATAGCGGTCATCTCTGCCAAAATTTTCAGGTTTTGAACTTGTGAACAGCGTTTAGAGGACTGTTACGACAACATGGATTGATGTTCGATTCGATACGGAAGCGTATCGAATGGTTGTGAATAGTTTGTTTTCGATATTATAGTATGCCTTTTCCAAGTGTAGCTGTGTCTGATGTTCCTTGCAGTGAGTTAATAAACGGAACGCCAGTATTTACACCGGAGGGCAAGAGAGTTGGCGACTCCAAGATAGCAGCGCGCACAGGAATATTACTCGTGTGCATATCCCGACTCGCCATGGCTTTGCCCGGCATGAGTACGTATAACACAATTATTTGTGCATTTAAACTTAAACGATGGCCGGCAACACAAACAATCCACACAATAATGGCCGATGGAGCAGACGAGTTAAAAAAAAAATACACACAATAATAGCCGATGGAGTAGACAAGTTCTGGAGTGGATACCGCGTATCGGCAAGCGTAGTGTGGGACGCCAAATCCGTCTAGCCGTATTTGCGCCAATCCGGCCAAACAGACAAAAAATCCTTATTACTATTTTATTATATTTGTACAGATTGTCTCTCCGAGAGGCCTTGACAATTCATGTGTTGTTATCGGCAAGAACTAAATAATATCTAATACTAGAGTTCGATCAGTACTCTGCATTACCTAAACCCTGTTACAAGGAAGAAGAGGGGAAGAAGGGTCAGGTGATGTAGAGTACTGATTGAGGCTAGCCCGCCCAATTAAAATTTTCAAACGTTTTCTTGCAATTTGCAGGTCAGTAAATTATTAGATTGTAAATGTTGATCAAAATACTATTTGCGACCGTAAAAAATAGGAATTATAGCAATCTTTAATTAAAGTAAATACAATTCTCTAAGAACTCGTGAAGTCACATGACATTTGGGGCGAATCATATTTTGAACTGACACTGACTTGCAAAAAACGAAAATATTAATTTTGTGGGCTACTTTGGCGGATTCCCATGCTGCTGCTCCAAGCTTAACAGCTAATCAGCAAGGGGTGGCAAGGCTGATTACCCAGGTTGCTCCAAACCTACAGAGGATTTTTTAACGTATTAAATACTATTTTTTAGCCGTGGTGCCAATTATAACAAACATGGCGGTTCAACGAAAGCTGTTCTGTCACTACCCGTTGGCTGTAATTCCCTTCCAAATATCACTGGTGTGTCTTTGTGTGATCTTCGCGACGCCATTGGGCTGTGCCTTCTTTGAGCAGAAAGCCTCTATGAACATCGATTCTCTTGAGAAGAATCTAAAGGTAAAATGTTCTGTTAATTTATTGAAGTAAAAAACTTCTTTAGGCATGTTGGGCATTTTTTGAGATGGGAAAAAACCATTGAATTCGCGCCACTGTTACCGTAACCGACACCGCTTTGGATGTGTTCGGCTGTCCTCGGGATGTACTCGGTTTTAATGTATATTATATGCGATATGTCAGTGAGTGACGGCAAAGTATTCTGTTTGTGTTTTGTTTTCACTTCTGTCGGCACTCCCGGAGTGCCACTGTTTTTGTTTTTTATTTAAATTTTACTAACTTAAAACGGTGACTGAAAACATCCATCGTGAGGAAACCGGCATAGAACCAAAAATTCGAAGACATGTGACATCTACCAACCCGCACTGGACCCGCGTGATGGATTACGGCCCACTCCCTCTTACAGATAGGAGGCTTGTGTCTCAGCAGTGGGAACATTGTAGGCTGGCACAAAAAAGGAACAAAGGCAGGCTTAATGCTGGCCTATAGGCTTGTTTTAGTTCTCTCAACAAAAAAAACTTTAGCTTTAAAAAACGTGGTGTGCACAGGCTCTGAATGATCTTAAATTTAAAGAAAGAACCAAATCAAATTACAATGCAACGTGAAGTCTCCAGCGATAAACATGAACATTCCAAACAAAAAATGCGCTCTCCGCACGACCACTCACTCGCAACGATATTAATTTGCTTGTTTGGCGCCGACTCAAAATTACTTAGGTATACTTACATTAGTTTAAGAACTATTTATTAAGGTTAAATAAAAAGGTTTATTATTTTTTGCTTTTCAGTTTTTTCGGAGGTTTAATTTTTTTGTTAAAAAGTTTTTATTTTATAATTTTTTGAGGCTATAATTTACTAATTACTACATGCTTAATATTTCATTACTTTTAAAATAGCTACCTACCCTACCTTACTTTAGCTATTAGGTAACTGTTATATAATCCTACTTTAACTATTATTTGTTGTATAATAAAATACTTAACAAAAAAACAGGCTTTATATACCAACATGGGTAGGCCTTTTTATTTAATTGTAATACACAACTCAGCATTAAAATCTGTGAATGTGTGTGTGAATCACCCCTATTTTCCCACTCTCAGGGTAGGATTTTTTTTCTAAATTTATATGGGACCAACTTCGGGGTATACCCTTTCCAATAAAAAAAGAATTATCAAAATCGGACTGCTCTGTAAAAAGTTATGCGTGATCATACATAAAAAAAAAAAAAATACGCGGCGACTTAATAATATCCTCCGTTTTTTCGTCGGTTAAAAATAAAACAGGTGCAAGTCATTGAGGGTTCCGCACGTAAGGAAATGCTTTTTGTCATTTTTTTTACCGCAGACTGTGTTGGAGACGTCGTTATACTTTTCCTTTACATAAACTTGTTATTTAACTGGTAGCCCATTGATGGTAGCCCATTGATAGCAGCCGCGACTTGACAAGTTGTAGGTCGTAGTTTCAAACCCAGACAGTCGCTTTGTCTTTCTTCAGTCTCCTCCCTTTAATCTACCCAAAGGTTGCCTTAATATAGGGTTGCCAGGTCTTAAAACCGAAAAGCCGGACAGGCTAGCCAGTTTAGCCGGACATTTGGGTAAAAAAGCAGGACGCCCTTAATTTTTTAGTCTTAGGTATAACACGACAATTTCTTTTTTTTAAGTGAAACTAGGCTTTTTTTATCATTTACACTAGACTGGAGTGTTGATGAAGAGTGACGGGGAGGCGGGGGCGCGCCGCGCACTCTTTGGTCAAATTTAAAAAACCTTACAAAAGCCGGATAGGCCGGACACCGTCTGATTAGGCCGGACACGTAACCAAAAAGCCTGTCTGTGTCCGCCTTTATCCGGACGACGCCTGGCAACCCTACTTAGTATCGCTCTTAGCGATAAGACTGCCCATTGTGTCACCCTATGAAAAATTACTACATTTATTTCTGTAATAATACGGTGCACAAAATAAAGAGCTATTCTATTCAAAATTCATCCAAGTAAACCCGCGTGATAATTACGTAACACACTATCAGTAGCAATGGCTTTCATTTTGACAGTTCAACAACATTCATTGCATTATTTACGTTGTTGAGCAGACAAATTTGTCCAACATGTGAAGCAATGGATTAGCAATATCCTTCAAAATGGTTCAGATTGAGATTGATAGTGTGTTACCCAATGAGGGTGCAGCAGCTCTCTGGGGATCTTTACAACTTTTAACTGTTTCAATTAACTTTTCAGGCGGAATCATTGAAGTTATCTCCCAAAGCGAAGACAGTGTACTACAATAAGGGACTGTAACAGGAAGTGAATCGAAATTTACCGATGTAGTAAGTGTATCGACCCAAGCACTGCCGGGTCGTATAGGTACTCTCTTACGAAAGTGAAGGCAAATATTTACTCCTTTGGGTCAAAAGACATTGCTTGCAGGGGGATTGCTAATTTTCGTCACCTTCTAGAAGTCTAGGTTCTAGGCTATTTATTTGAGCGTAGCTTTCAAGAGAGATGCTATAAGTCGTGATGGTTAGATTTTAAGACTTTTTACATCACTTTTTCTACTGAAGTTGTCAAACCGATATTCTACAACTTTTGTTTTGTAAAGTCTGGAGGATTGCTCCCAAAAGTCTTCGAATTCTGAATTGATTTTTTGGAATTTGTGTCAATTTGAATCAAATTCGATTCGATTCTGAATTCCAAGATGTTTTGTAGTAAGCCCGCTGTTTTGTTTACTGTGTCTGAATATGTTGATATTTGTACAAGATGTAATTAAGTCATCGATGTATTTATGAACAAAATAATTTGCTAATCATGCCAGCTATTAAGACAAATAAATCGCTATTGAGTTCAAAGTTGCTGTTTCAATGAAATTCCTCGATTCATAGTAATATGCACAATGCAGATTATTATCACCAGTCAGGAAGGGCAACGCGGGAATTGCGAGTTCTGTCGCGATCCGCTACGGCTGGCGTAGTACATTGCACTGCTACGACGCACGTAGCACTCTACTACGGCATGGCATCGTACTTCGCTACGGCCTATGGCTACGGCGTAGCTCGCATTATGCTACGATCGCGTAGTTTTTATGTACAGACGCCAGCACATCAACCTACTACAATCTGTCAGATTTCTGTAATAGATTTTCAACTTTATCGCTAAAGCATAAGGTTCAATGTTGATTGGGAAAATTTGACAGTTAGGTGTAGGTTGATGTGCTGGCGTCTGTACTTTTTTTTTTTGTCTTTGTACTTTTTTTTTTTGTCTTTGTACTTTTTGGCCGCGGCGGTGGGGGCGACTTTGCCGTGTCGCTGTGTGCATGGGTTCATACAAATCCAAGGGCAACCAATGCAACGGCACAGCGGCGGCGGCTGCGCCGCCGCCTCCACGGCATAATGTGTAAAGGGCCTAAGTCAAAAGGGCTTGGAGGTCCGTAGAATACCTACCTGACCACCATTTTGATATTTTCAAAATGGCGGCTACGCATGAAACCTATATTAAGTACTAGCTTCTTCCCGCGACTTCGTCCGCGTGAAATGTCACCCCCCCCCCCCCCATTCACATTGAATTTTGAAAAATCCTTTCTTAGTGCACCCCTAGACCTCATAAGGAACGTACGTGCCAAATTTAGAATCTCTACTAGACCCAGCGGTTTGGGCTGTGCGTTGATATGTCAGTCAGTAATTTCTTCTTTTATACATAGATATGTATAAATCGATAGCTGACATCAATGCAAACAGAAAACATAATTACACCAAATCCCTTGAAGTGTCACATTTCCGAGATATTAACGTTCAAAATCCATAATTTATGAACTTGCTTATCTTGTTGCATCTAGACGTTTGAAATAATCACTCGTCGTAATATTATTCTGCTAAAAATTAATTACTGTTATAGGCATTCTTCTGTTACGGGTAGATATAAATCTGCTAACATTCCTTTACAAATAAATACTTTAAAAAACCTGGTGTCACTGCACTGCCTGGCTGATGCCTGACGGTCGTTGGGGCAGAAGGAGTTCACGAGTTGACCAAATTGACAGTAGTGTTACGAAGTTGGGCGCTAAGAATTTCTTACCTTTGGTGCCCAAGTAGTCACCTGTAATTAGTCATTAACTCCGAACTGACTTATAATTGGTATAAGTATATCAGTAGCAAAGGTTCCCCTTGAAAAGCTCTTTCCATTGGCATACATACTTTAACGTTATTGGGGGATGTCCGTTTATAGGCATAATGATGTATGCAAGACACAGAATTAATGAAAATTAATCGATTGACGAAATACCAGAATTTCGAGAATACCTAATTATTCACATTTAGAGCTCTGTAGCTCCTTAAATTAGCAGTGGCGTGCATTGCAGGATACCTACACTCGGCATTGGGTGGAGCCAGGCTGAAGAAGAGCTCCTTACGTACTAACAATCAAGAGAAATCTTCAGAATATGAAATACTCTCCTTGGTGAGATCTTTCCATTAGTGTCTTAACGCTATTGGGCTTCAGGGCAGATTCGCTAAAGGAGAGTTCAAAAGTGGTAAAATATTCCGAAGGTTTTTAAACGCTCATGTGATGTACAGACGCCAGCACATCAACCTACTACAATCTGTCAGATTTCTTTAATGGATTTTCAACTTTATTGCTTAAGCATAAGGTTCAAGATTGATTGGGAAAATTTGACAGTTTGGGGTAGGTTGATGTGCTGGCGTCTGTACCTTATTAGAAAGCTTATGCATGGCGATATATGTGTTGGGTACTTTTTAAATAAGCTGTCGACTGCCTCGGGCACCATGGCCTATCCTGCAGTAGGAGCGCAGGCCGGATAGCACGGCACGGGTATTTTCTCGTGGTCCTACTATTTTGTCCTACCAGTAGGTCCACGAGGGTATGTTATTGCTGTTGGTCCTACTGAAGTTTTGAAACTAAAATGTACCTAAATGTAATGTGTAAAATGTAGGAATTGACTGGATAGGTGTGGGGCGTGTCTCAGTTTCAGTCTTCATACTGCCTTTACAGATACAAATTACGATATTGATTAAGTAAATGGTTTATTAACAAAAAAAAAAAAAACATTTCATTAATATTTTAATAATGAAGTACTTAATAACATTCTAAAATCTCAATTAGAATTAATTCATGGTGTTAATAAAACAACCGGTAATTTTTTATTAGATAAATTATAAAGAAGTAATATGTCATCAACGATATTTTTAAAAAGAGGTATGTAGGTACTAAAAGTGATGTTGACTCACTAAGAAAGCAGTACTTATGAAGACTGAAACTGAGACACGCCCTCACCTATCCAGTCAATTTCATTATACAGGAGGTACATTTTAGTTTCTAAACTTCAGTAGGACCAACAGCAATAACATACCCTCGTAGACCTACTGGTAGGACAAAATAGTAGGACCACGAGAAAATACCCAACGAAAAATATCCATCCTTTGTTATAGTTCGTAAATATACTTGCACAGTCATTAACAAAAATAATTATTATCTTAGTTCTATAATTTAAGATAACATATAAACTATAATAATATGTACATTTATATAAAAAAATAAGTAAAATAATCATAGGGCATCAAAGAATTCGTCCGCATCGCTGTCAACAGGAACAGTGCCCAAAAGGCTGGCAGCATTGCCACGTTGTATGGCAATGCTAATTCTTTGGCCAAGAAATAGGCCAGCCCTCTGGTCACGTGAAGAGTCGACTAACCGCTTGGCGATATCTCGAAAAACCAAGTGGGCACTCGGACCCCATGGCCCTAGTGTTTCAACCCCAAACGGCTCGAACATATAACTCCCAATTAGGTTGCAATATTTTCGCCGTTTGAGGTTTTCTGCACCTGCAGCAGCCGCCCCAGCACAGCCCACCGTACTAGGAAGATGGGATGGCGCAAGGGTGTCGACACATGTTGCATCCCACACCAAAGGTCTGCCTAACTTCCAGGGCATTATGGTCATTCCGTCTGGTCTCTTTCCATCGTCGCGTGCCAGACCGTTGGGTTCTAAAACAGCTGGCACCCCGGCGGTGACAAGAGCACGACGGATGATGTCATTAATGCTGGCGTGCCGTGGGGTATTTTCTCGTGGTCCTACTATTTTGTCCTACCAGTAGGTCTACGAGGGTATGTTATTGCTGTTGGTCCTACTGAAGTTTAGAAACTAAAATGTACCTCCTGTATAATGAAATTGACTGGATAGGTGAGGGCGTGTCTCAGTTTCAGTCTTCATAAGTACTGCTTTCTTAGTGAGTCAACATCACTTTTAGTACCTACATACCTCTTTTTAAAAATATCGTTGATGACATATTACTTCTTTATAATTTATCTAATAAAAAATTACCGGTTGTTTTATTAACACCATGAATTAATTCTAATTGAGATTTTAGAATGTTATTAAGTACTTCATTATTAAAATATTAATGAAATGTTTTTTTTTTTTTGTTAATAAACCATTTACTTAATCAATATCGTAATTTGTATCTGTAAAGGCAGTATGAAGACTGAAACTGAGACACGCCCCACACCTATCCAGTCAATTCCTACATTTTACACATTACATTTAGGTACATTTTAGTTTCAAAACTTCAGTAGGACCAACAGCAATAACATACCCTCGTGGACCTACTGGTAGGACAAAATAGTAGGACCACGAGAAAATACCCTTTTCGTTAAACTAAGTAGTTTGACCATTTGGAACAGAATTCCTCGTGGTCAAATCAGTTTGACCATTAAGTTTGACCACGAGGAAGGAACGTTATTTATTAAGCTACTCGATTAATTAAAGTTAAATTTTTTTTTTCAGGCGCCCGTTTTTGTAAAAA
This sequence comes from Hydraecia micacea, assembly GCA_914767645.1. NCBI lineage: Eukaryota > Metazoa > Arthropoda > Insecta > Lepidoptera > Noctuidae > Hydraecia > Hydraecia micacea. The sequence goes on from OU611798.1 coordinate 6,460,037, forward strand.
AGTGAAAAATGTTTCAGTACAAACAAAACGCACATACACTTTATTTATTCATTTCTATGCAATATAACTATTTTAAATGTGGCTAAAGTTTCCGTTTCTATTAAATACTTTGAGATTTTATTATAATTTTAGCTGCAGCTCCATGAAATTGAGACAAAAAATATTGATTATCATGACAATGCAATATCAAAACGTAGGTCAAATCTGTAAATGTCAGAATGATGACGTTGAAATAAAAAAAAACCATAACCACTGGTACAAGATGGGTACAAGTCATATTCATATTCATTTATTTTGCATTCCACAAGGTACAGACGCCAGCACATCAACCTACTACAATCTGTCAGATTTCTGTAATAGATTTTCAACTTTATCGCCATGGACCTATAAAAAAAGGCGGACGCCGTCTCCTTTAACAATAACTGAAGCACCCTAAGTCGGTCAGCGCGCTAATATATAGACAAGCCAGCACGCACACATTCACACCATAGTCGGTCTGCCTGCCGTCGGCCATTACGCTCCGAAGTACTCACGCACACACAGTTACGCCGCCGCCATTTTGGTGCTTCAGTTGTTTCTTAGTGAAGTTCCGTCCGCCTTTTTTTATAGGTCCATGTTTATCGCTAAAACATAAGGTTCAATGTTGATTGGGAAAATTTGACAGTTAGGTGTAGGTTGATGTGCTGGCGTCTGTACATACAAAAGATGTTTACAAAGTCCGCGAGGCGGGGTATTTTCTCGTGGTCCTACTATTTTGTCCTACCAGTAGGTCCACGAGGGTATGTTATTGCTGTTGGTCCTACTGAAGTTTAAAAACTAAAATGTACCTCCTGTATAAAGAAACTGACTGGATAGGTGTGGGGCGTGTCTCAGTTTCAGTCTTCATACTGCCTTCTCTTTATATCTTAGAAAGCATTTTGTATGTTCGCAAAAACTTAGGACTTTTCAAAATAAGAAGCGATTTCCATAATAAGTATAAATACACGTAGTAAACATGAAATTGTGATACCTAACTAAAACAAGCTAGTCCTTTCTTATAAATAGTATCCGCTTTTATAACAAGTTGCCAATGCCAAAGTGCCCATGTTGGTATAAATGAAATATTTTTTTTCTCATTGATAATAATACAGATACAAATTACGATATTGATTAAGTAAATGGTTTATTAACAAAAAAAAAAAAAAAAAAACATTTCATTAATATTTTAATAATGAAGTACTTGATAACATTCTAAAATCTCAATTAGAATTAATTCATGGTGTTAATAAAACAACCGGTAATTTTTTATTAGATAAATTATAAAGAAGTAATATGTCATCAACGATATTTTTAACCGACTTCTAAAAAAGGAGGAGGTTCTCAATTCGAATGTTTGTATTTTTTTTTTTTTTTAGGTTTGTTCGCGCATAACTCCGTCGCTTGCCAACCGATTTGAAAATTTCTTTTTTTGTTGGAAAGGGTATACTTCCCAAATGGTCCCATAGTCAACAAGTCGGGATCTGATGATGGGATCTTAGAGAAATCGAGGGCAACCCTCAAATTTTATAGGCTCACTTATTGTTTTTCGCATATTTTATTAAGTATCTGGTGTATTTGCGTATGGTTGTCACCATTTTAGGTAGCTGAGCTGATGATGGAAAGTACAACTTCTTAACAGTAAGAAGTTACTCGAACAGGCAAGGGTCCCGTTTTAGTAAATTATTTTGATGTTTGGTATGGATAGGGCATTTGCCACATTTGGTCTCATGATCATCATGTCATGACCTGATGCTGCATCAGGATAGTCTGCAGAGTGCCTAACTCCTCGACAACTAACAGCAGATATATCGTGTTTAGGCTCATTGAAAAGGGCTCGATGTGTGGATAAATGTACTGTTAATGAGGAACACGAGAGAGACCTGATGCTGAAGCCAGGAGCATCAGAAAAAGTACAAACCTTGAAATTACAGCACCATAGTCGTGTTTGGGCTCATTTTAAACAGGACTAAATTATAAGTTCAATGCAATGTTGACATAAGTCTGGCCTGATGCTGCAGCCAGGATTATCAGCATCTAGTCTAATTAATGAATAAGGTATGCTTCAGAGGTGGTCCCATATAAATTTTATGAACTTTGCTTGGGTAGTTTTGGAATTAGATTCAACAATACGTTTGTTTTCCACTTAGTTTATATTGATGATGTTTATCTTCCTGTCACTAATATTCACATAGCAATTAGTGTTATATGAATTTGTATTATGGGGTAGGTACAACTAAAAAGCGAAAAATAAAAACTTTTTTACAAAAAAAAACAACCGACTTCCAAAAAAAACACTACAAAGTGAAAAATAACTTTAATTTCGGAAGTCGGTGTCAAAAAAAACGAAAATGTGGAACCAACGACACCGACTTCCAAAATTAAAGTTATTTTTCACTTTGTAGTGTTTTTTTTGGAAGTCGGTTGTTTTTTTTTGTAAAAAAGTTTTTTTAAAAAGAGGTATGTACTAAAAGTGATGTTGACTCACTAAGAAAGCAGTACTTATGAAGACTGAAACTGAGACACGCCCCACACCTATCCAGTCAATTTCATTATACAGGAGGTACATTTTAGTTTCTAAACTTCAGTAGGACCAACAGCAATAACATACCCTCGTGGACCTACTGGTAGGACAAAATAGTAGGACCACGAGAAAATACCCGCGAGGCGGAGTGTTTTTATATGTAGAAAAATACGACACAAATGTATTAATGTCAGTCAGCTGTGCTGAGCGACATTGTAATCGACTAATCGTTACGTCATTTGCCACAGGGCTGCCAACATACTAAAATATAAATAATGTTTGTACAATAGTGACGCAAACATTTTTATTTTCAACACTTGTTTAAAAAAAAACAGGCGGCTGTAAAAAAAATTAAATGCCCAAAGACATCAAAATAATTACCCTCTTTCAGCCTATAAAGCTCAGAAGGCTGTTTAAATATTCAATTATTTTAGTACCAAGCCCCATACATTTATTGAACGTCTCCTTTCCTAAAAAAAAATACGTGTGGCACTCGGGGACTGCCGCGGTAAAGCTATTGCATAGCATTTTTATCAACTTATGCAATTATAATATTTATGCATTTTTTTTGTTTACGCGTACAGATATTCACTGTTGTAATAGATGATAGATACCAATACACTTATATACTTTCTCACACACAGCTGCTTACGTATTCGTCCGATTTCGGAGCAGCTCTATAGTTACTTTACTCTTTGGAGCAGCTCGTCTCGATCCGTGCGAGCTTCGTACAGTCTACACGCATACGTCTAGTCCCACGCACACAAACACCGTGCCGAAGTCATACGACGTTAGACGATGCACGGCTTTCAACGCTGCACCGCTGTGCCGGTCGGAGTGGGGGGTGTTAGGTTTATTTTCGTTACGGAATTTCTTCATTCGGTCGCCGCGCTCAAAGCCCAAGATAAAAGCTATGCAAAAGCTTAAAAACATAAAATAACTAAACGTGACATTGTTGAAATGCACAAACTGTGAGAAGTCAAAAGAAAAAAAATGTTCTCTATTGGCAGCCCCGTTGAAAACGTCAGTCTTACCTGCCAAACGTCAAGCTTCTTTGTCAAATGTCAACTCAATGAAACAAAATGCTTGGAGCCGTAATTATTTAGAAAATTAGTTTTTTAAGAGACAATGAGATAAATATTAGCAAAATGTATAATCTCAAAGCGTGCATGGTGTGTCTCAGCACGGATGTTAAATTATTTAGCTTGAACAGTGGTAAATTACGACATGAATTCCATTTGATTTCTGGTATTCAGGTATGCATTGTTTATATTCGGTTTAACATGAATTTTTAAGAATATTAAGGTTTAAGATCCCGCTGGTTCTAATGCATACATCCTTTTGTTATTTGCAGACCTCCCACGGGGATGGCATGCCGGATTATTTATGTTTTCAGTGTGCAGCTGTCGTACGAAATTTCAAAAGATTTCGCGATAGATGCCATCGAGCTAATTACGCTTTGAAAGAAATTTTAAGCAGAAATAAAGAGGTAAATTGCTTGACTAAAGCAGTAAAAATTGTTTTAAAATAGTACATTACGATACGTGTGACTTAAGTAGGCGAGGGTGCTAAAGACCGTGCATTAATAGACTACTAAATCACACGTATCGCATACTATTTTATAGCTCGTGTGACCTAAACCAGCACTTAAGGCACGCTTTCCTGTGTAAAAATGGACTACTTAAGTCACAGAAACTCGTGACTTAGGTGCGAGTTAGGTCACACAGTCCTTTACAGTATTCTAAAATATGTGACATAATGGTATCTATAATAGTAAATAATAATGAAGCCCGAAAGTCTGATAACCAGTCTTACCAAGGGGTTTCCTATTACCCAGTAACTGGGTTGTAGAGGTCAGATTGGCAGTTGCTCCATGCAAAATACTGGTACTCAGCTGCATCTGGTTAGACTTTAAGCCGACCCCAACATAGTTGGGAAAAAGTTAGGCAGATGATGAATAGTAAATAGTAATGACCATTTCCACTTTACAGATTAACCAAACAAATCTTGAAAACTTAAACCGCAACCTTCTTGCTATCATGCCGCCCCTATCACTCATGAGTTTAGACAAAACTCATTATGAAAAAGTGACATTCCAGTGGAAGAAGCAGAACCGCATTGATCGATGTAACTCCTCCAAATGTAATATAACGGTATTTCACTGCAGTACTCTCTCTTCTGATTTTACTTTTGATGAAATAACCAATCCTAGTGAATTGGAATTCAATGAAGAAAAAATCAAAACAGACATTGATGAAACGGAACGTGAGGAAGTACCAGTTGAGTATGAAGTTTCCAAAGTTGATTCTAGTGGCTTTGTGTGCGGTACAACAGAAGACACTGAAATACCAGATTCATTTTTGGATAATGAGAACTTTGATAGTGATCAGGATATTGATAAATTCCCCGAGTTGTCATTGTCACTTAATGTTGAGAATACAGCTGTAGATGGGACGGATATGGATGAAGAATATGCCACATTGGTCCCAATATCTGTGAAAGAGGCTAAAGCAGCGATTGAGGTGTACAAAATGTTCACTCAGGGTAAATACCATTGTGAGATATGCAATAAGGCTTATAATAATGCAGAACGAATGAAGATACATTTACGTATGCATGATAAGGTGAGACCTATTTATTTATTACTAAAGAAAGGTCTAGGTAGAAAACTGGACTTTTCTTTGATTACGTAAAGCCGTGGGTCTTCTCATAAAAGCATTTTCGGTCTTTATATAGGGCTGCCTTATAATATTATACATCATTTTATAAATATAATACAATTATTTTATATGAGTTAACCATTTTCTATGAATACTAATCCGCACAAGTTTCCCCTTCATAACATCATCAGCCTATTCAGTTCCAGGCCTCCTCTCTGTGAGAGGAAGTGGGCTGTAGTCCAGCCTGCATGCTCTATGTGGGCCGGGAGTTATCACAATGTCTTCGACTTTTTAGTTTTTTCCAGTTTCCTCACACTAAAATCCCTAATAATTTCAACATATTTTATTTAAGCTTTTTGCACAGAAAAAAAATACTGTACAAAGGCAGATTTAATGCTTGTACCGTTTTCTGCCAGTTAATCTTAGGGTGATGCAGAGACAGAACATGGCAGGCATAACAAACATAGCTCAACATCCAACACAACTAGAGAGAGATCAGGCGAAAAGGTATCACACCGAAGCACAGGAGTATCACGCCGCCAACACCAACCATCCCCTCCTCTCCTCTCGTTCATTTGGATTACGAGAGTAAAGGAACAGAGACTGTACCTGTGTTTGTGCACACACCTTTCCACTATAATATCTCCTGTTTACCTGGCTAATCTCCATTGAGATTGGCCACTGTGACCGAAATTGGTCAGTATGATAATAGCCCGGTAATACCTAACATAGATAACAAGAATAAATACATAAAGCATAATATTTTCCATTTGTTTCAGCATGTGAGCGGCAACTACCACTGTGGACTCTGCCAGTATTATTATAAAACCGAGTTTTTACTGAAGACACACATGACTGATAAACATCTGTTTAAGTACTTGTGTAGGAAATGTACTGAAGTTAGTTTTGATCGGTAAGTAAATAGTTTAATTCAAGTCTTTACAATAAAATTGAATGGCTGTTTTATCGTACACTAGATGGAACCTAAAAGAAACACACTAATATTATAAAGGCGAAAGTTTGTGTGTGTGTTTATATGTTTGTTACTTCTTCACGCTCAAATGGCTGGACCAATTTTGATAAAATTTTGTATGGAGGTAGCTGACACCCTGGATAAATTGTATCCCGATATTCCCACGGGATCGAGACTTATGCGGGTGAAACCGCGGGGCGTAGCTAGTGCCTACATAAAAGCACTCTGTTGGATTTTGTACTAGCAGCGCTGATCTGAGGGTTGAAAATTCAACAGACCGCTTTTATCTAAGTGCCACCTAGTGTGAATGAAAATGAGCTCAATTAGTATTACTTAAGTATCAAAGATTCATAGGGGAACAAGATGACTATAAACCTTATGTACCTACTATTTTTGAGATTAAACCATGATTTTATCATATAGTCTGACCGAAGGTCGATTTCTAGTTAAAGCCGATTAATCGGCTATCGCCACAAACTTCGACCTAAGGTTTAATAACCATGTTGATTTTTTCCAAATTCATATCGCCCGTGTCACTCGCGACATGAATACGAACCCAACAACTCAACAAAAACCTCATTTGTTAAAATCGGTTCACTTGTTTAGACTTTAGGAGGGAACACAGAGACAGACAAACATACAGAGTGACGCTCAACTTACTACTATGGGTTCAGCCGACCCATCGCACTATGAGAGTAAATGAACAGAGAGTACACCTTTGGTTATGCACGCGCTTGTGCACTATAATATCTCCTGAGTACTCAGGTACTACAGTGTACCGGAAATTAGCTGACTAATTTCCGTTGGGATTGGCCACCGTGACCGAAATCGGTCGGGAGGCTATTATGGGTTCAGTACATGATACTGGACGCCCATGCGTTGAAATTTTTCGTCAGTTATTAAAAAAAAATCTATTGTTCCTTACAAAAGTGCAAAACCTACACGGTCCCGTACGCAAAATACGCGCATTGACGTGGAGTTGCGGACACCAGCCCGTATTATCGTATTACCGTAACCTACACGGTCAAAATGCATGGAAAAACATTTTTTTTTTCAACTCAGGGGTCTTCAGAATCAGATACTGAAACCATAGTAACAGGTTGTGCGTCGATGTCCCTGCCACCCTGTATTGTATGTTTTCACATACACACCCACCAAAACCATGCCGCAGTCGGGTAAAAACATCCTGTATAGAAAATTAAGTATCAAAATCCCACAAATAAATAGCAAAACCTAAAACTTTCAGATCATCAGCAAAACAGCACTACATCTGGACTCACTTACAAAACGGTAGTAAAAAGAACGCAAACTGGTACGAGTCACGACCGAAATGGTTGCAGACACGGGGAGGCAAGCGTGTCAAAGGAGTGGTCACCATAAAACCCGTTAAAAAGAATAGGAAGTTACCCGAAGACTTTCTTATCTACTCTCCTATTGGGCATGAAGAACAGTACCGGTTGGTTCAGGAAAGGCAGCAGTCGCGGAACTATCAGGAAGCGAGGTATCAGTGTGATCTGTGCTACCGAGGTTTCAGGGGTATGCTGACGTATAATAAGCATATGAAGAAACATGACCCTGTAAGTATGTCTATACTAATCTATACCAAAAATAAAGCTAAAGAGTATGTTTGTTTTAACCCGCTTATCTCTAGAACTAACGGTCGAATTTGAAAAATTATTTTTGCATGTGATAGCCCAATTCTTGAGGAAGGCTATTTAAATTTACGCTAGGGCCCTTAGGGGCGGATCATCGGACGTTGTGGGTCGGGGGAACAAGAAATTTCACGCCGACGAAGTTGCGGGGAGAAGCTAGCTAGCTGATTCACTCGGTTTTTGGTATGCAAAAGCCAGTCAGTAAGATGGGTAGTGTAGGTTGGTAGAATCAGCAGCCAGTGCCAGTAATGCGTTAGAATAGTCACTTGACTGCCCCGTTGGTCTCGTGGTCGCAAGCGCGACTGCTGTCCATGGCGTCCTGGGTTCGATTCCCCGGTCGGGCAGTGTTATTGGGTTTTTCCATTAGGAGTTTGGAAGTTGGTGGTGTGTTGCCCCCATGCCTCGGAAAGCACGTAAAACCATTGGCCCTGCGCGCATCTCCTCGGTCGTGTCGGATTGCCGTCCCATCGGACTATGAGAGTAAAGGAATAGAGAGTGCATCTGTCTTTGCGCACACACTTGTGCACTATAATATCTACTGCGAACCTGGCTAATCTCCGTCGAGATTGCCGTGACCGAATCGGTCGGGGGGATTATTATTACAATAGTTACCTAAGAAGAGCAGAGGCTGTTTATATCCACGCATGCTACTATTAATCAAGATGTAGTAATTCCTCTTATAATGCAATAGTATAAATGCATTTTTTTTTTCTCAAGCTCTGTATGGTACAGTCAACAGCAAAAGTAGATGATGAAATTTTGGAGTCAAAACTGATCACGAATACATGGCAGCTGTACTAGTAGTAAATGTTTGGTATAATTTACAATCACATACTTTTGAATCACTTCGACGCCACACAGTTCTGACGCGAACTCCGTTCATTAGTATTGAATTTCTGATTTCATCATCTACTTTTGCTGTTGACTGTACGTGTCGTGAGTTCGATACCTGCACGGAATAAGTAAAAGTACCTATGTTAAAAGCACACATACCTAGTGTGGTTCAGTGATATTGAAACAACTATAATATTTAATTATTTTATATATAAAATGTTATTTCAGGCACAATCCGGTCCTTTACAGTGTGACATCTGCAAGATCCATTTCAAAGATCAGCGGAAACTCTACAAACATATGAACATCACGCACTTGTTCAAATACTCCTGTCAGTTGTGCAGTTATGTGTGCTGTAATAGGTAATTATTTTGTATTTTATTACTAGCGACCCGCTCCTGCTTCGCGCGGTTTTTACGTCTTGACAAAACATGGAGATTTATTTATTACTAGCTGACCCGACAGATGTTTTCCTGTCAAAATTTCCTTAATTCATACAACAATCCCATAGAAAAAACGATGTGCAGGTATTTCCCGAATTTGAAAATTGTCTGGAATACTTTTTCAATTTTGTTTCCATAAAAACCTAATTCGGAATTTACGAACATTTTAACACAAAAAGATCCAAATCGATCCAGCCGTTCGCAAGTGATGCGCTTACCTACGAACAGCTTTTCATTTTTATTTATATAGGTATGTAAGTTTAATATTGGTATCGTATTACCCAGTAACTGGGTTGTGGAGCTCAGATAGGCAGTCGCTCCATGTAAATTACTGGTATTCAGCTGCATCGACTTCCGACCCCAACATAATTATGTGGTTGGGAAAAGGGTAGGCAGGTGAAGTTAAATATTGATGTATTATGCTCATAAACCTTCCAAAATAAACTCTCAAAATGGTGCTGAACACCTCATCAAAATCCGTTGTGCAGTTTAGAATCCAAAATAATATTAAAATGCGAAAGTAACTTTCTGTCTGTTACCTTTTCACGCCAAAACCACTAACGCAGTGGTGGGACAGTGGTAACGGCCCCGACTTACGAGTTGTAGGTCGTTGGTTCGAAACCCAGACAGGCTCTTTACTTTGTATCAAACCCGAGGACGTGACATTGACCAACCCGCACTGGGCCCGCGTGGCAGATTACAGCCCACTCACTCTCGAAGAGAGGAGGCCAGTGTGAGTGGGAACATTATAGGCTGATTATGCCTAAACCACTGAACCGTTACACTGCCGGCACAGTAAAAATAAACAAATAAAGATATTCTGATAATTCAATCTGTTTTTTCAGAGGACAAGCTCATATGCATTATAGATGGCATAAAAATGTGACATACGAGTGTCCTCATTGCAAGAGGGAATTCATGTAAGTTTTACTACACATTATCTTATTTACACAGTACAATTCATAATGAACTCAATCACAACTGAAATAGAGTTGGAAATACCATGAGCGAACAAACGCCATCGAGAATTATCTCGTGCATGCTATTTTCAACTCTATTTTAGTTGAGATTTAGTTTATAATTAAGTTTTCTAAAATTATTGCTCGTGGGCTTTCCTAGCGCTTTCGCCTTAAATTTACGTCCGGCGTATTCTAGGTTGTCAACCCTACAACCACCTTGTTGGCTGACTAATATGTTTACCACGGTTTGAGCTTGTTTCCGAATACGAGAAAAATACTTTTATTTTTTTTCAAATAACAACTGTCTTTAAACCTTCTCCAAAAAGCTCCAAAAACTAAAAAAATATATAAATTAATAATAAAAATATAAATTCAGTGTCTTTGGTTTTGTTTTTAATTTGCCACCTCATCTAATGCATAACCACTTCCTATTTTTTAATTGGTTAAAAGGATGAAGAAGGAATATTTCACAGGAATTTTTTACATTTTGTGACTACAGTAACTCACACAACTGTTAAAATTCTAGGAAAATCATCTACTTTTACAATATTTGTAAATATGTGAGCACCATGTATCGTATCACATAATTGATTTACCTGTCATTGCTTTATTATGAATTCTTTTTACCTTTTGTAGGTAGACTAATTTTATTCTAGGTGCATCGTTTTCACAAATAATTATATAATAATGAATGTGTACAAAACCATGTAAAACATTTTAAAAGAGTAACGGTGGAATTTCTTGCCCATTCTTCTCCATACGAACACTACCTTTTGGAAGGGGCGACTAGAATCAATTCTATTTTATTGTAATTTTTGACGTTCAAAAGTGCCTTTAATGGGCCTATTTGAAATAAATGATTTGACTTTGACAGATGAATGTTGAACGTTACAGGAAGGCATCAACGCGTCTAACTCACATAAGAATTAAGCATCCGTCCATGTGTCTGTGCACTATTTGCGGACACAGTTTTGTGAGCGACTCTGGACTGTATTGTCACAAACAAATTGCACATACTGAAGAGGTAAGGGTGCTCTTGTTTTGTACATTTTATTATGCTTGCATCGAACGTTAAGCTTCGCTTGCCGAGGTCGATTTGTCGATGGGTGACCATCTGTTACATACCGAGACACCACCGTGACTCGGAAAGCACGTTAAGAAGATGGTCCCGGCTGTCATTCGTAGATCTTTGACAGTCTTTACGGGTAATCAGAAACCTAAAAGTCTGACAACCAGTCTTACCAAAAGGTATCGTGTTACCCAGTAAATGTGTTGTGGAAATCAGATAGGCAGTCGCTCCATATAAAATACTGGTATTCAGCTGCATCCGGTTAGACTGGAAGCTGACCCCAACAAAGTTGGGAAAAGGCTAGGCAGATTGATTTGATTTACACCATAATATTAATAACTATTGTTTTGTAGTTTTTGTCCAGTAATTAATGTAGGCGCTACAAAAAACTGCTGTAATCGAACCAAAGTTCTGATTACGCAGAGGATTTGCATTTTACGCGTGGCGCGGGAAGAGAGTTCCTGGAAGGATTTGGGGGAGGCCTGTGCCCAGCAGTGGGACAGTATAGGCGAACAAATAACAAAAACAATATCATGAAATCATCACAATATCAAAAACAAACAAAAATATTTAGATATTTAATTGTATCGTCTGCCGTTGTGCCAATTATGCATTAGCATAAAACCATTACAAAACGAGCCTTATTTGTTTCCTAAAATCTTGGCTAAGAGAAAAAATTTGTTTATTTTTTTGCAGGAGATAGAGCAAAGCAATAAGATAGTGTTGAACACTGCCGACCCTCACTATTGCGCCGACTGTGAGATACAGTTCATGTCCTTCGCAGCCTTCACCACGCATCTCGGCAGCTCCTACAAACACGCTACTACTAATCTGTAAGCATGAAACATAGACTTATAGAATGAAAGGGCTTTGAAAGTCCGTGGCATACCTACTGTCCGCCATTAGGTTTCATGCGTGGCCGCCATTTTGAAAAACAAAAAACAATATGGCGGACATTGCGTGAGAAATGCGTGGGTTTAAAAAACTTTAATAATAATAACGTGTATCTGAACGCAATAAAACTTTTTACAAAAAAAAAACACTAAAAAGTGAAAAATAACTTTAATTTCGGAAGTCGGTGTCGTTGGTTCAGTATTTTCGTTTTTCGACACCGACTTCGAAATTAAAGTTTTTTTTCACTTTTTAGTTGTACCTACCCCACAAGCTCATATATCACTACTTGCTATTTAAAATATCATCAATATAAACTAAGTGGAAAAAAATCGTATTATTTATTGAAGCTAACTCAAAAATTAACCAAGCAAGGTAATAAAATGTTTAAGTATGGGACCACCCCTGAGGCATACCTTAAAAAAAAAAAAAATTTGCAAATCCGTCTATATTATGACGGAGTTTTAACCGAACATACATAATAAAATATAAACATCCAAATTGAGAACATCCTCCTTCTTTTTTTAAGTCGGTTATAAATATAGCCTAATTCAGTTACTACATACAGAACTAGCATACAAATAACGTCCTGAATTCTTGGGTAACTTTCTCCGAAGACAAAAGGGATGTTTGACTCTTTGGCCGTTTGTTAACCGCGAACCGATAACGACAACCGTCATATCGGTCCTATTTCGCAGCCTACGCATTTGAATGGTCGTCTCTCCACTCGGCCTTCGACAGCCGACATTCAAATCTATAGACCGTCTGTATGAACGTGTTGGTTGTCGTTATCGGTTGCGGTGGAAAATCGGCCTAACTCTCTTAAAGCACACGGTTTACTTTTATATTACACCAGGGCTGCGGACTGCTTTTATATTACATTAGAGTACTTAAGGAATCAAATCTCTAGGACCACCGGCTTAGACTGCATAGTCCGTCAGTCAGTCACATTCCTGTTTTTTTTTTTTTTGGATGCCTTTGATAACGTGTACATTTCGTATCTAAACAGTTCTATCAAGCCGTCTCGCCGCAGTAAGACGGAGGAGCCGCGCGCGCGCGGCCGGCCGCGTCGCGGTGCGTGCTCAGAGATCGTCAACAACGGACTCACCACCTCCAGCACCTGTGAAGTGGTAACTATAAATAATACCAGCCTGTTATTGTCCCACTGCAGGGCAAAAGCCTCTTCTCATACAGAGAAGGCACGAGCATTGATCACCACGCTTGCTCAAGGCGGGTTTGTGATTTCAAACTTATAAATAAACTGGAAGGAGGACGCGCGGGCTCGCGAAAGATGGAAGGACTGGAGGGAGGCCTTTGCCCAGGAGTGGGACAGCGTAGAACAGTAAAAAAATAACTATAAGTTCAGGTTTCCTCACGGTGTTTTCCTTCACCGACGTCAGTGATGTCCAAGACAAACTTAGACAGTAGGTACCATCGCGGACATTGGCGGTGAACCACTCTTCAACCTTTAAGGGTGAAAAGTGGTTGACCGCCATTGTCCGTGGCTGTACATATAAATTGAAAAAATCACATTGTAATTATACATATCGCACCCCTAGATGAATACTCCGGCAAGTCAAAAAACCTCATTTTTCAGAAATGACGAAAAGCTGTTTTTAGAGTATAATAATTATAATATTCTCGTCATTCCTGAAAAATTTGGTTTTTTGAGTTGCCGGAGTCTTCAGCTAGGGGTGCTATATATACTTACTTTTTAAAACATTCAGCTCCGTGCTTATCAAAGGAAAGCTTAGTGTAATCCCCGGGACACTTTGCAAATCTTTCCTACGTTATTTATATTTTTTTTGTTAGATACTGGAAGACCTAGAGTCTATTTGATTGCTAAGTTTTCAAGTCTAAAATTTCGAAAAGGCTTGGTGTAGTTTAGCCTGAAGTTGCTTATTGGCAAAAATATTGAAAAAACACTTAATTTTTTTTAGTAAGTCTGTGTCGCTCTTGTCTGGTAAATAAACTAATTGATTAAATGTTTACTTCGATAATTTAGGTAGTACCGTCTTTTATTATTTAGGGCGAATTTCACCAAAGAAACGGAACGCGACCAGCACATCTAAACGCGTTCAAGAGCTGTCAGTATCATCATTGTTGTGGAATACTGACAGTGTCAATAATCCTCTCACTGAACGTTCAGTTTCATTGGTGAAATTTGGCCTAAGTATCCTTATAGGCTTCTGTGATTTAAGCGTGATAGTTAATAATATGTTTCAGTGCGGCAAGTTCCTATCAAACGACGTGCAAGCGCGCAAGCACTACGAGTCAGAACACCCCGACACCGAGTACCTCAAGCGGTACATGTGCGACGTCTGCGGACACACCACCAGGGTACATAACAATACTATTACCTAAACTTATACCCAGTTTATTGGAACGGAAATCAACGATGTGACAAAACTAACACTAAACGCATCCAGACGTAGGAACAATAAAACTTCTACTGTATCTCGTTCAGTTTTCTTCAGTGGATTAAACAATTTTGTGGTCTGATTGGCTATTGATGGTTCAGCCAACCAATCAGAGCAGTTGACATGTGTTAGACTATTTCTAAAGCGAATAGTTCCAAGAAGAGCGGAGGCCGTCATATTGTAACGACCGTATGTCAATATCTGTCATTTTCCCCGGTATTTGACATTAAAATGTCAAAAAGTGCTCTGTGTTTTGACAGTCGTTATTGTGTGACCGTTTACCGCTTTCTTAGGAAACCAAAGCTTTAGCTAATAAGTAATTTTCGAATTGGTTTTCGTTCCAAAAAACATAAACTGGAATTGTGTCATAGAGAATGGCGACCGAAAAGAGATTTAATTTTATGTAAAAAAAAATATAAAGAACACCAACCGCTGCGTATCTTCTAGTCTAGTTGATATAAGAGGTAGTGTCCTTTTCGGCGCTATTAAAAGAGCCTATAATAATAACAATATTTAAATTAAATGTCTTACCCTTGCTGAATAGCTCATCTTTTTGCCAAACTAATGGTGTGACTAGCATAATCCTGACAAGACGAGTTTAAGTCCAAAATGGACGTTTAAGGGCAAAAGCCTACCTATTTATTTCGCTCATGTTGACTTATGAAAATTCTTTGTGTGTTTCCAGCAATACGCGAACCTCATAGTGCACATGCGGACACACACGAATGAGAAGCCGTACGGATGTCCGCACTGCGACCGTCGGTTCAACATGCCCAGCAATAGAGACAGACATCTTGTCGTAAGTATACTTTTAATGTCATTTAACCCCAATCGGGGCCCAGTTTAATCTTTTACAGCGTCAGTCCTACAAAAACAGTCCCAGTCCCATGTCTCCAGATCATGGTACAGTCCTAATCCAACAGTTTTCGAACCAGTACAATTTTTTTAGTCCCAGTCTAACATTTCCAGCCTAAGTAGTTATTTTTTCTAAGTTCAAATTAGTTAGAATCAGGCTTACATTACCAGACTAATTTTACAGTCACTGTCCTGCATTGCAAAACGGTGAAGGAAAGCATCGTGAGGAAACCGGCATGTCCTCGAACCAAAAATTCGAAGACATGTGACATCTACCAACCCGCACTGGACCCGCGTGGTGGATTACGGGCCACTAACTCTCACAGAGAGGAGGCTTGTGTCCCTCAGCAGTGGGAACATCATAGACTGATTATGTGTTATATGTGTCCTGCATTGACAGCCAATAAGGCAACTTCAATAGGTTACCTTATCAATTCGGGACTTTATTGAACGTTACAGGTCCACACGGGGGAGAAACGATATCAATGCCAGCACTGCAACCGTCGCTTCACTCAAAGCAGCGCGGTCAAGCTTCACATACAGACTGTCCACCTCAAGATACCCTACGCGCCCTGGAATAAGAAGAATCGGAAGCGACGCAAGGTAATTAACTGTCTTCATAGTTTATTTCGTGATGTTGACGTTAATGTCGTGATGACCCTCGCCTTTTATGCACGAGGTTGTGGGTTCAAATCCGGGCAAGTACCAAAGTGTCTTTCAATTCATATGTACTCGTACTTATAAAGTTTAACTTGGGCATCACTGACACGGTGGAGGAAAAACATCAAATCAAACTCTCATATTATTTCAGATTAAAGGGTCTGGTTTTGATATGGTTTTGAGCATCAAGAAATAATTAATGGTTTTCTAATAAATGCCTTCATAACTCCTCAGAGACTTGTTGATCTGGAACCTAAAACCATCCTACTTCCGACTAATATTATAAATGCGTCTACAGGTTTGTAAGTTTGGATGTTTATTAATTAATCACGCCCATCTGGTCAGCCATTAAATGAACGGATTTGTAAGGGCACAAGGGTAGACCAAAACCTCGTAGGTTCCCGTAGGATAATTTTACGAAATTAAGTATATAATTTTTTCGTCACAGATTTCATCTAATTAACAAAACATTTTTTTTTCAGGAGTTGGAAACCGCGGGAATGTCGACCCCTCTTATTTTGCCGCCGCCGAACAAGTTAACAGCATACGACGCGCCCGGAGACTATCTCAACGCTTACATCACTTATAATGACGACTAACACTCATTTTTATGTTGTGACTACTAATAGTAGGGACATTTTAAATTGCTTTTACTCAAACTTGACTGTTTCCTCAAGCCATTCTTCTCCTACCCTTCACCATCATCTGCCTAGCCTTTTCCCAACTATGTTGGGGTCGGCTTCCAGTCTAACCAGCTGATCTGACCTTTTCAACCCAGTTAATGGGTAACACGATAAGCCTTGGTAAGACTGCCCTTATCTCAATTTATTTGGGGTAATTTTTGTCCTTAAATCTCTATCAGCTATCATTTCAATGGGCATTGTCTTCCTAGTATTTTTAATCTTTTACACAATCTATTAATTATGTCTTTGATCTACCTCTTCACGCGCAGTGGTGAATTGTAGTAAGTTTTATCGATTGTGACTATTTAATTGGTCATATCATCATCAACTACCTCGTTGATCTACTGGTCGCAAGCGCTACTGCTGACCTGATGAGGTCCTGGGTTCGATTCCTAGGTCGAGCAAAGTGTTATTGGGTTTTCCGTTAGACATTTCTCAGTAGCAGCCCGGAGTCTGAATTTGTGCCCGGTGATGGCCTATTACATGGGACTTAAACATAACTGTCGGAATGTGGGTGTACCTCTGCCTAACCCTTTAGGGAATCAAGGCGTAATGTTATGTGGTTTGTCAATAAAGCCTATAATGTTCCACCCGCTCCGTTCGCACTGCTGGGACACAGGCCTCCTCTCTGCGAGAGGGAGTGGCCCGTAATCCACCACGCGGGCCCAGTGCGGGTTGGTAGATGTCACATGTCTTCGAACTTTTGGTTCTATTAGTCATATATCGGATACGAATTCGTCCTCCACCGTTCGTTGGACACCCCTGCCTACCGCTTTGGGGAAATTAAGCGTGATGTTATGTGAAATCTTTCACCGGGCTCTGCAGAGAATTTTCTTAATGTGCTTCCTCAAAGTGAACATTCGTTTGCAAGCATACATTCATGAGCACAAAGTATCTTTCATAGAGAAAATGTAACGGTCACTGCCCTTTCTACAACTGTTTGGGTCGTAATAATAATTTTACTGACTGACTGAATATCGCTGTAGGGATGCACCTTGACAGACAGAAACCACCAACTATGTTCACATGCCATGGAACTCGTCGGCGGTATTTTTGCGATTCCTATTATATTTCTTCGACCTCTATGGTCTTACGAAACAAGTCACTTTCATCAAACGTTACTTCGAAATGAAGCCTAGATGATGGGTACCATCCTCTTGTGAAATTATAAATATCTTCCAAGTTCGATGATTATAGCAATAATTGAAGCAATATTTTAAAAGTTTACTATTATTTGTCGATTGTAAAAAGTGATATTGTGAAAGCGTTTCGTTCAGTATTACATTTTCCGTTTGTGTGTTCTCTGTCTGTTATCTTGTATTTATTTTGATACCTATGAATTTAATGTTGATTCTTCCTGTTCATATAAAAAGAGATTTTTATAACTTCCATTGTTTAGTGCGAGCATTTCGTTATACAGGGTCAAATTAAATTAGCTAGCGAAACTCTGCAATTGTGATTGACATCTAAAAACCATAAAATTTTAATGAAAAAGATTTTATGGACTTTTGGGGTTCAACGACCGCTGGTAGTGTTGTTACTTGAAGTATCAGTTGAGAAAATCTGTTTTCTTTTGTTCTATCGTATTTAGATATCGATACCATCACGTCTGTGGAGTTCCGCTAGCTAATTTGACCCTGTATTATAAAACCATGTCAATAGTCTCGTAGCTATAACTGAACTACGTAGCTATTCACAACCATTCGACAAGTTGTTGAATCGAAAATTACACATTTTCAATTACTATTTTACCCTGCCCTCGACAGCAAATGTCTGACGGAAGAATAGCTGTCGTCTAGTTGATTTAAACTAACAAAATTTTCAGATTTTTGATTGTGAACAGCCAGTAAAGGACTCTTTTGATAACATTGATTGGTGTTCGTTTCGGCACGGAAGCATATCGAATGGTTGTGAATAGCTATGCTGAATCTTTACACGGTTTGAGCCAGTAACTAAATTCACACTACAACAGTTTGAGGAAAGTACGTATAGCCTGTTTCACACCAGATAAGTTGCGGTTAACTTATCCGGCAGATCATTTCATGCAAATTCTCTTCCATTTTTTATGTATTGGGTCAATAGTGTCAGCCCATTGAGATTTTGTAATAACTAACCCTAAGAATATCGGAATAAGATAGAATTTACTTTTAGAAATATGGAACATCCAAAAAAATTAATTATAAAAATTATGAAATTACATTTATATCTTCGTTTTACATTGTGTGTTCACAAAAATGTAAATAGTCGTTAGAATAATGCATTTAAAAACGCATTTGTTATTTGCCTTCTTGATAATTATTATGTGACTAACAAATGAGTGAATCTATTTATATTTATTAAAAAAACTAAGTCAACTTCAGGTACTATGCAATCGGATAAAAACAAAAAATCATGTTTTTATTACATTCGCAAACAAAGAAGGTCTGTTTAATACAGACCTTCTTTGTTTGTCCGGAGAAAATCTCGATTTATATAATGCCACTCATACGCTCAATTAACCTTGCGCAAACGCAAGTTCGGAATCGAAACTTGAAAAACACAAGTCTAAAAATTGTGCAAACGACTTCAAACACACGTAACGATATACTTGCGCAAGTTTATTTGAGACGAGTTAAGTATGAAATCTGACAGCGTCGTTCTAGAGTGTTAAAGCTAGCCTATTTAGTGTCCCACTGCAGAGCAATGGCCTCTTCTCATACAGAGATGGCACGGGCATCACCACGCTTGCTCAAGACGGGTTGGTGATTCCAGGCGTACAGTAACTACTAGCTGCGCCCCGCGGTTTCACCCGCATAAGTCTCGATCCCGTGGGAACATCAGGATAAAAAGTACCCTATATCCTATTTCAGGGCATGGTCTACCCATGTGCCAAATTTCATCCAAATCCGTTCGGCCGTTTTAGCATGGAAGCGTTACAAATAAACATACATAAAATCAAAATCTCTTTATTATAATACTAGTTGCGCCCTGCGGATTCACCCTCATAAGTCTCGATCCCGTGGGAACATCGGGATAAAAATTGTCCCATGTGTTAATCCAGGGTGTCGGCTACCTCCATACTAAATTTTATCAAAATTGGTCCAGCCGTTTGTGCGTGAAGAAGTAACAAACATACAAACACACTCACCAACTTTCGCCTTTATAATATTATATAGTGTAATTAGTTTAGATAAGTCCAGCGGGGTCATTGCGTAATAACACTATCAGTAGCAATGGCTTTCATTTTGACAGTTCAACAACATTCATTGCGTTATGTTCGTTGTTGAGCAGACAAATTTTTCGAACATATAAAGCAATGGATTAGCAATATCCTTCAAAATGATTCAGATTGTGATTGACAGTGTGTTACGCAGGTTTCCCCACAATGTTTCTCCTTCATAGATATCAGTAATGTCCAAGAAATGAACTGTCTTAGTAAGTGGCTGTATAACACTATGATTTTCTCTTATATTGTTTTACAATTTGTTATTAATACTGTGTGTGTGAACGTATGTAGTGTTTATGATAGTGAAATATATTTAAGAATGTAATCAATCGGTTTATAATGCGCAATGTATCATTTGCCTTGTAATTTAACTAATGCGAATATTTTTAATACATAACATTAATTCGTAATATCTCTTTTATTATTATCCCTTTTTGAACCTTTCTTTTATTCATTTTATGTCACCGTCGGCGTTCCAACTGTATTAGAGCTTGGCACGCGATGATGGCAAGAGACCGGACAGTAAGGTATGTTGGGGTAAGTTTCGTGCTGGGGTAAGACCGTACAAATCAAATTTCCAGATAATTTGGCAATATTTGGCCAAGTTTACCGCAACTACCTTATATGGTAGTTTATGTCTTTATTTCCATGGAAGGTGGGTAGGCTTCTAGTGTGGGACGCAGCTTGTGTCGATGTCGATGCTCTTGCGTCATCCCATTTTCCTAGCTCGGTGTGCTGTGCTGGCGCTGCGGAAACCCTTAAGCGACGAAAATATAAATACCTACCTTACCTTCCCTTATAGGTAATTAAAACGGGTGTAAAAAGAGATTTAACGAAGTCGAGAGTCATTTTATACTCCCCGTCATTGTAATAATTTTTTTGTACTGGACCACACCTGGGAACCTTCTGGTTACGGAGATATTGAAGGTCAAAATTCCATCTTTTACTGACGTTTTTTTACGAATACAAGTTTTCAGTGTTTATAACACAACTTTAAATGCCCCCACGACCTCTGTACCGTTGCATGCACCCATAAACACAATGTTTTGCGTGTGTTACATTGCGCACTACCGCAAACAGAAAATTTTCACACTAAAAATAAAAGTCGTTTCCCAGCAATTATTTTTGTGCAATGTTGCTTAGTTTGATGTACAGAATGCGTAGTTGACGGCTATGTGATGGGTCCTTTTACACCCTGTATTTTCGAGGCTGAGCACGTGCCTCTGCACCCAGTGCCTAATAATGGGGCTAGCCACCTTGTCAAACAATGTCTAGAGAACGAGGGTTTATAATTGAATGCGTATATAAAATTATGTGTCTACTGTTGACCGTTGAAGTGGTTCCTCGTCTGGAGTCAATCCTGGGTGCAGCAGCCAGGTCATGTCGGACTTTAGAACGGACTATCATAATTAAATGCGTATATAACATCTTGTGTCTGTGCTGCGCTGCTAACCGCTAAGAAGTTCCCTCTTCTGGAAACAACCCTGGGTGCAGCAGCCAGGTCATGGTGAACTTTAGAATGGGCTATCATAATTAAATGCGTATATTAAATATCTTATCTGTACTGATGGCCGTTAAGGAGTTCCTTCGTCTGGAGCCGATCCTGGATGCAGCAGCCAGATGCATGCAAAATAAAAATACATTGTCTTCGAAACTGAATCAACATGGAAAATTTCAACTCCGTAGGATAAGACCAAGTGGCTTGCAAGATTTGACTCATACATGACTGTATACTAACTAACAAGGCAAGTTAAATAAAAGCTTGTAAAAATGAAACTTCTTCCGAGTGAAATATCGGGCCCCGACCCACCGTGCTCTTTACTTTGTTTTCGCTTAGCGTTCTTTATAACTTTTAGGGATCGTAGCGTGATGTTATATAGCCTATAGCCTTCGGCAGCCTTCCTCAAGAATTGGGCTATCAAATGCAATAAAAATATTTTTTCAAATTCGACTGGTAGTTCCATAAATAAACTGTTTAGCTTTATTATTACCCCCTTACTGATAAACGTTGTAGCGTCTGAATAGTTACACAACGGTTTGTCTTCTTTTTTCGATAGTCAAATTACTGACGACTGAAAGAGAGAAATCGGTGTGTAACTATTCATCTGATATATAATACGGTTATTAGTAAGGGGGTAAGGATATATAGATTATGTACGGCACACCAAATAATAACTAATCAGAAATCTTCAATTACTGTGTAAATACATATTATTACTAAGCAGTGTTTAGCTGACTCAAATGGAACACGGACGCGGGACGAACAATAAAATAATAGCTTCTATATTTACAAATAAAGTTGCAAGTCCTAAGACCGCAAGCCTTTCAAAAATGTTTCACGGATGAAATCCGCGGGCAGAGCTAGTTTATTCCTACTCTGTCTGTTTGTCTGAACGCAATTTTACTATAGTAAGCGCTGCGACCCAACTAAATCGTGGTAACGAAACCATAGCGCGCATTTAAACAGGGCAACGCCATCTATCGAGCTTGTAGGAATACCTTTTATATTTCTATAGGTGAGTGAAAAAAACATTGTTTTTCTATGTAAACGTATTAATATTGTGTATATTATATTACTAGCTTTTGCCTGCGACTTCGTCCGCGTAAAATTTCGCCTCTGACCCACCCCGTCGCATCGCTTGCCCGCGCTATTACTATTCGTTTTCGCTGACTTTTCTGTTTTTGCTCGGCTCTTTACGATCCTAGCGTGATGTTAAGTAGCCTATAGCCTTCCTCAAGAATTGGGCTCTCAAATACAAAAAGATTTTTTCAATACTCAATTCTTTATTGTATTCCATATGTATTACATAGATGGTATTTAAAGTTAAAGAACAATATGGACCTTCAAATCCCGACTAGTAGTTCCAGGCAAGTCTGTTTCTGTTCGTCGTACGTTTGCGAACAAACGTTCTCCACCATGAAGATGCGAAAAACTGTCTTAGAAGCAGACTAACAGACGAACTCCTTTTCTCACTCTTAAAAAGATCATCGTCTCAGTTCGAACCCGCTTACGAGGGCATCATGGCCAAATAAAAACAGTTCCATGTTTCACATACACCTTCCATGCCAGGGCCTTCAACTTCAAGCAATTAAATTAACCTTTTAACCGCTTAAGTCGGATTAATCCGACAAATATTTTCGTGTCCATTCCGACAGGGTCGTATATATACGACCAAATAACACAGCTCGTTTAATCTGTATTATTATTACATCATCACAGCTCGCTTCATCGGTATTTATTTTTCGTTTTTTTTTTTTCGGATAGTACTCTTTGGCGCTGGGGCACGACTACTGATATAAAGTCGGGCGGTTAAAAGGCTAAGCAGTTGCTTCTTTATAGTACACCTATCAGTACTTTATTATAACTAAGTTTCATAATAAATAAAGAAAATTTCTAAACAAAAAGCATTTTTAGTTGTGTTTCACTCCAGCCGGCCCCCCGTGAAAGTTATTTTATTTTTCTGGCCCCTCGTACGAAAAGTTTACCCACCACTGGTATAGATAAAGATAATATGGATGAAGCAATATTATTTATGATGATTTTAAGTTATAGGTAAACAAAAAAGAAAAACATTTAACAACATCATAACCATTTTATTTCTCTTAACAATTAACATCTTTCAAATACTTTATACAGATCATTCAGACTAGCAATCTGCAATACTGCGCCATTATGAACAAAGCTAGTAGGCGGGAGGAAATTTCGCCTTATAGCTGGGAACAGAACATGCTCCTGTCTCCATTGCTCTGCCTTCACGCTTTCTGGGGTGGTATCTGGGTTTGGCTGTGAGTAGAATATGGCTGTCTGTCGGCTGAAGGTATCAAAGCAGTCCTTCTCGCTGTCCCAATTCACTTCGGTGACTAGGCGTACGAGGTAGGTAGGGAGAGCGCCCATGAAAGGTGTGTGGCCGTCTGTAACAAGAAAAAACTATAGTTTGTATGGTGTAAAAGAGTCGAAAGCTTTGTATTCTAGAAGTTCAGTACTTTCGATGTGGTGCGGTGTCCGGATTTCCGGAACTGAGAATGTGTGTGTGTCACCGTATGATTGTGAACACCGTTAGTTTACAATCTATCTCGCAAAAAAAAATTTTACAAAAAAAAACCGACTTCAAAAAAAAAACTACAAAGTGATAAATAACTTTAATTTCGGAAGTCGGTGTCGTTGGTTCCGCATTTTCGTTTTTTGACACCGACTATTTTTTTTTTTAATTATTATTTCTATTAAGTAATAATAGTGTGTGTGTGTGTGTGTATTAAAAAAAAAAAAAATTATTTCTCCTTCATATGTCTCAAGTCTGTTGACTAAGTTTTAATTTTGGGGACCCCAGCGGTCCATCGTCCTTTTTGTAGAGTTAAAAGGAATATTTGAATACATACCTAATAGTAAAGGCAGTGACAATAGCTCCCCATTGCCATTGATCTCCAGCGAGAAGTACTCGTATAACATATTGCGCTTGTTCATCAATAGTTCGGCCATCTGTTGGGCCATGTCCCTCATTTCACCTGAAACAACGTAAAGGATACTAATAGTTGCTGGTAGTTTGTTGCGCCACTTCTTCATTTTTTATTTCAGCTATATTTGATTTCAGGGGATTTTTTTTTGCGCGCGTTTTAGGTTCTAATGTCGTCAAAATCAGTTCAACCGTTTCGGAGACTAGATTAGTTGAAAATTGCTTTTTTTTATTATTAGTACCATATATACTTTCATATGCATTCAGTAAAAATTTGTATTGATGGGCCTGCTTGTGACCTCGATCTCCCCTAATGAAAACCGATGGATGGAACGAGTGTGCCCATATGATGCCTGTTCCCAGCTATAACAGTAGGAACCGATGAAGGGTGGGCATTTTGTGGGCTGTCTTATGCAGTCAAAAAGTGCTGATTCTGAGCCTGATTTGAATAAATAATATTTTATTTTGATGACTTTATTAGATTTTGCTCTTCAGTGTGGTAAGCGAAAAAGTATTGCATCCAATAACCTCTTTCTTTTCTTAGTTTCAAAAGTAGGTTAAAATTCAGTAGCTGATGTATATGTCGCAGCCAACTGGTTAAATTAGCCGTTTAGTTAACCGCCTGGCTTTTGGAAGTAGTGCTCGCCTCGCTTCGCTCTCTCGGCTCGCAAGCGGTTGATCACAGTTCTAACCTAACCTAACCCATTTGGTTGGGGTGCCCTGGCTTAGTTACTGCGACCAATTCGGCTCGCGCGTGATTGGTTACAATTCCACAACCTAAACTATAATAAATTGAATATCATTCAGGCCGTTAGTTGAACGGCCGCCGTTTAGTTAAAAGGCTAGGCAGTTAACTAAACGGCTAATTAAACCAGTTGGCTGCGACATATACATATGAAAATGTTCAAAATGATAATAATAGTTCTTTCAAAAACAAATTATTTTATTTCGCATAAACCTACTAACTACCTATGAAACGAAAAAAGCTAGGTGCATGGTTTCACTTTCAATTGGTTGTTTCATAGGAATTCAATACAATACCAATTATATACATATAGCCTCCATAGGGAGGCTATATGTATATAATTGGCTTTTAGAATATTTCTAAATTACAGCGTTAATAGGTATGGGAGGACAGTGTAGGCCTGTCAACAAGTACCAGCACCCTAATTGCGTAAAACACTATTAATCACAATTTGAATCATTTTGAAGGATATTGCTAATCCATTGCTTCATTTGTTCGAAAAATTTATCTGCTTAACAACGTAAATAACGCAATGAATGTTGTTGAACTGTTAAAATGAAAGCCATTACTACTGATAATGTCCTACCCCGCAGGTCGCAGGTACTTAATAAACTATAAAATGGTCAACGCCACCTATGAAAGCGTGTGTTATCGTGAAATTACGCACCTAATTCCGGATCCCAGTCATTCTCCTGTGAGTTAAGTCCGAGCACAAGCAACTCTTCCAAAGGCAATGGACTGGACAACTTAATTAGACCAAAATTCTGGAAGTCATACAGCATTGTCTCGTAAAATAATTCTTCTCTGAAAAAGGAATAAAACCTCTTTTTTTATAAAACCGTCTATAGTCACTAGCCTGCATATATAGGACGACTGGTAATTAGTGACCGATACCTAAACACGTGATTGTACTGATGATAACAAACAACTTTTACTATGGGACCAAACCTGAAATCACGAAAAAAAAATCAGCTGTTCCCTACATTTTGACGAGTTATACGAACATAAATGTAGAGAACAGCTGATTTTTCGTCGTTTCGTCGGAGATCTCGTCATCGCGCGTTCGTATTTCCGAAGATAGACGATGATTCCCAAAACGCATACTTTTCTTTGGAAAGCTGTGTGTCTACATGAGGTCACGTGAGTGATCATGATATTTCACTAACTTTAAAAACGGCCGAAGGGTTCCGTACAACCGTATAATATTGAATACTACATTTTTTTAACACTAGTAAAAAACAAACGCGAAATTAATGGGAAACCCCGTAATTTTTTTACTTTATTGTATTTCTATTATTTGTTGTTACAACGGCCATAGTGGTACACACTCTGTGCAATTACGGTTCAAGAGATACAGCCCTGTGACAGACGGACAGACGGACAACGGAGACTTAGTAATAGGATTCCATTGGCTCCCTTAACCCCTAAAAATGCTTAGTACTTACGCAAATCGAGTAGTATCACACAAATACAACTTCGTAGAATGTTGTATCAGGGACTTATGACAGTCTATACAAGCGATAAATATCAAATTCGCTAATATTTCCCTCAAATTAGTATTACACTTATTTTCTATATGCAATCTTAGTTGTTTTACACTAGTCAGCTTAGTTTCTGTTCTCTCATACTTAAATGTTCTTGTTTTAAACGATTCCTTTGGATCGATATAACTTAAGTTTGCTTGGTCTAAAGCTGTATGCGTTTTATATTTTTCTTTATTTTCATTTTTAGGTTCCTCTACTATCGAATTTTCTAGAATCTCATCGTCTTGTGCAGTATCAATGACTATTTTAGGCACTGTAGTCATATTTCCTTCATCTTTCTCTTCTTCTAAATTAATTTCAGTATCGTTAACTACAGTTTCGTTTGGTTTTGTAACTGTGGGAAAGAATTTTTCTATTTTCTGTATGTCTGAGTTGACTCTGACCATGTAGCTAGGGTTTGCTTTGGCAACATCAGTAGTCTTTTTGACGATTTCTTCGACCATCGTAGCGCCTGGCAAACGCGCCTGGAATAAAAAAAATATACTCATAAAAATAGGATGGACGATAGTTGATTGATTTATTGGTTGGTTGATGGTTGGTTGGTATTGCCTATGTAAAAAATAGAGTCTACAGGGACAGAAGTTCTAAATAATCCATAGAAGAGATGTATAATTCGTCACTATCCCAGGCTGTTTAGAAACTAGTCTCCTACAATTTACAAATTATTAAACATATTCATTTTTTAATTTGAGTAGAGCACTTATCAAAACGAAAAGGTTTGCAAAAAAAAACTAAATAAACATCTGAAAAGTGTTATTTTTTTAGTAATAGCTAAAGATTGGAGAGACCTGGACCTGGGAGAGGCCTTTGCCCAGCAGTGGGATGATGCAGGCTAACAGTAACAGTAACAGTAGCTAAAGATTACTAAAAGAACAGTTATTTTCAGAGCACCTCCCAATTGTGTAGTGAATTTAGGATCATACCTGCGTATACATAACTCTGGTAGAGTTACAGCTCAACAGCTTGCTCTCTATGCAAGATTTGATCTTCTCTATGATTTGCTCTTCGTACAGAAACTGCACCTCATGTTTAGTTGGATGCACATTAACATCTACGTTTCTTGGATCTATAAAAAGGAAAAATCATTATTTGCCATGTGTCAAAGGGAATGGCATCATCTGCCTAGCCTTTTCTCAACTCAGTTGGGGTCGGCTTCCAGTCTAACCGGATGCAGCTTAATACCAGTATTTTACATGGAGCGACTGCTATCTAACCTCCACAAACTCAAAGTCAAATAAAAAAAAATAGGCACATCTATGGCATTTTTGAACGTCAAAATTTACAATAAAATAGAATTGATCCTTGTCGCCCCTTCCAAAAGGTAGTTTCGTATTGAGAAGAATGGGCAAGAAACTCCACGGTTACTCTATGAAAAATGTTTTACAATATATAAATTGTACACATTAATTATATAATTATATGTGAAAAAGATGCACCTAGAACAAAATTACTATACCACAATATTTTAATTACTGGGCCCGTACAACCCAGTTACTGGGTAATACGATACTTTTTGATAAGACTGCTTGTCAGACTCTCGGCTTCTGACTACCCCTAACAACTGTCAAAGATCTACAAATGACAGCCGAGACCAACAGCTTACCGCGCTTACCGAGGCACGGAGGGGTCTCGGTATGTAAGGCACAATTACAAATGCAGTGTTTTGTAAGAAAGCGATAAAAAGTTAAACTTACCTAATTCAAGACTAAGATAGACGAATGCATGAGAATTTTTCGGTAAATATGTTGAGTAAATAGAATCCACAGCTTTTTTTATTGCTGTAAAGAAACACAAATAATATACACAAACATGACCTTCCAGTTTTATTGTGGTCCTCAGCTGCGCATAGGTATCTCCCAAGTTACGTCAAAACATGCAGTTCTACTCCTTCCGCATCCAGTCTGTCCCAGCTGCGATTTAGGCCAGGTACATCAATAGTAATAAGGCATCTCTCAGATTTTTGACTGGTTAACGGCAATAGAGCAGTGGTGGCCCAGTGGTACCGGCGGCGACTTACGAGTTGTGTAGGTCGTGACTTCGAACCAGGCAGGCCAGCACATCAAGCTACTACAATCGGTCAAATTTATTTAATAGATTTTCAACTTTACCGCTAAAGCATAAGGTTCAAAGTTGATTGGGAAAATTTTACGGTTTCGGGTAGCTTGATGTGCTGGCGTCTGTACTTTACTTTGTGTATTTAATTTCACCACCACTTCTCTCAAAACGGTGAAGGAAAACATCGTGAGTAAACCGGCATGTCCTAAAACCAAACATTCGAAGACATATGACATCCAGCAACCCACACTGGGCCCGCATAGGTGGGTCATGGCCCACTCCCTCTCACAGGAGAGGAGGCCTGTGCTGTGTTTCTGCAGTGGGAACAGTATAGGCTGATAATAATTTTGAAAAATAATCAAAATGGCGGACAGTAGGTATGCTCCATATAAAAATCATCAATCCCCTTTTAATATGTTGCCGTGCCATGCCACGACGTGGCGCCTAGTGAGCGCGTCGCCCTTATTTAACCCTTTGTAGAAGGCGCGACTTCCCTTCAAAACTTTAGTTCTGAAAGGTCTTACACAGTGAGTCCACAAGCCTATGATTGATGAACAGCAGTATGGTGCCCTTCTTATGTGAGTAGTTGACATTAGTGATACATCCACGCAGGGACAGCTTCAGTGTCGGCTCCTGTAGCTCTATCTCCATTAATTCGCGAGCAATGGCGTTGCCATGGATCTAAAAAAATTAGGTAAATATAATCCCTCTATTAATTTGAAGAAATAAGAATCCATCTATCTGGTAGGGCTTTATACTTGTTCACGGTTGCCAACCCTACTTATAATATCTAGAGGCCTACATTTTCAAAAAGTATACTCGTAATAGGCAAAACTACTATATTTTCATTTCAATACAAAATGGCGAGTTTTCGTCTAAATCTCCGAGCTAACTAGACGAGAACAAGTAAGTAATGTTTGTTTTCGTCTAAATCTCCGAGCTAACTAGACGAAAACAAACATTACTTATTACTTAAAATAAATAATCTTGTTTATCGATTTTATTCAATTTCGAGCGGCCATTGTTGTTTACATCTTTGGCAAACCTGCCGCGGTCGGACCTTAGTACTATTGTTGATCGAAGACTGGAGTAGAAACAGTTCAAATTCGAAATTTTATGTTTGAGACAATTACTGAGTCGCGGTGCGGGCGTGCGGCCCGCCGCGGCATTTAATGTGTTTTGACGCATTTTAGCAATATTTAATGTGCGCTTAGCTTTACGCGACCACATGTAGACACTTACATATTTTCAAATTATACTCACAATCCGAACATTCTCAATGACAGAAGAATTCATAGGTGTTTTCAAGTCAGTGTTTTCTCCAAACTTTTTTAAAGTGAACCCGACATGGCTATTATGTATAGCATACCCTCCAACCACTTCCATTATATGTGTGTACTCCTCTGTAGGGCTTCGAAGAGACTTCTTGCGGGCTATCACATTGTAGAACAGATCTTCAACTGTTATTTGGGTACCGTTGTTGCCTGCACATGGTTTCATTGGAGCCTTAAGTTTTCCATTTTCGTAGGATGCTCTGGAAATTTTATTGCGAAAAATACGTTAAGCATTTCTATATAATTTTTTCATTAGTACCTACAGACACCAATGATAGTTATACTTTCTGGAATGTTCTATTTTAACTTGAAAAAATATTTTTGTGAACTGTAAGTACTCGTAAGTAACCTTTTAAATTTTCTTAACAAATTCAAACCTAAGTTCATTTACTAAAAATCATGTTTTTTGTTTTCTTTTTGCTTTTCAATCGAAATGGTCTATTCAGTCCTCTCTCTTTATTAATGTCATGAAAATAATATTAGCAGTTATTATGTAATAAAATATCAAGTTTTAAAAATATGAGGTTCTAAACTTCATACATACTTGTAAGCGCATTTACCAGCAGCAGTCTTAGTGAGTATAGTAAGATGAGCAATGTGACTGATACTAGCCAGGGCTTCACCTCTGAAACCATATGTGCTCATCTCTTTCAGATCCTCGTACTCACGCAGTTTTGACGTGGTGAACCTCTCACAGACTATCTCTAGGTCTTCACTTCTAATACCCGTGCCATTATCTTGAATCTGAATGTTATTAAGTGCCTTTTTTATAGTTTGCTCTCATACCAAAACACATTACGCATTATACAGGTGCGTTGACAACAAGACATGTGATATCTGCCAACCCGCACTGGGCTCCGAGTGGTGGATTACGGCCCACTCCCTCCCACCGACAGGAGGCCTGTGTCCCATCAGTGGGAACATTATAGGCTGATTATGAAAGACATTGACACTCAAACTGCAACCGTGGATTCAGTACATGATTCTGAACTCCCACTAGTGTAGATATTTACCATAAGTTATTTTAAAAAATTACTGTTCCATACATTTTGACCACGTAGGTATTGCACTTTTCTATGTAAAAACAGGTTTCTTTTTGATAACCAACGAAAAATGTAAACTTTCAACATCCAGTATCATAAGTACTGAATTCATAGTTACAGTTTGTGCATCGATGTCCCTGCCATATTGTACATATTATATGAATTAAATATGTTAGGGTTCATAGATTTGTGTAAAATACAATTACATACCTGCACATACTTTAATCCGCCAGCTTTAACAGTTATCACAATATTGGTAGCTTTAGCATCCAAACTGTAATAGAAAACATGAAGAATTATATAGAATAGAACAGCATGATTAGCATTAAAAAGTTATATTAAGCAATGTATGCAAGGATAACCTATTTTCAATCAACTCTTTTAAAGCATTAGAGGGCCTTTGAACAATTTCTCCGGCGGCTATCCGGTTAACTACTTCTTCACTCAGTTTTTTTATAATACCCGGTTCACCCATAGTCTTGTTTAATTCAAACAAATAAATTAATTGCCAAGCGGCCCGCCTTTTTTATGCTTTGTTTACAAAACAGAAATAATGACAACATTGATTGACAACTGCATCAGGGTGCTCAATCTTAGAACAAAAAACTGGGGACATCAGTGGGTACAATGATACAAAATCACGAAGTATATGTTGTCTCTGTACAAAATAAGTTTGGATGTGTTTTTTAATTTTGTCGGATTATAATTGAACTTTTACACCAACTACGCCTTTAAGATGGCAGCTCTGAAGCAATGTTCACTATTAATTTGAATAGATGGCTCTAAACATAATCGCAACTTTGATACATCGGTAGCTCATAACTACTAAAATAGTATATTATATTTTGACTTCTGTTTTAGTGTATCTTAAAATATTTTAAATTATGGATCATTGTCAAGGGTTTAATTACATTTATCGCACAGTATGACATTTTATTATTTTTCGATCAATAATTATCACCTTTTGCACTAATGTACGCAAATATTTTACAAACGTTCATTGGGGTGGTGGTAGAGTTCTTTTGGTGGTTTTACTATCAATAAATTGGTATCACAAATGTCACAAACACAGAACATATATAAGTTACAAATGTCTGATAAATTAATGTCGGACGCTTGCGGTCATGTTATATTTAGCGATATTTTTGTAATCTTTCTGTGTAACGTTGTGCGTTTGTCGTTGAGTTGAGCGAAAGTTCATCCGACTAATCCATATATGTGACCAGAAAGTAATTTTGTGAGTGGTTGTGTCAAAACTGAGATCTAGGACTCCAGTGTAGTGTTAAGTTTGAGATAGGACTACGAGCGAGACTAAGACGAGCCACTGACCCATCATGTCACCGGATAAGCACGGCTGTGTTCACAGAGTACTTTTTGATAGACTGAAAGCTGTGTTCCTGGGTCCAACTTGCAAGGACAGCGGAGGTATGTCACATTATCATAGCTGAATCTTGGAACTTGACCTAGAACTTGAACGCAATTCAAAATTACGTTTTATCAGTTGTATGGTTTTCTTCAGATTTTGTTTCTCTTTAATATAAAATTCAATTTGTTTCGAAGCAACAATATTATGGGTTAACTAATATTTGAGAAAAAAATTAATCAAATTTTCATAATGATTATAAATCATTTAATATGAGTCATTAGTTTTTTGTGAAATGACAGGACAACTAAATTACCTAATAGTTGGCTTTGGCCCCTCATACGCCTTCCAAATGACTGGGATCCTAATCACCCCTGGGTTCCAAGATAATTGTCAAAAGAAACTGATAGAACAAATTAATAAAGAATTGAGAAATATAAATTAATAATTGTTTGCAATTTTTTTCAGGCATGCATGATGTTCTTCATGGATTTCCGAATCCTGAAAAAGACCGATTTAGATTCAATACCTGGCTATATTCAATTGGATTTAGAAGTGATATTTTGGGACTAGAAAATGCACACATTTTTAAGTTCCGTTGAAGTGTGTCGCAAACACTTTCAGGATAAATATTTATGTCGCAATAACAGAATAAGCAATATTGCAGTTCCAACATTATATTTACCAGGTTTGTTCATTACCTACATAATACTACTTTGTATAATAAAATAATAAAGTTGCCAATATTCCTCTAACTAATAAAACAAAACTATAAAGCACCTTAGCAAAATTATTAATGCAGTTATTACTTTATAATTTATTCAGGTACAGTCCCCGGCACGTAACTTGGCAAGAGTCGTTAGATGACTTAGATGAGTTTTTCATTTCATTACCTTTCTTTTTTTTTTTTTTTTTTTTTTTTCTTTGGCTTCGCACGGTTTGTGCATTTAGCCAATGTCACGTTTTGTTTTTTATTGCGAAGGAAATAAAGGTAGGGAAACAGAAATATTATTATTCGGATTAATTATATCGGGATAAAAGGATAATAACTATAGGATCAGTATTCATAAAGGATAGAATAATGAGCTAAATACAATGACGAAACATTATAACTGAATACTATTGAATGTAATGAATGAGACTATACATTTATATACAGAAAAGCTATTTGTACAAAGTAAAGAAAGTATTGAAGTAGGAAAAGGAGTACTGAGGGACAAGAGGTTACTAAGAAAGGATGAACGGTCATATAAGGGACAGGAGAAAAAAATGTGATTTAAGTCGCCTACGTCTGTGCCACACAGGCAGATGGGGTCATCGATGATATGAAGTTTAGCAAGATGGGCTGGAGAGCAGACATGACCCAGTCTCATCCGTATTAGAATGGAGGTCTCCATCTTGCCAAACTTTGCCCTGCCAAACCACGGTTTTTCCGGAACGTCAGGTTGAATAAGGGAAAAATAACGACCCTTCGATTTGCTTCCGATATCCCAAGCTACCTTCCAGGTGTCTCGAAGAAAAGTCTTTGGTAACGTCGTGAGGTCATAGCAAAAATTTATATATGGAACTAGGTCTCCACATTGCACCGCATCACCGGCAAGTGTATCAGCCACTTCATTCCCATGGATTCCAGCATGGGCTGGAATCCACACAAATTGCAGTGTATTACCCTCAGAGATGGTTCTGAACGCAAATTCTCTTATTAAATAAATTATAGGAAACTGTGATTTGTGTTCAAAAGGGGATTTATTGATAGCTAGAAGAGCACTTTGAGAATCAGTAAAAATTATTGTATTTTTAAGCTTTAAAACACGAGTATATTCAATGGCTTTTAAAATGCCGAAACATTCCCCCGTAAAAACAGAAGCCTCAGGAGGTAGTTTTATTTTTTGTACGATATTGTATTGAGAATGGTAAGTACCTATCCCAACACAACCCGTCGGAGAATGCTTGGCAGCATCCGTAAATATGTGGTGGTACTCTAAGTGTTCAGCTAGAAAATTATTAAAAATTGAATGGCAATCGGGATCTGATTTACTTACACAGTTATATTTTATGATGGGACTGAATAGTAAACTCTCATAACTACTGCTAAATAGAGGAAGTTTATTGGAACGATGAATAGGAGAAGAAAGTGAAAGGAATTTTTTATAGCTTACAACTAAACAAGGAGCACGTTTATGGGACCAGTAATCAGAAGATTCAATCTGCAACACTAATGAGTCCAGTTTAGGGATGAGAGGATGAGTTGAGATCTGAAGAATCCGGAACAAGTACTTATCAGATAGGAATTGTCTTCTAAGGTATAAAGGAGCTTCCCCGCATTCAACTTGGAGTGCATTAATGGGACTAGACTTCATGGCACCCGAAATAATGCGTAAAGCCTTAGACTGGATGCGATCCAACTTTTTAAAAGCCATAACACTACCTGGTTCCAGAACGAACAATCCATAATCCAGAGTGCTTCTGATGATTGCATTGTAAACGAGTTTCAAAGAAAAGGGATGTGCACCCCACCACACACCAGAGAGGCACCTAAGCATGTTTAGGTGATTTTCACATTTGTTAACAATATAATCACAATGAGGACCACTACTTAATTTGCAGTCAAGTATTATACCTAGATATTTGAATTTATCTTTCACTGGAATAGGTATTTCCTTATAAAAGAGATTTATTAATGGAATATTTCTCTTCCGGGTGAATAAAACAGCTGCGCTTTTGGACGTGGATAAATCCAAACCGTTTAGATGTAACCATGACTCCAAAGAAGATAAAGCAGAATTAATAGCATAGCTAGCTTGATCAACAGATTGGCTTGAAGAATATAATAATAAATCGTCGGCATATTGAAGAACCTTAACATTGTTAGTTAAGGACGAGTCTAAATCAAAAGTGTAAATATTGTAAAGAATGGGACTGAGCACAGAACCCTGTGGGAGACCTCTCCATACAAGACGAGATACCTCATGATCACCTATTAACATATTAACAGAGCGTTCAGTCAGGATATTAATAATGAAATTTGATAGATTCAATGGGACTTGTAAGGCTTTTAATTTGTTTTGTAAAACGGATAATACAACATTATCATAAGCTGCATTTATATCAAGGAAAACTGCAACGGTGGATTGGTTATTAGAGAATGATAACCGAATATCGGATGTTAAAATACTTAAACAGTCAGTTGTACTTTTACCTTTTCTAAAGCCATATTGTGACTCTGCCAAAAAGCCCTTACTTTCAACATACCATTCTAGGCGATTTTTAATTAAGTGTTCCGCTAATTTCATCAGAATTGAAGACAAAACTATAGGACGGTATGAAGAAGCTTCAGATGGAATTTTATTTGGTTTAAGGAATGGCAACACCCTTTGACGTTTCCATTCAACAGGGATGTTTCCTGTATTCATAATAGAATTAATAAGGTCTAAATAATAACTGAGGACGTCATCATTTAAATTAGCAAAAAATGAATACGGAATGCCATCAATGCCTGGTGCAGAATCCTTAGTTTTATGAATAACACCCTTTAATTCAGTAAGAGTGAATGGAAGATCTAGAGTCGTATGAGTATCATGGATAATGGATACGGGAGACAGCTCAGGAACAAAAGGAGGAGCTAATTTATCTAAAAATTCACTGGCTAAAGAATCCGGAATAGGGGAAGGGTTGTTATAAATGGATCTAAATCTACGAATATTACGCCAGACAATCGTAGGGTGAGTATTCGGTGAAATTGATGAGCAAAAGTTACGCCAAGATTCAAATTTTTTCTTCTTAAAAAGTTTATAAGTTTCATTTATTAAGTTATTAACGATTTCAAAATTAATATCAGACATATCAAGAGAATAGTTGTATTCTGCCTCTTTACGTTTTTTAATCATCTCTGTGCACTCAGAGTCCCACCACGGAGGCGAGGGAATTGTACTAATATTGTTATTTTTTACAGGAAAAACTTCATCTGCTGCTGCGATTAATATGAGAGCTAAAGCTTCAGCACAACTATTTTCATTGCCATTAGAAATAACGGGCAAGGAGCAAAGCTTTGTGTCAACAATGTTTCTAAATTTGTCCCAGTCATTATTATTTCTATTAGGAAGCTTATGTTTTAAGTTTGATCTCCTTAATGGAACATGTGGTTTGGAAAGAGGATAAGAAATAACTATTGGAAAATGATCACTTCCATAAGTAGAGGTTAAAGTATGCCATGTTAATGAAGATGCTAAGTTTGGAGAACAGATAGAAAGGTCAATTGCGCTTTGGTTCTGATTGGGATCTGAACGGCGTGTGGCAGCACCTGAGTTCAAGATGCATAAATTACGTAAGTCTATTATATCTAGTAATTCGTCACCGTAACAATTAGAAGTTGAACAACCCCATGATTGATGATGGCAATTAAAGTCCCCCAATATTAAAAATGGCTTTGGAAGGCAAGAAAAGAGATTATCAATCTCTTGAAGAACAGAAGAAGAAGGGTGAGGAATGTAAATAGAAACAAGACTAGTATGATGCACTTTAATAGCTACAATTGAAATTTCCTCACTGTGAGGAGGTAAGGAAATGACAGAGAAAGGGATAGAATTCTTGATAAGTATAGCTACTCCACCATACCCATCAGATCTATCCTCTCTAATGGTTAAATAACCATTAATTTTAAAAATATGATTAGACTTGAGCCAAGTCTCTGATAAGGCAAAGGCAAATGGCTCATATTTGTTTAAAAGATAAATAACATCACTCTTTTTGTTTACCAGACTGCGGCAGTTCCACTGGATTATTTTGGATGTGTTGTCCATCATGAATGGATTGAGATACATTGAAAGAAGGGGCAACGTTGGACGGTGAAATGTTGAATTGAGATAGAAGATTGTGTAATGCAGAAAGAAAATCGTTTATGGAAAAATTTGTGTCTTTTTTTTCGTTTTGATTATTAGAAAAAGCACAACCATTAGATGGTTGGGGAAAGTCAAAATCTTTGATAATGGCATTGTGAGCCTCTTTATTATATCCTTGTACAGATTTGGGAGGGGAGCGTGGTTTGAGAAAGACAGTCTTTTTATAGCTACTTGAAGCCGGCATTCTATTAGATGAAGAGATTGATGGAGTATCCGCAAATTTTTTGGAAGGAGAAGATAAAAGTGTATCAGCATATGATTTAGTTACTGGGGGATATACTTTTGCCGCTTCAGCATAAGATACTGAACTTTGTGCCATGTATGTTTTAATTAATTTTTGTCTAGAAAATTCTGGGCATGACTTATTAGTAGCATAGTGAAAACCAGAGCAAA
Organism: Hydraecia micacea; assembly: GCA_914767645.1. Taxonomy (NCBI): domain Eukaryota; kingdom Metazoa; phylum Arthropoda; class Insecta; order Lepidoptera; family Noctuidae; genus Hydraecia; species Hydraecia micacea. The sequence continues at coordinate 6,497,706 of OU611798.1, forward strand.
GGCAGCAAGATGCACTTTCTTGTTCTCTTTCACAACTGTCTCCAGTGTGGCCATTGCCACATTTATAACAACGAGGTTTGGACCTGCACTGAATTTTAGTGTGACCAAAACGACAGCAATTGAAACACTGTACAGTAGGGAAAATATATAAATCTACAGGTAATGCATTATAGCACATAAAAATTCTTTTTGGTAGAACCTGTCCATCAAATGTAACAACTATGGATTGGGAAGGTTTCCAAATGGTTGTACCATCAACAATGGTTTTAAAATTGAGGCGTCTGACTTTCAAAATTGGACCGCAACCAATTGGTACTGTTATATTATCAATAACTTCCTCCGGAGACCATTCCGCAGGAACACCACGCACTAAACCCATTCTAGTAACATTAAAAGTAGGTATAAAAGCTTTGTAATTATATGTTTCAAGACTAGTGTTTGTAATAAAGGAATTTGCGTCCAGGAAATTTGAAAAGGATAAAGAGATTTTATTGCGACCGATTTTTTTGACGCTACCGTTAATTATATTTTGGAAGGCGTTGTGCTTTAGGAATTTGCCAAATGTTAATGGGTGCAATGTCGTTCCATCATCGGGTGAAATTACGTTTTTTTGAACGTGGATGACGTATGGCGAAATATCCGTTTTTTCATAATTTTTTCTACCAATCTGAGTGGGAACAACTAAGGACGGACCAGGAATATCAGGTTTTTTGTTAGGCGTATCAGAGCAGTTAGGCTCCGATGTAGTAGTTAGTGAGTCCGTACAACCACAACCCGAAGACTCGGAACCGTGGTTTTTGCGGGTACGGCGGCGTTTATTGCAGTGCTTGCACACATGCACACGGCTTCTTTTTAAAACCCGGGCTGAAGATGACCCATCGGTATCCATGCCCGATTCATTGGACGCAATAGTGACGAAATTGCCTGCCGGGGGCACAGAGTCCCCCGGGTCAGGCGGGTCATTCATTTTACCACTAAATAACTAAAAAAACTTACCAATATACTGAATAAAATAGAGAAAAACTAAAAAGAAATTAAAATAGAAAGAAAATGGAGCACTAAATGACTAAAACTATGACTACTGATCTTATAAATCTATATTTTAAAATCTTTTCTAAAAAACCGCGTCCACCAAGTCCGAAGTTTCCCGCTCTTTTCCCTACCTTTCTTGTAAACAGACATGTTTAAAAATAATCTATGGCAATAACCATAGTATAATGACAAACAATAAAAGTGACAATTTTCTTGTTGGACTAAGTGTACATGCGCTAACTTACTCCCAATACGCCAAAACCTTGCCAAATTACGTGCCGGCGGCTATATTACTTATGTTTGCAATGATATTTTGCTAAAATATCATTGTATGTTTGCATATATTTCATTTTAGCTCCTGAATCGCATCAGCAGTTGATTTACACCACAGAGTACTTTTTGAATTTACACTACAGCTACAAGCATTGTAGGACATACAATGCAAAAAGAAAATATTGGTAAGTACTATTTATTTAGCATTAATTAATATAATAATTATTATATGTCTTCGAAAAGACAGCAATGATATTATGATGAATGATTGTTAAGATTCTGTGAAAATACGAGAATGTCCCCCTAAATCGGTACGAATATCGAGAATACCTTCTTATTTGTGCCACCTGAGGTAGGGCGCCGTTAGTACTTTACCGCCAATTTAGCAGCTGTCAAGCGTCATTGCATTCTTGTTTGTGATTCTTTCGAATTAGATTGGATGGAACTTTTTTCTAATAAGAAAAAACTATTCAAAAGTGCCTTTTAACCATTGAAACCGAGTTATATGAGTGTTAAAAGTGTTTGAGAGCTTTTTCAGCAGTGTATTTCACCATTGGTGAATCACCAATAATTGGAGCCGGTAGGCAGCGGTAATGAGAACCACGAGCGAGATGCGAGCCGGTATTGTTGCTTCGGAGGGAGAACAAATTACCGTCGACGACAAGCTCTGGGGCATCGGAAAGCAGCTCCTCCTCATACTCGGGAGTTTGAGGAGGGCTCGGCTTCAGCCCTGCCCAATAAACGTTCTCGTACCTCGGCGCGAAGCCGTAAGTACAAGTCGAAACCGGTTTGCATTGATCCTCGTATTGATACTTTAATGTCGCAAATGCCGTTTATTTCGAATTATTTAAGCCATTATCCCGTTTGTTATAATAGTGCAGAACTGCAGACCCACGAAATAATGGTACTGTAATTCCTAGTACTACGACAGGTATTGATTCGCAACGTCTTGGGTCAGTGGGTCGTCTTAGGGGTTAGTAGTATAGTTAAAGCGCTTATTACACTATCCAATTCTTAGGAAACCTAGTTAGGAACACTAACTAGGAAGTCGGAAGCTAGTGATCACACTAAACTAATATAGATTCTAAATCGCGCTCAGACCTCATACTGCTAAAGAGACCTAAAATCGTGTACCTACTGCTCAAGTCAAACCACGTGGTGTGCCAAGTCTCATATTTCGTGGCAGGCATTGTAACGGAAACGAAATTATTTCGGTATCATTCATTACATTACCTACCCAGCCCAAGTTGCTGTCTCTCAATTGGGGTTCTTTAAATACCGATATTGACAATAAGTATTCTCGATATTCCTACTGATTTAGGGGGACATTCTTGTATTTTCACAGAATCATAAGAAGCATTCTTCATATCATTGCTGTTTTCTCCAACATATAATACCTGTTTTATCTTAATGCAAAACAGTAATATTTTGTGTTTGTGTGTATATATTTAGGGTTTCATCATATTAGTATTTTTAGGGTTTTCAGCTGGCACTATCACTAAGGGCGGGTTCAACTAAACTTTTATACCTGGTATAAGTCGTATCCTGCAAATAAATTTTTTATAGTTACTTTATTCCATTCCATATGTGTTGTCATGTATTATGAGTTACAACAAGATAGACACAATGTGTTCCAAAGACAACATCCACCAACCCGTACTGGGTTCGCATGACTGAATACGCTTCGCTCCCTCTCACAAAGAAGAGACGTATGTGCTAGCTAGGTGTGGGACATTAAGTGATGTGATTTAAATACTATAAACTACAAACTGTTATAACCTAATATTATTGCATGACCTACACACACTTGACCAGCCTTTTTTTTTTTTTTTTTTTTTGTGGATGGGAAATCATCTAATGACTCCTCCCGCTCTGGGTGGAGCGGAAGGGAGTGTCAGACTCTTACTGACTAAAACCCACCCGTGTTCCTTCCTTAGCCCTTTATGTTCCGGGGCAGCGGTAACCCTTTCGGACGATCCCGCTACCCCGGCAGGCTTCGGCCCTGGCGGGCCCCTTCCTTTATGCTGACATCTCTTTGAGGCGCGCGTGGAACACATACTCGCCGTCCGGCACGGGCCTGGTCCTGATCGGACGGAGAGCTACCCATTACTCTCCGTCCGCAGGCCCGCGCCTACGGTGGCCGGGAGTCGTCACGCGGCTCCCGACGCCCGTAGCGTCTCCCGCGGCGGCTGAGGCGTGCGGCTCTCTCCCTGAGCCGTCCCGCCACCTCCTTCGCTAGCATGACTGCTTCGCAGAAGGAGGTGACCGCCTCCCACTCCCTCTCGCCCCGGACCATGGCTTGAACCAGGGCCGGACGCGAGAGGTCGCCGCCGTTACCAGCCTTGAGTGATAATGATGTATTAATATTTCAGATCTGGAAACGGGTGATATGTGAGCAAGTGCCACTTTCCACTTTTCAAACTAAGAAACAAAATTTAGGTAAGTTTTGTGTATATTATAGAAAATAAGTTAAGATCATCTGCCTAGCCTTTTCCCAACAATGTTGGGGTCGGCTTCCAGTCCAACCGGATGCAGCTGAATACCAGTATTTTACATGGAGCGACTGCCTATCTGACCTCCACAACCCAGTTAGGTACTGGGTAATATGATACCCCTTGGTAAGACTGGTTGTCAGACTTTCGGGCTTCTGACTACCCGTAACGACTGTCAAAGATCCACGAATGACAGCCGGGACCAACATCTTAACGTGCTTTCCGAGGCACGGAGGGGTCTCAGTATGTAAAGATGGTCACCCATCCACAGACCAACCGCGGCAAGCGTAGCTTAACCTGATTGATCGACCTGTGCGGCTGTTATTATTTAGCCATGGACCCCTGCTATGATGATCTGCACAAAATTATCTTTGATTAGCTGTGCCCCGCAGTTTCACCCGCATGTAGATTCTCACAGGAACCATGAGTTTTTCTAGCGTAAAAAGTATCCTATGTCACTCCGCTATGGTGAAGTGCCTGTAAGTGAAACCATTTTCGTAATTGGATCAGTATTTCCGGAGATTACCTTTTACACACTAACCACAGAAAACTTATTAAAAACAGATTTACTTTTGCACTCATACAAAATCATTTTCTACTTTACAGGCAGGAAAATATCGGCCAGGACGCTTAAGCTCTCCAGGGCAGAAAGAGATCTGCAACTGAAAATAATGGCTGCCAAAAGAAGAATACATAATTTAAAAAATAAAAAGCAGACAGTGTAAATTAAGGTAGCAAAAAAATGTGTTGCCAATACTAAAGTACTAGATGTACTGCAGAATTGCTCAAGCACTGCAAAACTATTAATGCGGAAGACAAAAAGAAGAATAAAGGACGACGATTAACACTGCAAGAAAAAATTGCAGCATTATCGGTTTTCAAAAATGAAACAAAATGAAATTAATCAAATCACTTTAATCAGTGTTTTTTTGTTATTGATATCTTTGGTTAGACGTACTGAGCGGTGTTAAAATTTATCCATCTATTTTAATGGGACCCTGTATAATGTGTATTATTCCGAATGTTCATTTATAATAAAATTGTTAGTCCTAAAACATTTGCTATAAAAAAGTAATTTAAAAAAATTAAATCAACTTCAAAAAGATATATTTACATACTCAAAATGATGAAATAACTTTAATTTCAGTCTTGTTGGTGTCTTGGTATCTGTATTTTAGTTTTTTGCCACCGACTTCCGAAATTAAAGTTATTTCATAATTTTGAGTTAATTTTTTTTTTAGTCGATTTAAGTTTTTAAATTACTTTTTTATTTCGTAATTTTTAGTTTTAAGTAAAAACTGGTATATTTGTTTGTAATAAGTAGGTAATAGTTTTGTTGTAAATATTGCACTAGAATTTGAACAAGGTTTTGAGATGTTTTTCCTTTGACACTACACCCGTAGCTCGTATAAAATAAAATAAGCATCGTGTGGCCTCACTCTTACACGTAAGTTGCGGAGTAATGCGTGGACAAACATACATAGGTACGTACATCTATAAAATTTTGTATATTTGTTTGGGAGCCCTAATATGTGAACATAGTGCAGTTCCAATGCATGCTTGCTGCATGCTTGTTTGCACCTGCACGCCTGAGAGAAGTTCACAGCAAAAGCTTTGTAATACAAAATTGTTTTAAACACATTATTGAGATAAATAAACAAAACAATTTGAATGTAGGACTGATAACTTTTATTGAAAACGGTTTTAAGTATTTTGTAATATTTATGACAAACAAATGTAGGGCATATCGTATCGTATCGGATTAAAATTTTATGGCATGTGATATTATGTGACTTTAAGTTCGGGCAAGTTATCATTCGGACAAATGATGATTAGGAAAAAAAAATATGGCACTTTAGATTATGGATAAAAAAGTTAGTTAACACAATAGAGAACCCTGCAGTACATCTAGTACTGCAGGGTTATCTGCAATATCCAAGTAAAAGTAATAATATGTTTTGTTTTCTGTTGACTTCAATGGTTATTGTTTAATTATTAGTTTTAGTTTGTATTATTATTTTTACTAGCTGCTGATCCGCCGAACTTCGTACCGCCCCGCCAGCCGCTTTGCCCCCTCTGTTCAAATCTCTGATAATTATCTTCTTAGATATTAATTTTAATGATATGGTCTTGTGCAGCGGGAAGCGGGCATAGTTATAGTCATAGTAGTTATAGGTTTATGAATTAGTGTTTTTATATTTTTGGTTTTTGTTTATTTATTTTATTTTATTCATAATTTTTAATGAGAATGTTACTAACGTAGTTTTATAAGTGTTACTAACAACAGTAACAACAATATGAATCAGTTGTGTTCAAATTAAATGAATAATAATATGTTGTAAAGAGCAATTTTGATCTACATGAAATGTACAACGTATCTAATGTATTTAATTGGATAACGAATAATACTGTATTGTTTAAAATAGCTTGGTAAATAATGTAAGTATTATTTTTTGTATGTAAAAGTTAAAAATGGTTACTGTGGATAATCCTTAGGAGAAAAACGTATACCATCGCAGACATTCTATCGATCTTTTTAAAATAATTATACAATTACGTAGAACATTAATTTTATCTATCTCGTAAGGTTTAGCCAGCGTTTGCAATGTAAGCGCACAAAAAATGTTTGTTACGACTTACGGCTTTTCTCTACTATAATATGCATGTATATACATAGTATAAACCTTCCTCTTGAATCACTCTATCTATTGCTGAAAACTACATTAAAATCCGTTGCGTAGTTTAAAAGATCTAAGCTTACAGACAGCGGAAGCGACTTTGTTTTATACTATGTAAAGATTTTGTACCCGTACTGTTTTGCTTTAGCTTTTAATTTTGTTTTCCTTTCTATGATTTTCGTATAGGTATTGTATTGTGATTTATTTTAATGAGTTCGTCCTTGTCAAACTATTTGTACCTACCTAAATGTTAGTGAATGATGAGTTCGCTTATAATTGGAAGCGCACACTTGTATTTGTCCCTGTTCACATGCATGTAACTATGTACCCTCTGTTGGTGATCCAATAAATAAAAACATGATAAGTTAAATAAAATTGTATTTCATTTATCAATCCTTGAAATGAACACTTTATTATAAATACCTAGCTAAATGCATACCGGTAAAAAAAAAGCATACCGGTTTAAAAAAAAAGGTAAAACGGTCTAGTTCTTACTATCAGATCTAGGTGGCGCTAGTGTCTTCACAAACGCAAATGACCCGTTCCACTGAACAAGATTGGTCTCTATTTCAGTCTATCAAAAAGTACTCATCAAAAAGTACTCTGTGAACTGCATTACTGGTGCTGGTGCTCTGTATCCAAAGAGTAAAGAGTCTATCAAAAAGTACTCTGTGGGTGGAGTAAAGTAATAAAGTAGTATTATTGTCTGTATCATCTGAATAGTCAAAATCAACATGTTTTCAAATATTATGTTTGATAATTAATTGATTCATTGATTTTTAATATGCATAGATATAAGTTGGCGAGTTGATGTTGAAGTAAATTATCTGGAATCAGTTTTTGGATCTTCAGCCGGGCTATTTGCTGAGGTAAAATTGCACTCTTTGGATTCCTGTACTCTCAAAACCAACTTATAGACAATAATCTATACAATTTCTATCGCCTAAGTGAATGATTTATTTATTCACGACCTTAAAAAGTACAGAACATAAAATAAAAGCACCATGGAAATTGACGACATCGAGTTGGACTCTGAGACCGACTCCGAAGTCTACAGTGATGAGGATTCGATATTCGAATCTGATAACATGAGCCAGTGTAATGCGCTGATAGACAATGACGACGCCTTAATCGGCGTGGGGAGGCGTAGCCAGACAATGACCCAAGGAACACATAGTGCCAATAAAAGAACCAGTGAATCCTCAGCAGCACTAGCTCAAATAGATCTAGCTTTGTCAGCAAACAAATTATTAGACGAAAAGATGAAGAGACTGGAGAGAGATCTCGCTTCACGGCTCAATGAGTGCCGGGAGAAGCTGAAAGTAGTTCAAGGTAGCGCTAAACACAATGATAAAAATGAAACTTTCCGCTACATCAATTGTGGTAGACCCTACTTTAAGGACAGCCAGAACTTTCCAGCTCCAGATAACGATGATGCAAAATTGGCAAAATCTCAGATGTATGACTTCTCCTTAGTTATTTCAGCACCAGGCTGGACAGTAAGAGACAAGTCTCAATTTGTTAACATGATGCACAAAATGTCAATAGATATTAAAAAAAATGAGCTGTTCAAGAAAATTTCTACCTTACAACGTAATAATAAATCTAAAAAAGTGGAAAGAGAAATAATGGCCATTAGAAAGGAAATAGATAAAGTAAGTAAATTGCCTTTGTATAAAGTAGCTCTTCCGATCGATCAGGAGTATGATTGGGACATGTTAGCGAACAAATTAAATAGAAGGCACACAGCGCAAGAGTATCAATCCTTCTGGAAGTTATTCTTTCATCCTTCAATTAGCAAAAACAGTTGGAGCAAAACTGAACATGCAGCATTACAGAGAGTTGCCTGCCAAAATGGTAAACAGGATTGGGATAAAATTGCTCTCAAACTAAATACTGGTAGGACTGGGTATCAGTGTTTTGTATACTATCGCACAAATATGACCAGCTCTTTTACTGGAAAGAAATGGACTACTGAGGAGATAACATACCTTAAAAGATTGATAGAATATTTCAAAGAAGACTTTTATATTCCCTGGGGGAAGATAGCAGCTGCAATGGAAAACCGAACTAAAATCCAAATCTACAATAAGTATATGAGACTCATTGAACAAAGGAAAGGCAGGTTCCTCCCTGAGGAAGATGCGGTTATTCTTAACTGTGTGCAACGATTTGGGGAGAATTTTAGGAGGATGACTTCTTATTTACCTGGCCGATCTATGGTCCAGATACGTGCCAGATATCAAGTCTTGAACAGAATGAGAGTGTCAACTGTATGGACTGTTGAAGATGACAGGAAACTTATTCAGTTGATGGCGAACCAAGAGCCTAACATGAACTTTTCAACAGCTGCCCAATTTTTTCCAAACATAACCAGAACAAAAGTTAGATCTAGATATATTACTTTAGTTAAATGGATGAAAAAACATCCCAATTTAGATTTGGAGCATGCACCGCGACGAGGCGCGCGACGTTTGAATCATGGGGAAGCCAGCGGAAACCTGATAGAGGCAGTAGAGAATTTAAAAAATTCTTTAATTACAACATGCCAAAAGAGGGCTAAGAAAAAGAAGCTTTCTGAAGAGTCTACTCACAAAGATTTAAATGATGCTATTGTTGTATGCCTTGTGAATTGTATACTAAAAGAAAAAGAAACAGAATCAAAGAAGAATCCAGACAATAATTTAGTTTTAGGTCCTGACCATGTTGTCTCATTGGCAGACTTAAACATTACAAACCTGCGCAAAAATATAATATTTTTAAACGCACGTCTAGACGAGTCTGCTTATATAGACAGCACCTATGAAGAAGATTATCCGTCTTTAGGAGATAGTAATCAAGATGTTTCTTTAGTTAAAGTGAAGTCCTATTCTCGGAAGCCCTCCAACCAACCTATAAAGGTTAGAGACGCTCCTAATGTTTGGGGAACTCCTACGCTTTTTCAAGGCATACGAATGCTAAACCAGCGAAAGTATGTCTTGCCTCCACAACTGGCAACCATTACCGGCGCTAGAGCCATAATGGCATGTGTGATGTCAAACGGTCCATACAGTGATTCTATAAACCTACATGTTCTCTGCAGGCGTAATATATTATTAAAGGAGCTCTTAGATCAGGTTCTTGAACGCTTCTATGTTTTGTTCACATGGCCAATGATCTTATCAAATGAATTGCCTAATGAGATAACTGTATCAAAACTACCAAGAATAGACTCTGTTTTCATCCGACCACCTATATTGCCAACTGCGCCTGAAGTTACAATTAATGTTAAATGTATGAAGAAATTTAAAAATGTAGATGTTACAGAAATTATCGACCTGGATGAAGATGCAGCTAAGGATGTTGTGATTGCTGTCAAAGAGAAAATTGATACTGATAATGATGAGAAGATAGAAAAACTTCTTTGTTGAATAATCAATGGATTTTGATTAATAAGGTGTTATAATATCAGCTCTGTTTATCTGGAAGTTGTGTACTAATAAATAACTATCATTCAAAATAATGCTTGCGTTTCAATAAAACCATTACAACTAGAATTGAACTAATGCGTATGGCGATTGTGACGGCTTAGCGTATGGTGTTCTGTACATCTGCCGGTGCTATTATTTATTCTAGAATAAACCCACAGAATACCCAGCTTGCGCTCTTTCCAAGAGGATATAATTATGGTCTTGGTTTGTATACACTCTATAAAGACCTTTTACAGTCCTTTCAGTTATTTTGCCTCAGATTTTGCGCAGCACTAAAAACTAACTCTGACCTTACTGTTAGTGAGGTCAGCCGAGGCCCGTTCCGAACTTAATGGCGACTCAGAACATGAGGCGAGTCGCTGCGCAGTAACAAATTCATTTTACAGCGGGGGTACCGAGTGCGTTACTGCGCAGCGAGTAGCGTACGTCAGAGCCACCAAGTTTGACGCGGACTATAAACATATTCTACTCCTACTTTACCAAATTCATTTGATGTAAACAGGGATGGAGCATCCTTTCATTGGTCTACCCCATAGTCTATCCGTACAAGAATTTCTAGAAAATAATGCCCCTGTTCTGATTCTGTTCGTTTCGTCTTCTAAACCGACCTTCACAAGCCTTTGGAACATGCTATCACATTCTTTCTATGAGTTTCGATGTTAAAAATAGCGGTTCATCTTCATTATAGCTATGGTGATGTCTACGAAAATAAAAGAAAGAAAATATTTGTTTAAAAAACTTTATTAAAAAAGATGAGCTTAATCACGGAATGTCTATGTATCGACAACATAGTTTGGATGAACTACTAGTAGGGGATCGTCTTCTACTTCTTGATCTGATGATTTCTGCGATGCTTTGAGGCCCGTGGTCGAAAGAGGGATTATAACTTGATCCTGAAAGCAGAAACAAATATTGCAGTCAATCCAGATGTCACAGGAGTAGAAGAACAAAATTAAGAGGCTTATCATACGACCAGTTGCAATTTATACGAAGAATTACTTATTACATTTAAATGCGGTATCTAACTTCCTCTTGACAAAAGAACTTGTAAATAGGTTTATTGAAACAAAAATATTCTAGGCGTCATGGAGGTAGTGGTCGTAAGCGCTACTGTTAGAGCCATACCTCACCGGGACGCCATGGCGACGTCGCCAGGTCGCGCTGCCAACTAGATGTATACAGCTATATGGTGGGTGGCTCACCTGGCGTCTCTTGGTTACGCAGCCAACCATACATTTTTTTAGCGACGCGACCTAGCTGCGCCGCCATGGCATCCCGGTGAGGTATGGCTCTTAAGCACGAGGTTCTAGGTACGATTCCCAGGTCAGGAAAACTGTTATTGGGTTTTTGCATCAGGAATTTCTGTGTCAGCCTGGAATCTGGATTTGTGCCCGTTTGATGGCAATAAATATAAGTGGCAAAATGTGGGTGTACCACACTAGAGAGAGAGAACATCCACATTTAGGCAGTGGTGTACATACACCTGTGCCTAACCCTTTGGGAGATTACAGGCGTGATGTTATGTGTATATAACATTCCTAAATTTTAAACTTACATGGTACATTAGCCTGTCAATGACCTTCTCCACTAAGGTCTTTCTCTCGAGTAGTTCGTCTTCATTCTCGATCTGACCCTGTCCAACCAGCTGTTCTAGGTACCAGCTCACGAGCGCACTCTTGCGCATGCCAGCACTTTCTTCTCCTGAGAAATAATAATGATATTTGAAAACAATCTTTTCATGGTTTTAAATAGTAACCTGAATCCCTCTTAAGAATATTAAAACGTTATTGGAGAATTCCTGTTTACTTTAGAAGTCAACTAGAGTTCCTAAAAATTAAACCACATACAGATGTCACTTAGGATGCGCGTGAGTAAAACCATAAACAATAATAAATATATCAAGCATAATTGGCAAAATGTGGATGTACAGTCAAAACGTGAACTACGAAAACCGCTCTTACTACTACGAAATAAAAGCACAATTTCAATGTCAAATTATTACCATGGTAGTGCTATTGACCGTATCATACACCTCTACCCATCCCCTCGGCGAATACTAGCCTGATGTTTAGTTATGTATTGATGCAAGTAACAAATGAAACATACCCCTAGTTTCAGCTTCCACTTCTTCTTTCCTCATGAACACGACCAGCATATCGCTCAATGATTTGTACTCTTCGAACGACAGCGTCAGTTTCTTTTTGGGAGCTGAGTCACCGTTCACTGGGGCATCTGAAAAAAATTTTCAAATTAGTAATTGAACGTCAGGTGGTAAGTTTTATTTCACGACTAGCTGCGCCTGCGACTTTTTTCACGTGGAAGTCAGGTATCAAAAATGTGTCGCTTAGAAAGGTGTAGATACAAATCCATTAAAAAGGAAGAATCTTATTTCTCTTTTAGATGTTACTAGCTTCGCCCCGCGGTTTCACCCGCATAAGTTTCGATCCCGTGGGAATATCGGGATAAAAAGTAGCCTATATGTTAATCCAGGGTGCCAGCTCCTCCATACAAAATTTTATCAAAACTGGTCCAGCCGTTTGAGCGTGAAGAAGTTAAAAACATATAAACACACACACAAACTTTCGCCTTTATAATATTATTGTGAAATTTTTATGTGTAAAAGTGCTTTTTTGAACCAATTTACAGAAATAAATATCATTTATCATTATATACAACACTTCAAACGTACCACCGTTAGTGCCACCATTAGGAATTTCCTGGTCTACATCCATGCTGGGTTCATACTGAGGATCTTCCTCATCCAAGTGGATGTCAGGCTGTTCCACTCTAATGATAGACTTGTTCAGCAATCTGGAATGTAAATAAACAACATAAATTAAGTGTGTCTGTTTGTTTGTTATATCTTGGAACTTCCACTAATGAATAAAAACACCAGCAGCAAAAATTGCGATTTTGAAAAAGACAAAGTTGTTGTTGGGATAGACGTGTTTTTGAATGAAGACCGCGAATGAACAAACGTACGGTAGGACGCCCTCAGGCTAGGTGGAAGCGACGATACGAGCAGGGTGGTAGCAGTTGAATGAGAGTTGTCGAGAATTGAGCTGAATGGCTTGCAATTGGAGAGGTCTACGCCCAGCAGTGGACTGCTGTAGGCTGATGATGTTGTCATAGTTGGTTGATCACTTGACTTGTTTAATTTAAACAAACCTTATTTTAATGTAACCCATATTATGTGTACAAATAAAGAGAATTGTAGCTCACTACCTCGTTAGTCTAGAAGTTACTAGCGTGAGGTCTTGAGTGCATTCCGCAGGTTGGGGTGTTGATTGAATTTGTATTTAGGAAATTCTTAGTTCATGTACCCTGGATTCAATCGCACATGGGGCTTAAACATATCTAGCGAAATAATATGGATACCATACACCTATTTCTTCGGTATTCAGCTGCATCCGGTGAGACTGGAAGCCGACCCCAACATAGTTGGGAAAAGGCAGGCAAATGATGACACCTGTTTCTTCGAGAAATACAGGCTTAATGTCATATGTACCTGTAGGCCTCGTGTACGTGTTGCGGCGTGACGTGGCCGCTGCAGTGCATCTTGGCCATGGCCTCGGCCAGGCGCACCATGGACTCCAGCTGCCGCACCGTGATGCGCCACGCGCCGCCGCCGCCCGCGCCGCCTCCGTCACGCTGACGTAGTACTGTGTAGTATTCTACCAGGAGCTTACCGGCGTCCTGGTGAAAATATGTGACTATTAAGGGGGACATTACTTGATAATTAACTTAATCAATAAAGAAATAATGCACAGCTTAAGACGCTGGGTTTAAAAGCATACAATTTTGCACAAGAGTTCCTTAATAACGAAGATGAGCACTTAGAAAGGATTTAAAAAAAAAATTCCCTAAAGAGGTGAAACAGAAGATGAATAATTTGCATGGAAGTTCATAATTTTTGCCGTTGAGTAACCTCATCTGGCGCACGTTTTTATTCATTAACTGTTAGACAACCCACATCCTAAACTGCTGGGCTATAATCATGAAATTTTCCACACAAGAGTTCTTTTTATAACGAAGGTCTAAGGAATGATTGTTGAAAATGAATACCCTAAAGGGGTCAAACGAGTATGGAAGTCGCTAGAAAAATCAGCCCTTAGGATAACAAATAACCATAAACTTGCCTCAGTAATAATAGGCTTGAAAGACCTCGAGAACGCGATGTATCTCAGCAGGTCTTCCCTCGTGTAGACACAGTCGTACGCCTCTTCCTTATTACAATGCAGATCGACGATCTTCCTGGCTATAGCGTAGTCTACCATCTCGCTGCTCTCATCTGTTAGAAAGAAAACATAACATAATCAGCCTATAATGTTCCCACAGCTGGGACACAGGCCTCCTCTCAGTGAGAGGGAGTGGGCCGTAATCCAGCACGCGGGCCCAGTGCGGGTTGGCAGATGTCACATGTCTTCGATTCGAATTAAATTAGCCAGCGAAACTCTGCAGACGTGATGAGTACCGATATCTAAACACGATAAAATGAAAATAAAAAATATTTCATGGATTATTTTGAGGGTCAACAACCGCTGTTATTGTACCTATAGTTAGTCGAAGTATGAGTTGAGAAAATCGGTTTCCTTTCCTTTTATTGTGTCTAGATATTGATACTCAACACATCTGCTAAGTTACGCCACAAAAATAAACATTAAATTCTTTTTTCTATCATGTTTAGATATGGATACCCATAACGTCTGCGCAGTTTCGCTAGCTAATTTACTTTGACCCTGGATTAACGGGAATTAAGACTACCTCACTGGTCTTCTAGTGGTCTCAAGTGAATGCAGAGTATCTCTTGAGTATGTTTCCTGGGTCAGGTTATTTGTTATTGGGTTTTTTTATAGAAAAATCTCACTAGCCTGGTGACTTACATGATTATACTTCGGGTAATTGGAATCAAACTTCACAAGGTAAGTTCGCTTGATTAATAATAATTAAAATACTATTGACGAAATGTGTGTTTACTATACACATATCTGGCGAACTATGATATAAAGATGAGGTGCACCTCATGATTGCAATAAATAGGTTATTTCAGAAATGCAGCTCTGGTCTTTTTTAATAATAAGGGAATGTACCTATTAGTATGAAGAACAGGTCGAATCTGGACATGATGGGTGCGCTAAGCGCCACGTTCTGTTGTAGAGACTTCGCTCTGTCGTAGCGGCCGCCGATTGGGTTGGCAGCAGCAAGGATTGATGTGCGTGCGTTTAGAGTTGCTCGGACTCCAGCCTAGAAAGAAGAGAACCCATACTAGTTAGTATTATAAATGCGAAAGTGTGTCTGTCTATTACCTCTTCACGCTTAAACCGCTGAACCAATTTAGATGAAATTTGATATAGAGATAGTTTGAGTCCCGGGAAAGGACATAGGATAGTTTTTATCCCGATATTCCAACGGGAAACTTATGCGGATGAAACCGCGGGGCGCAGCTAGTTATGAATAAATTATGGAACAATGGTTTATTTTATCTATTGGTGATTTATTACAATTAAAGCAGAGCAGCTTTCTGCATAATTTATAATTTGCATGTATTACAATTTATATTTAGGTCTATCTAGGTCTAGCAGTGTCCTGTGATGCTAGAAATCTCCGATAGTTTAAAAGACATATAATTTTAATGTTTACTAAAAATTACAGATTTTAAAAAAATAATGATTATTAGAAGTATTTTGATTTATTGCGAAGACACTCAATAGTGGTTTTATTTAAATAGAGGCTTGTTTATTTTTACAGGAGTCAAAGTCAAATCTTTTATTTCAATTTGACCATTTGTTCAAAAATCTATTCTTTTTGCCTTTGTTGTTGTATGTTTATTTTTTAATTATCGATGTTACATTCAAACCCTACAAACTCTTCTACATTACATACCTTGGCAATAGATATAGTCTGCTGTTCCATAGCCTCGTGGATGGCCACCTGGTCGACGAGGTCCATCTTATCGAACTCGTCGATGCAGCACACGCCGTTATCAGCTAACATCAGAGCGCCCGCTTCTATTACGAAGTCGAACGATTCTTCGTCCTGTGTATAGTAATCAGAATTATTATAAAACCAGTGGCTTTTCAGTGGCAAATGGCCCACCAGCATAGCTATTCACAACCGCACAACAAGCTATCGTATCGAAAATGAGACGTTTCGACAACCTGATTGTCCTTGCCCTCGACAGCATACCCCTTAGGAGATGACAGGCGTTATGTTATATACCTTAACGACGGCAGCGGTCAGGCCGGCGGCAGAAGAAGCTTTACCGCTAGTGTAAACGGCGCGCGGACTTATCTCGCTCACTTGCTTCAGTAGTTGAGACTTGGCGGTACTCGGGTCGCCGACTATGCACACGTTTATATCGCCTCGGAGGGTTGTGCCTGGTGGAAGGGTTAGGAATTATGAGTAAGTACGAAAAAATGTTTTAGTCAGCCGCAGGTCAATGACAAATCCAGACTAATATTATAAATGCGAAAGTGTGTCTGTCTGTCTGTTACCTCTTCACGCTTAAACCGCTGAACCGATTTAGATGGGTATTCGCAGGATATTCCCACGGGATCGAGACTTATACGGGTGAAACCGCGGGGCTCTGCTAGTACCATTATAAGCTTGCCTCTTATTCTATTGAAACTCCATTACCCTAATTGTGTAAACACACTTTCAATCACAAACTGAATCATTTTGAAGTATATTGCTAATCCATTGCTTCATATGTTCGAATAATTTGTCTGCTAAACAACGCAATAATGTTGTTGAACTGTCAAAATGAAAGCCATTGCTACTGATAGTGTGTTACGCAATTACCCCGCAGATTATGCAAGGCCAACCCAAGGTCAAAATATTACCATAGATGTCTTCTGGTGGACAATATGAAAAAAATAAAATGGATGAGTTCAGTCAATGAATATGGTTGCATCTGAAAATTTCGCTGGTTGGAATTTAGGAGTCGTCCTTTGAACGTCGATTATTGACGAAAGTAAAATCATGCACTACAATATTATTCCGTAATACATATTGGGCTTCTATGAGAGAAGTATGTAAAATCACAAAATAATACTAAAAAGTAAAAAAATAAATATCGTATTTTAATGATCTAATAATACCCTAAACCTATAGTAACTTTCGTAGAAATCCACTAAGTAGTTTTTTACACATTTTTAAACAATGTAATCGGTCTGGAGGGTTACAATTCTTTTTTAATCTACTAAGTAGACTGGGATCACTTAAATCCGTTTTCGAGTATTCTGTTATGTGCACATACCACTGTATATTTAGCATGGAATTAGATTACCATAGAACCGTACCTTCAATAGTAGTCTTAGCGACTCCACCAAACAACATGAGCAGTATTCCTCTCTTCACCTCATTGTTGCCGTGAATGCTCGGGAATAGAGACGTGATCAGATTGTTGTAGAGATTACGGTCGCGGGACATCTCGTATACCTGGTGATAAGGAGTTTTGTAAGAAAAAGGTTATTATATATTACTCGTATAATAGTCCACGTTCACACGGGCGCTTGTTTAACGCAATGTTTTAAACCGGGCAATAGAATTTCAAGTATCGGCGTTGAAAATCAAGTGCGCGGGAAAAAGTCGCGTTAAAAAAGTGCCAGTGCCAGGCTTAAAATTGAAGAAGATTTTAGTAGTTTCGAGGATTGTAATTTAGATGCTTGAGAATCCCATCATGTTTGCGCAAAGTATAATGCTAGCATTTATTATTTGAGCATAATTATGCTCAAATAGTTTACAAAAGAAATTGCTGCTCACATTATGGGCTAGTTGTATTAAAGGTGTCTAAATCAGTTTTTTTAATGGTGATTTTATTGTGGCGTCGCCGCCGAGGGAGGCCTAGTAAACGCTGGCGTGACGGCCTAGATGCATTACGGGAGATTGGTAAAATGTTGGAGAAGGTAACGCACACGGAACAATGGAAAGCCATGGGGGAGACTTTGTCCAGCAGTAGGACGATAAAGGTTTAAAAAAAAAGGTGTACTCAGATGACCCACGCAGCGTAGACTCTAAGCAGACGAATTTCGGGCACAATCACGTCTATGCGACGCTATTGCACCTACGCCACGCCAACGGCTTGCGGTCTACCCGCTACACTTTATAGAAAATATTGATCCTGCTGTCTTGGAACTGACTTACCTTGTCCCACTCTTTGTCAGTCATCTGCTTCCTCATATCCTCGGTGGTAATGTCGTCAGTCACCATGTCAGCAGTTCCAAACCTCCGCGATATTGCTTGCACACTGCAAGCTAAGAAGGCTGTTCTGTTGATGAGAGAAATGGTTAGTGATAATTAAATACAATATAAAACTCCATTGTAGCAGCATTGGATTGTTTTATTAGGAAATTCTCGGTAATTGTTTTAGTTTGGATATCTATTATTATAGACTAGCTTTTGCCTGCGGCTTCGCCAGCACGGATATCAGAAAATAGTCCATTTATAAATTGTTTTCATATAGGAACTCCAATAGTTATATGAAAACAATTTATAAATGGACTATTTGTTACTGTTACGCGATACACACCAGTAAAGCTCCCAGTCGGCATGTTTTTTGCCGACATCTTCAACAATTATCGGCATACCTCAGCCAATTTACACAAAACTTTAATCATTAATGAATTATACATCTAAACGTTCCTCATGAATCACTCCGTCCATTTGTGAAAATCATATGAAAATCCGTTCGGTAGTCTTTGAGTTAACCGCGTTCAGACAAACAGTCGCAGCGGGGGTACTTTGTCTTATAACATTTGTTTTTGTAACAGCGATGTCTCATTACATAGGACTTAAAAAATAAGTGGTGATATGGGAGTCCATGGAGTCTATGGTACTCACCATACAGTGCAACTCTTCTTTGCAGAATACAGGTGTGTGTGTTATGTTTTCATTATATAGACCTTTGTTAACACAAGTCATAAAATTTATTGGCTTGTTAGGCAGCATGCTTGTAACATAAAATACGCCCATAAATGTTCATTACTGGATCATGAGCCGTAACTGCTACAATGGATCAATTTTACACCAGTACTACTGATAAAGTGATAAGTAACTGGTCCATATAGTGAATGAAGTTTCAATTAAGCATACTTATGGAAGTAATTGATGTAAAGCAAACCCAGAAATGCATTGTTATTTTTTAATTAACTGTAAGTAAAACTTAGGTGAATAGTATATTTCAGTATCTTTTTTTTTTAATTCCCAGTTACAGCATTTTTATCTCAAGAAGCGACACAAGCTTTACTTGTATTAACCAAATCTACAAAAAAGCTGTGAATGTGTGTTTACACACACAATGGTGAAGTTGGAAGTGTGTGTGTGTGTTATGTACTGATGCTACTCTTCTTCACGCACACATTCACAGTGAGTTTGTACACACACCCCCTTACTAATAAACGTATTATATCAGATGAATAGTTACACACCAATTTTTTTCTTTCAGTTTTCAGTAAATTGACTTTCGAAAGAAGAAGACAAAGCGTTGCGTAACTATACAGACGCTATGCAACGTTTATTAGTAAGGGGGTTATTTACCACAAGTAAAGTGCGTTTGGCTTCATGAGACAAAAATACTGTAGTGGAAGATGAATCTATGGCCAATAACTGGGCACTAGTCAAAAATTAGGGGAATTAGTAACAATTTGCTAAAAGAATAATGCAATAATACATTAAAATTTCATACCTGGGAATCCAAGTAAGGATTCCACTTTCAGTAGTATTACTAATCTAAAGAAAAACCCATTGTATAAAAGAACTTACTTATAATGAAGTTCTCTGACTCCCAAAGCTTTAAGTCCCTTGATGCCCTCCATCTGTCCTTCATTGCCTTGTCTTGTCCTGGTGGTCAGCTCAGCCTTAGCTCCTGGTAAGGATAGGGAGCCTACATCTGGGACTACTATGAGGGTACCAGTGAAATCGTAGCGGTCTCCAGCCTGTAAGGGGATGGAAGAATATTAGAATTATAAAGATGTAATAAATAGGATTGTCAGTTGTTATATTTACTAAATTATTTAGTAACTGTAACTGTGCACTGCAGCACCACCTCTGCTAACACTAACATACACACATACTAACAGTACACATAAGTGAAAGTATTTTCTTTTTGTGCTTTTTAGTTAGTTGGATAACACTCTCTCAACTCAAATCATTGGAAATAGGTACATGTTATCATTTTGTGTAAAGACAAACTTGAATAAGTAAATTCTCAAACATGTTTAAATTATTATTTTCATTGTTACCTGCACAGACTCTACAGCTTCAGCCCTCAATATAACTTCAAGAGAACGAGGGATGCAACCCCTCGGCAACTCAGCTTGTGTCTCCTGAATGCGGACTTTTTGGAAGTCAACAAACACAGACTTGTCTGTGTCCAGCATGAAGCGACGTCTGTTGGCACACACTGGGTTACGACAGATTGCTGGGATTGTGTACTGGAATCATGGAAAACAAAATAAATATAATTATTTAGGAAGAATTATATAAATTCATGTGTATTAGGTTATTTTTTTTTTGTTTTCAGACTTTTTTCTGTACAGGGTAAATTTTTAATCAGTGCGCAAACTGTAACCATGAATTCAGTACATGATTCAGAACCTCGCTGCGTTACATTTTTTTGTTGGTTTAAAAAAAAATTCTTAGCTCTGCCATACATTTTGGCCGCGCAGGTATTGCACTTCTCTATGAAAAAACGGATTTGTTTTATGCTGGGGGTTCAGAATCCTATACTGAATTCGTAGTTATAATTTGCGCACTGGTTAAAATTTTATTCTGTATAATTAACACGTAATAATAACTATAACAAGCAAATCAGCTAAATTTCGTTTGACTAATTGATTTTAATTATGCTCTAGGAGCTATATTAGCAAATTATAAACGCACCTTAAATTGCTGCTCAACATTTTTAATAACTGTTTGACAATCCAAACAGACAAAATTGCCCAAGACCAGCTCGGGATGCACAGGGTGGGTTCTCACAATCTGTCCTGAGATTCTTATCAACGTGCCAATCTTTGCTGTAGTCAGCTCCCTAACTTTATGCCTTGTCGGCACATCAACAAATGACACATAACACTCCTTGTCTTGCAAATCCTTCTTCAAACTGCTGTCAGCAAGGCTCAAGACATAATTCAATATAGCTTGGTTCAAAAATGGGTATATTCGGTAATATTCTTCAATTATTGTGGTTGCAAGATTTTGGTTGTACTTCTCAACATCATCAAAACTGACTTCTAGGGTGCTTAGTTCGGGTTTGAGGAGCTCTTTGGCGTTTTTTTCGTATTTGAGTTCATTGTCTTCTTTGAACCTGTGTGGAAAAAACGAAGTTTCGATATAACCTCTATGTTGATGAAAACAAAGAAAGTAGTTGAAATTATAAATGAAACCATTACATTAAGAATGGTGAACATAGATTTGTACTTACTCTTCTAAGAAATCCTGAAAAAGCTTTTGGCAACGAACTCCAACCTCGTCTTTGACTTGGCTTTGTGTGGCGTAGGTGTCGGCGACATCCATTTTTAAAGTAAAAGGTACTCAATGACCACAAATATCTAAAATTAATCCACTCCACGTAGAGAACACTTATTAATATTTAACACATAATCTATATATAACAAAGAAACACGTTAATTACACAGTTAACACTACACTTGTTCTCGAGCGCGTCGGTTACGGTCAGTCCGCCATACACTGATAAAAAGGTAGGCAACGAATGTTTATTGGAAATATTATGCAAGCAACAAGTATATTGGTAATAATTAATTGCTAATTTATTGAGATAAATATCACGGGACACACACAAACAATACAAAGATAACTTTTACCAAAATTGCGCGAAGCGCGTGAAGAACGCAATCACAGAGTACTTTTTGAACGCAATCAATCGCATTTTCAATTTTGACACTTTAACAGACGTCATTTGGCATTTTGGCGGGAGTTTTGTTTGGTCGTCCGGAAATTCTGGAGATCATAAACATTGGAATAAATAATAACGAAAAGCTGAAATGGGAAGATGAAAATATTGTTTCCAACAGAGGCTAGTAGGTAAAGATTGAAGAATAAACCACATAGTCCATGTCGTAAGTAATTCCTTGGTTCTTTCCAATACCTGCATCAATTCTACAACCTGCTTTTTTTCTGAACGAAAACTATTATGTGTTGTTGATTTGATCTGTGGATTTGATCACTGAGATGGGAGTACTATGGAGATGGCATATTCTACTATAGAAATAATAGTTATACAAATATCTGTCATATCGACACACACATGTCAAAAATCGTTTTGTTTCTTTTTAACTAATCAAGAATAATAGAATAAATGAATGAATGGAAATACACAACAAGGAAAGTTAATAAAGCGCTCTTCCTCTCTCTACTTATTTAAAAATTTGCTGTGCCCGACAGGGTCCATAATTGTTTCTATTATTTTTTATTTACCACCTGTAAATGTACATTAAGCTTGACTGTACCTTTCTCTAAGCCATAAATTGAGATAGGCGTATCCGGTTCCGGTACGGTGAAGCGCTATAAGCCCCCGCAGCGTCATATCCGCCCCAATCCGGCAGGTAGTGGGGATACGTTTGCGCAGCGCAAGACGATATCCCTGAACCTCATTGGCGTTCGGAATTCCGAACGGTGTAGTCGCGTTTAAAAGTAACTCGTTACTTTTAAAAAGGGTGTCCTACTTTTTAGTGTTAAATAAAATTAATTTTAGTGTTAAATAAAAAATTAATTTGTGTTAAAAATGAACTCTTTGGATGAAAATATTAATAATGTTAGTATGGACAATGCCCCACGTGCTCGGTCGCAATATAGTGGTTCGAGCAGTAGCAGCGATTCTTCTTCCACGGCGCGTAGAAGGAGACATCGTAGGCGAAAGGAGCGGCGCCGCCGTACAAAGCTAAGTAAACTAGAGGACGCTTTTATGAAACTTAATGAAAAAGTATCCTCTTTGCAAGATATTATTGTTAAAAATAATACTCAGCCGTGCATGTCTGACAATGAGTCTATTCTATATATTCCGAGCCCTACTGAACTGGATAATGAATTAAACGAAGAGAAAGGGATTGATTTTAAAATACAAACTACCCTCAAGTCGCAGACATTACAGACAGACAATACACATCTCGAATTGCTTAACAAATTGCAACATTTTAACTCGCCTGACTGGGCTCAAGTACGTTATTCTGAAGTACAAAAACTTTATAATTCTACCCCAGGTTTTGTAGAGCTCGAAAGTAATGATGTTTTGAAAAATTTTGAACGTAATCGTTCGTTAGCGGTCGTTGAAAATTCTTTAGCTGCTATGTCACATGCTGTTATATTACAAAGCGAAGCATTTCAAAAAGGCTTATGCCAATTTATTTCATGGGTATCCGAATTAAAAAACCCAACGACCACTGTAGAGATTACTTCAAAAATCAATGAAATTTTTGCCGACGGGGAATACCAAAAAATACAATCGGATTTATTACAAATGATATGTGGCAAACGGGCTGACATAGTACAACAACGTCGTGATGGTATTTTAAACTCGGTAAAAGAAAGTTGTTTTAAAGAGTCGTTAAGGAAAATACCCCCGTCTGCGCATCATTTATTTGACGATGCAAAGTTTACAGATTTTGTAGGAAAACAAGGGGGCGTCTTAAGAGTTTTTCAAGCCGCACCCATTAAATTATCCTCGCAAGGTAGGTCTTATAAACCTTCTGTCCAAAGAAGGGACACACAAGGAGGTAGGAAATATGTAGTGCCTGTGCGCAACAGTGCAAACTATCGCCCCTCCACTAATAGTGGCTCTAATCCTGCGCAAGGACGAAAGAGAAGGGCAGAAGAGTTTTTTCGTCACACCGAAGATACACGATACGGTAAGAAACGTAGTACCCTGGGACGGCGTGATAAACGAGTCGATTGACTATCATCAACGTTTTCAAGCCGGGAGAATCAAACATCGGGTAAGTGTCTGGAGGAAGTTGGGGGCACCTTTATATATACTAAAGATAATATCAGGCTATCGGATCCCCTTTTTAAGCAAACCACCGCTTATTCATCCCTTGAGGATTCCCAGAAGATTTCACACAATCAATTCAAAAGAAATCTTAACACAATTAAAGAAGCTAGTAGATCAAAAGGTGTTACAAAAAGCTTCGTTGACTCCGAGCTTTGTCTCGACAATTTTTCTAGTACCAAAAAAGGAAGCGACGGCTTCGTTTCGTCCAGTTTTCAATTTAAAATTACTAAACAACTATGTCAAAATAGACAAATTTCGATTGGTGAACATGTACAAAGTCCCCGACTTCCTCCAACCACAGGATTGGTTAGTGAAAATAGACTTGGAAAATGCATATTTTCACCTGCCAATCGCACCAGGACACAGACGTTTCCTCAGATTAATAGTATCGGACCAACTTTGGCAAATGACCTGCCTGCCCTTCGGTTTGGCAACTGCTCCGAAGGTTTTTGCCAGCCTGACGAATTGGATCGCGCAGATCCTAAGAAACCAAGGAGTGCGATTGCTGGTATATCTCGACGATTTTTTCCTGGCGAATCAGAATCGAGAAACTCTTCAAAATCACGCGAACTTAACGGTAAGACTATTGCAGTCCCTTGGCTTTGTAATAAACTTTCAGAAGTCTGTATTGACTCCTCAGCAGTCAATCGAGTATCTGGGGATATTATGGGATCCTTGGCAAAATGTCAAATTACTTCCACCAACAAAGGTTCGCTTACTGCAATCGAGAACATCGAAAATGGCAAAAGCCACCAAGGTAAGTTTAAAAGAAGTCCAGAGTATACTAGGACTTTGGAATTTTGCCAGTTTCGTAGTCCCGCGAGGGCGCTTGAATTCTCGTGCAATGCTGACCTTCAGCAATTCCCTATTGCGAAAAAATGTAAAAGGTCGAACACAGATGCCCGTCAAGGTAATTCCGAACCTGCAATGGTGGATACAGAGTCACAACATGGCTTCTCAACTGCACGTTTCACCTCCTACTTATTTCCTTACGACGGACTCTGCCAAGACAGGTTGGGGTGCGCAGCTCAACAACGAGACCTTATGTGGCAGTTGGTCAGTACAGGAAAGAGACGCTCACAGCAATATCCTAGAGATGTTGGCAATTTTGCGAGTAATTCAGGTAAAAGGTCGCCTAATGAGCGATACAAGCTTATTAATTCAGAGCGACAATCGAACTGTAGTGTCTTACCTGCGCAACGAAGGCGGCACAATGTACCTAGTGATAACACCCGATTGGGAGAAGGTCTTTTGGAGAGCAGATCTGGTGGCTCGCTCCATGCGCCCTCCCTACCAGTTGAGGGATTTGGACCAAGTCTTGATAGACACAACAACCAATCGACCGCCTCCACAAGTTCATCAATTGAATTTAAAGGTGTGGTTAATACAGGGTGGTCATCGCTATTAGATTCTTGGCAGAAAGATCAGATAGATATTTTAGAAGGTAGCTGGAGGAAATCGACCTTAAATACTTATAAGCCGGCATGGTTAAGATGGTGTAAATGGTCACGTGACAATAATGTGAACACTATAGATCCAGCCCCTGAAGATGTAGCTCGATTTCTAACTGATTTGCATCTTAAATATAAATTTGCCTATAATACAATTGCAGTACATAAGTCTGTGGTATGTACCTTTTGTCGTCCAGCTAGTGGTTTATCATTAGGTTCTCACACTATTATAAAGCAAATATTAAAGGGTATTGCATTAAAACAGCCACCCAAAGCTAAAAGTCCAATTTGGGACATTAATGTTTTAATTACATTCTTAGTTGACAAAATTCCCTCTAAAATGTCCTTGTTCGAAATTTCTAAAAGAACTGCAATTCTTCTTTTATTGTGTTCCGGGCGCAGAGTCCATGACCTTACAATTAAGCATAAATAAAGAAAACTTTGTAAGGAGTGATGATTCTATAGTGTTTTGGCCGATTTTTGGGTCCAAAACAGATAATATAACTTATAAGCAATCCGGTTGGCGTTTACTTAAATGCGAGTCAAACTCTAACATTGATTCTATTTTTTGGATTGACAAATTGCTAGAGTACTCTAATGTTCGAAGAGGTAATATTGAGAACTTATTTATTAGCACACGTGGTGAACCCAAACCAGCTACCCGCACCATCATAGGGGGCTGGATTAAGTCATTGTTAAAACAAGCTGGAATAAACACTAGTCCAGGTAGTGTACGATCGGCAGTAGCCTCGGCTAGTTGGTCAGAGAATATTCCCATTGATCATATTTTGGAGAGAGGAAATTGGCGCTCTGCTTTGACTTTTCATAAATATTATAAAAAAGAAATCAAGGATTACAGGTCTACAAATGAATCAAGTCGTTCAAATCAGATCAGAAATCTGTTTCAAACGATAAGATGATTTACTTAAATGTAGTGTTATAATTAAAGTCATAGGAACTAATTCTGTTGATTTAATACAAGTTGTAAAAGTTTAAAATTAATAAATAACTCTGTTGATCACATTGGCGTTCTAATTTAGTCCCAATCCAGCAGTCGATAACAAACACTTCTCAATTTATGGCTTAGAGAAAGGTACAGTCAAGCTTAATAGAACAATTTTACCTAAAAATAAAATTGATATTAAGCATACTTACCTTTCTCTAAGCCAATTTATATTTCTGTCTGCTGATTCTTAATTATAAATGTATGTGATTGATACCCTTATCAATCACTGTAAATTGAGCCGCAATGAGGTTCAGGGATATCGTCTTGCGCTGCGCAAACGTATCCCCACTACCTGCCGGATTGGGGCGGATATGACGCTGCGGGGGCTTATAGCGCTTCACCGTACCGGAACCGGATACGCCTATCTCAATTTATGGCTTAGAGAAAGGTAAGTATGCTTAATATCAATTTTATTTTTAGGTAAAATTGTTCTATTATGGATGCAATAAACGATTTGAGATTTGAGATTTGAGCTGCATATGAAAAGAGAGACGTCAAATGTTTGTCAAGTTCTAAATTTGGCAACACTTTTGTGTGACGTCAAAATCATTTCTTTGCGTGGTCGGTCGCCATGTTAACTGCCGAGGTTTATCCTCTATGTTGCAGAGTTTTGTGGTAGATGTGCTGTCAAACGGTTGATTGCTAGTGTTGGGTAAATAGTCGGATGCTTTGAGTTATTATCGATTATAATCCATAAGTGTCCATTAATAGCCTTGCAATGGATGATAATCCTGCTATTATATGATAATCTTGTGTAATAAGGAGGAGTTGTGTGTGTGTTTCGAATTTTTCATTACCTAGTTTTGGTTGTGGTGATTGTTTATACTTTGTCTCAAGCCAAGTTAAACAAGGTATACATTTGCCGATTCGCGATCTCAATGGTTTTTGTATATATTCTGTTAAATATAGTCGAATAGATGACCGCAACTATGTATTTTTTTAGCAATCTAGTATTATTTAAATGCCATTAATGTAATAACAAAAGTAATAATTAATAATCGAAGTTCGACCCGAGTATTGAACCTAGGACTCCACACTTAGCAATCGGTCTTGCGACCGCACTAGACCAACGGGGTAGGAAATAAATAATAATATTTTGTTGCCAGTCACGACATCATAAGTCTCCTGGTCCTGGTTAGTGTGTAAGCTCGTATGAACAATACTCTACACCTGTAGTAAGTAGGTAAATATATTACGAGGATATTGGCCTTCTGATATTGAATGAAGCTTGAGCAAGGTGACAAGTTACAACGTCTTATAAAACCAAGAAACATAAAACACCCACAACTTCTAAAATTCTTGTCACTTCAGCTGCATTACATTACAAGGCTAATTCGAAAAATTTAAATAAATAATAGAAAACAAATTCATGTAGGTTAAATAATGTCGATATCCGCTGCGCATGTTGCTCGCAGTTACAACCCTACGAAAGGCGGCCATCTTAACTGCCCGATTTTTGTAGGTATACACGCTAATTTGGTAGGTATGCCAAGTCCATATTATTTATATGTCAGTGGGATTTGATAACATAAATGTACCTCAATGTAACATAAATACATAATTTTCATAATAATGTAAACAAACGTGAAACGTGGTTTGACGTGCTCAACACGGTAACACCATCACGGTTCAATATTAGTATATTTATACAACTATCTAACGAGCAGCTGAGATATTCACAAATATGAAAAAGAGCGCAAATACGTAATCAGTTATTTATCACAGAATTGATTACTGAACCATTATAACCTCAAATTAGACAAGTTTGTGGTGAATAGTTCAGAAAGCTTCGTGAAATAATTCATAATAATATTACGAAACCGT
Organism: Hydraecia micacea; assembly: GCA_914767645.1. Taxonomy (NCBI): domain Eukaryota; kingdom Metazoa; phylum Arthropoda; class Insecta; order Lepidoptera; family Noctuidae; genus Hydraecia; species Hydraecia micacea. The sequence goes on from OU611798.1 coordinate 6,525,937, forward strand.
GATATGAGCTATTAAAATGACCGAAGCCCAAGTTGGTTTTTTATATAACATTGCTGCAGTGGTATCTTCAGAAAATGATGTAACTAAAACTTTATTGAAAAGTTATTACTTGTAAGTAATAAAAATATACGTGAGACTTTTTATGCAACTTTAGAAGACATTTAAAATATACATACTTACTTTCCAGAATGCGCTGTAAAGATATCACAAGAGGATATGGCCTTCCTGACAAATACTTTACTCCGAAGATAAGATGTCCAAACTGTTGTACTGAATGGAAGAAGAACACTGAGATAAATGTAAGAAATAGTTTACATTATTTCATTAATATAACTGGTTGGTATACACTCCTCTATCAGCCTTCAAGTAACAGGTAATTTAGAATGTATTTGGTTGCAGGTGAAGTCAATCAAATTAACTAAGAGGCAAAAGCAGAGATTAAAATCTCGTAAAACAAAAGAAAGCAAGAAAGAATATGTGAGACGCAAACAAGACTTGTTACACAGTAACAATGTAGTGAGTATCCTTACACACTTGTAGATTTTTTTTAAAAACAGTATTTAATTTATTATTGTTACAGGTAAATGTACAAAGTAAAGATTCAGTCAACATTAAAAAAGTAACAGTTTAGTTTTCTTATATTATTTGCCTAATATAATTATTGGGTTTCTCTACCTGGAATTTCTCAATGTCAGCCCTGTGTCTGGATTTGTGCCCGGTTGATCTCAATAGGCTCACCCGCTATTACATCGTACTTAATTAGTCAAAATGTGGGTGTTTAGGTACATCCCGGCCCAACCCTTCAGGAAAACAAGCTGTGATGTTATGTTATTTTACAATATTTTTTTCCTCTTTTAGGAGCAAATCTGTACATTCTGTAAACACCGTACAATTACTCCTTCAATAAAGCCACAGAAACAAGCCATAAAACCAGAAAACACTGGACATAATGACAACAAAAAAATAATTGAAACTGAAGTCCCTAAAACTTTACAAAAGCCAGATACAAAGAAGACTCATCCAGTAAAAAAGAAAGAAATCAATGTTTATGCCAATGCACTGGATGTGTTCTCGTTGCAGAACAAAAATAATGCTCTGGCCACCAAGGAGAAACCTAAAGTAATAATCAACAATAAAAAGAAAAAGGACAAGTTTGCAGGTCTATGCCAGAAGGCTGTTCTAGCTTCAGCCAAGCTTAAGGAAAAAGAAGTAAAGAAAGACAAACTTGGTCTGTTTTTGAAACTATCTTCATGATAATCAATCTGCCAAGCTTTTTCCCAAATATCTTGGGGTCGGCTTCCAGTCTAACCGGATGCAGCTGAATACCAGTATTTTACATGGAGAGACTGCCTATGTGACCTCCACAACCCAGTTACTGGGTAATACCCCTTCCTTAGAAAGGCTGGTTGTTAGAATTTCGGGCTTCTGATGACCCATAACAACTTGCAAAGATCTACAAATGAGAGCTGGGGGACTAACATGCTTTCCGAGGCACAGAGGGGTGTCAGTATGTAAACCGGTAACTTAACCTGATCAACCGACCTGTGCAGCTGTTATTACTTAGCCACAAGGCCCTCTTCATGATAATAAAACAAATTAATAATTGAGACAAGTTTATTTATTTATTTTGTTTAGCCTAATCAGGCACGGGATGCACTAAGTCCTTCCACGAACTGTTTTACTTCTTATAATTATCAAATGAATGTCCATCACATTGGTATGTGTATGGCCAGTAATAACATGAAAATCACCATTTTGGAATTTCTTATAGAAGTTGTAGCTATCATTCTCAGCCAAGTACTTATGGGGGTCTAAATTTTCTTTTTTAGCATCAGAAATTAAATCTAGGTACCCTATAGCACCAGCAGCATCTGTTGGGCCATCAATTCCATCGGTCCCAGCACTTAGGAAGTGAATATCAAACTTTTCATAATCATCTTTTGCATTATGGAGAGAATTTGAAAATTCTAAGGCAAGTTGTTGATTTCTGCCTCCTTTTCCTGAACCCTTCACATTGACTGTGGTTTCTCCACCAAGTATTATACATACGTCTTTATATAATGGACTAACATATAATACTACATTTTCTAAAGCTGTTGAATTAATCCCTGGAATGTTGCAAGACTGAATTTGCTGTTTGAAATCATCTAAACTCAATTGCCCTTTCATATAATCACAAAAATGTTTTGTCAGTTTAGCATATTCAGAAGCAATTTCTTTCACTTCTCCAGTGACTACATTGGACAAAGGGATGGGTAAATAACTTAACTTTCTTGCTTCATCTACGGCAGCACCTATACTTATCTTGTTTGATCCTATTACATAATTTTTCACATTCTTTCTTGGAAATTCCTCTGTGTTATTAGTATCATCATTCAGAACCGTTTTGATTGATTCTGGAAGTTGGTCCATTAATTTGAATTTATTAATTATATTGATGGCTAGAGCAGGGTCATCTTTATTTTCAGTAGTAGGCCCACTGGCTATTAAGTCCAATGGGTCTCCAACAATATCAGAAAGTACTAAAGAAATTACTTCAGCTGGTTGTGCCTTTATCCCCAATTGGCCTCCTTTTAAGTCTGAAATCCTTTTTCTTACAGTATTTAGCTCCTTTATGTCTGCACCTGCATTTTCTAATTTCTGGATTAGTGTAGTTTTTTCATCTAGTGTAATGGGAGGTTTAGGTAAAGGCATGAGGGCAGAACCCCCACCAGAAAGTAAAACCAAGAGTAAATCATCATTTCCAAGCTTGGTAATATGTTCTCGAATTTTTTTTGCTGTGCTCAGAGCATTGGCATCGGGTAGATTGTTCAGTGCTCCTTCATGATAGAATATATTCGGATTCGATGGTCTATGACTTAAACTTCCCGCAGGAATGCTTATAATTCCATGTTTAATTTTCGAACTCAAGATATTTTCAACTTCTTTAGCCATGTTTTGCACGGCTTTCCCGCTACCGATCAAATGAACATTTCTATTACGTAAGTTGATATTTTCTCCATCTATACTTAACTGCTGACTTGTATGATTGTATTTCACCAATTTTCTAATAAGATTTTCTGGAAGCGCCGCTTGCACGCCACTTACAAAAGTTTTCATCATATCGCTGACCACTTGTTTAGACATTTTTGAACACTGTCTCTTGTTGATCTTCCAACTTGAAATGCTAATTTGTATAACAAAATAGGCGCAATCAAGTATACTGTCGGCTAATGTATCTTACGATTATTATTATGGTACTTTTCCACGTACCGAAGCAAATATACTTTTGGCAGAACCGCAGAAACATTTAAGTATTTACAATAACAACTGTCAATTTGTCAAAGTGCAAGTGTCAATTTGATTTTTGACAAAATGACAGTACAAAACATCCTCCATGCATGATCCACCTCCACGGAAAAAACAGCTGTTTTACCCGACTTCCCCAGAAGGAGGGTAATGTTTTTGGTTTCCAATTTTACTCGTTTGCCGTTTGCGGATAGCAAAATGGTGGATCAAATCCTACTAATATTATAAACGCGAAAGTTTGTGAGGATGGATGGATGTTTATTAGGTACCTACTCTTTCACGCAAAAACTACTGAACCGATTTTGATGAAACTTTACAGTAAGTAATAAGTATAGCAAGCAAGACACATAGGATACTTTTTATCCCGATACTCCCACGGGTGAAACCACTTGTCGGTGAAACCGCGGGACACTGCTAGTACCTATCTAATAAATAGAACTCTACTCGATTTGGAATTCGCATTTAGATTTATGCATATACCATAGGTACATACAACAAGTGCTCCGTTGTGGCACATGAGTAGTTTAATTACTCATGTGGTTGTGGGGACCCGCGCGGGCATTCGTCGCGGGGAGGCGGGCCTCGCGGCCGCGCAACGGTGCCCATCACCGGTAACACGCACGGGCTTGTTCCGGTTCAGTCAATAACGCTATTGTGATATGGGCCGCACGCACGCAAGGAAAAGGAAGATGTCTTTCGATTAAAAAAAAAATAAAACACGACTGCACTCGAGCAGTCGTGTAATAAATAATACCTGTACATACAGAATGTCTCATTGATGGTGGGTAATGTCAGCCGAAACTGTAACGCTATTCTGTAAAAAGATCACCGTGAAAACTTAGGTGAAGTGAGCTTAAAGTGAGCTGTCAAATAGTGTCAACCCCTAGCATCAGGTGGAATGAGAGCTCACTTCACCTAAGTTATCACGGTGATCTTTTTACAGAATAGCACCGCTGGATACTTTTGAGATAAACACACTTTTATCTAAAATTATTGATACGGTACTAGTACCGTATCAATAATTTGCACGGCACATTACACGGAACATTTTCTAAAGACTAGTCTTTAGAAAATGTGTTTGCCTCAGTAAATATCTCATTAAAAATCTATACTAATACATAATTATTATACAGCTGAAGAGTTTGTTTGTTTGGTTGAACGCGCTAATCTCAGGAACTAATGGTTCTAATTGAAAAAATCTTTTTGTGTTGGATAGTCCATTTATCGAGGAACGCTATAGGCTATAAACATCACGCTACGACCAACAGGAGCGGAGCATCAATGAAAATTGTTGCAAATTGGGAAAAATTATTCCTTTTGAGAGCTTCCGTTGCGTACGCTGCGTAAGAGGTTTTACAGATCTGCTACACCCATGGCTACACCGTACCGCGACAGCTGTCGCGAGCGGTCCCCGACCGTCGCACGAACGACTGCGGATGGTTACCTAGTGAATGTAGTATGGGAGCTAAGGTTTAAGGGGTTTTATTCCTTATTTTTATAATTCCTTAAACACTCATATTATGTTTTAATCGAAGCAATCAATAAATCGATGTCCAAGTCGTTCGTTTTTGTGAAAAGAAATATGTCCTGTCTCTCAGTCCATGCGCTGACTGCTGGATAGAGAGCGAGCGTCAGCAACCATCGCCGACAGTCGGCGATAGCTGTCGCGGCACGATGTCGCAGATGTGTAAGAGCTCTAAACGGTTAAAGTTACGCAAAAATTATGTATGACGGAATTGTTTCCTTTAAAAGTTCAAAAAAAAGTTCGCAACAGCATATGTCTCCTTTTTTATGGTAATTAATCATTTTTTTTTCTAAAATAATGCATTATTTGCGAAGTTGTTTTTATAAACATGATATTTAATCCTTATCCAAATAAATACTTTATTATAACCACAAACAATGATTATTTTACTAAAATATCATTGATCACAAGTATTTATTGGACAAAGCCCTTGACATCATTTGATTTCAATGAATATCTTAGGAGATATAATAGTTTTAAAATACACTGCTTATAAAATAATGCGACGGAAACCGTCTTGTTCCCACGAAGCCCACCCGCGTAGACACGCGACGGGGCGACGGGTGCCCGCCGCGGCCCGCGGGCGGGAGCGACACGTACAGTGTATAATTAGCTTTAGGACAAGACATTAATAATTGATAAGAAAACGAATGTCAGATGTTATGGTTTTATTTATTACACGTTGAGATTACAAACATTGCATACCTAACATTAAGTACTGATAAGAAAACGAATGAGATTTGGTTTAGTATTGGATGTTGGCCAATCAAAGCAAGCCACCAAAGCCAATATTTTGCCGCGAAAAATGGTGTTACGTTTACAGAATAATAATTTTATTGTTAATAACATTTTGAAGATATTATTTTTATTGATTAGTTTGATTTTATTCGTTTTTTGAACCCTTGATTATAAGAACTGGAGTCTTACTTTTACGATGGTGTTTTATTCATTCATATTCCCTGTGAATGCAATAATTGCAAAACTACGAATAAAACCAAACGTAATTCATGCACGCACGCCGCACCAATATATGTTCTGTGATTCTGTGCGCCGCACGCGCAGACATTCTAATCTAAGGAACGCATTGAGGTACAAGGAACGTTACCAGGGGGGGCACACTTAGCACTGTCATCAATTTCCATAGACGACAGCGACATCTGCAGTTTGGTGGGTTAACAAAACTTGGCAGCCATTTTCTTGTTTGTCAAATTGTCAAACAAATGTCATTGTCGCCGCCGGCCATCCGCCATTATCATTGTCAACTCCGCAACTCCGGCTTTCCCGACGTTGATGCGCTTCCCGAAATCCCGAGTTTATCTCAGCTAATTATGTTAAAATTGTTACTTGTTACTGTTATTTGTTAAACCCTGATTGTGACCCTAAACATTATAATAAAGATTCGCTACTTATAGTAAGTATGCTTAACTATAGGTATGTGTATATTTATTAGAGCCTTAGGTCACCCACCAAACTCAAGGTGGCAGCACTTTCCATACATGCAAATTTTACCACAGAGTTGTCACTCTTTCCCTCTATAGTTACTTTACTCTTTGAACGTTACTTACTCTATGGCAGACATGACATGTCGTAACAAGTTGCCGGACATTTCAAAATACAAGCAAAGCAGATATGAGATCAATTTAATTTTTTTAATTAATCCACATTTTAAGAAGAAACTTTTATGGATAAACCAGTGTGTTTATCCCAATATTTCGCAAATAAACAAAATGTGAGGTCATTTGGAAATGTAATAAAATGGAACATTTTCAAAAACGATAATGAAGAAACTTTCTATATACTTGTCATTGAAGATGGTACCATGGTGAGGTATTTGCCACCTGATTTTATAAATATTTTATCCACTCTTAAAACAAACCTGAAGTGTAAATCTAAACTAGATTTCAAGAACTTCTATACTGTGGATGATATTCCACACTTACACCCAGTAAGCAAAGAATTAATTTTTAATAATAGTTGGAAAGCGTTAAGCGAAATATGTCCAAGAAACTTCTTTGGTAGTAATCAAAATAGTAAAATATTCAAGAATTTAGTTCGGACCGTTGTTTACAGCATGAAACGCCAACATTTTATACTTGAAAAAATGATTGCAAGATGGGACTTTGAAATATCACCCTGGAAGAGTCTTTCAAATACTAGTGCAAGCAGTACACTGTTGAAAATTATGCTATGGATATTGAAATATGTATTGTCATCAATGATTTGTTTAAATTTTTACGTTACCACATGCAAACTGGATGCGAACGAAAACAAACTTTATTATTTTTGGAAACATCAGTGGCAGAGTTTTTATGACAAGCAAGTTTCCAAAATGATATTCACTAAAGTGATGCAGAAATGTGAACCTTATTCACTGGGTAAAATGTCAAAAAGAAATCACAGCCTTGCTGATAGGAGGAAATTAAAAATGTTAAAAAAAGATATTCCCAAGTTATATCTAACATTAAAACCAAATAATGATTGCAGACCAATTGTTTGTTACAAACATGACTCGCTGAGTATTTCTGAAAAATATAAAATTAAAGATAGATTGAGATTTTTGAGAGAACTGACTGGTAAGCCGCTTATAAAACTAGAAAATCAGTACAAAACATTGCATGCTAAATGGCTCACTGCGAATAAGCCAAAGCTTTACTTCATTAAAACTGATCTCAGCAATGCTTTTGGTTCCATAAATAGAGAGAAGTTATCAAAAATATTATCAGAGAAACATATGAACTGCCAGAAGGCTGAAAAGTGTATGAATATGAAGAAGAAAATTGCTCAGCAATACCGAGATTTGGTAACAGAGTTGCGAAAGCCTATCTTAATCCGTGCTGGATCAACAGTCTATGAGTGGAAAGAAGGATTGGTTCAAGGATACAAATACTCTCCAGCACTATCTGAATTGTATTACACATATTTGGATGAATTATATTTTTCTGAGCATCTGCAAACTACTGAAAATCAAGTAAAATTATTTATCAGAGTCGTGGATGATTATTTGTACATCACAGACTCTTTAAATGATGCTTCATCATTTTTGGAAGCATTGTCAAATTACAGGAATGTAAATTATGAAAAAACTGTAGTTAATTTTCCCCATGAGAGTATAAAGCAAAGTGAAGATATCTTTTTTCTTGGATATTATTACAACACATCTACAATGCAAGTTAGTAGAGCCAGTAACATATTTGCTGGACAAATGTGCTACAAAATTGCATTCACAAGTGGATTTTCTGAAATACACAAGTTTATTGAGAGCCGGATTGGGCAATCAGGGATTCAAATTAACAGCCACATCTTTAATTTGAACTATAATAGTGAAGATCTAATATGGAGGCATGTATTTACGACTTTTTGTTTGTCAGCTAACAAATTGTGCACCATATTGGCTGTACTATGCAATGAGGAAGAAATGAAGAATTTTGTGTCACTTTACAAAAAGAGGGTAGCTGTGAAATTGAGTAATTCTATGATAGAAATGTTAATGAAGAACAAGCCCAGTGATTTTATGTTTGTGTATTGTATCAATCATTTTAGATATTTATCATGGAAAGCTCTATACTTATGTGCAAAGTTTACACCAAAATGCACTGGCTTGGTACCTTTAATAAACTATGAATTGGCGAAATCTAATTGTATATTTGGAAAATGGCGTGAACATGCAAGAAGAATCGATACAAATGGTGAATGTGAACGTAAATCGATCAGGGAAGTCTGTCGAAGAACTGAGTTGAGAATGATTTTTAAAGATTTCGATGTACTACCTAAAGGATTTGAATGTTATCACCATAAACGATTATTGTAAAAGGTGTAAATAAAAATATGTACTTATTGTGTTAAAAATATTTGATTTAATAAAAATATACATACTAGAAAATAAATGCTTAAAAATAATATCTAGGTAATCTAGGCATACATTAATTGGACGGTTGCAAGTTTCTAAAAGCTAGATAACAATACGCGTCTTACAGCTGCCGGCTGTAGAGATAATATGATATTACCGCACAGTAGTAGGTATACAAGTTTATTGAGAGCCGGTTTGGCCAATCAGGGATTCAAACAGCCACATCTTTAAGTAGAAAAAATATATATTGTGTTCAGTCCATTCAACTGATTTTGAATTCTATTGCGTTGGTGGCATGACAAATGGCAGCTGCAGTAAACAGTCGGTATTGTAACCTGTTTTTTTTTCCTTTTAATGCCATCCTTATGCCTACAGTATAGTAGTCAAAATCGGTTGAACATACTGTAAAAAATGTTTTCCAAATGGAGTATAGGCACACATTTAGACGGATGTAAATTTCTAAAAGCTACAACATTATACAAAATTCACGTATTCTATATCAGAGGTCAATATTATAATATAATAAATTATTCATCATAGATCAGATCTAAGTTAAGTCACTCAGGAATTGTTTGTGTTATAAAATCATAATTATTGCTTAATATATACACAGCTATAGATTCACTTGAACAGTAGAAAAAAATGCTTAAAAATAATATCTAGGTAATCTAGGCACATATTTGGACGGATGGAAATTTCTGCAATATTTTACAAAAATTACTTATTCTATAACAGGTAAAAATATAATATTATCATCAATTCATCATAGGTCATCATCAGTCACTCAGGAATTGATTAAGTATCTTATAAAATCATAATTATTGCTTACAAACTAACATGGGCTAGTGATGAATGGAGTACCAAGTTGCCAACACTAAAAATATATAATATAAGTATGTCTGCTGAGATTCACTTATTTTAAATTCGCGAGTAGCGTATTTTAGTTGTGCTAATCTCAATATTGTGCTGCCTACTATAATTGGTTTACTATTTACCTTTGTTGACCCCTTTTAAGGGGTTAAGGCGTGATATTTTGTTATTTAATAATACGCGTCATAACGTGTAGCTGCCGGCCATAGATATCTTATTATGTTATGTCATTCCGCAAATAAACTTTTCATTCCCTAACTACTCCATACACAAAAAAAAACTTAGTTATCTCAAGATCGCAACTACAAACAGTGCTATCGCTAGTAAATGCCCGACCACACCATTGCTGTAAGCGTGCGACAAAAAGTCAGGGTCTGAAGCGACATAGTACGACGCTTGTGGGGCATCGCAGGACACGATTCTCGCCGCCCGAATAAGCGCGGGACCGGCGACGATTTCCGCTGATCGCTTGCTGTGTGGCAAAGGCTTTAGGCGTACTGCCACGTCGCTGAAGATTAGGTCCGAGAACGGTGGTAGGGAGTAGAACATGGAGAAACTGTGAAAAGAAGGTGCATTTTAGTGTTTGTTTTGTAAAATTGGTTGGAACAGTTCTGTTTAGAATACTTTTTATTGTCAATATACGTAATCTCCTAGCTAAGAAATAACAGCCGCACGGGTCGATCGATCAAGTTAAGCTACACTTACCGTGGTCGATGCATGTATGCATCGGCTTCGGAACTGCCATAAAACTTTCTTTGACCCATCATTATTTTTCATGTGCTATGCCTTTATACCTCACATTTAATAGCACGGTGGCTCGATTTAGAAGTCCGGTAGTTAATCGGCCTTACAACAAGAGTCGAATCTCGAGTCGAAAAGTACAGCATAATTATAGCCGTCGGAAGAATAGTGGTCGCCTATTTAAAATACTCCTTCGATAACATTTATGTTCGATTCGGCACGGAAACGTATCGAATGGTTGTGAATAGCTATGCTGGACTTATTTCTATGGGAAATCTATCAAGTCAAAACTATCAAAATAAAATGCTATTTACCTAAACTCATCAGTAGTAGCAGCCCCATAGAACTGCTGAGCATACACCATAAGATTGGAGAAGGTATCCAACTCGGTATGGTTCGGTCTGCCCATCAGTACTGATCCGGGAACCTTGCCTAAGTTGCAGTGCTTGTATTCATGCATCTTTGCGCGAGTACCTGAGGATAACGGTTTGATTAGTTTTTGTGGCAAAGTAATGATGAATGTGATGTCAGCTTGTAACAAACTAATTGGTAGCTAGAGTAGACCTCAAACTAATATCAAAATGACGTCTTTATCGTGTTGCCATTGAATAATTAATTATAGAATTTTAGCAGAGCCACGTGGGTATTCGGTACGAAACAATTGAAAGCACCTATTTGATAAACCTTTTTGTATTGTCGACCTTGTAATGATTTGGATCAATTATTGACATTCAACCTTAGGGTGATTCTTAAGGTTGAATGTTATTTGCACGTCATAATACGACAGGACTATTTTGTCTATGTTAGATAGTTTCAACTTTAGTGATGTTTTAATTTTCTGGGAACTGTTGTCAAAAGTGGTATAGCAATCAAGAAGTCGACTATACCTATCGGCATATTCAGCTGCACCGGTAGACTGGAAGCCGAAAAAATATCAGCTTGCTGCACTTGACTCGGTGGAACGCAGAGCTAAAAGGCTTATAGGCGAAGAGACGTTGGTAGCTACGCTTCACAGCCTGGCTCATCGGAGTAATATTGCTTGCCTGTCGGTCTTCTACAGACTGTACTTCGGAGAGGGTGCGCAGGAGCTCCACGACCTGATCCCACCATCGCCCTTTTTCCACCGGACGACCAGACGTACTGCAGCGTACCATCCGCACTTGGTTGATACGCAAAGCCAAAGTGTGGAACTCTCTGCCGGCATCTGTGTTCCCTCCCACATTTAACCCGTCTGCCTTCAAATCTAGAGTGAACAGGCATCTTCTGGGCACCCTCGTTCCATCATAGAACTCATCTATCGCTTTCCATCAGGCGTGATCGGAGTCAAGAGTGGGCCCATTTAGCAATAAAAAAAAAGCCGAACTTAACATAATTGGAAAAAGGCTAAACAGATGACAATAGTTACCATCAGGACAAAGTAACTGCAAGTCATCAGGCAGTAGATCCCTCGCCCACCATTCACGACGTCTTCCCGCCGAAACTTCGGCAGGAGCCGAGTGACGCACGAAGGCGACGTCACCGCCCCCTTCCACCATGCATCGCACTGCGCCCACGTGACCGAAGTAGTCTTCACTAGCGTCGCGACGACACCGTCTGTTTTGTATGTACAAGACAATTTGAATATAGGAAATGTGTAGTGTCTTCTGAAAGATTAGTAGCATAACAAACCCTGTCTAAATGAACTGTTTCTGCAACTTAGTTTTACCGTAATTGAAACAACCGTATGTGGTTTAGCAAGAAAAGCTGACATTATAGATACTCTCCTAGAATACACCTAGAAGGAAAGTCAGCTTTTCATTTCATGGTATTGATCATCAGATGAGAGAATGGATTACGGTTATTAATTGTTATTCAATTCTCAAAATAAAGCAAAATACTTTCTGGAGTCCCATCTACAAAATGAACGCACGGTTACGCGGTTACTGCAGCTCAATATATATCTACCTGTATGAAGCACCATGACACAGATGGCACAGGTTGTCGTGCGGTACTGTTCCAGAGTCAACGTATTCGGAGCTGAGAGCTCCGGGTGCGCAGGATTTCGTGAAGTATTCGGCTGCAGCGTGTGCGCCGTCGCAACTGTATGACCTGTATAGACAATTTTATATAGATATAAGTAAATAAAGATTTTAAGATACAAAAGCTGCCGATTTGAATTTTCATTTAAAAACATATTACCTTGATTTACGCACATGCATGTTTCGGGATTGCTCAATTACTTTTGAATTCGAGTTTAAATGGAAATTAATTCGACTCAGTGATTAAGTTATGAATTGGATTTAAATGGAGCCCCATTTGAGTTAGAAAATAATCACAAAATCGCGAAAGAAGCACTTTACTATAACCGTAAATCATTTTAAAGATAATTAAGTGTAAGTCGCGGTAAACAGAAGCTTTTGAAGAGTGCTGAAACACTGAATATATTTCGCGTCATCTTGAATTGCGCGACGACATTTTAAAGATAATTAAGTGTAAGTCGCGGTAAACAGAAGCTTTTGAAGAGTGCTGAAACACTGAATATATTTCGCGTCATCTTGAATTGCGCGACGCTATTTAAAATGATGATAGCAAAAGTCGAACATCGCACAAATAGTGTAGAAACAGTGTGACAGTAAAATAAAAAAAAATATTACCTGATCCATCCATTAGATATAAGGTAAGCAAGCGGGAACACCCATCCGGCAGCTCTTCCTAATCCAGTGTGACAGGTATTCTTGCCACGTAAGTACGTCAGATCCGTGTCCGGGTCTTGTTCCTTGGCTACAGCCACTGCGTAGTACCAGTTGTCACCGCTTGAGTATATCTAAGGAATTAGAGGAGGTTATTATTTCTTTAAATACTCTTTGAACACGACATAAAGCTGATTTAAAGGAACCTCTGTGGGTTAAATTCATTTATGAATCCATATTCATCACCTATTTTTAATCGACTTAAAAGAGAAAGGAGGAGTTTCTCAATTTGAACCATTATGTTTATTTTATCATATTAATTTCTTGATCAGGAATAATAAACCATAGTTTTTCCTCAATTTATAGCAACTTTACATAATAGTGTTCACACAACTTTTTGGTCGTTATGAATGCAATGTTAAATTTTCATGAAATCACCAACATCGGTCGCCACATTGCCACTTCAGATTGCTTATTCAGTGGGCTATATCGACTAGTTGATTCTCTGCCGGATCACCTCATTCCAGATTCGATCCAATGTCTTTGAATTTAGATTTACGTAGATAGGTACAGTATTCCAAGAAAAGTTTGCGCTTCGGTAATCTTCGTGTTTCGGAATTAGTAATGAACGCCACTGAGGCAAAGGTCTTAAGTTTTTTACTGCCGCTCTTGTCGTAGAGCACCTATTATTGCACTTTTGTATGAAGTTTTCCCTCTCCTGAGTTACCTACTCCACTTGCAGATCGTTACCTATCACTCAAAAGTTTTGAAATGTTTTTTGGAATTGCATAGAGTTGTTGAATGTTGATCTATAATTTTGTAAACATAGTGATACAAAATAGGCAAATTCTTCCATGGTTGTAACAGCTCTATATTAGATCTCATCATCGCAATTTCGTATTTCCGAAAATAGACGATGATTCCCGAACCGTATACTTTTCTTGGGAAATCTGTATGTTGTCATCCTACCTCCTGCATGAAGGGCACAAGTCGGTGCGTGTTGGCCGCGTGCAGCATGTCGGCCGCGTCGAACAGCGCGAAGTCGGCCGCGCCCTCCGCGATGGCGCGCTCGCAGTGTCGCGTGCTGTGGCCGCGCCAGCAGATCAGTGTGGGGGACAGGAATGCTGCTTTTAATGCCACCTGGAATGTAAACAAGGTGCTACTGCTAGATAAGGTTGAAATGTAAAAAAAGGGAAAACATTAAAAATACATCAACTATGAATGTTGTATCATTTTATAGCCCCTACACTATACTCATCACAAGTGGGTGTTCTTACCCTCATCTTAAGACACTTGTCCATCTCCGGATCACTGGTGACACATAACGTGGCTCGCTTGATGGGACAGTCTCTGATAGCGAGCACCGCCTTCTCTGCCTGTTCTCCTACGAATTTGTTGTTAAGGATGTGTTTGGCTGCCTGCTCCTCTTCTTTTAGTATGCGGAAGTTTACTGTTGCGTCCTGGGGAGAAGATTAGGAAGTTATTTTTGGTTTGACTACCAGCTGAAGAATTTTTCTGCAATGCTTGAGGTTGTCATACGTCTGTGAGGTAGCGTGGGAAAAGAGTTCCTGAAAGGATTTGGTGGCCACCTTTGTCTAGCAGTGGGACAGCATAGGATAACAAAAAAAAAAAGTATGTAAAATTCATAATTTCATGCTTTTAGGTAGTCTAATTTAAAATCCTTGTTTTCGATTGATGTTATTTCCACTTTAACAATTATCAACTTTATGCTAGTTTCAATTGAGTTAATTTTAGAATGACTAGTACTATTTAAAAGCTCATAATACTGATTAAAGTTGCATACTGAACTTTAACACCCACATGTTAAAGTTGTTTTTCCAAAACCAAACGTGTTTCTATTTTTAGATTTGTAATTTTGTCATTGATTGTAATAGAGATTGGGTTAAAATTGCACCATGTATTTAATTAGATTCTTTCTAAATATGACTACATGAATGCAGCCTCCCAACTTACCTGCAACAACAGATCCGTGGTTTCATTGGATCTGAACAGTCGGAACAGTGCTTCAATAGGTTGTCCTGATGAGTCGACACGAATCTTAAAAGGCGGCATTGTACTTGCTCTGTAAAAAATAGTTATAAGATGTAACATTTAGACATTATAAAATTATTTTATTATGCGTTTTCCTACGTAGACTCGATGAAGTAGGGATTTTACCAACAACTCAATTTTAAATTATGTCTTTGTCATTCAAAAGTGTATTATAGCGACAAAAAGGCTTTCGGGAAAGTCTTACAGTTGTGTCTTTTGAGAATTTGGGGATTATTATAAGGTCTGTAGTTGCTGGCTTTACTTGACTTAACCAAGATTATGTCTGGACTTTAACAGACTGTGACCTCTGAGTTTGTTTCGGTCTTTCTTCTCAGAGTAGTTGAATTAGAATAGGAAATACTGAACTTATCTAGTTTTCAAATTTATATAATACTAGCTGCGCCCCTCAGTTTCACACGCGTAAATGTCGATCCCGTGGGAATATCGGGATAAAAAGTAGCCTATATGTTAATCCAGGGTGTCAGCTACCTCCATACAAAATTTTATCAAAATTGGTCCAGCCGTTTGAGCGTGAAGAAGTAACAAATATATAAACAAACACACAAACTTTCGCCTTTATAATATTAGTGTGAAATTTGTATGTGTAAAAGTGCTTTTTTGAACCAATGTACAGAAATAAATATCATTTATCATTATATACAAAAAATATGTCAATGTGACAAAATATACTTACTTATTATTCATATCCTCCTCATACTCCTGCTGTCTGCTGTTTAAATTGTTATTGCCAAACTTATCTCTGTTGAACGAGTCAAAAGGGAAGCGCGACGGCTCAGTACTCGAGAACGGATTGAACGGGGCACCATTTTGGAATGCATTTGTTACATTATTATAATTCCGGTTTAGAGGGTTTGGCTCGCCGTATAGTTCGAACATCACTTGGAAGAGGTTTTGATATCTGTAAGACAAAGATTTGTTTGTAAAAAAAACAATGATGAAAACAGTAATTTTATTTGAAAATTTACATATAAGGTGGAGACAATAATACGAAAATATATTAAAAACACTGGCAATACTAATGCATAAGAGTATTTTGGAACTATCAAATAAATCCTAGCATCGAAAAAAAAAAAATCAAAAAAAAAAAAGAAAAAAAAAGAAAAAAAAAATCAGTTGTTCCCTACATTTTGACGAGTTATACGAACATAAATGTAGAGAACACCAGTTTTTTTTTCGCAATGTCAGGTTTGGTCCCATAGTAAAAGTTGTTCATAATGATGAGTACAATGACCTCTTAAGAGGTTGTTGGTGTTTTTCCAATAATCCTGTATATTATTTCCCGGCGACAGCATAAGAGCATGCGTTTTTTCCCATCTCCAAATTCAGCCAGTATTAAGATCTTTCAAAGCATCAATGACTTACTTCTTCCTCTGCTCCCTAGACACGGCACTGCTGGTGACTATGGCGTCAGCGGGCACGCGGCCCCAGTTGCAGTTCTCAGAGTCTGTGACCGGACGACGAGAGCCGTCGCGACAGATCAGCTCGAACTGGTCCTCTGTTACTCCACCTATAGAGAGACGAATATCATCATCTGCCTAGCCTTTTCCCAACTTTGATGTCAAAGTCAAATCATTTATTTCAATTAGGCACACTAAAGGCACTATTGAACGTCAAAAATTATAATAAAAAGAATTGATTCTAGTCGTTGATGGGGTCGGCTTCCAGTCTCACCGGATTCAGCTGAATGACCTGACCTCCACAACCCAGTTACTGGGTAATACGATACCCCTTGCGATTACTTATTTAGAAAGGTCTACTAACAGTGATTACTGCAAAAAACGTCAATTATTATGACCAGCCAGCAAACGCATCGCGACCTTTGATCAACAATAGTACTAGATTTTCGATGAGCGCATAAAAACGGCCGAAAAAATAAGACCACAAATGATGTTATGGTCTTTTTTTTTAACATAGTTTTTTCATCCTTATTGCTTAGGAATATGTTTTATTTTTCCATAATTATTTTTGTCTTATTTTTCAAAATAAGTTTACTTTTCAATCGAAGTAGTAAATATATTGCAAACGATAATAAACTTTATAGTTGAGTTTTAAGGCTTATAATCAAGATATAAGCAATCGCGGAAGGAGGACGCGAGGGCTCACGAATGATGGAAGGAGTGGAGGGAGGCCTTTGCCCAGGAGTGGGATAGCGTAGGCTAGTAAAAAATTGGTTGTCTGTAAAGTCGGTTTACGGACGATAATTTTACGTGATAACGTCATAAGAAAACAATGCGTCACAAGCCGAACATTTAGGCCGATCGTGCCTCTCTATCGCTTGTTCCGCGCTCTCGCTTGCACGCTCGGCTCAGGCGGAACGTGACAATGAGTCATGCTTTTTCGTGCGTGCAGCCGGCGTTCATCGATTTATAAGACGTTATCACCTTAAAAAAAGTACTGACCAAGTATCTGATGCGAGAGTAGAGCATGTTGGATAGTCGTATCGCGAACAAAAGCGATGTCGCCCGAGTTGTTAGCGATCAGACAACGTAGGGCTCCTTCATAACCCGCGAAAGGGTCTGCGAGAGTGCAGCGGATGCCTGCACCGCCGGTGCATAGCTTGCATAGTCTGTGAAAGAAGGGTGTGTAATTGTAATGTATTGTATATAAATTATAATTGTATTGTGCTTGTCGTTGAGTATGGATTCTTGCCCGGTTGATGGCAATAGACTCGCCCCATTACATGAGACTCAGGGCTTGGAATCGGTACTAAAAGTATAGGTTCTGTACCGGTATTTTGTTACATTGAAACCCAAAACTTGCGTATAGGGTTGGCGGATGATAATCTATACATCCATACTTACTAATATTATAAATGCGAACGTGTGTCTGTCTATCTGTTACCTCTTCACGCTCAAACCGCTGGACCGATTTAGATGAAATTTGGTATAGAGATAGTTTGAGTCCCGGGAAAGGACATAGGATAGTTTTTATCCCGATATTACCACGGGAAACTTATGCGGGTGAAACCCCACTTAGATCTTTGATATTGCACAATGGATTTTGATGCGGTTTTCGCCATAATTTAGAGAATTTATTCCGGAAGGTTGTAAATCCTACTAATATTATAAATGCGAAAGTTTGTTTGGATGTTTGTTATTCCTTCACGCAAAAACTACTGAACGGATTTCGATGAAACTTCACAGTAATATAGCTTATACATCAGAATAACACATAGGCTACAATTTATAAATATTTTGTGTGATCTGGCCATAATATAACGATAAGTATCAAGTAAGTCGGAAAAATTCCTGCCCTCTGAGAGCTATCATGGCGTGCGCTGCCTAAACCGTTAGAGTTAACCGAACATAATGTATTGTGGAACTGTTCATCTTAAACAGTTCTAAATAAAAGTCCGCGACAGCATATATCTATCTTTTATGTGGAAGCCATTATATCCAAAATAGTCCTACTAATATTATAAATGCGAAAGTTTGTTTGGATGTTTGTTATTCCTTCACGCAAAAACTACTGAACGGATTTCGATGAAACTTCACAGTAATATAGCTTATACATCAGAATAACACATAGGCTACAATTTATAAATATTTTGTGTGATCTGGCCATAATATAACGATAAGTATCAAGTAAGTCGGAAAAATTCCTGCCCTCTGAGAGCTATCATGGCGTGCGCTGCCTAAACCGTTAGAGTTACACGAACATAATGTATTGTGGAACTGTTCATCTTAAACAGTTCTAAATAAAAGTCCGCGACAGCATATATCTATCTTTTATGTGGAAGCCATTATATCCAAAATAGTGAGCCATAAAATACATTTAAATTGGATACTTTTTTTACAATGCATATTTCAGAGTACTTTGTTAATTCTTATCAAAATCAATACATTTATCGCTTTCGGTATTTCATGTAGATAAACTTTGTCTTTTACACTAAGCAATTTGGACGAATACTTTAAAAGTTATCACGATAAGATTGACCGGAGTGGAGCGCCATTAATGCGCGCAGAGCGGGGTTGGAGGGCGGTCCAGGCAATGACGCGCCATCGCATCGCCGAGTGTTCATTTTGCGTATTTTTTACAGCTTATTCGATTCGAAGCGATTTATTACTAACTTACAGTAGGCATAATTATTTAAATTTTTAGGTAGTACATTTTAAGTAGAAATATAGATTCGTTTTTAATTTAATTATTACAGTCATAAATTAGAATTGTTTTCTTTGTTTGTTTTAGGCTGGTTTTATAGTCACGCCGCGCCGCTAGACGCGCCGATGGGCAGCGCGCGCGTTCGGATATGTATGGGGTAGTAGTTGCGTTTCAAAGTCGCGCGGTTGAGCAATGAGCAGCGCCGTTCAGTAATACAGTGCACCGTGGTTCAAGCGCGCGCTGCCCAGAGGCACGTCTAGCGGCGTGACTATAAAACCAGCCTTGATTGTAGGATTGTTTTTTTAGTTACTTAGGTATAGGTTGTATTTGTAAAAGTATTAAGTACCTACCTAAATAGATTCGTGATTGTTTTAATTACTTAGATTATTACAATTGTTTTTTTTTTGTTAGTTTTAGGTTGTGTTGTAAGTAGTAAGAATGCGATGCGTATCTTTATATTTAAAATATTTATTCCTCAATGTTAAGGATTGCACCTACCACTGTTTGTCTCTGCATCACCCAAAGGTAGACTGGTAGAAAATGCCTATGGCATAAAGTCCGCCTCTGTACATTTGTGCTTAAAGTATTAAATAAATAAATAAATAAGAAGATAGATTCGTTTACTCTTAATTAGCTATTGGAATTGTTTTAGTTAGTTTGAAAATTACTACTGATTTTGTGATTTACAATAATGAATCGAAAGCGTAAGTCTAATATTTCACAAAGCTCTAATCAAGCTCGAGCTATGAAAATAGCTAGACTTACCGAGACGTCTCAACAAACTGAGCTGCGAAGGTTTGAGCAGGTGGTGATTGAGCAGGCACACAGAGCTACTAAGACACCAGACCAGTACCAAGATCGGCTTCAACAACACGTTGAATATCTGGCATCTCAACGAGCTGCTGAAACTCCAGAACAGTCTCAACCTCGATTTCAACGGCATGCTGAGTATCTGGTGTCTTAACGGGCAGCATAAACACCGGAACAGTCCCAAGATCGGCATCAATAGCATGCTGAGTACTTATCTGGTGTCTCAACAAGCTGCTAAAATACCAGAACAGTCCCAAGATCGGCATCAACAGCATGCTGAGTATCTGGTGTCTCAACGGGCTACAGAAACACCAGAACAATCCCAAGATTGACATCAATAGCATGCTGAGTATCTGGTGTCTCAACGGGCTGCAGAAACACCAGTACAGTCCCAAGCTCGACGTGAGCCACAGAAACCTTTACAACGACTGAATCTAGCAGACGCGATGTTGTTACACGAGTATAATGTATCGTGGGACTTTGACAGAATATATCTACCTTTTATGTGGAAGCCCAAAATAGTGAGCCATATCGAAAGTACCTCTTTCTGTATGTTACCTTTTCGCACCTAAACCACTGAACGGATGTCGATAAAATTTGGCAAGGAGATAAGTAGCATCCTAGGGAAGTACACGGGCTACTTCATCGGTACTGTCCCTTGGGATAATTTCCGACATTCACGCGGGCGGAAGCTAGTGTATTATATAAATGATTAAACTTACTCTTAATAAATAAATCTCGATGTTTTGTCAAGTCGTAAATCCCATGCGATGCAGGAGCAAACAAGCGATCTCACTTGTTATTATAATAAAATAGGACCAAGAAAAACAGGGAATATTATTACACTTACTTGTCAGAATTATCACCAATCGGATTGTACATGTCTTTCAGTGAGTTAGGAGCGCACGAGTCGCCAAAGAACTCGATCGCAGATTTGACGTGGTTATTGCAGTCCGTTATTTTGAGCCCGCCTTCTTGCATTAGCTGTAAAAAGGTTTTAGTCTTTTAGTTAAAGAGATCAAAGTAAAATAGGAATAAATAAAAGAGATTTTTTTCATGAAGGTTGTTCAGTTTCCTTTCCTTATTTTCTGTGTATTGAGGGCAGGAGGATGGTGATGATGTTCTGTCTATCAACTACTTTTCTATAAACATTGAAAATTCTGTCAAAAGTATTTTGATTTAAAAGAGTGTCCATGGAGTTTCTTGCCCGTTCTTCTTCATAGGAACCTACTACACTTTTTCTAATAACATAGATTATTTATTATTTTTATGACATTCATTTTGCAGTAGTGGTAGCCCAGTGGTAACGGCATCGAATTACGAGTCGTAGGTCGTGGGTTCGAACCCAGGCAAGCGCTTTATGTTGTGTCATAAAGTTTGTGTAAACGAAATTCCGTTTGGAGGGGGTATCTAGAATCAATTGTATTTTCTTGTAAATTTTCACATTCAAACATGTCTTTTATGTGCGTTATACGAAATAAAAGATTTAATTTTGAAGTATAAATAATAATATAGCCTTCTAATAGTCTGAAAACTTACAACATGTATCGGCATCACCCATCCCGCCAGCGCTCCAACTCCTGGAAAGCAGGCCTTCGTTCCTCGCAATGCACTAAGTCCATAACCAGGCTGTACGTTAGGTAGGGCGCCTTTGCGGACTACTGCAATAGAGTATTGGTAGGGCTCCCCACGCCCATATAACTGTTGATAGAAATAGAGAATCCATACTTAATATTATAAATGCGAAAGTGTGACTGTCTGTCTGTTACCTCCTCACGCTTAAGCCGCTGAACCGATTTAGATGAAATTTGGTATAGAGGTAGTTTGATTCCCGGGAAAGGACATAGGATAGTTTTTATCCCGATATTCCCACGGGAAACTTATGCGGGTGAAACCGCGGGGCGCTGCTAATACATAATATTTAAGTGCCTCGTTGGTCTAGTGGTCACAAGCGCCACTGCTGAGCTTGAGGTCCCGAGTTGGGCAAAGTGTTCTTGGGTTTTCCATCTGGTATTTCTCATTAGCAGCCCGGATTTGTCTGGATTTGTGACATGGGACTAAAAATGTAACTGGGGCAGTGTGGTGTACTATAGGTACACTTCTGCCTAACCCATTGGGGAATACAGGCGTGATGTTATGTTAAAATAAGGCCAAGAAAGTAGTCCTTGGGTTGATTATCACAAAATTTTATAAATGAATTCTGAGCTAGGTTGGACCTGTATTATAGAAATCAGGGTCTTCTCTCATACTTTAGTGTCACTGACAACTAGCGTCCGCCCGCGTGATATGTCGATAAAAAGTAGCCTTTTTCCTTCATCAGGGTTCAAAATATGCCCATATCAAATTACATCAAAATCGGTCCAGCCGTTTCGGAGATTAGCCCAAACATCAAAAACACGATAGACACGGAACAAAATAACCATTGATGAAATAAAATTATTTATAATCATACCTCCTGTAGAATAGGAACTAGAGAGTGGTATCTGCCTGCAACATACACTTCACCAGCATCAAGACCAAGTAATGAGGCTTCACCTCTGTCCACCCATGTCATACATTCTTCTGTGTCAAAAGCCTGCAAAAATAATAGGTAAATAAATAATAATAATCCTATTGAATAAAGATTTTTGTGGTGTTCTGCTGATTAGGCCATGAAATAAAATGAGCTATTGTTTGGCGTCTATTATAGCAATCTTGGATCTTGGATTGTTTCTTGGACTGAACATGGGTTCTTGCCTTAGAAAAACTTTTACTTTTTTTTTCATTATAGCCAATTTATACCAAAACTAGGAAAAATAAAATAAAATCATTATAAAAACTAATGGTGCAATCTATTTAAGGTCCAGCATTTCTAAATTTGCCAAAGATGTAAACAACAATGGCCGCTCGAAATTGAATAAAATCGATATACAAGAACATTTATTTTAAGTAATTTTTGTTTTCGTCTAGTTAGCTCGGAGATTTACACGAAAACAAAAATTACTTAAAATAAATGTTCTTGTATATCGATTTTATTCAATATCGAAACGCCAGACTATACACGTTTTGCTGGGTTTCTTAACCCAGCAAAACGTGTATAGTCTGGCGTTTTTGGCGTTTGGTTGGTGGATTTCTTAATCAGCAGTGACAGTGCAGACTTTGGAACTCTGCTCAGTAAATGGCAATAGCCACATTAACTGCTTTCAATTACATGGGCTTTTTTTATTGCTAAAATACAACTGTGTGAGTGATTGAAAAAGTTCTGCTCTATAGAACGTTGTCAATCACTATTATAGTCCAATTCAAACTTCATGGCGGCTCTGAAGTACACTACTCGCTACACAGTACCTCAACCCTGCTGACAGGAGAATTTATTACTGCACAGCAACTCACCTCATGTTTTGAGCCGCCAAAAAGTTTGAATGCGGCTGTACTTGTGTGACAGCCTCTCTCTTTCTAATTCTAAAGCTTGATGTGTCTCACACCCGGGTTCTGTACCTTTAAAAAAACAAAAGAAACTCACCCTTTTACACTGCAGCTCAATAAAATCCTTTCCGAACAATCCCTTGTCCTGTAGAACGGACTTGGACAGTTTCTCACACTTTTCAGTCTCGAGTAGTGATGTTGTGCACCAAGTGATCATGTCCTGTCCTTCCACCTTAGGTACCTTACCTATGCCATTGATTACATTCTCACTGCCATAGATACTGGCTCTTGCTGTACCTGGAAAATAAAAGAAAACATAAACTGAGGTTCTTTAACCCTTCCTATGCTTGAATGTGGATCCACGCAAGACACAATGGCTTTTTATTTGTGCCTGTATTACGGCATTCAACCAGTTAAGAAGTTTCACCAACAAAATAGGTTCAGTATACTTTTTTGTGAGAGTAGCACAGAGGGTGAGCCATGGAGCGTTCCATGCTTGGCATGAAACTTTTGAACCAGGTCCCAAAATCAAGATTCGCAGACGTACGAAGGTTTCCAATATAGGAAAACAAGTAATGGAACTCAAATGGAGTTGGGCAGGACACCTGGCAAGGCACAGTGGTGACAGGTGGAGTAAGGCAGTGACCGAGTGGCATCCAAGGATTGAAAGACGAAATGTCGGTCATCTAGTGGCAAGATGGGCGGATAACATTGTTACCATCGCGGGTAGAACCTGGATGAGGCTGGCACAGGCACTTAAAAGGAGATGCCTATGCTCAGCAGTGGGTGATCGGGCTGTGGATGATGGTTCTTTTATGAGAATTTTTACTATTGTCGACACATGGGTAACTAATAAGTTTTTAGAGTTAACATGTTTTGGTATACTGTAATAATTGAAATGACCATTTCAGACACCAATCTACATGGTCTTCACATTATCTGACCAAGATTATGTCTGGACTTTAAAAGACACTGTGACCTCTGAGTTTGTTTCGGCCTTTCTCCTCAGAGTAGTCAGATTTATATGCTTAGAGAATACTTTAACTTTAGAAACAGAGCGTGGATACTGTATTTATACTAGGTTTATACACAATACGTCCGTGTTTGTTATTTTACATTCAATGTGAATTAGCAATTATTATTTATACAATTTCCATTCAATTGAAAGTTATCCTGATGAAAATCCTGTTAATAACTACTATTAACAAGAATAATTCCACTTGTAAATAAATAGTTGTCGTAACTTTGTTTCGAAGTTTTTTAAGTGAATTAACTTACCAACAAGGATGGGTAGGAGTGCTAAAATAAAGTAAATATCCATGTTTGCTAATATTAATGGAATTTTCTGTCAGCAAAGCACTATTTCATGTTGAATTTTCGTTAAAATGATTTATTTTTGGACACACCCCAGCCGCAAACAGACAAAACCAATTTGATTGTTGCTCATCAGGGTTACCATTATCTCAAGTCTCAACATAGAGAAAAATAACTGTTGACTGGACTTCGTGGTCCACTGATCCACGGACCACAATCAATCACAATGACCTTGTAATCTTCCCAATTCCCTGATATTATTATCTTGATTGATCCCTATCCCTACTTGGCAACGGTTCGGCTCGGCTTCCTAATTTTATTGAGTGCAGTCCAAGCATAGACTAATTAGTGCCATGTAGTACTCTAGTCGAAGTCTCACATTAAATTATTGGTTTGTAGCTGTGTTGTTTTATTTAATGTTATCAATATTATTTATAATTCCGAACATACGTAACCGATTAACCGTGATGCTTAAAACTACTTTTCAATATTTTTTTATGTCGTAGACGGTGGAACGTGCAAGATTTATGTCAAATCGAAAAAAAAGAACAGTATTTTGACATTTGATAGTTTGACAATTTTGAGAAAAGTTTCACCTGTTTCACAAAATCGTAGCAAATTTTCAATTTTCTTACAATACCGTGATAAAAAGTACGTTGGTATAATTCAATAATCTTATCGTTGTCGCCTCATTGATATTTACTCCAGTTAACATTAACACGCCCATTTTCTTTGCAGGTTATAATATTTGTATTCAAAACAATTCCGTTCTAAAAACACGTGTTTTATTTAATTATTGCGATGGTCGTATTCACGTGTGGTTATTGCGGGGAGTCTGTGGCAAAACCTAAGGTCGAGAAACATTATATGATAGCTTGCCGAAATAGGAATCCCAACTTGTCTTGTATGGATTGTTTTAAAGACTTTCAGTGAGTATGGAACATTTTAATTATCGCATAATATTTGTTTTCGTGACCGCGTTTTATATGTAAACAAAGAAGTTTGTTCAAATAGTTTGTCTATTAGATTTAGTTTTGCTATAAATAGAACTATGCAAGTGATACCATGTTGTTGTTACCAATCAGGAAAAAAATTACGTATTTATTAGTGATTACTGACAAAGTATTTACTATAAGTAATCGTTCTTACATTAACCTCTTTTAAAATAAAATTCTTTGTGGAAAGTTCATAGTGTTTGTTAATTTATATGTCATTGACACTATTTGCATAGTATTGGCATAAACAAGCTAATATCTTTTGTAAAGTATGCCTCCTTTGGCAATGTGACAAAATACTGTAGATGTTGATAATAAACTATTCAGTTTGTGTTTTGATATTCTGTAGTTCATCTCAATGCTTCTGAGATCTTATCTAATCCATCTTATTAGTTGAGTGTATCAGATTAAATTAAGTCATGAATTTTGTTTCCAGTGGAAAGGACTATGAATCACACATAAAATGTATAACGGAAGAGGAACGCTACTCTGGAAAAGGATTTGTTTCCAAAGAGAAAAAAGGTGAAAAGAAACAGAATACATGGGTGGAAATGTTAACCTCAGTCCTAGATGAACAACAGAGTGCACCGAGAAATGTACTCAGGATTATTGAGACCATCACCAAACACAACAACACCCCACGCAAGAAACCCAAATTCATTAACTTTGTTAAGAATGTTTGTGGACAAAAGACAAATCCAAAAGACATTGACCAAGCCTGGGATTTGATCTCTGTAAAACTGACTGCCTTATCCAATGCCAATAATAGGCATCAAACTCAAAAGAAAGATGAATCTGTTGCTGAAGATGAAAAACCACAAAACGGTACTATTGAGGAGACAGATGAGAAATCTGAAGAGAATGGTACAGGAGATGATACGGAAGAACAGAATGGAGATGCAGTACAAAATGGTGAGGCTGAACAGAATGATGAAGTAGAGGTAGTTGGCAAAAAGAAACTATCTAAAAAACAAAGGAAAGAAGAGAAGAAACACAAAAAATACGAAGCTGAGCTCCAGAGTGCTGCAGCACCACTTCCTGAAGAAGTAGAAGAAGAAGCAGAAAGCAAAAAAGGTAAAAAGAAGAAGAATAGAACTGAATCAATGAACGGCGATGAAAATATTACTGAAGGTAAAAATGGCAAAAACAAAAAACGCAAAAGACAGGATACTGTTAATAGTGTTAACGGAAATCAAGAAGCTATTGAAAATGGGGCAGAGCCTGTTGAAATTGTTGTAGCTACTGCAGGAAAAACTCAAAAGAAGAAAAGCAAGACTGAGGAAGAAGAAGCTGAAGAGAGTATTTGCCTCCATGACCAAAATGTTGCCAAAATTGGAGAATTAGCAGTCAGTGGTGACAAATTTAACTGGCATGCAGTAATACTATCTGTTTTGGAGAAGAAAGGCAATGAAGTACCATTCAAACGTTTGCAGAAGAAGGTTTTGGGAGAGTACAGTGAAGCCACTGGCAGGGAAGTGGATGACCGCATAGCTGATAAATTTATAAAGAAATTGAGGAGTGCTCCCAATGTGAGAGTTGACAAGAATAGGGTACTTCTTATTGACTGAGAACTGATAATTATGCGTTATACTTAAATGTACTGCCACACTTTGGAGAATGTATGAATTGGATGAATGAGTTTATAATAATTGTTAGGATTCTATGAGATTGAAGAGTAATACTGTTAAGTCCTAACACTGTGTATATGCCATAATAGTGACAATTCAGATACCGTTGCATAATATTTCAAAATATACT
Organism: Hydraecia micacea; assembly: GCA_914767645.1. Taxonomy (NCBI): domain Eukaryota; kingdom Metazoa; phylum Arthropoda; class Insecta; order Lepidoptera; family Noctuidae; genus Hydraecia; species Hydraecia micacea. The sequence continues at coordinate 6,553,333 of OU611798.1, forward strand.
CTGATGTTAAAACCAATAGAATTTATTTAATGTTGAAAATATATATTTTTATTGGTTCTGCTTTATATAATGTTAGATCTTTATAAGGCATGTTTTTGATACTAGCCAAAGTGTGGAGCCAAATTGATATAGATTTAAACTAGTTAAATATTAGGTTTTTTGAGGCAGGAGTTACAGTCTGTACCTATAACTCATTTTCTATATTACTATTTTAGTTCCCATATTCTTCTTTATAAGGCAATAATAACAATGTTCTTAATATCATAATATAGTTTTATTTGTGGTTATTAAGAATACTTCAAACAATAATAATTTTATTACTTTACCGGTGGATATGCGGAAACGCGTCCGAGAATCTACCCTAGGCCTAGTTGGATAAACGGAATTTATAGGCTAAGGGTGGATTCCGGACATGCGTTTCCGCGAATTCACCTTAGTATAGACTGATTTTTTGGGGTGGATAAGAGGAATAACCGAAATATACCACACTAGCGGCCCGCCCCAGCGTCGCACGGGTGCAAGTTTTTTTTCGAATTTCCGAAATATTTCTTTCATACAAACCTTGTCCTGGCAATACCGAACACAATAAAAAAAATATTATATAATTTGGTGCAATCATTCGGAAGTTATGCGCGTACAGACATTTCCGGGGACTTTGATTTGTACTATGTAAGGATAAGGATTTGGAAATAGAACCAAAAATTTGAACACATGTGACACTAGCAACCCGCACTGGGCCCGCGGGGTAGATTTTAGCCCACTCCCTCTCGAAGAGAGGAAGCCTGTGTCCCAGCAGTGGTAACATAATAGGCTGATTATGTCTCGTTGGTCTACCTTTCGCTACTAAGCGTAGTGTGTTCTGTGTTCGATTCTCAGGTGAGTCAGCCAGGACAGTGTTATTGGGTTTTTCATTAGGAATTTCTCAATCGCAGCCTGGAAGTTGAATTTGTCCAACTGCCGACGTCTGTTGCTCGTGATAGCTCGAGTAGCTACTTCTGCTACACCAACCTTGTCCGTATCATCGTCTTTCAAAACGGGAGACGCCTATTATAGATGATACAGGCAGAGTTCATACGCGTGTAGTAGCGTCGCCGTGCAGTGTAATGCATATTTATAACAAACTTGCACAGGGAGAAGGACATAGGCTACTTTTCATCCTGCATATAAAAAGAGGACCTAAATGGCACCTAGATCCATTCACAGCTAACTTCTATTATGCATCGATTTAGGTATCATTTAGCTATTGTTTTTTTAGGTTTTTAATCAGGTTTATTTAGATCTAGATCTAGGTTTTTAACAATATAACCAGGTTAGACACTAGTCTAAATAAATAACAAAAATTTCCAAAATTGTTTATCAGCCTCAAAGAAAGCGCTTCTGTTGAGCACCAAGTCGCCATTATCCAATGTCATTAATCATTGTTATTCATCAAGCGCCCGCTAACATTATTTCCGTGTTCTACATTCTTGTAAAGAGTTTTTGTCAGGGCGCACGGTAAATTGTACCTACGTTTTGTTATTGGAATTCTTTGTCAACACTTTTCAATTAAAGAGGACCACGGTATGGGTTGGTGAACTTGGTGATAATAGGTGATATTTGGGTAAAAAGTGTTTTTTTATTTGTAAAACATTAATAAAACAATTACATATCGCCACCAGCACCCTAATTGCGTAACACCTTATCGATCAGAATCTGAATAATTTTGAAGGATATCCATTGCTTCCTACGAATACCTAATAAGTAGTAAGTAATTGCTTCATTTTTTACAAAAATATGTCTGCTCAACTTCGTAAATAAGGCAATGAATGTTTTTGAACTGTCAAAATTTAAAGCCATTCCTACTGTTAGTATGTTACCAAGATATTGCGCCACAATAAAGATCGTTTGTACCTACACACGAAGTATTTCCGCCATGCCAGGTCGATCCATACCCATAACATCTACCTACTCGCATTGTGCGCCAAGACTGTTTGTTCAAGGAACAATGGATGCCTACTTGAAATGTGTTGGTGGATAATATTTTATAGGGGAGCATGTTCGTGTCTGCTAACGCATTGTCCGATTCTGTTTATTATTTTTCGCAGAAGGAATTTGTGCGTCAATTCTGATGGTTATTTTGGTACCTATGGTACGTTAATGCGCTTGCTACCTATTCCGATAACTGTTTCACAATTTCGTGTGGTCACGTAGGCTTTTTTTTTTGTTTTCGAGGGAAACCTTCAAAAGTCGCCCGGACTTTGGGGATATAAGACCGGGGAGTGTGGGATTTTTATCTTGCTAAAACCACTCCGATAAAACTACATCAGTTTTTATCTCGCTAAAATCACCATTTTCTGCACATGGAAGGGGCACCGTTACCTCTCAAAAGACCGATCCGAAACTTCCGAAACCCACTCTGTGTAACGCCTGTTAGGGCAGATCGCTGGGGACTCAAGGGAGACTGTAAAGGGGTCCCCCCGAAACCTAACTGTGCAAGCGTGGAAGGCAGCACATGACCACTGTGCGCCCTTCCCTAAGGTCACTCAGTGGGCGGACAGAGTTCCCACTCTAAGCGCTGCGAGTCGCGACCCCAAATTCCTGCCTGCCTTCGTGGTCACGTAGCCCTACCTTACACCATTCAACAATTTAATTAAAGTAAAATACATACTTACTTTTCAAGATGATTGCTTCTAAAGCTCTTTTGTAATTTTATACTTATCTGCTTGTTAAAATAATATTTAATCACCGCTTCATAAATCAAACATAATAATATTTAAATTAATTCTAATTGAAAGTTTGGAAAGTAGAGGTAGGTACCTACATGACTACTATCTACGCTTATCTGGGAGGTTGCTCCCCAAGCCTGTAATATCTACTCGTCTTGTGCTAACATAAAAACATATGGATCAAATCAAAAGTCATTATTCAAAATAGGCTGGAGAATCACTTTTGAACGCCAAAATTAAATAAGGCAGTCCCCCAAAACGCCCGCTCTTTACACTTCCTACAGTGCTTTATTTAGCTTGGATGAAGAACGCAACAAACTCCCCAGCAGCACATCTGTCTGTGAGAACTTGATTCTATACAAAAGTAAGTAATTACCATTGCAAACATAAAACATTACATTAATGAATTAATTATTAAATATGAATGGATGTACCTACTTAATTAAATGTCTCTGTGACTGTGTGGTGCGAGTAACTTCTTTTTTGTTCTTTCCTCTCATATTGTTCAATGTTTCATTACTATCTCTTTGTCCATTTTCCTCAGCACCTGTTTCGAGTCCTCTTCATCCGGTATAGTCTACATGCAGAACTCTATTTTAAATTCAATAAAATTTCCATAAACACAATGTGGTCGTCGAGATCTTTCAAATGCTCTCTCGATCCGATAATTCTGTTGCATTTTCAAATAAAAAAGTCATATTGGACGTTCGCTACATTCTGTTCGTCGCGTCGTAGCAAATAGGAATAAAAAGTCGTAATACCTTTGCCTGCTTTTCTTTTTATCATCGCTCCATGTCGCCATTCATTTGCAATTTCGCTCCATTTCATAAAGTTATAGGTAGCTTTCTGTCCATCCTCTCTCATTAATATCACGAGATAGTGTTATTTACGTCTGGCATATATTTTTACCTACAAGGTTTTCAGAGATTTCTTTGTATTTTATTTTGGTACAATTTCATCTTTTTTGTTACTCTTTTCTACGAAGCGCTTTTAAATTCTTTGGTGTATGTTTCGTTTGAATATTATGGAAACTGGAAACCATTTTCGATGATGGCGGAGGGTTATGCCAGCTAGACCATGAGGCTACTTCTTTATTATTAAGTAAGTAATTATTTATAAAACAAAAGACTTAGCCTAGGTAACATCAGTGTTGTTTCATTATGGGGTGGGTATGACTATAACAGATGAATAACTCCCCCTGTCCTTCAAACTAGGAAAATCCTAAGTATATCCTGAAGGACAGTGTATTTTAGTGGGTTTGACACGGTTTACAAAATATTTATAATCACGTAAGTAATAATTCTGATGTTAGGTAACATAAATGTAGGTACTTATTTATTGAATGGGCTTAAAAGTGAATTATGAGAAGTATTTGTGTGTGTGTTGCTGTGGATAAAACTGGGTCGTCAGGGTTTGTGTGTGGGTGTGGTATACCTACTTAGTATATGTCAAGGAAATAAAAAGTTAGGTATTTTAGTTGTTAATTCGTAGAATAAATGAGTTCCTTTGTATTGCAAATTGCAATAATGTAAATTTAAAGAGGAAATTTAACAATTTTCTTTTTAATTCGAAAGAGTTTAGACTGTATTGTTAATTTTAAAATCATTGTCTTAGCTTACCATTCGGAATTCGGATTTATTACTTCATCAAACTTGTTTATATTATGCTCCAAACCATAAATAGTAGGTAGCTATCTATAAACTTGTGCGACTTCAGTATGCACTTTTTGTTCAAAGGATAAAAGAAAAACTGTGCTACAATAAAATGTTCATGCATTTGAAACAACACGTCTAGAATAGAATTCACATCGGTCTGTTTTGTTACGTACCTAGATACTTTATACGATCTCTATTATAAGGCTTCACTGTTATGTTATACCTGGTTCACACGTTTCTATTTTAGTTGATCGCAACTAAAGTTGATCAAAATTACGCGATTTGAACCGTGTGAACAGGCGTTAAAAATCCACTGCGCAATAATAGATGATTGCCTTTTAACAGGTAAGTAGGCACTCGACTTTAAAAATGAATTATGATTTAAAAGGCTTTTTCAATTTCATCAGTAGATAAGGAAAAGCAGTTCTCGTTTAGGGACTACATGACCTAAAGCGCAGTCACTATGGGACTGCATAGAAAAGAAAGAGAAGCGCGACGACACAACGCTGGTAATTTATTGCAAAATATGAAGCAATTATCTATTTGCAAAAAATCTATTGTTTAGAATTAAAACACTATTATATTGCTTTAGTATGTTGCTTGTAGAATAATCTGACAAAAAATAATAATGATTGTATGTGTATTAGTATGGTTTTTATTGTAAAAAGGAAGTTTTTAGAGGTATCTTCTTGATTTTTTTCTATGGTATCAAATTAGTTGTAAGTGTTATGTTTTCAACACACTATCAACCTAGCATATATCTTGAAGAATATCATATATTTTTCTGATTTTGTTTACTGTAGTCGATCATATACTTTTATTGTTTCTAAAACTTGTGTTTTTTTGCGTTTAGGTCCTGTAAGCCTCTTAACAAAAAAGTACTGAATTATTTGACATCAATGAATTTAATTGACTTCAAATTGGAGTCAAATAAATTCATTGAAGGACCAGAATTCAGAGTTCCTCAAAAATAATATTTGTTCCGGTTCGAATTCATGAATAATTCTTTGTAGGTGCCCATGTAATAAGCTTTTGAGAAAACGTTTTCTTTGTCTGGTCTACAGTAAAATATATTCAATCCAAATCCAATAAACTGATTTTCTTTTTACCCTTTGTACCTACTATAACAGAAAGTTACTGTGCGACGAAAAATATTGCACAAATCTTCCAGAGGAAAACTAATGTGATTCCCGGATCACCAGGAAAACTTATTTACAAAAGATGTGTCAAATTTGTCAATCTCGCTACCTGTATGCTGGCGGCTGACGTAATCGGATTACTGACATGAGTTATGCTACAACATAAATCGGGTTACCGAATGCCTGCATTTTAACCAGATTTTCTTAGCTTGACGGTAAAAAATATATTTCCCGACGATTTATTTAAAAGCAACTTTATAACGGCGCTGGCTTGACATATCGCATAATTAATCAACGGTACCCTCAGTGTTGCGCTGCAATCAATCTTTCGTATTCGAGACGACCGATCCCTACGTTTTACAAGAACAATCGGGTGTCTTTGAATCGAGTGTCGAACGAGTCATTCGCTGATCAGATTATCTGTGATACGTACCGACAAAAGTCAAGTGATTGCCTATCGAAAAGCTTTGTTACTTTACCATAGCGCTTTGTTTATTTTTCGCTTGCGTAAAAACCTTTGTGTTTCCGGAATTAAAAGCAGAATTCTAGTTAACACCACTGACTATTTAATAGATATGTATCTCTGTTGCTTTGTAATTCAAGATTTAACAACGGGATGTCCAACACCTCTTATCACCCTACTATCAGATTTACCTACCCTATACCTAATATACCACGAACATAAATTTTAATAAATCCAACACTTCAGTGGCGTCACGCCCATAAACAATAGTGACGCGGCCATTGTTATATACAGGAAGGAATTTAAGGGCTCACACTGACCCATAAAAGTCAAATTTTAATTTGGATCGCGTGGATAATAGTGGGATTTATTGTCGAAAATAATGCGGTGAAAAATTGGGTAGCTCGAGTACTGATATAATAAAGATTATCTACGTAAGTATACGTTTGTTTTAAACACAATAAAATGTTTTTATCTAAAAAAAGACTGATTTTACACATGTTTTTCAGTAGACGATGGAACGACAGTATATTTCTATTCCTACACTAACTTATGATTACTTATATTGTATAAGAAAAATATAATCAAAAACTGTATACACAAACTTAACGTAGTTCGAAAGTAATTGCAATTATAAATCTAGACAATGATGAACAACAAGACAGTTGTAACAATTGAACTCTATAGCGCCTACAAAAGTCATAAAGTTATCAAGTGGCTGTTGCCATGAAAGTGAATTTATTGATATAACTTAGTAGTTATCGCCACCTGTGTCTTGGGGGTTTATTCGACAAACTTTTGATGATAACCAATACTTTTTCAAGATTTTCCGTTGTCTCGTGTCGTAACAAATACGTAAAGAAATGAATGAAACAACCCAAGTGGTAATGGAAACGAAAGGCTTCAACTTTCGTTTCCATTACCATTCGGTGTTTAATTGAATGTGTTGCGTAAATGATGAAAATGAATCATCAATGGTATAAGAGTTTGGGTATTTTTTGTGCCGGTTTCAATCCACGCTTGGGCAAAGGTCATAATGTAAAAAACATGTAAAAATCTGTGTTAGTTTGTTAATGCGATGGGTGCCATATTTTTCATTTAGGACAATAAATAATAGTCAAACAAGCAGCATCTCCAAAACAAATTAGTGGTTAATTCAGAAACAATAGAATTATGCAATTCATGTTGCTAGCAATAACTTAAACACGGACCTGTGTTGGGCGCCAAAACTAAAAAGTAAAAAAAAAGTAATCGAACAAAGAAGATTCCTGGATTTGATAAAGTTAACAAGTTTCTTAAAGCTGTCGTTAAGTGATAAATTCGGTAAGAAGAAGAAATAAACAACGTATTCGTTTCAACATGTAGTCCCACATTGGGCGCCATAGTAAAAAGATGTTTTATTTTTCAGTTGCAGGTAAACTCAGGAGAAAATAGAAAAATAGGTATAGGAGACGTAGGAAATGAGGAATATTAACAAGTTTTAACGCTGTCGCTAAGTGCTACATAGTCCCGTGTTTGGCGGCAATAGAAAACCTTTCATGTTTTAAAGAAAAACTTACCTAATAAAATAATGAGGTTGAGGTGAACGTTCACTAAGATAAGAGATTTTACAAGAATTCTCAAGCTGCTTAAATTGTTACTTTATATACAGAAAAAGCTTTTACGTTATTTTAACATTTGTTTTACCAACGTTTTCCCGCTTAAGATTAGTATTCTATCTTGTTTCTTAATAATGTTCATCCTTTTGACAGCTACCTGCTCAAAAACTAGCACGCACCAAAGTAAGGGACATTAATATTACCGTCAATTTATCTCAATAACCTTGGCAAGGGATCCTAAAACGTCGGAGCTCGGGTTTCATGAAACAGACGGCCTGCTGTGAACATCATACATAAGTAAATAGCTAATAAAGCTCCGGCGGGCCACATGTGCCATAGAGACCCTATTCAAAGAGATTGTGTACCTTTATACTTTCTATAAGTAGGAACAGAAATAGAACTGGGTTCTATGCTCATGCCTGTGAGTGTGACCTTTGAGGGTAGTTATCTGCGCGGTTTGTTTGTATTGCTAGAAGCTTCACTCTGCTTGAGTTAATCTAGAAGGCAACTGAGTAGATTTCCCCCTTTATTGTAGGTTTTTTCGGGGCGTAAAAAGTGTTTGGATGTACATAGATACCAATTAGCAGCCCTTAGAATGAAATATTGTCTTTAGTATCCCTCTTGTATAAGTATCATGATAAGTATCCAGTTGTTGTTTGGCGACTAGAATCAATTCGTTTTACTATAATTTTTGACGTTCAAAAGTGCCTTTAGTGTGCCTAATTGAAATAAATGATTTGACTTTGACTTTGCTGACTAAATGCGGAATAAACTTTTTTCGAAAATCTACTCTTTGGCGTTTGTATATAAGATCTTACACAGCTTCACTCCCGGGCTCTCACACTGTACGTAAGCTACCTTTTAATTATGGAGAAACATCCTATAAGCTAGAAAAAATCTCGTCTCGAAAATGCGGCGTAAACATGAAACGTTGACGTTTGAGCTCTGGTGGTATGGATTAAATGGACCGAGTAATTGAATAATGGCCCACGCCAGTAGGTACGCTTGCAAGCCGGCGAGGAAGGTACTCCTATTTTTATTTACTTTCTTCTTTATAGCTAACTAAAGTAATAACTTGTTTTCCGGGAGCATTTCGAGGTGATTTTTTCCGAGGTTTTTCAAGGAGCGATGCTGCAGCTATTTTATTTTTTGTAACAAAATGTTTAGCTAGCAAGTAAATTCGTGTAGGTGTTCGTGGTTCTTCTCTTGGCATTTTTTTTACATTAAGGTAACTAGCTGTATTATGACTTGGGTACATTACATTACAGATTAAGGTGTTTTAATAGCAAACGAGGAAAACGGATAACCTTTTCAAAGTAATTTCTGCAGATTCCTTATTTCGCGTAAATTACACCATGATCTAAGCTATGGGGGGCAATATAATAAACAAAAGAAGCCTACCCCACGCAGGGTAAACATAAACTGCCAACACTCATTTCACCGCTATACTTAATGCTTAAGCGTTGTTTTAACGTTGCATAATAACAAATACAGCCTTGTATTAGCGGGTATGACAATAACCTGCCGTATATTACGCCGTCAGTCGCACAACGACCTATTAAACGCACGACATGTCGCTTTATGACTATTTCTTGTATTAATATTCGTGCTGCGGGGGGTATACATGATGGCCGGGTATTAACAAACATGTACAATTATAAAAGGATGGCAAGGTCCGTCATTGACACGAACATATTAACAAAGTTTTGTGATAAAATGAGATGATGTTACAAACGATGCGTCAAAGCGTATATTGTTGACGTCGTAACGTCTATGGGCTACGGCGTATTTACGTAGATGAATGTAATATAAAGTATAGAAATTACACTTGGGATATGTACCTACTATGCAGCAGCCAGCAGCAGCTATACTAGCAGGCCAGGCGCACTCCGCATTATAGACATGAATCTACAAGTACATGGCGGGCCCGCCTGGAGAGACTAATTCAATGGGGATGCCACGCGCCGGACGGTCGCACGTTACTTCAATACTCACCGATTTAGCTTTCTATTAATGAATCAGTCATTTGTCATGTACTCATACTAACGCTGTGATCTCGTTCAGTCTCTGTCCTAAGTGGCCTCCATTCCATACCAATAAGTATAGCACGATATTTGAAGGTGTAAGCTGTATAGCACAATTAGCTACATATATGTCCCAGGCAAACTATTACAAAATTAGTATAACCTACAATCAACCAACTCCATTAAATTAAGTTTTGAAGTTGGTAAGCACTTCATCTGCACACAACGCACGAGACTTCAGGATTTTCAGCATTTTGTCAGTATTAAATCCACTGATACAATTTACGAAGAGATAAACGTTAATGTTTAGGTACTGAATATTATTCAGGGTTTTAAAGATTTAAATAGAGGAGACTAGAGATAGATGGGAACCGAGCTAATCTGATTAACTAGAAATTCACTTAGCACATGTTTCTATTAACAAAAGGCAGGTTGGTTTTATTAGTCATTCAAAATGACTTTCTTGAATATTTAAAGTAATCCGAACACTATATTATCATAATTTTAATACAATGTTTACGTAGCTGTTTTCACTTGAAAGTGGATAATTTAATTATTATTTCATAACGATGCGAAACAGTTACTTACTTATCTTCTGCTTCATTGGTTTCAGCACGAGCAATAAGTACTATGATATCTCATATAGTAAAAAGATCCGCCAACCGCCTAAGTTGGAGCCGGTGTAACTGCCCTTATCAAATCAAATTAGCTGTCGAAACTCCACAGACGTGATGGGTATCGATATTTACTTAAATATAATTTTTTTTTTCGGGGGATCAATGACCGCTGGTAGTGCATGTAGTTATTTGAAGTATGAGATGAGAAAAATCTGTTTTCTTTTGTTTCATCGTGTTTAGATATCGATACCAATCAAGTCGTGAGGTTCAACCAAAAAGCTGATATTTCAAGTGTCGACGCTAACTGCGGTCGATGACCCTACAAAAAGTCGTCAAATTATTTTATTCTTTGTTTTATCTTGTTTAGATATCGATACCATCACGTCTGCGGAGTTTGGCTATCTAATTTAATTTCACCCTGTAGAGGTGGACGCACTGTTATGTATGTAGGTACCTACGACGTAAATCGAAAATTGCTTACTGCAAGTAAAAACTATTAGGTTTTCGATTTACGTATAAAAAACAGAAGCGTAGTAAACAATTTCGTATACAAGAATAAAATATAATATCGTTATTTACTCAGTGTTATAAATCTTGAGGATTTTCTAACACTCATGACTAGGATATTCACCTACCTACCTTCCTTCACACCTATTATTTTTACGCTAACAAAACACATTCTACATAAGGTTCTTACTTTCGTTATAGATTTGGATTTAGAGGAAAAAGAAAATATTTTTTGCTAATACTAAATCTGCGTAGGAACACCGATACCTTATTTTTTTTTTTCGTATTTTGACCGAGTATTTTTTTTTTGATAATAATCTGTTAATCCGCTAGATACCAAGGCAAGACGTTACTTATTTTTGTGATAGTTAAAGACAGTACGAAGAAAGACAATGGTGTTGTATTCTTGGTACTGACAGTCCTATAAAAATAGATCGGAAATAATATATTAATGGATAAAAACCAAAATATACATGCAGCAACAAAATGAATGTTGACAAAGGAAAAAATAAACATAAATAGGAATTGTTTGTGAGGTTATTTTACAAATACCCAACTGACTTACGATAACTGACTGATTTGCGCCGAAATATGGAAACGCACACTTTGTGGTATCAATTAATCTATAGATATGTAATTTTATAAACATAAAAACATAAGTTAGTAGTTAGTTAGTTAGTTAGTAGTTTTTGAAAACATAAGTTTGGCTTTATGGCGGATATTATGAAAATGTACCGATTTATAAAAATTAATGAATTAGAAGAATGTTCAACGTTACCTTTGGACATTGACTCAGCACTCGGCCTGGCTCACGCGCGGCCCAGTTAAAATAATGATTTGGTTGCATCTTACACGCATAGGACACATAGAATTTAATATAATAGTGTGTGTTAAGAAAAAGTAGTATATAAGCAGAACATTTTGTAAATAAATCAGATTTGAATTTTATATTCTTGTCTCATTACCCCTCGCTGTGGCCAAGACACCTTTCGCCATCTTCGGATCAGTCCCGTGAGTCTGCGGGATTGGCAGTGAGTTTACCCTTCCCGAACCTGGTATTCCTGTCTACTATCCGTCTGTAACCTTAGGTCGCATGGTGCAGACATCCTGAACTTATTTATATATTTATTTATCACATACTAGGTATATGGTAGGTTAGGGCTGTAGGGCTTGTAGGGCTTAGGGTCGTAGGACTGTTAGGCTTGTAGGTCTCTGTAGGTTCCTTTAGCTTGCCATATATTTCCATGTACCGTCACGCCCTTGACAGTATTGCGGCCTTACGTGACGTCTGTTAAGGGCGGACGTACATTTTGGTCCTTCGAGCCGGATTTGAACCAGCGACCTATGGATCTACAGTCCACACACGCAAACACAACAGCGGTACGGCATACCACACAGCGTGCCCACCCATCAGTCACAACAAACTGAACAAGGCCAGGCCAGACCATACGAGACCATCGAGCTGTACCAAATGGAGTCCCGTTCCTGAGAGTCGCCAGAATGTTCAACGTTACCTTTGGACATTGACTCAGCACTCGGCCTGGCTCACGCGCGGCCCAGTTAAAATAATGATTTGGTTGCATCTTACACGCATAGGACACATAGAATTTAATATAATAGTGTGTGTTAAGAAAAAGTAGTATATAAGCAGAACATTTTGTAAATAAATCAGATTTGAATTTTATATTCTTGTCTCATTACCCCTCGCTGTGGCCAAGACACCTTTCGCCATCTTCGGATCAGTCCCGTGAGTCTGCGGGATTGGCAGTGAGTTTACCCTTCCCGAACCTGGTATTCCTGTCTACTATCCGTCTGTAACCTTAGGTCGCATGGTGCAGACATCCTGAACTTATTTATATATTTATTTATCACATACTAGGTATATGGTAGGTTAGGGCTGTAGGGCTTGTAGGGCTTAGGGTCGTAGGACTGTTAGGCTTGTAGGTCTCTGTAGGTTCCTTTAGCTTGCCATATATTTCCATGTACCGTCACGCCCTTGACAGACCCCATTCGACAGAAGCGTCCCTTTATCACACTAATATTATAAAGGCGAAAGTTTGTGAATGTGTGTTTATATGTTTTGTTTCTTCTTCACGCTCAAACGGCTGGACAAATTTTGATAACATTTTGTATGGATGTAGCTGACACCCTGGATTAACATATAGGCTATTTTTTATCCCGGTATTCCCACTGGATCGACACTTATGTGGGTGAAACCGCAGGGCGCAGCTAGTTGTTAATTATATACCAAAATGAATCCCGCCTCCTACGTATTGCTAAACATAACTGATACGCGTGACGTCCTCATACTCGTATTTTAACACTATCAGAGGCTACACGCACCTGTCACGGTACAACAAGTACCGAAACAGGCACTTAAGGACCCAGCACACAACAATCCACCTTAAAATGAAGACTATAGGGTGGAATATAAGTTGGAGGAGCTGATAGAAGTATCAGAGTTAATGGCTGACACGGAGAAATGTCGAAAAACAGATTGTTAGAAATTTATCAGCGCCCTCGTTCTCGTGTGTGGGTCGCTGTAGGTTGCCAGCGATCACTCAAGTGGTTACATGGTTACAGCTGCGATTATGGTAATGGGGGTTACATATTTTTAATAGGAATGTTAATTAAGTGGGTGTACTATAGGTACACTTCTGCATAACCCCTCGAGGAATACACGCGTGATGTTATATGATGTTAATTATAGGGGTTAAATATGAGGAGGGCAAGATCATTTAGAATGGACTTACAAGGTAATGTACAATAAACAAACAACAGACAGACGCCAGCACATCAAGCTACCCGAAACTGTCTCCCAATCAACCTTGAACCTAAATAAAGTTGAAAATCTATTAATGAAATTTGACAGGTTGTAGTAGCTTGATGTGCTGGAGTCTGTACATAAGTCAAACGTTTTTCAGTTCAGTAAACCTTTCTAAAATGACCCCACAAATCGAAGCGCTGAAATCTAAACAATAAACCACGGCACTAATATGGTCGTACAGCCGATTAGTAGGTTCAATGTTCCCACTGCTGGGATGAAAATGATGATGTTGTTACATCCGTCACTTTCGTGGGTTTTATCGTAATTAAATGTACTATAAAAGTATGAAGCGAGATAAAATACGTGTATTCGAGGTTAGGAATTTTCTTAGCCTGTCATATAAAAATAATGGACATGGGCTACGCAATAAAGTAAGTAAATTCTTAAAGACAAAAGTTTTTCATGAAAAAACAAAAAAGTAGGTTAATGTAACAAATATTAAGAGAGTGAATAACTGTACAAACAATATAAAAGCCAAGTAAAAAGAGAGATTTCCTAAAAACTTTCATTGCACTTAAAGAGCTTTATCAGCTTAAAAATGGCGTGTTTACATGTGCGAGATTACCCCGTGTCCTAATATAAGCGACTAGCTTCTGCCCGCGACTTCGACCGCGCTGTAGTCGACTATACTATAAAATACTCGGATTTCCTGTAGCTTTCTAACAATGAATGAATTGGATCAGTACTTCCAGAGATTACATCCTACATCCAAAGTTACAAACTTTATCTCTTTATAATATTACCCCCTTACTATTAAATGTTGTATAGTGTGTATAGTTACACAACGCTTTGTCTTCTTCTTTCGATAATCAAATTACTGACGACTGAAAGAGAGAAATCGGTGTGTAACTATTCATCTGATATATTACGGCAAGGCAAGGGGGCAAGTGTAGATCGCCGCGTTCATTTTGTGAAACAAAACGCGTCATTGCACCTTACGGTTTCCCAAACAAATAAGTGACAATTGATCGCGAAGATAGCGTAATCGTGCTACGATCGCTTCTATTAGGACACAGCCTTTACTTGTTTATTTGTTGTTTTGCAATTTAAAAACACACGCTTTCCATTGAAATTGGACTCCCTGCCAGCTCTACAATCTGGAAACACCTACAAAAATATTATCCATTTATAAAACTGACGGCGAATAAATCGGAGTTCGGTGTTATTCGGATACGATTCACGAATGTAATAACCAAAGCTTTTCAAATGTGACAATCGATCAATCCGGTATATTTAAAGCTCATTGAAAATGTATGGAGGCAATGTTATTTAAATGGGTTTGGGATAAATATTTCTGTATTCCTATAACTATGCCTTTACCATACGCCCCATTATTGTTTTAAAATTTTGTTGGGTAGGCCACACAGGCAAGGTCCGTCATTGAAACCCGGGGTAACGGGATTGTCCGAAAGGGTTACCGCTACCCCGGAACATAAAGGGCTAAGGAAGGACATGGGTGGGTTTTAGTCAGTAAGAGTCTGACACTCCTTTCCGCTCCACCCAGAGCGGGAGGGGTCATTTGATGATTTCCAATCCACAAAAAAAAAGTACGTTACATAAATGAAACTGCTGCAGAATCAGCAGTAGCTATAATTTATTTCATCACCACTGTTTTCAAAACGGTGGAAGAAAACATCGGGAGGAAACCGGCATGTCCTAGAACCAAAAATTCGAAGACATGTGACATCTACCCACGTCAAAATACAGCTAGTTAAGTACAGACGGCCGGTACATCAAATTTAACAAATTTTCAACTTTATTGCTAAAGCATAAGGTTCAAAATTGATTGGGAAAATTTGACAGTTTTGGGTAGGTTGATGTGCTAGCGTCTGTACCTAAACAATAAAATAAATGCAATGTCAAGAATCACGAACAATATGTATGATGTTCACAGCAGGCCGTCTGTTTCATGAAACCCGAGCTCCGACGTTCTGGGATCCCTTGCCAAGGTTATTGTGATAAATTGACGGTAAAATTAACGTCCCTTATTTTGGTGCGTGCTAGTTTTCCAGCTGGTAGCTGTCAAAAGGTTGAACAATATTAAGAAACAAGATAGAATACCAATCATAAGCGAGAAAATGTTAGTAACAAAAAATTTAATATGAAGCAAAAGCTTTTTCTTTATATAAAATAAAAGTTAGCAGCTTGAAAATCATTCTAAAATCTCTTATCTTAGTGAAGGTAAACCTTAAAAATTTTATAACATTATCGTCTTGCCTCACTCTTTTATTAAGTTTTTTTTTCTATTGCCGCCCAACACGGGACTATGTTAAGCATCTAGCGAAAACGGTAAAATTTGTTACTTTACCTCATTTTCTACGTCTCTTATACCTATTTTTCTATTTTCTTTTGAGTTTTCCTGCAGTTGAAAAATAAAACAACTTTTTTACTCTGGTGCCCAACACGGGACTTTTCTGTTGAAACTAATACGTTGTTTATTTCTTCTCTTACCGAATTTAACACTTAACAACAGCTTTTAGAAACTTGTTAGCTTTATCATATCCTTGAATCTTCTTGTCCAATTAGTTTTTTACTTATTTCTTAGTTTTGGCGCCCGATTCGGCTCCATGTTTAAGTTATTGCTAGCAAAATAAATTGCACATTACTATAGTTTTGAATTGCCCTCTCCTTTGATTTAGGAGATGCTAAATCTTTGCCTTTTATGAATTTTCCTAACTGAAAAATATGGCACCCAACGCATTACGAAATTAAGAAACGAACAGAGATTTTTCACATGTTTATTTACATTATGGCCTTTGCCCAAGAGTGGTTTAGATACCGGTACAAAAAAATATTCAAACTACTTTATCATTTTGATGATTTATTTTCATCATTTATGCAATACATCATTCAATTAAACACCAAATGGTAATGGAAATGAAAGGTTCATTCATTTCACGACGAGACTACGGACAATCTTGAAAAATATTGGTTATCAAGAAAACATTTTTTCGAATAAATCCCCAAGACGCAGGTGGCGATAACTATTAAGTTATATCAATAAGTTCACTTTCATGGCAACAGCCACTTGATAACTTTATTACTTTTGTAGGCGCTATCGAGTTCTATTGTTACAACTGTCTTGTTCTTCAGTATTGTCTAGATTTATTATTGCAATTACTTTTTACCTTCAGAATTATGATATGTAAGTTTATTTGTACAGTTGGTTATTTTTCCTATACAATTTAATCATAAGCTAGTGTAGGAATATAAACAAACTGTCGCATCATCGTCTACTGGAGAACATGTGTTTGAGCTCCTATTTTTTTAGAATAAAAACTTTCTATTGTGATTAAAATAAACGTTTACGTAGAAAATCTTTATTATATCAGTAGAGCCACCCAATTTTTCGCCAGTAAATCCCACTATTTTCCACGCGACTCAATATAAAGTTTGACTTTTATGGGTCAGTGTGAGCCCTTAAATGCCTTCCTGTGTATAACAATGGCCGCGTCACTGTTGTTTAGGGGCGTGACGCCACTGAAGTGTTGGGTTTATTAAAATTTATGTTCGTGGTATATTATAAGGTAGCTCTGATAGTAGGGTGATAAGAGGTGTTGAACTTCCCGTTGTTAAATCTTGAATTACAAACCGACAGAGATAAATATCAAATAGGCCCTAATTTACAAAATAGAAAACTTGATGAAACCAGTAGTGTTGACTAGAAATTCAGCTTTCATTTCGGAAAACAAAGGTTTTTACGAAAGCGAAAAGAAAACAAAGCGCAAAGGTTACAGTAAAAAAGCTTTTCGATAGCCAATCATTTGACTTTTGCCGGTATCACAGATAATCTGAATAGCTAATGACTCGTTCGACACTCGATTCAAAGGCACCCGATTATTCATGTAAAACATAGACATAGCGATCGATCGTCTGGAATTCGAAAGATTGCTGTGAAAAACTGAGGGTACCTTTGATTAATTATGCAATACGTCAAGCCTGCGCGGTAATAAAGTTGCTGTTAAATAAATCTTCGGGAAATATATATTTTTCCGTCAAGCTAAGAAAATCTGGTTAAAACGCAGGCATTCGGTAATCCAATTACGTCAGCCGCCAGCATACAGGTAGCGGGATTGACAAATTTGACACATCTTTTGTAAATAAGTTTTCCTGGTGATTCGGGAATCACATTAGTTTTCCTCTGGAAGAATTTTGCAATATTTTTCGTAGCAAAGAAACTTTCTGTTAAGGTACAAAGAGCAAAAAGAAAATCAGTTTATTGGATTTGAATTACATATATATTACTGTAGATCATACAAATAAAACGTTTTTAAAACATGAGCACCTAAGCACCTACAAAGGAATTATTCATGGAATTGGAATCGGAACAAATATTATTTTTGTGGGACTCCGAATTTTGGTCTTGCAAAAAAGTTATATGACTCTTTGTTATTTTTTATTAAACGTTGATCTGTATCTCAATTTGATTATTATGATAATAAAATCAAAATATTAAAAAATATTTCTACAAGTCGTGTTAAAACTATGCTTTCAAGAAGGGGTAAAATATTTTGCGTTCCGGAAAATTCATAATCAATTTTGAACCTCTGAACGAAAAATAATGGAGTTAGGGGATGATTTGAACTTATCTATGTATTAATAATGGGTACGTTATCACTTGAGTCTGCTGAAAGCAGCTGAGAGTAATATAAAATCCACCTTGAAATTATACGAGTACCTACCTAATATTCCCTGAAATATTTTGTAGGCAAGCCTGATGTAAATCGAGTTTATGAGTTGGCGACGGGGACTGATCACATTTTAGCGCTTACACAGTTGACTCGTAAGAGGTTTATAAGAAATATGATGAAGATGAAATTTTTGAGTAACACGTTTTTTTTTGGGAAAATTAAATTTTGCTGAGGTAAGTGTTTTTTACTTATATTTTGGTCGTTTTTATTTGTTGTTTTTTTTTACTTACCAAGGGTGAACCCCTTACTTTAATAACGTTGAGTTATCAAGTATCTAACAATTAGACATGTGATAGATAGGCACAAATGATTCTTTAATTACACTTCAAAATTAGCTATCACTGTTATTATTTACGAATAAGTACATAAGTTCCTATAATTATTATAATAATCAAGTACAAATAATGACGACTCTATAAACGCACAAACACACGCACATGCGAGTCCCTAAATGTGGGGTGATCAAGATAAAACACAAATGGAAATGATTGATCACTGGGTACTTATTAAGGCTTATTCAAACATGAAGGATTTATGAATGATTTAAAGCTACAAGTTTATCTGAGTCTTTAGCGTTTCTGATAGCATTCAATAAAGGGAATTTCTTAAAATTGAATCTTTTATGAATCTAGTTTGTAAGCAATTGTTAAAGACTGATTCTAGTTGCTTGGTTTTTATTCTGTCCGTGTCAGATGCTAATGATTATAGTTTCAACCATAAACCTACTTCCGCATCAACGTCTTCAACAAAAAAATAAAGGAATTTGAATGAATTTATTTACCTTTTTTTGTCCCATTCAAAACAATATTCCATATTGCGATATGAATGCAACTTTATGTGCTTGGTCGAACAGTCGGGCAGTAAACCCCCAGAGATCGCTTCGTTCAGTTATTCTGTTTCGTTATACTTTGTTAGCTTTTAATGCTTCCGACCGCGCTGCCAGATTGTAACGTTGTTTCCGAACGCAACGCGGCCATGCTTAATTTACTGTCAAATTCGCTGTTCGAATTTCAAAAGAGTTTTGCTTCCGTTTTCCGTAACCGTCATGTTTATTGCAAATGGAATTTGGATATCTTGGCAAAGGAAATGGAATTTTTCAGTCTATTGCAGTCGTTTAGAGAATAAGTTAATGCTCAACTAAGCAAAGTTCAGGAATAGGTTTTGAAATCATTTCTTAAATTTAAAAGTGGCCTACCCAATACATTTTTAAAACCATAATGTATGTAGGTATAGGTATACTTATTTAGGGATACTTATACAGACATTTATTCCAAACCCATTTCAAAAATATTGCCTCCAAACCTTTTCAATGTGCTCTAAATATACCAGATTGATCGATTGTCACAATCGAAAAGCTTTGGTTATTACATTTGTGAATCGTATCCGAACAACACCGTACTTCGATTTATTCGCCGTCAGTTTTATAAATGGATAATATTTTTGTAGGTGGAAAAGATTGATTAAACGGTTTTTAACTAGAGCTGGCAGGGAGTCCAATTTCAACGGAAAGCGTGTGTTTTTAAATTGCAAAACAACAAGTAAAGGCTGTGTCCTAATAGAAACGATCGTCGCGTGAATACGCAATTTTCGCGATCAATTGTCACTTATGTGTTCGGAAAACCATTAGAAGCAACGACGCGTTTTGATTCACAGAACAAAATGAACGCGACTATATTTTCACTAATATTATAAAGATACAAAATTTGTAACTTTGGATGTACGAGTAGGATGTAGGTAAGCTCTGGAAGTACTGATCCGATTTCAAAAATTCTTTCACTGGTAGGAAGCTACACTAATGCTAAGTGATTTATAGTATAGTTGACTACAACGCGGGCTGAAGCTAGTCACTTATATTAGGACACGGGGTAGTCTCGCACATGTAAACACGCCATTTTTAAGCTGATAAAGTAATTTAAGTGAAGGTTTTTAGGAATCTCACTTTTTACTGGGCCTTTTTTATTCATTCATAAATCATTCAAAAGCAGAACACTAAGTAAATCCGTCAAATAATATTATTGTTTCTCCGATTTGACAACAAACCTTTTGTCCCTAAAACATAATGTGAAGATCAGTAAGTATTGTGTCCATATCCGTTTCAACCTTATCGCCACTCCGCAGTTAAATTCGCTCGTCGACTCATGAACCGTAAATATTCATCCTGCTATTGTTTAGGGATCATTTCGGTACTGTTTCGTTACGCGAAACGGAAATAATTTAGGTTCGGTAACTGTTTTTAGAAACGATAGCAGTTTGATTCATTTGTTTCGTATTGAATGGAGTTTGTCGTTATTTTGCAGGTGAATGGCTGTTTCCATGCTGTTTCATTCATAAAAGCGTTTGAAATCCTCGTAATGGTTGTTGGCATTTTATAAATTGGTAATCGAGATTTGGTGAAATGGGGCTTTTTGGTGACGTCAATGCTGGAAAAAAAAAACAAAATATTTTATTTCACATAAACCTGACTTCTCGTAAATTTTGACGTTCAAAAGTGCCTTTTAAGTGCCTATTTGAAAGAAATGCTTCGACTTTGACGTGTCGTAAGTGCCCATCACTTATAAAACGTCAGAAGCTAAGTGCTCAGTTCCAATTGGTCATTGCCTATGGAGAAGAGCCGGCAAGAAACTCCACGGTTACTCTTTTGAAAATAATTAGCTTGTGTGTTTAATAATTGGCTTCAAACAATATTTTCAAATTACAGTGTTAACAGGTATGGGAGGCAGTGGCGAAGGGTGAATTTATGACAGAGGTAGGCCGGAGCAAAAAAAAAAAAATAAAAGAAAATTTCAATGATGAATTGACTATAGAGTGGTTATGTTCTGAATTTTCGAAGGGAAGCCGGTGGGAATCGAGTTTTATGGTACCTTCGCCACTGATGGGAGGACAGTGTAGGCCTGTCAACAAGAAAATAATAGATAATTATATTTACGGGACCCAAATATCTACTTTCAAAACAATAATAAGTACCTACATTTTGGATGACACAGTTACAATAACCGAATCACGACTAAATACACTCTTCGTAGCAGCATATCTATGTAAGTATATCAAACATTGAGTCATTAATAACCATAAGTGGATGAAAGAAAAAATATAATAAGGTAATCGCCTTTTAGCAAAAAAATTGGAAATTGTATGTTTTTTCTCTGGTCTATTTACACTCCTGGTCATTAGTACTAAAATCAACCCATCAAGCATGAAAAGAAAAACAATTAAATATGAACGTATTGTGTCTTCCACATTTATATTTCAATCACAACTTCAATCGATCAAAACCACGACCGCGAGCGAATCCGGATGATCTGTAATTATTTAGCAGCCATTCTACCCCCCGGGGTATATGTACCTACTCTACCCTCCCCGAGATTGTTCTAACAGCTGCAGGATTATGATCTGAATGGGGTTGACTGGAGCTTAGTCGGGGTGAAATATCTTGTGAAAGATGGCTGTGATGAGAAATAAATGCCTTTTTAGCTGTGATAGTTTTCCTTTTAACTTCGTTATATATACTACTACCGTGAATTTTTTCACATATCCAAAAACAACCGTTTAGTTGGCAGGGGGACACTTGACTCTAACAAAAATTAGCACTTTAAAGCTTAATATTTCACAAACGTGTCCCTGAATCGAAAAATTGTTTTCACAACCACGAAATACTTATGAAAGACCAATCCAACTATACCCCATACCATAGAGCACGAGAAAAAAAAAAACAAAAACATCCCCCACTTTTTTCTTTTTTTTTTTTGGATGGGAAATCATCTAATGACTCCTCCCGCTCTGGGTGGAGCGGAAGGGAGTGTCAGACTCTTACTGACTAAACCCTTCCTTAGCCCTTTATGTTCCGGGGCAGCGGTAACCCTTTCGGACGATCCCGCTACTTTCGGACGATCCCGCTACAACATCCCCCACTTTACGTGTACACTGTGTACAGGAGGCACCCTAAAAATTTTTTTTTTTCATAATTTTATTTCTCAACTTTGTCGGCGTGATTAATATTGTATATCCATGCCAAATTATAGCTTTCTAGTACTAAGAGTCTCCGAGCTAAGCTGCGGACGGACGGAAGGACGGACGGAGAGACCGACATGGCGAAACTATAAGGGTGCCTTGTTGACTACGGAACCCTAAAAACGTTTCACTTACATATTCATGTAAGTAAAACGTTTGTATGTAAGTAAGGTACTTACATATTGCAGCGTTACCTCTGCTGGTAAAACCTTACCTTTTAGGTTAAAACCTTTTTTCCAAATAATGACTGTTTTCTTTTAATGTTTTATTCAAACGAAGTTCGTTTTTTTGATGTAATTGATGAATAAGAAAATTTTTCTTTCTGACTTTCTGACTTAGTTGCTTGATTATGTTTGACCTGGTTTCACCTGATAAATTTTGAAGATTCCTGAATTTACTCTCAAATTGCCATTATAATACATTCACGTACGCACTGATTCTAGCCAGCGTGCAATGTTTTAAGTTTTGGTGTCGAGTTCCGCGTCATAAGCATACGGCCTAGGCGTTGGCTGCTGAACTTCGTGACCACCTTTGCCTGTGTCCAGGAAACGACGAGCAAATACCTTTTTTTTTTTCTTTTTAACAACTTAGCTAATGTATTTTATAATCAATTCTATCTAAAATCTGTTCTAACGAGCCTAAATCCCGATTGCAATTAGGTAAAAGATTCGCGGTATTCGTTATAATATTTGATTTAAAAAAACATCCAGAAATTGTTAAGCTCTTCTAATTATTTTTTCTTTTCCTAATATTTTTTTTTAAATAACCAATAGCTATTGTCAAGCAATGTACCACCGTTTTTTTATATATCTAGATTTTTTGATACATTTTATATTGAATTTTATATTACAAAATTATACGTATTATTTTCAATGTGGTAGGGTAGATTCTTATTTATTTACAATATGTATGTAAGTACCTTATTTCGTATGTACAGCCGCGGACAATGGCGGTCGACCACTTTTCACCCCTATGCCCATGCCCTTGGTAATAAGGTTGAAAAGTGGTCCACCGCCAGTGTCCGCGATGGTACCTATCTAAATGATCTTGTCCTCCTCATAATGAACATAACATAACATCATGCGTGTATTCCTCGAGGGGTTATGCAGAAGTGTATCTATAGTACACTCACTTAATTAACATTCCTATTAAAAATATGAACCCCTGTTCCCCCATTACCATAATCGCAGCTGTAACCACGTAACCACTTGAGCGATCGCTGGCAACCTACAGCGACCCACACACGAGAACGAGGGCGCTGATAAATTTCTAACAATCTGTTTTTCGACATTTCTCCGTGTCAGCCATTAACTCTGATACTTCTATCAGCCCCTCCGACTTATATTCCACCCTATAGTCTACATTTTAAGGTGGATTGTTGTGTGCTGGGTCCTTA
Source organism: Hydraecia micacea (assembly GCA_914767645.1). NCBI lineage: Eukaryota > Metazoa > Arthropoda > Insecta > Lepidoptera > Noctuidae > Hydraecia > Hydraecia micacea. The sequence continues at coordinate 6,576,963 of OU611798.1, forward strand.
AGTGCCTGTTTCGGTACTTGTTGTACCTTGACAGGTGCGTGTAGTCGCTGATAGTGATAAAATATGAGCACGTCACGCGTATCAGTTATGTTTAGCAATAGCTAGAAGGCGGGATTAATTTTGGTTTTTAATTGACAGTTTATAGGACGGTTCTGTCGAATAGGATAAATAAAAAATAATCTATCTATTCTTTTCAAACACAAAGTGTCAGTTACCATGTTTCGGCGCAAATCAGTCGTCGGGTTTTCGTAAACAAATAAAAAAAGAAGGTAAAAATACGAAAAACAACCAATAAGGTATCGGTAATTCAATACACAGATTTAGTTTTAGCAGAAAATCATCGGGAATATTTTCTTTATCCTCTCAATCCAAATCTATAACGAAAACATGAACCTTACGTAGAACGTGTTTTTTTAGCGTAAAAATAAATATAGGTGTGCATGTAGGTATGTGAGCATCTTAGTCATGAGTTTTTGAAAATCCTCGGGATTTACAACACTGAGTACATAAGGGGATATTATATTTTATTCTTGTAGACGAAATGGTTTACTAAGCTTCTGTTTTTTATACGTATATCTAAAACCTAACAGTTTTTGTTTCAGTTCTTTGCGTTGTACATAACAGTGCGTCCGCCTCCACAGGGTCAAATAAAATTAGCTAGCGAAACTGCAGACGTGGGGTATCGATATCTAAGCACGATGAAACAAAAGAAAACAGATTTTCTCAACTCATACTTCAAGTTACTACAGTACCAGCGGTCGTTGACCCCCAAAAAAGAACATCAATATTTTCCATTTCTATTTTATGATATTTAGTAGTTTCGCTCTCAAAACGGTGAAGGAAAACATCGTGAGGAAACCGGCATGTCCTAGAACCAAAAATTCGAAGACATGTGACATCTACCAACCCGCATTGGGCCCGCGCGGTGGATTACGGCCCACCCCTCTCACAGAGAGGAGGCCTGTGTCCCAGCAGTGGAAACATTATAGGCTGATTATTAGTAGTTTCGCCAGCTAATTTGACCCTCTATAAGGGCAGTTACACCGGCTCCAACTTTGGTGTTTGGCTTATCTTTTTACTACGGTATCAGGTATTATCGTATTGCTCGTGCTGAAACGAGTGAAGCAGAAGATTTCGCATCGTTCATCATCATCATCATTTCAGCCGAAAGACGTCCACTGCTGGATATAGGCCTCCCCCAAGACCGCATCGTTATGAAATTATAATTAAGTTATCCACTTTCAAGTGAAAACAGCTACGTAAACATTGTATTAAAATTATGATAATATAGTGTTCGGATTACTTTAAATATTCAAGAAAGCCATTTTAAATGAATAATAAAACCAACCTGGCTTTTGTTAATAGAAACATGTGCTAAGTGAATTTCTAGTTAATCAGATTAGCTCGGTTCCCATCTAAGTATCTTTTGTAAGCAAACAATACGAGACTCTATTTAAATCTTTAAAAGCCTGAATAATATTCAGTAAACATTAACGTTTATCTCTTCGTAAATTGACTCAGTGGATTTAATACTGACAAAATGCTGAAAATTCTTAAGTCTCGTGCGTTATGTGCAGAGGAAGTGCTTACCAACTGCAAAACATAATATAATGTTGTAGGTTATACTAATTTTGTAATAGTTTCCCTGGGATATATGTAGCTAATTGTGCTATACAGCTTACATTAAGTGATCTTCACCTTCAAATACCGTGCTATACCTAGTGGTCTGGAATATAAAGAGGCCACTTTCGGCAAAGACTGAACGAGATCACAGCGTTGGTCAATAGTGCTGGCATTGATTGATTTAGCTTTCTATCAAAGACACTGTTACTGACTTTAGCAAACATGGCAAGGAACATAAAATCGTCTTATTGGTCTAAAATCGCCAACACTAATGAGCAACCCTGTGAATTATGTAGTTGATATATAGAAAATAACAGAATGGGACAGGCAAGTTAATGGACCCTGAAAGAGTCGCTTCGAATTTTAAACATTATGGTCATTGTGACACGATAATTTAATTTTCTGTACAGGATGTAATTGAATACGTGCGCCAAATTAAATTATCTAATTCAACGTGTTATAAAGAAAATTTAGAGCATGTCATTAAGGAAAGGAATGCACATATCGTGCGCGTAGGCAAGCGATTTGGCAACGTCTGCGTCGTCGTCGCGCCCCCGTTTCTTCGTAGGAACTGTCAAAATTAGGTAAATACTGCTAGTTCAACGCCTTGCCAACTTGCTTCATGTTGTGAACTCTGCGATAAATGGATTGCTAATCGGGCGCGCATTAAAATTGATACTTTAATTTTCTGGTATGTTTTAATAATAATAAAAAAAAAAAAAACTGGAACGACCATAATTCGTGTGTACCTACTTGAAGGCAATAACTTAGTTAGCACTATCTAAGACTACACATAAATGATTTTTTTTTTCAAGAATTTAGATTTGGACAATGACAATGTACCTATAATTATTATGTGACAGTTACTGCACCTCCTATTTCGATTTGGCGCAAGTTCTCAATTACATCCTGTGTATAACGGTACCGGTTATCAGATTTTTCCATCAGTAATTTATTAGTAACAGCCCTAAGTCTGGATTTGTGCCTAGTTGATGTCAATAGGCTTGCCCCCCATAATATAGGACTTAAACATAACTGGCAAAGCAATTACACCTCTGCATTATCCTTCAGGAAGATCTGGCGTTATGATAAGTAAATATTAAAGTAACAATACAACACAACAAAACGGTACATAATTATTTCTTAAACAAAATGTCATCAGCCCCGATACCCTTTTAACAACATAACCTACTTCGAAGAAAACATCGAATGTGAGAGGAAATAGGTCACTTCCACGTAATTAAAACATAACGAGACGTGCCTGAATATAAAATGACATACGTAAGGAAGCGAGCTGACGCGTACATAAATTATTATCGTTTTAGCTTAATAAAGGTTTTTGACATGTTTGTTTGGCGAAAGTGGGTGTAATGTAGTGTGGTTTAGAAGAAAATGGTCTCATTTAAGGCTTATTTATTTATTTAATACTTTAAGCACATACATGTACAGAGGCGGACTTAATGCCATAGGCATTTTCTACCAGTCAGTTCTTCGGTAAATATCTAGAACGATAGATTGAAATATATGTGTCTTAAGATTTTTGTACGTTTTTCTCTCATACAGATAGGGTAGGTGTCGTCGGCCTAGACTAGAGCGCGACGCGTCCTTGGTTTATACTGCTTTTTGGCAATCGGTCTGAAGCGCACTCACACAAATGCAAAGCTCAGCTTAGACCTCGCGGACTGTACAGTCCTATTCTCATTGCATCCACAGATATAATGGGCATTGATTATGAAATTATTTATTCTGTAAATATGTTATCGGAATCACTTTTACACGTCATATTATAAAAAAAAAAAAACTAGATGAGGTCGGCGTTTCCTATCCGACTCCTCTGAGAAGAAAGGCCGAATCAAACTCAGAGGTCAGTCTTTTTTAACGTCAGAGTTGGTGCTTGGTCAGATCATGTGAAGACCATGTAGTTTGATGTCTGAAATGGTCTTTTGAGGAAAGTACTACACAGATTTGAGTGGAACAGTCCAGTTAGTGCAAGCATTTGTCAGTAATCGTACCTATAGCTCAAATCAGAACTTGAGGAGCTCAACAACTCGACGAACAATACCAAAGAAAGGACATTTAGGTAGGCCGCATAAATTACTCAAACTTCCAGACCAACATTAAAACAGAGAAAGAAGATTACCACCATTGCTCAGCACTGCGTGTTTGCGATTTCAGACTATTTACTAAATATGGTTTACTGTCACAGTAAAATCTAAGGTTAACTAACAACGCAACCATGTAAATATTATCCAGTTAATATATTAGCTATACATACGAAACTCTACATTGTCTTTGCTGTGGAGACAGGAAACAGAGAAGAATATAGTGTTGCATAGACTATTATATCAGCCCTGCTAGTGTATACCGTATAGCCACTCTAAACAGGTATACAATCATGGAACAATCTAGCCTCCTCACTCTAAAGCCCCGTTCACGGCCTTGAGCGATGCGACGTACGAGGCAACTTGCGTCAAGGAACATGCGCGCCCGTCTCCTGTTCCCATCTGTGGCTCCGCAAATCGCGTCGCGGTGACACAAACAACTTCTTTCATTTGTTTTCTCCGTAGTCATTGTCGCAAGACGCCTGTCGCTTTAGCGTGTAGCTCGTGATCACAGGGTAAAGTTACGGTTAAGAAGAGCGGTTCCGTCATATTTATAACGGACGTTACAAAAATCTGTCATTTTCACCAAACGCTCTGTATTTTGATATTACGGCCCCAAGTGGCGGTCACTGCTCTTCTCAGAAACCGTTAAAGCGAAGCCACGACCAGCGAGTGTGTAGTTCGGATAGTTTGATTTCTGGGGTAAGAGTAACTGCGCTACGAGTAGAATGACTGCCTAATCACTTATTGATAATCAAATCAAAATATTTTATTTCACATAAACCTACATGGGCACTTATGAAACGTCAGAAGCTAGGTGCACGGTTCTAATTGGTCGTCTCGTTTCCTATGGAGAAGAACCGGCAAGAAACTCCACGGTTACACTTTTAAAAATAATTGGCTTTTACAATGTTTTCAAATTACAGTAGGTATGGGAGGACAGCGATAGCAGATAGGTGTATGTTCCTAGCAAGAGTCTCAGCGAAGGCGCTGAGCGAGTAATTTCTTTGATAGCTCTTGTCGTTGCGACCAACTAGTGGAGAAAGAGTTCTAACCGGTAATATGAACAGTTAGCGATCAACTATTAATATATGTATCTCTTTTACAGACACAGGACCTAATTATATTGTATGTTTGTTGAGGGATGAAATAGTCGATAGCTAGTCGCTACCTCGTCGGTCGTGGTACAGGTGTCTAAGGCTCCAAAACTCGTAGCTAACGGGTTAATTGTGACGTCGGCTCCTCTCGCCTCTCTGCTTATAATTAATCACAGGCTGACGGTAGACAAGCTTCGTATAACGTTGTTATCGTTCTGGCACACGCTCCAACTTGAGTTGTTTCACACTAAGTTTCACTGAGAAATGGTGCGATATGCTTTTTAAATCATATTATGTAGTTTGTGTTGTAAATTGGGAAGGAAAATAGTGGCTGAATCTGCCGGTGCATAAACTTGTGCTTAATGGCAACACCTATGTACCTTATACCTACATGAATTAGGGCCGATTTTTTAATCGCCAGATAACTTTTACCTGAAGAAAAAAAAGTTTCTATATACGAAAACTGTAAAATTATTTTTTATTCCTAAGAAAGGAAGAGAAGAGAGAAGTTGCCTGAACATTGAAAAATCAGCCCTGAAAGTGTGAAGTGAAGGAAAATAAAGAAAGACCTACCAATGGCCGCTATAACGGCTTAAGGAAAACTGGCCTTCATCTTTATGTTTGACTCTCGCATTGGTGATCATAGTTTGCAATTCTTTTATTTAGTAGACAAGATAATGATTGCTGCCTGCATGAATTCATGCCAAACAGTTTTATTATGGGTCCAGCGGCTGCACTCTTGATAATACTTGATAGTCAGTCTTGCTGGCCATCTTACTAATAATATTTTTATTTTAATTCTCATTAAGTAGTTCGTGACGATACATGAGAAGACGGCCTTACCAAATCAAACATGCCTACTAAATTTGAATGTTATTTTATCCGTAGAAAAATATTTCTATCGGCCGAAGCTCATTTTCAATTCAATTTTCCCAGTCCGAGTTCATTTTTGCTGCGGGTCGACCGGAAAAAGTAAAAATTTAATATTAAATTATCACCTGCGTGGCAACTTAATCCAAGTTAACGTTGTCTGAATACCAATTATTACGTGGGCTTCATAAATAAGTGTCCCGCGTTTGTTAATTTTGGTACAGAATAATAAAAGGTACCTACCTAAAAATATGATTTGGGAAAGACAAACGTAAGTCGTATTGTATTACTTTGTTACTATTTTCTAGTAATAAAGTGAACTCAAACCCTAGCTAGACTGAGGCCAATAATGTTGCTTACGATAACTATGTGGGGACTTGGGATCTTTAAGCAGTTCAATTTTAGTCAGGCAAAGTAAATAGTGGACCTTATATTGTAGCCTTACCTCTAATGGCAAACAATGAATGTATCCCATAGGGGAATACAAATATGACAAATGAAAAAATCTGAGTTAATAAAAGAAAATATAGCTATGACCAATCTGACATAAAAATAAATAAACGTTGCACAAATCCCAAATGTTCTGTGTGTGTGTGTGTGTGTGTGTGTGTGTGTGTGTGTATTCTGATCTCTTTGCTGTTTTTACAAAAACATTAATATTTTAGCTTTTATTCAAACATAGTCTATCTATCTATACTAATAATAAAGCTGAAGAATTTGTTTCTTTGTTTGAACGCGCTATCTGGAACTACAAGTCGGATTTGAACAACTCTTTTTTCCTTTGATAGCCCAATTCTAGAGGATGGTTATACGCTACACGCTACGAGGTTTAGGAGCCGAGCAAAAAGAAATATAGTCAGGAAGGACGCTAAGCGAAAACGAAATAACAGCGCGGGTGAGCGATGCGATGCGACGCGGTGGGACGACGACTGAAATTTCACGCGGACGAAGTCGCAGGTAGAAGCTAGTTTAATAATAAAAGTACTACAGAACGCAATTTACGAAAAAAAGGTATTTCGGAAAAATAATGGTCGACTTGAAGCGAAGTGTCCCAAGTTGATCGCGAATGAATTTAACATGAGCTCAAGAGAAAATCTGAAATTAAATTAAAATATGTAAAAATTGTGGACCATAAATAGATATTCAGGCATTTCAAACCGACTTCAAAACGAGGAGAATGGATAGAGTGCGATAAAGAAGTTTTCTTTTGTTAGAATGTTGTGTGTTTTGTTGGTACATAAGTAAATAGAAAAACGGTAAATTAAAATGAGTATAAGTAACTAAATAACAACGAATACCTAATTAATTAATAGAAATAACTAAACTATATCCTAACTTAACTAAAACTATACACAAAATAAAATATAGTGTCGAAAAATTCATCCGTAAATACAGTTAAAGTTATACAGTTAAACTTGTTTAGGTTATATACGTTTGTACGCAAAATACGCGCATTGACGTGGAGTTGCGGATACCAGCCCGTATTACCTATTACCTATTAGGTTATATAATGTAAATATTTAAGATAATTGTGACCGTTATAAATCGTCCAGTAATATTATAATATTATTATTATTTTGTTTATCCAGTGATATTATTTATTCCTCAATTTTCATGATTGGCACCTACCACTGTTTGTCTCTGCATCATCCAAAGGTTGACTGGTAGAAAATGCCTATGGAATTAAGTCCGCCTCTGTGCATTTATGTGCTTGAAGTATTAAATAAATAAATAAATATTAGAAGTCTTTTAAAATCGGCATAATGAGCGGATCAATTAATTTTCAGGATGCTGTTCTTGTCTTGTCATTCACTCATACAACAATTAATTCAATATCGGCATATACTGAAATAATTGTTTTGTGAGTGAATGATCATCATTATCATCATAGATAAAGACCTGTACACGACTCGATCTTGTTCCAAATATCAAAAACTATAGTAGGTAGGTACAATATTCTCATTCGAGAATAATCATAACACATTACGGACGCCGTGCATTTGTAGACTACTTAAGTCACACGTATCGCATACTATTTTATAGCTCGTGTGACCTAAACCAGCACTTAAGTCACGCTTTTTTGTGTGAAAATGGACTACTTAAGTCACAGATAGTGCGGGTTTAGGTCACACAGTGCTATAATAATTTATTTCACTCACAAAGTACTACAAAAACTTAGTCTATGAAGTTCCATTTATTAGAGTGTTTGATGCTTGTACAGCAGCACATAATTCGATGATCTACCAACTCCTAAAACTAAGTTAACCTTGTATTTTGGGAGTTAGTGATATGAAAGAATAATTTATTAACGTAACCCCGAGCAATTTTTGCCATATTAAGCTTCATGATCTCCGAGCAATTCGTTTGAAGTCGAGCCTGTTTGAGAAATATTTTAATTTTGCGTTCCGTTGGAGGCCCGGGCATCATATTAATGAGATTACAAAAATGAAATGTGTAACCTTTTACGAAGTCAGCGTAGTATAATTAATTGTGTTACATTGTATGGAGTTAGTTAGCACTTGTTTGATAATTTTATGCTCTGCGGGTTGGCTTCGGCCCCTGGTACGCCTTCCAAAGGTCCGGGACCCCCGGGGTCTCGAGATATGTAAAATACAAATGTAGGTAATACGGGCTGGTGTTCACAACTCTACGTCAATGCGCGTATTTTGCGTACGGAAAACATATATAATAATATATTTATTAGACCACATTGTGCAAAGACGACACCAATTGGAGATTTTACAATTTTTAAAAACGCAGTGTGGGCCCTTTTGTATCAGTCCCGACTTACGAGTTGCAGGGCGTGAATTCGAACCCAGGCAGGCACTTTACCTTGTGTATTTATTTTCATTACCACTGCTCTCAAAACGGTGAAGGAAAACATCGTGAGAAAACCGGCATGTCCTAGAACCAAAAAATTCGAAATGACATCCACCAACCCGCACTGGGGCTGCGTGATGGATTATGGTCCACTCACTCTCACAGAGAGGAGGCCTGTGTCCCAGCAGTGGGAACATTATAAGCTGATTATGCTGCTGTGTTGTAATGTGAACGACAAGACAAAAGTATACAATGTTAAAAAGGGAAGACAGAGAAGGATGAGAATAAGTTTGGCTTGAAATAAATATTTTATTAAAAACTAGCTTTTGCCCGCGACTTTAATCTATAACCTCCCTGTAGAATTGGGATATTGAATGCAAAAATATTTTTTGAAATCCGACGGGTAGTTTCAAAGATTAGCGCGTTCAAACAAACAAACAAACACTCTTCAGCTTTATTAATAGTACGAGAGACTACAATACGAAGAGCCAGAAACCGAAAGATGCACACTACTGTAAATACAGAAAACAACAAAACTTTTTTAAATGGCAACCCTTCCCGCAATTAATTATATTGTATCGTTTTCACGGTGTAATTCCGATCTGTGATTCCGATTCTCGATTATAGAATAGCGAATATTCTCTGCCCTTGAGTGAACAGAATTGTAGAAATTAATTTAATTAAATGCCTCTCGATTGTGGAATCCGATAAGGCTTTTCTTTTTATAAAATAAAAATAAAATGGAGGCTGATCGCTTCGATGTTATGTATTGGTTGCTAAGGCTTAAGCTCTCAGTGGGCCTATTGTAAATTTGTAACGTTAAATTGATTTTATTTTTTGGAAGCTACCAAAGGTAATCATCAGGGATGAACGTGTAGATGTATTAATGCTGAAATGAACCTTTTTGGCGCAGCCGTGAAGCACACACTATTGTTGTTTGAAACATAATTTTTATTTTGTTAATTTTGTAATTTGTGTTTCACGAACTGTGACGAAATAAACTTTATTCTTTCTTTCTTTTTATGTAATTTTGATTAAGTTGATGTAGATTACGATTTTATTTTTGGAAGTAGGTTTGTACAAACACTTTTACATGTCAATCATTTTTACAAACTAGATGACATAGGAATAATATAACATCACGTATTTATTCCCTGATGGGTTAGGCAGAAGTGCACCTATGGTGCACCCACATTTCGCCAGTTAAATTTGAGATTTTGATGTATGTTAATGTAAATCTTGCGAATAATTATCATCACTATTCTCTGTTACTGCTAATAGCGTCTTACTCATCGGCATCGGCATTCTTACTTGTTTGGTGCCTATCTAATAAATTTCATTAGTTAATTTAGGAAGGCTTAACACGAAAATAACCTGGCAAAAATAATACGATAATAACCTGGCAAAAAGAATACTAAAATAACCTGGCAAAAATAATGCTAAAATAACCTGGCAAAAATAATACGATAATAACCTGGCAAAAATAATACTAAAATAACTGGCAAAATTAATGCTAATATAACCTGGCAAAAATAACACGATAATAACCTGGCAAAAATAATGCTAAAATAACCTGGCAAAAATAATGTTAATATAACCTGGCAAAAATAACACTATAATAACCTGGCAAAAATAATGCTAAAATAACCTGGAAAAAATAACACGAAAATAAATCTTGCTTAGAACTAAAAACAGTTGACCCTTACTTTTCTACAATCTGCTAGATATTGAATAACTACAGAACTTTTCCTTATTTATAGCTAAACATTCGACTATCGAAAGCTCTATCCCACAATCTCCAGACGGGGACAGATAGTTTAATTTTATTTAGATATATATCGCGTAGAAAATGTAAAAGATTTTCCAACTTGGGAGTTTCAAGATGGAAGTTTTGGATCTTGGTATAGTGACGCGGAAAATTGCAGAGTGGTCGGAATATCACACTTGCAGGATTACTTACGTTGCAAACTTGAGGGTTTTGGCGAAATAGTTTATCGTACGGATTCAAAACATTTAGCTGAAACGTTCAAAAACATGTTTTGTGTTTTAGGAGTTTCGTGTGTGGTTGTATTTCAAATGAAGCTTATTTGAGCGCTGTTCAAAGATAAATGTGACGATACTGTTCGTTTTGAAGGATTATTTCCTTACGTTTTAAAATCTATACTTACAAATAATAAATAAATAAAAATAAAATTGAAGTTTCTGTTTGTTTTATTAAAATAACAGCTTTTAACTAAAAGCATATCGACGATGAAATGACAAGAACTCCTAACTGACATTTTTTTTAATTTTACTTTTTTTACGTAGATACTTTAAATAATCGTTTGTAAAGTCTATCTACGTAAAAAAAGTAAAATTGAAAAAAATTTCAGTTAGGAGTTCTTGTCATTTCATCGTCGATATGAAGAAGAATATTAATCAATCTGCGGAGCCTTTTCCCAGTTTTTCGGCTTCCAGTCTCACCGGATGCAGCTAAATACCTGTATTTTACAAGAAGCAACTGCCTATCTGATCGCCACAACCCAGGTACTGGGTAATACGATACCTCTTGGTAAGACTGATTGACAGATTTTCGGGCTACTGACGACCCGACGTATGATAGTATATACGATACTAATAACAAAAAAATCATTTTTAAAATTTTTTTGTCTGTCTGTCGGTCTATTTGTTTCTGTTAATCTCGAAAACGGTTGGACCGATTTTGACGGGACCGAAAATATTAAATCCCATGAAATCCAATTTGTTTTTCGACATGCACGCGAACACTTGCTACCGCAATCGCAACCACCCAGCGATATACTGTATATATCCTACTTTTATGCTTCAAAATAAAGCATTTTCTATCCATCCGTATTCTTCTAACAAAAGTATAATTTACTGCAAGCTCACATAGTATAGATAGTGTACTCTGACGTCACACGTGGACAGCTTTTGAGCCGGGAGAGGGGAAGCCGGCGCCCATAGCCACATGCGGTCCCTCCATGACATCCGGTAAAAGCTGCGCCTTTGATGATAGTTATTCTAAAAGTATTCGATAAGACACAATGGTGATTATCATTGATTTTGAGGAGAAAATATGGGCAGCTAAAAGTGATGTCAGTAGGGAAGGGAAGGGAAGTAAAAGTTAGTAAAAGGATGATAAAATATACGACTGTTAGAAGAATAAAGAAACGGAGGGAACGAAAAAGAGTGGGGATAGTTAGCAGCAAACGGCGAGGAGAGGAGCGATCATTCTCTTTTGGATCGACAGCCGACGTCCATAGTGCCAAGTGATTAGCTAATTGCTCATTAATTCTTCTTCTTATTTTATTCACTAATAATTCGATGGCAAATAACATTTATTCGGAGAAAACAGTAAACAGGAAACTGAAGGAGTCGATTAGAATGTTTTAAAATGTGTGCACAAATTCGAAGACACTCATAATCAGCCTATATTGTTCCCACAGCTGGGACACAGGCCTCCTCTCTTCGAGAGGGAGTGGGCTATAATCTACCACGCGGGCCCAGTGCGGGTTGGTAGATGTCACATGTCTTCGAATTTTTGGTTCTAGGACATGCCGGTTTCCTCACGATATTTTCCTTCACCGTTTTGTGAGCAGTGCTGATGAAATAATTTACACAAAGTAAAGCGCCTGTCTGGGTTCGAACCTACGCCCTACAAATCGTAAGTCACGGCCTACTACTGCTCTCGAAGACTAGTAATCACTAATTATCATAGATTAATGATATTTTGCGACTACTGTTCGTGTATTCATTATTTATGACCCTCGACACTTCTGTTAAGACTGGCTTGGTTTTTAAATTTTCTTAATATTTATAATGCGGTATAGGTCTCTATTGAAACGTAGGTTAAAACTATGATAGTAAAGAGCAGCGGGGTAATTGCGTAACCCATTATCAGTAGCAATGGCTTTCATTTTGACAGTTCAACAGCATTCATTGCGTGATTTACGTTGTTGAGCGGACACATTTTTTTTTACATACTCGTATAAAGCAATGGTCTTATTAGGTGGCTAAAATCACCGAAAGCGCAATGGAGAGGGCTATGCTTGGAGTTTTCCCTAAGTTATCGAATCAAAAATGAAGAGATCAGGAGAACCATGGTAACCGACATAGCCCGAAGAATTACCAATCTTAAGTGGCAGTGGGCGGTGCTTGGGGGAGGCCTATGTCCAGCAGTGGACGTCTTTCGGCTGAAATGATGAACTGATGAAGCAATAGATTAGCGATATTCTCCAAAATGATTAAGATTGAGATTGATAGTGTGTTACGAAAAAGGGTGCTGTTCAATATTTTTTTTCAGTCGTGCCAATTAGAAAACATTGACATAATTATTATAAATGTTTCAAAATATCACCTGTTATATTTTATGTTGATGACAGAATAGACCCCCAAACCACGTCAGCAATTTTTTCGTTACTTTAGTTGCGTGCTACCCGTGAGAAATCTTTTCAGTTTAGAGATTTATTTTTCAGCATTTAATATTTTTTCCTGTTTTGAACATAAAAACTGTTGGCTTTTCTTTTGTAGATTTTTCATTAAAGTACATTTTTATTTATACTTTTTAAGAATGTTTTTTTTGTTGTTTATTTTTGAAGTAATTCAATTTACCATCCTACTATGTATAGTAATAATCCTACTAACCTAACCTATCCTACTAAAGCGACCCCACGGACCCTATCTTCCGGGAGAAGTCTTGTTCCTCGCCTCTGGCTTGCATTTATTGGCTGGCTGGAGTGAACAATGACGGGGAACAGAGCTCCCACCTCATTCTTGCAAACGTGCTTGGAGGAAGCAAGTATTCAAGTAAGATGCTGGTAGGGATCTTGACCGTACTTTCGGGATTGTCCTGATAGCCGTAGAATACCTCTCCACTCCGCCTCTGTACATTTTTGTGTTTGAAGTATTAAATAAATAAATACCTCTCCACTCGTCATAAGCACCTCAGGACATGTTGCCCCCTTGTCGCTACGATACTACGTGCTAGCGACCGTTTTCGGGGGCCCATTATTAAGTGTGCAAGTCACCACCTGCCATTTTATCTGTGTAATTTATATAAAACATTGCTCAGCAGGGTCTATAGACTTTCCATAGTCCTAAATAACCAGTTCACTTTAGCCACCCAAACCCATAATACAATATCATTGTTTCCATATCCTGCAATACTCCTACACCAACCGGGGGTTGTCCTTGGGTTCACTTGCATAGTACGAACAGGGATAATTGTCGGTTGGTACCCGCGTGCCCACTATGGCCACTCAAATGAAGTTCTTATGTTTGAGTTCCGCTAAAACATTTAACGCTACCGTTTTATCGAGAAGTAAAAAGGCAGCATTATACCTCACCCCTAACGTTACCAGTTGTGCTCGCTCTGACACCCTTTGTGTATTTGACGATCGGCGAACGGTAAAGGTTAACATTTTTTTTAGGTTTCCCTTTGTCGAGCTCACGGCACTTACAGAGAGATTTTCCTAGTGCCTATAAATATCGGGCCTTGGCTTTAAGCCTTGAGGAATATTCGGGTTTTGGCTCTTCATTTATTTTGTTTGATATTGACAGCTTTTTGCTTTTTCTTTTGAGCAATAGTCTTTATTATTTATTTATTTAGCTTTTTATTCCCTTTTTTGGCGGCACATATACGGGGGTCTATGTGGACGTTTAATTTAATTGTATTGAAAGATCATAATTTGAAGACTTATATCCTAGTTTCCATTTCTGTTTGTGTCTAGTTGTTGGGTGGTTTTCTCATGAATTCGTCCTTAGTTTAAGTTATTGACAATAGTATTTTAAGTGCAAACTTCTTACTAACAATTTATGGATCTTTTAGTTGACCAAAATAAAAATAAAATATTTCATATATAATTTGAGGTTTTCCATTGATGCAATAGTATACAGAAAATGTTGTGGTTTGTTCTCTTTGAATGAAAATACCGTCTGGAAACTTTGAAATGAAATGAAGTTGTTTATTCCGTAATAAAATTGGGCACGTTTCCTGTTGACAGCGATGCGGGCGAATTTTTTGATGCCCTTTGATTATTTCCCCTCCCTTCTTATATACTTGTACATATTATTATTTAAGACAGCTTTTTAAATTCCGTAATAGAATATCGTAATCACTTTTTCACGTCATATCCTTACTAGTATGCCTTCATAGCCTTATAAGCTAGCGCAGCATTGCTTGTCCCTTATTTGTATAAGGCGGGATATTTGCCGTGCAGTGAAAATTTACAGGATGTTAATAATGCGGGACTTACGAACATATTATAATGTTTATGTACTTATACACGTATATATCACTGTTCTCGAAACTCTCAAATCAGTTCATTTGGGACTATGAAGGCCATCCAATTAGAGAGTTTAGAGAAAAGTAATATTTGGGGACGAATTCAGGGAAACTTTTAAAAATACAAAAAAATTGGGTTTTCTCTTTTACCATGAATTTTCGCCTAGGCTTTATGGGGTGCTTAATCGGGGCAAATGGGTCACACTATTACGTCCTGGAAGGAATACGTCACTAGTCACCCTGTATATAATTACACTCACGAGCGTACGTACATGAAATAAGAAAACATGAACCAATTCCAACTATCACTATACCTACCTAGAAAAGCCAGAAAACAAACACATCTCTAGTGTTTTTCACATAATGTCACGTTACGTCAATATTTGTTCTGTTGCCGACGTGCTACCAAGTTTCGACGTTAAGGTAAGTGCTTGGCATTGAGGTTAGGGTCGTCACATTCGATTCACATAACACATAATCAGCCTATAGTGTTTCCACTGCTGGGACACAGGCCTCCTCTTGGTGAGAGGGAGTGGGCCGTAATCCAGTTCGCGGGCCCAGTGCGTGTTGGCAGATGTCACGTGTCTTCGAATTTTTGGTTCTGGGACATGCCGGTTTCCTCACGATGTTTTCCTTCACCGTTTTGAGAGCAGTGGTGTTGAAATAATTTACAAGCGCTTGTCTGGGTTCGAACCTACGACCTACACCTCGTAAGTCGCGGCCGTTACCACTTGGCCACCACTGCTCTCACATTCGATTCGGCAGTATTTATTAAACAAAAAGCTATCATTCGGGTCGTGCCGATCGGCAAACTTCATTCGGCATCTACCTGCGCTGACTCATGTTCGGATCGGTACAATTCGAGTTAAGGCGAGTGGCTTTTTGCCGACTATAATCTACCTTGCCTCTTCCCAACTATGTTGGGGTCGGCTTCCAGTCTAACAGGATGCAGCTGGATACCAGTATTTTACATGGAGCGCCTATCTGACCTGCACAACCCAGTTACTGGGTAATAATACGATGCCCCTTGGAAAGACTTGTTGTCAGAATTTCAGGATTCTGACGACCCGTAACGACTGTCAAAGATTCAGGAATGACAGCCGGGACCAACGGCTTAACGTGCTATCCGAGGCACGGAGGGGTCTTGGAATGTAAAGATCACCTATCCACGGACCAACCGTGAAGCGTAGCTTAAACTGATCGATCGACCCGTGCGGCTGTTATTACTTAGCCCCCCTTTGCTGACCATACCTGTATCTACATATATTAGATTTTGCCGGCCGGCTGTGCCGAGTCATGCCATCTCGAGCAGGTGTATCACCCCTTATATAATCGTGTTATGTTTCGTAGTACGAAGGATCTTCGTCATGCGACGGTTGTGAAGATCACGTTTTGTTGACAGAATGTATGCTATAAATAGACTGTGTTGATCTTGTTCACTTGGTGGGAAGTGGGATGATGATAGTTTGTACCTTTTCCGTAGGCACGTGTGTCCTTGTAATTCATCGTCAACATCTGCCTAGACTTTTCTCACCTTGTTGGGGTTGGCTTCCAGTCTAACCGGATTCAGCTGAGTACCAGTATTTTACATGGAGCGTCTGCCTATCTGACCTCCACAACCCAGTTACTGGGTAATACGATAGGTACCCCTTGGTAAGACTGGTTGTTAGACTTTCGGGCTTCTGACGACCTGTAACAACAGTCAAAGATCCACTAATGACAGTCGGGACCTGTCGTTGTAATTATTGTAAGTATGTGTTAACTAAATGAATGATTGAAAAAGGGAAGAAAGAAAAATTACAATATATTGTAGGGACTTTTAATGAGGATTTTTTACTTTAAAGTGCAGAAATGTAATTATTTTCAGGCTACAAAATTATTTATTATATACGATACTTAAACACTGCTCTGTTAAATCAACAACAAATCAAGAAATAAACTCCAATGCCCACTGGAATTTACGATTCCCGTAATAAAACCTCGCGAGCCATCCAAAGGCCGAAAGTGTTTGCCCATAAAACTCCCCTTTTTTCCATCCGCTGGGCATTTCAGGCATCATAAAACGAATCTCCACTAACCGTACAGTTCACACCGTAAATACGAGATAATAATTTTGCTCGAAAACTGGTGAAGTCGTAAATGTTTCTCAAATTAAATCGAGTGCCCACAGTTAGGTCACAAAACAGATGGGTGCAGAAGGTCAGTCCTAAACAACGCACGCACACATAGACTCGCGTCTACTTACGCGACTGGTATTAGATTTTGGGTGATTGATATTAGCATTTGTTAAGTTGTGAGTTTAGTTCTGTAATGTAAAAGTATTAATAAGTTATTGTGGGTAAATTGATGTTGTTTATTATAAAGTATTGAAGGTAATTCAGTTGGTCTAAGATTTTAGACAGTCATTATACTATATATAATTTTTTTGTTATGTATTTTTGTGGTGCACAGACGCCAGCACATAAAGCTACCCAAAACTGTCAAATTTTCCCAATCAACTTTGAACCTTATGCTTTAGCGATAGAGTTGAAAATCTATTAAAGAAATTTGACAGATTGTAGTAGCTTGATGTGCTGGCGTCTGTACAATAAAGTATATATAAATATACTTGTGCCAGTACGTTGCTACGTGTATTATTTATTCCCGTATCCAGAGTGCTCCCCAAGCCAAGAATTGTTCAGTTCAAATAGCTACAAGTATCTTGCGCTCGAATGACGTTGTTAGCGTGGCGCTGTTGGTAAACATTTGTGCGATTGTTTTGTGAAATGTCAATGAAATGTATTGAATGAACAAGATGGCGGCGAAGTTCCGATTTTGGCTTCGCGCCAATATACGCTTGTACAGACGCCAGCACATCAAGCTACCCGAAACGGTTAAATTTTGCAAAGCAACTTTGAACCTTATGCTTTAGCGATAAAGTTAAAAATCAATTAAATAAATTTAATAGATTGTAGTAGCTTGATGTCCCTACAGTTATAGTTATGTGTCCAAACGACAATCCAAAAGTTTTTAACGATTGCTAATGTACAGCCCATTCACAGTTATTTTACCTCTGAATTTGCGTCACTGTTAAAATCAAAGTGATCTTTGTTCCCGATACAATAAGGTTGCTTTTGAGTTGCTGCCACGGACAAGTCTGTCAAAATCACGGTGATTTTTATTCTCGTTACAATAAGGTTGCTGTTGGGTTGCTGCTGTCAGAGGTTAAATAAATGTGAGGGGACTGTAAATGAGCTTTGTGATCGCCTTATTTACGCGTCTATGTGTGCGTGCGTTAGTTTTCGCTCGTTGTATGAAACCGACCTTCTGTACCTCTATTTTATATGGTTAGATGTTATTGCGTTACTACTAAGATTTATTTCAGCTTGTTTCGTGTGCGTTTTTATTAGATACATTGTTTGTTTCAACGAGTAATGGTTTCGATTGTTGTACTACTTGTGTATTCTGGAGAATAATTGCAAAGGGTCAACGCTTCTTCAAGGGCATAGTGAAAACTAGATTTTAGTTTGAGTATGCAACTTTGCTGTTATTCTTAACACTTCGCGGGACACAACGCCCCTCGACGACGTAATAAAAATAAAACTTATATTGTGTCTCGTTCAGTGTCCTTTAATGTGTTAGTCTCTTTTATGAATCCACTAGCTTTTGCCCGCGACTTCGTTCGCGTGGAATAGTGACTTCCGGCAGATTTTTGGTTTTACCCACATAGTTCCCGATCTCGCGGGATCTCTTCAAATATGAAATGTGGAACCCAACCAAATGCGTGTAACGAAACCATAGCGCGATCTATTTCGATCCCAACGCCATCTATTGAGCATAGTGACAACTCGGATTATTTATCTATACTCCGTTCGGGCATTTTCTTTGTACTAAAAGTTTTATTATATTGATATTATTTTTTTCATACCTTTTTACTATTTATTTACTTTTTTCCGATGAATTAAAACAATAACATGAACCGAACTCGTGTAACGATCGACACCATTGCGCGATCACCAACTCGACATATAGTACTAATAGAATTATCTATACTCCGTTAGAGCATTTTCTTTGTACTAAAAGTTGTATTATATTATATTTTCATACCTTTTTACTATTTATTTACATTTTTCCGATGAATTTTCAGTACTGAATTGATGCCGACTCTTGACCAATAGATGGCGCTGTATGTCCGGAATAAATTTTATTTTTTATTTTATTTTTTGTAATAAAAACTATCCTATGTCCTTTCTCAAGTTCCAAACTATGTCTGTACCAAATTTCACACAAATCGGTTCAGTAGTTTAGGCGTGAAGCAAAGACAGACAGACAGACAGACAGACAGACAGAAAGACAGACAGACAGAGTTACTTTCGCATTTATAATATTAGTTAGGATTTAAGCTCAAACCTATAGATAATTTTGTGTTTTTCGTTCTTAGATGTTTTGTAACTCAACAGAGCTTCAGCTACTCATAATATTACGCCAAAGTAGACCTTGCATACAGCCAAAGAATAAGTGAACATTTCTGCTAACTTCCCTAAAAGTATTTACACAGAAATGATGTTAAGAAGTCTAAAAGCCAGAGGTCTTTGTTTACATAACCCCATCAAATAAAATGTTGAATGTATAAAGTTACATTTGAACATTTGTTAGCTAATGTACACACTTATTTGGGGCTGGGAAACTCTTTAAGCACATAAATAAGCCCAGAATATGAGTATGTAGGTCTTAGATAAACTTAAAACGGAAGATTCGTTACTTGATCACAGCGTGCGGTCTTACTGAACCAAGTCCAATGGACTCAGTTGCACTCAGTCACATGCAGACCATCATCTAAACAGCGCATGTCGATACAGCTCAATAGTTTTAGTTTTTGTATATAAATACGCATCAAAAACCTGTGTCTTCCGTTTTTAAGTTTATCTAAGATACTCTTCGAAAAAAATAGCAGATACAAAATAAATTCTAAGTTAGACGAGAAAACAAACTTATTTCCACGTAAAAACTTTCATGAAAATACAGTATTTTCATGAAAGAATTCCTATTCTATTTTCCTGTTTCCTTATCTGATTAATGTGGTTGAGTAGACAGTTAAATCATGCCTCTGAGACTAGGAGGGTCCTTGCAAGGATCTTTAATCGTGATCGTGACTATTGCAACAGTTTGTATGGTGGCTGTAACTGATTGCATGATGCATATTTGTATGGACTAGTAATAAACTTAAATTTTTTGCGTCCTTTATTATTAAGAGGGGATTCAGAACAATGGGGGTGTTTTTTTAATTTGTTTGTCTCCAATTGATTTTATTTAAACTTACATAAATAATAATAGCCTTGCGTTTCGGAGACCTCTTTGGAGAAACCGAAGGTTTTGGCCGATAAAGATAAACAAATCAAGTATCTTAACTTTGCTCACGAAGTTGTCGACATGTGGGATGCGGACTCAGCGATCATTGTGCCGATAGTCGTGACAGCCAATGGATTAATAGCCAAGACTCTCGACCAACACATGAGGAGTCTCTCGTTGGGCAGCTGGATCAAGGGCTTGATAACTTGATTCAGAAAGCGGTGCTTCTGGACACGTTGTCAGGAGGTTCCTCTCTCTGGAGCCCTGGCCGCCGGAAGCTTGGACCCTGTTCCCGATAACGGTGGGCTACAATTTTTTATTTTATTTATTTAATGAAATAAAGGAACAACAATATTATTAAAAAAACATGAATAAAGGTAAATTATATTACAAATTAACTAATTAACTTATTATTTGAATATTTGACACCGGTATCGCGATTGTCTTGTGTTTCCGCAAAGGCTCCAGTTGACGAACAAGTCAGCTTACCACCCTCTCCGATCATGGGTCCATGGGTGGATGGGATCTCTTCCAAGTAACACCAGCTATTTTCTTAATATATCGTCCTCCCTTGATCTTAGACTTTGCCTCCCTTTCTTTATTTTTTTTTTCTTGGACACCATTCGTTTACGTTCTTAGCCCATTTATCTTTGTTACCTATGAAATATTGCGAAAATAAACAAAAAATTATGATGTAACATATAGCATAAGAAAACTAAAATGGAGGAGAGCAGGTCAATATTAACTTTATCAGAGTGTATAATAAGTAGATTTCAGAATCACTAGTACAATTGAAAAAGTCATAAGAATGTTTGAAATTGTAGCGCAAACTGATCTTTATTTGTTTAAATGTTTGGAAATTAAATCGCGAACCCAGTATATGTAGTTAAATCTAAGTTTTAGTAATAAAGTGCGTTTAGGTTTCTTTCTAAACAGCTTAGAGGGCTTAACATTTAAAATAGTGTTGCTAGTCTTTCATATTCGGATATAAAGTTATTTATTTCTTTACCCAACTATAAGGGACAAACTGTTTTTGTTAGGGTGGAGGTCAACAACCACGTTCAAGTTCATTGTCTGTTTATCTTTTATAGCCAAAATGACACAAAGTCCAATTGTTTTTAATTTGCGACCTCGTTATAATTACGTTAATGAGTTCGCACTTAATTGTCAAAGCCCTTTTGTCGGCGAGACACGGAAGTTGCATTAAAATTCTGCTAGAAAATCCATACTAATTATTATAACTGCGAAAGTGTGTCTGTCTGTCTGTTACCTCTTCACGCTTAAGCCGCTGAACGATTTAGATGAAATTTGGTACAGAGATAGTTTGAATCCCGGGAAAGGACATAGGACACTTTTTATCCCGATATTCCCACGGAATCGAAACTTATGCGGGTAAAATCGCGTTGCGCTGCTAGTTATAAATATGAAAGTTTGGATGTTTGTTTGTCAAACACTCTTAATCTAACGGCTGAATGGATAAAATTTATCACACGGGAGGACTATGAACTGCATTAAAACATTGAATACTTTTTATCCTGCGGGGTAATTACCCCGCCTACGCAATTGCGTAACACACTATCAATGGCTTTAATTTTGACAGTTCAACAACATTGCGTTATTTATGTACGTTGATGAGCAGCTAAAATCGAACACATGAAGCAATGGATTAGCAATATGCTGCAAAATTATTCAGATTGAGATTTATAGTGTGTTACGCAGTTAGGGTGCTGGTTCACAAAGCTGTTTCGTTAAGATACGAGTGAAACAAATAGTTTTTAGGCTTCTGGACTCAAAGAGTGCCAACGGGACTGTACCGGTCTTAGGTTCGAAGTGAAAAGAAAAGTGACGATTGCGTGAGGAAGATTAATAAAAACTTTTTTACAAAAAAAACAACCGACTTCAAAAAAACTACAAAGTGATAAATAACTTTAATTTCGGAACTCGGTGTCGTTGGTTCCGCATTTTAGTTTTTTGACACCGACTTCCGAAATTAAAGTTATTTATCACTTTGTAGTTTTTTTTGAAGTCGGTTGTTTTTTTTGTAAAAAAGTTTTTATTTTTCACTTTTTAGTTGTACCTACTCCACACAAATTCAAATAACACTAGTGCATTGAGGAATTGAAGACACCGACTAGAAGAATCATCAAAATTCGCATAGAAATGCCGGAGATGCAGTACATTTATGCAAATAACATCGTACATAAGAATAATTATATAATGTATTATTTACTAAAACCTTCCTGAAAGTATGTAGATTACATTAGTGAAAGAATTATCAAAATCGGTTCATTAGTTTTTGAGAAAATCGCGGACAAACAAACATACATACATACATACATACGGGTCGAATACAGAACCTCCTTTTTTGAAGTCGGTTAAAAATAATTTTAATTACGAAATAGCAGAAAAAGTATAATACCTTTTTTTACGACGATGTCAGCACACCAAAAAACAAAAGTTGTCATGTGACGGCCAAAAAAAAAAGTATTTTACATTCTATAAAAAAAAAGCCTTTATCAAAAGTTCCTACAGCAGTTGCGCCGCTTACAGGGACCCTTACCTACTATGCCTTCGCCACGTGCTATCTGAGTGTCTCTCTATCAGCAAACATGTTACTATATGGCCTCTAGTTTTTAGTACACTAGTAGTGTTTTTCACGAAGGCGGGTTTTGCGAAACTGCTGTAATGCACATGCCCAGACAAAGTATGTAATGTTTTTATTTAACGACCACTTAAGGTGTATAATAGATTATACACTGCAGGCTTACAGAGGCTGTAGACCGCGTATTAATAATCTCTTAACAACGCTCTTGGGAGAGATATTTCCGAAACTAGGTTGCATGCTCGCGTCATAACTGCTTAAGGTATTATGTTTATTAATGTTATGGGGAAACAATACTAATCCTTACTAAATGTATAATCAGTCTAAAATGTTCCCACAGCTGGTACACAGGCCTTTTCTCGGTGAGAGGGAGTGGGCCGTAAGCCACCACGGAGGACCAGTGCGGATTGGTAGATGTCGCATGTCTTCGAAATTTTGCTTCTAGGACATGCAGGTTGCCTCGCGATGTTTTCTTTGACCGTTTTGGGAGCAGTAGTGATGAAATAATGTACACAAAGTAAAGCGCCTGTCCGGGTTCGAACCTACGACCTACAACTCGTCGCTGTTTCCATTGAGCTACCACTGCTCTTACCTAAATGACTGTCTTACCATTTTCCAACAAGATATTCAATACTCATTCGTTTATTGCATTCCACAATATGTACGCACTACGTGGGTGGTAACTTATTGGGGGGTGTACAAGTGATTTAGGAGCTTTGCAGATGGATCAACTATTGCAGCAACTGGCAACTAGGTGTTTACATACATCTCGGGCTATTTGGTATCGACCGAACGTCAGTGGCAATAGGTACAGTATAAGATGGCCACTAATTCTATTGAACCTTCGCACTACGCTTAGCCAGCTCAAGGTCAAATTGTTAATACAGACGTGTACAACTGTACAGATAGCGCCTTCCACGAAGACGCGCCCCACTCTTCTTCCTAATCGCTTACAGTACAAGTGTGCAACATTCCGCTAGTCTTTTAGTTTTGTCGATACACAGTAATCACTTTTTAGTGGGTAATTAGTGTGTATCAAAAAACTAAAACACTAGCGAACTAGCGATAACCACTAGTGAATAGTAAGAAAAGTGGGGCGCGTCTTCGTGGATGGCACTATCTATAAGTAATATTTTAAGCCACTCATGTGTCACAAATTGCTGCTAACATGTGAACCCGCTTACTGTATTACCTGGACATTAGGTGATAAAACCCTGGTATCCTATACATTTTGATTCCCTTGAGTGTCGAAATATACGTTTTTTGCGGCATAAACGGCCATATCTTTTTTTTACGTTAACTTAGAAGTTTGATTTTTTCACAGCTTCAAGAGACCGCAGACCTGAATATATCGTTTTAATTTCAACTCGATACCTCCAAGCGTTCCCAAGGTAAAGGGTCTTCACAGAGAAACAGACGGACAACAAAGTGATCGTATAAGGGTTCCGTTTTATCCTTTTGAGGTACGGAACCCTAAAAACAATGCTGAAAATAGAGCACCACTTTCTGTCGGCACATATGATCGTTGCTTAACAAAATAAGTGTGAGTTTAAATAAGCAATACACTGCTTAGTTCAAATAGGGTAATAAAAATAACCATTAAACTGAACGAGCCAGCTATCTACTACACTCTTTAGTAATAAAATCGTTCAGAAGGCCGTTAAAAATGTTATAGAAATGTACATAATATTGTTTTTTTTTTACGCGGCATTTTCAAGTTTTCTTTATAAGCGTTTAATAGTCCTGAAAGATGTTGAGGCAGTTCTGCGTGTTACTGGCTGGATTTTTGGCAACAGTCTAGGTATGAAAACTTCTTTAGGCGCGTTGGGCATTTTTTGAGATGGGAAAAACCATTGAAGTCGCGACACTGTTACCGACACCACGCTACATTCGGATGTGTTCGGCTGTCCTCGGGATGTACTCGGTTTTAATGTACTTCCAATATGTCAGTGAGTGATGGCAAAGTATTCTGTTTGTGTTTTGTTTCTATGACGATTCAAAAATACACACGTAATTGTTCAAGTTTTCACTTCTGTCGGCACTGCCGGAGTGCCACTGTTTTTTTTAGCTTTAGTTTTTTTATGTTAAGATTTTTGAAAGAAAGAAAATAAATTTATTTCGACCCAGGCTAAGTAAGGTTAGGGATAGGTCCAGGTTAAGGATTTGATAAAGTCTAAGGGCGATTTTCACTAATGTAATTGAACGCAACCAGCACGTTTGATCCACATTCAAGAGCTCTCAGTGTCAATATTCCCCAACAGTGATGACACTGACAGCTCTTGAACAGGTTCAGATGTGCTGGTCGCGTTCAGTTTTTGGTAAAATTCGCTCTAAATGAAATTGCCTTTCTTTTGTGCAGTGATGTCAGTTGTTCCGTTCAAGCTTTCGATTCAAGATCAACAACTAAATACATTTTCACGTCTTAAACATAACCATAAGTAACATCAAACGAAAGTATTTCCGCCACAAACCAGTCAACAAAGCCTCTATCAAATTATGAGTGAATTTGTAACTCTAAACCTCAGTGGATTGCGTAACGTTTACCCCAACAGTTAGCGCTACATCGTATGTTTGCCTGGTACCCTTATCTCTGCGGTTACGCCCTTTTTGTCACAGCCTGGCTAAATGATCTCGTGATTTTCTTTGTATATTTGGGTTATGTACACATACATAATCAGCCTATAATGTTCCCATTGCTTGGACCTCTCTGTGAGAGGGAGTAGGCCGTAATCCACCACGTGGGCCCAGTACGGATTGGTAGATGTCACACAGGACTTCGAATTTTTGTTTCTAGGACATGCCAGTTTTCTCACGATATTTTCCTTCACCGTTTTGAGAGCAGTGGTGACGATATAATTAACACAAAGTAAAGCGCCTGCCTGGGTTCGAACCTAAGACCTAGAACTCGTAAGTCGCGGCCGATACAAAATCCATGCTTACAGGTTGCGCGCCAATGTCCCTGCCACCCTGTATTTTTATAATAACTATAAAACGTGCCACTTAAAAAGAATTTCAGCCAAAAATAACATCAAAAAGCAACAATGGTAGGGGAACAACACATTCTTTAATTATAAAGTACAGCAAAGAACACAGAGTTCTAAAAGTGAGGCTCAAATGCGATGCGTGTCTGGGGGCGAAAGTTCGCAAGTACCCGATTTAACATGCTCACAACTGCTTTTGTTACTTCAGACCATGTTTATAGGCTTTGTCTTCAAGAGATGGTGGGGAAAATTATGTTGCTGCGTACGATTGACTTTAGAATTAGAGTATGAATAGTCATAATAGGAAACTAACGATGTTTTACACGAAGAATTATAATTCAAGTCCTTTAAGGCATTTTCTCGTATCTGCACGAACACGACAATACATCCCAACTTACTTACTAATATTATTGATGCGAAAGTTCGTTTGTTTATTACGCTTTCACGCTAAAACGGTTGAACGGATTTGGATGAAATTTGATGAAAAAGGCTTATAGGTAGACCGTGATCTGGAGAAGGACATAGGTTACTTTTTACCCTAGGTACTTTTTTACATTATGTACTTTTTTACCCTAAGTACTTTTTTATCCTGGATCGCAGACGAAGTCGCGGGCAACAGCTAGTTAAAAATATTATCTACTCATTTTTCGGCTGGGAAGATGATGATGACGCAACTCAAAATAAGGTGATACGCCAAGCCTTATTTTAATGCAACCCATTTTGTTTTTGAAGTCGCCATATTTCTCTAGACATTGCCTTCTAAAAAGCTTTCGCAATTCAATCCTGAATACTTCGCAGACGAACAGTCTACCGTATATATTGGTGAGGATATGACACCTATTACCACTCACGGGAAAAAGGCCTATTGTTAGATGGGAACCACAGTGCGTGAGGAAAATGATAAAGATGGATCGTATCTAGTGTCCCTTAACACGTTTTGTTGGTTCGGTATTTTCATGACACGTTGTCAGGATTTTTTGACGAAGATTCTGTACACATTGGTGTAAGAAATTGCAGCTGCTGAGTTCGAGGGTTTGGGTGTTAACGTGAAAGAAAAAGAGAAAGCATTTTATGGCACATTTTAAAAATAGCACCGTTGTTTTTTGTAATTTTCTTATGACAGAAGGGTAACATCTATTCAACCACAAGCTTGTGCTATCTTGTAGTTTTTTCAAATATTACGTTGTAAATTAGGTTTACTATCCGTAGCTTTTTATCTCCTCGTCCGGACTTCCCCGGCCTTGATTACGTCCGGACTTTTCGAAATTTTTTTTATAAAAATAAAATAGTGAAGCATGTTCTGAATAAAGAAATATGAAGCAGAATATTAAGCTTTTTTTTTTTTGCAAATTTCTGGCTTTTTATCTGCACTTTTCAAACGAAACGGTAACCCTAGTTGTAATAGCTAATCCAGTTAATTTGTCCGCACGGCAGTTGCAAAATACTTTGAATCGAAACGCTACATCCTGTAATACGAGAAGCCATATTGATTTTTTTCGTTAAATCTCACATTTTGTGTTATCGGTTACAAACATGTTGTTATTTTCGCCAACCAATCACAACGTCTAACATGGCATCATCTGCCATCATCTGTCTAGCCTTTTCCCAACTATGTTGGGGTCGACTTCAAGTCTAACCGGATGCAGCTGAATACCAGTATTTTACATAGAGCGACTGCCTATCTGACCTCCACAACTCATTTACTGGGTAATACGATACCCCTTGGTAAGACTGGTTGTCAGACTTTCGAGCTTCTGACGACCCGTAACGACTGTCAAAGATCCACGAATGACCAACGGCTTAACGTGCTTTTCGAGGCACGGAGGGGGTTTTGGTATGTAAAAATGGTCACGCATCCACGGACCAACCGCTGCAAGCGTAGGTTAACCTGATCGATCGATCCGTGCGGCTGTTATTACTTAACCATGACAGCAAATTAGGATTAAAAAGTTGAGTATTCTATTACATTCTGACATTGAAGAATGCCACCACCCCCATTCCATTTTATGCTCCTTCCCACTTGTACCAGAAGGTATCTATTCACAGTCAACGTGATAAGGATTACAATACACAGAGATAGGACCTTATCATTCCTATCACGTTCGTCTATAGGCTGTTGTATTTTCACGGCACGTCGACCATACTTTTGACGTCGGTTGTAAACATGAGAAGGACGTTACGACTTGCGACGGTATGCTGTATCTTAATATAGGACTTTTATTGAGGGTATGAGGTATGCGGTTACGGTAGGAGGCATATTATTATTATTATTTTTACCCGTGAGAACCTGTAATTGGCTTTATGTCTCATATAATATTGTTATACTTCTGTTATAGCTGTTGGTTCTCCTATAAATAAAAAAATAAATATAATTTTTAATGATTTATTCTATAATTTTTTTTAAATCTTTTCTTTCTATGTTGAATATTAATGTGTGTAGAGAAGTTATTCCGGAAGTTTTATGCCTTCCGGACTAAATTCTCTAAATTATGGTGAAAACATCAAAAGTCGTTGCGGAGTTTAGAAGAACAACTTGGTCATATAATCAGATGCGAAAAGCGACTTTAATTTGCATATAATATGCATAGATATAGAAGCAAATCAAATCGAATGTTTTGTAGTCCCTAATATTTGTTGGGGTATGCTTTTGATTCAAATTCCGTTAATATTCAAAATTCCGTTAATATTCAGAGAGTCGTTCGATCTTTCTCTTAATTTTTTATTGTTTTACAACAAACGATTTGTACCCTACATTAACCATTACATTACAGGGGCTCGTGGCTAAATAATAACAGCCGCACAGGTCGATTGATCAGGTTAAGCTACACTTGCTACAGTTGGTCTGTGGATGAGTGATCTTTACATACCGAGACCCCTCCGTGTTTCGGAAAGCACGTTAAGCTGTTGGTCCCGGTTATCATTCGTGGATCTTTGACAGTCGTTACGGGTCGTCAGAAGCCTGGAAGTCTGACAACCAGTCTTACCAAGGGGTATCGTATTACCCAGTACTGGGTTGTGGAGGTCAGATAGGCAGTCGCTCCATGTAAAATACTGGTATTCAGCTGCATCCGGTTAGACTGGAAGCCGACCCCAACATAGTTGGGGAAAGGCTAGGCAGATGATTAACCATTACAAATTAATTAAAATACCCTTTATAATAATATCACACGAATCAGAATGTTTCATCCACTCAATTTGCATACACACTTTCTTTAATTGACAAGTTGTTTCATCAGCACAATTTATATCAACGAAATGAAACATTATTTTTAATTTATTTAACGAGCCTTTCGGGGAATTGATTTAAATTTTCCATAACGAAACGAGGCATGCAATCGTCGGCCATACTTGATATTCCTGTTTCGTTGAGCAATTTTAAATGAATCTCGTCTGCGCAATAGGAAAGCCTTCATTACAAAGATCCTTTTCAATTATGGACTTCCTTTTATTTCGTTATATCTACTTGAACATAATATTATTAATTAAAGCTTGTAGGTATAAGTACGAGTACCTACAATATAAATAGGAACGGACTCTACTGAAGGTTCCAAAGTCGTGGTCAATTTCGGGTGCTGACTCAATCTAGATTCCCATCGACACGCTAAAAAGAAGAACAGGACGCTATTTAAACAGTTTTCATGAAAATTAAATTTACACAATGATTGTATTAAAGGATAATTATGGTTTTGAAATGAAGCGTTATAAAAACTGCAAAGTACAACTGTAATAGAAAAATTATTCTGCGTTTCGTAGACGAGGTCTTGTAATTATTATTATATACACCTAGTCATATATATTAATTAAAGAACAATGACAGACAGACAGATTAATTGACTATAGAATAATTAAACAAAAAAAAAAAACAAGATTGGTTGAATATTATAATGGTACGTGTAGCGTAGTGCATGGCTACGCCGTAGCAGCGTAGCTACGCCGTAGCTACGTAGCTTTGCTCGTAGCGTTGCGTGAAGCTACGCGGATTTCTATAATTTTTTCTTTCTATTATTAAAGGCTTTATAGGTGCCGAGAGTGTGCATGATGAGGTATTATGGTGTACATAATATATAATTTTCTATTCTATGAATTCTTCCTTTAAATACACAACCTAAAGAATAGCATATCAACAAGACTTAAAAAATAGTCACAATAGCGTTTCCCTTTTACGTATTTACTGCAGGAAAACTTACTTATACAATTGACTTGTTTTGTTCAAGTCTCTTCACAAACAATTACATCATAATGTTACTTAAAACAAGCCTTAAAACTACGTGACATTGTGAGAGACTGGTGTCTGCACAAGGAACACCTGTATAGCAGATCATGGAGGGGATCCAGTATAGCGGATAATTGACAAATGCGTGCACTGACTGGCAGGACAACACCACACTGACACGACACTCAAATCTGTGTGGTTCTTTCCTCAAAATACCATTTCAGATATCAATCTTCGTTTCCTTCACATGATCTGACCTAGATTATGTTTGGACTTTAAAAGAGACTGTGACCTCTGAGTTTGTTTCGGCATTTCTTCTCAGAGTAGTCAGATAGGAAACGCCGACCTTATCTAGTGTTAAAAATATGATGATGCGTAAATGTGTTTGAACCAACCTTATTACAGAAATAAATTAATTTATCATTTCATCATATATAGCCTATAATGTTCACACTGCTGGGACATAGACCTCCTCTCTGTGAGAGGGAGTGGGCCGTAATCCACCACGCGAGCCCAGTGCGGGTTGGTAGATGTCACATATCTTCAAATTTTTGGTTCTAGGACATGCCGGTCCTCACGATGTTTTCCTTCACCGTTTTGAGAGCAGTGGTTATGAAATAATTTACACAAAGTAAAGCGCCTGTCTGGGCTTGAACCTACGACCTACAACTCATAAGTCGCGGCCGATACCACTGGGCCACCACAGCTCGCTGCATTTATCATTTACCAGACAGTAAACAAAGGTAAACCAGCTCTGTATTGTTCCAGGTATCTTATTATTCATACAAGAGCAGTATCGATTTACAGCGCCTCCGGGAGCGAACAGATGATAGCTACTATAGAATTACGGGCCGATCGAGTTGGGATTCTCTCAATTCCATGAATTGCATCGAATCGAATGAATACTCGATGTCTGAATCGAGATGGGTTCCTTGAACTGTATATTATGATAGTTGTACGGGAATTTCATGTAGGTGAGCCTATTTAATTTGGTGTTTTATTGGTTTCGAGATTAAGTTCTTTATGTTGGTAATGTTTTAATGAGATTTTGGCTTAAAAGGAACTTCAGTTTATTTTTTATTATTTTCTTATTTTGTAAGGGAAAAGAAAAGGTATTATAACTTTACAATAAACTTATATATAGGGTTGACTACCGAGATACTAATAGAAAAGTATTGAAGAAAAAGACATGTTGCGCCGACCGCAAATAAATTGAGATAGTGGCAGGAGGCATTGTCGTTGGAGACAGAAGATTAACTAATCTACGCTTCGCCGACGACATTGTCCTTTTCTCATCTTCGGCGGCTGAGTTGAGTCTTATGCTGGAACAAGTGCGCCACGCCAGCCTCGAGGTCGGACTCGAAATGAATACGACGAAAATGATGTTAATGACAAACAGCATGACATGCAAAGTGGACATTGGGGGTGTGGAGGTTGAATATGTCCATGAGTACGTATACCTCGGCAAAATAGTCTCTTTCCAGGTGAGGCAAGATAAAGAGGTGGCTCGACGCACCGAAAACGCCTGGAAGAGCCGATGAAACACCTAATGAAAGGATCACTTCCACTTTCCCTAAAAAAGAAACTCATGTGCATTCTTCCCACCCTCACCTACGGAGCGCAAACGTGGTCGTTAACGAAACGTCAAAAGTCCGCACTCGGAACAGTATACTTCGTTCCAAAACACAAATCGCAGACGTGGGCAACACAGCCGCCAAACTAAAGTGGAATTGGGCAGGCCACATCTGCCGCATGTCGCAACAGAATTGGGCAAAAGTAGCCACTGACTGGATTCCGAATAACAGGAATCGGCGACGCGGTAGGCCCAAAAAAAGATGGCATGACGAATTGGATGCCTATCTAAAGGATTGGCCAGATGTAGCAAAAGACAGGAAAAATGGAAAGACGGAAGGGAGGCCTTTGCCCTGCAGTGGGACATAACAGGCTCATAATTATAATAAATAATAAATGGCAGGAGATTCATAATGCCACTATATTTTCTCAAAGTTCGTACTCTACGTAATAACAATGTTTTCATTTATAGTGGATAGAGCATACCGTTTGTATTACCTTATTTTTTAAATTTCATATTTCGTTTAATGCATCTTAGAATTATTTATTTAAACTTCTCGCAAACAATAACGTACAAAGGCGGACTTAACGCCTTAGGCATTCTCTACCAGTCAACCAATAATTATAATAAAAAACCGTCTCAAACAATGCACCTGCCGTCTACGAAACATTATATTATATATATTTATTTGTAAACAAAAATAACAGTGTTTCGTGTTGTTCTTAAAAACATTACATAGGAGTATGAAGTTAATAAATTCAGCGTTGAATATGTTTTAAGGTATACGAACCATACAATCAATATGCACTAGATTCCATCACATTACACATATTTTTATTTTTCACTAGTCATTAATGTCTTTCCATCTCTTTCTGTCCAGAGCTGCCAAAGACCAATTTTTATTAAAGGAGTCCAGCTCATCCCGCCATCTCCGTCTGGGCCTGCCGCCGCGGTTTCGTTTGTCATTAAGCAGGACCCGCTAACATTTTACAATATTTGAGAGAAAAAAAATGTTGTTAACTAACTGAGCCGATTGTCCACATGTCCATTGCTTAGAAAACTTAAAATAAAAAATATTCTATGAAAACGAATGGCTCCTTCAATTTCAATTACATGCATGATGTATTAGTTTCATACTTACACAAGTTCAGCCTTAAACTTGCACAAGTCGTTGCCACTTGCAAGCGGTTATGCTGGGTAGTTTGAAAACATATTATAACTTAGTTTATTTCCTACGATAGGCGTCCTTCTTGCAGTTTTGAAACACTTTACGCATCTGAAGTTGAAAGTTAGTGCAGAGCAAAAAGTTTGTTATAATAAAGTTGCAATGTATCGAAGGTTTGAAGACTTGACGCTTAACAAAGTTAGTTATTCTTGAAATCTGTTTACTAGTAAGTATGAATGAATGCGTAAACGTCTCTTATTTTAACACGCTTTTTTATCATTACCTCCTTTATGTGAGCAGTGGGGTCGTGAGTTCGAACCCTTTTTTTTTGTGGGTTAGATATCATCAAATGACTCCTCCCGCTCTGGGTGGAGCGGAAGGGAGTGTCAGACTCTTACTGACTAAAACCCACCCGTGTTCCTTCCTTAGCCCTTTATGTTCCGGGGTAGCGGTAACCCTTTCGGACAATCCCGCTACCCCGGCAGGCTTCGGACCTAACGGGCCCCTTCCTCAATGCTGACATCTCTTTGAGGCGCGCGTGGAACACATACGCGTCGTCCGGCACGGGCCTGGTCCTGATCAGACGGTGACTTACCCATTACTCGCCGTCCGTAGGCCCACGCCTACGGTGGCCGGGAGTCGTCACGCGGCTCCCGACGCCCGGAGCGTCTCCCGCGGCGGCTGGGTCTTGAGGCTCTCTCTCTCAACCTTCCCGCCACCTCCTTCGCTAGCATGACTGCTTCGCAGAAGGAGGTGACTGCCTCCCACTCCCTCTCGCTCCGGACCATGGCATGAACCAGGGCCGGGCGAGAGAGGTCGCCGCCTCTGCCGATCGCCTCTACGAGGACACGGTAGTGTTCAGTGCATTAAAACAATCATCATCATCATCTGCCTAGCCTTTACCCAACTATATTGGCGTCGGATTTCAGTCTCAGCTGAACACCAATATTTTACATGGAGCACCAATATTTGAATCTGACCTCCACAACCCAGTTACTGGGTAATACGATACCCCATGGTAAGACTGGTTGTCAGACTTTCGGGCTTCTGGCGACCCGTCACGACTGTCAAAGATCCACGAATGACAGCCAGGACCAACGGCTTAACGTGCTTTATCTTGGTATGTAAAGATGGTCACCTATCCACGGACCAACAACAGCAAGCGTAGCTTAACCTGATCGATTGAACCGTGTGGCTGATATTACTTAGCCACAAGCCCCTCTTACACATTAAAACAATCACATATCCAAAACTACAGTGTTACTAACCATTGCCTCGCAGGACAATAATTACAGCTTTAATTGCATACATAATTATCAAGAGTCCATACTCAAACCCACAATTATTTCCTCATTACTGTATAATGACGTCACTCGACACAACATGGGCTGTCAGCGAACAAAAATAAAGCTTATTACCGACAGTTGTGAAGCACCCACACTCACATTTGTTGAACAAATTAGTTAGGACTCTTTTAACGAGCAGACGATGCTTGTGGCGGCCACAAAATACGCAGCCCTACCATGTGTACCATGCCTATTTTTATTACTACTTGGTTTTATGTGTAAGGAACTATTTGAAAATAAAATGATAAGAACAATACCTACAATCTAAACTAAATAGATATTCCTATTCACCCACGTAGGCACTGACAGGTGGATTCCTAATATCCTGATTACACCTACCGAGTAGAGCGGCGAGAGAGTAAAATGTTCGAAGTAAAATGTATGAACGCTCGGCCGAGGGCACTTTCTCGCCATTGTACTCGGCAGGTGTAATCAGGGTATTAGCGCTTAGAGCCTAGTGAGTCACCTTGTGAGTAGCGAAGTAACACGAACGCTCTAGAATTTATTTATAGCAGCCTAGTGAGTATAGAGGGATGTTAAGTCACTAGGCCCTAGGCGCTAAGCAAGCCACCAGTCAGTGCGTACGTAGCCTAGGCGCTAAGCAAGCCACCAGTCAGTGCGTACGTAGCCTAGGCGCTAAGCAAGCCACCAGTCAGTGCGTACGTAGCCTAGGCGCTAAGCAAGCCACCAGTCAGTGCGTACGTAGCCTAGGCCCTAAGCAAGCCACCAGTCAGTGCGTACGTAGCCTAGGCGCTAAGCAAGCCACCAGTCAGTGCGTACGTAGCCTAGGCGCTAAGCAAGCCACCAGTCAGTGCGTACGTAGCCTAGGCGCTAAGCAAGCCACCAGTCAGTGCGTACGTGCCTTTGGGAATTGTGTTACACAGTAACTAGGTTGTGGAGTTCAGAGACCCATAATTCTTCCAATAAATCCAATAAATACTCTTTATTTTACACTGCAAGGAATGAAATCATGATAAAACATACAACAGTACGATACAAATGATTTTATTATCGCTAAAAGCAATGAAAGGTGAGTTTTTTTTTTCGAAAGATAATGTACTTATGTGGCGGGTTTTGTTCTGAAAAACGACAAAAACAAAAAAAAAAAGCAAAAAAAAGAAAGATTGACGGAATACAATGTGATTAAATTACAAATCTGATATTTTGAAGATCGGGAAAATACCTGAAAAAAATAAATGGCCGTGTAATTTTATTTCAAGAACAGCCATTTACTTCTTAGGATATTCAGAAAGCTCCGTTTTTCCTTTCAGTTTTATCACTCACTTGGTGCGTCTCGCGGTTTCACCCGCATAAGTCCCGATCCCACGGGAACATCGAGATAAAAAGTATATTATGTCCTAATCCAGGTCATGGTCTAGCCATGTGCCAACTTCATCCAAATCCGTTAAGCCGTTTTAGCGTGAAAGTGCAACAAACAAACATACAAAAGAATCAAATTTTTTCTCTTTATAATGTTAGTATAGATTAACAGATTGTATTTCTAGAACCCTTCTAACAGGTTGCGATATTTTTAAAATAGACAAAAAAAAAACAGAAATACGCTTTTGAAAGAAGAAAAATACGAAACTATTAAGATAATTAAAACGTTTTTGTTGTCCAACTCTTTTAGAACTGCATCAGAAACCTTTTTCTATTTTTCCTTTAAAAACGTTGACAAAGCAAGTATTCGAAGTCACATCACAAGCTGCATACCTACCCACATTCAATTGTTTTCAAATACCTATCTCGTTAAGCCAAACAAAGACCCACATTCCGGCGCACATTTGTACAAACTACCCTACAGAAATCTTAACTCAGTGTGGAATGGTTAACTCGAAACAAAACTACTTGTAACACATGCTTCTGGAACTTTGATAATGGTACCGACACGCTAGATGTACATACCTATGTGTGTACAGTCAGCAAAAGAGTTAAGTATGCAGGATCGTCGGATATAGTTGAAGTTTAGTAAGAAACCGATGGATGTTCTCGAATAAAATTTAATTTTATTAATAGAAAACAAACAGCTCTTTTATCAAATTAAATTTCAGTCGACAACATCCATCAGTTTCTTACTAAACATCAACTATATCCGATGATCCTGCATACTTATTTCTTTTGTTGACTGTACCTAATGTCTATGCATTGGTATTGGTAAGGAATGCGGTGGTTAATATCGGTCTGAAGTTGTAGAGATAATCTTGAAATTATAAACTAAAGCATTTTTTTTCTTTACGTTTTGTGGTAAATTCTTTAGTCAACGTAGTGATACGTAGATTATTATATTATCTGTGGTAATGATTAACAGAGAGAATGTCATGCAT
Source organism: Hydraecia micacea (assembly GCA_914767645.1). Lineage (NCBI taxonomy): Eukaryota > Metazoa > Arthropoda > Insecta > Lepidoptera > Noctuidae > Hydraecia > Hydraecia micacea. The sequence goes on from OU611798.1 coordinate 6,613,290, forward strand.
AAAAAGGTATTGCCTGTTTAAGAAATACCTCCGACAAGCGCGGATTAGCCCAGATATGCGTCAAGACAGTGCGTAGGATGAGCTGCATCCGTGGTGCTAATATGTATTTTTTTTTTTTTTTATATATATGTCAGGTGCCTTAGCCTAAGGTATGTGACACATGCGTGGGTCACCATACAAAGCTCATGCCTCGTACTGTCTGGACGCACCTTTACAGAGCGTTAGTGATAGCGATACTATTCAAGAAATTCAGAGATTTAAAGAAAGATAAAATACATGCTTAGATGTTAGAAATTCAATAATATGCGCTTTGTATTTTTGTGTTCAAGGCAAATTTGTTTTAACACGATTTTATTATTATACATAGAAGCAATAAAAATTAATGTTATCAAGAAAATAAAATCACATACTTTTACAAAACCACCTAAATATGACGACATTAATTTACCACATCATGTGTCGTTATCGAAGCCACAAGTCTGCCTACCCCCAAGAGAACACACACGCTGTAAAAGTTATACGACGCTGAACTGTATAAAGAGAATCATATTACACATACTTATAAGAAGGATTATTAGGAAAGTTAGACATTGTAATTGTTTAATTGACGAAACTCGAGCTGATGGATAATATCTGTAAGGAACCCTTCCATAATAATAATTTTCATTTTGAGAAACTTTCTTTGCGTGTCTGTTTGTTTGTGTCGTTATTACGGCTGAACCGCTGTACCAATTTAGACGACACTTGGTGTAAAAGATAGCTTGAACTTTGAGGAAAAACATAGGCATGCTTTTTAACAAGCTTATCATATTAAGCTTTTGGCCGTGGCTTATCCGCGTAGATGTCGAAAAATATCCCATTATTCATTATATCCTATGTGTTAATCCAGTTTGTAAACTATCTGTGTGCCAAGTTTAATTAAAATCCGTTTAGCTGTTTATGCGCCAATCCGGAATATACATTCAGATAAACGGACAAACATTCTTCGACGATCACTTGCCTAGCCTTTTCCCAACTATGTTGGGGTCGGCTGCCAGTCTAATCGGATGCAGCTGAATACCATTATTTTACATGGAGCGACTGCCTATCTGACCTCTATAACCCAGTTACTGGGTAATACAATATCGCTTGGAAAGCACGACTTGTCAGACTTTCGGGCTTCTGACGACCCGTAACGACTGTCAAAGATCCACGAATGACAGCCGGGACCAACGGCTTAACGTGCTTTCCGAGGCACGGAGGGGTCTTGGTAAGTAAAGATGGTCACTCATCCATGGACCAACCGCGGTAAGCGTAGCTGATCGATCGAACCGTGCAGCTGTTATTTCTTAGCCACAAGGCCCGCAACATACGTCCAGAAACGGACAAAAATTTTTCGATATTATTTTATTATGTGTATAGAAGATAACAATACGTCTTTATCCCCCCAAGGGTTAGGCAGAGGTCTACCTACAGCACATCCTCACTTCGCAGCTATTTTAAGTGCCATGTAATAGGGTGCGAGCCTATCGCTATTAACAAGGCACAAATCCAAGCTCCGCGCTGCCACTGAGAAACTCTAGATGAAAAAATCAAATAACGCTTCGTCTGACACGGGTATCGAACCTCATGCCCATGCAGTAGCGCTGTGACCACTAAACCAACAAGGCAATAGGGAATAGCTTGAATAATAAAATTTAAGTAAAAACCTTCTTAAAAACAAGCTTTTAATGAATACAAAAGTACTAAATACAATTTACGTTAAGAAAGATCTTTAATTTTTTCTTAAAAGCTTGAGGCTTATCTTAAATTTTATAAGAAGGACGTTCACGCTTCAAGCTTTTAAAACAATATTAAAGTTCTTTGTTAGACTAAGTTTTATTTAGTACTTCAAAAAATTGCATTGTCTTCGAAACAGAATCAACATGCAAAATTTCAACTCCGTAAGATAAGAGGAAATGGTTTTAATTCAGCTTGCAAGATTTAACCGATAAAGTCCTCCAGACCGTATTTAGGCCACAGCGGCCAATCTCAACGGAGACTAGCCTTCGGCGCGGGACATATTATAATGCACAAGTGTGTGCGCAGACACAGGTGCACTTCCTCTCCCCTCACTCTCATAGTCAGATGGGACTGCTATCCAACACAACCGGAGAGAGATCAGGCGCAGGACCAACGGCTTAAAGTGTTTTCCGAGGCACGGGGGCATCATACAGCCAACTTCCAAACTCCGGGCAGTTACTAAGAAATTCCTAATGGAAAAACTCAACAACACTAATGACCAATACTAATTAAATAACAAAGCAAGTTAAATAAAAGCTTGTAAAGCTAAGTAAGCTTTTATAAGGATGAAATGCGGTGTAATCCACGCGGACAAAGTCGCAGGCAAATCGCTAGTAAAGAGTTAATAAACAAGTCTTTGGTATGTAAAATTTTGATATTCTGTTCCATTATATGGAGGTTTCAGAACATTAATTCCCAGTTAGGAGAGGAGTCGACATTTATGGCTTAATTAGACATTCGGAATAGCTTTATCAAAGTTTCCTGAAGACTTCAACTTGTTTATATTGCTGTATTGTACTTATTTAAAGTTTTCTTGAGGATAATAGCGGTTTAAGCGTGGATTTTATGTGTAATTGGTTTGGATGAGGCTGAAAAAGAATCTGTTGTCTTAACTAAAGAGAAAAGATTTGATGTTTTGCAAGTTTGTTTGTTACCCTCTCGTGCTAAAACGGCTGAACGGATTTGATATATAAATAAACGGCTCTGGATTCAGTTACAAAAACCCTTTTTCTAAATTGAATTCATATTACTAAAGTTTAATAAAAACTAATTAGCAACAGAAACAACAAACATAATACACCATGAATCACAATTTTTTTATTTTTTAAAGAACCGATCGTAGCGCCCGCGCTCTTGAGCTGTCGACTGCAGAGCTCGGTTGTAACGCAAAGAGTTTAAAACGAATGAATAGAGCATACACAATTTGTAGTGCCTATGCACCGTGCATGCCACTTAAGTTACAGAGGACCCTACAGAGAACTAACTTGCTATCTGTAAATAGAAGAAAAAACTGGGGCAATGGTGTAGTTTATTTTTACTTTGAATACCTATGAGCGAAGATTCTACTTTATCCATTTGTTTTGTACAGACGCCAGCACATCAAACTACTACAATCAGTCAAATTTTTTAAATAGTTTTTCATCTTTATCGCTAAAGTATAAGGTTTAAAGTTCATTGGGAAAAGACAATTATGTGTAGCTTGATGTGCTGGTGTCTGGACGAGGTTTAAAAATACTGTTTCAATCTGAGGAAATGGTAATATTTTATAATAATGTTATTCCTCGTTGGTCTAGTGGTCGTAAGCGCATGCTGCGCATGAGTTTGGGCAAAGTGTTATTGCGTTTCTCCATAAGGAATTTCTCAGTAGCAACCTTGAGTCTAGATTCGTGTCCGGTTGATGGCAATAGGCTCGCCCCCTATTCCAAGGGACTTAAACATAACCGGCGAAGAGAGGGTGTATTATAGGCACATCTCTGCTACCCTTTGGCAATTATAGGCGTGGTGTCATGGTATGTTATGTAATACATGAGTAGGTATGAATGTTTGTTTGGTAATCACTAACGAAAAAACCGCTCGACGGATTTGGATGCAATTAGGCACAAATGTAGATTGATAATTCCCCTGGAATCTGGCCAACCAGTTTTTTTAATATGTAAATTCTATGGTTTATACGTTTTTACGTTTCGACCTTGTGAAGGCCGCAGGAACCCGTTAGATGCGAGGAGCACAGAACCGGTCGAAGTGGAGGTCCTTGGGGGAGGCCTATGTCATGATGATGATGATGATAGTTTATACTATACGAAGTGTCAGAGAAAACTAATGGTGAACAAAATACTATAAGAATTAGAAATATTCCAAAATAAAATTTGAAAAGAAAAATAAATTGCTCAATTACTACTACGAGTAACTCGTGTAAACCTAAAAACAGTAGGTCACCAATTTCAAGTAAGTAGCTATAATAACTTATTTGTTCAGAATTTCAATGTAATTAGCGTAATTATCGTGTTTATAAAACAAAGACCAAGATGGTGGCTATTATATTTAGGATAACCTTGACTGATTTTATTGAAGCCCATATAATCGTCTGGTCATTAAAGATTAAATCGAGGGTGAAGTTTGAAAGTGCCGTAAAATTATAATAAATTCTGTAAAGGAAGAATCGAGAATCGTAAAAGTGGAAGTAAAATCCTTTTGGAATCATATGGAACCTGATGGAAATGGACGTGGCAATCTTCTTATTCTTAGCGTGTCGATAGCAATCTAAATGGACTCGGCCCAGAATTCGGCTACTCACCAGCGTCCATCAGTTCCTGTAACGTGCAGCTGACAGGATACGCAAGACACGATATTAAGTGTCCCATCGGTTGTGGAACAGCACCTCATTTACACTCCAAGGCGGAGTCGTCTATGAATCTCCACCTGAACAGGTTTTCCTTGCTTCGACCAACCTGGGTCCGGAGTCTGTTTAAAGCTTACCCAAGGTAACTCATGTCCAGGTGGGAGGTCTTCAGCAGGTGGAACGAACGGATTAGGTAAGGAAGCACTGTCTCGCCACAGCTTCAGCCTTTCTTGAGATGATTCGCCAGTGAGTGGGACGACACACTTTAAAAAACTGTTTCGGCTTTTCAGCCTTTGTGGCACAAGGATATTGTCGTGCAAAGGGTGTCGTGTGTCGGAGACCATTTTGGCTCTTTCATGGCAATGGCAAAACGTGGCATGTGACACAGTCGCCACATATCAGAGGGGCAATTCCTGTATTTTTAAGAACGTTCGCATTCTAATCAGTCTGTCAAAAAGACAATCAATTTACCTACATTTTTGACATTGATTGACGCTGAGATAAGATCGCGACTTGAATTTGGACGTTTTTTAAGTACGAGAATTAGTCTTCTGCTGTAACCTGAAGGCCAATTTCTGTAATTAAAAACGTTCAAAATCTAGTTGCAATCTTATCTCAGCGTCAATCAATGTCAAAAATGTAGGGATTTTAGAGGTATTTTTGTAAGATTGAGACAGATCAGACTGTGAACGTTCTTAAAATTACAAGAATTGTCCCTCTAATATTTGCTTACTGGTCAGCCGTTCTTGCTTATGGACCACAGACGTTCTTGCTTATGTGTTGCCAAATAAGTTAAAACTATTTCAATCAATTAATTATTAGCAATGAGTAAAACTATGATTGTGTACTTGGTTCTGTATCAGGATTAGGAAATAATTTCTGGTTTAAGATATTCATTTCTCTGAAGAATACATTACTCTTTTATTAGAGAAATACAGGTTGTCTTAATATAATTTCAAAGGAAATATAATATATATCAGGCACATGACATGTAACAAATATATGTCACATATATCGTTCTTGACATGTGACAAATATTTGACAAGTCACAATCAGTTACACATTTCAGTCAATTATATTATTATTGAAAGAAAAGAAAGAAAGAGAATATTTTTGTTATATTTGGGACACGCACTGAAAATACAAACCGTAAAAAATTAGCGTTTAAAACTAACAAAGTTACATTTAAAACAACCAAAAAAAAAGAGACCTGCAGCTGTGGGCCAAAAAGGCTCGCTGGTGTTCTGATAGGGCCCGCTGTGATGCCACGGACACATCTATGGACATCTATAAATCCCACTAGGGGATTAAAAAATATAGCAATACAATATTCTTTAGAAAAAAAAACAAAAATTGAGCACGACTACGCATTTCGATCAGGTAATAATTAATTTCAAAGTATTTACCTACTTGTACTTGTAACTATAATTATTTGGCAGTATCACATACTCTGCATGCAAAGGCTAATTACCAGTTCCAAATCCTCTAAAAGCAACAGCAATGTTGCCAAAATCCCAACCAGCCAATATTGCCGCAGACATAAAAAGAGCCTTCAAGAATTAAGCTCCACCGTCAGCCGGTGGGCACATTTCAGCGCTCGAATAACTCTGCTCGGGAGGAATTTAGCAAATCTCCCTTCATAGGGATAATCTGGCGTCTAAAACATTGCGAATTTATAGAAATGGAGTGTTGATCAAATACTTTGCTCTGGCAATTTACGCTATTTTATGAGACAAGGCTGGTGTCACTTTTGTTTCAAGATTGTACTTTCGTGTGTATTTTTGCTATGATAAAGGCGAGTGGAGAAGGCGAGAACAGGGTGTTTTGGCGCAGCCTGGGAGAGGCCTATGTCAAGCAGTGGACTGCGATCGGCAGAGTTGATTGAAAGGCGAGTGGCAAGTGGAAAAAATGGGTGGTATTGGTTATTGCACAATGCTTTACACCTTCTTGGGCCTTAAATTGACGTTGTATGAGTCGTTCACGATAAAAAGCCTAGGTATAATCTATGAATAGTAATGCATACATCGCCCTAGAATGAAAAATCAAGAATCTGTTACGATTACCGAAACTGAAGGTTTGTGCGCCAATAGCCGTTGTCACCGTTCACCGTACACTGGCACTCCATTCGTGCATACTCCGTGTTTCCACCGTGCGGTGAGTTCTCGGCTTAATTATAGTATTTGGCGGAATTGCGTTAAATCCGCAACGTTTGTGCTAAGAGTTAGTGCGTGTTGTTACAACTTGTTTCACTGAACATCTGATTGACTTGTTTGTTTGTTGCTGGCTAGATACGAGATTTTCTTTTGTTTTTGTTCCTTTGTTTGAGGGGTAATTAAATCATTAGTTAAGACTGAGAGTTTACTCAACAGTATAGATGTTGGTTGTAAAGGAAGATGTTATGATCAAAGATCTTTTACGTAAAGAAAACTTCTTCTTAGCGTGTCGATGGCTTACTTTTTCCATTTTTCTATGCGTTTGGCGCCTTCAGTAGCGCGTATCAGTTCCTTTAGCGTGCAGACAACATGACACGCAGGACATGATACGATTTCACGTCATTATCATCATTTACTACACAACTACTGTTCTACTGTTGTTGTTGTGTCGTTGTCTACTGTTGTAGGTACTAGTATACAACCTGTGTCTATGTATATCTTTGGATCAATAACCTTATTTTTGTTTTATTTTTTTGTTTATAACATATATCGGGACCATGGGGTCCCAGTCCTTTGGAAGGCATACGAGGGGCCGAAGCCAACTCGCAGAGGCCCATTAAACGTTTTCAATGAAATGAGGCACCAAACGACGATTATCCCTGTTCGTACTATGCAAGTGCACCCATTTTTTTTTTAACGTGGAGAAATGCTCATGCATTCTGCACTATCACGGGGAGATAGTGCAGTTATGTGGGACTCTAACCCACTAAAACTCCACGGTGTCCTCCTCTGCCGCTTACGGCGGGAACACGGGCACGCGTTTGCACTCATCCGTGAACCCGCCGCGGCTGTCCGTCACCGGACCCCCCTCTGGGAAGTATTCCCCATCATCGGCGCACCAGAACACAGCACGCCGTGACCACCTCTGGGACCAAACCAGCACATGGGTGCCAGGCGACCCCGTATCTGGGCACCCTTGGTCCCCCTTTGACGGGTCAGGTAATTGGCCCCGCCACCTGCCAATTTTCGGCCGCAGAGGATAGGGAGAGCGGCCAACGTCATACCAACACTCCTCCTCCCCTGCGGCCCCACCGCGTCCGCCATCAGACGGTGGCGACCCCGTCAAGGCCGCGGAAGGTAGGGAGAGCGGCGCACCGCAATACCGGCACTCCTCTCCCGCTGCGGCCTCCAACCCTCAGCCGCGACGCCTCCCACACGACATCGCGGCCCGCCTCAGTTGCGATGTCGCCCAAGCGGCACCGCAACCTACTTGTTGGCCGCTACGCCGTCGGCTTACAGGCAAAAGCCCTGACGAGCGGCCCCTCCTCGGGTTCCTCTTCGCTTCACCGTGGGGGTCCAAGCCACGGCTACTGAGCCCCCCGCCTCGACAATGCGGGAACCCACCGGGGGGGATGCAAGTACACCCAAGGACAACCCTCGGTTGGCGTAGGACTATTGCAAGACATGGAAACAAAAATATTGGATTATGGGTTTTGGTGGCTATAGTGAACTGGTTATCTAGGACTATGGAAAAACTATAGAGGCCCTGCTTGACCGATGTTCTATATAAATTACAAAGATAAAATGGCGGGGGGTGACTTGCACACTCAATAATGGGCCCCCGAAAACGGTCGTTAGCACATAGTGTCGTAGCGACAAGGGGGCAACATGTCCTGAGGTGCTTATGAGGAGTGGACAGGTACTCTACGGCTATCAGGACAATCCCGGAAGTACGGTCAAGATCCCTACCAGCATCTTACTGGAATACTTCCTTCCTCCGAGCACGTTTGCTCTTGCGAATCTCGATTCAAGCTGGCCAATAAAGGCAAGAATGAGGTGGGAGCTCTGTTCCTCGTCATTGTTCACTCCAGCCGGCCAATAAAGGCAAGCCAGAGGTGAGGAGCAAGACTTCTCCCGGGAGATAGGGTTCGTGGGGTCGCTACTGCCCAACAGCTCGCCACATGCAGCCCTGCGGGTTTCTGTATCTCTCTTGGTCTGGTTCCTCACCCTAGACCTGCAAAGTACACCCTTCCGGCACAGGCCTAGAGGTCTGAGCCCGCAAGCCCCACCACGACGTCAACGTAGAGATACCGCGGTGTGGTTATTATTATCCAGGTTTTTCCCATGGTGGCAACAATGTTGTCCACCCATCTCACCGCCGGACGAGCGCCGACGTCGTCTTCCTTCTTCTTCGTCCTTGGGCGCCACTCGGTCACCACCTTACTCCAACTGTCATCACTGTGCCTTGCCAGTTGTCCTGCCTAACTCCATTTGCGTTTCATAATCTAATTCTTTTTCCGATATCGAAAACCTTCGAGCATCTACGGCGTATTGCAGTGAACCTAATTGTGGTAGTTGCATATTTTCAGTGTTTCTAAACTTTTGAATTAATGGGAACGCAAGTGTGCTTGAGGAGTGGTAGTACAACAGACAGAGCTCAAACTGATCCCTTACAAAATAATCGGCATAAAACGTTACAGGCCTCCTCTCTGTGAGAGGCAATGGACCGTATTCCACCACGCGGGCCCAGTGCGGGTTGTAACAGATCCAAGCCAACAGTTATTCCAAAATTGAAGCTTTACCAAACACGGATTCATATCCAGTATCCGTATCTGTATTTTCATAAAATTAATATTTATTAAAACGTTTTCCAATATTAAAACCCGAAATACCGCAAATGTATCCAACTGAACAATTTGAGCTACAATTCAGTAAAGATATAAAGCGGATTGCATTAATATTTTATCTTGTTCAAGTACATAATACCAATCGCAGTCTACATTGAGAAAACAAATTGAAATCCATTATTCTATAACGAGTGAGATTTTCTCCGGCTCTCGGAAACTCAATTGTTCAAGAATTCTTGTTACTATCCCGTAGTAACTCAAGCCTACACAGGTTGAGGGGAGATTGAAGGTATCGATTTGGTACTGAATTCTGAGTGAATCATTTTGAAAATGTATTTTGCAGGCAATCTGTTACTTAGCCGCGATTTCCGAGTTGCGCGCTGTACTTTGTGTAAATTATTTCAACACCACTACTCTCAAAACGGTGAAGGAAAACCGGCATGTCCTAGAACCAAAAATTCGAAGACATGTGGCATCTACCAACCCGCACTGGGCCCGTGTGGTGGATTACGGCCCACGCAGAGAGGAGGCTTGTGTCAGACAAACCACTTTTCTGTGAGAGGGAAATCAGCCTATGATGTTCCCACTGCTGGGACATAGACTGTATCCCAGCAGTGGGAACATTATTGATTATGCTGTTACTTGAGTTTTATAATTCCTTTAGTACGCCCCGTTGCTGTTACGCAGACGAAGAAAAATGTTTTGTTTTTATGTTATTGTGAGGCAAATGTGAAGACGGCTACGGGTCCGGTCCTATTGTATTTTTGTGTGCTCTTGATTCTGTGGCAAATATTTTTTTTTTCTTTAATAAAACTTGTCGGTTTTGTTAAATAGCCGACAGGTTACCGGTGACAATACAACAGTCCGACAATGTTGCAACTTTTTACAGGTTTTCTGTAAAGTACCTGCTATGAAAATATCAATTTAGTAAATTTTTTGTCAGTTAGATTAAATATGGCGTTGATAATTACCCCCTTAACGTATTATATCAGATGAATATTTACACACCGATTTCTCTTTTTCAGTCGTCAGTAATTTGACTTTCGATAGAAGAAGACAAAGCGTTGTATAACTATACAGACGCTATACAACGTTTATTAGTAAGGGGGTTAGTGTTGACCGACCCCTATGTACATTTGTAGTAGACATAGACACAGATTATGGGCCGCCATTCCAAAGTTCCATATGACTGTAATTACCTACACAAACTACACTCATACACGCTATCTTAAAGCCGACACAAAACAAAGTTTCTTGGTGGCACAAATATACATATGTAGTGTACTACTTCATTGTAAGAGTTCCTTCACAAACAGCTCCTCTACTAATACATAACATTACGCCTGTATTTCTTAAAGGGTTAGGCAGAGGTGTACCCGTCTATAAGTAAACCAGCATTTTGCTAAATACGAGTATGTTTAAGTCCCATGTAATACACTAGCTACTAGTACCTAGTGTATCCAATGTCGCCAAAATTTTATATATTAATCAAATTATAGCTGGAAAGGTTGTTTTCAATCCATAAATATTTCTTAGATATACGAAGATGTTCCAACTTAGGAACTTATCGAAGTTAGGAAAGTTCGTCAAACTCCAGATTCTCATTTACGGGGATAAGTGGAAAAAGGCCGCTTATTAACAAAGTTTGCTTTGAATTTATGTGCTTGTTGAAATATTTATTGGGCTCTTTGGATATTGTCAAGGATGAAATGCTTGGCATAAATATATATTTATGAATATGGGTCATGAGCATAAATATATAACTATGAACAGCTCGGCAATAATATCTGATTGTATGATTCATTCATTATATGACGGCAAATACTTAACATAATCAGCCTATAATGTTCCCACTGCTGGGACACAGGCCACCTCTCTGTGAGAGGGAGTGGGCCGCGGGCCCAGTGCGGGTTGGTAGATGTCACATGTCTTCGAATTTTTGGTTCTAGAACATGCCGATTTCCTCACGATGTTTTCCTTCATCGTTTTGAGAGCAGTGGTTATGAAATAATTTACATAAAGTAAAGCGCCTGTCTGGGTTCGAACCTACGACCTACAACTGTTAAGTCGCGGCTTTTACCACTGGGCCACAACTGCTCTACGGCAAATATATGTAATAATTTTTGGAAGGCATATACAAGTGGCAGCATATATGTGACATCGAAGGGACACCAAATTAAAACTATCTGGCGAGACAAGCGAAATGACATGAAATTAAATATTATTGCCGAGCTGGGGCCCTACCACCACCTCTTATAGCAGTATTATTTTAATCTTACTTCAATGTGGAAAAGAGATGGAGCTATATTTCTATATAGCTCCATCTCTCATCCACATTGAAGTAAGATTAAAATAATACTGCTACAAGAGGTGGTGGTAGGGCATAATAATACACAGGGTGACAGGGACTGCATTTATGCTTGTGAATGTAATTATGCCTTGCAAATTATACATACTTTATGAGTTTCTTTTCTTTCTTTTCATCCTTGAAAACAAGATTAATTAAAATTACAGCTAGCGCCATCCACGAAGACGCGCCCCACTCTTCTTCCTAATCGCTTACAGTACAAGTGTGTAACATTCCGTTAGTGTTTTAGCTTTGTCGATACACAGTAATTACTTATTAGTGGGTAATTAGTGTGTATCAAAAAACTAAAATACTAGCAACCACCAGCGATTAGTAAGATGGGTGGGGCGCGTCTTCGTGGATGGCACTATCTACGAGTATATCAGTGGTATAAGGGCTAGTAAAATAACGTCATAGTGATGGTTATAATTCTAGAATAAAATTCTTTTTATTACTGTTTTTAAATAAAAATCTTCTGTGAGCTTAGAGAATTTGTATTTACGAACATTTTAGTTTGCGTTATAATCAATATTTATTCCGGTCTGATCCTCTGAATCCCCTCCACCCCCCGTGGATCCTCTGCTAGTTCTTCTTCTGTTTTAATCTCTGTCTTATCCACTAATTTATCTACGTTACTCTTTTTGACAGGTAGGTAAGTGAAGTCAAGAGAAGTTAAACATGTGCTTCAGTTGTTTTTGAAACTATTAGTATAGCCCCGATAAAATTAACTCAAATAAAATAAAGCCTGTATAATCCCCAAACAACGCATATTATATATCGCATCATCTTTTCGCTTTTTATTTTGTACAAAAGATCTATACAAAATCAACCCTGATATTAAAGCTTCCGTTCTCCGGCCAATCTTTATCTTTTGCAGCAAAAAGGCGACCCTGGCCCGAATCTAGTCTAAGCTGCATAGCATATATATATACATACACATACGTATATAGACACCAGTACTTTACATAAACAGGTCAGGTCGGCTCATATGCAGCTAACATTAGCATAGCTAATTCTATACGAACTTGTTTTATGTAGCCCTCTTAGGAATTGCATCGCTCGCTTTTTGTAGTCATGCCTGGTTTTTAGAAGTTTTATACATTTTTTGTGTTATTTTTAACCGACTTCAAAAAGGGGATGTGTTGACGTACTTCACGTGTACTTTAATTTTGTATTTTCACCGATTTTTAACAGAGAATTTTGGCGATAGTCAGCGATGCGGACGTCTTTTTGATGCCCTTTGATTATTTCCTCTGCTTTTTTATATACTTGTACATATAATTATTATTTTAAGACTACCAGCTTTTTAAATTATGTATACTAACCATTTATTCATAAATATGTATTGCTAATTTGATATAATTATGTTAGTAATCAAATCCCCGTTCTAATTATTCTACTGTTTGTTATGATTTTGGTACAATACTCACAACAAACAGACATGAGATTTCATAGCTAGTTTAGTAATCAGAGACTATCAGGCTTTCAGTATTCAGTTAATTAGTCCGGTTTGCCGAGTTTCTAGACCCAAATTTCAGTGCGGCTACAACGAGAACATGATAATAATGTTACGACTAGCTGTTACAACTAACTACTCTACTCACAAACAAAAGTTATTTTAACCATATTCCAGCATCTCAATTGCGTAACACATTTTCAATCAAATTCCGAAGGATTTTGAAGGGAATTGCTAATCCATTGCTTCATATGTTTGAAAAATTCGTCTGCTCAACAAGTAAATGACGCAACGAATGTTGTTGAACTGTCAAAATGAAACAAAAAACCATTGCCATTGTAAGTACAGACGCCAGCGCACAAAAGTCCAGTTCACGCTACATTTTCAAACATTTTTAGAACTTTTTAAATAGTGCTACTTTGAAATCAACTTAATTCCTACTAAAATAAAAAATAAAGTTGATATTTGATTAACTTGAAATAACAACAAATTTGAATAGACCTTATATTAGACTCGTATAGATCAAGGTGTCAAAAACACTCCGTATTTAGACAGCCGTTTACCGCTTTCTTACGAAACCAAAGCTAGATTGAGTAACAAACAGTTAACTAATTAACTAAAACATAGTAAGAACAAAAAGTAGGTTTTAAACAAACTTGCGAATAAACGGTTTGTTTGGGTAAAGCCGTTGGTATATCTTAAGTAACAAATGTTTGTTCTACTCCCTGGGCTAGGATTATGATCCGGATTTATTATGAGGGAATCAGAGTTCTGACTTTGTACGACAAGTCCTGGGTTACCAACTTTTTGTTAGAAGACAGGGCTATGAAAACAGCGATGGCTTATGACTACTTTTTTAAAATGGCTATTCCATCTTCATGTATAATTTGTATATGGATATAGTGAGGTTAGTCTATTATATCCAGTAACTGGGTTGTGGAGATAAGATGCAGTTACTATATGTAAGATACTGGTATTCAGCTGCATCTGGTTAGACTGGAAGCCGACCCCAACATAGTTGGGAAAAGGCTAGGCAGGTTGATAGTTTGTTCATTCTTTATCCATCAATATAGATAGTGCCATCCACGAAGACGCGCCCCACTCTTCTTACTAATCGCTAGTGGTTATCGCTAGTTAATTCCGCTAGTGTTTTAGTTTTTTGATAGACACTAAGTACCCACTAATAAATAAGTAATTACTGTGTATCGAAAAAACTAAAACACTAGCGGAATGTTGCACACTGGTACTGTATGCGATTAGGAAGAAGAGTGGGGCGCGTCTTCGTGGATGGCGCTATCTGTAATGAGGTAAAAAAGTATCTAAATATATTTATTGAATGAAAAATATTTATTGACGATTGTATTTATTTATTGATTGAATATTTATTGATTGTTTCTTTGTTTATTAAATCGAAGACTTCGAGACCCAACTAATCCAAGATACGAACTATCTTAGAGTATCTTGGATTAGTTGGGTCCCGAAGACTTCAAATGAACAAAAACAAAGACGCATTCCTAAATCAAGCGTCAAGCGCAAGCGAAATTTTCATCAATATTAAGTCATCATCTGCCTAGTCTTTTCCAGTCTAACCGAATGCAGCTGAATACCAGTATTTTACATAGAGCGACTGCCTATCTGACCTCCACAACCCAGTTACTGGCTAATACGATACCCCTTGGTAAGACTAGTTGTCAGATTTTTGGGCTTCTGACTACCCGTAACGACTGTCAAAGATCCACGAATGACTGTCGGGGCCAACGGCTTAACGTGCTTTCCGAGGCACGGCAGGGTCTCGGTATGTAAAGATGGCCACCCATCCACAGACCAATCGCGGCAAGCGTAGCTTAACCTGATCGATCTATCTGTGCGGCTGGTCAATATTAAGTATTGACGAATCTTTGACCCCTGAGACTGTTTCGCCATTTCATATCAGGGGTAGTCAGATAGGAAATGTCGACTCCATCTATAATTATAGCTTATTTTTAGGGTTCCGTACCCAAAGGGTGCCAACGGTACCCACTAAGGCTCCGCTGTCCATCGGTCGGTTCATCCGTCCGTCCATGTTTGTCAGAGGGCTGTGTCTTTTGAACCGTAGTAAGTTGTTCCTGACGTCACATCGGGCCACATACCATACCGCGATCACAGGCTTCCCTCCGCCTTTCACTCGTTCGCTGACAACTTGGGCGTGCGCACATAATCGGCAGTCTCTATAAATAAATTGTAATCATCATACAAAAATACAGTACTTGCAATATCGTAGTAGTTTTATTACCAAGTCAAGACGACCAGCAGCACACCTGGAGCTTGACACTCAACATGGTAGACACTTGAAATTTTGACAGAGTGTGTACAGACGCCAGCACATCAAGCTACCCGAAACTGTCAAATTTTCCCAATCAACTTTGAACCTTATGCTTTAGCGATAAAGTTGAAAATCTATTAATGAAATTTGACAGATTGTAGTAGGTTGATGTGCTGGCGTCTGTACCTAGTTACACACACAGTGTACAGTGTGGACTTTTGATGAAAAATTTAAAAATGAATTTAAAAGTGAAATTTAAAAATAATACCGCCCCCCCTTATCTCCAAAGTTTGAAAAGAAAAAAAATCTGAAATAATTCTATGTGGTAGAAGATTATTTAAAGATTACAGGGAAATAAAACGATGACTCTAAATAGATGAGTTTTTCAGAAATCATCAACAAAAGTTAAATTAGTTCCACTATCGGTCAAGAGATGGCGCTGACCTAAAACTGAAATATTCTGCACCGCAGCGCGCAGTGATAAAATAATCTGACGAATATAGGCCTCGCCGATGAATATTTAAAAACATACTATTATGATGGTACGGAACCCTCGGTGCGCGAGTCCGACTCGCTCTTGACCGGTTTTTCTTATGTGACGTTTAAAAGTGATGCCGATATCATATACAGAATAAACAATTTCATTTCATTTGTATAGAAGCTGATAAAGCCTATAAGCCCCCGATTATCACAAAATCTAGATAAATAATTCATAATTCATCTGTTGCACTCTACCCTAGAGGCCGCGATCGATGGAGGTAGCTCGATCTGGATTAAAATTCAGGGGCTTCCATTAGACTTCGCGCTTTGTTTGAGTGGGCATTAAAGTGCCGCCATTTTGATTCCAACTTTTTTTTATTTACCAAGTCGCTGCAAAGTTGCGCCGAGATTCTGATCAATCGCGGTTTATGTTCAAAATGCGGTGTTGGAGCGGTTTTTCATGTTTAGGTCGTTTTAAAATCTTTGTTTTTAAAAGTTTAGTCATTATGGTCGATAATTAGCTAAAGGGTGATTTGAAAGCGTATTTAAGTCTGTATTTTGTGGGTTAATTGTGGCAAAAGTTTTGGTGATTAGCTTTAGCTTCTGTATTATGTAAACATTTTACTTTACGATTATACTTTATTTTAAATTATTAATGAAACAGTAATTATTTAAAATTGAATCAATCTGTCTAGCCTTTTCCCAAAAATGTTGGGGTCGGCTTCCAGTCTGACCGGATGCAGCTGAATACCAATATTTTACATGGAGCGATTGCCTTTAGTCTCCACAACCCCGTTACTGGGTAACATGCAAGACTGGTAAGACTGGTTGTCAGACTTTGGACGTCTGACTACTCGTACCAACTGTCAAAGATCTACGAATGTCGATATGTAATGGATGGTTACCCATCCGTGAACCGACCGCGGCAAGCGCAGCTTAACCTTTGATCGACCCGTACGCTGTTATCATTTAACCACGAGCTGAGTCGAGCCATTTGTCATATTAATTACATCGTTATAATAGATCAAACAGATTAGCTTTAGGTATTGTACTTGATAGTCGATTTCTAATCTGGTTCTAAATCCAACTATCCATACTAATATTATAGATGCGAAAGTGTGTCTGTCCGTCTGTTACCTCTTCACGCTTAAACCGCTGAACCGATTTTGATGAAATTTGGTGTAGAGATAGTTTGAGTCCCGGGAAAGGACATAGGATAATTTTTATCCCGATATTCCCACGGGATCGAAACTTCCGCGGGTGAAACCGCGGGGCGCTGCTAGTATTTTATACTTCAGTAGATAATGATAACCACAAGATTGAATAAATCCCTTATCCATTATACGTACATACATCTAAAGAGCTTTCTAAGATTTAACACATATTATATAAACTTCTCATGTTTACTTCAAACATATCAAATCACTCAAATCCCGTCTGAGCACCTCAGGAATTTCTTTAGCTCAAGGCACCTGTATTAATTCTGTTATCATAAATGGCACTTGGAAGACATGCCAAATAATTATACGTACATTCAACAAAAGAGATAAGTATGCAGGATCGTCGGATATAGTTGAAGCTCAGTAAGAAATCAATGGATGTTGTCGACTGAAATTTAATTTGATAAATGAGCTGTTTGTTTTCTATTAATAAAATTTAATTTTATTCGAGAACATCTATCGGTTTCTTACTAAACTTCAACTATAGCCGACGATCCTGCATACTTATCTCTTTTGTTGACTGTACATGTAGTGTCATAATATTATAGAGGGTGCCATCGTCGACTCTCAAACTTTAGCGATGGTTTCTTCGTCTGATATAAAAAAAATCTGCTGTTTCATATAAAAGTGCCTACCCGTACTGAACAGCAATTATATTTTAAAATAGCCTACGAAAAATTTCATCACAGGGGGTTTAGAATCATGTAGGTACCTACTTAATCCATGGTTGTGCGTCGATGTCCCTGCCACCTTTTTTACTTGCGACTTTATAATTTACTAGCTGCACCCCGCGGTTTCACCCGCATAAGTTTCGATCCCGTGGGAATATCGGGATAAGAAGAAGCCTTGTTAATCCAGGGTGTCAGCTACCTCCATACAAAATTTTATCAAAATTGGTCTAGCCGTTTGAGCGTGAAGAAGTAACAAACATATAAAGACACACACTCAAAAACTTTCGCCTTTATAATATTAGTGTGACTTTATTATGTACTAGCAGCGCCCTACGGTTTCACCCGTATAAGTCTCGATCACGTGGGAATATCCTATGTCCTTTCCCGGGACTCAAAATATCTCTATACCAAATTTGATCTAAATCGGTTCAGCGGTTTAAGTGTGACGAGGTAACAGACAGACAGACAGACACACTTTCGCATTTATAATATTAAGTATGGATACCTCAATTTGCAGCAGACTCAAAACAGAATAAGCACTAACCTAAAAAACTTTTTGATTGTTGACTTGTCAATTAATATGACAAATGGCTCGGCTCGGCTCGTTGCTAAATGATAACAGCTCTCGGGTGGATCGAAGGTTAAGCTGCGTTTGCTGCGGTCGGTTCACGGATGGGTAACCATCCATTACATATTGAGACCCCTCTGTGCTTCGAAAAGCACGTTAAGCCCTTGGTCCCGGCTGCCATTCGTAGATCTTTGACAGTCGTTACGGGTAGTTAGACGGCCAAAAGTCTGAGAACCTGTCTTACCAAGGGGTACTACGTGTTGCCAAGTAACTGGGGTTGTGGAAGTCAGAAAGACAATCGCTCCATGCAAAATATTGGTATTTGGCTGCATCCGGTTAGACTGGAAGCCGACACCAACATAGTTGGGAAAAGGCTAGGCAGATTGATTGAATTAATATGACACACCACATAACACGATATTGACTGATTGATAAACAGATTTTTCCTAAAACTCAGCTCCAACGCATAAGGATAATCAGCCTTTAATGTTCCCACTGCTGGGACACAGGCCTACTCTCTATCAGAGAAAGTGGGCTATAATCCACCACATGGAACCAGTGCGGGTTGGTGAATGTCACGTCATGTCTTCGAATTTTTGTAGGTCATGCCGTGTCATATATATATATTATAAGTATATATTATAGTAAATAGTATGTATGTGAATATAACTTATTTATGTATTTGTGTACCTAGTTTCAATAGTTTTTTTTTATCCTTGTTCCTCTCAACCAAAGCACCTGCCATCTAATCTCTTCACCACCCTTGGTTGACTGGTAGAGAATGCCTAAGGCATTAAGTCCGCCTTTGTACCTTTTTTGTGCGAAAAGTTTAAATAAATTAACAAATGCCGGTTTCTTCATGATGTTTTTCTTTACCGTTTTGAGAGCAGTGGTCTCCAAGGAGATAAGATAAGATAAGATAAGATATATTTATTTGCTCAAACATGTGTATACATACAAAAATATAAATGCATGCAGGATAACATAAAAAATATCGGATCAGACATGTTTGCCACCTAGTTATGGCGTGCAAATATTATGAATAAATTATGATTTTGAATTATTAATTTCAAGTCAAAAAACATTAATGTTATGTGAATTAGTAAACAAAAAATAAATTATAAATGTCAATATTAGAAAAATAAATAAAAAATAATAATGCATCAAAATCTATGTCAATATAAATTCTTCTGTCAGAAATTCATTAATATTATAGTAAGCTTTACCAATTAGATATGACTTTAGTTGATTTCTCAAATGTACATTATTTAGCTCCCTCCAACTTTTGGGTAACTTATTATAAATAATGGGAGCCATGCAAAAAACACTTTTGCGCATAAGTGCCGTTCTACTACTATGCAGACAGAGCTGACTTTGATCACGCCTGTTTCTTGGAAATTTATCTGCCATTCGCGAAAATAAATTAAAATTACCTCTAACAAACATTACTGTTTCCAGAATATAAAGTGAAGCCAATGGCAAAATTTTATAACGAATAAAATAGGGCTTACAACTATCAGTGGTTTTCAACTTAAACATTGCTCTGAGGCATCTCTTTTGTGCTTTAAATGCAGCTTCTTTATTAGTGGAGTTACCCCAAAAGATAACACCGTATCTAAGAACAGATTCAGTTAGCCCGTAGTAAGCAGTTAATAACGCATCTATGTTAACAGTGCGTGACAGAATATACAAGGCGTACGCACTACTGCTTATCCTTTTAGTCAGAGCCTCTACATGCGCCTTCCAATTTAAATTTCGATCTATTGTAAGTCCTAGATACTTAGTTAAATTAACTGTGTCAATTATAATGTCATTGTATGTTATGTCAAGATTAGAAAAAGTCAATGCGCGCTGGCTAAAATGCATTATTACAGTTTTATTTAAATTAATTTTTAAATTATTATTGTCTAACCATTCTATAGTATCTTTTAATGTATTATTTATGTCATCTTTATAAGAATCTCTTTGATTACACGGTATTGTTATTGTACTGTCATCCGCAAATAATGTCACCGGATGTTTGATTGCCTCTGGAAAGTCATTAATATAAAGTGTAAAAAGCGGTGGTCCTAGTATACTTCCTTGTGGAACTCCGTACATAACGTTACGTTCATTTGATAGAAAGATTTCTTCTCTTTTGGTGCGTATATTAATTCTACTTATTTCCGTTATTTGTGTTCTGTCGTGTAGGTAAGATTTTAAGAGCTCAAGGACATTTCCTCTTACCCCGTAAGCGTCAAGCTTTTTTAGTAAAATATTATGTTGCACATAATCAAATGCCTGAGTCATGTCACAAAATATCGCACAGACTGGAATGTTTTTATCCACATTTGTCATAACAGTATATAAAAAGTCATAAATAGCCATGTTAATTGTCTTGTTTTTCCTAAATCCTTTTTGTTCCTTGCAAAGAATATTATTTGCTTCTAAATATAAATTGAGTTCTTTATAAATATAGTTTTCAATTATTTTTGAGAATATTGGTATCAATGAAATCGGCCTGTAGTATTCCAATAACTCCCTGTCTTGTTTTTTGAACAATGGCTTTATTACCGATTTTTTCAGGGCATCCGGAAAAATACCTTCGCTTATACATAAATTTATTATGTGACTTAAAGGGCAACAAATTTCCTCGGCTACTGCTTTAAGTATTTTTGTACAAATGCCGTCATAACCTACACTGTTTGTGTTCTTAAGAGCTAAAGTAATTTTATGAACATGGTTTGGCAAACATGGCGCCATGAACATAGAATTCTTCCTGTTTTTAATATGTTTTGTGACTCTGTCTCCCGAATTAATAATGGGCTGGATTTTATCAATAAAATAATTATTAAAAACATTAGAAATGCATTTTGGATCCGAGATAACTTCATCATTACTAATTCTAAGTTTATTAATATTATTCTTTGGCATATTTAACTTTGTTTGATTTATAATTTGCCATGTGGTTTTGGATTTATTTTTTGATGTCTTTATTTTATGGATATTTTGAGCTCGCTGAGTTAAATTAATAATCTTTTTAAATATTTTTGTGTAATTTTTAAATTGCCTTTTGTTTTGCTGAGAAGGTTTCAATCGGTACTGCCACAGTAACCGACGTTTTTTCTCGCTGCATTTTTTGATACCACGTGATACCCATTTTTGTTTTTTGTGGACATTTATAGATACTATAGTTTCAGGGAAGCACTGTCTGTAAAGCAACAAAAAAATATCAGAAAATGCGTTAAATGCTACATTCGGGTCATTTGTTTCATATACTTCTGAAAATGTCAGACTCCGCAGATAGGCCTTAAAAGAGAATGCCCAGGAACAGTACTCTTGAGAACTGTCTCGTGTCTCAAAAAGTTGAACAGCATCAACTATCTAAAATAAAAATATATTTTTTAAATAAGACTTAATTAATATTTATAATGGGATAGTTTTTTGAACAATAATTAGTACTTTTAAGTTTCTGACTATAAGGTACGCCATTTTTTACTATAGCCTGTCAATACTAGGGGTGTCCATTTTTTTCTATTTCGTGTAATGTGTCAACTACCTGCCTACAAAAATATAATGATATCGATTCTGTATTGATTGTTCGATTTATTATTGCGTATCAAGTTAAATAACAGTTTATTTAATAGAAAAGCTGTAGGTATACAATATTTTTTAAATATCGATAAATAGCTCGCAAGGTAAAATAAATAAATCAGTTTCTATATCCCCACAGAATTAGAGATTAGGTAGTAGGTACATTTATCTATCTTTTCATTGAAAATGAGTCGAGACAATAGTGTCCGGTGAGGTAGATATTTGGTTAGTATGGTTATTAGCTTT
Source organism: Hydraecia micacea (assembly GCA_914767645.1). Lineage (NCBI taxonomy): Eukaryota > Metazoa > Arthropoda > Insecta > Lepidoptera > Noctuidae > Hydraecia > Hydraecia micacea. Next base: position 6,635,314 of record OU611798.1, read on the forward strand.
GGTTTTATTTATAGTTGATATTGAAATCGGAATAGTTTCAAACGTCTAATCATACTAATACAACTACGTTGATTAAAAACAATAAAGATTTTAATCTGTTAAACGCATTATGACTTTTATTTTTTTAATATTGCTAATCGATATGTTTGATTTTCTTCCTATAATAAGCATAAACTCAAACTCAAAACTCAAAGCATTTATTTCAATTAAACCATATTTGTATTTGTAAATGTGGGTAGTTGTCAACCGCGGCAAAGGCGCCTAGTTGTATTCGTGAAATACCACTGGGTGATTTGTGGAAATCGATTAAAATTCGAATGTATTAGAATCATTTACCAGCACGGGTATACAACCTTGATTGACATTTATTGCCCGTATGTCATACACATTGTCAAGTTAACCAGTATGTTTTTTCTGCTGGTTTTGGTACGTTGTGCATCGAGTTTGAGCCTTTTAGTTCCTCCATTACTTCTGCTAACCCATTGAAAATAAACATACTTCCAACCCGCTGCACCGTGTGTGTTGTATATTACTAAAAACAGGACTTTTTGTGTTGTAATACATTGAACATGGCGAGTGCGACTGTGGAGCGATGTCTCAACTGTTGTTTGAGATTAACGCCACTTATGCGCAGACTCATGTTGTCGGAGATTCCAAATAATATCATGAACGTTTTACGAGTCTGGATCTCACCAACGCCGGTAAGAATGATTAACATTGTCGTTTTGGTATTTTTTACTTAGGAACTGCGCTTTTTGTAATGAGTACCATGTGAAAATCTTAGAGGACAATAAGTACAATCCATGTTTGTATGTTAGTTCCTCACCTCATTAGTTGGGTTACGGATTTTAATAACTTAGATAGGTACCTGCTATTGTGTCGGTAATAACATAACTTATTAACTAGGATTATTTATTTCTATCAGTTTAGTTTATTCTGAGATACATAAAGCTACCTCTCAATTGATTGTATCTAGTTTCATAAAAGATTTGCACAGAATTATAATTACTTAAATATATTTTTTTAGCTGTCTACCGAAGGCATATTGTGTCATGAGTGTTTTACACTGTTGCAAAATGCACTCACATCCCAGGGACCGTTGACACCTGCAGTAGGACACCAGGCTGTCTGCTACGGCTGTGGGGTTTCTATACTGAGATCAAGAACTCACCGAGTACCATTAGACTGCCCACAAAGAATAATTTTACTGCAAGGGGTGCCATCTCATCAGGTAATATTTTATTTTTATATACACATATGACAGAGGATATTGGCTTCTCTTTATAGCCTAGCATCTTCAAATTCCCTGAACTCCTAAACCAGTTTACTCTACTGTTTACTGTTATTTTGCTAGTGATTTTTTATGTTTTGGCTGGTCAAATTATAAACAATTCATTGTATTGAACTACAGGTGACACATCTGGAAAGAGTTTGCCGAGCATGCTGGATGACTGCAACCAGAACAATCCAAAGGCAACAATCTCACGATGCTGACCGATTGGAAGATTCTGCTACCCAGGACCCATCTCGGGAGCATATTGAACAAGATGTTAACATTCCTATGCTACCCCTTCTGCCAGTCCCTATGCCACCCCCTCTGCCAGAACAGAACTTTAACCCCAATCGACCAGTATTACGGATTGTTAATAAGGTTAATTCAAGAACATACAAACGTGTTGCTGCCACACCAAATCATTGCTTATTCAGTGACTGCAACAATAATGAGCGTCTGTTGGTACCATCAATTGTGAAAGAATTATTGATACAACGCCACAAAATATATGTGCCTTTGAGTGCCCGGATCTGCAATTTCCATTTGACTAACAACTTGTGGGATGAATTATTGGCTTCATACAGTGATTTTACTGGTCACCAGATGGATGATATGATGGCACTAATGGAAAGAGCAGTGGAGAGAAAAATAGATTTTACAGATATCAATAACTTGGATACCAAAATGTGTCATTTTTGGTTAGGATTTACAACAGAACAGTTACAAGTACTACTATCAATGTTACCATCCCTTTTTGGTCAAGTACCATCAGCAAGTCTAGCACTAAGCATATATTTAGCTAAAATCAGAACTGGAGACAGCAATGAACGGTTATCGCAGTTTTTTAATTTGCCTCGCACCACATTAGAACGGTACATGAAAAAAGCGCGAAACTGCTTTTTACAAGATTTTGTGCCTTTATGTTTAGGTTTTGGTAGTACAACGGTAGTAGATGTGGCAGCTCGAAATAAAATAATACCAGAGGGGCTTTTTGGTAATCCCGATTTACCGGGAGATGTCAAACCAGCAATCGTTATTTGTGATGGAACATATGTATATATTCAGAGCAGCAGTAATTATAAATTCCAAAAAGATACATATAGCTTGCACAAGTTTGCTAACCTCATAAAACCTTTTATGATTGTTTGTTGCGATGGTACTATATTAGAATGCTTAGGGCCATATAAAGCTACAAAGAATGACTCCACTATTATAAATGAGGAATTAGAAAATGAACAAAGTGGATTGAGAATGTTTTTTAGAAATAATGATGTTTTCATTTTAGATAGAGGTTTTAGGGATGCATTACCAAATCTAGCAGCTGTAGGTTATAATGCTTATATGCCAGAGTCACTGGCAGAGGGCGAACATCAGCTAACAACCTTTAAAAGTAATAAATCTAGATGTATCACTATGTGTCGATGGGTGGTAGAAGTTGTGAATGGACGAATAAAAAGAGATTTTAAACTTCTACGACAAGATTATTTTAATCGTGCCTTACCACACATGATGGATGACTTTAGGATTGCATGTGCATTAACAAACAAGTTCCACCCATTGATAGAAAATCGGCCTGAACATAGAGAGTATCTAGAAATAGCTAAAGCCAGAATTCGGATGCAAAATCACCTAGGCGATTTCATTATTAATGAAAACATTAATAGAAGACGTGCTGTATTTACAGCTATAGATGGTAATGTACCACAATTAAGAGACTTCCCAAAACTTGGGCTAGTGGAGCTCAAAAGATTTGCTTTAGGCTCGTACCACTTGAAACAAGCCAGATCCTACTATGGCGAGCATATAAGACAAAATGGTATATACCATATAGAAGTATCGGAAGCGTTTGAAGAGGAATTACCTTTAATATTGGGAACTAATAATTATTTAGTTAGAGGAAGAATCAAATCGAGGCATGTGTCTAGTAGAACGTACTACACTTATATTTTAATAAATAAAGACGAAAATGTAAGAGATACATTAGCCGCTATAGTAGGATATTATTGTTCTTGCCTTGTAGGAAAAAGAACCGTAGGTTGCTGTGTGCATGTAATGTGCATAGTGTGGTATTTGAGCTGGGCACGTTATAACAATGTTAGTGCTCCAGCTCCATTTTTGAACAATATATTTTTGGAAGAATAAAATAAAGGTTTAAGTAATAATCATTCTTTCATTTATTGTACCTAGTGTAGCTGTTTTCCATTCATTCCTACGTACATAGACCATTTCATGAGACCTATGATTTAAGTAGGAATCTATGATTTGAGTAGGATCTAGATATAACACTAAGCGATTGACTATCAAGTAATAATTGCTTCCATACTTTGCATTGTTTTGAATGAAACGCGGGAATAAGATTTTGAAGCACGAAGATGCTCAAAATCTAAATCAAGACTTGGTGAGGTGGTCACAGATGGTCACCAGTAACTGGCCACCTGACATAGCTAAACCGCTACATATTTTACACAAATGTACTTCAAAGGCACAAAGCTCACTCGTAAACCCATTCAGATCCCTTCAAATAGCTTTTTTTCAATTAATTTTGTGGTCGAACATAACCTCAAAATAATTATTTAATATTCTAAATATCTCGGTAATGCCATTGTAGTTTATGTTGAACTTTTTGAGGATGTATTTAGACATGTCATCGAGTATTTTAAAGATGATTTGATGAAGACACAAGAATGTTAAACCGAGTACATTTGTCCATAGTGCCGTGGGCAATCTCCTTTACTAATGTTATTGTCATGATAGTCACGTCTTCTCCTACTCCACCGATTAAAACTACATACTGTGCTAATTGGGCATTTCAGTAACTGTGCTGTGTGATCAGACAACGCTAACTCTAATACTGAAGCCTTACAGGACCTACTAAAGTTATGCGCAAAATTGTCAATGCATGTCTTGCTCTCCAGACGAGTCGGTTGATAAAGCGCCAGTTTCAAGTTAAAGCTTAATAACATATTTTCGAATTCTATTGATTGATAAGTTCTTTTTAGTACATCTATATTAAAATCACCAGCCAAAACAATATTTTTACGATCCTTTTTTAACAAAATATGTAATATCTGTTCTAATTTACAAATACATTCATTGAAATTATTGGCATTTGGTACTCTATAAATGCAAACACATACGATTTTGTAGGGAATTAGTTCAATGGCGCAACATTCAAAGACACCACTTGTGGATACTTTTGCTATTTGCGGCAGCTCTCTCCATTGATGACCGGTCCTCACTACTATGCATGCCCCACCTCTTTTGGTTTCTTTACGACTGAAACAGGCTGCTAAACAGTAATTGTTCAAATTCAGGTGTTTTTTATACGTTTCAATCATAAAGTGCTCCGTAATGCACAAGACATCCACGCCTATGTTTTTATCAATCAATTCATTGAGGCAGACCGCAAGAGTATCGCATTGAGCTAGCAAACCTGCGATGTTTTGGTGCATGATGTATAAATGTTTAGTCAAGAAAAAAATGGTCTTCTGTTCTATCTATGTCATTCACATTGTCTATGTCAACATTTTGCATAATGTCAGTAACTAAGTCCAGTAAATCCTTAAATATAGTACGTAGTCCAAGGTTATTTATTTTCCCAGAGTATTTATTAAACATGCTGCAGTCATATTCAAGATTCAGGTTACTGTCCAAAAGGAATGCGTGTCCATGCGTCATTATATCCAAGTATAAAAGATTATTAAATGTCTCTACCCGACAGTTGAATAAACTAGTGTCAAATGGATATTTATATGTTGGCATACAAATAATAATGTTAGTGTGTTGCACTGCTTGAAGTACCTCTCGTATATGGAAAATAGTTTCATAATAATCATTAGTCCTCTTGAAGTCTTCTTCCCCAAGGAAAATAATGCAGAAGTCATTTATGGTATAATTTATTAACTTAGTCTCCAGACCGCTTAGAAGCTGTTTTGTATTTCCATGTGGTTTTAAATAATGACATAAATTGTAGTTGTTTTGGAATTTGCTTTCAGCTATTGACAGTATTTCGTTTTTATTATTGCTACTGAGTAAACATATATTCCGTTTAGGTTTTGGTTTTTTATTTTGGTTGATACGAGTACATTTTAAGATAGGGTCGGGATCTCTTTGTTTTACACTTCCTTGTGACGTTGAATATACCGGTTCCTCCGGTGGATGTTCACTGTTCACCGGCAGTAGTATTGGTGGTGTATTGCATGGCTTCGGAGCCCCCAAAACACATTTCTTTTTGACAGATTTTTGTTTTGGTGTTCGAATAGGTTTTTCGAGTGTACAGACTTTTTTATAGTTATCTATTACTTGTTTACATTTTTCCAATTCTCGCTTTAAGGTAGTGTTTTCTAGGTTCAAATTAGTAACTTCTTGGTTTGCAATTAGTAATTCTTCTTGTAATTGATTAATTTTATCATTAAGGTCTTTATAGTTTTGAGATTCGTTGATTGATGTATTTGGTAAGCTTAACATTGTTGTCTCAAAGAGGGATTGGTTTGATGACAAGTCACAAAGCGAACTTGAACGTTGTGGTTTTCTGAATGTGATGTTATCACTTTGCTCATTCTCCATTGTAATTTAATTGAGTCAAAGTCGTAGAGAAATATTAAATTTAAACAATTTTTAAATTCCAAAAACAATCTCTCGATCTTGGGCGCGAACTCGTGACCCACTGATTGCGAGATACACGTTAGAGCCCCTCGACCATATGAAGTGTGAATAATATGATTCAAATTAGCCAGCGGTTTCTACATATAAAAATATACGAAGTCATTAGGTAATGACTCGTAAGAACTAATATTGTTAATTCTTTCTTTTTTGCACAAAGTTTTATTGAGTCACTTTATTTGTATCACTATTAGTATGCACTTATTTTAGTTTTACTGCTCTTTAACACAATATCTACGATTTTATTGTTAATTTTGTTGACACTTCACTGTTGGGTTTAGGTTTTGTTTTTTATTTTATGATTCTTTTGTTTCTTTTTAAAGAAAACACTCACACTTCGTTATTAGAGTAATATTTGTCGGTCTACATTAAAATTTGGAAAAATACACTACATTTACAGAGAAAATACATAAAATTATAGCAGAGCTGTATACTTTAGTTTTTGAGAAATACCCTTCAATGAGGAGGTCAATAGAAAGGGTGAAGTTTGTTTGAAAATGAAAACAAATGAAATATTGTTATTGGTTCCACTCATTTATGCCTAGTAACAGAAAAAAACAGACATAAATATTGTAATTGGTTCCACTCATTTATGCCTAGTAACAGAAAAAACAGACATAAATATTGTTATTGGTTCCACTCATTTATGCCTAGTAACAGAAAAAAACAGACATAAATTCTACCGTCAATTGTTTTATTACTTAAATTCCAAATCATTCAAACCAAAAAACATTTTCTAACCAAAAACAGACATCTAAAAAAATTCGATCATTCATTTGTTTTCTGTTTATAATGTAAAGGTATAATACTCGTAGATATTTTCAAAACGAAACGCGGGACCGCAAACCTATCAATAACAAACGAAAACTTTTGACAGGGGCTGATAACATTAAAAGTTGTACCATTGTTGTACTAAATTTAATATTATTATCAGATACATTTTCGTACCTAAAAGTCATGTATAAAAACCAGATAAAAGCGAATCGGACACGCCCTTTAAAGGTTCCGCACCTCAAAAAGGATTTAAGTTATTTATCTTCTTTTTATTTGAAAGCATGGATGGATGGTTTGGATTTATGTTACTCCAACCGATATTTTAAATAATGTCTTTTGTCGTCAAATTATAGTTTCGTAGATAGATGTGTATTTGTAAAATTGCATGCCTTAGGGTAGGATATGGCTAATGGACACTATTGTTTGTATGAGACCTTTTCTTTTGTACCCATATTCGCAAATGAATAAATGATTATGATTAAGCTATGATAGCAGCCATAGTTACACATATTCTGTAGAAAATAATTTACAAAAACATAACATCACACAGGATTAGAAGAGGTGTGCCATTTACTCGTCGCGTATTTTTCTTTTCTTCAATCAGTGCGTCCTGCCAGTTATGGATCAGAAAGTTGATTCATAATAATTTACTATTACGGTTATAAAGATATCTTGTGACAGACAGACATACCGATGTAGAGTCAACAAAAAAGAGACTAGTATGCAGGATCTTCGGATATAGTTGAAGTTTAGTAAGAAACCGATGGATGTTTTCGAATAAAATTTCATTTTATTAATATAAAACAAACAGATCATTTATCAAATTAAATATCAGTCCACAACATCCATCGGTTTCTTACTAAACTTCAATTATATCCGACGATCCTGCATACTTATTTCTATTGTTGATTGTACCTACAGACGGCATAGATTTAGTTATCCCCTCGTCTATTAGGTAAGCTTATTACGTTCGGTAACAATAGAAAAAGTAATTGTGTCTCATTAGTGACAGTTGAGCTCTTGTTGGCTCCCTTTATTCCTTTTTGGGTACCGTACCCTAAAAATGTTTTTTTACACCAAATTAAAATGAGAGCCACTCCATCATTGGAATGGTTACAAGTTTGGCTCCATCATCGTTTTTATTAGGAGGAATCGACAAGGTTTTCCTCGTTTGATGGAAAGAAAATAAGGATTTTATGAAGAAAAATTCCTTTTACTCCGAGATTGTAACTCGATTCTTTTAGTAATGGAGGTGGAATTTAGTAAATAATCTATAAATATACTAATACTAAGGCTAAAGAGTTTGTTTGTTTTTTTGTTGTTTATTTGATTGAACTCGCGCTAATTTCAGGAACTATCGGATTTCAAAAACTCTTTTTGCATTTGATAGGCCAATTCTTGAAGAAGGCTACTGGCGACTTAACATCACGCTAAGACCCTTAGGAGCCGAGCAAAAATTAAAAAGGCCAGGAAGAACGCTGAGCGAAAACAAAGTAATAGTGCGGGTAGGCGATGCGATGCGACGGGGTGGGTAGGGGAACAAGAAATTTCACGCGGACGAAATCGCAGGCAAAATCTAGTAAATTATATTTACGTTTGGAAATAATCTTACAAATACTTTAACACGTCATTGATAATATTTTAAAAACTATATGAGGTCGGTGTTTGCTATCCAAATACTCTGCGAGAAAAACACCGAAACAAACTCGGAGATCACAGTATTTTGAATTTGAATGGTCTAACCCTGGGTTACCAGTCTTACCTATGTTACCCAGTAACTGGGTTATGGAGGTTAGATAGGCGGTCGCTCCATGTAAAATACTGGTATTCAGCTGCATCTAGTAAGACTGGAAACCGACCCCAAGATAGTTGGGAAAAGGCTAGGCAGATGATGATAACGTTATAACGTGCAGTTTTTCGAAAATCACACACTGGTGTATTCGCTTTAGTACTGTAACAGTCTTATGTTCATGTTGATTATTAAGGTGAAAGCGTCGGGGTAGTCTGCGAAATTCCAATAGTATTTTCTTAGGTTTTTTCAATTTGCAGGCCAGTATCAGGTTGTATGTTGATCTACATATGATTCCCGGCCGTAACAAATATTAATTTAATATAAAAATAATCAATACATCGCTACAAGATCATATTACACTATTGAATGGCTATGTCATAAAATCGTGACATTTGAGGCCAAATCTAACTTAGGAGTTATTTTGCTGATTATAATTCTGTAAAGCCATATTTGTTACGATCGGGAACCATATTTTAATCAACCCAACACTGACCTGCAAATTGCAAAAAAGGTAAGTTTTGAATTTAGCGGGCTACCTGAGCGCATCCCCCTTAAATTGTAAACTTGGTTTTCTTATTAAACATTAATAGTACTTTAGCAAATACCCTAAGCAATAACTGAGCGAACTAATCTTATATTTACTTACACTAAGAAATTCTTAACGAAACAAAAGAAATGTAGGAACGAAAGCATATTTAATCTCATCGTTCACTAAATACACGAGTAATATTAAAGATCTCGAAACAAAGATTAGCCTTCACGGTACAATAATAATTGTACCTCTTTGTAATTGTATACTTACTTGATGTGAATAAATAAAGGTTACATTTTCCTTCGTAATTTACCCACATTCAATCAACTTTGAGAATGTTGCCATCTTCCGTTATGATTTGAGGGAATTTTATTTTTCATTAGCCACTGAAATCAAATTTGGGTAAAGTATAATTTATTGCGTTACTTAATTTTTTGAGTAAAGTTGTATTTATGTGAAGGGATTATCTGTACCTGTTTTAATTAGCTATAAATAAGCTAAAACATGGCGTCGCAGGAGTCTTCTTCTATCATATTGGCATAAACTAAAAACTCGGAATAGCTCAAGCCCTGATTAAATTAATAGACAGACAGCAAGGTAGTAGCAGTGGTAGCCTAGTGGAAAGGACCGCGACATACGAGTTGTAAGGTCATATGTTTGAACCCAGACACGTTTTATTTTGTGTAAATTATTTCATCACCAATGCTCTCAAAACGGTGAGATAAACATCGTGAGGAAACCGGCATGTCCTAGAACCAAAAATTCGAAGACATGTGACATCTACCAACCCGCACTGGGCCCGTGTGGGCTTTTTATCCCGGCCCTGGCTTCGGAGGTCAATGTCCCAGCAGTGGGTCATTATTACAAGCTGATTATGCTAAGCTTGTAGCGATGTTTATATCCCAGGCTGTGTGGATGTTTAATTAACCTCAGAAGAAAACTTAAATTGTAGGGGATCTCTACACTTAGTAATATGATAATGGAGCGATTCTATTGGGATGACGAAATAAAACCGACCGCCGTGAATGTTCGTTAAACACTGGTTTATTGAAATATATTTTTACATATTATTTGCTATAATAGGTACAAAATGATGTGTGTGCAGAATGCAAGGCGCGTAAGTCGTTAAAGTAATGTACGGTACCGTGCAGAAGTATTAATCATGCTGTAGTCGATGTGCACCAAAATCATTCCCGTCCATTCAAACACCCATCCTTCAACAAAATACTTCCTTAATTACAAGTTTACACCACTGTTCTCAGCCCAAGTGTTATTTTTCACGACTGTGGCAATTTGGAGGCAGATTACATCGGGATCGGATCGAATGAGTCCGTACTTGCTATGACCGAGGGCCATAATTCCCCGCATTGCAGACAGCGCTGCAACAACCATGTAGCGAACACCAGTGTTAAGTTATAAGCTTTTTACTTTGTTGATTTTATGATCTTTGCCCGTATTTGTACGAACTATAATGTAAGCAAGTAAGTAGCGGGTCTGGCTGTTACTAGTTAGGTATTACTGAGTTTGTTAGTTTGCTTCTTCAATCGTATACTTACCTGATAAATATTACCAAGCTGCTATGTACACACGCAACGACTTTAGTCGCTTGTCGAATCGCTGGCGATTTCAAAACTAAGGCACAGATTTTGACAGTCAATTTGTCGTTATTATTATTTAAAAAAAATCTTTGACATATTTCGGGACCCTCGGTCCCGGACCTTTGGAAGGCATACGAGGGGCCAAAGCTAAGCTGAGGCCTTTTAGACGCTTTAAATGAAATAAGGCACCAACCGACGATTATCCCAATACGCACTATGCATACAAGTGCACCCAAGGACACCTCCAGATTGGCGTAGGACTATTGCAAGACATGGAAACAAATATATTGGATTATGGGTTTGGTTTATTATTATTATAAGCCTGTGTTGGCCCATTGCAGGACAAAGGCCCCCTCCCTTCCCTCTTTCCATTTTTACCGAAAGAAAAGAGAGAGGTATAGAGTTTTTCTTTTTGTCGAAAGAGATAACGAGATAAGCTGGACTCCTCTTTAAAGTATTCTCCCATAATCTAGTAATCTAATAGTAGATCGGGAAAAGTGGAATTTGTCGTTAGCGATGTTAAAATCTGTGTGAATGTGTGGTTTTGAAATCGCCAGCGAATTTATAGCGATTATATCAGCTGCATATATACCAGGGGTTAGAAAGTAGCTGTCGCGCAGGTGACAGACATGACAAGCATGCTAAAGTTCGTTCACAGTTTGCCTCTAAATTTGCATCACTGTCCAAATCACAGTGATCCTTATTGTCATTTATATAAGGTTGCTTATGGGTTGCTTCCATTGATAAGTCAATCAAAATCATTGTGACCTTTATTCTCGTCACAATAAGGTTGCTGTTAGATTGCTGCTGTCAGAGGTAAAATAACTGAACGGACTGGAGAAGTGAGAGATAGAGACGACACTCAACAACGTCAAACTTTTTCTAAAACTTGAAGTGCAATATTTTTTTTGGCGGGTACCAGGACGGATTATTATGGAAACTGTTGTTCCTTTAAACATAAACTCAAAATTACTAAAGACCACTGCTTTAAGGACCATTTTTGACAGAACAGTCCGCCGTCTCTTATGACGCGTACCACACGCTCTAGGACCGAGCGGCGCTGGTTTGATTACCGTTTTCCGTGCACCACGATCGACTGTTGTAATTTGCTTGCTATCATAAAACCAAACGCCCTTATTTGCTACACGGCAATATATTATTATTTGTGTACCGACTTTACAGCCCCTGCCTATAAATTGTTGGAAGTGCCGCTGAAAATGTATAGGGAAGCCGCTTGAAGCGATGTTTTATGCTGTTGGGGGAATAACATGATTTTTATAGCCTATTTCTGATAAATACTCAGTATGGCGTGTTCGATAATTTTAATACGCTTATGTTATCCACCAACCGCCACTGAGCCCGCATGGTGGATTACAGCCCACTTCCACTCATATATAGAGAGGAGGCCTGTGTCCCAGCAGTGGGAACATTATAGGCTGATTATGCTTATGCTAGTGATTTTTATTATTGTCAGGGCGCATTCATCAGTAAATAAACCTGTCGGGATTATTTTCAAGACTACCCAACGAGTTGAATGCGATTAACAATTCACCTGACAGTATTTGAATAAAGCTCTTTCAGAGATTGAGCTTTTAGAAATATTGAAAATGACTTGTTCAATATTGATAATATATTATCAATATCCTTTTGAGTTCACATGCTTTTCACCCCCGATAACCTGCCCTTATCCTACTTCCTACTATGTCCTACTATCATGTAAAATACTGGTATTGAGCTGCATCCGGTTAGACTGGAAGCCGACCCCAAGATAGTATAAACGCGAAAGTTTGTGGGGATGGATGGATGTATATTTGTTACTCTTTCACTCAAAAACTACTAAACGGACATCCGTTTAGTAGTTTTTAATTCTGGTTATAAACTATCTCTATGACATCATAGAGATAGTTTATAACCAGAATTAACACATAGGATACTTTTTATCCCAATATTTCCACAGAATCGTAACTTATGCGGGTGAAACCGTCGGCCGCTGCTAGTTGATAATAAATTGGGGGCAGCTCAAATTCGAGATACTAAAAGTATATCAATATCAACAGAGTCCCTTGTTAGCAATTTATTGTCAAAGCCAGACATAAAAACCGTTGATCTAGATTCCACCATTCGTAACGTTTCCAAATTTATCTTTGTTGGGGTTAGGATGTTTTAAAAGGCTTAAAAGGGTCGCCTGTTGCTTTGTATTTTTAATTGAATTTATGTACAGAAGGTTTTTGCTAAAACGGCGATATGATGAATTCATGTAATATTTTATAGTGGTTCTAAAGGTAAAAAGGTCTGCCCGCTATAAAAACTCCTTGTTAAGAGACTTTTTTGGGTTTTTTACCCAAAGGGTGCCAATGGCACACTACTATTAAGCCTCCGCTGTTCATCTGTTCGTTATTCTGTTTGTCAGCGGGCTGTATCTTATGAACCTAAATGATAATATGTAGACAGTTAACATCTTCACAGAGTGTGTATTACTGTGTATTTCTATAGCCACTATAACAAGAAATAGGTAATAATGAAGTCGGTAAAAATAACATAAGGTAAATCCTACTTCCTACTAATATTATAAACGAGAAAGTGTGTGAGGATGGATGGATGGATGGGTGGATGTTTGTTACTCTTTCACGCAAAAACTACTGAACGGATTTAGATGAAATTTGACACACAGATAGTTTATAACCAGGACTGGGGTCCTGGTTATAAACTTAATACTTTTTATCCCGATATTTCCACGGGATTGAAACTTATACGGGTGAAACCGCGGGGCGCTGCTAGTAAAAAATAAAGGGGTATCCATACATAAAACGTGTTTTTTTGGGTGTTTTGATTAAGATTGTACCCTTCGATTGCGAGTCCGACACGCTTTTGGCCGGTTTTTTTGTACGGTAACATCAAAAAGTTAAAGAAAAGGACGATGGATTACCAAAATATTGTCTTTATGCTTTTGTGTCTGTGAAGAGTAAACGTTTATTCCCCTAGATAAATATGTCTTAGAACCAAGTGAAATAACAAGGCTCTCGTCGAAAAATAGGTATGAGTTTGTTCTTTGCGAAGATAAAATAATAATAAATGTGGGAGAACACTGTTCAACAATAATAGTGTCGCCTTTTATTTACTTTGTGTGGCGGAAAATAATTAAATACCTGTTGCTTATTTTATTTACTTTTATTTCACTGCTAAACAGACTCTGTGGCAGCCCGAGCAGCATTCTACGCACTATATTCATAAAACAATATAACTTACTAAATAGGTACTTAACTAATATAAAAATTTATCACAATAAACACCCAGTGTTCTTCCTCCTCTCTCCTACTATCTATGCTGTGCCCGACAGGGTCCATAATTGTGACTATTATTATTATTTTCCTACCAACTATATACATTATGGTACGCAATAAAGAATTGAGAATTGATATAGTCGGGAGACATGACAGCCCGTTGTTGGTGAGGTCACTTGTCACCTGTAGATTCTTTATGTTATTAGTAACTACCGAAATGAAAATGAGCTAGTTCTTGGTAGTAAAAACAAAGTATATAATATGTCAATCAAAAGTAAATACCAAAAGGTAGAGAAAGCATAAACAAAAGGTATAAAAAGGTAAAATATCAAAAAAGAAGAAAACGGACTTGCACAGTTACTAACTCAATGGATCTCTGTTAACTGAATAAATGAAATGAAATTGAAATTTGCTGTAAGATTAAGTTTGAAATTCAATTTCGTTTCAGTTAATCCTATTTGTGACAAACATAAGTACTTTTTTCTTCGTATTATTTTTGTAAATTTGGCACACAGGTACACTATAACCTGGGCTAGGACATAGAATACTTTTTATCCCGGTAGTACGTTCCCGAAGGATAATTTCCGACCTCCACGCAGGCGAAGCCGGGGCAAAAACTAGTATAATTATGTCTTTAATTCTTCTTCTTAGCGTGTCGATGGCAAAAATAGAAAAAATAAACATAGTTTTTTAAAGTTTGGCCCAAAATTCAGCAAAACTGATACCATTCGCTGACGTGGCCATTAGGTCCTCACGTGTGCAGATGACAGGCATGCGATGCAAGATGGGAGAAAAGTCATTGTCATTGTATCATAAATTTAAAATCGCACTAATATTATAAAGGCGAAAGTTTGTGAGTGTGTGTTTATATGTTTGTTACTTCTTCACGCTCAAACGGCTGGACCAATTTTATAAAATTTTGTATGGAGGTAGCCGACACCCTGGATTAACATTAGGCTACTTTTTATCTCGATATTTCCACGGGATCGATATTTACGCGGGTGAAACCGCCGGGCGCAGCTAGTATCATATAAAACTAATTACGAAAAGTGTTTAAAATTTTCCGTTTCAGAATCGACATATTATGACTTTTTGGTCTTACGATTCACAATATATGTCATGTTAGTCATATCACAGTACAGTACTATGCAAATTAAGGGATTACCAAACGTACGGAACCCTGCTCCAAATCTGTCTGACCCGGTATTGTATACCAAGAGACTATTGAGGACGAGTGCTTCTTTGTTACCAACATCCAGATTGGATTATAATCCTCTAGGATTAAACAATAGATGTATGTTGTGTTGTTCCAATATTGGGTCAAATGTTTGGACGGCCCATAGATATCGTGGGACGACCTATATATATTTTTGTGGAGATTCAATCGTACACCAGGGTTGTGAAAACGAAATTCTTGTTGTGACCGTATATAGAATCGGGTATGTCATACGGTACTGTGTGAAAATTGTTTTGTGGTTATGATGTTTGAATAAAGTCGCGAGGTAAGTATGAATGTGGATGGATGGCTGTAAGAGTAGGTGAAGACCAAAGACACGATGGATGGACTGTGTGAAAGATAGCACTACTAGAAAGGCTAGTGTGGCTAGAAAGGGGGTGACTACCAAGATAATGAGTATGAAAGAAAAATACATGTTGCGTTGACATCGAATAAATTTGCAGGACAATGATGATGATGACGATGTACAGTGTGAGATCAGCCGGTGTATTCTGAAAAATCTTACCGTGAAAACTTAGGTGAAGTGAGCTGTCAATTGTGTCCATCCCTAGCGTCAGCTGAAACGACAGCTCACTTCACCCAAGTTTTAATGGTGAGATTTTTTACAGAATCAGGCAGAGTAGCAGGGAAAGATGCTGATCAATTTTGTCCGGGGAAATTGCGTAGCACATTATCAATTGGAATCGGTTTCATTTTGACAGTTCAACAACATTCGTGTTGAGCAGACACATTTTTCGAACTTATGAAGCAATGAATTAGCAATTTGCTTCAAAATGATTCAGATTCCGATTGATAGTGTGTTACGCAATTAGGGTGCTGATGATGTCGTCATTTCACCACACCACACCACCACCACCACCAGCTGCTGTTCACAGGAAATGGGAAAGAAGGTTTGCCTCACATTTCATTAAAGTGTACACATATATCAAGTTATGACGGCATTACTTATCGCCTGAGTAAGTAATGTTCGCTTCTAATGGTTTATTACGCCATAAAGTGCTGACGTAATAACTGTACTATGTACTTAAGTCTTGTACCTACAAAATATGTGTAGACTACTAACTTTTTCCCGCGGCTTAGCCACCATGGATGTTGGAACTAGGGACTAAAAGTATCCTAATTTATTGTAATATTGAATCCAGGTTATAAACTATCTGTGTGTCAAATTTCATTTAAATCCGTTCAGCCGTTTTGGCGCTAATCCAGAACATACATCCAGACAAACAGACAAACGCAGAAAAATTCTAAAAACTATATTTTCGGCATCAGACTCGTTCTCACACCTCGCATCAATTACTTTTTTTCAAAGATACTCAATGTACAGTTTTAATTTCGTTACTATTTTATTATATGTATAGATTGAAAGCACTTAAGGCCAGGCGAGGTTTTTCTACAATATTGTAACAAGTATTCAACTAGCAATATGTATGTGCTATCTTAGAGTATGAATAGCGCAAACCTTACAAAGATACCACATATTATATCGTTAGAACACTAGCGTGTTGTGGCTTGTCTAATTCATACGCTAACATTTATGTCAATATAGTTGTGAGTCAAGAGGTCGTTTTGAAGAGTTTGTTGTTCGAGCTGGATTTTACGAAACATGTTCGAACAAATTCACTAGGATATAACGATTGAACAAACGAAGGGAAAAAAGAGAATGTTTGTAGTCAGTGAATTCGAACGGTACCTAAGCATTTTTGTACACATTGGTATGTACAGTCAACAAAAGAGATAAGTATGCAGGATCGTCGGATATAGTTGAAGTTTAGTAAGAAACCGATGGATGTTCTCGATTAAAATTTAATTTTATTAATAGAAAACAAACAGCTCTTTTATCAAATTAAATTTCAATCAACAAGATCCATCGGTTTCTTATTACACTTCAACTCCTGTATACCCCAAACGACTGTTAAAGATCCACGAATGACAGCCGGGACCAACGGCTTAGCGTGCTTTCAGAGGCACGGAAGGGTCTTGGTAAGTAAAGATGGTCACCCATCCACAGACCAACCGCGGCAAGCGTAGCTTAACCTGATCGATCGACCTGTGCGGCTGTTATTATTTAGTCACGGGCCCCTCATTGTTAGGCAGAGGTGTAAGTACGTACGTATAGTGTGCATGTACATTACGCCAGTTATGTTTAGGTCCAATGTAATAGAGGGCAAGCCTATTGTAATCAACCGGGTACAAATCCAGACATCCCTGAGGGAAAAACCCAATAACTCTTTGCCCGACCTGGATATCGAACCCTGAGATGCAACCACAAGACCAACGAAGCGGTCTTAATTAAAAGGTAAACATAATTGCTATATCTGGAATAATTTGTCGGAATTAGCGCCATTCTGGTGTATTAGGGTCAGCTATTTACGTAGGATTGGCCATTAGGAGCAAATTTGGATCGAGCCAATCACTTATAATAATTGGGTGCCCTTCATTGCCTTAAACGATATTCGACGCTTCGAAAAATGGTTTAAGTGAGTTACGTAATTAGGTCCAGAAGGAGACCTCAATCACTGTATTTACGTTATTGTTTTTTTTACACCTTTGGGACTGGTTTTGATAGAGAATTATGCTGGAATATAGACTATGTGGTTTAGAGCATTTTTTTTTCGTTTCTAAAACCAATGTCCAGGTCTAAATGGTGATGTACTGAGGGATAAACCTTATAGATAAGTTGAGATGACATCATTAAGAACTAAGCCAAGCCTATCGTTCTTTTGAGAGATCTACTATTTTAGCAATAATTATGATATTTTTTAAACGTTTATCTCTTTTATTTCATTATTTACATATAAATTATATTTTTAAATATTAGCATATAAAATATAGAAAAACATTTAAAATATAAAAAATATTAGCCCACCGGTATCGGGAACAGGGTCCAAGCTACCGGCGGTCAGGGCTCCAGAGAGAGGAACCTCCGGAAAATGCGGGCCGTGTCCAGAAGAACCGCTTTCTGAATCAAGCCCTTGATCCAGCTGCCCAACGAGAGCCTCCTTAGGTGTTGGTCGAGACTCTTGGCTATTAACCCATTGGCAGTCACGACTATCGGCACAATGATCGCTGAGTCCACATCCCACATGTCGACAACCTCGCGAGCCAAGTCAAGATACTTGATTTGTTTATCTTTCTCGGCTTTCACGAGGTTCTCGTCATGTGGGACGGTTATGTTATCTTATTGTTAAACCCCCTTAATAATAAACGTTGTATAGCGTCTGTATAGTTACATAACGCTTTGTCTTCTTTCGAAAGTAAAATTACTGACGACTCAAAGAGAGAAATCGGTGTGTAACTATTCATCTGATATAATATGTTTATTAGCAAGGGGGATAAAAGTATAACTCTTGGCATTAATTCTAATTTATACCTTAACTTACCGAGATAAGAGTTACATTACGATGACTTAGGAAAGTAGGTATACGAGTACTAATGGATTTACGTCGATCGTGAATGTCCTTTTTTTTGTGCGCTTTGGAAATTCTCGTGGATTTCCTCCATCGTGGGGGTGACAGAGGGGCATGTTGGACTCTTACCGGCTAAAACCACCGCGGTGTTCCACCTCTACCTTTGGCCGGGGCGGTAAGCATTCACCGCTGCCCCGACAGGCCTCGACTCGCAGCGGGTCCCATCTCCCCGTGCGCCCATTCGTATAATGGCCGCACCCACTCTCGAGTGGCACGCGTGGAACACTGCGGTGCCAACTCGGGCCTGTCTGGTCGGACGACAGACGCCCCGAGTCCGCTGACCGCAGGCCACCTCTCATGGAGGTCGCAGATCGTTTTGCGCCCTGCTTGGGCACCCAGTCTTACATTAATGAAGGATGAAATAAAAAGTTGCGAGCTACAATCGTTGGTCACCTTTCGTTACTACTATTTGAACGGTACATAGATATATGTTTTTTACATTTTTATGGAACGTTATAATAAACTGTTGAAAGAAAGCATATTTTTCTACTCCCACATTCACCGACAAAGGTCATTCAACTCTTTAAACCTTTTATCCCATATTAAAGTACTAACGAAGGTAGAATTGTTTAATATCACCCAAATTGTTTACAAAGGGAATAAAAGTACGTGTATGGAAATTACTTGGACTAAAACCCAGGCTTAAGGTGTAATGTTTGGACTTAATTTGGAGTTCGTGAAAGACAAGTGTAACAAATGAAAATTCTGAAATGAGTTGGCTAGACTCCAGAGCACATATTGGTGGAAATATTGCGCAGGGACGTGTTTTTAGATTTTATTACACATCGCCCAAGTGTGCATCGAAGGGTTCAGCATATTGTATAGTAAGTAGGTTTTATTTCACGGCATGAACCTGCTATGACTGATCACATGTTGATGCGTTGCTCATGCAGGGTAAAAGTAAAGGGAAGTTATTTCGCTAGGCAGACACAAACCAGAAATAGACATTTTAAGCTTGCTAATGCTGCAGTACACACAATATAAAGGCAAATTGAAGTTCAATACCACTATAATCAATTGACTAAAAGTCTAGAAATTACACTAGCTTACATTTCTCATTCGGAAAATATCATCATCTATAAATAGTACCTATAAAACAAAGTCACTTTTCGTGTCTGTCTATTTGTCCGCTCAAATTTTCTAAAATGCACAGTGGATTTTGTTTCGGACTTCACTACTATTTAGACTATTTATTCTGGATGGTTTATACATTAATATTAAACTTATTATGATAATGAAATCTTGATGTATTTTCAATTTGTAATCACCGTGTGTAGCAGGGGCGGGTCGCTAGTCTTTTATAAAACCATCTACGCGAACTTATATCTATAGTTGCATCAAAACACCAGTTGCACGCGGTACCCAAAACCCGAAGGATACAACTTTAAGTCCCTTAATCCCAAGCTTTCACCGAAATGAGAAAAGTGCGCAACGAACGGATGAGTTTTCTTTTATCTCGTCCAAGTGTAAACAGTTTAAGAGGAACTCATTAAAACTTTCAACTGTTTGTACTTTCGACGCACGTGGAAAATGAGTGGTTATGGTCTTGCGGGCTTAACTCTTAATTAGACGCACTTCTTATACAATGGACTGCCTCGTTAGTCTAGTGGTCGGAAGGGCTACTGCTGAGCATGAGCTCTTGGGTTCGGTTCCCAGGTCGGGCAAAATGTTATTGGTTTTTTCTATCTGGAATTTCTCAGTAGCAGCCCGAAGTCTGGATTTGTGCCTGGTTGATGGTATAGAGGTATGAGGAACAGGGTGTAAAGTTCACTCATATTCTATGAAAATGGAGGATCCTCCAACCAAACGGGTGTTGTACCTGGCGGGCAAGTGCCCGATGATTCATGTCGGGCCGTTGTAACATGCTAGTTGCGCGGGAAATTCTGCTTGCGAGATGCAGGCTTTTGCGTGACGTCAGTATGACGCTTAGTTCGCATGTGGCGTTGTAGATACCGCTACAATGGCAATAGGCTCGCCCTCTATTACATGAGACTTAAAGATAACTGGCGGAATGTAGGTACTATAGGTACAGCACTACCTTAACTAGGTATGACGTTAGGATGTCTTATATTATATTCGGCAAATCGTAGAGCTGCTTAAGTTCTGAGTACAGCTAGACAATAGCTGTCACATTCGTACACAGTCTGGACAAGTAGAATCAAACCTTTTTTTTTTTTTTGGTATCGGGTTGGAAAATCCTCATGGAGTCCCTCCGTCCTCGGGGAAGGGCGAAGGGGACTGTCAGACTCGTACTGACTAAAAAACCAACCCGTGTTCCTCATGTACCCATGTGTCGGAGGGCGGGTATCGCCGAAGCATTCGTCACTACCCCCCGACGGGTATTGGCCCGCCAGATGGTCAGGCGGGCCCCGTCACCCACTGCGGCCGTCACCCCGGCCGCAGGACTCCTCCACTATGAGGCGCGCGCGGAACACGACGCCGCCGCCTCTAGGCCTGCTGCTGGTCGGACGACAAGACGCCCCGAGTCTGCCGTCCGCAGGCCGCGCCCTACGGTGGCCGGAAGTCAGCCACCCTACGACGCCCAGTGCGTCTGCTGCGGGAGGGGAGAGAGGAGGCAGCCTCTCTCTCCCTTTCCGCCGCCTCCTTTGCGAGCATCACGGCCTCGCAAAAGGTGGCGACGGCACTCCACCCTGACTCGCTCCCGACCATGGTAAACACAACAGCCGGAAGCGAGAGATTTCCCGCAGCACCTACGGCCGCGACCAAGTCACGGCGCTGCTCGGCCCAAGCTGGGCACTCCGCCAATGTATGCAGCGCCGTATCGACGCGGCAATCACCACAATGGTGGCACTGGGACGTCGGCTCCCGGCCTATGCGACACAGGTACTTCCCGAAACACCCATGTCCGGTAAGCACCTGCGTCAGCCGGAAGCCGAGGGCGCCGTGGCTCCTATTGAGCCACTCCTCCAGTACTGGCCTTACCGCCGCTACAGCGGCGTGCCCCGCCGTGGGTTGCGCTAAGCGCGTCTGCCACTCCGCCACTAAGACCTGGCGGAGCTCTGCCCTGCGTGCCTCAACCTGTCGAGGCACCAGGCGCTCGCCCCGCTCGACCGCCTCCGCGCGCCACCAATAGAGCGACGCGAGGAGCTTTGCGTCTAGGTCCCAGGGCGGGGATCCGGCTAGGAGGCTCGCTGCCTCAAAGGAGATCGTACGGTATCCCCTTATGATCCTGACGGCCATCGCGCGCTGCGGCCTTCGCAGCGCGGCGACGTTGCGGGCCGTCAGGGCGTCCGCCCATACTGGCACGGCGTATAGCGCCATCGACCGTACGACCCCCATGTAGAGCCTCCGGCAGGAGGAGCTGGGCCCCCCCAGGTTGGGCAGCAAGCGCGAGAGCGCAGAAGCGGCGCCCAACAACCGGGGGGCGAGCCGTGTAAAGTGCGGCCCGAAGCTCCACCGACTGTCGAGGACGAGTCCAAGGTACTTCATCGTCGACTCGACAGCGATGGAGACTCCTCCTACTATGATGCTGGACCCCGGAGGCGGCTTCATCCTCGGCCCATGAAAACACAAGGCCTCGGACTTGTGCAATGCCACCTCTAAGCCCAGCCGCCGGATCCTACCCACGACGTGCGCGACACCAGCAGTCGCGCGTATGGCCGCCTGCCGGTACGACTTCCCACGCGCTGTAACTAGCGTATCGTCGGCGTAACATATGACGCCGACGCCGTGGAGAAGCGTACCGCGCAGAGCCCAGTCGTACCCTACGTTCCACAGGAGCGGCCCCAACACCGAACCCTGCGGAACGCCGCACGACGTCTCTCGCCGACCCCATCCTTCTCGACCCGGGTACACCACCGATCTTTCCGACAAATAGGCCCCGACAATGCGTTGGAGGTAGCGCGGCACCCCGTGGTACCGGAGTGCCTCTCGGATGGTACTCCAGGGCAAGGTGTTGAAAGCGTTGGCGATGTCGAGCGACACCGCCAAGACCACCTCACCCCGGGCGACTGCCTCCTCCGCGAGGACCCTCACGCGCATGATCGCATCCACCGTGGAGCGCCCCTGGCGGAAACCAAATTGGTTGTCCGCCAAATCCGGCCCCTCCCTGGTCATGTGCCGGACGAGGCGACTGGCGATGATTCGCTCAAAGATCTTACACACCTCGTCCAGCAACACGATTGGCCTGTACGCAGATGGCGAGTCTGCGGGGCGCCCCTCCTTCTTGAGCAGGACCAGTTTTCCGGTCTTCCACCGGCTTGGAAACTGGCCCCGCTCCAAGCAAGTAGAATCAAACCTGTGTGGTGCTTTTGTACGCCTATGTAACTGTGTGTGTGTGACTTAAACAAAGAGATGTTGACCTCTGAGTTTGTTTCGGTGTTTTTTATCAAAGTTGTCGGCTAGGAACACCGACCTCGTAAAGTTTTAATAAAAAATTGCGTGTATTATTTTTAACCCATTTACACAATTAATATTATTTGGTTTTCATAATCCTTAAGACCTCACACACTACGCGGCTACGACCGTGGCTGGACGTGCTCGTCGCGGTATTATGACAACTCGACCCCGAGACAACTAGACCCGGACAACCCGACACCCTGGTAAATCAACCTGACAATTCACCTCAACTGGTTGGCCGGTCGGTCGTGCTCCGAATTGGCTAATGCGGCCAAGAGCGCGATGTACATTCCGTTTGTATAGTTTATTCCGAGGGTTAACACAAGTAGTAATCGCTTTCAAATCGTTTCTTATTTCTACAACGACTTTCAACAGGATTAGCATAACTTTTCGGTAGCAAGTCAGTCTCATTTATTTTTGAAATTTACAACATCGTATATCGGTAATAAAACGTAACTTTGTCTCGACTGTCTGGTCATAGTCGTGCAGTGTGTGTGGTCTCTTAATTTGTTTACGACGTTTCATGTACCGTTTATTTATTTTTGTGTGTAATTGTCGGCTGACGTCTGGACGGTATTATATAATATACAAGCTAGGGAACGTTTGGAAACAAAAATAAATGAATAAAGGTTTAGGGATGAGGTTTTGAATGCTATTGTTTATTTTTAAAAGTTTGATTTTAGAATCATGTTCTGTATCAAGTAAATCTAGAAAAAAAAACACATACCTCCTTATTAATATACGTTGTATCGCGTCTGTATTATAGTCAAACAACGCTTTGTCTTCTTTCGAAAGTCAAATTACTGACGACTGAAAGAGAGAAATCGTATTATTAATAACTATTCATCTGATATTACAAGTTTATTAGGAAGGGGTTAAAATATTATACTTAGAAAAAATTATGGCTGTTATTTTAATAAATTTTAAGTATGAAACGAATTAATTGTATGTACTCTCAATTTTACAGATATTTATTTTACAAATGGGTCCTAAATATGTCCTGAAAAATTAAAACTATTTTTGCGTCCATTAGCAATCGTGAAAGTTTTACTAAAATCTGATGACAAAAAGTAAATATATATTTTTGAGGATTATTTTAGTTGAAATACTTAGTATTTCAATATTCATAGCTTTATTTAGTTAATACTTTATTTAGTTTACTTCACAGAAAACATTAAGAACTTAAATTTAAGTAAATATTATTTCGCTTGGGAGTTGCTCTAAGTACTTTTTTCAATTCGTAATCAGCCTATAATGTTCCCCCTGTTGGGACACAGGCCTCCTCTCTTCGAAACGGAGTGGGCCGTGATCTACCACACGGGCCCAGCACGGATTCGTTTTTTTTTTTTTTTTATTTGAAATGGACTTGCTCTTGACTCTAGTCTGGGTCAAAGGTGACAGAGAGAAAGTCGACGATAGAGCGAGCTTATCCAGAAGAAGCCTGTTCAC
This sequence comes from Hydraecia micacea, assembly GCA_914767645.1. Lineage (NCBI taxonomy): Eukaryota > Metazoa > Arthropoda > Insecta > Lepidoptera > Noctuidae > Hydraecia > Hydraecia micacea. The sequence continues at coordinate 6,659,738 of OU611798.1, forward strand.
TCTCACTTTGAAGAGGTTTGGGTATTAAGCGCTCGGAAAAACAGACGCAGGTAGAGAGTTTTTAATGTAAATATTCCTTGAATTTTTCCTAGGTAACGTTGGCCTCTGGTTAAAAGAGAAACTGTTGAACGTAAGCCCAGTTGATCTTGAGTACAACCCCAAATTTGGGGAAGGGCTATCAAGTTTTTCTATTGAAACAATTTCAGTAGCAGTCCGTAGTAGCCGTGCTTGCCAAATCTAGGATCATACAAATCTCCCTTCCCTTTCGCGGAATAGGGGGTTGTGATGTTAAGCATAAATTATCAATTTTCTCGAGAATTTCCTCTCAACCGCAGCATTCGAAAATTGTATATTAATACAGGTTTAGGCTCCATCAGTTCAAGGATGTCAGGTATAACAGCAAAATGTAATATGAGAAAATGTAAACGCTTCAAATAAATGTCCTCTTAATATTACAGCATTTCTGTGGCGTTCAACATCGACGTGCAATATCCGTCTTCCGTGCGCGGAAATGGATATACATTTATACATACAGATATATTATACAATACATGTTTACTTACACTGCTACCACAGAAATACAGAGCAAGTGTGGTTAGCGTTGATCTATTGATTAATATTATTGAAGTTTGAAAGTCTAAAATATACTATCTTAACAATATGTTCGATTTACAAATTATTTTCGTATTATGTTTGTATGAACTACGTATGCTACGCCGGCCCCTTAAAATCGATTTGCCCAGGGGTCATAAACCACAATTTACTTTAACTAAGTAATGTCAATTCGATAATCGTTGAAAGCAACACAAACTGGGCCCACATTAATAACCTGGCCCCTTGACAGGGGTCGCACAACGGTCATGGCTTAAAAGCCTTTAGATAGGACGATACTTGGAAGGTACTTGCCATTTGTTGGGATCATTTGTTGTTATACATAAATGTTATAGAAATATAGACGATTGTTAAACGGTGTAAATGGTAATGACATAAGATTTTTGGAGATAAGTCACAAAATACGTCGTCTAGCGTTCTTAAAACTAGTAAAGTAGGTGTCGAAGTATGTATAAAAGTTTCTTAAAACATAAAACATAGAAGTCAATGCAGAAAAAGAATTTACTGTGTCATCTATATCTATACTAATATTACTAATGTGAAAGTAACTCAACAGCTGACCGGATTAGGATGTAATTTAGCTCACGGATATACTAAACCTGGGCTAGGAAATATAACTTTTATCTTTCTTTTAAACTTTTTACCTACTAAAGTGGTTTTAATTCTCTAAACTACGTGGTCGATGATTTTGGTATACGGTAAAACTCTAATGAGTTTATGTTGGCACAAAGTAACCCCCTTATTAATAAACGCATATGAATAGTTACACATCGATTTCTCTCTTTCAGACGTTAGTAATTTGACTTTCGAAAGAAGAAGACAAAGTGTTGTTAACTATACAGACGCTATACAACGTTTATTAGTAAGGGGGTATACGAGTATGTATAAAATGTATGTGTAGGTACTACTAAATAAATAATCCCGGTAGTGGTTTAAAATGATCGCGTCTGTGCGATCATTTTAAACCTCCACGCGGGCAAAACCACGGGCAAAAGCAAGTTTACTATGAATTATAGAAGTCAAACCACAGCCACACAGTGTCACATCTGAAAAAAGTACTAAAATATTACCATGACGAAGAGTATGCTATCAACGCTTATGTATGTAGAACCTCCAGCAAAAGATATACACAGATACTTAAAAACAATGGGCAACATTAGGTAACACTCTTGGTTAAATAGGCAATACAGGATCTGTTATGTTAGCCATGTGGGGTAATTCTGCCTGCCCTCTTCATACTACCATTTGGTGCGCAGTGTACATCTTTAACATAAGATTATACGAGGTATACTTATTTATATACGTTTGTTAAAGTTAGGGAATTATTTCTACCCGTCTTCTTTTCGAGTTTATGGTAATTTTAATAAGTAGTAGTTGTTTTAGGTTTAAAGAATTTTTATTTCTCATAAGAACATGATACAGTTCACTTACATGAGATTTAACTTTTAACATAAATAATCGTCGTCTAATGACGAAGCATGCAGATGTAGAATAAGTAAAACTAACAAAGTACGAGATAAACAGCAAACAAAGCAAAAGTGTAGGTAGTTACATAAAAAACAAGTTAGTACAGCTGGCCAATTTGACACCAAGGTACCCCTCATATACTGATTATAAGTTTTAAGTAGCACCTTTAAGCAACGTTTATAAGCAAAGGGGATAATGTAACTTAATATGTACGACTAGCTTCAAACATTGTGTAGTTTGTAAGGATTTAAGGATCAGTAACATGTATAAAAGATTCTTATAAAATAATTTGTCACATGTCAGTGTACTAAAGGAATGTACTATGTGACAGTTACTATTAATATATGTATAAGTAAGTCAGTATTTTTTACTGACCCCAAGCTCAAATTCTCTCTCAAATCGACCTCATAACTGAAAAAAACAATTTCAAATAAGTAATGTCAATTCGATAATCGTTGAAAGCACATATATAAATCTGTACATCTTCTATATAAATAAATAAAATTGGAGTGTCTGTTTGTAATATTAAAATAACCGCTTTTTACTAAATGCATATGGATGTATATGTACATATACCAAAATATTTTTTTTACAATTTTTTTGTCTTTCACTCGGAGCTCTCCCCCTTTTATAGTCGTGAACAAACAACTTTGACGTTTCTATCTACCGTCATCCAAAATATCAACGACATAAAAGGTGGATATCCGTTTGAAATATTTTCTATGTTTTGCTACATTATTCCTTAATATTTTAACTAGTCTGCTTCAGTAAAATGATAAAAATAACAATACCTTTAATTAGGATAATCTATTACACGCATTATGCATTAAAAGTCCCTGAAGTTCATTTTATTACTTCTTAGCGTGTCAAAAATAAACACAATTTTTTTAGGAGAGGGGCTTGTGGCTTAGTAATGACAGCCACACGGGTCGATCGTTGTCGCGGTTGTTCCATGGATGGGTGACCATCTTTACATACCAAGACCTCTCCGTGCCTTGGAAAGCACGTTAAGCTGTTGGTCCCAGCTGTCATTTGTGAATCTTTGACAGACTTTACGGATCGTCAGAAGCCCAAAAGTCTGATAACCAGTCTTACCAAAGGGTATCGTATTACCCAATAACTGGGTTATGGAGGTCAGATAGGCAGTCACTCCATGTAATATACTGGTATTCTGCTGCATCTGGTTAGACTGGAAGCCGACCCCAACATAGTTGGGAAAAGGCTCGGCAGATGATGAGGTAGTATGAAACGGTCAGGCAGAATTACCTCATAATATGACTATTAAAAACACATCCTGCTTTGCCGTGACAGTCTTCACGGGTCGTCAGAAGACCGAAAGTCTGACAATCAGTCTTCCCAAGGTGTAACGTATTACCCAGTAACTGGGTTAATATACTGGTATTCAGCTTCATCAGGTTAGACTGGAAGCCGACCCCAACATAATTGGGAAAATGCTAGGCCGATGAGGAAACATAATAAAAAAAAAAACTGGCCCACAATTCAGCAACGCTGATACCATTAGTTGACGCAGCCATTAGGTCCTCACGTGTGCAGGTGACAGGGCATGCGGTGCAAGATGAGAGGTGAGCCATTATCTGTGGAGAGACACCGCATACACACCGGAGGTCTAAGCCTTCCATGAACCCCCACTTGTGGAGGTTGTCCTTTCTGCGGCTTACTTTATTAGTTAGCCCAATACGATAATAATCCACCTCAACATTTTCAAATTCAAATCGCTATCTCACCGACTCCCATCAAATAAATATCTAAAATGTTACTGCCCCCTTATCTCTAACTGATAAGGACGCTGAAACTCCAGATCATTATTATCAGTACGCAGCCGTTCCTGACAACTTTCATACTAATATAACAATTAATCGTACCAACTTTGAGTCGTTTGGGCAAAATGTCGGTGACTTGTTATGCAATTATGAAACCGCTTGTTATACGGGTGTCCCTTTTTTTATTAATTGTTTTCTTTTTGAGTGTTTTTGTAATGACATTATAATTATCTTTAACTATTTTGCCTTAAGGTAGGTAGAAGTAAACTTTACCTAACAGTCAAAAGCTATACTGTTTTGATGTGTTGAAATCAATTACCAGCATAAAATCAATAATATAATGCTATTTATTATTATTGATTTTTATAAACATGTTTTTTTTTAATTATTATTGTTCATGTTCACTTTTGGTATTTATATTAATTTAATTAATTATGATGTATGTAATGTAAACTAATGTATCAAACACAATATAAATTGCTCCTGATAAATAAATAAATGTAGTACGATACATTAAAAAATCAATTGTGTCTCATTAGCGGAGATCAAAAGATTAAATCATTTAATTACACAACATAAACGACATGATGTGGCGTGATGTAGCGTTGGAAAGCAAGGTGGACCGGTGACCTTGTGAAGGCCACAGGAATCCGCTTGATGCAGGCAGCACAGAACCAGTCGAAGTAAAGGTGCTTGGGGGAGGCCTATGTCCAGCAGTGGACGTCTTTCTGCTGAAATGATGATGATGACACAACATAGCATCACGCCTGCAGGTATAATCACTTTTCGTCAGTTATGTTTAAGTCTCATGTAATAGGAGGCGAGCCTATTGCCATCAACCGCATACAAATCCAGACTTCGGGCTGATACTAAGAAATTCCATATGGAAAATCAAATAACACTTTACCCAACCCGGGAATCGAACCCAAGACCTCATGCTCAACAGTAGCACTTGCGACCACTAGACCAACGAGGTAGTCAAAAATTATCTTATTATTTCTTGGAAATAATAATTAACTATAGGCACTTGCTCTTTCCTTTAAATAGCTCTAAAAATTTCAAAGTACAAGGTAAACACATTAAATCTTAATCTAATGTTATAAAAATGTTAATCGTAGAATGCCATGTCAAGCAGTGTTTGAATTTACGTGTTCACATTAATTATAATTATGTTGCTTATAATAAAACAATGCTATTAAGAGAACGTGACTAATACATTTTCAGAATAATGGTATACCTACACAGCCTTTACTCGAAATAAATGGCCTTAATTAGCAAAATATCATCATCATGCTACGCAGGCTACGCCGTAGCGCTCTCGTAGCACCGCAGCTACGTCGTAGACCTTAGATGCTGCGTAGGTGTTATAGTGCAATGTTGGGTCTTGATTAATATTTGCTTTCAGCATATTTACTTAGATGTCTAGTGTTAATACGTGAGTGCAAAGGATTTAGAATTAACCGGTTAGTGTTTGAACTTAGATTAAAAAGGCTGAGGATAAGCTGCTGCTCAGTTTTTAATGGATTGGAGGATTTAACCAACATTGAATGGGTAGAAATATGTTTTAAGTTCAGATTCAAGTCTGTTCGTCTTTTAATTAATTATTTTATTTCATTATCTTAAGTATTTCTTATACAAGGTGAAATTGAAACACGAAAATAACCATGTAGCATACATTTTTTCTTGCCTAGATTAATTATTATTGTTATATTCCCACGGACTCGAGACTTATGCGGGATGAAACCGCGGAGCGCAGCTAGTGTTTTATAGAGATAAATACTATTCATATCTAGAAATATAAAAAAAAACTAAATAGAGACACGGATTGGAGAGCTGACAGGGCGCGTCATCAAGTCCGGCCCAGTAAGTCTTTCAATGAACGACCCCATTACAGTAGTATAATCTGGTACTGTGTTCTATTTAAATAATTATGTCTTTTATTTGTATTTTATATACCTCTTCTTTTAACACAATTAACACAACACACTACTGCTCTAATTTTATTTTATTTTATTCCGTTTATTTATCTATATACATATTAAATTACATTTTTAAATATTTCTTAAAATATAAAAAATAAGTATAAAAAACATTTAAAAACATAAAAAAATAGTAGTCCGCCGGTGTCGGGAACAGGGTCCAAGCTACCGATGGTTAGGGCTCCAGAGACAGGAACCTCCTCACAATGCGAGCCGTATCGAGGAGTACTGCCTTCTGAATCAGGCTCTTGATCCATTATTAAGGCGCATCAACAACACAAACACAAACTTTTACAAATAACAGAGAACAGAGACATGGACTAGTGTTTACGTCAATTACAGACGTGCACAGCGTTCACAACAAAAGAGAAGAGAAAAACACAGCATTCTAATGTGTGTAATAAAAATATTTGGCGTTCGTAGAATCTCTGCAAGTAAATGGTTCGGACAAAACAGGTGCATGAGAATAAAAATGGTGAAAGAGGGAAGATGGTGTTCTGTAGGGCCACTGAACCAGCGGCTCTTGTATTAAGATTCACTACCAAAAGAAATGTAAAATAGAAAGAGAAAATTGTTTATATTTGAAGGTATATAAAAAGAGGGGAAATAATCAAAGGGCATCAAAAAATTCGTCCGCATCGCTGTCAACAGGAAACGTGCCCAAAAGGCTGGCAGCATTGCCACGTTGCTTGTGGGAGGCCTATATCCAGCAGTGGATGTCTTTCAGCTGAAAAAAAAAACGGAACGGATTTGGCACACATATACTTTATAATGATGATTAACACAGGATAATTTTTATCCTGATATTCCCACGGGATCGAAACTTATGCGGGGGAAACCGCGGGGCGGCGGCGGGGCTAGTCATGTATAATTTACTGTGGTCAAGGTGCGTCATCCTCTGCGGACGTGTCCTACAAACATGATTTACCTTACTTTCTTATTGATGACTAGGGATTACGCAAGGTATAGTGACATTATTATACAATAGCTTCTGCCCGCGACTTCGTCCACGTGCATAATAGTTACACTATTGCCGATAGTGTAACTTACTATAAGTGATTTTTTTAAAATCCCTTCAAAGTAGTAGTACCTTTTACCAACATATACATACATACATAATCAGCCTATAATGTGTAAACTAGTTTTTTTGAATATCTGGGAGGTCTGGTTTACTTCCTGGCTGATCTGGAAGCCATAGACACGTGTGATCACTTATTAGGTCATGCGTAGTTTGGAAACTGGATTAATGAGATGTTTTGTTTTGTTCCTGACTACCTTTTACTAACACATAAACAAAAAAAAAAACCTCTGCATAATATTATTCTCGATATTTTTTTTAAATTTTCGATCTTCACTAATACATAGTATGTATTCTAGACACTCCGCTCGAGTTTCAAGGCCCTACACAGGTACATCAAGCTTAATACATGGTTTAGTTATAAATATATACGCTACTACGATGTGTTTGGCGACCATGTTCCGTGAATACAGGGAGCGGTGGAATGTTCATAGGTACAAGGTGGGGCAAAAATAATGTCATAGTGTGAATGTGGTATAATTATTTTTGCTAATGGCGTTATAATGTCATTATGATTTTGTACATATGTTGTGTTGTTATTATTAAAAAAATAAATATATATAATATAGTAAGATGAACTCGCGTAGATTTAAGCTAGTATCGTAAGTTTAGATTATAATGGATTTGTCAGATGTGGGAGTATTGTAACTGTTCCCTATAAATAGAAAACTATAGACAAATAAAGCGGTAATTATTTTATAATAACAAAAAAAAACATATGTTGTAGATAGATAAAGAATTATTTGACAATGCAATGAAGCGATACACACAGTCATGCACCGATAGAGATTTTGAAGCACTAATTTCGGGGCCGTGTGATCTCCCGCTTTGACGATTTGAACTGGTCGGCCAGATCGCCAGACCTGACGGCACCAGACTTCTTTCTTTGAGGCTTTTTGTGTGTTAACCTCTTAAAAGAACTTGGCATAATCTACTGTCTGTCATCATGCACCTTATCTCCTTATAAATACACAACAAACCTTATAAATAGTAGTTCACAGCTGTTGTCTGCGGCTTCATCTGCGTGTAGGTATTTAGTATGTCATTATTTTGTTTCTTTCATACAATATTTCCACGATGAAAAGTAGCCAATGTCCTTCTCCAGCTCCGTGGCTGCCTATCTGTGAAATATATCGATCAGTTCAGTGGTTTTACACGAGAAAAGGTAACATACCCACAGACAGAGTTGCTGTCGCAATTATATTATTAAAGTATAGTTTCTAAAAACTAATCAACAGTTTAATAATACTTCTTAACAGATAGTTTTTAATAGAAAAAGTTTGTTGGAACCGCTATAACCGTTTGTCAAATCTGCTGCACTTGTCCATGTCGAAGTTTCTGTGTAATTGTACTGGAGTACCTATGAGTATGAAGACAAGACATGCATATAATGCTGATGCAGGGGCAAACACAAAAAAAATATTAAAATAAATTCTATAAGAGTTAAAGCGAGTTACTTTAGTTAAAACAACTTGCCTTAATACTCATCACAGCCAAGCCTATAGTTGAATTTGTTTAATCATAGTTTAACTACCAGATCACCTACTTCTCGTAAATGGCCGCGTCTCGACTCGAAAGGACTCGTCCTTTATAATCTATTAGGGTGCTCTAATGTCAAAAGCAGAGGGTCAATTCCCGTATTAACGTACTTATTTTGTAGAACGTTCAATGATGAGACTAAACTCTCAATCAATCAAAAAAACGTCTATTACCTATATTTTTGACAATTTTTTGTCATTGATTCTCATCTGCAATTTCATGCATGCAAAAATGTTCAAAGTCAAGTGTTTTATTTATCCTTTGTTAATAAGAATCGGGTTCTTGATAACTTTTACGTGATAATTATACTAAGAATAGTGTTGATTGTAATTTAAACAAGTCCGTTCCACTTTATTAGAGTCTGATATAACGGTATGTACATATGTGTCCTTGTCACTATTATTTCTACACTTTTTTTCACAAAAGTGAAGCTAATTTGACCATTTTTTGCAGGCAAGAGCATTCCTTGTCCTATTCATACCCTAAGGGACTATCGAAGCCAATGGCCACGGATATTTCTTTATCACGAGAAACTTTTCTTCCAATACAGACAGACTATGGGAGTTAGCGTCCGCTCCCAAGAGTTATTAGTTTTCATTGCACAGATGTTTGAGTTTAGCGTTATCTCCCGCCTTATCTGTTGGAGTTGGGACATTTAATTAAGAGGTATCCGAGGGAATTTAGATGTTGCCTTTGTACTGTTAGGGTTTAGTTGGTTTATGGTTAGTTTAGTCCTGGAATGTTCTCAGAAAACTCTTTCAGTGAAATATTATAGTTAAAATTAAATTAAATTGATTTATTTCTTTGACAAAAATGATCCATTTATTACGTTAGTGAGTTAGGTACAACTTAAAAGCTATGTTAGTGTGTTACATTCTAAATATAAATATATACCAGAAAAACAATATTTACATAAATTCACAGAATGAAATGAAACGAATCACTCCTGCCTAGCCAGCACCTGTATGAAGTGATTCATTATCGGCGAGTCAAAGAGCGGTAAAGTCCGTTTCAAAAGTATTTGGTCTAAAGTATGAATAAATAGATCAAAGGGGCAAATCTCGTAATTTTAAGTACGTTCAGTCTGATCTCAGTCTCAATCTGTCAAAAAGAACTTCTAATTTCCCTACATTTTGACAAGTTTTTGACATTTGTTTGTCGCCGAAATGAGACTGCGACTAGATTTTGAACATTTTAAATTACGAGAATTGGTCTTCAGAAAACGTACCTGTCGATGCCAATTTGTAGTAGCCTCCTCTCGGTGAGAGGGAGAGGGCCGTAATCCACCACGCGCGGGTCCAGTGCGGGTTGGTAGTTGTCACATATCTTCGAATTTTTTGTTCTAAGACATGCCTGTTTCCTTGCGATGTTTTCCTTCACCGTTTTGAGAGCATTACATTTATTTTTGTAGCTTATATGTTTAGTACGTATGTATTTATGTATCTATTACTAGCTGACCCAGCGAACTATATACCGCCTCAGAATCAATAAGCCATTCCATACAAAATGTATGAGAAAACGAATTATCTTCATTATTATTTTTTTATTAGTCATTATGCTATTCGGGGCGGAGACAAAACCAGAAATCAAAGCTTATTAAAATCGATCCGGCCGTTCTGGAGTTATAAATGTATAAATGGTGTAACTAACCCGACTTTGTTTTATTTATATAGATTTAGGATATGTATATATCTGGGTATCTATTTTAGTATATTGTATACTTATTATTTGCACCAACGATAGCCCCATTTTATGTCCAGATAAATCACTGTCCATTCCAAGGTTGCCTGGAAGAGATCGCAGAAAGCGATAAGGGATCCCTATGTATATTTTGTAGTGTTCGATTTATTTTTTGTTATGTAATTTTGTGGTGCACAATAAAGTATATATAAATAAGTAAGTACCCTGAATGTACATGATACATTTAAGTAGGTACTATTGGAGGGTATTTCAATTTATCATTTAAAATTCAAATTCAAAGCATTTATTTCAATTAAACCATGTACAGGCACTTTTGAATTGTCAAAATTAAATAGTCGGTCAGTTAGTCAGAAAGTTGAAGCTAGTTGCCCATTCCAAAAAGTAGATCTCAATGGAGAAGAACGGGCAAGAAACTCCATGGACACTCTTTTAAATCAAGATATTACAAAATCCTGGGTACATTATTCTTGTTGCTTCTATATGTGAGAACAATGTAAAAAAAAACACAAATGAAGAAACAATTCAAAATTTAAGATAAAAATAAGCCTTGGCAGTTAAGAGATGACCAGTCTCAACCGACGGCGCCCGTTCACGAACATGACGTGAAATAATATGCTTGTATTGTATAGGTACCTCAGTTGGAAGTAATAAATACTAGGTACAAGATACTCTTCATATAAGGTATTCTGGTGTCAACACTTCATGTGGTTTTGGGAAGTTAAAATGAGGTTTGCTCCGGAGATTAACTACCGTTAGATGTCGTTCTAAAGCGTCTAACTTCCTAATGTTGAGTCCTGACACTTGTTTATGTACTAAGCATGTGATCTGCATGTATTATGTTACGTAAAGGATTTATATGTGCAGAATGCCTATTATATTATATGAAGTGATTATGTTGGTAGTTTTTTTTAAATATAATGGATATCAAACTTGCTAACAGCCCATGAGAAGGTCAAGGTCGCTGCTGGCGGCAGAAATTGATATTATGGTAGTGCAATGGTAGTAGAACAAGCATCTTCACAAATAACTACGTAAGGAATTGATGTTATTTCAAGTTAAACAAAATATCAACTTTGTTTTAGTGGTAATTACGTTGATTTCAGAGTGACTAGCACTATTTAAAAAGTTATAAATATGTTTGAAATTGTACCGTGAACTGAACTTTATTGTGTGAGCATTAAAGTTATTTTTCCAAATATTCATATTTGTTTACGTGTTTGGCAAATAAATCGCGAACGCAGATTACGTATACAGGGTGGCAGGGACATCGACGCGCAAAATTTTTACCATGGATTCAGTACATGATTAATTGGGACATAATATTTCGACGGTTATTAAAAAAAATCTGCTGTTTCCTATAAAAATACAATACGTACGCGGTCAAAATTTATGGTACAGCATTTTTTTTTAAAGAATAATTTTTGTCCAGAATCATGAACTGAATCTATGGTAACAGGTTGCGCGTCGATGTACAGACGCCAGCACATGAACCCGCAACTGTCAAATTTTCCCAATCAACTTTGTACCTTATGCTTTAGCGATACAGTTGAAAATCTATTAAAGAAATTTGACAGATCGTAGTAACTTGATGTGCTGGCGTATGTACTTACCAGCCTGTATTTATAATGTAATATTGTTTATTTTACGTAAACAAATCGTCAATTAGTAGAATTCCAAGGCATTAACGTTTCCCGGTACTAAACATCTGAAACTCGGCTAACATTACTACAAAGATTTTTCAATGTGTTTTATACTCATGTCAATTCTGATTTCCTAGTATTCATTTTATTAGCGGTGAATGCTTATGCGAATTCCGCACCCCCGGCCATAGGTAGAGGTGGAACACCGCGCTGGTTTTATAGCCGGTAAGAGTCCGGCATGCCCCTCTGTCACCCCCACGATGGAGGAAGTCCATGAGGATTTCCACCGCGCACCAAAAAAAAAAGTATTCATTTTATGCCTTACATTAATCTAGAACTATCTTTCTTTACAAAGAAATCTAAATATCTTTCTCCCGTATAGTCCTTAGTACTCATTTGCTCGTTCTGTCGGCGCCTGTCTTTGTAAACGCAACCGGACACCAGAGAGAGCGTTTACGAAGAGCGCTTCACTTCGCTCCAAGTGCTGTACAAATAAACCGAGGGGAATCAGAAATAGAAAACTCATTTAATAAAATAAAAGTGTTTTACTATGTTAAATATACGTGTTTTTATTAAAAATGGTGTTTTAAAGTTTTATAGGTACATTTTTTGTTTATATCATGTCTGAAAATGATAAAGATTAGTTATCTTGTATCAAATTAAACAAAATATATATTTGTATTTTACCTTGTCAATAATAAAATTGTAGAATTGGTTAAGGGACTGACCAAAAGAAAATTAGTATAACAAAAAGACTACCTACACATAGACCTAGAGACACCCATATCCACATCATCATCTGCCCAGCCTAAGCCTAATACTAGTATTTCACATGGTGCGACTGCCTATCTGACCTCCACAACCCAGTTACTGGGTAATACGAAACCCCTTGGTAAGACTGGTTGTCAGAATTTCGGTCTTCTGACAACCCGTAACGACTGTCAAAGATCTACGAATAACAGCCGGGACCAACGGCATAACGTGCTTTCCGAGGCACGGAGGGGTCTCGGAACGTAAAGATGGTCACCCATCCACAGACCAACTGCGGCAAGCGTAGCTTAACCTGATCGATCGACCTGTGCGGCTGTTATTATTTAGCCACGGGCCCCTCCGTGACAGACACCCATATTCACAATAATATAGAAATGAATAGATGAATAGAATTATAGAGATGAATATTTTCAGAAACTTATAAGATGAGGTCGGGGTCAGAACTGGTAGACATTAATAGCTTGATGTGCTGGCGTCTGTACCACTACCAACTACTTCACTTTCTCAGTAGTGTTTTTACGCAAAACAGTAGAATCACACGTTACATTATCATAATAAAGTCCCCAGACAAAACATCTATTCCAAAACGCTTGCCTAAAGGTCCTTCGAGGCAGATACACTAGAACATTTTCTCGAGCATTTCCATGTAATGTAACGTTCTTACGAATGATTCAATTCAGGCAAAAGCTCAGTTTCCAAAAGCATTTTCATGTACTTAATGCGCGACGCTGCGTTCGACGTCATGCTCACGGCGAATGAGCATCTATCTAATCTGTAACATTTCTTTCTACCTTGCGTTCATTGTTCATGATTGTTGCGTTCTTGATCGCTCGTGCCCTTGATCGATAAAATCTTACTACAATACGCTCGTTAGTTTTTAAAACCAGCTTGTAACAAAACATCGAGCGTCGTGTTCGAAGTGCGGTTCGATAAAATTATAAAAGAAAGAAAGAAAAACAGGTTTATTTGTCACAGAAACACGTGCATACAAAGAGATAATTAATTCTAATAATAAGGAAAAATAAAAACAAAATACAGGGTGGCCCAAAAGTCGTGGATCAAACGAAACAGGGCGATAGTTGAGGTTATTTACAGTAAAAAAATAAATAAAAAAAAAATAGAAAAAAAAAAAAAACCATAAAAAATAAAAAGTATCATCACTACAACAGTGCTTTTATGACAGTGGATACCATGATTTATCAGTATTGGCACTTTTTTCAATATCTTTTAGGGCTCAAAAAAAAAATTATTTCTAACATTAGAACCTTATTGTAAACACTCAAATTGTCATAACTTTTAAGGAGATCAAGTTAGGGATCTCGCACAATTTTTTTTTTACTACAAATAACCCCACTATGGCCCTGTTTCGTTTGATCCACGACTTTTGGGCCAGCCTGTATATCTATGATCACGAGCACAAAGCAGAAATAGTCGACGTCTGTACGTCATGACTGTGACAAGAAGGCTTCCACTTAGCATGATGCTGTGCTATAGGGGCACAGCCCTGATTTTCGTAATGAAAAAAACGGCGAATGCTCGATGTTCTGTTACAAGTAAATGCTGTTTTATCTTTAAACCCACGGATATCGAGCACATAAAAACAAAAGACGACGAAAATACCAATTCAAATATTACGATACGTAGCACAAAAACTTATATTAAAATGATACGTCCTTAGAAATCTATTTGAGCACATGCGTGGAATAAGAATAACAGAAGTCTCTTGAAAAAACTTTTCCTATCTTTAGTAACACATACTTTTTCTTTTTGCTCGATCCGTCGATGTGTGCTTCGCAAACTTTTGTTCAAAATTAAGTGTCCGATTGTCAATTTTATCGAGTTTTTGAAAGTTGTTATCTGAATATAAAACTCGAGGGAAATGGAATCAAACTTGTCGAGATGAACGTAATATGAAATTGTTATCTTCCAAGACTTTGTATGACGATAATTTTGTGATGGCGAAGTTACTTTTAAAAGTTTAGTCATTTGGGGCTGATTTTTCAATCGACAGATAATTTTTATTCGTGGAATAAAATTGACGCCTGACAGATTTTGTATGGAAGAACTGTAAAAAATTAAAAATTGTTCCTCGGATAATATTATCCGGCGTTGGAAAAATCAGCCCTTAGTTACATAATTATGTGTCTGTGAAATATTTCGAAGTTAAAAATTTTAAATGGAAAATAATTGTAAGTCGTATCAAGGTTAGGTTAGTTTAGGTACATATGTATTTGTAAAACGTAACATGAAATGTAATTTTTGACGTTCAAAAGTACCTTTAGTGTGCCTAATTGAAATAAATGATTTGACTTTGACTTTGAATAGGTAGGTACACGTCAAATTCGCCTACAGTGCGGTCAACGAGAGAATGCTTTTTTGACAACTGTCAGTTTCATACAAACGAATACGTGTTTTGCGAATTTGATCTTTATTAGCTACCTGAATTGTGTCGTAAGTCGCGGCCGTTATAACTTGGCCACCACTGCTCTCATTGGTCAACACTATAGAACTGCGTTAAAAATGTTCTACTTTCTTAAAGCTTCTTTCTCTAAATATCTCCCTCTTATGGTGCATTCTTAAAGTTGTCAACGTCGCAAATAGCTGTCAATGTTACTAAATTAAATTATGAAATATCGCTCTATAGTACACATCTATATTGATTATGTATTTCAGTATTATAACAGAGCAATATTTAACCAAAATAACGAAATATTTGACAGCTATTTGTGAGTTTGCCAACTTTTAGAATACACCCTCTTAACACACAAGCTGCGAAAACAATCACGACTCCATTTTCAGTACAAAAAACTGACCAAGTGCGTGTCGGCCCACGCACCATTGTGCGTGGGCCGACACGCACTTGGCCAGTTTTTCAGGCTACGGAACCCTTCATTAAGGGTTCCGTAGTTGAAATGAATTTATCCCAAGAACAAACTTAACATTATAGTTGAAGAACATGTTCTCCCATACATTCTAATTGAAAATGTAAGTTTGTACGCACAATATTGAGAGATTTACCATAATGTTTTAAAACAACATGGTAAATCATAAGAAGTCTGTGGTCTTAAGACCACAGACCTCTTATAGGTTTTCCTGTAATGTATAAGTATAGAACTATTTTCTATATTTTTTTGAAAAATTTTAGGCTCAGGAGTCTCGGAGATAAGTAGGGGGAATGGTCTATTTTCGTCTATTTTCTTAAATAACGGTAATACAATTTATTTTAAAATTATGAAATAAATATATTATATTTGAGATCCTCACAGTAAGCCCTTTCATTTGATATGTCACACGGTACAGATTGCGTAACTTTTTTTTTAATTTTCTATTGGCCCCCCAAAAATGAACCCCATATTCAAAATCCATTTATTTACGTTACACGCCTGTGTTCGGGTCACAGAGATTCATATGTGTACCAAATTTCAACTTAATCGGTCCATTAGAATCGGAGTAAATTGACTGTGATAGACGGACGGACAGACAAACACACGAGTGATCCTATATGGGTTCCGTTTTTTCTTTTTACGTAACCCTAAAAAACATAAACCAAGGAACAAAGCCTATTATACTTTAACCATTTTTTTATTACCCCCATTCATACGTGTAAAGTGTCCTTTAACAATAAGTCTCTGTAACATTCTTATTATATTTCTGTTCGCGTACCCCGGTGAAGATACAAACTTCTGAACGGGAGCAGAATAATAAGGCATTAGAGAGGGTTTAGAAACTTATGGAGGGAAGCAATGGGTTCCTATGAAGTTGAAAGTAACTTTCGAGTTTGATTTCGTTTTCTCATTAGTTTACGCAAATATAAAAAGGTAATTTGGGTAGAAAACTAGCTTATGTGAGCCTCTTTCAACACTGGATAAGTTTTAAAACTTATTTGGCGGATAATTTCATGAGTGTTTTATAAGTAGTTGAAACAACTACTTAGTAAATAAGTAAAATCTGACTACAGCAGTGGTGGCCCAGTGGTAGCCCCGACAGACGAGACGTAGGTCGTGGGGTCGAACCCAAGCAGGCGCTTTACTTTTTGTAATTTATTTCATCACCCCACAAAACGGTGAAGGAACACATCGTGAGGAAACGTATTTATTGAGCGTTATTTTCATTAAACTTTTATAAGTAATATAAGTGTCCTCAGTTGTATCATAAATATCAACAACTTTTTTATCAATATCATTTATTTTATAGTTCTGATAAAGTTGAAAATTTGGGTTTTTTAAAACGATTCCCAATCTTTTTCTAATAATTCCTGTCTAGTTTCAATGTATTCGATAGTAAATCTTTCTTTAGGACTCTTTTTAAAATTTGCGAATTCTTTAATAATAACACTTTGCAACCCCCTCAATACATTGATCAAAACAATGAAACAATTGTATAAAAACAATGTTTGTTCTAAAATAAAGCAAAACTAATTTGAACTAAAATATTTTAAGTTCCAATTAGTTGCTCAAAATTTTACAAGTATTTTGAAACAACTTATAATCTGGCGGAAATCGGGCATAGGTTCCCCGTTCCGTCGTTTTTTATGAAATTATTCTAAGTCCTAACCTAACATGCACAAATAAATACAAGTCCTTAATAATTAAAAGTTAAATTTTCTAAGTCTAAAATCAATTCAATAATTTTCAAAGTTCTAGAACCAAGATTTCGCATCATATATATATCATCCCAGCAACCCGCACTGGGCCTGCGTGGTGGATTATGGCCTGTGTCCCAGCAGTGGGTACGTTAACGGCTGATTAACGTTCAAACAATGAAATTAGAGTAATTCATTCCTTTTAGGTAACTAATTTCTAAAGCCGAGGCGGGCTTAATTAATTAATTAATTAATTATTAATTAATTCCGGGCCCGAGCGCGCGTCTCCTTTTTAAGGAAATTTCTCGCCGGCTGGTCGATACTTCACGTGACCAGAGGGCTGGGTCGTTCTTTGGTCAAAGAATTAGCATTGCCATTCAACGTGGCAATGCTGCCAGTCTTCTGGGCACGTTTCCGGATGACAGCGATGCGGATGAGTACTTCGACGCCTAAGTGTCCTTTGGTTTTTTATTTTTTATTTATATAGTAGGTTAGTTAGTCTTTTATTTTAGTATCTAGTGTATAGTATATAGTTATATTGTAATTATGTGTGTACAGGAACTATTATAATTTATCTAATAAAAAATTAAATTTCTAAAGTAGTCATAAATAAACTATTAAAAAGTTAAAAAACTAATCTTGTTATGAAGTTGATGTGTCCTTTGTCATCAAAGGTAACTGTTTCTTAACTGTTTCATTTTTAATTGGCAAATTGTTTTGTAAGTATTTTTCTTAAATTTTTTGTAATTTTATTTTGACAACATTTTTATTGAATGTTTTTTTTTAGGTATTGCAGAGTGAATGAATTTTCTGTTTTACGTGAAATTTTCTTAGGTACCACTATTTATTATCTGAGTAAAATACTAACGTATGTACCAAACAATCCTAAAGCCCGGACTGGAGGCCTAAATTTATTGAGGCATCCACAGGCAAGCCCGGCGGTTAAACAGACGACAACCTCCTAGGACGAACTGCGAGATGCCATTCCCAAAAAAAAAGCAAAGGAAACTGTTAATAATATTTAAGCTGAAAAGAACAGATACTACACTTTGATCTTAGCCAAAAGGCCGAGAAGCGATAATTAGAAAAGTATGTTTATTATCTAAATATCTGGTGGCTATAGAAACGGTGACAGACACGGATATCGAGTGACAGCAGTGTGGTGACGCAGTGGCAATGGCCCCGACTGACGACTTGTAGGTCGTGAGCTTGAACCCAGACAGGCGCTTTACTTTGTGTAAACAATTTGATCACCACTGCTGCCAACATTTTTCTCAAACGACTCAAAGCTAGTACGATTAATTGTTATATTAGTATGAAAGTTGTCAGGAACAGCTGCGTACTGACAATAATGATCTGGAGTTTCAGCGTCCTTATCAGTTAGAGATAAGGGGGCAGTAACATTTTAGATATGTATTTGATGGGGGTCGGTGTGATAGCGATGTGAATTTGAAAATGTTGAGGTGGATTATTGTCGTATTAGGCTAGGTGGTTTGGGCAAGCAATAAAATTAACTTGGGGAATTTTAATGCACAATTCGCTATAATGTTGCCACTGCTCGGACACAGGCCTCCTCTCTTCGAGAGGGAGTGGGCAATCTACCACGCAAGCCCAGTGCGGGTTGATAGATGTCACGTCTTTGAATTTTTGGTTCTAGAACATGCCGGTTTCCTCACAAAGTTTTCTTTCACAACACACACACACACATCACATCACATGTCTTCGAATATCTAAATTTTCGAAGACATGTGATTTCTACCAACCCGCACTGGGCCCTCGTGGTTGATTATAGCCTACTTCATCTTAAGAAGAGGAGGCCTGTGTTCCAGCAGGGTGAACATTATAGGCGGATTATGACAGGAGTGGCAAAGCTGTTACACAGATCTGTTGGCGCTCGAAAGACGTTGACAAGGGGGGCGCTCTTGGTGCGATTGTTTTGTGAAACGTAACTTGACATATTGAATTCAAAAAACAAGATGGCGGCGTTGGTTTCAATTTTGACCACTCGCGAAAATATCCTTGTAGCGCTACCTGTCTTCTGTTTCCTATCTTGGAAGTGTACACACATACAATAGGTACACCTTACTTCACCACAATGGCAGAACTTAAGTAAAAAAAAGGATTTTCTTTTCATGAAACTTGCTCTCTTAGTAGAACAAGAAAACATTTCCAATAGGAACCATTTAAATCCAGATCAAGCTACCTGAGATTGGAATACAGTTGCTTTTATATTGCCATTTCTATTTCAGAATACCGCAGCTATTTCTACAGACTGCAATTTTTGTATTATTCATTCACTTTGTTTCAAACGTCGTTACCTATACGTCTTTCGACGTATATGTTAGTCACCCAAGTTACTTGTTAGTCTCTAGACAGGCTAATATCCAAAACTCAAAATTATATCGTCTTCGAACGAGACATGACTATTCGCGAAAAATAATCAGTCTTCCGATACAAAATTTCAAACTCGTCCCAAATGTATGGGACGACTAATTATTTTTTCGCCATTACGATGTTGGTCCTTTGGAGAAAGTTGTTCAGTTTGATGGTCTGTACCACGCCTTTTTAATACATGCTTTATATCTATGCCGTGATCTTAATATCTCATTTTAGCCCGAAATAAAATAGCGGTGCATGTTAGCCCGACAGTGGAACATTTTGTCACCTAAACTTGTACCGACTTGAATTGTCAGTAGTTTCACGCCTGGGTTCATCCGTTGTGTAACTTCCACAGTCGAGGTGCATGGCGTCGCTAATTTTGAATGAAAACTGAACTTATTGGAGTCTTGGGAGTGAAATTGGGCGTGTCGTATTCCCCAAAACTGTAGGGCAATTTTGTAAAGCTTTGGCTTCCTAGGTAAATGGTTCAGTTATATTATAACAGCCATCATGAAAATCTGTCATACAGTATTTGATGTTAAGTCAAACTACGGCGCCCAAAGATTTACTTAGCCCCTCGAAAAAGTGTCCAAACTGAGAAGAGTGAGCTCTCACAATATTAAATAGCGTTTCCATGACAATCAAGTCAAGTCACTGCATCATTGTGTATCAGAGGTGTCAAAACAATTTAAATATTTGCTGCTGTCATCATTTTAGTGACAGCCGTCACTGCGGCCGTTAAATGCGGACACCGCTCTTCTAGGAAAGCTTGTAGCTTTAGAGTTTGTAGCGGGAGTTTTACGATACGATGTATAATTTTTTCAGCACCATCCAATCAAATCAATCAATAGCAATCATCATCTCAGGCAGATAATTTCATTGGATAGCCTTTTTCCAACTATGTTCGGTTGGCTTAAGGTCTAACTATATGCAGCTGAATACCAGTAGCAGTATTTTACATGGAGCGACAATACAAGACCATATCAACTCAATTCAATCCCAACATTGGTTTACGCAACCAATAATACCTATTCAAATAGCTAACAAAGACAACATTGTACACGAAACAATCGCAGTGTATCCACTGATCAACTTAACCACTGTCCTACTGAGCCACTGAGTTATGGGCCACTTAGCTGAATTAGGTCTTCTGATATCACTGTACTGAATTACTTAGTCACCGAATCCAGTTGCAAGAAGTGCGACGGAGACGGCCGTATTTCTAATTATTCTTTTTTTATTACTAAATATGCCCGCTCTTGACCCCGATTACATCTAATGGATAGCGATAGATGAGGTCTATGATGGAACGAGCGTGCCCAGAAGATGCCTGTTCACTAAGAGATGAGATGACCAGAAGATGCCGACAGGGAGTTCCACACTTTGGCTGTGCGCGTAATAAAAGTGGAGGAGAGGCGCTGAGTACGACTCGTCGGGATATCAACCAAGTGCAGATGGTACGCTGCAGTACGTCTGGTTGTCCGTTGGTAAAAGGGCGATGGTGGGATCAGGTCGTGGAGCTCCTGCGCACACTCTCCGAAGTACAGTCTTTCTAATATTAGTACTCATACTCGTACACACGAGCGACAAATGTCAACGGCAGAGTCAACTGCTGCCGTCAACGCGTGTCGGAGGCAGCCGTCGACAACATGCCGCTCTTGTATTTGAGCACCGTACTCAAATACTCGAGCGGCACGTTGTCGACAGCAGTCGACGACGGCTGTCGACGGGTATCAACGGCTGTATTTGGCTCTGCCGTTAACACGTGTCGCTCGATGTAGGAGGATAATTAGTTGAATACGATGATACTTATCTGAAATCAGTAACTTTAACTTAGCCATTTGATTAGGATAGCATTTGATAATCAAGTGACAGAAGCCCGTTAACAGCAACCAAGTTGACAGGACACAGCGCGAATTGCATAACGTGCAGGAAATTGCCAATAGATTTAGTCGATTGGTTACGTTGATTGAACGCAGGCACTAAATAGTTCGTTTTGGTAGTTAGTTTTAATGGACAAGCCATGGGCCCTATGCAATTTCCCATCTGCAAAAAGACGAACTTTCATCCGTTATCTAACCTCTTTATGGAATGAATTTTCCAAAATCCTGTCTTAGTGCTCGCCTTTCGTTGTAAAAGGAAGTCCGCAATATTTCATTCTTTTAGAACCCGTTAGCTGCCAGTGAATGAACTTAAGATGTATGTATGAGTGTGTGATTATTAATTCCAAT
Organism: Hydraecia micacea; assembly: GCA_914767645.1. Lineage (NCBI taxonomy): Eukaryota > Metazoa > Arthropoda > Insecta > Lepidoptera > Noctuidae > Hydraecia > Hydraecia micacea. The sequence continues at coordinate 6,681,498 of OU611798.1, forward strand.
GTAACCATTTAAATTTACTTAAGCTTTGGTGCTCACATATTTAGCGTACAAGACTATTGCTATGAACAATTTCTCGAGGTGCTCCACCATCAATAAAATTCTTCCAAATATTACTTTTTGTTTTGCGATTATTCTTTTCGTTCAGGGAGAAGCACGTATAATGCCTAGGTAAATATTAAAAGTCCAGAAACTATTGTATTTCCCTGTAAGCAATGTTGCACTTAATCAAAAGGAGATCTGGCAGACATCGCTATCAGTGATAATACCACCAGTACGTACCCCTTTTTTTTTGAGGTTGGGAAATCATCACATGACTCCTCCCGCTCTGGGTGGAGCGGAAGGGAGTGTCAGACTCTTACTGACTAAAACCCACCCGTATTCCTTCCTTAGCCCTTTATGTTCCGGGGCAGCGGTAACCCTTTCAAACGATCCCGCTACCCCAGTAGGTACCCCTTAAATAAAGATATGAGCTGTGTAAAAATGTAGAACATTGTTTTGGTCATAGGGTGCTTACATAAAGAAGCGGGTTTTCGGTCCCGACTCCCGGTACAGGTCTCTGCAGGTTGATCTTCGGAAGGAAACTGTTACATGTTTTACCTGTTTCTCTATGTGTGAGCGCATAAGTTAATGTGGGACTATTTCACCCGGACCGATAGGTACCGACCCGCACAGACTCACCTGCACCGGAAACCTGTTTCTTTATGTAGGTAAGCACCCATAGGATTGTTGACGTTTTGGGATAAAATGTTTACTTTGTTTTGGTAAAATAAATTGAATACTATATTTTGTACCTATACGGTAGATACAATGTTATGTAACAAAGGTTGTTGACAATAAAATGGTTCATTGTCCGCGTATACAACTTTTTGGGGCTGACTGTACCCCTTAAATAACGATAAATGAGCTGTGTAACAATCTAGAACATACAAGTACCTATCTAACTAAATGTTTTAATACTCTTGGGTATACGGCTCGGACAGTAAACCAGTCCCAAACTTCATCAAGTTCACCAACATTAATAAATTTAGACGTCATGTGTGAGTCGCGCCTACCCTCAATAAGATAATCCCATTAACATCGGCTTGTCGTGCAGTTGTACATTATAGGTCACTCAAGACGCACGTATTCTGTCTGCTGTAATATGTAGATTGGATGGATTACTGTCCAATACAATTTAGTTATGATTGATTTGAGATAGTATTGTGTAGGTACTTGTCTTGTTGTCTGTTTTGATTGAAGACTGTTTTGATATTACTAGGTGTATTTGAGTAGCGTTTTATGTAATGTGGCATAATGCTATGGTCTAGCATACTCATAAGCATTAATCAGCCTATAATGTTCCCACTGCTGGGACACAGGCCTCCTCTCTTCGAGAGGAATTGGGCTGTAATCCACCACGCGGGCCGGGTGCGGGTTAGTAGATGTCACATGTCTTCGATTTTTTTTGTTTTAGGACATGCCGGTTTCCTCGGTTCCTTCACCGTTTTGAGAGCAGTGGTGATGAAATAATTTACACAAAGTAAAGTCTCAGTCTGGGTTCGAACCTACAACCTATAGCTCGTAAGTCACGGTAGTTACCACTGGGCCACTGCTGCTCAAAGGCTTAGGGATAAAATGCTTAGGGACAGTTAAACATTAGAATACAATCATAATCGAAATAGAGAGTTTATTACAGAATTATCTTATCGGAAATACTTAAGAGGTTTTTTTTTCAGTCTTTTCTTTTCTGTAATCGAGGTTCTTGGAAACGAAAATTGCCTTTATAAGCCTGTAATAGCCCTCTTATTGCCGGCTGATATTAGGTTTTTGCTCAGAAAACGGACTTCTGTTGGTTTTTGTTATTCTATTCACGATTTATGTAGCTGTTACTTTTCGGCCATGGTTTATTAGTAAGGGGAAAGTATTTTAAGTGGATATAAAAGAGTGTCCATGGAGTTTATTCTCTATAGGAACTTATACTGCGCTTTGGAATGAGCAACGTTTTGACTGACGGACTCCTTGACAATTCAAAAGAGCCTGTAATCAATTTAATTGAAAAAAAAAAATAGTGGTTTTGAGTTTGAGCTGAAACATGTCGCCAAATTTATCTCTTCAATTCGACATTAAAAATGAATGAGTAAAACTTCTAGTCAAACTTAAAGGAGTAGGTGCTTTCTGTACAATAGAGAAGTTCCATACAGAAGCGTTGCTTGCAATCACTTGCTTTAGTAGCTACAACTTGTTAATTAGTAGGTACAATGTGGAGCTTTTAATTATATTTAGTGGCCTCGTTCGACCACAGATTATATATCGTTAACACACAGCTACAGCAATGTCTAGGATCTAACGTGTATGTATTTAAGGATTACTGCAATTTAGCTTATAATGTAGGAAGAAGTTTCAGCTGGTTTGGATTACAAAAACTGTTTCAATGTTGTCTTAACAAACAACAAAATATTTTAATATAAACCTTTTAACTGTTTTTTTAGGGTTTCGTACCTCAAAAGGAAAAACGCAACCCTTATAAGATCTCTTCGTTGTCCGTCTGTCAAGACACTTTTTCTCAGGAACGCGTGCAATCCCTTGAAGCAGTGAAATAATCCGAAAACCGTAAATTTGTACGGACCCCTCGGTGCGCGAGTCCGACTCGCAATTGACCGGTTTTTAATTAATATCCCTGACTATTATTATTAACTGCGACTACAAGCAAATATAAAGTAATTTTTCACGAAAGTGTAAGATTCTTTTTCACTGTAAAGCTATTATAGTACTGTGAAAATTAAATACAAACAGTAGGTAACAACCGCATTACACGTAAAACTGTTTTATTTAAATCCTACCAATATTATCTGAACAAAAACCACCGTAACACTTACCTAACATTTCAGAACGATTTTCGTACGCCCCTTAAGTAAATATTTACGCAATATTACGACGTTTTTTATAAGAATCAAGTACCTAATACTCAATAAAACGAGATCGATATTGGTAAAGCTTCATCGGACCAACGAAATATCGAGTCCATTAAAATTTATGAGTATAATGATCGTGAAAGGTATTGAATTGTTATTATTAGATTGTATGCTGACTGAAATTATAATAAAATCTTTTTAGCTATAGATTGATCACTCTTAAATGGATGAACATTATGAATGGATACATATTATTAGAAGGCTTCGAAAGTATTAGTTTTTCTCCATACACATGGGGGTTAAATTTGTCACATTTTAGCTCCCCTACCAACCCCTGCAAGGAAGTGGTCGAGTCCCCAGTAACCCTGTATAATTGTTTGTACAGAAGTTGAAGGCTGAAAGTATCTATATAAGGTGCTAAAAAATATCTGCCGCGGCTTCAATGGGAGACAGTATTTTGTATATAGGTTACAGTAGTGAAGAAAGTTTGTACCCAGGAATAGTTAAAACACTGAGAAAATAAAGCAATTAAATAAAAATTTACTCTATTCTGCATAACGTGGTTCACAAACTACGCGCGATGTGTCACTTCGTCACATTTTGCGAAATGAAATGACGGTGCGGCAACAGCTAATTACGCTGGGATGGTTTCATGCAACTAAATCAATTAAAATTTATACGCACATTTTTTTGTATGAAAAAATGTATGACATAAGATCAATAATGTGTCTTTACTATTGTAATCTACAGGGTGTAGCGTAAATAGTCAGTGGTCCATCGTTAAATAGTCGATATACCAGATAATTTATTATAACATATTACAATTTTTACCTGGGTTCCGAAAGTATATTTTTTTTGTTTTTTATTTACGAAATTTCTACCTTTTGTTACAAATTTGGTTGTAGTTTAAAAAAAAAACATTATTTTTTGATTTCTGTTAATTACTGCTGAATACTAGAGCTATCATGTAAAATTATGTTTTTTATGTAAATTTAGAGCTTTTGAAGAAAAGGTTAAATTCTTTTCCATGTTAACCCTAATTTTTTACATAATCATGCAAATTCAAGAGCGATTTTTGTGAAAAAAATATACAACTAAAATGGTTAAAATTGTAATATAGGTACCTATATGTTTTTTTTTTCTTTTTTTTTTTTGCGGACGAATTTTTCGACGCAATATTTTAATTTCTGTATAGTTTTAGTTAAGTTAGGATTTAATTTTGTTATTTTTAGTATTAAAGAATTCGTACGTCTGTAATATGTTATATTAAATTATCTGGTATATCGAATCCTTAACGGTGGACCACTATTTAAGCCACAACCTGTATATACAGAATACTGAAGTCCATTGAAGCCGTAGCAGATATTTTTATAGCACCTTATACATATAAACAATAACATAAGCCCTGTCTCTTAAACTCTTCAATGACAGTGTTCGGCGAGACGATTGCGTAAACTAATTTGTACCCTTTACAAGACGTGACTAATCATAAATGCTTTCTGCTTACCGATGAAATATCCATAATTGTTTCTACCGATAAAAAATGTAAATCAATAATTGGTCATGAAGCAGACATTAATAATACAATAGAAAATATTATAAATTGGCTTAATAATATATCTATTAACCTTAATAAATCAGTGTATGTACAATTTACTAAATCTTATAATAACAAATTTAATTTTATAATGACTATATCAAAACTTCAACAAGTAACACACACCCACAAACTTTCGCCTTTATAATATTAGTGTGATAGTTTATTCGTGATATATCAAGCGATGTAAGTTAATAACACCATTATAATCAATGTGTACCTATGCAGTACATGCAATCGTTATAATAATAAAAGAGCCTTATTTGTAAGCGAATGATGTCCGGCATGTCCCAGAACCAAAAATTCGAAGACATGTGACATCTACCAACCCGCACTGGTGCCCGCGTGGTGGATTACGGCCCACTCCCTCTCACAAAGAGGAGGCCTGTGTCTCAGCAGTGGGAACATTATAGGCTGATTATGTTAAGTTATGTTATTTGTAAGAGTAGGCGACGGAAATATAGTTTGGAAAGAAAATATTAAGCTCGGCTGTTTTTTAGTCATTTTGACATCCTGGACCAAAACCACAAACTTCGTCGATTCTTCGGCTGTTATAAGGTTTCAAAAACAAAACAGTTGCTGCAAACTTCTCTATTGATAAACCTGCCAATAAGTAAACAATAAGTTTCTAAACAATATTACCAAGAAAATACCGAGAAATTATTTGTTGAAGAAAATCAACACTCCGCTTCATTATAATTCTAAAACTTTTATATAGGTACAGTTGAAACCCGAAAAACTTGAATACAAAATTCTAAGCGAAATAATATTTTATTTGAACTTAATTATTAAGTTGATACTTTCTGATAACACCGGGGGCTCGTGGCTCGTGTACTTTCTGATAATAACAGCCGCACTGGTCGGTTCGTGGTTGGGTCACCTCCCTACCCCAGAAAGCATGTTAAGCCGTTGGTCCCAGCTGTCTCTCATAGATCTTTGACAGTAGTTACGGGTCCCCAAAAAAAGAAAAAAAGAAGCCCAAAAATCTGACAACCAGTCTTACCAAGGGGTATCGTGTAACCAGTAACTGGGTGGTGGAGGTCAGATAGGCAGTCGCTCCATGTAAAATACTAATCTGCAGCTGCATCCGGTTAGACTGAAAGCCGACCTCAACATTTGTAGTTGGGAATAGGCTAGGCAAATTGACTTTCTAATAACAACAGTAAATTCAACGATTCTTATTTTTCTTTTCCGAAATATAATTAAATTGTTCATTTCATTTGTGAAGCAATTACAGGTGTTTTCATAAAATATCAGACAAGAATATTTAATTCCGTACAAATGTTCCTGAAATGTTTAAGGTTATAATTTATTTAACAGTAACTGTTTCTGAAATATAAATCAGGAAAACAAACGACTAATTCATTCGGAATACAATTTCAGCGAGTAAATTATTGTTTTCTTGGAAGCTTTTCATCTTATTCGTTAAAGTTTGAGTAACTAATTAAACAAAATAATTTGTTTTTCTTTGATTTTTAGATGTCATTTATTGGTCCATAATTATTGAGGAAAAAAGTTAATACTGAAATGCAAAATTTGAGTACAACCTTACTCGGTAAGTAAAATTACTGTTTTTTCAGGTGTAGGGTAAGCAATATTACCCTAAACCTGAAAAAACAGTATCAATATTCATATTATAAAAACTACTGCACTATTCATTTGTGTTCACATACTCGTAAATCAACCTTACCAAGGGGTTTCGTATTGCCCAGTAACTGGGTTGTGGAGGTCAGATAGGCAGTCGCTCCATGTAAAATAATGGTACTCAGCTGCATCCGGTTAGACTGGAAGCCGACCCCAACATAGTTGGGAAAAGGATGATGATGATACTCGTAATTCAGTATTTTTATAGGTAAGTAAAGGGGACGCCCTCGGAGGACATATAGTGACCTTGACTTTATAGGTGATGTTCTGCAGTAAGTTCAGGTACGCAGTACTCGCGGGCAACCGGCGTACGTGTATGACCAGATTTATATACAGACGCCAGCACATCAAGCTACTACAATCTGTCAAATTTCTAAAATAGATTTTCAACTTCATCACTAAAACATAAGGTTCAAAGTTGATTGGGAAAATTTGACAGTTCCAGGTAGCTTGATGTGCTGGCGTCTGTACGTAAGCTAAGCAAAGGGATCGCCCCATGGGTTGAAGGCGTGAGTTTATGGTAATCATTTAGAAAAATTCGTTTAAAATATCAAGTACCTATATATATAGAGAGATACTTTTCTAGACTTTTCTACTAAAGAAGATACTTGAAAGTCAACAGGTTCTTAAATTAAAGGTAAACATCGAACTGTTTGTTTAGGCCCGACCACTAAAGTAACTTACCAACAACTTCGAAATCTAAATCGTAAACGAAAAATAAAATTTGGGCAATGATTTTAGGTTACAAAAATATCAGTTGTATGGGTTCTTCTACGTAGTTCATGAGTTTTCTTATTCGTGTCGCTGGCGCGACTGTATTTTATTTAAATCTGGTTTTCCCAAAACTTTGCCGCTTCCACGGCGTTGTCGGTGGCAGCGCAGAGGCCACTGTGACTGCATGTTTTGGGACACAAAGGGCAGGATAGGAGATGGAGCATGATTTATGACATAGCCCCACACTTTATCAGTTCATGAGTAAAGCAGCAATTTAGGAGAATAGTAGTTTTTAGGTTTACTACAAGTACTTGATATCTTCCTCTTTACAAAGTTTGGGTGCAAAAAACAGGTTCTCCGCAAGGGATATTGTATTACTGGGTAATACAATATCCCTTGGTAAGACTGGTTGTCAGACTTTAGGGCTGCTGACGGCCCGTACCCACTGTCAAAGATCTACGAATGACAGCCGGGACCAACGGCTTTACATGCCTTCTAAGGCACGGGTATGTAAAGATGGTCACCCATCCACGGACCAACCGCAGCAAACGTAGCTTAACCTGATCGATTGAACCGTGCGGCTGTTATTCTTTAGCCACAAGAACTCCTATCCTGCCCTCGTTGCACAAAAAGATGCAGCCAAAGTGACCTCTGCGCTGCCCCATAACGCTGTGGAAGTGCTGAAGTTATGGGCCAACGAATAACTGTCGTGCCAGCGACACGAAGAAGTACATATTTGAAAATCAGAATAACCATATATCTAACAAAAATAACTAGTGATCATGGATGGCAGAATTTGTGAAGCATAAATAATTCCTCAGTTTTTAAATCTTCGACAAAATAAAAGAACTAAGTACCTATAATTAACCCTACAACAAAATGGAAAGTAAACAATAACAAAATTATTGAATACCCATCCTTTTTGACACTTGAGGTTTCATGATTACAAAGACAACTTATTATGTAAGCAAAATACGCGCTTTGAAGTGGGGTTGCGAACACCAGCCCGTTATACAATTAATATGTTCAAGAGAACTTGTTATCCAAATGGTGATTTATAGCGGTCTCTATAATTAAAGATAACAATGGGACTTTTGTAATTACAAGCGTATTGGAGTTGTTTTTGGGACGCTAAAGGTACGATCCCGGCTTTCAATATAATTTTGCTTGATACTAAAATTAGAGTGGGTGTGGCATCAAGTTTTATAAAATAAATTGGGTCCAATTCTTGTAGGTATTTACTGTTTTCGCACACATTTTTTTTTTACTTACTGTTTTACTTTACTGTTTTTGAACAGAAAATTCGATTTTGATGTCGATTTAAGCAGTAGATACAAAACTTCAGATTATTATTTAGTTATCATTATAATAGTAGCGCCCCGTGGTTTCACCCGCATAAGTTTCGATCCCGTGGGAATATCGGGATAAAAACTATCCAAAATCAAAATCAAAAGTCATTTATTCAAACTAGGCTGAGATTCAGCACTTTTCGCACGTCAAGTTTACAAAAGACAGTCCCCCAAAACGCCCGCCCTTCACTTCCTAGTGCTTTCGCTGGGGGAAGACGTGGCGGAATAAACTCCCCAGCAGCACAGCTGTCTCTTCAGTTATCCTATTTCCTTTCCCGGGACTCAAACTATCTCTATACCAAATTTCATCTAAACCGGTTCAGCGGTTTAAGCGTGAAGAGGTTACGGACAGACAGACACTTTTTCGCATTTATAATATTAGTATGAATATTGTTGGAGACAAAACGTAGCACCGCCACTGCAACTACGGGAGCGGGGCAGCAGCGTGCGGGGAGCGGGGGACGAGGTGCCGATCGCTGCTGGCCTGCACTGCCCTTCACTTCAAATACAACGGTCCGAGATGCGCGCGTCCTTATGTTCAATATACGAACCATACCTATTGATACAGTCCGCTATTTTATTTATAACACCTCTGAGAATCGCCACCAAAATTCTTGACATTATACCTATAACATCACGCCCGTATGCCCCGATGGGTTAGGCAGAAGTGTACCTATCCTATAGTACACCGGACACCTACATTCGGCCAGTGTAACAGGCGAGCCTATTGCCATCAATCGGGATTATCGAATAATTCATTAGTAATTACCTATGCCCTAATATTAGGTATCTAGGTACCATACAAATTCTTAAATTGAACAGCCTTAAAAAAATATTAAAATGCCCAGCAACATTTTTCTGAATTGTCGTTCTATGTTATACATACCTACTTACTTAGTTTTAGATTTCACCACACACCATCCTCATTTAAAACCTTGTAAACACGATTATTTACTTCGTCGCCATAATACAATTACTAATAAGAGCTGCAGTCACATTCAATTCTCCTCCGATATGCTAACGAGTAGAGACTGTCTTCAATAAGGCTGTAAGACGGGGTTCCTTTGCCTCGAGGCGCGATGAAAATGGCGGCTGTCAACATAATATTAAGTATTATGTTGAGTAGGAACTTCTCTAGGTATTATGGTGAGCCCTGTGTGATTTCCCATTGGCAATAATAACATCCATACAAACTTTTATCCCATATTTAACCCTTCCTTAGTACTTACATCATAATTAACCTATCATTTTCCCACTGCTGGCCAAACACAGGCCTCCTCTTATGAGAGGTAGTGGGCTGAAATCTACCATGCGGGCCCAATGCGTGTTGGTAGATGTCACATGACTGTGAATTTGTGGTTCTAGGACATTTTCCTCACGATGTTTTCCTTTACCATTTTGAGAGTAATGCTGATGAAATTATTTTTGAATGATATTAAATTATTTTTTGCGCCTGACTGGGTTGGAACCCACAACCTACAACTCATAAGTCAGGGCCGTTACCACTGGGCCACCACTGCTCTCCTTAGTACTTATCTTCATTCATTAAATTATAAGGAGCTCTTGGGCAAAATTTCATGCTTCTAAACTTTGCGGATTAAGTCTGTGCGTTGTCCGTAGTTTTGAACCTGATGAAAAATTTTTCACTTTTGAATTCTTATTTTTTGTACATTTTTAAATTACTGGTTTCACGAGACGCACTCATCGCATGTACCGTCATTTGTTAAAGATAACGTGAGTTTTTTTGTAAATGCCCCAAATAAATCAAAAGCTGATCGTGTAACGAGGCGCTCGATCCATGTCGAAAACGTGTCATTCCCCAGGGATTTTTTACGCAAACTGAAGTTCAATTCTCAAACGTTCAAAATAGTTGCAGTCCCATCTCGGCAACAAACAAAATATGTCAAAAACTTGTCAAAATGTGGGGAAATTACAGATGACCAATTCCCGTAATTAAAACCGTTCAAAATCTAGTCGCAATCTCATCTCAGCGACAATTAATGTCAAAAACATGTCGAAAATGTAGGGAAATTAGAGGTATTTTTTACAGATTGAGACTGAGATCAGACTGTGAAAGTTTTTAAAATTACGAGAATTGACCCTCTGGTATTTTTGATAGATTGAGACTGAGATCAGACTGTGAACGTTCCTAAAATTACGAGAATTGTCCTTCTGATCAAAAGTCCCGTAAGGCGAAATTATTCGTCCGTTATGAAAAAAAAATAGCTGTTCATATACATTTTGACCATGGAGGTGAGTGTGGTGAGTGCATTACACTGATCTTCAAGCAAATTTTTTTTTAATAATTGGCGAATAATTTCTACGCTAGGGCTGAATTCATGGTTACAGTTTCCCCTGTATTCATTGTCTACCTAACTATTCTCCATCTAGGTTAAGAGGACCTTTTACGTCTTCTGTGATCCACAAAACTTTGCTATTTCTTTTGTTGTTTGCCCTATATATACTTATAATGCTTTTTAACTCTGAACTCGGACTTCTTGTAATCAGATTTGATTCCTCCCGATTGTGAGAGTCAAGAGGGCATACAAAGTGATTTGTCAAAGATATACTTACAAGTATAGTGGTCGAACTTTCTTTTAGAACCCCTGACCCTTTTCAATAAAAACATGACAAAGTAGAATTTTATCGGTACTCTTTGGTTGTTACACTTAACTTTTTTGTTCTAGTTTCAAGGCAGATAAAAAAGAACTGACAAATCAGACACGCGCTTTACTTTGTGAAAATTATTTCATCACCACTGCTCTCAAAACGGTGTAGGAAAACATCGTGAGGAATCTGGCATGTCCTAGAACCAAAAAAAAAACAGTGGCACTCCGGGAGTGCCGGTAGAAGTGAAAATACACTTAACTTTTTTGTTCTAGTTTCAAGGCAGATAAAAAAGAACTGACAAATCAGACACGCGCTTTACTTTGTGAAAATTATTTCATCACCACTGCTCTCAAAACGGTGTAGGAAAACATCGTGAGGAATCTGGCATGTCCTAGAACCAAAAAAAAAACAGTGGCACTCCGGGAGTGCCGGTAGAAGTGAAAATAAAACACAAACAGTATACTTTGCCATCACTCACTGACATATCCGATATACATTAAAACCGAGTACATTCCGAGGACAGCCGAACACATCCGAAGCGGTGTCGATTACGGTAACAGTGGCGCGAATTCAATGGTTTTTTCCCATATCAAAAAATGGCCAACGCGCTTAAGGGGCTTACAGGTTACAGGACCTAAACGCAAAAAACGCAAGTTTTAGAAACAATAAAAGTATATGATCGACTACAGTAAAAAAAATCAAAAAAATATATGATATTCTTCAGGATAAATGCTAGGATGATAGTGTGTTGAAAACATAATACAACTTATTTGGCACGATAGAAAAAAACCATGAAGATACCTCTAAAAACTTTTTTTTTACAACAAAATTCATACTAATATACATACAATCATTATGATTTTTTGTCAGATTATTCTACAAGCAACATACTAAAACTATAGTGTTTTATTTTTTTTGTCCAAACACTAGATTTTTCGTAAATCGATAATTGCTTCATATTTTGCAATAAATTACCAGCGTTGTGGCATCGCGCTTCTCTTTCTTTTCTATGCAGTCCGACAAAGACCGCGCTTTAGGTCATGTAGTCCTCTTAAGGAAATTTGAAGACATCTACCAACAAGCACTGGGCCTGCGTGGTGGATTACGGCCAACTTCTTCTCACCGAGAGGAGGCCTGTGTCCCAGCAGTGGGAATATTATAGGCTGATTATGTACATATGTGTGTAAAAAAGAACACGGTCTACGGCTCGACATTCGACACTCTTTTATATTATAGGATAGCCATATTTCTTATGTTCTGCAGGCACATCGAACAAAGTAAATATACCCAGTACCCTTATAGTTGCGTATCGTACTCTCATTCAATATTCAAAAGTTTTAATGAAATCCATTGCTTTATATGTTTTGAGACACAGAACAGATAAAAGAAGTTTGAAAAACTCCTCTGCTCATCAGCGTAAATAACTCAATGAATGCTGTTAAACAATGAAAATGAAATTAATTGCCATTGTTAGGGCTGATTTCCACTCACTTAGGGTGAATTTCACCAATGAAACTAAACACAATTAGTACCTCTTAACCGCGTTCAAGAGCCTGCTCTCAACGTCATCATTGTTGGGGAATATTGATACTGGCAGCTCTTGAACGCAATTTAGATGTGCTGATCATGTGTAGCGGTATCTACAAACACAACATGCGAACTACGCGTCATACTGACGTCACACGAAATCCTGCATCTCACAAGCAGAGTTTACCGCGCAACTAGCATAAATACAACGGCCCGACATGAATTATTAGGCGGTTGCCCGCCAGACAACACCCATCTGGTCGGAGAATCCTCCCTTTTCTATGGAGGATGAGTGAACTTTACACCCTGTTCCTCATACCTCTATACGTTTTTAGTTTCATTGGTGAAATTCGGCCTAAGTGAGTTTAGCAATTACCCCGCAAGATAACTGAACTCACGCCTCTTCCCATAGGGGAAGGCAGAAACTACAGAACGCCTCCTGTTACAATCCTTACATACCTTTTGCCTCGGTTACGTTCATAAATCTGGTCATACACGCCCGCCGGTTGCAAGTACAACGCTACTGACCTTTTTGAAGGAACATCACTAGTAAGGTCACTATATGTCGTTTTAAGGCGTCCTGTCCCGGGGTGTTTCCATTCACATCTGTCTGGTAAATACCTTTTGTTAGTCGCCTTTCATTCATCCTCTCAACATATCCAAACCATCTAAGCATACTATTGCACATATTTTCTTTTGTCTTGTTTTTTTTCTACCGTGAATTTCCTTTGTCTTTATTTTATATAATCCTCACTGATATTTGTATGTCATCAATGACAAAATATAGCGCAACATACAATTATATATAAGACCTTGAACTTTAATCTATGATTTACAAATAAATAATTCTGATTCTGATACTCTTTCATTTTTTGTCATCTTCTTTTAAACCGCACCGATGCTTTATGACATCATTCCTCAGCCTATCGTACATAGTCACACCACACATGCTTCGCAAGGATCGCATTTCACAGCATTTATTCTACTTTCATGCTTCTTTTGCCACACCCAACATTCACTTCCATACATAGGTAAGCATAGGCACCAGCACACCCTTGTTGTTGTTGTCCCTTGTTGTTGCCAGTTGAGACTAAATTAATAGAGATTTTAATACTTTATTCATGCCTTATTCCTATTTAGCTTTCAAACTTTGTCATTAAACTATAAACAGTAATAATATAAAAACCGAGGTCCTCGGAAAGAAAAAACCATACGCTTCCAAAATCTTGATAAATGAAGCAACAGTAGGTACGTACTTTATGTGGGCATAAAATATTATTTAACAATTCTGTCCGTAAAGCCATTTGTGCTGTAATTAATACTCTTTTTATGACTTTTACCAGTTTATTTTTTAATTAAAAACGTATATTTTGGGACACTAAGCAGTCACAGTGTGTTTATTTGCTAGTAATTTGGTTGGTCGTTTGTCTAGCGGTTGCAAGCGCTACTCGCTATTTTCCGAAAGCTTTAAAGCAGCAGGGTAGGTATTACAGAATTTTGGCCGAAAATGAGTAAATATGAAAACGAGTAAATATGAAAATTAGGTCAACTAAACGTTATATAATACAAATTATAAATTACTAGCAGTGCCCCGCGGTTTCACCCGCGTAAGTTTCGATCCCGTGAGATTGCGTATAACACAGTTTCTTTTAAAACCGAAGGATTGTGACAGAAATTCCTAATCGTCTGCTCGACAACGTAAATAACGCAATCAATGTTAACGATTTGTCAAATTGAAAGGCATTCCAATTGTTAGTGTATACTGTAGTTACCCTGGGTGTGTAATATATGGCATATTAACAGATATACCTAGTATAATACCACTTGAAATAACGTTCACATGATATAATTTTTATGTGCTATAAAAACAAATAGACTAATTTCATGCGATCGAATGTTATATTTCATATAACATTTCATATAACCTTCATATAATCTTCTATTGCTCTAATAACATTTAGTATAACGTTCATTTCATATCTATACTAATATTATAAACTCGAAAGTAGCTCTCTGTCTATCTGTCTGTCTGTATGTTACCTTTTCACGCCTAAACCGCTGAACCGATTTCGATGAAATTTGGTATAGACATAGTTTGAGTCCCGGGAAAGGACGCAGGATAGTTTTTACCCCGATATTCTCACGGAATCGAGACTTATGTGGGTGAAACCGCGGGGCGCTGCTAGTCTAGAATATAAATCGAAATTCATTCATTTACTGACAGACAACGGCTAAACCGCTGGGTGTAGAAACATGAAATTTTGCACTAGAGTTCCTTATGTAACGACAGTGACTATGGAAGGAAATAATTTTTGAATTGCGTCCCCCAAATAGACTAAAAACGCGATGAAAGTTTGTATGGAAGTTCTGGGCAAAAACCATCGGGCACACGGCTTGTTGTCGTATAAAAATATATTAACTACGCAGTACTCACCGACAATTTCACTAAGTTATGACGTCACACAATGTTCAAGTTAAGTACTTCGCTTTATTGTTTGAACTGCTACTGTCGAAGTTTAGCCGTGGATTACCATTGCAGCCTAATTCTAGTTAGTACAGACACCAGCACACCAAGCTACCCGAAACTACTAGCTTCCACTCGCGGCTTTGCCCGTAAGGTATGTCGATAAAAAGTAGCCTATGTTATTCCCCAGGGTTCAAAGTATTCCCATACCAAATTTCATCACAATCGGTCTTGCCGTTTAGGACTTTACACACAACAGACAGACACTTCAATTTAATTTATTTGTATAGATGACGTACAAAATGCGGGTCATATTGACACGAATATGGCCGTATTCTAGTAGAATACGATTGTCGCGCGAATACTCGATCGTTGCGTTCAATTGTTCGGGTCCGCCAAACAAATCTTAGCGATGATCGCTTGTTCGCGCGATGAGCTCTATTAGGACACTCGACGGGCAATTCCCGTAATTAAAAACTTTCAAAATGTAATGTTAAAATCTTGTCAAAAATTAAGGTAATTTAGAGGTACTTTTGACAGATTGAGATTAGTATGCGAATGTTCTTAAAAAATACGGGGTTTGTCCCTTTGATTGCCATAAGAACGATTGATCCCTTGGAATGGGCGACGGAAAAGATGCGTTTCGAAAGAGGTTATGTTGCCAGTAACTAGCTAGGGACATTATGTTTTAGTATGAAACTTCGTTTCGAGAAGAAGAGAGAAGAACAAGAGAAGCGATCTTTGTAACTGAATATTTGCGAATCAAACTGTAAGTTTAATCCATAGATATGTTTAATCAGTCAAAAAAAAATAGGGAATTGACATCGCAACTTAAATTAATACACTTTTTCACGCTGATCTATGATGATCTACCCGCTTAGGTTAGTATGTATACACACGAGCGACACGCGTCGACGACAGATGCAAATGAATCCGTCTCGACGCATGTCGGCGGTAACCGACGACGCGTCGACGGCTGCTGCCGGCAACATACAACATGACGCTCATGTATTTGAGCACCGTACTCAAATACACGATCGGTATGTCACACACTTAGTTGCTCATATAAATACAAATAACACGTATCACAAAATAGATACATTATTTCCAAGTCATCAATAACGTCTTATGGATTTTCTCTTTAGCGAATTGATCTCTTATAAGTAGGCCGATTAAAAGAGGAAGAAAGGTTCAAGTAAATTGTAATACCTACTTATGGTATTAAAATTACCAGTACAATCTGACCTCTTATTGTACGGAAACCCTATAAAATGCTACGTCAGATTATAATGGAAATGTATAGCTTCATGTGGCGTCGCGTTTATAGTCTGTTCCAAAGGTGTGTGATGAAAATGTAAACAAATGGATCAGGAAACTTACCTGTGGATGCCAACTTGTAGTGGCACTTATGTGTAAATTGAGTGTTTTGATTGGAAAGTATTTAAAATTCTAATTTTAAATCACCTTAAAAATATTTTTATTTGACAATTAAGGTTATTTTTATAATCTCAATTTCCGTAGATGATTTTTAAATAATGTTATTCAAACAATTATTGTTCGAAAAAGTGGTGAGTAATAAAGTTGAAACTTTATAAATACAGATAATTACTAATTCTCTTTTGTAAGTACCTATTGCATACGAATTTAACCTGCGGGGCAATTGCGTACCTAACACATTATCGATCGAAATCGGTTTCATTTTGACAGTTCAACAACATTCATCGCGTTATTTACGTGTTGAGCAGACAAATTATTCGAACTTATGAAGCAATGAAAAATGATTCAGATTCCGATTGACAGTGTGTTACGCAATTAGGGTGCTGAAGGAGGTTTGTGTACACTTTCATCACATATTTTTGGCATAGACTATAGGTACCTACATGACGTAGACAAATCCCTCAAGATCATTATCCTAAGATCCCAGAGGTATGCATCGCTCCTCCGAAAGTAATCTTTTACGATGTGAGCAAGGCTCGGAAGGATTTAACGATCCTGTTGATCTCCCTTCTAATGTTGTTGCCAAGATATTTATGCCCGTTTCTACTGACACTAAGCTACACCTAAATTAACTACTAAATAAAAGAGCGCTGTTCCATTTTCAACTTTCGGAGCTGACCAACAGCCCGCTTTTATTTAGGCATTGCATTTAGGTGTTAGTGAAAAAGGGCATTACTGCTCTCTTTACAAAATTTTGTTACTTTTAAGTCTAAGCTTATCCTTCAAGACAGTTTTTGAATTTATAACTTTACCCTGACTGAAATAAAGTTCTTAATACAAAATTGACAACTGAGACTTGGTTCTAAAGTTAGTTCGTTTTGTAACGAGATTGTTACGGTTCCATTTCATATTACGTTTCACCAATCCGTACCCGGCATTACACGTGCCGCGTTGATTTAGACGTTGTATAAGCATCGAGCCAGTTTTTTGTAATAAGAACCTAACTGTGATCAAAATACAGTTCTTGATACAAAACGAACAAATTTTACGAAAAAAATTCAATCAAAAGGATTTTTGTCGAATTTCAAAAATTGTTCAGTGGCTGTCAGTTAGTGAGCCATTTCCAGAACTGTTCTGTGACATTTGAAACATAATAAACTAACCAATTTATCTTTTGAAACTCATTTTGTAATACTAAAAAAAACTTAAACAAAGATAAAGATGAGCGTAAACGAAACGAAATAGAAAACCATTATGTTTTTATTTTGTGAACAATTTTCTCTATTTTCGTTACGAAAATTGCCACTTTGTTGAGTCGTAATGATTGTCTATGAGATACTCAATTTTTCTTTAATATCGACAACGTTTTCTTTATTTAACTGTGTTTTTTTCCGCGGCTTCGCCCGCACGGGATGTCGGAAAATATCCAATTCATATCATTTACCGGGATAAAAAGTATCCTATGTATTAACCCAGGTTATAAACTATAAAAAAAAACATACTTTCACATTTATGTAATATTAACTGTGCTCCGCGGTTTCACCCGCATAAGTGTCGATCTCGCAGGAATATCGGGATAAAAAGTACCCTGTGTGGTATTCTGACGTATAAGCTATTACTGTAAAGTTTTATCAAAATCCATTCAGGAGTTTTTGCATGAAAGAGTAACAAACCTCCATCCAGCCATCCTCGCAAACTTTCGCGTTTGTTGGATTATATACATAGTAGGATTCTATTTTGACATTACACGATTTTAAAGACTTCCAGTATTGAAATGAAGTGATGTTTATTTCTGAAAGATGTTTATTTCTTTAATTTGAGCCTACACTATCCCACTGCTGAGCAAAAGCTTCCCCCAAATCCTTTCAGGCATCCTTTTCAAGAGCCACCTCGACCCAACCCTTGTGGTACGCGTCTAGGTCATCTCGCCACTTCTTCCTGGGCCGGCCTCGGCGGGACAGGCGCTTTACTTCGTGTAAATTATTTTTCATCACCACTGCTCTTAAAACGGTGAACGAAAACATCGTGAGGAAACCGTCATGTCCTAGAACCAGAATTTCGAAGACATGTGACATCTACCAACCCGCACTGGGCCCGCGTGGTAGATTACGGCCCACTCCCTCTCACAGAGAGGAGGCCTGTGTCCCAGCAGTGGGAACATTATAGGCTGATTATGTTATGTGATGTTGTGTGCCCGCTCTTGACCTCGATCACGCCTGATGGAAAGCGATGGATGAGGTCTATGATGGAACGAGCGTGCCCAGAAAATGCCTAAGGTACTGGAACTCCCATGCATCGACGAAACACAGCAAGCTGCTTGACGCTGGACTCCGGTGGGAGAGTGATCGCAAACAAGCAAAGGTCAGCGGTCACTGTGCATTTGGCTGACGTGACTCGCCCATAGTCATTTAAAACATTGTAGGTCGCAAAAAATTGCACTGTCCTATTTTTTTGGGTTGTTGTTAGGATAAGTTACCAATAGTCTAAAATCAAGCGGCTTCAAAAGACCAGTGCTAACGGCGTGGTGCTCGAAAAACCTCGGAATTTTCAGACTTCTTCCAGTTTTTGGCTTAAAACTTCTAAAAAGTGCATCCTAAGGAAAATAATATTGAATCCAATAGCCATAAAACATATTATTGCACATTGGGTACTTAATTCTATTTGTGTAGCTACACATTGATATAGTATTCTTAGAGACAGTATAACCACAAAATACAGAAGTCAATGACATGTATGTACTTCACTTTTCATACCTAACTACGCACGGCGGTCGCGCTAGGGTTGTCAACTTTGGCTTATGCACAAAAAACTATCGTGGTAGTGGCACTCGTATCTAGTTGTGACGATCCTATTTACACAATTTATTTTGCCCTATTCGTTTTAGACCTAAACCTATCAAATTACACTAAAAACAACACAATATCTACACAAACAAAAAATCACGTTTTCAAGTTAGACGTAATATTTGGTGGCGTGAATTTATCTTACAAAAAAGTTACTTCGTTTGCGTAGCACACTATCAGTAGCAATGGGTTTCACTTTGACAGTTCAACAACGTTCATTGCGTTGTTAAGCAGACACATTTTTCGAACATAATTATGAAGCAATGGATTAGAAAAAGCTTCAAAATGATTGAAATTGAGAGTAATAGTGTGTTACGCAATTAGGGTGCGGTTTATAATCGAAAACACACTACCACAGCAAGGTATAAGCACCTGTCTATCTACGAGCAAAATGCCAACAAAAAACACCAACGTCCGTTTGATATCTTATTTACGCTGTCAGCCACACAGAGGGTCAGCTGCACAAAGTAAGGGTTGTCCTGACCTGAACCTGACTCACCGCAGAACAAACGGACGACCCTTAGTTAAGGCCCTTGACATCTGTCCATCCGCAACATGACGCGGTATGAACAGTGAAATACTAGGAGTTGCTGAATGTTTGAAATTGAAATAAAAAGAAAGGAATAAACATAAAAAATCTGTGTTTGGTGTTCGATGATTTTTATATTTGCACTAGCTTCTGCCCGCGACTTCGTCCGCGTGAAATTTCTTTTTCGTCCGACCTAGCCTAGTAGTTAGTCCTTTTTTTAATTTTTTTTGTTAGCTTAGTTCAAACAAACAAACTAAAATACAAACTTGCAAACTCTTCAGCTTTGTTATTATTAGTAGTAGCTGAGCTAAAAGAAGAAAAGTCACAAAGAAGGCTAACGAAAACAAAGTAATACCTAGCGCGGGCAGGCGATGCGATGCGTCGGGGTGGATCGGGAAAACAAGAAATTTCACGCGGACGATGTCGCGGGGAGGAGCTTGTGACTAAATAATAACAGCCGCACGGGTCGATCGATCATGTTAAGCTACGCTTGCCGCGGTTAGTCTGTGGATGGGTGACCATCTTAAGATACCAAAAACCCTCCGTGCTTCGGAAAGCACGATAAACCGTTGGTCCCAGCTGTCATACGTGGATCTTTGACAGTCGCTACGGATCGTCAGAAGCTCGAAAGTCTGACAACCAGTCTTACCAAACGGGTTTCGTATTACCCAGTAACTGGGTTGTGGAGGTCAGATAGGTAGTCGCTGCATGCAAAATACTGGTACTCAGCTGCATCTGGTTAGACTGGAAACCGACTTCAACATAGTTGGGAAAAGGCTAGGCAGATGAAGTCGCGGGGAGAAGCTAGTTACCTTATAATGCCCAAAGATTACACATTCATGTGAGCGAAGTCGAGTGATGTCTGGTCTTGCTTATTAATTAAAATTTAGATTGTATTAGTTAGCTAGTAACTAAGTAATACAATCTAAATTTTAATTAATGAGCAAGACCAGACATCACTACAAGTTAATCTAATTAGTGCGTACCTACAGAATAAAACCTAGATAATTAAATTCTCGCTAAAATTTTCTCTTATGAGCCTGTTAATTAAACTACACCTTAATAGCGTTGAGTACATGAAAAAGATATAACACGTAAGGGAGGCCACGGCCCACGAGCAACTTTTGTCTTCGCAACTAATTTGTCTCTCGCATCAAGTCTACGGGTTTGTATGAAAGTGCACGCAAGTAGAGCGACGCGAAAACTGGGAGACTTTTTGAAGAGAAACTTCTTTACGCACGCTTGACTTGGTGAGTAAGCTGGCGAACGCGTGACGTAAGCGTTACGAAAAGTGTGATCGGGCGAGGCAAACGGGAGTTGAGTGGGGGATATAAGCAAGAGACAGCAGTGCGCGCGCACATTTTCTTTCTCTCTTCCTCTCATAGCCAAATACGCAATACCGAAGTTTCACTTCAGTCGTGTGGTCATAAGCAGTAAGCACACACGTTTTTTTTGTCCACGTGTTTCGTCTTCGGTTTCTTAGAACAAGCGCACAGACCACAACCGTCTCTTCGAAATCCATTTTGATGAATGCGGCAAAATTTTATGAACAAAAAAAGTAGAGTTGCTATCGCTTCCGTGTACGCATCGTTCAAATCTCGGCGAGGAGACAGCGACAGAGACAAGAATGTTGCTGGACAACTAAGTTGCTCGTGTGCTCGTGGGCGCCCTCCCTATTTAGTTTAAAGATGGCAGATGAAGTTTCTCGTTATTATCTTTTATGTGAAAAAGGTTTATGTGAACAAATCTTCTATATACAAAAGTTTGTTTGTTTTTATTTTTATTTTATTACCGATTTCAAAAAAGAAAAGGAGGTTATCAATTCGACACGCATGTAGCTATGTAATATTATTGAAACTGTAATATATTCACATATATGACAATCTATTAGAGCTTCCAAACAAACATACAAAATGTTATTCATTGCATGATTACAATATAACTATATACTATACACTAGATACTAAAATAAAAGACTAACTAACCTACTATACAAATAAAAAATAAAAAACCAAAGGACACTTAGGCGTCGAAGTACTCATCCGCATCGCTGTCATCCGGAAACGTGCCCAGAAGACTGGCAGCATTGCCACGTTGAATGGCAATGCTAATTCTTTGACCAAAGAACGACCCAGCCCTCTGGTCACGTGAAGTATCGACCAGCCGGCGAGAAATTTCCTTAAAAAGGAGACGCGCGCTCGGGCCCCACGACCCGAGCGTTTCGACCCCAAACGGCTCAAAGCTGTAGTTGCCCACAAGGTTACAGTATTTGCGCCGCTTGAGGGTCTCCGCAGCCGCAGCAGCGGCGCCAGCACAGCCCGCCGTGCTCGGAAATGTTATAGATGTATGTATGTATGTATGTTTGTCCACGCACTTCGCCGCAACTATTAATCGGATCGGGAACTTTTTTTTATTGGCTTACATTTACTTCAACTTAGGGAACAGTGCAATTTTCATCAAAATCGATTCAGTAATTTTCAAGATATGGACTAATACGTGTAAGTGTGACGGCCTGGCTTATTGATACGAGCTACGGGTGTAGTGTCAAAGGGAAAACATCACAAAACCTTGGTCAAATTCTAGTGCAATATTTACACCAAAACTATTAACTATTACAAACAAACATTCCAGTTTTTATTTCAAACTAAAAATTACGAAATAAAAAGTAATTTAAAAAAATTAAATCGACTTCAAAAGGAAATTCACTCAAAATTATGAAATAATTTAATTCCGGAAGTCGGTGGTAAAAAAGTACAATACAGATCCTAAGACACCGACTTCCAGAATTAAATTATTTAAATATTGATTGGTGCTCAAATGGGAATACCTTTGGTGCTCTAAAAATAGGTGCTCGAACGGGAATACTTCGAACCGACGACCCATAAATCGTCGGGGTCGCTATCTCTGAGCAACGACTAAATAAAAATATGAGCTTTTGATGAGCACCCTATTTGCGTACTTTACAGAATTATAATAATTAAAATCAGAAATATAACTCCTTGAGTTAGAATTGGCTTTAACTGTCATGATTTCATGAAATAGTCATACTCAGACACTTTAACTAATCAGACACTTTAACTAAATCACTACTTAAATTTTAATGTAGGTAATGAACTTAAGTTTTCATTAAAAGTACAATCAGTGTCAAAGTAAGTGATTAATTTAATAATGTAGCACTTAGTAGGTAGTAGTTTTACGGTCCGGGATCGTTCGTTGAGGCAGTACTATGGGGAGGCCTGGGTACAACTAGGTGTCTTTCAGCCAATAATTGAGATATTTTCGGCTGGATGATTGGTTCCCTACAAAATGGTTGAGCTGGATGGTGCTGATCCACGCTTATCTTCGTGAACGGGCGCCGTCGGTTGAGACTGGTCATCTCTTAACTGCCAAGGCTTATTTTTAATCTTATATTTTGAATTGTTTCTTCATTTGTGTTTTTTTTTACATTGTTCTCACATATAGAAGCAACAAGAATAATGTACCCAGGATTTTGTAATATCTTGATTTAAAACAATGTCCATGGAGTTTCTTGCCCGTTCTTCTCCATAGAGATCTACGTTTTGGAATGGGCAACTAGCTTCAACTTTCTGGCTAACTGACCGACTATTTAATTTTGACAATTCAAAAGTGCCTGTACATGGTTTAATTGAAATAAATGTTTTGAGTTTTGAGTTTTTTTTTTATTTTATAGCAGGGTGATTGCGTAACACACTATCAGTAGCACTGGCTTACATTTTGACAGTTCAATAACGTTCATTACGTTATTTATGTTGTTGAGGAGACTCATTTTTCGAACATATGAAGCAATGGATTAGCAATATCCTTCAAAATAATTCAGATTGTGAGTGATCATGTGTTACGCAATTATGGTGATGAATATGGAATCGCTGCGCGGCTGCAGCGTCTAGATATGGCAGTATCAATAATATTTAAGCCGCACAATTTCTTAGCGTACGGCTATCACGAGCCCTCAGAGGGGCAATTCTCAATTTTTTTCAAGAATTTAGTTTTGGAAAGTGACAATTTATAGTGATTGTGTAACAGTTACTGCAGTGGTATTCTGTAAATATCTCACCGTGAAAACTTCAGTGAAGTGAGCTGTCAAATTTCAATCCTCTAGGGATCAGGTGGAATGACAGCTCATTTAAAGCTCACTTCACCTAAGTTTTCACGGTGAGATTTTTTACAGAATAGACCGGCTGTACCTCCTGTTTTGATTTGTCGCAAGTTTTCATTTTTATCCTGTACACTCTCTGTCATCCGAAAAAGTGCCCAGAAGACTGGTAGCATTGCCACGTTGAATGGCAAATTCTTTCAATCAATCAAATTAACCAAAATCGCTTCTCAGAATTATGCATTTAATTGGTTCCCACAACTATTTCGTCTAAAACGTTTGATGGTGGTGGTTGGTTGTTTACACTGACTGGGTAACTAGTATCCAAATTTACGTCTCAGTAAACACGGGAACGTAATTAAATTCAACGATTTTAGTAGTAATCAGTACATGATCTACATGAGTACTTGATTTAGTTTACACAAATGAACACAGTTTGGGCTACGGGTTCAATGTTATGTTGTGCATCCCTTTCCTTAATAACATGCTCTAAATTTACTTTTTATTTCGCAGGGGTGCAATTTTTTTTTCGAATTTCCGAAATTTTCTTTTACATAAACCTTGTCCTAGCAACATCGAACACAAAAAAAAAATAATTATCAGATTTGGTGCAGTCGTTCGGAAGTTATGCGCGTACATACATTTCAGCGATTCATTTTTATTTATATAAGTAATTAGATATTAAATAATACAATAAAGAAATTTCGATGTTTTTTCAATTCGTAAAAACCGTGCGAAACAGGGGCAAGACGCTAGTCTATAAATAGTATACAACAAAGTCGCTTTTCGTGACTGCTCTCAAAACAGTGAAGTAAACAAGAGTGAACAGGCATCTTCTGGGCACGCTCGTTCCATCATAGACCTCATCTATCGCTTTCCATCAGGCGTGATCGGGATCAAGAGCACGCCAATTTAGCAATAAAAAAAAACGCCGTGAGGAAACCGGCAAATCCTAGAAACAAAAACTTCGAAGACATGTGACATCTGCCAACCCGCACTGGGCCCGCGTGGTGGATTACGGCCCACTCCCTCTCACTGAGAGGAGGCCTGTGTCCCAGCAGTGGGAACATTATAGGCTGATTATGTAATGGGCCCGCGTGGTGGATTACGACCCACTCCCTCTTACCGAGAGGAGACCAGTATCAGCAGTGGGAACATTATAGGCTGATTATGTAATGGGCCCGCGTGGTGGATTACGACCCACTCCCTCTTACCGAGAGGAGACCAGTATCAGCAGTGGGAACATTATAGGCTGATTATGTAATGGGCCCGCGTGGTGGATTACGACCCACTCCCTCTTACCTAGAGGAGACCAGTATCAGCAGTGGGAACATTATAGGCTGATTATGTAATGGGCCCGCGTGGTGGATTACGACCCACTCCCTCTTACCGAGAGGAGACCAGTATCAGCAGTGGGAACATTATAGGCTGATTATGTAATGGGCCCGCGTGGTGGATTACGACCCACTCCCTCTTACCGAGAGGAGACCAGTATCAGCAGTGGGAACATTATAGGCTGATTATGTAATGGGCCCGCGTGGTGGATTACGACCCACTCCCTCTTACCGAGAGGAGACCAGTATCAGCAGTGGGAACATTATAGGCTGATTATGTAATGGGCCCGCGTGGTGGATTACGACCCACTCCCTCTTACCGAGAGGAGACTGGGAACATTATAGGCTGATTATGCTTTTCGTGTCTCTCTGTGCACTTAGGATTTTGATGCGGTTTTCTTCATCTTCTTTTCGAGAATTTATTTCGGAAAGTTTATGTGTCTCAGTGTCTTTAAACTTTTTATTATCAGTTAGTATTAATTCCTGTACACACATAATTACAATATAACTATATACACTAGATACTAAAATAAAAGACTAACTAACCTACTATACAAATAAATAAAAAATAAAAAAAGTGTCTTGTAATTACGTACAGATCCAGTATTGAAAACTTCTTTTTGTTAGCCAATTCATGTAAACTAACTTATAGGTACTGTTTTTAAATATCAATGTTTAGAATTAAATAGCCGATTTAATCAAGTACATAATCTACAAAGAGGTTCCTTTTTAAACGAATTTCGAGTTTATTTAGTCTTAAGTCGATATACGTTGGCTCAGTAATCTTTATAAATAGTCCTCGTTGAATGTAAGTGCTTCATCCCGGCCCTCTTGCTTTCACACGACAGATCTACCCCAGATTTGTCGTTTCAAAGCCTTTATAGATTCCAGGAAGATTTTGAATTTTCCTTAAAACCTTTTCGGCTTATAAGGGCCCGTGATTAATAGTAAGCGATTTTTTTGCTTAAGACTCCATGAAAGGAATGTTTATTATAAATCGGAAATGTGTAGCTTTGATATTTTTACGGATAATTTGTAGGAATTTATGACGGGGTGTGTTTTTTGCATTCAACATTTTATTTTGTCATGTTTTCTGGAGCATATTTTTTTTTAATTGCAAAATGGACCAACTCTTTCCTCGATCTCGTCTGTTGAAAAGCGATAGATAAGGTCTATGAACGAGCAAGCTTTAAAGATTGCCAACTCACTCTTGCTTTGAAGGCTGACGGATTACACCCGGCTGGGTGGGTTCCCGCATTGTCGAGGCGGAGGGGCTCAGTAGCCGTGGTTTGTTCACCCACGGTGAAGCGAAGAGGAACCCGAGGAAGGGCCGCTCGTCAGGGCTTTTGCCGGTAAGCCGACGACGTAGAGGCCAACAAGTAGGATGCGGTGCCGCTTGGGCGACATCGCAACTGAGGCGGGCCGCGATGTCGTATGGGAGGCATCGCGGCTGAGGATTGGAGGCCGCGGCGGGAGAGGAGTGCCGGTATTACGGTAGCGCACAGTGGGCTGAAATTCGCGTTTCATAGACATTCAACATATTTTTTTTAAGTATCGCTTTTTTTTGCTTGGTAACGATTGGGAATACCTACTACATGCCTTATAAAATGAACTTTTAGGTTTATAATCGGAAACAGCGCACTCAGATTTTTTTTCGAAAAAATTTGTATGGAGTCGGCATAATAAATGATGATATCTCCATTATCGCACAATTGCGCCTAATATCCTCTTAGGTTATTAATATATGAATTATTTTGGATTTTTTGACATACTCCATGCCAAGGTCAAACATGCGTTTTTTTTTTTTTAAATCGTTAAAAAATTAACAGTTTTTAAATTTTTTTTTTTTGTTTTTTACTAATATTAAGCTTAACATGGATGTATAGACTAGACATTTACGCAAATCAATAAAATTAAGCGCCATATTAGAAAGTGAAATTCGCTTAAAAACCATAAAAAATTGGCTTAATACCAGTATCCTTTATTTGTTACCGGCAATCTGTATAATCCGGTATTCTATACAATACCTAGGCAATGTATAGAATACCTAAAACGAGTAGGTAATGTATGAAATATTATTTATTTTATACTTTGCCTAGGTATTCTATACAATACCTTCTGATAATATTTATATCATAGAAACCTTTACACATAACGACTTAAATTTGATGAACAATAAAGTAGTACAAATGGTGAGCTGATAAAGTAATTATCTAACGACTCTCAAAATCCCAAATTAAGTAAAATATTATTATTTAACAATACTTTAACTATTTACTGTCTTTTTGAATATCTGTTGGATAATTAGGCTTAAAATTACATTTAATTGGTAATATTTGTAATTTTCAACATCATAAGACACATTTTGTGATTCTTTTGTGGTACTAGAAATACCCTAAAAACTAAATTTTAGTAGTTGTGCAATACAAATAATTATAAAAATTAATGACATCTCATTAAAACCAAAAATATGATGAAACATTTTAATATTAAAATGATTACAATAAAAATATATGATAAAATTAATAAAACAATGAATATATTATTTAAAAATATTGCCTATTCTGAATCACTATCTTCAGAGTCGAACTCAGAGTCAGAATTTATTTAAGCAATATCCCTAAACTCGAATTCAGGTGTTTGAAGATTCAGCAGATCCAATGTTTCATGAAACAAAGGTTTCTTTTTTTTGCATCCATCGTTGGTGGTACTGCTGAAATAAGCGGATTGGACGAAAGAAGAAGGAAATTAAAAATATCTTCATTGGAACTCACTCTGCTCTTCTTACGTGAGTGATGTTCTCTGAATCTTCTGAAGTCCTTGTTCCTTGCTTCTGAAGTTTCTTCAGATATCAAGTATTGTTAAATAATAATATTTTACTTAATTGTGGATTTTGAGAGTCGTTAGATAATTACTTTATCAGCTCACCATTTGTACTACTTTATTGTTCATCAAATTTAAGTCGTTATGTGTAAAGGTTTCTATGATATAAATATTATCAGAAGGTATTGTATAGAATACCTAGGCAAAGTATAAAATAAATAATATTTCATACATTACCTACTCGTTTTAGGTATTCTATACATTGCCTAGGTATTGTATAGAATACCGGATTATACAGATTGCCGGTAACAAATAAAGGTTAAGCCAATTTTTTATGGTTTTTAAGCGAATTTCACTTTCTAATATGGCGCTTAATTTTATTGATTTGCGTAAATGTCTAGTCTATACATCCATGTTAAGCTTAATATTAGTAAAAAACAAAAAAAAAATAAAAAAAAATGTTAATTTTTTAACGATTTTTAAAAAAAAAAACGCATGTTTGACCTTGGCATGGAGTATGTCAAAAAATCCAAAATAATTCATATATTAATAACCTAAGAGGATATTAGGCGCAATTGTGCGATAATGGAGATATCATCATTTATTATGCCGACTCCATACAAATTTTTTCGAAAAAAAATCTGAGTGCGCTGTTTCCGATTATAAACCTAAAAGTTCATTTTATAAGGCATGTAGTAGGTATTCCCAATCGTTACCAAGCAAAAAAAGCGATACTTAAAAAAAATATGTTGAATGTCTATGAAACGCGAATTTCAGCCCACTGTGTAGCGCACCGTAATACCGGCACTCCTCTCCCTACCTTCCGCTGCCTTGACGGGGTCGCCACCGTCTGATGGCGGACGCGGTGGGGCCGCAGGGGAGGAGGAGTGTTGGTATGACGTTGGCCGCTCTCCCTATCCTCTGCGGCCGAAAATTGGCAGGCGGCGGGGCCAATGACCTGACCCGTCGCAGGGGGACCAAGGGTGCCCAGACTCGGGGTCCTCTGACGCCCATGTGCTGGTTCGGTCCCTGGGGTGGTCACGGCGTGCTATGTGTTCTGGTGCTCCGTATAATATAATAATTCCCATTTTTATTTCATATAAGTACAATTAGTACTTATATGAAATAATATAATACACAGCTAGTTAGGTAGGTATATGTGTGTGATACCCAAATATAATACACAGCTTGTTAGGTAGGTATATGTGTTCTGGTGCGCCGGTGATGGGGAATATTCCCCAAAGGAGGGTCCGGTGACGGACAGCCGCGGCGGGTTCACGGATGAGTGGCCGTGTTCCCGCCGTAAGCGGCAGAGGAGGACACCGTGAAGTTTTAGTGGGTTAGAGTCCCACATAACTGTACTATCTCCACGTGGTAGTGCAGAATGCACGCGCATTTCTCCACGTTAAAAAAAAAATTGCACTTAAACACATCACATAATATTATAAAGGCGAAAGTTTGTGAGTGTGTGTGTGTGTGTTTATATGTGTGTTACTTCTTCGCGCTCAAACGGCTAACCGTTTGAGCGAAATTTTATCAAAATTGGTATAAACCAATTTTGATAAAATTTTGTATGGAGGTAGCTGACACCCTGGATTAACATATAGGTTACTTTTTACTCGACTACGGCGAAGCAAAAAGGAGGGTTATATCCCGATATTCTCACGGGATCGATATTTACGCGGGTGAAACCGCGGGGTGAGTAATAAATTAAAAGTGAAAACTTTGGACTGGAGCCGAAAATACGCGATACGGCGTTACTGATCGACTGGAGCTGAGTATAATCGATTCAGCGTCACCGACCCGAGCGTAACGGTTCAATTTCGTTCACTGTTCAGAAAGAGCGCAAAGTGCGCCTGAAGCAGTTTTCACTTGAATAAATTATCAAAAGAACACAGCGTCAAAAATACAAGCCACGAACAAAAAGGTCGTATTTAAATACGACCTTTTTGTTCGTGGTCTGTATTATTTTTGTTTAAAGATAAAAAACATTATTTACCGATAGCACCACTTTAAAAATTCAAAGAAAGATATCAAAGGCCTTTCTTTGGTATGAGCTTCGATGACGTAAAACGGTTCGGTTCCCTTCGGTACCCTTTCGTAATTCGCGTCACGTCGTCACCGGCCTCTCAAGGGGTGTTGCGGCGTTTTCTAGGCAAATTAGCCAAGACCAAAGGGAACTAATAAGGTGAAAGGTTACGTCATACTCGGGGATCTCGTAATTATGGAGTTGAAGAACGTTGCACTTAATGTCTGGAATTACCTACATGTAAAATTATCCACACATATTTTAAAACGTAATTCTTAAATTCCATTTGTAATTCTACAGATGAATATGTACATTTATTGTGATAAGGGTTTCGATATACCTATACAAATATTAAAATATTTTGTTTTACTGGATTGCAAGACGCAAGTGCGTTTACTGAAAATGGTCGTAGGTTCTATCTCCAGACCAGGAAAAAGTGTAACTGTTTTCAGGAGTTTCTCAGAAACTCAAAACTCAAAGCATTTATACCTGTATATTTAAACTTATATTTAAACCAGTTACAGGCACTCTTTTGTTGTCAAGGGATCGATCAGTCAGAAAAATGAAGTTAGTTGCCCGTTCCAAAGCGGGGTACCTATGGAAAAGAACGGGCAAGAAATGAAGCAGTCCGGAGGCTAGTTTTGTGGCAAGGAAGCCGTTTATTACATAAGAAAAATACCTAGTAAAATAAGGGTATACTTTACACGTCTACCTAGCCCTTCGAGGAATTCAGGCGTGATTTTATGTCTATGTCATTGCTTCATTCAGATCCACTCGATCTTAGAAACTGGCAGACACGACTGATATTGACATTTCTGTAATTCAGCGCTCTAATTGCGTTGCACACTATAAATCACAATCTGAATCACTTTGAAGGATATTGTTAATCTATTGCTTTATATGTTTGAAAAATTTGTTTGCTCAACAACGTAATGAATGTCAACCAAGGAATATAATACTCCAATACAACAATATGAATCCACTCCCTCCTGTGTGTGTGTTGTGTGTGTCTGTATCTGTATTATACAGATACAGACACACACACAGAAAAAGAGAGAGATAC
Organism: Hydraecia micacea; assembly: GCA_914767645.1. Classification (NCBI taxonomy): domain Eukaryota; kingdom Metazoa; phylum Arthropoda; class Insecta; order Lepidoptera; family Noctuidae; genus Hydraecia; species Hydraecia micacea. Next base: position 6,712,466 of record OU611798.1, read on the forward strand.
AGTATGAATATGTGAACTGTTAAAATGAACTCTATTCCTACTGTTAGTGTCTTACGCAATTAATAATTAATTTTTATAATATAAGTAATTGTCCATATTTATCAATGGCATGCTATAAATAGATTGTTGTAAGGACAATTATTCCGCCACAAGAACTTTTTTATAATTAAGAACAAACTAGTTTAGTTAAGGTACAGACGCCAGCACATCAAGCTACCCGAAACTGTCAAATTTTCCCAATCAACTTTGAACCTAATGTTTTAGCGATAAAGTTGAAAATATATTAAAGAAATTTGACAGATTGTACTAGCTTGATGTGCTGGCGTCTGTACCTACCCCACATAAATTCGTATACTACTACTTGCTATGTAAATAACCGTGACAGGAAGCTATAACCTCATCAAAGTCATCAATATGCACAAATTGGTTTATTTATAAGCGATGATTAAAGTTAAGTGGCGTCCAAACGTCAAAAATGTATGGTTAAATAGTCGCTAATCACTACTTAACTTTAAGCAACGTTTATGAATAAAGGGGTTTCCAAATACGATTTTTTCAAGCTAACCTAAAAACTGTCAAGCAATGAGATGCAGGCTTCGTAATCCAAATAAAAAAAGAAACACGTAAATTAGCCCAGTAATCACGGAGAAATACACACACACACATACGTACGTACGTACGTAATCAGCCTATAATGTTCCCACTGCTGTAAATTAAAAAAAAAGATACTCGCTGAATGCATAACCTCTTCCATTTTTGAAATCTGCTAAAAAGATCTTTTAGACAAAACCTTACACAGTGGGTATCTTTTATTTAAAATAAAGAAATAAAAGATGTCAAAAGGGTAGCACTAGTTTAATTGTAAAAGTACTCGAGCCAATCTTTCAGAGCTGGAGCGAAGTAATCCATTACCTTTTGTTGACCAGCACTAGTTGATAAGCAGTCGATTCCAGTTATCGTTTTTTATTTTTTCCGTTCCCGCTGAGAAGGAGAAATGAATCGGTTCTTACAAAAGAGAAGTGCATTTCATAGGTTAACCTACTTACTTTTGCGCGATTTCTGCAAGTTTCAAAATTTCTTATTTGGTTTGATAATTCTGTGAAAATTTAAAACGGTAATGTAAAAAAATTGTGTTGTGTTTTGTGTTTTTTTTTGGTGCTGTAGCACCAACTCCGAAATCACGAAAAAAAATCAGCTGTTTCATACATTTTGGTCAAATAGATATTGAACTTTTGTATTAAGAGGACTACATGACCTAAAGCGCGGTCTTTGTCGGACTGCATAGAAAAGAAAGAGAAGCGCGATGCCACAACGCTGGTAATTTATTGCAAAATATGAAGCAATTATCGATTTACGAAAAATCTAGTGTTTGGACAAAAAAACTAAAACACTATAGTTTTAGTATGTTGCTTGTAGAATAATCTGACAAAAAATCATAATGATTGTATGTATATTAGTATGAATTTTGTTGTAAAAAAAAAGTTTTTAGAGGTATCTTCATGATTTTTTTCTATCGTACCAAATAAGTTGTATTATGTTTTCAACACACTATCATCCTCGCATTTATCCTGAAAAATATCATATATTTTTTTGATATTTTTTACTGTAGTTTATCATATACTTTTATTGTTTCTAAAACTTGCGTTTTTTGCGTTTAGGTCTTCTAAGCCCCTTAAACAGCTGTTTTTTTTGTGGTGGTAATAAACTCAAATAGAGATCCTAAGATACCGACTTCCGGAATTGAAGTTATTTCATAATTTTGAGTGAATTTCCTTTTGAAGTCGTTTTAATTTTGTTTTTATTATTTGTTTATGGTTTTTAATAAAATCACCAAAAAGAAATAAAAAGGTTTTACTTCTTCCTGTATTTGTAATTAAATAAACTTTAATTTAGTTTTCATTTTAAAATGAATGCTCAAATATTTTAAAAGTTATAGCATATTTTATAACCGACCCACTTTCTTTGCGGCCCAGTGTATGTATATGTAGTGAAAAAATGTGGTAATTTCCTATGATTGATGGATCGCAAGTAGAGGGCGCTGGCAACAGTTTCTTAAAACTGTCTGCTGTTAGTCAAGTGGCATCACTTGAAAGCATTTGTCATGCTAATGACAGGTCTCTGTTGAAAATACTGTAGGCTCATAGAATAAGAAATCGCATAGATGCGTACTTTCATTTGAAAGTGCGTGTGCCGCCGATACTGTAGTATTGAACACTTAGAGTAGGTACTTTTGTGTAAGACTTCCTGGGACACATAGCAGAAATAAGAGAGTGACATAGCTATAGGCAGATAATTTGAAACATAACTAGCTGCTGCCCGCGCTCGTCCGCGTGAATTTTCTCGTACTCCAGTCCCACCCCGTTGCATCGCATCGCCCGCCCGCGCTTTTACTACGTTTTAGATTAGCGTTCTTTCATACTTTTTTTAATTTTTGCTCGGCTTCTAATGGTCCCAACTTGATGTTAAATTGTGTTAGATTAGCGCGTTCAAAAAACAAACTGTTCAGCGTTATTATTAGTATAGATAATCATTATCATCTGCCTAGCCTTTTCCCAACTCCAAATCAATCAAAATATCCAGTGTATCCTCACAATTTTCGACAACAAAAACCTTAAAACGCTTTCGTGTATCGACACGTTTACCGCTCTCCATCAAAGGCAAAAACTTTATGTCATTTCAAGGTATATTGTCGCGGCCTTGTACAGCTTCACAAAAACTCATTCTCTCTTAAAATGTCTGTATAAATTCTGTTTAGGAATAAACTAAAACTAATCTCTTAACTGTAGCCATAGAACAAGAATGTGTAGAAGCGGGTTTCACTATAGCTATGAATGTACTGTCGAGCGTAGGAAACGTTCAACGCAATCAGATTTGACAATATTGACAAGGGTCGTATCAGGGTGAAGGTCGAATGCTTTCTACGAGAACAGTCTCCTAGATGCGTTACTATAGTTGAAGGTCGGAAATACGGAATGTTCCATCTTCTATCGTTTAAGAATACGCTAGCCACCATGCTTCGCACGATTTTTACGACTTGACAATACATCGAGATTTCCCTATGTAGGTATTGTACCCATAAACCATCCGGAAGACATTCTCTAGATGATGGTAACAACGGATATGATGACCATTCGTCACATTGGCTATTTCGTCGCTATCCCTAATAGGTCACATTCCTTAATACGTCATCTGGTCAGTTTCTTAACTCGTTTCATGCTGTATTTCGACTCATTCCCAACTCGTCCGATAGATATGTACAAAGTACAGTCAGCGTTAAAAATATCGGGACGAACAGACTGCTCACAATGATCTCAACACTGTAATTTAATACTAATTATTGAATAGCTTTTAATAATATTAATCACAAGTCAGAGATCAATTTAAAAGAGAAAATAAAATAAAATCGAATAAAATAATAACAACATACAACTTGTCAATATTGGCAAAACATAGCGCACTACCTAATATTTAAGATCTTTGTATATAATCACCTATATTTGACAAATAAATTATTCTATTCTATGCGTGCAAGATACAAACAAATTATTATTTTAACTGGGAGGCGCGTGAGCCGGGCCGAGTGCTGAGTCAAATGTCCAAAGGTAACATTGAACAACTCCCGTAATGCCCGGGGGGACAATCGTAGGTGTGCCTATATATAGTACACCAACATTTCGCCAGTTATGTTTAAGTCCTATGTAATACATAGGAGTATTACGGTTGAACAAGCTATTTGGCATACAGGCAAAAATATTCATCTTTCCACTACACTGCCAATATTTAGTTTTATTTTGTGCGTTATAACTGTTTTAGCTTATGGCATCCTTAATAGAGTGGTGTAAAAGAATTGACTGCTCAGCAAACTCACCATTGTTTATAAGTAGTTGCAAGTTAGCTGCCAGTATACTAAATTGAGAGCAGTGGTGGCCAAGTGGTATCGGCCGCGACTTACAAGTTGTAGGTCGTAGGTTCGAATCCAGACAGGCGCTTTACTTTGTGTAAATTATTTCATCACCACAAGATTGATTGATTGATTGCTCTCAAAACGGTGAAGGAAAACATCGTGAGGACACCGGCATGTCCTAGAACCAAAAATTCGAAGACATGTGACATCTGCCAACCCGCACTGGGCCCGCGTGGTGGATTACGGCCCACTCCCTCTCACTGAGAGGAGGCCTGTGTCCCAGCAGTGGGAAAATTATAGGCTGATTATGTTATGTATACTAAATTGCTTTCTGCCGACTGCTAAATCATCATAGTTTGTCGTATTTTCTTCCTTACTTTCTTTTCTTTCTAATAGAGGGCCTGCCTATTTACTGAGCACAAATCCAGACTCCGGGCTGCTACAGAGAAATTGAAAAACTTAATAATACTTTGCCTGACCTGGAAATCGAACTTAGGTGCTCATGCTCAGTCGTAGCTCTGGCGACTACTAGACCAGCGAGGCCGTCTTCAATATACCTAACTATGTTCCTAACTTCAACAACAAATCGTTTTTACTGTTACAGAAAAACGATACGGCACAAAAAAAAACGAAAAGATCATCATACTCAAAGCGTTCTCAGAAATAACACCCCATCTTCGTAATGGAGGCCTTTTCTACTCGGTTCAATAGATTCAGTGGGAGTAATGCGGGGCTCACACATGCAGGGCTAGGTATGCGCAATGCAGGCATTTCTTAATCAAGCGAGATCGAACGGGCCGTAGCGAACTGGCGACGTCTAGTCTAGTACTGGCTTTACATAAGGTGTTGGAGATTAATTGGAAAAGGAAACGTCACGATTCTACATACAAGGTCTAATTGAAAATCTGAAAAGGTTATCGATCCGTCTTTATTGTACCTACTCATTATCATTAAATTAGTTCATTAGTTTTCGGGAAAATCGTGGACATACAAACATACATACATACTCGGCTCGAATACAGAACCTCCTTTTTCAAGTCGGTTCAAAAATGTTGAGTTTATCCATTACAAACAATCATAAAAAAAATTAAATCTTTTCTCTTTAAATACAAAAAAAAAAACAAAACAACAATTGAACCGCGTGCACAGTGAAAGAGTAGGAGTAGAAATTGGTTGTTTGGGTATGCGACCTGCAAGGCATGTATTTATAATAATTTATGAAGTTCAGATGGAGCAACAGATTTTTTTCACAATCTCATGGCTGGTTCCACAGTAAAAGTTGTTGAGTACAATGATCCCTTTTCAGGTTTTCAGTTATGTTAGTTACCAGTGGCGAAGGGTGAATTTATGACAGAGGTAGGCCGGAACAAAAAAAAAATTCCAAAAGAAAATTTCAATGATGAAGTGATAGAGTGGTTATGTTCTGAATTTTCGAAGGGAAGCCGGTGGGAATCGAGTTGTATGGTACCTTCGCCACTGCTGTATACGGTGGTAAGCACAGAATACTTTTTGATAGACTGAAAGTGGTAAGGTAGGTGTAGTACGGTAGGTACGCGTTTTAAATTTTAAAATGTTTATTTGTGAGGTGGCTATCGGTTTTTTTTTTGCGTGTGGAAGTCCTCATGGCCCACGAATTTTACTCTTTAAGTAAAGTTGATTGGGAGAGATGGCATGGAATTTACCATGTTTAATAAAATTATCCATAAGAAATAATACACCGCCCAGAGGACACGGTGGAGCATACGGTGGAGGTCTGCCCCGCTTGGGCGGAGCACCGCCGTGTCCTCGTAGAGGCGATCGGCAACGGCGGCGACCTCTCGCGTCCGGCCCTGGTGCAAGCCATGGTCCGGGGCGAGAGGGAGTGGGAGGCGGTCACCTCCTTCTGCGAAGCAGTCATGCTAGCGAAGGAGGTGGCGGGACGGCTCAGGGAGAGAGCCGCACGCCTCAGCCGCCGCGGGAGACGCTACGGGCGTCGGGAGCCGCGTGACGACTCCCGGCCACCGTAGGCGCGGGCCTGCGGACGGAGAGTAATGGGTAGCTCTCCGTCCGATCAGGACCAGGCCCGTGCCGGACGGCGCGTATGTGTTCCACGCGCGCCTCAAAGAGATGTCAGCATTATGAAAGGGGCCCGCCAGGGCCAAAGCCTGCCGGGGTAGCGGGATCGTCCGAAAGGGTTACCGCTGCCCCGGAACATAAAGGGCTAAGGAAGGAACACGGGTGGGTTTTAGTCAGTAAGAGTCTGACACTCCCTTCCGCTCCACCGAGAGCGGGAGGAGTCATTAGATGATTTCCCATCCAAAAAAAAAAAAAAAAGCCCCTTAATGTGTTTACACCTTAGGTTTAAACCAATACGAACAAATATTGAAACATTAATATGCATTAATACTTTTTCCTTCGTAACGGTACTAACTATAAGTAGTTATGAGAATGCTGTTGAAAAATACCTAATATTAGGCAGTAGGAGCAGTGGTGGCCCAGTGGAAACGACCGCAACTTACGAGTTGTAGGTCGTAGGTTCGAACCCACTGCACACTTTACTTTTTGTAAATTATTCCATCACCACTGCTCCCAAAACTGTGAAGAATAACATTGTGAGGAAACAGGCATGTCCTAGAACCAAAAATTCGAAGACATGTGACATCCACGAACCCGCACTGGGTTCGCATTATAAGCTGATTATGCTTATGCGAGGCAGTAGGTAAGTCTAAAAGATGGTAGGTGGTAATAAGGCTGGCTGCCAAAAAGCGCCGATCGTATAGATTTATGGGCTGATGATTTATTTTTAACTGACGGAAAATCTCCAACGCTGGGGGTTCTAAAATCATGATTTTTTTTGACTGACGAATAATTTAAACGCTTTTTCTTTAAAAAATCATGTACCATATATTTGATAAGCGCCACTGGAGGAACTTAAGTGGCAGTGAGCAGGGCACATTGCTCGCAGAACAGATGGCCGATGGGGCCGAACGGTTCTGGAGTGGCAACCGCGTACCGGAATACGTAGCGTTGGAAGGCCTCCCACAAGGTGGTCCGACGACCTAGTGAAGGCCGCAGGAACCCGTTGGATGCGAGAAGCACAGAACCGGTCGAAGTGGAGGTACTTGGAGGAGGCCTATGTCCAGCAGTGGACGTCTTTCGGCTGAAATGATGATGATGGTGACTGGTGGAAGCTATTTAACAGCCACCGATGATTATTATAATACTTGTCTACGTTAAATACAACTCTGCCCCTAAGACGACCCATTGACCAAACTGCTTAATATACTTGCCTATTAAGAGTAAATCAATTCCGACAATACGACGGTATCAATGTGTAAATGGGTTACCGGGGCGATCTATTTTAAGAACAACGGATTGAGCCTGCACAATCGATACACTGAGACCGCTTCAACAATACAGTTAGCGATTAGGTTATCACATTAATTGAAACGACGTGTTCTACATTACGTATTTTAAGTATTCACAATAAAAAAAAAACTTTTTTACAAAAAAACAACAGACTTAAAAAAAAATAACAATACACAGGTGATAAACAACTTTAATTTCGGAAGTCGGCGTCGTTGGCTCCGCATTTTAGTTTTTTGCCACCGACTTTATTTTTCACTTTGTAGTGTTTTTTGGAAGTCGGTTTTTTTTCATAAAAAAATTTATTTCTCGCTTTTTAGTGTTTGTGTTTATAATGTATCTAAGTTACAATAGCCTAATGTAAACTTGCTCATCGCCTTTTACAAAATATTGCTTTTTCCGATGCAGGGACGTTAATTGTTGAGGAGTTCTCCTGGTATTCCACTATCAGCTCCATTTCACCATTCGCATTGTGACGAGCATAAATTGCTTAGCAACCATATTAAAGTAATCGAATTGCAATCCGTGAAATACTTATTATTGAGTAGTTCCGGTGGCCATCTATTCTGTGGTCTTCATCATCAGTTCCACTTCGCCAAATGGTGGTTTCCGAGAGCAAATGCACGAGTTACTATAAAAAATACTCAATTCGCTATAGGTGTGCCTATAATATTTGAAGAGTTCCTTCGATTTCTCCAGGATCCCATCATCAGATCCTGACCTGATGACAATGGGACCACCTGGAAAGTATACTCATTCAAAAAAAAAAAGAATTTTTGGAATCGGTCTAGCCGTCTTCGAGTAATCGGGGATCATACATAAAAAAAAAAGAAGATTCCGACAAACTGAGAACCTCCTCCTTTTTCTTAAATCGGTTCAAAAACTGTCAGACGTCAATTTTATTCCACGAATAAAAATTATCTGTCGATTGTTAATTGTAAAATGTGATAGCTTTATTGCCATTCTGTATACATTGTTATATATGTTGTGTGTGGGTTTTTTTTCTAGGCTACGGAGTCCCACTCCTGGCAAAGGCCTTCCTCCACTCCTTCCATCTTTCGCGAGCCCTCGCGTCATCCTTCCAGTTTTGATGGAACCTACCCAGCTCGTCCCGCCATCTCCAACGGGATCTGCCGTGACCCGACGAATGAATGAGCCAATTGTATCGATTCCATTCGATAAAAATGGCTCATATTTGTCACATTCTAAACGCGGCTGATCCTATAAATCCTATTTCATTATCCCAATTTTTATATCATACCCATACATAAATTGGATAAAAAATATGCCGAAAAATAATCTGTCAAGCCCTTCAGTCATCCGTTGTGCCATTTTTTTTTCATCGTGTGAAATAAATCTCAATTTCCATATCTGGCTGGTCGGTCTGTTTAGTGCATACCTATATGTACGTATTGGTGTTTCAACAGCAGTCGCTACATAATCCATTAGAACGCAAGGATAGGGATATGGAGCTTGGAAAAAAGCGATTATTCGACAGCCAAATAATTCCCATTTTTATTTCATATAAGTACAATTAGTACTTATATGAAATAATATAATACACAGCTAGTTAGGTAGGTATATGTGTGTGATACCCAAATATAATACACAGCTAGTTAGGTAGGTATATGTGTTCTGGTGCGCCGGTGATGGGGAATATTCCCCAAAGGAGGGTCCGGTGACGGACAGCCGCGGCGGGTTCACGGATGAGTCCTAACGCGTGGCCGTGTTCCCGCCGTAAGCGGCAGAGGAGGACACCGTGGAGTTTTAGTGGGTTAGAGTCCCACATAACTGCACTATATCCCCGTGGTAGTGCAGAATGCATGAGCATTTCTCCAGGATAAAAACGTGCCCCAGCTTAGTTACTGCGACTATATTAAACGGTATACATAGTTTAAAAATACCATAAAGTTAAAAGAAGATCATTGAATAAAATGGTGATAATATTCACCATTATTAATTACAATATTGTCCGATGATTTAGTGGTCGCAAACGCGACTTTTAAGCTGAAACTGGGTAAAATCCCCTGGTCGGGAGAAGTTTTATCGAGTTTTTCCACCAGGAATTTCTCTGAAGCAGCCTAGATTCTGAATTTATGCTATAGATTCTTTCCTTATTAAATGGAAGTTCATGGAAACAAAACATAATTAGTTTGATGTCAACATCTGCCATTTGTCTTTTATTCGGGTCCGGCATTTGCCATTTTTTGTGGCATTTTGGTTTTGGCATTTTTTTTTTTAATTTTTTTATTTGGGTCGGGGTGTATTTGGCGGTAGGTACCCCTACAGCTGAATATCAGTATTTTACATGAAGCGACTGCCTATCTGACCTTCAAAACCCAGTTATAGGGTAACCCGACACCCCCTTGGTACGATTCATTGTTCGGGATTCTATATGAGTGAATCAAGTGACAAAAAGGGTCATCTTTTTGCAGTTTCATCCTATTCTAGCGACCCGCACCTGCTTCGCACAGCAAAGGTGTGATGTCAAACATAGAGATTTCTGGGCTATACCTAAATAAAATATTGTTTTTTATACACATAAACCTTGTCCTACCATATATTTTTATTTGCACGTGTTTGTGACAAATATACCTATTTTTCTATCTTTATTTTACGGAATAAATTCTCGACAAACGAATACGTGTTTTGCGAATTTGATCTTTATTAGTTACTAGAATTGTCGCACTGAAAAATGTCAGGAACGCATTCTCCCGACGGTCGAACTGTAAATGGTGGTGAAAACCACATCAAAACGTATTGTTTGGTTAAGAACTACTCGATCCCCAACACACAAAAAGCGACTTTGTTTTATACTACGCATAGATAAGACTCCGCTTGTCACTAAATCCGCACCCCAATGAAACAAATGAAGGGCCCCAGCGCGGCTCATTGCGTTTCTATCCGCCGTGTCCGTTATCAATCACGCTGGCGCCTTAATCCCTTCAGCGGCCACTAGAGCGCGCCTCTGACCTCTTGGAAATTAACTGAAATGACCACACTTTGTATAAAAACTTTGGAATATAAATGGCTGGCAACCACACTGCTTTGGAACAAAAAAACTGGGCAAAAAAAACAGCCGACCTATTCTGTTAAAATCTTACCGTGAGAACTGAGGTGAAGTGAGCTTGAAGTAAGCTGTCAGGCTACTTTTCCACCAGATATGTGCTATGCTACGTTGCTATGGATGCGTTTGATATCCACCAATCATATTAATTGGTCCACATAGCATAGCACTGGTGGAAACTGATTCAACTAAGCTACGTGTTTTATATGGAAGGATGCGTGCTGTGGATGCGTGCTATGGATGCAAGCTATGGATCTGGCTATGGATGTGTAGCTATGTGCAGAGCAGTGTACCTTTCCTATTGTCGATACGTCGCATAGCTCGAGCTGCGCATCTTCCTCGCACAGCTACCTTGCGATGGCGCATCTTACTCGCTCCGGTGTCTAGCTTAGCATCAGTGGAAACGGTCACATAGTTTTGTCGTCGTTTCGTTTCGTTTCGCTTAGCTTTTACATTCTCGCAGCATAACACATCTCTAGTGGAAAGACACTCTTAAGGAAACATTAACAGTGTTAGATTTTAGTCTTAACTCATGTACTACCGATATTCATCCAGCGATTTAGATGCTACGAGGGAATAAAGAATCTTTCATACATACACACAAAGATAGGGGCGAAACACATCCCTTATCAACAGTCGGTGGCGTAATTGTGTAGCACACGTACAATTGCAATGCCTTTTATATTTTGACAATTCAACAACATTCATTGCGTTATTTACGTTGTCGAGCACACGAGTTTTTCAAACAGATGAAGCAATGGATTAAGAATATCGCTTAAAATCCTTCAGATTGTGAAAGAATTGTTATTTATGCAACTGTTTTATAATACCTAATTATGTACAGTTGCATACAAGACTTTATCCATGATATGAAGCCTCTTTAAAGTGTATTACGCGATTGGGGTAGGTATAGTGGTGGAGTGACAGCTCATTTCACCTAAGTTTTCACGGTGCTATTTTTACAACATAGACGCACAGGAATTTTGTAAAATTCGGAAGGCTAATAAAGTCCTCAGGTGGAGAAATTCATCTATCCTTTCAGATCATACTGGCGTTAATGATACCTTCAGTAATGTTTTCGAAAATAAAATATTTACCGGACATTAGCTGCCTCTTCACTTTTTCTTGACTTTCAGTCCTGAATTATATTTTCCCCATACACTTACATGACTTCCCTTTTCACGTAAAAAGCTTGTATAATTTATTTATCGTTTACGCTCCTCTTATCGTTCAGTATCTTGAATGTATGAAGCGTACAGACAGCGACAAAAGTTTCTGAGATATTCGAAAAAAATATGAAATACAAAATATAATACAGACGAAGTCGCGAGCAACAGCTAGTGAGGTTATAAGACGACCCCGAAAACCTAGACTGATAATGAATTTAAGGCGAACGCGTTAGGGCAGCGCGGTAGCGCAGTAATTTTAAATTCGTTATGTTTTTTGCAATTTGTAAAACAATATCAGGTAGTATGTCAATCTAAATTATGATTCGCAAATAGCAAAAAAACCTAAGTAAAGGCGATTGAAGGAGCCTAGCATACCTACTGAATATTTTAAACATTCAGAGTGAATATTTCAAACATCTTTGCAAACAGATGTACAAGTTCAAAAAAAAAAAACAACCGAATTGAGAACCTCCTACTTTTTTTGAACTCGGTTAAAAATATGGGTGTCAGGTGATCAACTTTGAACTTTAATATATTCTCTTAAATGTGACACTTTACGGGGTTTTTTGGTCTTAGGTATTATGTTTTCTGTTTGCATTGATGATATCGATTTATATAGGCTTCAGGCGTAGCCGCATTTTGAAAAAAAAAATGGCGGACAGGTATAAGGCCACGGACCTTAAAATGTTCTTTTAATTTCACGGGCTACCTTTCTTACCCTTGGGGCAAAAAGACAAGGTGAAAAGAGACATAACATCTATTAATTAATAAAATCAAATCACAATAACTCGGAAATCATTACAGTTATCGCAAATAGGCGGAGTGTTAATTACACTTAATGAATACTTCTTACGAACGTAACTTATTAGGGTTCTGTACCCGCGGGGTAATTGCGTAACACACTATCAGTAGCAATCGCTTTTATTTTGACAGTTCAACATCACATTTTTCGTACATACGCAGCAATGGTTTAGCAATATCCTTCAAAATGATTGAGATTGATAGTGTGTTACGCAATTAGGGTGCCGAAGTGTGTCAACGGGACCCTATTACTAAGGCTCTGCAGTGTCCGTCCGTCGGTCTGTCTGCCACAGGGCTGTTTCTTTTGAACCGTAGGTAATTTTTACACACTTGAAACACTTGAAATTTTTACTATTATGACCGCTAGAACAAAAATAAAGTAAAGTTATAAATTAAAGGGGGTACACAAACAAGAAACGTGTTTAAAAAAAAATTGTGTTAAATATTGTACGTTGGAACGGAACCCTTCGTGAGCGAGTCCGACTCGGCCTTGGCCGCGTTTTTATTGTAAGTGGGTACAAAAGGATTGATGTTAGAGCTGATTTCTCAGTTGAAACTGTATTAGAGAGATTTTATCTACCGAAGAATAATTAACAACTAGTAATGTTAGAAATACATAAGTTTGTGTTTTACATTTTATGCATTATAATATTAACGGCGCCAATTAATTGTCAGCAATTATCACGCAGACAAGAATCGCAAGCTGCCGGCAAACCTGAAACCAGTAAGTGTTTGCGTGCGTGCTCTCTGGACGGGTGGCCTACCATGATCTAATTAAAAACGACTCAAAAGCAAGACATTTCAGTTTAGGTTCCTAAACTGCATCGCTTGAGCTGCTCTATGGACGTCATGGTACCAAACAAGTATGAATGAAACCAAAACTTGCGACTCAGTTTGGGACAATCGCTGTCAGCAGATGGCACGGCCTAAACTGAATCGTTAAACTGACGTCATGGTACGAATTAGAAAAACAGTTCAGTTTAGGTTCTAAAATGGATCGCGTTAAGAGCTTGTGGTAGGCCTGCTGGACTGGACTCGCGCACTAACATACCACATTCACGGCACAAAACAGAACAGTATTTTGTGTTCACACATCACGGTCAGTTGGAATGATCAGCACACTAATTGATCAGCACACTAATGATCAGCACACTAATTGCGTAACACACTATCAATCACAATCTGAATCATTTTGTAGGATCCATTTCTTTCCATTTTTTTATTCATCAAAAATCCTAATAATAATTCCTAATGCCTAAGGCATGTGGGAGGAGTGGTGGCCAAGTGGTAACGGCCGCGACTTACGAGTTTGTAGGTCGTAGGTTCGAATCCAGACAGGCGCTTTACTTTGTGTAAAATTATTTCATCACTACTGCTCTCAAAACGGTGAAGGAAAACATCGTGAGGAAACCGGAATGTCCTAGAACCAAAAATTCGAAGACATGTGACATCTGCCAACCCGCACTGGGCCCGCGTGGTTGATTACGGCCCACCTCCTCTCACTGAAAGGAGGCCTGTGTCCCAATAGTGGGAACATTATAGGCTGATTATGTATGTTATGTTATGTAAGGCATTAAGTCCCAGGGCACGTCACAATAATGGCGAGAAGAACCCTCTTTGAGAAGTGGCTAGAGAGGCGTCATGGCGTTCTCACCTACCGCCTGACGCAGGTCCTCACCGGACACGGATGTTTCGGGATGTTCCTGCACATCATCAGGCGGAAGGAAACGCCCGGGTGTCACCATTGCGAGGATCGCCTAGAGGACACGGTGGAGGTCTGCCTCGCTTGGGCCGAGCACCGCCGTGTCCTCGTAGAGGCGATAGGCAGTGGCGGCAGCGGCGGCGACCTCTTGCGCCCGGCCCTGGTTCAAGCTATGGTCCGAAGCGAGAGGGAGTGGGAGGCAGTCACCTCCTTCTGCGAAGCAGTCATGCTAGCGAAGGAGGTGGCGGGATGGCTGAGGGAAAGAGCCTCACGTCCCAGCCGCCGCGGGAGACGCTGCGGGCGTCGGGAGCCGCGTGAAGACTCCCGGCCACCATAGGCGCGGGCCTGCGGACGGAGAGTAATGAGTAGCTCACTGTCCGATCAGGACTAGGCCCGTGCCGGACGGCGCGTATGTGTTCCACGCGCGCCTCAAAGAAATGTCAGCATAAAGGAAGGGGCCCGTCAGGGCCGAAGCCTGCCGGGTCAGAGGGATTGTCCGAAAGGGTTACCGCTGCCCCGGCACATAAAGGGCTAAGGAAGGAACACGGGTGGGTTTTAGTCAATAAAAGTCTGACACTCCGTTCCGCTCCACCCAGAGCGGGAGGAGTCATTGACCGAAACTTGGTAAACTTGGTGAACTGAAACTTGGTAAAGGAAACCAGACCCCGGGGATCTTCCTTGATTTGGCGAAGGCTTTTGATACAGTCTCCGTTTCGACGCTTTTGTACAAAGAGGCCTTAGGAGTAAGGGGAACGCCGCTGAAACTTTTTGCTGACTGCTTAGTTAGACGATCGTTATCAATGTGTTAAAATTGACATGATTAGTAGCGACGAGCAAAAAAAACACAGGTTTTGGTGTTCCCCAGGGAAGTATTTTGGGCCCCACCCTTTTCCTGATTTATATTAACAATTTGTGTAGTTTAAATATTAAACATGGCAAAATTATATCGTATGCAGATGACACGGCGTTAATATTCACCGCTTAAACAAATAGCGAATTGTACGAATATGCTCAAATAGGTTTCAATACTGTGTCTAACTGGCTTCAAAGCAACTTACTAACACTAAATGCCGACAAGACTAAATATATTCACTTCTCCATCCGCAAAACGCATCTTAATATTACTAACTCTCATCTGTATGCCCATCATTGCGGACTCTGCTCAGTCAGCGTATGTAAGTGTCCTTTTATCCCCAAAACATGTAACATAAAATATCTCGGGGTTCAAATAGACGAGTCGCTCTCATTTAGACCACATATTGACAGTTTGGTTACAAGAGTACGCAAATTAATTTTTGTTTTTAAAAAATTGCGAGCAATTGCAGATAGAAAACTAGTGTCACAAGTTTACTTGGCCCTAGGTCAATCTGTTATACAGTACTGTATTGCTTCATGGGGTGGAGTACCAAAAACTTACTTGCTGCCTCTTGAAAGAGCACAGAGAGCAATTTTAAAAGTTGCAAACTTCCATCCCTTTCTCTATCCTACAGATCTGCTATACAAATCCTGTAACGTGCTGACTGTTCGCCAGCTTTTCATAACGCACTTGGTATTAAAACAGCACACCATGCTCTCCTATAACATCCAAAGTACTAATAAGAGGCGGAATGATATTTTATATGAGTCAAATGCATCCTCTAAATATGTCTTTGTAAACAGATTCTTTACATTTTTAGGCTCATTTCTATACAATAAATTAAATAGGAAATTAAGTATCTATAAATTAAATAATTACGACTGTAAAAATATTATTATGCAGTTTTTACTTAACATATCATATAGTGAGACAGAGGATTTACTCGTTGTCTGTAAATAAAACGTTAGTCTTTTAAGATAATATTAGTTTTGTAGGGTTGCTTGTTGTGAAATTAAAGCCCCGTTGAACTTGATGATATTTTATTGGCAACTTAACTTATTTACGTTACATGTTACAATATTTATATATCATGAGGCAACCCTAAGTGGAGGGATGAAAGGGACTGCGTGGCTATCTCCTTTCAGACCTCCCCTAGCTGGCTAGTTTCCTGAAGACTGCTAGGCTACCGAACAGGGAACTAGTCGTACTAAGGCAGAGCTGGCTGCGTGGCTGCCGCGCTCAGAAACCTCTAGCTAGTGAATGGTGATTTGTTTGAAGACAGCTCTGCTTATAAAGGCGGATAGTCGACATATGTGTGCGTAATCACTACACGTAGTCATCTGTAGTTGTGATGCAGATTACTCGCGGGGTGGCGCTTGCGCAGATTGTTGCACACGAAGATTGTAGATGGCGTCACTTGTCTATAGAAATCGTTTGTAGTTGCTGTCTTCTAGTTTATGAGGCTGCTCATCATAGTGCTTTGGATAATTTACACTAGATGGCGCTTTATGTTTGTTACATTCTCCCCCTCGGGTACTCTATAGTCGTCCCGACAGAGTACCAGGATCTGCATCTATCTTCATTGGTCTCCCTCTTTTTCTTATGGGATTCAATGGTTTGGGCACATTGTCATCTCTATGTTCAAATTTACATATTGCTGAAGTATGATATTTTCCCATGGATTGTTCTGGTGACTTTGAATTTGCTACCTGATATGTGGATGCTCCATGTTTTCTATAACAACATAAGGACCATCTCTGCGTGGAGCAAATTTTGCCATGCTGTGAACTGTTTTTCATTATTGCTTATTGGATTTGTCTCAACAATGTAACCGCGAAATCTTGAAACAGCCCAAACAGTTGCTAAGGCTTCTTTTTCAGTCACAGTATAATTGCATTCCGCTGGTGTAAGAAGTCTGCTTGCATACTCAACTGGGTGTTCGTTTTCGTTCTCCCCCTGCACTAAAGCTGTTCCAATCGCATATTGACTAGCAAATGTTTTTATTGTAACACGAGTATGACATTCTGCTTGTTTCAGTGCTGCGGCTGTAGTTACCGCTGTTCTTGTGTCATAGTGTTTGACATTTTCCAAAATGATGTGGGTAACTTTTAGTAAGTATGTGGGTACTCCACAAAATTTAAAGGTAGGCCGTGCCGAACTTGTGGGTAGACCGTCCAAATATGTGGGTATCCGTAGATTATTTACGTTGGGCACCAATGTAGGGTTCTCGTAGGTACTCCACACAATTTAAAGATAGGCCGTGCCGAACTTGTGGGTAGACCGTCCAAATATGTGGGTATCCGTAGATTATTTACGTTGGGCACCAATGTAGGGTTCTCGTAGGTATTCCACACTATTTGAATGTAGGCCGTGCCGAAGTTGTGGGTAGACCGTCCAACTATGTGGGTATCCGTAGATTATTTACTTTGGGCAATTATTTACGTTGGGCGCCAATGTAGGGTTGCTTGTTGTGAAATTAAAGCCCCGTTGAATTGATGATATTTTATTGGCAACTTAACTTATTTACGTTACATGTTACAATATTTATATATCATGAGGCAACCCTAAGTGGAGGGATGAAAGGGACTGCGTGGCTATCTCCTTTCAGACCTCCCCTAGCTGGCTAGTTTCCTGAAGACTGCTAGGCTACCGAACAGGGAACTAGTCGTACTAAGGATCAGAGCTGGCTGCGTGGCTGCCGCGCTCAGAAACCTCTAGCTAGTGAATGGTGATTTGTTTTTTTTTTTTTTTTGATAATGGCAGGCGGATAGTCGACATACGTGTGCGTAATCACTACACGTAGTCATCTGTAGTTGTGATGCAGATTACTCGCGGGGTGGCGCTTGCGCAGATTGTTGCACACGAAGATTGTAGATGGCGTCACTTGTCTATAGAAATCGTTTGTAGTTGCTGTCTTCTAGTTTATGAGGCTGCTCATCATAGTGCTTTGGATAATTTACACTAGATGGCGCTTTATGTTTGTTACAGTTTTAAATTAATCTTCGCAGTTTTAATTTTTATATTTTAAAATTCTTAGCAAATTTCTAGCCTGAAACACAGGTTCTACCTAGTTCAGGCATATGAGCAATTGTGTCCTCTATAATTTTTAAGTTGTGTTATTGTAAATCTGCACCATTTTTACAACGTAAATAACGCAATGAATGTTTGTTGAACTGTCAAAATTAAACGATTGCTATTTTTACTGTGTTACACAATTACCTACACTTTGGATTTCAGCCGGTTGAAACCAAACTAAATCGCTGAAATTAAATGAATGAACACAAAATGTAGGTTTCACTCCAAATTGAACCACTCCAAATAGTAAAAGTAACGATTGGAGTGTTCACTACAAAACCTTTTTTATAATAAAAACAACCGACTTAAAAAAAAAAACACTACAAAGTGAAAAATAACTTTTATTTCGGAAGCCGGTGTCAAAAAACGAAAATGCAGAACCAATGGCACCGACTTCCGAATTTAAAGTTATTTTTATTTTTAACTATGTAGTTTTTTTTTGAAGTCGATTGTTTTTGTTTTTTGGAGAAAAGTTTCTATTTTTCACTTTTTAGTTGTTATAGGCTGATTATGCTAAGCATTCTTTATTTGGTGAATGTTTTTTTTTGGTGGTAACTGTTATGTTCTTGTCTTATGTTGTGTTATATGATCGCAAGCGCTACTGCTAAGCATGAGCTCTTGGGTTCGATTCCCGGGTCGGGCAATGTGTTACTGGGTTTTTCTATCTGGAATTTCTAAGTAGCAGCCCGGAGTCTAGATTTGTGCGTGGTTGATGGCAATACGCTCGCTCTTTATTACATGGGACTTTTATTTATTTATATATATACTTTATTATACACCACAAATATACCTACATAACATAAAAAAAATACATCAAACACTACAAAACATACAATGGGCGGCCTTATCGCTTTCTGCGATCTCTTCCAGGCAACCTTGGAATGGACAGTGAGTTTCCTGGACATAAAATGGGACTGTCGTTGGTGCAAATATTATGTATACAACAGTGGCGAAGGGTGAATTTATGACAGAGGTAGGCCGGAGCAAAAAAAAAAAATTCCAAAAGAAAAATTTCAATGATGAATTGACTATAGAGCGGTTATGTTCTGAATTTTCGACGGGAAGCCGGTGGGAATCGAGTTGTATGGTACCTTCGCCACTGGTATACAAATAGATACACAGATATATACATAACTAAAATAATAGATACATACATACATACTAAATATTTAAGCAACGAAAATAAATGAAGACAGTAAATGATTGCAGTTACGACAGCAAGATTACAACGACAAGACAAACAACAGACTCTTAGCATTATGCTGAGCGAGGGCCGTTTTGCGTGGATGTGACGCGGTTTTCTCCCAACTTGTTAATATTTTTTTGTGTTTGTTTTCTTTTGATGCGTTATGTTTACCGCAACTAAACATATTTTCTTTCGTTCTTCTTTCTTTCTAAATGGCGGGATAGGGGTGTACCTACTATTATTTAATAAGCGTGATGTCATGTTTGTTTGTTGTAAGGCGTGTTCAATCAATAAAAGTGGACAAACCACTTTTAAAATTATGATAAAAAGCACTTCCTCTCTCCTAAAACATCATCATTATATTTTCTTTGCTCCTGTTTCATGTTTATTATTATATATATAATATATATATATATATATATACAGAATTTGTCTGTCCTTCCCCTTTTTAATCCATCCAAAGGTTGTCTTTAAAAGATCGCTCTTAGCGATATGACCGCCCATTGTGTCACCCTTTGTAAAGTTTCTATATTTATGTCTGTAATTTATATGGCTCCAAAAGTCCATAGGCAAAGTCACAAAGCAATAGCTTGACGTTTAGTTTGACTTACGACCTTCTTTTAATGAGTAATTAGACACACACACTCGCATATTACTCGAATATAGTTCCGTGTCATGTTCGTCTTGTTCACATAGTTCGTAAAACTTTATGATTATACCCGCAGAAATCTAAATAAATAAAACATAAGGTAGACAGATGCTCAACTCATTCACCGCTAGTCCCCGACTAAATAGAATGTTGTTGCTTCTTAAAATGTAACATTTAAATGTAACATGAACCTTTTCACTTCAGTGTCAGAAACTAGGAAGAGACCTATAAGAAGTCAGTATAAACACTTACTAAACGTTGAGAGATGTAATACTGCTTTGTTTAAAAAAAGTGTTATTAGTATGGGCCCAATAATTTTTAATAATGTACCCAATATAATTAAAAGTGACACAATACAAAATTTTAAAAAAAGACTGACATTATTATTGATTGAAAAATGCTATTATTCAGTAAATGACTTTTTAAATGACATGGACTTATGTATTGAATAATTTAATGTTTTTTCTCAATTTATCCGATTTTTATTCAAAATTGTATTTAAGTGGAATTTTGTATTTTTTATTTATGTATTGTGATGTGCTATGCCGACTAATGATTTAAAGTTATAATTTTATTTGATTTCCATTAATTAATTTAATTTTCAACTTAGTGAACAATTACATTAAAGTTTGAATGCCCTATATAGGGTAGATTGTACAAGGCTCACCCATCTTATTGTAACATCTTATTTTATGTACCTGCAATCGATGCAAATAAAATTTACTTTACTTTACTTTACTTTGGTTGGTGGATAATTTGATATGTGAAGTGTGTTTAATCTATTAGCGGTGTTGTAGTTCATTTTGAAATGCAAGCAAATTAAATATCGAGATGAAAGCTGATATTATCGCGCTGCGTAAATATGGACTTATTATTATATCACAAATATTTGATGAAACCGGACTAACTGTGAGTATTATGATTTCATTATTTTATCGAACATTTATCTAATTAAAGTATAAATAATGATCCTTGTAGTTATTTTTTTAAACGTTTTATATTTACCATAAGCCCTAAATAGAAAAAAAAAAAAAATTTCCTAAAGTTTATTTATTTACTTTTGGAATGATGAATATAATATTAAGCATAATTATAATATATAATCATTATAATCATTTTGTAACATCTATTTTCAAAATAATTTTGTTTCAAAATAGTAATAATATTTTATAATTTTGCTAGTAGCCTAACAGTATTCCTTTTTTGTTTTAGAGAAATTACCTACTGTGAGTCGGAGGGTCAAAAGATATAAGGAAGAGGGTAGCCTTGCCAGTCGAAAGCGAAGTGGAAGGCCCAGCTGGTCAGTGAATATGAAACAAGTGGTTTCCGAGATATTTTGCCGAATTATTCAACAAGTGTTTACGAAGCGTTCGCCGTGCAAATGAAAACCAGCTCAAAAACATACTTAATATTTGATTGGAAATAATAAACAAGAACATTTATACAAAGTATTAAGTTATAAATTGATTTTAGTAATATTAAAATAAAATTGTGTCATATCCGTAATAAGGATTATTTTGAGGTTTAGTTTCAATCTTCTTTTCATAATGAAAATGAATACTTAAGCTATAACCGCAATAAGTCCTAATAAATATGACTGTTTATAACGAATAAACATTTTGAAATCACTTAAGTATAAAACATTTTTATTTTTAACCCCATATAACATAACCCTAACAATATAATAATAAAAACATAAAAATTATTACATTATTATTCTCCTTTATTATCTCTATTGAATAACAAAAATAAAAACGAAAAAGATAATTGTTGAAAAGAAAAATAATAGTCTCATCTCGAGATTGGAACCCAGACTTTCACGTTTGCTAAACCATTAGGTTACGTTACCAGCTATCTATACTTGCTATGATAAAGTGAATTTGAGCAGTAGTATGAACCCACCAAGGTTATGTGTAATTACGTAGTACCGTGTGCGTAAAAGCGACGATATGTTTTGTTTCGTTCGACGCTAGCTTATACTGTGACGCTAGCCAATGCGTGTTTGACTTACACACACAGATGTGGCCTGCGGCGCGAGGCGGCCGGTATTATCACAGCAATTTGAACTTTAATATGCTTATGCAAAATTGATGCCTGACTGTACATAATAAAGAGTATTATATTCTACTAGCTGCACCCCGCGGTTTCACCCGCATAAGTTTCGATCCCGTGGGAATAACGGGATAAAAGAAGCCTATATGTTAATCCAGGGTGTCAGCTACCTCCATACAAATTTTTTATCAAAATTGGTCCAACCGTTTGAGCGTGAAGAAGTAATAAAAATATAAGCACACACACACACACTAACAAACTTTCGTCTTTATAATATTAGTGTGATCCTATTCTATAACTATAAAAAAGGGGAGGCCTTTGCCCAATAGTGGGACACAAAATAGGCTAACAAAAAAAAAAAAACTTTAAGTAACTACGTTACTTCTCAAATATAAAATATTTAACTAAACAATTGTAATATGAATGCTCAATCTTGAAATAATATTTTTTTCCTCAAATTACTCAATCATTTTCTCTATTTCTATTATTATCTTGTTTACACCATTGCATTGTAATATGAATACCATGTTATTTTTTTCCCTCAAGGGGGATTGAAGATTTGTATAATGGAGCCTGGCATGCATACTGGCGCGCCATTTTTTATTTATTTATTTGATTACTTTCTTCAAACATCTGTGCAACAAGATGTAAGCAAGTTAATAAATATGGATGTCACGTGATCAACTTTGACCGCTAATGTCTCGGAAACATGAAATTTTACGGGGTTTGGTCTGGTTATTTATTTATTTATATATATGTACTTTATTGTACACCAGAAAATACATAAAAAAAAAAATAAGTTTTCTGTTTGCATTGATGTCAGCTATCGATTTATACATATAGGTTTCATGCGTGGCCGCCAAAATGGCGGACAGGTACCTACCTAAATATGCCACAGATCTTCAAACCCCTTTATCATTCATAATATATTTTCTCCATTTTTATTTTTATCGTATTTACGAGTACACCTAGTTATATGTGCATGCTGTGGTCTCCCGGAATTGAAGGAGCACACGTAAAATAACCTTTTTTATTTTTGTAAATTTTAATTGTAGATATACTTATGTATGTGTATCCTTTGTTGGAGATCTCAAATAAATAAATATTCTATTACATTAAAAAATACAGGATGAAATTGAATAGGTGCGCCCAATTAAAACATCTCATTCAACGTGTTGTAAATAAATTTTAGAGCATCCGATGCACATTCGTGCGCGTAGACGAGTGATTTGGCAACGTCGCGTCGTCGCGTGCCCTTTTTTTTTGTAGGAACGGTCAAAATGAGGTAAATTACCACTACTCCAACGGGTTGCCAACTTGATTCATGTTGTGAACTCTGCGATGAATGGATTGCTTATCAGGTGCGCGCTAAAATGTATACTTTCATTTTTATATTAGTTTTGATAGGTTATGTTTTTTTTTTTTTACTGAAACTTGGATAATTCGTGTTTACTTGAAGGCAATCACTTAGTTTGCACTATGTAAGACGACATGACACGACATGATTTTTTTCAAGAATATTTAGGTTTGGGAAATGACAATTTATAATGATTATGTAACAGTTACTGCACCTCCTATTTCGAGTTGGCGCAAGTTTTCAATTTCATCCTGTATAGCCTTGTGACCTAAAATTTCGATGCTTTAATTCAATTTTTTTTTTAGCGGAGGATGATCTCCATATGACAGCTCCAGACGTAGAACACACGGATGTTCCTCAGTCTTTGATAAATGATGCTTTAAATATGGATGAAGGACGTTACACCACCTTGAGTTTTCATTATGAAAACCACCAGTGGATGCACTCACCTAAATCCGATATATGCTACGATGATTTTATCAAATGCATGACAACCTTGTAAGTGAACCGTAAATACAGTTTGTTTAATATCGATGAATAAGTTTGAGGTATAGTATGTTGGGGTAAGATCGATGCTGGGGTAAGACCGTACCTAGGAATCAAATTCTTTGCCTGCAAAATTAAAATTTGCTCTGATCTTCGTCGTAGCAGAATAAAAATAATGATGAAGAACAAAATATTTATTACTGCATTAAAAACATAGCCACATTAGGTGGGAATTTAATTCCTACGGTCTTACCCCAGCAACGATCTTACCCCAACATACTAAACGGTATTTTTATCTCACAATGCAACGCGCGTTTTACTTGTGGTTAACAAGTGTATAAACACGCTGTCAATGTGTGCGTTAAGACGAGTAGCGTCAGCACATAACACACACACTTCCGACTTCGCTATTGTCTCGGTCGGTACAAGAGCTCCGACAGACACACAGTCACATCGTGTTTGAATACTTGTTAACCTCAAGTAAAGCGCGTGTCGCATCGTGAGATAAAATTCTATACAAGTTGTAATTTTAATCACCGTTTTCCTCTTAAGGGGTCATTGTACTCATCATTATGAACAACTTTTACTATGGGACCAAACCTGAAATCGTAAAAAAAATCAGCTGTTCCCTACATTTATGTTCGCATAACTCGTCAAAATGTAGGGAACAGCTGATTCTTTTTTTACGAGTTTGGTGTGTAGACTGCTTTAGTGTAAATAGAAAGAAAGAAGAAAATAAAATTCTTATATATGTCACGGCTAATGGCCGAAGTGCGGCTACACCTAGTTTTAGCCGGTCGAAGTGCGGCTACACCTAGGTTTAGCCGGGTACAACTAGGTGTAGCAGGCCACATGCGGTTCGTGTGTACTTCTGGTGACATCGGTTGCATGGTTGCGGTCGATCGGTAGGCGACGTAGGATGCAAGAGCGAGCGAAGGGCACCCCGAAGTTAGGTTTGGTTAGGTTACTATAAACCCTTTACACAGAAATAGGAGCCCCGCGAAGCGGGGCTTTGTCGACGTAGGATGCACCTAGTTGTACCTGGCTAAACCTAGATGTAGCCGCACTTCGGTTATTAGCCGTAACATATATAATACATAAAGTCTTTTCTCGGATTAGGATCGGATGCAGTCTGATGCAATGCACAAACGTTTGTATACAAAGAAGAATGGCAAGACTCTAATCTGGGTGTCGCATTTAGACTTCGCGTATATTCGTAAAAATACTCTCAAAAGATAAATTTCGGTCAAATTAAGAAAGAACGTTGTTTAAAGAGCAAGTGTGGCACCGTTTATATCAGTACTAGCAGCGCCCCGCGGTTGCACCCGCATAGGGTTCGATCCCGTGGGAATATCGGGATAAAAATGTATCCTATGTGTTAATTCTGGTTATAAACTATCTGTGTGTCAAATTTCATCAAAATCCGTGTTGTTGCGTCAAAGAATAACAAACATCCATCCATCCTCACAAACTTTCGCGTTTATAATATTACTAGCTGTGCCCGCGACTTCGTTCGCGTGGATGTCGGAAAATAATAATGTGTCACTTAGGAAAGGTGTAATGACCTCTCCTTCATTGAAAAGGAAGAATCTTCCGATCTTAACTGGTGGGAAGCGTTACCTGGGGTTCTCTACCACAGCCCTTTCGACTGCACGACACTGCGTCTTCAGTGTTCATAATGTCAATGCGATGAAGTGTCCCTTTGATTTTTGAGAATAAAATAAAAATGAAACCGCCTGGTCGAGGCTGACTAATCAGCCATGTCTATAAAATATCTTAACTTTGATTTGGCCAAGACAAACTTTGCTAAAGACTGTATTTATAAATTCAAGTCGTCCTAGAATTCAAAATAGTTTTTCAAATACGGTCTGCAGAGCTGCTTAGGTTAACTTTTTCAAATATCAAAATCCAATTAGTATAAACTAAATCTTAAGTATGTCCATAATCTATGCTACTATATTCTGTGGTTAGCCGTTATTTGATAGCTGCTTTAGAACGTAACTATTCCAGATTACGTAAAATTAACTTTAAAATGCGTAATAAAATAAAATAGAAACTGCCTTATCTTATTTATTTAAAAAAGCACAGCCACATCACGTACATAATCATCGTTCATCTTATTGAATTATATTATTTATGACCCCCTTACAGACATTTTAATACTGTAGGTACGTGTATTAGTTTTGACAAAAAATAAAATATAATTGTAATGCGTATTAAATTACATTTTATCGTACTAAGTGATGGGATCGAATGTAATCGCTTCAAATAAATATATCGAAAATAATCATTTTATAGGTAAATCAGTATAGATAAACCTTGCATCCTCTCAAATATCAATAAAATATATAAATTATTTGCCAGGATACGGATTTGCCACCATAAACAAGATGTTAATGTTTTATTTAGATCTTAAAACTTTCATAAAATGTTATGCATGAAAACGTTGTGTTTTAATATCAAACCAGAGCATTCTTTCTTTTTAAGCAGATTTCCGCTATAAAACTGCAAAATTGAAATGAAAATAAACAAAGCGGCTAATTTATATTGTTTTGTGTTTAATAATAATAAACACAGGCATACAAACCGCACCATATTTTATTCGACAGCAAAAAATGGATAATTGATGCTACCTACATACAAATTAAAGCAATGGTGACACCCGGGCGTACGGAACAGGGGGTCTACTCCCTAAGCACGAAGTCCGTCGCTTCGGGCTTCGTTACGGGCGTTTCCTACTCCCTATGACCTACGAACGGATGAATCATTCGGGGTCCGAGCGAAGAATGAATGACAACGCGATTTTACTGTTGTCCCTACTCCCGATGTGTTTTTGCCCGTCCGAACAGTTGAACATGACACTGGTTTTGACGGACTTACGTCAGTTGATACGACATCAAAATAGTTCTCGTGCTATCGACGAAAGTTATAAAATAATTTCAAACTATGGCTGCTTTTTTATTGATTGAAGAAGCTTTACAGGAAGAGCGGAGGCAACGTCGATATTATTTACACCAAAACTTTAGGTTGGCGAGTATTCCCGACGTTGAGTTCATAGGGAACTATAGGCTCACTCGGGAGTTATTCGAAGACGTATGTGCGGATTTAATACCTCTTTTGCTTCAACACATACGCCGAAGTGGTGTTGATCCAAGAATGAAAGTAAGGACATATTAAAGTTTCTGCAACTTATTGAGCTGTATTACCAATCCGTCCCACCCATTTACTGTGGTCTTTGTTTACTTTTGGATCCTCACTCTTTGCTACTGCTCGACGGACTCAGTGCAACTTCCCAACTCAGTGCCACTTCCCATTGAGTTAAGGGAGATGCACAGGTTTTCCCACAGCCATTTTGAGCGAACTCTCCCGTCGGCACCCCTCAATAATCCGCGAGCCAATTCTTTGTTCTCACCCATAAAATCGAGAAGGGCCTCAATTTGCCAGTGAGTTGCTGCAGCGGTTGGGGACATTTTACACAATTAACCATGGAATGGAAAGCTAATTAGAATACAGAAAACTTCCCGGCTGACAAAGTATATGAACTTTTTTAAAATCAACATCGTACCTACTATAGCCATAGAAAAACCCGTGCTATACTTTGACATTTCATTTGAAAATTTCCTTCAAAAAGTAAACAGGCAAAGGTATCAACAGGATGATGCCGGTTTCCGGACAAAAATAGCAAAAATAATTCAATTCTATATTTAAGACATAATAAAAAGTATATTTTAAAATATGTTGTCAATTTCTAACGACAAAAGTATTAATTTTTGTTTAATAAGCTAAAAAACTACAAAATAAGTAAACCGGTAATCGACCGGTAAAATAACGCAACTCTATCGTCATGCGTCCTTCGTTCACGAATATTGTCTATGATTCCGTTTGAAACTGATGAATCCGAAATCGTTAGGGAGTAGGGTTCAGTCCGACGTATCGGGCTACTGTCGGACGGGCCGTTCACTTCGTTGACGGACTTAGGGAGTAGACCCCCGGAACCTCTCGAAGCAACCGTGTAAAATTTATAACAATAACGTATCATATTTAAATACAAAACTTGGTTGTTTTTTATTTTTGACTACTCAACAAATTTTTAAGTAATTAAATATTTTATGGTTTGTAAAAAGTTACGAGCGTCGCGTCATCGCGCTGCTAGACGGACGTATGTCGCCTTGCCCCGCTAACCGCTATCCGTTCATTTCATATTTTGTTGTTTGACAACTTCAAATATATGTAGGTACAGACGCCAGCACATCAACCTACTACAATCTGTTAGATTTCTGTAATAGATTTTCAACTTTATCGCTAAAACATAAGGTTCAATGTTGATTGGAAAAATTTGACAGTTAGGTGTAGGTTAATGTGCTGGCGTCTATCGGCTTAAGCCCCGCGAGTCACCAAGTGCGCGCGCGAGTGACCGCGAGCCCGCCTTCACCTCCGCGTAAACAGTACAATCGTCATAATTGCTATCCTGCTCCTATCTCCATTATCGTGACTCACCGGTTCTTGTCAACTTACCGATACAACTGCGAGTGTGCAAAATACTCATCTGCATCGCAATGCAACGTACACCTCCAGCAACGGGAGCTAGGAACAATAGCCTGACGAGTGACTTATCAATGTCAGATTCGGACATTCCAAAAGCTGTATGCAGTGACGGCAACGTAAACACTCAGTCACGCCGTAAACGACCTCGTTGTGACTTCTCACCCAATAAGGTGCTTGTAGAGCACAATCTGGAGATAAAAGCTATGTTAAAAGCCTGGAAGCAGGAACAAGAGGAGCATGTGCGGAAACTGGTGGAGCAACAAACTTCGGCGCTGGAAACACTCGTTGTTGAGATTAAGGTCCTGAAGACACAAAATTCCTCAATACAGACCATTAACCAGGAGATTCGGGATTCAGTGGACTTCATGAACAGCAAGTTTGAGGAGATGAGGCAGCAGCTGGATAATTTGAAGAAGGAAAACCAAGCCTACAAAAATAGCGTGACCAATCTCGAGAGAAAAGTCGGCAGCTGTCGTCTCGTTCATCGGATAACGACACGATTAACAAACTATCCGAACTGGAACTAAAGATTGAGTCGCTGGAACAGCAAGCCCGACTCAATAACATTGAGATCTGCAACCTGCCTGAGAAACGTGACCAGGACCTTCTTGGGCTCGTCGAAAAGAACGGTGCTACCATCAAGTGCTCAATTCCCCGTCAAGATGTACTAGCCATTCACCGTGTCCCCCACGCACGTACACAGGAAAGTAACAAACCTAAGAATATAATCGTGAAATTAGCCTCACGCATCCTTCGCGATAATGTCCTAAGTGCCTTTCGTTTGTCTAAGAATGTTACGTCCGACTTAATCGGTATGTCAGGTACCCCCTGTAAAATGTATATTAACGAGCATCTCACTCTTTATAACAAAAACTTATTTCGTACTTGTCGTGAGATGTCTAGGAAACATAACGTTAAGTATGTATGGATTAGAAACGCTACTGTACTTGTTAAAGCTACCGATAGCTCTAAAACTTTTGCTGTACGCTGTCAAAACGATGTCAACATGATTGCGCAGTGTAATCTTCAGAATGAATAGCTCGGTTTATTGTTATGTTTATATAGATTTTATACAAACGCTTGCACAGATTTACTGTAAAAAAATGTTTAAAACTCATATCGCATGCCTTCAGTGTGTCCTAATTGTTGTAATCGGTTTTATATCATTGTGTTGTAATGTTACTCGCCTTTGTTGTTCTTATATGTACGTAAACGATAGTGCCCTTGATTATATACCGCACGTATTAGTAATTTGTCTGCAGAACTTGTTATTTAAAACTAGCTCATTAGCTGTAGTTATTAATCATAACCATGTACTCGTATGTAACTCAACTTTATGCCGCTACCCACTACGAACAGAATCCAAGTTGATAAATATACCCGAGTCTAAAAATATATATTTTACTTTCTTATTTTTGTTGTTTAATCCTTTTTTACTCAGTTACACGCAATGCTTAGTAATAAAAATTTAAATAGTGATTTATCATTCTTTTATCAGAACTGCAGAGGGATCCGCACTAAATTGCACACACTTTACACCAACATTCTTTCTTTGTCGTTTGATGTGATCATATTATCCGAGACATGGTTAACACCTAATATAATGGACAAAGAATTCATTGATGACCGCTACATAGTTTTTAGAGACGATCGTGACCGCATTGCTACAAACAAGCGCGAGGGCGGGGGTGTTCTGATAGCCGTGCTGCGCGGGCTTCGGCCTGTTAGGATAATAACGTGTCCCTCTCCCACTGGCATCGAGCACGTAATGATCCAAGTGCCCGCGTCGCGCCCCAACACTCACCATGTCATTAGCGCTGCCTATATACCACCACGCACACAGGACGATGTTTACTTGTCGCATCTGTCCGCATTAGAAAATATTCTTACGGCTTCCTGTATTGAATCATTTTATATAGCTGGTGATTACAATCTGCCCGAAATTGAGTGGTCAGGCAGTACTAGACATGTGTGTACTCAGTCACAAAATAATGTAGGTCGACATTTATTGGATTTAATGGCTATTACGAATGCTTCGCAATACAACACAATTAAGAATCATTTGGGTCGTGTTTTGGACTTATTCATTAGCAATACTGAATGTCAGAATTAGTCCGACATTTTACTGCTGCAGCCTGACAGTCACCACCCCCCATTTTCTGTTTTAACCTCTCTGGAGACACCATTCACACCCATGAAACATCATTCTACAATAAAATTCAACTTCTTTAAAGCTAATTTCCAAGAAATTAATGTAGAACTAGACAAGTTGAACTGGGATGAACTGTTTCTTGATCTCTCCAGTGAACAGGCCGTAGATGCTTTTTATGACTATATATATGGAATCGTCAGACTATATGTTCCACTGTCACGTCAAAAATCAACTACCTTTCCCGTTTGGTTTAGCGCTTCCCTAATTAAAACTTTCAAAAATAAGGAACGCGCGTGGATAAGATGGAAGAAACTGCGTAACTTATCTGATTATGAAAAGTTCTCTATTCAGCGTAAACGTTTCAAACTACTTTGTGAACAGTGTTACAATAAGTACATGCAAACAGTTGAAGAAAGCATACCTGTTAATGTCAAGCACTTCTGGACGTACATTTCTAACAGAAAGAAAGGTTCTGGAATCCCAGCTAACATGCAGTATAAAGATAAATCCTCCAACTGCCCCGCTGAGATATGTTCACTATTTTCTGCCTTCTTCAACTCGGTATACGAGCCCTCGACTTTTGACCCTAACACCTGGACACCCCCAGAAACCCTAGACGAGAATTCTGTATGCATTCCGGATATTTACCTCGAAAAGAGTGTCATACTTAAGGCACTTACCTCATTAGACCTAGCTAAAGGAGCTGGTCCGGATGGCCTGCCCCCTTCTTTCTTTAAGAACACTGCACAAACCATCTGTGTCCCGTTACACATAATATTTAATAAATGTCTCAGGGAAGGGATTTTTCCTTGTGTTTGGAAGAGGGCTTTCATCACGCCCATTCACAAAAGTGGTGAAAAAGGAAACGTTGAGAATTATCGACCCATATCTATCTTGTCCACCTTGTCTAAGCTTTTTGAGGGTCTAGTGCACAGCCACTTATTTCCGCAGTTAAATCACCTTATTATACCCGAGCAACATGGCTTCGTTAAATCCAAATCCACTAACACAAACTTAATCATCTTTACACAATTTTTGTTTGAAAACATGGACATGCGCTCGCAGGTTGATACTGTGTACACTGATTTTCGAAAGGCTTTTGACAAGGTGGACCACAAATTGCTTCTCGATAAGATCGCTTTCAATGGCATAAAGGGCAATTTGCTCAGATGGTTTGCTTCATATATATTTCATAGGACTCAAAAAGTTGTCATCAATGGATTCGAGTCTGATTATGTGGTCGTCGAATCAGATATGCCTCAAGGATCTGTCTTAGGCCCATTGCTTTTTATCTTGTTTATCAACGACATAAAATCCTGCATAGTCAACTCTAAATTCCTAATGTACGCCGATGACATTAAAATCTATAAGGCTTGTGCGAACTCTCAGGATTGTATACGATTACAAGAGGACTTATGCAGGCTTTCACAATACTGTCTGGTTAATAAACTTCACCTTAGTATCCAAAATGTCACTTCATTTCTTTTACTAAAAACAAAAATACTATTAACTTCCCATATACCTTGAACGACATACAACTGAGAAAATCTGAGTGTGTGCGTGATCTTGGAGTACTGCTTGATTGCAAATTACATTTAGACACCCATATCGATAACATAATTAACAAAGCCTTTCGAATGTATGGTTTTGTCATGCGGTCTTGTAAGGACTTCAAAAAGCCTTCTACTTTTCTCTTCTTATATAAAACACTAGTCCGTTCACAGTTGGAATACGCGGTGCCCATCTGGTGCCCGTATTATGATAAATATAAACAAGCAATAGAAATGGTTCAGAAAAAATTTCTTCGTGCCACGCACTACAAGTACTTCCATACTAGGATTCCCTATGCAGATTTGCTAAAGCATTATAAGATATTGAGCTTGGATTCCAGACGTTTACTGATAATGGTTGTGATGCTGTACGGTATATGCAATAACAAATTTAATTGTACTGAGCTCACGAATAGATTGTGTTACGTAGTACCTAGAACTGTTATTCGGCGGGAGGTGCGCGCACCTCGACTATTCTACACTGTGCGATGTAGAACGAAGGCCGGGGTGCGAGCCCCTCTCAGCCGACTTTTAGAAACCTATAACTCACAATTCATTGATTTTGATATTTTCGCGCTGTCGCAATCTAAATTTAAAAAAATGGTTTCACAATTTATTTATTTTTTCTCTCATTTAACATGCGTTCGTTATCATACTCAGATGTCACGTCGTGGACAATAGTGTGGGTTATACGTTTTTTCGACTGTAATATAACTACTTGTTGTAAATGCTGTAATGTATAACTGTTTTTTGTCCCTAATAAATAAAATAAAATAAAATACTTAAAAATTAGTTGAGTAGTCAAAAATAAAAAACAACCAAGTTTTGTATTTAAATATGATACGTTATTGTTATAAATTTTATCAACATACGTTGATAAGTAATACAGATATATTTGTTGGAAGATCATTTTAAGAGGTTAGTTTACCATTTTTTTGTATCAGAAAACTTTTCATAAACGTGTTTTGAATACAACAGGGTTCTCAGAAATATGTTCAAGATTAACATTTATTTTTTCCGCCGTGACAAACTGTATAGATTCGGCTAAAAAATTGTTTGAGACAAGCCTATTTGGCTCTTGTCAGCGTCTTAAACAAAGAGATACTTAGTATAGTTAAAGATCAACTTTATTTTAATGGTAATTCAGTTGATTTCAGAGTGACAAGCGCTATTGAAAAACGCTGCACCGCTGTGCCGGTCGGAGTGGGGGGTGTTAGGTTTATTTTCGTTACGGAATTTCTTCATTCGGTCGCCGCGCTCAAAGCCCAAGATAAAAGCTATGCAATAGCTTAAAAACCCTACAATAGTTCGGGGGGTCGTTGGCAAGAAATTACAGACTTCTGAAACCAAAGGTCTTTTGCTCTTTGAAGTGTTTTGTTTTTGAAGTCGGTTGTATTTTTTATTTTATTTCACACAAATTCGTGTAAGTACAGTACGACACATCTTATATGTAGCATCATAAAACCGATCACTTCCGATTAACACAACCAATAGAAATCGCTCACTATCGCGCCATTCAACGCTATTCGCGCTATATATTCCCGCCTCAGTTCAACCCGAGACTGCATTGAGAATGCACGTGAGTGAATCATTTCGTACACTTCGTGACAATTAAATGGGATAGTGAATAATATATTTTTGTTGGTGTTTTTTTTTTTCATTATGACTTCGTTGAATGAAACGTGGTAAGCCGTATAACAGCCAAAGTCGTGAAGTAATTTTTAATGTTTATCAATTTATGAGTCGAGTCGAGAGGCCACGGAGTCTAAAAATATAGTTTTTGGGAATTATCACTTTCAAAACCTTCAAGAGCGAACTGCGAAGGCAACTGGTGTGTCACGTAGAAACAATAACTGCTGTTTTGAAAGAGCATGATAATGCCTTGGCTTAGACTAGTTCAAATCATGGTTCCACTCGTGCAACTTTTAGTTCGCCTAAAAAGTCCAGAAAAAAGAAAGACATCGAGCAAATTTAGACGATTTTGGAAGAGAAAGGAAAAGAAATAAATTTGATATCACCCAGCGTATCACGGAACGCTTCAATATTCTCCCAACTAGCCCACGACCAGCGACATCAAGGGCTGAGTCAACTAAGCTGATTCTCTATTCAAAACATTCGAACGAGGGACCCTCAAATCTGGAACTACGTATATCTCCCACGTTTACCCCACAGACAACTCAACATTCATCTTTACAGAGGACTCAAATAAAGTTGCCGGGAAAAAAATCTCGCTAAATATCCTGAATTGTACATTTAATTTTTAATAAAATAAACTATTAAATATTGTAATGGATTATTTTATTTTCTCGCAATCGTAGTGAAAAGTAAAGTGTAACACACGGCGCCAAAACCCATTATAACTCGGTTTCTATTTACTTCCTCGCTAAAGCTCGGGAGTAAAACTACCTCGTATATAATGGGACATTTTAGCCCCTTGTATAACAATCTACTATTTATTAATAACTCTATGAACTACATTGAAGGGTATAAGACTAGAACCTTTTTCATATATTTATTTATCATGCTACACAATTATATTTAAGAATAAAATTATACAAATTATTTAAACAATATTATGTATTACGAAGTGAAGTTTTAAAAATAAAAATCTCTAAAAGTTTGTTTTGTGATATTCATCGTTCTAGCCTTGTACCTATCCTTCAAATCGAATTTAATTACGTGATCATTTATTTTGCAAGCTAGTTCATTAAATCTGTGCATCAATTTCACGAATGTGTTTTGTTATATGACTTTACAAGTTATTGAGTTCGCATAAAGATCAATTTCTCCTAAAGTAGTAATAATGACGGGTGATTTTGAAGGCGCACTCAGTTCGGATGTAATCGGTTTTACGAATTTTGCCGATGCTACATCTAAGTTGTGTCGAACTGTACTACTTTATATTAATATTCAGCAACTTTCTTTGATCTCTGTACAACACGTGTACTGTTCGTTACTGAGGAGTTCTATTGTCCGATCTTCACTCTTTCAAACAAAAAACAGTGTGACATACGTACGGACAACACGAAATGATCAAAGTTTATTTTCTTGTGCCATTATTATGAGCTACGGAACCCTAAAACATATGAATTGAGGATTTCTTCCTTTTTGAAGTCGGTTATAAGGATGCCTCAAAGAATCCTTCAATTTAAATTCGTTTAAAGAGAACTGAGAAAAAACTTGAGTGAGATGAGACCTCTAGAGAGAAATCCAGAACCAAATATTCTATTCCAGAACCATAACAGCATCTAAGTCTCTACGAAACTACTTTCTTTCAAACAATTGTATGACAAAACTTTCAGTTTTATAATAAAAAAAAAAAAAATCTATAACTATACGAATGAACGTCAGTTTTCTGCGGAAAAACTCACCACCAAAAAAAAAATAACGTGTGGGGTCGGAGGAGCCCCGGCAGGAACGAAGTTCAAAATAAATATCCAAGATGGCAGCTGCGAAAATTTCAAAATGACGCTGAACATTTTTGGTATAAAACAATACTGGTATTCAGCTGCATCCGGTTAGACTGGAAGCCGACCCCAACATAGTTGGGAAAAGGCTAGGCAGATGATGATGACGCCGAACATTTTTGCAGCCAATCATCTTGGATTTTCATTTTGACCACAATATCGGTTTTAGCACTCTCGGAAACCATGACAACAACACCCAAGAAGAAAATTTTGCAGCTGCCATCTTGGATTTTCTTTTTGACCCCATTATTGGCTTCAGTACCCTCGAAAACCATGTAGGTAAACTATCTCTCTCTCGTTTCTCTGTCTCTTTCTAATACACTGAGTTTCGAGTTAATCGGACAGCGTGTTAAAATTGTTCCATAAAAATTTTGACACCCCACAATCCCTCCTTAGGGGGTATTTTAGAAAAACGAAAAAAGCCAAACTTCATAATTTACTTAGATAAGTATTCGTGCCAAGTTTCAAGGTTATTAACTCAAGGAATATGATTATTCATACAAACAAAACCCTTCCAAAAAACCCTTCTTGTTGGATACCTACCCTTCACAAAGAACACACCCTCCAAAATTCAAAAACTAATGAACCAATTTTTATAATTCTTTCACTAATGTGATCTACATGCTTTCAGGAAGGTTTTAGTACATAATACATTATGTAATTATTCTTATGTACGATGTTATATGCATAAATGTACTGCATCTTCGGCATTTCTATGCGAATTTTGATGATTCTTCTAGTCGGTGTCTTCAATTCTTCAATGCACTAGTGTTATTTGAATTTGTGTGGAGTAGGTACAACTGAAAAGTAAAAAATAAAAACTATTTTTTGTAGTTTTTTTTGAAGTCTGTTGTTTTTTTTGTAAAAAGGTTTTTATCTTAATGTTGCCAGAAAAACGTTGTTTATAAGAGCAAAGGCGGGAGATTTTGGTAAGCTAATTAGCATAATTATGAGAGGTATTATATAAATAGAAACACCATATTCCGGTGAATATGGTAACTCTGTTGCTACTGTCCTAGGTTTTGCGTTTCATTTATGAACGTTTCTGAAAATAAGCGACCCGAGAACTGACATTTTCTTAAAAAAAAAAAAATTGGTTTGGTTGTTTAAAAAAACACTATGTTCCTTAACTAGGCATGTGTTTCTATTTTCAGGAGTATTCCTGCGCCCGTTTGTGCAATGTTTGCCCCAAACAGATACAAAACTATGAACACGTATTGCCATCCATATTTAGACAATTGTAGACTCAAATATCGTAAGTACGTTTTATTATTTCGGTGGAAACGAAGGAAGAATGTATGTTTTAATTATCTAAAAAATCCTAAAGAAAACGACGGTAGGGCGTGAAAGCCTGAAAGTAACTAAATCAAACCTAACCTTGGAGTGCCCAGCTAGAACTATTGTAATTTTAGACTTCATTTTTTGGTGTTTAATATATTTTTTGGTAGTCATTATATTTACTTAACCCCAAACATTTTTACTTTCATTTTGTACGTTCAGCATCAGATAAAAATAAAGTTTTTTGGGTCAAGCCAAGCCTGTGGAATGCAACGGAGCTGTCCAAACCAGCATGTCTAAACTGGAAATGTATAGCTTCAAATGTCGCCGTGTGTATATTTTCTGCCCATGATAAGGATAGTAATATCATCATCATCAGCGTAGCCTTTTCCCAACTATGTATGTTGGGGTCGGCTTCCAGTCTAATCGGATGCAGCTGAATACCAGTATTTTACATGGAGCGATTGCCTATCTGACCTCCACAACCCAGTTACTGGGTAATACGATACCCCTTGGTAACTTTGGTGGACTTTCGGGCTTCTGACTACCCGTAACGACTATAGTAATATGCCAATAGAAAAACAATTACAGTGATTCTCTTTCCGTTAGTAGCTCCCGTAAGGATAGCAATATTTTATTCACAGAACACGGAATCGCCTCATCCGCAGGGTCGTTTAAGACTTAGGCCGTTTGTCTACGGCCACTGTCAACGGGGCGTCAACGAGAACGAACGAGATTATTCGAACTGAACGTTTGACGTCCCGGTGACTGCGATTGTTTCTGCATCGTGAGCGAATTCGGTAGTTCAGTATCATGTGTACAAAATAAACGTCGGACGAACGGCGCCAGTATAATATCAGTATGTTGACAAGGTCAAACGTGTTTTGTGTAGCCGCACGTCGGTCAGTTACAATCTCGGGTCAAGTTCTAGCAGTCGCGCGTAACTACTCGAAAATTCGGTGCCATGATCTCGGCGCTCGGGTAACGGACGTGTGGTGGACACGCGGCCATAGTAAATGTATGTATCGCTACTACGGCGCCGTCATCTCGTTTTTGTTGACATCCCGCTGACGGTGGCGGTGGACTAACGTCCTTACAAACATTTCCCATTATCTGTGCAAGGTGACCTGTATGTTACTAAAATTATTTTCAGGGTGGTGGCGAATCGTCGGCTATGGCGCTTGCACGGTAAAAGGCGATATCGTTTATCTTGAAGACGATTATTCTCATTAAATTGAATTTAGTTTGCCGAATTACGAAACTGTTGTTCTCTACTTATGTTCTTGTTTTATTGTACTGTTCACAGTAGTTTATAATTTACTATAAGAGTTTTATAATATGTCTAGTTATTTCTTTATAAAAAAAAAAGACTTCGAAGCTTTTTAGTGGTGAAGAGTTTATAATTTAAGTGAGTTCCTTAATGAAAAAGATTTTTGGAGTTAGTATGTTTTTGTGTATCTTTTGCATGTCTACATGGTAAATTATGGTTGACCTTGTAATCATTTTGTTAAACTCTATACCCTTTATATTTGAAAAGTAAAATTATCTTTATATTGAACACTCTCGAAATTACAGCTCAACATGTATGTGCGGCCGTTTGCTCCTTTCGAAGTGGCTCCGCCGGCGGCCTCGACGGCCTGACACCTCAACACCTGAAGGATTTATTGTGTTCAGGCGCCGGGGAGGCTGGTGAGTCCCTTTTGAAGGAGCTGACGGCCCTCATCAATCTCATGCTCTCCGGCAATGTGAACGAAGCCGTCATTGATATTTTGTATGGGGCAAATTTATGTGCCCTGCGCAAGAAGGATGGCGGCATTCGTCCCATTGCCGTAGGGTCCACTTACCGTCGTATCGCAGCCAAAGTTTGCTGTGCTTTTTACAGCGAAACGCTAGCCAGCAAATTCCAGCCCCTACAGCTAGGCTTTGGGTCTAAAGGGGGCTGTGAGGCTGCGGTACATGCATTATCCACCTATCTCAATAGCGATAAAGGTGAGGTCATTCTTAAGGTTGACATTAAGAATGCTTTCAATTCCGTAAACAGGGACACCTTGTTGACAGAAGTTCAAAAAGAAATACCCAAAATTTACAGTTTTCTCTATCAATGTTACAGGCACCCCTCTAAATTACTTTATAAAGACAACCTTTTGAAATCAGCAGTTGGTTGTCAACAGGGTGACCCTCTTGGGCCAGTCATTTTTAGTTTGGCAATAAATCCAATTATTCGACAACTAAATTCTAAATTCAACGTATGGTATTTGGATGACGGAACCCTAGGAGGTGATGTAGACACAGTCTTAAAAGATTTAAAGTTTATAAAAGAAAAATTCAGTTCCATTGGCCTAGACCTTAACCTTTCAAAATGCGAGATTTATCTTCCCCAAACGACTGACAGACAGACTACCATAGCAAAATTTAATACAATAGCTCCAAATATCAAAATTACGGAAAGACACGAACTTCACCTACTAGGGTCCCCAATTTTTGACGAATCCTTTCCAACGTTCATTGAGGAGAAGATACAAAATTTTAATGACGTCTCGGAAAGACTTTTCAAAATTAATATTCATTCGGCCTTCACACTCATTCGGTACTGTTGTTTTGGACCAAAATTTACTTATAGCCTTCGCTCCTCTCATTTATGGAAACATCCACAACTTTTAGAAAAAGTAGACCAAATTATTAGAAACACATTAACTTCCATCCTAAATGTGGCCCTGGACGACCGGTCGTGGCAGCAAGCCACACTACCCATTCGCTTGGGCGGTCTGGGCGTCCGCAAAATTTCAAGTATTAGTTTACCGGCCTTCCTCTCCTCGGTCCACAGTACCGATAAATTAACCAGGAACATTTTATCTTCCTCACTGGTCGATTTTGAAGTACCGTGTTTGACCGATGCTTTGAACGCTTGGAAAATGGCTTGTCCCAATACGGTTTTGCCTGATAACCCGTCTTCCCAGAGACGGTGGGACGTGCCGCTCTGCAGTATTATACGGAATACCCTTGTAAACACGTCACGTAATACTGTTGAGCGTGCCCGTCTGCTGGCTGTGGGAGAATGGGAGTCAGGCTTGTGGCTTCAGGCGCTCCCGTCATCCACCATAGGCACAATGATGGATGACTCATCGTTTCGGCTCGCTACGTGTCTCCGCTTGGGCGCACCTTGTGTTGCTCCGCATCGATGTCACTGCGGTGAAGCTGTCGACAGTCTCGGACACCATGGCCTGTCCTGCTGCAGGAGTGCAGGTCGCATAGCACGGCACGCCAGCATCAACGATATTATTCGTCGAGCCCTTGTCACCGCCGGCGTACCAGCGGTATTAGAACCAAACGGCTTGGTACGTGACGATGGGAAGAGACCAGACGGCATGACGTTGTTGCCTTGGAAGGTGGGTAGGCCTCTGGTGTGGGACGCAACATGTGTCGATACCCTTGCGCCATCTCATTTTCCGAGCACGGCGGGCTGTGCTGGCGCCGCTGCTGCGGCTGCGGAGACCCTCAAGCGGCGCAAATACTGTAACCTTGTGGGCAACTACAGCTTTGAGCCGTTTGGG
The DNA here is from genome assembly GCA_914767645.1 of Hydraecia micacea. NCBI lineage: Eukaryota > Metazoa > Arthropoda > Insecta > Lepidoptera > Noctuidae > Hydraecia > Hydraecia micacea. The sequence goes on from OU611798.1 coordinate 6,752,658, forward strand.
GTCGAAACGCTCGGGTCGTGGGGCCCGAGCGCGCGTCTCCTTTTTAAGGAAATTTCTCGCCGGCTGGTCGATACTTCACGTGACCAGAGGGCTGGGTCGTTCTTTGGTCAAAGAATTAGCATTGCCATTCAACGTGGCAATGCTGCCAGTCTTCTGGGCACGTTTCCGGATGACAGCGATGCGGATGAGTACTTCGACGCCTAAGTGTCCTTTGGTTTTTTATTTTTTATTTGTATAGTAGGTTAGTTAGTCTTTTATTTTAGTATCTAGTGTATAGTATATAGTTATATTGTAATCATATTAAATAAAGTATCTTTATATTTATTATTACCCTTTGTTTTTCTCAGTGCCTACACAAAAAACGTTACTGCACCATATAGATACCTTTAGGCTCAAAGGGCGTATCCACCAAAACACGACTTTTCAGTGGAGCAATAAAACGAAAAAAGTAAATCTAACATAACTTTTTTGGGGTAGGTACAGTAGGCTCCAAAAGTCCATAGGCAAAGTCACAAAGCAATAGCTTGACGTTTAGTTTGACTTACGACCTTCTTTTAATGAGTAATTAGACACACACACTCGCATATTACTCGAATATAGTTCCGTGTCATGTTCGTCTTGTTCACATAGTTCGTAAAACTTTATGATTATACCCGCAGAAATCTAAATAAATAAAACATATTTAAGGTAGACAGATGCTTAACTCATTCACCGCTAGTCCCCGACTAAATAGAATGTTGTTACTTCTTGGTTGGTGGATAATTTGATATGTGAAGTGTGTTTAATCTATTAGCGGTGTTGTAGTTCATTTTGAAATGTAAATATGGACTTATTATTATATCACAAATATTTGATGAAACCAGACTAACTGTGAGTATTATGATTTCATTATTTTATCGAACATTCATCTAATTAAAGTATAAATAATGATCCTTGTAGTTATTTTTTTAAACGTTTTATATTTACCATAAGCCCTAAATAGAAAAAAAAAAAAATCCTAAAGTTTATTTATTTACTTTTGGAATGATGAATATAATATTAAGCATAATTATAATATATAATCATTATAATCATTTTGTAACATCTATTTTCAAAATAATTTTGTTTCAAAATAGTAATAATATTTTATAATTTTGCTAGTAGCCTAACAGTATTCCTTTTTTGTTTTAGAGAAATTACCTACTGTGAGTCGGAGGGTCAAAAGATATAAGGAAGAGGGTAGCCTTGCCAGTCGAAAGCGAAGTGGAAGGCCCAGCTGGTCAGTGAATATGAAACAAGTGGTTTCCGAGATATTTTGCCGAATTATTCAACAAGTGTTTACGAAGCGTTCGCCGTGCAAACGAAAACCAGCTCAAAAACATACTTAATATTTGATTGGAAATAATAAACAAGAACATTTATACAAAGTATTAAGTTATAAATTGATTTTAGTAATATTAAAATAAAATTGTGTCATATCCGTAATAAGGATTATTTTGAGGTTTAGTTTCAATCTTCTTTTCATAATGAAAATGAATACTTAAGCTATAACCGCAATAAGTCCTAATAAATATGACTGTTTATAACGAATAAACATTTTGAAATCACTTAAGTATAAAACATTTTTATTTTTAACCCCATATAACATAACCCTAACAATATAATAATAAAAACATAAAAATTATTACATTATTATTCTCCTTTATTATCTCTATTGAATAACAAAAAAAAAAACGAAAAAGATAATTGTTGAAAAGAAAAATAATAGTCTCATCTCGAGATTGGAACCCAGACTTTCACGTTTGCTAAACCATTAGGTTACGTTACCAGCTATCTATACTTGCTATGATAAAGTGAATTTGAGCGTATGAACCCACCAAGGTTATGTGTAATTACGTAGTACCGTGTGCGTAAAAGCGACGATATGTTTTGTTTCGTTCGACGCTAGCTTATACTGTGACGCTAGCCAATGCGTGTTTGACTTACACACACAGATGTGGCCTGCGGCGCGAGGCGGCCGGTATTATCACAGCAATTTGAACTTTAAGAGCGTTTACGCTTAGCGCGGATCGTCAAGTTTAGGTAATTCTTTGCAAATTTCACTCACACAGACGCGTGCGCAACTGTGTGCGTAGAGTTGGCGCGTTCGCTCTGTTTATAGTCAGACGTACTCAATTTGATCCGTTCGCTTTAGAGCAATAATTGTTTTAGCAAAATTTATTTTGAATTTAAATCCAACTTCAATTTATTGTCATACTTATGATTTATAATCAATCTGAAATCCTCTACACGCAAAATTAAGTTATTTAGGAGAAAAAAGAATATTAATAATTTAGATTACTCAAGTGTTGGTGACTAGTTCCAGTTTTTTGTAAAAAGCTTTTTTAAATTTTTATGCACTAGATAAGTAGGTGGGAAATTAAACAAAGGTTTATCATGTTATGTTTAGTGAATCATTTAATATAAATAAAAAACTGTATACATTATAAGATAGTTCTCCACTGTCACCATAATATAATTTACTTTTTCGGCCCATCAGCTAAAACATAAAAGGAATAATAGACCAAACACACCTAGTTGACACTACACTATTACGTTTATAATTCGAATGTACAAAATAAATATTATGAAAAAAAATACTTACGGATCAAAACGTGTCAGGCGTAGTGTATACCGCCGGCAACTACGTATTTGTGTTGTCAGTAATGTCAGTCGATGGCAGCGTGAGCGACATACTCGGAGAGCGCCACAGCGCGACTGGCCGACGTCGCTTGGCGTTGCGTAATTTATTAGTAACTTTGAAATTTTATATTGTCGATAAAATAACTTTATGTAATTTTTTTTTACTGATTTTGGTTTGCATGAACTCCACTTACAAGCAGTGTATTTTTTTAAAAGTTATTTCAGCCTTAATATCAAATAAAAATGACGTTTATTTTGTCAAATTTAGGTTAAGAAAATATTTTATTTGAGGTACTTAATGAATTAAAATTACTTTTTTATTTTATACAATAACAATAACGGTATCTTTTCGTTTTCCACGTATTTTTTCCAGACTTCCACGACTCATTGTTGACTCATAATTTCATTCCGATATTCAGTCTTCTCGTATAATCTCAAAAATATGACTTCAAAAAAAGCTTTTATTTTGATATTTAATAATATTTTTCAATTTTTATTCTATACAAATACAATATAAATATATGCTTAATGCGGTACTCAAGTTAGTTTTTAATAAATTCATGCCATTTAGTAGTAATTTAACCTTAAAAACCCCCAATTTTATGTTTATTGTAATTTTTTAACGATAACACTCTTATATGCTTATGCAAAATTGATGCCTGACTGTACATAATTATTTGAATATCCGACATTAAAATACCTATGGGTAAAATGTCGTAAAACGTTCAAAACATCGAACAGGCACGTACGTTCCTTATGAGGTCTAGGGGTGCACTAAGAAAGGATTTTTCAAAATTCATTCCCTAAGGGGGTGAATGGGGAGGGTGAAATTTCACGCGGACGAAGTCGCGGGAAGAAGCTAGTCACACATAAAAATTGCTTGGCTAATGCAAACGTTATCAACGGCAGCTTTCAGTGTTGCTTCATTGTATTTTTGTTTTTTATTTTTATTTTGATTGTCAACCTCCATAATCTGAAACAAATATCGTAATATCTGCCTAAGTAAAATATAGCTCACTTAATTCCGTGATAAAATAATTTAAAAGTGGTCTGTAACTGAACTCAAACGGCTCCTTTGGTTTAAAAAACATTAATCTCTATTTATTTTACTATTAATAATTAAAAACACTTAATATTAACATAATATCACACGTTCTTTAAATTTCCCTTGGTTAATTCCGTGGCCGTCTTCAATTCAAAACTTGTAAAATCGTTAACTTTTCGAGTGAACAAAATAAGGAACTATTTCAAAACTATGCATTATTGGCTAATAATTTATACTGTAGCATAAAGTTCAAGCTTTACTCACCGTTATGTGAAAGTTTTGTGGAAATCCGATCATTATTTCTATTAAAATTTGATTTATTTAGACGCATCAAAACTTCAATGGCCGCGCGGTAAACAAAACTGCGAGTTGAGTGAAAAAAATGCGGATTGTTATTATCTCGCTTGCCCAACTGAACCAGATTTTTACACACGAAAAGAAGACTTATTGTGTCGTCATAAGGTTTATTTTAAGTGAAAAAAATATTTAGGCACTGTTTGCGCTCTTTTTGAACAGTGAACAAAACTGAAGCGTCACCCTCGATCCAGTGACGCTGAACTGCAGGGTAATTGCGTAACACGGTAACACACTATTAGTAGCAATGGGTTTCATTTTTACAGTTGAACAACATTCATTGCGCTATTTACGTTGTTGAGCAAACACATTTTTGAACACAAAGAGCAATAGATTAGCAATATGCTTCAAAATGATTCAAATTGAGAGAACTCGTATGATACGCATTTAGGGTGCTGGGTGTACCTACTCGGCTCTAATCGGTCGGTGAAGCTTAATTGCATCTTTTTGACTCCAGGCGGTCGGTGAATCTGAATCGCGTATTCTCAGCTCTAGTCAACAGTAGTCCCGGTTCCTAAGAAAGGCGGTCATAGGGGTTGCAGGTATAGTTGCAAAACTTCTGAAAAATTCTGAATAATTCCGGAATACTTCTGGGAAAGTTTCTTTAAATCAGAATTATTCTAAACGCCCGACTGCCACGAGTCGTGCGTGCAGGCGATGGCGGTGCGGGGTGCGGTAAGAGGGGAGATGCTCGCCGGAGAAGTTGTCCCTCCCGCGAGAAAGATTCGTACCCCGCAATCGAATGTTTCCGCCGAATATTTCGCCCGAATAATTCAATGGGAATAAATGTGTTTGTTTGTGGTGTGGTGGGTGAGTTAATTATTGTTCAGTGGCACATACGTAATAAGTAAAATATAAATGTTTATTTTATTATAAATAGGATTGATTAAGTATATGTTGATATTTTTATAGGTAGATATGTTAGCCTGCGATTAACAGGATTTTTATTCTTCTGTTTTTAGATAGGTACCTACTTATTTCGAAATCAAATGCTATTTTTATAAATGTCAGTTGTGGAATAAAAAACCAGGCCTAGCATATTTGATTTGTTTTTTGAAAAAGGTTTACCTATGTTTTTGGTTAGTTTGTATGTAGCTCTGTACGCATCGCGAGTCGCATAGGTAGGTATTAATCATTACCTACCTTTTTTTTTTTTTTTTTTTGTTTTCGGGGGGAAACCTTCAAAAGGCGCCTGGTCTTTGGGGATAAAACCAGGGAGTGTGGGATTTTTACCTCACTAAAACCACCCCGGCGGTCACCATCTGCACTATGCAAGGGGCACCGTTACCTCTCAAAAGACCAATCCGGAGCCCCCTCTGTGCAACGCCTGTTAGGGCACATCTCTGGGGAGAAATCATTACCTACCTACTTAACGCGTATAATAGCGCAGTCAATAAAAACAAATAAAGGCAAACCTTGCAAGCAAACACGTTTTGATGCGGTTTTCAGAAAAGTATTTGTTATACTTAGGAGCAGGTTTTGGTATATTAACCTACTTCAAAAAAAAGGAGGTTATGAGTTTGAACAGTATGTATGTATGTTTGTCCGCGATCATCTCGCGATTGGCTGAACCGATTTTGATGCAGTTTTCAGAACCTTGTTTGTATTAGTCACTATATGTATACGTGACATAAAAAAAATTGAAATAAAAATGTTTAAGTAAAAAGATGGATGCGAGAAGCACAGAACCGGTCGAAGTGGAGGTGCTTGGGGGAGGCCTATGTCCAGCAGTGGACGTCTTTGGGCTGAAATGATGAAGTAAAAAGATAGAATCGACTTCAATGAAGCCGGAGCACCTCATACCACCACCAAGCGAAGACTTAGCACCTCTTCAATAAAGTCTTAAAATATAGAACCGACTTCAATACCTACCGACTTACCGCTCACAATACAACTAAAGACAATATAATTTACAACTTCCAAGCGCGAAATAGGTAGTAAGGTCGATTTTCCTGTTTTTTTTTTGACAAGATAAAGATAAAGATATTTTATTTTGCAAATATGGGTACAGTACATGGTGTTATAGAAAAATAAGTTCATCCATATTTTACCAGTAGGCATGCAAAAATTACAAAAATAAGAACTAATTGACTAAACTATAACTAAATACTAAACTTTAATAAACAAACAAATTAAGAAACAACACAGAACCAAAAACATTATTGTAAACAGTCTGTTTCAATTTTTTTATCATTCAAGAATTCTGTTACACTATAGTATGCTTTGACTGTCAAAAAGCTTCGCAGCCTCTTTTTAAATAGCGATAGCGGCAATTCTTTCCAACTTTTAGGTATTTTATCATATATGATCGGAGCCATGCAGTAAACACTTTTGCGCATTAGTGCTGTATTAGCGAACTGATGACACAGTAAGGTATTATCACGCCTATTACGTGAAACTACATCGGCAAGACGTTTAAAACGATTTGAGTTTGACTTAACAAACACAGCAACTTCTAATATGTATAAACAGGGCAATGTCAGTATTTTATACTGTTTAAAGTATGGTATGCAACTATCGGTAGTTTTAAGCTTAAACATTGCCCGTATGCATCTTTTTTGAGCCTTAAAAGCGGTTTCTTTTTCGGTTGAGTTACCCCAAAATATTATTCCGTATCGTAGGTGGGATTCCGCTATACCGTAGTAAGCAGTAAGGAGTGCATCAGTGTATATTATTGAAGATAATGTATGTAAAGCATATGCGGATTTACTAATTTTCTTACATAAAATAGTAATGTGTGATTTCCAGTTAAGATGTTTATCTATTTCGAGACCTAGGAATTTTGTAGTCTCAACTTCTTCTACAACATTATTATTATAGTGTACATTAAGGCTCATGCTAGGAATCCGTTGATTGAAATGTATAACCTTTGTTTTACTTAAGTTTATTTTTAAATTGTTTTCGTCTAGCCAGTTTACAACTAATTTTAAAGAGTTATTAATGTCAGTTTCATAGGTCTCTACACTTTTACAAGGTATTGTCACGGTGCTGTCATCCGCAAACAGTGTTACTGGTTGTTCAATGCATTTAGGTAAGTCATTAATGTACAATATAAATATAAAAGGACCCAGTACACTTTCTTGTGGTACTCCAAATTTAACTTCACGCTCTGATGATCGAACTATCTCTTCCCTCTTATTTGCTGTATTAATTTGGCTAATTTCAGTTATTTGTATTCTATTTTTTAAGTAAGATTCAATTAAATTAAGAACATTGCCTCTAATACCATAGGCTTCAAGTTTTTTTAACAGAGTTGTATAATGTACGTAGTCAAATGCCTGGGTCATATCGCAAAATATGCCACAGACAGGTTTACGTTTATCGACATTGTTAATAACATTGTATATAAAGTCATAGATGGCCATATTAATTGTCCTGTGCAGTCTAAATCCTTTTTGTTCCTCACACAAAATGCTATGTTTTTCAATAAATTTATACAATTCCTTATAAATATATTTCTCAAATATTTTTGAAATTACGGGAATAAGTGAGATGATGATTGACAGTTGAAATATTCCCAAAGTTTCGAAATATTTCGGAATACTTCCGAAGTATTCGACGGGAATGATTTGGAATTTTTCCCGCCAGCATCTATAGTTGCAGGTCGGATTAAAAATAAAAGAATAAAATTATTATTATTTAAGGTTCTAAGGGTAATATAATAACAAGTAAAAAAATATATTTTAAAAAACATGATAGATATATTCACAAAAAAGCATTCATCCATACTAAAAAATAGGTAGGTCAGTAGGTAACAATAAAATTGGTTTTATACATGTAAAGAAATAACGCACCACAGTCGGTAAAGAGTGAACCAAATACATAAGAACTTCAATAGATGGTGCTGTTCGCATGACAACCAACTCGGTGAGTAAAGCAGGATGGATGTTGATAACTGTTTTCACCGTGACCGTGATTTTATTGTTGGAATATTATAAAAAGGAATTGTTATCACATTTTGAACTCGCTCAAGTTTAGGTATCTGAATCGCAACATTACGCGCACGCACACATTGAAACCATTGTTCGTTCGATTTTTATACTGTTGGCAACATTGCACTTGGAGCGCCATCTGTGGATGACAGCGAAGAAACTGACACCAACGAAGGCAGTTTCATATTGCTGAGATCCCTGGAGTGGGGCGCCAGAGGCTTTATAACGGCGAAGCACAAGCGGAGCGGCCTCTTGGGCTTTCGACTTCTGGATAGTTCACTATCATCATACTCATTTTTATTGTTATTTTCCTGTACATGCATATAATATTGTAAAATAATTATTAATTAATAAACCAGTTAAATATTTTTAGTTGTCTCGAGTTTATTTAAGTAAAATTAAATACTAAATTTCACATCAGAAGTGACAAACAACTTTCACGCCATGGGTAAACAAAAGCGAGGTAGCAGTACTAAGCGTTCCAAGCGAAAACGTGCTCGCTCCACCTCGTCTTCAAGCTCCAGCGCCAGGACGCCTTCGCCGCCACTAAGGCGGAAGGATAAGGTATCTCGTAATTACACCGAATCAGTGAGTAACACAAATTCTATTACTTTGAACAATTTTATACCAGATTTTGATCCAATAAAAGATGATATAGACACCTGGCTTAGCATTATTCAATCTTACGCAAATACTTTTTCATGGTCTGATAAAATGATTCGCTATCAAGCTTTGAATAAATTAAAAGGATCGGCTAAAGTATGGTATGATTCATTATTACGTACAGAAAAGCAGTGGCCCGCGTGGAAATGGGACGACTGGAGGTTAAAATTGTCGGGTAGTTTCCAAATACGTAGAAATATGTTCGATCTTTTAAAAGAAATCATAGAAAAAAAGCCTATCGAAAACCAATCCCTGTATGAATTTTATTTTGAACAAAAATGTAAGATAGATCATTTATGTTTGAATTTCTCTGAACAGGATATTATTTCAATTATAGTAGGAAACATAGGTGATCACAATATCGGTGCGTCTATAGAAGCTATTAATTTTAAAACGAGTGATGATTTAGCTAGTTATTTACACAGTCGTGTTTACAAGAAAAATGTAAGACAAGAAAGCAGTTCACGGGACATACAGGTCAAACCAACAACGCATAGTCAATCAACATCCGTAAATCGAACTCCTGTATCTGCAAACTCCGCTGTTGCAAGCCAACCGTCCTCCTCCAGTGTTGGCCAAGATTTTAGTAGAAAAATAATTAAATGTTATAATTGTGAGGGTAACCATAAGAGGAATCAATGCGATGCAAATAAGTGTGAATATTGTGGAAAAAGAGGGCACGTAGAATCGAGTTGTTACCATAAGAAAAATTCAACAAAACCTGTAGTGAAACCTGAACAAGAAACTAAATTTATTAGTACCGATCCACGGAATAAGTTTATTAAAAACGTTACAATATTAAATAATTGTTACGAAGCATTTATTGATACGGGTAGTAGTTGCTCGTTAATATCCGAATCTTTAGCGGATAAAATTTCTTTGCCATATATCGCACTACCCTCACCCGTCGCTTTACAAGGATTTTCTAAGCAAACTTGTAAATACGTAAATAAAAAGGTTACGGTTAGTCTTTATTTAGATTCTATCTTTTTGAGTGATATAGATATGTACGTTTTGGATGATATGGTTGGTTGTGATATATTACTTGGAAGAAATGTAACTGAACGATCTGATTTACTCTACTCGCGTGTAGGCGACCAATTAAAATTTCAATGCGCGAGTAAACTTACAGAATTTTGTAATAATATAGCCGCTGTAGATTTAGATGCATGTGCACATCAAAATGAATTATTGGCTTTGTTCAATCGATACAGTGATTGTGTTGCTTCAAGTATAAAAGAACTTGGAAAAGTTAACAATTACGAAATGATAATTAACTTATCAAGTTCACAACCGGTTCAATGCAGACCCTTTAGAACTTCGTATTCGGATAGGCAGACAATTAGGGAAATAGTAAAGGAATTGGTAGAAAATAAAATTGTACGAGATAGTAATTCCCCATATGCCAGTCCAGCCCTTTTAGTTGATAAAAAAAATGGCGAAAAAAGGCTCTGCATTGACTACAGGATGTTAAATAAAATTACAATCAAGGATAAATACCCTATGCCCCGGATTGAAGATTTATTAGATAGGCTTCAAGGACATAAGTGTTTTACAAGTCTAGACTTAAAAAGTGGGTATTATCAGATTTTATTACATAAAGATTCTATAGATAAAACAGCTTTCATTACAGAAGACGGCCATTATGAGTTTTTAAGACTACCGTTCGGTTTGGCAAACGCTCCGTCATGTTTTCAGCAGATGATGAACAAAGTACTTACTTGGGAATTTGAGATTTGGCAATGTTATTATTTATTTGGATGACGTTTATCTTGTGACTGAAACAGTAGCAGAAAATATCAGGCTATTAGAACAGGTATTACAGGTATTTAGAACGAACGGTTTAACACTAAATCTAAAAAAGTGCCACTTCTTTAAAAACGAAATCGAGTTTTTAGGTTATAAAATTAAACCAGGGTATATTATGCCAAATGAGTCAGAATTAGAAGCTGTTAGGAATTTCCCAATACCCAAAACCGTTCATCAGCTTCGACAGTTTTTAGGGCTAATTAGTTATTTTCGTAAGTTCATACGTCATTGCGCCGTGTTATCAGCACCACTTACAAAACTGTTGAAGAAAGATGCAGTCTGGGCATGGGATGATGTACAAAATCGGGCGTTCCATATTTTAAGAGATAAATTAACCTCTGAAAGCATTTTGGCCATTTTTGACCCCAATAAAGACAAGGTTCTGTATACAGACGCAAGTAGGGACGGCATCGCCGGTATACTTACCCAGATCAATGATGAGGGCGAAAAGGTCGTACATTATTATAGTAGGCAAACTAAGGAAGATGAAAAATAATATCATTCCTTTGAATTAGAATTGTTAGCAGTTGTTTGTAGTCTTCAAAAATTTCGATTGTACTTATTAGGTAAACAATTCCGAATTATTACTGACTGTAGTGCGGTTAGGTACGCCTTAACTAAAAAGGACATTATCCCACGAATAGCGCGTTGGGTCCTATCGACTCAAGAGTTCTCGTTTGAAATAGTTCATAGGGAAGGATCCCGGATGCAGCACGTGGATGCATTGAGCCGCAATCCCGTGTCATCCGGTGAAAAATCGGAATCTGAAATAATTATGTCAATTACAGAGGCAGATTGGTTGTTGACAGTACAGGTACAGGACTCGGAGATAGTAAGAATTAGGGATATATTGGCATCAGGAGAGGCCGACGAACATAAAGATATTTTTAACAATTTTGAACTTTTAGGCGGAAAAGTTTATAGGAGAACTAGTCAGGGACGTAGATGGGTCGTTCCAAAGAAATGTATTTGGCAAATCATAAAATGTAATCATGATGATTTGGGCCATTTTTCAGTAGGCAAGTGTGTTGAGCGTATACGTACACGGTATTGGTTTCGACGTCTGCGTTATATTGTAAAAAAGTATATTAAAAATTGCTTGAACTGTATATATTTTAAAAATAAGGGAGGTCCAAAAGAGGGACAACTGTACCCTCTGCCAAAGTATGCTCAACCTTTCCACACCCTCCATCTTGACCATTTAGGACCTTTCGTAACAACTAGAAACAAAAACAAATATTTATTGGTAATTGTAGATTCGTTCACAAAATTTATATTTATATGTGCTGTGCGTAAAACGAATGCGATTGGAGTGATTAAAGAATTAGAACGTATATCTAAAATATTTGGAAACCCTAGAAGAATAATTAGTGATGCAGGTTCTTGTTTCACTTCAAGTCAATTTTCTCAGTACTGTTTAAATAGAAATATTAGGTTACATATCGTAGCGACAGGGGTACCTCGTGCTAACGGACAGGCGGAACGGTTTAACAAAACCATTTTAGAAGCCTTAAAAACTATGGGTGCGGATACTAACGATGATAGGTGGGATGAGTGCATTAAGGCATTACAGCAGGGACTTAATAGTACGATACGTAAAACTACTCAAGCCGTTCCTAGTGAGGTAATGTTCGGCTATAGGGTACGAATGGATAGTGATAGTCTCGCCCCAGATCTTGATAGCGAAGCATTGGTAGACGTATCTAAGTTGCGCGAAATGGTGGACGAAAATATTAAGGCCAGTGCAGAGGATCAAAAGAAAAGATTCGACAAAACGCGAATCAAAGCCACACAGTATAAAGAAGGGGACTTGGTATTGGTCAAAATACAAAGTCAAAGTAATGATGGTCAAAGTCGAAAACTATTGCCAGCATTCAAAGGCCCATTTCAAATAAAGAAAATCCTGGAGAATGATAGATACGAGATATCAGATTTAAGAGGTAGTCAAAGAAGCTCTAAAATGTATAATGGAGTAGCCGCAGCGGAAAATATGAAACCGTGGATTAATATAGATGAATGGAGCATAGAATGAATTTAGATATCAGAGGAAAGTAAATAATCAAAACCGTGTTGGCAAGGTATTTATAATAGAACTGTTTTATTGTTTACTTGCCAATAATCTTCGAAGAAAACTGTGCTTAATAAAAATCTCTTTAATACTCCTTGTATAGTATGTCAAACTAATTTCCCTTTTGAGTTAACGAGCCTAGATAGAATACTGTCTGTACCTATAATTAATGTGTACCGCTCTAATTATTGTATTGCACATTATGTTGAAATGTAATGCTTTGCTTTGTGTCGTACAAGATCAACTTGGTACGCTTGAGTGAGTGAAATACTCTTCGAGTGCAAGTGATATGTCAGCTATAAACCTGGTCTCCTAAGTGTGGCAAAGTCCCTTTAGGTGCAGGAAGTGGCATTGCAATGCATAAATTATATAAGTGCGCAATACTTCCTCTACTGGTGGCCCTTTCTTAAGAATGCTTTTATTTATTTGTATTTTAATATGGACATATTTTGATTTCAGTATCCTATCCAGACTCTTGAGGTGCCTGGGGCAGGCACCATGCAGCATGGCCGTGTTGGCAACATTGCACTTGGAGCGCCATCTGTGGATGACAGCGAAGAAACTGACACCAACGAAGGCAGTTTCATATTGCTGAGATCCCTGGAGTGGGGCGCCAGAGGCTTTATAACGGCGAAGCACAAGCGGAGCGGCCTCTTGGGCTTTCGACTTCTGGATAGTTCACTATCATCATACTCATTTTTATTGTTATTTTCCTGTACATGCACATAATATTGTAAAATAATTATTAATTAATAAACCAGTTAAATATTTTTAGTTGTCTCGAGTTTATTTAAGTAAAATTAAATACTAAATTTCACAATACATAACATAACTAATCTTGGAACTTGAAGATATTTTTTTTTAATTTTACTGGTATTTATTGAGTAAAGTTAGTTGTATGTTCGCAATCGAAAAGAAAAACAAAATTACAAAAATACCTAAGGAGCTTATTTTGTTTTTATCATCATCATAACATCTTCACAAGAATAAAGTAAGTATAGCGAAACATAAACATAAAATGTGTTCGGCGTCAAGAACGCGAAGTGTTAAGAGTGAACACGTGCAAGTATCCCATTTTGCCGAGAGGACACATTTTATCTGATTGTTCTCAGCTACCAGCGATAATAAGGATCATAAAACACACTGCTTTTCCTCGTTTTATGCAACATTGTTACATTGCAGACACAATATAAGAAACTACAGAATTACCTACTGGTTTTAGGAATGTCCGCATTCCGCCAGGCTGTTCCAGCTGCATTTTGAGGGTTATCATGCTATCTAACCGAGGGGCGTTCGATGCTATGCTTCAACAGTCAAGGCCACGTCTACTCCAACGGCCTTCAGTCTTCCTACGGACAAAGCCGGGTGTTGTGGCATCGTAGCTCGGGAGAGGACTTCTTTTTATTTTATTTAGAGAATGAGAGATTATTTTTCTAGGCACTACATAGTGGAATAAAGAGGTGTCTGTCCTCTATATTTATAAAAATCAAGACTTTTTCAATAGAAAAGAATTTCCGAAGTCATCTAACTCGAAGAAAGCTTTCATGATTGTTTATCGAAGAGAATATACGTACTATAAGGGGCGACTAAGCTACAGATTCAGCATTTACTAAATTAAACTCCCATATTATGATTTCATCTGATATTATTTTGAGACTTTTCCATATTACTTTATATCCCACGTCAAACCTAATCTATTCTATTCTATTTTTAATAAATGGCAAGCAAAGCCGATGTCGAACAATTCTGCCAATGTCTAAAGTGAGCTGAAAAAACAAGTGTGCATGAGAGAAAAAAAAAAAGAAAAAAAATGTTTTAAACGAATAAAATTATTTATATTTGACATACGCTTGAACGGTCGAACAGCAGATGCCATCAATTATGACCGGCCTGCATTATTAAAGAGGTCCAAGCCTCTACAGTACTATTTAAGTTTTGATTGCTGTTTGAACTTTTCGAAGAAGCGGGCCTTTTGTGCTATGCCGGCTTAGTGACTCGATTTGCTTTTAAAGCTTCGTATAAAAGTGTTTCTTAGTTAGGAGCAGGTAGATCGATGTTCTGAATAAATTAAAAGGGAGTGACGGGGTACGGAGAGGTCTCATTTAGTCGAGATGAATATTTATCATGTAAAGAGTGTTGATGGTTTTATACATATACATATATACAGGTCTGAGTCGGTGGAATATTTCATTGTGACCAGTCTGCTCGGATAATAACGCATACACTACACATAGGAGCAGCAGTAACAGCACCGACTTACGAGTTGTATGCAGGCTGGCGCGTTACATTGTGTAATTAATTTCATCACCACTGCTCTCAAAACGGCGAAGGAAAACATCGTGAGGAATGTCCTTGAACCAAAAATTCGAAGACATGTGCCATTCACCAAACCGCACTGGGCCCGCTTGTTGGATTACGGCCCGTTCCCTCTCACAGAGAGTCGAGGCCTGTGTCCCAGCAGTGGGAACGTTATAGGCTGATTATGCTGTACTATAGTTAAGCCCGTTTGCACCACAAATCACAAAATGCGTTTAACAGTAAACGTATACAGACAATATGCACGCAGTACGTACGTATGCAGGCAGATTTTTTTTTTAAATAAGCGACGAACAATTTCAACGCAGAGGGGTTCAGAATTATGTACTGAATCCATGGTAACTGCCGGGATCGCGGGTTGTTTGAAAGAGGTACCGTGGCACAGGCAACTGAAGGAACACGGGTGGGTTTTAGTCAGTAAAAGTCTGACACGCTCTCTCGCTCCGCCCAGAGCGGGAAAAGTTATTCAATAACTTCCCATCCAAAAAAAAAAAAATCCATGGCAACAGGTCGCGCGTCGATGTCCCTGCCACCCTGTAAAAGTTTAGCGTTAAACGCATTTAGTGATTTATAGTGCAAGGGAGGCCTCAGTATTTCGCAGTTACTTTTGATGGACAAACTCCTATTGCTCTCTCTCTAGCTGTGTCGATGTGTTTCCAGTCCACTGAAAAAGCGAAGGGCTACATAAATATCTGTTTTACTACAACGTTATTTTGTTAATATTAAATTATCTATCACATGTTTTCTATTTCATTTGCGATCATAAAATACCAGCCATCTTGCGATCTCAAATGACATTTTACTTTACCTCACCTTTCTTGTTAGGCGTATGTTAAGTAAAACGTATTGATAAAGTACCTTGGCACTTGAATTATTACGTAAGCACTGAACTTAATTAATTATGTTCTTACTTGATATTTATGTACTAAGTATTAAGGGCGAATTCCACCAAAGAATTCGCTCTTAGTAAGTACTTAAACCACGTTCTAGAGCTGTCAGTGTCAATATTTCACAACAATGATGACACTGACAGCTCTTGAACACGGTTTAGTATACATGTGCTGATAGCGATCAGTTTCATTGGTGGAATCCCCCCTTAAGCTCATGCTGAGAGTGACTTCAGAAATGAAAAGGTTATAGATAGCACGATAATAAAGAAAAAAAAAAAACAAACAGCTATTCTATAATAAAGTAAGTTTATTTGAAGTGAAAACTTCTTTATCCGCACTTTGCGCTCCTTTTGAACAGTGAACGAAGCTGTCATGCTCAGTTCGGTGGTACTCGGCTCCAGTTGGTCGGAGACGCTGAGTCTGAATAGTGTATTCGGCTCCAGTCATAAGTTTTCTTGCATCAAGTAGACAGAAAAAATTCTACAGTGGAACATTTAACAAGTAAGTAGATCGTTCAATTTTGTGCGATGGAATCTTTAGAGTTTCAGAGTCCTGGCTATTTTGATCTTAAAGCGGAACGGCTAAACGGTTCACTAGAGAGGAAAATCCCCTGAAGGAGTTGCACTACTTTGGAGTTCGCATGATCTAGGGCTTTGAATATTACACATTTTCCTACGATAAAGTAATAAAAGAGGAAACTAATGTAAAACTCGAAAATAATTTTAATTTGGTTAGGTATAAGTATTTTTAAACAAGAAAGTTTCATTTATAAAAACCCTTTTTACGATTTGTTTACCTTTAGTTAATTACCTAACCAATGGAGTATAGTCACATCCCGAGAATAAATTTTGAATTTTTGACAGTTTTTCCATACAAAAACTGACAGACGTCAATTTAATTCCACGGATAAAAGATAACTGAATGGTGAAATCAGTCCTAAGAATTATAAATGGAAATCTTTTTTCTTGTATTAACTACAGAATTTACTTAGCTACATCGAACAGTGTTTGCTTACATTTCGAGAATTAATTAAAAAACTTTTCTTACTACCAAGACACGATTAATGGATTGAGTCATTGGCGCACAAATACGTCTTCTTACTAATTGAGTGACTCAAGTTCCATGGATAAATTATAAGTCTTAGTATCTCGCGCTTCACCTGTTCGAAACAA
Organism: Hydraecia micacea; assembly: GCA_914767645.1. Lineage (NCBI taxonomy): Eukaryota > Metazoa > Arthropoda > Insecta > Lepidoptera > Noctuidae > Hydraecia > Hydraecia micacea. The sequence goes on from OU611798.1 coordinate 6,769,568, forward strand.
TAAATAAATTAGTTATTTTCAGAAGGTTTCTCAATGTTTGCCAACGTGCAATGGAGCGCAGTATTCTAGGTGTCAAATTGACAGATCATATTCGCAACACCGCACTGTGTTCCAAAACACAGATAGTGATGTTGCTCAAAAAGCCGCTAAGCTGAAGTGGGAAAGGGCTGGCCACCTTTGTCGTATGCGTAATAAGCTGTGGGCCAGAATAACCACTACGAGGAGCCCTGACACAGAGAAAAGGCGTCGTGGCAGACCCCGTAGAAGATGACGGGAAGAGCTGGAGAAAACAAATGACCAGTGGTCTACTTTAGCCCTGGATCGAAAGAGCTGGAATTCATGGGGCTCTCCCCATGACTCACTCTGCCTTTGCCCAGTAATGGGATGATGGAGGCTAACAGTAACTTTCAGAATTTATCTTGGAAATGACTAACGTCGGTGAAGGAAAGCATCGTAAGGAAACCCGGACTAAAAGTGAACCAGCTTCTGCGCGTGGCGTTGCTCGCGTGAATGGCAGAAATTATCTCACGGCAACGTGCTACCGGGACCTTATACCTATAGCCTATGTCCTTCCCCAGGATGCCATCTACCTCCTTGCGAAATTTTATCGAAATCCGCTCAGTGGTTTAGGCGTGAAAAGGTAGCATACAGACAGACTTCTTTCGAATTTATAATATTAGTATGGACTAGTATGGATATATGTCTGAAATCGCCAACCAGTCTTTAGCAAATATGGTGATCAGTGCTCGTGCCTTCTCTCTCTGAGAAGTAGCCTCTGCCCTACAGTGGGACAGTAACAGGCTGGTATTATTATAGGGTGGCAAGGACATCCGCATCCGGTAGTAATGGCCGCGACTTACGAATTTTAGGTCGTAGGTTCGAATCCAGACAGGCGCTTTACTTTGTGTACATTATTTCATCACCACTGCTCTCAAAACGGTGAAAGAAAACATCGTGAGGAAACCGGCATGTCCTAGAACCAAAAATTCGAAGACATGTGCCATCTGCCAACCCGCACTGGGCCCGCTTTGTGGATTATAGCCCACTCCATCACGAAGAGAGGAGGTCTGTATCAGAGGAGGCCTGTACCCCACCAGTGGGAACATAACAACAAAATAAGAGTAAAATTTTTGGAAAAAAAATCGTTCCTCAAATTAAATAAGACACAAACCAATTCAAAATCCTCATTTCTTAAAGTAAAGTAATTATTTATGCGACAAATAACTTCTGAACTTGTTTTAAATAATCGGAGCTGACCTGAAGTAAATGTATAATATCTGTTTACCGTCCTCCATCTAAAAGTTGTCAACAAACTTTTTCAATCTAAATTAACAAAGAAAATTATAAACATTTTGCATTTAGATGTCTTTTGGCAAGTTATTCGGTGACCCGGTCTCAATGCTCTGGCGTATTTTTTATAACATCTAGGTATACATATTTTATAGACTAAGGTATAGAATTAATCTGCCTTGTCTATGCCCAGCTATGTTGTGGTCGGCTTCGAGTTTAACCGCATGCAGCTGAATACCAGTATTTTACACGTACCCCTGGGTAAGACAGATTGCCCGACTTTTGGTCGTCTGACTACACGACTGTAAAAGATCTACGAATGACAGCCGGGAACAATGGCTTAACGTGTTATTCGAGGCACGGGGGGTCTCAATATGTAATGGATGGTTACCCATCCATGGTTAGTGGGTAAAATGATACGCCTTGGTAAGACTCGTCGAAGGTATACATATGATAAATTAAAGCCGATTTTCATGTTTGTCTGTATAACCACGTTTATCTCCTGAACTACGCGCATGAATTTTGGTGCGGTTTTCAACATCAAGAACCGTTTAAAACTGTACTACAAATAAACCAATTACAGGCACTTTTGAATTGTCAAGGATAATACAGTTGAGATCATAGTGAAGAAGTTTGCTCGACAATAATATTTATTTACCTTCAAAACAAAAATGTAGAAAGTGTGGCTACTTCAAACTCAATAAGATCATTACAGCAATCTACTAATAATCTACTAATAAGAACAGAATTTTATTCTTAAAAAAACTAAACTTTACCCTTGTTTTGGGCTCCGCCGCAGTCGGGGAAAATGAGTAACTCCCGTTCCAATCCAATTGCTGCAACAGTGGCAAAGCAACTGATTTAAATTCAGTTACAGTTCAAAAGAATATACGGAAACCAACGCCGTCTTAGGGCAGGCCGGGGCCCTTGGGCACACAAGAGTTTGGGGCCCCTTTGGAAAGTAAAAAATACCGGTCAAGTGCGAGTCGGACTCGCGCACCGAGGGTTCCGCGGGCAGAAGCTAGTGTTTGATAAATAAAGGTAAATCACTTTTCTTCTGAAAAGTACACATGCTGTTATAACATGGGATTCAACGGAAATAGCAAACGGGACCCATCGTTAATACTTAAAAAATGGGATTCAAAAGTGGGATCCAACGAAAATAAATCCAAATTTGTAGGTATGTAACTACAAATTTTCGGTTTTCAGATGTTTTCCTTTACTTGTGCCACATAAAATTCCTTTTTTCCAAATTTAATGATTCTAGGTCAACGCGAAGTACCCTATAGGTTTTCATTCCCTTGGGAGAGTCAAAATATGCGCTTTTGAATGTGGCTTGCGTTGTAAATATCAGCCTTCCGGGCCCCCGTGGGGTAGAGGGCCCTGGGCACGGGCCCCGTGTGCCCTTATGGTAAAGACGGTACTGACGGAAACTTTATATTTATTTTCTACAGTTCCACAGCTCCCCACACTAAAAGTGTCAGCTCGTTCCCGTGTTTCAGAGGTAACAAAGCTTTTTAAAATTGTGCCAAGTTTCTCTGAATTCAAGGTACATTTAAATGAGCTTGCTACAGTTTCAAGATGTCGTGAAATGTAAGTTTTTCTTTGAAATTCATAAATGTAGCTTTCAATTGTTCATTTTAAGACGCTTGTAAAGTTGTTTCTGAGTATTGTTTTATTATTGGAGTGATGCAGTTGAGAAGTACGGTGTATTGTGTGTGTACCTATAGGAGTTATTTTGATTAGGACGACCTAGACGCGTACCGCAAGGGATGGGTCGAGATAGCTCTAGAAAAGGATGCCTGAAAGGATTTGGGGGAGGCCTTTACTCAGCAGTGGGACAGTGTAGGCTTAATAAAAAGGTGGTGGCTTCAAAAAAAAGGAGCTATCGATATAGTTGGATCCGGAAATAAAAATAATAATGATCATGATTGTTTCCAAGTGATTTTTTGTTTAAGTCGGTTATAGTTGGTGAGATATTATGCGTTTCTATAGTCGCTAAAAAAAATTCCCTCTCTCAACTCATTTAACTACCTACACGATGGAAAATTGCTTAAAAACTAAAAAACCCGACTGCGGTAAAAAACTTAAGTTTAAAAAACTGAAAAGCTAAAAACAAGTTTTTTACCGCAGTCGGGTTTTTTAGTTTTTTTTTAATTACTTTTTTTTCCAGATTTTTAGTTTATTTTACTATATTTTTTTTTATTTTAATATAAGTAACCAGTGACACTCGCGCTACCAAGACAAATCTAAAAACGTATAATTTATCCAAATCCGTTCATTCGTTTAGGAGTTACGAGGGAACAAAGAAACTGACATACACACACATACAGGTCAAACACATAACCCTCCTTTTGAGCTTCGCCACATTCGGGTAAAAAATGAAGTAGGTACCTATAACTAAAAAAAACACTCAACGAAAATTGTTTTGAATAAGATAATAATTCGTGTAGTTTTTGAGATATGGCAACCGCAGAAATTACTTTGTACTTATTTCACATTTCCTTTGAGAAATACAAACTTATTTTTGTTGCTGATGAAATCAATATTGTGCATCCGTACAGGTTCATCCCGACTACGGAACCCTTCACTGTGCGTGATCCGATACGCATTTGGCCGGCCCATAGTATCACGTATTCAGTGAAAAAAAAAACCAAAAAGAACTGTGACAGATAGACATAGGTTATTTTATTAAGTCTATCATAGACAAAGCAAGCTAAAACATGGGATCCGGTTGTCTATCTATAATATTATAGTCGTGGCGGGTCGTCGAATACCGGAAAATCTGATAATCTGTTTGACTTTGGACATCGGCTTTCGATATAAGATATTCAAACGCTTCCGGCTTAATCTACATCAGGCCCAATGGAGACTACTTTTACAAAGCAGAGTAAAATGGTGCCTATAGATATTCCCGATTTTTGACGATCGGTATTGTGTACGCCTGCTAACGATCGATAAATTAATATCAAGCTTTAAATCGAGACCTGCAATTATTTCGATTATCGATAAATCAACTAGTGATGTTTACACATTCGGAGCGAGGGGCTCGTGACAAAATAATAACACATGCCACGGTCGGTTCATGGATGGGTGACCATCTGTTGCATATCAAGACCCCTCCGTGCCTCGGAAAGCACGTTAAGCCGTTGGTCCAGGCTGTCATTCGTAGATCTTTAACAGTCGTTACGGGTAGTCAAAAGCCCGAAAGTCTGTAAACTAGTCTTACCGTTTCGTGTTACTTAAAAACCTGGTAGGTGGAGGTCAAATAGACAGTCGCTCCATATAAAATACTGGTGTTTAGCTAAATCTGGTTAGACTAGAAGCGGGCCCCAACATAGATGGGAAAAAACTAGTCACATTTTTTTGATGTCTACAATCACTTGTTGATCGACAAAGACGATCCACAGTGGCGACCGACAAAATATACGATGTCGATATCGGTTGCTAACACATTTACTAGATTTTATTTGATCACTCGTGTTGATCTTTATTTGATTTTTATTTTTTTATACTGTAACCTTGTTGACATTTTTGTATTGTTGTGACCTTTTTACTGTAATTCAAATGATTTGACATTAATTAGTAGTTTGTATTTATTTTATTTTCCAAATTGTTATTTAAAATTATAATATCTGTATATTAATGAAAATGAAAATGCCCCAACAATGTATCTAACCCAAACAGTGTGTATTCTTTTTAACCCCCGACGCAAAAACGACGGGGTGTTATAAGTTTGACGTGTCTGTGTGTGTGTGTGTGTGTGTCTGTGGCATCGTAGCTCCCAAACGGATGAACCGATTTTAATTTTGTTTTTTTTGTTTGAAAGGTGAATTAGTCGGGAGTGTTCTTAGCTATGTTTGATGAAAATCGGTCCAAGATGGCCGCTGCCACAAAATGGCGGATTACATAATTTTTCACAACTCCCTCAATATGGGTATCAAATGAAAGGGCTTGACTAGGCTTGAATGAAAACGCCAAACAGATGAGGCTTAAACCCAGCAATAATGAATGCATGCTACTGTAGAAAACATAGCTGCTGTTAACTTCTAATTTTCATTAGCCGTCCCGCGACGTGAGGACGCTTGGATCAAAATATTTCCTGAAACTTACATTAAACTTAAAGGGCCAATATATATTATTTTTTAGTTTTTAGAGGTTTTTGTTTGAGTCGGGGGTTTTTTAAATTTTTAATTTAACTTTTTGTAATTTTTTTTTGTAGATTTGACGGTAGCAGGGTAAGGCCGTCTAATTATGTACATAGTAACTCTTAAGACATTAATCAATTAGTAACACACGGTAACGCAGTAACGCTCGCGACCAATCTAAAGCTAGGTCTACAATGTAATAAACTAATTCAGCAATCAACCTAAGTTGTTGAATTCGATTTTTTTTGACACGTTCTTCACTGGTAACTAAAGTAGAACATTAATTTCGATGGTTATTTAAAAATAAAAAAGACATGTTTAAAAAATTTATTACTAGTAATGTTTTTTTTTTTAAGTATTACAGTTTTTCAGAACTTTTCAGGATTACTCTGCCGCATACGGTCTCTATATCTCTTTTGTTTTTCGGCGGCCGATAACGGAGCCATCTGAAAAAATGAAATAACATGCCCATTCACCACCTGCATACAATGTTACGATAGTAAATTAGACTTTTAAATTAGGTGTTCGAATAGAAACCAGTTAACCCATATAAGTAAACTAATAAAAAGGAAAAACAATTAACTGTTCCAATTTTTTTTTGTGATAAAATTATAGCTCAACAAAAAAAGAAAAACGGTTGACAAACAGAGAAGAAATAGGTGCTGAACTCTTTTGTTTTTGCCTATTTAGGTTAGGTACATATAAATTAAAATAAGTATATTTTTATGAGCTTGTGTCCTTTTCGTTCAGTCAAAAACCTCTAGCAGGTCAAAATTAATCATTTATCATGAAAAAAAAAACAATGTATATAATAAGCAAAAAGTTGGTTCAATTCTAAAAATCTCTCGTGAATAATTCTTCCCTGAATGTAAACTCTGCCTAAATTATGTCCCGAGTGTTACGTAACTCTCCTAGTAACGTTCGGTATCACTCGCGACAGAAAAATGTTACGAAGCTAAACTAAAAATCTAGTATCTCTTATAAAAAAGCAGATTACTACCACAGCCCAAGCTATTTCTTTAAAGTAATAATGTAGCTATGAGCGGAACGCATAAAAATCGAAATTGGTATTTTAACGCCACAAAATAACCTGGGACAACTCGTTCAACACACAGAAAAATCCGGATCAAGTGGACGATTGGACGATTTTTTTTTTTTTTACATTCTGACATTATGTGCATCAGTACTGCCGTGCTAAGAAATCTTATTCGGCTTTGGATACACGCATATTAAGCCAGTATTTAGTAACTCTCTTAGCGTAACGCTTGCGACATGAAAATCCGGGACACATATTTATGTTCAAATAAAATTTTATAGAAACATAGTTAAATTAACAAAATACGAGCGTTATAGAGGAAAATTAGTAATAAATTCATTAAAAGCTACTTCTTAGCGCTAGAAGACATTTTTTTCAAAATATTTTATACATAATACCCAAGAGATGTATTTGGGACATTGCTATTTTGTATGGGAAGAAAAAATTACAACTTTTAAAAATACAAAAAGAAATAGTAAATTGCATGGTATGATAAATTTAACGATGATCACTATTAATTCATGATTCATATAATCAGTTGCCACAATATTATCGATGTCAGGACGGTATTTAATGAGCTATTAACACATACTTTCTTGGGACAAAAAAAAAAAACGAATTGTACAATTTTACACGGCCTTACCCAGCACATGGAGGACACTTACCTATAACAAAAAATCTATAGATGTACTAAATACCCATGTTTGCAAACCAATCAATGATTTGATTTGATCGTCAATAATCAAATAAATCTGTAGGCACCTTAACGAAATAAAAAAATATATTAGAAAGCTAACTTAAGTCAATAGAAAGAAAACCAAGCGGATGAATAAGACTATCAGTCATTACGTCAAACGAAATTGAAGGAAAAGCCAGGCTTATGCTTTATACCCTACCTTTTATAACAAGATAAAAATACTTATTTGATTCTTCAATAAATAAATCACATTGAAATTCTTAGCTTCATACAGAATATACATATTTAGGTAGTAAGTTTTTTTTGTGTTTACATTTTTAATTTTTATTTTTTTGCTTGAGTACGTATAGTGTTTATTGTACCTATTTGTTGGTATATTGGCGTGGCTAGCTAACCTATGGCAAATATTTTAATTTAATGTCCTACGTTAATTACTTTTCATACCTAATCTTGTATATTTTTTTTTTTTCTAATTGAACAGACAGCTGTGCTGCTGGGGAGTTTGTTCCGCCATTTCTTCTCCCTAGCGAAAGCACTAGGAAGTGGCGAAGGGCGGGCGGTTTGGGGGACTGTCTTTTGTAATTTTGACGTTCGAAAAGTGCTGATTCTCAGCCTAGTTTGAATAAATGACTTTTGATTTTGATTTTAGAAAAGGTTTTGTATATGTAGCATACGCACCAAGCCAAAATAGGGGTGGCTTTAATACTACACTGGGAAAATAACGATTTACGTATAAATACGATGTTCAATAACTCGACATAGGCTGCAGCGAATACAATGCACTCACGTACCTTGGACTGCTCCGGCGACCGTTGAGTTTCCACCATCGATTGTCCATAAGCTAGCTTCAGGGTTTCACGTTTAGAGGGCTGTTCACTGTGAAATAGGGGCTGATTCGATTTCCCTTAGGATTTCGACCGATTTAGACACCAAAAAAGACGAGTACACGTGTGCAATGACAGCTAGTTAAGCTGCTTTCAGTGTTGCCACCTTGCGAGAAATTGGAACATCGATACGTTTAGAAATTGATCTTTAGCATTAAAAAAACGTTACGGTAACGGAACAGTATATAACCTATTTATTTATTTAGAATCTACAACAAAACATACGGGGTGACGGGACATCGACGCGCAACCAATTCAGCACATGATTCTCAACCTCACGTAGAAATATTTTGCATAATGCATTTATTTATACATAAAAAAACAACAGCAGTCAATAAAAATCGATAAACATAAGAATCATCAAAATCGGCGGTTTTGGGCGCCACAACGGAACAAAGATACCTACATAATATAGGCTGATAAACACATAGCCCTCCTTTGCGTCGCGCAGTCGGTTAAAAAAGGACTTCAATATGCAAAGAGCTGGTATATAGTAATAGGTAATACGGGCAGTTACGGGCTGGTGGCCTACCATGATCTAATTAAAAACGATTCAAAAACAAGACATTTCAGTTTAGGTTCCTAAACTGCATCGCTTGAGCTGCTCTATGGACGTGATGGTACCAAACAAGTATGAATAAAATCAAAACTTGCGACTCAGTTTGGGACAATCGCTGTCAGCAGAATGGCACGGCTTAAACTGAATCGTTAAACTGACGCCATGGTACGAATTAGAAGAACAGTTCAGTTTAGGTCCTAAAATGGATCGCGTTAAGATCTTGTGGTAGGCCTCCTGGTGTCCGCAACTCCACGTCAATCACGTCAATGCGCGTATTTTGCGTACGGGTCGTACAGCGTAATTACATAGAACACAATTGTGTGAAACCAACATGCTATTGGAAATTGCGTGACTTAATTTTTCATGAATACTTCTGCCTGTTAGTGACGGTGGATGGTTGGGTAATGAAACGTAAGAACCAGAGTTGAATATTAAAGGGTGTTTAAAATAATGAAGGTAATTTTCCTTTGTTTTTTTTTTTAAGTGGCTATAATATTTTATTATTTTCATAAAACTGTATTATTTGCATAATATAAGCTAATATAATAAATAATATCTAATATGTTCAAGTCGATATACAAAGTGTTAAGAAATTAACCTTACAAACTTTAAGAGGTGCTTTAGACCATCGAACTGAACCACTTTCACTATGGGACCAACTCCGAAATCACGAAAAAAAAAAATCAGCTGTTTCATAAATTCATACATTTTGGTCAAGTAGGTATTGAACTTTTGTATTAACTCTTAATATTTCTCGTCCGAGAGTGGTGATGAAATAATTTACCCAGAGACAGGGTTATTTTCCTTTAAAATGTGGGTCATCTTTCCTTTGACAAAGTTGTCTTACTTCCCATAGTTTTAAATTTAGCTCTGATGTGCAGTCGCAAAATCATGTTCATTTACGCAACTGACTTATATTTCTCTTACTTTCATACTGCCGACTATGTTGCGCCTGTCAGGTTTCGAACCAACGACCGACAACTCGTAAGTCCCGGCCGTTAGTTACCACTGGGCCGCCACAGCTCTCAAGTAATATAACTTGTTACTAAAAATTCTAACTCTAAAACAATACTTTATACCTACATCTTCTATACAAATAAATAAAATTGCAGTTTCTGTTTGTAATATTAAAATAACCGCTTTTTACTAAATGCATATGGATGTATACACGGTAGACGGTACATATTCCAAAATAACATTGTTTTTCAATTTTTGTCTGTCTGTCTGTTTGTTCCGGCTAATCTCTGAAACGGCTGGACCGATTTTGACGGGACTTTCACTGGCCGATAGCTGATGTAATAAGGAGTAACTTAGGCTACTTTTATTTTAGAAAATAAAAAAACGAACGAAGTCGCGGGCACAGTTAGTAGTCCAAAAAACACGGCGCTTAATATTTTTCATTCGATATCAGGTCAGTGCTGCACCGAACTACAATCCAGTAATTTGTTTACTGTTGACGGGGGCCGTGAGCCGGAACTTTCGGCGACCTGGTTTCGCCCCTTTAACCTTTTGGCCTAAGCTGACCGATATTAAGCTTGTTATATACCTACAGCTGTGACCTGTGATCCCTAAGAGATTTGATACAAGGTTTGTTTTAGTTCTGCGAGTAAGTATTTGATTTTTAGTAGGGTTTTTGACTTTTACCTACACCCTAATTGTGCCACACATTTTTAATGACATTCCGAAAGATTTTTAAGGAAACTGCTAATCTTTTGCTTGATTTCAATCTGCATAGCCTTTTCCAGACTATCTTGCAGTTGGCTTTTAAGTCTCCAGTCTGGATGCAGCTTAACACCAGTATTTTACATGGAGGGACTGCCTATCTAACCTCCACAATCCAGTTACTTACTGGGTATCACGATGCCCCTTGCTAAGACGGGTTGTCAGACTTTTTTGCTTCAGACTACCCGTAACGACTTGAAAAAATATAGGGAACATCTGTTTTTGGACGGGTCAAGGAGTAAAAGTTGTTCATAATGATAAATTGATGACTACAATGTTATGTTTCTAGAGTAGAAATTTTTCGTAGGTTATAAAAAAAAGCAGCTGTTTCATAGAAAAGTGCAATACATACGCTGTCAAAATGTATGGAACAGCAAATATTTTTTTTAATAACCTACTACATGTTAATTCAGAATCATGTACTGCATCCATGTGGTGCTGTTCCACAAACGATGGGCCACTTAATATCGTGTCCTGTCAGCTGCACGTTACAGGAACTGATGGGCGCTGGTGATGGCGCCAAACAAGTAGCCGAATTCTAGGCCGAGTCCATTTAGATTACTATCGACACCCTAAGAAGAAGATGGTAATAAGATGCGCGTCGATGTCCCACGTGTGCCATCTCGTATATTGTTTTTGGGTTTCAAGAGGCCTAACTTTAAAAGCAAAATATTTGGCGTAGGTTCAAACCATTATTGACGTGCTGCCTGCACATCAGTGGTAAAAAAAAACAAATATAACCTGACCCCTTATTCTATTGAAACTCCGTACTACAAAGAGGTCAAAGTGTCACCGTAGAAGTGCGGTCGGCTGTTATATCAATGTTTATTTAAAGGGATGAATTGTAAGCCAATTGTGAGGGGTCCGTGGCTAAATAATAACAGCCGCACATGTCGATCGATCAGGTTAAGCTACGCTTGCCGCGGTTGGTCTGTGGATGGGTGACCATCTTTACATACTGAGACCCCTCCGTGCCTCGGAAAGCACGTTAAGCCGTTGGTCCCGGCTGTCATTCGTGGATCTTTGACAGTCGTTACGGGTAGTCAGAAGCCCGAAAGTCTGACAACCAGTCTTACCAAGGGGTATCGTATTACACAGTAACTGGGTTGTGGAGGTCAGATAGGCAGTCGCTCCATGTAAAATACTGGTATTCAGCTGCATCCGGTTAGACTGGAAGTCGACCCCAACATAGTTGGGAAAAGGCTAGGCAGATGATGATGATGATGAATTGTAAGCCGCCAGTATTAATACAGTAGTTAGGGTCACCTCTAAACGTTTCCTCCATTTGTGTACAACTTGGCCACAAACCGCTGAGATGGGAATAATCTCCCGCGATCACTTTATACCAGACCCCAAAGACCGGTTAAGAAAACAACCCCCGAACTCCAAATAAGAAACTTGTGCTTATAATAATAAGGTCCCAATTTACTTGGTTTTCATCATCTTAATTAAAAGTCAACATTTTAGGGACAAGAGAATTTTCTAAGCTAGTGGTCTCTTTTAACATTAGACGTCGCTTGTTTTCGCTTTAAGCGAGTACAAGACATTTTTAGCAGATTTATAAAGGAAGGTCGGATACGTAATTTGGGTATTATGTAAGTACAAGTTGGTATACTACCTATCTGAAAATAAATATTTAATATTTGTTTTGTGTGTTTTAGATTTTTCATTAGGTACAATGTGTGTGTAGGTACCTAACCGATGCAGACCCAGTTATTAGCAGGATAATAATATACTATTATTTTTTTATTAAAAAGCTTTACGTAAATATAGGCTGATAATTTTACGTTAACGTATCGTTTAAAAAGCTTAAAAACAAGTTTTGAGTTTTCAAAAACAATTGACGCAGGTTGGACAATTAATAATAAACCTAAGCGCTATTATTACAAAAAAAAAAAAAACGTTCTTCTTTTTACATAGATTAAACCAACAAGGCAGTTTTTGTAAAAAAAAAAAACGTAACTCGGTTTGAAATACAGTTCTATATACAAAACCGATGCCGAGTGAGGGGACAGAGAGTGCACCAGTCGGTCTATTCTGCAAAAATCTCGCTGTGAAAACTTAGGTGAAGCGAGCTGTCATTCCGCCATATGCTAGGTAGGGACTGTCACACTATTGACAGCACATTTCACCTAAGGGTTCACGCCGTTCACGACGAGATTTGGAAAAACATCGACGTGAATGTATTTTTTCCGAAAAAATAGTTACCTAAATATGACAAAGCACTTAGACAACGTATTTACGTTAGGAAAGCAAAGACTTAAAAAAAAGTAGCAGTTACGTCGATGTTTCTCCAAATGAGCGATATTATGCTCCTGTGTAACACATTCTCTTCACCTAATCTCCTAATCACATACACTCAGCACTAATCATCCGAGGATAAACCCATAGTCACGATATACCTCAGTAAACAGATAACCCAATTTCGGCAAAGCGGCTTAACTCGCGGTTAACTTACGGTTACGGCGTCCCATACGCGTACAAATGCGAACATTTAAATGCATTGAATTGGCGTTGACACGTTAATCTACGGTTTAGTGTAAATAAGTGTTAAACGACGTAAGTGATGGTGCCATCCACCGTAACTAATTCGTGGGTTTTATGTGAAGAGGTTTTTTAATATTGTTGGGACAGAAGTGAAATCTCGTTTAAATAAAAGAATTATTTAATAATATAAAAACTAATCACATAAATTATAAAAAGAATTATCAACCAGAGTAAAATTACAGTCAAAGGAACAAAATCAGCACTAATCAAAATAAAGAAATCAACAAGAGAATAATGAGATACCAGAGGGGTAATTCTCGTAATTTTAAGAACGTTCACAGTCTGATCTCAGTCGCAATCTGTCAAAAATACCTCTAATGTCCCTACATTTTTGACAACTTTTTGACATTTGTTTGTCGCCGAGATGAGACTGCAACTAGATTTTGAACGTTTTAAATTACGAGAATTGGCCTTCAGATTACACCGAACGGCTGACGGATAGCGCTTCCACACGCAATGCTGTCAAAAACCATAGACCAACAAACAAAACCCAGAGAGCCTGACCCGCCATCTGCGGCAGCCTTCTTTCAGTGACCGCGTCCCCCGCGCTCCTGGGCTGGATAGTTTTAACGCGCTGGAATGCACTCTGTTGGATTCTGAGTGCTCGGCTCAACACCGACAGGTCAAAATCCAGTGCGCAATAAAATTCCGCCGCGATATTTTTACATCCGTGCGAACATGGCCTGATAGTAAACCTCTTTGAAAAGACGAATAAAACCATATGCACAAATGTAAAATCGCACTTAAATACGAAAGCATATTATTATTGACATTCAAGTTTTCTAGAAATACGTCTATGATTTCCACTTCAGTATCCCAGACGTATAAATTCCATTTCGAATACACTCAACGATTAGAAATGGCCTGGATATCTGCCAAAACCGAACAATGATTGTCTACAGGGCTACCTATATAAGCGATATCGGCTATCTGTATTAGATAGTTAGATGGAGAGAAAACTCTTTTTTGCATACCTACCAAATAAAGAACAAAACAATAATTTATGTAACGCTTTTTCGATTTATGTCAACAAACAAGGGCTCTCTACCACAAGGCAAACAAAGCCGAAAAAAACACGTTTTTTGAACTCCCTTTGACTAGAGAAAAGTTTGCCGACAGTGTAATTGGGAGTTGGCGCAGTTTCCTGATTACTCATTCAAAGGTTCAGCTGGTAACTGGCAGGCGAGGACAAACATTTAGATATATCGAAGACGCTATTGAATTTATAAATATAACATCCAAATTGAGAACCCCCCTCCTTATAAAGTTGAAAATCTATTAAAGACATTTGACAGATTGTAATAGCTTGATGTGCTGGCGTCTGTACAAACCGGTGTGGCTATAAACTATCATGTTTACGTTCGGTTACTGCGACAAATACCTTAAGTTATAGGTTAGTGACGGGGCCATGCGATCGTAACGATATCGACAGTTGATAAGCTCCGCGATTTTCTTCTTGTATCAAGAAGTTTCTAACAGAAGTCCTTTGAAAATAGGTTTAGTTTCGAATTTAGATATTAGTTTTTCGCGTGATATGTTTGAAATTATATAAATTGTAGCGGTTATAGTATATTAGAGTAAATTATTCGTAACCTTTAAAAAAATACTTTTCCCATTTTTAGGGTTCCGTACCTCAAAAGGAAAAACGGAGCCAGATAAAATCAAACTTCTAGGTCAACGCAATTAAAAGATACGGACGTTTATGTTCCATTTATGCCCCATATAATTATTTTGACACTCGCAAGGAAATCAAAACCTATAGGGTACTTCCTGTTGACCTAGAATCATGAAATTTGGCAAGAAGCAATGTCATGTAGCACAAGTATCTAAAGGAAAAAATACGAAAAGCGTAAATTTGTACGAAACCCTCGGTGCGCAAGTCCGACTCGCACTTGACCGGTTTTTTATAATAAATGACCAAAAATACCAAAAAATTTTGTAAAACAAAAGTAATATTTTTATCCTACAACAATTTATACTTAAAATACCATGAATGAATGTTTTAACCGTATAAACGACTTTATTCTTCGTTCACAATCGGGTAATTCTGCCTGAAACCTGTCTACTGTCAATTTGTTTCCCATTGTGTGGGAGGGTAGGTAATTTCCGGTCAAGTAGGTATGTATTACCAGCAATAATATCCGACCGCTTTTTTACCAGATATAATTTGTTCGCTCCTTTACAATTCAATGGGATGTATTATGTAAGTATTTGTTGTGGTACACATTTTTATATTGGTTAGGGCACTTTATTTTTGTACGGCTTTAGTCGCGGAATGAAAAGTTAAGTAGCTATTAAGTATATTTTTTTGTGGGAATGGAATGTAAGGTCTGACCGCGGCAGATTTGCCAAAGATGTAAACAACAATGGCCGCTCGAAATTGAATGAAATCGATAAACAAGAGTTTTTATTTTAAGTAATGTTAGTTTTCGTCTAAATCTCCGAGCTAACTAGACGAAAACAAACTTTAAATAAAATTGGTTATCCGGTTTGTTCCACAAATATACATGGTAGGTATATGGAAGTGATAACTAACCTCACAAATGTCACATAAAATATGCTTTTTCCTGCACTTGTTATACAGACTTCTTCAGGACGTTTTATCATTCATCTTTTGTTCAGTGGTTCGTATGGGTTCAATGGCGACATGTCAAAACATCGAGATATCTGTATTATATTCATGCACACATACAAACTTGGTATATAGCAATAATAATTATTTAAGAAACTATTTAATTACATAGCTGTAGTCAATATAATATCAACATAGACTTCTTGAAGACTGAAGACAACCTTTTGGTTTCGAACCTCGAAGAGTTTCCATTCCGTTCCATTAAAAACCAGTACTTTTACGGTAACTGTCAAATGAGATACTTTAAAAAAATGACTACACACTGATAAAAAAATCTTTTGAGGCAAAACCATGGCAAAACACATACTTTAAATTTTATATTTAGTATCTAAAATCACTACAAATCTTATTAATACCTATTTGGAAATCATGACACAGAGCTATATTCAAGTGAAATAATAAATAAAGTTTTATAAACATAATCCTTTCTTAACACCTTTTCTAAATGATGGTGAAAACCGCATGAAAATACATTGTGTAGTTTAGATGATCTAAGCGGTCACACAGACAGACACGAAAAGTAACTGTTTTATATACTTACTTAGTTTGTGATTTTTCGCGCCACCACGAAGACCATAAGCTCCACGCTACTACAATATTCACAGAAAAAATATCTTTTATTTTGATCTGAAAGATAACAACGACATGGAAAAATAGCTACATATTTCGTTCGGGAAAATAATAAATAAATAAAATATACATATTCTCATCGGTACGAAATCAGCCGAACCAATTGTTTGTGAAACTGTGGTCCCCAAGGTTTGTTATTAATACCTACAACGTTGGAATAATATTTGTACCTATAGTTTGTTACACTCAATGTGAATTGACGCCCGTAACGAAGGCCGAAACGACGGACTTCGTGCTTAGGGAGTAGACCCCAAGCTCCGCGCGTGACCTATGGGTCACGAAACGGTAGAAAATCAATTGTGTCTCATTAGCGGAGCTTAATGAGTTAATTGTGCTGGTTACTTGATTCTTATTATTAATTGAAAAAAATATATATAAGAACAGGTTTACATGCAAATATTTGCGGATCAGCGGGGCAATTGCGTAACACATTATCAATCGGAATCGGTTTCATTTTGACAGTTCAACAACATTCATTGCGTTATTTACGTGTTGAACAGACAAATTTTTCGAACTTATGAAGCAATGGATTAGCAATTTGCTTCAAAATGATTCAGATTCCGATTGATAGTGTGTTACGCAATTAGGTTGCAGGTCAAAATTAAAAATCTGTCTTGTCCAGCATATCTATTCACAACCGTTCAATACGCTCATGTGACGAATCGAAAACCAATGTTATCAAAAGTGTTCTATAAAGGCTGTTTACAAATCCAAAACCGGAAAATTTTGTCACTTTAAATCAAATAGAAGACCACCATTCTTCCGACAGCTATTTGCCGTCGGGGCAACGCAAATTAGTCATTGAAAATGTGTCATTGTCGATTCGTCAAGCTGTCGTATGTTTGTAATAGCTATGCTGGAATGGCGACAGCATATCGGCAAGCTTTGCGTGAGACCCCCCCGGCTGCATAAGCCGACGACCGTAAAAAAGTGACTGGGAAATGTGATGGGACAGCTTGGGGAAAAAAGAGTAACCTAGATAAAGGATAAGACAGAGATTAAAACAAAAGAAGAACTAGCAGGGATTCAGGGGGGTGGAGGGGGGTTCAGGGGGTCAGACCGGAATAACTCGTATAATATAAATAGATTTATTTAAATCGACATTAGTCCAGCAGCAGCTAGTGGTCTGCGAGTTGAGTTGAGTTGAAGTTTTAGGCGTGACGTACCCAAAAAGCATATCTTTACTTCATTAGGCTAAATAAACATATCCGACTGTAACTGAATTGATAAGTCATAATTAAATGAAATAGTACCTACATTATGATACGTCTGACTTAAGTAGATAGACGCTTTTCTGTGTAAAAATGGTCACAGAAAAGCGTAACGTACAGACGCCAGCACATCAAGCTACTACAATCTGTCGAATTTTTTTAATAGATTTTCAACTTTATCGCTAAAACATATGTTTCAAAGTTGATTGGGAAAATTTGACAGTTTCGGGTAGCTTGATGTGCTGGCGTCTGTACCTATTGCGAAATAACGAAATACCTATGTGATTCGATTCTATGTATTAAGCAAAGCCATTGACGAAAATTTACCTGCATGGTTATTGTATGCTGGATTGAATATGAATAACGTAAGGTAAATAATAACGTAAGGTGCCAACACAAGTAAATAATTATTTTATCCTTATCACGGATAATTTCTTGCGTACCATTTCCATTTTCATGCATAGAGGATAGAAAAAGTTCAAGGAAAATTCGACAAATTGACCGCTATTCCGGATAGATTGTCTAACAGATAAAGACGTTGGGTACAATCCTGTAATCCGATTATTCCGGCCAACCCAAATAGATTATTTTTGTATGTATGTATGTCGACTTCACCACGACTTAAACTTCTGAACCGATTTGAAGAATATTATGTAAAGATATTTTTTTTTGGGTTGGTATGTGTCTCTTGTGGTTCTGGCTTTTTGACAGTAAATTTTGGAAATATATTATACAAAATTGAATGGAAAGTGATTTCTTTTTTATTAATTTCTGCTCCATATTCTATTGTTTCATGCTTTTATTCATACATTATGGAGATATGTTGATTTCTACTTATAATAGCCATAGGTTCCTACTCACCTTGAGGGGCTTGTGGCTAAGTAATAACAGTCGCACGGGTCGATCGATCAGGTTAAGTTATGCTTGCCGCGGTTGATCCGTGGATGGGTGACCATCTTCACATACCGAGACCGCTTCGTGCCTCGGACATCACGTTAAACCATTGGTCCCGGCTGTCATTCGTGGATCTTTGACAGTCGTTACGGGTCGTCAGTAGCTCGAAAGTCTGACAACCAGTCTTACCAAGGGGTATCGTATTACCCAGTAACTGGGTTGTAGAGGTCAGAGGAGCAATTCTCGTAATTTTAAGAACATTCACAGTCTGATCTCAGTCTCAATCTGTCAAAAAATACCTCTAATTTCCCTACACTTTGACAAGTTTTCGACATTTGTTTGTCGCCGAGATGAGACTGCGACTAGATTTCGAACGTTTTAAATTACGAGAATTGGCCTTCAGATAGGCAGTCGCTCCAAGTAAAATACTGGTTATTCAGCTGAATCCGGTTACCGATATGAATACCGAAACTGAAGTGAACGTCTGGTGCACTGGATAGCTCCCCTACCACCTTGTTGACTGGCTCATATTTCTATCACAGCATGATAATTATTCTTATTCTAATACGGTGTAAGGGACATCCTAACGAAGACTATAAATAAAGATTCGGTACACGATTCTATGCTTTGTTAAAATTTTTCGTCCGTTTTGATCAATGATGAATATTTCACATACATTTTGATCATGTAGATATTGCTCTTTTATACTGCCTGTTTTCTTTTTTAAATCGACTACATATTTCTACGCTGGAGAGTTTAAAATCATGTACTTACCGAATCCGTAGTTCAAGTTCTCGTTATTTTTACAACGTGTATAGTTTGGGAAAGAGAAATCTGTAAAGGCAATCCTCTAAACCAGGGATGGGCAGCCTTTGGAAAGTGGCGGGCCAAACCACTAATGATCACTAATGAAGTCACGGGCCATAGGCACCTACATAAGAAGTATATAATAGACGAGTGAGTTGCGATAAAATTGTGACTCACAGCATTTTGTTATACATTACTTGAAGACACCGTAATCTTATATGAAAAAGTGCGCAAATCAAACTGCGGACAACTTCAATCTAACATGAAAGTATCATCTATTATATTATGTTTTTTCGCATTAGATTTGAATCTGCCTGAAATAATCTTTCTGAAAGGTCTTTCTTTCTTATTGGCGTGAACTGAGAATGAATATCCTTTTTTCACGCGAGATTTGAAAATATTTTACGGGCCGGATCAAAAGCCGGATCGGGCCGGGCGTTGCCCATATATGCTCTAAGCCGTAAAATTGTATACAGTTGTGAAGGAAAATTAACTTGAAAATAAATTGATTTGTGATCTTCGTGCATTATGTTGTCATCTGCGTAGAAGATTAGCAGCTACTTACCATCATCGTCTTGATACTCGATGTTTTCAATCAGTTGGTTGAACGAGGTTGTCTGATGCATGTGTCAATTATGATTTCGCCTTGAGCTGTTTATATTGTGAGGGTCTTGCTAGCTCTTAGACCGATCATGTTCAGCAATGCCTGAGTCCCAAGGGACAGACTAACTGTCTAGTTTGGACCTCACTATCAAATAATATAAGAAGTTAAATTATGTCATGATACTACTTTGAAGCTTAATCCAGTGCGGCTAAATAATATTCTTACTTGCTTATTCTAAATATTGCCAAGGGAGGCTGTATGTTAATTTAGGGTCTGCTTCTAAAAGTAAATTTAAAAATATGCGGCTTATAAACATTTTATGAAGACTAGCTCAACGAGAATTTCAGCTTTAGGAGTTTAGAACTTTTTAATAAAAACCGGCTTTTCAGGGTTTCTGCCTGTTATGATACCCAAGAGAACGAATGAAGCTGTTTTTTTTTGTAGGAACAACATGGTAACTACTATACCATTTTTTTTGGCCTCGATGTTTTTAAGGCTAGGGAAAAGTTTGCTATAGAACGCAGCACGACTAGACAGGCTGGAGGGACATCGACGCGCAAACTGTTACCTTGGATTCAGCACATGATACTGAAAGCGCAGTGTTGAAAATTTTCGTAGGGTATAAAAAAAAACAGATTTTCCATAGGTACATTTTTACCGCGTAGGTTTTGCACTTTTCTTTGAAACAGCAATTTTTTTTTTATAATCGACGAAAAATTCCAGCACTAGCCTTTAAATTTGCCAAAGATTGATGATGACTGATTGATGTTGTTTACATCTTTGGCAAATTTAGAAACGCCGGACCTTAGAATCAAGTTCTGAATTCATGGTTTAGTTTGCGCGTCGATGTCGCTGCTACCCTTTATATCAGAATAGTATAAGCATAGCATAATCAGTCTATAACGTTCCCACAGGTACGACACAGGCCTCCTCTCTGTGAGATAGAGCGGGCCATAATCTACGTCGCGGGCCCAGTGCGGGTTGGCGGATGTCACTATCTTCTAAATCAAAATGTATAGTTGCGAAAAAGATTATGTTGATGTGTTGTGTCGGTTTATAGGGTGGAGGTGACATATAAGGCATAGATATCTTTCGGCCTTGACTCTATAATGTCCTGGTTTTTTATTAGTGCTTTATGTGCACTAAAAATTTTGATCAGACTGTGCTTGAAAGAAAGAAAAAGTATTACCTCGACTCGTACCTATAGGAAGATCACAAACTAAAGTAAACACAGTAAAGAAATCGATTCGACTTCTTTTCACAGAAACTAACGCAGGTAATAACAATACTGCATTTTTTTTTTGGCTTGTCACATAGCTTGTTCCGTTTAAACAACATTTAATTATGTACAAAGTTACCGCGTTTGCTGAAAGTCATTAAAATGTATTGTAACTCTAGTCCGTAAACAGTAACGTTTAGTAACAGAGGGCCTAGCACGAACTCGCGAAATAAATTCGAACGATTTTAAAATTTAAAATACTCATAATCAGCCCATAATTTTCCCACCGCTGGGACACTTATTTCATCACCACTGCTCTCAAAACGGTGAAGGAAAACATCGTGAGGAAACCGGCATGTCCTAGAACCAAAAATTCGAAGACATGTGACATCTACCAACCCGCACTGGGCCCGCGTGGTGGATTACGGCCCACTCCCTCTCGCCGAGAGGAGGCCTGTGTCCCAGCAGTGGGAACATTATAGGCTGATTATGTATGTTATGGGACACAGGACTCCTCTCTTCCAGAGGGAGTGGACTTTTGACTATTTCAGTCATTATGGGTAAGGTCGCAAACGATCATACCGAAACCAA
This sequence comes from Hydraecia micacea, assembly GCA_914767645.1. NCBI lineage: Eukaryota > Metazoa > Arthropoda > Insecta > Lepidoptera > Noctuidae > Hydraecia > Hydraecia micacea. The sequence continues at coordinate 6,791,039 of OU611798.1, forward strand.
CGACTCTGAAGATCACTTTATTTTTGGTCCATTTTCGAAATATAAGTGGTCTTCTGATCACGGGGCTCATATATAAATATATTTTCAGTATTCTCTCATCATGTCGCACTTACTCAGCTATAAACTTTTCGCCCTGTTTATGCTTGCTCAAAAACCCTCTGGGCTCTATACTCTAATTGTGCTTGTCGCAAAAATTCAAACCAAGCTATAGGATTCTATTTTCGATTAAAAAAAACAACCGACTTCAAAAAAAAAAACTACAAAGTAATAACTTTAAATATAAAAAAATAACTTTAATTTCGGAAGTCGGTGTCGTTGGTTCCGCATTTTCGTTTTTTGACACCGACTTCCGAAATTAAAGTTATTTATCACTTTGTAGTTTTTTTTTTGAAGTCTGTTGTTTTTTTTGTAAAAAAGTTTTTATTTTTCACTTTTTAGTTGTACCTACTCCACACAAATTCAAATAACACTAGTGCATTGAAGAATTGAAGACACCGACTAGAATAATCATCAAAATTCGCATAGAAATGCCGGAGACGCATGCATATAACATCGTACATAAGAATAATTACATAATGTATCATATACCTTCCTGAAAGTATGTAGATCACATTAGTGAAAGAATTATCAAAATTGGTTCATTAGTTTTTGAGAAAATCGCGGACATACAAACATACATACATACGGGTCGAATACAGAACCTCCTTTTATGAAGTCGGTTAAAAAATCGCTCGAATTTACCTACCGTTTGCTCCGCGTCTTCGTGCTAGGCAAGGTGTAACATAGAAACGCAAACGTAATGCTGAATCGACTAGTCTCATCGACGGCGACCCAGTCGTACGTAAATATTGATTGTAAACACTGAACAGACGGTGGTATCCGCCTATGGATGTGTTGTTATCTACGTATCTACTGTTTATTATTTGAATTAAATATACGGGGCTTTACGATGAACAATCACGAAGAAGATGATAAAGCTGTGATTGGTCTGCCAATCTCTAAAAAACATAGGTACCTAATCTCAAATTAATGCAACATTTGATCATAATAATTTTGTATAAGTACTCATTCGGCGTATCCGGCGTGTTTCGGCGTTGGAAGGCCTCTCACAAGGTGGACCAACGACCTTGTGTAGGCCGCAGGAACTCATTGGATGCGAGAAGCAAAGAACCGGTCGAAGTGGAGGTGCTTGGGGGAGGCCTACGTCCAGCAGTGGACGTCTGTCGGCTGAAATGATGACGATGACGCATTCGTTTAGCCTGTATACGAATTTCTCCTGACCAGTTTAAATAGCGAAAAGAATATCAAGTATTTTTTGTGTTTTGATAACCTGTCCTGTCCCACTGCTGGGCAAAGGTTTCCCCATACTTTTCCAATTTTCTTTATTTTGTCTCTTTTCCGGCCAATCAGTCAGGAACGAGTCCAATTCCTAATCCATTTATGATATCGTGTATAAAGGGCATAAAAACCATTCAAAACGCAGCATAACCCTCCGTATGTTTCCAGAACATTAAACACAGTGAGCACGGTGACACGATAGTTCGGTTTGAGGTAAGAAATAACATTTTCTAGTCGTTGGCTCGATATGTTCGAGGCGAGCGACGGTCGTACCGGAGAGAAAATATTGCTCCATCGTATGTAGCTCTGTTACTGTATGTAGGACTGTGAACGAGTCGTGGATCGAGTGCTTTTAAATGGATATTTTATTGAAGAATGAAGGAGGGCCAATATTTTTGTAAGTGATGCGTTGGATTATAGGTAATTCTTTGGATTAATTGGGACGCTTTGTGCCTTATGTGTACTCTATGCTTTTTTCCACAAGTACAGTCTTAATTTGAGTTAGATAATTTTGTCGAAACCAAGCTCTAAGATCTAAAGTAGAAGTTATACGAATCTATGATATTTCATGATTTTATTTATATAATTAACAAATAAATCAACGTTATTATTTATGTTGATTTATTTGTTAATTACTTATTATCTAAACATATACACACAACCCACATAGGTACATATTATTATACCTACCTATATGATATTATAAATTGACAGTCATCGGCGCCCACGCCTTTTAGAGCACGGTTACACGCTCATTCTGGCGTCAGTCTGGTCCATCATTCTGGTCAGAATGATCGGAGAATGATCGTGTAACCCACGGATTGACACCAGACTGATGAAAATTAAATAATTTTGAACCGTGAAAATTATCCATCATTCTGGCGTCATTCAAGTCAATCCAGAATGATGGACCAGAATGACGCCAGAATGAGCGTGTAACCTTGCTCTTACAATCACGCTTTGTAAAATCTCACCCTGAAAATTTTCATGAAGTGAGCTGTCAATAGTTCCAATCCCTAGCATCAGGTGGAGTGACAGCTCACGTCACCTAAGCTTTTACGGTGAGATTTTTACAGAATAGACCGGCTGTAATGTAGTTAGGTTAGGATAAGTTACGAAATCGTTGATCACTTTTGGACTTAGTCTTATAGAGGTATGAGGAACAGGGTGTAAAGTTTTCTCATACTCTAGGGTAAAGGCGGGATAGATGCCCCAGTGGGATAGTTGCCTCATTTTCAAAAAACCTAACTTCCCAAACTCGCGACTAAGAAATAATAGTTGAACTAAGAGCCGCAGGCACCCCGCACCTCAGTTAGCCACGGGCCGTCGTGCGGTGAGGACTTGTTTCGCTCGTGTGTGCATTCATCTCCGCGGCGAACTTTACAAACACGTCAAAGTTTTAAAGGTTAGTATTTGCTGTTGTATAACTTTATAAGTAGTCATTAATTCCGTTATATTATTTATTACGTCAATAAACTGATTCATCAAGTATGCATCTAGATGTAAATAGTTGCTCTTTTGTTTTTTATTTATTAAAAAAAATACTTGGGCATCTATCCCTATCAAAAAGGATAGTTGCCCTGATTTTTCGAGGTATAGGTGCCCCTAGGGGCATCTATCCCTCCATACACCGTGTATACCCATAGGTATGTGGTTTTAGGGTATATTTTGAACACATTTTTGTGTTCTGTTATATTTTTCATGTGTATAAATATATTTGTATTTGGACTTTTTAGTGATTGTAGCAGAAACATGCCACGAAAATCTAAAAGAAAGGAAGGAGTTCGAGCTCGAATATGTTCTTGGACTACAGAATAATTGCAGTCAGCTTTCGACGAAATGGATAGAAATACCATGGGGATAAACGAAATATCCCGACAGTTATGGTTATTTTATTTGATCTCAAACTATGTAGAATTATATGCTAACGATGACAATTGAAAAAAAAATAAAAACTGCAAAATGCTTTTCATTATTAGGCCCATGTTTCTTGAAAACAATTTCTGTTTTAGGAGTAGCTTTTTACTGCTAAAACACCAATTGTCCTCAAAACCTCATAAAGGTTTGGTTGAGTTTTTCGCTTATACAGTATGAAGGGCATCTATCCTTCTTAGTATTTTCATGGTGGGGCAACTATCCATACGGGTAGGCATCTATCCCCAAAAAAGGAGTTCCACAAAAACCAAAAATTTGCAAAATCTGTAATTTGTAGGGCCAAAAATACAAATCACAGTTAAACATAAAGGATTAAACTAGCTAAATTCATAGACATTATTTACATAAAATTGTTTTTTTTTTAATTAGGAGGATATTTCAAAAAGTGGGGCATCTATCCCGCCTTTACCCTATAGAAAAGGGAGGATCCTCCGACCAGACGGGTGTTGTGCCTGGCGGGCAATTGCCAGATGATTCATGTTGGGCCGTTGTATCTATGCTAGTTGCGCGGTAAACTCTGCTTGCGAGATGCAGGATTTGCGTGACGTCAGTATGACGCGTTGTTCGCATGTGGCTTTGTAGATACCGCTACAGTCTTATTAAACTCGTTACTTCTCAATTGAAGTAATTTGTCATATTTTTAACGTCACCATTTGCATCATACAGGGTGGCAAGGACGTACATGATTTTGAAGCAACCTCTTTGATAATTGAAAGTAGTCGATGATTTTTTTTATTTTTTTTTTATTTGAAAAAAAAAATGCTGTTCCATACATTTTGACTGCGTAGTGGGTCTAGAATAATATATGCTGAAGTCATTGTAACAGTTTGCACGTCTATGTTACTTCCATCCTGTATAATATGACAAAGTTCTAAATGGTTAAGGTTTTCCTAAGTCGACCGAACAGTATTCAAATATAAATACGTCAGCTCATCTCTCTCAAGCTTCGTAGGATGCCACTGAGGGATTAAGTCAGGTAGACAGACAATAATATCCACCTGACTGACGTTTCTAATCCCTTAAGTATGGCCACAGAACACGAAAACACCGCGCTAGCAGCGTCTAGAAACGGTAGGACTAAACGAAGTCGTGGCATTGCTTTCAGTGCCACAAATTTTATTATTACTGCCATCACGGTACAGTGAGAGCCACAGAGCAAGGAGATGCCTCGGCGGCCTCTGGACTCAAGGCACTTTTCCCTTCAATTGAGCGGAAGACATCTGTCACGGACTGCCTTCAAAGCCGTCAGTTTCTGTACATCATTTGTGTCGTACAGTCGGACTTTTGCAACAAAGATTGATCCATTCAATTAACATTCAGTTCAAAATCATTGGCGTTTTATTTTACCATTTTTATCTATGTAAATAACAATGGTAACATAAAACGCGAAAAATATGGCGGAAATGCATGCTTCCGCCATTTCATAGGTATTTTGATTCCTTTGTTGAAAAAAATGTGGGGGCAAGAATCAATAAAAATGTTGAAGGCGGTTTTGACTGCCTCATCGAAATTGAATTTATTCTCTAGCAAGAAATTGTCCAAATTTCAGAAAAAAAGTGGTACCCTGTTGGAACAAGATCTGGGGAGTATGGTGAGTGTCGGAGACATTCCAATCGATCGAAGTGGCCAGTTCCAAAAACCGCCAAGCGGCCGCCTGTTTTGCAAATAATGCTGTATTAATATTAGTAAACGTTATTCCAAATTAAAACATGAATTTATTAAAAAAAAAATTAAGAGTAAAATATGAAACAAAAATATATTTTCTTGTTTCAATCTTTCTGGACTGGTAAACGTATTGCGCTCATAACTACTATTGCGTTCGGCTTCAGTTTAGGTAGAATTTCAGCGAACCACTCCTCAAAACTCCTCTGCGACATGACATGACAACAACATGACATCGATATGTTTTTTGGGAGTAAAAGTTTTATATTTTTTTAGTATGATTAAAAAACGATCAAAATTGGCCTGTCTTCGTATTTTTTTTTATAATCGAGTAAAGTAATTGTGATCATGCTTTGAAGCATAAATAATCAAGGCTGTGAATGAAACTACCTACAACATATATATGTTCTTTGTATTGATTGGATAAAAATACAATCAAATTTTGATTGTTTACAGTTAAATCAAAATTGGTCAATTATTAGGAATATCCTGACGTAAAATGATGTTTCATTGCGTTTTAATCACATCACTATTAGAGATAGTGTAGCGACATTTTTTAACGAAATGACAGTCTGAAGTGTCATTTTACTTTTTTTTCTGAGGGGCCCGTGGCTTTATAATAACAGCCGCACAGGTCGAGCTACGCTTGCCGTGGTTGGTCTGTGGATGGGTGACCATCTTTACATACCGAGACCCCTTCACTCCGTGCCTCGGAAAGCGCGTTAAGCCGTTAGTCCCGCCTGTTATTCGTGGATCTATGACAGTCGTTACGGGTGGTCAGAAGCCTGAAAGTCTGAAAACCAGTCTTACCAAGGAGTATCTTAATACCCAGTAACTGGGTTGTGGAGGTCAGATAGGCAGTCGCTCCATGTAAAACACTGGTATTCAGCTGCATCCGGTTAGACTGGAAGCCGACCCCTACATAGTTGGGAAATGCTAGGCAGATGATGAAGTGTCATTTTACTGCAGGTATTTAAAAGTCCCACTTTATTGCGAGTAAACGGTAACACGCTTTGTTTCTATGGAAAGTTCCGACAATACAGCGACGGAGTCGTCTCTGTACTCAGTGGGGCCAGTTCTAGTCGTCTTTTCTAATCTTTGTTTTTTTTCTCTCACCATTTTTGATATTTTTTTTAATGCCTGTATTGTGTCTTTTGTTGCACTGAATAAACGGTTTATCTATCTATCTATCTTTTCAAAAATAAGTCTACAGATTGTATAATTTTGACGTTCAAAAGTGCCTTTTGTTTGCCTATCCTACTATAATATTATAAACGCGAAAGGTTGTCAGGATGGATGGATATTTGTTACTCTTTCGCGCAAAAATTGCTGAACAGATTTGGATGAAATTTGGCACACAGATAGTTTATAATCAGGATTGACACTGTAGTATCTGTGAGTGAAAGAGAAGGAAGCATTATGTCGTCTCTAGCGCACGTGCGGTCGTAAAGCAGCGAGTCAGCTGTGAGCGGCGGGAGTGAGAGGGCACGCGCGTCTAAGAGCCGATAATATAGGGGAATATACCACATTTTGGCGACGAGGATTAACAGGACTACTGTGAGTTATTACTATTACATAAAAAAAAAAAAAATTAAAAAAAATGTAACTACGGTGTTTTGAGATTTGAGACTAAGATTGCTCAAACTAAACTCACAGTACAAATTACGGTGAGGCCCCGTGAAGTAAACATTCTATTCGTGTAATTATCATATTTATCTAGTTACCTATGATGTGAGACGAGCGCGTTGTTTTGCTGGTGCTGTAGATTATTATTATCAAGCGGGACGGTTGTTTACATTTCCCATTGCTAACTAAAATAAAAGAACCCCCATGGGAGCGCATGGGACTTCCAGTTTTCCCGGGGTAGCTCGTGTCCGGGTGGGAGGTCTTCGGCGGGTGGAGCAAGCGGTTTGGGTGGGGAGCCACTGTCTCGCCGCAGCTTCAGTCTTTCTTGTGATGGTTCGCCAGTGAGTGGAACGACATACTTAAAAACTTAACTTTCGGCTTTTCAGCCTTTGTGGCAAGGATGTATGAATGATGCCGGTAGGCCATGTATCAGTCACACACAGTCATCACAGTGGTGATGAGCAAGTCTACATTATGGGAAGCACGTGAGTAGGGGTTTTCTATCGGCCGTAGTAAAGTAGTGTGTAGTCACAGGGTGATGCACACAGATCTATCCGCTGGATGTGTGAGAGCAATGCGATTCCTGGTCGGCCGGAGAGCCGTGGTGTTAGAGTGATTTACTCGTGTGTGTTTTTCTCGGTGTCTAAGGCTCTTAGTGAAAAAGATGGTTGTTAATGTGAATAACGATGGTACATGGCTCTGGTTGATGATTTTCGCTATGATTAGTTAGTCAAAGTTTGTTTAGTTAAGTTAGAAGTATTGTAAAAAAAAAAAAAAAACAAAGATCTCCTGTACGAATAATCGCTGATCAAGGACGGTGCTTTTCGAGCAAATAATTTCGCAACTTCTGCCAAGGTTAAAGTATCAATCTACACCTTATTGCGACTATTTCATTTCGTGCGAATGGTCAAGTGGAAAGGATAATGAGTGTCCTCAAGTAAATGTTAATTGCGATAGAGACTGATAAAGATCGGTCGTGGCAAGACTCGCTAGGAGAGGTACAGCTAGCTCTAAATTGTACGATTAATCGCGTTACCAAAGCTAGTCCATTAGAACTTTTGATAAGTAAGGTAGCACGTCCACTTGATTATAAGGCTAACGGCGACAAATGACGACATTATAGACCTTGATGACGTTAGGAGATTAGTATCCGAAGGCATTGAAAAGTCTGCCCGTTATAATAAAAGTCATTTTGATAGTACAAAGGCAAACGTGAATTAATAATAACAATAATCTAAAAAAAAAAAAAAAAAAAAAAAAACAGAATTGGTTCTTAGTGAATTCATGTTTATAGAGAACGACGAGCGTAACCAAACTAAGCTTGACGTGAAGTATAGAGGGTCATTTCAAATAGTTGAAGTGTTAGATGGCGACCGGAATGTTTTAAAATCTTTAGTTAACAAGCGTACATGCAAATATGCTCCATGACCGTGTTTGGGAGATGCCCGAGGGCCAAGTACCAATTGAGATTGTAGACTTGTAGATGACGAGTTGGCATCACTTTAGTTTGTGTACTCAGGTTCTCTGTTCATTGAGTCGGAGACCGTACCAGAGTATCGTAGCCATTGCCCGTTAGAAATCGGAATCTACTTGCTAGACTGTGGGTACGTGGCACGCGATAGCTCTGGTAAATATGGTCGGGTCTAGCCTTGAAGCCAAGACCGTTGAGTCAAGACGACTCGGCATTCCTCCGGGATGTGCGTATGTGACAAATGTGTGGGAGCTATGTTATAGCCGTGATTGTTGACCGTGGATGAGAGACCTGAGGTTTTGTTTTCTTTGATTAGTGTGGAATTATTGTACTTGGTCTCGGTAATCTCGTAACTAGATAGTTCCAATTTTTAGATTAGCCTAATTTTTGGTTTCTAATTTGAATGCTTATTGCAAATTGATCGAGAAATAAAACAGACTTTAAAGAGTCGAGTCCCTCGGGATTCGGTCGTGGTCCACCTGTTTACCTTTTAATTATCTCATCAGTCTTCATATGGGAGGTTGCGACAAATGCCAGAAAATCAGAATATAAATGACGAAATTGAGGTTGAGCAAAGTAGTAGTAGTAACAATTAGGAGAGTATTTAAGTTTGCATGATGATTGGACCGTACCAGAGGTTGTCGTGTAGCCTTAGCTCAATAAAAATCGGCGTCTACTACTTTAGTAGTCCGTGAGTACGCGGTAAGGAGTCAACTCTGGCGGAGGTCGGGTTTCAGTGAAAACCATAGAGTCCAGGAGAGACTCGGCGCTCCCATGGGGGTTCGCATAAAGGAAAGATGAATAACTGGAGGTTATTGAGCTACGCGTAACCAGAGATCACATGCAGAGCTTAAGTGTGTTGATTAATTTGGTTGTCTTTTGTGAGATAGCGCGATAAATGTGTAGTCAGTTGTACTTTGAATTTCTTGATTATTGATAAGATTTTAATTTTCCTCTAATTTGTTATTGAAAACAAAATTAATAAAATAAGGAAGGGATGTAGTATCTGTGAGTGAAAGAGAAGGAAGCATTATGTCGTCTCTAGCGCACGTGCGGTCGTAAAGCAGCGAGTCAGCTGTGAGCGGCGGGAGTGAGAGGGCACGCGCGTCTAAGAGCCGATAATATAGGGGAATATACCACAGACACATAGGATACTTTATAACCCGATATTCCCACGGGATCGAGACTTATGCGCGTGAAACCGTGGGGCGCAGCTAGTTTGAAATAAATGATTTGACTTTGACTTAACCTTTTGAAAATATAATATCTATGTATATCGAATACTAAAAATAACAAAATTAAATCCTAACTTAACTAAAACTATACAGAAACTAAAATATAACTTTGACTTTATATTTAAAGTAGCTGTGCTTGGATAAGATAAAACATCTATGAATTAAAATTTAAAATCACGTAAATTGGACAAGTGGTGTGAAATCTCTTGACAATATCCCTAAATCTCTCTATACGAAAACTTAAAGATTCGTTACAAAAAAACGTGTCTCCTAACAAAACATCAAAAACAAACTTGTATTTAAAATTATCTGAAAACTATTCTTATAACTCATAAACTTATCCTTCCATTCAATATAACCCAAAACTGTCTCCACTGATTTTTTATATGACTTAAAGTCCCAACTTCCAATACATTTGTTCCCAAATGAACAGTAGAACATTTTTTCCCTTCTCAAGGGTACAAGGAAAATTGACGCGTTTTTGCCCATTCGGGACACTAATAGAAAATTGGGGTAGATCCAACAGTAGGCGGATGAAACGCGGGTTTTTATGGTCAATTTCATCACAAAAACTTGTAAGCGTCGTATAATGAACGCGTTTACCCTATTTTGCAGCATTTGGGTCTTGGTTAAGAAATATTGATTCCTGAATGGGTCATTTTGGTTCTCTTGTAATTTTGTTGTGTTATTGTTTTGCTTTATTATTGAAACAAAATATCTTGTCCTTCAGTTTTGTTGACACTACGAAAATCAACCTTACTGCCCCGATTTAGAGGCGCTGTTAATGTCCAATTGTTCCCACTGATGTGCGGTTTACTGTACACGCAATCGTTTTTTGTTTCTCAAAATGGTGAAGGAAAACATCATGAGAAAACCGGCATGTCCTAGAACCAAAAAATCGAAGATATGTGACATTTACCAACCAGCAATGGCCCGCATGGTAGATTACAGCCCATTCCCTCTCGAAGAGACGAGGCCTGTGACCCAGCAGTGGGAACATTATAGACTGATTATGCTAATCGTTTTTTTTTTACTTTTTAATGTCACTGTGTGAAGTCTGACAACCAGTCTTACCAAGGGGTATCGTATTACCCAGTAACTGGGTTGTAGAGGTGAGATAGGCAGTCGTTCCATGTAAAATACTGGTATTCAGCTGCATCCGGTTAGACTGGAAGCCGACCCCAACATAGTTGGGAAAAGGCTAGGCAGATGATGAATGTCACTGTGTGAAGTCCGGAAATCTTCAGAACAATATAACTTCATAAGCACCTACCAGCTAGAATCAATGATATATAAACTCGCCATTGGCTAGAATATCAGAAAATATAATTTCTCAGAATACTATTAGTATATTTTTTTAAAACAGGAATATTTCACAGCATGACGTAATCAGGACAGGCCATTTACTTTATGTTTGAAATACGAACAAAAATGACATGTGACATGCAGGCCGCTTGCGACCCTTTGTGGGTTTATAGCCCCGAGGTTGTTACTGGCCATGTATAAAATGTTCTGTATAGAAAAGGCAAAAGATGAGTTTGTTTTATTTTGTTTGGAGGATTTGGAAACGAATGATTTATTTTTTTATTCTTTTTATTTTTGTAGTTTTTACATAAATAAATTAAAGTGTACAAATATTAATGTTATTGATTGCTGCAAATTATTTTTAATTACACTGGGAGAACCATGCAAACAAAATGTTTTGGGAACAGTTTCATTATACGTAAGGCTATATAATAAGCAGTGGGATTCCCTGCCGGAGGTAGTTTGATAAGTCTGTAACCTGGGAGATTTTAAGGCGAGAGTGAATAGGCTACATTAAGCGTGCTCCATCGTCGACCACATCATCACTTTAAAGTGAGATAATGGTCGAACGTGAAAAATCTCATTTTAAATATGTAACGACACAGGTTAGCCTCGGAAGTAGTCATCGTATTAGTGATTATGCAGTTTCAATATCATCAGGATTGTACTGGAATAATAGCCATATATAATTTGTCATCAGAAGACCGCCGCCACCACAGACTAAGAAGAGAAGTGGACGCCACGCAACCATCGATGCGACGCTTCTATCGATGCAACCATCGATGCGTCGCGACGCTCTACTAGACTGTCACCAGCCAGTGTCACTCTTAACCAACCTCCTTGGTGGTTTCAGAAACTTCGTAAATTGAGAACTTCCTCCTTTTTTGAAGTCGGTTAAAACTAGAGGGCGCCACTTACTGCGTTGCAGTTATGCTTACAAGAGTTGCAGTGGTTGGGAATAGCGTAGTGAATTTTTCGCTGAAAACATTTTAGATGTTCTTTTTTTCATATTCTACGAGAATGAACAAAGCCAACACATGGCTACGAGCTTACAACAATAAGCTGCGCGAATCCTATCTGTATGTAAACTAAATGGAAATGGCTTGTAATATCCCCATTCACCGCTGAGCCGACAACCCGTTAATACCTAATGCACTGTTATCTGCTAATCCCATACGTTTTGATGCATATAGGTACCTAGCAAATATTACCTACGCTGCAATACACACTATGAATTGATTGCTAGCTAATTCCCTTCTATTTACTAATTCGCGGATGAATGATTTTATGCTCAATGCTCATTCGACATACGTCAAAATATGTTGAGCTATTTTTTAGGGTTTCGTACCAAAAGTGTCACTTGTTAGGTTTAAAATCTCACTCACTTTTAGAAAACAAGACTTGCACTCTCTGAAATTGTCTATGCAGTTTCAGTTAGTAGTAAATATGATGATTTGTGTTTGTTTATGGATCGAGAGCCCTATGCACTGCGATACCATAACACGAAGGGCATTAATTTGAAATAATGTCTTAAGGTGCTACTAGTCGATATTTTTTCCAAACTTTTCGGAGAGTATTACTCGACTGTTTGACATTCTACATCCAAAGTTAAACATGATATCGTATCGTTTTGTCTTGTTATTACCTAATTGGGTCTGTACGGAAACAGTATAGTAAAATAAAAAGCCATTAAATGTTATGAGCCGACAAAGATTAAAGATTAAAGATAGATAGATTTTTTTTAGATTAAAGATTTACTGTAATGTTTTTTCTGATGTACAATAAAGTATTTATAAATAAATAAATAATAATATAAAGATTCGTTTTTCTTGGTAATTTTAACGTAACTTTGGGTGTAAATAAGTAATAATAAAAGTTTTGAGTTTGAAAGTGCGTGGCTTTATAAAAATAGTGAATACCAAAGAAACGATGGTGGTGGTTATGGTTTATTTAAATCTTTATTTGGCGAAATTTTAAATGTTTGACATTTATTTAGAGAAAATTTAACTAACTATTAAACTATAATAATATAAAAAAATAAGTAAAATAATCATAGGGCAATATCTAGGGCCATCGACAAAAAAAATAGTAACTATTTACACTAGATACTAAATTAAATGACTAACTAACTAACTTACTATACAAATAAATACAAAAACAAACGATAGATAGGTATTATTTAAAATATAATACTCGTACTTATCTGCGTCGGTGCCTCTTAAGATGGAGGCTAAAAGAGATGTATGGAAGAGATAAATTCAGATGACGATTGATTGATTGATTGTGATGATGATGATTGATTGATTGTGATGATGATGATGATTGAGTTGTGATCAATTGATTGATTGATTGGAGTGATTGATTTTTTGGAAATGGCTGGACCGATTTTGACGGGACTTTCACTGGCAGATAGCTGGGCTAATTCTCGTAATTTTAAGATCGTTCACAGTCTGATCTCAGTCTCAATCTGTCAAAAATACCTCTAATTTCCCTACATTTTGACAAGTTGTTGACACTTGTTTGTCGCCGAGATGAGACTGCGACTAGATTTTGAACGTTTTAAATTACGAGAATTATTGGCCTTCTGATGTTATAAGGAGTTATTATGTTAGAAAAAAAAAATAGGGTTCCGCTCGACAATTACAACCCTTGTAATCAAAGGATCATGACCGATGATGTATGGAAATCCGTCTTAAGTTGAAACACAATAAATCTTTATTTATTATAGACTACGCTTTATATACTATTAAATAAAAGTGTTCATTTTCACACAAGTATCCGAGTTTTAAAGTAATTAAACAAATTCGGAGATAACCTAAAAATTATGTCTAAACTACTCGCAACTTATAAAATGACCACAGATCACTCATGTAGGTACAAAACAACAAAGATAGTTAAAAACAAAATAAGAGAACAGCTGCTAATTGGAAAAAAACGTGAATAATCGTGAATAATGAATAACTTTCTTGCGATTCGGATATATTTAAAAATCGATCTTGATTAGGAATAATCGTCATCCCTACCGGTACGTCTGTCATCTGCCTTGACAGTTGCATCTGCGTGAGACGAAACACAAACATAAATATTTTCACAACGGAACTATGAAATACTATATACATTAGGAACCTACGTTATGATTATGATATTACTAATTATTTAGCTATTTATGAGTTTAATATCATTTTTGTGATGTTTTTATGTAAAGGCTCATACTTACGTAACTCGTACAAATGAAGAGAACGAAACGTCCATCATGACTACGGAAATGTACCTAGCAATCGTTAATTTACTGTTTATCTTAAAATCATAATTCCGGATACGAAAACAAAATTCCTGAAGTGAAAAGCTTGTAAAAAATAAGCAAATAATTTGTATATTAATTTGGTTTTCATACGTGCAACTTTTCTAGACTGGTTTTGAACAATCTCCTTTGTTTTCCGACATGCACATTGCACAGCAGCAGCATAGCTAGTCGATCTATAATTGTAAATACTTATCTGTTTTATCAAACGATTTCACACTAGAACAAACATTTCACTGTAGTTTGTACAAAACAAAGGACACAACAAAACCAATAAATTCACAATACAAATCTCTATAAGGGAAAACATTGGCCGTGTGTGCCTGTGGTCAGACGGTTTTCTGGGCAATTTGGTAGGCAGGCCAATGACGTCAGTGCCCGGATTAGCCGCGGTCGGCTGTCCCCCGCATTCGCTGTATAGGATAAACGAAACGATTTGTAAGCTTTTAATGTAGTTTCGATGATGTCACAGGGATTTATTCGAGGTTAAAGGTGGATCTATTAAGTTGAGAGCTTTTTAAAGCAGGTTAAGTACTTTTAATTAGGTTTCCGTACCCATAGGGTGCTAACGGGACCCTATTACCACTACTGCCTCTTTCTTCTCTTCTTCTTCTTCTTTGTTTTTTTTTTTAAATTGATTGTTGTATCTTCACTGTATCATTAACTTAGGTAATCTGTGGAAACGTTGTGGATTGTACAGACGCCAGCACATCAAGCTACCCGAAACTGTCAAATTTTCCCAACCAACTTTGAACCTTATACTTTAGCGACAAAGTTGTGGTGGACAACGAGAATATTTTTAAAAGTTGTTTCGGTGTCCCCCAGTGGTTGCCAAACAAGTAGTGGACATCGGGAATAATCATTGCATCCTACGTTGCGCTTTCTGTGAACCAAGGTATCTGGAAACAGGTGGTTTCTATGAACAAAGTTTACGGGAAGAAGTGCTATCTACGAGTATGAACAGAGATCTCTGTCAACAGTGCTTCCTATGAACCGAGAAATCTAAAAACAATGTTTTCTATCAACAAAGTTTTCGGCGAAACGTGCTGTCTAGGAATAGAGATTTCTATTAGCCATGCTTTCTGTATGTAGTCGTATCGTACAAGCGTGTTTGTATCTGAAGTTCCACACTCTTAATTAATTGAGTACCAACAACTATTGACTGATGAAATTGTATAACATTACTTAGTTGAAGATACCTTCACATGAAATATCAACGTCAGACAGTTACAAATACGCAACAATCTTCAAAGTTCCAATGTGGTATTGGAAACTGAGTACAAAGTTTGAACCAATATTTTACTATAGTACACTTTGCCAAGCCGTCTAGCTAAGTCTGAGAACAAGTTTTCAAATCTATGAAACTATGTTTAGCGCTAACTTTAGGATTATAACAGAATTTTCACACTACTTCTGACGGCCGAGGAAACATATATCAATAACAAAAAGCCGAAAAATATGTTTGAGCAAGAACCGCATTTTTCCGGGAAACGGCGAAGGTAAGCGCTGATGTGCAAACAGCGTTAATAGGGTGTATATTTGTACAAGCTTTATTTTATAAATTCCCTTTCTACACATAATCATTTTTATTTTAAAATTTAAAAGTACGTAGTCCAACGTCGGTAAATGGTGAAGATCACTGACCTCTGCTATACAAGTACGCTGGACTAAATAATACTATACGAAAAAATGAGGGTTATTTTTTGTGCCGATTCAAAGCGATCCCCGCTCGAGCGTCTCAGGAACTAAAATTGACACGTTGCTGCAAATGGCCGTTGTGTTGTTTTGGTACGTCTCTGACGATTTAGGACTAAATTGTGGAATAGGACGTTTGTGTATTTTGTGTTTACTACGAGATATAAATTAGAACATTTTTATCATGAGAGTATGCGCAATTTGTAAAACTCGCTCTCAAAAATATTAGTTCAACGGACGCTCAAGTTGCTATCAGCGCCAAAATGGCGAAAATCAATTTATGCCTTCGTTTTGTCATCGATGGTATGAAATCCAGCGTACTTCTTTAATATAGGTCAGTGGTGGAGGTGCTTACAACCCGCAAGAGTTAACTTAAGACTTCGTTCGGGTGACGTAAGCGCGCGGTACTGAGGCGTTGACAGCGAGATCGGTAACAGCACGGGTGTCAAGTTAAATTTTGTTGATTGTCGCTTAAGTTGTTCAAGTTATGGCTGTAGAGAAGGAAGTCTACTGCTGGACGTATGTATAGTCAGCAAAAGATATATAAGTATGCAGGATCGTCGGATATAGTTGAAGTTTATTAAGAAACCGATGGATATTGTCGACTGAAATTTAATTTGATAAAAGAGCTGTTTGTTTTCTATTAATAAAATAAAATTTTATTCGAGAACACCTATGGGTTTCTTACTAAACTTCAACTATATCCGACGATCCTGCATACTTATCTCTTTTGTTGACTGTACATAGGAACCTCTATTCCGCAGCCCGATATTGTTATGTGTTTTGTTTTGCTAATTCCTAATGTTCTCGCGAAAAATGCGCCAGGTTTTATACATAAAAACTTCTCCATCAATTCCTGTCCTTCAGTGTTTTAATAAATTAGAGCAATCGCTTTACTAGTTGGATAATTAGCATAGCATATAGCATAATCAGCCTATAATGTTCTACTGCTGGGACACAGGCCTCCTCTCTGTGAGAAGGAGTGGGCCATAATCCACAACGCGGACCAAAATCCACCACGTGGACCAAAATCCACCACGCGGGCCCAATGCGGGTTGGTCAATGTCACATGACTTCGAATTTTATGGTTCCTTCACCATAAATTGCCTGCCTATGTTCGAACTCACGACTCGTAAGTCGGTGCTCAAGATTATCCATATTTTTTTATGAATAAACAAAGATTTACAAATGAGCACCATTTACGAGTAGAAAGAAAATTAGACATTAGACAACTTTAACACAAAACTGCGTGGGATGGGAACAGTTACAGTCAAAGTAAAAAAACATCAATTTAGTCCCCACCGAAGCGATGAATAATTCCATTTGATATTAGCTATTATTCGTCAGAGATGAGTAGATTTTGCTCATCAACCCAAATAGACCATTAGATAATTATACTCTAATTTGATTGTGGAAAATCCTGGATAACAACAGATTTGATTATGTTCATTGTCTTCATTCGACTAAAATCTAAAGCATCAAGTAAAGTTATTTTTTTAAAAGTTGGTTGTTTTTTTTTAACATTCACTTTTTAGTTAGGCTGTGTAAACAACAGTGACAGGAAGTATTATAATATCATCAAGATACACAAAGTGGATTAAATACGTATTACTGAAACTAACTAAAAAGTACCCATGCAAAGTTGATTAAATTTATATGGGACCATCGCGCAAGCTTTCTTCACAAAATGAAAAAAGAATTTTCAAAATCGGTCCTCAATTTACGAAGATATCGATGAACATACATAAATATAAAACAATACAGACGAACGTTTAGCCTCCTCCTTTTTGAAGTCCGTTAGAAACAAAAGAATAGACGAATTCCGCTGAACATGAACCCAATACCGAATGTCATTCAATTATCCGCCGTAGTTTCGGGATTCCTCAAGCTATACACGTATCTATGAATGTGTTACCCTTCGAGGCGAATATCTTCCGTATCTCGGTAACATTGAGAGGTCTTGGTGGAGCCATCGGCAGGAGGCAAGACACGTGCCGACCGAATAGCTCACGTGTTTATCTGTTACTGCTGTTGCCTTGAATCTTTGGGGTTGGAGCAAGTTAGAAGAGGTTGTGATATACAAGAGTATTGCCGCAACTGTCGGTAAGACAAAAATTTATAGATACTTATTAACAATTAAATTTATGGATGGTTGGTATGTATAGAAGTATTCCACTCAGAGCACTGATTTGAACCGCACTTGGACGAACAGCACCTGAGCACTTCCACTAACCGCACTTAAACAAAATTTCGTAACGTGCGGTTCAGTGGAACAATTTATCGTTATTGTTTTCAGTCTCCGAACGGCACTTGCATACAGTTTGTAGTGACGGGACGTGTGTATTCTTTGTTCAGGACTTTACCAACGTATCGATACGGTAAGTGCGTGTAGAACCACGCACAATATATTATGTCTAATAGATAGAATAAAAACATATTGTCTATAATAAATACTGGAGGGGCTTGTGGCTAAGTAATAACAGCCGCACGGGTCGATCGATCAGGTTAAGCTACGCTTACCGCGGTTGGTCCGTGGATGGGTGACCATCTTTACATACCAAGACCCCTCCGTGCCTCGGAAAGCACGTTAAGCCGTTGGTCCCGGCTGTCATTCGTGGATCTTTGACCGTCGTTACGGGTAGTCAGAAGCCCGAAAGTCTGACGACCAGTCTTACCAAGGGGTTTCGTATTACCCAGTGACTGACAAAGACAAAGACAAAGACATTTATTCGTCGGATATGGTAGGTACAAAGTTGGTTGGTATAATGGGTAAGTTCCACACATCCGCCGCTAATAGCGGCATCCGAATATTTACAATGTGAACCTAATGTACACGTGGGTAGGTATAAAACCTAACTTAAACTCTAATAAACAATACAAAACACTTATACTACGGACATTAATTTTATACTCTATTATACAATATCAAATAAAAAACAACAATAACAATATTTCTTTTATACAACTAAATAAATCTACTGGGTTGTGGAGGTCAGATAGGCAGTCGCTCCATGTAAAATACTGGTACTCAGCTGCATCCGGTTAGACTGAAAGCCGACCCCAACATAGTTGGGAAAAGGCTAGGCAGATGATGTCTATAATAAATACATTATTTGATTGATCTTTAATAAAATTTGTATATATGAGTACTTTTTTTTGTAAACTTATTAAGTATTTTTGTTTTTTGTTGCAGACGAAGAATAAACAAGTTTTTCTACTTAGTGAAGAACCACACGAATTGCAATTAGTTAAAGCATTGGCTAATTCATATTTTAACGGAAATGGGTTTTTTGGCATTACTAATTTTGGAAAGCTACAGAATTCAAAGCTATTTAAAAAAAAGCGCTTATTTTTATGTATTGATAGCCAGATTATCTTTATTATTGACAATGGGGTTAAAATCTCGTTATTTATATAAGTAGATAACTTGATTTGATTTAACACAGAGCAGCCGGATCATAGAAATATTTCTTTCATATATCTATGGGCCGGATACAAGGCTTTTTGGCCTTGTCATACTATATCATAGTACTGTCATTGAAAAATATACAAAAAAAAATATTTTTAAATTAATTTACATAATTTTTTGATTGTTAGTGCATAATTAGTAAAAAAAAATCATAAAAGTCAAAATATGTATACAGTTTACGAGGACTTGACCTAGCTAAGAAATCGAATGTATTTTTTTTAAACCTACTAACCATAAACATGTTCGAACACCTACTAAAACCTTTATTTCGATTCGATTTTTCAAGGCGCCCTTAACATGGTAGGTTTTGCTGTCAGTTTTACCACAGTCAAGGATTGTGACTGATCGTCTAATACAGTGACTGATGGTTGCATGATAGTGCAACGCGTAACGTGCTACAGCCAGAGAAAGATTTTGTTTTGACATTTGAGACGCTCCATCAGTTGTGGGATACCACGAATCCTCAATACAAAAATAAATACAAAAGGTGTTTGATTTTTTAAATGGTGTTATAGTTAGGGGCCCGTGGCTAAATAATAACAGCCGCACAGGTCGATCGATCAGGTTAAGCTACGCTTACCGCGGTTGGTTTGTGGATGCACATTAAGCTCATTCGTGGATATTTGACAGTCGTTACGGGTAGTCAGAAGCCCGAAAGTCTGACAACGAATCTTACCAAGAGAGGTATTGTATTACCCAGTCACTGTGTTGTGGAGGTCAGATAGGCTCCATGTAAACGAACAAGAAAACCAACCCCATCCAACTGCTCAGAGTAGTGAGCCAGGGGTGTAATATCCCCGAAACTGTTCACCAACGCGTTGGAGTACGTCTTTAAGATTCTGGACTGGAAACGCAATCATCATCATCTGCCTAGCCTTTTCCCTACTATGTTGGGGTCGGCTTCCAGTCTAACCGGATGCAGCTGAATACCATTATTTTACACGGAGCGACTGCCTATCTGACCTCCAAAACCCAGTTACTGGGTAATACGATACCCCTTGGTAAGACTGGTTGTCAGACTGGACTGGAAACGCAATATAGGAAGGAATGTTACATATAAATGCTCACTTGCCGGGTGCCATTTACAGGAACGTTACTTTACATATAAAGCTTACTATAATTGAGCCTTTGCTTGTACCATTCATAAGAACGACAAATTACATGGAAATTGCTCGAAAGAATGATCTAGTGACGTGCGGTCTTCGGCTTTGGTGTGTAACCGGCGGTACATATTCAAAAGTCGCTAAGGTAAACTCGATAGATCGTGTCGTCTACCTAACTACACTCCGTAGTTTTGTTTCTTTCTTTCTCAGTAATAAGAAGAGATAACGGCATATAATGTTTAAAATGTAGTACCTACTATCGCCTATGCTAAAACGGTTGTGACACTCAATAATCCGACTAAATAGAAAGGTTGGCGGTTAGTGAACTACTTGAGGTATTTAGTGGTTGTTCCATTTTTATTCCTTATTTATGTCACTGTTGCCATAGAAACTCTGCTGTTGTGTCATCGAGTGTCGTTTTCTATTTGTAGTTTTATTTACGTTGTGTCGATCACTGCATATTTAAAATTTTGTGAAATAAATTTACCATAAGATAATAATACAATGAGGACCAGTGTGGCAAAATTTCCCGAAACTGCACCAATCTTGTCGCTTCTGCGTTAAGAATCGCGGGTTCATGCCGCATGAAGAAAAAAAATTGTGTGATCCATTCTTCCACATAATACCTAGTTCTTCCGGGTCTGGGTGTTTGTGTATGTGAGATTTGTGTTTGTAAATGCACCCACGGTACAGGGGAAATCCTAATGTGGGCAATGTTTAAAGAAATAATTGTGTAGAAGTACGTGTTTTTATGTAAATTTTTGTGTTTCTTATTTTGTTATAAATGTTGTATGTTTCCCATATATAATACAATAAATAAAAAGGTTGTTTATGTAAAATGTCTTTTATTTAAATTTTAGTTAATATTCATCACAGAAAGCCTCCTAGCAACGACCATCTAGCTAGCTGCGTAATGCCCTGCCCATTGGTAAGCTAGAAGTTTCATGTTATTATTATATATTGGCTTGAAATTCACGTTGTTTACGTCGTTGGTCTTCAAATTCAGTGGCCGCTAACATATTCCATGCTAAATAAGCTGTTCCAGACATTATTTTGACTCAAAATTCTCAAAAACATAAATAATTTTAATGTAAACATATGTTTCACACGTCAAAATGCTAGTGAGCTACGTAACTACTATAGTAAGCGTATTTTTCGATAGCGTCTGTCAAATTTGTGACTCATGGTGCCGTTTCAACTAATGTCTCTCACATCAAGTCTAGGGGTTTGTACGAAAGTGCGCGCATGTAGCGACGCAACAAAAAGAGGAATAATAATAATAATCCCAACCCCCACCCCCCACCGCCGTAGGTATCTCTACGTTGACGTCGTGGTGGGGCTTGCGCGCTCCCGAATTCTAGGCCTGTGCCGGAAGAGTTTACTTTGCCGGACCATATCTATCACATATCTATCTACGTATCTATCCTCAGGACATGTTGCCCCTTCGTCGCTACGACACTATGTGCTAACGACCGTTTTCGGGGGCCCATTATTGAGTATGCAAGTCACCCCCTGCCATGTTATCTGTGTTATTTATATAAAACATTGTTCAGGCAGGGGATATAGAATGTCCATAGTCCTAAATAACCAGTTCACTTTAGCCACCCAAACCCATAATCCAATATCTTTGTTTCTATATCCTGCAATAGTCCTACACCAACCTCGGGTTGTCCTTGGGTGCACTTGCATAGTCTGAACAGGGATAAACGTCGGTTGATGCCTCGTCTAACGGGACTCTGCCAGTTGGCTTCGGTCCCTCATACGCCTTCCAAAGGTTCGGGTGGGACCCTAGGGTCCCGAGAAATATCAAAAGACGTATAAATAATAATACTACAATGGCGGTGACTGAATATATAAATAATTTTTTTTTATACATAATGCTATATCTCCTACGCGTGTTTTTTCGAAACATTACACAAAAACATCGAAACAAAGATGCGAGGTCATACACATTTGTGTACGCAAACACGATGGTTTTGTTTTCCGAGCTGCATGGAAAACATACCCCGCGCGGGTGGAGGAGTTTGTTTAATTTTCAACCGCCGCGCGCACCATGCACATCTAATTACAGCACATCTGCAGATCGGCTCGTATAAGTAAAAACAATTCTTTGAAATCGGTTTCAGAAACACGAACGAAATTGCCCAATTCAAACCGGTCATCAATCCGGGGCTCTTGGTAAATGTCAAAATTTCGTAGTCGAAAAAACGGTCTGGCTTGAAATCTGTCTCTTCCTTGATATTGCTCGTCGGAACTCATTACGACATCTAAACAAAATGTGTTATTAACCTAAAATATTTTAATACGCAGGAGACAGCTTGTGTATGAAAACAAATGTTATGTGTAAGGTTTTTTGTGTAATGTTTCGAAAAAACACGCGCAGGAGACACGCATTACGAGTAAGATACATGAACAAAAGACTTAACTTCTGTTGATTTGTATCGATATGTTTTGCTTGATAATGCTTTGAACAAAAAAGTATATCCCATCACTAAAAAAATAACGATAAAAAATAACGATAACAATAACGATAAATTGTTCCACTGAACCGCACGTTACGAAATTTTGTTTAAGTGCGGTTAGTGGAAGTGCTCAAGTGCTGTTCGTCCAAGTGCGGTTCAAATCAGTGCTCTGAGTGGAATACCTCGAAAATATTTGTCGGATTAATCCGGCATAAGCCGAGAAAAGGCTAATGGACCTTTAAGGACAAGTGGGATAAGTAGCTAACAAATAGTTAGGTTTTACTTATTGAGAATTAAAATCAAATGTACATAAATAACAACTAATTAATAAATAAAATGGCGTCAAAAAAAGACTGGTGAAGTACACAAAAACTGGCGTCATTGCCACGTTGTATGGTGCTAGCCTCTGGCCGAGATAAAAGTCAGTCCTTGGGTCACGGGAAGTGCCAACTAGCCGTTTGGAGATTTCCTTAAAGAAACTATGACCACTCAGACCCCACCCACAGCCCGAAGCTCATCGGGTTAGGACGATTGCTACTGTCAATGTTTTTAATTATTGTCCACCACACATGATTTTTAGGGTTCCATACCCAAAGAGTGCCAACGTAACCCTATTACTAAGCCTCCGCTCTGTGTCCGTCTGTCGGTCTGTCTGTCAGCGGACTGTACCTCCTGAACCGTAATATGTAGACAGTTGAAATTTTCACAGAGTGTATTTCTATTGACGCTATAAAAATAAAATAAGGTTAGTAAAAATTAAAGGGGATCTCCGTACAAGAAACGTCTTTGTTTTGGCGTTTTTTGGTACGATTAACCCTTCATGTGCGAGTCCGGCTCGCAACTGGCCAGTTTTTATCCTTTTTACTTTCCAACTTAGGAACAATAAATCAATTAAAACTATATACTCCGACCATTACAGACCCTCCTCAAAGTTCGAGACAGATGGTCCTTCGAAGTTTCAAGTGACTCAAGTTTCAAGCGTCGTCATAGCACCTCTGGGACTGACAGTATTACATGTAAGTGTGACGTATTGAGGGACTGACCCTCATACGTTTTGTGAACTCCGATCGTGTTCATTTATTACCATAGAACGTCATATTGTTTTGATTGATTTAGGGGTGAGGGTTGACGCAATAGGATACTTTGCACGCTTTATGGCCAAGAAGAAGAGATTACAGCAATGGTGGCTCAGTGGTAACGACCGCGACTTACGAGTTGTAGGTCTTAGGTTTGAACCAGACAAGCAACTTTTAATCTACCTTTTCGCTTTTTTTTATTTTACATGTACCTCGATCCTCTTCTCTATGCACGAAAGCAAACGTAGGTCTCTTAATAGCACACAACTGCTGGACGTAGGTCTCTTAATAGCACACAACTACTGAACGTAGGTCTCTTAATAGCACACAACTGCCGGACGTAGGTCTCTTAATAGCACACAACTGCTGGATATAGGTCTCTTAATAGGGACACAACTGCTGGATATAGGTCTCTTAATAGCACACAACTGCCGGACGTAAGTCTCTTAATAGCACACAACTGCTGGATATAGGTCTCTTAATAGGGACACAACTGCTGGATATAGGTCTCTTAATAGCACACAACTGCCGGACGTAGGTCTCTTAATAGCACACAACTGCCGGACGTAGGTCTCTTAATAGCACACAACTGCTGGACGTAGGTCTCTTAATAGCACACAACTGTTGGACGTAGGTCTCTTAATAGCACACAACTGCTGGACGTAGGTCTCTTAATAGCACACAACTGCTGGACGTAGGTCTCTTAATAGCACACAACTGCTGGACGTAGGTCTCTTAATAGCACACAACTGCTGGACGTAGGTCTCTTAATAGCACACAACTGCTGGATATAGGTCTCTTAATAGGGACACAACTGCTGGATATAGGTCTCTTAATAGCACACAACTGCCGGACGTAGGTCTCTTAATAGCACACAACTGCCGGACGTAGGTCTCTTAATAGCACACAACTGCTGGACGTAGGTCTCTTAATAGCACACAACTGCTGGACGTAGGTCTCTTAATAGCACACAACTGCTGGACGTAGGTCTCTTAATAGCACACAACTGCTGGATATAGGTCTCTTAATAGGGACACAACTGCTGGATATAGGTCTCTTAATAGCACACAACTGCCGGACGTAGGTCTCTTAATAGCACACAACTGCTGGATATAGGTCTCTTAATAGGGACACAACTGCTGGATATAGGTCTCTTAATAGCACACAACTGCTGGATATAGGTCTCTTAATAGGGACACAACTGCTGGATATAGGTCTCTTAATAGCACACAACTGCTGGATATAGGTCTCTTAATAGGGACACAACTGCTGGATATAGGTCTCTTAATAGCACACAACTGCTGGATATAGGTCTCTTAATAGGGACACAACTGCTGGATATAGGTCTCTTAATAGCACACAACTGCTGGACGTAGGTCTCTTAATAGCACACAACTGCTGGACGTAGGTCTCTTAATAGCACACAACTGCTGGACGTAGGTCTCTTAATAGCACACAACTGCTGGACGTAGGTCTCTTAATAGCACACAACTGCTGGACGTAGGTCTCTTAATAGCACACAACTGCTGGACGTAGGTCTCTTAATAGCACACAACTGCTGGACGTAGGTCTCTTAATAGCACACAACTGCTGGATATAGGTCTCTTAATAGGGACACAACTGCTGGATATAGGTCTCTTAATAGCACACAACTGCCGGACGTAGGTCTCTTAATAGCACACAACTGCTGGACGTAGGTCTCTTAATAGCACACAACTGCTGGACGTAGGTCTCTTAATAGCACACAACTGCTGGATATAGGTCTCTTAATAGGGACACAACTGCTGGATATAGGTCTCTTAATAGCACACAACTGCTGGACGTAGGTCTCTTAATAGCACACAACTGCTGGACGTAGGTCTCTTAATAGCACACAACTGCTGGACGTAGGTCTCTTAATAGCACACAACTGCTGGACGTAGGTCTCTTAATAGCACACAACTGCTGGACGTAGGTCTCTTAATAGCACACAACTGCTGGATATAGGTCTCTTAATAGGGACACAACTGCTGGATATAGGTCTCTTAAGGTGAATGCGCAGTGGTAGACCGCGAAATTCAAATTTTCTTACGTTTTTTGCAATTTGCAGGCCAGTGTCAAGTTGTATCTTGATCAAAATTTGATTCGCGACAATAACAGGTACGTATTTATAGAATTATAATCATTAGAATCATTAATACATCTTTCTAAGTTAGATTTGTACCACTAAGCAGTTTTCCATAAGAGATTTCTTGTCGTGGTACAAATCTAACTTCTAATGATTATAATTCTGTAAATACGTACCTGTTATTGTCGCGAATCAAATTTTGATCAAAATACAACTTGACACTAATCTGAAAATTGCGAAAAACGTAAGAAAATTTGTATTTCGCGGGCTACCCTGGCACTTCCCCCTTAATAGGGACACAACTGCTGCATATAGGTCTTTTAAATAGAGTACCGCTGCTGGACATAGGCTATTCATATCACGTGCCTCTAAGCTCGATCCGTAGCCACTTTGATCCAATCATTAAATATTTAATTAATTATTATTTTATACAATAAATTAATTGTGTAACCCATCCAATTTCAACAGGCCGCTTTAGGTCTCCATTTTAAAGTTTGTCACAAGTCAATCTATTACAGTCCTTAATAAATTGATGGTTATTATTAACCTTCGTAACAATTATTAACCTACTTCAAACGATTCTAAAGTTAGACAGGGTCTTACGTATTACTTTGATCCTGTTTCGATTGTATTAGCCTTGAAAGTTTTATGATTGGTACGCAGCCAAGTTTAAAACTTTGGCATTAAGATTGTCTGCAAATTAAATATGACGGAGAAGGCATGTCATTGTGTCTCTCGTTATCATCAGCCATATTTTAATTACTGTGGGCGTACAATGGTTAGTGTTGGTTATTGCGTAATAGAAAAACCGTTTGCATTTCAAATTATACGAACAAATTAATCACACTGTTGGTACACGACACAACTAGATATGGAACGCGAGAGAGTTTTGAGCACATGTTGTCCGTACGATGTCAAAGGGTCAAGAGAGCCGCTCCACCTCGCTGCTCGCTCTCGTCGACTCGCACGAACGTCAGGCTAGATTCTGTCGAGCGCCACCTGATGGCGCTAGAGTACCAGGTACGACTTGATTGTGACAAATATTAATTAGCAGCTTGAAAAGATTATAGTTTTTCATGATAAGTAGTACTAATCGAAATCCCAAAAATAGTTCAAGCGCCAGGCAGGTGGACTCTGAAAATATAACATACCCTCATAAATTAACTATTCCTCGAAAGGTTAGGCAGAGATGTACTTATAGTACCACAGAATCAAAATTTATAGGGTATTTCCCGTTGACCTAGTATCATGAAATTTGGCAAGAAGCAAGGTCATGTAGCACAAGTAAATGAAAATATCCGAAAACTGTAAATTTGTAGTTACATTAAAAAAAATAACCGTGATAAACTATTTACATACCTACAAATGTGTACGAAACCCTCGTTTCGCGAGTCCGACTCGGACTTGACCGGTTTTTTTTTATATTTGCAAGCTTATTGTGTGCTGTGCCCAATTTGTTTTATTTATTTTACAGAGATACCTCTATCATTTTAGTTCTCTTTACTCGTTTTTGTATGAAAGGCTGTTATGCTAATAGGCGTGCCTCGCTGAAACGATGGTCGCGTGGACTGTCCTAACTTTAGCTTTGGCTCATTTATTCAGTCTAGTCTACTTTGACAATAGCGTTTTGACATGCACTAAACATTTCGTGGTTACTCCACATTAAGCACGACGAAAATATCTGGTGAATTATTATTGTTTTTGTCTGTTGATGGCTTTATTTTGGTACCTACTTATTAAGGAACGGTAGATAGACAGTAGCTCTATGTAAAATACATACTGATATTCAGCTGCTGAATCTGGTTAAATTGGAAGCCGAGCAACATAATTGGGAATTGGGCATGCAGATGATGATTCCCCAGGGATGTGCCCTAATAGGCATTGCACAAAGGAAGTTTCAGCTCAGTCTTTTGAGAGGTAACGGTGCCCCTTCCACGTGCAAATGGTGACCACCGGGCTGGTTTTATTGAGGTAAAAAGCCCACAAGGTCTTACCCCCAAAGCTTGGGCACCTTCTGAAGGTGTTCCCCCGAAAACATAAAAAAGGCATTGATGATGCCTAACTAAAGAATGGATTCGGTATAAAATAATTATACTTAAGTTTAATGGAGAAAAGCTTACTTGTCCTGCTTAAGACACGTATCAACTATGCTAAAAAGGAATATTAACTATGAAGGAGTACTATTTTATATTAAAACTAGCTGCGCCCCGCGGTTTCATCCGCGTTAAGTGTCGATCCCGTGGGAGTATCGGGATAAAAAGTAGCCTATATGTTATTCTAGGGTGTCAGCTCCCTACATACAAAATTTTACCCAAATCGGTCCAGCCGTTTGAGCGTGAAGAAGTAACAAACATATAAACACACACACACACACACTCACAAACTTTCGCCTTTATAAAATTAGTGTGATTTACCATCCTATATAAAAATATAAGTTCTTTCAGCGGTTAATTTTAAATCAAAATTATCACATTACATAATTGAAACTACTCACTCACAATGTTACTAGCCTACCTTACCTACTAGTTGGGAATAACACCGTTGAAGGCGTAACCCAACTAATTTAAAAACAAAATAATTTTAAGCCTATTGTGCTGTATCGGCGACCGTTACCTAGAAAAAGTTTATTACATAATGTTATCGTAATATATTCCCATGTAAGTGGCTCTTTTTGAGAATATTTAAACCTCGAAAAGAGAAATCTCCTCTGCATTATCGGGACTAAAACGATTTTCGCTTTATTTTTTTTTTTGTAAAATTTTCACCATATTGTGATATTCCGTATTTGTTACCCACATTGCGCAAAATGGGTCTACAGAAACAAAACGTTTTACGAGTATATTAATCGCTTTATACACCATTTAAATATTGCATAAGTACACAAATTAGAGTGGGAATGCCACAGACGAACATAATTATTCGTGCTCGGTGTCTCGAATACGTAAAGTGTACTTACATACGTATTCGGATCAACACAAGAGCTATCAGGCATCAACAGCACTCGACTACAACTGCCAGAGGGTTGTTATTGTTGTTTACGTAATACGTTGCAATACAGTTGAAGTTCCTGTATCATCTGTGATCTGTTGAATAGTCGTGTTTTTTCTCTAATCGTATTATACTCGTGCTCTTATTCGAGTATATTGAGAATGTCTTCTTTTTTTTGTTACACATCATCATTATACAAGGTGTTGGTAACGGAAAAAACTGAAAATCCGAAAAGGGGTCGTCTAATGGGTTTAACATCCAAACGCAAAAAAACGCAAGTTTTATAATGCCCAAAAGTATATTATTTATTTAAACTTTTCGCACAAAAAGGTACAAAGGCGGGCATTCTCTACCAGTCAACCAAGGGTAGTGACGAGGTTAGATGGCAGGTGCTTTGGTTGAGAGGAACAATGATAAAAAAAAAACTATTAAAACTAGGCACACAAATACATAAATAAGATCGACGAGGCAAGGTCGAAATAAGGTCGTATGTGATCGACTACAGTAAACAAAATCAGAAAAATATATGATATTCTTTAGGATATATGCTAGTTAGATAGTGTGTTGAAAACATAAAACAACTAATTTGATGATAAAAAATCATGAAGATACCTCTAAAAACTTTCTTTCTACAATAAAAACCATACTAATATACATACAATCATTCTGATGTTTTGTCAGATTATTCTACAAGCAACATACTAAAGCACTAGTGTTTTAATGTTTTAGTCCAAATAATAGATTTTTTGTAAATAGATAATTGCTTCATATTTTACAATAAATTACCAGCGTTGTGTCATCGCGCTTCTCTTTCTTTTCTATGCAGTGCGACAGTGACCGCGCTTTAGGTCATGTAGTCCCCTTAAGTAAAAATCGCGAATCATCCACTATAGGCCTCCCTTTTCTTCTCCCATACTTCCCGGTTCTGTCATTTAAGTTTTTCCCGCGACTTTGACGATATCGTCAACCCAACGCGGATTTCTGATCACAGTATAAAATTAAATTGTCTGATTGGATCAATATTATTATGAGCTAGGCGATAAAATTAACATTGAACGATTATGCTTCTTATTATTGCAAGTTCAAAACAACACGTAATACATTCTAACAAACTAATATGTAGCAGAGATTTGAATTTCAAATGAAAGCTCAAGGCAATGTGAACCTATTATTATAATTATTACCTACTATTGGAACTCTGAAACCTACAATTGTTAGTAGTTTCAATAACTTTTGGATTACGTGCAGGAGTACATAAATATAGAGGTTGATTTTCAAATTGCTCGTGGAATGTATACAGCGTTCGCAAATTTTTTTCCAAGCAGTAACCAAATACGAGTACAGTGTTCTTAGAAAAATAACTTTAAAACTATAGTTCAATTTGCGCTACAACTTAATTTTTTATGAGTTTTCATGAGCGGTCTTATCGCTAGAAGCGACCTTTTAAACACAACCTTTGGACGATACCTCTTGATAAGACTGGTTGTTAGACTTTCGGGCTTCTGACGTCCTGCAACGACTGTCCACGAATGACAGCCGGGAAAAACGGCTAAACATACTTTCCGAGGCACGGAGGATCACGGTATGTAAAGATGGTCACCCATCCACGGACTGACCGCAGCAAGCATAGCTTAACCCAATTGATTGACTCGTGTGGCTGTTATTACTTAGGCACGAGCTCCTCCGAAAAGCGACTTCAATGTACAATACTGTATTTGATCCGTAAGCAAAGTTTTCGCAATGTTGGGACTCGTAAATCGTTCTCTTCGTCATAATAAACTCAATAACGTTTAAATATATAACTTAGTTAGCTATATCACTTCGCCTAAGTTAGAGTTACATAAAGGAAATTACTTTCAGAAGTAATGTTAAGTGAGCAAGTACGTAATTCGTGTTAGGGAACTGTTAAGTTACGTTAAGTTAACTTCTACCCTACTGGAAATTGATTTTAAGGGAATTGAGACTTGTGTAAAGTTTTCCAGCCTGGTTGCGTTCGTTGTAATAAAAAAGGGAATTGAATTGAAAATGTAAAGAACTCTGTTTTTAACTCTTTTTGTGCTTAGTGTGCATACAAGAGCGACACGCGTCAACGGCAGATGTAACTGCAGCCGTCGACACGCGTCAACGGCAGAGGTAACCGCAGCCGTCGACACGCGTCAACGGCAGAGGTAACCGCAGCCGTCGACACGCGTCAACGGCAGAGGTAACCGCAGCCGTCGACACGCGTCAACGGCAGAGGTAACCGCAGCCGTCGACACGCGTCAACGGCAGAGGTAACCGCAGCCGTCGACACGCGTCAACGGCAGAGGTAACCGCAGCCGTCGACACGCGTCAACGGCAGAGGTAACTGCAACCGTCGACACGCGTTGAAGACAGCCGGTGTGAATTTGCAAGAGCTGATACTTACGAGTACTAAACAATCAATTCAAGTCTGTCTTTATATCAAACTTATAGGTACCCGTCAGTAGCTACGTCAGGCACAAATGAACTTGATGCTAGTGGTACCTCATCATCATCATCTGCCTAGCCTTTTCCCAACTATGTTGGGGTCGGCTTCCAGTCTAACCGGATGCAGCTGAATACCAGTATTTTACATGGAGCGACTGCCTATCTGACCTCCACAACCCAGTTACTGGGTAATACGATACCCCTTGGTAAGACTGGTTGTCAGACTTTCGGGCTTCTGACTACCCGTAACGACTGTCAAAGATCCACGAATGACAGCCGGGACCAACGGTTTAACGTGCTTTCCGAGGCACGGCTAGCAGGCTAGTGGTACCTGCCATAAATATTTTAGTCCGGCAGTGTAAGTATTATTTATTCTGTGTAACTTACGACCGACGAATAGTAAATCAGCCCCGCTAACACCTTCCTGATTGGCTAATATTTTTTCATTTGGATGTACGCTATATTTCAAATGTTCGTGACGATACGATGTACAACATCTCGTATTAGACAGGTGTGGAAGATTGTGGTATAGACCATCAAACTGAATAACTTTCTGCATGGGACCAACATCGTAGTGGTGAAAAAATTATCAACTGTCCCATACAAAACTTCAACATCTACTCGACTCAAATGTATGG
Source organism: Hydraecia micacea (assembly GCA_914767645.1). Classification (NCBI taxonomy): domain Eukaryota; kingdom Metazoa; phylum Arthropoda; class Insecta; order Lepidoptera; family Noctuidae; genus Hydraecia; species Hydraecia micacea. The sequence continues at coordinate 6,822,898 of OU611798.1, forward strand.
GACGGCTGATTATTTTGAGAAATTTGATTTTTATAATATAATTTGTCAGAAATTGATTCAGTAAACGATTCTGAACAAACTACTATCATAATGTACATTCATTCATTTAACATTGTACACAATCTACCCTACTCTTCAACATCACCTATTCAAACTCAAACTCAAAGCATTTACTTCAATTAAACCAATTACAGGCACTTTTGAATTGTCAAGGGGTCGCTCAGTCAGAAAGATGAAGCTAGTTGCCCATTCCAAAGCGTAGGTACCTATGGGGAAGAACGGGCAAGAAACTCCATGGACACTCTTTTAAATCAAAATAATATGGTTACAAAGTCTTGGTTACATCATTCATGTTAAAAATTATACATGTAGAAACGATGTAGAACGTTAAAAGCGTCCATAATGAAAAGACGAAAAAAAAAGCAATTCAAATATTATTAAATTAAGTTAAAACAGGCCATGGCAGCAAAGAGATGACCAGTCTCTACTGACGGCGCTCGTTCACGAACATGATATGATATTAAAGTAATCGATGACGCCAATAACCATGTCGTGTTCAGTCGTAATGTTCTATACAACGTGAGACGTCACAACCGTTACCGGGAAGTGACGTGGAGTCGGTGACCTGACTTCTGAGAACTGATCGAAGTTGACTTCGAACCTATAATAGCAACTTTTGTTTTAAAGATGTTTTGCGATATTAACTTATAAATTTATTTTAAAATTAGATTTCATGTACTTCAATTATTCAAATTAGTTATAACAGTATTGTAGCATGTATTTTATTCATTGGTTTTTGTTTAGACTCGTCAAATATTAGTTTTGTTTTGATTCAAGTCCATCTGATGCATTTAGTGCAATTTACCTATCAATAGATAACCTAATAACATTTTCGCGGTTATATGTTTACTTGAGCTTTGGCAATGCCAGATTACATCTTAAATAGGTACTGAAGTCAGATTAAAAATTCAGTTAATCCCATAGTAGGTAGGTTAATCCCATGTGGGGTAAATTGACGAAAATGTGAAGAAGAGGGAGGTATCCCCGTATGTTGTTTAATTATGTCAGAATCAGAATTTATTTATTTGTAAGAACCAGTCTTCTGGTTACATGCTGAAAACTTCTTATCCTATGCCCCTGCAACTGGGGTCAACTACCTAAGCACGAAATCCGTAGTGTTGGCCGAAGTTACGGGCGTTTCATACTCCGTAAGTATCACTTACGGAGATAAGATTAGTCCGGAGCTCTAACTAAGTAGATATTAATGAAAACACAATTTGACAGTGTGTCTAATCTCGTTGCCGTCCAAAATAGTTAATTTGTCACTTGTTTCGACAGAGCAACTACTTTCGGACGGGCCCGTATCTTCGTTGACGGCCTTGGAGAGTAGACCACCTGGTCAAGTTATAGCATCAATGAAGTCAGCAAACTGACCCATATTTTACTTTTATTCTTTCTCATAATTATTCTTTCATAATGTTTCCTAACAGTTTAATTCATTCAATTAACACAGGGTAAAAAGGTAATTGCTTAATTTGTTCAGAAAACGTTTAAAAAGACAGCAGGTTAATATTAATTTGCACCTATTGTTACAAAATTCAGGGGTGCCATTAGAAAATTAATATCCTTTGTTTTTTTATGGCCGTTTCACTCAATTTTTGTAAGTTATTCATGAATCTGAAAAGACTCCAGACGCGGTATTTTTCACTTAAAATTCAACGATTTTTATCCTCCAAATTTTCTAAGTCCTACATAAATCAATGGTACATATTTAGCCTATAATGTTCCCACTGCTGGGACACAGGCCTCCTCTTTGTGAGAGGGGGTGGGCTGTAATCTACCATGCGGGCCCAGTGCGGGTTGGTAGATGTCACATTTCTTCGAATTTTTGGTTCTAGGACATGCCACTTTGCTCACGATGTTTTCCTTCTCCGTTTTGAGAGCAGTGGTGACGACATAATTTACACAAAGCAAAGCGCCTCACTGGGTTCGAACCTACGATCTAAAATGAATGGTATTTTTTTTATTTATATTCAATTTTTGTGTTACCTGTGTCAACATTTTTAATCAAAATATCGAAGGTACAGTCAAGATAAAAAGTATGTTGAAACTTTTTGCTGGGTGTACGAAACTCATATTCCAAATTAGCATTTTATCTGAAAGTATCTTACAATGTTACTAGGAATCCCTATTAAGTACCAAATGCCAATACATTTGGTTTAGTATGCACTAAAGTGAAAATAATGTTTACGACAAAATCATATCCTCCAAAACTGTAGCCAGAGCCGAATCCCCAGTCTGTGGTACTCTAAAGGTGCTAAATGCCATTCTGACTGCCAACCCTGAATGAGATAGGTATGTTTTCGGATGAATGGAGTAAAGTTATGCGGATATGTCTGGTGTTCTGTGAGAGAAAGGATGCAAGGGAGTCGACTGTGCCATGTAGGTTTCAATTTTTTTTTTTGTTTCTATGTTAAGGTGAATGCGCAGTGGTAGACCGCGAAATTCAATTTTTCTTAGGTTTTTTGCAGTTTGCAAATCAGTGTCAGGTTGTATCTTGATCAAAATTTGATTCGCGACTGTAGGTACTCGTAACAGGTACGTATTTATAGAATTATAATCACTAGAATCATTAATACATCTTTCTAAGTTAGATTTGTACCATTAAGCACTTTCCCATAAGAGATTTGTTGTTATGGTACAAATCTAACTTAGAAAGATGTATTAATGATTCTAATGATTATATTTTTTTAAATACGTACCTGTTATAGTCGCGAATCAAATTTTGGTCAAGATAAAAGCTGACACTGACCTGAAAATTGCAAAAAACCTTGCACCTTAATTAATGTAATTGGTGTTGTACTGATTTAATTAACTATGAATAACTAAATAAATAAAACCTATTCGTCTAATTCACGGTAATCGACTAATTAATTTAAAAATACTTAGTGCTATTCCGAATACCACATTTTACTTGATCACTATTGAAATTAAAACATTATCCCCTTATAAACGTTACTTTGAGTTTTTAAACGTCAAAAATGTAAGGTTAAACAATCGCTAATCATTACTTAGATTTAAGCAACCCGTGACTAAAAACAAGAAGAACATACACAATAACCAAACAGGATTCGTGAAAATCTATTTTCCTTAATTTACAAAGAGACAAGTGCCGACAGCTTCCTTATTGTTCGCCACAGGAACACAATAAGTCTATAAATAGCCTTAAACTGTCCATTACGGCCATTGTCGGCCATTGTAGGCCATTTCCACGCACCCCGCCTGAGTGATTCCATTCTACGTTACACACATTGATTAATGGCGAATCCCTTTCGCGCCATTATGTACGATCAATCATCGGTGATAAGCTTTGGAGTTTAGTCTCATGTGGTTGCCATGTTCTTTATAAGGGATTTGTTTTAATTGCGCAATTTCTGTTTACATGATTGTTCCCATTAATGACAGGTCAAATCACGGTGTAGAATTATAGATTCTCAACCTTATTTTGCCCACTTTTTTTTTCTAGAGCCCCTATTTTTAGGGTTCCGTACCTCAAAAGGAAAAAACGCATTAGCAATGGGTTTAATTTTGACAGTTCAATAACACTCATTGAATTATTTACGATGTTGAGCAGACACATTTTTCGAACATATGAAGCAATGGATTAGCAATATCCTTCAAAATGATTCTAATTGAGATTGATAGTGTGTTACGCAATTAAGGTGCAGGTAGTCTTTTAAACTCATAAAATGTTAAAACCTTACCTGAATATTACAGCAATGTAATATATTCAAGAGCGTTGAGATGCAAAATTACCTTAAGTAAAGTATTACGGAACTATTTCTTGCAACTTCGCACGAAGTTCGAGTTTCCCGAGGAAGCTCGTTTATGATATAGATAGCGAGTTTTCCATTACAAGTTTCCCTCTCTGTATTAAAAAATAGAACAACAAAACGGTGGAGCGTCGCGCTATTGTGTTATAAATTACGACATTATGTCAAGTTACGCCAATGAAAGTGGGGTTGGACTTTACATCTATTTTATATTTGTGAAACAAAGGATGTTAAATGTTATGGTTGAACTATGAGTAGTACGCTGGAGAAGTGGTGGCCCAGTGGTAACGATTACGACTTACGGGTCGTAGGTTCGAACCTAGACAGGCGCTTTTTCCGTCAGATAATTTCCGACATCCACACGGACGAAGCACAATAACTTCACCGATATATACATCATTTCATTCGCCTCCCTAGTCGATAAAAGCCGAACATTGTCGAGCGACTCAACCACGCACCATATACCAACTGAAATTAACTACCTATTCCATATTCAAATCCTTGGTTCCAATTGACGTTAATTACACTTAAACAAATTTCAATTTAAATTAGTGTGAATTAAGTTAATTTCAGTATGACACATGTAGTATGACACAAGACAAAAAAGACTGAATTTCTAACACAAACTGAACTTTTTATGTGATTGTAAAAGTTATTATTCTAATAACACATGTTTGTTTACATGTTTTGGAACTAAATTGCGAACGCAGTATACTTAGGTGTAACGGAGCGTGAAGGAAGCTTTACTTATCATAATGTTATTACAGGCAGTTGTAAAGCCACGGATTAAGGCCGTCTGCACACTCCGAAACTTGTTGCTAACGTTTCAAGGTTAGAGATCAGCGCTTTCGTGTGGAAAATATAAGGGCTTGATTTAAAATGTAAATGGCGTTGTTTTGAGACCCTTTATTATTGTTTTATGAGGTCAGGCCTTATAATAAAGGAAAACATTTGGTATTTTTACTAAATTTATTATTACTAACCGACTTTATTCGAAATAAATGACCTATTAGGAATTATATAATACTAGCTTCTGCCTGCGACTTTGTCGGCGTGAAATTTATTGCGCCTCCGACCAAAGCCGTCGCATATCATCGCCCGTCCGCGCTACTACTTCATTTTTGCTTAGTGATCTTTCTGACTTTCGATCTTTCTGCTCGGCTTCTTTCAGAGATTATAGCGCGTTTAAACAAACAAACTCTTTAGTTTTATTATTTGTATAGATATCGATTTATGACTGGTGACGGTATTTAGTTCTCTTGATGTGCAAAGAATGGTCACCAATGTATAAGAAGTAAGAGAGCAGAAGTAACGGCATATTTAAACGGCACGAGCCCCACTAAGGACGAATTTCACCAATGAAACTGAAGGCGATCAGTAAATCTAAACCGCGTTCAGTTTCATTGGTGAAATTATAATCTATAAGTTCTCTAATATATAAATAAGTACCTATCTAATATGTATGAGGTTTTCATAAATATTGCTGAAAACGTGGTTTATTGACATCAAATAAGGGGGTGCTTTTTTACCGTGTCAATGGCAATCTATAAATACAGTCAGCCCAGAATTTGGCTACGGGCTTGGCACCTTCAGTAGCGTCCATCAACTCATGTGGCGTGCAGACACCAGGGCACTCTGGACTCGATATTAAGTGCCCCATTGTTTGTAGGACAGCACCACATTTGTACTCTAGGGCGAAGTCATCTATGAATCTCCACCAGAGCAGGTTTTCTTTGCTTCGGCCTACCCGAGTCCGAAGTCTATTTAAAACGACACCAACCGCGCACTGGCGCCCTCATCGTTTGTTTGGTTATTTCTTTTATTTTAGAATAAAAATGCAGAAAATAAGCATTTTACGTTGTGCTCCACAAGATTATACGTTATTTCCTTTATTTACATATAAATTATATTTTTAAATATTAGCATATAAAAACATTTAAAAATATAAAAAATAGTAGCCCACCGGTATCGGGAACAGGATCCAAGCTACCGGCGGTCGGAGCTCCAGAGAAAGGAACCTCCTAACAATGCGGGCCGTGTCCAGAAGTACCGCTTTCTGAATCAAGCCCTTGATCCAGCTGCCCAACGAGAGCCTCCTTAGGTGTTGACCGAGGCTCTTGGCTATTAACCCATTGGCAGTCACGACTATCGGTACAATGATCGCTGAGTCCACATCCCACATGTCGACAACCTCGCGAGCCAAGTCAAGATACGTTATTATTATTACAATTCTGCCGTCCTTTAACTAGAAGGCCGTTAAGCCCAAAAAGTTGTTTCGGAGTAAATGCCAAAAAACGTGGGAATCGTTGTTTCTTAAAAACTATGATACTTAGGATAATGATTGTTGGACACATCAATTGATATTTCTTTCTGTTTATCGTAGATAACCCTTTTTGTCCAATAACTATTATTAATTAATTTTAAAATTCATTTTTCTCATTTTGTTAAGCATGTAACCTAGTTATTGCATCTTATTACTGTACTAAAAGGCCGTTATCCATACCTTAGCGGCTTTTTAGTCAAGTAATTTATTTAAAATGTTAAGCTTCATAATGTTTGTTATATTTTGTTTAGAAATACTTAACTAAAAAGTTGTTAAGTGACATAACTGCTTTATAGTCATGACATTCGCTTTAATTTCAATTTCAATAACTTTCCTAATGAGCAGTTACGGGGCTTTAGATGCTTTTTAGCTAATTGTTGGCAATGTTATATGGAATTTTTGTAAACTCTTAACTACTTTACTTAACTAAAAGGTGGCTAAAAATATTTCGCTTGTGGTTAACTTCTGTATAGTGTAGCATTCATATGGAAATATGTGAGTAATTAATTAAATACTAACATCATGTTCTTTTAAAAATCAAAAATATAATTCAACATTTAAAACATAAAAGAATTACTTATAATTTTAATACGCAATAATAATCAACTTATAACTAATTATGATCTAACAGGTCATGAGCTCATTATTTGGCATGGACAATATTCTTAATCCATGTTCTTTATTCCATTGATTCAACCATTGATTTAATAGAAAACTTCTAACCCAGTTATTGTAATAAACTAAAGGCTACATTATATCAGACATGAGGCAACTTCAGTCCTAAATTATTTAAATATTATAACAAATAAAAGTACCTAATAAAATATGTAGTAAAATTGCACACTAAATAAATAATAAAACATAAGCAGCACTTTCAAGTGTAGATAGATACATTTGGCACACTGGTAGACCATGACCTGGAATAAAACATTGAATACTTTTCATACCAGTAGTTCATTCCCGTGGGTTAATTATTCGAAATGATATCGTTTACCAACCTCTACGCGGATGGATCCATAAGTAAAAGCTTGTAGTTTTAAGTATTTAGGAACATAACAATATCTAAATTAAACACAGTCATCAATATACTCAGCCTATCGCAGTCCACTGCTAGACAAAGGTCTCTCCCAAGCTGCGCCATAACACCCTGTCCTCTACCTTCCGCATCCTGTTTGTCCTAGCCACCTTATGTAGGCCGTCGATCCATCTAGTTGGTGGGAGGCTCACTCGACACTTGCCGATACGCGGTCTCCACTCCAGGACTCGTCTGCTCCACCGGCCATCGGTCCTTCGACAAACATGGCCAGCCCACTGCCACTTCAGTTTGCTTACTCTGCAAGCTATGTCGGTAACTGCGGTTCTTTTCCTGATATTTTCATTCCTGATTTTATACTTCAAAGAGACTGAGCATAGCTCGCTCTATAGCGCGCTAAGCGGCCTTGAATTGTGGACCAGCCCGACCGTCAATGTCTTCGTTTCGGCAACGTATATCATGACAGACAGGACGCACTGGTTAAGACCTTAGTCTTCAAACACTGCGGGATAGGCGACAAGACGAAGTTTTCCAAATACTGCCCAGCCCAACTGGATCCTTCAGTCGGCTTCTTTCTCAAAGTTGTGTCTACTGAGCTGGTTGACTTGCCCTAGGTAGACATAATCCTTCAAAACTTTGGTTGGACTCGTTAAGATGTGCGAATTGTACATGAATTTTGTCTTGTCCAAATTTAAGCTGAAGCCAACCCACCGAGAGGCTCCATTTCGGCTGGAGAGACTTAGACAATATGGCGATGTCATCGGCAAATCGAACAAGATGAACAGACGCTGAAACAGTTAGACCAGATGTTGCACAACCTAAATGGAGCCTCCATTTTTTGGATGAGGTTGTTTTCTGATCCTGGATCTGAAAAGTCATTGTGGCAGCGTCGTACAAACATCTCACCGCACGCGCGCGCGCGCGCTCTCTCTGTCTTTCTCTCTATCTCTCGTCTCTTCGATGTAGCGTCAGTCAATCCGACATCGTTGCAGAAAGGCCAGAACTGCCCATATTTTGACGGAGTCGCATCGTTTCTCGTAGTCCACAAATGCTATACACAAGGACTGGTTATACTCCGCGGTATTCTGTATAATTTGCCGAACATAGATGTGGTCTATGGTACTGAAGCCTTTTCGAAAACCGGCTTGATTTGGCGCCTGGAACTCGACATGTCTCTTCGCGAGACGGTCCGTGACGATCCTCGGGAGCAGCTTGTATAAGTGTTTCAGCAGTGAGATGGGTCTATAGTTCTTCAGCGAGGATTTGTCACCTTTTTTGAAGAACAGAACCACCGCATCTCTGTTCCACGCCTCGGGCGTTGTACCCTCTTAGATGACGGAATTAAAGAGACTCGCTAGCTCTTTGATTTTATTGTATTTATTTTTTTGGATCGTAAGTAAGCACTAGGAAGTGGTGAAGGGCGGGCGTTTTGGGGACTGTCTTTTGTAATTTTGACGTTCGAAAAGTGCTGATTCTCAGCCTAGTCTGAATAAATGACTTTTGATTTTGTTTTCTTGTCGTTTTGGGTTTTTCTGTTTCAATATCTTCATCTGTATCGTCACTTCTTCGATCTTAGTTAGATCTCGTAGTTCATATCTTTGACAGAGTCAGTATCAGTGCCCTCCGGGTGGAAAGATTTAGTCCGACGGGACGGCGGATGGCTTGAGCAGGGCACCCGCACCCCACTCAACCCCGGAGTGAAAGCGGCGCGAGAGTCGGCTAACTGCCTTTTAGCTAAGTAATGAGGCTTAGCTGCTTTTTAGCTAAGTATTCTGGGAAATGTGCAGAATTACATGCTTAACTAAAACAGCGTTAAGGGCTGGTAACTGCAAATAAGTAAATTTTTTCACATAAACTGTTCTTTAAATGCTTACTATAAAGAAGTTATAGTCCGTTAGCGTCTTTATAGTCAAGAAAAATCAGATAACGTGCTTGTAGTTAGGTAGAAGGCTAGAAAATAATCATCACATTGGGCAGTTAAGGTATTTTAAAGTACATTAAGCTAAGAAGTGTGGGTTAGACGCTTTCAAGTGATGGAATCATCAAAAATTATGTTACTTAACGGCCTAAAAGATGTCCATATCTTTGGAACTATTTATGTTATAAAAATGTTTCTTCGACAGAAAGATAGAGAATTTAAAACTCTATCACTTTCTATTAAAAAGTAAAAATTGACCATTTGAGGGTTAACGGCTTTTTAGTTAAAGGACGGCAGAATTACAGTTATTACAGTTTTATTATAATCCTTAACAATGTAAAACTACCGTTTGTCAAAGACAAATACATTTATTCTTTCCATAGCAACGGGGAGTAAATTTTAAAATTTACTTAGCTTTTATCTAAGTCGAATGTGATGTAGGTAGACTATTTGACACTTGTTGTTGTGTTTCTACTAATTTTGACACTTGGGGGTCCAAGAGTCAAAAGTAGAGAAATATTGGTGGTGTGACATTGTCGACTGAAGAATAGAAACATTTATTCTCTTCATCGCCATGCTTAAGATGGTTGAAATATTTTCTACAATCTGTCATTTTGTCTATTCTTCAGTCGACAAAACCCGTTTCTATGCTGGTCATGCTACGCGTGCTGGAGGGCTCGGCACTAAACGTGTTAAACATGGATGGTCCTTAAAATTTACTATCAACTTAAATTGTCCGTGTATTCAAATCTCAATCGTCCTTCGTATCAAATGGCTATAACACAGCCAATTTACACATTGTGTAAATCTGCTAAACAATACATTTCTGTGTCTCTACGCTCTCGGCTATCAAAACCATTAATAGACTTGCGGCTACAGGTATACGGTACCTAATAGCTGGACTGGACAGTAATTGGAACCTCTCAGGCACCTACCTTAATTGGTTCAGATTAGTAACGTTGCCTACCAATAGGCTCTGTCAATCACTGCTAGAGTGGAGTAGTTACAGGGATTTAGTGGACGACAGTAACCAGTTGTGATGGTCGAGGGACTCGTAGCTAAGTAGTAATCAACCGGGAATTGTCCTTGGGTGAACTTGCATTGTACATACAGGGGTAATCGTCGGTTTGAGCCTCATTTAATTAAAAACCGCCTAAGCGTGCCTCTGCGAGTTGGCTTCCACTGTGCAGTGGTTATCTAAAATTTTGGGAAGACTAATAGCCCCTGCCTGACCAATGTTTTATATGTACACAGATAATATACATACAGGGTCCCATTAAAATAGATGCACAAATTTTAACACAGCGCTCAGTACGTCTAACCAAAGATATCCAAGCAAAAAAAACACTAATTAAAGTGATTTTATTTTGACCTAAACAAATACATTAGTGTATTTTCGTTAGCTGATTATTTTTCTTGTAAGTATCTAATGCGTTTTTTCTTATATATATTATTAACATCGTCCTCATTTTAGTGGTCTGAATGATTTCTAAAAGTTTGTCCATCTATTTTAATGGGACCTTATATATACATATCCAATGATTATACAACACGAAACCATATTACATTCTATAATAGTTAGTATTCCACGTCATCACAAACAACCAGTAATTCACTTTCCCTTCAAAATATTCCGATAAACTCTAACCCAACCAATTCTATTTCAAGCCAGTTACAATCTAAAGGTTAATTCTTCGGGTCGGCGCGGTAAATCGTAACAAAGGGCCGGCGGTAAAGAGGGTCAAAGAAATGTGTCAGTTTTGTCAACAGGAGGTACCTATACCTATGTAATTTAACTTTTATTGTATTACAAGAATTTGTTGCGTATTTATTAATTATTTTAATTACGTTTATTACGTAATTTTTCTTTTCTATCGTGCTTGTTAGTGATCCTAAGATTTCTATTACATTTTCTGTTTTTACCCGTGAGAACCTGTAATTGGCTTTATGTCTCTTATAATATTATTATAATTCTGTTATAGCTGTTGGTTCTCCTATAAATAAATAAATAATTAAGTTGCAATGTGAACTGTAACTTATGTGAAGTTGGCCGTAACATCCCACAGCTGATTTGCTGGATTTGTTTTTTCTCTTCTACCGACATTTTTTTCTCCTCACAGTTAATTTTATTTATATATGTATGTATCTTGTACTTATTAGTATTTATTCTTGTATTTTATAGGCATTTCCTAGCTAACTATCCCGTACATAGATAATCCCGTATGTTGCACCTGCCATGTTTTGTATCTGCATCACCCTAAGGTTGACTGGTAAAAAATGCCTCAGGCATTAAGTCCGCCTTTGTACAGTATTTTTTTACTTGTGCATAAAGTTTTAATAAATAAATAAACTACCGAGAGGACGACCAATAGAGAAGTATGCAAGGAAAAGATATGTTGCGCCGATCCCGAATAAATTGGGATTATGGCAGGAGAATGATGATTTAAGTTGCAATATATACGGCCAAAATAGTGCATAGGATATGCTCTAAGTTTGCTGGTCTGTGGCATGCGCGTCCCCTCCCCCAACCACCTACCGCACCGCTGAGTCGTCCTATCAGTACCGCCGTAAGCAAAGTCATCGCTAGCGCGTGTAATTATTACATATTCGGCACCTTAATATTCTTAAGTTTTCTCCAAATTTGTTAGTTTTGCTGACGGTCAGCAGCAAAGTTAGCGTGAACGGTTAATACCTTGTAATCTCATTCGTGACTGTTGAGCATGTAGTCTGTGCCCGGTTAAAGGCAATTCGCTCGCCCCCCTTGCATGGGAATGGTGCAATAGCAGTTTAATGTATAAATAAATATAGTTTTGCCTTTTGACACATCCACACTTTTAGGCCCACGTTTTCAGTAACTGGTGAAGCGTCAATGCCTTTTTCAATATAAAAAAATAATAGTAACTTTTTAGGATCTTTTCCTTTAAGTCATATAATATGTTAGTATTTCAAATTAAATATTTTAACGTCTCAATTGATGAGTCCTGGCACCAATATGTATCGAAACTTTCTCGTTTCTCGCTAGATGGCCGATAGATGGCATTAGCGGCAGTTCTTTTCCCGCGGCCGTTTGGGGACATTGCGAGTGCTCATGACTCAGCCTTTCAAAAATTCATTTTTGGTGAAACTTTGATGATACTCGTAAAATAAATGGGCCTGCATTTGTGCTTTATTGAGAACTTATAGTGCAGTGTTGATTTTTGGAGTTTTAACCATTCCACCGGTGGATTTAAGAAGATTTTGCCCGCCGGCCGGCTACCTATACCTACAAGCCATCACGCGCGCATGAACGAGGTATCTTCCCATCTCCCTGGGTCTGAGTGGGATCTCTGGATTGCCAAGGTAAGTGGGCATGTTTTGCTGCTAATAATTCTTTGGTATTGGTTTCTCGAGGTTTCATCAATAGGGAAATTGGTTTTATTTTTTGAGGACCGCCTTTTTTTTATTGAATAGCATCTCGCAGTTCAACCTATGAGGTTGTCGTCTGCTTAACCGGACATTGAGGACCGCCATTACACTTTTAACATAGGTTCTTAATTCAAATTTTTCTAACAACCTCCACAAAGGTGCAGGCTATTTACACGCCTCACCAGTAACAATGCCGACTTTTAGATTTTCTACTTTGAAGGAGACTACCTCAACATACCTACCTACCTGTAGCTAGATGAATGGCAGTGTTGATGAAAGAACCATGAAACCTGTTTTTGTAAAATTACACGATGTTGCCTTACCTGAAAACACAGGGAATATGGCTTTAGGTACTCATAAAACAGTTACTATTCGTCACAAAACGTTGTTCAAGCCACTTCGCTAGAAATATTGCTAAAGCAAGAACAATCACTGTCAAAATCTGTAACTACTAATAAAACAAAACAATTCATGATAGGCTAACCAATTCGGATTTATCCGTTCGCTTGCTTCTGGCAAAGATTATTTCCAATACTTTGCAATCGAAAGCAAGCGAACGGTTATATAACTTCATTTAGCTCCCATTGTGATTTGACGCCCGAGTTTGTCAGAAAACTAGACTTACCCGATTTATTATGTCACACCGTGGGACGTCATTATATCATTCGAGAGGTAGTTGCTGAAAATCAGCACAGCATTTTTTGCTGAGCAACGACCTGTTTTTGCACAGATGCGACGTACGGCTTAATTGTTCTTATTATTGTTGTTTGTTTGTTAGAAAAGTAATTATTTTTCGACTCTGCAATTGGCATTTTGTTTTTGTTTTGATTGTTGTTTTTTTGTTGCCAGTGTCGGTCGCGGGCGCATCACTGATTCATTTGTATTGTCAATGTCAATGAATGTGAGTTCTTTGGTCACTGGCCCTAACATTAAGCAACGGACAAAATTTACAACTTTTTATATTATGCTTGAGTACGAAGCTATTGGCTACTTTGTATGTGTATTTTTTATCTTTTTTTTTGTAATGTGCGTTTTATTTGTGCAGAATAAACAATTTTTCTTTCTTTCTTTCTTCTCTAGTTTGATGTCTATTATTTAGTTAAAATGCGGCAAATTCGTTATGCACAGTCTACAAGATTATGATAACCGCAATACAATTTCAGTTAACACGCTTTTATTAACTTCATTTGTTTTACTGAAATTCTTATACGAATTTAAAAACGCCCAAGTTTTTTATAAATCTCGTGTAATGAATACCATTTTGATCGGTGCGGATTTCGCGACACGTCCTGACTTTTTTTCCGTGACGACGACGTGGCGTTCTAATGGGACGTGTCATAGTCAATCTTGAATACGAAATTCAAAGGAAATGGAAGAATATAAAGCTAAGCATGCATACATGAAGAACACGAGGAAAAGCGATCGTATTTTTAAGTATAAAAAGGAGGAGATTAAGCAGATCTTATTTACCGTATAAAATTGCCAAGCTTAAATAAATTACATAGAGAAAAATATTCAGTAATTTTCGTTTGTATAAAAAAAAAACTCAATTTAAAATTATTCTGAACTAGCCACCATGTAATAGACACGTCAATTTCAATCGCAAATATACCTAGGTACCAACTATTTCACCGACAAATTAAAACAATTGTTTTCTAGAAAACAAGGCATTTCTACACCAATTATCTGTCATCGCGTGCTCAAAAACCATAAAACAAATATAATATTTGGTACACAAAAGAGCAATAAGCTATATTTTTCTGTATAAGCCAGTGTTATAAATATGTACCTATTTTCACCTACAGCTTTCCCAAGAAAAATATGCGCTCCGGGAATCATCGTGTATCGTCGGAAATGCGAACACGCGATGATGAGATCTAATAAACAGCTGTTACCGACATGAAAGTATTGCAAATTTTGTATTACCATGTTTGCCAAAATTATGGATTAACAACTCTACGTAATTTGAAAAACCTTTTCAAAACTTTTTAGTGACAAAAGACGACCTGAGGACAACTTGCAAAAACCTCTTCCCCTCTCTTCGGTAAATACGCGCTATTATAGGTACTACAAAACGCGGTAGTACAAAACTAAGAAGTCTAAGAGTGGTTTCGCACTACATCCGATCCGAATCCGAGAAATGCCAGTCCGAAGTGACCATTGTCCTATTTGTATGAGGGGTTGCGCACTAGATCCGAACATATAGGACTATGGACTATACTCGTATCTCGGATTCGGATCGGATGTAGTGCGAAACCGCCCTTACCTCAGTGATGCAAAGTTCGTGCTAATTCGGAAAGACGAATGTTAGCGAAGCGCATACCTTTTCTGGTTTACCTGTACTTTAGTTTGCATAAGCGGTCAATGATACGTATCTACGGCCAATCAGTCAAGCGTTTGACCCAAAACGTAGCACAAACTAATATTAATAAGATTTAATTAACATTTCTATGAGCCTCTGTGATAACATCTAAATAGGGAACACGCTACCACCTGTATTTCTCGTAGTTTTTTTTAGCCAAACTACGCATAAAATGCCTCCTTTTTTACATACAAATTACTAAACGTAAAAATGTTTTGTACGGACAGTGATGTGGTGGTACGTTTGACCTCGTAATGGCTTTAACACCCACACCCTAAGGTTGAATGTCACTTGTACAGACGCCAGCACATCAAGCTACCCGAAACTGTCAAATTTTCCCAATCAACATTTAACCTTATGCTTTAGCGATAAAGTTGAACATCTATTAAATAAATTTGACAGATTGTAATAGGTTGATGTGCTGACGTATGTACGTCACAAAACGTCAAGGTCTAGTTTTGCTTTAAAACCAATATGACACTTATGACAGTCAGTTAGTATCTGTCTTAGTTAAGTTTCAATTCACTGGAAGCTTTTGTTAAAACTGCGTGTAAATCAATTGCCAGGTCGACTATACCTGTAACTATTACAAAATAATATTTACCTAATAATTATTCTCTCCCCTAGTCCAATGCTTATTCTAGGATGCATATCCGGTAGTCTCTTAAATCCTTACCTATCCTTCGGGCACGTCTTCCCTACCATTACCGCGCCCCCCGGTCTATTCCTTGATATGCAATGGTCGGTGTAGCACCATGAACATGAGGCTACAGGAGCTAGGGCGAATCTTGGGGTTCATTCGATTAATCGAGTCTGGTTTAACCATGCTGGGATCGGTGCAATTCATTCATTCATTCATTCAATAATTATTATAAATATTGACAAGAGAGAAGAAATATTAATTTTTTTAACAATCATATGCTGTAGTGTGTGAAATTAACAATCGTACATTTTATACGCACGTGATCGGACGGTATTTGGTTGGGAAAACGTACAGACGCCAGCACATCAGGCTACTACATTCTGTCAAATTTCTTCAATAGATTTTCAACTTTATCGCTACAGCATAAGGTTCAAGGTTGATTAGGAACATTTTACAGTTTCGGGTAGGTAGTTGGAAGTCGTCAAACAGTTTCAATAAAAATAAGACAGATTGAATAGCAAATGTATGTATATTAGTATCTAGAATATAGATACAGGTGAGTGGGTAATTTTATAAAGGTTCAATAATTATGTAGTCCGCCATCATCTGCCTAGCCTTTTCCCAACAATATTTGGATCGGCTTCCAGTCTAACTGGATGTAGCTGAGTACCAGTATTTTAAATGGAACGACTACCTATCTGCCCTCCATAACCCAGTTACTGGGTAACATGATAACCCTTAATAAGACTGGTTGTCAGACTTTCGGGCTTCTGACGACCAGTAACGACTGTCAGAAATCCACAAATGACAGCCGAGACCAACGGCTTAACGTGTTTTCCGAGCGAAAGGGTCGTGGTATGAAAAAATGGTCACCCATCCACGGACCTACCGCGGCAAGAGTAGCTTAACCTGATCGAACGAACCGTGCGGCTGTTATTACTTAGCCACAAGCCCCCAGCAATTATGTGGTCAGCCATGATAATGGAACTAGTAACACATTCAATACTATTTTTCGACACAAAAGTATTCACTGTTTGTTTATCTTCGAGCGATAGCTATTTGTCTCTGTCATCAAAGCGATCGTGCCACAGCGAAAATACATTTTTGAAACAGTTTTGTATTTCATTATCTTTTGTTTGAAAAACGTTGCCAGGCTTTGAGGTTTTTTTTCAGCAGACATCTCTAATTTTGACGTTGGTAGGCCGCCTGTTTTTTGCTACCTAAGAATATACAGGGTGTAAAAAGACCCATCACATAGTCGTCATTTACGCATTATTTACATCAAACTAAGTAACATTGCATACAAATAATTGCTGAGAAACGACTTTTATTTTTGGTGTGAAAATTTGCTATTTGCGGTAGCGCGCAATGTAACACACGCAATACATTGTGCTTATGGGTGCATGCAACGGTGCAGGGGTCTTGGGGGTATTTAAAATTGTGTTATACTATTAAAAACTTGTTTTCGAGAAAAAAATTCAGTAGGTATATGAAATGAAATTTTGACCTTCAATATCTCTGTAACCAGTAGTTTCCCAGAACAAAAAAATGCAGACTTCGTTAAGTGTCTTTTTACACCCGTTAAAAAACTTAATAATATTTGCTAACTTAATAATGGGTACTTAACAGTATTGTTCGTATTAAGCCTACACTGTCCCACTGCTGAGCAAAGGTCTCCCCCAAATCCTTCCAGGCATCCTTTTCCTGAGCCATCTCGACCCAACCCTTACGGTAGACATCTATTTGGTCTTGCCACCTCTTCCTTTCATCATATAAATGGCGGTTAAAATCAGTGCTCTGAGTGGAATACCTCTATTTTCCGCCATATCGTAACTTTTTCTAACACCCATTACATAAAAGTTGTTCCTCGAAGAATAACTTAGTCTCACTTTTGTATAAGTTGAACCATTTCAATGAAATAGAACATTTTGTCCCTTTCACTGAACGCTATCTATTGAAGTACCTATCATTTACTTTACCACTTCTTGTAAATTCGTTTAACAATACGGTTTCTGTCCCCACAAAGTTATTTCTATAGTTTTCCTTTCACAGTTTTTATTTATTCTGGTACTGCTAGGCAAAGGTCTCCCCTACATTTTTAAAATGTTTCTTTATACTGTGTCTGCTCCGTCCGATCGGTTAGTAACGGGTCCAAATCGTCACGCCAGCGTTTCTTAAGCCTGCCTCGGTGACGACATCTGAATTCGTGCACCCACTGTGTGACGATTCTGGCCCATCTGTCTTAATGCACCCCATAGATGTCACCCGCCCAGTCCCATTTCAACCTCGCAGACTTATCGCCACTATCGGCGATACCGAGACACGTTCATAATACAAAATGGAAATAATATTAAACAGACAGCTATAACAGTGCTATAAAATATTTCCACGAAAACGCTGCCGATTAATCGAAACGCTTTTTGCATGTCAAGAGCTTGTCGCTTTGCGTCAGCCTAACTTAATATTACCGTTTTAACACCCCAGTCACCAACTTCAAATTAGCGAAAGAAATAAACATTGTTGTGTCAAATAAACAGAGCCGTTCGCCATTTATTTTAACAAATGGAATTCAGGTTTATAGGGCCGAGCGGCGTCGAGCCATGGAATAGGGAAAATGGAGGTTCTACATTGGGATCTTTCTAATCGTGACCCGAGGAAAGTCTAATATAAAATATTTTTCTTCTAACAAATGTGTTTGAGAAGAACGTGATGGCACTGACAGAGAAGAGACCCCCATGGCGAGCATGATCAGCTTACGTCGTGCCCCTGTAGCATAGTATCCCGTATGTGTCCAATGTTAGGTAAAGGGCGGGCGTTTTGAGGGACTGTCTTATGTAAATTCGACGGGTCTCCCTTGTTTTACCGAAAAGAAATTGCCAAATTATCACTTCCCAAACAAATTTTCGCATAATTTCACTTGCCAAATTATTACTTACCAAAAAATCTCTTTACAAATAATTGTTACGAAAACCTATGTTTGGCAAGTGAACGTTTGAACAATAACTTGTTCACCAACTAGTACTTTTACCATTTTTTATCTAGTCAAATATTTCAGTTGGTATAACATATTTTACGCAAAATTAAATAAGCCAAATATTTGGTGTCGTCCTACCTACCTAACCTAACCTAACCCAAATGATTCACCAACAATGGAGGGCATCTGGCGCTCGGTGGCCGCTACCGCGGCACGCTAGCTTCGCTCGCTCGCCTTCGCGCTTTAACGGTCACAGTTCTAACTTAACCTAACCTAAATGATTCACCAACAATAGAGGGGATCTGGCGCTCGGCGGCCGCTGGCGCGGCACGCTCGCTTCGCTCGCTCGCCTTCGCGCTTTAATGGTCGCAGTTCTAACCTAACCTAACCCAAATGATTCACCAACAATAGAGGGGATCTGGCGCTCAAAAAATAATATTAATACACAAATATTAATAACAAAGTAGACTTTTGTAAATTGCATTAAACGTTACATAAAGATTTTGAATTTATATGCGTAAATGAATGTTATACTAATTGGATCAGAATCCTAATTTTAGCAGTTTATTCTGAGTATTGAAAATCGGAATGTCGTTTCCATAACAAACATTTGACTAGGTATTATGTTCATTGTCTAAATATTGTTTGCTGTAATAAATCATTTTATTAAAGACCAAATGCCTTAATGACATTATCCCAGGTAATATTCTGCCGAGTAAAAATTTGACCAAATGAAAATGTGCGTACTAAAATCATTCCAAATATTGCATTGGTATAAAAAAAGGTTGCTAAAATTTGTTTGGGTAATGAAAATTTGGCAAAATCTTTTCGGCAAAACGGCAGGATCCCAAATTCGACGCTAAAAAAGTACTGGTACCCAGCCTAATTTGAATAAATGACTTAGATTTTGTTTTTCATTTCTCTGTCTATATTCCGGCACAATGCAGCGAACGTCCATGACACGGCAATCTTACATTCGGCTATGCCAAAGTGGCCTGGTCAGTGGGAAGCTGCTCAATTCTCTCGCACATTAGAACTCCATTTCTTCTTCCTCCATGTCTCAAACAGAGATCTCCTGACGTCCCACCCAAATTCCCTAGACATTGTCAATCTATTAAGGTGGCTGGTAGGTACCTCAATAGGCTCCATAAAATTAATAGCCACTCCCCGACAATATTAAACGTCCGAATTGGAATAAATAAACTCGTCATCAAAAGACAATCAAATTGATCCATTTAATTTAGAAGGTAGGTACAAGACGCCGCTGTGAAAGTTTTATCGTTAACATACTGTCTGTCTAGACTAAAATTATACACCTACAAATGACTAAAGTTAGTTAACAGTAGCTTGAATTTTGGTGTTCGCAGCTACTCGTAAGTGTTCGGTTTATGAAAACTCTTACGTTATTTCTCTAGAGCTGAAAATAGGGCTTCGTCCCAACTCTCACCGATCCCGACTCTTCACGATTTTTAATATGTCAGCTCATAAATGTTTGGAAGTTGTATACGTATATGACGCAGTGTTTTATGATTCGAATAAATATGAATTGTTTGAATGAAAACTTGAATTTCTTTAGAAACGGGTCGGTTGTGGCGGCATCTACATCGCCACATGCGAACTACGCATCACACTGACGTCACGCAAAATCCTGCATCGCGCTAGCAGAGTTTACCGCGCGTTTATCCTAGTGAGGAGGCTAGTGCTATTCAAATATTGTAATGTGTTTTTCTGAACTGTAAAATTTTTATCTTTTATTTATTTTTAACTAGCATATACGTGTGAATTTGTTACCTAATTTGAAAAAAAACCTTCGTCGGAAACAATTTTCCAAAGATGAAGAGCTCAAGGCGACAATAAATGCACATTATTCAGAGTAAGAGGAAAGTTATTTTTTACAAGGTATTGAAAAATTAATTTCGAGATGAAATAAATGCATTTCGGTGGTGATAGATTACATTGAAAAATAAAAATTATTTTAATTGAATTTACGTCTTTTTTTGTGCCGCTCCGAGAATACACTGACCGCCCCTCGTACAACGTCCCGACATCAATCGTCAAGATAATTCCGATCCAGCCTGTCCCTTGCTGCCCTCTCCCAGCGACGCCCTAATCCGAGGTCCGAACCCCACAGGGGGTGCCCTTATCGTGTAGTTGCTTAGTTTTTAAGTTTTTTAAGCCCTGGCTGGAGGCCTTAATTTATTGAGGCATCCACAAGCAAGCCCGGTTAAACAGAAGACAACCTCATAGGTTGAACTGCGAGAAGATATTACAAAAAAAAAAAAACGGCGGGCAATTACCCACCAGACACGACACCCGACTGGTTGGACGATCCTCTCTTTTCTATGGAAGATGAGTGAACTTTACCCTGTTCCTCATACCTCTATACGGTCAATTGACGGTTGAAGTGCCATATCAATAGATAAAAAAGTCGAGAGGTGTCGCGGGACATCCGGTTGGAACGAAGCTTTCTTTCGCTGTATTTTATATCTATCTAAGTATATAAATAAAAATGAATCGCAGAAATGTATGTACGCGCATAACTTCCGAACGACTGCACCAAATTGGATAATTCTTTTTTTTGCGTTTGGCGTTGCAGGACAAGGTTTACATGACAGAAAATTTCGGAAATTCGAAAAACAAAATTGCACCCGTGCGACGCTGGGGCCGGCCGCCAGTAATAAATAGCAGGCACATTGAAATGAATTAACAACGTTTGAGAGTAACAAAAGAGTCGTGACTGTTAAAATGCTACAATTTTTCGGTCTGAGCTCTCATAGTATTATGCCAAGTGAGCAGAATATAACGTGCGATAACGAACTTTGTTCCAATAAGGACTGATTTCAACAAAGCCAGATCTTTTATCCGTGAAGTAAAATTGACGTCTGACAGTACCTGTCAAAACTTCCAAATTTATTCTCAGGATAAGACTTATTCTAGGTATAAAATTTTGTTGGAATTCGCCCTTAATACATAATATAAATTATTGTGTTGTACCTAAAAAATGTGTTTGATACAAATAGCCTGTTAATCACAATACAAGTTGTTTTATAATTTTGCCAAACTTACTTCAATTTATTCACTTCGGGTTCAATTATTTATCTATGTTTATTTGAAGTGAAAACTTCTTTAGGCACGCTGGGCAATTTTTGAGATGGGAAAAAATACCATTGTATTCGCGCCACTGTTACCGTAAGTGATACCACTTCGGATGTCCTCAGCTGTCCTCGGGATGTACTCGGTTTTAATGTATATCCGATATGTCAGTGAGTGATGGCTAAGTATTCTGTTTGTGTTTTGTTTTCACTTCTGTCGGCACTCCCGGAGTGCTACTGTTTTTTTTTTTGTTAAAGACAGGACACTGATACACTGCTTTAGCACCTCTGAATAATACCTAAATTATATTTGGTAGATGATTTCAATTAAAGTTTTTCCATGTCCACGCAGGCTCTGTTAACCCTCGTTTCATTCATACAGTTCACCTAAATCAACCCAACATATGTGTCAAAATAAACTCCTATTCTAATAAAGCTGTTTCTATTTTCGTCACACCGACGACGTGGCGTTTATTTTAAAACTGCTATCTCCATGTCATGAACGTCTAATATGTCAACAGCCTTGAACCCTTGCCTTTGTGGTTCGTTCAAGGCTTGTCGTTGACAAATGATTCATGAGAAACAAAAGGCAGACGAAATGCTTTCAGCTTTCGTCATGAGTTTGTATAACTACGTGAGGTATTTGTGTGATAGTGACTAACTTCTTTTGTGTATGTGTGCGTGACTGTGTCTTATTAGTCTTAGCTTTAGGGTATGGATATGACAAGAGAGTAGTAATTACGCATGGCAAAATTATTTAGGGTTGCAGGGATATCGATGCGCAGCCTGTTCCCATAGATTCAGTACATTTCTGAAACCTCTGCGTTGAAATTTTACGTCGTTGTCGTTGTACATTTTGAGCACCTCCTGCATTTCATATCATCATAATCAGCCTATAATGTTCCAACTGCTAGGACACAGGCCTCCTCGCGGTGAGAGGGAGTGGGCTGTAATCTACCACGCGGGCCCAGTGCGGGTTGGCAGATGTCACATGTCGTTGAATTTTTGGTTCTAGGACATGCCGGTTTCCTCACGACGTTTTCCTTCACCATTTTGAGAGCAGTGCTTATGAAATAATTTACACAAAGTAAAGCGCCTGTCTGGGTTTGAACCTACGACCTACAACTCGTAAGTCGCGGCCGTTACCACTTGGCCACCACTGCTCTCCTCCTGCATATGCTGTTCCAAAATGAGGAATTAACTTTAGAATTTCATATATCCACATCTTCTAGGTATGTCGGCATGATCCTGGAAGCAAGCTGGTAAAGTAAAGTTCCCATTGTAAAGTTTCTACTTTTATGTCTGTAATTTATATGGTTTACATAATAAAGAGTATTCTATTCTGGTAAGATCTTGTATAAAAAAAGAGCCGAATTAGATAATGCATACAAAAAAATGGCTACTTGGTAGGCAGTTGCCATTGTCAATATCTAACAAATCGTTGTTATAAAACAAGTTTTAAAGTCTGTATGGATCTCGTATGTCGCTATTAGCGGCGGATGTGTTGAACTTATCCATATAGGTAATACCAACCAACTTTTTACAGACGCCAGCACATCAAGCTACTACAATCTGTCAAATTTCTTTAATAGATTTTCAACTTTATCGCTAAAGCATATGGTTCAAAGTTGATTGGGAAAATTTAATAGTTTCGGGTAGCTTGATGTGCTGGCGTCTGTACCTACCATATCCGACAAATAAATGTCTTTGTCTTTGTCTTTGTCTACGGTGTTCAGCTGCGTTGCGTCAAATCATATACATGCAGGGTCCCATTAAAATAGATGGACAAATTTTAACACAGCGGTCACTTCGTCTAACCAAAGATATCCAAGCAAAAAAAACACTTATCAAAGTGATTTTATTTTGACCTAAAATAATAAATTGCCGGCACATTAGTGTATTTTCGTTAGCTGATTATTTTTCTGGTAAGTATCTAATGCGTTTTTCTTATATATTTTTCTACCATCGTCCTTATTTTGGTGGTCTGAATGATTTCAAAAAGTTTGTCCATCTAATTTAATAGGACCTTATATAATATTATGTTTCCCCAACAAAATACAATACTAGTAATAATACTAGTCAACACGCCCTGGTAGGTACATTAGAAACCTCCACCGGGACTGGAAGATGGATCTCTCGTAAACACAGAAAAAAGGTGTGCCGTCGGGGGACCGCCCGTCAGAAACGAGGTTCCTTAGGCAATACTCGCACGCACACACACTCGTAATATAATAGGAAGAGACAGAGAGAGAAAAAAAGCCGACGTGACAATTTGTACCAGTCGCGCTATAGGCCACGTAGGAGATGACTGGACGAACTGGATAGGTTCCGTCCAAAATGGAAGGAGGAAGCGCGGGCTCGCGAAAGATGGAAGGAGTGGAGGAAGGCCTTTGCCCAGGACTGGGAATGCGCAGAATAGAAAAATTTGAAAACCTTGTCAAATTCATACTCAAAGATCAAAACTGTCTTTCCGTTAAACGTTTTTGCTGAGTAATCGATGAGCGACGCTTGTAATTTGACATTTCTGTCTTATACGTAGGTTAAGTAAGTAGATACTTATAACTATGGTGAGGGGCTGGTAACTTAACTGCTCACAAAGTAATCGATTGGTTCCCATGTTAAGGCAAATTTACGCGGCTCGATGACCGACCGCCCCTAACTCGAAATTAGTGTATGCTGTACTAGTACAACTCTGCCCAACCCTACGGAGAATACAGGCGTGCTGTTACTTATAATTATGTTTATGGTATTCTTTCAGTGGGAGTTTATTTTATAAATTATAAAAGTAGATCGTTTTCCAAGGAAGCAAACAACTATTTTGAAGGCGAGAGTGTTTCTTTGAATCCAGAGCGGAGCAAAGGATTTAAAGTACGTCAACCGAGCTTAAAATAGTGTTGCTCCCGAGGTGGACATTCTACTTTTTATCACCCACTATGAAAAAATAAGTAAGTGCAACTTATGAATAAGAATAGTAGGTACGTTTATTTATTTACATACAATTTTGACTAAACAATTACGAACGAAGACAGAATGCTTTTCGCGCGTGTTTGACTTTATCATACAGCCTGTTACTTGCTCATAAAATGTTCGTGATTAATCTCTTCGGTGATTGGAACTTTTACTAACAATATTTACATTTCAAAATCAAATCGCTTTTAGTCCCTAGAGATTAAAGACCTATTTTAGTCCCTGTTTACGAAGAATACACTAGCTCTTTTTGAATAGATCTTTATTGTACGGAAGCTTTGTATTTATTGATCAATTAAGGTGCGCCTGAAATGTACTCAATAAATAAAAGCAACAGTATCTTACAATAGTATCATTTTGCGCTTGGTGATAAAACTTTTTGTCTTTTGCCATTATACTATTTAATCAGGTTAGCAATTTAAAAAAAAAACACAGCACGTTAACAATGGATTTTCATACATTTTTTCTACCTGCAAATTTGTACAGACGCCAGCACATCAAGCTACCCGAAACTGTAAATTTTCTCAATCAACTTTGAACCTTATACTTTAGCGATAAAGTTGAAAATCTATTAAAGAAATTTGACAGATTGTAGTAGCTTGATGTGCTGGCGTCTGTACAACAGTAATGACTTAATGATGAAATTTCTACATCATTTTTTTTTTAGGTATAACTTACTTTCCGAGCAGGTATAATATAATAGTAGATTGTACAACTAGTACATAAAAAAAGCCATTATTCCCCGAGACGTTTATATCGGTAGACGTGGATAGTTAAATCAAGGGGTAAAATGGCTCGTTTATACCCGAGTTATACTCTGCTTTTCACTTCGATTGCGAGAAAATGAAACAGGCATAAATTATATAACAGTATTTTCACTGTTCAAAAATGTCGCAAAATTAATTAATCGTTTGATCCCCGATTTTTTACCCACCCTGTATAGATATAAAGTGACTAGGATGTCAACAGTTACTCAATACTACCATAGACAAATAGCCCGACTCCATGTATCTTTATAGCTAGATATAAACTATTTAAGATGTCAACAGATACTCAATACTAACATAGACAAACAGCCCGCCTCTTTAGAAGTGACAAGCACAATGGCTATGACAGAACTGCCCCGATTAAAGCAAAGTGTCGCCATTATCAGCAGGTCGAAGGTCCCTGGTACTGTCACTGACAAACGATGTCGGAAAACAATAGGACTTGTCGTGACACGTTGGCACTCAGACGACTGACCGCTAGAGAGGTCGTTAATTTGAAAGCTGACGTTTTCTGGGTTCCTGCAATTTACGGACCGTGTTTCTTAAGGCTACGATAGGTAATTCGCATATTCATTGGGAAACATTGTAGTTCAAGATGTTGTTCTGATGCGGGTTATGTGATGTTACTAAATATAATAACGGGGTTTTCAACTTGTGTCTTGAACAAATTTATAAAAACCACTGCCATTGGTAGAATAGAAAACTTTTATTTCAGACAGTTAACTTCTAGTGTTAGTAGGTTACAGACACAGATTATTATCATCATCATCAGTCTAGCCTTTTCCCAACTATGTTGTGGTTGGCTTCCAGTCTCACCGGATGCAGCTAAATATCAATATTTTACATGAAGCGACTGCCTATCTGAACTCAACATCCCAGTTACTGGGTAATACGATACCCCTTGGAAAGACTGATTGTCAGATTTCCGGGCTTCTGACGACTCAATATCTTACTCAATACTCACCTGTAACAACTGCCAAAGATCCACGAATGACAGCTGGGACCAACGATTTAACGTGCTTTCCGAGCCACGGAGGGGTTTTGGTATGTAAATACACAGATAATATAGACAAAGATTAACATATATAATTAAAATTTAGCGTGGAGCTGCATCGACATCCGCAAAATCCAGGAATCTCACCGATCTGCGAATATACTGAAAATACTGTTTCTGCCGCCGCGAATACGCGTCATGAGTCATGCACAGCCTATAGACATAGACATGCAGCATTTAGCTGCTCCCAAATTGTAATGGTCAGACTGTATCGAGTGGACTGTATGTGGTTCTTCTTGAATTGAAACTCCGATTTTGATCTTCGTATTTATTCGTGTTGATTCTTACTTGCGAACTGTCGAACTACAATTTCACTGGATCTTGCGCCCTTTATTATATCCGTTTACGTGGGCGCAAGTAGCGGGTACACGTTGGTGTTAAACTCAATGAAATTGTGTGACCCGCCAATCCAGTTCTTTTGGTTGGTGTCTGGTCTCCGACAGGTTTCGACCTGTCTCGACTTGTGTCGATCCTGCTGGAGGCCAGACTTCGCCAACCAATCACAATCGTTTCTTATAATTAGTTACATGCTAGTACTATTCCTAACTTCTAGACAATTCTATAGCGAGCTCGGCGTCCGTAACACAAATATAAGAAATAAAACTAGATATTCGTGATCCGAGATTTTATAGTATAATCAGCAAGACTCCGGAAAAATAATACCTTTTGTCCAAAGAAAAAATATAATGTAAAGAATGAAGCTTTTTCTTTTTCAGACAGTTTTTTTTTTCATAATGTGAACCCGATAGGTTCATCTAAAACCTAGGCTGGATTGTCTCAAAGATAAGAAACAAGATATGACAAGCCAATGACATCCATCACAACGAAAGACAGAGAGTTGTTTGTCAACGTAATTGGGTAAAAGGATTCCTCCGTAAAATACTTTATCTGCTAATGGACAAGTGTCTCAAATTACTCTCTGCCATACCAATTTATCTAGCGGCTTCAATGTCCCTAAGTATCACTTTCCCTAACGAATGAGATACCAACTTATACGTATGATACGTCTCTAGGGCTACCACACTGCCATTTGACCAACTTGAGTAACAAGTTTCTTACAGAGTTGATGACCCTAAGTGAAGGACGCTTTCTCGTTAGCAAAGTTGGGCATAGGGGTCGGTGAGCATTAATTTGTTTGTGGCAGCCCTAACGTTGTATCTATATAGCGGGTAAAATTTGTTCGAAAATCGATAATTTATAGAGAGCTAGAACTTTAGGAGTCTTGATGAGGCATGCGAATAATGATAAACTTGATAAGTTAAGTTAAGAGTTAGATGTAATGGTCGTAAGTATATTCAAATTCAGAATCTAGAAAGAAAGAAAGAAAAAATGTTTATTTTGCACAAACAAAACGCCACATTACAAATGAAAAAAAGACATAAAATTATACACATATAACGTAGTCAAAAGCCTCGTACTCAAGCTTAAAAAATGTTGACATCAATCTCGGATAATTATCAACTTTTGGGAATACAAACTCAATGTCATACATAATTGTAAAAGTTCTAATTCTGTTGCAACCGGACTTTTAGGACCTTTTTATATTAAGGCCGAACCCAATTACCTATATATCACCAGTTTTGGCATAGGTACTGGAGGTAGAAAGATCCAACTATCTCTGGTTTTAACGTCCCAATAATCTATATCAGTGGCGATCTGTGTGATTATATTATACTGGCAGTTATGATTATACTGGCTACCATCAGTAGCGATCTGCCAATAGGTTATTGGATACGGCTGTTAGACTGCATAATCCTTAAGTAGATAGTTAATTAAGTGGCAATAGGTGCTGCATAATAGGGATGATGACATTTTTTTAACCGACTTCTAAAATGGAGGAGTTTCTCATTTCAGATGATTATATTTTTAATTTTAAACTCAATGAAAATTCTAAAAACTTAAAAAATTGTCAAGATAAAAACATTTTAAAATAATTGCTAGACAAAGACGGCACTACACAGATGTGACTTCATACTAGCGCCATACTTTGATGACAAGGACAGCAATAATCCGCTCCAAAAACTTCTAAAGCGTATAGCTTCTCCATATTTCCATCGATCTTACAGATTGTTTCGAATATCTCATTTCTCTATGCCTTCGTTGAAATTACATTATTAGTTTGAAAATTTCTAATATTAGTCATCATCACTATTGGTCTCATGATCATACCCTGCAACATAGTATTTTTAATTTACCGGCCACTATAATTTGTATTTTTGTTTACAAGTCGTATGCCTATAGAATGTACCAGTTATCAGCTTTTTAATGGTTCTACTGGCTAATATAAGGGCTTATTCCCAGGAGCTCCAAATCTATTCTTCTTCAAACAATTTCGCTCCATACATTGATTCCCAAGAGCTCCATAATTTTATTAAAATATATAATATATAATTTTAATAAAATACCTACTAAAATTGTTCCCATTGCTTTTTTAATTTTGAGCCGCCGGGAATAAAATTATGGAGCACCTGGGAATAAGCCAATATAAGATACTGTTGCTTATTATATTGTTATTGGGTACATTTTAGGCGTAACTCAATTGACCAATAACTCCAAAGCTTATGTATATAAAATTCAAAGTCCTGACTGACTGATATATCAACGCACAGCCTAAACCACTGGTCCTAGAGACATGAAATTTGGAGGGTGTGTTCTTTGTAAAGAGTAGGTATCCACTAAGAAAGGGTTTTTCGAAATTCCACCCCTAAGAGGGTGAATGGGGGGAGAGTGAAATTTCACGCGGACGAAGTCGCGGGCAGTAGCTAGTCATAAATCATAAATATAAGATAAGTAACAACACGCCTATATTCCCCACGGGGTTGGGCAGAGGTGTACAGGTACACTCACCACTCATACTGTTCACACTCGCACTATGACATTTTATACTTATTGTAAATTTTAATTTATATTTTATTTAATCATGATAGTTCGCTACCCTTATAATAAAGTATTCTGTCCATTATCAAATATCCTAAAAAAGTCTGACAACCAGTCTTACCAAGGGGTATCGTATTACCCAGTAACTGGGTTGTGGAGGTCAGATAGGCAGTCGCTCCATGTAAAATACTGGTATTCAGCTGCATCTGGTTAGACTGGAAGCCGACCCTAACATAGTTGGGAAAAGGCTAGGCAGATGATGATGACATTTAAGATCTGCGTCGAGCACATCAACATGTGCGCGACGCGCAAATTATCTATCGATTAAAAAATCAGCCCTTAGTCTACGTTGGTAGACTAAGGACTGATTTTTTAATCGATAGATAATTTTTTATTCGTAGAATAAAATGACGTCTGACAGATTTTGTATCGAAGAACTGTCCAACATTTTAAATTATTTCTCGAATGAAATTATCAGGCGTTTGAAAAACCAGCCCTTAATTTTCTTTGCCTACGTCCGTCGGTCTTTTAAAATGAAAACTCTTTGGAACAGGCAAACTAGGTTGACTTTGTAGTGTGTCCTACTTTTTAGCGTTTATTATGCAAATACATTAACGCCTAGCGCCTGCGCGGACTTTTTGCGATTTTTTTTTAATTTAATTTTTTTAAATTCTATCGTAAGTATTGTGGCCCTTTATCATACGTTTAATACTATACATTAACATTTATTTTTAGTTTCTTATACAATGTGGAGATGACAATGCGACAATAAATGAAAACACTGGCCATTTTGTACTAATACATAACTACCTACATATCAAATAAATCCGAACATTGAAGATAAAAAAGTTAGTTTTTCTAATAAACTAACTAGTATTGGTGGGCCGAGTATGGGTTTTACAAATCTTTGACTAGATAAAGTGACTGAACTATAACTATTGGATATATATAAGGTGCTATAAAAATATCTGCCACGGCTTCAATGGGCGACTATCTGTATATAGATTACAATAATAAAGATGCATTATTGGTCTTGTCATAATTTTTTTCATACAAAAAAAATGTGCGTATAGGTAAATTTGAATTGATTTAGTTAAATGAAACCGTCCCATAGTAATTAGCTGTTGCTGCACCGTCATTTCATTTCGCAAAATGTGACGAAGCGACACATCGCGCGTAATTTGTGAACCATGTTATGCAGAATAGGGTAACTGTTTATTTAATTACTTTATTATCTCAAATTGATTTAACTATTCCGGGATACAAAATTTCTTCACTACTGTAATCTATATACAAAATACTGTCTCCCATTGAAGCCGTGGCAGATATTTTTATAGCACCTTATATTTGATGGAATATTTGGGCACAGATAGAACGTCCGTCATTCGATTTTAGATATAATCCGTCTGTATTGTGTCGTATCCACGTTGTATAATCCATCAACCATGCCTAACTTTAATTTAGCTATTTTCTTAACTATTATTCCATAAATAACTACTATTTCTTAACTATAATTGTATTTATTCCTCAATTTTTCTTGATAGCACCTCCCACTGTTTGTCTCTGCATCACCCAAAGGTTAACTGGTAGAAAATGCCCATGCCATTAAGTCCACCTCTGTACAGACGCCAGCACATCAAGGTACCCGAAACTGACAAATTTTGCCAATCAACTTTGAACCTTATGCTTTAGCGATAAAATTGAAAATCTATTAAAGAAATTTGACAGATTGTAGTAGCTTGATGTGCTGGCGACTGTTCTTTTGTGTGCTTACTGCTTAAAGTATTAAAATAAATAAATATTAAAAAGAGCAGGGTTCTTAACAACGAATTTTGTTCCAATAATTTATATCAGTAGCAATCTGAATTATTATATTATACTGGCAGTTATGATTATACTGGCTACCATCAGTAGCGATCTGTCTTTAACTGAAAATAGGTTATTGGGTTCGGCCTTTAATGAACAACCTGTTGACATTCTACACGAAAATCTTAAAACTCCATCCTTAAATAATTTACTTACTTCGTAACCGAATTTATACTAATCAGGACTTTGCAATCTGGTAGGCCCTTCAACATTAGCAGTCACGTAGGTACTCCAAAGAACCCGTCCATATTGTAATTGAAATCGTATTGTCCCTTTCTAGTCCGTCAGTTGGAAAGAGACGGAATGTAGCTTTAAGTAAATTAAAATTGGATTAGTAAAGTAACGAGTTTTGATTACTTTCGGCAAGTTGCTAAGTAACAGTTTGTTTAGGGATACCGTTTTGCGAATTTGTTGAAACTTATCCTTTAGTAGATTGACTACCAAAAATCTTGAAATTTTGACGATATTTTAAACCTTTTCTAGTCCAATTTTGTCCGGTGTTAATAAGATTGGACAGAAACCAAGAGAACTATAAATGTTATACTAGGTTTTCCCGAATATAAACTAGCCAATTTCAGGAACCAGGCTACCTATCTGTCAAACATAACGATCGGTTCAGCCGTTAAGGACGCTATCACATTTTGAACTCGCTCAAGTTTAGGTATCTGAATCGCAACACAGCAACATTACGCGCACGCACACATTGAAACCATTGTTCGCTCGATTTTTATACGTAACTTAACTAATCTTGGTACTTGAAGATTTTTTTTTTTAATTTTGCTGGTATTTATTGAGTAAAGTTAGTTGTAAGTTCGCAATCGAATTTGGTAAGTGTTATTAGTACTTACTATCTGCGTGATAATCATGTTTTTAGTATTGTTGAAGTTCATCAGTCAATATGTTCATTACTAGGTACCCAAAAACGACCTTAACATTTTAGTATTACAAGGAACATCCACATTTATACCACAGTCTGCTGTTAGTTTGAAAAGATGTACCTAAGTACTTTTAAATATTATTTTTGATGTCAATTGTTGGAGTATTACATAATCAAATACTAGCCTGGGAGTTTATCGTAGAGTTTCGTTGTGATATTTAATAATAATCATTCCCTTATGAAAACAGTAAATATTTTATTTACTTAAAAATTAAAAAAAAGTATATCAAAAGTAATTTATTCAAATTAGGCTGAGAATCAGCACTTTTCGAATGTCAAAATTACAAAAGACAGTCCCCAAAACGCCCGCCCTTCACTTCTTAGTGCTTTCGCTGAGAAGAAGTGGCGCAACAAACTCCCCAGCAGCACAGCTGTCTTTTCACATAGAAAATATTTCATTGTACTACTACTATACTCCATAGGTTTAGGTAGCTAAATAAAGGTAAACAAAAAAACCACGCGACTTTGTTAACCGACTAAACGTAATACCAGTCTATTCAGTTGTCATGCTACATCACAATTGTAATCTTCAATATAGCAACATTATAATTCACTAAAAAAAATTACTGAATTGAAGAGTAAAACTGTGACGTAGCATGACAACTGGATATACTGGTATTATGAAGAAATTGGCCGTAAGTCGATTTGTCACAAACAAAAATCCGCCACCTTGAATAAAAAATGGATGTTATATTCGTAATCATCACCCCGAAAAACCCCAAAATCGACTATTAATATCGAATGTCAAAAAAAAACATTTCCATCATTTTAATTTGATTATAAAATAATAAAATAAATATTTATAGGTACAATCTTTATCCGTCATCTACATCCACTAAATAAATAAATTAAAAGTAAAAAAGTTTTTTTCAGATTTAAGTACTCGTATTTACTTAGTTTGAAAATTAAAAAAATGAAAATCAATCAGATCATGTTATTTACTTGTTTATCTACACAGGTAAATCTCGCAACAAGCTTTTATATCATATATAACTTGTGTACTTAATGACGTTATAAGTTGATAGTAAAAGTTTTAAAGGACAATTTTATTTTATTCTTTTTAGCGCATTTAACTAAAAGCTTGTTTTAAAAAAAAAAAATTACTTTTAATTTGTTTTTTACTTTTTAGTTATTGCTGGACAGGCTTTTTTGTGGAGTTTAACTCGCATACGTATTCTGAGCAAGACCTTTCATTTGATACCCATGTTGTAGGAAAGCATAAAAAGCTTAGTCCGCTATCTTTAGAAGTCCGCCATATTGCATTTAGAGTAACGTCACATTGTTTTTTGAGTTATTCTCAGCAAGCCCTTTCATTTGATACCCATATTGTAGAAGTGCATTAAAAATAACTAGTCCGCCATTTTTGGTGTTCCACCATATTGGATTTAGAATGCCGTCACTTTATTTTTCAAGTCATCCTCAGCAAGTAATTTAATTTGATACCCATATTGTTGCAGTGCATTAAAAATAACTACAGTCCGTCAAATCTAAGAAGTACCGTTTGACGTTTCATATTTTTCAACTTTGTTCATACGAATTCATCATAAAACCATGAATTTAGAAAGATTTCATTATTGTATCTAAAAATGTACAATTCTTAATATCTAAATGTAATTGAAAACTTTCAAACAAAGCAAAATAACACATATTTATAACTGTCAAACGGTACTTCTTAGATTTGACGGACTGTAGTCCACCATCTTTAGATGACCGCCATATTAGATTTATAGTGACGTCACTTTATTTTTCGAGTTATTCTCAGCAATCCCTTTCATTTGATACCCATATTGTAGGAGTGCATTAAAAATAACTAGTCCACCATCTTTAGAAGTCCGCCATATTGGATTTAGAGTGACGTCATTTTATTTTTCGAGTTATTCTCAGCAATCCCTTTCATTTGATATCCATATTGTAGGAGTGCCTTAAAAATAAGTAGTCCGCCATCTTGGGCGTTCCGCCATTTTGGATTTAGAATAACGTCACACAGCTAACCATGCATTGTCATCCAAACTAAAAGTGCATACAAAATTTCAGCTCAATCGGTTGAAGATATCTGGTTCAAAATTTAGTTGCAAGAGTCCACCCGAACAAACATAGTTTTAGTTACATACATACATACTCGTACATACATACATTGCAAGTTAAATAAAAGCTTGTAAAAATTACAACTAAGTATTTGTTTCTGAAAAAAATACCAATAATCGTACTTAATTTTATTTCGGTCTGAAAAAGTATCAACTTCGTCCGACCTCAGTACACAACTCGGAACTCACTTTTTTACGTAATTATTTTTTGCGAGAAAGCGACACAGACGTGCTTCCACGAGCGCCTCTGAGCGCGGAATGACGAACCGCAAGTGTCCGCGGGTAGAAAATGTATGGAGAAATTTGAGAGCGTTTCTTATTTGTCTCATAAATGAAAAAGTTATTTATTTATCTACAAAATATTTAGCTTGTCGTATCAGGACTATATAAGCAACAATATCTTCTTATTTTTAAATTAAAATATGCAGTGGATTTAGCTATATAGGTACTTATTCAAACCCCTTTTTATAAAAAAATTTGCGATTACTGTGATGGTAAAAACGTATTTGTGTGAAAATTTTGTATAGGGCTATTTAATTGTTATGGAGCCATTCTGGAGATGAATATATTATCTTTAATTTGAAACTAAGATATCCTTGCAGTTGCGACTCCAAGTTCATTAAAATGGTACCTGAAAAGCACTGTTATTCGTGGAAAAATGTGATAGCGTCCTTAAGGCATGGAAAGGTAACAGACAGATAGACAAAGTTACTTTCGCATTTATAATATCTATTTTTTGGGCACGTTTCCGGATGACAGCAATGCGGACGAGTACTTTGACGCCTAAATTATCCTTTTGTTTTTGTATGCATTATTTTTATGAATTGTTTTTCAATTATCATTTTTTTTGTTTTAATTTTTCGTAAAAAATAATTCGACAAAGTCACGATTATTAATGCAAAACACCCTTACGTGGAATTTGATAACGTCGCATTTTCTTAGCTTTAAATATGAATGATTTGTTTATGAATGATTGGTTTGAATGAAAATGAATTAATTATATTTATCAATGAAACTTAGAAACATGATAATATGTTCGAAACTACCTACGCATTTTTGGACCACATATTCTAGGATTTTTTGTATTATTTTTACTTATATAATATAACCCTGGAGTTATGGGATATTAAAAAAAACACGTTGTATAGTTATTTAGTCTATTAATTTAGTACCTAGTGTACATATCTATTTTGAACTATTTCTTAAGGTTCAGTAAAGTATCATACTGTGCCGAATCCTTGAGGGAGGAAAACACGTTGTTAAATTTTCTATAAATATGCTTAACCTTCCAAAAATTAGTCTAGTTAGGTTAGTGTTTAAAGTTTATAAAGAACGTAGTATAGGTGAAAATATAATTAAACACCCTAATTAACTAAATTACCAACTCCTAAAGTCCAGGCAGGATTTTTATACACTTGAGTATGTAAATAATCAATGAACAACGTTTCATGACTGAATCTCTGATCTGGCTTGCTTTTATTTCCCTAATATTTTGTCGCGCCCCTTTTCTCCTAAAGTAGAAAATGAACGAGAAAATTCTCTAACAAAAATAGTAAGTATCCAGCCCGTCTATGACGCAGGCACTACATTATCATAATGATAATCAGAAATATTCGGCGTTTACGTCAAATTACATGGAAGATATGACGCCTCGCTACATTGAAGTCTGAAAGTGACTTCAGACTTTGTATTTTCTTGATACAATGCTTGAAGATAGTTTTTATTTTTAACTTACAACCCGCCCCGTTTTCACACGCGTGCAATGGCGACATGTCAAAACATTGAGGTTACTATTCTATATCTTTGTTAAATATTAATATATTATACACATAAACATTCCGGATTAACTGCTGTAAATAATGGTGAAAACCGCATCATCCCTTATCTATGTAGTTCAAAAGATATATGCGATCACACAGGTAGACACGAAAAACGACGTTGTTCTATACGATACAGGTTGGCAGGGACATCGACTTGCAAACTGTATCGGCGAGGGCGCAGGCGGTAGTTTTTAAATTATGTTTTTTTTTTTTTATGTTGATATAATATTTATGATTACTGGCCACTAGCCGTGCCCGTGTGTTAAATTAATGTCATCATTGTAACGGCACGTTGTAGGTATACTGTTTATTTATTATATTGTGTTTGAAGAAAGGCGTGAGTTTATGATTGTGTGTATGTTATTATTGTATGCCATTTAATTGCCTTTTTTTACGATAATACCTACAGACAATTTAGAACCATTTAAGCCATGGTGGTCTTAGACGAAGTCTTATCAATTTTTCCTTACCTAATTTTTGTCTTTTTCGCAAATTCCTAAAATTTTAAGTAAACCGCTTATTTATGGCTGAATTGAATGATAAATGAATTCATTTTTATTTAATTTAATTAAAATAATGTGCAAGCAATCTAGCACAACATGTTTAGGCCTCTGTGTCTTTAGACAAAACTTAGGTAAAAAAAATTAGTAAGACTTCGTCTAAGACAACCATGGCTTAAATAGCTCTAAATTATTTGTACTATCTTCGCCTTAAAGCTTTGCACCCATCTTCCAAACACCCTGTATATTTTTCAACGTGTTTTTATGGATCATGCGGTCTGCAATAAAGATTTTTATTTATAAAAGCGATCTGGCCCAGCACATACTGAAAATACATGTCGCAGGCGCGTCCTTTTCCCTCTGCATACTATTGCCACGTCTGCGTCCCGTCCTTGTCTCGCGTCCCGTCTGCGTGGGCCGTGCCGTACAAAGTTAGAGAGCTCATCAAAACAGTTTTAAAACTTAGCCCACGAATAGCTGCTGTCGCATTGAATATTCTCGTGAATTTATTTAAAAATTTGTTTAACAATATTAATTTCCCTCGAGATGGTTATGCTGTAGATGTAAGAAACAATGTTTAAATAATAACTAAGTAACCTTGTATCTTCTATGTCGAATTGAATTTTAAAGTTTAAGCATGAAATAAAGGCACTAATTCATACCCGAGGGTGTTACAAAAACTTGAAAATAAGTATAATTGCGGTGCCCTAAGGGCTGGTTTTCTAGTCACCAAATTGATCAGTCAGGGTCAGGCTTTTAGAATAATCTTTGCTATTTATAATACTTCCTTTCTAGAAAGGTAAATTATTTTATCACAACTGCTCTAAAAATAGTGAAAGAAAACATGTTTACTTTCACCGTTTAGAAACCAAAAAAACACTTATTTTACTTTATCACAAGTAAAGCGCGTGTCGCTCCGTAAGATAAAAATACTGTAACATGTATGGATGTGTTCAAACAGACGCGAATAGACGCGTGGCTTCCTGATAGTTAAAACAATCAACGCGCGCAGTCGTCTCCCGCATCCCGCGCGGGATTGCCCTCGGTTTGAACATTCCTTAAAAAAGAAGGATACGCAATATCCGCAGAATGTTTATTTCTCTGCGTTATCGGACTATGAGCGGGTGAACATTGATTGGCCGAAAATACCCTTCGATGTAACATCGGAGGTCATCAGAGGTCAGAGGTCATCGGTTGTCCTATATTTTGATTATATCATGTCATTCATATTGATGTATTGTAGTCCAAGCTTAAAACGATATTATTTTTGAAGGAATTAAATCACGCAGTTAATTTTCATCTTTTGTGAACAGAGGGATAATTGCTTAACACACTAACAGTAGCAATGACTTTCATTTTGACAGTTCTACAACATTCATTGCTTTATTTACGTTGTCGAACAGACAAATTGTTCAAACATATTAAGCAATGGATTAGCAATATACCTCAAAATTATTCAGATTGTGATTGAAACTGTGTTACGCGATTAGGGTGCCGGTCGTTTTATTTTAAGGCATAAGAAGCATCTATCTTATCTTCCTTTAAAATATAAGTTGTTATTTACGATAAATCTTTTTTTAATTCATAATCTTCAATCTGACGGGAGTGACGGGGATACCTGGCCGGGGGAGCGTGACGAACTACGCAAGATTTCCAGAACCCTGGTCAAAGGTAGTTGAAGGACACCGTATGGTTTTCGTCAGTAAACGCCTGCGCTCAAAGCGGAACGGTACGGCAAGGGATTTTTATGAGACGAATAGGAATATAACTTTTATGTATGACAATACAATTGAAAGTTCAATAATGATGTCTAAGGATACCGCGGCATCGTTGCCGATGAAATTTCAATTTTATTGTCATACTATTAAGTTATATTTCTATTCGTGGCATAAAAATCCCTTGCCGTGACGTGCCGTGCCACCAGTGAGCGCAAGCTCTAAAAGTCTGAAAGATCCGTCCGTCCACCCCGGCCAGTGGGCGTAGGCTATTCTACAACTACCTTTGACCGGGGCACTGGAGCTCATGCCAAGTTCGTCACGCTCCCCCGGCCAGGAATCCCCGCCACGCCCATCAGATGCACCCCAGGGCAGTGGACATTCGTGGATTTCCACACGAACTAAAAATGGTGAGTATGTAATTTATAATACGAGGTATTCCACTCAGAGCACTGATTTGAACCGCACTTGGACGAACAGCACTTGAGCACTTCCACTAACCGCACTTAAACAAAATTTCGTAACGTGCGGTTCAGTGGAACAATTTATCGTTATTGTTATCGTTATTTTTTATCGTTATTTTTTTAGTGATGGGATATACTTTTTTGTTCAAAGCATTATCAAGCAAAACATATCGATACAAATCAACAGAAGTTAAGTCTTTTGTTCATGTATCTTACTCGTAATGCGTGTCTCCTGCGCGTGTTTTTTCGAAACATTACACAAAAAACCTTACACATAACATTTGTTTTCATACACAAGCTGTCTCCTGCGTATTAAAATATTTTAGGTTAATAACACATTTTGTTTAGATGTCGTAATGAGTTCCGACGAGCAATATCAAGGAAGAGACAGATTTCAAGCCAGACCGTTTTTTCGACTACGAAATTTTGACATTTACCAAGAGCCCCGGATTGATGACCGGTTTGAATTGGGCAATTTCGTTCGTGTTTCTGAAACCGATTTCAAAGAATTGTTTTTACTTATACGAGCCGATCTGCAGATGTGCTGTAATTAGATGTGCATGGTGCGCGCGGCGGTTGAAAATTAAACAAACTCCTCCACCCGCGCGGGGTATGTTTTCCATGCAGCTCGGAAAACAAAACCATCGTGTTTGCGTACACAAATGTGTATGACCTCGCATCTTTGTTTCGATGTTTTTGTGTAATGTTTCGAAAAAACACGCGTAGGAGATATAGCATTATGTATAAAAAAAAATTATTTATATATTCAGTCACCGCCATTGTAGTATTATTATTTATACGTCTTTTGATATTTCTCGGGACCCTAGGGTCCCACCCGAACCTTTGGAAGGCGTATGAGGGACCGAAGCCAACTGGCAGAGTCCCGTTAGACGAGGCATCAACCGACGTTTATCCCTGTTCAGACTATGCAAGTGCACCCAAGGACAACCCGAGGTTGGTGTAGGACTATTGCAGGATATAGAAACAAAGATATTGGATTATGGGTTTGGGTGGCTAAAGTGAACTGGTTATTTAGGACTATGGACATTCTATATCCCCTGCCTGAACAATGTTTTATATAAATAACACAGATAACATGGCAGGGGGTGACTTGCATACTCAATAATGGGCCCCCGAAAACGGTCGTTAGCACATAGTGTCGTAGCGACGAAGGGGCAACATGTCCTGAGGATAGATACGTAGATAGATATGTGATAGATATGGTCCGGCAAAGTAAACTCTTCCGGCACAGGCCTAGAATTCGGGAGCGCGCAAGCCCCACCACGACGTCAACGTAGAGATACCTACGGCGGTGGGGGGTGGGGGTTGGGATTATTATTATTATTCCTCTTTTTGTTGCGTCGCTACATGCGCGCACTTTCGTACAAACCCCTAGACTTGATGTGAGAGACATTAGTTGAAACGGCACCATGAGTCACAAATTTGACAGACGCTATCGAAAAATACGCTTACTATAGTAGTTACGTAGCTCACTAGCATTTTGACGTGTGAAACATATGTTTACATTAAAATTATTTATGTTTTTGAGAATTTTGAGTCAAAATAATGTCTGGAACAGCTTATTTAGCATGGAATATGTTAGCGGCCACTGAATTTGAAGACCAACGACGTAAACAACGTGAATTTCAAGCCAATATATAATAATAACATGAAACTTCTAGCTTACCAATGGGCAGGGCATTACGCAGCTAGCTAGATGGTCGTTGCTAGGAGGCTTTCTGTGATGAATATTAACTAAAATTTAAATAAAAGACATTTTACATAAACAACCTTTTTATTTATTGTATTATATATGGGAAACATACAACATTTATAACAAAATAAGAAACACAAAAATTTACATAAAAACACGTACTTCTACACAATTATTTCTTTAAACATTGCCCACATTAGGATTTCCCCTGTACCGTGGGTGCATTTACAAACACAAATCTCACATACACAAACACCCAGACCCGGAAGAACTAGGTATTATGTGGAAGAATGGATCACACAATTTTTTTTCTTCATGCGGCATGAACCCGCGATTCTTAACGCAGAAGCGACAAGATTGGTGCAGTTTCGGGAAATTTTGCCACACTGGTCCTCATTGTATTATTATCTTATGGTAAATTTATTTCACAAAATTTTAAATATGCAGTGATCGACACAACGTAAATAAAACTACAAATAGAAAACGACACTCGATGACACAACAGCAGAGTTTCTATGGCAACAGTGACATAAATAAGGAATAAAAATGGAACAACCACTAAATACCTCAAGTAGTTCACTAACCGCCAACCTTTCTATTTAGTCGGATTATTGAGTGTCACAACCGTTTTAGCATAGGCGATAGTAGGTACTACATTTTAAACATTATATGCCGTTATCTCTTCTTATTACTGAGAAAGAAAGAAACAAAACTACGGAGTGTAGTTAGGTAGACGACACGATCTATCGAGTTTACCTTAGCGACTTTTGAATATGTACCGCCGGTTACACACCAAAGCCGAAGACCGCACGTCACTAGATCATTCTTTCGAGCAATTTCCATGTAATTTGTCGTTCTTATGAATGGTACAAGCAAAGGCTCAATTATAGTAAGCTTTATATGTAAAGTAACGTTCCTGTAAATGGCACCCGGCAAGTGAGCATTTATATGTAACATTCCTTCCTATATTGCGTTTCCAGTCCAGTCTGACAACCAGTCTTACCAAGGGGTATCGTATTACCCAGTAACTGGGTTTTGGAGGTCAGATAGGCAGTCGCTCCGTGTAAAATAATGGTATTCAGCTGCATCCGGTTAGACTGGAAGCCGACCCCAACATAGTAGGGAAAAGGCTAGGCAGATGATGATGATTGCGTTTCCAGTCCAGAATCTTAAAGACGTACTCCAACGCGTTGGTGAACAGTTTCGGGGATATTACACCCCTGGCTCACTACTCTGAGCAGTTGGATGGGGTTGGTTTTCTTGTTCGTTTACATGGAGCCTATCTGACCTCCACAACACAGTGACTGGGTAATACAATACCTCTCTTGGTAAGATTCGTTGTCAGACTTTCGGGCTTCTGACTACCCGTAACGACTGTCAAATATCCACGAATGAGCTTAATGTGCATCCACAAACCAACCGCGGTAAGCGTAGCTTAACCTGATC
Organism: Hydraecia micacea; assembly: GCA_914767645.1. Lineage (NCBI taxonomy): Eukaryota > Metazoa > Arthropoda > Insecta > Lepidoptera > Noctuidae > Hydraecia > Hydraecia micacea. The sequence continues at coordinate 6,864,692 of OU611798.1, forward strand.
GATCGACCTGTGCGGCTGTTATTATTTAGCCACGGGCCCCTAACTATAACACCATTTAAAAAATCAAACACCTTTTGTATTTATTTTTGTATTGAGGATTCGTGGTATCCCACAACTGATGGAGCGTCTCAAATGTCAAAACAAAATCTTTCTCTGGCTGTAGCACGTTACGCGTTGCACTATCATGCAACCATCAGTCACTGTATTAGACGATCAGTCACAATCCTTGACTGTGGTAAAACTGACAGCAAAACCTACCATGTTAAGGGCGCCTTGAAAAATCGAATCGAAATAAAGGTTTTAGTAGGTGTTCGAACATGTTTATGGTTAGTAGGTTTAAAAAAAATACATTCGATTTCTTAGCTAGGTCAAGTCCTCGTAAACTGTATACATATTTTGACTTTTATGATTTTTTTTTACTAATTATGCACTAACAATCAAAAAATTATGTAAATTAATTTAAAAATATTTTTTTTTGTATATTTTTCAATGACAGTACTATGATATAGTATGACAAGGCCAAAAAGCCTTGTATCCGGCCCATAGATATATGAAAGAAATATTTCTATGATCCGGCTGCTCTGTGTTAAATCAAATCAAGTTATCTACTTATATAAATAACGAGATTTTAACCCCATTGTCAATAATAAAGATAATCTGGCTATCAATACATAAAAATAAGCGCTTTTTTTTAAATAGCTTTGAATTCTGTAGCTTTCCAAAATTAGTAATGCCAAAAAACCCATTTCCGTTAAAATATGAATTAGCCAATGCTTTAACTAATTGCAATTCGTGTGGTTCTTCACTAAGTAGAAAAACTTGTTTATTCTTCGTCTGCAACAAAAAACAAAAATACTTAATAAGTTTACAAAAAAAAGTACTCATATATACAAATTTTATTAAAGATCAATCAAATAATGTATTTATTATAGACATCATCTGCCTAGCCTTTTCCCAACTATGTTGGGGTCGGCTTTCAGTCTAACCGGATGCAGCTGAGTACCAGTATTTTACATGGAGCGACTGCCTATCTGACCTCCACAACCCAGTAGATTTATTTAGTTGTATAAAAGAAATATTGTTATTGTTGTTTTTTATTTGATATTGTATAATAGAGTATAAAATTAATGTCCGTAGTATAAGTGTTTTGTATTGTTTATTAGAGTTTAAGTTAGGTTTTATACCTACCCACGTGTACATTAGGTTCACATTGTAAATATTCGGATGCCGCTATTAGCGGCGGATGTGTGGAACTTACCCATTATACCAACCAACTTTGTACCTACCATATCCGACGAATAAATGTCTTTGTCTTTGTCTTTGTCAGTCACTGGGTAATACGAAACCCCTTGGTAAGACTGGTCGTCAGACTTTCGGGCTTCTGACTACCCGTAACGACGGTCAAAGATCCACGAATGACAGCCGGGACCAACGGCTTAACGTGCTTTCCGAGGCACGGAGGGGTCTTGGTATGTAAAGATGGTCACCCATCCACGGACCAACCGCGGTAAGCGTAGCTTAACCTGATCGATCGACCCGTGCGGCTGTTATTACTTAGCCACAAGCCCCTCCAGTATTTATTATAGACAATATGTTTTTATTCTATCTATTAGACATAATATATTGTGCGTGGTTCTACACGCACTTACCGTATCGATACGTTGGTAAAGTCCTGAACAAAGAATACACACGTCCCGTCACTACAAACTGTATGCAAGTGCCGTTCGGAGACTGAAAACAATAACGATAAATTGTTCCACTGAACCGCACGTTACGAAATTTTGTTTAAGTGCGGTTAGTGGAAGTGCTCAGGTGCTGTTCGTCCAAGTGCGGTTCAAATCAGTGCTCTGAGTGGAATACTTCATATTTTCGTGTCCGTTTCGCCAGGGTGGTAATTATATGTACGACCAAATACCACCGCTCGTTTAATTTGATTTTTTATTTAATTACGCTGTATTCTATCAGGTATTTATTTTTCGTATTTTTTTTTGGGCGCTGGGTGAACAGACGCCAGCACATTAAGCTACCCGAAACTGTCAAGTTTTCCCAATCAACTTTGAACCTTATACTTTAGCAATAACGTTGAAAATCAATTAAATAAATTTGACAGATTGTAGTAGCTTGATGTGCTGGGGTCTGTACGTCCACTGATATGAAGTCGGGCGGTAAAAAGGTTAAAAAACAAGCATAAGAAAGCATCTGTCTGGCAATAATACTGAAATGGACCTTATTGGCGCACACAAAAGCATACACTCAATCTACCAAGCTTTGTCCCAGCTATGTTATCGGACTCCGGTCTAAGCCGTGAGGCACATACTATTGTTGTTGTAATATTTCCCTTTATAGGGTTCCGTACTCAAAGGGTAAAACCGGGACCCTATTACTAATACTCAACTGTCCGTCTGTCTGTCTGTCACCAGGCTGTATCTCATGAACCGTGATAGCTAGACAGTTGAAATTTTCACAGATGATGTATTTCTGTATTGTACGTTGGCACGGAACCCTTCGTGTGTGAGCCCGACTCGCACTTGTTTATTTGTATTTTGCGTTTCATGAACTGTTTACAAATAAATGTGACCTATTGTTTCTTTATATTTGCGATTGGAGAAGCCTATGTCCAGCCACTATGTGGAGACCGCGTATCGGTAAGCGAGTATGGGACGCCCGTGCCCCCCAGCTAGATGGACCTACGACCTTTCAAAGGTGGCTAGAACAGTCTGGATGCAGAAGGCGGAGTACAGGGTGTTGTGGCGCAGCCTGAGAGAGGCTTATGTGCAGCAGTGGACTGCGGTAGGCTGGTGATGATGATGGACACTAAGATCAGTAGCCCCGAGTGTTTTCGTAGTCGTTCTTTCAGTAGTTTAATCATTAAATTCTGATACGCTTGCGTTACGATTCACCTAAGTGCTCCGACTGGGGATTGGGCTTACAAAGTCTCGCTCGCCAGTTCATAATTGCTATTGCCACTCCAAAATAATGTTTTCCGCTAAATTAATCTCTTAATAAAATTTAAACAAAAGAACACGATGGTCATCACGCACGCCTTGTTTAGTTATAATAGCAAAGTTTAGCATAACAGCATCGTTATGGAAATGATCGCACAGAATGTTTACAGGCGTGTAGGTACGTCATTGCATGACAGACAAGTTTAATAATGGTGGTTGGTTGAGCGTGTCTTGTGTATGACCCTAGAACTTAGAAGAAGTAAGAAAAAAATATTAAGATAGTTATTAAAAGATTGACACTGTAATGTAGGTAGGTAATAGGTAATACGGGCTGGTGTCCGCAACTCCACGTCAATGCGCGTATTTTGCGTACGGGTGGGAAAATCGATTATTCGATCCACCCCAGCTCCACTGTAATGTAACACAAATGTACCTACTTACATAATTGTCTTTCTTCCTTACAAAACATTAAGTGATTTTTACAGTAACGTCGTAAGGCCTAGACAAAGCGACATTCTATCAGAGATAACTATGATGGAAACGGCAAAAGTATATGGGAACGATGTAGCTACAGAAAGACTATGATAATGTTGAAAGTAGCTGTAGAAAGGAGGTGGCATTGTCAATACTCTTCATACAAACCCAGCGTGTCAGCGAGTGTCACAGATTAATCGCATTAAAAAAAAATACATATAGAAACTGACAGCTTCGACTGGTGGCCCGTGACAGAAAAGTGCGCTCAACGCGCATTCAGCGACGCGAATTTCATTATTACTGTCTTCTGTAGACGCTAGGTCTTTCCGTAGCTATGTCGTTCTCATACACTTTTGACTTTTACACCATAGTTGTCGCTGGTAGAAGACACTTTGGTGATTCAAATATTTTTAAACCTGTGTTTAACACAGATCATTCAAGCCAACTTTCCCCGAAGTGTGGATATACCTTTAGTACACCCACATTTCGCCAGTTATGTTTAAGCCCAACGTAACAGGGGACGAGTCTACTGCCATCAACCGGGCACAAATCCAGGCTCCGCCTCCGGGTTGCTTCTGAGAAATACCAGATAGAAAACCGCAATAACACTTTGCCCAACTTGGGAATCAAACCTAGGAATAATGAGAAAATGGAGAAAAAAGATAATGTATGATTTATGGCCAACGTAGCCTACAAATATGTTTACCGTATGCCTTTTGGCTTCATTTGAAATATCGCTAATCCTTAGAGTTATTATCATCCTCTTCCCACTTTTTCAAACCACGTGACATGCCTATGTAGTCTCTATAGGCCAGCGTGTTGAGGTCATTGTTATTTGAAGCCAATTTGCCAATAGCGAGGCGATGAAAGCGAGTTTAAAAATCATTAGGTAACGCGAAATCTGGCAGCGGGACAATCTGGGCAAAGACGTAGGCGATAGCGATTGTCGTTGAGAAAATAGTAGAATACAAATATTATTACGCTTAGCGAAGACATACGGTTGTCCAAACACTTGTTGCGTGAAACTCGCTCGCGCCAATTTTGTCAACCATCTTGTATCTTCTTCTTAGTTTGTCGATGGCAAATATATGTTTTTTTTTTTCTTATATTTTTTTGACCCAAAATTCAGCAACGCGGATAGCGTTCGCTGACGCAGCCATTAGGTCCTCACGTGTGCAGGTGACATGGCATGCGGTTTAAGATGGGAGTTGAGCCATTATCTGTAGAGAGACACCGCATACACATCGGAGGTCTGAGCCTTCCATGAACCCCCACTTGTGGAGGTTGTCCTTTCTGCGGCATACTTGGGTACGAAGTCTATAAGGTTTTCCAAGTAGGCCACGTTAACTTATACCCGGATGAGAGACTCTCTGATGGTAAGTTCTCGTAAGTCTAAGTTTAACTCATATTACTCGTTTTATTTATTTCTGTTTCGGTCGCCATTATTCTTGTTGACACACAGAGAAAAGTGTTTGAACTAGCAATTACAATCTGACGTTTCATTTCAAGTTGTTTTACACATAATCTGTAATCGTTGACCCGCTGTATTGATAAATGCAATACGTTTATGCGTGTTAAAGTTCAGTAATTATAAAAAACCGCTAAACGTCGTTCAGTTGTCTTACATAACGGAACTGTTTTGTAAAACAGCGGATTCGACAATCCTTCTGCGACATATCCATCAAAAATCCATATGAATAAAAGACATAATTCTTTAGGTACCGTATTACATTATGTTATTTAACGTATTTTGTTATCCTTAAACACATTAAAGAATCGTGGGTATTGAAAAACATTGCAAAAAAAGTGGCCAAGTGCAAGTCGGACACGAAGGGTTCCGTACCGGGATCGAGCAAAAACAAAAACAAAAAAATAACACGTTTTTTGTACTTATTACTTGTATGGAGACCCTCTTTAATTGTCACCTTTATTTTATTATTATTATTTGTTGTTGTAGCGACCATCATAGTAGTAGGTACTCTGAGAGTTTTACGAGCTCTCAGTATCGGGACGAGTAAATAAAACCACAGTTTGTCATATTATTTCAATAATGATTCCTAGAAGATGTTTCTACATTTTTACCGACTTCACAAAAAGGAGGAGGTACTATGTTCGGCTGTTTGTATGTTTTTTTTTTTGTATGTTTGTTCATCGAATACTCCGCCAATTGTCGACGGATTTTCAAAATTCTTTTTTTGTTCGAAAGTAGATAGTTCTGAGGTGGTCCCACTGTCACCAAGTTAGGATCTGATGATGGGATCTTAGAGAAATCGAGGGCAACCCTCAAATTTTATAGGCTCACTTATTGTTTTTCGCATATTTTATGAAGTATCTTGTGTATTTGCGTATGGTTGTCACCATCTCAGGTAGCTGGGCTGATGATGGAAGGTACAACTCCTTAACAGTAAGAAGTTACTCGAACAGGCAAGGACTGTTTTAGTAAATTGTTTTGATGTTTGATAGGGCATTTGCCACATTTGATCTCATGATCATCAAGTCATGACCTGATGCTGCAGTCAGGATAGTCTGCAAAGTACCTAACTCCTCGACAACTAACCGCAGATATATCGTGTTTAGGCTCATTGAAAAGGGCTCGATGTGTGGATAAATGTACTGTTAATGAGGAACACCGAAGTACATAGAGACCTGATGCTGAAGCCAGGAGCATCAGAAAAAGTACAAACCTTGAAATTACAGCACCGTAGTCGTGTTTGGGCTCATTTTAAACAGGACTAAATTTTAAGTTCAATGCAATGTTGACATAAGTTTGGCCTGATGCTGCAGCCAGGATTATCAGCATCTAGTTTAATTAATGAATAAGGTATGGTTCAGAGGTGGTCCCATATAAATTTTATGAACTTTGCTTGGGTAGTTTTGGAATTAGCTTTAACAATACGTTTGTTTTCCACTTAGTTTATATTGATGATGTTTATCTTCCTGTCACTAATATTCACATAGCAAGTAGTGTTATATGAATTTTTATTATGGGGTAGGTACAACTAAAAAGCGAAAAATAAAAACTTTTTTACAAAAAAAACAACCGACTTCCAAAAAGAAAACACTACAAAGTGAAAAATAACTTTAATTTCGGAAGTCGGTGTCGTTGGTTCTACATTTTCGTTTTTTTGACACCGACTTCCGAAATTAAAGTTATTTTTCACTTTGTAGTGTTTTCTTTTTGGAAGTCGGTTGTTTTTTTTGTAAAAAAGTTTTTTTATCCTTGTCTCTTGGCTTGTCATCCAAATACCGTTGTTTTTTCTATTCTTTTTATGAATCAATGTTTGTCTCGTATTTCTACCATCTACTTTTCAAAGTATTCAAAAAGGTTGTACTTAAGCATCAAATACGTACCACCAAATACATAGGTACTGTAGATATTATAGCCTAATTATGCTAAGTCTATTTATGTTAAGTTTCAGGAGTCTACCTATTACGGTTCAAAAGATACAGCCCTGTGACAGGCGGACGGACAGCTGAGCCTTATTAATAGGGTCCCGTTGGCACCCTTGGGTACGGAACCCTAAAAACGGTTTCGGTATCAAAAAAAATCCTGAGAGGCTGTTTGAAGCGGTAATATTAATATAATCTATCCATTACGAGACAGAGTTTCGAATCTCGAAATAAGATTATCGACAACACACCGATTTCTTTTGCAAATGTTATTTCATTTTCTTTTACGTAGGGCACAAGAAAATTCGCTACCTCACACGAAACAAAATACTGAAACCCGATCCGGATGAGCATGCTCGAATGAGCATGAGTGTTAACGAGTGGATATTCGAGCATAATACGCTATTAGCTCGAAAAATAAGGAAATAATTCGGGATTGTGAGGTACTGTAGATTGGTATTTTATTTGTGTTGAGTATTGTGGGTAGTGCGAACATTATTGTTGAATAAATATAAAAATGAAGATTAATTTTTGATCAACTTGGATTATATAAGGGAGTAGACTGTAAATACTCTAGAAAAGGGTTCCTTCTGTATTTAATAAACGAAGCCCTACGCGTTCACCCAAATTGATTTGACAAATCCACTAAAGAACTGTCTGTAGTGGATTTGTCCAATCAGTTCAAGTAATGAGCGAAGGGTTTTGCTTGGGATGGCCGGGTTTTGTTGGGTTTTTGTTGGCTGGCATCCCAATTGTTCCCAACGACTTTCACGCGAGCGAAGTCGCGGGCAGAATCCATTATTTTATATGTAGGTACTTACATCAGAAAAACCCATCGCTTATTACTTGGCCATCTCCTAATTTCCCTTTACTATTGACATCATGTCATAGAAAAATTCAAGGTAAAATTCGTCAGTGTCATTGGTTTGCTAATTTATTTTTGGACATAACAAGCGACGATGATGCGTGGCCATTCTCATCAATTATTATGGAATAATGAAAGCCATTAGGTACAGAGATGATGAGGAGAATTTGCATAACGACAATTTTGTGCCTGTACACACGCATCGATTTAGTACCTATTGTCTAAGAAAAATAGCTGTCGTTACGGGTCGTCAGAAGGCCAAAAGTCTAACAACTAGTCTTACCAAGGGGTACCGTGTTGCCAAGTAACTGGGTTATGGAGGTCAGATAGGCAGTCACTCCATGTACAATACTGGTATTCAGCCGCATCCAGTTAAATCAGAAGCCGATCCCAACATAGTTGGGAAAAGGCTAGGCAGATTAATAGTCGTTGTTTTTGATTGATTGTGGATTTTGTGATTGTGTCTAAGAAATACGGCTCAGTTAATGAGTTCGTTAACAAGACAAATGGTAAATGGTTTCTATTTCTGTAACTAAACCTTTTGAAGGCACACAAGTCAATATCTGTTTAGGTTTCGACGGCTTTTCCTATCTTACAGCCTTTAACCAATCAAACCCCAGCTAATGAGGCAAATAAAATTCCTACTGTTCGTGAGTTACTGGTCCAGAGAACTCAAAAGGTTGGGAAAAAAAGGCTGACACGAACTCAGAGGTCATGATTTAGATAAATATGTGAGTATATCGACTGTAGATCATCTTCATCATCTTTCTCCTGCCCTAATCTCGAAGTTATTTGAGATTCGCGCAACGTCTTTTTCTTCCCTACTTCTGTTAAGCTGCGCTTGCCGCGGTCGGTTTGTGGATGGGTGACCATGCATTATATATTGAGATCCTCCGTGCCTCGGAAAGCACGTTAAGCCGTTGGTCCTGACTGTCATTCGTAGATCTTTAACAGTCGTTACAGGTAGTCATAAGCCCAAAAGTCTGATCAACCCAGTTTTCCCAAGGGGTATCGTGTTACCCAGTAACTGTGTTTTGGAGGTTGGATGTAAAATACTGGTATTCAGCTCTGGATCCGGTTAGACTGAAGAAGCCGACCCCAACATAGTTGGGAAAAGGCTAGGCAGATTGATTGGTACCTCAGAAAACAGTACGGTCACAGATTTCTTGATGGTGCGGTGCGGTCGATATGCTATTGATTAGGCACTGGTAGGCACACAGGTAGACCATGACCTGGATTAGGGCATCAGATTATTTTTATCCCGGTAGTACAGTCTTTCCCAAAAACATGTATAGGTACATCGATAAGAATTCATGAATCATAGTGTACAATATTTTTTCTACAAATTAATTTTTGTTGATGTATAATAATATCTTTTTAAGGATGATTGTACGTTGCTGTAGAATAATAATTTTCGACAGTCACGCGGGCAAACCCATTGGCAAAAGCTAGTACATATTACACTGATTCTCAAAAAAAGATTATCTATTAATAGTATACGGCTTGGTCGTCAGCGTCACCTATAGGCGATAGCGTACTTCTCAAACTACCAACGCATATTTGTATTACTAATTATTATATTAAGTAGCTTAGGTTAATGAACTCAGTTTTGTATAAATATTGAGAAATCAACTTAGGTAAAGGTCAGAAAGTCATTGCCAAATATCTTTTGTTTTATGGTAATTAATGAGTTAATGACGCAAGCATTAATTATTTACCTATTTCAAAAGTTGATGCTGTTGCTAATCGCTTTCTGCCTTTTATTTGAAAAAGCCATTCTTGTTTTTGAAATAAACTGTTATTATGTAGTTTTTTTTTAATAATAAAGAGGTAATTAATCGTTATAGAATCGATGCTGACTAACGGCAAACAGTGACTTTTCCAATATGTGTGCACTGCTGCCGGCGTATTCTGTGAAATCTGACAGTGAAAACTGTGGTGAAGTGAGCTTGAAGTGAGCTGTCCATAGTGTCCATCCCTAGCATCAGGTGGAAGTACAGCTCATATCACCTATGTTATCACGATGAGATTTTTACAGAATAGACCGGCTGGTAAAGATCCAAATTTCTCATAATTCCCAGGAGTCTGAAGATATTGATAATGTTTTTTCTAATAAATATATTGATTTTACTCTTATTGGTTTCTCAAAAATTTATAGTGTATTTTTGTAAATGTAGTGAATATTTGTGAAGGAGAAAATAAAACAAAACAACATCGAATCTAATTTTTATTTCGTCGCTTTTAGGACCCCTACATAAGAAAAATACAACAATGCCAAAAGATAAGAATTCCATTCGTTTCGCTACTATGAAAGTTTTCCATACATTAATAATGTACATTGTTACATACGTAACACGACGTCAATACTAAAAATGTACACAATTGTGAATTAAGTTATTTTTTGCTGAGGCATACATATTTTATGAAATTATGAATACTTTTTGAAGACTTATTTACACATAAAACAAGGAATGACGTAACGGACCGAAGATTAACCCCTATGGCATATCATCATGAATTCATGACTTAAGCCCTCTTTGTTTAGATGTAATAAAAACTATATTATATAAACCTTTGCTTGCTTTCTTAAACATGGAAAGATGACACTTTCCTCATAAAATGGTATAACAGATGTTACAATAATTTTAGATGTTAGGGATATCAAATGCTTTGCTGAGGTTGCTTATTATCGGAGTAACTACGCCTACACAAAAATTAATAGGTAGTTCTTCAATATTATATACTTTAAAATAGTCAACATTCACAAATGTGTACATAAACTATATTGATAGTTAGTAGCGCCACAACAAGGAATGTACATATTTTATTTACACTTTTAATTTTTATACATTCAATGTTGTAACCCCTAGCATCTATATAATCTATTGTAATTAGATTATCGACAGAATAAATACATAAGATAAATAAATAATAATTAAGGAACACAAATAAATATTTAATTAACAAAAAGTAAAGGTGCTTTGTACTTAACGAGCTCTATTTAAATTATACTTTTAATTATTTACAATTTATAGAGGTAATCGTAAACTTTGGAATATGGTGAACAACTGTTATTGAAAGCTGGATGTTAAGTCATTAATGATATGCTGTAAAACTATTGTGGAAAAGGTGAAGTCAAATATGAGATAATGGAGAAGACAATACTAGGAGTTGATATCTATGTCATGAAAGCAAATAAAAAAGGATACACTTAAAAGAGCTCCCGACTGGTGACGATGTTTGTGTACGTCCAGCGCACTCTAAGTTATGAGCCTCGTTAGAAACCTTTTGCCAATTTGTATTTTATCTTTACCATCGCAGAGCTCAGCAGAAGTTCAACAATTTGGTTTAAGATGAAAATAAAGTCGAAAGGGGAAGTACACAATCAGGAGACAATAAAGGAACCCCGCCTGCAGGGCTCCTTGTAATTATCTTTGTAGGTACCAGACCTCTTGACCCAATTGTAATACTTTTTAGAGATTTATGAAAGCCTTTTGTCAATTTTCATGTATGAGAGAGTATTCAGTTGCTGACGGCGAGCAATGGGTAGCTCGCCGTCCGGTAAGGACCAGGCCCGGGTCGACGGCGCGTTGTGTTCCACGCGCACCTCAAAGAGATGTCAGCCCTAACTGACGGGGTCCGCTAGGGCCGATGCCTGCCGGGGTCGCGGGTTGTTCGAAAGAGATACCGTGTCACACAGGCAACTGAAGGAACACGGGTGTATTTTAGTCAGTAAAAGTCTGACACCCTCCCGCTCCGCCCAGAGCGGTAGAAATTATTTGATAATTTCCCATCCAAAAAAATAAAAGAGTGTATTCAGTGGCATACCCATAGAAATGTCTTTCTTATATCAATGGGCATATTTATCACAAAATTATTTAATTTTACCGTATTATCTAATTATGGCTGAGATAGCCGATTGAAGATGAAGAAGAGGAAAGAAGGAGAGAAAAACTCTAGGTTAAGACGTTTTTATATTCGTCAACCAACCATTTTATTGATCAGAGACTTGATCTGACCAAGTTCTGGTTTAGTGGGATATGTATATTTGTACAAGCCGAACGATTTGTAATGATGTAGCAACGCAACACTGAAGCTTTTCTGTTTTTAATGATAGAATGCTAACACACAGAAAGTATCAATTTCATTCTCGGTCTATAGGAATATGTATGAAATGAAAAATTTGAGAAGACCTTTCTTATATCTACTAAAAATATCATGAGTGACTTAACCATCCAAGCTTCTAAAACGTTGAAGATATTAAGTAAGGATCAAGAAATACTTCTCAATCGCAGATTGAAAATATCTATTTCCTACTATATTACACATATTACTGAAACTTTAAAATACTTCAACGTTAAATAACGAACAAAATGTAACTTTCAAAGAACATAGATATTAAAAAATATATTTTGTTGGCAGAATATGGCATTAATCCTAACTATAAGATTTACAAAATGAATTTTAGACCTAGAAGTATTGAAAAAGTTGTGGTCAATCATTAATATATTGTTAATACATCTATTTATTAACAACCACAATATTCACAAATGGAAAGAAACTACACCAAAGAAATTTTAGAATGTACGTACGTTATTAATAAAAACATCAATTGAACTGTCAAATTATTTTTTCCAAGCGTAGTTTCCCCACACGGTTTCTGCAATATATTCACTTATTATTTATACTTATTAACCGTTTTATTATTAATCATAAAGTCATTAGTATTATTAACAATATTTACAACACTGACTTTTGTTCTAAGTTATTCTAATTTGAAACAGAAGTGATTTAAATTAAATTACGTATTAACGAATATATACTTTGTAACACATACAATAGTAGAATAGTTTAATCTTAATAAATTATGAAGAAGAAAATGAATATCATAAGAAGGCAACTCTGAACCACAGTTTCTGTCAAAGTTATACAAGGCAATATGAGCTCTATTCATAATAAGATAAAGTTAATAATGACACAAGATAGGCTGACAGCTAGTTTAGCTCAGGGACTATTTATATATTTCAAAGATATAAAGCAGATGTATTTTCTACAATCCTATGGCTATTACACTTTATAATTGTTTAATTATTATTAATCTGGCAGTGCCTTATTTTTTTTTAACTTCATCCACATGTAGTTCTAAAAGATGCTTTGCTTCTTTACATTTAAATTAAATTATACATATAATTATATTATATGAAAATATACCTGATAAACAAATAAAAATAAAAGATTTATACAAAACAAATAGAAATATTATGAAACCTAACCAAGAATATAATTCTATAGCTACTATCACATGGATTAATACTTCTGACTAACTTAATGTCATATACATAATTTATTATTTTAACAATATAATACACTTCTATTATTAATGTTTATCAAATTCACAACATCTTATACTTATAAAACCTCGCGTTTCTAATTAATATTATACCTCTTTGGTCAATCCAAATTTATTAAATAATAATAATACATTCACATTCCATTATTATTCTATTTATTGATAAAGTGACGTAATGTACCATGTGACTTACGATACCTACTTAATAATAAAATGGTACAACTTACTTGAGGTCCATATTATATTTGCAAAGAGAAAATGTTTCTAGAACACCGAATCGAAATGTTTTATACAATTAGCTTACACTTGATAGATAACAATAATGACACATCGCAACGTTACTGTCATCGCATTATTATTAAATACTGATTAATATTTACAATAGCCACTATTTTATCTAAAACACGTCTCACACTCTCTGATTGCAGATATAAAATGGCTTACTAAGTACTATGTATTTTACATCATCAAACGAAACCTCGATTACATTTACATAAGTAACGACTAGTTGGGTAGAAACAGCCTTTTATAATACACAAGTTATTAAAACGAATGAAATCGACAAAATCAACACTGTTAGACCGCGGTTCTATATAAAAAAAAGTCTTAATTAGATCACAGTATCTAGGTCTCTGGTATCGACCTCTGGCATTGACGATCATAGAAAACTCTCCGAAGCTCGTGTCTCCTCTCTATCGATGGCAGAAACTATTTCAACACCCTCCTCATAGTTATGCATTTTGGTAGTATTATTCACACAGTAGTGTTGATCAGGATCACCGTACTGACTGTGGTAGAACTCCTCACGCATCATGTGATTCAGATTGCCACATCTGAAGAAGAGGATCTCTTGGAACGGCTTTCTGAAGTCTCGGTTCAGAGTCGCGTATATGACCGGGTTAAGCAAACTGTTTAGGTAGCCCAGCCAGAGGAAGAGTGCACTCACTGCGTCAGGGATCGCATCTTCTTTGACGAATGGTCGAAGCAGGGCTAGCACGAAGAATGGTAGCCAACAGATGACGAATGCTGACATGATTATACCAAGAGTTGTGGACGCTTTGCGCTCTTTGGCTAGTTGGAACCGTAGCTTCTTCTGATGCACTGCGTTCTGTGGATGTAGTAAGTCTTTGGCGATATGACTTTTATGAGCAAAATTTGAGAGCGACGAGCGGATTCTGTTCGTCGTAGTCTTCTGACTGCTCTCTGAGGGTTGTCTCTGCCTTTCCTTAACTGTTAGTTTCCCAGGCACCAGCTGTGTTGGCGACCGGTTTATGGTGTGAATAGGCTTCGTGGGAGTCTTTGGTTGTTGCAACATAGGACACTGGGACTCGTTCGACTTTCTTTGGCCGCTGAAGCACCTCCCGATTGTGCTTTCTGTTTTGTCTACGCTACACTGTAACAAAAATAAATATGTTACACAATACACGTTTTTATGTTCAAGACGTCTGTATTGAGAAATATTATTATGTTTTCTTGATGGAATATTCGGGGAAACATTGTTAACAATAATTCATAGAAGTTGAGTGGAGGGTTGGCTTATAACTGTAAGGCAAACCATTTCAGGGTGACATATGACATACGGATGATTATGTGAAAATAAAAAACATCTTACATGCTTTTTGTTAATACGTTACACAAAATGAGTACTAATAAGCAAACAATTCCTCATATTGTAGTCACCAAGATTGCTTCGCAACGGATATTAAATTATACAGAAAACAATTTAAGGTAGAATAAGCCCTTGCTAGATTCTTATTTAAAAATTTATTAACTAAGGATGTCTTAGAAGATTAAATTGGCTAGAATATTTGAGCTGTTCTGCCTTGCAAAGGTCAAGGAGGAATATTCAAAATAGATAACTAAACCTCAGTGATTGAAGAGGCGCCAGAAGAAAAAGAAAAATAAGTGATATGTATAAGCTCGGCGCCGTCCATCCTCAGGCATCCACCGTGTGAAGACTGTTGCCCAGCGGTCACTTTGCTTGCGGCCAACGTAACCCGCCCAATTCCATGTCAGAAAAGGATGCTTGGAAGGATTTGGGGGAGGACTTTGTTCAGCACTCAGCAGTGTAGGGCTAGTAAAAAAAATAATAAGCTTACCGTTGTATTGGTACTAGCAGTGGATCCTCTCGGGGGAGGCTGCGCCGGTTGGTTGCCCAAGAGCTTCGCTTCCGCCGCTCCACCATTCTTCACATTTATCTCCAAGTAACAGTGCGTCTCCAAATGCGATTGAGCACGTTTCTCGTCTTTTACAATCTTCCTAGCAGCTCTAAATATCTTATAATAGACCACGACCATTACAGTCAACGGGATGTAGAACGAACCAAAAGTCGCATAGATTTGGTACGCCTGATTCTGTGACACAGAACAGGAGGTTTCAGTCTTCTCATTACCTAGGATAAGGACCGGCGGGAGGGATATGAATGCTGCGCTAACCCATACAATGAAGACGCAGAAGAGCATTCTTCGAGGTGTTCTTTTTACACCATACTCTAGAGGTTTCGTTATGGCATAGTATCGATCTACAGAGATCATACATAAGTTGAGTATGCTAGCAGTACAGGATAAGACGTCGCTTGACACCCAAAAGTCGCAAATGACCGGTCCGAAAGGCCAGGTTCCCATAATATCGTACACTGTCGCTACTGGCATTACTATACACGCCACACACAAGTCGCTCACTGCCAGCGACACTATCAAGTAATTACTAGGACGTCTCAATTTTCTCACTAAGCGCACTGCAACACAAACTAGTACGTTTCCTATTATAGTTCCGACTATGACTATCAAAAATACTGTGACCAAGAAAATAGTAGTAGGTATGGAATATTTTGAATGCTTTATGTGACCTTGCTTCGAGAATGTGGAATTGTCGTCTAGAAACGTCCAGTTGGCCGTTGAGTTGGGGTTGCTTACGTTGAACTCTGGACTTAGGATTGATTCTAGTTCAACCGAGGCAAGCGCCGGTTGCAACAGAATAGACGCCAGTACGAGAAGACACGAAGGTAAAGCAACAAAGCTAGGCAGTGAACAGTAGGAGTTATGATTTTGAGTCGCCATACGAATCCCTGGTTTGGGTGACGATTAATTTGTTCGTTATCCTGACGTAACCATACATTGGTTTTGTTTCTCTCTTTGTTTAGCTACGATGCCTAAATTGCGTTAACGAATCAAGTCTGAAATACGACTTCGTCGCGCAGCTTTTTGGTCTTAGAATGGCGCGCTTGATTACAATTCAGAATGGGCTTTAATTGACATATTGCTTGGATTGTGTTTTCAATTCGGAGCAGAGCCATTTGGCTGCGGGATGTTGGTGGACTGTGGTCTCTGTGCCGTTGTGATAGGGTTTGTTTTTGTTTGAGTGGAGTCTCTGGCGGTGTCAGCTGGGGTATGTTGTTTTATTGCGCGCGGAAGGTGGCGCGAACGGCTGCTACTCCAATATCCCGTCTGTGGATTGCTTCATTAGTGCCGTTGATTGGTGAAGAAAATTTCCGATCTGAAAAGAAAAGAAACAGATTTGAAGGTTTTTTTCATAAAACTCGACAATTTTCCTTTCGCTTACAGCTTTTTATACAGTTTTTCGTATCAAACTCGGCTTATAGCCTCTGGTCTCGATATCGTATCCAATGAATAATAATGGCAAGATTTTTGACAAACACATACATAAATAATACGCAATGTTTGAGCATTATATTATTATTACTGTTGGGAATAACCCGAGTTGAAAGCGATGATACCCGGACTATCTTTATTTAACTATTTCTCATTTAAATATTTATTACAAGAAAGGACTTTGTGAACCAAAAGATGAAAGTGGGAATATACGAAGTAAATAAATATAATCCGTTTGATTTCGCTGTAAGATTGCTGTAGATATTTATTCTGTGTTATAATTTTGGGTACAGAATATATTCTTATTTATTTATTTTATTTTTATGCGCATATAATAGATTACCTAGGTAAACAGGGTAGCAGGGACAACGACGTGCAAACTGTAACCCATTCTGCACATGATTAAAAAAAAATCTAGTATCTTGTGCTGAATTCACGGCTATAGTTTGCGATATATAGGGTGACTGGTAATTAGTGACCGATACTTAGACCAAACCTGAAATCGCGAAAAAAATCAGCTGTTCCCTACATTTTGACGAGTTATACGAACATAAATGTAGGGAACAGCTGATTTTTTTTCGCGATTTCGGGTTTGGTCCCATAGTAAAAGTTGTTTGTTATCATGAGTACAATCACGTGTTTAGGTATCGGTCACTAATTTTACCAGTCACCCTATATACTCGCATACAGGACTTTTGTATAATAAATTATTACGTAGATTTTAGTTAGTAGCAAATCAAAGTTTTTTTTCTCTGTTACATCTTAAAGTTGCCTCGGAGCTGATTAGTTACATCTTAAAGTTGCCTCGAGGCTGATTATTATATTTATATTCAGCATAATTTAAATAAACAAATGGAAGTATCAACCAAGATGGAAAAATCTCTTGAAAATATTTAAGAAAGTAGGTCATTTACGACTTCAGTAGGCCCGCCACGTACTTAGGTGACAAGACGTGTTAATACATGCAAATAAATCGAGAAATTTTGCGAATTTCATATGAGTTTCAACTAAGTCCGTGACATACTTTCAACAACGCAATGGTGCGTGCCATTGGGAATCTAGATATTAAAAGAGGACAAAAATGTGCCTTCTGTTGTATTTTGACTTATTTGTGAAATGTTAAACTCGCTTAGAATAAAGTTAGAGACAAAACTGAATTACAAAGAAAAGCGGAAAATAATGTAAAAACAAAATATAGACCTTATTTATATACTTTCAAATATGTGAACTCATTAAATCACATAGCACGTAATGAAAAATAATATTTTAAAACTTGATCTTACAATATCCCCAAAAACGTGCCTTAAATTGGAAGTGTTTGTTTTTTCTATTATTCGGTCCAGAAATATTTTATTCGAGGTGAATTTATTATATTTTATACTTAGATGAAATATGGTATTTTCTTAAGAACTCTTAAATTATTTCACCGAGACCAATAAACCATTTTCATTTTGGCCTTACAAATTGGGGTCTCTATAAACCCACGCGAGCAGTTACGTAATTTCCTTCATGTGAGTAATTACCATTCGTTTATAGAGCTAGTCATTACTTTCCGAGTCTTAACAATACGATCTAGGAATTCATAAATAAATCATCCTACATTTCTGTGAACCTTTACGTTAATAGTACGTACAGATATCAATACAATGGCCATGCCTCAAGCTTAATTGTCGTTCCGGCGTGAAACAGCACATTTAAACCGAAACCCATTAACTGAAGCGCCGCGTCACGGCTTCATATTGAGTTCAGGAGTATGTAGACTACAGAGACTAAGCTTACAGCTTCGCTGCGATTAACTACTGGTCTAGGCCCTAATTCACTATAACCACTCAATAATTCCTTACTTCGAAATCACGTCAATTCCTTAACTAATTACGCCAACCCCGCGTTCATTTCGTGCGGTTTCGTTCATTGTGTTATAAAGAAAACGGCCCCTGGTTGGTTTCGTACGGCTATGTGCGCGTGATGTCTCGATCGACTTGTCACGCCCGCGGATTTTACCCAGTTGAATGGTGCTGGCATTAAAAAAAAGTCTTGCTCCACAACTTACTAACACGAAAAGCGCTAAACGAATTTAAAACATCGTTTTGTTTGTTTCTGTCAATCGTTTGAAAATTACAGATCAGATACAGAATGATGTTTTATATAATAATTATTATGTTTTGCGCTAAACGCATTTATTGATTTATAGTGCAAGCGGGCACATTTCATTACCTTATGGTATGAGTAATGTGAGACAATAATTAACTCTTACCATGGGTATTTACCACCCACAAGGCCTCCCACAAGGTGGACCGACGACCTTGTGAAGGCCGCAGGAACCCGTTGGATGGAAGAAGCACAGAACCGGTCGAAGTGGAGGTATTTGGGGGAGGCCTATGTCCAGCTGCAGTGGACGCCTTTCGGCTGAAATGATGATGGCTATTTAAAACGTTTTCAAAAATGATTATATTATTTGGAAAAAAGTCTCCTCGTTTGAATTTTTGATAGGTAGTGAGCTCTTCACCTCGAATAATTATAATGTACATTTTATAATGATCTAAATAGCTATTCACAACCACTCGATACGCTGCCGTACCGTATCGAACATTAATAAATGTTATAATAGGAGTCGTCTAAACGCTGTCCACAAGTCTACAACCCGAATATTTTGTCAGTTTAAATCAAATAGTCGACTGCTATTCTTCCGACAGCTGTTTGCTGTCAGGGGCGAGGCGAATCAGGTTATCGAAAAGTGTTATTTTCGTTACGATAGCATTTCAGATGGTTGAGAATAGCTATGCTGTTCTAAGTGTGACAAAGTTGTACGTGCAGCCTTTTCGAATAAGTTTTATTTTTTTGTGAAATGTATAAATTAAAATCTAGTAACATCGTTTTGATAGTTTACTAGAACATTCAAATGAAAGCGGTATACTAACGAGGACTTGTAAAAGCTTGGTCTCTGTTCAGTATTTACTCATGTGATACGAAGCGAATATTGCTCAAACAATGTGGAATCGGTTAAAGCTATTTTACAGGGGAAATTACAATCCACATTCTGCTTTTATATAGAATTATGAACATGATCATTTTATACCGCTTTGTGTTTGTCGACAACGGTATTTCGCTTGTGTAGTGGGTATTTTCTGATTCGTATTTGATATTTTGTTGTTTTATTGTAGGACCTATAGGTTGTTTAATATGTAGGGTATATATTTGGCTGGAACAAATACATTGTTATTGTTATCTGTGTTGCAGTCTTTTTATAACATTTTATTTAATAAAAAAAACGTATATATTTTAAGTTCCATAGATAAAAGTTCGTTCGATAAATGCTTTAGAATAAAATTACTAACACGAATAAAGTATGGTGCCTATTGGATTTTTTTTCTCAAGGTCTAACTTAAAAATAAGTTAAAAACCTACATACTATTGTCTGGTATGCTCACTACACACAAACGAAAACATCCATAATATTTTATACTAGCTTCTGTCCGATTCCATCGCATCGCGTCGCCTGAACGCGCAATTACTTTTCCGCTTAGCGTTCTTTCTAACTTTTTTCCTTTTTGTTTGTCTCTTATGGGTCTTGCGTGATGATAAATATCCATAGCCTTCCTCAAGAATCGGGATAACAAATGCAAAGACCGACTTGTAGTTCCAGAGATTGCGCGATCAAACAAACAAACAAACTCTTCAGCCTTATTATTACTGAAATCCCATCAGTTCAAACAACATTTTAAAATCCATTAAATTATGTATTTTTCGAACCATCCATCAGCAACTCAATCAACTCAGCCTATCGCAGTCAACTGCTGGACAAAAGCCTCTCCCAAACTGCGCCGCAGCACCCTGTCCTCCGCCTTCCGCATCCAGTCTACCCCAGCCACCTTCTTTATGTCGTCCAGATGTCATCCAGATGGACGCAGATGGTCCCAGCTAGATAGCTGGGCTGGCTGTGTGGGCTGGTCTCCACTCCAGGACTCGTCTGCTCCACCGGCCTTCGGTCCTTCGACATACATGGCCAGCCCACTGCTACTTCAGTTTGCTTATTCTGCAAGCGATGTCGATAACTCCGGTTCTTTTCCGGATAATTTCATTCCTGATTTTATCCTTCAAAGAGACTCCGAGCATAGCTCGCTCCATAGCGCGCTAAGCGACCATCAGCAACTGTTAAACTATAATAACGCAATATTGATAAATTGGGATACATTTTAATATCGTGTGATTCGTAAAGTGAACAGTTGCTTCTTAATTATCGTTCAAAAATTGCATATTGCTCGTTGCGATATAATTTTAATCAGTAAAAGAGGATATAGATAAACGGGAATATTGATCAGATTTTATTGCAGGGGCAAGTGGTTCGTATTACAATGTCATTATCGATGTCAAGTGGGTTTTAAATGGTTTCAGGTTTGTTGTTTTTGAATCTGGAATCATTTTGAAGGATATCGTTCATCCATTGCTTCATCAATATCATCTGCCTAGCCTTTTCCCAACTAAGTTGGGGTTGGCTCACAGTCTAACCGGATGCAGCTGAATACCAGTATTTTACATGGAGCGACTGGCTATCTGACCTCCACAATCCAGTGACTGGGTAATACGATACCCCTTGTAAACACTGGTTGTTAGACTTTCGGGCTTTTGACCACCCGTAACGATTGTCAACCCACGAATGACAGCCGGGACCAATGGCTTAACGTGCTTTCCGAGGTACAGTGGGGTCTTGGTATGCAAAAATGGTCACCCATCCACGGACCAACCGCGGCAAGCGCAGCTTAACCTGATCGATCGAACCTTGCAGCTGTTATTACTTAGCCACAAGCCCCTCAATCCATTGCTTCATATGTTCGAAAAAAAAATCTGCTCAACAACGTGATCAAGGTCAAGAGCGGGCCCATTCAGCAATAAAAAAAAAATTAAAAAAACGTGAATAACGCTGTAAATGTTGTTGAACTGTCAAAATAAAAGCCATTGCTAGTCCAATTCTACGCATTCACCCTAACAATCTAATGACACGTGGAGTTTACAATCCAAGATAGATTAATCCCTAAGTACTTATCTTCACATCTACTTCAATTGTCCTATCGTAAACGAGACTCCCAAGATTTATTACACCATAAAAGTAATAAATTCTATCAGGAGTGAACCCTAGGACCATCGTGCTAATCCTATCTGAAAACAAATGACAAACGGCATGTCGTACTCATACAAATGGCCTGTTACGACCCATAAGGCCAGTAAACAATTAACCTGAATGATAGGCATCATAAGGAGTAAGCAGTAATAAAGGCAGGTAGGTACTTGCTCCTTTAATGGCTATAGTGACGTAATTATGGCTTAGTACGCCATTTTAATTATTATTTTTACGACCAACAATGGTTTTTAATGTGATATAAAAATGTGGTCCCCTGTGTTGGTGGGTGGGTGTTCTTTTATTTGGCGGAGTTGATTTTGATTAACATCAGGAAATCAAGATCAACACCATCTTAAGAGCAGTGGTGGCCCAGTGGCAGTCGGGCCATCAGGCCCGACTTACGAGTTGTAGGTCTTGGGTTCGAACCCAGGCAAGCGCTATTTACTTTATGAGAAGGAAAACATTGTGAGGAAGCCCGCATAATCCTAGAACCAAAAATTGGAAGACATGCGACATCTCCCAATCCGCCCTGGGCCCGCGTGATAGATTACACTCCCTCTCGAAGAGAGCAGGCCTGTGTCCCAGCAGTGGGAAAATTATAAGCTGATTATGCAAACATAATAATATTATGCAAAACATCAGGAAATGTGTAATAAATTAAACCTTAGAGAATAGTGATCACTAATTTTTTACATCAAATAGCTTATAAAATATTCACACTATAATTTCAGGCGATTCGTTTAACTGTTTTGGCTTTCGCGGATAGAGCTTTTTAAAACGCGTGTAAACAATATTTAGCTCATCTCCATAACATTTTACAAAATGACGTTCAAAAACGAATCCCAAACACCAAATATGAAACATAATACTTATTAGCAACGAGCATGAATAACTCCAAAATCTATTAGACACACAATTTACACCAATAAATTACGCCAATTTGCTACAAATTGTCTATAAATCACTGAAATTAAAACGTTCCGTATGGAGAGATGCCACATTTATCACTGAAACATCTGTTCATACATTATGTATTAATTTGTACCTGTACAGTGATGTGTAGCTGCCGACCACGTTCGCACGGACGGACGTAAAAATATCGCTTCGGGATTTTATCACGCACTGGGTTTTGAACTGTCGGTGTTGAGCCGAGCATTGAGAATCCAACTGAACAGACTAATTATCAACAGTTGGTACAGACGCCAGTACATCAAGCTACTACAGTCTGTCAAATTTCTTTAATTGATTTGGGAAAATTTGACAGTTTCGGGTAGCTGGACGTGCTGGCGTCTGTACTTTTGAATGGTATGTAGGGATATGCTACAAAGGTAAGATATAAACAAAGGAGGTCTTACACACAAAAATAACCGTAATTATTGATCAATGCGTGTTACTTACGTCAACATAAATTTAGAAATGCTATTGACAACGATGCTGACGAATTTTTTGATGCCCAATGAGCCTTTTTCTTTAACTTTTTATTGTATATAATATATACAGGCTGTCCGGTAATTAATGGATAACCTCAAGGGGTCACTGTACTTAGGTATTATTATGAACAACTTTTACTACGGGACCAAATATGAAATCGCGAAAAAGATCAGCTGTTCCCTACATTTATGTTCGCATAGCTCGTCAAAAACTGCCGATTCCTTTTTCGCGATTTCAGGTTTGGTCCCATAGTAATAGTCGTTCATAATGATAAGTACAATGACCCCCGAAGAGGTTATCCATTATTTACCGGACACCCTGTCATCATCATCTGCCTAGCCTTTTCCCAACTATGTTGGGGTCGGCTTCTAGTCTAACCGGATGCAGCTGAATACCTACCAGTATTTTACATGGAGCGACTAAATTACCGGACAACCTGTATTATATATATATATTTTAGTGTTAGCTTGTAAATTGTAATTGTTGCGTCAAATAATTAAAGAAATGCCTAAATAATCGACGAACAGATTAATTTGAAAAATAATTAAGACAGTGTAGGTGAAACGTTCACAGACGGCTAAGCTACTATTGAACGATTAATGGAAACATTTCTATGATAGGGGGTCTAGAATCATGTGCTGATTCCATGGTTACAGTTTTCATGTCGACGTCCCTGCCACCCTGCAAAGTATTGAAGAGGGGTTCCAAACCTTTGCACTACCTCAAACTTTTCTTGTGTAGATCATTGTCAATTGGTTCCATTATATAGGGAGCTGATAAATCATCCTCAGTTTTTTGTCTAGAAATGAAAGCCATTGTATTTTTTAAACAATGGACGTTTGAAAAAGGTTAATTGATTTCCTGGGTGATCACTTAGCTTGAGGCGAAAGCGGTCGAAAGGTTCTTTTGAAATGATTTTATTAAATAAACTAGATTTTTTTTACCTTCTCTGTGAAGCGCTAGGGTAGCCCGCGACTTGTCAAATTGTCTTACATTTTTTGCAATTTGCAGGTCAGTGTCTCGTTGTATAGTGAACAAAATATTATGATTCGGCACCATGTTTTTAAACTGTCATATTTTGACTGACAGGGTTTTTATGCCTGTCAGTGTCGATTAATGTGAATGATTAATTAACAAGTAACAACTCTGTCAAAGCTCATACTTATAACCAAAGTAGGTACCAGTAATTCATCGCCGAAAATCAGAAGGATTAAACATTGATGTCCATATCAAATTAACGGTTCCGCTCAAGTATATATTTATAGAATTATAATCATTAATATCATCAATACTACACATTTAGTTTATATAACCCTATTGATTTATATTTCATGAAATAGTCATTCAATAGGGTAGCCCGCCCAATTCAAATTTTCTTACGTTTGATTGAGGGGGAGGCACCAGCCTCCCCCTTAATTGAAACTAGATAGCTTGGCTTAGCTTCCAATCACTCTAAAAATTATTCAAGTAGATCTTTTTAAAATCTTTATTCCTGAATGGGGGCTCTTGACCTCGATCACGCCTAATGGAAAGCGATGGATGAGGTATAATATGATGGAACGAGCGTGCCTAGAAGATGCCTGAAAATGCACTGGAACTCCCACGCGTCGACGAAACACAGCAGGCCGCTTGACGCCGGACTCCGGTGGGAGGGGGTCGCAAACCAGGCGGGCGTAAGCCCTACTACCGCAAGGGAAGAATTAGCCAGTCAAATAAGGTGTTGGGTGTGACTGTCCAGGATGCGCCGAGCGCTCGGTTCAGTTGAGTATGCCAGCAGTCAGTGGCAATACAAAAATCGAAATAAGTGGCGAGAAATCGTGAGGCGAATCACATTAGCCTCTAGACACAAACTAATAAGGACCATGACCGCTCTGACAATTGTACTACTACGAAGAAGAAGAGAGGTACCAATTAAGCTAATATCATTTTCTTGCCTTAGGCTAGTAAAAACGTGAAATACTTTAACAGCAAAGTCAATAATTTAAATAAAATGTTCAAAACACATTCTTTCACTTTTCACGACACAACACAACACTAAATTATTCGTTGGCAACAATGACAACTCAAAGTACAGCGTTCCAAACTCAAAAACATCCCGACACATTATACCAACATTACACACCCAACACTGCCATTGCTCATGCTGTAATTTCACCGTAATAAAAACGGAAAAAAGTGATTATTTTTATCTTAATGTCGCAGACCGTACATTTGTTTGAATGAAACGGTACATACAAACATTTTCCTGTGTACCTGAGAAACAAAAGTTGTTATTTATGACGTGAGTATTATATAGTCCTGCGAGGTTGTTAGTGTTTTAAAAATAACCCGGTATATATTTTAGTCTATATGTTACGGCTAATAGCCAAAGTGCAGCTACACCTAGTTTTAGTCGGGTACAACTACCTAGGTGCATCCTACGTCCAGCCCCGCTTGGCGGTTTAAAGTAACCTAACCAAACCTAATTTCGGGGCGCCCTTCGGTCGCTCTTGCATCTTACGTCGCCTATCGACCGACCGCAACCATGCAACCGATGTCACCCGAAGTACACACGAACCGCATATGATCGGCTGGCTGCACCTAGTTGTACCCGACTAAAACTAGGTGTAGCCGCACTTCGGCTATTAGCCGTGACATATTTATAATATATAATAAGTGTCACTCATAACTAAATCAATAATTTGTGCGAAATCACTAATTTCAATATTAAAATCGTTTGATTATTTTTTGGTTTACACCGCGCGTTTGATCTAGGCTCTAGGATTTAAGGTCTTAGTTTAGACAATTACCTTTATGCTAGGCAGTACTGAATTTTGAATTATTTAAGACACTTTCAAGTCGTGTCAGAAGATGAATTTTATTTTTTACTCAAACTCAGGTTTTGGCTCTTATTACATTATGTAAAATGTAATTTCTCAGTCGTTTAGTCCTGTTTAAAAGTTAAAAATATGTTGCCGTAGTTTGTACTAACCGTACATTCTTTTTATAGTACTTAATA
The DNA here is from genome assembly GCA_914767645.1 of Hydraecia micacea. Lineage (NCBI taxonomy): Eukaryota > Metazoa > Arthropoda > Insecta > Lepidoptera > Noctuidae > Hydraecia > Hydraecia micacea. The sequence goes on from OU611798.1 coordinate 6,890,872, forward strand.
GAATGACGAGTACGCGAAATGTTATTCAATCAACGAATGATATGCTTTTCAACATAGTTCGAGTGTTGAGAATAAATGAACAAACTTAGTCCATATTACTTAATTGTCTTGTTTATATCTTTTATGTTTATGTCAAGGGAGCATCGACCTTATATTTTAATAGATCAGGTCGATATTTGGCCACATACTGGGCTATATTAATTTTGTTACTTAACCAGACGAACATTGTATCATCAATTCGAGAAGAAGAAGAATAAATCAAGGTACGAATAGAAATCATTCATAGTTTCAAGAGCAAGAATTTTGATGGTAGTTTCTGAGGTAGGTTTTGTATATTACGTGAAAAACCTCTTGGTCACTAAAATGTGATACAAAACAGATTCAGCTTCAATTCTTGTAAGTACCTAGCTAGAACCCTTTGTTCGGTACTGGACAGATTCTTGGATTGGCCAGATTAGTTAGTTCGGCAGATTCGCTACTCGACTGATTCGTGGATTCGTCATATTCTAGAGTTCGACGGATTAGCTATACGACAGAAAATGAACAGTTGTGCACAAAAAGATTAAACAAAAAAACAGCCTTAGCAGGGTATACCTACTTATTTATAATTTTTCTAAATCTATGATTTACAACTAATATACTCGTATGGTTAAGTATGTAAACTCCTTGTGTAAATAAGGCAGAATGCAGCAGTTCTATCACTTTGGACAAACTAAACCGAATTGTTAGAGAGTCTAGTCATATGTGCATGCCCGATTTTACCAAAAACGTAGTAGACAGTTTAATAGACGAATGTAAATACTTAATATGCAAAAAACTCGAACCAATCCCAAAATTATTTGAAGATTTTATGGACACTGCCGACTGCAAATTAAATGATGAAGATAAACCAACATTTGTACAGAAAAAGGATGTTGTATAAACCTAAATGTAATTACCTGAAAATTTATTCCTGTGCTTTACATACTTCTACGTAATAAAACGCAGGCAACTTATGAACGATTGTTCACTATTTTAAGGGACCAATTTTCCGTGATAATTGAAAATTATAAGTGCGACTTTGAAATAGCAACCATTCAAGCCGTGAAATCAGTTTATCCTGGTGTAAAAGTAACTGGCTGCTACTTTCATTACTGGAAAACGATACTTAAAAAGAGCCAAAATATTGGATTAGATAAAACTGAAAATGGAGAGTATATCATGCGCCTTTATATGCAACTGCCGTTGCTTCCGCCGATTTTGGTTCCCGAAGCAATATTAAGTATACGAGAACTGGTTAATGACTCACCGGAATATAATACATTTAATAATTATTTCTCAACTCAGTGGATGGGAATATATACCGAGAATGTGTTTACTTATAATGAAAATTTTCGTACAAATAACCCAATCGAAGGGTGGCATGCGAGACTAAAAAAAAGATTTCCCATTAAGCCACCACTCTATCTATTTATACAATTGCTAAAAAAAGAATCCCGTTTTCAAGACGCAAAGTTAAAAAGAGAACAAATTTATTGCAACGGGAAGCAGCGTAATGCAAAACTCATACAATTTTTTTTTCAAATAAACAAAATTGTTACTGCAGCAATGAAGAATGAAGTTAGCGTGATTGATTGTTTAAAACAGTTGTGCAAGGTTAATTTTATATTTAAAAGTTAAATATGATTTTTTTGTTCTTTAATTAAAGTGCGTTTTATTTGTTTTTGTTTTCACCTGTACTTCTGCCGTATAGCTTATCCGTCGAACCCTAGAATATGACGAATCCACGAATCAGTCCAGTAGAGAATCTGCCGAACTAACATCTGTCCAATCCAAGAATCTGTCCAGTACCGAACAAAGGGCTAGAACTGGATTCTGGCTCCAAAATAAGTGGTAATCGGGAGTTTAACAAGGGATGTAATCCTTACTATAAATGCTTAAAATAATTGCTAATTAATGTTCCACTAATCCACATTGCATTGCATTGCATTTTCATTACTGATGAGCCTTTCCCCAACTATGTCGGAGTCGGCTTCCGTAACCGGATACAGCAGGGTACACAACATTTGCGAAGAAAAAACTAGACTTGTCTTCAGTAAAAACTTATCTATATGACGTATTTTCAAGACTAAGCGACACACACATTTTTCATTCCCAGTGAAATATCATCCATCACTACTTTATCACGGACTTAGGAAACTCCAAAGATATATCGCCGTTTTTCTGAAGTGTGTATTTATAATATGTGGGTGTAGGTACAGACACACACACACACACACAACACATCAACCTACTACACTCTGTCAAATTTCTTTAGTAAATTTTCAACTTTATTGCTAAAGTATAAGGTTCAAAATTGATTGGGAAAAATTGACAGTTTGGGGTAGGTTGATGTGCTGGCGTGTGTACAATACAAACTTGGAAGGTCTTGAAAGATCGATTGGCGAGTTATTAAATTCAGTTGAGCTAGAATTGTTAGGTATAGAAAAGGAAAGCTGAATATTATTTATGACCGAACAAGTCTATTTCTACATTTTCTGAAGTAAACTACACGTATTTGTTTGTATATGTTCTATGAGTTTTTCTTAAGCAATATTTTGTAGGGGGACTAAAATTCTTGATAGGTAGGTAAAGAAATTGAAAGCTGAATATATAATTTACTTAACAACAACAACTCTGTTTTTAACAACTCTATTTTCTGCTTTTTCTGAAGTGACGTACATACGTAGAACCCACGTATGTATACACGTATTTATTTGTCTAAATTCTATAAGATTTTCCTAATATTTTTGGGTTACTTTGAGTCGCTCTATTTTTTTTAAATGATTAAATAGAGCTCTTGACTTCAAACTCGAAATGCGGATATTTTGCTGTTTATTTATTTATATATGCTTTATTGTACACCACAAAATACATAACATAAAAAAACAACATTAAACACTACAAAATATACAATGCGCGGCCTTATCGATCTCTTCCAGGCAGCCTTGTATCTGTTATTAACTATGTTTGGGTAACTTCAACGCTGTATTTTTTTGTTAAGTAATAAATAGTCCTGCACTTGACCTCGATCACGCCTCGTGGGTGTCACCCTTATGTTTTTACGAGCACCTAGCAGTGTTTTCAGGTAAAATGGTTGGTGGCTCGCTGGCAGGTTTTTAGTACTACCATGGTTCACCTGGAAATCGTTTAACCAACTAAGAAGTCAGATGGGTCGCTGCCGGTACAACTGAGTCAGGTTGGGTACTCCGACGTACCACAATGCGACTGTGGAGCCACATCACAAACAATGCCTCACTTCTTGTCGTGCCCTCTGTACTAAAACATCTGCACTATGGAAGACCTTTGCGAGACCAAACCTAATGCTGTCCAAGTGGCCGAATTCAGGTCGAAGCTTATATAAAATGAGAAAAGGCAATAATCGATACGACGAAGAAGGAGAGAAGGCAAAATGGTTCTTTGAATAAGAGACGTTAATTATCCAATTCCAATTAGTAGTTTGTAAGCAAGTAAATCTATTCAATTAGTTTCAGGCAGTAACAAAAGTTTATGACAATATCTGGCTATCGAAACTTTATCACTTTATTATTATTCCTAACTAACTTTGGCCAGCGGCTTCGCCCGCGTGGGAGTCGGAAATTATCCCACGGGAACGTACTGCCGGGATAAAAAGTACCCTATGTGTTAATCCAGGTTATAAAGTATCTGTGTGCTTACTTGCATCCTAATTCGTTTAGTAGTGTTTGCGTGAAAGAGTAACAAACATCCATCCATCCTCACAAACTTTCCCGTATATAATATTAAGTAGCAACAGTAGGAAAGGAATTAGTAGGATTGATTTTCCTTATCAAGTTTCCCATGTCTCTTCATGTTCTGAATAATAAATGTTCCTAAGTGACCCACTCCTTAATCCACTCTCGGAGGACTAACTGGAAGATTAGCTTGGGTGAGCTAAGTTCAGTCTACGAGACCCCTAGGTCTATTTCCTAGGCTAAGAGATTTAGAGTAGGCAAAAACAATTTTGGTGAAATTATAATGAGAACTAGCAGCGTCCCGCGGTTTCACCCGCATAAGTTTCGATCCCGTAGGAATATCCGGTTAAAAAGTAGCCTATGTGTTAATCCAGGGTGTCAGCTACCACCATACCAAATTTTATCAAAATTGCCCAACCGTTTGTGTGTTGTTGTGTTTATTACTGGGTATTCTTTGAATCCCTTTATGCTCAATACTAATATGTATGTCTTATCTGTATCCATTATATTACAATACTGTGTGTACAGTCAGCGTCCCGATGTGGGTACCCCCCTTGAAAGCACCCAGCAACTGGGGTACCCAATTGATGCAGCCGATTGTACACACATAATTAATAGAAATAATTAATAAATCAATCAATCTGACGAGTCTAGTAGCTTAATCGGTTTACTAAAAAGGGAAATTATTGTGATAAACCTTCTTTGAGAAATCTTCCAAGCAGTCTCAAAACCATCCGAAACCCCAGACAGACGCAAACACACATTTTATATTCAAAGATTCTCTTTTTATCTGTTACAACAAACCTACTCTCAGAGAACACAACACATAATTAAGTACTTATAAACAAAACCTCAACAAACAATTTTAACCCAGTTTCTTTGCAATCTCTGACATCAAAAGTCCATATCCATATTTAGGTGGACGGCATGTTGTCCGTTCAAAAAGGGGCATACTTAAAGGGCATTCTTTATGATTTATCGTTGGCGTGTCCAGCACACTCCCGGCGTGTTCCCCACACTCCCCCCTTGTCCAACCCGTATCAGCTGACTGGTACCTCTTTATATACTTAACTGTCTACCTCAGCCTTTGTGCCTCTTCATGAATAATTAAAATCGGCATTAGTTTGGGCTAATTAGGTTTCGCTTGTGTTCTGTAGTGAGATTTATTGATACGTTGGTGTGTCCTTATTTTTGGGGTGGGATAGAAAAGATTTATAGTTGTATTTACAAACAAATAAAATTAAAGCTTTGTGCGTTGTGAGGGGTCCGTGGCTAAATAATAACAGCCGCACAGGTCGATCGATCAGGTTAAGCTACGCTTGCCGCGGTTGGTCTGTGGATGGGTGACCATCTTTACATACTGAGACCCCTCCGTGCCTCGGAAAGCACGTTAAGCCGTTGGTCCCGGCTGTCATTCGTGGATCTTTGACAGTCGTTACGGGTAGTCAGAAGCCCGAAAGTCTGACAACCAGTCTTACCAAGAGGTATCGTATTACCCAGTAACTGGGTTGTGGAGGTCAGATAGGCAGTCGCTCCATGTAAAATACTGGTATTCAGCTGCATCCGGTTAGACTAGAAGCCGACCCCAACATAGTTGGGAAAAAGGCTAGGCAGATGATGATGATGATATAATTAGTAAATTAACTTCGTTTTTTTATTCAATACACGAGGTCGTGTGATCGAAGAATAGGCTGACTTTAAAAAGAAGGATGGGACAGATGGTGGAGAAAAGAGTGTTGTGACGCAGTTTGAGAGAGGCATATCCTCATTGCTGGAGTGGGTTGCAACTGAAAATCAGCGTCAGGCGAGTGTTGTCATCTGACATAATGCTGAACTGAGACTCTTTTGGCATTATAATCATTGTTTTCTGTTTTTTATAGCTTTTAGTTGTATTTTTTTTTGTTGTTGTAATGCCAATAAACGCATTTTTCTTTCTAAGAACCTCCTTCTTTTTTGATATCGGTTAAAAATGCATTGCATTTTGCTATTTTTTTAAGTACGAGTACAATAGGCTGAGTTGAACGTGGTTGGCGTCAAAGGTTACTTAGGACATTAAATAGATAGCCAACAACGAATCCTGACCACTGAAACCAACACACCTGACATTACTTTTACTACTCCTGCCAAGAAAGAAAGAAAGAAAGAAAAAGTATTTATTGCGACTCGTATAGGATGATCACAAACTAAACTAAACACAGTAAAAAATATAAATAAAAAATCCAAGTTATATAAAACAAAGTAATAAAAAGAAAAATAAAATAAAAAGTCCTATTCGAGGCCAAAAGGCTCCTATCTCAGCATGATGTAAGTGACGTAATGCAAGACAGACTAGTGGACGTAAGGGGAACTATGTTTTTGATAAAATATCCATTAACTAGCGACCCACTCCTACTTCACACGGGTGCAATCGACTGATGTGACACGTTATCAAAAATTCAAAACATCGAGGTTTCTCTAACTTAAATATTATTAAATTATTTCATAAAGCTTTTCCGGAATAAAATCATTATTATGATGGTGAAAACCGCATAAAAATCGATTGAATTACATTCACAAGCAATTAAAAGCACAAGCATAATCAGCCATGTTCCCACTACTGGAGTACAGGTCTACTCTCTTCGAGAGTAATCCACTACGCGGGCACGATGCGGGTTGGTAGATGTCACATGTCTTCGAATTTTTGGTTCTAGGACATGCAGGTTTCCTTACGATGTTTTCCTTCCGTTATGAGAGCAGTGGTGATGAAATATTTTTACACAAAGTAAAGCGCCTACCTGGGTTTTAATCCACGACCTACAACTCGTAAGTCAGGGCCAATATCACTGGGCCACCACTGCTCACCACTGCTTCCCAACCAAACTAGGCTGACACGAAAAGCGACTATGTTGTATACAGTGTTTATAGAAGAGCACTAGAAGAGTAAATTCATTCCAGTTAAAAAAGAAAAATGTATAAGAACATTTTTATACAAGCGAACTTTAGTTAAAAGATATGAGGCATATAAGAGCCGGCCCACTTAACGAGACTACACTAAAACGCTCTCACTGGGAGGCGTGGAAAATGGTCGTAACATAAATATTGCCATTTTGTAACGAACAAGAGACTACCTACTTATGAATTACCTACAAGGTGTTCGTTTAAGTGAAGGTGAGGAAGGACTTATTTTTGGTATTGCAAGGAAATTCTTAAAGCTTCTAGGCATTTCAGGTTTTTATTAATGAATGTGCCCTGGCAGCTGGTAGTACTCGTACTACATGCTCACTTAAATGTCTCGCTCACGGTGGCGCGTGTGTTAGACCATTTAGCTCCCTTCAAAATGGTTGAGCTGAATATACATATGCGTCATATTCGTGAATGGGCGCCGTTAGTTGGGACTGGTCAACACTTAGCTGCCTCTACTTATTTTATATTTGGGTTATTTGTTGTGTTACTATTTGCTGTTTTCTGGACGCTTTTAACGTGTACGTCTTTTTTTACATTGCTCTCACATATAATTATAAATTCAATATTAATGACGTAAATAATACTTTTGTAACACAATATCATTTAAAAGAGTGTCCATGGAGTTTCATGCCCGTTCATCTCCAACTTCACTACTATTTGAAATGGGCAACTAGCTCCATATTTTCTGACTGACCGACTCCTTGACAATTCAAAAGTGAATGTAAATGGTTTAATTGAAATAACTTCTTTGAGTTTAAGTTTGAGTTTAGGTAAAGCTCGGAAGGTTAACTAGTAAGTAAGTTGTCATTTATTTACCAAAAGACTCTGCCTAGGTAACATCAGTGTTGTTACTGATGACTATTACAGATGAGCTGCCCTTCAAACTAGGAAAATCCTGTGTCTTGAAGGACAGTGTACTTTAGTGGGATTGACACGTGTTACTAAATATGTATAATTGCATTCTAAAATCTGATGTTAACATAAATATTTATTGAATGGGCTTAAAAGTTAATTGTAATTAGAATCCAAAAACAGCAGAACCTAGGATTAAGAACTGTCTGGACCCAACTCATTTAACACAATATGTACATGACTTACGCATTACATGATGACGCACAAACACAGTCACATAATGTTGTGACTCAAAAGGAAGAAAAAAAATATAGAAGAAAAAAGAGAAAAACGGGTAAGACACGCCGCCGAGGTTCGGAATTCTTGTCAAAACTAAAATACAGTATTGTTTTTCTTCATTTTCCATTTATTTGAACAAAAACAGCAGCATTAAGGCCAAATTCCTCTGGAGACATAATACAAAAACAAAGATTAAATTCACAATCAAACGATAAAATCCTCCTTGAAATTTTCATTCAAAAATTACATTTTAAGTAGGTACAGCACACTTTCCGTTTCATCCAGTATATTTCTCCCAACATTATAAATCTTCATTGTTTTACACGCAAAAATGGAAGTGAATATAGAATTAGGGGCATGCTTTATATGAATAATGCGGAGTTGGCCCGGATTATGGTTGGGTAGGTCATAACGTTGGAATGAAGGATTAATCCTCCGGTCCCATAAGCTTCTGAGTGTTGGTTACTGTTGCGAATCGTTTGTGTTCTAGTGAACACAAATGATTCGCAACAGTAATCAAACTTTTAGGATAGCTTTCGTCATTGTTTAGTAACAATGCTATCCTAAAGGCGTTGATTCTTAAATCTGATGCATCACCATCATCTGCCGAAACCATTGGTCAGATTGTGATGAAACTTTGGTAGGGTGTTCTGGGGACGCTCGTGAGGCTTCCTAATTAATTTTTTAAAACATGGTAAAAAATAACAAAAAACAATCTGAGGCGATACGAAGTTCTCCGGGTCAGCTAGTTAACATATGAAATTGCAGGTGAAAAATAGAAAGTAATGAATAATAGAAACTAGCATTTAAACTTTAAAGCATGCCATTGGATTTAAGTATTATACTCTAGCATTAAATATATTGGAATGTTTGCATGTCAAATGTCTATGTATTTAACTTTATCTAAAAATAATAGTATTTTAAGAAAATAGCTACCTACTTATATATACTTCTACTTATATATTCAGTTTTCATGTATCATTTTATTTTAACTTTAGTTTCTATGATTTAGATTTTTAACTGTTAAGTAATAGCTGCTAAGTATCAAATATAAATTTTTGCTGTGACCTAACAGGGTCTACAACGGCTCTTAGCTCTAAGCCTTTTGTAAACATCTTTTGTACCTTGTGGAACGCAAAATAAATGAATATGAATATTACAAAATTGAATTACTAACCTTAAGACCAACACTGTATCAATACCTGTTGCAAATAAATGATTATGATTATGGAACTTTTATGTCTGAATTTTTGTTGTATAATAGATGTTTGATACAGAAACAATTTCTTAGGAGTCTTCTTGTTTTCGATTGTAATTTCACATTCTTTTTAGGTCAGTAATTGGCCACTTTAACCGATAAATTAGCTTTACCAACTAGTAATAAATATAACGTTTCGTTCATCAATTAGGAACCCGGATTAAAGCCTCACACGTCGCAGAGATGTTGGGTCGGATAGGGGATTTATTAACTAAGGCCCCAAAGTTATTACAAACCCAAGAAACTATAGTACCTAGGTACACAATCATCGGTTTATATTGGACGCTTGGTAATGGGTTGTGTCGATTTTGAAGCTTTGACGAGTCTTTCACAGAATAATTTAGGTAATGAAAGGGGAACAACATTCGATCGGAAATTCAAAGCGCCGCGTTTCACGAAGATGACAGGGCTAGAGAGACGCCAAAAAGGGTTAAATCGTTCATGTACCAAATTATTTAGGCACGTTATAAGGTTCAGTACGGTATGGTAGATGCAATCTGCGGTATATGACATTATTGTCCACATAATTACAATATAACTATATACTATACACAAGGTATATTAAATGGTTGATGATGAAATCATAAGAGTTTCGTTTTAAAGGCCGTGGCACCAGATTTATATACAACGCCAATACCATATTTGCTGCTATAACACATAGACAGTTTTATCTTTAGAATTTGCATCACACTCGCATTTAAGACTACATGCTGACGCGCGAACGTATAAGCTGAAGCGCTAACTACTTAAAAAAATCGTAAGAAGAAACCGTTTTGTTTATACATCAAATCAGGTCAAAGTTAACAGGTTGGCCTCTTCCTTCCTTTGGCAGTCTTCAGACTATCTCGACTTGAGCTCGTGCGGGAACAAGAGAATACCAGACATTATCCAGACGTCTTAAATCATAGAATAATTACCATACATTATGAGGTACAGGATAACATAGGAGGAGATAAATAGGTCCTAAATCAAAATGATAGAACAAGATCATATTGATGCCAAAATTAATGCATACGTACTGTTTTAGAAACTTGTATATGCAAATAAATTATATCCATTCTATTTGTTATAGACGTAAGTTATGGCTCAGCCAGGAAGGGCGTTGGCAGGACTTGGATGTAATTGATGTAAATCTTGATCAAAGAATTAGGTATGTCCAACGCATAATGTAGACAGTTTAGACCTAATATTTATTCTTTCATCTCATCTGCCCAGCCTTTTTTTCCTAACTATGTTGTGGTCGGCTTCCAGTCTAATCGGAGGCAGCTGAATACCAGTATTTTACATGAAGCGACTGCTTATCTGACCACCACAACCAAATAACTGGGTAACACGATACCCCTTGGTCTGTTTGTCAGACTTTAGGGCTTCTGACTACCCGTAATGACTTTCAAAGATTTACAAATGGCAGCCGGGACGAACGGTTTAACGTACTTTCCGAGGCACGTAGGGGGATATGGAATGGATGGACACCTATCCACGGACTGACCTCGGCAAGCGCAGCTTAATCTTCGATCGACTCGTGCGGCTGCTATTATTTAGCCATTTCATTCTTTCAACTATAAGGGGCAATGATCTAAACGCACCATTCAAGCACTTCTCTTTCCAGAAACTTCTAAATTGTCAGATATTATAGGTATCTTGATACTGTATTTTATACTTATCTTCATTACTAAGCTATTGTTAATCCTTTGAGCCAGTCTGCAAGCTTCAGGCAAGTTTTGTCTTAAAGGAAGCAAAGGAGTGTGGATCGAGCTCATTGTTGGCGTCCCAGTTACGCTCTCAAAGGGTTTATCACGAGAATGTATAACGCGAATAACGCTGTAATTTATATCAGTAGATTAAGGAAGACATGGTTAACATCTTGGTGGACATCTTTGGTATAGCTAACCTATTTTGCCTGTAGTATTAGTTATCATCATTTACATTAGCGAGCAAATGTGTTCAATATAATTATAACCAGTGTGCAAACTGTAACCATGGATTCAGCACATGATTCTTGATCTAATGTAGAAATTTTCCGTCGGCTATAAAAAAAAAAAAATCGGCTGTTTCATAGAAAAGTGCAATACCTACGCGGTCAAAATGTATGGAAACCGACGAAAAATTTCTGCTCTAGGAGGTCTAAAATCATATGCATGGCTAAAGTTTGTGCACTGGTTAAAATTTTATCCTGTAGAGTAAAAGAAAAATTGACATAATCATTTAAGATGTAATTTATCCATGTTTACCCACGCAAATAGACGAATCAAAGTGAATATAATATAGTTAGTTCTTATTAAAACACAAGGGAAGGATGCTGCACCTTATCTTGACCTAAAGGTTATTCCAAAGTATTGCAAAATCAAGGTGCCTACAGTTAGTTTTTTTAGAGAAGAGGATCCATTCATGGGGTTCCATTTTCTATAACTAAAAAGTAAACTTTTGATATTTACATGTATGGATTCAGGGTGGACTATTTGTAACAGGAAACCACACAAAGCTGTTACCTATATTGAATACGTTCATACAGTGCGGAACTAATGGTAAAAAGCTCCCAAATGTAAATATAACTATTAAATATACCGATGGGGAAAGGACAATCACAAAAAGAGGTTCATAGGAAAACCCATTGAAATCGCCCCGAGCAAAAACGTGTTTCGCCTATAAGGGACAATCGTACGCTATCAATATTTTGCCCCTTAACTTTTTGTTTTCTTATTTCTTTTTCTATGCCTCCCTCTTTTGTTTTATAACTCGGATAGAATGATTTGTACCCACTTTCTTTATTTTAGATTTATGGTAGTACTGACGTCGTAATATATGTTAAGCCTTCGTTTTTAACAAGTTTATAATTATGTAAGTATGTATTTTGCTCTTTTAAATTTGTCCTTGAATAGATGCTACTAAAATTTAGAAAAAAAAGGTTTTTTTTTTTTTTTGCACTGCACTCCAGAACCTTTCGGCCCTATCGACAATCTGTTCGCGTACCGGAAGGCGTAACATTGGAACGCCACTCACAAGGTGGACCGATGACCTGGTGAAGGCCGCAGGAATCCGCTGGATGCGAGAAGCACAGAACCAGTGGAATTGGCGGTGGTTGGGGAGGCCTATTTCTAGCAGTGAGTGGACGTCTTTCGCTTTAAATGATGATGACGATGAACGTAGCCTCTCGCAGTCCATTGCTAGCTAGATATAGGCTTCTGGTAAGTTGCTTCAAAACACTCAGCCTTTGTTTTAACCAGCCGGACTTAATTTAGAATACCTTCAATATCGACGCTCTCAAAATTTCAGACCCCAATTAGCTTGTCCAACAAAGTCTGCCTGTTAACAATTTAATCTTTTAAATATTATAGCAGTTCAAAAATAGCAACAGCCTCTATTCTCATATGCAAGCGGGAACACTGGTTCCGTATGCCAGAATTAAACAGGCTACGTGACGGGCCGGAAAATAAAATATTCCGCACTCATGAGCGGGTTTTTTCTAACTTCATAATGAAACCACCCGGTTTGTTAGCGGTCCCGCTGAACAAATAACAAGCTCTTAGCTTTTTTTATTGTGCTGGCAAAATGTTGACGAAGGCGTTTAATTAGTAAATACAGCGTGGGATTAATTTTGGATAATTTTGTGGTTGGTTGTGAAAACTGCAATGCACTCAGCATTGCAACAATGCTTAAAATGGAAATTGTCTACTGAATAAAAAATGTGTTAGTATTTTTGCAAAATCTATACAGGGTTATTCGACGTATATCCGTCAAGAGCTGATAAGGGGGCCAAAATGCAACAAATTGGACCCCCCCATATGTATTGCCGAAATTCGATAGCTTCCGAGGTATTTGAATTTTAAGGGTTTTTCGATATAATTCCAAATAATAATAAAAAAAACTACTACCATTAAAAATGATATTATAGCTTGCACTTCAATTAAGCTATAAACATAATTAAAAGCACTTAATTCAACAAAATAATTACAATAATGAGCGATTTATTCTTCTTAGCGTACCTATCGATGACAAAAAATTCAAACATCTTTGGCCCAAAATAATATCTTACCAATATTTTAATTTTACGCTTCAAAAATGTTTCAAATATCTCGAAAACTATTGAATTTCGGCCATACTAATAATATGAGGGGTTCAATTTGTTGCGAAGAAACATTTTTGTTGAGCCTTGTTGTAGGTACGATAGGTACGGTACACGAAAAAAAAATCTGCTGTTTAATACAAAAGTTCGATACCTACTTGACCAAAATGTATGAAACAGCTAATTTTTTTTCGTGATTTCAGAGTTGGTCCCATAGTGAAAGTTGTTCAGTTCGATGGTCTAAAGAGCACCTCTTGAAGTTTGTCGGGTTAATTTTGAAACACCTTATATAACCATCTATACCTTCAGTCTACAGCCACGGTAATATTATCTATACAGTATTGTGACTCGGTCCTGTTCTAGAAATAATTACCTACACCCGCGCGGTACGTAAACACGCGGTAGGGCTGCCCGCCTACAGTATTTTAATTTCATCAACCTACTTGAGTTTCTTTCTAGTTTTGTGATTGTATAGATAGATAAATATTATAGATTTTATTAAAAAAAAATTAAATTCGTGAATGAAACAGGAAGAGTTCAATAAAAATACATGTTGTGTTTTTTATTAAAACTAATTGACGAATTTAAGCAATGCTTGAATTCGTCAATTAGTTTTTTTTTGAGTTATAACTCATTACCATATTAAGTACTTACTTGTAGGTACTTGTTTTAATGAATATTTTTGTCATAAGTCGCACTCTTACTTCTTACAAAACATGACATCGTCGGGCGTCCGTTCGGCACTGCGGAGCATTCGAGACCGTTTGTTTACCGAGTGTAAACCGAACTTGAGGCGCGTAGGTATGACACGCGTTCCGACCGTTTGTATGAAGATAGAATACTGTATAGATAATATTACTGTGCTACAGCTAAGTTCTCGCTGTGGGAGTGGACGGAAGTGGAATGGGGTTAGTATGGCGACGTCTGCAAGCAATGGACGGCTGAGCCTTGTAGTTATAAAGAGGAAGACAGCTAGGAATATAAGACGGTTGAATAGAAGGTCATTCATTATGGTCTATGTGCAAAACAGTTTTCTATCAAATGATTTTTAAAAGCGACGCAACTCGCATAAGTTTTTTATCATAAACTTTTGTTTTGCAAAAAAAGTCAAATGCTTTTGGTTTTCTTTTAGCCTATGTTGTCTATGTTGTCTGTCATCGTCGATAAAAACGATTGTACTATTTTCTCTTTGTAATGTTGTTTACTTTGTAAATCCGCTGTTTTCTTGCACCTGTAGCCCTTTAAGACCAGTTTGTTCACGATTTTTCTATTGATATTTACTTGATCTTTGATTTTACCTTTGATGTAAAAATGGTTTTGTGTGGAAGTGTTATTGTTATTATGTGCATTGACATAATTTGAATACATACAAACTTAAGATGAATTCGCGATTTATTTACTAAAAATGTAAACAAATATGAGTTTATCGAAAAATTACTTTAATTCCTATAAAATAAAGTTCAGTTTACGCTACAACTTCAAACATTTTTATAACTTTTTCAAGTGCTCTCAAATCAACTTAATTGGCATAATTATAAAGTATATTTGTTTAACTTGAAATAACATCAAATTTGAAAAGACTACATAAACTCACGCTTTCTTCCTATGGGAATAGGCAGAAACTATAGAACACCACCTGCTACGATACGTACGTACTCCTTTTTGCCTCATTTACGTTCTTACATCAGAAGGCCAATATTCCCGTAAATAAAAACGCTCAAAATCTAATCGCGATCTCATCTCAGCGACAATCATTGTCAAAAATTTAGGGAAATTAGAAGTATTTTTGAAAGATTGAGATCAGACTGTGAACGTTCTTAAAATTATGAAAATTGTCCCTATGGTTATACGTACACACCGGTTGCGAGTACTACGCACAGGAGCGTATCTAGTACCGTTCTTACGAACATCACCAATAAGGTCACTAATGTACAGTCCCCGGCACGTAACTTGGCAAGAGTCGTTAGAAGTGTTTTTCCTTCCTTTAGCTTTCTTGTAATCCGACATGTTTAAAAATAATCTATGGCAATAGCCATAGTATAATGACAAACAATAAAATTGACTATTTTCTTGTTGGACTAAGTGTACATGCGTTAACTTACTCCCAATACCCCAAAACCTTGCCAAGTTACGTGCCGGCGACGATATGTCCTCCTAACGCGACCGCTCCTTTAAATACATTATCAATAAAAATACTATTGACGTATTAAGGATTTCATGTCACCATAATTATAATCAACTTGGCCTTTTTCAACCTGTCTACGCGTATTTTGATGATTACCCAATTAAATTAATGTTCCATTATTTCATTATTAAACACATATGGCTAGACAAAAATAACATTAATAAAAAGTATTTGTGTGCTTTATTAGCGTCAGATATTATCATAGACAAAAGTATTCGTGTGACTATTAGCGTCAGATATTATCATAGATAAAATAGTCCACAGCCTAACTAAATCTAAAATAATAATAAAGCACCAAAGCCAGTATACCCACACTTCCCACGTACAAATATATTGCCTAAAAACTGTTCTAATGAAGCACTTGAAACAAGGTCACAAGATAACTAAGCTTGCACATCCAATATTAAATTAATTAAATCAATTGATAACGATGTTCCAATTGAAATGATAACGGATATCGTTATCATTATTAGCGTTATCTACGCCTACTGGTTCTAATATTGGGGGTCGCGTGAAAAGTGACTAGCTCGGTTGATACTCCACGACTGAATGTTTCCACCTCTTTTTTTATTTATTCATTTATTGCACAATACCTTAAAATAATTATAATAATCTAGAAAAACTTTTTAATATAATTAATGACTTATACAATTTGTATCAGAAATGTGTGACTGATATTTTTTCAGGATTACGATGCGGGAGAAAGTTGTTCAGTTTGTTAGTCTATACCACACCTTTTAATATGACCACATATTTCTTCTACACTCTGTATTTATATATACTTATCTTGACAGAGAGCTATCATAGAAACAAATAAACCTGTAATATACATAATATACTACCTATCTACGCAATATAAAACAATCGACGAACGCCGGTCAAATTCCAGTACCATTCCCAAAGGACCAACATTTTTCCCTCTAAGGACCAGTAATGTAATGATGGTAATTGCATAATCACACAAAAGTAAAAATCTTTTCGAAAAATCTAGCAAAAGAGAATGTCGCCAACTTTCGTAACTTTTATGGCCGCTCATACACGACTTGGATTTAAGGTGCTGTCTACACTTAATGACCCCGGGTTGAAAAAGTATAAAAATTTTACATGTAACTTGTGCGAATTAAAGTCAAGTTTTAGTTTTTTAAAGTTACTGAAAAATTTAATTTTGCTACGTTCAACTTTCAGTTATTTCATAATAACTAGAATGACGGCACTGTGTGGCTTGTGACGTTTGCGTGTTTGTATGAATTTGCTCAATGTGAGGAATGGTAAGTTATTATTGCGCGATACTGCAATAATTACGTACCGACTGGTTCATAAATTCAAGGTCGCCCAGCGAGCTATGGAACGAGCTATGCTAGGAGTTTCTTTGAGAGATAGAATCCGGAATGAGTTGATCAGGCAGAGAACCAAAGCCGTCGACATATCTCACAGAATAAGCAAGCTGAAGTGGCAATGGGCCATATTAGCCGTAGAACCAGTCAAGAACACTCAAGAATACGTCTAACCCAACGGTCACTCCATTGGGGTAGACATGTTCTTGAGTGGAGACCGCGAATCGGCAAACGTAAGGTAGGACGCCCTAAAGCTAGGTCGGGCGACAATCTTCGCAGTGTGCGTTTTCAATCATCGAGTTAAATGGCATAAAATGCAATGCATGAATGCAATTGGAGAGGCCTATGCAGTGGACTGCTGTTGATGATGATGATGAATTACGTACCGCTGTCATTTTACTAATTTACCGAATCAATAAGCTAGATTTGTATGCTGTCACAGATACTATCAAACAGGGCCGCTTGTGTAATTGCCACGAATTATTTTTCAGCCAAAGTGAATTTCATCGAATTCCCAGGACAATAAATGGTCGTCAGTGCCTTAACAAAAACCTTCGCAGCTGTAGAATTAACCGTCCTTACGTCAAAAAGCGCCAATTATTTTAATGTACCTCCTCATTACAATATCCTTAGCACTCTCGTACAATGTTGAATACCTCTTTCAGGATTTAAGCATGTAATTTTGTACGACATAAACCTATTTTTTGTGCTGTAGACTGTACAATTACAATTTGTATTATCAAAGTCTTTGATATAACTCTGTTGAATGAAAAAGATTCTTTGCTTGTCCTTTCATTATGGAATTTTGCTGTATTATTATTTTGTTTACGTACATGGGGGGAATTTCTTGACCATTCTTCTCCATACGAAAACTACCTTTTGGAAGGGGCGAATAGAATCAATTATATTTTATTTATTGTAAATGACGTTCAAAAGTCCCTTGTATGTGCCGTGCCTATTTTAAATAAATGCTTTGATTTTTTACAAATAGTTGTAGGTTTGGATTGATACAGAAATACGACTGAAGATTTTTTATTTTCAGTTGCAATTATGTTTTAATCTGTACATATAAATAAAAATGAAATGAACTATCGTTTGTAAGCGCATCACTTGAGAATGGCTGTACCGATTTGGCTATATTTTTCGTCATAGTCCAATTTAGGTTTTTATGGAAATAAAAATTAAATTTCCGGGAAAATCCCAACAGTAAAACCATAGATAAAACAAATTTTTCTACGGGATTATTGTTCGAACTCCGTATTGAAATTTTGACAGGACAACGTCTGTCGCGTTAATAATAAATTCATGCAAAAGCTAGAAGATGATTTACACATACGGATATTTGTAGTTGTAACCATTCCTTAGGCAAGGAATTATTTCTTACTACGAATCTCACGATAATCTTGATTTTTATGCAGTTTATCCTAAAATTCCTGACGCTTTCTGAAACACCAGAATCCTATTCCCCTTATTTTAAAATAGCACAAAATACAGCTCAAATGCTCCAGCTTAACACTTAACTACGAGCAGTGAAAAAATTCAGAACATTCCTATTTGCAACCGTAAAATTGCAAACAAGCTGACTGTGAATGAACAGGAATGAACAAAAAATTATACAATGATTTTTATTTATACTGGATCAAAAGCTATTCAGTCTATATTCATCGAATCCGTATCGAAATAACAAAATCGAGTCTGAAAAAACGATTATGAATATTCATAATGTTTATTAGTTAGATTAGTTTTTGTTTTGAATCCCGCTTCGATTGGACAACGAATAAGCAATGAAAATACAGGCCGGATGATAAAAAATTTCGGCAAAATATTTCCCTTTTTTTCGAACAAAAGCCGAAATGTATCGATTTTATATTGGAAACATGTTTCTTTTTATACATAAAGCTTGTATTCATTTGGTTTTGTGTGTGATAATGGAAGGATGAAGGATTTAAGAAAAGGTTTTTATGCATATTGAAATATAATACCTAAAGGCGTGTATACTAGAGGCACGGGGCCCGTGGCTAAATAATAACAGCCGCACAGGTCAATCGATCATGTTAAGCTACGCTTGCCTCGGTTGGTTTGTTAATGGTTGGCCTTCTTGACATACCGAGACCCTTCCCTGCCTCGGAAAGCACGCTAAGCATTCGTGGATCTTTGGCAGTCGTTATGGGTAGTCAGAAGCCAGAAAGTCTGACTACCAGTCTTATCACGGGGTATCGTATTGCTCAATAACTGGATTGTGGAGGTCAGATAGGCAGTCGCTCCATATAACATACTGGTATTCAGCTGCATCCGGTTAGACTGGAAGCCGATCCCAACATTGTAGAGGTGTGCTAGGTGTAATGTAATTTATTTTGTTATGTAACTCTAATTCTGTGTGTGAACGGAACTACAAACATTACATGTAGCGCTCGGGCTGATCCATCGGTTGGTTTTTAGCGCGAACACAAAGGCTCTCGCAGTCGAACACTGCACACAACTGCTACCAGCCACCCTGCGAAGATTGTCGCTCCACCTAGCCTTAGAGCGTCCTACCTAACGTTTGCCGATTCGCTGTCTCCACTCAAGAACACGTCTACCCCAACGGTCATCGATTCTAAGGCTAATATGGCTGGCTTATCGCCACTTCAGCTTGCTTATTCTGCGAGAGTATGTCGACAACTTTGGTTTTTCTGCCGGATCACCTCATTTCGGATTCTATATTTCTCTCTCTCTCTCTCATTCTACTTTACATTACATTTACATGTCACGTTACACGCATCTGTACACGCCTTAAGTCTGTTAATCTTTGTAAGAGCTGGAATGATTTTCCGTTAGAAAGTATCGCTTTGACAAATGGTTTGGTGATCGTCTGTTGTACCAAAGGAGTCTAGAATTTAGAATTTGCTCAGCTCAAACGTTCATTCGATCAATCGTTCAATTCAGATAGAATTCAGTTGGACAGCTGTAAAAAGGTTGTTGTTTTTAGAGTCAGTTCAGTGACCAAATCGCTTTCTAAAAAAAAATTTGCTTTCAATAACATTTTTACTGGGTAGATCAGATTTGATACTTTTCTATGAATCAGCAATTTTTTTTTATAACCTAAAAAAAATCCTACCCCTTTCTAGAATCGTTTGTGCTTGATTCATGATTTCAGTTTGCGCGTCGATGTCCCTACCAACATGTTTATCTATAGCCTGTATATTATCTCAAGTGAGACGTAGAAATTAACCCTAGTCATGTATGTTTCTAATACAATTAATTTCCAAATCAGTAGCTATTAACCCTTAATCTTGAAGATATCATCATTAGGGTGACATGGTAATGTTTAGTTTGGGCCAAAGATCCTCTTCAAAACTAACTAGGGTTCATTAACTTACGTCTAAGTTAATTTAAACTCTCGTTTACATTTCTACTTATATGGTTAAGAGGGTTGCAAGTTGAAACCTAAAAGCTAGTCAGTTAGGGCGCTCCAGGAAATTTAGTGGCATATAAGACATTTTGACTTTATCTGTGAGGTACGATTGCTTTACTCTACTGCCCAATAATAATCAGCCTATAATGTTCCCACTGCTGGGACACAGGCCTCATCTCGAGAGGTAGTGGGCTGTAATCTACCACACGGGCCCAGAGCTTCTTCGAATTTTTATTCTAGCAGTTTCCTTCATCGTTTTGAGACCTATGGTGATGAAATTATTTACACAAAGTCAAGCGCCTGTCTGGGTTTGAACCCACGATCTACGGGGTCATTACTATTGGGTCATCACCGCTTCTTTTTCTGCCCAATACTCCGGTGAATACAGGCGATATGTTATTTTTGTTGTTATGTAAAAAACTAATCGACAAACTCCTTGCCGGTCTTAAAGTAGCGGTAACCATTTAGGCTATGTGTGTGTGAGGGTGTGAGGGTGTGTGTGTATATTAATTCCAGCAGCAACTGACCCACTGCAGGGCAAAGGCCTCTTCTTAAACGTAGAAGGCACGAGCATTGATCACCACTTATTTAAATCTTATATTAATTATTAGCTTTTGCCCGCGGCTTCGACCGCGTGGATGTCGGAAAATATCCACGGGACCGTACTACCGGGATTAAAAGTACCCTGTGTGTTAATGCAGGTTATAAACTATCTCTATGCCAAATTTCATCCAAATCTGTTCAGTTGTTTTTGTGCCAATTCGGAACATACATCCAGACAAACATGCAAAATCTCTTCGTTACTAATCACCTGCCTAGCCTTTTCCCAACTATGTTGTGGTCGGCTTCCAGTTTAACCGGATGCAGCTTAATACTAGTATTTTACAGGGAGCGACTGCCTATCTGACCTCCACAACCCAGTCACTGGATAATACGAAACCCCTTGGTAAAACTGGTTGTCAGACTTTCGGGCTGTTAAAGATCCACGAATGACACCTGGGACCAACGGCTTAACGTGTTTTCCGAGGCACGGAGGGGTCTCGGTATGTAAAGATGGTCACCTATCCACAAACCAACCGCGGCAATTGCTTAACCTGATCGGTCGACCTGTGCGGCATTATTTAGCCACGGGCACCTCTCAAAAACTCTTCGTTACTATAATTTATTATAATGTATAGATAAATAAATCCAGGTTTCCTCACGATGTTAATTATTATAAACTCAGAAAGTACACAGTGCACTTAAAAAAATCTTAAGTAGGTACCTTTCACCAATTAAGAAGTCGTGTTGTTCCATACCTGGAACAGAAAAAAACAAAACTGTTAATTTTATAAACGCTTTAACATGCATTTAAAATCCAAGCTGCAAACAGACAGCAAACAGCGTTTAACGAAATTGCATATGAAATGTGTTACAAAATCTAGTTTGAAACTCGAAGCATTAAACTTGAAACACACCACAACCACAAATTGACATTAGGTACACACAGTCTGTGGGTTTATTTGATGCCAGAATTTAATTTCGACTAAAATAACAGTGGTTAGGTTTAGTTATCCTTTGATCAAAATGTATAGGCCATAAAGTCCAATGTAAATATTAATAGTAACTAGCTGACCCGGCGAACTTCGTACCGCCTCAGAATTTTTTTTTTGTTAAGGCACGTGGCGCCATCTATTGTCATAATAACGTTATTGTTGTTTTCCTCGGGAATAGCCCTTTTTTTTCAGGATGAAAGATACCCTATGTCCGTTTCTGTACACCTAACAACGTATATGCAAAATTTCAGGATGATCGGTTCAGTGGTTTAGGCGTGAAAAGGTAACAAAAAAACAAACAAACTTACTTTCGCATTTATATTACCAGCCTATTATTGTCCCACATCTGGGCAAAGGCCTCTTCTCATAAAAAGAATTGATTTATTTATTTAAATTACAATAATAACACCTTTACAGACTCGTCCAAGGCGATGTTATAAGTCTTTACAAAAAATAACATGACCCCGTAAGCAAAATTACAAAGAATTATAATACTTGAGTACCTACTTATACAGGGTTATTGGAAAAAACACCAACAACCTCTTAAGAGGTCATTGTACTCATCATTATGAACAATTTCTACTATGGGACCAAACCAGAAATCGCGAAAAAAAGAAAACAGCCTCTCCCTACATTTATGTTCGTATAACTCGTCAAAATGTAGGTAATTAAATGTATGTAATTTTCACGATTTCATGTTTGTTCCCATATATATTAGTTTAGATTTCATTGTTGTGCACAAGGTTTTGAAAAGACAGGATCCAGAGAAGGACACGTGTGACAAGGATGGTTTCATCAAAGTGGAGAAGAAGAAGAAGAAGCGTCCTTGTCGGAACCAGTGCGGCACCGCGCTGGCAGGACCCAACATGCTGCTGCGTCCAGCAGTCCCGACGACGCAGCTGTACGTGTCCAGACTGCACCACTCCACGAAGGTTGAGGAGATCGTGGAGTACATGCGTGTCAAGACCAACTGGACTTTGAGGGTCGAGAAGTTGGAGTCGCGTCACAACACCAACTTCAAGTCGTTTGTGGTGCGTGTTCCGACACATCATCTCGAGAAGTTCCTCAAGGAAGAGTTCTGGCCGAAGGGGGTTGTGTACCGCCGGTTTCGTGGCCGGCTACATGACACCAGTCAGCGAAACACGACGCAGACACTTCGTGTTTAGTTAGTTTTTTTTTTTTTAGTGTAATTATAATGTTGTAAGTATGTATTTATAGTATTGTTAAGTTATATTAATATTGTATTGTATGTGTTTTATATGGGCCTTGATGCCTGAAATAAATGGATAAATAAATAAATAAATAAAATTGTCATTAATATTATGATTTATTATTTGAGTTAAATTCATATACCTAGAGATGGAAAAGAAAACGAGGAAGGCCGCGAAAGTGGTGGGAAGATATATTTAAAGAATGATGTGAAGCAGACTGGAGGAGACAAGCCAGAGACAGGAAAAATGGAGAAAGTTCGGGGAGTCCTACGCCGCAGAGGCGACTTCGTACTCTTTTTACGGGTCTGTCTTTAATTATTAGTCGGCAAAGTGTTGGCATTTAAATGTACTCAGAAATGAAATACGATCGCTAACAAAAAATGTTGATTATTCAACGCAAAACTAACCCAATTACTGCCAACTGGTTCCTAATACACAAGTGCCAATATAATAATCAACTTGGTACCCAAGTTCAAACAATACTTATTATATTCAGTTAGGTATTGATACCCGAAGTCTCAATATAAGGCTTTGCATAATTCTTTGACAATCGAAGTCAGGATTCTGAACTGCTTAGATTCGATGACATGATAGTCTCTGTAATATAACTTATTACTGGCTGGGTATAACTTGACTGTTTTGGCGTCTGAGATGAGATGCTGATTAATTTTTTGGTTGTATTCGATATTTGAACGACTTGATAGGTTTTGGAATATCGGATTTGAAAAGGTCTTGTAGGATTACATTGTAAATGACTTGATACATCATACATAACTGTCATCGCGTTTATGAACTACTTCAAAAAGTAGAAGTTTAATAATTCGACAACATGAAAATATTTCACACTAAGATCTGTGTAATCTGTCTAAGACTGAATAGTCTTTAACTACAACTATTAACCAATAACTAGGCTAACTAGCTGCTAGTGTATCTAATCAAATAATAATATTAATTTATTTACTGACAGACCATGCACAATCTAAACCGTTGGGTCTAGAAGTAAGAAATTTTGCACAATCATTCCTATATAGCTATATTTATATAGCTTATCTGCAGATGAATAAGGGCTGATCTTTGCAAAGCCAGATAGTTTTATCGGAGGAACAATTATGAATTTTTGACAGTTCTTCCATACAAAAACAGTCAGAAGTCAATTTTAATCCACGAACAAAAGTTATTTGATTCTTGAAAAATCAGCCCTAAGTAGAATATAAATAAATTACCCAAGTATATTTTAAGCGGGCTTATCCCATACAAACTCCTTTGTAAACATAAGATGAAAAACCTTTAGGATACGATAATCTTTTCCTTATCTTTTGAAGAGTCCCGAAATTCGGTAGGTCCATCTGAATTCACAAATGAAGAAGCCAAAATTGTTGTATTACAAGAATATATTTTTATTTTGTGAGTTTGATGCAATGGAATCTCTAATTTGTATATAAATCAGAATTTAGCTTGGATGCTGTAACATCTTGCTGCAGGCGTGATCTGTCTGTTTTATAAGGTAACTAGCTTTTTTTTGAAAGCGGCTTCGCCCGCGCAGAGGACGGGAATTATCCCGCGGGGACGTGGGTACTACCGGAATAAATAGTATCCAATAAATAGTATTAATCCAGGTTACTATACTACCTGTGTGCGAAATTGCATCCAAATCCGATCAACCGTTTTGCGTGGTTGAGTAACAAACTTTCACATTTATAATATTAGTAGGATACCAGGACTGTGGTTTATCTTAGTTAAATATATAACATACATAATCAGCCTATAATGTTCCCACTGCTGGGACATAGGCCTCCTCTCTGTGAGAGAGAGTGGGCTATAATCCACCACGCGGGCCCAGTGCGGGTTGGTGGATGTCACATGTCTTCGAATTGTTGGTTCTTAGTAAAATAATTCGGTACTGAAATATAATTTTCGTTACTAAAATTATGTTAGATTTAAACAATATCGCTCGTTTGGAGAAACATCGACGTAAATGTATTTTTTCCCAAAAATTAGTTAAATATGACGAAGCACCTAGAAAGCGTATTTACGTTAGGAAAGCAGACGTAAAAAAAAGTTGCAGTTGCGTCGATGTTTCTCCAAATGAGCGATATGAAGATATTCGGTTCTCCACATTTTTTATCGAAAAGCGATTACAGACAAAGATAACAAAAAATATAATAATTATGCTAGCTCAGGTAGTTCAAAATATGATATATTTTTATCTTTTCATTATAATTGTATAGTACCTAGATAGAAAAAAAGTCAGACCCAATTTTAACTCTAGAACATTTTTCTGGCAGCAAAGCCAACACTACCTACCTGTAATTTGTTTGACTACCTACATACCTACCCACATACCCGCTTCCTTAAAAAAATATTATACAAAAAGCGAAAAACAAAAGAAAGAAGCCCTCGATCAATATATAAATTACGGTCGGGTACACCGAAGGCTCTTCAGTGGGTCTAGCACAAACGTTCAGTGCCCCAATTCTGTATAATTCCCCGCGAAATCTTACCACGTGCAAACCACGTCAATATCGTGTCTTGTTCGTTAACAAGACACGATATTGACGTTATTGACGTTCGTTCCTTTCCGTTGAAAGGAATCGAAAAGTTAACCGTACGGACAACATGTAGTTTGACAGTTCAAACCAGCCATGTCATAGAGAATACGTTAATAGCAGATGTCGTGATTCGGTAAGGAATTGACGTGGTATCGAAGTAAGGAATCGTTAAGTGGTCATTGTTATTTAGGGCCTGGAATAAACGTAACGTGCATGACGTATTCTCGAACGATATTAAAATTGAAAATACTCGTTTCCCAAAATACACACATCAAAAGTGTCTAGGGATCAACATATATTTTTGCAATAACTTTTCTCCTGATTGATATTAATTAAAATTTTCTTTAAGGATTCATCAAATAAAGTGTTTTCGTTTGTCACAGTAACGATAAACCAAGTCACCTTTGCATTAATAAAGAAATTTGCCATTTTCCTAATAAAGGGATTTTTGACATTTGAACCACTAACACAAAAGTTCGAAAAAAAGACTGAAATAACAGTTTTCTTTAAAATTTTATTGGGTAACTTAAACAATTAATAATCCGTGTTTCTACCGCGAACACTAACAACACAAGAACATCGGTTTGGCATACTCAAAATGAGTTCATCCAAATCACGCTGTGGAATGGCAGGCCCATGTTCGTTGCAACAACAAAAAAAGGTCTTCTTGCGACTGGATACACTCCATATTCGGCAGAGCTCTTCTCTGTAGCATATCCCATGCATGCTCAATCGGGTTCAAGTCTGGCGACTGAGCAGGCCAGGGCAGGACATTGATGTTAGCTGCGGCGAGAGTCTGTCTTACAACTCTTGCGGTGTGCGGTCGTGCATTATCATGCATTAACTGAAATAAGGGACCGATTTGCACTTGTAGAGGAACGATGACGTCTGATACAATCGTCTCAGCATAAATTTGAGCGTTGAGGTTGCCTCTGATCCAAATCAACTCAGTTCTTCCGCCGATCCAAATACCCGCCCATACCATGATGGTTCCACCACTATAAGGATGGACTTCCTGGCAGGATTTTAATCGCTGTTGGCGTCCAGGGGTTCTCCAGTGTCGTATACGTCTTGTATCCGGTCTCATACCAAAACGAGACTCATCAGAAAAGCACACGAAACGCCATTGTTCTTCTGCCCAATTTCTGTGTTCAAGAGCCCATTGATATCGAATCCTACGATTGTGCATTGCTATAGGTGGTACCCGTAGCGGTCTTCGGGAATGAAGGTTCACTTCATGCAAGCGGTTTCTGACTGTTTGGTCGCTAATTAAGTTCCCTGAAGAGTGACGAAGCCTCACGGCTAACATCATGGCGGTTATTGTTGGAGCTCTTCTAGTTAAGATTTGAATGTATCGGTCTTGTCTCCGTGTGGTGCAGCGATACCGTCCTCCATGGCGCTCAGCCACGGTACCAGTGCTTCGGTAACGTGTCCAAAGTCGACTGATAACACTCTGACTTGTATTCAGAGCTAAAGCCACAGTACGTTGCCGGGAACCAGCTTCTATCATTCCCACGGCTCTGAGCATTTCTTCCCTGCTTAAATGACGTCGCCGCTCCATAATAACGTTGGTTTTAATCAGTAGTAGGGAAACAGTAGCACTAATAATGTCTTCAATGCGTTGTATGTTTTTATAGGGAAAATATTGACAGCTGATTTTCATCTTTTACTCGAATTTGATTCACAGTTCCTGATTCAAATTATGAAATGCACCAAAAAGGATCCATATAAATTTATAAAATCATAAATTTATTACAAAGCCACATCTCAATCTCAAGAAATCCGCATAAAAATGGTTGATCCCTAGACACTTTTTGTTTAGAAATTAAACAAACTTTGTTTATGCTATAAATTTATCGTTACAATCGTTACTGTAATGTGATACGCGCGGTTGTCGTGTCGTTTGCGGAGTGTCGGTCGGCGCGGCGCGCGGCGTGGGCTGCGCTGGCGTTGCCGCCCCTCGCCCCTCTCTTTCCCCTCGCTAGCGCTAGTGCGGGGCGCGTACATCCTCCCGGGCGTTGAAAGTGTTGCTTTCAAGTTTCTGCTTATTTTCGACGACATCTGTTGTAGTATTGGTGGCCGGGAGTATGCACATTTTGTTGACAGCCCTCCTTACCGTGCCCTTTGATGTAAACACGTCAGCAACTCTGCTGATTCCATCTTTCCCAGGATATAAATGGGTGATGCGGCCAAGTTTCCATTGTAGTGGGGGAAGATTTTCTTCTTTGAGGATCACTAGATCGCCCACACGAAGCTCGTGTTGCCTCGTTGCCACTTGGTGCGTTGTTGAAGTTCGGCAACAAACTCCCGGCGCCATCTCTCCCAGAATTGTTGTCTCAGCTGCTCAATATACTGATATCTGTTGGGATGTTTGCAGGTGATAGGTAGTGATGGTACCGAGGCGAGTGGTCGCCCTATAAGAAAGTGCCCCGGGGTTAGTGGAGAGGGATCGGTAGGATCGGATGAAAGAGGAGTAAGGGGACGAGAATTTAAAATCGCTTCTATTTGTGTGAATAATGTCGCGAGCTCCTCGAATGTCAGGGAAGCATTTCCCGCTACACGTTTAAAATGGTGCTTTGCGG
Source organism: Hydraecia micacea (assembly GCA_914767645.1). Lineage (NCBI taxonomy): Eukaryota > Metazoa > Arthropoda > Insecta > Lepidoptera > Noctuidae > Hydraecia > Hydraecia micacea. Next base: position 6,918,788 of record OU611798.1, read on the forward strand.
ATTTAACGCCCGCCTCCCATATACCTCCAAAGTGAGGTGAGTAGGCAGGGCTAAACACGAACTTTATGCCTTCATTATTGGCGTAAATAATAGCTGACTCACGACTGGACCTGAGTATTCTACTTATCTCATTGTTCGCGCCCCTGAAATTGGTACCATTATCGCAATATATAACATTAGGTTTACCTCTCCGAGAGACGAACCTTCGCAAAGACAAAATGAAAGCATCAGTGCTCATATCGCTGACTAGCTCTAAATGAATTGCTTTGGACGAGAGGCATACAAACAAACATAGGTAGCATTTTGAAATACGATTGCCTTTACCCTTTCGGCTAGAGATCATAAACGGACCAGCAATCAACACCACACGAGCAATAGAATCATCTCTACACTCATATGCCAATTGTAAGAGGCATCGCGTATTTAGAAATGGTGCAGAGGCAGTGCCATACGTAACTGTATTGAGTTGTAAAACATCTATCGATTGAGACTTGTCGTCACGCCACAGAATAAGCTGCAGATGGCGCTGCTGTTGCCCGACTTCAATTTGCCGGTACATTTTCTCGATGTCGGCTGTGAGAATGAATTTATGCCTGCGAAATCGCAATAAAATAGAGATTAAATCACTCTGCACTACTGGACCAATCATTTGAATTTGATTAAGTGATTTCCCAGAGCTAGTCTTAGAAGAGGCGTTGAACACTACGCGGAGCTTTGCGGTTTCGCTCTTTTCACGGATTACTGCGTGATGAGGCATGTAGTATCCAAATTCTGGTCTAGTAATTTTAGTTAAATGCCCTAGCTTTGCATATTCATCTATAAATGCCTTATAGTTGGCCTTTAAATCAGGATATTTTATAAATTTTCTTTCTAAACTCTCAAAACATTTTTTAGCGACATAGTAAGAGTCCCCAAGAGCCTTTTCAGGCGACTCTTTTATGGGCATTAATACAGAAAATCTGCCATTTGTCAAGCGAGATACGTTTTGTACAAAATGATCCTCACAGAGTTGCTCTTCAATGGAATATGTTTTTGTGGCAGGTAAGTCATCAATTTTCCAAAAAATTTCTATAGAGTCCTTTATCTCCTGAGCAAAATTACAATAAACCTTTGAAGCGGACTGACTACCTTGTATGGGGCCACTTATGAGCCATCCGAGCATAGACTCCTGTAGAACCGGTTTATTACTGCCCAACTTAATTAAATTAGAGCCAACTATATCCCAATACACATCTGCTCCTAAGAGGATGTCGACCTCAGCCGGGGAAAAATAGTTAGGATCGGCTAGAGTAATATTTCCAGGTAATTTTATATGCTCAGTATTAATAATAGAATTTGGTAAGATTCCTGTTATTCGAGGTACTACTAGACACTTAACATTAAATTCGAATGGCATACATCTAGATTTAATTTTAATATAACAACTTTCAGTAATATTACATGTAGCATTATTGATCCCACGAACATTTACTGAACCACCGGGGTTGATAACTAGCCCTATCTTCCTTCTTAATTTGTCTGTAACAAATGATGATTGACTACCTGTGTCCAGCAGCGCACGGGCTGTAAATGTCTTATTATTTATTACAATTTGGACTAGCGCCGTGCATAACAAAACCTGTTCATTGGATGCCACAGATAGTGACACAGGTAAAGAGGAAGATGTAGAGGGTTGTTCAGTTTCAGTAGAAGATATAGGGTTGCTTTCCATTGTAATATGTATTAACGTGTTGTGTTTCTTTCTACATTGGCGACATAAAGCTCTCAGCTGACACTGGAAAGCATTGTGACCACTGTGCAAGCAATTTTTACACAATTTTAACTTATTAACTTCATGAAGTCGCTCATCTACTTTCATATCTTTAAATTTTGGACATTCATGCAAACGATGATTTTCATTGCATAAAACACAACAATTCTTGTTTTCTTTCTTTTCAATAGATACAGTTAGGCTTTTAGATTGGGTGGTTACCCTAGGTTTATAATCCACCTGTTTGTCAGAACGACTGTTATTAAAATAGGCAGTCTCGAGTATGTCAGCTCGACTGCGCAGGAAGGAATAAAATTCACTAAGTGAAGGTAAATCTTCAAGATTGCATTTGTATTCTTCCCATTTTCTACTCGTGTGAATATCTAGTTTTGCTGAGACCATAAAAATTATAAGAACATCCCACATGTTAGTTGGTTGGCCAAGAGTGTCAAGAGCCCGCAGATGTTTTGACAGATGGTCAACAATAAACCGCAATGATTTATAGGATTCCCTTTGAATCGTCTCTATGTTAAATAATGCCTTTAAGTGATTGTAAAAAGTAGTGCTAGACGCTATGGTGACCTAACACTCCTTTCTCGCATTGATAGGATATGGTTTGTATGGTAAAAGTTAAAGTCTCGAATTGTAAGGGAAATAGCAGTATATTAAATCACTATAACACTTAGTTACAAGACAATGGTAGTGGTAATGGTTTTGAGTACGTAGTGTCTCTAATGAGATCTGAACGCGAACTGGCCCACATTTTGGTGGACGAGCGAATGTGCATACTTGCGTTCGATGCAATTATGCATTTTCGCTTAGTGTTCGATTAAAACTCGAACATATTCCCGAGAGCGAGAATAAATGCGGGATGATAGCTAAAAATTTACATTATGATACTTATGGTGTGTACAAAGTGTGAAACTACTTAAACGCATTCGTTTCTAGTAATCTTAACTGGTAAGTATAAAAATAATGAGCAAGCAAGCAACAATAAAAGCTTATCTACTTATTATGAATTATTTGATACATTAACACCGATTTAAAGTTACACTATTGAGTCTTCCATAGCAAAAGCAATATTTTGATTGCCTGTGTTTGTATTTTTGTCCCGTGTGATCGCACTATAGTTCGCGCTAGGCCAGCGTTTGGCACAATTGTGTAAACGAAAAACGACTTCACTTTGATCCTTTAGATCTCTGGCACTGAGCACTTCACTGTGTGATTCGTGTCTTCTGGTTCGTTTCGGTGTCAGCGGAGCCGCTGCAAACTCTTGTTGGCAGCAGCTCTCGCTGTGGCGTCGTGGTCTCGGAGACGATGGGGTCACCGTGGTCTGCTGCCGGCGGGATCCTTCGCCACGGTGTCCAGCTGCGGCCTTTCGGCACAGGCGACATCGCCCGGTCCGCCACAACCAGACGGCTGCTACGCATAGAGCGATTGCCATCAACACGTAACAAATTACGTATTGGTGGATATCATGCGGCGATATGTTTTCTATGTCTGAATCGCTTTTCTTCAGTTTTTCTATCGCCTCCCCCAGACTGGTCATGGATATGGTTAGGTTTCCGTCATCAATCGGTGTTTCATCCGGGATTTTGATGTTAATCAAGTGATTAATTTGGTCGAATTCAGGTGTATAAATTATTGGTGAAATGTTCATTTGGTTGGACTGATGACGTATTGAATATAATGAGAAGTCCTTTCCTTTGATGACGCACTCTTGACCTATGGTAATGATCCCGGCTTGGCTCAGCTGAAGAACTGTTACGTGGTCGCCGCATATTATTTTTATGGTGTAGGTGTCACAACAAAAATAAAAGTGCTGAGAAGTCAAATGTAATTCAAGCCATACGTTGGTGCAGTTGGTTTTTTCTACTTTACATTTATTGGTTGCCGAGTCCTTGTCGCAAAAACTTTCGTCATTTTGCAGGTCTGTTATTGGTTTTAGCAGCTGACACATGACGGTAGTGCCATAGTGTAAACATGCTGTTAGTTCCTGTGTGGACATGCTAAAGATGGAATCCTTCTTTAGGTTGACGGCTACGTATTCGGAGACTGGTATGATTGTGGTCTTAGTGGTGTTTGTTTGGTGCGGTACAGGTATTATCTTGTACAATTTGAAACTTTCTCTGGATACTAGCGGAAAAGTAACTTCAATTATAACAAATTTGTTAGTCGCTCTGGCTTTGACCTTCAGTAGTTTGTAAAGGTACTGAAGATCTGTGTCCAAATTGGTGATTGGTAGTGTGAGTTCGCTTGGCATCTGGCCATATATGGTTTGGAGCTCACGTTTAAGTTGCGTTGGTGGCAGTAAATGTATGCTAATTTGACCGTGGTAGATGTCTGTTAATGCATCGAGCAACGTGTCTTGAAGTCTTCTTAATCCTTGTAGCAAGCTGTTTCCAGACATCGCTGTTAGTGTGAAGTCATTGATGTATGAAATATTTTGCATTTCGCGTTGGAGAGTGCTCGCGTTATCTTGCAAAGTCAAAAGCTTCTTGTTTATTAATTTGTGTTGTTTATTTACAGTGATCTCCATCCTCTTCATGGTATTGAACTCTGCTTCGATTATGGAAGTTTGGTTTTTCCATAGATTAGAAAGGTGTTTCTCATTGCGGTGTATGGTCTCAATGTCCTTTTCATACTGGTCAGCGAAACGTGAGTCCAACACACCGAATAAGTCATTCGCTAGATACCCGACACCATTGATTAGGCCTCGTCGGCGTCGACCCGTCTTCCCTGCGGCGCGTCGCTGTCTGGCGTGGACATCAAAATGCTGTGTTAGCAAAAGTTCATTGTAGTATTCGAGTTCCTGATAATCGTGTCGGGCTTGCTGTGTGATCGTATTACAATGGCTTTGTGTTTCAATGGTTGCGCACAATTGTTCTTGATAATTTGCCATTTTATTATAAGTGGTTATGCCTGTCCAATAGGGTCCCATGTCGTAGTACATGACTAATGTCCATTTGTCCCTGATTAATTGTACCTTTGAAATAGGGTCAAAATAAAGCGTTTGGTTATTAGAAAATGGTTTGACATCGTGTAAACCGTAACACGGAAAAATCAGCATGAAAATACTCAGTAAAACAGTTGCTACAGTTGCGATTTTTGATCTCGGTTTTGTTTTCCTTTCTGTCAAGGTGATTGTTGGCTTTATATCTGATTTTGGTGTCGTTACGTTATTCTGATTAACGGGCAAAACGGAGAGTTTCACAATAGGGCGTTTCATGACTCCATTTTTGGTTTTTAATGAAACCGCTCTGGTTAGGCCATCACTTCCTGGGTGTGTGTCGACTACACGTCCAAGAGCCCATTTTCCTGGTGGCAGATTCTCATCATGAATCACCACTAGATCTCCAATTCCGATGTTTTTTTGTGGTTCCATCCATTTACTTCTCGATGAGAGTTGTACCAAGTATTCAGCCTTCCATCGTTTCCATAGATCTTGGAATAATTTGCTGGTTAGATGCCATCTGGTTCTAGCATCTTGCTCCGTTTCTATTACAGTTGTTCCTGGTCTTCCTGATAAGAAATGAGCTGGTGTAAGGAAGTCTATATCGTCAGGATCCTCGGATATCGCGCATAGTGGTCGTGAGTTGAGGCACGCTTCTAATCTGGCTAACAATGTGGTGTACTCTTCGAAGGTTAATTTTTGATGACCGATAACCCTCTTGAGATGATGTTTTAGACTGCGTACTGCTCGCTCCCATAGACCGCCGGCATTAGGCCAGCTAGGTACGTTAAAGTGCCATTCTATGCTCATCTCTGTTATCTCGGTCATGAAACTTTCAACGAAACCTTTCTGAAGCTGGTTAAACTCTTCCTGTATCATTCTGTTAGCTCCCACGAAGTTAGTGCCGTTGTCACTGTACATATGTCGTGGCGCCCCTTTCCTGGCTGCCATTCTGGTTAGAGCTGCCAAAAAGGCGGAGCTGCTCATGTCTGACACGAGTTCTAGGTGAACCGCTTTCGTGACCATACATATGAAAACTGCAATGTACCCCTTTGTAGTTTTGATTCCTCGTCCTTTATTTGCTTTGACCTCTACAAAGCCTGTGTAATCTACGCCACAGTGATAAAATGCATATTCTGGATTCACTCTTGGTTCTGGTAAATCGCCCATGAGCTGGTGCTGCCGCATGGGGTTTTGTTTTCTGCATATGACACATCTTCTTATAAACTTTTTTGTGGCCATATATCCGCCAATAATCCAGTACTGTTGTCGTAGGTTTGCTAATGTTAAACGCGCGCCACCATGGAAGGTCATTTTATGAGCTTGATCGATGAGTAATGTGGTTAGCTGATGATCGTGAGGTAAGATGATGGGATGTTTCATCTCCGGACTCATGTGGGCGTTTTCCAATCTCCCACCCACACGTAACATTCCGCGTTCATCTATTGTTGGGTTCAAACTCAAAATCTTGCTTTTGGCGTGCACTCTTCCGTGTTTGTTTAATGAATCTAGGTCGTTTGCAAATTCTGCCTGCTGAACGTTTTTGATTATCAGCTGTTTAGCGCGACGAAGTTCGTGTAATTCGAGGTAAGGTCGGTGAACTTGTTTATTCAAAGTTGGCAATCGCAGTATCCACGCAAGAATACGTATGATTTTTGTAATGGAACTGTATTTGTTTGTCAAATGGTTAATTATTGTGTTAGTCAGCGCTTGTGTTGGTTGTTCAATGACTACCGCGTTGGTTTGTTTTGAAATAGATGGCTTTACTTCTAAATTCGTCTCAAAAATGGTATGATGGTTTTCTTGGTTTGTGTATGATGGCAGCCATAATGGCCCTTGCCACCATAACTTGTGGTCTTTGAGTTGCCTGACAGTCAAACCACGACTTGCACAGTCCGCTGGATTATCTGTCGTCTTCACATATTGCCAATGTTTTGGTGGTATGGTTTTGGTGATTGTTTTTACCCGATTTGCTACGAATGGTTTCCATCGGGTTGGATCTCCTTGTATCCATCCTAGTACCGCGGTTGAGTCAGTCCAGCAGTAGACATCTGTTGGGTAATCTGACAAGCAGTTTTGAACTTTTTGCATTAGCTGAGCTAACAGATGAGCGCCCATTAATTCCAGTCTCGGTATAGATAAGACTTTGCTTATGGGGGCCAACCTCGCCTTCCCCGCAACTATGGTAATGGTTGCTCCTTCCTTGTTGATTACCTTACAATATATTACGCACGCGTATGCCTTGTTAGAGGCGTCGCAAAATCCGTACAACTCTATTTTTTGGTTCTCCCCCATCCCTAACCATCTGTTGACTTCTATGCTGTTTATGTACGGGAATTCTTGCTTCAATTTAACCCATTCCGAGTTCATTTCCTCTGGTAGGGCTTCATCCCATTTTATTTTAGATAACCAGACATTTTGAAACAGGAGTTTCATGGTAGTGCTCAAGGGGGTTAACCACCCTAATGGATCGAACAGCTTGGAAATGTCCGAAAGTAGAGCTCTTTTGGTAATAGTTGCAGGTGATTTGGGTTCTATTTTTGTGTTGAAGGAGAAATTATCCTTCTGTGGGTTCCATCGGAGACCCAGTGTTTTTGTGGAATCGTTCTGCTTGAACTCGTATGTTGACTGGTCGCATTGCTCTCTCTCCAAGTCGGTTAATAGCTCTGGTTTGTTCGAGGTCCATTTTCTAAGATTAAATCCTCCCAATCGGCATAATTTTATGAGGTCGAATTTCAGTTTATTTGCTGCTTTCATTGAATGACGTCCTCCGCAAAAATCATCCATGTAGAAACTTTCTTCCAATTCTTTTGCTGCGTCAGGAAATTTTTCTCTTTCATCAGATGCTAGTTGCTTTAAGCACATCATCGCTAAGAAGCCTGCTGGTTTGGTTCCGTATGTTAGTGTGACGAGCTGAAACGATTGTATAGGTTGGTGATTTGTTTCTCGCCATAGTACCTTTTGGTAAGCTTGATCTTCTTGGTGCACTCGGATCATTCTGTACATCTTTTCGATGTCGGAAGTATATACAAATTCAAATTGTCTCCATTTCAGGATAAGCTCTTGAAGGTCTTTCTGTATATTTGGACCCCTGTACATGACGTCATTTAGACTATATCCTGATGATGACTTTGCTGAGGCGTTGAAAACTACTCTCAGTTTGGTAGTGGTAGATTCTGCCCGAATGACTGCATGGTGTGGTAAGTAGCATTCGAGCGCCTGGTTAAAGCTGCATGGTGTCATGTGGTTTAATGCAAAATATTCGTCCATGAATTTTTTGTAATCCGACTTCAATTCGCTGTTCTTCTCAAATTTCTTTTCTAAGTTCCTAAATTGAGCTAATGCTTGTGGTTTGGTTTGACCCAACTTATCTTTGTGTTCTGGTTTAAGCGGCAGTCGGACTTCATACCTTCCGTCCTCAAGCCTCTTAGTGGTTTTCATAAAGAACTGTAAACACTCATGGTCATCGTTGGTCATCTCTATCTTCTGGTTAATATCTTCGTTCTCCCAATATTTTAGAAGGTCTTCTGTGTTGTTGAGAATTACGTTGCATTGGTAGTGTGGTTTCATGGATCCACAGAGTAGCCATCCTAGTTGCGTCTGTTGAGCGATTGGTTGCGTGTCCTTGTCTCCTCTTAAAATTCCTCCTAACATTATCTTGCTATAAACATTTGCACCTAGAAGCATGTCTACGGGTCTGCTTATATGGAACTCCGGATCGGCCAATTGTATCCCTCGGATATGATTCCATGTTGTCGGTTTAGTAAACGTGTTATTTGGCAGTCGTTTGATCAAATTGTTCATTACAATAACGTTCGTGTCGCAAGTAAATTCACTATTTGCAGACTGCAGAGTTACCTGTAACATTCCCTTCGCGTTGCTTTCTTTTTCACCGACACCGTAAATTTGACCTTTAAAATGATCCCTCTTTAATCCTAATATCTGTGCTGCGTTCTCGGTGATTAACGACAGTTGAGAACCCTGGTCAACTAGAGCTCTCATCTTGTGCTGTGTTCCATCAGCTCCTTTTACTTTTATAATTGCAGTGGCTAAAAGTACTTCAGACAGGTCATCCCAAGATACGTGTGATGACCTAGTTGCACATCTTTTGGTTGCGGCACTCTTGTTGGAGGTTTCTTCTGCTGACGCAGTTGGACTTTGTTTTGCTAATGCTTCGTGAAGTAGTGTGTTGTGTGTACCTAAGCATTTACGACATCGTTTGCTCGATTGACATGGTTTATTATTATGACTGCATAGACAGTTTTGGCAGTAATTTAATTGCTCAATTTTGTTTGCCTTTTGCTCGTGCGTCATTTGCAAAAATTCTGGGCAACGCCACAATCCGTGTTCTGAATTGCACAATGCGCAGGTTATCGACCGCGACACGTGTAATGCGCTCATATTAGACTTTGAATTGTCTTTGTTGCCTGATTGATGATTATTGCGTTGAAAACTTTTCTTCTGGTTTTGGTTATTGTTCTTGCTTGTTTGATTCATCGTGGTTTTTTGGTTTGCTGGTTCCTGCTTGCGACGTGACGCTTCTAGAGCTGTAAATTTGGTTTCCAAGAATTCCAGGAACTCCTGCAGCTCGGGTAATTCTCGTGGATTCTTGACCGATTCTATATATTCGGTGAAGGTATCGTCATCAAGCTTTTGCGTTAGTAGGTGCACTAAAAGCGGATCCCAAGTTGTTATATCAACTCCTAGATTCTGTATAGCGTGCAACGTCTCCTTGGTTACGTCATGCAGCTTCTTTATCGTGGCTAGCGACTGCTGTTGTACGTTGGGAAGTCCGAGGAGTATATTAATATGGGACGTGAAAATTAATTTCTTGTTACCATACCTGTGGTTTAAAATCTTCCAACATACATGATAATTGTCAGAGCTAATCTGTAAATGGTGAATCAGACGCTCTGCTTCTCCAGTCACCTTACTCTTCAAAAACTGCATTTTTTGTGCATTAGACATCGACGGGTTTTTGTCGACCGCTTCGCTAAACAAGTCTTTGAACGGAACCCATTGGTTATAAGTCCCATTGAACACGGGGATGTCCATTTTTGGTGCTGACTTTTCGCGGTGTTTCACTGCCCACATTTTTTTGTTGATGTCGTTTGTCAGCTTGCTGTACTTTTCCTCGTGCTTGCAGAATTGTATTTGGTACGCAATATCGTCGCCTCCATCCTCTCCTTCAATTTCCCAATGAAGTTTGTCAATCTCACCCCATCGGCTATCCAGTGATTTTAGAGCGTTTTCGAATTGCCATTGATTCTCGAAGTTATCTACTTGTAAATTACTCACGGTTCTCATGAACGCTTTGAAATTTATATTCTGCTTCTTTATTAACCAGTTCAGCTTGCTGGAGCCGCTATCTTTATATTCTGAATTCTCTCGCTGCGGCGACTCCTCATAGCGAGATGGCGTACCTGGTTGTGGCTGCGTTGCCTCGCCTTCTTGTTGACAATGGTCCGCGCCTAGCTGTTGCCTAGCTTGGTTACCTGGTAATGGTTGTACTTCTTCCACCTTGGTTCTACTGCGACTTCCATCTTTTAGCTGCGCCGCGCCTAATTGCCCCATGGTTTTGTCAATAATCTCCTTAATTGTCACATAAACTTCCTGGACTGTCCCAAAACAACCCTTTTTGAAGTAAATGTGGTCATAATCTGCAAACTCGCACATTTTCTTATGGTTTTCTTGATAATCGTGCCAGTATGCTTCCAACATTGTAGCCTTGCGCTTATAATTATCGATAGTCTTCCTCTCGGATCCATCTTTCTTTATGTTGGTCAAAAACTTGTCCAGGATTTCATAGAGTTCCGTTTGGTTGATAAATAGAGAATCGGAATCCATATTTAAAGTTGGTTTGAAATTATTTGGTAATGGTTAGTATAGATAAAATGGTTGGATCTGACCTTATATGCTGCAACCGACCGTTTCTGCAATCCGAGGTTTTTCAAATTGCTGCGATCTTCTAGTTCGCGTGGCACTGTTTCACTTGGTAGTCACTGGTAAATAAATGCTCGAAGGACCATGTAAAAAGTAGTGCTAGACGCTATGGTGACCTAACACTCCTTTCTCGCATTGATAGGATATGGTTTGTATGGTAAAAGTTAAAGTCTCGAATTGTAAGGGAAATAGCAGTATATTAAATCACTATAACACTTAGTTACAAGACAATGGTAGTGGTAATGGTTTTGAGTACGTAGTGTCTCTAATGAGATCTGAACGCGAACTGGCCCACATTTTGGTGGACGAGCGAATGTGCATACTTGCGTTCGATGCAATTATGCATTTTCGCTTAGTGTTCGATTAAAACTCGAACAGTGATTATTTATTAATAGGTTTTTACTGTCAAATCTCTGACATAACAGGTCCCATGCAACCTTGTAATTATTTGAACTAAATTCTATTGATTTAATGACAACAGCTGCACTTCCTTCAAGCGCAGACCGTAGATAGTGGAATTTATTAATTGGTGCAATACTTTCATTGCCATTAATCACTGACTGAAATGTGTCTTTAAATTCTAACCAGTTTAGGTAATTCCCATCAAATGTAGGAAGTTTGATTGTGGGTAATTTTATGGCATTAAATGAACGGCAGCTACTATATGCATGTTCACTATTTTCTTTATCACAATTTTCTTTCTCAGCCCTTTTCTGGGGTGAATTATATAAAGTATCTTGACTCATTGCTATTAAACTAATAAACTGGTTTTCTAAACTATCTCTTTGTTTAAGTTGCTCCGTACTATCAGAATGCAATAAATCTATTTTGTTTTGAATAGCCTCAAACTCTTCCATGAGCGATTGAATTTTATTCAATTTTAATTCTAATTCTTTATATTGAATAGTAGAAATTTCTTTTAAACCAATTAAATTATTTAAATATTCTGCAAATCTTGTTACCCGTCCTTTAATAATACCGCGCTGTTTGACTAGGTTAGTTATTTCTACCTTGAGCTCTGTTTCATTCATTTTGATTGACAATTAATATAGTCACCAATAACACAGGCAAACAAACAATAAAATATGCACTCAAACCCGTTTGAAGAGCAGAGAAGCTCAGGTCCAGTCGCTCGTGCTGCTGGTGCTTAGCACGACGCGGTGCTCAGGGCAGCTCGCGCCGAGCAGACAGCTTAGGTCAGCAGCGTGCACGTGGCGGCGCACGCGACGGAACCGGGCGGGCGACGGCGATACCGAGACCGATGCGCTCCACTTCACGGAGGTACGCTGGAATAGTCGGCATATGGTATTGAAATAACAGCTACCGTTGTCTTTGCGGTAGTTACAGGTGTGAAATAGGTTTTAGGCACCCTATGTGCTGAATTAATAAAACATAGAACGAGGTTAGGCAGGCTAGCAAGTAGGTAAGTGAAATGCGTGCATAAAGCGTGGGCACGTGCTTGTATTATGAGCTTGATTAGATAATTAAATCTAACGCTGAGACGCACGTGCTTGTATTTTGTACCTATACACCATTGAAAGCTAGCTTAGAAAATAAACCCAACACTCGAGTAGCAAGTCGGCCATTACACACAATGCGAGAACAAAGGGATCGAGAGAATTGGTTAGGTAAGATAGGTATGAAAAGGTTAGGAACAGGGCATACTCTCCTTGGGCTAGACCTCCGGTTCACGATGTCCCCAAAGGCTCCCGAAGCAGCAGCCAATCCTTTTCTTCACTCGACCGCGTGGCTCGGCAACCCGTTTGAAGAGCAGAGAAGCTCAGGTCCAGTCGCTCGTGCTGCTGGTGCGGTAGCACGACGCGGCGCTCAGGGCAGCTCGCGCGGGGCAGACAGCTTAGGCCAGCAGCGTGCACGTGGCGGCGCACGCGACGGAACCAGGTGGGCGGCGGCGATACCGAGACTGATGCGCTCCACTTGACGGAGGTACACGTCTCCTTGGGCTAGACCTCCGGTTCACGATGTCACCAAAGGCTCCCGAAGCAGCAACAGCCTATTCTTCACTCGACCGCGTGGCTCGCTGGGTAGGTGTTGGTAAATGGCGGCTGCCACGTGTGACGTCCGCAAACTCGACGCGTTTTTCTTGATTTTAAGTGATTATGTCCTGTCACGGTCGCCACTTTTGTTTAGAAATTAAACAAACTTTGTTTATGCTAGTGTATTATGATATTTACTTAATTTTAAGACTTCTTACATATCTCATCATCTGCCTAGCCTTTTCCTAACTATGTTGGGGTCGGCTTCCAGTCTAACCGGATGCAGCTGAATACCAGTATTTTACATGCAGTGCCTATCTGACCTCCACAACCCAGTTACTGGGTAATAGGATACCCCTTGGTAAGACTGGTTGTCAGACTTAAGGGCTTCTGACTACCCGTAACGACTTTCAATGATCCACGAATGACAGCCGGGACCAACGGCTTAACGTACTTTCCGAGGCACGGAGGACTTCTTTCATATCTATGAATGATAGTTATTATGCTTATAAAACCAGCCTGTTATTATCGTACTAAGGGCCTCTTCTCATACTGAGAAGGCACGAGCATTGGCCACAACGCTTGCTCAACTCTGCAATCGCTATTCAGACTTAGGTATATTAACTACTAGCACCGCCCCGCGGTTTCACCCGCATAAGTTTTCCCTGGGAATATCGGGATAAAAACTATCCTATGTCCTTTCCCGGGACTCAAACTATCTCTATACCAAATGTCATCTAAATCAGTTCAGCGGTTTAAGCGTGAAGAGGTAACAGACAGACACACTTTCGTATTTATAAGTAAAGTCCAGATTTCCTCACGATGTTTTAACTTCACCGATGTCCAAGATAAACTCTGAATGTAAATAAACAAAGTCCTCCAGACTGAATTTTGGCCATGGCGACCAATGTCAGAGGAGACCAGCCTTCTGCGCGGGAGATATTATAGTGTACAAATGTGTGCGCAGACACAGGTGCACTCTCTTTTCCCTCACTTTCATAGTCCGATGGGACGACAATTTGACACGACCGGAGAGAGATCAAGCGCGGGACCAATCTGGCTCAGAAAGTACATATGAATTGAAATTGATATTGCCCGGATTTAAACCCACAACGTCGTGCAAGTGAGGCTTTTTGTGCTTGTCGCAAATTACACCAAAAGGCTACAGAATAGATGCATTTACGATTAAAAAATCATTTAAATTTACGTTTTGTTTACGTCGTCGCGCGTTCGTGCTGGGGCTTAAATTTTCAGGCTGAATCCTGAAAAGCTCGCAGCCCATTTCAATTGCTATTATCAAGTCTACCGACTCGATTTCTCATCATACTACATTTTAGCATGCAATCGTACATTTACATACGACTTTTTATTAAAATTTTACATATTCTATGTTACTTTGTGGCCGTAGGTTGTTTAAGTACGATGTAGATTTTGGTCGCATTTTTTTTCTTTTTTTTTTCAATTTAAGTAGCAATCGTAGTCAGGTAGTCAGTAACACGAATTTCTGACAAACAGTCTTGTCAAAGGGTATCGTGCTACACATAGTAACTGGGCTGGTGGAGGTCAGACAGGCAGCCGTTGTATGTGAAAAAAAAAACGTGTCGGAAAAACGATCCCCTGTCAGGAACGAAGTTTCTTGCGCGATACTTGCACGCACACACACACTCTTATATAATAGAGAGAGACAGAGACAGAAAGACGCATGAAGGGAGCATAACACTCTTCCTTACGTGACGATTTCTACCAGTCAACTCCTATCGCAAGCTGCGTTAAGGAACTTCGTTCCAATAATTCAGCTGCACCTTGTTAGACTGGAAGCCGCCTCTAACATTGTTGGGAAATGGTTAATCAAAAGATATTTTTTTAATTAATGGGTTTCAACTTCGGCAAGTGCTAGTGATCCACTTGATAAATGTGGTGTCCGCCGGGTTTAATAGATAGCTACAATATCAAGGGGGATTTTCGAGAGCCATAGAGGCAGTTATTTCACTAGCACCTATTTGGGGCAAACCGCAATACAGCCAGTGATACTTTGTAGCTGATATCATCATTCGTGGTGTGAAAAATGTCTTATACATTTTTTAAGACGTTTTTGTAGCTGAATGTACATAAATACGTAAAATTTTCATGATCGTGCGAGTTGACGACAAAAAAAATTGGTAAAATCGGAAGGTGTCAATTCGCGCTCGGGCGCGAGTTGACGAACAAGTCGTTTCCTGGAACCGGCACGAAACTCCACAGTTACTCTTTTAAAAATAATTGGCTTTTACAATGTTTTCAAATTACAGTAGGTATGGGAGGACAGCGAAGGCCTGTCAACAAGTAACAGGTACTTGATAAAATAAAAAATGGTTTACAGATTTAAGTCTACAAGGCCTACAAAGTCCTCACATTTACAAAATAAGAATCTATCAAAAGGATAAATAAAAAATAAAATTTAAAAACCTAAATAGCGAAAGTCCTTTTGTTTTTATTTACCGTCTAGACGCAAAAATAAAAACACTTTTGTATTACCTGATAGATTTTACTTTGATACCGTGTGGAATTCCAGCGTCCATTACAAATAGTGAGTGAATCCTAATTGAATCCACGAGCAAATAATAGTGAAACGGGTCTGCTGGTAGAAACATTTCCTTTTTACGTTTCCAATTCCAATTTTCCTCCAAATACTTTCCCATTTTATTCCGTCGATATTTTGTTTTAAAACGAAACTATAAAAGTTTCGCTTTAGTGTATGCTTTAAATTCCAACCTATTTTATTATTGTTAATACTATAAAAGTTTTGACAGGATTGTATTATATTTTTTAATGTTTGCTCTACTATATTCTGGGTATGAAATAGTAGATTGTTATACGAGGGTCGAAAGGAATCTATAATAATAATCTATATAGGTATTAAGACGCCCGTGCGCAGCGGGTGAAAGTCATCAATTCCTACTCGGACTATAGCCGCCCCCATAGTCCGAGTAGGAATTAATGACTTTCACCCGTGTTAAACACTCTACTTTTTATTTCGAATTTAAGGAAAGTAAAAAATAGTGGTTTTCCTAAAATATTTATTGATAATGATAACATGATGTTAGAACAATTTGTGTACTATATTAAATATGGAACACACCGCGTCACCGCCGCGGGCCGTCCCGCTTAATAGGTATTTTTTTTAAATTCACATTGGCTGTTTATACACTCACAAGACCGCATCATTTTTCTTAATTATGTAAAAATAATCGTAGCCAATGTAGTTTTATTTTTAAAATTCATTCCCGCCCTAGAGAGGGAAGCAATTACTATGTGTCTTTCCCGCCCTAAGATGGGAAGCAGCGTCTTCCACCCGCTATTCGGATCAAACAAACACTACTTTCCGAGTATGAGAAATGAAAAAGAGTTATTTGTTTTAGCTACACAGAAGCAGGCCGAAACTTATGATAATAATTTGACGCTGAAATGAGATTCTGAATTTACTGAGTTAAATAACTCAGTAAGTTACAGACTTCGCAGACGTCGGAAACAGAAAGCTTTTGTAAGACATTTGATACCTAGGCAGGTATCACATCTCCGCCGCGAAACCATAGCAGCGAGACCGCAGTAGTTCCGCTATGACTTGTCCGTTGGCAAGCGAAACAGAAGCGAAACGCACAAATTTGATTCTATCTCTATCCCGCGTGATTTTGTAGATCTGCTCGGAAAACAATTACACCTCCGCGCTCAGCCCGCTATTTTATTGCGGCGTCGCGTTTGTTTCGCACGTATTTGTGGCAGTCGGCAAGTTTATAAAGCGAAACTTAATTTTTTGTGTAAAATGGAATGAATGTTGATTTTACGGAAAAACTAATCTAAGAGGTCCGAAGTATACCTATACTATATTTACTAAGTCGAAAGCGACGACATTTTCCTCTGATTGCTACAATTCAACTGACTCATGATGTTCCGCTATTCGAATCGCAACATAATGTAGTAATGTTTTTTAACGGAATTCGTTAAGCGGTTCCCCATTATTATTTTCGCGGCGAAGGTGTGCTAAGGCCCTAAATAGTATGAAGTCAGGGTATTCAGAAACAGTCGGTACCTACTACGCATAGAGGTGAAAAGCGAAACCACACAGTAAGTCACGTGAAACCAGACATAAGTTAGTTTGATGTTCAGCAATAGACCGTTTGTAACTCTCAACAGCAACTTCTTGTCGTATAAAGCTCCTATTGTGGTTACAACTTTGACAGGCTTGTTATGCAGTACCGTTTTTCGACGAACAAAGTTACAAACCCGTGTTTGGCTTTCCGACAGACAATATTCAGGTTTCAGTTCCCGAGGCGAATTATGTAATTCCTGGAAACAAGCAGGTTACAGATGGATTCTGTTATTAAAATATTTCCCTAATTATTATGGAAACATTTCTTTTTGTCATGTTGTTTTGTGTTCAATTATCTCTTGTATTCTGTTTAAGTTCACAAAGGTTGGAAGAATTCTTGCGTCGTATTTTTTAGGCACGTTTGCATATTCATTAGCCTACACGTGCTTCTGTGTAGAAGAATGTATTTTCTAACTGTTATAACATACTTGGTAAATGTAGGTACCTAAAGTCTATTCTAACTTATGTTTCAAATTAATATTATTTCAAGTTAAATAAATATCAACTTTATCAAATCAAATCAAATCAAAGCATTTATTTCAATTGAACCATGTACAGGCACTTTTGAATTGTCAAAATTAAATAGTCAGTCTGTTAGTCAGAAAGTTGAAGCTAGTTGCCCATTCCAAAACGTAGATCTCTATGGAAAAGAACGGGCAAGAAACTCCATGGACACTCTTTTAAATCAAGATATTACAAAATCCTGGGTACATTATTCTTGATGCTTCTATCTATATGTGAGAACAATGTAAAAAAAAAACACAAGTGTAGAAACAATTCAAAATATAAGATTAAAAATAAGCCTTGGCAGTTAAGAGATGACCAGTCTCAACCGACGGCGCCCGTTCACGAACATGACGCGTGGATCAGCACCGTCCAGCTCAACCATTTTGTAGGGAACCGAATGATCCAACACACGCGCCACCGCGACACATTTTAATGATGATTAAGTTGATTTCAGAGTGACTAGCACTATTTGAAATGTTATAAAAATGTTCGAAGTTTTAGCGTAAACTGAACTTTATGGTGTAGGATTTAAAGTTATTTTTCCATAAAATCATATTTGTTTACATTTTTGGCAAATAAATCGCGAATGCAGATTACTTTTATATAAATTTACATAAACACACGCCTTTTTCCCATGGAGGTAGGCAGAAACTATAGAACGTCACCTGCTATGATCCTTACATACTCTTACCTACTTTTAAAATATTGAATTGTTATTTATTTAATTTGGACATCATTTTGAACTTCTCTGCTTTTTATTTCTCAATCGTTTTATTTGAAATTTTCATTACAAAACTTAAAAGTATTTCTTTGTCATTTTGCAGATTTCCCACGATTTGCTGGGACACAGGCCTCCTGTCTTTGAGAGGATATGGGCCGTAATCTACCACACGGGCCCAGTGCGGATTGGTAGATGTCACGTCTTCGAATTTTTAACATAATAGGCTGATTATGCTATGACGTAACAGCAGCACCGAATAATTTACGGCAATACCAGATTGTATAGAAATTGTGCAAATTCATTTGCCCATGTCAGCGAACACTTACAACAAAGTCCATTTTATCAATACTCCATTAACCTTTTAATCACCTTTTCCTATAATTTATTTAGCAAGGAAACTCTCCACCGAATATTAAAAAGGTTTAAGTTCAGTTCAAAGTCTTCCGCAGTCAGGTCAGACCCTCGGGACGGTCCGCAGCGGTAATGGCAGTCCTCTCGGGTCAGCGTTATTACTAAATATACCTTGTGGAAACTCCCCATAGGGTTTTGGTCGGGTATAGTTAGCATGAGGCTTTCGAAATTTCTATCTACTAAATATACCCGAGTTGGAGTATCATAATCGGGTATATTTAGGACCTAGCGTTGTGTGATTACGTACTACTAAACATACCCGGCCGCACAATGCCAGTGCCAGAATGTATATTACCACAGACATCCATAGTCTGTGCTGGACCGCTTTGTGCTCGTTACACTAAAGAGCAAAATGTATGTAGGCATTCTCTGTATTAGTATACATTATGCTCGTCATTTCTAAAGCAAACTACGTACGAGTGCAGAGCAAAGGATTTGGCGGGGTTGTGAAACTTCTGGCATTACGCGTTTCGGTGCTGTACCTAATGTTAGCATGCTAATATATATTTTAAATATTCTGTACATTCATCTATTTCGACATAGTAAAACGCAATGAGAACTTAGGATGCTAGAGCGAGCGAAGCGAGCTCGGGACTTGGGGCACCCCGACTCGGACAGGTTAGGTTCGAAGAGGATGACGGCGGCTCAAGTGAGCGAGCAAAGAGAGCGAACGAGCCCCCGTCATCTCCTTCGTGTTAGGTTCCTTCAAACCCTGTAGACAAAAATAGTCGACGGAGCCCCGCTTTGCGGGGTCCCGTTGACTAATTCTTATTATTATTGCTTGTAAAACAACTTAGACCCGTCACGTGATCTTCCTCACCCTAAATACTTGCACTATGCACTAATCCCGCCATTTTTCATGCAAGTTATTCTATTGAAATAGGGTATATTTAGTAATAATTAATTTTAAACTGGTGCTACAAAATATACCCGAGTAGCGGTGTCTTGGTAATGTACATTTAGCGGTAGTCACTCGAAAATGTGATCTAATTATACCCGAAGTCGGCAAGTTCCATGACGTCACTGGTGTCCCCACAAGGTACATTTAGTAAAGACGCCTCGGGTCATAATGCTTCGTGTTTATGCTGACCTTACCCGTATTATTTTCTTGTAAGGAACGGTTAGCAGTATTTGCACTGTCACCTTGGTTCTAGATAAAAATGTAGCTTTAGTAATGTTGCTGGACTTTCTGGCACTATGATTATTTTTCTTTAGCCAACATGGGAGCTATTTAATAAAACCGACAGGCAATAATCCATAAATTTAACAAGTTTCTTTCATACATTTTCTGCTTTATTTAACAGTAACTGTCTTAAAAAGGTGACAATTTTGTTTTTTTTTTACCAGTATGTCGCATTGTCTGTTATATTTTTGTTAGGGACCTGTAGAAAACCTTTTGGTGCACCTCTACCTAACCCGTCGGAGTATACAAGCGTGATGTTATGTTTGTATGTTTCTCTGTATTACCTACTTTTTATGATCTCGTGCTCCTGCTTCTTCTTCTTCTTTTTCCAGCATTTTAAGCAGTGTTAACTACAAATAGCGCCATCCACGAAGACGCGCCCCACTCTTTTTCCTAATCGTTTACAGTACAAATGCGCAACATCCCGCTAGTGTTTTAGTTTTGCTGATACACAGTAATTACTTATTAGTGTGTATCAAAAACTAAAACACTAGCGGAATTAACTAGCGATTAGTAAGAAGAGTGGGGCGCGTCTTCGTGCATGGCACTATCCACAATTGGCTTATGTTATTTTACCAACATTGAATCTATTCACTGCTCAGTCAGTTGCCATCTTTAAATGAATGTGGAACATTAACTCTACGCTTATGAAAACATTTACAGGGTTAGTTTACGTTATTATTACATCACAATATTACTAACCTAACTTAACATCATCATTTCCGTACCCTCATCCCAATTTACTTGGGGTCGGAACAATGTATTTTCCTCTGTACTTCTCTATTAGTCATCGTCTCGGTAGACACCCCCTTTCTTCAAACAGTCCAACCAACGTTTCTTTGATCTTCCCCTACTCTTATAACCTATAGAGGTATGAGGAACAGGGTGTAAAGTTCACTCATACTCTATAGAAAAGGGAGGATCCTCCGACCAGACGGGTGTTGTGTCTGGCGGGCAACTGCCCGATGAGTCCAGCTGTCGGGCCGTTGTATCTATGCTAGTTGCGCGGTAAACTCTGCTTGCGAGATGCAGGATTTTTGTGACGTCAGTATGACGCGTTGTTCGCACATGCGAGCATTCGGATGGTTTCTAGCTGTATCTACAACGCCACATGGCGTTGTAGATACAGCTAGAAACCATCCGAATGCTCACTCAAAACTTACCTCAGGACATTTTCCGCATTCCTCCGAATAACATGCCCGTACCATGACAACCGATTTCCACAAAATTTTTTAGTGACCGGTGTCACTTACCTATTCTATTTACTAACCTAGCCTAACATCTACTTACAGACTAGCTGGTCTATTTGAACCTCTATAGTCAGCCGATAATTCACATTCTATTCAGAAGCAGTCAGAAATTAGGACAAAAATTACCATTGAAAAGCACTGACCTGATAAAATTGAGCACCTATTTAGTTGATTTATGGGAAAATTGTTATTTTAGGCTCTGGATCTATTGTTATCTTCGCCTGGTAGGAAAAAAGTTTTCCCTATGGGTGTCCTTGTCATAAATTGCTACATGCCACAGATTTAATTTTTTTTAAGCATTATTCGGTCAAGCATGAAAGCAAAACAAATACAACGATGAAAAATACCTCGGAAAGAATTGTGCCATAGTGACTAGAAATTACACAAAAAGATGTAATCACGATTCAATTTTTCGCTAATTTTACTAAAACATTGAAAGGTTTACAAAAATCAATTACATACCAACCTACTCTTGTCGCGCTGTAGGGCAAAATAAACTTCTCAAATATAGAAGGTTACTAGCACGAGCATTGTTCACCACGCCTACTCAAGACGGGTTGGCGATTTTAGACTTACCTACTAAAGTCCAAGTTTCCCAATGATGTTTTTTTTTCATGTTTATTGAAGACATCATTACCATCTAATTAGTAACGAAAACCAAAGAAAATTAAATTCTAAAACGGTTGATCTTTGTTCCTACTTAGTCTAAGTTCAAGTTAATTACAGGCAAAGCTGTCTCTTTAAAAAGAGTTCATTACAGACGGTGTAATTTATTCTGAGTAAATAAAGACCTTTCCGAAGAAGAGAATTGAAACTATTTAAGTTTTGTTCAGACTTGAACACGATGCGACAGTTTTTGAAACAAATGACTGCAGTAAGTATTCTATTCTTTTTCGGGACAGTAAAATAGTTTTTTTACTTACTACGAATTGAAATGTCTAAATAAACATTGAGTTTGTTGCGCCACCCCTTTTTTTAATATTACCGTTAAAAAATTGCTGATTTTTGAACTGGTTTAAATGAACGACTTTTGATTTTAATTTAGACAAAAAAGCATTAAAATATTCATCCGCATTGCTGTCAATGAAAATTTTATAGTTGTCGAATTTACGAGCGCTCTTTTTATTGCCCAAACTTTATGCCAATGGAATTTAATGTCAGTCGAAGCGCGAGTGATTTGAAACGACTATATCCAAAAACACATGTTTATTAAATCATGCTACAAGAGATTGCCCAGAAAAGAAACGACCCAAAGACAAATTACAAAATCACCAAAAATGGCCCACAGATGCGTAATCACAGTTTCCATTCATGACTGCCTCGTTCGTCTAGAGGTCGCAAGCGCATTGGTCTACTGCTGAGCATGAGGTTCTGGGTTCAATTCGCGGGTCGGGCAAAGTGTTATTAGGTTTTTTTTTCCATCTGGAATTTCTAGTAACGGCCTGGAGTCTGGATTTATGCCCGGTTGGCAATTGGCCCCTATTACATGGGACTTAAACATAACTGGCGTAATTTGGTTGTACTAGGTATATAGGTGCACCTCTGCCTAACCCTTCAAAGAATGCAGGCGTGATGTCATGTGATGTAGATTCCATTCCTTAGAAGTGTATCCCTTGTCTTTTACGATATCCGATGACATAAAGGGGTGATCTAACCACACGGCATTGTACAGACGCCAGCACATCAAGCTACCCGAAACTGTTAAATTTTCCCAATCAACTTTGAACCTTATGCTTTAGCGATAAAGTTGAAAATCTATTAAAGGAATTTGACAGATTGTTGAAGCTTGATGTGCGCCCGTCTGTACATCATAATATTTTATACACTACTATAAAATCTTGTGAAAACCAATTTAGAAATGGAACATGATTTATTATTTTCATAAAATATTGAGAAAATTATTTATTATGGTGGACCTAATGGAATTGGTTTGCAAAACCTTTTTTACTTTACCTACACGATATTGATTTTTAAGCTTAATAATTTACTCAAGCATTCTAGGCGTTAGGATTATTTTTGCCTCTAAGTTACGATTATTTTTGTCAACAGCAAGTCGCATGTTTTTTTTTTTTGTAAAAAAAAATATATAATTCACTTTTTAGTTGTACCTACCTCACACAAATTCGTATAACAATACTTGCTATGTAAATATCAGTGATAGGCAAATATTATAACATCATCAATATAAGTACACTAAAGTGGAAAAATACGTATTATTGGAGCTAACTCAAATACTACTCAACCACCTTTTTAAAGTAAGGTAAACAGACAAAAAAACTTAATCGAGTGATTCACAAACTTCTATTCTGTAAATTCGTCCTCAAAGATAAAAAACATTTAAATGCTTATAAATCACCCAACACACATTATCAATCGTTACCCGAATTGCAATTACTGTTACAAAAGGGACTGCCCACTTCCCTGCGTATCGTCCTCAATCAATCAGCGTCACAGTTGTGAAGTCTGCACACGCCTTTAAGACAGTAACGAGAAACAATTTGTTCGAAATGAAGGAGACCATTGAATCAGGGGCCGATGATTGCATCGGCATTCAGGGTAAGCTTTTGATCTTTCTTGCGAGTTCTTTTTCGTACGCACTTCTTATATTAAAAGGAGGATTCTTTTTTGAAACTTTTTTGCAGTATAAGTACCCAGGCCAGTGAGTCCTTTTTATATTCTTTTGTTTGCGTTTTAGCCTTGTAAGTTGTTTTGTTTTGAATATGTGGGGTAATTGCGTAACATACCTAATATTACAAACGCAATACCATTCATTTTGACAATTCAGCAATATTCATTACGGTATTTACGTTTCAATTCAATTCAGTTCAATCTTTGTTACATCCATAATAAATATAAGAATTAATATTTACCCTATGACTAAAAATCTACTGAAGAGAGAAGTGACTGATTGGCTTAAATCCTTGACATGAAATCGCGAAAAAAAATCTGCTGTTCAGTACATTTTGACCAGTTAGGCGAACATAAACGACTAAACAGCAGATTTTTTTTCGCAATTTCAGGTTTGTTCCCATAGTAAAAGTTGTTTATTATCATGAGTACAATCACGTGTTTAAGTATCGGTCACTAATTACGTATCAGTCACCCTTGTATATGAAACAATAGCCTAGTACTTTGGGACAAGACTGTACCCGTGCGCAGACATACCTACCCCCTCCACTGTCGCTGAGAGTTTTTTTTTATGTGACGACAGCTGTACCACAGCTCGTTTAATCTGCTTTATTATTTAGTTACGCTGCATTCTATCTGTATTTATTCTTCGTTCTTTTTTTTTGGACCTGAGGGCACGACAACTGATATGAAGTCCGGCTGTTAAAAGGTATGTACACATACAGGTGGTAAGTATAAATCAATAGAATCAACAGAGTCCAAGCAAAATTTAAAATATGTAGGAGAGAGAAAGAGCGCATCCTTAAAAAAACTTAACACTCCACAACGTACTTACGTTGTCGAGTGGACGAAATCAAACAAATGCGGCGATGGATGTGGAAGGAGATTTCTTTACCTTCAAAATCCTTCTAATTGTCACAATTTTTACATCTTCTGATGTTATAATAGTACCTACTTGTAAGAACTCTTGCCGCCTGTGACACAGGTTTATCCTTGTAATTACAGGCATTAAATATTGTAATACGGTCTACATAATTTATAAGATTTATATAGCATTTTACCAAGTTTAATAATTTAATCAATATTCATTTTCAAAGTCATTTTATTTATTGTGATTGAAAATAATTATGTTACGCAAGTAGAGTGTTGGTATATTTAGAGAGGGCGACCATGAGCAACTTTTGTCTCAGCAACTAATTTGTCTCTCACATGTAGCAACGCGACAAAGACGGCACTTTCATAAAAAAACCCGTAGACTGTGATGTGAGAGACAAATTAGTTACTGAGATAAAAGTTGCTCGTGGGCGCCCTGCCTTACTTCATGCGTTGAACTCATGGTTGTGGTTTCTCTATTTATAATAGAGTGAGATTTAAGAATATTTAAAACTACGAGTATTGTGTTATCTTTTTTAATTACCTATAAAAATCTTGCAACATCAAAGGATCCTTTGAATGGCATGTAGCAGCTCTCAGCAGATCTAAACAATAAATCTGTATCTGAAGCTAACCAGACATTTGGAATGAATACTTTTACGGAGCTTGCGGTAGGAGTAAAATGGGAGAAATCGTCACGTAACGAAAAATCGTTATGCCCCCTCCATGCGATTTTTCATTTATGTAATAGAAAGAGAGAAAATCCAAGATGGCGGCTACAATTTTTTTAAATTTTTCGTCATGGGTGTCGTTTTCACAGTTTCTGAGGATGCTGAAGCCGATAAAAATCCATGAAGACGCTGCAATTTTTATTTTTTATTTTTATCACGTATGTCGTTTTCATAGTTTTCGAAGGTGCTGAAGCCGGTATTGTGGTCAAAATGAAAATCCAGGATGATTGGACTTTGACTTTGGCTGCAATTTTCGTCATTTTGACATTTTCGCACCCGCCATCTTGGATTTTTACTTTGAACTTCGTTCCTGCCGGGGGTCCTCCGACCCCACACGTTTTTTTATTAGAAGAACTTGTGTTATTACAACTTATCGCACTACCACGATCAATTTACCTTAAGGGCAACTTCAGGTTAACAAAGGGTTAACGGGTTCAGTATTACTTGACTTTACCCCTGTTGATCAGATTTTCTATCAATTTTGTCCCGAGAAACTAGAAAAACGTGGCAGCTAACTTGCTAGTAATGGGTTATTTATGAGTAGTACCTACATTTTACATTACTCGTCTAGAATCTAGACATCTAATTTAAATGATTCGTTGCTAAAGCTTCTTTTGAAATAATCGTATTCATCGAACAAGTAAAAGCACTAACAGAAGATCTAATATAATGCTGAAGCTCGAACGATGGTCTGTCTAAAAGTTTGCAATGTCAAATTACATACATAACATGGCATATTATAGCATCACGTCTGTATTAGTCGCCCCATACCATATATGTTCGCGCCGACCCTCGCTCGAGCCAGCCCGCGCCGCTAAGCCTGTAGTTTTAAATTCGTCCCTAAATCATTCCGATCCAGCCTGTCCCTTGCTGTCATCTCCCAGCGACGCCCTAAGCCAAGGTTCGTACCCCACAGGTGCCCTTAGCGTGCAGTCGCTTAGTTTTTAATTTTTTTGAAGCCCTGGCTGGAGGCCTTAATTTATTGAGGCATCTACAGGCTTCATAGGCTGAACTGCCAGACGACTTTATAAAAAAAAAGCCAGATTAATACAAATCTACTACTAGGTACTCTACTAATATAACTGATGAAATGTGTGTGCACTCTCCAGCTATGTTTAAAGTTCTATGTTATAGGGGACGAGCCTATGGTTGCCATCAACCGGGCGCAAGTTTAGACTCTGGGCTACTACTGAGAAATTCCAGATGAAAAACAAAATAACACCTGCACGACCTGGGAATCGAACATGCTCAGTATTAGCGCAATGTGACCACTAGACCAACGAAGTCTAATTCCTTGACTAAAATGAAATTCTCAGTACATCTATGTATGTAATGAAAGTATGGATTTTATATAGAGTCCACGAGACACGGGTTGTGCAATGCACGAATAAAGGCACGGGCGAATAGAAAATACAAGGATTTTTGCCATAAAGCCGGATTTGGGAACCGCGCGAGCAACCGCGGCTCGTTTCGTAGTAGGTATTAAATTATTCAACATTTTCATTGTAGATGTTTTGAAGGCGTTATCGTGAATTTTAATAAAGCAGTGAAGAAGTGTTTTTGGGACGAAACCTCGATATTTTCGTTGATAATATTAAATTCTTGCAGATTAATTGGACCGTGACAGGAATTGATGGGTTCAGTGTAAAAATTCAAACGCAGTTCGATTTTTTTTTAAATCGCGAAAAAAATATCAGCTGTTCCCTACATTTATGTTCGCATATCTCGTCAAAATGTAGAGAACAGCTGATTTTTTTTTTTGTTATAGCAGCAATAGAAATACATAATCTATGAATATTTCAATTGTTTACCTATTACGGTTCATGAGATACAGCCCGCTGACAGTCAGATAGACGGACGGCGGAGGCTTAGTAATAGGGTTCCGTTGGCACTTTGGGTACGGAACTCTAAAAAGCAGTGTAACATTCGTGATACCAATACAGGCTTTCGTCTGGGGAACAAAACACTGCAAGGCTATCAATATAAATAAATTGTTTGTACTCTGTACAACAGATAACTGAATAGGATATTTATTCGATTCAGCCAGATGTTTCAAGCGTTTTGGACGAAAAAGTTTTTACTGTGTTTTTATTCGGCGGGTGTGGGTGGGTGTCGGATCGCTGTCAACTCTAGCGATCCCGAATAAATCTTTCTAACATTTCATTTTCGGATATTTTTAGGCTGTGTGACTCGGTCGTTTAAAATAGGGTTTTTCTAAGTTTAATTTTGTGATGATTGTGGAAGTTTTATAAAGAATGAACTTCAAAGTTTTTGATTTGCGAAGTAGATTCTTGATTACTTCTTAAGATATATTTATAATATTATTGCAAATGCTGCCTGAAGAGACTTTGATTTGATTCAGTCAAATGTTTCATACGTTGGACTAAAACGTTTTTACAGTGACGTTTTACAGCCCGACAGCCGCCTACGCTCGGCGAGCGTGCGCGCGCTGTCGGGCTGTCAACCCTGGCCACAGATAATATAATACTCTAGACCCTGCCGATCCCGTATCAAACTTTCTTTAGACATTTCATATTCGGATATTTTTAGGCTTTGTGTGACTCGGTTGTTTTATAGTACGGTTTTGCTAAGTTTAATTTTGTGATGATTTTAGAAGTTTTTTGTAGAATGAACTCTAATGTTTTTTGATATTTGCGGAGTAGATTCTTGAATTTTGCTTGAATCAATCAAGACACATTTATTTGTGTTTACAAACGCCATTTGAAGAGTTCATAACGAAGTAATACGTCTGCTCGAGTTCGATACTACTCAGATAAACCCGTAAAAAACACGTGACTACAAACATAGTTAACATTCGTCATCTGCCTAGCCTTTTCCCAACTACGTTGGGGTCGGATTCCAGTCTAACCTGATGCAGTTGAATACTAGTATTTTACATGGAACGATCTCGACTGCCTATCCGATCTCCACAATCCAGTTACTGGGTAATACCTTGGTAAGACTGGTTGTCAGACTTTCGGGCTTCTGACTATCCGTAACGACTGCAAAAAGCAAAGATCAACAAATGACAGCCGGGACCAATGGTTTAACGTACTTTCCGAGGCACGGAGGGGTCTCGGTATGTAATGATGGTCACTCATCCACAGACCAACCTCGGCAAGCGTAGTTAAACCTGATCGATCGGCCAGTGCGGCTGTTATTATTTATCAATGGGCCTCTCAACATTATACGCACATAATTGAGCTTATTCTTATAATTGAAACATAGGTTCACCCACATAAGTTTCCCGTGGGAATATCGGTATAAAAACTATCATATGTCCTTTCCCGGGACTCAAACTATCTCTATACCAAATTCCATCTAAATCGGTTTAGAGAGGTAACAGACACACTTTCGCATTTATATAGTATGGTATTTATTTCTATTTAGACGCGCAAACTGAAACCATTAATTCAATATAATTATGATTCTAGGCCCCTAGCGCAAGAATTTTATGTCGATCATCAAAAATAAAAAGCTATTTCAAAAAAATTGCAATACAGATTATACATTACAAAAACAAAATACACTACAGAAAATCCATAAACGGATTTCAAGAGCAATATAGAAAAATCACTTTCGTGTACCAACTTACTACCTATATTTGAAAAAAGCATTCTAGAAATTTTTCTTTTAAAATTGGTTTGTTCCTGGATCCGTTCTAACAAAGTTTTTTAGTATAAAACTGCAATCGGGTCACATGGAGAGCATTCTTATCTGCTATTTTTATTTTTATCGCTTTTGCAGCCGTTGCTGAGGACTAGTGAACTTTAGTAGGTTTTAAATTAGATTAAGTGCCATTGTATGTTCGTGGCAAAATAATTTAGAACTTATGATAGCCAGTATTTTTATATCATGGATACATTATTTTATCTTGGTAAGATCTTGAATGACTGAAATTAATATCAATTTCTGGAGCAAACAGCGTGACATTACAAAAACATGCATGATTCATTCAACAAATTGATACTTATTACGTATACGGCATACGCCTTTATAAACGATACTTTTTAAGAGACATTTCAACGTCGAAAAATGTATTGTAAAGCAGACGTTAATCATTAGTGTGCATATACACGAGCGATACTCGTCAACGACAAAAGCAACTGCAACTGTCAATGCATGTCGGAGGCAGCCGACGACGCGTCGGAGTCTGCCGTCGACAACGTGTCGCTCGTGTACATTTACAGTTTATCTAAAAGCAACGTTTATAAATAAGGGGGAATAAGTCTAACTATACCCTAAATAATTAGGTGTCTAGACTAGAGTTCCGAGAACCGTTAAAACTTTCAAAACACGAAACCGTTCTCAAAAATGAGAAAATTCTATAAAATTCAGATACTAACAGCTATTATTAGCAACACAATACCAACTAATTCCCTCCACAAAAACCAATCGACCGCCTCACACACCGAAGCACTCACGAACCAAACAATCAACGTCAAACCGGGCCTTTCAATTTACGTCCCACACGTTGGTACATGTAATTCCGTAACAAATTAATGGCCTATCCTTCGCTACCTTCCAATAAGCCTGACAATCCAATAAAACTGAACGACGGACGACTGACAGGCTAGGCGAGTGTAATAAGGGAAGGTTTTTGTCACACCGCCGATGGATGGACAAACTGTGTACTTAAGGCTATTTTAGTGTTTCTGTATTATTTTCTGGGAAATTGTTTCAGTATTCATTGCGACAATTATGTGTTCTGGTGTTGTTTGTGGATTATTAGATAAGGTTGTAAGTAGTTTGGGTGTCTTTTTGTGTTCAATGTTGACTGTCCTTGACATCTTTATTAGTACCATAAATGATTTTAGGTAACCTATTTACCAACGCAGCATTATCAAAGTATACCTAACCTCATTTTAGCGCGCATGTGTTGAAAAAATCATAATAGCGAAAATAATATAAATCACAATTTTGACAACCACAAAGCTACGAGACGGTGTGACCGTCTGTCAACTTTATCGTTCCGCAATTCATTTTTATGTACCTATAACTTAATATATGAAATATGTATTCTCGAGTATAGATTTAGTGCCTACTTTCCCATTTTTCTATGAATATTTGCGGAACTCCAGACTGATTCATACGAATGAATGGAAACAAGATATAGGCACTGAAGCCCAGACTTTTATGAGAAAATCTTCTCTCTGTTCTTTTATTAGGAAAAAACACAAACAGAATATAATATACTTACCTAGGTTAAGTTGGGGTAAGTTCGGCGCTGAGATAAAATCGTACGGATCAATTTCCCGGCATATATCTTATCTACTTATGCCACACACACTTAAACCACATACACTAATAACATTTAAAAACACTTGTACAGACTGGAGCACATCAAGCTACTACAATCTGTCAAATTTATTTAATAGATTTTCAACTTTATCGCAAAAGTATAAGGTTCAAAGTTGATTGGGAAAATTTTACAATTTCGGGTAGCTTGATGTGCTGGCGTCTGTACATTGGAACTGTAATTGTATATACGACAATTTTATATTTTTTTCGAGACTCCCGTTACTCACATTAATGGGATTAATGCCATAGTAAATCAGATCCATATATCAATACATTCAGCTATATTTCGTTTGTGTCCGCCATGGGTATGGTTTCCATACTAAGATGTCCAATGACCATGGCAATATTTTTTAAAGCTAACAATATTAGGCCAGAATAAAATACCGTAGAATTTGATACGTACGGTTTTATCCCCACTCCCGATATGTATATTTGTCCGTCCGAAAAATTTAATTTTAGACTTGTTTTGAGGGATTAACTACTTTTGGATTGGCCCGTATCTTCGTAGACGGACTTAGAGAGCAAACCTCCAGTCGCAGGTTGGAAAAATTCTACTTACTACGATCAGCATGCCCGGTGCGCTCATGAACGTTGTGTACCTAGAATAGAAATCATTTTGTTAATAAAAGTCTTAAATTCATTCATTCAATCACAGACAACGCACAGCATAAACCGCTTTGTCTAGAAGCATGAAATTTTGCACAAGAGTTGCTTTATGTAAGGAAAGTGACCCCCAGAGCCAAAATTACCCCAACATCAATCAACTCTGCTTATTCCAGTCCCCTACTGGATATAGGCCTTTGCCAGGCTGCGCTGCACCACCATTTCCTCCGCCTTCCGCATCCAGTTTGCCCCAGTCACGTCTGTCCATCATCTGTCCCACACTACGCTTGCCGATAAGCGGTCTCCCCTCCAGGACTCATCTGCTCCACCGGCCATCGGTCCTTTGACAAACATGGCCAGCCCACTCCCATTTCAGTTTGTTTACTCTGCAAGTTATGTCGTTAACTCCGGTTCTTTTCCGGATAATTTCATTCCTGATTTTATCCTTCAAAGAGACCCCGAGCATAGCTCGCTCCATAGTGCGCTGAGCGACCTTGAATTTGTGTACAGACGCCAGCATATCAAGCTACTACAATCTGTCAAATTTCTTTAATAGATTTTCAACTTTATCGCTAAAGCATAAGGTTCAGAGTTGATTGGGAAAATTTGACAGTTTCGGGTAGCTTGATGTGCTGGCGTCTGTACCAGTCCGACCGTCAGTGTCCATGTTTCAGCACCGTATATCATGACGGGCAGGACGCACTGGTTAAATAAGTTTTCAAACACTACGGGATAGCCGATGAGAAGACTTGACGAATTTTTCCAAATGCTGCCCAGCTGAACTGGATCCTTCTGTCGGCTTCTTTCTCAAAACCCACCGAGATGTATGACTTGCCCTAGATAGACATAATCGTTCACAACTTCGAGAAGCGAGCCTTCGATGTGGATTGGACTCGGTAAGACACGCGAATTGTATATGACTTTTATCTTGTCCAATTTAGCTATTACAGCGTCTCTGCCATTATGACGATGTCATCGCCTTTCGCGTTGATACCCTGTGCAGTCCAGTCCAGCTTCTTGAAGGCGGGCTCCAACGCATTGGTAAACAATTTATTGAACCCCAATATATTACTATACTTATAAACATACCATCTTTTCGGGATGGGGTATTATAATACTCACAGAAGAGCTTACAGACAGATATTTAGGGCTCATAAGAGACCCATTCAATCCGCTTGCTGAAGTATCGAGACCGATTTATCAAAGAATTTAGAACTTGAAAGAGCGGGTGTTTTTCGAAATGTGCATTTACTTAATATGTCGAGGTTTTAGAGTGTTCGTGATTCATGTTACTAGAAAACACATATTTTTTATTTCAAAACACAAGTTTTAAAATAAAAGATATGAGTTTTCTATTATTTTTAGGAATTTCGCGGCGGTTGTGGCGATTGATTGATGGCTAGAATGACGTAGAGTTTCTGTCATAAGTAGTCATGCTCTCGATTTAGAACGTCACTATAACTCATTCAACGCTTACCAATCGAACGTCCGATAACGAATATAAGTTATTTAAAATCACAATTCAAGTCGTATAAATACAATTAGCCAGAGTTTTATTTTTATGTTTGTTTTATCCTTCCCCTTTTAAGGGGGCAGCGCTAAGGAAGCCTTCGAAATTATAATTTTCATACGTTTTTTATAATTTGTAATTTTCGACCGTAACATATGAATTTCGCGGAAATAAATCTACAAAAGTTTTTTTTGTTTCTTTTTTTGCGATCTGTGTGCGCGTCGCGTCATCAAGACCTAATATTATGCCAAAATTCAAATTTATTAGTTGCGTAGATCTTGAGAAAAAACATCTGTGACAGACGGACAAAAGTTATCTTAAAAGGCTCCGTTTTCCTTTCAAAGTCGAATCCCTGAACACATAAATCAAAATTAATAACCAGAATAATTCAATTAATATCTCTTACTTACACAACAAATCAGAGAGCAGTCACAGTGGTGGCCCAGTGGGAGCAGTGATGGCCCAGTGGAAACGGTCACGACTTACAAATTGTTGGTCGTAGGTTCGAACCCAGACAGGGGCTTTACTTTGTGTCAATTATTTCATCACCACTGCTTTTAAAACGGTGAAGGAAAACATCGTGAATAACAAAGACATGTGACATCTACCAACCCGCACCGAGAGGAGACCTGTGTCCCAGCAGTGGGAACATTATAGGCTGATTATGCTACACAGGAAATCATTCGTAAATTCCGTTACCTACTCTTATTCACAATTACCCTTATTTTTCGTACTTATCACCGAAAAGATGCTTAATTTATTAAAAGGAGCTCGTTTCGGAGGGTTAATTAGTTAATAATCTGGGGTTGGGACCCTTGAGGATTTTTGACCTCTGAGATTGTGTTGCCATCTTAGAGGATTATTCTCAGAACCGGCAGGATGAAGACATTTAGATAAAAGTAAGTCACCAGGGTCGTCGGATATAGTTGAAGTTTAGGAAGAAACCGATGAATGTAATCGAATAAAATTTAATATAATTACTTAAGGGGCCGACGAACTACGCATGCTAATGCGTAGTTCATACAAACGTAATACCAAAATAATTTGTAAATCAAACATATTCTTAATGTAGTGTGTATTTATTACGATTGGATCACAGAATATCTACAATATACAATTTCGAATAGACAAGAGTCCTTTCAAAATATATATTTGGGAACCTAGATATTCTGTAATCCAATTGGAATAAATACACACTACATTAAGAATATGTTTGATTTACAAATTATTTTGGTATTACGTTTGTATGAACTAAGTACGCATGTTCATTTATCAAAATAAATTTCATTCGAAAACATCCATCGGTTTCTTAGTAAACTTCAACTAGATCTGACGACCCTTTTTGTATGTACGTGCTCTTACTAAGCTTACTTACGATTTGGATTTCAGGCAGATAGCCAGATAAATGGCTAAGCTTATAAAGAGGTATTTGAAAGGTAAGACTAAGGCCGTTTGTACACGGCACGGTTTCTTTACGGTACGGCGTATAAACCGCGCCGTAGAAAAAACGTGTCTGTGAACAAGTTTCCATAGTGATCCATACAACACTGGCGACCGTGCCTACACAAGAGTCAAGAAAAACGTGTGTGTACAAATAGTCTTACTAGAATAAGAAGGTATTTTAACAAAAGACGAGCATAATAAAAAAAAAAACAAAAGAATACCTACTTATATTTCCACGTCTTAACTCAAAAGGATTTTTGTGTAACTTTCCCATTTAGTGAAAACGAACTTCACCAACGGGCGAATGAAATATAACAGCTACTTTTGATCCTACACGGGTCCCAAGTGTGCTAGATATTTGGCCTAGCCTAAGCTGTAGCTTTTAACGAATATTTTCTTTCACTATAAATCTTGCAAGCAGTCTTGAATACGGAATGGCAACATAACATCACGCCCAGATTCCCCAAAGGATTAGGCAGGTGTACCTTTTGGTGCACCTTTTCCAAAATATGGGTGTATTATAACCCCCTTACTAATAAACGAATTATATCAGATGAATAGTTACATACCGATTTCTCTCTTTCAGTCGTCAGTAATTTGACGTTCGAAAGAAAGAGACAAAGTGTTGTCTAACTATACAGAGGCTATACAAGTTTTATTAGTAAGGGAGTGGTAGTAGTACACCAACATTGTCCCAGTTATGTTTAAGTCCCATGTAATAAGACGGCGAACCTATTGCATCAACCAGACACAAATCCAGACACCAGAGGGGCAATTCTCGTAATTTTAAGAACGTTCACAGTCTGATCTCAGTCTCAATCTGTCAAAAAATACCTCTAATTTCCCTACATTTTGACATTTGCTTGTCGCCGAGATGAGACTGCGACTAGATTTTGAACGTTTTAAATTACGAGAATTGGCCTTCTGGTTGCTACTGAGAAATTCCAGATGGAAAAACCCAATAACTGTTCACCCGATCTGGGAATCGAACTCAGGATTCTCATGCACAGCAGTAGCGCTTGCGATGACTTGCGCGACATGCGTGTCTTGCGCTTGCGGCACTCAGTACGGAATGGTATTTCAGAGTAATGCGTCTCCCTAGTCCCGTGAAATAAAATCAAAAACGCATTGGCAAACGTTGTTTTAAAGCAAACTTATAGAAGACCAAATTGGATACCAAAATCGGGCACAAGGCCCATAAATGCTGAATATAATTATCGCAACAAATTCGACGTAGTCAATCCGTGACACCAAAATAACAGATGGTATCAGACGCCCCATTAAATACGTACCTAATTAGAAAAGACTAATAAATTACATGATTAGTCTTGTTGTGTTGTTTTGTCGCTATTCTAATTTATTACTGTTCAAAACATTACTGTGATCAAATAAGGCAGTTTGTAGGTACGTTAAGGCATTAGGCATAATTATAATCGGCAATGAGTTTCGAAAATCGTCGGGCAATCGGCCTCTTTTGTACCTGCAAAGCTATTCACAATCATTCGATACGCTTCCGTACCGAATTGAACATCAATCAATGTTATCGCAGAAGTACTCTAAACGTTGTTCACAAGTCCAAAATCCGAAAATTTTGCCAGTTTAAATCAAATAGACAACCGCTATTTTTCCGACAGCTGTTGGCTGTCGCGGGCAAGGCAAATCAGGTTATCGAAATGTGTCATTTTGGATACGATAGCCTGTCGGATGGTTGTGAATAGCTATGAAGTATCTAATAATAATAACACCCCCTGCCATTTTATCCGTGTATATATATAAAACATTGATCAGGCAGGGGTTATAGTTCTTCTATAGTTCTTGGTAACCAGTCCACTTTAGCCGCCCAAACTCATAGTCCAACTTTTTATTTTTCCATATCCTGCAATAGTCCTACACCAACCGGCGGGTTATCCTTGGGTGCACTTGCATAGTGCACACAGGGATAATCGTCGGTTGGTGCTTTCTTATCATTTAAAATTTATTGTCTAAGAGGCCTCTGCGAGTTGGCTTCGGCCCCTGGTACGCCTTCCAAAGGTCCGGGTCCCCAGGGTCCCGAGATATGTAAAAGTCATAAAAATAATAATAAGTCAGCCTGTATTACTCCACTGCAGGGCAAAGGGCTCCCTCCCTTTCCTATTTCCTCTCAACTCAATCCCGCCTAAAGGCGTCAAACTCGTCCAGCCATAAGAAAGAAGTACCTAATAATATGGAGTACCTAGTTTCTTGGCTAAATACACAGAAACATGACTTTTATAATACAAAAACATACGCTACAAAGTTCTAAGGCAATTTCTTCGTATGCCTTTATTTTGTGGCTTGCAACATCGTTACCAACCAGCCAAGTGTCCTGTTCTCTGCTACCTATAAGTTTTGACGTTCCGTCCTTAACGGTGTCTATAAAATGATTGTTTAGAGTTTGTTATTACAAAAGGGTTTTGAAATTCAAGATGGCGGCGCTTGGTTTATGAAGGGAAGGTTATGATACTCCGAATTTGGGTTGTGTTTAATTAACTCTAGAGGTAAAGTAATTAAAAACAAGGTAGGAACAGGGTTCCGTTTACGGTGAAACGTGAGAAAGACGTTGTACTGATGTACCTGAGAGATAAAACATACCATAGGCTAAATAATTTTGGACGCTGTACAAGACTTTGAAAGCCACAACTTAAAAGCTCATCTGACTTTTTTTTCTTATTGCTCGGCTCCTAAGGGTCATAGCGTGATGTTAAATAGCCTATAGCATTCCTCAAGAATTAGGCTATGAAATGCAAAAAATATTATAAAATTTTTCAAATCCGACCGGTAGTTCCAGAGATTAGGGCGTTTAAACAAACAAACAAACTCTTCAGCTTTAATATGTACAGAAGATGTTTTAGGTATAGATTTTTGTTACACATTCGGCAAAATTTATCTCCTCTTCCTGTATAAATAATTTTGTAAAATAATTTGCGTTCTCATCGCGTCAGGAAAAACATAAATCGCGCGCAGGCGACGCGGAGGTGCAGGTGGGAGCGAGACAAAACAGAAAACACTGAATATTCTTGAGTAATAAATGCCTTGGGTGCGGTACTTGTATATTTATGAACGCACGGTGATGCCTGCGGATAAATTAAATTTTGTTATTTAGGGCTGATTTTTCAAACGCCAGATAATTTTATCCGAGGAATAATTTTGAATTTATGACAGTTCTTCTCATCATCTGCCTAGCCTTTTCCCAACTATGTTGGGGTCGGCTTCCAGTCTAACCGGATGCAGCTGAATACCAGTATTTTACATGGAGCGACTGCCTATCTGACCTCTACAACCCAGTTACTGGGTAATACGATACCCCTTGGTAAGACTGGTTGTCAGACTTTCGGGCTTCTGACTACCCGTAACGACTGTCAAAGATCCACGAATGACAGCCGGGACCAACGGCTTAACGTGCTTTCCGAGGCACGAAGGGGTCTCAGTATGTAAAGATGGTCACCCATCCACAGACCAACCGCGGCAAGCGTAGCTTAACCTGATCGATCGACCTGTGCGGCTGTTATTATTTAGCCACGGACCCCTCACCCCTCCCCTCTTTTATTTTTCCTCATTATTATAATTAATTATCTTTTTGCATGCACGTGTTTCTGTGACAAAAGAACCTATTTTTTTTCTTTATAAATATTGTAAGAAATGAATGAAGCATCGTTAAAATACCCAGCTTAATTTCTCGCCAAAAAATACGCTGCTAAAGATTCTCATACGGCGTTTATTCTATATCGTCACATTCCAAGTATTGAATATTCTGATATTAAAATGCTTGGCTTCAAACAGCAACGCGAACTATAGGAAGATATCTAGGATACCTATAGACTAGACAGCTGGTCTGTTGATATAATAGTGACATGATTTGGACATTATGTTTCTAATTTAGTGGCTTAAGGTGATATTGTAATAATGCGTCGCATCGAACTAGATCAAATTACAAAAATACGACAATAAATTAAAAGACTTGCAATACTAATGGTTTAGTACTATTTCGGAACTATCAAATCATCGAAATTAAAAAAGTACTTCCTTGTTTTCTGGTTTCACTGAGTACATTTTCCGGGACCACGGGTGTTTTGCTCAAATGGACGGAATCAATTGAATTAAATAATTACCACTATTTTATGACTTGGCAGTCTACGAAACAAAATAACGACATATTAAAAGTTTTACTGTACTTTTTGCCATTAAACTCAGGCATCCGCTTCGTTTTATTTTAATGGCTGACTATCGGAACAATAGCAAAGATTCTGTGGGTGTACGTTTACGTCCATTTATTCTGCGAACTGTGATTTATTTGTGAGCATATAATTTACAATGAGAAACATTGTTTCCTGTTTTAGATGTCTAACATTGCTTTGTATTATTATTGTTTGATTTAAACGATATAGTGTTTTTTTTTGTATAATGTCATCGCCTTTCTCCTGCCCTTATCCCAATTTATTTGCGGTCGACGCATCATGTCTTTTTCTTCCATACTTCTCTATTATAGTCCGCGCGGAACAAGTTGGCCGCTGAGGTGGGGAGGACAGGGGTGAGGCGACGGTTCGCAACGCACGTACT
Organism: Hydraecia micacea; assembly: GCA_914767645.1. Taxonomy (NCBI): domain Eukaryota; kingdom Metazoa; phylum Arthropoda; class Insecta; order Lepidoptera; family Noctuidae; genus Hydraecia; species Hydraecia micacea. The sequence continues at coordinate 6,957,290 of OU611798.1, forward strand.
GAGTAATGCGCCCCCGCCCCTCCGTTCCACCGCTCACACACCTAAGGCGCGGCCAACTCGTTCCTTGCGGACTATAGTCGTCATCTCGGTAGTCACCCCGTTTCCAACCATATCATCATTCACACAGTCCAGTCCCATCGTTTCTTTGGTCTTCCCCTTTTATAAGTTGTTTCATTCTTCAGGAGAAACTGTTGAAGATGTAACTATTGATTAAATTAATGTTTCGTACTCTCGAGACAAAGCCCCGAACTGTCACGTTGGCTTAGAAGTTACAAATGCTACTGCTGAGCACGAGGTCTTGAAATCGATTGATTGTTAGGTCGGGTAAAGTGTTATTGGGTTTCTCCATAAATAACTAATAAAATTTCTCAGTAGAATCTGGATTACTGCCCCCGGTAGTTGCACCGACGCCAGCACATCAAGCTACTACAATCTGTCAAAATTCTTTAATTGATTTTCAACTTTATCGCTAAAACATAAGGTTCAAAGTTGATTGGGAAAATTTGACAGTTTCGGGTAGCTTGATGTGCTGGCGTCTGTACTATTGGTACACCTCTAACTAACCCTTCGGTGCTTACAGCCGTGATATTATATGCTATGTTTCATTCTCTAGGACAAACTCTGGAGTATTAAAGATGTTTACCTATACCTTCTGTCATCTTTTAAGGGAAGTTTGTTCAGGCATCCTGGAACTGGTCTAGTTATTAAAGATAAATTAATATTCAAGGTAATGTCCGTGCCGCTTCATAATATCGAGCCTTTTCAGGAAGAAGATCGTAACCGCCATTTTGCATATTTTACAGGAGAAGGTGATGCAAAATGCAAAATCAGTTGATCTGGCGATTGATATTAAAACAGTTTTTTGGGATTTTTGGCGCTTACGATGATCTTCCTGAAAAGGCTCGATATAACCAAAATTAATTCAAAAGTTTAGGTACTTAGCTGAAATATGAAACTTTGCCTTAATTTTCCTCCAACTCCCCTTAAACTAATTTATACATAATCACCCAGTGTTCCCACTGCTGGGACATAGGACTCATCTCTGTTAGAGGGAGTGGGCCGTAATCCACCACGCGGGCCCACTGCGGGTGAGATGTCACACGTCTTCGAATAACTAAATGAAGATGTGTAATAGGATGCTCCGTACTTTGTGCGTTTATTTAATTACCTAAGACTTATCCTTATTCATTTTAACGATTAAGTTTTGACCTACATCATGAAGTAAATACAAGGTGAAGATGACAATAAATTAAACTTCGTAATCTATCTAATGACGTTCCCAATCTGCATAAAAAAAATCAAATAAATATATCCAATAGTAGTCATTACAGCTAGTCAAAGATTGGTAAACCCATAAGCTAATCACTACTATTAAAAAAATAAAGAAAGACAAATATCTTATTTGGGGCACGCACAGTTCATTTATTTAGTTTGTTTAAAAAACACACAATTTTATTTCGATGTTAGGTTTTATTTGAAAGTTACAAATAATCGTATGCAGAAGTAGTGTTTTCAGTTATTACATATCGTATATTTGTCGTCTCCTCGTTATATACCAGAAGAGATACCATGAGTCCCTGAGCACCTTGAAATCCTAAATTCATTTTTTTGACGAAACTAATCACAGTGAAACCCATCCAACGCTTTGTATCTACTGTACCGTAAATAATTAAGACGTCCCGGGATGCCGGACGGCGTAAGACGACGCCACTGCAATTAAAGTGTCATTTGTCCTCGTCAAACGTCATTATAGATGCAATGTCAATAAGATGTTATGTGTAATATCTAGTTTTAATTCCGTGTAATAAAAACCCAGGCTTGGATGCTGGAAGCAATCTCACCTTCCCACGCTCATGCATATGCTGATGCAAGAAAGGTCCCACCCTCCCGCCCTCATGCAAATGCAAACATGCAGGAAAATGAGGATAGCATGCCACACAACCGAACCTATACTCGACACGTGTTTCACCCCTCCACGGGGCATCCTCAGGAGATGTTGACTCGTCGACCGCTAGTCGTAAACGACTAGCGGTCGACGAGTCAACATCTCCTTTTTCCTGCATGTTTGCATTTGCATGAGGGCGGGAGGGTGGGACCTTTCTTGCATCAGCATATGCATGAGCGTGGGAAGGTGAGATTGCTTCCAGCATCCAAGCCTGGGTTTTTATTACACGGAATTAAAACTAGATATTACACATAACATCTTAATGTCATGGATTTCCGTAAAGTAACGCCTGATTCCATAATATGCAATGTCAATGTCGGCTAGGGCTGTCACGTGGATTGAGATTGTCTGTAAATTGTAAATTAGGAGTTATGGTTGTTGTGATGCTTTTACATTATCAAAGGAGCTCGTGGCTAAATAATAACAGCCGCACGGGTCGATCGAATGTTAAGCTACGCTTGCCTCGGTCGTTCATGGATGGGCGACCATCCATTAGGTACTGACGCCAGCACATCAACCGTCAACGGCTTAACGGGATTAACCCTGGCTGTCATTTGTAGATCTCTGACAGTCGTTATGGGTAGTCAGAAGCCCAAAAATTTGACAACCAGTCTTGCCAAGGGGTATCGTGTTACCCAGTAACTGGGTTGTGGAGTCCAGATAGGCAGTCGCTATATATGTATCACTGGTAGTCAGCTGCATCCGATTAGACTCAAACTCAAAGCATTTATTTAAATTAAACCATGTACAGGCACTTTTGAACTGAAAGCCGACTCTAACATAGTTGGGAAAAGGCAAGGGTTGTGATGTTTTATTGGTCATTAAATTAGTTTATGTTTGTTTTGTTAACAGTCTTTGTAGGTACAGGCGCCAGCACATCAAGCTACTACAATCTATGAAATTTCTTTAATATATTTTCAACTACATACATTTATACTAAATAGTAACCTCCACATAGAGTATATTCTCTTTTTTTATTTATTTTTAAAATGTTTGTAATTCTTTTAATTATTAATTAGTTTTCTTTGGGAAATCTGGAACAATGTCTTTGTATATTATTTTAGGTTGGGCGATGATAGCTGCGCCACAGTATTTTACTTTTGTAGCTATCTTCGTTTTTTTTAGTAAGCTTAAGTTGCTAAAGCATAAGGTTCAAAGTTGATTGGAAAAATTTGACAGTTTCAGGTAGCTTGATGTGCTGGCGTCTCCCTCTGGTGACCCTCTGCGGTTGACGCGTGTCGCTCGTGTGTATGAGCAATAAGTCCGCCAATGTACATTTTTGTGTTTGAATTATTGAATAAATAACATGTCTAAGCAAATAGATAATTATGTGTCAGTCGCAAGCCCTAATTAAGATTATGGTCTAAGGAAAATATACACGATAACAATTATGACCTGTTTAACTTGGGTAATTTATTTGGTACCTATATAAAGTGTCTATACGGTCACCGCGTTACATATCCAAAAAAATATGGACATCGGTTTCTATCAGTTGCTCCTAAAAACCGAGTCCACAGCTCCACCTTATAAATCTACTCGACACAACAGAATTTCACACTGTACCGACTAAAACTCCACAAACAAAAATTCGAAGAAAAAATATTTCAAAAAGGTTGCTTCGATGATAAATTCTACGCGTTCGCAGGGACAGTATACGTCATCTGTGACGGATGGTGTAGAGTGGCCAGGTCCACTATACACATTAGCTGTCCATCAATATTTCTGACATGTGTATTATGTACAGACGCCACATCAACCTACTACAATCTGTCAGATTTCTGTAATAGATTTTCAACTTTATCGCTAAAGCATAAGGTTCAATTTTGATTGGGAAAATTTGACAGTTAGGTGTAGGTTGATGTGCTGGCGTCTGTACCTACCGGGCTATTTTTACGTCAAAATTCTATGAAACTGAAATGTGGCTGAAACTTTTAGATGAAACCTAGGCGTGGGTTAACAAACTGTTTAGAAAGCTTTTTCATAAGTCCTTGTAACCACGGGCTATTTTTTTTATCTCGCACTGGATTTTCAACGCACTGCTCAGCGACGAGAGTTGAAAATGAATTTGATGCGCTGGGATGCACTCAGTTGGATTCTCAATGCTTTGCTTAACACGGAGGGTCGAAAATCGAAGGCGCGATTAAAAATCTTCGCGTTAAAAATCGCCCGTGTGACCTTGGGTTAATTAAGTGACTTAAAACAATTATTATTATGATGGTGATTTTTAAAACAGTAACAAAATCTCATGTCGCATTAACTCCTGAAAGTTAAAAGAGAGCGATTTTAACACGGGATCTAATTTAACCTGTTCAAGTCTGGTATTCGAACGTCCTAAGTTCGTTCGAGTAGATATAGTTTTACCGAAAATGTATTAACTATTTACGCCACAAAATATTGCCGTGTTCCACCGACATTACATACCTATGTTAGTAGAGTTATTCCGGTCTGATACATACGCCGCGCGTCGCTGAAATTGCAGCAATATATGAGACATGTCAACTTTGTTGCTATGTGACACGGGTGCAATGCAATAAAACGGAAGGCACGTCCCAAGTTAACGTGATCGACGAGTTATTGCATTTTGTAATAAACAGCTTAGGATCAGACGATCCTTCTGCTAGCTCCACCTAGTACCTATTATATTTAAAAAACCCTATCAGTATCTCCTAGAAAGAAAATAAAGAAAAATACATTTATTTGCACTAAGGGGCTTGTGGCTAAGTAATAACAGCCACACGGGTCGATCGATCAGGTTAAGCTACGCTTGCCGCGGGTGGTCCGTAGAAGGGTGAACATCTTTACATACCAAGACCCCTCCGTGCCTCGGAAAGCACGTTAAGCCGTTGGTCCCGGCTGTCATCCGTGGATCTTTGACAGTCGTTGCAGGTCGTCAGAAGCCCGAATCTCTGACAACCCAGTCTTACTAAGGGGTTTCGAATTACCCAGCAACTGGGTTATGGAGGTCAGATAGGCAGTCGCTCCATGTAAAATACTGGTACTCAGCTGCGTCCGGTTAGACTGGAAGTCAACCCCAACATACTTAATTGGAAAAAGGCAGGCAGATGATGACATTTATTTGCACTAAACATGACGCATAAAGAAAAAATACAAAAAAAACAAGATGGGGTAAATATGCGTCACGTTTACGCAAAACGACCATCGCTTGGCATAATGTTGTGACAATAGTGTCACAGCATTCAAACAAACTTGTAAACAAACAAAACAAACTTTGTAAAGCACTAGGTAGGTGCATAGACACTTAAAAAAAAAACAATTACTTCAGGCATGTTTTTTTTTTACTCAACTTGACCTACTTTTATAAAGATCCATAAAATTGTTTTTAATGAAATTAGCAGCAAAGTTAAAAAGCTAACAGTCTTAAAATAATAATATGAACAAGTATATAAAAAGGGAGGGGAAATAATCAAAGGGCATCAAAAAATTCCTCCGCATCGCTGTCAACAGGAAACGTGCCCAAAAGGCTGGCAGCATTGCCGCGTTGTATGGCAATGCAGCAAAGTGGCAAAAATATTATAAAGAATTAGACGAGCACACTCCTGCCTAACCGTTTGCTAAAAACAGGCGTAATGATATATTTTTGTTTGTGTTTAAAAGCATCTGTACATAATATACATTATTCGTCACATTTCCCAGAAAGGTGTCAAATAAAATTACTTTCACTCCGTCTAGGACGGTGTCACCTGCGTGACTGCTTCACAGAACACAGTGTCAATCACTCTCTGTCTGGCTGGGATTAAGTGTCTCTTTTCATACTTGAATTTCCATTTGTTACTTAGCGTTATTTCTTAATTTTTTCCTTTCCTTAGCTCCTTTGGGTTGTAGCGTGATGTTATTTATAACCTTTCTCAAGAATTGGGCTATCAAAAGCGAAAAGATTTCTTCAAGTCGGACTCGAAGTTCCAGAGATTATCGCGTTCAAAAAAAACAAACTCTTCAGCTTTATTATAAACTAGCAGCGCCCCGCGGTTTCACCCGCATAAGTCTCGATCCCGTGGGAATATCGGGATAAAAAGTATACTATGTCCTTTCCCGGGACTTAAACTATCTTTATACATAATTTCATCATCATCATCATCATCTAAATCGGTTCAGCGGTTTAAGCGTGAAGAGGTAACAGACAGACAGACAGACACACTTTCGCATTTATAATATTAGTATGGATATAGATTACTTTTAAACTTACATAATAATAAAGAAAGAACCGTTCGAAGCAGGGGTGGATAGCTAGTATACCAATTAATTATAGGGTATCAATTAAAATTACTTTCACTCCATCTAGGAAAGTGTCACCTACATGACTGCTTCACAGAACACAAATTATCAATCAGTCACTGTCTGACTGGGATTAAGAGGCTCTTTTCATACTTGAAATTCCATTTGTTACAGAATATCTTTGGTAGCACATACATATTTAAACATATTGTTGGTTTCGTGGTTTATAATCCTAGTGAATTTGAACGCCATCGTCCGTGGATTGGTGACCATACTTTACATAAATATACCTACCTGTATGTCTTAGTTAGATAAAGAAAAGAAAAAAAGAAAAATTGTTTATTCTGCACAAACAAAACGCACATTACAAAAAAAAAAAAAGATAAAATATACACATACAAAGTAGCCAAAAGCCTCGTACTCAAGCAAAAAAAAGTTGACAATTTTGTCCATGGCTTGATGTCAGGACCAGGAACCAAAGACAATACACATTAAACTAATCATCATCATTAATCTCTCTAAATGATAGGTAGTATTTTAATTACAATGTCGCTCCCGATATTCGTTTGAATCGCTTTGTTTTGACAAGTAACAGTTGGGGAAGTCAAATAGCTGTGTTAAGTATCGCAGAACCCGAGTCTGTCTGGAAGCCAACCGATCGAAGTGACTGCAGTACACTTAGAAAAAGGCTAGCTTATTATCTTCCAGACCTTTAGAAAGATTACGCAACGAAAATCACTGAAAACAGTAAGCATCATCATCCGCCTAGCCTTTTCCAAACTATGTTGGGGTCGGCTTCCAGTCTAACCGGATGCAGCCGAATACCAGTATTTTACATGGAGCGACTGCCTATCTGACCTCCACAACCCAGTTACTGGGTAATACGATACCCCTTTTGGTAAGACTGGTTTTCAGACTTTCGGGCTTCTGACTACCCGTAACGACTGTCAAAGATCCGCGAATGACAGCCGGGACCAACGGCTTAACGTGCTTTTCGAGACACGGAGGGATCTCGGTATGTAAAAATGGTCACCCATCCACAGACCAACCGCGGCAAGCGTAGCTTAAACTGATCGATCGACCTGTGCGGCTACAGTAAGCATATTACTTTAAAATGATCATCACCAAATCTTTCATTCTTATTCCTAATTCAATTTCAACCCAATATTGTAAAGGCGTACTATGTCGCAACTCCCAAACAAAATACACCATCGTAATACTCATCGTTCATCACAATTTAATTCATAACTACATAAATGCGTACTTCTCGGCGCTTCCAAACTAATTGTTTACGAGTCCCGTTAATAAAATGGCTTGTAACGCACATAGAAATTCAACACTACGCCGAAAGTGCCACGTGGTTATTGTCTGTAAGATTTATGTTGTTTACAGCACTAGTTTTTGTTATAGAGCACTTATTGAGAGTTTTACGTTCGTAGGTCTAAATGTGATGTATTGGGAAAGAGGAGTTTTAAAGTAGGAGGAAACGTGTGAAAACATCGTTCAGGACAGAGTAGCCTGCAAAGGCAATGAGAAATATAGGGAGACCCTTTGTGTGTTGTGCTGTCTTTTGTATGCGCCAAATAAAAGGTTTATCTATCTATCTATCTTTGCCCAGCAATAGGTCTGTTTACTTCTAGCGTGTCGATGGCAATCTATACAGGGTGGCAGGCATATGGACGCACAACCAAATTCAACCAATTACCATGAATTCAGTATGATACTGGATCTCCTGGCGCAGAAATATATCGTAGGTTATGAAAACAAAAAAAAAAATGCTGTTCCATATATTTTGACCGCGTACGTAGCTATTGCACTTTTGTAGGAAACAGCAGATTTTTTTTCAGCTTAGCTACTCCTCACCTCAGTAGCGTCCATCAGCTCCTGTAGCGTGCAGACAGCAGGATACGCTGGACACGATATTAAGTGACTCATTGCTTGTGAAGTGAAAGAAAGAAAGAAAAAGTATTTATTGCGACTCGTATAGGAAGATCACTAACTAAACTAAACACAGTAAAAAAAAATCCAAGTTATATAAAAAAAAGTAATAAAAAGAAAAATGAAACAGAAAGTCCTATACGAGGCCAAAAGGCTCCTATCTCAGCATGATGCATGATGATGAGTGTCATAAGATTGAATAAAAAAAAGTAGTCTAAGCAGCGGATACTGGTGTAGTTTTCAATATTTATAGCTATAATTTTCATTGTATTGGAATAATTAATTAATGAGCAAGATAATAAAATTAAAATTATCTGATTTCTTTTCTGATCGAGGCCTTGATATTTACAACTTCGTTCGCATAAAAAACTTCAAACCTACTCGTATTTCAGTTAATCAGGGATAGAGTTTCGAAAACATACTATTAGATCGTCTAGGTATGAGTAAGTAGGTACGTTTATGATCTTTCCAATTTGATGTTACCAAAGAAAAAATAAGAAGAGAATTAAGTAGGCTGTGCAGTCAATCAGCTAGTCACGTTAGTAGGCAAAGAGAACTCCCAATAGCAAAGCACCATGTTGACATTCACTATGAATCAAAAAGCATAGATATTTCTCAAAACCCAGCTATCCCACAAGCATTTCGCCGTAAATGGACACGTAAACCGTCCGTAATGCGTCTCGTTTTCAAGCCTCGGTGAAATGAAATTTTCCGTCCTAGCCCCACTGTCAGTCGTCAGGCATGACCTAAATTAATAGCAGTCTGCTTGCTAAAATCTGCACGACTTGCTCAAACACAGTACAAGTTTCGACAGTATTGTGTAAAAGATTTTTTTGATAAAAAGATTTAATAGTAAAATATACCCAAATATAAGAATGATAATGAGTTTTCGTTATTATATTCTATGAAATCTATTATTGTTAAGATTTCAAATAGATACGAAGCGCTCATAACCAGTTTTATTTGACATCCTACTTCCTACTAATATTAAAAAAAACGCGAAAGTTTGTGAGGATGGATCGATGTGCGTTTGTTACTACTTAAGGGATTTGAAAGATATTTGGCACACGGATAGTTTATAACCAGGATTAACATATAGCATACTTTTTGTCCCGATATTGTTACGGGATCGAAACATATGCGGGTGAAACCGCAGGGCTAGTATTATATACGCGAGAGTTTGTGAGGATGGATGAATGGATGTCTGTTACTCTTTCACGCAAAAACTACTAAGCGGATTTCGATGAAAGTTTACAGTAATAATATAGCTTATACACCAGAATAAAACATAGGATACCTTTTGACTAGTGTTTTAATATTTATTTGCCAGTCCATAGCGATTCAAGTAAGATCATAACAGCCCATTGATAAGACCTTAATATAAGTTTTAAAGCAAATAAATATATTCTATTCTATAACTGTAATTGTACGTGTTTGGGTTATCGGTAAACGTAGCGTGGGACGCCCTCAGGCTAGGTGGAGCGACGATCTTCGCAGGCTGGCTGGTAGCAGCTGGATGAGAGTTGCCGAAAATCGAGTTGAATGGCGTGCAATAGGAGAGGCCTATGTCCAGCAGTGGACTGCTATAGGCTGATGATGATGATGATGATGAATTGTACGTATTAATCTTAGGCATTCACTTGTTGAAGTTATTTAGTGAGGGATTGGTTTTGACTTTTCTTCGTTCTTTGTTGGAGATTGAATGGAAGAATGATTGAACGTGAATGAGTTTTTTCTACTGATCAATTTAGGCTATAGATATGCAGATAAATTTTGTGTGATTTTGAAACCTAATTATTATTGTAACAGGGAGAATAACAATTAGGTAGAACAAAACACTTTTAAAATAGCATATTCAGCCTGTAATGTTTCCACTGCTGAGACACAGGCCTCCTCTCTATGAGAGGGAGTGGGCGGTAATCTACCACGCGGGTCCAGAGAGGGTTAGTAGATGTCACATGTCTTCGAATTTTTGTTTCTAGAACATGGTTACCTCACCATGTTTTCTTTCGCCGTTTTGAAAGCAGTGGTGATGAAAAAATTTACATATTAAAGCACCTGACCCGTAAGTCGCGGCCGTTAGGTACCACTGGGCCACCACTGGTCACTATTATAATGAACTGTCGCAAATAAATGGAAAGGACTAACCTCAAACCATATTACCATTATTATTCGGATGACCATGTACCTACCGCAATATATTTTTTTATCAAAGCAAAATCATAACAACGAAGTCCGTAACATAATAAGCAAGTACTAAGAATTCCGATACATTTTTAACGACATGTCCCCAATTATAACTGTTTTTTTTTCATCCAAACACGACATATGTCCTCAAAAAGATTACATCATTTATTATGTCCTCTATAAATACCCTCTTTATCTGCCTACCCTCATTAAAAATGCACAATCGAGTGTTTCAGGAATGCTGAAAGATCTAACAATACGTACATGGAAATAAATAATATTTGCTCGTTTCAGAGCATTTTAGAAGCATCAAGCATTTTATAAGCAAGCGTACACAATTACTTTCAGCAAATTTTCTAAAGCGGTGGAGATAAGCGTTTTGAAGTGTGTTTAAGGATTTCCTTGTTTTGTTCCCACCTTTTGTGTTTATGCAATCCTTTTAGTGTGTTATCATTTCATTGTTTTACAGTGAAATGTTTCTGTGTTGTTTGTATCTAATTAAAGGGGAAACGCGCTTCAACGTTGTTTCAGGAAATACAACGTACTTTTGTAATATTATTTCATCTTTTATCTCCACAAAAACTGATATTGTCTTGCCCAGACAGAACCAGTAAAAACAGAAAAGATGACGATGCACTTTTGTGAAACAGTAGCAAGTGTCAAGGCGCCGTCGGCATCAGCAATTACTATTGAAGATGCCAAGCTGAGCTTCTAAATCTTACGTCGGATGCTTCGTGAGAGACTGGCCTGACATTCATTCATAACGGCTGAAGCAGTATAAAACAGTGCATGGTAAACAAATCACACTAATATTACTTATAAAGGCGAAAGTTTGTGAGTGTCTGTTTTATGTTTGTTACTTCTTCACGCTCAAACGGCTGGACCAATATTGATAAAAGTTTGTATGGAGGTAGCTGACACCCTGGATTAACATGTAGGCTACTTCTTATCCCGATATTCCCACGAGATCGACACTTATGCAGGTGAAACCGAGGAGCGCAGCTAGTGTGAAATAAAGATGAAAAGCCTGATGATAGAAGATGGTTTCCATAAATCGTAGTCACATGCAAGTTAAGCATGTTTTTATGTAAGTATACGAATATGCTTGATTACATTATTTTTTATTATAATTAGCTGTTTGTATATTTAATTGTAGCAATATTAAAGGAAATTTTGCAATTTTTAATTTTTATAATTGTTTTTTTTAATGCATGATAATATTTGTTTGTTTTTTGTTTCTATTTCATATTACTATTACTTTTTTTTGGTAAGTATATTTGAGAAATCTGAAATATACAAGCTAACACTAAAATTCATTACCTAAGTATAATTAATTTAGAATATTACCTATAGAACCAAACAGTCCAGACCTAGATTTTTATCAAAGAATTTAATCAATATTAAAACATGTGTTTAAGCACTTCCAATTTCGACGTGACAGCATTTATTACCACGCTTTTCCATTTCAATTTTGTAATTTTACGGGCCATTTTGACAAATTAACTTCATATTTCTGGCTAAAGCTACATTTATACGCTATATTTCACTGTTGTGTCATACATTCAGTATAATTAAACCTCTTTACACGCTATTACTTTTCAACATAATTCTGCATTACATTCGCGTCCAAATTGTTATAGAGATACATCGTACAATTTACTACAGCATAAAATTACCTGTTACTTTACTGCCCATTGAATTTGAGCTTTTATGTCTTTGTTTTAGGATTGAGAATTGTAGTGTAATAACAATTGCATGTTTATTTGAACATTTCAGTCCGTGAGTGCTTTGTTTTTCTGTTTAATTTTATGATAGACTGAGAGGTGACGGGATTTTTCATAACGATCATGGATACGATTAGATTTACTTTTATGGTTTGTAGAGTAGTCCCCTAATGTGAATGATGTCGATCTGCTATCTCTCAGTGGTTCCAACTTCGAGTTATAGCGCTTACAAGAGGCTTCATTGTTGCGGAAAAAAAAACGATCAGAGAAATGGTAAATTTTAGCATATATTCAAAGTAAATCTAACCGTATCCATGATCGTTTTTAAAAATCCCGTCACTTCTCAGACTATCCCCCTTACTAATAAACATATTATATCAAATGAATAGTTACACACCGATTTCTCTCTTTCAGTCTTCAGTAATTTGACTTTCGAAAGAAGAAGACAAAGCGTAGTGTAACTATACACACGCTATACAACGTTTATTAGTAAGAGAGTAAGGATATTTTTTAAATGTTTTGTCTGTTTTTGTTCGAGTGAGAAGTGAATTGGTTTTATATTTAAAGTTTTGAGGGCGCTTGTTCTCTTATTTTCCGGGTGATTGATGTATTGCAGGTGAAAATAATTATCAATGGCATATAATTAAAGGTTACCGAGTGACTTGCTTACTTTTTTAGCTGTTTATTTCTCAAACGTTATAACTCTATAACGTTTTAATTGTAATCACTAAAGTCACTAGGTACATACAAAAATGTATAGCTAAAACGGTAGTCATCCATCCATTAATTTAATGAAGTCAAAAGAAATAGTTTCGCAAATCTATTTAAATCAAAATAGTTTTAAAATGAAGTGTTAAATCATAATTTTCAACACATAATAAATATAATTAACTTACAGCCTGATTATCTATTCAATCACGAATTCAGGACGGAACATTAATATTATAAGTATTCAAATACAGAACGCAGAACATTTGATGGACGTGAGAACTTCAAAGACAGCAACGACTTGAAATATTACACGTCAGCTTGCACGAAGCGTGAGATAATTATATTTAACTAAATAGTAAGGATATAATTATAAATATAAATTGTTACCGTTCCACATGACGACAACCTTGTGAAAGCTTAGAAAGAGAAACAAATTAATTATCTCGACTTAACACACGAGGTTGTCGATATTATGTGGAATGTGAGCTCGGCTATCATTGTGCCGATTGTCGTATCGGCCAATGGCCTGATGGCCGAAAACCTTGATCAACATCTCTCGAGGCTCTCGTTAGGCGGTTGTATCAAGGGACTGATTCAGAAAGCAGTACTCCTCGATAAAACTCTAATCATGAAGAGGTTCCTGTCTCTGGGGCCCACGTGAGTGACTTTAATTCTATCTAGACACACGGTAGCGTGTCAAGTCAAATTCGGTCGATCTGGTTTTACAGCTGTTTTGGTATTAAATTCTCTTCTACACAACACACACATACATACAAGAGAACAGAAGAACATACAAGAGACAGAGACATAGAAGAACATAATTCTAATTAATGAGATTTAATTGAGAATTAATTAAGTATGTCTTTACATACCTACTTCATTGAATAAAATAGTATGTGTAACGATAGGTCACACTTCCACCAAAAGTAAATCGTGAATCGATATCATTCTGTTTGTTTGTTACCTCGTCCGTCACACGAAAAAAGCTGATCTGACTTCAAATGAGACGGTCGACGTCATGAAGCTACTCTAACTCAAAAATGGAGTTATTTTTAAATCTGATGAATGGAAAAGTATGAACGTAGGTAGGCACTTCAAACTTCTATGCGAAACCGCGTGGGCAAATATAGTTGACATAAATACTGACGACATGTGAAATTTTCTTGAGCATTTCTGCAACTGCTGGCACCAGTTCCAGATGTTTACCTAGCCATCACATCAAGGATCTAATCCCGTACATCAAATCACAATTTTAAGCGAAAACTCAATGTAAACAAAACTGATAAATACCTTTCTCGGGTTTCGACATTTTTATAAATTACTGCTGTTAAAGTGACAACACAGCCAGTGTTGTCGTCATATTGTTAGACATATATAATCCAAGAGACTGGCAATGTTTTTATAAAGAAGATTTCGAAATAGACAATTTATTTAAAGCTATGTTTTTAATTTTCAGAATGATCCGCAACCTAATTGTGTAACACACTATTCTTTTTTTTTATTACTTCATAATAATGTTCGAAAAATGTATCTGCTGAACAACGTAAGCAACGCAATGTATGTTGTTGAACTGTCAAAATGAAATCCATTGCTGCTGATAGTGTGTTACGAAAGACTCATCACTACCGACTACGTATTATTTTATCTTATTTATTATATATTTTTATAAATATTATATATATATATATATATTATTTTATCTTAAGCATATATTCTGTTAAAGCTTGTCTTATTTCAGCAATGAGAATTTTCTTTTTATGATTTTCTTAAAAAAATATACATAATCAAATAGCTTCTATACACAAACATTTTAAAGAGTACTGTTGGTACAGTAAGCCGCACGTCAGTGGCAACAAAAACAGTAGAAGCTGGCCTCGTATTCTATTCAAACTCTGTACAGACGCCAGCACATCCAGCTACCCGAAACTGTCAAATTTGCCCAATCAACTTTGAACCTTATACTTTAGAGATAAAGTTGAAAATCTATTAAAGAAATTTGACAGATTGTAGTAGCTTGATGTACTGGCGTCTATACCTATACCTACTATGTTAGGCCATGTCAAGGCCAATGTGTTAGCACTGTTGCATGGCTTTCTTTCCCTAAGCATATATTTTTTTAAGTATAGGTACACTGGGACATTGCTGTATCACAAATAAATATTTTACAAAGTCAAAGTCAAATCATTTATTTCAAATAGGCACATTAAAGGCACTTTTGAACGTCAAAAATTACAATAAAACGAAATTGATTCTAGTCGCCCATTGCAAAAGGTAATTTCGTATGGAGAAGAATGGGCAAGAAACTCCACCGTTACTATTTTAAAATGTTTTATAAGGTTTTGTATACATTCATTATATAATTATATCTGAAGACGATGCACGTACAATAAAATTAGTCTACCTACAAAAGGTAAAAAGAATTAAAAATAAAGCAATGCCAGGTAAATCAATTATGTGATAGATACATGGTGCTCAAATATTTACAAATATTGTAAAAGTAGATGATTACAAAACAAATACCAAGGGTAGTAATGCTACACGTCATTGCACTTTTGTGAAAATAAATCAAGAGCCAATACAAACTTCCCGTTGTAAAAAATAACGAAATGAACACATCGATGCAAGTGATTAGCGGAGGCGACTGAGTGATAACATTGACATAATTTTTTTATTATTATTTCGTTTATTTATCTATATACATATTAAATTACATTTTTAAATATTTCTTAAAGTATAAAAAATAAGTATAAAAAACATTAAAAAATATGAAAAAATAGTAGTAATAGTTTTATTATTATTATATTTTGAATTTATATATCTCGGGACCATGGGGTCCCGGTCCTTTGGAAGGCGTACGAGGGGCCGAAGCCAACTCGCAGAGGCCCCTTAGGAAATTTTAATGAAATGCGGCACTATTATTGTCGTCATTCCAAGTGTATAAATTAAAGTTAACAGATAAACGATGCACCTAACATCATGATTCAGAGATAGTAATATGTAGCGTATATTTGCCTAAGGAGGAAGAGGAAGAGAGGAAGGCCAAAGAAAAGATGGATGGATCGTGTGAGTAATGATATGAAAGAGAAGAGAGTGAATGATAGCGTGACGGTTGACAGGGGGAGAATGGAAAAAGAAAACGTGTTGCGCCGACCCCAAGTAACATGCGATAAGGGCAGGAATATGATGATTTGCCTAAACTTCAAGAAAGTAAGTAACATAGAGTGGATAATACCACCTTCTGAAAACGTCGGGATGAAAATATCATGACCATTCCAGGATTTTAGAGGGAGGTGTCATCCACTCTATATTACTTACTTGCTTGATGTTTAGGAAAATATTAATCTACCTATTCCTTATCTCTGATTCACGATAATAATATAACAATATTAAGAATTTTAAAGAATAATTAATTATTATTTTAACAGTAGGAGTAGCACTCTTACCAGTCATACACGTGTTTATGTCAAGCTAAGTTCAAAATATGTATGAAAGCATCAGCTGCTCGAATGAGGTAACATATTCATTCTAATCTTAAGATCAAACGTTCAGTACCTACATTTTTCCAAGTGAATCAACAAGCATTACTCAAAGACATGCTGAAGTAAACACATGCTGACTTGTAATACAAAAAATACTCGGTGTAAGAACATCGATGCGCAATTTGCTAACGCTCCTTACACCCTGTACCTACACATGTTAGGTTTTTTCCGAAAGATAGATTAAGTAGAGGAAGATGGAAGATAGACATTACTTGTCGTTGTGATCCTGGTTCTCGTAACTTTTTATCTTCATTTAGTTTCGTTGCGTATACTAGATGACGAACGAACGAAACGAAAATTTAGAGCATGTCATTAAGGAAAGGGATGCACATACGTGCGCGTAAGCAAACGATTTGGCAACGTCGCGTCGTCGCGCGCTCTTTTTTTTAACCGACTTCAAAAAAGGAGGTTCTGTATTCGACCCGTATGTATGTATGTATGTATGTATGTATGTATGTATGTATGTATGTATGTATGTTTGTTTGTCCGCGATTTTCTCAAAAACTAATGAACCGATTTTGATAATTCTTTCACTAATGTGATCTACATACTTTCAGGAAGGTTTTAGTATATAATACACTAGCTTCTGCCCGCGGCTTCGCCCGCGTGGATGTCGGAAATTATCCCAAGAGACAGTACCGATGAAGTAGCCTTCCCTAGAATGCTACCTATCTCCTTGCCAAATTTTACCGAAATCCGCTCAGTGGTTTAGGTGCGAAAAGCTAACATACAGAAAGAGGTACTTTCGATATGGCTCACTATTTTGGGCTTCCACATAAAAGGTAGATATATTCTGTCGCGTACATTTATTTAGAACTGTTTAAGACGAAAAGTCCCACGATACATTATACTCGTGTAACAACAGCGCGTCTGCGAGATTCAGTCGTTGTAAAGGTTTCTGTGGCTCTTTGGGACGCCATGTAAGTCGCCTGCTGCTGACGTCGAGCTTGGGACTGTACTGGTGTTTCTGCAGCCCGTTGAGACACCAGATACTCAGCATGCTATTGATGTCGATCTTGGGACTGTTCTGGTGTTTCTGTAGCCCCGTTGAGACACCAGATACTCAGCATGTTGTTGATGCCGATCTTGGGACTGTTCTGGTGTTTTAGCAGCTTGTTGAGACACCAGATAAGTACTCAGCATGCTATTGATGCCGATCTTGGGACTGTTCCGGTGTTTATGCTGCCCGTTAAGACACCAGATACTCAGCATGCCGTTGAAATCGAGGTTGAGACTGTTCTGGAGTTTCAGCAGCTCGTTGAGATGCCAGATACTCAACGTGTTGTTGAAGCCGATCTTGGTACTGGTCTGGTGTCTTAGTTGCTCTGTGTGCCTGCTCAATCACCACCTGCTCAAACCTTCGCAACTCAGTTTTTTGAGACGTCTCGGTAAGTCTAGCTATTTTCATAGCTCGAGCTTGATTAGAGCTTTGTGAAATATTAGACTTACGCTTTCGATTCATTATTGTAAATCACAAAATCGGTAGTAATTTTCAAACTAACTAAAACAATTCCAATAGCTAATTAAGAGGAAAACGGATCTATCTTCTTATTTATTTATTTATTTAATACTTTAAGCACAAATGTACAGAGGCGGACTTTATGCCATAGGCATTTTCTACCAGTCTACCTTTGGGTGATGCAGAGACAAACAGTGGTAGGTGCAATCCTTAACATTGAGGAATAAATATTTTAAATATAAAGATACGCATCGCATTCTTACTACTTACAACACAACCTAAACCTAAAACTAACAAAAAAAAAACAATTGTAATAATCTAAGTAATTAAAACAATCACGAATCTATTTAGGTACTTAATACTTTTACAAATACAACCTATACCTAACCCGTGACCTAAGTAACTAAAAAAACAATCCTATAATTAAGGCTGGTTTTATAGTCACGCCGCTAGACGCGCCTCTGGGCAGCGTGCGCTTGAACCACGGTGCACTGTATTACTGAACGGCGCTGCTCATAATTGCTCAACCGCGCGACTTTGAAACGCAACTACTACCCCATACATATCCGAACGCGCGCGCTGCCCATCGGCGCGTCTAGCGGCGTGACTATAAAACCAGCCTAAAACAAACAAAGAAAACAATTCTAATTTATGAATGTAGGTAATAATTAAATTAAAAACGAATCTATATTTCTACTTAAAATGTACTACCTAAAAATTTAAATCATTATGCCTACTGTAAGTTAGTAATAAATCGCTTCGAATCGAATAAGCTGTAAAAAATACGCAAAATGAACACTCGGCGATGCGATAGCGCGTCATTGCCTGGACCGCCTTCCAACCCCGCTCTGCGCGCATTAATGGCGCTCCACTCAGGTCAATCTTATCGTGATAACTTTTAAAGTATTCGTCCAAATTGCTTAGTGTAAAAGACAAAGTTTATCTACATTAAATAACAAAAGCGATTAATGTATTGATTTTGATAAGAATTAACAAAGTACTCTGAAATATGCATTGTAAAAAAAGTACCCAATTTAAATGTATTTATGGATCACTATTTTGGATATAATGGCTTCCACAAAAAAGATAGATATATGCTGTCGCGGACTTTTATTTAGAACTTTATAAGACAAACAGTTCCACGATACATTATCTTCATGTGACTCAAACGGTTTAGGCAGCGCACGCCAAGATAGCTCTCAGAGGGCAGGAATTTTTCCGACTTACTTGATACTTATCGTTATATTATGGCCAAATCACACAAAATATTTATAAATTGTAGCCTATGTGTTATTCTGATGTATAAGCTATATTACTGTGAAGTTTCATCGAAATCCGTTCAGTAGTTTTTGCGTGAAGGAATAACAAACATCCAAACAAACTTTCGCATTTATAATATTAGTAGGATTATTATATAATTATTCTTATGTACGATGTTATATGCATAAATGTACTGCATCTCCGGCATTTCTATGCGAATTTTGATGATTCTTCTAGTCGGTGTCTTCAATTCCTCAATGCACTAGTGATATTTAAATTTGTGTGGAGTAGGTACAACTAAAAAGTGAAAAATAAAAACTTTTTTACAAAAAACACAACCGACTTCAAAAAAAACTACAAAGTGATAAATAACTTTAATTTCGGAAGTCGGTGTCAAAAAACGAAAATGCGGAACCAACGACACCGACTTCCGAAATTAAAGTTATTTATCACTTTGTAGTTTTTTTTGAAGTCGGTTGTTTTTCGTAGGAACGGTTAAAATTAGGTAAATGACCGCTTGTTCAACGCGTTGCCAACTTGCTTCATTTTGTGAACTCTGCGATGAATGGATTGCTTATCGGGTACTAAAATTGATACTTTAATAATCTCATTTATGATTTAAAAAAAATGGAACGTTGATGATTCGTGTTTACTTGAAGGCAATCTGCACTAAGATGATAATTACACGATTTTTTTTTAAGAATTTAGATTTGGGAAATGACAATTTATAATGATTAGTCTACTGCACCTGCTATTTCGAGTTGGCGCAAGTTTTTAATTTCATCCTGTATAGTTACTATGTCAGTATGTTTTTATTATTTAGGATATCTGTGTATCTATTTTACTTTAATTTTGCACCAATGATAGCCCCATTTTATGTCCAGGCAAATCGCTGTCCATTTCAAGGTTGCCTGGAAAGATCGCAGAAAGCGATAAGGCCACCCATTGTATATTATTTTGTAGCGTTTGATTCAAGTACTTTTTGTTATGTGTTTTTGTGGTGTACAATAAAGTATATAGGTCAATAAATAGATCTGCTTATGTAAAATATACGTCAGTGCACCTTGTGCTGCCTTGTGCTTGTGCTTGTGCTATTAGTTCTAGCACCATCTAGCCAACTGCATTTATTGTGCCTGCTATTTTCTTAACAGTGCGTGAAAAAAGTATTTGCTAGAAACAACATCTTTCTACCCGCTACCACTTATAACATGGACCAAACCGCTCATCTTTCGTTAGAGCGGTCTGTTCATATTGCCGGACGTAAATAAACGGCCGTAGATCATTACAGGCATTCTTCCAGAAAAAGTTATTCTTAGCACGGCAGGTCGATGCGAAATAAAAACTGCGCCGGATCACTTCGGGTTAGGTAATATATTTGGATATGCGCAAGAGTTTAGGGTTTCCCCGTGTCCCGTGCCCGTGTTATCTTATATTGATTATTTTTGATCTTGTGGTGTTTTTTATTCTTAGTCGCTTATAAATTTTCAGAACTTTTGCTTGCAAAGATCATACAAAAATGTTTTCGTTTTTGTGAGTTTCCTGAGTTATAGGTTATTCAAGATCGCTTCAGTTCACTTATCTTAAAAGCACGATGGACTAATAAATCTTTGTTTTTAAATTATACATTTTCAGACACATTAGCTGTAACAAAATTCTACCTTGTACGAGATTTCTCTAGCGAAAGTATTACATAGTAAATCTAGAATAATGTCATCAAATATTTATATTTCCTGGAATGTTTTAAACAAGGTCACAACTGAAAAGAAACTTACATATTTGTAGAAATCGTTGATTGTTGTTAAAGTTAACAGTTCGGTCGAAGTTGAAACTTTATTAATTTGATGTATCGCTGTTTTTAACTTTGATTTATGTGGACGCCTGTTTTGTAAGTTTTGCGAGTTTGTTTCTATAAAAAAGTTTAGTGGCAATTTATAATATAATATATAATTATATGTCATAGATAATAACCGGAGTGCGGCTACACCTAGTTTTAGCCGGGTACCAAGTGAGAGTGAACAAACTTTTTCTGGGTAAGCCCACTCCATCGTTGACTTTGTCTCTGTCACCTCTGACCTAGACTAAAGTCAAGAGCAAACCCATTTCAAATAAAAAAAAAAAATAGTTTCATTGTTGTTTTTCTTTAAGGCAAAATTCTGAAATTCAACTCAATTGTAATTCACCGTTTAGTCTCATCTGTCTAGCTGTCATTTCAATTCAAAGTGTACCTATTGTAGTGGCATTAAGACTTAAGAACCTCTTACAAAGTTAACTTTCATCCGAAAATTCGGGCATTAAAAGAGAAAACGGAATGGTAGTGAGGACGTCAATAAGACAATTTGTTAAACTTTGCACGTCTAACTAATAAAATTCCCAGTCTACAAATACAAATACAAGCCATCAAGCTATAATGACTACTTGATTGTCATCTGATCTCATCGATTGTCAAAACCTATAGTCGGCCCACGGCTAATATTAAAGGTACTAAAATGTTTGAAAAAGTATATTTAATTTAATTTCGATGTTTATATTATATACAAGAGCAGTGTTGGCTCAATAGTATCGGCCGCGACTTACGAATTTGTAGGTCGTAGGTTTGAACCCAGACAGGCGCTTTAATTTGTGTAAATTATTTCATCACCACTGCTCTCAAAACGGTGAAGGAAAACATCGTGAGGAAACCGGCATGTCCTAGAACCAAAAATTCGAAGACATGTGACATCTACCAACCCGCACTGGGCCCGCGTGGTGGATTACGGCACTCCCTCTCACAGAGAGGAGGCCTGTGTAGAATAGAAGAATAGAATAGAATACTCTTTATTATGTACACCATATACCAGCAGTGGGAACATTATAGGCTGATTATGTTTATATTTAGGTACCCATTCGATGGTCTCCAGCTCCAAATACTCCTACGCGCTATTATTTATTCCACTATTCTCATTTATAGTCGAATTGTCGCCCCCCCATAATATATTAAAATGTAAGTACCCTAGGTATAAAAATACTCAAAGAGTACCATATTACCTTCTTTTTCACAACCAAAAATCGTTTTCCAGCTAGAACATACCTATCGTCTTACACATAGTTAAATGTCAAATAAATAATAACGGTATTTTGTCTTGGATAGCTTTCCCATTTTATTGTCATAAAAATGACAAGGTCAGGCTATTTATAGAGCGGTTAAATGTCAGATTTTTTTGTTAGTATGGATCTACTTATTACGAACAGAAATCATACCTATGTATTGTAAATTATTAGGTTATCACAGACTAGGTAGAGCCGGCAAATGTACACACTAAAGAACATTTCTTTACCATCTTCCTTTTAATGCAATCTATCCTGGAACATTCAGCAATAAGCCACTGCCTCACCCAAACGATACTCTGAAAGAAAGATTGCCCAACTCGGAAATAGCAAAATTAAAAGATCTTTTTCATACATTTTCGCTGGCTAAATAACGTTTAATTTTGTATGAAAAAACTACAAATTTTTTTCAAAGTTGGTCCATTAATGAAAATGGTTGACTAATGAATACATGCATCCTGTAAAATATGCCTGTAAATGGTATTCCACAGACTACCTGCAGTAATGTCACTCCTTCGCCATTAATCTATCCAAAGGTTGTCTTTAAAAGATCGTTCTTAGCGATAACACCGCCCATTGTGTCACCCCTTGTAAAATGTCGACATTTACAAGTATATCTGTAATTTTTTTGGTGTACATAATAAAGAGCATTACTATCTATCTGTCTATGGCAACGGAAGAAAGTCATCGTAACTAATATTATAAATGCGAAAGTAAGTTTGTTTGTTACCTTTTCACGCCGTAACCACTGAACCGATCATCCTGAAATTTTGCATTTACGTTGTCAGGTGTACAGAAACGGAAATAGAGTACCTTTCATCCGAAAAAAAAGTGCTGTTCCCGTGGAAAACAACATTAAAGTTGTTATAATAATAGATGGCGCCACGAGTCTATTGAACTTTGTCATATTATTTAATTCTGATGCGGTACGAAGTTCGCCGGGTCAGCTAGTTCTGTATAAAAGCCAAAATTCCTCTCCGCATTTCAACAGATAATCACAACAAATCTTTTCAATATCCAATCTATTTAGTTTAACGTAGGCAAATCTGCTTTTTAAAAATCACTTACAATGTAACGTTTTCAATCAAGCGATACTAATAATATCAAACATTCTGACTTTACGGCTGGGATGCCAGTGTTGAAATAAAGTGCAAAAATAAATATAACTCATTCATGTAGGTGTGCATGTTTCTAAATACATACACATCATTGAATCGTGTGCGTTTAAGAGGATTAAATGACCTAAAGCGCGGTCACTGTCGGACTGCATAGAAAAGAAAGAGAAGCGCGATGACACAACGCTGTTAATTTTTTGCAAATTATGAAGCAATTATCTATTTACGAAAAATCTATTGTTTGGACTAAACATTTAAAACACTAGAGGTTCAGTATGTTGCTTGTAGAATAATCTGAGAAAATATTATAATATAGCATGCATCAGAAAGCTGTGATCTTATTTGAGGGTCCAACGATGTTAAAGTTCTTATTACAAAAACTGACGTCAAGCCCGAGTATAAGTTGTCAATTTTGCTTTAAGAACTTTACAGTTGTCGGAATAAAGTTCAAAACACAATAACTGGCTCGAAGATTTAGGCTAGGTCTAAAGTCAGAACTCGTTTTGTAATAAGGCGGAATAAGTTCTAAAATATAATTAAGGAATCTTAGCAATAGGTACGTTGGAATAGAATAGAATAGAATAGTACTTTATTATGTACACAACATAAAGTAGGAATATAAATGAAGAAATTTTACAAAAGGCGACACAATGGGCGGTCTTTTCGCTAAGAGCGATATTTGAAAGACAACCTTTGGATGGATTAAAAAGGGGAAGGAGAGACAATACTATAGATAGCCTGTGTTGTACCATTTAGATAATACAATAAATACATACATAAAGCATAATATTATACTCATCAATATATACATATAATAAACATCATGAAACAGGAGCAAAGAAAATATAATTATGATGTTTAAGGATAGAGGAAGTGTTTTTATCATAATTTTAAAAGTAGACAATGATTGAGCACGCCTTGATTAAAGATTTGGTTTTAGAGTTTTGATCAGAACTTCATGTAGGTACCTGTTTATTAATTATGAAATTATAAAACAATGCTGTATATATATAATGCAATGTTCCCACTGCTGGGACATAGGCTTCCTCTCAGAGAGAGGGAGTAGGCCGTAATCCACCACGCGGGCCGAGTGCAAGTTGTTAGATGTCACATGTCTACGAATTTTTGGTTCTAGGACATGCCGGTTTCCTCACGATGTTTTCCTTCACCGTTTTGAGAGCAGTGGTGATGAAATATTTTACATAAAGTAAAGCGCCTCTCTGGGTTCGAACCTACGACCACCATTGCTCTATATAAAATAATTATTCCACGAAATCTCACCAGCTTTGAAACCATAGTAGGTACAGAAAATCCCTTATAAAATAATTTGCTAAGTGCTGCACAATTTGATGTTAAAGTATTAAATTGAAATAGAATTTCATTTAAATTGAAACACAATTTAACAAATAACTCTCCCAGCAGATTAATTACTCAGAAAATCTGTATTTTCAATTAAAAATCGTAGCATTAAAATTAATACGAAATGATTTTGCTCTCTTTACGAATACAAATACAAATTAAATGGTGTATTTCCACAATCCCCCTTAAGCGTGGTAGATTAATTGGTTGCTGGGTATAAATCTAGATAAACAGTTGTTTCTGATACAGAACAAAGCATTACGCGGTTTTAAATTAATTTCCAATAAACTATTGTATAATTAAGGTATGTTTCTACTGGAGATTCATTTACGATCTCCTCACCGGAGGCCATCACTATACAACTAGTTTAAAATTGTTCTCATAAATGTGTTGCTTCATTTTATTTTAATGTTGTTTTATTATATCTATATTTAAGAGCAGTGGTGGCCCAGTGGTAAGAGCCCCGACTTATGAGTTTTGGTTGTGGGTTCGAATCTAGGCAGGCACTTTACTTTTTGTAAATAATTTCATCACCATTGCACTTACAACGGTGAAGGAAAACATGGCGAGGAAACCGGCATGTCCTAGAACCAAAAATTCGAAGAATGTGACATTACGAATCCTGTGCCCCAGCAGTGGAAACAATAAAGGCTGATTATTATATCTCTTTGATCGAATGTGTTATTGATGTGTATATAGGTCAAACAAAATTAATTTCTAAGTGTCGCCTACAACAGGGGAAGAGCGCTAATGTCTGAAATATTTTATTGACGTGATAATAATGTCTTATAAATCGATGAAAGCTGGCTGCACGCACGAAAAAGCATGACTCATAGTCACGTTCCGCCTGAGCCGAGCGTGCAAGCGAGAGCGCGGAACAAGCGATAGAGAGGCACGATCGGATGTTTTCTTATGACGTTATCACGTAAAATTATCGTGCGTAAACCGACTTTACAGGCAACCAATGCTTTTTATCTAGTTCAGACACAGATGTTCAAAATCTGATCATAAAATAAAGTGTATTATAGTATATCACTAATACTGAAGCTTAAGTGGCAGGAAACTAATAGATTCAATTCAAAGTCAGAGTCTATATAAATAGAGTATTTAAGCGTACTCTATCTTATGGCTTATGTAGACTATAAAGTACGTGTACACGAAATAGAGAACAATCTATACTAATATCTAATAAAGCTGAAGAGTTTGTTTGTTTTTTTGAACGCGCTAATCTCTGAAACTGTCAGTCAAAGAAAAATTCTTTCTGCATTTGATAGCCCAATTCCTGAGGAAAGCTATAGGCTACTTAACATCACGCTACGACACTTCGGAGCCCAGAAAAAACAAAAAAGTCAGATAAAACTCAGTAATAGCGCGGGCAGGCGATGCGATGCGACGGGGTGGGTCGGAGGAACAAGAAATTTCAGCTAGTGTAAAATAAAAATTCAAATTCAAATTCATTTATTCATTTTGTGAACATAGGGTACAATTATACAGATGTTATACAAAAAAAATAAAAGTTGGTCCATGCTATGTCCCGCCAAAAGGCATACAAAATATCATTAGGTAATCGAAAGTCAAGTAACAAAATAAAATAAAGTCGAGTAGCAAAATAGGTTAGGTAGATGTCACAATTTCATGCAATAGTTAATAATATGTCAATAAATTAAAACGGCACATTAACACAACATGTAAGTAATAGGTAATTAGTCACAAATTCGTAACAACTTTGATAATGCCGACATAAGTAAATAAATTGAATTAAATTGATTGATTACATAATTAATTCATATAGAAATAGACAGGAGTTACATATAAACTTGTCAAATATTTAAATATCAAAATAAAAACATAATAAAATAAAATAAAAATAATGTCAACGTAGGTCCAAAATATTCAATAAAAAAACATATTTATATTATCAAAATCATTATTACATTACATACATTCCAGACTAAATTAATATATTAATCAAATCAATTCATTTATTTCAGGTATGCACCCATATAAAATTTAACCAGATTACAAATTATTCGTTAATCAAATATTAAAAATTATTACAAACAACACATCAAAGGAACAGATAAGTGTTATTGCAGCTGGAATATTAATTGACATACGAAGAAATAGTTTACCTCGTGTATGGCCCTCAATATCGGACATTTTTTATTTTATGCTTCTATCATCTAAAAACTCATTGATAGTGTAGTAAGCCTTTTCAATCAAGAATTTTTTAAGTTGCGATTTAAAATGGTTTATGTTGGTCATGTTTTTTAAAGTTTTTGGTAGTTTATTATAAATCTTTGGACCCATGCCGAGACAACTCTTTGAGAAAAGTGCAGTATTGTGCTTTTTTGATTTTAGTGTGCTTTGGTGACGTTCGGTGACGAAAAGTACGCTTACACGAAATATAGTCCTTAAGAAGGTTTGGTTGGCAACCCTGATTGCCACTACGAGAACAGGCGCATTGTATTCCTTCCTGGATTTAATTTCAATTACAAACAATGCTTTGATTAATATTTTTGTTTCGTGGAAAAGAAATGCTTTTTGGAAATGGTTCAATCATCCTCTGGCTTCTGCCACGGTCCCTTTTCTGAGCAGGTATTTACGGCTGGAATTAAAATGCTTATACTTATTTGTTCAAATTGAAGCCTTTTTTGCGTATCCATCGACTCGAGTAAATATTATGACAAAAGTTTATTCCGTGCGGATTTCACCACTGAACTTAAATATTCCACAACAATCTTGACACTGACAGCTCTTGAGCGCGGTTTAGATGTGCTGAAAGCGTTCAGTTTCATTGGTTAAATTCACCCTTAGTTCACTAAGGAGAAAAAAAATGTGCCAGTCAGCCGTCTTTTTTTAAATAATCGTTATTATTTTGTCTATAATTGGCCCTGATTCTTCGAACACCATATGCACACGCTCACGAGCACGGATATAGATACACCTAGATAACGCAAGAACAACTACTTCGCGTGCCCAGCTTACGTACAAAAATCGTAAGCCACCAATTTCGCGCTCAATCCTGCTGGCTGGGTGAGCGTGAACGCTGGCGCTAGGACCCGGGGGTGGGGCAAGACGGGTGCCGCACGCGGATCTTTGAATCGATTTGATTTTCCCATCACTAAATAGTGCTTGTGACGTCATAGTAGGTAGTCAAAAAATGCCACGTTTGGTTTTCATACTGATCGTGATCTAGGTTTATCTATATCTGTGCTCACGAGTCACGAACCGTGACAACGTCATCAAATCACGATTCGTCTTTTGAGCACAATTCTGGTTATAATCAGACTGTATCACCCCTAGGTAAAGGCCCTACCCACATGACTTCTAATTATTTGAGTCTTGTGTTAACTTTATCCAGCTCCATACATACATAACCTCATACCTCTTTCCCATGTTGGTAGGCAGAATCTACAGACCGCCACCTGCTACGATCCTTACGTACATCTTACATACTCATTAATTTTATAAATAAAATATTAAGTAAGTACCTCCTTTTCCTACTTTTAAGTGATAAAAGTACCAGTCAAATGCGAGTTGGACTCGCACACGAAGGGTTCTATACCACAGCACGATATTTAACACAACATAATTTAAAAAAAGAACACGTATCTTGTATGGAGACCCCCTTTCATTTTTAAGTTTATTTTATTTTTATGATTTGTTGTTATAGTGGTAACAGAAATACCTACACACGTAGTGAAAATTTCAACTGTCTACCTATTACGGTTCATGAGACACAGCCCGCTGACATGCAGGCGGACGGACGGCTGAGGCTTAGTAATTGGGTTTCTTTGGCCCCATAGTGGTGGAATTAGAGTTCACTTCAATATTCTGGATCTCCTCTAAAAGAGAAACAACAGCTCAAAATACGCGTTTGATTCAAGCGGCAAGATTCTCTACAATCCACGAACATTTTCTCTATATTTTCTATACCATATTTCCTTTCGTCGCGTTGTACTGTTTGTCCACTCAATATACCCGCACCCTACCTAACACACAACACAAATAAAGAATGGCCGCGGTCGGAAACAGTCGGTAACCGATCGTCATTTGTTGATCGAAACTCGTTCAGTGCTAGTTTCGCTCGGCTGTTGCGAAGAAAATGACGGTTGTAAAATAATATCGAGGGAAATTGTAGGTGAAATATTGTGTTGGTTTGGTGTAGAATAATAAGTAACAGTATTGTATTTGATGTCGCGTAGTTCCAAAACAGACTACAAAATTACCAAATATTGATGTTTGTTATTGTTTTTTAACTTTTTATTGATAAATATAGGTAAACAGAGTAATTAATAATTAGTCAATTAGGTGCAGTAAGATATTGTAGATTTTAATAAATATTTGAAAATAACATAACAAAGAATATTTATTAGATTCTAAAAAAAATATAACCTGTGCTCCCGCGATATCCCGCTGGATAGAAGTCAATCCAGCAAAAATCTCGCTGGATTGAAAACAGTGCTGGATACCCTACCCAGTACCCGTCTAGTGCAATTCTGCGCCAAAAGTTCACTTTGAACCTAACTGAAGTAACCATAATAAACAATTATTCGAAAACTATTAGCTTTTAAAACATCGGAGATTCACACTGTTTTCTGAATTTCCAATTTCATGTATTTGATCTTTCGACCTTTGATGTTTTTCATCATAAAATAATGAATGAAAGGAAGAAAAGAAAAATGTTTTAATTGGAACACACACAGGAAATACAAATAGTAAAAAGGAGCATTTAAAACTAACAAAGTTACTTATAATAAAAACAACCAAAAAATTAATAATGTAATTTTCTCACAGCAGTGGAAATTCGAACGACCATTAACTAAACACCACGCATGCTTTTGGCTTAAAAATAGTGTCTTTCGATGCTTTCGATGAACTATAACGATGGTGAAAATGTAAAAACGTATGGGAGTCACATAAGCTACCGAAAAGTTTACGTCAGTCCTGTTGAAAGTTGTTGCAGAAATATTGCCACATGTCAAGGCCCTCAGCACCCTAATTGTGTAACATACCATCAATCTCAATCTGAATAATTTTGAAGGATATTGCTAATCCATTGCTTCATATACTGGAAAAATGTATCTGCTCAACAGCGTAAAAAACGCAATGAATGTTGTTGAACTGTCAAAATGAAACCCATTTCTACTGATAGTGTGTTACGCAATTACCCCCACATAATGTTTCTCTTCATCGCCAGTCAGTAAAATCTAAAGTTGAAAGCCCTGACTATAATCAATGAACAAAATATTCCCAAACAAACTGATTCCCCATTAAAAGTTACACACGCAATCACTATTAAATAAAGCTTCGAGCACACTAATAACGCTTGTTACAAATGAAGTATTAAAATATTCCGCGCCTAGTCTCACAAATGGGTTACCAGCCGATAAGTGGTTCCGCAGTAATGGCCGCTCGAAGCTT
The DNA here is from genome assembly GCA_914767645.1 of Hydraecia micacea. Lineage (NCBI taxonomy): Eukaryota > Metazoa > Arthropoda > Insecta > Lepidoptera > Noctuidae > Hydraecia > Hydraecia micacea. The sequence goes on from OU611798.1 coordinate 6,987,271, forward strand.
GGCGGGAACATGAATAAACTGGAGTAAAAGGGTAGGAGATTTACGCCTGGCTTTCATTATTGAGCGGGAAATCTTGGAGCTGTTTATTATTAAGTACTTTGTTTTGGTACTAATTTATGGATAATGGTGGGTACAGATTTTTGGTTGGAGGTTGGTAATGAATTTACTTTAGGTACTTAGTTATCGGATGTGACGTAGATAAGTAGGTTAGAGATAGGTTGGTAACAAATTAATAGTTGTATCTCTCACACACTTACCCAAATCTAAAATGTCTTCGTGTAAATTCCTCACTTTTACTGCTTTAACACTGGTTTGGAATGGCCGGAATGGAGCTCCGGAATGGATTTGTCAGATTCTATCTTTTTGTTTGAAGACCTGGGTTGGCTTAACGTAGTGCCGCTTAAAAGTTTTCGAAGAAAAAAGGACGATCCTGTACTCCGATAAAAGATTATCTTTGAACATTCCCAAAAGACTCTTTCAATATATTAGGTAAATGCTGCCCGATTTGTCTCAATACATCGAAAGCTTTTACCAATAAAAATTACAATAGAAAATCAACTAAAAAACGATTATCTTACCTCACTACTTAATATACCCAATAATTCTGCTCTCATTCAAAAATCCAATGAAAACAAAGCGTTATTAATAATATCAGACGTATAAACAACTATGTGGCTAATAGAAACAAACATTTCAGCTTGTATAGACAGCGAAACAGACAGTTTTAAAATTTACTCGAACCGCCGCCAATAACGCGAGCCTAAATAGATATCCAACAGAGACCAAGCTTCATTCGATCTAGCTGTGACAGGTAGGTACAGACAGCCTAAATATGTTAGTCTTTGCTCATTGCACGATAAAATCGGCTTTACAGGCTCAATATTACATACACATTCCATACTAATATTATAAATGCGAAAGTGTGTCTGTATGTCTGTCTGTTACCTCTTCACACTTAAACCGCTGAACCGATTTAGATGAAATTTGGGATAGAGATAGTTTGAGTCCCGGGAAAGGTCAGAGGATAGTTTTTATCCCGATATTCCCACGGGGTCGAAACGTATGCGCCTATAATGTTCCCACACTGTTAGGACACAGGCCTCCTTTCGGCGAGAGGGAGTGGGCCGTAAAGTCAATACTGCAGAATTACATTCAGCCATCTTCTTTGCATGTAGACTGAATTTTTAATGTGACACTGACAGACTGACAAATAAATAGAAAGAAAAATGGCCAGGTCTTTAAAAATGTTTTAGTTTGATGTAAACTCGACATTGATCAAAAGTATATGCTATTTTGATCTTTGTTATCAAGTAATTAAATATATATAGTATTCTATGGGGCAAACTTACGGCCCAGTGGGACTCTCGTAATGGCAAGCGACATCACGGCAGGCCCAGGCGGAGATGGTGGGAAAAGCTTGACTTCTTTGATAATGATTAGTCCATACCTACACTAAAATATGGCTACGGCTAATATGGAGTAGTAGGCTTATATGGGGTTCATTCAAACCCACACGAAAGAAGAAGCTACAAATGCGTCGTTTAACTTGGATCGAGTGGGTATAATGGCTAGTTTCGCTCGGCTGTTGCGAAGAAAATGACGGTTGTAAAATAATATCGAGGGAAATTGTAGGTGAAATATTGTGTTGGTTTGGTGTAGAATAATAAGTAACAGTATTGTATTTGATGTCGCGTAGTTCCAAAACAGACTACAAAATTACCAAATATTGATGTTTGTTATTGTTTTTTAACTTTTTATTGATAAATATAGGTAAACAGAGTAATTAATAATTAGTCAATTAGGTGCAGTAAGATATTGTAGATTTTAATAAATATTTGAAAATAACATAACAAAGAATATTTATTAGATTCTAAAAAAAATATAACCTGTGCTCCCGCGATATCCCGCTGGATAGAAGTCAATCCAGCAAAAATCTCGCTGGATTGAAAACAGTGCTGGATACCCTACCCAGTACCCGTCTAGTGCAATTCTGCGCCAAAAGTTCACTTTGAACCTAACTGAAGTAACCATAATAAACAATTATTCGAAAACTATTAGCTTTTAAAACATCGGAGATTCACACTGTTTTCTGAATTTCCAATTTCATGTATTTGATCTTTCGACCTTTGATGTTTTTCATCATAAAATAATGAATGAAAGGAAGAAAAGAAAAATGTTTTAATTGGAACACACACAGGAAATACAAATAGTAAAAAGGAGCATTTAAAACTAACAAAGTTACTTATAATAAAAACAACCAAAAAATTAATAATGTAATTTTCTCACAGCAGTGGAAATTCGAACGACCATTAACTAAACACCACGCATGCTTTTGGCTTAAAAATAGTGTCTTTCGATGCTTTCGATGAACTATAACGATGGTGAAAATGTAAAAACGTATGGGAGTCACATAAGCTACCGAAAAGTTTACGTCAGTCCTGTTGAAAGTTGTTGCAGAAATATTGCCACATGTCAAGGCCCTCAGCACCCTAATTGTGTAACATACCATCAATCTCAATCTGAATAATTTTGAAGGATATTGCTAATCCATTGCTTCATATACTGGAAAAATGTATCTGCTCAACAGCGTAAAAAACGCAATGAATGTTGTTGAACTGTCAAAATGAAACCCATTTCTACTGATAGTGTGTTACGCAATTACCCCCACATAATGTTTCTCTTCATCGCCAGTCAGTAAAATCTAAAGTTGAAAGCCCTGACTATAATCAATGAACAAAATATTCCCAAACAAACTGATTCCCCATTAAAAGTTACACACGCAATCACTATTAAATAAAGCTTCGAGCACACTAATAACGCTTGTTACAAATGAAGTATTAAAATATTCCGCGCCTAGTCTCACAAATGGGTTACCAGCCGATAAGTGGTTCCGCAGTAATGGCCGCTCGAAGCTTGGCGGGAACATGAATAAACTGGAGTAAAAGGGTAGGAGATTTACGCCTGGCTTTCATTATTGAGCGGGAAATCTTGGAGCTGTTTATTATTAAGTACTTTGTTTTGGTACTAATTTATGGATAATGGTGGGTACAGATTTTTGGTTGGAGGTTGGTAATGAATTTACTTTAGGTACTTAGTTATCGGATGTGACGTAGATAAGTAGGTTAGAGATAGGTTGGTAACAAATTAATAGTTGTATCTCTCACACACTTACCCAAATCTAAAATGTCTTCGTGTAAATTCCTCACTTTTACTGCTTTAACACTGGTTTGGAATGGCCGGAATGGAGCTCCGGAATGGATTTGTCAGATTCTATCTTTTTGTTTGAAGACCTGGGTTGGCTTAACGTAGTGCCGCTTAAAAGTTTTCGAAGAAAAAAGGACGATCCTGTACTCCGATAAAAGATTATCTTTGAACATTCCCAAAAGACTCTTTCAATATATTAGGTAAATGCTGCCCGATTTGTCTCAATACATCGAAAGCTTTTACCAATAAAAATTACAATAGAAAATCAACTAAAAAACGATTATCTTACCTCACTACTTAATATACCCAATAATTCTGCTCTCATTCAAAAATCCAATGAAAACAAAGCGTTATTAATAATATCAGACGTATAAACAACTATGTGGCTAATAGAAACAAACATTTCAGCTTGTATAGACAGCGAAACAGACAGTTTTAAAATTTACTCGAACCGCCGCCAATAACGCGAGCCTAAATAGATATCCAACAGAGACCAAGCTTCATTCGATCTAGCTGTGACAGGTAGGTACAGACAGCCTAAATATGTTAGTCTTTGCTCATTGCACGATAAAATCGGCTTTACAGGCTCAATATTACATACACATTCCATACTAATATTATAAATGCGAAAGTGTGTCTGTATGTCTGTCTGTTACCTCTTCACACTTAAACCGCTGAACCGATTTAGATGAAATTTGGGATAGAGATAGTTTGAGTCCCGGGAAAGGTCAGAGGATAGTTTTTATCCCGATATTCCCACGGGGTCGAAACGTATGCGCCTATAATGTTCCCACACTGTTAGGACACAGGCCTCCTTTCGGCGAGAGGGAGTGGGCCGTAAAGTCAATACTGCAGAATTACATTCAGCCATCTTCTTTGCATGTAGACTGAATTTTTAATGTGACACTGACAGACTGACAAATAAATAGAAAGAAAAATGGCCAGGTCTTTAAAAATGTTTTAGTTTGATGTAAACTCGACATTGATCAAAAGTATATGCTATTTTGATCTTTGTTATCAAGTAATTAAATATATATAGTATTCTATGGGGCAAACTTACGGCCCAGTGGGACTCTCGTAATGGCAAGCGACATCACGGCAGGCCCAGGCGGAGATGGTGGGAAAAGCTTGACTTCTTTGATAATGATTAGTCCATACCTACACTAAAATATGGCTACGGCTAATATGGAGTAGTAGGCTTATATGGGGTTCATTCAAACCCACACGAAAGAAGAAGCTACAAATGCGTCGTTTAACTTGGATCGAGTGGGTATAATGGCTCAGGAATTCAAGGTAGTCAATGATTGTGGTTAAACGACAATTGACCAATATTGTTCTAGTGTATCGATAAATCAACCAAAGCAGATCGTTTACATCGACCAATTTGCTGTCTGTGATCTATTTTTCATTGTTATGCTTTTGAAATGTAGGTACATAAATATAGTGTACTTGAAACAATTAGGAGCTCCGCGATGGGTACAATGTACGGTCACCAAAGGTACTAGAGTATTATATTATCTGTGCCAAAGGAGATAAGTAACCAAGGTCGTCGGACATAGTTGAAGTTTAGTATGAAACCGATGGATGTTTTCGAATGAAATTTAATTTGATAAATGAATTGGTTGTTTTCTAATAACTATATTTATTGCTTATCATTACTTACTTGCAAAGCAAAACTGTTTTCCTATCCATACCTTGCACATACATACATTTGGGTGCCTACATAAGAATTAAAGAAAACCTCGCAAATAAAAAGAGGTATCAAATTCAGGCTTCCAGGCTTTTCTCCCTTTTATATAAAAGAACATCAAATATGAAAGGTTTTTGCTTATTTGACGGAGCTAAAGAAATCTAAAGCCACTTAGGAAGGATAAACACGTAAATACAGAGCAGACGTCTGCTATCTTTACTGAGGTGATTAAGGCGTCTGCTCCTGATAGTGAAGTTTGTAGTGATATGGAGTCAACGTATCCGATGGTATTTTGGTTAAGGCGCGATTTGTAACAATTAATCAAAACCTGTTAAAAAGATTCGATCTTAATACCACTATACTCTGAATATTTTATGATGACCGATTTAAAGTTATCCGTAAAGTTTCTGCAAAAGATTGAGATCAGTCAGTTGAGACTGGCCATCTCTTAACTGCCAGAGTACTATTATGTAATCTGTGCTGCCAGGTGCAAGGACTTATTTTAAATCTTACATTTTGAATTGTTTTTTTATACATTTTTTTTCACTGTTTTAGAATCAACAAGAATAATGTCCCCAGGATTTTGGAATATCTCACGGATATCTATGGAATACCTTGATTTAAAAGAGTGTCCTTGCAGTTTCGTGTGCGTTCATTCTTTCTCCATAGAAATCTACGTTTTGGAATGGGCAACTTGCTTCCACTTTCTCACTAAGTGATCGACTCCTTGCCAGTTCAAAAGTGCCTGTTTTTTTTTTTCATTCCACGCATTGCATCCGACCACCGACTAGACAGCGCCACTTTCTGCGCCTTCATATAAAACAAAATCAATTAATTGACATTCCTCCTTGCACCTGACCTAATTATACTACGCTCATTATGTATGTGTGTAAGAGAAAAAAAGTGATGAGGGGGTCAATTAGCCTCAGCCAGCTCGCACGGCGAACTTTTGAGCATACTTGTGTTGAAAACTCCGTGTTAAAGGACCTTTAACGCTAATTGTCACCCTGCTTTGCGAATGAACATTTTAATCACCGCAGAAAAATTCATAAATCTCTTGCTGGCTCAATAGTCAGAGACCTATTTTAATTAAAATATGAAAGATGAAATATACTAGTATAGCTATGGCGCTCCTGGATTTATATACAGAGTGGCAGGGACATCGACTCACAACCTATTATTATGGATTCAGTACATTACTCTGATTGCAACTCAGGGGGGCGTTTTAATACCATATATTTTGACCGCATAGGTATTGCGCTATTCTATGAAACACCCGATTAGTTTCTTTAAAGTGACGAAAATTGCTACGCTGCATGTCTAGAATCATGTGCTGAATTACGATTTCAGTTTGCGCCTCGAAGATCCTGCCACCCTGTACCTATTAACTGTTTGCTACGAAACAATTTAAAATTTATGTTTATAAAAGCGTTCCAAGAATTTATTCCGTCTGAAAAATAATCCATTTTTTACCTTTCTGGAAGTTAGAATAGACACGATCCGTACGTGTATTTCCATGGCACCTTTCAAACTAAATTCTCTACTAAACTAAGTTTTAGAATCGCAAGGAATTTATTATTTTGTATGAATGTAGGTTTACGTAACATTTTGTACATTCTACCACAACACCATAGTGTACAAATATTCAAATTTCATCACGGTATCATCGTCCTCTTACAGGTAAGCTAATCAAAGAAGCCCAGTCTTACGTTGAAAACATAGTGCCAGAAAATATTATGTATTTTACGATGATAAAGTTTCCGATATCCTAGCTATTTTCGTTCCACCTCGTATACCAAATACCTTCAAAGCCAGGCCAAAATCCAGTTTCGTGTAGTGTCAACTTGCCGATACCGAGAGATTTACGAGCATCAAATAGCAGAGCGTAGAACATTACCAGTAGCTTGAGCTCGATCCTACGATAGAATTTATACGTGACAGAATTCTGCGACGAATAACGTATGGCGTTAATTAAATTTTATTTATTACCAATATCGTGAGGGGAAAATCAATTTAGTGGAAGCTTAGACGGTCGTGTGGGAGTGCGGCAGGGGCACTTTAACATCGTCACACTAATATTATAAAGGCGAAATAAAAATTAGGTTTAAGTAATAATCTTTAAAACATGTTTTCTTGTCGGATAATGGAATAAAATAAACAACATCGTATTCGAATTATGAATAAAAAAAACGAGCCAAACGCAAATGGAGCATAGCAACATTAACATAGCACCATTGACGGAGCGAGATATATTCTGTGTAAAAGATACCTCTTGATCATTCATCTCTCTCGTTTATCATTTAGAATAATCATGCAAGTTAACCTTTTAGCCGCTTACGCCGGATTAATACGACGACCAAATACCACAGCTCGATTAATCTGATTTTTTTTAATTACGCTGTATTCTATTATGTACTTATTTATTTCTCGTTTTTTTTTTCGGGCGCTTGGACACGATAACTGATATGAAGTCGGGCGATTAAAAGGTTAAAAATAAATGTAAAAAAATGTGTATATTAAATAAAATCAATGCTGTATCTATAAACTTTGCATCACCGGAACGTAGAATTAAGCAAGACATACCGGAAATGTTATTGTGTCTATGATTGCGGCATGCGAGCGGTAACATCATAAATAATAGGCAGTTTTTTCCTCTACAAAGAAAATAAACCACTTCATGTGTATTTCATCCTCATTTATGATCTGACCAAGATAATGTCTGGACTTTAAAGGAGACTGTGACCTCGGAATTTTTGCGGTGTTTCTTCTTAGAGCAGTCGGTATGTAAGCATAAAAATTCACAAAAAAAAGCAATAAAAACATTATTTCACTGATAGAAAGCAACACAGTTACCTAGTGTCATAGTAGTACTGACTCCACTGACTCCAAGTTAAATTTACACTAGGTAAATATCGGGTCAGCACTGACCTGTCTCGAGTTTGGAGTCAGTCACATACCCTGTCTAAATCAGCCTTCAGGCCAGTTTAAAAAGTTCGACATCAAAAGAAATTAAACGATTAGCATTTTTAATGCGATAACTTTGTAAACACGTATAGATCTGCATTGTCTATCAAGGACAAATCGATACATCGGTTCGTATAAAGCGATATAATCGATAGTATTACGTCTTGACCTTATTGCTATACAGCACTAAGGTTTTCATTGTCTTTTCTTTAATCAATATAAAAGGTTTATGATGTTGTATGTTTTAGGCGATTCGCACACTGCACCGCATCACGCAGCGGGGCGCAGATAACCCACGCGCGTGATTTCTTACATACTCGTACAAATTCAATAAAAACGCACTTACACTTGGAATTTGGCTCCGTTTCCCGCACACCGCTGCGTCAAACGTAGCAGTGTGCCAATCGCCTTCGTAAGTAATTTTAGTGTCATACATTTTATCTCGATGTTTATCAACCTTGTCCCAAACACGGTCTAAAAGTACATAGTTATTATGGTACTTACTTTTGTACCACAAAAGAGAAACAAACATCAACATTTTTAATGAATTAATGACGTAAAAACAGGAATGTGATTGTTTAAGGCTACGCACTGACAGGCGCTAAGCAAGCCACCTGTCTAGCATGCATAAAAAAAACTTAATAAAATTGGTATCCAATGTTGGGCAAAGAAAGTTATACGGTCAATGCTCATCGTTGTTTACAGAGACTGAGTTTAAAAAAATACATATTTTTACACGAACAAATTTGCCTACGCCTGATTAAATAGAGAATCCACTCAAGCTTATACATTCAAGGTGGTAATTCAAAACCAGTCAAGTGATAGATTCTACCTAAAGGTCTGTGACCTAACCTAAAAAACTTCGACATAATATTCAATGACTGTATACAATTTTCAGTATTCACTCATAATTATATTCATCTCAAGTCATAATGGAAATGAGAGTGAAGAAAATTTTATAAATACAAAAACATCTAGATTTTCCATACAGCCCCTAAAGCTAAACAAGGTCATGCTAAATGTAGCTTTATATGTAAGTACACGTGTACCTTTTTAGGGAAATGTGTTCGAGAAAAACATCAAGAGGTAATCCGTGCGAAATTACTGGCTTGTTGGTAGCCAATGTTGGGCGCAATATTTGAAGGTGGATTGGTGACAAAAATTTGTGTTATGTTACATGTGTTACTTTAATGCTGATTATTGACGCGCAACGTATATACATCTATGTAATTTTAGTTAGCGAGGAGTAGTTGCATAGCGTCCAATTGGGCTAATATCAAAAGGGCTCGGTCGTAGCGAGTCGATCATTTATTATAATTGTGGGTGTTTGTACTTAAAATATCAATAGGTACACGAGTAATAACCGCGTTCAAAAGCTGTCACTGTCAATATTCCAACAATGATGACACTGACAGTTATCGAACGCGGTTTAGAAATAATGATCGCGTTCAGTTTCATTGTTGAAATTCGCCCTTAATTTGTTATTATAAGTAAGTAATATTCATAACTATTTATAGAAATTGTAGCATTTTTCTGTGCGACAAATCTCACTTTTTAACTCAAGATCGAAACATGTACAGATTTAATTATAATCTTATCACCTTAATTTATATTTGAACCCTGGCGTCGGCAAGTCAACTACAAGTTTAGATCTAGGGAAGTTTGGAGACTTAACCGTTGGCATATCGAGTTATCACGGGTCGTAGGGTCTGATTGAACACGTCTGCTAGATGACATCTCAACTATATCGGTGGGACATGTTCCACCTGAACTGTATTTATATGACTCTGACTTAGAGATACGCGTGTCCATTTGAAATGTAAGGGTTCGTTTTTTTTATTGCTGAATGGGCCCGCTCTTGACCTCGATCACGCCTGATGAAAAGCGAGCGAAGATGCCTAAGGCACTGGAACTCCCACGCATCGACGAAACTCAGCAGGCTTCTTGACGCCGGACCGGAGTCCAAAACAAAAGCAAAACAGGTGGGCTTTAGGCCTACCACCGCAAGGGAAGAATTGGCCAGTCAAATAAGGTATTGGGTGTGACTATCCAGGATGCGCCGAGCGCTCGGTTCAATTGAGTAACTGGTGGAACAAACTGCACTACACGTGGAGGCTTCTTCATGCATCCCAAAATTCATCGTAAAATCAACATTTAAAATTTAGGAAGCAATAAATACAACCAAGGCTAGTAGGTACGACTGGGGAAATCCAGTTTACAGCCTAAAATTACCAATCAAGGCGGTACTTTGTCTTGTGCATTGGGTGGATCGTATCGTTATCTTAAAACCTTTGCGAAGATTCGCACTTAAGCCTATACAATACAAGTAGGTACCTATGTAAGTTTTGGGAAGCATTAAATGTTAAATGATTCGTACCTTATATTTCCTGTAATTGTGGTGTTGATGTTACCTGTAATAGAAGGAAAATGGTCATGTATTAAATTGTCACAAAAAAACATTCTACTCCTGTACAGACGCCAGCACATCAAGCTACTACAATCTGTCAAATTTCTTTAATAGATTTTTAACTTTATTATAAGGTTCAAAGTTGATTGGGAAAATTTGACAGTTTCGGGTAGCTTGATGTGCTGGTGTCTGTTCAAGTTAATCTAGAATGTATATCAGGCTTGTTAAAGCTAAATAATGGAATTAACAGTTTTCGCAACCGTTCATAACCTATAAAACTAGGCGACAGACTTTTTCAATTTGTCAAAATAAGTTCAAGTTTTTATTTCATTTTTATGACCTCGATCACGCCTGATGGAAAGCGATGGATGAAGTCTATGATGGAACGAGCGTGCCCAGAAGATGCCTAAGGCACTTAATTCAATATATAATAAGCATTGGGTTTCAATGTTTTTTTTCTCAATCTCAGTGTAATTTCAGTTCATTTTTGATGTTCAAATAAATTCACAATACTCACGGCGTTGAAATATATTAAATTGGCACTTTGGCCCTCGTGACCCATTGATAAAAACCATTGAACTATTAAATGAGGTCTATTGGAAACTAATTCGCGCAGTGGAATCGCGTTATTATTAATAAATAATAATGTATGGAGTTATTTGAGGCCATCTCCAGTGTATTGGAATTAACCTAGAGTTAGTTCTGATTACCATTTTGTTTTAAAAATGTAAAGAAATTCATCGATTGATTATGTCGTTTATTTATTTACTTCCTTATCTTAAATATTTTAAAAGGTTTAATAAAAAAAAAACCTTTTTTGGTTTATAAAATGTGTAAAACACACACAGTGAAACCGTGACTCCCGCGCTAGGTAAAAATAACTTTTTTTTTGGTGCGCGTTCCTCCATCGTGGTGTTGACAGAGCATGCCGGACTCTTACCGGCTAAAACCACCGCGGTGTCCCACCTCTACCTATGGCCGAACACCTGTGCTTACAGGATACTGTCTTCTCCCAATCGATAATACCTAATTTATAGACTAAAATACATAATTGAAAGTCAGGTGACAAATGAATACGAGATAGTCCATTATCGTATAGCATAAGTTATAATTATCAAGGGCCAAAAGATCGCCCCTAAAAAATACGGTTAAAATGAATGAGCAGTTGTTTCCGTCAGCCACCTTTCCTCATGGATACATTTCAATATCCACTTTAAATATCAACTTTAATTGAGCGATAAAGTTGATCTTTTCGTTACTTCAAACCTTACTTCACATATTAAATTAACGTATGGATACGAAATAATTTATATCAAATAACTTTTCAATGTCCAGCATTTTCCAAGTGGAGTCCTACTAACTACGAAAACGCAGTTTTCCAACTAAAAACCTCAAAGAAAAAATTCGAAACCACGTAGATACACCTTATTTAAGTTAGAAAAGAAAAATATTACCTGCTTACTTTTCAATTTCAATATTATCTACGTCATGTTTTCAACTGATATTTTTTTTGCTAACATAGTCCCTCCCTATGAAGCAGATAATTATTATATTTTCGCAATAGAAATGAAGTTTTTTTATAGCCGTGTTCCTTGGAAACTTTAGAAAAATATGATCCGCTTCTGTTGTCTATTCTTTTTTTATGACGCTCTGTTGTGAAACCTATATACTCACATCTGGTTAAAATCTGTTTTGTTTTTTATCTATTTTATTCGAGTTATCTTATCTTTTTGTATGCACGTGCTTCTTTGACAAATAAATCAAATTTTCTTTCTTTTCCTTTATTAGGAACTGACTCTCACCTGATTTCAATACGAATATTATATTAACTATTAACTAAAAAATGTTAATGGTTTCTGACAAATAAACCTATTTTTTCTTTTTTCTATATAACTGTTGCATTTTAGAATATAAATTATAGCGGTCATACATTCACCTACATTATCTAACATTTTATTGTTTAAAAAACTGAAATAAAGTCCTTTAACGTTCTCAATAAATATCTATTGTGATCGTTAACGTGTTAACGAAAAACCATACATAGTTTGATGTTTGTGTTTCTAAGAAGTGATTTTAGGGACAGGAAAATTACCGCGATTACCGTGCTAAAACGTCTCAACTATAGGCTGATATAATACGAAACATATCGCACTATAGAAGAATGGATAAATTGTATTACATAGAGTGATTCCCATGTGCGACTGACCTTTTTATAAAGTTGATACCACTGACTTCTGACACTCACCTTCCCATTTGAGGAGTCGCACTGATAACGGAGAGATTACTTAGCAATTGTTACTTTCCTAACTGTTACAACGTTCCATTTCACCTTGAAAACGATGTATGTCAACTAAGCAATGTTTATCAAGCGGCGTAAATATAATACCTTATCGGTTATAATATTTTCAAGCCGTTTGGGGTTGAAACCCTCTGGCCTTGAGGTCCGAATGCCCCTGGTACATGGCCCAACCAGCCGTTTGGAGAGTGCATGTAATAGCCATGAACTCTTTAGCACTCCAAAATAGCACTCAAAACGATCCTGAATTCCTATCAACCTTGTACTTCCGACCAGGTGATTAACTAGTATGTTAGTATATTAAATTAAATTCTGGCAAGTATATTCATCAAAACACGCTCCTAAGGTAATTAATCAAAATAATTTATTGAGTCCTACCTGGAAATGAAATAATTATATAATTATATATTTTAGTAAGGTTAGGTATCTATTTGATCTAAAATTGGAGAGGTGCATTCTGAGAATTATTTTGATTATACGAGTAATAGTGAACAGATATTTATGATTGTTTTAGATGATGTAATTTATTTACATCATCTAAAACAATCATAAATACCAAAAATCAAGTTTGATGTAAATAAATTAATGAATGAAAAACTTATTAGGTATATAGGATATTGATCGATTATTATTATAAATTGTTTTGTAGTGAAGTGTAGGTACATTAAATGCATTATCATTGTGATTGCAATTAATATTGCAGTGATGGAAACCGGTTGCTACGACGCTTGTAATCTTTTTACTGACATTGCTTTGATGATTTATATCTTGCTTTTTTAATAAGTGATAATAATGAAAATATTTTCTTTAATTGTGCCTACCTGTATGCCATCTACCTTTTACCTACTGTAAATTAACTATTCGTATTCGGTGAAATATTTTGGATACCAAAATAAAGATGGCACCGTGTTAGTTTTCATATGCCCACTCTGCAGTGGAGTGGTGAGGAGCCTTAGCCCTGCGGCTAAGGCTCCTCTTACAGAGAAGGCATTCATGAGCATCGATCCTCACGCTTGCTCAAGGCGGGTTGGCAAAAAGAAGTGATTGTCCTTTAAACCGGACAAGAACTCACTTGTAAAATATCACACAACATTGATAAACAAACAAAACATCAACAGATCGATAATTGAATCATAATTTAAAGCTGAGCGTTAATATTGGAGGCTTACGTCATTGATGAGACATAATACCAACAGAACTGGCCTTGTCCTTCAATGTTCTTATCTAAACGTCTACTGAAATAATGTTGCCATCAACTGCTGTTTTATCAAGTTAAATCGATTAGGATCAATTGGCTGTCAAAAAAGTTTCGGAAGTATTTTTACTTTTGTAAATTATTTTACAGACAGAGGTCAACTTTTGTTTTATCAAGTTGTGTCGATTAGGATCAGTTGGTTTTCAAAAAAGTTTCAGTAGTTTTTTTTTTGTTTACAGTTAAGGTGGAAATGTAGGTTTCCACCCATAAAAGTTAATAACTTTTTTCAACATTTTCCTTCAGGCAGTGTGGTAAGAGGCTACAATGTTTTTATTTTACGTCCTACTTCTTTATAAAATACTAGCTGTGTCCGCGACGACGTTCGCGTGCATATTGGATTTAGTTGTTTCAGAGATTAGCCGGAATAAACAGACAGACAGAGAAAAAAAAATCCTTTTTTGTTATGTGCCGTTAAGAACCGTATATACTTTTGTAAACATTTAGTAAAAAGCTTTTATTTTGACTATCACAAAAAGACACTTCAATTTTATTTATTTTGTGCGTTACAAAATAAATAGTTACCTACGCGTGTGTGTGACGTACGAATGCCAAATTGTTCCCAAAAGGCAGGACATTTTTTGCTAGATTTTCTTCATGAAAAAACCAACCACAAAATGGACTAAAAAAACTGCCTGCCAACAAGGGCACCCAGTAAATCAATATTTGTTCTTACCACGACATTTTCCTACCGAATTGCTTAGAATCCCTGAATTAAGTTACGATAAATCTCTCCCTTCAATTGACTTTATCGAATCGTAAGAAATGTACTCAGTATCCTCTGTTTTCATTCCATTTCGAACCTTAATTGATTCAAACCTGTATTTCAGTAATTAGAACATTCTACAAAGAATTTCTTCATGTTACTTAAATCTAATTAAGCTCTCATAATTAATTCATGGGTAGTTGATTAAAATAAGGATCAAAAGAAACTTCAAACGTTATTTTATTACGTATGATGAGGAAAATTTAAGAGATGTGAGTAGGACGTGCCGTAGGTGCTATGTACGATGTATAATTATAAAGATGATTTTATATTAATATTCAAATTAGAAATGATATTTCCCTTTTTATAAAGGAGGGGCTTGTGGCTCAATAATAATAATATCAGGAAAAGCTACGCTTTTGCCGCAATTGGTCCGTGGATGGGTGACCATCTTTACATATCAAGACCATTCCGTGCCTCCGCTAGGCCCAGCTGTCATTCGTAGATCTTTGGCAGTCGTTACGGGTCGTTAGAAGCCCGAAAGTCTGACAACCAGTCTTACCAACGGACACCACCACCACCACCACGGGTCTTATTACCACATACATCTCATTACCCAGTAACTGGGTTGTGGAGGTCAGACAGGCAGACGCTTCGTGTAAAATACTGATATTCGTATTCGTTTAGACTGGAAGCCGACCCAAACATAGTTGGGAAAAGGCTAGGTAGATGATGACTTCCCTATATAAAGAAGCAGCAATTATTGCCCGCGGTTTCACTCGCATTCTAAAGAAAGTCTTAGATGTATGCAGATAAAAAGTATCCTATATTTCAATCCAATAGTGTACCTGTGTGCCAGTTTTTATCCAAATCTGTTCAGCCCTTAAAGCGTGATTGAGTAACAAACATACTAACTCACAAACAATTATATTAGTAGGATAGTAGAATCTTAATATTAATCTTTGAACTCAATAAATTCTCAAAGATAATTAAGAATTCTTAGCAACATGTAAATTAAGAAATCTTAGCTATACCTAATCTATAAAAATCGGATGTCTAGTACATTTCTATTACCTATTTTATATTCTGAGAAGGTAGAGCGCAGGATTACAACCTTGAGAAACAAATTAATGGAGGAAATGAAGCAGACCTACTTATAAATCTCAGTTCTATACAAGACTGGGTCTTGATTTTTTTAATGTTAGATAAGGTAGGGCGTCCACGAGCAACTTAGTTGCCCAGCAACTTTTTTGTCTCTGTCGCTGTCTCCTCGCCGAGATTGGTCCGTGGATGGGTGACCATCTTCACATACCAAGACCCCTCCGTGCCTCGGAAAGCACGTTAAGCCGTTGGTCCCGGCTGTCATTCGTGGATCTTTGAAAGTTATTACGGGTCGTCAGTAGCCCAAAAGTCTGACAACCAGTCTAAAGCCACCGGCACATTACTGTGTCGTGTTGTGTCGTGATGCGGGATACACCAATCAAACTAATCTGTCCGGGACTACAAGTCAAATCACTACGAGTTTTGATTGGCTAACATTGCGTCATAAGGCGTTACGACACGACACAACACAGTAATGTAGTAATGTGAATTCGGCTTTACCCAGCAACTGGGTTGTGGAGGTCAGATAGGCAGTCGCTCCATGTAAAATACTGGTATTCAGCTGCATCCGGTTAGACTGGAAGCCGACCCTAACATAGTTGGGAAAAGGCTAGGCAGATGATGACCTATACGAGTAAGTACGAAGTACAAAAGAACGTGTAACATCTATTAATGTTAGTAGGTCTAAAAAAACCTCATGTTTCATAATCCATCCAATCCATCCTTTAATATTAGAAAAATATCATCTGTACCACAACAGACCAGTTAGGTTTTCCCGAATATAATAAAAACAGCCTTTCCAGCTACCTACTCGTAGAAGAAATTTAATTGAAACTTGGCAAACGCCTAATCAAACCCCGCCAAGTTTTTGCCAAGGCGTCACACCAATTTTAGGCTACACTTGGACAAAAAAGTGTCAAAAACAGCCTCGTAATGGCCATGTTTTGACACAAAACCTATTGGCCTGCGGGAAATGAGATACTCGTATGTGTAGGCCAAGAACGTTTTCTTTTGTTGGCGTGTCGTGGTCTTAAAAATATGTGCTTTGGAATTTTCATTTTTATATTTAGCCGTGTCGTGTGTATCATTATTATGAGATCAATGGTGGCCCAGTGGTAATGGCCTCGACTTCCGAGTCGTAGGTAGTGGGTTCGAACCCAGACAGGCACGTTACTTTGTGCTAATAACATCATCATCACTGCTCTCAGAACAGTGAAGGAAAACATCGTGAAGAAACCTAGAGCCAAAAATTCGAAGACGTGATATCCACCATCCAGCACTGGGCCTGTGTATTGGATTACGGCCATCCCTCTCACAGAAAGGAGGCCTGTGTCCCAGCAATGGAAACTTTTTAGGATGATTATGTGTGTATATACTAGATATGTTGAAACTGTGTGTACTCCTCGTCACTTTTCCCTAAAGGTTCATTTGAAAACCAGCGTCAGACAGCATCTGTCTGGCATTAATGCTGAAATGAGCCTTTTTTGACGCAGCCGTGAGGCACACACTATTGTTGTTTGAAACCTTTTTATTTTTTTTTATTTTGTATTTCACGAACTGTGACCAAATAAACTTTTTTCTTTCTTCTTTCTGTATTATAATAATATTTAATTTGGGTCGTGAATAGGTGAAAGGAACTTTGTTTAATAAAAGGAATGCGGTGAAGAAGTGAACGACAAATACTTGCATTGTTGACTTGACTTGGTATTTAAATTCTTCATTCATAAACATAAAGAAATTAAGACTTTTCTTACAATACCAGCCTATTATTGTCCCACTGCAGGACAAACCTCTCCTCATATAGAGAAGGCAGGAGCATTGATCTAGCTGCGCACGCGGTTTCACCCGCATAAGTTTCGATCCCGTGGAACTATCGGCCAAATTTCATCTAAATCAGTTCAGTGGTTTAGGCGTGAAAAGGTAACATACAGACAGACAGACAGACAGACAGACAGAGTTACTTTCGAATTTATAATATTAGTATGGAGTATGGATTAACCACGGCTATTAACTACAGTATAAGTCTGACTGTCATTCGTAGATCTTTGACAGTTGTTACGGGGCGTCAGAAACCCGAGCGTCTGAGTCTTTGGTCAGCTGGACCCACCACCTGTCTTGCCAAGGGGTATCGTGTCACCCAGTTACTGGTTTGTGAAGGTCAAAAAGGCATTCGCTCCATTTAAAGTACTGTTATCCAGCTGTATCTGGTTAGACTGGACGCCGACCCCAACACAGTTGGGAAAAGGCAAAGCAGATTGTTTTTAGGGTTCCGTACCCAAAGGGTAAAAACGGGACCCTATTACTAAGACTTCGCTGTCTGTCCGTCCGTCTGTCTGTCACCAGGCTGTATCTCAAGAACCGCGATAGCTAGACAGTTGAAATTTTCACAAATTATGTATTTCTGTTGCCGTTATAACAACAAATACTAAAAACCAAATAAAATAAATATTTAAGGGGGGCTCCCATACAACAAACGCGATTTTTTTGCCCTTTTTTGCTCGATATCAATAATGGCAACAGGTAGGCACTTGAAATATTCACAAACTACTCAGTTATATTTTTATTTTAATAATAAATAATAAAATTAAAATTAATTAAAAATTTAAGGGGGGCTCCCATACAAAAAACGTGATTTTTTTATATATGTAGTTAATTATTATACGGTGGTACGGAACCCTTCGTGTGCAAATTCGACTCGCACTTGGCCGGTTTTTTAAAATAACTATGCGTGTTTTCTCACGATGTTTTCCTTTACCGATGTCCAAGATAAACTCAGAACGTACTTCACTCAAACCACCATAAATACCCTGTCGTTAAATAAAACACATCAACGTTACTTAAACACGATAAAATATTAATAAGTAATAACGTGGGACGACACTCGTTATATCGTTTGGCCAAGCACGATATTTATGGCCTGAAACATCGAGGCGTCCCCTTAATGGGTGGACGCCTGGAATAATCGAAATATTTATTATTCATATTCTATTTTTGGGAAAGACGGTTGACGTGTAGTTAGGGATTATTACCTTACCAAGAAATATGGGCTTCTATACGGATAGCTATAGGTAGAAACGGAGAAATAGAATATAAATAATTTTTAGTTGCAGTGGCTCTGTCTCCGCCGTTGCCGTTTTACGTGGATGTGACGCACATTTTGACCATTGGACATTTTGAGAATTGGACATTATGAGAATTGGACATTTTGGGTATTTGGACATTTTGACACCGTTGGACATTTTGAGAATTGGACATTTTGCCCCTGAATGCACCTTTTTGTCGTGTTTTTTTCTTTGCGTCATGTTTTTCTGAAAAGTGTTTTCTTTCTTTATTTCTAGTGTAAATTCAACTGTCCGTCAGTGGAAGCCAAAACATTGGCCTTAAAAAAACATTGTGAAATTCATCACAACCTTTATTTTGACAGTGTAGTATAAAATACCATGCTATTTTACACCAAAAACTAACTCATTGTGATGGATGACACGTTTTTAGTTACGTTGCCAAGTCATAATTGATTAGCAAAATTCGTCGAGTCTTGAGAGAGACTAGTAATTAGGTGCCTACCTATAGACAGTAAGTCACCCTAACATAATCAGCCTATTATGTTCCCACTGCTGGGACACAGGCCTTCTCTCGGTGAGAGGGAGTGGGCTGTAATCCACCACGCGGACCCAGTGCGGGTTGGCAGATGTCACATGTCTTCGAATTTTTTGGTTCTAGGTCATGCAGGTTTCCTCACGATGTTTTCCTACAGCGTTTTGAGAGCGATGATGAAATAATTTACACAAAATAATGTGTCTGTCTGGGTTCGAACCTACGACCTACAACTCGTAAGTCGTGTTCGTTACCACTTGGCCACCGCTGCTCCCACCCTCCTCAAGTCACCCTAGATTGTTTAAAAATAACAGTTTCATTTAATAAACTGCAGATTTGTAGATCATTTTCTATTTTGTTAGTACTTGTTGACAGGCCTACACGTCTGTCATCCCGTCCCTGTTAGCACTATAATTTGAACACATTGTAAAAGCCAAATATTTTTAAAAGAGTAACCATGGAGTTTCTTGCCAGCTTTTCTCCATAGGAAACGACCAATTGGAACCGTGCACCTAGCTTCTGACGTTTCACAAGTGCCCGTGTAGGTTTATGTGAAATAAAGTATTTTGATTTTAAATAAACATTAATCCTAACTAATATTATAAATGCGAAAGTAACTCTGTCTGTCTGTCTGTCTGTCTGTCTTTGCTTCACGCCTAAACTACTGAACCGATTTGTGTGAAATTTGGTACAGACATAGTTTGGAACTTGAGAAAGGACATAGGATAGTTTTTATTACAAAAAATAAAATAAAAAATAAAATTTATTCCGGACATACAGCGCCATCTATTGGTCAAGAGTCGGCATCAATTCAGTACTGAAAATTCATCGGAAAAATGTAAATAAATAGTAAAAAGGTATGAAAATATAATATAATACAACTTTTAGTACAAAGAAAATGCTCTAACGGAGTATAGATAATTCTATTAGTACTATATGTCGAGTTGGTGATCGCGCAATGGTGTCGATCGTTACACGAGTTCGGTTCATGTTATTGTTTTAATTCATCGGAAAAAAGTAAACAAATAGTAAAAAGGTATGAAAAAAATAATATCAATATAATAAAACTTTTAGTACAAAGAAAATGCCCGAACGGAGTATAGATAAATAATCCGAGTTGTCACTATGCTCAATAGATGGCGTTGGGATCGAAATAGATCGCGCTATGGTTTCGTTACACGCATTTGGTTGGGTTCCACATTTCATTTTTGAAGAGATCCCGCGAGATCGGGAACTATGTGGGTAAAACCAAAAATCTGCCGGAAGTCACTATTCCACGCGAACGAAGTCGCGGGCAAAAGCTAGTTGTTTCTTATAAAGTTGCCGACCTTATAAAAATTGGTTTGAGGGCAAGAGAATGACGATGAAGTTCTAAAATTTTTTAGCTTAACTTCATAATATTTGTCTAATCAAAAATCATTAACACGAGTTTTTCAAACAAAAAGTTCGTATAAGAGTATGGAAATATGTTGTAGGTACGTTGAGGTACTTTACCTAGCACTTTAAATATCAATACTTTAGCACTACCTTGTAAAAAAAAGTGTTTAAATAGTCATCATCCGTGTTTAATCAGTTGACATCACTGAAATCATGGGATCAAAACTATATACACGTAACTCATGCTTTCATCCCATGGAAACAAACTAGAGAACGCAGGTGGCGTTCTGTAGTGTCTGTCTACGCTCCTTACATACTCCTTTTGCTTCATTTACGTTTATAGCTGTGCTCATACATGCACGCCAGTTGCAACCAACAAAACTGTGAATGTAGGAAGCCATTTACGTGGTTCAACTCAAACTCATCTACCTAACCTTTTCCCTATCATCGTATCTTCCGCCTAGCCCTTTCGTCAAAATCATCCTAGCCTTCTCCAAAATACCTACTGCGCCTAACCTTTTCTGTATTTACGCCTAGTCTTTTTTAAATTTTCTTGATTGGCTTTCCGCCATCATCGGCCGCCTACCCTTTACTTTGTTTTTTTAGTTTGGCTGGATACGCCAGAATAATAATGACGTAGGTACGGCCAGCAACAAAAGTCGTATTACACTGTCGTTTTTCTTTTAAATCTTATTAAATTATTCAGCAAAAATACATGAAAAACCAGAACTGATATAAAATTTAAAGACTTCTTAGTTACTACATGAATGCTTCAGAGCAATGTATCGAATAATATTGTATCAATGTATATGATAATAATATGTAACAGTAACACTGTTAATGAAATTTTATTGCTGACCGTATCTGTACAAGATTTGATTTTTGTTAAAAATTGTCACCACCCATAATTCGAAACTGACCGCTGCAAGCGTAGCTTAATCACACGAGAGTATCGATCAACTGACGCAACTACATAATTATCTATCAACCTTATAACTACATAACATTAACATTACTGCAGCTTTAACTGGCCACGGGTCATTTAATAAACATCTCTTTGTCATAGGAATAACAGACAGTTCGCTGTGCAGAGCCTGCATGGAGGATGACAAGACAGCGGCACATGTGCTTCTAAGCTGCCCGGTGGTCGCCACGTACAGGGCAAAGTATTTCGGTAACCCAGGTACCCTACGTGAGACGGTCAGTGCCATCAAGGCGTTGCTGGCCTTCGTGGCGCATTGACGTGGAGTTGCGGACACCAGCCCGTATTACCTATTACCTAACTACATAACATGACATAACATCACGCCTGTAATCTCTAAAGGGAAAGGCAGAGGTGTACACCCAAGTTTCGCCTAGTTAGGTTTAAGTCGCAAGAAATAGGGGGCGAGCCTATTGCCATCAACGGGGCACAAAGCCGGACTCCGAGCTGCTACTGACAAATTACAAATGGTGAAACCCAAAACCACTTTGCCCGACCGGGAATCGAACCCAGGTCCTCATGCTCAGCAGTAGTGCTTGAACAAAGCAGACTGTATAATAATTAATGCAAATTTCATGAATATCAGTAGTGATATTGCCGGAGTCATCGATTCAATATTCAGTAATTACGATAACAAGACGAGTAGTTTGTCGTCATTGCTTAAATTAGTTTTGTACGTCACGTCAACGCAATATTGGCGCTTAGCAAATATGCGCATGAATGAGTGTTCAATCATGTTGTAATAATATGCGAGTTTGTGAGTTATAACATATAGTACAGTCAGTCTTAAAAATACATATACAGTACCCTCCAAAAGTTAGTTGACACTTCGACGTCAACTAACTTTTGGTCAAAAAAAAAGTCAAATCATTTATTTCAAATAGGCACACTAAAGGCACTTTTGAACGTCAAACATTATAATAAAACGAAATTGATTCTAGCCGCCTCTTCCAAAAGGTAGTTTTCGTATAGAGAAGAATGGGCAAGAAACTCCACCGTTACTCTTTTAAAATGTTTTACAAGGTTTTGTATACATTAATTATTTATAATTATACGTGAAGACGATGCATCTAGAATAAAATAGCATTTGGCGACTGAAATTCATGTATTTGACAACTAAAAGCCGGTTAAAAAATCAGGTAATCCCTTATCATAGGTAGTTTAATTAGTTAATAAAAACGCTGTAGTACGTTTAAACAGTTGAAACTTGAATTTTAAATCATAATGTGACATTCCTGTTACTGGGTAACACGATACTCCTTAGTAAGACTGGTTGTCAAACTTTTGGGCTTCTGACTACCCTTAATGACTGTCGAAGATCTACGTGTGACAGCAGACACAAGATGTACCTATAAGTACATACATCGATATGAATTAAACCAAAAATTCGAAGACATGTGACGTCTACCAACCCGCACTGGGCCCGCGTGGTGGATTACGGCCCACTCCCTCTCATAGAGAGGAGGCCTATGTCACAGCAGTGGGAACGTTATAGGCTGAAACAAAAAACAAAAAAAAATGGGCTGATTATGTATGTATGTAATGTTTGTTATATAAGTTGTATTAACGTAAAGCCACAAAATATATTACACATTCGGTGCTAATTATAGCTACACATTGATAAAAAATTATACAACAAAGATTGTAAAAATTTGTTTACCACGTAGTATAAAACGCACCCTGTGTTTTAAAATGAATTCTTGTCGATGCATACATCTTTTTGAGGCTGACTGTAAGATATTATATATAGGTCACTGGCTATCTGGTTCTTGGAAATAATAAATACTGCATCCCCTTACACCCATACGTGTAGTACATTAAATAACTCAATGACGTGGAAAACATTGTTTTCCTTGAACACGCTCCGTCAACGACAAAAGTTATCAAAAAATAGTAGAACCTTTTGTATTAAAATTCATTCAATATAGCTCTTTGATATTTTATACAACACAGAAATATCAAATAGGTAGGTAGTGATTTATAAAACATTTCTGAAAGTTTAGACCGATGTTAATTAAACGACTTATTATCGCCAACTGTAAGTTCAAAATCAAAATCAAAATATTTTTATTTCACATAAACCAACATGGGCACTTATGAAACGTCAGAAGCTAGGTGCACGGTTCTAATTGGTCGTTTCCTATGGAGAAGAACCGGCAAGAAACTCCATGGTTACTCTTTAAAAAAATAATTGGCTTTTACAATGTTTTCAAGTTACAGTAGGTATGGGAGGACAACGTAGGCCTGTCAACAAGTACATGTACTTGATACAATAAAAAATGGTCTACAGATCTAAAGTCTAGGTACAAGGCTTACAAATTCCTCACATTTACAAAATAAGAATGTAACAAAGTCCTCACATTTACGAAATAAGAATGTAAAGAAGTTACCATACAAACATAAAATCATGTTGAGAACAATAAATTAAAAAATATGAATATACTAATTTTTTATAACATATAACAATTAATGCTCGCATTGACTGGACAGGTCCAATCAAATAGAATAAACAATTTTATTTTATTTCGATAGAGGAATTTTGTAAGGGTTTTTATCTGTTTAAAATACCTTTATATAAACTTCACAGCCACATCGCACGCTTCAAGAAACTCAAATTCAAACCATTATTTTGGTACGAAACCTTCCTTTGGTACGAAACCTTCCTTTGACGTATTGACGAAAGTTTTGTACACAGAAATCCTCCTTTTTCAACACACATTCCTAATACCTCTGCAGTCACTTTTGTCACGTACAGATCGTAGTAAATTGCAGGGTGCGAACGAAGCTACCTGAGCTATTGTCTTCTTCCTATATTGCTCCACTGCGGTCTATTGTACTGAAATCTTTTCTCGAAGAGGACCACTCTTTGTACTCGTCATTAAAAGACCTTTGTAAGGACCAGTTCCTGAAAGTACAAACGGCTACTTTTGGCTAGAAAGCTATAGCTTTAATAAATATTATAGACATATAGACTTTCTAACTAAATGTTACTAATCACACTAATATTATAAAGGCGAAAGTTTGTGAGTGTGTGTGTTTATTTGTTTGTTACTTCTTCACGCTCAAACGGTTGGACCAATTTTGATAAAATTTTGTATGGAGATAGCTGACACCCTGGATTAACATATGGGCTAACTTTTAACCCGATATTCTCCCGGGATCGACATTTACGCGGCTGAAAACGCGGGGCGCAGCTAGTAACCCAATAAACTAAAGTGTGGGTTTTTCTATCTAGAATTTCTCAGTAGCAGCCTGAAGTTTTCTTTCTTTCTTTCTTTACTACTGGTACACATCTGCCTAATCCTTCGGGTAATAGATGCTTGATGTTATGTTATCACACTAATATTATAAAGGCGAAAGTTTGTTAGTGTGTTTCTATGGTTGTTACTTCTTCACGCACAAACGGCTGAACGGATATGGATGAAATTGGCACACAGTTTATAACCAGGATTAACACATAGGATACTTTTTATCCCGATGTTCCCACGGCTCGACGCTTATGCGGGTGAAATCGCGGGGCGCAGCGCAGCTAGTGCATACTAAATAGACAGGTGTGTCTAGGATAATGAGGTCATTATACCACTAACTGAAAAAACCAACGATAGATGTAGTTATTAGCATAATTAAATTCGGATATAATGACAAACACAGCACTACGATTTTAGTACCAATCCCAAGCGAAACGATATAAAAGTTATAACAAAATGTTTACTACCAATTTTGATATTTTACTAGTATCACTCAAATTACACACATTAAAAGTGATGTGTATATCGCTGAATATACTAATTGCGAGTGGTTAAATTGTAACAAGCTTTAAGGCGCGATTAGAAGCAAATTGTTGGGTAATTGACAAATAGCGCATCGCAGCAACAAATAAAGTTAAAAACAGACGCGTTTGATGTTAGTTGAATCGAATGACCAACAAAATAAAAGTAATTTTGCAATTGTGCAATTCAATTTTTCTTTTTTTTTTGCAATTTTGTGTTGGTTGTTTTCTCATGATAGTATTTTATTTTTATGAAACACTAGCAGCACCCCGCGGTTTCACTCGCATAAGTCTCAATCCTATGACAATACCAGGATAAAAAGTATCTTATGTGTTAATCCAGGGTATCAGCTACCACCATACTAAATTTTATCAAAATTGGTCCAGCTGTTTGTGCGTGAAGAAGTAACAAACACACACAAACTTTTGCATTTATAATATTAGTAGGATAGTGTGATGTGATTTTTGATTATGTCTTTTCTTTGAACATTATGACAATATATTTAATTTTTTCTGGCTTGTAATATGTTCCAATACTCCTAACTGTATGACAAAAAACTGAGCATTTTACGGTGTCCTACATATGGACAACGCCTTAAATCTATCTAATGTAACGAGGGCTAAAATATATTCATGAAAGTGCAAGCCTTAGAAGATCAGAAAACATTTATTTTCGATAAAATAAAAGCAATGGAGTATATTGACATCGTTGTGGATCTTCTGGAGCGTAAAGTAGTAACATTCATGACAGTGACTAGATAAATGGAAAGAGCATTCAGAAAAGGTTTTATTGCGTTGCCTATTTCATTTGGGTCTGTTGAATTTTGACTTTGATCACAGAAACGGTAATTTGATCGAAAAAAAAATGTTTTGCGTTTTATAAATAGCAAATACTTTTAGAGGGGCCCGTGGCTAAATAATAACAGCCGCACAGGTCGATCGATCAGGTTAAGCTACGCTTGCCGCGGTTGGTCTGTGGATGGGTGACCATCTTTACATACCGAGACCCCTCCGTCCCTCGGAAAGCACGTTAGCGGGATTGTCCGAAAGGGTTACCGCTACCCATGAACATAAAGCGAACACGCGCGAGCGGAAGGAACACGGGTGGGTTTTAGTCAGTACGAGTCTGACACTCCCTTCCGCTCCACATAAAGCGGGAGGAGTAATTTGATGATTTCCCATCCACAAAAAAAAAGGCAAGACCCAATACTGTTTCGTTCAAAGTGATATAATGAAAGTGTTTTTAAAACAAAATTGGCTACCCTTTGGTAGCCAATGCTCATTTTCAGACAGCCCCCAAAAACTACACTTCCTATAATTAAATCGAATAACCAAACATGCGAAGAGCTTACTCCACCAATCGTCACCAACCATACAACCCATTAACTTACCCTAAATGCTATGTAGACGTAATAGCTACTAGTAATATTTAGGTCAGATCCATCAGCTCGAACCAGCTATCGTGTCACAAGAGTTTGATTGATAACGTACCAAGATTCAACCGGATTTTTTTTATGTATTTTTTGAATTAAGGTGCAATGTCGCTGAGCTGGGAAGGTCGGGAGGTTATCCTGATTATGATGGTTTGAAAATAAGGATGAATGGAGCGATTTCGACCAATTATGTGGAGGGTTGGTTGCCGTGATTAATCTGATGAGTGTGCTTATTTTAAAAGTTTTTGTATTGTTAAGTCAAGTTAAAAAATCACTACAAAGTGAATAATAACTTTAGTTTCATTTTTTGCACGGGTATTTTTTGCCACCGACTTCCGAAATTAAAGTTATTTTTCACTTTGTAGTGTTTTTTTTTGGAAGACATGTGCTTTTCGGGTAATAAAGTATTTATTTTTCACTTTTTAGTTGTGGTATCTACTCTTCAAAAATTCGTATACCTTCTCTTGCTAGTAAACAGTGACAGGAAGTTATTATAACACCATCAACTTACACTCAGTGGAAAAAATATGTATTATTGAAGCTAACTCTAAAACCACTCACCAAAACAACAGCAATTATATCAGACAACCTATAATAGTAGGAATTATGAATACCCTTTCAAATAAAAGAAGAATTTTTCAAATAGCGGTTTATAAATGACGGAGTTCTGAGGTAAGAAACTTAAAAAAAAATACAACCGAATTGAGGACCTCGTCCTATTATTGAAGTCGATTAAAAAAAAATAGATCCATGTCATAAACTGAGTATGATAATCATACGCACTACCTGCCACAGTGGAGAATGGAGATCATATCCGCAAGAACATAGTATCATAGTAATGAGTGCTGTTATAACTATGTAGATACATTGTGTATAATGTTTGGAATAGTGCCAAATAGCGATGTAGAGACCATCGACATTCACTGTACATTAATCCTAATATTTCAACCCTTAATGATAAATCAAACTTCCCCTTAACTAGACACCATACATACCCCATTTTCCTATGACGTGGCACATTTCATGGCAAATTTTATGAGCGTGCATAAATCATAGTGAGACAGAAAGGTCGCAAGGTCGATAAACTCTTTTGTGAATACAATTCGGAAGCTTTTAGCAAAACTGTAGTGGTTAACAGGAAATAATTTAATGCGTGTGGCGTTGTTTAACATATCGTAACAAAATCGCCTGTATTCCAAGAATTTGCCCTTGGTTAGATTTTTACATCAGCAATCTAAGTGCTAATAGCCTTTTCACGTTGATAAAGCCTTGGGTCAAAAGTAATGGAGCATACGGTAGAATTTCAATAGCAAATCACTTCAAAGGTTGAGATTTGCCCCAACGTGAACATCCAACGCCTAAGGGCAATAACACAATATATTCCATTTTTCCAATTTATTCTGTTAGCTAAGAAGATTAAAAGAGGTTCTTATGGAATAAACCTTTTTAATTCATAATTTCAAAGCGTAATTCTATTAACACTAACTTTTCGTTTCTTACATTTTTGTTTTTGGTAAATTAAATCTGTTGTTAGAGGATATTTAAATACAGTTAGATAATTGTTTATTTTATTCATTCATTTTTATTTCAAACAAATACGTTTATTTACATCATTTAAAAAGCTAACAGTCTTAAAATAATAATATTTATATTTTAGAGGGTATTATATTTTTTTCTGTTTAATAAATTTCTTTGTTTATTAACTGTTTTGTTTTAGAAGTTTCAATTAACAAATAAATATTGTTTCTAATCCATTTTATTTATTTGTGTTTTGTTGATTTAAGGATTTAGGTATAGTCAGAATAATATTTAAGAAAAAATATAAATAATTTGGGTGTACTACAACACTCTCTGCCTCACCCTTTGTTTTATTTTTTCACTGAAACGGCTGAACAGATTTGGATTAAATTTGGCTCACAGATAGATCTTGACCTGGGTAAAGACATAGGCTACTTTCATCCTGTATCGCAGACGAAGTCGCGGGCAACAGCTAGTAATTAATAAAGAAATAACCCTTGCAAAGTTTCCAGGTGTTTTATGTAAATAAGTACAAAGAAAACAATACCAGTTTGGGCATTTTCCAAATGCTAGCGGTAGATCAACAATATGAACTAAGTCGTTGTGTAAACAACTACTTAATTATGAACTTTAAATTTAAACAAAAGCCGCTAATGACCAAACTTTGTTATGCAAAGACATTATTTAAATTTTAAATTTTAGCCTTTAATCGGCAGTTGCCTGACCGATATTCTTCTTAGAAAGTTGGAAGTAAAGATTTATATTTCTCTGTCTCTCATTTTTATTTTTTTAATTAAAAATGGCCGAAACTAACGTTCTCTCGGAGAAAGCGTCGATATTGTTCGAACGAGATAGATAGGAAAAAAATTTATATATTATTGTATAGACATACTTTTTTTTTACCGTATGTTGTCCCACTGCATGGCAAAGGTCTCCCTTTCTCCTTTCCACTCCTCTCTTTTCTTGAGCTAGTGTGGACCAATCCTGTCTGTAGGAGTCAAGCTCGTCTCCCCATAGTCTCCTGGGTTTGCCTCGTTTTCGCCTGACGTTCTATCTATACATAATTATAAATGAACGTCGCTTTTCATGTCTGTCTGTTTGACTGCTTAGTTCTTCTAAACTAAAAAATAAATTTCGATGCGGTTTCCACCATTATTTAAAGAATTTATTCCGGGAAGCTTATGTGTATTATACATCAATATTAAATTAAAGCAGTGCCCATAATCTCAGATAATTAAATTCCATCGCCACTTAATTAGTTATCTAATTTGGTAAAATGTATTTTGAGTTGATTTTTGAGGGAACATTTGTAACAAAAAGGGCCTAATAAGTTTTTGGTTGCAATGGAATTTGAACTTTGTTAAATATGACATTCAGTTTGTTGTTCCATACATTGAAAATTGTCTCAAATTCTTGGTTCTATAGATATAACACAGAAATATCGTTTTTTTGACATATCACCACATCAGAAGGTAACATTCTACCTTTGTGTCGCAGGGCAGGTCGCGGATAGTTTCTCATGAACAGTGTATTGACACAGGAAAAATTTAATGACCCTCCAATCAATTCAAATTCTAATGACATTTCTAATGACATTCTAATGACCGTGACTTTATTTTCAGGGTCAACTGTAACGAACGGGCTCACATGCGTAATACATAAATAAACACAATAATAATAATTATTATGTTGGCCAGCTGGATCAAGGGCTTGATTCAGAAAGCAGTACTTCTGGACACGGCTCGCATTGTCAGGAGGTTCCTCTCTCTGGAGCCCTGACCACCGGTAGCTTGGACCCTGTTCCCGATACCGGTGGGCTACTATTTTTTATATTTTTAAATGTTAAGCTATTGCATAGCTTTTATCTTGGGCTTTGAGCGCGGCGACCGAATGAAGAAATTCTGTAACGAAAATAAACCTAACACCCCCCACTCCGACCGCCACAGCGGTGCAGCGTTGAAAGCCGTGCATCGTCTAACGTCGTATCAGTTCGGCAGACTTCGGCACGGTGTTTGTGTGCGTGCGACTAGACGTATGCGTGTTTTGTTTTCTTATCGGTCACCACGCTAAAAAAGTGTAACTTGAATTAATATCAAAGAAAAAAAAATATTGCATAAATATTATAATTGCATAAGTTGATAAAAATGCTATGCAATAGCTTTACCGCGGCAGTCCCCGAGTGCCACACGTATTTTTTTTATATATTTTTTTTTATATTCTAATATTTAAAAATATAATTTATATGTATTTAGACGAATAAAGGAAATAATTATGTCAGCATTGTGATAAAAACAAATGCTCACTTTTAATACTCAATACTTTATTGAATTCCATATATGTATAACATAGATGGTATTATAAAGTAAATGATCAATATGGACCCTGTCGGGCACAGCGAAATTAGGAGAGAGGAAGAGGACTAAGTAGCAAATCAATATTAGTTTAAATTATAAATATTAGATGTGCTTAATTGGATGTATTATATTGATAGGTTTGTGTATATATGTATAGTATATTAATTATTTTATGTAAGTATTGGGTAAGAATAATGTAGGTAATTATTATGAAATTCTTAAAAATATTTTCATTATTATTAAGCACTGGGCCCGCGTGGTGGATTACGGCCCACTCCCTCTCACTGAGAGGAGGCCTGTGTCCCAGCAGTGGGAACATTATAGGCTGATTATTATGCTATGTTATTATTTATGTACAGTCAACAAAAGAGGTAAGTATGCAGGGTCGTCGGATATAGTTGAAGTTTAATAAGAAACCGATAGATGTTGTCGACTGATTAATTTGACAAATGAGCTGTTTGTTTTCTATAAATAAAATAAAATTTTATTCGAGAACATCCATCGGTTTCTTACTAAACTTGAATTATATCCGACGATCCTGCATACTTATCTCTATTGTTGACTGTAACTATTCATATTTTCATATCTACATATATATCTATACTAATAATAAATCTGAAGAGTTTGTTTGTTTGAACACACCAATCTCTGGAACTACCAGTCGGACTTGAAAAAAATACTTTTGGCTTTTGATAGCCTAATTCTCGTGGAAGGCTATAGGCTATATCACATTCACATCACGCTAGGACCCTTAGAAGCTGAGCAAAAAGAAAAAGTCTGCAAAAACGAAATAGGTAATAGCCGGGGGAGCAAGAAATTTTAGGCGAAGGAAGTCGCGGGTAGACGCTAGTTATTACATTATATCTGTTAAGTAAGCCATCTATTAGTACAGTACGCCGCACATCAGGTACCACTTTGACCTTGAGTTGGCCTAGCGTAGTACGGAGTTTCAATAGAATTAGAGGCCAGCACCCTAATTGCGTAACACACTATTAATCTAAATCTGAATCATTTTGAAGGATATTGCTAATCCATTACTTCTTATGTTCGAAAAATTTGTCTACTGTACAATGTAAACAACGCAATGAATGTTGTTGAACTGTCAAAATGAAACCCATTGCTACTGATAGCGTGTTACGCGATTAGCCCGCAGATTATACTAGCTCCCCAGCTAGATGGCCGGACGACATAAAGAAGGTGGCTGGGACGGACTGGATGGAGAAAGCGGAGGACAGGGTGTTTTGGCGCAGCCTGGGAGAGGTCTTTGTCCAGCAGTGGACTGCAATAGGCTGAGTTGATTATACTGGCTTTGTAACCCCTAACGTTCAGCCTACTGTACCTTGACCGCTGACAAAATAAATTGTAGACGTGACAGAGATAAAGAACTGTTTTAATTAAAATCAAATTACGCAAGACACTTAAAGCAATTTATAAGAACCGTTTTCCTCGTACAAAAAAGAGAGCTCAAGACATACTGGATTAACATGGTAAGTATACTAGCG
This sequence comes from Hydraecia micacea, assembly GCA_914767645.1. NCBI lineage: Eukaryota > Metazoa > Arthropoda > Insecta > Lepidoptera > Noctuidae > Hydraecia > Hydraecia micacea. The sequence continues at coordinate 7,019,420 of OU611798.1, forward strand.
CCTAATACAATTTGGTCCTTAGATACTGGCCGACGGTTATCACAATGCTTTGTGGGAACCCCTCTAAATAGATAACCTTTACGTCTTTATTGTAGCTACTATTGCTTTTATTACAAAGCATGGGGTTTGCTAAGCCTTAAATTCCTATTGTTAGCTGTTTTTGTTTTGATGAGAAAAACAATCTAGATACGTGTACAATGTAGGTACCAACATGAGATAAGCAAGAAGAGTACTTACCTATAATTGTTGCACATAGCATGGCCTAATCAGCCTTTAATGTTCCCACTGCTGGGACACAGGCCTCCTCTCTGTGAGAAGGAGTGGGCCGTAATCCACCACGCGGGGTCGGTGCGGGTTAGTAGATGACACATGTCTTATAATTTTTAGTTCTAGGACATTCTGAGAATCTGAGCAGTGGTAATTGCGTAACACACTATCAGTAGCAATGGGTTTCATTTTGACAGTTCAACAACATTCATTGCGTTAGTCTTTGGTCAACTGGACCCACTCGGACTCTCGAACTGGACCCGCGGGCCCAGTCGACTCAATCAAATTTTGAATAGGTCGACTGGACCCACTGCCCAATTTCATCATTAGTACAGTCAAGGAGTACTCGTAAAGCCGAATATTTGAGCCGACAAATTTTTCGATCATATGAAGCAATGGATTAGCTTTATCTTTCAAAATGATTCAGATTCTGATTAATAGTGTTACGCAATTTATTTTCTTTCTTTCTTTTCTTTATGATGAATAGGGGCGAGCCTATTGCCATCAACCGGGCACAAATCCAGACTACGGGATATTTATTAGCATCACGAATTCTTTACAGACAAATAAATAATCTTTCAATTTTCTTTCGTAGGCCATTAGTTTCCAGTTTCAAAAAGTTTTGACTTCACCGTTTAGGGACTGTCTGACCTCGAAACGTTATTTCTTTATTCATTAAGTCGGCTAGCTCGTAACATTATTATTAAATACACTTTACATAACTTATTTCACGGTGCGGTAATACTGCCATTTTTCGTCACGCAATATATGGAAATACGCCATGATTTGCATAGGGATTAAGGGCCATGTTTTTTTTTTGTTAAACATAGAGAAGAAAAAAATTTTTTTTATTTAATATTCAGAGTTTTTTTTTACAAGCGTCTACTCGGCATAGCCCAAAGAATTACCAAAGTGGCGGACAGGACACAATTTGCTGCGAGATCCGCAGGAGAACCAAGGTAACCGACATAGCCCGAAGAATTGCCAAACTTAAGTGGCAGTGGGCAGGACACATTGCTCGCAGAACTGTTGGCCATTGGGGCCGAAAGTTTCTGTAGTGACGACCGCGTACCGGAAGAAGTAGCATTGGAATTCCTCTAACAAGGTGGACCTATGACCTTGTGAAGGCCGCAGGAATCCGCTGGATGCGAGCAGTACAGAACTGGTTTAAGTGGCGAAGAGGCTGTGCTTGGGGGAGGCCTATGTCCAACAGTGGACTTCATTCGGCTGAAATGATGATGACACTGATGATTTACTATTTTGCGTGATTTTCAACGAAACTTGAAAAACTTTAAAGGGGATAGCTTGCTGGTATTTCAGTAAAAGTCAGCTTATTCTGCCAAAAAAGCCTTGGTATCCTTTCATTTCTGTCAAAGCTGTTGGTAGGAGTACCAAAAACCACAGCATGAATCACAATCTGAATAATTTTAAAGGAATCTAAGGAGCTAATCCATTGATTTATATGTTCGAAAAATTTGTCTGCTCAACAACGTAAATAACGCAATGTATGTTGTTGAACTGTCAAAATGAAAGACATTGCTACTGATAGTGTGTTACGCAATGACACCGCCGTGCCTATTACATAAAATATATATAATTATAAATACCGTGTTGTAAATAAATAATAAAATAAAGCAACTGAATTCCTAACTGACATGACCCGAATAATATTTTTTTACATTCCACTCAATTAGCAGAGCCGTTATTTCAGGTCACCTGTCATGGCGTTCTCGGATCACGGCCAAAATATTCCTTAACTAATGAAATTCCGAGCAAACTAACGATGCTTTTAAATAGTTTTCTTTGTAGGTAACTGTAGCGCGTTTAGCTAAATACATAGCATAAGGCTACATAGCATCAGTCTAAAATGCTCCTACTGCTGGGACATTGGCCTCCTCTTTATGAGAGTGGGTCATAAACCACCACGCGGGCCCAGTGCGGATTGGCGGATGTCACATGTCTCCGAATTTTTGGTTTCGTCACGATGTTTTCCTTCACCGTTTTGAGAGTAGTAGTGATGAAATACTTTAGTAGTTAATACTTTAGTAAGTGTACGTGTCAAGGTTCAAAGTGAACATAACAGAATAGCACTTGTTTTCTATTCAATTATGTTATGTTTCAATAAAATTAAGTTTGAGTTTGGCATACTCTACGTACAAAACTTGTACTCGTAAACTCGTACTTGCAATCCATACTCAAACTCAGAACTCAAAGTATTTATTTCAACGAAACCATTTACAGGCACTTTTGAATTTTCAAGAAGTCGGTCAGTCAGAAGGATGTAGCTAGTTGTCCATTCCAAAGCGTGGTAGAATCCTATGGAGAAGAACGGGCAAGAAACTCCATGGACTCTTTTAAATCCAAAAATTAAATATTTTAGTAAGAAATATTGGCTACAAAACTAAATTAATGCTTAAATATGTAACTTTGCGGCTGTTAGCATTCAATTAAATTATTTTTCATAATGTTTTAACCATAAAAAACATAAATCAACGTATCATAATAACATTTTTGTAGATTACGATTTATATCACAATCAGTTTAAGCCTACAAATAGGATCAAAAGATAAAACGATAAGAAAATATGTCAAAAACGGTACTTTTTTTAACAAAAGCCGATAAATAAATCCCACTTGATATTAAATTAATCAGTATCAAAATCAGCTGTTTGACAAATTACAAGATGAATAAACCGATCAAGAGCGAGTCGGACTCACGCACCCAGGGTTCCGTACAAATTTGTAGGTATGTAAATAGTTAAACACGGTTTTTTTTTTAAATGTAACTACACGGTTTTTGGATATTTTCCTTTATTTGTGTAGCAACATACCTTGATTTTTGCCAAATTTCTTAATTCTAGGTCAACGGGAAGTACCCTATAGGCCCTGTACATTTTTATTCCCTTGAGAGTGTCGAAATATACGTTTTTTTGCGGCATAAACGGCCGTATCTTTTTTTTACGTTAACTTAAAAGTTTGATTTAACACAGTTTCGTGGGACCACAGACCTGAGTATATGGTTTTAATTTCAACTCGATACCTCCACGCGTTCCCGAGATAAAGGGTCCTGACAGACAGACAGACGGACGGACGGACAACAAAGTGATCCTATAAGGGTTCCGTTTTTTCCTTTTGAGGTAAGGAACTCTAAAAATAATGAAATTAATGGTAATTTATTCAATGTTTTTTACCAATCCACTTAGTAATACGAATTAATGATTTATTAATGTTATTATTACGACTATTCTTGCTTGATTATAAAAACAAACAATGATGGAGATTTATTTTTTGTCAAGAGTAGGTATAATTTTGTTTGATCGGTTTTTTTAGAACGTTAAGCTACGGATTAAGATAATAATTATGATTAGTGACTGGATTTTGAATTCCTTTTAATTAGTATGTATGTGCTTAAAATAGGTGGCACGAGTCACGATAACTAACAGTAGGTAGTTAGGGTCCGTTCATACAGACCGGCTCGGAGAGGAGAGCAGAGTTATTATCACGTTTAGAACAGAGTTTTGAATCATTGTAATAAGGTTTATTTATACATGTTAGTTCTTTTATTATTGAGAATGCATGCGTGTGAATTAATAAGAGGATCCGACCGGCTGACTTTGATGACGTACTCTTCCGCGCTCGCGCAGCTGAATGGCTCCGTTTGCATGCTCTTTCACGCTCATGCTGCCGACCGGCTCCGATTGCGTCTTCTCTCGCTCCGCGACCCGCATGAACTGGTGGTATACCGCCCTTGTAGAGCACCCGCTCGGCTGCGAGCGCATCCGTCTGGCTCCGAGTGCATCCGCTCAAAAACAGTGGTCTTCCAGCCGGTCTATGTGAAACGGCTGTCGGCTCCGGCCAGTTCCAACCGTATAACTCGCGCCGGTCTGTGTGAAAAGAAGAGCGCCGGCCGACGCTCTCCGAACCGGTCTGTGTGAACGGACCCTTACAGTTAGCAACGAAAGTCAATGAACATTTCAGTTTTCGATGATTGATGATTAATGTTACATTATCTTACTATCCTACTAATATTATAAATGCGAAAGTTTGATGGATGGATGGATGGATGTTACTCTTAGGTACATACAAGGAAGTACTTTTAAGACCATGGCATAAATGGTAGGTAGGTATGAGATTACATTGCACAAACATTTTGTACTATGCTCGATGTATTGTAGTTACTGCGAATAACAATGAACAATGAATTCCGTCTACCTCTATGTCAATAGCGTGAAGGATGACAGCATAGAGCTTTGTAGTTCTATTGTTAAAACGCAACATGAATATTCATTCTATACGATGATTTAATAACTATTAGAACTCCAGCTTTTTCCAGGTACAGGATTCCAGGGACAGAATCTGCCTAGCCTTTTCCCAACTATGTTGGGGTCCGTTTCCAGTCTAACGGAATGCTGCTATAACAATTACAGTACTGAATAACAGTATTATTTTCTTTATTTCGTTATTTACATATAAATTATATTTTTAAATATATAAAACATAGTAGCTCACCGGTATCGGGATCAGGGTCCAAGCTACCGGCGGTCAGGGCTCCAGAGAGAGGAACCTCCTAACAAAGCGGGCCGTGTCCAGATGTACCGCTTTCTGAATCAAGCCCTTGATCCAGCTGCCTAACGAGAGCCTCCTTAGGTTTTGGTCGAGGCTCTTGGCTATCAATCCATTGGCTGTAACGACTATCGGCACAATGATTGCTGAGTCAACATCCCACATGTCGACAACCTCGCGAGCCAAGTCAAGATACTTGATTTGTTTATCTTTCTCGGCTTTCAAGAGGTTCTCATCATGCGGGACGGTTATGTCAACAATCATTGCGCGCCGCTGTTATTATTATACAGTATTATTGTTCCTTTATTCGTCTATATACATATAAATTATATTTTTAAATATTAGAATATTAAAAAAAAATATAAAAACATTTAAAAATATAAAAAATAGTAGCCCACCGGTATCGGGAACAGGGTCCAAGCTACCGGTGGTCAGGGCCCCAGAGAGAGGAACCTCCTGACAATGCGAGCCGTGTCCAGAAGTACTGCTTTCTGAATCAAGCCCTTGATCCAGCTGGCCAACGAGAGCCTCCTCAGGTGTTGGTCGAGGCTCTTGGCTATCAATCCATTGGCTGTAACGACTATTGGCACAATGATTGCTGAGTCAACATCCCACATGTCGACAACCTCGCGAACCAAGTCAAGATACTTGATTTGTTTATCTTTCTCGGCTTTCACGAGGTTTTCATCATGCGGGATGGTTATGTCAACAATCATTGCGCGCCTCTCTAATCGATCCATCACCACTATATCAGGCTTATTGGCAACAATAGTCCTGTCAGTGATGATGGATCGATCCCAGTACAATATGATATTTCCATTTTCGAGAACTGGGTCGGGCACATACCTATAGTACGGCACCTCCGATTCCACAAGGCTGTATTTCAGAGCAAGTTGCTGATGGATTATCCTGGCTAGAAGGTTGTGTCTATGCAAGTACTCCCCGTTAGCTAGACGAGAACACCCGGAGATAATATGCCTGATTGATTCTCCCGGCCGGTGGCATGCCCGACAGATGTCAACCGTGCCGTCTTTCACAATAAATCTCCGGTAATTGTTCGTCATTATAACTTCGTCCATAATTGCACAGACAAAACCTTCGGTTTCTCCAAAAAGATCACCGAAACGCAGCCAGGCTACGGACGCTAGTAAATCTACATCGGGTCCATGTAGGGCCCGGAAAAAGCGTCCGTGAAGCTCCTTACTCTGCCATACCTCCATGCGATCATTAGTGTCAAGCACTACTGGTTTGCGCCAGTTCTCTTTACCTAAGGAGAGCGGGGTGAGGCCATTGTCCACCACGACTACATCTCGGTGCATCCCCACGTCGGTTTCAAGGAAATATTCCCTGAGACTGCATATCTCGCGATTGTGGAGAGTCTTAGCGTTTAAAAACCCTCGACCTCCACACTTTCGCGGAATATACAGCCTCATTACCGATGACCGTGGGTGATGCATTCAATTTGCAGTCAGCAGCGTACGGACCTTCCTATCCAGGGCGTCGAGTTCGGTCTGAGTCCATTTGAGTATGCCAAAAGAGTACATCAAAACCGGCATGACCCAATCGTTGAAGGCACGCACCTTGTTTCCGCCTGAAAGAAGACTATTAAATACTTTTTTCAGGCGACCAAAGAAGCGCTCCTTCAACGATTGCTTCATGTCAGTAACATTGATGCCCAACGCTTCTGACATATTATTATTATTACAGTAAAAAAGATAAGTACCAATACAATTATGTCGAAAATTATCTAAGATAATATATTATTCAAGGCTCGTTGGTTTGATGATGAGCAAAGTAATTTAGCGAAGCGCTATCAGAGAGACGTGATGACAGGCCGAAACAAGACAACCGTTTTACTAATCAATTATTATCATGACAACTAGAAGACACACTACATGAGAGAACCAATAATATTGCAATTTTATATGTTATGGCGTAATCACAACGAATTCGATTGCCTATGGAATTCGGGCAAACGACAGGTGTAAATGAACGGGGTCAAGTACGCCCGTCTTCGGAAAATCTAGACCAGCATCATCTTCCAGTGCAATGACCATTGTAATTAATGAGTAGGGTGCCCGAATTCGAGTAGTGTTTCGAGCACCCGAAAACAGGCTAACGACTTACCCCCTCACTAATAAACGTATTATATCAAATGAATAGGTAGTTACACACCAATTTCTCTCTTTCAGTCGTCAGTAATTTGACTTTCGAAAGAAGAGAAAACGTTGTGTAACTATACAGACGCTATACAACGTTTATTAGTAAAGGGGTAAGTATAATTGCGCCTTGGAAGGCAAACAAGCTGACTTTACTAGATATTCGGTACCCTAAGTTGTCCCCACCACCTATGTAAATCTGCAATGCCAAAGGATGCGTAACTATCCCAGAGGCAAGGCTGGCATAACTCATGTGCCAATATATTTAGGTAGGTAGGTACTATTACTATTGTAAAAGAACTACGAAATCATAATAATGAAAGAAAAACTATATCAATAAGATAAACGTGAAAATATTATTTGCACAGCTATGTAAATAATTTCATTGACGACTATTGAACTACTTTATCATGACGTAATATCATAGTGATGATCATGCTAAAGAATTGTGATTTAGTTATTTGCAATGAAAATGCCACAAAAATTGCCAGCTACACGCTCGGTCAGTCTTAGTTACTAAGTTTTGAAGCGGGATCTAAATCATTCATGTTTGTTACGCAAGAATCTTTGTTAGAAACTTTTTCTTTCGACTCCTAATTTATCGTTCATCCCAACTTTTGTTTGGTCAAAATGGAATCTGAGGTTTTGAGGACATTGCAGTTGAAGTCTCATCGTTCGTGTCGGATTGCCGTCCCATCGGACTATGAGAGTGATAAGAGGGAGCGCACCTGTGTCTGCGTCTGCGCGTACACTTGTGCACTATAAGATCTCCCGCGCCGAAGGCTAGTCTCTGTTGAGATTGGCCGCCGGTAGCCGAAATACGGTCTGGAGGGCTAAAGTTGACTTCATCTTAAGCCCTCCAGACCGTATAAAGTTACTATAAAGACTTCTTTATAGTAACAAATAGTTACTCGGCTTAAAATGTGAGAAAATGTTGCAAAAAATTGTAGATTTTTAAAGCTTCTTTACGCAAAATTTATTGAACATAAGATTAGAATTTCAAAAACTCAGGAAGCCAGATGTCATGCCCCGCTGCTTAATGTGATGATGTATAATGCATGATAAGAAAAACTAGCTAGCCAGGGTCAAATAACAAAAGCAAAAAGACGGCGAACACAGTACATGAAGTCTCTTCCAAACTTGCATACAGACAAAAACTACCAAAGCCCAACTGCTTGAATACTGAAGTGACTGTTCGTTTGTGCAAATACGCGTACTTATTTTTTTTGCCCACGTTTCATCCTAAAGTTTATTTTATTCGTTACTGAATATTCAAATGTACTAGCTGTAAGTTTTCAACTTGTAGTAGGTACTTTTGAATATGCAGTAACTTTATGTAGAAGATGGCCAAATACAAGTTTACACTTAAATACAAAAATGTACGAACCGAAGAATCAAACTTAGTGTTTAAAAGATTTAACAAACATAAAAAAAGTTATAGTCAAATAGTTCGTGTAAGTACTCAGTGTGATACATAATAGGAACGAATAAAATCATTGAGTTAAAAACAAACGAAGTTTCTCGTGCATCTACGGCCCACTTATAAGCTACACTGGAAAAGGAGTACATATTCCTTTTGCTTCATCCACATTCATGAATCTCGTCAAACACGCGCGCCATTGCAAACTATATCAGTCATATTTGTACTACGTATTTTCTATTCTCGTATTGTGCATCGTCAAAACAATATGCTAATGACACTCGACGTAGACACTGTCATATCATACCGTATCGGATTGCATAACCATTTCCTTTACTAGCTTATGACCGCTTCCTCCTTAACTTTGACCTTGTTTGTTTGATAATGCATGGCCGTACTATTTTATGATGTTTACACAATGCTTTGGTAGAAACTCCAGAGTTCCATGTTTGTTTGTCCACTTCACCATATTTATTGCCGAATGCTTGTTTACGACATTGAATTCCAAGTGAAATTTATTATTGAAAATTGACCACTGTTAGCAGCTCTAGCTATAAATTGTTACGATTCTCCTTGTGTTTCTTTCTAGTAATGAACATTATTCCATCTAAAACATTTTCCCAATTTATAAAAGGAATTTATAATGTTTTAATCAATCAAAAAACTCGCAAGAAAGATGTTCTTACTTTTATTTGTAAAAATAATCTGATATATGTAATCGTAAAATAATACCAAACATTAAAAGTCCATGTTCCAAAACATTTAATGCCGGCTAACAATCAGCTGATTCGCAAATACTTCACGTTTGAATCATCATACAAACATTTATTGAACAAATGACAATCGAGAATTTTTACATTCCTTATCGGTTTCCTGAAGCAGCTGTAGCGTTAGGCATATCATTTATAATATTGTTGGAATTATGTTGCTTTGAACTATGTTGATTATATCCGTATCCGTATTGTGTATTGAATATATATAAAGAGAGTTTATAAATTTAATTATTACATCTATAACCTTCATTATTGTTATCATTGTGTCCCTTAAATAGATGTGGACCAGTTATTTTGTCTTCAATAATGACATGACATTTGTCTGGTCCTTCGGTACTCAATAATAATTCGCATCTGTATAGTTTTGGTTGAGGAAAATTACTAAGGCGAATATGACACAATTATGTACATATCTTCCATCTTTAACAAAAAACATACACGTGTTTGACGGTTACATACTCATTGAGACTCACATGCGTCAAAGGTTACCAGAAGTGTTTATAAATTCAAATATCGTAAGTCTTTTATCAGTCCAAACCTAAAGGTTCGTCCTTTAATATTCAGGCCAGCTTTTGCTAGAATTGGGTACAAGAAATGCCCACTTGTTGAATAAAATAGTGTTGCTCATACGACAAGCCTATCTAATATGACCAAAGGACCAGAGCTAAACTGAGCGAGATGGACTGAATAATAAATAACTACACTACATTTCTACTTAGGGATTACAGTTAATAATGATTAAAGGCGCTGTAGTAATGGAAGATCAAAGAAAATAAACTACTGAGTTGCGTCACAGATCACGAAAGAGTATGTATAAAGAGAATGATATATTTTTGGACGTACTCTGACAGAAAATGTGTAACTATTTGAGAAAATTAGTATTCATACATTTCCATACTCTAGTTTATACGACGCTTTATGAAATTCATCATCTGCCTAGCCTTTTACCAACTATGTTGGGGTCAGCTCCCAGTCTAACCGGATGAAGCTGAATACTAGTAGTTTACATAGAGCGACTGCCTATATTATGACCTCCACAACCCAGTTACTAGGTAATACGATACCCCTTGGTAAGACTAGTTGTCAGATATTCGGGCTTTTGACGAACCGTAACGACTGTCAAAGATCGGGAGTGACAGCCGGGACCCACGGTATATGAAGATGGTCACCCACCCACCGATTAACAACGGCAAGCGTAGCTTAACCTGATCGATCGACCCGTGTGTTATTACTTAGTGATGAGCCCCTTTATGAGACTAATCATATTAATTATGTTTGGTGATGAATACTGAATGAATTTGTTGACTGTGTGATTTCGATAATTGGAATTGTAGATAATTAGTGTCAAACTTTAATCACAACCAAATTCAGGCTGCAAATGAGGCACAAAGTGTCAACTAGTGATTAATTATCGTATCGGATAGATTTTAAATTGGTATAGGCTTAATGAGTAATACCGAATTACCGACAGACAACGCCCGGGATTGAATGAGAGAATCAGAAAAACAAAAATGAGAGAGATTAATTAAAGCGTTTAGTAATGTTGACTTTAAAGGGTGGATCACGCATACAATAAAGAATACTCAGAATCCTTATGAAGAGCCTAAACAGTTTTAAAGGAAGACGATACTTATTATTTTGACGATAGAAACTATATCTATACAAATACTTAAATAAAAATTTAAGTGTCTGTTCGAAATGTCAAAATAATAGCTTTTTACTAAATGTCTATGAAATTAATACGGTACTAACAATTTTTTTTATTTTTAATCATCGAACCGGCTGGACTGATTTTGAAGGAACTTTCACTGGCTGATAGCTGATGCTATAAGAAGTATCATAGGCTACTTTTGTCACGGTAGCACGTTCCCGTGGGATAATTTCCCACATCCACGCGGGCGATGCCGCAGGCAGAAGCTAGCTAAAACATATATGATTATTATAAAATCGCCGAAAACAACGACAGGAAATCATTAGACGTTATCAATTTCGTCCAAGAATGTAGATAAAATTATCAACAAATAGTTCACATGGCATTGACATTGTCCTTCAGAAAGGTAAAACTATTCACATAAACTATACCATTGCCTATAGACCTTCACCTCTTTGTATGACATCCGTTAGCATTGTATTTTATACGTTGTATCGACGTACCTTACTATGGTCATCATATAGTGCATCAATAACTGTTATGGCATGCTTTATTTGATTTGTAATGTGAACAATAATACTTCTAGATACAATACAACCGAATTCTTTCGTGAGAATTGGACTGAGATTATATTTTCTTTCATCGGGATCCATAAAATAATTTCTGCAGAATTTTGTTGCTTCCCTCTGCTTTCAACATCGCAGAATTTGTTTTTAAGGGGAGTTTCCTTAGTTAGTTTAATGGACAAGACCATAGTTCGTATAAATACTGAGAATTTCAAACTTGTACCTACTACGTTTCATTGAAATATTCGAAGTATGATCTACTCACCATTTATTAAAGAGTAGGATTTCATCGATGCAGCTAACTCTCTTACTGGAATATGGGGCTATTCTGCAAAGTTCCCGTCAAACCTCACTCAACTGACTGCTCACAGTTTGACAGCGAATTCATTTGTGTTTTAAAACCAAATCATCATTGATTCAAATACCGTTACCGTTCGAATTCCGAAGTGCTCTTTGGCAGTTTATTCCAGAACATTGCGTTGTGGTGCGACGGAAATCAAACCATTTCCTACATAAAATACGAATTTAATCTGCGTATTATCCAGTGAAACATTAGAATTATATTAATTAACAAGTGACGCTTGTAATGTTATCGGATTAATAAGCTTCAGTAGTCGCGATCATGTTAGTGGCATATCGGGTAGATAGCGTTTTGTGATAAGGCAGTACATGCGGTATATTACCAGCATTCGATATATGAGAGTCTTTATTTTTCACTTTTCGCTCCTTTGATTCGCTGTGTCTCTATAGGGCGAGTGTGTTTTGTTTTTTTAGAGAATTATGCCTCGAGATTCACGCACGACATGTCTAGCGATATCTAGCGACATGTTGCAGGACAATTATCTCCTATTGAATACGAGGCTTTTGACAAGTTATCGTAACAACTGTGCATTCTTTTTACTGATCGTAGATTGTTTTTTTATAAATCTAATCTGTAAATCCCCTTAACCGTCTTTTATGACACTGGCCAATGATTGTGTTTGAGTAAGCAAGTCCACTTTGATTGCATAACAATATTGATTGACGACGTTAATTCAAGTACCTAGAGTATGCCACACTAGCATGGAGACTGATTGCTATTATTACAAATTAGCTGTAATCACTACTAATATGATTGCTAATTTGTTAACTACTTGACGGTATCCTCTAGTTAATATGTACCGTATGTATAGAATATCTACCGCAACGTTTTAGTAAGGGAAACTGTAATAAAAATCTTTAAAACAGACTTAAGACTTAAAATTATGTGTAAGTCACTTTTAAGAACACCTAATTTTATTTTTATTTGCCTAAAATGTCTCGAGGTCTCGAGTATTGAGATCATACAGAGAAGGAATGAGATTTATGGTGATTAAGCTAAATAAATAAAGATTTAAGGGATTTTTGTAGACACATGCGACGATATCAATCCCATCGTACTTTTACAAATAACAACTAATCTTAGTCACACAAACTTAACTAAATCTAATTATATTATGTATTAAAAAAGTATATCTATATAGTATATATAATTCAAAGTCCTGACTGACTGATAAATCAACGCACAGCCTAAACCGCTGGTCCTAGAGACATGAAATTTGGAGGGTGTGTTCTATGTGAAAAGTAGGTATCCACTAAGAAAGGGTTTTTCGAAATTCCACCCCTAGGAGGGTGAATGGGGAAAGGGTGAAATTTCACGCGGACGAAGTCGCGCGCAGAAGCTAGTTATAATATTTTTGCTGCTCCAGAAGTAGGCTTATCTAAAATACCACGGAACATTTCTTTTTTTAGAATATCGGACACATTCCACCAACACAAGCTGTGCATCCTCTATTTAACCACACACCTCACAGTTAGGATTGCTCATCATCATCATCATTTCAGCCGAAAGACGTCCACTGCTGGACATAGGCCTCCCCCAAGCACCTCCACTTCGACCAGTTCTGTGCTTCTCGCATCCAACGGGTTCCTGCGGCCTTCACAAGGTCGTCGGTCACTCCAGAATCTTTCGGATTGCTCAATAATGAAGTAATAAGTAACTCAAATGTATGTATATGATTATAATAGACACTGTTAAAGGCAAGCCCAACATAGGTATTTGGAAACGGCTGAAATCAACAAGAATGAGTCAACGAAATGTCTTAAAATAAAAGCAAATAGAAAATGTATTAGGGGAATAAAATCAAACATTTCTTCGATTCGAACTGTCAGAATATGACTTATGTTATCTATCTATCCGATCGTGTCCACGTAGCGCCGATTGAAAGCCGATAGTGACAGACATAATGATAATCGTTTGTATGTTGTTCTACAAGCAAGAGTATTCGGCCAGCCTTTTTATTATTCGATTCGAATTCGTTTTAAATACTTTTGACAGCTGTCAAACTGTCTTCTATATGACGGCGTTTTAGTGTTGGTTTAGGGAAATGATCGATTAAGCTAATTCTTTGTAAATATGGAAAGACTGACGCAATATTTCTTCATTTCGATAAAATCAGATATAAAATGTGTTCTTTGATATACTATGACGGTAAGTTATACTGAATAGGACATATGAATAAGTAGTTGAGTCTCTTCTGGAATATAAATGAGGAGATATTATCTCATTAGCTCTTTTCATACCGCTGTTTCCTTTCACAGAAACGCTTTAGTTCTAAGAAATTTTCAATGAAAGCAAAGGAAGAAATTTCAAATCACATTTCACTTCAGAATATGTACACTTCTGTGTTTTTTTTTTCAGTTATTTAAGCTAGTTAATAAGTGCGAATATTGCGTGTTTCATTGAATAATATTTTATTTTCGTAAAAAATACTGCTTTGTTGATTACGTGTGATTGCTGAATATTAGGCTCTTGCCTGGGTTGGTGAAATATTTGTATTAGGTCAGTGGCAATATGTCAAGGATAAGTGTATGTAATGTATGTGTATTACTTCAAGGATCCTAAACAAAGCAAGTTAAATCTAGATGTCCTTTACACCTTCGTCAGTGGTAAAAGGACATTCTTCTTTCTGGCAATATGGAAATAGTTTGATTTATTTCCAAAACTTCAGTACACGTTACACCAGCGACGTGTCGGCCCCTGAACTAGAACATTCTGTATAACAGGGGTCGAGATTTCTCCAGTTCATGGATCAGCATGAGGCTTGACTATACTATTTAGTGATTTTTTAAATAATGAAAAGAAAATTTTAATACTTAAATGAAAAAGATTTATTAAACAAAAAACTTTAATTCAATATTAATAATTCAAAAAAATATTACGCAAACGCTATTTTTATTGAAAAATAAAACTTCAAAGGCTCTTGAAACCAGACGAGAAAGTTTGCCAATCGATAGTTTGTAATTAGGTACCTATAAGGAAAAAGTTGATTGGATTTTTTTTAATTGAAATTTTTCTGTTGTAGGTGAGAGTAGGTACCTATCTTGTGTAGGAGGCAGATATCACTTTTTGTCTTTTAATAGGCATCTTTCGCTGATTAATTTGACAGGACTAAACAACACTTTATCTTCTGTCCTTTTCTTAATGAAATAGAAAGAAAAAGATGCACTGAACTTAAATTTAGTTTAGTTTGTGAACAACAGAATCGGCACCAATGCCCTACTTTGTGAAGTGAAGGACATATCCACTCAATAAATTACTGCAGTGACTGATATACCTACACTTTATTATCATTGGTGCAGATAATAACTTAATACCTCTTATAAATAGTCAGTAATTTATGGGTTTATGAGAATTAAAGGATGGAGCAATAAATGCTTATACGAATATGAAGTTATAACACGGTTCACTTAAATGCATTTCAATTTGGATGAATCAACCAAATTGAATCGTCTCGTAAATATAACAGTGAATTATTCATTAGTTTTCAGAGGCTTATTACCGGCTTTTGACAAAATATCTCACTGTAACTCTTAACTGTGACCCCATATTAAAGTTACAAGAACAGAAATTTAATAAAAGGGCTACGAAATTATGAACCAAACGATTTATTTAACCAATAAAAGTCGGCTACAAAGTTAAATTGTAATTAACTCTTTTGAATTACGCGCCTTCTAAGTACTGCACGATCATTTATTATAGTTAAAGCCTTAGTAAATAAAAACATATTATATTAATGACTTGTTTGCTTAACTGTGAGTAATCATTATTTATAAAATATGACCTACTTCTCACAGTTATTAGAATTTATATTTTTTTCTTTACTATGATTATACTACATTCATAATACCAAATAGTCCCGTAATATTCAGCCTGGTTTAGACAAGGTAAATAATTAATGTGAACCCAATTATAAAATTGGGTAGATTAAAAGCATTGCTAGGTATATTAGCAGAAAATACAGAAATTCCTATAATCCGAACTTGACAAGATCTCGTAAAATACTCACTGACAGTGGCTCGTTAGTAATTTCTAGTACTAAGGCTTACACAATTTTAGATACAAGAAAATATATAGGTACCATAGTTCACACTGAAAATATCTAAATATTAAATTTATTCAGCCTAGAGATATGTTAAATAGAATAAATAAATTGGAATCCGAGATTGAAAGAAATGTTTTAAAATTTTTAATTTTATTTGAATTTACGACATATCGTTAGGTATCATTTATATTATTAAAATTTCAGTTACGTAATCTTAGGAGGTAAGTACATTTTTTTTTAATAAAGTATGACAATATATTAATAAGGTTAGGTATTCCTTATAGCAGCATAACTTTTTCCCTTGAGAGTACCAAATTGACGAATCGACGAAAACTGGCAAATACTGTAATTTGTCGTGTTAACGCAACTGTCTAATCGGCAAAACTGACCAATTAGTGAAACTGACTAATCAAAGAAACTGGCGAATTAAATTATCTGACGACAGAGACACTGACCAGTGGTACGCGGACTCACGGATACAATACACAGTAGTTGATATAACCTTTCAATTTAGGTGAACCAACCAGAGTGAATCTTTCAATACCGTCATGCTCTTCATTTCTATACCTTTCAACTAAAATGAAGCAATTTGGTTGAACCGTGTATTCTTGCCTTAACTTCTTGCCCAATAACAATTGACAAACTTTGATTCACAGACGCTGCGAAATTCCTAAACTACTAACCTTATACTCGTACGTACATTAATTCTGGCCAAAACAATAATTATAGTTGCGAACAAGATCCACAATAGGAACAGAGAACTATGCAGCACAGAAGTTTAAATTGCTATTGACTTGGAACTATGTCTTTATGTGACGTTAGATTCTAAGTTAAAGAGAACCTATGTTGCAAATAACTTGAAGGACCATTAGCAGTTCTGATATTGAAGGACCATTAGCAGTTCTGAAATTGAAACTTTTTATTATAACGTGATATTATTACTAAAGAGGATAAAAATAAATACACTGGATAAAATTCCTATTCTAAATTAACTAATAAAATAAAAATACAATAACCTAACCTAATTAAAACTATTAACTATCTAAAATATGGCGTCGAAAAATTCTTCCGCATCGCTGTCGACTGGTAGTGTACCCAACAGACTGGCGGCATTGCCAAGTTGTGTGGCAATGCTTATCCAAACTAAAAAACAGGCCTTGGGGCACGGGAAGTGTCAGCCGTTTGGAGATTTCATTAAAGAAACCATGAGCACTCCGGGACCGCACAGCCCGAGAATTAACTTTTATTATTGTTGTATTTATTGAATTCACTAAAAATCTCGAGGCTATAAAGGGCTCGTAGCTAAGTAGTAACAGCCAGTGCACAGGTCGATCGATCGTTAAGCTATTCTTACCGCGGTTGGTCTGTGATTGGATGACCACTTTTACATACCGAGACCCCTCCGTGCCTCAGCAAGCACGTTGTTAAGCCGCTGATCTTGGCTGTCATTAGTGAAATGAAATGAAAATTATTTGTGGTAGTAGTAGTGGTGGGGTAGTGGATTTTTGACAGTCGTTACGGCTCGTCAAAATCTCGAAA
This sequence comes from Hydraecia micacea, assembly GCA_914767645.1. Classification (NCBI taxonomy): domain Eukaryota; kingdom Metazoa; phylum Arthropoda; class Insecta; order Lepidoptera; family Noctuidae; genus Hydraecia; species Hydraecia micacea. The sequence continues at coordinate 7,036,760 of OU611798.1, forward strand.
ATCTGACAACCAGTCGTACCAAGGGGTATCGCATTACCCAGTTACTGGGTTGTGGAAGTCAGATAGGCAGTCGCTCCATGTAAAATACTGGTATTCAGCTTCGTCCGGTTAGAATGGAAGCCGACCCCGACATAGTTGGGAAAAGACTAGACAGATGATGGTATTGAATTCACTGAAAAGAGGATAGACCACTATAGAATAATTGGTCTATAATGTTCCCAATGGGACACAAGCCTCCTCTCTGTAAGAAGGACATTATGCCTGATGGAAAAAGTACTGTAAAACGAAATCTAATAAGACGGACAAATTTAGGATATAGCAACATAAACAAACCTAAATAAATATCTACGGTCACAGACCTTTTGACGTGATAACGTCTTATAAATCTATGAACGCCGGCTGCACGCACGAAAAAGCATGACTCATTGTCATGTTCCGCCTGAGCCCAGCGTGCAAGCGAGAGCGCGGAACAAGCGATAGAGAGGCACGATCGAATGTTTTCTTATGATGTTATCACGTAAAATTATCGTCCATAAACCGACTTTACAGACAACCAATGTTTTATCTTATTATTTTAGGACCCGAGCAAGCACAAGTTAATTAATGTTTTACTTTTTCTTCCATTGTTACTTAACTATAAAAATAGTAGGTAGCCATTTTTCAATAAATTTTGATTAAACAAAAGAAGTTACAACCACTGAAATAAATAATAAACTGAAAATGAAGCGAAATAAAATAAACAGCATTTAGGGCAAAACAAAAAAGCAAAACAACAATTTAATACATAATGTATTCCAACAGGAGCCATAAAATCCCGTTTATGTCCAACATGTTGCCAACAAAGTTGCGTTGAAAGCTAACTAAACAGTAACGGTAAAAGTATTCGCTGAAGCACGTAGTTAGTAGTTACGCGACTCAATAATATGTTAACCTATGCTGTTTGATCACATAATCAGTACCTAGATGAATGTCGTAAGAATAAATGGGGAATAAATATTTAATTGATCCTCTATTTTTTTTCTTTTGATGATGATCGCCTTTCTTATTCAATGGTCTTCTTTTAACTTTCTGGTTTTATGAAAACAATATGCACGGTTAAAGGTGGTCGCCCTAACTAAACTAGGACACTCCGACTAAACGGGTTAGGTTATAGCTGTAACCAACAACATCAGCAACGTTCAAGTAGGTTGCAGTGTCTAGGCTAACTTAACAATACAGTAAAACTATTCGCCGAAGCACATAGTTGGTAGTTACGCGAAAATTAAATAATGTGTAAATCGATGCTGTTTGATCACATGAAAGTCGTAATAATAGTTGGTGCCACATTTCATTAAAATTTCCTAAGGGGCCTCTGCGAGTTGGCTTCGGCCCCTCGTACGCCTTCCAAAGGACCGGGATCCCATGGTCCCGAGATATGTAAAATCATAAAAAAATGGGGAATTATATTTAATTCATTCTCTAAATTTTTTTTATCTTCTAATGATGATCGCCTATTTCATTCACACAATGACCTTTTTTAACTTTATGATATTTAAAAAAAAAACTGGACCGTTAAAGTCGGTCACAGTATCTAAGCTAGGGGACCCTGACCAAATGGGTTAGGTTAGTTTATAACTGTTACCACTAAACAAACACTAGGTACACACATCAAGCTATCAGTATAAGCTGACTTCTGATTCGCCGAGATGTGTTGCCGTGTGTAGAGCAACGTTCAAGTTAATCGCAGCTACCAGGCTAGGGCACATCACAAAAAGACTAGCAGTGAGTATATTAGCGTATCGATCAGTATTATTACATAATCAAAATGGTAGTTATTTGGGAACCCATTAAAAAATATTGTGTACTAAAGTCCACCATCAAAAGTTGAGTCGCGCCTGCAAAACTTTACGGCTGGACCATTAAAATGGCGCTGTAGGACGAACATTCCTACTTAGTTAAGGCCTTAATCTTCATAGATACGATAAATTTTTCTTTAACCTGATAGACCTTTGTTCAATATCGATTTTTCTTCATATTATTAAGTAATTTGGTTATAGAGAGGCCTTTCTTTTCTCCTATTCAACAATAGAAGGTAATGAGTTCATGTTAGCGGGATAGACTACAACATTTTAGGGATTTAAACGAATAAAGAATTTAGGCTGAAACGTGAAGGGAATAAAGTCGTAGATTATGGTTACGATCTCATTATATAATAAAATATGTTGTTCGAAAATAACCTTAGGTGATGCTTTTGGTAAAGGTTAAGTACTTACTAGTTACGATGTTTAATGGAGCTGACATAATTATTTTTAAAGTTCAAATCTCTGTGGCAATGTTTGATTTGTTACAATGTGACCTTTCAAAAACATCTTAATAGCACATCACAATAAAAAAAAAATGAAACGTAGCAAATTCTGCAACGCTAAATAATGTTTACTAATTGTGCGTTTTTATAGTGTCTAACGTGACGATATTGTCATGGACGTCTACGGCATCACGACAACACAGGGAAGTAAAATGTATAGAAATACTAGCAGCGCCCCGCGGTTTCACCCACATAAGTGTCGATCCCGTGGGAATATCGGAATAAAAAGTATCCTAGTGTACAGTTACTGTAAAGTTTTAACTTAATCCGTTCAGTAGTTTTTGCGTGAAAGAGTTAAAAACATCCATACATCCTCACAAACTTTCGCGTTTACTAGCAGCGCCCCGCGGTTTCACCCGCATAAGTTTCGATCCTGTTGGAATAACGGGATAAAAAGTATCCGATCTGTTAATCCTGGTTATAATCTATCTGTGTACCAAGTTTCATCCAAATCTGTGCAGTAGTTTTTTACGTGACAGAGAAACAAACATCCATCCATCCATCCTCACAAACTTTCGCGTTTATAATATTATATTATATTAAGTAGGAAAGGATATTAGTAGGATATGAAGACGGTTTTTCCGTCCACGATAACGTTATAACGTACACGTATCTCCAATACATTTTCTGGACGTGGACGTCCACGATGATATCGTAGCGTTAGAAATTATAAAAGCGCATAATAAATAGAGCGTTTATTATTGTCGCACTCCCGTAGTTAAGGAATTTACAACACTGTTACCCAGCGCACCTATTAATAAAGTTTCTGCAATTCTACGCTGTGTCGTGCCTGTCTCTAATAAAGTTCGAGTGGTCTTTCCGCTGTAGCGTGTGCGCATAACTAATGAGCACGTAATAAAATAAATCAGCTTTACAAGTGGTCAGGCGCGGGTTGCTAATAAGAGAGTTGGTCTGAATAATGTTGTAGAAAACGGTACACGAGGTTTATTTAATCCATACTATCCATACTTAATATTATAAATGCGAAAGTGTGTCTGTCTGTCTGTTAGCTCTTCACGCTTAAACCGCTGAACCGATTTAGATGAAATTTGGTATAGAGATAGTTTGAGTCCCAGGAAAGGACATAGGATAGTTTTTATCCCGATATTCTCACGGGATCTAAACTTATACGGGTGAAACCGAGGGGTGCTGTTAGTGTTTTATAATTATTATAAAAGCCTGTGATGTCCCACTGCAGGGCAAAGGCCTCGTTACTCTCTTTCTACTTCTCTTTGTGTAAAGCTGCTGAGGACCAGTTCTTGTTGAAGGAGTCCAGCTCTTCCCGCCATCTCCGTCTGGGCCTGCTGCGATGTCGCTCGCCATTAAGTGGGACCCATTGGGTCGTATGTTTTATAAAGAAATCATAAAAAGAAGAGAACTACTGAAGGCAAGGTTTTCTGTCTATGTATTATTAAACCATTCATAAATTATCAAAGAAAATTATTGTAAAAAGTAAGTCTGAAAATAAGCGGTTTTAGCGCTCTGCCAATATAGAAATGGTTATGACAGAAGAATAAAATATACCTACACACAAAGATAAAAAAAAATGAAAGCTAAAATCTTTGGAATGCTTTGAATATTATGCTAAAAACAACACAGACAGTTTTTAACATAATTTACGTTTTGATGCCCTAAGGGAATGCAAAATATTATTGAAAAAGAAACAATTCTAGAGGATGAAAATTGGAAAATTTGATAAAACTAAAATGGAACACGAAGTGTTTAGGAATAAAATAAAACCTTTTCAAAGTTACCAAAAAATTACACGAAATTTTGTTACATCGGGCTTGGTTACTAGTCGTAGAAAGGTAGGTACCCTAAAACTGTTAATTACCGCAAACATTTGTCCTTCATTTAATGACTGAAATAGTTTGCGCTTCGTAATGTTGGCAAAGACGTGTTAACTTTTTCAAAAAACAAATAGAACTTGACAGACAGACATAATTAACAATCAACACTTCGATCCTATTTTCGATGATTATAATATTGTGACTCACAGAAAAGAAAAGAATTTCTTGTGCAGAGAATTGCGTTGAAGAATAAAATTTTCGCGAAGGTCAAACGATCGAGGTAGACAGAAATTCTGTCTCTCAGTCAATTTATTATAACAGTCGTAGTTGTGAAGTTGAATATGGCCATTTAACGCCTAGTTAAACTCAGGCTACGTAAAATGATAGGCATTAAGCGCACGCCAAGTTAGATACAAAAGCACGCGTCAACACGACTATATATGAATAAAGTAACTAGCTTTTGCCCGCGGCTTAGCCCGCGTGGAGGTTGAAAATTATTCCATGGTACTACGGGATAATAAGTATCCCATGTCCTAACCCAGGTCATAGTAAACCCGTGGGCCAAATTTCATCGTAATCCGATTAACAGTTGCTTTCGCAATTATATTATTTATTAGTACAACCCGCGCTCAAAACGGTCAAGGGAAACATCGTGAAGAAACAGGCATGTCCTAGAACCAAAAATTCGAAGACATGTGACATTTACCAACCTGTACTGGGCCCGGTTGGTAGATTATAGCCCACTTCTCCTCGAAGAGAGGAAGCCTGTGTCCCAGCAGTGGGAAAATTATCGGCTGATTATGCTGCATGCTTTTGTTATAACCCGCGCTCATGTCATCTAAACGTGGGCAGATTTTAAAATGATAAAGCTTGCAAAAATAAAAGAAAATAGCTTGAAACACCTTCATTGTAAACAGCAGGCTCTCAACCAAATTAATTCTTAATCAACACAAGGCAATAGCAAATCGATTCAGCTTCAGAACCTATTGCATTTTCAAATGCAACAGCTTTCTCAAAGGCCGAACCAATAAGTTCTTGATTTAATTTATTCCTAAGACAGGTCAACGAATTTAGTCTGCGAACGATCCCATCCAATATAAAGGCAAATCGCTTCAGTCCAATTTTAGTGAATCTTCTAATATTAAATCTTCAAGACGCTCATCGCATGGCGCGGAGGTGTCGGTAAAGATTCATTCCGCTGTGGCATACTCACTTAGTTTAGTGGAAATTGGTAACATAAATTTTATAGAGGTACGTTTAGTTTATGATTATCTTTGGTGGAATTTCTCTAAGCTTGAGAGTTAATCGGGCTTATTAGTCGATTCGCATCAATACACTCGCCCACAACGGGTTAATCATCACTTTTAAATAATTATTATTCTTTATTTATGCGACTCGGGCGAACTTAATTTAACTGTGGGCGAGTCGACAACTCCAGAAATATGTATTAGGCAATTGGCACATTTTGAATGTTATGCAATCATTTTTTTAACTAATATGGAATTGCTACAGGTGGAGATAATTAATTTGTTGTTGTATTTGAGTTAGTTTGGGAGGCGAAAAATAAGTAGGGGTCACCAAAGTATAATATCAATGAAAAGTAATTAGAAAAACTATTCCAATAAAGAGTGATCATGGAAAAAAAACTTTGTCTATGATTTCTCTTGATTTGTAACCGATATATTTTTTTTCCAGTTTCCTATTCCAGTTTACTTACATAAAAATTTGGATTCGACTTTTGGCTACAACAAATACCTACAATAGAAATCTAAATAAAACAATAGTAACACGGATCAAAAAAAGGAAATAGTTTAGTCTCCAAGAGAATTTCAATTAACGGATCTAGGATTTCTACTGAGAGGGATTATTTTTCTCAAACGGTCTTAAACCTGCCGGAAGAATTTAATTTAGCACCGGCAACTGCAGTGATTACGAGAAAATCTAATTCCGTCTTGTTATAAAAAGACCCAGCAGGTTTAAACCATGGGGCCATTTTTTTAATTCGAACTTTATTCCGATATGGTAAAGTACTAGATACAAAACTGACAACGTAGCGCCGGAATAGGTTTGATAGTTTTGTATAAAGAACTGTATTCTAATAAAAGTTACGTTCTAATTACAAAAACAAGCTCGATGGTTTAAACCAAATCAAAATAAAAACCTGTATCTGTAATCAGCTTGATTCAGTTTCCACTAGTCCTTACGGCCAATTCCCGTGATTAAAAACGTTCAAAATCTAGTCGCAAGCTCATCTCAGCGACAATCAACGTCAAAAACTTGTCAAAAAATGTAAGGAAAGTATTTTTGACAGATCGAGACTGAGATCAGACTGTGAACGTTCTTAAAATTACGAGAATTGCCCCTCTGGTTTTTTGTACAAGGTAAGTAAAAAGGTAAAAAAAAATGTTTAAGCAATAGAGCTACCTGGTAAAACAAATCGGAGACTATCTGCATAATTACACATTTCGTAAAAAATATTTGCCTTAGTAACGAACGAAAAGAACAGAACGTTTTAAATAAAAAAGCAGTTAGAAAATACAGTCACGTCCATTACGAGGAAAAAAAAGAAAAGAATCGAGACGAATAACAAAAGATATTGAAATTAAAAAGCGGCCAAGGAAGGCACACAAAGGGGTAGGTACCACCACACAATGTTTAATACTATAATAATATATTTTATTTAAAAAATAGTAATATTTTTAAAATAAAACATACAAATTTTAACTTTATTTAATTTAATAATTATTTGTTGCTATTTCGGTCATAGACACACTCTGCGAAAATTTTTAGTTTAAAATTTCATGCACAGGCAGACGGTCGAACGGACAGCGGAGCCTTACTAATAGGATCCCGTTGGCAGTCTTTGGGTACGGAACCCTAAATATATTCGTTTCTGTGATTGGTTAGCAATCCAAAAAATGTATCAAGCTTCAGCTGTCAGTAACTCAATAAAATATATTTTTACGGAGTAGCATTCTGAAATAATTTCATGGATCCTTAAAATTATTTCAGAATACTGCTCCTGATATTTAAAAGATGTCGCATCTAAATTCAACATTAAAACATTTTATAACCATGATAAATATTTTTATTGCAAGCTGCTAGAATTTCATTCTGCAATTTCAAATTCTCTAAGTTGAATAATGAGCATACATGAATAATGTATGCTCATTATTCAACTTAGAGAATTTAGGAGACTGGATATAAAAAAAATACTTAAAAGCAGCGAATAATCTTTGAAATATATATACTGTGTCTTTCGTAATCTATACTTATAATAAAGCTGAAGAGTTTGTTTGTTTGAACGCGCTAAGCTCTGGAACTGCTAGTCAGATTTGAAAAATTCATTTTGCATTTCATAGCCCAATTCTTAAGGAAGGCTAGTTGGCCACTTAACATCACGCTAAGGCCCTTAGGAGCCGAGTAACAATAAAAAAAGGCAGAAAGAACGCTGAGAAAAAACGAAGTAATAGCGCGGACAGGCGATGCGATGCGACGGGGTGGGTCAGGGGAACAATGTCACGCGGACGAAGTCGCAGGCAGAACCTAGTCAAACATACAGGTTTCACGATATTGCAAATGAAAACGTATAAAATAAAATTATTCAAAGAGAAACACGTTTTAGGGAAGGGACACCTTTTATATCCACAAAAAAGAGCAAAATAAAGCTTCTCCCATCAGTCCCCAAACACGGATGTTGCCGAGTTTCGTCATTTATGTGAAAGGCCCCCATCAAATTCGTTGGAGACTTTTGATGCCTTGTGTTGGTATAAACATGGCGATTTGGGGAAAACACATTTTCATTTCTATTGTAATTTAGGTAAAGTTATGAAAACAGGTCAAGTAAATCAAAGGGAGATGTTGATAATTTTTTTTTTTAAGAAAAGAGAATGAATATTTAAATATGTTTTTGTATAAGCTATTTTATGTTATAAATTTTATTTTATTTTGTTAATTTATTTAAACGGATACACGGACTTCCCTACGTGTTTATTATCCTAGCGTATGGCCCTCGTGGGCTACAGCTGAAAAGTAGCGTCAGGTCGTATACCTTGTGTTGTCATCTGACATTATGCTCTTTTGACATTACATATTATTATAATGCCTGTTTTCTGTTTTTTTTTTTAATAGTTTGAAGGTGTTTTTCTATTTTTTATCTGTAATACCAATAAACGCATTTTTTTTTATCTTTTTTTATAACTATTATGAATCTCCACATTTCCTTTTGTAGGACTTACAAAAAATAGTTAAGTTAAATATACAAACAAGCAAAATAATAAAAATAACTAAACCACTGAACAGCCGTATCTTTTTTACGAGCAAGCTCTTCCTAAGACCATTCCAAAACCATAAAACTAATATAAAATACCTAGCATGAACTCGAGCAATGAAATTTTTCAATTATTATTTCTTACCCCCCAAGAGATCGTAAAAACTTTGGAACTATGTAAGTTACGCGGATGGTTCTCCGTTCAAACTTGGGGGATCTTAAAACGTAATTTTGTTATTGCTCTGTCATCCTTATTTGGGGGAAATGACCGAGGAAATTGACTATGTGGCCTTGAACCTCTCAGTGGCAAGGTAAAACAAAGGAGTCGATGGCTGAAAGTATTAGTTTCATTTTTTTAGATTGGTACTGCTTTTGATGGTCGGTTTGGAAGCGACAGAGTTCATTTTTTCTACATATTGATTTAAGGCGACTACATGACCTAAAGCGCGGTCACTGTCAGACTGCATAGAAAAGAAAGAGAAGCGCGATGACACAACGGTGGTAATTTATTGCAAATATGAAGAAAAATCACTGAATGCAGTTTGGCATTAGACATTTAATGGTATATTTTTAATTGTAATTAAAATTGTTAATGAAGGGATAAACTGCTTTTAAAGAAAATTAAGAGGTGTATTTGAACATTATTTTGATGTATTAATGTATATTTATTTATGATTTCAGTTCCATCACTGTATTAAAGTAAGACTTGAAAATATCATAATTTTTTCTTTGGTCAAAAGTATTTACGGTTTAAGAGATACACTGCTTTAAAAAACCAACTTTTTGACCGTTTTCGGAAACCTCCGCCTTAAAGAAGTTGGTTAGTAAGGCCGTTTACACATTATGCCGTAGCTGCAGCGGTATTAGTTACCTTTGGATTTGTATGAACCCTTACACATGGCGCCGCACCGGCGGCGGCGGCGAGTTTTGATAGGCTTATCAAAACTCATGCATAATGACACAGGCCTCCTCTCGATGAGAGGAAATGCGGGTTGGTAGATGTCACATGTTTTCGAATTTTTGGGCCGGGTTCCTCACGATGCATGCGATCTTTGCAATACTTATTAGTAAATTGAAGTATGTATGTAGGTAATTAGTGACCGATACCTAAACACGTGATTGTACTCATGATAACAAACAACTTTTACTATGGGACCAAGCCTGAAATCGCGAAAAAAATCAGCTGTTCCCTACATTTATGTTCGAATAACTCGTCAAAATGTAGGGAACAGCTGATTTTTTTTTCGCGATTTCAGGTTTGGTCCCATAGTAAAAGTTGTTTGTTATCATGAGTACAATCACGTGTTTAAGTATCGGTCACTAATTACCAGTCACCCTATATATCAACCATCTCTCGTTAGTTAGGTATAGTCGAACTCGTAATTGCTTCATCAGCCTAAGGTTCAATTTCTCTTGCACTTCACCAAGCGAGAAGGTGTATTTTGTTTTCAAAACCAATGTGACAGTTAGAAGTTTCAACCTTAGTGAAGTTTCAATTGAATGAAAAGAATTGTTCTCCTTCTCAGTAGTAGCTCGGAGTCTAGATATTATTATGTACTGGGCTGATGGCAATATGCTCGCACCGTATTACATGGGACATTAACATAACTGGCGAAATTTGGATGTGCTATGTGTACACCTCTGTCTTGCCCCTCCGAGGATTACAGGCGTAATGTTATGTTATTTTATGTGTTGTCAAAAGTGGTGAAGCAGTTACGAGGTCTTCTAAGTGACATGACAGAATGAACTTTAACAGACATGTTGTTTATTTAATTATTATTTTCTTTGTGAGTTTGTGATCTAATTTAGTTAGACAAAGCTTCATCAAAACGACTTTTGAAGATAAACTTTGTCATTTACTTTCAGAGCTCTTCCAAAATGTCAGCCTACATTATTGTAAGCGTTACCTTACCGGTTTTATATTTCACTTATCCGCAAAAAACCTTGCTCTACACAACAATATATTTTATTCTAGTTTCCTTTTACAAAGTACCCTCAAAAACCTAGCAAGGACTTTATAAGTACCTCAAGTATACTTGTAAAATATACCCAAGAGTGGGAATGAAGTGACTTGGCGAAAATCGCTCCAGTTCGTCCGGCCAACTTCGCTTTTTGTGCCAAATAGTTTATTAATCTGGTACCTACTAAAGTTCTGAACTCTGGGAGATGTGCGAAGTGCCATTTACTTCAATTATTAAGTGCTTTTAATTTTACGACTGTCTTCGCAGACCTATGTTATGGACACTTGAACCAACTTCCGAGTTAGGATTCATTAATAATTAAGTAGGACGGAACTGGTTGTCTTTTTTATGGGTGGTCACTTAAGAGACTCGTGAAGGAACATTAGTTACTCAAAACGGTGAAGGAAAATATCGTGAAGAAACCGGCATGTCATAGAACCAAATATTCGATGACGTGACATATATACACGCGCACTGGGTACGCGCGTGGTAGATTATAGCCCACTTCCTTTCGAAGAGAGGAGGCCTGTGTCTCAGCAGTGGGAACATTATAGGCTGATTAAGTATGTATTTATTTATCTGGCCAAGTGGTAACGGCCGCGACTTACGAGTTGTAGGTCGTAGGTTCGAACCCAGACAGGCGCTATACTTTGTGTAAATTATTCATCACCACTGCTTTCAAAACGGTGAAGAAAAACATCGTGAGGAAACCGGCACGTCCTAGATCCAAAAATTCGAAGACATGTGACATCTGCCAACCCGCACTGGGCCCACGTGGTGGATTACGACCCACTCCCTCTCATCAAGAGGAGGCCTGTGTCCCACCAGTGGAGTCTTATTTACATACAACCCGTTACTGATCTGCAAACTGCAAAAACGCGAGAAAATTTGAATTTCGTGGGCTACCCTCAACTCAACTACCCTGATGCTTTCGCATTAAACGTACCCTTTTTGATAAAAAAAAAAAAAAAAACAAAATATTTTTATTTCACATAAACCAACATGGGCACTTATGAAACGTCAGAAGCTAGGTGCCCGGTTCCAATTGGTCGTTTCCTATGGAGAAGAGATTCAACCATTGAATAAAATCCTCCTCGAAAATTCGTAACAGTTATATATTTATGTGACCTACACAAAAAAAGAAAAACAAATTCAAACTCTATTTTTCATAAATCAAAATTCAAATTCCAAAACCAAACACTCTAACGTGGATAGTGAAAGACTGGCAATGGCGGTTTCAAGTGACCGTACAGAAATAAAAACGAAACAAAAAAACCAGCGCTGTAATTAATAACTGTTCGTTCATTGGCAGTTGGCTCTTTGTTTACGTCACAGTTTTTTGTTTCCTATTTTTATGCAGAGGGTTGACAACCTTATTGCCATTGTGAATGTATTTTCTCTGCAATATTTTGCAAAGAATATAGTATATGAGAGAAAAATCGCCTGGTAACAGCCAGGTGTTTATATTATTTGCATTAACTAACGAGTTTTATGTGCTGTCAAAGATAGGTTTTATTAAATGCGTTTTATTTTTCTTTACGGTGTGTTAAATTCATTATGTATTTGTTACTTTGTTTAATAAAGCCATTTTAAGTATGCATCATCATCTGCCTAGCCTTTTCCCAACTATGTTGGGGTCGGCTTCCAGTCTAACCGGATGCAGCTGAATACCAGTATTTTACATGGAGCGGCTGCCTATCTGACCTCCACAACCCAGTTACTAGCTGTTATTTTAAGTATGCATAATATACTTAATTAGCTTAGGTCAAATACAATTTAAACAAAACACAATTCAATAAAACTAAAAAAAATATCAAGAAAAAAACATTATACTTTTCTCATCTTTCATTCATCTTCTCACAAAATTTTAATCATTGACGACACACAATAGATAATTGCCAAATCATACCAGTCCCATATCATAATTGAATTACCCTTAGTTTATGTCTTCATTACCTTATTATTAGATAAGTATTAAATATTTGTAAACACTTGTGTGTACACAAAGCATTAAATAAATAAAGTCTGTTTACGTTCATGACTTTCAGCTTTGAGCTTAGATCACAAATGGTGTGATCTAAACAAAACAAAAATACGCAGAGACCCAAACAGCCCAATCTCTTTTAAACATTCACACTTATTTCAAGCAAATGAAGGTATATCTAAATTAGTATTTTAAACAATCATCAATTTTGCATTCGGGAATCGATTAATGATTGACTGTACCCGACCAACCTTTCACCCAGATGTTGGTTCTCATAATGGTACAGTCAGCACGAAGAAAACGTATAGATATCGCAAAGAACGGAAAAAAAGAATATATGATAATATTTACAAATTTTATTTTGTAAATACATAAATACAGTACAGTACATAAATAAAAGAAGGGGAAAGAATCATAGGGCATCATAGATGTCAACAGGAAAAGTGCCCAAAAGGCTGGTAGCATTCCCACGTTGGACAAAAATAATTTGATTTTCTAAAACTTCGAGCCCAAGCCGGCCGGAGCAAAGACGATCTACACAGATGGGGGCTCACGGACGGCTCAGATCTCAAGTGCGTATACAGCACCTCCCCACAGATAATGGCATACCGTCCACCCTGCGCCACATGCCCCTATCACCTGTTTACTTGATGATTCTTATGACTGTCAGAGAGCAAAGTTCACGCAACTGAATTTTGGGTCAAAGATATTTGAACTACTCGTTTTTGCCATAGATACGCCAAGAAGATTTGATTTTCAATTTTAACAAGAATTCGTTTTGTTAAAAGAGTAACCGTGGAGTTTTTTGCCGGCTTTTCTCTGTAGGAAGTGACCAGCAGGAATGGAGCTTCTGACGTTTCGTAAGAGCCCATGTAGGTTTATGCAGGGACTCAAGCTGTAACCGTAATAAGTGTTTTAAACACTGTTTTTTAAAACTGTTTTAAAAGAAAAACACTTCTAAATGTAACAGATACAACAATGTTACAGAATCAAAGTGTAAAATTTTATATGTGTTAATAAGTTTAACAGAAATAAGCATTTGTAGGTATAATGGCACGGTACCGCAAGAACGCGCGGCGGACATACTGAATGACGTGGCGATGGCAAAATAGCCTCAATCCGGTCGGGATTGCGGCTATTCTGGCAACGCCGCATTTACCGGTTACACTTATCAACACTGTTAACACTTTCATATCTGTTACAGATATATTATGGTTACACTTTTGTAAGTGTTTTGGGTTAACACATTTAAAAACACATAAAAAGTGTTACATATTTGATTCTGTTATCAATTCAATATGTAACACTTAAAATTCTGTAACCTTTACGTATGTGTTTTTAAGTCCCTGGGGTTATGTAAAATAAAGTATTTTCAATTTTGATTATCTACAATCTTTGTTCCATAAAGTTCCATTAAATTGTAAATTGATACATATTGTTGTAGCCACAAAACATATTTCACGTTGGATACTTAACTGTAGCTACATATCGTCGCCCAGCAGTGAAAACCACGTAAGTGTTTATAACAAAATTAGAGTATGTTTATAACAAAGTTAGAGTAATCTGTGCTTACCGAGTTTATAAATCCAAAGAACAATTTTTTTTTTTTTTTGAGGAAATGAGACATCCGAGGTTTTCACTGCTGGGCGACGATATAGATATAATATCATACAACGTAGGTTGTAAACAATGGAATGAATTCTTGTCACTGCATACAACTTTTTTCGGTTGACTGTACCAAAATAGGAAGGTTGATAGGTAGGAAGTAGATTTATAGTCTATAGGCAAGTATAAATTAATGTCTAAACTACTTTTCTTATAGACTAATATACAGATTGACATGCAACGTTTATGTTTTGGTGTTATTTACAGTTCTATCCAATTTAAGGCTGAATTTTCCATCGCTAGATAACTTTTATTAAAATTGACGTTTGACAGTTTTTGAATGAAATAACTGTCAAACGTCAATTTTATTCCTCGAATGAAAGTTATCTGGCGATGGAAGAATCAGCCCTTAATCTTCAAATCGAACAACGACGCAAATAACACCTACCTTATCAGCTGAAAATACAGGCTCATCAACCTACTACAATCTGTCAAATTTCTTTAATAGATTTTCAACTTTATCGCTAAAGTATAAGGTTCAAGGTTGATTGGGAAAATTTTACAGTTTCGGGTAGCTTGATGTGCTGGCGCCTGTACCTACTGTCTATGGACTGGTTAACTATGTTATATTGTATTGAATAATGATTGTTACTGTGTTTAGCTCCTAAGGGCCTTAGTATGATGATAGATAACCTATAAAAATTCAAATCTGTCTAGCGGTTCCAGAGATTTGCGTGTTCAAACAAACAACCAAACAAACAAATTTTTCAGCTTTATTATTAGTATTAATATATTACCCAGACCACTATGATGCCTATTTCTTTGTCAGTATTTCGAATTTTTAAAATAATAAGTATTGTCCACAAATATTTATTTTTCTACTCTTGTACCTTAAAAACTAGTTTCTAGTTTTTAGTCTGACAACCAGTCTTACCAAGGGGTATCGTGTTACCCAGTAACTGGGTTGTGGAGGTCAGATAGGCAGTCGCTACATGTAAAAATACTGATATTCAGCTGCATCCGGTTAGACTGGAAGCCGACCCCAACATAGTTGGGAAAAGGCTAGGCAGATGATGATACCTTAAAAAACTAGATTCAGTTGAACACCATGCAGTAAATTTTTAATCGCATTTCATGTTTTTATTACCTGCAGCTTATTACACCTATTCATAAACAGAACTCGTAATTTCACCTCTAATAAAAAAACAACAGCAGCTATGGACGGTCGTCATAACGGCTTGTTAGTCGATTCGCACGATTTTACTCGTTCGAAACGGGCGAATCATCACTTTTAAATATTATTTTTTTTATAGGTGACTCGCTCGAATTGGCACATTTTGAATTTTATGCAATAGTAGTTATGTGCGCTAGTATCATTTTCTCTGTACCATATTGCATTAAATTCAAAATTTCCCAATTCTTGCGAGTCGCCTGTAAAAAAAAACCGGTCAAGTTCGAATCGGACTATATATGTAACTACAAATTTACGGCTTTCGGATTTTTTCTTTACTTGTGCTACATAACATTGCTTCTTGCCAAATTTCATGACTCTAGGTCAACGGGAACTACCCTATAGGTTTTGATTCCCTTGAGAGTGTCAAAATATGCGGCATAAATGGAACATAAACTCCCGTATATTTTGATTGCGTTGACTTAGAAGTTTGAGTTTTCCACTGCTTAAAGGGATTGCAGCCCTAAATATTTGATATTAATTTCAACTAGACAGACGGACAACGAAGTGATCTTAGGGTTCCGTTTTTCCTTTTTTTGGTACGGAACCCTAAAAATAAATTAAAAGTGACGATTCGCCCGTCCCGGGCGAGTAAAATTGTGCGAATCGACTAACAAGCCGTCAAAACGAATGACACTCGGTAAACTTGCGGTTATCGACCGTAGTCGACACCTTTAGTACGTTGATTTTTAATAAAGGTACAAGTTTGATAGCAAAAAATGGTACATTATTAATTAAACTTGACCCCAACGAGATAAACCGATAAAACGTTTTCGAGTCTACGTTGTAAATTTTTAATCTTTTATATAAATAAAAATGAAATCCGGTTCGTTGGTAAGCGCATCATTTGAGAACGGCTTGATCGACTTGGCTATTTTTTATTTTAAAATGTTCATAAAAGTCCAAATTAGGTTTTTATAGAAAGAAAATGTGGAAAATTTTCTCTGAAAATGTTCTAATTCGGGGAAAACTGGACGTTCTTTCTTCTAAAAGATTTTTTAATAAACTCAAGATGACAGGTCTATCAAGTCAGCTAGTGCCATATAAATACGTATTATTGTTTCTGTGAAAAAAGAACTATAGTTTCATTTTAAAGCATTACAATCGTTTTGGAAAGGTAAGTGAAGACATAGAAAACAAAGTAAAATAATGTAGCATTTGTACTGGAAATAAACGTTATAGGTACATTTAAAGGAGTCAGAAAAACTCTTTTACAATAATATTTTTTTTGTAAAATATAAATGCTAAAGCGATACATACGGTTATGTTCTTGATTTAAATAAAATCTTGGTTACAGATGAGCTTGAGAAGAGTATGTCCATGCTGATCTGGAAGTAGAAAAAAAAATTGATTATTCAATTGCTATAATACTGGAAAGGTGTGAACTATGTCTTAAATTACTAGTATTAAAACATTGACAAAAAGAGAGAAACAAACTGAAAAAAAAAAAAAACAATAACCTGTCGATGTTCAAAAACTGTATCAAACGTACACATGGCGACATATCAATTTCCAGTTTTAACTGACCTCGCATTGTACAGACGCCAGCACATCAACCTACCCCTAACTGTCAAATTTTCACAATCAACATTGAACCTTATGCTTTAGCGATAAAGTTGAAAGTCTATTACAGAAATCTGAGAGATTGTAGTAGTTTGATGTGCTGGCGTCTGTACCTATAAGTTTTTCATACAATGATACATCAGCTTATACTGGATATGTATAGCTTGATATGTCGTCTTGTCGAATTAGCCTGTTTGGCTTTATCTAAGGTTTTTTCGCTAACGGGATGGAACGGGAGTTTTTTAACTCAAAGCAGGGATCAGTTATCCAGTATTTTATTATTGTATCTGATAAAATCTATCTAATCTGAACTCCCGATTTATTTGCTAAAAAAAACAAATATGAGATTAAGGAAAAATAACTTTAATTCCTACATAATAAAGTTCAGTTTAGGCTACAACTTCAAACATCTTTATAACTTTTTCAATAGTGCTAGTCACTCTGAAATTAACTTAATTACTATTATAAAAAAGTAGATATTTGTTTAACTTGAAATAACATCAATTTGAAATTAATTAGCCTTTTCCCAACTATGTTGGGTCTTAACTACCTTCCAGTCTAACCGGATGCAGCTGAATACCAGTACTTTACATGGAGCGACTGCCTATCTGACCCTCACAACACAGCTGCTGGGCCACACGATATCCCTTGGTCCCCAGATTTTTGGGCTTCTGACTACCCGTAATGACTGTCAAAGATTTACGAATACCACCCGGGACCAACGGCTTAGCGTGCTTTCCGAGACACGGAAGGTTTTAGATATATAATGAATGGTCCTATCCACGAACCGACCGCAGTAAGCGTAGCTAAACCTGAGCTGTAATAATTTAGCCACGAACCCCTTGTTAAGCCCTAAATTAAAACATAATGCAATCAAATACTCGTGTACCTTAGTGGGATTAAAAAACCGGCCAAGTGCGAGTTGGACTCGCACACAAAGGGTTCCGTACCACAAGGCAAAACACGCTGAAAAAAGGCAAAAGAAATCACGTTTGTTGTATGGGAGCCATCCTTAAATATTTATTTGATTCTGTTTTTAGTATTTTTTGTTATAGCGGCAACAGAAATACATCATCTGTGAAAATTTCAACTGTCTAGCTATCACGGTTCATGAGATACAGCCTGGTGACAGACAGATAGACATACGGACAGTGGAGTCTTAGTAATAGGGTGCCGTTTTTACCCTTTGGGTACGGAGCCCTAAAAAGAGTAACCACAAATATGGAAAACCGCACAAGTTTTAATAAACTTCTTTCAATAGACGACTATTACAAATTGTGCGGTGTGGGTAGTCTACGGCCTTATTCATAGTTACTATGAATACTAAACAAACGAACTGAGTTTTTCAACTAGCGTAATTAAGAGGTGCTATGTAGTTGTAGGTATTTTATTTTCTGTATGGTCGCCAGCGGTCGTAGGTTTGTAGAAAAGAAATCCTACTCCATTTCGCCTGATATTGAAAATTGACAACGTTTTCAGCCGGATTGCCACTTGCCAAGTGAAAATGCGCAGGCTGATTTTCTGCAACTAGGTAGGTTGAGAGTTGATAATTTTTTCGCGATTACGATGTTGGTCCCATGGAGAAAACTATTCAGTTTGAGGGTCTGCAGCCCTACCACAAGCTCTTAACGAGATCCATTTTAGGACCTAAACTGAACTGTTCTTCTAATTCGTACCATGACGTCAGTTTAACGATTCAGTTTAGGCCGTGCCATCTGCTGACAGCGATTGTCCCAAACTGAGTCGCAAGTTTTGTTTTCATTCATACTTGTTTGGTACCATGACGTCCATAGAGCAGCTCAAGAGGTGCAGTTTAGGAACCTAAACTGAAATGTCTTGTTTTTGAATCGTTTTTAATTAGATCATGTTAGGCCACCTGTACCACAGTCTTACATATTTTTTTAATAATAATAATAAAAACTTTATTGCATAAAATGTGTTGCAGGAAATACAATAAAAACAGCTGCACTTTACAAATGAACACTGGTATACAACATAAATGGTTGGGGTACTATCCTCTTAGACATATTACAAAGCATTTCTGATTCGTCTTCTTTATCTTTACATAGTATAAAACAAAGTCGCTCCCGCTGTCTGTAAGCTTAGATCTTTTAAACTGCGCAACGGATTTTAATGCAGTTTTAGCAATAGATAGAGTGATTTAAGAGGAAGGTTTATATGTATAATACATGCATATTATAATAGAGAAAAGCCGAGAAATTCAAATTTTTGTACTGTGATGTCGTAACAAACATATTTTTGTGCGCTTACACTGCAAACGTTGGCTAAACCTTACGAGATAAATCAAATTAATGTACTACGGAATTGTATATCTTAAAAAGATCGATAAAAAGTTCGCGATGGTATATTATATATAGATGATATAAATCTTTACGTTCTTTATTTCTTTTTTATCTTTTACGTATTACAAAAAAAATGACCGCTGTATAATGTTTAAGTTTGCAAACAGTTTTTTATAAATAACTAGAACATCATAAGCATAATCAGCCTATAATGTTCCCCACTGCTGGGCGACAAGCCTCCTCTCCGTAAGAGGGAGTGGGCCGTAATCCACCACGCGGGCCCACTGACCACATAACAACAAAAAAATAAATAGGTAACAACTGCTTAGCAGCACTGTTCATTTGTCCAATTCAATGCTAATTCCAATACATACTTATTATCTATACTTTGGTCTATTTAACGTAATTACTATCACCTACGTCATTTGACGAAAATTATAGATTCATGTTCAGATTGGAAATAGCTATTTAGTGCGGGTGACGATACATAATCTATGAGCAATTGAGCAGAGTTATAGAAACGAGCGTTGGCACATCAAAAGCCAGGTGGGTGGACGATCTGAAGATCGAGGGGAAGACCTGGCATGAGGGAAGCATGGCACAAAAGGGAGGAGGTCTATACTTATCAATGGGTGGAACAAGGCTGCAGATCACGATAATGATGATCGAAACAACATCTGGCTGGATTATAAAAATAAAAATAAAAAAATGCAACTGTTTGTTCTTGTTTCATGACGATCTTTTTATTTGAATGACGTCTTGATTTTGATTACAAGCTAGCATTCTGATCAGACTAGAATACTCTTTATTATGTACACCACATAAATTACAGATATTATAGATCTGCCTTACCCTTCGGAATACAGGCTTGATGTTATGCTATGTTATGAATAGCCGTATAGAAAAGAAACCAGTTTATCTTTTTATAATTAAAATACCAATTTTAATAATACCGATACAAAGTATTGTACCGGTAGTTCACTCACGGTAAACGCAACACTCATACAAAAACACATCCGGGGTCAAAGTGTGTATTCTATAATATTAAAACTGGTGTCCTGTCATTTGACAAAAAACTAATCATTTTCATTTATTTATACTTGATAAAGTTATAAATTTTTAAACTATTCTTTCTGTAAATAACTAATTTGACAAATAATTGAAAGACAACATTTCATTACATCAAAACATCATTAACAAACTAAACTTTAAAAACAAATTAATAAAAACAAGTTAATTTGTTTTTTGGGGTTACTATCAAAATACGTACCAAAGACTAGTGCGATCAAAGTATCCCCGATGCAGTATGAAGTTGATCACGATGATTATAATTTTATTTTTCTCATAAGGGAGTGTCCAAAAATATTACTTTTAATGTAAACATATATAACCCATAAAACCGATGTTACATTTATTTTTGTAAATTTTTCAGCCTTCTTAGTACAGAAATATTCAACCTCGAATTTTAAAATTGATCAAAATTGATCAATGTAACCCCATTTTACGGTACCCGACTCGCACAGGTTAGGTTCGAAGGGGATGACGGGGGCTCAAGTGAGTGAGCAAAGCGAGCGAACGAGCCCCCGTCATCTCCTTCGTGTTAGGTTCCTTTAAACCCTGTAGACATTTCTGTCCCCGCGAAGCGGGTCTCCGTCGACTACGTTTTATTATTATTGCTTGTAAACCAACTTGTTTTTACTTCGCCCTTAAGACGACCCACTGACTTATATGTTACTTAAATTTACTTTATATAAATATAATATGAATTAAATGACAGTGCAATAAAATGAAATGGTTGCGGCAATAGGTGGGTATTTCAATAAATTTTATTAAGTAACAATTTATCTACCATCATTTTGTAAAATCGCAAATTGAAGTACTTGGTTAAATGAATATTTTTGGAAAGATGTTTTAATGTTTGAAATATTTGCAAAGTACCTAAAACATTCGCGAAATCTGTATTTTGTCGAATGTTTACTTTATAATAAAGTAATATGTTTGCGAAACGAGATGTTTGTCACATGATTCGTTTTTATAACGTTATTTTTAAAATTATCATTTGTTTTTCTTTTTTTGTCAAACATTAGTGAACTATGTATAAAAACTATATTATACATTATACAAACTGTATTAGCTTGTAAGGCAAATCATGATGTATGTGAAGCGTAAACCACGTTGTTATGGGAACCGTTGTGGAGAAAGGGACGTAAATTATGTCATCAATAATATTATTAATTATCTTATATCAATGTAGATATAAAATATTTTATGGGTTCGTAACTAAGGGGGTTTTATGTTTTCGCAATAAGTAGTTAGCCTTTAGAGAATATACCAAGAGGTTATAAATAAATGAATAAAATCTTTATTATTAGAAGAATGGGTAGAGTAAATATTCTTAAAAACGGTCTTGTAGTGTACAGACGCCAGCACATCAACCTACCCGAAACTGTCAAATTTTACCAATTAACTTTGAACCTTAAGCTTTAGCGATAAAGTTTAAAATCTATGAAAGAAATTTGACAGATTGTAGTAGCTTGATGTGTGTGTTGAAGGGTGTGGTACAGACCATCACACTGAACAACTTTCTCCATAAGACCAAAACCGTAATCGTTCAAATAAATAATGTACTGTTCCATACAGATCTTCAATACCTAACTCGAATCAAATGTATACCTACTCGTTATTTGACTGGGTTACCCTTCAAGAGAGAGCTGTGGTGGCCCAGTGGTATCGGCCCGAACTTACGGGTTCGAGGTCGTGGGTTCGTACCCAGGTAGACGCTTTACTTTGTGTAAATAATTCCACCACCAATGCTCTTAAAACGGCGATGGAAAAGATCGTGAGGAAACCGGTATGTCCTAGAACCAAAAAATCGAAGACATGTGAAGTCTATTAACCCGCACTGGGCCCGCGTGGTAGATTCTATAATCTAGTGGCTATCAGTGGGCTATCCCACTGTATGTCCCAGCAGTGAGAACATTACGATTTGATCCAGCTTGAAGAACATAATCAGCCTGATTATGCTCTTCAAGCTGGATCAAAGCAGTGCTGCTTTGGTGCCCATAGATAGCTACATACACACATCTATATGTTTTGTATTTGAGGCCGTTTCAAAATATTTATTCCCAATGGCCGCCCGAAATAAATTGATAGTCTATAAACTGGAACTGCTATCAAATCAATTGTTCTAACAAACGGAGCTCTGTATAAACAAACAGCCTGTATTTCTCTATAAATGAACACCCTGTATTGTTGTATCTATCTATGTATATCTATACTAATAATAAAGCTGCAGAGTTTGTTTGAACGCACTAATCACTGGAAGTACCAGTCGGATTTGAGAAATTATTTGTGCATTATTTTGATAGCCCAATTCTTGAGAAAGGCTGTAGGATAGGATATTTAACATAACGCTACGACTCTATGGAGTCGAGCAAAGTGATAAAACTCGAAAAGAATGCTAAGCGAAACCGAAGTAATTTCTCACGGACGAAGTTGCGGGAAGACGCTAGTAATATTATGGAATTAATTTGAATTGACAACCTTTTTTGTTCTAAAACGGTGATTGTCAATTGTTGTAATTCCGTTTGTTGTATTCTGCCGTCATAAGGAAAAAGGGCATAACTAACATTTTTTCCGAAATTGAGTTCTATACATATTCGGAATCAGAAAAAAAGGCCCATTTGCTAATATTATTTGTACTATTTCGGAAAAAATGTTAGTTATGCCCTTTTTCCTTATGACGGCAGTATTGCATGTTCCGTGCACAGGTTTGAATAATGGTATTTGCTTAGCAACGGTTCTTTAGGTACTTTTTTTGAGAGTTAACCTCAACATTTTTGGTTGTCAGAACACAATCAAATCTCGTTCAGTTACTCAAGGATCTTAAAATATAGCAACAAAAGTAAATAAATAAATGATCATGAAAGGTTCACTTTCTAAAATAAAAACATGTACAAATATCGCATCTCTATACGCATGATTGTGCTCATAACAAAGAACTCCAAGATAATATCATCAAATTATGGATTCATGAAGATTCGTCGACGGTTATATAATTGGCCAGGACGTAGCTTTTATAACTTCAGCCACAAAAGTTATAATACCACTTACCTAAATGTTTCTATCCAAGCCACAGACGGCCTAAATAACTACGTCAGAAAACTTAATAGAAACTTTCAAAGATTAACTAATCTCCTTTTATCTCTTAGGCCGAACGTTCACGACGCTCGCTATTCAAAAGTAAAGCCATTAAGCCCGCGATATTCAAATTTACAGGTCAGTGTCAGGTTGTATGTTGATTAAAATATGATTCACTAGCTTCTGCCCGCGACTTCGTCCGCGTGAAATTTCACCCTCCCCCCCATTCACCCTCTTAGGGGTGGAATTTCGAAAAACCCTTTCTTAGTGCACCCCTAGACCTCATAAGGAACCTACATGCCAAGTTTGGAATCTCTAGACCCTGCGGTTTTGGCTGTGCGTTGATATGTCAGTCAGTCAGTTCTCCTTTTATATATATAGATGACAGTTCAACGACATTCATTACGTTATTTACATTGCTGAGCGGCAAATTTTTCGAACATATTAAGCAATGGATTAGCAATAATCCTCAAAATCATTCAGATTACAGTGTGTTACGAAATTAGGGATGTGATTACGGTGCTGGTTTATAGTCCGAGAGAGCGTTGAGCGCGGAGATAGTACGAGAGACTGATGGGATTTTTTTTTTATGGGGGGGAAATCATCTAATGACTCCTCCCGGGCTTGCGTGACGGTGTGACTCGCAGAGGTATAGATAACTAGCTTCTAGGTAGTTATGACCTGGGAGTCTTCAGAGGAGACTTCTGCCTCTTCTGAGAAAACGGTTACTTCTAGGCAACCGTGCACCATCGTCGACCGCATTATCACTTACCGTAAGTTGAGATAATGGACAAACGCGACCCTATCAATTATACTCTACTGCACATTTCCTGCCTAAGTAGAAGTGTGTCGGAGGGACGCAGAGACCTTGTAGCTGTAATTTTGTGAACTATGCTTTGTACTGTAATCATCATTACTGTAATGTTGTTGCTAGTCTTGTTGTGCGATTACGCTTTGGGTGATAATCAGGTCGATAATGTGAACCTATTGATATACTGTGATTATTACCAGTGCCTTGTGAATAAATCAATGAAACTGATCTAATGGCCCTATCTAACAGAAACTATTAAAGGTCTTTCTAATTTCTCCTTATCGCTTAAGACTTTGAGACTTTGATCCTTAAGACTTTGATCGCTAATCTAAGTAACTTAACTAATAAATTATACCAATCATCGATTAATATTCAGTAGTCTATTACATATTCATGCTGGTTTGGTATAAAAACAAGGCAAATAACTTGTTTTTCGGCTCCTTTTCTGCTCCAATTTTTGGTGGTAAATTCTTTTGTTGAGTTTGATTAATCCCGATTTGACTTTTAAAGTAGATAAATATTTTTTAAGTCTATAAGTTACGGTTCCAGGAAATATTTTGGATGGAACTGAATTACACTCCAAAATGCGTGCTTCAGCGTTATTTGTTACTTTACGCAGTTCAAAACACTATTTACAATCCTTCTGGTTAAGTTTAAACCCAGACGGCGAAGAAAAACATCGTGAGGATGTCCTAGAACCAAAAATTCAAAGATTTGTGACAGTAATTGGGCTTAATAAAAATTTATAGGGGTGGAAAGTCAGCGAAATCTCACGAATTTAGCGCTTATCTAATATTCACTAATGCAACGTTCTACTGGGGTGAAAGTCCTAGATTTTCGCTTCAGTAGAGGCACTAAAGATTGTGAAATTTTCGGACAATAGGTATTCTGCCACAGGTTGGTTTTAGTCTTACTAGAATATTAATCGTTTATTAATTTGTAATTACTAGTACTGACTTTGATCGCGTGATTTGATTGATGAGAGCAGTGGTGGCCCAGTGGTAAAGGCCGCAACTTACGAGTTGTAGGTCGTAAGTTCGAACCCAGACAGGCGCTTTACTTTGTGTAAATTATTTCATCACCACTGCTCTCAAAACGGGGAAGGAAAACATCGTGAGGAAACCGGCATGTCCTAGAACAAAAAATTCGAAGACATGTGACATCTACCAACCCGCACTGGGCCCGCGTGGTGGATTACGGCCAACGAGAGGAGGCCTGTGTCCCAGCAGTGGGAACATTATTATACATTTTAAAATTATTATACATATTATAATACTAAGAACACAGGTAATAGTTATGAGGAAGAAAATAAAGTTTTTTTTAAAAACCATTTTCATCATCCTGCCTTAGTACCATGATGAAGTTGGTTATGAAAAAACAAAATTATAATATTCCATAGACAATATTCTACAAAGAAAGATTTTATAAACGCTCTATTTCGCCCAAGATTCTATTCAAATAAAATACTCCCATAAACTTAAAGAAGGCATTAAAACCACATCAAAGCTCAAAAAAAGACGAAAAGAAATTGAGCCGCAACAACTTTTGGAAGAGAAACCATAGTACCAACATTTTACGAGGCATTTAAAGCCTCAGCAGCCATCGATACGATCGGTCGATAATTGACTTCAGTACTTATTCCTCTCACGTTGGTACCATTATATTTAACAATTACATTGTTACTGTATGTGAATGTTACACACATTAATACGACGTGTGTATGTAAAAAAATATGCAAATTTTGACTGCGTCGTTGGTCTATAGTCCGCGCGGAGCTAGTTGGCTGCGCCTTAGGCATGTGAGCGGTGGGACGGAGGGGCGGGGGTCAGCGGCCAACTAGTTCCGCGCGGACTATATAGTGGTCACAAACACGATTGCCGAGCAAGGGTGGTCCCTAGGAGCCTTTTTAATACCAGTTTCCGGCCGCGGCTTCATCCGCATGCTATGTCGATAAAAAGGAGCCTATATCCCATCCCTGGGCTCAACGTATCCCCATACCAAGTTTCATCAAAATCGGTTCAGTCGTTTCGGAGACTAGCCGGAACGAACAGACACACAGATAGACTAAAATGTTAAAAATTGTTTTCTGTTATAAGTACCTTATATACTTTCATACGCATTAGTAAATAGCTGTTATTTTGACATTACAAATCGACACTTCAATATTCTTTATTTGTATAGATAAGTTGACAATGCGACGGCAATTTTACAAGTACTGTTTAATAAAGCATTTAAGCAATGAATAAAACTGTTGACTTTTGGTTTTATTGAATAGACCGAACATTCGAACAATGGGATAAAACAATTCCATTTGTCATTTCTTGTTAGCAGCCCGAAGTGTGGATTTGTGCCCAATTGATGGCAATATTTATTAGCCCGCCCCCTATCATATGGGATTTGCAAAAATACCCGGAAAATGTGCGTACGTAATCTGCATTCACTATTTATTTGACAAAAATGTAAACAAATATGAGTTTATGGAATACTAACTTTAAATCCTACACAATAAAGTTCAGTTTACGATACAACTTTAAACATTTATAAAACTGTTTCAATGGTGCTAGTCAGTCTGAAATCAACTTAATTAGCATAATAATAAAGTTGATATTTGTTTAACTTAAAATAATATTAATTTGAAACATAAGTTTGAATAGACTTTAAATATGTATACATCTGCCTACTTCTTCGGAGAAAAGAGGCGCAATGTTCATGTGTTATGCGAATTCAATCCCGATGACGTTGTCGAAAATTGAAATGGAATTAGAAGAGAATATGTTTAATATCCTGCATTGAATTAAAATTTACGAAAGTAATAACCTCAATGATTGAAAAGCTTTGCCATGTTCTGATACGTTTTTAATTTCCTTCGATATTAAGGAGGGTTAATTATGCGAAGGTTGGTTTTCCCGCCTTGGGTTAAACAGCCTCCTTTGTTTCGCTGAATTCAAATTTGTAATTGGAATATTGTTTTTTTTTTTCTTTAACCGACAATATCACCCGAAGGCTTTTGAATCTTAGAGCCTGTGCACACCACGTTTTTTAAACGCGCCGTCGAAGCGCGTTTTAGAAAAATAAAATAAATAAAATATAACTGAGCAGGGGTTATACGGTTGCAGATACATCGACGAGCAAACTGAAACCATTCATTTAGCACATAATTCTAGACCCCTAGAAATGTTTCGTTGGTTATAAAAAAAATATTGTTGCATATATTTTGACCGCATAATTACTTTACTTTTGTATGAAACAGCCGACTTTTTTTTTATAACCTACAGAAAAGTAAATTTGGGTTCAGAACTATATACTGAATCCATGGCAACAAGTTGCGCGTCGATGTCTCTGTGACCCTGTAATACCTAATATCTCACGTAATTTCTATAATTTTATTGTACAATGGTCCAAAGGTAGAAATGCTACTAATTTCAATTATATATAATCTGGGATTTCGAGAAGGCCGTATTTAGTGTACAGCATATAAAAATTGTTGACAAAACGGCATGGCATGTTTTCTGGTCTAATTTTGCAGATCATGTAAACCTAGCTAATATACAATTCACCCATCTGTTAACAAACACTATCGCAGGACCTAACACCACACATCAAAATCTTGCACCAGATTAAAGCACTGCGTTCTTTGAAACCCAAACAAAGTGAACCAAACCCACAAATACCACCAGCACCGAAAATAAACCACGGTCAAGAGCAAATTGGATGATGACGTAAAATATGATCATGGAACGAGACATGGTAAACAATAACACAGTGATGCTCAAACTTAGCCGATGTTGCACGGACGTAAAAATATCGCAGCGGGATTTAATCGCGCACTGGAATTTCAACTCTCGGTGTTGAGCCAAGCATTGAGAATTCAACAGAGCGCATACTAGCACGTCAAAAAACCACTCTGTTGGATTTTCAACATTCGGCGCTAAGCAGTGAGTTGAAAAGCCAGTGAGCGAAAAAATCCCACCGCGATATTTTTACGTCCGTCTGAACGTCAGCTTATACTATTAGTGTCACGTGATCACGCCCCAGTATTCAATCTCCAAAAAGGCCGAGTGCAGGGTGCGTAGGTGCTTTACTCAGTCATCTTACCTATAACAAGAAAATGTAGCCAAAAATATGTTTTGTTATTTCAATAAAGAATAGCTGATACA
Organism: Hydraecia micacea; assembly: GCA_914767645.1. Taxonomy (NCBI): domain Eukaryota; kingdom Metazoa; phylum Arthropoda; class Insecta; order Lepidoptera; family Noctuidae; genus Hydraecia; species Hydraecia micacea. The sequence goes on from OU611798.1 coordinate 7,064,919, forward strand.
AAGTTTTTTATTAATCAATGGCATCGATGCTTCTTGCTTTTTTTCGCGTGAATTTTTGCAATTTTGATGGTTGTGAATTCTGAATCAGAATCAAGTAAATTTATCATGATCACATTATGAAACTAAAATAGCTAGCCACCTTACAGTAAATCTAGTCATGTACCCCGTACAACTAACAGACAGACCATTGGGGGTACGCGAACCCCACTTTGAGAAACACTGCGTGAGAGCATAGATAAAGGAACTAATAAACAATGAAGGGAAGAAAAACTGTAAACACGACGGGAGTATCGATTCAAGTTTGAATAGCGGAAAATATTTCTTGAATGTAAATGGATACCGTGGTTAAAGGCTCTTGTACTTTAATGGTTTTTGAAAGGGGTTCAATTAAGGAAGTTATTTTTGGGGACGATGTTGGAAATTGTTTGAAATGCTTATGGAGGCCTCAGAAAATTGAATAAGCTTGTAACGTTTTGTTACGGTGGGTCACTGCTTCTTTAGAAACGAGTTACCTACATAATCCTAGTTCAGAAGTTAAACCTTTCGTTTCAACATGAAGATATACGTGTGTAATCTGTGTGAAACATGGAAAATTTTTCCACTTCTTCTTCGTGTCGTTGGCACGACTGTATTTTAGATCTTGTTGGCCCAAATCTTCGCCACTTCAGCGGCGTTGTCGGTGGCAGCGCAGAGGTCACTTTGACTGCATGTTTTGGGATACAGAGGGCAGGATAGGAGGTGGAGCATGGTTTGCGGCAACCACACCCTACCGCAGTTCCGTCGAGGTTTTTCCCACTGTAATTTTGACTTAACCATCAAAAAAGGTTAAGAAAGGAGGTTGTCTAAACCACGCTGCAACCCGATTAAAGATATTACCACTCTCACACTATAAAAACAAAAGCCAATTTTCTCTAAGTCCTTATAGCATCACACGAAAGTGTTTACCAAAAATGATCTAAGGCACACACACAATATAGATTTATGTCTGCCAAATAAATCTAAGGAGACATTCGTTGTCCGAAGACGTGCTATCAAACAATATTGGACGTCAAGATCTGACATACATAAGTGGTGCGAATTCTGTCTCGGATACATCAAGGGTCATTCGCGACACTCCCGAAGCAATCTTGGGTCATATCTATAGGACTAAGAGTCCTTATAGAACTCCAATTTGGAAGACTGATAGGGGTCCTGATTTTTTGAGGGTCACTTAAGAAAGTTACATGAGACGGTGGTATGTGGAAAGATTCACTAGATCTTTAAGCAAAGACTACTTTGATGCTCTAGTGGTCGTGAATTTGATCCTGGGTTGAATAAAGTATTCGAGACGGCTTTTCCATAGGAAATTTCTCAGTAGAAGCTTGGATTGGTACCCGTGGCAACAAGCTCTTCTCCGATTATACGGAACTTTATAGTATTAGGAACTGGTGAAACATAGGAGCAATGAACACATCTGGTTAACCCTTCAGGGTTTACAAGCGAGAAGTTAAATGAAGCATTCAAACATGCAGTTTACATAATATTATACATACGAGCGCCATTTATAATTATGTATACATATATGCATATGCAAATGCAGATTCAAACCGAACATGCCAAGGCCAGGCGAACAATTTAGCGGAATTTAGTAGGTATGTGTATTAATTCTATTATTCTCATATAAGATGAGAAATTGGAACAACTGTCAATAGTAACGATCTCAACCGGTGTCAGCGGATAGCCCATTTATCACTATGGATATTCTTGACATAAACTGAGAAAAACTTTCTCAGCCATGAATAATCATTTCTTAAATTAATTTAGAATTTGTGTGAACCCCGATATATGATTAGAAAATAAGTAACAGATGTTCAAAATTAAAAAGGTGAATCAAATCAACTTATTTTGTGAACGCAGAGTTGTGTTGTGTATGCAATAACTATATCTACCTACATAATTTAATTTTCTGTGTGAGAGGGAGTGGGCTGTAATCCACAACGCGGGCCCAATGCGTGTTGGCAGATGTCACTTATCTTCAAAGTTTTGGTTCTAGGACATGACGGTTTCCTCACGATATTTTTTGTTTTATATCATGATAATTAAGGACAATGCTGAACGGTACCTACTATCGCTTTCTCTCTATATATATCTATAAACTATACGAAAATAGTGTTTCACTATTGTTTAGTATCATAAGTGGCAGTCGAACGTACTTAAGTTTTGAAGAGCCCTTTTAATACCTATCTAGTCGATAATAACGACTATAATTTGAACTGGTATGGCTTCCGAATGACCTTCTGTATTGTATGTATGCTCATAACAAGTTCAGGCTAAGGTGTGAAGTGGTCCTCAACTGTTCACTATCGGTTGAATGACGCGTTCAATATCGAACGAAACTGCATAACATTTTATATTCAGACGCAGACGCTGCTGATAATGTAAACATTTTTTTGGTTTACAAATTATGTAAATATGTCTAAGTAAATAAATAATATAAATTTGGAGCTTTTCCAAACACACTACTACTAATAAGGAAATCTAAAACAAGAGAACATCTAAATCCGTTTGATCAAAAAAGTGAAGAGAATAATGGAGCAAAATAAATTCAACGTTTCAATCTTGAATGGTGAGAACCTTAGAAGGTCAGTGTATAACTAATGTTAAGTAATAACTGCTCAGCTATCGAACCCAGATCCATATTAGATATTCCGCTTCCCTTTACAGACTTTAACCGTAGTACTATTAAGTATTCTGTGCTTTAACGGCTACTGATATTAAACTGGGAGCACACAACGCTTAGGCTATTTTTTCTTCTTTGAAATATATTATTATATCGGATATTTTTAACTTAAGGGATTCATTAATTAAGGGATTTATTCATCAATTATGTAGGGGTTGGCTTCCCGTCCTGTTGGTACTAGTACCTATTTTACATGAAGAATCTTCTTTGAAATATATTATTATCATCGGATATCGGATATTTTTAACTTAAGGGATTCATTAGTTAAGGGATTTATTCATCAATTATGTAGGGGTTGGCTTCCCATCCTGTTGATACTAGTACCTATTTTACATGAAGCATCTGCTTATCTGACATCCACAACGCAGGGTAACACGTTACCCCTTAGTACGACTGGTTGTGTCACTGAAGTCAACTTTTTGTAATAATAATATGTACAAGTATATAAAAAGGGAGGGGAAATAATCAAAGGGCATCAAAAAACTCGTCCGCATCGCTGTCAACAGGAAACGTGCCCAAAAGGCTGGCAGCATTGCCACGTTGTATGGCAATACTGATACTTTTTGTTAACCAAAGTTGGATGATTTTTCTAATCGCAGCATTCGTGAGTCCGTGCCTTGCACTCAAAACATTCGGTCCGCTATCATCCGAATATCTAGCCATTAAAGTTGAAAAACCTAGTTTGTTGATAATTTGTATACATATTCGTTTATTTAAATATGTCGGGACGATTAATTATCTTTGAACTTTGTGATAGCCAAAGGTGTTCAGCCTTGATATTTATGTTCTATGTCTGACTATCGTTTCAGATAATAGTTGACCCGTTTCATTGGTGACTTCTCTTATAGATAACACAATTTTGATATTAAATTATATCGAAAGTTGTTGGACCAGTACGTGCAGCATGACTGGCAGAAACGAAAGATACCATAACAGACTGTACAAAGATTTCTACAGTGCGATGTCAAAAGTGGAATGTCACGTTTTATAGAAAAAGAAAATTATGTCTATTCTTCTTAGAGTAGGGAATGAGTGTTTAATTGTTTATGATACGCAGACTGAGCGTCCGCAAAACATTGTCATGACTATGACATTTTATTTGTGTTGCATTACAACGACTGAGTACCGTTTTGCAGGATTATGCGACATTATAAATATCAATGCACTGAGGTAGGTACCTAAATTGACTTTATGAATTCACTATACTTGATAATTTTAATCTCAAAATCTACAAACGTCTTTACTAAGAAAAGAAACTGCAATTTTTCAAGGAAGTTAATGAAAAAAACTAGATTAAAATAACAAGATAGCTGGCACTATATACGTGACTATCCATTAATCTATGAAGTTTGGTGCCAATATTGAACTTCCGATGAGCTTGGGACTATTACTATGTAGATACTCGCTCGAGGTCAGGGTGAGATGATATTATAATTATATTCGTCTTATTGGTAGTATAGAAGACTGGCTGGTTAGATCTTTCAAAAGATTTCCTTTCAGGGTTGAAACTAAACTTAAAACAATAAGATGAATGAATAAAAGTGTAGCGAACAGGGTATTTTAATATGTGGTGAATGCGGAACAAGTCAAGAAAAAGTTACCTCGTCACTATCTCGTTCACCAATGGCTGTCGAAAAAGGCGATAGGCTAAAATAATAGATAGTATCCTATCCTGACAGCTAAAAAAAAAACAAACTGCGATATTTTTGACCATGAAATACTCTCGCAAACGCAATGGATGTTGATCAGGGTAGCTGGTGGAAGCTGGATGGGAGTGGTCAAGCATCGAGTTAAATGGCGTGGAATCGGAAAGTCCTATGCCCCTTGAAAAGGTGGGACAGACTGGATGCGGAAGGCGGTGGATAGGGTGTTGTGGCGCAGCCTGGAAGAGGACTATTTCCAACAGTGGACTTCGATAGACTGAGTTGATTGTTAGACGTCCTATAGACTAGAAATCACTATAGACTGATGACGATGATTTTTGATGGCTAATAGGTAAAATGACTTATCAAAACTAAAATTATAATAACGAGAAAAGTTTACATTTTTGGTATGTGTGCTTGTTTCGCTTTGACGCTAAAACGGCTCAACGCATATTTTGAAAGAAATTTGGCACATTTGGTAGACCATGACCTGGAGAAACAAAAGCTACTTTTCATCCTGGATCGCAGACGAAGTTGCGGGCAACAGCTAGTGCATAGATATTATGGAATAATGTCACAAGAAAAACAGCATAAGAGCGTCATAGCGTACACCGAAAATTATATAGAAAATAGAAATTTAATAGACAATACATTAAAGTCATAACTCTAGCTTTTTAGTTAGCAATAGATTATAAGCTTATTTATGTTATTGCCTAGTATTAGGTACAAAAGACCAATTTGCGTCTAACTGGTCAAGTGCGTCATTCGTTCATTTGATCAGACAATGGCTGTTTCTAATGAAATATAGGTGAACCTGGGGAGACTACGTAGTTGGGTGCTATTTTGTTTTAATGTTTATACATTATAATGGAGAATTATGTCCCTATTGTGTTTAGCTGTCGTTTTTTCAATTGTGTAATGAATTCGGCGCATAGAAAGAAAATACTTTTATTTGCGGTAAACACAATGCATACAAACCGGAATGAGAAAGCTTATAGTGGATAAGAAAAAGTTTAAAACAGAAGACGAACTAGCAGGGGATCGAGGGGGGTGAAGGGGGGGGGGGGGTCAGGGGATCAAACCGGAATAAATCGTAAGCAGCAAATGGCGTAACACACAGTATCAATCTCAATCTGAATCATTTTGAAGGATATTGCTAATCCATAGCTTCATATATTCGAACATTTGTTTGCACAACAACGCAATGAATGTTGCTGAACTGTCAAAATGAAAGCCATTGCTACTGATAGTGCGTTATGCAATTACCCCGCAGGTACACTAGTTAAGAGCAAGTTGAGACGACACGAGTAGCTTAAAATACTTCCTATAGCTAGGTTACCATCTATTATTTGCCAATGAGCCCCAAACTAGACAGACTGTATCTTGATAAAAAAAATACATATACATTCTCTTGAAAAGTTTCTTACAACAATGATTCTAAATAATTTTGCATCTATTTTGCAGTAGCATAGAAGATATTCATTTTACAAAACAAATGATTGTCGTTAATTTAAATGTCTGTTACATGCTTAAGTAATAATGGTTAGACCATTAATAACAATGAAACATTTCAGTACATAGAAGTTTTTGCTATGAACTCGCAACAGATTGCGAAAGATAAAAATAAATATAAATAAAACATGATTACACATCAAAACATTCGATCTTCTCCAGCAAAACCTTATCCGTTTCTTTCAGTTCGTGAGTTTGTAAAGGAACACGGAATATGAGTTAGTTATCAAAATAAATATCTCCATCACATTCCCACATACTATCCTATATTTTACCCGATCAAGCTGAAAATAAACTGTCACAAAAATATGTACTTAATAATGTCAAAGTCAAATCATTTATTTCAACTAGGCACATAAAAGCCACTTTTGAACGTCAAAATTTACTAAAATAGAATGATTTATTGATTCTAGTCGCCCCTTCCAAAAGGTAGTTTCGTATAGAGAAGAAGGGGCAAAAAACTCCACCGTTTCCTCTTATTAATCAGTGTAATTAATCTAATATGTTGCTATGTCAAGCTTTGTCTTTTCAAGTTTTCTTACAAAGCTAGTAGATTATAGATTACAAAGCGAGAGCAGTGGTGGCCCAGTGGTATCGGTCGCAACTTACGAGTTGTAGGTCGTAGGTTCGAACCCAGACAGGCGCTAAACTTTGTGTAAATGATTTCATCACCACTGCTCTCAAAACGGTGAAGGAAAACATCGTGAGGAAACCGACATGTCCTAGAACCAAAAATTCGAAGGACATGTGACATCCACCAACCCGCACTGGGCCCGCGTGGTGGATTACGGCCCACTCCCTCTCACAGAGAGGAGGCCTGTGTCCCAGCAGTGGGAACATTATAGGCTGATTATGTTATTATGTAGTAGATTAGGAAACTTATTGCTTGCTTCGGATTTTAGATGTGAAGTAACGAATATATTTAAAATCTCATGACGATGCAGAGGAATTATTCATCTAAACCAATATTATAAAGATAAAAGAATAGATTTTTGGTAGGTATAAGTATTTGTTTGTTACGCTTTCACGCTAAAACGGCTGAACGGATATGAATGAAAGGGCTTTGAAGATCCGTGCCATACCTAATGTCGTTGATGATTGAGTCACGTGATCAAATTTGAACGTTAATATCTCGGAAACTTGACACTTTCCGGGGTTTGGTCTTATTGTGTTTTCTGTTTGCATTGATGTCAACTATCGATTTATATAGGTCTCAGGCGTGGCCGCCATTTTCAAAATGGCGCGACAGTATGTAGGTCCGTAGGCTCCATATAAAAATCTTCAAACGCATTTGGCAAATGGGTACATCATGTAACAGGTAACAAAGGAGACTGGGCGGTTTCGATTTTTAAATTTATTTATTGGTCTGTCTACAATCGTTACACGGTTCAACCAATTAACACAAACCAAGTGCACAATATTAAGCCAGCAACACAGTATGCCAAAACATATTAAATAAAAATAAAAAAACAATTATATTATATTTAGAAAGTATTTTGCTTCGCCATCTCTGTAAGCACTTTTGCTATGGCAACCAAGCTCTTAATCGCAACCGATTCCAGGTATACGTGGAAAAATGTTTATCAAGACTCATTTTATTGTCAAAATACCTTCCAAATGTTTCTAAAAATAAGATTTGTTATTACAACATTGCCGGATACAGAAGAAATCTGCGCTGATTAAGAAACCGTACCAGGCTAATGGAGGCTATAATTTACGATACGTCCACAGTCTAAAAACACGGCATCCACAGGATGGTCTATAAACCAGCCGTGTTTATTCTTTATAGCCTCTGACGTAGACATTATAAAAACCACGGAGCTACTGAACTTTGACTATAAATTATAATTTTATGCTTTATAATCGCGCTTGGAACAAAAGGTTTATTATATAATTCGCTTTTCTTGTGGGCTATATATAGAACTTTAGGTATTTGATAATGGATCATGGTAGGTGTTTATTAAGTAATTTAGGAGATTTATAGGTAATAACACTGATTACTTCTTTATGGATAGATTTAACGTATAAATTGTACCTAATAGTACTCGTACCTGATTATTAAATATGGAAGTAGCTTTTATAGGTACTTACTTGCTCATTTTATTTTCATTATAGAAATAGAAAGTATTTTTTTTGGGGTTGTTCCCAGAGGTCCACGAGTCTATTTGTTCTTCTTTTCCCACCTGGTCCATGAAAAAATTATAATAATGTTTTAAATGTTTCTAAATGAATTCCCAACGGGTCTACGAGATTTATCCAAAGTAAAGTCAGTAAAAACAATTTCTTGTAAGAAAGAAGATTATTTGGAGCCATTACACTCCTTACATACTTTAATCTATGGCAATCACCTTACAGGATGCCTTGCGATGACACGACAATAGACCTATTATCCTTTAAAGTTAAGGGTCGCGAGCAAGAAGCTGACAGTATCATCACAACGGTAATATTTTCTCATTATTTGTCTTATTTCTTTTTAGTTAGTTAGTAAGTATATTCATGTATTTATGTATATTTATTTGTGCTTATATTTATATGTAATTATTTATATCATATATTCATAGTTTTAATAGGTTTATGCGTATCTTTATATTTAAAATATAAATGATTCCTCAATATTCATGATTGCACCTACCACTGTTTGTCTCTGCATCACCCAAAGGTTGACTGGTAGAAAATGCCTATGGCATTAAGTCCGCCTCTATACATTTATGTGCTTGAAGTATTAAATAAATAAATAGACATTTCAGACAAAATACCTCCGCTGCTAGACATAGGCCTCCCCCAAGCATCGCCACTTCGACTGGTTTTGTGCTTCTTGCATCCAGCGGATTCCTGCGACCTTTATAAGGTCATCGGTTACCTTTTGGGAGGCATTCTAACGCTATATCTTCCGGTACACGATTGCCACTTCAAAACCTTTTGGAAAATTTGACCTAAATAGAAAAAATCATTAAACCCGCATACCTGACCAATGGAGTGGGATAAGACTTTTAAAAGTTTGAAATACGATAAGCCTTTTAACTTCGTTCAAGTTTCCTTCAGTTTCAGAGACTTTTATTCATTCATTCATTCAAATCGCTATCAATTATTTTAATCAATGATTGTTAAATTCCTAAACCAAATCGATAAAATCTTTTTATTGATTTGGTTTAGGATTTTCTCCTATCTTTACTGCTAAAATAAAGTTTATCGGCATACATTTTTACGATAAAAATGGAGTTTTATTTGTTAACTACTTAATTGTATTGTGACTGGCGTGGCGGCCTTAATTGTAACGTCAACAGTATACTTAAGGTAATAAATTGTGACCAAATAAATAAATAAATTATTGCCTCGTAGGTTTAGTGCTCGCAAGCGCTACTGCTGATCATGAGGTTCAGGATTCCATTCTGACCCCCTTACTAATAAACGTTGTATAGCGTCTGTATAGTTACACATCGCTTTGTCTTCTTCTTTCGAAAGTCAAATTACTAACGACTGAAAGAGAGAAATCGGTATGTAACTATTCATCTGATAGGTATAATACGTTTATTAGTAAGGGGATGAGTGATTTTGGGCTTTTCTATCTAGAATTTCTCAGTACTAGCCCGGAGTCTGGGTTTGTGCCAGTTTGTTGGCAATAGGCTCGCCCCCTATTACATGGGCATTGAATATAACTGGCGAAATGTGGGTGTAGGTACTGTAGGTTACCTACAGTACCTACACCCACATTTCGCCAGTTATATCACCACCTCTGCTCAATCCTTCGGGAAAACGAGGCGTGATGTTATGCACTTAATTACTTAGTTTCGAGTTCAAAAACCTTTGGTTAACCTTATTCTGCTACTTAGCAACGGATTTACAATCAAGTGTATGTGCGTTTAGGCGTAAAAAGTTCTTAGTGCGTCATTGTAGAGCTTGAAAAACGTCTCTTGTTTGTTCGGCTAATGAACATCTTAGGACGGTGTTTAAAAATAACTTGAGTTATCAAAGAATAATAGTGATAATGTTCATCCGCTTAGAACCAAATTTTCAAATTTTAGGATCGATTTTTAATACTTTTTGACGTTACCCACAACCGTAGGTTACCTATTGATCTGTCTACTAATTATCTTATATACAATAAGAATTATGTCAGAAGCCTATTGGAGGATTCACTATAGACCCTAAAGTATCTATGGCCCCACGAAATCTTAATAAACTAATTTTCTTTACTTAAGGAAATAATAAAAAAAACCTGATATTTTTGCAGTTGTTTTAGCGCTATTTGAATAGGTATTTAGTGGCATTATTGTAAGTTTTATTCGATTATTGATTAAACACACCTGTGTTTATTCAATCAAAGTAATACTATTATTTCTTGTTTACACAATAGTGTAAACAAGAAATAATAGTCTCTCTTTGCATAGGAATCATTTGATGTTTTATTTTATTGAATAAACAAAAATATATTGTAAGTTAAATTGTGCAAAGAACAAAAAATAAATGTCTTTTCATTATTTAACACCTACAAAATCACAGTATCAGTGTAGTATTAAGTGCTTAGTTTGCATCCGTAAAATACGTCAATTAGCATCTAATTAGTATGGTTGACCTAACATCCTACTGACAATTGACGCCTAGTAAATCGCAGCCAAATATTTATTTGAATCTGTGTCATTTTGTCATTCAATGGATTTCCTCTTATGGACATTTCAAGGCTAAACACGATACTTGTTGATTGCAATTTGAAGTAATTTTTTGTGATAGCTAAATATTTATTTTTATATTTATTTTATTCTTTTTATACAATACCTATTCGGAATAAGGTGCAGGTAAAGGCAATAACAGGCTTTGAAAGAAACCAAAGTCATCTAACTACATGATTTATAATTTTAATCATTTAAACACAAACAAAAAGATCGTTCAAGGGCAGACCTGAGACCAGAATTACTAATACGTACTTTACTGTGACAAAAATTATTCTTTTTTCACCTTCATCTGCCGGCTAGCGTTTTCCCATGTTGTCTATGTTGAAGTCGGTTTCCAGTCTAACCGGATGCAGCTGAATACCAGTATTTAACATGAAACGACTGCCTATCTGACCTCCACAACTCAGTTACTGGGTAATACCATACCCCTTGGTAAGACTGGTTGACAGAGTTTTGGGCTTCTGACTATCCGTAACACTGTCAAAGATCTACAAATGATAGCCGGAACCAACGTTTTAACGTGCTTGCCGAGGCACAGAGGGGTCTCGATATGGAGCGGTGAATGCTTAAGCAAATCCCGCACCCCCGGCCATAGGCAGAGGTGGAACACCGCGGTGGTTTTAGCCGGTAAGAGTCCAGCATGCCTCTCTATCACCACCACGATGTCTCCATTGTGGGGGGTCCATAAGGATTTCCACCACGCACCAAAAAAAAAGAAAAAGGGGTCTCGATATGTAACGGATGGTCATCAGGATTTATTCCGGCCTGATCCCCTGAACCACCCTCCACGCCCAAGATCCCCTGCTAGTTCGTCTTCTCAACCTTCGACCGACCCATGCGGCTTTTATTATTTAGCCATTCTCCTACTCTACTGTAGTAAGAATTATTATTTTTTGAACCGTTGCATTGGTCAAAACCCCCTCAGCAATTTTATTCTGACTTACAACGCAGCTGCCCATAGCCTTTTATTCCAGCATAAAGAAAACTTATTAAAAACTTTCCGTACTAAAATGTATGCATTATGAGGACAAGAAACAGGAGACAGCGTTCAGAAATTAAATACTGTTCTCGTTAAACCAAGAGGCAAGTTTGCTCCCGCATAATATTAAACTTTTCTACATTGTGTCATGAAGTAAGAAAGGAGTAGATGTCTTACAGGGACAATGCATTATAAAATCGTGCTCTTATGCGATCGACGTCTTGTATGCCTTAATTAAAATCGATCACTAAGGTGCAGTTCTGAGCCGCGTGACGACTGCCGGCCACCGTAGGTGCGGGCCTGCGGACGGAGAGTAATGGGTAGCTCTCCGCCCGATCAGGACCAGGCCCGTGCCGGACGGCGCGTATGTGTTCCACGCGCGCCTCAAAGAGATGTCAGCATAAAGGAAGGGGCCCGCCAGGGCCGAAGCCTGCCGGGGTAGCGGGATCGTCCGAAAGGGTTACCGCTGCCCCGGAACATAAAGGGCTAAGGAAGGAACACGGGTGGGTTTTAGTCAGTAAGAGTCTGACACTCCCTTCCGCTCCACCCAGAGCGGGAGGAGTCATTAGATGATTTCCCATCCAAAAAAAAAAAAAAAAAAAGGTACAGTTCTGAGGCCTCCCCCAAGCACCTCCACTTCGACCGGTTCTGTGTTTCTCGCATCCAACGGGTTAATGCGGTCTTCACAAGGTCGTCAGTCCACCTTGTGGGAGGCCTTCCAACGCTACGTCTTCCGGTACGCGGTCGCCACTCCAGAACCTTTCGGCCCCATCGGCCATCTGTTCTGTGAGCAATGTGCCCTGCCCTTAAGTTTGGCTATTCTTCGGGCTATGTCGGTTACATTGGTTCTCCTACAGATCTCCTCATTTCTGATTCAATCACGCAGGGAAACTCCAAGCGTAGCCCTCTCCATTGCCCTTTGGGTAACTTTTTGCCTTCTAATAAGGCCCATTGTGGACGACCACGTTTCAGCATATGTATAGCACATGTGAGCATAATCAGCCTATAATGATCCCACTGCTTGGACACAGGCCTCCTCTCTTCGAGAAGGAGTGGGCCATCCACTACGCGGGCCCAGTGCGGGTTGGTACTACTGATGTAAGTAAATAAAATTAAAATGCACCCATACAATCCTTTTACACTTATATAACCACACAACATTATTTAAATCACCACCACGGTCTCATGACACTAACAATTATTATGCAAAATGTCTCAAGGAAGATGAAGCGAATTACTGAGAGGTGTGAAAACTGTTTCAAATGCGAAGTCAATTCGTGTTGCGTTTGTCACATGTAAATAGGGAGGTGCAGTGTTGACAGATGCAAAATAAAATGCAAGGTTTTTGACACATTGTCTGTGAAGTTTTGCAGGAAAATCTGATGCAGATAAGAATTAGACTGTCTGAATATTTGAAAGAAACTTTGCACTCTAGCAAGTTTGTTGTAGTTTTTGTTTTGTGAAATGGAGAGTGTAATAAGAGGAATGTTTTTAAACTTTCTACTTTTTATATTTGGTTTGTAGGTACGGAATGGGTGTTTTAAAAAACTTTTTTTTAAGATATGACAAAGTAATGAATCCTTTTATATTTTAAGTAGGTAGTGTCGAGAAGCACAAAACCGGTCGAAGTGGAGGTGCTTGGGGGAGGCCTATGTCCAGCAGTGGACGTCTTTCGGCTGAAATGATGATGATGAGGTAGTTACTTAGTACTTTATTTTGTTTGTCGCATTTGTTAATATTAATAAACTGATTTTCTGTGCAATGAAACATCGATTTCAATTGAGACAATATTTAAACACTGCACTTTCTCAAAATTACTCAATATTTTTCAGATTGCCTAGATCGGGAAAAGTGGTATTGGGTTTTTTTATCAGGAATTTCCTCGTAGCAGCACAAAGTCTGGATTTGTGCCCGGTTAATGGCAAAAGACTCGCCCTCTACACCTACATGGGATTTAAACATAACTGGCGAACCTATAGTACACCCCCATACCAAGTAAGAAGAAGTGTACCTACACTTCTGCCTGACCCTTTGGGCCTTGTGTGATGTTATGACATCACAAAAATGAAGTGTCACTTATAAATCCCTTTACGAAACCTCAAAACAATCTATGGCAAAACAAAACTTGTAGTAACGTTATTCCCTAGACATATTATTATGTCAAGCGCCAACCGCTCAATAGTTTACGAGTATGTCACAAACAAAAGTGCTGAACAATGTCACATGTAGACTAATCTGTCTACGTAAACATATTTTGGTTTACGGCGTTGTAATAATCAGATAAAACCATAAGCCCTCATACAGTGACGTATAAAACGATATTACTTGGGTATAAAAATAATAGGCTGACCCATCTAACCTTGGTTGACCAATTATGCAGGTAATATTATTTATGCTATTCTAGATATCGAATGATACCTTTGACCATTTAATAATACCTACTTACCTACTCAGATGGTCAAGAAAAACCGAATGAAAATAAAACACGTTGCCGTTTTTTTTTTTTTTAAAAAAGAAAGAATAACATTAATAAAATCCTGTGGACCTACCTACTTACATGTACTTTTTCAATAATAAATAAAACCAAAAACGACACGCAAAAAATAAAAAACAAAATCTGATATTTTCTGAAAGCCTGAAATTTAGAAAGTGACTTTTTTACCCCTAGGTACCTTAAGAAACCATTCAACGATCACTATTCCACAAATTCATACAAAGTATCACTCGATTAGATTACACTAACACGTTCAACCTGTGCGTTCAACGATGACCTTTTGTGACCATAACCAGGTAATTACACAACAACTACAACACTGTTATGAAAAAAAACACAATAAAATAATTATGATTGATGTAAAAATTACCCATTCATCTTGGCATGCGGCAGAATATGGAACTAAATTGTAATGTACTGAATTTGATAGTTGCGTTGACATTTCGCTAAGCATCTAGCGCCACCAATAACAGCATAGATTACATTAGACAGTTGTATAATTTGTGGACCGTGAATCACCAATTGACTTGCTTCTGCACTTGACCTTGGCAAACTTGAGATTCTCACGAGCGCTATATTTGTAATTGTCGTGTTATACTACTGTGTTTTTTATTTGTTTAGTTTATCTATTTTAGAACAGAATGACCATAAAGGATGATTTCCACCAAACGACTCGCATCGCATCGGACCGGAGAGGATACGAACGGATGCGGCGACAGCTAATCGCGTCCGGCAGCATGTCGACGCATACGTCGCCGCGTCGTCGCGTCGCTTGCGAACGTATCCGTTTCTGCGCATAGATATATGACATTTCTATGGTTTCTGCGCCTAGTCAAATAGTTTCATTCCTACCGTGTTGACGTGTTCTAATTTTTGAAAATGGTTAAAGTTGACGTAGTATTGTTGGCTATTGCATTTTAAGAAGAAGAAAATGATCATAAAACACAGAAGAGGAAAAGAAAAATTTGGACGACAGCTCAAAGGATTCGACCAGATACGATGACAGGCGAACGGAGCCGATCGCGCGTCGCAGCATACTTTCGGCTACGATGCACGATGGTGTGTCGCGCGGTAAACGCCCGCAGTCAAACTAATGTAATACCTATAGACTTTCAGTACACGATTTAATATCGTTTAAAGATTGTAACATCCGTTCCGATCCGATGCGATGCGAGCCGTTTGGTGGAAATCATCCTTAAGACTATGGTCTGATATAATGATTAAGGAGGAGATAAGAAAAATAAACTTAGTTATGTAATTACGCAGGTATGTTCTGTAATGATAACAATAATGAATTGTTTTAAATTGAGCGTTTCAAATAATATTTTTGTTATTGTTTAGAATAATGATAAACTCAGCTGTAATAATTATTAAAGATAACGACATAATTTGTGGCTGTTTTTTATTAAAGTCAACCAATCCGCTTGAAGCAATTTTCTTGGTACGCACGACGACATACGAGTATCATTTCCAGTTTTAGCTGCACTCGCAATGTATAGGCGTTTCATACAAAGATAAGTCGGCTTATACTGGAAATGTATAGCTTGATAATGCCGTCGTGCGTACTTATGTAGGTAAATATCAACCCAATTACCTACTAATAAACGTTGTATAGCGTCTGTATAGTCACACAACGCTTTGTCTTCTTCTTTCGAATGTCAAATTACTGACTACTGAAAGAGAGAAATCGGTGTGTAACTATTAATCTGATATAATACGTTTATTAGTAAGGGAATTACAAAATAAATGATGAAAGCTTGATTGATACTGTTAAGTGGTTAAGTGTGTTACACAATTAATACTCAATACTTTATTGTATTCCATTTGTATTAATAGATGGTATAATAAAGTAAAAGATCAATATGGGCCCTGTCGGGCACAGCAAAATTAGGAGAGAGGAAGAGGGCTAAGTAGCAAATCAATATTAGTTTAAATTATAAATTTTTAGATGTACTTAATCGGGTGTATAATTATATTCTATTCAATGTCAAAGTCAAATCATTTATATCAATTAGGCACACTAAAGGCACTTTTGAACGTCAAAAATTATAGTAAAACAAATTAATAGGTTTGTGTATATAGGTATAGTATAATACTTATTTTATGTAAGTATTGCGTAAGAATAATGTAGGTAATTATTATGAAATTCTTAAAAATATTTTCATTATTATTAAATTACTAGCTGACCCCGCAAACGTCGTTTTGCAAAAAAAAAAAAAAAAAATAGTAGCCGATTCTCAGACCTACCCGATATGCACAAAAAATTTCATACAAATCGGTCCAGCCGTTTCAGAGGAGTACGGTAACTAACATTGTGACACGAGAATGTTATATATAAGATGTTATTATTTATGTACGTATTTATATTTTCATATCTATATTAGATTTTCTATATTCCATATTATATAATTACCCCGCGGGTCGATGACAATAGGCTCGCCCACTATTACATGGGACTTTAACAGAATTGTCGAAATGTGGGTTTACTATAAATTTAAGTCTACCAAACCCTTTGAGGAAACAAGCTGTGATTTGTGATGTTATGTTATTTTAGCGGGACTTACTGCCCAGGCCAACCCTGGGCCCCTGAGCCTGGGACCAACATTTAAGTTTAGCCTGATCTCATCGTCATCTGCCTAGCCTTTTCCCAACTATGTTGGGGTCGGCTTCCAGTCTAACCAGATGCAGCTAAATACCAGTATTTTACATCGAGCGACTGTATATCTGACCTCCACAACCCATTTACTGGGTATTACGATACCCCTTGGTAAGACTGGTTGTCAGACTTTCGGGCTTCTGACTACCCGTAACGACTGTCATAGATCCAGGAATCACAGCCGGGACCAACGGCTTAACATGCTTTCAGAGGCACGGAGGGGTCTCGGTATGTAAAGATGGTCACCCATCAAACAGACCAACCGCGGCAAGCGTAGCTTAACCTGATCAATTAACCTGTGCGGCTGTTATTATTTAGCCACGGGCCCCTCGGATCTACGCACTGATATATATCTTATATAATTCGTTGAAGACATTTAAGAACGACTGTCATCAATATAACTCATCAATCATCGAGAATAAAATAAGAATTTTATCAAAATCAAACCAATGACAGGTAGCTCTGTCTTATCTTTGAGATGTAAATCAAACATGGGAAAACAAGTTTACTTGTACTATATTTGATGTAAATCGATACAGGTGGCGATATAGATTTGGATATTGTGAGGCGTCACAGCTCTTTCAAGGCTTCAGATTTTAAGATTAGTTGTTTGTTATCGGAATGTAAAATGTTTTTGAATTGTAATGGATATTACCATATTTGGGCTCTGCTATTTTATTTATTTAATACTTCAAGCACATAAATGTACAGAGCCGGACTTAATGCCATAGGCATTTTGTACCAGTCAACCTTTGGATGATGCAGAGACAAATAGTGGTAGGTGGTAGGTAACCATGAAAGTTGTGGAATAAATATTTTTTATTTGCTTTAATTTGGCTGTTCAAAGGAAAATTTTCAAACCTGAAATAACAATTACCTACAATTATTTGAATTGATTCATTAATTTAAAATAACATACAGATACTACTAACGTAAATTTAAATCAGACTACTGTGCATAATGAATAATCAATCATATAAAGACAGGAGGCCAAAGGTACCTAGTAAGTGTAAAAAATATAACAATTTATTCAAAGAATTCATTAATATAAAGTAGCACCTTGAGGATGGACTTTGTTGAACTAAAGAATAGATTAATAAAAAACATCGTATACAGAATATAATATAAACTCATTGTGATGGACTAGAGGCGGAAGGCGAAGGAACGAATTTGGTATATATCCAGAAGAGGACCGTGTTAGGTATGAGATGATTATTTTGATTATATAGGGTGACTGGTAATTAGTAAAAAAAATCGTATTTATGTTCGTATAACTCGTCAAAATGTAGGCAACAGCTGATTTTTTTTTCGCGATTTCAGGTTTGGTCCCATAGTAAAAGTTGTTTGTTATCATGAGTACAATCACGTGTTTAAGTATAGGTCACTAATTACCAGTCACCCTATACATTGCAAGATGAATTTGATAGTTTTATTAATGGAAAACACTAAATCGCTCAAATACAAAAAATATGGATCAATGATTCTTTTAACTCTGTCAGTTAAAACAGTGTTGTTTCACACACAAGCCGACTCGACATAGATAATTATTATCGACAAATGATTCAACAAAATTTTTCTTAAGTATTAAATCAACCATAGCATCATCATTATCATCATCAATTCTGCCCAAATACGTACAAAGCTGGACATAGTGACCTACCCCAAGCCCCGCAACTTCGACCGGTTCTGTGCTTTTCGCATCGCGTATTTCTGCGGCCTTCACAAGGTCAATCAACTATATGAAATAAATTAAATATTGACATTTTATGACTAGGCAGACATTTTTATAATATCGGAAGTTACTATTAACGATATAACACAAACCAGACGACAATAATAAACAATTTCACTTTAAAATGTGGGTTTGTGTTACAATAAATTTAAATAGCAAATCATACAAACATTCGAGCTGTTTCAAGGCCAAGACAAGGTATCGCGGAACAATAGAATTAATGTTATTTCTTGAATTTAAAAATTCCCAATATGGTGTGTCCATCTATACAAATAAATAAAATTGGTGTCTGTTTGTAATATTAAAATAACCGGTTTTTGCTAAATGCATATGGATGTATACACGCATATACCAAAATAACATTGTTTACAATTTTTGTCTGTCTGTCTGTTTGTTCTGGCTAATCTCTGAAACGGCTGGACCGATTTTGACGGAACTTTCACTGGCAGATAGCTGATGTAATAAGGAGTAACTTAGGCTACTTTTATTTTAGAAAAAGAATTAGAGTTCTACGCAAAAAAATTAAAACGTTTTCCGTCATGAACGCGAACGAAGACGCGGGCATCATTCTGGATATATTTATAACTTTTAGTAAGTTTACGAAAATTTTGACAGTTATTCTTATTACACAGGTTTTATACGAAATTGGAAAAAAAATGAAACTGATGCTATTTTTGTCTATATCCGAGTTGATCCCATACTAAAAGTCGTTCGTATTCATGAGTTCTTTCATCCCCTGCTAGATTGCCAATGAATTCAAAGTCAAAATCAGCCTGTATAACGAATTCTAAAGCTAAGGTTTCCTAGAAGAGCGATAACCGCCACATGCGGCCGTATAATGTCCAAATACAGAGAATTTTTGACATCTTAATGTCGAATACTGGTGAAAATGACAGATTTTCATGGCGTCCGTTATAAATATAACGGAAACGTTCATCCAGCAAACCATAATTTAACCAATCTTTTAACATTGTAATGATAGTTGTTAATTGTAACTTTATTGTGCATGCTTTGGTCTCCTGTAAGTGAAGGAGTACATTTACTTAATACATGATGTTGTCAATTATTATTCGAGAAAGGTGCAAAGAGGGAAGAGAGGCCTTTACCCTGCAATGGGACAACGCAGGCTTATAATATTAACTAGCTTCTGCCCGCGACTTTGTTCGCGTGAAATTTCATCCTCCCCTCTTTCACCTTTTTAGGGGTAGAATTTCTAAAAACCCTTTCTTATTGGATTGGACTCTTTACAAATTGCATGTCTTTAGGACCAGCCGTTTAGGCTGTGCGTTGATATATCAGTCAGTCAGAACTTTGAATTTTATATACAGAGTTATTGGACAAACACCAACGATCAGCTGTTCCCTACATTTTGACGAGTTATACGAACATACGAGTACATGTAGGGAAAAGCTGATTTTTTTTCGCTATTTCAAGTTTGGTCCCATAGTAAAAGTTGTTCATAATGATGAGTACGATGACCTCTTAAGAGGTTGATGATGTTTTTCCAATAACCCTGTATATAGATAATGCAACTCTTTTGTTAGAGATAATATAAATAAATAACTGTTCTCCTACGGTGTATTGGTTTAACAGTCTTATCCTTGTCTATATGATTTTCATTATTTCCGTTAAATACAGTCAGTAAAGTAAACAAATATAGTCCAATCGGCACAATAGTGTAAATTACGCCTTAGACTGCTTACCTTATGACATTTGAATACACAACGCTAACTAAACATGATAATTAAATATTATCTATAATCCGGCTCGGGTCCATATTAGCATAGTTTCCTACACATTGGAATTATCATTAAATGAGAATTCCTTGCGCGATGCTTGAGAAATTTAGGCTTTATGGATTATTAAATCATTAGGCAAGAAGTAGAGCAATATACACACCCAATTTTGAGAAGAGAGAGAAAACATTCAAGCTAAAGAGACTTCGGTTCATTTAAAAAAGTATATAATTATTTTGTATTATTTTTACAAAGCCATAAGAGGCTTCGGTCTCTTTCCAAAATATAACTTTGTTAATTATTATAATTGGCGGCCACGTGGTAACGGCCGCGAATTACGAGTCATAGGTTCGAACCCTACAGGCGCTTTACTTTGTGTAAATTATTTCATCACAACTGCTCTCAAAACTGTGCAAAATATCGTGTGGAACCTGGCATGTCCTAGAACCAAAAAATTCGAAAATATGTGACATTCTGTGGATTACGGCCCAATCCTTCTCATAGAGAAGAAGCCTGTGTTCCAGCAGTGGGAACATTACAGGCCGATTATGAGGATTATAATGTTATTATAAAGTATAATTACTTACCTACAAAAGCGAGTAAATTATACCTAATCTACTTTGGGACAGAAATATCTGGGTAACTACTAAATAGTGCTAGAAGATCATCCTTTAAATCAATGTAGACCTCGTTCGTTAACCTCTTAAGGCCACACACAAGCCAAAGCTGTCTAATACACAGAAAATAAATATAAGAATAACCGAGAGCACGTTCTTAGAGATTCACAGCTTCGTTATCGTGATCATGTCAAGCGTAATGAAAAATATAAACTTGGATTTAACGAGGAATCTGACTGAAGGAATACTGAAGACGTTTCGGATATTAATATTGAAAAGCAAAGTGATCTTGTAAACGAAGTCGTGTTTGGGGTTCAATTAGAAGAATGCGGTATCTAATAAGAATAGTAGAATGATACTAAGAATGGTACTAGTAAGAATATGTAGAAGAAGTAGTAGGTCTAGGACTTATCTATTGGAAAAAAACATTGTGAAATTACACGTTTTAGACAGTGCCTTTACCATAGATAAGGCTTTGAAAAGATGAAGACGAAATCAACGAATATATTCTTCGAAATAATACTATTCAAATATAACAATTTATAAAATTTGTAGGGTTTTTAAACAATGTCCAAATAATCATCAACAGTATGTATGAATAAAACCCTGATGTAGGTAGGTATGCCTGATCATATAATATTGAAAAATTGCATAGGAAATAATAATAATTAAATAATGTTTCTTTCTCAGTTTGCTTGAACATCGGTGAAGGAAAAACGTCGCGCGGAAATCTCTATACAGGGTTACTTGTAATTCAATGTATATCCGTCAGGAGCTGATAGGGGGGCCAAAATGCAACATATTGAACCCCACATATGTATGGCCGAAATTCAATAGTTTTCGAGATATTTGAATTTTAAGGGTTTTTCGATATAATTCCAAATAAAAAAAAACTATATACAAAATGATTTTGTAAAATGATTTTTGCATTTGATAGCCCATTTCTTGAGGAAGGTTCTAGGCTATAGGCTATTTAACATTACGCAGTTACGCTAGGACCCTCAAGAGCCGAGCAAAATGAAAAAAGTCAGAAAAAAACGCTAAGTGAAAACGAAGTAAATAGCGCGGGTAGGCGATGCGATACGACGGGGTGGGTCAAAGGAACATGAAATTTCACGCGGGCGATGTCGCGGGCAGAAGCTAATACGTAATATACATCAAAAGGAATTTCGTTCCAACCGGGTGTCCCACAACCTCTCGGCTCTATTAAATCAATATTGTTGACGACTAGTTTTATACAGGGGCAAAATTAAATTAGGTAGCGAAACTCTTCAGACGTGATGGGTTTCGATATCTCATAATTATCATAATCAGCCTATATTGTTCCCACTGCTGGGATGTGTGTGAGTGGGCTATAATCTACCACGGAGTTGGTAGATGTCACATATCTTCGAATTTTTTGGTTCTAGGACATGACGGTTTCCTCACGATGTTTTCCTTCACCGCTTTGAGAGCAGTGGTGATCAAATAATTTAAACAAAATAAAGCGCCTGTCTGGGTTCGAACCTACGACCTACAACTCGTAAGTCGCGGCCATTACCACTGGGCCACCACTGCTCTTCGACCACAGCTGCTGTGTTGATATCTAAACACGATAAAATATATTGTATTTAATATTTGAGGAGTGATTTTTCAAAAGGCCTTATTTCCATTTTTTACTTTGATGTAGATTTCGACGGAATCGTGAAGTCTAGTCAAAATCGCAACTGGAACTGGCATTTGCTTAGTTCAGAACGCCTTATTTCCTATAGTAAAAGGCGCATCAAAAGTAGAATGTCAAACAAACTGGCACATTTCCACCCGTAGGTAGACAGGCAGTGTGAAAATTAACAAAACGCCGTATTTCCTGCTTGTTTTTTAACCGTGTTAAGAAATTTCATACAAAACGGCATATTTCCTATTTAGCTAAAATTGGTCAAAGAAAACAACCTATTTTTTTGGTGAATTTGAAGCGTTCTGTTTGAAAATTTAATGCATGGTAACACTGAAGCTGCACGTCGATCATACACAGAAAAAAAAAGTTGTTTGACATTTAGCTGTCACTGTCATTGGCAATTATTTTCGCGCTACAAATGCCAATTTTAATGAACGTGTTTCTAGTTGTTTTTTACCTAACCTACTCATTCTGAATTGTACAAAAAGCCTTATTTCCAAATTGGTGTGCAACAAAGGGGCATATTTCCTATTCACTTTATACAAACGGCCTTATTTCCTGTTGTAGCAAACAAAAGGTCATATTTCCAAAATTTAATTTAAGATAAAAACAATACAAGTATATAAAACTATTTTTTTTAAATGCCATATGTTCAGAACAACTAATGCACACTTATTTTGACTACTTTCAAAAGTTATAGTACAACCTTTGCATATCTCACAGATATTTGGCTCTACTGAAAATTTGGCTCTGGTGGAAATAAGGCCTTTTGAAAAATCACTCCTCATTTGTGCTTTTTAAAGGGGTCAACGACCGCTGGTGTTGTTGTTACTTTCAAGTAACAACAACACAGATTTTCTCAACTCGTACTTCAGTACGAGTTGAGAAAATCTGTTTTTTTATCCTGTTTAGGTACCTACTTCTGTGATGTTCACAGAAAAAAAAACTGATGTTACAAGTGACAACACTAACTCCGGTCAATGACCCCTCAAAAAAAGTCATCAAATTAATTTCGTTTTTGATCTATCATTAGATATTGATACCCATCTCATCTGCGGAGATTTGGCCCAGTATAAAGTGGTTTCATAATCATAAGCTATTAAACATGAATTGAATTGAATCTGAGAGTAGAGTAAAGAGTAATAAACTAATATGAGACATCAAAAGATGTTTGTTTAAGATATTTATATAAAACATTTGAATGAATTATGTGTGAGTTATGAGTTTCACGAAAGATATTGTAACGGAATAGTAAATGCTTGTCAATCATTTACTTGAGCCTGCTTGAGCTAACATCAGAAAATGTTGATAGAATGGTAAAACACTTCGAAATCTGCGCAGTTAATATCATGAATTATTTAAATCACCTGAACCTCTAATGGCATATTTAAATAACCATCATCATCTGTCTAGCCTTTTCCCAACTATGTTGGGGTCAGCTTCCAGTCTAATCGGATGCAGTAGAATACCAGTATTTTACATGGAGATCTGCCTATCTGACCTCCACTACCCAGATACTGGGTAACAAGATACCCATTAGTAAGACTAGTTGTAAGACTTTCGGGCTTCAGACTACCCGTAACGACTGTCAAGGATCTATGAATGACAGCCGGGACCAACTGCTTAACGTGCTTTCCGAGGCACGGAGGGGTCTCGGTATGTAATGGATGGTAACCCATCCACGAATCGACCGCGGCAAGCGTTTAACCTTTGATTGACCCGTGCAGCTGATATTGAAATCAAATGAATAGGTAGTACAGAAAAAAAACTTTGTATCTGGAACTGGATACGAAATTACAGTTTCAAATGTGTGCTTAATCGCAATATTAGCCTAAGAAACTGTAGGGTTTTATCGCGATTAGCTTCTTAATTCGCTTGTATGAATATAAAGTGTTGATTCTTTGTCAATGGCAATAACCTTCAAAGATAAACTACTAAATATGATTGTAGATAACAAAGCGAGGTCTAAATACAGGGTGCTCCAGAAAACCTGTACCAGCAAAGGTCTGTGGTCAGGGGACACTAATACCCAATTATGACTAAAACCGCCTACAATTAAAAAAATCTGGAAATAAAACAAAAAAAAAAAAAAAACTCAAAATCTACAAAATATCGCGGAACATACATAGGAGTCCAATCGATGGGTATTAGTTTCTCCTATCCACAGGCCTTCGGTGGTACAGGTTTCCTGGGACACCCTGTATATTTAAAGAAACCCAGATGAAACCAACCACAGCAATGCTAATGACACCTAATAAAAACAAAACAATATCATAACAGATTTTCTCAAAGATAAGTCAAAAGGAAGTGTCACTTCACAAATTAATCTTCAAGGCAACTGTGGCACTTTGAGAAGCTCAACATTTAGTTTGCCAACTGATGTTGAATCCAAAAATACCTGTAATTAGAAATTAAGGCCACTGTTAAAGGTTAAGCTAAAATAGTTCGTACAAAATTTGAAATGATTTTACATAATAATATAAACATAATATCACGCATGTAATCCCCGTAGGGTTAAGTAGAGGTGTATGTACCTATACAGGTTAAGTCGACCTCAACCCGAGATCGGGTAATAGGCCAATTCATAATTTATGTAGTTATCAGAAAAATATTTAAAAAAATCTAAGTTAAAAAAAAAAAAAAAAAAAAAAAAAAAAAAAAGAGTATTCTATTCTATTCTATTCTATTCTAAGTTGTGTATTTTTTAAATTATTGGCATTTAAATATCAGTTTTTGCAAAACCAACTATTCAAAAATTAATGCTTTGCCAAACTTTGACTGACTGTACTGATAAAATTTACTATGCGAGTTTGGCAATTAACATTAAAAGTTGGTGCATATCCTAATCGGGAAAACTGACGAATCAGTAAAACTGGCTAATCAACGAAACTGGCGAATTAAATAAACTGACGACTGAGGGAAACTGACTAGTGATTAGTAGTGATACGCGGACTCCATTTATATAAGCATTCTCATTTTTTTTTTTTATTCCTAAGATTTTTTAAAAATATTTTTCTGATAACTATTATGACTTGGCCTATTACCCGATTCCGGTTTGACGTCGACTTACGGGACACTGTATAAACAAACAGTTATGTTTAAGTCCCATGTAATATTAAGTATTAGGGGCGAGCCTATTGCCATCCACCGGGCACAAATCCAGACTCCGGGTTGCTACTGAGAAACTCCAGATGGAAACACCCAATAAAATATTGCCCGACCTTTGGATCGAACCCAGGACCTCGTGCCAAGCGGTAGCGCTTGACAAACGAGGCAGTTAGGTAGAGATGATTTAATTTACTGAATCCATACTAATATTATAAATGCGAACCTCTCCTCCGCTTAAACCGCTAAACTGATTTAGATGAAATTTGATACAGAGATAGTTTGTGTACCGGGAAAGGACATAGGATATTTTTATCCCGATATTCCCACGGGATCGAAACTTATGCGGGTGAAACCGCGGGGCGCTGCTAGTTCTAATTTACTGATTTCTAAATATTACACCTAACATAACATAATACTATAGTCTAAACCATTACTTTAAAAACATACGTTAAGATACAATCAGCATAATTAGAAGATATACATTATAGATACTAGAAAACAGCACTTACCATTGGATACGATTAAATCAACACGCTTATCGCAAGATACTGATGTCGCAGATAAGTAATGTTTTATGATACGAAGTCATTATACTCTATAGAAATATTTCCTTAAGGAATTATCTGTACCT
Organism: Hydraecia micacea; assembly: GCA_914767645.1. NCBI lineage: Eukaryota > Metazoa > Arthropoda > Insecta > Lepidoptera > Noctuidae > Hydraecia > Hydraecia micacea. Next base: position 7,091,070 of record OU611798.1, read on the forward strand.
GTTGTAGTAATATTGTTAATTGTTTAACTATTGCGACGTGTAATATAAAAGACAAAGGATTGCCTTCGCATTGGAATTAGTTCTAATTGATTTTATTACCATAATCTCTTAATCAAATAGGTTCTCATCGTGTTGTTCCACTTTCAATTAATAATTCCCCAAAACTTTGTCTGTAGATAAACTGTGGTGTGTAGCGAGTGTGACTAATCGAAATAGTTTAAATAAACTAGGAGTGGGCTTACCGCAAGTTTAAAATTCTGGACCTCTCTAACACATTCATTAAATTGTTCATTGTTTACGTTATCTTTGTAGCTATATCAACTCGTCATTCTCCTGCCCTGATCCCAATTTATTTGGTGTCAGCGCAACATGTCTTTTTCTTCCATACTTCCTATTAGTCGTCATCTCGGTAGTCACAATAATTTTTGATGTACGATATAAACAACAAACGTAAAACAGTACGTTAATAATAATATTAAATGTTGATGTTGACACCGAATTTGTTGATTTTATTTAATTACTGCTTAAATATTTTTCTGTACACTTTATGACTAAATAAATCGAAATCACAAGCATTCGAGCGTATGAGGCAGTGAAAATGTTTTTCGAAACAGCGTCTTTTGCGACTACTTCATTCGAGTCCATGAGCATTCGAACCTGTGAAGCAGTGGAAAAATAATTCGTAACAGCGTGTGTCGCAATAGCGGCGTTCGAAACAACATAGGGGGACCACTTTCTAACCATATCATCATTCACACATTCCATCCATCGGCATCCTTTCTTTGGCCTTCCCCTACTCTTATAGCCATCTCCTCATGACATTTTCCTCATTTATCCGTAACACATGCCCATACCATGACAACCGATTTCCACACAACTTTTCAGTTACCGTTGTAGCTATATCAACTGATACAATAATTTTAAAACCTAAGGAAAACCAAACAAAGAATGTACCAAGAAGTTATAATTAAAACCAACAGTATTAGTGTAATTGTTAAACCAAATATTTAAGATAGATAAAGTCTTTTTTTTAACAGAAATGACATCACATGTGCCTAAATTGAACCCGTGCGAGCCGGGGCGAGTCGCTAGTAATTATATAAACATTACATAACATAACGCCTTGTTTCTAGGAATGGTTGGGCAGAGGTGTATCTATAGTCTACCCATAAATTATAATCTAAGTAACTGATTGTCCGACCGCATTAGGAACTCTATACTTCGTTCCAAAACACAAATAGCGGCCGCTGGCCGCACAGCTGCTGGACTAAACTGGAACTGGACTGGCCACATCTGTCGCATTTCGGAGCACCAATACGAAAACCATCACTCAGTGAATCTCAAACATCAGACAAAGACTACGCGACAGGCCCAGAAAGAGACGGCGGATGAGCTGGACTCCTTCTTAAAGAATTGGCCCACAATCGCAGTAGACCGCGAAAAGTGGAAAGAGAGAAGAGGGGACTTTGCCCTGCAGTGGGAAAAACACTGGCTTATAATAATAAATAATAACTGATATCAATACCAATAATATTTCACGATTCCTTGCCAAAATGTCGTTTGAGTCCAAGCTCGCACTCACTGATGACGCATTGTATTCCATGTCAAAATCTGTTTCATGCAATGTCATACTGTTATTACGACACCCATAAAACGCAATAAAATGGTAATTTAGCGATTACCATCAGTTCATTATTATCGTGTTCATAGCATGACTGCACCAAACACGGTACGCAGAATTGATGGAAACGCGCAACTCAAACGTAGTTATGTAGTTGTTTCAATTTGCGAGATCTTAACAGATCAATTGACTCTTCCTCTATTTAGACGACCGTGGTGCTGACTATTACAGTTTCTATTACACTGGATGGATTATGAGTCTTAACTCGTATGGGAACAGTCATTTGTTAAAGAAATGAATACATTAAAAGTGCCCTTACACCCCCGCCGATAACGCTACTGGTGGTCACATGAAAATGATGATGACGAAGTTCATTTATTTTCTTTCACAATGGTTTTGCAGCACTTAACAGTTTTGAACTAAATAAATTTACATTGTGAGAGCTAGTGCCTGATGTCGGTTTAGGAAAAACCAGTGTTACATGTCAGCAGAGGGGCAATTCTCGTAATTTTAAGAACATTCACAGTCTGATCTCAGTCTCAATCCGTCAAAAATACCTCTAATTTCCCTACATTTTGACAAGGTTTTGACTTTTGATTGTCGCAGATGAGACTGCGACTAGATTTTAAACGTTTTAAATTACGAGAACTGGCCTTCAGGCCCCACTTAGTGGCCTCATACAAGTTGACAGGCAGGTAACATGTATTTCTACTAAACAATTAAAATAAATAAATCAAAAGAAATATAAAAGTAACAACAAAAGCAGTCACAGGGATGACCCTCACTCATCCCTTTAAGGGAGATAAAGACTTATGGAAATCGTATGAGGAGATCTGTTCCACTAAACAAAATGGTTTGATAAAGAAAAGAATAGCCTTTCTTTTTAAAGAGAAGACCATTGAAAAAAGACAGACATTTTGATGAAACGTAATTTTTACGTAAATTTTCAATGTCTGTGAGGAATAAAGAAAACTAGGATCTTTTCAATTTTAAGACTGTGCTAAAATGGGCTAAATTACCATTCTCTTTGACCCAGTAAGAAGAAATTAGTTTTAATATTTCTTCAGTAGTGAATTATGGTTTCTAATATCTAAAAATAAACTGCCTAGATTTGGGTTATATAAATATTCCTTTTATTTTAGATTTAACCATAATTTGTGCCGTGATTGTTAAGTTTATGGAGTTGATATAAAATAAATTGTTACTAGCTGCCCACGACTTCGTCTGCGTGAAACTTCGGCTACCGTCCCACCGAGTCGCATCGCATCGCCCGCCCGCAGTATTACTTCGTTTTCGCTTAGCGTTCTTTCTGACGTCTTTTTTCTATTTGCTCGGCTCTTTAGCGTGATGTTAAATAAACTATAACGTTCCTCAAGAATTGGGCTGTCAAATGCAAACAGAATTAGTCGAATCTGACTGGTAGTTATAAAGATTAGCACATTCAAACAAACTTTTCAGATTTATTATATTAAGTATAGATCCAATATTTCAACGCAAGAGATGTCACCTAATCTTCGAAGAGATTGCGATTTCCCAAGATTAGATTAATTTCAATAAATTAATGTTTTGTGAAATTCAATGTAAAATTTTGAAGAGGGTTTTATTTACAAAATGTTTATTAATTATCTGTAATTGAACTGATGCCTGTCAGAAAATAATATCCAGATGATTTCACAATTTTCTGGCAGTTTCGATATTACGAAAATGTTATCCTTAATTAAATTCTTGTTTCCTGTAAAGGTAATGATTATATCTTCTGATTTCGTCTTTAATTAAGTTTGCCTTATAACGGTAATTAAAATATTCTTAATGCGCACTTATATAGGTATTTACTTTATTTAGAGTATATTTAGTTTTAAACCGCTGCTGAACAGGTCTTGTATTTTAGACTTAGTTGGAACTCTGAGGAAGAACAAACGTTTTTAAATCAGCTGCTATTGGGGTGAAATGGAGTGTTGTAGTTTTTGTAAAAAAAACAAAATCTTCGCAGACCAAGTGGCGGAAAATAGGCCCAATAGTTTACATGGCAAAAATCATAATATTCGCAGCGCAAGTTGCGGAAAAAAGGAAGAATAAATACCTATATGCAAAATAGCAACTCATTGAACAGTTGTTTAAATAAATTATGAATGGTTTCCGTTTCGACCTGACAGCTCTGTTTGAGGCATAAAATTAATATTCAATTATGATCAGGGTCACGTCACCAGACACTTTGTTTCTTAAAAGAACCTATCTTTATTTGGTAATTTCTCTTAAATTATTGTTTGTCAGTCAACGTGGTATACCTTTTCCGTTTAGGTAAATTTTCTATTAAGAAAACATTGTTGTATTGTTTTTGTAGTACCTAATCTTATACCTTGCTGTCTTAAAACACTATTACCTATGCATTTAGTTAAATTTTACAGCTGGCTGGCTGCCTCTAATATAATAATGTATTTATTTGACACCTGTAGGCCAATTCCTGCAATTAAAAATGTCCAAAACCTAGTCGCAATCTCATCTCACCGACAATCAATGTCAAAAACCTGTCAATAATGTAGGGATTTTAGAGGTATTTTTGACAGATTGATACTGAGATCAGACTGTGATCGTTCTTAAAATTACGAGAATTGGCCCTCTGATAAAAATGACCCAAAAATACAGTTGGAACAGGTAATTGACAATTCCAAAAATAACTAGGTACTTGGATAGACTGCCATGTGTCACTAAAATAGGTAGACACAAAACCACTCAAGAAAATCGACCAAACAATGAGGTAGCATTTAATATACCTAGGCACTTTAATGACATATACACTAGTATAGGTCTATCGAACCTGATGTAGAAGATGTTGTAAGGTTTACTACATTTCCATTAAAACCACATTACGATTGTTGTGGCATTTTGCGCAATACATAATGCATTGTGGTCCGTTTTTCACACGCTCCAGCCGCCTGGAGTTCACATAACATTAAAGTAATGATAACAGCGCAAAAGCTAGACTTTTTGATAAAAAAATCTTTGTAAATCATCAATTTGATAATCAAGAAGAAATTGATGGAAATAGAGTTTTTTTTACATCCTATGACCTATGACCTATGACGCAGAACCACAATAATAAGGTAGACTAGACTTCATTACTGATACAAAAACTAAAGTCAAGCAATTATAATTTTGACATATGAAAGAATGCTGTCAAAATGTTTTTAGAGCTATTGAACCACCAATTAAAGAAGCCATAAATCAAGCCACAGCTGTTTTTTTCCTAGGTAATATAATATTCTCCACCACCAACCAAAACCACTAATAGGTTTTTTAAGAGCGATATGGGCTCAGCGCTTTATTCGAATTTAAGCGATGATGGTGGACATATAAATGTAGGTTTTTAAATACATGTATTGCATCATGAATTTCATCGAAGTAATTTCCAGCATTGCGGGCAATAATATATAAAATTTTAATATATATTTTGAAAGTAAAGTGTTAGAATAAAAATGCTTCCTAAGAAAACCTTCAGCATCGTTTAGATTTATGTATGAAGAGTTTAAAATAAATTGCCCCTCATATAGAACAATGATGTAGTATCCAACAAGAAGATGACGCAGATAGCATTGAATTTTCTCAGAACATCGTCTAATAAAGGGACAAAGAACATGAAATAATCTTCCAACACATTTACGATATACGAGTATGTCCGAACAAACTATCATCAAGAAGACGTTATAATTGTATTAAAATCTCCTCAACAAGATGTAACTAAGTATTAACACAGTAAATCCGACCAAGAGGAAGTCACGGCCGCTGAATTAGGGATCCTTCCTTATCCTTACACTGAGCACTCGATCAGTCTATAGACGGTCGCATTTCTGGGGTAATAACTATATTGCACGCTGTGATGTACTAATAAATGTAGACTCAACTCTCTGGCAACACAGGCAAGCTGTCACGCTTTAGCCCGCGTGGCGACTGGATGTTCTCTTAGAGTTGTTGTGTACTTACTGATAATTCGGTGGTTTTATTTCTAAACCCTAAGCCCCTAATATGAGATCATAGTGAACACCACAAATGGCGACGAGGATGGTTAATAAATCTGCACTAACTCCTAAATTTAGTTTTATTTTTTACCAGCGATCTGAACAAAATTAAAAATCCTCTGTAACAGACGGACAAAAAAGTGATCTGCTGGGAAATTTTCGTAATTTTATGAACGTTAAAAGTCTGATCTCAGTCTCAATCTGTCAAAAATACCTCTAATTTCCCTAAATTTTGACAAGTTTTTGACATTTTTGAACGTTTTTAATTACAGGAATTGACCTTCTTAAAAAGGTTCCGTTTTCATTTTAAGGTCGGAACCCTAAAAAATATGAATTCGAATATGATGTGTTAACTATAAGTGGTCACTTAGCCATAGTTTTGTTATCATCGCTTGTTTGACTAATGATTGAATGAACTTTATTGTTTTGTTGACTAAACTTCGTAATGGATTTTCATGGTTATGTCTAACAGTATAATGTTACAACCGGACCTTGGAGACCAAGATGGTGTCTAGTACGTAAGTATCAAATTATTGAAACGGATGTGGCAATTTCCTTTATTATTTTAAAGTATTCACGTATCGTTGTTAAAATACCGGACATAGCTAGAAGTTGTGCTAAAATCGACTGCCTCGTTGGTCTAGTGGTCGCAAGCACTACTGCTGAACATAAGGTCCGGGGTTCGATTCCCGGATCTGGAATTTCTCTGGAGCAGCCCAGATTCTGGATTTGTACCCGGTTGATGGCAATAGGTTCGCCCCCTATTACATGGCACTTAAACATGACTGGCGAAATGTGGATGAATAGGTGTTAAGTATATGGGGCCATTTCCTGTATTATTTTACAGTATTTTCGTATCATTGGTAAAATAGCAGATAATATAAATAGCTAGATATGTGTTAAAATATAAGTTATAATAGAGACGGAAAACGGAAATATTTGACCTAGTTCTTTTATTTTCTCTTGATTGAAACTTATATCTAGCGCAGTTCAATAGGTATGAGATCTGATGTAAGCTCTCTATTCTAAATTGATCTGGGATTACCTGTACCACTACACTTTTGAAGTCATATTTTATGAGATATTATAACTTTATCAGTAGCTTTTATGTTCATGATTGATAGTATAAGAACCTTACTAATGTCCTGTGTCTCTTAATGTAAATTGCTTTGCAAACTACTATTGTATAGAATCAAATCTTTGTAAGTGAACAGACAGCTGTGCTGCTGGGGAGTTTGTTGTGCCACTTCTTCTTCCTAGTGGAAGCAATAGAAAATTGTGCAGCCCGGCCTTTTGGGGACTGCCATAAGTAATTTTGACGTTTGAAAAGTGCTGATACTCAGCCTAATTTGAATAAATGATTTTTGAACTATAGTGTACGATATATTTTGGATTGATTTCTTTGAATTAAACTGCATTTATAAAACATTCTGTTCTGTACCCATATATTATTAAAAGTTCAACGTTCGTGTAACCTCTGTCAGTAGCTCGAATTTTGTTCCAACTCAACTTTAATGAACGCTTCATTTACGTTTCATATTTTGTTGCAGTTGTAACCGAAATAAAGTTTTAAAAGCACTTTTAATTAAAACTCAAATAGGAACTACAATTTGCTTTTTGCTAATTACATACAGTATATGCGTAATAAAAGAGTCTAATATAGGTAAGTAATTGATTTAGTTATAGCAGCAACCGCCGTGGCTTTAACCGTTAAGAAATTCTTTTAATACTTATGAAAATTTGTATGAAAGTTCACAATGTAATTTAGAAGACGTACGCAAAACGCCTGTGTTTGGATGGCACAGGAGCGTGGAGATAGGCACAATAAAAGATGGGCCTATACTCAGCAGTGGGTGATGTTGGGCTGCAGATGATGATGGTGACGATGAAGCAAAACACAGATAAACGACTTTGTTTTGTACTATTTAATTAATATCACTACGGCAGCCTGGTGGGGTGGCTTTTTCGAGCGCCTAATCAAAACAATGAAAGGAATATTGAGACGTGTTCTAGGTCGGTCAACAGTTTTAAATGAAGAAATGTAAACAATACTCTGTGATAGTGAGGCCATTATCAACAATAATAGACCACTTACCTATGTCGAAGACGACAGGTTCAACTCGCTAGAACCGCTCACACCGATTCTTACAAGCTCTACCTCAAACGAACGTGACCGATCTGGATCATATTGATGCACCAAGCCTAAACAAGCGGCTGAGGTTCTTACAGAAACTAAGGAATGATTTTCGTCAACGTTTTAGTAATGAATATTTAAGTACATTGACACAGAGAGGTAATCACAAACACCAAACTTTAAAAGTAGATGTAGTTTTAGTTGAAGGAGAAGACAAAAGAGTAAAGTGGTCATTAGGACTTGTTATAGAAACTTTTATTGGAAAAGATGGTATCATTAGAGCTGCAAATGTAAAAACATCTGCTGGATACAAGACTAGACCTGTTCACTTATTGATAAATGCATTATCGGCTTTTACTATAGTAGAAACTACGTTGTAAGATTTAAACGAGGAAAGGTAAGTGCTACAAGATACAGAATAGGAGAATATAATACAGACCACTTACTATTCTAAGTATTCTATATTTCCAAACAATTTACTTCGTGACACGCTCACGACTGTGCATAAGGACTTCCTTTACACCGATACGACAAAACCTTTCAAGAATATTTTGCTATGTTCTGTAAACTAGGAATTTACCTTGGTTATTAAAAATAATGTTCATGCATGTTTAGTATCATTTTGCAATTTCATTATTCAAGCCAAAGAAACTTTTGCATAATCAGCCTATAACGTGGACTTCTGGGACACAGGCTTTCTCTTTGTGAGAGGGAGTGGGTCGTAATCCACTACACGTGCCCAGTGCGAATTGGTAGATGTCACACGTCTTCTATTTTTTTGTTCTAGGACATGCCGGTTTCCTCACGATGTTTTCCTTCACCGTTTTGAAAGTAGTGGAAGAAACGTTAGTAAGTATTCAATTCCGACCCAAGTTTGAATCTAAAACCATTTCTAGTCGTCATCTGCCTATTAAAAACTATATTGAGGTCGGCTTCAAATCTCTACGAATGCATCTTAATACCACGACTGCCTACCTGACCACTATTAATACTACGGCATTTCTGGCTACCCGATTTGCCTAATCCATCAAAATGAACTCCTACTTCATAAGCTCTAAAATGATCGATAATTCCATTTACTTATTGAATAGAAAATGACAGTCACGCCTGAATTTATCAAACTTTAATGGACGTCTAGTCTTTAGAAAGAAAATGGGTTGATAATTAATTAAATTATCCGCCAAGGAACTTTTGAAGTTAAAATTTTATATACCTAATCATTTTGTTGCACCATATAAAAATATTGATTAGTCATTGCAGCAACAACAACAAAATAGAAGGATCATATAAACACGAAGACTTTAAAGATAAAAATAATGATAATGATAAAAACAAAATAACATCATAAACATACACAAAATGAGATTTAAAAAGACCCAAAGAACATAATAAGAATGTTTGAGTATCTTTAACTAAATATAAATTGAAGTTTGACAACGTCTTAGATTTTCTCTTATATTTGAATAAGATTGGCAAGTTGAATAATGCGTCATTAGATAAAAAATCTGTTGTACTTGACAATGAGACAATATAGAATATACACCTGCTACAACATGTGCCTCAACGATGTTAGTTTAACTTAAAACTGCAAAAAATTTGCCTCATATAACCAATGTCTTTAAACCTTATCAAATAAATATCGTTTCCTAAAACAAAAGCGACTAGGGGACTCAGCTTCTTAAAGTAATGTATTGAACAAATAATGTATTTAAGTTTATAATGTTATTAAAATATTAGATTAAATTAAACAAACAATCAAAAGATAAGATTATAAAAAGCAAAACTCAAGTCTTACCCTTGAGAGACACCATACTCAAAATGTCTGTTCATAAAATTATCGATTTGAACACCATTCGTGCCGCTGCGCTGTATTAGCGCTGTCTCAGCGCTTTTTTTATTCAACTATGACGGTATTTCTTATGGTAAGAACATTACATCATAAAAAACTACCATGATCTCACATATCATTGAACTTCAAGAATGGAATTTTACTAGATACGCCTCCAATGATAACTGTAAACTTAAAATTCTTGCGATTAGATGTATCGGATGCGTCAAAAGGGACAAACTTTGCTTAAATCTTTAACAAATATGTGCAAAAGCAATCGTCGTCTGTTCCAGTATTTGCAGTTCTATTACACTACGTATACGATACGTCATGAATTTTGTAAGCATGATAGTGTTAAAAGATGGTTGTAGGTAATGATGAAGCTAAAGAAAGTTCCGCATTTTTTCATAATTATTATTATGAGATGGTTTTAATTGAAATATTTAGAATTATTTACGGTATAAAACGATAATTTAAACAGCTACATTAATTTAAAAATGGAATTTATCATGAACTATTTATTAATTAAAGCAGCATTTTAGAAAGATGCGCAGTTGCTACTTTGTTTGAATTTGGCTTTAATTTTATCTATTCCGTTTCAATACGTATTTTTTACTTGTAGTTTTTGTTTAATATTCTCTGTCCATTCATGTTGTATCTAATAAGACCACCGGAGAAGTAATTATAAAGTTTAATCTTAGTACTTACATTTTACCAGCAAACAGAATTTCTTTGTCCACAAAGTTGTCCACAAATTCGTTCGATAACTCACTAATATTAAAACTGATCACACTAATAGTATTATTAATGAAAAACTACTTTATTTTAATTTACTATTACTAAATCTTATCAATGTCAATTCTTTCGAATTTGTTCGTCTGACGCACTTTATAGATAAGATAATACTAAACAAACGAAAAAAAAAAACTATGTTCTAATTTCTTTTTTTGTAACACTGTTTTGACCACAGCACTTCACGTTGTTTTTTTTTTATTTACAATCACTTATATTCTTCGTGTTCGTGAACATGTCGGAGTATTCGTGAGACGGGCCGCGGGACGTCCGTTCGAAACAGTGTTCGCGGGCCAACTGACGCCAATGGTAGACTACGCGTGCCGACAGTTCTTCACCTGTAGCTCTCGACTCGATTACGATGATATTTTCGCCCTTTTTATCTAATTACTTTCATCGATAATGTCCCATCGATTTTTGAATGAATTTTTCAAAATTAATTCTAATTTGAATGGTGAATATGTTATTCAAATACTTATTTTATTTTGTTTTGCAAATTGCTGCACAATGTTAAGAATTTCAGTAATTTTTTTTCAAATAATATTGTAAATTATACATAACTAGCTTCTTCCCGCGACTTCGTCCGCGTGAAATTTCACCCCCCCCCCATTCACCCCCTTAGGGGATGAATTTTGAAAAATCCTTTCTTAGTGCACCCCTAGACCTCATAAGGAACGTACGTGCCAAATTTGGAATCTCTAGACCCAGCGGTTTGGGCTGTGCGTTGATATGTCAGTCAGTCAGTTCTCCTTTTATATATATAGATTATTTTATTTTGTTTTGCAAATTGCTGCACAATGTTAAGAATTTCAGTAATTTTTTTTCAAATAATATTGTAAATTATACATAACTAGCTTCTTCCCGCGACTTCGTCCGCGTGAAATTTCACCCCCCCCCCCATTCACCCCCTTAGGGGATGAATTTTGAAAAATCCTTTCTTAGTGCACCCCTAGACCTCATAAGGAACGTACGTGCCAAATTTGGAATCTCTAGACCCAGCGGTTTGGGCTGTGCGTTAATATGTCAGTCAGTCAGTTCTCCTTTTATATATATAGATAGATGATTAGCAATTCCTAAATTACAATATGAATCACTATTCAATTAAGTTACTATAATGCCACTACATGATCCCTCTAAGTAATTGCTTTAATTTGTTTTAGTATTCTATTCTATTCTAACTACGAAGTTTAGTCTTGATTTAATTTCACTTAAATTTTACCTTTGACACCTACGAAGTGTATGAGCTTTACTAATTAAGTGTGAACATTCTTTGCAATTATCTAGATATGTTTAGGATTTAATAGGAGTTCAATAAACTAATACACTTGAAAACAAGTGCGTAGATTTTAGTTTTTTTTTTCCGGGGAACACCTTCAAAAGGCGCCCGGGCTTTGGGAATAAGACTGGGGAGTGTGGGATTTTTATCTCACTAAAACCACCCCGGTGGTCACCGTCTGCACATGAAAGGGACCACCGTTGCCTCTCAAAAGAAAGAACTGAAACCCCTCTGTGCAACGCCTGTAAGGGCACATCCCTGGGGAGACTAAGGCCCGGACTCCACTGAAGCGGAGCTGGGCGGAGACGTGCAGGAATCGGCCAATCACAATGGTTGGAATCCTCATCGCGTCACTCGTCTCGTCTGTGATTAGTCGATTCCTGCACGTCTCCGCTCCGCTCGCCTCAGCTCCGCTTCAGTGGAGTCCGGGCCAAATAGGCGTCTCTCCAAAACCTAACTGTGCAAGAGTGGAAGGCAGCACGTGACCTCTACGTACGTCGTACAGTGCATACCTATACAAGGTTTTCTTACCTTCTTCGCATAAATTATTTCTAATTTAATATTTTAGCACGACTGACGATCAATTAATAACTTTCATAATAAAAGATTCGAAAAAATACTTATTGATATTTACGTTCGGTATACTTACATAATATATTATGTAAAAAAAAAATTACCACCGACTTAGAACATTAAAATAATTTTTTCATTTAGTGGTTTTTTTTTGGAAGTCGGTTTTTTTCTAAAGCACTGAGACTCTTCCTTATTTTGAAGTCGGTTAATAAATCGTTAGAAACACGAATATAGATGAACTAGCAGCGCCCCGCGGCTTCACCCGCATAAGTTTCGATCCCGTAGGAATATCGGGATAAAAAGTACCCTATGTGTTAATTCCTCGTAAACTATTTGTATGCAAAATTTCACCCAAATCCGTTCCGTAGTTTTTGTGTGAAAGAGTAACATCCATCTTCACAAAATTTCGCGTTTATAATATTATTAGGAAGTAGGATTATTACTTTTTTTTTTTTTTTTGGGACAACTCGTCAAGTAGCTGAGAAGCATCTGTTTTTCCGTGAAGGATCTTAACCATATTAATAATTTGGTCATTATTTCTTCTGACCTCGAGAGAATTGTACCCTAAGCAGCCTAAAAGAAAGTTTGAAGGGTACATAAACAGATAATAACCATTGAAACTTTTATAAAGGTACCTAAGATATCCAAGAGTAAAGTGTATTTGTTTTCGTGCAGGTTCCAGACGCCTGCACTGGACTTCACGTTTGCTACGAACAAGTATATTAAAAATAGATTTAATTGCGTTGATGTTGCTATTAGTATATATATATATTACAATACCTAACATCAGCTATTTCAACTAAATATAACTATGTAGCTTCCACAAAAAATTGCCTGCAACCTTCACGTTACAGGCAATTTTCGGTCCACCATATTATATTATATTTCGCTCTAGTGACCTCTGCCGGGCACGGCACGGACGATGTCTAATTAAAACAAAAATGGAAAAAGTTTTCGGAAAACATTTAGGTACCGTGTGAACCGTTTTTCATTTACGAGTTTCATTTAAAATGTAATCGTGTTTCGTACTTTTAGCAATATGAAGCAGTGGGTACTTAAATATAATAATATATTATTAGCAGCCTATATAGAATAGGCAAACATTTTTGTAATCTAAGCTTTACATCGGCTCTCCAATAAAAATTATTTATTGTGAACTAATGTTCTTCAAAGCCTTAAGAGCGTTTACGACGTACGGCATTTCATACAAACTTTCAAGCCCTTGTGTTTCGAAATGAATGAACCGATTTTAATGAAACTTCGTACGCATAAGCAGGATACAAACGTCTAAAAAGTTAGTAGAGAACGTTTTCGAAAAATAGTGATATAGCCAAATTAGACAGATTTTAAATTTTTCATAGAAACAGAGATTTCCAGTTATCTTTTTTTGTATAAGACATTTCGAGAATGTTCTTTACTAACTTTTTAGAACTTTGTATCCTGCTTATGCGTACGAAGTTTCATTAAAATCGGTTCATTCATTTCGAAAAACAAGGGCTTGAAAGTTTGTATGAAATGCCGTACGTTGTAAACGCTCTTAAGACACTACAAAATGGTGAATCGCGACTCTGTCAAGCAGGACCAACCAGGATCAAGCGTGGGAGCATCCTGCCGCTGAACAATACGTTCGTGGCCTATGGTAAGGGTTTCTAGCTTTGGTGTGGCGGTCGTCTTGAGCGTTGCGGCTCGTTGGATTATTTTTCAACCATGCTGTTCTCAAATATGGAGATGCTTATCGTCATCTTCGCACAAGTGTCATTATTAATTTATTGTTCAGGACAATCTTAACTCAAATTGGTCTACAGACCCTGAATTTTAAAACCTTATATTCGCAATTTTGAAACTGTAAATCGACCAACCAGAGCAGGGAATGGGAAGTTTTTGTGAAAATAATAAATTATGCGTTGACCAAACGACAACAATGGACATGCAATAGCGATATTAAGTCACAGTTAGCTTCTATTATCAACATAAAATCAGTAATTTTCATTATAAATAACAGTAAGCGTTAATGTTTGGAACATTTGACTTTCGAGCGAGCATACGATTATGGTTCTGTATATTTTTAAAGTAGTAGAAGTTGTACTATTATAAAAATATATTTGAACTTTTGTAATCACCATAAAAAGAGCGACCACTTCAACTGTATGATTATTACAGTTACCAACATTTTCGACGTTGATGAAACGATTTTATCTAAAAGTTTTTTTTTAATAAAATCAAAACGAATCAGTTTGATTTTGTTTGTCCGGATTTTGTTTACGCGTCAATCGGAAAAAATGGTGTGTAGGGAAGATAGTGTGTAAACTTATGTTCTAATTGCTCCGGTGTGAAGGCTAATTTGATTGTGGATCGTCCTGATATTGAGTCCAGCTTAATATCCTTCCACACGAATGTTCCACAGGCATTCTTATGTTTGAACTGTTCCTTTTTTGTGAGGAATGGGGCACCAAATCACATATCAATCACACTATCAATGTCATTATTGAAGTCATTGTGCCAAAATCCAACTAGGATTTCGGCATTTGGCACCTTTAACTGGCGCTCCGAATGATCGAAAAATTAAATGAGCGTTAATGTTCATGTAATTAAACATAAAACTTGAGTGAAGAGTCTGATATCTGCTTAGCAAGACAAATGCTTTTCAATAACGTTTGATTGAAACTATTGAAATAATACTTCAAAGGAAAAACTAATTACGCTATAACGTTGATTGAAGAATTGGACCGAATTATAGAGATGTCGAACACACTATCAACGAACGAAATTAATTATGAGGGACATATTCCCTAAAACACAAAACAAGCATTACACTAATAACATATGAAACTATAATTATTAATCATGATGAGGTATCGATTCCATTCAATGGCTCATCATCTGCCTAGTCTTTTTCCAACTATGTTGGGGTCACTTTCCAGTCTAACCGGATGCAATTGAATACCAGTATTTTATTTACATGGCGCGACTGTGTATCTGACTTCCACAACCCAGTTACTGGGTAACACGAATCCAATAATTGTTGTCTGTAAGAAATACACAGCTGTCTATTTAGTTTACAGACACCTATGCTGCTGGGGAATTTATTGCTCCTCTTCTTCCCAGCTAAAGCACTAGAAAGTGTTGAAGGGGATTGTCTTATGAAATTTTGACGTACAAAATGTGCTGATTCTCAGCCTAATTTGAATAAATGACTTTTGATTTTGATTGATGTTAGCTATAACGTCTTTTGTAGATACCTATTATTATCTGGTTGGTATGCAATAATGAATATCTACACAGGGTGAATTTTCTAAGTGGGCGTGGATGGCCAAATCTGAAACTATGACGAATAGCGAAAATTGGCTATCCACGCCCACTCGAAAAATTAAACCTGTATATTAAAATCAATACATTCAACATTTAATTGATTATTCACCAACAAAGCCAGCTCAACATAATCAAATTTAGTTTTTCCAAACCGAGCCCTGAATTCTATTAACATGAAAAATGAATGTATCAGACCAATGAATTCGAATTTATCTGTGAACACGCAACGTTGATTGAATGAAGTCTCTGGGGCCTATGATAGTAAATTATTTTGATTCTTTTGATGAGTCCGTGATTTTTATTATGGTTGGACATTCAATTAATTGGGACTTTTCTATAGATGTGTCGTCTGCGAATAAACTGCTTCAGTTCTATGGCGTCATTAGAAGAAAAGATGGTAAACATTTTTGTTTGGTGAACAAGTATTATTGAAGTGACTTTTAGCAAGCTAAAGCGGTAGTGAGCTTGCCATTGTCTGTCAAAGGATCGATCGCCGATAAAACGAATGAGTTCTTGAGTAGAGACTGCGAAACGAACAAGTGTAGCTTAAGACACCCCCCTGCTACATGAATTGACGACTTTAAAAAAAGGCAGCTGAGGCAGACTGGATATAACTACGGTGAGAAACCAAGTGTTGAGGTGCAACACAGTTGAGGCCTGTCCGTTGCCAATTTATTCTGTAACAATCTCTTCGCGAAAAAACTGCCGCTTTCTTTATAAAAAAAAAAGACTTCGAAGCTTTTTAGTGGTGAAGGGCTATTATAATTTAAGTGAGTTCCTTAATGAAAATGTTGTATGTTTTTGTGTATTGTTTTGCATGCCAACATGGTAAAATATGACTGATCTTGTAATAATTTTGTTAACCTTTATACCCATATTTGCAAAATAAAATTATCTTTATCTTTAAAAGAAAACTTGGAAAAAAACACTAGAAAAAGGAAAGTGAGATGTACATAGTATCAATCTAGCATCAGGTGAATTACGACTCTATTCGCCTTTTACAGAATAGATCCTACGAGTAGGTTGAGTTGCCATTAAAGCGGAATAGGCTAGAAAGAGGTTATACTATCATCATCATCATTTCAGCCGAAAGACAACCACTGCTGGACATAGGTCTCCCCCAAGCACCTCCACTTCGACCGGTTCTGTGCTTCTCGCATCTAACGGGTTACTGCGGCCTTCACAAGGTCGTCGGTCCACCTTGTGAACGGCCTACCAACGCTACGTCTTCCGGTACGCGATCGCCACTCCAGAACCTTTCGGCCCCATCGGCCATCTGTTCTGCGAGCAATGTGCCCTGCCCACTGCCACTTAAGTTTAGCAATTATTATTCTTCGGGCTATGTCGGTTACCAATAGAAAGAGTTATACTATACTTACTTTAAAAGTCGTTTCGCCTGTTTTCATTACAAAGATCCTCGAAGCGTATTTAAGTTGAAAATTTGAAAAGAAAATTATCTACCAAGTCATAATTCCTCCTATAAAATTCTACTATCTCTAGTAATAATACTCAGGCAGTAAAAAAGAAATTCGTTCTACAGGAATATTAGGTAGTAAAATTACGCGCCATTTTTTTTTTTAAACCAAATGAAAACTCGTGTTAAGGGTACTCGTATATTTACAGTAATTTATCGTTTTTTATCGTCGACTCAAGATAAGTAGAACGATTTATTAGAAATGTTTATAGATACTGTATGTTGCTATAGAGATTTGGGATTGAAATCTTATCTATCTACGAAAGCTAATGTCGATTTCCTTTTTGCCGATACTACAATAGTGTACGGCGATATATCAGCCTTACATTTCCAGTATAAGCTAACCTCTTACTGT
Source organism: Hydraecia micacea (assembly GCA_914767645.1). NCBI lineage: Eukaryota > Metazoa > Arthropoda > Insecta > Lepidoptera > Noctuidae > Hydraecia > Hydraecia micacea. The sequence goes on from OU611798.1 coordinate 7,108,445, forward strand.
ACAGAAAGCCTTCTTCAATTCCTTATTCTTCATTTCTTCACTTTCCATGTCTTCATTATTTATTCTTCTTTCTTCATTTGTCATTCTTGATTCTTCATTTATTCTTAATTTATTTGTTTTCAGTTGTTTGGATCCTATGTAAAATTTCTAATTTTTTTTCTTGAATTCATAGGGTTTACACTAACCCCCTTACAAATAAACGTATTATATCAGATGAATAGTTACATTAGCGATTTCTCTCTTTTAGTCGTCAGTAATTTGACTTTTGAGAGAAGAAGACAAGACGTTGTGTAACTATAGAGACGCTATACAACGTTTATTAACATAGTATCCGTGTTTATTAGTAAAAATACCCCTTTTTTTTGTGGATGGGAAATCATCAATCAAATGACTCCTCCCGCGCTGGGTGGAGCGGAAAGGAGTGTCAGACTCTTACTGACTAAAACTCACCCGTGTTTCTTCCTTAGCCCTTTATGTTCCGGGGTAGCGGTAACCCTTTCGGACAATCCCGCTACCCCAGCAGGCTTCGGCCCTGACGGGCCCCTTCCCTTATGCTGACATCTCTTTGAGGCGCACGTGGAACACCCCTGACTTACTTGTACAGGTAAAAAAAAGGTATAGAAGTAAAGTGAACTGGTGGTAAAAAGAGTATTTTATGAGAGGCCAGTCTCTGCTGGAAAAGTGTTTTGCTTGTGGTCGTGTCTACGCATTCAAGATGATATTCTTACGATATATAATAATTCTTGAAAGAATTTATCGTTGTCTCAGCTTATTGAATGTTTTTATTGTTTCTAATCTCGCTAATCCAAGGTTGACCAATAATTCACGACTGCCAATTTTCAAACAGCAAATAATGCGAAACCTAAACACAATCCCGAAACTATGGGAGATAACAAATACAAACTACGAACATAAAAACTTATTATGACATTGTCTGTAGTAGAAACAAAACAATGTTGTCTATACAAGAGAGAACAATTTAGTCTAATGTCAAAAAAAGTATTACAGTACATTTTGAAACTGTTCACTATGAAACTGTTTTGCCTGGTATCATAGCGATAATCTCTGTGATAGACCGTCTTGTCCCAGAAAAACTTGGGATAACGTAGTCGAATGAAAATTCAAGAGTTTTCAACTACCCAAAAACCAAACATTATGACATTTATAATTCACCAGCTTCTGACTGCGACTACGCGACTTTGTCTGCGTGGAATTTCTTGTTCCCCTGACCTACCCCGTCGCATCGCATCGCCTGCCCGCGCTATTACTTCGTTTTTACTCAGCGTTTTTTGTGACTGTTTTGTTTTTGCTCCTAAGGGTCCTAGCATGATGTTAAGTAGCCTATAGCCTTTCCTAAGAATTGGGCTATCAAATGAAAACATTTTTTTTGAAATTCGACCCGTAGTTCCAGAGATTAGCGCGTTCAAACAAACAAACAAACTCTTTAGCTTTATTATTAGTAGGTATATATAAGATTTCCTTATTCTGTTATCATTCAAGAAAAATTCCATCCAATGTGTTATCCGACTCATACTGGAAATTTATCCATAGGTATGTCCTATGATATCCAAAACACGACTGACAAACAAAATATTACCTTTATCTAAATTATGTACTAATTTAAGGTTAAAGGACTGAAGTTTTTAGTACCTACTATTATATTGTTTGTTAAGCGTGTGAATTGCTTCATATTTGGTAATTTCGTTATTTTGTCATCCCAAAAAACAAAAAACAAATTATGTATTAATTCATTTCTCATGAAGTCCTGGATTCGATTCCCAGGTCGGCCAAAGTAGCAATAGGTTTTTCCATCAGAAATTTGTCAGCAACAGCCCGAAGTTTGCATTTATGCCTATGTTTGATGACAAAAAGGCTCGCCCCAATTAGGTACATGGGACCTCAACTGTGTTTTATGTAGTACGAATATATGTATACCTCTGCCTAACCTTTCGGGGAAAACAGGCTTGATGTTATGTTTGTTTAATTTTTAATTTTAAGGTCACCAAGCTTTGTAGCAGATACTAAACTTCCAAAGGTATTACCTAAACTCATTATTCTATAATAATTATGATAAATTAATAAGCTTAGGTATAGCAATTAGTTTTTAAGATCATTAAACTAATTATTTTTAATGATAGAATGTTTCTTAAATCTATTGTAATACCTAGTTACCTACGTCACTAAGGGCTGATTTTTCCAACGCCAGATAATTTTATCCGAAGAATAATTTTGAATTTTTGACAGTTCTTCCATACAAAAACTGTCAGACATCAATAGTATTCCACAAATAAAAATTATCGGTCGACTGAAAAATCAGCCCTAAGTCAAATAAGTTTTAATAAAAATATAATTAAGGAGATACATTGTTTTTACCTATTTTCAGATGAAAAAATACTTTTTGTAACGAACTAAAATAAATAACCCAAAAAAGGCATTACTATGAAAAATATTAAAAACCGGCCAAGTGCGAGTCGGACTCGCACACGAAGAGTTCCGTACCATTACCTCAAAAAACGGCAAAAAAAGTCACGTCTGTTATATGGGAGCCCCCCTTAAATATGTATTTTATTTTAATTTTATTATGTATTATAAGTAAAAATACAACTGAGTATTTTGTGAATATTTCAAGTGCCTACCGGTTGCCATTATTGATATCGAGCAAAAAAGGGCAAAAAAATCGCGTTTGTTGTATGGGAGCCCCCTTAAATATTTATTTTATTTTGTTTTTAGTACCGTAACATTGATCAATTTTGATCAATTTTAAAATTCGAGGTTGAATATTTCTGTACTAAGAAGGCTGAAAAATTTACAAAAATAAATATTTAACATCGGTTTTATGGGTTGTATATGTTTACATTAAAGTAATATTTTTGGACACTCCTTTATGAGAAAAAAAAAATTATAATCATCGTGATCAACTTCATACTGCATCGGGGATACTTTGATCGCACTAGTTTTTGGTACGTATTTTGATAGTAACCCCAAAAAACAAATTAATATCGGTCCACAAATGTTTGTGCTGCAGTTGTTTTAAGATGATGGTGTCTGGGTGGGATTCTTTGATAAATACAAATAACAGTTTTTTTTGTTCAAATCTATATATTTAAATCTAATAAAATTTAAGTTAAGTTAAGTTTTTCATAAGTCGAAAGTTGTTATCAAAGTAAACCCGTAGAATCAAACTAACCCCATTTTACCGGTATTTGTTGTTATAACGGCAACAGAAATACATAATTTGTAAAAATTTCAACTGTCTAGCTATCGCGGTTCTTGAGATACAGCGTGGTGACAGACAGACAGACGGACAGACGGATGGACAGACAGCGAAGTCTTAGTAATAGGGTCCCGTTTCTATCCTTTGGGTACTGAACCCTAAAAACGAATTGAAATAAGTAAAAGCTGTGTACTCAGTAGAACACATAACTATTAACACTTAGGTACCTAAAGCCAAGTCTTTCTTATCTTTGTCAGTTCTCAATTATTTCCTTTATCATTAGGACATAAAATACTAATACTCAAATTATTAGTATTTTGTGTTGCGACACTGAGCAGACTATTGCATAGAAAACGATATTTAATTACTTGATAACAAAGATCAAAACAAAAAAAACATACAAACAGCCGAACATAGTACCTCCTCCTTTTTGTGAAGTCGGTAAATAGCATTCACCTTTGACCAATGTGGAGTCGACGTCAAACCAAAACCTTTTAGAGCTCAACTGTCACTAATGAGACACGATTACTTTTTCTATTGTTACCAAACTTAATAAGTCTGTCTAACTGACGAGGGGTCGGGCATTTATTAATCTATATAATATAAAAGGAGAACTGACTGACTGACATATCAACGTACAGCCGAAACTACTTGGGCTAGGAATGTGAAATTCTGCACACGGCTTCCTATTATAAAGTAGGGGAGCACAAAGAAGGGGTTTTTGGAAATTTAACCTTTAAGGGGGTGAAAAGGGGGAGGGTGAAATTTCACGCGGACGAAGTCGCGGGCATAAGCTAGTTATCAATAAAAATCTTTGTCAGAGTCTGTCAATGTCACATTTTTAATTCAGTCTGTCATGTAAAGAAGATGGCTGAATGTCATTCTATTGTATTGAAATTACGACGCATTATATAAAGCTAAGTCGGTAAAGCAGATTCTACTGTGTAATGAGCAGACAAAAATAGCCCTTAATATGACGACCATATTTTGGCTGAGACTGTAGAAGTAAAATCTATGCGAACATTATGGATTAGTCGACTCAGTTTTTGCTGTGCCCTGATTAATGTACCCTACATTTGGGCACAGCAAAAACCGTTTCCAAGGGCACAAGTGACGCGTTCCTTCATTCCTATTTACGAGACGGTCCATTAATATTTCAAGTTCAAGTTCGCCATTTTCGCAAGCCGAAATCGAATCGTGAACAGACTGATAAACGGTTATTTCTTCCGACATTCCGCTTACCTTGTGCCATAAAAATTTATAGTCGGTCCTGAAGAACGACATTGCTCCTACTACTATATGTATATTATGAAATCTCGCGACAATTTTCATCTAACGAGTCCCATTCATGCTGGAAAATTGGCTCTTAGCGCAAATTAGTTTTGAAAGCGAGTTTTTTGTGAATATGTTTTCAGTAGTAGGTGTTTGACTACGTTAACAAAATTTATAGTACTTCAAAAGCATTTATAGCAGACTTATAGGACCGATCTTTGCCGAAGTTCTAACTTTCAGGAACGAAGGAACACTTTTTCATAAACGACTTTTTTGTGTCTCGACGTTTATAGATTTATTTGCTGAAAAATCTATGTATTCTAGGAAGTATTTGTTACTGTTTCGATAAAATATATTTTACAATTTTTCTGAGGCAGAGAAATTGATTAATTTTTGGTGTTTTTGTGGTAGCAGTGTAGGAAAGGAAAGAGAAAAGTTTGTTATATAATATTCGATCGTCACAAAAGATAAATTTAGTGAATTTAGAAATGTTTAAATATTAAATTTTGCTCATATACACGAGCGTTGTGTTCAGTTGCCTCCGCCATTGATGCGTCCCGCTCGTGTGTACACATGAGCACTTATTTTATTCTTATTATTTATTATTAAGCTTGAGTGCGAGGCTTTTAACTACGTTTTATGTGTATATTTATGTATTTTTTTAATTTTTATTTTATTTCTAATGTGCGTTTTGTTTGTGCAGAATAAACCATTTTTTTTTTCTTTCTTTTTTCTTTATCTTACTTTGCTATAATTTTCTACATCTAAAATAACAACAATTATTTTATTAACAACATTGCTATTTCTCTTAAATATTCGAGACGGCATAATTTTATATTTTTTAGTTCAAGGAGGTCCTAAAAGTATCTAAATAATATCTACACACATAAACAAAACATAACATCACGCCAGTTGGTAATCTCAGAAGGATTAATCATCGGCTAGGCATACAAAAACCTAGAGTTTATTATGCGTACATGTAAATTATTTACTGATATAAATTGAATGAATGTACTTTATTTTGGGTATACGCAGTATTTTAGTACACTGCAGTAAAATTTATATACAGCAATTAGAATCAATTCAATCTAAATTCGTTTAATATGTACTCGTATATTCGTGTGGTCCATGGCTAAATAATAACAGCCGCACAGGTCGATCAATCAGGTTAAGCTACGCTTGCCGCGGTTGGTCTGTGGATGGGTGACCATCTTTACATACCGAGACCCCTCCGTGCCTCGGAAAGCACGTTAAGCCGTTGGTCCCGGCTGTCATTCGTGGATCTTTGACAGTCGTTACGGGTAGTCAGAAGCCCGAAAGTCTGACAACCAGTCTTACCAAGGGGTATCGTATTACCCAGTAACTTGGTTATGAAGGTCAGATAGGCAGTCGCTCCATGTAAAATACTGGTATTCAGCTGCATCCGGTTGGACTGGAAGCCGACCCCAACATTGTTGGGAAAAGGCTAGGCAGATGATGATGTACTCGTATATTATCGCACTGGATTCGGATCTACAGATTATCTGCTATCATGCAAACACCATAATATCACTGGAGAACAGACGTATGATTCTTAACATGATATTTCTTTATAATATCTGTAGTGGGAACATTGACAGTACCGTTATAAATCATTTATTTTTAAGATTAAGGCACCTCGCGCACTAGGCGGCCACGACCACGATCAGTGGCCGCAACGACCAGATGAACTAGAAACCATGTTGCGGCCAAGTGCGCGACGTGTATATGGTTTCTATAGTTAGCTTGGTCGCTGCGGCCACTGGCCGGAGTCGTGATCGTCTAGTGCGCGAGGTCCCTAAGAGCTCTGTCTCGACGGACTAGGCACACGCAGTTTTTCGATGTACCACACAGTGGTACAAACTACACTCAAAATTCAGTCATTGGTAGGACGCTAAGTTTTAACAAAAGATTCTCTCATCTTGATATATTTAATACCAAAAAAGGTTTATTCAGGAAACAATTAATAACGTCAGTATGTGACGAATTCACAAATAAATCTAAATTGAATTGAATAGAAGGTATACAGACAATCACCACATATCACTATAACATATTCACACACCTATTCGCAACTCCTCATGCACACTCCTACACACTCCCCCACACTGTACACTTAGCAATGCTTAGATGGTGCTCAGGTGCTAGCAGTTCACTTCACTCTGTATGTTTGTTTCTGATGAATGTATTGTATGGCTATTAAATTGTAAATCCGTAATTGGCTGTAAGAGTAACTGACATTTTTATGATAAAATTTCAAAGAGCTGTGGATTTTGTGAATAATAAATAAATAAATAAATTAGGTAGAGGCTTACCTATAGAAAAACTCACCAAAAACCACTAAAATAATATCTTTATATCGTAAATTGCATTGATTTTGAAAGGTTCATGTTCAGAAACCGCTTTCAGCTGGAAACAGATTTGTAACACCTTACGCGACCAACGACGTGATAAATTGACGCGTGACAACTCACCTTTCATCAATGTGGCTAATGAGCATGCGTGACTTGGGGTCGTATATTTCGGTCTTCAATTTACTTTAACATTAATTCCGAATGATTTGTCTTGATTTGGAGGACTTGTTATACTAAAAGTGTCCTGATTAATTCTTTCTTTTTCTGTTTTTGAATGAATGAAGCTTGTTTAATTCGTGCCATTGATGCTGTGAAATTCCGTAAATGATTCATTTATTGAATGATGGCATTGCTAGGAATTTCGATGTAGTGTCATGACTAAATGAAGAAACTAAGTCACTAAAGGGAAACAGTAACACTTTCATCTGTATTTCAATCTCTAATATATATTTCTATTCATAAGTGACACTACAAATTGGCACCCGCAGGTATTTTCTGATCCATTTGTTTACAATTTCAAGAGATAGTTTTAGAATGCCATACGTCTACGACGCGCGACTACTTACTGCAACTTGCAACGCGCGTTCTAACCAAAGTAATGTGATTCCTAGTCGCATTATGTGTTTACGATAAAAAATTTCAACGTCCCTAATACGAGTAATGTTCTCCGTTCGTGTGCCGCCAATGCGTATCTGACTTTAGTAACAGCTGTACAACAAACATATTGACACGAAAAAACGCATCAGGATTGCCCGAATCAGGCGGACCATTTTAAGTGTTATCTTTATCGTCAAAACATCATCAATGCACATCACATTTGTTTATGTTGAGTATTAACCTATATTTAGTCACGGGAGAAATAATAGGTGTATAAAGTACCTGGGTATTTTAACTAAGTGTACAAGTGCATACACACGAATGACACGCTTCAACGGTAGAGGCAACAGCAGCCGTCGAAAACGTGCCGCTCGTGTATATAAATGTTCTAAGTTATTGGTTTGGTTTCCGCACTTAGTCCTTCAAGTGGACCATTGTGCGTGTGCTCGTGTATATAACTACGGAGCTCAACTACACGAGCGGCATGTTGTCGACGGCTGCCGGCTGACACGCGTTGACGCGTGTCGCTTGTGTGTATAAAAGCATTTCACTGAAAAGTTACCAATCCTTATACTCGTTGTCAGTTCATTTTTAACAGCCATTAGAGCCAGGTGGCTTACCTTTTGATTTTTTTTTTTTGTTGCGCGATGGAAATCCTCATGGACTTCCTCCATCGTGGGGGGACAGAGGGGCATGCCGGACTCTTACCGGCTAAAACCACCGCGGTGTTCCACCTCTACCTACGGCCGGGGGTGCGGGATTCACATAAGCATTCACCGCTCCCCCGACAGGCCTCGACCCGCTGTTCCTCAGCGGATCCCACCTCCCCGTGCGCCCATTCCTATAATGGCCGCACCCACTTTCGAGTGGCGCGCGTGGAACACTGCAACGCCAACTCGTGCCCGTCTGGTCAGACGACGGACGCCCCTAGTCTTTCATGTCTGAGTAACGTGGATATAACATAACATAACATAATCAGCCTATAATGCTCCCACTGCTGGGACACAGGCCTCCTCTCGGTGAGAGGGAGTGGGCCGTAATCCACCACGCGGGCCCAGTGCGGGTTGGTAGATGTCACATGTCTTCGAATTTTTGGTTCTAGGACATGCCGGTTTCCTCACGATGTTAAAACCTTCACAGTTTTGAGAGCAGTGGCGATGAAATAATTTACACAACGTAAAGCGCCTGTCTGGGTTCGAACAACTCGTAAGTCGCGGCCGATACTACTTGGCCACCACTGCTCTACGTCTAACGTGGATATGTCACACTGCAAAGGCTAAACCTGACCTTATTTAGAGCCTATTACGACGGTGACTTTAGCAAGTTAATTTCGAACAATATTGACTTACAGTGGATATAAAGTGCAGAGGTGACGTGGGGCACCTGATTAAAATGAAGTTCCTTTCGCTGTATATACATAACAGTGGCCACCAAAAGTTAGTTGATATTTTTCCATTTCAACTCTGATGACACATTATGATTAAAAACAAAAACAGTTAGGTATTCCTAAGGAAGGATCGTCCTGTAAGGGATTACTTGATTATTTTTTAAGATATGACAGTTTTATATTATAACATCAAGTATAGCTCGTACAGACACTATTAAACAAAACAATAATTATTATAACTACCTGTCTTAAAACACCACATTAGTTTACGGTAAGCGTCTGTATATTTTAGCAAATTTAATTTATCAAAAACATTTACAAATAGTGTTTAAAATGTAACAGCCTGATTCATTCACGTGTCTAGGGGTATTATAGGATCGTATGTGTATGTGTGTGATGTACATCAATCTCCTTCAATCAGTTGTAGCTCGCTCCAAGATCAACAAATACTTAGTGGGATAAAACTAGGTAAGCTTGTGAGCGATTGGCGATTGGTTTTTGAGCGATTTATTGCAGTTTTACTACAACATTGATTATATGTATAGAATCAACATAGCCTGTGGCAGTCTGTGGACTGAATTTGAGAGAAGCTTATGTCTAGTAAGTGCTAATAGAATAAAGTAGGTACGGCAGAAACAACGGCAACCGACGAGTGTCGCTGGCTGCCGTTGACGCGTCTCGCTCATGTGTATGCACACTAATTGTGACTGCATATTGCATAATCAACCTATAATGTTTACACACAGGCCTCCTCTGTGAAAGGGATTGGCCGTAATCCACCATGCGGGCCTAGAATGGGGTGAAAGTTTTCACGTGTGAATTTTCTGTTCCGGGACATGTCGGTTTCCTCACGAAGTTTTGAGAGCAGTGCTGATGAAATAATGTACACAAAGGAACGGATTGGAAGACGATAAGTCGGTGGTCCGACGGCGAGATGGGCGACATTATTGCCATCGCGTGCAAAACCTGGACGCGGCTGGCACAGGAGCGTGGAGATTAACACAGGAAAAGAGAGACCTATGTCCAGCAGTGGGCGATGTCGGGCTGAGGATGGGACCTACCCACAGCTCATATTTCCCGTTTCATCGTTTCGTTATTTTCCGCATTTATCATGCATAATTAAAGTCTTTCCAGATGTGGCTAAATAATACAGCCGCACAGGTCGATCGATCAGGTTAAGCTACGCTTGCCGCGGTTGGTTTGTGGATGGGTGACCATCTTTACATACCGAGACCCTTTCGTGCCTCGGAAAGCAAGTTAAGCCGTTGGTCCCGGCTGTCATTCGTGGATCTTTTACAGTCGTTACGGGTAGTCAGAAGTACGAAAATCAGATAAACAGTCTTAGTCTTATCTCTGGGTATCGTATTACCCAGTAACTGGGTTGTGGAGGTCAGATAGGCAGTCGCTCCATGTGAAATACTGGTATTCAGCTGCATCCGGTTAGACTTGAAGCCGACCCCAACATAGTTGGGAAAAGGCTAGGCAGATTATGATGAATTAAAGTCTTTCCAAGTCGCCTTTAAAAAATCGAAAAAGATTTATTCAACAATCTTGCTCAATTTCCTACATAATGATAGGAATTTAAATTGTAGATTTACAAAAAGATCGAAGTATCGCAACACTTTAACGAGTCATTTATTTGCTTCTTCAATTCGTATAGCGCCCAAGCCCTCACCGAAGCAATTACATTCAAACATTGTTTCAGTGAAAAACCACTTGGAAATTTACGCTCGGCGAAACAATAAAGTAACGAAATAGTTGCACTCTGTCATGGCTGTTTCAGTAAGTTCTTAAAGCTGGATTATGCTGACATTGTGTTACTTTGTTTTGAATATATTTAACATATTGCAGTATACACTAAAACTGTGTAGTACTGAAAGTAGGTACTCATTTTTGTAAGTACTATGTCAGCTCTAATTTTTGGGTGCATTTAAAAGCGCCGGGGTGACAATACTGGCTTATCTTTTGTAAAACAGCTGGAACTAGTCTTATAAAAGTCGCGATGAGATGAGAAACGAAGTTAGACCACTTTTTTTTTAACTATAAGCTGTGTCAATGCCCTTTAAGTAGATGTGTCAGTGTCCTATGGACAAAAAATATGAAGAAAAAAAATACGCATCTCTGGGATACGTACCGCATACCTTAAGGCTGCTTGTCTACTAGAGCGGGGCGAGGCTACGGAGCGGAGAAACGGAGAAATATTAGGTAACCAATAGAAAAATTCGACAGAAAAGGAGCGGAGATTTTGTGCAATCCTATTGGTTAATATTTCGCCGTTTCTCCGCTCCTCTGCATCAACATACATAATGCCGCATACCGCAAACATACATACATACATCTATAAAATTTTATATATTTGTTTGGAAGCCCTAATAGATTGTCATATGTAAATATATTCCTTTGTGCTCAATATTACATACATACGAGTCGACTTGATAACCTCCTTTTTTTTGAAGTCGGTATAAAAGAGTACGAAAGGATCGTGGGAAGCAGGCGTGAATTTAAGAGGTATGTGTAAAAACGAAGTTTTAAATACAACTTTTACGATGTGCCGAAGTACGTATGAGTCTTTAATAGTCTACACATTTCAGTATATACGATCAGCCCACATTATTGTGTGTTGTTGTTGTGGTAAAAATATTTAGAATCAATGGGTACTGTTTAATTTACTCACGTCGAAAATACGCAAAATGTAAACGATTAAAATCTTTTAGCGCAGTACGTGTATACAGTAACTCTTGTACAATCGTATAACTATCAACGGACGTAGGTTTGAATTCTGTTTGAAATCGAACCTAAAGATTCTTTTTATCGTTATTTTATATTTGTGCGGAATTTTCATCTAAACAAATTTTTCGCGAAGTGCTAAGCATACATAAATAAATAGTAACAGAAGACACAAAAAATAATGAAATTTTTTTTCTGTAAATAATATCGATACCTATTACTATCGGTACTATCACAAAAAAAATAAGCTAGATGGAGTTGACATTTCCTTTCTGACACCCCTGAGAAGAAATGGCGAAACAAACTCAGGGACCAAGGTCTGTTTAACAGTCCAGATATAAACTTGGTCAAATTATGTGAAGTCCATGTAGTGTGTGAAAGGGGTTCGTACATTATTCTATGGATGCTGGCATATCCAGTAGGCGCCATTTTAATTTTTTTTCAGCGCCATTTTGAATTCTCTTAAGGTGATCTTTAACCTCCAAATATATCGGGAACGTGACATTTTTTGTTTGTAAAAGTGTCCCATAACCTTATTACACACTACATTCAAAGTGCGCGAAATTTTAGAATATTTTTGGACAAATCCTCAAAGGTTCGAACCCCTTTGAGATTTGAGTGGACCTGTCCAGTCAAATAATTATGTGTAGCAATATTTACTTAATACTCCCCTGGCACTTAAAACCAAGGTGATCTAAGTACTTTTTGGAAGGGACAACTAGAATGAATTTTATATTCTTGTATTTTAATGGTTACGTTAAATAGTGCCTTTTAATGGCCTCCTTGATATGAATGATGTGACTTTGACTTTGATCTAAAGATAAGAAAATATAAAAAAAAACTACAAAAACTACAGTCGTGTTTTTTTACAAAAAAATAAGTATTATTTAGTGTTTCGTGGTTCTCGCTTCCCTCTTACAGTACGAGCTGTCTATATCAGATATCAGTCAATGCAGAATTAATTTTGGCTTTCGTACGTAAACGTATTGTTTATTTTTGAAATAATGCATTCCTTATTACGTTGGCATGGCATATTTATACGTACTGAAAATTCTAAATAAATTCTTCGAATTCTTCTGTATCCTAATATAGATTAAATAATTCAAGTTTAAGTCAATTTTCAGTTTTCAGCCAAGATAAACTACACTATCATCTGCATAGCCTTTTCTCGTCTAACTTCGGGTCGCCTTCCAGTCTAACCGCATGCAGCTGAATACCAGTAATTTACATGAGGCGACTGATCTGACCTCCACAACCCAGGTATTGGGTAATACAATTCCCTTTGATAAGGCTGGTTGTCGGACTTTCCGGCTTCCTTTTAATGGTTTTCTGTATCAAATATTGCGGTTAGCTATAATACCGTATTTTGTACCATTGCATCTGTTTTGTCTGGTTGATTGTCAGACTTTAGGGCTTCTGACTACCCATAACGACTGTCAAAGATGTACAAACGATAGCCAGTACCAACAGCTTAACGTGCTTTCCAAGGCATAGCATAGGCATAGTTTATCCATAGATAAACTACCTCTAATACATACTGTCATGAAATTCATTATTATTATTAAATTATTAAAAGCCTGTGATGTCCCACTGCAGGGCAAAGGCCTACTCTCTTTCCACTTCTCTCTGTTTAGAGCTGCAAACTCAAAGTCAAAGCATTTATTTCAAATAAACCAATTACAGGCACTTTTGAATCGTCAAGGGGTCGGTCAGCCAGTCTCCTAAGGACCTGCGGGGTAATTGAGTAACATTCTATCAGTAGCAATGGGTTTCATTTTGACAGTTCAATAACATTCATTGTGTTGTTTACGTTGTTGAGAAGACACATTTTTCGAACATATGAAGCAATGGATTAGCAATATCCTTCAAAATTATTCAGATTGAGATTGATAGTGTGTTACGCAATTAGGGTGCTGTTCTTTTTGAAGGAGTCCAGCTCATCCCGCCATCTCCGTTTGGGCCCACCGAGATCTTTTAATTCGTTCCCTGTAATTTGAAATTATAATCATTATTAAAAAAATTGTCCCAACAATAGAAAATACCATTGACCTCTCAGCTAAGATGTAACATTAATTTCAGTTACGACGCACTTTTTGAGTTAATTAAAAATAACTTGAACCGCTAAACGGTCTCCGAATTTATCGCGGCGACCCTTAATAGCCACCCCTGGAGTGATATAAAAAAAATAACGTTTAGCAATAATTTTTCCAGAGGCACCGCCAAAGTGTCGATGAGATACACTTAATAGATAGATAGATAAACCGTTTAATAATATACATTGATGCGCTGAAAACTTTCAGTCATTAATATTCGTTATTTTAATTTTATTATAGGTACATATTTCTTAAAAACGTACAATACTGATAATTTATAATATAAATTATCTATACAAATAAATAAAATTGGAGTGTATGTTTGTAATATTAAAATAACCGCTTTTTACTAAATGCATATGGATGTATACACGGTACATATACCAAAATCATTTTTTTTTTACAATTTTTGTCTGTCCGTCTATTTGTTCCGGCTAATTTCTGAAACAGCTGGACCGATTTTGACGGGACTTTAAAAAAAATAGAGTCCCACGAAAAAAAATCCACGCGGACGAAGTCGCGGGTAACAGCTAGTTTTTAATAAAATACATTGATGCGCTGAAAACTTTCAGTCATTAATATTCGTTATTTTTACTTTACTATACATATTTCTTAAAAACATACAACACTATTTATTTATGTTCAGAGAGCAGTATTGAAACTAACATCATCATTCTTCTGCCCTTATTCCATTATTTAGGGTTGGCGCAGCATGTCTTCTGCATCCATATATCTCTATCAACCGTTATCTTAGTATTGTATCCCATTCAAGCCCATTCTACCCATATCAGACAATTCATCAATCGTTTCTTTAGCCTTCTCCTTTATCTTATAGCTGTTATTTATCCAATAGTTAATCTCTGAACAGCGTTGGGCTGCAATATTGTATATCAGTTTTGAATATTTCGTATTTTTATATACTAGCTGAGTGTTGTTCCTTTGAAAAAAAAAACAAACATAATAATTCAACATTTACATTCAAACTCGAAACATTCCTTATAAAATGCCCCTCATTCCTCCGCATGACGTGTCCAATATTGATTTCCCGTTAAGTTCTTGGCCATCGGCGTAACTTTCAGACTTTCTCTGACATACCTACTCATTGTTAATTACTATGATGTAACACCATACATTGACAACATTTTTATCTACATGAATGTAATTGCCTGGCAAAACGTACAGACGCCAGCACATCAACCTACCCGAAACTTTCACATTTCCCCAATCAATTTTGAAACTTATGCTTTAGCAATAAAGTTGAAAATGTATTAAAGAAATTTGACAGATTGTAGTAGGTTGATGTGCTGGCGTCTGTACAAACAATAAGTAATGATGCAAAGATAAAGTGTGAAACTCTCTGTCAGTGTCTGTGTTCCCCCTTCCACATTTAACCCGACCGCCTTCAAACAAGAGTGAACAGACATCTCCTGGGGACGCTCGTTCCACCATAGACATCGCTTTCCATCAGGCGTGATCGAGGTCAACAGCAGGCCCATTCAGCATTTTTTTTTAAATACCCGTATTAGTTCAGGTCTTAAGTTTCAATCATACTAAATATTACTGAATATACATTTCGATCGCAGAGAACCAAATAAAATTTATCGCCAAACTGTAACTTAACAGTCGTGACTGGTTTACGATCGGAACATAATGTGTAGATCATGAAAATCTGACGAGATCGGTCATTTACTTTATTCTTTCGATTTTCTCGTCAACTAGAGCGAAGCGGCACGCAAGTTTGTGCTACACATACTACAATAATATCCAGTAGAGTAAATTACCTTAATTTACTCTTTTATTGAATACTAGCTGAAATCCTATCCTAACTAAAAGTAAGTTTGTTTGTTTGTTTGTTACCTTTTAACGTCTAAACCATTGAACCGATCATCCTGAAATTTTGCATAAACGTTGTCTGGTGTACAGAAACGGACATAGGGTACCTTTCATTTCGAAAAAAAAAGTGCTGTGCCCGAGGAAAACAACAATACACGTGGCGCCATCTATTATCATAATAATTTTATTGTTGTTTTCCTCGGGAACAGCACTTTTTTTCGGGGTGAAAGGTACCCTATGTCAGTTTCTGTACTCCTGAAAACGTATATGAAAATTTTTACGATGACCGGTTCAGTGGTTTAGGCGTGAAAAGGTAACTAACAAACAAACAAACTTACTTTCGCATTTATAATAATAGTTAGGATTAGGATTATTAGTTAATAGGTTTTCCGTTCGGAATTTCTCAGTAGCAGACCGAAGTCTGGATATGTGCCCGATTGATAGCAATAGGCTCGCCCCCTATAACATGGGACTTAAACATAACTGGCGAATTGTGGGTTTACTGTGAAGCTCTCTACAAGCTTCAGGGTACTGGGAGGAATAAGTTAAACAACAGTTTATAACGTACGTTCAATAACTTTTCCTAGAAAATATACTACGTATTTTTATCTTAATTCTTTTGCTTGTCAGCCAAATCTGACGCCTATAATCTGTTCTAATCTTAAATTATCTTCATGTTTGTCTCGTATATCATGCCAATAATTTTTAGCAAAGGCGCGGAGGTTGCATGTAAGCATCAAATAGGCTATAGTCACTACAGTATCTACTATAGGTCTAACCGTACTGAGAAAACAGGCGTGATGTTATGATTTTAATGTAAAAATCTATGTTTTAAGTCTGTTTTGTATGTTGTTCTATGTTGTCTATGTTAAAATATATACCAAATCACATTCCATGTCAACTTAAGTATAACAAAGATTAACTAATCAAAGGTTAACCAATCATAGCAGAATTACCTGTTCAGGCTTTGAGTGGCAGGGGTTAAACCAATGCATTAACAGAAAATGACCGATCATGGTCCTGTCATGACAGTCTAAATTTAGGACATGACAGACGCTTTGCCTGTAAAGCCTGAAGGCTGCTTCATATTGGCGATTTAGCAGAGCATTTCAACATTCAACGGTGGGTCAGACGCGTTAGTGTTTCTAGTATACAAATGGTTAGATGAACCCATTCGGTTGACTTCATAAAAACTGCACGATTAATTCGTTTGACTGCATACAAGTTTAGTTACGATGGTGAACTGAAATAGGAACATAAAGCAGACTCGTAACGTATTAGCGTATTTAAATTTTAGTTGACTGCAGGGCAAAGGCCTCTCATACAGGGAAGGTATGAGTATTGATCACCACGCTTGTTTAAGTTGGGTTGGCGATTCCTAACTTATATCACACTTATCACACTAACATTATAAAGGCGAAAGTTAGTGAGTGTGTGTGTGTGTGTGTTTATATATTTGTTACTTCTTCACGCTCAAACGGCTGGACCAATTATGATAAAGTTTTGTATGAAGGTAGCTGGCACCCTGGATTAACATATAGGCTACTTTTTATCCCGATATTCCCACGGGATCGACATTTACGCGGGTGAATCCGCAGGGCGCAGCTAGTTAACTATAAGTCCAGATTTTCTCAAGATGTTTTCTTTCGCCGATGGCAGTGATATCCAAGACAAAATTAAAAAGAGACAATGAAAAGATAGAAATATGTACCTAGTTTTAATTCTAAATTTAATTAAAAGAAGGGTTTTAGACACTGCCTCATTCACTGCTTCCTTTAACTGTAGTGTCGCTAAATTCTTATTTAATTACTCTCTCAATTTATTCAATGACACGAAAACGACCAAGTAATTTTATACCCCATGGTATAAAATGTATGTTTTTAAATGGTAGTTCTTAACAAAAATAACAAATAAGTGCCCTTTTATAAATCAAATCCGTTGCCAATCGCCCAAAACGCCACATAGGTACCTCATATTATCTGTTTAAAGTTACGATAGCGTGTAGGTATAGTTATAAAAGTATAGGTGGGGACTGGGGGTGGTCGTCTGTGAAATGTAATTTCATAGAAAATCCATCACGTCCGTGACTGAGCAATAATAGTCATGCTTAAAACGTTGCCGCGATTTGCACACGCTTACAACTTCGACGTGGAAATGATATGGGTGTAAAAGGGGAACATGACATAACTGTTTTTATTATTGGTTTTCCTAGACAAGAAAGGAGCCACAATTTTTCTGGGTAAAAACACTGGGGCCTATTTAATAAAACTGACAAGTGACAGGCGACAATGTGACAATATTGTGAGATTTTTTGAATAGATTATTTTTTTCCATAATTTTCTGTGTGAAATAATTATGTCATATATTGATAAATATCATTATTTAGTATAAATCTAACTAACAATGTCGAGTGATGGCGAGTTCAATTACAATTTTATTCAGAAACCTAAGACACGACCCTTTTGTGCTGGGAAAAGGTACTTTATGGGCCAACTCCTTTAAAAAACATATTAGTTACCTCGGTTCGTATTTAAAGATCAAAGAATATTGAAAAAGACTTACTGTTGGTACCTTTTTTCAAATTGATTAGTTTCTATTAAATTTTCTTTAATTATGTGGTTCAAGGATTTTGGTAGCTCATAAAAGAAGTGGCTTTACATAGTTACCATACCAGGAACATGTGACAGAAAATACTTTTTTTCCGGGATGACAAAAAAAATATTATAATTAAAGCCAGAAAGTTAAAAAGAGGCTAAATTATTTAAAATTGTATGCATCATTTGAAGCACAATTATTTTATTATTTTTAGTTCATCATTAGAAGGTTTATAAGTTTTTAGAGGATCAGTGAAATATTATTTCGCCACGAGCAAGACTTCATGTTAGTTGTCGTGCCCCAAGCGCCAGAAAAAAAAACGAAAAATAAATACCTGATAAAATACAGCGTAATTAAATAAAAAAGCAAATTAAACGAGCTGTGGTATTTGGTCGTAAATATACGACCCTGGCGAAATGGACACGAATATATTTGTCGGATTAATCCAGCGTAAGCGGTTAAAAGTTTAAATGATACAGACAGACAGAGTTATGCATAAACACAAATAAAATTATCGATTACTAAATGAAACTGCATGATCTAATACCAACTAATTATAGGCAACATTAAAAATACACAGGAAATGTTATGACACATTCTATTTTACAAACCGCGCATGTTTGGACATGTCAGAAATAACTGGCTGAAATAATAAGCAATGTGTTTTCAAACATATTGGTTCTGCATCATATCCGGTTAGTTTCTGTCCGGGTTGTGACTTCACACCTGATTTTTGGACGTTGTCACGACTGTTATAGGCCGACCGCTTCGCTAGCATGACTGCTTCGCAGAAGGCTGCTTCCCACTCCCTCTCACTCCGGACCATTGCTTGAACCAGGGCCGGACGCGAGAGGTCGCCGCTGCTGCCGATCGCCTCTACGAGGACACGGCGGTGCTCCGCCCAAGCGGGGCAGACCTCCACCGTATGCTCCACCGCGTCTTCAGGGCGATCCTCGCCTTAGAGGGGATTAATATCACAATAAATGCCTGTATAAATTATATTTAAAAACATAATTATGACGAGCAAAGACTATGAATATATACTTATGTTTTTTACTGACACAGTAATTAAAAATAATAACAGCGTACCCAGTTACAAACCATGGATAAGAAAGTAATAATTAGGAACATTTTTCCCACATTTTTCTGAACTGCATAATTGCTTTATTAAACGCAACTGGAATGAAATCCGTGTAAGTTTAATGTATTATTAATAGTCGGATTAATTACAGTTGCGTTTATAAAAGCAATTAATTTAAACCGTATAGACAAATGTGGGAACATTGTAGAAACTTAATAGGGAAAATTAGTCCCCTATTAAGTTTTTATAATGTTTTATTTGAAAAACGCCCTGTGTTTAATTGACTGAGTGCCCCACAATTAACTGAACTTAGGATCCTGGGTTCGATTCAAAGGTCGGGCAAAATTATCGTAACCAGCCGGTCTATTCTGTAAAACTTAGGTGAAGTGAGCTGTCAATAGTGTCAATCCCAAGCATCAGGTGGAATGACAGCTTACTTCAAGCTCAGAAGGAAAACTGCATGTGATTTTGCTTTCGTCCTTGCAAAGTCATACTCCTGCATATACAGGGGCGATTTAGTCACCTGCTTCCGTCAAGGGGGTATTTCTACCTACCTGTCATTTTAAACAACTTTTGCTACGAATTTTTTATCAGAATCGTCAAAAAAAATTCCTATGCTACAGCAGACAGACTATTTCGATGTGTACGCCAGCACATCAAGCTACTACAATCTGTAAAATTTCTTTACTAGATTTTCAACTTAACCGCTAAAGTGTAAGGTTCAAAGTTGATTGGGAAATTTTACAGTTTCAGGTAGCTTGATGTGCTGGCGTCTGTAATTATGTGTGTGTTTTTTTTTTACTATTTGGGTATCAATTTCATAGCGAAAGTTATTTAGAATGTCGTGTAGAATCACCACCTTGACGGATGCAGATGACTAAATCGCCACCCTGCATAAGTTGGGTCAGTTCATCTAGATGTTTGCAAGAAATAATTTTAACTTCATCAATATAATGACGTGTGAACATCTGCCTCAGAATGAAGACTTATTTTTGCGAACGCAAATATACGTAGTATTTTTATCTTCCTCACGTAGCGACTGAACAAATAAACACACAATTTAATGACATGATTGTATAAGTGATAAGTAGATATTATTAAATGACAGTTGAGTGATGTTTGCACAGGTTTATAAACTGGCTTTGGGCTGATTTTTAATCATCTGATAACTTTATTCGAGGAATAATTTTGAAATTTTAGAAAGTTATTTCCTATTTCATATAAAAATGGTCAAAAGTCAATTTTATTCCTCGAATAAAAGTTATCTGGCGATGGAAAAATTTGCCCTTGGCTAATTATGTATTTTTTTTATGAATGATTGCAGAAGAAGATTACACATACACTACCATAGACTTGTCTCTCTTTTTCCCTCTAAATCCATCCAAAGGTTGTCTTTAAAAGATCACTTTTAACGACAAAGCTGCCTATTGCAGAAATTTTACATAGGGTCAGAATATGTAAAATTACATTCATATCTGTAATTTGTATGGTGTACAGTTAACAAAAGAGATAAGTATGCAGGATCGTCGGATACAATTGAAGTTTAGTAAGAAACCGATGGATGTTGTCGACTGAAATTTAATTTGATAAATGAGCTGTCTGTTTTCTATTAATAAAATTAATTTGATAAATGAGCTGTCTGTTTTCTATTAATAAAATAACATTTTATTTGAAAACATCCATTGATTTCTTACTAAACTCAAACTATATCCGACGATGCTGCATACTTATCTCTTTTGTTGACTGTACATAATAAAGAGTATTCTATTTTATTGTTTAAAATTACACGAAAGTAAGTAGTCGTGCTGTATGGGAACCATGTTAGCTGCCTATTTTATACGTAGGTAAGGTTAGGATCGCTGTGTATCATTTTATACGTAGGTAAGGTTAGGATCGCTGTGTATCATTTTATACGTAGGTAAGGTTAGGATCGCTGTGTATCATTTTATACGTAGGTAAGGTTAGGATCGCTGTGTATCATTTTATACGTAGGTAAGGTTAGGATCGCTGTGTATCATTTTATACGTAGGTAAGGTTAGGATCGCTGTGTATCATTTTATACGTAGGTAAGGTTAGGATCGCTGTGTATCATTTTATACGTAGGTAAGGTTAGGATCGCTGTGTATCATTTTATACGTAGGTAAGGTTAGGATCGCTGTGTATCATTTTATACGTAGGTAAGGTTAGGATCGCTGTGTATCATTTTATACGTAGGTAAGGTTAGGATCGCTGTGTATCATTTTATACGTAGGTAAGGTTAGGATCGCTGTGTATCATCGGATTGACGGAATAGTTCTAAAACTTTAATTACTTTCCGTATACTGAGCTGGGTCCTATACAGAGTTAAGGGGGAAGTGCCAGGGTAGCCCGCGAAATTCAAATTTACTTACGTTTTTCGCAATTTTCAGATCAGTGTCAGGTTGTATTTTGATCAAAATTTAATTCGCGACTATAACAGGTACGTATTTACAGAATTATAATCATTAGAATCATTAATACATCTTTCTAAGTTAGATTTGTACCACGACAACAAATCTCTTATGGAAAACTGCTTAGTGGTACAAATCTAACTTAGAAAGATGTATTAATGATTCTAATGACTATAATTCTATAAATACGTACCTGTTATTGTCGCGAATCAAATTTTGATCAAGATACAACCTGACACTGGCCTGCAAATTGCAAAAAACGTAAGAAAATTTGAATTTCGCGGTCTACCACTACGCATTCACCTTAAATCAAATTAGCTATCGAAACTATGTAGATGTGATGGGTATATACAATCTAATGACGATTTAACTTATTTTTTTCTAATTTCATAATTTCGATTACTTAACTACACGACCAGGAGGCCTACCACAAGCTCTTAACGCGATCCATTTTAGGACCTAAACTGAACTGTTCTTCTAATTCGTACCATGACGTCAGTTTAACGATTCAGTTTAGGCCGTGCCATTCTGCTGACAGCGATTGTCCCTAAGTGAGTCGCAAGTTTTGGTTTCATTCATACTTGTTTGGTACCATGACGTCTATAGAGCAGCTCAAGCGATGCAGTTTAGAAACCTAAACTGAAATGTCTTGTTTTTGAATCGTTTTTAATTAGATCATGGTAGGCTACCAGAGGCCGATGACCTCGTAGTCAGATTTAGTTTTTGAAATTAACCGTTTTGAATATTTCTTTTGTTTATTTTTTATCGTCTTTGGAGTTTGGATAAACCATCACGTTCGTGGAGTTTCGCTGGCTAATTTAATTTGACCCTGTATAAAAATGGATGTTGGTATATATACCACCAAATCTTATTTCTTTTTCTCCTTTTCCGAATTTGTATTTCGTTTTCTTTGTTCTGTAATGTCTGTTGTTATACGATTCTCATCATCCTCATCGAAAGTATTTATTCTTTGTCTGAATCGTGTTTGTGCGTTGAAATATTTTTACACAACATGACGCCTTGTTGCCCCGAAGAGCTAGGCAGAGGTGTGCCTGTATACCCACATTTCGCCAGTTATCATTAAGTCCCATGTAATAGAGAGCGAGCCTATTGCCATCAAACGGACACAAATTCCAGACTTCGAGCTGCTTGTTGCTGAGAAATTCCAGATGGAAAAACCGAACAACACTTTGTCCGACCTGCACCCTAATTGCGTAACACACTATAAATCGGAATCTGAATCATTTTGAAACAAATTGCTAATCCATTGCTTCATAAGTTCGAAAAATTTGTCTGCTCAACACGTAAATAACGCAATGAATGTTGTTGAACTGTCAAAATGAAACCGATTCCGATTGATAATGTGTTACACAATTGACCCGCTGGCAATCGTACCCAGCGGGGCAATTGCGTAACACATTATCAACAGACAAATTTTTCGAACTTATGAAGCAATGGATTAGCAATTTGCTTCAAAATTATTCCGATTCCGATTGATAGTGTGTTACGCAATTAGGGTGCAGGACCTCATGCTTACCAGTAGCGCTTGCGATCACTAGATCAACGATTTTTATATACAGTACTATAGTAACATTACTGCACACGAATTTCTATTTGCGGTTCATTTTGAATAGAAATGCATATAAATAAAGATCGATTCGAATCTATTTGTGAAAATATTTATATGACGTTCGATTCTCATACGGATTAAATTAGCTGTTACAGAACTATTTACTTGGAGGTGATGAAATATCTTGAATCTTGACGTCATCAATGGTCAGAGAATACTAAAATATCTCAATGTTTGGCCAGCGTCATATCGAACTGTCAGTTTTTATCCTTGGGTTTTGGAAAAGCACACATTCTGGTTTTTAAAATTTGGTCTAAAATAACAAAAAACACTTGAACTTGATGCGTAAACAATCTAAATAAATAAAAATTAAACGTAATTCGTTGGTAGGCGCGTCACTTGAGAACGGCTAGATCGATTTGGCTACTTTTTTGTTCGAAAATGTTTGTAATAGTTTGAATTAGGTTTTTATGGAAAGAAAAATTGGAAAAGTTTTCTAATTCGGGTAAACGGAACGTTCTTTTTAGGGTTCCGTACCCCAAGGGTGCCAACGGAACCCAATTACTAAGCCTCCGCTGTCCGCCTGTCTATCAGCGTGCTGTATCTCATGAATCGTAATAGGTAGACAGTTAAAATGTTCACAGTGTGTATTTCTATTGCCGCTAAAACAATACATAATAAACATAAAATAAATTTCAAAATTAAAGGGGATCTCCATACAAGAAACGTGTTTTTCCTTGTGGTACGGAACCCTTTGTGTGCGAGTCCGACTCGCACTTGGCCGGTTTTTCAATGGGATTTTTTTGGACAGAATAATGACTATCGAGTCATCTAGTCACTGAACATAAATGGACGCTAGATAGCACAGTAGTAGTACCTGATAACATTTTTAAAACTATTGTCATCCCTATTTTCACATAGTTCTCTAATTTACGATAGTTTGTCTAGACACTAGGTATTTTTCAATTAAGACAACATCTTCAAACGCATCTAATTATGGCCTAAGTATGCAGACGCCTGTAATGAAGTTTTATTATGATTAATTAAGAATTGTCTTACCTACCAATTTATTGAAATGTTAGGTAGGTATGTATTACGAATAACTTCATTAATATTGTAGGTATTATGTTAACTCCAATCATCACCCAAACAGCGAAGAAGTTTTGGGCACCTCAATAGTTCTAAGGGCCATTTACTTATTTGCGTACTTGTAATATGTGTTCGTGCTCAGCAGTTTCTTTCTAAGGCTGTGTTATCTCCCTGTCTCTCTATATAACATATTGTACTTAGTCCACTGTTGGGCATTGGGTAGGTATAGCCTTGTGGCTTTTCTTCACAGTACCGCAATGAGGTAGATTTAAGGAGATTTTTATATGCAAAGATTTGAAGAGTTGACTGTAAATAATCATTTCGATTTTACTGTATTTATTTTATTTGCGAGGGGTCATCAATTTGTCATCGGTAGTTGGCAATGATTGTTACATAGAAAATAAAACAAACGACATTACACGAAGAAAAAAATCAAGACTCATTTATTTTATCCATATAAAACCTACATAAATCTACCTCGCTGCGATACTGTGGTGGAACGCCATCGCCACAGTCCTTTCCCAAGTTGTGCTTTGCAATACCCGGGTAAACCGGCTGGACAGCCTCCGGAATGGTAGACCACCAGCCGGCTTAGCCGCTATACCTATCAGCGTTATTTATCATTCAGTAATTATTGAGTAGGTAACAACTTGGAATCTCTGTACCTACCATTAACTGCGCAGTCATATTGATGCTGCACGAATACAAAATGAAATGACAAACAATAATTAGCTGTTTTTGCATGTCTAATATTAGACTCACACACGTCATAAGTGTAGATAATCTCAGAAAGTGTAAGTGACGTGTGGTACAAAAAACAATACAGGACTTGGATACAAACAACACTATCGTTTGATGAAAAAACATGGTTTCTGGAAATTGTTTTTAGTTGGTCCAACATATTGCTAGAATTGTAATTATCAATGTTAAGAAAAGGAAATGATGAAGCTAATTTCCTGAAGTCAGACAAAGATATATACATATGTATACAACGTGGCGCTACAATTGTGACATTTGACGTTTTCACATTTTCATTTCATGAAGAAATTATTTTTCCATTAAACGTTATTATTTACGGATTTATTTAATTTTTTTGAAAATAGTATCTTAGAGCAACCTGTACATAAAGATCTGTCGCGCAGCGGTCATTTGCCGCGGTCACGGATCATAACATCGCATCAATGAAATTAAAACAAATAAGCAATACAATGCAAAGAGTAAGCGAATTGAAGGAAAGAGACATCCCTTTGTCGGCGAGCGGCGCAAGCGACGCGCGCCCTCCCTTCCACCCGCCCGCCGCTGCACCGAAGGCGAATTCTTTTTTTTTGCTTTTCTAGTGCTAGCCGAACCCGTGTCCTTGACACACTAGTGCGCATATTTACGTCGTCTAATATTTTTGTGAATGTTTCCGCGAAAAAGACTTACCTATTGTTTTATTTATTTATTTTTGTGTAATTAGGATAGTAATTAGATTATGGTACTGCGATAAAGACGCTTTGCTTCGTTTTCGTTTTCTAAGCTAGTAGGTACGTTTACATCTCTTGCGATACGGACGCTTTTATTTGTGTTATTAGTGCTTGTGTAAACTTGTGATCGTGATGGCAAATACATATCCGAACTACACAGCAGCTGATTAGTCATGACAGTTATAACTAATAGTAACAAGAGAGGGTGATATGATAAGTGTTTGACTAAGCACCTCCGCTGTAGGTAAGTACCACTTGTGCCGCTCGGTTTCTTGAATAAATGCCGTCATAGAATCGGACCGATCATGAGTAGGTATAAGACGCGTTGCGCGGTTGCCAGCGTGCGAAGCGACGCGTTGCCGCTCCGTGTTAACGTAAGCGAGCTAGGTAAGTAATTTCATGAATGAATTTTTGCAAGGCTGATCCCAATTTTAGTGACTTTTTTATTATTAAGTTTTCGAAAAAAAATATTTTTATGTTTACGAATTATTTTAACCTATCAATATTTATATGATTAATGGGCACTAGCCATAAATTAATGTCACCACTGTAGCGCCACGTTGCATATGAAGCAGAAGGGACGTGTATCTCGTTATTATCAGCCATATTATAATTACTGTGGCCGTACTATGGGTACTGTTTGTTATTGCGCAATAGAAAAACCGTTTACAAAGTTCAAATCAAATTATAATTTCATGAACAAATTAATCGCACCAGCGAATCACATAGGTACTGTAGGTATACGACTGAACTAGATACAGAACGCGAGACAGTTTATGAGCAGATGTTATCTGTACGATGTCCAATAATGTCCAAGAGAGCCGCGCCACCTCGCTGCTCGCTCTTCTCGACTCCCCACGAACTCGGGCTAGACTCTGACGAGCGCCGCCAGGCGCAGGGTCTGTCAACTTTGTTCTACGAACTGTATGTAGGTGGGCTTGAAAACAAGAAAGAGACAACGACATCAGATTAAAAGATATGAATATAAAATGTTGCCACCAAAAATACAATTTCGTATTCTCCATAATAATGAGCTTATTAATTGATTTTTAATGTAAATTACCCTTGAAAATACCTTAAGCTATTATTCTGATGCCAAACAAATATATTTTATTGAGATATATAACAAAATAACTTGATTATTACATAATTTAAAAAAATGGGGATTAATGTGTGGCAACATTAACGATCGTACGCCATATTGATTATGAATTTTTGACATTGAGTTGACTTTCATTGACGTCGCAAGAAAAATGTCTGCCGCCGCTTGCGCACGATTTTATCTTTTACTTGTTTATTTTTAATAAATAAACTAGTTCCATTTAATTCTACATGTATTAATAATCCGTTGCTGTGTTTTGGTAAAATTACAATCCAGTATGGACACAGTTACGAAAATGGCGTCCCAACTGTAGGCCGAATGCCACAGTTCCTGTGAATATAATATTGTGATCGTGTAACAAATAATAATGCCGAAGACACGGAGTAGGCAATCCCTCAGTGGCTCGCGTAACGACGAACTCAACGACGCGATAGTGTGTATTTGCGAGATATATAGACTCATACTGTGACAGTGACTTGTTTGATTTCGTATTTAATTCGCGATGAGTTCGCAGAAAGAAAACACAATAATCTGCTGCATGTAAAATCAGTTATTATATAATAATGAATCTGTTATGTAAATTATAATTAAAAAAGTCAAGTACTAATCTTTGTTTTATTAGGACTGCTCTTTAAAGATAACATTTTATGCACAAGTACACTGTGTTTCTCGATAGTGATTCTGTTTAAATGTCGATTATTGCTGAGCAAAAATTGGCCATCTTATAGGAAACTATCGAGAAACGCATTGTACTTGTGTATAAAATGCAATACAAGGGTATCTATAAAATGCACTGTAGTTTAAAATTCCCGCCCTAGCTTCTACACTCTAGTTTTCGTGGGCGGAATATAAATGGCGCCAGTCGGTAAGGAAAAATTTCCTCCTAAAATTTGTACGGAGTCGTTATTCTTCCCTTTAGGGTATATATGTTCTGTGGCCAGGCGGCACTGGCGTCCCGAATTAATGAATTTAATATTAAAATTTATTTTTTTTCAATGGCGGTGCTAGTGTAGGGCATGACGCCCTTAACAACTTTTACATAGCAAGTAAGTTCCAATTTAGTTAAAAGAGTTATCTATTAAATTTTAGGTGAATAATGTTCACTTAAAAATATAGACTGAACTTTTAATTACAAATGTAGCTACAAGTAGTGATTAAAGTTTACGAATAGTATTGTTAATGCACCTAGGTGAATTGACCCAGGTGAATTAAATGAACTCCAGGAAACGAATGACTCCAACATAATTATAGGTGCAGAGAGCAACTGTGCTTTAACTTCCAGTAAAGTTCTGTATCTAAAACTTTACTGGAAGTTAAAGCACAGTTGCTCCGAAAAAATATTTCAACTCTTGTGACTGTTTTATCCCTAAAAGTTCCGAGCTCACAAGCCAATTTTTCGGTCAATAGTTCATCGGTCAATCGACCATTCGAACAAACGTTCTTCGGCCAATAGTTCTTACGACCAACTATTCGTCGGCCAAACGCCCATCCGGGAAAATGGACTATCGTGAGCTTATTAACTTTTATCGAATTTATTCTGAAGAATTCAAACCGACAGATTCGTGTCCAGTTGATGGTAAGCTCGACCCTCATTACATGGGATGAAATGTGGGTGTACTAGGTCACCTCTGTCTAACCTTTAGAGGAAAACAGACGTGATGATATATTTTGTTAATTCGGACAACAACTTTTAACCTTTATCAGTAAATTCTGACCTTCAAAACCCAAGCATCCAGTGCCAGTCATCAAATATCAAAGTAACTCTCGTCAAATTGATCAGCCTGTTTCTAAATGTCAGTCGATTCTACCCCGGGGTGTTTCAGTTCTGCCTCAAACGTAGCGTCACGTTACGACCGTGTCGTGTTACGAAGTAATTGGCAACTAATAGTTTGAGCGATGCGTGTGTAGCCCTGTGCTCGTACCAACCCGTATAGGGTGTCTTTATAAGGGCGCAAGGAAGTTAATGGTATCGTCAAGAACACGAACGGTAATAATAATAGGGACGCAAGGTATTGGTAGGTTTTGTCTGGGTCTGTAGGAAATTCATGCACAGGCGTACAGTTACCTGCTGGTTATTCGTTTTTCGTCTATGGTCACTACGATTTCGTTAAATTCCTTTGGGAGTAGCACAGTAATCTCCTGGCTCAGCCTGGTGTGACGAAGCCCCTAGCGCGTGGTGTGCTTGGCGGCAGATGGTGTCGCCAGCCCCGGAGCGAGCACGACGTGGCCACGCGGATATAATATGTACCCGGCACGGAGCACATGGATCCCTGGTGCTGTCGGCTCGGAACTCCGTGGCCGGATGACTTCGATATGACAGTACCTATTGAGTCCCAATAGTAGCTCGGAACTTGAGGGTGGTTATTTGAGCCGCAACTTCAGACTCTGGAATTAACGTCCAGCGTATCACAAGATGACCAATGGTCATCTAAGCCGATTGTGACATCAAGCATAAGCAAAGCGAGATGTACGGTGCGCTTAAGAAGGTGGTGTGTGGTTGTCACAATCAGTACGGAGTTTACAAGGAAATGGAGGTGAGAAGCACATGATTTGCACATTTTGAAAGTATGGAACATACATAACAAAATGGACAGAGCTGAAGGCAAATAGGTTGCAAATGAAACAATTACGCATAAGGCATACTAAGATTTGTATTCAACTGTATTCAACAATTCATTTTATTTAACAATAAGATTAAAATAACAAGTATTAATTATCAAATAAGAAATACTTAGGCACACACCCTAAGTTGACCTAGATAAGTAGATACACAAAATACAAAGCTTATAGTTAGCTGTTCAACACTTACCCAGTATGGGGTTAAGAAAACACAGATTTTAATAGGCTCACTAATATGAGTCAATAAGAATAGAATAAGAATAATTTTTATTCATAAATTCACATATAAATTACATAGAAGTTAAATCATTACAAAGTTACATATTAAAAAAAATACTGTAAATAAAATACTTTTGCCTACTTTAGGCTTTGAAAATGGTGAAAAACACGTTGTCAAGGCACATGTGATTCGGGATTAAGTGAACGTGCGTCATCGCTCGGAGCAGGATTACGAATGTGCTGGCCACCGTGAGTGATTGGTTTTTATCTAACGAAGTTTTTATCTATCCGGGTACGAACGATGCGCACTTTACTAGTGGTAACCAAGACAGTGTAGAAACACGCTAAATGTGTGCGTGAAGACGAGTAGCGTCAGCACATAGCACACACAAACACACACACACATTCCGACTTCGCCATTGTCTCGGGCGGTACCGAGAGCTCCTGCGCATACACACACATTCACAACGTGGCCAACTTGGTGACCACAAATAAAGTGGTCAGTAGTCAGAAAGTTGAAGCTAGTTGCCCATTCTAAAACGTTGATCTCTATGTAGAAGAACGGGCAAGAAACTCGTTAAAATATTGTTTGCGTAGACAGTTCGACTTTTTTTATAACGATATTTATCAGCCAAGGGTATCTGAGATCTTAATAGATAACATATCTCAATAACAAAAACAGACTTCATGTGGACAATAATAAAATAAATATTTAAGGGACAATAATAAAATAAATATTTAAGGGGGGCTCCCATACAAAAAACGTGATTTTTTATATATATGCAGTGTTAAACATTGTACGGTGGTACGGAACCCTTCGTGTGCGAGTCCGACTCGCACTTGGCCGGTTTTTTTAGTGTATTAGTTTTTGTAAAAGTTTACTATCATAGTTGTTACTAACATTATATGGATGATATGTAGTCCGAAATAAAGAATATATTATTTTAGTACATTTTGACCGTGTAGGTATTCACACGAACAATTTCTTCTCTAGAATAGACTATTCTAGAATCATATACTGGATTAATTGTTACAGTTTGCGCGCCCATGTCCCCCCCGCCACCCTGCAAAATGCAAGATTATTTTTAATCCTAAGAGGATTATTCTTGATCGAAGCCTACGAGTAACCTCCCTTTCTCTCCCTCCCCTTTCACCTACATCATGTAATATGTAGAGGAACTTTTAACAGCTGAACTCTCAAAGCGATAATACTCTTCTAATTATTTCTAACGCCGCGATGGAACACTGAAGCCACACTATACTTTCATGCATTAATGATTTAAAGTTCAGCTTACGCTGTATTTACTATTGGAAACTCACTGTGCATAGTAATTTAGGCTCACTAGTGTTCTAAAAGGAAAAATATCGTGAGGAAACCTGGACTTACAGTTAGTGTAAGGCTGAAATCACCAACCCGACTCGAGCAAGCGTGTTGATCAATGGTCGTGCCTTCTCCGTATGAGAAGTGGCCTATGCTCTGCAGTAGGACAATAATTGGCTAGAATGATTGTTTTATTTAGAAGTTAGGTGATGTTTTATCGAGTTACCAATAGTAACGGACGTTCCCACTGCATGTGAGGTTAGTAATTTATAACAAAGCTTCAGCTTTATTTGCCCTTCGCCGCCTCTACACATAGATTAGATAGTGAGAAATTTATATCCTTAATTGCATGAAGTTGTAAGACCGAAACGATAAACGGACCTGAGCAACATTGTTAGACGGTAAATTTTATTAATGATAGTTGTCGTAAAACCCGACTACTGAAAAGGATGAAACAAAAAAGTACCTTCCCGTGGTCGCATGCCGCTGTACTAACATACATATTATAAGCTATGTTAGCATACCTATCGTATCGTAGTCGGGTTTTTAAATTTATTTTTTATTTAATTATTTTGGAGCTTATTTCAGTATTATTTATATTTTTTAAATGAGCTTGTTAAGCCCTTTCATTTGATATCACACACGGCATGATCAAAAAACAAAATTGTATTATGATTTTATGTCCGCTAGAGGGTGCCATATTCAATTTAATGTGAAGTCACATAGCCTATAAACAGCGGACGATCAAGACACTTCCGACAATACCTCATTTGTGTAATTATGACAAGGAGTTTAAAAGTTATCAGGGAACAGATGAACATACATACATACCGGTCAAAATCATAACCCTCCTTTTTGCTTCGCCGTAGTTGGGTAGAAATGGAGATGAATTGAGTTACCCCTCTACCACCGCACTGTCACCTCGCACTTGCTATACGAAAGTACACTTAAGAGGACTACATGACCTAAAGCGCGGTCTTTGTCGGACTGCATAGAAAAGAAAGAGAAGCGCGATGCCACAACGCTGGTAATTTCTTGCAAAATATGAAGCAATTATCGATTTACGAAAAATCTAGTGTTTGGACAAAAAAACTAAAACACTATAGTTTTAGTATGTTGCTTGTAGAATAATCTGACAAAAAATCATAATGATTGTATGTATATTAGTATGAATTTTGTTGTAAATAAAAAGTTTTTAGAGGTATCTTCATGATTTTTTTCTATCGTACCAAATAAGTTGTATTATGTTTTCAACACACTATCATCCTAGCATTTATCCTGAAGAATAACATATATTTTTTTGGTTTTTTTTACTGTAGTCTATCATATACTTTTATTGTTTCTAAAACTTGCGTTTTTTGCGTTTAGGTCTTGTAAGCCCCTTAACTCCAACAAGGTGCTAGTTATACGAGTAGCAAAATTGTGACAAGATTACATACTTCTCTAACAGGAACGATGGACAGTGAACTTTATTCTAGCCTCATCAATCAACCTGTCTAATCATACTGATGTTTACATTTTCTCGAAATATCTTTTCGGGTTTGACATCGGAGCAGTAGCAAAATTCTTACCAGCCAGTGACAAAGACCACGCGTCGAAGAAATCAATGTGACGACAAATGGCTTCACCTTTCAATTTCATTTCATCCCCCGTGCTCAGAATGGTTTTGTTTTCAATTTCGTACAACGCGTATCTTCATCGCTATCTGTCAAAACTACGCCATTTTAAATGTTACTGTTGTTTGTGTATGAATTTATTTGTTTTTCGTTCGTTAGTGGAACAGCTGTCAAAAGAAATGATGTGTGTTGTATTGGGGTACGTTGTTTATTTTTTATACAGGTGGGTGGTGAACCGAGGACATTGTTTTTCAAAAGGATAATTATTATTGAAATGAAAAATAAATAAAAATAATGAAGTTAATAATTCGACTATGTAGTGATTTTTTATTTGGACCTAAATGACATGAGATGAGATATTACCATTACCATTTTAGTCTAGCAAATTAAAAATCAGACAGAAAGTATGTATAATCTCCGATGCATTATAGTATTCTTATCAAAGGTAAAATAATAGAACAGTAAATATTTTATTATCTTTGTCAATCTAACTCAAGTTCTGTCTGCTAGAAGATCGAAGATGATTATTCGATTTGATAAGAGCATGGGACTACTACAAAGTGCCACTGCCCGCCGGGGTGGTAAACTCCACCACTTAGTGCCAGCCACCACCCCAGTGGCAAGCTCGAAGGGAGCAGATGGGAATAAACGCAGGTGCAAGGGTGTTTCAGAAGGCTTCAAAAATGTGGTGAGGTGAAGTCGGTTAACAGTAAATAACCTCCCGACGAATTTCGGTCACGGTGGCCAATCTCAACGGAGATTAGCCAGGTAAGCAGGAGATTTATAGTGAACAAGTGTGTGCGTAAACACAGATGCACTCTCTGTTCCTTTACTCTCATAGTCCGATGGGACGGCAATCCGACACGACTGGGGAGAGAACAGGCGCAGGACCAACAGCTCTACGTGCTTTCCGAGGCACGGGGGTATTAAACCGCCAACGTCCAAACTCCGGACTGTTACTATGAAATTCCAAATGGAAAACCCTATAACACTTTGTCCGACCCGGGAATCGAACCCAGGACCCCCGCTTAGCAATCGCGCTTGCAACAACCACAAGACCAATAGGGTAGTCAAATTTTGTATTTTCCCCTTTATCCATAAACGTTGCTTTAGTGATATAGCGACTGTTTAACCATAAAATTTTGACGTTTGAACGTCATTTATCTTTAATCATCGTTTATACATAAACCCCGTTTATGTTCCCTTAATGATGTGCGTCTGATTTGAGCAAAATATTTTCTAAGCAGTTTTGGCCCAGTGGTATAGTCCCTGACTATACGAGTCGTAAGTCATGGGATCGATAGATCTGACAAGAGCGCGGGGTCCACCCACCCAGGTGCATGGGTGGTTCAAAAGATGTCAAAAAGGTGGTGAGAGCAGGCTGGTTGTGGAACGCGGCAAAGTGTGTGTGTGTGGTGTGTGAAGCTCTCTGTTAGACTGTGAACTTTTTAACTTTTCTTCTTTATTTTTATTATTTTTACTAGCAGCGCCCCGCGGGTTCACCCCTATAAGTGTCGATCCCGTGGCAATATCGGGATAAAAATCCTGTCCTTTCCCGGGACTCAAACTATCTCTACTCCAAATTTCATCTAAATCGGTTCAGCGGTTTAATCGTGAAGAGGTAACATACAGACAGACAGACACACTTTCGCATTTATAATATTGGATTTGTAGAACACTTGAAAGCTATTGACTACTTTGTTTGTGTGTATTTTATAACGCAAAAACAAATTTTCTTCCTTTCTTTTGTTATGCTGAGTGCATTGATTAATTACCTTCTATTCTAGATTAGGCTTGTCAAGCTTAGTTCCAGTAATATTTCATAGCCACCTAACCCTACCATAAACATTTTAAGTAAAACACGCATCTCAAACTACATTGCTTATTCACCTGTGAATTTCAGCTAAACCCTTGAGCTCTAATGAGAAGTTTCATAACATGTACATATTTGCACAGCCCTGTATTTGTTTGTCGCACCCACAGCGGGTTTGTTGTTTACATGTTAATATGTAAATGACGGTAATTAGCAGGAATTCATTTTATTTTACGTATATTTTGTTATTTTCTTGGCCTTTTGTGGGGAATGAGAAAGCTTATAGTGGATAAGACAAAGTTTAAAACAGAAGACGAACTAGCAGGGGATCGAGGGGGGGTGGACGGGGGGGGGGGTTCAGGGGATCAGACCGGAATAAATCGAAATTTTGATTGCTTGTGAAAATTAAAACTGCAGAAAATGTATTCGAACACATGCATGCTTTTATTTCGATAAACTGAGAGTGACAGTACAGCCAATGTTGTCAGTAATTAAACCTGTTAGTACATGGCTCTACACACATTGGCACGTGCCTTCGTACCCAATGCCTTTGTCTTATCATATTTTCAGGATGCTGTTGAAGCTTCCGCGCAATCTACCCAACCCACACTGAGCCCGCGTGGTGGATTACGGCCCACTCCCTCTCACTGAGAGGAGGCCTGTGTCCCAGTAGTTGGAACATTATAGGCTGATCATATTGTATGTAACCGAGAAAATATACTACAGAATCTTAAACCCTCTTAAATGAAAAACGATCTTCAACATCAATGATGAACTTAACGATTAGGTATTAAATGAAGTTCAAATAATATTTGCTAAAGTAATATTTTTACCTACCAAATGTAAATGGACTTCTATCAAATGTTGAGAAACCCCAGAGGTCCTGAATAAATATAAAGAAGGGTTATGAGCAGAGAAAAGGCAACTTGTAAAAATATTGCAATCTTTTTCTAACACGAGGTATTTGAACAAAGCTTGTGTGCAAATACTGGAGGCAATTATATTGTTCTTTTATTATTTGCGTGGGAACACGTGTTGTTTGAAGTTTGCTTCAAAAACTTTGGATATTATTGTTTTCTTTTTTTTAAACGAATCGTTTGGCTTACCAAATGGTAGCGTTTTTTATTGCCAAATTGGGCATATACATAGATTCGTAAGCTAATTTTACCTGTGATAGCTACTTCCGTATGGGATAGGAGGGTCTGCTATGCAAAGCTATGAGATCTTGATTTATTATTGGTAAAGATACAAGAGTCTTAATTTTAACCAATAACGGTCTGTAAATAATTATAGACATCGGCCATTAGAGGTTTTGCTTTAAGAAAATTTTCAGTTATATTAAGTACAGCTTGCAGTATAACTATAATTATAATTTCTTACTATTTAATACGATTTTTCATTCTAATCAGTACCTTAGGACTTTTAATGTAAATTTTATTTTGCTTATGCATACCTAATGCAAAGGTTGCTAAAAGCAATTTAAATTACCTATCTAATAACCCTCCTTTTGGGCTTCGCCGCAGTCGGATAAAAAGATGCGTACACATAATTGCTATTTATACAAACAAACCAGGAAGAATGTATGTATACGACACTATTGACAATCACATTTTGAATGCATCAAGTTTATGTTGATTGAATCATTATAATAATTATTTCTGTAATTTACATGTTTACGTAATACTTACGAGTAGCATGTTTTGCTTGCTAATCTATATATATAAAAGGAGAACTGACTGACTGACATATCAACGTACAGCCGAAACTACTGGGGCTAGGAATGTGAAATTTTGCACACGGCTTCCTATTATAATGTAGGGGAGCACTAAGAAGGGGTTTTTGGAAATTTAACCTTTAAGGGGGTGAAAAGGGGGAAGGTGAAATTTCACGCGGACGAAGTCGCGGGTATAAGCTAGTATTATGTATATAAGTTGAACTGTTCACTTGCACCACGTATGATTTAATGGTGCCACTATCAACATAGCCACCTAATGGGTTCAATCAAAGAAAACCAAGAAGAAGACCTGTCTACGGAGACAAAAAGAAGGTCAATAAAACTTAAAAACAAAATTAAGATGCATACTCAAAATATAGAACAGTATATATTCATGCATGGTATACTAAAGTTGGGAGTAGGGTGGCCCATTGGTAAAAAAAGTGAGTAAGCCGGAATATCCTAAAACCAAAAATTCAAAGACATGTGACATCTACCAACCCGCACTGGGCCGCGTGGTGGATTAAGGCCCACTCTCTCTCAGCGAGAGGAGGCCTGTGTCCCAGCAGTGGGAACATGATAAGGCTGATCATGCTATACCAAAGTTAAAATTTTATATTGTTTGAAATAACTTGATTTTAATGTTGTGAATGAAATTACGAAAGTTATTGTTAGAGTTACAAAGTGAAACATTTTTTTTTTACAAAATGTAATGTGTGTGTGTAATGTGTGTATTTATTAGACTTATTTATTTTCTTCGGTATTTTTATAAATAACCGAAGAAAACAAACAAGACTTGCAATAAAATGTGTTAACAATTTTGTAACACTAATTTAAACATCTAAAATAATAAACAAAGCAATTTGGCTTCAAATGTTCGACCGTTCGCGATCGTAATTTGAAATGTATACGGAAATAATAACAATATTATAATGAATATACAGTTTGGGATTATCTTGTATTATTTTAGTGGTGTTTCATGCTGACTTTAGGAGATATTTCTATTTTTATCTCGTTGACTAATATTGGTGTTAAATTGTTCCTACGAAGCTAAATATACATATACATAAACTCACACCTTTAAACTTAATATTTGTTTAGTTCACTAACTATTAACTGAAACAACTTTATAGTTTAACAATATAATATTTTCACACAATGTAATAAAGACAAAGGATATTTAAAACATGAATCGACTGCCTCTTACAAAGGTCTTCGGTAAAGTGCCCTATAAAGATGGTCGCAACGCTGCTCTTGTTTATGTTCCGCTGAATTTTGACCCTATCTTATTGATATTGACGTTCGGCGGCTCGGGATTCAGCAGCGCACGCATCTCGCCTCGCCCGTAAACCACCATGCCACTCCGGTGAGGTCACCCGTAACTTGTAAAGAGAGCGGCGATTGCCAACATGCCTTATACCCATGGGGTTAAGTAGAAACTACAGAACGCTACCTGCTATGATTCTTAGGTACAGACGCTAGCACATCAAGCTACCCGAAACTGTCAATCTTTCCCAATCAACTTTGAACTTTATGCTTTAGCGATAAAGTTGAAACTTTATTAAAGAAATTTGAAAGATTGTAGAAGGTTGATATGCTGGTGTCTGTACATACTCCTTGTACTTAGTATACGTTTATGTATCTGATCATATACCCATGCCATCTGCAAGTACTACACACCTGACCTTTCTGAATAACATGACCATTATGGTCACTTTATGTCCTTCTAGGGCGTCCCCTCCAGGCGTTTCCACTCACATCTGCCTTAGCTAAGCATGTTTGTGCTAAATTCACGTCAACAGTAAGTACTTAGTTCAAATTTATATCGAACAGAACCTACAGCTACACGCTAGCCAGTCAAAAGTATTTTGGTTGTCCTTTTCAGTAAATAGAAAAAATCTCTTTGATTTCACAGTTATGCAAAATTTGTCATTGCCGCACTTAGAGCGGGAACGCAAAGTAAAAATCACTCGTGTTCATTTTCAATACACTGCATTTTGAACCTTAAAGCGGTGAAATAAGCACCACTTTTAGATCAAATGTGTTGAAAATTATAATTTACGTATTCCTACGGGGAACGCTGCAAAGTGTAAGGATACTCATAACTTTATGCAATTTAGAAACATACAAACTAAACTATTCTAACTAACACACTTCAAAACAGCGTCACTCTAGCAACATTGCAAGCAAAACATTTTACACGTCCAATATACAATAATTACCTAACAAATCGATGGCCGCCATAAATTCTAGCCAACTACACACAGTACTAATTGATGCAGCGCGGCGTGGGATAAAATTAGACGCTTTGGTAGACTATTAGTCCCTAATTAGTTTAATTTTTTAGTATTTTTAAATTTTTTAGTTTTTTTTTTAGGTTCATCCGTGTGTGGGATGTAAACCGAATAGATTTGCTGTGTGTACCAAAGCATGGGAAGTAGAAGACTTCATCTGCCTAGGGTTTTCCCAACTGTGTTGGGGTCGGCTTCCAATCTTAACCGGATGCAGCTGAGTACCATTATATTACATGGAGCGACTGCCTACTTGACCTCCACAACCCAGTTACTAGGTAATAGATACGATACCCCTTGGTAAGACTGGTTGTCAGACTTTCGGGCTTCTGACGACCCGTAACGACTGTCAAAGATCCGCGAATGATAGCCGGGACTAACGGCTTAACGGGCTTTCCGAGGCACGGAGGCGTCTCGGTATGTAAAGATGGTCACCCATTCACAGACCAACCGCGGCAAGCGTAGCTTAACCTGATCGATCGACCTGTGCGGCTGTTAATATTTAGCCACGGGCCCCTCTCTAAGTACTCATAGAGGAGTATGGAAGAAAAGGACATGTTGCGCCGACCCCAAATAAATGGGTCAGTGACAACTCGGCCCGTGTCAACTCAACCCAAATAATAATACCAGATAATTATTTTACTCCCGATTACGGTGAATTGTACGGTCAGGCAGAAAATCGATATTTTAAAAGAAATCATTACGAATTTATTTTATTTTTTTATCAAAGATTTTGGTTTTCTATTTACATACAAACCAGGAAAACATAGTTATCTACAACGCTTAGCCTAATGATGAGAACGATGATGCAAGATTCGTATTTGAAAAATTAAATACATACCTGCATTAATATAAACGGCATAAAATTGAATTGAAAATTATCTAGATGCTTTTCAGGGAAGTTTTTAGGTATAAGCACTTACCTAAATCTAGGTGGAAACGTAGTATGTAATTTATTTTCAATAAGTAATAAAACTTCACGACACCTATTATCCATATCAACGCAGGCAAACCCACATCCAAACGTTACTTGGCAATAAATCTTATTTGTGTTGACTTCCTACAATGTAAGCCATTACACTATTATAAACCTTAACGTCCTATAAATAAGGATCAACGACGTGGTGATATATTTACCTCTGTGGCCACAAGCCAAATGCACGGAATGATAAAATACAGGAAATAAACTATGACAATTCTACAAATCCGATGAAATAAACTGACTAGAGTTTCTATTTGATATATTTGTCATGTTTTCAGTTTTCTTAGTTATTTGAGAGAATTTTTATACAATATGTTTTATATGCCGTAGGTATAATAGGTTCTTATTAGAAGTGTGAAATTGGGCTAGAGTGATTTAGAAGTCTATAAAACAGGTGCTGACATGACAACTTTATTATAATATCAATTTTGGGTAGCTATTTTATTTCATCGCAGGTCAAGTCTTTTGTTTTGGTACGATGACATCTCACGTACCTGTAAACATGAGCGACACGCGTTGACGACAGAAGCACCTGCCTCCGTCGAAACGCATAGACAGCAGCTGTCGACACACGTCGACGGCAGCCGTCGACACCCGACGGCGCCCGTCGTCGACGCGTCAGGCGGCTGCCGTCGACAACGTGTCACTCGTGTATTTGAGTACGGTGCTCAAATACACGAACGGCATGTAAGTCAGCGATTGCAGTTGCCTTTGTCGTGGCGTGTCACTTGTGTTTATGCATGACGGCATATTGTCTAGCAGCTGCGAGAGACGACGACTAGGTGGCACTAGTGGAACGTGCACCGGACGCATCATAGACACACACTATTAGGTTATGATAAAATCAATAATTTTCCGCAACCAATGTTGACAAACATTTTTACTGTGTCTTCTGTATAGATCAACAAATATACCATTTTAGTTAGAATGTTATAGGTTCGGTCAACCGCAGAAAAGTGGTTGCAAACTTGCACTACGAAAACCGTCCATACTGCTGCAACACAAAGGCGCTATCCATGTCTAAGAGGTAACATACAGACAGACAGACACTTTCGCATTTATCTAGCTAGTAGCTACCCACCCCTGCTTCGCACGGTTATGGGTTCGACAAAACAAAGAGATTTCTTTATTATACATATATAAGTGCTAGCTACATGGTTACAATTTGCACGTCGATGTCCCTGGCACCTTGTATAATAGTTATAGATATAGAAGATGCATCTCAGAATCATCTCGCATTACTTACCACGAGTACTTTCAAAAGCATCTCCCCATTCGCTATTTACCTAATCGACGCGAAAGGTATTCATCATTGCTATCGTGATATTATCAGCCTCAGCCGTCCGCTCCTGGACATAAGCTCTCCCATAAATCTTGGTTATGAACACCTCCGGTGCGGTGCGGTATTATGCCTTACACGTAGCTAGGTATATAGGTTATATTATGTAAATCATACCGTTTGCCAGCTAACGTCGAATACGTATTTTTTTTGGTTATAGATCGTTTCTTCTGCAATCACTTTCTATGTCTTTTGGGAAACTAAAGTTGAAACGTAACTGCAATCTGCCTAGCCTTTTCCCAACTAGGTCGGCTTCCAGTCTAACCGGATGCAGCTGAATACCAATATTTTACATGGAGCGACTGCCTATCTATCTAACCTCCACAACCCAGTTACTGGGTAACACGATACCCCTTGGTAAGACTGGTTGTCAGACTTTCGGGCTTCTGATGACCCATAACGACTCTCAAAGATCTACGAATGACAGCCGGGACCAACAGCTTAACGTGCTTTCCGAGACACGGGGGGTCTTGGTTTGTAAAGATGGTCACCCATCCACGTACCAACCGCTGCAAGCGTAGCTTAACCTGATAGATCGACACGTGCGGCTGTTATTACTTAGCCACAAGCCCCTTCGGTTCTTATGTATTTAGTTATTTTTTTATCTAAATACTAGTATAAATAAATACTTATACGATTATGAACACACTACCGTAGTAGGTAAATTATAGAATTTCGGATTACGTTTTTGTATACATAACATCACGCCTTTTTTCCGCAAAGGGCTGAGCAGAGGTGTGCCATCAAGGAAACTTACATCTGCCCGATTTGAAAACAAAATCCCGTGCACAAGATGGCCACATCTGATAATAAGCGTTATTATAGGGGCCGAGCGCTGCAAGCAAGAATAGCCCTTACGGTGTATAGATGTAAGTTTCCTCGATGTTACCAATAATACTTACACCCACATTTCGCTAGTAATGTTTAAGTCCCATGAAATGGGAGCGAGTCTATTGCCATCAACTGGACCCATATTTAGACTTGGCGGAGTAATCAGGTAATTGCGTAATACACTAACAGAAGCAATGGCTTTCACTTTGACAATTAAACAACATTCATTGCGTTATTTACGTTGCTGAGCAGACTGTGCTGACTTTTTCAAACATATTAAGTAAGTAATGGATTAGCAATAACCTTCTAAATGATTCAGATTGTGATTGAAATTGTGTTACGGAATTAGGATGCGGGCTGCTACTGAGAAATTCCAGATAGAAAACCCAATAAAACTTTGCCTGACCTAGGAATCGAACCCAGGACCTCATGCTCAACAGTAGCGCTTGCGTCCACTATACCAACGGGGCAGTAATTTATTAATAGATACCTATATAATCGCGGGATAATATCCAGTCCTTGATGCATGAAATCACTCCTTTGATCTGATACATTTAATTACTCAGAACATAATTGAATATCATGATACACCATTTACCGACAAAACCACTTAACTTGTCCAATTAGCTAACATTATGAACAAATCCCTAAGCACCTGTTCAGAGATGTCGAACAAACATGCATCAATTGCGACTGCTCGCTCGAAAATACCGCAGAGTAATTAATAGTATACTGCGAGGCGATCTAGTTTCCAAACATGTAAACAAATGTGTGTTTATAGAAAAACAACTTTAATTTATACACATAAAGTTCATTTTGCGCTACAACTCCAAACTTTTGTATGACTTTATTCTAATTGTTGTAGTTATTCTGAAATCAACTTAATTTTCATTAACATAAAGTTTGTTTACGTGGAAATAACATCAATTGGAAGCATACCTATGTTAATATATAAACCACAATAACGATTGTGGTTTTCTTGTCAAAGAACACAAAACTATAGAAATTAAGTAATTA
The DNA here is from genome assembly GCA_914767645.1 of Hydraecia micacea. NCBI lineage: Eukaryota > Metazoa > Arthropoda > Insecta > Lepidoptera > Noctuidae > Hydraecia > Hydraecia micacea. The sequence goes on from OU611798.1 coordinate 7,151,034, forward strand.
ATTTTGTTTGTGTATTCGTTTGAATGCGTCGTTGGCTGGCTCTAGTTGCTGGTGGTTCGAGGTTTGGTTGACCTGGATCAGGGAAAATGTTGTTGAGTTTATCCACTAGGAAATTTCAATAGCAGCCCAGATTATGGATTCAGTTGCATACAGGCTTTATGAGACAATACATCTAAAGAAGAAAATAGCGTGCGCTGTTTTTAGCAAACACAGCTTTCATTCCACAAAAAGGTAACTCATTTTAAGTTCCTTTTTTCAGTCAACAAATTAATGATGATGGAAAGCATCCTGTTATTTAGTCTTATTGGCATGAGCCTTGCATAATCGACGTATAATGTTCCCACTGCTGGGACATAGTCCTCCTTTCTGTGGGGCATAAAACACCACTCGGTCCCACTATCCACCGAGTGGGCCCAGAAGTGAAGATTGATGAAATTAAATTGTTTATTTTGTAAATAGAATTATTGGAATTACTTTTACACATCATATTAAAAAAAAAGAACATGATGGAGTCGACATTTCCTATCTGACTTCAGGGGTCAACGTCTCTTTTAAAGTCATCAGGATCATTTTATGATTAATCTTAAACTAGTGCAAAATTACTAGCATTAGAAGAGATAAACAGCTATTATATGTAGCTCATAGCTATTATATGTAGCTCATAGCTATTCAAGTGTTGAAAGATTTACGGCGAAAAAACTGCTTAGTTTTATTAGAATGTCCTCACACAATGATATATGATCATATAAATTATCACATCGTACATCATCTCCAGATTAATAAATCTGGAGATGATGTACGATGTGATAATTGAAATTAATACGTTCAAGTTTTCATAAATGCAGTGTAATTTAATGTCATAGCATTTTTATTTCTTTTTCTAACTTTCTTTTTAGCTTTTGGCTGAAGTCCGATTGTACTATAGCACGTAATACATTTAAGTCATAACCTTACTGATTCAGACTAGTTGTATTTTTCAGACTATTCGACATTTATTATTTATTGTTTGACTAAAATAGCCATCTAGTACCTATATTCCCCCAAGTTACTTTCAACAACAACTTACGTTCTTTTTGTATCCTTCTCTGCATCATGTCTACCACAAATAAACGTATTTTCATTATTTTTCTTTCTTTCTTTCTAAAAAACATTACTATTATTCCAAAATAATAAGTCCCAATAATGACCATCGCTAAATTTTTACTTTACCCCAAATAAAAAGTTTATTATGAATTCAGTTCAGACACAAACCATCAACAACCGTTCCCTACTTTCATCGCCAAACCAGCCACAACACAAATGCAGGCAATTCTGAAATATTATAACATTACTCCAAAGGGGTACTTTAGAACGCACGCTGCTGAATAGCCCACACATGTCGGCTGAATGGGACGAAATCGCTTCCATTTCCACGGAGGAATCTAAGGGAGTGCAGAATCTGGGACGTGAAATATGAAGACTCTTTTACACTGCAAGCTGGCCGGATAGAATTCAATGAATTGCTTTTAATAGTTCTGACCATGTTCTGGCGATGAAGTTTCGATTTCAGTGTTGGAAAGCGTTTTTGAAATTTAGCTTCCATTTATTTATTTTCCATTTTCTTACTTAAGCTTTTGTTGAGCATTTTTTATTTTTTTAGGTACCTAATACCTAAGGACATACCGGATGACAGGCAGGCAGTAACAGTGTGATTTGAAAATATGGTAATTTGCGTTTATTTTAAAAGAGTAACCGTGGAGTTTCTTGCCGGCTATTCGCCATAGAAAACGACCAATTGAAACCGTGCACCTAGCTTCTGACGTTTACAGTGCCCATGAAGGTTTAAGTGAAATAAAATATTTTGAAGTAGCACCCTAATTGCGAACCACATTATCAATCACAATCTGAATTATTTTGAAGGATATTATTGCTGATCCATTGCTTCTTTGTTGAACTGTCAAAATGAAACCCATTGCTACTGTTAGTGTGTTACGCAATTACCCCGTAGTTGTCTACAACAAGGAGGTATTACATTAAAACATTAGCAGTGACCACGAACTAAATAAATACACAGGCATTGTCTTAAAAAATCACTGTCGTTTAAAAACAACAGTTTTGAGTGGCGCCTGAAATGGAAATAAGTTTACATTAAAAGTACTTACAGTGAGTCTTAAGTAGGTAAGATTAGACGGTATTGTACATAAGAAACATGATTTTTTAACAAACTTAATATATTTTATGATAGTACATAAACATATCATTACGTTGGGCAGAGGTGTATCTATAGAACACCCACTTTTCACCAGTTATACCTATATGTTTAAGACCCATTTTATAGAGGATTTATTTCGGTCTGATCACTGAACCCCTCTCCTCCCTCCCTTCCTCGATCCCCTGCTAGTTCGTCTTCTGTTTGAATCTTTGTCTTATCCACTTTATGTGAGTCTATTGACATCAGCCGGAAACAAGTCCAGACTCCGGGCTGCTTCTGACAAATTCCAGATAAAAAAACCCAATAATGCTTTGCCCAATCGACCATATTCACAACACCACACTGCATTCCAAAACACAGTATGTTGTACACACACAGTGTGTATGTTGCTCAATAACCACCACGTGAAGCCCTGACTTACGTAGTAACTATTCAGTAATCTGTGCCCTGACATAGGTAGAAGGCGTCGCGGCACACCCCGTAGAAGATGGCGGGACGAGCTGGACAAAACAAACGACCAGTGGTCTACTTTACCCCTGGATCGAAAGAGCTGGTAGTCGTGGGGAGAGGCCTATGCCCAGCAGTGGGATGGTGCAAGCCAACAGTAACAGCAACTTTGCCTGACCTGGGAATCGAACCTAGAGCCAGGGCCTCATGCTCAGCATTAGCGCTAGCGACGACTAGACAACAAGGTAGATAGATTAACAAGTTTCTGTACGAGTAACAGTCAATGTAAAATCATTTTCAACAAAACAAAAATTTTAAAATGAATAAGTACCTACGACTTTAAAAGTGTACAATTCCCTTTAACCGAAGACTGCATGCTTATTTCCTGAACGTATTCCCCGATGCACCGACTGATAATAATATTCCCTAAGGAAATAGCCTATTTGAATGACTAAGTGTATTAAGACTTTATTCAATGTTCTTTCAGAAAAATGATTCTGAAGTACTTCAACATTCTTTGTATGGCTAAAAGCGATACAAAGGTTTTTTTTTTAAGTGGAATCATAAAAGCAATCTGTGAACCTTCTTCATAACGCAACGATAGACAGCTATCTGTCTATCGTTGCGTTATGAAGAACGTACGTAACAAAGAGTATTCTATTTAAATAGAATACTCTTTATTCCGTACAACATATAAATTACAGATTAGTTGTCCGCAGGGTTGATTGGTAATGCGAGGCCGCGGAAATTAATTGATAATCACATTGACTACCAAGTTAAATAATTGTCCGTATATTCATAATTTATAACTGTCATTCGTTGAGTCCATCACAACATTTGTATGAAATGGCTTAACACGGCAAATTGATGTAGTGTGTAAATTTTCTTAACAATTAATTTTCCTGACTCTACTGACAATAATATGGACTTGACAATAAGCTAGGACACGAGACAAAACCAAACCATTTGTTGAGGCAGATTTAGCAGCTATCACCGTGATAAGGATGGGCAAAATCTTTTGTACAACTTTGTTTGTATAAATAACATATAAATGAATAAAAATTACATAAGATGACACAACCCAAATTGAAAAGGCAAAAGGTAAATTCAATGAACCGTTGGAAAAACCGAAGAACTTATAAACATAATTTGTCGAAAGTCAAAAATTTATTTCATAAAGTTATAATATACCTATTTGAGATAAGTTCAACAACTCGAGAAGTACACGATTAAAATTTACGAAAAATTCATCAAAAAACAATTTAAGGTAAATAATATAGCCCAAAACTAGAAAATCTGCTGAGAATCAAGCTCGAATATGGGCGTCATACAGTTTTAAAGTACCAGATTTTCCGATTATAACAGTACTAATAGCCGAACAATGCTTAAAGGGTCGTTAGCGTAAAAAGAGCTTTAAAATTCCATGTCCGTTACGCTGAAAAATACCTTTAGAGACCTAACTCCTTTTAATTCCCAGAGATTTAAAGCGAAAGTAGCTGCGGAAGCAGTGAGCCAAACTAAACTACCATTTGTTATGTTCCCGAGTGGCAACTGATCTGGTTTTATAACCAAGTTTTGTCATGAAATATGTTGTCGAAGTTGACTTTGATGTAACTGGATTTTATGATTTTCAAGATACAAAATGTAGTTTCTACAAAGTCAACATTCGCTTTCAGCTTCAGCTCGGATGAGAAAAAATATAGTTTTGAGCATACGTCTTCGAATTTTTTTGAGACAAGACATGTGACATCACCAACCCGCACTGGGCCCGCGTGGTGGATTACGACCCACTACCTCTTACTGTCATATACGCAAGCCGGTTGCGAGTACTACGCACCTGACCTCTCTTAAGAACATCACCAACAAGGTCACTATAATATGTCCTCCTTGGGCGTCCTCCCGAGAGAAATCTCCTCTCTCCCATCCCGCAGGAGACTCACCGGGCGCCCGAGAAGGGCGCAAAACCATCTGCGACCTCCATTAGAGGTGGCCTACGGGCGGCGGACTAAGGACGTCGGCCCGAGTTTGCGCTGCAGTGTTCCACGCGTGCCATTCGAGAATGGGTGCGGCCATTTTGGGAATGGCCGCACGGGGAAGTGGAACCCGCTGAGGAACAGCGGGTTGAGACCTTTCGGGGGAGCTGTGAATGCTTATGCGAATCCCGCACCCCCGGCTATAGGCAGAGGTGGAACACCGCGGTGGTTTTAGCCGGTAAGAGTCCGGCATGCTTCTCTGTCACCCCCACGATGGTGGAAGTCCAAGAGGATTTCCAAAAAAAGAAGTTACCGCAGTCTAAATATACCCATACCTACTCGTAGGCACATTCAACAACCAAGGTGATTGTGAAATGAAACTATTAATATACTGCTGACCTTAAAAGCAAACTTTCAAAGTCTCATGTGGTCGTAAGTTTCACGGCAACTTGCCACCACAACTTCAAACCGGAACGAACAAATACTGCTTGGTATCAAGAACAAGAATGATGGTAAAACTTCCTAACTATAAAAAGTAACTTGATCGTATTAATTAAAATTGCAATTTGTTTTTGTATGTGTCGGTGGCATTTTACAATAGTACGTTTGATTAGATAGCGAAACTTAACACATTTCATGAGAATCACTATTTATTTATACATACATAAAATAAAACCTTATATTGATAGGGCTCGTCTCTCGTGATAAATGATAATTTTTTATTTGCTATAAGTAGGTTTGTACAAACACTTTTACATGTCAATCATATTTTTAAAACTACTAGAGTAACTTGACACATCAACAGCATAGAACGTCCACGAGGTTGGGGTTCAAATTCGGGCAAATACCAATGTTACTTTTGAATTCATAAGTACAGACGCCAGCACATTCAACTACCCGAGCCCCTTTATGTTCCAGCATAATGCTGAGCTAGGAGCCTTTTGGCCTCGTATAGGACTTTGTTTCATTTTTCTTTTTATTACTTTTTTTGAATATAATTTGGATTTTTATTTTTTTTACTGTGTTTTGTTTAGTTTGTAATTTTCCTATATGAGTCGCAATAAATACTTTTTCTTTCTTTCTTGAGCAAACGTGATGATCTTGGCTCTGCAGTGGAACAATAACGAGCTGGTATTAGAATATTAAAAAAAATATATATTCAAAATATTTAGTTTCACTAAGCTCAAATAGGTAACTATTTTTACGTAAGTACGTAAAATTAACCTATAAAACTACTGAGTTTTAATCAAATTACCTACTAGTTTAAAAAATGTGCTCAAATTTCGTTGTTTAATTTTTTATTTTTATCCGTTTAGATATCGGTACTCATAAAGCCCGTGAAGGTTTGCTAAGTAATCCAAAGTTACAGTAGCGTTGTACAACATCACACTAATATTATGTATAAAGGCGAAAGTTTGTGAGTTTGTGTGTTTATATTATGTTTGTTACTTCTTCACGCTCAAACGGCTGGACCAATTTTGATAAAATTTTGTATGGAGGTAGCTGACACCCTGGATTAACATATAGGTTACTTGCTACCGCGATAATTCCACAAGATCGAAATTTACTGGCACTGCTAGTCAATTATAATTGCACACTATTATCCCGACGGGCTTACATAAACTCAGATATACACTGATCGCACACGACAAGCTATTCAATACAGTTAATGTGTAATTACCTTGCCGGTGTCTCGACATCCTCTATAATGTGAGGTTGTGATTGAATATTAAATTACGTAAATAGTTGATGAGCAACAACGAGCTTGTTTCTGCCGTGATTACAGTTTGTGGTGACAGTTGGCGTATTGATGTGGAATTGCGATTTATAACCACGCGTGACGAGGGGCTCGTGGCTAAATATTATCAGCCGTACGAGCCACTCGAAGGTTAAGCTACGCTTGCCGCGATCGGTTCGTGGATGGGTGACTGTCAATTATATATCGAGACCCCTCCGAGCCTCGGAAAGCACGTTAAGCCGTTGGTCCCGGCTGTCATTTGCAGATGTTTGACAGTCGTTATGACTAGTCAAATGTCCGAAAGTCTGACAACCAGTCTTGCCAATGGGTATCGTGTTACCCAGTAACTGGGTTATAGCGGTCAGATAGGCTGTCGCTCTATGTAAAACACTCTTATTCAGCTGCAACCGGTCAGACTGGACGCCGTTTCCAACATAATTGGGAAAAGCCTAGGCAGATTGTTTTTTTTTAACTACGCGTAACGTAGGTACCTACTATGACATGTTGACCTAAAATCCGTCGTCAACCTTTAAGCAACAGTGAACAGGCATCTTCTAGGCGTCTTCTTCATTCCATAGTAGACCTCATCCGTTGCTTTCCATCAGGGAAGGTTGAAGTCAAGAGCAGGCCGTTCCCAAAATACATAAAAAATTGTGTGATTGTGTGACCTTTAAAGGTTGTGTATCACTGAACGGTCAGCAAACTGAAACTATTCCCCCAAACGACTATTGCTCTAGATAATTAGACCTTTAAAACTGTATATAAATTATTTTTATTGGTTGCCATAATTTTTGGGTACCAGCTTCCATACATTTTTGCCCATCCTCCGAACCTTATGCTTTAGCGATAAAGTTGAAAACCTATGAAAGGAATTTGACAAATTGTAGTAGCTTGATGTGCTGGCGTCTGTACTTTAAACCTAATCGATAGACCTCCCTCTAAAATCTCCTCACTCTGTTTTCAAACGCCTTAATAGCAATACCTTTTCCAATTCTCTTCTCGAAATACACTCTTAAATACTTCTTAATAAACCTGAGACTAATAACTCCGAACTGTTAGCGTAAAGGCAGGCGAAATAGCAAAATTTTAAACTGTTTTTTAAACGAGTCATTTCGGGGTGGACTGGAAGTAACTAGATGCGCTAAATCGAGGGAATGGCTTTCATTTACTTGTAAATTCTTCAAGTTAACGCCTTATTCAATTTCACTGTGTTCCAGTTTATAGTTCGTTTTCTTGCTTGGATTCTGTTGCGTTTTTAATGGAGTCGGTGGCGTTTCGACTGTCTTTTTTTGGTGTTAAAATCTTTTTAGATAACTCTTCTTCAGAAATAGAATGAAGGATAAAATAAGTCGGACTAAGAGTCTGACCAGAAGGCCAATTCCCGTAGTTAAAAGCGTTCAACATCTAGTCGCAATCTCATCTCAGCGACAATCAATGCCAAAAACTTGTCAAAAATGTAGGGAGTTTAGAGGTATTTTTGACAGATTGAGACTGATCACGATCTCTGTTTTATCCTCCTTTCTCCATCCAGCTCCTACTATGGTGGTTAAGTCAGGGAAAATAATTATATTACATGAAATTATCTACAAACTTAAATTATCCGTACATTTAAACGTTCTTTGACAGCTGTATGAAATGGCTATAACACGGCAAATTGACGGAGGGTGTCAATTGGCTAAATAATAAAGAGAGCGGCCAACGTCATACCAACACTCCTCTTCCCTGCGGCCCCACCACGTCCGCCATCAGACGGTGGCGACCCCGTCAAGGCCGCGGAAGGTAGGGAGAGCGGCGCACCGCAATACCGGCACTCCTCTCCCGCCGCGGCCTCCAACCCTCAGCCGCGATGCCTCCCATACGACATCGCGGCCCGCCTCAGTTGCGATGTCGCCCAAGCGGCACCGCAACCTACTTGTTGGCCGCTACGTCGTCGGCTTACCGGCAAAAGCCCTGACGAGCGGCCCCTCCTCGGGTTCCACTTCACTTCACCGTGGGTGACCAAGCCACGGCTACTGAGCAATGCTGATAATGCGGGAAACCCACCTGGGGGCAACCTGCTGCCTGGCTTATCTTTTAGCAAGAGTTACTCTTCTTTCGCTTGCCGATATCAGCATATACCCAAATGAAATCACAATGCAGCCGTCTTCAGCACTAATTAAGAGTGCCAGGCACTCCTGTGCAAATTCTACGGTAAGCCAAGTCGGCGTTAACAATAAGATTTTAGTCCGACATTAGAACGGCATTTGGCAAACGTAATATTTGCATGTGTCATGTCATTTCCGTTGCTTTCATTGATTTTTTGTTATTACTGTCAGCTGAGTCATTGCGTTCTTTGATGTAATGATTTTCGCGTTCGTTTTTAATGGAATTCAACAGTTGCATAAAATCCACAGATAAAATCTGCTGTTTGGAAGTTTTAAGCATAATGTTTTTTTTTATTTGTTTCTGAATCCACGTTACCCGTAACATTATGAGACAGTTATTTAAAACAAAATAATTTGAAAATTTTAAACAAAAAAAAACAGTTTGTGTAGAATGTGTAGTTCCATGCACAGCAGATGGCACGGTATACCGAATATCTATCTAAGACGAAAAATTGGCTCTTTTCCAACATAATGCTGTAGTTGTAATAGACCTACCTACTGAAATATTGATCACCAGAGTTTTAACAAAGAACCCCGTGAAACTAATCAATCCGCCTATTCAACCGCATGCAGCTGAGTACCTACCAGTATTTTACATGGAGCGACTGCCTATTTGACCTCCACAACCCAGCTAGTTACCTACTGTGTACCACGATACCTCTTAGTTAGACTGGTTATCAGACTTTTGGGCTCTTGACTTCCCACAACAACTGTCAAAGATCTACGAATGACAGCCGGACCATTGGCTTAACGTGGCTTCTTATTCACGGATGGGTCCCGATGGTCACCCATCCTCAAACCGACCGCGGCAAGCGTAGCTTAACCTTCGATCGGCCCGTGCGACTGTTATCATTTAGCCACGAATCCCTTTCGTGAAATCACTGTCGTATATTTTATTCACACAATCCTATTCCGACTCGGCCATCTCTTTATTCTTACATGTTGATATAATCTGAAAGGCGCTAAAAGTCTTATCTTTTATGAGCCAATAAAGAGATCTCACTCGATCCAGTGATTCCAGTAACGCATCAAATTCTTATTTCATTCCTGTTTTATTATAGGAAAACATCTGTATAAATATACCTACTCGTAGTGTATAAATGTACGGAAGTGATTTTGTTATACGATTTAGGGCTGATTTTTCAACAGTCAGATAAATTTTATCTGAAGAATTATTACGACAGTTTGACATAGGTATTTTCTATACAAAAACTGTCAAACATATACCTCAGATAAAAAATAACTGATCACTGAGAAAAAGAAAGAAAAATTGATAAAAAATTAAGAAAAAAAAATGAATGAATTATTAATTGAGAAATTTAAGAAATAGTTAAAGGAATAGTTTTATTAACTTGTATGTGAAAAAATGTCATTATAAAAATAAAAAATATATATGTATATAATATGATTTGGTATGTACAAAAACAAGAAGCTACGTCTGCCAACAAACTGCTTTGCAGTTTGGCAGAGGTTATATATCTATCATGTTTAAAATTATTTATGTGAATAAACACTTTTTTTTTTAATAACAGATAGTAGGTATTGAAAAATCAGCCCTTATTTATTTATTCGTACAATGTACACCCAGTTATAGGATATAACTAAGCTAAAACATAAGAGTACAATACCCTGTTAGGGTGCAGCAAGTATTATTACATTTCAGTTAAGTATAGCTAGGTCATACTTAAAGTTCAGAAATCATTTTGAGCGATTTTTTTCAGATTAAGATAGGGAAAAGGTAGGAGCGACTGACATCAAAGACGGACTAATTATTATGAACACCTTGACCGCCTTAATGTATATAAAAAAAAATTAGGTCAAAACATAAATTCCTTGCTTCCTTGTCAGATACAATACAGTAGTGTGTGTAACCATACTTATAATAATTATGAGATAAGTAACTACTTACTTATTCATAATTTTATGGCTTACGTAGGTTTAAAGAACGTTCAGCTCACAATAATCTACAAACAAAATACTGTAGGCTCTAATGTCGTTATAAAGAAACATAAAAAACGTTCTTTAAAAAAAATAAAGCCAACATGCAGTGACATTATAAAGAAACATTCTCCAAGCACATTTCACAAACAACATACTACAGAAAACGATGTTGTATCATCGTTATAAAACATCAAAACGGTCCACGATTCTACTTTATTGCAGTTTTCTTACAAAGAAATAAAGCACTCAAGGCGCGAGCACTTTTGTACGCGAATGTATTTGTTGTACAAGCGTTTTATGACGTACACTCGCTTTGGGACGCGTAATCGTAATCGTAATGACTGTACAGAGTGTGTTGTTATTTTTGAATGAAGATTGTACTCGGAATAATTTTAGTAAATTGTCTGCTTATACAGGATGTCCCGTAATTAATGGACAACTTCTTAAGGGGTCATTGTGTTTATCATTAAGAACAACTATTACTATGGGACCAAACTTGAAATCGCGAAAAAAGAAGCAGCTCTTTCCTACATTTTGACCAGTTACGCGAACATAAATGTAGAGAACAGCTTTGCTGAATTTTTTTCGCGATTTCATGTTACCCCTTAAGAGGTTATCCATTAATTACGGGACACCCTGTATTTTGGCAATAAGCCTCGTCTTCGGCCATTAGTATTTAAGCCCACGTTCGCACGGACAAATATCGCGTCGAGATTTTATTGCACACTGGATTTTCAATTCTCGGTGATGATCCGAGCATTGAGAATCCGACAGAGTGCAATCCAGCGCGTCAAAAAAATACACTGTAGGATTTTCAACTCTCGGCGCTAAGCAGTGCGTCGAAAATCCATTGCGCGGAAAAATAATCGCCGCGGGAAAAACGCACCCGTGCGAAGCTGGGCTTACGTTAGCTCTAGTGTAAGTACAGCTGAGCCATAGGTATTTCTTGCAAAATCCTAAAAGTTTTGAGTTTCCAGCAATTGTACAGTATTCCCAAATTAATAATGCGCATGCAGATCTTCGCTAATTGTCGTATTCCCGGAAACACCCGAATCATTGAATCGTAAGATGCACTTACATTTTGCAAGTGCATTGTTTCTTGCATTTTGCAAGTGCATTGTTCATTTTGCGCTCGGGGAATACGACCGTCGCCGAACAGTGACGAAGATTTCTATGCGCATTATCACTTTGGGAGACCTGTATTTATCAGTCACCACTTTTAACAGTTCACTTAAAAAGTTATTTTAAGGCACCTCGCGCACTAGGCGGCCACGACCACGACCAGTGGCTGCAACGACCAAATTAACTAGAAACCATGTTGCGGCCAAGTGCGCGACGTGTATATGGTTTCTATAGTTAGCTTGGTCGCTGCGGCCACTGGCCGGAGTCGTGATCGTCTAGTGCGCGAGGTCCCTAAAAGCAGTAGTGAAGATACCAAAGAATTAAAACATGGTCGTCTTTCTAGAATACTGATGTAAGCCCAACTTATATTTTTTTGTTATTAACCTATGTTGTCCCACTGCTGGACAAATGTGTACAAGTAAATAAGTTTACAAAATTTATTTATAATACACTGGAACAAAGGATTATAAGTAAGAATCTCGGAATCACGCGACAGTTATTATTACCTTCCTATTAATTACTAGCTTATGTCCGCGACTTCGTCCGCGTGAAATTTCTTGTTCCCCCGACCCACCCCATCGCATCGCATCGCCTGCCCGCGCTTATGCTTCGTTTTCGCTTATTGTTCTTTCTGACTATTTTCGTTTCTTTCGGAGCGTTAGGGTCGTAGCGCGATGTTAAAGCCTGGCTTAACAACATCCTCAAGTATTGGGGTATCAAATGCAAAAAAAAAAAATAACTGGTAGTTCCAGAGATTAGAGCGTTCCAACAAACAAACTTTTCAGCTTTTAAATTAGTAAAACATTATATTAGTATCATGTCTGTTATAAGAATCAAACCTGACAAAATAAACAAAATCAACAACCATGGAAATAGCGTTGTCACTACGGTAAACAATGGAATGCATTGCCAGTTCAAATAAAACGCGCGCAATCGTTAGCTGTATTTAAGAGACTCGTGAAGGAGCATTACTTGTTGTTGTAATTTTATTTTCGTAGCTGCAATAATCTGTAGTCATCATTTATTTTCGTTGTTTATATGTATATATAATATGTATTTATTTATGTATCTATTATACAGCATTATATATATGTATCTATTATAGTATATTATTTTGCACCACTGACAACCCCATTTTTTTTATATCCACGCAATCACTGTCCATTCCAAGGTTGCCTGGAAGAGATCGCAGAAAGCGATAAGGCCGCCCATTGTATGTTTTATGTGAATCATCGTTGTTATTGTAATGTTTTTTCTGGTGTACAATAAAGTATATATAAATAAATAAATACAGAATTAGAACACTGCCGACAAACTGTCCTGCAGTTTGGCAGAAGATTTGTAAAATACACCTATGTAACTTTGTTGAAAAAAAATAAATAATAAAAAAAAAATAATAATAAACCACTCATTGTTTACTTAAAACTCCACACTTTTGTGGTCTAACAGCTAACAGCCATTTTCTTCTTCATCGTTCCATTTTTAAAGCGAGATTGTTCGAATTCAATATGAATTTTGAATATAGAATTCGAATTCAATATGAATTTCCTTTAAATTCTATTCAGGAGCTATGAAACAAGATTTACATAAAACTGAAATATTCAGCGTTGGATAAAATGAAATAAACTGCGCGATTGCCAGCTGTCAGGAGATACAGTTGTGTTTGTACATCAAAATATACTTCCGCAGTTTTCGATGCATGTGACTATTATCAAATAAATTCAGTTGTCGAATATAGGTTTGATTTCGGACTAAACTGTGTTTGTTTTATGATATCAACTCAGCATATTGCAGTCCACTGCTAGACATAGGCCTCTCCCAGGCTGTGTCACAATACTCTGTCCTTCGCGGGCCTTCTGCATCCAGTTTGTCCCAGCCACCTTCTTTAGATAGTCGGTCCATCTAGCTGGGGGCGTCCCACACTACGCTGGCCGATACGCGGCCTCCACTCCAGAACTCGTCTGCTCCACCGGCCATCGGTCCTTTGACAAACATGGCCAGCCCACGATTTTATTATAACAACTGGTCTATTTAGTAAAAATCTCACCGTGAAACATAATCAGCCTATAATATTCCCACTACTGGGACACAGGCCTCCTCTCTGAGAAAGGAAGTGGGCTGTAATCCACCACGCGGGCCCAGTGCGGATTGGTAGATGCAACATGTCTTCGAATTTTTGGCTCTAGGTGAAGCGAAAACATCGGAGGAAAATGTTTAATGTTTTCCTTCCCTCTTTTGAGAGCAGTAGTGGTGTGACACAAAATAAAGCGCCTGTCTAAGTTCGAACTTACGACCTACAACTCGTAAGTCGGGGCCGTTACCACCAGGTCACCACTGTTCAACAAACTCATTTCACTAACAGTGCGGCCGATGAGAGGAAGCGTTCTTGACACCTGTTATTTTCATACAAACGAATACGTTTTGCGAATTTGATCTTTATTAGCTACTAGAATAGTCGCACTGACAGGTAGCTACCTGTGCCTACTTGTACCTGTACCTATGGCTAGCTAGCCATACACGTACGGATATGTCCGTCGGATCTGCCTGACAGACAAAACTGCTAGCGTAATGGTGAGAACAGACACAGATTTGCCTGCCTGATGCCTGACCGCTGCCCGTGCTCAAAACCACCGGATCGAGGACGGGGCAGGCAGATCCGAACATCCAACTGTGCGTGTGTGACAGATGTGCCCGCCAGATTACACCCTCAATCGCACACTAACACTTTAATAGTGTACACGCGTTTGGACATAGAAATCGTATTTAGCGACAATAAAGCGTTTTGGACAAGTCAAATTATACCTAAATAAAGAACTTCTTCGTTTTCTTTCTTCAAGACAAATAAAACCGCCACATATTATTGCTAGTTTTTGCTTTGACAGAGACATTTTCACAGACAACCTATGCTGCTGATATGCTGGAATCACGATCTGAACTGATGCCCGGAGACGTGTGTGGCGAAATCACGGATCCGATCTGAGTCGCGCCCGACGGATAAATCTGTTCGTGTATGCTTAATCTCGACGGGTTGACTGTCCTGTCGGTGAAATAAGTGTGGAGTGAGCTATTATTCCACCTAATAGACTGACACTATTGACAGCTCACTTCACCTCAGTACGAGTATTCACGGTTTGCTTCAGTCCAGTACTAACCCCACAAGATCTACATTAAGTTCAACTGTAGCATCGAATTTTTATTTATTTTTTATCACACACTTGCTTTTCCAATTCACTTTTGACATTGGCAGAATAGTCGACATCGGCTTTACTTGGCATAATTAAAAATAGAATAGAATAGAGTATTCACGGCGTGTTTTTTACAGAATAGATCGTCAGGTTTCTGATAGATATGAGACAGCCATAATATTAAACGCTTTTTATAAAGTTGTGGTATAAAATTAACCCATTCCTCCCGTCACCACAATTCACCACAAAATAATATGGTTCAAGTTGATTGTTTAACTATAGTTACTAATTGGACGGATGTGGATTTAATGTTCTTTTTTATTGTTTGTATTTCCTGTGCGTGCCCTAAATAAAATATAAACTAACATATAATAAAGAATTCTCGATTTAATGTAAAGTCGTAAAAAGCGTGCGATGCAAGGGCGGGTCGCTGGTAGATAAAATGTCTTAACAATCATTAGAAACAATATTTTGCTGTGAATGTAATTACTATAGGTATCTGCTCCTGTCTTCATTAGTAAAAATTACACAACTGAATGTTTTCTGATGTGGCGATGGCGATCTGATAAAACATTTTTTAAACAAGATAATGTCATATCATCTGCCTAGCCTTTTCCCAACTATGTTGGGGTCGGCTTCCAGTCTAACCGGATGCAGCTGAATACCAGTATTTTACATGGAGCGACTGCCTATCGGACCTCCACAACCCAGTTACTGGGTAATACGATACCCCTTGGTAAGACTGGTCGTCAGATTTTTGGGCTTCTGACGACCCGTAACGACTGTCAAAGATCCACGAATGACAGCCGGGACCAACGGCTTAACGTGCTTTCCGAGGCACGGAGGGGTGTTGGTATGTAAAGATGGTCACCCATCCACGGACCAACCGCGGCAAGCGTAGCTTAACCTGATCGATCGACCCGTGTGGCTGATGTTACTTAGCCACAAGCCCCTCATTAAACAAGATAATGTAATGTACATTATCATTAAAGATATGAAGAATAATGTACATAAATTATCATTAAACACATGGAAAGCTAATACTTTCCAGACACCGTCGATAAAAATGCAATTTTGTTACAAGAAATAATAATATTTTACATCAAAAGTGCCGCGTAATGGAATCAATTTGGTTTGAAGGCATGAAAAAGCTTGCGCTAGACATAAGCGGTACATTATTGACAACAGTAGGTATATAGCTTTAAAAACGTTTGAAAATAACATAGTTTATCAAGTAGGTTTATAAAATACATAAGTGCTGAACCAATCATAAAGACTTAAAAAACCAGGCACTAATGTTCTAAGTATATCATACGGGTTTGGATGCAGCACTTAGTCCTTCAAATCGAATATTGTGCATGGGCCATGGCGGCACTCAAAGAACACATGCGCAACGGTTTCCGCAGACGCTATGCAGGCCCTGCAGAGGAGACTGTCCGTTATGCCAGGCACCAATTTCAAGCAGCTTAATATATACTTTATCCGT
This sequence comes from Hydraecia micacea, assembly GCA_914767645.1. Taxonomy (NCBI): domain Eukaryota; kingdom Metazoa; phylum Arthropoda; class Insecta; order Lepidoptera; family Noctuidae; genus Hydraecia; species Hydraecia micacea. Next base: position 7,167,261 of record OU611798.1, read on the forward strand.
CCTTTACTCGTATCGTAAAGTTCTTAGTTTGAAATCAATAATTTATTGTACCTTAACGGTAGATTTATCCAAGACAAAAGGTTTATTAAAACACACTTTCCTTGATGGGGGATGCGTTAGGTAGTCCGCGAAATTCAAATTCTCTTACGGTTTTTGCAATTTGCAAGTAAGTGTCAGGTTGTAAGTATATTGAACAAAATATGATTCGCGGGCGGACAAGTATGTATTTACAGAATTATAATTATTCAAATCATCAATCAATACAACCCTCGAAGTTCATATAATCCTATTGATTCATATTTCATGAAATAGTCATTCAATAGGAGAACTTATAGCGTTGTATTGATGATTTTCGCGGGCGCCATTGTTTCCATTATTTTAAAGTACAGTTTTCAATTATTTGAGTGTTACGAGTATTCATGGCGGAGACTGGGGCGTGTGGGTCTCACAGTGGAATATTAGATTTGGGCGCCATCTCCTTCTTAGCGTGTCGATAGCAATCTAATCTACATTTGCTATTTATTTGCCAAAAATGTAAAGAAATATGAGTTTATGGAAAAATAAATTTAATTCCTACAAAATAAAGTTCAGTTTACGCTACAACTTCAAACATTCTTATAACTTTTTCAATACTGCTAGTCACTCTGAAATCAACTTAGGTACCATGAAAATAGAGTTGATATTTGTTTAACTTGAAATAACATCAATTTGAAACATACATTTGAATATACTTTAAATGGACACGGCCCAGAATTCGGCTACTTGTTTGGCGCCTCAATAACCTATGATATTATTTATTGTGTTTTTGATGTAATTGCATGAGCACATTTGTGTGTGAAACTGCACATAACAAGTTTTTAAAACACTCGAGTTTTGATAACCCTGATAAGTAACAGTTTCATAAACCACAATTTTTATTACTATAGGTAAAAGCTAGACATCCATAAGAGAATCTTCAGCAACAAACTTCAGCAGTAAGTACTCTAAAGTTTTAGTCTCCATCGCACCTTCAGAACTACCTCGATCGAGCTCCTCACGGATAGTCAGCACTTTAGGATCAACTTAGTTAGACCTTTGTGCTTTAATAGAGCCAATATTCTGAGATAGTCCGTAGTGGCTGCAATACTGGTTTTTATTGTGGCTCTTTTGTTTTGTTTTCTCTCTTTCTCTTAAGGATGCATTAGTTGACGGCTCGAACTCGTTGGTAGGTGTGGCTAATATGCATGCTATTACAAGTAGTTTATTTAATTATTAATTTAGTTTTTATTCAGTGAAATAGACGATGATTAATAACGAAAACGGGTATAAAATTTCATGAAGTATTGGGCGCACATGTATTTATTCAAAATTAAGATATTTGAATTCTTGAATAAATTATCTATCCCTGTACGGTAATAATTTTGCCATTTTCATACACCAGGAGTTATTTATTTACGCCCAAATTTACGTTAAAATATGGAAGTTTCGACGCTCATAACTTTCAAAGCAATATTTTTTTTTTATTCTTTGTCGGTATAAGGCTGGATAATGACGAGATAAGTAGATTTATTTTTTATTTTATAATGTAAACTATCAAACAGTGGAGTAAACTCCATACGACGTTAGTATGGAAGAATGACTGACTAGTGTAACCATCAGCTTTGGGTTCTTAGGAAAGCGGATCCGTCATATTAAACAACCGTTATAAAAATCCGTTATTTTCACCAGCATTTGAGATGGTGTCAGATAACGCTATGTATTTGGGTAGCTGTTATTATGTGACCGTTTACCAGGCAATTGTTCCACCGCTAGCGATTAACGTGAAGCGAGTAGAGCTAGCAACTAAAAACGAGTTGGCGAGCAACGTGTAAACGTGTGATACCCATCACGTCTGCCGAGTTTTGCTAGCTAATTTACCTTGTATAATAGAGTGGAGTGTTCAATTATATTCTTAGGAGCGCAAATTGGGAATTATTAGAGAAATGAAAATCTAATTACCATTCTAGATTGCTTTGCCGTCTTGATTACCCTTCATTCTCGAACTAGAAGCTAATCACCTAAAATTACCACCAGCGTCACACCGCATGTAGTGTTGTACCTACTGACATGGCAATCGCGTAATTAAGTTCAAACATTGAAGCCTCGTTTGCATCTGCTCCCGACAGAGTTAATCGTGTTAGCTGAATTATGCCCGTGGTACTGTTGCATGGTGTGTTTCATAAGCTGTAGCGAGTTGTGAGCGTCGGCGAGAACGTTGTTGGTCTTGTAGATTTGTAGACAATTCTTTACTTTATTAAGTACCTTACTTGTTGACAGGCCTACACTGTCCTCTCATACCTATTAACACTGCAATTGAAAACATTGTAAAAGCCAATTATTTTTAAAAGAGTAACCGTTAAGTTTCTTGCTAGCTCTTATCCATAGGAAACGACCAATTGGATCCGAGCACTTACGACTATCTTTTGACGTTTCATAAGTGCCCTAGGTTTATGTGAAATAAAATATGTTAATAGTGATTTTGACACGCGTGGAAATCTAAAGCTTTTCCTAGAACACCGATGGCCGCTGTATAATAGCTTTCCAGAACACACCTACTTACTTTGATAAATAAGGTTTCTATGCATACGGTCGGTAACTACTCGTTAGAAGTAGAGCTTGCGACCAATTGAGTGGTCGCAAGCGCTACTTCTGGGCATGAAGTCTCAGGTCGGGTAAAGTGTAAAGTGTTATTGGGTTTTTTCATCTGAAATTTCTCAGTAGCAGCCCAGGATCTGGGTTTGTGTCTGCTTGATGGTAACAGGTCTGTCCTTATAACATGGGACATAGACATAACTGGCGAAATGTGGGTGTACTAAAAGGTACAAACCTGCCTGACCCTCCGGGGAATATAGACGTGAGGTTATGTTATACTTGCGGTGTCGTTGTCGACATCGTTTGGGTCCTAAGAGTAAACTTTTTTTGTAAATAAGCCTCTGACTGCGTTTGACCATCGTAATGTTAATTGAGATTTGATATTTAGTTTGGTCTTATGCTAATGATATTATAACAAATAAATAATAAAAGAAAAATATTTTATTTTGGACAAGCATAGGAATTACAAATAGCAAAAAAGGAGCATTTAAAACTTACAAAATTACATTAAAAACAAAAAAATAAAAAGGACCCGTGCGAGGCCAAAAAGGCTCCTATCTCAACATAATGCTCCAATATTTAAAAAATAAATAGTAATAATCTATGTATCCAAAAAAGTGGTACAAATTTCAATGACATGATTGTAGGAGGAAAGTATGATTGAGTAAATAATAGTTCGTATGTTTAATACAAGAACAATGGCATTATTACGTGAGTAGAATGTATTTCAATACGAGGAAAACCTATGGTATAGAATGTTATAGGATGTTTCCTCATACGTAATAACCTAGATGAAGGACCATATTTTTTTCCGTATTTAATTAAATGTAGGTCAACGATAGTATTATTTTTATTATACTAACGTGCAGTTCATTATAACCCCATAAATGTATAAGTACATCCCTATAGTAGTATCACAGTTACGTACGTATTATTATGAATAATTATGTATACTAAATTTCTTATCTAATGGAGATTTAATAAGGTCAAAAAAATAACTGACTAAACTACTTAATTGGCAGTATTTGTAATAGGTATAGCGAATTGCCCGTCTGTGATTTTATTGCCTATATGGCAATTAGGCAGTGCTTTCTATACTCCGTGGGCAATGCACAGACCAATCCAAGTTATCTCAAGACCAATTCTCGTAATTTAAAGCGTTCAAAATGTAGTCGTAGTCTCATCTCGGCGACAAACAAATATCAAAAACTTGTCAAAATGAGGGATATTAAAGGTATTTTTGACAGATTGAGACTGAGATCAGACTGTGAACGTTCTTAAAATTACGAGAAATTGTCGTTCAGATATCTACTGAAAATTATGTTTCGTTGTCTTGACAATTCCGAAGGCCAATTCTCGTACTTAAGAAAACGTTCAAATTCAAGTCGCAATTTCTTCTCGGCGACAGTCAATGTTCAACTTGTCAAAAATTAAAAAATTTTAATGTAAACTAGAAGTTTTTTGAGATATTGAGACTAAGCTTAGAATGCGAATGTTCTTAAAAATACAGGAATTACCCCTTTGTAGTCTGTCTACGATAGATGACACTGTTTGGCTCTGATGTGCTTAATGTTTTATTCCAGAATATAACTGAGTAATCCAAGCTGTCATGGCTGACCCGTTTATAAGTATAATCGCTCTGCTGTCGCTTATGACTTGCTGTAAATGTTTACACACGACCCTTCGAGACGTTTTTATTGCTATAGGTACAAGTGACGCAGGTCTATGACCATCGATAAATAGCAGCCTGAAATATTATCGTAGTCGAGGGTCAGTTAATTTGTACCTTTTTTTTACAGGATAATAGGGACACTGCTGGACATAGGCCTCTCCCAGTCTGCGCCACAACACCCTGTCCTCTGCCTTCCGCATCCAATCTGCCCCAGCTACGTTCTTACGGTCGTCAGTCCAACTAGCTGGGGGCGTCCCACACTACGCTTGCCGAAACTCACTGTAGGACTCGTCTCCTCCACCGGCCCTCGGTCCTTTGCAGTTTGCTTACTCTGCAAGCTATGTCCGTTACTCCTGTTCCTTTCCGGATAACTTAATTCCTAATTTTATCCTTTAAAGAAACTCGGAGCATAGTTCGCTCCATAGCGTCTTGAATTTGTTCTTCTTCCATACTTCTCTAAAAGTCGTCATCCCAGTAGTTACCTCCTTTCTAGCCATATCATCTTTTACATACTCCACTCATCGTTATAGTCAGTCAAAATAATATATCAAAAACCCGTTCCGCTTATATAATCGCCTCACTACCGCCTATAACTTGCGCTGAAGGTCATAACGCACGAAGCGTCGCAAAATGTTTACACTTATGCAAGTGCTAGGGCTTCGGTCGTCGACTTGTCGGACTAAAATCTTGTTACACTGTATAAAATTATAATTTACATTTTATTTCTATATGATTTATAGACTGAAATGTATGAATTAATTGTGATAGAGGAGTCGGTTGATGTGGTCTTTAAATCATTAGTCTGTGTTGAATAAGAACATGAAACTATGATGACAATAAATTATGGTGAATTCATTATATTCTGTACCTATGAATCACAAACTAGTTGAAAAGTCGCCAAGGTTTATAATAATACATTCTGTCAATTCTGAGGAATACGGACTGTATATTTTTGTAACTTATTTTTTTAAATCATTTCTTATAACGTTTGCAGGGCCAACATGACCTTTTTGACATGATCTCTGGGAGATCTCCCAGAGACCCACGGTTTAGTTGCAGGTGGGTTTCTGTAGTTACTGCCTATCCCTATGGTAAGAAGGCGTGAGTTTATGTATGTGTCATTTCAAAATAAAACATACGTAGAAAATTTTATTTTTATTTGTTTTTACGTCTTTTCCCTACCTTACGTGATGCGAGTCAAAAAGAAGAAAATTACACAAACCGTAATTTTAACATCAAATTGAACACATTCTAATTCGCAAAGTTCCCAAACATTAAGCTTCCAAGACACAGCAAAAAAATTAAAAGTTCAATCAAAACAAAGCATTGTTCTATGCTACGACGAACCCCTTTTGTTTCGTCTACCCTCGCTTTCTTTCTAACAGCGCAGAAATAAAATCCTCGCTTAAAAACTGAGCTAACTTCGTTTTTCTTGCAGACAACGTTGGAAACTTCGTTAAAATCTATACCTACTAATAATGAAGCTGAAGTGTTTGTTTGTTTTTATTTTTCTGTCTCTGGAACTGCTGTCAGATTTGAAACTATAGCCTTCTTTAGGAAGGCTTTAGACTATTTAACACAACGCTAGAACCCCAGGAAGTCGACCAAAAAAAAAAAAAAAAGATAGCTAAGTGGAAACGAAGTAATAGCGCGGGCAGGCGATGTGATGCGATCCGATTCGGTGGGTCGGGGGAACAAGAAAGACGCGTACGATGTACAGGCGCCAGCACATCAAGCTACCCGAAACTGTCAAATTTTCCCAATCAACTTTGAACCTTATGCTTTAGCGATAAAGTTGAAAATCTAGTAAAGAAATTTGACAGATTGTAGTAGCTTGATGGGCTGGCGTCTGTACGTCGCGAGCAGAAGCCAGTCATGTATAAGCTACAAAGATTCATGCTTTCTTACAATTTTTTTCTTTTTATTTAAAAGGTATCTAAAGTTGAATTTACACATTTCCAAACATCCTACAGAAAATCGCGGATAAAACCTGGTTGTAGCTCGCACATACCAGGGAAGTATGGCACAAGTATTTAAGACTGGTAATTAGTGACCGATATTTAAACACATAATTGTACCTACTCATCATAATAAACGACTTTCCCAAAGAAACTATTTTTTTTTTTTATGTACCAAGCGCATGACCACAATCACTCCTAGAGTATTCACTACCAAACAAGAATAAAACACCATCACTTGGTCTACGGGGTCCTGTTGAAAACCAGTGCCAAGCAAGTTGTCTGGCATTTATGCTGACCTGAGCCTATTTGGCGCAGCCGTGTGGCACATAGTACTATTTTGTATTTGTGTAAATAGTGTGCATTCGTTTGCCAAAGAACGTTGCACATTCTGATCACACGAAGTGTTGACCAACCGTTTAGCGAAGGCTACCTGGGTCAAAGATTTTTTTCTTCTTTCTTTCTTTCTTTCAAACTCAGCAGTGGGTGGAACAAGGCTGCCAATAACGATGATGAAACATCCCAATCTTTTATTACATGTAGACAAAAACAGATTCATCAAAGGGATAGTTAAGTTAAACATTGTGAAAACTGAAAGCAAGCTAATGGCTTTTTGCGTTTTGGTTTAATTAAAACAACCATCCACAAAAACGCAATGACTTGAACATTCTGTTGATGTTTTCATTTTCAAATACCAGCTTAAAAACATTGTTGTGCTACGTAATTAACCCGTCGCGCGTCTAATTAGCAGACACAATCGAAATTTTATATATTACCCAATAACTGGGTTGTGGAGGTCAGACAGGCAGTCGCTCCATGTAAAATACTGGTATTCAGCTGCATCCGGTTAGACTGGAAGCCGACCCCAACATAGTTGGGAAATGCCTAGGCACATGATGATGATGGTGGTGTACACTCGACGTGCGAAGAGTTCATTGGGAACATGCGTTTAAAAAATATGACTTTTCAAACCGTGCGCCCGTATTTTGTAACACTGAATGATTTATTAAGGGGCCGGCGAACTACGCATGCTAATGTGCAGTTCACAACACTGATTTAAAGAGGAGTTATGAGAAAAATAAGGTTTTCTATACAAATTTGAAATTCCTCATATCTCGTCTTTATATCAAAGTCCTTTCAAAATATATATTTGGGAACCTAGATATTCTGTAATCCAATCGGAACTACACACTACCTTAAGAATATGTTTGATTTGCAAATTATTTTGGTATTACGTTTGTATGAACCACGCATGCTCCGCCGGCCTCTTAACACTTCGTATCCGGAACATCTGCTCTTTATCTTTTAATTGTTTCTGTAATTACGGCATTCAACTGCGCGTTAATTGCGTACAACACACTATCAGTAGCAATGGCTTTAATTTTGACAGTTCAACATTCATTGTATTGTACAGACGCCATCACATCAAGCTACTACAATCTATCAAACTTCTTTAATAGATTTACAACTTTATTCCTAAAATATAAGGTTCACAGTTGATTGGGAAAATTTTCCAGTATCGGGTAGGTTGATGTGCAGCTGGCGTCTGTACAACATAATAATATTATGAAACAATAGATTAGCAATATCCTTCAAAATGATTCAGATTGAGATTGATAGTGTGTTACGCAATTAGGGTGTCGGTAATCATGACTCTTCAAAGATTCGTTAAAGATTAAAATTAATGAGCATGATAATCCATAAAAAATCACCTCAAACTACCCAGAAAATCATCTTCCATCTAAATATACCACGAGACGTTAGTGGTCCACCACGCATTTATCTGCGAGCGTCATTGACCGCGGCGATTCGTCTCCTTTCCCTAATGATTTGGGACAAGATTGATGGCAGAAGAGAAAGTTAAATTTTATTACACCAAGCGATAGTAACAAGGGTATAGTGAATTTATGTGTTAGATTTTGCAAGATAGATTGGGAGGAAAATTAACTTGGTGAGCGGATTTTATTGTTCTTTTTCAGCCTCTTAGGTCTATTGGTCGCAAGTGCTACTGTTGAGCATGAGGTCCTCGGTTCGATTCCCAGGTCGGGTAGTGTTATTAGGTTTTCCATAAGGAATTTATTAGTAGCAGCCCTGAGTCTGGATTTGTCCTGGTTGGACTTAACTGAGGAAATAGGAATGTACACTGTACTAGTATACCTCTGCCTAACACTTTGCGGATTACAGGCGTGATGTTATGTCATATGTTTTTTTACAGTCATGTTCACCTACTGCTGTGTATAGGTATTTTTTTTTAGTGTTATACAGGTATGAGGAACAGGGTAAAGTTCACTCATCCTCCATAGAAAAGGGAGGATCCTCCGACCAGACGGGTGTCGTGTCTGGCGGGCAACTGCCCGATGATTCAAGTCGGGCCGTTGATGCTAGTTGCGCGATAAACTCTGCTTGCGAGATGCAGGATTTTGCGTGACGTCAGTATGACGCGTAATTCGCATGTGGCGTTGTAGATACCGCTACAGTGTCATGCTTCCCTTTTAGAGACTTATCCAGATCTTGCTAATGGTAATTTGTATTATTAATGCAGTCACCTTGTTGTCTATTTTTCTGCTTTGGCCATACAAAGTTTTAACTTAAAATACCACCTGCCTATCTATACCTTAGGTCTACTTTTCTATTTCATGTCTTTACCAGAAACATTCACACACACCTTGTTCTCGAAACTGTAATTATCTATAGTCTTTATTTATTTTTGTTGCGTATATTTTTAGTATGTATGTATTTATGCATCTATTATTTTAGGATATGTATATATCTGTGTATCTATTTTAGTATATTATTACACCAACGACAACCCCATTTTATGTCCAGGCAAATCACTGTCCATTCCAAGGTTGCCTGGAAGAGATCGCAGAAAGCGATAAGGCCGCCCATTGTATATTTTTAGTTATCGATAATTCTTTTTGTTGTGTATTTTTGTGGTGTACAATAAAGTATATATAAATAAATAAATAAATCAACATTGAATTAATTGAGTCAATTCTTGGTATCGTTTGCCGCTTATTTGTAAGTCCATTCATGCATTATTTTAAAAACCACTTTCGGCCTGTTTCTCAATATTTATTTTTGTTCTCGGTATTCGTTAAAACCATTATATATTATCCAAAAATAAATAAGTTCTCCTGCCGCATAGAGCTTTCTGGAAGAACTACCTCTGTTAATAAAAATCTATGCTCGGATTGGTTTTATTGCGGAATCGATACTCTATTTTTCGGCCAAAATGATCTGACTTTTTTCCTTCTTTATTGTTGTCTAACAAAAAATGTAAGGTCTATTCAAATTTAAGTTTCCAATTGATGTTATTTCAAGTTAAACAAATATCAACTATATTTTAATGGAAATTAAGTTTATTTCAGGGTGAGAAAGAGTATTAAAAATATTTGAAGTTGTAGGGTAAACTGAACTTTATTGTGTAGGAATTTAAAGTTATTTTTCCATAAACTCATATTTGTTTACATTTTTGGCAACTGAATCGAACGCAGGTTTATTGTTTTGTCTCACTAACTAGATGTAAATTACAATTGTCATTACAATTTATAGTGGGTTTAATTAGACCACAATTTTAAACCTCCCACTTAATTTACTTAGCACTATTTTGACTGTGGACAAAACAAAATGTCAGAATTGAATTTATAATTATGTACGTTAACAATTACGTAAAAATCAGACTGATGGATAGTGTTGATATGCAATGTACGTATTTTGCCAAGTTTTTTGTACGTAAATCGTTCGGGAGAACATTTGTCATAGCTATTTGAGTTCCTGAAGATGTATTAATAGCATGTTTGAGCAATTATTTGCGTGTGTTACTCAAATGGGATATGTAAAAATGGATATTTCAATGGCTGCCTGAGGATTGATGGATTCAGTTGCTCATTGTGGATAATTTATCTCAATTTTGCTATTGAAAAATTACTTTGTAAAGTGGAGTATGGAAATTAATGTCAAGTTAATTTCGATATGTTTCCATTTTTCGTTTTAAAAAACTAACAATGATAAACACACAGATACATGATTATTATGATTACATGGTTATTATAAATTCCAGTCTAGCAGATGTTTCAGGCGACGCAGGTGTTAGGTGTGAAAATGGGGTAAAATCTATAGTAAAACTATATGTATACATACTCGTACATAGGGTGACTGGTAATTAGTGACCGATACTTAAACACGTAATTGTACTCATGATAACAAACAACTTTTACTATGGGACCAAACCTGAAATTGCGAAAAAAAATCTGCTGTTTAGTCGTTTATGTTCGCCTAACTGGTCAAAATGTACTGAACAGCAGATTTTTTTTTTTGGCAATATTCGCCATATTATAACATAATAATATACAGAACACCATAGTTATAAGCAATAATCAAGCAAATAATATCAATTAACTTACATGACATCTGGTCGATCTATTCCACATAATAATGTCACTAGTACTAATCAACTGACTGTAGGCCGAAGCTCCGTTCTGGTCCGTGTCTCGATCAAGAATGATCCCCGCCACTGGAAGCTTCCCCTTTTATAGTCGTGAACAGAACAACATTGACGTTTCTATCTACCGTCATCCAAAATATCAACAACATAAAAGGTGGATATCCGTTTGGAATATTTTCTATGTTTTGCTACATTATTCCTTAATATTTAGGTTATGCAAAACATTACTATTTTATCAAGTTTTAACAGTAAAATTATAACAATAACAATACCTATAATTAGGATAATCTATTACAGGCATGGGTATCGTCGTATGTATGGACATAAATACCTTAACCTAAACATACATTATTTTTATTATTATAAACGTTATTCAGTTGTTTTAGATAACGGAGCCGTTTTGTAAATCTACTAGCGGCTTTGTAAAACAGCGGATCTTACAATCCATCTACAACATGAACATAAAATAAAAATAGTGAGCATAATTCTGAATTTTGCTAAACCAAAAAAAATACAAAATCAACCGTTGCGTTGGTAAGTCCTATCTACCCACAATTTATCCACAAAAAGGCCAGAAAAAAAACTAAAAGCTCCCATTTACAAGTTTCAGCGCTGGAACATTTGCGTCATTTCACGTAATGTAAATCATTACAAGATGCCATTTGTCACCGTTATCTGTGGCGGTAACGTTCTGATGCGCTGCTACGGCCATTTTGTACGTATAAAACATTTACCTACCTACCTTTATTTATTTTTATTTCATACGTTATGCATACAAAGAAACAAAATATTCTACCAGTCAACCTTTGGGTGATGCAGAGACAAACAGTGTTAGGTGCAATTTCGAACAATTGTTAATTCCATTTATCTCTTTTAAATAAGCTTCGTCCAGATTTTGGCCACTTTGACAGCATTATCGTTCGCCTCGCAAAGGTTTTTCATAGTGCCGATGTTTTTGCACATGGAGCATGACAAGAGGTGAGGCATCGTTTGCGAGTTGCACTATGGCTCATCGGAGTTACCCTTACCTGACTAAGTTGTAGCAGCCCACCTGCTGTCTTAGTCAGTTAAAAGATTTCCAGGCTCGAAACTGGCCAGTTCCATTACTTTACCGATAGTACAGACGCCAGCACATCAACCTACCCGAAACTGTAAAATTTTCCCAATCAACTTTGAACCTTATGCTTTAGTGACAAAGTTGAAAATCTATTAAGAAAGATTGTAGTAGGTTGATGTGCTGGCGTGTGTACATACATACTCAGTCTATAATGTTCCCACTGCTGGGACACAGGCCTCCTCTCTGTGAGAGGGTAGGTACTGTAAAGGCTGGACCTCTTTTATAATGCAGGCCGGTCATAATTGATGGCATCTGCTGTTCGAACGTTCAAGCGTATGTCAAAGAAAGAGATTAGGTTTGACGTGTGAGATAGAAAGTGCTAATTTTAAGTTGATATGAAAAAAGTCAAAAAAATAATAGCTGACTAAATCATATTGGAGTTTCATTTAGTCAATGCTCCCATCTGTATCTTAGTTAACCCTTACAGTACCGACAGTAAAAGGTAAGAATTACGACTCGTAAAAACTAATCAAAGCTTAGTACCTACATAAGAAGACAGACCGATAAGATACTGTTTACTGTGTGTTTATTGTTTGCTGTGTATTGTTTGTGTGTACTTCCGGAGATGATATAAGATTACAGCAATTTGTATGCGAACACTACTCCCGCAGTTAAATCTTTAACAATTAATACTCAGATTTTATGGCAATAGCGAAAAGCCCAGGTATTATCCTAATTGCGAAAAGGAAGCAGAAATCTATACCAAATCCAACAACGCAATAAATAAAAGATACAAGACTATTAAAAAATATCCAATAACTAACAATTTGATTCTGTAAATTAAAATAATAAGTAAGCAAATAACAACTGAATAACCTAATTAATTAATAAAAATAACAAAATTATATCCTAACTAAAACTACTCGTATACCTACACAAACTAAAATATGGCGTCGAAAAATTCATCCGCATCGCTGTCGACTGGTAATGTACCCAATGCTTAGCCTCTGGCAAAGGTAAAAGCCAGCCCTAGGGCCCAATAATATTTTTATGAATGTTATAAAACGTTATATAATTCATCATGATAACGTTTTTAAAATACCTTTTTTTTAAGAAATGAATAATCAGCCTATAATGTTCCTACTGCTGGGATACCTGTGAGAGGGAGTGGGCCGTAATCTACCACGGTGAGAGGGAGTGGCTCCTCTCGGTGAGAGGGAGTGGGCCGTAATCCACCACGTGGGCCCAGTACGGGTTGGTATATCACATGTGTTAAAATTTTTGGTTTTAGGACATGCCGGTTTCATCAAAATGTTTTCCTTCACCGTTTTGAGAGGAGCGGTGATGAAATAATTTACACAAAGTAAAGCGCCTGTCTGGGTTCGAACCTACGACCTACAACGGGTAAGTCTCGGCCGTTACCACTGGGCCACCACTGATCAGAAGGAATTAATACGGTAATTGTAATTTACACAAAAAATAAAAATGCAATTTGTTCAGAAGTGCAAAACAACCAAAATTATAGCCGTGAGAAACCTCACAGGTGTAAAAATAAGGATTAATTATTTCGTTCAAAAAACATTGAAAGCTTTGTAGAGCTCTGGATTTCGTCCAAATGTAAAGCAACAGGTTTCCACTTACCATGAAAAATTCAAACATTTAATTTTACCCATTTTAAAGAAAATAGTACTCGCAACGGGGCGTGCTTGTATGACCAGCTGGTCTATTCTGCATAATCTTACCGTGATAACTTATATTAAGTAAGCTTTGTGTGAGCTGTCATTCCACCTGACGCTAGGGATTGACACTATTGACAGCTCACTTCAAGCTCACTTCACCTATGTTTTCACGGTGCGATTTTTACAGAATAAATCATAATTATTATGTAAGGATCATATGATGGCGTTCTGTAGTTTTTGCCTACCCCCATGGGAAAAAAACGTGAGTTTATGTATATGTTACGGCTAATAGCCGAAGTGCGGCTGCATCTAGTATTAGCCGGAAAGCCGGGTTTAAAGTAACCTAACCTCGGGGTGCCCTTCGCTCGTTTTTGCATCCTACGTCGCCTATCAACCGACCGCAACCATGCAACGGATGTCACCCGAAGTATACACGAACCGCATGTGGCCGGCTGCACCTAGTTGTACCCGGCTAAAACTAGGTGAACCATTAGCCGTGACATATGCACTAAATTATCTTAATACTTTGACAAAAAAAAAACATTCTGATGACAAAGAAACTTAACCCGACAGCCTTCAAAAACAAAAATAATCCAAACGTTTTCTTCCCACAATTCCTACAAAAACGAAATTCAAAACAATCAAGCCTAATGAATTAAAAATAGCTTAAATAAACCTACTTTTTATGCTAATCCAATTTCTTTGCACCCCGACCTATTTAAGGAAAATACGGGAACATTCCACGGTGGACTTATAAATTGAATCGATATGCAAATAGGATCCATCTTGGATCGCTTGAGTATTATTATGTGGTAGAGGTACCTATTCAATGAATTTTGGGGTACTCCTTTATACATGATAGAGATCACAATACAACAATAAATTAATTATTATTGACCTATCCACATGTGTAGGAGAAGTGGGTATTGAGTGAATGGTGATCGTAAATAAACATATTTTGATTGTTGAGGCCAAAACTACAAACTTAGTATATAGGAAAAATTATAAAAAAAAATATGGCTGTTAGTTTAGTATATTGTGGTGTCTTAAGATTTCCACGCGGACGAAGTCTCGGACAGAAAGTAGCCAGGGCACCCAGTCCAAACGGGTTAGGTTAGGTTAGAACTGTGATCAACCGCGTGCGAGCAAAGAGTGCGAAGTGAGACGAGCACTAGTTCCAAAGGCCAGGCGATTGACTAAACGACTAATTTAACCAGTTGCCTGCGACATAATCACTATACTCCATAGGTTTAGTTAGTTAAATATAGGTAAACAAAAAAATCACGTGACTTAGTTAACTGACTAAACGTAATACCAGTCTATTCAGTTGTCATGCTACGTTACAGGTGTAAGCAGCTTGAAGAGTACAGGTATATATAAGGTCCCATTAAAATAGATGGACAAACTTTTAGAAATCATTCAGACTACCAAAATAAGGACAGTAGTAAAAAATATATAAGAAAAACCCATTAGATACTTCCCAGAAAAATAATCAGCTAACGAAAATACACACTAATGTGCCGGCAATTTATTATTTTAGGTCAAAATAAAATCACTTTAACTAATCAGTTTTTTTTTTGCTTGGATATTTTTGGTTAGACGTACTGAGCGCTGTGTTAAAATTTGTCCATCTATTTTAATGGGACCCTGTATAGTATACATATTATAAAGCAGTTTCCCCCTTCACCCCGCGTCTGTCTGCCTGAACGCGCCAATCTCTAAAACTATGTTTCAGATTTCAAAAATTCTTTTTGCATTTGATAGCTCAATTTTTGAGCCGAGCAAAAATAAAAAGAGTCGGAAGGAACGCTAAGCGAAAATGTAGTTAAAGCGCGGGCAGACGATGCACACCGACGCGGTGGGTCGGTTACCGAAATTTCATGCGGAAGAAGTCGCGGGCAGAACCTAGTTAAAAGATGAAAAAATATCTCTCATTTTGTGACTCCGTATGCCACACAAATCTACCAATAAAGAATACAATGTGGAAAATAAAACCGTTATTTCCACATTGTGTAGGTATTCCGTGCAAAACGACCATCGCTCAGCTTACAAACTCTGTCTGAAAAGGCAATGTTCGTTCCAAACACCATATCCTTTATTTCTGTCTACCCTTCAAGTCAACCTGATGTTATTATCACTGCCGAAACTACCTGCATCGTCGTTGACAGTCTAATATCCAAGACTTAAAAGTTACTCACCAAATGATTTTGAACCCTGCCCAATAAACTTCAGGGTTGGAATTTCAAAGTGGTGTCAGAAACATTTCAGGTTAGTGTTTGTGCTTTAGTATTGTAATAAAAGCAGTCGCAGTATTGTTTTACTTGTGTATATGACATGAACAGTAACGTCTTTAATATCCTTTGTTTGTGTTACCAAATCGTCCATATATAGTATGTTTTTTTTTGTCTAATTAATGATAATTGTTATAATAAAGAGGTGTTACTTAATTCTAAACTCGCCAAACTTTTACGTTTGACGGCGAGTTCAGAACTTTTTCTGAATTCCTTGTCCTTAACACAGACATAAGGATCTATATAAAATTATCGTAACGTGATTTTCAATAACTGGGTTTCGTAAAATTCGATGATATGCCCCAAAAGATATTATGCGTAACCGACTCCCAAACATTTTATAAAGGCTAAGCTTTTATTGCAGAGCAGGGGTGACTTACGAGTTGTAGGTCGTGAGTTCGAACTCAAGCAGGCACATTACTTTGTGTAAATTATTTAATGACCAATGTCTCAAAAAGAAGAAGGAAAACATCGTGAGGAAACTGGCATGTCCTAGAACCACAATTCGAAGACATGGTGACATCTACCAATCCGCATTGGGCCCGCGTGGTGGATTACGGCCCACTCCCTCTCACCGAGCGGAGGCCTGTGTGGGTACATTATAGGCTGATTAAGCTACGCTTTTATATCAGTTAAAGTCATTATCCTCCTTTTGGGCTCCACCGCAGTCGGGCTAAAAATAACACAAAAATGCTATGTTTGAAAAAAAATATGCTCGAAAGTGATAAAGTTATACTCAAAGCTTTTTTTTCAATTAAACCATTTACATTGGATTTATTGTCAAAGTGGACTCTGATTGACCATCAGAAAGATAAAGCTAGTTGCTCGTTCCAAAGCGTGGTAGGTTCCTATGGAGAAGAACTGGTAAGAAACACCATAAACACTCTTTTAAATTGTATTGTTACAAAATATTGGTTACATCACTAGGCAATGATAGTAGGAGGTGCGTAAATTTTATGTTACCATTCATTCATGTTTCCGGCCCAATATTGGTCAAGGAAATTAGGTCTTCCATCTATTCTCGTTTATAATCAAAATGTGATCTTGACCTCCACAAAATAGATGTTAAAATTAGAACAATTGCGCATCTCCTACGTAGAGCACACTTTCTTGCAACATAAAGCTTAAATTTTATTATACCTACCTCAATTCAAACGCGTCTATAGTGTAAACTTTTGATAATTTATATTACTCTTTGAAACATTTACTACTAATGAAAACTAGGACCTACAGTATATTCTTCCTCAGTTGTCTAATTTTGTAAACAAACATTGTATGAACATCATAAGTTTTCGAATCAATCACACACTTTAGGGCCGGTATGGACGTTAGTTGGTTAGTTAGTTAGGTATCTTTGTGAGAAAAATTATATACTGTACGTTAATATCAAGAAATGCTTTATATTGTCATTCAAATACTTTAATTTTCTTTAAGTCTAATTGTCACGAGTTTTCGCTTCACTTTCACATTAGGTTAGATATAAAAGCTTTGATCTTTGTAAGACAAAGACACCCACACAAACTGATTTAAATTTTCATTGAAATATTTTCATTTTCTCAATAATCTAAATGTCAGTCCGCCATATTTGTTTACAAAATATGACAAGTAAAAAGACACACTTTAGGCATTCTATAACCCAGTCTCTTAGAGCATTCCCCTGAGTGAAAACTTGCTTCTCTAGAGCGGAGTAAATCTAAGCGGCTAATACGAAAGTTTTGCAAGAAAACCCAGTGGTGCAGTGTAATCTAGAGTTATTGGGTTAACTGTAGTGTTGGGTTCCGTGGTTGAGCGAAGAAACCCTATATTCCTATCATCTCTCTTAGCATAGCTATACAGCTAAAATAAAAAGAGTGTGTAAAAGAAGCGGTAACGCTCAAATAAAACCGTTTTTGTGCGTATATTCAAATCAAAATTGTCATTATTTGACAGTTGTATAAAATGTTTATTATATGACATAGGGTGTCAATTTATTTAACAATGAATTTGGCTGTAACTGACACTCTATGTCATAGTCCATGACTGTACCTATTGCTTTATTTAAAGTTGATATTAAGTGATTTTATTATTTAAGTAAGTGGGTTTATAGCTATAAAAGTCCAGTTGTAAACCAGCGTCAGGCATTAGTTGTCTGACATTTATGCTGAACTGGGCCTATTTGGCACAGGCGTGAGACACACGATACTATTTTAAATTTTTCTGAATTTTTGTAAATATTGTATGCCTTACTTAACATGGGTCAAACACACTTATTTTCTTTCTTTTTCTTCATAATTTTCACTATACTTGGCTTCGCAAAATTATAAAGCCGCACATGATTTTCAAACATCGCGAGGAAAGAGTTCTAGAAATTCGAAGACATGTGACGTCTACCAACCCCCACGTGGTAGATTACAGCCCACTCCCTCTCACAGTGTGTCCCAGCAGCGGGAACATAATAGGCTGATTATGCATGATTATCAATGAATCCAGAATTATTTTGGCCGACACACATTGTTTTTTTTTTTTGGATGGGAAATCATCTAATGACTCCTCCCGCTCTGGGTGGAGCGGAAGGGAGTGTCAGACTCTTACTGACTAAAACCCACCCGTGTTCCTTCCTTAGCCCTTTATGTTCCGGGGCAGCGGTAACCCTTTCGGACGATCCCGCTACCCCGGCAGGCACACACTTGACACTTTTTAATAAGTTGAACACACTGAAGTTTTGATTACAATTCTGTTATAAACTGAAGGTTGTTCGTTTTGTTTGAAGAACATTTAAGTCTTTATTTATGATTACTTAAACAAGGACTTACTTATTAAAACAAAATATGTTTTTAGCATTTAACTTGTATCATAAGTTTTTGAATTGAATTATAACTAGGTAATCTAAGTATAGTTCCAAGCTATACTTAGATTACCAAATTTTTTAATTTTTTTTTGTTACCTAGTTATTACTTTAAAGAAGCTAATGGAAAATAAATGGAATGGAATGGTTTATGAAATTAATTCCACTTACCATTAGTGCCACTTTTACAATATGAATTAAAAATAATGTAAACATCATCATCATCTGCCAAGCCTTTTCCCAACTATGTTTGACCAGTATTTTACATGGAACGACTACCTATCTGACCTGCACAACCTAGTTATTGGTTAACACGATACCCGTTACCCGTTTGTAGACTAGTTGTCAAACTTAAGGACTCCTGACGACCCGTGTCGACTGTCAAAGAACCACGAATGACAGCTGGGACAAACGGCTCAACGTGCTTGCCGACTTTTACGAGGCAATAAAAAACAAAAAACATTGAGCGTGCAGCACCGGACACGAAATAGAAGTGAAAGTTCTTAAAACATAAAGAAAGAGATTTAGTGTGAGAGACAGAGAAAGTGATATCTTTTTTCCTCTCTCATGTAACGAGATGTGCCAAAATGTTACGCGTCTTTTAAATTTCACTCTCAATTCTCGTCCAATTGTCGAATCACCGCCTTAGAAACACTTCAAAACAAAAGGAAAAAGGGAATAATGATGTAATCTATAATAATTCCTTTTAAATACATAATATGTGTATAACATAAACTTATTTCGAACCACTCCCGCCACAATTCACTCGTCCAATAAGGGCGTAGCTTCTATAATGTTCTTGAAGCCGTGTGAGCAAGAGACGACGCGCACTCTTAATTTCTAAATCTAAATCTTAAAAGAGGGATTCTGTCTATTGTTTTCATATACATTTATAGGTAAATGTTACTGGAAATAAAGCACCTACAGTGCTCATAATAATTATGTGTGTATGTTAAAAGTGTCTATAAAATACACCCTCAGACCACGATAGTGTCAAGTTCCACCTACCGTCCACAAAACCATTTCCCAGAATCTATAGTTTGTACATAAAGGGGTGGCAACTCGAAGTCTGTGATTAAAATGCAACAGGGACGCTGCACTAAAATTAAGCTACACGGCTCTTGAGCTCCGATTTAGTTGACCTGAATGCTCCAAATATTTATAGAGAACACAGTGGATTGTTCTAGACTTCTATAAATTTAGGTACTTCTTTAGAACACCCGACTTACAAGTTGTAGGTCGTGGGTTCAAACTCAAGCAGGCGCTTCACTTTGTGTAATTTATTTCATCACCACTGCTCTCAAAACGTTGAAGGAAAACATGTCCTAGAACTACAAATTTGAAAACATGTGACATCTACCAACCCGCACTGGGCCCGCGTTGTGGAATACGGCCCACTCCCTCTCACAGAGAGAGAGGCCTGTGCCCCAGGAGTGGGAACTTTATAGGCTGATAATGCAAGTGTTTACGGTCTTCGTTTCTAAAACAAAGAAAAGTTCCTAACAAACTCTATTTCTCTTGTCAGATTTTTATTACTTAGAAACAACAAAATAAAAATCTTAAGTAAAAGATTTGCCATACAGCAGGCCTTTCTTCTAATACATAGTAGAAACGACAACTGATTAAATTCAATGGTGTACATACTTAGACAATAATTCAAATTCTACAGATCACAACAAGTCAAAAGAGTCGGACCATTAATAAAACTAAACACAATAAAGTTCACTGAATCTACTCAAAAATGCAAAAAAAAATTACACATAAAATTCAAATTCTCTTTCAAAGCCAAAATATGAAAGATTTGCTTTATTCTGCATATTCTTTAAAAAATAATTTTGCAAATGGCCATCACAGATAACTGGTGAAATCACAACATGAGTTTTGTGAAATTCAAAGAAACACTATGAATGTAGCACTGATAGACTAATCAAGATGAGTGCATGTTGTTTGCTTTCTCGCTCACTGAAAGGGAATAAAGATACAGGGTTATTTAAAAAGAATACAGGGTTATTTTGCTATTCTTTAGTTTAATTTTTTGGAGTTTAGAGTGCAGTAATATCTATAAAATACACAATATCATCAATCATAATCATCTGCCAAGCCTTTTTTCCTTATGTTGGGGTCGGCTTCCAGTCTAACCGAATGCAGCTGAATACCAGTAGTTTACATGGAGCGACTGCCTACGTGACCTCCACAACCCAGTGACCGGGTAACACGATACCCCTTGGTAAGACTGGTTGTTAGACTTTCGGGCTTCTGACTACCCGTAACGACTATCAAAGATCCACGAATGACAGCCGGGACGTTGCGTTGGTCCCGGTTGTCATTCGTGGATCTTATTCAACCTGAATCTGTAGCACTGATGAACCCTGATATGCCTTGCCCATCGAGATCTATGGTTGTGTATGGCGTGGATAATGAAGAAACTGACAAAATCGTTCAGTAGGTACTTATATCACCGTATCGATCATATATTCATAAGTTTCCTGTGAAAATACAACAACGACCTATTAAAATGGTAACACATGTGACTGTGTAGATAGGAACCGCCCAAATGTATGTTTGGGTAGCCGAAAATAAATCAACGTAACTTCGATCACGCACGAATTTTGAATACTCCCACATGATGATCTTTACTTTCCTTGACTACCCTTACTTGAGCAATTTGTCTTAAGACATAAAGTAAAAAAATATTTTATTCTCAGGAAAAGGACTGGAAATTCGAATCAAGGCTTTGCCCACCTAAATTCACTTGTTATCTTAGTTTACCTGGGTTATTTATAATCAGCCTACAATGTTCTCGCTGCTGGAATACAGGACTGCTCTCCTCGAGAGGGAGTGGGCATGGATCTTCCACGCGGGCCCTGTGCGGGGTGGTAGATGTCACTGTCATGTCTTCGAATTTTTGGATCCAGGACATGCCGGTTTCCTCAAGATGTTTTCCTTCACCGTTTTGAGAGCAGTGGTGATGAAATAATTTACACAAAGTACAGCACCTGCCTGGGTTCGAACCCACGACTTTACAACCCGTGTTCTAATAAACTAGAGAATTATTTTATTTTCAGGGAAAGGATTGGAAATTCGAACCTCTAAGGTTACCCAAAGCTGTGTTCCGACTTAAATTCGTTTACTATCTTAGTTTACCTGGGACTGTAGGGTTTACATATAAAACAAAAATGCAAAAAAGTCCGGACAATTTCATTTTTAATCTTTCTTTTTTACTGTATTCATATTACTCTTCTAATTTCTAAAGCTCTGAAGTCCAAAAGTCCGGACAAAGCCCGAACGGGGACCAAAAAGCCGTATTTATCCGGAAGGATGGTAACCGTACCTAAGAGTAGGTATGAAATCTGTAACCAAAAGCCACACTCTAGCCAGGAAATGTACCGGGTATCAAAACGGGTGATCGATCTGACAGCGCAGTGACGTGCCGAGA
Organism: Hydraecia micacea; assembly: GCA_914767645.1. NCBI lineage: Eukaryota > Metazoa > Arthropoda > Insecta > Lepidoptera > Noctuidae > Hydraecia > Hydraecia micacea. The sequence continues at coordinate 7,189,235 of OU611798.1, forward strand.
ATACCCAGCAGGACGGATCACGGAACGATGTTAGATGAGTTACAGCCACCAAATAATGTGTTTGGCCAGAATTTATAATAGTTGGTTTTTATGGACCTACTCGTACAGTATAAAGAAATTGTTACAAAGCTGATAATTAAGGCTGATCTGTTTATAAACTTTAATTTGTGTTAAGAGCGTTTACGACGTACGCCATTTCATACAAAATGTCAAGCCCTTGTTTTTCGAAATGAATGAACCGATTTTAATGAAACTTGGTACGCAAAAGCAGGATACAAAGATCTAAAAAGTTAGTAAAGAACATTTTCAAAATGTCTTATTTAAAAAAAGATAACTGGAAATCTTTGTTTCTATGGCATATTTAATATCGGTCTAATTTGGCTGTAACTCTATTTTTCGAAAATGTTCTTAACTATTTTTCTAGATCTTTGTATCCTGCTTATGCGTACGAAGTTTCATTAAAATCGGTTCATTAATTTCGAAAAACAAGGGCTTGAAAGTTTGTATGAAATGCTGTATGTCGTAAACGCTCTTTAATCAGGAAATTATAGCATGACGATGTTATTGTATAATGAAAATCTCTGGTGAGTCAAAGTTACTTACGGGGGAAGCATAGAAAGCAATATTTGGGATTTGGTGTTTGACCTAGGAATTTTAACGATTAAATGACAGATGAGCACTGGGCAGATAAACTAACCTATTGGGATTGGAACGGTGAACAGTGGTGGCCGGTGAGCAGTGGTGGCTCAGTGGTATTGACTTATGAGTTGTAGGTCGTTAGTTCGAACCCAGGCAGGCACTTATTTAATTTCATCACCACTGCTCTCAAAACAGTGAAGGAAAACATCATGAGGAAACCGGCATGTTCTAGAACCAACAATTCGAAGACATGTGACATCTACCAACCCACGCTGGGCCCGCGTGGTGGATTACGGCCCACTCCCTCTCACAGAGAGGAGGCGTATGTTCCTGCAGTGGGAACATTATAGACTTTATGTCACCTAAAAAATAAACTCATCTGCCATTTTTATCAACCCATGATCTATATCACCCAGCCATAACGTTGCCACGGTTCGTCCAAGTCATAAACGATACCCAGACTCCTAGTTTACGTCTCCCGAGATATGCCACTTGAGTAGCACCTTCTGTTTAACTTTATGATGGGTTCGCAATAAAGCCTTTTGCCATTAGCACTAAAAGCCTCGTAAATTATACGTTTTATCTATCTCCTTTACGACTCAGCGGGCACTCCGCTGAATATTTTTTGAAGCTCTTTAAATGTTTCGTATATAAATGATGCTTCAGTCTGTTGTAAGGTGGTTTTTAATGTGGGAAGCGGAGGGTGTTGCAGAGATTTCAGTTTTAGAATCTATATGTACAGTCCAAAAAAAGAGATAAGTATACAGGACCGTCGGATATAGTTGAAGTTTAGTAAGAAACCGATGGATGTTGTCGACTGAAATTTAATTTTATAAATGAGCTGTTTGTTTTTTATTAATATAATTAAATTTTATTCGAGAACATCCATCGGTTTCTTACTAAACTTCAACTATATCCGACGATCCTGCATACTTATCTCTTTTGTTGACTGTACATATCAATTTAGGAATGTTAGGTTACATACGCACTGACAGGTGCCTTCCTTAGCGACTAGAGCCTTTCAGTCGACAACAGTTTTTTACTAAACTTCAACTATATCCGACGATCCTGCATGCTTATCTCTTTTGTTGACTGTACTTCTTCTCTGACAGAATACATTACAGTCCACTGAAATACATGCTATATTGCTAAGAAACGTGTAAAGCTTCGGTTTCCTAGAAAATCGGTTACCGCTCACATAGCGTTCGCAATTTACCGGTAAATGACTGAAACGAAGTCACTGGAATGAAGTCACTGAAACGTTGTTTATAAAAGTAAGTTGGTGTGTTTTCCTAGAGAGCGATTTTGACACAGTAAAGTCCCCCGCTGCCCAAAGATTCAAATCGCTAGATTTGCCCTCACCGTACTGAGTTACGCGAAAAGTATCCATACAGAGAATAGTGAGCTCACACATTATCAATCAATTCAAGTCACTGCGTCATTTTGGGTCAGAGGTGTCAATAAACGAAACGGAAACGCGACAATTTTTTGACGCGGTAGTGGCGTAGGTATCTAACGATTTAAATCTTTGCCTCTGTCATCATTTTCATGATAGCCGTCACTGGGGCCGTTATGTGCTGTCACCACTTTTATAGGAAACAGTAGCTTAGGTAGGTAATAGGTGATGTAGGAAAGGTACCTTCATCAATAAATAATAAATTTCAGATAAACCAACGACGTGTTTTTTATATCTTTTTTCATTCTCGCTCGGCTTGTCAGCTAAATCTGACGCCTACTGTTGTCGGCCTTCTTAATTCGTATTATAATGTTATGACATTACTTATCTTATAATTACCAAAAAGGTCGAATGCCATGCACTGGTGCACCACACAGATCATAATCTCTGTTACGAAAAATAAACAAGATTACCACGAACAATATACGATTCTTAGTTTAGCTACTCTTTCAAAGTTTTGACTATCTGTTATGTTTTAATTTGTAATTCAACAACGTTTGAATCTAATTTCCAACACTGTTATAATTTTAACTGATATCTTCCAGCTGAAAAACATCAAAAAGCAATCATAATCAACTATGAATGTGCACCCCTCTAATGCGCTAGCGCTGACTTCAAGCAATTTGTTTGAAAAATGCGGGCATCCAGGTAAAATTAATATATCTCGGAGACTGTTCCAAGTGCTACATATCAAGGGAATTAGCCATTTGTTCTAACATCTGAAACTTTGCGATGACAGTCGCAAATAGTTCTGATGGCATTCATCCTATTTCTTAGTTCAGTGCCCTTTGACAATGATACTATAAATCTTTTAAAACATTACACGGGTAAAGGCGATCTTTCAAAAAAAAGTGGGCGCGACGGTTTAACTCATGTTTATGAGTATTTATGTATCTAGTCTACGTGCAAATGGAGATAGATAGATAAAATATTTATCCAGTGCACACAAAAAACATAGCACAACACACAGAAGCACAATTAAATGATAACAAATTACATTCTCTATTATAAAAACAAGGTGCCAATAGGTACACAAAAACATACTCGTATAGTGACACTATGACATACTTCAAATCAAATAACGAATATACAAGGGGCGGTGTGCGTCTCAAAGTTGCACCAAGTGTGAGTCGAGCTCAGCATGTGCCAGGCAAATATACCTGACGCTGATATTCGGCTGGATCCCTGCAGTGACATTCGGACAGAGAGAAGACGAGATAAATTATCATAAACTACTCTCGTGGTGAGATCGTCAATCGTAGCAGGGTATTTCAACACATGCACGTTTCATTATTGTGATAATAAAAAGCCATGATCAATCCACTGCTGAAGATATTCGTCTCATCTATATCGCCTGCCTGCCTGTAGCTTGCCTGTTATATCAATTTCATCTTGATCTTTCCCGCAATGCTTTCACTGCATAATATGTACAGCTAACTGCAGGTGAATAAAGTAGACCCTTCACTACATCTTCAGCCGGTCTGTTCTGTAAAGTTCTCACCGTGAAAACTTAGGTCTTACTTAACTTAGGCCTTAGCTGCTGTGCTTAGCACCTGATGCTAGGTTCAAGTTTATGCACTTAAGTTTTCACAATTCGATTTTTGCAGAATTGTTCGGCGGATACCCTGCATGCCGTAAATAACTAGCGGAGGATGCTGTTCCACCATCTTTTCTTGCTCTCATTTTACTTTGTCCAACATCCTTCTGGAAAACCTATGAAAACGTAATGCAACCGAATCACATTCATGATAAAATCCGGTACGTACAGACGCCAGCACATCAACCTACCCGAAACTGTCAGATTTTCCCAATCAATTTTAAACCTTATGCTTTAGCAATAAAGTTGAAATTTGATTAAAGAAATTTGACAGATTGTAGTAGGTTGATGTGCTGGCGTCTGTACCTAATTCTTAAATTAACAGTCGGTCGTGAAAGAATCCTTCCACGTCGCACAAAGAGTAGAAAGAAAATCAAATGTCATTCCAGAGATAATTTAACTTGAGCGCGCCAAGAGCTGAGTTCAAGCAATTTGTAAGAAAAATGCAGGCTTCCAGGTGAAAGTAATGTATCTTTGTGAGAAACTGTTCCATTCGTTACATCTCTGAGGAAATTAACGATTCTTTTAAACTAACCTTACATAAATTACAGTAATAGGTCTGTCCTTAGATGAGTGGTACTTTTAGAAGTTACCATGAATCGCCCATGTCAACAGAATCATCGTTTAGTGCTGGGTACAGCGGTGCTATTCTGTAAAAATATCACCGTGATAACTTATGTGAAGTGAGCTTAAAGTGACCTGTCATTCCACCTGATGCTAGGGATTGACACTATTGAAAACTCACTTTAAACTCACTTCACCTAAGTTTTCACGGTGAGATTTTTACAGAATAGCATTACCTACTGGTCTCTGTAACCTGCAAACTTATCATCATTATCCACAGCTCGACTACAACCAATGCTGGGCACAGGGCTCTCTTTATGCCAATTCCCACGCTGTAGCTGCTAGCCTTATCCAGGTTTTGCCCGCGATGGCATCAATGTCGTCTGCCCAACTCGCTGCCAGACGACCGACGTCTCGTCTTCCAGTCTTTGGACGCCACTCTCTGTTTCCCAAATTAGCAATTTACCATACTTTAAAATGTACCTATTTTTCTCAATACAGCTGGCTAAATCAATCTGCAGATCAATTTGCGTGACAACAAGTAATATTAAGAGCAATGTTGTTCGTCAAAAAAATGTTCAAATCAAAATATTTTATTTCTCATAAACCTAAATGGGCACTTATGTAACGTGACAATTTACGGTTTTAAGATTACTCTTTTAAAAATAATTGAGGACAGTGTAGGCCTGTAAACAAGTAGGTACTTGTTTACAGGCTGCAGGTGTGTGCTTTTGTTGCTGACCGTACGTTCAGCTACAAAAGTCCATTAACACTGTCAAGTTTACACATCATCAAAATTGACACAAAATGTTTCGATAAACTGCTTTTCAAAATTTTGTATAATAGCTAAAAGTTATTATTGTTTAAAATTTACTTCTGTTCCGATTTTATTTTTTTTATTTTGCTTCATAATTAAGATTTATAAAACTAAAGTGTTAATCGACTTTTGACGCTGACTGTACCAGGTACTTAATAAATATGCTTAAGTTTCAGCGGAATTCTAGTGAGTAGATTCTTAAAAACGTCAGTACTCAAGATTTTTTGTAATCAATATAGAGCAAAAAAAAAATTGAGCAAGCATTCGAATCGTCGAGTTGTACAGTGATTCATAAATGAACAAAAACACGACTAAAAAGAACAACTAACATAATAATAAATGTACATGTATATTACATTAATAACGGTCACAATTCGCACCCAATATAAAAATAATTTAAAGCGACCATCATTTTTTTACGAGTTACATAAAATAAATTAACACTTTAAGTTTTTACTGTGAGTCCATTTTTAATTTGGTTAGTGAATTTTACTTTTGCTTTCATGATTATTAATTTCGTGTCAATTTGGTTCTGCCTGCGGTCTGTATCCTGTTACGAAATTTCGTAAAATGAGAAACATTTTAATATGATTTTACCATAATTTGGTGCATATTTCATTATCATAGCGCGCTATTTGGGTCATATTTTAATAACATGTTTTACACAGAGTCATTTTAATCTCGTAGGCAATAACTTGCTACGGCACCCTCTACGAATACTTTTCGTAGACAGCGCGTAGCAAAGAATCGTAGTCAAGTGCCAGGGACTTCACACATTTTGTAACACTTTCTTATGTAATAAAGATTATTTCTTGTTGATTTTTATGTCTTGAACTACATAAGGCTACAGTGCGGCCGACGTCAGTATAATACAAACGAATACGTGTTTTGCGAATTTGATCTTTGTCGGTTACTAGAATTGTAGCACTGACTGAGGTGTCAGAAACGCATTCTCTCGACGGCCGGACTATAAGTGAGTTTTCTAGTTAAAACTCAAAGTAAGCATCATCTGTGCCATTACAATAGTAAATGAAAATATCGGTTTAGTCAGTTTATCAGTTATTTAGTTTTAAATATCATCATCATTCCAGCCGAAAGACGTCCACTGCTGGACTTAGTGTACGGCCTGAGTGAAAAAGGGTCCAGCGGAGCGTTCAGCGTTGCGTGCAAGCGGCGAAGGAGCGTTCGCCCAGTGGCCTTAGTGCACGGTTAGCGTTCGAGTGAGCTGGTCACATTTTTCCTCAAGTCGGAGAAACAACAGTTCATCACTGATTGCGAGAAACATACGCCAACAATTTTCTGACTATTTTTGGGATAATAGAATTACTAATGTTTAAAATTTTATAACGTACAACCAATAAATAGGTTACTAAAACAATTATTTACCTTCAATTCCTAGTTTTACTGCTAATTCCTTCCACACTTTCTGTTTAATTATTCTATTTTTATATAGGGCATGAGTTGTTGCCCATAATTCTGGTTTAAGTTCAATTTCTGTAATAATGTCTTCGAACGACATGGCGCGCACGCTTTCGTCGCCGCTGCAAACACAAACTGGTTTGAACTCGCACGCGACGCGCCGCTCGACGCAAACAAGAACGCTGCTGCTCCCGCTCCGCTCGGCCGCCACTCAGGACACCTACGTGTTAATGCATCTGTTTGACACAAACGCCGCACGCCCCGCCCCGCTGGACGCTCGATTTAAGCGGGCACTCAGGCCGTACACTTAGGCCAAACACCGCCACTTTGGACCGGTTCTGTGCTGTCAGCGGCTTCTTGCGGCCTTCACCAGGTCATCGGTCCACCTTATGGGACCTGAAGTACAAAATATAATTTAAATTTTTACATACACCTTATTATTGTCCCGTCATCGTCTTTGCCAACATTTTGAATGAAAATGACAGTTCGATAAGGTGACATTTGTGTCAGCTATATGAGAAAACAATTTGTTTGAAAACTCCTTCACATAATCGCAGCTCCTTGCAAAAAATAAAAGCTATATCACAGATGAAAAATTACTAATGGGTACCATCATTTATCTGGAACGAAGCGAGAATTTCCCGTTTAAACCATTAGAATTTTCTTTTAATCCTCCTAACAAACCAGCAGTCGAATCAAATTAGCATAATAACAGGAAATATCCATCAGCGTTCCAACGTAAAGCAAAACATTAGATGCATCCATCCATTTCGAACTAGTACAGACGCCAGCACATCAAGCTACCCGAAACTGTCAAATTTTCCCAATCAACTTTGAACCTTATGCTTTAGCGATAAAGTTGAAAATCTATTAAAGAAATTTGACAGATTGTAGTAGCTTGATGTGCTGCACTGTGACTGGCGTCTGTACCTACGATAGAGTTATTGTTGCTACACGCAATATTTGAATAGCTATGAGAGCAATACAGGCACTGTTACGGTTGGACTTCAGGAGTATTTTCCTCACTAGTTTCACCAATTAAAAAGCATACTTGAGTTTTGTGTGAGGATTTGTAATACGGACTTTAGTATAAACTCTATAGTAATAAAGTTACTCCTAACCAACCACAGCAGTATGGCCCAGTGGAAACGATCACGATTTACGAGTCTTAGGTCGTAGGTTCGAACCAAGACAGGCTCTTAGTAAATTATTTCATCACCACTGTGCACTGCTTTCAAAACTGTGAAGGTACAGGTACATCGTGAGGAAACCGGCATGTCTTAGATCCAAAACTGCGAAGACTTGTGACATCCATCAACCGACACTAGGGCCGCGTGGTGGATTACGGCCCACTCCCTCTCGCCGAGAGGAGGCCTGTATCTCAGCAGTGGGAACATTATAGCTGATTATGCTAGTTATGCCTTACTAGCTGGTTAAGGAACTTTTTGACTGGGAGATCTTAGAAATTTAATGTGACCGATGGAAAGTGCCTGGTTGTGGTTAGGTTGGTGAGTGGAAAACCTTTCTATCCTAACTAATATTATAAATGCGAAAGTAAGTTTTTTTGTTTGTTACGCTTTCACGCCAAACCGGTTGAACGGATTTGGATGAAATTTGGCACTTGACTTGAGTAGACGATGACCTGGTGAAGGACATAGGCTACTTTTCATATCGCAGACGAAGTTGCGGGCAACAGCTAGTCAATAATAATGGGCTTCGTATATTAGTCTACAGATTGCGTTTTTCGAAAATGAATATCAATCAAGATTTTTATTATAACTGTACGACCCTACATATTTTTAGCCAGATATTTTTATTATTGACTTTATAAATTTAATGTTAGACACACCCGGTTCCAAGGCTTCACGTTGTAAGAGATACGTTCAGCAGATTGCATCTCCCTATTTATTTGAATGCATAAAAATCCGCTCTTTCTACCCTACCCACTAGCTTTCGGTAGACAATTTTAGATGCATCCCAAATCGAGTTTGCTCTTTGAAATATTTGTTGACTTTGAAGCAATGAATTGCTGGATGCATTGTTTTGAATTCGTTTTAAGAAACGTGTCGGGAATATGTTAGGTTGGATGAAGTGTGAAGGGAAAACAGATGCTTGGAAAAATTTTATTTCGAGGTCGAAAATAAGTACTGTAGGTAACTTTCACTGAAGAGAGGCCTCTGTCCCAGCAGTGGGAACATTATAGGCTCAATATGCTATGTTATGCTAACTCTATCGAGATTTCTCATTCACTATTCTACTTAATTTCATTCAACCTATACTTAGAATAACTAAGAAAAAACAAATAGATGATTTACAATGCTAAACCCTCTTCCATTTTTTAATTCAAAGGCAAAATCCCGTTTGCAAAGGTTAATTTAAATATTATCTCCGCAGTATTATCATACTTTGGAAGGTAAGAGAATACTAGTTTGTGCAAAAGCTGTACAGGTCGGTGAACGACAATGCAGAAGACAGGTAATTAGGGTGACGAAGAAACTCGGCTTGGCCCGAGGCACAGAACTCCAAACTTTACAATGTGCTAAGCGGCGCGGCAAGATAACGCGTGGACAGCCGCCGCCATTTTGGATTACGGATTTTTGAAAAGAGAATTTTTCGGCTTTTTTCGGGAGTTTTTTATGAGACCATTTATTTTGTGAAACACAATTTGATGACGTTGTTCTGTTCAAAGTAATTTAATTGGTTATATGCTTGTTTTCTTTTTCAATCTGAACGACGATTCCCGTAATTACGGGAATCACCCTGGTAATTACGGGGGCCCGGTTGATGGCAATAGACACGCGTATGATACTTAACTCTCTGACTAAAATATAACCGGCGTATTGTGGCAGTAAGCTTCATCTACACATCGTGAATAACGTAAATATGTTATTCTCTTACTTTCGACCAATTGTCATTATTATATTAAAAGCCTGTAATGTCCCACTGCTCTCAAAACAGTGAAGGAAAATATCGTGAGGAAACCACCATGTCCTAGAAGCAAAAATTCGAAGACATGTGACGCCTACCAACCGCACTGGGCCCGCGTGGTGGATTACGACCCACTTCCTCTCATCGAGAGGAGAACTGTGTCCCAGCAGTGGGAACATTATAGGCTGATTATAATGAATGTACCACTACAGGGCATAGGCATTTCTCTTCTTTCCACTTCTCTTTATTGAGTATTGTAGTGGTGTGGACTGTATGATGGTTCGATGTTCAGATATAAAACACTTTTTCCTCAGTGTTCCAGTTTATTCTTCTAGTTGATCACTTCAGACGAACAAACGAACTACCATTACACCGGGAATAGCGCCCTTTTATATGTCCGGCTACGTGGGTGCAAGTAGTGGGAATACTAAACAATGCAAATTTGAAGCCCACCAATTAAACTATTTTGTTCGCGTCCGGCCTCCGATAGGTTCCGACTTGTTTCGAGCTGTCGGGGCAAGACTCTGCAACCAATCACAATGGTTTTTAAATAATACTTATATTTCTACAATAATACGAATAATTTGTAATGTGGGGGCCTCGGCCCGTTATAAGCATACTTTGGTCATCTAGGGGATCCCACACCCCCAAAAACCCCTTTGTTTTTCCCTTTGATTTCCACTCTGAGTTTTTGTTGCCCCTTAATTCCAGAGAGAATAGGCCTAATGTAGCTTAATTGACCTAAGTGGCCCAATTATTATTAAACTACCTATAAAGGGTACCTGCCCCATACAGTTCGCATGTTCCACCACTTCCTTGGAAGCTATTCATTACAGAGAAACGCTTTTAGAATTTCAATAGGCAGACGTTTAACACAGAGATATGATCTAACGGCTATAGATCGACGATAGTATTGTGTATTACCCCCGACCCAGTTCACACCAGTTGGTACTAGGGTTATTCACATCAAGAGCTACGAAATATTATGGAATAGAGTTGGTAAGATTTATGCCATAAGAATACCTAGGCTGATGTTTGGCTATAAGGGTAGGAGAAGACCAAAGAAACGATGGATGGACTGTGTGGAAGATGATAATTATGGTTAGAAAGGGTGAATTCTATGATAACGACTACATTAGAGCCAGGAATTAGAGATAATTTTCAAGTTATATAACAACAAACCGAATGTATAATGCAACTTAACAAAGTTCAAATTCGATTGCAACCAAAAACTTATTAGGACCTTTTTGTTACGAATGGTCACTCAAAATTCAACTTTGAGCACATTTAATTAAAGTGCATTTCACTGTAGGCCGATTCTCACTGTACTTGAAAATCGGTCAAATTCGAGGCGCAATCTCATCTCAGCGACAATCAATGTCAAAACCTTGTCAAAAATGTAGGGAAATTAGAGCTATTTTTGGCAGATTGAGACTGAGATCACTGTGAATGTTCTTAAAATTACGGGAATTGCCCCCCTGATTACTTAATCAATGGAATGTAATTATCTGATACTAGCAGCGGCCCGTGGTTTCACCCGCATAAGTGTCGATCCCGTGGTAATATTGGGATAAAAATTATCCTATGTCCTTTCCCGGGACTCAAACTATCTCTATACCAAATTTCATTGAAATCGGTTCAGCGGTTTAAGCGTGAAGAGGGAGAAAAGGTAACAGACAGAAAGACACACGTTCGCATTTATAATATTAAGTATGGAAGTCTGGATTATGAATAGTGGTTTAATAGAGATGTTTAAAACAAAAAGACATATTCTGCTGACCAGAAATTGAGTTAAGAGCAAGAGAGTGTGGATGATGAGTGTAGAATAAGGTTTTTATCGGCTTAAAACACAGTAGGTCCTTTTACCTTAGCTAAATACTCTTACTAACGAGAAGGTAGACACTTATAGTTCGACTCACGACTTACAGTCAATGGATTGTTTTTCATTTTGTTACCAAAGTAAAATGAATCATTTAAGAGGCTGTAAAATATGATAATTTAATAATTTTATCACAATATCATCAACAATCACTTACTTTACACAATTATAACATTTTTAAGAAGAAGATTTTTAAATCATATTAATATAATTAAATTAATTTAAATAACAATAATTAAATTAATTTAAATTCCAATAATACAAAATAATTCAAGCTACTTAGGATTATCTTACATTTTGTAAACAGATATCCATGAAGATTTATCTCTCGAGAAATAAGGGTATCAGAAATTACCAAATAGGTACATTAATTTGTTACACCTACATATTATTATACAAAAATATTTTATACAACTTTTTAAAGGGATTTGACAAAAAATTGAACTCGGTTCAAGAGAAAAAGAAAGAAAATACGTTTATTTGCGGTAAACATGACACAGAGAAAGAACAAAACACAAAAAAAACAAGTATGGAGAAAATATGCGCCACATATTTACCAATACGCAAAAAGGCCATCGCTCGGTATAATGTTACGACCCTATACGAGACAGCCCAGCGTTGGTGTTCAGCGACAGCCGGCGTTGATATGATGACGGCAACCGGAGCAGCATACGATTAAATAAAAATAAGAACACAACGCATACTCTTTCAGTTATACCTACTCTCTCCATAATTTCCTAGCTCCAAAATTCTCTGAAGCAGTCCAGAACACACGTCGTTACATTCGTGAAAATGTCGGACGTCGCTCCCACACGTGCCGACACGCCGCACTACATTCACCTGACCGGTGTCATGAGAGTGAGCTCTATGGATTGTAGGGATGCCTATTGTCTGACGAAAGGGGGTAGGTTGAAGATAGCTCTTGCAATATAGTATGTGTTGTTAGCCATTGATGTATATTTTATACATCAAAGTTGTTAGCCTCTGAAATGTCAGCCTAATGTTATCATCACCTGCCTAGCCTTTTCCCAACTATACTATCAAAGTACGTAAATTAAATCAAATGTACGTATTCAAATGTCAGTAAAAATTCAGTTGATTCTGTTTTGCCAGGAGCGTGGGTACTGTAAAGGTTGTCCGATAAAGTCGACCTTATTAATGCAGGCTGGCAATAAATTAGCTCTGGTCGTATTCGAACAGTCAAATCAAGTTTAGAACGCGGTGTCAAATATTTTGTATTCGATTTTTTTTGTTTAGAATAAAACAGTGATAAATGTAAAGACGTTCAGTAAAAATAAACGTGAAGAAATCGTAACGTTGTTTGTTTTCTTAGAAGAGCTCATCAAATCCTCACAGTGCCTAAGTACTTTCATCGTTGCAGTAGGTATAATTAGTAAGGGGATCGAGGGGGGGGGGGTGAATGGGGGCTCAAGGGTTCAGACCGGAATAAATCGTTGCAAAGACATTGTGTAATTCCCTAAAAGCTTCAATAACAATGTCAACATTCTTATCCCTTTGTGTATATTATCACATAATATATTATTATTTTCAGTGTATTCTTTTAAAAACATTAACAGTTAATTATTCTCTTAATGTAATATACCGTGGTACGAGGTTACAAAGAAAAATATTACAGAGGTTGTACCCCACTTTGTGTTGTACCGGATGTGAGGCAACTGGAAATGGTAGGGTAGGAAGTGACGCACGTACGCACCCAGCCGTTATGGCGTTGCCGTATCTAGGTTAAGAATGAACCTTTTTAGAGAATTTAAATTATTCAAGGTAAAAAGGGCTATCTAGGCATTTGTAAACTAGTTTTTATGCAATTTGCAATAATTTTGGGTTAGTCAATGGCTGAGGTATTAGTTCTGGACAACATTTTGTAAGAATTTGATATTTTCACGAAAATATTCTACGTAACGGTGGACACTCAAAGAGGAATGGATTTATTCATTCCATTTTTATTTACTACATAACTGGAGAAATGTGTGTGTATTAGGTACATTAAATTTCTGCCCTACCTTCGGGGGAAACAGGCGTGATGTTATGTTTGTTATTCAAGAATATCAGAAATAACAATCATTATGTACAGACGCCAGCACATCAAGCTACTACAATCTGTCAAATTTCTTTAATAGACTTTCAACTTTATTGCTAAAAAATAAGGTTCAAAGTTTATTGGGAAAATTTGACAGTTTCAGGTAGCTTGATGTGCTGGCGTCTGTACCTTTCAACAGAATTAACATAATTATTGACGGTTTGATACCTTTTCAGACCAATTTACTAATCCTCATTTATTCAGACGATGAATAAAACGTTATCATAATACAATTTATTATTCCGCTGTCATTTCGAAGCTTTGGATCTTAAAGGCAATGCCTTCAAAGCATAAGGACTGAGGCACACCAATTTCAATTCATTAGTTTAATTAACTCATAAGTGGCTTTATGTTTTTTTTATCTTAATAAATAAATAAATATTAATATTATTTACAAAAAAAAAAGGACATAATAACGCAACTCTTAGCCCAGCGGGGGAATTGCGAAACACATTATCAATCGGAATCGGTTTCATTTTGACAGTTCAACAACATTCATTGCGTTATTTACGTGTTGAGCACATGTTGAGCACACAAATTTTTCGAACTTATGAAGCAATGGATTAGCAATTTGCTTCAAAATGATTCAGATTCCGATTGATAGTGTGTTACGTAATTAGGGTGCAGGTTCGCACGGGCGCGTTTTCCCCGCGGCGATTTTTTTTCGCGCACTATCAAACTTATCAACGCACTGCTGAGCGCCGAAAGTTGAAAATCCAACGGTGTGTTTTTTGTCACGCTGGAATGCGCTCTGTTGGATTCTCAATGCTCGGCTCAACACCGAAAGTTGAAAATCCAGTGCGCGATAAAATCCCGCCGCGATATTTTTACGTCCGTGCGAACGTGGACTTAGGCTTCACGGTCTCGAGTGATGCATCATCTGCTTAGCCTTTTCCCAACTATGTTGGGGTCGGCTTCCAGTCTAACCGGAATATCACTATTTTACATGGAGCGACTGCCTATCTGACCTCCACAACCCATTTATTGGGTGATACGATACCCCTTGGTAAGACTGGTTTAACTTTCGAGCTTCTGACTACTTATAACGACTGTCAAAGATCCACGAATGACAGCTGGGACCAACGGCTTAACGTGCTTTCCGAGGCACGGAGGGGTCGCGGCATGTAAATATGGTCACCCATCCACATACCAACAGCGGCAAGCGTAGCTTTACCTGATCGATCGACCTGTGCGGCTGTTATTATTTAGCCACGGGCCCCTCGGTCTCGAGCGATGCCACTTGCAAAAACCGACAGTCGCGCGCGTCATGTCGCGTCGCGGTATCTCGTGGCATGCTCTAAACAACTTATTTAATTGGTTTTCTCCGCAGTCGCTGTCGCAAGACGCGTGTCGCTTGAGCTTGTAGCTCGTGGCCACGAGATTAGCGATTCATAGTTGTAGTCTTTCTCTCATTTTGACTAAGGCTCTTGTATCCATGATTTATTTACATATACCTACTATGAATATAAATAAATATCTGATGGACACATTCGTTTAGGAAAAATTTAGTATCTGGAAGATCTTGAGAAACGAGGCATGATATTCTTGTGACGCAAATTGAGATTCCTCCTACCAGGCAGTTCATATTGTCTGGCAGCCCTCACTTTTGTTAGATTGGCTCACACATTGAAATGACAGACCCAGTCCCTAGGTTGCAGTGTAGGTATGTAGATATTTAATCTAGCCTTATACATATTTCGTCGAAACCAATTAGGTATCTAACTACTGAACCAAGATCCTTCTACTGAAAGAAAACAAGAAATAAATAACGGACTATTCCGTAGTTCTTAGTACCAATAACTTTAGCATAATCAGCCAATAACGTTCCCACTGCTGGGACACAGGCCTCCTCTCTGTGAGAGGGAGTGGACCGTAATCCACTACGCGGGCCCAGTGCGGGTTGGTAGATGTCACATGTCTTCAAATTTTTGGTTCTAGGACATGCCGGTTTCCTCACGATGTTTTCCTTCACCGTTTTTAGAGCAGTGGTAATGAAATAAATAACACAAATGAAAGCGCCTGTCTGGTTTCGAGCCTACGACCTACAACTCGTAAGTCGCGGCCGTTACCACTGGGCCACATCTACTCCAATAACTTTACTTACCTATAAAATATCATTTATTTGCAATTATTGCCAAAAATGAGAAACTTTACGTAGGCAACCATCTGGTAAAATCGACACGCAATTGAAGCAAAAATACTGACAGTTCAAAAATACACAACAGTTTCAACAGTCGAAAAAATACTGAGTGTATCCAAACCCTAAAACGAAAGTGTTCGAAACTCGCTTAAAAATATGATTTATTTTCGTTATTCAAAATGATTCATCAACTTTTCATTTCGATTCAAATGAATGAGAAGTTGTAAGTCATTCTAGTTAAATGACTTATGATTAACGATACTAGACCACCAGTTTATTTTGACTCGTGGCGAAATTGGGAACTAATATAAAAATATACTGGACTAAAAACTTTGTTAAATTATTTCTTAGTCAGCAGCGCCACCATTAAATCTCAAGATACATTGGACGTATCTGTATTCAATTGTTTAAGAAAGTGTCACAAAATACAACTCTTGTCTCGTACCTTAGACACACCTAGGTTTCTATCTTACTTATAAAATACTAAGAATGAAAGCTACGTAAAAATATATTATGTCATCTAACTCGTTGTTGGATTATGTTGATTAAGTGCTTTCAAATACCCATAGTGACGATGACTGCGTATGTGTGTGTGTTAGATACACAGATAACCTCCGTCAGACACTACAGTGGGGTAATTTCGTAACACACTATCAGTAGCAATGGGTTTCATTTTGACAGTTCAACAACATTCATTGCGTAATTTAATTTGTTGAGCAGACACATTTTTCGTACATATGAAGCAATGGATTAGCAATATCCTTCAAAATGATTCAGATTGAGAGTGATAGTGCGTTACACAATTAGGGTGCAGTTTAGAGTGCGGCCGACGACAGAAAGCATTCTTGACATCTGTACGTTTCATAGAAACAAATACGTGTTTTACGAATTTGATCTTTATTAGGTATTAGAATTGTCGCACTAACAGGTGTCAGAAATAAATTCTTGACGGCCAGACTGTAGTAGAGTGCGCGCAAAATGATCCTGCGCAAGGCCGAAATCAAAAATAGGGATTTGCCGCCATCTGGACGTTTATATCAGGTGTCAAGAGACTGTGTTGTGTTCCGTGTTTTCTAAAGTAAATAATTGCCATCATTATGCCGAAAGTGATTAAAAGTGCTAGCAGGGATATAATCTTGAAGTCAAACGTCGAGCGCAGACTTATCTTGCGCTATACAATATTACACGCATCTTTAACAAAATCCGAAAAACATGTCTTGTAGTGAAGTTACGTCACTTTACAACAAAGCAACTCAACATAAACGACAGACAAAGTTAGCAAACGTTCCATAAAATTATGACTTAGCCCGTACAGTCTTACCGACAACCAATACTCATCTTTATAAACACAAAAACAAAGACCAAATTTCAAATTCTCCACAAATCACTTTAACAGGGCTCCCACCTTTAGTTTTACCACCATAGTGCGTACATCAAAAATTCAAGACGACGGTGAAAGCTTCGACACTTTGTGAAACCGTTATTCAGACCCTAGGAATTATTAATAAGCCTAGCACATCATTGAACGTCGTTTGTTCTTTGTTTTTGAACATTTTTTCTAGTTTCACAGTCGGTTAATGATAATAGTTACTCGTATATGAAGTCTTGGGTAAAAAGCTTTTTTTTGTGGGGTAACAGATGTACCTGTCTGAAAATTCATGGTTAAAGTTTAATTAGAAAATGTGCTAAAATGTTGAGAAGAAATGAGTTTCCTTTTTTCAAGTTTGACAAGAAATTGGTTTCTAAATGTTTCTTTTACTTTTCACAGGACAAATTGGTTTTTAGCATTCCATTTTCATAAAGAAATACAGGGTCAAATCAAATTAGCTAGCGAAACTCCGCAGACGTGATGGTTATCAATATCCAAAACCATTATCGAACCCATTATCACGTCTGCAGAGTTTCGCTAACAAATTTAATTTGACCCAGTAGGCAGTATAGATAAATGATGCCTACTTCTATCCATAATTTTAAATCTTCTTTAGATAATATGTGGATCAATATACAATTAAGTCTCTGAAACAAAACTATGTAGACACTAATAACATTAAAAACGATTAATCCGTTAACAAAACTATGTAGACACTAATAACATTAAAAACATTAATCCGTTAACAATTTCGCAGCGCAAAATAATCAGTATTAATCAGATTAGAGATAATGAATATTGAAAACGCAACTGGCACTGCAGGTAGGCACAAAATAAATAGTTACAGAAGGTCGGCTCCATACAGCGAGCGAAAACGTACGTACACACGCGCTCGACACGCTTCACGCGTTCTAGACACGCTTCACACGCGCTAGATCGCTTCACGTACAGTAAGTGCAAACGCACTCGCGACTGGCAGTGGTATTTAGCAAAGATACACTGTGATCGGCGTACATAAGCGTTTACATGTGCGTGCGAACATTTACGCTCGTTGTATGAAGCCAAAGGTATTTAATTACACTTACGGAAGACGGGACAAAGTGAATAACATAGTAATCTACTCGCAATTACCAGTTGGGCGAACCTCGCTCAGCCTAGTTCTATATATCGCGTCATACGCTCTACATGAGAGGTCGCATTGTGTGCTAAAACAAAATAACAATATGCCGATAGCATATATATTATAGCATTGTCGTATCGCAAATTTCGTGGTGATAAAGCGACTGGACCTTACTACGTTTTATTTTCGTCAGTATATTGTAATTTACCCAGCCATCATCATTTCAGCCGAAAGACGTCCATTGTTGGACATAGGCCTCCCCCAAGCACCTCCACTTCAACCGGTTTTGTGCTTCTCGCATCCACGGGTTCCTGAGGCCTTCACAAGGTCGTCGGTCCACCTGTCTGTTCAAGACGAAACCCTTTGACCAGTGCGTGTTGCCAGTGATGACCTATGGCACTGAAAGGCTCACAGGCCCGTATTAGAAGGCATCCAAAGGGTTCAAAGTTTCCATGCGTGTTCTAAATCAGAAATGAAGAGATCCGCAGGAGAACCAAAGTAACCGACATAGCCCGAAAAATTGCCAAACTTAAGTGGCAGTGGACAGGGCACATTGCTCGCAGAACAGATGGCCAATGGGGCCGAAAGGTTCTGGAGTGGCGACCGCGTACCGCGAGACGTGTCGTTGGAAGGCCACCCCACAAGGTGGACCGACGACCTTGTGAAGGCTGCAGGATTTACCCAGTATTTAGAAAAAATAAATAATTTTCTTAGACAAACTATCTGACGGTTGGTAATCGAAGGTTGGTGTTGGTGAAAGTGTATTGTGTCAAATTTGTCTATTATGTAATTTTGTTATATTACGCTAGATGGCGGTGCTTGGGGGAGGCCTATGTCCAGCTGTGGACGTCTTTCGGCCAAAATGACGATTATGATGACGCTATATGGCGTCACTGAGCCATGGGATCTCACTTTTTCTATGACATTTCTTCTGATAGCCTCTATATGTATAGAATTTGAAATCTCTTTCTATGGAGCAGACCTTCTGTACCTACTATTCTGTAGGTATCCCAGGTGATAAACAAATGAGCTACGATTTATTTGTATCATTCGTTTATTGTGCAGTTATTTTAAATGATTATGTTCGAAATGAATGGGGTGAAGTTTCATTACTGGATGTAATTATTTCAATTGATTGATATCAGTTAACTTAGTATTTGTTAACGAGCAATATGAAAAGCAGTAGCGAGATATTTTCTGTAAATTATTAATTTTGAATGAAAATTTGTTTCCATTGTCGTATTATTATGAAGAGGTATACTTTGAAATTTTGAATATAAATCTAAGTAATTAGAAGTTCTAACATATTTGCTTAGGCGTATCAGCAATCTTATCAACTCAGCCTATCACAGTCCACTTCTAGACATACCTATGCCTCTCCCAGGCTACGCCACAACACCCTGCACTCCGCCTTCCGCATCCAGTCTGTCCCAGTCCCAGCCACCTTCGTAAGGTCATTTATCTAGCTGGTGGGCGTCCTACACTACGCTTGACGATATGCGATCTCCACTCCAGGACTCTACTGCTCCACCGGCCATCGGTCCTACGACAAACATGGCAAGCCCACTACCACTTTAGCTTGCTTACTCTGCAAACAATCTTACTAGAGTACCTATAATCCTAGTGCACCTAAGTCACAGCTTAAATACAAAGGAAAACAATAAAATACCAAAATTTTCACTCTTGTAAGTGATTGCAGAATAATTTTTCATTTTGAAAATATTTACTTTTCTAGAATTTTTCCTTCTACACAACGCGCAATCAATTTACTATTTTCATTTCAGATATTTGTTTAAAAATAATAAATTGCTACATTAAATCTAATTGTAGTCCATGAATCAGCCGACGACATTTTCTGAATTTATTCTCTACGTGCAACCTTTACAATAAAAATTAAACCTTTACAATAAAAATTAATAGAATTTTAAACGTTCCTACGAATATTTATTACTTTATGCGTAATTTTTTTTTATGGCGTAGATTAAATCTAACCTCTAATCATTCTCATTTTGCGCTCTTAAAATTATTATTGAACACTGTAATATAATGATTGCACCTCTTTTTTTTAACCTCAAAAAATTCCCATTTTGTGTTCCTAATAACACTAAATAGCCTCGTAACTACCACCAACTTGGCACCACTCGCAACTCACTAACTTCCAAACTCCGGACTGTTACTAAGAAATTCCTAATGGACAACCCAATAACACTGTCCGACCCGGGAATCGAACCCAGGACACCCCGCTTAGCAGTCGCGCTTGCAACCACGAGATCAACGGCGCAGTCTAGTACCAAAGACCTAATTCTAATACATAAAATATGATAAAATGACTATAATACAAGCACTTTGTATGTCATTTTAAGTGAATTTTTGATTATGAGGAATAAATAATTCTCGTTAAACCTAAATTCTATCGTTGACAATGAAATGACAATGAATTAATAACTGTATTTAACAAAAGATCGGCTTTCAGCCCTAACAAGTATTCAGCTTCAAATTACATCGTTGTACCGACGATAGCTTACAGTGCATTTTATTTGTCATGTATAATTTTGTAAACAAACACGGAAAGAAAACGACGAGTTTTCACATCAAAACAAATTATTTAATACAACTAGATATTCATGCCTAACTTGGCATTAATATCTAGATCTTTGTAAACAACGAATATGATAACTATAAATAACAATAAAAACCGCTTCAAATTAAATGACTATAGATACCTATAAACACAACTTTTCTTAAAATCGTAATTTCAGTTTGCTATTTATTTATTACTTTATTGTACAGACGCCAGCACATCGAGCTACTACAATCTGTCAAATTTCTTTAATAGATTTTCAACTTTATCGCTAAAGCATAAGGTTCAAAGTTGATTGGGAAAATTTGACAGTTTCGGGTAGCTTCATAGATATATGCATTTCTATGGGTAGCTTGATGTGCAGCTGGCGTCTGTACACCAAAAAACACACCCAGAAATAAATCAAACACTACATTTAAAAAGGCCGGCCTTATCGCTTTTTGCCATGCCATGTTTGTTTACAAAAAGGACGAGTAAAAAAAACACACTTTACTGAGACATCTGCCATAAATCCATCTAGAGTTGCACGATATTATAAGAGAAAGCTGTCACGTACTTCCTCGACGGGAAACTGATAAAATATCAGAAATATAGATAAATCATTGGTGTAAAAGAGCGTGTCAGGTGAAAAGTGAGTGAAGGGATAAAATATCAAAGTTTAGAGTTGACACGGAATAAATGAAGACGAATTACAGTGTGGTGACGTAGTTATCTCGATGATGAATATGATGCTAGAATAATATGATATGGTGCAACATTCTTTGGAGCCAGTTTTCATCAAATGCATTAGAGTTGACAATGATTGAATATGAAGTAAGAGCAGTGGTAGCCCATTTTTTTTTTTTATCGTGTGGAAATCCTCATGGATGTCCACCACCCTGGGGTGGGTGGAGTGGTCTGTCAGACTCTTACTGACTAAAACGTTGTCCTGCTGCTACCTTTAGCCGGGGTGCTGGAGTGCTTGCGCATTTCGTCACGCTCCCCTGGCCAGGTGTTGGCCCGCATGAATCCATGCGGACCTCGTTACCCTCAGCGGCCGCAAACGGCCACTATTCCTCTAGAGAGAGGCGCGCGCAGAACACGGCGCGCCACCGTCTCGGGCATTTCACTGTTCAGGCAACAAACTAAGAGCAGTGGTAGCCCAGCGGTATCGGCCCCGACTCACGAGCTGTATGTCGCGAGTTCAAACCCAGTCAGACATCATCATCTGCCTAGCCTTTTCCCAACTATGTTGGGGTCGGCTTCCAGTCTAACCGGATGCAGCTGAATACCAGTATTTACCCAGTATTTACCCAAACCCAGTCAGACACTTTATGTATTTAATTTCATTACCACTGCTCTCAAAACGGTGAAGGAAAACATCGTGAGGAAAATGGCATGACTTAGAACCAAAAATTCGAAGACATGTGACATCCACCAACCAGCATTCGGCCTTTTAGTGAATTATGGCCCACTGCCTCCCATAGAGAGGAAGCTTGTGTTCCAGCAGTGGGAACATTATAGGCTGATTATGAATATGATTCAGATATCATCACACTCTACATTATAGTATTTTTCAGAAAAGGTGCAAACTTCTCTGCCCATCAACTCTAACTTGCCCATTTATTTACTTTAGTTTTGAATCGAGCATCTTTTTAATTGCATCGTTCTAGAATCAATCATCACATGATTCTGAAACCCGTAACGTAGAAATTTTTAGAAGGTTATCAAAAAAAAAAAACAGCATTTTTTTTAATAACCCACGAAATAACAACGCCACCTGTGTTGAAATGATAAAGGTTAAAAATTTCAGAATCATCTACTGAATCCATCAACCATGTTTCACGTCGATGTCCCTGTCACCCTGATATAAGAATGTAGATTAGAAAAAAAATGCTTCTATTTACCTACGAAGAGAACGTGTCAAAATCAACACAAAAGCCAACAAACAAGCAACTTCCTTTTAACTAACAAAATGTTTACTTAAGTAGTGAAACACACGCTAATTTAATCTGACTTCAACTCGAGCAGTAACATTCCGCACAAAGCGTCTCAAGTTTGAATTGCAACAAAGAGTATTAAGTAAATGGAAAGCGCAAGACCTTTTGTTTTGTGTGTGAAGATCGCTCTTAGCCTTAAGACCGCCCATCGTGTCACCCTTTGTAAAATTTCTATATTTATATCTGTAATTTGTATGGTGTACATAATAGAGTATTCTATTCTTGTTTGGACTGTATCGTCGTTTTCTCCTCTGCCGATTGTTATTTCTCCTGATACTTTTTGTTTACATGTATGTTCCGAACAATCTATGCTAGATGTTACACCTGCCATGTTATGTCTCGGTACCATCCTAAGGTTGACTAGCACAAAATACCTCAGGCATTAAATCCACATTTTTAGCTTTTTTTATACTTTTACATAAAGTTTAATCAATAAATAAATAAAACGAAAGCATGGATGGACAGCAAAAGGTCGAAAGACTTTCCAAAGGTTTACCTTTACCTTTTTCGTTAATGGTGCTCAGGATTCACCAAACTGATTCGTTTTGATTAACAGGTGCAGAAGTAAAGCGTATGGCTGATATTGTATGATTTGCACACAATTATAGAATTAGGTTGTTGCATCCAAATTAAAAGGAAAAATGTTGCAGTGGAATTCAGTCTTACTGGAACTAGAATAGCAACGTCCAAATGTTAGTTAAATAACAAACACAGGCTATCTGTCCTCCGCCATACCTAAACCACTTTTATCCATCTCAGCACTCCATTTTTGTCCTACTCCATGGTTTAAAACTAGCACTTATTAATTTTAACCCTCGATGTTTTAAATTAAAACAAATAGGCAAGTTTTGAATGTCGCAAAGTATGCATGAAAACATGAACATAATATTTGCATGCTTGTCGAGTGTGATAATTTGCAAGCGGTAGAAAGGAGATGTTTCAAATTGGGCCAGGTCTATGTACAGTAGCTCAAAAAAAAAAAGAAAAATCCGTAGAATTCGGGAAAAATGCAGATAATTCAATTAAATGTATACTGTTGTGGGAGTGAAATGATATTTATCAATTATTTTTATCGACTTTCAATATGGCGTCTCACCGATTTAGTTACTCTGGGCTTAAAAACAATGACAGTAAACCATTGATCATAGAAAGAGACCTGTCAGCTGTCACAACAATGTCACTTTACTTCAGGAATTATCATGTCAAACGTCAATAATTATGTCAAACGTCAATCAAAATGACAGCTTACCGCCATGACGGGTTTTTGTTGTGTGTTACAATTTCAAGTGTAATTTCTTGTGTTTACCAGCAAACCAAGCCATTTTAAAATAATTGGACAGTTGAGAACTGTTTTAAATGAATTTCCCTATTTTTAACCGACTTCTAAAAAAGGAGGAGGTTCTCAATTCGAATGTTTGTATTTTTTTTTTTTTTAGGTTTGTTCGCGCATAACTCCGTCGCTTGCCAACCGATTTGAAAAATTCTTTTTTTGTTGGAAAGGGTATACTTTCCAAATGGTCCCATAGTCAACAAGTCGGGATCTGATGATGGGATCTTAGAGAAATCGAGGGCAACCCTCAAATTTTATAGGCTCACTTATTGTTTTTCGCATATTTTATGAAGGATCTTGTGTATTTGCGTATGGTTGTCACCATCTCAGGTAGCTGGGCTGATGATGGAATGGAAGGTACAACTCCTTAACAGTAAGAAGTTACTCGAACAGGCAAGGACTGTTTTAGTAAATTGTTTTGATGTTTGATAGGGCATTTGCCACATTTGTTCTCATGATCATCAAGTCATGACCTGATGCTGCAGTCAGGATAGTCTGCAGAGTGCCTAACTCCTCGACAACTAACAGCAGATATATCGTGTTTAGGCTCATTGAAAAGGGCTCGATGTGTGGATAAACGTACTGTTAATGAAGAACACGAGAGAGACCTGATGCTGAAGCCAGGAGCATCAGAAAAAGTACAAACCTTGAAATTACAGCACCGTAGTCGTTTTTGGGATCATTTTAAACGGGACTAAATTTTAAGTTCAATGCAATGTTGACATAAGTCTGGCCTGATGCTGCAGCCAGGATTATCAGCATCTAGTCTAATTAATGAATAAGGTATGCTTCAGAGGTGGTCCCATATAAATTTTATGAACTTTGCTTGGGTAGTTTTGGAATTAGCTTCAACAATACGTTTGTTTTCCACTTAGTTTATATTGATGATGTTTATCTTCCTTCCACTAATATTCACATAGCAAGTAGTGTTATCTATATGAATTTGTATTATGGGGTAGGTACAACTAAAAAGCGAAAAATAAAAACTTTTTTACAAAAAAAAACAACCGAATTCCAAAAAAAAACACTACAAAGTGAAAAATAACTTTAATTTCGGAAGTCGGTGTCAAAAAAACGAAAATGTGGAACCAACGACACCGACTTCCGAAATTAAAGTTATTTTTCACTTTGTAGTGTTTTTTTTTGGAAGTCGGTTGTTTTTTTTTGTAAAAAAGTTTTTATTAAGTATAGTGTACAAGGACCTGGCCCAGGCTCCATACATTTTGAAACATCTCCTTTCTTGTGACTGTATAAGTTTTTTACTTTGTGTGGAGTTCGCATGAAATAGTGAATTGCTGTAACTAATGTGTGTGACGTTTTTAAATCTGACACTTTTGAATTAATACTGGATATTTCTCCTGAAAGAGTTGTTTTGTCTAGAGTTGATATTGATTATTGATGGCTGGTAATCCTACTTCTTTCTTATATATTTTATATTAACGCGAAAGTTTGTGAGGATGGATGGACAACAATAACTTTATTATGATAATAGATGGCGCCAAGTGTCTATTGAACTTTGTCACATTATTTAACTCTGAGTATAAATACAAAAGTAAGTTTGTTTGTTACTCTTTCACGCAAAAACTACCGAACGGATTTTCATGAAACTTTACAGTAATGTAGCTTATAAATCAGAATAACACAAAGAATACTTTATATCCCGATATCCCCACGAGATCGACACTTATGCGGGTGAAACCGCGGAGCGCTGCTAGTATTATTATAAATTAAAGTCGCTTTTCGTATCTGTGTGACCACGTTGTTCTTCTAAACTTCACAATGGATTTTGATGCGGATTTTTATCCCGGAAGTGTATATTACACAATCAAACAAGAGATATTTCCAAAATTGTTTGACTACACCCGTTTTAATTAAAACCATTTGTCTGTCAAGTAAATTAACATTTACTGTTTTTGTTGGACGTTTGCGTAGGCTGCGGTTTCTCTGAGCCGATTACAGGGTATCGGGTCTTCACTTAGGTCAGGGTTTGACCCCATGATAAGACCCGCCATGAGAAGGGTTAATAAAACATTTGAATGGGATTTTAGAGATATTTTAGAGAACTATGCTACCCACAATGTTTTGGGAAGTCATGTGTTTTGGTGGCGGTGAAAAGGAGGTCAAAGTTGTAAAGTGGCCAATATTTATTAGGTACTCAAACGTCATCCAAAACCTTTTTCCTAATTATACATTGTTTTATCTACGGAAACTGCACGCAACCAATACTTAGGAAAGTGAAAACCATTTATTTTAGTGATATTTTTAATATAACAATTAGGTAGAACCGGGGTGCATTGAACAATGAATATAATTAAATTCTTAAAATTAAGAGTTAGTACCGATGCACTATTAGCACTACAACTTATTTTCACTTATTTGTCTCGGTACAACTACAAGCAGACGAGTGGGCGCGCAACACAAGGCGGGTGGGTGATGCAAATAGTGTGGCTCTGTGCAAATATTTGAGTACAACTTGAGCGCTACATCCGAATGTTATTTACCACTGCATCGAGCACTGACCGAGTATGAATGAAGAGACCAGAGACATTTATGTCAAAAAGAAGACAGTTTGTGCTTTGCGGTCTTCAAAAATTGACTGAAAAACTTTAATTAGAAGATTGAATGAAGAATTGAAACATAAGACCAGGCTTTTATGCCTTCGATTAATAAACAAATATGATGCAAAAAAAAACTTATGAACAGGCTGCATGGGCTAGATCTCTTTGCCTTCCCAAAAGGGAAAATGGAAAAAAAAAAAAGGAAGACGATCCTCCTTTTGACTGCATTGTTTATGTCTTGTATTTCTTTTTTTTTTTATTTTACAGTTGAATGCGAGGCTTTTGGCCGCTTTATATTGTTTATGTGTATTCTATAATGAGCGCCTTGTTTTTGCGGCATAAAAAATTTTCTTTCTTATTTTTATGTACCTATGGTTTGCAATACTGGAACCGCAAATGTGTAAAAAAACCCACAGTTCGCCAATTATGATTAGGTTCCACGTTACAAAGACGAGTCCATAACTGTGTCCAAATACAAACACCACGATGTTACCGAGAAATTCGAGTCGAAAAATCCCAATACCATAATAATATGTCGAGTTCTTGGTAACCAGTCCACTTTAGCCACCCAAACCCATAGTCCAACTTTTTATTTTTCCATATCCTGCTATAGTCCTACACCAACCGGGGGTTATCCTTGGGTGCACTTGCATAGTGCATACAGGGATAATCGTAGGTTGGTGCCGCATTTCATTAACATTTGCTAAGGAGCCTCTGCGAGTTAGCTTCGGCCCTCGTTCGCCTTCTAAAGAACCGGGACCACGGCCACGGGGTCCCGAGATATGTCAAAGAATCTTACAATAATATTATGTCGTATCTGTATCCATTTTACTATGTGTAGGTATATAAATAATAAAATAAATAAATAATACCTAACTAAAAATAAAATGAAAATATAAATAAATAAATAGAGAGCACACCTGCTTCTGACGTTATAAACGTGCTATAAATGTGATATTATATCCAGGTCATAAAATTTGATGTGGCATTTTTTTTGAGAACGCCATCTTGACTACTCTTTAGAGTGTTATACTGTAGCATTTTGATGTGCAGCACTTGGTCCACGATCCTTGTCACAGATGGAATAAAAACTTACCTACATTTTCACCTCACCAGCCCACAAAACCAATACGAGGATAAATAATTATTGGTAGATGAAAGTAATTCATTGATAAAGAAAAAAAAAAATGCGTTTGTTGGAATTGAAGCAGAAAAAATACACCTACTTAATTAGAAAGGTAAGTTAAGGCAAGGTTAGGTGGTGTAAGTATTTTTTTTTCTTAGTCGTCACTCACGTTCAGACCGGCGTGTACCACTGGTGGAGCACGGAGTATTTGCTGACACGGCGAGGTGTACCACCGGTGGCCACATCACACTATACTTTCAATATACTAAGAAATTTGTGCCGCTTTGAGAGCAAGTGTTGTACTTACCGTCCCCGCCTAGTAAAATTGACAAATTTTCATAGTGCAGCTCAGGAGGTGGATATTATTTCGAAAAGTAAGCAAAAATCAATATTGAAAAATTGTATTTACTTATTAGAAAAAAATTGACATAATCACGACATAAATATTGTACGAAATGCAAATTATTTATAATAAATTACGTTGAGAAAATGTAATAATAAGAAAATTAAATCAAAATTTAAAAAAATATAAAATGAAATGCCATCATGGATGGTATAAAATGAAAATGATTTTGTATGAATCGTATTGAAACAATCCAAACACATTGGTTTTTCACACGCAGAGCAAAATGTATTTACGCGTTTCGATTTTTTTCTAGCCATACCCGCAGATTCAGTTGTTGTAAAATGGTCGTAACAAGGTCTATCCACCGGTGGCGCACCCCGCCCGGCAAGACTTTTGGTTCATGGGGCGGTGATGTACCACCGGTGGCCATATGAAGATTTGCGCCGTAGGATACCAAGCACCTACTCATGAGGTGCCGGTCTGAACGTGTTAATGCGATAGATTTATTTATATAACAGATTGAAAAGCAGGCTGACAGTCTCCATAATGGGTTTTCAATGGGATAACGTACGCCTTTGGGAGAACATATTATTAGATTATTTACTAAGGGGATAAAGCAGTCTCTAATGTCACGGTCCTAGTTTGAAACTCGCCCAAGCCAAGGACGCCTTTATCCCCGAGGAAAACAATCTACTTTTCACATCTTCTGGGAGGTAATAAAAAGCAATTCGATGTTCAAATATAAGTATTTTTTTTAGTTTTTATACGAATGTTTAATTAAGATTCCAAAATTAAATCAAATTATTGACCTCAGACCTAATAAGACTTACTTTAGGTTAGGTTTGAATGACTTATATTATAATTTGTTACTATGGAGCAGGTATAGTGTGAAAAGTATATTATTATTTTGCCATCAACTACAACCTTCAAAAGGGAATTCAGCAATATTAATACGCAGAAAAATAAAAAAAGGAAAGAATCATAGGGCAACAAAAATATTCGTTCGCATCGTTGTGAACAGGATGAGTAACCAAAAGGCAACAGGCAGCATTGAATGCTGATTCTTTGGCCAAAAAATAGGTCAGCGCTCTGGTCACGTGAAGAGTCGACCAACCGCTTTGCAATGTCTCGAAAATTATGTGGACACTCGGACCCCATGGCCCTAGATTTTCAACCCGAAACGGCTCGAATCAGGTATTATTTTAAGACTGTTGTTAGCTTTCAAATTACGAGTATGTAAATATTTTAAGATACTTGAATTAATTCCTCCTACTAGGTACCTACTAATGTTTAAACCAACTACGTTGAACGGAGACATGGACCTGAGTAGCGGTGTTTGCTGTATCCAATCTACACGTTGATAGAGGTGGCCGGGCTTATGAATATAAAACGAGAAGGGGTAACCAATTACACCGCCTCGTTTTAGCTACAACACTACTAATCACTCCACGGTTTTTAACTACGTTGTTGGATAATATAATTTTCATAAGAGGTAAATAATTAAATTGTGAATAGCATGAATGATATATTCGTGGATCTTTGTCAGTCGTTACGGGTCGTCAGAAGCCCGAAAGTCTGACAACCAGTCTTACCAAGGGCTATCGTATTACCCAGATACTGGCTTGTGGAGGTCAGATAGGAAGTCTACGCTTCCGGATTAGGTATCATGCACAATCAGCCTATAATTCTTCCACTACTGGGACACAGGCCTCTTCTCTTCGAGAGGAAGTGGGCTGTAATTTACCACGCGGGCCCAATACGGGTTAATAAAATATGTCACATGTCTTCGAATTTTTGGTTCTAGGACATGTCGGTTTCCTCACGATGTTTTTCTTCACCGTTTTGAGAGCAGTGGTGATGAAAATGATTTTCACAAAGTACCTACCTGGGTTGGAACCCATGACCTACAACTCGTAAGTCGGGGCTGTTACCACTGAGCCACCACTGCTCTTAGGAGTATACCAGCGGGATCTTTGAAAACATTTACATATTATAAAGATAACCCTTATCTAAAATGCTTTCTGATAGTCGATAAACGAAAACAAACGATCATTCCTCATATTTCCATTCAAATATTCATTTGACGGGCCACGTCTCCGTTCCAAAATATTATATGAGAGATGTAATATCTGTCACGAAAACATCATATATCGTGTGAAATAGCCCTATTTACTGGACAAGCGTTCTATGATATGGACTTAAGGCTGCCACACATGAAAAAGCGATAGTTTGAACGGGTGAACTGCGCTATATACGCAAAACGGAGAGACAATTAAGTTTGACATTTTTTGCTTTTGCCTGCTACTTTTACACCACTGCAATTTTTTGCAAATTCTTTATCATTATTTTTTGTTTGTTTTTTTTTTTGGTTGCCAGCACGTTTACTTTCTTCCTTTTCTAAATAACTGCTCCAGCAGCGGCATACGTGTAGACTTTGAGCCTTTAACATCACACCACACGCCGTACGAATTTTAACAGGTGAGGCATAAACTATAGATAAGTATCGCTAAAGTCAAACGCCAACCAACAGCTAAAATAACAAATGGAAGTGACGATGCAGTTGTTACCAGAAGGTGCCTCACTCGTAGCCAAATTCTAGGCCGACTCTATTTAAATTGCCATCGACACGCTTCGAAAAAGAAGCTAAATGGATAGAATCGAGTGGAGGTTGCTACAACCAGTGCTCAGCATGTTTTGTTATGTTTTAGACTGATGCAGACGAAGCTGAAGGCCGAACTGATCATGTATAACAGCCTTATGTTCTGTTAACCGAAGTAGCCGTCATAGTGGACAGAGACAAATCACTTGACGTACAAAGAAATAACTCAAACATTTGGGGATAAAAATACTATGTCATTACATTTTTTGACAGTCAAAATTGATGTAGGTGCAGACGTAACTACTTATTTTGACTACAAATTGTGATGGCTTCTATATTATGTGAGCGGGGTATTTTTCGGGTCTATTGCTGTTCACTCAGTTGTATCCCACTTATAAAGCAAGATATGTACTAGATAACCACTTATTAGTTTCATTTTATTAACGTTAAAATACTACAGCAGTTCACTGCTGGACATAAGCCTCTCCAATTGCACGCCCTTCAGCTCGATTCTCGGCAACTCTCATCCAGCCACCCTGCAAAGATCATCGCTCTAGATAGACTGAGGGGCCTACCTTACATATGCCGATTCACGGTCTCCACTCAAGAACACGTCTACCCCAACGGTCATCGACTCTACAGCTAATATGGCCGGTCCATTGCCACTTCAGCTTGCTTATTCTGTAATTGATTACCGTTAACGTTTCGTATTATTAACTAGGTTCAAGAACATTATTTAATCCATCCAAAGGTTGTCTATATAAGATCGCTCTTAGCGATAAGACCGCCCGTCGTGTCGCCCTTCATAACATTTCTATATCTATGTCTGTTATTTAAATGGCGTACATAATAAAGAGTATTCTATTGTATTCCGAATAACTTGCACTCACCTAACAGGTCATTTCATTACTATTTATTCATTTTTCTGGTGACTAGAGATTATTTGGAAATTGTGATGCACAACTTGTGAATAGCTACGGTGTCCAATAGCAACTATATCCAATTCCTCTCAAAGCGAGCTTCACTTAACATTTATCATTGCAATGTTATTTTCCAACATTTGAAAGCGTCAGCGGCAACTGCGGTCACAGGTGGAAATATAACCCAGTTTGTTAGTTTTATTTTAATAAGAGCTTCGGCAAACATTGAGGTAAATATTACGAAGAGATGCATTCATATTGTTTTATTTATTTATACCTTTTCGTTCTGAAATTAGAAAAGATGTAGGATTTTTGTAGCTTATTTTAAAGCACACTCGCTTAAAAGTACTTTTAATCCATATTATACTTACTTACTAACATTATAAATGCGAAACTAACTCGTGTACGAGTATGTCTGTCTGTTAAGAAACAGACAGACATACACGAGTTAGTTTCGCATTTCAGTTTCAAATCAAATCACGCCATAAATGAAATTTGGCACACAGGTAAATCGTGACCTGGGTTAGGACAAATTAAATCTATACTTTATAAACCGATAGTTGTTTTTTTTTCAAATTTTTCTTTATTATTAATTGTATTTTTGTATGCACATGTTTCTGTGATAAATAAACTTGTTTTTCTTTCTTACGTTCTCGTTGGGATAATTTCCGACCTCTACGCGAGTGAAGCCGCAGTCAAAAGCTAGTATATAAATATAGGTAGTATAGCTAACACTCCAACCCAACCTCCATCGAAGCAACCTATATAATAATCCCAAGCATTTCCAAACATAAATACAGAATCGAATACTTAGATTTCGCCGCTGTTTTTCCCGCAGCGCTCTCGTTATGAGGGTCTCAGGTTTTAGGGAAAAATCCATCTTTATAACCGTTCTAATAATAGATGGTCCGTGTACTTGATACCATGTAGGATTTTTGTTTCGTTTCTGCGGGTAAAAATTAAAAAAAAGTTGATTTACTATGTGTTGCAGTTCTTTGAGCAAAATACATTTGTTTTGTATGTCGACGATGAGGTGACAAGAACTCCTAACTGACATTTTTGCAATTTTACATTTTTTACGTAGATGACTTTAAATAATCGTTTGCGTGACCTGGCAAAAGCAACTAACTTTATATTTATCCCCTACACCCGCTTGTTATTTAATATATAACCAATAATAGTATTTTTCATATCTTGTTTTTAAAATAAATAAAATGTTTTTTCGTTTCCTGTAAAATTATGTTCTGGTAGATAAAGGTTCTTGTCACTTCATCGTCGATGTGTTAGCTTGGGTATGTTTGTTAGATAATTTAAAGAAAAACCTTTTTAAAAACTAGGTACTGTTTTTAAGCTTGAATCTGTTTTAGCGGATATCAGACGTTTCACTTTTTGTCTTTCAGTTGGCATATTTCACTCGCACTGAAACGTCTGAACACAAAATGAATCAAAAGTGAAAAACCATATTCATTAGTGAAACGATCTAATGATGTTGGGCTTGGGCACTCACTCGCCTACCGAATAATCTGAAAATGAAATAAAACAGATGAAAGTTCATTGCTATGTAGTTTTGTCGAAGTATTCCCGTTTGAGCACCTATTTTTTGAGCAACTATGCATTGAGCACCAAACGTATTCCCGTGTGAACGTGGAATGAAAAAACAATAATGAATATTCGCTCAAGTGAAGTGTGTGATATCAGCTTTATATTTGCCGCAACCTGACAAGTCACCTGCGGTAACCTACTAGTCTTTACGATATAGAAAAAAAAATAGAGTCCTCCAGGCCGAATTTCGGCCATGGCGGTCAATCTCAGCAGAGACGAGCCTTCGGCACGGCAGATACTACGGCCGAAACACATAACCACGTTGCGGCACCGCACCGCAACAACAAGTGTAATGTATGCATAATAAACAACGCGTAGCGGCGGTGCGGCGGGCGGCTCTGCCGATTTTGGCGGTGCGGTGCTGCAACGCGGTTATGTGTTCCGGCCCTTATAGTGCACAAGTGTGTGTGTACACACGATGCACTCTCTCTTCCCTTAGGCTGCCTTTCCAGTATAGATGAGCGAGCATGCGTAGCGAGGGATGTGTGTGAAACTAACCAATAACATCGCTTCATTTTTATAGCTTGAACTAAGTTAGCGTTGGTATTGGTTAGTTTAAAAAAAAAAAGGCAGCCTTACTCTCATACTCCGATGGGACGGCAATCCGACACAACCGGAGAAAGTTCAAGCGCAGGACCAACGGCTTAACGTGCACCGCCAACTTCCAATCTCCTTTACGTTTACGATATACTCGTACTTTCTGGTTATTGCACTGGTCCAGAACTTCATCAGCAGCCACAATCTTGAAGTCAGTACAACCACACAACAATTTTTCTGTATCAGAAATGTGTAGGCTAGTATTTCTTCTAATGAAATGTTAATATTAATATTTTATGTTCTTTTTTATTGTTTGTATTTCCTGTGCGTGTCCCAAATATATTTGTTTTCTTTCTTTTAATCTTAACAATAATTTAAGGACACAGGAAAAAACACCTTATTTACCAACAAACAAAATAAACAAATGAATTCTTCATCGCTCTCCACTACAATTCAACGAACTGTCATCGCCAGGCCCTTATATTAGCATTCTTGGAACATCCGCCGTCCAGTGGCGTTGGCATCACATCAAAGTTGTACATATGCATGACACTGCGCACTGAGGCGTTCAGCGTGACTGACAGGTTCACAGAAACGGTGAATAAGGGAGCTGTGAGCTATCATGACCTAATCCTACTTGTAGAACAAATTATTGTTTATCTGGGTAGGCGAGCCCCCAATTACAAGTGACTTCCATAAACTGGTGAAATGTGACTGTACTATAGAAAATATTTTATCGTTCAGGTAATACAGTAAGCAGGTTCACAGGTTAATAGCAAGTTGAGACAACACGAGTAGCTTAAAATACTACCTACAGCTAGGTTACAATATGTTATTTGCCAGTGAGCCCCAAACTAGACGGTCTGTATCTTGGCGCTCGGCATACAAATTCCAGAGTGGAGACTAGAGAAGTGCACACATGACAAGTGAGACATGGTATGGTTTCGAAAGAGTTACCGTGGCCCCTGGCACAGACAACTGAAGGAACACGGGTAGGTTTTAGTCAGTAAAATTCTGACATGATGAGCGGGAGAAGTTATTTGATAATTTCAAACCCAAAAATGGCATGGCATGGTACGTGTGAATGTGTTATTTTTGTGTGGTGTGTGTGTGATGTATGACTATAGGTACACCTCTGCATAACTCTTCCGGGATTACATCATTACAGGCGTGAATGTTAGGTAGGGATAAATTGTATTTACCTATTTGACTGCTTTGTCGGTCAGACAAAGTGTTATTGGGATCTTCTATAAAGAATTTTCGGCATTATTATACATTGTTTATTCAAACTATAATATTCCCAATACACAGGCCTTCTCTCGGTGAGAGGGTACCACGCGGGCCCAGTGCGGGTTGAGAGCGGTGCAGGTGATGAATTAATTTGCACAGTGTATAGCGCCTGTCTGGGTTCGAACGACCTGCAACTTTTAAGTCGCGGCCATTACTAAATAATTAATTACATTGGCCTACCCCGATTCCATATTTAACCATATCTGAAACGTTATGAATTTCCTTTATGTTCAAGTCTAATACAAAGCGCCGCAGTAAATCCTACCTACCTACATGCATTCACGAATAATATCATCTTCCTTCCAAAATGTCCTCCCACATTAATATTCACAGATTATGCAACATTCAGGCTGGAGCACTGAGCCAAGAATATTGCAGCTATTGTCGACAGATGAAACAGAGTTATTATGCAAAAACAGCTTTTTTTTTTTTTTTTGTGGATTGGAAATCATCTAATGACTCCTCCCGCTCTGGGTGGAGCGGAAGGGAGTGTCAGACTCTTACTGACTAAAACCCACCCGTGTTCCTTCCTTAGCCCTTTATGTTCCGGGGCAGCGGTAACCCTTTCGGATGATCCCGCTACCCCGGCAGGCTTCGGCCCTGGCGGGCCCCTTCCTTTATGCTGACATCTCTTTGAGGCGCGCGTGGAACACATACGCGCCGTCCGGCACGGGCCTGGTCCTGATCGGACGGAGAGCTACCCATTACTCTCCGTCCGCAGGCCCGCGCCTACGGTGGCCGGGAGTCGTCACGCGGCTCCCGAAGCCCGTAGCGTCTCCCGCGGCGGCTGAGGCGTGCGGCTCTCTCCCTGAGCCGTCCCGCCACCTCCTTCGCTAGCATGACTGCTTCGCAGAAGGAGGTGACCGCCTCCCACTCCCTCTCGCCCCGGACTATGGCTTGAACCAGGGCCGGACGCGAGAGGTCGCCGCCGTTGCCGATCGCCTCTACGAGGACACGCCGGTGCCCCGCCCAAGCGGGGCAGACCTCCACCGTATGCTCCACCGTGTCCTCTGGGCGATCCTCGCAATGGTGACACCCGGGCGTCTCCTCCCGCCTGATGATATGCAGGAACCTCCCGAAAGATCCGTGTCCGGTGAGGACCTGCATCAGGCGGTAGGTGAGAACGCCGTGACGCCTCTCTAGCCACTCCTCAAAGAGGGGCCTTATCGCCACTATCGTGGCGTGCCCTGCGCTGGGTTGCGAAAGTCGCTCCTTCCATACCACCATGAGATCGCGCCGGAAGTCCGTCCGCTCCGCCGCTATTTGCCGCGGAAGCGGAGTTTCCCCCCGGCGTAGTGCCTCCGCGCGCCACTCATACAGGCGCGCGAGGACTATCGCCTCCAGATCCCATGGCGATGCAAAAAAAAAAAAAAAAACAGCTCATATTTCAATAAAGGCAACGTTTCACTTGACCCCTTTGTACAGACACGTTTTTCTGATCTATTCCCATCCAATACCAAGAGCTAATACCATTTGGTATTAGTTTATTTCCGAATTTATTTTCTATTCCCAACGAGTACCACATTTTAAAACCAATACCAAAACAAGTTTGAAGAAATTAGGTACAGTCAGGTTCATTAAAATTAAAATGCTTTGAGTGATTTTAAGTAATGTTTAATCAAGATTAGGGTTTGAATATAAATCACATATTGATTTTTTCTTTTATTTTGTAATTTTTAGAAATTTAGAGATATTAGATACTTTTATTTTACTATTCCAAGTCCAACAATTATAATATTATATACAAACAATCAAACAGTAGCAATTTTCAGTACTTATTAATTAACTGTGATACTTACCTAGTAATACTGGTATTCAGCTGCATCCGGTTAGACTGGAAGCCGACCCCAACATAGTTGGGAAAAGGCTGGGCAGATGATGATGATGATGACTTACCTAGTATGTAAAAGTATAGAGCGATGCTCGAGCAATCGACTTATATACGGTGATGATATAATTGAGTATGTTAATAATAAATCACGTAAAAATTTGGCAAAAAATCGAATATGAATAGTTAAAGTACTGAAAATCTAACAAAATTATAAAATATCACAAATAATCAAGTTTTAATGTAACAATGTTTTTGGCAAAAACTTCAAAAATGGATATTTTACTTACAATCTATCAATAGTTATAAAATATCACAAATAATCAACTTTTAATGTAACAATGTTTTTGGAAAAAACTTCAAAAATGGATATTTTACTTACAATCTAACAATAGTTACAAAATATCACAGACAATCAACTTTTAAAATAATTATATAGCTTAGTAGTAATAAATCAGCATTTTTTTGGCAAAGACATCAAATATAAATAATTTGCTAACATTTAAAAGTAGTAAGCATTTTCAATTACCTTAGTATAGTATGTAAATGTTAGAAAATAAAATACAACTTTGTGTAGCTGAGTGTACAAAAAGTCACGTTTTGGTATTCGTTAGTAATAGATTTTTTATTTAAAAAAATGTGGTACTCGTTGGGAATAGAAAATAAATTCGGAAATAAACTAATACCAAATGGTATTAGCTCTTGGTATTGGATGGGAATAGATCGTTTTTCTTGCCGTGAAAACTACGGTTTATTAGCCGTGTGTAATAGGCACGATTCGTCAGTTTTGTATGGATCACTATGGAAGCTTGTACACGGACACGTTTTTTCTACGTCACGGTTTATACGCCGTACCGTAATGAAACCGTGCCGTGTACAAAGGGCCTTGTTGTAGTAATAGTCTGTCTAATGTTCGTTGTCTATAAGTAGGTACATACAGTAGAGGTGAGGGCCTTCATGGCTTTCTCATGCAACCTCCGCGAATATTTTACAAGTTAAAAATTACGCGTATTATTGGGTTTCGGTAATATTCCACGACAGAATTGTATGGAAAATGGAGGCCGAGGTCTTTGCCCTGCCCTGTAGAGGGATCATTCAGGCTACATAGTTAGACTAGATAATTATAGATAATGTTCTCACAGCTCAGCTGGGGCTTAAACCTTTACCACGCGGACCCAGTACTGTTTGATGGATGACACGCGTCTTCGCTATTTTGGTCTAATAGCAAACCTCTATGTTTTATGGGCTGTGATTAAATAAATTGCACAAATTTAAGTGCAAAGGCCTGGGTTAAAACCCACAACCACCTCTCGTAAGCTAGTGCTATTGCTAATAGGCCACCACTGCTCATAATACCTATCTTTTACCTTAACAGTAGTGGTGGCCAAGTGGTAACGGGCGCGACTTACGAGTTGTAGGCCGTAGGTTCGAACCCAGACAGGCGCTTTACTTTGTGTAAATTATTTCATCACTACTGCTCTCAAAACGGTGAAGGAAAACATCGTGAGGAAACCGGTATGTCCTAGAACCAAATATTCGAAGACATGTGACATCTGCCAACCCGCACTGGGCCCGCGTGGTGGATTACGGCCCACTCCTTCTCACCGAGAGGAGGCCTGTGTCCCAGCAGTGGGGACATTATAGGCTGATTATGACCTTAACAATATGCACGTAGGTAATTGCTCGCCCAACACTAATAAATTTTAAAACCCAACAAGATTGCAAAATTATTCAAACAACAAATAGCAATAACTAACTCCATGTTATTCAAATATTTTCATATATTGTTTCCGAACAGATCGGAACTCTCAATATTCAGTTCAAAATCGAATATCTCCGTTGTCCGCCAACTATCGAATATCAGCAAATATTATAGCATCGTATCGAATAATGGCTGTCAAAAACAGATGTGTGTTTCGTGTCGATATACTCAGGAGCCTCAAACTGAAACCCAATGCATTTATTTAAATTATTAAACCACTTTCAGACACTTTTGAATTGTCAAGGAGTCAGTGGTAGCGGGATCGTCCGAAAGGGTTACCGCTGCCCCGGAACATAAAGGGCTAAGGAAGGAACACTACGGGTGGGTTTTAATCAGTAAGAGTCTGACACTCCCTTCCGCTCCACCCAGAGCGGGAGGAGTCATTAGAAGAATTCCCATCCAAAAAAAAAAGGAGTCAGTCAGCCACATTGATAGTAGGTTCCTGTGGAGAAAACGGGCAAGAAAGTCCCTCTCTTTTTAAATCAAAATATAGATACTTGGTTTCGACTAGGACGACTTGACTTTTCTAAATGTAATAGGTATCAAAAAATTACCTGTCTCTCAAAAAACTCTCAATGTGCAAAATAAACCGTAGAATTAGGTTTTTCACAACTATTCTAGAAAAATAATCCCTAATGATCCTATTATAAAAATTGTTAGAATCTAAGAAATGTCTGGAAATAAAAGTCTACTCATAACAACCGAGTCAGGATGACTTATAAATCCGTCCAAATAACAGATGAGACCGAAATCAGTCTATGAATAATGTGTAGAAACCTAGACTGAGCACAAACGAGTGCCTGATTAATGTCCCGCTCGCCCTGCTAACGAGACTGTGGCGAGAGACATGAACGTCGAAAGCAGGGAGACATGGCAAGTTTCTCAAACTGGATTGAATGCAAAATACTTTAAAATGCTCTTTACAGAGCAATTATTATTCTAACATGTTACATAAATGTATGTGATGTGGTAGTATAAATAAATGAACCATTTTTGCAAAACACTACTTTTCGATTGACAAAAAACTTTTCAATCAAAACGCGGTATACCTCAAGAAGCTTATAGATACAAGTGAAGGCAACACTCTAAATACCTAAGTGAAGACGACTGTGGTCGGACACTCTCTTTCTAAATACACACATAAGAACGAGACAGTGATAATATCTGTTTTTTGTGTCATATGTATTCAGAAAGAGAGGTCCGACCACAGTAGTCTTCACTTAGGTATTTAGAGTGTTGCCTCCACTTTTATCTAAAAGCTTCTTAGTATACCTATACAGTCCGTTCATAGTTATTTTACCCCTGACAGCAGCAACCGAACAGCAACCTTATCTTGTCAAGAATAAAGATCACAAAGGTTTTGACAGACTTGTCAATGGCAGCAACCCAGCAGCCTCATTAGAATGAGAATAAAGATCACTGTGATTTGGACAATGATGCAAAATTAGTGGAGATGGTGCGCATATTAAAATTCTGTTGGAAGTTTGGTTCCTTGCTTAATTTTCTTGGCATACGCAAAATAATGACGTTCCGTTGTCCATTCATTACACCTACCCTATCCCAGTACGGCCAGTAATAATATGGCACATCTAGTTTTGGAAAATGGTTAGATTTGGAAACCGTCATCTGTGACGGTCTCCAAATCCGGCCATTTTCTGACACAGACATGCCTGTGTCAGTCAACAGGTACTGTACATGTTTACATGTTATAAATTAGAGGCACTATTTCGTGTCTGTCTGTGTGACCACGCTGTTTTTCTAAACTATGCAATAGATTTTGATGCGGTTTTCACTATAATTTAGAGAATTTATTCTGAAAGGTTTATGTGTATAGTACATTAATAGCCTGTCCCTGTGAGGTTAATATTAGACTGTCGTTGTTTTGTCCAGCCGTGAAAACTTTGCGAAGCAGGGACTGGTCCCTAGTACATATCTACATATAACGCTACAAGTTTGTTTGGCACGTGGAATTAACTTTTTGGAAGTAACTCCGCCATCTTGTTTCTCCAATACATTTCAAAAGATTTGCACAATTTTTTTACTAACAGCACTCTCGTTCCAACGCTATTCGAGTGCCAAAAGATCCTTGCAGCAATGTACGTTTGCTTCTGTTTGCAATCTATATACCCAATTTGGTCATATTGTGGAATCAGTTTGAAACTCGGTCAAGTCTCGCTTCCTTATTCAAAGTCTTTGATAGTTTTTTTCTACCGGTACTCTAATGGAGCGGTTTAGTGCTGGTACGTGCTTTTAATAACAAAGTAAAGAATTTTCATTCTTAGTTTGCATTTACTATCCTCGGCATAATTATGCCATCTTTATGAAGATTTTTAATCTTCTTAATTTAAAACTTGAGAGT
The DNA here is from genome assembly GCA_914767645.1 of Hydraecia micacea. Classification (NCBI taxonomy): domain Eukaryota; kingdom Metazoa; phylum Arthropoda; class Insecta; order Lepidoptera; family Noctuidae; genus Hydraecia; species Hydraecia micacea. The sequence goes on from OU611798.1 coordinate 7,230,078, forward strand.
TTCTTAGAAATGGAGGAAAAAGAAAGAAATAGGCTTACATCTATACCTATGCATTATTTTATATTTATTATCTTTTGTTCTGAAACTTAAAATCTAGATCAATGTGGATTTTTCTCCGTCATCGTTATCAGCTCTTTCAGCTGAAAGATGTCCACTACTGGTTATAGGTCTCCAGTCTTGACCAAGAATTTTCGTCATTATGACCAAACCAGTGCTTCCCGCATCCAGCTGTTTTTATAAAATTAATTTCAGGTTTGGTCCCATAGTAAAAGTTGTTCATAATGATGAGTACAATGACTTCTTATAAGGTTGTTGGTGTTTTTCCAATAACCCTGTATAATAGTACCAACACCTACCAGTTCGCCACCTGTGTTTAATTCTCACGTAAGATTGGGCAAGCTCAGTCAACAATAAGATGGCCCGGTGGTGACGATTCCGACTTACGAGTTGTTTGTTGTGGGCGCTGAACTTGTGTAAATTTTCATCACCATTGCTCTCATAACGGTTAAAGAAAATATCGTGAGAAAACAGGCATGTCCTAGAAACAAAAATTCGAAGACATGTGACATCTACCAACCCGCACTGGGCCCGCATGGTGGATTCTATCACACTCACTCTCGAAGAGAGGATGCCTGTGGCCCAGCATTAAGAACATTATGGGCTGATTTTTCTCCTGTAGCATAATCAGCTTGTAACCCGGTTTTTGTAGTTTGTATGTTTATTAAACTGGAAACAAGCTGATGATGGTTTCTATTTGACTATACTACTCACCACCGTGCTAAAGTAAATTTATAAGGTATAACCTGCTAGGAAAGGATTAATTAAACAAGTACCTTCTTACACAACACAAAGTTTATTGGAATTATACAAAATTGAAAGTACTTACAAACAATGTGGCAAGCCACTAAACCAATGTACCCTTCCCAGAGTCTACGGCATACACCCACGCAACTAGTCTCCGTTCCTAGTGGTGTCAGTGAACGCCAGCAATGAGACAAATAGCAGTTTCTCAGAGTCGCTATAGCGAATCCGTGAGGTGATCGAATTAACAACTTCTAGCTCAATCGAACATGTATTGGCCTTTTTAGGACTGTGCTCATATAGGGAAAATAACTACTATACTAAGCAAACCCGAGACACAATATCCTTACAACAACTGGTCTTAAAACAACCTAGTTCCTACAAAAGGCCTAACTCTCTCATAGATTAAATCACAATGACACACAGATAATACTCTCTATAAAACCTTCAGTATAACACCCTCAGTTGACGGTTCAGGGTCCTTGGCGTCGTTCACAGGAGAAACCTGTGAACACACGCGAACGCGGCCTACGGACAAGATGGTGACGCTTTCGTTACCTGGAGTGGCGTACTTCCCTCATCACCTGGATTCGGCTAGGTAAAGCCTTCCTAACGTCGGAGGACCACACCGCAAGGGATAACCTCAAATCCGCCTGCGCTCTGATGAATACCAAATCATCACACGGCGCAACACCAAGGCATCAAATCAATCGCGCATAGCACCAATCTTAAAAGGCTAGCATAAAAGCCAGACCTGAAACAACGTCCTCGTGTCAGAACACACATGCAAGAATCTAAGCTATAGGCTATCCAGCAAGAACAGAGAAAATGGTTTAGTACTCACGGAATTCTGCCTATAACAGCTCATATTTATAAAAACCCCATCGGGTTATTTGGGCACATCCCAATCCTCCTAGGATTAAGTCCCTCTCAATCGGCCTTTAGGCTCGTGTCCATGATCGTAAAGACCGGACACCGTACCCCGCCTTTTCCTCCAGACCAATCTGACAGTTTCTCGAATCATCTTTCACAGACCATATAAGATTTCTTATCGATTTGTATCTTCATTTTATCAGACATTGTTTTTTAAAATAAAATGTGGTAAATTATGTAAGTTTGTTTATTTATTATTTAGTTAACCAATAAACTTGCAATTAATTAACTAAACAAAAGGCATCAACGCCATCTGTGTCAACGTAGAACAGCGTTGACAACCAAGGCGTTAGTCCGCCGTTAATTACAGCAGGTGTCGCTACTAGACACAATTAATATTTAATTTTTTGCAACGTCACAATGCCCCTCTTCCCACAAAAAGGTTTTTGTGTACGCAAAAACCAACACCGCCCTCGGTGTTATAACACTGGGGTGGTTTTACCAATTCTCATAGAAACTAGTGGAAGAGTTCTGATCTATTTATAAACCGATGGTTGTGAAACGACATAAACTAATTTAAGATGAAATATAAATACATTCCTTATTTTTGTCCAACTGTAAGTAAATAACGAACCTTATAAAATCCAAACTGCCAGGAAACCTATTCTGCTTACAAATCTTCCTACATTCCGGGCATAACCCCCCCATTCTTTCATACATCACTAAATTTCTTTCTCTTTCAATCCTGTAGCCACCTGCATTCAAATCGCAGGCAGCCACCTCTTGCATACTCCCGAATTCCGTCTGTAAACCAGTGGAACTCTGAATTGTTTACTATAAATTTAAACGATCCTCCTGATGAATATGTTCAGCGAGCTGATACATATATTGGGCAAACAAAGTGCATAACTCACCAGGCAAGACGTATACAGCGTTCCCAGAAATAAATATTCTGAAAACATAATGGTGGTTTGGCTTATTTTAAGAGTCACCTGCCGCTCGTAACTAGATAAGCACTAGTGCTATCTAAAGTCTCACCGAAGCAACAATGCTATATCGGCAAAACAAAACATTAGTGAAGGCTTATTTTAGAAGTCACTGATCCGCTTCAGTCAAGGCCTATTTTATGAGTTACTATCCGCTCCGTAAAAAAAAACAACCAAGCGAGCTTGATTACAAACAACGTGAAGGCTTATTTTAGAAGTCACTGATCCGCTTCAGTCAAGGCTTATTTTATGAGTTACTATCCGCTCCGTAAAAAAAACAACCAGGCGAGCTTGATTACAAACAACGTGAAGGCTTATTTTAGAAGTCACTGATCCGCTTCAGTCAAGGCCTATTTTATGAGTTACTATCCGCTCGTAAAAAAAACAACTAGCAAAAAAAAAAATTTTTTTATTTTTTATTTTGTTACTAAACGCAAGGCATGCAAAACGGCATAATCCCCGTATAAAATGTTTGATCAATACCCAAAACTCGCGTTCATAATAATATAAACAAAACAAAGCAAATACCATGTACCGTATGATAGTTACGTTACGCTTTGTGGTCGCTGAAAGAATGGCCCTCAAAACAATACGTGAAAACACGGACTACAGCTAATAAATAAACTGTATAATTAGGGATATATAAAATTAATCGATTTTAGATGAAATCGACTAAAATATCGTTTACTTGTATTTAAAAAAATATATGTTTAAGTATATCGATTTTATTATTTGACTGAACTATCGATTTATTAATAATCGTTTCTCTATGTATACAGTCATATCCCTACATATAATGCTACATCATATGAATTCTCCTGCTTAAAAGGTCACAGCAACCAAGCAAAAAAAAAATAAAAAAAATATATATATATATATTTATATAAATTATGGCTGAATATATTTATATACCCGTCTGGCTTAAACAGTGTTGACTCTGATGTGTTAAGTTTTATATAATCAGAAACACATTTAAAAAAAAAAAAAAAAAAAAAAAACTATTTACCCATTTCGACCGGTTCTGGTGGTTGGTGGCAGTCTGTTGAAACTATTTTTATTTTATTTATTTTTTCCTGGGAAAGTTTTAATAGTAAACCCTTACTTTCCATATTTTTTTTTCCTTTGGTACACTACTTAAAGCTATAATATTTTTGTGAGCTTCAGATCCCTGTCATATGATCTATAAGACGAAACAATTGATTTTGCCGTTTTTATGTACCTTTCGACCATGCTAGTGTGTGGAGCGCCCATAATGAACTTGAGGCACGTTAAACTTCTATAATTGCCTATGAAACTCTGATCCCGTGAATTGAACCACACTAACGGTAATCACGGTTTCAGGAATCCCGTGAGCAAGAAGAACATAATTCTCAAAGTTTCAGGCTACCAAAGCACTAGTTGCACGACGTAATGAAAAAATATCATATATTTTGAAAAACAGCAAGAAACTACAAGTAAATGTACGAGTCGCATGCAAGTAATGCATAAACCGCAACCTCATAAGTCAATTCGTCCGCAAGATGGGAATGTTAATACACTGTCTCTAAATCCATTATGATAGCTTATTTATTTATTAACTTTGTATTTGTATAGTAATTATTACAATTTAGTAAAGCAAAATTAATGACAAACAAAACGCAAATCGTGTATAACGCGTTTCGGAACGCACCCTAACATATCAAAACGTCGAACGTCAAATGTCACCAATGTCAATGTGTTTTATAGGTTAAGCACCAATGTATGAAAACGAATGCTGATAAAAACAATGCTGTTCTATGAAATGCCGTGGTTGTATTTTAAATCTGGGTTAAATAATGAGTGTTAAAACGTTATACGACGAAGTGACCGACCAGTTGTCATAAAGATTCCAAGTGTTCCGTTTCAATGAAAGTTGGCTATTATTGTTCATTAATTTCTACAAATTGTAGTTCCCTGTATTGCAAAATCCAATTAATAAGAGTGAAACTTGCCTGTAGTGTTATTATCTTACTACTGAAATCCTCTAAAACAAATAAGAGACTGCTAAAACTCTTCTGAGAATTGCCTTATAGAAATTGTTTACAATTTTCAAGTTTACCCCCAATTGTTTTAAAACTTTTACAGAAATTAATGTTGGGTTTATTGATTTATAATACCTTACACTTACAATGTTTCACTATAATATAATGCAATACAGTTTATCAGGACCTCAACTTAAACAACCACATGAACATAATAACACAAAACTGTTGTTTTATATTGTAAACTAATTATCTTCCAGTTGTAATAATTATTACTTGTACCTGTTAAACAAACTTTACCACAAATGCTTACTAGTATAATGCTACATAAACTTCCAAAATATAGGTAATATTAAATCACCAACCTCTAAACAAACATTGGGTACATATATATAGTCCCAAAATAATTAACACAATGCACTTGTCCAACTTGTGAGTTGAGCATACATATAAATAGGTTAATGACCTTTATCAACACTCTGCACCTTACCGGTCCAACAAAAGAAATGGTTTGATTGTGGTGCGGTGACCACTTTATATTTAAAACTTAAAAACTAGCCTTAAACTAATACAAGAATCCGTCAACTGAAAGAACTGAGGGAATTGAGAGAGAGAGAGATATTGTTATTAATTCGTTCACCCTATATAATTAAATAATTATATACCGTTGGGCGCCAACTGTAACCCGGTTTTTGTATCATGCTCTACAGAACGAGCTAGCCGGGCACATATTGAACATTTGACTGTGCTCATATAGGGTTATAATTGCTATAAAAAAGCAAACCCGAGATACATATTGTACTTTTGACAATGTACTCATAGAGGGTTATAATTGCTATAAAAAAGCAAACCCGAGATACATATTGTACTTTTGACAATGTACTCATAGAGGGTTATAATTGCTATAAAAAAGCAAACCCGAGCACACTATTCTTACATATACTAGGTCTCAAAACAACCTAGTTCCTACAAAAGGCCTAACTTGCCCCACGTTGGGCGCCAACTGTAACCCGGTTTTTGTAGTTTGTATGTTTATTAAACTGGAAACAAGCTGATGATGGTTTCTATTTGACTATACTACTCACCACCGTGCTAAAGTAAATTTATAAGGTATAACCTGCTAGGAAAGGATTAATTAAACAAGTACCTTCTTACACAACACAAAGTTTATTGGAATTATACAAAATTGAAAGTACTTACAAACAATGTGGCAAGCCACTAAACCAATGTACCCTTCCCAGAGTCTACGGCATACACCCACGCAACTAGTCTCCGTTCCTAGTGGTGTCAGTGAACGCCAGCAATGAGACAAATAGCAGTTTCTCAGAGTCGCTATAGCGAATCCGTGAGGTGATCGAATTAACAACTTCTAGCTCAATCGAACATGTATTGGCCTTTTTAGGACTGTGCTCATATAGGGAAAATAACTACTATACTAAGCAAACCCGAGACACAATATCCTTACAACAACTGGTCTTAAAACAACCTAGTTCCTACAAAAGGCCTAACTCTCTCATAGATTAAATCACAATGACACACAGATAATACTCTCTATAAAACCTTCAGTATAACACCCTCAGTTGACGGTTCAGGGTCCTTGGCGTCGTTCACAGGAGAAACCTGTGAACACACGCGAACGCGGCCTACGGACAAGATGGTGACGCTTTCGTTACCTGGAGTGGCGTACTTCCCTCATCACCTGGATTCGGCTAGGTAAAGCCTTCCTAACGTCGGAGGACCACACCGCAAGGGATAACCTCAAATCCGCCTGCGCTCTGATGAATACCAAATCATCACACGGCGCAACACCAAGGCATCAAATCAATCGCGCATAGCACCAATCTTAAAAGGCTAGCATAAAAGCCAGACCTGAAACAACGTCCTCGTGTCAGAACACACATGCAAGAATCTAAGCTATAGGCTATCCAGCAAGAACAGAGAAAATGGTTTAGTACTCACGGAATTCTGCCTATAACAGCTCATATTTATAAAAACCCCATCGGGTTATTTGGGCACATCCCAATCCTCCTAGGATTAAGTCCCTCTCAATCGGCCTTTAGGCTCGTGTCCATGATCGTAAAGACCGGACACCGTACCCCGCCTTTTCCTCCAGACCAATCTGACAGTTTCTCGAATCATCTTTCACAGACCATATAAGATTTCTTATCGATTTGTATCTTCATTTTATCAGACATTGTTTTTTAAAATAAAATGTGGTAAATTATGTAAGTTTGTTTATTTATTATTTAGTTAACCAATAAACTTGCAATTAATTAACTAAACAAAAGGCATCAACGCCATCTGTGTCAACGTAGAACAGCGTTGACAACCAAGGCGTTAGTCCGCCGTTAATTACAGCAGGTGTCGCTACTAGACACAATTAATATTTAATTTTTTGCAACGTCACAAGCTTATAATGTTTATTTCATAAACCTGGCACAAATTTTATTTTAATACGATCCCCATTTCCTGCCAATATAATAAATCGCTTTACATAATAATGAGCACCCATATTGTATAACAATGCATCAGCCGCCTTCAACACAATACCGAAACGTTTGCCAAATTGGAATTGTTCCACGAAATTCCGCTTTCCGTGTCTGTTTCGGGTCATTAGATATTATTTGACGTATCGGAGGTCGACACCCGTCCATTGTTGGGAAGAGCACTCAAATTGATGACCTCGCGAAGTAACCTTGATCGTGGGTAATTAAGGAATATCGCGTTAGAATTTTCCTTGATCCACAGCTTGAATGGGGTGAAATGACCTTGTGGCAGCAGCGGCTTGATGATAAGCGAAAATGTGTACAAAAGATATGTTTCAATGTCAGTAGGAGTTTATTTTTCTTTTATTGTTTCTATCACTTGCCATAAATAAGTTAACCGGTAATGTCTGTGGACATATTAAATAAAATAACTGACTGTACATTCAAATACATTCACTTGCCAAAATATAAGTTTACAACGAATGATCTTAACACTATAGATATGTATATACGTAAGTAATAACCAATAATGTCACGAGTATACACTACAGGTGGCAGGGACAACGACGCCGCAGCCTGTTACCGTGGATCCAGTACATGATTCTGAATTACCTGAGTTGAATTTAAAAAAAAACATTATCTGTTTGATCTGATACATTGTGAGCGGTAGTAGATATTGCACTTTTCTATGAAGCGGCAGATTTTTTTATTTGATAACCGACGAAACATTTCTACGCTAGAGGGTCTAGAATCATCAACGTTTAAAAAAAAGAAAGAAATATTTGCCAATTATTTTTGCGTTTGCATTTTTAAATACGAGAACACAAAATTAGTCCGATTCCATTTTCAAACGGCTAGCTGTCAGATATTGCAATAAGAAAAGCGCTTGGCAACGGAATCTTTTTAAAATTCGGTGTTGCATTGTTTCATGCCAGCGTTTTTCGTTTGTTTCCTTTATTCGTTTGTTTTGAAATTCTAAACGATTTTAAAACTGTCTGTTAAATTATGTGATCATGCCCTTTATTGTAGGAATAATTCTTGATTACAGTTTTAAGCAATTTATGTTTTGTGACTATGGGAAAATCCCCTTAAAGAATGAATTAAGTCCTAAATATGTGTTTAGTCTAGCTGGCGAGTCTAGTAAGTTTTTCAATAAGGTAAGTTTTTTAACAAGTGCGCTAAGTTATTAACATTTTGTTTATCCTAACTTTACTCACATACAAGGCATGGAACCTGTACCAAAACCGTTTTCCATACCGTTTTCTACATTACACAATTATTTACATTGTAATTAACCAAAACTACGTTCAGGCTAATTAAATTCACCACACACAACATTGTAGGTTAAATACATACGATATCTTAATCACCAGATCAAATTGCCGGTAAATTGTTCTCATGATGTACTTGTTAAGTGCACACTGGCCGATTATGGGGAACAATGGGATGCTATCGCCGTTAATTCGAACTGATGCCCCGATATTGACCTGACTTGGCTCATAGGATGAAACATTGGTACTGAGTGGCTCTTAGCCAAATCGATACTAAATACGGGAAGCCTTATAAACCCTGGGACATTTCACATTTGCTCCTTTTTTGTTTGGTTTTAGACTTACATACGAATTATGTGGTCACATGATCTGACCAAGATTATGTCTGGACTTTAGAAGAGACTGTGACTTCTGAGTTTGTTTCGGCCTTTCTTCTCAGAGTAGTCGGATAGGAAACGCCGACCTCATCTAGTTTTTAAAATATGATTGCTGTGTGTGTTTTTGTACTACTTACAGAGTCAATCAAGTCAGTCATTAGTCAAGTCATTGTCAATACCTAGTATCAGGTGGAATAACAGCACACTTCATTTTTTATTCCAAACATTGATTAGCATAATAATTTCAACATTCTTACTAGAATTTAAAAGAAACCATGACTTTTTAGTAAGTTTCGGCATTTCTTTACCTATACCTAGGATAGATTAGCAAAAAAAATGTAGACCCTATCTAGATAAAAACTAATGATGTTCTAGTTTACTCAAATAAAGCATTTCATTCTACAGATTCATTCTACAGTAGACGTGATATTACGGAATTAGATCCGCTTATTACAACTGCAAGTCATTGCGTTGTAAGTTGATCTTCTTTCTATCTAGATAGCACAGAAATTAAACTTGAAAAGTGGAGGATACGACAGCAGCTGTCCAGTTTCAACAAAGGAAGTTTTTGCGGCATAACCCGACGGGCGTTAATAAACAGACGTTGCCTGAGGTAGTATTGCGGTGCGGGAGGGGTGTGGTGACGTGATGCGAGAGGTCAGTGATTCGTCAACTTGTGACAACTATCACCCTTCCCGCATTATGCGCCTACCTCAGGCAAAGTCTCAGTTAAGCTGTCGGCCTATAGTTTCTTCTTATTTTGAACACAACAGATAAAATTATCATAACTGCTTCATCCGCTATATAAATAACACAACATAACGTCATGCTTGCTTTCCCCGAGGCAGAGGTGTACCCACAGTACACCCACATTTCGTCAGTTATGTTTAAGTCTCATATAATAGGGGACGAGCCTATTGCCATCAACCGGGCACAAATCCAACTAAGAAATTCCGGATGGAAAAACCCAATAACACTTTCGAACCCAAGACCTCATGCTTAGCAGTGCGCGACCAATAGACAATCTTTGTGGGAAAAATGTAGCTAAAATATAAAGCCAAATAATATTTGAATTTGAAAAGATATTGAGGCATCTGAAATTCTGAGCCACAAAGAACTTTTTTACATGTCAATCTCTTACAACGGGGGCGGAATAATTTGTGTTGAAAAGGCCGATTCTTTCTCTTTGTGTTTATGTTGGTTTGTGTTCAAATAAATTATCAACCGGCAGGCCTTTTCAACAGGCTACTCATGTTTTTTTTATCCATATATTATGGCAAAGTTTTGTAACAGGTTAATAAACTCATCATTCCTGGGAACCCACACTTTGAATAAGAAATAATAACGCTTGAAACTTAATACAAAATTGAAATGCATGAAAATTTACATTCGACATGACTTTATAATAAGTAAAAATACATTATTTTCAGTGTACGTTTATCTTTTTGTATTTCCCACACATTTTCGAATTAGTTTTCCAAAATTTTGTGAAAGATATAATTCACACAATATTTTTGTCTTTAATTAGTATTTTACAATCTAAAATATATATATTATATTTATACAAGTGTATAAAAAAAAGGGAAAAAGAAAAAGACAAGAGCTCATAGGGCATCAAAAAATCGTCCGCATCGCTGTCAATGGGATAAGTGCCCAAAAGGCTGGCAGCATTACCACGTTGGATGGCAATGCTTATTCTTTGGGCTAAAAATAGGCCAGCCCTCTGGTCACGTGTAGAGTCAACCAACCGCTTGGCGATGTCTCGAAACATTCGATGAGCACTCGGGCCCCAAGGCCCTAGAGTTTCAACCCCAAACGGCTCAAACATATAACTCCCAAAAAGGTTGTTATATTTGCGCCGTTTGAGGTTTTCTGCTCCTGCAGCAGCCGCCCCAGCACAGCCCGCCGTGCTAGGAAGATGGGATGGCGCGAGGGTGTCGACACAAGTTGCATCCCACACCAAAGGCCTACCCAACTTCCAAGGCATTATTGTCATTCCATCTGGCCTCTTCCCATCGTCACGTGCCAAGCCATTGGGTTCTAAAAAAGCTGGCACCCCGGCGGTGACAAGAGCCCGACGGATGATGTCGTTAATGCTGGCGTGCCGTGCCATTCGACCAGTGCTCTTGCTGCAGGATAGGCCATGGTGTCCGAGGCAGTCGACTGCTTCACCGCATTGACAGCGATGTGGAGCTCCGCAAGGAGCGCCCAGACGCAAACATGTAGCGAGCCGGAATGTGGTGTCACCCAGCATAGTGCCTATGTTAGGTGACGGTAGCGCCTGAAGCCAAAGGCCCGACTCCCATTCACCCACAGCTAGCAGGCGGGCACGCTCAGCAGTATTGGTGGACGTATTAATAAGTTTATTCCGTACCAACCTGCAAAGCGGCTCATCCCACTGTCTCTGGGAAGACGAGTTTTCGAGTTTTCTTTAATTAGTAGGAATATAAATGGAACCGCTTTTTACTACCTACTTGTGCCGCATTCAATAGATAGTAGGTATTGAGAATGTAAAACTGTCTTTTATTTTTTATTTATATAGAATGTCCGGAAATTATTTATCTATATAATTATTATCGGACAACCTGTATACTATTAATTATGTATATTATTATTATATATATTATATTATTAGTATCACTGATATGTAATATAACATTTTACTGTAATAATGGTAGATGACCTTATGCGGCGATGACAAACTGTAGGTACTATTAGGATCATAATTTATTTTTGACGTGTAAACTTAACTTTTTTAACCAATTTTTATACAATAAACATCAGTTATCGTCGTGTATCATTAAGTGGGTCGTAAGTAATTAACTTTTTTGGTATCCGATTATATTAAAACCTCTTCTTAGCCCCATATGTGCGATGTGCTGCTACCGTGCATTGATACAAAGTATATGAAGTTACTCAGTATATTGGTAAGTACTTAGCTATGGTGTCGTGACTCGGGAGGCCATGACGTCACGCAACCGGCGACGTTCTGGCGTACATTAGGGCTACCAGTTACTAGAATAGATATTATATTTTAACATTTAAATAACCGTTTTATAAAACTGTGAGGCAATCAAACAGGGGATCCACCTGATGGTAAGTTTTCACCGCCGCTCATAGATATTTGCAATAGCACAGACATATTAGCAGGTGTGTTGCCATCCCTCAAATTTCTCATTCAGCGCATCTTAACAGAAAGATGCATACTCGATTTAGCATTATAGTATGGAAAAAACTACGTGATTTCTTCCTGCAGCGATTTGTAACACAATATAAGCTTTCAGCGTCAATGTTGGCTATAATTTTGACATGAGGATAGATATTATGGGCCCGTATCGTCCCACAGTAGGTGCCTGAAGAAGGGCGGCGTCGCCGAGGCCAAAGAAACGCTGGCGTGACGATCTGGACTCGTTCTTGCCAGATTGGCCGGAGAAAGCAAAACAAAAAGATAACTGGACAAATATGGGGGAGACTTCTGGCAGTGAGAAACCAAAGGAATTTTGGTGTACAATAATAAATTATATATATCTATAATACATCTATACAAATAAATTAAATTAGAGTGTCTGGTGTCAAAATTATAACAGGCACTGACAGAAACAGCTATAAATTTACTAAATGCATATGAAGGTATATATATACGGTACTTATAAGTAAAAAATAATCTTTTTTTTTGTCTGTCTGTTTGTTCCGGCTAATCTCCGAAACGGTTACTTTTATTTTAGAAAAATAATTATGGTTCTGCGCAATAAATTAAAATCCATTAAGTAATAATAATATATTTTGTTATCCGACATGCACGCGAACAAAGTCACGGGCACAGCTAAGTAGTTAATAATAACAAAAATGCTTTCAGGAACTCTAATAGTCAACCAAATTGAGCTGTAACTTCACTTGAAGAGATTGTTCAAATCAAATCAAAATATTTTTATTTCACATAAACCAACATGGGCACTTATGAAACGTCAGAAGCTAGGTGCACGGTTCCAATTGGTCGTTTCTTATGGAGAAGAACCGGCAAGAAACTCCATGGTTACTCTTTTAAAAATAATTGGCTCAAAAGATATCAGTGTCTGAATGAGCCACTTTTGTCTACAAAGTACACACAAGGCGCGGTCTCGGCATTTGCATATACCTAACGTAGCAACCCTATCTATGTACCTTCCGTTACACAACTTAGAAACTTAGACAGTTGAGTTCTCTGCTAAATGCAGTTGAAAATACTCGAAAAACTTCATACTTACTTTTAACAAAATATCAGGTACGAACAACATTTTTACATTGGAATTTTCATGGAACTCTAACTTGTTAACTTACAAATGTTTCCAGGTCAGACTGGTTGTCAGACTTTTCGGCTTCTGACTACCCGAAACGACTGTCAAAGATTTACGAATGGCAGTCGGGACCAACGGCTCTATGTGCTTTCGGAGTCTCGATATGTAGTGGATGGCCACCCATCCATGAACCGACCGAGGCAAACGTAGCTTTACCTCCAATCGACCCGTGCGACTGATATCATTTACGAACCCCAAGAAAAGATAAGTAGATACTCCATTGAAAATCCACCCAAGTAAAGAGTATCTATTTAACTAAGAAGGCTTCAATACACCAACTTCAACCGCCGCGTCCAACTAAAACTTTCCTAATACGAGTTTGTAAAACATGTTCATCTTTTAACGACGTGCGACGTACTGAAGGAAAAATATCACGAGAAGTTGTAGTACCTAAGTAAAAGTTAGCGCAGCAAGTCTAGAACTAATCTAAACCCTAATTTAATGTGTTGCGGGGTGATACAAGCATTAGATTTTAGAGCTTGCGGCTTGCTCGCTCTAATCTTGCCCGGTAAATGACGTGTTAAGGGGTAGGCTTTCAGTACCTTAGGATCTGGTCATTTATAAAAAAATAAAAACAACAAAATTTTCAAAATTTCGAACTTTCAAGATTTTATAGCTGTTGTCTTTATGACTACATAATCCTCCCGACCGATTTCGGTCACGGTGGCCAACCTCAACTAAGATTAGCCACGTATGCAAGAGAATATTTTGGTGCAGAAGTGTGTGCGTAAACACGGGTGCACTCGCTGATCCTTATTCTCATAGTACGATGGGATGGCAATCCGACACGACCGGGGAGAGATCAGGCGCAGGGCCAACGGCTTACGTGCTTTGTGAGGAAGGGGGTTATCACACCACCAACTTCCAAACTCCGGGCTGCTACTGAGGAATCTCTAGTGGAAAAAACCCAATAACACTTCCAGATCTGGGAATCGAACCCAGGACCACATGCTCGGCAGTCAAAATTGCGACCACGAGACTAACGGGTCAGTCAATGTTTACACAAGGAGGTACACGAAGCTTCAAGAAGAAACAATTCCAGATTACTGACAAAGGGGTTACATCTAGATTTTAGAAATATAAATAGGTACTACTGTTATTGTTAGTCTGCATCATCCCACTGCTGGGCAAAGGCCTCTCCCCATGACTTTCAGCTCTTTCGATCCAGGGCTAAAGTGGACCACTGGTCGTTTGTTTTGTCCAGCTCGTCCCGCCATCTTCTACGGGGTCTGCCGCGACGCCTTCTACCTGTGTCAGGGCTCCACGTGGAGGTTATTTTGGTCCACAGCTTATTGAGCATACGGCATACGTGGCCAGCCCAGTCCCACTTCAGCTTAGCGGCTTTTTGAGCATCGTCAGTAATCTGTGTTTTGGAGCGCAGTGTGGTGTTACGAATATGGTCTGTCAATTTAACGCCTAAAATACTGCGCTCCATTGCACGTTGGCAAATCTTGAGTTTGGACTGTTGAATGTTTGTCAAATACCAAGTCTGGGATCCATAGGTCAGAATGGGAAGGAAGCACATGTCCATAATTTGTTGCTTTAGTGTCAAAGGCAGATTCCCTTTCATAAGCTCTTTCATGGACCAGTAGCTCTTCCAGGCATTTTTGGTTCGTCTTAAGACTTCCTTGTCTTGTCTGGACTGGAAAGAGACTAACTGGCCCAAGTAGATGTATTCATAGACATATTGCAATTCCTCACCATTCACTCTGATTCCATATTCAGTGGTGTTTGACATCAGCTTGGTTTTCAACATGTTCATCGCCAGTCCAACCTAAAGGCTTGCATCACTGAGTTGGTTTTACATAAGCTCCAGTTCTAACGCTGCGGAGGAAAATACGACAATGTCGTCAGCAAAGCGGAGGTTTGTTAACCGCACCACCCGACTTCAATGCAGCATCTCTCCCAATTTTGCCGATAACTTTTTAAATACTTCTTCAAGAGCGCTGATAAAAAGTTTGGGGGTACTACTATTATTAAATAAATAAAAATTTATAAATAGTTAACAATGCGGCCAATTAAAACTTTGAACGCAGACTTGTTCGTAAGATAAATAGCATCTACATATCAAACTTAGAAGATAATTATTTGTACAATATTGTTTGGGTTCGCCTAAATGGGTTTAAGTTTAGCTAAAGAGTTATGACTGTTGGTATTTCGTAGTAATTAGTGCTGAACCATGTTTCTTGCTAGTGAAAACTTGATTTTGCAATACAGGGTCAAATTAAATAGGATAGCGAAACTCCGCAGACGTGATGGGTATCGATATCGAAACATGTAAAACAAAAAACAAATTAATTTGATGATCTTTTGAAGGGTTATTAACCGCAGACTGTGTAGTCATCTGAAATATAAGTTTCAAAAATCTTGTTTTTTGGGTGTGCATAGTTGTCGATAACTAAATATGATAAAACAGATTTTCTCAACTCGAACTTCATTCGGTTACCAAAAAAAAAATCAAATAGTTTTTATTTTTATTTATCGTGTTTAGATATCGATATCGATACCCATCACGTCTGCAGGGTTTTGCTAGCTAATTTAATTTGAACCTGTATATGAGACATTTTTGATCGTATTTACACATCTGTTCTTTTAGAATAAAAAGTAAAGTTTAATTATTTTTTCATTCAAATCTACCGGCCAGTCCCCTTACAAAAAACGTTCAAAACCTTAGTCGCAATCGAATGTGTCGCAACTCGCAATCTCAACTCAGCGATATATTTATAATCAACTAGCTGCGCCCCGTGGTTTCACCCGCATAAGTTTCGATCCCGTGGGAATATCGGGATAAAATGTATCCTATGTGTTAATCCTGGTTATAAACTATCTGTGTGCCATCCAAATCCGTTCAGTAGTTTTTGGGTGAAGAAGTAACAAACATACAAACACACTCACAAACTTTCCCCTTTATAACATTGGTGTGATGTCAAAAACTTGTCAAGAAACGAGAACAATTTTTTTGATAGATTAGGACATTAGGACTTATTTAGAATGCCTGGAATGGTCTTTCATTTGTCATTCAAATCTGTTCAGCTGTTCGTACGTGATTGAGTAACGAGCGTCTTAATAAACTTTCACATTTATAAAAAAGAAAAAAAAATCGTTTGTTTCGTTTCTAATCCGTGTGAGCAGAGGTTTTAATAAACTGACCATGAATAAATTATAGTGAACATGATTTGCACATTTTCAATATCAGTATTTATT
Source organism: Hydraecia micacea (assembly GCA_914767645.1). Taxonomy (NCBI): domain Eukaryota; kingdom Metazoa; phylum Arthropoda; class Insecta; order Lepidoptera; family Noctuidae; genus Hydraecia; species Hydraecia micacea. The sequence goes on from OU611798.1 coordinate 7,246,410, forward strand.
GAAGAATGGCTTCTTTACGGAAAAGTAATTTTGTTTGCGTCTAAATAATTTTTAGTTTATATTATTCGATCGTGTACTATTAATTTCCTAATTAATGTTATACATAGGTATTTTGGGTCCATTCCCGTTGTCCCCATTAACGCTGTCTCCATTCAATAGGGACAGCGGAACTCAATAAAAATAATGAAAATGTATTCCTGTTGTCCCCATTGACGGTATCCCTGTTATTGGGGACAGCGGAACTCAATAAAAATAAATAAAATTTATTCCTGTTGTCCCCATTTTGTACAGACCTTTTTGTTTACGTTTTTATTTTTAGTGTTTATCGGTGGAAACTTGTAAATGGCCTTCAGTTTAAGAACACTGTATAAATCAGCTATAAGTTTCCTGAATAGAATAAAATAAATAAATAAATTTAGCAAGATATTGTGAGATCAGAGTAAAACTTGGCCTTAACATAAAATGCAGTCGCAAGGATGGTAGTGACCATCGCCGCTCAACTTGAGTTACTGTCGCTAAGTGCTTCCTCTGCACATTGCTGTAGACTACCTATAGGCTACATGTTAGGGCTTAGGGCTTGTGTGTATCAAATCAAATCATTTATTTCTTTGCAAACATGGGTATAGATATTCGGTGTTTTTTTTTTATAATAAAGTTCTCCATTCTCCGTCACATGGGCATGCAAAGGTTTACAATTCCAAATTTAAAAAAAAATAATAAGTGGCAGATCATTGGAATTACAAATATATAATTATGTATTAAAAAAAAATGTCAGCGTGGTTAAAAAATTTGAATAAAATAAAAATAAGACAACGAGATCACAATAATTATGTCAATCAGAGTAACAGTATGTCAATCAGTTAGTGAATCATCGTTAAGAAAATCGTCAATCGTGTAAAAAGTTTTCATAATTAATAAATCGTGTACCTATCGCCCTTTTAAATTTTAATGCAGGCATATTTTTTATAATATTAGGTACTCTATTATATGAGTGAGGCAATACCAAAAAAAAATGTTTAATGTACTTAGGGTGCCTAATTAAAATGGAAATTGAAACGGTCCTATTGGCCTTTACAGTAAACTATCTAAGACTAAGGATAATTAATTATTAGCTTGTTAATTGTTAACTTTTACCTAGTTCAGGATCCAGCTGCTTAACCTGCCTTTGCCCACTGCTTGTACAGTCAACAAAAGAGATAAGTATACAGGATCGTCGGATATAGTTGAAGTTTAGTAAAAATCCGATGGATGTTGTTGACTGAAATTTAATTTGATAAATGAGCTGTTTGTTTTCTATTAATTAAATTAAATTTTATTTGAGAACATCCATCGGTTTCGTACTAAACTTCAACTATATCCAACGATGCTGCATACTTATCTCTTTTGTTGACTGTACAATCATTAAAAAAAAAAAAATAGAATTGACTGTAAAGCCTTATCAATACTTTTTTCCAGAAATTGTGCAGACATAACTTTTTGTTTTTGTGAAATACCACAGAAATACTAATTTAGTACTTAATTTAAATTATGTAGATTTCTCCCTTTTCCACCCTTATAACATATAAACCTTTCTGAAATAAATTCTCTAAAGAATCAGGATTCTTTTGCCGTTTCAGGAAACGGCAGCAAAATCCGATGCTCAGTTTAGAAGAACCACGGGGAACCACGCGGGGTCACACAGAAACGAAAGGCGACTTTATTTTATGATACTTATGTATCTATAGATGATGCACGAAGCTGAAATTGTAAGTAAAAATGTTCATACTATTTATTTTTCCAATTCTACCCGGTTAAACCACAGGCGCGAAATAAAATAAAATTGCAATGTGGCCAGATAAAAATTCAATATTGTATGTTACTGCCGTAGCGTCGCGTCGGGGGAAATTTGACAGTGTTGCCACAATTCCATTATTGCACTCGTAAATGGCCTGTGCCATAAAATAACTGGACTGTTGCCAATAGTTTGTGGTGCAATGTAGGAGAATATTTGTCCAATCAAAGTCAACACAGAGAATAAATATTGCTATTATAATTGAAGCAATAAAAAGATAATTATACCAGCCTATTATTGTCCCACTGCAGGGTAGAGATCTCTTCTCCTACAGAGAAGGCACGAGCATTTATCACCACGCATGATTAAGACGGGACGTTAAAAAAAATTATAGCCGCTTTTGCCTTACGAAAGACAAAAGCTAGGTATCTAACAAATCTAAGAAAGCCCAAATTGGACACACAAAAAAATTTGAATTCAAGAATAGCCACCTCTCACCTCCTTTTTTTAGGCCCGTTTTTTTACACTAAAAAAGTTAACTTTATTTAAAAAAAAAAAAAAAAAGTAAGATGATATTTATGTCATCCAAACATTTATCATTACTTATTAACACAGATGTTACTCACATGTTCACCATACATTAGCATTAATGGAACTGCATGCTTTGAAAATCACAGCCCAATAATATTGTACTCCAAGTCCCATTCGAACTGAACCCAACCTCTTTGCCGTCTCAGTTACAGCCACATTATGCGAATCGTTAGGATACGTTTGTGGTCTTAAAACCGTGAAAGCTTTGGTAATAAAGGCTTCAGTTCAAGGCCAGGGTAATACGGTCATACCGCACTCTGCCAAATCCTCCTTTGAGAAATCTTGGCTTCGAGCCAGAAGGTTCAAGTCCAAATGCTACAGATATCATCCGTGTTGGTAAGTTATTCTTTCGCTATCTATTTTTGATTATTACTTGCTATAATGTTATGTAGTGTGAAGAGAGCAGTGGTGGCCCAGTGGCACCGGCCGTGACTTATGAGTTGTAGGTTGTAGGTTCGAACCCAGACAGGCGCTTTACTTTGTGTAAATTATTTCATCACCACTGCTCTCAAAAACGGTGAGGAAACCGGCATGTCCTAGAACCAAAAATTCGAAGACAATATTACATCTACCAACCCGCACTGGGCCCCCATGGTGGATTGGTAGATTGGTATGTGGAGTGGTCCACACCTTCTCGAAGAGAGGAGGCCTGTATCCCAGATGTGGGACATTATAGGCTGATTATAATAGGTATAACTAGCTGCGCCCCGCGGTTTCACCCGCATAAATGGATCGCGTGGGAATATCGGTATAAAAAGTAGCCTATATGTTAATCCAGGGAGTCAGCTACTTCCATACAATTTTTTATCAAAATTGGTCCAGCAGTTTGAGCGTGAAGAAGTAACAATCACATAAACACACACACACACACCCTCACACAAACTTTCGCCTTTATAATATTAGTGTGATTACTCGTATGTTGTCCAATATTTAAGAGTAATATTTTAATCAGCTTAATATTTTACAAAATAATGGGTAATGTCCGTTTATTTTTTGTAAAATATGAAGCTGTTTTAGTTTTTCAGAAAATTATATAATCGGAAGCCTATTTGCCACAGCTTACCTACTCCAGCAACTATTAACGCTATGGAATTCATGTTTGGAGAAGTCTTAAATAATTCTTAATTATTGATGTAACGAAAAACCTTAAGCAAGATGTAAATTGAAACCCGGTTTGTTTTATTAAACATCTTACTGGCTGTCTGCGGTGTCTGTCGATGATGGGCAGGGTTTGGTTAATTATTTCTTAATGGAAAAGTAAGTAGTAAGCCTTTTCTTCTTTTGATCACTGTGCTATGGTCAACTGGTCACTTGAGATTTTTACTCTGTGTCGATGAAAGAATATAATATATCCGATGACTTCACTTGATTGTTACAAAGAGTGGTGATATTATTTTCCACAAAAGCCACTAATGGATAAAGGGGATTTTTTACCTGTACTGTCCCACTGCTAGGCAATGATCTATTATATAATGTAATATAATATTGTTGGGAATGAACAGTAGCGAGTAGCATCACCATAGATAAATTACGCGTAGATTATCACGCCTATAAAAGGAGTGTCAAACAGATGACAGGCCCTTTGGTTTTTCCCGCAAAAGGTCGGAGAGTTCACACTCTCAGCTGAGTTATATATTTTTTATTTTTTATTATATTAATATTTTTCGATTGTATTAAAATAGTTAATAGCCGTTATTTCTTTTTTTAATAAAATCCACTTCTGGTTCCTAAAAATATAATAAATTAGTATAGGTAGGTATAGGTATACCTAACTTAAGTATGTAGGTACATACTTAAGTTTTCGCGTAGTAGGTAGGTACTTTCTATTGATTTTCTATAAATTAATTAAAACGAAACATGACATCAGGTGACCAAAAATTGCCCACAATGAAGTGTAAAACACAGTTCTTTTATTTTTGTAGGCGAGTTTTCAACCGCTTAAAACGATTGATTTGGGGCTTAAAGCGGCAAAATTTTATATAAAACGTTTTAAATCCATTGATATATTGTTTTCGTAGATACGTGACGCGCTAACATCACAACCACTAAACCTGGGCTCTATGCACACGACTACTTGCACCGAAACTCACACATCTCTGATAACAGTCGCAAATCTATGTAGTTCCGATAAACAAGGACAGACATAGGAGCCGACACTGTCGTGCGAGCGAAATCACGTTAGTCGCCAAATGTAAGCAAACTTTAAATGTTATTATAATTTTCAACAAATTAACATTTTTGGCTGTATTCACGAGTGGTAAGTAATGCCGTGTGTCTTATTATTTTTCCTTGTATTATTATAACACTGTTTAACTGCACAAGAAGTAATTTTAATGCGTATTTAAAAAAAAAAAGTTGAAATTATTGAGCTGTATGATCAACGATGGTCCGTGCGCGACTGAGTGCTTAGCGACTATTAGGGCCTGTGCACACCACGTTTTTCAAACGCGCCGTTGATGCGCGTTTGTAGCGATACAGACGCGATACGCACGCAAGTCAGACGCAGCCTGTAGACCTTTGCACACATGTATAAATTCAAATACGCGTTTGTATCGATACAAACGACAACAAACTGCTCTGTAGGATAAAAGCGCGCCGTCGACGCGCGTTTCTAAAACGCACGTCGACGGCGCGTTTAAAAAACGTGGTGTGCACAGGCTCTTAGTGAATACAATCACTCACTTTAGTAGGAACAGCTGGTCTATTAAGAAAACTAGAATACCTACCCTGTATTTCCGAAACATTACACTATATATAAATAGTTTAATGTGTAATTGCTATTGACTTGCCTTCAAGAATCGATATGTAATAGTAAACCAACTTTTTCCTTTTACCTGCAACACTGTAAAAAATGTGTGTCTAATAACTAATTTATTTACGAATACCTAGGTACCTTCATCATAAGTAATTCTTATATTTAGTTTTAAGATTACCTTGTATTTCTCATATTAAGTGAATTGTATTCTTTTTGAGAAATAAATGTCTTAAACCGTATTCTGTAAAAATCTCACCGTGAAGAGTGAAGTGAGCTGCCATTCCACCTGATACTATAGGGATTGACACTATTGACAATACTCTCTTCACCTAAGTTTTCACTGTGGTATTTTCACAGAATAGCATTGCAGGTGCTGTGACTGAGTAACGTATCTACCTTTATTGAATGTTAAATCGGTTGTTTTACATCTGTAGTTCCGTCAAACCTTTTGTTTTTTTTTCCAAAATATGGCTGCCCCGCTACCATCGACACGACACTCCGCTAGAGTGGCTTAGACACATGGACTTATTATAATTATATAATAAGTCCATGCTTTGACAACGACCATAAAACCACTCTTGACGTTGACATTTTGATTTCGACGTCAACGCGCCGTCAAGTACATACCTTCTTATATCCATTAGACTACTATTATTATAAGAGATCTCTAACACTCAATGTCTCTAATACACTTTCTTCGTATTCGTTAAAATATCTGAAAATAAATTAAATTATAGCACACGCTGAATCCGTACATATGCAAAGTGTTCTTAGTTCAGTTAACCTCGCATTTCACGTCGGCTACTTGCACAGCTCGTAAAACCTTCATACTTTTATAGTACTACGAGTAATAAATAACATGATAGTGGATAAATTAAAAAAAAAATGTTTAAACCGTTAACAAAATCCGTGGAAATGAAATGTCTCGAAAACGTTTACTAAAAACTTGCATCACGAATATGTGGCGAAGATATAAATCTTTTTTTATTTATTTCAGTTTATTGATTTTATTGTATATTTTTTTGGCACGTAGAACTGGTCCAGTCAAGAAATCTTCGGTTAACTTACAGTATGTGACGGTGCATTTCGATTTGAAAGGCTCACCTCCAAAACTGTCTTACATAGTAACTATCCTGCCCATGCTCAGTATTTACGGAGTGAATTCAATCCTTGTGGAATATGAAGACATGTTCCCGTATGAAGGCAGTCTTGTTAACATCAGCGCTGAAAATTCTTACAAGAGGAGTGAGGTAAGTTTCGATTACAAATTATGGTATGTATAGTATGTACCTTCTTATGAATATGAACAATTTACACAAAGGGATAAAAACATAGCTGTTCCATACAAAAGTGCAATAATAAAAAATCTTTGTTACAGACCACATGATCCATAAAAAAAATACAATAAAATGGCACATTACACATACATGAACTGCTGTTCTTCTCTTACACAATAAAAATAATACATTTAGGTATACGGCTATTTCCAACGACCTTTTTTGTTGTGTACCACGATCATAATGTATGGAACAGCAAATTTTTTTTTCATGTTTCCTGTATGGTTCCATTTCGAATATCAAACCTCCAATAATTCCCATTTTGCTCTCTTAAAATATTTTTGAACACTCTAATATAGATTGCGCCTCTTGACCTCAAACCATTTCTATTTTGGGGTCCTAAAAACACTAAATAGCGACCAAATTGGATGTTTATGCATCCAGATGACGCGGTTGGTTATAGTTCTAACCTAACCTAACCCATTTGGTCGGGGTGCCCTAACTTAGTTACTGCGACCAATTTGAAGTTTTTCATATTCATGAGTACCTGTAAAAATGTGTCCAGGTATTTTATATGGGTCTTGTATTTTAGATAATCCTCCTTTATAACTCTACACGTGGGCCCTACCTTTTGATGTAGATACGGTCTATCAGCTGATTTGTAACATCGTAAAATTGGTATTTGAAATTGTCATTGTTTCTGCTCTATTTTGATTTATTCCTACTTTCCTATTGTTCCTATCCTACTTCCTATCCTTTCCTACTGACCTACATATACTATAATAATATTATAAACGCGAAAGTTTGTGAGAATGGATGGATATTTGTTACTCTTTCACGCTATACTACTTAACGGATTTAAATGTTTGGCACACAGATAGTTTACAACCACCACCCTAATTGCGTAACAATATATCTATCAATTGGGATATGAATCATTTTGAAGCAAATTGCTAATCCATTGCTTCATAAGTTGGAAAAATGTGTCTGCTCAACACGTAAATAACGCAATGAATGTTGTTGAACTGTCAAAATGAAACCGATTCCGATTGTTAATGTGTTACGCAATTGCGCCACTGGTTTAACAAATAGGAAAATTTTAACCCGATATTTCCACGGGACTGAGACTCAAAGACGCGGGGCGCAGCCAGTTATGTAGAAATAATATGTATGTCATTGTTTAGACTATTACAATAAGAAACATTCTAGCCTTATTATGTTACATTTTCAGCTCTTAAAGCTAATCAACAAAGCCAGATTTCTAAACATAGAAATAATACCTTTGATTCAAACCTTCGGGCACATGGAGTATGTCTTGAAACTGAAGGAGTTTGCTCACCTCAGGGAGCTGAATCAATCTGCCGCGGATATATGCCCCAGCAACCCATCGAGCCATGAATTAATTGCTGCTATGCTGAAACAAGTTAGTAGGTTATGTTCTTTAATTAATAAAAAGTACCAAATAACAGTAGGTATGCAGCCGAATGAGAACCGCAGGAGTTACCAACATAGCTTGCAGAGTAAGCAAGCTGAAGTCACCATGTTTGTCGAAGGACCGACAGCCGGTGGAGCAGACAAGTCCTGAAGTGGAGACCGCGTACCGGAAGACTTAGTGCTAAAAGGCCTCCCGCAAGGTGGACCGATGACCTACCGAAGGCCGCAGGAATCCGTTTGATGCGAGAAGCACAGGAGTGGTCGAAGTGCCGGTGCTTGGGGAGGCTTATGTCTAGCAGTGGACGTTTTTCAGCTGAAATGAGGAAAATAAAAAATTAAATATTTATTGATATTTTTTTGGGGTCACTGAGCGTTGATAGTAGAGATATTTAAAATATCAACTTTGAAATCAGTTTTTATTTTGTGTTAACTTCACGAACGTGATGGGTATCGTTATCTAATCATGACAAAACCTTTGTAAGCCTTTGTATCCGCTTATGCGTACGAAGTTTCATTAAAATCGGTTCATTCATTTCGAAAAACAAGGCCTTGAAAATTTGTATGAAATGCCGCACGTCGTAAACGCTCTTAACTCATACTTCAAGTATGCTACCAGCGGTCGTTGACCCCAAAAAATGCACAACAAATCTTTTTCTTTTGTTTTGTCGTGTTTAGATATCACGTCTGCGGAGTTCTTTAGCTAAATTTATTTAACCTTGTATAATTCCTAGCAAGTTTTATGGCTTTATCTTTATTATTATTTTCACCTCGATTTCAGGTAATTGATCTTCATGCCACAATCAAACCGCTGACGCACATACATATTGGTTGCGACGAAGTAAGAATAATAAATAAGTGTCAAAAATGTAGAGACAGGAAAATGAAAACCAAGTGAGTACCATATCAATTTCTTTTCTTACTTACAAAGACTTTTAAATATACTTACGATAGATGGGACAAAGGAGTATCATATACCCAGTAACTGGATTGTGGAGGTCAAATAGGCAGTCGCCCCATGTAAAATACTGGTATTCAGCTGCATCCGTTAAAACTGGAAGACGACCCCAACATAGTTGGGAAAAGACTAGACAGATAATGATCATGAGACGGGATGAAGCGAACAACATCAAATTCTAGTTAGTATTATCAACAGGTCCCATCTCGTTCAGTTTAGTTCTATGTCTCGTGCCACATGACATCTCGCATTGTGTGCAAAAGAAAATTATTTTCGACGAAACTATGCCGGATTGTACATAGTGGTATTGCAAACCTTGTAGTGATAAAATTACTGGACTTAACCACTGTTTATTTTCATTAGTCCTACTAATATTATAAATGCAAAAGTTTGTGAGGATGTTTGTTACTTTTTCACGCATTAACTAATGAACGGATTTTGATGAAACTTTACAGTAATATACCTTATACATCAGAATAACACATAGGATACTTTTTATCCCGATATTCTTACGGGATCGACATTTACGCGGGTGAAACCGCGGGGCGCAGCTAGTATTTTATATTTTACTGACTCAGACAGAATTAAAGCCCTGAAAGGATGGTCCTACGATCATAATGATGGTATTGATTCCTAGTCCAGTATCAAAATAGATTTTCCTTACATATTCACTTTATTTTCGTTTTTGTTTTCAGTGACTTATTCGTCCAACACGTGGAAGAAGTTACTTCTATAGTAAAAGAATTCAGTCCGGTGACAAAAGTTCTTATATGGGGTGACATGCTGTTTAAAACCAAGAAGCCGCAATGGTTTAATTTAATTGATGTTGAAGCAGTAGCGTGGGACTACGCCGCTCATCCACGGTTTTCTCATAAATATTTCTATAATCTACATAGAAACTTCGAAAATATCTGGATAGCTTCCGCATTCAAAGGCGCTGATGGTATAAATGCAACAATGCCTAATATTAAAAACAGATTTCAGAATCATTTGAGCTGGTTGAAGTTTATATTAGACTACAAATTTGGAGGAGAAAAAAAAGTTTACAATTTCAAAGGTATTATTCTAACTGGCTGGTCGAGGTACTTTCACATGGCTCCACAGTGTGAACTTCTTCCAATAGCTATGCCAAGCTTGATCTTGAATCTCTTGTTGGTAAACATCGTAAAGAATGGTATTGATGAAGGCGATATAGATCTGCCTTACTGTGAGTTTTTCACAAAATATTTAAGTACAGAATTTACGGAAATCTTCCGAAGCTATAAAGATACTGGTAAAAAGTGCGCTTTTGAAAACACGCTCGTTTTTATTGAACAAGAAAAACTTTTTAATACTAAAATAGTTTATGATTGTCTTTTTAATCTACATGAACATGTATCACATTGTCATAATATAAGGTCATATGTGAATGTGACTACTTTGGATTTTAGTTTCAAAAAGTGTACAAACGCGCTCAAACAATTAGCACACTCTGAAACACAGCTTGAAGCATTTATGGTGCAATATTACAAAAATAATGTTATCAAAAGTTACATTGATGAGATTGTACATGTTCCTTCAAAGAAAATTAAGAGATTAATGGACTATTTAGAGAATTGCACGAATCGGTTTTAGAACAAAAGGCACTAAGAATATATACTATGCACAATTGTAATTATTCTACCAATGTTAATCGTGAAACCTGTATGATGTTCATGCTCTCAAATTGGTCACTGTCATTGGTCATTCAACAACCGTCACAGGCGTCTATTTTCTAAGTCCGTCAACCACGCCGTCAACGAAGATACGAGCCCATCCGAAAATAATTGATCCGTCAAAACAAATGACTTTTCGGGCGAGTAATTACATATCGGGAGTGGGGACAACTGTCAAATCGTGTTTTCATTCATTCTTAGTTCGGGCCCTGAACTAATCATATGTCCGTATGTGATACGCAGTTGCAAAAGCCCGTAACTTCGTCTGAAACTACGGATTACGGGCTTAGGGAGTAGACCTCCTGACACCAATAACGGTGACGAATTTTAATTTATCGCGTTCATACATTTTGCATGCGTGCAAATGCAGTGGAGGAGCACGCAATGTTAAATATGACAATCGATGTATGCTTATAAGTTAAATAATAATTATAATAAAAACCGTATAAAATACTATAAATGTCCCAACAGTTTACCATTATCAGATCTATCAACACATTCAAATTAGGCCTCCACCAAATCCTTTCAGGAACTCTTTTTCCTGTGCCACCTCGAACCAGCTCTCGCGGTACGCGTCCAAGTCATCTCACCATCTCTTTCTGAGGCTTCCACTGTGGAGACTTTTGATTGAATACATTAATTTACCTGTTTTAGGTACACGCTTTAGTATCATAGGAAAGCGGTTCCGTCAAATTATAACGACCGTCGTGAAAATCTTTAATTTGCACCTGTATTTGATGTTAAGGAGTGGAAAACGCTCAGTAAGGTGCCAAAGCTTTAAACAATATTTTACAATAAATTTCACTTCAGTAGGTACAAAAATCTTAAAGTGTCGAACCGTGTTATTCATCGGTTGACGAGCATTCTATCGAAAGCGTTCAATATACAATAAGTACAGTAACATAATCAATCAAAGTACAATGCCCTTCGTCGAAAAGCCGGCACCCGCCGCGCGGGTTTGGAAAGTTATCAGCAGGATCGCTACTAACGAAACGTTAGTATTTACTCCTTTTTAACTGCCTCGTTGGTCTCGTGTTCGCAAGCGTAGCTACTGAGTGTGAGGTCCTGGGTTCGATACCCAGGCCGGGCAAAGTGTTATTGGGTTTTTCCATTAGGAATTCCTCAGTAACAGCTCGGAGTTTGAAAGCCTGTGCCTTGAAAAGCACGTAAAGCCGTTGGTCCTGCGCCTGATCTCACCCCAGTCGTCTCGGATTGCTGTCCCATAAGACTGTGAGTAAAAAGTATACTGTAATATCTCTTGCGTACCTGGCGAGTCTCCGTTAAGATTGGCCACCATCAGCATACAGCATAATCAGCCTATAATTTTCCCACTGTTGAGAAACAGACCCCCACTCGGTGAGAGGGAGTGGGCCGTAATCCACCACGCGGACCCAGTGCGGGTTGGTAGATGTCACATGTGTTCGAATTTTTGGTTCTAGGACATGCCGGTTACCTCACGATGCATTCCTTCACCGTTTTGAGAGCAGTGGTGATGAAATTATTTACACAAAGTAAAGCGCCTGTCTGGGTTCGAACCTATGACCTACAACTCGTTAGTCGCTGCCTCTGTTACCACTGGCCATGTAAGTCCATAGAGCCGCTAAATGATACATCAGAACAACGTCAAAATTGTCAATATAAAATCCAATACCGACGTAGTAAAGATCACTTGTGTGTCAAATAATAAGGTATATTTATAATGTGTATTGATTAATTGGAAAAAACTAAAAACCAATTTCGAAATGCAAAATAACCCAAAGAAACATTTTCAAAGGCTCGTTACCATACCAAATTCAACCATCGAACCGACTCGATTACATGCGGCCATAATGAAATTCTTGAAACCTTTTGAAAGTACGATACTCGAAGTCGCTTCCATTTCTGATTACAATGACTCGGAAAAAAAATATATATCGAGCATTCATTCGACTCGTTCGATGGGGTATAGGTACAGACGCCAGCACATCAAGCTACTATAATCTGTCAAATTTCTTTAATAGATTTTCAACTTTATCGCTAAAGCATAAGGTTCAAAGTTGATTGAGAAAATTTTACAGTTTTGGGTAGCTTGATGTGCTGGCGTCTGTACCATTGTCGCTTTCTTCCTATGTCCCTCATTCTTTTTACAAAAAAAAAACGAGTATGTACTGACGAGACTTTTCTTTCTTTGCATCTTTTACATTTTCATTATATTTGCTGCCAACCAGTCCAGTAATTAGTGTCTTCTATTATTAAAAGCCCTGTCCCCGATGAGATTTTTTCATCGGCATTAATGACGAACTTCCATAAAAACTTTCATTCTCTATTTAACCCCTTTAGGGGGTATATTTACATTCGTAATATAGAAAAACCCTTTAAAAGTCTTGCAGCAGTGGTGGCTAAGTGGTAGCGGCCGCGACTTACGTGTAGCTCGTAAGTTCAACCTCAGGCAGGCGCTTTACTTTGTTTAAATTATGTATTTCATCACCACTGCTCTCGAAACGGTGAAGGAAAACTTCGTGAGGAAACCAGCATGTCGCTTCTAGGACCCAGCGATTTAAGGTGTCCGTTGTCTGTCAATGAGTTTAAGATTTTATTATATAGATAACTTAATGTGTTGTGGTGTTTGAGGAGGCAAATAATATAGCAAGAACAACATGTAAAAAATCTTTATTTACACACACAGCAACAAACACATTACGGTTTTAATTACATTTTTAATTATTAGTAACAATTTATCACCTTTTACATGCTTACAGCAACGATATTACATAATACCACTGTTTCTACGTTATGTTACCAGCACTGCGTTATCACGAATTATTCCATTTCCATAATGGAAAAGATCAGAGTCTACATATAAATAAATTGATCGACTCTGATTGGTTCAAGAGCTCTTGTCAACCGTCAAACGGGGCTTAATTAAAACATTATTATATCGAGAGTTATTTGTGAAGTGCGAAACCATATTTATCTATTTTTAGTGTCATTATCGTCAGGTTGTTTACTTTTGCTTTCGTCTGTTTTGTCACTTCTTGGTTTATGTACTGGGACGATTTCTGTAGGCGGCGGTGTTATGGGCACAAGACTGCCGTCTTCATCAGCAACCTTCAAACCAATGGTAGCACCGAGCTTAGCACTCGCCTGTTTGAATGTATTCGACAACTTCACTTGAACGACGTTGATGACCATAGAAGTAAGAGCAAATCCGAAAACTAAGTATAATATAGATGCCATCATGAACATAGGGTGGTTGGGGACTAGATCGCCAAGTCCGATCGTAGATATCGATATGAAGATAAAGTAGAAAGACTCAAAGAAATTCCACTTCTCCCATAAACTGTAGACGAACGCTCCTATATTAATGTAAGTGAGTAGAATGACGACAGCGAGGGAGATCGGTAGGTTGAACTCATCATCTATTTCAAAGACTGATGGAGCTGGAGTTTCCATATCGGTCTCGAGGTCGATATCTCTTGGTAAGGTACCAGGTTTTGGTGGCAGAGGTGGAGGCACGTCACTTGACTTCCTCTCAACCGGTGGAGGTTGCGGGCCCTCTGGACTTTCTTGAATATCTTCTTCGGAGAATATCTGCGATGGACGACGAACGACATCGTAGACGATATTCAGTCCCTTCATTACCTCCTGAAATTTAACAAAATTCCATGTTACTTTTCTCAACTTTGATTCAGCGACCGGCGAACACAAAACAAAAGTTTATAAGAATGTAAGACTACATATAGCCCGAAGCGTAATCATTACTCATTTCTGTTTTAAAAGGAAAACATTCCCTTTGTTTCTCGAGTACAGCGGCAATTCGATTGTGGTTATCAACAACAAAGACTTCAAAAAATTCTTGGTTCTCGTGTTAACTGTTATTTTTTTAAAAAAAAAAAGGTCTCTAGTAAACAACTGTTAACTGGTAGCTAATTAAGAGTAGCCGAGGATCGTGTTAAATGGTTTGCGATTGGAGAGGCAATTTCCATCAGTGGACTACTATAGGTTGACGGTGATGAGTTACATAATAATGAGCTCCTTAAGTTCTAGGTTGAGCTGCATGATTACTGACAAATGCGTGCACTGACTGGACAGGTCCACTCAATCTGTGTTGATCTTTCCTCAAGAGACCATTTGAGAAACCAATCTACATACCTAATCTTCACATGAACTGACCATGATTATGTCTGGACTTTAAAAGAGACTGTGACGTCTATGTTTGTTTCGGCCTTTCTTCCCAGAGTTTTCATATAGGAAACGTGGACCTCATCTACATAGTTTATAAAATATGATGGACGTGTAAAAGTGTTTGTAAAACCCTACTAATAGAAATAAAATCATTCATCATTATCATTAAATTACGAATTGGCAAGGCTGCAATATCAAGCGCTGGTCAAAATGGTTTAAATTCTATTTTAGCCTGTTATACTAACAGGATTTATTAGACATAATATGGCTAGAACGCCATAATGCGTAGTGCACGTCGGCGGAGCGTGCGGTGTACCACGTCATTACGACTAAAACCAAGTATGGGAGAGATAGCAAGTAAGAGAGAATTGAATGTATAGTGTTAACCTGTATTTTAACTTGGAAACTGAGTAATAAGAGGATTTTTGATGCAAATGGTGTTTTTTGAGCATACTATTTAAGTACTATAAAATATCAGAAAAAATATGACTTTTTATCGTATAGCAAAGTTCCCACTTATAAATAAATAAACTACATTTTTTACTACTAATCAGAACAGAGATGGTAACCTTCAGGAAAGTGTGCAATTTTAACATTAAAAAACCATGATAATAATATCTGAGTAAAACTGTTCAAATAAAAACAGAACCAGCTCTCAACATAAATTGATTTAAAAACAATTTAAAAGAATTCAAACCTATATTTGATGCTTTGCCTAGAATTTTCTGTAGCTAGTGACGTGTCACCAAGGGGTCGCGTGCCATAATTCCCAATCCCTGATCTAAAGTATTCTAAAACTAGACTAGACTAGAAATATTACCTGCATTGGAGCGGTTCTTCTAACTTTCCTACAACTCCTTGTGTAGTAGAACCTTCTGATGTATGCCCAGAAGAATTTGATGATTCGTGTGAAGAGTTTACCGAAGTCTGCTAAGAGAATCAGGAACAGAGGGATCCCGATGGTAGCATATGCTATTGTCGCCACGCGACCATATGTTGTCTTCGGAGCTATGTGACCATAACCTGGAAAATATCAATATAAACTCCTTAGATTTAAGAAATACAAAAATTAATGAGGAGATGTACAGAACTGTGAGGATAAAAATTGCATGTAGCGAAATAATAAAAGTGCAAGTTGATCCGTTTTAATAATTGTAATAACTGCATAAAAAATACACTGTGGGGGGTGTAAAGGTTTTAAGTACAATAAAAACTTAAATACTTGTGAAATTGGTGAGAGTTCTTTTTCGTGTATGAGTAAGTATATTCTATTAATCTTACCGACAGTTGTGACTAACGTCAAGCAGTAGACGAAAGAGTTCATAAAGTTCCAAGACCTCTGACCGCTGTAAGAAGTAACTCCTGCTTCGTGTGCCGTATGCAGCTGATTCTCAAATTCAAACAACTTCTTCCTTGCCATCGACTTCCAATCTTCTTCCCTCAGATTATGACTTCCTCGCCAAAGATGTTCAATAAAATCCCTTTTGACGTTCCTTGTACTACACTTATAAGCGTTTTCAAACGATCCTTCTAATGTTTTAAACATCATTCCTCCTAGACCACACATTGTGATTAATATTAGCAGGTCACAAATACATTTATTTCGCAAATTCCTTATTTTGTCGCAATGTATACGTTGGTCTTGCTTAAACTCTTGCCAATTTGCAATGAATTTCCATCTCGATCTCACAACTTTTTTGTTTTTGTCATCTTCTAGAGAATTTTTCCTTGCTTTTTTTTCTAGAGCAAGCTCCTTGCTTTCTTTTCTAGTCGCATTTTTGGAATCGGCAATAGATCTTTTCCTTAACCCAGACTTGTGTTCACCTCTTTCGACTTTAGGAATATTACTCTCGTCTGCTCCTAATATGATACCCGTCATCATTTCACGTCTATCAACCTCTTGACTTAGTACATTTAGTTTACGCGTCAACTCCGCTGTTCGCTCTTTTAAATCAAAGTCAAACTCATTTTCACTCGGGGATGATGAGTAACAACTGGACGTATACTCAGACTGACTGGCATCAATGTAACCGGAGCTTTGCCTGCTACGTTGATCCAGGTCTGTTTTCTGAGTCTTCATTAAACCAGCTAAAATTTCTTTTTCACTTATAATCTGAATAGTTTTAGGACAAGACACGCCTCGAGATCTAGACTGCCTCAAAATGGTTGGGGTCTTATTGGGAGTCTTTAAAGTTTTATGGCTTGGCTTGTACTCAGTTGGAAGCCGGGGATCATCTTTAGGCATGGATAAGCTTCTTGCTCGCGCTTTTTCCATCAACTCCATAATCTCTCGACTAGTCTGACTCATACCTGTTCCAGTTTTATCTACCTCTCTTACGTCTTCAGTGCGATGTACCGACTGCGAACGGTTTACTTTTGGTGACATTTTGTTCTTCGTGTATCGTCGTGGCACAGGCATCATTCTACGTTTTGGCGCTTCTACTTTGGCATTATGTTGATCCTCACTCATCTCACTTTCACTAGTTTTATTCTGTAAATGTTATTATGGATAAATTATTAGTTGCTTCTCTCATTCTACAAAATTATGGCAAACTATTTAAATAGTGATCATTGTATTGCAGGGCTTGGGATTATGTCAATTGGAAATAAAGTGCTATTAACAAAGCGACAAACAGTATAAAAAATAGTTTCATGAAAAAACTGACCCCAAATCTTGAAGCAGATTTGCTGCGGGCCGGTTTGATGGGTGGCGGACGACTTTGTGTTTCATCTTTTACTTGTTTAGAAGGTTGCTGTTTCACAATAATCGGTTTAATATCTGTAGATAATCTCCTGCTGGGAGTTCTAACTATCCTTTCTCTTACTTCCACATTAGGTTTATTTTCCGGTATCACTTTCCGGCTTGGCGTTCTTTCTAATTGGATCACTTTTGTTACAAGTTCACCTGGTGTTTCTGGTTTAGATGTAGTGGTTTTAGCAGTTCTTTTAATATCTTTATCTTCAAACGTGAAAACCTCTTCATTTTTAACTGGAGTTTTTAATTTCTTGGTTGCTTCTTCTGGTTTCTTTTCGTCCGGGTGAA
This sequence comes from Hydraecia micacea, assembly GCA_914767645.1. Classification (NCBI taxonomy): domain Eukaryota; kingdom Metazoa; phylum Arthropoda; class Insecta; order Lepidoptera; family Noctuidae; genus Hydraecia; species Hydraecia micacea. The sequence goes on from OU611798.1 coordinate 7,264,094, forward strand.
CGACTTCTTCAACCTTTTTTTGAGAGCCGGGCAAAGCAAAAGGGAATACCTGTTTTGGCGAACTGCTGACGGGAGAAGGAGTAGAAAGAACATGTTTAATTTCTTTTGGAGGTTCTATTGTTAGTGAATTTCGTCGAGTAGTATCTTCGTCTTTTGGAGTCAAGGCGTAATTAGTCGACAAAAGTTTATTAGTGGGATCTATAAAGCTTCCTCTGCGCTCCAAAAAATTTGCAAGCTCCTCTTTATCTGGTAAAGCAAATGGTGAAATACTTCTACGTCTACGCTCTTGAGCAGCCATTGCTCTTTGCTCAAGAACTTCGTCTGTATCTAAATCATATACTGGATCTTTGACATTTGCTTTTTCCTGCACTAAACGTCGCATTTCTTCATAAGTACTGTCAGCTTCAATTTCCCTAGAGTTTGGGCGTGGTAATTGTGGTTTAGGTTCCTCATCGTCAGAAGTCGGTGTATCTTCATGAGGCTTTAGAGTTCTGCTAGGTTCTGGTGTCTTTTCTCTCTGTCTTGCAGCTTGTCCTCTGTTCTTGGACAAGTTTCTTCGTTTCCTTATGGACATAGTTTGTCTGTCTTCGTCCATGATCTCCGTTTCGTTTAGTCTTATTTCTGGTGATTTTATCACTGGTTGACTAGTCGTTCGTGTTTCAGATTCTGTTCTTATTGTTGGAATTGACAATTTCAATTTTACTTCTTCTTCTCCTTGGGATTCGCTATCACTCATCACCACCAACTTTCACTCACACCGCAACTGAAAAAAAAAGTTGTGATATCACAACCGCTCACAATAGACTAAGGGAATTGAACTCGATCAAAAGAGGCAGAACGGTGTCAAGCTTGGCAGTGAATAATCAATCTCCTGCCAATAATTATGACACAAATAAGATCACGCAAGCCAACAACGATAAGAATTCAATAAGTGTAAACTTACCTCTCGTTAACGATCCCAACAACAAAACTTCTTTATTATAACGGGGTCGAAGCAGATATCTAATAAAAGAATCTATTTTGGCCGCCCCACAGTGTCGGACGTAAACAAACGCCCGTTGATAAGAAATTGCAATTCATTTTCGTTGAAGTATTGTCACAGTTTAATCGGTTAAGATGCAATGGCAATTGAAATGATTTTCACTGACTTTTGTGTCGAACTTTAATGGTAAATGTTGTCACAATGTTCGTGATACACTCCGTGCGTTTGTGACGCGGGATACTGAGCGGAAGAGCGCCAAGCCAGCCGGGCGGCGTTCCAAATTTAAAACAACTACACCTAAATTCAGTCCAGTTCGTATTTACAGTCGTACTCTAGAAAATGTTGTCGACAGAAGCGACCATCGTTATTTGACACGTTGCGTAGAAACTCTAACAGCTAGTTGTAAGAAGATGTTAATTGGAAAAGGTCAATTTAAATTGGAATAAGATATTTACTGTATTACGTTAAAGTGGGATATAAATAGATAGATGTGAAGTTGTTGACGTAAGATTTTATTTTATTACGTATTGTTTTTGAATAGCACATTAAACTTGAAAAAATTGTGTATATTTTTTACAGTTCTGAAAAAGACTTCGCATGTCTTTTTTTAAAGGCTGTGCATTGTTTAATGATCCAAGGAACTAATTTATTAAAACATCTGAAGATCATCCCGAGCTAACTTGTTTCCAACAACAAAGAACAAAGCTCAGTTAAAATAACACTGAATGAAAACAAATGTTTGAAAGAAAATAAAAGATAGTAGAATGGTGGTTCGTAAAACAAAAGAAATAAAAGGATTCTAGTAAAGAGAGTTTAGCTAGAATAAATCATTTATTTCCTAATGTGTCTAAGCCGCTTTGTGTAAACTCGTTTGAACCAACATAAAAGAATGCGTCGCTTGGTCTCTATTTTAGTCTGCCTTTATAAAAGGATATCAATTGTTCCTCTAAAACCTTTGAACATATTAATAAAATAAAGCCAAAATATGAAGTATTCTGTTTTGATTAATTCTATTATTTCTCCTGAAAGAGTAGTGAACGGGATTCGAGCGCCTGAAAGCTTTGTTTTCATACGGCGTTTTGCAAATGAATGCTCTTATAAAACTATCAGGCGTTTAAAATTCATCATTTTCTACTTACCTACCTATCTAAGTATACTACAAACTTGCTCGTTATCTAGCCATTAGGACTTCTCATAGAATTTAACAAGACGTCCTACTATACTGAATATATCGCAGTACTCAACTCTAATTAATTAATAGTACCTGCTTTAGACTGGGGATAAATCTAAGCAGAATAAACTATGAGAAATCTCTCGAGCTTAATTTAGGGTCTTCTTACTTATTTCTTACCTTAGTAACCTTATTCTAATTAATTTGGGATCGGCTGACGCTCAGCATGTCTACATCTTCCATACATCTCTATCGGCAATAATTTCAGAATTCATTCTCTTTATAGCCATTTTTTCACTGCATTGTTACCGCATCATTCAGTCGAAGACGTACGCTGCTAGACCTCCTATCAGCATCACCATAACTACCATGTTTGTACTTCTTCGCCAGTCCAGAACTTTTCTGCCCCATCAGCCATCAGTTCTGCAAACAATGTGCCCTCCATATAATTGTCCTTACCTATAGTGGTATAAATAGTGCCCGCGTAGAACATGGAGTTCCAGAACGTCCAAGTCATCTTCGTAGTATTGTTGTCATTGACATGCTTAATGCACTCCGTATAGTTGGCCTCGTACTCGGCTAAGTAGTCTTCTATGAACGGGAACAGGTCGAAGTTACTGTTCTGGTGACAAAATATATATGTTTTATAGTAAGCGCACCCATAACATTTCGCTAGTTATATTATTTAAGAGATTTGTAAAAGAGGGCTGTGTCTGGTGGGGTAATTGCGTAACACACTATCAGTAGCAATGGCTGACAGTTCTACAACATTCATCGAGTTGCTGAGCAGGAAATTTTTTCGAACATACGAAGCAATGGATTAGCAATATCCTTAAAAATATCATATTGAGATTACTAGTGTGTTACGCAATTAAGGTGCAGATGTTTAAAACGAACTTCGGTTTGGCAAGTCATGTTAAAGCACAGGCTAGGAAATAATTTCAAAGAATCTTTGTTATCGACATCGAAAGAAGGTCAATAATAAAAAGAGGTCTAGTGTATTGCCATAAACTTAGCAAAAACTTAGGTTGCTACTAAAAAAGTTCAGATGGCAAAACCCAATAACTCTTTGCCCAACTCGAACCTAGGACCCGATTTGTAATCGACCATATCAAAAAGTACTCTGTGTAATCGACTGTAATCTGGCTGCCATGCAACAGTTGATGTCATCGATCCATCGCAATCTTTTCACATCTCACGTTTACCACTACACGTCAAAATAGTCCGCCTTTTATACTATAGGTCGACCCCTTAACTGTGAAGTTGCCTGAGGTAGCAGCGCGGTGCGGGAGGGGTGTGGTGACGTGATGCGAGAGCTCAGTGATTCGTTAACTTGTGACAACTATCATCCCTCCCACACCGCGCAGCTACCTCAGGCAACGTCTCAGTTAAATAATTGTGTGTTAGTATGTAAGTAATTGAGTTATTTTATTTTAATGTGTGTTTGTGATTTCGATGCTACTAACTTTATTTATTAGTTAACTTTTTTTTATTTTATTTTTGTGTTTATGTTCTTTTTTGCGTCATGTTCACCGCAAATAAACGTATTTTCTTTCTTTATTATTATTTGTATGCTCTCGAGCAAAATGTGGCGAACTGACCATCTTATTATAACATCCTATTGTAATGAAACCTACATTTACGAATAAATTTGATTTGTTTTGAAGTAGTCGGTCTATAGTAACCTATTTTCTCCAGCGGACTGCTTGCGTAGGCGCAAAAGCATCTGATAAACATACAACAGCATGTTTTATAGTATGGCATTTTGCCTAATAGTGTACTTTGTTAGTACTTTCTTCTCTAAAACATGTAATAATTTGTTTCAATTTATGTACAGTTAACAAAAGAGATAAGTATGCAGGATCGTCGGATATAGTTGAAGTTTAGTAAGAAACCGATGGATGTTGTCGACTGAAATTTAATTTGATAAATAAGCTGTTTGTTTTCTATTAATAAAATAAAATTTAATTCGAGAACATCCATTGGTTTCTTACTAAACTTCAGCTATATCCGACGATCCTGCATACGTATCTCTTTTGTTGACTGTACATCTTGTCCTCATTAAATTGTTTTATTGTGAGTGGATTTTTATTATACTCTTATGTAGATAATATATTATTATGAGGTGTAGTTGATAGAACATGTATGTTAAAAACCGGCCAAGTAAGAGCCGGACTCACGCACTAGAAAGGTTCCGTCTCACCAAAACTAGTATAGATAAGCTTATTTTTTATAATTTATAGTCAGTTTTGTAATTTATGGTAGTAATTGATAGTCGAGGACGAATAAGAATTCTGTTAAAGTTTGAACTAGCTACGTATTACAGTTAAAACGATCAACCCTTCGTATGCCGGGAACGTGGATCCACGCGAGACACAATGGCATTTTAAATGTGTTCAACAGCTTAAGCCCTACTGTGACTCCTGTGAGAGGCAGACGGTCGAGCGGTCAGGCATACGGCGTAGATCCCGTTGACAATGATACCCTTTGGATTCAGAAACATAAAAAGCATTTGATGAATGAATCCTGTAAGGATTGATCCACACTAGCCCAAGACAGAGAGGAGTGGAAAGGAGAAATGGAGGCCTTTGCCCTGCAGTGGGACAATATAGGCTAAAAATAAAATAAATATGTACTTACAAGGGAAGACGTTTGATTTTGGACCACATCACGTATCCTATTGGCTAGATCTCTCCGGACCTCCGTCAGGGTCTGGTCATACTTGGCCTCGTTTGGACCTGAAACGAAATGATCATAATGTTAGTTATAATTTACAAATACCACTATCTGACTGCCTCATTATTGGTTTATTGGTTGTAAGCGCGACCGCTGAACGTGGAGTCCGTGGTTCAACTTGCAGATCGGCCAGTGTTCTAGGGATATTCCAGTAGCAATTTTATATAAAAAACCTTGGTGAGGTAATGCTGTTGATTAGGTTGTTTAATTGGGTCGAGCTATTATATCATAATTTATGAAATCATCGTCACGCCATAGAAGAATACTCTACCAGGTAGTCTTCAAACCAACGGACACCGAAATCCGCATCAAAAATACAGGCACATTACAGCTTCAAGGGTTTTACTTAATCATTCGAAGAACAAGTGGTAGTTTAGGGCAAATCAAGGCGACAGTAATCAGTTGCTTTGCATAAGGTACAAAATCGCATGACACTCCACGTTTCGTCAAGGTACAGTGACAATGATGGACAACAGTTTTCTGCTATAAAAGTGTATGACAAGCCCCTAGTTCTCAACAACAACCACTAGGTTTAATAACCCTGACCCAACATACCCTCACCTTTTTCCTCCGTATCATAAAAGTTGTTTTCCGCACACCTTAAGACATGTGAATAGGGTCTCATAATGTCCCACGCTTGACAAAGATATAAAAGGTTCGACCCACTGCCCTATATAAATGCTGCTAGAAATAAGATGAGGAAAAATTGTAAGTTGGTACTTAGATATTTACGGTTAAACGTCTCAGTGGATTGATCGAGCTCCTTTTTTTTTTTTTGGATGGGCGATCATCTAATGACCCGCTCTGGGTGGAGTGGAAGGGAGTGTCAGACTCTTACTGAATAAAACCCACCCGTGTTCCTTCCTTAGCCCTCCATGTTCCGGGGCAGCGGTAACCCTTTCGGACTATCCCGCTACCCTGATCGAGCTCCTTACGATTTCTTTCATTCGTTTATAAGACTGTTGACCTCGATCACGCCTGGAAGATGACAGAGAGTTCCACATTTTTGGCTCTTCGCATAATAAAAGCCAAATTGGTTTTAGTTTAAAATTGTTTATATAATATTTTAGTGCATTTAAGTCGTACATATGTAGAGCAGTCAGCTCGGGCAGTTGCATTCTGCAACCTTAGTGACTGGGTTTTTTTTACAATAGTATGCACTATTTTTATACTTGTTTTTATGCATTTTGTTCCGATACGAACAAAAGAAAACTATTTTTGGTTTTACAGTAAAATATCAGGTTGAAATTATACAGCGTTTCATAAAATTAACCCCTTAATCGTAAGATGCTCGCATAATTTCGCAAACAGAGATTTGTGTCATCGCGAGGAAATCGGGAGATTACCTAAACGCCACTGTAGTGCATCTGTTTAATATATATTTTGTAAACACTGTCTCATTTGGCACAAGTAGTGAGGTGACTGCTGTCACTAATGTCACCTGTTAGACACCATGTATTGCAGGAAATGGTTGAAGGTGAATTGACCCAGCACCGAGAGGCTTAGTGTAGACATGTAGTAATAAACAAATTAAATACGAGATCAGCACGATTCTGTAGCAATCTTGCATATATAAGCAAAGGTCCCCGCGTAAATAAGTGAGTAAAACTACAACCAAGTTCATCTCAGTCCTTGGCAACGAGCCGAAGCTAGACAATAAGATGAAGATACTGTACAGAACACAACTTAAGAGTAAGTTAACATCTGCAATGTTCACCGACATTGTTTACCAAACAAAGCAATCAGAAGTGCTAGGCAGGTAGACACTGTAATTCTTGGAACATTGAACAAGATGTTCCTAAATGAATGGGTACATTGTTGTTACGATAAAGGATACAGTAGGGGTGACGACTAACTTTTTTTTCTTCGTCTATCAGGTAGATTATTAAAAAGTATTGGGCACGTATTTTTTCTTTTTTCACATAAACAAAACGTTACAGAGATATATTGATTTGAAATGTCGCATGACGTCACGTGTTGGTACAATTTTTACCTACAAGTGACGTCACGAGCCCCCACTCCCAAACTTTGACACGCTTTATCTTTGTAATTTTTTGGTTGATTGACACAAGAAAAAATATGTGTCCATTATTTTTTGATAATCTAACTGACGGACTAAATAGAATTTCGTTTACTTTACCCCGTCTTCATCCCTGTTGCATTGAAGGAGGTGTTTCATGCTTCTATTTGATTGCAGAGGAGCTCACAACACAATAAAATAAAATAAAAATTAGTTCAATGAAATCCAATAGTATATAGCAAGGAGCTAACACGATGAGTAATTTTGTTGAATCAAAAATGTTTTGCTAGAACAAATAATTGGTATTTTTAAAGCGTCCACGTTTCCTTTTCTTTGTTTGTGCCATTACACTGCGAAAATCCTATTTTTAATCTTAACTAAATTAAGAGGAAGGAATGGAAGAAGGTATTTGCCTAAGAGAGAGAGGGACAGCGCACGTTAGCAAAAAAAAAAAAACTGAAAATGTTTATAAAAATCTACGTCCTAATTTTTATACCTCTTTCAATAGAAATAGTCTTAAAATCTGTTTCAACTTAGAAGGATGGTTCAGTTCAAAACTAATTGACGAAACAAAATTAAATTGTTTGAAACGAGTCAAGGGCTTAATCGGTGTCTAAACCACCCATAAACCTTTCAGAGTACAATCACAAATTCAACTAGAAGTAATAACTTCTGCTTGAATTTCTAATTTGCTTGAAAGTCTTCTCTGTTACCTAAACTATTTAATAAGTTTAGGTTAAGAGAAGACACTGTTGTTTAACTTTATTGTAAGTATTAGGTATTAAGTTAGGAGACGCTCCAGACAACATTATACGGGAATATAGCTTTCATAGCTGAAACTCCTAGTCTCACTTTTAAAAAACTCAAAATAATCCTACACATACAGAACATCCTCTTTTGAAGTCGGTTAAAAATTTAAGGTAACTTGCAAGTGCAGATCACAGGTAAACATTGTAAAGCTTAAACAACTTTTACGGCTATTTCTAACATTAAATCTGAGACAGCAACAGAGTGCTGTTGTCTATTATTCGTAACCCTATGCTAAAGCTACGAATATCGTAGCCGAGAGTGCTACAATTATTCGTAGCTGAGACCTCTACGTATTTTCGTAGCAGGGATTACTAAGTGCATAAATATTATATTTGCAGACTATAGTTTTCATGTAAATAAGAATCAATACAAAGCGGAATCCTCAAAGTTCTTTAAAGGTACAAATAAGTCATAGAGTGCATTACTGTGAACCAGAAGTTCTACGTAGCTCCTCTACGAATTCTCGTAGCCGTCGCCTCTACGAATTCGTAGCAGACACCTTTACGTTTATGAACTTGTACGTTTATTCGAAGCTTACGCTTCAACAGTTTAACAATGTAAATTAATTGAATGTGTTATTTATCTCAGGCAACAATGAAATGTAGACGGATAGAAAATAGGTAAGTACTGAATGAAAATATTCGTTGCGAAACTGTAAAGGTTGTCGCACCGCCATGGCACCATTGATTTAGCTTTTACGTCCGTAAAATGACGTCACATTGATGCTACGGAGACAGCGTTACATCAGCGTATATGTTCGGCCGATGCTTAGGTTTAATGCGAAGAGAGCCAAATAGGTGTGTAACTATAATATTTCTCTTACCCGTCATTTAAAAGAAACCAATTTCAAACCAAAAGTCATTTTGTTTTCAACAAAATATCATGCGACGTATTTTATCGATTATGATTGGAATCTCTAAAACTCATTCGTGTACAAGGTTTGTCGATTTTGCACAATAGAGGAAAGTCTCTTTTGTTACCTTTAATGGATTCTGAAATAATAATTTAAAATGGGCAACAAAGACCTGTTTTGATATCTCAAAAATGTTATCCAGAATGCAATGTGTTTTATTTAAAATGGCTTTCATTGGTTCTGACAATAGTTTGACTATGTATCATTTTGTTTTTATTAGGGCCGAATTTTCCATCGTCAAGTAGCTTTAGAATAAATGTGGCGGTCTGACATATTTTCTGTACAATGGCTGTCAAACTGTCATATTTATTTCCGAGTTATATGTTATCTGACGATGTAAAATTCATCTCTTAGTCCTTTAAACCATCCGAGTTTTTCTTTTGTGAAAAAGTCATTTTTGGAACTCACATTTTGTGGAAACGTATCGACGCTTGAAAGGCAAAATTGACTAAGCGACATATGGCTAACTTTACAGGAGAACGGATAAAAGTTTCAGAAAAAAAAACATTTAAACTCTTGTAATCATCCCACACAGGCGTAATTATTAGGTACTATTTTGGAAATATTATTTTTTTATTCTGAAAAGTTAAACTTTAAATTGTTCGCCTGTAAAGTTAGTCCTACGTCGCTTATTCAATTTTGCCTTTCAAGCGTCGGTATGTATTTCAATAAACCCTGTACATGTTTTTGTTGCTGAAGATCCATCAGGAATAAAAACAAAAGAAAAACTGAATCAAACCGGAATGAGAAAGCTTATAGTGGATAAGACAAAGTTTAAAGCAGAAGACGAACTAGCAGGGGATCGAGGTTGGGTCAGGGATCAGACTGGAATAAATCGATTTTAAAAACGAGTAATTTATATCACAACTCATTTTAGTTACAAAATATTATAGTATTTGAGATGATATGTTGAACACCATCAGTATGTCTGGGTATCGTGTTACCCAGTAACTGAGTTGTGGAGGTCAGATAGGCAGTCGCTCCATGTAAAATACTGGTAAGCTGCATCTGGTTAGACTGGAAGCCGACCCCAACTAGGTTGGAAAAAGGGTAGGCAGATTGATATATTGATCTTGAACATCCTTGGACAGAATCATAAAACTTAAGAAGACTTGGAATAAAATCGAAATCACTTGACTGAAACTATACTAGAGAGATGCGTGCAGGAGAAATATTTTGTTTAGGTTTGCCTCAAAAAAAAGTAGAACGAATTTACTTCTAAAAAATATAGCCATTCATCAATGAACCGCAACAAACAACCTTGTCATTGCATTGCACGTCGTCCCAACAATTGCTATAAGAACCTACAAAACCGCAGCGCAATGTAGAATATACAATTTAAACCTGTCTCACGTAGGCTGTGATAATAATAAATGAAGCAATGCTGAAGCCGGCAGCGAGTGCATGCGTTCAGCGCGGCTCGGGTGGGAAGTATGTTAGGACTCAGTCACAATGGATAGTCAAGATGAAAATGGAAATTAATTTTACAAAAAGGGTGATACAATTTATCGCGATCAGAGATTTCTGTCAGACTTAGTTTACAATAAAACTTCATCTTAACATTACCTGGTAAATCACCGACCGGCGGATCGCAATAGGAATGCCCAATATACTTTTTATGTATTGTTGCACTATGTTATTCTTTACAACAAAGACATTTCAATATTATTGTATTACTGAAACAGAATGAAAAATATACCGTCAAAGTTTTTTTCGTCATAATAATTGAATACATAACATACATACATAATCAGCCTATAATGTTCCCACTGCTGGGACACAGGGCTCCTCTCAGTGAGGAGTGGGCCGTAATCCACCACGCGGGCCTAGTGCGGGTTGGCAGATGTCACATGTCACATGTCTTCGAATTTTTGATTCTAGGACATGCCGGTTTCCTCACGATGTTTTCCTTCACCGTTTTGAGAGCACACACACACAAACATAACACATAATCAGCCTATAATGTTCCCACTGCTGGGACACAGGCTTTCTCTCAGTGAGAGGGTTTTGAGAGCAGTGGTGATGAAATAATTTACACAAAGTAAAGCGCCTGTCTGGATTCGAACCTACAACTCGTAAGTCGCTGCCGTTACCACTTGGCCACCACTGCTCCTTGATTCTGCTGCTCAATGATTAAATACTTTCATTCAATCCAAATTTTCATTAATCAATTGCACTTTCCAACTTACCCGTTACTTAAAATATCAATTATGAATGAAATTTAATTCTTAATAGACGCTAAAAGCGGATTTTGAATACTTATATAATTCATGAGATGTAAAAAGTTATAGTGGCTTTGACGAGCTCGGGGCATGGGGCTTTTCGTGGTTAAAGATTAATTTGTCGATAGATCTCCATCAATATTATTTAATCATTTAGTATCGGGGATGGGTAAGGAGTGATCCAACGTTCCAAGATGATATCTATATCTATACAAGTAAATAAAATGGAAGTGAATCTGTTCATAATATCAAAATAACCGCTTTGTATGTCTATCTGTCTGTTTGTTCTGTCTCCGGAACAGCTGGACTGATTTTGACGGAACTTTCACAGACAGGTAGCTGATGTTATGGAGTAACATTTATTATATCGAACGATAATCTCTATCCTTATAGAGATTATCGTTCAGCGGCACAGCTTGTTTTGAAATAGAAGTCACTTTAATTATTATAAAAGCTTCTCTAAATATAATTTTGTGTGGTGCAACAGAGCGTAAGTTTGATTAAGAGAGATATAGAGAGTGAGATTATTTATCAGAGGTTATTGTTATTATTTTATATCTTACTAGATTTAGCCCGCGGCTTCACCCGCGTGCAGGTCGGGAATTATCCCACGGGAACGTACTACCGGGATTAGAATATCTTATGTGTTAATCAAGGTTATAAACTATCTGTGTGCCTGTCATCCAAATCCATTCAGTCGTTTTTAAATATATACAGACAAACAGCAAATGGACAAAAATTCTTCGTTAATATTTTATTATAAACTAGCTGCTACCCGCGACTTCGTCCACGTGTAACTTGTTCCCCAGACCTACCCCGTCTGCCTCGTCGCCGTCGCATCGCATCGCATAGCCTGCCTGCGCTACTACTTCGCTTAGCGTTCATTTTGACTTTCTTTTTGTTTTGCTCGGCTCTTAAGATCCTCGCATGATGTTAAATAGCTTATAGCCTTTCTGAACAATTGCGCTATCAAATGCAAAAAGAATTCAAATCCGACAAGAGATTAGCGCGTTCAAATAAATAAACTCTTCAACTTTATTATTAGTACTATCAGATGAGAAAGATAAATGTTTAAAGTGACAGCTCCTTCGAAAAGCTGGGGTCATTCGCGGTGAAAGATTAATTAGTTGATTGAACTGTACCATTATTGTTTATTAATTTGGTCTTGATGACGGGCCAAAGTAAGGATTGATTCGCTAAAGAACTCGAATTGATCCACTGCAAAATATTTAATTAATTAATAAATCAAAGCAATTTCGGTGAACTAATCCAAACGAAGAATATGGATGAGTAAACTTAACTTATTATTTTAAAATAACGTTATGAATAGGTAGGTACAAAAACATAGGAACCCATGGAAATTAGAATGACGGATGGCCGTGACCGTTACGTTAGTGCCCTGGCGACTGAGAGCAGGTATGTCATGCTCATTCAAATTTCTGCATGTGTGTTGGATTCAAAATGGTTGAGCTAAATGGTGCTGTTCCATACATCATGTTCGTGAACGGGCGCCAACAGTAGGGACTGGTCATCTCTTAGCTGCCACGGCTTGTTTTAATTTTCGAATTGGTTTTTTTTTGTCTATTTATTACGGACGCTTTTAGCGAGCACGTCTTTCTATATTGTTCTCACAATACATGTATAATTTCAACATGAATAATGGAATCAATATTTTGTAATAATATTTTGATTTAAAAGAGTTTCCGCGGAGTTTCTTGTCCGTTATTCTGTGCTTTGGAAAGGGCAACTAGCTTCATTTTTCTGACCGATCACTCCTTGACAATTCAGAAGTGCCTATAATTGGTTTATTTGGAATAAATGCTTTGAGTTTTTTTTTATTCCGGATAACTTGACCCCCAAAATTGTCTGTTAAAGATCGCTTTTAGCAAATAAATAATTGTAATACCTTATGTAAGCAAAAAAAGTTCAGCTGTAAGGAAATCTTGTAGGAAAAGAGTAAGTTTTTGACTTTAATCTTACGTCCACGTGAGTGAGCCCTAAGTGCAGCCCCCGCTGGCCCAGATGTAAGCTTCCTGCGAGGCGTCGGAAACATTCGCGGCAGGTATTAATGCATATGCAGCGGTAATAACAACGGGATTGCTTATATTTCTACACCGACAACAATTTTATGGGACTTTCGTGAGTAAAGCGTCGTGTCATGCTCACCTACTAAACAATGTCTCCTTAAATATAAGACTAAGGCGGACAACACACTACAACGCGCCACGCGACGGGGTGCGGGAAACGGAGCCAAATCCTCGCTCAGAAGCGCGTTTTTATTGAACTCGTATGTAAAAAATCACGCGCGGGCGCGTTATCTGCGCCCCGTCGCGTGACACTTAGTAGTGTGTAATGCGCCTAATGATTAATTATATCTATTATACAAAAAGTCAACACGTCAATAATATTTTAGAAACAAGGTGACCTAGAATACTTGATCTTTTTGATGACTGATTTTAAGGAATTTATATGCGATAGTTTAGCCTTTGGTAAGATGTAAGGAACGTTATGTTTAAAAAACATATTAATTACAGAGGTGAAAGTTCTCGTCCTACCGATAAATCTATATGAAAAATACATAGGTAAATGCAGTTTTTGCGTGTAAAAAGAATATTCCTCATGGAAACTACAGCCGGTGTTATGTATTCAGTCAACGCACCACTCCATGTTTCATATTCTTCAGTGAACAAGAATTTATGAAACAACTTGCGTTTTCATCACAATATAGACTGCAATACTTTCTAACAACATGGGTACGTACGGCTTTGTGGAGCGTTCACATCGGTAGAGAATAATGGTCCAGTACTTGCGGTGGAGTACATATTTAAAATAATGATAGATAAAACCGTTAAAATTAACTCAATATTAGTTTTCTCGCCGTAAGCAGAAGTTACAAATGGAAGGTTTTGTTTAAATTCTTAATACTGCATATTGTAAGACAGGTCTTATTCTATTGTCGTGCCTTTGTGTTATATAGACTTTTCTTGAATAAACACTTTTTAAATTTAATACCTATGTTTCATAGTTTATAAACTTATTTTTTCACGACTATACTCTGTCCAGTTGCTTATCTGTCCAGCTGCGAAACTGTCCAGCTGAGAATCTGTCCGACTGTGAATCTGTCCAGTTGCTTCGGAGGGGATAAAACTAGTACAATTATTTATTTATTTATTTTCACCTGCTACCTACGATCCTTACATACTCATACACGCACGCCGGTTGTTGTCTTTCGAAGGATATTTTCCAGGAAAAACTTTTTTGCAAAAAAAAAAAAACAATCGACTTCCAAAAAAGACACTACAAAGTGAAAAATAACTTTAATTTCGGATTTCGGTGTCGTTGTGTTCGCATTTTCGTTGTTTGCCACCGACTTCCGAAATTAAAGTTATTTTTCACTTTGTAGTGTCTTTTTCGGAGGTCGGTTGTTTTTTTTTTTGTTTGTAAGAAAGTTTTTATTTTTCACTTTTAAGTTGTACTTACCCCACAAAAATTCAATAAGCCTTTAAATTCCGTTTATCCAACTAGGGCTAGGGTGGATTCTCGGATATGCGTTTCCGCGTATCCACCTTAGGATGGATTTTTTGGGGTGGAGAAGCGGAATAACCGAAATTGCTGGAAGCTGACATTTTTAAAATAAAAAATCTTGACAAGTGCGAGTTGGACTCGCACGCGAAGGGTTCCGTAACACCGTACAATATTTACCACTAAGTACATGTTAAAAAAGAAACACGATTCTTGTATGTGGACTTTAATTTTTAACTTTATTTATATTTTTGTTATAACGGCAATAGAAATAAATACACACTGTGAAAATGTTAACTTACTACTTATTACGGTTCATAAGATACAGCCGGCTGACAGACAGACGGACGGACGGAGAGCAGAGCCTTAGTAATAGGGTTCCGTTGGCACTCTTTGGGTACGGAGCCCTAAAAAAATATCAGAATACCACCACTTACTAGATTACTTACTCGATCGATGTGAACGCTCCACGTTGCTTTCACGTACGTGTCCTAAGGTTCAGATAATACGGGATAAAGATGGCCGGTGGAAAAATAGGTGTAAGGCACGTAAGATATGAATGAGCTGAATGAATGTAGAACTTTATTTCCATTTGTATCATCACGCCTGTATTCACTGACGAGGTAAGCAAAGCGTGTATACTAAAGGAACTTTGTAATAAGGAATGAGTACAATTTCCATTATGATACTTGTTCTACTACTAAGAATTTAAAAGAAAAAATATCCTATAACGCTCTGCCCGAGTAAATACCTAAGCTCATCGTGCTAAAAACAAAAAAAATATGGACTCACGTCACGTAGATTTAAATTACTTAAATCAGGTTAAACAATATGTGTCCACGTAGGAGCACTGTAACTGTAACCCAAAACGCATCAATCATCTGTTAAGCTGTTAAGCTACGCTGGCCGCGGTTGGCCCGTGGATGGGTGAACGTCTTCATATACCAAGACCCCTCCGTACCTCGGTAAGCACGTTAAGTCGTTGGTCCTGGCTGTCATTCGTGGATCTTTGACAGTCGTTACGGGTCGTCAGAAGCCCGAAAGTCTGGCAACCAGTCTTACCAAGGGGTTTCGTATTGCCCAATAACTGGGTTGTGGAGGTCAGATAGGTAGTCGCTCCATATAAAATACTAGTATTCAGCTGCATCCAGTTAGACTGGAAGCCGACCCCAACATAGTTGGGAAAAGGCTAGGCAGATGATCAATATTAAGGTGACACCTATAGCTAAATAACTTTAACACACAAATAATTACAAAAAACTTTTAAAAGTACATACAAAAATAACTGCCTACAAACTTCGTTAATCGGACTTTCTAACACAAAAATATGTTCAGAAAACATCTATAAATAAATAACGTGTTAAAGTTAACCTAGTTCAAGTAACTTCGTTAAACCAAGATAATACCGAGTAAAATTGGTTTTTACTGTGAATTTCACTATTTTTCTTTAGCTATTTTATTAAGGCTAAAGTTCAGGCTACAATACATAACATGATTAATAGGTTCAACTCTATTGTATTACAGAATTTAATGGTAATTACGAGGGTTGAATAGCCTGAAGATATACCAGTATTAAGAAATAGGTAATGATAGACTAGTCGACAATAAGATGTTGCTAAGTATTCATTTTGTAAAGTTAGGGAAATTATTTTTTTATTAAATCTATTTGTCGTGGTGCGGTTAGTGGAAGTGCTCAGGTGCGGTTCGTCCAAGTGCGGTTGAAATCAGTGCGCTTATTCGAATACCTAGTTATAATAATTTCATACAACTGTAAAATAATGACAATTGTGGTTTTTGTTGGGTCCAATCAGAATACCAGTGCTGCGGTATTTTTTTTCAAATGTGTCAGCATTATGCTGTGATAAGAGACTTTTTCGCCTCGCACATGTTTTTTTTTTTATTTTTTAATGTAACTTTGTTAGTATAAAATGCTCTTTTTTATGTTTGCATGTCCTGTGCGTGTCCCAAATAAATTGTTTTTCTTTCTTTATTTGAATGTGGGAACGATTTTAAATAGTAGTCAATTTGATAAATAATTAATTTCTTTGATCTTAAAAACTCATGAATGATATTTAGATATTAGTTAAACTAAATATCTATTATTTTATTTAAAAGTGTACTTTCGCGAAGAGTAGGCTCATTCTGTTTGGCTTTAACTTCAATACGATATCATCAAACATGAACTTCTCGACAGAAGCCATATTTTGTATGTATGTTAGTCTACGAATATTTGAAGAAATACCAAAGTCAGTCATACGAAATATGCACAGTTGGATGACATTGCAGAACGGATATACCGCTGGAAATTCATAAATCTGCAGCAGTATTCCAAAAGTCTGCATATGCAACGGTCGTAAAGTTTGTAGAATAGAATTCTGTTTCCAAAAGATTTGTTATTCTAGCTCTGTTGAGTAACGGTTTCTGTTGAAGGTCAGTTTAGAATCAAGGATTTTTGAGATGTTCTGAATAGTCTAGACTCTAGAGCATTGTTATGTCAGTTTGAGGTCGCGAAATGTTATTGAGATTTTTAACAAGGGTTTCTGTGACAGCTCGCCCGTGGGTAGTTTGTTGGAAATAATTGGCGGATAATATTGTACACCGCCACATGCGAACTACGCATCATACTGATGTCACGCAAAATCCTACATCTCGCAAGCAGAGTTTACCGCGCAACTAGCATATACACAACAGCCCGACATGAATCATCGGGTAGTTGCCCACCAGACACAACACCCGTCTCGTCGGAGGATCCTCCCTTTTCTATGGAGGATGAGTGAACTTTACACCCTTTTTTTATGAGGAATCATACCTCTAGAATATCTCGTAAGTCAACGGTTAAAAATAAGATTTAGTGACTAAAATTGAAAATAGTATGCCTAGATGGTTTGGTCATATTGAAAGGGTGAGTGCAAAGCGACTAACAAATTAAAGGTGACTAACAATAACAACGCGTATGTGAGTAGAATCGCCAGGAGGGGTAGGCTGCTCAGACAAAGAATTTCTTCATCATCATCATCATTCCAGCCGAAATACGTCCATTGCTGGACATAGGCCTCCCCCAAGGATCGACACTTCGACCGGTTCTGTACTTCTCAGATCCAGCGGATTCCTGCGGTCTTCACAAGATCAAGAATATCGTATAATAATGTTTCTTTCTAGAATAATAATGAAATATGGGCAAGAAAAGCTAGACAGCTACGTCAATCCTAGGTTTAGACTGGACAGTTTTCTTCAATACATTGCCAAAATATGTAGGTGTGAAACGAAATATTAACTTACTAGAGAAATACTGTATATTCATCAGTTTGAGTGGATTGAGTCATGTTTGAACCGTGACGCTATTCGCAAAAATGTTGGGTACGAACACGATTCCAACTAAAGTCGCAAATACACATACCTTAACTTGTACTGTACAAGTTAAGGTATGTGTATTTGCGACAAGTTGTACAGACGCCAGCACATCAAGCTACCCGAAACTGTCAAATTTTCCCAATCAACTTTAAACCTTATACTTTAGCGATACAGTTGAAAATCTATTAAAGAAATTTGACAGATTGTAGTAGCTTGATGTGCTGGCGTCTGTACATTAGTATGCACGTAGATTGCATGCCATTATGCTCTTTTTTCATTTCTAACGTGTTATATTATAGTGTTGTATGTTGGTGTTAGCGGTTATTATAGTTCAATCTCAGAATTGATGCCACCAACTGTATCAGCCTGCTTGAAAACTACGCTCGGTGGGTGGTGAAACAGCTAGGTCAGATACCTACCTCTAAACTTTACAAGACTATAATTCTACAAAATTGTTAAATTGTAGAAAAAATTCCGTAACACAGAAATCAAAAAGCTGAAAGAGTTGTAGTTGTAACTCATACAGCTTGTAGACTTATGTTGTAGACTTTTTACTACAATTTACGTGTTTCTAAGGTATTTTTGTTTTGTAACGGGAATACCTTACAAATATGTAAATTGTGTGAATTATTATTAATTTTTGTGGTACGCACATTTGTAGAAGTTATATAAATTTTAAAGTTTTTTGGTACAGAGCCCAGCTGTCGACTTCCTCCTTATTTATAAATGTTGCTTAAAGTTAAACAATGATTCAACGTCAGTGCAACCATATTTTTTTAACATTTAAAAAAGTATGGCAACGTTTATGAGGGTTAATTTCAAGTTTTAAGCACCGCGTTTCACGCGTTTCGCGTATCCACAATCTACATTAAACCAAAGAGACACTTTGTTCACAGCCAACAATAAAATAAAGGACAATGTTTCAATGTTATACAACATAATTACATTTCTCCGAACGGTAATAAGTCTGTACATGTATACAATTAACTGTAGCGGATTATTTCGAGCTAATTTATGCCTATGGCTTCACCCACTCAATTACAAGCCTTTTCCAAATTGGAGTTGGAGTCGGCTTGCAGTCGAGACTGACGATAAAGATGTTTTTATATATAAAATCTTCTTTTTTTTTTAGATGGCATCTTGCAGGTCTTCCTAGGAGGTAGTCAGCTCCTTAACCGGTCTTGCCTGTGGGTGCCTCAAAAAATTAAGGCCTCCAGCCAAGGCTTACTTAAAAACATAGCGACTACACGCTAAGGGTACCCCCTGTGGGGTACGAACCTCGGCTTAGGGCATCGCTGGAGGAGGGCAGTAAGCGACAGCCTGAATCAGATTATTGATAAAAAGACTGAAACCAGTGCGGTTAAATATCAGTATCTACCTATTTTACTTATCTGTTCAGATCGGGTTATCGGTTCGCATCTGCCTAGCGTTTTCCCTACTGTGTTAGGGTCGGCTTCCAGTCTAACCGGATGCAGCTGAATACCAGTATTTTACACGGAGCGACTGCCTTTTGACCTCCACAGCCAAGTTACTGTATAATACGATACCCCTTGGTAAGACTGGTTGTCAGACTTTCGGCCTTCTGACGACCCGTAACGACTCTCAAAGATCCACGAATGACAGCCGGGACCAACGGCTTAACGTGCTTTCCGAGGCACGGAGGGGTCTTGGTATGTGAAGATGGTCATTCATCTACGGACCAACCGCGGCAAGCGTAGCTTAACCAGATCGATCGACCCGTGCGGCTGTTTACTTAGCCAGAAGCCCCTCATCGACCCACGCGGCTGTTATTAGCCACAAACCCCTCGGTACTTATCGGTTCAGATGTTATGCGAATTAAACGTTATAGCAGACCAACATGGCTACAGCCCAGCCGTCGAGAAAATGAGTTCTTGATACCCTTCACTTTCATATAAACGAACACGTGTATTGCAAATTTGATCTTTATAAGTTACTAGAATTGTCACACTGATAGGTGTCAGGAACGCGTTCTTTCGACGGCCGTGCCAGCACGCGTAGCATGACGACGTTTTGTCGACGGAAGAATAGACAAAATGTCACATTGCCGTGCTTAGACGCGTAGAATGCGTACAAATATTTCTACAATCAGTCATTTTGTCTATTCTTCCGTCGACGAAACCCGTTTCTACGGCGGTCATGCTACGCGTGCTGTAAGTAGTTATAAAACTAATCTCATATATTTTCACACATACATATTTTCCAGTAAAAATAGAACGTAGAACTAAATAAATCTCGTGAATATGGATGAATAACTTTTCAAAGGAACGTGATGTGGCAAATATTCCTTCGATATCAAATTGCTATATTACAATAGATGATTGATTGTCTATCAAAATGATTTAACGGTAAATGAATACACCTTTATACTCGTATTAAATCCACATCGAAACATGATGATGATCCGAGATTGTATTCTATTCTCAAAGAACGCATCAACTTTCCAAAGAACGCAATAACTTTTCAAAGATAATGTTAAAAGAATTAAATCTGTTGTAAAAATAATATAAACAAAATGGTAAAGAGAAGCATGTTTTATTTGCTTGACAATGTTCTTTAAGTTGAGATTTAAGAACCCAATAAAAAATCTATTTCACTATGATTCATAATAATATTCATTTGTAAACAATGATATTTTTTAAGGTGAAAAAACGTTTTTATATTAATTTATTTGTTACAATTCAAAAATGTTTAGAGCAGACGATGTTTTCTGTAAAAATCTCAGTGACATCTTAGGTGAAGTGAACTGTCATTCAACAACACTAATTGACTGCCCACTTCCAAGTTCAATGGTGAGATTTTACAGAATAGACCGGCAGACCCTTAATGATCAAAATACCTACGTCTTTTACAACCATGATGCCCAAAAGACTGCGGTATGCGGTATACGTGTGATACAATCTAAACTGCAGCAGTACGTGCTTTGCGAACCGCCGCCGCCGCCTCACCGCTGTCCCCACCTCAGCGGCCAACTAGTTCCGCGCGGACTATAGTTGGCCGCGCCTTAGGTATGTGAGCGGTGGGACGGAGAGGCGTGGCCGCATTACTCAGTACGTGCGTTGCGAACCGCCGCCTCACCCCTGTCTCCACCTCAGCGGCCAACTAGTTCCGCGGGGACTATAATGCAGCGGCGTCTATAAAACGTGCTCTGTTCAAAATACAAGAAGCTAAATAAATAATGTACATTATCAAACATATTTATGTAAGTCCGTGTAAACTAGCACTGAATTAGAACTAACCTATTAACTCGGTAAGAATGCGTGTAACGAGATCATCTGGTCTGGTTCACATAATCCACAGACTGGACTATTTTGAGTACGGTGCTCAGTGATTGTTAACTGGTGTTTATTAATATGTATTATATTCGTATGTTTATGTGGTTTTTCTTTTAGTAATTAATTTTTATAATAACCGGCTACATTTTTGGTTACTGTGGTGCGGTTGTGGCACATCTGAATATACCTTACCTTACCTTATGTCATCCTCTGCCTAGCCTTTTCTCAACTATGTTGGGGTCTAACCGGACGCAGCTGAATACCACTATTTTACATGGAGCGACTGCCTATCTGACCTCTACAACCCAGTTACTGGGTAATACGATACGCTTTGGTAACACTGTTTGACAAACTTTCGGGCTCCTGACGACTCGTAACGACTGTCAAAGATCCACTAATGTCACTTCCGATCATCAGACATGAATGCCGTTATTCATTTTCGAGAATTTGTGGAATAGAAAGTGAGAAAGCATAATGCCTCTATCTTCGAAAAGCCCTTCCAGACATGGACCTGCATTGTTAGACTTACATAAATTGTTTTAAATATAATGTTTGGACTTTAAAGAGACCTCTGAGTTTGTTTCGGATTTTCTTCTCAGGGACCAGTTAGTTAGGAAATGCCGGTGGCGCCATCTAGTTTTAAAATATTGACCAAAAGTAACGTTTTAAAGTGTCTTTAAAGATTTACTTACAGAAATAATAATTTCAATTCATTTCAAAATAATCAAAAACTCATCATAATTATTATTTTATGATATTGGTGATAAAACTGAACTGATGTGATTTTAGTTATAGCTGATGTGATTATAATCACTGTTTATTTACACAACCCTAAATAAATTGTATTCCTAACGATTAAGTTCATTTTCACTTTCATAATCCTGTGTTTAGTTTACAAGTTCACACACGGAAAGCCCGATGTTCATTCACCAGTTTTGATGGTTTTAAATATTATGTTTGGGCAAACTGAGTGAACCCAGCAAATGTGAGTTTAAACATAAATATTAATATTATAATAAGGATGGGTTAAACTTAAAACATAAATATTATAATTATTATGGTCGATGTTTTGAGCTTTTATTTATTTTGTAATAATATTTTTGCCTAATATGTTAGGCGCTTTTACTCGTATTGATATTAAGGTACCTAGTAGGTAAATCCAGGAATTTTGATTGTTCAGATGACTCAAGCTGACTCAAAACGGTGAAGGAATTTACATCGCGAGGAAACCGGCATGTCCTAGAACCAAACATTCGAAGACATGTGACATCTACCAACCCGCCATGAACCCGCGTGGTGGATTACGGCCCACTCCCTCTCGCCAAGATATGGCCTGAGTCCCAGCAGTGATAACATTATAGGCTGATTATGATTGTTAAGTAAATCTCTCGTCGTTCTCGTTCAAATTTCTAATATCTGTTCCATTGCAGGCTTTGCGCAATCAATGTGAACGGCAGCGGTACAAAGCCACCAATGGTTACTTTTTTCGTTTTTTCATTCGCTATAGGTACGGGGTAAGGTTTCTGTCAATGTAAAACCTCTACCATATCCTCTACGGACCATTCGGTTAGTTGCGCTCCAACTATAATAGTAAAATCCAGATTAAGTGGAAGTTACTTTTGTGTACCTACATCGTCAATTTTGGAAGGGTTCCGGAAAAATGGAACCGATATAAGATCGCTTTTCTGTCTGATAAGCCTGATAGATCGAGGTCAAGTTCTCGTTTCATTGATGATCAGTTTTTCTAGAATCTTTACTAATATACTATACTAATAATAAAGCTGGAGTTTATTTATTTATTTGTTTGTTTGAACGCGCTACTCTGGAACTACCAGTTGGATTTGAATTTTTTTATTTTTTATTTAATAGCCCAATTCTGGAGGAAGGCTATGTATCATCATGCTACGACACTTTGGGAAAACGAAGTGATAGCGCAGGCAGGGGAACTATAAATTTTACATGGACGAAGTCGAAGGCAGAAGCTAGTTTGTCAATGAAGCACTTTAGCAAAAATCAAAGACTTCGTCCGAAATATCGAGAAGCAGGCTTCAGTTACATGTAATTTAGAAAACTATGTAAAAATTATTTTCTAAATATTTACTTTATCGCTAACATGTAAATTCCTCTCATTTTTTATCAAGACAATCCCAATTTCCATTAGTTGCGCTATTTATGCTTAAACTAATTTATCCAGAAATTCACAATCTAAAATAGCTGTTCCATTTACCAGCTGATTTACAACGACAGTCTGCAATCCAAAGTACGTAACACGTTTATTTATCTTAGCTTTATCTACCGTTTTATTTTTTATCGGTTGTTTTTATGGTTAACTAATGGCTTCCTGAACACACAGGGAAGTATAAAAACAAGCCGAGTCATATACGGAAAGGGACAGATATTAGGGCCGATTGAGAATAGGGGTGTGCCGCTACTTCTAACAAAATATCTGGCGGCTAAGGGCGAATTTCACAAAACTTTTATACCTAGAATAAATCTTATCCTGAGAATAAATTTTGAATTTTTGACAGTTTTTGCATACTTAAACTGTCAGACGTCAATTTTATTCCGCGGATAAAAGGTAATTGCTTTGGTAAAACCAGCCCTAAGTCTACTGATTTATAAACCACTAGCTTCTTCCCGCGACTTCGTCCGCGTGAAATTTCACCCCCCGCATTCACCCCCTTAGGGGATGAATTTTGAAAAATCCTTTCTTAGTGCACCCCTAGACCTCATAAGGAACGTACGTGCCAAATTTGGAATCTCTAGACCCAGCGGTTTGGGCTGTGCGTTGATATGTCAGTCAGTCAGTTCTCCTTTTATATATATAGATAGAAGATGAAATGGTCTCTACATTGAGTTTTTGACAGATTTGCCATACAAAATAATAATATGTCAAAAACTCACAATGGCAAGACCATTGCAACGTTTGTAACTTATCCCTTGAGTGTGAAGGTAGCGGGAATCCGATGAATGCGGGAAGCGCAAGAGTGGCTGTTGCATCAAAGCTTGGAGGAGGTCTTGAAGCAGTTCACGTCTTTCGGCTAAAATGGTAATTTTGATTTCGAATTTCACAGTCGACCCTCATTCTTGCGGAACGTAATTTTATTTGTATGATTTTATTTCTTTTACAAGCAAGTGGGATTTCTCATCAACAAAATGTCGAACTTCCATACAAACTTTCATATCCTATTTAACCCCTTTTAATAAAATCCTTCTATATTCTCTCCTTCGTTACGTACGTAAAGAAAGTCTTGTGCAAAATAACATTCGTCTAAACTAGACCCAGGCGGTTTAGGCTGTGCGTTGCCGCGTTCTGCCGTTCTTTAACTAGAAAGCCGTTAAAACTCAAATAGTCAATTTTTACTTTTTAATAGAAAGTGACAGAGTTCAAAATTCTCAATCTTTCTGTCTAAGAAACATTTTTACAAAATAAATAGTTCCTAAGATATGGAAATCTTTTAGGCCGTTAAGTAACATAATTTTTGACGATTCCATTACTTGAAAGCGTCTAACCCACACCTCTTCGCTTAATATACTTTAAAATACCTTAAGTGCCCGATGTGATGATTTGTCTGTCAGTAAATGTGATTTTTGATAAGAGGGGCCCGTGGCTAAATAATAACAGCCGCACGGGTCAATCGATCAGATTAAGCTATGCTTGCCGCAGTTGGTCTGTGGATGGGTGACCATCTTTACATACCGAGACCCCTCCGTGCCTCGGAAAGCACGTTAAGCCGTTGGTCCCGGCTGTCATTCGCGGATCTTTGACAGTCGTTACGGGTAGTCAGAAGCCGAAAGTCTGGCAACCAGTCTTACCAAGGGGTATCGTATTACCCAGCAACTGGGTTGTGGAGGTCAGGTAGGCAGTCACTTCATGTAAAATACTGGTATTCAGCTGCATCCGGTTAGACTGGAAGCTGACCCCAACATAGTTGAGAAAAAGCTAGGCAGATGATGATGAAATATGATTTTTGTTAGGCCGAAAGCGTCAGGGTAGCCTGCGAAATTTTAATTTACTTCAGTTTTTTGCAATTTGCAGGTCAGTATCAAGTTGTATGTTGATCTAAATCTAAATTATGATTCGCGGCCGTAACAAATATTTAGATATTTATCTATCCATATAAAGTTCAAAGTCTTGACTGACTGATATATCAACGCACAGCCTAAACCGCTGGTTCTAGAGACATGAAATTTGGAGGGTGTGTTCTTTGTGAAGAGTAGGTATCCACTAAGAAAGGGTTTTTCGAAATACCACCCCTAAAAAATTTCACCCTCCCCCCATTCGGGTGAATGGGGGTGAAATTTCACGCGGACGAAGTCGCGTGCAGAAGCTAGTAGAATTATAATCATATAAATCATAACCTGCAAATTGCAAAACCGTAAGAATTTTGAATTACGCGGGCTACCTTAGCGCATCCCCTTTAATATAATAATTTTTAGAAACACAGGATGAGAAAAGCAAAAAGAAAATTATTTGAATGGTTTCTCCTAGAAAGATTTTCCCAGAGACTAACAAAAAAAAATTAAGAGGGGCCTATTCAAAGGATTGGCAATGCGCTTTCCTATTGCAGACTTGCTTGCCGCTTTATGGCGTAATTATAGAAATAAAACACAGTATGATCTCGTAACAGTACATAACCAGCCTATAATGTTCCCACTGCTGGGACACAGGCCTCCTCTCGGTGAGAGGGAGTGGGCCGTAATCCACCACGCGGGCCCAGTGCGGGTTGACAGATGTCACATGTCTTCGAATTTTTGGTTCTAGGACATGCCGGTTTCTTCACGATGTTTTCCTTCACCGTTTTGAGAGCAGTGGTGATGAAATAATTTACACAAAGTAAAGCGCCTGTCTGGGTTCCAACCTACGACCTACAGCTCGTAAGTATCTATGTACTCTATAGTATGACGTGCGTACCTAAAATTCCCATCGACCTAAACTTATACCCAGACTATGTATATCGTAGTACATGTTTTCAACAGCCAAAATACAGAAAGTTGTCACCCTTTACAGACACGTCACCCTTATCGATTTATCTTTTCCCAGCCCTAACGGAGCATGACAGTGATCAATGCCAATGTCAGCCAAGTTCACGTCTTGGTAACATGTCTGATGGCCATAAATCATGAGCGAATAAACACATTTTTGTAGCTTCCTCCGCGTGATCGATATCATTTGCGATGACATGTACCGACTCCACGATACTTAATACTTGTACGCTCGATCAGAGTTTTATGTTACCCCTGAGGGTTGAGGAAATTCGTTGGAAGGAAGGCAATGAAATTGATGAGTGAGCTTTAGAAAGGGGCTGTCATACAGATATGAGTGACGGAGACAACGCTTTGTCAAGTAGTTTTTTTTTACTCGATGTTCTTTGTTAACTACCAGGTAATGTAGAATGCGCTTGCTGTGTGTGTCCAATAAAAGTTAAGTTTTATGTTTGTAGTGTATCTATTTATAATAGATATGTGAACATACAGATCATAAGCTCTGTGCGGTAGCTGTCACTAATACCACCTGTCAGTCACCACAAATGGCGGGAAACGGTAATTTCGTTTAACCACCTCAAAAATCTACTCTAAGACCGGTTTCACTACACTACGCACAGCACTACGTCCGATCCGAATTCGACAAATCAATCCGAATTGGAAATTGTTCTAAATTCTGACGGATAGAGTTCGGATGTAGTACGCAACCCCTCATACAAATAGGACTACGGTCACTTCGGACCGGCATTTCTCGGATTCGGATCGGACGTAGTGCGAAACCGCCCTAAGGCGGATACGTAGAAATGCATGTCCGAGAATTCACCCTAACCCTATAAATTCCATTTATCCAAATAGGCCTAGGCTGGATTCTCGGACATGTGCATATTGGTTTGGATTTTTTGGTGTGGATAAACGGAATGACCCGCGGGAAACAGTAGACAGTGAAACGGTGCCTGCACGAAAGGCTTGGTGTGCTGATGAGCCAGTGTAGTGATAATAAAATCAAATTAAATACCGGGATCTACAATATTTATAGCTTTTTTCTAGGTACTGACCGTTGAGTATTGCCTCCTCACACATCATAAGTAATCTAGAAAACTTTCTATATTATATTTATTTTGCCAATTGTCTCTGAAAACTAAGATGGGAAATGAAAAATAAAACAAAATGAACAATTAGTAGTTAAATGTGTAATTAACTACTAATATCATAAAAAAATTGCAGACTTTTGGAGTATAGAAAATACACATCAGTAATATTCAGTTCACGATTACAAATAGCCAAATATGTACCAAATGCAATTGGATTGCTTTTCAGTGGACAGCAGTAAAACCTCTGTCGACCGTTCTCTAGACATTGCAAACAAAACAGTCAACAGAAGAGACCAAATAATCATATAACTCTAAAGGGCTCGAATTTTCTAACTGACATCGTAGTTTCTTAAGGACAGAACATGAAACACAAACTACTCGCGCATGCAAGGTAGACTAACCATAAAGAACAGTAAACAATTTCAGGTATAGCTCTAGCCACGATGTAAACACAGGAAAGGCACATATATTGCGCAATCTCAAACCATGAAAACCTCTTCTTGGCTCGCTTGCCTAAGCAAATATCGAAATCCTCGTATGCTGAAAAAATTGGAAAAAGGGTGTCAAGACATGCCATTTTTTGGATGACTGAAAAAGTGTGGTCGACGCGTATTATGGACATCTAGAATGCCAGAGGCAGCGCAGATGCGTTGCTCTCTCAGAGACAAAGCCAAAATGTCTGATGACCTGTCATGGCACGGCACCACACCACGTCATGCCTGTATTCACCCCTACCTGTAATGCGTTTCGGCAGAAATAGGTAGGTAAGGTCACCATCATTCTACTTACCTATTTTTGCTGAAAAGAAGGGCTTAAGGTCTGAGTATAGCCACCACTCTAAGAATAAGTGGCAGTGAGCATATTGGTCGCAGATGGCTCTTAGCGCCAAAAGGAATGTCGACTGCGTACTGGAAGACGTAGCATTGGAAGGCCTCCCACAAGATGGACAGATGACCTGGTGAAGGCCGCAGGAATCCGCTGAATGTGAGAAGCACAAAAGCAGTCGAAGTGGCCTTGCTTGGGGGAGGCCTATGTCCAACAGTGGACGTCTATGAGTCACCGCTCTACTCACGACCCCTCTGACTGAAGTTTTTTTTTTTAATGGGGATGCCTTATTCTGTCCCGCCTGTTCCTCGACACCTCGACACGTCTGTAATACTAAGTCTACAATAGAAATAATTACTTAGTAGGTGTTAATAAGTAGAACAATATATTTAGATAGAAGAAAGGAAACTTACTAGGCATAGTTTCAGAAAATTATGTTACAACTTGATGCGAAAATTTGGTCCGTTTTATGAAGTATTTGTTACTACATTAGTTATTTGTTTTCATCTTTGTGGCTATTTAGCCACAATTTTGTTTATAGTTAATGGGATTTCATTATTTTTGTAGTGATTTGATGCAACCTTGACAGATTTTGTTTTATCTGCAATTACGTTGCTTAGCAACGTAGCAAGAAGATTTTTTTTCTAATCTCGAATTTTGCTAAATTGACCTTTTTAAGTAAGCAGGTCATAATGATGGAATGTTAAAATACATTTTTGGTTCAAGGGTTTAAGTGACCCAATGGCAAGAAACAGAGCTCGAACCGACAACCCAATACGTAAAAGCATGACAGAGAAAAGATAGGAAACCCAAAATAACGAGACTAGGCAAATAAAAAGAAGAACATCATTCAAATTGTAACTACCAATAAAAGTTGTAAAAATCCTTTAAATAACGCGAAATTAAACTTAGTTCTATCTGTCCACTTTAATTTTTGATTTCTCTATGATCGATTCGCGATCAATTATTGTATGTATTTTTTAACGTATTTACAATAAACTGACTTACTAACGAACAGACATTTCCAAACAAACGCACAGAATTATAAATCTCAAATAAAATGACGTTTCTCCATCACTTTCGTTCACTTTATATGAACCATCGCCCAGTACTGGCGGGCCGCATTGCGCTTTTTGGTAAGAAAATGCGACGTGCTGATGCCCGATGCGGCTAATAAGTATATAATGTGGATAATCATACCATCATCACCATAATTTCAGCCGAAACACGTCCACTGCTCAGCATAATCAGCCCAACAAAGAAATGTTCCCACTGCTGGGATACGGGCCTCCTCTCAGTGAGAGGGATTGGGCCGTAATCCACCACGACGCCCATAGCGGGTTGGTGATTGTCACATGTCTTTGATTTTTTAGTTATAGGACATCCCGGTTTCCTCACGATGTTTTTCTTCGCCGTTTTGAGAGTAGTGGTGACGAAATATTTTACATAGAGTAAAATGCCTGCTTGGGATTAGTACATTATTACTCAGCTGATTGATACCCTATAAAGATTTTATTTATTGTTTGACTATCATGAGGTCACTGACCTCTATCATACGTTGTATTGCATGATATGCTCATAGTGGTGCTGCATAGGTACGACGCTACAAGGTTCTATGTATAACCACAGATAATACTCTTAACATACCTACAAGGTTATTTTGGCACGTGGTCAAAATCGGAACTAACGTCGCCATCCGTCGCCATCTTGTTTTGTCAACAACGCCCCCCTGTCAATGCGCCAAAATATCTTTTTAGCACCCGGCCGCGTCCTGACCAAATGCGATCGATGCGCTCTTTTTATGTGACCCGGTGAACTGCGTACCGCCTCAGTTTTTTTTTTGTTCATTTTTCCCATGTTTTAAGAGTTATTCTGCTATCCGGGGGGAGAAAAATCCAAAAAATCAAAGATCATAAAAATCGGTCCAGCCGTTCTTGAGATATAAATGGTGTAACTAGCCCGACATTATTATATCTACGTGTAGGTACTAATATAATAAAGCTGAAGAGTTTGTTTGGTTGAACGCGCTAATCTCAGAAACTACTGGTTTGTGTTGGATAGTCTATTTATCGAGGAAGGCTATTATGCTATATAACATCACGCTAGGACCAATAAGAGCGGAGCATTAATGAAAAATGTTGCAAAAACGGGAAAAAATATTACTATTGAGAGCTTCCGTTGCGTACACTGCGTAAACGGTTAAAGTTACGCAAAAATCATGTATGACGTAATTGTTCCCCTTTAAAAGTTCTAAAAAAGGCCGCGACAGCATATGTCTATCTATTAAGGACGCTATCACATTTTGAACTCGCTCAAGTTTAGGTATCTGAATCGCAACACAGCAACATTACGCGCACGCACACATTGAAACCATTGTTCGCTCGATTTTTATACGTAACTTAACTAATCTTGGTACTTGAAGATTTTTTTTTTAATTTTGCTGGTTTTTATTGAGTAAAGTTACTTGTAAGTTCGCAATCGAATTTGGTAAGTGTTATTAGTACTTACTATCTGCGTGATAATCATGTTTTTAGTTTTGTTGAAGTTCATCAGTCAATATGTTCATTACTAGGTACCCAAAAACTACCTTAACATTTCAGTATTACAATGAACATCCACATTTATACCACAGTCTGCTGTTAGTTTGAAAAGATGTACCTAAGTACTTTTAAATATTATTTTTGATGTCAATTGTTGGAGTAGTACATAATCAAATACTAGCCTGGGAGTTTATCGTAGAGTTTCGTTGTGATATTTAATAATAATCATTCCCTTATGAAAACAGTAAGTGTTTTATTTACTTAAAAATTTAAAAAAGTAAATCAAAAGTAATTTATTCAAATTAGGCTGAGAATCAGCACTTTTCGAATGTCAAAATTACAAAAGACAGTCCCCAAAACGCCCGCCCTTCACTTCTTAGTGCTTTCGCTGGGAAGAAGTGGCGCAACAAACTCCCCAGCAGCACAGCTGTCTTTTCACATAGAAAATATTTCATTGTACTACTACTATACTCCATAGGTTTAGGTAGCTAAATAAAGGTAAACAAAAAAACCACGCGACTTTGTTAACCGACTAAACGTAATACCAGTCTATTCAGTTGTCATGCTACGTCACAATTGTATTCTTCAATATAGCAACATTATAATTCACTAAAAAAAAATTACTGAATTGAAGAGTAAAACTGTGACGTAGCATGACAACTGGATATACTGGTATTATGAAGAAATTGGCCGTAAGTCGATTTGTCACAAACAAAAATCCGCCACCTTGAATAAAAAATGGATGTTATATTCGTAATCATCACCCCGAAAAACCCCAAAATCGACTATCAATATCGAATGTCAAAAAAAAACATTTCCATCATTTTAATTTGATTATAAAATAATAAAATAAATATTTATAGGTACAATCTTTATCCGTCATCTACATCCACTAAATAAATAAATTAAAAGTAAAAAGTTTTTTTCAGATTTAAGTACTCGTATTTACTTAGTTTGAAAATTAAAAAAATGAAAATCAATCAGATCATGTTATTTACTTGTTTATCTACACAGGTAAATGTCGCAACAAGCTTTTATATCATATATAACTTGTGTACTTAATGACGTTATAAGTTGATAGTAAAAGTTTTAAAGGACAATTTTATTTTATTCTTTTTAGCGCATTTAACTAAAAGCTTGTTTTAAAAAAAAAAAATACTTTTAAATTGTTTTTTACTTTTTAGTTATTGCTGGACAGGTTTTTTTGTGGAGTTTAACTCGCATACGTATTCTGAGCAAGACCTTTCATTTGATACCCATGTTGTAGGAAAGCATAAAAAGCTTAGTCCGCTATCTTTAGAAGTCCGCCATATTGCATTTAGAGTAACGTCACATTGTTTTTTGAGTTATTCTCAGCAAGCCCTTTCATTTGATACCCATATTGTAGAAGTGCATTAAAAATAACTAGTCCGCCATTTTTGGTGTTCCGCCATATTGGATTTAGAATGCCGTCACTTTATTTTTCAAGTCATCCTCAGCAAGTAATTTAATTTGATACCCATATTGTTGCAGTGCATTAAAAATAACTAGTCCACCATCTTTAGATGACCGCCATATTAGATTTATAGTGACGTCACTTTATTTTTCGAGTTATTCTCAGCAATCCCTTTCATTTGATACCCATGTTGTAGGAGTGCATTAAAAATAACTAGTCCAACATCTTTAGAAGTCCGCCATATTGGATTTAGAGTGACGTCATTTTATTTTTCGAGTTATTCTCAGCAATCCCTTTCATTTGATATCCATATTGTAGGAGTGCCTTAAAAATAAGTAGTCCGCCATCTTGGGCGTTCCGCCATTTTGGATTTAGAATAACGTCACACAGCTAACCATGCATTGTCATCCAAACTAAAAGTGCATACAAAATTTCAGCTCAATCGGTTGAAGATATCTGGTTCAAAATTTAGTTGCAAGAGTCCACCCGAACAAACATAGTTACATACATACATACTCGTACATACATACATTGCAAGTTAAATAAAAGCTTGTAAAAATTACAACTAAGTATTTGTTTCTGAAAAAAATACCAATAATCGTACTTAATTTTATTTCGGTCCGAAAAAGTATCAACTTCGTCCGACCTCAGTACACAACTCGGAACTCACTTTTTTACGTAATTATTTTTTGCGAGAAAGCGACACAGACGTGCTTCCACGAGCGCCTCTGAGCGCGGAATGACGAACCGCAAGTGTCCGCGGGTAGAAAATGTATGGAGAAATTTGAGAGCGTTTCTTATTTGTCTCATAAATGAAAAAGTTATTTATTTATCTACAAAATATTTAGCTTGTCGTATCAGGACTATATAAGCAACAATATCTTCTTATTTTTAAATTAAAATATGCAGTGGATTTAGCTATATAGGTACTTATTCAAACCCCTTTTTATTAATTTTTTTGCGATTACTGTGATGGTAAAAACTTATTTGTGTGAAAATTTTGTATAGGGCTATTTAATTGTTATGGAGCCATTCTGGAGATGAATATATTATCTTTAATTTGAAACCAAGATATCCTTGCAGTTGCGACTCCAAGTTCATTAAAATGGTACCTGA
This sequence comes from Hydraecia micacea, assembly GCA_914767645.1. Lineage (NCBI taxonomy): Eukaryota > Metazoa > Arthropoda > Insecta > Lepidoptera > Noctuidae > Hydraecia > Hydraecia micacea. The sequence continues at coordinate 7,297,107 of OU611798.1, forward strand.
AAAGCACTGTTATTCGTGGAAAAATGTGATAGCGTCCTTAAGGTTGACTCACTATAACTTTTTTTAAGGTAATCAAATTTGTTCTAAAATCATGCATTATTTGCGAATGTGTTTTTATAAACATGATATTAATCCTTATCCAAATAAATACGTTATTCATCACAAGTATTTAATTTTGAATAAAATTGCCCTTAACGTCATTTGATTTCAATGAATATCTAAGGAGATAAGTATCATAGTTTTAAAATAACTCCGCAAGGCGGCTGGCCATGAGGGGGTGGAATATATTTTAGTAGGTTTTTTCCTCAAATTAACGCGGATGAAACCACGGGGCACAACTATTAGTTTATATATAGAAGATAGATGACATAGTCGCGCGATTAATAAAGTAGGGTATGTATGTCATTTTTTAGGTAAACGATCGCATAATCGCGTATTCTTGATCCTTGTCTTGATCTTTATTGTCTTTCAAGGAGCTTAAAATTATGAGCAATGAGCTAAGGTTTAATTAAACACGGCAGATATTTCATCTGCACGCCTGGAATTCATACTATACCAAGAATTAAGTAGGTACCTATTTACTAAGAACTTATTGTATTCATTACTCAACTCTAGACAATTCTCTCCGAAGCTCTTTCACTATACATAATACACTTTGTATATTCTAGAACCTAAAATTATTATTTCGCTTAGTCACGTTCGCAATTTATTTGCCAAACATATAAACAAATATGAGTATTTGGAAAAATAGCTTTAATTCCTACACAATAAAGTTCAGTTTACGCTACAACTTCAAACATTTTTTATAACTTTTTAAATTGTGCATGTCACGCTGAAATCAACTTAATTCCTACTATGATAAAGTTGATATTTGTTTAACTTGAAATAACAACAATTGGAAGCACACATTTGAATAGACCTGATAGGTAAGTTTGCTTTAACATCACGCCTTTATTCCTGAATGGTGTAGGTAGAAGGGCATAGTACACCCACATTTCACCTATGTTTAAGTCTATGTAAGTAAGTAAGAAGGGGTTAACGTATTGCAATCGGGATGCTTAATCCTGATAGAAAAGCCCTAACACTTTCCTCGACCCGAGGTACAAAACCCCAGCTTAATAGTCGCGCTTCCGACCACTATAGTCCGCGCGGAACTAGTTGGCCGCTGAGGTGGGGACAGGGGTGACGCGGCGGGGCGGTTCGCAACGCACGTACTGAGTAATGCGCCCCCGCCCGGACCCCTCCGTCCCACCGCTCACATACATAAGACGCGGCCAACTAGTTCCGCGCGGACTGTAGACCAGCGACGCAGACAATTTTAACCAAACTCTAACGTTAAATTTGCGACTAGCAACCTGTTTAATGGATCTGTGTATTGAAGGTCTTAGTAAAAAAGTACGTTTACAAGACAGCACTGAGACTAATCTAGCTAATGCAATCCGTCTGTCAGTAAGAAACTATTTTGATCGCTTCCCACGCTTGAAATAAGGATTGATGATTATCCGTTGGTATTACGGTGATTGATCGACACCCACAGGGGATTTCATAACATTTTAGCACAATTTAAATGCATCAGAGCAACTTAAAATCCCTGATTGATTGACTGACAGACAATGCACGACCAAAAAACTGCAGTTGGTTGTGCAGTTTGCAATGTATTAGTAGGCGGTAGACAGTTTTCTTCAACAGAAATATACAGGGTGTAATAGTTACATGATTTTAGATCCATCAGCGTTGAAATCTCTCGTCGGTTATTAAAAAAATCTACGCTAGACTCATGAGTCTACCGTAGATTTTTGTCACATTCATGAATGTGTGCCAAATTAATGGTAACAGTTTGCGCATCGATGGCCCTTCCTTCTTGTAAGTCTAACACAAAGGCACCTTTAAAAAAAAACAAGTATCGAAAACTGTTAACCTTTTATTGCTTGAATACGAGGCTTTTAGCAACTTATTTGTATGTGTGCATTTTATGTCTTTTCTTAACTGATCTCTGATAAACAAGTTGATAATACGGGTCAGTGCTTTTCTTTGTATGATGCGTTTCCTTCTTGTTTATCAATTCTATTTTATTGTACTTGTTGACGTTCAAAAGTGTCTTTTATGTGCCTATTTGAAATAAATGCTTTGACTTTGTTTGTGCAGAATAAACAATTTTTCTTTTCTTAACACAATTCAACTTTTTAACCACCTGGCTGTCAGTCTGTCAAGTTTATTTTCATATTGTCCCTAATTATTCTGAAACATAAACCATTTCATAAACACGCCCGATGATAAGTAAAATCCAAAAATCGACAAATCTTCATTACATGAACTGTCAACAGGTACCTAGACCTACGGGTCGTACAAAAATACATCATGTTTCTCGCGAGCCCTGAGAAAATAGTTTATAATAATAAATTTTACTATATGCGTCATATACTGGCAAAAAATCGAGTCAGTTTTCACGAACGCACTTCGTCAAGAAGAATGTGTCACAGTCATACTAAAACGATGATATCTCAGTATAAATAAATATTAGATAGTACATGAGCACTCCTGTGATCCCCAAAGGGTTAGGCGAAGGTGTAACTAAATAGTACACCCACTCTTCGCCAGTTATATTTAAATCCCATGTAGTAGGGGGCGAGCCAATTGCCATCAACCGGGCACGAATCCAAACTCCGGGCTGCTACTAAAAAACTCCTGATGGAAAATCCTAATAACACTGCACACCTAGGACTGCATGCTCAGCTGTAGCGCTTGCGCATGACCAACGTGGCATATTTGCCTATTAAATCGGACTTAAACATACTGGCGAAATATGGCTGGACGATAGACTAAGGGCTGATTTTTCAATCGACAGATATTTTTTATTCGTGGAATAAAATTGTCGTCTGACAGATTTTGCATGGAAGAACTGTCAAAAAGTCAAAATTACTCGTATTCTTCGAAATAAATTATCTGGCGTTGGAAAAATCAGCTCTTAGGGGAATAATAGTCCTACTGCAAGGATTCTTGTTTTACAGAGAAGGAACGGACATAGATAATAGTTTCCTCAAGGTATATCCTACACTGCAAGTGTGGTCGTCTGTCAAGATGTCGTGTAAAACTAAAGAAGAAGTGCCTGTCCTGAGTTGGAAAGTTGGAAGAGAACAATGTATTTCTTGTACTTATTATAGTCGGCCTCGTATTGCATTACCATTTTTGATAAAAAATCCCAGTAAAGCAGATGAAAGAAGAGTTCCTAGAAGAGTGGTGACCACACGTAACGGCCACGTAACGGCTGTCGTGAAAATGATGACAGCAGTAAAGATTTAAACTGCTAAATAAATACTGCGTTAAAAGATAGTCGCGTTTCTGATTCGTTTTGACACCTCAATGACGCAGTGTATTTTATTTTGTTTAGATATCGATACCCATCACATCTGCGGAGTTTCACTGGCTAATTTAATTTGACCCTGTAGGTATAATAAATTGTGAACTCACTCTTTTCAGGATGGACACTTTTCCGCGTGACTAAATACGGCGAGGCCAAATCTAGCGATATAAATCTTTGGGTAGCGGGGTTTGACTTTGGAATGTCAAAAATGCTCACTAGGTAAACACACCAACTTACTTTATAGGTAACGTTTCAGTGACGTCATTCACCGGTAAATTGCGGACACTATGTGGCCCGTCACCGCTCTTTTAGGAAACCGTATGAAGTTGAAGCTATCTGATAGTTACACATTATGACGAGCAAGTAAAATTCAATCTTAGGGTGGTAAAGCAAATACGAAGTCGGCTGTACAATCATGTAGGTATAGGTACACAACTTTGAACTAATTTAGATAGACGAATTAAGCCAGTTTTGTTATGCGAAACATCTATGTGCAGTAAATTGGGACAGCTAGAGCGGTGTTGCTTCTATTAACTTAAAAACCTGACTATTTAAGAATTCAGATTCAAAGTTCCCACTGCTGGGACACAGGCCTCCTCTCTGTGAGAGGGAGTGGGCCGTAATCCGCCAGGTGGGCCCAGTGCGGATTGGTAAGATCGTGACCGAGTTCAAGGTGTCGTAAATGTTTTATTTACACTATTATTCTTTATTTCTAAGTTTCCTTCTCTCGTCAATCATACAGTAATAAACTAGCATTTCAGAAATCAATGATCTTGAAGCAAATGACACCGTTTAGAATCAGTATAGTAGATTAGGAGCTCACAAACATTGCGTGGGACACATAAATCACTATTACTGACTTCTAAATAAAAATAGCGACTAACTCCATCGGTTTTCTTGTTTTTCTGGCTTCGTTAATAACTAGAATGTTTGAAAGCGTCGTATTTTAGCATATTTTTATAGAGACGTTTATTTAGAGACTTTAAATCTTCGGTTCTTTTAAAGTTCTCGGTTTTACAAGACTACTCTACAGGATGGCAGGCGCGTCATCAACACGGAACTTGTTACCATGGACTCAGTACATGATTCTGAACCAAGTTATAAAAAAAAATTGCTGTTCCATGTATTTTGACCGCGTAGTTATTGCACTTTTCTTTTGCACGTTTATGGGATGCATGAAGAAGCCTCCTCCTGTAGCGCAGTTTGTTCCGCCAGTTACTCAACTGAACCGAGCGCTCGGCGCTTCCTGGACAGTCACACCCAACACCTTATTTGACTGGCCAATTCTTCCCTTGCGGTGGTAGGGCTAACGCCCGCCTGGTTTGCGCCCACCCTCCCACCGCAGTCCGGCGTCAAGCAGCCTGCTGTGTTTCATCGATGCGTGGGAGTTCCAGTGCCTTAGACATCTTCTGGGCACGCTCGTTCCATCATAGACCTCATCCATTGCTTTCCATCAGGCGTGATCGAGGTCAAGAGCGTGCCCATTCAACAATAAAAATAAAAAATAAACTATGAAACAGCAGTTTTTTTTTTGATAACCGACGAAATATAGCTCTACGCTACCGGTCTAGAATCATGTGCTGAATTCATGGTTTCAATTTGTGGGTCGACGTCCCTGCCACCCTGTATACTTTATCGACCTCAAATTAATGTGTCAGTACCATCAGGGCAAAAGCTTCTTCTTATACAGAAAAGAAATGATTAATGGAACATTGATCGTCTTGTTAAGACAGTGAAGGGAAACATCGTGAAGAAACCGACATGTCATAGAACCAAAAACTCGAAGACATGTGATATCTACCAACCCGCACTGGGCCCGCGTGGTGAATTACGGCCCACTCCCTCTCACCGAGAGGAAGTCCGTGTCCCAACAGTGGGAACATTATAGGCTGACTGTTTGTTGTGTGATACGCGTGTTGGCTATTCCAGAACATTTACCGCCTTTATAATAAACCCGAGTACCTAAAGGTTAACTTTATGGTTAAACTAAAGTTTTACTGGTGTTAAAAGTCCAGCCGGTCTATTCTGTAAGAATTTCACGTGTGTTGTGTGTGTGCAGTGTCAATCCCTAGCATCAGTTGGAATGAGTCACTTCAGGCTCACTTCGCCTAAGTCTTCACAGTGAGATTTTTACAGAATATAACGGCAGATTTCCTCTCAATGTTTTCATCATTCATATAAAAGAAAAACTGACTGACTGACATATCAACGCACAGCCCAAACCGCTGGGTCTAGAGACTCCAAATTTGGCACGTAGATTTCTTATGAGCTCTAGGGGTGCACTAAGAAAGGATTTTTCGAAATTCCACCCCTAAGAGGGTGAATGTGGGGAGGGTGAAATTTCACGCGGACGAAGTCGCGGGCAGAAGCTAGTCCAAAATAATCATTAATATTCAATAGTAACACTGTATAAGTTAGTAAGATTTCCAGTAGATACGTTATCCTTAGTTATAGGAGGAATTTCGTATTTATAATTATATCGTTTGCCCGGCTTGTTGCCAAAATCCGCTTTGCTTGACGGGCACTCATTAATGCAAGTGCATGATCATTTCCTTCTTGAATAATTTGGCGATATACGCGGAACTACACCTATTAAACGTACAAACTATTGCAAACTAATTTCGCAGTTTTGTGTAATGTAAACTAATATTATTATAAGGAGAAAAGATTTTATTTTTTGTATAATTGTTTGTTACACTTTCACGCTAAAACAGCTCAACGGATTTGGATGAAATTTGGCACATGAGTAGACTATGACCTGGATTAGGACAAAAGACATTTTTTAACCCGATATTTACACGGGATCGAAACTCCGGCCGCATATGCGGAGGGGCGTTTCTTGCAGCGTGCAGCCGGGCGTTTAATCGAACTGCCCACTTAACGCCCCGCTCCACGCTGCTAAAAACGCCCCTCCAAATTTGCAGCCTTATGCGGGTGAAACAGCGGAGCGCAGCTAGTTTAAAATAAGACTGCTGTTACGTACTCTACGCTTTTGTTGCTAAGATGGTCAGTGTTGTTGTGATCCCTCTTCAAAGACCCATTACCTATACATTTAAAAACATGGACCGCAGTTCATAGGTACTGCGGTGGCTTTCTATTTGACCATTAACCGTATCTGCATATAGACGAATAAAGGGGATCACCCCTTTATTTTATTTAATTTTATAAGGGAGTTTATTAAAAATAAACGAAAATAACTTAACAAATTCCACAGATGACAACTTACATATTTACAAACTAATTGCAAACGTAACTGTAGTCAGGGCAAAATCAATTAAATGAACAAAAGAAATTAAAAATAACAAAACAAAACTCTTGTATCTATGTATATAAGGTTTTAATAATAATAGGTAACTTTATTTTTATGTGGCATAGACCCATAGAAACCTTAACCTAGTACATATTTCATAAACTTTTATAATTTGCCATGACTCGCCGCACCTACACACGACATGACCCACTGATTCTGAAAGGGACAGTCAAAACGTACGCTATTGCTTGCATTTGACCATTTGGGGAAGCGAAAGGTTACCTACATCTAACAATTAACAGCTAAAACCTTACAGCACTCTACTATAGCCGTTTACAGTTAAGTTATTTTTACAATCTTAAAAAGAATACAACAGGTAATGAAGCCAATTGTTTTCATAAAGACATAAATACCTCTTACTCAATGTCGTTTAATTTTCAAGATCGCGTTACCTACGAGGTTATTTTTAACCGACTTCATTTACTTTGGCATTGAATAATCCATTATGTAGGGCAAGGGAAAATGTAGAAATAATATAGCAAAAAGTAGTAGTTATTCAATAATGTACCTAAATACGTACAACAAAAATACTATAGTCCGGTCGTTGAGAGAATAGAATAGAATACTCTTTATTATGTACACCATCGTCCACACACACACACACACACACACGTTGTCGTCGTCGTCGTTCGTGTACATCAAGGGTGTGTGTGTGTGTTTGTATCGTGTGTGTCTCTTTATTGTGTAGAGAATGCGTTCCTGACACCTGTCAGTGCGACAATAAAATTCTAGTAACTAATAAAGACCAAACTCGCGAAACACGTATTCGTTTGTATGAAACTGACAGGTGTTAAAAACGCATTCTCTCTACGGCCAGACTATAAGGAAGTAATATCCGTTCCATTAAACATAACTGACGAAATGTGGGTGTACTACAAGGTACACCTCTGCCTAACCCTTCTGGGATAACAGGCGTGATGTTATGTTAATCACCGTTACTTTTATTTTATTAGCAGAGGACAGATATTTCAAAATTCGCATTAGAATCATCACAAATGCATATTTCGATGAATAAAGTTTAATTATAGATTTGATGTTTTTTTTTTAAGTTTGAATCGGGCTGTAGCTTGTAAATGGCCTTCAATTGCACAGTGTTTAAGTACACTCTATAAATTAGCTGTAAGTTTCTCGAATAGAATAAAATAAAATTAAGACCTATTAACCCGAAAGCTTAGCTTGAAAGTAATGGCCAAACGTGCTTCTAGTTAAGTGAAATTACTGCACATACGTGACGTGTGTTTAATAACTACAGAATCTTGAGAGCAAGGAGGCCGAATTAGTTTAAACCTTCGTCATAGTTTTAATAGAGGGAAAGCCTGAGCAGCGTTAAAGCAGGAAAATCTCGTTAATCAGAAATCTTTAGGTGAACTACTGTCAATCACTTTGGCCACCAAGTTTTAGAACTCACCATGGCAGACGTTAAGGAAATGTGAATAAAATTATCATCATCATTTCAGCCGAAAGACGTCCACTGCTGGACATAGGCCTCACCCAAGCACCTCCACTTCGACGGATTTTGTGCTTCTCGCATCCAACGAGTTCCTGCGGCCTTCACAACGTCGTCGGTTCACCTTGTGGGAGGCCTTCCAACGCTACGTTTTCTGGTACGCGGTCGCCACTCCAGAACCTTTCAGCCCCATCGGCCATATGTTCGCGAGCGATGTGCCCTGCCCACTGCCACTTAAGTTTGGCAATTCTTCGGGCTATGTAGGTTACTTGGTTCTCCTGCGGATCTCTTCATTTCTGATTTGATCACGCAGGGAAACTCGAAGCTTCATCGCCCTTTGGGTGACTTTCAGCCTTCTAATAAGGCCCATTGTAAGTGACCACATTTCAATGCCATAGGTCATCACATCAAAGATTTACGTCTTGAGACACTGTTAACGGTATGTGGGACGAGAATATGCGGTATGTGGGTATTGCGTAGCTTCCTGAACGCTACCCAGCCGAGTTGGATTCGTCTAAGAGAAAAAGTTCCGAATAAAATTATACGGTACCAAAATTATATATAGCATAATCAGCCTATAATTTTCCAAATGCTGGGACACAAGCCTCCTCTCTGTGAGAGGGAGTGAGTAGTAATCCACCAGGCGGGCCTAGTGCGGGTTGGCAGATGTCACATGTCTTCGAATTTTTGGTTCTAGGACATGCCGGTTTTCTCACGATGCCCTTCTGATTCCTTCACCGTTTTGAGAGCAGTGGTGATGAAATAATTTATACAAGTAAAGTGCCTAAAAGGCTGAGTTCAAAGATAAAACTCGTATATCGCGGCCGTTTCTACTCGGCGATCACTGCTCCCAAGTAATATATTTTCCCACTTACATTTTATATTGAACTTTCAAATGCCACAGGTGTCACGGTAGGTACTCTATTTTTATTTTTACCCGACTGCTCCAGAATGAGGCTAATGTTTTTGAGTGTATGTAGTTTTCGGAAGAAGTCATTTTGAATAGGCTAAGTTAAAATTATGAATTTATTAAAAAATAAACCTTTTCAACAAAAATATAAAAAATTACTCATGTTACTCTTAACTATTTAAAATCATCAAAGCTCTGATTCATTTCAATTCTTAGAATAAACTATTCATATTAAGATGAATTATGTGAATAACCCTGTAAAAACTTCGTAGAAAAAAGTTCTTGGTGACTTCTGTGGCAGTGATTCGCCCACGTTGTAATAAAAGTATTGGCATTAGATACTGGTTTAAAGATAGTATCGTATTTTTAACTGTTTATTAATAAATATCTAATTATTTCTGAGTCACGATGCGTGACAAACCCTTGTGAAAAAAGATTTAGTTTTTCTTTTATTTACTCCAGATTTAAAATTAAAATACGGTCATTCATCCCAGAGAGGGGCAATTCTCGTAATTTTAAGAACGTTGACAGTCTGATCTCGGTCTGAATCTGTCAAAAATACTTCTAATTTCCCTACATTTTGACAAGAATTTTGACGAGAATTGGCCTTCAAGTGTAAAAGGCTGAATATTGCGGAGACCGCGTCACAATAATGTCCCATTTACATAAGAAAGCTTTTCAGTTTTATACGCAATTAGATTACATTATCTCTCTACAAATTATTCTCATGCGTCATAAGCTCATAAGTCAATAAACTTCTACTAGCTTCTGCCCGCGACTTTGTCCGCATGAAATTTCTGTGCTTCTCGCAAGACATGTGATGAAGACATGTGTGACGTCCTCCAATCCGCACTGGGGTCGCGTGGTGGGTAACGGCCCACTCCCTCTCACAGATAGGAGGCCTGTGTCCCAGTAGTGAGAACATTTATGGCTGATTATGCTCTATAGGCAACACACTGATAAGCCTCTATACAAAAGTAAACTACATACCACGTTACGATACCTACCTATAATCACAGCTCCATAGTAATAAACAAGTTAATGTTATCGGTAAACTAATGCTAGTCCAATATCTAAAGCTTTTAGGCAGTCAATTTAACCGATAATATAACCTACTTATATAGCAAATTGAACGATAAGCTGTCATTTCTATGAAGTTCCATGTTACTCTGTGTTTAGACGAGGCAAAACTCGATTGCAATAATCGCCTTGCAATAATTGCCTTGGTGTAAACAGAAGCTGCAGTCAATGATTGAATGGTAAAACTTGCGTTCAATTATTGTATGCCATTTTATGGAAATCGCACGCATGTATACACTTGCATACGATTCTTGGATGGCAATAATTGTAGGTGCTGTATGGCATGCAATTATTGCTCGTTCCAGAAACTTGTACCATGTAAATTAGGCTATGTCCTTTTTTTTTCGTAGCGTATTTGCCCTATGTCGGTATACCTATACATCAGTAACTAGATTAACCAAACCAAAAGCTGTTAGATTTCCCGGATGAAAATTCATGACCTCACTTCGTGAATTCAGGAACCACACTCTAGCCGACTCCTTACGTCATTTTTTCTCTTTTTTTTTTTACTCGTTTCGTCACTTGTCAACTATCTGAGCTCGTGGAGATACCTACTCCCGTGACTAAAGTAAACAGTTTACAAAACGTCCAAAAATAACATTTTCTTGTTATTTTTTGACAAGGTAAGGTGACATTGGACACCAATAAATATAACTACTCACGAATCTAGTAGGTGTAAGTTAAAAGGGAAAAATAATTTATTACTTAACACAAAAATAATTTCAATGTCGCCAGTTTATTTTCGAACTCGGTAAGTATTTAAAAAGAATGTCGAGAAACTATTAATATCTACGAAAACAGATACGAGAAATAGTTTGTTTATATGATTTTAATTGAATGATTTTAATATAAGTATAGAGGTGGTACTGCCGCCAGTCTCTTGGGTACATTACCTACCAGTCGACAGCGATGCGGAAGAGGTGGTACTGCCGCCAGTCTCTTGGGTACATTACCTACCAGTCGACAGCGATGCGGATGAATTTTTCGACGCTATATTTTAGTTTGTGTATAGTTTTCGTTAAGTTAGATTTTAATTTTGTCATTTTCATAAATAAATAAGTAAATAAACTAAATAATGAAAAAAAAAAAACAAAATAAAGTATAGAGGGATGAGAAACAGGGTGTAAAGTTCACTCACAGGTACTCCATAGACAAGGGAGGATCCTCCGACCAGACGGGTGTTGTCTGGCGGGCAATACGGCCCAACATCAATCATCGGCATATAGCATAGCATAGGCTAGTTGTGCGATAAACTCTGCTTGCGAGATGCAGGATTTTGCGTGACGTCAGTATGACACGTTGTTCGCATGTGGCGTTGTAGATACTGCTACATAAGCTTTACTACATAAAGGAGTTTACAGTCATCTTCCGACGACGTGCCCCAATTTCAAAAATTGGAGGAATACTTTTAACATTACACATCACTCACAAAAAAAAATATACGTGCCTGTCAAAATTATGTAGTTTGAAACTGACATAAGAATTACCGCGAAAATTAAAACGACAATCATGTTGACATTTCACCTTCCCGCGCTTTTGGAAAACATTCGTCATTCAGTCTTGGAATGAGTTTGAATAAGCGGTTTTTACAGATGATCTTTATGTCTCACCAAGTTAAATTAAGTTATGAACTTGAACGTTGAGATTTCAGCAACAAATTGCGAATTCTATTAACCGTACCCACGTAAAGTTTAGAACATAAAAAAGGGCAGTCTTGAGCAATCTATAGTATTATTAAAACGCTTGTAAAGTTTCGAAGCCGTTAACACATTGAATCGGCGTACTAAGAGGCTTTCGATATTAAAAGTTTATTATATTAACAGAAAATGGCGTTAACGAATTAAACTTTGGACGTAAGTTTAACGTTCGTGTCTAGATCGTTCTTGTTAGAGAGTTTTGAGAATACAGACTGTTTCGCTGAGCGAGAACGATGTTGGTTGCACATACGCATGATACAAGTGTGTAACAAGTAACAAGGATATCTAGAGTTTCATCTACGGAACTGAAATTGGAATGACAACAGTTCCCAGTAGTTAGTGAGATTATATCGCTGTCTTGCTCACGCATGGGAGAGTTGTGAACTTAGTACAAGATTATGAACAGGGGCAGGTGGCCTACCATGATCTAATTAAAAACGATTCAAAAACAAGACATTTCAGTTTAGGTTCCTAAACTGCATCGCTTGAGCTGCTCTATGGACGTCATGGTACCAAACAAGTATGAATGAAACCAAATCCTATCGCTGTCAGCAGATGGCACAGCCTAAACTGAATCGTTAAACTGACGTCATGGTACGAATTAGAAGAACAGTTCAGTTTAGTTCCTAAAATGGATCGCGTTAAGAGCTTGTGGTAGGCCTGCTGTACCGTGAACAAGAACTTGTTTCGCTTGTTTGAACCTACTCGCTAGACGATACATCGTGTCGCCTTGGAAAATGCTTGTGAAGGAATTTATAATAGCGTGACAAATATTGGATAAAAGCTTTTTATCGACCTTGAGAAGCAACGAAAAAGAGATGTGTAGACCAGGTACTATAACTTTATGTTATAATAGCTTCTGCCCGTAACTTCGTCTGCGTGAAATTTCTTGGACGGGGGACTGTCCCGGGCAACCCGTCGCATCGCATTGCCCGTCCGCGCTCTTACATTTTCGCTTAGCGTTCTTTCTGAGTTTTTTTCATTTTGCTCTGCTCCTAAGGGTCCTAGCGTGAAGTTAAAATAGCCTACAGCCTTCCCCAAGAATTGGACTATCAAATGTAAAAAGATTTTTTTGAATCCGACTGGCAGTTCCAGAGATTAGCGCGTTTCAAACAAACACTTCCGCTTGAATTTCGAGGCACATACACAGAAAGATTATCGGGGTATCATGTTACCCAGTAACTGGGTTATTGAGGTCAGATAGGCAATCGCTCCATGTAAAATACTGGTCCTATTCAACAGCATCCGGTTAGACTGGCAGCCGACCCCAACAAAGTTGGGAAAAGGATAGGCAGATTGATACATAGACAGATTACGAAAAACTCATTTAACAACAGTATGTTAAATGAGTTTTTGAAGTGAAACTTCTTTACGCATGCTTGACTTGTGGAGTAAGCTGGCGAACGCGTGACGTAAGCGTTACGAAAACTGTGATCGGGCGGGGCGAACGTGAGTTGAGTGGGGGATATAAGGAAGAGACAGCAGTACGCGCGCACATTTTCTTTCTCTCTTCCTCTCATAGCCAAATACGCAATACTGAAGTTTCACTTCAGTCGTGTGGTCATAAGCACACTCGTTTTTTTTTTCGTATCTGTCAGTTCAGTAACTGTACTGAAAACACTGAACAACAAACCATTGGACACCAATAAATGTATTTGTTGGTTTCTCTTTTATTACAATTCATGAACACAAACTTTTACGATGACTATTCCACATGTTGCGGCCATAACGTCCGCCTCATCAAAGGTTGTGGTTTCCGGCGATCGCCACAAGCCTGAATAATTTACACATTTAAATTTTCATCGGAATTCTGATTCGTGTATTGTATTATTTTGGTTTCGCTTTTCTTGTGGCCACACGTTTAGGTGCTTCAAAGTTTAAGTTTCGTCTCGCATCATGTGGTTGGGATATAAAAACTTTTTAAATATCGGCTTGGATAAAATGCAGGCAACTGAATTATGGGTAGGTACTTAGGTAGGTACGGAACGACTACTTTACAAGTCTTTGCTTGAGGGCTGGGGAGAGGGAGATACATAGGTATACTACAATTATGTATGTTCGATACTTTCGTACAATCTCTTCTGGTTGTGTGTGTATTTTACTTATCATTATAGAGGTATGAGGAATAGGGTGTAAAGTTTATTCATCCTCTATAGAAAAGGGTCCGCAACCAGATGGGTTGCGTCTGGTGGGTAACTGCCCGAAAATGGATGTCGGGACGTTAATGCTAATCGTGCGGTAAACTTCGCTTGCGTGATGCAGCCTTTTGCGTGACGCCAGTGTGATGCGTAGTTCGCATGTGGCGATGTATTTGCCGCTACAAACTCTTATGGTTTTGTGTTTATTTTACGCAAACAAATGCGTACACTAACTGGACAGGTCTACTGTCCAGTCAGTCAGTGTCTGTGAGGTTCTTTCCTCAAAAGACCATTTCTGACAGAAATCCACATGGTCCCTACATGATCTGACCAAGATTATGTTTGCACTTTAAAAGAGACTGAGACCTCAGAGTTTGTTTCGGCCTCTCTCCCCAGACTAGTAGGATAGGAAACGCTGACCTCATCTAGTTTTTTTAAATAAAATTAAAAGAGATTGTACAAACCTAATTACAAAAATAAAATCTTTTATGAAACTCATTATGTAGGTACGTACGAGTACCTACTGCTCATTATGGACTAACAAAATAGCTTTAGCTGCTGTTTTTTTTTTTTTGTTTAAAAACAATTATGACATTAAATTCGCGATGACAACGCCGGATTTATCAGTAAGTAAACTTATCTTGTCAGGATAGTGACCAAAGCCTCGCCCCCTATCATATAGGAATTATTACAAATAATGAGGGAATTTAAACGTGATGATAATCTTTGTATAAATTCACGCTCCTTGTTATCGAACCAAGTAAATATCATCAATATCATACTCTTGTCATAATCAGCATAATATAATGTTCCCACTGCTGGGACACAGGTCTCCTGTCTTCGAGAGGGAGTGGGCTGTACTGTAATCTACCACGCAGGCCCAGTGATAACTTTAAACGTACAGACGCCAGCACATCAACCTACTACAATCTGTCAGATTTCTGTAATAGATTTTCAACTTTATCGCTAAAGCATAAGGTTCAATGTTGATTGGGAAAATTTGACAGTTAGGGGTAGGTTGATGTGCTGGCGTCTGTACAACAAATTTGAGATTGGAGCCTCCTTTTAAGCAAAAGATGCCTGAGACTCCGCTCCGTAGTAAATGTCAGATGTCTTCGATTTTTTGGTTCTAGGACATGCCTGTTTCCTCACGATATTTTCCTTCACCGTTTTGAGAGAAGTGGTGATGAAATTATTTATTCAAAGTAAAGCGCCTGTCTGGGTTCCAACCCTAAAACTCGTAGGTCCGTTACCACCACCCCCAATTCATCAAGATAACGTCATATTATCAAGTAAAATATAAAAACGAATTCCATAACTTTAGAACCGTACCTAGGTAGTCTTTACTTCTCAAGTAGGAACTCTTTTTAGATTTAGTGGTTAGTTCAAGTTCTATTGCTTTCGGAACGTTAAAACTGAAGTGCTCTGAAGACGTTTGTGCTTCTTGAACTAATGTAAAGTTTAATCTTGTGCACACAATGGCTCAATGCGAATTGTGAGAAACTTTTGTTTGCAAAGATTCTTGAAAAGGGAGGAAGGAATAAATATGAGTTGTTTTTGTGTTGTGTCGTTTGTTGGTTTCATTTTTAAGCAACATGGCTTATATTGCCGGGTGTTCGAAGAAAAATGTTTGCTTGTACTAAATGTAAATGTCTTGAAAACACGATTTGAAAAATTAACTGCTTAAACATAAAAATCAATGTCTTAAAGATGATTGAATTCAATTTATATTGCAGAAGACGAAGGTATTGATTGATACCTAAGGGTTCTTAGTTATCAATCAACAAAACTTCATCTTCTGCAATGTAAATTGAGAGAGGTAGTTTTGGCGTCACTTGGGACAGGCTGATGACCACATATCTAAACCGCGTTCAAGACATGTGTCAATATTCCACACGTATCACAGTTATAGTCTTGAACGCGGTTTAGATGTGTAGTCATCACCCTGTCTCAAGTGACGCCAAAAGTGCCTCTAGATTCCATTTTTTATGGTAACATTTTGTAATAATTTCTCTACTATTAAAATCTCGGTAAATTAATCTCTTCAATCAATCTGCCTAGCCTTTTGCTTGCGTCGCCTTCAAGTCTAACCGGATGCAGCTGAATACCAGTATTTCTCATGGAGCCACTGCCTTTCTGACCTCCACAACCCAGTTACTGGGTAACACGATATACATTGGTTCAGAATCAAAATGCTGTTTTATTTTATGAGACTTCTCTGCATGTTTATATTTTCCCTGGTAAAGCTCCCAAATACTCAGATCACGAACATGTAAATACAAACAAGTTCGAGCTGAAATCACGAAAACTTAATCCGATTCCGACAGCAGCAAACCAAATTGCATGGCAGCGAATGTGAGACTTTAACTTTTTAAACCCGACCCATCCTCTAGCTAACATTGTAATCCTCTGCCTACAATTCGATTTTCGCACCGAACATCGGTTCGCTATTCGAAAATTTGGTTACACTGCAATTTCGAAACTTTCAGCTGCAACATGTTTTTTTTTTTTAAGAATCTTAATAAAGAACGAATTATGTTTGAATTGGGATTTGGGCGAGAACTGTGGGTGATAACATATTATACAGAAATCAATTAATTTTTTTTTTTAGTTTTATTTAATACTAGCAGCTCCCCGCGGTTTCACTCGAATAAGTTTCGGTCCCGTGGGAATACAGGGATAAAAACTAACCTATGTCCTTTCCCGGGACTCAAACTATTTAAACAAATTTCATCTAAATCGGTTCAGCGGTTTAAGCGTGAAGAGGTAACAGAGAGACCCACTTTCGCATCTATAATATTAGTATCGATGGATGTAAATCAGTAGAATAAAGACTAGATACTAGCATAGCATAAGCACAAGCATAATCACTCAATAATATTCCTACTGCTGGGTCACAGGCCACCTCTCGGTGAAAGGGAGTGGCCGTAATCCACTACGTCGGCCAAATGCGGGGTGGTAGATGTCACATGTCTCCGAAGTTTTGATTCTAGGACATGCCTGTTTCCTCACGATGTTTTCCTTCACTGATTGAAAGCAATGATAATGAATCGTTTTGCACAAAGTAAAGCGCCTGTCTGGGTTCGAACCAACCACCTACATACAACTCGAAAGTTGCGGCCGTTACCATTGGCCCACCACTGCATTTTTGTGTGAGGATTATGTTATAGAAAATAATTAAACATTTTTTATTTTCTATTTAATGTGTTCAGTTACTTTAGTTACATAAGTAGAGTAGAGACTATCACTAACTATCAAATGATTAAATCGCATAAAGAACAGATATTTTTCTCGAAGTATTCTAAAACTGAAATAGTTCTGGATTTAGGTATTCCAGACGTTTTATTATCGCATTCCAGAAAATGTATCCGTTCCTAAGCACTTCGGCACTTAATACAAAATTAAACAAAATGAGTGTTAGTTGAGAACTAGTAACGGATGGTCAAATTGACATCATGCCGGTTCCCCCGAAAGGGATGGGCAGAGGTATACCCATTGTTCAATTTAATAGGGGCGAGCTTATTGCCATTAACTAGGTACCCAAAAGTCCTTTCTTTGGTATTTTTCGTCGAATCGTTGAGCTCCTCAAGTTATGAGTTGAGCTGCACGATTTTTGACAAATGCTTGCACTGACTGGACAGGTCCGCCCAAGCTGTGTGATTCTTTCCTCAAAAGACCATTTCAGACACCAATCTACATGGTCTTCACAACATGATCTGACCAAGATTTTGTCTGGACTTTAAAAGAGACTGTGGCCTCTGAGTTTATTTCGGCCTTTCTTCTCAGAAAAGTCAGATGGGAAACGCCGACCTACTCTCTGTATTTTGTGTCATCTAGCTTAAAAAAACATGATTGACGTGTAAAAGTGTTTGTAAAAACCTACTAACAGAAAATAAATCATTTATCATAACTAGGCACAAATCCAGACCCTGTGGAATATGCCCATTACCCCATGATCAGCAGATCTATTCTGTAAAAATCTTGCCCTAAAAACTAAGATGAAGTGAGCTCGAAGTACGGGTCTGCGGACGGAGAGTAATGGGTAGCTCACCGTCCGATCAGGATCAGTTCCATGCATACGGCGCGTATGTGTTCCACGCGCGCCTCAAAGAGATGTCAGCATAAAGGAGGGGGCCCGTCAGGGCCGAAGCCTGCCGGGGTAGCGGGATTGTCCGAAAGGGTTACAGCTGCCCCGGAACATAAAGGGCTAAGGAAGGAATACACGTGGATTTTAGTCAGTAAGAGTCTGAAACTCCCTTCCGCTCCACCCAGAGCGGGAGAGGTCATTTGATATTTCCCATCTACAAAAAAAAAAGTGAGCTCGAAGTGAGCTTTCATTAGTGACAATCCCTGCATCAGGTGGAATGACAGCTCACTTCACCTAAGTTTTCACGGTGAGATTTTTCCAGAATTGACCGGCTGGATCAAGTTAGGTCTATTTTATATAGACATGTGCTATCTCGAGGTACATTCTACGAAACTATTGCAAATCAATTTGCAGACCCTATTGACAGATCGAGAGCTGCTTAACTTAGTTACAAAGTCCCAGTATCTATTAGTTTCAGAACTAAGATCGTGAGTTTCCAAAATGTCCTGGCATTAATTGGAATTTAGGAACAGAGTTGGTTAATGGTACTTTATTGTTGTGGTAAAGATAGTCTATTCCAAAATTATCTGATGAAAATGTAAACAAATGCATCAAAAATCGTACTTACCTGTGGATGTGTAGTACCTCATACAAATACAGTGCTTAGATTTTTTTGGATTCTTAAACCAGAAATTCCAATTTAAAATCTCCTTAAAGATGTTTTTCATTTGACAATTGAGGTTAATTTTATACCTCAACAATGTTCGCCGATGGTTTTTCAATTACAATTTAATAATGTTATTTTTAAAAATCATCATCATTCTCCTGCCCTCATCACAATTTATTTGGGATTATAATCATCAACATCAGGTTTATATAAGTATCAAAATATGTTCTCTTTGATTATTTTTGAGAGAATACTTTTTAAGCGCTCAGTAAGTTGGCATCCAAATCTTTAAAAATTATGTGAAATTATGCTGCAATAAAGGCTGCAACCATGTTCATATTTTGTTTTGCATTAATCCGGCCACAAACCACAAATTAATTTTTGAATGGTGCTAATCAATAGGGATTACTACCGTTGTCATATTTTGCTTGAAAACATCAACCATTTTATTATAATTGTCCAATCATAGATTAACTCCACATAAACGAAGTCCTATTTTATTTATTACCAGTTAATATTTTACGTGGAGTTGCACAATGAATTGACTGAAACTGTTCCGATAATTTTATTGATCCTCATCATCATCATTATTTCAGCAATGCTAGGTATAGGCCTCCCCTTTCTTCTGCCATACCTCCCGGATCCGTGCGTGCCTCATCAAGGTGTTTCCCGCGACTGACGATATCATCAACCCAACGCGCTTTTGGACGGCCCTGGTTTATTAATCCTACTGTTATGGTATTAGAGACAATCTTCTACTCACCCTCAATAGCCATAAATGCAGCAGCACCAATGAAACTGTACAACACCAAACACAAACTCAAGAAGAGATGAGTGAACCACTTCCTTGAGAGCAACTTTAATCTATTGTAGAACCAGAACGCGCTCTTTTCACCAGCACTTAATCCATGTTTCGTCGTATTTATTGTAAAGTCTTTAAAGCCTTCGAACTGTTTGAACATAAACTCCGAGGCTTTATTGTGGTACATGTGCATGAAAGGATTGAAGTAAGGGTTTCCATTGGGGTCTGAGATGTGAGACGCAGCTGTCCCCGGAGGTTTTCCGTGATACCTCGGCTGCCCCCTGTAAACCGAGGATCCTGTCGGGGGCCCCCTAGGTGCCATCAGCAGAGTTGAGTCAGGTATCTGCAACGTGATTTTGGGCCGCACCGGCCTTGACGGCAGAGGCGGCGGCGGGTAAGTAGGCGGGATGTCCAAACTGGCCATCTTCACTGTTTATAGAGCTTTTATTATCACTTCACTGTTTATCGACTGCAGCGCGCGTGCGATCTCGCGCAATGTTTGTTTTAGCGCCGGCGTCTAAATTGTAACATTCAATGACATTATCTGAATATTTTTCGCGGCGTGAGGATTTGGCTGCAGACGTGCTCGGGCCCGAACTGACTGGACACTGATTTTATAAATAAAACGGGAGTTAGCGAGTGCTTCCCGTTGTGTCATCGGCGCTTGTCTGTCGGTTATCTCTGAGTTGTAATCATTGCCAATGCGATTTGGTTCCGTGAACTTTTCATGCGTAACGCACTGAATCCGTTTTCCTCGAATGAGGTGTGTTTGAGAAGGCACTCGGGCGGATTCTGAGGAAAAAGTTCGCTTCACTTCTTTCGCTTTACGTTTAATATCACTCACTTCCATTTCAATTACATTTAAGCGTGCGTTTATAAACTTCACGCGAGTTTTTCGGTATTTCGAACTCATGTTTGGTATTGATACTTGAAAGGGCAATTAAAAATGCATACAGAGTGGTGGGGACATCGATGTTCAACCTGCTACCATGGATTCTGTACTATGATTCTGAATCCCCCAGCGTTGCAATTTTTTCGTCGGTTTAAAAAATAATTGATTTCCATACATTTTGACCGCGTAGGTATTGCACTTTTCTGAAACATCAGACTTTTTTTGATAACCGACGAAATATTTCTACGCTAGGGGTCTAAAATCATGAGCTGAATTCATGGTTTCAGTTTGCGCGAAATGTTTTCAGGGGCGATATTACGAAGTATTAATGCCACACTGAAAAAAATTACTTCTTACTACACCACATTAAAGCGACTTCATTAAGACTTACTGACTTTATACCTACAGTAAGAAGAAATGTTTGTAAAACAGTAAAAGACAAAACGGTAACTTTTAATTATTGAATATACTATTTACTGAAAAAACAACAAAAAAAAAAAGGAAAACCACAATTACTGTACTTAATGTAAGTAAAAGTTTCAATGGTTTGAACGATATCGCCAAGTGAATAAAACAGTTAATTTTGTGACCTTTTAGCTACTTAAAACGTTAAAGTTTACTGTCATGACGGTAACATAGCTTTAACTGTTTTCGGATCAGTAAAAAATACTGTTTTGAACGTTAGGCTCATACGGAAGTGTTTAAAGCAGTTCAGATCAATGTTTTTTCATTTTTATTTACTGCTTATTTCTTTCAGTACACCATGGTTCCAGTGTGAAAAAGGGATGGTGTTATCGATCATGTATACCTCCACCTCTCTCTTACACCGGAAACATGACGGCATTAAACCGTCGTCGTAATAATATGATGGCAATAAACCTGTTAATATTATTTCTATTATATTGGGTGACTGGTAATTATATTAATTATTATACTTAAACACATCACTGTACTCATCATAACAAACAACAGACTTTCCCAAGAAATGTTTTTTTTTTTTATTAACAAACGCATGACACCATTCACCCCGCACGCGCTGTCCGTACGGTTGTAAAATAATTTAAAATGAATAATATAATGCATGGTAAAAGTGGAATACTTAGTTGCACTGATTTAATGTTTCGTTAATAGAAGTGAAAGGGGGTCTCCCTTTAATTTTTAATGTTATTTTATTTTTATAATTTGTTTTTATAGCGACTATAGAATTACACAATCTGTGAAAAGGGGAATGAAGATTTTTATATGGAACCTGGCATACATAATGTCGATTGTCGCGCCATTTTGAAGACAAAACCCCGTAGTGTCACGTTTCGGAGTTAGGTATTGTACAGAGGCCAGCACATCAAGCTACCCCAATCTGTCAGATTTTCCCAATTGAATATGAACCTTATTCCTTTGTAGTAAAGTTGAAAATCTACCAAAGAAATTTGACAGATTGGGGTAACATGATGTGCTGGCCTCTGTACTAACGTTCAAAGTTGATCACGTGACTCAATCATAAACTTTGAAAATATCTCGGAAACGAGTCACTTACGGGGTTTGGTCTTATTATGTCTTCTGTTTGCATTGATGTCAACTATCGATTTATATAGCTCTCATGCGTGGCCGCCATTTTCAAAATGGCGTGACATTAGTTATGCCACAGATCTTCAAACCCCTTTCAACTGTTTACCTATTATGGTTCATGAGATATAGCCCGCTGCCAGACCGACGGACGGATGGGCAGCGACAGCTTAGTATTAGGGTCCTGTTGGCACCCCTTGGGGACGGATCCCTAAAATTTACCAAAATTAGTCATTATGATTAACTCTAAAGGCACAATGGCAGACGTTTATAAAGATGCTAAACTACCTAACAAATAGTTCAAAATAAAATGAAAAACTATAAAGTCTTTATAGGTTTTCATTTTAAGACATAAAGACGCTGACGTAATATTTAAAACATAATGGATAACCATTATGTTTTATTACGTCACTCTCTTTATGTCCTGTCCTTTATTGATGAACCTGTCTAGACCGATACTTATCTTCAGTGACGTATAGGTATGATCTGTTCCAAAAGTATCTGATTAAAATGTAAACAAATTGAAATAGATCAGAGGGGCAATTTTCATAATTTTAAGAACGTTCACAGTCTGTCAAAAATACCTCTAATTTACCTACATTTTTGGCAAGTTTTTGACATTGGATGGGATTGCGACTACATTTTGAACGTTTTTAATTACGAGAATTGGCATTCAGATAATGTATCAGTACCTAGATACTAATTTCGCAGTGTCATTGCCACTTACAAATTGAGTGCTTTGATTTGATTATTTACATAGGTATCTACTTTAACCCGAAATTCTAATTTTAAATTGCAAGATGTTTTTCATTTGACAATAATTGAGGTTAGATTTATAACCTCAATTTTCGTCGATGATTTTTCAATTACAATTTAATAATATTGATTAAACAATAATTGTTGGAAAAGCTTCTAAATACATAATTATGAATGCAATGAAGTGAGTAGGAATTTAAACTATATTTGAATAAAAAATTTGAGATATTAATTTTCAAGTTATGGAACAACAAACTGATTGTCATACTTAACAAAGTTCAAATTTCATTGCAACCAAAAACTTATTAAGACCTTTTTGTTACAAATGGTCACTCAAAAATCAACTTAGCATAAATTTACTAAAGTATAGATAACTGGTTAAGTGGCGATGGAATGTAAATTATCACAGGGGCAATTCCAGTATTTTTATGAACGTTTACAGTCTGATTTTTTACAAGATTTTGACATTTTGTTTGTCGCCGAGATGAGACTGCGACTAGATTTTGAACTTTTTTAATTACAAGAATTGGACTTCTAATCTTATGAACACTGCTATAAACAGGGTTTGTTTACACTTTTATAAGATTGAAAATGTACAGTACTTTTGGAACAGACAATAGTCAAAGATTTTCTTTAGTGCCTATTTCTTACACTGTACGACTGTACATACAAAGGATGTTGTCAACGACCTCTAGGTGTAAATTGGATGACTCAGCGACTACCGAGAAATGTCTTTTATTTTCTTTCTTCTTTACGTCCGATATCTTATGTGATTTTTCGTGGAAATCTGGGCCACTTAATATAATAATTTTCATAGCTTGCTACCCTTTTATATAATTTCGTGGAAAACCCCAAGTTGAAGAATAATAAAAATGTCTTTGTTCTTGAAGGTTGGTATGTAAAGTCAGGGAAATAAATTGCTAAGCAAATTGACTACCTACTTTATTTTGTTCGTACCTATACTTATTTCAAAACACAACTGTCATTCTTTGACAGTTTTATAAATGGCTACAACACAGCAAATTTATATGTGTCAATTTCATTAACACTGAATTTCCCTGATTTCTGATTTTCTCATGTAAAGAAGTTTTTCTGTGTAAACAAGGTTCCGGCTATACAAAGTTTCTCATAACTACATAAAATCATTTCTATACTAAGATATACCAAGAAGATGGTCTATTCTTGGAGATTTGTCACCAACATTTTTATGACAAACCAAATGCTGTAGTATTTTTGGCGTGGCGCCTGTTTTTTGTCATTTTCTCTTATATAATAATATCATCATATGAACTTGGTTTCCTGTAAGTACGTAAATCGCCTTCTAACTTAAAGACGTGCTGCGTCGAACCTCAAAAAATTGGAAACAGGGCAGGAGGACAACTGCTCTCAAAGCGGTGAAGGAAAACATTGTGAGGAAACCGACATGTCCTAGAACCAAAAATTCAAAGACATGTGACGTCTACTAAGCCGCACTGGGCCCGCGTTGTAGATTACAGCCCACTACCTCTCACAGAGAGAGGAGGCCTGCATAAGGTAGTTCGGTACCTACTTATCTATTCCAAGTTATTTTTTTTGGGGCAGGAGACAGTGACGCGAGGTAAAAACAAGCAGTATGTACTACTTACTACTTTTGACTATGCCCGATTTTTGTAAACCGACACATCGTTCATAGACATTTTGATAGATGGGTATGTAAGTACCTACTCCATCACTTTTGTATGGACAAAAGCAAAAAAATCATACCTACGGGCGAGCATGTGAAATAACATCATAGACTCAGTAAAATAAAAATACGTCGCATTTTATAAGTAGTTCCGATTAACCGATCATTTGTTTCATTCAACGCTAACGAATTATTTAAAACTACATGCGCTCTTAAAACAAAATCTATGAGTAATATTTAACTAAACAGAACACTTCACTCATAGTCAATGATTTGGCAACATCATATACCTAGTACTTAGAATGAGAAATTGAGATACTTACTTATACATTTTTTTTCTGCGTACACGAATCGTTGCGTCACACAAACATTAATGATTATTGTAAACATCTTGGCAACGAATTTCATAATAATTGGATCAATGATTCATTCAGAAAGATTTAGAACGTGATTTTAGATTTAAAACGTCATTTAAGTTAATATTTTACAGGGATCAGATAATCCCACAATCATCATTATCAACATATCGATACCTCTGGGCTCAAAGGTCGTAAAGGACAAAATGCGACTTTTCAGGAGAAGCAAAAAACGAAAAAAATAAAATTATTTTTACTCTAACATTTTTGTTTCTTCAGCTATTTAAATGAAACCTAGGAAAAAAGTGCTTAGAATTTATAGTATTCTCAAGGGCAGTGTTAAAAAATTACCCTAGTGCTGTATTTACCGAGATAGATATCCTTTACGACCATAAATTTACAAATAAAAGTCCTTTACACCCTACAAATTTTCATCCTATGATTTACCTAAGGGCGTAAATGTACTTTACTGCACAAAACTAAACAAAATAAGGAAATAATCGACAAGTGTAATATTTTTTAGGTTCTTAAGGATCACCCGCTAAGGTATTCTGAAAGGATAAATTAATAATTAAACTTAAATATTAAATTGATTATGTAATGTTGTATGTATTTATGTGTATACTACTGTATTTTTTTACAAATATTCATGAAATAACATAATTATACAAATAAAACGTACATTTGTGTAATCAAATTGAGATCGTTTATTTGTAATTGAACACAAAGCTCTAAATCTTTAAATTATAAATTAATATTTTTAATACGTCCACCAATACTACTGAGTGTGCCCGCCTGCTGGCTGTAGGTGAATGGGAGTCGGGCCTCTGGCTTCAGGCGCTACCGTCACCCAACATAGGCACTATGCTGGGTGACACCACATTCTGGCTCGCTACATGTTTGCGTCTGGGCGCTCCTTGCGGACCTCCACATCGCTGTCAATGCGGTGAAGCAGTCGACTGCCTCGGACACCATGGCCTATCTTGCAGCAAGAGCGCTGGTCAGATGGCACGGCACGCCAGCATTAACATCATCCGTCGGGCAGCTGTTTTAGAACCCAATAGCTTGGCACGCTACGATGGGAAGAGGCCAGATGGAATGACCATAATGTCTTGGAAGTTGGGTAGGCCTTTGGTGTGGGATGCAACCTGTGTCGACACCCTCGCGCCATCCTATCTTCCTAGCACGGCGGGCTGTGCTAAGGCGGCTGCTGCAGGAACAGAAAATCTCATACAGCGCAAATATAACAACCTTATTGGGAGCTATATGTTTGAGCCGTTTGGGGTTGAACTTGAAACTCTAAGGCCTTGGGGTCCAAGTGCTCATCAAATATTTCGAGACATCGCCAAGCGGTTGGTTAACTCTTCGCGTGACCAGACGTGGCCTATTTTTAGCCCAAAGAATAAGCATGGCCATCCAACATGGTAATGCTGCCAGCCTTTTGGGCACTTATCCCATTGACAGCGGCAGCGATGCGGCCGAATTTTTTTAAATGAGCTCCTGTCTTTTTCTTTTTAATCCTTTCTTTTTATTATACACATAATATCTACAAATATTTTAGTGTTTAATTGTAAAATAGGTTATGTGTATTAGAAATAAATAAAAATGTGTCCGACTAGTAAAAAAAAATTAAAGAAGTGAAAATATAATTCTTCTTTTATCAACTTTATAAACAGAATCTGTTTGATGAGATGCTGAGTAAAAACCTCTCTGACCAGTTGGATGGGGTGGTTTTTTGATCCTGGATCTGAACAGTCATCGTGGCAGCGTCGTACAAACATCTCAATGACCGCACGCGAGCGCGCGTTCTCTCAATCTTTCTCTCACTCTTGTCTCTCTTCGATGTAGCGCCAGTTAATTCGACATCCTTGCAGAAAGGCCAGAACTGCCCATATTTTGATGGAGTCGAAGGCTTTCTCGTAGTCCGCAAATGCACAGTGACTGGTTGTACTCCGCGATATTCTGTACAATATGCCGAACATGGATGTGGTATATGGTACTGAAGCCTTTTCGAAAACCGCCTCGATCTGGCGGCTGGAACTCGACAAATCTCTTGGCGAGACAGCTCGTGACGACCCTCGAGAGCAGCTTGCATACGTGGTTCAGAAATGAGATGGGTCTATAGTTCTTCAGCGAGGATTTTTTGTCACTTTCTATTAAAAAGTGAAGATTGACAATTTGAGGGTTAATGGCTTTCTAGTTAAAAGACGGCAGCACTATGCAGAAAAAATAAGAAACGGTCGTAAAGAATTATTATTACAGCTCAAGTGTATCAAGTTGTATATTTAAGTCAAACGTATTGTAAATTAATATCATTTTGTAGGGAGTAGAGCTCATATTGATTTACAAATGTAAGATGTAAAGGATGTAAAGGACCTACTTACAACACATTTTCTTAGATTATTTTGGTAGTAAAGGACAAGTTTGTTTTTTTATTTTAAATTGTAGGGGTGTACAGGACAATTTGCAAAGACGATGTCCTTTACATCCAAATTTTTGAGGTGACTTATATTAACCATCTAAGGTGGTATAAGACAATTGATATTTTTTATGTATTTTACACCCAAAAGTTGTTTTATACTTTGCTTTACTACCAAAATGAGTTCACACTGGTAACTAAGTGTTATTTACATCCATATTTTCACGGTAAACTTTGCTTAACGTCTCAAATTATGTGGGTCGTAAAGGCATTTTTTTTGCGAATTTCGTAGAACGGAATATACAGATCGATAGAAAATTAAAAACTGAGTATAGCAGTATCAAAAAGTCATTTTCGCCCAAATGTCCTTTACGACCTTTGAGCCCAGAGGTATCGATATAATTAGCAATTCAGTGAGCCTGTGTGAGCTGTCAATGGTGTCAATCCCTAGCATCAGGTGGAATAACAGCTCAACTCACTTCACCTAAGTTTTCACGGTGAACTTTTCAAAGAAAAGACCAGCCTGCCTGAACTAAGGACCTAAACTGAACTGTTCTTCTAATTCGTACCATGACGTCAGTTTAACGATTCAGTTTAGACCGTGCCATCTGCTGACAGCTATTGTCCCACACTGAGTCGCATGTTTTGGTTTCATTCATACTTGTTTGGTACCATTACGTCCATAGAACAGCTCAAGCGATGCAGTTTAGGAACCTAAACTGAAATGTCTTGATTATGAATCGTTTTTAATTAGATCATGCTAGGCCACCAGCGGTGCTATTCTGTAAAAAGATCAAGTGAGCTGTCAATACTTGACAACTCACATTAAGCTCACTTCACCTAAGCAAAAAATTATTTTATTTAAAAGACAACTAAGTAACCCGGGTTAGTCGTCACTTTTAAATAAGATATTTTTTTCTATAGACAACTCGCACGCATTGGCACATTTGGAATTTGCAAAAAGGACACTAGCGCACAGGAGTGATAAGAGTTAAGTATATAATATTATAAAACGTGTACCTACTTTTTTCATAACTTCATTGCATAAAATTCAAAATGTGCCAATTCGTGGGATTCGCCTACAGAAAAGATAATATTATTTTAAAGTCACGATTCGTCCGTTTCGGGCGAGTAAATTCGTGCGAAAATACTAATAAGCCAAAATACCGTGTACTCAGTCTTCTCGTTTCTCTGTCTGTTTTTAGGTATCAGTTCTCGTCAGACAAGAAAGAAACACAGTTTTTACAATTCAACACAGTTATAATAGTTATCCAACAGTTAAAACGTCTATAAGTTGGGTGTACGCCTTCGCAAACTGTCCTTTACCTCGCCTAACATGGCGCCGAGCCAAAATTATTGACATCGATCCAGCTGAGAATATTTTGGAATGTGAAAGCGCTTTTGGAACGCGTCTATGAATGCTGTTATTTAAACTAATTAGTTATTTATTAATAGTCGTATTTGTTGGGTGTTAGAAATATGTAGTTCTGTTATGTAAAGGTCTTCACCATTTAATCAGCCTGGATTTCTTCCATTATTATCTAGATCTGCCACGTTAATCTATTGAGGCAATATCAGCATAATCAAAAATAAAATCGAGATCAAAAAGATAAAGCCGTGGTGGCCCAGAGATAACGGCCCCGACTTAGGATACGGCCGTGGGTTTCGAACCCATCCCAGGCGCTAGACCTTGTGTAAATTGTTTCATCAGCACTGCTCTCAAAACGGTGAAGGATAACATCGTGAGGAAACCGGCATGTCCTAGAACCAAAAAATCAAGACATGTGACATCTACCAACCCGCATTTGGTCCGCATGGTGGATTACGCCCACTCCCTCTCACCGAGAGGAGGACTACGTTCCAGCAGTGGGAACATTATAGGCTGATTAAAGTGATCTTAGAATACTTTACTTGCATTCGAATTCGGGTAAGTGAACAAAGGTGTTATCTGACAAAACCGAAAAAATCGAGTTTCTTGCATGAACATAGGTTTTAAGTGACGATAAATCGTCTGGTGGGCTCAAAATATCAAATTTTAATTCATATCCAAAAATACAAACCCTAGCAAAGCCTAAAAAAACTACCTTGATTTTAAGATTTAAAATTTTCGAACGCTCATAAGTATCTCAATTTGAATTTTTTGTTAGTTAACACCTTTGTCCACTTACCCCTTCAATTCTGCTGAAGCATTGGGTGTTCCTTGGTGATCGACATCCACGAAAAGGGGGATAGTGGGCTAGTTTGTGACTTGCGCCTTAAGGAATCTCTGTTGAGGTAGGCATTTTTGTTTTTAAGGAAGTAAGAAAGTTTTTTTTTTTTTGTAGCAGAGCGAGAAAATTATACCTTCTTAAATTAAACCGTACGTGTTTCATAACTGCGCCATACAGGCTAAGGCAGGTAAAGCATACATGGGGGGCCCGAGCGCCGCCTGTAGGCGGCTCTACATGGGGGTCGTGCGATCGATGGCCCTGTATGGGGCCCCGATCTGGGCGACTGACCTGACGGCCGGTAGCATCGCAGTACTGCGAAAGCCGCAGAGGGCGATGGCCGTCAGAGTCGCCCGGGGCTATCGCACGATCTCCTACGAGGCGGCCTGCGTACTGGCCGGATCCCCGCCCTGGGACCTAGAGGCGAAAGTACTCGCGTCGCTGTATCGGTGGCGCGTGGAAGCGCGGGCGCGAGGCGAGTGGCTGATGCAGCGCCATATGGAGCTGCGTCGGTCACAGCTTCGCGAGGTCCTGGTGGCGGAATGGCGGGACAGGCTTTCCCGCCCTACCGCCGGCCTCGTCACTATCGAGGCGGTCCGGCCGGTACTCGAGCGCTGGCTCGGGAGGAGGCACGGCTCCCTGTCGTTTCGGGTGACGCAGGTGCTCTCGGGGCATGGTTGCTTCGGGAAGTACCTGTGTCGCATAAACAGGGAGCCGGACGCCCGGTGTCACCACTGCGTCGACTGCCGGAAGGACACGGCGTGGCATACGCTGGCAGAGTGTGCCGCTTGGGAGGAGCCGCGCCGTGCCCTCATCTCAGAAGTAGGCAGTGACCTGTCGCTGCCGGCCGTGGTCGAGTCGATGGTCGGCAGCGAAGAGTCCTGGGACGCGGTGGTTTCCTTCTGCGAAACAGTCGTCTCGCAGAAGGAGGCTGCGGAAAGGGAGAGGGAGATCTCGTCCACTCACCCGGCCCGCAGCAGGCGCACCGGGCGTCGGCGGAGGGCAGACAATGCCCTCTTCCAGCCCCCCTAAATGGGTCCAGGGGCGACGGACTCGGGGACGTCCGTCGCCCCCCACACACTAGGACCCGAGGTGGCGGCGCGTAGTGTTCCACGCGCGCCCCTGATAGACGTCACGGGGGGAGTCAAACACCTCACTCCCCCCCCTGACCCGAGGAGGCCCGCAATTGCGGGGGCACCAGCCGGGGGTTGCGGAAGGATCGTACGTTCCCGCGACCCCCGGCGTAGGTGTGAGACGGAACACCGGGGTGGTTTTTAGTCAGTAAGAGTCTGACAGACCCCGCCGCCCGCCCCAGGGCGGTGGACATCCATGAGGATTTTCCACCCCGGAAACAAAAAAAAAAAAAAAAAAGGTAAAGCATACATACCTAAAGCTAGAAACACACTAGGTACTGTGTCGTGTTGTGTCAGAAGCAGTTTCATACATTTAGTATGGTTAGAAACACATTATTACAGTGTTTTGTGTCACAACGTAATCTGTCGTGGCGCCGACTGCTTGATCCCGCGGGGTTTGCGTAACACGCTATTGCTATTTCATTTTGACAGTTCAACAACATTAATTGCGTTATTTATGTTGTTGAGCAGACACATTTTTCGAACTTAAGAAGCAATATCCAGAATATATTGCATGTGAAGCAATCGCAATATCCTTCAAAATGATCCAGATTGAGATTGATTTAGTGTTTTATACGCAATTAGTTTGCAGATCCCGCAAGAGCGGTGGTGGGGTTTCTGACGCAAAACACAAATGTGTTTCTGTGTTTCGCTTCTTTTGATCTTTATACACCAATTTCCTAAACAAAGTCCGCCTTCCCTGACCTACAATAAGTAGGGGGCGTCAGAATTACAAGAAGTTCCGTTGTCACGTGATTGTCGGTTGCCGTGCCAACTATCTGATTACTCATTAGGAATCGTGACACAAGCAGTGTTCAATCGAGGGATTACCTAAGGCTATAACAAAAACAAAACGGTGAAGAAAAATATTGTGAGGAAACCGGCATGTCCTAGGACCAAAAATTCGAAGACATGTGATATTTACCAACCCGCACTTGGCCCGCGTGGTGGATTACGGCCCACTCCCTCTCACCGAGAGGAGGCCTGTCTCCCAGCAGTGGGAACATTATAGGCTGATTATAGGTACTACTACTACTACTATAATCGGCTTCTCACTTGCCAGCTCTTCTTGTTACTTCTCACTTGTCATACATGAACTGCATTCTTTGTAGCTCCTAAATCAACTTACTGTAGAGTCCTGACATAGTCAGAAGGCGCCGCGGCTGATCACGGACAAAATAGCGGAACGAGCTGGACAGAACTAACAAGCAACGGTCCATATAACCCCTGAAGCAAAATAACTGTAAGTAAGTCAAAGGGGAGAAGAGGATTGGCTACCTCCATGCAAAATTTTATCAAAATTTGTCCAGCCGTTTGCGCGTGATGAAGTAACAAACATATTAACACACACAAACACTCACAAACTTTCGCCTTTATAATATTTGTGTGACTATCCCAGCAGTGAGATGATGCAGGCTCATAATAGTGTCCAATAAACATGATAAAGGGTTTTAAATGGCTTTAAAATTAAGCATAATATTAATTGTTACGCGATACTCCAATGACGAAACAAGTCTAGACGAATTCCTATGCCACCATTAAGATTCTAACACATTTAAAAATAAGTGCAATAAATTATTTGATCTAATAATGTCTACCTCGGTCCCTCGTAGGATTACCTGTGAACTCATAAGTCTTGCCAAGCTGAGTGTAGAATACATAATTAACGTAGGTATCATTATTGTAATGTCCCTGTTATGTACAGACGCCAGCACATCAAGCTACCCGAAACTGTCAAATTTTCCCAATCAACTTTGAACCTTATGCTTTAGTAATAAAGTGAAAATCTATTAAAGAAATTTGACAGATTGTAGTAGCTTGATGTGCTGGCGTCTGTACATACTTCAATGGAATTGGAATATTTTAGCATAAATACTAGATTATGTAACTGTCACGTACCTATTTACGTTTATCATTATTACGGTACCTATTCGTTAAAAGATAACATACCTAACGTCACGCGCGTGTACCTACTCCGAAGGAGCTGGCATATTTATGTAAGTATAACACCCATATTTCCCCAGCTACCTTCAGCAGGGTCATTGCTTACCACACTAACAGTAGCAATGGCTTTTATTCTTTGAATGCTTCGGCGAATTGAAATGCCGAACCGGAAAAACACATATTTTGTTTACAATTCGGTACTTAATTGCTGTCTGAAATCTGACCGAATCGAATCTTTGTTAATATCAAGAAAAATGTGGATAGGTTTAAGTACCATGGTTAGGAATCACTTAAGCTGGTTTTGTTAATAGAAATACGGCAAATCCCTCCGCCATCCTGAGACAGTAGGTCAGTTATGGTCAAGGCCCAGAAACTGGCCCCAGGATCACGATCTGTATTTCTTTTCTGTTCTGATAGTTGGTGGGGCAAACCTTGACTCTTCTCTGAACTGAAGGCTAGATTTGCTAATGTGAATGCCTAGGTACCCAGATAGGTTGTAGGTCCATGACACAGTTCACTTAACTCAGTACAAATAAATACACGAACGCGAATCATATCCAAGCCAGTCCAAGCCCGTGCCGAGTGCCGACCGATCATTTCCGTAATGCAGCGCTTACTACTTGAATTACAATTTACAACTAATTACAGTAATATTACTTATATAGGTATTCTATTAATGTTTGTTACGGGATTACAATGGGTATGAGTAGGTGATAAACCGCTCGTGCCGTTAGCGTAGATAATTGAAATAAGTGGTGATAGATGGCTGCCTATACATAATCAGCCTACGAAGGTATATAATTTTCTCACTGCTGGAACTCAGACCTCCTCTCTGTGTAATCCACCACGCGACCGCGAACCCAGTGCGAGTTGGTGCATTTATGCGCCAGTTCTTTGCAATATTACCTAAGTATACCCACATTTCACCATTTATGAGTAGATCCTATTCTATGTAACAGAAGGCGAGCCTTTACTATTAACTGGCCACATATCCGGACTCAGAGCTGCTACTGATAAATTCTTGAATAAGCTTCTGAACAAGTTCCTGAATCAGGAAATTGAACTCAGAACCTAACGCTCAGTAGTCGCGCGTGCGAACACCGGATCAATGAGGAAGTTATATAAGGAAATCAAGGACTCTACATACCTTACAACATCATCTCTCCCCCTCCACGACAAGGTCATTTTCGTCCCAAAACAATAGCTAGACATGGCATGTCCTTAATCTAGTTCCAGGAATCAAGACGAAAACCCACGTATTACTCACAACGTAACAATGTTGTCATACTTTCCGTCAATACAATGGATCAAGATCACAGACTGACGGATTTAACGACAGCCATCTGGGTTTACAGAGCGATCAATCTATAGTTAACTGACTGTTTATGGCACTATTAATAATATTGCCGTGAAGTACCTACTGCTTGTTAGCTCCGTAGCTTATTGATAAGTATTTCGTCACACATTGTGGAGAACTGGATAGGTAATTCTTATAGGACACCATGGTACAGCCCAATTCAAACTTTATGGCGGCTCTGAAGTGCGCTACATGCTACGCTGTACAGACGCCAGCACATCAAGGCCATCAAGCTACTAAAATCTGTCAAATTTCTTTAATATATTTTCAACTTTATCGCTAAAGCCAAGGTTGATTGGGAAAATTTGACAGTTTCGGGTAGCTTGATGTGCTGGCCCCAAAAACTCCAACAAACTCACGTGTCAGTGGGGGTGACGCTGACACGTGATTGTGAAGTTTAAATCGGGCTGTAAGAGGGTCCTCAAAGAAATTATGGATTGTGTGAGGAATGGTGTGAAAGGAAAAGGAGATAATGATAGCGTGACGGTTGTCAGGGTAGAATGGGAGAAGGAAACGTGTTGCTCAGACCCCAAGTAACATGGGACAAAGGCAGGACATGGGCGTAGGTAGGGGAAGGGGGGGGGGGCAAAGATGGGCAATGCCCACACTAGAAACTTCTTTGCCCACCCTAGAAAAATTGACAGTATTGAAATACCAACTTACTGTTTAATCACTTTTTATTAGGGTTCCGTACCTCAAAAGGAAAAGACGGAACCCTTACCTATAGGTCGTACATTTTTACCAAGACGTAAGGTTTATAGACTGAGTTGGGCTCTCATTAATTGACTGTGGTTAGAATAGCAGGACGACTGCCCCCCTAGACGAAATCCCTAGCAACGCCGATGGGCAGGAAGATAATGATTGTAAGAGAGCCCTCATAAGATAAGCTGCCTGCTTAGAAGGTCCGTTTTTTGTCCCGTCAAGAACTGGAAAAAAAAAGATCGGTTACAGTGCGGCCGACGAGAGAATACATTCTTGACACCTGCCAGTTTCATACAAGAATACGTTTTTGCGAATTTGATCTTTATTAGCTAGGTACTAAATGTGTCGCACTCACAGGTGTTAGAAACGCATTCTCTCGAGTCTCGACTGTACATACATTTCTACACTTTTTTACACCTACGACAAGTGATGAGATGAGATTCATCTCATCACCCTTGTTTATAACCTTTCTGTTAAAAAGAAGAATGGATGGTGTAAGTAAAGGTGACTATTAGTATTAACCTTTCCGTCAGGTACGCCCATTTTCCGCTTTTTAATAATATTGTACATTTTAGGGCGGATACATTTCCTGCACACACACATGAGCCATTTAGCTCTTTCCGCTACCGCGGTTTTATGGTCGGACACCATTAAATTTTAGTAACAGGTAAGCACATACATACTTTAATAACATAAAGAGAAAGGTTTGCATTGTTTAAATGGCTGGTACCTACACCAATAGTCATGGAGCTAAATTGACAAACCTAGTTATAGGAGCTACATAAGACTTTGAAGGCTAACCAAGGAGATTCAAGACATAAAATAATAAATAAAGGGTGCAGGGACATCGACACGCAAACTGTAACTATGAATAGGTACAGCACGAGTGATACTAGACCCCCTGGCGTAAAAATTTTTCGTCGATTATCAAGAAAAAAATAGCTGTTTCATAGAAAAATCTACGCGGTCAAAATGTACGGAACAGCTAACAATTTTTTAAACGACCCCTGTGTTAAAATTTTTCTTCGGTAGACAAGGTTCAATCATGTAAGGTACTGCATCCTTCGCGTCGATGCCACCCTGTTTAAGCAACAAACATTACAGTGCCATCTACCTAATAGTCATGAATCTATCATTATAGATACAAAGCATGGCAATGGCGCACGGGCATCGCATGATGGCTCGTTGCTACAGCATGATTGTGTCGGTATGTCGTTGGCAATTATTAAAAAACTCGGAGGCTAATTTTTTTAAATACACCTTACTGTTGAAACGCACCTAATATTTTGTATGTTTAATATTATAAATCACACGTTATTGTAGACTTCATGTAGGTAATTTTATGTATTTTTCAAAAATTGTGAAGACTAGTCGATTTTTCACAGTGATTGTTCTCACTTCATTATCTGTTGCTGCATAAATATTTTGACAGCTGTTGTCTTTTGACATTTCGTGATTTCGTTCGAACTTAGTTTTTTTCGCGAAGTTCCTAAGTTTTTCCTAAATATTATTGATTTTGCCAAGCATTTAAAATTCAGAGAACAAAGGAGACGCCTATTATGAAACGAGTGTACATTTACAGAAATAAGTCTGAACAAAATGGAAAAGTTGTGGCCGTGGAAAACACGATTGAAGCACTAAAATCAGAAATATCAAAACAATTCGAAGAATGTCAGGAAAACTTGAGATTGTATTCGTCAAATGGCTGTGAAATTGTAGATGTGAGAGTACTTAGGGACGATGACAAGTTATATTTATGTGTTGACGGCGACGGAGACTCGAAAAATTGTGATAATATAGCAAATTCAATGCAAAATTTGGGCTTGGGTGATGGGATTAAACCAGGCAAGGCTGTATCAGATTGGATAACTTTAAATGTTGGTGGCAAGCATTTTACTACATCTCGATCCACACTGTTGGCCAAAGAACCTTTGTCTATGTTGGCGCGAATGTTTGCTGATGACAATAATGTGTACTTAATGACCCCGAGTGCTACAGATTCAGTTGGAGCATTCCTGATAGACCGTAGCCCAGAGTACTTTGAGCCTATTCTGAATTATTTGAGGCATGGTGATGTGATAATAGATAAGCATGTTAACCCAAAAGGTGTCATGGAAGAGGCTGTGTTTTATGGTGCATATATATTTTATTTATTTTATCTTTTGTCATTTTGCTATGAAAATGTTTATGAGGAAAGTTCCCTGTTAGAAGAAATACTATTCTTTGTAGATTCGGTAAAATGTTGATGATTTGAAAGATTTAAATAAAAATACATTCCCTACTTACAAATTAATATTTTAACAACATACATAATTATGTTTGTTTTAAATCAAGAAATTGTTTCTACATTAGCACAAATGATACACCACTGGAAATTCCATGGACAGGAAATTATTGTTCCTTTTATTACTTAGTGCTGGCCCTTACAATAATATTTAACTTATATTTTCCTCATCTAAGTAGCCGCTACCTACTGACACATCCATTCCGTAAAAGGAATGGTTTTAATATTAAATACATAACATAACTTGAATGAATAATTTTATGTAATATTATTGTCTACAAATTTTTTTGAAGTTTCTAAGACAGAGCGATCATTCCCTTTAAAAAAGTTAATGCATTTTGAAATTCGTATTTATTTAAAACAAATTATGCTGGATTCACGAAGCACTGGACCAGTTGATGTAACAACGCTTGGAGGACCATACATCCAGTGGTGGACTTGTATCAGCTGAAACGATGATGATCAGTCAACTCAGCCTATCGCAGTCCACTGCTCGACAGCCCTCCCTCAGGCTGCGCCTCAACATCCTATCCTCCGCCTTCCACATCCAGTCCATCCCGGCCACCATCTTAAGGTTGTTGGTCCATCTAGCTGGGGAGAGTCCCACACTACACTTGCCTGAATGATGATGATGATGATGAAGAAAACTAAATCCAGACATTTAATTTGATTCCAGGTATAGACTCGATGATACCACAATTAAACCTTCTAATTGAGGAGTCACAGAGCAGTTGTGGTATCAACCATGCTCTGACACGCATGGACGTTGTGCGCTCCATAATAATGACCCCTAATACTTGGGAGTTAAGGTTCCAAGGTGTTAACCTGTCGGGTGCTGACCTTAATAGGCTGGACCTTAGGTATATAAATTTTAAGGTATGTTTAACAATATGTTGGTTTTTTGAAAGCTAAAGATGTTATTAAAACACATTGAGAAACAACTTAAAACATTGGAGTAAGTATGATGATATATCAAGCAATACATTTCCAGTGTAAGAAATTTAATGAAAACAACTACAACAAAAAATATATTTAAAAGCCACGTGATTTCTTGCTTTTTACTTTGGTATTGTAAGTTGAAACGAAAATTGGTATCATTCTAAAAAAAAAAAAAACAATTTCAGCCTACGAGATTTTGGTTGCGCTTTAGAACTAATATGCCTAAAAAAATTCAAAGAAAACTTTTTTTTTTTTTTTTCAGAAAAAATATATTTATTCCTCAGAAAGATATATTCATGATAACAGTCAAATATTCTACACAGTCAAAAGATAAAATAAAAATAATAAACATGTATTACAATTTTCCTGTGTTCCAGTATGCTTGCTTGTCCCGATGCAACTTGAATGGTGCTAACTTATCGCACTGCTGTTTGGAGCGCGCTGACTTGTCACATGCAAACTTAGAGGGAGCCCAACTGCTGGGTGTTAAAGCTTTATGTGCCAATATGGAAGGTAAGTTTGTTTATCAGTCTTTTGTTGTCTTACCAAGGGGTACTGTGATACCCAATTCAATCTCATACTTAGGTTAAGCTTTTTCTGAAGCTGTGGTATGTAAACTATGCTATCGGCTGTCCTGCACATTCGGGATTTTGTTCTCCATTTTGTTATTTCCGTATTTGATGGAATCTTTATCTTGTTAGTGTCAAGTAGCTTTATATTGTTAAAATTGTCGTTTGATTTGCGCGCATAGATGAATAGAATTTTCGTGGCCATCATTGTCAGAATAAAATATCCAGATGACTTAATTTATAATTTATTGTTTACGATTACAGGTGCCAATTTGAAAGGTTGTAACATGGATGATCCAACTGGATCAAGAGCCTTAATGGAAGGTGTCAACTTAAAAGGTAAATTAATAAGTCCTATACAGGGTTGCAGGGACATTAACGCACAACCTCATAGGCAGTGTTTCCACCAGAGATGTGCGAGGATGCTTAGCGAGGGATTTGTGTGAAAAAAACCAATAACATCGCTTCAGTTTCATAGCTTGAACTAAGTTAGCGTAATTGTTATTGGTTACTTTAACACATATTCTTCGCTACGCATCCCTGCTCATCTCGCAGCCTCCTCGCAGTCGGTTATTAAAAAACAAGTGGTTGTAGGTCACTTTTCTATGAAACAGCTTTTTTTTTTTATAACCATCAAATAATTTCTACGCTAGGGTCTAGAACCATGTGCTGATTTCATTGTCGGTGCCACTCTGTATAATAAAAGAATACTTAAAAATATCTGTTGTATACAACAACGTCCACGTTTGTTTAGTAGACGCAAGTGCGACCGCTGAGCTGGGGGTCCTGTGTTCGATTCCCAGGTCGGGCATTAGTGTCATTAGGTTTTTCCATTAGCAGACTAACGGCAAAACCCAATTTACTTATTATTTGTACCCCGTTGATGGCAATATGCTCACCCTCTTACTTATGACTTAACTGACAAAATAGAATTAATATACTCTCTAATAACTACCCCTTTGAGGAATACATCCGTGTTGTGTTATAACTTACAATTTAACATAAATACTTTTTGCAGGTGCAAACCTAGAGGGAAGCAACATGACGGGCGTCAACTTACGGGTGGCAACATTGAAGAATGCCAACCTACAGAACTGTGATCTAAGGGCCGCCGTCCTTGCTGGGGCTGATTTAGAGGTATTGTATAAAGTAATAGTATCGGCCTAGTATTATCCGCTGTGCATTATGATATGTCAGATTCCTACACCACAGTGTAACTACTTCTTGCTTAAAGAGATCCGAGAAATGTTAAAATGATTGACATTATTGTTAATCTCATCATCTGGCTTCCAGTCTTACCGGATGCAGCTGAATACCAGTATTTTGAATGGAGCGACTGCCTATCTGACCTTCTCAACCCAGTTACTGGGTAATACGATACCCCCTGTTAAGACTGTTTGTCAGACTTTCGGGCTTCTGACGACCCGTAACGACTGCCAAAGATCCACGATTGACAGCCGGAAGCAACGGCTTAACGTGATTTCCGAGGCACAGAGGGGTTTTGATATGTAAAGATGGTCATTCATTCACGTATCAACCGCGGCAAGCGTAGCTTAAGACCCGGGCGGCTGTTATTACTAAGCTACAAGCCCCTTTCGAGTTAACCTAACTTATATAAATAAACTAGCTTAATTCTGCCCGCGACTTCTTCCGCGTGAAACTTGTTCCTCCGACCGACCTACCCGTGATATCGCATCGCCTGCCCACGCTATTACTTCATTTTCGCTTAGCGTTTTTTCTGACTTGTTTTCCCTCCGCTTTTAAACCATGCCATGGTAAATAGCCTATAGCCTTCCTCAAGAATTAGGCTATAAAATGCAAAAATATTTTTTCAAATCCGATTTGGAGTTCCAAAGATTAACGCGTTCAAGCAAACAAACTCTTCAGCTTTATTATTAGTATTGATATTAATACTTACTAATAAGTAAACGTATTATATCAGGTGAACACACACCGATTTCTCTCTTTCAGTCGCCAGTAATTTGACTTTCGAAAGAAGAAAACAAAGCGTTGTGTAACCATACAGACGTTCATTAGTAAGGGGGTTAGATTCCGAACTGTATGAAGTCTAACGAACATGAAACATAAGATTAAAGACAAAGTTTGTTGAGTACCTACGAATAGTTCAATGTAGGACATAAAGGTCGTGCCGCCTTTGTAACATTCGTCACCATCATTTAGAGAATTTACTCCGGAAGGTTTAAATGTGTATCCCCCTTTATTAATAAACGTATTATGTCAGGTGAACTTTCGAAAGAAGAAGAAACAGCGTTGTGTAATTATACAGACGCTATACAACGTTTATTAGTAAGGGGGTAAATATTAAATTTACACATAATAAAGACACCTTCATGTTTTGTCAAGCCGTAATGAACCGTGCGAAGCAGCGGCGGGTCGCTAGTTTATAAACAAAATAATAATACCAGGCTAGTACTATCCCACAATGGCCCTATACCATAAAAATCAACTAGTTTTTTTTTCCTTTGCCTGTATTGTCCCACTGCTGGGCAAAGGCCTCCCCCATTTTGTACCACATTTCCTTGTGCTGTTCCTTCTCCTTCCAGTCGGTTAGGAATGAGTCTAAATCGTCACGCCAGCGTTTCTTAGGCCTGTCTCGGTGACGACGCCCGTCTTCATGTATCCGCTGTGTGACGACTTTGGCCCATCTGTCTGGATGCATCCTATACAATACAAGTTACAATTTACTTATTTGTAAATCTTAGTGCATGTAACATGCCCTTTAGATCTAACTAGCGTACCTACACAAAACTAAAGACCGATAAGTACAGACACCAGCACATCAAGCTACCCGAAACTGTAAATTTTTCCCAATCAACTTTGAACCTTTTGCTTTAGCGATAAAGTTGAAAATCTATTAAAGAAATTTGACAGGTTGTAGTAGCTTGATGTGCTGGCGTCTGTGCATCAATGTAAGGCGTAGACTCGTAGAGGTCGTACCGCCTTTACTTACAGACCTTCCTAAAGCATTGTTGCAAGCACCGTGGTACTTGATAGGTACTCCATTACACCTTCAGAAATGATAAATTATTTTATTTCTGTAAGGTTTGTACTGGTTTGATAAACACAGCGCCACACTAGGTATCCACACTAGGTATACCTAGTGTGGCGCTGTGTTTTTCAAATCAGTATTAACCAATTTTAAAACAAATGAAGGGCTGTTAGTTGTGTGTTTTAGTCAGTAAGAGTGACACTCCCTTCCGCTGCACCCAGAGCGGGAGGGGTCATTTGATGATTTCCCATCCATAAAAAAGGGCTGTAGTACCTATACATGGTGAAATTTAATCACCGTTTTCCTCTGAAGGGGTTTGTACTCATCGTTATGAAAAACTTTTACTATGTGACCAAACTGAAATCGTGAAAAAAAAAAAATCAGCTGTTCCCTACATTTATGTTCGCGTACCTCGTCAAATGTAGGGAACAGCTGATTTTTTTTTTCGCGATTTCATGTTTGGTCCCATAGTAAAAGTTGTTCTTATTGATGAATACAATGACCCCTTAAGAGGAATACGGTGATTAAAATTTTACCCTGTATATACTACAGCCCTTCATTTGTTTTAAAATTAGAAATTAACCTCAAATCTTTTTTTTTTCAGTGTTGTGACTTATCGGGCAGTGATCTTCATGAAGCAAATCTCCGTGGTGCCAATCTTAAAGACGCGGCTTTCGAGCTGATGCTCACCCCACTCCATATGTCCCAAACTATCAGATAATTATTTATTCTACGCTTTTAATAAATGTTTATGTTGACGCTCTGTTTTTATTTAATCCCAATAGTTTTACCAAAGCTAAATGAATCGCAAAAAAACATAGATTTAGACAATGGGAGAAATATGGGCCAACAGCTGTTGCATGTCTTTCTCGTAAATTATTAAATTATGTGAGTTATAAAACTCCGAAAGAAAACGTGTTTTGTAAACGATACTTCTAAAGGTTAGTAACCTTTGAATATAAATGAGCATGTTGAAACGCTGATTAATGGTTTTAATTATTATTGAAACAGGTTGGAAACCATAAAGATAATTTTATTATATCTATCCAATATGCTATCGAGTGCATGACGTCCCAAAGTCCTAGAAAGAAGTGTGCTCCGCTAGGAGTATAATATGTGTTCTGTGGAAGTGTGTTGCGTAGTCAACAATAAATTATAGTAGGTAATGGAGGTGAGGAAGAGTTGCAACCTCGGACTTATTTATCCTAGTTGCAACACACAAAGACAAAGAGGTTACTTACAATAAAATAGGGTTCATTTAAGTACACATTGTTTTCATTATTTTGTTCCTTTCGTTTATGTTTTTTTTTCATGTTGCAAAATTTCGTAAATGAAAACATACTTGATACTATTTTGATAAGGTTGGCTTACCTCTGAATAGAGATACACACAAGGAAGAGTAAAGATGGCTGTCAAAATAATGTATTTTGTGACTGTCCAAAACAGCTATGTCCATCCCAAGATCCATTCCCACAAAAAAAAAAAAATAGGCAGTTTAGCGGTTTATAATACACATTAGTTCCGTGGTTTTCATCTGGTTTAAGATTGTAGACACCACCTACGTTGTTTTTTACAAATAATTTGATTAGTCGATTTAAGTAACAAAAAGTTTTAGTAACATATGCGCAACTCTAAAACGTTTTTGTTGGCAGGTTGGTGGCATTTGTTTTTTATTCGCGACTTCGCGTTCTATTTTTGTGTGTGACGGTTCCGTCCGGCGGAGAAGGATTTAATTTTGCAAATAATTTTGATGGTTTTCGTTTAGATCATCGAAATCCCTGCAGAAGAGCTCCCGATTGCGGTAAATTAACAAAATGCAGAACGGAGACGGTACGCCAACGGCCGCGGATAACAGTAAGTTTTCCATTTTGTTGTTGAAAATAATGGAAATAACAATCATTATTCCACTGTTTTATTTACTCATTTAGAGAAAATTCTACTTGAAATGTGTGTAAAATGCTTGAAAAATGTTTTCGTTGCAAAGAAGCACATGTATTTCGAAATACCCGCATACAATCGATGATGAAAACTGCGAAATTTCTTCGACGCTGCTGTAAAAAAATATTGTAGAATCGGATTGCAGCTGTAATTTCACTTGCGTTTGAGTATTTCGTGCATCGATTACCGCGATTTGGGTTGTTTCTTCGGCTTGTAATTATTGGTACTGTGGGTAGCTTAATTGGAGTGTGAAGCATGACTCACATTCTTCTGGTCTGCCCACCTCTTTTGTAAAAATGCAACTGATTTATTAGGAAGCGCGGAGTACAATGTACTCTCATTTGGCGGCGGTATGTCACATTAAAAAACGCAAGAAAGTTGAACCGCTGCAGTAATTAATATAACATTTAATTAACCTAGGTGCCTTCGCTATTCATGTGTGAGGTCATTTTAGATTTTCTATTTGCATTGAATCATCGGTTTGAAGGTCTGCTTATGCAGGTAGTTGCCTCATCTATCTTTATAGATATGAGTGTGCAGGGAATTCTTTACTTAGTAAATCTTTTTAGCATGTTTTTTTGTATCTACCTACATATTAGGTATGGATTATCGGGGACAATTTATTTAAGTGTGGGCTGCATAGGTCATGGTTGAATTATTTATCAGTTTGTCAGCTTTCCTGATTATTAGTATGTTTATCATTAAGTATTTATCTTAATGTGTGTACAAACTTATGTTAT
The DNA here is from genome assembly GCA_914767645.1 of Hydraecia micacea. Taxonomy (NCBI): domain Eukaryota; kingdom Metazoa; phylum Arthropoda; class Insecta; order Lepidoptera; family Noctuidae; genus Hydraecia; species Hydraecia micacea. The sequence continues at coordinate 7,341,078 of OU611798.1, forward strand.
TAAAAGTAATAAGTTTGTGCATTGGTTTATCATGTACATTTGGTATAATGTCTTATTGGAGTTGTAGACATTGTTTCTCGATATAATTTTAAGCAATATGCTATCCAGAATTTAGGTACATACAATAAAATTTGATGACACTTCAACATGGGAATCAAACATGCCTGCATATTTGATCATAACACACAAGTCTGTCTTCAGTTTGCTAAAGTATCACTGGATTTTGAATAAATCATTCTCATCATTACCCAAGGTTTTCTTCATTTTGCTAAACTACACCACACTGAATAAATAATTCTCCATGGATTGTTCAAAAATTGTAGAGAAGCAGAGGGCAATTCTATTAATTTTAAGTTCATTCACAGTCTGATCTCGGTCCCAATCTGTCAAAAACACCTCTAATTTCCCTACTTTTTTGACATTAATCAATATCAAAAACTTTTAGCTAAGATAGCAACTAGATTTTAAATGTTTTTAAGATATGCCACAGAAAAAAAATACAGGTTGAAGAAAAAAAATCTATAGCTTATTAAAATCGCAGTAAGCAAAACAAATCCTAATCCTTATCACATTGCACATGTACAAGTATTTCAATCTTGGTAACAAAACTCTATTAAAGTAAACATGTTCTGTGTGTGTGGCGCAGGTGTTGTATTTCATCCATGTAATGTCCTCACCTTGGATGGCACTAAGTTTTCTATGCCACTTGTTTACTGAGCATACAATATAGTCATCAGGCTTTAACTTGCTTTGATTTTCATAGTTTGGGAATATAGGTAGGGGAAATTGAGGTAAAACCGGGATACTAAAGCAAATCTATAATGTATGATTACCTAAATAAATAAAACAAAGTCGAGTTAGTTACATCATTTTGTAACTCAAGAAAGGCTGGACCGATTTTGATGATCTTTGATTTGTTGGATTTGTCTCTGCCCCAAATAGCAAAATCAACTAATATTATAAAGGCGAAAGTTTGTGAGTGTGTTGTGTGTGTGTTTATATGTTTTTTTGTTTCTCGCTCAAACGGCCTAACCAATTTTGATAAAATTTTGTGCGGAGGTAGCCGACACCCTGGGTATAGGCTACTTTTATCCCGATATTTCCACGGGATCGAAATTTATGCGGGTGAAACCGCGGGCGCAGCTAGTAACAATTAAAACGAGAAAAATTCACGAAAAATAATAATAATAAAGATAATTACCGTACAATATTTATAGGCATTGGCATTATTAATATAGACCAAAAAAGTAACAAAGAAAACACGTTTATTTTTAATATTTGTTGTTATACCGACTTTACCTACTTGACCAAAATGTATGAAACAGCAGATTTTTTTTTCGTGATTTCAGAGTTGATCCCATAGTGAAAGTTGTTCATATTCATGGGTAGAACAGCCTGTAAAAATTTGGATTGTGATAAAAAAAATCTTCCTGTATTTGTTTTTACCGCTCGCTCGCCGCCCCGCGCTATGCTGCCGCTGATAGCGGCAAGGTCGTGTGGCCAGGCCGTAATAGGGTCCCGTTGGCACCCTTTGGGTACGGACGGGAACCCTATAAAGGCAATTATAATGAAACATGGCGTCTTGTTTTTTGCACTTGAACTTCGACTGAACTGTGCCGCTGTTAGCAAGGTCGCGCAATACAAGTCGTATGCTATGATCAATAAAACTTTCTATATAGGGATATAAAAATACTAAGTAGTTTGTTTTTCTTGTTATTTTACGATTTCTACAGGTTGCCGTACTTGTATTATTTGATTTGATCGCAAACTGTTCGAAGTATGAGTGGTTTTGAAAAAAAAAACGTTTTGTTTGCCTTGTCTTGGATATTTTGTCTGTGATGTTGACGAGTACTTTGGGTGGAAAACAAGCAGTGTTGGAAATAGCAATGTGCTTTATATAACACAAATATTATTACTTTCTCACTTAACACAACATGAATGGGAACGCACCAACCTTTTTGGAACCTGTAAAATGGTTTGACTGACGGTAGGGACCTACTAAAAAAGCCTACTCTGAAATCGCAATATTAAAAGCATATTTAACTGCTCAAAAAGAAGTCCGCTTCATTCTTTTTGTTCCTATTAGGGCTAATTTGACTTTTATACGTAATATCTATAAGTATTATACTGCGAATAAATTCATTCTACGGATAAAAATAAATAAAATAAAAATAAAATTCATTTATTTCAGATAACTAATTGATCCATACTTAATTCCATACAGTCCGATTCAAAATTAAAATAAATTAAATTAGAGATTAAAAAATTACAATAAATTAAATTAAATATTAAAATAAAATGAAAAATTACTTATAACAAAATGAATGCTGATTTTATTAGATTTTACCTAAGATTTTTCAAAGGTATTTGAAAAAACTTTGGTGAAATCTAAAATCAGTCGGCCCTTAGAAGGGTTTGTGTTTAATCTACGGCTATTATCTCTTCATGACAATTATCTGAGCCGTATAATATCGCGCTATCCATTCATAGACTGCATGGTGACGCATTAATCAATTTGGCGGCCACAGGTCGGCTGCGTAAGCTCACGTACTGGCTAGTAACGACCTGGTAAATCTACACTTCTAGTATACCTTACAAACACCCGAAAATCAGATTATAAAAAAAAAATATTCTAAAGACATTAAGCGGCCATGACGCGCCCACAAAAAAACAAATAAGTATAACAAATAAAATATCACGGCCAACAAATATTTTTTTGGCATCAACTAGCTAATAATGAACATTTATTCCTATTTCGATTTCGAACTTCAATAAATTCACCGTCTACGTTTTATTGGGTGTCACCTTTGCCACTCACGCGCATTGCTAACTAGGGATCTATAGTGCGACACGGATAGCAATGAACGTGGCGAAATATAGAACTAACATGAAATGTGCCGGATTTGACAGGTTTTTGACATTTGCCCTTGACAAGAAGCGCCATTTCATTCACGTTTGTCGGACTAGGTATATTTATTCAACGTCTCTTTCTGTGATGACTACCCGTATATGGGACAACGCTATTTTTCCTAAGAGAATCATGAGTTAATTAAAAATGTATGTGATCGACAATGCGTTTGCCAAACGTCTTGAGAAAGTATTTTACCGAGATTCGAGCAGTTAATAATAACTATCGATAAAATAATCAGTAGCATTGCTTTTATAAACATATCGAACTTCGCTTCAAATACTGTACTGTAAGTAACTCACTGACCATTATTATGTCGCACATAAAGTTTATACACCGGTACAATAACGTTTATTTTACTACAAAACGCGCCTAAGCAATTTACGGTTTTACTACTAGACGTATAACATACCAACTGTTGAATATAACGGTCATTTACCTTAGTTTCATAAATATACATTGGTTTCATAAATATATTCTGTTTTTCATTTACTTATCGCTGTGACCTAATTTTGAAATTGCGATTCATTCGTTGATGGAAATCTCAATTGATAACATTTTAGAGCGTTATTAAGAAAAGTAAAAAAAAAAAACTTTTTCTCGTCGTTAATTGATAGTAACTTGATTTAAATCGACGACAGCGTTTGCAACACCACTGCAGGCCAAAACCAGAACGCAAAGACCTGGATCAGATTGGCGTTAAATTATCGATTATTTAACGCTATTCTTTTCTAGGTATTTCCACAAACTGTACACCTAGTCATCGACACATCTTGCCAACAATCATCCTACGCTCCGCGTCCACTCACTAACAGAACAAAATAAAAAAAGGTTCAATGACCCGCAATAAACATAATGTCTACCAACTTTCAGCCAAGAAAGCGGTGCTGGAGGAGATAACGAAGCATTCGTTCCGGCTGAAGGTATGGCGTCATCTGGAGACCAACGGGCTGGCCATGTTCCCGCGCCCCGTGTACAATCGCATCCCCAACTTCAAGGGGGCTCCGGAGGCTGCCGCCAAACTTGCTGAGCTGGACGTGTTCAAGAATGCCAGCACCGTGAAAGTCAACCCTGATAAGCCGCAGGAGGCTGTGAGGTAAGTGCCTATCGCGTAGATCTTGTATGATATAGGGCTACCTACCAATTGTCGTGGTCTTCGAAAGTTCTAAAGAACTCTCAAGACGTTGACTTACGTTTGTTTTTGGTTCATTCAATTCATCCACATTATTGGTAACAATTTGACAATGACAGCACCTTTATGACGTAGTAGAAAGGTTGATTTTCGTTTTGCTGGTGATGTGTAACTGACTGTACACCGAGTTAGAAGACATCAAGGCGCTTTCTTATCACGGAGCTTCGTTTATTGTCTCTAAATTTCACCATTCAGCAGTCGTTTATTTACAATGCTCCAACGGTAAACGATACAGTAAGCATCAAATCAGCCTTTACAACGTTTAACGTGACCATTTAAGCCAAAAGAAATCGTACCCTATAAAGAAAATACCTTCAAGAGAATTTAAATTTTCAAATTTAAAAGCATCTTGAAGTAAGTCTGACTAAGAAACTCAAGACATGGTGCTGTTGGAAAAACATAAAATGCAAACTATTACACAATTCAGTATGTATCGACCTTGAAAAGTGACTGAATAAAATATGCGGTTTGTTTAATTGACAATTTCCAAGAAAGAGCCAATAGTAGTACCTACTTATCAAGATAATCACGAATAAATTGATCGGTAGATTGCTGAATAATTTGTTTTATCAATCTTCCAAGCATAGGGGCTTTATCCGTTTCAACTGAAATCTAATTTATTATTAACTAATTGCGACATTAAGAAAGTAAAATATAAGTATTTAAACGCAAAGAAAGTTAAGCACGACACGAATTACTTAGTGTACATAGCGCTCGCATTTGTACCTCTTATATCATCCTTTCGTGCAGTTGGTGCGTTCCGCGCCGCTAGCTGATTGACGGCTCACAGCTTAGAATCGCACCAGTCTCGCGAATTTAAAACGATACCTTTATCTCGCGTCGTGCACAGTTGATTCGAGTTAGCCGGCGAGCACGGGACACATTCCAGAACTCGTATAATACAGGGCTAATTTTAGACCATAGCATAGAGGTGTCTCACCGAAACGCCTAAATAGTCGTTACTGAAAGAATTACACTCAGTTTTCAGCTGGTTTTGTAGTTTTAATTAGCAGAAAGTGACTAAAAGAAATAATAAAAAATACTGACATTAGCATGCTATTTACTTTCACTGTTGCTATGAAGAAACGTAATATTTCACATAACATTACTGTTACATGTTTCTTCAATCAGAGTCAACGCCCTCTGCATTGGTAACGTAAGAGATTAGCGAATGGGTGCGCTGAACATTTTAGTACAATACAAAAAATGGAATTAGAAGGGACAATACGTTAACCATTTGAATCAATACAAACTGCAGTGCAATTCTGTAAAAATCTCACCGTGAAAACTTTGGTGAAGTGGGCTGTCAATAATGTCAAGCCCCTAGCTCACTTTAAGCTCACTTCACGTAAGTTATCACGGTGATCTTTTTACAGAATAGCACCGCTGGTGTCTGTCCGGATTTGTTTTGGTGTATTGCCTCTGTGGAATTTGGAGTTTAAACTGCTCGAATATGTTTTCTTTGTTTCCCAATTTGTCATAGCGGCAACAAACACCAACATACCAGGCCACTCAGAAAGTATTGCGAAAAAAAGTTTTAATGTATGATGAGAGACTGGCCAGTTATAATCTATTTTGAAAATATGATTATTTGTAAGTAAAAATAGGTACGTTCCAATTTCAAAATTTCCCTCCACATTGTTTGCAAGCTAATTTAAATTATCATGTCTCATTAAAAAATGGATCTGCGCCGGGAACATTTTCGCGCTATGATTTTTTACGATTTCAAGTGTCGCCTGAAACCGGACGAATCGTACGATAGACTTCAAATGGCATTCATGGATGAAGGCCCTTCTAAGGCAACCGTTTATCGTTGGTATACGAATTCAAGTGCCGTCGACTAACTTTGGGGGATGAAGAAAGAAGTGGTCGCCCTTTGACGGCTGTTACGGAAGAAAACGTGCTAGCAGTGAAAAATTTAATCCAAGACAATAGGCGAGTTACGTATCAAGAGATTCAGCACATACTGCAGGTTGGATCGTGAAGCCTTCACAAAATTCTACACGTGCATCTTCGCGTGAGGAGGATAGTTTCACGCTGGGTGCCGCACAACTTCATCGATACTCAAAAGTAGGCCAGGGTGGAAAGGTGCCGTGATATGATAAACAAATTTGAAGCAGGCTCGACATCATTACAGGTCATGAGTCTTGGATTTATCAATACGATCCAGAAACGAAGCGCCAGTCGACGGTTTGGTTGGGTGCTTCAAAACGAATCAACGCCTACCAAAGTGAAGTGATCTAGAAGCGGGGGAAGCTTTTGATGCTTTTTCAATTTGACTGGCTACTTGGTGTCAATTCCTTTACGGAACCAAAGAAGCTTCAAGGCTGAATGGTATACGACCAAATACTTGGCAGAAGTTTTCTCTGGTGTGAGCAACAAGCGACCAAACACAGGGCTCCGCGGGCTACTGCTCTGCACGACGACAACGCGCCTTCGCACACCGCGCTCAAAACGAAGGACTTCCTGGACAGCACACCGGTCAAACTCCTGGGTCAACCCTCCTTACAACCCTGACCTAGCACCGTGTGACTCTCTTTTTATTCCCGAAAATAGAAAATATCTTCTTAAAGGGATACAATTTTCGTCGCCGGAAGATGCGCTGTCAGCGTTCGTGCTGGCTGTAAACGAGGTGTCTGCGGCGGACTGGAAAAAGTGTTTCGAATACTGGTTCAGACGCATGAAGCTTTTTATAGAGACTAGTGGAGAGTACTTTGAAAAGATTTTATAAAAACATATTTACCATTTTTTCTTTTTTTTCTCAAAACTTTCTGAGTGTCCCACGTACATAACTAACGTTTAAAATCCAACCCGAGAGCTCTGATTGGATTTCTCTAATAGCCAATAAATTTCTCAATTGGAGCGCGAGATTGAAACTACTACAAAATAATGGTGACAGGCGGCGAACTAGCTGCATATTATGTCCGATGGAACAGTCGAATTCCTCGACTCATTTTCCAAGCAACGTTTTTCTTTTCATATTGTTCTAGGAGAGAAGTACGCAATCCAACCTGAAGATATATCTTGCTTTATCGTAATTTTTTCTTAGAATGGGTGCTTTGTGCTGAGGATAGGTTATTTCGGACTTCTACCGACTCAAATCCCGAGTGTCCTTGCTAAAATGATTTGAGAGTACAGAATTTCTCTACTTGCACGTACTGCACGTACTCATATCTTCGACTGCTCAATATGAATGTATTAATTGGGTTGGAGTAGAATTTCTCTGTTTGAGGACCGAGGACCTAACGATGATGGGCTTGTCATTTTGTCAGTCGGGTCACATGAACACCGCACTTAACTTCTAATTTATTTAAATCAACGAAATTCCAACCGACTGTCATATTGTAGTATCGCTGCCGAAAGGTAATCGATTCCTTATCGAATAGGTTTCGAAATCTACGACATAACTGATTCTTCTCGTTGACACCTGTATGTTGCTCCTGTCGAGTTACTGCAACACATAACTTAGGGGCGGGCATATTACAGGATGAATTATTCAAGTGGGCGTGGATGGCCGAATCCGAAACTATGAGGAATAGCGAAAAGTACTCAAAGGAGTCCCGGGCTCGATTTTGATGAAAACTAAAACTGCATTATCGGATTTTTGAAAAGTCAACATTTCTAGCCAGGAACCTGTTGATTTTGAAAAAAAAAAACCAACTGTATTATTACACCATTCGATAGTGTCGCTAATAAGTATCGAATTCTGGTAAGTAATGCTAATGACATACGGCAAACTTAAGGAAAATTTTGAATTTTAATAAACTGCTTCTTATTTTAAAGTATTCATACCTACATTACCTGTACCGTGTTCGAAATGATGCTCAATATTAACTACTTTTTTTAAAGTGCCGCACGTGGTCAAAATGTATGGAACAGCTATTTTTTTTAATAACCGACAAGGTAAACGTTTCAATGCACGGGGGTTCAGACCGCCATTGTGTCACCCTTTGTAAAATGTCTACATTTATATCTGTAATTTATTGGTGTATATCCTGTCGTGTTTATCTATCATGTACTGTATCCATGGTAACAGGGTGCGCGTCGATGTACCTGCCACCGTGTATAAATTATATTTTAATTATACCAACATTGTAATGTTGTTTGTGTTATTATATACAAAGCCAGTAGAAACCAGAGTGCCCAAGTACATTGATTACTTACGCAACCCATGACCGATATCTTGGGTAACGCATTCCATACCTACTCAGTGTTTTATAACTTTCTGCTTTATTACATAAATCGCTGCAAGCCGCTGAAAATGTATACGTTCTGCTAACTTTAATTTAATTTACCTACTTATAATGAGCATGTTACGGTGTTGGTGTGACTTGTGATTTTATTTTTCAAATATAATTAGTTCGTTACATATTCTGTGATTGGGAAACTGAAAATATTTCATAGCCCTAAACGCCGCCTTGTATTTTTGAATATACCTATACAAATATTTTCAAAAGTGCTTAGGTATACCCGCGTTTGAATGATTGTAAATTTAAAATAAAAATGCCGTTATTTTTCATAAAACGTGTAGATATACTCAATTCGGGTTGAATGAAAAATTATTATTGATTTCCGTAATAACCGTGACACATTTATATATTATCCTGAAAAAATTGTAGCGATATTTTCTGCGTACGCGCTGGTCACAGCAATTATAAATAGGTACGCAATGGAAATGGTGCAAAATGGTAAATTACAGAAACAATTATTATGTTACTAGTATCGGATTACAACTTAAAAATTGATGAATTTCGTTCCGAATAAAACTTGGCAACTTAGCAGAATAAATAAAAAAACCGAACACAATTCAAACAGTTGTTACTAAAACCCAATGATAAGCTATATCTTTTAGGTTTCACAGTTGCAGGAATTCTGTAAATATTTCTTTGGTTAATCTGATACTTAATACATAATCACATAAATACCTAATTAGTTACTTGTATATTTTGACCTTGTAATCACTGTGATAACTCATTGCCTACTATGTAAACTACACTAACTGTATGTTACGTTTCTTAGGGAGGTATGTTTATTTAAAAACATTCACAGACTGTCTTATGTACTCGTAATATTGACGTTCATATTTATTATGCGCACAGCCAAAGTGTGGAACTCTCTGCCAGTTTCCACATTTAAGCCGTCTGCCGTCGAAGAAAGAGTGAACAGGCATCTTCTGGGTACGCTCGTTCCATCATAGACCTCATCCATCGCTTTCCATGAGGCGTGATCGAGGTCAAAACCTGGTCCACTCAGAAATATATAAAAAATAAATAACATTTACCCATATTTTCTATATTTCTGAAATTGATTAAAATGTCAAGAATGTCTCCAGGCTTAAAGGTGCCTACAGGTTCAATAACGTTGATCGATCCCAATCGGTCTCGGTTCTTTGTATCTTGATCGAAATCTTTTTTACGACGATATCGATCTCCTTGCTCAAGTTTCTTGAACATTGTCTATGGTCACAAGATATAAAATTCGAAGCATTTATTTCTATTAAACCAACATGTTTTTACAATAAAATAATACTAGCCTATTATTGTCCCACTGCACTGCAAGGTTCTTTCTCATACAGTGAAGGCACGAGCATTGATCGCCACGCTTGCTCAAGACGGGTTGGCGATTTCCGGCTAATATTAACTTAAAAAATTAAAACAATTTCTATTATATAAATGCTATTTAATATCAATGAATATTTAAATGACAAATTTTAAATTACATGTTTTTATAAAATAAATTAAAATATTTAGTCAAAGCCAAATCATTTATTTCAAATAGGCACATTAAAGGCACTTTTGAACGTCAAAAATTACAGTAAAATAGAATTGATTCTAGTCGCCCCTTCCAAAAGGTAGTGTTTGTATGGAGAAGAATGGGCAAGAAACTACTCCACCTTTACTCTTTTAAAATGTTTTACAAGGTTTTGTATACATTCATTGATCATTATAACAACAAAGTAGTCAAATAAAAGCCCTCTTCCTCTCTCCTACTTTTGCTGTGCCCGACAGGGTCCACAATTATCATATTCTGTAAAACCTACCACCTAAGTTCACATGTGGAAGCAATAAATATATTGAGTATTGAGTAATAAGTCCAATTCCAATATTTGTTTAAAAATATTTGTTAAAAATACAGGGTCCCATTAAAATGATGGACAAATTTTAACACAGCGCAAAGTACAGACGCCGGCACATCAACCTACTACAATCTGTCAGATTTCTGTAATAGATTTTCAACTTTATCGCTAAAGCATAAGGTTCAATGTTGATTGTGAAAATTTGACAGTTAGGGGTAGGTTGATGTGCTGGCGTCTGTACGTCTAACCAAAGATATCCAAGCAAAAAAAAACACTAATTAAAGTGATTTTATTTTGACCTAAAATTATTAATTGCCGGCACATTAGTGTATTTTCGTTAGCTGATTAATTTTCTTGTAAGTATCTAATGCGTTTTTCTTATTATATTTTTTACCATCGTCGATAATTTGGTGGTCTGATCTGAATGATTTCTAAAAGTTTGTCCATCTATTTTAATGGGACCTTATATATGTTTGTTCAATCAAAATCAAAAGTCATTTATTCAAACTAGACTGAGAATCAGCACTTTTTGAAAGTCAAAATCGCCTAACCACGAAACGCCCCCCTTCACCACTTTCTTTATCAAAAACTAAAGTAATCAGTCAAAGTATTGACTTGACCTTTACCGATACTTACTAAGTACGGCAAATGTGTTTCTTCATTCAAGTAACAGCTAAAATAGTGAAGAACCGTACGCAAAATACGCGCATTGACGTGAAGTTGCGGACACCAGCCCGTATTACCTATTATAGTGAAGAAACAAAATTTAACCGTTACTTTGGCTATTACTATTGATGAAGAAACTGGACGTTACTAGTGCTTGAAAGACGAAGTGGCGCAATATACTCGTTAAGTTAAAGGAACTAAAATAAAAATAAATACTTTAGTTTTATTGTCAAGGCGAGAAATATAAGTACAGAATAGAAAAGAGAAAATTATTACTTTGGCATGTCGATTGGTTTTATTTACCGTCCTGAAATCATAATCGTAAATCAACAGCTGGAAGGTACAATAATTTCGTGTGTTTGTTAATACGATAGTTAATCTTACTCAACAAGGCGTATCCACTTTCACGCAATTACTAGTTATATCCAGTACGATTAAGCGGGGTTTGCATTATGAACTAATGTCGTGGAGTAGCTTGGCTATTTACTTGACTGGCTGCTAACAAGCAACCGATTACTGAAAGGCTGCTCAAGGCAATTTTCTAAGACGCTGCAGTCTGCACCCTAATTGCGTAACACAATATCGATCGCAATCTGAATCATTTTGAAGGATATTGGTAATCCATTGCTACATTTATATTCGAAAAATTTGTCTGCTCAACAACGTGAATTACGCAATGAATGTTGTTGAACTGTCAAAATTAAAGCCATTGCTACTGTTAGTGTGTTACGCAATTAAAAGCCAGTCACATCAATTGAAATGAGATTTGGCAACATATTCAATTCAGTAGGCGTTCGCGGGTTATGCTTCTGAAATCATAAAAGTTTTACCACGCTGCAAGTCTGATCTTTGGGTTGTTGAAAGCCTATTTAACTTTTCGGTTGTCAAATCCCATAATAACGTCGCCCGCCGACGTACGCCAATTAGTATGAGACTTGTTGCAGAGTCATAAATAAATCATTTATTTCGCCAGAGATATGGTACAATAAAGTACTTAGTGCTTTACACATCTCACTTATAGGAGGCATGCGAAAATTTACTATTAGTTACAGTAAAAATAAAATACAAAATACAAAAGTTCACAAATACAATAGGTCAATACTTACATAGTTTATAGCAAGTTTATAGGGATCAATTCTAAAAAATTCACCTAAGGTTCTCTATTAACCATAATTTAATTTGCTTTTGAAACTCTGATGTAAGGGAAATTCTCTCAACCGACGTGGAATATGGTTTATTACTTTGATGGACATCTTATAGTTATTCTTTTTATGTAATGCGCTTCTACAAGAAGTATGAATTTTCAATTTCGTGGGGTCTCTCGAAATATATTTACGGTTTTCATTACTGTCAACAAATAATTGTAATTAGTTTCTAATAAACATCCCAATTTCCATTATGTACATAGATACAATAGTACCTAAGTACCTCCTCCTAGTTTTTTGAAAAGCGGCCTGCATGTTTCAAAATGCCAAAAGTCTGATCAAGTAGATCAGACTTTCAAAAAACGATGAAAAGTTGTATTATTTTATTATTTTCGGGAAACGTACAGCTAATTTACGGTGTTCTTAACAATATAAAATTTGAAATTATCAAATAATTATTAAGAGTAAGTAGTATTATAATTTAATTTGATTAGGTTTTTTGTAAAGTAAAGTTTAGTGAACTCGCGTGGGTGTGTGAAGCAATCTTGGTTCATATTTATAATTAGCTGTTGAATGGTATCTTACCGCTTACACAATCGGTATTTAACTATATCCTGATGATTGCTTTATCATTGGTCGGCGGCATGAATATGTAACGCGTTGGTTAATCGGTATGTACTGTAAAAAGTGACCTTACACTTTTTGTATTACACCGGTGATACAACGCCCCGGACTGGGCAAGGTATACTTACCTACTGGATTTATTTTTACTGTAACACTTATAAAATAAGCAGGTACTTAATGCCAGTCGATATTACCGCACTAGATTAGCCAGTGCATTGTCAATCATTGGAGAGTATCTCAAGAGTTGTTTCATCAAATTCTGTGTGGCAAACAGTTTCAGGCTTCTAACAAAAAAGTTTTTTGTTATAAGACTGCAACAGATCAGCTTAAAATCATAGTATTTTCTATTTAGACCTTTACGACAGTCGAAACAATTCTAAATACAAAATTTGGGGAGTTTGTTGCGCCACTTCTTTTCAGCGGAAGCACTAGGAAGTGGTGAAGGTACGTACTCGTTTTGGGGCACTGTCTTATGTAATTTTGACGTTCGAGAAGTGCTGATTCTCAGCCTTATTTGAATAAATGACTTGATTTGATTTAAAACTTACTACTTAGTTCTAGTAAGTAAACATGATTGATTTGTTTTATTTTCCTATATCAACAGCATTAGCAGGAACTGAAATTATTATCACAAATAAGATGAACAACATGGGCTATATCTAATTCTTCATACTGATGCCAAAATTACCTCAGGCTTAACGCGACAGGCGGCGGGACTTTAATCTATTCTGAATTTACAAAAGCCAGTCAGTTTTCGGCCAGTTGAAACTAGGAATTAGAAAAACAATTTAGGGCATTTTCATCCACCGTTACTATCATTCTGTGAAAGGAAGAAACATATTTTATTTTGTACACGCATAGGAAATACAAACGGTAGGAAAGGAACATTTATTTAAAACTAAAAAAATATATTAAAAACAACAAAAAAAAATACCTGTGTGAGGCCAAAAAGGCAGCATAAGGCTGCGTTTCTACCAGAGATGAGCGAGGATGCGTAGCGAGAAATGTGTGTAAAACTAACCAATAACAACACTAACTTAGAAAATGAAGTGATGTTATTGGTTTGTTTCACACACAACCCTCGCTACGCATCCTCGGACATCTCTGGTGGAAACGCAGCCTAATGCTGCGATATTTAAAAAAATAAATACCGCACACCCCTGTGGGCACTCCCAGACACAATATTACGTGCAGTTCACAGCAGTGTAAAGATCATAAGTTCACATGCAGAGCTAGACATGCTTATCATCGAGACAGTAAACTATTAGCTATTTTAACTAAATAAATATAATAATTATATTATTCACTATTGACTTTCACTCGTAGATCAGGCACTGTACTTGTTCTAGGTGACAGTGTTTAACGTTTTAAATTTTTATGTTTGACGCGACACGATTTATACGATATACTTAGTGCATGCAGTTTCGAGTCGTGATCGTAACTCTTTTATTGTCTTTTAATGATATGTCATGTAATTGTAAGGTTAATAACATTAATGCGTCAAAATGGGCTCAAAATGTTTTATTTTGTGAGATAGTTACTTATTAGAATAAAAATCGAAACAATAGAGGCGCCAATAGTCGATCGGTAGGAGCGTATATGTCACCTTTATAGAAGACTCCGTGCAGAGTTGTAGGTCGTGAGTTCGAACCCAGGCAGGCACTGTGTGTATTTAATTCCATTCATTCCCACAGCTCTAAAAACGGTGAAGGAAAACATGGTGAGAAAACCGGCATGTCCTACACCAAAAACTGATAAGATTTATGTGACATCCACCAACCAGCACTGCGCCCGCGTGGTGGATTATGGCCCACTCCCTCTCCAAAGAGGCCTGTGTCCCAGCTGTGGGAACAGTATAGGCTGATTATGCAGTGCAGAGTGGGACCAATTTGTAAACAGTTGATTTAATTCTCAATCACTTTATTCGTCTAGATTCTGTTCTTATCAATGTATCTCGCAATACTTTGGCATATATAGTTCAATTTGCTAGATGCCACTGTTCATTTAACCTAGTTCATCCTTCGATTAATTTTGCTTGATAAAGGATTAATTTCGATTCATCTTATATATAAAATTCTCGTGTCAATGTTAGTTACCATACTCCTCCGGAACGGCTGGACCGATTTGTATGAAATTTTGTGTGCATATCGGGTAGGTCTGAGAATCGGCTACTATCAATTTTTTTTTTTGCAAAACGACGTTTGCGGGGTCAGCTAGTATGATATAAAAGACAGTAGCAATATATTCCCCGAGAAACATCCGTATAAAAGTTCACTACCTAAAAAACTCAGCATGGTATCTAGAAGGTCATCTCGGAATTTAACAATACATTAAAATCACTGTAGAGTGCTTCAAGGGGGGCACCCCCGTTAATGTCATTCAGGCGCCAAAAGATCGTTGTTGGTAAGCAAGAGTGAACAGGCATCTTCTGGGCTTACTAGTTCCATCATAGTTCTCACCGTAGTTCCGTCGCTTTCCACCAGGCGAGATCGTGGTCAAGAACTGGTCAAATAAATAAAACATTTGTGAAATTATCATAGAAATTGTATTGACAAAACAAGATGGCGGCGTTAGTTCTGATTTTGGCCACGCGTCAAAAGAACCTTGTAACGTTGTAATGTGCTGTCGTCTTGCAAAAAGTATAAAGTACCTGTTATCCCTAGGGTGCTGTGCCTGGAGCAACAAAAGACCCTCTACGTGCCGGTGCCTCGTCTGCAGAAAGGGTTCCTCAACCGTCTCGAGCTGCCTGAGGGAGAGACCGGCCCGGCAGCCATTAGGAAGGCCGTCTCGCGTAACGGAATGGAGTCCTATGGGAAACCAATTGGTAAGTACATTACTTGGAAAATACAGTAGTGATTCATTGCCGATTTATTTCAATTTGAACCTTATGGCAGAGTTTTGCTATAAACACTAAGTCAATTCTTCTCTCGCAGCACAAAAGGCTTTTTACCAACTTATGAGAAGGCTTCTTCGTATCGGCACGAATATTATGGAATATTTCATGCCCTGGTAAAAATATACTCCAGGCAGAAAGCGGGGTCAAGAGCGGGGCCCATTTAGCAATAAAAAAAGTTTGTAGTGGGACTGGCTGCCCAGGGTACACTTGAATCACTTGAATACATTTGAATGGGCACCCGTGGAGTTAGTTTAAATTCATTCAATGCGAGAAGGCTATAAATTAACCAACCCACCACCAATAAGCTACCACCTAAGTACACATTATGTAATGCAATATGATTAAGTATTAAGGTCGCCCATTGTATGTTTTGTAGTATTAAATTATTTTTTTGTTATGTATCTTTTGGTGTACAATAACGTACCTATATAGAAATAAATAACTCCATAATTCCATATTTATATGACCAGAAGGCAAAATTTCGTAATTTAAAACATGTAAAATCTAGTCGCAGTCTCATCTCGGCGACAAATGTTAAAAACTTGTCAAAATGTATGGAAATTAGAGGTATTTTTGACAGACTGAGACTGAGATCAGACTGTGAACGTTCTTAAAATTAAGAGAATTGCCCCTCAGGTATGTGGACATCTCCTTTTAATCTTATTTTATTTTTCCTCACACTGGATTTTCAAAGCACTGCTTAGCGCCGAGAGTTGAAAATCTAAGTGTATTTTTTTGACGAGCTGCTGAGATGGACTCTGTTGGATTCTCAATGCTCGGCTCAACACCGAAAGTTGAAAATCCAGTGCGCGATAAAATCCCGCCGCGATATTTTTACATCCGTGCGAACGTGGGCTAAAAGGAGATGGCCACACCTTCGGTAGTCGGATTAATAACCGCAGTCAAAAAAAAGAAAGGATACTGATTTCCCATCCCACGCGCCTACATCGTCAAGGGAACGCGTGGCTTATTCCTTGTCGGTAAAACCTTCAAGATTGTCCTATATTCGGACTTGCCAACGTACTTATTGTAGTACTATGTAGTATGACATCATCAGTAAACAGGTGCGTGGGTGGTATCAACTGGTCTTTTGTTCAGGCTTGACCTTGCACTAGCAAAAAAAATCTGTTTATAAGTTATTTTATCCAAGATTCGTTGACTTATAAGGTACCTATACTATGCAATACCCCATGTATCAACTATAAATTGTAATGTTGACAACTGTGAAACGCTTTTGGTCCGTATAAATAAATAAAAATGTACTCGTTACTAATGTGCATGAAACAGCTTACATTCTCTTTCTTGTAAATGTGTGTGGGATTGAAAAGATATGGCCTTCCAAGAAAGGTTTCAGAACTACTTTTTCACGCATAGTTCTTTGGCGATATTGCGAGATGGCGACCTCGCTAGCTGCATTATAACGCCTACCTATAAAGGCGTATAGTTTAGTATTATTAGTAGTTTAGGATGTCCGATACTAAAAGAAAAGACAGCAAATGGGGCTTTTCTCAGTATTAGGTACATAAGCGCGCTAGTGTTTATAGAAAACTGAACTAAATCAATTGGCATCTTTCCAGAGGGTGAAAGTTCTCATGAATATGAGAATACCTTTTACCAACTATGCGACGAACTCCACGGTATAGAAAAAAAAATGCTGTTTGTTACATAATATCCTATAAATCGAAATTTATAAAACAGGCTTGTATTCGCTGTTTTCAGTTTTTTTTTTTCATAAGTTTTAATGAGTAATTTCACCCCCTGGAATGATGCCAATAAATTCAAACTCGGTTGGGTATAGAAAAAGAATAATTTGAGAACAAGATTCTTATAGCCTACACCATGTTCGGCAGCATACATGAATATACTAAAGGATTTCCTGTATTTTCTTTAGCATGTATAAAATTGTGAAACGATAATATGCTTTCGCACACCACTTTATAAACAAGCCATAAATCTAACATCTCTTATTGGGAAATGGCTAATGCTGTTTTCTACGAGTTTCCATTGTCAGGGATTAGGTTGTCAGGGAAGACACTTGAGTTCATAATAAATAAAATACCGTTTTTATCATCAGGCATAGAAGATTCCGTTTCGCTTGACTTGGTCGTCATGGGATCAGTCGCCGTGTCCAAGGAGGGATATCGCATCGGCAAAGGAAGAGGTAATAGATTATTTTGAAACCTAGTTTTATTTTATTTATTTTTATTTGATTTTAGCATAATTTATATATTTATTTAACTTTTAAAATCTCTGTAAGAATCTACAATTACATTCATAATTTATTGGGTTTAATTATTGTTGTATTTATTTATTTTTATTCCAATGAATAGTTAGCTGTATTATGTAGGTTTGAACCAAAACACATTTCCCTCCTCATGAAATTCTCATTTAATAGTGAGAGAAGATGGACGCCCCAGCCTTTGTCCAAATTAAAAAGACAATGGGACGATTCACTCTTCATTCAATCTGAATCAATAAAATTGTATTAAAAAATGTTCCATACCAAGTTCAGAAAAAAAAATCAGAGCTCTCTCCTGATGTTATTTCCCTATAGACTGTATCTTATTATATGTATTGTATAGGCTATGGTGACCTGGAGTTCGGTCTGATGATGCACATGAAAGCCATCAAGCCTAACACAGTGGTCGCCACTACTGTGCACGATTGCCAGGTAAAGATCATATTATGGAGAAGTTTATGCACCCAATCTATCACTATCAGTATTGCACGAACCGAAATAGTGCTTTTAAAGGGGCCATCACAGACACGGTACTCTTACCTCGCGTTTACACCAAAGTATATAAAAACGTTTACATCCATATACAAGCTGTGATACTAGTTTTCAACAAGTCTGGTAAAAGATTTGTCGTTTAACGTTTATACCTAGAACAAGTTGTGAAGACTAACCCCCTTACTAATAAACGTATTACATCAGATGAATAGTTACACACCGATTTCTCTCATTCAGTCGTCAGCAATTTGACTTTCGAAAGAAGAAGACAAAGCGTTGTGCTATACAACGTTTATTAGTAAGGGGGTACAAGTTGTAGAAAACTTGTCAAAATTGACAAAAACAAAATAGTTAACATAAGACGTGTTTTTGAAATACTTGTATATGGCTGTGAAGGCACCCCGCGTTTGTAGCATCTGTAATTATGCATTCATTTGCGGTTCGGCTCGATGCACTTTTTTTTTTGCAAAGAGTTTATAGTACGCGATGCTAGCGATCATGCAGTCACCAAATAACCGATCGCGCTGCTAAAAGGACCGTGTCTGCATGGTACTAACTTACAACGCTGCAAAGACCTTTTGGCACGTGGCCAAAATCGAAACTGACCGCCATCTTGTTGTCAATATAATGTCTGTGACAATTTCACAATGTTTACCAGCAACACCCCCCAGTCAATGTCATTTAGGCGCCAAAAGATACTTGTAGCACTCCATCTATGTATTCCTTTGGTAAACTTCTCCATAGTACAGTGTGTGTGCGTGTGATGTAGTTACTTGCACCAGAAGGCGTCGTATATAGATAACACGTATAATAAACATTAATTTGTTATCTTTGGTGTATTACTTCATTATTAACATAAACCTAGATAATTAATAACGCCCTTTAGAACATGCACTCACCCTAATATATCTTCCATTTAACAAGCCTTTTTTAATTATTTAGCGAAACTGCACAGACGTAATAAATAAATGTATAATATAAATCATTAAATCATCATCATAGTCATTCTCCTGGCCCTTATCACATATTTGGGATCGGCGCGTGTCTCTATTCCATACGTAATGAATATGTGTATAATAAAACAAACTATCAAATCTTATTTTATAGTTTACTTAGCGGATCACGGGGTCAACGCCCGCGAGTCGCAAGGACTGTGGTTAAATGACAATTTTAGCAAAAAAATATTTTCGTTGTCATTGAATACCGATACCCATAATGTCTGTGAAGAATCGCCAAGTAATTAATAAAAGCCCTGTACCTGTATTTTATTATTATATTACTGTAATGCCCGTTTTCACTCCACGAGGCGTTTAGGGAGTCTAAATGTAAAGCCAAAATATTATTGCACTGTTGGATTTTCAACTCTCGGCACTAAGCCGAGCTTTGAAAATCCAACTGGGGCCATTTTATGATACATTATTGCCATTGCAAAAAAGAGATGGTGCTATCGGCCTTCTATACCTCCGTCTCTCTTTCTCTCTCTCACACTGGGAATACGGCCCCAGAGCTGTTTATTTTGCCATTACCTTTAGATGTCGGCCTAGTGTTAGTGTAAACAGGTTTAAATGCTCACTCATGCTCGCTCATTGTTTTTGATGTCGTAGTAATTTGTATTGTTCTATTGTAGGTGTTCGAAACACTGCCCGCCGATCTGTTTGGACCGCATGATGTTCCCATCGATATCATTATCACACCAACTCAGGTATGTCTAGAAGTTTTATATATTTTTGTTATATAGTCTTGAGAGTGTTTTAAACTCTTATGACTTGTGGTTTAGGTCTTAGAATATATCCACACAGAAGAGATCGATAAAAGGTATGAAGTAATCTCTGTGTTTTACTTAATAAAAGAAATCCGACAAATATTTAAGGATTAGTACAATATCAGTTTTCTAAATTATTCACGCAAAACATAGTAACAAAAATAGGTGTTTTGAAGTTTTTGTTTGTTAGTGTCTATAAAAATCAACCTCTTTAGTAAGCTTCAACTTTACAAGCAATAGCTTAAAAAAAGTTTGAGTCTAAAAGCAATGTTTTTAAAACAAAACTTAAATTGCACAAAAATCTTCCAATAAAATACGTAGGTAGATATTACAATATTTTCAGTTCACGAATCTAAATCTACTATCCTTTAGTAACTATGCCTGCTCAAAATTGAAACCACCAGGCTCGGAGAACATTAATGAAAGTGTATCTACCCAGGTGATATCAACTCAACGCATGAGCCAGCGACCGGTGGGCATTCTTTGGCATCTGTTGTCCAACCGCCGCCTCGAACTCATGCCTATACTGGGACAACTGCGCGAGATCGAGATGCTGTAAGTACTTACTCATTACTTTGAATTCATGATGATTGAATACCTTGTATATACTAGGTTACAAATGTCTTGAGACTGCCTTCGAATGAATGACGCGAGTTGCAGGGTATGCTTTCGTCTATGAATTGTCATCAGTACAATTCTGATCCTGAATTATTTCTCTAAAAAGTAAACTGCCGTCAATCCTAATTTTCAAGGAAAGAAGAAATTTCATACAATATTTGCACATTGTCTAATCATGTCACATTGAAATATTTATAATGCTTTTCATAGGAGATCTCTGAACAAAAGATCTACACAAAAAAGAACAATAATTATATTGATGAATGCTCTTGCTATATACAGCGCGGGTCGTGCATGCACCCTGAAGGAAGTGGACACGGACGTGGAGGAGCGTGCGGCGCAGCGCCCGCGCCGCCTGCGGAGACGCACGCGCTCGCACAAGAGCCATAGCGAGGGAGAGGTAACTATCAGCATCGACAGACCGACTTCACCCACTGCTGGACACAGGCCTCTTTCCTTATGCCAATGATCCGGGTTTGGCCCCGATGGCAACGATATGGCATCTACGCCGGACGACCAACAGTTCTTTTTCTAGTCCTTGGACGCCACTCGATCACAGCCTTACTCCACCTGTCATCATCGCGCCTTGCTAGGTGTAACTATACATAGCGTTTCATTGTTATAGTTGTTGCATTTCACGAGCGCGTCAATTTAAACCTTATGTTAAGAACGTATGTGCGACGTTGCCAACTTTCAGAATGCACAATCTTAATGACATAAAAGTCGCATGACGCGTGCTCGTGATTTGCAACGAGTTTACTAGTTATACTTCTTTTTGCTGGAGCTCCTTTGACTAACACCATCAGTAGGCACATAATAATCGCATGTTATTCCCCAGGGCAACACGACAGAGGGCGAGGAAGGCAAGGGCGGCGGCAAGGCTCGTCGCTCGGCGCGGCGGCGCAACAGTCACAAGTCTGCCAGCAAGGACAAGGAGGAAAAGCCGCGCCGCCCCAAGCGACAAAGACCTGACATAGACTTCTCTGTCAAGGTAACTACAGTCCTGTCAGTTATTTTACCTCTAACAGCTGCAACCCAACCGCAACCTTATTACAACAACTATAAAGGTCACCGTGGTTTTGACAGACTTGATAGATGCAGCAACCCATCAGCAACCTTATTACAACAACAATAAAGATCACTGTGATTTTGACAGACTCGATAGTTGGAGCAACGCAACAGCAGACTTTTTGTGACGAGATTAAAGATCGCTGTAATATTTACAGTGATGCAAAATCATAGGTAAAATGACTGTGAAGGGACTAAGTATATTATTTATTTATTTAAACATGATTATTTGAACACATTTATGACATTATGTAATGACGTATCCACACAAAGGCGACAGGGCAAGGATGCCAAGGCAAGAAAAAGGGATCGTATAGCGCTACAATAGGGTCTTTTATTGCGTGGCTAAAATCTGAACTAACGTCACCATCTTGTTTTCACAAAACAATTGCGCAAATATTTACCAACAGCACCTCATGACAACGTTATTCGAGCGCCAAAAGATCCTTGTAGCAGCGTACCGTCAAAGATTAAATTAAAATTGGATATTTCGTTTTGATCCAGATATCTAACATCAGTCCGAATACAAGAGTGCGTGATCTGAAGCAGGCGCTGTCTGAACGCGGAGTCAAGCCACAGATCATGGTCTGGAAGGTAATAAGTGTTTAAATTAATTTAAACAAAATACAGTAGACCGCAAGTCCGTTTTACACTTGGGCCTAAAGCTGGCATAGTGTAGTACGAAGTTTCAATAGGATGCATGTGAGGCCAACTTATGCTGATTTTCCGTGCGGCTTACTGTACTATCAAATTTTGAACCTTAGATATATTGATTGAGAACTTCCCAGTTTTAATTTCTGTAAAATTTTCAGGGATTCCGTGGCTTCTGTTATTTACATTTCTTCAAGCCTAGTCCGCAAAAGGTGAGTTGAAGATTCTTTCCTATGGGCCGATCTTTTCGTTGGTCGTATGCCACCTACCAACCGTATCATCTGAATCCGAATGTTCATGATTTTTCTTTTCTGAAATGTTAAACTTTAACCTTACTACCACAACACAGTGTTTATCAGTTGTTTACGCTAAACAACTTTTGAACACGAAATAATTATATATATGGAATAATTTGACATTAAACTGACACTAGACACACGTTGAACAATTGTTTAAGTTTTTATGGTAAGACCCTAAACTCTCCTGTAAAGTAAGCCCTATGTCGCTTACTCAATTTTGTCTTTCAAGCGTCGAAATACATTAAAATATGTGACGTATAAGTTGTTAATTTAATAAACGGCAAATATTCAATAGTTTGTACAGACGCCAGCACATCAACCTACTACAATCTGTCAGATTTCTGTAATAGATTTTCAACTTTATCGCTAAAGCATAAGGTTCAATGTTGATTGGGAAAATTTGACAGTTAGGTGTAGGTTGATGTGCTGGCGTCTGTACATAACAATTATAGATGAGAACATTTTCTTGTTTCATACTTCTTAGAGCGTGATTGTTCAGTAGTCTGGTGTTATTACTCAAATGTTTCTCAAAAATTTTAATTAATCTCAAATCATTTACAAAATTAAGTGGTTTTTTATTTTTAGCTCACAATACAAAATTCATACATTATTTTTCTTACGTTCAACTAGCCTATTGCATAGAGTTGTTAATTATACAGCATGTATCAGAAATTCAAAAAACAATGGTCAACTTGAAAGAAAATGTTGGATTTTAATAAACTGCTTCTTATTTTAAAGTAAAAATGAGCTCTTTTCTTTAGTTTGCTGAATGTCATTACTTCACAGAATTTGATCCTTATTAGCGACACTATCGAATGGTGTAACACCTTGATAGTATTTTTTTTTTTAATCAACAGGTTCGATTCCTGCTAGAAATATTGATTTTTCAAAAATCCAATGATGCATTTTTAGCTTTGAGTACTTTTCGCTATTCCTCATAGTTTCGGATTTGACCATCCACGCCCACTTGAAAAAAATTCACCTGTATACCCACCCCGACTCAAATGTATGGAACGGCTGAATATTTTTTCGCGATTACATTGTTGGACCCATGGACAAGGTCTGTACCATACCTCTAAATATGTTCACACCTTTCTGATACATGCTGTATATTTTTGTAGGCAAGTTCTACAATGGTTGTAACAGCTCTATATTGTATGATCTTATCATCGCGCGTGGGTATTTTCGAAGATAGAAGATGGTTATCGAAGCGCATACTGTTCCTGGGGGATCTGAGTTTGTTTGCAGTCTTACCGTTAACTTCTACCCTTATTAACGATATTAATAGTTTCCTAATGTTATTTTAAGAATGTGTTTTAATTGTTGCTGAACCCTGTAGGTTCGTAATTGTATCTTAACTTTAAGCTGTTGTAAGATCTTGATCACATTATTGAACGCGAATAAAGACATGACATTTTTCAAAATGAACATTGTATTGTCCAGGGCGAGGGCGACAGCGGCTCGGCTGTGAGCATGGACAGCGTCCTCAGCGCGCTCGCGGAGATGTCGCTGGGGGGCAGCGGCGGCGCCGCGCCGGGCGACGAGCCGCGCGACGACAAGCCGCGCCTGCTGTGCGTCGAGCCCGCGCCGCCGCGCAACGCGCCCGCTGCGGCTGAGGTACTAGCTTTTAGTAGATTATTCACCGAGGGGATTAAAGTCAAGGGCGCTATATTGAATCTCGAGCGTACCGAAGGATTCTAGGGCTCTCTATTTCAGAGTTAACTCCTGATCGAAACGAGGAATAGAATCCTGAGTACAGCCAGGGTTTCAAGCTCGCCCAAGACCTTATCCCTGAGGTGAATACTCTAGTTTTCACACCCTCTCTCTCTGCAAGATAATAAGAAGAAAATTGATTTTCAAATAAGTTTTTTTTTTGTGAAGTTTTCATGCGAATTTTCAGTTGAGGTTCCAAATTGAAATCATATCATCAACCAGCAGCTTACAATGAAATCCAATACAATATTTTTCTCGGCTAAACTCCAGTCGCAACGTGAAATGATGCGCTGCTAGTCATGCCTTTAAAAGTCTTGATTGTCAACGAGTTTACGACCTTAGAACCAGCTGTTTCAAAAGAAAACGGAATACATCAGATGGCATTTAAGGCTTTGTGAGTTATCGGATATTATGCGTGTCGACTTCTGCTGTCGCCTATGAGACGCGTACGTAGCATAATTATATGTTATGTGTACATACGCGTCATCATCTATATAAATAAAACAAAGTCGGGTTAGTTACACCATTTATAACTCAAGAACGGCTTGACCGATTTTTATGATGTTGGATTTGTCTCCGCCCCGAATAGCAGAATACTTAACTATTAAAACATGGCAAATTTCACGAAAAAAATAATAATGTAGATAATTCATTTTCCCATACATTTAGGCGGTACGAAGTACGCCGAGTCAGCTATAATGATCTCATAAATAATGTTATATACCCAGAATAACGCTCGCTTTAGACAGTCAAAAGAAGTAACAATAAACATTCTCTTTCCAGGTTCATTGACTTCCCAAGGCGATGGACACCAACCTATATCTCTCGATATTTTGTTAACGACTACCTTATAATTATTTCTAAAACACGCATATATCGTTGATCGCTTGGTTGCACACGGACTGACGGGTTCCCTGTCGCATTCCGACACTAATTTGTTTAACGTTAAGGTACATTTTTCTTTGCGCCGGCCCGAGTTAACGCTAGCGCGCGCACTGCATACCGCATTTTTCGTATAGTTGCATCCATCACTATGGAATGTTTCGCCGCAGTGTCTTCTTGGAGTGTATTGTTTTCAAGTAGTGTGCTACAAAACTGTTTGTTAATGTTGGCACGTCATGAGATCACACTTTTGTAGTATTTCGTCTTGCTAAGTTAGTTGTAATTGTGCAGTAGGCAGCGCGTTCGCTGTAACCGAAGTGGAAGCGAGAAGGTTCGATTTTAGTTTGTCGATTGTTCGGACGTGTGTTCGCTCGATGGTTTTTTGTTCTTGTTTGTATGGGCCGGCCACTAGAGTGAGCTATATTTATACACTTAACGAAAATTATATCTTTATGAATGTTTTAGTTGTCTCTAGTCTAATGTTAGCATGTAATTGAACGTTGTTACTGTAAATGTTTATAGTTCCACGTTCTTTCAATGCAGATACATTTTAAGCATTCTTCCATAATTATATTACGAGAAAAAGAAGCTATATTTTTAGTATATAGTATAGAATGAACTAAAACTAAAAAGTCTATATTTAATATTGTAAGGTGCTTGTAAGAACGGAGTCCCGAACTTTGTTTAGAAATTAGTTTGGAAGGATTTGATTAGTGTTAAGCGTATTTATTTTATTACGAATTTTGGGGCTCTGTTTTTTATCTAGTTGTATATTTGTGCCAACTTTGTTTGAATTGAATCCAACTTGTTATATAAAATTTGGCGTAATTTTGATCTGTAGGCTGCACATCGCAGCGTTTTAACGTTTGTCTCGAGAATAATATATTTACATTTAACATATCGAGTGAGCGGAAGTTGGTATAACTATTTTGAACCCTCTGTGGATGTCGAAAGTTACTTTTTCAGTATTAGGTTATCTGTAATTTAAGACTTGAAAAGTAATATATTATTGACATAATAAGATGTATTTAAACTATATTTCTATTAGAGTTAGCGAACTAGACGTTCGCGCCGCATTGGTCTCCTTTAGCGTAAATGAAATGTATTTTATATAGAAAGAGGAACTTTATTGATGTATTTTTCGAAATTGTTTGTTATATCGGGTTGCATAATATTTAAAGGCTTTGTTGATTACATTTACAAGCATTTCTCATAACCGTTAGCGTCTGTACTCTTGCGCACACAAGTGCTTGTGTGCTTACGTTATTGTTATTCCTCACTTTGCAAGTTTATGCACTATAAAAATATATATTTATGTATATAACTTGTTAACACATAACGCTATTTACTAGTTTATTTTGTAATTTTATAACGTTGGGTAGTAAGCATGGACGAGCGTTTTTTTTGTTTTGTATTTTTTTTTAATAAATTTATTAAACTCTTTATTTTTGGCTTTTTTATTTTTATTTTGCAACGCTTGTGGAGTTTATTCTTGTTATTACTTCATGGATCCTGGTAGCTAGATATTATATGAATATAATTCATTAATAGTCATTTACGATTCGAAAACTTTAATGTTGTGATTGTATGTACTTTAATATTTCGCCGCTTAGAGGTTGAGGGTAAATTAAATTCTATTTTTCTAGCCGATTTACTGTTTTATTGATAGCAAAATACTACCCTATGTAGTAAAAAAGCGAGGTAGACCTCGTCTCACTTGGATGTCTGTAGTCAATAACGACCTGAAGCAAGCCTGAGTGAATGACTCTACCCTTTATTCTCAGTAGTTCCATGTAGCTAGTTCCACATGGAACTAGTGGGAGTATGGAGTAGTTCCACATAAAGGAAAAATAAGAATACTATACACTTTTCATCGGTCCCAACTCCTCCTATAGATGGCGGCGACCCAGAACCGAAACATTAGCGAAGAATTACGAGGAGAGCGGATACCAAATGAAATAGGATAAGGCTAGGCAAAGAGAAAATAATCCCTCTTTTTTTTTTAAACGTTTTTTGTCGTACCTTTCCCTACAAATCAATGGATAAAGAGGGTTATTCCGTTTATCAACCCTAAGGTGAAAAATAAACCTTTTCATCCAACCATACAATAATTATACGTTTCCATACAACATACTCTACCTAATTAACAACTTATAAACATGTTTAAAAAACACTTCCCGTGCGATGGTATCACAACAGACAAATAAAGTGACATGTCCCACCATATCTGATGGTGCACGCGATTTTAGCAATATATTAAATGAGGCGAGGACTTAATACAGCTCATTTTACATTGCAAGATACTGATGTGCTGCTGTAATGATTCCTATTATACTGATTTATTTGTTTCGGTTGTGTGGTGCTCAATCGCCTGAAGTTGTAAGTTTTCTTTTTTATTTAGTAGTTTTCATGAAAACTGCCTATTTGATCCAGTGGTTGTCCGCGTGGAACTAGTTGGCCGCTGAGTTGGGGACAGGGGTGAGGATGCGGGGCTTCAATAACTCTGTCCTAACCGTGAAACGAACCCAGAATAACACTCGCGGACCACTAAACCAGCGCAGCGAGGCAGTCGGCCACATACATGATGATTGCCGAAGCGCAATCTTTTTCTGGTAGTATTTTAGGTTATAAACTAAACAACATCACACTTGTAATCCCCGAAGGGTTGGCAGAGGTGTACCTATATTTCGCCACCCACATTTCGCGGTTTTATACTAAATTGCTTAAATAATTTTCCTTCCCAAGAACTATGTAGTGAACATGGACTCTCAAATGGAGCGCTGTGACGAAGAGAGCGTACAATTCGTGGACACTTCGGGAGTTCACGTGGGACGCTACAATGAGACCATTGCCTATATGCACGGAAATGTAAAATTCCTGAAGGACGTCGGACCTGATACGATGGTGAGCCTTTAATATTATTTTAAGGTGCCTACACGGCTGCCCTATATTTAAACAAAATTTTCCAAGATATTAGAAAAACAGCTTACTTACTAAGTTTTTGAATGGTTAATTTTCTTATTTATGTGCGTTACATTAACAAGATATTTAACCAGTAAAATCCTAGTAAGT
Organism: Hydraecia micacea; assembly: GCA_914767645.1. Lineage (NCBI taxonomy): Eukaryota > Metazoa > Arthropoda > Insecta > Lepidoptera > Noctuidae > Hydraecia > Hydraecia micacea. The sequence goes on from OU611798.1 coordinate 7,369,381, forward strand.
TCCAAAAATTAGCTAGGTCTTGAAATGGTCAAAGTGATTTACTATCTTTTTAATGGTTATTAGATAGTAGGTAGGTACCTATATGGTACTAACACCTCATCTCACCTCTCAGTTTTATTGGTATTAACATTTCCGTTATTGCTAAAATTTAAACGCATTGTTTTGACAATTAGATGGGACTTAAGTACCTACTATGAAAGTAAAGATTATGTGAAAAAACATTCATTTTTAATTGTCCTTTACTGGATTTTGATTTTGGGCAGCTGTACAGATTTGCTCGATTTTTTACGACCAATTCGTGTGATCAAATAAAATTGAATAAATGTGTAAACAACAGGCGATCGACACTGGATCATTATTATCGATGAATAAATTAACAAGCGATGTCCACGTCTGTCTATTTTAAACTTGATATTTATCGATTGTTAACAGCCGACAGTAACGATCGATAAAAATGGAGCAAATTAAGCGCATGGCTAAATATCAATTGCCGTGCCCCTAGCGCGCGGTTACAAATCGATAAAAATAATCCTAACTAATATTATAAATGCGAAAGTAACTCTGTCTGTCTGTCTGTCTGTCTTTTCTTCACGCCTAAACTACTGAACCGATTTGTGTGAAATTTGGTACAGGGTAAGTGTGAACCCCAACAAAGGACATAGGCTACTTTTTATTCGACTTCGACTTCGTCTGCGTCCGCGATAACCGACATATACGCGGACGAAGTCGCGGGCAAAAGCTAGTACCTACAATAAATAAGGAGGAGTAATCGTTGTACCGATTAAAAAATAGTCAAAAAGTTTTTTATTTTAAATCAGCCTTAAATTAACCACCCTAATCTAATTTAAATACTTAGAACGAAAAAATCATGCATATTCTCTGTCGATGTCGCAGAAATACGACACGAGCGGTAGGGGCACGGAAATATTATACCTTTTGACCGCTTGTGTCGCATTAATGCGACACAAGCGGTCAAAAGGTTAATCTTATTGATCTCCAAAAGACAGCATATCGAAGGACAATACTGATCGCCGCATATTGTAGGCACCTTACAGCATTATACAGATATAATAAGTATTCTACCTACAAGTTTCAATAAAAGTTGCATTTTGATGGTAAGTGTCCGCCATGCGGAAAAGCAACGTGTTTCGGAATTGCCTAACCTTTTCGTTCTGCTAGTGTAATTAATTATAAAAACACGTGTAAGTTAAAAAGTAAGAGGTGCTACACACATGTTCTTACAGCATGGTTCGGCACAGGCCGGGCCACAAAATCGAATGTTTTTTTGTCGCCCAGCTGTGCCGAATCATGCCGACCCGAACAAGGAACAAGACGTGTGTAGCACGCCAGAAATATTTATTTAGGTCAGCATAATCAGCCTATATTGTTCCCACTACTGGGACACAGGCATCCTCTCTTCGAGAGGGAGTGGACTGTAAAGGCGGGCCCTGCGCGGGTTGGTACATCTACAAACCGACACCTGAAAGACGATACCCTGCAAACAAAACTTCGAAAACATGTGGATGTCACATGTCTTCGAATTTTTGGTTCTAGGGCATGCCGGTTTCCTCACGATGTTTTCCTTCACTGTTTTGAGAGCAGTGGTGATGAAATTATTTACACAAAATAAAGCGCCGGTCTAGGTTCTAACCCACGACCTACAACTCATAAGTCAGGGCCGTTACCACTGCTTAATGCAACAGGAGGACATAGAAAATTACTTACCTAATCCCTACCTACCGACTTTGGGACTCGGATACTATGTGCCAAAAAGATGTTAAGTATACCCCTCCGCTAACTATTAAACCAACTGTTATAGGTACCAAAAGACATAATAGTAGAAGAATCTACTAGGTATGCTTATACTATTATCGAGCGCAAAGTGAGTTATTAATGCAGGAGTGTTAGGTAGGTGCCCGAGCGCACGCGAGGGCACTAAATTAACACGAGTGCATTAATTACTCACTTTAGCAAGGTGCGTAATCTACTTTTCTTTCAACTACCAATCTACCTACAGTGATAAAATATACGCTAAGTACTCAAAATAAAAACTCAAGTTATTGAAAACAAAGTTTAATTCATCTTCTCCTCAAACATTTAAAACTTACAATTATTAAAAATTAAATTTGCACTTTTACTTGGAACATTTATTCTAGTATTTGTTTGGTTTGTTTGTGAATACTTAATAATTATTATCATCAGAATCAGACGATACAGGTAGACGCATAGATTAATATACTCTAATAGGTAGACGCGGGCGCGGGCTCAATTTCAAATCATTTCAAGTGGTTGTTGAGCGATGCAAATGAATTGATTCTTTATTCAGCCGATTTTTATTTTCAGCCAGTATATTTTTGATCTAATGCATACATTTTATATTAAACTTAATGGGAGGCATTAAACCTCTGTGGTAAATTTATATCTAAATAAAAAACAGTGCATTAATGGAAAACTGTGCAACAATGAGATTTCATAGGTATAACATTTCTGCACTGTTTTGGTTCTAAGCAAAAAATACGTCCTTTGTGATCGGTTTTGTAGTGATTAATGATAACATTACTACCTACGTAGTTGAAAGAAAAATTGTTTCCAGCAACACGCTCGGTTTAGTGTTACCAGTACAAAATGAATTGTTTTTCAGATAGAAATAATTCTGCAAAAGGAGGCTCCATCTGGAAAGTACGAAATAATGTATACGCACGAGATATGCGACCTCTGCGCTGAGGTTACATTGGGCCCAGATAGCGACTATTATGGGTATATGAAATACTTTGGAATCCCCGAGGAGTGTCCTTTTCCAGCGGTATGTATGGCAAACAAGCTTCATATAAATAACCATCCACACCTCTCAATATATTTTTCTAAAAGGCTGCACGTATCCTATTCTACGCTGTAATGACTGAATGGATTTGGATGAGATCGACACACGGGTAGACCATGACCTGCTCGCTAATTGCGTCATAATCAGCCTATAATGTTTCCACTGCTGGGACACAGGCCTCCTCTCAGTGAGAGGGAGTGGGCCGTAATCCACCACGCGGACCCATAGCGGGTTGGTGGATGTCACATGTCTTCGAATTTTTGGTTCGAACATGCCGGTTTCCTCACGATGTTTTCCTTCACCGTTTTGAGAGCAGTGGTGATGAAATAATTTACACAAAGTAAAGTGCCTGTCTGGGTTCGAACTTACGACCTACAACTCGTAAGTCGTGTCCGTAACCACTGGGCCACCACTGTTCTCTAGTTGCTAATTGCGTACCACACTATATTGCTTCGGATCATTCCATTACTTCATATGTTCGCAAAATGTGTCTGCTGAACAACGTAAACAACGCAATGTATGTTGTGGTACTGTCAAAATGAAACCCATTGCTACTGATAGTGTGTTACGCAATTAGCCCGCTGGGATAAGACATAATAATGATACTTTTAATCCCGGTAGTACTTTGCCGTGGGATCATTTTTATTTTGCCAGTCTATTATAAATCCACAGCACGGGCATCTCTTTTAGACTTTTATAGCTATGTTTTTGTACAGATTCGGTCTACACACACAGGGATATTACATGTTTAAAAAAAATGGTAATTGCGGTTATAGTCATTTCAGTTGTGAATTGAATATACGTTGGTCAATTTGGTAAACAAATTAATTTCCTTTGATTTCACTTTACCAAACCTTCATTAAGTCCCTATATGTTTTTTTTGTATCCTATAAACTTCCGTTATTTAAATCGGTTCTCATTTACACAGGGCGACTATCCAATCAAAGAGTTCATAGTGGATACCGACGATTTCCCACTGAACAGCAACACTGCAGGCAGATACCAAGCACTTCTGACTCTGTACAAGAATCCAGATAGAGATTGCAAGACTAACAAGGAATTCATGTGCTGCCTAGATCTCAAGTTACTTATCGAATTGGATTAACATCAAAAAAATATTTGGCCTTGGCCTGGAAGTTGTTTATCCGGGTCTAGAAATGTACATTAATGATTTTGAAGTTAGGATTTTTTCACAATAATAAAAAGTTACGTCCTGTCCCATACAAGAAAAGATGTGTATTAATCCCATTCTCTCTAAATCATATGCTCTATCCGATAAGACTCCACAGCAGCCCACGGCCCACTAGGCCACGCATGTGAGCTTAGCTTCACTTTGTATGATTTAGGCGGGATCGTCCACTGCGACCAACAGGCCACGCTACGCAGGAATTCGAAACTGACAAAGAAATGACGAGCGCATAGGTCGGGTCGACTGTATTATTTATAGTTAGCTTCGAGATGGATTTCCTTAATTTATTACTAGCGAGCTAGGTACTCTGCTTTGGACAGTTTTACGACTTGACAAAACATCGAGATTTCTTTATCATTATGTATGAGTTTAACAACAATAATGTAGTATATATATGTCATAAAAATCGGTTGCTTAGTTTAGAAGAACAACGCGGTCACACAGGGAGACACGAAAAGCTACTTTAATTTATAATATACTAGCTGACCCGGCGAACTTCGTACCGCCATCTATCGAACTCAGACAATCCGTTCTCAAGATGTCATCAAAAAAGTCGTCCCATACAAAATGTATGAGAAAATGAATTATTATTTTTTTCGTGAATTTTTCCCATGTTTTAATAGTTATTCTGCTATTCGGGGCGGCGACAAATTCAACAAATCAAAGATCATAAAAATTGGTCCAGCCGTTCTTGAGTTATAAAATAATGGTTTAACAAACCCGACTTTGTTTTATAAAATAAGTTATAAATATGAATTTCTACACAATGGGTGCCTGAAGATGGACGGCGCCGCCGGGATCGGCCCAGAAAGCGGTGGCGAGATGACCTGGACGCGTACCGCGAGGGCTAGTTTGAGATGGCGCGGGAAAGGAGTTCCTGGATGGACTTGGGGGAGGCCTTTGCCCAGCAGTGGGACGGTATAGGCTAAACGAAAAAAAAAAAAAAACTGACCCGGCAAACTTCGTACCGCCCCAGATTTTTTTTGTTATTTTTTCCCGTGTTTTAATAATTATTCTGCTATTCGGGGCGAAGACAAATCCAACAATTAATAAAAGATCATAAAAATCGGTTCAGCCGTTTTTAAGTTATAAATGTAACAGGTTAGTTACATTTTTTGTTTTATCTATCTATATATATAAAAGGAGAACTGACTGACTGACATATCAACGCACAGCCCAAACCGCTGGGTCTAGAGATCCCAAATTTGGCACGTATGTTCCTTATGAGGTCTAGGGGTGCACTAATAAAAGGATTTTTCAAAATTCACCCCCTAAGAGGGTGAACGGGGGGAGGGAGGGTGAAATTTCACGCGGACGAAGTCGCGGGAAGAAGCTAGTATTATATAAGTAGGTTATATTGTTTTATGCCACCTTTGAGGACTAATCTATTTCTAAAATGAAAGGCCATTCTTATTATTTATCTTACATGATATATTGACCCAGGATCTATTCGTTGTCTGGTTCATTTACATTTTCATCTTTACTGGACTCATAGGAGACTGGGTCCTTTTTGCCTCTAACTTGGGGTTCACCGGAACCGTCTTTAGACTTCGGACTACTACTTTCTGATTTCTCATCTTTGGCTTTATGTTTCTTGGACTTGGACTTCTTCTTGTGTTTTACTGCTTTTTCTTTCTTTGGCTTTTCAGTCGTTGATTTGTCATCTTCTTCTGCCTCCGAGGCTGATTCTTTTTCGTCTTCTTCGGCTTTTTCAATCTTCTTTGCTTTACTTTCGCTGTAATAAATTTTATGATTCATAAAATATATTGGTGCTGAAATACAAATTGGTTAAATATTTATTTAAAAAATATGTGATGTATACTCAAGTTGTCTCAGGGCGCCTTTTTCTTCTTTTGTGTCACTGTGAATGATAAATGATAATTAGTATTTATCCTAGTTTTTTTTCTGGAAAATGTTGCCTTTTACTGTGACTGTAGCTTACCTCTCGTCCGATGACTTATCATCATCACTGCAATCAGAGAAAAAATTATTGATATCTGTTATCGCTTTTAGGACTTTATAAAAATAATAAACCAATAATTTTATTCAAACCCTTCTGTCGCTGCTGCTGTTTCGGGTTTCTCGTCTCTGAAAAAATATAAAAACAAGAATTAAATGGCTCATCTGGTGAAACAAGTGTTCCACTTTAACCCTGTATCGAAAGAGTTGGAAGTCATGGGGAGAAGCCTTTGTCTAGCAGTGGGATGGTGCAGGCCAACAGTAACAGTAAATGGCTCATCTAGAAACCTATCAATTACCTACTATAAATATACAAATTATTTGGAAAATTTAATAAAATATTTCTTACTCACCTATTATTAGCATCAGTTTTGGTTTCGCCGCTGTCACTGTAAATAAATGTCAATAGATTAAAATACTGAATTTCAAAGAAACTAAAAGGACACATTTGAAAATACTTACTCCACATTTTCCCAAGAAACCGACCATTCTTCGTGAGTTATACCTGACCGGAACACTCTTCTGCAGTTCTCCCTGAACACAGAAAAATAGATGTATTAAACTATCATGAGTATTAGCAATGTACAGCACATGTTTTTAATCATTTTTAGACCCATATTCATGGAACACAAAACAGTCTCTAAGCATTGTTTCCAGCGTTAATATTGCAGGAATGTTTCTGAACTAACCTAACCTGTATATGCGGCTAAACAAGAATAAAAATGCTTCAAAATACTCACTCGACATCCTTATGAATAGCACAAGAGATAAATTGACGGTTCCTATAGACTGAGGTATACAAGAAGGGTCCATGGCAGCTGTGAGTTTTGGGGTCAATTTTGCAAGCTGATATGACTCCAATCACCCGCTCTTTGCCTTGGTATCTCACTAACAAGGGTCCGCCGTGGTCATTCTGAAAATAGGCAATAATATTTTTGATTTACCTATGAACTGGTTATGACCTTATTATTAAAGACGTCCATGTCTTTGATACAGCTTCGCTATTAGCGATAAGACCGCCGTTGTGCCCTGATATTTATGGTTTTGTAAAGGCGCTTTCGTAAAATGTCGGTGTATTGCAAAACATATTCTATCTATCTATCTCATCCTCAGCCTACAGCAGTCCACTGCTGGACATAAACCTCTCCGCTTGCACGACATTCAGCTCGAACTCTCATTCAGCTGCTACCCGACACCCTGCGAAGATCGTCGCTCCACCTAGCTTTTCGTCGTCGTTTTTTTTTGTCTATATATCTATCTACTTCCTAATTTAAAACTCCATCCGATCAAAAATTGAATAAGTACACCTACGGCCACGTTCACTACATATTCCTGTCCTGATAGGAACAAAAACAGAATTTGTATGAAACGTTCTGCTTCTGGCATACAAATTACCCGACATTCAGAATGTGGTAAGGCAGGTGAAGAACTAGTTATCAGAAATAGTTTACTAACCTCACAGAAACCTCCTTGCATAGACGATCTTCTCGCTGTGTAGTCATCAGGGTCCTTCAAATGTCTGCCCAGGTCAACATTGTACGTCTTAGTTGGAATTTCTACATCGGTTTGCCGTCTCGATTCTACATCCGTGCAGTTAGCGTATTTTTTCTATAAATAATAATGTATTGGTTTAGCTGTTAGCATATTCGGCGTTTAATGTTCCAACTACTGGTACATAGATCTTTCTGTAAATGTGGAATGGGCCATTGTCCACCACACGAGCTCCGTGCGGGTTGACTGAAGTAGTTCATTGGTGTACTTTTAAATAATTCAAGATTATTTCAAAGGATTATTTCTTTGAACTAAGATTGAATTCTGTAAAAGTGACAATGCATAGAAGATAATTTAAAAACGATGAAGAATTTGAGGAATTACAAGCTTTCGAAGTATTTGGAGAAGGAGGACGTTTTGTCCTTATCGCACGAATCGGACTTCCTTATGTTTGATGTGAAGTGATTATGGAATAACGGCATTTTTCTAACAGTGCTGATTTTGTCTAGCGTATCATTTTATTACGCATTTTTTTCATGATTAGCTATTCGATTTGATTTTTCATATTTTTTTCTCGCATTTATTTTTTCTAACTCTCCATTCACTGTATGGCTACTACTTACCTCGCAAAGTTCACTTAGCCTCTTCATGACGTCTTTGGTGCAGATCATGTACTGGGTGATAATTTCCCTGAACCTCTGTGCCCATTTCTTAGCGCATGATTCGTTGTCCATAATGCACACTTTGGCTTCTTGCAGGCACTTGCTGTTCTTGGGTATGTGCTGGCCTTGACGACGGTATACACCCTAGGATAATAATTCAAATTAATTTTATGTACAGTAAAAATATGAGACACTCAGAAAAAAAGACCGTCGTTACGTGCAGTCAGAAGTCTATAAATCTGACTACTAGTTTTAAATGGGTCGTGGAGTTCAGATAAATAGTCGCCTCATGTAAAACACTGGTATTCAGCTGCATCCGGTTAGACTGGAAGCCGACACCACCACAGCGGGGAATAGGGTAGGCAGATGTCTCACGTAAAAATATCAGTTTTACCTGACAGTAAAAACCTTACCTCTCTGAAGTTGTTGCCGCTTCCCCAACCTGCGATCCATCCCTTAGTCCCTGGCTTCTCCATGTCCCTACTTATGTTGTTATACTGAATGCATTCAGCGGCGAATTCACATCCCTTCTCCTGGACTCCGAGTTTGAAAGCTTTGTCTACTTTGACTATTGCAATATCGTTCGATGACCATTTGATGCTGTCTTGGAAGTCGAATTTGTAGTCTAGAAAATAGTAGAAATCGTTTTTGAGAAGTGTAACTTTTAAAGTAAAACCGGGCAAGTTTTCATCGAAAAAAAAAAATATCATTTGAATCATTGATAAATATTAAAACGAGGATTTGAATCAAAGTTCTCAGGTGTTCATTGTTAATAAATGTGGGTAGTCAGAAAAAACTTACTCTTAGGAATACATTTCCATACAACTTTGCGGCGATGTTTGCAGACACACTCGTCATTCTTATAATCGAAGCTGTCAATGAATTTGGTGGTGCCAGAGACAATGTAGAATCTGTCAGCGTCTTCGACGCATGCTGCTGATGTCAACACGTAGTAGGGGTCGACGATGACTCCACCGCATAACCAACCACGGTATTTGTGGGCTTTTGCAGATTCTTTCGTCAATTGGAGGTATACCTGCGTAATAGAAACAACGTCAGTTTGACTGTACTTGGTATTTTTCTGGTTTTTGACAATCAAAACTAGAACTTATCTCAAAAAAGTAGCTAATTAGGTACACCGGAGATATTATAATGTAAAAGCATGTGCGCAAACACAGGTGCTCTATTTCTGCCCTCACCGTCATCACCTTATCAGAATACCAGCGCTGCGGTATTTATTTTTTAAATATCGCAGCATTATGCTGAGACAGGAGCCTTCTTGGCCTCCTACAGGTCTTTTTTCTTGTTTTTAATTTAATTTGGTTGGTTTTAAATGTTCCCTTTTTACTGTTTGTATTTCCTATGCATGTCCTAAATAAAATATTTTTCTTCTTTCTTCCTTTTCTTTCTCATGCTTAGTGCGATTCGATTCGCAATTCGATAATATCGGAGAGAGATCAAGGGCATCAGGACCGACCACTTTAGTGCCTACTCTCCAAAGCACCGACAAATAATGATGTGATAGAATTTGGATTAAATGTCAGCGCCAATAAAAAACTTGACAAAAATAAGGTTTGATAAAATATTCCGTAACGCGATTTTTGAGAAGCACTGGTATCAGCTGTTAAAATTATTGTGGGACAGTGAGATTGCTAACTTGTCCCAAAGTGCAGTCTCAACGTCCAATGGTAACCAGTGTTGACACGTGGCACTGGCAGTATATTCATATCATACCTACATGCCGGAGGTAGGTGACGTCATCGATATTTGAAATTCCGCGATACGTGAGTAGGTAATAGGTATATACTACCCTACCGTATTAATTTGATGTCAAATAATTGTTTTTTCATTTAACTCCTTTCTCCCATAAGTGGTTTGAAGATGTTTAAGGCACGGGATAAATAAAGACGAGAAGGAATTGAAATTGGTTCAACGCCAATAAAAGCTTGACCATTCTTGATACGATATTCCGTATCGTGATTTTGGAGAAGCACCGATTCAAGCTATTATTAATTTTAGTAGGACTGATATTGTTAATTTGTTTCAAAGGTCAATCTCAATGTCCCACGGCAACTGATGTTGACACGTGGCAGCATATTGGTACCTACGGCATAGTGACGTCATTGATATTTGAAATTCCGCGATACGTGAGTAGGTAGTAGGAACCTACGTATGCTACCCTACCTACCGTATTAATTTGATGATAATAATAATTGTGTTTGCATAAGAGAAGGGAGTTAAATTTGACTCCCTCCCATGCTACGTTTCAAAATGTGATTTGAAAATGTTTAGGCACGGGATAAATAAAGACGAGACGGGATTGAAATAAATAAATGGTTCAGCGCTCATAAAAGCATGATCATAAATTCCGATATACCTTAACACGATTTTTGTGAAGCCTGCGGGGTAATTGCGTAACACACTATCAGTAGCAATGGATTTCATTTTGACAGTTCAACAACTTTCATTGCGCTATTTACAATGTTGAGCAGACACATTTTTCGAACATATGAAGCAATGGATTAGCAATATCCTTCAAAATGATTCAGATGGAGATTGATAGTTTGTTACGCAATTAGGGTGCTGGTTCCAGCTATTATTTTTTTTTTGTTGAAATGTGATGTTATTCCGCGTATCTTCTATGATATACATAAGTATTCTACTCCCGAATAACTCCTGTGATATCTATTGTTAATTTGTTTCAAAGACTAATCTAAATGTCCCATGGTAACCGATGCTGCCACGTGGCACCATATTGGTACTCTACCTACGGCATGGTGACGTCATCGATATTTAAAATTCCGCGATAGACGAGTAATACCTACTGTATTAATTTGATGTCAAATATTACTTAATTGCATCTTACTCTCTCTTCTTCCATGTTACGATACAAAAAGTGATTTGAAAAAGTTTAAATTTTTTTTTTAATTCTTTCATTCTCATGCAAGGATCTCGTCGTCGACGCATACTTACCATGTAAGGCCTTTTCCCCTTTTCGGTTCTCTTACTGAACAGGATCCTCCTGGAGTCTACGTGCGTGGTGTTCTCGTAGTCCCAACCCTCATCTGGTATTTCTGCTACTTCGTTCAGAGACGTGTCGTTACTTTTTGCATGGTGCTTCGAATGGTGTGGCTTCGCAGTCGTGTCTTCATTCTCCTTTTCTTTTTTTGATGAGTGCGCTAATACAGAACCTGAATACAAAAAAAAATACGATGAGACAATATATTTAAATATGAATCAATATAAAGATGAAGAATATCAATGAAATCTTACCTGAAAGGAGAAAACTCGTCGCCAGGAGCAGGCAAAAATTCGTCATTTTCAGTCACGGCCCGATCCAAGAAGGATCGAAAAATTTAATTGTTCGATCTCAAAATGAGATTGAGGTTGTTAATTTTTTGGTCAATTTCCCGAAAGTAACGCTTTGTTGAACCCAATTATTTATACGTTATCCGGAAATCGTATGTTACGTACAATATAATTAATTTTGTTGAAGTTAATTGAATGAGCGAAGTAATTGGTTTTGTATAATGAGTAAACTTTGTATAATTACTTTGACATTTTTATTTATATGTTCCAAATGCATATTTACTGCATCCGAACGAGCAAGATTTCATCAATCTTGATAGAATTATTTAATTCGCTTTTAGGAGTAATTGAATGACTCAATTGATGCTAACTACTGAACATAGTTCAGTATCATAATCAGCCTATAATGTTCCCACTGCTGGGGCACAGGCCTCCTCTCTGTGAGAGGGAGTGGGCCGTAATCCACCACGCAGGCCCGGTGCGGGTTGGTAAATGTCGCATGTCTTCGATTTTTGGTTCTAAGAGATGTCGGTTTCCTCACCATGTTTTCCTTCACCGTTTTGAAAGCAGTGGCGATGAAATAATTTACACAAAGTAAAGCCAGGTGCTTTCCAGGTTCGAACCTACGACCTACAACGCGCAAGTCACGGCCGTTACCACTGGGCCACCACTGCTCTCATATAGTTCAGTTTAGTCTTCCTATTTTTTTGATTCACTGAAACGCTCAGTAGATAGCCTCACACCTCGTTTCCCCGAAGGGCTGGGCAGAGGTGCACCTATGTTCCTCTACCCTCATTTCGACAGTTATGTTTAAGTCCTATGTAGGTAATAGGGGTCCCCATGTTACTAAGAAAATAACTTAGCTAGCCTATGTGAGCAGGTACTTGATAACTAAAACAGATCGGCGGGGTAATTGCATGACAAACTAACAGTATCAATGGTTTTCATTTTGACAGTTCAATAACATTTATTGAGTTATTTACGTTGTTGAGCAGACAAGTTTTTTGAATATATCGTCGCTAATCTAACTAAGTGACGTAACTACGGTCCGTCCAATAAAAAAGTGAGACGGCGTGAGCGCTGTAAGATCAGAGGGATCTGAAGACATAGGAGTGAGAGGTCTAGAATTTAAAATGGCCTCAATCATTCGAAGCATATTTTACAGGGCAAGCTATTTGCAATTGAGGGTTACCTATGATTGCGGGTAGCTTGCTCTATATAAATTCTACTGATACAAAATTGAGCACGTGTGTAGTTCTGATTAAGATCTTTATCAATATAAAGATGAGATCTCTGTTTTTATTTTGTTCGAAATATCAGATATCAGATTCGACTTCGAAAATGTATCAAATTACTAGTTAGGTCGGCTTACTCCAAAATGTCAGATACGTCAGTTAGTTGGATTAGCGACGATATTAAGCAGACGAATCTGACCAATATATATAATATATCCTTCATAATGTTTCAGATTGAATGTGCTTGAAACTGTGTTATGCAATTAGGGTGTGTTAGGGTCACTTAGGGTGCAGGGGTCCGGCTTGTAAGCACCCATGCTAGCGGGCTGTCTGCCCTGGCAGCTATCGTTTACAGGATGATGTCAGGACTGTCATACAGACTGCGGAGCAGTAGCGAATACCTACATCGTATCCATCAACCTACTCGTAAGTGACAAACTTTGTAAACTAGGTATATGATATTATGCTGCTTTTGGTGAGAGGTATCTTCAATCTTGCTTCATTTTAAAACTTTCATGAACTGTTCAGTTCTGTTTTAAGTATCTAGTACCTACTATATGTATTCGTACATTCCCCGTTTGAATGTAGTACCTACGACGAATTTTAAACTTCATTATATTCTCAAAACATTACCTACCACTTTTAAAGCGTTTGTCAGGGCAATATTAACAGATCGCACTTTGATTTTTACTGAGTACCTAAAGTATGCGGTCCATTCGAATATGTTTTTTTTTATGCTTATAAGTTATAATATTCGTATAAGCGAATGTCAGCAAGCATTTCGTTTAATTATGAACATTACTACCTTACAAAAAATGGTCATATTCGTATACGACGGTTATTTAGTAAAGTAAACTCTTGCAGTGGCAATACAGAGCTCGTTTAGAGATGTTGGGGGCAAACGCCAGTTTAGACATGGTTTGTACCTCATCCGTACCCTAAAGCCGTTTGGTCAATATATCACCTCTTTATCATCATCATTGTCGTCATAATTTCAGCCGAAAGTCTTCCACTGCTGGACATACCTAAGCCTCCCCCCTCAGGCGTCGCCACACCAACCGGTCCTGTGCTTCTTGTCCAGTAATCTATACTAGTATTATAAAGAGAGAGAGCGAATTTTGTGAGTTTGTGTATATGTGGAGGGTAATCTCCGGAACCACAACCCCTGTTTAAAATTTTCTTTCAGCTTTTGAAAGGTACATAGATGGACATGGGTTACATAATTATTATGTTTCTAATTAAATTAAATTTAAAATTAATAAAACAACAACAACACAAGTTATCCAAGTCATAATTTATTTAATTCATAATCAAATTGTGATTGTTTTCTTCGTATATTTTAATTTAAAGTTTGGTGTAGAAAGAAGCCCAGTTTTCAGGGAGATTTCGTCTATTTTTTTCGGATGTTTTTCAGACTACTTCGGATTTCGCAATGCCCCTGGTCTTGTTTCTATCCTTTTACCACTTTCTCTGGTTCTACGTTTTTCTCTATTTCTTTATGAGCGGCTCTAAAAACGAAATATTTGAAACATGAATTGTAAGTATGTACAACAATATATTTTGTTCTAATTATTTTGTGAAGGCTACCTCGTTGGTCTAATGGTCGCAAGCGCTACTGCTGAGCATGAGGTTCTGGGTTCGATTCCCAAGTCGGGTAAATTGTTATTGAGTGTTTCCATGAGGAATTTCTGAGTAGCAGCCCGGACTCTGGATTCATTGTGCCTGATTGGTTGATGGCAATAGGCTCGTACTATAGGTACACCACTGCCAGTCCTTCGCGGATTACAGGCGTGATGTTAAATGTTATTTGTTATAATTATTTTGGGAAGATATAGTTGATTTTTCTTAATGAGTACCTAATTCCGATATTCACACAAAAGTTAATTAGTAACCAGATAAATAAATAATCATGAAATGATTTAAATAATGATGTATCTTGCAAGAATACAGGCAAAATTCACAGATCTCACTTAGAGTTAACTTCGCTAAGTAAACGTCCCATACGAATATGAACATTTTTCGTATATTCGTATGAGACGCTTACTCATATGCGAATATGAATTTTATGAGCATAAAAATAAGGTTCACAAAGTACCTAGATGATTTTTTTATACAAAGTCTACTTTTGCTGTACTTTTTAATTGATTTTTTTTATTGAGCATGTTCGTATGTAAGAATGAGTACTTAATTCTGTTATCCAATGAAGCCATAATTTTAGAGTTTATGCTTCATAAACATTTTTTTTGTAATATACCTACAATGATTTTGGTATATGAATGATTTTGCTCTCCAGGGAATACATACGTTATATTATGTTATGCTCTCACGTTAGCGACGGAAACTAGCTACAGACGCCAGCACATCAAGCTACTACAAACTATCTGTCAAATTTCTTTAATAGATTTTCAACTTTATCGCTAAAGCATTTTTTTTTATGGATGGGAAATCATCTAATGACTCCTCCCGCTCTGGGTGGAGCGGAAGGGAGTGTCAGACTCTTACTGACTAAGACCCATCCGTGTTCCTTTAGATTTTCAACTTTATCGCTAAAGCATATGGTTCGAAGTTGATTGAGAAAATTTGACAGTTTCGGGTATAGCTTGATGTCTGTGCTTTAAATCTTTTCTTAATGTCTAAATTCTAATCAGTTTTTGAGCATCACGCTCTGATAAGCTCCGCTGGTGTCTGTCTGTTACCTCTTCACGATTAAACCGCTGAACCGATTTAGATAAAATTTGGTACCTATAGAGATAGTTTGAGTCCCGGGAAAGGACATAGGATAGTTTTTATCCCGATATTCCCAAAGGGAAAGTTATGCGGGTGGAACCGCGGGGTACTGCTAGTACGTAGATAAAAGTTTCGATAACTCAGCGCCTGAACGGATTTGGTAGGTAGATAGATTAGGACCTGGATTAACATATAGGCTACTTTTTATCCCGAAAATAACGCGAACGGAGTAGCAGGCAATAGTTAGAGTTTGATAAAAGTCGTTTTTTTTTTTCGAAAGTTTTCACATTTCCGGAACGTGTAATAGTTTGAAAATAGGTAGGAATTCGAAAAAGTGTTCAGAAGAAAGTTGTAGAAAATTTTATTAGCTTTCATTACGTAGTTGATATTTTTTCACCATTTTAAAGATATTAGCGAAAAACTCAAAAGTGGGAACTTTTTTCCCCCCTCCCACTCCGGCTTACCTCCTAGCGCGGGGACTTTTTGTATGTTTACTCCCTAAGCACCCTGAACAACTTTCTGAAGAAATCGCTTAGGGCCCAGCTCACGCACTCTACAACTCCTGTTAAATGGACTATAGGGGAAGACCTAATAAACGATAGATGTACTGTGTGAAAGATGATATGGCTAGGAAGGGGGTGACTTCCGATATGACGACTAATAGAGAAGTTTGGAAGAAGGACGTGTTGCGCAGACCCCAAATACAAAGGCAAGATAATGATCATGATGAGTTGTATTTTGAAAGTAACGTACCCGAACGAACGTTTTTGCTCATCTTTATGGTTGGACCAATCCAAGCTAGTTTCGGCCATTGAAGTCTTAGCTGTCCTTAACAACTTCCTGCAAGTAGCCCTGTGAAAATATTTTTGATTAACTTATCAAAAATATTTTCTTTCTAGTTATTGTTGCCTTAAATAACTGACTTCATCATCATCATCCGCGTACAGCACTCCACTGGCCTCTCCAATTGCTCACCATACAGCTGCTATCTATCAGCAACCCTGCGAAGATCGTCGCTCCACCAAATCGGCGGGCCTCATGTTTACTACCTAACGTCTGCCGATTTGCGGTCTTCACATAAGAACACGTCTACCCCAACGGTCCTCGGTTCTACAGCTTTCAATAAGAGTCTTACGTTATGTTAAATGGGTGAAGAAGATTTTTGTTTGCAATTTCGTCTTTAATCTTCAGAAAATACTATTCTTCTAGGACATCTTCGTCAAAGCTAGTACAAAGGACAAGGAAAAGGGCTATTTGCCATCCTCATTTTCTTTAAAAATACTATTACATCTTGATGATAATGAAATAAAAAGTTCATTCAATCAACTCAGCTACGTCTAATAATCTTCTGCTGAACATGCAGGGCTTCTCACAATAAGTTACACCACAATACCTGACCTGGGTCTTGTACTCTCGTATCCAATACCTATGCCAGCCGTCTTCTTCGGTCCATCTACCAGGGAGATAGGCCATGCTACGCTTGCTGATAGATACTTAATTTCCGCTCGAGGATTCATCTGCTCCAATGGATATTCGACAGTCATGGCCGATCCACGACCACTCTAGCTTGCTAACTCTGCAAGCTATGTCAGTAGCTATCACAGTAATCAGAAACGAATGTCTGTTCGTATCTGATGAAAGTGTAAACAAACCCTATTCGGGTTAAATTCTTACGCATTCATTCATCTAAGGGAATTAGTAACAAATTCTTCTATATTTAGAAGGTCTCAACTTTATATATCACCACTTTTTCAAACAAATTATTGTTTGAATAACATTATCAAATTGTAAAATCATCCGATTTCCATCACGAAAATTGAGGTTATAAAATGAAAGACATCGTTTCAAGGTGATTTAAAATTAGAATTTCGGTTTTGAAGTATGCAAATAATCTAATCAAAGCACGCAATTTGTAAGTGGTACCACAAATTGGCATCCACAGGTACCTACATTCTCTGATCCATTTGTTTACATTTTCATTAGACAATTTCGAACAGACTATAAAAACACGAACCCAAGATCCTTGTCAATGGCACAGGTGATGAGGTTCCTGTAGCGATACACGCTAGTGAAGAGGAAGGGCCCATAGCATTTCCTGTTGACACTTCGAGTAAGGCAAGCAGACATTACTCCTATAACCGTGGCGGTCTTGCCTTGGCCGACGATCAGAGGCCCTCCGTGGTCGTTCTATAAGAAATGAATAAATTTAAGTAGGTATAAACTGGAAGGTGGACGCGCTAGCTCGCGAAAGATAGAAGGAGTGGAGCCTTTGCCCAGGAGTGGGACAGAGCAGGCTAGAAATAATAATAATAAAGGTATGAAAAGCAAGCCATATCAATAATTTTACCATTCATACATCACTTTCTACATAACTGGTGTAGGGAAAAATTTCTCCTCGGTTATTATAAAAAAATCGGTTGTTTCAGGTTCTTTCATACATTCTGACTGGCATTTAACGATTTATAAATCGATAGCTGAGATAAAATATGGATGTCACGTGATCAACGTTAATATGTTAATATCTCTGAAACGTGACACTTACCGGGTTTGGTCTTAGTATGTTTTCTGTTTGCATTGATTACAGCTATCGATTTACACAAGTTTCATGCGTGGCCGCCATTTTGAAATAGGAACATAATGGCGGACAAGTGTGTATGCCAGGGATCTTCAAAGCCCTTTCAAATACCTCACAGAACCCGCCGGTATGAACTTTATTCTTTCTTCTGGTATCGATAAAGTTGACACCGGTGTGAACCTGCAGCTGTCCTGGCTCTGCCACCATCCTTCTATGAGCATGTTCAGGAGCTTTGGGCGCTTTGGCGTCTTCATCATCATAATCTTCGTCCTCATCATCGTATTGCAACTCCTTGCAGTTGACTTCGCGATTCTATAATTGATAAACATAATTTCAAATTGGCAGTGCGTGAGTAGTGGTTGCCCAGTGGTAACGGCCCCGACTTACGAATTGTAGGTAGTGGGTTCGAACCCACGCAGGCTCTTTACTTTGTGTAAATTATTTCATCACCACTGCTCTCAAAACGGTGAAGGAAAACATCGTGAGGAAACCGGTATGTCCTACTCGTAGAACTAAAAATTCGAAGACATGTGAAATCTACCAACCCGCAATGGGCCCGTGTGGTTGATTGTAGCCTACCCCCTTTCGAAGAGAGGAGCCCTGTGTCTCAGCAGTGGGAACTTTAGGAATGGAAATTAGAATTTTAGGCTGATTATGGATTTATGGATGGAATTTGAAATTTTTCAAGACATCATTATCATCGTTCATAACACGTAGCCCGTCTAAATTTAAAAGTACGGTTTTAATCATAAAATAATGATTATCTTTTGATTCTGTCAACAAAGTGGGCACGAGAAAAATGTTGGTAGGTACTTGGCATCAGAAACCAGCATAACTCACCCTACATCGCAACTGCTGGACAATGGCCGACGAATATTAAAATATAAAAAAATACCAAACACTAGCCTTATTATCCTCCTGCAGGGCAAAGGCCTTTTCTTACACAGAGACGGCTGGTCGAAAGCGAATGTCGTATACTCCATAGATTTAGGTAGTTAAATAAAGGTAAACAAAAAAACCACGTGACTTAGTTAACCGACTAAACTTAAGTCTATTCAGTTGTTATTTGTACTCTTCAATTTAGCAACTTTTTTAATGAATTATAACGTTGCTAAATTGAAGAGTACAACTGTGACATAGCATGACAACTCAATAGACTGGTAATAAGATTAGTCGGTTAACTAAGTCACGTGGTTTTTTTGTTTACCTTTATTTCTACCTACCTAAACCTATGGAATATAGGTAGGTGAATGTTCATACATTGATCACCAGTCAAGTCAAGGCGTAGGTATTCAGACTTAGGTTTATTCAAAAATTAATAGTAGGTAGGTTATGAAACTGTTTCATAATAAAGTGTAAAAATTGGTCAAGGGTCAGAGCAGCAGTTGGAATGGCCACGCCGACAGCTGGTCTGACCCGCTGCATTAGATGTTTCACATCATAAATTGTAATACTGACCAAACACAGGTCACTCATGGTCTCATCATCAGATATATCTTTAGTGCAGACCATGTGGTCTTCTATGATGAAGTGGTAGTGAGGCTCCCAGCGCTTCTTGCAGTTCTTATTGGCGATCAGCTGCACATCTGCTTCCATCAGCTCCGGTGAGTGCGATGAGGTTCGTAATGCCTATTAGGACAAGCATTATGAGTAGGTAAGTAGCGCCATTATCTTTGTGCCCAAAGCATGGACTTCTTATATTACCTTAATATAATAAGTTCATGGCCCAAAGTTAGTAATCGCCTAAATTTATAATGGCGTGTCAAAAGAAAAGTCAAGATAAAGGGACATTCAAGGAGGATAAATATAAATAGTTCTGATATAGTTAGGTACTCTATGAGGAGATTAGACAATACCTAATTGAAGTCGATAATATGTACGAGATTATCAAATATATATTGCTATAAGTATCTTTTGGCGCTCGAACGAAGTTGAAATTGGGGCGTTGTTGGTAAACATCTGTGCAATTGTTTTGTTACAGTGCATTATGACACATGTGTGCCATGTTGATCATCACACCCGAGGTGGTATTATTCGAGCGAGCCGCAGGCGAGCGCGATATGGAAGCCGAGTGTGTAATGATCAATGCACACGCGTTTCATACGACGTTTTTCAACACACTTGCGAGGAAAAAAACAGACTTGTATGGTTAAATATTAACTTGTATGGAAAATGGCACGCTGGCTTTGTTTTTCCGCGCGCCGCGCTAGCGAAGCGCGCACAGCTGTCATAAAGGCACTGACAAAACCGCTAAAAAACCTATAGAAAAAATATAATAAAAAAAAATGTAATTTAATTTGACCCTGTATAAGTAGGTACTTACGGTATGATCTGGACCTACCTAAAAGTGAGACACAGCAATTAGTTAGGTTAGGATTGTGTTCAGTTTTTGGGTTTTCCATCAATATATTCTTAGTACAGTGACAGGCACGAATCTTGAGCGCTCGATGAAAGAGTGGGGACTTTTTTTACCATAGGTTTGCAATGCGTAAAACGATCGCCACTCTTAAACCAAGCGCACAAGTTTCGTGCCTGTCACTATAGCAGCCCGGATTCTGGATTTTTAGTTGAGGAAAGGGCTTAGTAGGCGTTTCGGCCGCTGAGTTTCGTCCGATCCGCGGGGCAATTGCGTAACACATTATCAATCGGAATCGGTTTAATTTTGACAGGTCAACAACATTCATTGCGTTATTTACGTGTTGAGCAGACAAGTTTTTCGAACTTATGAAGCAATGGATTAGCAATTTGCTTCAAAATGATTCAGATTCCGATTTATAGTGTGTTACGCAATTAGGGTGACGGTCGAAACAGGAATTTCATTATTATTAATATTTTTGAGTGGTGTTTCGGACTATACCTACTTTTTGATGATGTTGATGATTCTTTTAGTTAGACCTACTTATCCAGGGAGGTGAAGCTTTATAGACACATTGTTTAAATACAATTTCGTTTCACGACGAAGTTGTTAATTTAAGTAATAAAACAACTAAATATGTTAGCATGTAAGTATAGTTAATATACATATATAAGGTGTTAAAAAATTAACCTTACAAACTTAATCACGAAAAAAAATCAGCTACATTTTGGTCAAGTAGGTATTGAACTTTTGTATTAAAGTTCAATACCTACTTGACCAAAATGTATGGAACAGCCATAGATATCCGAGGAACAGCAGATTTTTTTTTTCGTGATTCCAGAGTTGGTCCCGTAGTGAAAGTTGTTCAGTTCGATGGTCTAAAGCACCTCTTAATGTTTGTAAGGTTAATTTATTAACACTTTGTATAGTAGAGGTACTTACGGTCTGTTCTTCATCTACCTAAAAGAGAGACACACCAATTAGTTATTATTAGTTTCTTCTCCATAGGTAGTACCTACCACGCTTTGGAATGGGCAACTAGCTTCATCTGTCTGACTGACCGACCCTTGACAATTCAAAAGTGCCTATAATTGGTTAATTTGAAATAAGTCTGAGTTTAAGTTAGGTTAGGATTGTGTTAGGTTATTGGGTTTTCCATCAATAAATTCTTCTTTTGATTCTTCCCTCCTTTAAATTAGTCAAATGTGTAGATACTATGTGTAGTATCTGCCTACGGATGACACAGGACACAATACGTAAAGCCATTTCATACTGAATATTCCCCATCAGTAACACCTTATCGTCAATACTGTTGACGATCGAGAAAAAAGAGTTTCATTCGTTCTCAATGTTTACGAACGGGAATTGTTTTCAGCTCTCTTAAATTGCCACTCTGTCGATTTGAAACCTTTTTCTTGACTTCACACCAAAGATGCTTTATTGGGTTTAGATCTGGGTTGTTAGCTGGCCAATCTAAGACAGAAACTGATTGCGATGTGAGAAATTTCATAACGGTTCGTGCTGCAGTATGCTTTGGATCATTGTCGTGCTGGCACGTCATCAGCATAAGGTAATATGTTTCTTCCAGTATATTTTTGTATTGGAATTGATCTAAGTTTCTTTCTATCAGCTTAACAGGTCCAACACCATGTCCAGAAAAGCACCGCCTTGACATTTCCCAAACCATGCTTTAATGTATTTTTGTGTACTTAGGGTCGAATGCTTTATTCGGAGGGCGTCGTACATATTGTTTTCCATCAGAACAAACCCTGTTTATTTTTGTCTCGTCAGAAAAAATAACATTTTCCCACTGTCTAACTGTCCAGTTTTCATACCTTCTTGCAAATGCAATCCGGGCTTGGCTATGGCACCGTTTCAACATGGGCACCTTCCTTGCCATCCTTCCGTGCAATTTTTTTTTCTACTAAACGCCTGCGAATAGTGCGTGGCGAGATTGCTGAAGGGTTGTTTTCACCAAAATATTATTTTCTCAGCTCATTAGACCCTTTAAAAGGATTTTTTTTTTTGCCAAACGAACGATATTTCGATCATCTCGACGAGATTCCTCTGTTTCTTTGATTTCTCTGTTTAGGTATACGCGGAACATTTGAAGTAGTTTGATACGTGGCAAAATGCTTCGCAGCGTGGAACACCATCGTTTTTGAGCATAGCAGATGGTCGGCTATATTTTTATACGACCAATTCTTCTCGCGAAGTTTTATTATTACTTCCCTTGTAGATTTATCACAACTTTTATTTTTCCCCATTGTTTTCTTATGAAGTAATCACCTTTAAGACTTTTACAGCACTAAATGGCGCCAAAATGATACGAATAGTGATCTACAACCACATATTTATCTATTTAAATTTAGAATAAAAAATAAACTATTCAGCGTTCTTAATTATGTGACCAGCTAGTACGTAGTAATACTAGGTTCAGATGTAATGTATAAAGTTATATTTATTTTTTAGCCAACCATGTGTATCAACGAAAGTCCCGCTACTATGGAAATGTTTTGCGATACCGAGAGAAATACAAAAAAAATACATGCAATTAGTTATACTTGTTAGTTTGAAAAATTCTTCCCTATAAATAAGCGTTCTTATATTATATGACTGTAATACCTACAGACAATTTAATCTATCGTAGTAGGTGGCGTTCTACATTTTCTACCTATCCCTATGAGAAAAAGGCGTAAGTTTATGTATGTAGGTATGTAATTTAATCTATCTCCCTGATTAGTGAAATAAGAAAAATAAATGAGGCTTCCTTACATCTCCGTATGAACTGGGTGATCCCCAACCAGCAATGGAACCGTAAGTACGTTGCTTCTCCAGATCAGCAGAACGGTTGTTATAGTCCACCTTCTTCGGAATGAAGTCGCAGCCCCTGACACGCTTCTCGAAGTTGAATGGTTCTTCCACTTTCACTACAGCTATGTCGCCGATCATCCAGCGAATGTTGTCGAAATCGTTACCGTCGTAGACGTAAGCTTATTCATTTGAAAGAAGGTTTTTATTATAGAATACTTATTTTCGACCTTATAACAAAACAAGACTCATCTTTACCTTCGACACAGCCTTCGAGCCATTTTTTATTTCGAACTTTTCACCAAAGTTAAAGTTCTAATTACAAAAACTCACGTCAAACCAGAGTCATTGTCAATTTTGTACGTACTAAGAACTTTAAGGTTGTAGGAATAAAGTTTAAAATTCAGTAACTGGCTCGAAGGTACAGCAAGAATTTAAGTAACATTAGGCACCTCAGACCATAGCGTTCGATCAAGTGTTGTTGAAATAAGTGCTCTGAGTG
The DNA here is from genome assembly GCA_914767645.1 of Hydraecia micacea. Lineage (NCBI taxonomy): Eukaryota > Metazoa > Arthropoda > Insecta > Lepidoptera > Noctuidae > Hydraecia > Hydraecia micacea. Next base: position 7,393,018 of record OU611798.1, read on the forward strand.
GAATACATCGGTTAAATGGTCTAAGATAAATATGTAGATACTTACATTTTGGCACACATTTCCATATGGCTTTCCTAGCTCCATTTGTAATGCAATCATTATTTTTATCTGATAATGGGACCCATCTGTAAGTTTAACAACAATTTAAACCGTTAGCAGCCCGGTTCATAGATTAGGTAAGGCCCGTTTAGAGGCAATGCCCCATACAAAAAAAATATCGTCGAAATTCTCAGTCGTAGGTGTACGGTGTACCTAACTAAACATAAAATTATTATACACATCCCACATCCCCGATGGGATTTACCAACGGCAAAAATAACAAACTTTCATACAAACTGAAGAATCTTGTTGATTCTGTATTTATATTGAACATAAATCACTTTACTGGCTCACTTCCACACCAAGCGCTATCGTATTTAGCCTGCTTCAATTTTGTCTGTTTCCCGCCATTCCTCGTGACGGGCAGATGACATTAATGACAGAAGCTACCCCGCTTTTGTGAATGAGACAGTGTTTACATGTCTATTATACAGGGTGGGCAAAAAATCGTGGATCAAATTGAACAGGGCGATAGTTGGGGTTATTTGTAGTAAAAAATATGTTTGTGCGAGAGCCCTAACATGATCTCCTTAAAAGTTATGACAATTTGAGTGTTTACAGTAAGGTTCTAAAGTTACAAATACAATTTTTCGTGAGCCTTACAAGATATTGAAAAAAGTGCCAATACTGATAAATCATGGTACCCACTGTCATAATAGCACTGTTGTAGTGATGATACTTTATTTTTTTATTAATATTAATATTAATTTTGACGTTCAAAAGTGCCTTTACTGTGCCTAATTGAAATAAATGATTTGACTTTGACTTTGACTTTGAATATATATTTTTTTTTACTGTAAATAACCTTAACTATCGCCCTGTTTCGTTTGATCCACGATTTTTTGCCCACCCTGTATAGATCATCATCTGCCTAGCCTTTTCCCAACTATTTTGCGGTCGGCTTCCAGTCTAACCGGATGCAGCTGAATACCAGTATTGTACATGGAGTGACTGCCTACCTGACCTCCACAACCCAGTTACTGGGTAATACGATACCTCTTGGTAAGACTGGTTGTCAGACTTTCGGGCTTCTGACTACCCGTAACGACTGTCAAAGATCCACGAATGACAGCCGGGACCAACGGCTTAACGTGCTTTCCGAGGCACGGAGGGGTCTCAGTATGTAAAGATAGTCACCCATCCACAGACCAACCGTGGCAAGCGTAGCTTAATCTGATCGATCGACCTGTGCGGCTGTTATTATTTAGCCACAGACCCCTGTATAGATACACTACACAAACTATCAACCCCCTTCAATGAACTTTAAAAAATCCTTACAGACACTTGTGTAAAATTTCATGCTTCAGATCCAGCTGTTTAGGCAGTGCGTTGTCTGTCAGTGAATAAATGAGTTAAGTTTTTATAATAAGTAGAATGTTCCGTGGATAAACTCGTAGAATGGCAAGCAAGCTTAACCCAGAATTACAGTTTAGGCTTCAGTTTAGATTTGCGCAGTAATGTTGTAAGATTTTTGTGAATTTCATACATATACTTTGCATTTTCATTTCATTGCATACTGGTGCAAGTCTTGCGCAAATATATCGTAACGTGTGTATGGCTTCCATTAGGTATAGCCGCTGCATGCATAGCCTTACATACTTGTGTGTTCCGGAGACAACGTAGAAATGTTTGACGTCCTCGATGCAGGCTGCTGACGTGAGGATGTATCTCTCATGGATGATCACTCCTCCACAGATCCAATCTGATTTCGTAAACTTGGATTCCGCGTTCGGAGCTGATCTTAAGTACACCTGCACAAAACATCACCATCATCATCATCATCATTTCAGCCGAAAGACGTTCACTGCTGGACATAAGCCTCCCCCAAGCACCTCCACTTCGACCGGTTTTGTGCTTCTCGCATCCAACGAGTTCCTGCGGCCTTCACAAGGTCGTCGGTCTACCTTGTGGGAGGCCTTCCAACGCTACGTCTTCCGGTACGCGGTCGCCACTCCAGAACTTTTCGGCCCCATCGGCCATCTGTTCTACGGGCAATGCTCGCACAAAACGTCACCTTTTACTAATTATCTGACTAAAGTCGACCTTCCATTGCTACGTAAGATGCGCACGGAGAGGTTTGCCACGTTAGCTGCGCGGTTGATTTGTTTTTCAGCCACGCATTCGTGCATAGCTGTGACCGTGTGTCGCAGTAGAGAATTTCGTGCCTACATTTTCATACTAAGAGAAGGTAAATATAGGTACGTGCGTAGCTTAGACGTGGGATGTTGTAGAGCGGCGCCTTGATGCGCGCCGAACACCATACCAGCCGGTCCAGGCCACTTCACCTAAGTTTTCACGTGACATATTTACAAAATACACCCACAGTTAACTGGTCAATTCAGTCGCAAAGACTTCTCACTGACTTGCCCACTCACAGAAATCAGAACTGTATTCAAATGTGTTCGTCCATGAGGCCAGTGAACAGTCAAGAGACTACACTGACTCGGGAACTAGGCTCGTGTCCGACGCGCATTAGGTGTAGGACAGACAACGGTTACTCCCTAATATCCCTCCGAAATTGGAAAGAAGTCGAGAACAGTCCTTTCACGGGTATTTTACCCCTGATAACAGTAACACATAGCAATTGTATGGTAACGTTAATAAAAGATTACTGTGATTTTAACAGACAATTAATGGTAGCAACCCAACAGTATCCTTATCGCAACGACAAAACTGTGATTTTGACAATGAAGCAAAATCGATTTGGAAAATAGTTGAAAGGTCTGTAGTGCACCTACATCCTCTTGTGTACAAACAACTGAGTTTGCATTCAAATTGTGTATATATATCTACCTAAGTCCCAGTTCCCGTAATTTAAAACGTTCAAAATCTAGTCGCAATCTCATCTCAGCGACAATCAATGTCAAATACTTGTCAAAAACGTAGGGAAACTAGTGGTATTTTTGGCAGATTGAGACTGAGATCTGAGGGTCAATTCTCGTAATTTTAAGATGAACGATCTTAAAATTACAGTCTGACCTCAGTCTCAATCTGTCAAAATAATCTCTAATTTTCCTACATTTTTAACAAGTTTTTGACATTTTTTTGTCGGTGAGGTGAGACTGCGACCAGATTTTGAAAATTTTAAAATACGAGAATCGCCCCTCTGGCCTTGACTGAGGTTCGAAACCAATTTTACAGAATAGCTCTGGAAGTTAAACCAACTGTTTAATATAAAGGAGGCCTACCATATATGGTCTCGTGTCTCCTACTTGACGTCCCTGTAATATTCTTCTTTTTGGCGTTAACGGCTTATCCTCATTGTAAGGTATTGTGTCATTTGTGTCTATGCTTTCTATAGGGCCTGAAATATTTGGAGAGAAAAAAATATTTATTTAACATGTGTTCATTCTCGACAACCTGGCATTTTTCCTCGATCTGTTGAAGTGTTTATCATCATCATTCAACCCAAAGACAGACAGACGGAGTGGGCCGTAATCAACGCGGGCCTAGTGCGGGGTGGCAGATGTCACATGTCTGCGATTTTTTTGGTTCTAGAGATGCGAGTTTCCTCACGATGTTTTCCTTCACCGATTTGAGAGCGGTGTTGATGAAATAATTTAAACAAAATAAAGCGCCTGTATGGGTTCGAACCTACGACCTACAACTCGTAAGTCGCGGTCGTTATCACTTGGCCACCACTGTTGCAATACTTGTAAAGAGTTGCATAACTCGCTGATTAATCTGCACCCGTGTAACACACTATTAATCTCAATTTGAATAATTTTGAAGGATATTGCTAATCCATTGTTTCATAATGTTAGAAAAATTTGTGGCTCGACAGCGTAAATAAAGCAATGAATGCTGTTGAACTGTCATAATGAAAGCCATTGCTACTGTTAGTGTGTTACGCAATAACCCCGCTGATCTACCTGAGTATTTGCTCATCATTATTTACCTAAGTACGTAGGTACTCAGGTACATAATGATGAGCAAATACAAATTCTATCAAATGAATTCAATCTCAAATTATTAAACTTACCGGCTAAAGTGATGGTCATGACGCACATCATTAAAATAATAAAAAGCAACATTTTTATCGCCAAAATAACTTCCCTAAGTTACATAATAATTTAGATTGGTTAACTTCGTCAATTTACAAGGAACACGCACGTGTTCGTGGACTAACTTATAAGAACGGCGACCACCAGTCGCCGCCACGCCACTAGTGATCGTCGCTTTTTAAGCACTTTCCCTCAACCTGTAGCGTAAAAAGTACAACAAAAAAAATGATATACATATTTGCCTAACTCCATTTAGTGTGTTATATTTTTAGAATAATAAAAAACAAAAAAAAATATTCAAAAATAAAAAATTGTAAAATACAGTAGGTAAGTATAAATCTTAGAAATAAATTTAGGTGCTACAAAGTACATATGATGCCTGTGCTAGGATAACACAGACAGCATGAGTTCTAAAAATAACTACTAATTAGGAAAACTGATTTCTTAACAATATTTAACAAAGTTTTAAGAACAATGACAGTTAGATAATTTAAAATTATAATTTGAGATCTTAAACGTGTAGATATTTTCTATATTATTTACGGAAAATAGTTGTTAGCACTTCGTTACATGATTATGATTGAATGAGCAATAGATAAGTATCTATTATTTACTAGGTTGAAACAAATGTTGCATAAATCGCCTTCAAGGATACATAGATTTTTGAAGCTGTCGGCTATTGTGCTTAGGCAAATCCTCAAGCACTAGATTTCAAATCAAATCAAATCATATTTATTCGTAAATGTAGGTTTCATTACAATAGGATGTTATAATAAGATGGTAGGTTCGCTACATTTTACTCGAGAGTATACAAATACACTTGCGTGCAAAAAAATTGGCCCACCCCATGCTCTCCATTTGAGACACGATATCACAAAAATCGTAATGAATATAATTTATTATTTTATACTATGTGAAGGTAGGTAAGGTACAGTTTATTTGAACATACACTATATTTTGTTCAAAGCAATATTCTTGATAAAATCGACTCGATTCATCAGATGTCCCCATTACTCACTTTTGCTCGGAAAAAGTGTGTGACTTTTTTTGTCAATGAAATTAACAAACTTTAAATTTTGTGTATTTCTGTTTGTTTAATCAAAATTGAACTTGATTTTTTTAACGGGCTTCAAAAAAAATGGAGCTTCTTTATTCAACCCTATATTTATAAGTTCGAGATTTTCTCAAAAACTAATGAATCTGTTTTGATAATTCTTTCACTAATGTAATCTACATACTTTCAGAAAGGTTTTAATATACAATATATTAGGTTATTGTTAGTAAAACTTCTTGAATTATATTGTTTCAAATCGAAGAGCATGGGGTGGGTCAGTTTTATTGCACGCAAGTGTAATAATAAAGTTAGTGGTGTCGAAACCACAGACACACATTTAAAATAAAATAATTACTTAATGTCAACATAATAATCATTTAAATATATGAACTAGAGATTAAGCAAGTAAGCAAGTGTAACATAGAATATACTTAAATCTACATTGAAAACAAAAGAAACAGCCATTTCAACAATATCCAAACCAGTGAGGAGAATAAAATCATTAAATTGAAAAATGTAATATTGTATGATAATATTTCGATATTCCACATGGAAATACTAAAGTACGCTACTCAACAAAGTCTAGGGAACAAGCTGACTATTTCTATCGACTTATTTAAGAACACTTTTTAGAAGCAGTACCTACTGGCCACACAATTTTGTAAATGTTGTTTTTTTCATCTCGATTCAAGAAGAGTGCGTGTTTGGTGAATTCCTGGTCGTCAGAGTCGAATCCAGAATCCTCAAGAAGTATATCTGGACCAGGGCGGAATGAAGGTGTGGGCTGGAATTCGCCTTGGTGGAGGAACGAGCCTCGTTTTGATACGAGGCAATTTAAATTCGGAACATTACTGTGACGAGATTGTGCAACCTATGGTCATCCTTTACCGATAGCAGTATGGCCAACATTTCATGTTCATGCAAGACATGTACTCACAGCCAGGCTGGTGATGAATGTGCTCTGCCAGAACATTATCACACTATGATGATGATGATGATGATGATGGGGCTCCCTTTTCCGCACTTAGACTCCCATTCATTACATTATCACACTATTAGAGTAGCCTGCTCAGTCCGCTGATCTCAATCCCATAGAGCATGCGTGGGATTTGCTCAGTTGAAGAGCCTTCAGTGACTTTTCCCAAAATTTGAACACGAAAGAAGAGCTCTTTGCACATCATTGCAAATCTTTCAAAAAGTGTTTTTTTTCGTACCTATTTGATACAATTTTAGATTTTCATCATATTTTTTTTTAACCAGCACCCCTTTTATTTAATCAAACAATAAAAATCTGTATTAAATTACGCTTCTTTTGATATAAAATATGTTACACAAAAAGTGTTAAACTTAAAATGATTACTATGAATATCCTTGTTCCCTAGACTTTGTTGCATAGTGTATATTGTGCACAAGTTCCTTAATAGGTACAGAGGCCAGCACATCAAGCTACCCCAATCTGTCAAAATTTCCCAATTGAATATGAACCTTATGCCTTTGTGGTAAAGTTGAAAATCTATCAAAGACATTTGATAGATTGTGGTAGCTTGATGTGCTGGCCTCTATACCTGGAAGTCTTGTACAGAATTGTTAATGAATTTAAGATTTTTATCTTTTAGTAGCGAAAATAAAATTCATACTCTAAAGGAGTTAAATAAGTTATAAAAGTTTGTATGGAAGTTCATCATTTTTGCCATCGGACACTTGTATTATATAAAAATGTTGAATGCTGTGACGAGTCACCTAGTGTGCGGCGTCACTAATAATAATTATGCAATTCGATAACATGCCTGATTGAGTTTATGAACAGTTTTTAATTGAAAAGAAACGAAGGCGAAAGATTTGTCGTTTGTGTTACCATAGCAATAAATACTTATAGCATACTCTGCGAGAGGGAGTAGGCTGTAATCCCAGTTCAGGCCCACTGAGGGTTGCTGGATGTCATATAATACATTTGTCTACTTTTTAACATCACAAGAGTAAAGTTTATTTTTCTCTTTCTGCCAAACTAACTCTTAGGTACTCATTGTGGAGATACATTCATGCATAAAGTCTGATTTGACGACTATCCGAAATATAAAAAACAGCATAATATAGCCTTATTTCTATTTAGGTACCTATACCTTTCTTCCATAAATTATTAATACCTTTATGGGACATAATTCAACATAAACCCGTGTGCATTGAAAGTGTTCTAATTAAGTACAGTAATTTATTTATAAAAATTGCATAAAGTCGTAATGCATATTATAATGTTCGCAGAGTCTATCATAAACTACATTAGGTACTTCAGACATAAAGTAGATGTAATCATTTAACATTGTAGTTGATGTTAAGGTTAGTATTATTATTAAAAAATAAAAGTTATTACTATAATTAATATGTTAGAAAAAACAGTTCAATTTCATTGTTTTAATAATAAATATTGGCAAAAAAGTTTTTTAATTTTATTTTTGGTCTCCTGTAATCCTGACTATTTCTAGATACAACCTTATGCTTTTCATCAGATATTATGGACGTGTTCGAAACAGTCATACCCAGTTTATTCTGCGAGGCGATAAGAAACTGCCGCATTCGAAAAATATCAAGACAGGTTTTGAAATACACACTTATTTTTGCGGTTGGTAAAATTAATACTGTGCATCATCGATCACTATGTGCATGCGTCCATCATTATCATTCATTCCTAACTACGAAACTTAGTTAGTTTTTTATAGGTAGAGAGAATGTAATGCGGAGCATTTCAACTACTCGACCCTAGATGGTGCTGTGTTCAACCTATCATTTAGATTCGCTGCTCATCACTAGATGGCGCTGCAATTCAGAATAGCATGTATTTTGGAATTTTTATGTTGTGGTTATGGACTTTTTTTTTTGTTACGGATTTTTTTTGGTTCTAGTAAATTGATTAGTAACATCACGCCGATATTCCCTTAAATAATACAACGTCACAAGCTGTATACAGTGTCAGGAGGCGACTATAGATGACTAGTATACCTACCTACTATTAACCGCGCACAAATCTGAACTTCAAGCTGTTACCCAGAATTTGCTAATGATTAAACCCAGTAAATCTTTGCCCGACCTCGCGACCGAACCCAGGATTTATGCTACGATAGCTAGACCATCAGGGTAGTCTCAGTTTAGTAAATAATTCTGCAGTTAATAAATCATTTATTCGTAATAGATATATCGTAGATTGTAGGTACCTACAACTCAGGGGGCTATACCTAGATTGAAATTAAATAGAAAAAAAAGATGATTTTAGTTTAATTTTGATGACTAGTTAAAACAAGGAAACTCATGCTATGCCATCGCGAAACTAATGTCGTTGAAAATGTCTTGTAATTAATTATTAGGTACCATCATCAATAATTATTTTGTACAATATATGTAGATAAGCGCTAGTTACGGAAAATACGATTATTATAATGTATTTATAATACAGGTAGGTACCTACTAGCAATTTAAGTTTTCCCAGTCTTCATAATTATCTATTCCTTTGTATATACCTCATCACATCATTGCTATTATACGTGGAGCGACTGCCTATCTGACCGCCACAACCGGTAAGACGGTACCTACCCCTTGGTAAGACTGGTTGTTAGACTTTCGGGCTTCTGACGACCCGTAACATTTGTCAAAGATTGTCGAATGACAGACGAGACCAACAGCTTAAAGTAATTTCCGAGGCACGGAGGGGTCTCGGTATGTAAAGATGGCCCATCCATGGACCGACCGGGGCAAGCGTAGTTTAACCTGATCGATCGACCCGTGCGGCTGTTATTACTCAGCCACGAGCCCCACCAGGTACCTACCTAGGTAAGTAAAATTAAATCACCTCTTTTTACCGAAAAGCGATCCAAGTTGGCGAGAAAATCAAATAAAAACTGTTTAGTACTTTTAGACAGTGAAGATGACTGAACAGTTGAGGTTTTCACAATAAAGTAGTTTTTTTTTTACGGTAGGTACTTACTTACAATAAACTATATCCTATAATCCTATATATTCTAGGACTTCAAAAGCAATTTCCTACAAAAATAAACTTTTCAATTAAGTAACAAGTTCTACAAAATTCTAGACTAGACTAGGCTTATGGATACCTAATAAATACACTTTTATTTTATATAGGTTCTAAGTAGGTATAAAGATATATTCAAACAGGAAAGTACCTATAGGGTTTCATAGAAATTGCGAAACGAGGAGTTGATGTTTGTATGGGCGGCATAATTATGTGATCAGGGAATCACGTTTTCCCATGTAAACAACGTTTCCATAATCCAAGCAGAAGACTTGATCAAAAACTAGAAAGAGCCCGTGAAGATAAATAGAACAGATAGATAGAATTTTCTTTATTATGTAGGTACACCATAAAAATTACAAATATAAATGTAGACGTTTTACAAGGGGTGACACAATGGGCAGTCTTATCGTTAAAAGCGATCTTTTCAAGACAACCTTTGGATGGATTAAGGCAGAAGGAGAGACAACGGAACGGTCTCAGCCAAGCATGAATCGCCACCAGAAGCTGATTGTAGGTTCGTAACAGCTGTATCTAAGTGAAGTGGTAGGTACTGGCGTAATCATCACGCTGAGCAAAAGGGATCACGATTTTATACTTAGCGCACAGAATAATGATGATTCCCATCCAAGTCATAATCAACTTCAACTTGTCACATATGGCTAAGGTAGTGACAACAGCTTTCTGTCTTCTTCTTCGTGTCGCTGGCACGACTGTATTTTAGATCTTGTGGGCCTAAAACTTCGCCACTTCCACGACGTCGTCGATGGCACACGCAGACTGCATGTTTTGGGAGACAGAGGGCGGGATAGGTGGTGGAGTTGGTTTGCGACATATAGCTCCACCTGCACCCTACTGCCATTCCGTCGAGGTAGCCTTACTTTACCAGGTTGGAGTTACATACAGCTTTCTATAGACATCTTGGAAGCCTATTGTTTACCCTAAGCAACAGAGCCTTGTTAGTGGTTACTGGGTCTGCAATGTAGTTAGTAGATATTAAACACCAAATTTCACCATTTCATAAAATCAAACGATGCTGGCTGTAGTAGGTATTCGTAATCAGCGTGCTTATATGAGCAGATGTATGAACATAAACGAATTAAGCAAAAGGAGTGCAAGGATCGTAGCAGGTGGCTTTCTGGAGTTTTTGACTGCACCATGGGAAGAAGCCGCGAGTTTATGTTAGTACATTTATACCTATATTCTTCATTTTCTTCGATAGACTCTTGAAAACTCCTGATATACCTACCACTGCACTGGGCAAAAACGCTAGACCGCTAAATTCAAATTTTCTTATGTTTTTTGCTATTTGCAGGTCAGTTTCAGGTTGTATATTGATCAAAATTTGATTCGCGACTAGAGTGAGTGAGATAGAGTTAGATTTGTACCATAAGAACAAATCTCTTATGGAAAAGTGCTTATGGTACAAATATAACTTAGAAAGATGTATTAATGATTCTAATGATTATAATTCTGTAAATACGTACCTGTTATAGTCGCAAATAAAATTTTGATCAAGATAAAACCTGACACTGACCTTAAAATTGCAAAAACTGTAAGAAAAATTTAATTTCGCGGGCTACAACTGCGCATTCACCTTAATATCATGAACCTTTCTGACGGGAAAATAGGTAAATTGAGTTATAAAATAAGAAGAAGTGTTCTACAAACTATTTGGACTTAGTATCAGCCTTTAATCACGTCTTCAATTAAAGATTACATTTAATTTTGTACCTAAGTGTGAAAAATTCCTCGCCCGTTATTTCATTTTCCTACCATTGGTTCTTAGAAGCTCGAAAGAGTATTTCAGGCAGGAAGAACAAGAAATTCAAGGAACCGAAGATCTCGTATGAATTTATAGAATATTGAGGGTTGAGTTCCGCAAGGGTCTGTCATAGGACCAGTGCAAAAAATCGTGATCAGTTAAACTCCAATACATACAATAACTTGTGCTTATATATTTTGGAATAGCATCTAGTAATATATCTATGACTAGTATTGTGTATCAAATAGTCAAGCAAGAACAATCCTCCATGAAAGATTTGGTTAAAGCAGAATTGCTGAGCACTCAAGTTTTATTTCTGAGAAAATAAGAAAGTGTTAGAGGTTGCAATAAAGAAAAATAGAAAATCGATTACCTACTCTATTATTATTATTTCATTTGAGTTAGAATATATTGTAATATATAACTAGATATGACCACTAAGCCAAATCACGATCGCGTTTTATTCAAAACAATTCCATAAACCGTCCGTTTCACAAAAACACAACTTAAATATTTATGAAATTGCGAATTCAATACACATTCCATTACGTCATCCCTTTTACCGTGATCAACCATAACAGCAAAAGGAATAAGCATTCCCGTATCATAGAAAACCATAATCTAACACCCTTTACCACTCCAACTGTCGGATACAATACTATAAAGTAGCTATCTTCAGCAATACATTATCCTTACTTATCTATGGCCATAACATGAAACTTGGGATCTATTTTATTATAAAGTGCATTGTCTACTATAGAGGAGGTCGGTCGACCGCCGAACGTAAATAATTTAACTGTCTTAAAAGATTCAAAAATAGTTTCCTAACATTGCCCCCCTTAATATGTACACCATTTGTCAGGCCATAACTGGATTTAAACGACGCGTTACAAGAAAAAGGCCACGCCCTCTGATAGACATATAGCCCGCCCCCTCTAACGCACTGAAAGGCTTCGCTAAAGTTTATATCTGTCTCTATCGCACAAATATTCTTGGTGGTATTTACCTTATTACAAGACCGCTAAAAATGTGCCAAAGACCAACATTTGCTACAAGATTGTAAGCCTTATGTGACTGGAGTTAAAGTCGCAAACTCTTTGTTAATGGTATCATGGGGGGACTCAATTGAAGCGAGACGATCCACGAAAGGGACGCAGCGAATCGTTCTGTTTAAGTTAGTGAGTCCAAACGAGTTTTTATGTTTGGAAATCGTATTAAGCTTTTGTTGGAAACTGTTCCACTCAACGGGCATAGTTGAGGCGTTTGTGCGGTCAAACTATCGCGTTTGAATTTCGAAAAGCGGTGGGGATACTGCTGATTGGCTCGTTTTGGCCGATACACTGTGTAACGATTCGGTCGCGTGCGGTCGAGCGTAGCGCGCCAACTGAGCTTTTTTCAAATAAGAAACTCGAGTTCGTATGTTCCATTCTTATTTCGGATTTGAAATAGCATTGGTCTAATTTAAAATTAGTGTTTCCTAAAAAAATGTTTCCTGCGAAAAGTATCGGTGAATACTAAAATCTAGTGTCAGTGTTTTGATAAACTGTTACAAAATCTTTTTAAAAATGTCGTCGGTGCACTCTGATGATGACCAAGAGGAGATCAACGTGGACTCTGACAGCAGGCTATCGGGGCATTGCGACAGAAGCATAGCGTCAGAGGATCGAGATTCAGAACACAGTTATCACGACAGATATCGTGATTCGCCGAACGAGCATATGACTGACACCCAACCGAGGGTGAATTTACCTTTCAGCATATCTCGGCTTTTAGGGAAACAATTCGAGGATATAGATAAGCGTCGAAATTCCGGGGAAAGTGACGACAGAAGTGATCAGGACACTGAATCAGAGAGTGCTAAAGATGACGGGAAGGACAATTCTGGTTTACCTTTGAACTTTTCGCATACGCCAGGCTTATATCCAAATTCGGGACTGTTGTTGAGACCTGGGTTGGGTATTGGTGGCGGGTATGGGTTCTCAAGTAACCCTGGGGTTGTTCGAGTGCCAGCTCATAGGGCTCTGGGTGCGTTGGGTGCCTGGGGAGTCACCATGGATCCGATGAGACAGGCAGCAGCCGCGGCATTCGCACATCAAATTGTTAAGGATAGATTGAACGGTAAGAACTTTATCATTATTTTAAAATCACACTCCGATGTCTTTTGTGAAAATTGCTAATAGGGTGTCCGGTAATTATAGGATCACGTTGAAATGGATTATAGCAGGACTTATGGACGTTCAAAAAAAATCTAAACAATAATATGTCTAGTCATCATGGAGATGTTTTAATAAATAGACAATTTACTCACATTCTTCTAAATTCCTTTTATTTAAGGTTATTCATTAAATTATAGAGTAGGTAACTAGTATATGCGCTGTGGACAGTTTTGAAATATTTCTATTCTAATAACATTTTGAATTAAGGTCAGGTACGGTGCGAAAATTGATAGCAATATCTTGTCTATTAAATGGTCCTAAGATATCTGATTGACGTTACATTACCGTTAATTAATTATAATCTATGATGGACGAAATGTCAAATGTCAGATCAGTTAAAAGGGTTAATGAGGCAGATATCAAAATAAATTGAACTGTCGCATATATTCCCTGTAATGTACAAGTTGTAATAAATATTAGATTCCTAGTTAATTAATATGCTGCTGTTTATCAATAATGTTGACCTGGATCGATTACTTCTGTTAGTTATTCTGTTGTTGCTTCTGATTACTTCCAGTCCTTATTCTTTAATTGACCGAAACACAATTTTTTAGTTCTGTAATTGGTTGCTCTTTAGTAGATGACCTATGCATTTACTTTTGTTTAACTTTTAGCGTTTCCGATGTTCCGTGATCTAGTGTCAAAATATGTTTTTTTTTTTTTACTTTCTTGAAATTGGCGTTGTTTTCCAATTAGGTATCTACATAATTTTCAAATAGATAAAAAGGTTTTCAAAAGTAAACAGCTTATTCCACAAACCTATCGTTTTCTCCGACCAAACAAAATCTAAAATTCCCCAAAAAAAAAAAACAAATACGTATCGAAAATTGTAATACTTGAGACACGACTTTTTCCTTCTTTGTTTTATAAAAAAAGGGTCCGAATCGGGTGCCAACGGCCTCTGAGCCAATTACTCTCGCGTGCGAACCGATGACACACCTAGAGAACTATTTCTTTTTTTCCCTTTTTTTGGTCCTTCGAGGCGAGATTGAAGGCGCCCCGTTCTGTAATTTGTCGCGTCGGCCGCCGGTCAGGTTGGGGACACTGCTTTTTTTTGTTATGTTACTCATCCTGACAGAAAATTGGTTGTTAAGTTGCACGTTTGGTGTCGCTGTAATTGGAGTTGGGAACTTTTTCGTATTGAACCGGATGCTTTGGTGATTTGCTTTTTTGTGCGAGTAAACACAGATTGGGATTACGAAAAAGTTTGTCATGTTTGTCGTTTTTGTCTGTTAGCTTTATGATTAAAAGAGAAATAGTAACAAACTAATAAAGTAAACCTACCTAGGATTTGCTATGCCGAAATGCTCAATTTTGACGAAAAATATTTTCATTCAAAGTCACTCATTTCATATTTTTATTAGATTATTTTTTTGCTAGATTGTGGGAAAACCCAACCAATAGCTCCTGGGCTGTAACAGATAAAACCAAAGCTGGAACACCACTTTCATTTTTTCACCTCATCTCGGTCAATTCGCTCAAAACAAATTCACAAAAAAGCGATCCACAACCCGACGCGTGCAGGACCCTCGGGTTTTTGCGACCACCGGCAAAGAGGAAGCGGTTACAGGGTTCCACTATATAATTGAGACAATAGCTACTCGGAATCCTTAGATCCGTACGTGCATCGGAAATACTTAACGAGTGAGAAAAAAAAAAACCAAAAAAAATCGTCGGCGCCGATGAGTTTTTTTATTTATTACACTATTAAAGTTTTTTATGGCTTTTTAAAACACTGAAACACTTTTGTCGTTACACCATTTGAGTATTATAGGGTCGTTAAATGTAGATTAACATAATCTTTGATTAACTCTACGTATAGGTAAATAGTTTGCGGTTAATTAATCAGTTTTGCATTTAAAAATGTCAAGTAGAGCGATTTTCTGTCTTGTGTAGCTTGCAAAGAGTTAAATTTACAGTCGGTCAAATTTAGAAAAATGGTAATTAAAACTATAAAAAGCGTTTACTTTTACGTGTTAAAATTTTTATTAAAGTTGTTTTAGGAATAATATTATAAATATTCAAAGGTTAATAAAACACATACATAAAAAACCTTGAAAAACAAAATAGATTGCTGTTTTCGAAATCATTTGCACGATGAACTCACAGTTTTTATTAGTCTCTTAATTATTTTAATTAAATTATTATTTTTTTACTAACAGTTTTAGTCATTCTTAAAAAAATATGGACAGGATGGTAGCGACATTGACGCGCAACCAGTTACCAAGGATTCAGTAGGTACATGATTCTGAACCGGGTGTTGAAATTTTTCGTTAGTTATTTAAAAAAAATAGTTTCTCATACGTTTTGACCCCGTAGGTATTGCACTTCTCTATGAATAAGCAGTTTTTTTTTGGTAAACGAAGAAAATGTTCTACGCTAGGAGGTCTAGAATCATGTCCTGGATTCATGATTACAATTTGCGCGTCGATATCCCCGCCAACCTGTATGGTTTATTTCGTACACGAATCAAGCTTTCCAAATCCTTACAACATCCTTATGACAATTTTTGTCAATGACTTGTGCCATACCGCTGGTTTCCTTTCCTTAGCTCCGAATCACACATAGATATTCCGTGGAAGCACACGTTTTCCTTAAACGTCGCCTCATCAATATTTTCACCATAAATACATTTCTTATAACTGTAGGTGTGATTATGACATGGTTATGTGCTCAGTAACGTAGCTGTATAATAGTTGTATAACCGAGCTATTTGAAGCGTGTCGTCTGGAACAGTTTCCGTCGATTTGCGGTTATTGCGCTTTGCTTACCGATCGATGGAGCGCGGGAATTCATGTTACGGTCATGTTCTTTTCTTGAGAGTTTTCTGTATCTTAAAGATTGTTAGGTAGTTTTCAAATGATTAGGTATTTATACCTATTTAATAAATCATTGGTAATTACATTCATTAGCTTTCCTATAAAATCATTCAAATTACCAAGCAATTGGGTTATTTTTCGCTTCGTAATCATGTCACGTGTTAATAATGTTAGCTAAATATATGCTGATGCTGGACGTCGATTCCTATTTATCGATATGTAGCTGGCAGGTTAAGTCAGGTAAATTAATTCTTAAGCAAATTGAGTACCTACTTATTGTCCATACCTATATTGAAGTTACAACTGTTATATTTTGACAGTTTTATGAATTGACGTAGGGTGTTATTTGCTTAACAATGTATTTCCCTGACCGTAATTACACCAGATAGGGGTTAACACTCAACATTTTAAAACTCCAGCTTCTTCTAGCAAAATCTTACCAACAACGCCGTGTGACCGCCCGAAAACTGTTGAACAGCGGTTATTTAACGGTATCATTACACAGAAACCAAAAAAACGCGTTGTTTTTTTCTGAAGCAACAACCTTAGTTGATTGTCAACCGTTTAGAAAGGCAAGCCAGTTACCTTAACAAAAACGGTGATCGCTTTGCGAAATCAATAGAGAGTGGAATCAGTCTCACCGCGGTCTTTCTAGTACTTACCTACCTAATGGTGGTTACCTATTTCCGCTACAGTTCTCATTATTTTACCGCACAATTTTACCTAATCCACCTTTTTGCATCTATTAGTGAGCATCGAGGTGTTTTATTATAGCTTTTTATATTTACCAACCGTTTAGCCTGTTCCTAGCAATAGTTTGAGTTTTTTTTTTGTTTAGGGTTAGTGCGGCGAAAATTGTTGGCGAAGGAAATTATGACTTGGCAATATTTTTATTTAGTTTATAAATTTTAAGAAAACTTACAGCTTGCACATTTGAGTGTGTAGTAACATTATGTAGATGATGGCCAATTACAAATTTTCACAAAACAAATGATCAATAGTCCGGCAACACTTGGAAATATTGCAACAATAGGAACTTGCAATATTTGGCTGTAGTGGCTGGGGTATACTGAAAATATTGCTGAATATGTATTGCAAGGTATACAGCTGGGTAAAAAAAAAAAATAAGCTGGGAACATGATTATTTTATTTGGGAAACAAACAGATGAAATAACAAACATAAGTATACAACTAATTCAATACATTCCAGAAACAGTTTCCACAGATTACTATACTTACAAGTAAATGATATTATGTACCTAAGTGTAATAACAACTAGAAGTTCACACCGCTAAAGTTTTCAGAATTTACAATTTAATATTATACATATTATTATTTAAATTTCGATGCCAAAACATTTCTTATACAGAATTTGGCAGCCACAAGTTGCAGTAAAAATATTATAATGCTTATTTCAAAACAGGAGTTTTGCAGTGCCAAAAAAAAGCGATGAGGAAATAAACTGTCAGTTTTTGTAAAATACAAGGATTTTACAAAAAAACTATCGTAGTTTTTTAACTCCTTCTGTTCAAAATTTCGACCATCGAAGGCTCCAAATTGTTTTATTTTATCCCACTATAGGAAAAGCATAAAATATTTTTCATTGAGAAGTTCTAGAATTTAGAGTTTCATTGCTGATTTCGGACACAAATGATTGTTGGCTTAAGGTTTTTAGATTTTATAACCATACGTTAAAAAACAAGGCTCTCAATGAAGCACACGTAGTAGTAATAAAACAGTTAAACATAATCTATACTAGACCAAGTTAATCGTTGATAGAACAGGTTTAACTTATCTTTAAGTAAGATACGGAGGTGAGCTTACTCTTAAATATCAATCTACTGATAGTCTGCCTAAGCAGCGTTACTTGTAACTTGTAACTTGTAACATATTACTGAGAAGCTGCGTAACTTGTTAGTTTGGGTTCAGAAAAGCTGGGAAAAGGGGTATGAAGTTAACTTGTAGGTTGATGTTAAGGCGATTAAGATTAAACTGCAAAACATAAAAATACAAGCGACAAGCAACCTGCTATGTTTCGTCGATGCATGGGAGTTCCAGTGCCTTAGGCATCTTCTGGGCACGCTCGTTCCGTCATAGACCTCATCCATCGCTTTCCATCAGGCGTAATCGAGGTCAAGAGCGGGCCCATTCAGCAATAAAAAAAATAAACCAAAGTAAATATGAACTCAAATTGTATTCGTTTTCATAAGTCTCTCCGTTAGAACTTAAGTTTTCAGCAAAAAAAAGGGTGAAATTTAATACTCCTATACGAAAGACATCAACGACCGTTTCCGTGTTTTTTTGCTTTAGGCCTAGAACACACACGCACTTTTACTGCACTTTAAATTTGTTTGATATAAAAAAATAGGTGGAAAATCAATCATAATACTCTACTTAATTAAACCTAGGGTACAGTCTAAATAAGTCATATGATCAATTTTGCGTAAATAACACACTTGTAACGGATATACTACGCGTGCCGTATGTTTTCAAATCCGTGTTCAAGATATCCAAGTCAACGCAAGAAAAGTCGTTGAACTGTCAAAATGAAAGAGATTGTCATTAGGGCTGTAATTCTTTGGTTTTCTAATACGTATAGCGGTGAAAGGTCACACAATAGCGGCTGTCCAAATACAGAGATTTTTATTGACACCTTAATCAAAATTCCTCCATGTCAATACTAACACTATGGACTTCAAGGTCTGTAAATAAAAGTTTATTATTATTATTTATTTTTATGTTTTTATATATCTCGGAACCATGGGATCCCGGTCCTTTGGAAGGCGTACGAGGGGCCGAACCCAACTCGAAGAGGCCTCTTAGGGTTTTTTTTATGAAATGCGGCATTATTATTATTATAAT
Source organism: Hydraecia micacea (assembly GCA_914767645.1). Lineage (NCBI taxonomy): Eukaryota > Metazoa > Arthropoda > Insecta > Lepidoptera > Noctuidae > Hydraecia > Hydraecia micacea. Next base: position 7,411,855 of record OU611798.1, read on the forward strand.
TTTGTCAAATACAGGTGAAAATTACAAATTTTCACGACGGCCATTATAATATAACGGACCGCTTTCCAAGGAAACCCAAGCTTTAGAAGTTGTCATTACGAGTGTTATTGCGTAACACACTCATAATGGCAATGCCTTTCGCCATTCGTGACGTAGATTTCCGAACCCGCGCTCAAGATACCCAAGTCATGGCAAAAAAAGTCGTTGAACTGTCAATTCGTGACGTAGATTTTAGAACCCACGCTCAAGATACCCAAGTCATCCCAAAAAAGTTGTTGAACTGTCAATTCGTGACGTAGGTTTTCGAACACGCTTTCAAGATACCCAAGTCATCGCAAGAAAAAGTCGTTGAACTATCAAAATGAGAGATTGTCATTAAAACTGTTACACGTAATTACGCTTTTGCCCTTGAAAACTATAAAAAACATAGAATCGCGATGATTCAGATACTAGTTTTAAGTTTTTAACCGACGGATACTAAACCACAGACCTTCCAAAAGTCTAAACATTAATTCATAGTAATTTTGCCCAGTTGTTGTGTCGGCACGAATTTTCTTGATTCCATTATTTTGTTTAATGAACGCTGTGCCTTAAATTGGGCCAAGGCACCTAAAGTGATTGCTAAGATGATGAGATCATCATCATTATTTTATAACATTATGTAAGTAGCTAGTTACTTGAAGCCGTGAGAATGAGGTCTTTTTAGGTTTTTTTCAGTTTCAGTAGTTTGTCTAAGATATGAAGAGGTTTTTTGTTGAATTTTAAATAATTAAAGCATTTAAGGTATCAACATCAGTTAGAAAATATTAAAAACATTCGTTTTAATATTTACGAAATAATGTCCGCGTCGGCAAAACTGGACTACGTTGTCAAAATACTCATTTTATTTTAGGAAACTTTTAAAAATTTATTTTTAAAATAAATTATGATAATTACTGGGTAGCGGGATCGTCCGAAAGGGTTACCGCTGCCCCGGAACATAAAGGGCTAAGGAAGGAACACGGGTGGGTTTTAGTCAGTAAGAGTCTGACACTCCCTTCCGCTCCACCCAGAGCGGGAGGAGTCATTAGATGATTTCCCATCCACAAAAAAAAAAGCCATAATTACTAACAGAAGGCCAATTTTCAAGTAATTTAAAACTTTGAAAATCTAGTCGTAGTCTCATCTCGGCGACAAGGAAATGTCAAAAACTTATAAAAAACGTAGGGAAATTAAAGATATTTTGACAGATTGAGACAGATCTACTGGTAGTGTATCGATGAAATGTAATCTGTTTAGCATCTTATCCACTATTTTCAAGAGAAAATTAATAGATAACGACATTTTAAACACATTTTTATCCGGATATCAAAAAAGTAAAGATAAGTCTGTACGTATCGAACGTAAAAAAACTATAAAACTTCAGATAACTGGTTGTTAGGAGTTTGTCAATGTTTTTAGTTTTATCGCTGTGTTTATTACTTAATTTTAATTGTGAATTAGGTAATATATTAACAGTTTATTCATGGAAAAACTTGTGAGGTTTTAGTTTATTTTAAGTGGGATTGTACTTTGAATTTCAAATAATAATTATGCGGATATGGGTGCTTTTAATATTTGACCGTTTAAATATATCTACATATAAATAAAGAAATAAAAACTATAAAAATGTTGGGGCCGTTGGTAGATAGATAAGTATCTACATTATCATATAAAAGTGTGCACAGCTGTTTCTTTTTTACTTCTTACTAAAGGCTTAAATATAACTGTAGGCAAAATGGAGGTAGTGGTTTTTTTTTATATCTTTAATTTATTTGTGAAATTCTTCTACATATTGAGCGATAACTTGTGTAATAAGCAAAAATTCAGTTATATACTGACATAAAGAAAAACATTCACAGCTGCACTTACAATTTACCAAAACCATAACATTTGACGACACGTCACCACAATTTTATTTCGTCGTCACTCCACCCGAACTTTATCGCACCATTCTTACCTTTCAAACGTACCACAAAATCATCGATACACTAATACACATGTCTAATATCCCCCAACCTCCCCTCGAAAGCCTCTTCGCCCGCATTTCCCGCGGGGAGACGCGGGATCGTTGGCGTTATGAAAATTTGACGTGAACCAATATGCGATGATACGTTCAGGGGTTACGTTTCGTGTATTATTTTACATGTGTGAAATTGCCCGACCTCCCCTCGTGGGTGAGATGGGGCTTTAGTTCAGTAATTGTTTATGGTGCGTTGAAATTATTGCGGTCGGTAAGGATATCTTAACGCTTTGCATATTAATTTGGGCTTAACTCTCGTAATACCTGTAATGAATATACTATAGTGGGTAATAAACTAAAACATAATATAACATCTCGCTTGTAATCCCCTAAGGGTAAGGTAGACGCTGAGAGGCGTATCTATAGTTAGTACTATAGCAGTACCCAAATTTTGCCAGTTATCTTTAAGTCCCATGTAATAGGGGAATTTAATTACTACATCAGATGAAATGAAAATTACTAAAAGTGTTATCGAATACGCTTTATCTGAAGAAGAAACAAAAAGTAAGATTTTTTATCCTCCTAGGATATAAAATTCAACAGCCTTCCAGCAGAACATATTATTATAATTTTTATGTAGTAGGTAATAATCATTTCATACTCAATATATTTCTTACTTTCCACAATCTGAACTTAGGTGGCAGGTTTTACAAAGACTTGCTCATTGTGGGTACAGCAAAGTAGGAGATATATAGGGTGACTGGTAATTAGTGACCGATACTTAAACACGTGATTGTACTCATGATAACTAACAACTTTTACTATGGGACCAAACCTGAAATTGCGAAAAAAAATCTGCTGTTTAGTCGTTTATGTTCGCCTAACTGGTCAAAATGTACTGAACAGCAGATTTTTTTTTTCGCGATTTCAGGTTTGGTCCCATAGTAAAAGTTGTTTGTTATCATGAGTACAATCACGTGTTTAGGTATCAGTCACTAATTACCAGTCACCCTATATAGAGGGCTTTAATTTTTGCTGATCTGTTCTGACCTCTCACCTTCTTTCACTAGCAAAAGAAGAAAAAGGAGAGGGGGGCCTTTGCCCTGCAATGGAACAATACAGCCTAGTTAGATTAGATGAACACAAGACATTTCTATTATCATAGAAAAACGCCAAAAAAGGCCTCCCAAGATCCATAACCTTAAGTATAAGTAAGCCTCAAGTTGATACGTTTTATCGCCAATCCATAACGCGCGATGCCATAAACCCGGCCATATTTCAAATGTGTAAATATATGTGAGCGAACTCCCCGCGCCTCCCTCCGAGACGTGGACCCGAGTACATAAAATATTATATTGCCGTTTATATTTTTCGCTTCAGAAAGATTAGAAGAATCCCCGTTTATGTTAAGTGGTATTGCATGTATGTTTATGTGCTTTTGCATGGACGTGTTTTTTATGTTACTTTAATCAATCATCGTCATGACGAAACAGCTTGAAATGTATTTTATCAAGATTATAGAACAATCGGCTAAGTATATTATAGCCACTTAATCTGCATCTGTTAGTATTGTTCTGAATTCTACAAAGGTTTTAGAAATTATGTACAGAATAATAAGTAGTCATTATCATTATCATTCGTCCTGTTTTCTGTGATACAGTTTTTAACTAGTAGGATACAGGCGATCTTTTCCTCTAAAGTTAAGTCCTTCTTTTATTGCATACTTTTTGCATATTATTAACTGGTGGAAAATAATCTGTAACAAAGCTTTTGAAAAAATAAAAATGATTATTAGTTATTATTATTTCAGCCTGGAATGAACCTCTACTGGTCATAAGCCTCCTATTTTATCTGCCATACTTCCCGGTTCCGTTCATCCCTCTTCCAGATGTTTCTCGTGACTTTGACGATATTATTTAATGATATGTAATAAGGAGTACAGAATAATAAATGGTAGGACAGCCGATCTAATCTGTAAAAATCTCACCGTGATAATTTAGGTGAAGTGGTCTTGGAGTGAGCTGACATTCCCTATAATGACTTATTCGTCAACTCGCGTGTGTCAAACTCGCGCGCGCGCGAGTTGACACCTTCTTATTTTACCTATTTTTTGTCGTCAACTCGCTCGCACATAATTATATAAAGTACAGTCAAATAAAAACGGATTGAAACCAATAACTAGCTATTGCCCACGGCTTTGCCCAACAACTTTTACCAACACACTGACGTAAATAAACAACCACAGATTACGATTAGGTGGAATGGCAGCTCATTTCACCTATGTTTTCACGGTTAAATATTTACAGAATAGACCGACACGACTTACGAAGGTCGTAGGTTCTAATCCAGACAGGCACTTTACTTTGTGTAAATTATTTCATCACCACTGCTCTCAAAACGGTGAAGGAAAACTTCGTGGGGAAACCGGCATGTCCTAGAACCAAAAATTCGAAGACATGTGACATCCACCAACCCGCATTGGGCCCGCGTGGTTTACGGCCCACTCCATCTCACTGAGAGGAGGCCCGTGTCCCAGCAGTGGGAACATTATAAGATGATTATGAGACCGACAGGTGTATCATCATCGTCATCACCCACAGCCCGACTTCACCCACTCTGGAGCATTGATAGGCCTTTTTTTTCTTATGCCAATCCCCACGTTGTGCCAGCCTCATCCAGGTTTTGCTCGCGATGGCAACAATGTCGTCTGTCGACAGGTGTATAGTAGGATCCTATTCTACCGATTAAAGTAATAAAAATTAAGCTTGTCTCTTTTAACTGCCGAGCTACAAAACGATCAAATAACCATCACGGCTATCTTTGCTCTCGACCTGCCATAAGTTGCTCTGTTTAATTGGAGAAATAAGATAGATAACAGTAGTAACACTGCCCTTGAGCTGGCCTGGCATATTACGGAGTTTCAATAAAATTCGAGGCTAGCTGATACTGGTTTTGTCACCTTTTTCGTGCGGCCTACTGTACTATGAGTGTGGAACCTAAGACAGAAACACGCTTGTACGATACCACTACATACAGAAAGTACAGTTAATAGAAATCTCTGTTCCCAGACAGCACGTTTCGCCGAAAGCTTTGTTGATAGAAAGCATTGTTCGTAGATATCTCGGTCCATAGGACGCACTGTTGACAGAAATCTCTGTTCCTAGACAGCACGTTTCGCCGAAAACTTTGTTGATAGAAAGCATTGTTCGTAGATATCTCGGTCCATAGGACGCACTGTTGACAGATATCTCTGTCCATAGATAGCACATCTTGCCGGAAACTTTGTTCATAGAATCCACTGTTTCCAGATACCTTGATTCACAGAAAGTGCATCTGGAGAAGAAACTATTAATATTTATTATATAACTAAATTTCGGTTTTCTGACTCTGACAGATATCCATAATAAAAGCACGTTTATTTCATACAAAAATGCCAATTTAATAAAAAATGAAGCAAAACGAAAAACAAAACACAACTCTTCAGCTTTACAATATTTGTGTTGATGAGATATAAACAAAAACTAAAAACAAAAAGTATTCAATATAATTTTAAAAATATTGTTTATAAGTATGCTAAATGTCATTATTAGTTTTTTTTTCATATGCAAAATTTGAGCTAATCCACCTAGAAAGGTTAATAAGTCCATCTCACTCCTTTGAGACAAGTGCTTTTGCATTCTGTTTTCATAATCAATTTGTGAAGATCGACGACGCTTTGGCATGGGCTCTGACGCATTGATGCGCTCAACTTCACAGTCAGTGTATTTTACCTCTTTAGCAAATTCTTTAATAGTTTTTTTAAACACATTCCATGTCTTACGGTTAAGAAGTGTAGTTAGCCGCTACGTTACATAGTATGCATATCATTAATTCATGTAATTATAACCATGTCAACAAATTATTATCTATTTACGGAAACCAATTTGATAATTATTTTTATGTGATTATACACATTGTGTCGCGTCGTATTGTACCTAGAAGTTTAACAATAAAATTAATGCAGAAATGTGAAAAAATGTAGGGTAGATCGAAACTATTGCGCATTACAAAGTAACAAACGTTTCTGACGCATTTAGTTTTGCTTTCGATATTGTCGCGACGCTTATGAAAAATATTTTTTAAAATGAGTGCCTGCAAGTTAGTAGAATCAAAACGTGGAGCAAGTGTACTAATACTGGATGGTTATTCATATCACGTAAATAAAAAAGTGAGTGATACATTTTACTGGAGATGTACGCGGAGTAGTGCTAAAGGTTGTGGTGCTACTGTAAAAACTTTAATTATTGGTAATGAACATTCGATCATCAGTCAAAACAACGCACATGGACATTTGCCAGAGCCAGAAAAGCGAATACAAATGGAATATAAATCAAAAATAAGGAATATAGCAAAAAATTCCATGGATTCTCCGTCACAAATTGTAAACCGCTGCCTCCAGGATGTTCCAAGTACGAGTGCTGCTCACTTGCCTTATAAAGCAGCAGCACGAATGATTGTGCACCGCATTAGGAATAAAGGACAACCGAAAATCCCTGATACAATTAATTTCGACATACCGGATTATCTTTCAAAAATTGGAGAAGAGCAATTTTTAATCGGCCAATATATTACCCAAAATGAGAGTGTAGTCGTATTTTGCACAAAAAGTAATTTCAAACGACTTATTAACGCAAAATGTTGGGTTATGGATGGCACGTTTTCTACATGTCCAACGCCATTCAGTCAAATATATACTATACATGCTTCAATAGGAACAGAAAGCGGCACAAATAAATTTCTACCTTTAGTGTTTGCATTATTATCGCATAAGACAGAAAAATGTTATATAATTTTATTGGAGTTATTAAAAAGATACAGCGCTAATACATTTCGGACTAATTTGGCTCCTCAGAACATTTTAACTGATTTTGAAATAGCAGCTATCAATGCAGTTAAGCAGAAATTTCCAGAATGTAAACAAAGACTATGTTTATTCCATCTTACGCAGAGCATTTGGCGTCATGTACAGGGCGAGGGCTTAGCAAAGAAGTATGGGAATGATTTTTCATTTGCGCATAAAATTAGGCATTTATTTGCTTTGGCATTCCTAGATCCCAACGAGATACCTGAAGCTTTTCAACTTGTTAAAGATAAAGTATTACCAGAGGAAGCCGCAGGACTAGCGGAGTGGTTCGATAAATATTATGTCTCTGGGACGTATGTAAGAAACAATGCCAATAGTACTAAACTAACAATAAATAGAAAGCCACTATTCCCACCTGCTTTGTGGTCCGTGTTTGATCGCACATATGACATTCCCAAGACACAAAACGTCTTGGAATCTTGGCATGAACGCTGGACTACACTTCTTAACCGTAAGACATGGAATGTGTTTAAAACTATTAAAGAATTTGCTAAAGAGGTAAAATACACTGACTGTGAAGTTGAGCGCATCAATGCGTCAGAGCCCATGCCAAAGCGTCGTCGATCTTCACAAATTGATTATGAAAATAGAATGCAAAAGCACTTGTCTCAAAGGAGTGAGATGGACTTATTAGCCTTTCTAGGTGGATTAGCTCAAATTTTGCATATGAAAAAAAACTAATAATGTCATTTAGCGTACTTATAAACAATATTTTTAAAATTATATTGAATACTTTTTTGTTTATATCTCATCAACACAAGTATTGTAAAGCTGAAGAGTTGTTTTGTTTTTCGTTTTCCTTCATTTTTTATTAAATTGGCATTTTTGTATGAAATAAACGTGTTTTTATTATGGATATCTGTCAGAGTCAGAAAACCGAAAGGAGATGTTTCAAAATGTATGGAGCCTGGGCCAGGTCCTTGTACAATATACTTAAAAATAGGGAAATTCATTTAAAACAGTTCTCAACTGTCCAAATACATTAAAATGGCTTGGTTTGCTGGTAAACACAAGAAATTACACTTAAAATTGCAACACACAACAAAAACCCGTAATGGTGGTAAGCTGTCATTTTGATTGAGTAATGACGTTTGACAGGAATATTTCTTAAGTGAAGTGACACTGTTGTGACAGCTGACAGGTCTCTTTCTATGATCAATGGTTTACTGTCATTGTTTTTAAGCACAGAGTAACTAAATCGGTGAGACGCCATATTGAAAGTCGATAAAAATAATGGATAAATATCAATTCACTCCCACAACAGTATACATTTAATTGAATTATCTGTATTTTTCCCGAATTCTACGGATTTTTCTCTTTTTTTTGAGCTACTGTACATAGACCTGGCCCATTTTGAAACATCTCCTTTAGTTATATAATAAATATTAATAGTTTCTTCTCCAGATGCACTTTCTGTGAACCAAGGTATCTGGAAACAGTGGATTCTATGAACAAAGTTTCCGGCAAGATGTGCTATCTATGGACAGAGATATCTGTCAACAGTGCGTCCTATGGACCGAGATATCTACGAACAATGCTTTCTATCAACAAAGTTTTCGGCGAAACGTGCTGTCTAGGAACAGAGATTTCTGTCAACAGTGCGTCCTATGGACCGAGATATCTACGAACAATGCTTTCTATCAACAAAGCTTTCGGCGAAACGTGCTGTCTGGGAACAGAGATTTCTATTAACTGTACTTTCTGTATGTAGTGGTATCGTACAAGCGTGTTTCTGTCTTAGGTTCCACACTCCATAGTACGAGTGTGGAACCTAAGACAGAAACACGCTTGTACGATACCACTACATACAGAAAGTACAGTTAATAGAAATCTCTGTTCCCAGACAGCACGTTTCGCCGAAAGCTTTGTTGATAGAAAGCATTGTTCGTAGATATCTCGGTCCATAGGACGCACTGTTGACAGAAATCTCTGTTCCTAGACAGCACGTTTCGCCGAAAACTTTGTTGATAGAAAGCATTGTTCGTAGATATCTCGGTCCATAGGACGCACTGTTGACAGATATCTCTGTCCATAGATAGCACATCTTGCCGGAAACTTTGTTCATAGAATCCACTGTTTCCAGATACCTTGATTCACAGAAAGTGCATCTGGAGAAGAAACTATTAATATTTATTATATAACTAAATTTCGGTTTTCTGACTCTGACAGATATCCATAATAAAAGCACGTTTATTTCATACAAAAATGCCAATTTAATAAAAAATGAAGCAAAACGAAAAACAAAACACAACTCTTCAGCTTTACAATATTTGTGTTGATGAGATATAAACAAAAACTAAAAACAAAAAGTATTCAATATAATTTTTAAAATATTGTTTATAAGTATGCTAAATGTCATTATTAGTTTTTTTTTCATATGCAAAATTTGAGCTAATCCACCTAGAAAGGTTAATAAGTCCATCTCACTCCTTTGAGACAAGTGCTTTTGCATTCTGTTTTCATAATCAATTTGTGAAGATCGACGACGCTTTGGCATGGGCTCTGACGCATTGATGCGCTCAACTTCACAGTCAGTGTATTTTACCTCTTTAGCAAATTCTTTAATAGTTTTTTTAAACACATTCCATGTCTTACGGTTAAGAAGTGTAGTTAGCCGCTACGTTACATAGTATGCATATCATTAATTCATGTAATTATAACCATGTCAACAAATTATTATCTATTTACGGAAACCAATTTGATAATTATTTTTATGTGATTATACACATTGTGTCGCGTCGTATTGTACCTAGAAGTTTAACAATAAAATTAATGCAGAAATGTGAAAAAATGTAGGGTAGATCGAAACTATTGCGCATTACAAAGTAACAAACGTTTCTGACGCATTTAGTTTTGCTTTCGATATTGTCGCGACGCTTATGAAAAATATTTTTTAAAATGAGTGCCTGCAAGTTAGTAGAATCAAAACGTGGAGCAAGTGTACTAATACTGGATGGTTATTCATATCACGTAAATAAAAAAGTGAGTGATACATTTTACTGGAGATGTACGCGGAGTAGTGCTAAAGGTTGTGGTGCTACTGTAAAAACTTTAATTATTGGTAATGAACATTCGATCATCAGTCAAAACAACGCACATGGACATTTGCCAGAGCCAGAAAAGCGAATACAAATGGAATATAAATCAAAAATAAGGAATATAGCAAAAAATTCCATGGATTCTCCGTCACAAATTGTAAACCGCTGCCTCCAGGATGTTCCAAGTACGAGTGCTGCTCACTTGCCTTATAAAGCAGCAGCACGAATGATTGTGCACCGCATTAGGAATAAAGGACAACCGAAAATCCCTGATACAATTAATTTCGACATACCGGATTATCTTTCAAAAATTGGAGAAGAGCAATTTTTAATCGGCCAATATATTACCCAAAATGAGAGTGTAGTCGTATTTTGCACAAAAAGTAATTTCAAACGACTTATTAACGCAAAATGTTGGGTTATGGATGGCACGTTTTCTACATGTCCAACGCCATTCAGTCAAATATATACTATACATGCTTCAATAGGAACAGAAAGCGGCACAAATAAATTTCTACCTTTAGTGTTTGCATTATTATCGCATAAGACAGAAAAATGTTATATAATTTTATTGGAGTTATTAAAAAGATACAGCGCTAATACATTTCGGACTAATTTGGCTCCTCAGAACATTTTAACTGATTTTGAAATAGCAGCTATCAATGCAGTTAAGCAGAAATTTCCAGAATGTAAACAAAGACTATGTTTATTCCATCTTACGCAGAGCATTTGGCGTCATGTACAGGGCGAGGGCTTAGCAAAGAAGTATGGGAATGATTTTTCATTTGCGCATAAAATTAGGCATTTATTTGCTTTGGCATTCCTAGATCCCAACGAGATACCTGAAGCTTTTCAACTTGTTAAAGATAAAGTATTACCAGAGGAAGCCGCAGGACTAGCGGAGTGGTTCGATAAATATTATGTCTCTGGGACGTATGTAAGAAACAATGCCAATAGTACTAAACTAACAATAAATAGAAAGCCACTATTCCCACCTGCTTTGTGGTCCGTGTTTGATCGCACATATGACATTCCCAAGACACAAAACGTCTTGGAATCTTGGCATGAACGCTGGACTACACTTCTTAACCGTAAGACATGGAATGTGTTTAAAACTATTAAAGAATTTGCTAAAGAGGTAAAATACACTGACTGTGAAGTTGAGCGCATCAATGCGTCAGAGCCCATGCCAAAGCGTCGTCGATCTTCACAAATTGATTATGAAAATAGAATGCAAAAGCACTTGTCTCAAAGGAGTGAGATGGACTTATTAGCCTTTCTAGGTGGATTAGCTCAAATTTTGCATATGAAAAAAAACTAATAATGTCATTTAGCGTACTTATAAACAATATTTTTAAAATTATATTGAATACTTTTTTGTTTATATCTCATCAACACAAGTATTGTAAAGCTGAAGAGTTGTTTTGTTTTTCGTTTTCCTTCATTTTTTATTAAATTGGCATTTTTGTATGAAATAAACGTGTTTTTATTATGGATATCTGTCAGAGTCAGAAAACCGAAAGGAGATGTTTCAAAATGTATGGAGCCTGGGCCAGGTCCTTGTACAATATACTTAAAAATAGGGAAATTCATTTAAAACAGTTCTCAACTGTCCAAATACATTAAAATGGCTTGGTTTGCTGGTAAACACAAGAAATTACACTTAAAATTGCAACACACAACAAAAACCCGTAATGGTGGTAAGCTGTCATTTTGATTGAGTAATGACGTTTGACAGGAATATTTCTTAAGTGAAGTGACACTGTTGTGACAGCTGACAGGTCTCTTTCTATGATCAATGGTTTACTGTCATTGTTTTTAAGCACAGAGTAACTAAATCGGTGAGACGCCATATTGAAAGTCGATAAAAATAATGGATAAATATCAATTCACTCCCACAACAGTATACATTTAATTGAATTATCTGTATTTTTCCCGAATTCTACGGATTTTTCTCTTTTTTTTGAGCTACTGTACATAGACCTGGCCCATTTTGAAACATCTCCTTTAGTTATATAATAAATATTAATAGTTTCTTCTCCAGATGCACTTTCTGTGAACCAAGGTATCTGGAAACAGTGGATTCTATGAACAAAGTTTCCGGCAAGATGTGCTATCTATGGACAGAGATATCTGTCAACAGTGCGTCCTATGGACCGAGATATCTACGAACAATGCTTTCTATCAACAAAGTTTTCGGCGAAACGTGCTGTCTAGGAACAGAGATTTCTGTCAACAGTGCGTCCTATGGACCGAGATATCTACGAACAATGCTTTCTATCAACAAAGCTTTCGGCGAAACGTGCTGTCTGGGAACAGAGATTTCTATTAACTGTACTTTCTGTATGTAGTGGTATCGTACAAGCGTGTTTCTGTCTTAGGTTCCACACTCTACTATGGAGTGTGGAACCTAAGACAGAAACACGCTTGTACGATACCACTACATACAGAAAGTACAGTTAATAGAAATCTCTGTTCCCAGACAGCACGTTTCGCCGAAAGCTTTGTTGATAGAAAGCATTGTTCGTAGATATCTCGGTCCATAGGACGCACTGTTGACAGAAATCTCTGTTCCTAGACAGCACGTTTCGCCGAAAACTTTGTTGATAGAAAGCATTGTTCGTAGATATCTCGGTCCATAGGACGCACTGTTGACAGATATCTCTGTCCATAGATAGCACATCTTGCCGGAAACTTTGTTCATAGAATCCACTGTTTCCAGATACCTTGGTTCACAGAAAGTGCATCTGGAGAAGAAACTATTAATATTTATTATATAACTAAAGGAGATGTTTCAAAATGGGCCAGGTCTATGTACAGTAGCTCAAAAAAAAGAGAAAAATCCGTAGAATTCGGGAAAAATACAGATAATTCAATTAAATGTATACTGTTGTGGGAGTGAATTGATATTTATCCATTATTTTTATCGACTTTCAATATGGCGTCTCACCGATTTAGTTACTCTGTGCTTAAAAACAATGACAGTAAACCATTGATCATAGAAAGAGACCTGTCAGCTGTCACAACAGTGTCACTTCACTTAAGAAATATTCCTGTCAAACGTCATTACTCAATCAAAATGACAGCTTACCACCATTACGGGTTTTTGTTGTGTGTTGCAATTTTAAGTGTAATTTCTTGTGTTTACCAGCAAACCAAGCCATTTTAATGTATTTGGACAGTTGAGAACTGTTTTAAATGAATTTCCCTATTTTTAAGTATATTGTACAAGGACCTGGCCCAGGCTCCATACATTTTGAAACATCTCCTTTCGGTTTTCTGACTCTGACAGATATCCATAATAAAAACACGTTTATTTCATACAAAAATGCCAATTTAATAAAAAATGAAGGAAAACGAAAAACAAAACAACTCTTCAGCTTTACAATACTTGTGTTGATGAGATATAAACAAAAAAGTATTCAATATAATTTTAAAAATATTGTTTATAAGTACGCTAAATGACATTATTAGTTTTTTTTCATATGCAAAATTTGAGCTAATCCACCTAGAAAGGCTAATAAGTCCATCTCACTCCTTTGAGACAAGTGCTTTTGCATTCTATTTTCATAATCAATTTGTGAAGATCGACGACGCTTTGGCATGGGCTCTGACGCATTGATGCGCTCAACTTCACAGTCAGTGTATTTTACCTCTTTAGCAAATTCTTTAATAGTTTTAAACACATTCCATGTCTTACGGTTAAGAAGTGTAGTCCAGCGTTCATGCCAAGATTCCAAGACGTTTTGTGTCTTGGGAATGTCATATGTGCGATCAAACACGGACCACAAAGCAGGTGGGAATAGTGGCTTTCTATTTATTGTTAGTTTAGTACTATTGGCATTGTTTCTTACATACGTCCCAGAGACATAATATTTATCGAACCACTCCGCTAGTCCTGCGGCTTCCTCTGGTAATACTTTATCTTTAACAAGTTGAAAAGCTTCAGGTATCTCGTTGGGATCTAGGAATGCCAAAGCAAATAAATGCCTAATTTTATGCGCAAATGAAAAATCATTCCCATACTTCTTTGCTAAGCCCTCGCCCTGTACATGACGCCAAATGCTCTGCGTAAGATGGAATAAACATAGTCTTTGTTTACATTCTGGAAATTTCTGCTTAACTGCATTGATAGCTGCTATTTCAAAATCAGTTAAAATGTTCTGAGGAGCCAAATTAGTCCGAAATGTATTAGCGCTGTATCTTTTTAATAACTCCAATAAAATTATATAACATTTTTCTGTCTTATGCGATAATAATGCAAACACTAAAGGTAGAAATTTATTTGTGCCGCTTTCTGTTCCTATTGAAGCATGTATAGTATATATTTGACTGAATGGCGTTGGACATGTAGAAAACGTGCCATCCATAACCCAACATTTTGCGTTAATAAGTCGTTTGAAATTACTTTTTGTGCAAAATACGACTACACTCTCATTTTGGGTAATATATTGGCCGATTAAAAATTGCTCTTCTCCAATTTTTGAAAGATAATCCGGTATGTCGAAATTAATTGTATCAGGGATTTTCGGTTGTCCTTTATTCCTAATGCGGTGCACAATCATTCGTGCTGCTGCTTTATAAGGCAAGTGAGCAGCACTCGTACTTGGAACATCCTGGAGGCAGCGGTTTACAATTTGTGACGGAGAATCCATGGAATTTTTTGCTATATTCCTTATTTTTGATTTATATTCCATTTGTATTCGCTTTTCTGGCTCTGGCAAATGTCCATGTGCGTTGTTTTGACTGATGATCGAATGTTCATTACCAATAATTAAAGTTTTTACAGTAGCACCACAACCTTTAGCACTACTCCGCGTACATCTCCAGTAAAATGTATCACTCACTTTTTTATTTACGTGATATGAATAACCATCCAGTATTAGTACACTTGCTCCACGTTTTGATTCTACTAACTTGCAGGCACTCATTTTAAAAAATATTTTTCATAAGCGTCGCGACAATATCGAAAGCAAAACTAAATGCGTCAGAAACGTTTGTTACTTTGTAATGCGCAATAGTTTCGATCTACCCTACATTTTTTCACATTTCTGCATTAATTTTATTGTTAAACTTCTAGGTACAATACGACGCGACACAATGTGTATAATCACATAAAAATAATTATCAAATTGGTTTCCGTAAATAGATAATAATTTGTTGACATGGTTATAATTACATGAATTAATGATATGCATACTATGTAACGTAGCGGCTAACTACACTTCTTAACCGTAAGACATGGAATGTGTTTAAAAAAACTATTAAAGAATTTGCTAAAGAGGTAAAATACACTGACTGTGAAGTTGAGCGCATCAATGCGTCAGAGCCCATGCCAAAGCGTCGTCGATCTTCACAAATTGATTATGAAAACAGAATGCAAAAGCACTTGTCTCAAAGGAGTGAGATGGACTTATTAACCTTTCTAGGTGGATTAGCTCAAATTTTGCATATGAAAAAAAAACTAATAATGACATTTAGCATACTTATAAACAATATTTTTAAAATTATATTGAATACTTTTTGTTTTTAGTTTTTGTTTATATCTCATCAACACAAATATTGTAAAGCTGAAGAGTTGTGTTTTGTTTTTCGTTTTGCTTCATTTTTTATTAAATTGGCATTTTTGTATGAAATAAACGTGCTTTTATTATGGATATCTGTCAGAGTCAGAAAACCGAAATTTAGTTATATAATAAATATTAATAGTTTCTTCTCCAGATGCACTTTCTGTGAATCAAGGTATCTGGAAACAGTGGATTCTATGAACAAAGTTTCCGGCAAGATGTGCTATCTATGGACAGAGATATCTGTCAACAGTGCGTCCTATGGACCGAGATATCTACGAACAATGCTTTCTATCAACAAAGTTTTCGGCGAAACGTGCTGTCTAGGAACAGAGATTTCTGTCAACAGTGCGTCCTATGGACCGAGATATCTACGAACAATGCTTTCTATCAACAAAGCTTTCGGCGAAACGTGCTGTCTGGGAACAGAGATTTCTATTAACTGTACTTTCTGTATGTAGTGGTATCGTACAAGCGTGTTTCTGTCTTAGGTTCCACACTCCTGTACTATAGATACCAGGAAGTAGTAGTAGTCTAGTAGCAGATATAAAGAAAACACCCTTTTCTTGCTGGTACTTTTTAATCGCACAACTTTACTCTTTCACAATCCAACAACAAGTCATTTGCCCCACCCAGAAATAACGATAATATTATAACCGTTATTTCCAAGTGTTGCCAAAGTAGAATAATACATTTAGTTGTCATTTGTCATAGTGGAAATACATTTTAAAAGTTTGTTACATTAATAATTTTTACTTTGACAGTGTTGCCACAGTGGATATTATAATGCAATATTAAAATAATGCATGTTTTTTTTCAATGAAATCACGATACAGAGCTCTCTATAAAGGAGTTCGTCTACCACCACACCTATTGCACCATACCTAATTATTTCTGCCGCCAAGCACAGTTACGTTGCTATGCAAATCGGGATTTGAAGCATATACGGGCCGCAGCTGGTGTCATTGCGGCATACAGCCTGATTACAGGTCATTGGAATAGCGACGCACCTGTAAAGCTTCTGGTTTTGCAGATGTCAGTAGGTGGTGTTGACCACTTACCATCGGCAGAGCCGCCCGGTTGGTTACTTCCTAATATGCAAAGCTGTAATGTCTGTTTTTGAAGTAGCTGATGACCGCCCATTGTGTCACCCATTGTAAAATTTCTATATTTATGTCTGTAATTTATATGGTGTACATAATAAAGAGTATTCTATTCTATTCTGATGAAAGTATAAACAAACCATGATCAGTTTCGATTCCTACGATCTCCGACTACGATCACTCACTAAAGGGAACTAGCACCACATTCTTCTGTATTTAGAAGGTTTCAACTTTATATCTCACTACTTTTTGCAACAATTATTGCTTGAATAACATTATTAAAATTGACAAAAATTTATTTTATAAAATTAACCTACAATTGTCAAATGAAATACATTTTAAATTACGAGATCGATAAGATAATTTTGAATTTCGGGTTTAAGTTTTCATATAATCAAATCGAAGCACTCAATTTGTCAGTGGCACTACAAATTGGCATCCACAGGTACGTTTTCTGATCCATTTGTTTACATTTTCATCAGAAACTTTTTGAATAGACTATAATCAATTTTAGTCATTATTATTAATGACCGAAAACGAATGTGCATAAGCAAATGAATGTGTCGGACACGATTTATCGTGACTGAAAAAGACCCAAATATGCAATTTAATATGACGCCTAATGATTTATGTTGGTATAGATAAAATGAGATATCTACTACTTGATAGCTGATTGCTGAATAGGTGTTATAGCAAAAGCTTAATTATGTTTTTGGGTGAGCAGTGGTGGCCCAGCGGTAACAGCCGCGACTTACGAGTTGTACTGTAGGTCGTAGGTTCGAACCCAGACAGGCGTTCTACTTTGTGTAAATTATTTCATCACTGCTCTCTAAACGGTGAAGGAAAACACCGTGAGGAAACCGGCATGTCCTAGAACCAAAAATTCGAAGACATGTGACATCTACCAATCCGCACCTCTCACCGAGAGAAGGCCTGTGTCCCAGCAGTGGGAACATTATAGGCTGACTAGTTTCTGCCCGCGACTTTGTCCGCGTAAAATTTCACCCTCTTAGGGGTGGAATTTCGAAAAACCTTAGTGGATACTTACTCTTCACAAAGAACACACCCTCCAAATTTCATGTCTGTAGTCTAGGACCAGCGGTTTAGGCTGTGCGTTGATATATCAGTCAGTCAGGACTTTGAATTTTATATATATAGGTAGATAGATTATGCTAAGTTTTTGGGTAATGTTACCACGCCCTTTCTATGTTGGAGGAATGGTAATGGAAGTTATACAGACCTATGTCGGGATCAGGGTCTTGGTAGTAAAACGCAGACAAACTCAGGTTTTAAAATCCGTTCAATCTCAGAAGATCCATTGGCCAGATCCATGATGGATCTAGTGACGATTGTTTTCTCATTGGATCGTTCAAGATGTGGATGTACTGAGTTTTTTTTTTTTCAAAAGACCCTTGTGCCAGACCCATGATGGATCTTATTCAACCTACGTGATGAGTCTTTTTGATATGAGAAAATATGAGTAATAAATTAATATATCTGACATATTGACATAGTTATTACCTTCTCTCATTGAATACAGGATGGCAGGGACAATGACGCGCAACGTGTTACCATGGATTCAGTATATGATTCTGAACGAATGACGATAACCGATGAAAAATAAAATTTCTACGTCGGGAATCATGTGACGACTTCATGGTTGCAGATTTATTCCGGTCTGATACCCTGAGCCCACCCTCCATCCCCCCCCTCCTCCATCCCCTGCTAGTTCGTCTTTGTCCCTGTCATCCTGTATAAGTATTATGGTTATTTATTACCTTTTACTAATGCAATCCAGCATTTAATGCCTGCGCCCTAATTGCGTAACACTGAATCATTTTGAAAGATATTGCTAATCCATTGCTTCATATTTTCGAAAAATGTGTCTACTCAACAACGTAAATAACGCAATGAATGTTTTTGAACTGTCAAAATGAAAGCCATTCCTACTGTTAGTGTGTTACGGAATTACCCCGCTTCTTTACTCACGGCATACAGCAAATTGAAGCAACAATAAGAGATGCACCGTCTTTCTAAACAGTGTTCAGACGATTCTAAGTAATTTTTTGTTTAAATTTCATTGTATGCAACAGGCAAGAAACTTGCTTCTTTTAATCTCAAATCATCACAGATTATTTTAAAACTACACCTAAAAATACTAACCGTTCTGCTGCCAAGGGTTTGCTAGATTACAATAAATCATAAGTAGCCACTCGTGCAGCTTATTTGAATGCACATCTAATCATTTAAGTACTAGTCTTCTGTCAAGCTCTGACGAACAATGTCTTTCTTTACATAAACTGTGGTTAAAGGTACTGTTAGCCACATGCAATTAAACTACAAAATGACTTCTTCAACAACCTAGAAAATGACGCCGAGCAAACGTTCATAAACTTATAATGCGTTTACAGCCCGAATCACAAATTACTTTATATGTAGTTTACCAGAAAACAATGGTTCGACTAAACTAATATTATAAAGAGAAATGGTTTGATTTTTCGTATGTTTGTATGTTAGTCTGTTACGCTTTCATGCTAAAACCGCTGAACGGATTGGGATGAAATTTGGCACATGGGTAGACCATGACCTGGATTAGGTCATTTTATGCCGATATTCCCAAGGGGTCGAGACTTATGCGGGTAAAACCGCGGGGCGCAGCTAGTGACTGATAACATTAATAATATAGGGTTTAAGCATAGAAACATATATCTACGGGTTTAAGGCTTTTTCGGAACAATAGAGACTGTACATCGCCAGATTCTCATTTAAATCATTTCGGACACAGAAAACATGAAACATTAATTTACTACCAGCCTACCTACATTATCTTACTGCAACGCAAGGGAAATGATCATTGATCGCTTGTTGACTGCATGTTGACAATGAATGCCGTTGAATGTTTTTCGATTCCATCAGACTTCACTCAGTCAGTCAGAGACTTCAGTCAGTGGTGTTCATGATTATCTTAGAGGGAGGATACATCATCTCTTTGCTCTCATCTCGATGTATCAACAGATTTTTCTTCAACACCTACGTCTCTTACTTTCCGCCGCTACTAACCAGAATTTCTATATTGTCTGCTATCCAGAATTTCTATGTGTTTTCTTGGTCTTCCTCATTTCCAACTCTATCCATTTGCATAACTCATATCCGCAGTAACATTCAGATTTCAACTGCATGCAATACTTTTATTAATAATCCTTTTGTGGTCCAGCAATACAGAATACCTTATGATATCAAAAAGTCTATTTCGATCACCACGACCTTTAGCATTAATTTGATAGTACCCCATTTCCTTTCAAAAGATTCAAGTCTAAAGTTCCCATACATGACCAACGGATGCTAGATTATCCGCAATTAGGCTGTGACACGTAACCCCAGTGGTCGACTCGACGATAGTGGAGACAAAATTTTAATGAGCACAAAACGAGCGAGCGTGCGTGTAATCACACAGTGGGCTATGTGACTGTCCCACGAACGTGGAAGCATTTGTCGAGGTATTTCCTTGTGTTACAAATCATAGTGATGTCGTGAAAAAAATTAAGGTCGCTATGAAAATGTTGTGACGTGCTTTTGTTTTTTATTGGTACCTAGACCTAGGTAAGAGATGAGATAACACTAGGTGTCAGTGAAGAGTAGGTTTTCCATTTTTTGTTGAAAACGTAGTTTCGTCTTGGTGTTGAATGTTGTTTGCTGTTGGGAGTGCTGTGACGTGTTCGCGGACGAATGGAAGACGATCATGTCAGTATGTCTGATTGTCTGGAGTTCTGTTAGATGGGTGTATGAATTTTGTGTTTTTTTTTTTGTAATTGGCGGATTGCCGTTTTCTAAAAGTAATTATTATTTTTATTTGTAGTATAATTTATTCGGAATCTCTATGTGTATTTGATAACTCTGATGGATGACTATAACTATACTATAACTTTGATAATCTTCTGATGGATGAAACGTCAACTTAATTTTGAAACATTTACTACGGATTCCCAAACTGGCAAGCCTACCATGGAGGCTCAAATATTAAAACAACATTAATATGAACAAGAAAGATTTAGTTTTAAAAATAAAACTAGGTGATTGTAGATTACTGAGAAACAGGTTGTTGCTAGGGGGAGTCATATATAGCTTATCTCAATTTATCACTCTTAATATTGTAAATTACCTTCTTCCCAATCCGTATTTTTTTATCAATAGGTACTTACTTGGCTTTGGTTACTTTTATCAAAAGAACATTAGGACAACAATTTATAGATCCTACAAAACTCAAATACTATTTAAACCAACCAGCGAGGTAATTGCGTAACACACTATTATTAGCAATGGCTTTTGACAGTTCAACAACATTCATTGCGTTGTTGAGCAGACAAATTTTTCGAACATATGAAGCAATGGATAAGCAATATCCTTCAAAATGATTCAGATTGAGATTGATAGTGTGTTATGCAATTAGGGTGCTGTATACCAACTAACTCATCAGATTAAAGCCCTCTTCCTCTCACCTTCTCCGCTATGCCCGACAGGGTCCGTAAAGATCATGTCTTCGTAAAAACCTACCACCTGAAATTGTGATACCTAAATTTAGACTAACTAAAACTAGCAAGTCATTTCTTGTAAACAGCATCCGTTTTTATAACAAGTTGCCAAAGTCGGTTACAGAACTTAGCGATGGAAAGTTCAAAACCCTCATCAAACGAGTCCTTATCAAAAAAGCATATTATAAGATTAAAGACTACGTTGAAGACAAGGTAGTTTGGCAATAATTCCTTCTGCACATGTGGCTTCCCTGGCACCTCTTTGACGGCATAAGTTCTACGTAAATGTCTATTAACTGCTCTCAAATTACGATGTTTATTTTTTATTTATTTGTACAGACGCCAGCACATCAACCTACACCTAACTGTCAAATTTTCCCAATCAACATTGAACCTTATACTTTAGCGATAAAGTTGAAAATCTATTACAGAAATCTGACAGATTGTAGTAGGTTGATGTGCTGGCGTCTGTACATACTTCTATGACATAATCTTTTTATTATTTGACATTATATACAGACAATTTTATTTTTTCACCTCTTTCTTAGTTGAAATGGCAATCATATCTCTTGGTTTTAGTAGATTTTTATATTTTGTTTATCCTTTTGATACATCCTTATTTTGTAAATGTGAGGACTTTGTAAGCCTTGTAGACTAGATCTGTAGACCATTTTTTTATTTTATCAAGTACCTGGTACTTGTTGACAGGCCTACGCTGTCCTCCCATACCTACTGTAACTCGAAAACATTGTAAAAGCCAATTATTTTTAAAAGAGTAACCATGGAGTTTCTTGCCGGTTCTTCTCCATAGGAAACGACCAATTGGAACCGTGCACCTAGCTTCTGACGTTTCATAAGTGCCCATGTTGGTTTATGTGAAATAAAAATATTTTGATTTGATTTGATTTGACCTAAGTTCACACTGTAGAATATAAATAAATATTGAGTATTGCATTATATCATGCAATTTATAATATCGCCAATTCGATGTATTGGCGGTATTATAAATTACATTTGCCTAGGCAACGAAAGATAGTGTGAAGTTAACTTTGCATATCTTACTGCGTGTAAGATGATAATATTATGATTAAATAACGTATGATTTGCATTGAAATCGTAATGTACTTTGAGCAATAATAATATAATATAGCCATGGAACCAATTTACGCTAATAACATGAAGGAATTTTCCGCAAATATATATAAAATTAGTTGAATTATTCCTATCATTGTTGGTACATTATGATAATACAAACTGCATTCAATATGTTGAATGATTTTATCTATGTAACATTTCTAATCAAATATTTACTTCACAATTGAATGTTTAAAAAAATGATTTTATTGACTATGGTTCTGGTCAATTTAAAAATGGGGAGGAGTTTTTCGACGCCATATTTTAGTTCATGAATAGTTTTAGTTGAGTTTAGATATGATTAATTGTTATTTTTTTTTCTATTATTTAAGTAGTTTGTTGGTTTAGTATAAAACAAAGATATGAAAACCATTTAAAAAAGAAAATGTTTTATAAATGACTTACTTTTTTTTTTGTGGATGGGAAATCATCAAATGACCCCTCCCGCTCGGGTGGAGCGGAAGGGAGTGTCAGACTCTTACTGACTAAAACTCACCCGTGTTCTTTCCTTAGCCCTTTACGTTCCGGGGCAGCGGTAACCCTTTCGGACAATCCCGCTACCCCGGCAGATAAAATGACTTACTTGATAAAAAGTTGAGATGGATGGCTCAACTTCTAACAATTTTTTCCTTTATTTTATTAATATTAAGCTAAAGAAGCATTTTGCCAAAATTTCTAAGTTCAAGAGCCTTTACTTTTATTATTTCCTTTATTTCATTATTTACATATAAATTATATTTTTAAATATTAGCATATAAAAACATTTAAAAAAATAAAAAATAGTAGCCCACCGGTATCGGGAACAGGGTCCAAGCTACCGGCGGTCAGGGCTCCAGAGAGAGGAACCTCCTAACAATGCGGACCGTGTCCAGAAGTACCGCTTTCTGAATCAAGCCCTTGATCCAGCTGCCCAACGAGAGCCTCCTTAGGTGTTGGTCGAGGCTCTTGGCTATTAACCCATTATTTTTATTATTATTATGTGTTATACGTTTATCATCTATTTCTGTGATTGCTGGTCAACCTATAATTGGCGGCTGTGTAAGTCCGAGGTAACTGTTACCTATAGTTATAACTTAAGATACTTTATTGTACACAGAAGCGGTTGGTGTACCTTTATAAATAAACAAATAAACATAAAATGGCCAACCATTCAAGCTATGCACTACATAACAAAAAAAACAAAACCTGCACAAAAACAACGTTCCAAACACATCGAACACGTATCGTACACGGAATTCAACACACGAACAAAGGCACTTAAAGCACAACGTCATAAAGCCTGCCTTTTGTTCCGGCGAACAAGTGCAACGTTTGAAAATGCAACCTAAACCTGCTTTCCCGTTTCCCGATTGCATTTCAACCCATGAATTTTCCATGAGGTCGTACCTCCCCGATTCCCGTTCGTTTGGCAACGTAACTAGTGGGAATTGGTATTCGCTTGTTGCGTACAATATATATGAGATTTTGTCCACCATTTTTTTCGCTCCGCACCACTGTCCGGTGTAATTGAGAAATGTTTACTCTCGGTGCACATTGGCGGTCCTGCAGTGGACCGGGTAATTGCATATTTATGATCGCAGCGCAAATTGATTTGCAAAAAATTGCCGAAAAATGTAAGCTTTTTATTTTTTCGATCCAGTAGTTACATTTGGTATGCAGATGGCGGGAACATTTCAATCAGTAAATAATGGATGCTGTTAAATTTTTTCGTTGTCTACTCAAATTTTTGGTGCACAGTGTGTTAAAATGGTGGAGGCGTGGACAAATGCGAGTGTAGGAGTGATGGAGCGACTCCATGTAATCCCTCGTGACGGCTGCGTCCAATTAGGCGTCAGGCATTCGTCTTCCCGTCCTTACTTTTTCACTTCCCTCACTTGGGGGCGGATTTGTAGGAAAATATGAGCGAGAATTTGTCTCACTTTAAGTGAAAGCGGCGCTCTGAAGTGTTGTGTATGGCAGTATGTATTTACATACATCTTGAAAGTACTTTTTGCTCTCAGAATATGTAAGGAAACACACTAGGTAAATTGTACACTAATCTTAGGCACTAGGGTATAGAGTATGCTAAGCAGTGGATTTCAATAAGCCGGACGATGTAAAATAATAGGTACCTATCTACGTCACACCAATTAAAGGCTACCGCAGACAGGTGCGACGCGTCTCTAGTGGAACGATTTCTATGAAAAGTTCATGGAAATTGTTTTACCAGAATCGCGTCGCACCGTCGCGTCGCGTCTGTCTGCGAGAGCCTTAAACTAATATCCATCATAATTTCCATTTCTCAATATTATGCTAGGCTAGGTTTGACGCTTGACCTTTTCAACCCAACTGATTGGCCGGCTATTAGCCGGGCTTAAATATTCAAATATTAGTAAACCTTTGAAATACCTTTTCACTTAACATCTGTAACAAAACTGTAGGTTTCAATAAAACCAGCATAAATAAATGTGATTCATGGTGAGTGCTGCCCGGGCGCGCGCAGGGTTGGGTTGCACGGTAATATCATAAAGGGTTCCCCCCAGACGGTTAAACCCTTCAATGTTAATTTGTTTGTTAATTTTTCTCTGCCTTTATAACAGACGTAATTAGGGTTTTCGTTTTAAAATTAAGGGGTATGATTTTTTATTGTTTTGTCTTGATGAGGAAAATTATCGTGGAAATCTTTATCGCTGTGAAAAATGTTTTTTTACATTCCTTTAAATATTTATTCGTTCAGAAATAGGAGGAAGCTTGCTTGGGCGTTTTTAAAAACTCGACTAAGACACAGTTAGTTTACATTTCTCTCTCAGTAAAATGAAACTGTTTTCTTGGATGCTGCCGCCATTGTTGCAGCGTGTTTACAGCTAGTATGTGTAGGTAGTATCTACATAACATTGGATGTATATAGATATGTATATTTTTGTAATGGGTATCTGGTAAAACAGTAAAAGGGGCAACTGTGGACAGCCACTTGTACAGACGCTAGCACATCAGGCTACCCGAAACTGTCAAATTTTCCCAATCAACTTTGAACCTTACACTGTAGCGATAAAGTTGAAAATCTATTAAAGAAATTTGACAGATTGTAGTAGCTTGATGTGAAAGCTGTCGTCTGTACTAGGTTTAACAACAACAAGAAGCAAGATTATTTTCGAGTAAAACAACAGTCCGTCTAGTAATTCACTTAGCTTGTATCACACTCAATACTCCATCACGCAGTGAATGAAGGTGATGTTCCTTTTCTGTATGTGAAGATATATTAATTTTACTGCGACCCTAGGACAAGCCATCTAGCCAAATACTATTGCCACGGTTTAATTTTATAAAAACTGTAGTATGAACCTATTAGTAATTTGGAAAAAAGGTTGGTCATCAAGCTTGAAAGTAGCATGAATAGCTTTTCCCCTAGAAAGCTGGATATCAAAATCCTAACTAATATTATAAATTCGAAAGTGACTTTATGTGTTTGTTACGCTTTAACGCTAAACGGCTGAACAGATATCGATGAAATCTGGCACACAGATAGACCATGACCTAATGGACTATGGCTATGGGGTAATTGCGTAACACACTAACAGTAGCAATGGCTTTCATTTTGACAGTTCAACAACATTCATTGCGTTATTTACGTTGGCGAACAGACAAATTTTTCGAACATATGAAGCAATGGATTAGCAATATCCGTCAAAATGATTCAGATGTGATTGATAGTGTGTTACGCAATTAGGGTGCTGGGCAAGGTTTATTTATTACATAGATCAATGAAACTGCAGTAAAATAATACAGGCTGATATCATTCGCACAAAATTGTATCCTTTAAGCCATGCATTGCATTATTGATTAAAGTGACAGTTGACACACCAATGCAATAGCAATTTGTACTGCGTAGGAGTTGACAGCTATAATAACTTAGAGTTTATTGAAATAAGATGTCATAACTACTATACTGACAGTTAAAACGTGATGAAATTATACTAATATCTAGATTTTATTTCAATGCTTAGTGTATTGTCACTTAGGGTGCAATAAAATTGGTTATGAATCATCATTGGTTATGATTCAACCATACATAAACTCTATTTATCTGTAGTTGCTAATAGTATAATTACAAGTTTTATTCGTTTATGTGGGTAATGATAATGTAAATTACAAAAACAGATTTCAGTTTTCTGTAAATATATTAGAGAAATTATCGTTTTATCACACTAATATTATAAAGGCGAAAGTTTGTGAGTTTGTGTGTGTGTGTTTATATGTTTTTTACTTCTTCACGCTCAAACGGATGGACCAATTTTGATAAAATTTTGTATGGAGGTAGCTGACACCCTGGATTAACATATAAGCTACTTTTTATCCCGATATTCTCACGGGATCGACACTTATGCGGGTCAAACCGCGGGGCGCAGCTAGTTTAGATATAAAACCTCTACAAGTGAACGATGTGTCTAATATTCTTTGAGACAATAACAAACCATAACATTACGCTTGTATACCTCGCAGGGTCAGGTAGTGATGTACCTATAGACTATAGTACACCCTCATTTTGCGTCAATATTTATCTTAAACCTTAATTGAATTGTTATGATCGGATACATTAATCACTAGCTTCCGCCCGCGACTTCGTCCACGTGAAATGTTGTTGTTCCCTCGACCCACCCCGTCGCATCGCATCGCCTGCTTTTGCCTGTTTTCGCTTAGCGTTCTTTATTTATTTTTATTATTTATGTAAAATACATAGGGATATGACATAATTATAATTTGAGAACAAAGGTACCTACTGCTGTTCTTTCTGACTTTTCTTCGTTTTGCTCCGCTCCTAAGGGACCATAGAAATGTAATCGCGATGTTAAATATAGCCTATAGCCTTCCCCAAGAATTGAGCTAGGTATATGTACCTATGCAAAAAGATTTTTCAAATCCGACTATATGTTCCAGAGATTAACGCCTTCAAACAATCAAACCAACAAACTCTTTAAATGAAAAAACAGACAGCAAAATAAAAACAAAAAGCAAACCTAGAAAATCACAATCAAAATAATAGGTAAACATTATGACACGAGCATAGATAAAAAATAAAGTAAAGCTAGGTGCACATTTTTACCCAAACGCTATAAATGTACACCCACCTCAAAACGTCCTTATTCTGCAACTCTCACGTAACACAAACCACGCCATTTCGGGCGCACGCATGAATCATACCACCCTTAACCGGATTACGACCCGCGGAATCTTGTTACCGCACCCTTTTCCACCCTGATACCAACGGACGGGAAATTCGTTTTACTATGTAGCTAATCGTTTTTATATAGTTCTGTGGCGGCTGTGGGTCATGTTGTTAGGTTGTGCTGAATATTGAAGGCGGGTTTAAGATGGATGGGTTGTTTTAATGGTATTGGCAGTGTTTAAGATATTTGTATAGTAACTAGCTTAATTTTTGGCGCTGATCGTGGTAGAAATTCTGTGATAAATATTAGTTAAAGAAAACTAATATTATAACGTCTTTTAAAGTTTCGTAGCAAAGCGCTGCGAGATGCCTGCTACGTGTTTTAAAAATCTCTACGCCCCAGAACTTTTGGGGTATTTTATAATTTACCACACAACAGTAACACTATTTGTTTAGTATTTAGTTATTGTGCCAAGATATAATGACTAAAACATCAAATAAAAAGTTTAACAAAACCTATTTAAATGCGTTCTAAAAGTCAAAACGTAAGCATAAGTACTTCGTGCACTGGGAAATGAACAAACCGAAAGCCTTACCTTTAAACTTAAATTGCAGGGGGAACAAAAGTCACTAACAATCTTAAACTACGACCAAGTTACTCCCCAGCAATTGCTACATAATTTGCGGTCACGTGAGGCGGCCATTACGCTGTCGACCGACCAATGAGAGCGCGCCGTTTAATACGTTTCCATATTTGAAAAGAATTTATGAATGTATTTTTAATTCAGAATAGGGCAGTAGTGATATAGTCCTTAGTGCAATGAATTTATTGCGATGTGTATACAATGTATGTTGCGAGGTGTTTAAATGCACAAAAAAGTGTTAAAACCTTGACAGGCCTGAATTTAATGGCCAATTAATTAAAGGTCAGTAAAAGGTATTATATATGTGTAGAAAAGAAAGCGTTGATAAACTGATATAAATGGATACTAATGCGTTATATGATGTCCCAATACTTTATTATTCGCGCTCATGTCTGTATTTTTTTGTATAAATAATTTAACAGCAACCAATTTCAACTAATGCTCGGAATTAAACTTGTTTTTTTTATCATAAATGCCCAGCTTATTTACGGTCTAGTAAATAGACAGACAGATAGATTGCTACAAAATTATAGAAGTAAATGGACATAAATACGCTATTACGTTGATTGTACCATAATATGGATATGACATTGAAAACAATATAGTTATAAACAACATTATTTCATCTCACGGATCATTTAATGCAAATCGATCTATTACGGAAAACACCGGCTATTACCGACCGCCCGACCAATAGCAACGCGCCATTTAAAAAGTAATTTATTGAGTTTCGAATTTTTAAAACGTGATTACGCCCGCCATCTTGGATGTAATTTTCAAAAGAGAACGTGCAACAGCTACTTTGAAACGATTTGTAACGATTACCGCTTCCTTTTTTTAAAGTAATAAAGCTTGCGGTTTGCGTATGGCCAATCTTTTAAGGTGTGTGTTACATGAATGATTATGAACATGTAATTTTCTTTGATTATCCGATGTAATCAAAACTTCATAGACCTATGAATGCGTATTTTAATGAGATTATTATTTATTCATAACATTTTTTTTTTTCATAATTCTCGATCTGTATTGTTCATAAGGATTAAATCGTGATTTCAATTACTAAGATAAGATGTAAATGTACGCTAAGAGTCGTAATCGGTGTAATTGCTTGATGGATTCAGTCTGATATAAACGTTACGTAGCAGAATTTGAATAGAACCTATTACGGAGGCAGTTTAACCTAGTTCTTGAGGTTTTGTTTTTAATAAACATTGAGTCATAAAACGAACAATGAATGGGGTAATAATACGCTTCTTAAATTACTTTTCATTCATTTGATTTTTATTGTTTCATTAAAAAACTATTCATGGCTTCGTATTCTCTTTATTTTAGATTTTGATTGTTTTTTTTTGCTGGATATAATCCTCTGCAATTTTCAGGTATATGGTCCCTAATAGAATAAAAAAGGTACTTGTCATAATAAAATAGTTTTTGTGAAAGAAATTCAGTGTGATTCAAGATAAGCAAGGCATTTTTCAGGGGCTTTCATACTAGATCACACCTTAAAAATTCCAACATTCTTTTGCACTTTGTTTTTCAGCCCATACTGTCCCACAGCTGGGCAAACGCCTCCCTCACGTCCTTCCAGGAACTCTTTCCCTCGCCACCTCCTTTTGCCAAATAACTAACAATTTTCAAACCTCTCTTTTCAGCATCATTCCCAATCACGAGGCGGATTGGTCACCCCTACCAAAACCGAACACCTCCGAAGCGGAAGAAGCCCCGAACATCCTTCACTCGGTTGCAAATCGCCGAGCTGGAGAAACGGTTCCACAAGCAGAAGTACCTGGCGTCTGCTGAGAGGGCAAGCCTGGCGAAGACCTTGAAGATGACTGACGCACAGGTCAAGACGTGGTTCCAGAATAGACGGACGAAGTGGAGGTGAGCTGATGCTCTTTTGTTTAATCATAATCTTTAATAGACGAGTACTGTGATGCTCTTTTGTTTGAAGAGAACGCAGTTATTAATCAGCCTATAATGTTCGCACTGCTGGGACACAAGCCTCCTCTCGGTGAGACAGAGTAGGCCGTAAACAACCACGGGGGCCAGAGCGGGTTGGTAGATGTAACATGTCTTCGAACTTTTGGTTTTAGGACATGCCGGTTTCCTCACGATGTTTTCCTTCATCGTTGTAAGAGCAGTGGTGATAAATTTACACAAAGTAAAGCATAATGTCAGGATTTGAACCTTTCGACTTACAACTCGTAAGTCGCGGCCATTCTCACTGGACCACCACTGCTCTTAAAACAGAGCTGAGAGCAATCATAACAGTGTCAGGCTAAACTATCTACAAATATAGACATTTTATCCAGATGAACCTTACAAGAAGGGTATGGTTTATTGTCTTAAAATGGTTTTATCCTGCCATGCAATATCAAGGTATTTCTTTTGGCCATTCACCAACCAGTCAGCCATTTTTGTCTCGATCTGCCAAACATACCTACCTAATTTCAACTGATTTCCTAGACAAACTTTGCGGTAGTTTTAGACTTGCTACAAATAATAACCGCAGTGCCGGTGAACCTGTCCAGCCTAGTCCTGGAGAAGTATAAATAGCTTTTACGTTCTTCCGTTGTTTTCTTCTCATCATCATCATGAGCAGTAGCAGCAGTCCGCTGCTGGACATAGGCCTCTCCTATTGCACGCCATTCAACTCGATTTTCGGAAACTCTCATCCAGCTGCTTCCAGCAATCCTGCATCATCCTGTTTTCTTCTAAAGTGGTATATTCAAGTATGATACTTGATTGAAGCGCTGTGCTACTTCAGGCTGAACAAGACAGTCATAATACTCATAATGATAAATCTGAACTATGAATTTAATTAAAACAAATCTATTTAAAATAAATAAGTAGGTGCAATCTTTATTATCAAAATAAGTTGTAGTTACATAAGTTTCATTTTACTTGTCGATACACCCAATACATTGCACTCAATTCTAGACATTTACATGAAAATAGCTTCATTTTCCCCAAAGTACATGTTCTCAACATTTACTCAGACGATTTTGTTGATAACAAAATACATATACACTCGATTACGATATTCCTCTACACTTAAAATACTTGTAATTATTTTAGTGGAGGCGTCAACATTCTTAGCTTGCTTGTCCTCATTAAGATAACCAGAGACAAGTTTCTAACGTCCAAATAACTTGACCCCTGGTTTCCTACATGCCTTTAACAGTTGAGGGTCTTCAAAAACTGGTGTTTACTTGCACCCTAATAGTGTTGGATAGTAAATTGTGAAGTAGAAGAGTATGAGACGGTCAGTTGAGTATTTGTTTTAATTACAAATCGTAAAATTGAATGGCATGTTTTACGTCAAATTTTACTTTGTAATAACGTGTTGGAGACATAAAAGGAAGTGTTTCATGAAGGCAAATTGGCATGCAGTAAAATTTTACTTAGCGTTATTTATTTTTTATGATTAAATTTTGCGAATAATGAAGATAGAAGATAGACGAATAGGTACTGTAAATTAAATAATTAGATACCTACACACAACTGCATTTCAATCACTCGAAAGATACTGTTACTGTTCGCCTGCATCATCCCACTGCTGGGCAAAGGCATTTCCCTACGACTTCCAGCTCTTTAGATCCAGGGCTAAATTGGACCACTCGTCGTTTGTTTTGTCCAGTTCGTCTCGCCGTCTTCTACGGGGTGTGCCGCGACGCCTTCTAACTGTGTCAGGGCTGTCAAATTTTCTCAATCAACTTTGAACCTTATACTTTAGCCATAAAGTTGAAAATCTATTAAATAAATTTGACAGATTGTAGTAGCTTGATGTGCTGGCGTCTGTACAATTGCTTTTTGTCTGTCATACAATATTCTGAACCTCACTGCATTGAAATTTTACGTCAGTTATTAAAAAAAAAAAATGCTCTTCCATAAATTTTGACCGCGTACGTCTAGGTCTGCAATTTTCTATGGAACTGCAGATTTTTATTTTAATAACCGACGAAAAATGTCTACGTTGGTTTTTATAATCATATTATGTAGAATTCGTAGTTTCAGTTTATTTCAGCATGCAGTCAATAATAAATAAAACAGTTATAGGTACATAATTTTCTATAGAAAATACATTTAAAGCATTGCAAGGTTTGGATACAATCACGGATATCAAACAATACAAAGTGTACCACTTTATATCTCCAATAACCTACAGCATATTGACCTTCATTTAATACAGTCTATCTGGTGACAAGTAGGAAACAAGTCTCTAACGATAATTTTAATCAATTCCCATGCCGTCTTTTATATTGAAATCAACGATAAACATAAATTAATTAAGACCATTCAATCAATAGAACTACACGTGTTTTATAAATGCTTTTACAGCTAAAAGCATTTATAAAACACGTGTAGTTCAACAGTGTCATTTTATTTATGGCGACATTAGTTTGACCATAAACTTCGAAATCATCTTTTACCATAGATAATGTTGAGATTCTTGTTTGAATATTGACCGATTGAAGCTCAATTTAAATATAGAGTTGTATGTACAGACGCCAGCACATCAAGCTACTACAATCTGACAAATTTCTTTAATAGATTTTCAACTTAATTGCTAAAGCATAAGTTTCAAAGTTGATTGGGGGCACGACCCCAGAGTCCTGGCTTCTACTGATAGTTTCCAAATGAAAAACCCAGTAACACGTTGCTCGACCAGCGGGGTAATTGCATAACACACGTTAGTGTGTCCCCAATTACCCTGCTGGGGTAAACTGTCAAAATGAACACACATTGAAGCTCAATTTAAATATATAGAGTTCTATGTACAGACGACAGCAAATCTGTAAATTTTTTAAAATAGATTTTCAACTTTATCGCTAAAGTATAAGGTTCAAAGTTGATTGGAAAAATTTTACAGTTTCGGGTAGCTTGATGTGCTGGCGTCTGTACAAAAAGTGGCTTTCAGTAACTCTTGTATTTTCTTGTGAAATTAAACCATTGAGACTTATTCTGAAGTAATACTTAGTTCCAATAGTTTTATTTTAATAGACAAATTACAGATAACCCGTTGTGTTTCTCGTAATAAAATGTTAGGTAAAGCATTGAAGCATGATATTATTCCTACCACAAACATAAACACTAATAATATCTTTGTGCTCGAATGTAGTCCAGAAAGTAAATTCATGTTTGACCACAATAAACCTAATACCGCAGTCAATGTAAAGAAAATGAGCAATTATTTTTGAGATACAAATTAATGTTGTCTGATAAAATTTCATCTAAGTATGAATCATGTTACTCGTAGTAGGATTTGTAGGTCCATCTTCCGTTCAATATTTATAAAAAGCAACTTGTTACTAATTACACTTTAATTAGATTTAATAAAGCTAAAAATAACAAAATTTAATCCTAACTTAACTAAAACTATACAGAAACTAAAATATAGCGTCGAAAAATTCATCCGCATCGCTGTCGACTGGTAATGTACCTACCCAAGAGACTGGCGGCATTACCACGTTGTATGGAAATGCTTAGCCTTTGGCCAAGGTAAAAGCCAGCCCTTGGGTCACGGGAAGTGTCAACCAGCCGTTTCGAAATTTCCTTAAAAATACCATGAGCACTCGGACCCCACGGCCCGAGGGTTTGAACCCCAAACGGCTCAATAATATAATTCAACTTGTTACTATTTCGTTGAACGTCGCAGATTAAATTCGTTATTTTATTTCATTTGCTTTAATTTATACCACTTCCGTGTTTTCTATCGTTAATTTAATAAAACCAGATAAAATAGTTGTCATTTATTATTTAAAAAACGCAAAGAAACATTTTTATGACTTGGCAGTATGAAGTAGGTACCCAAGTCGAATGACACAATCATGTTGAAAATAAAAAAAAAAAACTTAATAAGTTTTGTGACGGGAATTAGCTATAATTCTCTTCTTCAATTTTGCAACATTTTTGAACAGTGAAATTACTGTTATATACTTTAAGTATGCCTGTTTCATTTTCTCGCAATCGAAGTGAAAAGCAGAGTGTTTAACTCGGGCATAAACGAGCCATTTTACCACTCGACTTAACTATCCACCCTCGCCTCTTATTTGAACTCTCAGTGAGTATAAAGCAAAAATCTTACTTTTATAAAATAGTCCTGTGCTTCATTTTTTTTTTTCAGGAAATATATACGTTCCTATCAGCCCATAACTTAACCCTAACCCAGTTTAAAAATATATTGAGAGCCTCATAATAAATCGAACGTAATTTATCCTAATCTTTTAAATGAGTCTTTTATTTCAAATGTCCGCTCGGAAACACGGTAAAGTGCGGCTGAACCCAAAATTCCTTTGCCCAGTTTACATCGTATTTATATGTTGGTATTTTAAAACGATATCGTTTCTTTGTGGTATTGTTTCAAATATTTTAGAATACTTAATTCCTTTTTTGAATTTGAGAGTAACATTAAATAAGATTGATTTGAATACATGTCATACTTAGCGATTGGAAAATGTTTTAAACACGTTTTAAAATGTAATTTATTGAAAAAGACCAGAAAGGATCATGTAACTAAAAAGCTTTTTCATTTAAATTCAGCCCCAAAACTAGTTTATAGAATCTTTTGATTAATTCTGTAAAGCGGACGCTATAAATTACTTAAAACGAAGCTCTTTAAACTTTATCATTATTTATGTTTAAAGTCGCTTTTTACGAAATCCGTCGGTTACTTACTCCGTCAAAAACATTAGGCGGTAAATTAATCAAGTAAACTGGAAACAAATCCTATCATCATTGGTCCTAGCCACGTCGCCCCTCGTTAGCAGATAACCCGACTTTTAATAATACACAACAGGACAAAAACAAGGAGCTAGAGATAAGAGACCATTAACTTAGCCGGTTAATACAAAGAGACGTCGGCTAAATCGACCGAATCGGAATACTAATGCCCTTTGTACGACAGATTTCAAAATAGGAACGGATTAATCTGTTCTTTTTAGGCGCCATCTTCAGCTGATGTGTTCGAAGTTCGAACTGCCTCAAAAAATGAGAAACCCAAGAAGTTCTAATAATTAAACCTCATAAAAGTTCTAATATAATATAACTTCGGTCGCTTTTGGCACGCAGATAATATTTTTAGCCACTGCTGATAGGGATTTCGGCTAAGCACCTTGCAACTTTGCGAGCACGCGAGCAAAAGCTATAGGTAAGCTTACTAAAGAAAATACTTAGGACACTTCACTGATAGTGGCTTATTTATTACTTTTGAATATTTACCAGTAACTACATGAAACCTTTTAATTCTTCGGTCGGTTCGGTCCTTCGGTGTATAAATAGCTCCATCCACGAAGACGCGCCCCACTATTCTTCCTAATCGCTTACAGTACAAGTGTGCAACATTCCGCTAGTGTTTTAGTTTTGTCGATACACAGTAATTACGAGTTATTATACACAGTTATTACTTGTGTATCAAAAAACTAAAACACTAGCGATTAGAAAGAAGAGTAGGGCGCGTCTTCGTGGATGGCACTGTCTGTACGATGGTATAAGTAGGTATGTGAGTAACTATTTAACAAACACCTTTGTTGCCTACATTCAATCTTTAGTTCTATCTAGTCTGATAGCCTTTATTCGAAATTCAAACCAACAATACTAACGCTACCAACTTCACAAACATACGTTTCGAAACACAATCAAAGTACGATTACAAAGGCGAAATAAAATCCTGTATCAGACAGTAGATCACGAACATCGGCCGTGAGTGCCTGGCCAATAGTCTTTTTTGTTTTATTATAATAAAATCAGTGGCATGGCGCCGCGCGTATCGAGCATGCGTTATCAGTATCGAACACAAACACCGCTTGTCCATTAGAACGTAATCGGTTGTGATGCCACCAACACAACTTCGGAACGCACCTCGTGCATTGTCTCGCAGTTTTGAATATCGAATTTCTTGTTTTGTGCCTGTGTTTATTATTTTAAAAAGGATTTGTGGAATGAGTTTCGATCAATTCGATATTGTAGTAGCTTATCTTCAATGGTTCTCTATACTGGTCTAAGAATGCTCTTTGGTTTGTCCTGCACACATCTTTATGTTCAGGAAAATGGTTATTACTGCATAGGAGTCGCTTTAAAGATAGTTTTACTCGTTGCTACATCTCTTGTGTTTGTGCTGTTTAGCAATAAGATTAGCTTAAGTAAAAACTTGCATTTTAACGTTTTGTATCACCAACAATTTATTTTCGTGATATAGAATTTAGTTGAAAATACAGTCCATAGATATCCTCTGTCTACAGCGTATATCAGAAATGTTAGGTCATATTTATCACACTGCACCGGACACCGCTGCGGTGTGCGGTGCTGCGGTTTTTAACTTTGACTGTAGACCGCACGGTGATGCGGTGTCAGTGTGTTACACCTGGCGGCGGTTTTTGCATACTTTTTTTTATTTTTATTGCTGAATGGGCCCGCTCTCAAATCAGGATTCTACTGTCAAAGTTAAAAACCGCAGCACCGCATGTCGGAGCCGTGTCCGGTGCAGTGTGATAACCTCCTAAGGTCTGTGTCACAACCTTATATGGCCACAAATTTCTGAAACACGCTGTATATTTAGAGAAGTTATGAGACCTTAACGATGCTCCTAAATCATCTAAATCACTATGATTTCAACTTAATATCCTTATAACAGATATAGGAGACATAAATTAAATGAAGTGGCATTTTATCTATGACAAATGGGTTAGCTTTATCTGTGGCTGCGTCGGAGGATGCTGATCGTTAATACAAATATTGGGCTACCGTACAGAATCCCATGATAATTAGTTATTATTTGACATTGATTAGGGATTAAACCTGAAATATTTCTTTTATTAAGCGATACGATATAAGTATTAAAAGTTCCTTTTAATCTGGTCCTTGTAAGAAATAGGCCTATAAGACTCTTATAAGCAATTTAGCATAAGCAGACTATAATGTTCCCACTGCTGGGACCCATCTACCACGCAGGCCCAGTGCGTGTTGATAGCTGATGTCATATGTCTTCAAATTTGGGGTTCTAGGACATGCCGGTTTCCTCACGTTGTTTTCCTTCATCGTTTTGAGAGCAGTGGTGATGAAATTATTTACAAGAAGTAAAACGCCTGCCTGGGTTCAAACCCACGACCTACAATTCTTAAGTCGGGGCCGTTACCACTTGGCCACCAGTGCTCCACCAAGCAATCTAATTGGATGCTATTAATGCAAAGAGTAGGTACTAATAATTGGTATAAGAATACTAATTAGAGTTGAAACCCTCGGGCCGTGGGGTCCGAGTGCTCATGGTCTGTTTTAAGGAAATTTCGAAACGGCTGGTTGACACTTCCTGTGACCCAAGGGCTGGCTTTTACCTTGGCCAAAGGCTAAGCATTGCCATACAACGTGGTAATGCCGCCAGTCTCTTGGGTACATTACCAGTCGACAGCGATGCGGATGAATTTTTCGACGCTATATTTTAGTTTCTGTATGCTTTTAGTTTAGTTAGGATTTTTTTTAAATTAATTATTATAAGAATCAGTTTAACGGTTTTTACTTACTTTTTAGAGCTGAGGGGCAAATCCCGTATTTTCAAGAACGTTCGCACTGTAAAGTCAGTCGACATCGAACAACAATATGTACTTCTAATTAATGTACCAACATTTTGACACCTTCGCTGGGATGAGATGGTGACTAGATTTTGAACGTTTTTAATTACGGGAATTGGACTTCTCAAGAGTCAAGACCGCTTTGAAATTACAAGTTCAAATATTTGACAGCAAGAAAATGACAACAATTTTCACCGACCATTCTAAAACCTCGATGACGAATAACATTTTAATTTCAACGATTCATAAACTAAACGTGTGCTAAATAAAACATGCAATCATTCATATGCGTGCAATCAGCGTTCATCTGTCAACAATGAAAACAATACATGAATGAAACACAATAAATTACACCTCTCGCGTAAGTAATAGTTTAAACTCATCCATAAACAATGGCCCCATGCATTATGATCTGTGCCTTCATTGATTATCTGTGTACTCAGATAAGGATGTGACAAACGAATATATTTAAACTATCGATTTTATTGACAGTCGATTCTTGTGTAACGATTTCTATATTTGAAATTAATTGTAGTTGTATTATGTGTAGGTTTTTTCAATACATGAATGATGTATCAGTTTGAATTATCGATACTTAATATAGTTTTGGAATTGTAATTTGTCGTTCTTCTAAAGTGTAGAAAGCGTTGTTTATTTATGAAGGAACAACTTATCAAATAAGCGTTAAAACAGCATACAGGTAATATATTACCTATTGGATATTGAAGAAGTTGTTGGTATCTACTTACTAAAAAGATAAAATCCTGTTGAAATGTACCTATAAGTGTATTTACTTCATTCATGGGATTGTTATTTTTTTGCGGTAATGTATAAGAAAATGCTGTTAAATGAAAACCCTGGCTAAGTTCACGTTGCTGAACCAAAGAACGAGCTAAAATATTGTCCTTTTGTAATTATTACCAATTGAAACACTACTTTTATAAAGAGAATCTTGTAAAATCACATTATACCACATCTAGATCCACCTATACAATATTACAAGTGGAACAATATATCCCCGCGTACACCCAATCAATTCGTTCCCCAAACCGATCCAAATTGCTATAACAAAGGTTAGAGAGAAGCAGTTAAGTGGACCTACTACTATACATATGCTATGTACACAACATCAAGCAGGCGGTAACATGGGGTAGCTAGGGACATACATTTTGTATGAGCAACACAACTCGGCAGTTTGAGGCATCAATTATTAACTGCGGTGGAAAAGACGAACGCTCGACTTTTTACATGTATTGTACCCGTTTGTTTGGTTTATAGCCTATTTTTGTGACTTTTACCGGCGTTTTAACGTTATTCTTATGTGCAACTCGTCTTGGATAAGCGGTAATACTAGTTATTTTACAATTAATGATACCGCGTAGCTTTTTAATTATTTTTCGACGAGTTTTATCGTGTTTACTGTTCGTGTAAAGTAGTTCTATGGAGATGTAATGTAATATCAACACAGTTTGCAATAGTATTCATGAATATTGATAAAGTCATTACGAAGCATTAAATTTTAACTACATATTAAAGTAAATTATTTCCCTGTTGTGAACTACTTTACAGCTACTTAATAGGCTGTTTTACATTTTAATCTATTTGTAGCTTTTCCATTTAGTCGATGTCGGTATACTTATTTATAATTTGTGGGTACAGCACTAAAGTTAATTTTAGTTCTCAACATTCAAAAGTCGATTGCTTTTGAAGCCTTATTACGTAGTTTTATTTCTATTAGAAGTTAAGTATCGTAAGCCAATTTCCTCAAACTATTTACACATTCTAAAGGTCGATGGTCATTTCCCTGGAATCGTGTTCGAATATCGACAAATCGAATTGGAATCGTTGCACGATCTAACACGTAATGTTACCCACGTAGCAACATGGCCGCCCTAGGCGTCTCGTTTTCTTTATTTATTTACTCGCCCTGTTTCATTTTCTTCCTGTAATTCTTTTCCCTTGTATAAGTGAATATTAAAACTCCCCGAATCAGGGTGTTTAGGCCTGTTTCTTGAAAGAACGTCTTATCTCGACCGCTAAGGGTGTGTTTTCGTATAAGATTATTTCCTGCGATTTAATTTCGCGAATAAATTATTTGCAAAGGATAATGAGTTGTATTTTTCTTCGCACACAGTTCTAAATGGCTTGTGTTTGTTTCGTTGCGTTTCTTAGAAGCTATGTCGGTTGTCTCTTGTATAATTGCTGCTTGTAGGTTGTCTCCTTAGGAATTAGGAAACAAATCCGTTTGCCGATTGATACGAGGGTTCTAGGAGGGGAGTGATGTGTTCCACAGTCAGTCGTTAATTTTTATTGCACATCGTCTTTTCTTATATCCCCGTACGATTAGGGGAGGAAGAAGATGTATTGATACTGTCAAATGATGCAAATGAAGCAGTAGACAGCAGAAGGCCAATTCTCATAATGAAAATCAATATTTTCTCAGCGACAATCAATGTCAAAAATTTGTCAAAAATGACAGATTAAGACTGAGAACGAACGAACGTTCTTAAAATTACGAGAATTGCCCCTCGTATTTTGTTACTACTTTCAAAGACAGAAAAGTCGTTAGTAAAGAGCACTTAATGTAACACACAAATATGTATCTTAACTTGCAACATGCAACAACTCGTCAACAAAAAAAAACTATCAAGTCATCCATGTAAAACTGACATTATTATGTCTGACAATGTAGGTAAATATCTTTCCTTAGAAATCATCTTTTTTATGTTTATTACAAAAGCAGTAAAGGTATTTACGATGCCAATACACATAGTGTTCTTACTCCATAAAATCCAAAGTTAGAAAACTTAACAAAGTCATTTCCACCTGATAGAAACCATGATTACGATCCAAAAAATTTAAGGAACGAAATAATAACAAATTCAAAAGCCGATACATTATGCAGGGCATTTTTACGAGAACATCTTGAAGTTTTAAAACGCTCCCCGGATTTATTTGACTGTTTTGATAACTGCTGAGGGCAAAGTTGTAAAGTTTTATCGTTAGAACATTTTTATTGTTCGTGTGTTTTGAGTTTAGGGAGTTTTCGGAGGCATATTTTGACGTAGTAAAAATTTCAGTAAGTGATTTTATAAAATTTTGGTACGCCTTTATATTAAAGTCTAAAGCTTTGGTTTCCTAAGAAAGCGGTGTACGGTCACACAATAATGGCTGTCGAAATACAGAGCGTTTTGTAACACCTTAATGTCAAATACTGGTGAACATGACCGATTTTCATGGCGGCGGAACCGCTTTTCTAGGAAATTGAAGCTTTAGCTCGTTTTAAAGTAAAATGCTTTTGATATAATGCAAGATTCAGTAAGGAGTAAATAACATGTAATTAATTGTGTGGATAAAAAAAATTTAAAGGTTGGAACTTTGAAACATAGCATTACCGATTGTGAATTTCTTAGTTTATCGACTGCTATCAAAAATCAGTAAGTAAAGTATATTTATAAATGATTATTACTACAACAGATACACTTACTAAAATGGCGAACCATATAATAGACGTGATTCAACAGAACTCGAAAAATTACTGATATACTTAAACGTAACATCCAAACCGCCGACATAAAATTACTCTAAAATTAAGTACCTACCGTTAAAAACAGACTCAAAAAGTAACGTCAAATCGGCTTATTTAACCCCAAAATTCATAGCCGCTAAACAGATTATTGTACACGATTTTGGAGAGAGAAAAAAGGAAAAAAAGTGTAGAGAGTTGGCCAAAGTAATTAATAAAGCAGATCTTAATTAGCTAGCATAAATTTATTAGAACAGACCGCGCTGGCGGGATGAGGGAACACCGATGTAGAAGCGGAACTGGAAGAGCTTTTAGGAGAGGAGGAAAAACCTAAGTTTGTTTCGCAGTTCATTTGTCTTTGTGTAACTATTCTGGTATGTGATCCTGACCATTATAGTTGTTTTGTAAGCTATTTGTGCAGCAATTTTTGGAAAAGTTAAATAAGAGAAAATGTAAGTGAGCTAGTTTTTTAAACGTATTTGAATTCATACGCTACGTATACAAAACAAAATATATCCGCTGTTAATTTAGCAGTAAACATTCACTGGCTGATATGATGTAATAATAAGTAATTTCCCATTCCCATTTCCCATTTTGATTTGCCAAATGCACATACAGTCATACCATTACCGTTGGCCACATCTAGCAAATGCACCATCCTTGTTATACTTATAAAATAATCAGCCTGAAAATGCTAATTGCTACCCTCCACGTTTGGCTTATTTAAGGGAAGTTTAATTGTTACCCGCTTTATCTAATTATAAAGACGCGGACTCAACTCGAGGCGCGGTAGCTAGTGTTGTGCCGAATCGATAAAATTTTACTCGATAATATTAATTGCGATATTGTGTCATTTTAACAGTTTTAATTACTTTTTGATTGTTATATTTTATCTTTGAGATTAATGCAGAATGGAAAAGTGAAGTCTTAATTAAATTAATTGGTGGTTTCTTTTTCAAATTGAAAGATAAATAGAAAAGAATGCGCCAATTATTTTCTGTTTTTGTATAGCAATTAAGTTTTTACTTTTTTGGCATTATCGATATCGTAAAACTACAATTTAAAGGATTGATAATGAAAATAATGCGCACAAGTTTTTTTGATTGTAATTGCTGTCCCTTTATCAGCAATAGTCATTAGTCAATTGAACCTTTACAAAAACATCGACAAAACCTTATCGATATAAGCACATCCCTTCATCTCGTACATTAACCGGTCTAATAAAGTTCTTGCAACGTTATAATAGACTTAACGCTTTGTTCAATCATTCATTATCGCGCTACACACAGACCAGGATAAGGAGAACCCTCCAAACATCCCAGATCTCCCCCTTCCTCATTAGAATCTTCATAACTGAAGACGGTGGGGGAGATCAGGGGAAACTGGCTGTTTGAGGTTCCACTTCAGGGTGGTCATATATCAGTCCAAAGTTTGAATTCAACGAATGAATTAACTTTATATTCATTTGAACGTCAGTTTTAATGAAACGTGAATTATTGTGGAACTTTCTTCGCTTATAAGTTAATGTGGTTTTATATGTGTTTGATATGTAGTACCTATCTTTTTAGCTGATGGTTAAACAACTAAATTAATTTGGTAATTAATCCTACTGTAGTCTGCTTCCTAAGGGGTATCGTATTACCCAGTACGTGGGTTGTGGAGGTCAGATAGGCAATCGCTCCATGTAAAACACTAGTATTCAGCTGCATCTAGTTAGACTGGAAGCCGACCCCAACATAGTTAGGAAAAGGCAGACATATGATGATGATGATGAACATAATGATTAAATTTTAATTAACTTTGTTGTGATGGCCCTTTACTCAGTGCCAGTGGCTAAGGCCTCGCCTCTCATGCACGAGGTTGTGGGTTCAAATCCGGGCAAGTACTAACGTGACTTTTTCAATTCATGTATACTTTCTGAGTTTACCTTGGACATTACTGACATCAGAGAAGGATAACATCGCGAGAGAATCTGGACTTATAGTAATATATGTCTGAAATCTGACCCGTCTTGAGCAAGCGTGGTGTTCAATGCTCGTGTCTTCTCTGTATGAGAAGAGGCCGTTGCCCTGCAGTGGGACAGTTAATATAATATTAACTTTGAAGTAGATTTATTTATTTAACTTAAAACGGTCAAGCGTTTACATAACAAAATCAGCCTATAATGTTCCCATTGCTGGGACACAGGCCTCCTCTCTTCGAGAGGGAGTGGGAATCTACCGCAAGGGCCCAGTGCAGGTTGGTAGATGTCACATGTCTTCGAATTTTTGGTTCTAGGACATGCCGGTTTCCTCACGATGTTTTCCTTCACTGTTTTGAGAGCAGCTGCTAAGGCTAATGTAATTACATTATTTAAAGACAATTATAATAACAGAAACATGTAACATTACCTACCCTTCCATAAACAATTCGCCAAAGAAACTTCTGAAACCAAAGATAACGTAAGTTCTGTTCTCCTACAAGAAACCCATAGGTACAAGAAATCTTCCCAACTTTGCCCTGCACATTATTAGAGAACTGATACTGGCCACCACTAAATAAGCACCA
Source organism: Hydraecia micacea (assembly GCA_914767645.1). Lineage (NCBI taxonomy): Eukaryota > Metazoa > Arthropoda > Insecta > Lepidoptera > Noctuidae > Hydraecia > Hydraecia micacea. The sequence continues at coordinate 7,455,533 of OU611798.1, forward strand.
ACCTCCTTGTATCGACTAATTAAGATACCATTAAACTTTTCCAATGCACCCAACATTAATTTGCATGTAAAGGAACCAAGTAACACAAACGCCAAACATGAACTTTAATACAAATACGATAAAGTATATTTTCATTTGGATACTTGAGAAGGGTACGTTTTATAGATGAATAAAGCTTTTAAGCGGAGTCCACACGATATCGCGAACGCTGTTAAGTTAAGAGTCTCAATTATGTAAGGGCTTTATCGTAATTGAAAATTTTTCGTCCCGATATTCTTGTCTGCGTACTTAATAACGATTAAGTTTTAAGTGTTCATTAGTGTGCACCAGGCTTTATGTTATGGTTGAATGGTTAACCAGCGTTTTTAAGAGTATTTAATGTAACGCATGAAGATCAGGTTAATCGGAATCGTCAGTTCGCGAGTTAGCTTGAAAGAGTCATAATCATAAGTTGTGAATCTTAAAATCCTTTTTCGGAAGTTTTTTTGGCATTTTATATATTTTGAAGGAATCTGATATGGTATTTTCTTATCGAAATCTTTTAGATACCATTGAATTTGGTAGCAGCGCAAAAAATATTAAACTTGAACATTAACTACTGCTACTAAAAGATAAACAAAATCGTTCTATAGCTATAGGTAGTTATTCTGTCTATAGAGGTATGAGGAACAGGGTGTAAAGTTCACTCATACTCTATAGAAAAGGGAGGATCCTCCGACCAGACGGGTTTTGTGTCTTGCAGGTAACTGACCGATGATTCATGGCGGGCCTTTGTATCTATGCTAGATGCGCGGTAAACTCTGCTTGTGAGATGCAGGATTTTGCGTGTCATTATGACGCGTTGTTCGCATGTAGATACCGCTACATATCTGTGGGAAGGTTGTGTGATTACCGACACCGACCCCAGCGTGGTTTGGCCAGACTCGATTAATCGAATGAACCCCATGATTTGCACTAGCTCCTGAAGCCTCATGTTTCGTGGTGCTACAGAGGCCATTGCATTTGCATATTATCATGACTTTTACTGTAAAAAACTCGTATGTCGAAAATGGATTCTATGATATTTCAAAGTGATTCTCTCATCACTTTGAACTTTAATGGTCCAGTGGTAACTGCCGCGACTTACGAGTTGGTCGTAGGTTCGAAACCAGACAGGCGCTTTACTTTGTCTAAATAATTTCATCACCATTTCTCTCAAAACGGTGAAGGAAAACATCGTGAGGAAACCGATGTCCTAGAACCAAAAATTCGATGACATGTGACATCCGCCAACTCGCACTGGGCCCGCGTCCCTCTCACCGAGAGGAGGCCTGTGTCCCAGCAGTGGGAACATTATAGACTGATTATGATGATGATGAGAGTTCTATCGCCCTCTTCTGGAAGGGTTTCTGAAAATATGCTTCAGAATTCTTCTTAAATCCTCATGATTAAAACCGCCAAACTCACAAGTTCAAGAAGTCTCGTACTCAGCCTTATAAATATTTTAAGCGCGTCGTATCGTTAACGTTAAAGTGTGTTCACCCCTTTTAAGTAAAGGCCGCTAAGAGTTAAGTTGTGGCTGTATTATCTAAGTACTTTTCTACTTATTAACACCGATCTAGTTTCATGGATACGGTTGAGGAGGCGTAGCTGTGGCATGTAGACCCGCCATACAGCGAGTATTCACGTTTTTTTTTTGTGCAAATTCTCCTTTACACTTTATATTGCTTAGATTAATAAGAAACAATTTTGGAAGGGTGAACCCTTTTCTTGAAATGCACTACCGCCTAAATCTTTTAAAATCGACTTTGAACTTATTATCTTACTAGCTTTTGCCCGCGACTTCGTTCGCGTGGAATAGTGACTTCCGGCAGATTTTTGGTTTTACCCACATAGTTCCCGATCTCGCGGGATCTCTTCAAATATGAAATGTGGAACCCAACCAAATGCGTGTAACGAAACAATAGCGCGATCTATTTCGATCCCAACGCCATCTATTGAGCATAGTGACAACTCGGATTATTTATCTATACTCCGTTCGGGCATTTTCATTGTACTAAAAGTTTTATTATATTGATATTATTTTTTTCATACCTTTTTACTATTTATTTACTTTTTTCCGATGAATTAAAACAATAACATGAACCGAACTCGTGTAACGATCGACACCATTGCGCGATCACCAACTCGACATATAGTACTAAAAGAATTATCTATACTCCGTTAGAGCATTTTCTTTGTACTAAAAGTTGTATTATATTATATTTTCATACCTTTTTACTATTTATTTACATTTTTCCGATGAATTTTCAGTACTGAATTGATGCCGACTCTTGACCAATAGATGGCGCTGTATGTCCGGAATAAATTTTATTTTTTATTTTATTTTTTGTAATAAAAACTATCCTATGTCCTTTCTCAAGTTCCAAACTATGTCTGTACCAAATTTCACACAAATCGGTTCAGTAGTTTAGGCGTGAAGCAAAGACAGACAGACAGACAGACAGACAGACAGAAAGACAGACAGACAGAGTTACTTTCGCATTTATAATATTAGTTAGGATTTTATCTAGGAGCACTCATCTTAACTTCTGTAAATATAACTTTCTACAAGTCTTTGTAAGTTTTCTAGCTGATTTGTTTTTCAGTCAGATTCGTCTCCATTTTAAGAGTGAGATGCTCATTAAAAAAAATATCACTTTTGTAATAAGTACCTAAACTTATTACACTAATTCGACTCGACGCGAAAGGTTTACATAAAATTATTCTGTGAAAGAAAACACCCTATAGTCGCAATCTATTTCTATGCAGACGAAATCCATTCAAATCAGCTTCAAAGTAAAGAAGAAAATGAATATACAAGGAAGTACTTACTTGATAAGAAACAAAAACAATGAAGTTATCCTCACCACAGTACCTAAATAAACAAAAAAAGCATTGTCGTTTCCAGTAAATCTTAATCTCTCGTTAAGGATGCCCTAAAATTACGACGACCCGATCGGTTGCGCAACACATCCAAGTTTAGGTTGTGGTCGCAGACTGCGGTGGTGTCCGTCATTACTGGCTGGTTCAAGGAGAAAATATGGCGACTGTTGTTGATTGTTAGAAAAAACAAATGAACGTGAAAACAAAGAAAATATACAAGTGTTGAACCTTTGCTTTGTTCCTAGTTTAAAAAATCTTCAGACCTAGAGGTTTAATTGCCTTTATTTGTGTGCAATCACAACCTACTTAGCCATAGTATCTTTATAATCCCAACCAATCTACATGGTTTTCATATGATCTGACCAAGATTATGTCTTTATATTGACTTTAAAAGAGACTGTGACTGTCGACCATATCTAGTTTAAAAAAAATGATTGACGTGTAAAAGTGTTTGTAAAAACCTACTAGGGGTGCATTCCACCCCACTTTTGTAAGTATACCTAGAATATGTCTTATCCTGAGAATAAATTTAAAATTTCCGTCAGTTTTCCCATACTAGAACTGACAGCCGTCAATTTTATTCCACGAATAAAAAATATCTGACATTACTTTGGTCGGTAGTTTGTATTGATAGGAATTCATCTATTTTCTTATTGTTTGTTTTCTATCTGCGCTGCATATCCTTCTCCGTATCTCTCAATCAGACCACGATATACAAATCTTCGAAATCCTACTAGATATCTTCAAAGTTCGAAAGTATCTTCATGAAATCTTGCTATTGCTAGTCCAAAATCTCCTTAGCAAAATAATATAATAATAATATTATAATAATATTCCACAACTATCACACAACGCCATCTAGTCCCAAGCTAAGCAGAGCTTGTATTATGGGTACTAGACAACTGATAAACATACTTATATATTTCTAAATACATACATATTATAGATAAATTACAACCAGACACAGAACAAATGATCGTGCTCATCACACAAACATTTGTCCTGGGTGGGAATCGAACCCACGACCTCCGGCATAGCAGTCAGGGTCACTAACCACTAGACCATCAGGCCTGTCAATGAAACCATAATAATCACAATCAATAGCTACAGGACCCGACTAATCGTCCAACTAGTCTTCCAAACAAATCTAGCGAGGAGTCGTCGAATAAATTATGCAAATACAAGGCTCCGTGTTAAGAGGGTTGGCTCGGAAGTTATCAGACGGTGTACTTGACTCTGGAGATCAACTGCTCACTCAAAGAGCGCAGTGAAGCCGTTGGAACTGCTAATGAGATTGTATGCGACTTGCTCAAGATATGAGCTGAGTTATTTGAAGGAGGCAAATACGTAGGCGTAGTAAATCATGGACTGTTTGATTTCCTGCTATGCTTTGTGCTTTTACTTAGAACTGAAGTTCATTGTAAATCGTTTAGTTGATTATGTGATTAGAGGTGGATTTTGATGAATGTTTCATAAGGTTTTTAAAGCGATTTCTAGGCGTGACCATGATTTAACATAAGTACCTAGTTGTGACTAGTATAAGTTTCAGTTCATAGACCGATCAAAATCAGTGTTAGGACTTGCTCCGTCGAGATGAGCCTATAGAAGTCAACTGCTGGATATAGGCCTTTCCACCTTTGAGCTCGATCTTACACAAAAACGGTGGTGGGATGCTCTCAGGATAGATGAAGTGACCATCTTCGCAGTGTGGTTGGTATTAAATAGATGTTCACCGCAGATTAAACATAAATTAAAACAAAAGAGCGGATAGATGAAGATATGAGCTAAGTTAGGGCCGGTTATTTCACACGGTTGGTTAACGTAACATCGTACCTACTTCAAATAATAACGATTACGTAATCGTAATTATATAAAGGCATGGCAAAGGCAAGGCAAAGGCAAAGGAGGAAGCAGTGGCGGCCAAGTGGTAACGGCCGCGAATCCAGACAGGCGCTTTACTTTGTGTAAATTATTTCATCACCACTGCTCTCAAAACGGTGAAGAAAAACATCGTGAGGAAACCAGCATGTCCTAGAACCAAAAATTCGAAGACATGTGACATCTGCCAACCCGCACTGGGCCCGCGTAGTGGATTACGGCCCACTCCCTCTCTCTGAGAAGAGGCCTGTGTCCCAGCGGTGGGAACAATGACATAAGACAGTGCCCCAATACTCTCGCCTTTCACCACTTCCTAATGCATTCACTGGGAAGAAGTAGCGCAACAAACTCCCCAGCAGCACAGCTGTCTGTTCAGTTAGAGGTCCTTTCAGTACCCCAGTATAAGTACGAGCAAAAGACCACTTAAACCAGTTTTTCAGTTAAACAGACTTGCCTATTAAAACCCTTGAAACCAACATCTATTTCATGTACTCTACTCTAAACTAAACCCGCCCACTAACTTACTCGTAAAACTAATTCGCCTGTCGCCATTTAGATAGTCGCATTTAATTGACAGCGCTGACGTCACGGCCCTCGTCCTCAGATCAAACTCATGTATTATTTACGTGGGCGTTGAAAGCTGTGGGTGGTGATCATAATTAGTTTCTGTTGGCGATATTTTGTCTATGTTTAATTAATTTGGAAACTCTACAGTAAGGATGAATTTAATTTGATTTTACTCATGACCCCGATATTGTCATCTTCTGTGTGATTTCGTTCCATCGCAGAACTCAAGCATCGCTTTCCAACAGGTGAAATTATGGTACTTAAAGCCCCATTCATTACAAAAAAGTTCCAACTTGAATATCCTAACTAATATTATAAATACACTGAACCGATCATCCTGAAATTTTACATATACGTTGTCAGGTGTACAGAAACGGACATAGGGTAAAAAAGTGCTGTTCCCGAGGAAAACAATAATAACGTTATTATGATAATAGATGGCGCCAGTGTCTATAGAACTTTGTCACATTATTTAATTCTGAGGCGGTACGAAGTCAGGTAGTGTTGTTATACTTTGTTGTTTGTAATGTGACATAGGCACTCGCAATAATCGCTTTGCTTGCAAGTCTCACAACATATTTACATATTAGCCACACCAGCCAGCTTATGCTTCTTCCCCATAATTTTATGAAAATAGATAAGAAAAAGTTTTTTACAAAGTTACTACTTAAATAAATACTTAAATGTGTATAATTTATAAAACAATAATTATAATTAGTAAATTCAATTCTGTATTCATAAAACAATATAACTTACTAAATACTTAGCTAATATTAAAATTTATCACAATAAACACCCAGTGTTCTTCCTCCTCTCTCCTACTATCTATGATGTGCCCGACAGGGTCCATAATTGTGACTAATATTATTATTTCCCTACCAACTATATACATTAAGGTACGCAATAAAGAATTGAGAATTGAATTGAGAAATAAAATTCGTAAGTACTAGAATTCCTTGCGATGTTTTCTTTCTCCGTAAGTCAGCGTCGTCCAGTTTAATTAGGATAGTAGGAGTTGAAGGGGTCCGTGGCTAAATAATAACAGCCGCACAGGTCGATCGATCAGGTTAAGCTACGCTTGCCGCGGTTGGTCTGTGGATGGGTGACCATCTTTACATACTGAGACCCCTCTGTGCCTCGGAAAGCACGTTAAGCCGTTGGTCCCGGCTGTCATTCGTGGATCTTTGACAGTCGTTACGGGTAGTCAGAAGCCCGAAAGTCTGACAACCAGTCTTACCAAGGGGTATCGTATTACCCAGTAACTGGGTTGTGGAGGTCAGATAGGCAGTCGCTCCATGTAAAATACTGGTATTCAGCTGCATCCGGTTAGACTGGAAGCCGACCCCAACATAGTTGGGAAAAAGCTAGACAGATGATGAGTAGGAGTTGAAACCCAATCATAGCCAAAATAAGTGCAACTGCGCAATGATGGTAACTCGATATGTAACGAGATCATTTTTTTTGTCGGGCACAGTAAAATAGTAGTAGAGAGGAAGCTTGAAAACTTCGATTCGTGTATTGCGTAGATCTACGATCCGACGGTATACGAAAGCTCTTAAACTCCCAACCAACACGACATTACCAATATTAACATTTAACCATAAATCATGCAAAACAATAACAATAACTCCAATACATAATCCCCAACATTCAAACAGTACAAAACAGTCTTATTACCCTGTCATATCTACACGGATCTTAATATCGCAGTCATATATAATTTAATATTTACTACAGTAAACTGGCCTGAGTCCTGATTCGTGAATTATTCTGCCTGCCCATTAGTGTGCTGTCCATTGGCCGAGCTGGTCTGTTTACATGTGGTACTGCTGTAATTAAACTGACTTATTGATGGGAAGGATAAAAATAGTTAATCGTATTACCTACACACATCAAAAGTGTCTAGGGATCAACATATATTTTTGCAATAATTTTTCTCCTGATTGATATTAATTAAAATTTTCTTTAAGGATTCATCAAATAAAGTGTTTTCGTTTGTCACAGTAACGATAAACCAAGTCACCTTTGCATTAATAAAGAAATTTGCCATTTTCCTAATAAAGGGATTTTTGACATTTGAACCACTAACACAAAAGTTCGAAAAAAAGACTGAAATAACAGTTTTCTTTAAAATTTTATTGGGTAACTTAAACAATTAATAATCCGTGTTTCTACCGCGAACACTAACAACACAAGAACATCGGTTTGGCATACTCAAAATGAGTTCATCCAAATCACGCTGTGGAATGGCAGCCCATGTTCGTTGCAACAACAAAAAAAGGTCTTCTTGCGACTGGATACCCTCCATATTCGGCAGAGCTCTTCTCTGTAGCATATCCCATGCATGCTCAATCGGGTTCAAGTCTGGCGACTGAGCAGGCCAGGGCAGGACATTGATGTTAGCTGCGGCGAGAGTCTGTCTTACAACTCTTGCGGTGTGCGGTCGTGCATTATCATGCATTAACTGAAATAAGGGACCGATTTGCACTTGTAGAGGAACGATGACGTCTGATACAATCGTCTCAGCATAAATTTGAGCGTTGAGGTTGCCTCTGATCCAAATCAACTCAGTTCTTCCGCCGATCCAAATACCCGCCCATACCATGATGGTTCCACCACTATAAGGATGGACTTCCTGGCAGGATTTTAATCGCTGCTGGCGTCCAGGGGTTCTCCAGTGTCGTATACGTCTTGTATCCGGTCTCATACCAAAACGAGACTCATCAGAAAAGCACACGAAACGCCATTGTTCTTCTGCCCAATTTCTGTGTTCAAGAGCCCATTGATATCGAATCCTACGATTGTGCATTGCTATAAGTGGTACCCGTAGCGGTCTTCGGGAATGAAGGTTCACTTCATGCAAGCGGTTTCTGACTGTTTGGTCGCTAATTAAGTTCCCTGAAGAGTGATGAAGCCTCACGGCTAACATCATGGCGGTTATTGTTGGAGCTCTTCGAGTTAAGATTTGAATGTATCGGTCTTGTCTCCGTGTGGTGCAGCGATACCGTCCTCCATGGCGCTCAGCCACGGTACCAGTGCTTCGGTAACGTGTCCAAAGTCGACTGATAACACTCTGACTTGTATTCAGAGCTAAAGCCACAGTACGTTGCCGGGAACCAGCTTCTATCATTCCCACGGCTCTGAGCATTTCTTCCCTGCTTAAATGACGTCGCCGCTCCATAATAACGTTGGTTTTAATCAGTAGTAGGGAAACAGTAGCACTAATAATGTCTTCAATGCGTTGTATGTTTTTATAGGGAAAATATTGACAGCTGATTTTCATCTTTTACTCGAATTTGATTCACAGTTCCTGATTCAAATTATGAAATGCACCAAAAAGGATCCATATAAATTTATAAAATCATAAATTTATTACAAAGCCACATCTCAATCTCAAGAAATCCGCATAAAAATGCTTGATCCCTAGACACTTTTGATGTGTGTATTACTAGAGCTCGAGAGATATGTGTTGTTGGGTGGAATCTGCCAAAATGGTCAATGGTTTTAATCAGTTTTATCTGCCATTCAAGGATCGTATGTTGCAGATCTTAATTATTATGATCAATTACAATGACGTGGTCCTAAGTGTCGTAAAGAAATACTTTGGGTTTTAGGTAAAGTAAAACCATTCTAGTGCTGTCTTGGTTTCAATTCTAATTGGAGATTGAGAGCTTGTAATTCCATCGAGAGAATTTTGCCGATCATGCTTTGGTACCTAATAAAAATGATAGCGGTTTAATATGGAAGACTGATGTATCTCATTATTTATCATTTTATCTAACTAGATTCTAAGGTCATTTTTACCATCAATAAATTCAAACATATAAAAATATGTTTACGTGATCAGCAACTTAATTCCTGTAACCTGTACAGGTTCACTCAACAACAAAACCGCTAACCCAAAATCTCTTGTTACAGACGCCAAACAGCAGAAGAACGCGAGGCAGAACGACAAGCAGCGAACCGCTTGATGCTCTCCCTTCAAGCCGAAGCTCTAAGCAAGGGCTACATGCCCGAAGCACCACCCGGTTCAGCGCAACTCTCCGCTTTACACTACCAGAACTCAGCAAATGCAGCGCAAGGGCAGCCGTCAAATACCGCTTTAAGCGCTTTACAAAACCTCCAGCCATGGGCAGGCAATCAAAGTAACTTTATGAATGCGCAAGCGGCGACCGCCCCGCCCCCTCACCCCCCACCAGTCGCCTCGCCTATATGTTGATCGGAATTAGATTAGGTTTTTTGTGAAGGAATCATGTACTAGGAGTGTAAAGTGCTTTTTGTACTAGATATGTTAAATGCAGTGTTGAAAGTTGTAAGCTTGTTAAAACATTTGCAAGCTTATTGATCTAGGAAATCTTTTTCTTTTCTTTTTTATGTACTTACTTCATAGTTCAGTTGTCCATCTTATTTCCTTTGGCATAAATAACAGCGGCGTAATTACGTAACACGGTTACAGTGACAATGCGTTTCATTTTGACAATTCGACAACATTCATTGAGTCATTTACGTTGTTGAGCAGACACATTTTTCGAACATATGAAGCAATGGATTAGCAATATCCTTCAGATTGTCAAAATGAAAGCCATTGCTACTGTTAGTGTATTACGCAACTACCCCGCATGTCGAAATAAAGCTCCTTAAGAAATAAAAGTACAGTACAGGCGTTGTCAAAAGTGCAACTGAAATAAAAAATAAAATGCGAAACAAATTCTAAACGTTTGCCGTTCTGCTATTCCACTATTATTATAATCAGCCCTGAAACTCAAGACAACGGAATACATGCATTACATCAATTATTATGATTTAATGAGCTTGCTATTCAAAGTCTGTCTTGGAACTAGTTTTGCATGATGATAAGCATCAAATGTAATAAAATTATCATACCGATAAATTCTTGTAGCAACCTATACTCGTATCTACTCAATTTATTATTGAAATTCGCCTCTAGTCCATATTAATTACAATAAAAAATACCGAACTACTGATATTCGAAGCTCTTTTGTATTATGATATAGTAAGTAGCAATAAATAAATATAATTCTTTGTAAATAAACTTTATCAGTATTATAACTATAGTTATTTCTATGATAAATATTGTGTAATAGAATATATTCTTTAAGTCTGCTTATTTGAAATGTAGCAAAGAATTTGTAAATTAATAATAGATTTAAAACAATGCATAATTAAATACTTAATGAACTGTTTGTACCATATAGCACTTATTTAATAGAAGACTTTTTAATTTTTTTTTAATAAATAAAAAATATTTTTTATTTCAGGAATACACCTATATAAAATGTACACCAGATTACAAATATATCTAAACCACAATTTTTAAAATGGTGATTTGTCGTATAAATTGTGTGCACGATTGTACTTAAACCAGTCATAATATTTTGCAAGAGTTTTGTAAAAATGCCCGGGCATTATTTATGCATATTTACGTATTTTTCATGGATTTTCAGTCATCATGTCATGTCATGTCTGAATTTATTCACCCTTCTATTGTGAAAAATTATAACAGCTTAGTCAGTTCCATATTTTATTCATGTTAGAAATATTATAAATATAGGTACGCTGTAAAAATATTGTAAATATTTATGTAAGTTTATACAAACAAAATACTCTTCGTATTTAATTTTTATTTTTCACTCGGATCTCAATATCTAAATTTTGTAATAAAAAATAAAAGTAAGAAAATATGTACGTACACGGCTACACATCAAGCTATAAATAACCAGTATAAGCTGACTTCTGATTGTACGAAAATCCTATACAATGCGAGGTCTGCTGAAACTGGAAATGTATAGCTTGATGTGTAGCCGTGTGTACTCTATAAAAAATTGTTTCATAAAATAATCACGTCGCCTTATTTCGTATCTTATTTGTATTTTACTATTTCTTAAAACCATCGGCTTTTAAATGTAAGTTATTAAAATGTGCATTCCAAGTAGACACTTGTAAATATTAAAGTGTAATATTATTAATATAAGTGATAGTTTGTAAAGTAGCTCAATTTACTGTGAAATCTGTCTTAAATTGCGTTATTGTATTAGACATGTAAATTATTGTATAATTGTCGAATTTCCATTGCGTTCGCTACACACACGAGGTGGACGTTTTAATAAAATATTGAGATATCCATATATTTGATTTTCAATTCTTCCTTGAAATGTGGATAAACCTATCAATCATGAATATAAAAAGTTTCACTTCTTAGCACAGGAGGCCTACCACAAGCTCTTAACGCGATCCATTTTAGGACTTAAACTGAACTGTTCTTCTAATTCGTACCATGACGTCAGTTTAACGATTCAGTTTAGGCCGTGCCATTCTGCTGACAGCGATTGTCCCAAACTGAGTCGCAAGTTTTGGTTTCATTTATACTTGTTTGGTAATTGGTACCATGACGTCCATAGAGCCGCTCAAGCGATGCAGTTTAGGAACCTAAACTGAAATGTCTTGTTTTTGAATCGTTTTTAATTAGATCATGGTAGGCCACCTGGTTCACACTGGCGCGTTTTCCCGCGGTGATTTTTTTTTTGCGTTCTGGATTTTCAAAAAATGTGTTTTTTTTGACGCGCTGGGATGCGCACATTTGGATTCTCAATGCTCGGCTCAAAACCCGAAGTCAAAGTCAAAGTCAAAATCGTTTTCCGAGAGTAGAAAATCCAGTGTGCGATAAAATCCCGCCGCGATATTTTTACGTCCTTGGGCGCATTATAAGCTGTCAAATATTCCGTTGGCAAACTTTCGGAATGCGCAACTATAACAGCCGAATTTCATATGCTTAATCACAGTATTCAATATCAATAGATACAGTCAACAAAATAGATAAGTATGCAGGATCGTCGTAGTTGAAGTTTAGTATGAAACCGATGGATGTTGTCGACTGAAATTTTATTTGATAAATGAGTTCTTTTTTTACTAAGTATTAATAAAATTAAATTTTATTCGATAACATCCATCGGTTTCTTACTAATCTTCAACTATATCCGACGATCCTGCATACTTATCTCTTTTGTTGACTGTAGGTACATATAATAAAACCACTACCCACTCAAACACAAAAAAATCATCAAAATCGATCCAGCCGTTTAAGAGGAGCTCAGTGACATACAGACGCAGACGTACAGAAGAATCTATACATATAATAAATAGTAACGAAGTCAAAACTGTAATTGCCGCGAGGTGTGGGAACGAGTCAGATGCCGAAATATACTTCTTAGAATTTTTAGCAAAAACGGCTGAACGGCACACAGATACTTTATAACCTGAATTAAAATTACTTTTAATCCCGGTACTACGTTTCCATGGAATATTTTCAAACATCAACGCGGGCAAAGCCGCTGACAAAAGCTAGTATATGATATTCTTTTAAAAAGAAAATTTCTTTTTTTCTTTCTTTTTCTTCTTCAGCGGGGTAATTGCTTGACACACATACAATGATACCTAATTGATCGCAATGGGTTTCATTTTGACAGTTCACCGACGTTCATTGCGTTATTTACGTTGTTAAGCCGGCGAATTTTTCAAACCTATGAATCAATGGATTAGCAATATCTGCTGGTTACGGCAGAACAGTTACTGCATATTAGTAAGTATACCTATAACTCCTAAATTAAGAATTCTGCTACGACTTTAAAGCCAAAGATTTTTGCTCCTGAAATACAGGTACTCTAACCTAGCTCTGGAGCCAGGGTCTAATTTTTTTCTGTAACCTGTTTTTATGGCAATAAAGAAATTATTAAAGATGTCTTCAAAGTGGTATAAATTTTTGAAAAAGATGATATTATTATTTTTGTAAATTATAGGTATATAAATAGGCCTATAGATAGGCGCGCAAAAAAAAGTCAATCTACATATGGTCTACATTACCGCTAATTACTTATTGCTCGCCAATTGACACTCGTCAATTTTCGGCTCGAGTACGCGAGACTCAAAAACTGTCATCATTAATCACGCCGCACGCTAAATGACTCGCTAAACGGGTCGACCCTTTAGCTGGACTTCGTGAAACTCGCCAAAATTAAACGCAATCACTTCGGGCGCGCGCCCGTTCACAAATCCCGGATCCGTGGAACAACCCAAGTTGGCGCAGAAGACCGTCGCAGGAGACCAGGTTAGTGGCCTCTCAATTTCCTCTTTGGTTGTGTCAAAACGGCGGACATTCCTTCAACGCTTATATTATATACTCCCAACCCCGAAGTAATTTATCATAAGGTGAGGAGCCTTATAATTTCCGCTTAAGATATTTCCCCGCATTTTTCCAACAAAAAATAAAACACCCGCATTTATAATCCACCGCGCGACCAATAGGTATAGAATATTATATTTTCTATCTATTACGAGAATGGTGTTTATCTATTTAGTTAATTTATTTTTACTTGTGCATAAACACACGTAAAAAAAACTGTACTCAGCCTGACTTAATGCCAAAGGCATTTTCTACCAGTCAACCTTAGGGTGATGCATAAACAAAAACATGGTAGGTTCAACATTAGGGATCAGCTATAGGCGTTTCAAGCAATGATATTATAAGTAAAAAGAGATAAGTAGATAGGTTATACACGCACCGCAACTGGCACGGCAAAACTTGGCTAATTAGCCTACTTACGTATCGTCTTGTCTCCTTTTCGCTCCCGATAATTGTGACACGCCGTCCTACTTCCACGTGTCGTCCTACTTACCTAACTTATACCATTTTCTAAAGAACGCCTGACCAGCTGCAATCTTCATACGGTCTTATACTCACGAACCTAAAATCAATGATATTATAAGTGAAAAAAAAAGAGGTAAATCGGCTACCTAGTACCTACCCAACATTTGATATTAAAAAACGGCACAATGTCGTCTTATTAGATTACACGGTGAGCCTTTCGTGGTCCACTTGGAAGTCCCTGAACCGTCTCCGGACACAAGTGGGAAGATATACCTCTAACCTGGTACAGTGGGGCTACCTCGACGGATCGGCAGCTGGGTGTGGATGCGGAGGTATGTCGCAAGTTATGTTCCACCTTCTATCCTGCCCTCTATGTCCCAAAACTTGCAGTCAAAGTTGACCTTTGCCATCGACGACACCGTGGAAGTGGCGAAGTTTTGAGCCAACAAGATCTGAGAAAAGTTGTGCCAGCAACTCGAAGAAGAAGAACCTCATTATATCAGCGAACCCACACCGTGAAATCATATTCATCGTAAGAATTCTGTAAGAAAAAGCCATATTGCCACAGTTGCGGCGTGATCGAGGTCAAGAGCGGGCCCATTCAGAAATAAAAATAATAAAAAAGTTGCCAAAAGACCTAGTTGTAATCACAAAATAAATAATACACCCTCAAAATATCTATGGTTTTCCTCATACTCCTCAAACTTAGTAAAATAGATGAGGCCTGTAATCATAGAATCATTGCCAGACTTAAAAGAAACCGACCAATCAAACAAAATACAGTAGGTAAATCCATCATATTTGAAGTAAGCACAAAAAAGCGGCGCTCAACCAAATTACACACTGCAAACGGAAAACAATTGTCCACAAAACTACTAAACGAAATCGATTTTAAACAAAAAATGCCCACATTTCCGTCCTCAAACGAACGATTTAACGACAATTAGACCTCCATTTTGAAAAATTTTATACAATTTTAATACCAAGAAGGTTTGATATAATAACGAAACATTATATGGAACGTGACTCCTGTGCTATTATTATGACGTTTTGTTTTATGAAGCGGAAAAAAACTAAACCGATTGTTTTTGTTAACCCTAATACTCTTTTACCACGATACGTTCAACTCTATCCAACATGTTACTTAGTTTCAAATCCATTGACGCTTCAGTATCACCCCAAATAATACGACGCTCAACATAACCAGCAATGAAGTTCGCGCAATTTGGAACAGCAGTTCATATTAAAGAGTTACAAAGTATTGGGTGCATATCAAGGTTAGTCCAAATGATATTTTAAAGGATGTCTCCACATAATCGATGTTTAGCGATAAAAATGATTCGGCGTCGTTTATTATAAGTCACCTCATTGTCGATATGATGGATCATTATTTTCATTAAAGGTTGCACGACTATTTTCGTTAAACTGTTTAAGTTCTACGTAAAGTAACAGAGTGTAGGTTTGTAAAGCTAGGGTTTCCTAAGACTGCGGTGGCCGCTACATATCGTCCACAATTAACCATCAAATGACGCCACTGAGACGTTATTTATGAAAGTAAGTGCGTCTGTTTCCCTAGAGAGTGTTAATTGACACCGAAAGTCAAACTCCGGTGCCATCACTTTCACGACGGCCGTCATTGCGGCCATCGCTTTTTTAGAAAACCGCAGCTTGAAACCGTGCCGGATAAAAAAGGCCTTCCCTTTGAACACGGCACAGTTTCTTTACGGTACGGCATATAAACCGCGCCTTAGAATCCCATCCCTGACGGTGACGACCGTGCCTACAAACGGCGAATAAACCACAGTTTTTGACGACAAGAAAAACTTGTGTGTACAAAGAAAGCGATATACAGAAAGGAAGTTCCAATATCTAAATAAAATGTATCAATTTACTGCATTAAACCCCTGACGATGGTCAACATCTGTTGGATGACTTTAACAACCTATTCATATAAATTCTACTGGTGCATCCACCAAAGTCGGTAATTTCAAAGCAAGAATGAACAGACATCAACTAAGCACGCTCGTTCTATTGTAGACCTTATCCATCGTGTTCCATTGAGGCGAGAACGAGGTCAAGAGCTAAGGCTACTCTTCATCCTGGTTCGCAGGCGAAGTCGGGGGCAACAGCTAGTAAATCAATAAGTTCAAAACGATGAGGTCCATTTGTATGTATTGCCATCACCGTAGACTCCACTTCTCCTACCAATTCATTGTTTGTGACTATTACACACTAATACTGTACCTGTACTGTAACTACTCGTACAATACATATTAAGTAGAACGAATTTATCATATAGGTAGTTATGGTATACACTATGGTGTACTATAGATACACCTCTGTCTAACCCTCCAGAAAATACCGGCGTTATGTCATGTAATTGAATACCTATTAAAACCTCATATATATTCTATCCATACAAATAAGATTACAATCTCCTGCAGGCACCATTGTATTGATAACACGATAATCTCAAACAGCAGTCAAGTTCTACAATTTTGTCTCCAAATCCAAATTGCCGGTATCCATCTAAGACAGCCGTATTAAAATAATGGGCCCTCAAAAAAGCTTTAAAACTGTTTTTTTCTGTATCGCGTGACGTTTTGTCTCAAATTAGTTTACAAAAGTCGCAAGGGCACCGCTGACGGGAATCGAAGCAGGGGCCATTATAATAGGTGTAGCGTGCCAACTGCGCTACTAGAGAATGTAGTGATGGTGGCTTGGATTGGCATTTGTTTCGATCGTCTATTGTTTTATTTAAAAAAAAATACGAAGAATTACATCACACAAACTCACATGTTCTTCCCATGGGAGATCCTTACATACTCCTTTTGTATCTCGTTTATATTCAATGAAGAATTATTCAAAAGAAAATCGTTGTATCAAATGTGAAAGAAAGAAAAATATTTTATTTGGGACACAAACGGGAAATACAAATAGTAAAAAAAGGAGCACTTAAAACTGCTGCTTGTATGCTGTGTGAGGTAAGACTGCTGTTACTGCTTGTAAAAACTGCGAGGTACTCGTTTTAGAGGCAAAACGTTACAAAACCAAAAGCTTCAGGTTGCCACCACTCAATCGCTACTCATTTTCATCTTTGATTGAGTCAGAAGTAACCCTCATAATTCAGCCCCTAAAGGGAAATCCCATCGAGCAGACGGTTTGTAAATAACATACTCGTACTGCCAACATTGATACTGGCATTCGGCAATTTTATACTTACATAGCAAACTTAATCAGCCTATAATGTTCCCACCACAGATAACGCAAGAAAGTGGGCTGTAATTTACCACGCAGGTCTAGTGCGGGTTGGTAGATGTCACATGTCTTCGAATTTTTATTTCTAGGATATGCCGGTTTCCTCACGATGTGCCCCTTCACCGTTTTGAGAGTAGTGTTAATGAAACCGCCTGACTGGGTTCGAAACCACGACCATAAGTCTCATACGTCGGCGCCGTTACCACTTGGCCACCACTGTTATGAACTGGATTATATAATACTTTCGTACTTCTTAGAAAAGTTATGAGAATAATCATGGATAAAATGCATCAATCCACAACACCCCTACTATTCAAATGGACGCGACAGTTTGACATGCGCTTCTTTGCGAGTCGCTAGTCGGAGCTAATTCGATGTCATATTGTAACACGACAACATAATTTGACTAGTTTCACTAACTACCGATAGTTTGTTCTATTAAGTTTTTTTTAAATGAGTTGAAGTATATATATTCTGTCGTGTGTAAGTAAGATAAGATTGATAGCTAGAGTTGGCATGTAATTTGTAAGACATTAATATCCTTTATAATACCTAACGGCGCAGCATAGCTTTTACCAGAAGTGGTAATTGTATAATAAGTGGTACAGCGGCTTCAATATCATCATACATCATCATATATATCATCAGGATTGTGCCGGAATATAGCAGTTCATTGTGCACGTGGTACAACAGCAGCTCCTCTGACGTCATCTGTCATCAGAAGACAGCCGCCACGTAATCATAAATGCGACGCTCCGAAAGAGTGACGGTCCACCAGCCAGTGTCACTCTTATGTTATCCGACCTTTTAGGTGATTGCAGTAACTTTCTTACAAAACTAGACGGCGCCACTTGCAGCGCCATCATACCTACACATAATATCTTGACTTAACTTCGATATTACTTATAACTTGATTTAACTTTTTGTAACTAAAAAGCCTTCCCAAGCCTAAAAACCTTGCCCCATAGCCAACGTAATTAAAACATTATACAAATATACCTTGGTTTTCCTGAAGATTTCATCAGAAATGAAAAGATCCGCAGGAGAACCAAGGTGAACGACATAGACCGAAGAATTGGCAAACTTAAGTGGCAGTGGACAGGTATAAGTCCTAAGTAGTAAGTAGGAATAAGTCCTTCAAGGGCGGCCCCTTCTGGCGTCTCCACTCACATCTGCCCCGGAAGTGTGTACCTTTTGTCATTTGCCTTTCATTCATCCCCTCAACATGACAAAAGCATCACATCATACTCTTATCAATTTTTGTCACTACATATTTAAAGCCGGGCTTGTAGCTAAGTAATATCAGCCGCACGGGTCGATCGATCAGGTTAAGCTACGCTTGCCGCAGTTGGTCCGTGGATGGGTGACCATCTTTACATACCAAGAGCCCTCCGTGCCTCGGAAAGCACGTTAAGCCGTTGGTCCCGGCTGTCATTCGTGGATCTTTGACAGTTGTTACGGGTCGTCATAAGCCCGAAAATCTGACAAACAGTCTTACCATGGGGTATCGTATTACCCAGTAACTGGGTTGTGGAGGTCAGATAGGCAGTCGCTCCATGTAAAATACTGGTATTCAGCTGCATCCGGTTAGACTGGAAGCCGACCCCAACATAGTTGGGAAAAGGCTAGGCAGATGAAGCATGACATCTTCAAAGCCGCACCGGTGCCTTATCGCATCATAAGCTCAGCTGCTTATAATAAATCTTGCCCTAATTTACCACAAAGACCAAATCAACCGAAACCAATTAAAACATTATAAAATAAACTCTTTCAAAAGCTTAATTATTACCGTCCTTAAGTAGGCGAGTGCCCGTACTCACATATTTAGTAATTTAGCACAATAGTGGAAAGCAATTAGCCGGTAAGTGAGACTGATTAGGACTGCATCAAATATAATCTCGGGCTGGCGTGCAATTTGAGGTGAGGGGAGCGTGGAGCTAGAATTGGGACAGAGTGGGTATTTTTGGGCTAATTACGTTGAGAAGAATTGAATAAAAATCTATTATTTGCAGTAACGCTATTCTGTAAAAATCTCACCGTGATAACTTAGGTGAAGTGGCCTTAAAGTGAGCTGTCAATAGTGTCAATATCGCTAGCAGCAGGTGGAATGACAGCTCACTTTAAGCTCACTTCACCTAAGTTATCACGGTGATATTTTTTCTTTCACCGCTGATGTATGAACGCAAACGAAGCTAAAGGAGTATGTATGGATCGTAGCAGGTGGCGTTCTGTAGTTTCTGCCTACCCCAATGAAAAGAAAGCGTGAGTTTATGTATGTATGTCACGGCTAATAGCCGAAGTGCGGCTACACCTAGTTTTAGCCGGGTACAACTAGGTGCAGCCGGCCACATGCGGTTCGTGTAGGTACTTCAGGTGACATCGGTTGCAAGGTGAGAAGTTGCTTCTTTTTCAAAATTAGATTGACGAAAAGGAACGCTTGGCAGAAAATGTATGAATTGTAGCGTTGGTCGATGTATTGCCGTACATGTGCCGATAATTTGCACTCAGGATCACAGCAACTCGCATTTGGTTTTGAATATCGATATCTTTAGCTGATTTAATACAATAGAAGAAGAGAACCTGTTGTGTTAATTGACATCTTCTAATAACCTGCTCTGTTGGGTTGTATACCCGTGCCATGTAACATTTTCTCCTTATACGTAACGATAAATGATAAATGATTTTATTTCTGTAAGTAGGTTTGTACAAACACTTTTACACGTCAATCATATTTTTTTAAAGCTAGATGAGGTCGGCGTTTCCTATCTGACTACTCTGAGAAGAAAGGCCGAAACAAACTCAGAGGTCACAGTCTCTTTTAAAGTCCAGACAAAATCTTGGTCAGATCATGTGAAGACCATGTAGATTGGTGTCTGAAATGGTCTTTTGAGGAAAGAACCACACAGATTGAGCGGACCTGTCCAGTCAGTGCACGCATTTGTCAAAAATCGTGCAGCTCAACTCAGAACTTGAGGAGCTCAACGATTCGACGAACAATACCAAAGAAAGGACATTTGGGTAGGCCGCGTAAATTACTCAAACTGCCAGATCATGATTAAAACTAACTAAGAAGGAAAACAGAAAAAAGAAATGACCCACATAGTCCTCACATTCACAATAATTAAATAAAATAAAAATACTTTACAAAGTAAATATTCATGTCATTGTATATATAAAATGAATAAATGTCAATGTGTATATAAAAATCCAGACATAATCTTTGAGGACCATGTAGATTGGTGACTGAAATGGTCTTTTGAGGAAAGAACCACACAGATTGAGTGGACCTGTCCAGTCAGTGCACGCATTTGTCAGTAACCGTGCAGCTCAACTCAGAACTTAAGGAGCTCAACGATTTGACGAACAATACCAAAGACCAGACATTCGGGTAGGCCGCATAAACTACTCAAACACTTCTTAACATGGAGTTCCACACACAGGTCAGTCAATGTTACGGTTTTTCCCATTGGAAGTTCTTGAGTAGCAGCCCGTATTCTGTACCCTAATTGCGTAACACACTTTTATCCACAATCCGATGGGTTTTGAAGGAAATTCCTAATCTATTGCTTCATATGTTTGGAAAATTCGTCTGCTCGATAGCATAAATAACGTAATGAATGCTGTCGAAATGTCAAAATGAAAGGCATTGAAATTGTTAGTGTGTTTAAGCAATTACCTCGCTGGATCTGTGCCCGGTTGATGAGAATAGGCACGCACTCTTGCCCGTCATTAAACCATGCATCACACCTCTGAGAACGTAGATGATGTTATGGTACTTCATCTCAAAGTTCAAATCAAGCCGAACAGTCCTAATTCTCGCTCCTTCTATCTCCCTTACCAGCTCAGCACACAATTTGTCGCTTGACATGAGCTCATTACCAAACCACAGTGCACAGCCTTGCACTGTGCGACCGACGCTGTTCATTCATACGACATTGCGATACAATCAATTTAGAACGAATGTAGGTAATGAGGACTGTGTTGTACAGGGTAAAATAATTTATATAGGGAATTAATATTGATCATTATAATAATACTAGCTGCGCCCCGCGGTTTCACCCGCGTAAGTGTCAATTCCGTGGGAATATCGGGATAAAAAGTAGCCTTTCCAGAGTGTCAGCTACCATAATTCAAAATTTTATCAAAGTTGGTCCAGTCGTTTGAGCGTGGACAAGTAACAAACATATAAACACACACACTCACAAACTTTGGCCTTTATAAAATTAGTATTATGATGGGTTATTGTCGTATCTACTTATAGACTACCTTACCTAAGTCATTTTTATTTTGAGAAAAATGAAACAGCAACTGTAAGTATTGCTAGCATAATCATAATCAGCCATAGTCTTTGTAATCAGCCTCTGACGTTCCCTTTGCTGGAACACCACCACGCGGGCCCAGTGCGGGTTGGTAGATGTCGTGTGACATATCTTCGAATTTTTGGTTCTAGGACACTTTCTTTTTTAGTTCCTTCACTGTTTTGAGAGCAGTGGTGATAAAGTAATTTACACAAAGTAAAGCGACTGGGTTCGAACCTACGACCTGCAACTCGTAGGTCATGGCCGTTACCACTGGGCCACCACAGCTCCTGTATTGCTAATATAGTGCCAATTATCTTTCAACAAAAGTAGGTATCGCCTTTATATGAAGAAAATTAACTAAAAAGAAATATTAATTGGCTCATGTCAAACTCTGCGAAATCATCTTTTTTGTATACCTTGCATAATTATGTAGATAGTGCAGAAATTAGGTACGAATGAGTAATGAAAAGAAATGAAATGTTTACTTTAAAAAAAAAGTGTCTACTTTTACACGTCAATATTTTGTTGGTGAATATTTTAAAAACTAGATGGCGCCGGCATAGCCTAGCTCACTGATCCCTGAGAAGAAATGCCGAAACAAATTCAGAGGTCATGGGCTGTTTTAAAGTTCAAACATTAAAATTAGGATTTTAAGTGAGTCTAACAATGCAGGGCCATGTCTGGAAGGGCCTTTTAAAGAAAGAGCCATTGCTGCTTTGAGTTGACCTGTCCCAATAGACGGCATGCATGCATCAGTCATCGTGTAGCTCAACACCAATTTTAGGAAGCTCAACGACCCGTCACACGACGCTATCAGATCTGCAGGACATTCGCGTAGGCCATATACAAAATACACAAAACCGCTAGACAGTTAGTTTTAAAGTCATGTATTCAATCTAGCCTGCATTTGTACTCACATTCACAGTCAGTTTTCTCTTTTAGTAGATAGGTAGTAGGGACGACACACTCAAAACCACCATTAATTACATTAACAATTCAATCGCAAGTTGAAATCGCTAAAAACCAGAACAGACATACAAAGCCTAGACTCACAGCAAAGTACAGTCAAAACGAAAACCATTTAATATTTTATCAGGCAACTTTTCAATGTTAAAAATTCTACGTCCCCCTATTATTTTCAACACCCTTACTCGATAACGCTTTTATGTTCCCCCTGAAAGAAAAAAATGAAATAAAGAGTAAATTTTAAGTTAAAATGGACTTTGACGGATGATGGCTGACCCGCACCGTCTTGTGCTACAATATTCACGATGTGTCAACGGTGATAGAGTTCGGTACACTTGTGGACGCGACTGTACGTAGATGTTTAGTTGTTAAGATATAGGTGCTCAGGTGCATGGTCCGTTTTTGGTCTTGTAAATTTTTCATATGACTTCAATACTTTATTTTGGGTTTTATAATAATTGTAATTTATTTATTTTCTGACCAAGTCCACTACATTACATTAAATTAAATTAAAACAAAAAAAAAATATGTAAAAATCACACATAGGTACACAAAAAAATAAAAAGGTACTCAAACATTCAAAGAAAATTTTAGGGAACCGTTAAGATTTTTGTGGTTAAAGATAGGTAAACGGCTATTCTCATCATAATTCCACTGCACGTGAAAGATTGCTATGAGTAACTTGACCCTTTGAAGAACTTTGATGTTGAATTATGGATGGGTAAAGACGACGACTCATTGTCTTGTGTGACTCTTTTAATTACCGTAGACTGGACTGCTGTCTAGCAGTCCAGTGCTGGACTTAGTTCACTCTAGCCAATCAAGCGTCATTTAAATTGATCTCGATTCATTTTAAGCCAGCGACAACAGTCGTTTAACACCAACATCGACCGTGTGTAAAGGTTATCACTGTTTATCCTTTTCTACCCTCTGTCGTATTAACTCTGTTTATGTCTATACATTGAAGTTTTTCTGTAACAGTATTATCTGCATTAGAAAGTTGTATTTGTGACTCTAGTAGAGGAAAGGTGAAGAGTGTAATGATGTACGCTATTTGTTTTATTACCGGATATCAACTGGATATCCTGTAATAACCGGATATTACTGGATATCAACATCTAAAAAGTTAACTATAGCGATTTCTTCTGGGGATGCAAAAAATCTAGAATAATATAAACTAAATAATATTTCAACATTAAAAAAAATATTAAAGTAACAAATTATAGTATATACCTACAAAAATTACTAACTTCAAATAGATTCATATCAAATAGTTAAATAACAATATAATATTTGACCCTAAATAACATCAGAAAATTCTCTCTCACTTATTTAATACTGTAATCGCAAACCCGTGCGAATTCAACTAGCCAAGTCTAAATTGCCCACTATAAGATGACCCCACCCTTCAAAACATTCACTCCTAATATTCCTGTTAATGTTAGAGAAGAGAGGGGCGAGGTAGGTCAAGTTATGGGAGACAAAACAGCCCCAACTAATGATATTCTCAAGAGAGAAGTTACAAATGTTTGGAGATTGTCACACGAATTTGATACAGTCCCACGCTTCAATGATGATAGCGATCTTATTTTTGATGGACATGATATTTAGTGACAGATTAATGAAACTTTAAATGTCTAGGACGTGCTGACAGGATTTGGAAAATCTGATAATGACTCTGTGAATTGAATACAATTAAGCCTATAATTGTAGATAGTTGCATTATTAATTTTCTTCGTGCTTCGTATTACACAGCTGCTGGGTTGATATATTTTCAGCCGCTGTCGATAATCTTTATTTTACTAGTAGCAGCTGAAAATATCATAACAATCCGTTTTAGGAGATAATAAACAACTAGCTTTAAAAGCAAAGCGTACCTAACTATGAAAGAAAAATTCATATTGATAAATAAATAGCAGACTGCTTCGTTGGTCTAGTGGTTGCAAGCACTACTGCTGAGCATGAGGTCCTGGGTTCGATTCCCAGGTCGAGCAAAGTGTTATTGGGCTTTTCCATCTGAAATTTCTCAGTAGCAGCCCGGAGTCTGGATTTGTCCCGGTCGATGACAATAGGTCCGTCTATTAGGTACATAACAGGTGAAATGTTGGTGTACTATAGGTACTTCCCTCCCTACGTAACCCAATAGCAACAGAACATCTATAAACCAATCAACATTCAAATCATCCAGAAACATCAAACAAAGCACTCCCGTTTATCACTCAAATGTTAGATAAGAGAATCACAATTCAGACGCCAATTTCCACCCACTTTTTATTAACACATAAAATCTCCCAACCCTCCATATAAAACAATAACACGGTTTTTGTAATTCCCTTGGCTAACAAGTGCGCCTTCATAAACTTTTCATCTGTACCCCGCAAAGCTTTGGGGTTTGTTGTACCCCATGGGGATTAACCGTGTTAACTGGCATTTGATATTGATACAGCAAAATATTCTAAAACAGACCCTAAACTTGAACAAATAGAATTTGAAATTGAAAACATTGCAGATTTGATTTACGATGTTTGTTATTTAGATGAAGTAATTGCTGTAACACGTCCCATTTTCAATGCAAATGCAACCCTAAATCTTTCCTATCAAAACTCAAATTCGGATACAACAGGTGCAGGTCCTAAAGCCGTTTTAACACTGACACCAAGGCGTGATTCCCATAATATGTAACGCGTTAGTGCAGTAGCGAATTTTGCACTTGACTCTAGTACAGAATGTATGGATAACATCTTGTTCACCATACAAAGGGTGATGGTGATGGTCCCATAGCGTCAAGTCTTCTGATGTCTATATCATATTTATTTGTGAATTTCTCACGGTACGTTTATTTTGTTAGATTAAAAGTTAATGCGACGCGAAATTTGATTTGGTTTGGTGGAGTTTATTTTATATCTGCTTTCAATTTGGACTTTGGCAATTGGTGCTATAAATCTTAGATAATTGCAATAAAACAGTGTGATATTTTAATAACAGAGGTTATTCTTGAACCTTTCAATAGACGGAGAGCTGATCGTACGCCTTAGGCCTTCTAATATTTCCATAGTCAGGCAGCCAGAGAGTACAATAATTCGTTTATTCTGTGGCAAGAGCTTGCATTGTCAAAGTATTTTGGGCAGTAAAAATATGTGCCTTAGGTACCTAGACATATGGAATATGATTAGAAATCTCCAAAAAATATGAGGTTTGACTTATTCTGTGATTCAATGTCATAAGAAAATTAATTATTTTGCTGCGAATACCTAAAAATAAAGTCACCAAAACAAACCAATCAATAACACGTAAATAATAAATATAATAAACTGGTGCTACCCTCACAATGATATCAGATGGTCCTTGCATATCGCGCCTATTATATAATGGGATAATTTGATCACTGCGCACACGGCACATGCCCCTTCGCAGTTTTTATTGTCCCGGCTATGAGTGGTGTAGGGCGATGCTGGGGTACAGGGCTGTACGGAGCAGAAATTATATCACTTATTTATATTATTTTTGGTTTGGAATGTATTGCAATTTTTAGGCCTAATTTATTAAAAACTTCATTCTGTCTTTGTCATCTTTAAACGATTGATAGAAACAGAACGATATTTTAAATATTATTTTCGTTTACCGCAAAATGCATTTAGTGATTTGATTTGTGGTACTAGCGGGCTTCATAGGCTAATTTTTGACTCCTGACTTTTTCATAGATGAACGGTTCCAATTCTAAAACATAAGTACTTATTCGCAATATACCAAAACACTGTTTTGCATGGCTTTATAGAACAATTTATTTGACTTTGTTCTTTTGAATTAGCGAATGCCTTATTTGTGCTGTTACCTATTAAAAATTCAAGTCGGCACTCAAATGTTTCACTATGTCCATATATTTCGTTTTGAAATTAGTTTATTAAAAGACTATTTAAACTAGCACTTAAAGTCGTTGGCGATATATTTATTACTGTTACAACGACAGCATAATCGAGATCGCAATTATCGTTGTTGTTAGCTTTTCCTTATTATAGCTTTAACTATTCATACCTACTTTCAAGTTTCTTATGCAACTAATTCATCCTTAAACACATTCTCTCCCACTCTAAAACACTCTAAATAAAACCAAAAATTTAGATTTAACTCTCCCTATTCGCGAATGTGACAACCCTGCCGGCTTACTTTTTTAATTCATCACACTGCGACAGCCAGGCAGTTACAGTTGTTTGTTTAGACACCAGATTGTTTTACAAGCAAGTGCTTCAACTACTCAATGTGTTCACGACTCATTGATTTACAAATAAATATTAAAAGAATTAATATTATAGTTTTGTTGTTAAAAATAATTGTTTTTGTTGTTGTAACATGTGTTGTACTATATGGATAGTTGGGACGCGTTATTACAATAAAACCAGAAAAATAACTAAGTCTAACTGATTTAGTTTTAAGAATAGAAGTTAAGCAACCGCAAGGCGCTGTGATGACAGGTGGAGCAAGGCTGTGACAGAGTGGCGTCCAAGGACTGGAAGACGAGATGTCGGTCGTCCGGCGGCGAGATGGGCAGACGACATTGATGCCATCGCGGGCAAAACCTGGATGAGGCTGGCACAGCGTGAGGATTGGCTCAAGAAAAGAGAATCCTATGCCCAACAATGGGTGCAGTCGGGCTGTGGATGATAATGCCTGCTTTCAGGACTAATCATTAGTTAAAACTATTATTAAAAGCCGTTTGACAACAATAAGTTAAAACTATTATTAAAAGCCGTTTAAAGCAAAAGCACAGAAAGTGAGACATGTTTTATTAGGTTCTTAATATTAATACTAAATAATATAATTATTTAGCCCATTAACGTCACTAGTTTTGGACGGACCGTTGTTGCTCATGTTCTTGTGTGTTGTTGTCGCGTAGAAGACAACGTACGCATTTAATAATTATAAGTGGGTACCTACATCCAAACACTGCTTTATGATAAGTGCCAAAATGTGTTTTTATGACACACCAAACTTAATCAAACTATTTCATAACATTACTTCATATGACCCACTCATTAATAAAATTAATAATTTGAAATAAATCTAATTATAAGAAGATTATTTTCCAGAGCAATCACTTAACAATAAACCGCAATAATTCCAACTAAGATGCTTATCTTTTGATCGATTATAATCCAATCACAAACAAATAAATTTTATCCCCATCACCATTTTATTTTGACCTCTCACCATTAAAGGCATTCAAAGAAAAAGTTCGGGTATTATGGGTCGGGATAAAGTGGGCACATTATTTAACCCTCAAAAGCGCGTTAAAACTCAATAGGGCGTTATCTGACAGTGCCTGTCTATAAACTTGGGATTAACTGTAAATTAAACAGAGGGAGCGGAAGGCAAAATACTCTTCGATAAATATGGATCACTTCAAATCTTTGAATAAATTGGAATATACTCTTTCAAATATTGTTATTAAGTATGACACATCAATGTTTTTCATCATTCTCTAACACTACAGTCCGGCCGTCGCGTCGAAAGAATGTGTTCTTGACACCTGTCAATTTCGTTCTTCAAAAGAATACGTGTTTTGCGAATTTGATCTTTATTAGCACTGACAGGAGTCAGGAACACATTCTCTGTACGGCCGGACTGCAACTACAGTACCTAACAAATACGCACTAAGTATACCTTTGTACTTCACCTTTCTTTCTTCGTGTCTCATTTTATTTTCTGCGCAAGTAAAACCTGAATAAATAAATATCTTTTTAAAGTAGATTTTAGACAACATAATCATAAATTATTAAATTTCTATAAGAAGGTTGTAGATTAGTTCGGCGTTTCCTATCTGACTACTCTGAGAAGAAAGGTCGAAACAAACTCAGAGGTCACAAGCATAGTTGTAAGCCAAAAAAAAACCCTAGGAAAAAGTTTTCACAATGAAATTACATTCAGTATTCATAATTTAGTAATTTCGCGTGGGCAAAATCGACATCAGTCCCTACAAAAGACTGTCACATCTATAGGTCCCAAACTTAATCTCTATTTAACCCCCCAAGTGTTGCAATAAGTTAATTGTTAGTAAAGGGGCGAGGGTTACGACCGTCCCGTTATATTGTTATCGGGATATCGTTAAGTACGGTTTTGTTTTAGTGTCCCACTTATTACGGTTATTGCGACCGGGTGCTGCATTTGCAGGGTTATGGCTTATAGATTATAGTTGTATGATTATTTTATGATGCGCGGTATTTAATGTTGGTGGAAGTTTCAGGGGTAAATTGCTTATTTTGGTAGGAAAAGATATTCTACCGCTGCCAAGTGTAGTCTTAACTGATTCTTTGGTTACCATCAGTCATTTTTGCTATCGGTTTTTTTTTTTTTTGGACAATATTCGTTTATACAAAGGCTTACAGTAATACCGACAAGGGCCAAGTGCGACGTTTGTATGATCCGTTCTCACGGACAGACCGTGAAGACAATTTTATGGAGCATAGTTTTAAGTAAAACACATTAACATCACGCCTCATTTCCACAAAGAGTTAGGCAGAGGTGTAACTACAGTAGGTATACAGGTACCTATTATTTCGCCATTTTTGTTTGTTATTTTAAGTAGGTAGGTACAAGTCTACAGTAAACACTTTATTAATAACTGAATAATCGCTAGCGACTGAAAACTACCTGCCTACTGCACATATTAACTGCCATTCAGTACCTATACAACACTTTTCCTCCTATTCGAAAAAAAAACACAAATCCCGTGAAAAACTCAATAAAAAAAACTTACAGACCCACAGATAATTTTAACTCATCCGCCTCCCTAGTGACAATGCGACAAAAAAATCGCATCAGTAATTGAGTTAATACTGCGAGTGAGGGGGCGGCTTTATCGCTGTCTGACTTATGTTTGACGAATTAAAAAGGGGCTGGACACGAGTGTCTGGCTGTGAGAGATTGGTCGCGTGTAGCCAGCCTGTGTGCCTGGGTTAGATGTGACTTTGTACGTTTGCAGTAGATTAGTTCATTTCTATTGTACGGTAAAGGTATGAGCTGTAATTTGTAGATCTTCGACAGCCGTGCTGGGTAATCAGGAGCCTAAAATCAGTCTTACTAGAGGGTATCGTGTTACCCAGTTAATGTGGAGGTCAGATAGGCAGTCGCTCCGCGTAAAATATTTGTATTCAGCTGCATCCTGTTACACTGAAAGCCGATCCCAACATAAGAGGCTAGGCAGATGATGGTCAAAGAATAGTAACGAAATTTAAATCTCGCTATTAAAAACCTAATGAACCTAAAGAAAAACAATGGCGCCGATTGCCTTGTTCAAAAACTAAACTAAATTTAAGTTCAGTGCATCTTTTTCTTTCTATTTCATCAAGCAAAGGACAGAGCATAAATATTAGTTTAGTCCTCAAATTAGTCAGCGCCTGACGTAAATTGACGTATTTTTAGTAGCCTTTTAATCACGTCTAAACTTGTCTATGGAGTATCTTGATTTGACAGGACTAAACTAATATTTATCTTCTGCCCTTTTCTTAATGAAATATATAGAAAGAGAAAGATGCACTGAACTTTAATTTAGTTTAGTTTGTGAACAAGGGAATAAACGCCTTTTTGTCACGTCACAAACAAGGGTAGTTTAAAAAAATAACAGAGTTAATAAATGTTCTAGGTACTGTAAAGGTTGTCCGCTAAAGTTGAGCAGAGCTAAAGTAAATTAGTGCAGGCTGGCTATAATTTAGCGCAGGTTCTATTCGAACAGTCAAGCAAGTTTGGAATGGGGTGTCAAATATTTTATTAGGTTTTTTTGTTTAGGAAAAAACAGTGCTAGTTTAGTCGGCAATATGTAAAGATTCAGTCAAAATAAATCAAAAGAAATCGTAACGTTGTTTGATTTCTTAGAAGGGCTCATCAACTCTTCACAGTACACACGGCGACATTTCTAGTTTTAGCTGACCTCGCATTGTATAGGCTTTTTTTACAATGACAAGTCAGCTTATACTGGAAATTTATAGCTTAATATATCGTACTTACAGAAGAATTTAGCCAGATAAAAGTTTAGGTCCTTATATCTATCTTTTGCTTGTCAGAAAACAAGTGGTATAGTTATTTGAGTGAATCCGACAAGAGATGTTATAAACCCATTTCTACACAAATACCATTTCATATTCAAATAATCATTTAACATAAATAACCCCTCGATAGAAAGACGTAACTAAGTACTTATCACGCGTCTAAATCGAGATGAATATTTAATTCTGTCCGATATCCACTTTGCCCAATTATCGAGTTTCGCCGGTGATTGTTCGCAAATAGCTCAAGAGCCCTACTGGGTAGCTGTAAGACAAAGTTCATTAATCAATAGTCTGCGGTGACTAGACGGTTCAGAATTGTCTATTTTTGGATTTTCGTTTAGGAACTGAAATAACTGTCTGGTGGTTGTTTAATTTTGTTGGATGAAAATGTATAGGCATCTCTGATCTCCATCATGGTTTCGCAGTTTGAGTAATTTAAGCGGCCTACCTAAATTTCGTTTCTTTGTTATTGGTCGTCGAATCGTTGAGCTCCTAAAGTATCGAGTTGAGCTGCACGATTGCTGACAAATGCGTGCACTGACAGGACTGGTCAATTCATTATGTGTGGTTCATTCCTCAAAAGGCCATTCCAGACAATCTATATGGTCTTCACATGATCTGACCAAGATTATGTCTGGACTTTAAAAGAGACTGTACCTCTGAGTTTATTTCGGCCTTTCTTCTCAGAGTAGTCAGATAGGAAACGCCGACCTCATCTAGTTTTTAAAATATGATGGACGTGTAAAAATGTATACAAACCTAGTTACAGAAATAAAATCATGTATCATTTCAGAATGGATATTTAATATCATGTTAAACTGAATTAATCATAATGTCTGAACTACGCTAATTAGTACCTACATATTATTTACCTATGATGCATAATATATCTTAAGTATTATAGATCAGAAATCTGTTATGTTGTTTTAAGACCGCTTTTATATAATTATAATCAACTCCTTGAGTTAGAATTGGCCTCAAATGTCGTGATTCCATGAAATAGTCATTCAATATGCTAATATAAACTTAGAGAGTTGTATTGATGATTTTTATGATAATATTTATATAAATAAATATTTGCCACGGCCGCGACGAATCCCTATTCCTACCTATCTATATCTAGATCAACCAAGTAGCAAATGACGTATATAATTTGATGGTTACCCTGACGCGTTTGCCTTAACTATTTCTGGAATTGCCTGATCGTTGAGCTCACAGTAAGTAGATGCCACCTGTCTTCGAATTTTCGGTTCTAGGATATACCGGTTTCCTCACGATGTTTACAGAGCGTAATGGTTAAAACATTAGGTATCTACATACCAACAACAATAAAAATCTATACCTACATCACAATTTCAGCACATTGTAAAACTCTCACAAACATTATAAAATCTATAAAATGACGTCATATAAATAATTCTGTTCACACCACGACCGTACGACAGGTTATCAGCTCATTATGCGACAGATGAAGCGATTAATTAGTCGCACGCTATCGATGCCGTGTTTGACGATTGTAACGATTAATCGATTTTGTGGCGATTGACGGGTTACATGTTCGTTTGAGATTTATACGAGAACGGAATGAATCTATTAATCGTCATTTTACTCAATTTTAGTATATTGTTGTCTGTCTGAATAATTGTGGTATTTTTACTGTTGGACTCATACATACGTAAACTCAAGCCTACTTCCCAATGGGGTAGACAGAAAACTGCTATGATCCATACATATTCCTTTTGCTTCGTTTACGTTTATACATAATAATTCAGCTAGGCTAGACTGCGTTCGGAAAGCTTCGTCGACTCTTCTTGTCGCGTATTCCACAGAGCCCAAAGACTAAGGCCTTCAATCAGTGCGTCCTGCCAGTTATGACTTAGTCCCGAAACGAATTCGGCTACTTGTGTGGCGTCATCACCAGCGTCCATCAGTTCCTGTAACGTGCAGCTGACAGGACACGAATTAATTTACACACACATAATTAATTTTTTAAAACACTTTAGATATAAGTTATTTCCGAATGAATAAAATTCATTAGACAGATGACCAAAGACTAAATACTGTTTTTTTTTTATAATTCATGTACTATTTCTATTTTTTTTTTACGTTTTACGTTGTTGTCATACAGATCGCAACGCGTAGCTGCGACCTACGGCGTAGCCGCGTAGTCTTAATAGCTACGAGATGCTATTCATGCACTTATTTTATGTAGGTACACTTAGAGGTTATACGATATTAGGAAGATTGGTACGTCGTGGAATTAAAACCTTGAGATTTTGAATGCTATATTTATCTTAGCTGTGTTAACATGTCTTGTTTAAAAAAAAACTGATATTTTTATGTTATAGATTATTTTAGATACCGTCTTTTAGGATACACCATTGCAAATAAGAACACTTTTAACACACCTAAAAGTAAAATTTATTGCATTTTTTTTTTAACTTGCTGCAAAACCTAAACAACCCGTCATCTTAAGCCATCGACTCAAAAATCAATAATTCTGCAACAGTTAATCTCGTTAGGCGGAGTCCGGACCGGCGGTTGTACCGCTATTGTGCGGCACGCGCCAAATTGCGCGGTAATTGTGTTCGGATTATGTGACGTTGTTAGCTAGATGAGTGGGCTGTATAGGTAGACGACTTCGAATTGAGCACGTCAAGGGGTGGCGATTATTGGGTGACTGATAGGAAAAAATATCAATGTAGCGACATAGTTTAGTTTATTTTAAGACTTACAAACTTTGAAAAAATGAGCCCTGGAATTCTCAGGACCAGGCCCGTGCCGGACGGCACGTATGTGTTCCACGCGCGCCTCAAAGAGATGTCAGCATAAAGGAAGGGGCCCGCTAGGGCCGAAGCCTGCCGGGGTAGCGGGATCGTCCGAAAGGGTTACCGCTGCCCCGGAACATAAAGGGCTAAGGAAGGAACACGGGTTGGTTTTAGTCAGTAAAAGTCTGACACTCCCTTCCGCTCCACCCAGAGCGGGAGGAGTCATTAGATGACTTCCCATCCAAAAAAAAAAAAAGCCCTGGAATTCTATAAAAGATGTTTTAGACAGCAGTAAAAAATATTTTGCGCTTCAAACAAAGCATTGCCTTTTCGTGACATGACAATAATGTCAATCAGAAACTATAATAATAAAGACTCATAGAGTCATCGAAAAGTCAAACGGTCAATCAGAGCCATTTGATTAGTTGAAACTAGTTTTAAGTAATGTTTGAGTCTTGCGTGAGGTTCAGTTGAGTGAGTAATAGTAATTAATAGAAAGCTGTCCAACATCAGTTGAAAATCGTTCAAAGGCATCCTCCAAAATCCCATAATTTAATAAACATTACCTTTACCTACTAAATAAGCCCAAAAAATACCTACGTAAATTAACAAAAGCACCTACATGCTATTTTAAGCATCGCACTGCCAATTCGGGCAGCGTCGTACGCGATGCTGTACAGTAATACAGTTAAATTTAATACAGCTATTAATAGAAACCACTACAGATAATTACTTAGCAGGACATTGGACATTGTATCATCGAATGCCCCGCAGTTTGGCAAACTATTGCATTAACTGTTTGAGGATATTTGGGATATTATTATTATTTTTGGTTATAATTTTATTTAATTTCTGGATAGTTCAGTGGATATAGAAAATGGTTTTGTTGATTTGATAATCAATAATTACTTCGTACTTAGGTATATCATCATCATCTGCCTAGCATTTTTCCAACTATGTTGGGGTCAGCTTCCAGTCTGACCAGATGCAGCTGAATGCCAGTATTTTACATGGAGCGACTTCCTCCACAACCCAGTTACTGGGTAATACAATACCCTTTGTTAAGACTGATTGTCAGACTTTCGGGCTTCTGACTACAACACCACGTCTCCGATTAGACTTGATGGTCGTCATCCAGCTGTTCGCCTCCTAATCCAGTTCTACCATCTTAAAGCTGCTCATGCCTTTAACGAACTTGTCTGCAATGAGCTAAAACAACGTTACTGGATTTTAAAATGCCGTAGTGAGGTCCGGAAGATATCAAGACATTGCGCATTTTGCTTGAAACGAAAAGCAGTAAGTACCTCAAATGCCAGCTACAGGCGATTTGCCTGATATAGGACTCGATTGTTACAGTCGTCAATGTATGAACGTTGGTTTACACTAGTTTGGCCCTGTGGATGTGTCTATTGGTCGTCGTAGAGAGAAGCGATGGGTGTCATTGTTGACATGTTTGACAACGCGAGCAGTGCACCTAGAGATTGTAGCAAGCCTTTCTGCGGACTCCGCTATCTCCTGTTTACGTCGGTTTATGGCTCGTCGAGGTGTTCCACGAAAAATCCTGTCAGTTATCGGCACCTCTTTTATTGGGGCAAACAGTCAGTTACCTCACTGATTTTTTTTGCAACGCTGTGCAAGATCTTGTTGCCAATAATCAAACTGAATGGAGCTTCATTCTACCTGCGTCGCCTTTTATGGGTGGCTGTTGGGAGAAGCTCATATGTTCTGTGAAGACAGCCCTTCAGGTGACTTTAAAAGAAAAAGCCCCACGAGAAGAACTGCTACACACGCTTCTATTAGAAGCCAAAGCAATAAACTACCCCTTTTCACCCCGTTAGCGGTAGATTTACGAATAACCCTGAAACACGTTATTCTTTATTTTTGGTCTTAAGTATATACTGAGTTTCGAGTTAATGGACCGCGCGTTAAAACTCTTCCATACTTTAGACACACCCTAATCCCCCTTTAAACCACCCCAGTTAAGAAAAACAAAAAATGCCAAACTTCATAATTTACTTAGACAAGTATTCGTGCCAAGTTTATTAACTCAAGGAATAAGATTTTTCATACAAACAAAATCCCCTCTTTTCACCCCCTTTAAGGTTGAATTTCCAAAAATCCCTTCTTAGTGCTCCCCTACATTATAAAAGGAAGCCGTGTGCAAAATTTCACATTCTTAGTCTCAGTAGTATCGGCTGTGCGTTGATATGTTAGTCAGTCAGTCAGTCATTCAGTCAGTCATTTTCTTCTTTTATAGATTATTGTTTCACAAATAAGTTTTTTTTTTTTGTTGTTACCTTTAAAGTACTTGTAATTTGGGAAGAAACACAACTTTAATAGTGATATGGGACAAATTAAGAATTTTTTGTAATGTGGGACAAAACTTCGGGACGAACGAAGAATAAATCCAATAAACAAGTGACAATAAACAAAAAACAATTAATACAAAAACAAAATGCCAATTGTAGAGTGGAAAAAGAACTACTTTTTTATCAAGCATACAATAATTAAAATAAACAGTAAAGAATCCGAAGTTATTTCTCCAAAACAAATTCGATGAACACATCGGTAAACATACCTAACAGAACTTCAAAACCAATATTCCATTTCTCTCGAAGACATCTCAAAGATATACCAGCAAAGAATAAATTTGTCTGTCCAAATAAAATTTGAAGTAACATCATTTCTTATAACTCCCACACCAGAGGACGGTCATATAAAATCAGGGTTCCAATAAAATGCAGGAAAAACCCCTCGGTCGCTGGCACGTACGGAACCAATCGAAATCACTGCATCGCGTTGTTCTCATCAATATTTCATACAGCGGACCTGCAACTGAATATCAATTCGTGTATTAGTATTCTATTCTAGAATATTTAGTGTAACTGTCTGTGGACGATATTTGATGGGATTGGTAGAATAAATAGGATTAGAAACAAAATGGCGGCCTGAGTTGTGAGCATAATAATAAGTTGCAATAATCTCTACTGCCCTTTTGTTTTGATTTTCATTTAAAAACCGGTACCGTCTGGCGTATGGCTAAGTAATAATAACCGCACGGGTCGCTCGATAAGGTTAAGGCGTAGCTTAACCTTATCGCGGTTGGTCCGTGGATGGGTGACCATCTTCATATACCAAGATCCCTCCGTACTTCGGAAAGCACGTTATGTTGTTGGTCCCGGCTGTCATTCGTGGATCTTTGACAGTCATTACGGTCGTCAGAAACCCGAAAGTCTGGCAACCAGTCCAGGGGTATTGTATTACCCAGTAATTGGGTTGTGGAGATCAGATAGGTAGCCGATCCAAGTAAAATACTGATATTCAGCTGCATCCGATTAAACTGGAAGCCACGTCAATATTTATTTATTTACAATATTCAATAGTCAATATATTTTTTTTTCGGGAAAACAAACAGTTACACAAACATCGTAATAAACATGTAGTAAGAAAAAAAGACATTATATATGTATAACTCAGGACGTTATCCAGATCTTAAATACTACAAAATTATTATGGAACTATTTGCACACGAGTGAAACTTAAAAGGCAAAATCTTAAGATTATTTTTTAAATAAAAAGAAAAGATAAACACTACTATTTTATATATGCTGCGATATAGCCATTTCATGCAACTGTCAAATAATGACAGTTACCAGTACCCTTATTGCGTAACGTACTGACTATCTGAATCATTTTTAAGTAAGTATATTGCTAATCCATTGCTTCAAATGATCGAAAAGTTGGTCTGCTCAACAACATAAATAATGCAATGAATGTTGTTAAACTGTCAAAATGAAAGCCACTCCTACTGTTGGTGTGTTAAGCAATTACCCCGCGATTGTGATTTGAATATACGGACTATTAAAATTGATAGTCAGGTTATATGACAACTTATGTCCAAGACCATATTACTTACAGGCTATCAATAATTAATTAGCTATGTTAACAAAGACGGTAATGCCAAAAAATAAGAAGAAAAAAAATACAAATCTAGGGGAAATTCGACGCATTATTTTCATGGTATGAATCATCATCATCATCTGCCTAGCCTTTTCCCAACTATGTTGGGGTCGGCTTCCAGTCTAACCGGATGTAGCTGAATACCAGTATTTTACATGGAGCGACTGCCTATCTGACCTCCACAACCCAGTTACTGGGTAATACGATACCCCTTGGTAAGACTGGTTGTCAAACTTTCGGGCTTCTGACTACCCGTAACGACTGTCAAAGATCCACGAATGACAGCCGGGACCAACGGCTTAACGTGCTTTCCGAGGCACGAAGGGGTCTCAGTATGTAAAGATGGTCACCCATCCACAGACCAACCGCGGCAACCTGATCGATCGACCTGTGCGGCTGTTATTATTTAGCCATGGGCCCTCTTTCATGGTATGAATCATCTATTTAAAAAAAACACGCTTATTAAATCGACAATGGGATTTTTCAGAAAGCGTACAGTAGTAAGTGGTTCTTTGTACAGACGCCAGCACATCAAGCTACTACAATCTGTCAAATTTCTTTAATAGATTTTCAACTTTATCGCTAAAGCGTAAGGTTCAAAGTTGATTTGGAAAATTTGACAGTTTCGGGTAGCTTGATGTGCTGGCGTCTGTACTTAAAAGTTCCTGTCAAGCAGTTCGGTCTTAAGGTCCTGAGTCTACGCACACACTTGTGCACTATAATATCTCCCACGCCGTAGTCTAGTCTCCGTTGAGATTGGCCGCCATGGCCGAAATACGGTCTGGAGGACTATATAGGTACTTAAAAGTTATAAAAGTCGTTTCCCTAAAAATAGAGTCTGGAGGACTATACAGAATGATTTTTTTTACCGGTTCCAAATTTTTACAGGGTGTTCTACCCATGAATATGAACAACTTTCACTATGGGACCAACTCTGAAATCACGATAAAACTTTACCTGTTTCATACAAAAATTCAATACCTACTAGACCAAAATATATGAAACAGCAGATTTTTTTTCGTGATTTCAGAGTTTGTCATCATCCGGTGTACTTGAAAGTTATAAATTTCGTGTCGTTACTGTGTATACATAAATAAAAGTACTACTTTTTTTTTTGGATGGGAAATCATCTAATGACTCCTCCCGCTCTGGGTAGAGCGGAAGGGAGTGTCAGACTCTTACTGACTAAAACCCACCCGTGTTCCCTCCTTAGCCCTTTATGTTCCGGGCAGCGGTAACCCTTTCAGACAATCCCGCTGCCCTTAAAGTACTACTCATAGAAATAAAAACACAAAAAAACACACAGCAAAAGACTGCCATACAAAACCGTATTCAGCAGCTTCTGAAACTTCGAAGAGCATGTAAGTACATATATCGCATAAGGAATGGTTACCGCAGAGCCGTAAACGTCCCTGACAAATTACATAACAATAACAACAGCACACGCGATCCGGATACGGCGCCGTTTGCAAACCGGTCACGTTCCTATTGCGTTTCGGATGATCATTGTACGGTGAGCGGTTTTGATACTTGCTGCTTTTGAGTAGGAAGTTAGTAAGTAAGGAAGTAAGAAGTAGGTGTTTGTGCTTTTTTTTTCGTTGATGTGTGTAGAAGAAGCTAAAATGTGACCTTAGTCGGTGGAAAATTAAAGTACAGCAGTCTTGAAAATCAATTGGGGAATCATACTTACTTGAAAAAAAATCTAATTCTGCAACGGCATGTCAATATATAAATTTACAGTTTTAGCTGACCTCGCATTGCATAGGCTTTTCGTACAATGAGAAGTCAGCTTATACTGGAAATGTATAGCTTGATATGTTGTCGTGCGTACATGGGCAGAAATGCGCCCTTTCTTAAAGTCAAATTATGTATTTGACTTTCTGAGTGGTTAATGTCGATTATCGAAATGCTGGGACAAACTTCAGGTAAGGAAAAATAAGTAAATCAGATTCTTATTAGATAAGGCTTGTGACCAATGCTATAAACAAGAATTGTATGTGAAACTTTCGGATTTCGTATCACAAAAACTTCTGACATAACAGTAATAAAACAAAAACAGTCGCATAAAGTTCGTTAGACGCTAGCTTGGAAGCCCAATGTGCCTAATTGCCAAAGTAACCAGCAATTCCGAAGAAGTTTACAAAAGTATCAAAACCTGAACATCCTCATAGGAAGAAAGATGAGAGATCTCATAAAAATTATATCGAAGTGGGCACCATGTTTAGGTACGAGTGTCATATCGATATTGAGCGCAGCACTTCGCTATTCTGTACAATTGCTTCGGTATACCAAGCATAGAGTCGCAAAATTTTATCGATAAAATCTTGTTGGCTGAAAAAGTAACGATAGATCCTGTCTAGGAAGGTTGTTGCGTACTGTATAAATTAAAAAATAATTATAAAACACATCGCTCATTTGGAGAAACATCGACGTAAATGTATTTTTTCCCAAAAATGAGTTAAATATGACAAAGCACTTAGAAAGCGTATTTACGTTAGAAAAGCAAAGAAGCCGCCGACAGTCGCGAATGAAGACTAAAATAAGTAACATCACGCCTGTATTACCAAAAAGTAGCAGTTACGTCGATGTTTCTCAAAATGAGCGACATATTCAATTTAAAAATGTGAGAAATACTTAAATTAAAGAATAAAAACTCAAAGAAAACAAATTCTTAAGATAAGTAGGTACTTTAAAATCAGTTTGGTACTGTTAGAAAAGAAATAAATACCTAAATGTCTGATGGAAATTGTAACTCATCTGGCACTAATTATATGACGTGAGAGAGAAGAGTGACAATTATTGCCTAAAATCAATAAGAACTCATTAAACAATTGACACGCATAAAAATCTTAAAGAACATATAAACTACTAATCTAACGACAAAAAAAATGAGTCTATTTAATATGTTCAATTAATTACAAGTTTATAACAATTTTATCAAACCTCGTATCCAACTTAAAAGGTTTTAAAACATTCAATATGTGAGGCATGCACTCACAAATCACTTGGCCGTTGAGAATGTATTAAGTGTACAGGACTGTATGGGTTCTGTAGGTCGTCATTTTGGTAGAAACTTTAGTTTTGCTTGAGAAATTGATGAAAATGTTATAATTGTAGTAGACATAATAGATACTGTAAACTTCATAGTCGTAACAATTCTAACAATAGAACACCCTAATTTCGTAACACACTATCAATCTCATTTTGAAGGATAACGATTTTGAAGCTAATCCATTGCTTCATAGTATGTTCGAAAAATATGTCTGCTCTACAACGTAAATAACGCAATGAATGTTGTTGAACTGTCAAAATGAAAGTCATTGCTGTGTGTTACGATTAGAAGAATCATTAAAAATTAAAATCCTAAAGATTTTTTATAGCAAAACATTAAGAAAAAAAAGGTAGATACCTAATTTCTCAAACTCATAAAAAACTCATTTACAACGAGGTGGACGCATTACATTCCTAAAGAGCTTAATAATAAACACAAAGTTTTCAACAAAGAACAATCTTTGTTTAAACACACAATTAGAGCATACCCTCGTGGACCTACTGGTAGGACAAAATAGTAGGACCACGAGAAAATACCCAAGAAAATAGGCACCTATCAACTCCTCTATCGCTGAAACACAAGATTTCCAGATCAAATCCCAACAATCCATACCCAAGATACGAAAACCCTTTCGAGCCAAAAAAAAATCTCACCGAATTCCCGCTTGCAAACAAACATTGTTCCTTTTTTCGCCACAGATCCCAAAACACGGCATAAAAAAAATAAAAGAAGGCACAGATAAAGAGGCAGAGAGGTAAACATTGAACACGTAGGAGACTAAATATAAATGTCTCAAGAGAACATTAAGATAGCGAGTGGAATGTTAAAAGCTATTTAATATTATGTTCTGTCCGAACTTTATTATGGACTTTTGGTCGGGTAGTCGAAAGTACTGGCGACGTATTAAAAAAAATATTGGGGAATTTTGTAGATGGTGGTGAACTGGTGACGTCATTAGTCCTTTCACTGTATTTCTTTACAATAAAGTTGCTGTTGAGTTGCTGCCACTGACAAGACAGTCAAAATCACAGTAATCTTTATGATCACAACAATAAGGTTACTGTTGAGTTGCAATATGCAATTGTTTCTTTGCTTAAAGGGACTACAGGACAAAACAAAATCAGAAAAATATATGATATTCTTCAAGATATATGCTAGTTGGATAGTGTGTTGAAAACATAATACAACTAATTTGATAAGATAGAAAAAAAAAACATGGAGATACCTCTAAAAACTTTCGTTTTACAATAAAAATCATACTAATATACATACAAACATTCTGATTTTTTGTCAGATTATTCTACAAGCAACTTACGAAAGCATGTGTTTTAATTTTTCAGTCCAATCAAAAGATTTTTTGTAAGATAATTGCTTCATATTTTGCAATAAATTACCAGCGTTGTGTCATCTTGCTTCTCTTTCTTATTTATGCAGTCCAACAGTGACCGCGCTTTAGGTCATGTAGTCCTCTTAACTATGTATATTCTAATGATATCCCAACCAAAAAAAAACAATGCTTCACCTAAATTGGATATCTGATGAATTATTTATCCGTAGTACTTTCGTCCACCCATGCAGTGAATCGTCTCTTACAAGTCGAAGGCATTTAAATGAAAGCGCGATAACCAGGCCTTGTATTAATGAATGTGCTTTGAGCACCACGCCTACACTAGCATATTATACTGAAGGTACTGGGATATACGAAACATATGTCTTTAAGCTATACTGAACTATATGATAGTGACTTTTATGGTGGAAAATCATTTTAAAAAATAGGTACGTAAGTAGATATACAGGTATTTTCTGAAAAAGAATTTCAGTATATTGTTCACAATAGGGAGCCTAGGACATACTGCTGTTATTAGTCGTACTTATTTGATAAAATTATCTACATTATTTGAAACGCAAATGAACCATCCCATAAAAGTAAAAAAATACAAATTGTGACTTAAATAACGTATATTTATTTCGCTTTAAATAGATACATTGACGGCTTCCGAAATTCGATGAAAAAACAGTGAATTTTTGTTCACTCCGTCGCATCGCATCCTCTGCCCGCACAATAGTGCGGTAAAGAACGGTAAGCGAAAACGAAGTAGGTAATAACCTACT
Source organism: Hydraecia micacea (assembly GCA_914767645.1). Lineage (NCBI taxonomy): Eukaryota > Metazoa > Arthropoda > Insecta > Lepidoptera > Noctuidae > Hydraecia > Hydraecia micacea. The sequence goes on from OU611798.1 coordinate 7,498,000, forward strand.
TCGTTTTCGCTTACCGTTCTTTCTGACTTTTTTTTCTGTTGTGCTCGTGTCCTAACGTGTTGATATTTAGCCTTCCTCAAAAATTTGGCTAACGATTGCAAATTTTTCATATTTTTTTTTTTGTATTGTTTATTAATCAAAAAACAGTTTTAAAACTTTTTAAAACTTTTTTTTCTTTTTTTTTTGCATACCTACGTCTGGTAGTTCCCGAGATTAACGCGTTCAAACAATAATACAAACTCTTTAGCCTTATTATTAGTATAGTCAGGTAGGTAATCGATTTTTAATCTAATACTTTTATCAAAGTTACTACGTATGTAAGTACCAGCGACTTATCAATTTTATTTTATCATTTGTGTACCCCACAGATTGTTGTTCTGAATCTAGTCTGTGTATGTGAGATATGCAAAGCGTGAACCCACATCCGATATCTACAGGAGAAATTCTTATCGTGGATCATAGACAAAAACACAAAATAAAAATAAGTATCTTAAACAAAACAATATAGCAAATAAGGAAGAATTTACACGAACTACAAAATTCAGTATCATCGGACCTCATAGAGATTGCTTTCAAAACCCAACTCAATCTGAATCCTACACGTTCAATTTCAGATTAGCTATCTGCGACATCCGACAATAAATCGCACGGCTCGTCGCAGAATAAAGTCGTCACTATATCGTATCGGTATCGCTGCGCCCACGACTCACGGACGACTGGTATACGAGGCACGGGTATTACGTGTTAGGTCTGTGGTGTACTGGGGTATGAATGTATAATGCTTCTTTCTGGGCGAAACGAATCACTTTTAAACAATGTGACGTAATCACTTAGTATTTTTTGTTATATTAGTATTCTTTGATTACATTTTTAAATATTTTTATTTTAAAAAAAATATATATAAAAAATTGTGGCCTATCGGCATCAGAAACATGGTCCAGGCTACTTGTCAGGGCTCTAGAGAAATGAACCTCCTCAATATGCGTGCCGTGTCCAGGAGTACTGCTTTCTGAATCAAGCCCTTGACCTGGCCGCGCAATGAGAGCCTCCTGAGGTGATGGTCGAGGCTCTCCGCTATAAGGCCATTACTGTAATGATTATCGGTAAAATGATTGTAGAGTCCACGTCCCACATGTCGCCAACCTCATGTGCTAAGTCAAGATACCTACTTGGTTTTTATGACAGTAAGAAGTGTAATTTTACTGCAGCTAATTAAAAGTCAGGCTGTAGAAAAAGGTACTTTTTTTTCTATTTAAACTGTTGCGTCGTTCATTTCAAGAGATTACAAACTATATTCCATCATGAAACTTATGTCAACCTCACCCGGTGTGCCGCCAACCTAACCGCTCGACGTCTGTATTCAAGTTATTCGTTGTGGTAAGTTAGGCGCAAGTTCAAGGCGACGCTTATCTCGCCAAAATAAATTGCGCAAGTAATCAAATGTTAGAGAAAATTGTTATGTCTTGTGTTATATTACTTTTTGTCCCTGTTTGCTATTGTTCAAGTGACATTCTTGGACTTTTAAGATGGTGTTCAAGTTAAGGATAAGTAGGAGCTTAAACTTGCGGTTTTGTTTTTATTTTCTGTTTTCTTCTATGATTATTTTGTCAGGAACATCTTTGTGCGATCGTCAGCGACAAAAGAAGTAGTTATAAATTGTTCCAAAAATATGTGACGAAAATGTAAACAAACCTTGTTCGGATTAAATTCTTACGCAAGCGCTTACTAAAGCGAATTTCTAACATATTCATCTGTATTTATGTTATTGTATTCTTTAAAAGGTTTAAATTTTAAATATCACCACTTATTCCAAAAATGATTGTTTGAATGATGACATTATTAAATTGTGATCGAATAATCCTCGACGAAAATTGATGTTATCAAATTAAACTCAATTGTCAAATGAAAAACATTAAAGATTTCAAGTACTTATTCAAATAATTAAATCAATCTAGATTATCCTAATTATATGTATTGTTATTGTTATCATTTTACTGTTAAAACTTGATAAAATAGGAATGTTTTGCATAACCTAAAACATGTCTGTAAAAGTAGACTAGTTAAAATATTAAGGAATAATGTAGCAAAACATATAAAATATTCCAAACGGATATCCACCTTTTATGTGGTTGATATTTTGGATGACGGTAGATAGAAACGTCAAAGTTGTTTGTTCACGACTACGAGATGACATTCATAAAAAAAAAATGGTGGGGATCATTCTTGTTCGAGACATCGAACATAACGGAGCTCCGGCCTACAGATGTTCAGTTGATTAGTACTAGTGACGTCATTATGTGGAATACTCGAAGAAGATCGACAAGATGTCATGTAAGTTAATTGAAATTATTATCTTGATTATTGCTAATAACTATGGTGTTCTGTACCTATATGTTACAATATGGCGAATATTGCCAAAGTTTTAAAGTGTATAATGGAATATTTGTAGCTATTGTTATTATGACATTTAGATTAATACAATATTACATTTAATTTAATGATTTTATTCTCCTCACTGATTTGGATGTTGTTGAAATGTCTGTTTCTTTTGTTTTCAATGTAGATTTCAGCATATTCTATGTTACACTTGCTTATTTTCTTGTACATATATTTAGATTATTATTATGTTGACATTAAGTAATTATTTTATTTTAAATGTGTGTCTGTGGTTTCGACACCACAAACTTTATTATTATTTGTATACTCTCGATTAAAATGTAGCGAACCTACCATCTTATTATAACATCCTATTGTAATGAAACCTACATTTACGAATAAATTTGATTTTGTTGCTATTATTCCGAGTCCTCTTGTACCATTGTCCAAGAGATAGAATTAATTGTTTTTAAAGTTACGATAATTTATGGCAATATAAGAAGTTTATTGATAGAATACTTTAATACTGTTTCCATGGAGTTTCTTGTCTTTCTTCTAAATCATTCTTCTTCTTCTTCATTTGGAAACGGACACTAGCTTTCTGATTAATTACTGACAAGCCTACATTGAAATAAATGTCTAGCTTGTCTTTCTGTGCTTTATTTTATAAAATCCTTTCCCTACATTCCATATTCATAGTTACTTTTACACATTAAATAACTAGTACCGTAACCATTCTGCTATTCAAAGCTTTATATTTGGGTAATATGTATATACATATAGACTTATAGATACATTCTACCCCATTTTCTAACACACTCAATTTGTAAGAGTAGGTACCTACTACAAATTAGCACCCACAGTACAGGTACGTTTTTGAGCCGTTTGTTTATATTTTCATAAGATACTTTTGGAACAGACTATAGTACCTCTTATCTTCTGATCTTGTCGAATACTGTTCCAAGTGAATGTGCTTTGAGAGACTTAAAAATAATTTCTGTAATGGATTTCCTCTATTGCGCAACGTCACTATTATTGGTACTTTTGCAGTATTTTCTGACTTTGGCCTTGGATGTACCTACGTACCTTGTATTTTTGGTTGGAGCCTTAACGGGTTGAATGACGCACTTACAGACACAATCAAAAATCCATTGTGTCTCGCGTGGATCCACGTTTACGCATACGAAGTGGTAAATCAGGGCAATTTGAAGGAGAACTCTATTCTTCGAAGCTTGATGATAGCATTAAAGAGCAACTTCTAAGGATATTCTAAGGATCACTTTACAAACACAAATGTCCAATTATCCAGCTCAAGTAACTCGATCTTCCTTAATTCACCATCATAATCATCAACCTATAATTGAAGTCCACTGCTGTACATAGACCAACCTCAATTCTATAAGAATTGAGGCCAATTCCACATTCATATACATACTCAGTAAAAATTGTTTTTGTCCCAGAAAAATAAGAAACGCTCTTTTCTGTCTTTTGTTGTTAGGGCTTCCACGTTACTGCATCAGGAAAGTTGCCGAAGCACATACTGATGGTTTCAATATCAGCCAGCGAAAAAAGATTGCGTCCATGGTGCGCAGAGGACGTGACAGCGTCAACGGTATTCTGAAGGTCATCAGAGATAACCCATGTTTCGCCTGCATTACGTACTCATGTATCCAGTGCGTCAGGTAAGCAACTTATATATGAATTAAACGTTTGTATTGCATTTGTTACTCGCATAGCTTTTTAGTGTGTATTTACTAACATCATATGGATCAAGGTCTGAATTAAAGTTATCCATTTTCTTCTTTCCTTTCATTCTTCCACACAATTTAGCTAGGTACCTACAAATTATGACTATATTATAAGAATATAATAAAAAATAAAAAAAACAGGCCAGCCCTCTGGTCACGTGAAGAATCACGTGACCAGAAAGCTGGCCTATTTTTTGGCCAAAGAATCGGCATTGCCATACAACGCGTGGCAATGCTGCCAGCCTTTTGGGCACGTTTCCTGTTGACAGCGATGCAGACGAATTTTTTTATGCCCTTTGAATATTTCCCCACCCTATTAAATGAATCTTTAAGTTGACTGTATTGAATGTAACGCATCAACATCAGCGATGGGCACCAGTCCCAGCGCCAGCGATTAACGAGAAGTCATAGAGCTAGCAACTAAAAACGAGTACCTAGGCGAGCAACGAGCAGCGAGTGAGGACGACGACGACTAGCGATTACTCGCTGGTATGCGTATGTATCAAGCGTGAGTCTCTCGGCGAGTGTTCTGTCCGCCAAGCGAGCTTCGCTGAGCGAGTCTTTGATAGCTCTGTCAACAAACTATTTAGGTACAAAACTATTAGTAGGTGAGTACATTTATCTCTTTTACTTACACGGGACCTACACTCTTTTTTACGTTTCTTGAGCGAGGAAATCGTTGATAACCAGTCGCTTTTTCAGCCGCGGTGGGACATGTGCCTAAGTGCCAGGCTAATATACAGTCCGTAACGGCCACCGACCGGCTCTCGACCGGCCACCAAATTACCGAATGTCGTGCGGACAATGTGTCGGCTTAAACGCTACCTACTAACTGTCACTGTATCATTAACAGAGTCAATTGTATCGATCTGAACGGGACTTTAGACGACCGATATTTTGGCTATGAAGACTTTTTCGGGCTATTTTTCGTAGGAACTATGAACTATTAAACTACTTGTTCGGTGATTAGTAAGTACCTACCTAGAACTTATAAGTGTGTCTTTAATTTTTATCAAAATTCTAAATGCCAAATGAAAAGCAATTAATTCTAGATAATTCTAGATAGAGACCTACTTCTACTTTAACCTAACAAAGATCGAAAAAATCTATTCTCTTCGTCAATCAAGAATTAAATATGCATGAATATACCGTGCCGTTTATTCTGCTAATAGTATTTGACGTTACAGAAAACTGCATAAAGGGTAATATTTCCAGCTTCAATTTCAATCACTGCACCGTAAAATTAGATAAATTGACAGAAAAATGACGACACATTTACACCGCTGAACAGTAAAAAGTTATTTGCAATCCAACGTAGCATTAAATCTACCAAATTAGATATCCAAATACCTGGCAACACAATATCTATAAATAAAAAAGAAAAACGAATTTCAAAAATAACGTGGAAAATCAAAAGTCATTAACGTCCAATAAGTTAAAAAGTTGAGAGACGGCTATAATAAATCATTTTGTACATCTCTGTTCCAATTTTTCCTAGTATTTTTTCATCAATTTAACACGAGCAAAAAGTGGCACTCAATTGTAAGGTTTACGCTTACGCTGCGATACAATTTTTTTTTCTTTTTTATTATGAGCAACCCGTTTAATATTTTCGGCCAATCAGCGGCGGCGGTTGGTGGCCGCGCAACGCCCTCCCCGCTCGCGATTGGTCGGTGAGCGGTACAGATTGTGCGATGACGGGAAACGGATTTAAGTCTATGGCATCTCATTCTTACAATCGACAGGGCAGTGCGGCAGAACCAGTATCGATATCGATTTGTTTAATTGTGTTAATTCTCGGATTCCATAAATTACGACCGATTGATTGGTTGATCTTTCCCTGTCGTGTGTACTTAGTTAATACGTGCCTACCTACTGACTAGCTTTATAATGCTTCTCTCAGTTATAGGAAAAAATCGGAACACTTGATTATGTAGAAGTACGTAATTGAATAAAGATAGGTATTAAATTGAGGCTTTCTACATTCAGAATACTTATTCCAGTTATAAGTTCAGAGAGATATTGGATTGAAATCTTTCACAGTTCTCTTTCTCTTCTTTTTTTTGGTCTTTCTTTTGCAAAAGATTTGCGAGGATTGTACGAACTAATATAATCTATTATTTTTTTAAAGATTCAGACGCAGGACCAACGGCTTAATGTGCTTTCCGAGGCACTGGGGTATCACACCGCCAACTTCCAAACTCCGGGCTGTTACTAAGAATGTCCCGGGAATCGAATTATCGAACCCAGGACCCCACGCTCAGCAGTCGCGCTTGCGACCACGAGACCAACGTAGCAGTTCACACGAAAACAAATCCTTTTTTTTTCAACAAAAAGAAAGTACAGACGTGAAAAAGCGTCATTCAGTCTTAAACTTTCTACCCAGTGCAGAAAAAAAAGCAAAAATATTAAGTTTTATTCTATCGACAAATCAATCTTCTCGGATAACAAAAACGGACAACTTGTCCAAAACCTTGTCCAGGGGTTTATTAATAAAGGATAATTAAAATTAAGTGACGTCAAAAATGTACGGTTATACAGTCGCTAATCACTACTTAACTTTAAGCAACGTTTATGAATAAAGGGGCCAAAGTTTAATTTTATCGACACCTCCCCCTCACTAGTGAACTAAACGTCTCGAGCGTAGTCTTCACGCAGACGACCAATTTCATCAGCTATACATTGTGGCCGCCATCAACTCATCATTACTGCTCGTTGAGACCGAATCGTTGTAATTTACTTGTAATCACGCATAACATCGAACAACGTAATTGGATCTCAAGTAATTATGGTTTAAGTAGTTTTATACTAAATAGGTTTTGATGTTGGCTTTTTATACATATAAGCAGGTAGGTAGGTATGTTATTATTATGTAGGTACCTACTTCCAGAGATGTAAATCGATGCCTACTTCTTGATGGCAACTATGTTCGGTGGACCTAGGGCTAGTTTTTTTTATTTAGTACTTATCTATTAACTTTTAATGCTCTGCTTTTTAATTTGCTAGACTAAAATGACAGCAGAGATCGACCTTTTTTGTCAACATGACATTATTTAGTCTAAAATATATTTGCTGTCATTTAGGTCAAGCAAATAAAAAAACAGAGTTTAGGTAATTATGAATTAAGTTGATAAACGGTTGCACGATCTTTTTATCATTACTGTATCAGCCGAAAATAGCATAAATAGGTAGGTAGTGGGCAGATAAATAGTATATTAAATAGTAACTTTAATTTAATGTTTTCACTTTGATGTTTGGAATGTTTTAATTTAATTAGGTACGAAAAATTACCTAAATGGCCAAGGTCCTAATTTCCCTATTTATTTAGCTAGGGAAAACAATAGATACATACCTACATTTTTTCAAAATTAGACACCTAATAAATTATGAAAATTAAAACATGTAGATTCTCGAATAGAGAACGTTTTCCGCGTGTTTTCCGAGACATGTAAGTAATTAGTTAGTCTTTAAAATTTAAGGAAACTAATTTTTACGTTACGTGGTAGGCCATCTACTTATTGCAATAAGCCATTAATGTTACCCCCAGTCCTTCTTTATATCTATCATGTACTTACGTCATAATGTTATATATAGGTACCTTTAAACATAATTATCTCCTACATACAAAAAAGAACATCATTAAATATCTACGCTGAACGTTAGTTCAAGTTAATTTACTTTTAAATGGCTCCATACACAAGTTGTAGCCCACTAAAGTATAATGATGCTTGTTACGAATGATAGATGAAGCATGAATTAACTGTTAAGGTGTCATACGATATTAAACTTTATTGTGGTTTGGTTTAAGGCTTTATCTAAAGAAAATTGCTTTTCCGGTGGGCTATGTTTAATTGCTTGGCTTGGGGTTGGTTAGGGCTTTCAAAAGCAAGTTTCATATTTTTACAAGGTAAATTTTGCTTGTAGGTACTTAATTTGTTTCGATTTGTTTTTTTTTCTTTATTTACAACGAGGTACCTACATAAAGCAACAGCTTTGCATTTTGTATTTTAAATGCATGTTTGCCATCTAGCGTCGGGTAGCAGAACTAAAATCTCAAGTGGTGAAGTAACGTGTGAAGAAGTATTGCTATTCATCATTAGATGTCGCTTTTATAAAGTTCAAACCATTTAGTTCTATTCTGTGCACACAGAGGGCACTAAAATAGTTTTTATTAATTACTTTTCTCTTTGAGTACTAGATGGCGCTTTCGATAATTCACTTAAAATTTTGCCAGTATTTTATGCATTTGCTAATTTATTACGATGTAATTATTTTGGTCCGAAAATTGCATTTTACTCTTCAGTTCTACTTATTATGTAATAGCCATGTAGGCAATAGACAGCAAACCTATTAAGTACCTCCAATCGGGCATAATTATACCTACCTACTTAGATTTTGTGATTACGACTCGGCAATTCCGAATTTAATGAAAACCCCAAACCAGGTACTTATCGCTTTGCCCATTCTGGGAATCAAACCATGGGGTTTGAGCATGGGCTCACCAGTCGACACTTGCGACTACTTGAGGCAATAGGTATGTAGGTACAGCGGGGTAATTGCGTAACACACTCCCAATCCCAATGCCATTCATTGACAATTCAATAAAAAATATTGATTGCGTTATTATTTACGTTTCGAGCTGGCGAATTTTGTAATGAAGCAATGGATTATGAAATTCCATCAAAATCATTCGGATTGTAACAGTGTGTTAACTTTGGGATGTCGGTATTTATATGACAAAATTTAGAACCCAACCACCACCACTATTCCTCGTTACCTACTGTAAAAAAGTAACTAAAGAATTATTTAAACGGGATAGTCGGCTATTATTATATCCATTGCACTAATAATAGTGAATACCTACTTACCTATTATGCTGACTAGTTATATTCTGTAATCATCAATCATGAAGCATACACTACCTTTACCTACAGAATCACCTAAGTACCTACTTAATATTGAAGAAAGTCAAATTATTTTATTTCTATAATGTAGGTTTTTACAAACACTTTTAAAAGTCAATCATATTTTTTTTAAACTATGAGGTCGACGTTTCTTGTCTGACTACTACTCCGAAAAGAAAGGCCGAAATAAACTCGGAGGTCAGTCTCTTTTCAAGTCCAGACATAATCTTGGTCAGATCATGTGAAGACCATGTAGATTGGTGTCTGAAATGGTCTTTTGAGGGAAGAACCACACAGATTGAGTGGACCCGTCCAGTCAGTGCACGCATTTTAAAGAGGAGGAACTTGATTCGAAGAACAATATCAAAGAAAGGACATTTGGGTAGGCCGCATAAGTTACTCAAACTGCCAGACCATGACTAAAACTAACTGAGAAGAAAAAAAGACAAAAGAAAATTGACCCACATAGTCTTCACATTCACAATTCGCTCATTTGGAGAAACATCGACTTAAATATATGCCAAAGCACTCAGAAAGCGTATCTCTAGTTTCATCAATTGGCAATGTTATTTTGAGACTTCTTGTATCCTTTTTTTTTACTTAGAAAATTTGTCTAGGTCAAGCCACGTTGTCCTTGTTTAAAATATAGAAATAAAAAGATTTCATATTCAAAATTAACGCATTTCATATCGAACAACAATCCATACCTACTAATATTATAAATGCGAAAGTGTGCCTGTCTGTCTGTTACCTCTTCACGCTTAAACCGCTGCTGAACCGATTTAGATTAAATTTGGTATAGAGATAGGAGTCTCGGGAAAAGACATAGGATAGTTTTTATCCCGATATTCCCAAGGGATCGACACTTATGCGGGTGAAACCGTGGGGCGCTGCTAGTTATTAAAATAATATAACACTTTGGGAAAGAATCCATGTAATTACAGAAAACATCCTTTTTGAAGTCCGTCAAAAATAAAGAAAAGCACTTTTCACATTTTTATTTTCAATATAAGTTACAATACAATATTGTTGTCAACATTTTAACATCGTTATACACTATACTTTTAGTTTTTTACTAGGACTGCACCTTGAAATAGCACAAATTACAATAATTAAATAGTAAGCCAAAGGTATATTGAAATCACTATACATACATGTAAACAGTTAATATTAATTTGCATTATTTACTAACTTAATGATATAACTAAGAGAATTAAAAATTAAATGCCGTTGCCATAAGTTGCAGAGTTTAAAAAAAAAACTAACATAAATTGTCTTTGGTTTAGTAATGCACCAATCCAGCCATGAATGCATTACTTAAAAATAATTTCTTACCCGGACGTAAACATTATTACAACAATAAAATCTATGAATATGGTCCTTGTACCTATTTCTTACCTAACTATAAAATAAAAAATATCATTAAGTAATCTCAAACTTTTCTGTTGGCACATTATTTAAGTAAATTTAAAATATTTTCAATAAAAAGCATCCATGACCGCGTTGAGGTTTCTTTCAGTGAGTGCTCGCGGGGATTCTTCGTTGTCTAGAATGTCACAGGGCAGCATTAGCTAGAAAAAATATTAATTATATTTATTAGGTGCATGTAATTTGCTAATTTATTAATAACGAACACTTTGCCAGCCACTTCGTCCGCCCTGTTCATTATCCGCTATTAATTGGCCGCCATATTCCTTATCAAGTGAGAATTTAAAAAAAATCGCCCTTATTCTTTGTTTATATCGTATAGGGAACATCTGTACTAAACTTGAGATTTCTAGGTCCATGTGTTTCCGCTAGGCGTTGATGAGCCAGGTAGTGAGTGAGGCAGGACTATTCTTTTTTATATATTATGTCTTGCCTCGGCGGTCTATTGGTCTCATAGCCCTACTGCTGAGCTTGATGTTCAGCATCCTAATTACATACTATTAATCTGATTTTGAATCATTTTGAAAGTTATTGATAATCCATTGCTTCATAAATGTTCGAAACAAAACAATGAAAAAATAGATTAGAAACGAATGAAAACATACCACCTTTACACAGATCGAACAGCAACGTAAATAACGCAATGAATTTTGTTGAACTGTCAAAATGAAACCCATTGCTATTGATTGTGTGTTACGCAAGTACCTCGCCGGTCATGCAAGGTCTTATTGGGTTTTCCCACTAAGAAAGAATTTTCCCAGAAGCATCCCGGAGTTTAGATTTGTCCCCTGTTGATGGCAATAGGCTTGCCCCAATTACATAGGACTACGGGTCTTAAACTAAATTGCCCTTCGACAAAAAATCGGCTGTAATCTCAATAGGTACCTACAGGTTGACGAATGCCCTCAGACATTTTCTTGAAGTTAGTAAAATAGTTTTCACCCCCTCTGTTTGGTTCCTACAATTGCTTAGATACATCGTGCATGCGTGCTCTAGCTATGTTATTCTTACATCACTGTGGAAAATTGGGACGCCTTAGACAAACGAAACGCACTTCACTTTACTTATACATATAGCTGTAACACTTTCAATTACAATCTCAATTTGAATCATTTTGAAGGATATTGCTAATCCATTGCTTCATATGTTCGAAAAAGTCTGCTCAACAATGTTAATAACGCAATGAATGTTGTTGAACTGTCAAAATGAAAGGTATTTGGTATTTACCTACTAGTTACGCGATCACCCCGCAGGTCTAAAGATGGATATCCCTGGTGCGATTGAACTGCCAGAGGTATGCAATAAGTTATAATAATAATAAAAGTTGCACCGTCTTGCGTGGCTGGTTCAATTTTATTGTAAGCCACAGGTAAGAAAGTTGCATCGTATAAATGTAACTTTAGGACTACGTACTCCAAAAGTGATGTAAACACGCAAAATACGCGCATAGACGTGGAGTTGCGGACACCAGCCCGTATTACCTAGGTATTACTTAAGTGATGTATGTAATACCAACCCTCTCAGTAACCGGCTTTCCTTCTAAGAGGACCTTCAGCTTGGTTTTCTGGCACGGTGAAAGAATTTTCTCCAGATTGTTGACGAGTTCCTTCAATTCAGGCCTCATTTGGCCGTCCCTCTTGCCATTCGTCCAGCCGCGGGAGTACTGGAAGGTCTGCGCTGTTACTGAGGCCAGGGTCACGAAGATGAGGAGTAGGGTCACGTTGGCTGACATTGTGGTGGCTGGAACAAGGGAGTGGCGTAATCTAATATTAATCAATAAATTGAGTCGGGTAAAAACGTTACAAATGTCGGTTCCATCTAGCTTACGTTTTTTTTTTAATATGGCGTTTAAAAGTGATTCCGAAATCCTATTTACAGAACAAATAGTTTAGTTTCATTTCATTATCAGCCGACACGTCTTCGGCTGCCGTCGACAACGTACCGCTCCTGTATATGAGCAGTTAATGTCTATTCAAACTTATGTTTCTATTTAATATTATTTCAAGTTAAACAAATATCAACTTTATTTTAATGGTGTTGATTTCAGAGTGACTAGCACTATTGAAAAAGTTATAAAAATGTTTGAAGTTGTAGCGTAAACTGAACTTTACTGTGTAGGATTTAAAGTAATTTTTCCATAAACTCATATTTGTTTACATTTTTGGTAAATAAATCGCGAATGCAGATTACGCGCTCGATCCAGAATCGAATCTAGAACTAGAAATCGTGGTGAATACTGTTGAGGCATGTGTTACTACGATTTTCAAAGACAACACAAAAATAAAAACTCCGAAAGAAAAACTTTTGACAGTTGATTATGTCAACTGTCAAAAGTTTTTGGCGGGAATGCACACGTTTTGTTTACTCGAAGAAGTTTAGAATAGAACGGCAATAATAAATATCTGATTGCATGATTCATCAATTAATACATGGCGGCAAATATATGTGATAATTTGTGGAAGGCATATACATGCATCTTAAAGTGTTGTGAATATTAATTTAAATATACTGTTAGGTTTTCATAACACAGAATTATCCTTTAGCTTGAAATCTTGTGCATGTTTGATCCCTAATCCATAGGGCTATCAAAATAAGATATATCACGGTAAAAGTTAGTCCAATAGGGTGAGGACGATGAGATAATTGCATTGAATCAAATGCCGATTAGGTAATTGTGTTAAAAAGTTAACCTGTTAGAGTTACCGGATTCATAGGATTTACCATTTAATGATTAAATTATGAAATCATGTTGAAATACTGTTACACTATGTTTACTAAATAAAATAAGGAAAGAGTTCAGTATCAAAGGCAATCAACGCAGGAGGTACCTAGGTAGCTATATCAAATATCAGTCGGTCTATTCTGTAAAGATCTAACCGGGAAAACTTGATGAATTGATCTCGAAGTGAGCTCTCATTTCCACTAGCCTAAGCATAATCAGCCTTTAATGTTCCCACTGGATACAGGCCTCCTCTTTTTGTGAGAGGGATTGATACTATTAGCAGGTCACTGCAAGCTCACTTCGCCTAAGTTATCAGGGTGAGATTTTTGCAGTACAGATCTGCAAATATATGTAGGTATGACATACTCTGATTGTAAATAATTTTAAACTGAACGGTGTAAATATAGAAATGTAAAAAACTGGGTGTAAACGATTGAAAAAGTTCTTTAGACTAGTGCATAAATTTTTATAATAAATAATATTCTTAGCGAAGGAATGTAAAACAAGTGGAACTATTAAAATAGGATGCGTATTATTTTTATGTACTCATTTTGTAGGTTTATTATCTATATATTGTAGGTATAAAGCAAAGTCGGGTTAGTTACAACATTTATAACTAAAGATCAGCTGCACCAATTTATAGGATCTTTGATATGTTGGATTTGTCTCCGCCCCGAATAGAAGAATAACAATAAAAAAAAAATGTATAATGAATATAATTCATTTTCTCATATATTTCTTCTTATTGATTCTGAGGCGCTACAAAGTTTGCTGGGTCAGCTAGTTTTTATTAAACGTCGTAGGTATTGTAATGCAACCTTCTTTCGTCAACTCGAAACAACAAAAACAAAAACAACTCGTCTTTCATACAACCTCGCTGCAAACACTGGACAATTTTATAGTTAACAGCTGCAAACTGATTTTATGGAAGCAATTTTAAGTCCGTTCAGTTCCTTTAATTGAATGTTTTTAATGTCAGCTCCTGTTTGATTGAAGTACAGACGCCAGCACATCAAGCTACCCGAAACTGTGAAATATTCTCAATCAACTTTGAACCTAATACTTTAGCGATAAAGTTGAAAATCTATTAAAGAAATTTGACAGATTGTTGTATCTTGATGTGCTGGCGCCTGTACAAGTGATTTAGCCTATTCCTATTACCGGTCACAATTTGAGTCCTGGGACCGAAACTTGAGATTGAAAAATGGTTTATTATTTTAAAACGTAGAAAATAGAAACAAAAGTTGGATAACACTGTTTTAGTAACGTACATGAATTAGTATTGCGGAAACATGTCATGTTGCTCGCAACATGGATGTTGCAGTGTGGCCAACAACATGTCAACTTAACCACAGATAATATAATACTACGTACTCAACTCAGTCTTTCGGCTGAAATGATGATGAATCAACAGTTGTGCAACATTGTACGATGTTGCAGAAATTCATTAAGCATACTCAACCTATAATGTTCCCACTGCTGGGACACAGGCCTCCTCTCTGTGACAGGGAGTGGGCCATAATCCACCACGCGGGCCCAGTGCAGAATGGTTAGGTAGCACTTCTCTTCGAATTTTTGGTTCTAGGACATGCCAGTTTCCTCACGATGTTATAAAATAAAACGGCTGTCTTGGTTCGAACCTACTACCTACTTACAACTCGTAAGTCGCGGCCGTTGTCACTGGACCACTGCTACAGAAATTAATTAATGTTTAGCAAATGTTTCTAAACTTTTGTTTACACCCACAACTTTGTGATACTCTAGGTTTATAACAGAATACAACTCCCACTTTAAGTTACGCTTCACAATGCACAGATTCTCTTTCCAAAGAGATTCATAAAAAAAATTCTTTCAGCGATGATTCCTCAAAGATTTTCTTTATCCAGTTTGAAGTCTACATTCGTAGCTCTCCAAAGAAGATTGCACAATGCGATACGAACAGAAAGTACGATTTTAAAATCCTTTGATGACACCACAATTAAAAGTGAGTTAATTAAAATTCATAATATCACGCCTGTATTCACCAAAAGGGAAGGCAGAGGTATAACGTCTATGTAAATAGAGGGCAAGCCTATTTCCATCAACAGATTTCCCACAAATTTTTATTCAGTGCTGTTAATGCTTGGCCAGACTGGCAGCGGGGAGCGGCCCGGGTGCGGGAACGCGCGCGATCTGCCTGTCCGCAGTCGAGCGCGGCTGCGTTCTGCGTGTTGTCGTATCCAGTGTTTGTCAAAATATAATATTGATGAAGAAGACTTATTTTTACTATAAAAAAGCTCGAACTAGTTTGAGAACAGCAGTCCCCGCGCGGGTCGCTCGCGCACCCACTTCGGCCACTTGTATGAACGAGCTATGGCGTGAGTTGCCCGCGCGCTCCCCGCGCCGAGCAGACCTATGGACACCCAAATGAAGTTCTTATGTTTGAGTACGCCGCGCCGCGGTGCCAGTCTGGCCAAGCTGAGCAATTCTAAATGGATAAAATCCTATGATACTTTTCCCGACCTGGGAATCGAACCTAAGGACCACATACTCAACATTCGTCTTGCGGCCATTACATCAACAAAGCAGATAAGCATAATAAATGAATAAATGAATTTTATCTCAAACCCCCTATCTTACTGATACTGATATTTAAAAATGCTGCTATAAAATAACTAAAGAATTGAACCAACAACTTTGAGGCTATACAACGCATAAAGAAGAATATCTATTGCATGTTATTTCACAGACCATAGACACAGTGTTAGCTGGGAAATCTTCTAGGGCATTGGGTAAAGTGCATATAACCTCGATACTCGATAATGTATTTGAAACCGTGAAGCAATAAACTGAAAGTTGAAGTTGCAGTGGTGAAAAGAGTTTGCCGATTTGATGGATTGGTTTTTTGTAATCTACTAGATTTTTTTTGTGCATGGCATTTATGACGGAAGTGGGGGGCTTGTGACAAGACATGCAATGATGAGTAAGGGTCTAAACAGACGGACTGCATGCCAGCTGCAACATCGCAGTTTTCTGTTCTGTTACGCACTTAGGGGGCAGGTATCCATGCAGTGGAGAGGAGAGAGTCAGAAACAGTTGAGATTTCGGGATGGGGAAAAAGAGAAGTTAATTCAAAGAGCTGTTAGTCCGTTTTCGGCCATCAGGAATGGGAATGGGCCAACCTGATCAAATGAAAACAGTCAAGCCAGTATTCCACCTAGAGAATACCATATAAGAGAGGTATGAGGAACAGGGTGTAAAATTCACTCATCCTCCATTGAAAAGGAAGGATCCTCCGACAAGACGGGTGTTATGTCCGGTGGGCAACTGCCCGACGATTGGTGTCGGGACGTTGTATATATGCTAGTTGCACAGTAAACTCTGCTTGCGCAATGTAGGATTTTGCGTGCCTTCGGTGTCATGCCTAGTTCGCAAGTGACGATGGAGATGCCACCACAACCATTGGGAATCGGAAGGACTTCTTTTACATTATAAATGGGCTAGGTCTGGATAAAGTTAACGCTGGAAATTGGAAGTTGCCTCTGTTCACTCTTGCTTTGGAGGCTGACGGTGGCAGTAAAAACATCACTAAGGCAGATCACACACTACGACGCAAAACGCGACGACGGGGCGCAGAATAACGCGTCCCCGCGCGTGATTTTTTAAATACAAATTCAATAACAACGCGCTTCCGCGCGTGGAATTTGGCTCCGTGTCCCGCACCCCGCTGCGTAATGCGGTTCAGTGTGCGAATCGCCTTAGGTACGTTATCGTTTATTAACAAAAATGTCTCCTCCTACGCCTTCTATTACAGCGTTTCTTTTTCAAGGATTATGGTTTTTCTACGAGTCATTTGCTCGTTGCCACCTGAACCTGATCTAAGGCGACACTCTCGAATTTGCTCTTAATTCAATTTACATGAAAAGTAGGACGCAATTTACTTGATAAAACATAATGGCAAACATAATAACGTCACGCTTGCATTTCCTGAAGGGGTAGACAGAGGTAATACACTATACGATACGGGGATCCCAGGCAAAGGTTATACAGGGTGGGTATTAAATCGTGGATCAAACGAAACAGGGCGATAGTTGGGATTATTTGCGGTTATTGTAATATTACAAACAGACACACCAATTTTATTTATTTGTATAGAAATTTCGCATGCATGTTCGTATTTCATTGGGGGTAGAACTAACTTGATTAATGAAACAACATAGGGGTATATAGTAACTGAATTAATGAATGATCCTAAATGTATTTAGGCTTAATTTAAAAACTCAAACTCAAAGCATTTTATTTCAATTATAATTATATTCAATTAATAACAGGCACTTTCAAATTGTCAAGGAGTCGGTCAGTCAGAGATATACTTAAAGCTAGTTGCCCATTCAAAAGCGTAGTAGGTACTTATGGAGAAGAACGGCCAAGAAACTCCATGGACACTCTTTTAAATTATATTGTTACAAAAATATTAGTTACATTAAATATTACATGTGAGAACGATGTAAAAAAAGACGTTCACGTTAAAAGTGTCCAGAGTCCAGCAAATAGAAACAAAAATAAAAGAAAAAATAAGCCGTGGCAGTTAAGAGATGACCAGTCCCCAATCCCAGACGACGCCCGTTCACGAACATGGCATGGATGAAATGATCCAACACACGCACCACCGTCGGTGAGACATGAGTGCGCATGACATACTCTCAGCCGCCAGGACACATTCAAATCGGTACACATAGCATAGCATAATCAGCCTATAATGTTGTCACTGCTGGGACACAGGCCTCCTCTCTGTGAGAGGTAGTTAGGCCGTAATCCATCACGTGGGCCCAGTGCGGGTTTGTAGATGTCACATGTCTTCGATTTTTTTTGTTTGAACATGCAAGTTTCCTCACGATGTTTTCTTTCGCCGCTTTGAGAGTAGTGGGGATCGTAATAATTTACACAACGTAAAGCGTCTGAATGGGTTCGAATCTGCGACCTAACAAGTACTCAATTATATGAAATCTCTGAAAATATAGACAAGCCCAGACTTAATTGCTTATCGATTTGTAACGAAACTAAATGAAGCTTATTAGCCACTCTGTGAAACATAAAAACGATCGCTAATAGCATCGTCATAATCAGCCTATACTTAATGTTCCCACTGCTGGGACACAGGTCTCCTCTCTGTGAGAGGGATTGGGCCGTAATCCACCACGCGGGCCCAGTGCGGGTTGGTAGACGTCACATATATCTTCGAATTTTTGATTCTAGGACATGCCTGTTTCCCACGCTGTTTCCTCACGATGTTTTCCTTCACCGTTTTGAGAACAGTGTGGTAATGAAATAATTTACAACAAAGTGGCCTGCTTGGGTTCGAACCTACGACTTACAATTCGTAAGTCACGGCGCCACACCACTGCTCTCATTAGCTAACATCATTGAAAAAAAAAAAGAACTAGTAGTAAGTACCTATAATCTCATGTACTTAGATGAAAGTAGGTATGATCTCCTTAATCCCCTGTCCATATCAGTTGCAAAGTAATTCGTCACTATTCGGAACTTGGAGGTTACAATCAACGGTCACACTCTGAAAGTCGTAAATACATATTGCTCTGTATAATAATATTATTATATCTAGACATCAATGATACTTTGTATATTTTGAGTGGCTTGGACCACTTTCAGGACATAATAAGGCCTGGAGTCGACAATAAATTAAACTGCGTATATCTAATGACGTTCCCAGTCTGCATAGGAAAATTCAATCAAAGATATCCAATAGTTCAGAGTGTTACGTTTAGGTTGATACTTCAAACGATTTTAGTACCTAATGTCTCGATAGATGGCGTTGTTCATTTACCACTCTCTGCTGAATCGCGGTGTTAAGATTCTCCCGAGAAACATGACCTCTTCGTGTACATTAAAATAAATTCTCTTCGTATAAGACTATAAGTAAACATTGGCTTTTTATTCACAGAGACTATAGCTAGTCAAAGATTGGCACAACCCATAGTGGCTGCCCATAGTGCCCATCACTACTATTTAGTTTATTTGAAAAAAGGTTTAATTGAAATAAATGCTTTGGGTTTGTAAGTGGCAGCTGTTACCATTGGACCACCACTGCAGCACGACTGACAGCTGCCGACAAACGGAATGCTGAAAGTTAAATTGTTCTGTACTGAACAGACAGACTCAATTATACGACTTCATACGAAACTAGAGATTCTCTCATCAAAGATTTCAACACTAAAACTATTGTGCGAGGACACCTCACAAAAGCACGGGCTAATATGGTTGAAGTTGGGTGGGGATTCTCAAACCGAATAAGTACGTATGTGTAACTTGTATACCACAGAGGTATTCAATTTGAGAATCTCTGCTAAACATTTGCTGATTTCGTTTTATTTTTTGCTATCTATAAATACGTATATCTCAAACGTTTTTACATAACACTAGGTGCTGGCGGCGGCTACCCCCGCGCGGATTGCGGAAATTATCCCACAGGAACGTGCTACCGGGGCAAAAAGCCTGTTAAGTTACCTTACAACATCAGCTATCAGCCAGTGAAAGCCCCGTCAAAATGGGTCTCGCCGTTTCGGAGATTAGCCGGAACAAACAGACAGACAGACAAAAATGTTAAGTACCGTATACTTAGTAAAAACCTGTTGTTTTGACATTAAACCTGTTATTTTGACATTACAGACAATTTATTTGTATTGATAGTATACATATACATACATAACGTATCTCACTGAAATCGAATCCTGTTAACAGTTTTAGCTGCCGTTTAGTAGGTTGCTAACATAACATCACGCTTGTAATCTCCGGAGGGTTCGGCAGAACTGTACCTATAAGTAGTACCTGCACCCACATTTCGCCAGTTATGTTTAAGCCCCATTATCCTCTTAAGGGGTCATTGTACTCATCATTACGAACAACTTTTACTATGGGACCAAACCTGAAATCGCGAAAAAAAAATCAGCTATTCCCATTTTGACCCTTTAAGAGGATAACGGTGATTAAAATTACAACCTGTATATGCTGTAAGCATGTCAACTTCATATTACCTATTTGAACTGAAGTTATAGATATTAACGAGGAAAGACAATCAAATTGGCAATTAAACAAGACAATAGGATGCTACACAATTACAGGAAGAGAAGGGTGATGCAGACGTATACAATTGATATCTAAAGTACCGAAGATTTTCATTAGCTGAGCTAAGTGAACCGTTACAATTATGACAAGACGTTTGTTGCATAATTATGTCTTCATCATACCTTGATTTAATTTCCAAGACAGTGGTGTATATGAATGACATGATATAGGGAATTTCATGGTATCCCATATTACAGGTAACATGTTTATAGGCTTCGCTTCGTCTATTATTTGATGGATAACAATTTAATTGATTGGCTTCGAGACTATTGTCATCATCATCATCACAAACAGCCTTATATCCCTTTATCTTAATTTCCCCTTTATATTTAATCGGAAGACTTTGCAATGGACATTTATTTAAGGTTTATTTACAAACGTTAAAAATTAAATACTGATTAGCGACTGTTTAACCATACATTTTTGATGTTTAACGTCTATTAACTAATGAATGTCCATTGCAAAGTCTTCTGATTTATTTCTCGTCATCGTCATCATTAATTATATTGCATGAGAATTAAATAGTAAAAAATTAATTTGACAATCTATTAGCAATTGAACCCTACTACTAAGCCTCAACTGTCCGTCCGTCCGTTTGTCTGGCAGTGGGCTGCATCTCATGAACCGTACCTAATAGGTAGATAGGTGAAATTTTCATAGGGTACGTATTTCTATTGCTGCTATAACAATTAAAAGGGGTACGGAACCCTTTGTGTAGGAGCCCAACTCGCAGTTTCTTTTTTATTTTATGCACACTTGCTTTTCCAATTCACTTTAGACATTGGCAGATTTTTCGACATCGGCTTTGTTTGTCATATATAAAAAAATAGAATAGATGTAATCGGGTGTAAGTACTTCCCGGGTGGATCTACAATTATTTCTTCCGGACATCCAAAGAGCAATGAAGTGATCATATTTCCTACCGGGAGCCAGACTGGCTACGGTATTGGGAACACTTTGGATGTTATATAGCTCTTTTTATTATTAGCTCAGGCAATCCTAGCCCCTAATGTGTTGTATGGAATGTGGAGTTTGGTCGAATATGTCGTAGGAGGCGACATGACGTCGAAAAGGCAGATTTTAAGTAACCTAATTTTGTTTGTGGTTATTTGTGCCGACTTAATAGGACTTAGGAGTCCTTTGGGGCCCATTGTGTCACCCATTGTAAAGTTTCTATATTTATGTCTGTAATTTATATGGTGTACATAATAAAGAGTATTCTATTCTTAGGAGGAAACCAGCTTGTCCAAGAACCAAAAATTCGAAGACATGTGACATCCGCCAACCCGCACTGGGCCCGCGGGCCGCGTGGTTAATTATAGCCTTATCACAGAGAGTAGGCTTGTATCCCAGCAATGGGAACATTATAGGCTGACTACGCAAGTAGGACTTAATAACTTTTAAAGATTTGGTTTGGCCTAATTGTATGAAAGATTTAAGCTACTACGAATGATAGGCGAAAATGTTGTAGACGTTATTTCCTTGTATTCCCGTTGTCCCCGTGATCCGTGTCCCCGTTAACGGGGACAACGGGAATTTAATAAAATTATTAAAATTACTTCCCTTTGTCCCCGTTAATTTATTGCAATATATATTTTTCAAATTATGCCCGTTGGCTCGACAACCGAAAGAAAGAAAGCCAATTATAAATGAGTTTGATAAACTATGACACAGATTATGAAAGGCAGAGGGGTAGCAGAACAAATGTGGCTACCTAATAGCGTAAACAATATACAATTCACAGATGTAGCTTCAAAAACAGACTTGAACGTGCGTATTTTGAATCGTTAGGAAATATTTCGAAATACTTATTTGGTGTCGGTTACGGTAACGGTAACAGTGTCGCGAGTTCAATGGTTTTTTCCCATCTCAAAAAATGCCAACATGAATGTGTATAGATCTACGTATGTACATACGTACACAATATATTCACATACTTATTTACAGAGGTGTCGGTTACGGCAACAGTGTCGCGAGTTCAATATTTTTTTTCCCATCTCAAAAATGCCCAACGCGCCTAAAGAAGTTTTCACTTCAAAAAGGACAAAAATAGTACGCAGCTTGTACATTATAGTAATTAAACACAATGTACTCACTCAGTAGTTTGTCACAAGTCTGGGCAGAGTACTAACTCTCACAAATGACCACTCAAATCTAAACATAACTTGTAGTGATGTACAAGAATATTAGATTTAATGCTAATGCTAAAAGTTGAGCCTGTATTTAGAGCACAGTTAGCCACGCAGCAGTGGTGACCCAGAGGGAACGGCGGACTTACGAGTGGTCGTGGGTTTCGAACCCAGACAGGCTTTACTTTGTATAAATCATTTCATCACCACTGCTCTCAAAACGGTGAAGGAAAACATCGTGAGGAAACTGGCATGTCCTATAACCAGTGTCAGTTATGTGACATCTACTAACCCGCACTGGGCTGGGCCAGCGTGGTACATTACTTATAGCCCATTCCTTCACGAAGAGAGGAGGCTTGTGTCCCAGCAGTGGGAACATTGAGAAAACAAAAGGAGTATGTAAGGATAGCACTTTGTGTGCTGTAGTTACTATCTGCATAAAAAGTGTTGTCTGTTTGTTTGTAAAAGACAGTAATTCACTTATTTGTATACTTTAAGATTAAATTAAGGTAAAGTTACATGCTGTTATTTGTTGTTTCCTCCGTTTGTTTTGTTAAGTTGGCTTGGGATTACGGAATGCAGACATTTGGGTGTAATGCAACTGTTTGTGCGGATGCATCGCCTTACATTACATCACACGCCTGTACGCCTGAAGGGCTAGACAGAGGTATACTTAAAGTAGATCCAAATTTAGCCAAAGCAACAGGGGGCGATTCTATTGCTACAATATCGGGTTTAAAATAGCCGAGAGTCGCTTATTATTATTCAACTCGTTATTATGACATTATTTTTTGTACTGGATCAAACCTGGGAACCCTCTGGTTACGGAGATATTGATGGTCAAAATTCAATTTTTTTGACGTTTTTTTACGAAATCCACTTTTAAATGTTACCTATAAGTAATTTAAATTTGAATACTCCCACGGTCTCAATACCGTTGCATGCACCCATAAGCACACAGATTTTGCGTGCGTTACGTTGCGCACTACTGTAAACAGCGAATTTTCGACACCAAAAACAAAAGTCGTTTCCCAGAAATTAGTTTTTGCACAAAGTTACTTAGTTTGATGTACAGAACGCGTAGATAACGGTTTCGTGAAGGGTCTTGTCACCCCGTGTTTATGTTGCACAATTATGTATATTACTATTAATATAAATATAAGTTTTACTATGCTTAGTGATGTTAATTATTGTATTCGGATGCACGACTTCACTATTCGGTGGATGCAACTTGCAACTCGATTATTTTCATTTAGCTGCATATTGTAATTTACAGTCAAACTTAAAGTTATGCGCAATTTATCGATTTTCCTTCTTCGTAACTAAACTTCAATTAAAAATTGACCGACAGCCATGGATTAAGGGCTGATTTTTCCATCGCCAGATAACTTTTATTCGAGGAGTAAAATTGACGTTTGACAGTTTTTATTCCTCGAATAAAGTTATCAGATGATTGAAAAATCAGTCCTAATAGAAAAAAAGTAAAAAAAAGAAAACAAAAACCCGCCAAAAACTTAATCAGTGCATAAAATAATTCTTTCGAGATATAAAAATACGAAAAAAAGAACAACTCACCGTTAAATTACAGGTGACCAATTAAAACCGTCGACGTCACAAACCCCACAGAATGGAATGAAATTTTTAAAACAAATTGTGCAAATGGTGTTCCAAAATCAAAATGAGTTCGTTGATTCCTTGTCTTAGACCGTTCGTTTCCTTGGAAGGTATGGCTTGACTGTGATCCTCAGTAGTCCGTCGCCCCCTTTTATATGAACGGGGCTGTTATACAATGAGCGTAGGTTGGCAGCCGTTATAATTTGGCCGTGAATGTTTTACACTTTTCATGTTTATGACTTTAGTTGTGTTGTCTATGGTTTATTGAAAGGGGTGTTAAAAAGTCATGGTTGTTTGGTAACCTAACTTTGAACTACTGGTTAGCTAGTTTTTAAAAGTACATTAAGTAGTATATCAAATTATGATCAATTTTATTCTGTTTCGGGCTTCTTATTATCTTTCGTGATTGCTAAAAAAAACATAGGTACCTATATCCACTGTGCAACCGATTCTTTAAAAACGCACACGGACGAAATATTTGTCTGACCAAATAAATGAAATTGAAATTGAATGTGTACTAGGGTAAGGTTTCTATGGGTCTATGCCACCCGAAATAAAGTTATTATTATTATTTATTATTAATAGGGGGAAAATGTAAGTGTAAAAATATGTAAGTACCAAGTTATTCGAACATGTTCTTATCATAGTTCAATGAAATAAAAAAAAACAATCAAATAAAAAATCACTCAAATGGGAGCGCTTGCGCAATGTTTTGGCAAGATAAGTAAAGCTGGGAATGTGTTTGATTTAGGAGTATTGTATATGAAGGGCTGGGGTAGGGACCCGCTGTTGTCCTGATATCTGATTTCTAAATTATCCCAATATCAGTCTGTACGATATGTATTCGACCACGCCATCGTGAATCTGAATAGTACTATTAAGTATTCTGTGTCTGAATGTAAAAGACAAAGCCGTGATCGGCTTACTCGTAAAAGCCAAAATCACCCAAAATCACGAAGTCAGTTTTTATCTGCTTCAATTTTCATGGCACTCTAGGGGTCAATGACATACTTTACTGTAAAATAGTAAGTAATTAAGTAACAGCTTTGAAATCAAGTTTACTAATTGTACATTTTCTCTTGTCATTGTGACATGCTACCAACTAAAGCATTTTAATTTATTATAATGAGTAAAGTGATGCAGCAGTAAGTTTTCATGGCTTAATTTTTAAGCGACCATGCCCATAACTTAATTTATGGTTGTGCTCTTGAACTTGCTACCTACATAGAATCTTCTTTGTAGTTTAATTTTACGTGCTTTTTACGATTTAAAATTTAACTTCCTATTCTCACATAAAGAATAGGTAAGTAGTACCGAATGAAACTGGTAAGCATTTTACCTCTCCTTAATATTAACACTTTGGCGTTTAGGCAGTGGAGGAATAAAACCAGATTGAGATGAATGATGACTGTTTATTAAAAACTAAGCCTAACTATGTACAAAATTAGATGGGTGGAAGTAGTTGCCGATACAAACATAACTTGAATAAATATTGACCAATAGCGATCAAGAACAAATTACTCCAAAATAATATCGGTTTAGTTCATGCGCGCTGTCACTAGTTAAACGGGCCGAAGTTATAAATATAGGTCGCGCGCAGTTGAGCGCCAGTGTGATGCCGTGCGGCGCGCGCGCGAGTCGTGTGTGCTGCCACAGTGCTCCCCCTCAAGCGAAGCGTACCGGTGGCTTGATAACTCGGCCGGAGCGGGATGTTTTAATTCCACCTGAGCTAGTAGGAATATCCATTGCGGTGGTGTCTGCTTGGCATATGGTGAAAGCAGGCTTCAGACGATCAATGGATATTACTGCTTCTCTTCCAGGCAATTGTAGGGTGAATGTTTTGCTATCTCTGCGTAATACTGTGTAAGGACCATTGTATGGAGGCTGTAATGGCTTCTTCACTGCATCGACTCGCACGAACACTTGCTTGCATGTTTGTAGGTCCCGGTGTACAAACACAGGGCGATTAGTGTTATGCGACTGTGCGTGTACCGGACGAATGTTGTTGATTGATGTTCTCAGCTTTTCGACGTAATTGCAATCCATGGTTTCTGCTGGTGACGTCACGAAGAAATCACCCGGTAGCCGTAGATTTTGACCGTATGTTAGCTCGGCTGCGCTTACATCTGTGTCAGTTCTGATTGCAGTACGCAGTCCCAGCAATACGGTAGGTAATTCTTCAATCCAACTTTGTTTACTGAGACGAGCAGTGAGAGCAGTCTTCATACAGCGATGCCAACGTTCTATTATGCCGTTGCTCTGGGGGTGATATGGCGTTGTTCGTAGCTTTTTGATGCCAAATAGTCGGGTCAGAGCGATGAATAGGTGACTTTCAAATTGTCGGCCTTGATCGGTCGTCATCCTAGCTGGACAGCCAAATCTTGCAATCCATCCTTCATATATCGTCTTGGCAACGGTCTCGGCAGTCATATCACACACAGCGTGTGCTTCGGGCCAGCGAGTGGCGCGGTCGATCATTGTGATGACGTAACGGTGACCGTTGGGCGATGTTCGTAGGGGCCCGACGATGTCTACGTGAACGTGTTCGAAGCGATGTGACTGTTCGAACGCAGCTGTGGCACTTATTGTATGTCGTTGGATCTTGGACCGTTGACAGGCGACGCACGTTTGGACCCATGCTTTGACGTCTGTATTCATGGATGGCCAAAAGTATCTTCTCTGCATTAGCTTCCTCGTAGTTCTTATACCCGGGTGACTGAGTCCGTGGATGGCGTTAAATGCGATAATACGGAACTCTTGAGGTAGGTATGGACGAACATCGTTTGTTGAGGTTTCACAGTATATTTGCTGAGATGAGCCTGGTAACATTATTCTCTTCAGTTGGACATTAGATTGCTGCTTTAGTTCGGTTATGTCCTTATCCTTTGCTTGTGCTTGAGCGAGTAATCCATAATCGATTGGATTTGGACAGCTGATTGAATCGACGCGTGATAGTGCGTCCGCAACTATGTTGTCTCGCCCACTTATGTGTCGTAAATCGTTTGAAAATTCACTGATGAATAATAGTTGTCTACGTCGGCGTGGAGTCTCAGAATCTGACGAGATCTTTTGCATGGCGTACGTGAGCGGCTTATGATCAGTGAAAATAATGAGTTCGCGCCCTTCAAATATTTTCCTGAAATGCTTGACAGCCATGTAGATTGCTTGAAGTTCTCTGTCGAACGTCGAGTAATTTTGCTGAGCCGGTGTAAACTTTTTTGAAAAATAGCCAAGTGGTTGCCATTTTCCTCTAATTTGCTGCTGAAGAACAGCGCCAGCACACCGATCGGATGCGTCACACATCATCCCAAGTGGAACTGAATGATGTGGGTGCGACAGATAGGTTGTTTCTGTAATACATTTCTTGCAGTTTTCAAACGCTTGAGATGTATCTTCATTCCACTGTATTAATGTTTTATCTCGCTTCTTCGTATTATGCAAGTAGGTATGTAGTGGTGCTTGAATAGCGGTTGCGTTAGGTATGTTGTCACGGTAGAAATTCAATATGCCGAGGAATCTTCGTAACTCTTCAACGTTTGTTGGTTTTGGGTATTCGCTAATAATCTTGATCTTGTCTTCTGGCGGCTTAATACCTTTAGCAGATACTTTGTAGCCGAGAAATGTTACTTCGTGTTGGCCGAACACACACTTCGAAGGATTGATAGTTATGCCATACTCGTCCAGCCTTTGCAATACAATTCGTAGGTGCTGTCTGTGCGTGTCTTCGTCTTCCGAGGCTAATAGGAGGTCGTCGATGAACGGGTACACGAAGTCAAGTTCTCGCAGTACGTCATGAATGAATCGCTGGAAGGTTTGTCCTGCATTCTTCAAGCCTGGACACATTCGAGGAAACTCGTATAGTCCAAATGGAGTGATGATCGCAGTCTTTTCTATATCTTCGGCACGTACTGGTAGTTGTTGGTAGGCTCGGTTCAAATCGAGAGTGGAGAATATTTGTTTGCCCGTGAGCTGGTACGTAAAGTCCTTTATTCTCGGAACGGGATAGCGGTCTGGTTTCGTGACAGAGTTGAGACGTCTGTAGTCCCCACATGCTCGCAAGTCTCCGTTTTTCTTTGGCACAATATGTAGCGGGCTGGACCAAGGACTCTTGCTCGGTCTGCACAAACCTTGGCTAATCATGTTCTCGAATTCCTTCTTCGCACGTTCATACAGATGCGGTTGTATTGGTCTTGCTCGGGAATGGATGGGTGGTCCCGTTGTTTCAATAAAATGTTCCACTTTATGTTTCGGGTTCAATTTCATTGAAGATAGGCGTGTTATTCCAGGAAATTCGGCTAATATGTCGTGAAACGTTTGCTGTAGATTGATACTACTGACGGATGGTGTACTTGTATAGCGGCCTGGAGCTTTGGAGGTGAGCTTTGTAGTGTTGTCAATGATTTGCTGGCTTCGCAGATCGACTAATAAATTGTGATAGCCGAGGAAATCTGCTCCAATAATTGGTTTTGTAACTGCGGCGACTATGAACTTCCACTTGTATGGTCGACGAAGATTTAGGTCGAGCTCCAGTGTCTTCTCGCCATATGTCGGTATAACAGTGTTGTTTGCGGCATATAATTGATATGGTAGCGGTGTCGATCGTATTCCTTTCATTTTCGGTATAACGGATATATTGGCACCCGTATCGACCAAAAAACTCATGGATGTCCTCTTATCAGTGATAAATAGGCGGTAGGATTTCTTTTCGACGTTAGGTTCCGCCACTGCCAACGCCTCTTTTAGTTTTCCGTCTTGCTTTCATTGTTGAAATTGCACGGTGTAGTACAATGTCTTGCATTCTTTCCGAAACGGCGATGATAATAACAATTCGTTGATACCGACGGTGTAGTTGAACGAGAGCGGGATCGTGACGTCGAACGCGCTCGATACGAGTTGCGCCCGCGTCCGTAGTGTCGAGCCGGCGGCGTGCGCGAGCGGTCGTGGTTCACGTGGCGGTATGACGTCTTCAGTTCGGCGATCTCGACATGCAATTTTCTTATTTCGTCGACGAGATTTTGTATGCTAACTGGTGAGTTTTGCGCTTGATGGGATGTTGATGCTGATGCGACAGACACTGCTGATACTTCGCTTGCTTGTTCATGCATTTTGTCGGCGAGCTTGGCTAGTTCATCGAGTGCTGTATCCTTGCTTATTGTATCACTTACTACAAGCACTGAGCGAACGTGAGCGGGTAGTAAGTTCATCCACATGAGACGTAGTGTGTTGTCTGGCACCTTGTTGTGAGCGAGGTTGCGCATGCGACGTAGTAATTGGCTAGGCTTCTGGTCACCAAGTTCCATATCCGAGAGTAGTTTCTGTAGCTGCTTACCGTCAGATTCTTCGTACACCGAAATAAGACGTTCCTTTATGACGGAATATTGACGATCGGTAGACGGATTGTACAACAGGTCACATATTTGCTCGATGTCTTCCTTTTGTAGCTGGGCGATGACCATCTGTGCCTTCTGTGCTTCACTTTTCTTCAGATCTCGCGTAGCTGCTTCGAAGCTTATAAACCATAAACGTGGTTTGTCGCGCCAGAAAGGTGGTACTCGAAGGGAAAGTGAGATACCGGCGATATTTTGGGGTGATAGCGAAACATCTGAGCTTGTTCCTGATGAGTCCATGTCTGGTTTTTCGATGTCACTCTGCATGGTTTGCTTGCGGTTGCTTCGTTCGGGGTCACCACTTTGGTGTTTAGGCAGTGGAGGAATAAAACCAGATTGAGATGAATGATGACTGTTTATTAAAAACTAAGCCTAACTATGTACAAAATTAGATGGGTGGAAGTAGTTGCCGATACAAACATAACTTGAATAAATATTGACCAATAGCGATCAAGAACAAATTACTCCAAAATAATATCGGTTTAGTTCATGCGCGCTGTCACTAGTTAAACGGGCCGAAGTTATAAATATAGGTCGCGCGCAGTTGAGCGCCAGTGTGATGCCGTGCGGCGCGCGCGCGAGTCGTGTGTGCTGCCACAACACCTACAAAAATCTTGTTTTCCTCACATAAGGGCAGTTAAACTAATCCCCAGCTGACGTGCTATCTAGAAGAAAAAAACAATATTTAATAATATTCGCACGTTTTATGCCACCATTGTGGAACGCGTCGCGAGTACGTTAGCTTCGCACCGCGCGCCCAAACGTGAAATAATAACTCGTAACTCTTATTAAAGACTGATTCAACCCTGAGTGTAGAAATACACTTAATTTGGAAAGAAGGAATTTGGAAAGTCTTTTTGTTTCCGTACACTTCCCGTTGTACAGACGCCAGCACATCAAGCTACCCGAAACTGTCAAATTTTGCTAATCAACTTTGAACCTTATGTTTTAGCGATAAAGTTGTAAATCTATTAAAGAAATTTGACAGATTGTAGTAGCTTGATGTGCTGGCGTCTGTACATAGGTTTAAACTCCGTAGACAAAATAAAAAATGCATGAAAACAAAATTCAATGCATTCTTTTGTCATTCGGTAGGATATTAGAGACAGTATTTTTGATGTTAAATGTAGCTTTAAATAAATTCGTTTCACTTATTTCTCAGTCAATATCTAGTAGCTTCAACAAGGGCTGTCTAAAGTATGTCCTATCTACATTTTACATAATAAATACGGTCATTATATTATTAAAAACTACTTTTGTTTTCTTTCCCTTAATGCTATTTGCTATTTGCTACAGATCAAATGAAAGAGGCAAAGAAACAAAATATCCCCGAATTTTCCCGAAACGTCGGGGACCTTCGGGGACTCTCAACCCGAAGCCTTTAATTTGATGTCTTAAAACTGACAGTTGAATGAACGGAATGATTAAGGTATTACCTACGTTGAACGAATGATATAAATACGAACCAAGAATTTGGTCCTTACGCTATATTACCAGGCAATTTTCCGCAAATTAACGCGGTTTGATCTGTGACTAATCTAGATGAAAATAAAAAATTGATAATTTTAACCCACCTTCCACATAGGAAGGAGATAGGCTCATCTATTCCTACTATCTAAAACTTCCGCGGTACTTACTTAAGTCCTAGGCATTAAGATGTTATGTGTAATATCTAGTTTTAATTCCGTGTAATAAAAACCCAGGCTTGCTGGAAGCAATCTCACCTTCCCACGCTCATGCATATGCTGATGCAAGAAAGGTAGCCGCGCCAGCATCCAAGCCTGGGTTTTTATTACACGGAATTAAAACTAGATATTACACATAACATCTTAATGTCATGGATTTCCGTAAAGTAACGCCTGATTCCTCAATATATCTTAAGTCCTAGGTCCTAGGTCCTATGTCCTACCTGGATGTGTAAGGTTCATATATTATGAAGTTTAAATTCACGCGGTAACGGAAGCGACTTACGAGTTGTTGGTCGTGTGTGCGAACCCTGACAGGCGCTTTACATGGTGTAAATTATTTCATTATCATTACTCTCAAAAAGAAAAACATCGTGAGGGAAAGACCTAGACCAAAAATTCCAAGACATGTGATATCTACCAACCCGCACTGGGCCCGCGTGGCGGATAACGGCCCACTCCCTCTCACAGAGAGGAGGCCTGTGTCACACCAGTGGGAACATTATAAGCTGATTATGCTAAGTCACTTTGATAGGATTCTTAAATCCCACAAATAGCATAAGAAGCGGGTTTTTAAACCCTCTCTCCTTATAGAGACTAGATAATATTCAACATTTTAGCGTAATAAGAAGGTTTAAGTGATAACTATGCACTTGTTTACGTCTTCAAAGGTACCGTTAAGGTCTTTTAAGGTACCTGGTGGGTGGCCAGCCAATCAAGTCATTTAAAATGTTTTGAGAGCTTCGAATAGCTCTCAAAACATTTTAGTTCATAGCTAGGTGCTTTTAGAATTCCTACACTAATGAGAGCCAAAAATATGCCCTTTCTACTTTCTAATACATTTGCATAATCACGGGAAATTGGCCTTGTTCCAATAAAAAATTAGGGGGTTACAACAGTGATTGTACGCATAACCTTTGAAATATGTTTCCTCGGTTTTGATGTGACGCATATTTTCGTATTCTTTATTTTATTTTTACGGGTCATGCGGTTTTTCTTTCATATTTGTAGGTAGGTACATCCTGTTGTTGATCCCGACTGTCATTCGTGGATCTTTGACAATCGTTACGGGTCGTCAGAAGCCCGAAAGTCTGACAACCAGTCTTACCAAGGGGTTTCGTATTACCCAGTAACTGGGTTGTGTCTAGCACGCGAGCCCAGTGCAGGTTGGTAAATGTTACATATCTTCGAATGTTTGGTTCTAGGACATGCCGATTTCCTCACAATGTTTTCCTTCACCGTTTTGAGATCAGTGATGATGAAATAATTTACACAAAGTAAAGGGCCTGGGTTCGAACCCACGACCTACAACTCGAAGGTCGGGGCCGTTACCAATGGGCCACCATTGCTCGTATTGCCTATGATTTGCCACAAAGGACCAATCCACCAATGACGTACAAATCTGTTGGGACACTTTTGTCCGTAGTGTCTATTTGGAGAGTTGTAGACCTGCAACAGGTAGCTTTTGGGGGGAAAAACATTGATCGACAAATTGTAGTAGATAAGAGAGTGTGTACATGGTGTGTACCTACTTATTTACAAATTTTTGGATAATCTCTTGTAACATTTAAAGGAAATAGCATATTTGAGCTAAAATATGAAAATTATTAACATATTTTCAGTCATAGAAATATCGTCCCTATTGATTAATATTTCATGAAATAGTCATTCATTAGGGTTATTTATGATCTTAGAGATCGATCGATCGATTGATCATATGATCGTAGTGATGATTTTAATTATATTATTTTGTAAATAACTACGTGTTACGGTCGCGAATCAAATTTTGTTCAACATACAACCTGCCACTGACTGCAAATTATAATTTTGCCCTGGCGCTACATAAGGCTTTATTTATCGTGAAAAACCCCAAAAAGCATTCTCTGTAGAATCATTTTGCGGGGCGTTACCAGTATTTATTAAGGAAACAAAAATGTTTGCGTTTTTTTTGTAATATTATGTGAAACTGACGCTTGACGACATTCAAATAGGAAACATTCATCAATCCTAGAGACAAAAAACTTTTTTACAAAAAAACAACCGACTTAAAAAAAAAACTTTAAGTTCGGAAGTCGGTGTCGTTCGTTTCGTATTTTCGTTTTTTGACAACGACTTCTGAAATTAAAGTTATTTTTCACTTTGTAGTGTAATTATTATCGCAATTACCTTATCAATAAGGAAATACAGGTACTTCTGAATTTAAAAGTCATGAATACGTAGGCTCGTTTCCTGGTTGACATATTTACATTTCATAGAAAAAGTCAGCCAGGGCCATTATATAAGTTTGCTCTAAGGCACAGGTTACACCATGGGCTTAAGTTAACTTAGTCTGGCTTTGTCATTTGGGGAAAATATGACGTTATTATTATTAATTTATAACAGGTTAAAGTAGTATTGTACCTACTTGAAACTATGCCACGGATATCTATGTTTAAATTGGTCATAGCTTAGCTTGGCCGATGAAAACTACGCTTTAAATGCACGCGTTAAGATTCAATATTTAAAATAAATAAAGTTAAACCAAGTTAGCTTTGCTCGCAGTGAGACCTGCGCTTTACAACGTGATTAGAATCAAAATCACGTGTACTCATTGTTTTTGTTTAATTTAGAGGTTACATGGAAATTCTTTCCTTCTCATTTTTTGTGTACATACTTAATATTAAAAAGTAAACTAAAACAGATGCTTAGATTTTAAGTGGTGAGACCTGAAGTAGGTACCTGAATAATAATTTTAACCTAAGTTGTTTGGTATTTTTTTTTAATATGTGACAGACTCAAACTCAAAGCATTTTTTCAGATAAACCAATTAAAGGCACATTTGCATTGTCAAGGGGTCGGTCAGTCAGAAAGATGAAGCTAGTTGCCCATTCCAAAGCGTAGTAGGTACCTATGGAGAAGAACGGGCAAGAAACTCCACGGACACTCTTTTAAATCATAAAATTGGTACAAAATATTGGTGCGAGTAGTTAGGACGAGTTATTCTGGTCTGAACCCCTGGGGGGAATTCCAGTGCCTTAGGCATCTTCTGGGCTCGCTCGTTCCATCATAAACCTCATCCATCGCTTTCCATCAGGCGTGATCGAGGTCAAGACCCAGAGGCCATTCAGCAATAAAAAAAAAAAATAAGGAAAATTTTTATCTCAAAAATAGGTAGGTACCAGGGTCATTGGGTCCGAGTGCGCGCCTAGTATTTCGAGACATCGCCAAGCGGTTGGTCTCTCTTCACATGACCAGAGAGCTGGCGTAATTTTTCTGAGCGCGCGCCTGGTATTTCGACATCACCAGATCACCAAGCGGTTGGTCTCTCTTCAAATGACCAGAGAGCTGGCGTAATTTTTTAACCAAAAAATCAGCATGTTGCCATTCAACGTGGCAATGCTGCCACCCTTTTGGGTACTTTACCTGTTTTTAGCGATGTGTACATTTTTTTTGCCCTCTGCTTTCTTTCCACCTTTTTCTACAGTACCTAACGAAAAACGTTACATACAAATCACACTCTACAAGAATATTGTAAAACAACATTCATTACTAACCATTCCTCATCAAGACACAATTTGTGAACTAAATTCAGTATAGTTTTACTAATTAATTATTTCAATAAACATCGAACGTGACTGGTAACAAAACGCGAGTGTGTGGAGTTAATTATATCACCTGTTTCCAGGAGAAACCCCACAATGCCGTGCACCAGTTATCGAGTTGGGAGCAATCATAAATTACGATGTTGTTTACAAACAGTTGGACTTTTAAGAACCATCGGGTATGATTGGCCTAACTATGATGTAATTTTTTTGTTTAAAAAAATAAAAAAAAGATGGACGCGCCGCCTATGCCGATCCAGAACGCGATGGCGGGATGACCTGGATGCGTACTGCGAAGCTGGTTTGAGGTGGCGCGGGAAAAGAGTTCCTGGAACGATTTGGGGGAGGCCTTAGCCCAGCAGTGGGACAGTATAGGCTAACAAAAAAAAAAATCCGCGGTGATTCTGTAAAAATCTCACCGTGAAAACTTAGGTGAAATGGCTCGCTACGTGTCTCTATTGGGCGCACCTAGTGTTGCTCCGCATCCGTGTCACTGCGGTGAAACTGTCGACAGTCTCGGGCACCATGGCCTGTCCTGCTGCAAAAGCGCAGGTCGTATAATAATAATCATTTTATTATCAGACAACTAAGGCCCATAGATAAAATACACAAAATAATCTTATACAATATTATACTAATATAATAAAAACCTTAAAACTATGACTATACACGTAAACACACATAGCACGGCACGCCAGCATCAGCGATCGGGTTATGCCCTTTTGTTTTTATATTTGTTAGTCATTTAATTTAGTACGGTCAGCAACAAAAGTCGATTAACACTTCAGTTTTTTATTTAATAACATGTAAAAATTACAGTGTTAATCGACTTTTGTTGCTGACTGTACCTAGTGTAAATATGTAGTTAGTTATCTATACATACAATAAAAATTGCACTATAACTAAAACTATTCACCATCTTTCGATTAATATATTATCAATACCGGTAAAATGGGGTTAGTTTGATACTACGGGTTTACTTTGATAACAACTTTCGACTTAAGAAAAACTTAACTTAAATTTTATTAGATTTAAATTTATATAGATTTGAACAAAAAAATCAGTTATAATTGTATTTATTAAAGAAACCACATCATCTTAAAACAACTGCAGCACAAAAAATTGTGGACCGATATTATTTAGTTTTCTTCTTGGGTAAGGGGTTACTATCAAATTACGTACCAAAAACTAGTGCGATCAAAGTATCCCCGATGTCAGTATGAAGCTAATCACGATGATTATTATTTTTTATTTCTCAAAAAGGAGTGTCCAAAAATATTACTTTAATGTAAACATATACAACACAAAAAACCGATGTTACATTTATTTTTGTTAATTTTTCAGCCTTCTTAGTACAGAAATATTTAACCTCGAATTTTAAAATTGATCAAAATTTATCAATGTAACCCCATTTTACGGTACTTCCTACGAAATTGAAAATTATTAATTTGTTGACACACACATGATCTGCTGACGTCAGCCACACATTTCTAATTAGTTAACGTCATCAAAGTGATCCAAATTAATTTACACATAGCGAACTACTCTGCCTTATAATTATTAATATTCTCATGAAATTGATAATTACATAGATGTTATAATTGTGACTGTTTCTAGGATATGTATAGGGGCGACATAGATGTTAATTTTAAACTAAATGAGACATGGAAAGTTTTAATCCCATGATGAAACATGCGCGTTCGCACTCAGCTCGGAGAACCAGAGAGTACTTGGCAATGAAAAACATCCAGGTATTGCCGTGGCCTAATCTTATCGAGCACGCATGGAACGTTTAAAAAAAATCGTTATTTAATTTTGTAAAACATGAAAAGTTTATTTTCTCTTGACTGTACTTACCTGTCAAAAAGAGTAACCTAAATAAAGTGGATAAGACAGAGATTAAAACAGAAGAAAAACTAGAAGGGGATTCAATTAAGTAATTTTGAGTCGGCGCCAAACAATCAAATTAATATATTTGCGAGTGAGTGGTCGTGCGGAGAGCGCATTTTTTGTTTGGGATGTTAATGTTTATCGCTGGAGACTTCACGTTGCATTGTAATTGGATTTGGTTATTTCTTTAAATTTAAAATAATTTAGTGATCTTTGTTCATTGGTTGTTTGGCGCCGACTCAAAATTACTTAGATATACTTACATTAGTTTAAGAACTATTTATTAAGGTTAAATAAAAAAGGTTTATTATTTTTTGCTTTTCAGTTTTTTCGGAGGTTTCATTATTTTGTTAAAAAGTTTTTATTTTATAATTTTTTGAGGCTATAATTTACTAATTACTACATACTTAATTTTTGATTACTTTTAAAATAGCTACCTACCTTACTTTAGCTATTAACTGTTATTTATACTCCTGCTTTAACTATTATTTGTTGTATAATAAAATACTTAACAAAAAAACTGCCTTTATATACCAGCATGGGTAGGCCTTTTTTATTTAATTGTAATACACAACTCAGCATTAAAATCTGTGAATGAACAATAAATCACCCCTATTTTTACACTCTTAGGGTAGGAATTTTTTTCCCAAACTTATATGCGACCAACTTCGAGGTATGCCCTATCCAATAAAAAAAAGAATTATGCAAATCTGACTACTCTGTAAAAAGTTATGCGTGGTCATACATTACAATCAGTGAGTGAACAATCAATCATCCCCTGTTTTCCTACCCTTAGGGTTGGAGTATTTTTTCCAAATTTATGTGGGACCAACGTCGGGGTATATGGGTATACCCTTTCCAAAAAAAAAAAATATTAAAATCGGACTGCTCTGTAAAAAGTTATGCGTGATCATCATAAAAAAAAAAAATATATATACGCGTCGACTTGATAACCTCCTCCGTTTTTTCGTCGGTTAATAATATTACTACACAAATTCAGTGTGCAACGCCGCACGTAGCGACTACAACTCTCTACGCTACTCCGCCAAGCCTACGCCAGGCCTACGCTGCTACGCAGCGCCTACGTAATTCTAGTTGACCTACTCACGAATATTAGCATGATTAAAATAGATGAACAACAAGCTGTATTTGTTTACAATTCTTATATTTTCAGCGTTAAGGTCAAAGGTGTAAGATGTGATAATGACTGAAGGTAAGTCATTCATTTTTTTTTAGTATTTAAGTATTTTTTAAGGCAAGGTAGCTTTTGGTTCTGCGTAAAGCCTGCTCAAAGGAATTAACTTACGGATGGTAAAAAAAACACCGACTTTCTTATGTGGAGCAAAAAAATTTTGGCTTGACCTTGAGAAGTACACAGATACATAGGGTAAAGGGTAACACATCATTTAAGAGCGCAAATAGCCTTGTACAAAATAAATTTATATTATTCTTGCATGGGCTAGCAAAATATAAAAAATACTAGCTAATCCGACGAACTTCATTCCACCTCAGAATCAATAAGCCGTTCCATACAAATGTATGAGAAAATTAATTATCCTCATTATTATTATTTTCGTGATTTTTTCCCATGTTTTAATAGTTATTCTGTATTCGAGGCGGGGAAAAATCCAAAAAATCAAAGATCATAAAAATTGGTCCAGCCGTTCTTGAGTTAATAAATGGTGTAACTAACCCGACTTTGTTTTATTTATACAAAGTGTTAAAAAATTAACCTTACAAACTTTAAGAGGTACTTTAGACCATCGAACTGAACAACTTTCACTATGGGACCAACTCTGAAATCACGAAAAAAAAAATCAGCTGTTTAATACAAAAGTTCAATACCTACTTGACCAAAATGTATGAAACAGCCGATTTTTTTTCGTGATTTCAGGGTTGGTCCCATAGTGAAAGTTGTTCAGTTCGATGGTCTAAAGCACCTCTTAAAGTTTGTAAGGTTAATTTTTTAACATCTTATATAGATAGATGTTATAAAAGTTACAATAAGAGAGGTTAAAATTAATTGGAAATAAGAAAAATGAAATATCACCCGGGTGTGTCCGTGTGAGTGTAGGTAAAGGGCAGCCTTCTGATTATTTTTAAAACAGAACACAACGGGTTAATTGCGTAACACATTAACACTAGGAATGGCTTTCAAATTGACAGTTCAACAACATTCTGACAAATTTTTCGAACATATGAAGCAATGGATTAGCAATATCCTTCAAAATGAAGCAAAATGTACTTCGAACAAACAGAACTTCGAAATTTCGCGACATTCAACTGCGCTCTTACTCCTTCTAGAAAATCATCTATATACAAAATGAAGAGGTTTTTAATGATCTACAGGGATAGCTTCTAATCTTCTAATCATTCCGCGGAGTATAATTACTGACATTGTACGCGTTATATTAATTAATAACTGTGGTGAGGTTGATATCCCTACAGAGAGTACGTAAGAAACTGGGAATCACTTTAAAGTTGTCGTAGGTACCATCTTACACTGTGTGGTAGGCACAACTTTTGGGTGCATGCATTTTAATGGGTGTTTATTTGAATGGCCCATTTCGTTGGCACTTAAGTTTAATTGTATTAGGACGGTTATAGCACAAGTAAACTATCTTTGTAAGTTTAGTGATGTTTGCCGCGGTTGGTCCATGTTTTTTTTAATGGCATCTCGCATCTACGAGGTTGTTGGTTACTTATCCGGGCTTGCCTGTGAGTGCCTCAATAAATTAAGGCCTCCAGCCAAGGTTTAAAAACATAAAAACTAAGCGACTACGAACCTCGCCTT
This sequence comes from Hydraecia micacea, assembly GCA_914767645.1. Classification (NCBI taxonomy): domain Eukaryota; kingdom Metazoa; phylum Arthropoda; class Insecta; order Lepidoptera; family Noctuidae; genus Hydraecia; species Hydraecia micacea. The sequence goes on from OU611798.1 coordinate 7,537,380, forward strand.
AGGATGTCGCTGGGGGAGGGCAGTAAGGGACAGGCTGGATCAGATTATGGTTTGTGCACGGATAGGTGACCATCTTTACATAACAAGACCCCTCCGTAACTCAGAAAGCACGCTAAGCCGTTGTCGGAAGCCCGAAAGTCTGACAACCAGTGTTACCAAAGGGTATCGTATTACCCAGTAACTGGGTTATGGAGGTCAGATAGGCAGTCGCTCCATGTAAAATACTGGTATTCGGCTGCATCCGGTTAGATTGGAAGCCGACCCCAACATAGTTGGAAAAAGGCTAGGCAGATGGTGATGAGGTTTTATGAGTTCATATAATTGTTTATTTTATTTGACTGTATTTACTACATTTCAGTTTAATTTTATTTTAATCTATTAACTATTATTGACATTATAATTTTGATATTTTTTAAAGAGTTAGTTGCAATATGTGGTTAGCTAGCGACCTCGATGATTGATCATACTATTCTTGTCTGGTCAACCGGCAGCAAGTTCGTCATGCTCCCTTAGATGTCATTGCTTGCGATAGCGTCGGAGGTCAGGTTGCCTCTTTCCCTCAAATATGGCGAGGGGGATAATCCGGGTAATGGCTGATGCTCGTGAACGAGTGTTGCTTGTGGTGACGGGTCGTCTTGCTGACCATGGTTTTATTGTTGTTATTAGTATAGGTACTCGTAATAACTTGTTTATTTATTTTACTTCGATGGTCCTAGTTTATCATTTATCATTTGTGACTTCAAGTGACAGCCATGTGAACAGAACCCAGCATTGCATAAATATGTAAGCTGTCACGCCCTTTACGCCCGGAGGCTTTTATTTAGGTAGGTAGACAGTTTTTATTTACATTTTTAATTTTAATTTATTCTTTTTGCTTGAGTACGTTTTTATTGTAAGTATTTGTTGGTATATTGGCGTGGCTAGCTGACATAGGTATAGCAAATAATTTAATTTAATGTTCTGTGTCTTGTAATGTTAATTACTTTACATTCCAAGTATTGTATACAATCAATTATTTTTGAAAATACTTAATGAAGAAGTGGCGCAACAAACTCCCCAGCAGCACTGCTGGGGAGTTTGTTGCGCCACTTCTTCTTCCCAGCGAAAGCACAAGGACCTCCTCCTTCACCACCTGGTGAAGGGCGTGCGTTTTGGGGGACTGTCTTTTGTCATTTTTGACATTCGAAAAGTGCTGATTGTCAGCCTAATTTGAATAAATGAGTTTTGATTGATATTTTAATGCACCCAAATATTATTACCGCAAAAATGAGTTTAACTTTTATTCACTTATAGAAACCTTGACACAGTGTAACAAAGATTACTTTAAAACATCTATTTAATCAACTCCACCCGTTAGAAAGATAAGCCAAAAAGAAAGATGAACTTTTTAGCAGCGATATTTCGGTCCACCGGAAAAGTATTTCGTGGGAGGGTTTCCTCAAAAGAATTTCAGAGCTCTTCGACATTTAAGTAATCCATCATTTCCCCAATTAGTTCCTTTGGCTAAAAATTAATTGACAAATCGTTGCTTTCGAAATCTCTCATCCATAAACTGTTTCGTAACCATGAATTAACTCTTTTATGACCCTTTAACATTTTACTTCGGCGTAATTAGCAGTATTCATAATCTCAGATAATTTACACTCCATCGCCACTTAATCAGTTATCTACGTTAACAAAATGTATTCTAAGTTGATTTTTGAGTGACCATTTGTAACAAAAAGGTCCTAATAAGTTTTTGTTTGCAATGGAATTTGAACTTTGTTAAGTATGACATTCAGTTTGTTGTTCCATAACTTGAAAATTATCTCAAATTCTTAATTCAAATATAGTGTATTTTTAGCATCGAGTTGAATGACGTGCGATTAGCCTTTGTCCAGCAGTCGACTGCTATAGGCTGATGATGATGATTATCAAGTGCCTGTAGCATTGGAACCATAATGGGAATATTCCGAAGACAAGATACGTCACTTAAGACATCAAGACGTCAAGTTGCAAAATCATGGTACCTACTGTAAAGGTTGTCTGCAAAAGTCGACCTTATGTTGTGCAGGCTAGCAGTAAAAATCTTTGGTTGCATTCGAACAGTCAAGCGAGTTTATAATGAGCTTGGAAGAGGCGCGTTCATGTAAACACGTTCGCTTGGAATAAACGCAGTAATTATAACTTTGTATCGTTTTAACTCCCCCACACAATATTCTACACTATACTCATTACAGTACTTACGAGTACTATGCTAGGAAGAAAGAAAAGAAAATACATTGATATAGCACAGACTAAAATACACACAGTTTGGAGTTTGGCCGGAAAAGGTAACACACAGGGAAGAGTGAAAAGCTGTTGGGGAGACCTTCACTCATCAGTGGGACAATGCAGGTTTAAATAAAAAGACTCACATACACCCCAAGTAACACCGAAGTGCTGTATATCACCTGAATTACTGTCCACCATAGAATCTTAAGCTGAACAAGCCTGCTGAATAAGAGCGTTAGCAGCGCTGTTTCAGCTGATATAACTCTGATTTGGGCACAAATTAAACAGCTGTTAGCTGAATAAGTGTAACTATTGCATTATATTAGCATTATTTAAGCATTAATAAGGGTAACAGTCACCCCAAGTGCTGAACAATGGCTGATTATTAGAGTGGGTGTTACCTACTGTGCAGCACAACAGCTGAATATTAGATGTGGAGTTACCTATTTTTCAGCACAAACTACACACGGGATCTTTTTTTATTAAAGCTTCAGCTGCACAAGTGGCCAAATTGTAAATAATTTTGCCTGGTGTTGTGCAGCCGAACCATTTTGTGACAACTTAATTAAAATATTTATAGTGTTCGGTAAGTAAAACTTTCATTTTTCTTATACATGCGTAAAATTTGATTGGGAAAGCAAGTTTATTGTCAAATACCGTATGAATATTGGCGAAAATTTTCACGCGCTCCCAAAATATGATTATTTACTTGAAATTTATAGAATAAAATAGGTTGATGATTTACAAAAAAAGGTAGAAATCTCTTTATACATGACATGTAATTTGACAATAAGCTGTTTACTAATAAATAATTAGGTATCTTTTTCAAATCTAGTTGTTATTTTCGTTGAATAAACAAAAATAATTTGTTAATATTATTTAACATATAGGTTAGAACCAGAAAAATGGCGGACAACCAATGTGCACCGCATTCTTCACAAATAAATGCTATGGGCTCTATAAGAATTCACTCGTGGTACATAAATCCGTCATAAGCTGACACGAGTAGATCTTGTGTCAAACAAGTCAGCTACAGATCCATGTAAAGCTTAATAGTAGGTAACATGTACGCAAATATTGTACCGAATTAACCGCTAAACTGTCTGTAGGAATTGGCTTTTAGGGATCTGTGGAAACAGCCTAGAATCCTCACATTTTTACAAAATTCAAGGTCTGCGTGTTTTTGAAGTTAATCTCTTCTTAATTAAAATAAGACATTTCAATTGGTTACAGGGTATGGCCTCGTACTAGCGCAGTGGCTGAAAAACTCTGGAGTGCCGAACAACCTCGTTTTTATTTCTACAGACATGTTTCGAACCAAGTCAACGGTCGTCTGGAAGAGCACGCGTGTTGAATGAACCGCCGCCGCGCCGTGGCGTACACGCACAACCTCCTAATGGACCCGGATTTTGTTGCGGAGGAATCTAAATAATATATTATTTGTACAGCAATTTAAGATTAGTTTACTTTCTTAGGAAAATAAAATTTAAAATATTTCTTAATTTAATCTGCGTTTTATTTTATACCTTTGGTTAATGTAAGATCGATTATACAGGGTCAAATTATTAATTTTAATCATATTCACTACACTACTATATACGCTGTCACTTTCACTTTCAGGAACTTCAGATCTATCTACACATTCATGTTCAGTGTCATTATTGCACCTGGATGCTGAACCACAATCTTCTAATATTTGCTGTATACTTGCAGAGCTTAATTGTCCGTCTAAATCTGTAGAACGTGCTTCTACACCAACATTTTCGGATACGGAACCCTCCCGTTCTAAAATTTCATTCACTCTTGGACCGTTGAAACTTGTAGGTTGTTCAGGGTTCCAAGTCTCATATATATTGCTATTTAGAATTCTCAAGTATTCCGCATTAATTTTTAAATTTCTAAATAAAATACCACAATATCGAAATGATGGCGGCGCGGCGTTTAGCGTCTGTGTACGGGGCACCAATGATAGACTTTCAGGATCTTATTTAACACCATTAGTAGATTAATCGCCTATGCTAATACAAGTATTCAGCTCCACCCATGTTCAAAGGTTACATGTGATCTAATTTATAGCAGTTTGCTGTAATTTAGCATTATATTACTTCACACATAGTGATCATGTGGCCTAAATAAGTGCTATTATAAGATTGCGAGTAACAAGCTGATTAACGCTGTAAAAGTTCAACTATGTTCAGCAAGACGCTTTATATCATTGTTAATTGAAGTCACAGAATAATTAATTGCATTTTAGCAGTTCACGGGTTCTTTCTCAAAATGCAAGCATTTTAAGGGTACGTTTGTGGCCTTTAAATCAGAATATAGTAATTTTTAGGTCCACAAAAATACTATATTGTAGCTAGCATTACTAAATGCTGATTAACACTGACTTATACTTCCATATTAACGCTCGCAACATTACAATGTAACTTCTGTGGTTGTTATTATAGTCAATAAACAGGCGAAAGCGTAATTTTCAGCACTTGGAGTTCGAGTGAATTCTAATAAGTCTTAATAAATGCTAAAGTTACCGATGTGGACCATATGTGACATCCAATAATGCAGTTTTGTGTTACTTGGGACGGTACACCACATATCTAGTCAGAGATATACAAGGTGGCAGTACCTACATCGACGCGCAATCTTTAACCATGAATTCAGGACATGAGAAATATTTCGTAAGTTATCAAAACCAAAAAATCTGCTGTTTCATAAAAAAAGTACAATACCTACACGGTCAAAATGTATGGAAGAACAGCTTATTTATTTCAAAATAACCGCCAAAAAATTTTAACGATTCAAAATCATGTCAGTGAGTAGGTATATGATTTTGAACCATGAACAATTTGATTTATTCCGGTCTGATCCACTGAGACCCCCTCCACCCCCCTCCCCCTCCGCGATCCCCTGCTAGTTCGTGTTCTGTTTTGCACTTTGTCTTATCCACTTTTGGTAACTGGTTGCGCGTCGATGTCCCTGGCACCCTGTATGGCACACCTAGCTGACTGGCTAATATTCTTACCACGTCATGAGCAACTCTTACTGCCGCACTCAGAGACGTCACTTAAAATTAATCAATCATTAACTTTTATTAACCAGCACATCTTGGCACTTTCAACAATATGTTTGGCTAAAGCGTTTCAATTTATATTATTTAACTTTAACTGACTAATATAAATTGAAACGCTGTTAGCCAAACATATTTTTGGCTAAAGCGTTTCAATTTATATTATTTAACTTTAACTGACTAATATAAATTGAAAGGCTGTTAGCCAAACATATTGTTGAAAGTGCCAAGATGTGCTGGTTAATAAAAGTTAATGATTGATTAATTTTAAGTGACGTCTCTGAGTGCGGCAGTAAGACAGTTAATTGAGCCACATTTTAATATCCCACGAGCACACACACAAAAAGTAGTTACCTCAAACTTCGCTAATGACAACCTAAAACACAACACCTTACTAAAAACTTCTCCATTTAAGGACCCAAGGGAAACAGAAGTTCGCCAGCATACCAGTATAATTTAATTCCATTTGAGGTGGGCGAAGAACCACGTAACATTTGCATTTTGAAAAAAAGTTAAGAGTAGAAAAATAATCTTCGTTCTCTAGCGAATTACACGCTAATTCGTCGATCAATTTACATTGAAATTCGGCTCATTCCTTTAACTGTTATTGTTGTTTTAATCCTTAAGGGCTGGTTCGTCACTTTGTGGGACGCAAAAGGTCTGCCTATTATTATTCATGATTATTCCTGGAACATTTCATCTGGTGTTTTATAACACCTACCTAGTAGAGAAATGTTTTGCTAAGTATAATTCAGGATAGGTAAGTCTGTCCAGGAAACAATGGATTGCGATGTTGCGAGACACGCATAATTCTTGTTTTGTATTTGAATCTAACATAACCTAAAATCTGGAAAATCAAATTAAAAATACCACGTTTAAGTTTTTTTACGCACGCAAATTTAATTTATCCAGCAATAATTAATTATTAGCAGAAACCATATGACGAACAAATTGAATGGTCTAAGTCATACGTATGTTTTATGTGATGCTCTCCCAAAATAAGTGGCATCATTTTAAGCTAGTCAAAGGAATGAAAAATCAATCAATTTGGTAATAAAAGAGAAACATAGACGATGACAAACGAGAGAAATAATCGTCTATTTGAAATAGATACCGCTGTAATGTTCAAAGGGAGCATCGAATCTCTTAGGCTTCGTATTGGTTGAATTTGTTGTCATTATTTTGGCGTCTACCACCTACGTTATAGTGAATATCTAGTTGCAGAGAATACACGAGCTTTAAGACCGTAGAACATTGTACATTTAAGTAGACCAAAATTCATAATTTGCTAAAGATTTTTAGACTAATGTTGGGATAGGCTTCCAGTCTAACCGAATGAAACTGAATAACAGTATTTTACAAGGAGCGACTGCCTATTTGACCTCCACAAACCAATATCCCCTTGGAAAGACTGGTTGTCAGATTTTTAGGCTTCTGACTACCCTTAACGACTGTTAAAGATATACGAATGTCAGACGGAATCAAGAGCTTAACGTGCTTTCTGAGGCACGGAGGGGTCTCGATATGTAATGGATGGTCATCACACATCCACGAACCGACCGCGACAAGCGATCGACCCGTGTGGCTGTTATCATTTAGCGACAACCCCATTTTTAGACCAACATACGCACAAAAGATTTTTAGACAAACATGAACTGCGTTAACAAAATAAAGAGAGCTGTCGAAAGTTATGAACAGTAGTACTTAGAACAAAAACGATCAATAATGTGAATGCCCAGTGGCAGCCCGCGAAATTAAAATTTTCTTACGTTTTTTTGCAATTTGCAGGTCAGTGTCAGGTTGTATCTTGATCAAACTATGATTCGTGACTATAATAGATAATGTATTTACAGAATTATAATCATTAGAATCATTAATACATCTTTCTAAGTTAGATTTCTTCCATAAGAACTAATCTCTGGAAAAGCGCTTATGGAACAAATCTAACTTAAAGAGATATAAATGACTGAAAACTGCAAAAAACGTAAGAAAAATTGAATTTCGCGAGCTACAACTGCGCCCATTTTTTCCAATATGTGTTAAAAACCCATTCGCATAATGCAAAAGGCACCTACACGTTGGCATGTGTGGGAGCAGTACAATATCATCAGGTGTAGACGTACCTTTACGGTGAGCATAAACATTTTGCCCCTTTTTTAAAAGGAATCCATTGAATTTCTGTTTGTACTCCCACAGATATTGACACCTAGTGACGTTATTAAAGTTTAAAATAGAATAACACAGCATCAAATATCACACTTTTTTAATGCGACTAAAAATAACTGCCGAAGTGTGGGTGTAGGTACTAGGTAAGTACTGCAAAACCTTTAACCTGCATGGTTTTAAAAGACAGAGAAGAACTAGCAGGCGATGTAAGGGGGGGGGGAGGGGGGTTTTAATGATTAGAAAAATAGTAGGAGTCTGCTGGAGGGCTGACATGATGTAAAACATAGATCCGATTCTAGGAATGAATTTTATCCGGGTACCGGTAATATCTGGGTACACCTCTGTTTAACCCTTCGTGAAATACAAACGTGACGTTATATTAGGTTACAAGTGTGTGTTTTTTTTACATATCCAAAGGAAAACTGCAGCGAATTGAAGATGAAGTCCCGACCGAGTCCCGATCTTATGAGAATAGAAGCCACCCTTCTTTCACACGCAAACAAGTTAAGAAAACCTTTTTCGTAATCTTATGCAGAGAAACAAGTATTCTGCAAGCTTTACACGTTTCTTATCAATATCTATTGTTGTTTACAAAGTGAACGGTACCTACGTAGGCGTTACGTACTACGAACTATTTGGCGTAGTCTACAGACGTCACTCCTGGGTTTAAGTTTATTTTTTACTTCAGTAGACCAGGTACGAATTCATTAGTATCAAAAGCTTTGTCTTGACACCTACTTACTGTTGTTATTATTGTACTGTGGTATGGAACCCTTCGTATGCGAGTTCGACTCACACTAAGCCGGTTTTTTTCCTGAAGAATGTAGTTATTTTTATGTTATTGGAGGGAAGCGAATCGAATTATCTGTCCTGATGTTAAGTGGTCACCAAAGTCCATGGAGATCTGACATACCCGAGGCATCGCGGATGCGTTCTCAGAGACAAATCTGCAAGGCATCGTGTGCCTCTAATTACATGCTGATATGAGTGTCGACAGAAAAAAAGAAAGAAAACACGTTTATTTGCCGCAAACATAACGCAGAGAACGTAGACAAACATAAAAAAGAACAAGTTGGGAGAAAATCTGTGTCACATCCACCCACGGCCACAGCACGCTGCTTTTTTAAAGAAAAAGCTTGTCAACTACGATTGTAGCACTTCCCCTGACCGAAAAAAAATTGTACTCTCAATTTCACACTTAACCGAAACTTTTTAGAAGGGTTCAAAGTATTTCTCAAAATTAGAAGCCGACCTAAATACTAAAACACTAATTTCAGAACCGCTGTCTTTAGGTACATTACTTGAATCTCAAAAGTTAAAAAACTATCGTGTCTGACTTATTCCCACAATTTAAAACCAACCTTTAACCACTCAAACGTCAAGTGTACACAAGTGTAGATAAGAGAAAGTGCTCGAAACGTCACCGGTGTACACCAAGTGTACACAACTACTTATTGTCATTGTTCTAATGTCCTTGTCATTGTGAAAACAGTGATTTTTACTGCGTTCATTCAACTACTCCGACGCGTGGGGTGTTTCGACAGGTAGGCGGGCAAACGTGTGAGGTTAAAGACGTGATAGATGAAACTTGGTCACGAGGACTGAGAGAATGTGTCTTCAGTAATAAGAAACCCTACTTAGTGCAATTACCTAGCTCTGAGCTTTCTTAAATGTGGTCCTTATTTAAAACAAATGGTTGGGCAGAGAAATACCTACCTAATAGTACAACTCATTTGCAATGTAAGTAGTTGTATCCTAGCATAGCATAGGTACCTAATAGTACCTAAGAATTTACAAGTAGGTACCTACTAATGAAGAAATAATGTATACCTACCTACATTATCTCTTCATGGTACATGGTGGTACAGTATAAAACTTCTAACCTAACGAGATCCACATTTTTAACATAAGGACATGCAAAGTAATACCAGAAATATATTTTTTATAATATATTTTATTACTGTCTGTACCATCTGTGTATTTTTCCCAACACCATAAATCCTCGTGGCCATCGTGAGAACTTTAGACAGGCTAAAAGAAGAGGAAACTTTCAAAGGATCTCACAATCGCATACTGCCTCAACCACTTAGTTCAATCACGCGGTCACAGATGGTGCTACCAGGAGTGGGTAATAGGAATTTCGTCCCATTTGTGGGGCTTTCTTTACCGTATTTTTATAACAGCTTCTTTTTTGGGATGTGCCGATTCAATCACAATATTTTTTGTATGGTTTGCTACAGATTGTACATTTAAAAAATAATCATAGATAATAATAAATCTCCAATGTATAATTGGACGTAGTTTAGCAGTAAGGACTCAACCCACAATACGTCTTTTTTGACTTATCGAGGTTTTTACTTTAGGTGTGTATTGCTGTAATGATGTTGTATTTGGAATATTTTGAAATAAATAATCATGTAAGGTCAAAATATACAAAAATTTTATGAGTCAAGTTGTAGTAACATAGACCAACTTATTTGAGAGTTATTTTGGCATATATAACTCATTTTTGACCATAGTGTGGGTTGAGTCCTTTCAGCTAAACTGCGTCCAATTATGTACGCAGTTTGTATGAAATTTTGTCCTGGTCTTTCTAGCAGTACGTTGACCTTGATTTTGAACTTGCGCTCGCCAGAAATTTAAAACATTTGGTCAGTTCGTATTAAAATTAAATTTTCATAATATAATGATGAATGGAGCAGTGGTGGTCGTAGGTTCGAACCCAGACAGGCATTATTAAATCACCACTGCTCCCAAAACGGTGAAGGAAAATATCGTGAGGAAACCGGCATGTCCTAGAACACTCGAAGACATGCAGCATGTGACATCTACTAACCCGCACTGGGCTCACGTGGTGGATTACGGCCCACTCCCTCTCACCGAGAGGAGGCCTGTGTCCCAGCAGTGGGAACACAATTCGAACTTGATTTAATGAGGAATTTCTGATAAAGAAGCGCATTTATCTAATATTACTTATTGAGAAATAATCTATTAAGTATAAGAAATATAAATGTCACTTTAGGCACTAAAGTGCCACTAGGCATTTAAAAATGTGCCTGTATATTTAACAATTAATAAAAAAAGGAGCGAGTGACTCGGTACCTACTCATAAAAAATAAAAATCAAAGAAAGTAAAAAAAACTTGATTAGGTACGCTGGAAAACCGAAATGTCTCGGAAAACTCCGTGCGTTTTCGGGCCCCGGGCGTCGAACAAAGTCGCTCGATTGCATACGCGCTGCTCCCGTGTATGCCCAGGCATGCTCTGTGTGCCCATGCGCCATTGCGTGCCGATTGTAAGTCAGTTGTTTATTTTTTGGGAATATCATAATATATCGCCGTTCAACCAAGCAACGTTTTTCTACCTGTGAAAGAGAGAAAAATATTCTAATTTCTCGTGAAAATTTGAACTTTGTACTAGATACACCAATACGGTGCTGTAACCGAAAAAAGTTGCGTCTTTCCGGAAGTACTTACTTAAAGTCCTAGCAGGACTCCGGGCGATCTATCGCTAATCATGGACGTGCGGTTGACTGTACCGTGCTACGTGCTACCCATGATACCAAAAAGACAAGATCAAACATTCACTTTCTAGTTTTCTTTTGTAACTGTATTTCCCGCGTTTTAGATCTAACTCTATTCTATTTTTCTATTTTTCTCTATGGCAATGGTGCCGATGCTAATGTCAGATGATATAATTGTATTACATTAGTTTCTCTGTCTAAGTGTCTACGATTCTATTTCTATTTTTAATTGTCTACGATTACATTAGAATCATTCTTTGACGGTCGTTTATCACCACCACATCACCACAGCCATGGACCTATATAGGTCCATGACCACAGCTTATAAATTTTCAATCGAATGAGGTATGAATGAATGTAAATAGTTACCGAATCCAGATAATTGACTAATATAATTTGGGTGTTCAACAATCTTGCCAAAATGGTGTTTTTACAACTATGTGTTTTAACCTCTTTAAAGAGAATCCTTCCACAAGCTCAGGTGGCAGATTATTATGCAATCTGTTTAAATAATTGGCTGAGCGTAGTGAGCGTCACTGTGTTCAAGAAGTTTAGTAAAACATAATTATAAATGTTTTTTGTGGAAAATGTGGACATAGGTAGGAATTGAAATACTAAATAACTAAAATGTAATTGTATCTATTAGATATTTTCCACTATTAATCTTGGCAAACTTGATATCCGTCAAAAGCGGAAAGCAAATCAATAAATTAATTTCAAATAAAATAAGTTTGAGACACTAAAAAAATTACTTTTTTACAAGGTGGTCGTTTGTAAAAACAAACAACGTACAGCTTGGCAAAAAAGTCGTGAAAATAATGGTGGCGCTACTATCGTGCATGTTGTAACCCTATATAGTACGACGAAAACGGTTTTGATACTTCTTTTTTTTGACAATTAATGTGAATAGGTGGGTTTTATGAAAAAAAGAAAACCTCTGAAACGCTTGTTCAGCCACTGCCTAAAACGATAACATTTGTAGTTATTTATTTTAATGAATTCAAAATAATCTTATTAGGTATTTCCAAATACCTTGATTTCAACTAATCCCACATTATGTAAGGCAATTTCATGTTTTACAAGACCCCAGATTAATTCAATAGGGTTTAGATCACAGTGACAAGTTGGAAGCTTTACTACTGTGTGACTATCCCACGATTCCAAGTTCTCCTCTAACCACAGGCAAAATGTTCCATAGTTGGTGTTCTAAACAAAAACTAAAAAAAAATAATCAGAATCAAAAATTTTAATCAGAATCAAAAATGTTTTTCTCTAAGTATTCATCCATGTCTTGGTGTGAGCTTTCACCAAAACTCTGCTGGCTACCTGCAGATGTGTCACTATTGCTGCTTTCATCTTGTAGGTTTATGATATTTTTTCCAATGTCACTATACAGTTTGCCCCCTTCGAAAATAACCTTTTTCTATTTTCATGACATATTGACATGATTTTTTCCAGTCGTCAACTGAAATAATCTGAAACGCTTGTTCAGCCACTGCCTAGAACAATAAAATAAAAACAACTGAACAATATTAACCAAAAGTATCAAAATTATACGAATGCGCTGCATTCTGAATGTGTTTTGTAAACATAACCTTAAATTCGTAAATGTACTTTTCAATAATTGTATGAAAGGTTTATACTAGATATTGCACCTTGAAATACACACATTACATCTGATTACATGTATAAATATTAATTTTACCTGTCATTTCACCGGTTCTTTTATACACATCGTTGAGATTGGATAAAATTTGTCCGGCCTCGAGTTCCACCAAATATCTCACGTACACTACAAATTATCGCTCTTGCGGAGCTGCGAATAATAGATCTGTTCTTTATGTACACAATAGGTCACCAGTATCACCACAATAACGCAAATAAATAAAAATAAACACGAGAATCAGTCACCGATTACAAGAAATGACAGAATATGTACCTTACTCGACGAGGCAAAGCGAGTGTTGCCAATGATTAAATATTTTAGTTCCGTTTCAGGACTTTCTTGCCAAACTGTATTTACGAAAAAATAAAGTTTTCTAGAATGAAGAATCGCTAATCGTAATGAAGTTACTAAATGGGTATAGTATCATTTGTAGCGCACAGCACTATTATTTCATTCATTCACTTTGCCCACAGTTTCGTCAAGTCATTCACTCCGTAACGTGAACGGAACGCGGTTAGTGGCAACATGTCTGCCGTTTGTGTTATTTGACGTAAATATTGACGAAAATCAAGTTTCTGTTTTCATTTGCGTAGTGATTATTGGTGCTATTTCATTTTTATAATGTGTGTGGATGTGCAGTGATCCGTTCATATGAGGCTGCTATACAAGACAGGTCCAATGGAGTCCCTAAGAAAGTGGTTCTATAAACCGAAGGTACGTCAACAGCATATTTCGTTAATATTCCTTTTAGCTGTGCTAATTTACTTGATAACTTTAACTTGGTTCTGCTATTATGTATATTAAATGATATACAGATGGTGAATATCTGTTTTGTAGGCGTGGTATTTACGAATCGTGTTGTAGAAGTTGTCATTCTTTGTTGGCATGTATTGGGATGATTCAGTCAATGTTTCTGTTTGATTTTCCTTCTACCTACCATTGTTCGGATTGTTAAAGCCTCTAGTACTATTTCCTATTACTCTAGTGGTCATATTAAATGACTAGGCCACGATTGTTGGTCCTTACGTCACATTACTCGCAGTTTTGCATTGTCTGGTCAGAGCGACATGCAAATCAGTGTACAATATAAATACAGTGTACAATAGAAGTAAATTATGTTGGTATGAACATGTTATGTAGTGAGCGCCTCGGTGGCCGCGGCCGCGCATAATGTGATGCTGTAGCAAACACAGAGTTGTTATGTTAAATAAGTAGTTGCTTAAAGATTAGCTTGCCATACTGGTTTGTTTTGCGCCGTCTGTTTTGATCTTCACAGTCGTAAAGACGTCGTCGTCATAAATTAATTATGTTGGTTTTTTGTGTAATGTTTGGCTTCAGTCAGGTTTTTGATTTGTTGTCAGTCTTTAAGTTACTAAATTATTAAGTTTTGATGTTATTCTTTGAATCCATATCAGAATTGAACGAATGAAGGTCATTTATTGTATGATACTGTGACTTAAAGATCAATTCATCGGTCAATATTTGATAATGTGTTGTAAAATGTGATTAAACTTTATATTCATGACTTGATATCAATACTTGATAATCAACATTGAAGTATTCAAAACAGTCAGACTTGCTTGGTCATAGCAAAACTTACTCATCATAAAATTTGTTTTGAAGTCTAGCACTATTACTGTCTCATATTATTTTACATGAAAGACAGAGACAGGTGATGTGTATTGAGTATGTATTACCTGTAATATTATACTATTTACTGTTATCAAGTTTTTAGAGATAAGGCAAGGAAGGAACTTCCTTTTAAATACATATGTTTTGAATTTAGAAGTAATTTTTAAGTACAAAAAAAATGTAATCTTGCCGGCCTATGTTTATTAATATTTCAAGTACATAGGGATTCCCAAATGACAGCAACATTTTAATGTTATAAAACATTTTCTTACATCTTGTATCAGCAATCGTTTGGTATTTCCTAATGATTTTCCTCATAATGTTTAAATGCTTTGTATGCCTGTATTGATAAAAATACCAGAGAATCATTATGAATTAGTAAGTAGAAAACTCATTACTGCTATTATACAGGGTGAAATTTTAGTCACCATTTTCCTCTTAAGGGGTCATTGTACTCATCATTATAAACAACTTGTACTATGGGACCAAAACCTGAAATCGTGAAAAAAAAAAAGAACTGTTCCCTACATTTATGTTCGCATCACTCGTCAACATGTAGGGAACAGCTGATTTTTTTTTCGCGATGTAATTTTTGGTCCTCTAGTAAATGTTGTTCGTAATGCTGATTCAAATGACCTCTTAAAAGGAAAACGGTGATTAAAATTTCATCCTATATAGTATGGAGGTATCAAAGTAATCTTAGGAAAGTCCAGTTGTTCAAGGTTCATAAAGAAATTTAAGGTTTTGAAAGGCAAATACATTCTTAGCTGTACTTTGACTGCGGTATTTAGCGTACCTGTCAGTACTTAGTTAATAATTAGAAAATTTGTCAAGTGGAGATAATAATACATTTAAGTTTTTACATATTAATTGTCTGGTTCCAGGTCTGTTGCAGGTTTATTTAGAAATATGTTTTATATTGTAAATTCCATGTTAGATGTCGGTCAAGGTGTAAACCAATGTTTACCTATAGCTCATCCAATAAAAGTATAAAACTACCAAAACAAAGAAAAAATAAAAAAGCGTAAATGGTACACCACTGACTAACTGCAGTATTGTTTCTCCTTCTCCCTTTAATCCATAGAAAGGTTATCATAAACAATAGATTTAAGTGATATGACCACCCTTTGTAAAATTTCTACATTTAATTTATATCTTGAATCCATTTATGGTGTACAATAATAAAGACTATTGTAAAAGTATGGGGTAATATCCTATCCGTAATATCTATTCTTTTATGAAGTCACTCTCGGTTATTCAGCAATATGTATGTATTTTAATGTATTCCTTGCAAAACAAATATTCCTGAATGTGGTAGATTACAGCCCACTCCCTCTCGAAGAGAGGTGGCCTGTCCCAGCAGTGGAAACATTATAAGCTGATTATGCTATGCAATACGACATTCATAGTTCCACAAAATTGTACAGTACTTTAAATATTCAATTATACTGTAAACAATTACACAAAAGTTATCATCTGCCTAGCCTTTTTCCGAACAATGTTGGGGTCGGCTTCCAGTCTAACCAGATTCAGCTGAATACCATTATTTAACACAGAGCAACTGCTTATCTGACCTCCACAACCCTGTTATTGTGTAATATGATACCTCTTGGTAAGACTGGTTGTCGGACTTTCGGGCTTCTGACTGCCCGCAACGACTGTCATAGATCCACGAATGATAGCCAGGACCAACGGTTTAACGTGCTTTCCGAGGCACGGAGAGGTCTCGGTATGTAAAGATGGTCACCCATCCACAGAACAACCGCGGCAAGCGTAGCTTAACCTGATCGATCGACCTGAGTGGCTGTTATTATTTAGCCACGGGCCCCTCATTATACAAAAGTAGTAAACCATAATTAGTAAGACTTATGAGCGCTGCCGCTGAGTAACACATAGGGGCATGAAGTATTATTAATAATTATTTATTCATTATCATTACTTGCATGTTATGTATCAGGTAATGTGCCGTTATCAATCATTTTGTATGCATAAATTATGAAACAAATGGCTGGTTTACCTTAAAAAGATAATTTTAAATCCACTATCCCATATTAATTGTGGCAGATCGTGTAGTGTGTTAGTTTTATTTATTTACGTGTTTACATTGTCTGCGATATTCCCCTTTGCAGGCATGAAATGTTGTGTAATGTTTATTTATAACTACTGGTGTGAATTTATAAAAGAAAGTAGGTCTGGAACTAGTTAAAATTTTTTTTTGTTTGTTCAGATGTCTTCTGTATGAAGTTTTTCACTTAACTTCTATATTAATTACCCATTTACCAATTACGTAAGTGTTTTGTTTTGACAAAAATAATGTTAATGTGACTATTTATAATTGAATCCATTTGTTGGACATCCAAAAAAAACTATTTAACTTATGCAATATACATTTTTTTGTACAATTTTTGGGATATAAATTCCTCACTACAATAAAGCTCTGCAAGCTTGAGACAAAACCAGTCTTACCAAGGGGTATCGTATTACCCAGTAACTGGGTTGTGGAGGTCAGATAGGCAGTCGCTCCATGTAAAATACTGGTATTCAGCTGCATCCGGTTAGACTGGAAGCCGACCCCAACATAGTTGGGAAGAGGCTAGGCAGATGATGAAGCTTGAGACAAAAATCTCTTTGCAAATAGGATTGTTTAGGATTGTCCCCTTTATCAGAAGGTAAGCATGTATCTAAAACTTCATTCTACTTAAAATGTATTGCCTTTATCTTTGTTTTTGATAAGTTATCTTTGAAATGATTCATGTCGTCATAATTTATTTTCCATTTCTAAATCATGATGATTTATTTAATAGAGTTTTGTACTTGTTTAGATTATTTAAAATATAATACAGTAAAGAGATATTTAAGATTCCATGCCACTAAGGCAGTGACTAGAATTATGATGCCCATTGTCACTACGACTGACTACGACACCTATAAAAGTTGCTGTTGAAGTTTAAACTCTCGGCGCGAACCCGAGCGTTGAAAATCCAATAGAGCGCTTATTTAGGAGTTTCGTAGTGTTAGTGAAAACGGGCATTAATGTCTATTGCCTTATTGTCTATTTCAGACGCGTATCGTTTTGACGCATACGCGTGATTTAGTCTATCTAGAGCAGTTTGACACTGAGGCTTAATTAGTAAACTCATAACCACGAGAAGGTCGATCGATATCATGATCCGTGCGCTTCAACCATTTGAGCCCAAAGTAATGGACTATGAAAACTGAAAAGCATGAAAATATCGGTGCTGTCCGACTGTCAATAATATTATAGACTAGTTTCTGCCTGTGGCTGCGCCTGTAGCATGTTTCCGTGGGATAATCTCCGGATTATCCCACGGAAACATGCTACCGGGACAAAAAGTAGCTATGTAACTCCATAGCATCAGCTATCTGCCAGTGAAAGTCACTTCAAAATCAATCCAGCCGTTTCGGAGATTAGCCGGAACAAACCGACAGACGGACAGACAGACAAAAATTAAAACAAATTATTTTTTGTTATAACTAGCTTATGCCTTATATATAATACATATAAGGCATCAAAATAACAGCTTTTTAATAAATACGTATGAAAGTAAATACAGTACTTGTGACAAAAACACAAGTTCTGATTTTTCTTGTCTGTCTGTTTGTTCCGGCTAATCTCCAAAACGGCTGGACCGATTTTCACTGGCGGATAGCTGACGTTATAAGGAGTAACTTAGGTTTACTTTTACTTTAGAAAAGAATCAGGTTTCCGCCAAAAAATATACTTAGTTAGTTTCCCGATATGCACGCGAACGAAGTCGCGGGCACAGCTAGTATTACATAAAAAGAGGTACATAATTGTTTGTTTATAAGAAGTTGTGACAGAGGAAGTTCAATAACAAAAATTCTTTCACTGATGATAGATCTACATTATTATTTATTCATGCCGAAAGCCATTTATGATATAGGTAATATTTATAATATATGTTTCTTCCACGAGGACGCTAGAAACTAGTATTTTATAACTACCGTTAGTTCCTTTTAGTATTGACGAATTGCTCCTACACAAAGGCCTTTGTCCCACCGTGACACTATTATAGTACAATTAGATGACGAATACGGATTAGTGGACCGATTCACACCGGTACCATTCAAGCCGTTGCGTTGTGGGCTTTGCCTCTATTCAGTTAAATGACGTCATAGGTGGTAGAGAACCAACATTGCTAGGTATAACCTTGTTTTTGGTCAATTAAAGTCGAATCATCATTATCCACAGACTTTTTGTCGTATCGCTGGGCGTAAGCCTCCTCCCTTTTACGCCAATCTTGTAATCGAATGTAAATGACCATCCCACATGCTTAGAATTTGGCTTATAATAAATTCCTTTCATGGTAAAGTTGTTTCTATGCAGCGGGGTAATTGCATAACACACTAACAGTAGCAATGGCTTTTTGACAGTTCAGCAACATGCATTCATTGCCTTATTTACGTTTTTGAGTAGACAAATTTTTCGAACATATGAAGCAATGGATATTGCTAATATATCCTTCAAAATGATTCAGATTGTAATTGACAGTATGTTATGAAATTAGAGTGTAGGATGATTTAAAAGAAATCGAAGTGCGACCTTACATGGACATCAAAGATAAGACAGATGTTGTACTGTGTCGCACACAAGGAAGTACAAGAAAAGTGCTGCATGCTATATCTAGTACCTAATAAAATAAACGTCCAATAACAATGTAAATGTTTCTACGTAGAACAGCAGCCAATAAAGATGAGAGACTCCCATCATTCAATTGAACAAGTCATTTCATAACAGCTTATCGCAGACCCCAAGAACTCCACAGTTATCAATAACAACAGTTTTGCAAACATTTAATAAAATTTTATCCACGATCGATTTATTATAATATTGACATCCTTAACCCGCGTTATCGGATTTTGACGTCACACCTTGCGTCTCGTTTTAACAAGGCCAATTTATTCGTTCGTCTCGCTTCCACACTTTCACTTTTTTTCACCGCTTTCCCAATGGCGAAACTCGGTCGTCTTTGCCAAATGTTTCGCGAATGGATGCAGTCTGTTGGCCATTCAACGATTAAAGTTTGTGGGTGTCTTAATCTTAGAACCTGTAGAACGGATTTCTTTTTGCATTGTTTTGACTTTTTTAGGTCCATTGTTCTTGATCGTGGCAACGGTTAAGTATTGTGTTGTTGGTAAACAGTAAATTTTTGGCACAAAACTTATTACCGTAAGCTCATTTTACAGAATGCTCAACTAGGACTGTGACTGTATTTTGATCCATGCTCTAGATTTATATTACAAGTAGAACTCGGCATTTCAAAAAATATTTCCAAGTCACGTTTCTTCGCTATCCTCAAGACACTATGTGGCTGATGCAAACCGTTCTATTGCCATTTAACTCTGTGTAATTGGTAAAGTACGTAAGTAAATCATCAATCTAATAAAATCCTTGTAAATGGCATGGCCTGTTCTGGCATGGTCATTACGGTTATCAGCTCGATAGATAACTGATGTAAATACACGCCCGCTGACTGTGGGTCATCGCATTACACTCTAGTCAACTCTAGTTAAACTTGCATGTGCACTATTAGTAAAAATTGCTAATACGGTCATACTATTGCAGTACAGTAAAGCATCTACTTAACTTTTAGTTGTATGTCTGCCTGTCACAGAGATGACCCACTTTCTGCCTGTAATTCTTCATTATCATCATCATTTCTAGGATACTTCTCATAGATTTCCACAAGGGACAATATTGGGACCACTTGCGACCTTTACCATGTCGTGTGCCCATCAGCTCAGAAGGCCAATTCTCGTAATTTAAAGCGTTCAAAATCTAGTCGCAGTCTCATCTCAGCGACAAACAAATTTCAAAAACTTGTCAAAATGTAGGGAAATTAGAGGAATTTTTAACAGATTGAGACTGAGATCAGACTGTGAACGTTCTTAAAATTACGAGAATTGCCCCTCAGATCGCTTCAGATCCCTAACAAGCAATTGTACCTACTTTGATACCAGCACAATCTACAGTGCTTTCGTACCATTAACAAAAGCTCATGTCGTTAAAAGAATATTAGCCAGTCACCGAGGTGGTATCTCTTCAGTGCTGATTTGATTAGATTTATGGATAGGTACGAATTATTTAATAATATTTCAACATATTAACTTTTATCAACAATGGTCTATTACATCAAGATTTCAGCTGTAACGTAGTAGCTAAACAATTCGCACAAAATTAAATGACTTTGTGGCCACACGACTCTTTTATGAATAGTCCGACACGCAATGTGATGGTTTTAGTATAAAAAGTTTATTCTTAGACACACATTGTCATGATTTATCAAGGTCGTTATTTCGGATGTTCTACTTCGTAAAAGTTTGCAAAACTATGGAAAAGTCACAGGTCCCTTGTCTGGCAGACAGGCAACAAGCTGGCAACTTGTCACGCATGAACTTCGTGCTATCTTTTGTTACTTGTAAAAAAGTTTCATTATTCAAAGACTTTCATTATTCATACTTACGATCTATTTGGAAAGGGAAGCTTACTAGAACTCATGTCGTTCTAAGCTTCCATATACTTATGTCCATGGTCCATCTAGAGTGCTATTTACCATCAATGGGTCTATGTAATAATTCCATGAATGAAAGATGATTAAAAACGTGGCAACGATGTTACACCCGACGCATCTTCCGTCAGATGAGCGACCACGACCACCCTTATACAAAAACTGATTTTAAACCCTAGTCTAAGTTGTCAATTTTGTATTCAAAACTATTTCTGTCGGAATAAAGTTCGAATTACAAAAGCTTGGGCAAAAGTTAGAACTCGTATTATAATGACACAGAGACAGTTTTCCATCAATTAATTATAGACATTCTACAGAATATAAATTACAATCTACCTACCTACAGTAGCTGCCTAGATTTTAAAGTCTTATGGGAGAACTAGTTTCGCAAGTTCTTAGAATTTAAGTTTTTAATAGATTTGGCCTAGAATTTGCTGCAGGTTTATTATTTTAAGACCAAATATATTGAGTCTCTTACGTTTAAAATAAACACACAAACGTACAATCTGACTTCAGACTTATCCTTATTTTATTAAAAACACTGAATAAAACCTCAGATACCAATTATTAACATAGCAATACATTGACAAAAAAATGCGTGAGTTGAATACGGATGGTTGACCATAGACATCCGTTTGTAATATTGATAAGATAATATTGTTTTCCTTGAATACAAATGAACTGTCCCTAATAATGTGCTAAGTTCATTTGCCTTTAATCTCGTACCGAAATACTTGGCACGAATGTTTATTTAATTTTGATTGAAAGTATTTAGACATAATCGGGGTTAGTCGATCTTAAGTTTGTATATATATATGTCTTTAATTTAGAAACCTTGTCCGCGGTTTCTGAAAACTGCTGAAACCCAAATGAAATTTAATCTTATGTCAACCATAAAATACCCATCAAAATTATCACTTTCAATGAGATTTCAAAACAGAATGAAATTGAATAGCCTTTTAGAAAACCTGCTGCTGGCTAGCGAGTGTAGACAAAAGCATTGAATAAAGACAATTGGTCGAAGGTAAATGGTGATACTTATTAATTACTACAGTACTTTCACAGTTATTTTACCTTTTAAGTATTTGCATCATTGTCCAAATCACAGTGATCTTTATTCTCATTCTTATAAGGTTGCTGTTGGGTTGCTACCATAGACAAGTCTGTCAAAATAATTGTGATATTTTTATTCTTGGTGCTGTCAGGTAAAATAACTGTGAACGGACTATACCTATTTTCTCTCTAGTCATAATCCGTTAAGAATTGGTCCGTTTTACTACTTACGGCCAGTTTCTTTATCAACACCTAAAATAATCAGTCAAACTGACTTTTACTGTTGACTTTCTTGACCTTTAGTGATACTACGGCACAATATGTGTTTCTTCATTCAAGTAACAGCTAAAATAGTGAAGAAACAAATTTAACCGTTACTTTGACTTTTGTGACGTTACTTTGGCTGTTACTTTTGATGAAGAAACTGGCCGTTAGCCACTGCAATCCGTAACTGGATCCTTCCACGACTGTTTTCGTAAATCGTGAAGCCTAAAGCACTTTTTGCTATGAGAAAATAAACTTCGAGATTACCTACCTATATTGCATGGTCAACACTATACTCGAGTATCAGCCTAAAAATCATTCACGGCTTGCAGCTTGCATTATGGAGCTCGTGAGCCTGTATAAATAATCAGCTCCAATTTGAGAACACCATCTTTTAAGTGTTGACATAATGAGATGCCCTGAAAAGCCATGAACGACGATATCACGGTAATTTAGAAATTCAGACGGCATTTACATATTGAATGCTCTCGAGATTTGGCTTAAGTATGGGGACGCCCTCAGGCTAGCTGGAGCGACGACCTTCGCAGGGTGGCTGGTAGCAGCTGGATGAGAGTTGCCGAGAATCGAGTTGAATGGCGTGCAATTGAAGAGGCTGATGATGGTGGTGATGAATACAGTCTTTAGACTGCAATAATAATGAATGGTCGTGCCAGGAAATAACACAATTAAAAGTATCGAATTGTACAATCTGATTCAGATTAAAATCTCCGAGAATGCCCACGAGATGAAGTCGTTGTAAACTAACCAATTATTTACTTCCTGTATCAAGGTTCCTTATTTATAGTGCGATAAGATTCTGCATCGTATACCATGCTCAATGAATGCCTTGCCTAGCGGTACAGTTATTGGCTTCAATGCTAGTCGTTATGTGTTGTGAGTAATAAAGGAATGCCACAGTTGTCACGCGCATCCAATGCGCCTGTTATGTCATCGACACTTAAGTAATAGTCGGAAATTGAATGAAATTCTACGTTTATCATAATGTTTTTGTAGTTAGGATACATAATATTATTGCAAGTATAAATGTTGGTGTATTATTGCAACTGTTATGGTTGGCATTCTCAGCTCTTGAGCGCTCCTAAACATGGTGTTCCCAAAATGATTTTTGTATCGATATTTAAATAGGTATAAATATCCCATAATAACCGATATGATAATTTATTGTGGTAAGATAATGTTTGTTATTAGCACCTAGGAGGAAACTGCTAAATTACTGATTTTATCCGACTGTTACCCCTTCCCTTTTAAAAGGTATCAGGAAAGAAATTAGGCATGTTAGTTTCAGTATTCCAAGGATTCATCGGTGCTCTATGGATTCATCAAGACTTCGCATGACTGTCATTTTCGCCAAGTTTTGTTATCATTGTATAATTTGGCTACAGTCAGATGACATTTAACGACCACTATGATTCTCCCACACCTTTTGTGTCTAGCAATTTTTTTTTTTAATAATTAACCTAATGTTTCGTCTATTCGGGATTTCGTCCATTCGGGATTTCGTCCTTTCGAGCATTTGAACATCGGTATTTTGTGTTTCGATATAACGACTATCGGCATTTAAAACTTTCGGTATTTTGAATTTCGGTGTTTTGGACGTCGGTATTTCAATCATAGGTATTATGAACTTTCGGGATTTTGATACGTACCCCCCAGGAGTAATGCCCTAACATTGTCCTGAACTGAAGTGTCTGTTAGTCGAGAGAGTGATATTGACAATTGAGTCGTATGACGTCGGCACCTAATTCCTTGTAACCTCGACGATATTATGTAGATTTAAATTTTCCGTTTCCAATGTTTTATGATCTCCAAGAGCATCTAATTGATGAG
Organism: Hydraecia micacea; assembly: GCA_914767645.1. Classification (NCBI taxonomy): domain Eukaryota; kingdom Metazoa; phylum Arthropoda; class Insecta; order Lepidoptera; family Noctuidae; genus Hydraecia; species Hydraecia micacea. The sequence goes on from OU611798.1 coordinate 7,561,402, forward strand.
TCGGGTACTTATTACGATCTAATTGCCGGAAGAATTAATCTTCAATACAGATTGTCGGCCGTTGCCCACAATTTGTATTTCGTCAAGGTCTTCGTTCAGAGCCGGACCCGAACCGTCATGTGATCTCATTGTCGCCGCTATTTCATTGCTTTCTGTTTTATTAAGATAAGATGTGCATGTCAGTTTGTTTCGTAAATAGCTGGAAATGAGGGCGATGTTTCACGGTTGGCAAAAATGTTGGCCCCGTGTTGCGAAGTTCCGATAGATTTCAATGCCATTGAATGACGTTGACAGAAATAAATGTTTGTACATGGAAAATTTATGACAATAATATTGTTTACTTTATTTATGGCTCCTACAAGCATAAATCAATATGTCAAGGTATTTATAAATAACTCACTCGTTGAATGTAAGTGTAAGCTAAGGTGGATCCTAGAAGCAGTGTTCTTTAAACTAATAGGTATACTTAGGTAATAGTTTAAAGCTCGTTCATTCTTCTTCTTTGAATAGTGAAATCGTTCCAATCTAAGTTTTGAAAGTACCTAGGTTACTGTGTCAGAATCAAGATATCGATGACGAGACATGACATTTAAAATTTCTTCTAAAAATAATTCGCCTGAGACGTATAAAAAATCCGTCTTTGTATGAATATATTGCTTGGTAACGTTCACTAAACCGTACCAAAGAAATACGTTATTTTACATAAAAGACGAATGTACTAAAGCAAGGTTTAGATTTTATCGAAATACGGTTCGGGTTTAATTAATGTACGCTTAGTAATCACGTATTCATTGCAATAAAATACACGTATTATGATATTATGAAAACCCTGTAATATGAGGCCTAGCTTAAGATTTTTTTTATACAGGTTGTTAGGCGAAGGGTTAGACAAACAAGGGGGGTTCGTAGGTAGACCAACTAACTAAATATGTATTTCCTAAATGGGTCTAGCTACGAACCCCCCTGTTTGGCTAACCCTCCGCCTAACACCCCGTGATATTTCGTTTAATATTGTTCCCAAATCTTTTTATTAGATCAATACTAGCTGATGGGAAACTTCGTACCGCATCAGAATCAATAAGAACGAATGTGAAAATGAAAATGAATTATCTACGTTTTTTTTTCGTGAATTTTTCCCATATTTTTATAATTATCTGCTGTTCGGGACGGAGACAAATCCAACAAATCAAAGATCATAATAATCGGTCCAGCCGTTCTTGAGTTACGATTCAAGGAGACTTTTTACTTACTGAAGATATGACATATTATTGTAGAATCCAGGGCACCGTCGTGCGTGACCTAATATTTCATATCAGTAGTAACTTAACGACTATCTCATTCTGATGATTACGTTTTTATGCGGTTTCATGGACTGGTTCGAAATTATCCACCACCCACCAAAGACAAATCTAAAAGATACAGATGTTAACCGACTTGTCTGTAATCGATTCATTTACGGTATGAGTATTATGACTCACTGTATGTGTTGTCTGAGCAGACTGAAAAAAAAAGAAACTGATTTCGAAACTAATGTAGGTGCTTTAAAAATGTGAATGCCAATGCCGAGGCCAATAATTCGTTCTCTAGTTCTTTTAATTATACTTTACTAGCCGTTGCCCGCGATTTCGTCTGCGTGTATTTAATATTTCATGAGTACTTGAGTAGTAGCCTATTATCCTTCTCCAGCGGGATAATTGCGTAACACACTAACTGTAGCAATGGCTTTCATTTTGACAGTTCAACAACATTCATTGCGTTATTTACTTTGAGGAGGAGGAGTAGACAAAATGTTCGATCATGAAGCAATGGATTAGCAATATCCTTAAAAGTGATTCAGATTGTGATTGTGTTACGCAATTAGGGTGCTGGCCATAATATTTGTCAAAATTCATTGATTATTTTCAGTAAGTTCAGTTGGTCCTTTTCCATTTATTTTGGAGCTAAATGTAGACTGATTGGACGTAGGATTTTGGTGGTGAGACAGCGTTTAATAATGTAGAATTATGTACCTAAGGATAATAATGAACTTGCTATGCGTTTACGAAACAATTCTACGAATACATTTAACACTTCGAAACTCATAAATTAGTCGAATCCACTATCTCGTACTTATTTATTACTCTTTAAAACATTGAATGTTTATATCTTTACCTCATAGTTCGCTTGGATGGGGGAATCCCAGGTGTTTTCCTCATCGCTATAGTTTCGTGCCACTTCGTTCATAAATCTATTTAGAACAAAATGCAATAATAATCTTTGTTTAGGTTGCCAACAAACTTCCCATTAACTAGGTAAATGCGTGTTGATGATCAATACTTTTCTCACAATTTGAATATTATTTTCAAAGCGAGGAAGTTTTTGGTGGTTTCTTGAAACTATAAAATAATAATAATAATTTATTTAAATCAGACAGTGTCCATATTTATGTTAGTATACTTAAAAATATAACCAATAACCAATTCATAAAATACATGCCACAATATACCTACCTGACTGAGAAGTATACGTCTTTCTAGCCACTCAACAAAATGATTGCATTTACGTTGCATTATATATAACTCGTGCATCCATCCACTCTCGAATCCCAACGACAGAACTACGTCACAAATTGGTAAATTGCAATGAATTTAATAGACACAAATCGCAATAGAGCTATCTGCGACTACATCTGCGAGGCTGGCTGATTCAAGGTGTCGTTGTTAACTGCATACCGGAAAATTGCTCTGTTACACGTCCTGAAAAATGAGGACAATGTCGTGAGGAAAGTTTTGAGTGTGAATGTGGATGGCTATGAGAAGGGGAAGACCAAAGAAACGATGGATGAACTGTGTGAAAGATTATATGGCCAGAAAGGGGATGACTCCCGAGTTGAAAATATCCATTTTGGCTTTGTATTATTATGTGAAACCATAAATGGTGCATGTTGTGTTAGCCTGTAAGTTGTCATTGTTGCACTTATAAAATGTACTATTTAGGAAATTATCTGTTAAATGTATTGTGTAAACAATTGTTGACTAAAGGCTGATTTTTCAATCAACATATAGTTTTTATTCGTGGAATAAAATTGACGCCTGACAGTTTTTGTATGAAAGAACTGTCAAAAAATTCAATATTATTCCTCCTATAAAGTTATATGGCGTTGGAAAAATCAGCCCTAATCTAAATAAATAAATGAGGACTAATAGAGAAGTATGAGAAGTATGACCCCAAATAAATTGGGATAAGAGCAGGACTATGATGACACGTCCAGATGGCATTACATAAATAAATATTTTATCAGTATTAAAGTAAAATACTAATTACAACAACTTGTAACTTTCCGCCAATTGTTTCACAAGTTGCCTTATTGCCTACATTCAAGTTCAGTAGCTGTATCATCATCATCTGCCTAGACTTGCCCACCTATGTTGGGGTCGACTTCCAGTCTAACTGGATGCAGCTGAATACCAGTATTATACAAGAAGCGACTGCCTACCTGACTTCCACAACCTAGTTACTGGGTAACACGACGCCCCTTGGTAAGGCTGGTTGTCAGACTTTCTGGATAAAGTTCGGTGCTAGATAATTATTTACTTTGTCCACTATACAATAAAAGTGTACTCTTAAAAGAACCGAAATGAAATTTAGTGACACGGTAAACGGTTACCATTCATAGTAAAGAGAAGCCTGTTACAGTAAAATCCGATTGTTTACAGCACGCAACAAAACCATGACCCATTTTGAACACTTGAGCAAGAACCCGTCAAATACTTGCGCCTGCGCAGGATGATAAGCAGTTGAATGTTTCTTTCACTCCTATTGGCTATTTCAGCTTGAAAAATTCTTCGACTAATGTGTTAAACCATCTTCTCAATGCCAAACTCAATTATGGACATGTTGCCATATTTGCAAGATTTGACACAACAAAAACCCGTCTGCTGGCAGATGTCAGTTTCAACAAGCTGGCTCGGTCTGCGTGTTTCGACACCAATGTGTGTGTTTACAACTGAAATGAGTCATTGCATTGAATCGCCACAGATACTGATGACGATGATTTGCTCTAATTCATATATAATTGACTCTAATTAAATCCGTTTCGCGGTCAATTTCATCTAAAATATTTGTTTGGTGTATGCAGTTCGAGTTTGGGCATGTATTCGATTTTCTCAATTTTCCGATGCTGGCTCGCTTGGCTGCGGTCCAATCGTCTTGACCTAGTACGGAACCCTTGTCGAATGATGCTCGATAACTGATAATACAGCTTCAAATTTATAATCGAATCTACTTTCGATCTCGAGATGTATCATGTACCTACCTAATATTCGATTTAGGTATTGAAGCTTGAAAACTGCGTTCGCAGCTGATTGAAGTATTTTCTATAAACATTGAAAAGTATTTATTTTCCCGTTTTCTTTGGACAAGTAGATGTACTTTGTTTACATAGGTACTTTACATATTGCGCGCATTATGTTTCCAACTTTCCATTGTGTTTTTTTTTATTCTATTCTGCTTTGTTATGTCATATCTATTACCTACGTTTTCAAAACAGTCATAAAAATACAATGATAAAAACGTGACAAGAATTTCCACTATGATTGTCATGTTCATATCTCAATGATGATGCTGACGTTATCAGATTTTCGTTATCGTTTATAGACAGTTTTAGAAATAAACTAATCTAATCTGATAAGTTTCGGCGACTATTATTGCATTTAATTTTACCTTAATAAAATACGAAGCTTGCGTCAGAGAGACTATTCAAATGAAACAAGTTTGTTTATTTGCAGTTTTTTGTTTATCGAAGTTAATTTGCATTTTATAAACATCAAAACATTAATTTTGTTGATTTTTAGGACTCTATTACAAGGTGGTAAGGCTCACATTGGCATACGTTTCGGTTACATAAATCGGGTTGATGAAAGTGAAGGAGGCGACAAGCCCAGCTTGGTGTGACGACTGTCACCTTGATCTCATGCCATTCACTTAATCCTAGTCTTTGGTTTATTTATAGAGAATTCTTTTCAATTATATAAAAGAGACTAGATAGCTAATTGTGATAATGTTGTTAGATAACTTGTCATCTTATGTAAGTTGCGTAATAGACTCAGGCTCGGAAACAAAAACGTTAATTAATCACATCACACTAATATTATAAAGGCGAAAGTTTGTGAGTGCGTGTGTGAGGGTGTGTTTATATGTTTGTTACGTCTTCACGCTCAAACGGCTGGACTAATTTTGATAACATTTTGTATGGAGGTAGCTGATTCCCTGGATTAACATATAGGTAGGCTACATTTTATCCCGATATTCCCACGGGATCGACATTTACGCGGGTGAAACCGCGGGGCGCAGCTAGTTTGGTTATAAGTGTTGATCTCATGTCATAATTTATTACTTAAGTAGTTAAGTACATCCGTGGAAACTGAAATTCATTAATATTCTAGATACCTACTAAGTTGAATTTTAGTGCTAAGATGTGCATTTTGGCACTAACATTCAACATCGTAGAATCAACATAAAAATTTTGACTCTTAAGTAGAATTAAATTAGTGAATTAAAAACGCTTCTGATGCTTCGTTAACAGATGACCTGAATGTGCGAGCGTGTATTTAAACCAGGGTTCGCTGATATTTAAGTATCAGCGGGTAATAAATATATAATATTTTGATTATGTGGATATAATTATCAATTGATATTTTATTGTGAATAAGTACTAGTTTAGCAGATTCAAAGTTTACCCTAGCAACACTTTACCAACAACTACAATTTGGATTACCTTTCTGGAAGTGGCAATCTAATCGTATTTTGATAAGTACTTATTGATTATAAATATCGGATTTTTTACGAACCCCGATTTAAACCATTAAGTACGTAGATTAAGTCTCCAAAACTTAATATGCCATTTATTTTCATTTATTATTAAAACTACGTCGTCATGATTTATAATTTAATTATTCCATTTGCAAAGACTGCTTTTCCATAATTTTTGGAGATGTCACATTGGAGGTTGTTCGACTAAGGTCCGAAGGCTTGTTTACCTCAGACCGTTGCCTGTTGGCAAGTAACTGGAACGATTTAATTTTCTAAAAGCATTCATACTTGTAATGATTCATCTTTTAGGTATTGTCGTCATTGAAGTAAATATAGTTTCTATTATATGATTTTTCTAAGTGGGTTTTAAATTGTTTATATTATATTATATCATTTTAATGATCCGGTAGTCGCTTAAAATACGTAGAACATAGCGTCATAATATTTTGTTTCGTAATGTTCTTAAGGAAAAATCCGCAACATGGCTAGCTTTTGATACTTATAGAAGATGAATAATGTTTACTTAATAAAATTGACCTTTGAAATTATCAATAAAAATATAATTTATTTACTTCTTAATAAGTCAACATTTTAATCAATAACGCGTTCAAATAGGTAGATAGAGTGCTACTTTTGGTGCCTAGGCTAAATTACATTGAGCGGGAGACGTTTTTGGTAAACTTTCACCTTTATTCATAAATGTTGCTTAAAGTTAATTAGTCATTAGAGACTATTTAACCATACATTTTTGACGTCTAAACGTCTCTTAACTTTAATTATCTTAAATTAAACCCCAAAATTGTCACTGTCATTGTGTATTGCCAAAATAACCTCCTTCTTTTAAGTCGGTAACAAGGTGGTGGCGCCGAAAGTCCGATTTTGACCACACCATCTTCCTGCCCCTGTCCCATGTTACTTGGAGTCGGCGTAACACGTTTTCTTCTTCCATTCTTCCCTGTCAACCGTTACGTTTTCATTCACTCCCTTTTTTCCTATCATTCCTCACACAATCCATCCAACTTTTTTTGGCTTTCCACTCCCTCTTCATTCATCGACGTTTGTATTCTCGTCACCAATATAACCTTGTAGCGTTGTACTTAATATTTAAAGTTTTAATTCTCGCCCAGTATTATAGCAAGTCCACTAGGACGTTCAAACGAATTCGAACTTGGGTTCGGACTGCGACGCAAATGTTCTAGCTTTGTCCTGCCGAAGGCCTGCCATTTAATTTTTTTTTTTAAAGCAACTGGTAATATTATGTATTTTCATCTAAACTTAAAACCTATTAAATTAGTCCAAAATCGTGTTTTCATTTAAGTTTATTTATGTACTGCGCCAACGCCATAAGGTCTTTGCACCCATTACGCATGGAGTCAAAACTAATGAATACCAAGTACATATAATGCCATACTAGTTTTACCTTTTTATTATGCGTCCACAGTCCATAATATTGTGGACACTAAAGTTGCCGGAGCAACAACAACCTTTGTCGTACGATCCTCTATTGCTAAAAACGGTGGTGTTATGGTGTATTGTCCACCAGCCATTGGTCCCAGTATTCTTCTTCTCTAAGGCTAACATTTACAGGCGCGCGCGACGCGACTTTGTGGCGCAACTTGTTCAACATTGTAGTTGATCTCGTGATTGCTTTAAGTACTACCCTAAGGATGAATGTCGCTTGCTGCACGTCATAGAACGTCGGTCTATTTTTAATTTTAAGACAATGTGAGAGTTAGGTAGTTTCAAACTACTGAAAGTTTCCATTTACTAAGGCCGAGATTATAACGTTAATTCGCTTGGGTTTTGACTTAGTTCCCGTTTCTATCTTGCACTTTTAGTTTGACAGTTGTGCGACAGTGACAGGAATAACTCTTAAGCCTAAGGCTACACGTAAGTACTTGACAACGTGTTAGGTAACGTTGATATAGATCTCGGCCTAAGAGTTTTTGTCAAAAATGGTAAAGTAATTATGAAGTCGACTAACATAGACTGGCAATCGAAAATGTTTGTCTCCTACATTTTATGTACAATTTGAAGCTATTAACGTACCATGACTTGTAAGTTTAACTCAATGGCTGGCCAACGTAAACACCTGGCTGCTAAGACCGTAATTTAGCTGTCAACTCATTCATTTATTACTACACATTGTTGTCACTACACTGAACTTAGCTATAATGCTTATTTACATGAATGGTGCTTTAATGACGTGATGCGAACCATGGATTATGTGTACATTGTTAATAAATCTCCCGAAGTCCCGACCTGTCTTTAAAGATTAAGATCGCAAAGCAGAGTCTTCACCACAGACATAGATCTATCTATGTCTGTGGTCTTCACGTTGTACTTCCCCGATGGGATGGGTGTACGTTCCTGCAGCTGCTATACGCCAATGACGACATACTATTGTCTATCATTAATAATAAAATTGATTAACTTGCAAAACGATAAAACATATTATAACGTAACGTTTTTTTTTCGTTTTAGCTTTGATATTATCTTTTTCTTCTTTTTTGTGGGCAGTGCTGTCTTGTTCACTGTTCAGCACCCTAATTGTGTAACACACTTTCAATCACAATCCGGGAGTTTTGAAGGATATTGATAATCCATTGCTTCATAAGTTTGAAAAATTCGTTTGCTCAATAACGTAAATAACGCAATGAACGCGAGTGAACTGTCAAAATGAAACCAATCGCGATCAATTGTCATTTTATGTGTGTTACACAATTACCCCGCGGTTTTTATAAGAGAAGACTTGTAACTGACTGACAGTTACACTAAGGGCGGTTACGCACTACGCCCGATCCGAATCCGAGATATAATCCATCGTCCTATTTGTTCGGATCTAGTGCGCAACCCCTCATACAAATAGGACAATGGTCACTTCGGACCGACATTTCTCGGATTCGGATCGGATGTAGTGCGAAACCGGTCTTAAAGTTTTTATTCTATTTTGTTTTATTGTTTAGCTGTAAGTTTTGCAAAGAACTTAAATAAATAAGTAATTACACGACAAATGTTGGCTTCATAATGATGCGTCGCGTACAGCCAAATAACAGTAACAAATATTTTTTTAGTAGACATTAGTTCGCGTGATAGTTTAGCTGTACTTAAGTCTTCCAAAGAACTTAAATAAATAATAAGTAATTACAAGACAAATCGCATGCTTAATGGAATACTGACTTAACTCAAAAAGACGATTATTGGGAAATCGCAAAAGAAGATCTTGCTATGAGAACTTCCTACTTGTTGACGCATAAAATTAAAACTGATTTGATTATTAATTAGGTACTCATGAATGCTTGTATTTTGAACGTATGATTAACTATTGATGAGATTTGAGTAAAAAAAAATCTGACCTATCTACTAATGGGTCAATGTTTCATTAAGCATGCGAAATGTTGGCTTCATAATGATGCGTCGCGTACAGCCAAATAACAGTACCTAACAAATATTTTTTTAAGTAGACATTAGTTGCGCGTGATAAGGTTGGTATTCCCTTGATAATGGAAAAATAAATCTACCTCTTTGTATCGATTGCCCACTGTCCCATAAATTGGGAAAGTGCAGAGATTTGCATGCTAAGGGTGCGTACAGATGTCTGCGCTTAAAACGCGTTTTGCTGACAGTCAGTTAGAAATATCCAATTTTTTTCGCTAGTTTGGCTCTCAAGCTCCTCGGTGATTGTGTTGTTAGAAAAATCCTAATAAATCTGTTTTCTCTTGTTACAGAGGGACGACCGGTCGCTTCTTGCGCAGTTCTTCTTCGCCGACGACGCACTCAACATGGTCGCGGCTGAATTGGACTCGTTTGACGGCCGGAAAGACCCGGAGAGGTGCTCCACGCTCGTCAACCAGCTTAGACATGCACAGGTTTGTTTATTATTGTAGTTTATTTGGGACTATGTTTATTAGCCACTCTTCCCAAACGCTGTAACACCTTAAAGCTTCCAGTAACTCCTAAAAGTTGCCACTGTTAACTCTGCGGGAGAAAAGCCCCTAAAAATTGAACCCTGACGAGTTTAGGAGTAGGTAATGATTCAACTGTCTAAGAACCCGTAATGAAATAAGTCTGAATAAAACTGCGGAGGAGTAGGAAAAGACAATGATGTAGGGAATTGTTGTACGAATTAGATCAACAGGTGCTCGGTGAAAGCATTTATCTAGTTCGACTATATCAGTGCATCGGCGCAAATTTGTTGTATCGAACTGGTAACAGCCCAAAGGTATGCACTGCATATTCACTCTTGCCTGCATGAGCATAAAGTTGAATGGCTTGAGCAGGATATTACAGACAGTCAGGTCAGTATAATCCTTATAGACGGTTACAAGTTGTAAACATACTTAACTATGAAGTTGTGATTTGATATGATATTCTACAAGGAGTTCCCACTATCAGAAGGAGCAATAGCGATTTGATTGCTGCATTATCAGTTCCTTATTACTGTAGGCACCTACACCTACTCGGAACGTTGTTTATTATTTTAGTGGTAACTGGTAAGTATGTGATATTTGAACAGACCTAAATGTTAAGGGAAGAAAAGCCGTTCTAAGGATTTCAATAATAAGTTTATTATCCTTTTATTTATGTTTTGGAAGGTTTATTTTACTAATAATATATTATTACGTGGGACGTGTGATCACACGCAAGGCATATATCAAGGAATATAATCTCTATGGGAAAGTAAGGATGTCAGTCAAGTGGTGTGGGCGGGCTCGGATAATAAAATATAATATTTATGAGTTAGAATGAGAAAGCAAAAACAAAATTCTATTCCAAGTGGGGCCTGGTGACTGTAACACAAGTCTCTTAAATCTACTTGAGGCACTAGCTCTCACAATGTGAATTTGTATAGTTCAAAGTTGTTAATCTGCAAAATCATTGTGAAAGAAAACAAATAAACATTATTATTGCTTATTTCATTTGTAAACATTAGTTACATTTTTTCAATATTTTTAGGAAAAATAATAATGAAAAAATATAAAAAAAATAGTGACTCATCGGCATCAGGAACAGGGTCCAAGCTGCCGGTAGTCAGGGCTCTAAGAAGAGGAACATCCTCCTTATTATTACTATAGGTTTTGAAGTAGGATCGATTTGTTTTTGCTATATTGCAGCAATAAATACAGTATAATACATATTTAATCTACATCTACACTGATATTATAAAGTGGAAAGATTTGTATTTTTGTATGTAACGAATAAACTTAAAAACTACTGGACCGATTTCAAAAATTGTTTTGCCGTTAGAAAGCTACACTATTACTGAGTAACATAGGCTATATTTATTACTAGAAAAAATTAGAGATCCTTAGAAATCCCTACTAAAATCAACCCAAGGTGTAAAAAAATTAGCTATAAAATGTCTTTCATCGCATGCGCTGCGGTAAGTGTTGATGATAGAACAAAAAAATGTTCTACAATATTATTATAGAACATATTATCATATCTACAAAAAACTTCGCGAGACCATATGTCCAACTATTGTAGTTATGTCAATATAACTACTTTTTTACATTTTAAAAGTTGATAGAAATGCCGATCATAATCAGACCATGTTATCCATACCTTTGTATTAGTTCTTATCCAAATAAATTATTTCGTATTCAAGACTGTATCAATACCTGTTGATTACTTTTTGAATTATTTAAATCGGACATTAAATTCAAAAGATATTACGAAATTAAAAATGGCCGACGCGCCCGGTGTGGCTCCACGCAGCCATAGTAAATTTGTATTTATTCTGACTGACGCAGCGCAGCGAGCAAAGCGGCGAGAGGGGTGTGCGAAATTATCTTTATTTACTTATCCCAAAATGTTTAAAAAAATGTTCACCCGTGCGAAGCCGGGACGGGCCGCTAGTTAAAAATAATATGGAACAGCCCGAATTTATCGATCCATAGACGCTACCATATCTATGCTGATTATCTAACATCACTGCGGGGTTGCATACACTACATAATATGTTATCCAAAACATAATCGACTTTGGATCTTTTCGCGTGGGTATGTCGTAATATTATATACTACTTATCTACTACCATTTTGGTACAACTGATAACATGTTCAAGTTATTATTATGTGCTGGAATGATCACTTTATTTGATTAATGTATTATCTTGAATGGGTTCACTTCTTTCTACTGAGTTTAAAATTAACATTGTTAATGAATGAATTATGTAAGTTATATCTGTTTTATGAATTTGAGCTCGTTGCTACCTATTTTTTTAATTAATGTAAATCGTGACGCGCTATGCCGTGATACATGCGATTCGTAATAGAAGTTAATAATAACATATCAGGTTCTTTTATGTTCGTGAAATCTATGTATCCAACGTTAATTAATAATTGCTGAGAAATTGTGAATATTACTTATGTCATAATTTGTCGGCGCGATTTTAAACGCGCGATGATCTTCATTCGGCTATGTGAGCTGAGCCTTAAGAATTGAGATGTTCATAATATTACGTTATTCATCATTGAACAGCAGATTTTTTTTTTGTCAGCTGTCTTACCACCTGATGCTAGGGATTGAAATTATGGACAGCTCACTTCACCTTCGTTTTCACGATGAGATTTTACTGAATTTACCGAATATATCGGCTGGTTTTTTTATGTGATAGGTATAGTGGAATATCAATCATTAGTACTATCAACTCTTAACATATTTTACACTGTTATTGTTAGAAGTTGTAAAGCAAGCAGCAGTAGCAAACTGAAGTAGGCGTTGAATTGTTATTTGTTATAGTATTTATTTATCGACTTATCCGGTGCCCGGCGCGGCGGTAGTGGTTCTCATAACAAGTGTGACGTAAAAATGTCCATAACCAAACATTATAAAGTTAAAGCATTGTGCCGTGACGTAATAGTAATACACAATTATTATAATAAGAAACAATCGTTAACCCAGAAAATAAAATGCTGGGAAATAATAAATTTTATTTTCGTAACTAGTTTGAGTAGCATTTTATTGAATTAAATAAATGTGTTTGTGGTTTAAGTACATTAATACTTGCTTATGTGCGTTTGTAATATTAATGGATTTCAAGGACAAATTATTAATGTCGAGGTCTTGCTGTTATAAATTAATTTCTCATAATTTTAATACGAATAAATGATACTGCGAGATAGTGTGGCACGGGAACCTATCTGGTTATTTAATAATGATATTAATCCTACTAATATTATAAACGCGAAAGTTTGTGAGGATGGATGGATGGATGTTTGTTACTCTTTCACGCAAAGACTGCTGAACGGATTTTGATGAAGCTTTACAGTAATATAGCTTATACATCAGAATAACACATAGGATACTTTTTATCCCGATATTCCCACGGGATCGACACTTATGCGGGTGAAACCGCGGGGCGCTGCTAGTACATACATACAATTATCACATTTATAAATTATGATATTTAATTTTATTGGCGGGTATCGACGTAAAGGAAACTAAAATTACAAGTTTATTATTAGATTGCCGGCTGTGCAGTGTGATACATTTTTCAGAACATAGAATCACTATTTAATGAGGGTTTACTGAAATGACGTTCACTAGTGGCAGCACTGCGACGTCAAGTCCGCGCACCTGTCAAAAGTGTTAAAGCAAAGCAACTATATTTTCTTTAGCCGTGACTGAATGATGAACGAACGAATTTAACGAATGATGAACGTCTTCATATAATTTGTTGTCGAAATGGAAGACCTCTTGTCAAAGTGGCGTCACTTGGTGGCGTGAATTTTCATGAAAGGGTTTTCATTGTACACGATCTCAATAAGTCAGGCTGAAAATACATTCCGATTTATAAACTTGATAAAAATCTTAAATTCATTGACAGATAACGCACAGCCTAAACCACTGTGTCTAGTAGTACTTATGATATTTTTTTACACTGAAAGAGAATTCAGGTACATACATGGCTTGCATAATGAGAAAATCATTTATTCACTTAGATTTTTAATTCCAATACTCCGATTTTTTTTTTTTATAATTGACCAAATGAAATATTTTACAGAGGCAAGCAATTAATAAAATGTTGTTAAAAAAGCGTACAGACCAAAATTTGTTATTCGTGATAACAAGAAAAATAAAACATAAAATGCTTTTTTAAGTTAATGTTATATTTGTTGAAATGCTGGTGTCAATAAATAAATAAATTGATCGATTCAAAACATTACTTCATATTTATAAATAAACATAAACAACATTTTCGCTCATTTCCAAAAGCCGCCGATGTCTTGCCTTGTCTGTGATGTCGTCTGTCACACCGTCTAATAATAATACTTATAAAAATAAACATGAAGACTCAATAAAAAATATGACTCAGACCGTACCTACAGATAATGTTTAGATTTTATGTTCATTATGTCATAATAAGAAACAAAATTATCTCACTTTTTAGTCAGCCCATCAATTCTGTAAATCTCACCGCGAAAACTTAGGTTTGGGCTCAAAGTGAGCTGTCAATAGTGTCAGTCTCTAGCATCAGGTGGAATGACAGATTGACAACTCACTTCTACCAAGTTCAGGATTTCAGATTTTTCAAAATAGACCGGCTATTTTGTCAAGACAAGTGAGATAACCATAGAAATGTAATTCATATATCTATGGAGACAACAGAACATAATACTGTTACGAGCTTGGGGTTCGTGACAATAACGGTTACAGTTCCAAATCAAACATTCGTTTCCAATTATAATTGACTTTCTTCATAACCTTTCTCTTTAAGTTGAGGCATTTTACAGTTACTCATTTCAATATCAGAATGAATTATGCACTAATTAGTAATTGCAATTCTAACGCGGAAATAATTATTTCCTGTTAATGATTTGAAATAAATCAATAATTTTCCAAGTCGTAAAACCAATACTCATCAAATGCAGAGAACTCGGTAAGTACCTAAGTCAAGTCAATTACAATAAATTGTTACAACTATTATAATTACGCTACGGTGTGATACGCAACCGTTTGTACCTTGAGCGCTCCGAGTGGGGTTTTGTTTTGCGTAGTTTTTGTTGTGCGCATGAATCATATGACTCACGCGCACTGTGCATCGAGGCCTATAATAGCGTCATTGTGCTACGCATTGCCATGAGGAAACCACGATATTTTTGCAAAAGTTTTAAGTATAAAGTACCTAAATGGTGAATATTATTTTTCCCCATATGTATCTCGGTTTCAGATTATGCGAATAAAATGTTAATGTGATATTAAAATCTTCAACCATTTTCCCCGTTATGTCAGCACTCGGCTCGTTGTAGGTATATTATAGTGTATAGACACAATATGTGCATGAACCATCATAACTATAACATTCAATGAACCTTTCAAGTTAAAACAGTGTTTGACTGTTTGCACAACCTAAATACTTAGTTATCATGCGAATTACTTTGTTATTGTCCTACAAATGGCTCAGATAGGTATTTTGAGTATTCAATAAAGGCTCCTATAATATATAAATAATCGCACGCGACACGAAGGCACCGCTTGTTGCGCGACTTTCGGTGCCTTTGATCCGTGCGCGATTTTATCGCGTGTCGCGCCTGTTTGAAGGAGCCTTAATTTGATAACTTACCTACTTAAGTAATTGTAATATCAAAAGTTTGCCAAAGCTGTCGCTCGTACGGGAAAATTTTGGCAACTATCAATTTTCACGATCTGGTTTTACGGTCCAAATATTATCGAATGTCGATGTTCTGACCAGCAATATCTGTGTCTGCATAGAAACACAGAATACATAATAAGTAGTACTAGACGATAGAAATGAGAGCTGAAGGCGCACTTACGTGTCGTAGGTCGTGGGTTCGAACTGCAAACCCAGGCAGGCACTTTGCTTTGTGTCATTAATTTCATCACAAAACTCAAAACGGTGAAGAGAACATCGTGTGGAAACCGGCATGTCCTAGAACCTATAATTAGAAGACATGTGACTTACACCAACCTGCAATGGGCCCGCGTGGTGGAGTATAGCCCACTTCCCACAGAGGGCTTCTCTTCTTTCTCACAGAGAGGAGGTCCCAGCAGTGAGAAGGATATAAGACTTACTTAGGTTCTTTTTTTTTAGGGTGGGGATTTATCAAATAACTTCTCCCGCTCTGAATGGAGCGGGAGGGCATTATGTCAGACTTTTACTGACTAAAACCCACCCGTGTTCCTTCAGTTGCCAGTGCCAGGTGCCACGGTAACACTTTAGAACAACCAGCGACCCTGGCAGAGAACGATGTAGCCTGAGAAATTACCAGTAGAGAAACTAAAAAAAAATAAGTTCAAAAACTAAAACTCGACTATTGATAAGGATGAAACAAGAAAGTACCTTCTCGCATGCCGATAAGCTATGGTAGCATGCGACCACGGGAAGGTACTTTACGGGTCGGGTTTTAGTTTTTAAACTTATTTTTTATTTATTTGTTTGGGCTTATTTCTGTAATATTAATATTTCTAAAATGTGCTAACTAGGCCCTTTCATTTGATACCCAAAACGGCATGATAATTTTTTTTTTTTTTTAGTTCATGGCTTTATGTCCGCTAGAGGGCGTCATATTGAATTTAATGTGATGTCACGTAGCTCATTTGTCCAATTATGACAAGTAGTTAAAAAGTTATGTGGGAACAGATGAACATACATACTTACATAGGTACCAGTCAAAATCATAATCCTCCTTTTTGCTTCGTCGTAGTCGGGTAATAACACTGCTCGACCTGGTGGATTACGGTCCAATACGTCTCGCGGGGAGGAGGCCTGTGTGACCTGTGTCCCAGCAGTTGCAACTTGCAACATTATACCTAGGCTGATTGTAAGTACTTACTATTGAAATAATGAGAGCACTTGGGTGCAGATTTATTATCAACTCAAGTATTATTTACATCGATTCTGTCGGCTGTTACCGGAATTTGATAAAAGTGTACTTTTTCATTGTTTTGTTTCAGTAATTGTTTGGGTGAATTTTAATGAGCGACTGCTCAATTGAATTCAGGTTTTTGAAGCCTTGAACTAGTATTTACGATTACGAACCTTTGAATATTTAGAGCGTTTTTAGTACATTGTTCATTTAAATTCGCTACTGAACGTACTTTACCTGGTTTTCAAGGTATCATCTTTCTATTATCTCTTAAATTTTCCACTTTCACAATATTTTGTTGCATGTTAGTCCTGGTAAAATTTGATTTCAGCCTAACT
Source organism: Hydraecia micacea (assembly GCA_914767645.1). Classification (NCBI taxonomy): domain Eukaryota; kingdom Metazoa; phylum Arthropoda; class Insecta; order Lepidoptera; family Noctuidae; genus Hydraecia; species Hydraecia micacea. The sequence continues at coordinate 7,578,362 of OU611798.1, forward strand.
GCTGCCCGCGACTTCCTTCCCGTGACATTAAAATACTTTTTGATTTCTTTATTTTTTTTTAAATTGAAAATGCCTAAGTTACTCCTTATAAAATCAGCTATCCGCCAGAGAAAGTCCCGTCAAAATCGCTCTAGCCGTTTCGGAGTTAACCGGAACAAACAAGCCGACAGACAGACAAAAAATTCTATGTACCTAACGTATATACTTTCACTTATGCATTTAGTAAAAAGCTGTTATTTTGACATTACGAACAGACACTTGAATTTTATTTATTTGTTAAGTATAGATCATAGATATTATTTAAGTATCGTATGTGCCTATTACGTTTGCATTATATTAATAATGTTACAACATTTAAGTTAGTTTAAGTTAATTATTCTTTTGAGTTAACAATAGTCATGTGACTCATTTGAAATTCAGTTTTTTCATCAGTTCATCTTTCTGCGGTCTCGGTGCAAGTATGACTCATTCAAGGACAATAAACAAGTCAATTATGATGAATGTCTGCTGACCCAAATAACTCATTTGTGAAAGAGTTCGGTAATAGGTACCACTTTACTTACACACCTTACAAGGAATTTTGACGTTGGTAATGGCTGGAAAACGAAAAAAAAAGTGCTGTTGAAGTTGCTGTTTCAAAGAAAAAGGCAATACCTGCACTTTTTTTTTTTGAAACAGCAGATTTTTTTTTGATAACAGACGTAAAAATGATTTTCTGTTCATAATCATGTAAGTACTTACTGAATCCATGGTAACAGGTTGCGCGTCGATGTCCCTGCCACTTGTATTATGAAGAAAGTCCAGTCTTTAAAATTGTTAGGGATACAGGCAAAAACACACCTTGTAACTGTGTACCCACTGTGTCAATATTTATTGTTTTGCCTAGGCCTACGTAATAAGTGTGCATATTTTTTTTAACATTACTAAGAGCCAATTTCACCAATGGAACTGATCGCGATCTAAAGCGCGTTCATAAGCTGTCACTGTCATCTTTGTTGTGGAATATTGACACTGACAGCTATTGAACACGGTTTAGATGTGCTGATCGCGTTCAGTTTTTTAATGATATTCGCCCTAAGATAATATGTTTTAAATAAAAGAGTTGAACTCAGTTATAGCAATTATTTACAATGTTCAGTAATATAATATATATATATATATAATGTATGTTCCTTGGGATAATCTATTCCATATATCTATTAAGAACATTTTCATTGCTTGATTGCAAGCTACGGAAACCTGTTGTAGGTACCTACCTACTTACTTACTTTGAATTGGTATAGCCTTAGCTACAAAAATCAGTAGTAAATTCATTAAGTTATTAAGTTTAAGCCACCTTTAAATTTAAGATAAATAATTACACAGTTGACGAACGTAAAGGTTGAGCAGTTTTTTAACACTACGTACGACTGTCATCGGATCTTTAACTAGCATGCCCAGCATTACTTAATGCATAATCCTATCAATACATATCAGAACAAGTACATATGACTACATTATAGGATTAAAGTCCTTATACCTTCTAACAGGAAAGGCTAGTTCCTTGAGCAATTCATGCAGTGGACTGCACAGCTCGGTCACTGGGACATCGAGATTCCATTACCGGATTACAGATGCTAAATCGACTGCTGCAATACATAGGGAAATGCCAAATGGGAAAATAATTTTCCGAACGATTTTCCCATGTTTGTGGTTCAGAATGTGCTTCCCCGTTGATCTTGGTATGAAGGAAAATTGGATGTTGTTGCACATGCACATAATTTATTATTCTAGCCTAATGGAACGTTAGACTTTTGTATAGCCAATAAGGAAATATTTTATGAGACGCCATGTGTTTTATTAACACGCCTTCTGAACGTGGTTTGCAAAGAGGCACACAACCTTCATCTTTTTAGTGTAATAATCTGCATCGTTCAAGAGTGTGTTTGTTTCAACGCGTTAATCTCTGAAATTACCAATAGGATTTGAAAAAAACTTTTTGCATTTTATAGCCCAATTCTTTAGGAAGGTTATAAGCACAGAACAGTAAAAGATCTGTTCTGTGGTTATAAGCTATTTAACATCACGCTATGACTCTACGACCCTTAGGAGCCGAGCAGAAAGAAAAAAGTCGGAAAGAACGCTAAGCGAAAACGAAACAAAATAAAATAAATAGCGCGGGCGGGTGATGCGATTCGACGGAATGGGACGGGTTAACAATAAATTTCACGCGGACGAAGTCTTGGGCCGTCGGCAGAAGCGAGTTATACATACAACGAACGGTATAATTTTAACTAAACTCCTTCCAAGCCATGTAAATAACCTCCCCATGTCTGTACTTGAATTCAATTACCTAACATTATTGCTAAAATATTCATAGCGCAGAAAATTGATCTAATTCCAGGTATCGACTTAGCGATTGTAGGAGTGAACTTAACTACAATTTACGCTTTGTAGACTTGTCTTGTTGCGCCACTTTCGACGGCGACAAATAGACCACTGCCTCTTGTGTATCAGCTTTCTGGTTGGCGACGAGCACAGAGAAGAGGCAGAAGGCAAAGAAGGCCTTAAAACTATCTTGAGGTTACTTACGACATTCAATAAGCACATACTCCCCTGTACTTGTATAAATCCAAACCATGTTAGGGTTGTCAGTGTTAAAAGATTACTTATGTTAAGAGAATTCGCAAAAGCATTTGTCCCTTGTTCTGAAAACTTTTGATGACAGAAATCCATTCCCTAAACGTGATCATTTATGGCAATATGGAATCACAAGTCCATGGTGGCGGATTGTCGATGTACAGTCAACAAAAGAGATAAGTATGCAGGATCGTCGGATATAGTTGAAGTTTAGTAAGAAACCGATGGACGTTGTCGACTGAAATTTTATTTAATAAATGAGCTGTTTGTTTTCTATTCATAAAATTAAATTTTATTCGAGAACATCCATCGGTTTCTTACTAAACTTCAACTATATCCGACGATCCTGCATACTTATCTCTTTTGTTGGCTGTACTATAGGTACACCGCTACCTAACCTTACATCCCAATACAGGCGTGAATGAATGTTTTTATGACTGGTATGTTTATACTTCACTGTTGGAGACATCGCTCATTTGGAGAAACAACGACGTAAATTAATATTTTCCCAAAAATGAGTTAAATATGACAAAGCACTTATAATGCGTATTTACGTTATAAAAGCAAAGAAGTAAAAAAAAAAAAATTGCAGTTACGTCGATGTTTCTACAAAAGAGCGACATGTTCAGTGTTTTATATTTCGAGCTGTTCAGGATGATTCCTAATAGAGAAATCAGAGAAAACAACAGTTTTGTAGAGTCCAACCAGTGTTTGCATAGAGTAGATTTTCTGGTTTTATGACGTTGCAACGAGTCCGAGTACCTACTAGCCTTCCTTGTGTAGAAAGTTCATTATTTCATTCTGGTCTTGCCCTTCCTAATAGCTTGGACTATATTACACTTCTTTATCCTTATAGACAGCTTGTTGTTACGACGATTGGCGTTTTGGCAAGCACGTCTATAGTTGAAGGCTGTCAACTATTATAATTTTTCTCATGCTCAGCATCAGATCATTATACCAAAATATAACATAACATCACGCCGGTAATCTCCGAAGGGTTGGGCAGAGTTGTACCTATAGTACACCCACATTTCGCCAGTTATGTTTAAGTTCCATGTACTTAATAGGCAATAGGCGAGCCTATTGTCATCAGCCGATTATGATATTTCGTTCAACACTCAGCTTTTTGTTAACTGTACTTTTAACTTCTTTTTTCTTGTGGTTTCAAAATACTACTCAAAAAATAATTACAGGTGGAATTCCGGACCGCGGTCCCAGCCCTGAAAGCCCCACGACCCGGTTTAATGCATAGTTTCTAGGGCAGAATCTTACCATAGTAAGGAAGTACAACTTAGTTACTTACACGAGCAACTCGACCTTTACTGATTTCCTCTTGTCAGTTATTTGCCACTCTTCCTCCTAATATTGTGAGAAGTGTAAAGAAACATAAATAGTTTACATTAAATAAACCGTTTAGTTTACACTTCATTTTACTTGTCAGTTTTGACAATATTTAGATTACTTTAGTGACACCTGACGTGTTTATAGACCTTGAATAAACACATGTTTTTAGATAAATGTTGAAGAATACGAAAGGTTTATTTTAATTTTATTTATTTATTAATAACCAACTTATATTGACAGTTTGCACCACACATAAGTACAAGTTATTAGTCAATATTTGTAGAGGTGTATTTACTTGTCTATTTATTGTGTAGCTTATGGTATACTTCCGTTCGTTTCACGTCATGGCACTTAAGAGATTGTAACGTAAATCACACAGAAATATACAACTGTAATTTGTAAGTATCGGTAATTTTAACTTTTTTGTCAACAGTTATATGAAAACTTGGTCATTTTGGCCTTGTGATCTATCGAGGAAATCAATAAGTAAATTATGCATTACAGTTTATAGTAATGATAATATAACATGCATGAAGTGATAATTAAACTAATATATTAATTAATTATAATAGAAACACAATATTTAGCCCAAATCATAATTTCATAAACAAAATCTCGGTCAAGTAAATGTACATGCGTAACGGGCGGGTTCAGACCTAATTAGTTGTTACGAAAACCGATCGAATAGCAACGTGACTGCGATGCAGCGTCACTAAATAGATTGACACAGAAGGACTGTTGGCTTCATACAAATACAATGCGTGAATGTGCAATCGTGGAAAGAAAAACTTAGTCAAAATCACTCCTATTTAGACGTGTGCGCCGCGCCGATCCGCCGCCGCCGCCGACATTTTTTCGACGCCGCCGCCGCCGATCGCGCCGGTCGGCGCGGCCGGCGTGAAATTGGCGCAAGTTCTAAATGTTTTAGAACTTACCGGCTTACAGATTTAGGAATCCCTACAACATCATCACTCACACTATTCTATACTGAATTTCTGCTTTCAATCATAGACATGTCAAGTACCTACCGACCGACCGTTACACCATTCATATTCCATATTTCCATACCATACATTACAAAAAAAAACATCGATATGAAGTTACACCTTAAGCGAAGACATCCCGGACGTCAGGCTGTACGAGATTAGGATGGCTCTGAAGCAGCTCAAAAACAACAAGGCGCCGAGTGATCACGGAATTACGGCCGAGCTCCTGAAGGCCGGCGGAAAACCCGTTCTTAAGGCCCTTCAGAAGCTGTTTGGTTCCGTCATACTCGAGGGTAAAACACCACAGCCATGGGACAGAGGTGTGGTGATACTTTTCTTTAAGAAGGGCGACAATGCCCTTCTTAAGAATTATAGGCCCATCTCACTTCTGAGCCGAGTCTAGAAGCTGTTTTCAAGAGTCATCATGAACCGTCTCGCGCGCAGGTTTGACGACTTCCAGCCTCCCGAACAAGCCGGATTCCGTAAAGGCTCACCGTAGACCACATACATGCGCTGCGACAGGTTATACAAAAGACCGAAGAGTATATCCTGCCTCTCTGCTTAGTGTTTGTGGACTACGAGAAAGCCTTTGATTTGATCGAGACATGGGCTGTACTGCAGTCTCTTCAACGGTGCCAGATCGACTATCGGTACATCGAGGTGCTGAAGTGTCTGTACGAAAACGCCACTATATCAGTCCGACTTCAGGACCAGACCTCGAAACCTATCCTTCAGCAGCGAGGTGTGAGACAGGGAGACTTTATCTCTCCGAAACTGTTCACCGCTGCACTGGAGGATGCATTCAAGGTTCTGGACTGGAAAGGGGCTGGCATTAACATCAATGGCGACTACATAACTCACCTTCGGTTTGCCGACGATATCGTAGTCATGGCTGAGACTATGGAGGACCTCAGTACAATGCTTGATGACCCTGAGGTCATCAAGCATTGTACAGACCCACTCTTTCGGAGGCGCTACTGATAGCGCCTCCGAAAGAGTGGGTCTGAAAATGAACATGGACAAAACGAAGGTCATGTCAAATGCCCATGTAACACCCACTCTTATGAACATCGGAGACGCTACACTCGAAGTCGTGGACGAGTATATTGACCTAGGACAAACTGTCCAGTTAGGTAGGTCCAACTTCGAGAAAGAGGTCAATCGTCGAATCCGACTCAGCTGGGCAGCGTTCGGGAAGCTACGCAATATCTTCTCGTCCCACATACCGCAGTGTCTCAAGACGAAAGTCTTTGACCAGTGCATGTTGCCAGTGATGACATATGGCAATGAAACGTGGTCGCTCACAATGGGCCTTATTAGAAGGCTAAAAGTCACCCAAAGAGCAATGGAGAGGGCTATACTTGGAGATTCCCTGCGTGATCGAATCAGAAATGAGGAGATCCGCAGGAGGACCAAGGTAGCCTACATAGCCCGAAGAATTGCCAAACTTAAGTGGCAGTGGGCAGGGCACACTGCTCGCAGAACAGATGGCTAATGGGGCCGAAATGTTCTGGAGTGGCGAACGCGTACCGGAAGACGTAGCATTGGAAGGCCTCCCACAAGGTGGACCGACGACCTTGTGAAGGCCGCAGGAACTCGTTGGATGCGAGAAGCACAAAACCGGTCGAAGTGGAGGTGCGTGCGGGAGGCCTATGTCCAGCAGTTGACGTCTTTCGGCTGAAATGATGATGATGGACAAGTAGACATTGGAAAAGAATGCCTCAAATATTTAGTATCCTGTGATGCCAGTGATTTAAAGGATGGGAACGTTATTAAATACTGGCAAGATAGACAAGCAGCATTTCCGATGCTATACAAATTAGTGAAGGTCATTTTATCTGTGCCTGCTACAAGCACGCCTAGCGAGCGGGTGTTTTCTGTTGCCGGTTTGACGGTGACGGCTAAAAGGTCCCGTTTAAGTCCGACACGGGTCGTCAAAATTATTTTTGTTCACGACAACTACAGCCGTTGCAAGGCAGCCGTTAATTAAAAATAGTTTTATTTAGCTGTTTTTGTTGATTGTTGATTTATGTTTGTATTTTTTTAAATTATACTAGATGTCTTAATAAAAAATATTTATCAAGCTAGACAGTTTTAATAAAATTCTCCGCGCCGATTTCACGCCGATTTCACGCCGCCGCCGCCGATTTTTGACCGGCGCCCGCCGCCGAAGATTTTAGAATCGGCGCACACGTCTACTCCTATTCAATTGTGAATGCATCTAAAACACTAATTCCGGTCAAGCTCCGCGCGTATCCTATGTAGTAAAATACAATAGAAAATCAATTGTGTCTCATTAGCGGAGCTTGAGAGTGCATACACACGAGCGACATGCGTCGACGGCAGAGGCAACTGTAAGCGTCGACGCGTGTCTCAATCTCAACCTTATTTTGCTTACCGCTTTGGGGTTTTTTTTTTTCTAGAGCCCCAATTTTTTTTTTACTTACCATCTGATAGGTCTAATGTCGGGCACGTCACAGAATGAAACTTCTCTCCTCCCTTTATTCTGTGTTGTGGACACACGACTATGCCACTGTGTTACTATGTTTAGCTTTAATTGCTGCCACTCAATTTAAATTATGGAGATCGTTTTGATTTGCAAGGTAATTAACTAGCGGGACATTTTCTGGGACTTGGCGAACTGTAGTTTTAAATGGAATACCTTCGTTTTCGAAAGGTCGACGGTTACCAAGAAGTTCCTTTTGTGCTTGTCAAGTAGGATTATTTCAAGACCTGGTTAAGCAAAAGAAATAATAATAATTTAAGGGCGTTGGCGTAATTTTTTTTTATAAGGTAAAAACGGTCAAAATTTCAGGATGATCGGTTCAGTGGTTTAGGTGAAAAGGTAACAAACAAACTTACTTTCGCATTTATAATTATTAGTTCGGATTATAAGTTAGGATTTTAGTCTAGATACGTGCTGCATTCCACATGTATATCGCACTGTTCTACCTGTTATATTATCCTTAGGTAATTCTCGTTCAATTATTCTCACTTTAAACCGGCAACTGGGCTCGACTAATTCCATAATTCTATAACATTAACACGAATCTATTAGAAACTGCGGTTAGATCACGAACAGAATAGCCAAATTAAGTTATTTGCGTGATTAGCAGCACTTACGATGTGGAACGCTCGCCTGACGATCTGCACGTTAAAATAATTTACAAAGACTATTGCACTACCTATATCAGACAGTAATTGTATCACCGAACAGACGAGCGTGGAAAATAACGCTGTATTTTAGGACAAATCAAATACTTACAATGTTTATCAGAACAGCTGTTATCTGCGACCACGTGTGCTCTAGCATATAATTACTATGCATGTGTTATGTGGGTACAGTAGACTAAACAAATTGGAATGCATGCAGCTTGCCACAACCAAGTTTAGGCTAAGGTACCTGTCTCACCGCCTGCGATAAATGAGAACCGAGTAGAGGTACTCGCTAGTATGCGAATGGCTTATGTACCAAGTCTGAGTCTCAGCGAGTGTTCTGCCCGCCAAGCGAGGGTCGCCGAGCGAGTACTCCCATTATAGTGACCAACGCGTACTGTTTGAACAGTCAGTGGTAAACTATTAATATATTTATCTACTAGTTGCGCCATTCGGTTGCACCCGCATAAATTTCGATCCCGTGGGAAATATCGCGATAAAAAGTATCCTATGTGTTAATCCTGGTTAAGTATAAACCATCTGTGTGCCAAATTTCATCCAAATCAGTTTAGTAGTTTTTGCGTGAAAGGGTAACAAACATCCATCCATCTATCCTCACAAACTTTCGTGTTTATAATATTAGTAGGATTTTACTTGCACGGGTGACGGGACACAGTCTTTTTTTCGTTTCTTGAGCGCGTAAATGATATGATGATAGCTCATCGGTTTCTCATCGGCGCGCGGCGGTGGGACAGGAGGGGTCTTAGTTGTAGGTATAGGTATACGTTTGTTTATGTACAGTAGTCTTTATGTGTGGCGCGTATGCCTAGTGACCAGTCTCTGCCATCACTCAACTAGGTGTCTCATATTTAAAAAGTGTATCCATCCATACTAATATTATAAACATTAAGACTTGACGCAAGCGATTAATACTTAAATGCACTGTGTGCATGCATACCAATCACATTCGCTGTCTGTACATGCCCGAAGCACACTGTTGTTATCTATCAAATTATAATAATAATATTAAGTAAGTGGTGTCCACGTTTGTCCTTAACATTTAGATAATACTCTAAGCTATTTGAACGTACTCCGGAAAGGACAAACCATAATAATGTTAGTTAGGGCTTTGTGTTATGTTCGTTTTATCGACTGTTGCTAATCCGTTTGCGTCGGACAGGTCTTTAAAATACTCTGTAGGATTCGGTTCACAAAACACGTGTTTGTATGACTAAGTAGTGTTTGCTTGTGTATCTATGTTGTGCATATTAATTACACTTCCTTGGTTATGTCAGTTATTAGTTCGATTTTTTGCGTTTCGTTTTCCTGCACCTTAATTGCGTAACACACTTTCAATCACAATCCGAATAATTTTGAAGAATATGGCAAATCCAAATCCAATGCATGATAAGTTCGAAAAAATTGTCCGCTCTACAACGTAAATAACGCAATGAATGTTGTTGAACCACAAAATACAGCTGTTTTGTGGTTGAACTGTCAAAATGAAAGCCATTGCTATTGATAGTGTGTTACACAACGCAATTACTCCTATGCTTATTTTCCATAGAATACTTAAATCACCGGCACCGGGTGAAATGTACAACGATAATATTATTCCAATTTCGAATTTATATATCTCGGGACCATGGGGTCCCGGTCCTTTGGAAGGCGTACGAGGGGCCGAAGCCAACTCGCAGAGGCCCCTTAGAAAATTTTAATGAAATGCGGCACCATCCGACGATTATCCCTGTATGCACTGAATACTTACATTATGTGTGATAGAAGTTATTCCAGTATTTTTCCAAACTGGGTTACCAGTGTGGTTGCAGGATGAAACTCCTACCCCCTTACTAATAATCGTATTATATCAGATGAAGAGTTACACACCGATTTCTCTCTTTCAGTCGTCAGTAATTTGACTTTCGAAAGAAGAATACAAAGCGTTGTGTAACTATATAGAAGCTGTACAGACGCCAGCACTTCAACCTACACCTAACTGTCAAATTTTCCCAATCAACATTGAACCTTATGCTTTAGCGATAAAGTTGAAAATCTATTACAGAAATCTGACAGATTGTAGTAGGTTGATGTGCTGGCGTCTGTACAACATTTACTAATAAGGGGGCTACATTTTAAAACGTTTTCTGACCTTCGAAGTCCAAGTAAACATCGAGTATCCAAGTATTTTTCCAAACTAACCCAGTGTCGTTACAGGATAAATCTCTTACGTTTTAAAACTTATTTTAACCATCGCGGCAGTTTTAGTTACAAAACTAAGTACTTACTTCAGAAAAGAACTTTACGGCATTGCAGTTGCATTGTATAATGTACATATAAAGGTCATATTTAAGGATGTGGTACAGACAATCAAACTGAACAAATTACCCCATGGGATCAATGTCGTAATCGAGAAAAAATAATTAGCCGTCCCATACAATTGGGTCGAGTGGACCCATTGAAGTTTTGTATGGGAACGTTCATATTTTTTTTTCGATTACGATGTTGATACGCAAGCCAATGAATGCCAAGCACTTAAAAAGTATTTCTAAAATTCCGATGACCATAATGTGGTCCTTTGAGCAATCCGAACGTCTTATTGCACACTTAAATCGGTTTGGTTGGTCAGCCAAAGGACCACACTGAAAAAAAAATGTAATATTTAATATTGAATCGACCGTTCACACCACACATATACCAGTCACACCACATTCATGGAAAGTAATTTTTCTCTCGTTTACAAACGTATTTTTTAGAAAGGTCCCTGGTAGCCTGGTACTACACTAAAATGAGTTTCTATCGTGTCCAATGGAAACATTTTAAAACTGTTTATCACTTTGTATCAAATAACAGTTAAGCCTAAAACATGTTCCATTCCACGTGTGACCGGATTTGACGCCTGACCTTTACCGGGACGCCCTATCCGTGCTAATGTCGCGTGCATGGTGACAGGTTGTTACCCTACCACCTAGACTTTTAATGCCTTTGGTGTAACCTTAGCACTTCATTTTATTTGACCGATAAACTTCACTTTATTGTGTGGTGCATAAAACGTGAAATCACGTATGTAATGAGAATGACCCGAAGACAAAGAACCTTCATTTGTTGATCCTCGATTCACTATTGTTAGCTTAAATTGTTACAGTTGTAACTTTGTATGAAGTTGTCTGAGGTACCTACTCGTATCGTGTTACAAACTAAGTATTCACCTATATAATTTGTACCTACACGTGATTCATAACATAATCATTCTCCTGCCCTTATTCGAATTTATTTGAGGTCGGTACAATATGACTTTTTCTTCTATACTTCTCTATTAGTCGTCATCTCGATAGTCATCTCCTTACTAAACAATTCATCATTCACAGCCCATCCATCGTTTCATTACCTAGACATGATTGTCAGATCGTATTGCTTTGTAACTTTTTCCTATTTTCAATCACAAGTACCTACCTTATATTTCACTTACTCACCGTGTCCAACATTGGGAATCAACTGTCTTTTGTGTTTTCATGTCGGGCAAAACCTCTTAGTAGATAATGCCGTGTAGGTTTTTCCAGAGGCAAAAATGTTCGAGTCGTACTTTCACGATGGGAAGTTTGCTGTCTTATAATAAAGAAATAAACAAACCCAACCAACCATAAGGCCCATCGTCCACGACGCTACTCAAAAGTCATGAGGGACGCAACCAATCACAAGATTCACAAGTATTTACAACGCTTTTGTAATTCGCGTCGTGTACCTACCGACGGCCATTGAAATACTAGTGCTGTGACATTCTGGCTAATAATTGATTATTTGAGAGCAGTGGTGGCACAGTGGTTAACGGTCCCGACTTACTATTTGTAGTTCGGTTCGAACCCATGTAGGAGCTTTGCTTTGTGTAAATAATATCATCACCACTGCTCTCATAACGGTGAAGAAAAGCATCGTGAGGAAACCGGCATGTCCTAGAACTAAAAATTCGAAGACATGGGATATCTACCAATCCGCACTGGTAGGTTACAACCCACTCCCCCTCGAAGAAAAGAGGCCCGTGTCCCAGCAGTGGGAACATTATTGGCTGATTAAGGTTATTGGTGATTTTAGTTTGTATTTGTAACACGTTACTTCGGACTAGCATCGCGGACGATAGGCCTAACTATGTCCCAGTTGTTTTGGTCTTCTCACTTAACCTTACATTTCTTCTTTTGCAGGACCGCGTACTGAACATCACAAGTCAGATAATGGACCAGTTGCTGGGTGACGAGCGAGTGGCGCGCGGCTTCAGGGTCAAGTTCCCGGAGGATGTGCTGCAAGATAACCTGGCGGGACAGCTCTGGTTCGGTGCTGAGGTTCGTAAACTGGTATCATGGAAGCTTTATTCCTCCTTCATTTTCTGAAAATTATGGCGTTCAAGAGGGACCGAAAGGCAGGGCATAATTTGAATCTAGATATCTTGGTTTCTGAAACGTAAAACCTGTTAAGGTTTAGGTACTTATACTTATCCAAAATATTTATTAATATGAATTTCTAACAGTTAGGTTATTCATATTAGGTACCTAACTAAATATTTTGGATTTCCACCACCTAAGGTAACTAAACTGCAAGCAAGATGACGACTGGTTTCAGTAAAGATCATAAATGGGTGGCGTTTACGATTTTCTGTTCTTTGTAGATAAAAATCCATATATAAACCTTTAACGACTGAAGTCTGAAACGCCACTCAATTTTTAGTGTCAGTTAAGTCAGTCACTTTAACGATTATTGTATCGACAGAATGTATTTTAACGTACCCATTCAGGCCAAATTGCGGCAGCTCAGCCATTCCATGTATGGCGGCGGCTTTTAGTCAAATCAAATAGTAAAAAAAAAAAAACAATAGGTACATACATTAACAATAATCACACTTAGTTTCTATCTAAATATCGATTACCATAAATTACATTAACAATGCTGTAGAAAAATATTTCTTGGTTAGGTGAACAGGCATCGAATGTATATCCAAGGTTACCTAGATGTAATGTTGTTTCTTGTACAACCGCCAGCACATCAAGCTACTACAATCTGTCAAATTTCTTTAATAGATTTTCAACTTTATCGCTAAAGTATAAGGTTCAAAGTTGATTGGGAAAATTTTACAGTTTCGGTAAGTTTGATGTGCTGGCGTCTGTACATTACTATCTATATTATACTTACTACTTAATAATATAGCTGAAGAGTTTTTTTGTTTGTTTGTTTGAACACGCCAATCTCTGGAACTACCAGTCGGATTTGAAAAATTCTTTTTGCATTATTTTGATCGCCCAATTCTCGAGGAAGGATATTTATAGGCTTATTTAACATTACGTTAAGACTTAAGACTTTCGAAAGAAAAAATGTCAGAAAGTACGCTAAGCGATAACGAAGTAATAGTGCGACTGTGCGAGCAGGCGATGTGGTGCGACGGGGTGGGTCGGGAGAACAAGAAATTTCACGCGGACGAAGTCGCCTGCAGAAACTAGTCATAATATTATAACCATAACATTGATGACCCATCAACTGGAACGCTGCTTAACCTTATAGGCTTCCTATGCTACAAGAGAATGACAGCGGAATTATAAATGTTGATTTGGAGGTAGGTAAGTAGGTAATTCATATATGAGTCACGCAAGCTTTGAACGAATAGGCTAGGTATACAAACACGCAGTTCTAATATTTTACATAATATTAAAACTACCTGCTAACACGTATGGTAGGTACGGCCGTCGGTCGTCGGTCAAGCAGCGAAAATATATACAATTAAGTAAGTATATATGTCACGGCTAATGGCCGAAGTGCGGCTACACCTAAGTTTAGCCGGCCGAAGTGCGGCTACACCTAGGTTTAGCCGGGTACAACTAAGTGTAGCCGGCCACATGCAGTTCGTATGTACTTCGGGTGACATCGGTTGCATGGTTGCGGTCGGTCGATAGGCGACGTAGGATGCAAGAGCGAGCGAAGGGCACCCCGAGGTTAGGTTTGGTTAGGTTACTTTAAACCCTTTACACAGAAATAGGAGCCTCCGTCGACGTTCCGGCTAAAACTAGGTGTAGCCGCACTTCGGTTATTAGCCGTAACATACAGGCTGTGTCGTAAATAGTGGTCCACCGTTAAGGATTCGATATACCAGATAATTTACTATAACATATTATAATTTTAACCATTTTAGTAGTACATTTTTTTTTACAAAATCGCTCCTGAATTTGCATGATTATGCTAAAAATTAGGGTTAAAATAGAGAAGAGCTAACTTTTTCTTCAAAGCTCTAAATTTACATAAAAAACTATAATTTTACACGATAGCTTTAGTATTCAACAGTAATTAACAGAAATCAAAATGAAAAAATAATGGTTTTTCTTGAAACTACAACCAAATTTGTAACAAAAGGTTGAAATTTCGTAAATAAAAAACAAAAAAAAATATTTTCGGAACCCTTGGGTAAAAATGGTTAAAATTGTAATATGTTATAGTAAATTATCTGGTACATCGAATCCTTAACGGTGGACCACTATTTACGACACACCCTGTATATAAATAAACTAGCGCCTGCTTTCCATCGGGGTAGGCAGAAACAGAATGCCACCTGCCACCTGATCCCTACATACTCCTTTTGCTTCGTTTACGTGCGTACATCTGAATGCCAATTCTCGTAATTTAAAAAGGTTCAAAATTTTGTCGCAGTCTTATCTCGGCGACAAACAAATTTCGAAAACTTGTCAAAAATTTAGGGAAATTAGAGGTATTTTGACAGATTGAGACTGAGATCAGACTGAACTTTCATAAAATTACGAGAATTGCCTCTCTGGTCATACCCGCACACCGGTTGCGAGTAGGTACTTACCTACTACGCACCTGACCAGGCGGGGTAATTGCGTAACGCAGTAACAGTACCTAGTAATTTTAATGGCAATCATCGCGTTCAGAAGTTAAATGTTGAGAATAACCAAACGGATAGTATTTGAAATTCTGTTCTATTTCTTTGAAATAAGTGTGGAATTAGGTCGAATATCGCAAAGAAAGTATACGTAAAAGTCCTCAAAGACCCATCCTTTAGTCATCTATTGTAGTTGCCCACAATAGCTATTCTTATAATTTATTATCTAAAGGCACTTTACGTGTACGTTGAGTAGAAAAAAAAAGAAACGTTAATATAGAGAAATGCATAGCACACCAAGCATAACCACCCTATAACGTTCCCACTGCTGGGACACAGGCCTCCTCTGTGGGATTGGGCCATACTTCACCATACAGGCCCAGTGCGGGTATGGTGGTTTCACATGTCTTCGATTTTTTTGGTTCTAAGACATGTCGGTTTCCACAAATTTTTGAGTAAATACGTCTATTTTTAGGACGAACGTGACTCAGAACGTTTGCAGAATATTTGCTATGATAATGTTTGACAGACATTAATAAGTACATATGAGTAAAACAGCTGTGCGTGTTCCATAATCAATACATCTAGGCAAAAGATGATCGTTAAGCCTTTTGAAAATGTACGTAACAAGATCAACATACTTAGACGACTCGCTTATAATCTTTCACATATTATGGACATGACGCTTTATATAATTTCTTTAAACGCTTAGGTATGGCAACTAATCCTAGCTCACATAAGTCTCGGCAGCTAGACTTTTCTGAAAGAAAGATGATTCATGAAAACGATTTATTTTCAACCGTGTGCTCTCGCGTACATTTTCTCTTGACGTCTTAGATACTAGGTATTAATAAAGCTGAACAGTTTATTTGTTTGAACCAGTCGGATTTGAAAAATTCTTTTTGCATTTGATAGCCCTTGAGGAACACTATAGGGTATTTAATATCACGCTATGACCCTTAGGAGCTGAGCAAAAAAAGAAGCCAGAACTACCTATAGCAAATACGAAATAATAGCGCGGGCAGGCGATGCGATGCGACGGGGTGGGTCGAGGGAACAAGAAATTTCACGCGGACGAAGTCGCGGGCAGAAGCTAGTAGTGTTATATTTTAACCCCCTTACTAATAAACGTTGTATAGCGTCTGTATATTTACTCAACGTTTTGTCTTCTTCTTTCGAAAGTCAAATTACTGAAGACTGAAAGAGAGAAATCGGTTTGTAACTATTCATCAAATATAAATAAATATAATACGTAATAAGCGTAAGGGGGTCATAGTTTATTTCCGACCTCTGTCCCCTGCTCATGTGATAAAATGAGAGAAAGGCCTTTGTCCTGTAGTAGAGATAGACGGATACATATTGCTTGATATGGTTGAGTATAACGTATGTCTTTTCTAATTTTTCAGTGCCTAGCCGCGGGCTCCTCGATAATGAATCGCGAGGAGGAATCGGCGGCCATGCGTCCGCTTGCTAAGGCGCTCACACGCAGCCTCGAGACTGTCCGCTCGTTGCTACGAGAGCAGTGCCTCAGACCGCGAGGCATGGCGCTGTCGCAGCACGATGACATGCTGCACGAGAGCCTCCGGATATTCGACAGGTGATGACGTCAACTACTACTTAGTTATAGTACTCACGTGGTGTAGATACTTCTCTCGTTGCTTCGGGAGCAGTGCCTCAGACCGCGAGGCATGGCGCTGTCGCAGCACGATGACATGCTGCACGAGAGCCTCCGGATATTCGACAGGTGATGACGTCAACTACTACTTAGTTATAGTACTCACGTGGTGTAGATACTTCTCTCGTTGCTTCGGGAGCAGTGCCTCAGACCGCGAGGCATGGCGCTGTCGCAGCACGATGACATGCTGCACGAGAGCCTCCGGATATTCGACAGGTGATGACGTCAACTACTACTTAGTTATAGTACTCACGTGGTGTAGATACTTCTCTCGTTGCTTCGGGAGCAGTGCCTCAGACCGCGAGGCATGGCGCTGTCGCAGCACGATGACATGCTGCACGAGAGCCTCCGGATATTCGACAGGTGATGACGTCAACTACTACTTAGTTATAGTACTCACGTGGTGTAGATACTTCTCTCGTTGCTTCGGGAGCAGTGCCTCAGACCGCGAGGCATGGCGCTGTCGCAGCACGATGACATGCTGCACGAGAGCCTCCGGATATTCGACAGGTGATGACGTCAACTACTACTTAGTTATAGTACTCACGTGGTGTAGATACTTCTCTCGTTGCTTCGGGAGCAGTGCCTCAGACCGCGAGGCATGGCGCTGTCGCAGCACGATGACATGCTGCACGAGAGCCTCCGGATATTCGACAGGTGATGACGTCAACTACTACTTAGTTATAGTACTCACGTGGTGTAGATACTTCTCTCGTTGCTTCGGGAGCAGTGCCTCAGACCGCGAGGCATGGCGCTGTCGCAGCACGATGACATGCTGCACGAGAGCCTCCGGATATTCGACAGGTGATGACGTCAACTACTACTTAGTTATAGTACTCACGTGGTGTAGATACTTCTCTCGTTGCTTCGGGAGCAGTGCCTCAGACCGCGAGGCATGGCGCTGTCGCAGCACGATGACATGCTGCACGAGAGCCTCCGGATATTCGACAGGTGATGACGTCAACTACTACTTAGTTATAGTACTCACGTGGTGTAGATACTTCTCTCGTTGCTTCGGGAGCAGTGCCTCAGACCGCGAGGCATGGCGCTGTCGCAGCACGATGACATGCTGCACGAGAGCCTCCGGATATTCGACAGGTGATGACGTCAACTACTACTTAGTTATAGTACTCACGTGGTGTAGATACTTCTCTCGTTGCTTCGGGAGCAGTGCTTTAGACCGCGAGGTATGGCTCTGTCGCAGTACTACTTAGTTCATAGAGTTATACTGGACATACTCTACAGCATACCTATATCAGAAAGGTGTGATCAAATTTAAGGGTCTGGTAGGTAAAGACTATCAAACTGAATAACTTTCTCCATGGGACAAACATCGTAATTGCGAAAGAATTATCAACTATGTGTGTATGGAAGACCCAGATGTACACCCTTTAATTTGATCGCATCTTTCTGATACATGCTGTATATACTCAGCAGTCAAACGTAAGTAAAGGCAGAGTCAATCATTCTGCCCAGAGTCGGTAATACTGCTCCCTGTTTTTATTTTTTATACATATATTGTCACATTACAATCTAGTCTATTAGCTATTAAGTAGTTTGAATGTAAATTAAACTGCTAAGTAACTATAAAATAAAAAAATCGTCCGATAAAGTCCTTCTTATTCACTTTATGTTAAGGGGGAACACACTTGATTGACATCCATCTTGAGATCCCGCCGCGTTGACTATCTCTCTTAGTTACTAAGGGATATAAAGAAGGGTTTCAAAACAAAGTACTAGGTAAAGCTTAGTACTTTTTTTGAAAACCTTGTTTACTTGGTATTGAACCGCCTAGAATCTACTTAGTTAGACGGTGTTTCAACACCTATTAATGCATCGCGTGTAAAGGCCCACCTTGACCACGATATGAATATAACCTTCACACAGCGGAATATACAAAATTACTTACAGCTCTGTTTTGTATTTTTAATTCCCCAAAGAAATAAAATTTGTCAGCATAACCCGAGGCCATGGGATTAGAGATAGGTCAAAGATTTGCGGCTTTTAAGACTTACTAGCTGACCCGGCGAACTTCGTACCGCCCCGCCAGCCGCTCTGCCCCCACTTTTTAAATCTCTGATATCTTCTAAGATATTCATTTTAATGATATGCTATAAAGGGCAATTTTGATTTACACGAAATTCACAACGTATCTAATGTTTAAAATAGCGTACCGTATTGTTTAAAATAGCTTGGTAAATAACCCATATTTTTACTTGTAATATCAAAAAGATAAAAATGGTTACTGTGGGTTATCCTTAGAAGATAAACATATACTTTTTTATCGATCTTTTTAAGATATACAATTCCGTAGTACATTAAATTGATCTATCTCGTAAGGTTTAGCCAGCGTTAGCAATGTAAGCGCACAAAAAAAATCTTTTAATTTCTCGGCTTTTCTCTACTATAATATGCATGTAGTATACATATAAACATTCCTCTTGAATAGCTCTATGTATAAAAAAAAACCGCATCAAAATTCGTTGCGTAGTTTTAGAGATCTTAGCGTACATAGGGACAGACAGACAGCGAGAAGCGACTTTGTTTTATACTATGTAGTGATAAGTTATAACAGACCGACAGACATTTGCATCCAAAGTCACAACCCTCTAGTTCGCTAGTCTATCTAAGTGATCCGTAAATACTATAAGAAGCGTAAACTCTTAAACTACTCGAATACAATGCATAATAAGAAAAGATTAAAAAAAAACAAAAAATACCCCCTAAATGATTACTTTTTTACAGTCCTTTCACAGTTATTTTACCTCTCAGCAGCAAACCAACGGCAACCTTATTTTAACGAGGATAAAGATCACTGGCTTTTGACAGACTTGTCAGTGGCAGCAACCCAATAGCAACCTTATTATAACGTCAATAGAGATCTCAACAATCGTTGAGATTTTCACAGTGATGCAAACTCAGAGGTAAAATAACTGTGAAAGGACTGTACATCTAGAAGAGCGCTCTGTCAGCTCTCCATGCTGACCATCTCTTCTTTTTTATGAAAAAGTGTTTATGTCTAAAACATGCCATTAACTTCTGAAACATTCGGACGAACAACGTGGAGGTCATTTGGTAAAGCCATGAAAACAAAACCTCTACAGTACTACCCCTCTTTTTTCCTGTACCTAGATGAAGTACAGCTGGTCTAAACAACACCCATTTTGCTTTAATTACAGGTTGTTCGCAGAGTTCGAGCTATGCTATGTCAGTGCTATGGTGAACGTGAAGACGCCGCACGAGTTCGAAGCTCAACAACTCATCTGCGTGCTGTTCTCGGAGAGTTTGTGGAGGGCGCTCAAACAGAACTTGCTCACACAGGAACAGGTCAGTAGTCTTCTCTTGCTCATACCATTAACAAACGAAGAAATTAAGGAGGTCCTCAAGCTGACGCGTATTTTGTTTACGTCATCATCCTTAGTTCGTTTGACCACGCATGATGACTAATAGCCTATATTGGCATACCTAGAGACGTAGTTTTAGTCGTATCACTGATATGGGGCTTCCGAGCTACAGCCTCGAACGTAAAATTGTAAAACGTTATTCACAACCTGAAATTCTTAGTGTTAACGGCCTGGAATTAATGATTACCTAATGAAAATATGAAAAATAACGTTATTTGTTTACCCATCTTTCTATCCATACTAATACTATAAATGCGAAAGTCTGTCTGTCGTACTGTGTTTCTGTTACCTCTTCACGCTTAAACCGCTGAACCGATTCAGATGAAATTTGGTATGTAACCTAGAGATAGTTTGAGTCCCGGGAAAGGACATAGGATTTTTATCCCGATATTCCCACGGGATCGAAACTTATGCGCGTGAAACCGCGGGGCGCTGCTAGTACAATCCTTGGCACACAGAAAGATAGAAGTAAATATCTTCTAAATATACCCTTTGTATAATTCCAGGTGGATTCCTACGACCCGGCGCTAATGTTCGCGGTGCCGCGGCTGGCTATAGTCAGCGGATTGTTGATATACTCCAGCGGACCGCTCAGCATTGACAAGCCACCTGGTACTTTATTATTTTTTACTAGCTTCTGCCCGCGACTTTGTCCACGTGAAATTATCCCCCGCCTGCGCTATTAATTCGTTTTCGCTTAGCGTTCTTTCTGAGTTTTTTTTCTTTTTGCTCGGTTCCTAAGGCTCCTCGCCCACGGCGACTTTTTGTAGCGATGCTGTCGCGCGTTTCGTAAACGTGCGACAGCATCGCTACTAACGCACGTTAGTCGCATTTGCAACGCGCTACAGAAGGGATGCCAACGCACTACTAACGCGCTACAGCATCGCGACTGTATCGATGCAAACGCGCGACCGTGCCGGACGACATCAGGGAGAGAACGGAGGGAGGGTAGCGCATGAGTGAAGAACCGAGCATCAGTGCAACACAATCGCATTTGCATCGCGACAGAAGCGCGACAGTGTCGCGTTTGCATCGCGACTGAGAATCGTGGTGTGGGCGAGGGCAAACAGCTAGAGACCGCATCGCGACTGTATAGATGCGAACGCGCGACTGCATCGCTACAAAAAGTCGCCGTGGGCGAGGGGCCTAAGGGTCGTAGCCTGATGAATAGAATTCTGTAAAACCATATTTGTTACGGTCGCGAATCATATTTTAATCAACATACAACCCTGACACTGACTTGGAAATTGCAAAAAATCTAAGTAAGTATATTTGAATTTCGCGGACTACCTTAGCGCAACCCCCTTAAATATTGATTAGGAATTGCTATAATTACAAAATGCTCCATCTAATTCAGTTAGGTGGAGCATTTGGAAAGTTATCCTTTATTTACACCCAAAAGTAAATATTCCGTGTTACGATATTAATTATTGATGGTAACATCTATTGGCGCGCCTTGGGGGTAAGATCGACTCGTATGTCGTGACGGCAAACGACATGACGCTCTACGCCATGCTTTACTGTATCTGCCGGGCGTCTCGTGACGTTCACATTATTTGCAATATACGTTACGGTAGGACTCTGTGCCTCTATGGCTGATATTTTTAAACTAACATGTTCTCTTTGATGATCCACAGAAGAGATGTCGGACATGTTCCGTCCGTTCCGCACATTACTGCACAAGATCCGCTCCCTGCTGTGGACGCTCGACCGGCGCGAGCTGATGGCGCTCGAGCGGCTCCTGTGCACCAACGAGGACATCTCCAACCTCACGCGACACCTGCCCGCTGGTACGTAAGGAAAGAAAGACAGATTGAGTACAAATAAAGAAAGAAAAAATGTTCGAAGACAGAGACAAAAAGCGGTTTTGTTTAATACCATATTATAGATTCAATACTTCATACGAAATTATTTCTAGGAATAAACTTAAGGTTGTTTTTATTTTCCAGATACGAATGAATCGTCAAACGACTGGTCGTGTCCGTACCCAGACCTGGGAGAGTTTGTGTCGAGGTTCTACGCGGACCATGCCAACTGCAGAGATTTATACTCACACCAAAGGTAGTTCACAAATGATTAAAAATAACTTATCCTAAAACAATATGAAGCAGGGGTTGCTGGAAGAGATCTCTGTAGAAATCAGCCTCAACTTTGCACGTATTTTTTTTTTGTTCCTTTCTTCTGGTCTGTTTATATATTATGTGTATTGTGTACGTAAATCTTCTATACTTTTTATTAAACCACTAGCTGCTGCCCGCAACTTCGTGCGCGTTATTTTTTTTTCTAATATAAATGTAGCCTAAGTTACTCCTTATTACATCAGCTATTTGCCAGTGAAAGTCCCGTCAAAATCGGTCCAGCCGTTTCAGAGATTAGCCGGAACAAACAGACAGATAGACAAAAATGGTAAAAAATGTTATTTTGGTATATGTACCGTGTATACCTATATGCATTTAGTAAAAAGCGGTTATTTTAATATTACAAAAAGACACTCCAATTTTATTTATTTGTATATATTGTATAGATATAAATTACTTATTAGCGAATAGACTAGATTGTTATGTGAATGAAGTATCACTATCCATGATACTTTACAAAGGATAAAAAAAAAGGTTATTTGACGATTCAGATAAATTGATTGCCTTAAAGTTAATTTGACATTAAAATCTTACATTTTCCTCCCCACAGTTCAACAGAACCAGTAATAACAGACGGCGATTACCTCCCAGACAACATAGAAGTGATGACTCCGATAATAGACGGACTGCGCCGTCTGTCCGAGGGGACGGTCGACACCGAAGGCCACGAATCCGAACACGACACCATTAAGACAACCTCCCGACACTACTCCACAGACACGGCAAGCACTGACACGTTCCAGACCAATGACAGCAGGGAATACATTGAAAGAGCTAGAAAAACAAGCAAAACTGAGAGTTCTGACCTTTCGTCTTTGAGAAACTTATCAACTAACGGATTGATGATGTTTGATCCGCTTGTCATCAATGCCTCAACAAGTGACTCAAATAGACAGATACCTGATCAAGATCTAGTGACGTCATTGAACGAACAAGTCACGGAAATTGCCGATCGTCTTTCGTCTATTGCCGCCAGCGATGTGGATATCATAGATCATCAAATACACTCGTTCTCAACCAACGATGTGCCCACGTTGATATCGACTGAAGATCCGGAAACGTTCGGGTTTTCAGGACCAAGGAATGAACAATTAAGTTGTCTGCCTTCGACAAGTCATGGGTATTTGATACCCAACGCGATTAGTCACGACCCTGCAGTACTGTCCTCTTTATCACACAATAATTCTGCTGTCTTCAACCAAGAAGACGATGCAGGAAGTGACATTAACAGTGCAATGCTCAACTCAACAGATCTCCCGCTCATTATCCCCGACAATATTGACGCGGACATAGTAAACACTAATATATCAATAGCTAACGCCAATCTAAGCTCACTGTTACTAACCAATGAGGAATACAATAATTTAGCAGAAGAAACGGCAGACTGTGATAACACAAGTTTCCATTCGGCAAAAATGACGCTAGATAGAGAGGATGAGAGAGTTAAGTTTATGTTAGGTTATGAGAGCGAGCATGAATCCGCGGTCGACTCGGGCGTCAGTACTGAAAACACTAGCTTAGATAGATCGCCCGACACCGACCAAAACAAAGACATCAAAGATATCAGAGACAATCACTTTATGCAACAAAACAGGGTACTAAAAAGTCCAGATGCGGAAACAGACGACGATAAACACACCAAAAACACTCTAGAAAGTTCCTTTTCAGATGTAAATAATGACGTTACTGTAAATATTAATTACGTAGAAGATGATAGTACGAAGAGTGAGGCGGGGTCGTCGTCCGTTATGGATAAGGTTATAAATAGGTTAAGTTCTGACGAGGAAGGGTTGAATGAGGCGACCAATGTAAATAGTGAAGCGAGGCGCGTGTTGCAAGACTGGGGAGCGAATGCTGGCGATGAGGAGTACAGAACTATTGACGAAGTTATCACTGAGCTGAGAAGGCATAGAGAAGCTGATAAGAAAATTAGTTCGCTAGTTGAAGAAGACAATAATGTTAGTTCTAACGCCGATGTGGGGCCGTCGCAGTCCCGGCCGAAGAAAAGCAGGAAGACTAATACTAAGAGTAAAAAGAAAAAGAGTAAGATATGGTCGCCTGGTATGGTGATTTTGGATAACCGGTCGTCGCAGAACCAAAATAGTCCGTTGAGGTTGAATTTGGATCATTTTGTTGATGAGAGGTGAGTTTTTACTTACATTTTATTTAAATAGTATGAATGTCAATAATAAATTTTCAAAATTAATTGTAATCCATTTGCTATTTAACTAATAGCAAATGTTAGATCTTAATTAATGCTAGTCTAGTTAGCTCGAGATTTAGACGAAAACAAACATTACTTAAAATAAATGTTCTTGTATATCGATTTTATTCAATTTCGAGCGGCCATTGTTGTTTACATCTTTGGCAAATTTAGAAACGCCGGACCTTAGGTGCACGGTTCCAATTGATCGTTTCTTATGGAGAAGAGCCGGCAAGAAACTCCATGGTTACTGGTTGTTCAAATACTCCATGGTTACTGGTTGTTCAAATACCAATATGGCCTTTATATGCGGTACGCTACCTCTTTGTTTCTCCATTTCTTCACCGAAATGTCTGTTCTATAATTAAAGGAGCATGTTTTATTATTTGTATAATGATGGATAATATTGTGTGTTTTCAGCGGCACATCATGCGGCGCGTCAGAATGCGCGGACGACGAACAAATAGCGCTCGCGTTACAGGCGCAGGAGTTAGCGGCTAGACAACATGCGCGCGGGAAGTTCAAGTACGTCAGCTCCATTTTATTTTATCACTCAAATTAAGCCATAAAGCTTCGATATCAGTACATTTTACACGTTGTAAAATGTACTCATATCCACTAGTTTAACATTATATTCGTACTTCAGGTCACTTTGGTGTTATGAATATTATGTTGAGTTTAGTGGTTATAAGCCCTACAAGCCCCATCATCAAATTAAAATAATAATTTCTGGAATTTATGTGCCTCGTGCCATTAATCAATGCTAATAAATTAAAAACCTTCCAGGTCAAGCGAAGACCTAATCCACCGTCTATTCGTCTGCATCGCCGGCGTAGCGGACCAGCTACAGACGAACTTCGCAGCAGATCTCCGAAACATTCTGAAGTCCGTATTCCTTATGAACCAGTCGCCCGACCCGCCAGAGCCTGTTGAAGATAAACCGCCTGCGATCGAGTATGAGGTGACTGAGGATCAGGTTATACAGAACGGTAAGTTGTGGTTTGACTTTCCTAAACCCACATGAGAACATGGGAGCGTGTGTACATATGCACGGCGAAGCCACGTTCCGCGGTGTGTAGAATTGCTGCAAGAAAGACGACGCGTTCCATGGCGTACTCTCTAAAATATGTACCTTGATGTGTAGTCATAACATTGTTATCGTGTAAAGTGCGCCCAACCTACTTTCATTTCAATATCCCGCCGTCAACCCCTTACGAGTTCGACTCTCGCACGGAGCAAGTTGGTTTAAACGGACGTTGAATGGTTTAAAGACGTTTTCCTTGGCCGTCGTATTCATTTATTAGTTTATATAACAATTGCGTGCTTGCACTAAACCAATTAATGCAGCAAGCCAACAAAATAATATTTAATTAAAAAACTTCATGCAAACATTAACTATTGATTACTGCTATACATATATACACTCCCGGACACCTGACTCGAGCCACCCTGCGTTTTTATGTTTAAAGACCTTAAACATCAAAATAATGATAAGTCAGAGAAAAAGTTTTTATGCACAATACATTTGAAGCTGACTTACTGGCTATCATTTCGTTATCACTATTGTTCAAAATTTAAAAAGGAGAAAAAAAAAACGAAGCTTGGTCGCTCTTAAAGAACCAAGCTTTGATTAGAGCATCTGTTAGTCATTAGTTACATCGTTATTCGTTTATTTATGCATAAAATAAATAGTGGTCCTCAAAAGTGATGTAACATTTGCAGGCAGCTCATTCGACAGCGTGTATTCGGCAGAGGAAGTGTACGCGGACAGTACGTCGGACTCTACGTCAGATGGCAGCGCGCGGCTGGCGCGACGGAACACGGTGAACGCGCGCGACCAGCCCGCCGACACACCAGCGCGCCGCAAGCCGCGCGACGCGCCCGGCTCGCTGCAGGCGTCCGTCTCCACCGGGGACCTCACCTACAGGTCGGTTGCACTATGTGTAGTGGTTCAAATAAATAAATCTAATTCATATATTGAAAAAAGGGAGGACCTAATTCGTCAGTGAACAGTATTCGCGCTAAAAGAGTCCTCAAACGCCCAACTGACTACAATTCGTGGAATACAAGATACAAGCGTGATATTATCTAACCCTTGCTATTGTAATGTCCCAGCAGCTCGGAGCGCGCGCCGGGCTCGGAGCGGCCGGAGCGCACGGAGCAGGCGGAGCGAGCGGAGCGGCCGGAGCGCGCGCCCGAGTGGGTGCCGGACATCGCCGCGCCCGCCTGCATGCGCTGCGCTGCGCACTTCACTGCCTTCCGGCGCAGGCATCACTGTCGCAACTGTGGTCAGTATACATAGCCATGCAATACTAAACCGTATACAAGCGAAACTCATGTTTCAATAGCAAAATTTTCCTAAGGGGACTTTTGGATGAGTCATACATTTACTAAAATATCTGCAAATGCCGTAAAGTGAACCAGCAGTAATATGACCGGCACCCTAATTACGTAACACACTATCAATCGGAATCAGAATCCTTTTGAAGAAAATTGTAATCCATTGCTACATAAATTCGAAAAATTTGTCTGCTCAACACGTAAATAACGCAATGAATATTGTTGAACTGTCAAAATGAAACCGATTCCGATTGATAATGTATTACGCGATTGTCCCGCAGGAAACATTTTCAATGTTACGATAGTGAGTAAGTAGTACTTGCGATATTTGGCCAGAGTAGCCCAACCATATTAGAAATATAGCTACCAATTGCAGCCAAACAATGCAGTATAAATATGTCCCGTTTACAATCGCCTTCATACAACTAAACTAACACCTAACATTTACCTTCTACAGGCAAAGTATTCTGTGCATCATGCAGCTCAAACTCAATCCCACTGCCGCGCTACGGTCAACTCAAGCCCGTGCGTGTTTGTGACGAGTGCTTCCGTTCTATTGCCAACCACTGTCGCCGGCCGCAGACATCACAACAGCTCCGGTGAAACTTTGTACTATACTCGCTTACCTTGTATGAAGTTACTTGTGGGTGTCCATAACGAGTAGAAACGTCAGTGTATGTGATTGACGAGTTCTCAGCGAAATAGGGGCTCTAAAATATACTGTAATTCATAAGTTCTTGACTGTGTGAAAGTATCAATAGAGAGTCGGAACGCGTCAAACTTTTGTCTCGCCAAAACGCGAACGAGGTACGCATAATCATGATGTTTCTTTGCGGCGAGAGATAATTTGGCAAACAAAACCTCTATTGTCTATGAAATTAGATTCAATTTCGTGAGGTCATTTTGATCAAGCTATCACAACACAGCTCACATGGGACTTGGTGACAGAGTTACCGTTTAGTTTTTCAGAAATCAGGGGTCAGATCTTTGCCAACTTATTGTAATAAATAAAATGTCTTCGCTATGCCAATTGCCAATATACTTGATAAAAAAATTACGTGATAAATAAAAATTATGACGAATCTCATACAAATTGACGTTTATACTCTTCAATGGCCACAGTAAGGTACTTTGTTTAGGTTAGCTGGTGTTGATCTGTACAATCATATTTTACTATAGTGTAGTCTGTGACTTGCTGTCTGTGTAGCAAAAATGGAATAAGACAGAAAAAGCCGGATTCGAGTCTGATTTTTAATGAAATTGTAGAATTTTTATAAGAATGTGCGGTTTTCAAAATCTTGTTAAATTTAAGCTGTTGTGAAATTTCATGTCAAGTAAAATTGGCTGGTATTATTTAACATGAGATTTGATATTTGGCTGTTCGAAAGGCATGTTCTAATGTATTCTGTCTTGCTTCCACTTTTCCATAGCTATGCATCCAGTGCGTCTAAGAACATACTATAGTAACACAAGTTGTTATCACAATACATATTCTGGTGCTAACTTCGTCATTTAACGACATGGCAAGTATGTGTATAGTCGATATGGGGTATTACGTCAGACCGCGTAAGGGCGTGTTACCACTGAAGTGGAGACGAGAGAAGCGGAGACATGCAGGAATCCAGCAATCTACAGCAGTTGACGACTCTGTCCTCTATAGAAACGAAGTTAACAGCAGAAATTTCTGTATTCGTACGTATAAAGGTGAATTTCCTCGTCTGATTTGTTTTATACTTAT
Organism: Hydraecia micacea; assembly: GCA_914767645.1. Taxonomy (NCBI): domain Eukaryota; kingdom Metazoa; phylum Arthropoda; class Insecta; order Lepidoptera; family Noctuidae; genus Hydraecia; species Hydraecia micacea. The sequence goes on from OU611798.1 coordinate 7,606,836, forward strand.
AGCAATTTATTTATCAGACAAAATGTGTTATTGTGTTCGAAATATATTATGACATTAACATTCTCCCTTTATATTCAATTTTTCGTCCAATAGAGTGTATTTTTATAATCATCCGTGTTATATATACTTGAAATGTTATTCCAAAATATACTTTATAACTTTCGTACAAGGTTTATATTTGAATAGAAGTTAGCTTGCATACTCTTTTGTTTATTATCTTGTAACAGTTCCGATGTTTTTGCCAGGTAAATCGTTTTTATTAATTGTTTTTGGGATTTAAACCTAATATATAATTGCTCTGAATTCAAATATACGCTGCGTACATACCCCAAACTTATTGATAGCGGAGTTATATAAACATAAAAATATGTATGGTTTGTTTCATATTGACTGATATAAATTTTCGTGTAAGGAATTTCCATATTTTGTTAGGTAGCTCTCTAAATATTAATGTTGTTGGTACATGTTTTATTATAACATGTTTTAATGCTTGCAGACGCCATTATGAATAAAAAAACTGTTTTTTTTATCGGTAGGGAGTAATTATGTCATCGAATAATCTGTCTTCCATTCGCAGAGTATACGTCGATTTAAAATAACAAATTTAGTGTGTCTATAAGTTTGGAATATGTTGGCATTTTCTTAAAGGAGCTCAATGCCCATTTTGATCGTATTATATTTACCACCACATCGCATCAAAACATATATTTCTGAGTTTAAAAAACACTGTCTTCCTAATTCCTCATACTTTTTAAGAGACTTGACCATCACAATCCGCCTCGTCCATGATATTATTTTAATTGTTAAATAAACATGGCATTTTTATTAATAATATTAAATAATTGTGGCATTATAATAAAGTTATTGGCGTCTGCAAGTAAAACTTCGACGCCCCAAAATAAATAATGGAAATTGTTTCGTTTATAGATTAGTTAGGGACATTCGAAATGTATATTTTTAAGAATACTATTGTCTGATTGAATTTTTAGGTCATTACTTTATTGAGTACGGCGTAGTGTTGTAACAGAAATGTAGTCTATGACATTGACAATTCGCTGCTTTGTCTATGCCACGTCTCTGTCCCCACCCTACGGTCTACGATGTTAATATTAATCTATGACTTCAAATAAAAAATAAAACTTTAAAAAGATTCCATAATTTTTATATCCAACACTTTAGATTTCTAAGCATTCTTTTAATGTTAAGGTATAACGTTGAATGTTTGTAAATTTTGTAAAGGTAATGAGTGTACCCACATACCCATAGATTTTGTATATTGCAAATGGTGAATTATGATAGCTATTTTCAAAAAATGTTATAAGTGATAGGTATATGATATTTTAACGTGTAAATAAATTTCGTTATTAGCTATCAATCGTTTAATTTTTTCATTATCATGCTCCTGTCCGAAAACAATAATTGTGAACTAGCATCGAAGCAATGCATACAGTTATGTGATAAAAGAGAAAGATTTAACTGGTCCTCTATAAACTTTTTGCGTTTCTAATGATGCACACGTTTTTAAATAAATTGAGCATGTTTTTAACTTTCTGGTCTTTTCTCACAGTTGGTCGGAGTAACTAAGCTAGGGTACTCCAACCGAAAAGGTTCGGATAGAACTGAGACTACCCACGCGGCAGCCTAGTCGCAGTGACTAAGCTAGGGCACACCGACCAAATGGATTAGGTTTAGTTAGAACTGTGACCAACTAGATTTATCTTCCCAAAGACAGTGGGATGAGCCGCTCTGCAGGTTGGTACGGAATAACCACCTCTCTCATAAATCTCTGTATCAGATAAAGAGGTGATAATCGATTGGCAACAATTCCAGTATATAATAAGCCACAGTAAACGATAGTCGACCGCATCATGTCGATAGTTATCAAGAAAACGACGTTAGTCCACCGGCCCGAGCGACTTTGATGGTTGTTGAAATACTTCTGCTTGAAGTCGAAACTCCAGAAGTTATCTACCAGGTAGAGTCCAGTACAAACCTGAGTATTTGGAGAAAAACCCACTACACTCGACGGCTCTGGTCATAACAGACAGTCAATCCATCAATATGTATGTTGTTGTTGTGTGTAAAGTTTGTTGTGCTTCTCATTTTGATGTTCATAGCATCAAAATAAGGAGAAGCACAACAAACTTTGTACACATCAAGCTATACATTTCCAGTTTTCGCTGACCTCGCTTTGTATAGGTTTTTCGTACAATCAGAAGTCAGCTTATACTGGTTATGTATAGCTTGACGTGTAGCCGTGTGTACCCTAAGGATGTGACGGCAAGAGCGATGGTCGATCAACGCTTATTTTTCGACGCGACAATTCTCTTCGCTAGACTAAGGTCTGTTATCTAGTAGTAAAATTTAGAGCGCCAGGACCTACAGATGAGCAAGTTGCTGATATAATGGAATCCTATGAGGTAGCTGAGAAGTATCTAGAAAAGAAGTATATAATTATATAGCTGGTGGTGAATTGATCCTAGTAGATGTATCGTGTGTGGCAACACTGTCTTCTTTAGACTGTATTATTCCCATCGATAAAACATAAAATATGCGAAGCTTTCATAAGTGGTGCGCTTGACTTAGGAGACAAAGTTGATACCAGAACGTTAACGAACCCGGCCTGAAAATGATTGATCGTTTCATGAAACAGTATTTGTAAGCAAGAATTTCATTAATGTGTGTGTCTAATAATAAAGGTAGGGCTACATAGCCTCTACATGAGCTACGCCCAAAATGACTAAAAGTATTGGCATAGCTCCACTACCAAACAAGCCTTTTATTCACACTATTCGAATATCCAAGCCCTTCCTGCCTATCCCTATAAGAAATATTACCTAACATCGGACTTTAAATTTATATGGTGAGGTCCATCTCTTGCAAGAGAAGGCTTAAGTCAGGACGAACGAATCGCGAATCCAACAACGTTAAGTGTCGAGTAGGTAAGTCAACTTTTACAAGTGCCAATGTGCACCCATACAAACTAACTTCGTCTTGCTTAAACCTCGTCGCGTCAAAACCGATGTAAAGGACGCGACGCGGCCTCCTAATGAGAACAATTTGATGTGAGAGTTCACATCAGCCTGGAAGAGGCTTAAAGAAAATTAAACGATCTTAACATCAAACTCTTGTAACCCTATCGGACGATATTGAGCCAGAGGGAGGGAAAGGTTTAAGAGGCCAGGGTTAAGGAAGAAATCTAACACACCTAATATGCCCGCACTCCAGAGGAAAAAATTCAAAAACCTACTTCGTTCTCATCAAATTCTAACTCCATGAAATATCTGTCAATACTTATAAAACTGTGGGTCTTCAAACATAAGCTGAACCAATTGTGTCAACCAAACACACTTTGCGAAGGCTACTCGTATGCCCCGTTAGCAAAGTTGGTTTCAACTTAAGCTGAGACCGAGCTGAGTATCGTGTCTATTGTGACTGTGTATTCTCGTTCTGACTGTTGTCTATGTTGTGTGCAGTGGCGTACTAAACATTTCAGGAACCCGGGCAGCAAAACTAAATTCCCAAGTTATTCAGAAAAGTTTAAGAAGTAGTAGAATGTCGATATTTTTAGCACCCTGCCTCAAACGAGCTAGGTTTTCTTTTCAGCATTCATACATAAATATATTTGATTAACTTTGCATTGGAACACAAGAGATTTGTCGCCCCAACACGTCACCAAAATAACAAATAAAATTTTTAAATGTGTTTGAATATGTAATCACTTTATGCTTTGGTTGACTGCACTGTTAAATTGAGTTTAGAAATATCTCTCCAATAAACTTTTATATGACTGTGCTGCAATTATTGGAAAAAGTCATGCTGTTTAAATGTTTTATTTACTTCGTCATTTGTGTAGTTAGCTCTAAAGTTAAGTATTATTTGAATTTATAATTTTTATGAAACTTATTATTTTACATTTGAATTAAAAAATACCTAAATACTGCACGCTCAAGCGACTCGTACCTATGCGTCTTGTTAGAGTGACTGCAGATAAAACAGTTGTGCTGTTGTTGTCATACCACGAGTCACCGTGACGCGGCTTGCGGAGCTACGAACTTAGGTAAACAGGTGACGCTCCCGCGTGTCGCTTGACCCAAGTCGCATCGTTCGAGACCGTGAACTAAGACGGACTGTTGTACCTATGATTGACCCAAGTGATCTTGGCCATGATGGAAGTTCAAATAAAACGAAGTGTTAATGAGATTTGGTAAAACAATATCTAAGCAGCTGGGACCGAGTAGAACGGTGTGCAATTGGAGAGGCCTTTGTTCAGCAGTGAACTGCCAAGGGCTGATGATGAAACCAATACCTTGGGCTAGTCTAGCTAGTTCTATTGTGCACCATCAGCAATAGCATCATCCATTCCATGTAAATGAGAGAGTTGTGCATAGGCACAACTCTCTCATCAAAATAAGTTAATATTTTTTTAATGGAGCTGTTATAGAACAGCTCCATTAAAAAAATATTAACTTATTTTTACTACCACATACCGTACAGTTTGTCTGTGTGATCGAAGAATAACAAACGGAAGGATCGTTGACAACGGTAAAAAATATATGGTAAGTTGTTTATGGTTTCGTCTTAGTTTAGTTTTTCTGGTTTGGCTTCAAGAGTTCAGGGATGTCTTCATATAACTATTTTGACATGGTTACAGCTTACGTACTCTTTCAGAAACTATCCTTTTTTGTGCTCAGTTGATAGCACTAGTCTCGCCCCTATTACATGGGACTAAAACATAGCCGGCGGAATGTGGGTGTATTAAGTACAGTGGTCACCTCAGTCTAACTCTTCGGGGATATACAGGCGTGATATTATGTTATGTTATCCGATACCTATGTTCGTTTCCTAGCCTAGCCTAAATAATTATGGAACTGTCGGATTCTAAAAAGTCCGACAGTTCCATAAATATTTAAGAAATTCTGTTTACAGGTGTATCCACCGCATTGTCATTTTCTTGTCCTTCTCTCATTTTATTTGGGGTCGGCGCAACATGTCTTTTTCATCCATACTTCTCTATTAGTCGTCATCTCTGTTGTCACATCCTTTCTAGCCATATTATCTTGAACACAGTCCAATGTCCATACATTGTTTCTTTAGTCGTCCCCTATTCTTATAGCTACATTCATGCTGAAAACTTTCCCACAACATGTTCCTCACTCCTCCGCATTCCATGGCCATACCATGACAACCGATTTTCACACAACTTTTTAGTCCCCGTTGTCACTTTCAGACTTCCTCTTATATACTCATTTCTTAGTCTATCCTTACGCGTACCTATTAGTTAAATTGTGCTCGTATCGACCACCAAACATCCCTCTTATCATTATCATCTCAGCTGCATGAATTGCCTTTCATTCATCCCTTTTGTAGCCCTACATTCTGATCCATACAAGAAAACTGGTCTAACTATTGTTTTACACAGGTGTACCTCCTCAACTCACTTTATTCTGAAAATCAACCAAATGCTTGGTTATGTGGTGGAGTTCTGGTTTCCACGAAACATGTCCTAACATCAGCAGCATGTCTGACTGAAGTCAGCCACATCTATGTGATAGCCGGGTACAAAAAGTACGTTAGTGGCGAAAACATTCAGAATGACGAGTGCACTTCGACGAGGAAACAAAGAATTGTCAAGATTGTTATTCCAAAAGGTGAGCACGTAATTTATTTGCTGCACATTAATATGTCCTAACCCCCTGCTTCACACGAGTGCAATGGCGACATGTCAAAACATTGAACTGTGCTTGTGCTATATCTAAATTAAATAGCTGTATTAAATATACTGATGGACGCTAGTGATGGCGCCGAAAACACGTAGCCGAATTCTGGGTCGAGTCCAAGCTGTATTAAAACACAAACCTGTGAGACCTGTGCAGTTTTTTGTAACATCACAGACTAACGGCGCTAAATGAATAAATGGATTGAAAAGACATGCGGTGGCGAACCTAATTAAATAAAGGCAGGAGTGGTCGACCTGCATCGGCACACCTGTAGACTCCTCCGGTGAACCGTAGCGTGTGTGGCTTACATTAGATACATCTTTATAAAAATAACCTCAATTCGTTCACAGCGTACAATCCAATAACGTGGATGCAATATGACGTCGGCATTGGGGTTGTAGAGAAACCATATAACTTCCTTGACGCGTCTTACCGTACAATTTGCTCCTACGAACCAGAGGCTATTTCTATTAATTATAATGGAAGAATGGAAAAACCTTATTCTTATGTCGTAGCTCTTGGTTGGGGGGCAGCTAAAGCTAGTAAAGTAAGTATGTTTTACTGGGTGGCAAAACACCCTGCGGACCATCTCGTGGCCAATTCTCGTATCTACATTAAAAAACACTTTTCAAGTTCAAGTCGCTATCTGAGGAGCAATTCTCGTAATTTTAAGAACGTTCACAGTCTGATCTTAGTCTCAATTTGTAAAAAATACCTGTAATTTCCCTACATTTTGACATGTTTTTGATATTTTTTTGTCGCCGAGATGACACTGCGACTAGATTTTGAACGTTTTAAATTACGAGAATTGGCCTTCTGATCTCAGCGATAATAATCAATGCCAAAACTTGTCAAAAATGTAGTAGAGATAAAATTGGATATAAGAGAGGTTTTTTTGGCAGATTGAAACTGAGGTTAGGAAGCGGCCGTTTATAAAATTCTGCGATCTAAAATACTTATTTCAACTCAGCGTATCGCAATCCACTGCTGGATATAGCCCCCTCCCAGGCTGCGCCACAACACCCTGTCCTCCGCCTTCCGCATCCAGTCCGTCCTAGCCACCTTCTTAAGGTCGTCGGTCCATCTAGCTAGGGGGCGTCCCGTACTACGCTTGCCGATACGCGATCTCCACTCTAGGACTCGTCTGCCATCGGTCCTTCGACAAACATGGCCAGTCCACTGCCACTTCAGTTTGCCGAGTCTGCCAGCTATGTGGGTTACTCCGGATAACTTCATTCCTGATTTTATCCCTCAAAGGAACTCCGAATATAGCCCGTTCCATAGCGCACTGAGCGACCTTCAATTTCTGGACCAGCCCGACTGTCAGTGTCCACGTTACGGCACTGATGTCATCACGGGCAAGACGCACTGATAGACCTTAGTTTTCATACATTGCGGGATACGTGAAGAGAAGAACGAAGTTTTCCAAATGCTGCCCAAACCAACTGGATCCTTCTGTCGGCTTCAATACAAAGTTAAAGTTGCTAAAAGAATGCATTTGAATTCAAAGTAAGTTTTAATATTTCCAGCCAGGAATGGTTGCGGACATAAATTCGGAATACCTAATGCAAGCGCACGCAATAATAACGAATACTTCATATTGTCGAAAACAATTTCCAAAGAATGTAGAATATTTTTTTTTGTGCACCCACGGTCTCAATGAAGATGTTAAAACAAGAGTTATAAAGAAAAAGAGAAAAATTATTTCATCAACTACCTTAAATAATCAAAGAAAAATTATTTCATCAACTACCTTAAAGAATCAAAGAAAAATTATTTCATCAACTACCTCAAAGAATCAAAGAAAAATTATTTCATCAACTACCTCAAAGAATCAAAGAAAAATTGTTTCATCAACTACCTCAACCAGAATGCCGGTACGATATATAAAGGGAATGTGGACTGGGTGGAGATGTGGTGGAGACGGTGGCAAGGAAATTAGTTCGAAAGACACACCTCCTGAGGTCAGTAAAAAAAATTTTAACTAGCTTTTGCCCGTGGTTTTACTCGCATGGAAGTCGAAAAAAAAATCGCATGGTAACGAACCTACTACCGGGATAATAAGTATCCTATGTCCTAATCCAGGCCATGGTCTACTCGTGTGCCAATCTTCATCTAATTTCGTTTAAGCCATGAAGGCGTGATTGCCTAAACATTCTAACTCACAATATCCAAACATTTACATAATTATAATAATAGAATCATGCTCTATTGATTTTATTCTTTTAGCTGCCTCGTTTGTCTAGTGTTCGCAAATGCTGAGCTGAGAGGTCCTAGGTTCGATCCCCAGGTCGTGCAAAGCGTTATTGGGTTTTTCCATCAAGAATTTCTCAGTAGCAGCCCGGACTCTGGATTTGTGCCCGGTTAGTGGCAATAGGCTCGCCCCCTATTACTTGGGACATACGGGATGAAATGTGGGTGGCTAACGTACCCCTGCCTCACCCGTTCGGGGAATTAAATACAGGCGTGATGCTAGATTTTATAATGTTCTTTTGGTCAACCTAGTAAGCTATTGCTAAAACTGCTAATAGGATTCGATTTCAGTGCGTGGACATGGACAGCACCGAATCCTCAAGTAGCCGAGAAGCTTCGATCTCGAATGGCACTGGTCCGTCCTTAGACAATATTAATGATAATAATGAAACCTTTAATGAGAATAAATCGGATATAAATGATACAATATCTAGAAGGCAAGGAAAGTATTTTGGAGGTATATGTCAGGTAAGATATTTGTTTCAGCATAATCAGCGTATAATGTTCCCACTGCCGCGACACAGGCCTCCTCTTTCTGTGGGAAGAAGTGGCCCGTAATCCACCACGCGGACCCAGTGCGGGTTGGTAGATGTCACATGTTTTCGAATTTTTGGTTCTACGACATGCCGGTTTCCTCACGATGTTTTCCTTTACCGTTTTGAGAGCACGGGTGATGAAATAATTTACACAATGTAAAGCTCCTGTCTGGGTTCGAACCCACGACATACAATTCGTAAGTCGAGGCAGTTATCACTTGGCTACCACTGCTCTCAAGACATTGTCTTATGTAGGTAGTTGTTTTTGCTTAAATAGGTACCTTGGTGAGATAAATAGTAGTCGAGCATGCGCACGGATCGAATGTACGAGTATCGCCCGGGCCCCCGACTCAAGTGTCGTGGAAGCAAACCTTGGTGTTATAGTCGGTAGAATTCCGACATAAGCCTACAATCTCCCCAGACGAACGGTAACCACGAGGATTTCCCTACCATAAAAAAAAATCCGAAAAAATTCCTGATCTTTTTACACCTTGTATTTATTTTTACTGCAGAATTTTAACATTGCAGAATGACCACGGTGGACCCTTAATTGCATTTGCAGGCGAGCTAGAAGTAGTTATCGGAGTTGCTCTAAACAGCGTTTATGATCAAAAATATAAATGTGAAGGTCCTTTCTTGTACCTCAGCACGGCTCGATCCGTAAATCTAATTAAGTGTTTATTTACTTCTGATAAGGAAAAGTAAGTGTAAAGCTGGATTTATATTACTGTGTTGTGTCGTGATGTGACGCCTTCTGACGCAGTGTTAGCCAATCAAAACTGGTTGTGATTTGAAGTAGTCCTGAACAGATTCGTTTGATTGGTGTATCTTGAGTCACGACACAACATGACACAGTAATGTGTTTGTAGCTTAAGATTTTTCCTTAACCTAGTACAGAATAATTAGCTGTTACTTACCAACCAACAACAACTAGTCTTACCACGGAGTATCATTATACCCAGTAACTGGGTTGTAAAGGTGAGATAGGCGGTCGGTCCATATAAAATACTGGTACACCTGGCTGGCTTGCCGCATCTGGTGAGACTGGAAGCCGACCCCAACATAGTTTGGAAAAGGCTCGAAGTCGGCCCGCGCCGTAAGCTCGGTGACCGCTGTCATAGAAAAAATTAATAAGAAAGCCAACTTGAGCCCCGCGCGAGCGAAAATACACTAAACACGTAGGGCTGTCACTTACAGTTTATTCAATCGTCAAAAATGCATAGTCAATCTCTATACAAAACAAATTTCTCAAAAGATCTTTAATACAAAGTTTTTTTTATTTATTTTTTCTACATAGAGCAGGAGCTGACTACATTTTTTTCATTACCTACGTCATGTTATCTGTTTAGTTATTTGAAAAATTATGATCTAAATATGATTAATTAAAACGTGGTTTTACTGAATCATGTATTTATTCAAATAAAATAAAATGATTATGAAATTGTATTTTTTACACTATAAAGTACTTTTTACTTTTTCATTACCATGAAAATTATAGTCTGTAAATTCGGAAATTGAATATATTTTCTATAGCTACCCGATTTTGTAGTCATCTTCACGAATTTGTAGTTAAAGGAGGTAGGTAGGTACACGTACAAATTATTACAAGCAGCAGGGCAGTGGCGGAGACTGCGCAGGCGCGCGCGCTATTACGTATGGCGTAGCCATGACTGGCGCACCTTTAGCAGCGATAAATTTTGTCAGTTTGTGCGTGCGACGACGCATACGTACGAGCGCACTCACGTACAAACCGTGTTCGGTGCGTATATATGAAGATATCCTACTCATTTGTATTTACTCTGCCGCTGTTTACTAGCTGATCCCGAGCGGAGGCGATGCCGTCACGACGCTTATAAGTGTGCGTTGCAGTACGGAGTTTTATAATTTTTCGAGTTTACTCGAGCTTGGCGGTCATGTTAGGACGGCGTCAGATTTTTAGACAATGTCGACAAATCGTGAGAGAGAGCGTTCTCGCGCTTGTCACGTTAGCCCTGCTGAACAGGTCGATCCCGTGCAATACGTGTGCGTCAACCTTTTCATGAAACTTAATCATACCTGGAAAAAATCAGGCTCGATATTATATAATGTTAATTTTAATCGTTAGATGATATTTGATGTGCCTTTACAGACGCAAAAAATGCAACTCGCTGAATTATGATAGACTAGAATATGATGTCAACTGGCCGTCCGAACAAGAATATGGGTAAGACTTTATGTTTTGGTTTAATGTTCGTCTTTAAAGTCATGGTACAGACATGATAAGCCTGGAGCCCTTATCCCACCGCCGGCGATTAACAAGAAGCGAGTAGAGCGGGCAAATAAAAACGTGTTGCGACGAGCGATTACTCGCTGGTGATGCGTATATACCAAGCGTGAGTTTCTCAGCGAGTGTTCTACTAGCCAAGCGAGCGTCGCTGAGCGATTACACCCTTTGATAGCCCTTGTCGTTGCGACAAATAAGCGCTCCCCGGCGATGTGAACACTCAGTGATCAACTATTACCTAATATATGTTTTAGTTACACGGGACCTAAATCATATTCTTTTATCATGAAAATTAGCAGTAGGTATAATAGTCAAGTCATCAATTACCAATTATTACCGATGTGCACCACTTGTTTGGCCACCACTGGGGGACAGCGAAAGAACTTTTAAAAATTATTCTCGTTGTCCACCACTGGGGGACACTTCATGGTTTGAATAGGTCGAATCTGTTCCAAAACCGAATCGGGGCACCCCCGACTTCACGTAGTCTTTTGGCTGCTACCCCTAGAGTGTATATAAAAACCGGAGGCGCAAAGGGAGAGCAACCCCCGCCCGCTGTTACGAAGCATAGGCACCCGTGCAGGCCGTGCGGCTGAGCTGCGGAGGCGAGCGAAATACTCTCTCAGTATCTCGATGATGAACATTCGACGTTGAGTAATTCATAATGGCAATTAAGCATTCGATGTTCCGTACATCGCGATGATGAACATTCTCAAAGAAGTAATTCGTTATAGCAAACTTTCGAAGTTCCGAACATCGCGATGATGAACATTCTCAATGAAGTAATTCGTTATAGCAAACTTTCGACCTACTTTGTAATGATGAACATTCTGAATACAGTACATCGGTATTTTGAACTTCGAAGTTCAGTGTGACAGTAATTTTAAAGAAGCTGCCTTGAATAACACCCCAATATTTGTTACGTTTCGTGAGCAAGAAAATCGTTGATAGCTAGTCAATTTCTCGTCGACGGTGGGACAGGTGCCTCAACCTACTATTGACTTGAAGTATGAATTGCCGTGACGTCATAAATTATTGTGCAATTCGATTTGCCCGTGTAAGCGCTCCGTCACATTATAGCATACGCAGAGCTTAATCAGCTTATAATGTTCTCACTGCTGGGACAAAGGCCTCCTTTCTTTGAGAGGGAGTGGGCTTCATCACGTGGACTCAATGCGGGTTGGTGGATTTTCACATGGCTTCGAATTTTTGGTCCTAGGTCATTTTTCTCACGATGGTTTCCTTCGTCATTTTGAGAGCAGTGGTGATTAAAAAAATAAAAATGTGACTTCGAACCCGCGACCTACAACTCATAAGTCGGGTCTGCTACTACAGGGACACCACGGTGTTAAAATATAGAAGAAGGAGATAGTAAAGAAAACAAAACAACGGTAACGTCATAGGAGACTTGTCAGGAGTTTTTCTCGAGCTGTGATTTAAAAGTTTGCTTTTTGTAAACATGTCGTATCTAACATAATCAATTCTCTATTTCAGGCAGTTTCAAAGCACGGTACGGCCGGTGCAGGCCGTGCAACCGGTACGGCCGATACCAGTACGGCCACAGCCAAATTTTAATATGGCACAGTATAAACGACCAAATTATAATAAGGGACTGCATTTCACACGACCAACTTATAACATTGGACTGGTATATAAACGACCATATTATAATAATATGGGACGGTGACTATGCTGAGTGGGAGTGCTAAGCATAAAAGTGACGTAGGTGTGGTCGTGATAAGAAAACAGTTGTGCTATTTTGAAAAATTCGCTCAGATTATCCAAGTCATCATCTGCCTAGCTACTATAACTATGTTAGGCTCTAGACAGACGGACCGCATTTCAACTGCAATCCAACCGCTAATTGCAGTTCGGATGCAGTTTGAATGAGTTGAGTTCTATTGCAGTCGTGTCAACTGCATTCAAACTGCATCCGAACTGCAACTTGCGGTTGGATTGCAGTCCGTCTGTCTGGAGCCTAAGGGTTGGCTTCCAGTCTAAACGGAAGCAGCTGAATACCGTCAAATGGGGTGAATAGGAATCGAGATGAAACTTTTAAATGGATTTTACCGTTGAAGTAATATAGTTTATTGCCAACAAGGACGCTTAATCGTTAATTATAATATAGTAAACACATTAAACCTTTTTGGCAAAAACTATTATTATTTCAATGTTAAAATCCATTTTAAAGTTTCCTCCCGATTCACCCCTGCATTCCTATTCACCCCATTTGACTGTACCAGTATTTTACTTGGCGCGACTGCCTATCTGACCTCCGCAACCCAGTTACTGTGTAATACGATACCTATTAGTAAGACTGGTTGTTAGTATTTCGGGCTTCTGACTATCCGAAACGACTGTCAAAGATCTACGAATGACAGCAGGGACCAACTGGGACTGGGGCCGAGGCCGGGGCTCCGAGCCTCCAAGTGACCGCACAAAAATTCGAAAGCGAATTCGAAACTAATCAACACAGAGCAAGGAATCGCCACGCCGGAAGCGACTAAAGACATCATCACTAATAATTTTTGTTGTAAAAATATCGCGGCAGGATTTTATCGCGTACCTACTGGATTTTCAACTCTCTCTGTTCAGCCGAGCATTGAGAATTCAACAGAGCGCATCCCAGCGCATCAAAAAAATACACTGTTGGATTTTCAACCCTCGGGGCTAAGCAGTGGTTTGAAAATCCAGTGCGCGGAAAACATCGCCGCGGGAATAACGCGCCCGTACAACCTGGGCTTACAGAACATTCACAGATATTTTACTTCTGATTTTGCATAACAGTCCAAATCAAAGTGATCTTTATTCCCATTCCTCTAAGGTTGCTGTTAGGTTGCTGCTATCAGAAGTAAAATAACTGTGAACGGACTGTAGCGCAGAGGGTAAATTCCGCTGTCACAGGCCGTCGTTTTCTGAGTAAACGGTGACGCGCACTGACTCGCTTGGTTTGTATGGAAAGTTTAGCAATATGGTCTCCAGCTGCTTCAACCGAGATGTCACCGTGCTCTGTCATAATACTACTCTCACATCTCGACTGTGATCGAGATTTGAAGCATTTGCACTGAAATTTTTAGAATTTATAGCACTTCTTATTACGACGATTTTGTTATTTATTATTGTCAATATCATAATTTTATTTAAAATAAAATTTTCTATTAAACGTTTTAAAAATAAATTGTTTAAAACTTTTGTTATTGTTTCTTTGGAAATAACAGGCGTAGCTATGTAGTTGTCAGTATCAGAACTACCTACATATTATAAAACAAAGTCCCCCCCCCCCCGTCTGTCTGAACGCGATAAACTCAAAAACTACCAAGTGGTTCTTCATACGGTTTGCACCACGGACAGAGTGGGTTTATGAGGAATTAATTATAGTTTATTGTAAATTCTCGCTAAAATATGAGGATGATTTTTGAAGATGTCGAAAAAAATCATGCCAGCTGGTAGCTTTATAGCTTTAGCTGGCGTGCGCCGCGTGACCCAATAAAGTTATATGAAAACAATGTATTACGGAATTAATACATCGTTGACCTGGATTAACAGTTAGGTTACTTTTAATCCCGGTAGTACGTTCCCGTGGGATATATTCCGAAATCCACGCGGGCGCAGCCGCGGGCAAAAGCTAGTTATGCACAAAAGAAGAATGCCAATATAGGTTTGGGCATTCTGATGTTACTGCTTTGTGAGTTCTACAGGATGAAATTGAAAACTTGCGCCAAATCGAATCTGTAACTGTTACACAATCATTATAAATTGTCATTTCCCAAATCAAAATTCTTGAAAAAATATCGTGAAATCATTGTCTTAGATAGTGCTAAAATATTAAGTTATTGCGTTCAACTAGATACGAATTATCGTCGTTCCAGTAATAAAACCAAAAAAAATCTAAATTATCAAAACAAATAAGAAAATTAAAGTATCAATTTTAGCACGCGCCTGATAAGCAATCCATTCATTGTAGAGTTCACAATATGAAGCAAGTTGGCAACGCGTTGAACTAGCGGTATTTTAATTTTGACCGTTCCTACCAAAAAAGGGTGCGCGACAACGCGACGTTGCCAAATCGCTCGCCTACGCGTACGCGTATGTGCATCCATGCTTTAAATTTACTTTATAACACGTTGAATTACATATTTTAATTTGGCGCACCTATTCATTTCCAACAAAATTAATTGATAAATATCTAAATACCGCAACATAATAAAATTGTTTCGTGAGTTCGTGGATTCTGTGTAAGGTAGTCCACTCCTGGACATAGGCTTCTCCTACTGCACGTCGTTTAATTCGATTTTCGAGCCAGCCTGCGAAGATTATCGATCCGCAAGTTTTGTAATGTTAGTCACATTTGGGGTCTTTAACTAAAGCGATACGAAAGTTTAAAATAAAGATAATGTACAAATTTTAATTTTATTATACAAAAAATAAACATAATATTAATCCCTCGATGCTTGCAGATCTAGAAAACATAGCATTTAGACAAAAGATGCATGCAGTTTATTCCACTGCAAGTTAACCTAATGATCACATTTTTTATAGTTGTATAGAGGTATGAGGAACAGTTTGTAAAGTTCACTCCTCCTCCATAGAAAAGGGAGGATCCTCCGTACAGACGGGTGTCGTGTCTGGTGGGCAAATGCCCGACGGTTGATGTCGGGAGGTTGTTAATATGCTAGTTTGCGCGGTCAACTCTGCTGGCGCCATGCAGGATTGGAGGACGTGAGTATGATGCGTAGTTCGCATGTGGCAGTTTAGATGCCGCTACAGTTGAATACCATATCTCTATTCGTTTTAGGGCTTCGATTAAGACGTTGTATATGTTAAGTCAAATATTGTGTAAGCAGATGTCTATCTATCACCGTATATAAAATACTAAAAGACTACACAAAAGAAAACAAGTTTATGATTAAATGGTTCTTCGGTTTGAATAATCTGGATATTCTAAAGGCATCTGATGACGCACCTGAACATCATTGCTGAAAAAGAAACGTATTTTACTTATAATCAGGTGAATTGTAGAGGTCAGCAAAAAAATATATATTTGAAGTTTTGTGGAACTTAATGCATCCGTTCGACAAAACTGCAGAGGATCAGGCTAATGTTCATTCTTCAAAATAGTACTTACTGTGGTTGAGGTTCATTCACTATTTTGGTGTCTGTTTGTTCAACCTCCTGCTCAATAGGATGCTCAAGTCGCGTCCCAAATTCTTGATCTTGAGGTTCCTCAGGTCCCCCATCATGAAGATTTTTATAAATTTCGTCAAAAGTTTCTTCTTTTGGTGGCGGGGCCGAAGCTGAGGGGTCAGGTCCTGCATGAAGTTGTGAAAACATTTGCTCAAATGTTTGTGAGTCGCCTTGCCGTGGGTTCGATGCAGGAACCTGCGGCTGGCTACGCAGTGCGTTCAGCGGGTGACCTGGATCGAATGGTTGCACTGGACTCTGTTCGACTGGCTGCCTTAAAGGTTGCTCGTGCTGCGGTGACTGTGGTTGATATTTTTGACTCAAAGGTGGTTGCTCATATGGCTTATCCAGCTCTGGCTTAAATGGTTGTGGCATGTCTTCAACACTTGGTTGATTACGTAGTGCTGTATGCGGTGACATATAAGGTTCCCCCATTGGACGTTTAAATGCGACTTCGTCATCTGCCATGATAATATCCAGGGGATTATATGCTTCTGTTGGTTTAATTTCAAATGATTCTATTTTTGAATTACTATATAATGATTGTGGCTCCTTATAAGAATATTGTGATTGACTTAAAGGATCTACATCTGATTGCTGTAACTTCAGGGATCCTAATTCTGAATTATTTAATGATTCTGATTGAGGCTTATTAGACGGTTTACCCGGTGGTTTTTTAAATGGTGAAAGTTTAAATTGATCTGGTAGTCCGTCATTATATGAGTCAGCTTGTGGTTGCTGAAATGATTCAATTTGAGGTTGATTATATAAATCTACTGGCGATGGCATTAATGATTCCATTTGAGACGGTTTTGGTGGTGGTGGATTATTGATTGGGCGTAGTGGTTTACTTGATTTTGATTTGTCCTTGTTTATTGGTCGTTGAGGGTGATTTTGTGATGCCATTTGCGGTTGATTAAACGAATCCATTTGTGATTGATACGGAACCATTGGTTTTTGATTATTTGGTTTGAGAGGTGGTTGATTAATGGATTCTGTTTGAGGCTGATTATACGACTCTGATTCTGGTAGATTTTTTGACTCCATT
Organism: Hydraecia micacea; assembly: GCA_914767645.1. Classification (NCBI taxonomy): domain Eukaryota; kingdom Metazoa; phylum Arthropoda; class Insecta; order Lepidoptera; family Noctuidae; genus Hydraecia; species Hydraecia micacea. The sequence goes on from OU611798.1 coordinate 7,623,837, forward strand.
TGTGGTTGATTATAATAAGAATCTATTTGTGGTTGATTATAATAAGGATCCATTGGGGGTTGATTATATGATTCCATTTGTGGTTGATTAAATGAGTCTATATCTGGTTGATTTTGTGATTCTATTTGTGGTTGATTAAAACTGTCTATTTCTGGTTGATTTTGTGAATCTATTTGTTGTTGGTTCATGTATCTTTGATGTGCTTTCCTAGGGTGAGTATTAAACTCCTCATTTACTTTCCCTTGAGATTGGTCCGCCTGCGGTAGATTCTGTTGCTCATTATGGGGATTTTGATTTCGGTTCTCTTGACTGTTCTTACGTGGATTCTCTTTCAGTTTCTCATATGGGTTATCCTGTGGGTTTTCTTTTGGGTTTTTTTGTTCATTAAAGGCCCTTAAATCCTTGGTTGGTCGCACATGAAGGGTATCTTCTTCATGTCGTCGAAACGATGGAACTCTTGTTGTTTGTTGGATATTTAGTGAGGACGTTGAATTGTGTTTTACGTCTTCGGGCCATTTAATTTCTATATTGTCGACTTGATATTGTTTATCACCCATTTGGTCATTGCAAGTTTTACGCCTGTGAAATGTTTTATATGTTAGCTTTCTTAACTCTCCTCTCGTTTATATTTTACCTGTTTTGTTATTTCCATATAATAATCAACATTATCGTCATTATTATATAGTAGTTTACTGCTACACAAAAGCCTCTCCAATAGCATACGTGTGTCTAGTTTAAAATAGCCTTGTTGAATAGCAAAGCTGATTCATTGGCTAAAATGAAATGAGCCCTTGGAGTGAGGCTTCTAAAATTTTGCCTTGGACCATGTTTCACGGGCCACCCTATATAGGCCAACCCAGGTCACGTGAGGAATCAACCAATCATTTAAAACTAACCTTGTATCGTTAGTTTCCAATAGGCATTTGATTATTTGGGCTGTTGCTGCTGTGCTGACATAAATACGAGGACCCACGCAGTCAAGGTTTGGGTTGCAAATGCCGTTCAGCGCCACTCCTAAGATCATCTCTTGGTTGCCGACCCACGAGACGAGAGGACCTCCATGATCATTCTTAAAAATATTGAGTTAATATTAGCTATCATGTTGTGAATCTTAGAAGAAAAAACAAAAAAAAAATTAAATCACCATACATTTTGATTTGTCTCAATCAGATTGACCACATTGAACTGACGACCGCCTGAGGTCCTTTGATTGAAAAGTTGGCACAGAAAACTAATGTTACGGGTTGACTTTGAATTCATTGCAATATCTCGGGTGGATGGATTGTGTAAACTATTGCTTATACAATGTGGAAATAACAATACGACAATAAATGAAAACACTGGCAATACTAATGAATAAAGGATAAAATAAAATCACTTTTTTAATTTCCATGCTAGGATTAAAAAGTGATTTTTTCAAACAAACTAAATAGTAGTGATGGGCCGACTATGGGTTTTACCAATCTTTGACTAGCTAATAGTGACTATACTATTGGGTATATTTGATTAAATTTTCATATGCAGACTGAGAATGGCATTAGATATACGCAGTTTAATTTAATGACGTGTTATCGTCTCTTCCTTGTATATCCTCTTTTGCTTTACCTGACATGTTTCTACCAGTGCTGACTTTCTTGAACTCATCTCGTTAGTTTGGTTAATGTTTTTTGTATTCGTTGACTGCTTTTCCAAGATGGGGTCCAATGTAGTTTCGTCACCGTCTTCCCCCAAAAAACCATTCCCAGATGCACATAGTAGATATTTATTTACGATTTCTTTCGATCCGTTTTTGGGCACGCGATTGGCACAAAATGTTTTTTCGATTATAGTCGTTGTAGCTTCTTGGAGTAATTTAGGGCCTAGTGTCTCTTCTGGTAACTCCTTGGGCTGAGCGATCTACATAATATGTGAAATAAAAAAGTAATTATAAAAATTGTATCTACCTCGCATGACAACAATAAAACAGTAATATCGTTGTTATGTACAGACGCCAGCACATCAAGCTACCCGAAACTGTAAAATTTTCCCAATCAACATTGAACCTCTTGCTTTAGCGATAAAGTTGAAAATCTATTTAAGAAGTTTGACAGATTGTAGTAGCATGATGTGCTGGCGTCTGTACTATCCCTTTCCATACATTACATACTGCTACATACAGGGTGGCAAGGACATCGACGCGCGCACTGTAATCAGGAATTCAGCACCTGATTCCAGAACCCTTAGCGTAGAAAAAAAAAGCTGATCCATACATTTTAAACGCTTAGGTACTTATTTCACTTTTCTATAAAACAGCAGATTTTTTTTTTATACCGGTGAACATTTTCAACGCAGCGGGGTTGAGAATCATGTACTGAATCCATGGTGATAAGTTGCATGTTGATATCCCTTCCACTCTGTATACTCATAATATACTATAGAGACCGGATATAATGATCTAAAATATGAAATAAATGTATGCACGTGGATTCATTTGGAGTAGATAATGGGTTTTGAAAACATAGTACCTGCACCATAATTGCGTAACACACTATTAATCTCAATTTGAATAATTTTGAAGCATATTTCTAATCCATTGCTCCATATGTTCGAAAAATGTGCCCGCTCAACAACGCATACAACGCAATGAATGTTGTTGAACTGTCAAAATGAAACCCATTGCTACTGATAGTGTGTTACGCAATTACCCTGCTGGTCTCTAAATTTGATTGAAGGACATATACTTATAGGTGTAGGATGGTCCAAATTCGTGTAAACCTTTGCTAAAAAACGAAAGATAAAGTTTCCTTACGTCCTTGACTTTCTTTCCACCCCATCCTAATGCTATAGTACGAGTATTCTCCACCTCATTATTTTTGTCGTAATTTATCATAATGGTCTCCGGTACATAAGAACAATGGGTGAGATATGATTGGTCATTGAAATCGTACGGTTCCTGAACAGTCGCTACACCAATATCTACATTCATCCATTCCACCTCCTTGTTGGTAGATATTGTGTATTCTGCAACAAATACACTTAATAATATATATCTATCTTCACTTTACAAATATGTTGGGGTCGGCTTCCAGTCTAACCGGATGCAGTTAAGTACCATTATTTTGTATGGAGTGACTGCCTATCTGACATCCACAACCCAGTTACTGGGTAATACGATGCCCCCTAGTAAAATTGGTTCTCAGACTTACGGGCTTCTGATGACCTGTAACTGTAACGACTGTCAATGATCCACGAATGACTGCCGGGACCAAAGGCCGAGGCACGAAGCTGGAAAGATGGTCATCCATCTACGGACCACCCGCGGCAGAGCGCCCTCTCACCTGAGAGGCAAGCCACAGTGGCCTCCAAAAGTTAGTTGACATTTTTCCACTTGAGCTGTGACACACCATATTATGATTTAAAGTTCTAGTGATCCAAATGTTTGAACTGCTATAAAGTTGTTATTGACTAATTTAACTACCTTTAACGTATCATAAAGAATAGGGGTACCTGGTTGTTTTTTTATTTTAAATCATAATCGAAGCATAAGGAAACGAAGACCTCATCTAGCTTAAAAAAATATAATTGACGTGTAAACGTGTTTGTACAAACCTACTTACAGAAATAAAATCATTTATTATTTACAAGTGGGAACTAACCACTAACTTTGGAGGCCACCTGTGTGACAGTCTCCTTCTGAAATTCGATGTGCCTTTTCAAGGCCTGCGTAAAACCGCGTATAATCCTATTGCCAAATAGTTACCTTTCGGGACAGAAATCATGACAACTTTTTTCTTCCACGTATTGGCACACTTATCCTTCTCTATATCTCTGGCGTGGACATACTTCTTATAGCCTGCTATTGCATAGATTCTATTCATCTCAACAAGACAGGCAGCCGCCGTCAGTATCTGTGTCGGCGTTACAATGGCGCCCGCGCATAGCCATTCGTTGTCATCGGAATTTGAATATGGAGATTTGACAAAGTATACCTGAAAACATTACATAACATAAAGACGGCTTTATATTATGATGATAAACCACTGCCTACCTACTTGGACATACGGATGTCCAAGTAGGTAGGCAGTGGTTTATCATCATCATCATCATTGAGCCTTCAGACGACCACTGCTGGACATAGGCCTCCCCCAAATATCGCAACAGCTTCCGGTTCTGTGTGTCTTCATCCAGCGAATTTCTATGACCTTCACCAGTTGAACGATTCTGTTTGTTGACTCATATCGGACTACCATAGTTGTCGAAGAAGCATGCCGTTGAAGTCGTATCGTTTCCTAGTTAAGTCATGTCGAAGAAACGCTTTGTCGGAGTACAGTAATGTCGGACTTAAGGTATTTCGAACTAAAGTATTGTCGAAATGAAGACGTGTCGGAGTTCCATAGTGTCGAAATAAAATCTTGTTGTATTACAGTTTGTCGAAATTCAGTTGGTAAGTCTGCAAAGGTGTTTGGTAAATTTAGCTAATCCTTATCAGTTGTAATTCATCTCATATGTCAGGATACTTACCAAGTATTTTTTTCCCAACACACTTTCATTCCCGAGTCCCATCCTTAGTTGACAGAAACACACTGAAGCGAACAATTAAATTTATTATCAGTTCATAAATTATATGAAAGATTTGAGTGCCTATTAATGTCGATTGCGATACATAAAAGGTTAGAGAAAGACCAAAGAAACGACGGATGAATTGCGAGAAAGATGATAATATGACTAGAAAGGGGCTAGAATACAAAGATGACGATTAATAGAGATAATAAAATAAATAATAACTATTGTACAAAGAGAAACACATACTTAAAGTTAGTCATACACTAAACATGATTGTCCAAGTGGTGGTCAAAAGCAGTTTAAACAACTGGTTCCTGAACTAAGTAAAAATATACTAGTATCTCAGTAGTCAAGGCTCCTCATAAACATGAATGATTACAACTTAAATGCAATCAAGTTGAAGTGACTCAGTAATTATATGTATCAGTAATGATGAGAAAGATATTAATGAGGTGATTGTTAAAATATTTTCTGTATCGTGAGATGTGCGGAACAAGAAGACATGTCGTGCTGACCGGTAATGAATTGGGATAAAGCTGGAAGCTGGATGTATGGATCGAAAGTTTACATATCCGTCCTTTTAAGCCAGAAAGGGTCGAATACTGACATGATGTAAACTTCCGTCCCAAAACTAATAAAACAAAAGAAGGAATTATTATTTAAAATAATAACAAACACGGCACAGTAATTAATTATTTTAAAATAAAGACAGTACTAACACTTGCAAACAGTTATCCAAATCAATATGTAAAAACACTTCAGCATTGTAGCGACATTGAATCATTTTACCATTAAATAAAATTTCAGGCACAATTTCGGACGAGCCTTCAACCGTTGAATTGATTGATCGATAAATAAAGACTTGATTGCACAAACGGAAAGGATTCCATAGTTAGTTTTGTTATTTACTTAGCTATCAAATCGCTCAGCTACGCGTAGCTACGGCGTAGATCGGACACAGCTACGGAGCTTCGGCGTAGGTCGCTTCGCGCGTGGTCTTGAAATTACGTTAGGATATTTTTTGTTCGTTGTACTGTCCTAAACTTGACAAATGAACGTCATATTTATTTGAAAAGGGATTTTAAGACACCATTTAAAATATTTTGCTATTTGGAACCTTCGAACAGACTACAGATTTAAAACAGCTGGTTAAAAAAGAAGGCAATAAAAATACACAGTGAGAAAAAAAATCGTCATCAAGACAAACATTTTCATCTGACTTTCGACATTAACATAAGCTGGGCTGTATAAGCATTAAGGTCCGCTAATGAGACACAATTGATTTTCTATTGTTTCGTGACCCATAGGTCACGCGCGGACCTTGATCAGTTAATAATTGGTGCTTGATTTCTTTTTTGTCGTTCTCGATTCGATCGATAACAACCCTAAAGCATTAGGTACTTAATAGGATTTTGAAAAGTGGTGCCAGAGCGTAATTAATAGCGTCACGAGTTCTTAGTATTCTAAAAGCACTATATACGTTCCAAAAGACATTTAACCATCAAAATAAATACATAAAAATAGCCAACCCAGAAAACACATTCAAGATTTGTTCTGAGAAAACGCTACAAAATAATGAAAATATACAATAAAAAATAATCGTCCAACTGTAATTCAATTATTCTGAAACATACCGTCAAATTGTTAGCAATACTTTTCCTCAATCATGACTAGGGTTTAAAATGTTTGCAATAAAGTCGGTAACAGTGTTATTTTTTATGATTATTTCTGGTAAGTAGCATAATTGAATGAACTCAGTTAATCCTTTGGAGATAGTGACCAGTTTATTCCAAACAAAGCGAGCATTTATAATTTCTGTTGATGAATATAAACTTCATTGGATTTTGAGAGATCTTTGCGAGTGGCAGAATTCTGGTCGAAGCTTATATAAAATATTAAAAGGAAATTCTCAATACAACGAAGAAGATTGGATTGCTATACGTTATGCCATCGATTTTTTAAAATATTTTATAGAATAGTATAGTCTCTGCGTCTCTCTCTCTCTCTTTCGGTCTCTTTAGTTGTGTCTTTTCGGCTTGTGACTAAAACTATTATACGCAAGCATTGTGTACTGTGATATTACTAATTGCGGTAATTGCGTAACACACTATCAGTAGCAATTCAACAACATTCATTGCGTCATTTACGTTGTTGAGCAGACAAATTTTTCGAACATATAAAGCAATGGCTTAGCAATATGCTTAAAAATGATTCAGATTGTGAAAAATTGTCAAACTGATAGTGTGTTACTCAGTTAGGGTACTGCTCGAGGCTGGAACAGGAGCATGGAGATTGGCACAAGGAAAGGGAGCCCTATGCTCAGCGGTTGCCCCATTTCAAAACCTATTAAGGACTTTAAACGAAATTTTACAGGAGAGCGCATAAACGTAATATAGGTCAGCCTGCCTATGAAAAGTATTTATGTTAGGTAAAAAAATGCTGTTGGTTGTAAAATATACTAAATAATTAACATATAGTACTAGCAACAATTTAATACTTATGTACATTACATATTTTGATATGGTATTACTCGTATTTGGTGCATCGACCATTTAAAAACCTACCAAGTCCAGAGACTTACTAGGTTTTGAATTGGTTTTAAACTAGTCACGAGAGATTGAATGGTGCACTTACTAGGTATCGATGCTTAAATATATCTGTTTTTACGTAAGTTTAAAACGCTAGTGTTTTTGTATTTGGTAGGGACTTGCTAGGTTAACAAGATTATGCGATAAAACGATTTTTTGTAAAAAGTGTCCCTTACTAGGTTTTGAAATGGGACAGCCGCAGCTGCGGGTGATGCCGCCGGCCTGTGGAAGATGAGGACTGTGACATTGAAAGTAAAAGCTTTTTATTTGGAACAACAAGAAATTGGCATAATTACAATAGAAACGATGATAGCTACAAATGTTAATAACTGTGTCGCAGCTATCAAAGCTCGTCTAAACACATTGCTCATTTATTCATACACGAATAAATCTTGATAATTTAGGGCTGATTATTCAGTCGACCGATAATTTTTATTCGTGGAATAAATTTGACGTCTGACTGTTTTTTGTATGGAAGAACTGTCAAAAATTCATAATTATTCCTCCGATAAAGTTATCTGGCGTTGAAAGTCAGCTGTTAATACAATTATTATTAAAACATTATGTAATTTTAGTGTCTCATTGCCAAAGAAGAATAAAAGATGGTGAAGTAGTTACAAACGACAGAAGATATGTGGTAAGACACTAACTTTTAATAATGAAAAAATAGTGATAAAAGTATTCTTCTATAAAAAAAAAAAAAAAAAAAGCTAAAAAAAAAGCTAGGCGAAAAGGCTAGGCAGATGATGAGTGATAGAAGTATTCCACAAGAAGAGGACCATTGAATATTATTCTTTATGGAGGAACATGGCCGCCTATACTGCATCGCGCTTGCAAAACATTACCTAACAATCTTAATTATTAACAATCATCATCTGCCTATCCTTTTCCCAACTATTTTGGGGTCGACTTCCAGTCCAACCAGATGCAGCTGAATACCAGTATTTTACATGGAGCAACTGCCTATCTGACCTCCACCACCCAGTTACTGGGTAATACGATACCCCTTGGTATTACTGGATGTCAGACTTTCGGGCTTCTGACGACCCGTAACGACTGTCAAATATCCACGAATGACAGCCGGGACCAACGGCTTTACGTGCTTTCCGAGACACGGAGAGGTCTTGTTATCTACTGATGATCACCCATCCACGGACCAACCGCTGTTTTTACTTAGCCACAGGTCCTTCCAATCCTACTTCTGTAAATAATATTTCCAGGTATATTTAGTCAAAGCACCCATGTCAGAAGCAAGATATGTAAACTGGCTGTGTGGAGGTGCGATCGTCAGTAGCGAGTTTGTCGTGACGTCGGCAGCATGCGTTCATGATGTAGATCACGTATACATCATAGCTGGGTACAGGAACTATGTTCCTGACAATGAAATCGAAACAGATAAATGTACCGCAACAATGAAAAAGAGAGCCGTTTATACTTGCTCCCCTAAGGGTAAGTATCCGAAAATCTATTTCAGAACTTTGCGCTAAGGTAACCCGCGTAATTAAAATGTTCTTACGTTTTTTGCAATTTTTGCGATAAATAAACTTACGTCCCTCATAGAGGGAACTAAGTTTATTCATCAAAAACTAAAAATACAACGTGACGGATTCGGTGAGCCACAAACTAAGCATCGCTTGTATCTTTTGGTTCTAGAGAGCAATTTTACAATGTTAAAGATTACATTACAGTTTGAGGATGTTAGATAGTTACAAAAAAAGACTAAGAGTTCAAATAAAATAAAACATTCGTGCGATTCTGATCACAAAATAAAATAAAAATACTTTAATAAGCTTTATTAAGATCTTATTCTTTATTATACACAAACATAACGCTCGTATTCCTCGAAAGGGTTGGGCAGAGGTATAGTACATCACCATTTCGCCTGTTATAACGGGCGACAGGCGAGAGTATTGCCATCAACCGGACTCAATCCGACTATTGGCTGCTTCTAAGCAATTTTCAATGGAAAAACCTAATACCACTTTATCGACTTGGGGTTCAAACCCAGAAATCGAAGCTCAGTAGTTGCACTTGCGACTACTAAATGGGTAGATCCGCGAAGTAGCTAAAGTGATAACAAAAAAACCTGCTCTACCTAACATTGATTTGATTTCAGGTTACGAACTAAAGTATGCAGAATTAGATTACTGGTCCTTCATAGACATTGCTCTGGTCAAGGTGGACACACCGTTTGACTTCGATGACCCGACGTACGACACATTATGTTCGTACAGGCCTACTACGATAGCTATCAACTATGAGGAGAAATATCAAGAGCCTGGAACTGATGCTTTGGTGCTGGGATGGGGTCACAAGACAAGTTGGCGTACGGTAAGAATATTTAAGTGAGACGAGCAGGAGAGCTAGTACACCTACTTAAAGCTAGAAATTGGTAACTAGCCGAAATGGCAAATTAGCTAGCGAAACTCCGCAGACGTGGGGGTATAGATATAAAAATAAATTAAATTGATGATGTTTTTTTTGGGCTCCAAAACCGCCGATAGTTACTTAAAAAAAAACAGTATTTGTTTTGTAAACTTTACGTGATTAAACAGATTTTATCAACTCACACCTCAAGTAGAAACACTACCAGCGGGCATTGACCACAAAAAATATAATTAAATCATTTTTATTTTGTCGCGTTTAGATATCGATACCCATCACGTCTGCGGAGTTTCGCTAAATGATAAATGATTTATTTTCTGTAAGTAGGTTTGTACAAATACTTTTACAGGTCAATCATATTTTTAAAAATTAAACTAGACGAGGTCGGCGTTTCCTATCTGACTATTCTGAGAAGAAAGGCCGAAACAAACTCAATCTTTTTTAAAGTCCAGACAAAATCTTTGTCAGCTAGGTCATGTGAAGACCATGTAGATTGGTGTCTGAAATGATCTTTTGAGGAAGGAACCACACAGACTGAGCGGACCTGTCTAGTCAGTGCACGCATTTGTCAAAAATCGTGCAGCTCAAATCAGAACTTGAGGAGCTCAACGATTCGACGCTAGCTAATTTAATATGACCCTGTATTGTTATTTTTATTATTTACTAGAAATATTCCATGTTCCCAGCAAGGAGATCCTACCAATTACAATCAAGACAGATTAAGATACGCTCCAACGCTGTTACTGAATAAAACTACTTGCATTGAGCATTATGAAGAATATAAGAACATGAGCAGGGTCATCAAAACTTACATGATCTGCTCGTTAGGGAAAGGCAACATAGATGATGCTGGGAATACTATACAGCAGAGTCTACCGATACAAAACGGATGCACGTCGCCACAACAAAAGTTATTAGGTTTTGAAGGTGTTTCCGTAAGTGTTGCATTTTTAGTCATGTTTTAACTACGCTAAATTCAAATAATCATTATCGGAAGCCATCATTAAAATGTACTTGATCTTGTGGCGCCATCTACAACGCCGCATGCGAACTACGCGTCTCACCGACATCACGCGAAAATCCTGCATCGCGCAAGTGAAGTTTACCGCGCAACTAGCATATATACACCATCCCGAGATCACACCCACTGGTTGGAGGATCCTCCCTTTTCTATGGAGGATGTGTGAACTTGACACCCTATTCCTCATTCCTCTATTCTGGTGACCCTAAACATAAACGTCAGCGCAGCCTTCGTGTAACGATGTCAGCATGACGTCAACCATCACTTCTTCTTCTTCCTTCGTTCTTTATACGACCAGGCGTCTTTTCCAAGTCAGGTTTTACTTAGGGAATTTGCACACTAAGAAAGAAATAATAACATTTATTCGGCAACAGCTCGTAAGAAGAAAAAAAAAAAAAAAAAAAGTAAAGAAAATGTGGTAACCCACTACGCAGTCACGACCACAAGTACAATGTTGACTGCAGTAGCTCCGACCAAGCAGAAAGTTTAGCCGTACGACGGCCGTCTCACCAGTAGAGGCCAAATTGGGTACTTTAGTATGGACGTCCGCAACCTGGCCTAAGCTTTTGCGGCCTTTCTGTGGCCGCGTACTGTTATTATTTATCTACTTCTTCCCTCTGTGAATACAGAAATAAACATTAAAATAAAATTAGCCCCCTTTTAGTGTGAAGAAAGTTCACAAGAAAGCTATGATGATGGCGATGATGTAACACGGAGACACAACAGGGGATCTAACAAAACGAATAATGTCTCTGTGAGTGACTTCAATGAGACACAGGCGAGAAGAAGCGGTATTTGCCAGGTAGGTATGGCGAAAAAACTACTTACTTACCATATTTATGCTAATATTGTTGGTCAATTTATTTTAGCGTCCGAAAATAGGTAGCAAGGAAAAGACACAATTGTTAGAAAAACCTTACACATGAATGTGTGTATAAGGTTTTTCTAAAGCCTCCTATTATCTGTAGTTCTTTTGATGCCTCCTTTTCTTGGAGATAACCTATCTAAAATAATCGTACTAACATTATAAATGGTAAAATAGACAAAGTAGTTTTTTTATTAATTTGATTTAGTAGTTAGGTATTTTGTGACACTTTTTTACATCTTCAGAACGACCACGGCGGACCGCTAGTCACATGGGCTGGTGCTCGTGAGATCCTCATCGGGGTTGCATCCGTATTCAAAGTGTCGGATCATTATGAATGCATGGGACCATACTTATATACAAGCACCTTATGTACGGGATTGTTTTTGGATTGCATATTGAACTCGGAATTTCCGAGTCGCAGGCGAGTTGATAATTTTATTTATCGTATGTATTGTAGATTGTAGGTTTTTAATTTTGAATTTTAAAGTACACATATTTATGATTTTTGGTGGAGATGGTACTTTGATGCTTGAGTACCTCGGGTTGTTTTTATTAAATAAATAGTTTTTTACATACATATCACGACTTTTTTCACCGAAGCGTTAGGTAGAGGTGCATTACTAATAAGTAGTTCACCTACATTTCAACAGTTGTTAAGTCTCATTTAGTGGGGGCAAGCTTATTGATATCAGCCGGGCACAAATTCAGACTCCAGGCTGCTGAGAAATTCCTAATGGAAAACCCAATAACAGTGCCCACTCTAGGAATCGAACCCGGGATGCTCAGCAATAGCGTCTGCGACCGCTAGACCAACGAAGTAGTCATAAATGTTATATATTTTTTAAGTTACATAATAATTAGGTATATAATATGTTATATTATAGTTTTAATAGGTTTTTGCGTATCTCTATATTTAAAAATACTCATTCCTCAATTTTCAAATTTGCACCTATCATTGTTTGTCTGTGCATCACCCAATGGTTGACTGACAGAAAATGCCTATGGCATTAGGTCCGCCTCTGTACATTTGTGTGCTTAAAGTATTAAATAAATAGGTAAATAAAACCCACATGATTTTATTCAACAGACGGGATCTATGTGACAGCCCGGCCAGTGAAAGAGGCTATGATCTTATCGAACGAACAATATCGTGGGACGATTATCCTAGCGGGTAATAACAATACATAATAATATAATAATATAGCAGTGTTCATCATCTCAGATAATTTAATCCCATCATTTTACCAAAGTCAGATATCTTTTATCCGTGTTATAAAATAGACGTCTGACAGTTTTAGTGTAGAAAAAACGGTAAAAAATTCAAAATTTATTCTCAGGATAAGACTTATTCTAAGTATAAAAGTTTTTTGGAATTCGTCCGTAATCAGTTATCTACTTTAGGGCTGATTTTTCCAATGCCAGATAAGATTATATTATATTAGATATCCGAGAAATTATTCTTCGGATTAAATTATCTTAGTGAAATATATTGTAAGTTAATTTTTAAAAGACCATTTGTAACAAAAAGGTCCTAATACGTTTTTGGTTGCAATGAAATTTGAACTTTGTTTGTTTGTGTTGTCAGTTTCTTGTTCCATAACTTGAAAATTATCTCAAATTCTTAATTCAAATATAAACTCTATTTATTTACACTTTTATGGTACTCCTAACTAATAAAACTGAATTTTACAGACCTGCAAAGAGTGAAAACATCGAAAGGATGCCTAAAGAAAAAATTTCAGCAGGTCTAAAGTATTTAACAAATAATAATAATCAATCACCGCAACAGAGTCATGCGGAAAATATAATGAATGTAGAAAATGCAAGAAATCAAGAAGAAACGAAATATGAATCAAATAACATGTATTTAGCTAATAACAATCCAGCAATAAGTGACACACCGAAAGAAAGGATTAATATAAAGGAAAGGTATAAAAGTGTACCTGACGTAGAAAATGGCCCCGTAAGTAAGGAGCATCAAGAAGAATCAAAATACGAATCAAATAAAATGTATCTAGCTAATAAAAGTCCAGCCATAGTTAGTTATGCACGTAAAGAAAGGTTTAAAATAAAGGGAAGGTATCCAGAAAATAAAAGTATTTCAGGAAAGGAAACTTTCCCAGTTAATGACCGGTCCCCAGAAGAGCAAAGTATCCCAGTAAATGACCGGTCCCCAGAAAAGCAAAGTTTCCCAGTAAATGACCAGTCCCCAGGAAAGCAAAGTTTCCAAGTAAATGACCGGTTCCCAGGAATGCAAAGTTTCCCAGTTAATGTCTGGTCCACAGGAAAACAATTGCACTCGGAAAATGAAAGGTACCCAGCAATTCAAGGCTCTTCAGCAAATCAAAGGCACCCAGTAGCTACAAGGTACCCAGTAACTGGAAGGAACCCTGTAACTGTAAGGTATCCGGTTAGTGTGGGACCTCTTAAAAATCCAATACAAGTTCCATTAAAAATTGCAGTGCGGCCTCAACATCCCCTCCGAAATTGAACACTTTTATATTAAAAGTCTGATGTTATTGTTTATGTTAAATAGATAAGTTTTTACTGAATGCTTCAAAGTTATTTTTCTATTATAAATAACTAACGACCTACCCTTGCTTCGTACGGATATTACAAAACTACGACTTGACAAAACATCGGTATTTATGTGCTATAGCTATATTGAATATAAATGCATACCTACTAATATTATAAATGCGAAAGTGTGTCTGTCTGTCTGTCTGTTACCTCTTCACGTTTAAAACGCTGAACCGATTTAGAGGAATATTTATTTAATAAAGGACATTATGATAGTTTTTATCCCGATATTTCCACGGGATCGAAACTTATGCGGATGAAACCGCGGGGCGCTGCTAGTGTAATATAAACATAAACCTCCCGGAAGAAATGCTCTAAATAATGGTAAGAACAGCAGCATAATTCATTGTGTAGTTTTAAAGATCTAAGCGGTCACAACTGCGGTCGCGGTCTAAGTGGTCACAGCGGTAAGACAGACACGAAAAGCACACACATAATCAGTCTACAATGTTCTTACTGCTGGGACCTCCACACAAGCCTCTTCGAGAGGAAGTGGTCTGTAGACTATAATCCGTTGTGCGGGCCGAGTGCGGTTGATGTCACATGTCTTCGAAATTAAGTCGAGGCCAATACCACTTTTATTTTTGTTCCGGGGTGGAAACTCCTCATGGATGTCCGCCGCCCTGGGTTGGGCGGCGGGGCCTGTCAGACTCTTACTGACTAAAAACCACCCCGGTGTTCCCTTCCCATACTTGGACCGGGGATCATGGGAACTTGTACGCCTTCCACGATCCCCGGCTGGTGCCGGCCTGCCATTGCGGGCCACCTCAAGTCCACGGGAGGAGTGAGGTGTAAAACTCCCCCCGCTACATTCACGCGTAGAACACTACGCGTCACCGCCTCGTGTCCTGCTAGATGGGGGGGACGGCGGACGTCTCCAAGTCCGCCGTCCCTCAGGACCAGTTTATTGGGGCTGGAAGAGGGCGTTGTCCGCACTCTGCCGACGCCCGGTACGTCTGCTTCGGGTCGGGAGAGTGTGGTCTCGACCTCCCTCAACCTTTCCGCAGCCTCCTTCTGTGAAATGACGGTTTCACAGAAGGAGGTCACCGCGTCCCACGACTCGGCGCTCCCGACCATCGAACAAGCGACGGCTGGCAGCGAAAAGGCGGCTCCGACTACGGATACGAGGGCACGGCGCGGCTCCTCCCATGCGGCACACTCTGCCAGCGTATGCCGCGCCGTGTCCTCCCTACAGTTGACGCAGTGAAGACACCGAGCGTCCGGCTCCCTGTTTATGCGATACGGGGCCGATACCACTGGGCCAACACTGCTCACACCCCCATGAAAAGTGACTTTGTTTTATATACTATGTAATACATATTAAGGACCTAAATCGCTGGAGACAACTTTGAGACGATTCAGTTAATTTTCTCTGTTACGTAAACCAAAAGACTTTCACGACGAAGGTCTTTTATTAATATCCTATTTATTATTTTTGCTTGTTGCTAAATGATAACAGCCGCACTGGTCGATCGAAGGGTTAAGCTACGCTTGCCGCGATCGGTTCGTGGATGGGTGACCATCTATTAGGAACATACCGAAACCCCTCCATGCCTCAAAAAGCACGTTACACCGCTGGTCCCTGCTGTAATTTGTAGATCTTTGACAACCAGTCTTACCAAGGGGTACCTATTGTTTTACTCAGTACTCAGATAGGCTTCTGACCTCCACAACCCGCAAAGACTACCTAGGAGCCTACAATGGACCAACTACCTAGTTGCTCCAT
This sequence comes from Hydraecia micacea, assembly GCA_914767645.1. Lineage (NCBI taxonomy): Eukaryota > Metazoa > Arthropoda > Insecta > Lepidoptera > Noctuidae > Hydraecia > Hydraecia micacea. The sequence continues at coordinate 7,639,547 of OU611798.1, forward strand.
GTAAAATACTTGTATTCAGCTGCATCCGGTTAGACTGGAATCCGACCTCAACATAGTAAGTATAAAGCGCTAGGCAGATTGTTTTGATCCTGTTAGATTATTTATTTTCATCAAAAGTTGCATGAAGGTGCAAGTGAAATGAAAAAGCGGGTTGTACCTGTATTAAACCTTCAATTAATCTAGAAATAAACACGCAGCTAAACAGTATTACACTGAAAACACCATTCTAGATGAGTTTATACAGGTAGAAGGAACGGTGTTAAGTTCACTCATCCTCCATAGAAAAGGGAGGATCCTTTGACAAGATGGGTGTCGTGTCTGGTGGGCAACTGCCCGACGGTTGATGTCGGGACATTGTATATATGCTAGTTGCGCGGTAAACTTTGCTTGCGCGATGCAGGATTTTACGCGACGTCAGTGTGATTTGTAGTTCGCATGTGGCGATATAGATGCCGCCACAAGTTTATAAGAATTGTAGGAAGTAACGAAAACAATAAAAAAACATAATTAAACTGAAATTCTATTACTCTGTTACACCCCATCAAGTCACAATTATTATTGGTTTGTGGTTAAAAATCAAGGCTGGATTTCAAAATGTTTGCTGTAAAATTAAATCTCTTGTTGTTTTTAATGATTTTTCATGGTAAGTACGTAATTCAGTGTTAGTGCTCTTATATCGAAGGACAATCATCTGCAATCACATTTTTTTGTTATGTTTATTACGGAATGGATGATTGAATGCTCTTAAAAGAAAGAAAGAGCAAATTTCAAATAAAGTTAGTTGCAATCTTCTTCTTCTTAGCGTGTTGATGGCAATCTAAATGGACAGAATTCGGCTACATGTTTGGCACCATCACTAGCGTCCATCAGTTCCTGTAACGTGCAGCTGGTAGGACACGTAGGACATGATATTAAGTGTTCCATCGTTTGTCAACAGAACAGCACTACATTTAAACTCCAAGGCGGAGTCGTCCATGAATCACCTGAACAGGTTTTCCTTGCTTCGGCCAACCTGGGCCTGGAGTCTGTCCGCCAAATTAGTTTCAATCATTACGTAAAGTTGTTTGAAGAATTTAACAACATCATCCTCTGCCAAGCCTTTTCCCATCTATGTTGGGGTCGGTTTTCAGTCTAACCGGATGCAGCTAAATACCAGTATTTTACATGGAGCTATTGTCTAAGTGGAGGTGCTTTGCTTGGGGGAGGCCTATGTCAGCAGTGGACGTCTTTCAGCTGAATGATGATTGCCTATCTAACCTCCACAACCCAGTTACTGGGTAATACGATACCCCTTGGTAAGACTGGTTGTTAGACTTTCGGGCTACTGAGACCGAAACGACTGTCAAAGATCCACGAATGACAGCCGGGACCAATGGCTTAACGTGCTTTCCGAGGCACGGAGGGATCTTGGTATGTGAAGATGGTCACCCATCCATGGAACAACCGCGGCATGCGTAGCTTAACCTGATCGATCGACCCGTTCGGCTGTTATCACTTAGCCACACGCCCCAAAAAATGAAGAATTTAACAATAAATTGTCAAATTACAGTTTAACTTTTTTTATTACAGGGTCTTATTGCCAAAGAAGAATCGAAGGTGGCTTGAAAGTGTCAGCGAATAAACCATACGTCGTAAGTGGTTAAACTGTTTAAAAATAATTGGTAATTATGCCTAATAATTTATTCACGTGCCTAGTTTTATCGAGAGCAGTGGTGGCACAGTGATATCGGCCCCGACTTCCGAGCTGTATTATGTGTAAATAATTTAATCACCATTGCTTTCAAAACGGTGAAGGAAAACATCGTGACTAAACCGGCATGTCCTAGAACCTTAAATTCGAAGACATGTGACATCTACCAACCCGTACTGGACCCGCGTGGCCGATTATAACAGCCCACTCCCTCTCGAAATCTAGTTTTGTGTCACATCAGTATGAACAGTTATAGGCTGATAATGCTAATGATAGTTTTACAAGTACATATTATAACTTTTTGCGGACATCAATTTTAGTTTTAGCTGAGATAGGAGCCTTTTGGCCTCGTATAGGACTTTTTATTTTATTTTTCTTTTTATTACTTTGTTTTATATAACTTGGATTTTTTATTTATATTTTTTACTGTGTTTAGTTTAGTTTGTGATCATCCTATACGAGTCGCAATAAATACTTTTTCTTTCTTTCTTTCTTTCTTTCTTTAAATATACCTTTACTTCATTTTTTTTAAATCAAATATACTCGTAACTTAATTTCTGGATTTGTGGCAACACGATAGTCCCCCTACTAGCTACAGTTATATTATTATAAATTCAGACTTTTTAGGTACAGTCAACAAAAAAGATAAATATGCAGGACCGTCGGATATAGTTGAAGTTTATTAAGAAACCTAAGGACATTCTCGAATAAAATTTAATTTTATTTATAGAAAACAAACAGTTCATTTATCAAATTAAATTTCAGTCGACAACATCCATCGGTTTCTTACTAAGCTTCAACTATATCCAACGATCCTGCATACTTATCTCTTTTGTTGACTGTACATAGCTAGCAAAATGGCAAAAACCTCATTTTCGGGGAACAACGGTGTGACATGTTATGTTAATATTTATTTTTAGGTGTATTTAGTGAAAGCATCATTATCAGAAAGAACTTACGACTACTGGGTGTGTGGCGGTGCTATAGTAACCAGTGACTTCATAATCACATCAGCAGCTTGCGTTGAAGATGTGGAGTACCTGTATGTGATAGCAGGGTACGATAAATACGTCACTAACGCGAACCTTGAAGATGATCGATGTACTAGTAGAATGAAGAAGAAAGTTATATTCACCTGCGTGCCTGTATGTAAGTAACCTATATAGGTACATGATCAGGTGGCCAATTCCCGTAATTTAAAACGTTCATAATCTAGTCGCAGTCTCATCTCGGCGACAAACCAATGTCAAAAACTTGTCAAAATGTAGGGAAATTAGAGGTAATTTTGATAGATTGAGACTGAGATCGGACTGTGAACGTTCTTAAAATTGCGAGAATTGCCCCTCTGATGTCGTGAGGAAAGTTTTGAGCATGAATGTGTATGGTTATCTATAAGAGTAGGGGAAAATCAAAGAAATTTTGGATGGACTGTGTGAGAGATGAAAGAAAGGGATGACTGAAATACTGAGATGACGACTAAAAGAGCAAAAGTATGGAAGAAGAAGACATTCTGCGCCATCCCCCAAGGGCAAGAGCGGGTTAAATAAATAAATAAATTCTTCATTTCACCAAAAGCTATCACATTACAATATCCAAAGACTCAGAACATTTATGGCTTATAACTAGGTCACAATAATTTTAATACTCTGACTCCTAAACTATATAGATGCCTGTGTCTTAGGAGTCAGTGATTATTCGTTACTTAGATAGTTGTGTATTGGAGAGAGGGGAGGAAAACAAGTTAGGTATACAGGGTATATTGTCATTAATTAGGAAAACTTCACAGAAGGGTAACTAGGTAATATCAAACCCTAAAATAAAAGATTTCCTAAAATAATAATTTTAATACACGCATCTTCTGTTACTTTAGCAGAAAATATGTTTACTTCGATAAAAGTAATAGTGAGTAGTAAGTAGTTTGTGTTTTTAATAGTATTTTTCACTTTTTTGACATAACATTTTATTATTTTCAGCCTACGACTTTGACTACGATCGAATAGACAAATGGTCGCAGATAGACATAGCTTTGGCTAAAGTGGAATCGTCTTACAACTTCGAGGACACTGCTTACGTGAACACATGCTCATACATACCGACTAAAATACCTATTAACTTCGATCCTAAATATCAAGTACCTGACACTGATTGTATGGTGATGGGATGGGGACATGATAAAAAGTGGCGGCGGGTAACATTTTAAAAGACTTATGATTATTAGTTATCACGTGGACCAATGACCTTTTGAAGGCCGCAGGAGTCCGTTGGATACGAGAAGCACAGAACCGGTCGAAGTGCCGGTGCTTGGGGGTGGCCTATGCCCAGAATTGGACGTCTTTCGACTGAAATTATGATGATGAATGACGTTTGTATTCCCCGTACTGATAAGCAGAGGTGTAACTGTTTAATTAATTTCAATTTGCTAATAGAAATAATAGATAGCATACTGCATATTGTAATGTCAGAGAGCAGTGGTAGCCCAGTGGTAACGGCCGCGACTTACAAGTTGCGAGGTCGTAGGTCGTAGGCATGTACTAGAACCAAAAAATCGAAGACTTGTGACATCTACCAATCCGCACTGGGCCCGCGTGGTGGATTATGGTCCACTTCCTCTAACCTTGGGGAGGCCTGTGTCCCAGCTGTGGAACTATAAAATTACATTTAATTAAAAAACTTGCTTTTAAGATTTTAAGCGGTAATGTACTCGTATCAGTAGGTACGTAGGCCGTGTCCTAATATTAGCCATTGTCACTTGAATGCCTACACGATAATTTTGTTCGGCAAACGCGTATTCAGCGCCCTAATTGCGTAACATAATTATTATCAATCTCAATCTGAATAATTTTGAAGTATATTGCTAATCCATTCCTTCATAAGTTCAAAAAATTTGTCTGCTCAACAACGTAAATAACGCAATGAATGTTGATGAACTGTCAAAATTAAACCCATTGCTACTGGTAGTATGTTACGCAATTACCCAGCTGATGACGATACCTTATATTAGGACACGGAGCTATCTTTATTTCTTCTTCTTCTTTTCGTGTCGATGGTACTCTTCCTCGTTTTTTTAAATTTTTTATATGTAGTTTGAGCCCACTAGGAGGCCACGTTGATTGCGGCATCAGAGGTATTCGTAAGGTCATCCAAGGTGCAGGTGAACGGGCACTTACACTTCAGCAAGTGGGACATGGTCTGATCAGAATATATCTATAGTTATACTTATGATACAATCAATGGGCAGCCTAACACCATGTAACGCCGAAATGTTTCATGTTTTCAGCGAAATGATACAAATAATTACAATTCCGAAATGTTAAAATATACACCCACACTAGTCATAGACAAGAGTAAATGTCTCGAGGAATATGTGTACTATCCCAAAATGAAACCGATCATAGAGCAATATATGATATGCACTTTAGGTGCGGGCGTCATAGATGATGCAGGACAGCCTAAAGAAGTGGTTTTAGATCCATATACATTGCTAGACGGATGTGCACCCGGAAGAAGAATGGATGAGCAAAATTCATCTGTAAGTATGTTCTATGCTTTAAAGTTGACCATCCACTGCTTTGTAGGATGTGCACGGAGAGGTTTGCCACGTTAGCTGGGCGTGGGCGTGGGTCGCAGTGGACGATCACGGCTACATTTTTATACAAGACTTAGTCTGGGGTTTATCTGACCACACGCTGACCGCGACCGACGACGTGTAGCCGTCCGTCACTGACGACGGCCGAATCAGGGGGGGCACACTTAGCACTGTCATCAATTTCCATAGACGACAGCGACATCTGCAGTTTGGTGGGTTAAAAAAACTTGGCAGCCATTTTCTTGTTTGTCAAATTGTCAAACAAATGTCATTGTCGCCGCCGGCCATCCGCCATTATCATTGTCAACTCCGCAACTCCGGCTTTCCCGACGTTGATGCGCTTCCCGAAATCCCGAGTTTATCTCAGCTAATTATGTTAAAATTGTTACTGTTATTTGTTATACCCTGATTGTGACCCTAAACATTATAATAAAGATTCGCTAGGTACTTATAGTAAGTATGCTTAACTATAGGTATGTGTATATTTATTAGAGCCTTAGGTCACCCACCAAACTCAAGGTGGCAGCACTTTCCATACATGCAAATTTTACCACAGAGTTGTCACTCTTTCCCTCTATAGTTACTTTACTCTTTGGGCCGAATGCTGTGTTCGTAAATACACGGGCCGCGGTCTCGCTCGCACGCCACCCGCGACCCCCAGGTGCGACGGCGGCAACGAACGTTTTGGCAATCCCGGCGGTTCGGTCATCCGTCGTGACGTCCCCACACGCTGTCAGTAGCGATTGACAGTTTAAAGAGACCGTAGCCTTAACTGTGGCCGGCTGTCAATAGAGTCTTTATGCAGCATGCTAACACGTTCCAAGTCACAAGTACCAAGCATTATTTACAACGCTCGTGTGAACTATGCATTAATTATATTAGTCCTTTTCAGTGCTATGAACAAAACAATGGGAATCAAAATACAGACTATATGAATGCACGAAGAGAGCTTCCAAAGACTAATAGAACATATTACAATTATACAACGAGTGAGTATATAAAAAAAGCTGCTCGTGAAAGAAGTGCTAACCGAACACGAAGGAACGGAATTTGCCAGGTAGTACTTTTTCTAATACCCGGCCGTTAAGCTTTTCTAGGAAAGTGGTTTCGTCATATTAAGGCCCTGCCTTGAAAATTAATTGAAGTTTGATGGCCGTGGCTTATTTCCCCCGCACTGTCAAAACTTCTGTGGTCGGACGCCACGTCGCTGCTTATAGCTGAACAAGTGGTCAAAAGTTGAACTAACGAAATCACTGACCGGAATTGAAAAACGTTACTTACCTAGCATTGGCTTTGACTAAGCATTATTCTTGTCACTGTCGCACAACTGTGTAACTAAAAGTGCAAGGTAAAGACGGAAACATATCTAAGAAAAATGTGCGCGCTAAGTAACGTTAATTTATTCTGGTCCATGAAATTTTTGCACAGCGAACAATGGAGTGGACAAATAATATAAATAGAACTGTGCTCTATTTTATTGCTAAGGTAATAATGTCCCTTTTATATGTGAATAAACGATTTTTATTCCTTTATTACATGTTGTAATAAATATGCGCCTTCTATAATTTGTATTCGACCTTATTAATATGGTCTATGATTTATAAGAAAAACTCTCTCTCTACTCTGTTGTCATTACTAGAAGAACATTATTGTATTTTGTTTAAAATAAAGATTTGCTTACTTATTAAATAAGCATTATATTTTCAACTAATTCTATCAGGTTATGGGCCCAGTAAGCCCGATAAATAATATCAGTGCAAAAAGTTCACAAAATAAAAGTGAAAAACAGTTTTGTAGAAAACCTAACCTACAAAGGTAACGTGTCAGTTTTTCAGAACAAAAAAATTTGAATTGTACTTATTTCAAAATTAACATGTCTTCAAGCAATCAACTGGCATTAATTGAGAAATTAACCGGCCGTGATAACTATGCTACATGGCGTTTTGCTGTTAAAACGTATTTACAGCATGAAGAGTTGTGGGATTGCGTGGAATGTGAAAATTCAAGTACAATTGACAAAAAGCGTGACACTAAGACCAGAACGAAGATAATACTTCTTGTCGATCCTATAAACTATGTTCATATACAAGAATCAAGCACTGCGAAAGAAGTCTGGGAAAATTTATCTCGTGCTTTCGATGATTCCGGGCTCACACGCCGAGTTGGCCTGCTGCGAGATTTATGCAATACTACACTAGCTGAATGTCAAAATGTAGAGGAGTATGTCAGTAAAATAATGACAACAGCACATAAATTAAGGAACATTGGCTTCAATGTAGATGATGAGTGGCTAGGCACACTTTTGATATCCGGCCTGCCAGAAAATTACAAGCCAATGATAATAGCCATTGAGAGTTCAGGTATGAAGATTTCCTCCGACTCAGTGAAATCAAAAATATTACAAGATGTCAAACAAACTGAAAGTGATTCATCAGCTTTTGCTACAAGCCAGAAGTTTCACAGTAAAAATAAAAGATTTTCTAAGGGCCCCCGGTGCTATACTTGCAACAAATATGGTCATAAAAGTCCTGAGTGTAAATCATCAAAACCTAATAAGGATCAGAAGAATACAAGTAAGCAAAACAGTTCGTCTTATGCCGCTGTCTTTATAGCTTCTTCTGAATTCTCCGATGCCTGGTATGTTGATTCTGGTGCTTCTGTACACATGACCAAACAAAATAATTTGCTTAAAGAAGAAACAATTCCACAAATTAAAAGCATTAAAGTTGCAAATAATAAAACACTGCCTGTTCAAAGCTCCGGAAAAATAAGCTTGAGTGTTTATGACGAAAAAGGCCAAGAAAATGAAATATTATTTACAAATGTCTTATTTGTACCTGAACTAGCTACTAACGTGCTGTCAGTAAGTCAAATTATTAATAATGGTGGCCAAGTAAAATTTAATAAGAGTGGCTGTGTTATTCTTAATAGAAAGAATGTCATAGTAGCAACAGCAAGCTTAATAAATAATATGTACCGGCTGAACATGCCTGGTGGCTATGCATGCATATCAGATATTATTGAAGAAGATACTTACCTGTGGCACCAGAGGATGGGACATCTGAATTTTCAGAGCATGAATAAATTAACCGAGAATACTGCAGATTTGAACTTAAGTCAAGTTAAAGAGAATGTTAAGTGTATAACGTGTCAGGAAGGAAAACAAACACGTCTGCCTTTTAAAAGTCAAGGGTCTCGGAGCAAAGATCTACTTGAATTGATACACTCAGACGTCTGCGGACCGATGGAAACTCAGTCTTTGGGTAAAGCCAGATATTTTGTGACATTCCTAGATGATTGCTCAAAGAAAATATTTGTGTATACCATGCACAACAAGTCAGAAGTCCTAGAAAAGTTTAAAGAATTCAAGAACCAAGTTGAGAATCAGTTAAATCGTCGTATTAAAATTCTCAGATCTGACAATGGACTTGAATACGTTAATGAAAAATTTTCAAATTTTCTTAAAGATGCCGGAATAATACATCAAACAACCACACCTTACACACCAGAACAGAATGGTACAGCTGAACGCATGAACAGAACCTTAATAGAACGAGCGAGATGTATGATGTTAAATGCCAACTTATCTAAAACCTATTGGGCTGAAGCAATTCATACAGCTGCTTACATCGTCAACCGCTCTCCGACAAAGTCTCTGTCTTATAAAACCCCAGAAGAAATGTGGACTGGTCAGAAACCTAATATCAGCCACATGCGTACATTTGGTTGTGAGGCAATGGTTCATTTACCAAAAGAAAAGAGAAAGAAGTTAGATTCAAAATCACATAAATTAATTTTTATTGGCTACTGTGAATATTCTAAAGGGTATCGATTCATATTACCTACTTCTAGAAAAGCAATAAAAAGTAGAGATGCAATATTCTTAGAGTCTACAGTTAAAAGAGATTATGTACCGATTGAATTAACTACAAATGAAAACAGTATTAAAATGAAAAATATACAAGAAATTTCAAGTGATGACTCATTTGACACTGTGACTGATAGTAGATCACACTCAGACAGCGAGTACATCCCCGATGAAAGTATAGAATCTTCACCTGAAAGAAACATAACAATAAGAACAAGAAGACAATATTTAAATGCTCAGAAACAAGAAGAAAGTTCTTACTTGTGTTGTGAAGACCAATTATCCGAAAATGAAGTTCCTGATAACTATGAAAAGGCATTAAAGTCTATTGATGCCACAAAATGGATAAAATCGATAAAAGAAGAGTTTGATTCTCATGATAAAAATAATACTTGGACATTAGTTGATAAAACCCCCAATATGCGATTAATTGGATGTAAATGGGTGTTTCGCATCAAAGATGAACCTACAGGTCCACGTTATAAGTCCCGGCTTTGTGCGAAAGGATACTCACAAACCAAAGGTACTGATTACCATGAAACATTTGCTCCAACAGTCAGGTATGATTCCATACGTCTATTACTCTCAGAAGCTGCCCAACACAATCTTCAGATAATTCAGTTAGACATTAAAACAGCTTTTCTATATGGTGAGCTTGAAGAAGACATATACATGACTATACCTGAGAGCTTAACCTGTGATGGTAACAAGGTATGTAAACTCAACAAATCACTCTATGGTTTAAAACAGGCTCCCAGATGCTGGAACTCAAAATTTGATGCTGTTTTAAAGAAGTTTGGGCTAGTCAATAGTAAAGCTGACCAGTGTGTGTATGTTGGTACTATTAATGGAGCCAAATGTTACTTGTGTTTGTATGTTGATGATGGACTAATATTTGCAAAAGATACATCAACTTTAAAGGAGTTAATTAATGACTTACAGACAATATTTGAAGTAAAAACTTGTTCACCTAGAAATTTTGTTGGCATGGAGATACAGAAATGTGACAAGTACATTTTTATACATCAGTCAAACTATATCGGGAAGTTATTAAATAAGTTTAATATGTATAACTGCTTACCCAACAGTATTCCAGTTGATCCACATATAAAGTTGGAAAAAGGATCTGGAGAAACAGAAAAGAATATTCCATATCGGGAGGCAGTTGGATCATTGATGCACCTAGCAACAGTAAGCCGACCTGATATTTCATTCGCCGTAAGCCTGGTGAGTCGATTTTTAAACTCTTACAATGAAACACATTGGAATGCTGTGAAGAAGATTTTCAAGTATTTAAAAGAGACTAAAGATTACGGTCTGTGCTACACACCAATGTCAGAGCCTAATATGGTAGTTGGCTACAGTGATGCAGATTACGCTAACGACCTTAGCACGAGACGTTCAGTCACAGGATATGTTTTTACTAAAAATGGAGCAGCAGTGACTTGGGCTTGTCAAAGACAACAAACAGTGGCCCTGTCAACCACCGAAGCAGAATTCATGGCAGCCTGTGCTACCACCAAAGAAGCTATGTGGGTTAAACAATTGTTATGTGACATCGGTGAATTTAAACAAAAATCTGTGTGCTTGAACTTAGATAATCAAAGTGCTATAAGTGTAATTAAAAATATAAACTTTCACAAACGGTGCAAACATATAGACATTAAAGGAGGATGGCGAGGTTGCATGTACAATGGGACCCACTGTTAGAAGTATCGTTCACTATGGAAACTTATAACTAGTTGTAGAACTATATAAAACTAGCAAAAAAGCAAATGGGCAGTAAGTCGTAGAGGCTGGGAGAAAAAAGATATGCAATGTAAAAGATTATAACCTAAAATTAATCTAATAGTGCTTATTAAATAATACAATATCTTTTTTATGTATTACTAGCTTCTTCCCGCGACTTCGTCCGCGTGAAATTTCACCCCCCCCCCATTCACCCCCTTAGGGGATGAATTTTGAAAAATCCTTTCTTAGTGCACCCCTAGACCTCATAAGGAACGTACGTGCCAAATTTGGAATCTCTAGACCCAGCGGTTTGGGCTGTTCGTTGATATGTCAGTCAGTCAGTTCTCCTTTTATATATATAGATGTAGTTTCAAAAAGGTGATCAAACAGAATAGAAATATTTACCAACACTACCATCGTGTTTCTGCATCTCACTTGCCAAATATAGGTACTTACCTAGGTACTCAAAATAAAAAATACGTCTGGGAGCTAGGAACTAGTGACTTGGTCAAAACGAGATATGAAATGAATACTGTAAGCAGTGTAAGCATAGACTAGACTGATATTAGGATGAAGCTATAATCATTATTGGCTTTTGCCAACAACTAAAAACAACAACTAAGCTGAAAGAAGCGCAAATATCTAGCAGATTATGTAGTTTTAAGGCTCCCATTGGCGCGACGTGTCTTTGCGACTGAGATTCCTTCTAAAGTCGGGTCGCACATTTTGCCAGTTACATGATTGATTGATAAAAGGGGGGTGAGCCAACTGTTACTAACCGAGGACATATTCAGACTTCGGGCTGATACTGAGAATTTCACCTTGCCTGTCTTGGGAATCGAACCCAGGACCCCACGTTCGGCAGTCGTGCTTACGATTACTAGAACAACGAAGCAGTCGAAAACGAAATATAGGTACTAGGAATAAATATCTAGCCATCCTATATAAATCACAAACATAAGGTCTTCTGGAACTCCCTTCATGAAAAGCAATTTAGCAAAAACGCGATTTTATAGACTATTAAGAACTTGGATTTTTAAACAAGAGGTTTGTTGAATAAAACAATACATACTTAGAAAATCTTTTATTTCGTTTGTGATTATAAAATACAGGTTGTGATAAAAATAGGATAAGGGCAGGAAGATTATGATTATAATAAATACTAAGGTATAGGCTGTGCGCTACCTCCTACACTAGATGTGGAACAGGGGCAGAACTTCTGTGAGAGCTATCAAATACTCCATGTGCACGTAAATAGCAAGGCTATGCCCACATATTACATCGTGTTGGTTAACTGAAACAATAAAAGTGAAAAGTTTTAAAAAACAATCACAAAAATAATAAAAATACAGATCTATTGAGTATGCACGTCATTATTAGTCTTATCCATTCAGACACAACATTTCCTGTTTGGAATTGTGTTTCAGACATCTCTGGTTTGAGGACCAGTCTGTTCCTGATTCTCAAAATAGATCTTACGATGGCCAAGTTGCTGTCGGGTGTTATGTTCAGGATCTTCATTTGGGTTATGATTTATCAACTCCCAACAGGAATGACAAATAAAGTCGTCTCCAGTCATCTAAAAATAATTATGACCATGGTTTGAGAGTTATCAAATACACCTAGTTAATGTTATAATCATGTCAGTGGTTCAAAATCAAGAATGTGACCACTTCTTATCATCCTGCGGGTGACGGTTATACGTTTAAGTTCCTTATAATACGAGTGCGAGTCTTGCAATCAAAAGGAAACAAAACCACGCCACGGGATGTTACTGAAGTAAATGAGCTTAAGTACCAATTTATTTATAGGTATTACAATACTTACATCACGCGGATAAACCCATCTCTGAACTCTCTCGACTACCTGCGCACTTTCGTCGGACAAACGATATCTCCGTAATCGGGCAATGCGCAATTGACAATTCACACAACGCATTTTAACGGGTAACTAAGTCCAAACCACTTGCAAATCGGAATCCAAAGGTAAAGCCAAGTCGTCAAGAATCCACAAAATCGCATAGAAAATAATAGATATCCCATGTTAGCCGTTGAAAACAAACAATGGAATGGCACTAGACACTGACAGCCAACTCTAATTGACAGCATAACGTTCCATTCTATGTTATCACAAATAATCGTAATAATTATAATATTGTACATACATTTTTGAATAAAAAATGTAAATCCATTTTTAATATTATCTTTTGTATGTTTTTCTCATAGTTTACGTTTTGTTTAAAAAAAAAAATTGACAAGCGTAAACGTCTACAAGTGTAAGAACGTAAATCACGTACGGTCTAGGTAATGAAAGAGTAGGTTGGAATGTAACATGAAACACGGTGCGTTTAATAACTGCATGATGACTTATTTTTAAGTAAATAAAAATCTATTCTAACTTTTAATTCCCATCACCTAGTGACTCAATATATTTTATATAATCCTCTTACAAACTCTTAATTATAGTAAATATGAACTTGCAAGTGAACGACACTTAGTTAATTTATAAATAATGTGGGTCCAAACTCGCCATCCTCCTTTCATTTTATTAAAGAAAAATATTATGCTAAGATTATTGAGTTAAACTATGTGTGTAGTGAGGAGCAATATGCTGACATTTTTACCAAACCTTTGTGTAAAATAAAATTTAGTTATCTTAGAGATAAAATTGGAATGAAATCTTGTCAAGTAGTCAAGAATACTTAAATACTAAACTTATTGTTTCTATAGTTTCACTTTATGTCTAAAATGTAAAATTAATAACAGGAAGGCATTAATTTAGGGGAAGTGTTGTAATAAATATGCGCCTTCTATAATTTGTATTCGACCTTATTAATATGGTCTATGATTTATAAGAAAAACTCTCTCTCTACTCTGTTGTCATTACTAGAAGAACATTATTGTATTTTGTTTAAAATAAAGATTTGCTTACTTATTAAATAAGCATTATATTTTCAACTAATTCTATCATTTACAAACATATTCATTACATAATAGTTAATATTTTGGTTAAAAAAAACATTTATAAATATAAAAAATAGTGGCCCATCGGCATCAGAAATAGGGTCCAAGCTGCTGGTGATCACGGCCCTACAGAAAAGAACCTCCTTACTATGCGTGCCGTTTCGAGGAATACTGCTTTCTGAATCAAGCCCTTGACCCAGCCGAGAGCAATGAGAGCCTCCTGAAGTGTTGGTTGAGGCTCTCCGCTATTAGGCAATATAGGCTAATATGCAACTGCTATGTTCTCTCCACCACCCTTGATTGACTGGTGGAGAATACCTAAGGCTTTGCATCGACCTTTGTACCCTTAAAGTCGCATAAAGTTTAAATAAATATTATTTTGAGCTCATTTTCAGAATGATCACGGCGGGCCACTTGTCACTTGGGTCGGTACCAGTGAGGTTCTTATTGGTGTTGCTTCGGTATTCCAAATAGATACGGACTATAACTGCATTGGACCTTACTTACATACCAGTACTTCTAGTAATGCAGCCTTCATAGATTGTATTTTAAATGATTGGAGCAAAAAGAAAGAAAGGTGAGAAGTTCTAAAAACAATAGTAGGTACAAGGATCCATGGACTTATTATATCACCTACAACTAATATAATAAGTCCATGCAAGAATATTTTGGTGCTCGAATAATGTTGACAGAGGGCGCTGTTGGCAATCATTTGTGCAATTTGTTTTATGAAATGTCACTTGAAAAGCAAGATGGCGACGTTAGTTTAGATTTTGGCCACGTGCCAAAAAAACTTTGCAGCGCTATAGGTGCGTAATGATCTTGACCTTGAACTTAAGGATAAAGGAAAAAGAAATCGCAAAGCAGAAGGCGTTTTACAAGCACGAGAAATATTGTAGTGGTACGATGGCGAGAGTCAGTTATAGTCCATCAAATTGTGATATTTTTTTATACTATGTGGTCCATACATGGAAATTTTTTGGTTACTTTTTCACGAAAACAAGTTTACAACTTAACTTTAAATGTTACAACCTTCACAACTCCTCACAGTGTTTGATTTCACTCACAAAAATTCCCTACGCTGTTTATCGCATAAATCGATCAAGAAATGCATTTTAAACGCAAGAGTAGAACACCCACGTGTGTATTTCAAATACTGTAGCAAACCCTCTTTTAACCAATGATATAATTATTGCTTTTAACCCACCAACGTCACATATCATTTATAAGAGAGACACTACAACATGCCGCTACTCGACACTAGATGGCGCTGTCGCATTACGTCACTTTTCTGAATCGCGGACTGGACTTCTTTGCGCCGGAAATGGTGACCACATCCTCTACAATTTTTTTTTTAATAATTTATATTTCGTGACTTTCACCTAGAAAAAAGTTTAAATAAATTCTGATCAAGATATTTTTTATTAATTAATATAGTTTGATAAAGGATCTTGAGCCGCATATTTCCCAGTTTTTATTTTTGGGATATCACCACTGGTTACCGTGTTATTAATATTTATTCAATTTTATGTTTTTTCTCCCAAGAAACTCAACGACTTAGTCAGACTTAATCTTTATGGAATAATATACAGTTTTTTAATTAAGAGAAATATTTAGGATTAAATCTGACTAAAATGAAAGGTCAAGTTGAGTGACAACCCTAACACTACATTTTGAAATTCGATAACTCGTAAACGCCGCGATAGTGCAACGTGATATTTTTATCAATGATAGATCATAATAATAATATATATATATATTTTAGATTGTAAAATACTTCTTGTAATTAATAGTAACTAACAGTGTAACTTTATCTCTAAATGATAGATCTAATTAAGAGCAATCTTTCAATGCCGGTCATAACTCACAATTTTATGATTTTTAGGAGAAAAAAAAATTAAAACATAAAACTGAATAAAAAATAATAACACGTTAACCAGTGGTGATATCCCAAAAAAAAAAGCTGGAAAATATGCGCCTGAAGATCGTTTATCAAACTAAATTACTAAATCAATAAAAAATATCTTGATCAGATACGCTTTCAGGATTTATTTAATCTTTTTTCTAGGTGAAAGTCACGAAATATAAATTATAATTGTAAAAAAAAGTATTTGAAATACACAAGTGGGTATTCTACTCTTGCGTTTAAAATGCATTTCTTGATCGCTTTATGTAATAAACAGCATATGATTTTTTTTTGAGTGAAATCAAACACTTGTGCTCCTGTACCGATGCATGCACCAATACACAATGTTTTCCGTGCAGTCGTCGCACTCGTAAACAGTGATTTCACATAAAAACTAAAAATCGTTTCCCAGTCGTAAGATTTGCTTATTTCCTACTTAGTTTGATGTACAGAATACATAGATAACGGCAATGAGATAGGACTTTTTACACCGGTATATATTATATTTTTAGTAGGCGAAGTGCGCTATGCGACAGTCCACCAAACGTGAGGGGTTTTGATATGGTTGAGAATCACATATCCTGGAAAAACCATCCAGCGGGGTAAGTAATATTTGCTAAAGTGTTACTGGATCTGGCGGGATTTTTAGGGTAGTTTTGTCAAATCATGTGCACAGAAAATAACTATACCTCACACGGTAATTAATCAAAACACTTGATAGTAATCTATATCTATCTATCTTCTATACTAATAATAAAGCTGAGAGAGAGAGAGTTTGTTTGTTTGAACGCGCTAATTTCTGGAACTGTCAGTCGGATTTGTAAAATTATTTTTGTATTTGATAGCCTAATTCTTGAGGAAGGTTATAGTCTTATTATCACGCTAGGACTCTCATGAGCCAAGCAAAAATAAAAAAGGTAATAAAGAACAGTAAGCGAAAACGAAATAATAGCGTGGGCAGGTGGACCATCGTTAATACCTAAAAAACCGGCCAAGTGCGAGTTGGACTCGTAAACGAAGGGTTCCGTTCCACAAGGAACAAAAAACGGCAAAAAAATCACGTCTGTTCTATGGGAGCCCCCCTTAAATATTTATTTTATTTTAATGTTATTATTTATTATTAAAGTAAAAATACAACTGAGTATTTTGTGAATATTACAACTGTTGCCATTATTGATATCGAGCAAAAAAGGGAAAAAAATCGCGTTTGTTGTATGGGAGCCCCCCTTAAATATTTATTTAATTTTGTTTTTAGTATTTGCTGTTATAGCGGCAACAGAAATACATAATTTGTGAAAATTTCAACTGTCTAGCTATCGCCGTTCTTGAGATACAGCCTGGTGACAGACAGACGGACGGACAGACAGCGAAGTCTTAGTAATAGGGTCCCGTTTTTACCCTTTGGGTATGGAACCCTAAAAATGGGATTCGAAAATGGGATCCAACGAAAATACACCGATGCGACGGGGTGGGTCGGGGGAATAAGAAATTTCACGCGGAGGAAGTCGCAGGCAGAAGCTAGCAAGTAATATAATTATTATATGGTCGCAAAGGCGGTCATTGATACCTTATTATTTACCGATTTTAGCATTCTTCATTTCAAAACCAGAAATGAAGCGTTCATCCTGATACCTTTAGTTGTTGTCAACAACCAACCGATACATAGTTAGTTTATCGTTCGGATTCCTGGGAAGCGGTATTAGAGTAATAGCGTTTTTGCACTACAAGGAATTTTACTGTCCGGCAGTCCGAACTTTTACGGTCCCATATGGCTCGCCATAAATGTATTGTATTGTTATGTGTGTGTTTTGTGTGTGGTTTCCTTGTATAACATTTTAAGACCTAATATAACTTGGCATACTTTTGTTTCTCCTAATTATATTTTCGCATAACATTATTTACGCATAATTTCTCTAATCATAATAATGATTAAGCTTAACATTCTAAAGTATAAATTTAGCATGCTCGTTTTATTTCTAATGACGTCAGGTTGACGGAGCCTAATATAACCAAACCGAACCTCGGGGAGCCCCTGACGTCATTTAGTATTATGCGAATTAAAATTATGCCAAAATAAATTAGCCTTCAAGATAATTATGCCAACATAAACTGTATGCCAAAAAAATATGGCAAAGTATTATTACGGGGTCCATATTGGCTCACCTAAAGTTCTTTACCCGAAATTGTTCTTCCTAATCATTTGTAATCCGAATGATCACTCTTCATAAAATTTTTCATGCTAAAGTTTTCATTCATACTATTTGTAGTGCTACCGGCGATGTTCATAACACTCATGTTTCCGAAAATTGTAATTAATAATATCATTAATGCAAATATATTTAAACTCCTACTGTTTTTTATCATAACTCTTTTATCCCTAAACATAATTACCATAATATTTTCACTCATACTCAGAAAGAAACATTTACCAAGTGTAATAAAAAATATATGTGGATAGAAAGGTCATTTTATTTTTGGTTATTGTTGTTACATACTTATTACTATAACTATATCTGAGATAATTATGTCTAAAAAACCAACTGTTTAGAATGATAAAGGTCGTTTCACTGATTTTTGTCTTAAATGAATGAAATTCATAAAACACGACTCATTTACGGTTATGTTTATGGCCTGGGAATTTATACCGCAGTTTTAACCGTACCTAAACCAATAACTATAGGACCGATTCGGTTCTGGCACTTCGCCGGCCGCTGCCGCGGCACGCTCGCTTCGCTCGCTCGGCTCGTGCGTTGTGGTCACAGTTCTAACCTAACCTAAACCAATAATTATAAATAGGACAGATTCGTTTCTGGAACTTGACTGAGTGACTGGAGCGGGACTGGCTTCGCTCGCTCGGCTCGTGCGTTATGGTCGCAGTTCTAACTTAACTTAAACCAATGATTATAAATAGTACCGTGATATAAGGGTAAAGTGTTATTGTTTAAAAATATATTCCTAAATATATAATACTGATTATTATGAATAAAAAGAAATCTAAACAAAAAAGATATGACTTTGAATAATAGTGTAAAAGATGGTTATGTTGAGAAAATGTAGGAAAACAAATAAAAGTATAATAGATGTTTATTGCTACTGACATTATGAAGTTGAATGCTTCGGAATTATGAACATTAGAGACAGAGTAGTTAGGAATTGTGATTGTTAGGATGAAAAATGTTAGGAAGAACATTTTCGGATTTCCAATTATCGGAGTTGAAAATTTAGGTGAACTTTGGCGCACCCATTATTACGACAAAACAAATTATACCAAAATAGTTATGCCAAAGTATATTAGGAAAAAGAACATTATACGAAAAGAAGGGATCCCAATGTATATACTAGTTTGTGTACTTCTTTAAAAAATTGGACTGCCGTACAGTAAAATTCCATGTAGTGCACCAACGCCCTAAAACTTTGTTTTCCTAAGAAAGCGGACAACGGTCACACAATAACGGCTCTGCAAATACAGAGCGTTTTATTGACACCTTAATGTCAAAGACTGGTGAAAATGACAGATATTCATGACGGCCGTTATAATATAAAGGAAACGTTTTCCTAGGTAACCCAAACATTAAGGTAACAGCCATAGTATTGATACATTAATTGTCATCAACTATAATAAAAATTAAGTTTTATTTTTCAGTCCTGCAGAAAATGAACTGCTTGAAGCATAGTTTGGATCATATTGACGAAACTCAAGGGTGATAGTGTCTTGGATTGCAATTAGCACCAAGCTCTGTACACGTATCGATTATAAGTGAAAATATAAGCGCAACAGATCTGTATACGTTTATTGTTAAAATACATTTTATAATTGCTATTTATAAGTTCTGCCTATGTGCGGCGTAAAATATAATTATTAAAACCTTTTTCTCTTACTTTTGTTCAGACTTTTTACATCTGCCTATCATTTCTTCACTGCCCTTGGTTGTCTTTTTTAGTCGCATAAAGACAAATAAATAAAATCATAATTAATTATTAGACAAAGTTTTGTTTGCAGTTTCAAAAGAGAATGATACATTGCCAGCAGTTAGCATCCGCTAAAACATCTGAAAATATGTCCTTTTTAATTCAGCGCAACGACTGTGTGGCGTCACCTACACCGCCACACGCGAACTACGCATCATACATTTGTACTGACGTCACGCAAAATCCTATATCGCGCAATCATAGTTTACCGCGCAACTAGAATAACGCCCCGAAATCAATCTTTGGGCATTTGCCCACCAGACACACCATCCGTCTGGTCGGAGGATCCTCCCTTTTCTATGGAGGATCAGTGAACTTTACCCCGTTCCTCATACCTTTACGCCTTATTCCAGAAAAAATCGCATCTGTAACAATTAATTTAGCACGTGATTTAAGGGGGTCTTAATCCCTCCTGCGTAGAAATTTTTCGTCAGATTCAATGTTCGAAAGAGTAAAAGTTTCGGTTCAGAATCATGTACTGAATCCATCCATGATAACAGGTTGCACGTCGATGTCCCTGTATTGTGTTGTGTGTTATTTAAATTATTTTCAGCATCACGAAACACCATTGTAGGTATAAGTATCTCGTTAGTATTAAAAAACAGCATTCACCACAATCAAGAAACACAAATACAATAAAAATATTATTCATTTGCCATTTCAATACGCAGTTATAGACCGTCAAATTAAAAATTCTAGAGTTGACAATGTTTTATGATCAAGGGTAGATTTAAAAATGGTTATAACAAAGTTTGATCTTTTGTTATTAATAACAATATTTCGCGGTAAGTTAGTGACATTATAATAAAAAAGTTGTAGTAAAATGAAGGATAAAACAAAGTGGTTTAAAACGATTGTATAGTTTAAAATAATTGTGACAAAGGCCTTTTTATTTGTGGATTGGGAAGCACTAAAGTGCCATACTTACAGTTTTTTTTTGTAGGATTCGTTAGTGCATTAAGTAAATTTACTGCCGCACTCACAGACGTCACTTAAAAACGATCAATCATTAGCTTTAATTGATATGTTGGAACGCGGTCAATTAAAATGATTAATTAAGTATTATTCATTTTGTTCACATGGCCTAAGATACTCGTATACTGGCCAATTAAAAATAATGATAGATTTTTTTAAGTGACGTGTCTGAGTGCTGTAGTTAGTATGATATAAATAAAGTGAGTTAATTTAATTTTAGTGTCTCATTGCGAAAGAAGAATAGTAGGCGGCGAACAAGTAACTTCAGAAAAATCGTACGTGGTAAGTGTCAGTCTTCCTTTTTATCATCGAACCTAACGAAATTACAAAGGTGTAACTGGTCCCTGGTCCCAGTTTCGAAGTGGGACGAGTTGACCCCTAACGAAATTAGAAAGGGGCAACTGGTCCCTGGTCCCAGTTTTGATGTGGACGAGTTGCCCCCTAACCCAATTGGATGGGTACGGTTAAAAACGCGGGGCGCTGTTGGTAAATGATAAATGATGGTAAACATTATCACTAATCATCTGCAATAATTTCTCCTTGACTCCCCAACAAAAAAGTAGCATTAAAAAAAAATATACGCGTCGAATTGATAACCTCCTCCGTTTTTTCGTCGGTTAATAAATACATTATTTTTTATGACTGCAGGTGTACTTAGTAAAAGCAACAATATCAGACAGAACGTACGACTCTTGGCTGTGTGGTGGTGCCTTAGTCTCCAGAGAGTTTATCATCACATCTGCAGCTTGTGTTGAAGACGTGCGCTATATGTACGCGATCGCAGGTTACAGGAGATACGTCAGGGATAAAAGCCTAGAAAATGATGACTGTACCAAACAAATGAAAAAAAAAATTGTGTATACATGTGTTCCGGTCTGTAAGTATATAGTAATTAATAGTACTATAGAGGTATGAGGAACAGGGTGTAACGTTCACTCATCCTCCATATAAAAGGGAGGATCTTCCGACCCATACGGGTGTTGTGTCTGGTGGGCAACTGCCCGACGATTGATGTCGGGACGTTGTATATAATGCTAGTTGCGCGGTAAAACCTGCATGTGCGATGCAGGATTTTGCGTGACGTCAGTATGATGCGTAGTTCGTATATGGCGGTGTAGATGCCGCTACAGTACCTACGCAAGTAAGCGGCCGTTCATAATTTTGGCTTTTTAAAGCGTCTGTGCTAGTCCTACCTGTGTTGCAGTTTTTATTGGATGACAAATAAACTGACGGCCCACCTACCGGTCTATTCTGTAAAATCTCACCGTGAAAACTTACGTGAAGTGAGCAGCCGCTGTCAATAGCGTCAATCTCAAGCATGAGGCAGAATGACAGTTCACTTCACCTAAGTTTTTACGGCTGACGTTAAGTGATCACCGCCGCCTATGGACAGCAATACCATAGGCGTTGCAGGTGTACTTAGATTAGACAAAAACTTTTCGTTGTCATCTCATCCAAAAAAAGCTAAAATGTGTGTATGCTTGCCACAGCAACGGTGTTTGGCCGCAGACAAAGATCAGGTTGTATTCTGTTGTATTCTCATTTACCCCGGACGGGCTCCTTCACAAAGAGCCTACTACTACTACTCAAATGGTCAGATTCTCCGAACGCGAGGGTTGCCCACACAACATTTTTCTATGGGACTAACACCGTAAACGCGAAAAAAATATGAGCTGCCCCATACATTTGGGAGTTGAGTTTATATAAATACATACAATTGAAGTTTTAAATGGGAAGAAGTTATTCAGTTTGATGGTATTTAAATATGACCACACATTTCTAGCACACGCTGTACTATAGGGTACTATACTAATTCTATTTTACAGCCTACGAATTCAACTTTGATAAAATAGAAAAGTGGGCGTACATAGATATAGCATTGGTCAAAGTAGAATCGCCGTACGATTTTGATGACGCTAGATTTCAATTAATATGCTCGTACGTACCAAGTATAATACCTATAAACTATGACCTTAAACGTCAGGCAAACAATGTGGATGCTATGGTATTAGGATGGGGACATACGGAATACTGGCGACAGGTAATATATTTTTTCTCTCTAATTTACTAATGTTGGTTTGGTAATATATTATAGTCCTCCAGAACGGATTTTGGCCATGGCCGCCAATCTCAACGGAGACTAGCTTTTAGCGTGGGAAATATTATAGTGCATAAGCTAGTGTGTGCGCATACACTAGCTTAGCTGTGTCTCCCCCCACCCCCTATATACGCCCATGCGTATATAGGGGGTGGGGGGAGGGGTGTGAGGCGTGCCCACCCCAGAATGGTCTGATGCCCACCCCAAGATATTTGGGGACCTATTCGAAATTCTAAGCTGGACACTTACATAATATAACTTCACACAAAAGCATTCAAATAAATAATACTACCACCAAGACCTACACACACTAATTATTACCTACATAATACATTCCACTTAGTTACTTTTGAAATCACAAAAATAATTTAATCTAATAATACGCAAAGTAATAAGGTAGCTTTGTCCTGCAGTGAGACAACACAGGCTTATAATAATAATAAAAATAAACTAGAGTAGGTACATTTCGCGCCACACACAATGCAAAGTGGCAAGCAGGTGACTGGAAAGCATTTTGTGGATAATTATGAGGGTATTCTCCAAATTGATGAAACTCTTTTAGGAGCAGAATGTGCTAAAACGTGCTAAAAGAAAAGGATCGGTCGTGGGATCGGCCGCACTTGGGGATGGGGCCCGATAGGCATGGCGGGCTGATACCAGTGGGCGAATGTACAAGTATCTCCCGGGCCCCCGACTTATGGTAGTAGAAGGAACAGTGGGGTTTTAGTCGGTAGGAGTCCGACATAACCCTCCGTTCTTCCCAGACGGAGGGTATCCATGAGGATTCCCTAAAGACAAAAAAAAAGGTTTTGGGTCCACGCTCCCCCTGGAAAGAAGCCCTAGATATGCCAATGGACACAGGTGATAGGACGGCAATCCGATACGACCGGAGAAAGATCAGGCGCAGGACCAACAGCTTAACGTGCTTTCCGAGGCACGGGGGTATCACACCGCCAACTTCCAAACTCCGCTGTTATAAAAAAATTCCCAATAACACTTCCTCGCCTTGGGAAACGAACCCAAGACCCCACGCTCAGCAGTCACGCTTGCGACCACGAGACCAACGGGGCAGTTGGTAACGGGGGTGTTGGTAATAAATCAGAGTATGAATGTAGTTGGAAGTATACGGGAAGACCAAAGAAACTTTGGATGGACTGTGTGAAATGTGATTACGACGGTTAAAAAAGGGGGTGTCTACTGAGATGATAGCTAGAGAAGTATTGAATGAAATGACATGCTGTGCCCAAAATAAATTAGTATAAGGGCAGTAGAATCTTGATGATCGATGACTCATATCCAGTTGTAGCTGAAAATCGACGAAAAATAGGTTACGCTCATGTGTGGCCGTTTTGGACTAAGCCTTTGTTTTTATTGTCATTATTTTTTCTAACTTCATTTTACCACCATCTATTCACCATATTTATTTTTAGCATGGGGATCTCGAAAATTACAACCAGGATTACTTACGCTTTGGTGCTACAACGTTATTTGATAAAAATAAGTGTCAGCAAGAATATTCATATTATGCGGACTTGACAAAAGTTATAGAGAAATATATGATATGTTCTATGCAACCTGGCCACTTAAATGACCACGGGGTGCCATATTCGATGAAACAAAAGCCCGTTAGTGCTAGATGTATCACTGAGAAAGAGAAGTCAATGGGTTATCCAGGTGTACCCGTAAGTAATCTGTATCTAAACTAAGCAATGTCGCTTTTTGTGTCTGTCTGTGAGATCGCGATGTCCTTCTAAAAATGTTTTGTAACGAAATCAAATCTCTGTTTAGTGTAAAGTTGAAATTACATCAGAACAACCAGAACAAGCACTAATGAACCACCTGGTGCACGAACACGATGGAGATAAAACACGTAAACGTATGAGCTTCGACGAAAAAAGCAATAACATAACAAACATCAATGTAAATGGAACAGGTTTTGTGAAAGGAACTGATAATGATAACGGAACTGTTATTATGAATGGAACTGATATTGTGAACGGAAGTGTTATTGCGAGTGGAACTGATATTGTGCACGGGACTGATAATGAAAACGAAACTGATATTGCTAACGAAACTGCTATTGTGAACGGAACTGATATTGCTAAAGGAACTAATATTGTTAATGAAACTAAATCTTTTGATGAAACTGATTTCATTTATAAACCTGGTTTTGGAAAAATTAGTGGTTACTTTAACAGAAGTTTCACTCGAAGAACCGGAATTTGTCAAGTAAGATCTTCATAAGATTTTGTCTAAATTAGATTAAGGGATACTAAGCCGGTTTCTGTAAATCCATTGAATTTAATTAGCGAAATCTCGTAATTTTAAGAAAGTTCACTGTCTGATCTCAGTCTCAATCTGTCAAAAATACCTTTAATTTCCCTACATTTTTGACAAGTTTTTGACATTGATTGTAACTGAGATGAGATTGCGATTACATTTTTAACGTTTTTATTACGGGAATTGGCCTTTTGTTGTTAAATACCATGCCAAGTAATTTAATTGCCTGTAGATATTTGTAAAATTGATCACAGCACTTAACAAGAGATTTGGCAGCGTGTTCATTACTTTTTGTTGATCAGCCTGTCAGACCAAGTAAAATTATCTAGAATCAATAAAGCACATTCGCTATTTGACATAATTATGTACTTATCGTTTACACTGCTAAAGGATCTTTTAGTCTCAATCAATCTTTTCATTCTCAGAACGACCATGGAGGCCCGCTTGTCACTTGGGTGGGAAAAAGAGAGGTTCTCATTGGTGTAGCTTCAGTTTTCAAAATTACAGCTGACAATAAATGCATTGGACCTTTTTTGTATACCAGTACAGTGTGTAACGGAGCCTTTATAGGTTGTGTATTAGGCGATAGAAAAGCAAATTTTTTAAGAGGGAAAAATACGAGTGTAAGTACTAGGTGAGTCATATAATATTGTGTTTGGTATTGTTTGATACATTGATCCGTACGCCGTCGACAACATGCCATTCGTGTATTTGAGCACCGTACTCAATACACGAGCGATACGTTGTCGACGGCGGGCGTCGACTGGTGTTGACGGCTGCCGTCGGCGAATATGAGCCAGTGCAGTTGCCTATGTTGTCGACGCGTGTCGTTCGTGTGTATGAGCACTTACTCATTATTAGCAGTACCTAATTACTACTATAGACATAAAGCTAACTTGTAAAACTTTTGTTTCACAGACAGGCACTGTTTTGCGACAGTCCTCCTAGCGTAAAGGGATTTGATACAATTGAAAGTTATGTATCGTGGAAGGGCCACCCTGCTGGGTAAGTTCTTTTAAATAAAAAAATAGATGCGATCAAAGACGAAGCATCTGGTATATTTTTTCGAGTTGAAATATTGTAATTTGAGTGAATATAGCAAAATGTTATTGGGAAAATTTTAATTGATGCTGTAAAAACGTATTGACTTTCTAATTGAACCTCTAAAAACTTTTTGGGTTTCTAAGGATGCACGCTTTTTAAAATAAATGAGCGTCTTTTCAACTTTCTGTCCTTTCCACGCAGTTGGCAACTAAGCTAGGGTAATGACCAAAAGGGTTAGGTTAGGTCAAAACTGTGACCGTCTACAATTCAAGTTGGTCGCAGTTAGGCTATTCAGGATTTTTAGCACACTAAAATTGAATTATTTGAGGTTCATAAAAAGAGTTTTTAAATGAATTAATTAATTAAGTATATTAGAGTTTTCATTAATATTTTTAGGAAAAGAATATGGGAATTATTTAGGTTTCGACTAAATACATGCCAAAATAATTTATCTTCAGTTTGGTAATATTCCTATTGGTGTTCAAGCTGCCATAAAATATAAAATAAAGAACATTAGACCGCGAACACTGGGACCGCGTGGCAGATTATAGCCTACTCCCATCTCGAAGAGAGAAAGCCTGTGTCCCAGCAGTGGGAACATTATAGGCTGATTATGCATGATTATGCAAATAGCCCGTAATGTCCCAATTCTGGGCAAGGGCCTCATTTATAATTGTAAATGTTTACTTATTTACAGGCCTGCAGATAATGAAAAGCATATGCGTGGTAGACTAGTACCGAATGTGAAGAGAGACCGGTACGCAACAAATGTAACACAAGATTCAGAAGAAGATGTCAATCCATTAAATGATATAAATACGCAACATAAAATCTTTCCCAATTTTCGACCAAAAAAAGACAAGCAGGAAACAAACGATAGGTTTTCATTAAATATAGGCCTTCCACCAGGAATAAGGCCTCCACCAAGAAAGAGGCGCCCACTAAGAAAAAGACCTTTACCAAGAAATAGACCTCCATCAAAACAGGAGCAACAACCAATCGTTAGGTCTTCACAAGAAATAGAGCCTACTCCAATCGTCGGGTCTCCACAAGAAATGCAGTCTTCACCAATAAACAGTCCGCCACCAGAATTGGCTCCACAACCAATCACAAGCACCACAGTACCTCTACCTGAAATGAAACCGCCACTAATAATAAGACCTCCTTCAATAATAAGACCTCCACCAATAATAAGGCCTCCACTGAAAATATGGTCTTCACCAATAATGAGGCCTCCGCCGGAAATGGGGCTTCCACCCCAAATGGAATCTCCAGTATTTGATGAAATTCTAAATTTTGAAAGTGATGAAGTAATTGTGAAGAAAACCTTCGAAAGTACACCAATCCCTAAAGCCAACCAACCTAGCTTTGATGTTCAGCCAGAGAGAGAGAGCCAGATACAAATACGACCTCAAAGTCCTCTTCGCGGTTAATTAGGCTGCGCACCGTTACCTGACGTTTATATTTGTATAAATTAAATAATTATTTTGTAATAAAAAATAGATACAATTTATATATATATATATTTATTTTTTTAACACGGTATCACGGGGTTTCAGTCCTTTGGAAAGCGTACGAGGGCCCGAAGCCAACCCGCACCGGCCACATGACGGCGACGGCTCTTTAGACAATTTTTAATGGAATCAGGCACTAATCCACGACTATCTGTGTGTGCACCATGCAAGTGCACCCACCGATAACCCTCGGTCGGCGCAGGACTATTGCGGAACATGGAAATAAAATATTTTATTATTATTATATTTCGTTTATTTATTTGCTTATATTTTTATAAATAAACACAAAAAAAACTTTTAAAAAATATAAAAAAATAGTAGTCCGCCGGCATCGGGAGCAGGGTCCAAGCTATCGGTGGTTAGGGTTCTAGAGACAGGAACCTCCTCACAATGCGAGCCGTATCAAGGAGTACTGCCTTCTGAATCAAGCCCGTGATCAAACCGCCTAACGAGAGCCTCGAGAGATGTTGATCGAGGTTTTGGCCATTAGGCCATTGGCCGATACGATAATCGGCACAATGACAGCCTAGCTCACATTCCACATGTCAACAACCTTGTGTGCTAAGTCAATATATTTAATTTGTTCCTCTTTCTCAGCTTTCACGAGGTTCTCGTCATGTGGATTGTCATCCACAATCATTGTGCGGCGCGCTAATCAATCTATCAGGCCTATTGGCGATAATAGTCCGGTCAGCAATGACGGACCGATCCTAGTACGACGTGACATTGTCATTTTCAGAACTGGTTTTTAACATGTTATGTTATTATTTTAATTATTGACACCTAAGCATATAAAATGGCTGTAACACGCAAAATGTATTATGTTAATCTGCTAAACAAGACGCTGTAAATAACAGCAAAATGGAAGCAAATAGTATAATTAGTTCTAGTATAGAAATCTCGTTTATCAGAAAGTCAAGCAATCGTCAAAACTCAATAAAATTACAGAATTTACGCGGTCCGCTAAATTAAAATTACATTTTATAATCTCGTTACAATAATTTCAAGGACAGTTTTTAAAATGTTCGCGATAAAGTCATATATTGTGTGGTTTTTCATTTTTATACATGGTATGTACATCTTTTGAAAGCAAATATCGTTTTTAGAACTTATTCATGTTGATCTCACTATTGTGCGATTGGTAAACAAAGTGAGATTTCTGAGTGTCAAGCATCATAGACAAGATAGAGCTAAGTGATGTTTACTGTTTATCTTCAAAACCTAAAAAGTAAGAGCGCGAGGACTACAAACTACGCCTGCGGGTTTTTTTTACCTATTGTAGTATAGTAATTTTATTCTATGAAGAAGATGCTCACAATTATATACAAAATATTGTAAAACATTTTTAAAAGAGTAATAGTGCAGTTTCTTGCCCATTATTCTATATGAAACTACCATTTGGAAGGGGGTACTAGAATCAAATCAATTTTTTTGTAAATTTTGATTTTCAACAGTGCTTCCTTGTGCATCCTTGTATCTAGGTGACTGGTAATTAGTGACGGATACTTAAACACGTGATTGTACTCATGATAACAAACAACTCTTACTATGGGACCAAACCTGAAATTGCCAAAAAAAATCTGCTGTTTAGTCGTTTATGTTCGCCTAACTAGTCAAAATGTACTGAACAACAGATTTTTTTTTCGCGATTTCAGGTTTGGTCCCATAGTAAAAGTTGTTTGTTATCATAAGTACAATCACGTGTTCAGGTATCGGTCACTAATTACCAGTCACCCTATATATACAATTCAAAGTCCTGACTGACTGATATATCGCTGGCAGAAGCTAGTTTGAAATAAATTATTTGACTTTGACTTAGGTGCAGTCGTAGTTTGTTGAAGCTTTTCTAAAGATTAATTATTATGATTTTAGTATCTAGGTGCGAAAGAAGAATTCAAGACGGTATACAAGCGAAAGCTGAGAAAACCTACGTGGTAAGTTCATGAGAAACATAACGTGCCGCTTATATAACACACGTATACGGTTTCACGTTTTCGTTTTAAGAAAATATTTTTATTTAATTAAACGTTATAATTTATTTGAGAGGGGCTTATGGCTAAGTAATGACAGCCACACGGGTCGATCGATCAGGTTAAGCTACGCTTGCCGCGGTTGGTTCGTGGATGGGTGACCATCTTTACATACCAAGACCTCGCCGTGCCTCGTAAAGCACATTAAGTCGTTGGTCCCGGATGTCATTCGTGGATATTTGACAGTCGTTATGGGTCGTCAGAAGCCCGAAAGTCGGACAACCAGTCTTATCAAGGGGTAGGTATCGTATTACCCAATAACTGGGTTGTGGAGGTAAAATACTTGTATTCAGCTTCCTCCGGTTACACTGGAAGCCCAAACCCAACATTGTTGGGAAAAGGCTAGGCAAATGATGATGACGTTATATTTTATTATTTAATTACAATTTTCTAAAATAGCATTTTGGAACAACCTTTACTTAAAGAACTGTAGCGCAGGGGTCATTTGCCGGGGTCACAGATCATAAGATCGCATCAATTAAATTAAAACGAATAACGTGCAAAGAGTAGGCGAATAGAAAGAAAGAGAGAGATTTAATAAAAAAATATTTATCTATAGAACATTTTATTTTACTTTCGCAAAACTTTCTGAGTGCATTACCACGTATTTATCATTGCACAGAAACATAAATGTAACAAAAAACCTACTTCTAAAGACAAAATAGAAAGGAAAGATTTGTATAATATCTTCTTAAACTCATTTAATCACTCATAGACAACGCACAGCCTAAACCATTGGGACGAGAAACATGTAATTTTGCACAAGAGTTCTTTATATACAGTAAGCACTAGGGAAAGATTTTTGATGACTCCAAACTGGTTTAATAGTTTATATGGAATCTTCATTATAGCCAATTGGAAATTCCATCGGTCATATGGCTTGTTTAAGGAATACATTATGTAACACTAGCTGTTGCCCGCGACTTCGTCTGCGATCCAGGGTGAAAAGCAGCCTATGTCCTCCTCCAGGTCATGGTCTACCCATGTGCTAAATTTCATCCAAATCCATTCAGCTGTTTTAGCGTTATAGCGTAACAAACAAACATACATAAAATCTAATATTTTGTCTTTATAATATTAAAATAATAACAATAATTTGATTAAATATAACTTTGCAGGTGTACTTTGTGAAAGCACCAGTATCAAAAATTGGTTACGACTACTGGTTATGTGGCGGCGCATTAGTCACAAGTCAGTTTGTGGTGACTTCGGCCGCCTGTATCAAAGATGTTGATTAT
This sequence comes from Hydraecia micacea, assembly GCA_914767645.1. NCBI lineage: Eukaryota > Metazoa > Arthropoda > Insecta > Lepidoptera > Noctuidae > Hydraecia > Hydraecia micacea. Next base: position 7,670,439 of record OU611798.1, read on the forward strand.
CTATATGTCATAGCAGGATATAACAAATACGTTACTGACGATAATATCGAGCTTGATCAGTGCACCAGCAAGATGAAAAAGAAAGTGATATACACTTGTTATCCTCAAGGTGAGTACAAAAAGTTATGTGAAAATAATTTCTGGCCAAAATCATACTGCTCAGGGACCGTTCGTTCTTTTCTGCCCTTTTCCATGATTCCCTCGCTTCCCTAATGTTTTCCCAACTTTGACTTGATTAACAGACACATGCGACCTACGCCTGACACTGACGTCACACAAAATCATGTATCGCACAAGCAGAGTTTACCGTGCGCCTTGCATAATTATATACAGCGCAGAGTCCCGACATCAATAGTCGACACGACACCCGTCTGGTCGGAGGATCCTCCCTTTTCTATGGAGGATGAGTGAACTTTATACTCTGTTCCTCATACCTCTATAAAATTACCTTCCTAAAAATAAAACAGTTGTTTTTGTGTACAGACGCCAGCACATCAAGCTACCCCAAACTGACAAATTTTGCCAATCAACTTTGAACCTTATGCTTTAGCGATAAAGTTGAAAATCTATTAAAGAGATTTGACAGATTGTAGTAGGTTGATGTGCTGGCGTCTGTACCTACCTGAAATAACCGTACCGCACCCGTACCCTACAAATTGGAACGCAGCTAGCTGCTTAGTTACAACATTCCTTCCATAAGTTCTACTAATAAACCAGCGCATGTCTGGACGCGTTATTCCAATATCTGTTTATCTATTCATTCTGCCGCGTTGGTCTCGTGGTTGCAAACGCCACTGATGAGCGCGGGGTCCTGGGTTCAATTCCTGGGTCGGGAAAATTGATATTGGGTTATTCCATTAGGAATTTCTCAGTAACAGCAGTTTGGAAGTTGGCGGTGATACCCTCGTGGCTCGGAAAGCACAAGCCGTTGGTCCTGCACCTGATTCTCTCCAGTCATGTCGGATTGCCGTCCCATCAGACTGAGATTGAGGGAAGAGGGCGTGCACCTGTGTCTGCGCACACACTTGTACACTATAATATCTCTCGCGCCGAAGGCTAGTCTCCGTGGAAATTGGCCGCCATGCTCCAAATATTATGGTCTGGAGGACTATATCTATAAATGTCTTACCTACTTTCAGGATACGAACTGAGGTATGAACAACTAGATGTGTGGTCACTAATAGATATAGGTATAGCAAAAGTGGAATCACCGTACGATTTCAATGACCAATCGTATAAGACGTTATGTTCTTACATACCTAGTATGATACCAATTAGTTACGATGCTAAATACCAAGAGCCTGGGATCGATGCTGTTGTATTTGGATGGGGACATCAATTTGAATGGCGAAAGGTAGGATTATAAAAAACTCATTTATAATAATTTATCTCAAATTTGTCGTGTATCACGCCACACTTCATTAATTTGTTATGTTAGTGATTTTGGAGAATCTTCACCTGCTTATATGTACTTTATTTTGTATTTCTATTTATATTTTTAATGTTTTACTTAAGTATGTGGAAATAATTGCAATATTGTTTGTCTTGTAAGTTTATTTTCCTTTTTGTTGGTAATCTTAAGTTTAAAGCCTTTACTTTTATTATTATTATGTGTTATCACCTATTTCTACGATTGCCGGTAAACCTGTATTTGGCGACTGTGTAACTCCGCGGCTATTATTACCTACAGTACTTAAGTTATATTATACATAGAAACTGTTGGTGTACCTACCTTAATAAATAAATAAAATAAAATAAAACGGGAAAGCGGTTTCATCTGAAACACTTTTCCAGATTGGCAATTTCTTACTATGTTATACTTCTTTAGCTGTCAGTAAAATCTAAGATTATCTAAAAAAAAACAATATTCAATGGAGAAAAGCACTGTGATTGTTGTTAGAATCCTGCAAAATATTACACTGACTTAACTAGTTATTCAAATAAAACTATATCTCTTAAGAACATGATAAGCATATTTCACGTTTTCAGCAAGAAGATAAAGCAAATTACAATCAAGAAAAATTAAATTATGCCCCCGTGTTGATAATAGATAAACAGGAGTGCATGAGCCATTATGCAGAATATGGAGCAATGCGTGATGTGATAGAGGGTTATATGATATGTACGTTAGAAGGTGGCACGTTGGATGACTATGGGGAGCGACTGGTGAGACCGGGAGAACATGATCTTCAGTTCAGTAATGGTTGTGCTAAAAGAAAATCATTGGCATTTAATCCAGATGAAGCTATAGAGGTAAGCGATTTGTGGCTGGAGTGACAGCCAGTGACTACATATAATGTTATTTTGCACTGCATTGTCTATGTCACAGCTTTTTAAAGGTATATAAGTCTATATAACTATAAAAAGTCTGTGACAAGTCATGAGTAGTCACGAACTTGCCCACGACTTCGGGTTTTAACATAAATCACACTCACCACTATCAACACCGCCACCACTGTCATCACTATCGACACTATCGTCGAGTGCCATAGATTAATGGCACTCGACGATACTGTCGATAGTGTGTGTGTGTGTGTGTGTGTGTGTGTGTGTGTGTGTGTGTGTGTGTTTCTGTCTGTGAAGTATTTTTTTTAATGGGATCCGTACTTCCACAGATTACCTTTTATACACATACAGAATTTTATTTTGTGCATATAAGTACCTAAATAATAAACTGATTAGTTTAAGATTTATGGTTATATCCCGACAACATTTGCAAAGTTCATTTTAAAAGTATAAATAATCATCATAATCTAAACATTGTTTTTAAGTCGCTAGATCCTTCCCGAAATGAAACGTCATAAAAGCGAAAATTAATATTCTGTACTTTTTTAGGACTGTGAAGAAGATTATGAATATGATGAAACGCGTAGGCAAATAAAAAAAACCAACCTTTCAAGTAATAACTCAATGATTGAAATAAGAAATAAAAATAATGGTAACAAAACAAGAGCTGAACCTAATAACACAACTGTGTCTAATAGAGCTGGTTTGACTAATAGATCAGCATTGGCAAATAGAACTGCTTCAATCAAAAGAATTGCATCGATCAATAGAACTGCTTCGTTTCAGAAAACTTTTATATCAAATAAAACTGTTGTTTTTAATGAAACCGTCAGAGATTCACGAAAGTATGGAATTTGCCAGGTACGTAATGTAATAGACTCACTAGTATATTTGGAATTTATGTATATATAATAGTATTTCACAACTGTTTTCTGTTTAAATTGCTCATCGGTAAAGCGATAGGCAGTTTTAACTGATAAATTGAGACGTTAATTTCTTCCGACGATTGGCTCCGAGACTGGAGCGGGCCGGGGCTGACTTGGAGCGGCTCTTGCCCAATCTAGGGGGTCGAAACGCCTCCTGCCGGAGGCTCTACGCGGGGTCGTGCGGTCCATGGCCCTTTACGGAGCACCGGTGTGGGCGCGTTCATTGAGGCGGCGACCAGCCCCGGCGGTTGAACGCATCCCAGAGGGTCATGGCCGTCCGGCTAGTCCGGGGATACCGCACGGTCTCCGGGGAGGCGGCGAGCCTCCTTGCCGGATTGCCGCCATAGGATGAGGAGGCAAAGTCCTCGTCCACATATGGGAGTGGCGAGAGGAGGCAAAACGCAGGGGCGTAACTCCACTGCCGCGAGAAATCGTGGCACAGCGGACAGAGCTCCAGCGGGATCTCATGGCAACATGGAGAGTGCGACTGTCGCAACCCAGTGTTGAGCACGCCAAAATTGCGGCGATAAGTCCCCTCTATGAGAAGAACTCTGAAGAGGCGCCACGGCATCCTCACCTTCCGCCTAACGCAGGTTCTCACCGGACACAGCTGCTTCAGGAGGTTCCTGTTCCGGATAAGGCGGGAGGAAACGCCCAGGTGTCACCATTGTGTGAATCGCCCGGAGGACACGGTGAAGCATACGGTGGAGGTCGGCCCAGCTTGGGCAGAGCACCGCCGCTCCTTCACGGCGGCGATCGGCGGCGGCGATCTCTTGCGTCCGGCCCTAGTCCAAGCCATGGTACGGAACGAGAGTGCATGGGATGCCGTCGCCTCCTTCTGCGAAGCAGTAATGCTCGCGAAGGAGGAGGCGGAGCGCGTGAGGGAGAGGCAATCTTTGCACCCTCATGCCCCTAGTCGCCGCAGGAGACGCCCTGGGCGTCGGGAATCGATAGCCGATTCCCGGCCACCGTAGGCGCGGGCTTGCGGACGGCGAGCAATTTGCAGCTCGCCCTCCGGTAAGGCCCGGGTCGACGACGTGTTGTGTTTCACGCGCGCCTCAAAGAGGTGTTAGCACTAACTGACGGAGTCCGCTAGGGCCGATGCCTGCCAGGATCGCGGGTTGTTCGAAAGAGATACCGTGGCCCCTGGCACAGGCAACTGAAGGAACACTGGTGGGTTTTAGTCAGTAAAAGTCTGAAACGCCCTCTCACTCCGCCCAGAGCGGGAGAAGTTATTTGATAATATCCCACACAAAAAAAAGACGTTAATTTCTTCAATGTATGTTCTTTCATTTGTACTAAAACCCCTATTTCTCATTCGAAACGTGGCTTAACAATAGCCTTGGTATGAACCACGACCTAAATGTATTAAAGCAAGGGGACTATGATTGAAACCGAGTCCTATCTATTTTATTTTATTTATTTTACTATTTATGTACACACATATATAAACAGACAAGAAAGAACAGAACAGAAAAATAGGTACAAAGGTGATGCTTATTTCATAAGAAATCTCTTCCAGCATACCTGCGATAGGACAAGAAATAAAGAGATGTAGACAGCGTGTAAAAGAGTAAAGGAGACAAAAAAAAATACATAAAAACTAAAAACAATTCACTAAATAAAACTACACAAATAATATGAGAATATACTTACATACATACAAATAAACATACATACTTCTAAAATACATAATATATAAAGTAATCAAAATAATAAATACATACACAACTATGATAAAGTGGAAAGATAGTGTTCTTTTACTCCTCTTTTAAAAGCTGCAACAGTTTGGCAGTCCCTAATTGCAGGCGGTAGAGAATTCCACAGCCGCACCGCGTGTACTGTGAAGGAGTAGGAGTAGAAGTCAGTGGAATGGGGAGGGGACTTGAGAAGGTTTTTAAGATGTGACCTGCAAGGCGCATCTGAAGGACGGGCGTAGGAAAAACGCTCCCGTAGATAGGATGGTGTTTTGGGATTGTGAAGGAGATTGAATAGCAGACACAATATCCGAGAGTTCCTGCGAAGTCGAATGGGGAGCCACTTGAGTATCTTGCGAAAGTTCGAGACGTGATCTCTCTATCTTATATACTCAGGTTTCTATGTTAACTTCTACAGAACGACCACGGAGGACCACTAGTCACTTGGGTGGGAGCTCACGAGATTCTTATTGGAGTGGCTTCTGTGTTTAAAGTGTCGGAGACTTATAAATGCACGGGACCCTTTTTATATACCAGCACGCAGTGTAACGGTGCGTTTCTGGATTGTATATTGTCGAAAGCAAAATTTAACTTTCGAAGGTCATCAGACGCTGGAATTGTTTTTAATAACAGTAGGTGAGTTGATTATTTTGTAGATTATCTTTTTTCTCCAAAGTGCGCTTTTATAATTTACGTCACGTGATCGTGGACGTTGACGTTTACGATTTTACCGTTTGCATTAATATCCACTATTGATTACTTTTTTTAAATTTACATTCAGTGGACATTAGGCGCCAATTGAGCAGGGTTTCTAAAAGTATGGTGTGCTACGATACCGTCATGTTATAACGTGGACGTGTATGTTATAACATTAACGTGGACAAGCGTCTTTATGTATTTCCATATGTTTTAGTTCCCTAAGTTATTATGATGCCAAGAACGTCCACGATAACGTGTCGTGTAGAATTATAAAAGCGCATAATAAATGTAAAACACGTCGGTAAATGCCACAGTAAACGCTATACACTTTTTGTCAGCACTAGAATAACGAGGTAGTTAACTACTAACGATATTCATCAAATAATTTCATTTTTTTCTAAACAGACGGTCGTTCTGCAGAAAATCTATAGATGATGAACGTCATCCTACGGTTGAGAGACATATATCGTGGTTATATCATCCGGCTGGGTAAGTTTTTTTCGAATTTATTATTTTGTACCTTTTATCAGATTGTCTAAAAAATTAAAGGATGTGATTGAAAATGATTAAATTCAATATAATTACAATTTAAACATAAAAATGGTTAACATGGAATCAAGAGTAAAAATAATAAATTGTTTACATGCAATTACTTGCAGGGCTGCAGATAATGAAAGGCATTTAAACCCCGGAAAAAATGGTCCGGACATAAATGAACAAATACCTGCAATGAATGAAGAAGTTAATGAAAGTGAGAAGAGAGTAAACCTAGCGAATAAGATGAATCCACCAAATAAAAGGTATCCACTAAATGAAAACATTTCAGTAAATGTTAACAATGCACCGAATGAGAGATATACTGCAAATAACAAGCGTACACCAAATGAGAATAATGCTCCAAATATCAATGAGAATGATGCCCTAAATATGAATGAGAATGGTGGTCCAAATATGAATGAGAATGGACTTCCAAATAAAAAGTATGTAGCAAATTACCAGTTAGCACCACCTATGGTAGCAACTAATGAATATAAACCATACAACATACCTGCATTAAACAGTGGACCTGCGTCATACAACGGGCCTGCACCAAACAACAAACCTGCACAGAACAACGAACGTGCGTCAAACAACAAACCTGCACAAAACAACTGGGCTGCATCAAACTACAAATCCGGCCAAATGAACTACAATGCACCGAACAAAAAACCTGCATTAAACTACGGACCTGTACAGAAATACGGACCTGCACAAAAAAACGGGCCTGCACAAAACAACGGGCCTGTACAAAACAACGGGCCAGCACGAAACAACGGGCCTGCACAAAACAACAGTCCTGCACCAAATTACAGGCCCGAACCAAACAACAAGTACCTAAATAGAGAAATAGAGATTACTCAAAATAAAGAAGGAAAGCTACGAATGCGACCGCAATCTCCTATCCATATTTGAAAGCTATCTCTAAACTTTTCTATTATTTTAAAGTCAGCTATTTTCAGTTTTATTTTCACATTTATAAACAGTACCTTGTTAATGTAATTAAATGTCATTTTTGTACCAGAACTGTATGCGTGTATACCTATATATATTTTTTCAAAACCATGTCCTATCCGTGCTACTTTTGTCAAGGTGGTGTCCATTTATTACAAAGTATTACATTTGGTTAACATGATAGGCCCCACTGCCTGAAAAATACTCAAGTTTACAACAGTTAATCTGAAGGCATTTTTCAAAACCAGCACATGTATTTCTACTCTACGGAGAATAGACATAGCTCTTTCTACACAAAGTGAAAATTTATTTCGTCTTTCGTCTTTCGTTTCTACATTTCACATTTACCTAAATACATGGAAGTGTGTCAAGCCAAATTCGGCGACGCGCCCGCGTGTGTTATCTGGCTACTTTTATAAAAAGTAGCCCGAAATCATGAATAAAAATCATAATAGTTTTTCAGGAAATTAAATACCTACATTTAAAGTAAGTTAGTCACATTTCCAGTATAAATGTAAAATATAACAAACCATTATTACAACTGACCAAGTATTCAAATTCATGATTAGTTTATCAGAAAATGAGGGAAAATAATTAAATCAATAAAAGTTTTTCACCCAAGTGCAACTTCATTATTCCGTTTCAGTGTTTCAAGGATACAATTAAGATTAGATACAATTTACTTGGTTGTATACTTCGTTAAAGTTAGATTTTTCAATGGTTACTATAACCTTAGACCTTGTGTTATTTTTAAATATTTTTTATGGTGAGTAGCATTATTAATCATTCAATAAACTCTGCTAGAAAGTAGTAGTTGGCATTACCATCATAATTTAGTAGAAAGTAGTCTACTGTTGGACATAGGCCTGCCTCATGCATCGCGATAACGAGTGATCCTGTATGTACCTCCTGCATTCAGCCAATTCCCGCAACCTTCATCAAGTCACCGGTCCAGCTTGTGATATACCCACTCAAACATTACAATGTATGTTATTATTTCAATACATTGCACTGCCTATTTATTAATAATCAATTGACACTATTCAAATAATATATATGACTATGCTACTTTTGTTAATTTCAGTGTCTTATTGCGCAAGAAGAATAAAAGATGGCTCAGAAGTGTCTACGGATAAAAGTTATATAGTAACAAACCATATATTTATTATTTTCATTTACAATATTCACAAAAACAAATAATATTTAAAAAACTCCTTTAATATATCCCAATAACTTAAAATTATAAACTAAAAAAGACAGCATCGATATATTCCTCCGTATTCTACTGTGAAATCTCATTATGTGTCCAATTCTTAAGCTTGTTTTCTTATACCTTCTATTAAATTTTCAGAGTAATAATAATGCCGATTATTTTTTTAGGTGTATTTAGTTAAAGCACCAAAGTCCGATAAAGTGTATGATGCCTGGGTTTGTGGTGGCGCCATAGTAAATTCTTATTTCATTATCACATCAGCAGCCTGCGTAGATGATGTTGAATATATGTACGCTATAGCAGGATACAATAGATACGTTAGGGATAATGAGCTTGAAAGCAATCAATGTACGAAAACTAAGAAAAAGAAAATTATATACATTTGTGTTCCTCGGAGTAAGTAACAAATTAGAGTAGTTAAGTCTATACGAACTAAACTGCCAATGAATGCATTTAATAAAAAAATGTTTACTGGGGTTTCCCTTCATTTCTCAGTAGCAGCCTGGAGTCTGCATTTGTGCGCGGTTGATAGCAGTAGGCTCACCCTCTATTTACCTATTACAAGAGCCTTGAACAAAGCTGGCGAAATGTGGGTCTTTGAACTATTAAAAATATAAGCACACAACAAAATCTATATCATATTTGCTTGCAGCATACGAATTAGAATATCACAAACTGGATAAATGGTCGCTCATAGACATCGCTTTGGCGAAGGTAGAATCGCCATATGATTTCGCAGACCAATCGTATAAAACGTTGTGTTCGTACATACCAACTTGGATACCTATTAACTACGAAGAAAGATTTCAAGAGCCCGGTACGGACGGCTTGGTACTAGGTTGGGGTCATACAAATAAGTGGAGAGAGGTAAATATAAGTAGTTACCTTATTTGACCCTTCGCAGGCTATGTTATGAACGTATTTATCCTTGTGGTTGGAAATTATAAGCCAGTTGTGCCCAATGTCGGTAACTTTGGGCATAACTAGCTATGTAGTTACATAATTTGCTAAAGTAAGCAAGGAGAAGCTACGAATTAAAACAAACAATACGTAGATTACTACAATACCAGGCTACAATATGCTAGTTGACAGTAAGAAAAATAACTAATGAATGTTGTATTTTGGAATAATTGTGAGGTAAACATATTAAAAAAAAAAACTCAAGTTTGTAAATTATTTTAAATTACTTAATTAATATTTTTGACAAATAATTGCGTTAAAATAAAGCCATTGGTCACGTGATATTTAACGCGAATCTGAGTGCCACGTTATAACTTCCGGACGATGGTTTTAAATTGTATCTAGAAACATACTTTATACATCAGAATTTAGATTATTTTGGATTACTGATAGACGAAAGGAATGATCTCGAAAGGAACAATCAGTGTGTTCCTCTCGCACAATGTGGCTGTGTTCATTATCATTATCAATCTACTAGATTAGTAGTCTTCAGTCATATTAAATTTGGTGTAGGCTTTCAAAATTAGGAAATGGAAATCGTCTACCTACAACTGTCAAAGTAAACATTAATACAAATGATTATTTTTCTGCTTTGATAATATATTTATTATATACATTGTTAATTGAGTCTACCGAATATTTATTTATTATTCACAAAATTGAAATTTTCTCTTAAAATATTTATGCTAGTCTTACAACCAAATACGGATACAATTTAATAACTATACATAAATGTACGTGCAACAGAAACAAACACACAGATTGAGGTGAAATGCTAGCACCATCTAAGCATTTCTAAGTGTACAATATTATAATATACATAATATGTAAGTAATAAATTAAGTTTATTTGCGAGAAACACTGTGAAAGAACTCGCAGATTTCACTGACTAAAGCAATGAAATCACTCGAGCCGCCATGACAAATGCCCCGTTTTGAAAATCAAAATCGTTAGGTATATAAATAAAAAAATTACTTTGTTAATGTTCATAATTCGCTGAAATATTCATATTTTGAGGAAGATAAACCAAAAGAAACATTACTAATTGGTTTCTCAAAAACTGTCAACTAGCCTATTAATATTGGGAATAAAACGTTGAGGGTGACACGTTATAGTGTTTTTTTTTTCTATTGCTGAACGGGCCTGCCCTTGACTTCAATCACTCAGTTGGTCTATTCATTCTTGAGCGTGTGAATACGATCATCGGGGTTTATGAGCTTTTTTATCATTAGCTTACGGGTATACTGTCTTACTGCTGGACAAATGTCTTCACCAAATCTTTCTTTATGAGCTTAGATAAAAAAAAACTTGTGTGAATGGCCTGTCACCGTTTGGAATATGCAGAAAATCCTTAATTTATAACTTATAAATTACTTTTTGATGTGAAACATCTTTAGGCGCCTTGGGAATAAAACCGACTCGTATCAATCCAGCCATGTTTCACATCTGCCGGACGGCTCGTGTCAGCCACATTTTCTTAATGTTTCCAGCCAAGTGATTCAACCAATTATAACGCAAACAGGTTGCGATATGCATCCACTAGAATATTGGACAAGGATAGATGCAAAGCAAACTATGCGAAATTTGAAAATATGGACAAGATTATTGACAAATATATGATATGTACTTTAGAAAAAGGGGAGCTCGATGAAAAAGGGCAAATTGTCTACGTTGGCACACCACCACCCAAACAAGAGGGATGTGATGGAGCACTCAGATTGTTAAGCTATGATAACGAACCTGTGAGTAATTTTTATACATATAATACTTATCCGCTTAAATGAGTGAACTTTTTATTTTGAATTATCGGCAAAACCCTAATTTCTGGTGTATTATTAGAATAAGGGCTGATTTTTCTAACGCCAGACAATTTTCCGAGGTATAATTTTGAATTTTTGACAGTTTTTCCATACAAGATCTGTCAGACGTCAATTTTATTCCATGAATAAAAATTCTCTGTCGATTAAAAAATCAGCCCTTAATTCTGAAAAAATGTTTTTACTTATTGGACAACGACTGGCCAAACTGGTCTTACTATACTCTGTTTATTCATAATATTGGACTAAAAAACCCTCTTAGGAAGATTAGAAATAAACAACATCCAGCAGGTAATCAAGATGAGCTAAAACTCTACTACACAGAAATGTTTCGAAAGATATTGAATATCGTTAAAAGATTTCGCTTTGCTGAGTTATTTTAGGATTAATGTTTTATTAAACATGATATCTAAAAAAAATATTAAAAAATCATTTTAAACTGCATGTCGATTCTGTAAAAATCTCACCGTGAAAACTTGCGTGGAGTGAGCTGTCAGTGTCATCCCACTGATGCTAGGGATTGACCAAGCAAACATTTATAATCATAATCGAGATTTTAATAATATTTTTTATGTTAATTCTATTGAAAATTTTATATAATTTCAAAGCTATTTAAATAAAATAGCAGCACAGAAACTTAATGTTTTTTTTTTTATTTTTTTCCTAGACTGACTAGTCAATATAGCCTGAGGCGTGAGCGCGTCACGCACTAACAGTAAATAAAATCTGTGGTGTCTGGGAGAAACCTGTTAAGTCCAAAAACGTATTTTTTCAGTATTAGACTTTTAAGGTTCAAGTTTATATTAATTTATAAATTGGTAAAGTAGAAAAAGCCAACCACCGCTACGATTCTCCCACTCCTATGATAGTTACACTTGTCAGCAATAGACAAAAATAAAATATGATTTTTTTTAATAACAACATAGTACCAAACTAAAAAATTACGAAAATGGATTCACGTTTAAGACAGCTAGACTAATGAAAATACGCATCGACATTGTTTGTTAGTTTGAGCGATGGTAGATCGAGTCTAGTAAAGACTAACAACGCTAATCTATTCAATTAGAAGAGATAGCCTAGTGTGTCAAGTCACCGAGTGCTAACGGTGTGCCTTGCTGACGCGTGACGGACCATGGTTAGACTTTAACCCCACGTAGTTTGTGTGGCGTGATCACTTCACTAGAACTAGTTACTAGTTAGACTGGAAGCCGACCCCAACATTGTTGGGACGCCTTACAAGTCAAATAAGTAAGAACAAATCTCCAATGTGATAATGACAGTGACTAACGCGCAAGCGCGGCGTGATCATCACTTCACCCGATTCACGACATTAAATGTCATGGGTCGCGTGAAGTGATCACTTCACGCGACCCATGACAATTAATGGCGTGAATAAGGTGAAGTGACCACTTCACGCGACCCATGACATTTAATGGCGTGAATCGGGTGAAGTGATAAGATCACGCCGCGCTTGCGCGTTAGTCACTGTCATTATCACATTGGAGATTTGTTCTTACTTATTTAACTTGTAAGGCGTCCCAACAATGTTGGGGTCGGCTTCCAGTCTAACCGGATGCAGCTGAATACCAGTATTTTACATGGAGCGACTGCCTATCTGACCTCCACAACCCAGTTACTGGGTAATACGATACCCCTTGGTAAGACTGGTTGTCAGACTTTCGGGCTTCTGACTACCCGTAACGACTGTCAAAGATCCACGAATGACAGCCGGGACCAACGGCTTAAGGTGCTTTCCGAGGCACGGAGGGGTCTCAGTATGTAAAGATGGTCACCCATCCTCAGACCAACCGCGGCAAGCGTAGCTTAACCTGATTGATCGATCTGTGCGGCTGTTATTATTTAGCCACAGACCCCTCTACGCGTGCAAATATATTATTGTAAATAGATACCTACTTAGGTAACTCGCCGATGCCACTATTAAAAGAACATTAATCAAATAATATTACAAAATTCAACGGTTCAATCGACACTCGCTCAGCTCGCAATCAGAGTGTCTCCCGTAAAAATAACTAAGACCCGTATTTTTTATGCTAGTAACCCTTAAATGAAGAAGTGGTTGGTGGCAACCCTACGCCGAAGTGATGTTGCTATGGTTACGAGATTCTTGGAAGTGAATTCGTAATTCACTTCCAAGAATCTCGTAACTACATTCCGAATTGCACTGTAATCGTTTACAGCTTGCTTACACTTTGACCCCAATTATTCTGTACGGTATAAATTACCTATTATTCCCCGCATAATCTTACCACGCCGTACGGTTGTCAAGCGTGGTATTTTGACAGTTCAAACCGGTTTCGTTCATTAAATTGTGTCATAGAGAATACGTAAATAGCAGATATGTATTGATTATATAGGTAAGGAATTGATGTGGTTTCGAAGTAAAGAATCATTAAGTGGGTCATATTGAATTAGGGCCCTTTTTCCGAATTAGCGTGAGCGCGATAACCATGTCCCGTAAGTCGACATAGATGACGTCATGGCATGCGCCATCTTCCGATAACGGCGACCATGCCCTAAATTAATAATTATCACCGCGGGCGCTGTCACAAATGAATGACAGCCTGTTGTGCTGTTTTGTTTTGAGTCGCATCATAATATATTGCCTTTAAACTAACGTACGTGGCATTTTTTAAATCGTGCTTCCGCCAGTACAGTCGCCACCTTAACAAAGATGAAGAAATTCGTGGTGTATACACAAATAAATACTATAATTCAACCATCCAACCATTAGTACCTATTCAAGTGAATATAGTTTAGCTGCCATAATAGTGATTTATCTAAATCGGAACGCTAATTACTTATGTGAGCGCTGTGCCGAGCCATAACTCCCGCCGCGCATGCGCGTTAGGTATCAAACTAATTTTTTTTAATATCCAAGTGAGCGCTGTGGGTGATGATGGCTTAATTCGGAACGAGCCAGAATTCACGCGCATGCGCGGCGTGAGACTCACGCCGTGAGTCACGCCGCGCATGCGCGTTAGACGCAAATCATCTAACAGGTCGAGGCTAAAAAACATAAAATTTGGGGACTTCGAACATTCAAACTCCACCACATGGGCAGTGAATAATACATCATTTAATTATGACGAATTCATCCATTGTCCAAGTTAAATAAGTAGTGGTAATGAATTTTTTTGATATCTAATGTCGAAGTTTCGCGCCAATCGTGCGTGTTTACATTTTTACTTTTCACAAATTTCACACACACACATGTAGATAAGATTTAAAATGAGACAAATATTATTGAAAATATTATGAACGACACGAAAATGCCCAAATCTTAACGTAATATTAAAACACAGGTCCAATAACACTTATTGTTCATTACCACTACTCAATTTGTGTTCAAAATCGCCGTCCATTATTGTTTTTTTTTTATCGTAATGAAGTGCGAAAGCGATAATCCTAAACAATTTTTTTTTTATTTCGATTGACTCGGGTAATTAATATGTCGAATATCGGAAATCGATACTCGGAAATTGAAATAAAATTATTTTAAACATTAAAAACAATAAGCATTGTTAATAATAATGACTTATGCTTTTTAATGTAATTTTAATAGTTTTTTGGACATTATATTGAAACTGAGTCAATACCTGAGGACCTTTGACCATAATAGTCATTTATTGAACTTCGCGCCGAATTTTTTCTATATTTGAATATTTATCTTCGGAATGCGCTCGCCGCTTAATTTTTTTTTATTTATTGTACAATTATTTATTTTTGATACTTTCTAATAGTTTGCTACAGAATGCCCAGTATACATTTTTTTAGGTAGGCTTAGCAAAAGATAGGGAATGATGATTATTAATTGTATAAATTGGGTATTCCGCAATCACTTTACATTTCAATATGTTTTGTTAGTTGTATGAGCTTGTTAGTTTTTGTTTCTATTAGTTTACTTGAGTACCTAATAAATTGTTTCTTTTTTGTGGTAGGTTACCAAAGAAATTTAAAAAACTGACCATGTTTATATCGGACCACGCACAGTCGGCACATTGAAAGGTTCCGTAGTTGGGTTGAATATTTACGCATGCAAAATGCACATAATTAATTTGATCAACTGCAAATATGTTTGTATTTCATAAACTCATCATTCATAAGTTCATAACGTACCCATAAATTAAAGTGCCGACCAGAAAAGAAAAGTACTGTTTTCTTATGGGGAATAACATCTTGAGCATTTCTTAGATATTATTACAGCAAAAGTCTGCAATTAACCCCTTGGCTGCTATTTGAGACTGAAAATGCCAAAAATCTTATTTTTATAACAACTGTTTTAAGCATAACTTTTAAAAAATACCAACTTTAAATTGAATATAACATCCCGAACATGTTTTGGCTACCTATGACCAAATGTAAGTAGGTATGTACGCAGTATCAATATACTGCGTAGCAGTGGCGAAGGTACCATACAACTCGATTCCCGCCGGCTTCCCTTCGAAAATTCAGAACATAACCACTCTATAGTCAATTCATCATTGTAATTTTCTTTTGGTATTTTTTTTTGCTCCAGCCTACCTCTGTCATAAATTCACCCTTCGCCACTGCTGCGTAGGTACATACTTACATTTGGTCATAAAAAAGTTAAGCAAATCTCTCAATAGAGATTTGCTCAATAGAGAGTCGTGACGGCCAATGGCATAATAGCCAAGAGCCTCGACCAACACCTGACGAGGCTCTCGTAAGACAGCTGGATCAAGGGCTTTATCTAGAGAGCGGTACTCCTGGACACGGTGAAAACCGATCCGATCTGTTCCTGATACCGGTGGGCAAACAACATTTAAAAATATGAAAATAGTAATTTTCATATTTTTTATGTTTTATTTTCAAGTTTCTACGTTTATAATCTGTAATTTTATGGTAATATAATAAAGAGTATTCTATCCATCTACCTATATTTTATCCATGTTACATTCGTGCGAATTGGAGAAATAATTTTCAACATATCTATTGAAAACCTTTACTAGACAACCTTTAATAATAAATACCAGTGCTACAAAATAGTGTTCCCAGTTTAAAATAAAATAACTGATTATTATTTCCATTTATTTTTGTTTATCTTATTAACCTATAATTTTTTTGTACATGTTAGTTATTAAAATATGTTTTTTTTAAAGTGCGACGACGACCTGACGCGAAGAGATGTTTTGAGGTCAAACCCAAGTAATAATTCCATTATTAACAAAAATGATACCAATATTGAAACGAAAAACAAAACTAAGGATTCCAACATTAATAAAAATTATTTCAATATTGAAACGAAAAACAAAACTAAGGATTCCAATATTAATAAAAATGATTTCAATATTGAAACGAAAAACAAAACTAAGGATTCCAATATTAATAAAAATGATTTCAATATTGAAACGAAAAACAAAACTAAGGATTCCAATATTAATAAAAATGATTTCAATATTGAAACGAAAAACAAAACTCTTGTGAACCAAACAAATGAATCACGCAAGAGTGGAATTTGTCAGGTAAGTAAATCATTTTGGCCAATACCAAATGAGGTGTGCGGTCGATTAGATCAAAATCATGTAATAATTTCCGAACCAAGCCAAAAGTTCTAAGACATGTGACATCAACCAATCCGCACTGGACCCACTTGGTGAATTACAGCATCTTTTATTACCTCCTCTAACGGAGAGGAGACCTGTGTCCTAGCAGTGGGAATTTTATGTTGTAAGTCATCATTCCCTACCCTTATCTCAATCTATTCGGTCGGCACAACATGTATTTTTCTTCCATACTTCTCTATTAGTAGTTATCTCGGTAGTCACCCCCTTTCTAGCCATATCATCTTTCACACGGTCCATTCTTCGTTTCTTTGTTCTTCGCCTACTCTTATAGGCGTCAAATCAAAATATTTGATTTCACATAAACCTACATGGGCACTTATGAAACGTCAGAAGCTAGGTGCACGGTCGCAATTGTTTGAATTGTTGTTTTCTATGGAAAAGAACCGGCAAGAAACTACACGGTTACTCTTTTACAAAATAATTGGATTTTACAATGTTTTCAAATTACAGTAGGTATGGGAGGAGAGCGTAGGCCTGTCAACAAGTACCAGGTACTTGATAAAATATAAAATGAGTCTACAAGGCCTACAAAGTCCTCACATTTACAAAATAAGAATCTACCAAAAGGCTAAATAAAAAATAAAATATAAAAATCTATTAAAACCAAGTGATATGATTGCCATTACAACCACTAATAAAGAGGTGAAAAATTATAAATAATTGTCTGTATATAATGTCAAATAATAAAAAGATTATGTCAAAGAAGTATATAAAAAGAAATAAATATAAATATCCTAATTTGAGAGCAGTTAATAGACATTTACGTAGTTATGCCGTTAATGACCTCATTAACGGCATAAATATGTAAATGTCTATTAATTAGTAATTTCTTCTGCACATGTGGCTTCCCTGGCACCTGCCAGGGAAGCCACATGTGCAGAAAAAATTATTGCCAAACTACCTTGTCTTCAACGTAGTCTTTAATCTTATAATATGCTTTTTTGATGACTCGTTTGATGAGGGTTTTGAACTTTCCATCGCTAAGTTCTGTAACCGGCATTGGCCACTTGTTATAAAAACGGATGCTATTTACAATACATGACTTTCTAGCTTTAGTTTATCTAAATTTAGTTATCACAATTTCATTTTTACTACGTGTATACATATTATGGAAATCGCGTCTTATTTCGAAAAGTCCTAAGTTTTTGCGAACATACAAAATACTTTCTAAAATATAAAGAGAAGGCAGAGTTAGTATATCAATTTCTTTGAATTTGTTTCTAAGAGACTCGCGAGGACCCATTTTATATATTGCGCCGATTGCCTCTTTTGTAAAATGAAAATTGAATCTACCTATCATCGACATTCATACTCAAAAGTTTCCTCGCGACATGTTCTTCATTCCTCCGCATAAGATAACCATACCATGACAACTGATTTCCGAACAGCTTTTCAGCACCGATGCCGCTTTCTGATTTTCTCTTATGTATTAATTTCTTATTCTGATGATGCGCTATGCTATTCTTCATCTTCTTTCGGATTTGCGGTGCCATCTGTCAAGATTTAACAGATAACCTTATAGACCTAGTCGACTGAGCACTGCCGAAGCAAGAAGATCTGCGCATCGCTCAGTTTGCAATAATTTTATAAATAATTAATAATAAATTACAATAATAAACTTTTGTTACGAACCTGTTGGTATATATATTGTATGCAAACCATGTTAAATCCTTGGAATTCATAGCAACATTTTTCATTGGAATAAGCCCATTTTCATGTCTTCAGAACGACCACGGAGGACCACTTGTCACTTGGATAGGTGCCAGAGAGGTTCTCATCGGAATTGCTTCAGTATTCAGAGTGTCAGATGATCTAAGATGCATGGGACCCTATTTATATACGAGCACGCAGTGTAATGGTGCCTTTCTAGATTGTATATTAAGTAATTCAGCTATGCCAAGTGAGAGAAGCAGGTGAGACGTATTAATGATTATATATTCTTGCTTTCTGCTGTTGTTGTAATGTAGAATAAAACAAACTTGAGAAAGGCATTTGTCGAGGAGGAGTAAGTATTTGAACAGCAAAATGAATACCATAATGCAAATATAGTTGTAATAGTGATCTGACCGCGATGCTCTTGAAACTAGCAAGAGTACCTCGATATATGAGTACGATGCACGAACCAAATAATCAGATACCAGCAATAATTATTTATAAAATCCGTATCCATTTTATTTATGAATTCTTTATTGCCGTAAATAGGTTATAGAAAAAATTCAGACCTTGGCTCCAACTAGGTAAGAGGCGAAATTTGGCACACAGATAGTTTATAACCTGGATTAACACACGGGCGAAGCCGCGGAAAAAAACTAGTACCTATTATATCCATACAAAATATTATAAGTGCTAAAGTAACTCTGTATGAGCGGATATCAATGAATGTATCCCGGTAGCACGCTCCCGTGGGACTCCGATCGCCACTTAGGTGAAAGCGCAGGCTTGCTTGGCCGGACTCTATATTATTACCTAGCCTACTAACGCTATCTGGGAGCTGGATTTCTATGTTGTTACTCACATGAGTCATACAATTTTCAAGTTATAAGATTGAGCACAACGAGTTCATTAATAGGGGCTAATTTATGAACGGACTGGATACATACTAATAATTCAATACAACAGACGGGCCATATGCGACAGTCCACCGATCCAAAGGGGCTTTGATACTGTTGAGAGAACCATATCTTGGAGACATCATCCCGCTGGGTAAGTTGATAGTAGACTAATACCGCGACGAAATGACTTAGGTGACTACTCATCCGCAAAATATTTCATCCGCGGATGAAACGTTACCCTTTTAAAATTGTAAGTCGACGAATCATCCGAATAAGTCTGTTTAGAAGTTTGTTTCACTGATATTGACATTTTAATAGTATTGTCTTGCTCACTCATACCGAAAATCGTATCTATTGTTCCCTGCGGGATGCGTGAGCTTACTATTATCAGTATGGACCCATTTTCACGTGATCTAAGTACATTGAGGACAAATCTGACGATGCAAAAGTTAAGTAATTTAGATGTATTGTGTTGTCTAACTAAATGTTCTAGGCGACGATGAGCACTTATCAACTGCTAATGGGCTTTGCTTGATTCCCGCCTAATAAAGTAACAAATAAATAAATAAACAACCTCAATTCTGTCCCCATACACTATATTGCTTGATAGTTGAATAATCCCCTTTTGCACTAATCTCAAGTATGTAAATGTTAAGAGACAACAAATGCAACAAACACTATTCTCATAGCAAATAAAAACATGATATGTCAAGTATTTCATGTCCATTTTCACATCAATAATTGTCTGCTTTGAATTTTATTTTCTATATTATAATACTAATGAATGACGTTATATTATAATATTTCGACATAAGTAATAAATTAACTTTGTGTGCGGGCAACACTGAATGAAAGGTCGATTTGATTAACATGGGGCGCCACAGTCCATTCAAAAATATGTTACCTCTGATTTAGTATCACTGTCAAAATCACAGTAATCTTAATTGTCGTTATAATAAGGTTGCTGTTGGGTTGCTGTTATCGGGAGTAAAGTTGGTAACTGTGAAACGATTGTAATATTCTTAAAAAAGAGAAAACTCTTCGACAATGAGATTTTTTAAATTATTATAGGCCTGCTGAAAATGAAGTTTCGGTCAGTGAAAAAAAGTTCGAAGTCGATAGACTTAGTACGAAGAAAGGACTAGTCGATAGACTCAACATGAAGGCAGGACTATCCAAAGCATTAGAACGGTTCATGAAACTTGGAAAATATTTGGGAAATGAAACGGTTGCAATTCGACCGCAGCGGCCTCTCGAACAATAAAAGAAAAGAAAAATATACTTCTTGTGTGTTACTTTAAGTTGCCAATGTTATCACCTGCACCGTAATTGCGTAACACACTATCGATCGGAATCTGAATCATTTTGAAGCAAATTGCTAATCCATTGCTTCATAAATTCGAAAAATTTGTCTGCTCAACACATAAATAACGCAATGAATGTTGTTGAACTGTCAAAATGAAACCGATTCCGATTGATAATGTGTTACGCAATTGCCCCGCTGTTCAAATTAAATAAGTATATTATTATTATAAGTTGGAATTTTTGTTTCTGATTGTCACTATGCAGAGTTGTGTTTAGTCACCTGCATCCGTTACGGGTTGATTCCACCCGTCATACTGAACAACCTACTCATATCCGATTCCGATTTTAGTTAATTTCATAGTATCAAGTCTTACGGTATTTTACTTTGCTGCAGACAGCGAGTCTACTTTTATTCTGCAGAAAAGAGCAATATAATAATCTCAATCGCGGTTCTTTTTGGCAATTGTTTAAGGATATTAACATCATGTATGTACAGACGTCAGCACATCAAGCTACTGCAATCTGTCTACATCTGTTTAGTAAAACAGGTGAAAGACGTTACAATACTATAAATAGGGACCTATTAGTTCAACCAAGTTACAGAAAGGCTAAGCTCGACTCATCTTTCATGGGGTACTGTTTAAAATGTTAAAAAATAAATGATCTCGTCACATACATGAACTGAATGAGACGAAATTTAAACCCAAGCAAGAATTATAAGTCGGGGATTACATCAGTGATAAAAATGCTTGGCTCTATAGCGGTATCTACAACACCACATGCGAACAACGCGTCATACTGACGTCACGAAATCCTGCATCTCGCAAGCAGAGGTTACCGCGCAACTAGCATAGATACAACGGCCCGACATTAATCATCGGGTAGTTGCCCGCCAGACACAACATCCGTCTGGTCGGAGGATCCTCCCTTTTCTATAGAGTATGAGTGAAGTTTACACCCTGTTCCTCCTACCTCTATAGCTCAATGCTGGTCCTACTCTACAACGACAACTAATTGATTAGCGTTTGAAAGTTACTGTTATAGCTACTGAAAGTTATATATTGAAAACAAAATGCTTGTCCTTTCCTTATAGTGTACCTTTTTAAGCATATGGAATAGGAATTTAACATTTAAGTGAATGTTTTTTTACTATGTTGGCCTAGCATCTCTGAAAAGGAATACACGAAACGATATTTTTTCGATACTTGATTAAAATAAAATACTTTTTTTGCAGAATAGATCGTGGCAGCGCGGTTCGCGGTCCCTCGGTCTTGTAGATTACATTAAAAACCCATAATTTTTAATTAATCATGAAAAATAATAATTAAAACAATAAAAAGATCCATTCAACGAACATTCTAAGAAACTGTACCTAACCAAATTATTATTGTGCTTCGATGGACTGTAACGTGATTACGTTACATTCCATCGAAGTAAAATGATTTGGATTTACAACGATTTAACAATGTATATAAAGTTACAGTTTTTTTTGTTATTTAATATTTTTTATGGTGAGTAACAAGTTCAAGTTCTGGATTGCTAGTGCACTCTTTACATGTTGCTTTCTCAATTTTATTGATACTATTCAAATATTGACTGACATTTATTAAATTTAAACATTTTAAGTGTCTGATTGCGGAAGAAGAATTCAAGGTGGCGAGCAGGTTTATTCTAAGAAAAGTTATATGGTAAGACCCCAATAAATGATTCTAAAACGTAGGCGACAGGGTGGGACATATCTCTTGAACGATGACAAAGGCCCAATGCACTGCGTCTTAATTACCGCGCCTTTTCTCGCTTCGGAGACCGGTGGTGGACCCCAGTGGTAACGGCCTGACTTATAGGTTCAGTGCACCGAACCCAAGCACATTACTTTGTGTGATTAATTTTATAACTTTGAAAGAACAAAACGTGAGAATACCAACATGTGAATTACGGCCTTTCGCTGAGAGGAAACCTGGTCTCAGCAGCAGGACCGTTATAAGCCGATTTACTCGTATGGGAAACTTGTGAACGCCACAAGTTGCTCGCGACACTGTCAACTGTGTGTAAGCTTACATTATTTCTAGGTGTACCTGGTTAAAGCACCAATATCACCCAAACCTTTTGAGCATTGGTTGTGTGGTGGTGCCTTAGTTACTGCTTGGTTCATCATCACGGCACAAGTCTGTGTGAACGATGTTGAGCACATGTACGCTATAGCAGGATACAATACATACGTTCCGGATGAGGAGATTGAAATAAATCAATGTACAAAAGAAAAAAAGAAAAAAGTGGTTTACATTTGTATTCCAGAACGTAAGTAAAGAATCACATAACCCCGCGTTTCCGTTACACAGGTATATTTTTTATACAAATTCAAGACATTTTTTTTTATATTGGTTAATGGTGTGGATCGAGGTGAAACAATGTGTATTGAGCAAAAAGATTTATATTTTAAAACTGTAGGGTTGGACAGCAAAATTTTTAGGTTACAAGCGCGCGCTGTTAGTTTCTCAAAAAAAAAGCATTGCGTCATTGCAAATCAAAATGGCGGTTCGGGACTCAGTCTTTTAATCCACTCTGACCCCGCGCACTCCCTTTTACAATGTTTTATTAAATAATAATTTAAATAGATTTGTAATTTAGTTTTTTGCATCGCTAACAGTTTATTAACAATATAATAATATAATTGTGTGCCATTTTGTTTGATAACTTGTTGTATTTTTGTAGGTAGTGACATAATCCTATTGCTGTAGTAAGTGGAAGTGCTTAGGTGCGGTACGTCTAAGTGCAGTTGAAATCAGTGCTGTGAGTGGAATACCTCGAAATTTTGGGACTTCCGATCTAAAAACTGCGACAAGTAGTTTGGACAGTCCTCTCTTGATATTAACCTAAAATTACCTAAAGAATTCTGAAGAGACCGAAGCAGGTGGAAATCTGAGGGTGCAAGGTCAGGACTGGTGGATGCTGAGTCGCTAACGATGTGTGTTGTCAGGCGTTATCACGATGAAAGACTGTGGTATTTCATCATGATAACGCCAGACCACACATATCTCGCCACAGCACACTCATCAACGGCAATTGATCAACAGAAAGAGTGTGGCCTTTCTGTTGATCAATTCCGGCCGTTTTTCTCAATTTCTTGCTAAGTCTCATCAGCTCTTGGCAGTAGAGATCTGAATCGATGGTTTTGCCCGGCGGTAAAACCTCGTAATGAACGATGCCCTTCCAATCCCATCATACACCCATACACCCAGCATCACCTTATTGCGAGTTAATCCGGGTTTCGCTATATATGTAATCTGTGGAGCTTGACTGCCCTTTGACCATGATCTTTTTTGCACGTTATTGTCGTAGGTGATCCACTTTTCATCAACAGTGATCAATCTTTTCAAAAATGGTTCGGTTTCATTACGTTTCAATAGAGAATCGCAAATGAGTACACGATTCATTAGGTTTTTTTCAGTGAGCTCGTGTGGCAGCCAAATATCTAGGTTTTTTGTATACCCAGACCTTTTCAAATGGGTGAAAACTGTTTTGTGGTCAACCCCTAACTCTTCAGCTATATTGTAACTAATACTATGCCGATTTTGTTCCACTTTTTCAAAAATGGCATCGACTTTTTCCGTAACAGGGCTACCAGAGCGAGCTGCATCTTTGACATAATAACGATGATCATAGACACGTCCGCAATCTGCGTAGATGATGTATGCTAAAGCAGTAGTTACAATAAATACGTTCGGGATGATACGATTGAAAGTAATCAATGTACGAAAGCAAATAAAATGGTATACATTCGTATTCCTCTGAATAAGTAACAAATTAGAGTAGTTAAGTCAGTACGTACTGGAGTCCATTGGGACTCAATCATAGCTGGTGAAACATAGGTGTTTGAATTTAAAAAATATAACCACACACTAAAATGTATACGTATTTGGTTACAGTATATGAAAAAAATATTAAAAAGTGGTCACTCATAGACATGGCTTTGGTGAAGGTAGAATCGCCGTATGATTTCGAAGACCAATCGTATAAAACATTGTGTTCGTACATACCATCTACAATACCTATTAACTACGATCCGAGATATCAAGAGTCAGGTACGAACGGCTTTGTACTAGGTTGGGGACCCACTGATCAGTGGCGACAGGTACCTAATCATTTAAATATAAGTAGTTACCTTTTTTGACCCTTCGCAGGCTATGTTAAGAACGTATTTATCCTTGTGGTTGGATATTATAAGCCAGTTGTGCCCAATGTAGGTAAGATACAAATACAAGTATTTTTTATTTGTTGAACATAGGGTTAGGTACAGATGTTGTAATTATTAAAGAACGCTATGTCTAGCCGTCATGGGCGTACAATTATTATCTTGGTACAAACATGCTGATTAGAGGTTGTGTATAACTAGCTACGTAGTAACATAATTTACTAAAGTAAGCCAGAAGAAGCTATGAATTAAAACAAACAATACGTACACTACAATGACCACAAAATACGAGGGTACAATATGCTAGTTGACAGAAAGAAAAATACCTAATGAATGTTGTATTGTGGAACGGGTTCGTTGTGTCGACGAAGAGGCATATGTTAAATGAGATGATGAGAGTTTTCAACGCAATGATCACAGAGACATTTCTGTGATCATTGCGTTGAAAACTGCCAGTGATCACCGCATGGTAAGTGGTTTATTAAATATAAAGCTGTAATGATCTCAACTGATGAAGTCTATGCTCCGTCCAGCGCCGATCCAAATCTAAAACCCCGAGAGTATCCCGCTCTAACTTCAAACTGCTGGACAAAGGTCTCTCCCAAAGCTTTCTGTATGAGATTAAGCTAATGAAAAAAAAACGTCCTTGTGTGAATGGCCTGTAACCGTTGGAATATGCAGAAAACCCATAATTTATAACTTAATTATTACTTTTCAAAATGTTTCCAGGATGATGATAAAATCAATTATAATCAAAAACTGTTGCGATATGCATCCATTAAAATAATGGACAAAGATGAGTGCATAAAATACTATAAACAATATTCGGATAATATAGATATCAACATTATCAGGAATTATATGATATGTTCTTTCGAGAAAGGTGAGCTTGATGAATATGGGAAAACTAACTTGGTTGACGAACCACCACCCAAACTAAATGGATGTGCAGGAGGACTCAGATTGTTAAGCAACGACAATGTACCTGTAAGTAATTTTTATACATGGAATACTTATCGGATTAAATGGATTAAATTTTTATTTTGAATTATCGACAGTCCCTGATTTCTGGTTACAAAGTCCTTACATTTACAAAATAAGAATACCTGCTGTCTTTTATATATCAGAATGATGGGCCACAAAAGGGATGAATAATGAAAGTCAATTGCATACAGCTGCGATGAGAATGCTATCACCCCACATCCCTTGTGTAGTGTTACATGAACAGATAGAATAAAAAATGAGTACATAAGAGGAAATCCGAAAGTGGATCCTATGACTGAAAAGTTGTGTAGAAATCGGTTGTCATGATATGGGCATGTGATGTGGAGGAATGAAGAAAATGTCGTGAGGAAAGTTTTGAATATGAATTACGATGATATTATATTATCCATTTCATTTATTTTCCTTGTCATCTAATGAATCTTTCGTTCAAGCTATTTAGTTAAATCTATTATTTTTAAAGTGCGACGAGGACCTGACAAGTAAAGAGGTTTTGAGGTCAAACCCAACTAATGATTCCAGCATTAACAAAAATGATTCCAATATTGAAACGAAAAACCAGACATATGAATCACGCAAGGCTGGAATATGTCAGGTAGGTAGAACATTTTGGCCTATACCAAATACGGTGTGCGGTCGATTAGATCAAAATCATTCAATAATCTCCGAACTGAACCAAAAGTTCGAAGACATGTGACTTTCACCAGCTCGCACTGGGCGCATGTGGTGAATTAAATCCCACCTCCTCTTACAGAGAGGAGGCCTGTGTCCTAGCAGTGGGAACATTATGTGCTGATAATGCTTATGCAATTGGATTTGCTGTGACATTTGTCGAAATTCAACTGATAAACTAAGCCTTCCTTACCCTCCTACATCACGGCCGATTTTTACCTCGCCGATTTTTTGCCTCGCCGACTTTTTACCTCGCCGATTGTTTCCCTCGCCAATTTTTTTATCACGCACTAGATTTTCAACTCACTACTCAGCGCCGAGAGTTGAAAATCCAAAAAGGTAATTTTTGACGCGCTTTTTTGATTCTCAATGCTCGGTTCAACACCGACAGTAGAAAATGCAGTACGGGATAAAATATCGTCTCGGGAAAAAATCGCTTGTGGGTACGAGAGCTAAGGGGGTAGAGATCGATTAATTTAAAATTGCACGCCCCTCTACTGCTTGTTGTAAAAAAACTATCAAATGTTTCTAAAAAAATGTGTGCAGTTTTAAATTAAACGACCTCTACAAGATTTTAATCCACTCGACTGCGTACCACCGCAGCAAGAGGCGCTGGGCCAGTTAGATTGCTTATAAAATAAACTTTTAGTACGAACCTTTATATTTGGTATGCAAACCATGTAAAATCATTCGAATTCATATGAAAACTTTACAGTACGTTGGAATAAACGCATTTTAACGTCTTCAGAATGATCACGGAGGACCACTTGTCACTTGGGTCGGTGCTCACGAGGTTCTCATCGGAGTTGCTTTAGTATCGAATACTATGACGTATGATTCAAAATGCAAGGGACCCTATTTATATACGAGCACGCTTTGCAATGGCGTCTTTCTATATTGTATGTTAAATGATTCAGATTTGTCAAATAGGAAAAGGTGAGACAAATTTATATTCATTATATAAAGGTATTCTTGATTTAGACAGGGGCTTGTGGGTACGTAATAACAGCCGCACGGGTCGATCGATCAGGTTAAGCTACGTTTGCCGCGGTTGGTCCGTGGATGGGTTATCATCTTTACATACCAAGATCCCTCCGTGCCTCAGAAAGCACGTTAAGCCGTTGGTCCCGGCTGTCTTTCGAGGATCTTTGACAGTCGTTATGGGGCGTCAGAAGCCCGAAAGTCTGACAACCAGTCTTACCAAGGGGTTTCGTATTACTCAGTAACTATTTGTAGAGGTCATATAGGCAGTCGCTCCATGTAAAATACTGGTACTCAGCTGCACCCGGTTAGACTGGAAGCCGACCCCAACATACCTAGTTGGGAAAAGGCTAGGCAGATGATGATGAATAATATTCTTGATTTGTGTCATTCTAAGGCCGGCTTGCACCACTAATATCTAAATACGGTCATCCGTTGAAAGATGGCGGATATGGAATGATGTTTTAAAGCGTTAAACGCATTTAGTTATTAGTGGTGTAAGTGGGCCTCAGCGAAGAACTATCAAGTTGAGAAAGGCTTTTGTCAAGGAGGCGCAAAGAAATTATGAATGTTGTTGGGGACCTACTAGTTGTGCACGTTACTCCGTCTGCGTGAATGTCCGAAAATATCTCAAAATGAATATCATAATGTAAAATTATGTCTTTGTAATGTAACGTACCTACTAACGCCTTCTGAGCACTGGATTTGATGGGATGTTCAGACACAGTATTAATAGAGTCATAAAATTTTCGAGTTATATGATTGTGCACTACGAGTTCATTAATAGGGGCTAATTTATGAACAGAGTGGATACATACTAATAATTCAATACAACAGCCGATCCATATGCGACGGTCCATCGGTCCAACGGGGCTACGATACAATTGAGAGACACATATCTTGGAAAGATCATCCCGCTGGGTAAGTTGATAGTTAGTGGACTATTAAAAGCACATAGGATATCCCAGATTTGTCTCTGTGATGGTAAAAAAAACCTGCGATGCCTCTGGTATGTATTATAGATAAAAAAATTAAATCGTTAAATTCGCCCGACCGTGTCAAAAGATGGTCATGTTTGTTTCGTTGATATTGGGGTTTAAATAGTATTGTCTCACTCACTCATACTGAAAATCACGTCACGTCAATCGTTGCCTAAGGGTTGTGTGAGCCACCCAATACAGTAACATATAAATAAATAAGCAAGCTCAATTTTGCCCTCTTGATAATTGAATAATCCCCTTTTGCGTAGGTACGTCAAGTTAACTAATGCCATAATTAGATGATGCTTAATGTAAGGAGACATCTAAAGCAACAAAAGCTTATCTCACAGCAACTTAAAACAGATGATTTCTCAAGTATCTTTTGTCCCTATTTACATGATTTTTTTCCTGCCTTGAATATTTATTTTATTCTTTATTTAGAAACGTTGTTATTAAGACTACTGACATATTGTAATATTCCGACAGAAGTAATAAATTAATTTTGTGTGCGGGCAACACTGAATGAAATGCCGGTTTGATTGAGTTTGACATGGGTCCACTACAGTCCTTTCAGTTATTTTACCTCTGGTTTTGCATCTCTGTCAAAATCATAGCGATCTTTATTCTCGTTACTATAAGGGTGCTGTTGAGTTGCTGCCATTGACAAGTCGGTCAAAATCACAGTGATCTTTATTTTCGATAAAATAAGGTTACTGTTTTTTTTTTATTGTAATGGCTCCATCGTTTTATCGATGATTCTGCCAATGAAGTTTACTGTTGGGTCGCTGCTGTCAGAAGTTAAATAACTGTGAAAGGACTTTACCATAGAACCAACTCATCGACAGTGAGATATTTTTTTAATTTTAGGCCTGCTGAAAACGAAGTCTTGTTCAGTGAAGAAAAGTTCCTTGTTAATAGACTCAGCACAAAGGCAGGACTATCCAAAGTATTAGAAGGGATCATAAAACTTGAAAATGAAACGATCGCAATTCGACCGCAGCGGCCTCTCAGAAGAATAAAAGAAACGACAAATTAACTCACTTTTTGTTACTTTTAGTTACCAATGTTAATCACCTGTTCAAATTAAATAAGCTTATTATTATCAGTTGCCATTAATGTCTTTTTAATAAATCTAATTGGTACTGAGTGGGGATTTTTATTTGAAGGGGGTGATTCTACTCGTTATACTAAATGGGAAATTTGTTTTTTTTTTGTAGTTTACTCGTAATTGATTCGTAAAAAAAAAACTAATTCTTTGACAAAGATGTATTTGACAGAGAAGGCATGTGTGTGTCGTTATCATCAGCCATATTTTAATTACTGTGGGTGTACTGTGAGTATGTGTTGGTTATTGCGCAATAGAAAAACATATTATTCAAATCATATTATAATTTCATGAACAAATTAATCACACCAGCGAATCACACACTGTAGGTACACACACAACCAGGAGCACATGTTGTTCGTACGATGTCCAATGTCCAAGAGAGCTCCACATCGTTCTGTCACGCTGTCGTCGACCCCACACGAACTCAGGTTAGACTCTGTCAAACGCCCCCTGATGGCGCTGGCGTTCCGAATAGTCAAACGAATGACTCCGTCGAAGCGTTGTCGTCACAGCGCTTCCGCCTCATTGTCAAGTCAGCTCCGTACTAATGAATTCTCCAACATATTTATTAAATGATCCGTGGACAGTTAAAGCTGCCGTCACTGTACGCAGTTGTTGCTTAGTTCGTCGGAGATCCTGTTTCGTGAAGCGGCCATCAATTGTAGAAAGTGCTTCCTTAGCCTGCCTGCGCTCACCTTGGTCCCCTCCATAGATATCCGTGGTCCCCCCATAGTTTGTGATGTTGGTCCTTGGCGTGTTTCCTTACCAGAGTACGTAAGTACCCGAAGGGGAGTGACGCGATGGGATCAGGTCCCACTGGTGCCATGCTAGATCCCCTTCTGGCAAGTTGGTGGGCTGCATAGTTACCTAGCGAACCGCTGAGTCGTTTGATCCATTGAATGTTCCACCACCACCCACCTGGTTGAGGCGCTTGTAGTAGGTACTCGTATATTAGCCCAGAATCAACTGTGTGACTGTTTAGCGCCTGCGAAACAGCCATGCTGTGTGAGAGTATGCGGACCGAGTGGTCCTTAACCTCCTTGGCCATGATGATCGTAGCGGCAAGAGAAATAACCATGTATTGTGCTTATCAAGTCAGCAACTACGATGAAAAGTGCGTGGCAAATATTTTGATTTTGATAAGTTCATTTTGTTAAAAAGGTAGATTAGTATTAAACTTATTCCTGGTAATGGATATACTCGTAATATAGCTTATCGTTAAATTGCTGAAAGCGGGTAATCTTCAATTTATAGCACTATCATACTAAGTTTTCGAAGAGAATCAGAGGTTTCTTCAGAAAAGACCATGCCCGTACATACTATTATACTCGCTAAACTAAAAGCTCTAAAGCCACCGAAGTCAGCAATTGCGGGGCGGCGCGGGGAGCGGCGCGGCAACACAGACCCGATCTCGAAGCCAGCGGGAAGATCGCGCGGCGCTAGAGCGGCGTAGTGTTGTGTTATGAGAAATGAGTGTCTTTGTTCGCGAAAAAATGTCTAAACAGCGACGACAACAACTTTTTGATACAAATTTTGAAACGTCGGTCGTTAAAAAAGCAAAAACACAACACTACGTCAATGCAGACGCGCGGGCACCACTAGACTAGTGCGCACCGCTCGTACGCCGCTCCTCGCGCCGCGCCGCTGCCTTCGAGGTCAGTTCCATATAAATCTGTGCATTGAAACGCGCTGCTCCCCGCCCCGCCGCCGCCGCCGCCGCCGCCGCCGTGCCGCACCCGCTGACTTCGTGTCTGTAGCCTAAAATGCTTGCCTATGGCATCCAAAAGAGGAGAGCCTAGGCCAAGAGAGCAAATTCTTAATTCACCATCATCATCTTTGCAGCCTATTTCCACCTACTGCTGAAGAACTAGAAGGCCTCCTCCCTTTTGCACCATGCTTCCCAGGTCTATCGAAGTCTAATCCAGCCGATCTGATCCACAAAAATCTTACCGTGAATACATAGGTTGAAATGAGCGTGAAGTAAGCTGTCAATAGTGTCAATTACTAGCACCAGTACAATGACAGCTCACTTCTTTTTACAGAATAGACCGGCTGGTCGTAACCCGCGGTCTTTTATAGATCATAAACACACAAGTTTTGATTAGTTATCAAAAATAATAATTGAAACAATTAAAATAACCATTGAAATAAAATTCCACGATATTGTAACCAAATAATTGTACTTCGATGGACTGTAACATGATTACGTTACATTTCATCGAAGTACAATTATTTGTTTTTACAACGATTTTACAATGAACGCGATAAAGTTTCAGCTTTTGTTCTTATTTAATATTATTTATGGTGAGTAACATTCATACTAGGTTTTCCAGCGTTCTCTTCTTCACAAAATATTTATTTCTTAATTTCATGTGGTATTAAGTTTCTATTTTTATGTCTGTAATTTATATGGTGTACATAATAAAGAGTATTCTATTCTATTGTTCCACAAACCACGGAACATTTAATATCGTGGCCTGCGTGTCCTGTTGTATGCATGTTACAGGAACTGATAGACGCTACTGAACCATCAAACTAGTAGCCAAATTCTGGGTCAACTCAATTTAGATTGCCATAGACACTCTAAGAGGATTCTACGAAGTAGAAAAAAAATCTTTGACCACTGAAATATGCCTCTTATATTTATTTTAGTGTCTGATTGCGTGAGAAGAATACAAGGTGGCGATCAGGTGTATTCTGAGAAAAGTTACATGGTAAGAAACCAATAAATAATTTAGTAAAACGTAGGCGAGATGCACAATCGTCTTGAATGATGAGCAAGGTCGCGCCATCCCTCGCTTCACGCAAAATTGCACCACCACATGGTCACTCGCGCATGTGACGTGTGGTATGATGTGATGAGCAGTGGTGGACCAGTGGTAACGGCCTCGGCTTACAGGTTATTGGAACGATCCCAAGCAGGAACTTTACTTTATGTAATTTATTTCATAACGGTGAAGGTACACAACGTGAGGAAACCGGCATTTGAATTTCGGCCCACTCCCCCTCGCAAAGAGGAGGCCTGTGTCTCAGCAGCGGGACCGTTAAAGATTTATTTATACTTGTGCTATGTTACATAGGAACAGTTACAAAGGTATACAAAGGTACTGTTGCTAGGACCGACAACTGTGACTGACCGTCATATAATTAAACTACACTTCATTACAGGTGTACTTGGTTAAATCACCAAAATCAGTCAAACCATATGACGAATGGTTGTGTGGTGGCGCCTTAGTAACTACTTGGTTCATCATCACGGCGCAAGCCTGTGTGAACGATGTTGAGTACATGTACGCTATAGCAGGATATGATACATACGTTCCGGATGCAGAGATTGAAATAAATCAATGTACAAAAGAAAAGAAAAAAAGAGTGGTTTACTTTTGTATTCCAGAACGTAAGTAAAGAACCAAACCTGCGGCACAGTATAATAAAGTAAGCAGTATTACGTCTCGGCAGTGTCCTTGATAAAATCACGTACGGCCGCTCGGTAGATAAACACATAAAAAATAATGATGTCAGCTTAGCACTTAGCTGATTTTTTTTAGTAAGCGGACTTGATTATTTTTTGACTCATTAGTATGTAGTTGACACTTTTGGAGGCCACTATACAATTTTTTTTTTTAATCCTACTATATTAAAAAAGAAACATTATTTCACTTTAGGTTCCGAAATAAAATCCAACATGTCGGAGCAGCCACGTATAGACATAGCTTTGGCCAAGGTTGAATCGCCGTATGATCTCAATGATATATCATTTAAGATGTTGTGTTCCTACATACCAACTGTGATACCTATTAACTACGAACCAAAGTTTGAAGCACCTGGTACCGATGGCATTGTAATGGGTTGGGGACATACGAGTACTTGGCGACAGGTAATAGTTATCTATACTGATTAATTAACTAGCTGTGCCCGCGACTTCGTTCACGTACATGTCGGAAAACAAATTGGATTTCATGGGTTTTGGTTTTAATATTATTATTGCGCGGAACCCTAATTCTTTTTTTTAAATAAAAGTACACAGAGCCTTAGTTACTCCTTATAACTTCAGCTATCTGCCAGTGAAAGTCCCGTCAAAATCAGTCCAGCCGTTTCGAAGATTAGCCGGAACAAACATATAGCCACAAAATTTAAAAATTATTTCTTTGTTATAAGTACTGCGTACTTTCATATTTTATGCACTTAGTAAAAAACTATTACGTTACAAACAGATACTTCAAATTGTATAGATATTACAAAGTGGTATAATTTGATATTATTATTGAGGTATTTTTTGTATTTGGTTTTTTGTTGATAATTTGTGAGTATCTTCAGAACTACTGATGCGATTCCGAAAATTCTTTAACTAATGGGAAGTTATAGTATTGCCGACTGTCATAGACTATAATTATGTATTTTATGTTAGAATAAGAAACTTCACGTGGACGAAGTCGAGGGCAGAAGCTTTGCCACTCGTGTGTATATACATATAACATATAAATAGTTATTGCGAGATGTGTGACAAAAGGGTACCTCGGTGCACTCTGGCGTGGGTGGCCCGCGGCGTTGTCGTTTCGTGCGTACCTCGTACTAATACAATTGAAACGGTAACACCGCGCAGTGCATGTTGCGTCGACACAAGTCGACGGCCGGCGTCGTCGGCAACATGCCGTTCGTGTATTTCAGTACGGTTCTCAAAATTTGAGCCCCAATTACACGTGCGGGTGTGGCTTACCGTGCGAAACACAATATGTCTGGACGCTCTTTTTTGGTAGTTGAAGTAACAGTATTCAATTTGCAACAAATACACATGATATTTAAAACTTAAATACTCATATTTATTTTTTTCTAATAATTTTGCTTGTTTCCAGCCGCGTGATTCACGAAATTACAACCAAAAAATGTTGCGATATGCACCCATTAAGATAATGGAAAAGAGCAAATGCAAATTACATTATGCACGTTATCCCTTGATAAAGGAGATGATAGACAGATTTATGATATGTAGTATGGAGGACGGCCAGCTTAATGAAGAAGGAAAAATTATCATATCACCAACACCATTACCTAATATACTAAAATGTAGAGGACCAGGAGATAAGGTAAGGATACACGACGACACTGACACTCGACAAAAATGTCGACACTAGTGTCGATTGTGTCCACACGGTAAGCAATTTATTGTGTCGACATTGGTGTAAACATCTAGTGTCCCGGTTCAAGTGTATTGGCTGTCTACACGAATCGATGCTACACTGACTGCAATTCTGTGTTGTACATTCCCTCGCCATGAATGACGTGCTGCTGCAGCGGTTGTCGCGATATGTGTTTCAATTAAAATGCGTCTTCGTAAAAACAGATCGATATGGGTTAAAGACTGGATTAAAAGAAGAGTTGGGGGCATAATAATTATAATCAATTGTTATCTGAACTGAAAAACGAAGATCTAGAATGCTACAAAAACTTTCTTCGGATAAAACACGAAGACTTTCAATATTTATCTAACAATATTTCACCTGTGATAAAGAAACGCGCGAGCGTGACGTCGTATTCGTCTAGCTATAAATTTCGCACAGGTTCAAAATTCGCGACATTTGTGTCGGACACTGCGAAGTCCTATCTCCACGGTTGCAACACGGACACTGAGCGACATCGCTACTACATCTGCAACTAAGTGTCGCAGCAGTTGACACACATAGACAGTCGATGTATACACTAAGTGTCTAGTGTCTGGTGTCGTCGTGTATACTTTAGGAGCGAAGATAATGTACGTAAAAGCCCAGGTTTTAACAAAAGCGATCATCGCGCGTATACACGAAAGTCAAGTTCATTTTGTTCAGCGACCCCGACCGCTTCCTGAGAGAGCGTCTTTCAGCTTTCCGAACAAATGAGTGAAATATGAACGCGACTTTTGCGTATCCGCGGGGCCGATCGCTTTAGTTAGGACACGAGATTAGTATTGTTTTTACCAATGGCCACCTATTGGGTTTTTAGCAGAGACCCAAAAATAATTAGATACGTAAATAACAGGTCGATTTGTATGGGGATTAGTAACACCTACGTATTAATATGTTTTTTTTAAGTGTGACGAATACGTAGCACGTAGAGGTATAGGATCAAACGAAAAATCTAATGATTCTGCGGTTGAGATCAAAAACAGAACTCTTTTCAACCAGACTAGCAAATCACGCAGGTCGTCGTCGAGTGGGATTTGTCAGGTAGGTGGGACACGTTGCTTACTTTTGAGTTATAAACTTGTTAGCCCAGGTAGGCAGTGCCGCATTTTTGTCTCGGCGATTTTTTTTTCACACCCTGGATTTTCTACGCAATCGAGAATGTAACAGAACATTTTTTTGACGCGGTGGGATGCGCTCTGTTGAATTATCAATGCTCGGCTCAACACCGAGAGTTCAAAATCCAGTGCGCGATAAATTTCGCCGCGATATTTATACGTCCGTTCGAGCGTTGGCTTACTTAGCAATTGGAGTAATAATACAGCGTGTACCATAAACGTGTGGTCATCTTAAAGGGTACAGTCCATCAAACTGAACAACTTTCTCCTTGGGACCAACATCGTAATCGCGAAAAAATTATCAGCGGTCCCATACAAGTCTTCAATACCTACTCGTCCCAAATGTATGGGTCAACTGATAATTAAAAACATGTTTGGCTACGCTTTTTGCTTCGTGTAATATGACAAGGTGTTAAGTATCGTAAAAGTTGTTATTTTCATAGTGCATTGGAATAAGCCGTTTTATTTAACGTTTACAGAATGACCACGGAGGACCATTTGTCACTTGGGTGGGGTCCAAAGAAGTTCTCATTGGAGTTTCTTCTCTATTCAAAGTGTCGAATGATGCAAAATGCACCGGGCCCTATTTGTTTACGAGCACGCGGCGTAACGCTGTCTTTATAGATTGTGTTTTAAGACACAATTCAGGTCGGCAACCTGTGGAAAACAGGTGAGCTGGATTTATCATTTGAATTTATATATCTCGGGACCATGGGGTCCCGGTCCTTTGGAAGGCGTACGAGGGGCCGAAGCCAACTCGCAGAGGCCCCTTAGGAAATTTTAATGAAATGCGGCACCGTCCGACGATTATCCCTGTATGCACTATGCAAGTGCACCCAAGGATAACCCCCGGTTGGTGTAGGACTATTGTAGGATAGGAAAAAATAAAAAGTTGGACTATGGGTTTGGGTGGCTGAAGTGGACTGGTTACTAAGAACTATGGAAGAACTATGACCCCTGCCTGATCAATGTTTTATGTATACACGGAAAAAATGGCAGGGGGTGACTTGCACACTCAATAATGGGCCCCCGGAAACGGTCGCTAGCACATAGTGACGTAGCGACAAGGGGGCAACATGTCCTGAGGTGCTTATGAGGAGTGGAGAGGTATTCCACGGCTATCAGGACAATCCCGGAAGTACGGTCAAGATCCCTACCAGCATCTTACTGGAATACTTCCTTCCTCCGAGCACATTTGCTCTTGCGAATCTCCACTCAAGCCGGCCAATAAAGGCAAGAATGAGGTGGGAGCTCTGTTCCTCGTCATTTTTCACTCCAGCCGGCCAATAAAGGCAAGCCAGAGATGAGGAACAAGACTTCTCCCGGGAGATAGGGTCCGTGGGGTCGCTACTGCCCAACAGCTCGCCACATGCTGCCCTGCGGGTTTCTGTATCTCTCTTGGTCTGGCTCCTCACCTTAGACCCATTCCGGAGAGTAAACTCTCCCGGCACAGGCTCAGAGTTATTAATACTTACTTTTTAAGGCTCCCGCAGACAACTGTGCTACTGGGGAGTTTGTTGCACCACTTTTCCTTCCCAGCGATAGCACCAGGAAGTAGTGAAGGGCGGGCGCTTTGGAGGACTGTCTTAAGTAATTTTGACGTTCGAAAAGTTCTGATTCTCAGCCTACATAATTTGAATACATGAGTTTTGATTTTGAGACGCGATGCGACGGCGCAACGCAACTCCGGTAGAACAACTTCCATAAAGTTTTCATAGAAATTGTTTACCAGAAGCGCGCCTATTAGCGAGAGCCTTTATGGCTCACAAAAGGTGCCAACAGTCCCCTATTATAAATAAAGCCTACATCGGCTGTCCGTCTGTTTTTACCTATACCCGGACCGTATTAGATTAGCGAAGCGCCACAGACGATGTGCCTAAGAGTTTCTTACCACTAAAACTGTTAAAGGTTACCTTGTTTTTTATTATTGCTAAGATAGCGGTCCCTAAATGTTGGTAAACTGTTCAAGCATCCAGCTCGAACCACAACCCATTTACTGCGTAACACGATACCCTTTGATAAGACTGGTTGTCAGACTTTCGGTCGATCCATGTGCGGTTGTTATTACTGAGCCACAAGCTCCTCATTAACATACTGAATACAAACTAATACTCGTATTTCAATAGGTCCAACAGACGAAATATAATATGCGATAATCTACCGATCCAAAGCGGCATCAACATAATTGAAAGATACATCTCCTGGAGTGATCATCCTGCTGGGTAAGTTAGATTGGTTTAAAATAAGAGCAAGAGAATTGTTGTGTTAAGGTCAACTCACACATATCAGCTCGGCACCGAATCGTCATCGACACAACTCGAGCCATTCAGCATTATTTTGTGGCAGCATCTACAATGCGACATGTGAACAACACACCATACCTGACGTCACTTATCCACGCGATAACATTATAAGCCACCAGACACAACACTTGTATGGACGGAGGCTCCTACATTTTCTATGGATGGTTAGGAATTTTCCACCCTGTTCCTCATGTCGCCATCATCTGCCTAGCCTTTTCTCAACTATGTTGGGGTCAGCTTCCAGTCTAACCGGATGCTGCTGAGTACCAGTATTTTACCTGACCTTCACAACCCAGTTACTGGGTAAGACTGGTTGCCAGACTTTCGGGCTTCTGACGACCCGTAACGGCTGTCAAAGATCCACGAATGACAGCCGAGACCTATGGCTTAAGGTTCGTTTCCGAGGCACGGAGGGGGTCTCGGCATGTAAAGATCGTCACCCATCCACGGACCAACCGCGGCAAGCGTAGCTTAACCTGATCGATCGACCCGTGCGGCTGTCACAAGCCCTTTTCCTTATGTCTCTATAAACTCCATACTTCAACGCACACTTATTAGCGTCGTGACTTAGATAGACCGATTGTTGTTTGCCACCCAACCACGAACAAAGGTTGGGTGAGACAATTATTATAGCAGATCGTTCGTCAAGTAGGTACCTATTGAAGGTAACCATTTTCATTCATAGCGATTTGCAATAAAACCAAATGAGTAGTTTATTAATATATTTTTTTTATTTCTACAGGGCTGCAGAAAATGCTGTAGCTAATATAAAATACGTAGGCGATACACTAAACAGTGAAACAAACGCGACCACAAGCAGTTCTAAGGCATTTGAAGAGTTAATACGACTTGAAACGTTTTGGGAACAACAACAATTAAAAGCAAACAATTAAGGGGGATGCGCTTGGGTAGCCCACGAAATTCAAATTTCCTTAACTTTTGCCATTTACAGGTATATAAACTTTTTGGTAATTAAAAAAAAATATTATCTGGAAAATAATATGGTGTGTTGTATAAGCAAATATTTTAGTCCTGTTATCAATTATACAACACACCTTATTATTTTCCGGACGGTAATATAGTCATCCGGTATAGTTAGATATTCGTTACTATCACATAGTATTATTTTCAATTATTATCAAACAGTCTGACACTGAGTTGCAAAAAAACGTAACAAAAGGAGAAGGTCCATTATGTTACATGGTTAATCGGATCGCGGATTTAGATTTTTCATACAAACTTTGTCCCTATCTCCCATCCCCCACGGATTTGGCGGTTGCAACCTACCACCACTACTACAACTACGTAGGATTATGTTTTACATTATAAGGAATCTATTGTAAATACGTTGCATTGTTTGTTCGAATCGATTAGTGGGTTAAAAATTATACCATCTCCTTTGAATTTCGCGGGTGAACCCAGCGCTATCGCCTAAATAAATAATGTGTGCCTAAATAATAAATAAATTACTGCGATCCATCTGCAGCAGCCTCTCGAAGAATGAGAACTCCATTTATGTTATGTTTCTACTGTTGGATGGCGTTACCTGATTAAATAAAATAAGTTAATCATTCTCTCTCAGTTGGCATTTTAATTGGTTTATTATAAACTATACTGGGAGCTCATTTGCAACAAAGACCTGTAAAAATGAGGTAGAGTGTGTTTTTTTCTTCGACTAATATTCTCTACAAAAGCATAGCTTTCTTCAGAAATAACAATGCATAGCCCAAGATCAAAAATTGTGGGAACGATTTTAAGATAAGACAGTATAGATTTGTAAAAAGACCGCACTATCGCATTGGGTACATACATCTAAATGATAGTTGTTATGAAGATTCCAATAAATAAAAAAGTATGCACTTTAAACAAGTGTCGAGTTGGCATCAACCTGAAACCTTTTTTAATGGCCTGGCCATTATATATGACATATAAATATATCTTTATTTTTTTTTTCCATAATTGGGATAGTGTAGAGGTTTCGCTTACCTTAAGAGTTCATCTGAAGAAACTTGGTTTCGCAAATTCATTTTTGGTTTATGTCATTACTTGTTACCTCCTGAAATGTTTGTGCAAAATTATAGCTCTGCACGCAAATGCATTGAAAGCAGTTTGTATAAAATGAATTGTGGGAAATTGCAAAATTAAAGCTCTGCACGCAAATGCAATAAAAACAGTTTATTTAAAATGAATTGTGGGAAATTAAACACCAGAATGGGTAACGTAACTA
This sequence comes from Hydraecia micacea, assembly GCA_914767645.1. Classification (NCBI taxonomy): domain Eukaryota; kingdom Metazoa; phylum Arthropoda; class Insecta; order Lepidoptera; family Noctuidae; genus Hydraecia; species Hydraecia micacea. The sequence continues at coordinate 7,710,730 of OU611798.1, forward strand.
TTTAATTATATTTAGTTTACTCTGAACGTCTTTCCACAGCAACGTACACACCACTATCCCCTACTTCTTTCTTTCTCACACACCCACTCTCGCATTTGCTAAAGCCTCGGTCACACACATCGAAAACTCGCTGTGAGTGCATTCGCAAATAGTAAAATTGAACATGATCAATTCAAACCGCGGCGAATTCAACTCGCGGCGAGTGAATCTATTCGCAGCGAATAGCCTGTCACATACAGCGAATACTCGTGGCGAGTAGGCATTCGCAGCAAGTATTCGCTGTGTGTGACCGAAGCTTAACACAGTACTACCACCCTTACTTACATTCGGTGTCAATGTTACAAAGTGTTACAAATGTCAATTACAAGTTACAAGTGTCAATTTGTTATAAAATATTACTAAGTTTCTACATACCGTTTCCAAGCCATTTTTCCCATCGTGACGTCACCTCGAGCCGTGACGGCCCGGAGCCCGGACCTCTGTTACTTGTACCAATTACTGTATTATCTGCTTTAGAAAATAATGCCTTTCTAAAATTGACTGTGGTAACATGCTAGATGTTACCAAGTCAATTTTAGAAAGGCATTATTTTCTGTCTTGAATTCTTAGTTATCAGAAAAATAATTAAAACAATAAAAACTAACTAAAATTCTATTATTGGTTATACCTAATAGAATTTTAGTTCATCGAGGTGCAATCATTTGGTTTTACAATGATTATACTATGGTTGCGATAAAGATAGATCTTTTTCTATTATTAAATACTTTTTACGGTGAGTAAGCATTAGCTCCAAATTAGAAAAAAGTAGGATTTTTGTCATTCTTAACAGTCATATTCAATCATTAATTAGTTAGCTTACACTGCTACAAGAACCTCGGTTTGGTCCTAGAACCGAAAATTCGAAGACATGTGACATCTATCAAGCCGCACTGGGCCCGCGTGGAAGATCTTCCTTTCAGTGTGGGAACATTATAGGCTGATTATGCTACGAGGACCTTTAGGCGCTCGCATGACGTGGGGTGCCCTGTTAGTGCAACCTTGTACAGACGCTAACACATCAAGCTACCCGAAGCTGTAAAATTTTCCCAATCAACTTTGAACCTTATGTGAAGGCGATGTAAATGGACTGTAGGTATTAATGGCTGGTGGAATAAAATAAAACTAAAGCTGTGTGTTAAAAGGATTTTAGTGAATAAAAATGAATATTAAAACATAAAATTGGAAACACAACCCTTTGACAGATACAAGAAAAAAAGCAATGAAAAAAGAAAGAATATTACAATAAAAACTATAAAAATATTCTAAAAAGTTAACCATAACCATTAACGAACGCCAGCATATTTAGCTACTACAAATTGTCTCTAATAGATTTTCAACTTTATGGCTAAAGCATAATGTAGCAAAATTTCTTTAATAGATTTTCAACTTTATTGCTAAAGCATAATGTTGCAATCTCAAGGAGTTTGCAACATTATGCTTTAGCAATGACAGTTTGTAGTAGCTTGACGTGCTGGCGTCTGTACATCATTATGCCCAGGTACACATTGAAAGTCGTGTCACTATGTTGTTGGCACCGAAATGTGTTGAAGCGAAGTGAGTGTCTAATGCTTCGACTAGTTGAGGCATACCAAGCTGAGCTCCACCAGAAATTAGTGGCGAAATGGGCGAAACGATTTACGCGACTCAACACAGGGCACGTCACCATAGCGGTAGTAAGACCTGCCATGAAGCATTGGTCGGCGGCCAGACGATATAGCGCCCTCACCTTCCAGTTGAAATACACGTCATGTGCTTTACAGACATGGATGTTCCGGAAACTACCAATGCAATATATTTAAGCCGGTAACCGACGCATAGGTGCCACAACTGCTTCAATGGCATGCATAAGCATAATGAGCCTATAATGTTAGCGCTGCCGGGATACAGGCCTCTTCAATTTGAGAGGAAGCGGATCGTCATTCACCACGCGGGCCCAGTACGGGCAGACCATGGCATGGTGCAGCATAAAAGGAAAGGGTGTACATCCCCCAAGTAGTGCATCGCAATGAGAACGATGTGCCGATGCCGGCCGATGGCCCCTATCGCAAGCCAGTCAAAAAAATGTGGTGTAAACTGTCTCCGTTTTGATGATCCTACATGATCTGAAGAAGGTGAAGTGAGTCACACTGGATGTGGAAGGCCGAGAATCATATACATAACCAGCGTTATAACGTTCCCACTGCTGGGACACAAGCCTCCTATCGGTGAGAGGGAGTGCGCCGTAATCCACCACGTTGGCCCAGTGCGGGTTGGTGAAAAATTTGTGGTAGCGAAACTAGGGAGAAGAATTCTTAGTTTGGTTGGGATGGAAAAAAATGTTGTTAAAATCATTAACCTCTTCGTTTGGTGAATGAGCTGTGTTTCAAACTATACGAGTGTACTTACGAAACTTAGGACCTTTGGTTTTTTCTTCTTTAACACTATTGAAATACTTATGTTTTAATTAATGTTTAAGTGTCTGATTGCGTCCGAAGAATTCAAGGTGGTGTAAAAGTTGAGAGGGACAAAACTTACATGGTAAGGGACCAAAATATAATGAAAAAGGTTTACCTAATATAAGGTGGCGCAAAAGTTGAGACTCGATATTCTTTGGCTGTAATTTTTTTAGGCATAAAAAACTTCGGTTCTGCTTTTGGAATATGTTTATTTGATGTCTTAATTTTTTTTTGTAATAAGTCCAGAAAATGATATCGTCTAAGTGGCCGCCGGAATTGATGGCCTTTCGGGCCCAATTTATGGCATTTTCCATCACTCTTGCTAGAACTTCGGGCGATAGATCCTTGCATTCTTAACGGATATTCTCTTTGACGGCTTATGAGTCTGAGGCTTGTTGATATAGACTCGTGACTTCAAAAAACCCCACCAAAAGAAGTCGGGAAGGGTTAATCAGGCGATCTTGCCGGCCAGTGCAAATCGCCAAAACGAAAGATTAGGCGACCCAAAATACGAATTATTCCGCGTTCTTTAGGAGTATAGCAATTCATGTTTTGTTGACGTGTATTTTGTATCGGTTTACTTCTCATACCTCTAAGTAGAATTGACATTTTCCGCCATTTGCAAAAATTATAGCATGTTCCGATAGGGTGATGAGTTTTGCGCCATCTTGTATGAGTAAAAAAGCAGAGCATACGACAAATTAATTTCATTAATTTAAAAAGATCTAAACCGATTTTGTTGAAGTTTCCACCACCATGCGAAACGAAAGCGTGAGATACACATTTTTTTACAGGTGTACTTGGTTCAAGCGCCTAAATCGGTTAAAAAATATGATGAATGGCTGTGTGGTGGCGTCTTAGTATCTACTGTATTTATTCTAACATCAGCGGCCTGCGTGGATGATGTTGAACACATGTACGCCATAGCTGGATACAGTAAATACGTTCCGGATGAAGAGATTGAAACTGATAAATGTACGAAACAAAAGAAAAAGAAAGTAGTTTACACCTGTGTTCCTGTTAGTAAGTAAAAGTATGAAACGAACTACCTAATATGAAGACGAAAAGATAAGGAAATTACTTGTGAAAACAATTTCCTTAACTTTTTTTTAAATTGACTAATTTGACTTAAATTGTCCGTATATTCAAATCGCAACTGTCATACTCTGACAGTTGTATAAATTGGCTATAACGGCGTAGGATATCAATTTGCTTAATAATTAATTTCCCTTACTGTACAATCCTTTCCAATGACGTCATGGAGCTTTGTTTTTTTGGCGATATGATCGACATGAAATTTACCAGCTTATTATCAAGGAATACTAAGATCAGAGGACAAGCATTTGAGATGAAGGCTTATATACCCTCATATAGTCAAAGATCTATGAAAATTTGAATTTCACGGGCTACTTAAGCGCATCCCCCTTAAATTGAAAGAAACCTAATATCTCTCCTCCAATATTTTCTAGATTACCACATAAATTTTGACAAAGTGGAGAAGTGGTCACATATAGACATTGCTTTGGCCAAGGTCGAATCACCGTATAACCTCAATGATAATTCGTTTAAAACGTTGTGTACATACACACCAACTGTGGTATCTATTTGCTACGAAAAAAGATTTCATGAGCCAGGCACAGATGCCATTGTATTGGGATGGGGACATCAGAATATATGGCGACCGGTAAGATATATTTATGTCTTTAGCCTGTTAAGGAACAATAATATTATGCCTTAATAGGAACATACTAACCCCTACAATGATTCTTGTACTAAATTGTAAACTACTTACGTGCATTTCCTCATTGCCAAAACGGGTTCTGGTCGTTTTTATAAGGGCCAAAACGCATTTCGCTTTGTGGCTGCTTTGAAAACGCCAGAACGCGTTCTGGCCGGTTTTTCCGCTGAATTAGCGTTTTCGGTCTTTGAGCATAATAAATACAATATGAAGACAACAGATACGATAATAATGCAGTTTAATTTATCGACGTCTCCTTGTATAAGTACAAAAGTATTGATTAAAACTCATTAACATTTTTTTTTTATTCTAGCCAGAGGATACAAAAAAATACAACCAAAAAACATTGAGTTATGCACCCGTTAGGATAATGGAAAAAGAACCATGTAAAAAAGAATATTTAAATTTTACTGGTATGGATGAGGTGATAGACGAATTTATGTTATGTACTTTTGGAAAAGGTCTGTTAGATGATAAAGGTAAGATTGTCTATGATCCCAAAAACCGACCAACCAAAGTAAACGGATGTTTAAAAAAACAACGGTTGACAATGCATGATATACTTGTAAGTATTCTTCTTTTTATTGATCTCAATTAGCTCTACAGCTGGTTAACTAGCGGGTTATACAGATATGAGGAACAGAATGTAAAGTTTACTTAACCTTCTTAGAAAAGGGAGGAACCTCTGACGAGACGGGATGTCGTGTCTGGTGAGCAACTGGCCGACGATTTTTTTTTAATGGTTTTCGCGCATTTCAACCCAGGAGATTGTCGTCTGCTTAACAAGATTTGCCTGTGGATGCCTCAATAAATTAAGGCTTCCAGCCAGGGCTTAAAAAAACTTAAGAACTAAGTGACTACACGCTAAGGGCACCCCCAGTGGGGCATGGACTTCGGCTTAGGGCGTCGCTGGGAGAGGGCAGCAAGGGACAGGCTGGTTCGGAATTATGCCCGACGATTGTTGTCGGGACGTTATATGGCGTTAGTCGTGCTTGCGCGATGCAGGATTGTACGTGACGTCAATATGATGCGTAGTTTGCATATGGCGCTATAGATGCCGCCACAGAGTGAATTACATTGACACAGTAATTTCGATCCAGTGTCGCTGGATTGCAGCGTGGTATTGAAATATTGAATCAATGTATATCAGTCGTAATAGTTAAATTTACAGTCACAGTGAAACGCAACTCTAGGCTACTTACTTCAAACTACTTCAGGGCTGATTTTACCAAAGTCAGGTATCTTTTATCCGTGGAATAAAACTGACATTTTAGTATGGAAAAAGTGTCAAAAATTCAAAATGTATTTTTCAGTTTAAGACTTCTTCTAGGTATAAAAGTTTGATGAAAGTCGCCCTTAGTATATTATATTTTGAGTTATCGCCTTAATTGCATTTTTGAATAAACTTACTTGCTTGCCAAGTCTATAGTACTTACGTAGTATAACGCCGTTTTCGTGTCTGTCCGTGTGACCGCTTAGAAATTCTACACAATGGGTTTAGATTCGGTTTTTACCATTATTTAGAGCATTTATTGTAGAAGGTACATAAAATATAAATATCTAACTTAGGTAGAGCCCACAAGTCAGTGCAGCGATCAGAGAGCAGTGGTGGCCCAGTCGTCGTCTTACGAGTTGCAGGTCGTGGGTTCGAGCCCAGACAGGCGCTTAACTTTGTGTAAAAAATTTCATCACAACTGCTCTCAAAACGGTGAAGGAAAACATCGTGAGGAAACAGGAAAGCTTGTTTCCTCGTGATGTTTTCCTTCACCGTTTATGTCACATGTCTTTGAATTTTTGGCTCTAGGTAAAGACCTAGAGCCAAAAATTCGAAGACATGTGACATCTACCAACCGCACTGGGTCCGCGTGTTAGATTACAACCAACTCCTTCTCAAAGCGAGGAGGCCTGTGTTCCAGCAATGGAAAAATGATAAGCCTAAAAGCTGATTATGTTTATGCTAAATACAATAAATGGAAGGCGGACTCACGCAGTCGTTTTTTTTAAGGACGATGATGAAAAGACACTTTTTGTCGACTTGACACGCAAAGAGGGATGTTTGAGATCAAATCAAATTTCAAATGATTCTTTAACAGAATTGGAAAACCGAACTCTTTTCAACACGACAAGAAGAGCAGGGAATTCGTATGGAATTTGTCAGGTAGGTAGAGAAAGAAAGAAATAAAGAAAGAAAATTAGTTTATTTGGTCACAGTTCGTGAAACACAAAATACAAACTAAAAAAAAAGGTTTAAGACAACAATAGTGTGTGCCTCACGGCTACGCCAAAAAAGGCTCATTTCAGCATTAACGCCAGACAGATGCTGTCTGTCTGTGTGGCTGTGGCTGTGTGCTGTGTGGCTGTGTGGTTTTCAAATGAACCTTTAGGGAAAAGTGACGGGGAGTACACACAGTTTCAACATACCTAATACATACTTATAAATAAACTAGTAATCACGTACATATACTCGTATAATTACAAATACAAATAAGAGAAAAAAAAACGAAACAACAGAGTCTCAACAAAACCTGTTTTTCTCGATCAATCTAGAGCACTTAGGTCGAAATTGATATACGTTAGGCTCTGGCCAAAATTAAGCGAGCGAGCAAGGTAGATGCGGAATACGACTGCGTACGTCTATCGATTACGTGTGCATACACACGAGCGACACGAGTCGCAGAGAACACAGACGCAATTGCAACCGCTGACGCGGGTCGGCGACACCTGTTAATAAAAACGCGAATAATTCATTTTAATGTCTTCAGAATGACCATGGAGGGCCACTTGTCACTTGGGTGGGTGGAACGGAAGCCGTCATCGGGGTTGCTTCAGTATTTAAAGTTGATCATTCAAGAACCTGTGTAGGACCCTATTTATTTACGAGTACGCATTGTAGCAGCGCCTTTATAGATTGTATATTAAGTGACCCAAATGAAAGGAGGTAAGTTGTTCATAATTGATTGTATACTTACTGGAAAAGTGTTCCATGACTGGAGATTTTGAGAAAAGATGTTGTCTATAATGCCATTATGTTTGAAGCCATAGCCGTTGTCTTTCTGATAACCCAAGTGTATCTCAGACAGTGCCCAAGCGGGCACATGGGCAAATGGTTCCGTTTTTTACCCGACTACGAAGGGTTATGATTTTAACCGGTATGTATGTAGTATGTATCTTCATCTGTTCCCTCATAACATCAACAGTCCTTATAATAATTTGACAAATGATTAGAACCGTCTTGACCGTCCGCTGGTTATAGGCTATGTGACGTCACACTGAACTGACACAGTAATGAATTTAAAAATACATATTTTGTGGAGGTGCCTTGTTGGGTATCAAATGAAAGGGCTTAATTATCACATTTCAAAAATATAAATATTACTGAAATAAGCCCAAAATAATTAAATAAAAAATAAGTTTAAAAACTAAAACCCGACTACTGAAAAGGATGAAACAAGAAAGTACCTTCCCGTGGTCGCATGCCGCTGTACTAACAACATACTTATAAGCTGTGATAGCATGCCACCATATTTTTTAATAAAAAAAAGCATTAATATAACAAAAAAGCAAAAAGCTTTAAGCCAACTCACACAGTGATGAATCATTTTTATTTTGTTTAGAGGGCATCAGCGTAAACAATAACTTGTTTGGAGGGCGCTCCATGGGTTCGGTTATTCGAAAACCGAAACCGATATACCAAGTACGTCTTGTTTATACATTTTTAGTAGGCGTTTTTGTCGTAGTTGGGTTTTCGTTTTTAACGTTACTTTTTTATATAACGTGGAGACAAAAACAGGACAATAAATGCACACACTGGCCGAACTTATGTGGGTGAAACCGCGGGGCGCTGCTAGTATCAAATAAATCCTAACATTGAAATGTGTATGTGAGTGATTTTTTCTATCAAACTAAATAGTAGTGATGGACCCACTATGAACTTCTTGGATGCAGACTGAGAACGTCACATACAAGCATTTTAATTTACTGCCGTATTGTCTCCACCTTGCATGAATACTTAACCCTTCGGAACATAGATCCACGCGAGACACAATGGCTTTTATAATTGTTTCGGTAATTACGGCATTCAACCGGTTAAATCAGCAATGTTCTAGATATTGAGTTGAAATCTCACATATTCACATTGTGTCACCCATTGTAAAGTTTCTATATTTGTGTCTGTAATTTATGTGGTGTACATAATAAAGAGTATTCTATTCACATTCTCAATCACGAATTAATCCTTCCAGCGATATTATATTATCATTCTAATTTAAAAAAATAATTTAATACAGCAGACGGAGCATATTCTGCAACAGTTCACCGATTCAACGGGGCTACGATATAGTAGAGAGACACATATCGTGGAGTCATCATCCTGCTGGGTAAGTTATTCCGAAACTTACAGTAATTAATCAATCTGCCTAGCCTTTTCCCAACTATGTTGGGATCAGCATCCAGTCTAACCGGATGCAGCTGAATAACAGTATTTTACATGGAGCGACTGCCAATCTAACCTCCACAGCCCAATAACTGGGTACTGCGATACCCCTTGGTATGACTGGTTGGGAGACTTTCGGGCTTCTGAAGACCCGTAACGACTGTCAAAGATCCACGAATGACAGCCGGGACCAACGGTTAAACGTGCTTTCCGAGGCACGGAGGGGAGACTTTGTATGCAAAGATGGTCACCCATCCACGGAGCATCCTCGGCAAGCATAGTTTAACCTGATGGACCGACCCCTGCGGCTGTTATTACTTAGCCACGAGCCCCTCTTACATCAAGTAATTTATATATAATAACATAACTTACAGTAAGTAATTTGAATTAAGGGTTACTTAAGTTATTAAGTTGCTTATTTTATAATAAGCAACCCATTCCAGCTATGTTCGTTAAAAGACCAAAGCGCCTGGGAACCCGAGAAATTAAAATATACTTTCGATTTTATGCAATTTGCAGATCATTTACCTACAAATATGTATTTACAGAATTATAATCATTAAAATGTATACATAATTTTAATAGCGAACTCAAAATTGACTAAAAGTAATTGCTATGAGGTTTGGGAACAATTTTGATGCCAAAATATAGTTTTTAGATTTTTTTTCTGTTTATATCTTCGTCTGTTCTAGCATCACGCAAATACTACCCCCTAGATTCTGTTAAAATTTTACATAGATATTCCTTATTAAGTCTGGTCAGCTTTAGGCAATAAATTAGCACACTATTTGATACGAGGGATGAGCAATATTGCGATATGTTCGTATTCATCTACAGTTTACCGCAAATTGTAAAAAGACGAGCCAAAAAGATAGAATATTGCAAAATAGTTACAGATTTAACATTTAAATGATTATCATCACGTCATTCCTTTATGGAGCTATACAGTCAATTATGAAATATATAAGAAATACTGTTTTAGTGAACGTTCAAGTAAGCGTTCGACGACTGCTTTGCAAACATACGAGTAAGTTCGATTTCCAACAATTGATATTTATGTGCTTCTTTTTTATATTTTACAAGCCCTTCCACCTGGACATGAGTTATCTTGGGTAATCTGGAAGTCTTTAAACAGACTCCGGGCCCAGGTTGGCCGAAGCATGGAAAACGTGTTCAGATGGAGATTCACAAACGACTCCGCCTTGGAGTGTAAATGTGGTGCTGTTCCACAAACGATGGGACACTTAATATCGTGTCCTACGTGTCCTGTCAGATGCACGTTACAGGAACTGATGGACGCTGGTGATGGCGCCAAACAAGTAGCCGAATTCTGGGTCGAGTCCATTTATATTGCTATCGACACGCTAAGAAGAAGAAGATATTTTGTTATACTATGTTTTATATTATGATTGTTTGTGAAACTTACACTGAAAAAACACGAAGTTTAGGCCGTTATATTATTTTAATGATAGCCGTTCCTTAGGAATAATCTGTTAGAATGCATCATATGCAGGAATGCAGACGAGCTGCTTCTCACACGGACAATTGTACGTCACTTGCTCCCGTAACGCCAGTCCTGACTCTAAGTATGTTATGGATGCTGTAACTGAAACTACAAACGTAGTATACAGGGAAGTTTTATAAAAATGTGGCTGTAATTTTAGTATATTGTAGTGTGTCTTGTCTTTTTGTCACTTCCACGTGAACGAGGTCGCGGGCAGAAGCTGGATATCAATAAAACTCTTGACTATTTCATGAAATCATGACAGTAGAGGTCAATTCTAACTTGAGAGACTACACCAGAGTGTTGTATTGGTGATTTTAATTATTATAATTTTAATTATTATAATTTTGTCAATTTGATACACATTTGTTACGGTCGTTAATCATATTTTGATTGACATACAACCTGACACTGACCTGCAAATTGCAAAAAAAAACGTAAGAAAATTTGAATTTCGCGGGCTAAGTGCCAGTCCACACGGCGCGTTGCGTCGTCGCAACGCATGAATGTTAACGCATTGCCAGCCACACGGGCGCTGCGTCAACGCAGCGTTGCATTGCTAGGACGCAGTCGTAACGTTCCGTTGACGCAGTTGCGGTGAGCACAATAAATAAATAAAAAACAACAATAAATCGAAAAAACTTCCGCGTGTCTCCTCTTTATCAATGCAACTGAGCGGTGACGCTCGCTCCAGCGTCGCAGGTAATTACACACCTCCCGCTTCGTCTTGGGGGCTGCTGTCCGTCGTGTGTGCGTTGCGACGACGCAGCGCACCGTGTGTACACTATGGTTATTTGTATGCAAAACAACGCAACGGCAGCGCTGCGTCGACGCAACACTGACGCATCGCACTGTGTGGACTGGCTCTAACGTAGCGATCGCCATTAAGGACCTACGTCAAAAATAAATCGTAGTTCAATAGGCGTGGCTTAAACCGTTGTAGGAATGGGGAATGCAGCTCCGCACTCGTAGCCGCCGCGCCGCATCGCGGGCGGTGGGAGAAACATGACTATATTAGGTGCTATAAAAAATATCTGCCACGGCTTCAATGGGAGGCAGTCTTCTGTATATAGATTACAACAGTAAAGATACGTTATTGATCTTATGTCATAAATTTTTTCATAGAAGAAAATGTGCGTATAAATTTGAATTATAATTAGCTGTTGCCGCACCGTCATTTCATTTCGCAAAATGTGACGAAGCGACACATCGCGCGTAGTTTGTAAATCACATTATGCAGAATAGAGTAAATGTTTATTTAAATACTTTATTTTCTCAAATTGATTGAACTATTCCGGGGTACAAAAATTCTTCACTACTGTAATCTATACACAAAATACTGTCTCCCATTGAAGCCGTGGCAGATATTTTTATAGCACCTTATATATTCTTATAACTTTACAAATCAATTGAAACTTGACGAATCCTTCTTGCATGCCTCCATGAGTTTGTTTTTCGTTCTAATAATGTTTTTTTTTTTTGTAGGGCTGCAGTAAATGGAACTTTAGCTAATTTAGGTAATAATGGTACCACGACTACCACAAATTCAGGTAATAATGGTACCACAGCTACCACAAATTCAGGTAACAATGGTACCACAGCTACCACAAATTCAGGTAACAATGGTACCACGACTACCACAAATTCAGGTAATAATGGTACCACAGCTACCACAAATTCAGGTAACAATGGTACCACGACTACCACAAATTCAGGTAATAATGGTACCACAGCTACCACAAATTCAGGTAACAATGGTACCACGACTACCACAAATTCAGGTAATAACGGTACCACAGCTACCACAAATTCAGGTAACAATGGTACCACGACTACCACAGAAAAATCAAAAAAACACAAACAGTATGGAAAAATTGATAAGTTTTGGACCCGTTTTCGTAATCAAGAGCTCGCGAGGAAAAAAACTATTATATTTTAGAATTTCCTATTCTACAAATAGTATTTATGTAGTATATTCATAAATTAAAAAATGTACTTACAGTTAAAGGTTTTTTACCGTCTAAAGCATTTAATAAATCATCTGCCTAGCCTTTTCTCAACTATGTTGAGGTTGGTTTCCAGTCTACCCGGATGCAGCTGAATACCAGTATTTTACATGGAGCGACTACCTATCTGACCGACACAACCCAGTTACTGGGTAATATGATACCCCTTGGTAAGACTGGTTGTCAGACTTTCGGGCTTCTGACTACCCGTAACGACTGTCAAAGATCCACGAATGACAGCCGGGACCAACAGCTTAACGTGCTTTCCGAGGCACGGAGGGGTCTCGGTATGTTAAGATGGTCGCCCATCCACAGACCAACCGCGGCAACCTGTGCGGCTGTTATTATTTAGCCACGGACCCCTCAAGCATTTAAAATTAATAGATATACTGCCTAAAATCGTTAGAATAATGTATATGTTTATTAATAACTAAGTAGTAATTTTATTTATTATACATATGGTTCTACACTCATTGTTAAAATTAAATTAGTTATTCGGTTAATCACTTGGAATTTTTATTTGTATAATTTTATTTGTTGCATCCTGCTACGAATCATAAAAAGAAAATGAAAGAGTAGAAAATAACTACTGAACTCAAAATCAAAATATTTTATTTCCTATAAACCAATATGGGCACTTAAGAAACGTCAGAAGCTAGGAGCACGGTTCGAATTGGTCATTTCCTATGGAGAAGAGCCGGCAAGAATCTCCACTATTACTGTTTTAAAAATAGTTGGCTTTTTAAATGTGTTCTTACTAATAAAATTGTTACAAAGTAGGCAATATACAGTAGGGTTGTCCTACCTTATATTGCCTATTTAACAATTTTTTGGACTGTGTCTGAAAAAAGATAAACTATCTATACAAATAAATAAAATTGGAGTGTCTGTTTGTAATATTAAAATAACCGCTTTTTACTAAATACTTAAGGTACATTTACCAAAATAACATTTTTTACAAATTTTGTCTGTCTGTTTATTTCGGCTAATCTCTGAAAAGGCTGGACCAATTTTGACGGGACTTTCACTGGCAGATAGCTGATGTAATAAGAAGTAACTTAGGCTACCATTATTTTAGAAGAAAAAATACGGATTTCACGCGGACGAAGTCGCGGGCAGCAGCTAGTTATTAATTATATTAGTTAAGGACACTTGGCACAGATGTATGAAAAATGGTCTGAAAAGCAATTTGGTAAATGTTTTAATAAGTAGTCTGTACAAATGTTTTGATAAGTAGTCTGTAGGTACGTATTGTTTTTTTTTTTGGGTGGGAAATTATCAAATAACTTCTCCCGCTCTGGGCGGAGCGAGAGGGCGTGTCAGACTCTTACTGACTAAAACCCACCCGTATTCCTTCAGTTGTCTGTGCCAGGGGCCACGGTGTCTCTTACAAACAACCCGCGACCCCGGCAGGCATCGGCCCTAGCGGACCCCGTCAGTTAGTGCTGACATCTCTTTGAGGTGCGCGTGGAACACAACGCGCCGTCGACCCGGGCCTGGTCCTTACCGGACAGGGAGCTGCCAATTGCTCGCCGTCCGCAAGCCCGCGCCTACGGTGGCCGGGAATCGGCTATTGATTCCCGACGCCCCGGGCGTCTCCTGCGGCGACTAGGGGCGCGAGGGCGCAAAGATTGCCTCTCCCTCGCGCGCTCCGCCTCCTCCTTTGCGAGCATTACTGCTTCGCAAAAGGAGATAACGGCCTCCCATGCACTCTCGCTCCGTACCATGGCCTGAACCAGGGCCGGACGCGAGAGATCGCCGCCGTGAGGACGCGGCGGTGCTCTGCCCAGGCTGGGCAGACCTCCACCGTATGCTCCGCCGTGTCCTCCGGGCGATCCACACAATGGTGACACCCGGGCGTTTCCCCCGCCTTATCCGGAACAGGAACCTCCCGAAGCAGCCATGTCCGGTGAGGACCTGCGTTAGGCGGAAGGTGAGGACGCCGTAGCGCCTCTTCAGCCACTCCTCAAAGAGAGGACTTATCGCTGCAATTGTGGCGTGCCCAATCTGTACGTATCAAACGTCAAATTGGAAAAGTTAATGATAGGTATGAAAATTAAAGAAAAACATGCTATACGAAGCTTTCAATCCCTAGCACTAGGTATCTGATCAATAGGAAAGTGGGACGACTTGCAGAATGAAAATATAATTTATTTTGATTTTCTGTTAGTCGCCCTAAATGGGCCGTGGCATGTAGGACGAGTTGATGAATTACTCGGTCATGTCGGATTGTAGTCCCATCGGACATGATAAATGATAAAATGATAAATGATTTAATTCGGTAAGTAGGTTTGTACAAACACTTTTACACGTCAATCATATTTTTTTAAAGCTAGATGAGGTCGGCGTTTCCTATCTGACTACTCTGAGAAGAAAGGCCGAAACAAACTCAGAGGTCACAGTCTCTTTTAAAGTCCAGACAAAATCTTGATCAGATCATGTGAAGACCATGTGGATTGGTGTCTGAAATGGTCTTTTGAGGAAAGGACCACACAGATTCAGCGGACCTGTCCAGTCAGTGCACGCATTTGTCAAAAATCGTGCAGGTCAACTCAGAACTTGAGGAGCTCAACGATTCGACGAACACTACCAAAGAAAGGACATTTGGGAAGGCCGCGTAAATTACTCAAACTGCCAGATCATGATTAAAACTAACTAAGAAGGAAAACAGAAAAAAGAAATGACTCACATAGTCCTCACATTCGCAATAATAAAATAAAATAAAAATACTTTACAAAGTAAATATTCATGTCATTGTATATATATATGTATATACATATATATATATATACATGAGAGTGAGAGAAGAGAGAGTGCACGCAATTTTTGGTGATTATTTTGTGGTGGGTGGCTATTGGTGCTAACACAATACAATAAAATGTAAATAGTAGTTAACTATTACATTTTATAAATCCATGTTCGATTTTTGAATACTTTAAATAATGTAAATTTTGGTGGACAATATAAAAATAACTATGTACAGTTCGCGTCAAATCTCAAATCAAATCTCAAATCGTTTATTGCAATCCATAATGTACAATTACAGGTGGTAAATAAAAAATAATAGAAACAATTATGGACCCTGTCGGGCACAGCAAATTTTTAAATAAGTAGAGAGAGGAAGAGCGCTTTATTAACTTTCCTTGTTGTGTATTTCCATTCATTCATTTATTCTATTTATATTTTATATGCAGGTCTATCTATTTATTTATTATTCAAATAACTTTGCCGCTCTGAAGTAGGCAACAAATCACTGCGTAGTAGTTTAATCATAGGAATAAAGCAGCAGCGCGCATGCGCGGCGTTCGGAAAGCCTAGCTTCAGAGCGGCAAAGTTATTTGACGCGAACTGTAAGTATTATTTTCCAAGTAATTGAAAAAAAAAATCAATCAATTGCCGCTACGGTGTTATCCGCCGCAAAATTGTGATTTCTACTTTCCTATAAATCCAGACGGTGGCGATGGAACGAATTGAAAAATGTTTTCATTTAAACTGAGTCATGTTTTATTTCAATTAATTTTTCACGATGTACACTTTGTAAAAAATAATGAAGTGATTTGGAGAAAAAACAATTGTACTAGGCTGTGTGTAAACCTAGATGAAACATTCATGAGCCTGGTTGTCACCCTATGAAAACATTGATGAGCATTGACGGGTCTTGGGAACAAAACAGTAGATAGGCTGATTTAAATAAAAGTGACCTAAAAACCCTCCCGTGATTAATGGATGCAGACGAAAGATACGTGTTTCATCTAACTAACCGGTCGTACCAATAGGTAGTGCTACATGAATCTTTTGACGCCTGAGTTAAATTGACATGGGGGCGTTATTAGTAAACATTTGTGAAATTGTCACAGTAATTATTGTATTAACAGATCAAGATGGCCGTCTCTATAGTTCCGACTTTGGCCATCGCCACAAGATCAGTTTTAAAACATAATTAATTTCTGACGTGTCAAAGTGTTTTTTTGAGCCAATCTACATTTTAGAATCAATTCGTAGCCCATCCAGATAGACCATACTTGACTAGTTTATCAGAAAATGGAGAAAAATAATGAAAACAATAAAAGTAATCATTCAGCTAGAATTCCATTATAACCATGTCACAGTCCATCGAAGTACAATTATTTAGTTTTACAATGTTTTTACAATGGTTGCGATAAATTTAGAGCTTTTGTTATTTTTTAATATTTTGTACGGTGAGTACTACTCCAGATATAAATTACCAGTAGCGAGATTATTATTTGTTTACCAATAGTAAGTACTAATTCCGATCAAGCCTGTCCCTTGCTGCCCTCTCCCAGCTACGCCTTAAGCCGAGGTCCGTACCCCACAGAGGGTGCCCTTAGCGAGTAATCACATAGTTTTTTAAGCCCTGGCTGGAGGCTTTAATTTTATTTATTGAGGCATCCACAAGCAAGCCCGATCAAGCAGACGAAAACCTCATAGGTTGAACTGCGAGATTCACAAAAAAAAAAAACCTAGCGAGTACAGTGGCGAGACAGAGCCGCTCGGCCAGGTGTACAGGTGCTCGGGAGGTAGGCCCTACCGTACGGATAGTACCTGAACCTACTGTTTCTAAGTTAGTAGGTACATAATTATGTAAGTGAAAGTACTTACGTACCACTATGTACGGTATTTATTTTTTGAATATCGCAGCATTATGGAGCCTTTTTGACTTCGCACAGGTCTTTTTTTTGTTTATTTTTAATGTAACTTTGATAGTTTTAAATGCTCCTTTTTTAAACTATTTATATTTTCTGTGTCTGTCCCAAATAATATATTTTTCTTTCTTTCCTTTCTTTCTTTTCTTTCTTTCTTTTTACTAAGACTCCGTTGTTGTACGGAGTCCGTGCAATTCAGTCGTGCGTAGTTCTTCCTAGCCGTGTAAAGAATGAAACTCTTCAATGGATGACAGCATCATGCGGCCCTATTTTGATGGTCAGACACGTTTTGAAGAAGGTGAGACTAATGCCGAAGGCAGGTAACCACGTTTGGTGGCCAAACTCGAAAACATCTTAGTAGTAATAAAGACCCGAACCGAGCGAATCGTCACTTTTAAATAATATTATTTTTTCTACTGGCGAGTAAATTCGTGCGAATCGACTAATAAGCCAGATACCTTTGCTGTTGCTTTTATTTCATACTTTTATGACACTATAGAAATGAGCCACTAATATTTTGTTTTAGTGGCTAATGGCTTAAGACGAATTAGAGATGGCAAACAGGTGGATTCGGATAAAAGATACGTGGTAAGAGACTCATAAATTAAAACAGTGAAAACACAGGCAACCGCCCATCCGTTTGAACGATAAACACTTGATTTATACACTCCCGAAAGCTGCTAGTGGTTAACGATAGGCGTTTTCCTACTTTCAATACATTTAGCGGTAGTGACTATATATGTTATGTCCCACTCAAAATATTGTATGAAAACCGTTAAATTATCTCTTCGCGGGATTTTGTGACAAATTACGTAGAGTCAAAAAACATACGAGGTGATCATAATGTTGTATCGCTTATCGTCTATCACACACACGTCACTGCGTTGGGAGGTGCGGTGTTCCGTGCGCTATATGACGACGCGCGCACCACCACGGCTACGCCGGGGCTGCTTCGCCCGATTCGTGTACTAGCTACCTCTGTCGCAGTTAGCTAGTTTATTTTCCTAAATGAAATTAATTAATATTTTCAGGTGTATTTGGTTAAAGCACCAGATTCAAATAAAATGTACGACCAATGGTTGTGCGGCGGCGCCTTAGTATCTACGTGGTTCATAATCACATCAGCAGCGTGTGTCACTGATGTTGAACACATGTATGCTATAGCAGGATACAAGAAATACGTCTCGGAAGATAACATAGAACTCGATGAATGTACAAAAAAAAAGAAAAAAAAAGTAGTATACACGTGTGTTCCTTTGGGTAAGTAGGTAATAGACTTATAACGATTGACTACATTGCATTGCTGCGGCATACTGAAGTGTGTGGTTTGGCCGACTAAGTAAACTATACGTTTCGGCTTTTGATACGAGTAGGTAGGTACTACAAAATAATATTTGGGTGCTGTATTAGAGTTTGGAGGTATGAGGAACAGGGTGTAAAGTTCACTCAACCTTCATAGAAAGGAGAGGATCCTGCGACAAGACGGGTGTTGTGTCTGGTGCGCAACTGCCCGATGATTCATGTCGGGCTGTTGTCTAAAGGATGAAATTGAAAACTTGCGATAGATAGAAATAGGAGGTGCAGTACACATAATCATTATGACTGCTTCAACAAGACCTCAATCGTCTTACAGATTATTGCACTGAAAACAAAATCCAATTCAGTTTTTCTAAATTTTGTTGTATTAGCTTCACTAAAAATAAAAATTTATTTAAATATCTCCATGCAATACACAGTGAAACTCTGGCAAGGGAGAGTTTGATCCGCAACCTGGGAATATTAATCAATCAATCAATCTTTATTTGTGAACATAGGTATACATAAAAAGTCTTAAATATACATATTATTGTAGTCGTGCTCTATGTTCTACCAATGAAATTGGTGTACAAATAGTAATTCTTGTATTACTTATGTCATAAAAAAATTCGATATGAAACAGTAATTCAAAAGTAAGTTAAGTTAAATAAATGTCAATTAAATGAAGAAATGTCAATTAAATTAAATTTCACATGCATGTCAAAGGAACATAATATTATAAGAATTGAATCCTAATTTGTCATTTAAAAAATCTTCAATAGAGTAATACGTCTTATCAACTAGAAACAAAAACAAATTACTTTTAAATTTGTGGACATTTTCTTCACTTCTTATACATTTTGGTAATTTATTATAATTATATTCTTGGAGCCATTTCAAAAACACTGTTCCTAAATAGTGCAGTTTTAGACCCAACTGTTTGTAATCGGTAACAACGGCGCTGGCTACTTACTCCAGCAAAATGTAAATGCTCAGTTATAGCCCGCGAAATTCAATTTTATTTACGTTTTTTGCAATTTTCAGGTCAGTGTCAGATTGTATCTTGATCGAAATATGATTCGCGACTATATTATATATGTATTTACAGAATTATAGTCATTAGAAGCATTCATCTTTAGGTAAGATTTGTTCTCTAAGAATTTTGCATAAGAGATTTGTTCTTATGGAACAAATCTTACTTAGAAATATGTATTTAATGATACTAATGACTATAATTCTGTAAATACATACCTGTTATAGTCGCGAATCATATTTTGATTAATATACAATCTGACACTGACCTGAAAATTGCAAAAAACTTAAGAAATACTGAATTTCGCGGGCTATAACTGCGCGTTAACCTTAAGGTAAATAAATTTTAGTTAATTTTAGGACTATGGACAATTCAGACTATTTAAAAAAAAGTGAAATTTGTGCCCCGCAGATTCCTTTTGGCATGAAGTCTCTTTGATGAGATTAAAAAAAAACGCACATCTCCGACTAGTAAATAGTTATCTGTGGCGTTATCGCACTAGTGCAGTAGCATAAAGTAAAAAGCACGCGTTTTTAATACACTGCATTATGGACCTATAGCGGTTCAATAAGACCCACTTGTTCAATAACTAAACAAAATTTAAGTTCAGTGCATCTTTTTCTTTAAATTTCATTAAGAAAAAGACAGAATATGAATTTTAGTTAAGTCCTGTCAAATTAATTAGCGAAAAAAACGTCAAATTTAGGATTTTTAATTTACAAAGATATTGAACTTTTCAGCCTACTTTTCGAAGTAGAATTTAGAAAATTAATTTAAAATTAATGACTACTTGGAAAACCAAAATATTGAAATTAGTTGCTTAAAATAACTAAATCTATAAAAAAAAATACTTACATGAAAAAAACTTTACATACCGAATTCCGGTACATGTATAAATATGTATATCGCCGGCAGTCGTAGAATTAAGGGAGAAGAAAGACTGAACTTCTAATATTATGACTTATTGTTTTGTAGACTATAAAATAAATTATGACAAAGTGGAAGTGTGGTCATATATAGACATAGCTTTGGCCAAGGTAGAATCGGCGTATGAACTCGACGACACTACGTTCAACGAGTTGTGTTCGTACACACCAACTGTGATAGATATTAACTACGAAGAAAAATTTCAAAAACCTGGTACCGATACCTTGGTATACGGTTGGGGACATACAATTTGGCGGCAGGTAAGAAGTTCTTGTATTTATAAGTTTTTATTTAAGGCTTAATATAAATGTTGAAGCAGGAACGAATCCCACTAACTCTTATATATCAACTAAATACGTGGGACACACAGACCGTTTTGCGAAAATAAAAAAAATGTTCTATCGGTAAATATTTTTATTAAATCTTTTCAAAGTAGTCTCCACTAGCCCGATATACTTGAAGAACAACAGTCTACCACTTACGGCCCCTGTATTTGATCATTAGCGCTTTTTGAATAAGCTTAAGTGTCATTTCACAAAATTACAACGCTCGAGTTTATTTATATAGTTTACCGCGTGTAATAATATATAAATCACAATAAATTACGATTAATTTGTTGTGATTTAGAGTAATATTAAAATAATTGTAATATCGAATTATACTAAAGGATTTTAGATTAAACTCTAGAATATCATTCTTTAAAGAACTTACTTTATTGTGACTTAGTATTTTTTGTTGAAATTGTGCTTTTAATCCAAAAAATCGCTGCGAAATTGCGATATAAAACGTAAAAATTGGCCTAAGTCTTTATTTTTTTGCTAATTAATTTCACAAATAATCGAAAATCTGACTTGTTCGTCAACTCGCGAGTGTCAAACTCGCGCCCCCGATTTTACCTATTTTTTGTCGTCAACTCGCTCGATCGTGAAAATCTGACGTATTTATGTACATTCAGCTACAAAAACGTCTTATAAAATGTATAATATATGTACCCACTTTAAATGTAGCTATAAGACATTTTTCACACCACCTGCTCGCCAATATCAAATTATATGTCATGCAAAACCTAACCTAAAGTAAGTCATTCAAGACCTGAGGTCTAGCAAGGCATTAATATTGTACTGAATTTCATTATGCACCTCTGGTCTTTAATGTGATTTGAATTATTAAATTAGAAATCGCATACGAACATTTACGATAGGTAGTAGGTACAGACGCCAGCACATCAATTCAAACTACTTAAAAAAAAAATAACACAAAAAAACCCGCGAATACTGAAAATTGCTTTGCTTTGCAAAAAATTACCTAAACTAAAAATTCTCACAAATATGTCGAGTGACGATAGTGATTTGACTCCGGAGTACATTAAATCCGAAGCCATTGGCATTGCCAAAAATTAATAATATAAAAAAAGCGGCCAAGTGCGAGTCGGACTCGCCCATGAAGGGTTCCATCAGTGTGTTGGTAAAAGTTGTTGTTGTTGGGCACAGCCGCGGGCAATAGCTAGTTATTGGTTTCAATCCGTTTTTATTTGACTGTACTTTATAATTATGTGCGAGCGAGTTGACGACAAAAAATAGGTAAAATAAGAAGGTGTCAACTCGCGCGCCGGCGAGAGCTTGACACTCGCGAGTTGACGAACAAGTCGAAAATCTGGTACAGACGCCAGTACATCAACCTACCCGAAATTGTCAAATTTTCCCAATCAATTTTGAACCTTATGCTTTAGCAATAAAGTTGAAAATGTATTAAAGAAATTTGACAGAATGTTGTAGGTTGATGTGCTGGCGTCTATACATTAATACACAATAAGAGTACATGTCTAATGTAGGCATTAGACATGTACTCTTTTTTTTTTTTCACCCAAATTTGTGAATGTTATTGATAAGTATTGGAATCTTGACTCTGCGATGAATTTTTAGAAAGATTGATCACCACAAAGTCACCAAGTTGTTTTTTGAAAATGTGATACATTACGCCAACAGAACAAAGATTGGTATATTTTTGTTTACACGAGTATGTATTCAACAATTTCAGGGAATATTATAAGATAGTGAATTAGGCGATTAAAATCTTTGAAATTTGCGTGAAAACGTGAAATGGCTCTTAAGTCACTGGATCTTCGTAAAGGCGCTGACCCTGATGGTATTCCTTTAATATTAATTTCTCGCTGGGGGTAGGAAATGACCTCCACAACCCGCAACTCCATTGTCCTATTCATTTATTCGTTCTTCTCTATACTAGAAACCTACCTAGACAAACGATGTTTCGAAGTCAAACTAAATCATGTCACATCAGACCTGCACGAAATCAGGTCTGGTGTACCTCAGGGGAGCATTTTGGGGCCTGTGTTATACCTTATCTTCACTGCTGACATACCTACAGATGACAATACCTTAATTGCCACCTACGTAGACGATACTCCAATAATGTCAGTACACATCAATCCAGATGTTGCGTCAACAAACCTACAGAAACACATGGCTGATATCGAACAGTAGCTAAAGATATGGAGAATAAAAGCGAACCAAAGCAAATCAGCACACGTCACCTTTACTCTGAGAAAAGGTAACTGTCCCCCAATCATATTAAATGGAGAACAAATTCCTCACGAATACACTGCGAAATACCTCGGCATGCACCTAGATAGAAGACTAACTTGGCAAAAGCATATCTGGAAGAAACGAAAGGCCCTAAACTCAAAGCTGAGAAGCATGTACTGGCTGATTGGCAAAAGGTCTCAGTTAACCAACGAAGGCAAAACGGGAATATACAAAACCATATTGAAACCGGTTTGGACATATGGCATTGAACTCTGGGGAACAGCAAGTAACAGCAACATTGACATCCTGGAAAGGTTTCAGACCAAAGCCATTAGATCCATGTTTAACATCCCTAAATGCATACATAATAAATATATCTTGCAAGATCTGAAACTCAATACGGTGAAACAAGAAATCGCTGCACATAGTCAAAACTACCAGAAAAAAATAACCAAACATGTCAACTCCCTGGCTGCTGATTTAGTGGGATCTGGAAGTACTGTATACACGAGACTGAGGAGGAACAGTGTTCCAACTCTAATAAACCGATTCCCAATAGAATAAGCGAGAGTGGTCAATGGACAATTCCTCACTGCTTCAAAGATCAATACAGAAAAATTCGAACAAAGAAGCAGCTAAATGTCTGAGGACAGATTGTTGCGTTTGGCAGGATACAAAAAAAAAAATCTAAGTGCGCTCCCGCTTTGGTATCCTCATTATTATTGATTTTCTCTCAGTTCTAGTGTTTTACCAGACTCCTGGAAAAACAGAATGGCGGTTGACAATGTCTAAATTTTATTTCCTTTTATTTGTGTTTATTTTTAATATAATTTATCGGTGTATCTATGTTTTATGTTTGTACCTAATTTGTTTTTTATTTGATTTTTGATGTTATTTTTAAACTCTTATTATCTCACGTCACGTTAAACTTGTTTTTTTTGTTTTCCCTAGTTATTAATTTTGTAGTATAGTGCTTGTGTTTATACCTGTAAGAAATTACACCAACCTTAGATTTAAGTAAAATATTATTTTATAATTGTAACAGTGTAAACAATTGCTGTTTGGCCATTAAAGATAAATAAATTAAAACCTAACATATGAATAAAACCATGGCAACAGTTAGTTAAAAAGTGATACAATCCAAACACAGAGACCACAACGCCAGATTACGACGTTCTTAATGTAGAGGCAGTCCAGAAATAAATCTAGCATAAAACTTATTACTACATAAATGTGTAGGAACCAATAATAAAATGCTTTCATGATTCCAGGTAGGTGACTTCACCAATTACAACAGACATGTTTTGCGATATGCTACCGCTAAAATAAAGGAAAAAATTTTTTGCATTAATGCCTATGAATCGTATATAATGAGTGAAACAATAGATGAATTCATGATTTGTACTGCAGGAACTGGCGAATTTAATGATAAAGGAGAATTTTCAACGATTAAGCCACCACCCAAATTCTTGGGATGTAATAATAAACAATTACTAAATCATCCTGCGGTTTTAAACGGTGAAATAGTACCGTCGCCGAATACCTCCGCGTCCAATTATAGTTTAGCTGTGAGTAAAACGATTTCTAAGCCAGTACGCGTATTTTGAGCAACGTAAAAACGGAAAAAAAAAACTAAAAAAAATACTGATTGTAGGAAAATTTCTACGGCGCAATGTCAAAAATGTTGGTAGAAAGAGATATGGTATGGTAGAAACTGCAGTTGACTAAAGAGTCAACTGCACTTTTTGCTTGTGTTTTTTGCTGCCGTCAATAGCTCCATCTCTTGAGAGGTGGTGCCCATTTCTGGGGAGAAGTGGTCATTGTATGCGTGCTGCTACGGGTTAAAAATGGGGTTGCGTACTTAATACTTAACAGAAAGCAAGTGGGCAATATTGCTAGTGTTTTAAATTCTGTCTTTTTTAAGTGTGACGATGACGACCCTACTTATCCAGATATGCTGATAGACGCCACACGTAGAGGGGATGAGAATACAAATCAAACTTCTAGTGGTTCGTTACAAAACAAGAACAGAACTGTCTTTAAAAGAACCACCACACGGAAAGGTGGAAATTGTCAGGTTGGTAGTGATGCACTTGCATGACCGGCCGTCCGACTAGTTGCAGCCAAATTTTCTTCTTGGTTGGAGCTTCTGCAGCCAAGATCGCGGTGAGTCATGAAACCAGTCTTGGGTGTGGCTATGTAGCTCGTGAGGTCTCATATACATGTTGTCAATTATTAGACCTTTTTGTAAAAAATGTCATTCGGAAAGGTAAAAAAGCAAAGCTAAGTAATAATTTACATATTTTTCACTATCCAACATAAGGCGGGAAACTAGAGTGGTGGGACTTGGTAGAAGCGTAGAAGTTTATAAATTGTGTAGTGATTTAATTGCTTTTTTTTTTATAAACTCATAGCCCGACAACGTTGAAATTTATTTATTTATTTATTTTACTATTTATGTACACACATATATAAACAGACAAGAACAACAACAATCAACAATATAAAAAAAAAAGTTTGAGTAAAATGTATGATATCCCCAGCAGATTTTTTTCTACCGTGTAAAAAAAAAGTTGTAGTTGTTAAAGTGGTCAAAATAAACAATTAGGTAAGAATTATGTATATAGGTAAACATTTTCCGGATAAAACCAAAAAGTGTATTTGCCTAACCTATTTTAACGTTTTCAGAACGACCACGGAGGACCACTTGTCACTTGGGTTGGAGGCAGTGAGATTCTCATCGGTGTTGCTTCTTTATTTATAGTATCGCAGGATTACAAATGCATTGGACCCTATTTATATACGAGCACACACTGTAACGGAGCCTTTATAGATTGTGTATTAAATAATTCATCCGTCAAAAGCAGGTGAGTCGTAAATTTTACTGTTACGTATTTTTGGTCATACCGAGAGCTGTCTGTGCCTCAAAAAGCATGTTTGAGCCGTTGGTCCCGGCTGTTATTTGTAGATCGTTGACCAGTCGTTACGGGTAGTCAGAAGCCCGAAAGTCTAACAAACAGTCTTACCAAGTGGTATCGTAATACCCAATAACTGGGTTGTGGAGGTCAGATAGGCAGTTACTTCATGCAAAACCCTGGAATTCAGCTGCATCCAGTTAGACTGGAAGCTGACCCTAACATTGTCTGGTAAAAGCTAGGTAGATGAATGAATGAATGAATGAATGTTAAAGACCTAATATTTATATTATATAATTATATTGTTTTTTTTTTTGCCAGCAGTGATTTATGAAAATAATGCCAATTGTTTGTCTCTACTTACTGCCTCATAATTATTATCAATTCGTTTGAAACAGCACCCTAATTGCGTAACACACTATAAATATCAATCTGAATGATTTTGAAGGATATTGCTAATCCATTGCCTCATATGTTCGAAAAATGTATCTGTTCGACAACGTAAATAATGCAATGAACGCTACTGATAGTGTGATATGCAATTACCCCCCAGGTCTCTTACACAGTTTAATTGCAGTTAGTTTTACTCATTTCTTTTGCTTTTACCCAGTTATAAATTAAACAAAAAACAGTTGCTATACGAATTCGTTTTGTACGATTGTGTACCAAGCGTGCATTAATAAGGGGTACCAAAAGAACAGACTGGATACATACTAATAATATAGGTAATACAACAGACGGGCCTTATGCGACAGTCCACCGATCCAACGGGGCTACGATACAGTTGAGAGATATATATCTTGGGAACACCATCCTTCTGGGTAAGTTAGTTTGAAAATATTAAGTTAAGAGAATAATCAAAATCATTGCTGAAATAATCAAAATGTAGCCGGGCAGAAAAAAAGACAACTTTGCTTCATACAGGACCCAAATCAAAACTTTTGTCCCAACACAAAACTTTTTGGAACGAAGTTCTTTAACGCGGGTAGCGGTAGGAGTACTCACGTAATAAAAACGTTATACCCATACGACTTTCTCTATGAGAAAGAAGTATTTTTTATGGATTTTCGAGGGTGCTGAAGCCAATAATGAGGTCAAAATGAAAATCCAAGATGGCGGCCTCGAAAATTTTCGTGTTTTTTAATATGGATGTCGTTTTCATAGTTTTCGGGGGTGCTTAAGCTGATAGTGAGGTCAAAATGAAAATCCAAGATGGCGGCAGCGAATTTTTATTTTTTGTATCATTGGTGTCGTTTCTATGGTTTTCGAGGGCTCTGAAGTCAATAGTGAGATCAAAATGAAAATCCAAGATGGCGCCGGCTAAAACTTTAAAATTATTCGTCATGGGTGTCGTTTTCATGGTTTTTGAAGATGCTAAAACCGATAGCGAGGGCAAAATGATAATCTAAAATGGCAACAACTTTATGAAAGCTTCTTAAAACTTACTATAGGCCGATCGCTTAACTGAGATGTTGCCTGAGGTAGCTGCGCGATGCGGTAGGGGTGATAGTTGTCACAAGTTGAAGAATCATTGAGCTCTCGCATCACGTCACCACACCCCTCCCGCACCGCGCTGTTACCTCAGGCAACGTCTCAGTTAAGTGGTCAGCCTATAAATGGCTCTGTATTAAAAAGGCGTATCAGATTCACACTTTCTCTCTCTTTATCTCTTTCTTTTATATACGAGCGTGTGTGCGTGCGAGTTTCGCATAAGAAACTTCTTTCCTGACGGGGGTCCCCCGACCGCACACTTTTTTTTTTAGCTAAAATCAGATACGATTTTTAAATTCTGCACATCAAATATGTCAGGGTGAGTAGGATGATTTTAAAACTTGTAATTTTTGCAGGACTGCAGATAATGAAAGGAATGGAAACGTGAAAATAATAAATTATGAAAAAAAAAGAAGATACTTGCAAAGTCCCGAGGTATTGCAAAAATTAATGCGATTTGATATGTTGGTAAAGATGGCGAAAGATCAAGCGAATGCAATTTTACGACAGCAGCGACAACGCGTTTAGTAAAAGTTTTAAAAAACATTTACTTTTTGTTTTTAAGCGGTGTTATCTACTTTTAAAATGAATTAAGTAATTTTAATTTTTAATTAAATTGTTTTGTATTATCTCATCCTTATTCCCAGCTATTCATTTTATAAATAAAATTACCTAACTTCGAAGAAAATGGCACTTGCTACAATTCCCTTTTTGGGTTAATCCAGATTAAATGAACTTATTTAAATTGGCAAAAACGAAATAGGAAATGGTCTAAAAAACAATTTAGCCTGTACGTGTCAAACGCCAACTAGAAAGTTAATGATAGGTATGAAAATCAAGGAAAAACATGCTATGCGAAGCCTACATAGAGAGTAGGCCCAAGTGTTGGTCTCTGGTCGTGTGGGATTGTAGTTCCATCGGACGTGAGCGTAAGGAAAGAGTGAGACACAACAATTCAACTTTGGCTACGCGCCAAACGGTCCTTGTAGCGTTGTAATATTACGGCCAAGTATATACCTACAACACCGACCGTCGTCGCTCGATCGCGATTAGTCTTGCACTGACTTTTCTATCCTCAAAATACCGTATCAGACATTAATCTAGGCCTCATATGACCTGACCAAGATTATGTCTAGACTTTAAAACAGAGTGTGACCTCTGAATTTGTTTCAGTATTTCTTCTCGGCTTATTAGTCACGGGCCAATCGGCACTTTTAAATATATTAATTTTTTGTATAGGCGACTCGCACGAAGTTAATTTATTTATGGGCGAGTCGACAACTTCAGAAATATGCATTTTGATTTTTATGCATTGAAATTAAGAAAAAAGTACCGTAAAATGGGGTTACATTGATCAATTTTGATCAATTTTAAAATTCGAGGTTGAATATTTCTGTACTAAGAAGGCTGAAAAATTTACAAAAATAAATGTAACATCGGATTTATGGGTTGTATAATTATGTTTACATTAAAGTAATGTTTTTGGACACTCCTTTATGAGAAAAAAAAAAATTATAATCATCGTGAACTTCATACTGCATCGGGGATACTTTGATCGCACTAGTTTTTGGTACGTATGAGTCTTTGGTCAACTGGACCCACACGAACTGAACCCGCGGGTCCAGTTGACTAAGTCAGATAGTAACCCCAAAAAACAAATTAATATCGGTCCACAAATGTTTGTGCTGCAGTTGTTTTAAGATGATGGTTTCTGGGTGGGATTCTTTGATAAATACAAATAACTGTTTTTTTTTCTTCAAATCTATTTATTTAAATCTAATAAAATTTAAGTTAAGTTAAGTTTTTCATAAGTCGAAAGTTGTTGTCAAAGTAAACTCGTAGTATCAAACTAACCCCATTTCACCGGTACACGTTTTATAATATTTAACTCTTATCACTTCTGTGCGCTTGTGTCTTTTTTGCTATACATATTTCTGGAATTATCGACTCACCCACAAATAAATTAACTTTGTGCAAGTCTCGACTAATAAGCCTTGTTCTCAGGGTAGTCGATAGGAAACACCAAACTCATCCAGTTTTAAAATATAATTTAAGTTTTGACGTGTAAAAGTGTTATTTTGTACCAATCCACATTTCAATCAATCGGTAGGACCTAGCTATGACAGAACATACTTACTTGAATATTTTATCAGAAAATGGAGAAAAATAATGAAAACAATAAAAGTAATCATTCAACTAGAATTCCATTATAACCATGTCACAGTCCATCGAAGTACAATTATTTGGTTTTACAATGTTTTTACAATGGTTGCGATAAAGTTAGAGCTTTTGTTATTTTTAAATATTTTGTATGGTGAGTACCTACTCCAGACATAAATATGCCTAGTTTACAATTAACGAGTACAGTGGTGAGACACAGCCACTCGGCCAGAATTTTATGACTCTGTAGAAATGTGCCACGAACGTTTTATTTCAGTGACTGGTGGAGTAAGACGAATTACTGATGGCAGAAATGTGGAAGCGGATAAAAAATACGTGGTAAGAGACTAAGAAATTAAGACAGTGAAAAAAAACACAGGCAACTGCACCCTAGGCCTTATAACCTAGGCTTGATTTGTCATTACTTCCCAGAATTCAATCCTTATTAGCGACACTATCGAATGGTGTAATAATACAGTATGTGTTTTTTTTTTCAAAATCAACAGGTTCGATTCCTGGCTAGAATTATTGATTTTTAAAAAATCGAATGATGCAGTTTTAGTTTTCATCAAAATCGAGCCCGCGACTCCTTTGAGTACTTTTCGCTATTCCTCATAGTTTCGGATTTGGCCATCCACGCCCACTTGAAAAATTCACCCTGTATATTTTATGTCCCATTCAACATGTATTATATGAAAACCGTTAAATTATCTGTCCGCGGGATTTTGTGACTAATTGTAGGGCCTTAAGCCAAATAGCATACGAGGTGATCAAAATGTTGTACCTACTTACCGTCTGAAGGCAATCTTGACACATGTCACTGCAACTGTCAACTGTCTAGGCCATCTCCGTCGCAGTTAGCTAGTTCGTTTCCTACATTCACATAATATTTGCAGGTGTACTTGGTTAAAGCACCAAAATCAGTTAGAATTTACGACGAATGGTTGTGCGGCGGTGCCTTAGTATCCAAGTGGTTCATAATCTCATCAGCAGCCTGTGTCACTGATGTTGAATACATGTACGCTATAGCAGGATACAGTCGCTATGTCCGGGATGACGATATAGAACTCAATCGATGTACAAATCAAATGAAAAAGAGAGTGGTATACACGTGTGTTCCTATAAGTAAGTAGATCATAGACTAATAACTAGTGACTACATTGCTGCGGCCTCCTGAAGAGTGTGTTTTGGTCGACTAAGTAAATTCGTCTGTTCGGCTTTAGTTGCGGGTACCACAAACTTAAAAATACTTGGTAACCCCCAGTAGTACAAACGCCAGCACATCAAGCTACCCAAAACTGTCAAATTTTCCCAATCAACTTTGAACCTTAAGTTTTAGCGATAAAGTTGAAAATCTATTAAATAAATTTAACAGATTGTAGTAGCTTAATGTGCTGGCGTCTGTACTTACGAGAAGTTACTTACGCTGAATTTGAACAAGTCGTTCCGCACCAGCTGATGTTATTATCAAAAGCAATGAGATATATGAATATGTATATAGCAGGTAGTCGTAGAATTAAGGGTGAAGAAAGACTGAAATTATAATATTTTGGCTTATTGTTTTGTAGAATATGAATTGGATTATCACAAAGTGGAAAAGTGGTCATTTATAGATATAGCTTTGGTCAAGGTAGAATCGGAGTATGACTTCAACGATGTTAAGTTCACACAGCTCTGTTCGTACACA
Source organism: Hydraecia micacea (assembly GCA_914767645.1). Lineage (NCBI taxonomy): Eukaryota > Metazoa > Arthropoda > Insecta > Lepidoptera > Noctuidae > Hydraecia > Hydraecia micacea. The sequence continues at coordinate 7,741,600 of OU611798.1, forward strand.
CCAACTGTGATAAATATTAACTACGAACAAAGATTTCAAAGACCTGGTACCGATACCTTGGTATACGGTTGGGGACATGCTACACATTGGCGGCAGGTAAGAAGTTCTTGTATTTAAAGTTTTCTTTAAGGCTTATAAGGAAAAACTCTCTTTTTTTTAACCGACTTCAAAAAATGGACGAGATTCTCAATTAGGTTGCATTTTTTTTTTGTTACCTCTGAACTCCGTTATTTATAAGCCGATTTGGAAAATTCTTTTTAATTTGAAAGGACCAAAATTACTGGTAAAAATTCAAGTAAGTAAACGAAATTGCTTCGTATTTCCTATGACTTTTCAGTGGTGGCTTAGTGGAACTGTCATGGGATGCATTGTGGCTATAAGTGCCGTATCTCTACATAATTAACCGACTTCAAAAGGAGGAGGTTCTCAATTCGACTGTATTTTTTTTTGGTATGTATCTTATGCGATATCTCCGGCAATTGTAAAACGATAAAAAAAATATGAATAAGGTATGCCTCAGGGTTGGTCCCTTTTATTAACTTTGCTTGGGTAGTTTTTGAGTTAACTTTAATAATACGTATTTTTGCCACTTAGTTTATACCTATTGATGATGTTATCATAATTTATATAGCAAGTAGTGTTATACGAATTTGTGTGGAATAAGTACGTCAACTTAAAAGTGAAAAATATAACTTAAAAAAAAAACAACCAACTTCCAAGTTATTTTTATCGTTTATATTTATATAGCATTTATATTTGAAATATTAATTACAAGAAGTATTTTACAATCTAAAATATATACAGGGTGGCAGGGACATCGACGCGCAAACGTCGTGAAAAGGTTACACCTGATGCCATAAATAAAATTACGAAAGTCATTCATCTCGGAAATGACCGGTTAAAAAAATTGTCATTTTTGAGTGCGCAATGTACTGCAAACAACGCGATCAAGACGCTCCGCGGAGGGCGCGCGCGCGCATGCTACCTAACCTACACACACACATGTACACAAGTCTGTGATGCGGCCGCCCGCCGCGCGCCACGCCGCGCCGCCGCCGGACGAACGTGAACGTACCTACGAAATATCGCCTAACGACAACATTGATAGGTACCTACCACATAAAATCATGTTTAATTAGTCTTGATTACCGATGTAGTTACTTATTAAGCACCCGTTATGGAAATAAAACTAACAATAAGCTTATTCCCATAAAATAGCGATACCGATGAGGATTGATAACAAAAAAGATTCTTGATAAGAACTTAGCGATCCAGTGATGTTCAATTAATGAAATTACCTTAATCTCGCTCATTCCTAATGAGATAGGGTTCGAAGTGGCCGCCACCAACTCGCTCGCAGATCTGAGCGCGGCGCAGAGTTTCAGCGTGGACACGGGGCAAAAAAGTGGGATCCTGGACACACTCCTCACGCAGCGTCGCAAACACATTCACAATGCGATCTCTCATTTCTGCGGCGGTATCGCACTCGGTCACAAACACCTTATCCTTGACGTAACCCCAAAGAAAAAAATTTAATGGGGTCAAGTCCGGTGAGCGAGCTGGCCATGGTTGTGGACCGAACCTTCCAATCCACCGGTCTCTAAAAGATTCGGTGAGGCAGCGTCGGACAGGAAGGGTCACGTGTGGGGGAGCGCCGTCGTGTTGGAACCATGTCTCGCGGAACTGGAGCAAAGGCACCTCCTCGATTATTTCCTCGAGAGTTGTTCTTAGGAACTCGTGGTATCGTGGCCCGTTTAGTCGTTCAGGGAGAAAAATGGGTCCAATCACGCGGTCTTTATAAATACCGGCCCACACATTCACCGACCATCGAGTTTGGTGCCCCGTCTGCTGCAATGCAAACGGATTGGTATGCGCCCAGATATGGGAATTGCGCCTGTTCCACATTCCGTTGCGAGTAAATGTAGACTCATCCGTCCAAATCACATTCGCAGCAAACGTAGGCATTGCAACGTGTTTTCGTTGCAGCCACCGGCAGTACGACACACGACGAACTCTGTCTGCGGGCAATAACGCCTGCACCTTGTGAAATCGGTACGCTCGCTGCCGATCTCTGCGTAAAACCCGATGGACAGTCCAGCGTGAGACTCGGGACCTGTAACGGTCACGAACTAAGCGAGCTGCCGTGCGTATTCCCAGTCGCGGGTTCTGCCGCACGACACGCAGTACGTGGTTCACAACACTCGGTCTAACGGGCCTGCCAGCTCCCTCGCGCTGTGGTACTATGGGCTGATTGTCCAAGACACGTTGGAACGCTCGTGTTATTAGACGAGAATCTTGTGGGTGCCTATCTTCGGGATATCTCTCCACATAAATACGTAGTGCCCGTCTTGCGTTCCCACGTGCTTCGCCATAGCACATGAGCATATTCCCGTATTCGCGGGCACTGAAAAATTGTTCAGAAGGCATTTTGAATGTCACTCTCAAACACACACACACAGAAAATTACTTTTGATTTTAATAAAAACTACGTTAAGATCGCAAATTCGCGACAAACAGCACACCCGTTTGCGATCAACGAAATCTAGGAACTGGCAAAAAACCGATAAAATCGGCGAAATGCAAAAGAAATGTACTTTGCTGATCTTTCTTTGAATTTGCCGCACTTGCTGCCTAAAGTTAGTACTATTATTTATTCTGTGCCTACAGTGCCTACACCGAACACAGATCAACAAAATGATAGAGTGTACAAACACATTTAGTTGTACCTAGTTACCCACTCACGAAATTAATTGCGAAAATGGATGTATTTTTTTTTAAGAAACAGTAAATTACATTGTTGAATTGCATTCAAAACTAAAATTAATGTTGATAATAAAAAAATGTCGAAAAATTACGTGACTATCAATACACTTCGACACGTTTTTTTTAAATCTTCTTTACTTAAATCGATGAAGCTTTAGAAAAATAATTGTCCCCCATAATTAATCTAAAATAAAAGTAGTAAATGGGTCATTCATTTATGTAGATGATTAAAATGCCTCATGTGACGCGTCTGTTAGATTCATTGGGATATGTCGCATATCTTTTTACGAGACCGCTCGCCGCCGCGGTCCCTTTGTCGGCATTTGAAAACGAATGCCGCCAACAAAGCGTAGGTACTAAGCCAGTGTTGACCTCGCAAATGAACTTTAGCAAAACAGCTGATCAGGTAGCCCTTTCGAGTTTGATTTACATTGCTGTTTTAAGTGAAACAAGTGAATTTACTATTTTTTCATTAAAAATCTCATGGGGTTAGATAGAAATAATGATTTTATACAGTTTACAGTAAAAAAAAATGCAGAAAAAAACGTAAAAATTGAGAAAAAGCCGACGAAAAATTTCAACGCAGGGGGGTCCAGAATCATGTACTGAATCCATGGTAAGCGGTTGCGCGTCGATGTCCCTGCCACCCTGTATATAAATATGTATGTATATACAGGAATATTTTTTAAGGAGTGCGCAAAAAAATTTTGGTGGTTCAGTATCAGTAATAGAACACATTTCCATTATAAGTTCAAAACTTTTTTTTCACTTTTTTATCCGACTCTAAATCAGTAAAATATGGACACTATCTATTCGTAATAATAACAATGGGCGCGCGCGCCGGGTGACGGACGCACGTGGCGAAGTTGCAGCGGGGGAATCCCCGGCGGCAGAGTGGTGCCCGGGTGGCCGCCCGCCGCCGCCGGAGCACAGCCGGAGTCCCGTGTTCCCAACCCCGACACGACAGTCTGCTCATCGCATGCGCTTCGTGACCTCGCGTCCAATCGCTTTCCCGTGCAACCCCCGCGCCACACGTGTGTCGTACTCGTACCTACCGGTCACGATGTCGGACTTTAGTAACCGCGAGTTTTATGAGATGGTGCGAGTGTATTTATTAAGTGGTGAAAGTTTACGAGCAGCTCGCAGAATGTATGCGACGGAGAGCGTACCTCGAATGCGAGCCCATGGTATCCTTAACCCTGCGGGCCCTAATGAAAGAACCATTTTAGCAGCCTCTCAAAGGCTGCTTGATCATGGTCAGTTCAGGACCCCGAATCACGCACAAGGGTCTGGCAGGCAGACCTCGACTGGCGGTCGAAATCGAAGAAACCATTTTCCATTTCATCGAGCGAGATCCAAGAGCGCACAGCTGATAGGTAGGTACACTCTACAAACGTCACCAGCACATCAAGCTACACTCAATCTGTCAAATTTCTTTAATACATTTTTAACTTTATCACTAAACTATAAGGTTCAAAGTTGAATGTGCTGGCGTCCGTACATAGCGCGGTTCGCTTCGCCACGCGCCGGGCGAGTAGCCATAAAATCAATTTCAAAGTAAACATCTTTGGTTAACGATAACTTTATTTTTTTGTACTAAGACATATCAAAATAAAAAATTGATGTTTAATAAAACTCATCCAAGTTTATTTTGCCAAATTTTGCGCACTGAATAAAAAATATTCCTGTATATATATATATATATTATATACAAGTGTATAAAAAAAAAGGAAAAAAAAAAGACAAGAGCTCATAGGGCATCAAAAAATTCGTCCGCATCGCTGTCAATGGGATAAGTGCCCAAAAGGCTGGCAGCATTACCACGTTGAATGGCAATGCTTATTCTTTGGGCTAAAAATAGGCCAGCCCTCTGGTCACGTGTAGAGTCAACCAACCGCTTGGCGATGTCTCGAAACATTCGATGAGCACTACCCTAGAGTTTCAACCCCAAACGGCTCAAACATATAACTCCCAAAAAGGTTGTTATATTTGCGCCGTTTGAGGTTTTCTGCTCCTGCAGCAGCCGCCCCACAGCACAGCCCGCCGTGCTAGGAAGATGGGATGGCGCGAGGGTGTCGACACAACTTCCAAAGAAGACACTACAAAGTGAATGAAAAATAACTTTAATTTCGGAAGTCAGTGTCGTTGGGGTCGCATTTTCGCTGTTTATCACCGACTTTGGTTCTTTTTCTGTTAACACTGTTAATCCCCACAACTGTACTATTTCACAACCAAACGACGACTGGCTTTGCACTATATTTTACCATTTTAAAACAACTATTGCCCCACCCAGATATAACGATAAAAAGGATATACTTAGGGGATTAAAGTTTGTATGCAAGTTCGACATTTTGCCGTTGGGTAATCCCATCAGTCGCACGGTTATAATTATAATTTACTTATTTATTTATAGTTAATTAAAACGGTACACCTCCAATTGCATTAATTAACACAGAAACTATTCGTTATCTGACACTTCACTGCAGTCAGTTTCACTTGATTTAGTGTCAGAATTCTTTGCTTCTTTTCATTTCAATTCGTCTATTTTTAATAATCCGTTAAGTTTGTCCCTTTTTTTGGTTTAATATAATAATTTAACATATAAATCTTTTTCACGCATAGAGATCTGTCAGAACGGTAAAGTGTCTAAGTCAGCCTACTCCTAAGTGGCGCCAACCTGGTGGCAAAAAAGTCTTGGATGCGGTTCATTGATACAATTAATGACCGAATTATTAAAAGTGGCCCGCTTGGCTACCCTCATCAATCTAAAAAGTTATTACTAAGTAAATACTTTGAAATAAATTGGTTTTTATAAAAATAAATACCCATAATCCGGGAATTAACACGGGTAAATACCCGGTATTTACCAAAATTTATAGTTACCCGGGAATTTTCCGGATAGAATCCCATCTCTAATTTTAACTGACACAGCCACTCGCAAAAAGGAAGGTTCTCGTGAACGCTGAAACAAGAAGGGCACGTTGTCGTGCCATTTTATACTTTGAATCTTTCGTGTTGCCAGTACAATGAAACTGTTTTGCACTACGTTGTAAAATACATAAAATAGCTGCTTTAGTGTTGCCAATAATGCATAAATAAATTGTAACATAACTTACTACTAATGAAACCATGGCAACAGCTAGTTAAAAAGTAAAACATTCCGAACACTGACACCGCAACATCAGGTAATAATCCTTACCATAAAGGTAGTTAAAAAATAAATATGTAGGACCAATATTAAAATGCTTTCATGATTACAGCAAGATAAAACGGACAATCTCAACCAAGAGAATATGCAATATGCTGCCGCCAAAATAATTGGCAAACCGGAGTGCAAAAGACACTATGAAAAGTATGCCAATATGAGTGAATTAATAGATAAATACATGATTTGTACTTTACATCAAGGCGAATTTAATGATAAAGGAGATTTTTTAATGTTCGGCGATGAACCACCCAAATTAGAGGGATGTAGTAACAGACGATTACTAAATAACTCTGTGCTTTTAAACGATGAAATAGTACCTTCACTGAATACGACCAATGCTGGTGTAGTCGTAAGTGTTTTTTACAAAACGATTTTACTGAGCTTCAAAGGCAGCACGCGTAGTTTGACCAACTCGCAACATAGAAAGCAAAAAAAACGAAACATAATCCTGATTGTAGGAAAATTTTTGTGGGGCGACGTCAAAAATAAAGAAAATAAATGACACGTTGGATATAAAGGTATATGAGCAATGATATTACAAGTAAAAAAGGCTTATATCATTGTATACGAGTATATTAATATATTCTTCGTAGAATAGAGAAAACTCTTGCCACCACTTCTTAAAGCAGTATTATTATAATTTAACTTCAGTGTGCTCGTCTTGTAAACTTGTGAGATGGCCCACTTCTGAGGAGAAATGGTCATGCTAGTGCTACGCGTGCTGTTACGAGTTAAAACGGGGGTTAAAACCAATCAGTATCTAATTGTTGACGTAGCACATACACTAGCTAATGTTTTTAAATATGTCCTTTTTAAGTGTGAAGATGACAACACTACTTATCAAGATATCCTGTCAGAAATCACACGCAGAGGGGATGAGAAGACAAATCAAACTTCTAGTGATTCGTTACAAAACAAGAATAGAAATGTTTTAAACAGAACCACTGCAAGGAAACACGGAATTTGTCAGGTTGGTAGTGAGTCAAGTGGTGCATCCGCCCGACCAAACTTTCTTCTTGGTCGGAGCTTCTGCGGCCAAGATCGCGGCCGGTCTTGAAAACAGTCGTGGTCGTGGCCACGTAGACCTTTTTGTAAAGAATTTTTGAAAAGTACTGAAGCTAATATACTTATTTTTCACTATACACCATAAGGCGGGAAACCAGAGTGGTGCGACTTGGTAGAAGCGTAGAAGTTTATATCCAGCAGTCAGCTGCAAATTATGTAGTTACCTAATTGCTTTTTTGGCCTCCTTAAAATGCCACTGTCAGCAAAATTTGAACGCTGTCGGGCATTGAGTTATTAATAATAACTGATAGCGATAGTGATATATCTAGTGATAACGTTGAAATTTTTCAATAAGTACCTAGTATTAAAAAAAAAACAACAATTTAAAATGTATCGAACAGCAGATTTTTTTTCTGACGTGAATTTTAAGGTGGTCAAAATAAACAATGAGGTAAACAGTATGTATGTAGATAGGATTTTACCGGATGAAACCCAAGTGTATTTGCCTGATCTATTTAAACGTCTTCAGAACGACCACGGAGGACCACTTGTCACTTGGGTTGGAGGCAATGAGATTCTTATCGGTGTTGCTTCTGTATTCAAAGTAGAGGACGATTTAAGATGCATTGGACCCTATTTATATACGAGCACACAATGTAACGGAGCCTTTATACATTGTATATTAAATAACTCATCCGTCAGAAGCAAGTGAGTCGTAAATTTTACTGTTACGTATTTTTTGGTCATACCGAGAGCCGTCTGTGCCTGGGAAAGCATGTTTGAGCCGTTAGTCCCGGCTGTCATTTGTAGATCGTTGACTAGTTGTTACGGGTAGTCAGAAGCCCTTAAGTCTGGTAAACAGTTTTACCAAGTGGTTTCGTGATACCCAATAAATGGGTTGCGGAGGTCAGAATGGGCAGCCACTTCATGTAAAATACTGGAAATCAGCTGCATCCGGTTACACTGAAAGCTGACCCTACCGTAGCTGGGGAAAGGCTAGGTAGATTGTGATTTTTGGTCAAGAGCTTGCATAACTTGAGAGGGGCCTTTGTGCAGCAGTGATTTATGAAACTAACGCCAATTGTTGGTCCCTACTTACTGCCCCATATTATTAATTCGTTTTAAACAGGTTCTCTACATAGTTTAAGTGTAGCGTATCATTCTCTGCCTAGCCTTTTCCCAACTAAGTTAGGGTCGGCTTCCAGTCAACTGGATGCATCTAGATACCAGTATTTTACATGGAGCGACTGCCTATCTGACATCCACAACCCAGTTACTGGGTAATACGATACCCCTTGGTAAGACTGGTTGTCAGACTTTCGGGCTTCTGACATCCCGTAACGACTGTCAAAGATCTACGAATGACAGCCGGGACCAACGGCTTAACGTGCTTTCCGATACACGGAGGGGTCTTGGTATGTAAAGATGGTCACCCGTCCACGGACCAACCGCAGCAAGCGTAGCTTAACCTGATCAATCGACCCGTGCGGCTGTTATTAATTAGCCACGAGCCCCCTTAAGTGTAGCGTAGGTTTAAAAGTATTGTTGGCAAAGTTCACTATTGCGAACTTGAAATAGTTACTCCAGGGCATATGGCGCCATGCACCTCTAAGCCATATTACTTATATAAAGTGCCTCTTTTTATAACAATGCCGAGCACCAGTACCTATCACTAAGTCACTAAATCATTTATTTTAGTTTTACCCTCTTATATTTAAAACAAAAAATCAGTTACTATACGAATTCAATTTGTAATTTTGAACACACTGGATGACTGGATAGATACTAATCATTTAATACAACAGACGGGCCTTATGCGACAGTCCACCGATCCAACGGGGCTACGATACAGTTGAGAGATATATATCTTGGGAACACCATCCCTCTGGGTAAGTTAGTTTGAAAGAAAGAAAATACGTTTAAATACTGTAAACATGACGCTGCCAAATAATACAAATACAAAAAAAAAAAACAAGCTGGAGGAAAATATGCGTCACATACACGCAAAAAATCTATACTAATATTATAAATGCGAAAGTGTGTCTGTCTGTCTGTCTGTTACCTCTTCACACTTAAATCGCTGAACTAATTTAGATGAAATTTGGTATAGAGATATTTTGTGTTCCGGGAAAGGACATAGGATAGTTTTTATCCCGATATTCCCACGGGATCGAAACTTATGCGGGTGAAACTGCGGGGCGCAGCTAGTGTAAATATATAGTCAAGAGAATAGTGAAAGTCTACTTGTAATAATCAAAATGCAACTGGCCCAGAAAAAAAAAAAACGTGCTTCTTACAGGAAACATGTAAAACCTTTTTCCCCAACACAATTTTTTTTTAAGCTGAATGCCAATGTCTCAAAACAGGGCCAAGCCACAGAAAGTCTGATACCTACGCCTTACATTTAGAACTCGATTTAAAAAAAAAATCTTTGGGTAGGCCTATGTTGAGCAGTGGACGTCTTCCGGCTGAAATGATAATGCTGATGAGGTAGCTAGGCTGTTTCTCGTTTTAAACATTAATGTTATGCTCGAAACATTTTAAGGCAAAATATGGAGTTTTGGAGTACAACATGTTCGGAACCTGATTGATGTCCTTTTCAACACTTTTCAGGCAGCTAACTACCAATGTTTAACTTAATGGAATAATTGGACCCTGTGAAGTAGACACTTTTTCTTAGAATAACTATATAACTATTGACTCAAATCTGTGTGGTTCTTTCCTAAAAAGCCCATTTCAGGCACTAACTTACATTGTCCTCACATGATTATGTCTGAACTTTAAAAGAGACTTTGACCTCTGAGTTTGCTCGAATTTTTTTTAGGATTAGTAGTTATTTTTTGTAAAATAACGAGTAAAAGTGATTCCGATATCCTGTTTACAGAATAAACAATTTCATTTCATTTTATTAGGGTCAGTTAGATGATTTTAAAACTTGTAATTTTGGCAGGCCTGCAGATAATGAAAGGAATTCAAACGCAGAACAAGAAAAAAAAACAAGGGACATGAAAAGTGCCGCGGACATGCAAAGATTATTGCGATTTAATATGTTGGTAAAGATGGCGAAAGATCAATCGACGGCAATTTTAAGACAGGCGCGGCAACGCGTTTAGTGAAAGTTTTATAAATTTTTAACATTTGGTTGTCGGTGTTACCTACTTGTGCATATTAAATAAGTAATGTTTTTTTTATTAATTAAATTGTTTTGTTGTATTATCTCATCCTTAATCCCAGCTATTTCATTTATGAATAAAATTACCTTACTTCGAAGGAAAACACACTACAAATCTCTTTTTGGCTTAATCCAGAATAATTTAATTTATTTAAAATGGCAGAATTGAATCATTAGTTACGGACACTGGACAAAGATGTATGGAAAATGGTCAGAAAAGGAATTTGGTAAAAATAGTCTGTACGTGTCAAACAACGAAACAGCAAACTGCAGCAGCTAACTGCAGCAAGTGTGTTTACAACGGCTCTGACAGTGTGTGGACGTGCATTATCAAATTATCATGCTTTAAAGAAGAAATGAAGCACTAAATTGGGTCCGCAAAATAATGACAACATCTGATACAATCGTTTCAGCGTAAATCTGTGCATTGAGATTACCTCTGATCCAAATCAGTTCGGTTCTTCCACCCGATTCAAATACCCGCCCAAACCATGATTGTTCCACCACTGTATGCATAGACTTTCTGGCATGATTTTAACCGTTCTTATAGCGTCCAGGGGTCCTCCAATACCGTGTACGTCTAGTAACTGGCCTCATACCAAAGCAAGATTCGTCAGAAAAACATACAAAACGCCACTCTTCTTCTGACCATTTTCTGTGTTCATGAGCCCATGTAAACGGGCTTTGTGATTGCGGGCTCAATATGTGGTACACGTAGCGACTTCATGCAAGCGATTTCTTATGGTTTGAGCTATGAAGTCTTGTAACACGATCGCGGTTATTTCACGATTACGTCCAGTAATTTCTTTGTAACGATATTGTCTGAGTGTGGTGATGCGAGCTCGTCCTCCATGTCGCTCTGCCACGCTGCCAGTGATGCGGTAGCGTGTCCAAAGTCGATTTATAACATTCTACATAGTGCCCAGATCCAAGTGCTGAGATGTCTTTATGACAACGCGACAATGACCGTCCAAACTCAGTACCAGCGAACTGAACATATTCCCTGCGTCGAGGGATGAAACTAGGGGACGTAATTTCCCCGAAATTGTTCTCTAACGCATTGAAGAATGTGTTTAGGACGCTGGACTGGGAAGGACGCGGCATTAACATCAACGGCGAGTACATCTCACACTTGAGATTTGCAGATGACATCGTTATACTGGCTGAATCGGTGCCGGACCTGCAGCAGATGCTGGACGGTCTAGTTGATTCTTCTGTATGCATTGGTCTTCGGATGAACTTGAACAAAACCCAGGTTATGTTCAACGAACACGTTACCCCGGGACCGATTGTTGTCAATGACGGTGCTCTTAAGGCTGTTCAAGAATACGTTTACCTCTAACAAACTCTGCAGTTTGGTATGAACCACTTTGAGAGGGAGGCTAACAGAAGAATTCAGCTGGGCTGGGCAGCGTTTGGGAAGCTTCGTCGAGTCTTCTCGTCGCGTATTCCACAGAGCCTAAAGACTAAGGTCTTCAATCAGTGCGTCCTGCCAGTTATGACTTACGGAGCCGAAACGTAGACACTCACGGTACGGCTGGTCCATAAATTCAAGGTCGCTCAGCGAGCTATGGAACGGGCTATGCTTGGAGTCTCTTTGAGGGATCGAATCCGCAACGAGGTGATCCGGCAGAGAACTAAAGTTGTCGACATAGCTCACAGAATAAGCAAGCTGAAGTGGCAATAGGCCGGCCATATTAGCCGTAGAACCGATGACCGCTGGGGTAGACGTGTTCTTGAGTGGAGACCGCGAATCGGCCTTCGGCCGGCAATCGACTTTTGGCCGAAATTCAAAAACTATTCTCTTTTCAAAAGACGAAATTTACTAAAAAGTGTCCATAAGAGTTACAAAAAATATAATAAAAAAACCGATTTTTAGTAACTAGTAAAACATGCTTGATCGACTTGCTCGATGTTTGTATACTTTGAATAATATCAATCTCGGTAGATGAACATAAAAACAACTATTATTTTCCAGGTAATCGAAAATAATTAAAAAAACTATTTTGCAATCAATCCATTACGGTGGTATCCATCGCAAAATTATTATTTCTACTTCCCTATAAATCCAGGCAATGGAACGAATTGAAAATGTTTTCATTTAAACTGAATCAAGTTATATATTTACTAATTTTTCACGGTAAGCGGTAGGATTTTGTAAAGAATAATTAAGTGATTTCAATGTAAAAATTGTGCTAGGCTATTCGTAAACCTAGAAAAAACATACATAAGTCTGGTTGTCACCTTATGAGTACAATAATGGTGGTCTAGGGAACAAAACAGTGGACGGATTTAAATAAAATACTCGTTATCAATTGCATCAGGTTAGACCGGTAGCCCACCTCAACATAGTTGTGAAAAGCCTAGGCAGATGATGAGTTAAAACTGAATTTGTCAACATTTTATGTCATCACAAAGTGAAAAACTACTTTTACCTAATAAAACAGATATTCAGGCCATAAAAGTAGAAGGTATTGTAAATCTATACTAATAATAAATCTGAAAGGTTTGTTTGTTTGTTTGAACGCGATAATCTACTACCGGTTGGATTTGAAGAAAACCTTTTTGCATTTGATTGCCCAAGACCAAGAGGAGCCTAGCAAAAAGAAGAAAAACCAGAAAGAACGCTAAGCGAAAACAAAGTAATAGCGCGGGTAGATGATGCGATGCGACGTGGTGGGTCGGGGGAACTAGAAATTTCATGCGGATGAAGTCGCAGGCAGAAGCTAGTGTAAAGTTGAAATTAATTTCATATAATATTTTAGGATATGATTGTCAAAGAAGAATTCAAGATGGCACTGCCGTTACCGAAGACAAAAAATACGTGGTAAGAACTTAGAATAATTCGTTTCATCTAACTAACCGGTTGCATAGGTAGTGCTACAAGGACCCTTGGCGCCTGCATGACATTGACAAGGGGGCGTTGTTTATAAGCATTTTGTGAAATTGAAACAGATTGTATATTAAGTAAGATACAAAAACATTATTATAAAAAAAAACAATCGACTTAAAAAAAACACTACAAAGTGGAAAGTAATGGTAGCACGTAACGCCATCTGTCCTTGTATGAGGAAACTAGATACCACCGTACTCCGACTGGGGACTAGCACAATAGTGAATTTATTTCTATGGAATAAAGGCACTGAAACCAGAGTTCTTTAATATCTTGTATGTAATAGGTACCAGTAAGCACAATAGATGGCGCTATCTCAAGATTATTTATTTGATAGTTAACATTAGGTACACCAGGGCAATTCTTGTATTTTTAAGAACGTTCGCAGTGTAATCTCAGTTCAATCTGTCAAAAATACCACTAATTTTCCTACATTTCTGACAATTCTAGTCTCCGAAGGGGCGGGTGTACCCAAGTACACACATATTTCACTTTATTTTAGTTCCTAAACAGGGTGAAATTGAAAACATGCGACAAATCGAAATGGGAGATTGTACTCATCATTATGAACAACTTTTACTATGGGACTAATCCTGAAATCGTGAAAAAAAAAATCAGCTGTTCCCTACATTTATGTTGAAAACCGACATAGCTCGAAGAATTGCCAAACTTAAGTGGCAGTGGGCATTGGACATTGCTCGCAGAACAGACGGCCGATGGGGCCGATAGGTTCTGGAGTGGCGACCGCGTACATAGCGTTGGAAGGCCTCCCACGAGGTGGACCGACGACCTTGTGAAGGCAACAGGAACTCGTTGGATGCGAGAAGCACAAAACCGGTCGAAGTGGAGGTGCTCGGGGTAGGCCTATGTCCAGCAGTGGACGTCTTTCGGCTGAAATGATGATGATGATGATGACCCTTGCTATAAACCAGATTTGTCTTTTGATTCAAGCTACATTGTTTTGATAATAATATGCCCACTGACTAATACAGTCTAATACTCAACAGTCTTTAAGTATTGTAATACACCACGACATTTTCTAGGTATACCTACTCAAAGCCCAAATATCGCCACGATACTACGAAGGCTGGGTTTGTGGAGGAGCGTTAGTCTCATCAGAGTACATCGTGACGTCAGCAGCGTGCGTATCGGACGTCTCTCATCTATATGCCATCGCAGGATTCAATACATACATAAGCGAAACTGACATTTACACCAATCCATGTACCAAGGAGAAGAAAAAGAAAATTGTCTTTATATGCACACCTAAGGGTACGTTATAACTTTTATTTTTGGCAGACCTTGAGTTAACACTTTTGGTTGTTATGTTATGTTTTGACCATGTTTGTTTGTTAACCACCTACAAACGCAATAAACAATATTCTATTCTATTCCAAGTTTGTTTTCCGATTTCTTCAAACGGGTGCGTATCAAATTTTATTTTAACATTACAGATTACGAACTGGAATACACACAGCCAACAAAATGGGCAAATATAGACATTGCCATGGCGAGAGTGGAATCGCCTTACGATTTCACGGACACTTCTTACTTGGAATTATGTTCTTACACGCCTGCTGCAATAGAAATTAATTTCGATCCGAAACATCAGGAGCCTGGAGTCGATGCTATAGTGTTAGGATGGGGTCACAGTAAAAGTTATCGACAGGTATGTTTTATTGTTATGTTGTTATTTATTTATCTGATGGTTTATCTCATCGGCAAGTAACGAACTTCCATAAAACTTTCATCCTCTAGTTAATAATAACCGGGGATACATTTTTAAAACTCCTTTGCAACTGCTCACTACCATAAAGGAACTCTTAAACATTTAAATACCTTAACACAGTACGAAGAAGAACAACATAGAGAACTTGCAATCTGAACTTGACCATTTACAGGAGAAACTTAGTTCAAGGACTTACAAATATAATACCTCTGAAGATCTTATGAGGGTATATGTGTTGGCTATGAATGAGCTGGTAAACTAACAAACAAACCATCGTGAGCATTGTCAAACACCATCCAATGTACTTACCTACATAACGTGACCATTCATTGAGACCATGAAATACCACCTTACAGCAGCCTAAAGTTTATTTGACATTTCCTGCAATTTAGTTTCACTGGAGGACTTAGGCCACTTGTTGACAAATTAATATCCTGGAGACGTCATAGTAAATTTACTAATGCCTGGTTGTTCATTATTTACATTATGAAAGAAATTATTAATATAATGTAACTGGGTAATAGGAGAAATGTTCATTATGTTGTTAATAATTTATATTTGTTAAAAGATAGATATAATATTGTTCTGTACTATCTTTCTAACTATCACAAAAGACAGATAGCTGTATCGCTATTGTGTTTTTTCTCAGCAGTTTTAAATAATTAAGTAGGTACGTAAAATAAAAAAAAAACACTTGGATAAAAAAAATCCTTTCTATTGCTTCTTTACCAGCTATAAGCGTCTCAAAAACCTTATATAGATTGGCGTTTTATCTCTCATTATGTAGGTACTTTCTTATCTCTAGGAAATGGATCTTACCAACCAAAATACGCCAATGTTAAACTATGCTCCGATATTGATAGAAGACAAGGAAGAGTGTAAAAAAGAATATCAAGTTTATCCTGGCATGGAAGAAGTAATAGATCAATATATGATTTGTACTTTAGACAAAGGTAACTTGAACGATGCAGGAGCGACAATACTTTTAGCTGCACCCACAGCGCAAGGGTGTTTGCCTCAGCAAAAAAGACTACGTGGAGAGCTTTCTGTAAGTACAGGACATATTTTATCCATTTTAAAATATCAATAACGTAATACAAACTGTGGGCGCAAATAACACAAAACCAGAAACTGGTATACTTGTTGCAAATCACGAGCGCGCGTCAATAATTGCAGTGAATATCAATCTTACGCTACAGACATTACAATAATTGCAATAAAATTAAGAAAATATTTTAAATACAATTTTAATTCTGTTACCCTTACATTTTTGGTGAAAAGTAAAATAAGTTATTCTATTTATTTAGACGGAATCACCGACCTCCGGTTTCGCTCGGAATTCGTTGATTATTTAGTCTACAAACACTTTCGACGTTCTAGCAAAAATATAGTAAATACTAATTCCATGCAATTTAGGAAAGTACATACTAATTCCATGTAATCTAGGAAGATTGTATTCTTTGTAACTCTACATATTCCGACACGCGCGTGCGACATGTGACATAAAGTCTCATTATGACGCGCACTTGTGGTTTGCACCGGCTGTATTCATAAAAAATAAAAAATAAACTCTTTTACAGTGTGAAAATGCTGGCTTTCCAGAAGAACAGGTAGTTTTAGTAGAAAATGCAAGGAAAGATATAACACCTACCAACTTTTCAAGGAATGGTGCTGACCAAAAATCTAAACTAAATAGTAAAATAAACAGCAATGTTGTAGTCTCTTCCAACACACATAATTCCTCCCTAATTAATAAAATTAACAAAACTGTTTTACATTCAAGAAGATCTAATACTAGACGAAATGGAATTTGTCAGGTAAAGTTTACTTGGTTAAATATTTCGATAAGAAACTTAGGCTCACTTGCACCACAAATCCCTAAAATGTTGATCGCTAAACGAATTTGAAATATAGTTCTATTTCTGTCAGTCGTTTCAAGATGACAGAGACTGAATGATGCGTTAAACGTATTTATTGGTTTGTGGTGCAAGTAGGCTAGTGTCAGTTTGTAATACACGGTGAAATAACAGTCAAGCCCCATTTACACCGTGCAAGTATGAAAGAACGTTCAATTATTGCTATTCAAGAATTGCATGCACGTGTTTGTAAGCTTGCGATTTCCATAAAATTGCATACAATAATTGAATGCAAGTTTTACCATTAAATAATTGCATGCGACTTCTGTTTACACCAAGGCAATTGTTGCCTTATTAGTCGATTCACACGAATTTACTCTTCCGAATCAGGAGAATCATCAATTTTAAATAATATTGTTTTTTCTATAGGCGACTCGCATGAATTGGTACATTTTAAATTTTATGCAATGAAGAAAAAAGAAAAAGTACTTACAAGTTTTATAATTAACTCTTATCACTTCTCTGCCAGTGTTTTTTATACTTAATAGCATACAATTTTGCCAATTTTTAAAAGTAACTAATAGTAAATTCGTGCGAATCGGCTAATAAGCCCAATTATTGTATGCAAGTTTTGCCTCGTCTAAACACGCTTGTACAATTGATTCAAGCATTGCCTGTATTTGCGCTGCAAAATGTTTCATTCAATTTTATTGAACGTCTTCTCAAGATTATTTTTAAACTTGTTTCGTTCGCTCATGTTTGAATAATAAAAAAAAATCATGCAGAAAAACACTCTACGATAGACCAGATACCCAAAATAACTAACATTATTGAAAAAACACTTGAAAACAAGCAAGTTTGCACCACTTTATTCATAGATGTCACGGAAGCTTTTGATAAAGTTTGGCGAAACCACGTATTTCACCTAATCGCCACATGTACCATGCGTCTGAGTTTAAATACTAGGACCCTCACGCCAAACTTTATCAAAAGCTTGCGTGACATCTATGATTACGGTGGCGTAGACTTGCTTATTTTCAAGTGTTTTTTCAATAATGTTAGTTATTCTGTGTATCTGGTCTATCAAAGAGTGTTTTTCTGTATGAAAATATTCTATCATTCAAACAGGAGCGAACGAAATAAGTTTAAAAATAATCTTGAGAAGACGTTCAATAAAATTGAATGAAATATTTTGCAGCGCAAATACAGGCAATACTTACAAAACAAACAAACATACACAATTAAAATATAGCCTTTTATTCGTACACACGGTCTCCTTGTAAATAAATCAATATAGTTTCTTTCAGAATGATCACGGCGGACCGCTCGTCACTTGGGTCGGAGCTCACGAAAAGCTCATAGGAATTGCTTCTGCATATAAAATCTCAGAAAATCGAGAGTGCATTGGACCATTTTTGTACACAAGCACACAGTGTAACGGAGCCTTTCTAGATTGTATATTAAGAGGTGATCCGTCAATTAATCCTGGGAGGCAAGTGTTGTTTACAAAATATGTAATAATTAGGTACCTGTCCCACTGCCGGGGATTAACGAGAAACTATTAATGCTTAGCAACTAAAAACGAGTTGACGAGCAACGACCAGCGAGTGCGTGGCAGCGACGAGCAATTACTCGCTAGTATGCGAATGTTCCATGCGTGAGTCTCTCAGCAAGGGTTATGCCCGCCAAGCGCGTGTCGCTGAGTTATACTATCTTTTTTAGCTCGGATTGCTGCGACAAGCGAATACTCGCCGGTCGGTGGTGTGAACCACAGAACAGATAATTAACTGTTCTGTGGTGTGAACAGTCAGCATCAACTATTTATATAGGGTACTGGTATTAGTGACCGATACCTAAACACGTGATTGTACTCATGATAACAAACAACTTTTACTATGGGACCAAACCAGAAATCGCGAAAAAAAAAAATCTTGGATGTGGACCTCCCAAAGAAACATAAAATCTTTTTATTTTATCGTGTTTAGATATCGATACCCCGGTAGGTATCGTCTGCCGAGTTTAGCTAGTCAATTTAATCTAACCCTTTAATTATACAATATGTTACCTATTAATTTTCTTCAAACAGGCGTGATATTTGCAAAAGTCTTCTTAATGAACAGGGATTTAAATTAATTGAGAAACACATTTCATGGGAAAATCATCCTGATGGGTAAGTTCACTCACAAACTTTGCCTTTATTTAGACGCATAATGTAAAAAAGTGGCATTACAGTTGAGACCGTTTCTATTACAGACCTGCAGATAATGAAAGAAATGGAACAACACCCGTTTCTGCTGTAAACACAGACACCAATAATGTAACCGTAAAACTAATGACCTCCAAGGAAGAAATAAACAAAACATATCAAGAGCACAACGCTACAAAATTTGTTAATTTTACTAACACAAATTACACTACAAGTTCTACACATTCTATTATAGATACAAACTTAACAAAAACTACTAAAGCTGTAAATGTAGGTGATACGAGTAGTACACCTATGAATTTAATAAATATTAATTCTACAAATTTAAACAAAACTGCATCTGTAAATTTAACTAGTGGCAACTCAACAAATCTAATCAACAATACATTTAAGACTTTAAATACAATTTTAATAAGAAATGCTACTACAAATGACAAGAATACTACTAAAACAAATTTCAGAAGTACTACAACAAGAAACTTATATTTAGAAACTACAAATACGAATCTCATTAAAAACGCAACCCAAACAACCATTAATCTAGTTGACACTACGACAAAGAATTAAACAAAATAGTAATAATGAAGCAAGAAATCAAGCCAATACTACAAGAGTGAATTAAATGAATAATTAGGGCCCTATGCACTCAGCATTTACTTTACGTGTCGTGTGTAAAGGCAACTAGCGCTGCTTTTCCAAGGTAGAAAACGCGCCGCCAATGTGCAGACGATGCACGCCATGCGTAAGAAAAACTGCATATAAAGAAATAAAGAATAACATTTATTTGGCAACTACTTAAGCACAAAAAATAAAAGAAATGTTTTAAAAACAACAGTAGGTATGTGCCTATGGCTGCGCCAAAAAGCTCCATTTCAGCATTAATTCAGACAGATCCTGTCTAACGCTGATTATATGTCCAGCAAGCGATAAATCAAGAACTAATCACAACAAAACAGATTCCTCAACGACTCCGTCATCGTCATTATTCAGTCGAAAGACGTCCGCTACTGAACATAGGCTTCCCGCAAGCGTCGCCACATCAACCGGTCTTGTGCTTCTCGCATCCAGTGGATTCCTGCAACCTTCAACAAGTCATCGGTGCCTACCAACACTGCGCCTTGTGGGCTCATCTGGTATTGGCTTTGCGAGCAATGTGCCATTGTGCCCCGCTTACTGCCACTGACGTTGTAAACGACTTGTCGCTATCATCTTTAAATACATAAAGTAAAGTATTATTATAAGTAGGAAAAAAAACTTGTATTTTATTTCTGACTTTTTTATTTGTAGTGTCCTTTAGCGTCACGTCTTTTTTCATCGCCTATGGAAGGATTCTTTCATCAACCATCACATATTTTTTAAATGTCTTGCTAGTGTAATAAAACCCGCTATACCTTTGAGGAGCTATATGCAGGTGTTAGAAAATGAAGTATAATCTATCTAAAAAAGTCTATAATGTATACATATTTTACCCAAATATAAAGCTTTGAATATCAGAATGGTTACTAGACATTTAATATGTGTAAAAGTAACTATGAATATGGTATGTAGGGAAAGGATTTTATGAAATAAAGCACAGAAAGACAAGCTAGACATTTATTTCAATTTAGGCTTGTCAGTAACTAATCAGAAAACTAGTTGTCCGTTCCAAATCTAGGTCATCATGGACAAGAAGGACAAGAAACTCTATAGAAATAGTATTAAAGTATTCTATCCACAAATTTCTTATATTGCCATAAATTATCATTATTTTAAAAACAATTAATTATACCTCTTGGACAATGGTCCAAGAGAATTAAGAATAAACATGAAATCTGGTCGATCTATTCCACATAATAACGTCACTAGTACTAATCAACTGGCTGTAGGCCGGAGCTGCGTTCTGGTCGATGTCTCGAACAAGAATGATCCCCACCACTGGGAGCTCCCCCTTTTATAGTCGTGAACAGAACAACTTTGACGTTTCTATCTACCGTCATCCAAAATATCAACAATATAAATGGTGCATATCCGTTTGGAATATTTTCTATGTTTTGCTACATTATTCCTTAATATTAAGGTTATGCAAAACATTACTATTTTATCAAGTTTTAACAGTAAAGTGATAACAATAACAATACCTATAATTAGGATAATCTATTACAGGCAATCATGACAGACCGCTATTTTAGTCAAAAAACAAATAGCGATCCAACGAATGCTTTGCAAACCTATGTTCGATTCCCAACAATTGCTATTGCTTTTTTTAAATTTTGTATACTCTGTTTTACGTGTATATAATTATAATGATAGTTCGTAAAACGTACATATAAAAACATAAAGTTTAGGTCTCTTCTTTCATCTTTGGTTATAATAAAATAAATAGGTCTAGGTATCTTTGGTTAGGTAACTGTTAATGAGAAATCCAGGTTTATTATTTATTTAATACTTCAAGCACGTACGTGTACAGAGGCGGACTTAATGCCATACGCATTTACAATCTACTGTTATATTATTTTAGTGATAGCTCTTCGTTGGGAATAATCAGTAAGGAATTATCAGTCAGTGTATCAGTGTGGGGCCATTAGGAAGTATATACAGGAATATAGGCGTTCATTAATTCACTAAAGACTAAAAACTTTGCAACCAATGGGACATTACTACTGAAGGATGCGGGTGTCGACCTGAGGACGAGCTACTTCTCACATGGACAACTGTACGTCGCTTGCTCCCGTGTCACCAGTCCTAACTCTCTTCAATTTTGGCTGCTGATACCAACACTACCACTGTAGTATACCGGAAAATTTAATAGAAATGTGGCTATTATTTTAGTAAATTGTGGTGTCCTATGACTTCCACGCAAACAAAGTCGCGGGCAGAAGCTAGTTTTAAAAATAGGACTTGTATAAAAGTTACTTTTCGTGATTTACGTAAAATGCATACAAATGTTCGTCCGTTGCCACTGCTATAAAATAATCAGCCATCCTATACATTTGGGTTGACTATGTAGGTATTAAAGTTATGTAAGGGACAGTTTATTGTTTTTTCGCTATTACGATGTTGGTCCCATAGAGGTAAGTAATATTATAATATTAGTTCTTTTAAAACTAGGTGTAGCCGCACTTCGGCTATTAGCCGTGCCATATACAAATAAAAGACTAGGTAGAGGTAAAATACGGTGTTTTTTAAATAACGATACTCAACTGTCTAAGTATAATGCTCCACTAATTGCCCTCATACACTTTTTTTCGTGCCCAGAATGCACTGATCAGATCAACTGAGTTGCCCCATGTGACTATTCAATGACGCAAAACTGAGGAAACGTATCCATGATTTATGCACAAAGAGTAGCATTGAGTGAACACACTCAATGCTACTCTTCGTAACTGTCTAGCTTGGAGCATATTTTTGTATGTGTTGTCTCTTGCACTCCGGCTGTCGTAAACGTAATTAATGTTTTGATACTATAATTTTGTTTAGTTTTTTTTCTGTTATCGGGAAAGACCCGTCTTCAAAAGTGTATTTTACTTCTTGGCTCGTTTTCACAATGAGTCTTAAATAACAGAGTTCGAAACAACGTAGGAAGCGAAAGCATTATGTTCAAAGTGCTTAAATACCAAGTAAAACATGTGGATTTCGTCCCAAAATAACATGGAGTCCCAAAATATTCTAACGTCGGTTGTCCCTTTAGGATGTAATTTTAGCTGGTATTGATTTGTGTCGTGTTGACTGCTTCGTTGGTGTATCTAGTGGTGCGACTGCTGAGTGTCTTGACTCCAAATCTCCAGTGTTAAATTGAATTAAGGAAAGATATGCATTTAATGAAACCCTAAATAGTTCCTATGTTGTTGTTGTAAAATTACTAAATAGCCAATTAACTGCGACCAACTTGTATGTAGCACTCGCCGGTCGCTGCCGCTGCTAGCGCGCGATGGTCTCAGTTCTATCCTAACTCATTTGGTTGGGACCCCTAGCTTAGTTGCTGCGGTCAACTTCGAGAAAAGACCAGTAAGTTAAAAAGGATGCATATTTATTTAGAATAATGATTTAAATAAGCCAACAACAAATGAAAACGGTAAGATAAAATGGGAGTAATTACTAGTGATACAATATATTTTGACCAGCATATTTTAACGTGAAAAGGAAACAAAAAAAAATCGCAATCAAAACATACCCACACTAGTTGAAATTTTGATTGAAATTCGAAAGATCAAAGGAGCGTCCCCTTTAAGTTTCTGATTGTTTTCTGTCAACAATTAATGGTCCTGTCAAAAACTTATAATTCTGCCTTCGTCGTCAGTACTAAGTTAACAACTGATAAGCTATTTAAGATGCTTGCCGAAGTTATTACAGGCCTTCAGAAAGTCCATAGTAAAATTGATTGAAGATCGGCGCCACGTTTTATCTGGAAAATTGGGCCAGAAAGATGATAGGACACGATTCTTTTGTATATTTTTGAAGCCTAGTAATCAATGGAATAGATTTTTAATTTTATTAAGGTTTTTATAGGCTGACTTAGAACCTTGTCATAATTTTATTATATGACTAGCAGCGCATTGCGGTTTTACTTACAGAAGTCTCGATCCTGTAGGAATATCGGGATAAAAAGTATCCTATGTGTTAAACCTGGTTAAAAAATATCTGTGTACTAAGTTTCGTCCATATCGTTTCTGTAGTTTTTGCGTGAAAGAGTATCAAACATGCATCCATCCGCACAAACTTTCGTAGGAAGTAGGATGAAAATTACTACCTGAAAATGACGCCTAAGCGACGTATTACACAATTAGCTATCGATCACAAATATTAACAGTGATCAACGCTTTCATAACATTATTGTGCTTTCATTAATTTGGATAAAGCATCACAAATAAACCAAAGAAATGTAGGTACCCCTTTATTTATAAACGTCGCTTAAAGTTAAGTAGTGATTAGTGACTTGTTTAACCATACATTTTTAACCGACTTCCAAAAAGGAGGAGAGGTTATACATGTTCGACTTTATGCATGTTTTTTTTTTGTATTTTCACAGATTTATTCGTCATTTGTGGACCTATTTTAAAAATTCCTGTTTTTGTTTGAAAGTGTATACTCTCGTGGTGGTCCCATTGTCACCAAATCGGAATCTGATGAGGGGATCCGATGGAACTCGAGGGAAACCCTCAAATTTTATCGGCACACCTAGGAGAACTCCTCAATAAATTAACGTACCTGCATCGGGAAAAGCAATATTTTGTAAAAGGTGACGAGCAGTTGACATTAGGCTATTGTAACTTAGATAAATATTACAAACTGATCCACTAAAAACTGAAAAATAAAAAACTTTTTTACAAAAAAAAAAAACAACCGACTTCCAAAATAACACTACAAAGTGAAAAATAACTTTAATTTTGGAAGTCTGTTATTTTTTTTTTTTTGTAAAAAAGTTTTTTTGACGTTTGAACGTCACTTAAGGACGCTATCACATTTTTCCACGAATAACAGTACTTTTCAGGTACCATTTTAGTGAACTTGGAGTCGCAACTGCAAGGATATCTTGGTTTCAAATTAAAGATAATATATTCATCTCCAGAATGGCTCCATAATAATTAAATAGCCCCATACAAAATTTTCACACAAATACGTTTTTACCATCACAGTAATCGCAAAAAAATTAATAAAAAGGGGTTTGAATAAGGACCTATATAGCTAAATCCACTGCATATTTTAACTTAAAAATAAGAAGATATTGTTGCTTATATAGTCCTCTATACGACAAGCTAAATATTTTGTAGATAAATAAATAACTTTTTCATTTATGAGACAAATAAGAAACGCTCTCAAATTTCTCCATACATTTTCTACCCGCGGACACTTGCGGTTCGTCATTCCGCGCTCAGAAGCGCTCGTGGAAGCACGTCTGTGTCGCTTTCTCGCAAAAAATAATTACGTAAAAAAGTGAGTTCCGAGTTGTGTACTGAGGTCGGACGAAGTTGATACTTTTTCGGACCGAAATAAAATTAAGTACGATTATTGGTATTTGTTTCAGAAACAAATACTTAGTTGTAATTTTTACAAGCTTTTATTTAACTTGCAATGTATGTATGTAACTATGTTTGTTCGGGTGGACTCTTGCAACTAAATTTTGAAGCAGATATCTTCAACCGATTGAGCTGAAATTTTGTATGCACGTTTAGTTTGGATGACAATGCATGGTTAGCTGTGTGATGTTATTCTAAATCCAAAATGGTGGAACGCCCAAGATGGCGGACTACTTATTTTTAAGGCACTTCTACAATATGGATATCAAATGAAAGGGATTGCTGAGAATCTCGAAAAATAAAATGACGTCACTCTAAATCCAATATGGCGGACTTCTAAAGATGGTGGACTAGTTATTTTTAATGCACTCCTACAATATGGGTATCAAATGAAAGGGATTGCTGAGAATAACTCGAAAAATAAAGTGACGTCACTATAAATCTAATATGGCGGTCATCTAAAGATGGTGGACTAGTTACTTTTAATGCACTGCAACAATATGGGTATCAAATGAAAGGGCTTGCTGAGAATAACTCAAAAAACAATGTGACGTTACTCTAAATGCAATATGGCGGACTTCTAAACATAGCGGACTAAGTTTTTTATGCTTTCCTACAACATGGGTATCAAATGAAAGGTCTTGCTCAGAATACGTATGCTAGTTAAACTCCACAAAAAAACCTGTCAAGCGATAACTAAAAAGTAAAAAACAAATTAAAAGTAAAAACTTTTTTTTAAAACAAGCTTGTAGTTAAATGCGCTAAAAAGAATAAAATAAAATTTTCCTTTAAAACTTTTACTATCAACTTATAACGTCATTAAGTACACAAGTTATATGATATAAAAGCTTGTTGCGAGATTTACCTGTGTAGATAAACAAGTAAATAAGATGATCTGATTGATTTTAATTTTTTTAATTTTCAAACTAAGTAAATACGAGTTCTTAAATCTGAAAAAAACTTTTTTACTTTTAATTTATTTATTTAGTGGATGTAGATGACGGATAAAGATTGTATAAATATTTATTTTATAATCAAATTAAAATGATGGAAATATTTTTTTTAGACATTCGATATTAATAGTCGATTTTGGGGTTTTTCGGGGTGATGATTACGAATATAACATCCATTTTTTATTCAAAGTGGCGGATTTTTGTTTGTGACAAATCGACTTACGGCCAATTTCTTCATAATACCAGTATATCCAGTTGTCATGCTACGTCACAGTTTTACTCTTCAATTCAGTAATTTTTTTAGTGAATTATAATGTTGCTATATTGAAGAATACAATTGTGACGTAGCATGACAACTGAATAGACTGGTATTACGTTTAGTCGGTTAAGAAAGTCGCGTGGTTTTTTTGTTTTCCTTTATTTAGCTACCTAAACCTATGGAGTATAGTAGTAGTACAATGAAATATTTTCTATGTGAAAAGACAGCTGTGCTGCTGGGGAGTTTGTTGCGCCACTTCTTCCCAGCGAAAGCACTAAGAAGTGAAGGGCGGGCGTTTTGGGGGACTGTCTTTTGTAATTTTGACATTCGAAAAGTGCCTAATTTGAATAAATTACTTTTGATTTACTTTGTTTTAATTTTTAAGTAAATAAAATACTTACTGTTTTCATAAGGGAATGATTATTTTTAAATATCACAACGAAACTCTACGATAAACTCCCAGGCTAGTATTTGATTATGTAATACTCCAACAATTGACATCAAAAATAATATTTAAAAGAACTTAGGTACATATTTTCAAACTAACAGCAGACTGTGGTATAAATGTGGATGTTCCGTGTAATACTAAAATGTTAAGGTCGTTTTTGGGTACCTAGTAATGAACGTATTGACTGATGAACTTCAACAATACTAAAAACATGATTATCACGCAGATAGTAAGTACTAATAACACTTACCAAATTCGATTGCGAACTTACAACTAACTTTACTAAATAAATACCAGCAAAATTAAAAAAAAATATCTTCAAGTACCAAGATTAGTTAAGTTACGTATAAAAATCGAGCGAACAATGGTTTCAATGTGTGCGTGCGCGTAATGTTGCTGTGTTGCGATTCAGATACCTAAACTTGAGCGAGTTCAAAATGTGATAGCGTCCTTAACTTTAATCATACTTTATAAATAAACCTATTATATTATGCTGATTGCATTCACAAAGTTGGGTACCATGTGAGTTGTATGTTAAAACAAACCGGATGGAAAGTCCGGGACCCCCGGGGTGTCCACTAATTGGACTGGAACCACCTATGTAACTTTTAACGACATTGACACCACAAAACGCAAAAATATTTTCTCGTTAACCTGTATTTTTCCTTGCGACAAATGAATTACCCTGTATATTTTGTTTGATCTAGCGAAGTTGTTTGTACTTTTAAATTGTACGGGTTAGCTTTAGTATTCACAATGTTAATTTGTATAATTTTACCCGACTGCAACGAAGGGTTATGATTGGTAACTTACTATAGAGAAAGTTCAGTTCACTTGGCCTCAAGGTTTTACTCGCCAATATTACAATTTTTTTTGTAGTTTAAGAGATTGCTGATTTTTGATACTTAAAGAAAAGCACCTTCGAGAAACCCAAACTTGTTCAGAAAGTGCCACCCCACTATGATCAAGCGAGGAGATCGGAGCTTCTCTGTATGAGTACATAATTATCTTAACTCAGTAGTGAAAGAAATACTTATTTAGTACAAGCCTTGTGCCTGATGGGATTTCCCACCAGCAAAAATGACGAATTCCATACAAACTTTTATGGCCCCTTAGCGGATAAATAAAAAAAACCCGTCCTTAAGATCTTAGGAACCCTTGTACAAAATATGCTTCTAGACCCAGCAATTTAGGCTGTGCATTGTCTGTCAGTAAAATTAAGATTTTATTAAGTACCTACCGACGCCAGCACCTCCAGCTACCCGAAACTGTCAAATTTTCCCAATCAACTTTGAACCTTATGCTTCAGTGATAAAGTTGAAAATCTATTACATAAATTTGACAGCTTGTAGTAGCTTGGTGTGCTGGCGTCTGTACATAGTAAAATACATAAAGTGTGCCTGTATACTTTGTGCCAGGATACCACCTCTCATTTTTCTACTTCAACATTAGCGCAGAATCGGCGCGCCAGCAGCTTCTAGAGACGGCAGTACCTACTATTCAAATTCGTGGCGCTGAAAGCGCGTTGAGCGCACTACGTCTGTCTTGGACTGCCATCAAAGCCATTAGTTTCTAAATATAATTTTCTTTCATAGTGTGAGTAATCGGTGACACGCTTGTATGGAAAGTCTTGATAGCGCTGCTTCCAGGAGCGGCCGCCGAGGCTTTTTACAACATTTTAAAATCAAAATAAAATCCATCAAACTTTGTGTAGATACTGGAACTGAGTTTGCCGTCGAGCCTATCGGTAACGATGCCTCGATAAAAATATACATAATCTGATAAAGTTGAGATTGAAAACAAATTCAATAAAGAACATGATAACCCGGATGCGTACATACTGAACAAGGCTTGCAGAAGGCAAGCAGAAGTATAACTGTGATTTAATGTTTTGCTAAATGCCGCCGCCGATAGCGGGTGGCTTGACCGAAAATTCCACGTCACGGTGACCTGTGATCCAGCGGTTAAGGGCGAATTTCGCCACTCTTTTATACCTAGAATACCTAAGTCTTATCCTTAGAATACATTTGGAATTTTTGACAGTTTTTCCATACCTACTAGAACTGTCAGACGTCAATTTTATCCCAAAGATAAAAGATATCTGACTTTGATAAAATCAGCCCTAAGTAATGAATGGTATACTTATTTTTTTGGTTAGCCTAGCCACTAACCCGATCGCTCCCCGCGTGAAATCGCCTAGAATGTCCCCGAACATTTTCGTTCATGAAGTAAGTATATTTATTTCATCCCGCTAACTCCTTCGTGAAGTTTTAGACTACAAACTATGTGCTATTTTATTTTAAAACTAAAGTATAGTCGACCTTGTTGTTTGTTTTGCCACTTGATTATGGTTGTTATATTGGCCTTGAAACAAACATATTCCTTAACGTTTTATCATGTGCAAAAGACATTCAACCTTAAGGTGAAAACCAATACTCCATCATCGTTTTCTTGCTCTTATCCCAATTTTTTTGGGGTCGGCGCAACATGGCTTTTTCTTCCATACTTCTTCTATTAGTCGTCATCTCGGTAGTCACCCCCTTTCTAGCCATATCATCACACACATATATCATATTTGGGTCGATCCTTTAGTGTCCGACTAATTTTATTATGTTTAAACCAGACAATATTATTTTAACGAAATGCTAGTACAATTTAAATTGCATTTGTGTCCAGACACAAACAAAGCAGCCCCAGTTGGTCTCGCTGTTTGTGTATCGGTGTGTAGTTTACTCAGCACTGATTGGACGAGAAAGCCTGATGTGATTGTTGCAAATGTTCAATATGTCACGTAAATTGTTTTATTAATTAATTAACCAGGTATACCCGGAGCATCTATTTTAGAAAAATATGTTTACGAACAACTACGAGTATGTAATTCCTAAAATAGATCCAAGATAAATACACCAGTATTATAACTTACAATTAGTTAGGTCTGTACATAATTAGGGTATTTATTTTCTAAACTATATTTTATTGCAATATTTTGTTTTTTTATTCCATAGTGGGATTTATAGATGTCCGTAGTTGTGTTTGTTGCATCACAGCGAGCCCTATCATTATGCCAACGTCATTTATTTTTTAACATCGCAGTATTATGCTGAGATAGGAGCCTTTTTGACCTCGCACAGGTCTATTTTGGTGGTTTTTAATGTAAATATGTTAGTTTTAAATGCTTCTTTTTCACTATTTGTATTTCCTGTGTGTGTCCCAAAGAAAATATTTTCTTCTTTTCGTATGCGCAAAATATTTACAGAGACGGACTTACGTAATGTCATACACATTTTCTGCTAGTCAACTTTTGTGTGATGCAGTTACAGAACATGGTATATGCATTAACAAAGCGAGGTGGTAAACGGCAACAATCAGCCTATAATGAATTCCCACTGTTGGGACACAGGCCTCCTCTCTTCTAGAGGCAGTAGGTAATCTACCACGCGGGCCCATTGAGGATTGGTATATGTCACATGTCTTCGAATTTTTGGTTCTAGGACATGCTGGTTGCCTCACGATGTTTTCCTTCACTGCTTGAGAGCAGTGGTGATGAAATTATTTACACAAAGTAAAGATAGCAGAGGTAAATAGCTTTTTGAATAATAAAACCAACGGAAACCGCACAAAGCCTTGAATTTATCTCTCGAGCATAAAAGTTCTCATATTTTAAATGTCGTATCAGCATGTCTACGTAATTTGCATTCATTCATAAATCTGCCGGTTCATCCCCAATTAGAGAAAAATCCTTTTTAATAGTTCCGTGCGCACCTGCGGCGTTTAATTTGGATTGGCTGAGTTTTTAAAGACGAAGAAGCTTTAGATACCTATGTAACCTATGTTGGTTGGGCATTAATGAAATGTTTGAAGAGCGTAGTGGCACAAAATTTACATATTTTGAATACTTAGACACGAAATTCTAATTTTAAATCACCTTTAGATGTTTTTCATTTGACAATAATTGAGGTTAATTTTATTACCTCAATTTTCGTTGATGATTTAATAAATAAATAAATAAGTAAAATTAGTTTAATTCAAGTAACAAGACTCATATAAACAGATAGGTACATAAAAGGATACAGACAGGATAACAAGCACAGACAAAAACTAACTATAATTAATTATTATAATTTAATTACGTTATTCAAATAATAATTGTTGGAAAAAGTGGGAAGAAAGTAAGTTGAAACTTTCTTAACACAGATGAAGATGTTACTTATTCCCATGTAGGTGATTGGGTAAGAATTTAACCAGCACCCTAATTGCGTAACACACTATTACTCTCAATTTGAATAATTTTGAAGCTTATTGCTAATCCATTGCTCCAAATGCTCGAAAAATGTGTTTGCTCAGCAACGTAAATAACGTAATGAATGTTGTTGAACTGTCAAAATGAAACCCATTGCTACTAATAGTGTGTTAATTGCCCTGCAGAACAGGGTTTGTTTACACTTTCGTCATATAGGTACTATTAGGACAGACAATTTTATTTTTGGGGGTGGGATGAACATTTACTTTAGAATGGGCAAATCTATATGACTGAACGGTTCCTTGACGATTGAAAAGTGCCTGTAATTTAGTTTAGTAGAAATAAATGCTTTGAGATTTTGAATTGTAATTCCATTATATTAAGAGGTTTCCTGTCTTAATCACGGTTTTGTTAACTTTTTTGACTAATTGAGCTTTAAAAAGAGTTGTGGATTAATTTATAACATTTATGGGAACGTGCAAAGTAATGTTTCGTGGAATTTCATTGCCTGTGGCAGACCTACCGTTTGGAGAAACGACAAAAGTTGCACTGTCTAAACATTCAAGCAACAAATGAATTGAATCGTGTACAGTCAACAAAAGAGATAAGTATGCAGGATTGTCGGATATCGTTGAAATTTAATAAGAAACCGATGGAAGTTATCGAATATTTATATTTTTTTATATAGAAAACAAAGAGCTTTTTTATCAAATTAAATTTCAGTCGACAACATCCATCGGTTTCTGACTAAACTTCAGACGATCCTGCATACTTAACTCTTTTGTTGACTACATAGACGATGCAAGTCCTGTATTGCTTCAGTTACATTGTATGCCACATGCAAACGTTGCTGCCTGCACATCATATAAAAATAGTTTTGGATAACTCATTCTTTTAGCGACAAATCAAGTGTGGACTCGCCATGCGAATTCGCTAAAAATAAATACGTTCAAATTGCATAGAATACGGTACAGCAATGTTTAAAAACACTCAAAAACAACACTGATTTACACCACTACTCACAATTTTGTTTAAATACAAACACGTTATTACGCAACGCACGTAAATCTCAATAAAGCTACCACATAAAACAAGCGGAGCGAGTCTGAAAATAAAACGGACAAAACGCAATCGAAAACGTTAGCGCAACGGTCATTCGCAAAAGGAAATAGAAACGTAACCGGATTGACTTCACTCACCCGGTTGCGTGTTTGTCAGGAGACCTACTTATGGCCAATGTTTGACCTAGCCATAGAGTACTGAGCTAATGTGATTGTTTATTTTCATTGAATAATCGATTGTTTTTTCAAACTACAAACTCAAACTCGGAGCATATATTTAAATTTAACCATTTACAGTCACTTTTAGATTGTGAAAGCCAATCATTCAGAAAAATAAAACTAATTATTTGCCTATCCCAAAGCGTAGTAGGTTCTATGGAGGAGAACGGTTAAGAAACTCCATGACGGAGACTCTTTTAAATTATATTGTTAATAAAAAATATTAGTTAAATCATTACTGTGCTACGTACTATTGCATGAAAACTATTGTTGGTCTAGTCATTAGTGACTAGCGAATACGGCTGTGCATCATGAGCACTCGTTGAAAATCCGGTGCGCGATTAAAAATTCGCTAAGGGTATTAGGGCTTATTCAGTTTTGCTGACAAAAACTGCGTAACAGCCTAGGGTTAGGAAGTTGGTTGTGTGACACTTCCGTGCCTTGGCGAGCACATACTTAGGTACCTACCTACAGCCGCTGGTCCTGGATCAGATTTATCTGGTCGTATCGGATTGCCACCCCATCGGATTATACCCAAGAATGGGGGAAAAGGGAGGGCATTATTTTGTTTCTTTATTTGTAGGTAGTAGTCCACCTCGTAATAGCTATACCACTTTTAACAACAGTTCCCAGTAAATTGAAACTTCAGTACATAAGCTTGAAATGATCGAACTGCCACATAGATAAATAGACATTGTCGTTTTATGACGTGCAAGCGACATTCAACCTTAGGGTGGTATAGCAAGTACGATGTCGTCTATCTAAGCCTGCTATATTTTGAACCCGCAATCTCGTGCATTTAATACCCTGGTATTTTATACTATCAGCGCATGGCCTGCCATAGTATATTATGATACTTGTGACTTAAGTAGTTCATTATTGCACGGCTACACGCCGTGCGTTAAGTCACACGTATCGTATACTATTTTAGAAGTCGTGTGACATAAATCCGCACTTAAGTCACGCTTTTCTATGTAAAAAAATACTATTTAAGTCACGGAAAAGTATGACTTAAGTGCGGATTTAGGTCACACAGTACTATAAATATTATTTTAATAGGAATGTGAATCAAGGTTGCATTAATCGGAAAAGACTGTTACATACCTAAATTCATGATTTTGACTAGGTGCTAATGCGATCATAAGCTATTCAAATAAGGTAGTGTCAAATAAATTGCATCACGCATTACTGTCGCAGCGCCGCAAGCTTTACAACGTCACAAAACAGTCGACTTTGTACCTTGTGACTAAGAACAGAGACCTGGAATTCCTTTGTGAAAGTAATGGTGTGAAACAGGTGATTATCGCCGACCGTTCGCTTATATTGATGCATGTCGGAAATGAAGTTTGTTCCATGGTTAGAATTATGGAAAGTGTCGCGAAATTATAGATTGATCTGTATGATCGTGGGACTATTGGACTATTGTCTGACCTAAGATAATGTGCGTTAGTTCACAACCTTTTAAGTGTTGTTGACTGGTGAATAGTCTACCTGAAAAAAGTGTTGTGTTGTGCGTGAATTGTGTTTTTGTGTTTATGTTTGTTGTATACTTTCAAAATGTTGAAGTACTTATACAAAAGGATTTTACCGTAGGATGCACCTTTTAGAAGTGATAAGTCAAAAAGATAAAGAAGTTCGCTATCTCAAGAGCGGAGCGAAGAAGAAGATGAAACCATGGAGTTTCTTGCTGGCTCTTCTCCATAGGAAACGATTAATTGGAAGCTTCTGACGTTTCATAAGCGCCCATGTAGGTTTATGTAAAATAAAATACTTTGCATCTTATCCCCAATCAGATCTCGCTTCTGAAGCAAAGGACACAGTCCAACAACGGGGCATGACGAATGAAAAACATTTTTTATCACGGAGTTACCCTCGTCAAATGTAGTATGGATCTAGACAGGTGTTGGACCGTCAGGTCAATCCGTCTTGTGACTCCAGATTTTTTAACATTCCTTTGGGAAATACGTATAAAGGACGGGAAGGGACCTTGAAAATAAATTGTTTGACTGATTTTTCCGTCACTTTATTTTTATTTTACATTTATGCCTTTGCCCTGCAGTGTGACAGCACAGGCTTATCCATACTTAATATTATAAATGCGAAAGTGTGTCTGTCTGTCTGTTACCTCTCCACACTTAAACCGCTGAACCGATTTAGATAAAATTTGGAATGGAGATAGATTGAGTTCCGGGAAAGGACATAGGATAGTTTTTATCATCTTAACTTGCTGTTAACCAGTGAACCTGCTTACTGTATTACCTGGACAATAAATATTTTCTATCTACGTTTTTTCTAACTTCATGCTATGAGTAATATCGAGATGTAAGTTCACGGAAATGTTTTTCATAACTTTATGTTTTCCCCTGCATCATCAATATCAATAACATTGACATCACGTCCCATATTGATACATGCGGCAAAGTTATTTTACTGTAAAAAAAAAGAAATATAGGTTTATATGTAACAGAAACAAATGCATACGAAAAGATAATTAACTCGAGTAGTCGGTAGTGATAAAAATTCTCCAGAGAGGCAATTCTCGTAATTTTAAGAACGTTCACAGTCTGATCTTAGTCTCAATCTGTCAAAAATACCTCTAATTTCCCTACATTTTGACAAGTTTTTGACATTTGTTTGTCGCTGAGATGAGACTGCGACTAGATTTTGAACGTTTTAAATTACGAGAATTGGCCTTCTGGTTTCTTTAAATAAATACTAATACATCATTATAAAATTAGGTACTTATGGAATAAATAGTTTTGGTGTGATAAATAAAAAAAATTCATTTCGATTACCTAGTTTGTGTAGCTGTCTACGTATCCGGAGATGGATATTGTATGATTTATTGGGAAAATAAATATAAGGTCCCATTGAAATAGATGGCCAAACTTTTAGAAATCATTCAGACCACCAAAATAAGGACGATGGTAAAAAATATATAAGAAAAACGCATTAGAGACTTACAAAAAAAAATAATTTGCTAACGAAAATACACTAATGTGCCGGCAATTTATTATTTTAGGTCAAAATAAAATCACTTTAATCAGTTGTTTTTTGCTTGGATATCTCTGGTTAGACGTACTGAGCGCTGTGTTAAAAGTTGTCCATCTATTTTAATGGGACCCTGTATAATCTGCATTTGCGATTTATTTGCCAAAAATGGAAACAAATATGAGTTTATGAAAAAATAACTTTAAATCCTACACAATAATGTTCAGTTTACGCTACAACTTCAAACATTTATATGAATTTTTCAATAGTCTAGTCACTCTGAAATCAACTTAATTACCATTAAAGTTGATATTTGTTTAACTTGAAATAATATTAATTTGAGACATAAGTTTGAATAAACTTTACATACGTACAGACGCCAGCACATCAACCTACTACAATCTGTCAAATTTCTTTAATCAAATTTCAACTTTATTGCTAAAGCATAAGGTTCAAAATTTATTGGGAAAATTTTACAGTTTCAGGTAGGTTGATGTGCTGGCCTCTGGACATAAGTCATACACGCACGCCGGTTACGAGTACTACGCACCTGACCTTTCTGAAGAATATCACCAATAAAATCATTATGCCCTTCTAGGGTGTCCCCTCCTCGTCCGTCGTCCGATCAGACAGACCCGAGTTGGCGTTGCAGTGGTCCTCGCGCGCCACTCGAGAGTGGGTGCGGCCATTATATGAATGGGCGCACGGAGAGGTTGGACCTGCTGAGCAACAGCAGGTCGAGGCCTGTCGGGGGAGCGGTGAATGCTTATGCGAATCCCGCACCCCCGGCCATAGGTAGAGGTGGAACACCGCGGTGGTTTTAGTCAGTAAGAGTCCGGCATGCCCCTCTGTCCCCCCCACGATGGAGGAAGTCCATGAGGATTTCCAACGTGCAAAAAAAAAAAAGGTTTCCCCTCCCGGCGTTACCACAAACATCTGCAAAACGACATCAGTATCTTAAAATCCTAACTATATAATATTATACGAGGGGGCGTTTTTATGTTCGCGGAATGGGAGGTAAGGGGGGTAAATAAAACTTCGCAAATATTTTTCTTTTTCTATATATTCACCTGCTAGCCTAATACATTTTTCAGATCGTTCAATAAGTGTATGCATACCATCGAAAAAAAAAAAACATTTTTGTCCTCAAAATACGCTGAAACTGCGTCCATCACTCCTTCAT
Source organism: Hydraecia micacea (assembly GCA_914767645.1). NCBI lineage: Eukaryota > Metazoa > Arthropoda > Insecta > Lepidoptera > Noctuidae > Hydraecia > Hydraecia micacea. Next base: position 7,777,779 of record OU611798.1, read on the forward strand.
CACTTGAAAATTTCTTGCCACGCAGCTCTTTTTTCACGTTTGGTTTTAATAATCGCAGGGGGCCAGGTCTGGACTATATGGTGGGTGGTTAATTATTTCGAAGCCTGACTTGTGTAGGGCAGCCATGGCAACACGACTCTTGTGAACAGGCGCATTGTCGTGCAAGAGCAAGACGCCTTTCGTCAATTTTCCTCGTCTTTCCTCTTTGATTGCTTCCCCTTAAACGCTTCAGAATTGACGCGTAGTATTCTCCGGTTATATTAACGCCCTTGTCCTTATAATCGATCAGCAGGAAGGGGATCAGCAGGGGTTTTCCAAGAAAACGGTCGTCCAGGCCGGAGATCGTCTTCAAGTGATTCTCGTCCTTGCTTGAATAGACGATGCCATTTGTAAACCATGGTTTTACAAGGCCAAGAGTCTCCGTAAATGCAGGACATCTCTTCCGCAATGGTTTGGACGTTTTATCCTTGCTTAGTAAGGAACTTTATAACGGGGCGCGGTGTTCGATTTTCTCCATTGTGAACGCTGTCATCCCGATTAAGTTGTTTGGTTGGTGATAGTTCAGAGACTAATTAGCCGATTGTAATAAAATTTTGTATTTATGCTAATAGTGAATCATTCAACACGTTGAGGTACTAATGAGAGCCGTAACCTCTCTCTAACCCCTCCATTCCGCGAACATAAAAACGCCCCCTCGTAAATGCGAAAGTAAGTTTGTTTGTTTGTTACCTTTTCATGCCTAAACCACTGGACCGATCATCCTGAAATTTTGCATATACGTTGTCAGGTGTACAGAAACGGACATAGGGTACCTTTCATCCCGAAAAAGTTCTGTTCCCGAGGAAAACAACAATAACGTTACTAAGATAATCGATGGCGCCACGTGGTTTGTTGTTTTCCTCGGAAACAGCACTTTTTCGTTGTCAGGTGACAACGTTTATGCAAATTTTCAGGATGATCGGTTCAGACTCGACCTCTTGACAATTTAAAAGTGCCTGTAATTGGTTTAATTGAAATAAATGCTTTGACTTTGACTTTCAGTTGTTTAGGCGTGAAAAAGTAACAAACTAACGTACTTTTAGTTAGGATAGGATAATTTCACGCGGACAAAGTCGCGGGCAGCAGCTAGTAAGTAATAAAACAAATCCTTTCAATCTAGGTCAGACCAGAGCCAACCTTGTTTGTCACTGGACTAGAATGATAAAAATCTTCCTATGGTGTAAAAAACAAAGTTGCGCATTACGGGAGTGCTTGCATGCTTACGTCACTATACAGTTGCGACTTTATTGTAATAAAACGACATTATGGAAAAAAAAGCAGTCACCATTCTGCAAAAAATATGTATAAAGCATTTTAAATCGAATGAAACAATTCAATTTAAAAATAGACTATAGTTTCGCACAGGTAATAAAGGTGGTTGACGAGTTATTATCACACACTATATTGGTAACAGCGGTGATGACGCAGACTTGTGTCTCCCACGTGACTGTGTCTCGGAATGCTGTACCTGACGAAGTATTTATTATACCATGAATTTTCCCGAGTCCTTAAACACTTGACTGAAGCGTAAATCATCTTTTTCCTCACACATGATTGATGAGAGGGCCGACAATAAAATTGACGAGTGTCGATAACGTGACGAGGGTGAGTGAAAAACCTTTTGTAGACCCAACATCTTTTGTACGAACACACGATGGATAACTAAAAATAAAGGTTAATAATAATAAAATGGCCGGGCCGTCGACTTCTCGCATGATTATTAACTAAAGCCGGGTACTCACTAGCGAGCCGTAACTGTAACCGTTGCATGTACTGTTACCAAGAAAACATAGTGTGTACGTGGTTCGCAAACCTGCCACCACACTAGAACCTTGTTACTGTATCAAGCATGTTACAGTTACAGCTCGCTAGTGAGTACCCGGCTTTACGTATTTAAATATTCCTTTGTACTTTTTTAAGAATACAACGTACCGACTCTAATGAATAATAATAATAATAATAAAAGTTTATTGATCATAAGTTTAGGTTACAGTACACCGGTAATAGATATTTACATAGTAAATAGTATAGGGCACACTCACTTACGTTCAACTACACTAAGTTAGAACTTATCTATAACAAGTAGCAAGGGGAGTAGAAGAACAGTTAAAATATAATAATGCTATTACAAGTAAAGAAATGGTTCACATACTTGATAAATAATAAATGCCCAATGACGGTATACAGAGAAAAGTTCTTTACCTCCCGTGCTAGTCAAGGACTGTGTTACGGCAAGGTAAGATTCTCGCTCATGGAATAGTAGTCATAATGTAAACACGTTAAGACACTTTTTACCAAATACATTTGTTTTGCTGTGAATCATAGATGAAGATAACGAGTTACAAGCTTAGCGTAAACAAGTAGTATATGCAAAGAAATCAGACAATGCAACTACCAACGTTATTACAATGTAAACAAGTGTTTTCACAAAACAATATTTGTTTAGAATTAGTAATAAGACAAGCGTGTTAAAATAAAGAAAAAAATTATAATAAAATAAAATAAAAAATAAAAAAGGTGCTTCTAAAACTAAAATAATAAATTTAAAAGTAAGAGCATAACTAAATAATTTTTTATAACGTGAAAAGTATCTCTATATTGAAAAATAATGCAAGTGGTTTTTTTTTTTTTTTTTTTTTTTTATACTGTTTATTTTATAATGTATATATTTATATATATTACTTACATATATTCATATAATGTTTTTATTGTTTATATAAACTTATTTAGCACTTATCGGTATTCAATAAAATATATATTTATAAATGAATAATTACTGACATATTAGTATAAGTTTTTCAGTCTGTTCATAATCCAGGTTACTCAGAAACTCATCCAGAGCCCTTCTACACACAAATCTCGTCGTATCTTTTAAAGGTTTAATTTTACTTATGCGATTGTACAATAGAGGAGCCAAGAAATAAGAGAAATAAGAGAATAGGTAGAATAGGAATAGGTTATTAATAGATTTTAGCACAGCAGTGGCGGCGCGGCGCAGTGGTAACGACCCTGAAATTCGAGTAAGTATGTTGTAGGTCGTGGGTTCGAACCCAATTAGGCGCTTTACTTTACGTAAATAATTTCATCACCACTGCTCTCAACAGTGAAGGAAAAGCACTCTGGACCCACTATACCCCTGTGGCCATACCCCTGGGGGTAGGGTGGGACTGAACCATACCACCATAGTAGTGTTGGGATTTGCATCGTGAGGAAACATGCAAGCATTTCCTAGAACTAAAATTCGAAGACAAGTGACATTCGCCAACCCGCACTGGGCCCGCGTGGTGGATCACGGCCCATACCCTCTCATAGAGAGGAGGCCTGTTTCCCAGCAGTGGGAACATCATATGCTGATTATGCCATAGAACAAAGGACGTTCAGTTTTTGAAAAAAATCCTGGAACTTTTCCAATTTTTCTTTCCATAAAAACCTAACGAATTAAGTTCCGAAGAACTACGAACATTTTAAAACAAGAAATAGCTAAATCGGATTTGAATAGTCATTCAAACGCATTTATTATAAAAGTTTTATGTTAGTCTTAATATTTATTATACCCATTTCTTACTCGAGTTCACTTGGGACACATAATTCAGAAACCAATTTACTTCGATTGATCATTAAAATATTTTGCGAACGATACTTTGGTCAATGTTTGAATTCTGTTTTTTAGAAAAATATTCTAAAATACAGTTTAAAAATTCTGGGAGATTACTTTTTCTTTTGAAGATATTGCGTCGATGGAAAATTGATTATTTATTACCTTTTGATTAAGAGTACAGTTATACCGATCTACACTTCTAAAAATGATTAGATTTTTCGATAGAATAAGTAATGCAGCATTTTCTTTTTTTGCCAATATTTTATTTGTGATCAATGCTGCTAGCCGACTTCAAATAAGTATTTCCCAGAAATTTATGACGTCATCGTTAAAAATATCATTGATTACATAATATAGTCATGATGATCGCCATGATTGACAGCCTAGTTCCACCCAAGAAGCTTCTAGATAAAACTGGAGGCAACACTTTGCATAACTAACTGAAGACGATTGTGGTAGAACACTCTCTTTCTAAATACACATATAAGAACGAGACAGTGATATGTGTTCTCTGTGTCATATGTATGTATTCAGAAAGAGAGGTTGGACCACATGACAGTAGTCTTCACTTAGGTATTTAGAGTGTTGTCTCCAGTTTTATATATAACCTTCTTGGTTCCACCTACTGCTTAGTATAGGCCTCCCCTCTTTGTGAGAACTAAAAAGAGGGGGCCTGTGTGAGTCTCATGCAATTATACTAATATAGCATCCATGTAAAATGAATGTTCGTAAGACACTAATAAAATAAAAATGCGGCCAAGTGCGAGTCGGATTCTTACACGGAGGGTTCCGTATCAAAAGGAAAAAAACGCCAAAAAAAAACACGTTTCTTGTATGGAAACCCCCTTTAGTTTTTAACTTTATTTATTTGTTGTTATAGCGGCAATAAAAATACACACTGTGAAAAATTCAATTGTCTATCTCTTATGGTTCATGAGATACAGCCCGCTGACAGACAGACGGATGGATGGACGGACGGATAGCGGAGGCTTAGTAATAGCCCCTTTTGGGTACGGATCCCTAAAAATAACATTGATTTGATGTCCAGTTTAACGTTTTTTTTTTTCAACATAAATGAAGTTATTTCTGTAAAATATAGGCGCCTTATCCAAACACGATTATGATAGGTATGACTACACATAAATCCATGGCCATTAAATTTCCGTCATCTACTCAATAGCCTTTTGAGATTCTGTTTGTGAACCACAGACAAGTGTGAAGGCAACAAAAGCTGTGTAGTCTAGACTAACAGTTGTCTATGACCAGTGCTAGCACAAACAAGCTAGGATCTAGATGTATACACGAGATTGAAGAGCTGACCGAACGAGATCGCTCCATAACTAGGTTAGGGGCCGCTTCTTTCGTAGTGATGTGCATATCGACTTAAGTAAAGTCGAGTCTTTTATTTCTTCGTCAGTTTTCGAATTCGTTCCTTTATCCAGTTAGGACACATAATACCTTTTGAAGCTATGCCATTAAGCAGACTACTGCATAGAAAACTATATTTAATTACTACTTTAATTACCTTTTTAATAGCCCTGCCATTTTAATGAAATAGACCTAAATATATTGTTTTTATTTCATTGTCAGGCTATGTAACTGTCACGTTTTTAATTTGGTCTCACGTGTAAAAAGATGGCCGAATGTCATTCTCACTGTTATTCTGCGCTATTGATATATCAACGCATTATACATGTGAGTCGGTACAGCGGATCCTATCGTACAATGAGCAGACGAAAATCGCTCATAACGGGGAAGCATCAATGTAGCCCGCGAAACTAAAATTTTCTTACTTTTTTTGCATTTTGCAAGTAACCAGATTTAATTCACCCATCAATATATCCCTCTTAGTTCTTATAATCTTATTGAATGACCATTTCAATTAAATATTAATTCAATAGGGTTATATGAACTTAGAGGGTCACGGTTACAATAAACACACACTCCATAACACAGGTTAAACTAAAAGATTTCCACTAATTACAACCTTATTGGAATTAAAAAAAAATACCAGAATTATCATCGATAAACTTTTTATCGATACAAGTCACATCTCTATTCAGCGACGCAGGTAACGATTTTCCCTTGCCAATCCTTCCGATATTCAACGAGCCACTCACACTCACCAAACGACAGTCACTCATGAAATAAAAATGGTATATTCTATTGAATAAGACTGGTTTACCTGCATTTTACAAGTTAACTTTGGGCTTTAACGTATGGCTGGATTAAATTCGCAAATACGCATGCCTTTAACCTTCACAAAAGCATGCAACTAGCTTGCATGTCATTGTGCCATAACAACTTCTGATATTTATTGGTTGGACGGAATTCCTATCTATCGATACGTCATAAAATGTTAATATATAAGCATATATTCTGATGCTGATATTGTTAACGTGCCCTGGTATATAAGAAATTACGACCTCCATCGTGATATAAAAAAGGAACCCGTCACCAACATAATCGAAAAATTTGCTGAGACCCACCTATTATGTGAATGTCGAGGCAATTCAGCTGTTAGACATCTCAAACATAATGCGAGGACTAAAACGAATAAGAACCTTTGAGTTAGTGTAGTGTAAAAAGTGTAGAAATAATACTGACAATGACACACATTATAACACATGATCAAAGTATTTACACAATTTTTTCAGACTCTAAATAAGTGGAGTGGACCTGTGTTACAGTACAATCAACACTATTCCAAGTTTTTAAATAATTATCACGTAAACATTTAAGTTAGATTAAAAATGCTTATTAATCTCATCTTATAGGCTAGATTGTAATAAATTATTAAAACCTACCTGTAGTAAGTAGCCTGTAGTGTATTAATTTAATAAACTATAATTATATCATGCACACCAGGAGGGCAATTCTTTTAATTTTAAGAACGTTTACAGTCTGATTACTGTCTCAATCTGTTAAAAATACCTCTTAATTCTCTACATTTTTGACATTGATTGTCGCTGAGATGAGATTGCGACTAGATTTTGAACGTTTCTATTTACGGGAATTGGCTTTCAGAGCGAGGTCACTAATGTCAACTGTCAGTTCTCCACGAATGGCGAGACAGAGTGAAAAGTGAAGCGTCTGACGAATGGCTTTGGCGTGGTGATGGGCCAGTATAGAGTGATATATTCAACTCGGAACATGTGCAACGGAACCAACAGGATTCTACAAAACCCTGTATTTTTTGGGTTCCGTACTCAAAGGGTGCTAACGGATCGCTATTACTAAGCCCTATGCCTCTGTCTCTGGCACTATACCAACAAATAAGAAAAATAAAACAAGGTTAAAAAATGAAAAGGAGTTCCCGATACAAAAAAAAAAGTGTTTATTTATTTGTAGTGTTAAATATTGTATGGTGCTACGGAACCTTTCGTGCGAGAGTCCGAATCGCATTTGGCCGTGTTTTTAAAGAAAACTGATTGATGACTGTCACAATGGCATGCAAGCTACCTGCATACTTTCGTGCGAGTTACAGGTATCAGTGGAGTCATTGCGTTACACACTAACAGTAACAATGGCTTTGATTTTGGCAGTTCAACAACATTAATTGCGTTATTTACGTTGCTGAGCGGATAAATTTTTCTAACATATGAAGCAATGGATGAGCAATATTCTTCGAAATCATTCAGATTGTGATTAAGTGTGTTACGCTACAGACCGAGGGTGGCGTGTGCTTACTAATTATTTGCAATATTAAGTTGAATTTGATTTTACTGAGAAACTGCGTTCTACAATGATACATAATTATTATTTTTTTCTTTTCTTACCAATTACTTTAATTGTATTGAAAAATAAAGAAATGCTTGATTAACTTAGGTTCTTCTTTGAAAAAGTTTGAATTAATTATGAGTCAAGAGCGTCTTCAACAGGACACATAACAAATTGTTTGGGGACCGAACCGAATTAAAATTCAATTACTGGTTATTATAATGAGAAAACTAATTTGTTTGTTGGAAAGTTTAAATTGGTTTTGTAGTTGAAAATAGTAATGAGATTTGAGAACCTTATTTTTAAAAAATACCTTATTTTTTTATATCTGACTTGAAAAAAAAAACATCAAAAGCTCAACAGTTAGTTGAAAGACTGAGTAGACAGTGATTGTTCATTTGAACCCTACACAACATACTAAAACGCATACGCATTTATATTATAGTCGATGCATAAGTATAAGAATAATTAGTCTACAGTTAACACCTGAGGAGGCTCTCGTTGGGCAGCTGGATCAAGGGCTTGATTCAGAAAGCAGTACTTCTGGACACGGCTCGCATTGTCAGGAGGTTCCTCTCTCTGGAGCCCTGACCGCCGCACAGTGGGCTGGGATTACAAGGTTGGGTCTTAAGGGATCAAATGTATTTTTTTGGTATCTAGGCATAAATTTAAAACGTTTTTATTCTTTGACTTTTTTAATTTAACGAGTACTTTCGGAGATATAGCCATATCAAATTTGTATCAAGAGTCATGTTATTTTAGATAAGCAATTTATTCCAATTAAATTGAAATTGAAAATAATGTATACTAAACGGCCTGAAAACCTCAATACCTACTTAGTTCTTTAAAAAAAATCAATGTTCGACATTTTCCACCACCATAGGTAGGTATGACGTAATTTGTTTTGAGACTTATTTCCGGGAATCAAGGGATAAGAGTGCGCGAGCGCAACAACAAGATATGACGTGTCGTAACGTGATTGGTGCAACGATAGGGTACCTACGGAATGTTCGGTTGCATTCAAACGTACTTCAGTGTTCTATTACCCACCATAAAAAAAAAGAAAAAAAAAAACAAAACTGTCAGTAGAAGCACAAAGTTTATTAGTAATTGAACAAGCGGAAACATTTGATGATGACGAATACGAAAATTTTGCATTCGTTAATGTGGATACCCTTGACAGTGATTAAATTAAAACAGTGCAGTGGCCAGTACTGATTGTGATTTTTACTTATTTATTTATTTATTTTATTCGTCCTTAGTGGTTTAGGCCTAAAGGGGAGACCACTACATAAAAAAAAACGCGCCTAGTTCTTAACCTCTATGGTGGTGTGGAATAGAGAACAAAATTTGAAATTGCGACCAAATCGCAGAAAATCGCAAACCGAGAATAGGCGCTAAAATAGGACAAATATACATACTATGCATACGTAGAGTCAATTCTTTGAGAAAATTTGAGAATTTCGAGATTTTCACATTTTTTTCTTTTGCTTCATACAAAAATTACTTTGGATATTTGTAACTCCGAAAATACTAAGTTATCTGAACGACCCTCATAGAAATAATTACTTATAATCGATAGATAAATCCAACACAATATTTAAAATTTCACAAAAATAAACTTTTTTTTTTTAAATGCTAAGTCCTTTACCGGCCCGTTTCAGCCCACTGTGCGCCGGTAGCTTGGACCCTGTTCCCGATATCGGTGGGCTACTATTTTTTATATTTTTAAATGTTTTTATATATTTTATATGCTAATATTTAAAAATATAATTTATATGTAAGTAATGAAATAAAGGAAATAATAATTAGTCTATAATTTTTCTACTGCTGGGACACAGGCCTCCTCTTTATGAGAGGGAGTGGGCCATATGGGCGTTGGTGGATCTCATATGTCTTCGAAGTTTTGGTTCCAAGACATGCCGGTTTCGAAAATAAGCATCAGCCAGAACGTAGGTGTCCCATAAAGTATTCAAAAACAAAAATAATGTGTACTTCAATTAACATAAAAATACCTCACGCTTGTAAGTAATCCCCGAAGGGTCAGGCAGAGGTGTAGGTACCTATAGCACACTCACATTTTGCCTGTTATGTTAGCCTATTGCCATCAACCGGGCACAAATCCAGATTCCGGGCTGCTACTGAAAAATTCCAGATAAAAGAACCCAATAACATTTTGCCTGACCCGAGAATCGAATCCACGACCTTATGCTCAGCAGTAGCGCTTGCGGCTACTAGACCAACAAGACAGACACTGATAAATAAAATCATGGTATTATCATGCGTGAAACCCGTGACTTCACCAATATGGCAGCAGTGAGAGCACTTTACAATGCGTTGGTGCGAAGCAACTTGGAAACTAGTGCTATCATCTGGAATCCTTACGAGGTCAAGTATTCTCAGATGCTGGAAAAGATGCAGAACAAACCCGATACCTGTACTTGAAGCAGATTGGTGTCTACCCTTTCTACCCGCTTATGTATCCAACTGTCTTTGTTATAGGGATTGTTGGGTATTATAAGTTGGAAGTAAGGCGCAACCTCGCTCTTGTAAAATATGTTTTTATGGTTTTTCGTCGGATACTAAACAATCCACAAATATTGGGATCGGTGGGATTGCTCGTTCCAGACAGGAGTCTGGACCGAGGGACAGAGGGAGGATTTTTTTAAAGTTCTTTTTAAACTTATTAAAGTGTGCACCAGTGATTCGTGCAGTAAGAGTACCTACTACTTAATTAGTGTCTCTCGGCGTTTGGACATATTTTCTTGGTCTTTGGCAGAATTCCAGAGGGTGACACTTGGTATGTTGTCTGAAATGTATGAGTGAAACAATAAAACCGCATAACTAGCTACACGTTGTTTTACTCATACATTTCATTGTCCACTGTGTAACTTGTGCTTTTACCCAGACCCGTTACTTGGGACTGGACAATTGGCAATTCATGACTACTTTTGTTACCTTGGGAACCAGCAGCAGGTTAGCAGGTAAGAACCTGTAAAAACAATTGTATGTGTGCTAATGAATAAAATAATAAAAATATAAATAGAATAATTGAATTACCAAACCAAATTTCTCTAAAACATTAATTCAATTAGCAATTACCGATACCACACTCGCATACACTTCTAACTTTGTCTACTCGTATGTACCAACTTACTTGCAATTTGTAAATTGGAGAGCACATCGTACTTGACTTTATAAGTTTAATGGATCGCATTATACGAAACTCAACAGGGAAGTCTCCTTTACATGAGGCGACCAATTTACATAGACCCATCTGCTTACCAGTCTCCCTTTTTCTAATAGAATACTGAAGATACGCCGGAGATCTCTCTAATTTGGTCGAGTAACAATCCTGTTTGAATAGGTACCATTATTTGTACCTGCTAGTAGTGCTACTTATTTTAAAATATTCATTTTGATTTTTATGCAACATTTAAGTTGGAATTTTATGACAGAACTAGCCGTGTTCCTGCTTGGATTTCCCATCAGCATAAAGTCGAACACCCACACAAACACTTATAATCTATTTTATCCCTTTAGTTTAGGGGATGAATTTTCTAAAATCCTTCCTTCGTTGCAATAGGAACTCTTTTGTAAAATTTCATGCTTCTAGACCAAGTGGTTTAGGCTGTGCTTTGTCTGTCAGTGAATTTAAGATTTATATTAAGTAGAACATATAGCGAGGTTTGTGGCTAAGTAATAACAGCCGCAGGGGTCAATCGATCAGGTTAAGCTACGGTTGCCGCGGTTGGTCCGTGGATGGGTGACCATCTTCACCCCTCCGTGAGGAAAGCACGTTAAGCCGTTGGTCCCGGTTCTTATTCGTATAGATCTTTGACAGTCGTTATCATCAAAAGCCCGAAAGTCTGACCACCAGTCTTACCATTATTACCCAGTAACTGGGTTGTGGAGGTCAGATAGGCAGTCGCTCCACGTAAAATACAGAAGGCCAATTCCCGTAATTAAAAATGTTCAAAATCTAGTCGTAATCTCATCTCAGCGACAATCAATGCCAAAAACTTGTCAAAAATGTAGAAGAATGAGAGGTATTTTTGACAGACTGAGACTGCGATCAGACTGTGTACGTTCTTAAAATTACGAGGATTGCCTCTGGTATTCAGCTGCATCTGGTCAGACTAGAAGCCGACCCCACCATAGTTGGGAAAAATCTGAATGAAATATTTTTCGTTTTACTTATTTGTAAAGGAGATGGGATGATGTGTGTATCAAAACGTTATTTTCCTAATATTGTGTTATATTTCCATTTCGATTAGTAACACTCGCACTCACGAACGTGCAGTTAATGATCCGTAAACTTAAGATTACTTAAGGCGAAAAACTCAGATTAAGATACAGTTAATTATAAATTGGCAGTTACCCCATTAGTACAGACGCCAGCACATTAAGCTACCCGAAACTGTCAAATTTTCCCAATCAAACGTGAACCTTATATTGTAGCGATAAAGTTGTAAATCTATTGAAGAAATTTGACAGATTGTAGTGGCTTGATGTGCTGACGTCTGTACATTACGATACATATGACTTAATAGCGAGGGTGCTAAACGCCGTGTATTAATAGACTACTAAATCAAACGTATCGTGTACTATTTTATTTATAGCTCGTGTGACCTAAACCCGCACTTAAGTCATGCATTTCTCTGTAAAAATGGACTACTTAATTAAGTCACAGAAAAGCGTGGCTTACGGGGCTTACGTCACACAGTGCTAAACACCAATTAAAACAGCTCATGTAATACTACCCGAAAGACTGCAAAAATAAACTAAATAAAAACATGATTTATTCATTTATATTAACCTTTTTAAAAGAGTTCCTAGTTTAATCCCGATACCCCTTAACTGCGATAATATTTGTTGTGTTTCTTTCAGCGGCTGGTATTGGCAGTTGTTAATTAATATCCTCTACTTTAATAATTTCAAAGTATTTTATAAATTATTTTGATCCCAACAGCTTTTATAGTCAGTAAGACTTTTCAACGATTAAGATTTCCATTTTATTTATGAAACCTAATTATTATTTTTTTCCATTTTATTACTGTTCTTGATATTTTTTTGATATATATTTTTGGAATTCGAAGTCCGACTATACGTACATATAGTCAGTAAGACTTTTCAACGTTTAAGATTTCCATTTTATTTATGAAACCTAATTAATTTTTTCTTCCATTTTATTAGGTACTGTTCTTGATATTTTTTTGATATATAGTTTTTGAATTCGAAGTCCGACTATACCTACATCTAGGCATATAGGTACAGAAATGTATTTGTAATAAGTGTCGGACACACCGTACATTTTTAAGCAAAATTATTTGCTACGACCGCGTAGCAAGCGTAGCCAATAGCTACGCCATAGTCGATGGGTACGCCGTAGCAACGGTCTCTCGCTTTTCTGACAAGAATTATGTTATAACTAGCTTTTGCCCGCGACTTCGTTCGCGTGGAATAGTGACTTCCGGCAGATTTTTGGTTTTACCCACATAGTTCCCGATCTCGCGGGATCTCTTCAAAAATGAAATGTGGAAGATATTCTAGGGAACTCTTCAAAAATCAACATAATGAGCCAATTTTAAATTTACGAAACGATCAATCCACAATTCCACGACAGTACCGAAGCGCTCGGCCGATACCCAACCAAATGCGTGTAACGAAACCATAGCGCGATCTATTTCGATCCCAACGCCATCTATCGAGCATAGTGACAACTCGTATTATTTATCTATACTCCGTTCGGGCATTTTCTTTGTACTAAAAGTTTTATTATATTGATATTATTTTTTTCATACCTTTTTACTATTTATTTACTTTTTTCCGATGAATTAAAACAATAACATGAACCGAACTCGTGTAACGATCGACACCATTGCGCGATCACCAACTCGACATATAGTACTAATAGAATTATCTATACTCCGTTAGAGCATTTTCTTTGTACTAAAAGTTGTATTATATTATATTTTCATACCTTTTTACTATTTATTTACATTTTTCCGATGAATTTTCAGTACTGAATTGATGCCGACTCTTGACCAATAGATGGCGCTGTATGTCCGGAATAAATTTTATTTTTTATTTTATTTTTTGTAATAAAAACTATCCTATGTCCTTTCTCAAGTTCCAAACTATGTCTGTACCAAATTTCACACAAATCGGTTCAGTAGTTTAGGCGTGAAGCAAAGACAGACAGACAGACAGACAGAGTTACTTTCGCATTTATAATATTAGTTTGGATGGTCTAAAAATTATTTTAAGCCCAAAGAATCAGCATTGTCATTCAACGTGGTAATGTTGCCAGCGTTTTGGGTACTTATTCCATTGACAGCGAGATGGACGCATTCTTTGATGCCCAAAGAGCTCCTCCCTTTTTATTTTATTTTTTATTATATACTTGCATAATAATACATGTTAGTATTAGCTTGTCAAAATTGTAATAAAAAGCTATGGTACAAAAAGTGCTGAAGGGAGGCCCAGCACCTTTTGTACCAAATCCTTCCAGGAACTGTTTTCTCGCGCCCCCTCGAACCAGACTCGTAGTTTGCCCAAGATCAATGCAACGCATAATTTTGGGCATAAAAAGACAGGATAAAATTCAGAACACCACGCTGCGTTCCAAAACGAGTATTATGGATGTAGGCAAGAAGGTTGTTAGGCTCAAATGAGATTAGGCAGGTCACATAAGCTGCATGCGCGATAACCGATAAGACGTACAGCGAGGCCGAGCCCGGCCGAGAAAGAGGTAGCAAGACGACTTGCATGCGAGACCTTTTTATGTTAAGTCTATTTGTTGAAGGTGCGATTTGAAACACCAATCTGACATACAGAAATAACAACATTTAGAAAAACTATCTGTACCTAGCGATAACTTCATCAAAGTTCTGCATCTTACAGATTATTACTGAAACAGCTGCTGAAACATCCATCATTATTACAAAAAAACCAAAGAATATGTATATTCTGGAGTCGTCAAACTCAAACTACAATTAAACCGTATTGGACGGCGCGAGCTGTTCGGATTTCAATTTCAGATAAAATTGCTAACGTAAACGTATTAGAATTCACTAGTTGAAAACCAATATTTTATTTAAAGGTCGGGCTCAGAACTCAATCGGATTTTAATTTAACTGGAAAAATGTATTTACTAGTTTGTTGGTAAGGTCTTGAGGTAGATACCTATTTTAGAACGGTTCAATAATAATAATTATTGTTGTTATATTTATTATAAATATATATATTTTTTAAAGAAAATGCTCTATGCACATTATTTTGTTAACTTAGTTTGTAGTGTAATTAATATTAAAATAGTTTTTAAGACCTTTGTTACTAAAAATTATTATAAATGTACTAATACTAGTGTTTAAGTTGTGTATATATCTATAATAACAAATTGGATTTTATGATCTGAAAAATAAATGAACTGAATTGAATTTAAATAGTTTTTAAGTTCAATTATTTTACTTATTTTAGGTGTTTAAACTTTCCTCATGAAAAACATATTTTAAAAATACTAAAAATTAAAATTAAAATAATTATGATATAAAGATAGCGTAATATAAAAATGGCGAAAAACGAAAGTACCAAGCTCTGAATACTAATGTTATCTTATGTAATGTTATATTATTTTATGTGTTATTACATAGGTATAAGAAACTAGTTGACCAGACAGACATTATCCTGTTAGCTAAAACTGGATCACAGCTCCTCCTACCGGGTCTAATTGTGAATCTAAACCATCCAGGGCACTCACAAAAAATTTCCTGCAGAATATTATATAGATTACGATCATGTTCTACTCCTACCATAATCAAGTACACGAAACAATTAAATTATAAGGACCCTTCTCTTAACTGATAATTAGCGGTAATTATGTAGGTATTATTTTGTTACAGTAGAATTTTATTCTGCATAATAATGTGAAGTTGAATCGTTCGCCAATTAAATGTAAGAAAATATTTCCGTCTTCGTAAAGTAAGGTGAAAGTTTGTGAGTGTGTGTGTGTTTATATGTTTGTTACTTCTTCACGCTCAAACGGCTGGACCAATTTAGATAAAAAAAATATGGAGGTAGCTGACACCCTGGATTAACATATAGGCTACTTTTTATCCCGCTATTCCCACGGTATCAACATTTCCGCGGGTGAAACCGTTGAGCGCAGCTAGTAATATCTATTCTTTATGAAGACTGAGCTATAATGTTGATGCATAATTAAGATATAAAAAAGCAGATAGTCTGGTATCTCTACGCGACAGACTAACAAGTACGTGTTTGATGTAAAGGAATAGAAGTGACTTTGACCGTGGGATAATCTTCCTGTCTAGCTGTCCAAAAATCAAATAAAGACATCTTTTTTAAATCAGCTTGAAGAGTTTCATTTGTGGACATTTCTAATAATGCCTTCTATTGCTTGCCAGCCATATAGCTGCCATTACGTAAATCTTGTCGCGAACCCCTAAGGGTTCTTTGAGAAGCCCTGCCATAGACTATTCCTCTTACGTCCGTCGCGACTTCATTTGACATCAAACGTAGGTACCTACACTGCTACAAGGATCTAATGGCGCTCGAATGACGTTGACAAGGAGGGCCTGTTATTAAACATTTGTGCAATTGTTTTGTGAGATGTATCGGAAAAAACAATATGGCGACGATAGTCCCGATTTTTGCCAGGTGCCAAAAGAACCTTGTAGTGTATATGCCGTCACAACACGTACTCCGTTACGTGTAAACAAGGCAATCAAGGCAAGGCTTTTTGTCTAGGCACAACTATTTTAACAGGTTTTTATGTCTAGGCACAACTATTTTAAATATTGAAATCCTAGGGCAAAATTTTCTATCCACAACTAATGCCCGGTTTCTGAGGAATTCTTAAACGGAGTTTAAATTTTCAATAGCTATTTGTTCGACATAATTACCCATTTTAGCTAATTCCTTCCTTCTGCTCGGTTTTTGAGGTTCATAGATAAACCATCGATAATAATTCACTCGACTTTTAAGCTAAATTATTCCTTAATGACGTGTTCAGAAACACGATATCAAACCAATAATCACTATCGAAAGGATAAACTCCGTTTAAAAACCTCAGAAACCGGGCATAAGTGGGAAGGAACAGAATACTTACCTACACGCCAAAAATCTGCCTCTTTCAGTGAAAAAAAAAAAACACATAATGAATTAGACTTTTTTGAATGTGATGGTAAGCATTCCCTTCTAGAATGTTACCTCTATGCAACTATTCGCTGTCTTGATTGGAACGGAGACTAGCAATAATGGATTCCGCCGTCGCTCGTAATTGGGTAGGTAGACGTATCGGCTAGATTTGCAGCTCCCAATAATGTGGAACTGCGTTATACTGGCACCTCTGCAGTGTATGATGATTATAATTGAGTGTTGAAATAAACCCATAAAATAAACGGAATAATGGTATTATTTTTTGACTGTCAACGGCATCGACTAAGTGCATTGCACGATATCGTACATTTTTTGTAACTTATCATACATTTTTAAATTCTCAGTGTAGGTACCTGAGCTGACAGCTTTACTCATAGAAAACGTAGGTATAATAATAACACAGTTAAAGCAACTGATATATTATACTAACATCTATGTCCTTTCATATAAACCCCTAGACTTGATGTGAGAGACAAATTAGTTGCCGAGACAAAAGTTGCTCGTATGGGCGACCCCTAAGATCCCTAAGATCGACAGTAAAGAGTTTAATTAAACTCTTAACTATTGAGAACGAAACATTACTGTTATCGTTTACTTGTAAAAGTAGCAACTAAAGGTTCAGTTGCTACTTTTACAAGTAAACGTTCATAAAATAATATTTACTATACCCAAGATTTTCAATTTCTTTTCAATTTTAGGAATATTTTATTCTTTTCAGATCTTTACTACATAAAAAAGTACTATTGTACAAAAAAAAATTAAACCACACAAACCTAACTAATTTTCGTTTTCTTTTTGTCCTTTAAAATGTTTTTTTATTAGTCAAAGGACACTTTTTCTTCAAAATGTTCATTTTATAGCTCATTACACTACAGTTGTCGGCTCATTCATTTGCAAATATTCCCTGATGCGGGTTATTGAAAAATTAGCTTTCGTTTTACTTTTAAAAATGATATCAAAATGTAATTTTAAGGTATTATAGTTATATTCTCCGCAGAAGATGGCCTCAGTAGAGGTTCCGAAAGGAGTCCTAAAATGTACATGGACAAGGCAGAGGTCATGTCAGATTGAATTGAATTGAAGATTGGAAACGCTACACTCGAAGTTGTGGACGAGTATGTTTACCATAGACAAACTTTCCAGTCAGATAGATCCAACTTCGAGAATGAGGTAAATCGTCGAATTCGACTCGGCTGGATAGCATTCAGGAAGCTACACAATATATTCTGGTCCCACATACCGCAGTCTCACAAGACGAAAGTCTTTAACCAATGCGTGTTGCCAGTGATGACCTAGGGCACTGAAACGTAGTCGCTTACAATGGGTCTTATTAGATGGCTAAAAGTCACCCAAAGGGCAATGGAGAGGTCTATGCTTAGACTTTCCCTACGTGATCGAATCAGATATGAAGAGATCCGCAGGAGAACCAAGATAACCGACATAGTCCGAAGAATTGCGAAACTTAAGTGGCAGTGGGCAGGGCACATTGCTCGCAGAATAGTTGGCCGATGGGGCCGAAAGGTTCTGGAGTGGTGGTCGTGGTTGTGGTTTGTGGGACCTTCTAACGCTACGTCTTCGCTACATCGTCTATTGATGACCTTATGAAGGCCACAGGAATCCGCTGGATGCGGTAAGCACAGAACCGGTCGAAGTGACGGTGCTTGGGGGATGCCTATGTCCAGCGTAAATGAATGACACACTACACCTGCTACATCGTCACGATGTAGATAAATTTAGAAAGAATAAAGTAATAAAGTTTGACGTTCAGCACGGCTGAATGCAATCAATGCAATGCGGCTGAGTACGCTTATATTATTTTTATGCGTTAAGGCTCCCATTACCACCAACATCAATCCTTTACGCCGCAATAAAATAATTGAATCGACTATATTCATTGCTAGATGATTTACTAGGTATAATAGAACGTATGAAATATTCTTAAATCTTAAGGGACAATTACCTAGTCATAATGTGTGATTGTGTGTGTTGCTCGAATAGTTTCGATAAAATTGTCTCAGTAACCAAGAGCTCCGTTCGAGTTCGAAACTATGTAAATATTTCCCTCCTTTTGAGCTCCACCGCAGACAGGTAAAAAACTCAGTAAAACTAAAACTTAATTAAAATGAATGTTTCTTTCAAAACAATTTTACATAAAAATAAACGAATAAAAATAAACAGCTGTAACAATAAGATAACACTTTTATTAAAAAAAAAAAAGTCTCTAAGTTAGGTTCCAACAAGATAATCTAAAAGCTACAATTTAAAAGTGTTCGAGGTGGCTTTGACAGCAGCCACTCGTGACTCGTGAGTGCTTGTTATTCTGTTAAACTAGAGTGGTGGCAATCACTGCGTTTGACATTGTTGGGATAGTACAGACAGCATAACCAGACTCAAAATATTATATTATACTCGTATTATATAATTCACTCAATTTTCCCTAAGGGATACCCACTTACTGGTCTTGCCATGTTTTTGGAAATAAATTCTTCAATATTATTTAAAACAATTATTTGATACATCTCGGGACCCTAGGGTCCCGAACCTTTTAAAGGCCTTTGGAGGCCCTGTAGACAATTTTAAATGATGAGGAGGCACCAACCGACGATTATCCCTGTATGCACTTTGAACCAGAACAACACCCAGTTGGTGCAGGACTGTTGCAGAAAGTGGAAACAAAACATATTGGGCTATGGGTTTGGGTGGCTATAGTAGATTGGGTACCTTAAACTATGGAAGAACTATGTCCCCTGCCTGACAAATGTTATATAATAAACACGGATAAAATATCAGGGGGTGACTCGCACACTCAATAATGGGCCCCTGGAAACTATCGCTAGCACATAGTGACGTAGCGTCAAGGGGCAATATGTCCTGAGGTGCTTATGAGGAGTGGAGAGGTATTTCACGGCTACCAGGACAATACCAGAAGTACGGACAAGATCCTTATCAGCATCTTACTGGATGAGTAATGCGCCCCCGCCCCTGCGTCCCACCACTCACATACCTAAGGCGCGGCCAACTATTTCCACGCAGACTATAATAATAAAGCTGATGAGTTTGATCGCGCTGAAATCACTGGAACTACCAGTCGGATTTGAAAATATATTTTTGCATTTGTTAGCCCAGTTTTTAAGGCAGGTTATTTAACATCCTTGGGCGTTGGTAGTCAAGTGGTAACGGCCGCGACTTAAGAGGTGTAGGTCGTAGGTTCGAACCCAGACAGGCGCTTTACTTTGTGTAAATTGTTTCATCACCACTGCTCTCAAAACGGTGAAGGAAAACATCGTGAGGAAACCAGCATGTCCTAGAACCAAAAATTCGAAGACATGTGACATCCACCAACCCGCATTGGGCCCGCGTGGTGGATTACGGCCCACTCCCTCTCACAGAGAGGAGGCCTGTGTCCCAGCAGTGGGAACATTATAGGCTGATTATGTATGTATGTTATGTATTTAACATCACGTTAAACCCCCCCCCCCCTCCCTAAGGAGCCGCAAAAAAGGAGAAAATGTCAGAAAGAATGCTAAGCGAAATCGCAGCAACAGCGCGGGCAGGCGATGCAATGCGACGGGGTGGGTCGGGGGAACAAGAAACACGCGGACAGAGTCGCAGGCAGAAGCTAGTACTTAACCCGTCTTGGGCAAGCATGGTGATCAATGCACGTGCCTTCTTTGTATGAGAAGAGGCCGTTGCCCTGCAGTGGGACAGAAATAGGCTGGGGTTATGACATCGCATTTTATTTTTGTCTCAATTATTTTTCTAGCCCTACACTCGTAGACGCGCACTCATCCTCGTAGGAAATCGTTCAAGATCGACAGACAGAGAGAAACTTGACAGAACGTTATGCAAGACTTGAATTATAACAACTCCTTGGAATAACTTGTTCAACCAGCAATTGTTATTACATGAGGAGGTTGGGGGAGATTGGTCTAGTCACACTGAAGGAGTGATTTTATTTGAAGAGAAAGAGAAATGTTACAATAAATTCAATTCATTTTTCAGACAAGTGCCTCTGCTGATTTTAAAAATCAAAGTCAAGGTGACCTCTGCGCCGCCAGCGACAAAGCCGTGGATTTGGCAAAGTTTTGAGAAAACTAGATTTAAAAGATAGTCATGCTAGCAGCACGAAGCAGAAGGAAACATCTTTGAAGTTTTCCATAATATTTACTTTAATCTTATTTTTCCTTAGCATTCAACCGTTGTTTGTTGATGTTTCATCGTTATACAGGATAAAATTAAATAAATGCATAAAATTAAAACAACTAATCCAACGTGTTATAAAGAAAATTTAGAGCATGTCATTGAGGAAAGGGATTCACATTGCACATACGTACGCGTAGACAGGCGATTTGGCAACGTCGTCGCGCACCGTTTTTGGCTCAAGATCCACAAAAGTCTTAATACCAACAAATAAAATAAATATCAATAAACTTTGTTACGAATTTCTACATGCCCCATGCCTCATCCCTCATTCCCCATTTGCCTCTATTCAAGAAGTTCCCCTTTGAGTTTAACAACTCCAAGCTAGGTTCAGCTTTAAGTTAAAACTTTAACTGCTGCAGCGGCTAGTTTGTATAGAAAATCAATAACGCAAAATGCGATTCATATTTGGTCTAACTAACAAATTATAATGTTGATGCTGTATTCTAATGTGAAGTATGCTTCAGCGATGTAAAGCGCTTGATTATACAGAACTAGTTTTTGCGCGCGGCTGCGTGGAGGTCTGACATTATATCACGGGGACTTACAACTGGTATAAAAAGTATCCTATGTCCTATACCAGGTTATGGTCTGTTCATGTGCTAAATTACATCCACATTCACTCAACCGTTAAGGCATGAAAGGGTAACATACACACATAGATATTATTATGGGAATAGAGCAGTTATTTATTTATAACAAGCTTTGACCTTGGAAGGCCTCTGGAATCCACTGGATGCGGGGAACACAGAAACGATCGAAGTTGTGGTGCTTGGTGGGAGGCTTATGTCCAGCAGTGGACGTGTGGTTAGGCTGAAATCATGATAATTATGAACATGTTTTACACAAGCTGGAGTGTGTGAAGAAGATATGGCTAGAAACATGGCGACTACTGAAATGACGGTTGATAGAGACGTATGGAAGAAGAAGACATGCTGTGCCGAGCCAACAATTGCTACAAATGCAGGAGAATGATATTTTTTTTTAACAAAAAATTTGCAGCTTGTCTGGAAGTCACCTTTTCACTCGAGACTTGAAGACTCCCAGGTTATCGTCTTTGCAATTCTGTGCTGTGCTTTTTTATCTATCTATTGAACAATAAAGTGTTTACTAAATAAATAAATTATGCTCATTGTGAATGTGTACGTACGAATGGACAGCAATATACTGCCATAGGGTTATGATGATGATGTTACTGAGCAAATGTCAATTGTTAGAAATATAAACGAAACGCAATCGTCTTCTATCACTTTTGTTTTGTCGTCTCTCTCTCTGTCTTGCGCTATCATAGACACAGATTGTTTTAAGGAGAAGAAGAAGAAATCATCGTTCTCCCATTGTTACGTCAAATATATGATGTAAGGCAGGAACAACTAATAAAAAGAACAACTATTCCCTGCAGTATTTACGAGTATTATTTCTACACAATCTTTCTGATCCCAACAATTGGTGACACTAATTGGTTTTAAAATGGAACGCTTGTAAGAATACCTTTTTTGTGTGGAGTAAGCTAACATATCTGAAGAGAAACAAGTGAAAATCCAGACCGAGATGAATTACGACGAAAGCACGGTGTCCGTACAGTTGCGGCTCTCACCTTTTTGGAGAGAAATTTCCCGTGCCTGGTTCATCCAATTCGAAGGATGAGAAGACAATTGACCAGACTTCAAATAATACCCCATTATTCATAAAGTTTACCATCTCACAACAGTATTTATCAATATTGCAATGCACAGTTTAATGGACCTATAATACTAAAAGTCTATAAACCAGATTTGTCAATCAATCAGTGGAATTGAATGCGAATGGCCGCCATTTTAATGCGGACCATCAAATGGACGCCGCTTAAGCTTCAAAGTGAATTGCTGTGCCATTTAGTAAACGATAATCGAGGATGTTAATGACTGCTGCATTATCGTCATCTGCCTAGCCTTTTCCCAACTATGTTGGGGTCGGCTTCCAGTCTAACCGGATGCAGCTGAATACCAGTATTTTACATGGAGCGACTACCTATCTGACCTCCACAACTCTGTTACTGGGTAATACGATACCCCTTGATAAGACTGGTTATCCGACTTTCGGGCTTCTGACTACCCGTAACGACTGTCAAAGATCCACGAATGACAGCCGGGACCAACGGCTTAACGTGCTTTCCGAGGCACAGAGGGGTCTCGGTATGTAAAGATGGTCAAAATTTGACAGTTTCGGGTAGCTTAATGTGCTGGCGTCTGTACCTTAACCTATAGTTGCGATTGCGACTATGTAAGCTTAAGCAGTGGTTGGTGAGGTTAGTGCGTGGATGGGTGAATATTATTTTGCTGTATAATAATTAAATTTCCATTGATTTGAGACGTAATTTTTAATTCATAATGTTTAGTATATAGAAGTTCGGAAATTAGATTTTTCACTTTCTAGATCTTTCTAATTTGACTTTCTAGCGTTGGCAATTCATCGACATACCACTTAAATACCTACTGAGCTGCATTAAATTAGCCTGCATTAAAATAAAGAAAATAGAGGGAAAATATGCATCACAACTACGCAAAACTCTCATCGCTCAGCATAATGCTGTGACACTGAGAGACAGAGCCGCAGCGCTGGTTTTCAGAGACAGCTGGCGTTGACGTAATGACGTCGTTAACACTTGCCTGGTGAATATTTAAACCACTACTAATTAATAGTTTTTATCTATTTAAGAATAGATCACCAGATAAGTAGTAGCCTGTTTACAACATAAAAAAACTCGCGCACCGAGGACTCCGTAAGGTATGTAAATAGTTTATCACGAGTTTTTTTTTTTTTTTTTAATGCATTCTACAAATTTACGGTTTTCCGATGTTTTCCTTTACTTGTGCTACATGATATTGCTACGTCTTTTGATTGCGTTGACTTAGAAGTTTGATTTTGTCACTGCTTCAAGGGATTGCAGCCCTGAGTATTTGGTATTAATTTCAACTTGATAACTCCACGCATTCCTGAGAAAAAGGGTCTTGACAGACGGACAGACAGACGGACAATGAAGTGATCTTATAAGGGTTCCGTATTTCCTTTTGAGGTACGGAACCCTAAAAACAAGACGTGGTTATACGATTTTTGCCTCTCTCTCGGGTAATTCAATGAACAGATTACAGTGGCACCCAGACCTAAGGTCAGGCAGGTTACGGGGCGCTGGCCTGACATAAAATGATTGCATACCAACCATACAGAGGGAGGATTCCACTCATCTCCCTGACCTAATTTCCCACACTGAACTTTCATCTTGTTCAGGAATATTAACACTGATAAGATTTTTTAGGTTATGTTTGTTGACGTTTTTGGTGCATGTTTTGGGATTTCTAGACTTGTTAATCACATTGCGAAAAAGTATATTATACTTATTAAAAATAACGTGAATGTGAAGTTTTAGATAAGGGTACTTTCTGCGGAAATATGCTCTAGATACTTATGTGACAACTTTGTTGAAACGCTATTTTTAACTAAAAAAAAAAAAAAATTATATTACTAGTTTAAAAGGGCTTTGAAGGACCGTGGCGTACTAACCTGTCCGCCATTTTGTTTTTCTTTTCAAAATGGCGGCCACGCAAGAAACTTACGTAAATCTATAGCTGACATCAATGCAAACAGAAAACATAATCAGCTCAAACCCCATAAAGTGTAAAGTTTCCGAGATATTAACGTTCAAACTTGATCACATGACATCGATATATTATTTTTAATAACTTGCTTACATCTTGTTCCATAGACGTTTGATTACTTTAAACTTTCAGTCATTATTTCAAACATCTAAGCAACAAGATTCACGCAAGACGTACGCGGATCCAGGAGGATAACCACACAGAAACAGGTTTCAATAAAATTATCGGCCATATATTCTGTGTGAGGCAATTAATGATTAGCAATTTATTATAGTGATGAAACTAACCCCTAGTTTCTGGAATGAAAATAAACATTAGCTAACAAGTTGTCAAGCGTGCGTAACCTGCTGTGATATGTTGACTGAATTAGCAACGGCCAATCGCATCACTTACTTGACCTGCTATAATTTTCGTTCCAGAAACCGGCGTTAGTTTCATCAAAGTAATTTCGAAAACCAATTGATATGATTACCATTACAACTGTAACAATTAGAAACTTTCAATCTCATTAGAAGGCTGAAAGTCACCCAAAAGGTAATGGAGAGGGGCTATGCTTGGAGTTTCCCTACGCGATCGAATCACGAATGAAGACATCCGTAGGAGAACCAAGGTAACCTACATATTCCGAAGAATTGCCAAACTTAAGTGGCACTGGGCAGGGTACATTGCTCGCGGAACATATGGCCGCTGGAGCTGAAAGTTTCTGGAGTGGCGACCGCGTACCGGAAGACATAACTTTGGAAGGGCGCCCACAATGTAAACCGATGACCTGGTGAAGGCTGCAGGAATCGGCTGAATGAGAAAAGCACAGAAACATCCGAAATGGCGGTGCTTGAGGAGGCATATCCGTCTTCCAGTTGAAATTAAATTTAAATTAAATTAAATAAAACTTTATTTCAGACCAGGTTCATAATTTTGAAATGATGATGATGAGGAATTTCTATAGCCATTTTGCGAGACCTAAACCGACTACGTAGAATATATGTATATAAATCCGTAATCTATAAATGATAAAAACAGGACTACAAATTAATTATACAGTGTTAAAAGAATAAATAATTACCTGTCATGTTGTTTCTGTTTCTGCACCTGTCACCTCGCTTTGGAGATTTGTTTCCAAAAACTTTGCGCTTTAAGAAAATGTTATTTGAATTTTCTTTATTGAAGTTTTAGGATATCTTCAGAATCAGAATGTATTTGTTTGTAATAAGTTGAGTTGAGTTCTATACACTGTACCAATGGTGTACAAATATTACAAGTGTAATTCATTGAATGATTTTTTTACTTACAATAAGTCCAATCGTCATCATCATCTGCCTAGCCTTCCCAAATATGTTAGGGTCGGCTTCCAGTCTAACTGAATGCAGTTAAATACCAGTATTTTACATGGAGCAACTGCCTAACTGACCTTCACAACCCAGTTATTGTGTAATACGTACGATAGCAGTAGGAAAATTATTGGCTGATTATGCTTATGGTATAACTGGAAGCTGACTTCAACATAATTGAGAAAAGGCTATGTAGAAGAGATGTATGTAACGTATTGATCCAGATACAAAATGAAATAATGTGAAGCGATGTACATACCTCTTACTTGTACCTTAGCTGAAGTTTCAAAATCAAAAATATGTATAGCGTACTATTCTGTTTTGTTTTCACAGTTATAACACTAACGAGAAGTGATTAAACTTAATTACTATGGTGTTGCTACAAAGAGATAAAAAGTTCAGTCACAAAGAACTTCAGTAAGACAAATCACTCCTACTTTGTTGCCTTTATCTGTGTTGTGTTGAGATTTTTGTCGAAAACTCACAAACAAAACATAGCACACGGAATTCACAAAGGACCACCCAGGTTCACCCATTCTGGGATATATACTTTTTGGCAGTCATCAATTATACCTAATTACGCATTTTTTAAAGTACACATAGAACGCATTATTTTTAAATAAGGCGGAAAAGTCGAGAACAATTACAATAGAGACGGATCGAAAGATTAGATCGTTGTATATCTTTGTTCTCAAATTCATGACAGCGTTGTCTTCATACAAATAAATGTTTCTACTACTTCCAACATTAAAATAAAATATAAAATATTAATTTCTGGCCGCCGACTTTTTATTTTTTATCACAAGTCGCCAAACAAAATGGGTACAACAACATAAATCAAAGATTAAGCTATATATACATTGTGAATCTATTTGTTGCTAATCTAAATGATTAAATAAATTATTCTATTCCATTCTTATCTGACGCAATTTGTCTAAAGTGGTGTAAACAAAAACATTCACATTTTCAAAGCATCATCCTTTATCCAACCGCAGTCGGATAAAACGCCACAGCGTTTTACAGAGTATGCAGCACTTTCCATTAGTTATGGCACAAAGTCGCGGCCGCTGGAATTTAAAAGTTCATTAATTTGAGTGCGCTCCAAACTTCTCTTGTGGAAGTGTAATGTTGCTCTTTTGTTTTTTGATACGGAAATGTCCGAGAATACAGGGAGCCTTTGTTTATTCATAAGTCAGTTTTGATTGGATGTTGTATTACATGTCATTGTTTATTGGCTATCCACACTATGGAGACTATGGAGAACACTGATGAATTATTTAAATTAAGGTTTTTTCCCCCTTATAAAGTATCACGGTGAGTGATGCCTTCTTCACATTACAATCTAACGTTATTTGCTGATAAATAATGTATACATAATTTAAATAAAGTGATTTGCAAATCACCATAACCATATTCGTTGCACACAGTTCATTTTTAGGGTTCCATATCTTATAAGGAAAAAACGGAACCCTTATAGGATCAGTTAGTTGTTCGTACGTTCATTCGTCTGTCTGTCTGTCACGTGGCTTTCTCTCAGGAACGTCTGAAGGTATTAAGTTGAAATTAATATCGAATATAAGACTGCGTAGTACCTTGGAGTACTAAAAAAATCAAGCTTCTAAGTCGCAAATAATTCAAACCTATAGGGTACTTCCAGTTGACCTAGACTCATGAAATTTGGCAAGAAGCAAGGTCTCACAGCACAAGTAAAAGAAAAAGTGCGAAAATCGTTTATTTGTAGTTTCATCTTAGATATATAAAAATATTTTTTTGCGATTAAAAACTTACATTCCAGTAGAATTTACTGTGACATATTATAATAAAATAATAATAATAATCCCCCTGACCGATTTCAGTCACGGTGGCCAATCTTAAGATAGAGAATCTCAAGAAGAGATATTATAGTGCACAAGTGTGTGCGCAAACACAGGTGCACTCTCTGTCCCTTCACTCTCATATTCCGATGGGACGGTAATCCGTCACGACCGGGGAGAGATCAGGCGCAGGACCGACGGCTTTACGTGCACATAGTGATTATTGCATGACAGGAAAACACAAACTAAAATTAAACGAAACTAAAAACACAGTGCCATCAGCGTGAGATCAAACAAAGCAAAATAAAATCATCAGTGTGAGATTCAGGTACCTATAAGTAGCCTGTAACCGAAAATACCCAGACAATCTAACTGTTTATATTGCTTGCATAGTTTATTTACATCACCAAATACCCAATATTCTTACGTCCCATGTCAACCGAACTGCAAAATGTTTTGATAACCCTTATAACGTCCCAACTAACACCGTTTAACCCAAGGGATCGGATTTGGATGTAATTTTCAAACCGGGACGGGACGTTTCACACAACAAGGTTTGACCCTGATTTACTATATAACTATCAAAATTGTCTGGTAGATATAGAAGAAACGTTCTTGCGAAAGACTTTTAAGAAGAAGTCTGGAGTAATGCAGAAAATGAATTATTGAATTCTGGAAAGATTTAGTTATTTTGAACAGATGCTGAAGTTTTACATTTTTTTTTTATTTACATTATGATACGTGTGAGTTACGTAGTCCATTATTGCACGGCATGTATTAATAGACTGCTGAAGTCACACGTATCATATACTATTTTATACCTCGTGTGACCTAAACCCGCACTAAGTCACGCTTTTCTGTGCAAAAATGGACTACTTAAGTCACAGAAAAGCATGAGTTAAGTGCGGGCTTAGGACACACAGTGCTATAAATAACACTAAAGCACCCTTGTTGCTACATAAAATTCATAGCAAAAAATGTGACAGAAACGAGTAAGTTCGAGTATGTTCCGCGCTCCCTAATTATGGTAGCAAGGAACATCTTGGAGCCTAATTCGGTAGGAGTCCGTACCGTACAGAATTTAATTTAATAATAACATTCCATTTACTTCAGATTGTCTATTCAAGCTCTTAAAGATCGGTTTTTAAATTCGTGGTTATATATCAACTTAAGTTTGTTCAAAATTTAAATTTTAGTTAACCATTCTTCGATCGGGTCTACCTTACTGTTCAAACTTTTAGATGGGTATAACACTTTATAACTGCATTAGCAATTCTCAGTGTACTGAAAAATGCCTGCCTTCTTTCAACATTCGTCTTTTTCGTTCTCTTAGTTTTAACGCAAGTTAAGTAAAGACAGAAAATAAAGTACTGTTTTGGGGTATGGTCCGAATTGGAGCAAAGATTATTTTGAGTATTCAGTTTCATTGGAGAGTTAAATGTTCGCCGTTTGACGTCATTTGATTTTATATTGAACGTCAAACAAAATTTTGAAATTAACTGTCCTCTGCTTACAAAATTGAGCCGCTTAGAGCAAAATATATGCAAAAAATCAACCAATGATTTTTTTAGGTAGTGAATGTAACTTCATATTACATGCCTCCTGCCTCAGATCAAGAACCTCATATAAAAATGTTACATGACATGGAATTGAAATCAATATACGAAAAAGGGTATTCCAAAAACTGCCTTACGTCGAGAAAGCACTCGGATAAGATTGAGTGTAAGCGGTATTTGATATTGGCCTTAGTTTACCTTGACATCAAATATGTTCTTTAAGTAACAAGCCACGTGTTCTACGGCATTTCTCGTCGGCAAAAATGAAGATTTTCCATACAAATTGTCATCCCCTATTTAACTTAGGGACAGAATTGTTAAAAATTCCTCTTCAGTGCTCATTTTCATTTTTTTTATAGAATTCTTATGCAAAATTTCGTGCAAACCCGTTCTAACCCCAGCGGCAGCGGTTTAAGCTGTGCGTTTTCTGTCAGCAAATTAATTGATTTAGGATTTTATTAAGTAAATAGATTCCTCAACCCAATATTTCAGTTTGTCGCAATCCACTGCGGCACATGGCACACATTCAGTCAGTTTTTTTTTTCAGTCTTCAGTCCTTCTAAATAGTTCGGGTGCATGCCACACTACAAAACAGAAATACCCATACCTACTCTTTATACAATATGTGTTCAAATCCGGACACAAGTATCACTGTGTCCTTTTCAATTCATATGCACTTTCTAAGTTTATCTTGAACAACACTGACATCAGCGAGATAAATATCGTGAGGGAACCTGGACTTATAGTTAACTAGCTTCTGCCCGTGGCTTCACCCGCGTGGATGTCGGAAAATATCGCACGAACCCTTATTGAAACTAGCCTGCGTTACTCCTCATAACATCAGCTATCTGGCAGTGCAAGTCCCGTCAAAATCGGTCAGCCGTTTCAGAGATTAACTGGAATCGACAATGAGCCCGTGTTGTCCCACTGCAGGGCAAATGCCTCCCTTCCTTCTTTCCACTTTTCCCGGTCTACTGCGATTGTGGGCCAATCCTTTAAGAAGGAGTCCAGCTCATCTCGCCATCTCTTCCTGGGCCATAAACCTGCCTGGAACATACAAAAAATTCATGTTTTTTTATGAGTATAACCGTATATACTTTTATATGCATTTAGCAAAAAGCTGTTATTTTGACATTACTAACAAACACTTCCTTTTTATGTATAGGTATAGATAGATATCGCCAACCAAGTCTTGTGCAAGCGTGGTGATTAATGCTGATTCCTTCTCTGCATGAGAAGAGGCCTTTGCCCTGCAGTAAGACAATAATAGGCTGGTATTTTTGTTATTGGTAGGTATTAATATCCCGCTGTCAGTGTAACCCAACGTTGCAAACCGCCGTTGGCCAGAATTATTAATGTTCCTCCAGCAGTGGCGCGGTGACGTACAACTTAGTCTTCGGACCCTTTCCTGTGGAGCTCCACAGGAAAGGGTCTGAAGACTAAGTTGTACATTTTTATAACTCTGTCGAAGGGCAAGTCCATCTGTATCGTCTCACTATCAGCTGACTTGCCCTTCGAAAGAGTTATAAAAAGGTAATACAGCAGCTGAAGTGTTTTTGACAAAAGAGTTTGTTTTGTTTGGTTTCCGTCATGTAAGCCCCTTAATGCAACTATCCAGGATGAAAACCAGCTATGACCTGGTAGATATGATAAAGATAGGCTAGAACCTGGAGAAGTCTCAGGCTACGTATCTGTCAAATTTCATAATTATCGATCGGTTCAGTTCAGTGGTTTAGGCGTGAAAAGGTACCAGATAGACATACAAAGTTACTTTGGCATTTAAAATATTAGTATGGAAGTATAGATACAATACAATATCGTCATACTCGCAGGAAACATCTGGATGCACGCACGGAACTGGGAAGTATGGTAGAAGAAAGGGGAAGCCAGCTGTCGGTAATTCCGGACTGGAATGATGACGATGATGGATACAATACTATATTGAAAGAAACGCAACACAATTGGTTCATGACTCTTCCGCAATATATTAAGCTTAGCTGATTTCAGCAACTTATGCACAAATAAATCGTACGCCAAGTTGTGTAAAGACAACAAAACCACGCCTCACTTTTTTCACAATTTTATCTCAGTGTGAATCCATTGAGAGTCCCACAAAACACAAAGCAGCAGCTAAACAAAATTAACTTGCGCAGAAGTCAAATCCCCAGTTTTGTTATTCCCTCTCCCCTTATCTACTTAATCTTAAGTGATAATAAACACCGGTCCAAACTGGATTTAGAGGGATTTTCATAAATTCAACAACGATTTCAGGTCGCTCAACAAAATGCACTTATCTCTTTAAATTCGAGTTGAATTTCTTCAGTCTAGATAATTTAAATGAGTTTGGATAAGCGCTTTTCATTTTCTTTGATAGTTTTTGAAGGGCATGTCACGAATACTTTTTGAAGTGTAAGTTTGTGTTCAGCTGGATAGTTCGGCGACTGATAACGTGGTTTTAAGCCACTGAATTAAAAATTTACGACGACATTTTAAGCAGAGTAATTTTCAAAAAGATATATGTCGTGGCCAGATTTTAGTATTGATCAGTTCATTACGTGTTCGACCAAGTGGTCGGCAAAGAGGCCGGCGAACTACGCATGCTAATGCGTTGTTCATGCAAACGTAATACCAAAATAATTTGTAAATCAAACATATTCTTAAGGTAGTGTGTATTTATTCCGATTGGATTACAGATTATCTAGGTTCCCAAATAAATATTTTGAAAGGAGTCTGACATAAAGACGAGATATGAGGAATTTCAAATTTCTATAGAAAACTTATTTTTGTCATAACTCGTCTTTAAATCAGTGTCCATTCAAAATATATATTTGGGAACTTAGATATTCTGTAATCCAATCGGAATAAATGCACACAAGAATATGTTTGATTTACAAATTATTTTGGTACTACGTTTGTATGAACTACGCATGCTTCGCCGGCCTCTTAAGGGGATTACCTCGCTCAAATCCCAAAAACACCGTAACTTTAAAGAAGATTGTAGATGAATCCTTTTGTGCGTTATCCATATAAAAAATATATGGTATACTTAAGGTCATCAAAAATACATTGTATTGTTTAAAATTTTAATAAACTTTTCCAAATTTTGGGAAAAAATCATGTTAAATAGTCCTTTTTCAACCTAAATTGTAAATTTTCTCTGTAACGGCTGAATAGTTCGGCATGAATTTTGTACCAAAAAATATGTAATGACGTATTTCACAATTTGTATTGTTTTTTTTTTCTTATTTCTTTTAATATTTTTAAATAATGAATAAAAACCCGAAACTTCACTAGTACCCCGCTGGAGCACCCCCGCTAAGTCCTGTGACGCGTACTCGGGACGCGATACATCAGTGTCTCGAGGACTCTTGTGACGGGTGGACTATAAATACGCGCGTTATTTTTTCCAAATAAAAACTAAAAGTTCACGTTTTGAATGATTTTTGAATGAAATCATATTGTAAATAGTATAAATATAAATATTTCGTAAAATAACAATAGAAATTAAGTTTGTAAATATATGTAAAGTAGTTTGTAATTTCGTTTTGTTTTTTGAACCTTTCATAGACTATGCCTAAATATAAGAATAAATGTAAGGTGAAGCGTGGCCGAGCTCTCCAAAACTATTGATAAGTACCTACTACCTACTCTATTGAGTACATTATTTCTAGCGTGTTTATTTTTTTATCGTTTTTAGCTACAATATTTAATTTTATATCTTGAAGAATTTCGTTTGACGGAGGATGGAGACCTAGATGACTGATGCTGTCACCTACCTGATGGTGGACTCCGAAGGTGGGTAAAGGATCTCGGTGACGGCACCACGTAGAACCACAGTGTTTGGACTCATTTGAAAGGTCTCGTGGATGCCTTGGTGACTGATGATACACCTATCTGATGGTGGACTCCGAAGGTGGGTATGGGATCTCAGTGACGGCACTACGTAGAACCATCGTGTTTGGACTCATTTGAAAGGTCTAATGGAGACCTTGGTGATTGACTATGTCACCTACCTGATGGTGGACTCCGAAGGTGGGTATAGGATCTCACTGACGGCAATACGTAGAACCACCGTGTTTGGACTCATTTGAAAGGTCTCGTGGAAACCTTGGTGACTGATGATACACCTACCTGATGGTGGACTCCGAAGGTGGGTATAGGATCTCAGTGACGGCACTACGTAGAACCACCGTGTTTGGACTCATTTCAAAGGTCTAACGGAGACCTTGGTGATTGACGATGTCACCTACCTGATGCTGGACACCGAAGGTGGGTATAGGATCTTAGTGACGGCACTACGTAGAACCACCGTGTTTGGACTCATTTGAAAGGTCTATGGAGGCCTTGGTGATTGACGATGTCACCTACCTGATGCTGGACACCGAAGGTGGGTATAGGATCTTAGTGACGGCACTACGTAGAACCACCGTGTTTGGACTCATTTCAAAGGTCTAACGGAGACCTTGGTGATTGACGATGTCACCTACCTGATGGTGGACTCCGAAGGTGGGTATAGGATCTTAGTGACGGCACTACGTAGAACCACCGTGTTTGGACTCATTTCAAGGGTCTAACGGAGACCTTGGTGATTGACGATGTCACCTACCTGATGGTGGACTCCGAAGGTGGGTATAGGATCTCAGTGACGGCAATACGTAGAATCACCGTGTTTGGACTCATTTTAAAGGTCTCGTGGAAAACTTGGTGACTGATGATACACCTACCTGATGGTGGACTCCGAAGGTGGGTATAAGATCACAGTGACGACACTACGTAGAACCATCGTGTTTGGACTCATTTGAAAGGTCTAATGGAGGCCTTGGTGATTGACGATGTCACCTACCTGATGGTGGACACCGAAGGTGGGTATAGGATCTTAGTGACGGCACTACGTAGAACCACCGTGTTTGGACGCATTTCTAAGGTCTAACGGAGACCTTGGTGATTGACGATTCACCTACCTGATGGTGGACTCTGAAGGTGGGTATAGGATCTTAGTGACGACACTACGTAGAACCATCGTGTTTGGATCCATTTGAAAGCTAGGTCATTCTAACTATTCCCGTTACTGAGAACCGATAAGCACTTACCTGGTCATCATCAGACCCTCAGAATGTATCATGTAGTAGTACCCGCGCTCAATTAGATAAATGTTGAAAGCTAGGTCATCCTAACTATTCCCGTTACTGAGAACCGATAAGCACTTACCTGGTCATCATCAGACCTTCAGAATGTATCATGTAGTAGTACCCGCGCTCAATTAGATAAATGTTGAAAGCTAGGTCATCCTAACTATTCCCGTTACTGAGAACCGATAAGCACTTACCTGGTCATCATCAGACCCTCAGAATGTATCATGTAGTAGTACCCGCGCTCAATTAGATAAATGTTGAAAGCTAGGTCATCCTAACTATTCCCGTTACTGAGAACCGATAAGCACTTACCTGGTCATCATCAGACCTTCAGAATGTATCATGTAGTAGTACCCGCGCTCAATTAGATAAATGTTGAAAGCTAGGTCATCCTAACTATTCCCGTTACTGAGAACCGATAAGCACTTACCTGGTCATCATCAGACCCTCAGAATGTATCATGTAGTAGTACCCGCGCTCAATTAGATAAATGTTGAAAGCTAGGTCATCCTAACTATTCCCGTTACTGAGAACCGATAAGCACTTACCTGGTCATCATCAGACCTTCAGAATGTATCATGTAGTAGTACCCGCGCTCAATTAGATAAATGTTGAAAGCTAGGTCATCCTAACTATTCCCGTTACTGAGAACCGATAAGCACTTACCTGGTCATCATCAGACCCTCAGAATGTATCATGTAGTAGTACCCGCGCTCAATTAGATAAATGTTGAAAGCTAGGTCATCCTAACTATTCCCGTTACTGAGAACCGATAAGCACTTACCTGGTCATCATCAGACCTTCAGAATGTATCATGTAGTAGTACCCGCGCTCAATTAGGTAAATGTTGAAAACTAGGTCATCCTAACTATTCCCGTTACTGAGAACCGATAAGCACTTACCTGGTCATCATCAGACCCTCAGAATGTATCATGTAGTAGTACCCGTGCTAAATAAAATAAGTAATGAAAGCTAGATCAACAGCAAAGTAACATCATTTATTTTCTACAAAATAAAATTATAAATTATGATGTAGGTACTTTTACAAAACTCCTAGAGGAATTAAATCTATTAGAGCTCTCAGAGAACGAATAACATAGGCAAAAACAATGCCAACTCTGTGACACATCTGTGTTTTAGCTTAATCTTCAGTGCGTTTTATTTAGTATGGTTTTTGGTCGGTAGGTGGCGCCAAATTAACCAATACTAGTACAGAGATCAAATCTTTCAAGGTCAACGGGCAAGGTAATACCCTTAATGAAATGGTTGTATTTCATGAAGTAGAACATCGACCGTTGTCACATCATGATCATCTGACCAGATCATTGAATACTCAACGTTTGACGATAACAGTTAAATGCCAGTTATCCACCAGTAGAGGCGTTGATTTTGCTTTTTTAAGTATTTAAAATAATAATTTTCTAAGATTTTTATTAAATTTTTAAGCTATTGTTTGTACATACAAGAGCATTACAAAAGTGCCATCTTTATTTAGAATTTTTACTACACCATAAACCATGACTACATTAATGATATAGCCAAATATCGACTGACATAACATTAAGCGTTGACGTTTAAACGATTATGGTCATTTTTTGCTGGCCGTTTCATGCGCAGTGTGTTGAGAATCCAGTGCGGGAATAAAAATCGCCCTTGCGAATTTGGGCTAAGCCTCTGGGTTGCGATAAAATAATTATTGACTAATGACCACTACATACATATTTAAGTCTGCAACATTGTAAAAACTACACCTTCAAGTATAGGTACTTACTAGAATAGGTAAAAGCCAAGAATATAAAAGAAAACTAAGCAAACTCCGTGAGAAATTTTTGCTATTCACAATGTGCTTTAAAACAAATTTCCATTTTAGAAATATTACCGTAACTACAGAAAGACTATTCTTTGTTTGAACGAGAAAAGTGGACTTTAAATTTTTTATGCACACGTTCCCAAACTGCTATTTGTTAGAAAAATGGAAAAGGAGGCAAGACGTAGTAGAATTAATGTGAATTCTAGTTGTAGAATTAAAGCAAATACTAGCCAACGAGCTGAGCTAGCTGACCTGACAGACTATGAAATGAAATTGTTTATTCTGTAAATAGGATCTCGGAATCACTTTTACACGACATAATAAAAAAAAATAAGCTAGATGAGGTCGGCGTTTCCTATCTGACTACTCTAAGAAGAAAGGTAGAAACAAACTCAGAGGTCGCAGTCTCTTTTAAAGTACAGACATAATCTTGGCCAGATCATGTGTATCGTCTGTCAGGTCAGCTAGCTCTTTGGTTTATTACAGGATATCAATGATATATAAACTATAGATACGTTGTCCGCACTCTAAAATGACAACATGAAATGAAGCCAATTGGCCACATCGCGCTTAGTTATTAGACTATTACTTATCCTGTGACGTGACTGAAGATGTATATTTATCTCCCTCTCGCAACAGGCATCCCGCCGTTCGGTGTCATATTTTCTTTCTCTTTCTTCACGCTTATAAGTAGTTCTAGTATTTTCGCCGTTTTTAAGCGCCGCGATGTTGGTTCATGACGTGTCTATATATAATACGTCATTGCAGGATATCTCCTTTCCAAACAACAATACATACAAAATTCCCATAGAGAATGGTCTTTAGTTTTCAGAATTCCCGGCAACTTTTAAAAAAGTTCTTTGGTTAAAAACCTGATTCGGAGTATTATGAACATTTTAAAAGACAATTTTGCCAAATCGGTCCAGCCGTTCTAGAGTGACGCGCTTACCAACGATTCGTAAATAGATTAGAGGAAAATACTGCTGTTATTAGCGAAAAGTCGAAACGAAACAAATGAAAAATAGTTTTCATGATTTTTGAAAACAGCTACTTATAGCTGTTGGTTTAAATAAGGGAACACTTTGTTTTAAATAGGCGGATTAATTTTTTTGTGGGAGTTCTACGTAAAATACTGGTATTCAGCTGCATCTGGTTAGACTGGAAGCCGACCCAAAAATACTTGAGAAAGTCTAGTCAGATGATGAGTCAGACACTAAAACTTCTTTTTAACTCATGTCGAAGGTTCACAACAACATAATTATGCCAGTAAAGAAGCCAGTTGGCAAGGATTCGCCGGACGTAGTTAAGTGTCGTCACTCATGCAAGCTCTAAAGGCACCTTTGAATCTATAGACCCAGCTCTATTGCAAGTAACGTTTCAGATTTTCCTACACTAAAGGAAAGTGAGGAGGCGTGTTTCTTACACTAAAGGTGTAAGATCCCCTAATTGATAGTTTAAGCTCGAGCTGTGACGTCAAAGCGTCGAAGTGCATTGTTAGTGGGAAATAATAGCCGGAATTCGATCGTACACGCTCAAAGTGAGTGCGCTATGCTAAGAATTGTGTTTTTTCAGATTTTTTTGTACTGGTTGAGTTTTTTCAGATTTTTTTGTAATGATGAGTTATTTTTCAATGTACTTTTGGTAGTTATTGACTTACATACATTGTGCCTGTAATTCCCGAAGGGGATGATAAAAAAGTAAAAAAAAAAAACAAGGATACCTATCTGCTTTAAAATTCAGTTACAAGATTTGACCCGAACATACATACATACAAACATTGCAAGTTAAATAAAAGCTTGTAATAATCCTATGCCAAAGGGTTTCACTCTATTCCTAATGTTTCAATTTTGCGTGAGTGCAAAACTGGAATCACTGAAACCGAAATTTGGAATTTCCAATAATCGAGTCTAATAATTAGTGTTTGATTGTGGGTATGACGTATTCTCAGAATAGGTCATACCAAATTTGGTGAATTATGTGTTACGTTTTTGTAAAAGAGAATAACTACTTTTGACACGAAAATAGCAAGTAACACAAAGAAAATTTTAACAAACATACTCGTTAAAAATGCCTACAGACATGTTATAATACATCACAATCAAAACCTGTACATCCAATCAAAGCAAAAAAGTATCCCAAAAAACCGTACACATACAATGTTACGATTATTGACAAAACCGACGTGAAATCGGACACTTCCGAAACGTTTGAAGGTTCGAACGTAAATTACCGGAAATTGTTCACGGCTTGCTTATTACGGGGGTGATTAGTGAAGCATGAAAAGATTGCTTATTCCGTATACGTGCTCATTTGAAACCAGCCCTTATACAGTGGATAATGTGAACATATTAGTACCTATATAATCTAGGGATGCAAGAAGAAGCCTCCTCGTGTAGCGCAGTTTGTTCCGCCAGTTACTCAACTGAATCGAGCGCTCGGCGCATCCTGGACAGTCACACCCAATACCTTAATTGACTGGCCAATTCTTCCCATGCCCACCTATCTCCCACCGGAGTCCGGCGTCAAGCAGCCTGCTGTGTTTCGTCGATGCGTGGGAGTCCCAGTGCCTTAGGAATCTTCTGGGCACGTTTGTTCCATCATAGGTCTCATCCATCGCTTTCCATCTGGCGTGATCGAGGTCAAGAGCAGGCCCAAACAGCAATAAAAAAAAGAAAAGAAAACATGACAGAAATTATGCTGAGAACGTTTCATGATTTTGATGTATTTTGGTGGAGTTGACCGATATATTAATCTAGTACATAAATCATTAACATTATGTACCTACTCTTGAATTCGGAATGAGAACTAGGTCAAACGATTACTATCATGGAGTTTAGGGCCTTAGTACACCTCCGCCGCGGAAAATAATTATGTTAAAACGCATAACGAATTCCGCTAAGATACACGACTCCATTATGTCGCGATTCGAGTAGCGGTACATCATGAGAGTCAGCTGAATTATAGCAATCGTAGCAAAATGTCGTCGCTTTCGACATAGTAAATACAGAATAGGTCTCCTTCAGACCTCTTTTTTTTATGTAT
Source organism: Hydraecia micacea (assembly GCA_914767645.1). Lineage (NCBI taxonomy): Eukaryota > Metazoa > Arthropoda > Insecta > Lepidoptera > Noctuidae > Hydraecia > Hydraecia micacea. The sequence continues at coordinate 7,816,833 of OU611798.1, forward strand.
GGGAAATGATCTAATGACTCCTCCCGCTCTGGGTGGAGCGGAAGGGAGTGTCAGACTCTTACTGACTAAAACCCACCCGTGTTCCTTCCTTAGCCCTTTATGTTCCGGGGCAGCGGTAACCCTTTCGGACAATCCCGCTACCCCGGCAGGCTTTGGCCCTAACGGGCCCCTTCCCTTATGCTGACATCTCATTGAGGCGTGAGTGGAACACATACTCCTTCAGACCTCTAAGATCAGTAATTCCGTAAAATCAACATCCATTTCACAATAAAAAATGAAGTTTCGCTTTATAAACTTGTCGACTGTCACAGATATGTGCGAAACAAACGTGATACCGCAACAGAATAGTGGGCTGAGCGCAAAGATGTGGCTGGCTTCCGAGCAGATCGGTGAAATCACGCGGGATAGAGTTAGAATTATAATCAAATCTATGCGTTAGAACAGGCAGTTTCGCTTCTGTTTCGCTTGTCTTACAACGGACAAATCATGGCGGAACTAATGCGGTTTCGCTGCTATTGTTTCGCGGCGGAGATGTGATACCCGCTTTACTATACTTAGATACTTTGTCATGGCAGGATGACGGAATACAAGTGACCTCATATCGGTAAAAACGGTATTGCAGTAGATAAAATAATTGCACAGGAGGCTACGCTGTCTAAAAAAAATAAGCAAACAGAATAAATCCGTAGAAACTCAAGGAGACTTTTTGAAAACTACAACAAATATAGAAGTTCAAATAAAATACAAGTATTTCATATCAATGTAATTGTTTACCTGTCTATTAATTTGTCGATGTAAGTACTTCAAACTTAACCCTTTCATTGATAAAATAACCTGTAATATAATATAAGATACAAAGTTACATGTTCACAGGAATGTTATAATACTAAATTGGGTCAGATAGGGGTATCTGACCCAATTTCAGTATTATGACTCCACAAACGTTTTTCAAACTTAGAGACGGTATGTCGAAAACATATTTTTGTTGAACCCGTTCTGCGGTGAAGCCGAAACTCGTGTAATTAGATTAATTTTGGGTGTTTCAGTTGAAACATACGAATGAGTATTTGCGTATTCAAATTAATTGATTTTTTTGAACCCTTGAACGTTCCGAATAAGTAGGTAGGTCTTGGAATTTAAAAGATACCTACTAATAATATTCTTTTTGGGTATTTTTCTTAATTTTAGGAATGAGTAAGAGAGTAACTTTGCAACAACTGCGATATTGCTTAAGGGAGTGTATTCTGAAAGTTGGCAAAGACGCAGACAGCTGCAAATATTTTGCCGATTTATTTGTTAAATTTTAGTCTGCACTATACTAAAATACCACCTAATTCAGCGTTTTCATTGATTATGAATTGAAATCAAAACACTGAATTAGGTGAAGTCCTGAAACTAAATATTCAGTGTTAAGTATGATACTCGTATTAATTCTAATGTCCGCGACTCATCTTTTATACTTTCGCCACACACTTAAATATTTATGCTTGTCATAAAACAAGAAGAAAAAAATGAATGATGTTGTTGAAGATTAAATTAGGGGTTACATTACCTAAGAAGTGCGGTAATTTTTATATTCATGTGAAAAATATAACTTTCACGTTGATACAATTTTACGGTCTGAACGAAAAATTACCTGTATTTCAATATCAGCAGTAATTGAACGGGCTATAATTTCAAGCTCCGATAACTTTGTTTGGGGTGCGCTACCGACGCCATTTTGCTTAATTTATTAATCGTTCGGAAGTAGGTCGAACGGACATAAACATAGTGTCGAGGGGTTGTATTTATTTAAAGTTTGGGTTTAACAGCTTTTCAGTGTATTTAATTTATTACGTCGTTTATAATAATTATTATTAGTATGATCTATTTATACAAATAAATATAATTGAAGTGTCAGTTTGTAATGTCAAAATAATAGCTTTTTATTAAATGCATATGAAAGTAGGTAAGTAAAAAATAAATAAACATGTACCTGATATTTATATAGCAGGTAGTGTATACTCGTATAAATTTGTGTGGGGTAGGTACAACTCAAAAGTGAAAAACTAACGATGGGAAAAAGCTTCGGCCTTTAATTTCCAATCTCTTAAATTTTGCTTCAATGAAATCGAAAAGTAAATAAAATAATTTTGAGGCAAAAAAATATTGCAAGGAATTTAACCGATTTAAAAGTAAATAACGAACGAGTCGAGGGAAATCAGGAATCGCAATAAGAAAGCGTATTTATTTCTTTATTGAAGTCTCTTAAGCATTGGATTGATATGGCGAGTCCCAGTTTCTTTATAAGCGTTTATCGCCCTATTTACATCTTTCGAGGGATATTTTTAATTTTAAGTAAGCGTTTTGAGTTAAATCCTCTACTCTAATAGCCAACATTCATTGTTGGCTATATACGTTAGTTAGTTATTTACAGGGTTGCACTCGTCACTCGACTTCTCGCGCGAGTGCTCTCGGCGAAACATGGCGACAGCACTCGCGGAAGAGTGTACAGGTGCCATTACATCTTAAGAGGACTACATGACCTAAAGCGCGGTCTTTGTCGGACTGCATAGAAAAGAAAGAGAAGCGCGATACCATAACGCTGGTAATTTATTGCAAAATATGAAGCAATTATCGATTTACGAAAAATCTAGTGTTTGAACAAAAAAACTAAAACACTATAGTTTTAGTATGTTGCTTGTAGAATAATCTGACAAAAAATCATAATGATTGTATGTATATTAGTATGATTTTTGTTGATAAAAAAAAAGTTTTTAGAGGTAGCTTCATGATTTTTTTCTATCGTACCAAATAAGTTGTATTATGTTTTCAACACACTATCTTCCTAGCATTTATCCTGAAGAATATCATATATTTTTTGTTTTTTTTTTACTGTAGTCGATCATATACTTTTATTGTTTCTAAAACTTGCGTTTTTTGCGTTTAGGTCCTGTAAGCCCCTTAACTATTTTGCTTGTCAGCCTAATGTGACACCTAATCTCTTCTAATTCTAAATATTATAATAATCTTTGTCTTGTATTTCATGCCAATAACTTTTAACTGACTCGCGGAGGTTGCATGTAAGCACCAAATAGGCTATAGTCTCTGCAGTACCTACTCACTTGCTTTGACCATTGAACTATGTTTATTGCACGCTTTTAAGGTTTGACAACGCATCAGTGACTCCCTTGGTGTTGCAAATGTTCAGTGGCATCGGTGATTGCTTAGCATTAGGTGAACTGTACGCATGGCACATTGGCTCAGTGGTCGATTTTCAAAGGTGTGGTCGGACATTCGAGTCTTTCATGTGCATCTTTTCGAGTTTGTAGTTGCAGGTTCGACACTTGAAGTTAATTTTCTATTCCGTGATGTCATTATAGGTGAATCAGGGATTATTCTAATTTAAAGCAGTCACATAAATAAATTATATCACTAACCGATATTAAAAAAAAAATGTGACTTTTATATCTCCGTGACCAATTCACATTTAAATTATTATATTCAATATGTAAATGAATGTATGTGAAAACATTAGTCAGATAATTTAACATTAACCTATCAACAGGTGGTGAAACAGATCCTTATTCGATTAGCATTAATTTTGAATCGTTTCACCGTATATCTCTCATTCACCTAAATAACTCCACATAATCTAAACGCCACTGACAGAACAAAATCAAATTGCTGTGTCAATGTCGACGGTTCGTCAGAATACAGGCTGACTGGCTAAACAATGGACATATAATTTTAAGACACTTATTGAAAGCTGCAGTTGTTATTATAGTTTTGGTTAATTAAAAAGTTCAGCCGTAAAAACTGTGCAGTAAACTAAATAAGAATTAGTCATAACAAAACATTTAAATGGATAATTAAATAAATAATAATACCTGCACTAGGTAAACACATCAACCTTTTAGAAATGACGTTTCAGTGATGTCATTCGACGCTATGTGGCGGCTACTGCAGTCTTAGGAAACTGTAGCTAACACGGAGGGAAAAACAACCGCGCCGCTGCCGCCGATGCTTGCCATCATCTGGTAAGCATCGGCGGCGCGGTTGTGTCTCTCGCGTTCATTCGCAGACAAAATGACCGCTATCTGCGGTGGGTAGGTATGGCGACGTGTCACAAAAGCGCAGTCATTTTCCCGCTGACGGGCGTCAACACCCCTCCCGCATCGCGTCGTTCCCGTTCAGCACCGTCTCAGTTAAACGATAGACCTGTAAATACTATCATGTCCTGTAGCACACTGCCGCAAAGGATATTTTGGCGCTCGAATGACGTTGACAGGCTGTTGGAAAACATTTGGGCAAATAGTGAAATATCACTTGAAATGTATTCAAAACTCAATGGCGACGTTAGTTCCGATTTTCACAACGCGCCAAAAAAATCTTGTAGCGCTATATGTCCTTCGTTTAACAAGTCACCCTGAATGATACGTAAACAGATTGTAACATTTTATATGGCTACCCGCAATGCCAGTCACAGACAAGGTACCTCTTTTGTTTACACACTCGATTTAACATGAAACGAAAACCCGATTTAATTACATCATGTTATGGAAACCTTTTCATCGCGTGTTTGCATAAAATCGGTATGTAAATAGGGACTGAAATTAACATATTTTTTGTTATGTTCAAAGAGGTCCTGTTGTATGATTAAGCTACAATTTCCAAAGGCGCAGAGCAGTGGTGGCCCAGTTGAGTGGTAACGACCGCGACTTACGAGATACAGGTCGTAGGTTCGAACCCTGACAGGCGCTTTACTTTGTGTAAATTATTTCATCACCACTGCTCTCAAAACGCTGAAGGAAAACATCGTGAGGAAACCGGCATGTCCTAGACCAAAAAAAAAATCGAAGACATGTGACATCTACCAACCAGCACTGGGCCCGCGTGGTGGATTGCGGCCCACTCCCTCTCACAAAGAGGAGGCTTGTGTCACCGCAGTGGGAACATTATAGGCTGATTATATATGTTAAAAAGGCGGTGGGCGCCTCATAGTGTACGCAATTTACGTATGCTGTGACTGAAACGTTATTTATAAAAGTAAGTTGGTGTTTTCATAGAGAGCGTTTTTTGACACTGTAAAGTCAAACCGCGCTGCCATAATTTTCATTACAGCTGTCTCTTCTAAGAAACTGTAACATTAGTATTAAGTCATCAATCATTAACATTGGATAGGTCCTTTTTACGCCAGCGTGCGGCATTGTAGATGCGATAGCGGTCAAATACGACCGTATAAGCATAATTAGCCTATAACATAACTGCTGGGACTCAGGCCTCTTCCCTGGGAAAGGAAGTGAGTAATAATCCAACACGCAGGCCCAGTGCGGATTGGCGGATGTCACATGTCTTTGATTTTTTTGGTTCGAGGACATAGCGGTTTTCTCAAGTTTTTTTTTTTTCACCGATCTATGAGCAGTAGTGATTAAATTAAATACACAAAGAAAAGTGCCCACCTGGGTCTGAACTCACGACTAACAACTCGTAAGCCGCGGCCGATTCCACTAGGCCACCACTGCTCTTCATAATATATTACTTAATAATTACACCAATCAGCTATCCCACTGCAGCTCAAAGGCATCCAGAAAAGAAACGTCCAATCACAAAGCGAGTTCAGACGATTCTTTACAAGTATGTTCAGAATATTTAATTAATTCAAACTAGCCAAAATAGAACAGTTACTATTGACAAAAATAATTAATTTATTATTTCTACCTACTTTTGCACATATTATCTTGTACATATAAACACTGTTTGTGTGTGAAAACATGAAGAAACTGAAATAAATATCCTCACTAGAACTTTTATTTCACAGAATTCAAAAGGTTTTTATACCTAACCTCTTATAAAGAAAAGAGAGCCTCCTAAAACGACCTCTCACGTGGTCGATTCCCCTCTCAAACAAAATTGAAGTATCTTTTAAAACCATTATTGAATCAGGAAAGCCGAACATCGTCCATAATGAGGTGACAAAGTGCGAACACAGTTTTAATGGCTACCCTCGTTTCCATAATGTTTTACAGTTTATTGCCCGCGATCAATATTGGACCGAATTAATTAGTATTCATCAATATATATGTATTTATGGTCTTTTCAGGTTTTTATCACCTGGAAGGAAAAAAAAAGGTAAATAAAAATGGAGTCTAAGATTTAAATAAACGGCTTGCCTTCACATAGAGAAACCCTGAGAAGTTTTTGTTATGTGGCTTAAACTAAATTATTAATAAGGCTAAGTGTTTTGGAAATTAATAAAACATAGTATAGATGAATAACTATACCTGTGACTAGATTTATATCTTAGCTCGTGTCGTTCTGAGGTTCTGCCAACCCCCATGAGAAAGAATAAAAACGTTCTGCATCGTTCTCACATGCATAATTTTTAACATGAATGATGTAACCAAGACTGTGTAACCATATTATTTTGATTTAAAAGAATGTCCATGGAGTTTCTTGCCTATTCTTCTCCATAGGTACCTACGCTTTGGAATGGGCAACTAGCTTCATTTTTCTGACTGACCGACCCCTTGACAATTCAAAAGTGCCTGTAATTGGTTTAATTGAAATAAATGCTTTGAGTTTGAGTTTGAATGGCATAGGCTTGTATTTGTAATTCTGAAAACGCTTTTAACCCACGATGGTCGGATATAGTTGAAGTTTAGTAGGAAATCGATGGATGTTGTCGACTGAAATTTAATTTTATTAATAGACAACAAACAGCTCATTTATCAAATTAAATTTCTGTCAACAACATCCATCGGTTTCTTACTAAACTTCAACTATATCCGACGATCTAGCATACTTATATATTTTGTTAACTGTACAAAAATATGGATAAATTAATTAAGATTATAAAAAAAAACAAAATTAAAACTAAACACAAAAATCACGAAAAAACAAAAATAATACAGACCAAAGTAAGTACCTACTTCTATTTACTACATAGAAACTTTAGATTTTCTAGAAACCAATTTTAAATAGAAAATATTCGCAAATAAAACCGACCCAATTTAGTCTTCTAAAGGCTACCAAGTCGACAATGGTAAAGACATTTGAGAAAACAGTCATTTCGACTACATATAAGGATGTAATGTTATAGCCTGTTACATACTTTGAACCATGTAAACGATTTCAGCTTCATATAACAGCCATTTGTGAAAGCCGATTACTGGAGTGATGTGGGTAGAGACACCAATTATTTTCCATGCTACGTTTATGCATAATTTTGGAACACGTCTTGTATTTATTAAGTAACTTCTTAATGGCTCCGACATTTTTTTGGACAAAGTAAAAATAATCTTATTTCAATTTCCTTTAAACAATAAACTGCCACGTTATTGTTCCAATACAAAAGTACGGTATTCACAAAGTAAATTAGGTTAATTGTCTAAATACGTCATTTTCCTTAAATACGTCACCCATTTTGTCTTATCCCTAATGAAAATCTTGTCGTAACAACAATAAACACGGACGACAATAGTCGCCCTTACCCCATTTTTGGTACAAGAGATATTCACGTAAAAAATGCTTACGCGGACTCCAGCTACTTATTCCGATACGCGTAATTTTCAAATAAAAAGTGTTTACGCACGAATCGCGATCGAGTAGAGATAAAAGTTTATTTTGTAGTCGAAATTATAGGGATTTGAAAGCCGTTTAATATGAAATAAGCCACTTTCCTGTTACCTGGGCATATTGTATGTTATTTGTATATTTTTGAAGTAAAGGGTTTTCCCATTCTGTGAAAGTTAGTTAGTTTTGATATTGGTTTTACGATTTTACGAGTATGTGCGTGAGTGAACGTACTAATTTATAAGTAGAGGGATATCGTTTCGTGAGAGATCGTGACGAAACTAATTATTTAGGTAAGTTTTACTTTTCATTCTTGTCTGTGTCGTGCCACTGCGTACTACCAATAAATTAGTTCATGTTATTCTATAATTTAAGTTTGAACTGTTTGACATAATAACCGAATTCAAGTTTTTTGGCCTTCATTCAATTTAATAAAGGTTCCATGGTACAGACATACAACACACAGAAACAGACTTATGATCACTCAAAATGAGATCATTTTACTGATCGTAAGATTGTTTCTGTGTTTTGTAGTCATGCATCATCTTATCATATTTTTAATGATTTTTATTGCAATCTATTCATACCATTCTTGCAGGAATTCAGCAACATGTTTGGTATTTATAACGGGTTTGCACGGAAGCCGTCCATAGACTGCTCCTTTATTCTTATATAAGGTCTTATATAAGGTCTTCTAGCGACTGTTTGGGTGTGAAAAAAATGTTAATATTTTTCTCGCACTGTTTAAAAATCACTTAGTTTTAACAAAACACGAAATGTTATTCTGAAACCCGTACAATACCAAGATCTCAGCATAAACGGTAGCAGTAACTCCTAATAAACTAGGTTCCTATACATCACGTATTACAATGTGAACCCACGGCATGCACCGACGTCAAAGCATAGTTTACCGATTACATGCGTGCACTGACTGGACAGGTCCACTCAATCTGTGTGGTTCTTTCCTCAAAAGACCATTTCAGACACCAATCCACATGGTCCTCAAAGCTTATGTCTGGATTTTTATATACACATTGACATTTATTCATTTTATATATACAATGACATGAATATTTACTTCGTGAAGTATTTTTATTTTATTTAATTATTGTGAATGTGAGGACTATGTGGGTCATTTCTTTTTTCTGTTTCCTTCTTAGTTAGTTTTAATCATGATCTGGCAGTTTGAGTAATTTACGCGGCCTACCCAAATGTCCTTTCTTTGGTATTGTTCGTCGAATCGTTGAGCTCCTCAAGTTCTGAGTTGAGCTGCACGATTTTTGACAAATGCGTGCACTGACTGGACAGGTCCGCTCAATCTGTGTGGTTCTTTCCTCAAAAGACCATTTCAGACACCAATCTACATGGTCTTCACATGATCTGACCATGATTTTGTCTGGACTTTAAAAGAGACTGTGACCTCTGAGTTTGTTTCGGCCTTTCTTCTCAGAGTAGTCAGATAGGAAACGCTGACCTCATCTAGCTTTAAACAAATATGATTGACGTGTAAAAGTGTTTGTACAAACCTACTTACAGAAATAAAATCATTTATCATTTATCATTACAAATCAAGTGCTATACATTAATCGAGTAAACCACATCGGTTAACCGCATCAGCACAAGGGCATTAGCGTGATTGGTTGAATTAGCGCGATTGTAGAACGCATCATAATATTATTGGTAGTAAATTGGTTTATGTTTGCCAATCGCAGTAAATGTATCATCAACGTACTGTAAGATGGGCTGTATTGAAAAGGCTCAACCCAGAATCTCTCAAATCAATCAGAGAAGATAAAAGACCAACACGCCTAAGCTTGTTTCCTAATTTTGTCGGCAGGACAACAATGCTACAAATGATCAACAAAACGAGCCAAAGTTGAGCACATAAATGATACAATAATTTACAATAGGAATTTCTACATTACTCAACAAGACGTGACAGCGGACCGTCATTTGTTTGACAAACGATTGATGCATCGCTGTCACACAAATTCAGGAAATGGTAAAAAGGTTCAGTAAACATTTAAATAAAGTATTGTTTGGAGAATGTTGTTGAGTCCGTAATCTTATTGAACTGTAGGTACCCGAGCAGGAGTAAGTCACGACCTTAATACACCTTTATGACATCATATGAGCTCGATTTTCGAGAAAACTAAAACGGAATTTTATTGTTTTTGAAAAATATCTCAGGTCCCAGTTTAGCCAAGATAATTCTTGGCTAAACTGGGACCTGAGATATTTAGACACTTAAAATAAAAAAAAACATTTGTATTGCACTAAGGGACTAACTCATTTTATCGGATTTGCAGTGTTCAACCTGAAATCCCAAATAATCATCTTGTGTACTTAAGTAATGTTTATCCCAGCTGAAACATATCCGAACAAAATAATAATTATAAAAGTTGGATTCAATTAAAAAAAGTGTAACCTGTTTCCGACATCCGTAATAAAAATGGTATTTACATTTTGCACCGCTTTTCCGACCATTAAAAATTGTTACTTGATAGCAACCCAAACAGCCTTTCTACGCATTTTAAAACATCCCATATAACATCGAGGCTATTAAATTAAAAAAACGAGGGTTATTTTTTAATTTTAGAAGTCTGGATTATTATTCCAGGAAAAGATTATGTTAGATCTAATCTTAATCCATTAGTTAGACTCAACGGATATTACTTTTATCATTTGATATCTTTCTGAAAAAAGATATCATGATTAAAATTATTTTTATTTCCTTTAAGCAAGGCTTTATTTAGCTCGCGTATTATTCTCACGTACATTTTTCTTTCTTATTTTTAGTTGACCTACTGGTGACCTTTTTACTTTTAGGGGTTTTATTTTAGACTTGTTGACATGCCACGCCGAGGGTGTTCTATGAATAGCATTAATATTAAGTATAACGGCGCGGCATAGCTTTTACCAGAAGTGTTCATCGTATTAGTGGCTTAGCAGCTTCAATATCATCAGGATTGTGCCGGATATAGTAGTTCATCGTGGACGTGGTGTGACAGCGGCTCCCCGGACATCAGCAGACAGCCGCCACGTAACCATCATCGGTGCGACCGCGACGGTTCTCTAGAGTTAGGTACTGTCACCAGCCAGTGTCACTCTTATCCGACCTTTTCGGTGATTTCAGTATTTTCATAACAAAACCAGACGGCGCCACTTGCTGCGCTGGAAAATATTTTCTGGATTGCAATAAAATTATAGCACAAGTATGAGGTATGCTATACTTCATACTCATTAGTGTGTTTATAAATGTTTATTTTGAGTCCAGATTCAGTTGGAAAATCTCAAAATGACATGACTCAAACCGTGAAATTTACCTAGTAGTCATAATCCTAAATGCTGCACTAAGATTCCTCAAAATATAAAACAGCAAAGAATTTTCAATCATAATACCTAATAAGAATATGGAAAAATCAAAGTAAACTTATTTTTTTGCTATCATTAACACAAAATAGACTGTTTAACTCATTTTCTTTTTTTTTTGCTACTCCGGCCGCGGAGGACGGGTGAAATACACGCAATACTACAAAACTTAGCGTGGCTGGCGCTCCAGAACATTTAAGTTCAATTCCCTTCCGATGCACGTAATACCTATAGGCCTCCTCCAGTAATTTCAGGCTTTATAGATCTGCATTTTGCTTCCCGTTGCACTACTATTAATAAATTCCTAACATGAGCATGATAAGCTCAGTTTTCACCAACTAAGCTGAACATTCAGCTTACAGGAATACTTGGAATGCTACACCCATACCCACATAAATCATTTAAAAAAACGACTCCAATTAATTAAATAAATTCTCTGTATTATTTTAAAGGAGAAACGCTCACTTAATCCGTCGCCAGACAATTAGCATAGATGCGGCGCAGATATTATTAATCTGATGAATATTTATAGCGTGGGTACAGGTAGACGGGTGAATTTTCACATTGAGGGATTATACGCCTTCACGTTCGTTTAATTTACGTCATCTTTTAATTCATTGGATCAACGGATGAATAATAAGCGCCGTGATATAATAAATCACCATGGAAATTTATTCACCATCACAGTAAATACATACATACACAAAATAGAATACTGTTAGTACCATATCACATTTAAGTAAATTAATAATGCAATGTGGTGTTTTTTATCGTTAGATATACGGACACAAAAATACTAAGTATGTGTATCGATTTATAAGCTACTGTTATAAAGGTAAAGTAAACTACGAAAAGATATTTAAAAATCATCATAGTCTTAAGCCGCGAGGATGAATGTGAAAGAATCAAGGTTAATATAATTAAAAAGTTAGTTAATGAAAAATAAAAAAGATTAATCACTTTATCCAGGTTAATGAATAAATATTTAAGCTTATTTCAAATCTAGTCATTTTTATATGAAAATCCACAAAAGATTAACCCAATAATCGCTACATTTGAGAGACCGCAATCTCAATCGATTTGCCGACAATGCGGCAAAGTTGTGTAAATATAAAAGCCTTGTCAAATTGAATCTATCGGCTAGGTGGCAAACGAATGTGATTCCCGGCGGCCGAAGCAGAGTGAGCGAACGGAGCAAGCGGAGCGGGGCGAGCACAAATGTAATTTGCGTCGTTTCGGCGATCGGGGCGACTTTTAAAATTTCCCTTTGAGCGGGTATAGGGTTATGTGCACGTTTGTTAGTGGTTGCAGCTCAAGGTTTATGATATTATTTTAAAATGTGAAATACTTTTACGACTCACACACACCGCCGCACGATCCCGCTCCGTGACTCCGCGATCACAGCGGGTGCAATTTTCGGAAAAATGGTGAGGAATAAAAGATTTATCATAATCTTTTAGGTAATGGGTCTTGTAAGGTTTCAGTATGGTGTGTGTTAGAAACATTTAATTGTGAAACTGGTTTTATGTAATATATTTATTTTGTATTTGTAATTGGATTCAAAAAAGTTAAGACAATACTACCGTAATTAAGTTTTCAGGATAAAGTTCTTCTCAAATGAACTTTTTTCTCAAATGAACTGAAATAAAACTCGTACAATTAAAATTATAAAATTATTACTTTGAATAAGAGGAAGCGAAGAACCTACGAAATAACAGGAAATGGTGTAATATCAAGATTAAAAAAATAAAAACTTGTAAGATACGGTCGTGATATTGGTTAAAAATTAATCGGTGAAGATTAACACTATTCAGTTAAGCTGTCAAAACTCCCAAAGAAAAAAGCATTTTAAATTTTACAATTTTCCGCACAATTTAAATTTTTTGTTTCCCAAAAAAAACTAATTCGCATTTCTACGAACATTTAAAAACAAAGCAATTTGCCAATTCGGTACAGCTGTTTCAAGTGATGAGCTTACCAACGAACCGCATTACCAGGGTCGTCGGATATAGTTCAAGTTTACTAAGAAACCGATGGATGTTTTCGAATAAAATTGATTAATCAATTATAAGGTACACAATACATGCAATCATTCATTCAACGCCCAGCAGTGCGATTCTGTAAGACCTCGTTCTAAAGTTCGAATCTGAATCCGCTGTGAGTTTCTTGATTGGTATTCTAAAAACTCGGTTGACAATTCGAATCTACACTAGCGCTACCCTTGCGAGCGTGTCAGCGAGTTGAACTAAATTGACCGTGAGATTTTGACAGATAAAGTATGAGATGACGTAAGAAGTGGTATTCTGTAACGTAATTCCGCCGTCACTTCGACGCTTACTTCGCACTCGAACCCGATTCAAAGTGTCAAATAATAAGCATCTATTTTACGAGTGAAAATAGAAGAAATCCTATATAAATAGTGTTAAAATTATATTTTTATGTCACAGTTATAAAAATTAGTACAATAACTATATAATTTGTGGTTAAAAACTACTTCGAAACCAAGGAACACACTTTATTCCCGCAAGCGCCTACAGAAATCCGCATATCTACAGTTTATGTTGAGGCTACGTAGATTGTAGCTAATCGTTTTTATTTTTCTTAACTTTTTCGACCGGCTACCTACATCTGTGACCATCAAGCAACGTATTTTTTCATTCTTCCCGTATTTATACCTGGATCAATCCCGCACACTGATTAAAGTAAGTTTGTAAGGCATTTTCTGGAATATGTGTAAGGATTGTCATATAGGTATAATTACGTAACTTGAAAATGTGTTTTTTTGTTTATGTAGATATTGAAATAAATTCGGTCTCAAATGATAGAGTTGTGTATAAAACTAATATTCCAATTGGATGTATGTAAATCGGATCACGCATTCGGAAGATATTAAAAGATTTGTGTAAGGAAATTGTACCAACCTATTTTTTTAAGGTTTATGCTCTAGATTTTTTTTATTGTAAACAGCGTGCCTGCTCCACCATTGAACACACATTTGGGATAGTCAAAGGTTGATGGAGGTGTCTCTTGGCAGCAAGAGACGTGCACTAGGATGCACATAGAGGAGGCAGAATAATGTTACCCTGCTGTGTTTTGCATAATATGTGCATAGGTAAGGGCCGGAGTGAGTGCTCCGGAGTTAACCCAAGATGATTTTGAATCTGAGAACTCCCGGCAGGTGATATAATCAGCCTGCTATATTTGCTGATGATTTGTCGCAGATGCTTTGAGGAGGGCACAAAGAGAGAGGGAAAGACTGATACAATCATTAGATAATAATGAATAATATATATTTTTACAATACTAAACAACTAGAACTAATCTTCAATTTGTTACTTCCCACAGTCGATGATTCAGCGTAGGTACGACTGTCGATGCTCCTCAAGTTGCCTTGGGCCAAATCTTGATGAGGAGAGCATCAATTTGTGCCGCTGTCGGTCTGTACATGGTGACATGTTCTTGCAGAATGTTTGTTCATAACTTTAATTTCCAAACTTCCAAAACACGAACATGATAAACGATAAGCCCAAGGGACACTTTATCACGCGTAAAGTGAATAATTAATGTAGTTTATAGTATATTTAGCTTGTTTTTTTGTATACTTCTCATAACTTGACTTTAACACTTTACACTTCAGTCAGCACTTGACGATAAACGACCGAAATACGATTATCAGATTAGATTAGATTAGATTAGATTTATTTGCCCAAACATGTGTATACATACAATAATAATAAGTGCATGCAAGATAGATAACATAAACAAACTTGATTCAGACATGTTTGCCACATACTATGGCGTGCAAATGTTTTGAAATAATAATAATTGTGATTTTTAATATATCCTTCAATTCAAGAGAAGGCAATTTAACAAAAAATTAACATTTAATTAATCAAACAATCATTCAAACAATTTAATCTATGACTGCACAATCAGCAACTAAGCAATGAATGTCATAAGTAAAAAAATATAAATCATAATTAAAAATAAAAAGGAATTAATAATATATGTCAAAGTGTATACAGTCATGTCAAAAGTATTTCATAAAATCATAATTTAATCTGTAATAATTATTTATATAATAAAACATAGATATGTAAAATATAATCAGAATTTCTCATCTAAAAACTCATTCAAATTATAATAAGCCTTCTCTGCTAGAAAATTTATTACTGTCTTTTTGAAAACTACATCATTTAACTGCTTCCAGTTTTTTGGAAGTTTATTATAAATTTTTGGAGCCATGCAAAAGACACTCTTGCGCATAAGTGCCGTTCTATATTGTTGTAGGCAAATTTGGGTGCTGTCACGTCTATTACGAGGGAATCGATCTGCCATGCGAGAAAATAGGCAAGGATTGGATCTTACAAACATCGCATTCTCTAATATATATAGTGAAGGCAGGGTCAAGATTTTGTATTTTTGAAAGTAAGGCTTGCAACTCTGAGTGGTTTCAAGTTTAAACATCGACCTAATACAACGCTTTTGAGTTTTAAATATAAGTTCCCGGTCAGTCGAGTTACCCCAAAAAATTACACCGTATCTTAAAATGGACTCTACCAAGCCGTAGTATGCGGTGAGTAAAGCATCTTTACTAATTACTGCTGCCAGTTTGTGAAGAGCATATGCTGAGGTACTTATTTTCTTACTGATAGTATCTATATGTGCCTTCCAATTTAATTTCTTGTCAATAATAAGTCCTAAAAATTTAGTTGTATCAACTTCGTCAATGTTATTATTATCATAGTTTATATTTAAGTTCTTAATTAATGTCAATGAGCGCTGATTAAAGTGCATGATTTTAGTTTTATTTAAATTTATTTTTAAATTATTATTATTTAACCATTCTATAATTGCAATTAGTGAGTTATCAATGTCAGATTTATATGTGTCTCGATTTTTACACGCGATTGTCACTACACTGTCATCGGCAAAAAGACTCATAGGTTGTTCTGTGGACTTAGGTAAGTCATTAATATATAATGTAAATAAAGGAGGTCCCAGAACACTTCCCTGTGGGACACCGTACCCAACTTCACGTTCTTGCGACCGATGTGACTCTTCTCGTTTTGTAGTTATGTTTACCCTACTGACCTCCGTTATTTGCTTTCTGTTTTGAAGATATGACTCAAATAGTTTTAATATATTACCCCTAATGCCATATGCTTCGAGTTTCTTAAGTAATATATTGTGTTGAACATAATCAAACGCCTGAGTCATATCGCAGAATATACTGCACACCTGTTTATGTTGATCCATATTCGTCATCACAGTATATAAAAAATCGTAAATTGCCATATTAATAGTCTTTTTTTCCCTGAAACCTTTTTGTTCATTGCAGAGGATCTTATTGTGTTCTAAATATGAGTTGAGTTGTTTATAAATAAATTTTTCAAAAATTTTGGAAATTACTGGGATGAGCGATATAGGTCTATAATTAATCATCAACTCTTTATCGCCTTTCTTAAATAATGGCTTTACTATTGATGTCTTTAGTGCGATTGGGAATATTCCAGCACTGATACTCAAGTTAATTATGTAACTTAACGGCGGACTAATGACGCCAGCTGCCGCTTTGAGTACTTTTGTGGAAATTCCATCGTAGCCTACACTATTTGTATTTTTGAGTGTTGATATGATTCTTATTACGTCATATGGTGAACTCGGTGCCATAAACATAGAGTCTCGTCTATTCAAAATATTTTGTGTTACTGTAGTTCCAGCATTTACAATGGGTTGTATTTTGTCAATGAAATAATTGTTAAAGATATCTGCTATGGGTTTGGGCTCTGCGATCGATTCATTATTAACTTTAATTTTTTCTATAGTAGGTTTTGGTATATTAAGTTTGCTTCGTTTAATTATTTGCCAAGTCGTTTTGGACTTATTTGTTGATGTTTTTATTTTATAATTGTTTTGGGCGCACTGTGTCAGCTTTATAATTTTTTTATATAATTTGGTGTAACTTTTTAAACTCATTTTACTTGTTTGACTAGGTTTTAATCTATAATTCCACAGTAGTTGTCTTTTCTTTTGGCTACAAATTTTTATACCACGAGATACCCAATTTACTTTTTTTTTTAAATTTACCGTTATCCCAATGTGAGGGAAACATAAGTCATAAAGCAGTATGAAGTAATCTAAAAAAGCGTTATATGCAATATTGGGGTCGGTAGCATTATATACCTCTGTAAATGTCAAGCTGCTTAAATGATTTTTAAACTTAGTTAAGTTTTCTTCACTATAATCCCGTCTTTCTATACGCCACTTGTTAATTGCACAAATTTTGCTTACGGGGAATTTGAGAAGTTGCGCTGTGTGATCAGATAATGCGAGTTCGAAAATTATAGTTTTGCAGGACTTACTGAAATTATGAGCAAAATTGTCTATGCAGGTTTGGCTCTTCAATCGTGTGGGTTTGTTAAGAGCTAGTTTTAAGTTAAAATTTAATAGCAGATTTTCGAATTCTATTGTATTATTGTTTTTTTTTAATATGTCAATGTTAAAATCTCCCGCTATAACAATATTTTGTTGTTTCTTAGTACAAGTCTTTAACAGTGTTAATAATTTCTCGAAAAATTGAGATATATTTTTGCCATTAGGTATCCTATAAATGCATACAACAATGGTGTTATGGTTAATCAGCTCTATGGCGCAGCATTCGAATGCACCAACAGAAGCTATTTTAGAAATTTTCGGTATTTCTCTCCATTGATGTCCGTTCTTCACGAGTATACACGATCCACCTCTTTTACTTTCTTTTCTACTAAAGCATGCTGCCAAACAATAATTATATTATCGCTATAAGGATAGCGACAGATGAGTTGGTTTGAGTTTAAAAGTACTTTTTCTCAATTTTACAATAATAAAAATCACAATCTCTCCCTTTGTTTGTTTACATGTCATCCTTTGACTTTTATCCATTTTCTTTTTATTTTGACAATCGGCAAATCAATCTATCTGCCAGCTACAAATATATTGTTTTTTCGAGAAATATTACAATGTTCTTAGGAATAAATATTGAATTAAAAGCAAAGTTCTATTTTCTTACTATAAAAAATAATTTTAATTTAATTCTGTGCCAAAAACTCAACAATTGTGTCAAAAAACTGGAGTCGATAAATCTCGACTAACATTTTGTTGAGATGGTAGTCACTAGTGCAATATTGGTCACTTCGGAGCTCTCTTCACTTCGCAAGTGACGAGGTGATGCTTACAGAATGCAAAATCAAGGTCAGTTTGAACCTTATGCGAAGTGAGAGTGAATAGCGATGTGAGATGCGAGATTGCTTCATAAGTTCGAAAAATTTGTCTGCTTAAAACGTTAATAACGCAATGAATGTTGTTGAACTGTCAAAATGAAACCGATTCCGATTGATAATGTGTTACGCAATTGCCCCGCAGGTGCGAACGGAGGAAAATCAGGTGCTGCGTCACAATTTTAGATTAGAGAGGTCTATGTTGCTGCAGTACGCCGCTGACGCGAGCGCTGCATACATTCAATACGGGTGCCACAACAGATTGACTGCTTCAACTGTACCTACTCTGAGTGAATTCACACGGGCCGCATTTTGTAAAATTACTCTTGGTTAATAATAATATACAATAGTAAGTCTAATTGTAAGCTGTTATAACTATAACAACACTATTGTGTTAGGTAAGCCTGTGATGATAGTTGCCAAACTTAAGTGGCAGTGGGCAAGGCACATTGCTCGCAGAACAGATGGCCGATGGGGCCGAAAGGTTCTGGAGTGGCGACCGCGTACCGGAAGACGTAGCATTGGAAGGCCTCCCACAAGGTGGACCGACGACCTTGTGAAGGCCGCAGGAACCCGTTGGATGCGAGAAGCACAGAACCAGTCGAAGTGGAGGTGCTTGGGGGAGGCCTATGTCCAGCAGTGGACGTTTTTGGCTGAAATGATGATGATGATGAATTATTAATAAAGCAACACAGTAACTAATTATTTCCACAACGAAATGATGTAGCAATATAACATTATTACAACAAAACAATTTAGCATTTCAATCATAACATATATTTATTAAGAGCTATTAAGTAAAACATACCTGACTGTTCAGAATTGCCCTGCCGAGTCCGTAGTCGAACAGTCTGCCCGGTCGAGCCGCTTGCGCGCTCTTTTATACTGGCTTGTTTGTCAGCGGGTGGGGGCGAGTAGCCAACCGAACAAATTATTAAACCGGAAGGTACTCGAAAAATAATTACGTTAATATTTTTAAATTAATCAAAAGCAATATTTCTCCCACAAGTATAAAGGAAATCTGTGAGCAAGTCTCCTTCGTAGTTTTAAGACAAGTAGGTAGGTACATGCGTGGGTTGAACTAGAACTTAAAGTTTCTGAAACTTGTATGTCAAATCGAAACTAAGCTATTGCTAAAGTGAGGGTGAAGTGGCACGTGTGCTAAGTTGGGCTTAAGCTTTGGTTTCCCTAGGAAAACGGTGCCGTCATATTATAGCGGACGTCATGAAAATCTATAATTTTCACCAGTATTTGCCATTTTGGTGTCAAAAAATTGCTCTGTATTTGGACAGCCGTTATTGTGTGACCGTTCACCACTTTCTTACGAAACCAAAGGTTTACGTGATATCACAAGATCTGAGGCCGTAGGTACTACAAAGTGCTAAAGCTATGATGATTCCATTGAGGAAAAGGGACAGTGATATGCGTCCTGCATAACTCCATCTCTCTTTCACACTGGAATCATGATGGGTTTTGCACTTCATAGTACGACCCCTGGTTAATATTATAAAGTGCACGTCCTTCTACGGGCGAAGCCCCACTAGTGCGTTGCGCTGCGTTGCGTCGCGTCGTCGCAACGGAACAACGCATTGTATGCTACACCTGCGTTGCGTTGACGCTGCGCCAACGCAACGCAAGAGGGTATGCACGCCGTCGCAGCTGCGTCTCAGTTCGCGTCTCAGTTCAGCATATGAGAAAATCTATATCAATATCCTGCTCACTTATGGTAAGATAAAAAATGTCGTTACGCTCGTCTAGCTTCCTCCTCTAGCAGTAGATCACTGTCCGTCGTCGCAGCGGAGCTCCGACAACGCAGCGCATACCCTCCCTCCCGCTTCGTCTCTTGTCCGTCGATCCGTTGAAACGTCGCGCGCGACGACGCATCGGTCTAATGGGGCATGTCATAAAAAATGTATGGAAAACGACGCAGCGACGACGCTGCGACGACGCAACGCAGCGCAACGCACTAGTGGGGCTTCGCCCTACATCGTTCACATGTATAATTTCAACATGAATAATGTTGGTTACATCTCATATTTGTAACAATTTTATGATTTAAAAGAGTGTCCATGGAGTTTCTTGCCCGTTATTCTCCATAGGTACCTACTACGGTTTGAAATGGGCAACTACATTCATCTTTCTGACTGACCAACCGACCCCTTGATAATTCGGTGCTTGTAATTGATTTATTTTAAATAAATGCATTCAGTTGAGCTTTTTGAAATATGAAAGTTTGTAAACGTGTTTGTTGCTCAATTACCTACGCATTTACGGCTGATTGTATTTGGATATTTGTAACAGAGATAGACCCTGTCCTGAATGAACACATAAATAAATTATACATTTAATAGGGGTAGCGCCAGAAGGGTAGTTTTATCGATATTTGGGAAAGCCGTGAAGATACGTTTTCACTAATTGGAAGGTAGGTAAGTACCAGTTTCCCTAGGATGCGAGTAAAACTGCAAGCAACTGATAGTTTTGTTTGAACTTTTAATTGGCGTACACTTTGTCTGCTTATATTGAAAACCCTGTATTACAACATTAAGATATTGTTTCGAAATTACTTTTGATTGGCGGAAGTTTTGTATTGGAATTTACATCTTATCTTTACAAATAAATCAAATTGGAGTGTCTGTTTGTAATATTAAAATAACCGCTTTTTACTAAATGCATATGGATGGACACGGTACATAACCAAAATATAATTTTTTACAATGTTTGTCTGTCTATCTGTCTGTTTGTTCCGGCTAATCTCTGAACCGGCTGAACCGATTTTGACGGGACTTTCACTGGCAGATAGCTGATGTAATAAGGAATAACTTAAGCTACTTTTATTTTAGAAATAAAAAAGTAGGGTCCCACGAAAAAAAATTAAAACTGAACAATAACTTTTTTGTTAAATTCCACGCGGACGAAGTCGCGGGTAACAGCTAGTATAATATAACATCACACTGGGGTTAGGCAGAGGTGTACGTATAGCTGTAGTGTTTTGTTTAATTGTTAAAAAAAATGCAAGTGCAATAAGATTAGTTTCTAATCTTGAGTCGAAGTTAAGTTTAAAGCATTGAAGTTTCAATAAAAAGCTTCGTACCTTAAATGCTTAACTTAAAGGGGCCATGAAAGATATCTACATCTACGAAAAGCCAACTTTCTAACCTCAACAAAACTACTACACAATGCCAGTCCCTACACATTGTGAACCAAAAATATGCAAATATCCAGTCCCGAACACTAGCTGCCCCACTGAAACACGAGAACACAGGAATTTACATACGTTTTCTATTCGAAACGAATAAACCTCGACGGTATTCGAAGATTTCCGTCTACGTGGCATACTGAACGCAGCGATACTCCCTTTCTTCTCCTAAAATTGTTTGTCTGAAAATGATTATCCATAACACATAATCAGCCACAATGTAACATAATGTTCCCACTGCTGGGACACAGGCCTCCTCTCGGTGAGAGGGAGTGGGCCGTAATCCACCACGCGGGCCCAGTGTGGGTTGGCAGATGTCAGATGTCTTCGAATTTTTGGTTCTAGGACATGCCGGTTTCCTCACGATGTTTTCCTTCACCGTTTTGAGAGCAGTGGTGATGAAATAATTTACACAAAGTAAAGCGCCTATCTGGGTTCGAACCTACGACCTACAACTCTTAAGTCGTGGCCATTACCACTAGGCCACCACTGCTCTATCCATAACACGTTTGGTATAAACTTCAGTAACCATAATGTTCAAAAATTCGAAATGTTGTTTTACATAATTATCTTTATTTCTAAAACTAAATAATGCCAGACTTATAACTTTTATTGAAAACGGTTTTAAGTCTTTTGTATTGTAATATTTACGACAAACAAATTTAGGGCATATTGTATTTAGGGTTTTCAATTTTATGGCATGTGATATTATGTGACTTTAAGTTCGAGCAAGTTATCATTCGGACCAATAATGATTAGGACACAAAAAATTATGGCACTTTAGATTATGGATAAAAAAGTTAGGTAACACAATAGAGAACCTAAAAAGTATCTTTTGTGTTAATCCTTGTTATAAACTATGTTGCTGTGTGTCAAATTTCATCCAATTCATCCGTTCAGTAGTTTTTGCGTGAAATAATAACAAACATCCATCCATCCTCACAAACATTCGCATTTATAATATTAGTAGGAATAAAATAAGCGTCAAATCATAATACATGTACAGTCTGGGCCATAAGTCCAGTACCACGTCAACGGTCGTATTCGCCTGCACGGTACTCCGCATAAACATACATGTGTGAGTGATTTCAACGCAAACATTTACCCGTCATACAGTTACTACGAGAAGGTGATAGTGTGTGGGGTCAAAACTAGACAAAGATAACAATATAATTTGGTTTTCTTCATAATGTGTTCGCACCGAGCCAATCCGAAACTGAAGTCAAAATTTAAATCCATAATCATCAGTTCATGTGGTTAAAGTGTAGCAATGTATGACTTGCAAACGAGTGTCTGTCGGTTCGAAACTCACCCGGTTGGCTAGATCGATTTTGTTATTATTCTTTACTTTTTTATTATAAACAACAAATATATTATATTTTTTCATATAAAATTAATTTTATAAATAATTATTATAATAAGTAATATTTATATACTTTATATACTTATATGAATATTGTAGATTTTATTACTTATATATAATCATATACTTACTTACTTTATATGTGATATTTATGTAAAAATAATATATATAATTTCGTAATATATAGGTAGTTAAAATTTATACATTATAGAAATAATCTTTTTGTAATTTTCGGTTATAATGAATATCTAGTATTTTAGGTTGAAATAAAATAATAGTAGGTAATTTGAAGAAACATTTATTTCTACTATTACTAGTGACCCGGCCCTGCTTCGCATGGTTTTTACCACTTTTTTATTTAATTATTTATTTAGGTTAGCCAACAATTGTTTACACAACACATTAAAAATAATTTCGTTAACATTGTTGATATGAAAATAAAATTGTTCTTATGCTTCTAACTTTATTGAGATTATAGCTTAATTATTCATTTTCCCAAAGAGAAAAGAAGATTGAAGCTTAACCCCAATCTTAGAATCATAAACCAACTTACGTATTACTAATTACGACCAGCACATCCCCTGTAAAAACAGCTTAGGTAATATTTAATATTTGGTATGACCTCCATTATTGTCAATGCAGCTAAGCAGACGTCGACGCATGGAGGCCACAATGTTTGCACATATATCTGTGCCACGTAAATTATCCCACAATTGAGTGCAATGGGATTTAAGCTGCTCAGGACATCTCTCATCTCGTGCTTCCCATCTTTGAACCATTAAACCCCATATATTTTCAATGGGGTTTAGATCAGGGGATCGTGCTGGCCACGGAATAACTTTAATATCGGAATGCTGGCTAAACCACTCTTTTACAATACTGGCACGATGTATAGGACAATTATCTTGAACAAAGTTTAGTTCACTAAAGTCTTCTGAGGGGTAAACATTACGCACAGTAGGTAGCATTATGTCATTTAAAACCTCAACATAATTACAGCTGTTGGCACGCGTAGGTATGAATTCCAACTCTCCCGGCCCTTGAGCACTAATCCATCCCCACATATTCACACTTATTCTACCTGATTCTGTATTCGGAATAATGTTTTTGTCAGACCAGCGAGTATTGTCTTTCCGCCATAAATGAATTCTTCCTTTTTGACAGGATTTGAACGTCTTCTCGTCAGAAAATATGGTCGTCTCCCAGTTAAAATCTAAATAATCCCGAGCAAAACGTAGTCGTTCCTCCTTGTGTTTTTGTGTCAAAAATGGTTTTTTAGCTGGTTTCCGATGATGTAAACCTTCAGCATGGAGTGCACGGCGAACTGTTCGCAATGATGTATCAAATTGATCTGCAAACATTCTAGTTGGAATGAAACCATTTGTTTCATATTCTTCCACCATGAAACGTCGCTGCGTCGAGTTAATAAGCGGCGGCCTTCCACTTCTTACACGACTCTTTAGACTACCTTCTTCCTCAAACCTCTTTACCCAACGCCTCACAGTATTTCTCTAAAAAACGAAAATATTATTACACACTTGCAACTAGCGATTTATTTAAAAAGAAAATCATACACCACAACTACCATCATAATTTTATAATAATTAAAAATAACTTACACATAAGCCGGTTTCAGTAGCAATTTGAGAAATATTAAACCCATTTTTACGCAAGGCGACAATATTTGCCCTTGCATCAATACTAATATTTGCTTGCATCTTGAATATAGATAATCAAACAACACGCTAATCGCAATAATAACACAAACGCTCGTAACAAAGTTCACCAACCAACAACGTCGTAACTACTTTATTAGTTTATTTTGTTTCACATTCACCCTCATCTTTTTAATTTTTGAAGTTCAACCAATACTTAAGGAAACACATCTCATTGGGTCTAACTTATCGCAGACATTCAGAATTCATAATTAAAACACAAAAAATGTGTTGTTACTTGGGTTCGAACGCAGGCCACAATGTGCGAATCACCTTAATTCTAGCGTTAACCGCTAAGCCAGATAGACGCATATTTGTTAGGTGAAATTAAATACCACTATCTTATTACGCCGTCGCGACATGACAGGCTTGTGATCATTATATCGCACTCTTTCTGACTAGATAATGATGAAAGAGTGCGATATACGAGATCGTGTATGTGTGCAAAATGTTTGTTATAGAAAAAGGTCGTAAGTGCGACTTGTTTGATGCGATAGATTTGTGAAACTGGTACTGGACTTATGACCCTAATAGTACTACCATTTCGCCTTAATGTGGTGCTGTAGAAACTTCAGTGAGTCACGTTTGCTAAAATTTGCATAGAACATGCTGACTCATCAACTTGAAGCTTGTACAAAGCCTGTCTGCCAGTTGCCAGTTGTATTATAATTAAGCTCTATAGAAAGATACTAATTATAAATGTGAAATTGTAGGTATCTGTTGGATTATCCTTCTTTCACGAAGCAACAGAGACAACCCCTATAGGAGTGAAATGGGGTGTTGAAGTAAGTATAGGAAAAACTGAAATCCACGCGGACAGTCATGAGTTAAT
Source organism: Hydraecia micacea (assembly GCA_914767645.1). Classification (NCBI taxonomy): domain Eukaryota; kingdom Metazoa; phylum Arthropoda; class Insecta; order Lepidoptera; family Noctuidae; genus Hydraecia; species Hydraecia micacea. The sequence continues at coordinate 7,842,124 of OU611798.1, forward strand.
AAGCTATAAGCTACAAGCTGTAAGCTGTAAGCTGTAAGCTATAAGATATAAGCTATAAGATATAAGCCATAAAATATAAGCTATAAGCTATAAGGTGTAAGCTATAAGCTGTAAGCTTATAGCCTATAGCCTATTAGCTAGAAGCTTATAGCCTATTAGCTATAAACTATACGTTAACCTCATTTTAGACTACGCTATAATTTAATAGCATATAGTTCATAGCACAACAATATCGCTCGCCATATATTTTAGAACACGTTCACACTTTGCTATACCACAGATAATTATAATACTCTAGTGCTATACTATATATTATTGGGTTGCTTTACACTGTGAAATTGAGCGATACACTATGCTATGATCACGCCAATTCAACCAAGTGAATTGAAGTGGATTGATTCACAAAGTGAATTTGCTTGATGAACTTTCAAGACTGTCCAGTATCAAATCCATTGTTGTGTGCACACCCTCACAGATTGCGGTCAACTGAGCTTGCCATAAAGCATATTTGCTTGCGATTATGTCGCATAACGTGAACGCGATGCTATATAGTATAGCTATATAGCTTTTAATGTTGTACTATAGAGCAGAATAGTATCGCGTAGTCTGAAATGAGCTTTACAAGGCATACGTGTGTGGAAACGCCGCGCCGTGGGGGGACGCCCTAGAAGGACATACATACCTTATTGGTGATGAACTTCGGAAAGGTCAGGCACCGGCGGGCGCGGTGCGTACCGTCCACCACTTTTGTTTTAAGGATGGACGACCAGATTGGTCACTGATGTGAGCAGCGGGGCAATTGCGTAACACATTATTAATCAGAATCGGTTTCATTTTGACAGTTCAACAACATTCATTGCGTTATTTACGTGTTGAGCAGACACATTTTTGAACTTATTAAGCAATGGATTAGCAATTTGCTTCAAAATGATGCAGATTCCGATTGATAGTGTGTTACGCAATTAGGGTGCTGGTTAGTGTTAGATAATATTTCGCAAATACTCGTTGTAATTTTATTTACGCGCACAGGATTTGCTGTTAATTTTTACCTAAGTACCCACTTCAGTGTTTATAATTTTCTAAATTATGTAGTCGATGATTTGGTGCACAGTAAAACTATGAGTTTACGTTGGCATCAACTTAAATGTATAAAATGTATGTGTACTACTGAATAAATACATAAAAGAAAAAAAATGTTTATGAAACATCAAACGAACACGAACAATAATTATGATTTATTTAATGTATACTTGTACTTTCTCAACAACAGTTTCATTTAAATTGTAGCGAAGTGGCGTACATTTTCATTAAATAGGAACATGAATTCGGGATTCCGAATTACATAGTGACGCAACGAGATTACGTAAGAGGAAATAAACTCGTGGTTAAATAGAAATGAAAGAAAAGGATACCTATCTTGTGTGTTTGAAAATAAAACATACCCAATGCAAGTACTATACTGTAGCGGTATCTACAAGGCCACATATGAATTGCGCGTCATACTGATGTCACGCAAAATCTTGCATCGCGCAAGCAGAGTTTACCGCGCAACTAGCATATATACAACGGGCAGTCACGCGCCAGATACAACACCCGTCTGGTCGGAGGGTCCTCCCTTTTCTATAGAGTATGAGTGAACTTTACACCCTGTTCCTCATACCTCTATAATACTTTTAATAAACCACACAGTTACCTACTAATAACAAGCGTTGCAATAGCAAGCGATAAGCATACGCAAGCAGCAGCAGTAGCAGCATTAGCATAACAATTTTCAACTGAACTGAAATACAAAGCATTTTTTTAGTCTGTGCTGTCCCACTGCTGGGCAAACACATCCCCCAAGTCCTTCCAGCGGGGTAATTGCGTAACACGCTATTAGTAGCAATGGGTTTCACTTTGACAGTTCAATAACATTCATTTGTTCGTTGTTGAGCAAACACATGGTGGATGCCAAGCTTCACAGCTTGGCTCATCGCCGCAAGGTTGCCTGCTAGTCAGTCTTCTATAGATTGTACTTCGGTGAGTGTGTCCAAGAACTCCAAGACCTCATTCCACCGGCCCCCTTCTACCTTCGGACATCCAGAAGCACTGCAAACTACTTAGCGTTCTTTCTGATTTTTTTTTTCTTAACGTGATGTTTATAGCCTTCTTCAAGAGTTGGGCTACTAAATGCAAAAATATTTTTTTCAAATCCGACGGACATTTCCAGAGATTAGCCCGTTCAAACAACGAAACTCTACGGCTTTATTATTTAACTAGTATAGTATAGATAGATGAGAATAATAAGCTCTTCATACAAGCCCATACATAATCGTTTTAAAAGCAGCATTCATGATAAAAGCAAATAGAATATTTTGCATTTCATCTCACTGCAATGCATTTGAAGCTCGTTCATCTGTGTTTGGAACAATGGCTGGCTATTATCAATGGACGCTGAATGACAATGGATACGATTGTGTGCCTCTCCTAGTGGAAATCTTGCTTTTGAAGGCTATATCCGATCTTTGGTTGTAGACTTGCTGGAGAGCAATTTAATTGGGTGTAAGTAACTTGTTATTAAAAGTAGGTTGCAATGAAAAGTTTGCATTTTTGTTTCTTAGATTTATCTCTATTTGTTACATATCTATACAAATAAATAAAATTGAAGTATCTGTTTGTAAAGTCAAAATAACAGCTTTTTACTCAATGCATACGAAAGTATATACGGTAACTTACAAAAAAAAAAAAAAAAATTGTCCGTTTTTTCCAGCTAATCTCCGAAACGGCTGGACCGATTTTAACAGGACTTTCACGATGTTATAATGAGTAACATAAGCTATTAGATTCCGCGCAAAAAAAGAAAGCCCATGAAATCCAATTTGTTTTTCGACAGCATGCACGCGAATGAAGTCGCGGGCACAGCTAGTATTAAAATAAAAACAAGATTTTAGTAGAATGTATTGCACTGTGTATGAATATGGGAAGTTTTTATATGAGAGCCCATTACCAATCGACAGCGATGCGGCTGAACTTTTCAACGCTATAGTTTAGTTTGTGAATAGTTTTAGTTAAGTTAGGATACAATTTTGTTGTTTTTATTAATTAATCAGGTATTATTTGTTATTTACGTACCTATTATTTTATTAAACAGAGCTGAGTTTCTTAATTAATAAAGCATCTTAACCAACCTTTTAAAAAAATCATTATTCAATAAGTGATAATGTTTTTACATGATAATTGCGGGTTTCCAGATTAATATTTTAACCCTAACAACGAGCGACGAAAAATACATTTGCTGAAACAAATGGCTGAAGCCGATATTTTTCAAAGTATTTTGAGAGCAATCCCGGGTCTTTTAGAGATTTAAAGCCCAAGCCGAAATCCATGCACACAGCGGGAGGGATTACGGAAAAGGTCACAAATTTTAACACTGGATATGGCAGGTTCTGCATAAAAGGATTGTTACAAAATATACTTTGAAAAATTTAAATTGTAAAATGAATTTCATTTCAGAATGAAGCGACTTCTCGGTGTTAATAGGATCGTTGCAAATTGGTACGCAGGTCGGTGCTGCGTCCCGTGCTGTTTTTTTTATCTGAACACTACATATTTTAAGGTCTGGTCACACTGAGGTGAATCCAGCGCGGGATGCGGGACGCAATTGCCCGCGTGTATTGGTCAGATAGCCAGTCGCTCCTTTTAAAATACTGGTATTAAGCTGCATCTGGTTTTTTGATTCTATGGTAATATGGTGTTCGTTGAGAGTATTGATGAGGTACATAATAAAATTGTCAACCTTAGTGCCTAGGCAACTGGCAATTGGTTTCAAAACGTTACGTATTTCTTCGAAATTTTTGACACAACAGGATTGACATAAGCTTTTCGGTAATTTATGTCAATTTAATACATTTTCGACTTTTCCATCATCGTTGTCGCTGACGAGTGTACTACGTGAACTCGACAAATGGATGTGCGATAAACGCTTGTACGACAAAACTGTACTGTGAGTCACCATAATTCGAAAGCACCCTTGTACGACAAACTGAAGCTCGACATCTGATAGTGTCAATTTGTCTAGGCCCTCTTATCGACAGATATAACGACAGATTAGGTAGTTTTTCTTCTCTTATTAAACATTTTGATAACAAATAAAATCTTTCTTGAATCTGTCTCTGTAATCATATATTTCATACCGCATATTGTCCGCAGAACTGTGTGTGTGTACAGACGCCAACACATCAAGCTACTACAATCTGTCAAATTTCTTTAACAGATTTTCAACTTTATCGCTAAACCATAAGGTTCAAATTTGATTAGGACAATTTGACAGTTACGGGTAGCTTGATGTGTCGTCTGCGCATTCCAATTATTCCATCTGGTGGTACTTATCCGTGCACTTATCCGTTCCAATGAAAACTTCTCTTCGAAACATCTCCAGCCTTGCAACACGATTCTAATATAAAATTTTTGTTCCAATTCTATTATCTTAGTGAATATTCAAATCTCGGCGACTGCAAATAATTTATTGCCACAAAAAGCTCGAGTTTATTGGAATAACTCCCGGATCGCTACGGAACCCTAATAATGAGTTTTGGACTAACAGATGGCAACGTTTGAGAGGTTTTCATTTATATACAGTTTCTGCGTAAGTTTGTTGATTAACTTGTTTTTGTTAGTTTGTAGAGTTTTATAGTCAGTTATACTTTTCCTTTATTTCATTATTTACATATAAATTATATTTTTAAATATTAGAATATAAAAAAGAATATATAAAAACATTTAAAAATATAAAAAATAGTAGCCCACCGGTATCGGGAACAGGGTCCAAGCTACCGGCGGTCAGGGCTCCAGAGAGAGGAACCTCCGGACAATGCGGGCCGTGTCCAGAAGTACCGCTTTCTGAATCAAGCCCTTGATCCAGCTGGCCAACGAGAGCCTCCTTAGGTGTTGGTCGAGACTCTTGGATATTAACCCATTGGCAGTCACGACTATCGGCACAATGATCGCTGAGTCCACATCCCACATGTCGACAACCTCGCGAGCCAAGTCAAGATACTTGATTTGTTTATCTTTTTCGGCTTTCACGAGGTTCTCGTCATGTGGGACGGTTATGTCAACAATCATTGCGCGCCTCTCTAATCGATCCATCACCACTATATCAGGCTTATTGGCAACAATAGTCCTGTCAGTGATGATGGATCGATCCCAGTACAATGTGATATTTCCATTTTCGAGAACTGGGTCGGGCACATACCTATAGTACGGCACCTCCGATTCCACAAGGCTGTATTTCAGAGCAAGTTGCTGATGGATTATCCTGGCTACAAGGTTGTGTCTATGCAAGTACTCCCCGTTAGCTAGACGAGAACACCCGGAGATAATATGCCTGATTGATTCTCCCGGCCGGTGGCATGCCCGACAGATGTCAACCGTGCCGTCTTTCACAATAAATCTCCGGTAATTGTTCGTCATCATAACTTCGTCCATAATTGCACAGACAAAACCTTCGGTTTCTCCAAAAAGATCACCGAAACGCAGCCAGGCTACGGACGCTAGTAAATCTACATCGGGTCCATGTAGGGCCCGGAAAAAGCGTCCGTGAAGCTCCTTACTCTGCCATACCTCCATGCGATCATTAGTGTCAAGCACTACTGGTTTGCGCCAGTTCTCTTTACCTAAGGAGAGCGGGGTGAGGCCGTTGTCCACCACGACTACATCTCGGTGCATCCCCACGTCATCACATCAGTTATACTTATTGTTAGGCAAAGAACGAATTATAATGTTTTGAACATAGGTTTTCGATATCTAATTTTGATTCTTATAAGTACTTAGTATATCTGTAGGTCTCAGGTAAGCATACTTTTGTAAACTGAAAAACCGTATTGATATAAGTAATTAATTTGATTTCCAAGATATATTTTAATAGGCTATATGTATTTTATTTTGACAAAAATTAATTACAATAATTATACAAGTTAATATTGAAATATATATATTATATACAAGTATGTAGCAACAAAAAAATAAAAGAAGAGAAGAGGTCATTGCAAACGTGCTCGGAGGCAGGAAGTATTCCAGTAAGATGCTGATACGGATCTTGACCGTACTTCCAGGATTGTCCTGATAGCCATGGAATACCTCTCCAATCCTCATAAGCACCTCAGGACATGTTGCTTCCTAGTCGCTACAACACTATTTGCTACCGACCGTTTTAGGGGGCCCATTATTAAATGTGCAAGTCACCCCCGCCATTTTAACCGTGTAATTTATATAAAACTGTGGTCAAGCAGGGGCTATAGACTTTCCATAGTCCTATGTAACCAGTTCACTTTAGGCACCCAAACCTACAATTCAATATCTTTGTTTCCATATCCTGCAATAGTCCTACACTAACCGTAGGACCAACCGGGGGTTGTCCTTGGGTGTACTTGCATAGTGCGAACAGGGATAATCGTCGGTTGGTGCCTCACTTCATTAAAATCGTCTAACGCGCCTCTGCGAGTTGGCTTCGGCCCCTCGTATGCCTTCCGGGACCCCAGGGTTCCGAGAAATATCATAAAACGTAAAAATAATAATAATAAGACACCGGTGAGATTTTAATAAATACCAGGTTCTAGGAACCTGAAAAAATAAATAAAAAAAACAAAATAATAATAATACACCCTCATCTTAAAATACACACCACACGCTGCATTTATTTGGCTTTGGCCCGTAAATGTAGCTAAAACCAGCTTATGAGCTGAGAAAAAGAACACTCCTAATAATAGTAATATACTCAATGATTTAATAAGCATTTTTACTTCTAAGACTTTACATGCCCCCACGAGACGATGTCATAATTACTTCCGGTGCGAAGGGAACTCACCCCGCTAACAACCTCGCTGACTCGCTATTTTCTTTCACCACAATGTAAGCTTTTCTTGTAAAACTCATGACGTCACACAAGAAGAAAATCACGTAAAATACACTTGTATTCTCAAAGGGCTAGTAAACCCACATTTCGCCAGTTACGTTTAAGTCCAATGTAAAAGGGGGTGAGCCTATTGCTATCAACCACAAATCCAGACCCCGCGCTGTCACTAAGAAATTCCTTCAAAAATTAAATGAAGTTTCGCTTTGGATTTAAACACAACTTTAGGAATGTGTGTACAATACACCCCTGTCCAAGTGATGTTCTGTCACTTGGAAGTGACAGAACATCACTTGGACTTGGGTCGATGGATCGACCTGTGTAAAGAACCTAGAACCACAGAATACATAACCAGAACCTCGTGCTTCGCAACAGCGCTTTCAACCACTACACCAATGAGGCAGTCAGACAGTAGAAACAAGTTTCATCATTATCATTACCTAGGCTATCTCAGCCGAAAGATGTCCATTGTTGGACATAGGCCTCCCACAAGCGTCGCCACATCAACCGATCCTTTGCTAATCGCTTCCAGCGGATTCCCGCGACCTTCACCAAGTCATCAGTCTAGCTTGTGGGAGCCTACCTACGCTGCGCCTTCCAATAAGTGGTCACCACTACAGAACCTCCAGAAATAAACGATTGTCTTCTAATAAAATATCGACGTTTCCAAGTACTATTACTTATTCTGTGACGTTGCTCAAAAACCCGTCTGCCGTAGGCCCAAATGAGCTGTGGGCCAAAATAACCGCTGCGTTGAGCCCTGAAGGCGTCGCGGCAGACCCCGCTGAAGATGGCGGGACGAGCTGGAGAAAACAAACGACCAGTGATCCACTTTAGCCCTGGATCGAAAGAACTGGAAGTTATAGGCCTTTGCCCAGCGGTGGGATGCTGCAAGCTAACAGTACATAAAATATCGAGTAATTTCATCACAGTTACAATAATTTAAGTCCCACTTCTGTCAAACTGCATCAACTCTGCGACGCCAGAGTAACTTGCGATTAACTCACGCTCGGTTAAACTGAGGTAACTTTCATAGCGAATGGAAATGCTGGCAAGTTGTCGGATGTTGCTGTATGTTGTCAGTTTTATACGGATTTACGTCGAAACTTGGTGTTGCGGTTGATTTTCTGTCTCTTTGCGACAACATTCTAATAAATAAAAATACTAGGAAGGTATATTCAAGCATAAATGGAAGTACGATAAACCCTAACGATAAAATTACTTGAATAGTATTGATTCTTTCTTACAACTTAGGTACCTGTCAAATTAAAAATCTACAGAGTAATAGAACTCGATATGAAATCAATTCTGTTAAAAAAATTGTTTCTTACGCAATAATTAACAGTTTGGAGAAAATCACAAATACCTATGTCATGGAATGGGGAATGAGAATTTAATTATAAATATGTAATGATTAATCAACATCTTTACTAAACCGCCGACGATGTTCTGCAAGTGGCAAAGTTTTGGGCCGAATTGGGAATTTAATGCACTGTCGTGCCATCAACATAACGAAGAAGAATAAGTAGATAAGAATAAAAACAAAATAATCTGAATTAAACACTAACAAAAACAGGTCATTATAAAACACAATAAGCTCACCGTGAGACATTAAGTCGTAACAGAGCTTCATTGCAAATGGAATCTTTCTGTTGTTGAACATCTTCCTGTCAGTTTTATCCATTCGCCTGGCTCCAAGAAGATGTTACAATTTATTTACTTCTCTTGATTTACATGTAAAAATAAATTATAATTTTTTATTGCACATTCAATGTACAGACGCCAGCACATCAAGCTACTACAATCTGTCAAAGGAGACGGGCGAATTCGGGCCTACCGTTACACAAATGAAATTTTAATATTTATCAATATTTCTTTTCAGTTTTTTTTTTGTGGTTAATCATAAAATATTAAGCAGTTTTATCATGGCATAAGAAATTAAATATTTAATCAAAATAATATTGACTTCCCTTATTTTTACTTTGAAACAATGTTGCCAGATGAAATAGGTTAGTTAATCGATATTATTACAAGAATAGACTCAGGCGGTTTTAGACATTTTTTTAATTGAGTAGTAAAAATACGGATCTATGGAAAATTGCCTACGGAAGTGTTCTCTGACAGACGGATTAGAGGTTTCCTTTCTGATTTTTTTCACATACATAGTCTGAGGTCAATTTCTTGATAATTTTTACCTACGTATCTCTTTTGTTGACGTTATTAAAACCGGCTGAAGTAAAACCAATCCCCGAGAGGAAAGACAGCACACGCGAAAATTCTTATTCAGTCAACTGTTTATCGTATTTAAAACAAACTTCCATTCCAAGTGGGAAGTTGACATGAAAACTGTGTGATGTTAGTTTTATACAAGAACTTGTCACTTGCCGAGCTCCTGCGAGTAAAAGTTCTCGATAAAACTTCAAACGATGTGGTGTTTCAAACGTCTGAATACGTACAACTTGGAATTGAATTTAGAATGGATTATAAGGATCACAATGGTGAATTGAAATAAATACCTACTTTTAAAACAGAATATTGTATGACTCATAATGCGAAGCATTAGAGAGTGCTTTACGATCATTAAAAAATGTTACCTCCTTTCTGTAACTGTTTCTATTGTTATACTCCTGCTAGTACACAGAACCTACTTAATATATATACCATTGTATAGATAATTTAATAGAGATTAATTCTATACTTTTCAAAAATTTATATAATCCAGTATAAACGAAAAATACATCAAAATATATCTAAAAAAAATCCCGTCAATCAAGTGTGAAACCTGAAAACATTATATCTTCCGAAAAAATAAATTAATTGAGTATTTTTTTTAATGGATTCGTTTCACCCTTACGAGGAACCCTATTGAAAATGGCTTTATTATTTAAAGTAGTTTAATTATAATGACAAAAAAATGTTTTTTTATACGATCAAATAACGAGCATTACAGGTCGTGAACTTTTGGATTTTCCAAATTTTATTTATGGCAGGTTATTTCGTTACTGTCCCTCCGTGCCTCGGAAAGCACGTTAAGCTGTTGGTCCCGGCTGTCATTCGTGGATCTTTGACAGTCGTTACGGGTAGTCAGAAGCCCGAAAGTCTGACAACCAGTCTTACCAAGGGGTATCGTATTACCCAGTAACTGGGTTGTGGAGGTCAGATCGGCAGTCGCTCCATGTAAAATACTGGTATTCAGCTGCATCCGGTTAGACTGGAAGCCGACCCCAACATAGTTGGGAAAAGGCTAGGCAGATGATGATGATTTCGTTACTGTTGCTGCTGTAGGACTAAATTGGAACTGTGCTGGCCACAACTGTCGCTTGTCGGTGGAACATTGGACAAAATCGCAGATCTCAAATAGTTGGTAAGAGCTACGCGATATGCCCAAAAAGGGGTGGCGGGATGAGCTGGACTCCTCCATAAAGGATTGGCCCGCAATCGCAGACTTGGTCCTGCAGTGGGACAGCATAAGCTTAACGGTACTTATTATATGTATTCAGTAAAATAACGATTTGCTTATGTAGGAAATCACGTTAAATTTTTATTTTAGAAATTAAAATAAATGTTTTAGCAAAACATTTCAAGCTGAAAACGTTAATTTTGAACGAATCAGAGTAATAATTAATCAATTCCACAAACTAAAGGCTTTTTAAACAAGCTCAGTCAATTCATTGAATATTCAGTGGTCAATCTAAAAACAAACAAACATCATTTTGTCTGCTGATGGGCCAACATTGGCTGGTATATTAAAATATTAAAATTTGGTTGGTTGGCACCGTGTTTGCGTTTAATCAACAATTTATTTTATAAGATCCTCTCTTTTATAATCTCCTCTAAAATTATAAAAGCAGATGTAACTAGTTATTGCTTCATTGAAACTATCTAATAAACACTTACAATATAGGTTCCCTAGTAAAGAACTGTGGTGGCCAAGTGGCAACGGCCCTGACTTACGAGATGTAGGTCGTAGGTTCGAACCTAGACAGACACTTTCTTTGTGTAAATTATTTCATCACCACTGAAGGAAAACATCGTAAGCAGAAATATATATATATTATGTGTTGTCCTCAAAACGTTAAGAAACTATAATTTCTTTCGATTTATATTTGTGTAATGGTATGTCGTATGTCCTTTGCCAAACATGCATTCGACTCATAGCTAATCAATACCAATTTCAGTGCTTATAATCAACACAGCGTTAAGATAGCTATATCTTTGCTAACCTCTTGTCTACCCAACCAACAGCTTTCTCTAACAACATACCCTGCTATCTTCCAGCTCCAATCACTTTAGCAAGCTTTAACACACAAGTACTGTTGGCATATCTCTGTGTTACATCTTGCACAAAGGGGCTCTGATTGGGACCTTCAATACACATGCAAATATTTACCTCTGACCGACAGTACAGTTAACAACACGTCTGTACACTTGTAGTACGAAAACCTCGGTTTGCTAAAAGAGCGGGGATGGATAGCGCCTAAAATTTAACGGCGATTGACGTCACTCAAACGTTATTTATGAAAATACGTTGGTGTGAATCAATCTCATGTAGATTGATCGCGAAAAACAGGTTTTGCTGAGACTATGTTGTTTTGTTATTTTCGTTTTTTTTTTGTTATGTTATGTATTTGATTACTAGTTTATTTATTTATTTATAAGTATAAAAAATATGTATTAGGTATGTTGAAACTGTGTGTACTCCCCCATCACTTTCCTTAAACGTTCATTAGAAAACCAGCGTCAGACAGCATCTGTCAGGCAGCCGTGAGGCACACACTATTGTTGTCTGAAACATTATTTTTATTTTGTATTTTGTGTTTCACGAACTGTGTCCAAATAAAATTTTTTCTTTCTTTCTTTTTCTTTGTTTACCTAGGGAGGATTTTTCAACACTGTGAAGTCAAACTGCTGCCATCATTTTCATGATAGCCGTCACGGCAGATATTATGTAGCGGCCACCACTCTTCTAGGAATAAAGGCTCTGTCAAATACAAACTTTTACGATGAATGTGAGGTTGACGGTACATACGTGACCAAAATAGCAATGTTGTGGGTCAATGAATGGGCAATTGAAGCTTGTACGAGTATGTGTGGTATTGAGATTATTTACAACACAAAAAAAATATAGTGTCATATCGAGAACTCTTTGATTTCTGCCGGTCGATTCGGTAAAAATCTATCCGTGAAAAGGTAGGTGAAGTGAGCTGTGATTCCACCATGTCGATTCTGTAAAAATCTCACCGTGAAAACTTGCGTGGAGTGAGCTGTCAGTGTCATCCCACTGATGCTAGGGATTGACCAAGCAAACATTTATAATCATAATCGAGATTTTAATAATATTTTTTATGTTAATTCTATTGAAAATTTTATATAATTTCAAAGCTAGTATTTTAGTTGTCAAAACATTATTATTTCATGGGGGTTTTAAATAAAATAGCAGCACAGAAACTTAATGTTTATTTTTTTATTTTTTTCCTAGACTGACTAGTCAATATAGCCTGAGGCGTGAGCGCGTCACGCACTAACAGTAAATAAAATCTGTGGTGTCTGGGAGAAACCTGTTAAGTCCAAAAACGTATTTTTTCAGTATTAGACTTTTAAGGTTCAAGTTTAATTTATAAATCAGTTTGGTAAAGTAGAAAAAGCCAACCACCGCTACGATTCTCCCACTCCTATGATAGTTACACTTGTCAGCAATAGACAAAAACAAAATATGATTTTTTTTAATAACAACATAGTACCAAACTAAAAAATTACGAAAATGGATTCACGTTTAAGACAGCTAGACTAATGAAAATACGCATCGACATTGTTTGTTAGTTTGAGCGATGGTAGATCGAGTCTAGTAAAGACTAACAACGCTAATCTATTCAATTAGAAGAGATAGCCTAGTGTGTCAAGTCACCGAGTGCTAACGGTGTGCCTTGCTGACGCGTGACGGACCATGGTTAGACTTTAACCCCACGTAGTTTGTGTGGCGTGATCACTTCACTAGAACTAGTTACTAGTTAGACTGGAAGCCGACCCCAACATTGTTGGGACGCCTTACAAGTCAAATAAGTAAGAACAAATCTCCAATGTGATAATGACAGTGACTAACGCGCAAGCGCGGCGTGATCATCACTTCACCCGATTCACGACATTAAATGTCATGGGTCGCGTGAAGTGATCACTTCACGCGACCCATGACAATTAATGGCGTGAATCAGGTGAAGTGACCACTTCACGCGACCCATGACATTTAATGGCGTGAATCGGGTGAAGTGATAAGATCAAGCCGCGCTTGCGCGTTAGTCACTATCATTATCACATTGGAGATTTGTTCTTACTTATTTAACTTGTAAGGCGTCCCAACAATGTTGGGGTCGGCTTCCAGTCTAACCGGATGCAGCTGAATACCAGTATTTTACATGGAGCGACTGCCTATCTGACCTCCACAACCCAGTTACTGGGTAATACGATACCCCTTGGTAAGACTGGTTGTCAGACTTTCGGGCTTCTGACTACCCGTAACGACTGTCAAAGATCCACGAATGACAGCCGGGACCAACGGCTTAAGGTGCTTTCCGAGGCACGGAGGGGTCTCAGTATGTAAAGATGGTCACCCATCCTCAGACCAACCGCGGCAAGCGTAGCTTAACGTGATTGATCGATCTGTGCGGCTGTTATTATTTAGCCACAGACCCCTCTACGCGTGCAAATATATTATTGTAAATAGATACCTACTTAGGTAACTCGCCGATGCCACTATTAAACAAGAACATTAATCAAATAATATTACAAAATTCAACGGTTCAATCGACACTCGCTCAGCTCGCAATCAGAGTGTCTCCCGTAAAAATAACTAAGACCCGTATTTTTTATGCTAGTAACCCTTAAATGAAGAAGTGGTTGGTGGCAACCCTACGCCGAAGTGATGTTGCTATGGTTACGAGATTCTTGGAAGTGAATTCGTAATTCACTTCCAAGAATCTCGTAACTACATTCCGAATTGCACTGTAATCGTTTACAGCTTGCTTACACTTTGACCCCAATTATTCTGTACGGTATAAATTACCTATTATTCCCCGCATAATCTTACCACGCCGTACGGTTGTCAAGCGTGGTATTTTGACAGTTCAAACCGGTTTCGTTCATTAAATTCTGTCATAGAGAATACGTAAATAGCAGATATGTATTGATTATATAGGTAAGGAATTGATGTGGTTTCGAAGTAAAGAATCATTAAGTGGGTCATATTGAATTAGGGCCCTTTTTCCGAATTAGCGTGAGCGCGATAACGATGTCCCGTAAGTCGACATAGATGACGTCATGGCATGCGCCATCTTCCGATAACGGCGACCATGCCCTAAATTAATAATTATCACCGCGGGCGCTGTCACAAATGTATGACAGCCTGTTGTGCTGTTTTGTTTTGAGTCGCATCATAATATATTGCCTTTAAACTAACGTGGCATTTTTTAAATCGTGCTTCCGCCAGTACAGTCGCCACCTTAACAAAGATGAAGAAATTCGTGGTGTATACACAAATAAATACTATAATCCAACCATCCAATCATTAGTACCTATTCAAGTGAATATAAGTAGTTTAGCTGCCATAATAGTGATTTATCTAAATCGGAACGCTAATTACTTATGTGAGCGCTGTGCCGAGCCATAACTCCCGCCGCGCATGCGCGTTAGGTATCAAACTAATTTTTTTTAATATCCAAGTGAGCGCTGTGGGTGATGATGGCTTAATTCGGAACGAGCCAGAATTCACGCGCATGCGCGGCGTGAGACTCACGCCGTGAGTCACGCCGCGCATGCGCGTTAGACGCAAATCATCTAACAGGTCGAGGCTAAAAAACATAAAATTTGGGGACTTCGAACATTCAAACTCCACCACATGGGCAGTGAATAATACATCATTTAATTATTTGATGAATTCATCCATTGTCCAAGTTAAATAAGTAGTGGTAATGAATTTTTTTGATATCTAATGTCGAAGTTTCGCGCCAATCGTGCGTGTTTACATTTTTACTTTTAACAAATTTCACACACACACATGTAGATAAGATTTAAAATGAGACAAATATTATTGAAAATATTATGAACGACACGAAAATGCCCAAATCTTAACGTAATATTAAAACACAGGTCCAATAACACTTATTATTCATTACAGTAGTACCCAACTGATATGGCTTACCGATGTACCTGCGCAGAAGATGAATTTTCAAAGCGCGGGAAATGCTATTGACCAATCGGCACGCTCCACGCACCGCGCTTCTTTTTCCTGTACCGCTATTGGTCGGCAGCTGCCGCCATGCTAGCGCGCGCCGCCGCGTGGCTGCGTGGCATGTTAGTCAGCCGCCATACTTCTGATCGAGTGTACGCGTAGCAGGCAAAAAGTACACTTAGTGGCAACAAAAGTGTTTTCTTTTTTATTATTTAAAATGAGTTCTTTAAAAAGGGGGCAACCACTTAAAAGTCAAGCTCGGGAAATAATTTTCAATGTGCACGAGTTTATGAAGAAAGAAGCTCAGGAGTCTAAGAACACAACATTTATAAAAGATCGATTTTTGAAAATTATTGACCGAACCGCCGAAGCTACACAAATTTCAAAACGAACAATAACGAGAATTCTTAAAGAGAAGGATCAACATACGAGTGAAAACACTGCGGGGCCTTCTTTTAGAACGCCGAAAAAGGGTAAAATGAAAAAAACATATCGTAAGGAATTAGACGATTTTTCATACCAAGCCATACGCAGGAAAATTTATGACTTTCACCGCGAAGAAAAACAGGTAGTCACAATGAGAGCACTACTGGAGAAATTAAAAAGAGATATCGACTTCAAAGGGGGCAGAGAAACTCTGCGCCGAATCGTAAAAGAGATAGGATTTAAGTTTAGGAAAACGCAAACTAACCGTAAGTTGCTGGCGGAAAAAAACGAAGTGAGGCTATTAAGAATACGATTTTTAAGAAAAATAAAAATATATCGGCATGAAGGGAGACCTGTTGTGTATGGCGACGAGACTTATGTTCATTCGACCCACACCAAGGAACAAGCCTGGTCTGACGGTCAAGGCAAAGGCATAAAAAAACCAATTTCGAAGGGACCGAGGTTGATTATAGTGCATGCTGGTGGTGCTAATGGATTCATACCAAATGCTTTGCTCATGTACAAATCGGCTCAGACCACAGGAGACTATCACAGTGAGATGAACAAAGAAACATACGAGAAATGGTTGCAAGAGAAATTAATTCCCAACCTCCAACCGAATTCTGTGTTTGTCATTGACAATGCGTCATACCATAGCACATTAGAGGAAAGGGCACCGAACAGTAACTCTGCAAAAAAGATTATGCAGGATTGGTTAAAAGATAAAAACATACCTTTCAATATCAAAGCGTATAAACCGGAATTGTACGATATAATTAAACGCCATAAGCATATCTATGTACAGTACTCGCTTGACACCATAATGGAAGCTCACGGCCACACAGTGTTAAGGCTACCTCCATATCATCCGGACTTCAATCCGATAGAAAACATTTGGTCACAGGTGAAAGGTCACGTAAGCAAATTCAATGTTGCTATGAATTTGACCGAAGTGCAGCGTCTTTTGTCTGAAAAATTCGCATCCATCGGGCCAGACGAGTGGCAAAAGGTTGTAGATCATGCCATCAAATGCGAAGACGAATTTATGACATTGGAAGAGGCTATCGACGACAGATTGGACCAATTTGTAATAAACACTAACGAAGATACATCATCCTCATCGGATAGTTCGAGTCGTGATAGTGATGGTAATAGTAGCACTCACTCAGAGTGATATTGGGATAGCAGGAGTGCGGCCTTTAGATTAAGTTTTTTCTATTGTTTATTAAATAAATCGTACATTTTTAATAATCTGTATTTTTAATTAAATAGGTATATTTGATGAAAACTGGTGGCCCGATAAAATTGGCACGAAGTGTAATTGTGCGGAGGCGCGTGACTTGCGAGTGAGACGGAACTAACAGCTGCAGTGTATTATGAACCTTATAGTAGTGATCTAAGGTTGATTGTAAGTTTTAAGCATTCTTTCGTTAATCTTCGGGGCCATACTTTCTTTTCTGTGCGAACGAAGATTCACGACGCGCCTTATCAATTGGGTACCACTGTACCACTACTCAATTTGTGTTCAAAATCGCCGTCCATTATTGTTTTTTTTTTATCGTAATGATGTGCGAAAGCGATAATGCTAAACAATTTTTTTTTTATTTCGATTGACTCGGGTAATTAATATGTCGAATATCGGAAATCGATACTCGGAAATTGAAATAAAATTATTTTAAACATTAAAAACAATAAGCATTGTTAATAATAATGACTTATGCTTTTTAATGTAATTTTAATAGTTTTTTGGACATTATATTGAAACTGAGTCAATACCTGAGGACCTTTGACCAAATAGTCATTTATTGAACTTCGCGCCGAATTGTTTCTATATTTGAATATTTATCTTCGGAATGCGCTCGCCGCTTAATTTTTTTTTATTTATTGTACAATTATTTATTTTTGATACTTTCTAATAGTTTGCTACAGAATGCCCAGTATACATTTTTTTAGGTAGGCTTAGCAAAAGATAGGGAATGATGATTATTAATTGTATAAATTGGGTATTCCGCAATCACTTTACATTTCAATATGTTTTGTTAGTTGTATGAGCTTGTTAGTTTTTGTTTCTATTAGTTTACTTGAGTACCTAATAAATTGTTTCTTTTTTGTGGTAGGTTACCAAAGAAATTTAAAAAACTGACCATGTTTATATCGGACCACGCACAGTCGGCACATTGAAAGGTTCCGTAGTTGGGTTGAATATTTACGCATGCAAAATGCACATAATTAATTTGATCAACTGCAAATATGTTTGTGTTTCATAAACTCATCATTCATAAGTTCATAACGTACCCATAAATTAAAGTGCCGACCAGAAAAGAAAAGTACTGTTTTCTTATGGGGAATAACATCTTGAGCATTTCTTAGATACTATTACAGCAAAAGTCTGCAATTAACCCCTTGGCTGCTATTTGAGACTGAAAATGCCAAAAATCTTATTTTTATAACAACTGTTTTAAGCATAACTTTTAAAAAATACCAACTTTAAATTGAATATAACATCCCGAACATGTTTTGGCTACCTATGACCAAATGTAAGTAGGTATGTACGCAGTATCAATATACTGCGTAGCAGTGGCGAAGGTACCATACAACTCGATTCCCGCCGGCTTCCCTTCGAAAATTCAGAACATAACCACTGTATAGTCAATTCATCATTGTAATTTTCTTTTGGTATTTTTTTTTTGCTCCGGCCTACCTCTGTCATAAATTCACCCTTCGCCACTGCTGCGTAGGTACATACTTACATTTGGTCATAAAAAAGTTAAGCAAATCTCTCAATAGAGATTTGCTTAACTTTTTTTTGTTATTATAAAAATATATTTATGACCCTCACGACAAGCCTTTTCATTTGATATATCACACGGTACCTACAGTAAGCAAAGCTTTTTTAAATTTTCTATGTGACCCCAAAAAGTAAACCCATAACCCGACATTTTAATGTCGTGAATCGGGTGAAGTGATTACGCCACACAAACTACGTGGGGTTAAATTCTAACCATGGTCTGTCACGCGTCAGCAAGGCCCACCGTTAGCACTCGGTGACTTGAAACACTAGGTTATCTCTTCTAATTGATTATATTAGCGTTGTTAGTCTTTACTAGACTCACGACATTAAATGTTGTGAATCGGGTGAAGTGATGGCGCCACTCAAACTATGTGGGATTAATTCTATGGTCCGTCAGCCAGGCACGCCGTTAGCACTCGATAACTTAACACAATTATCTCTTCTAATTGAATAGATTGGGTTACCAACGCTGAACATCGTCGCAGTCTTTTCTAGACTTGATCTACAATCGCTCATAATAACAAACAAATAATGTCGATGCGTATTTTCATCAGTCTAGCTGTCTTAAACGTGAATGTTTTATTTTATTTACTGTTCGTGCGTGACGCGCTCGCGCCTCAGGCCATAATTATAAAGGTGGATCCACACATTGCGAGGCATGCGCTCCGCACGGCGCACAACGCATGCCTCGCCAAGTGTGGACCTGTATATTCGTGGCGAGGCATGCGCTCCGCACGCGCGAGGGCGAGCCAACGTATGTCGGCAAATGCTTCAAGATCAAAGTGCCTCAGTGCGAGCATTACGTTAGGTGTGGACGTAGCCGCGCATGCACGTTCGAGGCGTGCGCCGCGTAGAATATCAACGCACGCCTCGACTGCGAAAATGAAACTGCGTTTGCTCGGGCCAAACAGCGCGCAGCGCATGCTCGGGCCGATCCAACCCACACAGCAGCAGTCAAGATGGCGCCTTTGC
Source organism: Hydraecia micacea (assembly GCA_914767645.1). Classification (NCBI taxonomy): domain Eukaryota; kingdom Metazoa; phylum Arthropoda; class Insecta; order Lepidoptera; family Noctuidae; genus Hydraecia; species Hydraecia micacea. The sequence continues at coordinate 7,861,423 of OU611798.1, forward strand.
ATCGCGTGCGCGTATCCGCTGCTGCTTTTATAATTATTAATTCAATTATTGAAAAGAAAAGGAAAGAAAACGCCATACGTCTTCTTTTTTATTTTTATTAAAATAATGATTATGTTTAGGATCCCATAATAATCTATTACTTTCGTATAATAAAACTGCTTTTCTTAACATTTCTTTGTCGTTCATAATGCGCGCGTACATCCGCAGCGAGGCGGACACAACCATCCAAACGCAACGCACTGCTCGCAATGAGCCGGCCGCCACACGGCGCACAGCGAATAGCGCGTGTGCGGCGCACACGCGCTGTGCGTTGTGCGCCGTGCGGAGCGCATGCCTTGCCAAGTCTGCGCGCCTACTTGCCTCGAGCATTTGCTTCGCACGCGATGGCTCGACCCGAGCATATGTTGGTATAATTTGTCAACACGCACGCCTCAAGCCGAGGCATGCGTTGTGCGCCGTGCGGAGCGCATGCTCGCAATGTGTGGATCCACCTTAAGGACTAGTCTAGGGAAAAAAAAATATAAAAAAACAACATTGAGTTTCTGACTAAGATTCTGTTTTGCTATTTTATTTTAAAACCCCACAAAATAATAGGTCTTTACCTATGTAATTGGAGATTCTATAACCATCATTTTCGGATTTACTTATCTGTGGATTGGCGCGCAATTCGAAATTCAAATAAATTTTATTCGAAAGCCGTGTTAATTTAATTTCAAATTCAGTCATTTGTTTTTAGATAGTTTTTTGTTTTTGTTAAATTGTGGTAGTTTTTGGCGCCATGGATAAACTGAAAATTCGTACAATTTTCGAATATGAGTTCCTACGTGGAAATACCGCTGCGCAAACAACACGAAAAATTAACGGCGTGTACGGGCCTAACACTGCTTGCATAAACACGGTCCATTATTGGTTCAATCGTTTTAAATCTGGAAATTTTGAGTTGAAGAACGAACCTCACGGTCGGCCGGTAATCATTGTCGAAAACGAGGAATTTAAGGTGACAGTGGAAGCGGATCCAACTCAATCTACGGGTGAGCTTGCTGCGGGCCATGGACTTAGTGTCAAAACAACATTGAAGCACTTGCGTCAAATCGGAAAGATAAAAAAGCTAGATAAGTGGGTGCCACACGAACTAAGCGACCATCAGCGAGACTTACGCGTCGAAGCATGCATAACACTGCTGAATCGGCATAGAAACGAGGGAATTCTTAATCGAATTGGTACCTGCGATGAAAAGTGGATCCTGTACGACAACCGTAAGCGTTCGTTTCAGTGGGTGGACCCGGGTACAGCACCTAATCATTGCGCTAAAAAAAAGATTACTCATAGGAAGGTGATGGTGACTACCTGGTGGATCAGTGCCGGACTTGTACATCACAGCTTCTTACCGAATGGCACAACAGTGACGGCAGATGTCTATTGCCAGGAATTGCAAACAATGATGGAGAAGCTCGCAATTCATCAACCAAGACTGGTCAATCGCTCTTCCCCATTGCTTCTCCACGACAACGCGCGAGCTCACACTTCACGACGGACCATCGCAAAGCTACAAGAGTTACAGCTGGAAGCTCTCCGTCACCCACCGTACTCACCGGACCTTGCCCCAACAGATTTCTACTTTTTTTCAAAATTTAGACAATTTTTTAAGTGGGAAAAAAATCAACACCTGAGAAGCAGTACAAAACGATTTCGCTGACTTCATCGCCTCCCGTCCGGCAGACTTCTACAGTAAAGGGATAAACAAATTGCCATCAAAATGGCAAAATTGTATAGATAATTTGGGCCAGTACTTTGATTAGCTGAAATAAAAAAAATACCAAAATTTTTATATTTTAAAAATTTCATACAAATCTCCAATTTCATAGGTAAAGACCTAATATTAATGTTTTGATCACTAAAATACTGGCTTTGAAATTATATAAAATTTTCAATAGAATTAACATAAAAAATATTATTAAAATCTCGATTATGATTGTAAATGTATGCTTGGTCAATCCCTAGTATCAGGTGGAATGACACTGACAGCTCACTCCACGCTCACTTCGCCTAAGTTTTCACGGCGAGATGGTTACAGAATCGCAGTGCAGGTGCTAGGGATAGACACTTTTGACAGCTCACTTCACTTAAGTTTTCACGGTGAGATTTTTACAGAACAGAACCGCTGTTCTTTTGTCTTCACTTCTCTAGGTCGGAGATAAACCAACGCGTAAAACTACCTTAAAACCATACAATATATATATATACGCTGCCCAGCCCAGCTGAATTCTTCTGTTAGGAGTTGCACAAGTTCTCAACTTCAAGTTCTCAAATCAGAAACCAGGTGTTAGTGCCATGTCCGTGGAGTTTCTTGCCCGTTCTTCTATAGTGCAATGTCCATGGAGTTTCTTGCTGGATCTTTTTCATAAAAACCTACTACGCTTTGGAATGGACAACTATATCTCCATCTTTCAGACTGACCGACCCCTTGACAGTTCAAAAGTGCCTGTAATTGGTTTAATTTAAATAAATACTCTATGTTTGAGTTTGAATGATTAGTCAATCAGTAAGGATGGTAGTAGGGCTCTTTGCCCTTGATCCATTGGATAAAACGCTAAGTATCGCCCCTCGAAGAGCCTCAAAACAGTACTTAACACCTTTTTTTTTTGGTGCGCGGTGAACTCCTCATGGACTTCCTCCGTCGTGGGGGTTACAGAGGGGCATGCCGGACTGTTACCGGCTAAAACCACCGCGGTGTTCCACCTCTACCTATGGCCGGGGGTGCGGGATTCGCATAAGCATTCACCGCTCCGAAAGGTTTAATTAAATATATTAAGTTTTGAATTTACTGTGTTTTTTTTCAGTGTGTAAAATCTAGTGTATTTCAAATTTTAGATTTAGTTGCCAGATAATAATATGCTGTTATTAAACTTAGCGGTTGCCTATTTACATGTTCTCCTGTAATTAATGTACAATGAAGCAAATACATTGTGCCAATTTGTACAGCAATCATAGCTGGCTGGCTGTTGATAATGTAATATTAATTACCATAAACCCCTAATTTGTATGATCAGCAAAACTAGGGTTTGCTCATCATACAAATTATTAAGGTAAACGTATTTCTGTCTCTGTTAACTTGCAGACCGAACAACAATAATGTTATAACTAAACATATTATAAATCAAAATCGCTTTTCGTGTCTGCCTGTGAGAGAGACCGCATTATTCTTCTAAACTACGCAACGAATTTTAATGCGATTTGCACCATCATTTTGAAAATTCATTTCGAAATGTGTTTGAAACATGAATAATTAACTTACATACAATCAAGAAGTCTCAATGTTTTGTCAATTCGTAAAATCCGTGCGAAGCAGGGTCGGGTCGTTAGTAGATAATAAAATGTTCGTTCGAAAGTAATAATCTGACAAATTTTCAGTTCCATTTAATATTACCAAGTCGTAGCTGCATTTCACTGGAAGCCAACGTTTTAATATCCTCAGAACGAAATTAAAAGGTTCATAACAATTTTTAAAAGCTATTTCTTGCCCTCTCCAATCAACTGAGCTAAGTGCATCGAAATGACTACCAGAGGGCAATCGCTCAATAATCTTTAGGGCTAGTACACACTAGACACTTTAGTCGACCGACTTTTAATTTTGTATCGGCAAAGTTAATATCCGTCCTCAAAGAATTCGTGTACGAAAGATTCGCGCTGATTGTCCGACCGATCAAACCATCGGTCGACTAAAAAGACGCAAGTGTGCCTATGGTCTTATATTTGTAACGTGCACGAAATATTTTACATTGGAAAATTTCTCTGCTTTTCTTATTTAATACATAAAACGAAACGATTTTTCCTTTTCAAATACGATTTACGTGTTTTCACTTTAAATTCTTACGATTCATAAATGAACCTAATCTATGATTTTAGTCGTTCAGTATAAAAATCCACGCGAACAGAGCTATTAAACTGCTCCGCGTCTACAACCAGACATACCACCAGTTTGAACGAATCCACTAAAATAAGTATCTTTTGAAGTTTTGTATGTGCTAAATATCTAAGTGTTACCTTTAGGTATATCTTAAATCAACGTAAACGAAGTTCGAGAAAAAGCCTAGTTTCATAATAAATAGGCCAACCAAAAGCTCACAGCCCCGCATCTTATGTTTTGCAGAGCTAATTAGACGATGACATAACATTATTACTTTGTGAACATTTTAACCTCGCGTTAACGAAACGAGCGTCAGACCCTTGTCATCGTTGAAGAAAAGTGGAACAACATTATCGAGAAAAGAGAAAGGAGGCATAATGTAACGTAATTACTGTCTTACCGTCCGGTATAATAAGCTAACTTCTTTAACTTCTGAAGTTACAAAAACATCGTTTGGACATGTTTCTTTATTTATTTAATCACCACCTCTCTAAAAATGGCGAAGGAAAACATTGTGAGGAAACCGATATGTCCTAGAACCAAAAGTTTGAAGACATCTGACATCTACCAACCCAAGCTGGGCCCGCTGGGTGGATTACGACCAACTCCCTCTCAGAGAGAGGAGGCCTGTATCCCAGCAGTGGGAACATTATATATGCTGATTATGTATGGACTTGTTTGCAAAAAGACACTACGTTTTTATTCAGATTCTGTTTGAAACGAAATGACACAATTGAATATTATGAACCTAAGTGAGAGCAGGTATAAAATTCTTATTATTTTGCTAAAGCTTGTTGCTCCTAAAATTTCAAATTACGGTGAACCAAATTGGCTTCGCCAACAGCATTACGGCAAACATATTCCAGTCACTTTTATTAGGATTATTTATTTATTTTGTTGTGTTGCATTAAGTTTTACTTATCCATTTTTAAAGCAGAAATCATTTTGAAACACCCTTTAAAATAATAGTTAATAAACGTAAATCCTTACGACAAAAAAAAACGCCGTCTCGTGCACTCTTCAATCAACCCAGTCGATGGTGCGCCTCGTTCCAACTTATTACTTTTAATAACCAGCTACTCGGCGACGGCATCCAGCAATTAAAATGCTAGCATTCTAGCACTAGCTTCGTATAATTTCCTGCTACAGAATTACTAGCCAGTATTGCACGGAATAAACAGTAAACATGGGACTTTATGCGAGTTTGTGTTTGCGTGTAACGTTTTATGACGCAATGACATGGTTTTATGAATGTTCCTCTGGTTGGAGCTTCACTTAAAAGTAATAATGGAATTTTTAAAGCGGATATGTTGAAAGTTTTTTATGTAGTGTAACTTTGTGGTACAATACTGTTGTTAATAAGTAACGAGAGATAAGTAAACAACTACACGCTTTTCAAATACATAAAAAAACACATAAAATAGTTTTCTCTGTTAGAGCTCGCCTTGTGTGATAAAACCGCCCAATGTACACTTATGAAATTCTTAGTATTGTCCTTTATGATAACATAACACACCCTAGTTTCTCCGAAGAGGGTTCACCCACATTTTTTTTTTCTCTTTAGGGTTCCGTACCTCAAAAGAAAAAAACGGAACCCTTATAGGATCACTTTGTTGTCCGTCTGTCTGTCAAGACCCTTTATCTCGGGAACGCGTGGAGATATCGAGTTGAAATTAAAACCATATACTCAGGTCTACAGTCCCTTGAAACTGTGAAAAAATCAAACTTCTATGTTAAAAAGATATAGCCGTTTATGCCGCAAAAAACGTGTATTTCGACACTCTCAAGGGAATCAAAATTTATAGGATACTTCCCGTTGCCCTAGGATCATGAAATTTGGAAAAAAGCAAAGATCATGTAGCATAATTAAAGGAAACAAAACCCGTGATAAACTATTTACATACCTACAAATTTGTACGGAACCCGAGAGTTCCGTACGCGAGTCCGACTCGCACTTGACCAATTTTTGAAAATAATAATTGGCATACAATAAAGTGTATAAATAAATAATTTATTTCTAAATGAAGTCTGCTTATTATTTCGGGGAATTCCTACTTACAGAATGGTATTTCGAAGAAGTAAATCACAAGATGTTCGTCATTACATATGTTAATAAAGTTAGCATATTAATATTATTTTTTCTCATTGGAGATATAAGAGATGAAAGCATACGCGACACAAAAGGTATAACTGGAGCTGTGGCTCTGTGTATTAGACCGTATCATTCTGAGCAAGACGGTTGGCTAGCTCGGTGGACATTCACAATAATAAATACTGAACATTGTGAATAAGGTTTCACTGAAAGGTATTAATTTTGTTTCTGCTTTGTTATTAGTTTTGGGACCACAATTCAAAATACATGATAACGAACCTTATACATAATTGTAGCACAAGATTATTAAAGTGTTTCAAATTAAATTATGAATGTCCTATTGTGTTACATAATAGTTATAAATCTACGAGAGTACCCGATTAGACACAGCCAGAAGAAGCTAGCCTGAGCTGGGGTAGTCAGAAGCCCTTAACAAACCTTAAAAAAGTGGCTGGGTCAGACTGGATTCGCAAGGCGGAGGACAGGGTGTTGTGGCGCAGCCTAGGAGAGGCCTATGTCCAGCCACTGCTGACTGCGATAGGCTGAATTGATTGGTTGATTGAGTCAGAAAACCCGAAAGACTGATAAAGTGACAACCAGTCTTACCAAGGGATAACGTATTCCCCAGTAGCTGGAATGATGAATGCATGAATTCAGCACATGAGTCTAGCGAATAAACTTTTGTCGGTTATCAAAAAAAAATCTGTTGCTTCATAGAAAAGTGCAATCTACGCTGTCAAAATGTACTGAGCAGCATTTTTTTTTTTAAATCGACGAGAAAGAATTATTGGCATTTTTGGAGGTTGGAGGCTGGGCTGATGACCAATAGAGTGAATCCACGAATGACAGCCGGGACGAACTTAACGTGCTTTCCGAGGCACTGAGGTATTGAGGTCTTGGTATGTAAAAATGGTCACCCATCCAGGGACCAACCGTGGCAAGCGCAGCTTAACCTGATCGATCGACCCGTGCGGCTTTTATTACTTAGCTATAAGCCCCATGAATGTTATGAGTCAATAACTAATATTACTAACTTTAGCGTCATAAACTAATACGTTTACATGGTACTTGCAGGTCTGATATCTTTTTAACCTGGTATTTCACAGTATTCTGCTCATAATTAAAATTGATCCTTATGATATAAACTTTAATTTGATGTATATATGTGGTTTTTATTGGACATACCAGGCAAAATGCCCATCATTCTTTCAACGTAGGGGGATCAGAATCATGTACTGAATCCATGGTAACAGGTTGCGCGGCGATGTCCCTGCTACCCTATACATATATTGTTTATAAGCAGTTTAATATTCACAATTAATTGCAATGATATATTAACATATCAAAAGACAAACACAAAGCCTGCAAGGTCATAATACTCACATAATTACGATTCGACGTGTTCAAACAGCAATCTATTCATGCAAATCCAATCCATACATGTATTAGCCGATGCTGAGCAAACATAGCATACGTGTACCTAAGCTTAGAACCCATTGTATCTAGATTGCATCGTCAGAACGCCGGATTACAATGCTAACACGACTAATCTAGGAAGCCCACACTACTGACTCTATTAGGTAGTTTTGTGGTGGACCATTTTTGGTACTTCGTCAGCTGCAAATAGGTTTATGACAGTTTTCAGTAACTTCACTGACAACATGTCTAGGAATTTTCTACTTAATAAAAATTGAATTTTACTCATTGACAGACAATACATAGCCAAAATCGCTGGATCAAGAAGCATGTTTTGCACAAGAGTGAGAGAGAGAGGGGAGAAGGAAGATTTTTTATACATTCACCCCCTTTCATTTTAAAGTATTATTTTACTATAATTGTGAATGTCAGGACTATGATTATATATTTATTTTTCCTTTCTCTGTTAGTTTTAATGTTGCTGATTCCCTTAAAAAACCATTTCAGACATCGATCTACATATTCTTCACATGATCTGACCAAGTTTATGTGAAGACTAAGTTTGTTTCGGCCTTTCTTCTCCGAGTAGTCAGGAGAGGAAACCCCGACCTCATCTCATTTTTTTTTATTAATAATATGACGTGTAAAAGTGATTCAGATATCCAATTTACAGAATAAACAATTTTGTTTCATTTCATATATAGCCTAATGAATGTGAAAATTATAGGAAATCCCACAATGAACCAATCAATCAAAAACACACAAAATCAATCACAATCAATCAATCAATTCTTTCACAAATCGTGCACCAGAGCGCACGATTTGTGAATGAATTTGAACTAAAGAATTATAACAAAAATCGATCGTGTTTTATTTTGGTTCAAGAAACGACACTGCCTGAAAACAAAAGACGAAATGATTTTCTTAATTCAAAACATTGCTGTTAAAACAAAATAAAATCTAAAATGAACCAACATTTGAGTCATGACAAAAAAAAACTAATTTCCATTTCAAGACAGTTCGGACACGCAACGATCAGATATCACTGACAAAAATAAGGAGAATTTAGGGAACTTACGGCGGCCATTATGGGGATCCAGGAGTAAAAGGGTGGGTCGAGGGGGAAATAATTGTTTCGGTAAATAAACTGGCTTCGTAGATAGTGATGGTTAACCGATACGCTGGAAATGTGAGAAGGAAAGGAATCGGAGAAAGGAACAATATTTTTTGCTCATCCAAACACAAAACGAAATTGAGCATTGTTTTTTTAACATGTTCTAGTTTTATTAAATAAAATACTCGATTTAGGTAAATAAACGGCCGGTTCGTTTATTCGATAAAGCGATGTATCGCTACCAAAATGTATTTACATGAAAATTACGTATAGGTAGTCAAAATAACCCCTACCAGGACCAACCCCTGTCAGGATTTTGTTTTCAATATCCATGTTGAAACTTATTAATTATTATGTGCTGACAACTAAAGCGGTCTAAATAAATATTAATGAGGTCAATACTTTCCTGTTAGCAGTAAATTAATGGAACCACTGTACGCACAAAACCATAGGGGCCGAGAGAAAAATTTACTTTTTTTTTTAATATATGTAAAAGGCGTAGTCGACGGAACCCCACTTCGCGGGGCTCCTAATTCTGGGTGGTTTAAGAAAGAATAACAACGCTTGCTATGCTCGCTCACTAGACCCCGCCATGCCCTTCTGACCTAACCTGTCCGAGTCGGGGTGCCCCAAGTCCTGAGCTCACTTCGCTCGCTCTTGCGTCATAAGTTCTCCTAGTAACATTGCCATTTTACAAAGTCAATCAATCGATGTTCCAAACTGGAAAATGATAGATATTTGACAGTAACTTAAGTCGGTACCGGTCCGAAGAATTTATTCCTTTGAAAGACCCTAATAGTTCACCTAAAATATGAGATAATATAGGATCATATAAAAATAAATCATGCAGTTATAAGGTAACATAATCACTCCGTAAGTCAAAAAGTAAGTAGGTAAGGTTGGAAACAAACTTTACAGAATACCAATCTTTTTTTTAAAAAAATCAGATGAAAGAAAACGTATGGAAAGAACTCAGAAAGCTAATGGTGGTCATAAGTACCGCCACCACCACGCCATGGTTTAACGCCACCAAAACACAGGCGTGTCTCTTTACCGCTAAAAGGAGTCGTTTCGACCTGACTCCTACTTTTCGGGGTACTTCTGTTCCTGTAACTGATCGGCTCGAGCTCCTAGGCATGGAGTTGACATCTAGTCTCAACTTCGGCGCTACCATTGAGTACAAAGCCCAAACTGCGGCCAAGAAGCTGGGCATCCTAAATAGGGTGAAGCGATACTTTACGCCTGGACAGCTTTTAACCCTATACAAAGCACAGGTCCGATCCAGCATGGAGTATTGCAGCCACCTTTGGGATGGCTCAGCGAAATACCAACTTGCTGCGCTTGACTCGGTGGAACGCAGAGCTAAGAGGCTCATTGGCGACGTAAAACTAGTGGATGCCAAGCTTCACAGCTTGGCTCATCGCCGCAAGGTTGCCTGCCTGTCGGTCTTCTACAGACTGTACTTCGGTGAGTGTGCCCAAGAACTCCACGACCTCATTCCACCGGCCCCCTTCTACCTTCGGACATCCAGACGCACAGCATGTTACCATCCCTACCTGGTTGCTATTCCACCAATTCGCACCAAGCGTTTGCAAATGTCTTTTATAATGCGCACTGCAAAAGAGTGGAACTCTCTACCTGCGTCTGTTTTTCCGAGCACATACAACCCAAATCTCTTCAAAGTGAGAGTGAACAGGCTTCTTCTGGATAAGCTCGCTCCATCGTCGACTTTGTCTCTGTCACCTTTGACCTAGACTAGAGTCAAGAGCAAGTCCATTTCAAATAAAAAAAAAAAAAAAAAAAAAAAAAAAGTAAAGGGCTGCCATAACATAAAGTACCTTCCCATAGGCTTATGGTGGGTAAGGACCAACCGTATCTCCGTTACCGTAAATGGTTCTCATTTATTTAGTGCACCTGAAGTATTTTTCTCAGTGGCTTTATAAATAAGAACAATTTGGAAAATTCAAAAGTGCATGACTCATAATGCTCATTTGAACGTATAAAAACCATAGATTAGATATTATATTAGTTAGTTTTTTTATTAATTATAATTAAAAACTACTTTGAATAAAAGAGCCATTTTCAATAGGGTTCCTCCTACGGATGAAACGAATCTATTAAAAAAAACTCAATTAATTGATTTTTTCGCAAGCTACAATGTTTTCAGGTTTCACAATTGATTGACGGGAATGTTGTTAGAAATATTGTGATGGGTTTTCGTTTCTACTGCATTAAATCAATTTTTGAAAAGTACAGAATTAATCTCCATTAAATTATCTATACAATGGTATATATATATATATATAAGTACGAGTAGGTTATGTACTAGCAGGAGTAGAACAATAGAAACAGTAATAAATTCTCGTCCTAAATCCAGTGTTTGTTTACTGTTCGTCTACTAAAGTACTGCTACAGTTGGTGAAATATTATTCATTTGTTCGGTGAAAAGCGTATTATTTGTTTAATGTTTAGAGAGCTTACAGTTTTGATACTTACATATTTTCACGTCAAGCACCTCCACTTCGACCGGTTTTGTGGTTCCCAGTCTTCGGTGATTGTGGCAGCCGGATCTCTTTCGGGGATTCTTAGCACGTCTTGCCTCACCGTGGCCATCCATCGTTCCATTACCTAGGTAATTTTTAGTGATAAGACCCGTTTACACGACAATGATCAGTACGGTATTTTAAAAAGCAATTGTGTTATTAATTGATTGATTTTATTACTTTCGTGTGCACTAGAAACATCCAATGTCTCACGCGGTAAAGTAACTTTAGTAGTAATTTTCAGTAAAGGTGCCTACGGTTTTGTTTTTAATGAACGACACGAGGTTTCTATAGCACTATTTTGGGATCACATGGCAGTTTCATACTGCATTAATTGTTTTTAAGAATATAAGCATTAGGATGTTGGCGTGTGCTCCGTAAAATATAGTAGGTACTGATCATCGCCTTGTGAACGGGGCAGTAATTTTTACATACTGATGAATGCTTCATTGGATGAATACCCATTGTCAAGCCTTGAAAAATACTTCTATTGAAAACAGATTTTTTACCATGTTTGTTGAAAATAAAAACATATAAAAAAAACAAATGCAAAAGAAGATATAATATCGATCTCGATCGATCAATCTATAATTCGTCGTGATGGCCTAGTGGTTAAGGCCGCGCTACGCATGCACGAGGTTGGGTTCAAATCCGGGGAAGTAGGTTCCAAAGTGACTTCTTCAATTCATATGTTATTTCTGAGTTTATCTTAGACATTTCTGACATCGGTGAAGGAAAATATCGTGATGAAATCTGGACTAATAAGTTAATATAAGTTTGAAATTGCCAACACGTCTTGAGCAAGCGTGGTGATCAATGCCCGTGCCTTCTTTGTATAAGAAGAGGCCTTTATCCAGCAGTGGAACTCTAATTGACTGATATATTAACCTCTATCTAGATGTATTTAATTGCCCAATATACCGATACGTCATACCAAATACGTTTAACACCTACCCAATAATTATTGTCAAGCCAAAAACTTGATTAGTAATAATTGCTTTAGTAGGTATTTGTATTGTCTATTAGTGCCAGCGACACTAATTATCTATGACGCTAGAATATTAACGACGATATAGTAATAAACCACAGATCATCTTGTTTTAATATAAAGTGAACTGTGTCTCAAATATTTTAAACATAATCTAAGGAGAAAAAAATCGGACTGGTTTAATTTTACGTTTGAATTCATTTTGAGGAATCATTATTTTTTGCGATTGATCTCGGCAGTTTATTAAGATAAATGCTCCCCACGCACGGCCTCGGTTATAAATTCTCTTAAAAATCTTGCTTGAAATTTTCTTTACCTTAGTATGAAGGAGAATAATTTACCTTTTCCACTTTACATTAGTTAATAAACAGTCCTCCGGACCGTATTTCGGCAATGGTGACCGATTTCAACGGAAACCAGTCTTCGACGCGGGAGATATTTTAGTGCACTAGTGAGTGCGCAGAATCAGGTGCACTCTCTCTTCTCTAACTCTCATAGTCCGATGGGACGGCACATAATCTGACCGACCGAACTTCATACAAAGGCCGCAGGAATCCGCTGGATGCGAGAAGCACTGGTCGAAGAGGCGATGCTTGGGGAAGACCTATGTCCAGCAGTCTTACGGCTGAAAATATGATGATGATGATGAAGAAGTGGAAATACCTAATCATACAATGAAATTTAACGGATCCGATTAACAAATAAAAATTAAGGAGTCTTTTGCAGATAAAAATATAATGGCCGACAGTAATTAATGGCTAATTGCATAATCAGCTTATAATGTTTCCAGCGCTGGGACACAGGCCTTCTCTCTGTGGGAGGGTGTGGGCCGTAATCCACCACGCGGGTCCAGTGCGAGTTGGTAGATGTCACATGTATTCGAATTTTTGGTTCTAAGACATGCCGGTGTCCTCACTATTTTGAGAACAGTGGTGATGAAATAATTTATACAAAGTAAAGCGCCTGTCTGGGTTCGAACCCATGAACTCGTCAGTCGCAGCCGTTACCACTAGACTACCACTGCTCTCCCTGGGCCGCCACTGCTCTCGGTGATGATGGTTAATAACTAATAGCAATGTAAATAAGTATTCAAAATTACCTTAACTTCACGCCTAAACGATTAAAACTTAATAGTTCCCAACAATATCAAACAATAAAAACCATTCACCAGTTTACAACAAAATGGGATCACTTTTTCAATATCTATGGAAACTATATTTACTAACATACCGAATATATTATTTGCCAATATATCGAATTGAATAAAATACCCCTGATCCCTTTCTGAAAGTACTTGCAGTTTTCGTGGAATTACGTTGTTGTGGACCTTTTCTCGAAATATGATTCACAAATACCTAACATGTTTATTTATTAGAGCTACAAAAAAAATTAACCAGAATAAAATGTGCAAAGTGACTTTATACTCAGAGCTTTAACTAAGAGATATTTATACATACAAGGTATTGTTGAAATACCTGAAACCCTGAAAAGAGGACACAAGAGGACAGCACTGAAATAGTGAAAAAAATCATCTGCTCCATACATACTTTTAGGTAAGTATGTCCGTTGTAGTAACTCGACAAAATGTAGGGAACAGCAGATTTTTTCGCGATGTTCTATTTAGATATTAGTCTCTCAGTAAAAGCCCTTTTCAGGTTAAGGGTTTAGTAAACAAAACTAAGGCTGTATAAACCCGTAGATGTGTAAATATACCTAGATAAATAAACTAATATTTATCTAAAAAGCACCTGCTATTGCTGATTTGCTATTTAAATAACAAAGAAGCGCTAACCCGCGCATAGACGCGAATGTTCAATGTTCACGCCTAAAGAGCAATTTCCATACGCCACCCAAAATGCAAATGTAGCTTCTGTAATTCTAAATTGATATTAAAATGAAGCATGACTTTATGCAGCTGGTCTGCAGCTTCGAATAATATTGTTAGTTGCGTTCAATTGTTTTTATTCATTTGTTGGAGACAGATGGAGGATTTAAGTTGAAGTAATTATTGCATTCGTTTATAATAATAATATATTATTTATTTCGGGCTATCACATACAAGTACACATACTCCATATAATGTTAGTAACAATGACATAAAAACTATGTTAGTCAATTTTTACAAACTAATACAACTAATTTAATAAAGACGTGGCCCAACACACAATGGCACAAAGGCATTTACGAATGACTAGCAGTGCCCCGCGGTTTCACCCGCACCAGTTTTGATCACGTGGGAATACCGGGAAAAACTGTCCTATGTCCTTTCCCGGAACTCAAACTATCTCTACACCAAATTTCATCTAAATCGGTTCAGAGGTTTAAGCGTGAAGAAGTAACAGACAAACTTTCGCATTTATAATATTAGTATGGATTCAAATATCTGTTCAGCATAGCATAATCAGTCTGTTCCCACTGCTGCACTGCTGTGACATGGGCCTCCTCTCTGTGAGAGAGAGTGGGCCATAATCCAAAACGGAGGTCCAGTGCGGGTTGGTGGATGTCACATGTCTTCGATTGTTTGGTTCTAGGACATACCGGTTTCCTTACAATGTTTTCCTTCACCGTTTTACCGCACTGGCAGCGCAGTTTTAGAACATTGGTGATGAAATGAAATACACAAAGTAAAGTACCTGCTTGGGTTCGAACTCACGATCTACAATTCATAAGTCGGGATCGATACCACTGGCCACCACTGCTCCAAATCTCTCTTATTTTAAGCAAAATAAAAAATATGCCAGCACTTTGAGCAAAAAAAGTAAATATTTATGTAATAGCGACATTGGCCGTCGTGGTAAGCTCAGGCGAAGATTGCAAGATGAAATAGCCGTTTCGTGAACATTTTATAGTGAACCACAACAGTGAATAGGCAGTGGAAAGTAAAAAGAATACTATAAAGCCTTTGTCTGTTTTTTAATTGAAAAATGTTACAATTAAAGTACCTAATCGACTTGTGTTCAGAATATTGAGCTAAAATATGTACTCGTAGCTTATAAAAATATAAATTTCAAGACAGAATGCTTCCCAGATTTTGTAGCTACGATACTTGTGGTAGAGACCATCCTAAAACAAAAATGTTATTCGTTCCATTGTTTCATAGTGGTAATAGATATTCATCATTATTTTAGAAGTTATTAATAAAGCTTACTATTTTCATTCGAGCGAAATATCTAAAAATGGTAAAACATTTCCATAAAGAGCTGATTGCGTGTTGTTTTGAGGTCATAATATGCAAAATGTTCATTGTCAAAATATTACTCGCTTTACTAAGTTACCTGTTTTAGCCCGGTTGATGGCACTAGGCTCGCTCCATGGGACTTAATCATAACTGCTTGTAGTACACACACGATGTACAAGCGTGATATTATCTTATGTGTCTATTTTTCAAACAGTTCCAACAGATCAAGAATTTTTGAAACAAGAAAATATAATTGCCTCTTTCTATATACAGGTGCCAGCACATCAAGCTACTACAATCTGTCAAATTTCTTAATAGATTTTCAACTTTATCGATAAAGTATAAGGTTCAAAGTTGATTGGGAAAATTTAACAGTTTCGGGTAGCTTGATGTGCTGGCGTCTGTACCTAACTGTTGCCGTCCATCAGAGTAGGAACATTTTCTTCCCCTTTGATTCATTCACGGCTGTTTGAAAAGTTGAATGAAAAGTATTTTTTCACTGAAAACTTTTCAATCAAGCCATTATTTTTTTAGCAATTACTTTGCAGTACTTACCGGATTTCCCTGTAGATTCTTTTACTTTTTATTTTTTTTGTCTTTCTTAAAACTGATTGATTCAGACAGTTTGAAAGGTCTAAAGAAATTATTTGCAAGGATAATTGAATAATATGTAACAAAATAAAAATAGTTCAAAGAAATTTTTGGTACCTAGTCAAATTGGAAACCCGCGGTGTGGTTTCATTCAATTTTGCTTGCCTCACCGCGAGATTTAATTTGCATACTATTATTGCTTTTAGAATATTTTGACGTGATGAGCCAAAAGAAGAATGAATATTGGATATCTATTAAATTAATGGTTTAGGGAGACAGATACAGACAAACATAAAGATCAAGTTTAAGTTACAAGTTTAAGATCAAAGAAATTATTGACTGAATGGATTCCAATAGTTCGAAAAAAAATACTGTGTTTTTACAGTTAGGCTGACTTAATGATATTTAGATTTATCTTCGAAAAGTTCCTACCTACCTTTTTTTAAATAAAATGTTTGGTTATTTTATTGGTTACCTATTATAGTCCACGATTAGAATTGTGGGCCTTTGCACCATTTTCAAAGCAACAAAAATTTCAACGGCAAAACATTTATATATGTCACGGCTAATGGCCGAAGTGCGGCTAAACCTAGTTTTAGCCGGGTACAACTAGGTGTAGCCGGCCACATACGGTTCGTGTGTACTTCGGGTGACATCGGTTGCATGGTTGCGGCCGGTCGATAGGCGACGTAGGATGCAAGAGCGAGCGAAGGGCACCCCGAGGTTAGGTTTGGTTAGGTTACTTTAAACCTTTTTTTTTTTTTTTTTCTGGATGGGAAATCATCTAATGACTCCTCCCGCTCTGGGTGGAGCGGAAGGGAGTGTCAGACTCTTACTGACTAAAACCCACCCGTGTTCCTTCCTTAGCCCTTTATGTTCCGGGGCAGCGGTAACCCTTTCGGACGATCCCGCTACCCACTTTAAACCCTTTACACAGAAATAATCTTAAGTTTATGTTCACACTCACCTTTAGCCGAAACATATACATGTCTGCCTGTCCTAAAGGCTACTTAACATAATTTGGATAAACAAAACAGATGACTCTCGCGTTCCAAACAATCAAACAAGGTGCCATCCAGCTGAATATTGACAAAGATAAACAATTGCCTGTCCATTACAAAAAATCAAACAAACCGCCATTTATTTTAAAGCGCGCCCAAAATCTCGAACTAACTAACTAATCAAACTAACTATAAACCTTGTTTAAAACATAGCTCCTGCCTCTGACGTCAAGTATCAAAACTATTTGAATAGACCCAACTCTGCGACGACTGTTGGTATTAGATTGTCGCTCGCAATCGCTCGAGTGTTCTTCGAGTACTCGATTCTTGAGTTTACTCTGACTTGGTTGAGTCCCCACTTGACATTTAATCTTCGACGCATATCGATTTAATGTTTCAAATAAAATCGGATTACTTAGTTGAATTTGGTAAGTAAAATCATGCTATCCGATTCCCGGTTTGTTTAATTTGGTAGGATTCCGTGTTTATTTTAACTCAAATTCTTTTTTAGAGTTCCTTATCTCAAAAGGAAAAACGTAACCCTTATAAGATCACTTCGTTGTCCATCTGTCTGTCTGTCAGTCAAGACCCTTTTTCTCAGGAATTAAAATTAATATCAAATACTCAGGGCTGCAATCCCTTGAAGTCAACGCAATCAAAAGATACGGGCGTTTTTGTTCCGAAATCAAAACCTATAGAGTACTTCCCGTTGACCTAGAATCATGAAATTTGGCAAGAAGCAATGTCATGTAGCACTAGTAAAGGAAAAAATCCGAAAACCGTAGTAGATACAATACAAAAAAAAAAAACATTTACATACCTACAAAGCACGCAGTCCTCGGTTCGCGAGTCCGACTCGCAATTGACTGGTTTTTATTTATAGAATAATTATAATAGATATCACGCGCAAACTCAATTCATCATCGGTTAGTAGTTAATGATAGCAAGACGTATTTACGATGACTTATATATTGCTCATTTGGATAAACATCGACGTACATGTATTTTTTCCCAAAAATGAGTTACATAGGTATGCCAAAGCACTTAGAAAGCGTATTGAGTCTTTGGTTAACTGGACCCACTCGAACTGGATCCGCGGGTCCAGTCGACTTTTGAATAGGTCGACTGGACTCTTACGTTAGGAAAGCAAAGACTTTAAAAAAAAGTAGCAGTTACGTCGATGTTTCTTCAAATGACCGGTATATTTATTTCCAGTTGGAATAATGGAGAAACTCGATATTGGTATTTTAGGATAAAGTACCTATTAGGGCCAGTCTTATGCCGAGATCTAAGAGTATTAACGTCACCACACCGTCGTCGTCGCCACGATCACTTAGCATGTGTTTTGGCTTAGACAGACAGACATGTTCCCGTCTCTACAGTTACACAGTTGTGCGACACAGTTGTGCGATAGTGACAGAAATAACGGTTAGCCAAAGTACATGCTAAGTAACGTTTATAAATCTCGGCCTTAGTTAAAGTATTCTAGATAAGGTAAAGGTAACGACAATCACGTATTCGAGCGACCAATTGCTTTGGTTAGGACGCGAGGTGAGTATAATAATAATTATATTATGTTTTCTAACTCCTTCTATTTCTCATATTGATGAAGAATTAAAAAGTTTTGGTCTATAATGGTTCGGAAAGCTTTTATAATATTCGAAGCAACTTTGCACTGTAGATACAGTCAACAAAAGATATAAGTATACAGGATCGTCGGATATAGTTGAAGTTTAATAAGAAACCGATGGATGTTGTCGACTGAAATTTAATTTGATAAATGAGCTGTTTGTCTTCTATTAATAAAATTAAATTTTATATGAGAACAGCCATCGGTTTCTTACTAAACTTCAACTATATTCAACGATTCTGCATACTTATCTCTTTTGTTGACTGTACCTACTTAGTAACTTGTACTCCGATCGGGGTTATTATTAATTTTAGACAAACATGTTTGTTGTGTAAATTAATGTTTGTTAATTGGGTACCGGATTCATTAGTTAACTGTTACGGCCATGAAATTTTAATGACGAAATAATTAAAAATTAAAATTTGAATTTTTTTAAGCCTTTAGTATGCAAATAAAAATAATAAAAAATCATCATCATCTGCCTAGTCTTTTCCCAACTATGTTGGGGTCGGCTTCCAGTCTAACCGGATGCAGCTGAGTACCAGTATTTTACATTACATACAGTATGCAAATAAAAAATATTTAAAAAAATAGAGTCGACTTTAGAACAAGCTTGATCCAGCAGTGAACTGCGATAAAATGATGAAATACGAAAAGGAAACAGAAAGCGAAAAAAAAATGAAGAAAGAACCAGGTTGAAGGTTGACACAACTATTTACATAGATTCGTCTGTTAGATAGGTAAGAAGCAGTGAAAAAAAATAAGCAAGAAATAGTTTCAGGGCGGCCAGCTTTAAATTCACAAAATCATCAACGCAAATGGAGAACCACTTTGTCGTACAGACCTACAATCTGTCAAATTTCTTTAATAAATATTCAACTTTATTGCTAAAGTTTAGGGTTCAAAGTTGTTTGGGAAAATTTGACAGTTTCTGGTAGCCTGATGTGCAGGCGTCTGTACATTATATATAAACTTACGCCTTCTTTCCAAAGGGGTAGGCCAGAACTCAGTGGCGAAGGGTGAATTTATGACAGAGATAGGCCGGAGCAAAAAAAAATACCAAAAGAAAATTTCAATGATGAATTGACTATAGAGTGGTTATGTTCTGAATTTTCGAAGGGAAGCCGGTGGGAATCGAGTTGTATGGTACCTTCGCCACTGCCAGAACTACAGAACACCACCTGCTACGAGTCTTACATACTCCTTCTGCTTTGTTTACGTTCATACATCTGGGCTGCCCAGCGTGCGTGTATGCCCAGACTGGGCATACATGCACGCCGGTTGCGAGTACTACTCACCTGACATTTCTGAAGAACATCACCAATAAGGTCACTATATTTTTTATGTTATTTTGTAAGGGAAAACAAGCAGTATTATTTAAAAAATAAACAAAAATAACTTAACAATAAACTTAACAAATATATATATATTCCACTATATCTTCCACAGATTAAAACTTAGATATTTACATACTGATGATAAACGTACCTAACTGTAGTCAGGGCAAAATTAATGATATGAATAAAATAACCTAAATTAGCAAAACTCTTGTTTGTGTAAATTGTATCCTACGGGTTCTATAATGAAAATATATATGTCCTCCTAGAGCGTCCTCTACCGGTGTTTCCTCACATCCGCATTGTACCTTGTGACCTCTCCACATGACCAAAGCATACTCTTTTCATTTTTTTTCGCTAAATGTTCCTTTAAACCGCATCGTTGCCTTATTACATTGATGGGCCCGTGGCTCAATAATAACAGCCGCACAGGTCAATCGATCGATTAAGCTACGCTTGCCGCGGTTGGTCTGTGGTTGGGTGACCATCTTTACATACTGAGAACCGTGCCTCGGAAAGCAGGTTAAGCCGTTGGTCCCGGCTGCCATTCGTGGATCTTTGCCAGTCGTTACAGGTAGTCAGATGCCTTTCGGGCATCTGACAACCAGTCTTACCAAAAGGGGTATGGTATTACCCAATAATTGGGTTGTGGAGGTCAGATAGGCAGTCGCTCCATGTAAAATACTAGTATTCAGCTGCATCCGGTTAGACTGGAAGCCCACCCCAACATAGTTGGGAAAAGGCTAGGCAGACAACGACGTTGCATTATTACTTTATTCCTCAGCTTAATATTCATAGTTACACCACACATTCTTCTACCTAAACAATCAACATTTAAACAAGAAACTGTAGATCAGTTTATGCTTTTGCTTGTGGGTGAAGTATACGCAGAGGGCTTACGACGTCCTACACGTTCAGTATGATAATGGATTTAGGATGTTGATGGGGCTTCCGCGCTTCTGCAGCGCTTCGCAGATGTTCGTGGAAGCCTGTGTTGACGATTTTCATGCCATAATGAGAAAGAGGACGGCGTCAAAAATGGGTAGGTTGCGACCCAACAGCATCCTAAAAACATTGTTTGACAAGGTAGACAGCCCTTTTATTAGGCACTGGGTGCGGAGAAATAGTTCTTATTTAAATGTTATTAGATTTTTGTTACGGTCGACTGTCACTCGGATTGTGGGAGAAGATTTAAAAGACAGGTTGAGATAACAAAGGCTCCGATACCAAAGCGAAGTCATCGTTATAAATGTCGTGACCACTGACATTTAGTTCTCTTTGCATTCAAATAGGTTTTACTTAGAAGCTAGTTCATTTTGCAAAACTGGATTTAAACTAGATGAAAGATAGCATATCATACAAAGATTTGAGGAAGATGTTTTGATAATACCAACGAGGATCCGTGGCAAAGCGTACCCTGTAGTAACGTTTTGCAATAACTAGGTACATATTCATTTAAGAGATCGCCTTGTTGGTTTAGTGGTCGCAAGCGCTACTGCTGAGCATGAAGTCCTGCATTCAATGACCAGGTCGGGGAAAGTGTTATTGGGTCTTATCTGTGGGTGGTCTGACACGCACTTGGTCGGTTTTTTCACGTTTGTTTTTGGTGGATTAGATATTAACATAACAAGCGTCGCCAAAATATGTACACGCAATAATAATAATCTCTTGTAGTGTGACGCCTGGGAGTCGTGAGCGGTTTTGTCAATTAAGCAACTGGATAACGTGATTCCCAAAGGGTGAGGCTGTGGTGTACCTATAGTACACACACATTTTGCCAGTTATGTTTAAGTCCCATGTAATAGGAGGCGAGTCTATTCCCACCAACCGGTCACAAATCCAAAGTTCAGACTGCTACTAAGAAATTACAGTTGAAAAAATCCATAAGATAGATATCTAAACAACTTGACGCACACAAAAGACAGCACAACACCCAAAGTATAATTAGATGATAACCAATTACCTACATGAATATAATATAAAACAAGGTGCCGATATAAAAACAAGAAGAAAAACACACATATCGAAGTAAAAGTGACACTATGACAAATTCTTAAAATTAATTAATAACGAAAATACACAGTGAGGTGTGCGTCTCAAGGTTGCACCAAATGAGAGTCCAGCTCAGCATGTATCAGGCAAATATATCTGACGCTGATATTCTGCTGGATCCCTGCAGTGACACACGGACGTTGAGCAGACGAGATAAATTGATGTTGTGACAGTGTTATTTGTAGGGTGAAATGATGTAAGGGACCCTTTAATTATGTATTCTACGGTAAATTTTTGCATTGGGAAAAATTCATGTTAGTTAGTAGGTGTGTTAATATTGTGTTTTGATTACTTGATTATATTATTTATAAAGTTATATGTAGATATATAATGTCGTTGTGTAACTGAATAAAATTTTAATTATAGTGGCGTAGGTGCGAATAAAATAAAACGATTTGGCTAGAATAAAATTAAAATTAAATGCGTTTACAATAAATAAATATAGGTAAATAACATGTGTAAGTATTATAACTATTATCCAACAAAAAATCCACAAACTACTCAATTACTACCTATACCTTCGTTCACAGGCTGTGACCACGTGTTACGCTAAATAGACAGATTGACTCGGGAAGGATACGATAGCCAGTTATTATAATGGACGTGTTCGAAGCAGTTATCCCTCGATTTTTCTGCGAGGCTATAAGAAACTGCCGTAGTCGAACTCTGAAGGAACCAAGAAATTTAAGATTCCTTATCGGCGGGGGAATATTTTTCCAGCATTTAGATGCAGCATACCTAAAACTTCCCTTGATAGCAGCTGTCTTGTGTGATTGAGTGGAGAGTTGCTGTGAGCACTGTCTACTTGCGTGTTCTCTTCTACTAGCGATCCAGCTCAGTTTATTGTACAGGTAGGTCTCTAGGACGGCTGCTTGTACTTTATTACTCCAAAGTGCAACTTATGACGTGATTTCATCTTGAGGATTGATTGGTTATTTAAAAATGGCGTTACGTGACTTCTTGGTGGGATTGAGAAGCAAAATAGAGTGCAGGCGTTTTGCACCCTCTGGATCAGTCGATCAGTTCTTGCCAGTAGTCTAGAGGGCCAATAACTACGTCCGCATAGTTTAGATTTGACAGCACGAGAGACTCAGCCAGCTGGATCCGTAGTTCCTCTGACAGAAAAGGCCTTATTTTATAGTGGACCTTTTCTATACTGTCCCACTGCTGGGACAAAGGCCTCCCCCAAGTCCTTCCAGGAAAGGAGTTCCCGCGCCACCTCGCATTTCGCCACCGCTTTCTGGGCCGACCTTGGCGGCACCGTCCATCTTCAGGAACCAATTGTGTGGAAACTTTTGCCCAGCGGTCATCCTGCATGCGGCTTATGTGATCCGCCCAGTCCCACTTGAGCCTGGCAACCTTCCTGCCTACGTCTATTATACCCGTTTTAGAACGCAGCATGGTGTTCCGAATTTTGTCCTGTCTTTTTACACACAGGATGACCTTAAGCCGGTAAAAAAAAAGCGCACATAGCCTGACCTGGGTATATTCGAGTCTTTGGTCAACTGGACCTACCTGACGAACCCAGAATCTCATGCTTCGCAGTAGCGCTTGCGACAACTAGACCGTCGAGGCTAACAATATAATTGTCTTTGAAAACAGGCCATGTTATCAAGGAACGAACTTTCATTCAACTGCATAAAACTTGGCATCCATTCTAGATCTTAATTCTTTGTGAGTGAGTGATTACTTTGGCCGTTGAAGCTTTCTATGACGTGGTATAGCAGAATTAAACCATCTAAACGTGAAAAATGCCCTAAAATGTTTACCTATCGTTCTCTCCTTGAAAATATAAAAAAAAAACAGATAGAAAGATAAATGGCAGCAATACATGGAATTTGATCATAAATTACAATTTATCTTGTCTTTCCGAATTAACGTGTCGCCATTACCTTTTGTGTTTACGTTAACAAGATTTATGACTGACATGACAATAGATAAATGGGTCGGCTTAGGAGTTAATCCGTTTTTTAATATCAATGTTTTAGAATAGCTACTGCTAACGCTACACAAAAATTCATTCACATTTTGTGAAAGGGTTGTCCGAAATGACTCAATATTACAGACAGTCCTTTCTTTCTAACCTAACAGAAACTTTATTATACCGAGAATAAAGATCACTGTGATTTTGATAGACTTGTCAGTGGCTGCAACCAAAACGCAACCTTATAATAACATCAATAAAGAGCACTGTGCTTTCGTTCAAGAGCTCTGCTTTTGTTTTCTGACCAATACTACGATTGACCCAATAAAACTTACGAGTATGGGCATCAAATGAAATTGAATAGGTTGTAAAGCTGCCAGGCCTTTGGGCTTGAGCATGAAAAACACCTAAAAAAATCACTAGATAAAATCGCGTATCTACTCGGCCCTGGTTCATTTAACATGGTTACAGGAGCGGCGACTAGTTTCATTAATAACTTTCAATCGGAGGCGTTTGCCGTGCAATGGGACACTTTAATAATAAAAATACCTTTCAATCACAAAATGTACGCGGAGTATACTGAATCCGTTCACATTCTCCGCTTCGACCACATTGCCACTCGCTTCGCTCTGCTTCAGCGGACAGGAACACTACTCTGCACCCTCACTCTTCTCTGCTTACTTGCTCCGCCCCTATAGACATGTACTTAGCCTAACAGAGAGCAAAGTCTCAAATATAGCAAATGCATCAATATTTTATTGAATACACAATTTGCCACTCAAACGTACGTAGTTTGAATTGCAGGACGTAAATCTCAGGCTTGTGCCGACTAAATTGGATTGTGTTGAAATCTTGATGACGTCACAATTTATTGGGGTGAAGCAGCACTACCTTTTTATGAGTTCACCGTTGCCTAGGGTTGGCACTTTCTTTGCATTTTGTATTGGTCTATTTCGATAATCTACCCTTTGTTGTTGACAACACAATCGAACGCTGCCATAATGTAAAATGTTCATTTTCTTAGTTTCGGCACCTCTATAAAATTTTTAATAAAAAGAAATAACCTTTGTTGAAGAAAAGTGGGACCAAACTCATGAATACATTTTATTTGATTAATATAAAAATGTGGGTAGAATTGATGACCACTTTGAAGTTACATTACTGTCTTACTTGCCAGCCCTAATCTTTAAAATTGAGAACGCCAGGGCAGTGGTCTCATTACAGTTGTCAGGGTATACGAGTATCTCGTCGTGGAAAGTAAGCCCGTTAATTTGAAGCTGAACTGAACATAGCTAAATCATCAGTCTGTCTGAAGCATTTGCTACGCTAAACTTGCATTATGTCACCAGTTTCAATATACAATTGAAACTGGTGACATAATGCAAATTTAGCGTACACAGGGCACAGTATAATTACTAACAGTGGTTCAACCACAGATTACTGAATAGTTACTACGTAACAGATACTTCACTCAGTAGAAAATTTCCAATACCTATTACGATAATTGCCTACTCCCTCGCGTCAACAACCACTGTATGCTAAAATGCGCCTAAATGCTCAAGCGTACAGCAGTGATTGCTTCGCACCGCGCGATTCCACAGTAATCGCAGGGCTGCCTCTTCGATAAAATTAAATTAACATAACTTTTTATCTATGTTATTGAGAACTGTGAATATGTTCTGACTTTTATGTGGCAGTTAAAAATTTTATCATTTATAAAATATTTAACCAACTTAACAAAAAGGAGGTGATCAGACATACAGGCCAAACTGAGAAGTTTGACTTGTATGGTTTGTAGGGTATGTTTGTGCGCGATAATCTTGCGTTTGGCTAAACCGATATCGATGCGGTTTTCAGAAAAGGATTTGTTACATACATTTAGGAGAACGTTTTAAAATAAGTATAATACTTCTTAGTTTGATGATGATCTTCGGAGATGTTCACTAGAAATGAAAAAAAAAAGCCTTAAAAAAAGAGAACCGACTTCAAATAAAGCACTAAGCCGTAAGAAATAATTTGTTTTTTTTTATGTTAGTGCTAACAGCTGGTAATTACGAATCGAAAAAGCACCGACATCAAAGAAGAAATTATTTCTTACGGTTTAGTGTTTTGAAGTCGGTTCTCTTTTTTAAAGTTTGTTTTATTATATTTGTAAGTTTGTTTTGTTAGCACATAAGGCACCACACGGCATCGTAATACGCGTACGAACGAACAGCACTATTAAAATTGAACGGCGTGCGCGCGCTTCGCTTGCGAAAACCGCACTGAATTTGGTCCGCCGGCGGACCGAGACCGCTCGGCTGGGCGGTAGGCACTTATAGCGCGCAAGTACATGGAGTGACGGAGGCCTGGTTCAACGAACGCGTTTTAGCAGAGCAATCGTGAGGAGGGTCGGAGGTTATGGGTGAAGCATAATGTCCTGAACTGAAAAACTGCTGTTCTGGACATGTCCTAAAATTTGACTTGAATAGGTACTCATGAGTATTCAAGTCAAATTTTGAAATTTCTCAGGTCCTGTCAAATATATGGGCGATGAACTACTGTACAGCTGCTACAAGGATCTTTTAGTACTTGAATGACACTGACATGGGAGTGTTTAGTTGTAAAAAAAATTTATGACATTGTATTTGATAAAAAGTTGGTGGCGTTAGTTGCGATTTTGGCCACGTGCCAAAAACAGTCTGTTGTAGCTCTGTAAGTAGTTACACTATGGTACAGGTGCGGTAGGAAGTTAACAACTACTAAAGGGTTCGCACGTGAGAGTTTTGGGGTATGCAAATCACCTGTTCATGAATTCTAACCGCATTGGGTAGGTGGGAATTCTCGAGGTGAGCAAGCGTTTCGAGTGGAATCTGAGGTTTGAAAATATCCACTTACACCTTTTTTGCGTGTAAAGTATTTTGCGTGTAGAGTATTTAGAATTTATGACAATGAGGCGTATGTAATCAATCTGCCTAGCCTTTTCCCAACTATGTTGGGGTCGGCTTCCAGTCTAACCGGACGCAGCTGAATACCAGTATTTTACAAAGAGCGACGGTCTATCTGACCTCCAGAACCCAGTTACTGGGTAACCCGAAACCCCTTTGTAAGACTTGTTGTCAGATTTTTTGGGCTCAAAGATCATCTACAAATGACATCCGGGACCAAATGCTTAACAAGCTTTTCGAGACACGGAGGGGTTTCGATATGTAATGGATGGTCACCCATCCACGAACCGACCGCAGCAAGCGTAGCTTACCCTTTTATCGATCAGTGCGGCTGTCATTATGTATCCACGAGCCCCTCGTTGTAGGTCATATTGTAGTTTAGAAATGAACTAAGATTATTATACCTTTGACAAAGAAGCCTTGGCAAAATACTAACATGTTTCGGAATTTCCATGTTTGTTTGATAATTATAAACGTCAAAGGAACTAAGTAAGTATTAACATATTACATGAATGTGAATAAAGCTTTGTGTGCCTTCTACTCTCATGCCGATACAAATCTAAACTTGTATTATCTATAGTAATATTATAAAGAGGTAAAATTTGCGAGATTTTATGTAAGGTGTAACCATAAAACTACTGACCCGATTCCGAAAATTCTTTTACTAATGGGAAGATACCGTATTGCCGTGTGTGATAGAACATAATTGTCATATTTTATTACACGCGGACGAAGTCGCGGGCAGCAGCTAGTACAGAGATAAAACAGTTTGTTTAGAATTAAGTTTGTAAAAAAAGAACTCTCTCTGAATTAGGTATTGATCCCATTAAAAAAAGCTTATAATGACAGAAAGCTTCAATACTGCCAAGTTCCATAGGAGGTTCTATGGTGTGTTCCAAAAGAATCTGATGAAAGTGTAAACAAATGTATCAGAAAACGTACCAGTGGCTCAGTGGCAGTGGCTCAGAAAGCACTCAATTTGTAAATGGGACTATAATTTGGCCTTACAAATTGAGTGCTTTGATTTGATTAAATCCAATACTCTAATTTTAAATCCCCTTGAAGATGTTTTTCATTTGACAATTAGGTTATTTTTATAAGTAATCAGTTTTCATCTTAGCTTTTTCTATTACAATTTAATAATGTATTTTAAATTATAATTGATGGAAAAACTGGTGAGATATAAAGTTGAAAGTTTCTAAATACAGATGCCTATATGTTACCCGTTAGCGAGTGATTGCGTAAGAACCTGATCAGGGTTTATTTTGACTTTCATCAGCTACTTTTAAAACAGACTATAGATATGTTAAAACACGCGGACGAAATTATGGACAGAAGCTAGTACAGACGCCAGCACATCAAGCTACCCGAAACTATCAAATTTTCCCAATCAACTTTGAACCTAATGTTTTCGCGATAAAGTTGAAAATGTATTAAAGAAATTTGACATTTTGTAGCAGCTTGATGTGCTGGCGTCTGTACTTAATAGAATACGAGAATAGCTCTAGTCGTGGTGATTACAAGCGTCGTTAACGTAAGAATAATGTACACAGGATTTTGTTGCCCGTTCTTCTCCATAGAGATCTACGTTTTGGAATGGGCAACTAGCTTCAACTTTCTGAATAACTGACTGACTATTTAATTTTGACAATTCAAAAGTGCCTGTACATGGTTTAATTGAAATAAATGATTTGATTTGATTTGGTTACCAGTGATCCTCGCCTATATGA
Organism: Hydraecia micacea; assembly: GCA_914767645.1. Taxonomy (NCBI): domain Eukaryota; kingdom Metazoa; phylum Arthropoda; class Insecta; order Lepidoptera; family Noctuidae; genus Hydraecia; species Hydraecia micacea. Next base: position 7,889,853 of record OU611798.1, read on the forward strand.
ATATTATTTTACACGCTATGATAAATCATCAAATAAGTTGGGATCCGCTTCCAGTCTATCACGCTATGATAAATATAATATTATAAATGCGAAAGTAACTCTGTCTGTCTCTTACTTTACCATGCCTTAGCGGCTGAATGGATTTGAATGAAGCCCACAGATAGATCATGGTCTGGGTTAGAACTTAGGTTACATGCACATGGGATAATTTTGGACCTCCACGCGAGCAAAGCCGCGGGCAAGAGATAGTCTCTAATATACAACTAGACTTCGTTATGAGTTTTATTCCTGAACAGCAACAATACCTTCAGCGTACCTAATTTACAAATATCAAGTGTTCCAATGACGCCGCAACTCAAAGGCGACACTAGATAACTAGGAACTGCTACAGAACAGAACTACCTTTGTCACACAGTCCCCGCTATCGATGCAAATTAGTCTGAAACTGTTCCTGGATCTAACGGATTATATTTTAGAAGCAAAAGTTTTGTTAGTTAGGAAATTATTTAGTTGAAAACTAGAACTGGGGTTTGTATTATGAGTTAAGAACTTAATACTTTAATTTAATCATGGACAATCCGCATAACCTAACTTTGCTGACCTTTAGGCCGGCCGCATAAGTCCGGTTTCCGAATCAGGAATTCAGATTGGGTAACACCCTGAATGCACGCATTTCATACAAAATCTTCTCTTTAGCGCACACGTTCTTATATTTTCCGTTCGGAAACCCTGACGGAGAATATAAGAACGTGTGCGCTAAAGAGAAGATTTTGTATGACATGCGTGTATTCAGGGTCTCCGAATCTGAATTTCGAATCAGAAAACCGGAATTATGCGGCCAGCCTTACAGAGTCCAGGATTCGGCTGCACAAACTGTAAGTAAAACACATTAACCAAACGTAGATCCGTTCGTGAAAGTCAGATAGGCAGTCGCGCCATGTGAAATACTGGTATTCAACTGTATCCGTTTAGACTGGTAGCCGACACAACATTCATAGTTGTGAAAAGAGATAGGCAAATAGATAGATGGGCTACCAAAATGAAAGGTTTAGTGGTGTCATTTGACCTTTGTAAGTGAAAGTTAAAGGCTGGAATATTTATAAATAAGTACGTTCTATGATGAAAAGCCGATTAGAAGCTTCAATATATCTCTATTCAAAACATCTAATCGGCTTTTCATCATAATATAGTAATAAAAACTAAAACTTTTTTTTAATATTTGCTATAGTATTTATTACATTCAGGGCGAATTCCACAAAACTTTTATACCTACAACCAATGATATTACAAGTGTACACTTATAATATCATTGCCTACAAAAAGTGCTTGTAAATACATTTTGCATTTTTGACAGTTTATGCATACTTGAACTGTCAGACGTCAATTTTATTCCACGGACAAAATATATCTGACTTTGGTAAAATCAGCCCTCAATTAACTGAAATATTTACATTGTAATAATTATATACTAAAGCATACTGACTCGACATTGATTAAACTACAAATTATTCAATAGTGCATGAAATACAATTCTCACACATCGCAACGACATGCTGCAAGCATATAGGCTTCTTGCACTCAAGGCAAGAGTATTTTGTCTTCCTGTCTTTGGACGAAGGACAGTCTCTGCACCGCTTGTATGGTTTGGGATCAGATGGATTGGGTGGTGGATCGATCAACGACTCTCCCATTTGTTCAAAGATTCGTTTGCGCAGTTCACGAGGCAAGTTATTTTTATCTTTCCTCATTCTAAGGTGAGGTTCAAGTAACGCTAAGCCTAGCTTTCTATTAAACTCGCATCTTCGTTCTTTTCTACTGCAGTTGTTATTTTCACGATAAATTATAAAGCCGTTTATAGCAGCGACATTCATCATAGTGTAAAGTATTATATGTGGCCAGCTCCTACAATAATTCCGGACATCGTACATTTTGCTGAGTTTATCAACAAACTGCACACCTGTTTTTGTGGAATTGTAAAATGATACCATTTCTGGCTTTGGCTTTTCAGCGCATTTGAGGTCCATAGCCGCGTCATGATGGAACGAGGATACCAAAAGGACAACATTCGATTTTTTTGGCATGTACGATACAAGTGTCATGTCTTTCTGGAATCCAAAACGTGAGCTATGCACTGTCCTTCCACGCGTAGTCAAGAAACTGTGCGGAATCCCACTTTTGTTTTTTGTAAGGGCTCCTGTAGACGTCAACCCGTGTTCCTTCAGTAAATGTTGGATTAGTGGGAAACTTGTGAACCGATTATCAAAGGTCACATTTCTATTTGTTTTGCTGACCGGCTTCACCAATCTTTCAACTATGTCAGCTGGTTGGTAGCTGGTAGCATACGGTCCATCAGGTTGATCGCCTGCATGTATTTCGAAGTTAACTGTGTAAAATACTTTAGTATCTACTAACGCATACATTTTTATTCCATACGCAGCAGATGTGTTTGGCATAAATTGTCGGAAGTGACAGTCACCACGGAATGGTACATATTTTTGATCGAGTGAAAGAAATTGGCTCGGTGTATAAGCTTCCTGACAGTTTTTAATGAACGTATTAAATATCGGTCTCACTGGAGCAATATTATCAAATTTATTTCTTTCTTGTCGAGTAGAAGCGTCATCAAACCGCAAGCAACTATGTATGAAATTAAACCGTTGTATTGACATGGTCATTCTAAAAATGTCAACGCCAGTTCCATCGGATCTCCACAAGTCAGTCAAATTGTATCCGGTAGGATTATTTATTCCAGCTATATACATTAACCCGAATAAAGCCATCAGTTCTTCCTTAGTTGTCTCTTTGACAATATGGGTTCTTGTTGTTCTTGTATTAATAGATTTGCTAGTAGGACTAATATCAGGGAACATTTTTGATTGTATTTCAACGTTAGTATGATGAAGTATTTCTTCAATCATGTCATCATTGAAGAACAAATTCCAACAATCCAGTTCTGTTTTAGCTTTCTGAGCACAAGGTTTTGCACCGGGTTGGATTAGTTCGTCAGGCTTCTTTGTAGCTTGAATTGGATTAGCATGCCATATACTTGTCTCATCTTTACCCGTGTAAGTGGTATCTTCTTTCTCTCTCTCTGGAACTGCGTATCCTTCTTCATCGCTTATTTCCTGTTCTGTGTCACTGCCTGCGGTTATTATGGTAAGATTATCATTTTCTTCATCGCTGCCATATTCGTCTCCTAATAACGCATCACAGAAATCGAACATCATTGTCTGGTCCTTATTTGCCATGTTGGTGAGATCTGTAAAGAATAGATAGATAGGGGTAATAATTTGAATCTAAAAAACAATGAAAAAAATAACAGTATATCAGTAAATTTGATTTTGTATAATTCAACACTATTCCATAATATACGCCGGCATTGTCGTAATGATTTATTCCTATTCCAAAGCGTTAGCTTTCATATAAATTGACATTGTTAGTGTGGTAAAATCATAGTCATCATCATCTGCCTAGCCTTTTCCCAACTATGTTGGGGTCGGCTTCCAGTCTAACCGGATGCAGCTGAATACCAGTATTTTACATGGAGCGACTGCCTATCTGACCTCCACAACCCAGTTACTGGGTAATACGATACCCCCTGGTAAGACTGGTTGTCAGACTTTCGGGCTTCTGACTACCCGTAACGACTGTCAAAGATCCACGAATGACAGCCGGGACCAACGGCTTAACGTGCTTTCCGAGGCACGGAGGGGTCTCAGTATGTAAAGATGGTCACCCATCCACAGACCAACCGCGGCAAGCGTAGCTTAACCTGATCGATCGACCTGTGCGGCTGTTATTATTTAGCCACGGACCCCTCATAAAAAAAAAAAAAATCATAGTGCAATTTAATAAATTAACCATTTGGAACGTTTTAATGAAATACGCTAGAAGGCTTCATGACTAGCTAAACCGAGCATCATCAAAATATCATAATTTGGTGTACAGCCAACCAACACTTGAACTACCAAAACCGCCCTTAGTGCTAAATTATAAAGCCGTTGTTATTGTCAGGAGAATGATGATGATGTTAAGATGTTAAGTACGGTTGACTGTACAATGTTATTAAATTGTTCATTAGTAATAAAATAAAGTTGTTGACACCAATTACTTAACTGATCTAATTTTAGAATATTAATATTCAATCGTAAAACAAAAGACTACGCCTCAGGGCGTAATCTTTAACCTTACACAGTTCGAATCCCAGTTTAATGGATGATTTCACCAAAGTCAGTCAGCCAAAATATCTTTTATCCGTGGAATAAAATTGACGTCTGACAGTTCTAGTATGGAAAAACTGTCAAAAATTCAAAATTTATTCTCAGGATAAGACTTATTCTAGATATAAAAGTTTGATGTAATTCGCCCGAAATAAGTTAAACTTTAAATTATTTTTTTTCTATTATGACCCTTACTGACGACAGCAGTTTAGAGTTTGTTATGATGCCTGATCGATACAAGTAAAGAAAAGAAAGAAAATACATTTATTTAGCGCAGATTAAAAGACACAATACACCACATACATAATTATGTAACATCAGATAAAAACAAATAAAAAGTGTAAAGTCCGATGTAAGAAATTAACAGGAAAGTGTGCCTCACGGCTGCGCCAAAAAGGCCCAGTTCAGCAAAAATGCCCGACAACACTAGTGCCTGATGCTGATTTTCAACTGGACCACTTCAGTAGGCTTGCCCTAGATTACATGGGAGTTACAACGTCATAAAAGAGATAGCAATATATCGAAAAATCATTTGGAATTGGCTTCCAGTGTAACCCGATGCAGCTGAAGAATCAATGTAGACATCGAGAAATACGAACCAAATAAGTAATGAACGTTTATCCGTCCCATCAATTACTTATCTATCTACGTAAATTAATAATCAAGCTGAAGTGTTTGTTTATCTGTTTGATTGCGAAATTAGGGTAGGTAGGATTTTAAAAATTATTTTTGCATTTCATAGCCCAATTCTTGAGAAATTCTATATAACATCACGCTAGGACTTTTAAGAGCCAAGCAAAAAAAAAGAATGCGAAAGAACGCTAAGCGAAAACGAAGTAAAAGCGTGGGCAGGCGATGCGATGCGACGGGGTGGGTCGGGGGAACAAGAAAAGACATGGACAAAAAAGTACATTCCATTTACACATACATAGTAAATAACATTGGATATTAAAAATAGAAAAATGAATTGATTCGTAGTTTTTAACCTCTCTGGACTCGTCAGTTTTTATTTCAAAATAATTAGTAATGAAAGATGAATTCAAAGTATCATTTGTCAACGTCTGCCATAATGGACCATAGAGAAAGATAAATATAATAATGGGCGTTCCACACCATGCATACTACTTGTAGACATGTGATATGGACGACAAAATGTTTTTATTAGGAACATTTTATTCATACAAAACTGGCTTCATCGGTATTTGTCGCATTTAATAAACTTATCTTTCCATAATGTTGATGCGTAAGATAGTTTTTTTTATATTTCACACAAAAAAAAACTTAAAACGGAACGCGTTTACAAGTTTGACAATGTGTCATTGTCTATGTCAATGTAATGTTATTGCAGATTCTTCATTGCGTATTTATTGTGTTTGTTTCTGCGATTATTTTCTAATATTTTTTACCCCTGCTTATTTCTACGGACTGATACCGTCTACCACTCGATTACCTTGCTATTAATACTGGATTCTGATTTGCATTGCGTTTTGGATTTGTTTTGTGGATCAATATGAGGTGCATCAACTGCGGAATAGCTTTCAGTATATTATAGTGTACTCTGTGGGAATAGCCATGCAAAGGTTGCAGAGGCATCTAAGGCTCCACTGTACCTCCACACCCGACGCATTTTGATAGTAGGTATTTTTTTTTGGATAGAATAGACCCTTTTTAGTGTAATTTGAAAACCGCAAATTCTGAAAAACCATAGGGGCCGAGAAAAAAATTCCGTTTTTTTTTTTTTTGAAAACCTCCACACCCACTACACACTAAACCAACATAATATACAAAATAACACATTAATAATGACAACTTAGGATGCAAGAGCGAGCGAAGCGAGCTCAGGACTTGGGGCACCCCGACTCGGACAGGTTAGGTTAGAAGGGGATGGCGGGGTCTAGTGAGCGAGCGAAGCGAGCGAACAGACCCCGCCATCCCCTTCGTGGTTATTTTTTTTTAGACCCTAGAGCCCCGCGAAGCGGGGCTCCTACTACGCCTTTTAAGCAACTTTTATGTTTTTTGAGGTTAGGTTACACCGAAAAAATAAAACTTTGGGTATTTTTTTCTCAGCCCCTATGGTTTTTCAAAATTTGCGGTTTTCAAATTTACACTAAAAAGGGTCTATTCTATCAAAAAAAAAAATAGCTACTATAAAAATCGCAGGTTTTCGAAAAAAAAAAAAACTTTGGGAATTTTTTTCTCGGCCCCTATGGTTTTTCAGAATTTGCGGTTTTCAAATTACACTAAAAATGGTCTATTCTATCCAAAAAAAAATACCTAGTATCAAAATGCGCCGGGTGTGGAGGTACAGTGGTTCCGCATCTAATAACCTCGCTTTCTGCACACCATCAAACAAGACTTTCGCGTTGGATAACCAATGCTCAAACCCAGGTAAGAAGTTGGACTAGCAAAAACTTCTGATTTATTTTTATACATTGAGGTAATATGTAAGTACATATTATTACCTCAATGTTTTTAGGTATATCATTCTGGTATGCGAAATTAACTTACAGTGCATCTTATTTTCAGTTGCCTATGGATACATTTATTTGTTGTGTTATTATTATTAAATACCGAAGCTGGTGAACAAGAGAGACTACTGGGGAATAACATGGTTTGCCTTGGTTGTGGCAAATCTGTGAGGAAAATAAGACACCATACTGTCAGTATGGAGTGTTCATTGCTGGCTGTCCTTATCACAAAATACTAATTATGTGATAAGCATTTTGTTTTTCATTATTATAAATACCTAGTTGTATTAATCTATAAAAAAAGGAGTTTTCATACTATGTTTCTGTGATTGTAATATCTGTGTTTTATATATTTTCCATCTTTAACATATACTTGCCTAAAGAAGGCAAGTGTAACAATAACATAATACTTGAAAACATAAAGAGTTGTATACAAAAGATACTCTTGTTACTAAAAATTATATAAACATAAGCATTTATCTGTGTTTATTCTAACTGGTTTATTTTCAGCCCTCAAGAAACAACTATGTTTGCCATGTGTGTTGGATGCGAGCAAATAGACAGGCAGTGCATGACTCATCACGAGACATGCAGGAATTGGCTTTGAACAATGATGCAGCAGCCCCTAATGTTCAAGTTGTTAGCCCACCAGAGCCATCACCGTTGCCGCCTGTTCAAAGAGGGCCACTTCAATGGGATAGTAATACGATATCATTACCTAATTATAAGCCAGCTTCAATCACATCTGTTCACTGTATATTTCAACAATGCAGAAACAGATTGTTACATTTGTTATTTATGTAATTACTGAAGCAATATACTTATAGCGGGATCGTCCAAAAGGGTTACCGCTGCCCCGGAACATAAAGGGCTAAGGAAGGAATACGGGTGGGTTTTAGTCAGTAAGAGTCTGACACTCCCTTCCGCTCCACCTAGAGCGGGAGGAGTCATTAGATGATTTCCCATCCAAAAAAAAAGCCCTGTACTTACACTTTATCCAGGTTAGTGTATTTGTGAAATAAAAATGCTCTGTTTTATCAAAGCTGGTTGATTGACCTCCCTCGGTCTCTTTATTAACACTATTGCTGCATTGCTGTAATGTATGTTACCTAGGTAGGCATTTAAGATATAATAATTATAATAGGTATAGCAAAATATTTTTATTTAATAAATAAATATTTTTTTTTACTCTTTTGTTTTATTTTGTGCTTCCCTTGTTTATTGTTAATTGAACTATTTAAAAAAATATAAGGGCAACCTGTAAAAATGTACTTTAAAGAAAAATATTAGTTTTGAATATGCTTTGTTAATATTGTTATTATGACTGCCTCGTTGGTTTACTGTCCTGAGTTCGATTCCCAGGTCGAGCAAAGTGATATTGGGGTTATTCATCAGGAATTTCTCAGTAGGAGCCCAGAGTCTGGATTTGTCCCCCTAATACATGGGACTTAAACATAACTGGTGAAATGTGGGTGTACTATAGGTACACCTCTGCCCATGCCTTCGGGGAATATAGGCGCGATGTTATGTTTGTTATTATTGTCACATTTTTTGAGACTATTACCCAGTTTAATGAATGTAAATCAATACACAGTTTAAAATCCTTCATTTAGGTGGCCATTACTTTGTTTAAATGCTTAATAATACTAAAACCATATCAGTTATACGTAATAATTCACAACTGTTCGCTACTTTAAAGCGTCTTTAAGTTTTTTAATAGCGAAATTATAAGCTAATATAAGTATATACCTTATTGCTAGCGTTTTGATTAAAAGATTTAATGAAATTGTTTTTTGTCTAGTATGTTGTGATGACAAGTTCTCAGAGTTTTTTATTTATAGCAATTTAATAGGCCAATATTCACGAATATAAAACACCAAAAATCATTGGTGTACTTTAAAGTTGATAACTATGCCGACGTCCTTATAAAAACTGGCCATGTTCTTTCACGCGGACCAAGTCACGGGCAGAAGCTACCATTAGATAAACAATACCGGTTAATTAATTAAAGAAAAGAAGCTAAATTAACTACCTCTGAAGTAATGAAGGGAATCTAATCCGTATGTGTTTCCTTTTATCTTTTACCCATGGGGCTATGTATTTATCTTTTACAAAGGCATGCGATGTTAAAGGATTACAAAGGCATTTATTGAGGGCGTGGGTAAATAAGAATAAGTAGTTTTTTTGCAATTTATAGGCCAATATCAGGTAGTATGTTTATTAAAAAAATAGACAATCGCCTGATTGGCGACCTTAACAAATATAACTTTACTGAAATATACAGAGTGGAAAAAATCAATGGGCCCTGGAGGGAAACCACTTTAAATCTTTATTAAGATAGATTATTTTACTTAAAGGAACCATTCCTTTGTTTTTAAAAAGAAACAAATACTGCATTCACAAATTTCTCGACAAGTTTACCGGGAATCGAACCAATTAAAAAAATAAACACTCGCTATTTTACTACACTAATCGATACAGTCAATGTTAAAGATAAAATTTATCGAAAACATTAGGTCTTACACTCGTCTGTCGTACAAGATATCCATGAAATGTAATATTTAGTACACCAAGGGATATAATCAACATTACCTAGACATGAACTGGTCACTTTCAACAAGTAAAAGACACGTTATAATTTTCTTATAACTCTAACATCCAAAGACATTCTATGAAGTACAAGTAGACTTTGCACAAACACCTTTACACGTCAATCATAATTATTTTAAAAATGAGATGAGGTCGGCGTTTCCTATCTGACTATTCTGAGAAGAAAGGCCGAAACAAACTCAGAGGTCACAGTCTCTTTTAAAAGTTTCCTCACGATGTTTTCCTTCACCGTTTTGAGAGCAGTGGTGATTAAATAAATAATTTACACAAAATAAAGCGCCTGTCTGGGTTCGAACCTACAACTCTTAAGTCGCGGCCGTTACCACTGGGCCACCACTGCACGCAAAAAAAAAAAACATTAAATATCTAAAAATTGGAAGCAACTCCATGCCAAGCCTTTTTGTCCCCAATATATTTAACGGTATAAAAGGCTTTCTGGCGCAATTTACGTTTAATGAATGATTTTAATTTATTAAGGCTTAGATCTTGAACGTGGCTCGGCAGTTTATTATAAAAGCGTATACCTACATTGACATCTTAAATCAGCAATAAGACTCGTTAAGTTAGAATTGGCCTCAAATGTCATGATTTCAGGAAATTGTAAATCAATAGGTTATTACGAACTTGAGACCTATCCTAACTAATATTATAAATGCGAAAGTAAGTTTGTTTGTTTGTTTGTTACCTTTTCACGTCTAAACCACTGAACCGGTCATCCTGAAATTTTGCAAATACGGACATAGGGTGAAATGTATGTCCGTTTCTGTAGTACACCTGACAACGACGTGAAAACGTAAAAAACAAACTTACTTTTAGTTAGGATAGGATTTCACGTGGGCGAAGTCGCGGGCAGCAGCTAGTTTTTTTTATAATTCTATAAATATAAATATTTAGGGTCGTGAATTATATAGATCAACAATCAACATACAACCTGATACTGACCTGCAAATTGCAAAAAAACGTAAGAAAATTGGAATTTCGCGCTCTATCCTGACACTTTCGCCTTAAAATGACAACAATCTATCCATAGCCATCTCTAGCTAAATTATTATATCATTAAAAACACCAGCTGACATCCACTATAGTATCTATCCACGCTACCAATGTAACTCAGCATCTGCCTAGCCTTTTCTCAACTATGTTGGGGTCGGCTTCCGGTCTAACCGGATGCAGCTGACCAGTATTTTACATGGTGTGACTGCCTATCTGACCTCCACAACCCAGTTACTGGGTAATAAGACACCCCCTGGTAAGACTGGTTGTCAGACTTTCGGGCTTCTAACGACACCTAACGACTGTCAAAGATCCACGAATAATAGCCAGAACCAACGGCCTAACGTGCTTTCCGAGGCACGAAGGGGTCTTGGTATGTAAAGATGGTCTCCCATCCACGGACCAACCGCGGCAATCGTAGCTTAACATGATCGATCGACCCGTTCGGCTGTTATTACTTAGCCACAAGCCCCTCCACCAATGTATCGCGCTATCAATGTAACTGGCCGCTTATAAACAAAACAAACACGTGTAGGTGGCTACGTACCAATGCAAACATACACAAAGAAACACTCCGCGCCTGCGTAATGATATACCTACACTACACTAAACGAATCGAATTGGAAAACCTTTTCAAAGGTAAACTTTAACCTTTAAAATAGTCGTATAGAAGACGAAGTTAAGAGATTACGTCACCAATTATAGGTATACGTTTTATACGAAACTGTAACATTCACTCGGGTATAAATTACCCACCACACTGCGCGCGTCCTACTTTTGCTGCGTGCGCAGTAACACTGAGGGGATTGGGAGCAAGCGAGGGGGAATTGAGCTGCGCGTCACTCCAAGGTCACCGACACCAGCTTATAGAACGATTGTTGCATCTTGAGGCTGGGTATCTAATACCCAACCTTAACGTCACTGCATTTGGAATGCTTATTGCATGATAGAAGACAAGAATACTGGCACGTTGCTATTGTTATTGTTGGGTACGAGATACCCGACCGTAATTCAGAGGACATAAAGAGTTGTTATTACATGAGCATGTGTGGGTCACTGATGTGGTACCTATGCCTCGTATTTATATTTAGAACATTGGCTGGGTGTGAAATACCCGACCTTAATGTCACCGGTGTAAGAATGCTTATCATTTTTTCAGAACTGAACTAGTAACTTTTAGGTACGTATTTTTAATAAGCTGGTGGGTGCTATCCCAGGCAGGCGCTTTGCTTTGTGTTAATTATTTCATCACCACTGCTCTCAAAACGGTGAAGGAAAATATCGTGAGAAAACATGGATATTCTGGAACCAAAAATTCGAAAACATGTGACATCTACCAACCTGCACTGGGACTGCGTGGTAGATTACAGCCCACTCCCCTCCCGTCTCGAAGAGAGGAAGCCCGTGTCCCATCAGTCGGAACATTATCAACTTGTTGCGCTATAGGCATAGGTTCTTACCTGCGTTTTTTGGTGATCCCGGATATCAGGATTCAGGTTATCATTTCACAATTAAAACTAAAGTTATTCACGTTTACAATTTACAACAAGTGTTAAACCAATAGAAAACTATTTGCCTAGAGCACACTTACGAGTATGTACAAAATAAAAACAGTTTATTTTGTGTGGAAAAAAGGAAACGGGAAAACCAATAGAATGTCAACTCTGTGTGGATAAATATCATACTCTACACTAAAATATAGTATGGAAATATCCTTCAACATCAATATTGCCTATCCCCAGATTACCACTACACCAACGCACACACAAAATATTATTATTAATTCATGATTATAGCCGAAATTCATTTTGGCTTTAACTCCAACAAATATTATTAACAAGTTATGAATAGGCTATTCGATTGAAAACGTAACTGTTACAAATTAAGCATTCGCGCTAAAACAGATGACGCTCGTAGTAAGTTCGCACAAAGATTATTATTATTTAGCCAGTTCACAAAATGTACTCCGACAATAACGTCGAGTGTGATTGAAATTATAGCGCTGAATCTTTACACTCCATGACCGAAATAATGATTACTATAATCGCACCAATCCTTACAAAATGTATGCCTTGTAATGGATCTTAACATAGTTTGGCCAACGCTACGTCTTCCAGGTACACGGCCGCCACTCCAGAACCTTTCGGCCCCATCGGCCATCTGTTCTGCGAGCAATGTGCCCTGCCCACTGCCACTTAATTTTGGCAATTCTTCGGGCTATGTCGGGTACCTTGGTTCTTCTGCGGATCTCCACATTTCTGATTCGATCACGCAGGGAAACTCTGCACAGATAAGAGAACTTGATTCTATACAATACGACACGACGATACGGTATTTAACATTCAATAAATTTGCCGAGCCTTGTCTCAGCTATGTTGGGGTCGGTTTCCAGTATTTAATATTATGAAACACAAAACATTAAATTAAATATAATTTGCCACATCATGTCAGCTAGCACACGCCATTATACCTACAAAAAACTTCACATCAGGTGGGTCATGCATGCATGCAATAACAAAAACTACTGTATTCTCTTAGAATATAAATAACCATTTACAACCATGGTTATAAGCTACATCCAGACGTAATAATAAAACTTTAATAACTCGAAGCCAGTGCAGGGATGAAATTTAAAACGGTTCAACGAGATTTTAATTCATAACGACAAGATAAAAGATTTACTTTTAGTTGTTTATTTTATAGATCTTTATTTATTTGTTATAATTGTCTTGATTTACCTTGTCATTTGTTTAAAGAGACCTTTGCCTTAAAACGTTTCGATAAGCTTTCGTTCAAATAAAATAGGTACAAGAAAATTTCACGAAACTTTTGCTTCTATTCTTCGGAGAAGATTGCAAAATATCTAATGCATGTGTATTGTCTTTTCAGAAAATCAACAGTTTAAGGACTAAAAATTAGGTTCTCCTTAAATTGCGAGCTTTTAATTTTTTGGAAATCTCATTACATCTTAGTCTTAGCAGTAACAGCTTAATATTTAATTACAAACATTTGTCACCAGAATAAACAATTAATTATTTATCAATATCTCATCGTCAATTCCATTTAATCCGTAATCAAAATCCAACATTTTCACAAAAGAAAATAATGACTTTAATAATCGCATCAATGTTTCATTTATTTCTAAATCAAAACGTAAATTGTTTTGTAATTTTCTTCAATAGATTCAGATAAAATACAAAATCGTGTTGGGAAGAAAACTCGATATCTTTCAACAAAGAATAAAGAAAAAGAAATCAAAGGTTTTTACTTTGAATGTGAAATAAATTGAGAAGCAGTGGGAGGCCAGGGAAATAGATTTCTAACTTATATTGAATACGTCGTCAAAGGCTTGCAGGTATTTTATTTGAGTACACATACGTTTATGCACTTAGTTGAGTAGGAACTTAGGTCTAGAGTATATTATGTATGACTTGAGCTAAGTTTGTAATAGAGCAAAGTTTTCTCTTCTGTTTCTTGTTTTTCTTCTGTTTGGAAGAATGAGGAAAATGTCGTGAGGAAAGTTTTGAGTATCCATGTGGATGGCTAATTGGTTATAAGAGAAAAAAAAAACAAAGTATCGCTTGATGGACTATGTGGAAAATGGCATAGCTAGAAAGGAGGTGATTACTGAGATGACGACTAATAAAGAAGTATGGAAGAAGAAGACATGCTGTGCCGATACCAATTAAATTGGGATAATGGCATGAGAAAGATGATTTTTAATGTAATGTTTCTGGTTAAGAATCCATAATCTACATAAATAAAAATGAATCGCCGAAATATATCGAGCCTTTTCAGGAAGAACATCGTAAGCGCCAAAAATCCCAAAAAACTGTTTTAATATTAATCGCCAGATCCACTGATTTTGCATTTGCATCACCTTCTCCTGTAAAATATGCAAAATGGCGGTTACGATCTTCTTCCTGAAAAGGCTCGATATGTACGCGCATAATTTCTAAACGACTGCACCAAATTGGATAATTCTTTTTTTTTTTTTGTTGTATTCGGTATTGCCAGGACAAGGTTCGTATGAAAGAAAAAATACGGAAATTCGATGAGAAAATTGCACCCGTGCGAAGCTGGAGCGGGCCGTTAGTAATATTATAAATACGAAAGTGTGTCTGCCTGTTATCACGCTTAAACCGCTGAACCGATTTAGACGAAATTTAGTATAGAGACAGTTTGAGTCCCGAGAAAGGACATAGGATAGTTTTTATCTCGATATTCCCACGAGATCGACACATATGCGGGTGAAACTTCGGAGCGCAGCTAGTATTCGAGACTAGCGGGTAACATCGAGTCTCATATACTCTAGTATTTTATGAACATCTGCCAAGATTTGAGATGGGAAAACACTTGTTGTCTGTTATTTTGTATCCTTCGTTTAATACGAGAACTTTGACGGCTTAACTGTATTCAAAGAGTAATAAATTCTACGAATTATGAAAAATGCATCTTTAGCAGTCAGACCAGCTACTTATTTACCGACCGATTGGATAATATTATTTTCATCGTAGTTTGTTTGTATAGGTACCAAGTACCAACTACAGATGAAAGACATGTTCTTTAATAACAAAACGTAACATCACGCCTTGCCTAGACTTAGATAAAGGCGTAGGTACCTATAGCAACACCCACACTTCGCCAGTAATGTTTAAGTCCCATGTAATAGAGGGCAAGCCTATTTCCATCAACCGAGCACAAATCCAGACTCCGGGCTGCTACTGAGATGCGACCACTAAACCAACGAGGCAGTCTCTTAACTGGATAAGTACCTAGTTACTGCAAATAGATACTACAGGGCTTTTTCTTTTATTTTTATGTTATTTTATATTCAGCTAGGTACAGATGCCAGCACAACAAGCTACCCGAAACTGTTCTCAATCAACTTTGAACCTTATACTTCAGCGATAAAGTTGAAAGTCTATTAAATAAATTTGACAGATTGTAGTAGCTTCATGTGCTGGCGTCTGTACGTTTTATTTTATATAGATTATTGTTGCTTGCGTTTTTTAAACCTCGTTAAAGTACACGTTTTGTTTCAGTAACAAGTTTGCTGAAGTTTTTGTTAAATTCGTCATAACGTTATTGTATCACGTTTCAGTGTCGCGGCTCGGCGCCAAATTGAACGGTTATGTGGACGTGTGACGTTTATTGTGTGGTCCGTGTTATTAGAGGCAACGATACTTAAACAAAAAGTAACTTAATTACCTTAATAATTAAGTTTCTTTTACTTCTTTGAGTAATAAAGAAAACCTTTCATTATGACCAGCTTTGTATTCCTTTAAGGAACTGGCTCCAGTGTTTTTCTACCAGATGGTTTTGATTTTGTTTTTTGGAACGAAGTTTTTTAACGCGGCTTGCAGTATGAGTCAACAGGTAGAAATCGTCACGTACCAAAAAAGCGTTATGCACTCTTCAGCACCCTTGACAACCATGAAAACTATATCTCTTTCTCTCTGCCCGTCTCTTTCTTATATACATGAGAGTGTGTGCTTGCCAGTAATATCGCATGGAACTTCGTTCCTGACGGGGGTTCCCCGAACGCACACTTTTTTTTCTTTACTGGAGACTTGTGAAATTACAAAGACGTGATGGTTATCGATATAACTACACGATAAAAAAAAAAAAACTGAACTCATAATTTTAAGCCAACCACGACCGTCGACAACACAGTTAAGTACTTGAAATGATGAGTTTAGATTTTTTTTTGTTAGTATGACAATTTATAGTCCCGAATACCGATGTAATATGAAGTATTTATCTAACGAAATTACTGATTTTCAATTAGATGATGCCTAAACTATAGCATAATCTGCCTTTAACATTCCCACTGCTGGGGCACAGGCCTCCTCTCTGTGAGGGCGGTAGGCTGATTATGCTAAACTGTAGCTGATAATATAATGAGTTATTAATCGCCTCAAGTATCTGCCTTGCACCACCCTAGGTGCGCCACCCCAGTGTACCCAAAATGGGCTATGTCACAGAACACTTGGCTTGACAGCGTGCGCCATGAAAAGTGTACGCGTTTATTTGGCACGCCATTTGAAAACGTTGATAGAAAGTGTACCTACCCGCTTTATTCCAAAGTTATAATAGAGAACGTTTTAAAACAAAGTAAATGTGGAGAAGTTATGTTCAATTTAAGAGTTTTGAGTAAAGTTAAGTTCATTTAAAATTAAAGTCTAAAGCATGTTCTTGACATAAATAAAACTGAGGATACACTGAGCTTAATTTTGAAGGCACTTTAATTTTTTAGTGTTGAGTAGCATCTACGTTCGTGTGGAAATATTCATAGATACCGCGATGTGTTTAATTTTTTTGAAATGCTGACACATTTGTTTTTAAATGGCACTACATCTACTGTGGCTTCCAAACGTTAGTTGATATTTTTCCAATTTAGCTGTGACACACCACATTATGATCTAAAATTCTAGTGATCCAAATGTTTGAACTGCTATAACGTTTTTATTGACTAATTCAACTACCTTTGACATATCATAAAAAAAATAATCAAGTAATCCCTGTGTACTACCTGATTATTTTTAATTTTAAATCATAATGTGGTATCACAGGCCACAGCTGAAGTGGAAAAATGTCAACAAATTTTTCGAGGCCACAGTATGTACAGTCAAGAAATTAGAATGTTAAAGACATTCAGGTAATTTTGTGTTAGGAATGATATGAAAGAAAAGAGAGAGAGAGAGACTAAGAATGATAGCGTGACGGTTGACAGGGGAGAATGGAAGAAGAAAACGTGTTGTGCCGACCCCAAGTAACATGAGACAAGGACAGGAAGATGATGATTCAGGTAATTTTTACTCGTACCTACGTTATCATCATCTGCCTAGCTTAACCCCAACCATGTTGGGGTCGGCTTCTAGTCTACCCGGATGCATCTGAATATCAGTATTATACAGGGAGTGACTGCCTTTCCGACCTCTACAACCCAGTTACTGGGTAATACGATACCCCTTTGTAAAACTGGTTGTCAGCCTTTCGGGCTTCTGACTACCCGTAACTACTGTCAAAGATCCACGAATAACAGCTGAGACCAACGGCTTAACGTGGTTTACGAGGCATGGAGGGGTTTTGGTGTGTCAATATGGTCCCATCCATAGACCAACCACGGCATAGCTTAACCTGATCGATCGAACCGTGCGGCTTTTATACTTAGCCACAAGCCCCTGCACCTACGTATACGTATAGTCAGCTATTTGAATGAAAATAACTGTTCGAAAAGTTGACAAGTGTCCACTTTTGTGGGAAAGGAATGTGATTGAAAATAGATTACATTTTCAGACCTTGACCCGTACCTCAAGGTAAGCGCTTTGAACCTTTCAAATTTCCTCTTAAATTAAAATTATTGCAATACAGAGGAACTCGTTTTGTTCTACGAATAAAATATTTTAACATTTCATTTCTTTGACAGATTTCACTAAGTGTCACACACACACACACAAACACTCCTCACAATTCACTTTTAAGCCTATTCAATAAATAATTATGTACACTCATAATTATTTATTGAATGGGCTTAAAAATAACTCTATTGCAATCTATATATACAGGTTGTCCGGTAATTAATGGATAACCTCTTCAGGGATCATTGTACTTGTCATTATGAACAACTATTACTATGGGACCAACCCTGAAATCAAAAAAAAAAAATCAACAATTTCATTACATTTTGACGAGATACGCGAATATAAATGTAGGGAACAGCTGATTTTTTTTCGCGATTTCAGGTTTGGTCCCATAGTAAAAGTTGTTTGTTATCATGAGTACAATCACGTGTTTAAGTATCGGTCACTAATTACCAGTCACCCTATATATAATTCAAAGTCCTGACTGACTGACTGATATATCAAAGCACAGCCTAAACTGCTGGTCCTAGAAACATGAAATTTGGAGGGTGTGTTCTTTGTGAAGGGTAGGTATCCACTTTGAAAGGGTTTTTCTAAATTCCACTCCTAAGAGGGTGAATAGGAGGAGGGTGAAATTTCACGCGGACGAAGTCGCAAGCAGA
This sequence comes from Hydraecia micacea, assembly GCA_914767645.1. NCBI lineage: Eukaryota > Metazoa > Arthropoda > Insecta > Lepidoptera > Noctuidae > Hydraecia > Hydraecia micacea. The sequence continues at coordinate 7,908,173 of OU611798.1, forward strand.
AGCTGTTCTGCATATTTTGTAAAATGTCTTTCCCACTAAAGTACATTATCCTTCAAGATACAGAACTATCCTAGTTTGAAGGACAGTCTTGCTCATCTGTAATACCCATACCCATCCCTTATTGAAACTATACTGATGTTACCTAAACATCTTTTAACTCACTCATTTTCTTACTAATTAAATCGGATCGAAGTTTCTCAGTTCAAGCTGGTTGCACCAAACGAAAGTCTCATGAACATAACATAGTAATTTACACACAGAAACTGCACACGAAATAGAAGTTTGCAAAGTTTACCAGACATCGTGTAGCTTGACCGCTTAGATCATGTTTGAGTGTACGTCAAACATGCAGAAAATGTACGGACGCACGAACGGTCGGTACGGACGGTCTGAAACTCGTTAGAGTGTAGTTAACAATTAAACATAGCCTCACGACTGTATTCCCCAAATGGATTAGCAGTGGTGTATAGTTTAACCACGTTTTGTCTGTTATGATTTGAGTATTTTTGTGAATGGGGTCGAGACTTTTGATATAATAATAAAATGAATATGTTCGTGAATTCCATTGATATGGTAAGGCCAAAGAATACGTAGTCATGTGAACGAAGCCGCGAGCATAGCTTATATATGTCGCAGCCAACTGGTTAAATTAGCCGTTTAGTTAACTGCCTGGCCTTTGGAAGTAGTGCTTGCCTGGCTTCGCTCTCTCGGCTCGCACGCGGTTGATCACAGTTCTAACCTAGCATAATCCATTTGGTCGGGGTGCCCTGGCTTAGTTCTTGCGACTAAATTCGGCTCGCGCGTAATTGGTTACAGTTCCAACCTAAACTATAATTGAATATCATTCAAGTCGTTAGTTGCACTGTCGCCGTTTAGTTAAAAGACTAGGCGGATAACTAAACGGCTGATTAAACCAGTTGGCTGCGACATATTATGTACTAATAACAAAGCTGAAGAGTTTGTTTGTTTGAACGCACTAATCTCTGGAACTAGTCGAGTTTGAAATTATTTTTGCATTTGAAAGCCCAATTCATGAGAAAGGCTATTAGGCTATATAACATCACGCTAGGACCCTAACGAACTGAGAAAAAGAAAAAAAGTCAGAAAGAATGCTAAGCGAAAACGAAGTAGGTAGGTACATCAACCATCGCCAGCACATCAAGCTACCCGAAACTGACAATTTTTCCCAATCAACTTTGAACCTTATGCTTTAGCGATAGAGTTGAAAATGTATTAAAGAAATTTGACAGATTGAAGTAGCTTGATGTGCTGGCGCGGGCAGGCGATGCGACGGGGTGGGTCGGGGAACAACAAACACGCAAACGAGGTTGCGGGCAGAAGCTAGTTATAATTATTATAAAGAAATAATACCTATCTAGTATTATCCCACTGGCTTCTTCTCGTACAGAGAGGCAATAGCATTAATCATGGCACCACGCATGATCCAGGTGGATTGGGGGATAGATAGATAGTTGGAGATCACCGTGTGGTTTTACGGCCGAACCCAATAATTATATTTTATTTGGGAAACAAACAGATGCAATAACAAACATAAGTATAAAATTAGTTCAACACAATCCAGAAACAGTTTCCACAGATTACTATACAAGTAAATTATATGTAACTAAGTGTAACAACAACCAGAAGTTCACACCGCTAAGTTTACAGAAATTACAATTTAATATTATATAACATTATTATAATCAATCTATCACCAATTTTGGCATACTTGAGATAGAAAAACTTATTTATCTCTGGTTTTAACGTCCCAATAATCTATCAGAGATAATTGAATCTTGCTGGCCCACGCTATCTATCGATGGGAGGGTTTACCGCTCGCTTCGGATAGCTATTTCTATGAGAAAGCCAAAGTTTGTGTGCCAATAACGTGTTGACAGCTACTTTTTTGACAGGGCAGTTATTAAAGATTGGCCTATCCGCAGAATTTCAGGGATAAACGTATCTAAGCAGTGTTTACTTTAAAACATACACTTTATATTAATATACAACACGTCCAATTCAAGTGAAAGCACGACTGAGAAAGTGATTTTGAGGTACAATCACTTAGCTCACAGATAACTTATAAATGCCGCATCGACCGAAAAATAAAGCACCCCGTATTTGCTGCAAAAATAGTACAGCCGCTGCGATATTTGAAAATAAAAATAACTTAGTAAAAGCAAGAAATATTTTCGCATAGGTTAAGTATACTTATATAGGAGTAACGTTGTCAATTTATGCACAAAAGGTTAAGAAATAAGAGATAGCAGAATGCAAGAGCAAATTAAGTTGTTATAAGTTATTATAGATTTCGTTTTTAACTATAAAACAACAGACTAATGAGTGATTTACTTACCGAAATACAGTGGGTCAGGTTAAACGAGGGACATACTTTAAGGGAGTATAGTACTCATGAAAATGAACAACTTTAACAGCATGAAATATTATTTTACTTTTTACAAGGTTTTATACTTAAAACATTTTAGTTTGTAAAATATGTTTGCTTATAAAGGTTTTAGTTTTACGAACACATATTTTTTGGCAAGTTTCGGGTTTATTACAAAATTATTATGAAAATTGTATTGCGTAAATCATTTTTTACTATTTTTAATAATGCGTGCTACAAATGCGGTACACGTTTTACTAGGTACCTACCAGTAATTCTCGTAATTTTAAGAATGTTCACAGTCTGATCTCAGTCTCAATCTGTCAAAAAATCCTCTAATTTCATGAAAAGTTCTTGATATTGATTGTCTCTGACATGAAATTGCGACGAAATTTTGAATGTTTTCAATTACAGGAATTGGCATTTTCATTGTTTGTGGTTTAATGCCAATAGTGCAAATGAGTGACTGCTAAAAAACTCAGACAAAGTTTAAACTGTACCTATACAAAAGCATATAAAAAACAAACATAATCTACATAGAAATAAGACCGAGCTTCGGATGCGTCTTAAATCGCGCGGTTAGGTACTTTACTTAGTTTTGAGTGATACTTGCAACACCTCAAAAATGTACCTACGGGACGCGTTTTGCTCAAAATTGTGCTATTTATTTACAGATTCTAACTTTTTAGTCGGTTTACACTTAGGCCCGTCTCCACCACATATCACTAACTGCGTTTAAACTTAAACATTCATTTAATACGAGATGACCTGGACGCGTACAACGAGGGCTGGTTCGAGGTGGCGCGGGAAAAGAGTTCCTGGAAGGATTTGGGGGAGGCCTTTGCCCAGCAGTGGGACACTATAGGCTAACAAGTTTTTTTTTTTTTTTTTTTAATACATAATTCTGTCATTTTCAACCGATTAACAAATACAGAACGATGGATTAGGTTTACTGAAGTGATTTTTTAATGCAAACGGGCCGTAGTCTTCTCATCAAATTACAAAAAGCAAGTTTACCTCAACTTAAAATCCATCTCTAAAGGCAACATAAGGCAAATACATAAGCTAAATAAAAACTCGACACTTTTTAAACGTTTGTAGGCGTTTATAAGACATCTTACCGCTGAGGCGGGTGTACACTGTACAAACACTTGTATCAAGGCAGCTCAACAAATATTGAAACACAGAATGAATTTTTGCTATTTACTTCATACTTTGCTATAATTACTCTTTATTTTTGTTGGGAATATTCTGTTTGCTTACAAAATACGTTTCGGTTTATGTTTATAAATAAACTAGGTTTGAACCTATGTTAGCTAACGTAAATAAATACATAGTGTAGCATAAGAAAGAGTAATTGAAAGAGTACACCTACAAAATATTTTGTCGCCATTAACTATATACCCCTTTATCCATAAACGTTGCTTAAAGTTAAGTAGTGTTAGCGACTGTTTAACCATAGTTTATTGACGTTTAAACATCACTCCACTTTAATCATCGCTTATAAATAAACCCCTTTATGTTTAGTGTATATCTTTTGTTGGAGATCCTAAAATAAATAAATAAGCATAATCAGCCTATACTGTTCCCACTGCTGGGACACAGGCCTCCTCTCTTCGTGAGGAAGTGGGTTGTAATCAACCACCCAGTGCAGGTTGGTAGATGTCACATGTCTTCGAATTTTTGGTTCCAGGACATACCGATTTTCTCATAATCTTTTACCATTTTGAGAGCAGTGGTGATGAAATTATTTAAACAAAGTAAAGCACCTGCCTGGGTTTCAACCCATAACCTACGACTCGTAAGTCGAGGCCGTTACCACTGCTCCATAGTAGTTCACATTGTGTCGATATATTATAATTAATTTATCAGTAGAACTTATTACTTACTATCTATAAAATTTATGAAGTCTTTATAAAACATTTTGAGCTCGAAAATGTGATTCACGAGTTGTGAAAGATTTCGGTTATTTTCGATATTTTTTTAGAGTTGATCATCACTCTATTATTTTTTTAAACTTCTGAAGGCCAATTTTCCCTAATTAAAAACGTTAAAACTCTAGTCGCAATCTCATCTCACTGACAATCACTGTCAAAAACTTGTCAAAAATGTAGGGAAATTAGAAGTATTTTTGAAAGATTGAGGCTGAGATTCTACTGTGAACGTTCTTAAAATTACGAGAATGGGCCCTCTGGTCTACCTCTCATTTCCTAAATATTGTTCTAAGTGGCGAACTTGAAGCTCCTATAGATTACTATCTGATAGGCAGGTCTATTGTTGCATTATTGACATGAACCCAATTATTTCTGACGTGGGGAAGTCCTCATTAATACCCCGCGACGGGGGACTACAAAAGGGACTCGGATAAACTAAAATCTCATTGTGTTACCCGAATACATTTAGAACCTTCTAGGTTCTAAATGTCTTCTTCTTTAGAGATTTCTAGTAGGTTTGGGTACACACAAATAGATTGCAATATCACATAGTCGCTTTTTAATACGATACCCCTTGGTAAGCCAAGGGGTATCGTATTACCCAGTAACTGGGTTGTGGAGTTGTCAGATTTTCGGGCTTCTGACTACCCGTAACGACTGTCAAGAATCGACGAATGACAGCCGGGACCAACGGTTTAACGTGCTTTCCGAGGCACGGACGGGTCTTGGTATGTAAAGATGGTCACCCATCCACGGACCAACCGCGACAAGCGCAGCTTAACCTGGTCGATCGACACGTGCGGCTGTTATTACTTAGCCACAAGCCCCTAATAATCATATTAAACTTAAATTTAATAAAGACATTTCGATGTTTTGTCAAGTCGTGACAAACCGTGTGAAGTAGTCTACACTCCAGTCCGTTAACGAAGCCGTCCGAAAGTAGTGTACGGTGTTTTTTCGGACGGGCATTAATACATCGTGTGTAGAAACAACTGCCAAATCGTCTTGTCCATAATAATTAGTTCGGGCGTCGAATGTCCGTAGCTGAAACGCCCCTAAATTCGGCTGAAACTATTTGGAAGGCCAGAGCGTTTCTTTGAATGCCTCGCTGCGCTCAGGATTTTACTTTAGAACCCCTCGCATTACGTGCTTAGGGAGTAGCTCCCAGGGGCTGGTTGCTACTTTAGAATAAAGCATAAATAGATGCGTACATTATCTAAACAAATTTATTTTGGGTATGGTTGGATATAACGAACTGAGGGTCAGGAGGGATCTCGCACTCACCTCGTACATATTTAAAGTACTTAGAGGGAAGGTACATAATGCGGAAATAATAGGGCACATAGGTTTGTGTGTTCCGGACAGGTACGTGTGGCGACGACGACAGCCATGGCTGCATGCGGAGCCGCGCGCTCGGACCAATATTTTAAGTGAGGCGCGACTGATACGTGCACTCCGCACTCTCAACCTCATAGCTAGTGACACGGACCTATTCTGTTGTTCTCTGAGTGAGTTCACAAAGAATGCATTGTTTGTAATAAGTAATTATAATAAGGAGTTAGTAATAAGTTAGGATAATAGTTAGTTTAGATCAGGGCTCTGAACCGGTTTAAAAAGAGCGGTTTATTTCGATTAAAATTTAATCGAAATAAACCGCTCTTTTTAAACCGGTTCAGCGGTATTTAATACCGGTAAATATATCGTTCCTTCATTAACCGGTTAAACAAGTGAACGGTTCTTATGTAATCCAAATGATAAAGGTTACCGGTTACATAAGCACAAACGGTTTTGACACCCAAATTAACCGGTTAATTCCGTAATTCGTTAATTTTTTTCGTCTACTTTTTTAACACTTTCAACAAGTTACGAGAGTGGCGGGGGCCGAGGGGGTTTTAACCGGTTCATTTTCACTATCAAAATCAAAATTCATGAAAAACCGGTTTCCCGCATAAACCGGTAAAAATCGGTAAAGTGCAACCTTATACCTAAATCGATTTCGGTTTGGGGTCAATGACCGTAACCGGTTAAGAATTTCAACCGGTTTCCGAGCCCTGGTTTAGATAAATGTACGCTATCGCAATAGGTTTCCCTGTAAGGATAGATGTAAGTTGGAAAATAAATATTATAGTTATACAATGACTAAAGTTGAAAATTGCGTCAGCGTAGTGTAGCTTTACAGTTTTCAACTTTAATCACCAAAAATCTCTTCTATATTTTGTTCTAATTTACATATTATAGCATTCCATATTATGTTTACACCCTTTTCTCGGGCTTTGAAAGTTGATATTTATTTAAGCATTACTACTTTTCCTAAATGAAATCTGTTTTAGAAACTCAACCCAGTAAATGTCTAAATATAACAATAAATTATCCTTTCGGGCTCAATAGGAATGACGCTGTGTTTGTGTTAGGGAATCGAATAAACTTTATTATTAAATGTTTTGATTTAAATTAAAAAGTTAGGCACCCGTTTTGTTAATACCAGCATCTGTAGCGTGTCCACTGCACTAGAAATAGTTTTTAAGTTAAGCTAAGCTTGCTTTTTGGTAATTTAATGAAAAGACTAAGTGCCAATTTCACGAATGATACTGAATGCGATTAGTACATCAAAACTATGTTCAAGAGCTGTCAGTGTCAATATTCCACAATAATTATGATGCTTACAACAACTTTTGAACGCGGTTTTTTAAATTTACTGATCGCGTTCAGTTTTATTGGTGAAATCTGCCCAAGAAAAATAGAAGCTTGCAGAAATATTTCTACGGCGTGATGTTAAAAATGAGGAAAAAAAATGTGTAAAGTTTTTCTTTGTAGAGATAGATGTCATGCTACGCGTGAGTAGGTACACAAATGGTTAAAAAACCCTTTATAAGAAACTAGAAACATTCAGTTCTGTTCATCAACTCTGCTAAGGTAGCTTTGCAATTTAGCTGAGAAAATTTCCCAAAAGATAAAAGTTCTACCTATTAATCAGTATTATCAATTTGACTACAAGAATATACCTCTTTGGAGAAAGTTTCATGTGCTTATCTTATCCAAAAACTTGATATTTTGATCACACGCTCCAGACTGCACGCACTTGTGAGTAATATGAAAACTTTGTAGAATAAGTTATATTAAACTCACATCACTTTAATATCACTCATTCTACAAAGTGTCACTTGAGTGTCACGTGTCAAAGTGTACTTACTAACTTAAAACTAATAAGACACGTGCCTTATTAGTTCTAAGTATCTGATGAAAATTGGCATCTTACTTTTTGCTTAAAATAATAAAGATTTAGGCCCTGTCCTAACCAAAAGCGATTGTCGCGCGAGTACTCGATCGTCGCTCTCTTTTATATGAATATGACATAGCCGCGCGGTCAATCAAGTCGCGTTTGTACCTCATAATTTATACAGATGATCACGTCGATAGCGTACTCGTAGAACGGTCATTTTCGGTAAGGGTTCCACCAAACAGACTTCATGCTTCAATTCCTAGTAGGTTTCCTCCAGACCGAATTACGACCATGGCAGCCAATCTCAACAGAGACTAGCCATCTACGCGGGAGATATTATAGCGCAAAAGTGTGTGCGCAGACACAGGTGCACTCACTCTTCCCTCAGGTAGTAGGAAGTGTCGAATAATCATCACAGCGGCGGGCTTTATCTTTATATATTGTCAAATCGCACAGTCGACGCGATGTTATGTAGTAAAACTGTGTGAAGTAGCCCTTAACCCTTCGTATGCTTAAACGTGGATCCACGCGAAACGCAATGGATTTTTAATTGTGTCTGTAATTATTGCATTCAACCGGTTAAAGTAAACAGTGTCTACCAGATAAATAATTTACGGTAATTAAAATCAGGTAGTTAACTAAGCAAAAAAAAAAAAATTGCTTTGTAAACACAGCTTTTTTTTAATGAACAACACTAGTAAAAAATACAAATAAAACTATTTTCTCTTTATACATAGTTAACGAAGCCTATGTTGTAAGCAAAACAAATTGTGTTTACTCGCGGATACCAGTAACTTCACACGAATAGAATTTGTACACTAAAACAGAAAAATCTAACTAGTCGGTTTCGGTTTGATCAATTCAGTCAATCGCAGTTCACTGCTGGACATAGGCCTCTCCCAGGCTGCGCCACAGCAGTCTGTCCTCCGCCTGCAACATCCAGTCTGTCCTCCGCCTTCAACATCCAGTCTGTCCTCCGCCTTCAACATCCAGTCTGTCCCAGCCACATTTTTAAGGTTGTCGGTCCATCTAGCTGGGAGGCGTTCCAAATTACGCTTGCCTATACGCGGTCACCACTCCAGGGCTTGTCTGCTCGACCAGCTATCGGACCTTCGACAAAAATGGCCAGCCAACTGTCACTTTAGCATGCTTACTCTGCGAGCTGTTCTTTTTCCGGTTATAGCCGAAGTATCCAGTAAGATAGCCTAGCTAGATGAAATGTTTTGAGTGTACAAATTCTATTTGGGGGGTGAACATCGGTAGCTTAAACAAGTGTATCATTACAATGTATTTTTTTACGGATGGTTAAAAAATGGGCACGAAAACCCCGACTTTAAATGTGCTGTGGCCAGCCATAGTGTCAGGGTCAGCCAACCTTTTTTTACCCATGAAGATTTCTGCACGAAAAAAACAACATGGTGTGACGCGGCAAGTGAAGTAGGAACTATCTCGTTGGCGCGTAAAATAAACAAAAACAGCTGTACTCCGCGTCCTAACCTAAGATATACGCGCGGGAATATTGTGATCGTCGCGTTGTTACTCGGAAAAACGGAAGGCGCTTTTTGTCGACATGACCACGTGTACGGGATCGCCGAACAAAATTAACGCGACAATTGAACCCTCGCGATGACCGCGTTGATTAGCTTCCTAATCGGCGGCCCTAAGGGTTCAGAGATGTCGCTATGAGAAAGGCGGAAAACTGCTGTAGAAGAGACGGGATATGCGAAGATATGTATGCTTTGTTCGGCAGATAGCCTGGCTTAGTCAAATAAAAAAAGAGAATGACTGAAAACTGTATTATTTTACCTATTCACGTCAATAAAGAGGCTACTCTTTAAACAAATCGTAAGTAAATTTAAAACTACATAATACCCGCTGCAGGGCAAAGGCCTATTCTAATACAGAGAAGGCATGAGCGTATAGAAGCATCACTCAAGGCGGATTGGCAGATTCAGACTTATATTAGTTTTGAGTTCAGGGGCCCGTGGCTAAATAATAACAGCCGCACAGGTCGGTCGATCAGGATAAGCTACGCTTGCCGCGGTCGGTCTGTGGATGGGTGACCATCTTCACATACCGAGATCCCTCCGTGCCTCGGAAAGCAGGTTAGGCCGCAGATCCCGGCTGTCATTCGTGGATCTTTGACAGTCGTTACGGGTAGTCAGAAGCCCGAAAGTCTGACAACCAGTCTTACCAAGGGGTATCGTATTACCCAGTAACTGGGTTGTGGAGGTCAGATAGGTAGTCGCTCCATGTAAAATACTGGTATTCAGCTGCATCCGGTTAGACTGGAAGCTGACCCCAACATAGTTGGGAAAAGGCTAGACAGATGATTAATTTTAAGTACAGGTCTCCTCACGAAGTTTTCCTTTACAGATGTCAGTGATATTCAAGACAAATTAACAAGATACGATTAAAACTTAACAAAAATGTTTAAAGTCAAGAAAAACTTTCAACCATCTTAGAAATGTTCCATCTGTAAATAATATAATACAATATTGTGTCTTGTGCTGCCATCTGGTGGGCCTTGGCGAGTTCACAAGCTTACAGCACTAGTTGGAAGCCGCCCAAATTAAATTAGATACCCTTGGATGCTACAGTAACAAGTTCTTACAGAATGGATGAAGTTTATGGAACAGAAACATGGTGTTTTCGTCTTTTAGCTGGAGTGAAAATTTTTACAAACCTTTTTTTCGTCTATTTTAAAACTATCGGCTGCGGACGTAAAATTTTTTGTCTAACCCGACTGTTGATCCTTTTTTTTTTATATTGTTTAGATCTTAGTTCACCTAACGCGTTTTGTGTCTGTGATCACGCTCGTTCTATCATAGATCTCATCCATCGCATTCCACCAGGCGTCATCGAGGCAAAGAGCAGGCCAAGTTAGCAATAACATAAAGTAAAAAAAAATACTTATCAATAATGATTGGCTGATCGGCAATATTATATTAATATAAAAAACTTTCAGTAAAGTTAAGTATGCACTAGATGCGATTTTTTAAATCGCATGTTCATGCGAAATAAAATGCGAAAGCTAATATTATTTTTCGAGCGATTATTTACCGCATTGTGCGGGCTCTAGAATATTGGTGCACAGATTGGCGATTATTTTCCGCAACGATTAAATTTCGTGGTGCGCGCTTACCCTAAATCAAGATTTTTGAAGTGAAAACTTCTTTAGCGGCGTTGTACACTTTTTTTGTAATGGGTAAAAAATGTTAAACTCGCGTCACGACACGTGACCCTGATCGAAAATTCGTAAGACGGATGGAGAGTAGACAGCCGGCGCGGCGTAGGAGTATCCCCCTCTCTTTCTACGGCGCGGCGAAAATGTATAACCGGCACCGCTTCGGATGTGTTCGGCTGTCCTCGAGATGTACTCGGTTTTAATGTATATCCGATATGTCAGTGAATGATGGCAAAGTATTCTGTTTTTGTTTTGTTTTCACTTCTGTCGGCACTCCCGGAGTGCCAATGTTTTTTTTTTGTACTATAGGTACAGTACACCTTTGCCTAACCAATACCAATACAGGAGTAATTTTATACCTATTATGTTTTTCAATAATTTCTACCTACTTGAAATCTTTATCCCAATTTATTCGGACAAAAAAACACTGCACTGAGCCCAAATAAATTGGGATAAAGACTTTTACCCCTCATTTAGCAGGGAGCTCTAAAATCAAATTGTTCAAAAGTTCAGCAGCTACTCTAAAATTAATCTGTATAAAAGGCAACACAGCGATTCAAAACTGCCTTGACTCGAATGCAAAATGGCGGCCTCAAAGGAACGATTCGCATTTTTTTCTTACTCCTCGCTAATTGTCAACGAACAAAAGAACTAATTGTTCTCGAGGGAAGACAGATGAAAACTGTTTTGAACTCAGTTCAGATCTTTGTGTCAATGAGTAAAATGCATTATTCGAAAGTGCTAGGACAGAATTGCATTGCATTGTTTATTACTGAGTGACTTTATAGACATAAATTATTTTATGAATAGACGATATTATGACATATAAATATACCATACAATTGCCATACTAGAAACTTGTAGTGTGTGACTTTTTTGCAAAAAAATAAGCTCCAAGCTTTATCCACTTTTACTTTAGGTAAATAACAATTTTATAACTTTTTATTTTTTTATAATTTTTATTTTATTTTATGGCTTTAATATTATAAATGTTGCAACGCCAACGTCCGTCCGTCTCGGAGGTGGGCACTATGCCTGCAACACAGTTTTCTTTAAACTAATGTATCTGTAACGAACTATAAAATTTGTGTAAGTACCTGTTTTTTGTTCTAATAAAATATTTAATTTGATTTGGTTTTTGAATAGATATTTTTGGTAAAAAGAAAAACAATAAAAAGTTAGATCAACTACGTACGTAAATCACAAAAAGTATACCCAAGTTTTAGTACCTACATCTTCAAGGCAATGACGTTTTTCATTGTTTTTCATATTATTTGTATTTATTCAGGATTGGGCTAAGCATCGTCTGTCAGTAGCATATGATTATTTTATCATTTGGTAGTTGGTCTTTTCCCACCAACTTTTTTCCAACACGAAATTTTAAATCCGCTTTCAAGCACTTGCTAAATATGTTAGTAAGACTTTTAATTAGCTTTAATATCTTTTTTGTAGTCCATTAGACAGCGAATAAAAATGCGAAAAACAAATTGAAAGTGTTGAATTCAGCAGTTTTTGTAGAACCCGCATTTTGGATCAAAGGAATATTTCAGTGACAAAATACGAGAGACGCACGACATAGTTTTTAAATCTGTGCAAATTTTAAGTGAAAAAAGGAGTGTTAAAATGACACAGTTTTAGAGTATACCGTACCGTTTTTTTTTTAATTTACTATTTCCTAGGTGTGTAGTAATTTTAGCGTAAAAAAATGACTACTTTAAACACCCATAACTGTTTTTGTTTTTTATTTTAAGGAAACAACCTTTTTGTCTATGCATAAAAATGCATAATGTTAAAACTATCACAATATTACCCACAGTTTTAATGCATTGAAAATGTGAAAACGTCAATACTGTTATCTGCTACACAAGGGCAGCTGGCGTAGCGGTGATATCGACGCCGCGCCGGCGCCGTAGCATTGAAGTAATCCTACCTGGCAATATTATATTAATTGGTTTATGTCGAACATATATTCAAAAAGCCTATATTGAACATTGCCCCTTAATGGGCAGTTTGAAAAACCGGCCAAGTGCGAGTCGGACTTCCACACGAAGGGTTCCGTACCACCGTACAATATTTAACACTACATATATAAAAAAATCACGTTTGTTGTATGGGAGCCCCCCTTAATTTATTTTATTTTAATTGAATTACTTATTTTTAAAGTGAATATACAACTAAGTACCTATTCTGAAAATATTTCGAGTGCCTAACTGTTACCATTATTGATATCGAGCAAAAAAGGGCAAAAAAATCGCTTTTGTTGTATGGGAGCCCCCCTTAAATATATATTTTATTTTGTTTTTGGTATTTGTTGCTATAGCGGCAACAAAAATACATAATTTATGAAAATTTTAACTGTCTAGCTATTGCGGTTCTTGAGATACAGCCTGGTGACAGACAGACGGATGGACAGACAGCGAAGTCTTAGTAATAGGGTCCCGTTTTTACCCTTTGGGTACGGAACCCTAAAAAGAAACTCGAAATTCGTGTGATAAAATTCTGTTTTTGCAGCAAATAAAAGTGAGTTTAAATATGTTTTTACAGTACGTACCTTCAGGAAGAAAATAAAAAAGGTAGGTTGTTTATTCTACATAGTACTTTACCGCTATTATTCAGCTTTTCAGAAATTCAGACTTGAATATTTTTCTATAACATTACTACAGGATGAATAATGCCATCCGAAATTCAAACGAAATTAACATAAAAAATCAAAGAAAGTAGAAACTAAACATAAATCACAAGCACATTTGAAGTACTTTTGGAATACCTAGTGAATACCTGACTTTATTAAATAATCTGTTTATATCTGTTATACAGGATTTTAGCGAATTCTGTTTCCTAAGAATGGTCCAAGCTAGGACATGAGCACGATTGTGGAATAAATAGTTTAAAAGTATAATTATTTTTTATTCAGGAGTCTGAAAATTGGCTATCGAAGGATTCGCCGATGACCTTTGAGAATTTTGTGAGAAAGTCGAAAGGAAATGACAAAATTCGAGTCGCAATCTCTTCTCAGCGACAAACAATGTCAAAAACTTTTCAAAAATGTAGGGAACGTAGAGGTTTTTTTGACAGTTTGAGACAGATTGCAATGCAAACGTTCATAAAAATACTGAAATTACAAGGACAAGAATGACTTGGCACAATTCACAATTCTTTATTGCTTTATTCCATAATATTGGTAAAACAGTAGGTAGACTTAAAATTAATGAAACAATAATATGGACCCTGTCGGGCACACATAGTAGGAGCGAGGAGGAAGAGCGCTTACCTATTTGTGTTTATATTGGTAATCATATTTTTATTTTATTCCTACTTTTTCTTATTGTTCTAATATTTAATTTATTGAAGTATTTTAATAATATTAGCAACTTTTTAATACATCTATCAACACATCATTATCATCATTCTCCTATACTTATCTCAATTTATTTGGGGTCGCCGCAACATGATATTTTCTTCCATACTTCTCTATTACTCGTTATCTCGGTTTCACCCCCTTTCTAGGCATATTATCATCTTTCACACTATCCATTCATCGTTTCTTACATACATAACGTGGAGAGGGCGCCCTAAAAGGACATAATATACTGACCATAAGGTGAAATTCTTCAGAAAGGTTATGTGCGTAGCGTAGTACTCGCGCCCGGCCAGATGTATGTGTTGGTAATTGATAATGTTCTCTGTAAACGCAATCCAATGTTCGCTTCGCTGACTTCGTAAACGTGTTCGATGTAATTACGACAGCTGTCTGTCATCTGTCAATTATTTTTGCTTTCTGTATGGCAAGCTCAAGGTGTTCGTGTGCCTCTGATGAATAGTACTTTTCTTTTTTGCCCATAATCCATCCGTATGAACTTATAGAAAAAGGAGTATGATAGTATAACAGGTGGCATTCTATAGTTTCTGCCTCCCCCCATGCGAAGAAGGCGTGAGTTTATGCATGTAATGTGTACAACCATTAATCCCAAGCTTTATACCTCGCTTAGAACCCAATTAAAACGTCATTTCCCGTTCAAACACCGCGCTATTGACATATACTAACAATCAACGGGATAGGCCGCCGGGCGAGCCAATACGTACAATAACGGCACGTAACACGATGCTCAGTAATGAGGTGCATGGCACTTAATGAATCTCATTAGTGACAATATTTGGGACACTGGCAGACTGATGAATTATGCTGATAGGGAATTTTAAAGTGTGGGGCTGTGATTTTAACTTTAAGATCATTAGTATTTCCTTTATTTCAATAAATACATATCTATACATATAATAAAATCGTAGGAAAGTCAAAACTGTACATTGAATATTTTTTTAAAAGAATACTTGGGGCGTGATCTACAATCGATTTCGAAGCCGAAAATATAATTTTTAGAATTTTTGTCTGTTTGTCTGATTGTCTGTATGTATGTCCGGGCTAATCTCAAAAAGTGCTGCATGGATTTACATCAAATTTTGCATGAGTATTACTAAGAGGTCGGGTCAACATATAGGCTACATATTATCACGCTATCACCTACGGGGGAGGAGCTGTGAAACTTTATTTTTCTTACGCATTCTGTGACAGCGTGTAATCTAACGACGCATATTTAAATGTTGTTTTTGAGTAAGCCATGCTATTATCTAGCTTTACACTATAAAAACTACGCCATTTAAGTAACTTGGGCAGAGAAACATAGTTTAATGAATGTTAGTAGTACAAAGAAAATTTAGAAGCAGCGCCATCTATGAGATTTCATAAAAATCAAATCAAGTTAAATGTTAACAATTTTTGGAAATTAATAATTTAAATTTGATCATGTTGGCGAGGTTAGTAGTTAGTTATTCTTAAAATTCATAGATGGTAATGTACATTTTCTTCATAAAAGTTGTATCGTATAGTTCATTTTGACAAATTCAAGGTCCAACAAAACCCTCAAAATCTTGAGCAGAGTTGAGGAAGACAATTTAAAAAAAAATGCGGTGTTAAGTATTACAAAAAAGTTATGTTCATTGATGATGATCATTTCTTCATCAATTTCATGTTGTTAGTACAAAATAAACATTGACTGTTAATACTTTTGTTCGGTATTTATCTGTGTGATTATTGCTTGGTAATTAATATATTGTATTATTGAGTTTTGAGTATGAATGTCGATGGCTATAAGCGTAGGGGAAGACCAAAAAAACGATGGATGGAATGTGTGAATGATGATATGATTAGAAAGGGGGTGACTACCGAGATGACGTCTAATAGAGAAGTATGGAAGAAAAAGATATGTTGCGCCGACCCCAAATAAATTGGGATAAGGGCAGGAGAATGATGAATTAATATATTGTCATGTCGTATACCTAATTATAAACTTAAATGTGATGTAAAACGTCACCTTCTCGACGGTGACCAAAATTGGGATGACACCCTCACGGAGGCGAGCGTCGGTGACAGTTCCAGCCGCATGCGTCATCTGTTTGCCGTCATCTTGGTGTTTTGCGGAGTCGCGAACCCGGTAGCTTTGTGGGAGAAGTATCGCCATCATCTGTCTGAAGATTTTCTACGAGCTTTGAGGCATGCTACTGGAGACGAAGTCGAAGTAACTGATGAACGCGTGCTGAACACCTGTCTCAGTTCACTTCAAGATGTGGTCATTTCTATCGGCGGCAATCCACTGATCGATTATGGGTTACCAGCTCCCCAATCATCACCGCATCAAGACCGTGGAAATCGGGAGTATAACGCTGAGACAAATTATGATCCGGGCGAAATGACCACCATACGAAATGACCATGTCGCTTTGTTCTCTTCAGAGCAAAAACAAATTTATGACACCGTCCTTGAAAGCGTTGGGCAAAACCAGGGTAAAATGTTTTTCTCGGATGCTCCTGGTGGAACAGGAAAAACATTTGTTACCACTGGCATACCTGCAGAGGTCAGGAGGCAAGGCTATTGCTGTAGCGTCGTCGGGAATCGCTGCCACACTGCTTCCGAGTGGCAAGACAGCACATGCCATGTTTAAAATTCCCATCGATTTAGAGAGCGCCGAAACGCCTGTTTGTGGTGTGTCACGTAACAGCGATAAGGGACACGTGCTCAAGGATTGCTCTCTGATCGTATGGGATAAGTGTGCGATGGCCAATAGGAAGGCAGTTGTGGCCGTGGACAGAACCCTGCAGGACATCCGCAGGAACGAACATTTGATGGGTGGTGTCACAGTTCTGTTCAGTAGCGATTTCCGGCAAAAGCTTCCCGTGGTGACGCGGGAATCGAGGGCTGACGAGGTGAATGCTTTGTTGAAACGATCTACGTTGTGGTCACGATTTCGTACGCTGCGCTTGACTTTTAATATGAGAGCTCGACTCGGCGGCAATGCACGTGCTCAAGAATTCTCCGATGTCCTTCTAAGTCTTGGCGAAGGCACTCTACCAGAAGAGAGAGGTGGACAGGTGATGCTTCCAGAGTCTCTCGGTAGAGTGGTATCCAGCTTAGAAGAACTCATTCGCTGTGTGTACATCAGTCGTATACCGCACCAGCAGAATTCTTGGGTGTGTGAGCGGGTCATTTTGACGCTCAAAAATGATCAGGCTGCAGCAATTAACGAATGCATTCTCTCGGAAATTGAGGGGAATGAAGTGGTCTACACCTCGATAAACACTGTTGTCGAGCAAGATGACGCCACACATTATCCCGTGGGATTTCTGAACTCCCTGTCAGCAAGTTGACTTCCAGCGCATGCCATCAAGCAGAAGGTCCGCCCAATTATGCTTCTTCCTCCGAAGTTTTGTAACGGGACCCGCCTTAAAGTCATCTCGCTTCACAGACACACCATTGAGGCGGAAATTCTTACGGGTTGTGGCACGGGCGAGGCAGTATTTATACCACGCATTCCCCTCATACCTCATAACTTCCCGTTCCAGTTCAAGCGCGTACAGTTCCCCGTGAGTGTTTGCTTCGCGATGACCATCAATAAGTCGCAGGGGCAGACACTGAGGGCAGCGGGTGTCGACCTCAGGACGATTTGCTTCTCACACGGGCAACTGTACGTCGCTTGCTCCCGCGTCACCAGTCCTGACTCTCTTTACATTTTGGCTCCTGGCAGCATAACTACCAACGTAGTTTATAGGAAAGTGTTGTAAGGTATGATACCTTTGTACATATTTTTACTCTTTTGTGTCCTGGAATGTATTCCTGCAATATTTTCTCTATTTCCTTCAGTCACATTTTATGACTGAACTCAGCAGGGTTCCCATATAACTCTCTTCACTTGCAAAAAAAACTTATATTTTAATGCTATTTTAAAAGTTGGTTACTTATAATGCTTTAGCGACACTGGCATCTTAGGTATTTTTGGTGCTGTAGAGCCTTTACGCAGACGACGTCGCGGGCAGCAGCTAGTAAATTATATTTTTGAATATTAGAATATAAAAACATTTAAAAATATAAAAAATAGTAGCCCACCGGCATCGGGATCAGGGTCCAAGCTATCGGCAGTAAGGGCTCCAGAGAGAGGAACCTCCTGACAATGCGAGCCGTGTCCAGAAGTAGGTACTGCTTTCTGAATCAAGCCATGATTCAGCTGCCCAACGAGAGCCTCAGTGTTGGTCGAGGCTCTTGGCTATTAACCCATTAGCTGTCACGACTATCGGCACAATGATTGTCAACATCCCACATGTCGACAACCTCGCGAGCCAAGTCAAGATTCTTGATTTGTTTGTAAGACGAAGAAGATCATTAGGTATTAACGTTGACGGATTAGAATGATCGACAAGATCGTAGCATGTGGCGTTCTCTGGTTTCTGCCTACCATCATGGATTAAGAGCATGAGTTTCTGCATGTATTAAGAGTGGATACTTTGCTGTGAGTATCTAATTCGCATAACATAACATCACGCCTGCATTCCTCTAAGACTTAACCAGAGGTAATAAGGGCAAGCCTATAGCCATTATCCGGGAACAAATCCAGAATCGGGGCGGTCAGCAGTAGCGCTTGTGACCACGAGACCGAGGTAGCCATAATAGATACCATGGACAAACAACTGAACAATATCTTAATACACCGCTACAAGGAAGTTTTAGCGCTCGAATGACGGTGACAGGGGTTCGAACGCTGTTGGTTAGTGGATCAGACAGAAATTAAAACATAATAATAACGAGCAGGGGATCTGGAGACTAATTCTCGTAATTTAAAACGTTCAATATCTAGTCACAGTCTCATCTCAGCGACAAACAAATGTCAAAAGCTTGTCAAAATGTGGGGAAATTAGAGGATTTTTTGACAGATTGAGACTGTGAACGTTCTTAAAATTACGAGAATTGCCCCTCAGATCAGGGGGAATCCGACCGGAATAAATCAACATTTGTGCAATAGTTTTGAGAAATTGCACTCGACATGTATAAAAAAAACAAGATGGCGGCGTTAGTTCCTATTTTGTCCACGCGCCAAAATAACCTAGTAGCGCTGTAATCCTAGCCTGTTCACGAGGCATATTTGACGTCCTATTAAACAGTGAAGGACCTAGAATACTTACATCGTTGAGCTCCATAAGTTCTGAGTCGAGCTGATGATTACTGACAAATGCGTGCACTGACTTGACAGGTCCACTCAATCTAAGTGGTTCTTTCCTCAAAAGACCATATCAGACACCAATCTACATGGTCTTTACATGATCTGAACAAGATTATGTCTGGACTTTAAAAGAGACTGACCTCTAAGTTTATTTTGACCTTTCTTCTCAGAACAGCCAGATAGCAAACGCCGCCCTCATCTAGTTTTAAAAATATGATTGACGTGTAAAAGCGTTTGTACAAACCTACTTACAGAAATAAAATCATTTATAGAATAGATCATCTTCGTGTTTGTAGCATTAGATAATTAGATTTAATTTATGAACTATTCGCTAATTAGCAAATTCCCACTGGGCGTGTAAAGTCGGCGTAGCATGAAGCCCTATATTTGGCAATCACGCAATCAGCCGAATTACGATTGACGCTTAGCTTAGTGTAGTTTCTAGCTAATACATTTAATTAACGTAAGTGTTCTAATCAATGCTGCGTGGCACGTGGATTGATAAATAGACAATTTAATTTCATCACGTTTATTATTTATTTTCTATTTTCTAAAATAGCATCTTGGAGAACACCCGTAAATAATTAACTGTAGCGCAGGGGTCATTTACCGGAGTCACCGATCATATCACCTATCTTGGAAGGCGCTGGTGTCTGTGATACAATGATTTTCATTCATTAGTACAGGCACCAACGATACACTTTTTTCTGTAATGCTCATTTTTAGTTGAAAAATTGTTTTTGTGAACCTCAATGTGTTTTTTCTGAAATAAAAATGTATTATTATTATTATTTTTTAGAGATTTTTTTTTCCTCGGCCTAGCCGGATAGCTGATGGCACGGGCCTAAGCCATATTATTATATCATCGCATCAATGAAATTAAAATTGTGTTGGATCATTTAGCTCCCTTCAAAATGGTTGACCTGAATGGTGCTAATACATGCGTCATGTTCGTGAACGGGCGCCGTCAGTAGGGACTGGTCATCTCTTTACTCATCATCATCATCTGCCTAGCCTTTTCCCAACTATGTTGGGGTCGGCTTCCAGTCTGACCGGATGCAGCTGAGTACCAGTATTTTACATGGAGCGACTGCCTATCTGGTCATCTCTTTACTGCCATGGCTTATTTTAATTTAATATAATATTTGAATTGCTTTTTTTTTCATCTTTTCATTACAGATGCTTTTAACGGTCTGCATCGTTCTCACATGCATAATTTTTAACATGAATGATGTAACAAAGACTTTGTAATCATATTATTTTGATTTAAAAGAGTGTCCATGGAGTTTCTTGCCCGTTCTTCTCCATAGGTACCTACGCTTTGGAATCGGCAACTAGCTTCATTATCCTGACTGACCGACCGCTTGACAATTAAAAACTGCCTGTAACTGGTTTAATTGAAATAAATGCTTTGAGTTTGATTTTGAAAATGATTAACGTGCAATAAAGTTGGCGAATTGAAAGTAAAGAGGGAGCCCTATGTGGCGAGTGGCGCTAATTACGAATCATTTTATGTTCTTATAGTTTTTTTATGATTACTGGCCATGCACTAGGCCCACCCATGTGTATTTTTCCACTTCAGCTGCAAATTTAAACGGAGAAGAAAGACTACGAAAAAAAAACTAAAATTTTGCACTTGTACCACACCAAATGTAGACTTAAAATAGTAAAATTACGAAAGAAAATGCAAGGTAGAAGTGCCGGAGTTTTAGCGTTCTACAAACTGAGTTCACTGATGAAGTATTAAATGAATTCCGTCGGATCTGGGCTGCATCAACTTCTTTTGAAACATTATTTAATTTAATGTGAAACATCTTTAGGTTGCGTTCGCACTATCGGCCTAGGTCTTTATTTGGAACTGCTCCGTTGGTCTAGTGGTCGTAAATGCTACTGCTGAACATGAAGTCCTGGGTTCAAGTCCCGGGTTGGCCAAGGTGTTGTTGGTTTTTTCCATCTGCAACTTCTCAGTAGCAGTCCCGATTCTGGATTTGTGCCCGGTTGATGGCAATAGGCTCGCTGCCTGTTACATAGGACTTAAACATACCAGGTGAAATGTGGGTGTACTATAGGTACACCTCTACCTACCCTTCAGGGAATACAGGCTTGATATAATGTTATGTTATATTTTAAAATATGAAAGCTGAGAAGGTCATCCCTCTAACGACTTCGCAACTGCAGTATATGTTGTATTCACCAACAGATTTAAACAAATGCAACTGAATATCAATAATTGACACTAGCTTCTGCCCGCGACTACATCTGCGTTGCAAAGAAATATAATATATATTCTATGGCACTACGCAATAGTGTAGTTTTCTATCAGTGGTAGCCCAGTGGTAACGGCCCCGACTTATGAGTTGAAGGTTGTGGGTTCGAACCCAGGCAGGCGCTTTACTTTATGTAAATAATTTCATTACAACTGCTCTCAAAACGGTGAAGGAAACCATCGTGAGGAAACCAAAAATTCTAGGACATCTACCAAACTGCACTGGTCCCGCTTGGTAGATTATAGCACATTTCCTCTCATAGAGAGGAGGCCTGAGTCGCAGCAGTGGGGACATTATAGGCTGATTATGCTTATAGAGGTATGAGGAATAGGGTGTAAAGTTCACTCATACTCTATAGAAAATAGAGGATCCTCCGACCAGACGGGTGTTGTGTCTGGCGGGCAACTGCCCGATGATTCATGTCGGGCCGTTGTATCTATGCTAGTTGCGCGATAAACTCTGCTTGCGAGATTCAGGATTTTACGTGATGTCAGCATGACGCGTTGTTCGCATGTGGCGTTATAGATACCGCTACATGCTTATGCTATCAGTGAAATATTTTTTGTAACCATATCAGTACTTCCAGAAATCACCTTTTACTAACAAACAAACAATTTTACCTTTTTGAAAAATTAGTGTAGATAGAGCAACTGTCATTTGAAGTCCCAACACAGTTTACTGGGCACCAATGAGATAAAATTAGACCAATAAATCAAACTTTTGGGCTTTTAAATTGCCAGTAACAATTTATGAGAGCAGGTATTCTTATGACAACTTCGGACTTCGGCTTGACTTTCGGGATCGTCGATATAATGTGCTCTATGAGGCACAGATGGTCGAAAGGTTAGTTAAGCACGGAATAAGATTTCACAATTTTCGTATCCGACAGTGCATGCACGGCTTTACAAGGTTCTGAGTCTACAAAGTATTACGGATCGAAAACTTGAGAACTCTCGCGTTTTCGACCACTGTTTAATGTTTATCTTTATACCTACCAGTGTTTATTATGTTTGTTTGAAATTATGGGGACAGTTTGAGTTTGTTAGTTTCATTTTAAGCCCCTGTTGACTGAGTTTTGCACGTACAATCGAATTACTGTGATTCAAATAAAATCTGTTTTGTATTTACATTGCGTTTTCAATTGTCATTTTTTCAGATTGCAATTTAATTTATGTAAACACTAGCAGGACCCCGCGGTTTCACCCGCATAAGTTTCGAGTCCGTGGGAATACCGGGATAAAAAGTATCCTATGCCTTTTTCGGGAATCAAACTATCTTTATACTAAATTTCATCTAAATCGGTTCAGCGGTTTAAGCGTGAAGAGGTAACAGACAGACTAACACACTTTCGCATTTATAATTAAGTATGGAGTATGGATTGCGATTTTTCAAATTCACAGTAAGGTTCAAAAGTTAATTAAATCCCAAGTTCAAGTGTGGCCAGTTCATTGGATAAAAATAAAACTTTTTTTAATTTTATGAACAAGAGATGGTTATTGTTTAAATTCATTATCTTTTTCTTAGCAAGACTAAAGTCTCTAAATCGTATTAGCTTAGAACTTAACTACTAGCTTATTATTATCAGCACCTTCTATTTTTCACTGCCAAATTAGTTAAATTATTCGCATGTTTAGATTCATGAGATTTAACTGCAGATTCACATCATCATCCACCTGCGCTTATCCCAATTTATTTGGGGTCGGTGCAACATGTCTTTTTCTTCCATACTTCTCTATTAGACGTCATCTCGGTAGTCACCCCCTTTCTAACCATATCATCATTCACACATTCCATCCATCGTTTCTTTGGTCTTCCCCTACTCTTATAGCTATCGACATCCATACTCAAAACTCTCCTCACGACATTTTTCTCATTTCTCTGTAACACATGCCCATACCATGACAACCGATTTCCACACAACTTTTCAGTTACCGGTGCCACTTTCAAACTTCCTCTTATGTACTCATTTAATATTCTATCCATTCGTGTAACATCACACATCCCTCTTAGCATTCATATAAAAAGTTTTTAATTTTTTTTTACGTTTTAGTTGTACCTACCCCACAAAAATTCTTATAATACTATACTTGCTATGTAAACATCAGTGACAGGAAGTTATTCAAACATCATCAATATAATCTGAAGGTAATCCAAAAATTACCCCTAAGTAACGTCAAATGTGTATGAAAGTATATTATAGTACCTATACTTACAACATACTACACACACACATATTATACTTATAACATTTTTTTTTAGTTTTAATCTCTCTGTCTGTTTATTCTTTTATTTTAGATAAATAATCAGGGTACCGCACAAAAAAATTAAAACCCTTCCAGTTTCCCGACATGCACGGGAACGAAACTGTGGACACAGCTAGTGTGTAATATATTTAGTGGCTACACATGGATGCCGTAATAGCCAAAATCAATCTGCCTAGCTTTTCCCAACTATGTCGAAGGTAACTGAATGCAGCTGAATTATACGTGACCAGTATTTTACATGGAGCGACTGCCTATTTATTTAAATATTTATATATACTTTATTGTACACCACAAAAATACATAACAAAAAAAAATAACGGTCACTAAAAATATACAATGGGCAGCCTTATCGCTTTCTGCCTATCTGACCTTCCTAACCTAGTTATTGGGTTACTGTTACCATAATAGAACATAGACAGTGAAATAAATTCCTGTCGACGTATACATTTTTTTGAGGTTATACAGTATACATACATCTGTATAAATCAATTCCTCGCCTTACTGAAAAAACAACATTATTCCATTATCTGGACGAACCATATTACAATAACATTTTCTTATCTCTGTCTTGCAATATAAATTGATTTCAGTCAAGCGTCTGTTTTCTCCAAAACTTTCCGGATTGCTTTTCTTTCAAACTACCCTCTGCATGTTCGGGAGCTGCAGATTCTATAAATTATATTAATGCTTCAGCTCACTGAGTTATATTCACTTGTAAGTAACTATCTTTGTTTGGATAAAAGATATTTATTTCTACGAACTAAATTGGTTCAAAAAAACACTTTTACTCATCAAAATTAAATTATGTTTTAAAATTAGACGAGTTTGGTGTATCCTGACTGTCATACTCTGAGAAGAAAGGCCGAAACAAACTTACAGGTCAGTTTCTCTTAAAGTCCAGACATAATCTTGGTCAGGCTGTATAAGGACCATGCAGGTTAACGGCTGACGGCGGTCTTTTGAGGAAAGAACCATGCAGATTTGAGTGGATCTGTCCAGTCAACACACGCATTTCTCAGTAATCGTGTAGCTCAACAGAACATAAAGAGCTCAACGACGCGGCGAACAATACCAAAGAAAAGGCATTTGGTTAGGCCGCATAAAGTACTTAAACTGCCAGATTATCATTACAACTAACTGAGAATAAAAAGGTAACGATTTTACTGTTGCCTATGATTTGGGGCTTAAACATAACTGGCGCAATGTGGATATACTATGAGTACACCTCTGCCTGACCCTCGGGGATTACAAGCTTGATGTTTTGCAAAAATGTGTCAATATTTGAGACCATATTTTTAACTTATAACCCAGCAACTGACAGGTCTTCACTGTCCTCACATACCTACGAGTATTAACGGTGCCATTTGAAAACATTGCAAAAGCCTATTATTAAAAAAAAAGTAACCATGGAGTTTTTTTCCGGCTCTTCTCCAAAAAAAACGACCGATTGGAACCCTGCACCTAGTTTCTAACGTTTCATAAATGCCCATATAGGTTTATGTAAAATAAAATATTTTGAATTTGAATTTGACTTTACATAAAACTTTTCCAATTAAAAGTGTTCCTTTGCTAAAGGTCAATCGACTAATTATAACGCATCGACAGTAAAAGCATTATTACAATGATGATGAAACCGCAGGCTGGAAGGCTAACTAATCAACTACGTGTAGTTTTGTAAATAAACTAGCCTTAGTACTAAAGTTAAACAAAGTAAGCTCATTGAATAAACACGAGGCCGCCTCATTAAACCGAGCCCGATATGGTGGTTCAAGCGCCTCTAATTAATTTATTCTTCAGTTTAGAGCGCTAGTACTTTGTCCACTTTATTTATGATTAAGCTGCTTTAAGCTTTTTGCTTCGTGTAGTATCGCTGTTTTGTTGATAAACTATTGGTATAAAAATAAATGTGTTTTTTTTAACTGTTACTTTTAATTCTGTTACAATTTCATTGCAGATAGATAAATGCATGCTTGATGGTCGCTGATGATTCAAGTTTGGATGACGATACTATCGTGGACGTCCACGGCATCACGATAATATAATATATATAAAATAATCAGCCTATAATGTTCCCACTGCTGGGACACAGGCATCGTCACGCTGAGAGGGAGTGGGCCGTAAACTACCACGCGTGCCCAGTGCGGGTTGGTAGATGTCATATGTCTTCGAATTATTTGTAACCGATGACTATAACACAGGGAAGTAAATCTAAATATATAAAAGAAGAAATGACTGACTGACATATCAACGCACAGCCCAAACCGCTGTGTCTAGAGATTCCAAATTTGGCACGTACGTTCCTTATGAGGTCTAGGGGTGCACTAAGAAAGGATTTTTCAAAATTCACCCCCTAAGGGGGTGAATGGGGGGGGGTGAAATTTCACGCGGACGAAGTCGCGGGAAGAAGCTAGTGAAATATATGAAGAGGTTTTTAAATTTCCGTGCATGATAATATCGTCATGTTAGAAATTATAAAAGTTATTCACGTTATTCATATGGTTAAAAGTGAAAATGTAAGAATAAGTTCTGGATTATACGAGTGTATATCTACTACAAAATTAAGGAAAATGAGTTTAAAATAAAGCCAAGTTACACAAATTAAATGAAGATATAATATTATAAAGGCGAAAGTTTGTGAGGGTGTGTGTATGTGTGTGAGGGTGTGTTTATATGTTTGTTACTTCTTCACGCTCAAACGGCTGGACCAATTTTAATAAAATTTTGTATAGAGGTAGCTGACACCCTGGATTAACATATAGGCTTCTTTTTATACCGAAATTCCCGCGGGATCGACACTTATGCGGGTGAAACCGCGGGGCGCAGCTAGTTTTAAAATAAAGCCAAGTTACACAAATTAAATGAAGAAATTGCTTCCATTCTTTTAATTTCCTTGAGAGTTATTCAAAGAAGGAGCTTATTGTCAACTAGCACCTATGCCGCACTGCCGCGGTATTATTTCGCATATTATTATGTATGTAAACACGGTTATACAGTACGTGACAGTGTGTAACACTTAGGCATTTACTGTAAGCACTGCTGACACGAGGTACTTTACTCTGGATGTTAGTTTAAATGATATGAATACGCGAAGGAACGGAGTAAACATGTAGGTATTATTATATAGGGTGACTGGTAATTAGTGACCGATACCTAGACACGTGATTGTACTCATGATAACAAACAACTTTTACTATGGGACCAAACCTGAAATCGCGAAAAAAAAATCAGCTGTTCCCTACATTTACGTTCGTATAACTCGTCAAAATGTAGGGAACAGCTGATTTTTTTTCGCGATTTCAGGTTTGGTCCCATAGTAAAAGTTGTTTGTTATCATGAGTACAATCACGTGTTTAAGTATCGGTCATTGTGCTAGTTTTCTTGGACTTTTAGAGCATGAGAAGTGAAAATAAATATTACTACAATATTTACCATTATATAAACAATGTGTCTTTTAATTAATAGTGTTGTAATGTTTCCAGTAATATCTAAGTGTCTAAACCTAATATTGAGATACGACTAGCAAATTTGGTACTTTAGTTCCATTTCTAGAACCTATCAAAATGTAGTACTAGTGAGAACAAAATTTCCCATTAGTTCTACCGATGGAACAGGTAGAACAAGTGGGAAATAGAGACTCCCACTATTTGCAAAATATCCCATTAGTTCTACCGTGGAACTGTTTCCCATTAGTTCTACCGTAGAACTGTTCAGTAGAACTAGTGGGAACAAACCCTCAATAGAGACTCCCAATAGTTCTACTATTTTGTTATACCTGATATCGTAGAACTAGTGGGAAAAAAATTCCCATTAGTTCTACCGTAGAACTGTTCAGTAGAACTGTTCAGTAGAACTAGTGGGAACAAACGACGAAGCCAGTCACCCTATATAACAAAAGTATTGATCTAATAGAAGGGCAATGGAGGCCCGGTAGTACTGGCCCCGACTTACGAGTTGTAGGTCGTGGGTTCGAATCACCACTGCTCTCAAAACATCGTGAGGAAACCGGCATGTCCTGGAACCAAAAATTCGAAGATTTATGGCATCTACTAATCTAGGCTACTGGAATACTGGACCCGCGAGGTAGATTACTCCCTCTCACAGTGAGGAGGCCTGTGTCCCAGCAGAGGGAACATTATAGGCTGATTATGCTAAACTTATAATGTTCATAGCTAGAAATAGAAAGTCCGTTCTTCCTTCCTCAAGCCATGAAAGTTAAATAAAAATAAAAGTCCTCCAGACCGTATTTCGGCCACGGCGGCGGCGGCCAATCTCAACGGAGACTAGCCTTCGGCGCGGGAGTTATTAGGTATAGTGCACAAGCGTGCGCGCAGACACAGGTGCACTCCCTCTTCCCTCACTCTCATAGACCGAAATGAAAAGTTAAAAAGTACACGGTGCTTGTTACAATTTCAGGCTATCACTGCACCGAGGCAAAGTGGTGGAAAATTAACCAATAACCCCTAAAACCGCTCTTCTCCGCTCAAACTCAAACTCAAATCATTTATTTCAATTAAACCATTTACAGCCACTTTTGAATTGTCAAGAAGTCGGTCAGTCAGGAAATATGAAGTTAGCTGCCCATTCCAAAGCGTAGGTACCTATGGAGAGGAACGGGCAAGAAACTCCATGGCCACTCTTTTAAATTATATTTTTACAAAAATATTAGTTAAGTACATCATTTGTTCATGTTGAATTTATAATTATATGTGAGAACGATGTAAAAAAAAAAAGACTTACGCGTTAAAACCGTCCAGAGTACAGCAAATAGTAACAAAACAACAATCCAAAAATAAAATAATTAAAAATAAGCCGATGCAGCTCATTATTAAGGTATACTATTGCTTAATTTTTCTCCGCTGTACCTCGAGTCGGTGAGTAATGATGAAACGCGTACATGAGGCTGATACTCTAAGCCTTACGTACTCATTTCCTTACCTGTCATATAGGCAGGGGCCCCAGTTCTAAGTACTTCCTGCGTACTAGAAGCGATATAATGAAGTATGTCAATACTGTTCTGTTGCGGAAAGGAAAGAAAGGAAGTTATTGTTTGAGTTTTCTTTCACGTTGAAGTAAGTTTATATTGGTGAATCCTTTTGTTAGATATTAATTATGTAAGACCCCGTATTTATGCGGAGGTTGCTTAGGAAACATATTGTTTTCTTGACTGGTTGTTCTCTGCATGGAGTGTGCATTATCTGAATATTTTATTCCACTACCAAACATAGGTCTTTACTTCAATTAATTTTCTTACGAAAAAATAGAGTTGGAAGTCTATTATGTTAGTGAACTTTGCGTCATAAACGCAAAAAAATCAATCTGCTTTTTCCCAACTATGTTGGGATGGGCTTCCAGTCTAACCGGATGCACCTGAATACCAGTATTTTACATGAAACTACTGCCTGTCTGACCTCCACAACCCAGTAACTGGGTAACACGATACCCCTAGGTAAGACTCGTGGTCAGACTTAGGCTACTGTCTACCCGTATCGACTGTCAAAGATCTCCGAATGATAGCCGGGACCAACGGCTTACGTGCTTGCCGTAAAAGCATAAAAATGTGATATATACTATTATTAAAATATTTTGTTTGTTTGTAGGCAATTCAGCGAATCATGTTTGTTGCCCATTACGTATTTAACAGCACATTATGTCATTAAAATGTATATAAAGATAAATTATTTAATGGATGCACGAGTACTTTGCAAATATTAACTGTGCGAGCGTGAATATAATATAATGGAAGTTTTGAATTATAACTATAACGTGTTTTGATAAATATTGCAAAGTTTTGCAGTTGTGAGGCATCGCCTTTACGTGATAATTTAACTAAGTGGTAATGAAGATAATATACAGGTACATACAGAGCGAGATTTAAGGACAAGTAGGTTAACAGATAGAAACTTAGATATGAGGACTCACACAGCAAGAAGAACCATTTAAAACGAAAACCTGAGCATGTCCAAAAATATTTATACCCAGGCATATTAAAACTAGACGGCCATGTTACACTATAAACTAACACTTATATGTAGTGCGGATACTGGAAAAAAATAATTTTAACAACAGCTGTCAAAATGATTATAATATACTAGCTTATACCCGCGACTTCGTCTGCGTGAAATTTCACCCTCCCCCTTTTCACCCCCTTAAAGGTTAAATTTCCAAAAACCCCTTCTTAGTGCTCCTCTACATTATAATAGGAAGCCGTGTGTAAAATTTCACATTCCTAGCCCCAGTAGTTTCGGCTGTACGTTGATATGTCAGTCAGTCAGTTCTCCTTTTATATATATAGATTAAGTTAGTTAAAATTAATTATTGTCCTACTGTTTAAAAAAAAAATGATGCACGGTTTGCATTTAAATTAAAGATTAGTTTAACTAACACGAGAATACACTATTTATTACAACAAAGATAAAAGATTATTAAAAGTTAAAATAATTAAAACACTTGTTAGTCATAAAACGTACAGCTGGTCGAGATGACAAGCTCTAAAGAATTCCCGCGCGGACACAAATAAAATTAAACACGCAAATTCCATTCTTATTAATATTCTAAATCTAATAAATTATACGAGCTCATTCAAAGTAAATCAAACCAAAATGAAAGTTAATTAAAAGAGAAAACATAAAATTTTCATGACTAATTAAAATAACAACGGTAAGGACAATATAAATCCCATTGAGACGGTTCTTACTAGAATATGGAATGTGAAATTTTAATAAACAAAGAGCTTTACTTACTGCTGTAAACAGAGGTATTATTCCTTATCTTATGACCCTGTTAATATCCACTGTTAAACATAAATTTCTCAATTTTCTCTATAGAGAACATTTTATATGACTATAAAAATACACTTTTCTTTGGAGGAACCAGGTGTAAAGTTTACTCATTCTCTATAGAAAAGGGAGGATCCTCTGACCAGACGGGTGTTGTGTCTGGCGGACTACTACCCGATGATTCATGTCGGGCCGTTGTAGCTATGCTAGTTGCGTGTTGCGTAAACTCTGCTTGCGAGATGCAGGATTTTGCGTGACGTCAGTATGACGCGTTATTCGCATGTGGCGTTGTAGATACCGCTACAAATTTAAAGAATTAGAATAGAGTAATAATAACGTTTATTGTCTCCAGTATTACAGCTAATAGTAGTAAGTACATATACAAGTCTATAATTCCGGAAGCAAAAGGTTTAAGCGTCATTATTATTCTTAGGTTTCATTGCTAAGCGCTAAATCCTAAATTCTTGATAAAAAAAAATACGAAACTTTGACATGGTAATCCATACTAATATAATTATAAATGCAAAAGAAACTCTGCCTGTTTGTCTGTCTGTTACTTTGTCACGCCTAAACCACTGAAATGATCGTTATGAAATTTGCAAAAATAGGATAGCTTGAGACTTTTGTATAAAAAAAACCGGTCAAGTGCGATTCGTACTCACGCATCGAGGGCTCCGTACAAATTTGTAGGTAGGTAAATAGTTTAAAAATATTTTGTTTTGAAATGTAACTACAAATTTACGGTTTTCGGATTTTTTCCTTTACTTGTGCTACATGACATTGCTTCTTGCCAAATTTCATGCTTCAGGTCAACGGGAAGTACCCTATAGGTCCCAGCCACCTTCTTTAGGTCGTCGGTCCATCAGATTATAATATTAATGGGTAAATGACTTCTGGAAGTGAATGCAATGGCCAGATACTTACAGCAACAGTGTAAAGAAGTTCAATTAAGGCAATAAAGTGGAGCGTACCTAAATGCAAAAGAAATACATACATACATATCAGTCTATAATGTTCCCACTGCTGGGACACAGGCCTTCTCTCTGTGAGAGGGAGTGGACCGTAATCCACCACGCGGGCCCAGTGCGGGTTGGTAGATGTCACATGTCTTCGAATTTTTGGTTCGAGGACATGCCGGTTTCCTCACGATGTTTTCCTTCACCGTTTTGAGAGCAGTGGTGATGAAATAATTTACAAAAACTAAAGTGCCTGCCTGGGTTCAAACTTATGACCCACAACTCGTAAGTCGCGGCCTTTACCACTGGGCCACCACTACTCTCAATAGAAATAATTAAACAATTATTGAAAAACAAGATCAGCGCTCTTATCTTACAACGTATATGTATACTCACTTGTGTAAGTACCACTTGCCCTTGCACTTGCTCCTGCCACTTATGAGAATGGGCTTTGGGGGCCATTCTCATAAGTGGCCAAGTTTTTCATATCCTCTCCCATATAAAGTCATACAACATTTTATCTATCAAAAAGTAATATGAAACTCCTTAAGAGCCCGAAGGGAGATAAACAAAAAGTTTGGTCAAATGATGTATTTTGAAGAAAAGTTACAGAACAAAGTTTGTCTTTAGGGACTAATGAAAGTCGGGAAACAGTCGTACTTTGGTTATAACCGCTAACAAAACTTATTCTAACTTCTGGTTTGGATATTTATTTGATAGTGTATTAATTTGATTTATGTTTATGTTTCATTTTTAATAGCTTTGAAGGAGTTCAAAATTTTAAGGGCGAAGGGCTCAAACTAAATTATATCAGCCCCAAGGGTCCATCTTTATGTTTAAGCAATGCTTGCCGAGGTCAGTCCGTGAAGTCATTACATACCAAGACCCCTCCGTGCCTCGGAAAGCACATTAAACAGTTGGTCCCAGCTGTCATTCGTAGATTTTTGACAGCCGTAGGTAACGGGTAGTTAGAAGCCCGAAAGTCTGACAACCTGTCTTGCCAAGGAGTATCGTATTACCCTGCAACTGGGTTGTGGAGATCAGATAGGCAGTCGTTTCATGTCAAATACTGGTATTCAGCTGCATCCGGTTAGACTGAAAGTTGACCCTAACATAGTTGAGAAGAGGCTAGACAGTTGATGCTGATAGAGACAATTATAAACTACGATGTTGTTCGTATCCCAAGTTGTTTTGTATTTTTTTACTTTTAAATTTACGAAAGAATGTTTTCTGAGTAGGTATTTGTCTGAATCTATATATTAGTCCTTAGCTTTAATTAAAGTAAAAGAAATAACCTCTCACGATCTAAATATATTTTCGTGGCTTCTAAACTGTTACTTACGTTGAGAAAAATCGCAGAAGATTGATGTGAGTCAAATGTAAGTCACATTAAATAAAATGTTTTATTATTCGAGCTTTTATCAAATCCATTTTCACCAAAAATAAAACCTTAGTAGTAAATGTGTAAAATAGCTTTACAAAAGCACCAATTTCTAATACAAAACTTGTGTGGTTTAAACCCTTAATACTCTAAATGATTCTTAAAACTTTAAGAGAGAAAGTGAATCTCTTTAAGTAAGGGACAAGAGACAAATTACTATACAATTTGTCTTCGAGAAACCGTACAAGCACGTTGGAAGAAAAACGAAAAGGTTCAATTCTCTTAGAGATTATTTACATTTATATTAGTTAATGTAATAAGTAACCAACATAGCTTGCAGAGTAAGCAAACTGAAGTAGCAGCGGGCTGGTCATGTTTGTCGAAGGACCGATGGTCGGTGGAGCAGACGAGTCCTAGAGTGGAAACCGCGTATCGGAAAGCGTAGTGTGGGACGCCCCCAGCTAGATGGACCGGCGACCTTAAGAAAGTGGTTGGGAAAGACTGGGTGCGGAAGGCGTAGGACAGGGTGTTGTGGCGTAGCCTGGGAGAGGCCTATGTCCAGCCGTGGACTCTTGGACTGCGATAGGGTGAGTTGAAAGTAGTAATTTTGCTTCATGCAGTAAGTTACGTGTTCTATCATAAAATCAAAAACATCAGTCTTTCATTGTGAAATATGACATAGGTAGACGCGAAGGAACTTTACTCGCTAAACTAATACAAATGTAAATCAGCCTTTAGAGAGATATCAACTTTTTGGCTAACAGATACACACCTAAACTAAAAAAAACAAATGCTCATGAATATTTTATAAGATGCTTGATGAGTATTATAATAATCCACACGTCTCGTAGTAAAATTTTTATTTTGTGGAGTCAATGTTTTATTTATATGGTCGTTCTTTTGAACCAACTACAGATATATTGAAACAGAGGCTTGGGTAGGCTAGGAATGGGTAATTTATAAGCGGGGGTTTCAAATAAACCACGCATTGCGATTCATATTCAATACCATTAAACGGTTGAATGCCGTAATTACAGAAACAATTAAAAAGCCATTGTGCTTCTCTTCTTGCAAGCCTTTATTTTAACAAACTACAAGGCCTTGTCGTCGCCCCGAATACGAGTTGTAGGTCGTGGGTTCGAATCCAGG
Organism: Hydraecia micacea; assembly: GCA_914767645.1. NCBI lineage: Eukaryota > Metazoa > Arthropoda > Insecta > Lepidoptera > Noctuidae > Hydraecia > Hydraecia micacea. The sequence goes on from OU611798.1 coordinate 7,942,236, forward strand.
AACGTTACTTTGTGTAATTTATTTCATCACTACTGCTCTTATGACGGTAAAGGAAAACATAAAACGGCATGTTCTAGCAACCAAAATTTCGAAGACATGTAACTTCTACCAATCCGCACTGGGCCCCCGTGGTGATTAAAGTCTATTCCCTCCAACAGAGAAGAAACCTGTGTCTCAGTAGTGGGAGCATTATAGGCTAGGCTGATTATACTATAATATAAGAAAGAACACCTTTAAAAAATACGTTAACAGTGTATATTACACTAGCTGTTAGCCGCGACTTCGTCCGCGTGGAATTTAACAAACAAGTTATTGTTCAGTTTTTTTTTTTTTCGTGGGACCCTATTTTTTTTTTCTAAAATAAAAGTAGCTTAAGTTACTCCTTATTACATCAGCTATCTGTCAGTGAAAGTCCCGTCAAAATCGGTCCAGTCGTTTCAGAGATTAGCCGGAACAAACAGACAAAAATTGTAAAAAAAATTATTTTGGCATATGGACCGTGTATACATCCATATGCATTTAGTAAAAAGCGGTTATTTTAATATTACAAACATACACTCCAATTTTATTTATTTGTATAGATATAGATGTATAGATATGCCATGAACCTTCTACATTATCCTGGCTAGTGAAACAAGTCTCCTTGCAAGTGACCAGTCATGCTCAGTAATTACTTGTTACAGATGTGCACAGCAGTCTCTACTTACCAGCTGTTCCCATTTGGTTATTTAAAGTGAAGCAAAATGATGTTACGAGAAGCATTTTTGTCAGTCAGTAATGTATGGACGAAGGTCGATTCTTGAGGCTGATCAGAACAGTAGATGCATCCTTACCCCGTAACTTGGTTGTAACAAACATATTAACTGCCCGTAATTTTTATTTGAACTTTATGAGGTCGGTGTTTCCTATTTGACTACTCTGACAAGGAACACCGAAACAAACTGAGATGTAATCTCTTTAAAAGTCCAGACGTTATCTTGGTCAGATTATTTGAGAACCGCATGGTTCTAACCATAGGTATAAGAAAGTTCTAACTATATATTATGTATCTTATACATTCTTAAATTTATTTACTGACAGACTACGCACAGCCTACACCGCGCGCTGGCTCTAAGACCGCTTTCACACTTACCGCCCAGCCACGACTTTTGGCTTAGCGGCAAGCGCGAGCGGCGCGGTTTCTTTTGTCTAGCGTTGACGCTGCGAGCGGTGCGTCGTGGCATGGTTCATACATTTTGGTATATTTGTTATTACCGCTCGCCGCCCTGCGCTAAGCTGTCGCTGATAGCGGTGAATTCGTGGCCAGGCCGTTAGACGACTTTAGCAGCGCGACAAAAGCGCGACCGTCGGCGTCGGTCGCCCAGTTATAATTTCATATTATTATAAACAGAAGCGCGGCGGCAGCGCGCGGCCTCCTCGTGCGCTCACCGGTGAAGAGTCAGTGTTGCAAGTGCACTTGTTATAGACCGCACAATGAGCGAGTTTGACACCGAAAGATTAAACTAAAAAGAGTAAACTGCAGCGCAGCAGCCGTGCTGCTATCGCGCGGCAGTTCTTGTAATGTGAAGGCAACTGCTTCTGCCGCGCTACAATCGTGCTGCTAACGTCCTAATGTGAAAGCGGCCTAAAAGCATGTAATTCAGTACAAGAGTTCCTTATAATAATTGTAACGAAATTGAGCGCTAAGGAAGGATTTTTGAAAATTCATCACCTAAAGGCTTTAAATAAAGGATGAATATTTATATACTTATAAAAAAACTAACTTTTTCGAACGGTGCACCATAATATTTACAACTTTGTAGGTACTGCATTACATACTTACAAATCTGAACTAAATCTTCCTAACCTACATAATACGATGCAACAATCAAACATTTCACGCTATACCATCCGTTATATCCGGTTCCCTCGAAGGCTAGCTCTCAATTGATAAATCGCTCCCCTGGGTATCATCGTGGGCTCCCTAGAAACTATATTTTACACCACAGGTTACGATATTTTGTACTAAATTAGACCACTTTGGCATCGCCAATTAGTTTTGGAATATTGTTAGACTGTTTATAAATAACAACCTCCCCGAGTTAGTTTAGAATAAAATGTTTGATGTCCGTATACATTAACAGTAAGCGACACCTAGCTAAAAGCGCGCTGTGCAGTTGTAATTTTAACTTTCGGCGCTAAGCTGAGCGTTGAAATTCCAACAGCGGTCTTTTGTTTGGCAATAAAGGACATTTTAGAATTCCTAACTAAGTTAGTGGTAGGGGGGGGGGGGGTCCAGAAGATTTTTGTCCTGGTCCTGTTTTTATCATTTATAGATAACGGATTATTCTACGTAGTTGGTTTAGGTCTCGCAAAATGGCTATCGAAATTCCTCATCATCATCATCATTTCAGCCGAAAGACGTCCACTGCTGGACATAGGCCACCACCCAAGCACCTCCACTTCGACCGGTTCTGTGCTTCTCGCATCCAACGGGTTCCTGCGGCCTTCACAAGGTCGTCGGTCCACCTTGAGGGAGGCCTTCCAACGCTACGTCTTCCGGTACGCGATCGCCACTCCAGAGCCTTTCGGCCCCATCGGCCATCTGTTCTGCGAGCAATGTGCCCTGCCCTGCTGTCATCAATCATTACGTTAGAGTATTCAATAACATTTTGACGAACTTGACGCCTTTATGAGGGATTGGTCCATATGGCTCAGGATCGAATTGAGTGGAAAAAGGAAAAGGAGGCCTTTGCCTCTCAGTGGGAAATGCAGACTGATTATTATACAGAATTCTCGATGTTTTGACATCTCGCCACATCACTTGTATAGCAGACAACTTGTTACTTATACAAGAACAACTTATTAATAATTATAGGTAACTATAATTACCCAAAAAATCTAGTTTAACTTTCCCTTCAAAAATTACTTCATAATAATGTTCCAAATTAGCCCAGGAACATTTGCCTCCCAGGCGTGATCTGCATTGGCCTATATGGAAAGCTCTCAATCGATTGCGTACCCAAGTAGGCCACTGCAGTCACAATTTGTCGAAGTGGGGGATTACAGACCAGCACCCTAATTGCGTAACACACTATTACTCTCAATTTGAATAATTTTGAAGTATATTGCTAATCCATTGCTAATCCATCCATGTTCGAAAAATGTGTCTGTTCAACAACGTAGGTAAATAACGCAATGAATGTTGTTGAACTGTCAAAATGAAACCCATTGCTACTAATAGTGTGTTACGCAATTACCCCGCAGACCAGTGCGAGTGCGATGCTTCAGATCAGATCATGCCCCATTTGTTGGAATGTCCTAAGTGCCCGTTCACCTACACCTCGGATAACCTAAAGAATGTCACTGATGCCGCAATCACCGCGCCATACTGGGCTCAAACTATTTATAAAACTAAGAACGAGAAAGAATACTCGAAAGGAAGAAGAAGAACCTTTTTTATACATTTTGTTTTTTGTATTGTCTAGTTCAACTAATTTTGTATGCCATAAATGGCAAAACATGTAGCCACCTCATATTAATTATAAGACCTCCATCATACTGTACTCATGTTTTACAAAATAAATATTATCTTATCTTATCTATCTTAACCTTTTACATGTATGAAGAAATTCTTGAACTTAAATAATGTCAATACGTTTCCTACCTGGCGGTCGTTAGGTTTCTGTGCGACGTATATGGAACAATATAAAACACTTCGCTACCGCCACCAGATTGCCTCTTTTCTACGTGACTGACTCTGTCCGTTGGTTTAAATTGAACATTATGGTACACTGGATAATCTCTTTTTATGTATCTTGTTTTGTTTAGGGATTTAATACGTTTAATAAATTTTAGTTACAAATGTGTCTTAAGGATGATTTTTGAATAGTCAGTCATCTTTTATCTAAAGAATAAATAAGACAGTTTGACATATTTTCCACACAAAAGCTAAATAATTGATTCCTCAGATAAAAGTTATCTGACTATTGAACAATCAGCCCTTAATTAATTAACTTGGTAGGTATTGGGCAGATAATCAACATCCTTGTTAGCCTGTAAAATGTAATAAACAAGGGGGTTATGTTGTACAGTTTTTCGTATAGCAAATTACCGAATTTCCCGGAAATGTTACCGTTTTAAATATTCAATATTTGTACGGTATCAGATATGAAGAGTATAGGATATAATTAAGCCAAAAGGAATCGTGTTATTTAAACTTTTGCCACTAGTACAAAGTTGAGAGTAGTGGTGGCCTAACCGTAATGGCCCCGACTTACGAGAGGTCGTGGGTTCGAACTCAAGCAAGCGCTTTACTTTGAGTAAATCATTTTATCATCGCTGCTCTTAAAACGGTAAAGGAAAACATCGTGAGGTAACCGGCATGTCCTAGAAACAAAAATTCGAAGACATGAGACATCTACCACCCGCACTGAGCTCGTGTAATAGATTACAGCCCACTCTCTCTCAAAAAGAGAAGGCCTAGGTGTACCAGCAGTGGGTTTTTTTTTTATTGCTAAACATTATAGGCTGATAATGCTACACAGTGAAAGAAAGAAAGTATTCAATTAACCATGCACCACAAAAGTACTATGTATGCAAAGAACACATTTTAATAAAATTTAAAACTAACATAATATCAAAAACAGAATTATCTGTGCCTCGCGGCGACGCCAAATAATAGGTATATTTCAGAAATAATGCCAGACAAATATTATTTTGTCAGACACTGATTATTAAATGAATATTTACGGATGATAGATCCTTATTTTATAATTATAGACTTGAAGGATTAGAGGGGTTTGTGGCTAAGTAATGATAGCCACACGGGTCGATCAATCAGGTTAAGCTACGCTAGCCGCGGTCGGTCCGTGGATGGGTGACCATCTTTACATTTGCGAGGCATGGAGGGGCCGTGCCTCGGAAAGCACGTTAAGCCGTTTTGGTCGCGGCTGTCATTCGTGGGTCTTTGACAGCCGTTACGGGTCGTCAGAAGCCCGAAAGTCTGACAACCAGTCTTACCAAGGGGTATCGTATTACCCAGTAACTGGGTTGTGGAGGTCAGATAGGCAGTCGCTCCATGTAAAATACTGGTATTCAGCTGCATCCGGTTAGACTGGAAGCCGACCCAAACATAGTTGGGAAAATGCTAGGCAGATAAGTTATATTATTTTTGGTCACTGAACTGTTCGTGGTTAATTATAACTGCGCAAAATTTTGCGTATCACGTTAACTTCCAAAAATTTGCTCTAAAATTTTTAATTGGTCCGTTGTAGCCGGCATGTCGTTTAAAACTGTGAACGAAATACAAGTTTAATATTAAAACGGAATGACAGCCGAGCATTTAGTCTCCGTTTCATATTACATAGAGTTTGGTGTTGTTGTCGCGTTGCTATAAAATAGGGTTGTCTAATTTACAAAGTATAATTATGTTACTTTAAGTTATTCTACCTCGAAAGGTTTGTGACGTCACGTATAAAATATAGTGTAACGGCAATTACAATATTATTAACTGCAAGATGGAGTTTCACTTCCACTCTTCGATCACAACTTCACCTCTAATACGCGTAAGAGGAGACAGATAGAACACCTTCCACCTGTCTCCAAAGGTTTAAAAAAAAGAAAGATTTTGCATTAAAAGATCACTTTTAGTTATAACACCGCCCATTGTGTCACCCTATGTAATGTTTTGACATATTTATGTCTGAAACTTAATGGTGTATATAATAAAGGGTTTTATATTATATCTAAGGCAGTCACTCTATGTAAAATTATACACGTACTAGTATTATCTACGAGTACCCCATTAGATTGCCACAACGTTCCTAAAACCGCTGCTGCAGCTGCTGCCCGCGACTTCGTCCGCGTGAAATCCTATTCCTAACTAAAAGTAAGTTTGTTTGTTACCTTTTCACGCCTAAACCACTGAAACGATCATCCTGAAATGTTGCATATACGTTGTCAGATGTACAGAAACGGACATAGGGTACCTTTCATCTCGAAAAATATTTCTGTTTCCGAGGAAAACAACAGTACACGTGGCGCCATCTATTATTATAATAATGTTATTGTTGTTTTCCTCGGGAACAGCACTTTTTTTAACTTGAAATATTATTATAACTACATAAACTCACATCTTCTTTGTATGGGGGTAGACAGAAACTACAGAACGCCACCTCGTACTATGCTTACTCCTACATATACATCATCATAACCTTCAATCTCTAACATTCAAGGGAAAAACACTCGATTAATTTATTAATTTACGTCGACAATAAGAGCAATCTCCTTTTTATAAATAACTATAGTTCGTGTGGTTTCCTCGCTCTATCGAGCAATTGTTTAAAATAGACTGCAATTTATACCGAGTGTAAAGTGCAGAAACTCAATAGTATCGTTAACGTTAGCATTTGTCCCGAAACCACAACAGATGGCCCGATGCATCACTATAGACGAGCATGCTCTTGTAACGTGAATTTATTGAATACCAACCAGGGACCTGGTGTCTATGATTTATAATATGATAGTGATGAAGCTACCTTTATTACGATTTGCTTCTAACTTGATTATTTTCTTTATTACTGCTTTCATTTATTTAATATTTTCTTAGTCATGAATATCACGTATGGTACCTTTATTCCACAATACCAGCTATCCCAATGCAGGGTAAAGGCCAAACACAAACACAATTTATTTAATTAAGCTAGCATTCTTAGTTTAAGAGACTTTCAGGTATCTTTATGTGACCCTAATTCATTGCTCTCGAGTGTATTTTCATTCACGCAATTATACCGATAATTCATATTGACTCTCGATACATATCTGACGGAAAATACGTCGCGTATTATCGGTCGCGTAACGCCGGAACAGACAATTATATGATAAAACATGCAACCTCTCACACTCAACCGATGATGCGTTAGTGCATCGAGCGAATAAATAAACGCAATCGAAGTTACGCCCGACGCCTTTTCCGTCAGATATGTACCGACCCTTAGCACCATTACCCGCAAAATTTTTAAACCTGACGGTAATTTGAAATTTACGAGAGTGTACTTCGAGGAGTGTGCGCAGGAGCTCCACGACCTGATCTCAGTATTGCACTTTTACTACCGGAATACCAGACGACTTCTGGGGTACTTCTACTATCCACACTTGGTTGATATCCCAACCAATCGTACTCCGCGCTTCTCCTCCACGATTATTATCGTCTGCCTTCAAAGCAAAAGTGAACAGGCATCTTCTGGGCACGCTCGTTCTATTATATACCTAATCCATCGCTTTCCATCAGGCGTGATCAAGGCCAAGAGCTGGCCCATTCTGCCATGCCATAATGCCATTGCAATAAAAAAAACGAATTTACCCACCATTATATCAAGTAAAAAAACTTTTCTATTCACTTCAATTATTGTTAATATCGCATCGTTAATAAGCATCGCTTCATCTGAAGGTCGTTAAAAATCAGATTTGTAAAATATTATTATGTGCGGTCACGTCCAAGAAAAAACCTCTCTGTGTGTATTTACTTTACGTCTGAGATTTTATTGTAAGTAGGTATGCCTACAAAAAATATTTTTAACACCATTCAATAAAAAAGGAAAAGAAACAGCTAAAAGATTGCTGACCATAGTGATCAGCAATATTTTATCTTGCTGCGAACCGTAAGATTTTTCTACCACTTTTTAGCATTTTTTTTTAAATTAGATTTTATAATTTAATAGGCTTACTCTTGCTTGACCTCGATCTCTCCTGATGAAAAGCCTACGATGGAACGATCGTGCCCAGAAGATGCCTGTTCACTATTGAACAATGAAACTATTGAACAATGAAACTAAACGCGAACAGCATGTCTAAACCGCGTTTTTCTGTTTTTTTTTTTCAGTAGCAGCCCGGAGTCTGAATTTTGTTGCTGGTTGATGGCAATAGGCTCGCCCCCTATTACATGGGACTTACACATAACTGGTGAAATGTGGGTGTACTATAGATAAACCTCTGCCTAGCCCTTCAGGGATTACAGACGTGATGTTAATGTGTTGTAATGTTAATTTAAAAAAAACGTTTTTACACAAAAAAAATACAACTGACTTCCAAAAAAGACACTGCAAAGTGAAAAATAACTTTAACTTCGGAAGTCGGTGTCGTTGGGCTCGCATTTTCGTTGTTTGCCACCGATTTCCGAAATTAAAATTATTTTTCACTTTGCAGTGTCTTTTTTGGTTGTTTATTTTTATAAAAAAATACATTATTTGTCACTTTTAATTTGTACTTACCCCACACAAATTCGTATAACACTACTTGCTATGTAAATGTCAGTGACAGGAAGTCATTATACCATCATCAATAAAAACTAAGCGGCAAAAATAACTACGTATTGTTGAAGCTAACTCAAAAACTACCAAAGCAAAGTTAATAAAAATGTATATGTGACCACCCCTGAGGCATATCCTATCCATTAAAAAAATATTTTTTGAAATTGAATTACAAATGCCGGAGATATCGCGTAACATACTTGCATACAAAAACAATTTCGTTTACTTGAATTTGTACCAGTACCTAATTTTGGTTTAAAAACCAAACTACTGAACCGATTTTGATGAAAGTTCTATGAAACTAATCTGAAAGTACATCCTTTCAAATAAAAAAAGAATGTTGTAAATCGGCGTATAAATAACGGAGTTCTGAGGTAACAAACATAAAAAAAAAATTAAGTACCCGAATTGATCAATCGCTTCCTTTTTTTGAAGTCGGTTAAAAAATAGCATGATTTCTTTACTAAAATATGGAAGCACCAACCCTATATTTTGAACGAAACTGTCGTTTGTATAAAACGAAACGTTTTCGGCACAAGTAAACAACCCTGTTTCGGAACTGGGAGTTCCTTTTCGACGATTAATAACGAGTCTGTTTGCGAGGCGATTGCATAACGATTACCTACTTAATTGAAGCAGTTAATCAAATAATTCTCTGGCTATTGTCGCTCATTATTGTGGAGAGGCAAATATAGTGGGTGGAATTGATTTATTATGTGTCGGCTTTATGTGATGGGCGTTTTATTAATGCGTTCGTTGTTGAATTATATTATTAATTAAGTACATGAATTTTGCATTAAGATTGACCTACATTAAACGGTGGTTGAAAATAGCCGCGTAAAATGTTTGTACCTATTTTAATGTGCAACAGAAGAAAGGCGTAAAATTATGTTCGTGTGTATGTCGGTTAATTGTATTTTTTTTTTATTAACTTATTATTATTATTTTTTATTTTCTTTTTATGGATCATGTGGTTTGCAATAAACATTTTTGTGTTCGTTTTTTCAAACTCAAACTCAAAGCATTTATTTCAATTAAACCATTTACAGGCACTTTTGAATTGTCAAGAAGTCGGTCTGTCAGAAAAAATGAAGCTAGTTGCCCATTCCAAAGCGTAGGTACCTATGGAGAAGAACGGGCAAGAAACTCCATGGACACTCTTTGAAATTATGTTTTTACAAAAATATTAGTTACATCATTTATTTTGAATTTATAATCATATGTGAGAACGATGTAAAAAAAGAGAGACTTACGCGTTAAAAGCGTCCAGAGTACAGCAAATAGTAACAAAACAATAATCCAAAATAAAATAATTCAAAATAAGCCGAGGCAGCATTTATTTCGAATTATTTGATATCAGTAACGTTAAGGTATGTAATTCAGAGACAAAAGACTGTCTTTAGTAGTTTAAAGAAGCAGTAGTAGTTAGTAGTCTAGACTAATACATTTAGCTGCAATTCTTATGATAATTCTTCTGACAAGAGACAACTTTCACTTAGTTTGATCCTTTGTCAGTTCTTAATAGACATAATAAAAATCACTCGAACTTATGACAGTATTTTCTACACCAACTTTTATACTGTTAAAGTAAAATCTTTCAAGAAAAGGCTTAAAGAAGATCCGAGGAGTAAGTTCGTGTCCTACAATCTAGTTTTTAAAACTTTCTCAAAGAAGCTTGGAAGTAGTGGAAACTGAATAAAAATGTCTTCGGTTCGAATTTCTAACGTTACCGTGATTAAATGAAGTTTATACGTCCCGTCCGATATTTGAATCAAAAAATAACTACAAAGAAAAGTTACAATTCCCAAAGGAGAAGTAGTATTAAAATAAAATATTTGATTAAAATTGTACTTGAATTTAATCTCTTCATTATTTTGAAGCAGATCAGAATCGAATCGAATAAAGTTAAATGGTTAATATTAAGGTTGAAAAGTGAAATAAACCGATAACCTATTTTGATGTAGTTTGTATGGGACGACCCCCAGCTAGATGGACAGACGACCTCAAAAAGGTGGCTGGGACAGACTGGATGCGGAAGGCGGAGGACAGGTGTTTTAGCGCAGCATGGGAGAGGCCTATGTCCAGCACTGGACTGCGATAGACTGAGTTGATGTAGTTGGAGGAAGGCTTCATTAAAAATAAGTTTTTTTTTTCTTTAAATGACATTTATACAAGGTTGCAGGGGGATATCGACGCGCAACTTTCTACCATGGATTTAAAACACGATTCTGAACCCCCTACTATAAAATGAAATGTTGCATACATGAAACAGCCGATTTTTTTTTTGATAACTGGTATATTACAGCCCTAGGCATCTGAAATCATTTGCTGAAGTCATGGTTAGGGTTTGCGCGTCGATGTCATGCCAACCTGTATAGGTAGTATCGTGATACTCTATAAATACACTGTCCATTTGTGTCTGAACTAGACATAAAATACCTGTATTACAGAAATCAGCGCTCCTCCCCTGTTGTTGGCGACGCTTAGAAATTAACTTTGCCACTAGCTAGAAAACATAGAAAGAATTTGGTCCTTTGACCAGTGAAAGACAAATGAAAATTACTGCTTGGAAACCCAAACAAGCTATAAGTAATTTCAGCAATCCAGTCATGTGAACTAATTACTTGAATTTTTTGTCACGAGTTTGATTCGATTGCTCCAAATTGGATGTTCGGTTATCAGTCAAAACATGATCCCATTATATTCATATCGTAAGTTCTGCTCTTAATAAAGTACAGCCAACAAAAGAGATAAGTATGCAGGATCGTCGGATTTAGTTGAAGTTTAGTAAGAAACCGATGGATATTGTCGACTGAAATTTTAATTTGATAAAAGAGCTTTTTGTTTTCTATTAATAAAATTAAATTTTATTCGAGAACATCCATCGGTTTCTTACTAAACTTCAACTATATGCGAAAATCCTGCATTGTTATCTCTTTTGTTGACTGTACATAAGATAACACAAACTCTACGCCTTCTTCCTTTGGGGGTAGGCAAAAATAGAAATAATATTTATTTGCATAAAACATGGAAGAAACTATAGAACACCACCTGCTACAATAGATACTCCTTTTGCTTCGTTTACGTTCATAAATCTGATTATACACGCACGCCGGTTGCGAGTACTACGCACCTGACCATTCTTATGAACATCACCTATAAGATAGCTATGTCGTTCTATGGCGTCCCCTCACATCTGCCTCAATCAAGCAATCGTGTTTTTTCTCTGCTCATTCAAAACCAGAATACATTATTAAAAAAAAGAACTAAGCTCATAAAAGCTCCATTATGTAATTAACACATTCCATATTTTAAAAACTCCTAGCTTAGTATGTAAATAAGGCAAAAATGCTAGCAAGCGTTTTTCCCTCTTAAGCGTTTCAGCATATTACCGTTCACATATACACGGTTCGCCGAACAGAAAATTTGAACCTTAGCTACTTACTTTGTCGTATATATTACATTGTAGGCTGTAAACAGACCAAGCTACAGAAAAATCTTAAGTTTATTAGGACTTTGGACAAAAGAACCATCATATGGAACCGTTGTTATGGTCTTAATGACGTTTTGTTTGGTTTTTATTTTTGTGGTCTTTCAGAATTTATTAAGGTATTTCGGCGCGAAGGTGTACAGATTGAAAAATTGTTGAAGGAGACCTGCATTTTACAAGGACCTGCATTTTACAAGGTCTTGAGGGTTTCCATTCGCCATTATATAAAAGAAAATCAGTATTTAACGCAATATTAATTTAATTTTACTACAAAATGATTAAAAGCAATAATAATTAACAATAAAACATTTTGATAACTATAATTAGAGTTTTGGAAAGGGCGCTCACTAGGATTAGACTGTCCCCAACATGACATAAAAGCCGGTCCCTTCCACAACTCGCCGATTCACTGAATGGGGCGATGATTTCACTAAACGTTGCGTTCCGTTTTACGTTACAATTTGCACACGCCGACATTATGAAAAAAAATCACACACACATAATGCCGTGTTTTATATATGCGGTATTTGACCAAAAAACTATAATAATTTGCTTTTCATAATTCAATCAATTATATAATAATATAATATTGACCAAGTTTGTTTTAAAAGAAGGATTCAAAAGAATCTTAGTGTGTTCTTTACCCAAAGCCACTAAAAATAAAATATAGTCCCGAAAAGTCTGTCCATTCAGCCAACGCCTTACCCTAAGTGCCCATATCGCAGTACATTCCACACATAATGCCTTTGCATAACCATTTTCCACCACTTTGGCTCGTAAATTATTCCATTGCGCTGGTCTAGGCAAACCTAATCGCTTTTATTACGTCCTGTTTACTATTGCAAGAACTTAAGTTGTTATTTCTAAAGAAATATTACGGTGAGGTAAGTGAACGTGGGATATTTATTAAAGTGCCCGCGGAAGAGTGCCGGGTGCAAGGTAAGAATATAATGTTTTGTGACGTTCCCGTTGCTAACTTTTGTATGAAAGTATTTTTACGTTGCTATAAACTGTGTTGTGGAGCTCAGATAGTCACTTCATGTAAAATACTGGTATTAAGCTGCATTCAATTGGACTAGGCCCCAACGAAGTTGGAAAAATGCTAGATGATAATAAAACGAAAAAAAAAAACGAACGAATAAAACGTACGAACGAAGGAACGTACGAATTAAACGTTCTTAAATTAGTGATTTACTTAGTTTAAAAATATTATTAGACGAACTCCTAGTAGAAAAATGGCTCGTTAAATAGTGACCAGACAGGTAGCTAATATCAACCAGAAAAAATAGAAATGAATAGGCTATGACTAGTCAATTTACTTTAAACGCTATACGTTTTACTTGATAGTCTGAGACGCATACGCCTCGTCCGAGAGAAACTAATTTCAAAAAAAGCGTCTTGAGACCCATTTACTCCACATGCGATGTAACGAGATCCCTCTTTTTTTTTTTTTTTTTTTGTGGATGGGAAATCATCTAATGACTCCTCCCGCTCTGGGTGGAGCGGAAGGGAGTGTCAGACTCTTACTGACTAAAACCCACCCGTGTTCCTTCCTTAGCCCTTTATGTTCCGGGGCAGCGGTAACCCTTTCGGACGATCCCGCTACCCCGGCAGGCTTCGGCCCTGGCAGGCCCCTTCCTTTATGCTGACATCTCTTTGTGGCGCGCGTGGAACACATACGCGCCGTCCGGCACGGGCCTGGTCCTGATCGGACGGAGAGCTACCCATTACTCTCCGTCCGCAGGCCACGAGATCCCTCTAAGGTTTCATTGCAGACTTTTGAAATCTTTCATAGATTAATCTCCAACAACTGAAGTTTAAAGTCTATTATGTTCTACCGTAGACTCTAGACACTCTAGTTACATTACCTTGGTCATATCATATAGCTTACCCGAGGGGAAAAGGAAACAAAGCACTGTTAATTTCAAAAGAATCAAAACATTTCTCACTTTGCCAGTCTCTAGATACAATACGAGTGGTGATACTTAGCAAAAAGAAAAGATACAAAATGATTTATTGGCAAACAAAAAGGTGACAACCAGTCTTACCAAGGGGTGTCATAGTACACAAAAATAAAAAATAAATTGGTATTCAGCTGCATCCGGTTAGACTGGAAGCCGAGTCCAACGCAGTTAGGAAGAGGCTACGCGGAGTTTTTATGAGCTATTCTCACATGTAAGTATAGGTAGTTCGTGCCAAACGAATGATATAGCTATTACGAGTATGTCGCTTAGTAGGTACACAAATCAATAAAATTAAATCTAAATAAAGCCTAATATTCACGATTTTCTTATCATAAAGTCTCTACAGCTTTTACATTTTCGACGGCAAACTGTCTTAATTAATTAAAGCATGAGTAATCTAGAGTCTAGGCTTCGTTTTCGACATCGCTAATATTTACTGTTTCACACCTGTGACCGTTCAGTGTCAGAAATTGAGAAGGGTCTTAGACCTACGCGTCTTCAACCTAAGTCAAATTCAAAGCGAGGGAAATTAATTGGTAAGCAAATCGACTACCAACTTAAATTGTTCGTATATTCAAATCACTGCTGTCATTCTTTGACAGTTGAATGAAATTAATATAACACGGCAAATTGAGGTAGGCTGTCAATTCGCTTAACAATTAATTTCCCTGACCGTATGTAAAACTTATGCTTAAGTATATTAATAAGTTTATATCGAAGCTTACTGCACGATAAAAAGCTTTACGTGGACTTTGTCTTTGAAAAACTGATTTGCAGTTGTAAGACAAGTTATTATACTCGTTTTTCAAAGGGATTAGTGATCGCAGTATGTTGTTAGCATATACAGGATGGGCAAAAAACCTTGAATCAAACGAAACAGGGCGATAGTTAGGGTTACATGTAGTAAAAAAAAAAAAGTATCATCACTACAACTGTGCTTTTATGACAGTGGGTACCATGATTTATCAGTATTGGCACTTTTTTTAATATCTTTTAAGGCTTGTTTTTTTTTAATTGTTCGCTGCTAGAAATAAATTTCTATTTTATTTCATCATCTGCCTAGCCTTTTCCCAACTATGTTGGGGTCGGCTTCCAGTCTAACCGGATGCAGCTGAATACCAGTATTTTACATGGAGCGACTGCCTATCTGACCTCCACAACCCAGTTACTGGGTAATACGATACCCCTTGGTAAGACTGGTTGTCAGACTTTCGGGCTTCTGACTACCCGTAACGACTGTCAAAGATCCACGAATGACAGCCGGGACCAACGGCTTAACGTGCTTTCCGAGGCACGGAGGGGTCTCAGTATGTAAAGATGGTCACCCATCCACAGACCAACCGCGGCAAGCGTAGCTTAACCTGATCGATCGACCTGTGCGGCTGTTATTATTTAGCCACGGACCCCTCAAATTTCTATTTTATTTATTTACACTATATTGTACACCACAAAATACATAACAAAAATGCCTTATCGCTTATTTCGCCCATCATTATGACATACTTTCTAAATTAAATAGTTATTTCTAATATTGTAAATCCAAACGGAAAACTTTTGACTTGTCAAGGTGTTAACTAACCAGAATTTTGAAGTCAGAAAGTTGTGAATTCCAAAACAAGAGCGAGCACGAAACTCCATAGTTTTACATTGTTTCTAAATTGTGTCTGTAATTACGGCTCTCAACCGGTTAAATAAAATTACTCGTATAAGTCTTCAAATAACTCATCATCATCGTTTTCCTGCCTTTATCCCGATTTGTTTGTTGTCGGCGCAACATGTATTTTTCTTCCATATTTCTCTATTAGTCGTCATCTCGGTAGTCGCCCTTTTCAAACCAAACCATCTTTCACGCACAGTCCATTCATTGTTTCTTTGGTTTTCCCCTATTCTTATAGCCATCCACATTCATACTCAAATCTTTTTTCACGACATTTTCCTCATTCCTCCGTAGATACTCAATTAACTATATACCTATCCAAAAACGTTATAATTATGCAAATATAAACAACAACAAAACTGTTAAACACAGTGTCTATCGTCGCTTTATTCCCTTGTTTACATTTCAAGGGACCGGACGTAATTAATATATCTTTAAAATCAATGAATGTTCACCCGACCGCTATTATTGCTTACACGGCCCGCGACTCGTGACGTCACTCCCTTAATTATTGATTAACCTTTCAAAATACTACGCTTTACTTTGGTGTAAATGTGGGCAACGCTGTTTAAAATATTTAGAGCTAATTTGAATGTTTGAAATGGCAAAATATGGCGTACTGAGAATTGGGAATGCAAACACAATTACTATATTCTAATTCTGTCTGTGCTGGTTAGGGGCTTCAAAAAATTACATATTTACGAATAGCCTGTACAGTCAGTTATAGCAATTAGCTGACGCACCTTTGCATAAATGGTTAAGATTTTTTAGAGTACGAATCGATACAATTTTATAATTCTTTTATGTTTTATTTATTTGAGCAAAGTAAATAAAATATTATTAAAAAAATCTCAACCATTTAGGTATGCAACGATGGATCAGCTAAATGCTATAATTGACTGTACATATTGTTGCGCGCCACGATTGATGGCGACATTAGCTACCACTAGCGCCATCTAGTATCGAGTAGCAGAACTAGTAGGTCGAGATGCTTCCAGAACTTTCGATACTAGAACATTCTAGAACTATCGACATCGGGTCAGTCGGGACCGGTATGTACTCGAACATTCTAGATGTTTCTACAGTAGAAGGTTCTGGAACTATCTGAGGCCCTATATAAGGCCGGGATGGGCCGCGACCGGGTCAGTATTGGTTCTGCGATACAAGCGATAACATTCGAAGCGATCTTCAAGTGCGACTTAAGAGTGATCAGTAGTGCGATTGTGTTTTATAATTAGTGTGTTTGTGTTTTATTGGTGTTATTTAATTAAAGTGTTTATTTTTGGTTATTAAATCGGCAGTTTTTATTGTCACGAACCCCAAGCTCGTAACAATTGGTGTCAGAAGCAAGGATTAAAATCATGCCGATTTTACCCAAAGACGACACGGAGGGTATCCGTACCCGGAGTCAACGCCAACAGGAGACGGACCAGAGACGTTTTGGTGGAGCTGCGCCACAGATGTCGGAGGGCCAGCTGCCGACCACGGAGGCCGGCCCGTCCGCAGCTGCTCCAGGATCATCAGCACCAGATTTGGCTGCTCTCATGATGATGCTGCAGGAGCAGGCTCGCCGACAGGAGGAGCAGGCTCGCCGACAGGAGGAACAGGCTCGTCGGCTGGAAGAGCAGCTCCAGCGCGATAAGGAGGAACAGGCCCGCCGTCAAGAGGAACAGGCCCGCCGTCAGGAGGAACAGGCCCTCCGTCAGGAGGAACAGGCTCGTCGGCTGGAAGAACAGCTCCAGCGGGACAAGGAGGAACAGGCCCGCCGTCAGGAGGAACAGGCTCGTCGGCTGGAAGAACAGCTCCAGCGTGATAAGGAGGAACAGGCCCGCCGCCAGGAAGAACAGATGCTCCTTATGAAGGACCTTCACGCTACCTTCGGGAAAGACATGAAGGAGGTGAAGGATAAGGTTGCCCAACATGACAACCGCCTGTTGGAAGCTGAAACCCGAATCGACCAAGTGAATAATCGGGTTGACAACGTGATGGCTGACGTGAAGAAAACGCTGAATTGCCTTAAACTCGAGGATGGAATCGCAGCTCCCGTAGCTACAACACCTACGCTACGTGGGTTCAAAGTGCCACCGTTCGACGGAACTTCTTCCTGGTCCGCCTATAAAATCCAGTTTGAGGCTGTCATGAAGGCCAACGGGTGGAATGAAAGTCAGGCCATGACTGCCCTCACTCTAGGCCTGCGCGACCAGGCCTTAACTGTTCTAGAAGCTCTTGGTAAGGAAGTGACTTACGAGCAGCTCCTTGAGGCATTGGAGGCTCGGTATGGCGACGCTCACCTGGAACACGTGTTTCGTGCGCAGCTAAAGGATCGTGTGCAACGCAGTAATGAAAACCTGCAGCAGTGGGCCCTTGAAGTGGAGAAGCTGGTTCGGAAAGCATACCAGTCTGTACCTGCGCTTATTCATGGGAACCTGGTGCAGGTATTCATCGATGGCATCCGCGACCTTGAAGTTAGAGCTGCTGTGAGGCTCGGTCATCACGGGACACTTAAGGACGCCTTGGCCCATGCACTGGAGGTGGAAGCTGTGCGGCAGGATCATCGTTCCCATCGCGTCAGGGAGGTTGCAGCGGCTACAGTTCGCGACCGCAATAAAGGATACAGCCCTAGGTGCTACGGCTGTGGGGAAAGGGGCCACCTTAGATCCAGTTGCCCTAAGCGGACTGCAGAAAGAGAAGACGGCCGATCTCCAGAGGGCAGTGCGGCTAACAGCACCGCCCAGCACCAGCAGCAGGGAAACGAGTAATAGCCAGGACTGCGGGGCGGGTGCTGGCTGGTGTTCAAAGAGCCCCAAGGATTTCGATCACGCAAACCCATGACGGGAACAGTTTAATCATCAAGGGCGAGGTCAACGGAACGCCTTGTAAGCTGACCATAGATACAGGAGCCTCTCGTACGGTCGTTAGTTCCCAACTTACAAGTCGGTTCCTTGGGGACTCCGCATACAACCGAGAACGCATTAATTTGGTAACAGCCACCGGTCAGCGCATACCCGTCCATGGAGAGAAGAAGATGGAGTTGAAGCTAGGCAACAGATTCTACCTGCATAATGTCATCGTGGCTGATATAATGGACGATTGCATCTTGGGCCTTGACTTTATGAGGAAGAATTGTTGTGAAATAGACGTCAAGCAAGGTGTTCTGAAATGTGGACAAGAGGAACTTTTTATGGAAGGGGCGTTACCAGGGAATGTGTACAGCCTTAAGAAGATTGTACTTCCGCCGAGATCAGAAACGATGGTGCCGGTTAGTCTTCCTCGGAATCCTGGGCAAACTCATCGTTGTGTACTCGTGGAAAGGGTAGACAGTGACCTTCCATGGAAAGTGGCACGAACTTTGGTCAGAGCCACCGACATCTCAGGGGTACGTGTGCTGAACCTTTGTGATCAGGAACAGATTATAGAAAAAGGCACACTAGTTGGTACTTGCGACGAAGTGGACTGGTTGCGTCGATGCCAATATCTATCGACTGGGACCCTCAGCAAGGATGCACAAACGAAAGTGTCCACACTTTTAGGAGACTGCCACAGCGCTCTGTCCCAAAACGAAATGGTGAAGGCGAAGAAGATGTTACTCAAGTACGCCGATGTTTTCTCGTCAAACGACGGTGACATTGGGAAGACTGGCTTAGTTCAACACAAAATACACACAGGAGAAGAATTGCCTATCCGTCAGCGGCCAAGGAGATTGCCTGTAGCACGCGAAAAGGAAGTGGAAACCATGATTGAGGGAATGGTGAAGGATGGTGTTATTGAACCTTCATCTAGTCCATGGTGTTCACCTGTAGTGCTGGTAAGGAAGAAGGACGGCAGCATGCGGTTTTGTGTTGACTATCGTCGTCTGAATGACGTTACGAAGAAGGACAGCTACCCTTTGCCAAGAATAGATGATACGCTGGACATGCTTACTGGAGTAAAGTGGTTTAGCACGTTGGACCTGAAAAGTGGCTACTGGCAAGTTGAAATTGATCCTAAGGACAAGGAGAAAACTGCATTCTCGACAGGAAAGGGTCTGTGGCAATTTAAAGTTATGCCGTTCGGATTGTGCAACGCTCCAGCAACGTTTGAAAGGCTGATGGAACTTGTACTAACCGGGTTAATTGGTGATGCCTGTCTGGTCTACTTGGATGACATCATCATCGTAGGCCGTACGTTTGAAGAACATCTTCAAAACCTGGAACGGGTGCTCATGAAGATCCAGAGTGCCAACCTCAAGTTGAGTCCAAAGAAATGTTCACTATTCAAACGGCAAGTTAGCTTTTTGGGGTATGTAGTGTCGGAAGAAGGCATCCGCACGGATCCAGAGAAAATCGCCGCTGTCAAGGATTGGCCAGTTCCGAAAGACAAGACGCAGGTCAGAGCATTTTTGGGTTTGTGCTCTTATTATCGGCGATTTGTTAAGAACTTTGCGGATATAGCCAAACCCCTGCACAAGCTAACCGAGGAGAAGCGACATTTCTGCTGGGATGAAAGTTGCGACATCGCATTCCAGGAGTTAAAGAACCGACTGTGCAAAACACCTATTTTGGGGTACCCTGATGCAAGCAAGGAATTTATAGTTGACACAGACGCAAGTGACATAGGACTTGGCGGTGTGTTGTCTCAACGGAATGGTGATCAAGAGGTTGTGATAGCGTACTTCAGCAAGTCGTTGTCAAAGCCGGAAAGGAATTATTGTGTCACTAGACGGGAATTGCTTGCTGTGGTAAAGTCATTGCAGCATTTTAGCAAATATCTTCTGGGGCGGAAATTCCACTTACGAACTGACCATGCTGCACTGAAATGGCTATTGCAGTTCAAAAATCCAGAAGGACAAGTTGCGAGATGGATTGAGCTACTGCAGGAATACGACTTTGTGGTCGAACATCGCAGCGGGAAATCTCATGGCAACGCAGATGCATTATCAAGAAGACCTTGTCCTGAAGACTGCAAGCATTGTACTAGGCAAGAGGGTAAGGAAGTGGTACCTGTGAGGATGCTCAGAACAGACCTCAGCGATGAGTGGAAGGAAAGGCTACAACGTGCACAGCAGGAAGATTCAGACCTCAAGCCGATTCTAGAGTGGATGAAGGCCAGTGCACCTAAGCCCAGATGGAGCGACGTCTCAGCGATGAGTTCGACCACAAAAAGCTATTGGGCCCAATGGGACAGCTTGGTGGTTCAGGATGGAGTCCTGTGCCGTAAATGGGAAAATGCTCGGGGGGACAGCTGTCATTTGCAAATGGTTGTCCCTAAAGCTAAAGTACCGGATGTTCTACAGCTGTACCATAATGGTTGTTCAGGAGGCCATCTGGGAGTAAAACGGACTCTACTGAAGATACGAGAACGGTTTTACTGGGTCCACTGTCGGGACGATGTCGAAGACTGGTGTCGCAAATGTACGAGTTGTGCAGCTGTAAAGGGACCTCAGACTCGTAGTAGAGGTGCATTGAAATTGTACAATGTTGGTGCACCATGGGAGAGGATGGCCCTTGACGTTGCGGGGCCGTTTCCGGTAAGTGAAAGTGGTAACAAGTATTTCATGGTTGTAATGGATTACTTCACTAAGTGGCCGGAAGTCTTCGCCATTCCAAACCAGGAAGCTTCAACAGTTGCCGATAAACTGGTTCATGAAGTCTTCTGCCGTTTTGGAGTACCCTTGGAGATTCACAGCGATCAGGGAAGGAATTTTGAGTCCCAAATATTCCAGGAAACTTGCCGAGTCATGGGTACTCATAAAACGAGAACAACTTCTTACCACCCACAATCGGATGGAATGGTGGAACGATTTAATCAGACATTGGAGAGATACCTGGCGAAAGTTGTGGAAAATCGGCAACGAGATTGGGACAAGCACATACAACCGTTTTTGTTGTCATATAGAAGTGCTGTTCACGAAAGTACATCGGTGACGCCAGCTTTCGCAAACTTTGGAAGGGAATTAAGGCTGCCTGCAGACCTGATCACCGGAATACCACCTGATGCCCCACGCAGTATAACAGATTATGCGAATGACTTGCGGAACAAAATGAATGACATTTATGAGCACGTCCGACAATCAGGCCAGCAAATGTCTGAAAAGATGAAAACCCGTTATGACCGAAAAATTAACAATAAAGGGTTCGACGAAGGTTCACTAGTGTGGTTGCACAATCCAGTCCGCAGCAAAGGGAAATCTCCTAAGCTTCAAGCTAAATGGGACGGGCCGTACCGGATTGTGACAAAGATCAATGACGTGACCTACCGGATACAGAAAGGTGCAAGAGGTACTCCTAAGATCGTCCATGTGGATCGATTGGCGCGTTATTATGGGGCCGATAATGCTCGGGACGAGCATGTCTTAGGAGGGGGCAGTGTTGCGCGCCACGATTGATGGCGACATTAGCTACCACTAGCGCCATCTAGTATCGAGTAGCAGAACTAGTAGGTCGAGATGCTTCCAGAACTTTCGATACTAGAACATTCTAGAACTATCGACATCGGGTCAGTCGGGACCGGTATGTACTCGAACATTCTAGATGTTTCTACAATAGAAGGTTCTGGAACTATCTGAGGCCCTATATAAGGCCGGGATGGGCCGCGACCGGGTCAGTATTGGTTCTGCGATACAAGCGATAACATTCGAAGCGATCTTCAAGTGCGACTTAAGAGTGATCAGTAGTGCGATTGTGTTTTATAATTAGTGTGTTTGTGTTTTATTGGTGTTATTTAATTAAAGTGTTTATTTTTGGTTATTAAATCGGCAGTTTTTATTGTCACGAACCCCAAGCTCGTAACAATATTATTTAATCGATCGTTTAATAATTTCCATTTTGCGCTCCTATTATTGAACACTTTAATATAGGTATAATAGAAGTGCCTTTTTTATAAACTTCAAATAATTCCTATTTTGGGCTTCTAAAATTCTAAAAGGCCAAGTAATTACGACCCACTTGAATGGATCGATCGCTGGCTGCAGACTGCTGCCGCGGCACCGCTTGTTTCGCTCGCTCGGCTCGCGTTTAGTCACACTTCTCACCTAACCCAACCGAACGTATTTGGTCAGGGTACCACAGCTAAGTTACTGCAACCAATTCGGCTAACACGTGGTTGGTCACAGTTTAAACCTAACGTAACCCATTTGTTCTGGGTACCCTAGCTTAGTTACTGCGGCGAAAAGTGAGTAAAGTCTTGAAAGTTAAAAAGAGGCTCAATATTAAAGAAATTGTGCATCATGAGAACGTCAATAAGTTTTTACAGGATCAGTTACATATTTCTCTTTATGAATCCATCTACATTTGAAAACCAAATAAAAGGACATATTATTTTGGTGTCGTAAAATTATTTTTATAGCAACTCGGGGTCAAGGCAGTACGTCTTTGTCTTCCAAAGATAAGATCTCTATCAACTACGTCTGTTTACCAAGTACTACCGGAATTAAAAGGACACTATGTGTTAATCCAAGTTATAAACTATCTGTGTGCCTCATCCAAATCCGTTCAGCTGTTCCGTGCACCATTCCGGAACATGCATCCAGACAAGCATACAAACAGACAAAAATTAAAAAAAAAACTATTTTTCTGTATCACACTCGTTCCCACAACTGTAGCAATAACTTTTTTATTCAAAAATATTCAATGTACAGAGGCCAGCACATCAAGCTACTACAATCTGTCAAATTTCTTTAAACGATTTTCAAATTTATCGCTAAAGTATAAGGTTCAAAGTTGATTTAAAGTTGGAAAAATTTACAGTTTCGGGTAGCTTGATGTCTGTACAATTTGAACTTCGTTACTATTTTATTATAATTATAGATATAAGAGATGTTTTAATGCAAATAAATGTTCTATTCTAAAATAAAGAACCTAAAGATATGAATTTTATTTTCAAAGCGGATTTCATAACACCCACAAAACGTTTTCAGATTCTCAGCTATGAAACCAAACTTGAAAGTTTAATCTACAAATTCCTTTTCATTCCGCGCTCTTACATTTTTCAGTAGAAAATTGTGGGATGCACCAGCACGAGTCGGTTAGTGGGACACGTACAGTTACGAGCAAAAATCTGTAAGAACTTATCAACATTAGAAGGTGATTTTTTATAATTGATTGGCTCATGTCTTTCTGTCTCACCTGATAGTAATCGAGGATGTTGTCGACGATGGTGAATCTTACCTTAAAAGTAACCTATTCACTCTTGACTTGAACATTATAGCTATCGGGAAACAGACAGAGAATTTTCCATAAAAGTATTGACTGAAATAATATGGAATTCATAAACGGGTCTTTGATAAAATTATAACCCCAGCACTAGACATTATGAATTAAGTATCAAATGCGCAAATACCCACAAAGCCATCATGTATGGCACGGGTATTTGAGCAAGTTTGACCACAAAGTACTATTTTACGTTAGATCATGCTGCTGTTAGGGGCTTCTGGCTAAGTAATAACAGCCGCACGGGTCGATCGATCAGCTTGAGCTACGCTTGCCGCGGTTGGTCCGTGGATGGGTGACCATCTTTACATACCAAGACCCCTCCGTGTCTCGGAAAGCACGTTAAGCCGTTGGTCCCGGCTATCATTCGTGTATCTTTGACAGTCGTTACGGGTCGTCAGAAGCCCGAAAGTTTGACAACCAGTCTTACCAAGGGGTTTCGTATTACCCAGTAACTGGGTTGTGCATGTCAGATAGGCAGTCGCTCCATGTAAAATACTGGTATTCAGCTGCATCCGGTTAGACTGGAAGCCGACAAGCCGAAAAAGTTAGGCAGATGATGATCATACTGCCAAAACAAATGTCAACAACATTTCATCGTTGTATTAAAAACCTATTTTTTTTTAAATAATTGTCGAAATTCACCGAGTGTGTCTGTCTTTTTGCTCGTGACTGTACAAGTGTTTGAAATGATTGGTTAAAACTTATAGATGAGGAACATTTAGACGAGTAATATCTTTTTGAAGAATGTTTTAGATCCTTTTGAGGTATTACTGGAAGAATTTTGCTCGTAGCTTTAAATTTGAGACGATGTTTGAATAAGAGCTCCAAGTCGCTGTTTATGAGTTCGTCGACTTTGTACAAAGAGGTGTTTACTGATGTTCGAAATTAACTTTTTTTCGAAAGTAGACTTAATAAAAGATTTGAGAAATTACTCGATGTTAAATCCAAAAGTTTAATGCAATACTCTGTTCTTTATTTTCGACTCATTTTGAAATATAAAACATGGTCCAGATATCTTACAATTACAACCCAAGTTATTAAAAGTCAATGGTGTGTAAGTATACTTAATAGGGACAAGTGGAAAAATAAAAAAAAGATCCCTCCTCTTTTTCCACATCTGTCTATATAAACTTGTTAAGGACCAGTTCTTATTGAAGGAGTCCAAGCTTTATTAGAAAGAAAAAAAACATTTATTTTCAACCAGTACCTAGTGTAGCGTTATCTACAACGCCACATGCGAACAACACGTCATACTGACGTCACGCAAAATGTTGCATCTCGCAAGCAGAGTTTACCTCGCTGCTAGCATAGATACAACGGCCCGACATGAATCATCGGGCAGTTGCCTGCCAGACACAACACCCGTCTGGTCGGAGGATCCTCCCTTTTCTATGGGGGATGAGTGACCACTCTGTTCCTCATACCTCTATAAAGTTATCGTATTACAAAAAAGCTTTAATTTCACAAGTTGACCTCACTCATAAACTCACACGTGATAAATTTAAACAATGAACTCTTGACACTATAACCCACTCTTATCTCCTATAACATAAAACTGCTATGACTGGCAATGGCTTACACACGTCAACACAAAATACTCTCCCGTGACATAAGTGTCAGTAAGACGAATAGTTGATACGCGCGGCCACAGAGCACGGAATCCCCGCAACGGCCGCGACCAGAGACGTCAATAAAGCGCTACAAGGCGCCATCTTATTTTTTCAATACATTACGTGAAAACTTCTTTAGGCGCGGTAGGCATTTTTTAAGATGGGAAAAACTATTGAACTCGCGCCACTGTTACCGTGATCGACACCGCTTCGGATGAGTTCGGCTGTCCTCGGGATGTACTCGGTTTTAATGTATATCCGATAATATGTCAGTGAGTGATGGCAAAGTATTCTGTTTGTGTTTTGTATTCACTTCTGTCGGCACTCCCGGAGTGCCACTGTTTTTTTTTATTGAAGAATGGGCCCGCTCTTGACCTCGATCACGCCTGATGGAAAGCGATGGATGAGGTCTATGATGGGACCCAGAAGGTGCCTAAGGCACTCTCACGCATCGACGAAACGCAGCAGACTACTTGACGCCGGACTCCGGTGGGAGGGTGGTCGCAAACCAGGCGGGCGTTAGCCCTACCACCGCAAGGGGAGCATTGGCCAGTCAAATAAGGTGTTAAGTTGTGACTGTCCAGGATGCGCTGAGCGCTCGGTTCAGTTGAGTAACTGGCGGAACAAACTGCGCTACACAGCAGCGTTACTAATAATTAGCGCTGAGCGCAAGTTTAGACTGACACACGCATTGTAAGAATTGTCATGGACCGTCAGTTCCTGGTAAGTAAACGGTACCGCTCACTGACACGCTTGTTTTGTATGGAAAATGTTGACAATACCGTCTCTAGCACCGGCTACAGAGCCTCCGTGCTCTGTGCGCCCGGCATTCGAGATGGATAGGCAACACGTCGTGTTTCCGAAGACACCTCATCTGTTACTACTGATGCGGTTAACACCTTATGAATGTGCCCAAAATAACAAAAGACTGTCAACAGGATAACAAATTACGTTTTGCTCCCGCACCTTTGTGTAGATACTCTTATTCTATCTTTTAGAATTTGATTTGCCTCTAGTTTGTGGAACGGAAAAAATACATTATTTTTACAAAGATGAGCACTATATTTTTAGCTTCTCGATCCGGCAACTACAGCTGAATTGCAGTACTGTGCCACTTCTTTTAAGTAATCGAATTTGATACTTTTGCAACTGACAATGACTGTTCATTCAATTGAAATCGTCTGTAAGAATAAGTGGGTAAGTATCTTGAATTACTGTTGAACGGTAAACTATATGACTTGATTGAAATGCTTGCTGACGTTGTTATCATTATCACAAGTCCATTCGACAAGCGTGACGTTTATCAACGTTACAATTGAAAGAAGCATTGTTGTATTTTAACTTAAAATCTTTTTCTTAGAGTCGTCATCATCTGCCTAGCCTTTTCCCAACTATGTTGGGGTCGGCTTCCCGTCTAACAAGATGCAGCTGAATACCAGTATTTTACATGAAGCGACTGCCTATCTGACCTTAACAATCCAGGTACTGGGAAATACGATACCCCTTGGTAAAACTGGTTGTCAGATTTTCGAGCTTCTGACTACACAGTCAAAGATCTACGAATGACAGCCGGGACCAACGGCTTAACGTGCTTTCCGAGGCACGCAGGGGTCTCGGTATGTAAAGATGATCACCCATCCACAGACCAACCGTGGCAAGCGTATCTTAACCTGATCGGTCGACCTGTGCGGCTGTTTTTATTTAGCCACGGGCCCCTTAAGTCGTAACTACATTAATTCAATAGGTACCTACTTAATGCATTATACATGCAATTCCTTTACCACATTTCCCAGGTAATAAGCTAATGGAGTAAATAAGAAAATTTTAAAAATTACGTCAGCTTTATACGTCTGGTCGGATACGAGTGAAATTATTCGGTCCTAATATCCGCGTCTCGCCTAATGGAATGTAAATTGGACAAATATTTGAAAAAGGAACACGGGTTTTTTTTTCCCTGCATGCGGTTGCTTACGGCCTTACCAGTCGTATTTCGTCTGTGCGATGTTATTAGTATAAAGTTTGCATAAAATACGAGTATTTCCTGACTGTCGAGAGTTTTTGCAATGACTTTTGCATTTAATGAAATGCGCCTCTCCCTTGGGATGTTCACGTAACAGTTTTTATGAATTTTTTTTTTTTTTAATAAATAAATTTATCGATGATACATAGATGCACCGCCCAAGTCTACGTTTTGTTAATGCATAAATATTAATTAAATATTTTTTTGCTATATACTGTAATATTGACGGGACTACATTTATAATTCTGGGATTGGAAGAAATTCAGTTTGTCAGTTTATCGCTATAGTAAATCTACGCAAGTAATTTTTTTTATAAAATCACGTTCATGTTAGGAGCTCTACAACAAGCCATAGATAAACATCAACCATAGGTATCGTAATTTACGCACAAATCTAATACTCACTATAAAAATACAAAAAAATATTCGTCAGGACCAAACAAAGCAAATAATACAGAATGGAAAGTCTTATTGGTTTAGGCAATATCCTTCAGAAAGCCTCATAAAGATACAGCCAAAACATGCAATTTTCTACTAGTAAAACTTGCCAGACAAAACAATAGCACTAATTGGCACGGTCTGGTCCTAATCCGTACATTTCTGTCCCAAGTAAACACAAAGGGTGCTAATACTTTTACGCCCAACTTACTGTTTGTCTAAATTACAACACTTTCCACGAATTACTTATCAACTGCGGCCGCGGCATTTGGACAGGCCATACAATGGTTACAGCGTTGTATGTTGTTGAATACAAGTTTAAAGTTTTGTAACAGTTTGAATAAATCGGTTAAATAGTTATGGGGATGGATTTTCGCCCAGTGGCCTGTGAAATTGTGATTATAACAAGTAAAGAAATACTGACTAGTATACAACGTGTCCCAAAATTCAACGATAAGCGGGCACCAAAGGGTAGACCTGCTCTGCTGGAGAAAAAATAATGAAAAAAAAAATTACAAATTTTTTTAGAAATTACAAAAAAATACATTGAAATCCTTCGAAAATTGAGACCCTTAAGATATTTTTAACTACCATGAGCACAATTTTTCAAATATTTCTGTTTTTTTTTGTATCGGCAACCTAAGTAGCACTGCTATCCACCACAACCCTTAAAAATCCCAGAATGTCTGTAGTTTTTACACAAAAATCAATCAAAATTATTTTTTTTCATAAAAGTTTTATTCAAAGTTTTTTACTTTCAGTCCACTTTGTAATTACCAAAAAAAAATTAGAAACATTTTTTCATTATTTTTTTCTCGAGTAGCCATGAGCAGGTCCACTCTCTGGTGCCCGCTTATCGTTGAATTTTGGGACACGTTGTATATTGTTAATACGACATACCTACAATATGACGCACCCACTTACTACATCATCGTTTTGTTTCAAGTTTACAGAGCTTTTAATTATTTGGTTCTCAGGCGTGAAAATGAATTAAAAAACCCTGTATAGAAATTTCTTCGTTTGAATAAGTGTAGAAAATGTAGATAGCGTCGTGATAAATACCGAAGAGAGCTAGAAAACTTTATTTTTATTCAGTGTACCTAGTTTTAATGAAAAATCGTAACGTAAGTTATTACGTGTAATAGAACAGAATAGACTCTTTAATCTGCGTTTTCAAATTAACATACATATTACGGATAGAAATTACAATTTTATTGTTATTTAACAAACACTTCCAGTCACATAATGACCAAACATAACCATAAGACCTCTCAAACCGAAGACAGTGTTCACCAAAACCAGTCTATAAACTGACAAGGTCTTAGCTCAGCAACTGCAGCCAACATTTGTCATAGCGACCTCACTAAACAATACCGCGTGCCATCTCAACTGGGAATTGTAAGGCAGTGTGAATCACTGCTGCAATGAATAGCTCCCAAACTTGAGGCCCGGCTGGTAGGAAATTTATTGGCCATCCCCTTTGTCTTGTGACAATATGCGTTATAGTAGCTAATTTTGTAGTGTGCACAAATATAATAAGTTGCTTGGCTCGTGATATCGCGAGAGAGGAATTCTTAGGTACAGACGCCAGCACATCAAGCTACCCCAAACTGTAAAATTTTCCCAATCAACTTTGAACCTTATGCTTAAGCGATAAAGTTAAAAATCTATTACAGGAATTTGACAGATTGTAGTGGCTTAATGTGCTGGCGTCTGTACATGACGCCTTTATAGCTTTGAGCTTATGAAATAGAGGTTGGGTAATTAATAGCGACCCACATAGTTGTAGGTCGTAGGTTCGAACCCAGTCAGGTGCTTACTTGGTGCACAATCGCTCTCAAAACGGTGAAGGAAAACATCGTGAAGAAAACTTGAAGATACTATACATTAAAGATACCATAACCAATTTCTCGTGTATTTCCCCATACTTACACAAGACAACGGGGGAATAAATTACCTAACAGTCTCAAGTTTTTGAGCTATGCATCGCAGCAGTGGATTACAGTTCCCGGTCGAGATGGCACGCGGCATTCGTTAGTGGGCTCAAGTATAAATACTGCATATTTCAGAATGCTTCATCATAATCATCATCATCATAACCAGCTTATAATGTTCCCACTGCTGGAACTCAGGCCTCCTCTCTGACAGAAGGGGAGTGGGCCGTAATCCACCACGCGGGCGCAGTGCAGGTTGATGAATGTCACAAGTCTTCGAATTTTTGGTTCTAGGACATGCCAGTTTCCTCACGATGTTTTCCTTTACCGTCTTTAGAGAAGTGTTGATGAAATAATTTACACAAAGTAAAGGCCCTGTCAGAGTTCAAGCCGTATAAAATTAACTAAATATCTAATCAACCAATATACCCGTTCACTTACACTAACTTACAAACAACAAAGTTACAAACAATCGTTCACTTCTAAGTGTTATCTCGAAAACTTAGCTCTTTGCGATCGAATCGATCCCCTAACTTGAACCGCTGAATTAAAACTCACTCCTAGATAAGAAAATTCGCTTTATATACTTAACCAAGTTCTGTAGTTCTTAGTATTTTACATTTCTAGTTCTAGTTTTCGAAACTGAATGAGTGGTAGTAATTTGGTCATGAATTATATTCATACTGAATAATTTGGTCCTAACATCCGGTGCTTCTATGAACATTAATTGTTGAAGAAATAGTATTTAATTAAAGGAATGAGCATTTAAATTCCATTATTAGGAGTCGTAAATGCAGCTGCATTATGTTGGGTAGGAATTCTGTTTTAATTCGAGGAAAGGCTGAATAGTTGGACTATGTTAAAGCTTACTTCTGACTATTTTGAATATGTATTCAATTATTGTTTTTAGGTATAAGTAAAGGTATTCGGAACTGGGTGTAAAGTTCACTCATCCTCCATAGGAAAGACATGATCCTCCGACCACATAGGTGTTGTGACTTTCCGACGATCGGTGTCAGGACGTTGTATAAATATTCTCGTCGGTAAACTCTGCTTGCGTGATATAGGACTTCAGTGTGGTGCGTAGTTCGAATGTGGCGATGTAGATATCGCCAATCGGGAGATAGGAGGATATGTTTATTTAACCTTTTGAAAATATAATATCTATGTATATCTAATACTAAAAATAACAAAATTAAATCCTAACTTAACTAAAACTATACAGAAACTAAAATATAGCGTCGAAAAATTCATCCGCATCGCTGTCGACTGGTAATGTTCCCAAGAGACTGGCGGCATTGCCACGTTGTATGGCAATGCCGAGGATTATATTAGGAGGATTGGGTTACTTGTAACACATGGTTTCCAAAGTTTCCCATTTATTATCCCAACTTATTATACATTTTTTTCCATAAAAAAATATTTACTCTATTTGTATTTATCGCTATTCACAGTGTTTAAATTCGTTGTAAGCAACCAAAAAGTTCTTATAAATATTCACCACAAAGTCTGACTAAATTAATTCACAAACATCACAGCACAAATATTATTTCTCTACAAAGATATGCAGTTTCATTTTGAGAATATTACGACTGCAAACTAAACAATTTTACTTGCATAACTAAATTATATAAACGCTCGGGACAAATATAAACTCCCTCTACGTGATTTGAAGTCCAAAGCTGGCTCCCACAGAGCATGGAGGCACCTTGGGGACCGCTGATAGAGGCGGCATTGTCAACACTATCCATAGGGTGCTTGCTTTAAAAAGAAACGGGCTTTCGGGCCCGACTCCCGGTACAGCTATTGACAACCACCCGACAGGCTATCGTATAAAATTACACATTTTGATAACCCGATTTGCCGTGCCCCGACAGCAAATAGCTGCCGGAAGAATAGCTCTCGTCTATTTGATTTAAACTGCCAAAATTTTCGGGTTTTGGACTTATGAACAGCGTTGTAGAGAACTCCTAAGATAACATTGATTGATGTTCGATACGGTTCGGAAGCGTATCGAGTGGTTGTGAATACCTATGCCGATCGCTACTGGTTGATCGATCTTCGGAAAGACACATTTAAATATGTTTTAACTGTTTCTTTATGTGTGAGCGCATAACCGGGACAAATATAAACTCCCTTTACGTGATTTGAAGTCCAAAGCTGGTCCCAGAGAGCACAGAGACGTCTAGAGGACCACTGCTAGAGGCGGCATTGTCAACACTATCTATAGGGTGCTGGAAGTTTTATTTAGTTAATGATTACTATTAGATGTTAACAAAATTAAAAAAAAAAAAACATAAAAATATACGTAATATCCTAACCTAACTAAAACTATTAACAAACTACGAGTAAAATATGGCATGAAATATTCCTCCGCATCGCTGTCGACTGGTAATGTACTCAAGAGACTGGCGGCATTGCCACTTTGTATGGCAATACTTAGCCTCCAGCTGAGGTAAAAGCCAGCCCTTGGAATAAAATTCGTGACGTCACAAGAGCGTTGAGCGCACAACTTTTGTCACGGGTCACCTTCAAAGCCACATCAGTTTCTATACGTCATTCGCTCGCTCAACGGACTTTCGGCGCCACGAATTTTATTGGTAGTCCTAGACGCCACCATCGCGGCGATTCCTTGCTCTGTGTGTGGTCTTATTTCTCTTTACTATACGAAAAACGGCTTCAAATAAATTCAGGGATGTACTCGTTAAATAAGAATAATATGTGTAGTTGGAATTTTTATTTTGATAACACTGCTTGTGGTTAGCAAACGACCAGTGGTCCACTTTAGCCCTGGATCGAAAGAACTGGAAGTCATGGGGAGAGGCCTTTGCCCAACAGTGGGATGATGCAGGCTAACAGTAACAGTAACAGTAACACTGCTTGTTGTTAAAGGGCTGAAATATTCAGGAAAAGAAAGGTTATCTCGTGGATAGTCTAGCCCTATCATTCCTTATCAGGTGAATTACATGATCATTGATCATATTTTATGATCTGACCAAGATGAAGAAGAGACTGACCTGTGAGTTTGTTTCGACCTTTCTTCTCAGAGTAGGCAGATGGGAAACGTCGACCTCATCTAGTTTGTAAAATATGATTGACATGTAAAAGTGTTTGTACAAACCTAGGTACTTACAGAAATACAATCAGTTATCATAATAAAAGTATGCAACTGATTAAAAAAAAATTGCTCCGTGTGTTCTATCTTCACCTTCTTAGCGTGTCGACAGCAATCTAATTGGATTCGACCCAGAATTCGGCTACTTGTTTGGAGCCATCACCAGCGTCCACCAGTTCCTGTAAAGTGCAGCTGACAGGACACGCAGGACACGATATTAAGTATCCCATCGTTTGTGGAACAGCACCACATTTACACTCCGGACGCGGAGTCGTCTATGAATCTCCTTCTGAACAGGTTTTCCTTGCTTCGGCCAACCTGGCTCATGTCCAGGTTGAGGTCTTATGTTCTAATATTGGTAATTAAGAATAACGGTTATGTATAAGTTTAACATCTTGTTGACCTAAGTATGTATCCAATTTCCAATCATCTATAGAACCATATTTTCAGATTCTATTTAACTAAAAATTAAAACCAACAAGCAAACCGACGAATGCTACTGTGAATTCACAATTTATATTTGCCCGGTGCGAATAAACGCATATTAAGTTCCACTGTAAACTTAAATTAAAATCGTATCTCAGAACACGATTGCTAAAATGCTGCAACCGCATTCGAAATGTACATACAAAAGAGCGCTAAAATGCTAAATTTCACGCTTTGTAAAGCGCTTCGGGGATGGTGAGCAACAAAATAATCACTTTAGAACTGCGCGGTACAAACTAGCGGTATCAGACTAAAAGGACACAATTAGTGGCGAGTTCTTTATTGTTCTATGTAAAGTTTGTTTGTAAAGTATCTTTTATTTATCGTGTGGTCGTGGAAATACTTGCCTTGAGTGTTCTTTGCAAGTATTCCTGTTAATTTCATGTGTCTGGCTATTATTGTTTACATGTTCACAATATTTTATAATACTTACTGTAGATAATTACCTACATTATTCTTACGCAATACTTACATAAAATAACTAATATACTATACCTACCTATATACACTAACCTATTAATATAATATAACTATACACCCAATTAAACACATCTAATAATTTATAATTTAAAATAATATTGATTAGCTACTTAGCCCTCTTTCTCTCTCCTATTTTTGCTGTGCCCGAAAGTCCATATTGATCTTTAACTTTATAATACCATCTATATAATACATATGGAATGCAATAAAGAATTGAGCATTAAGTATTGAGATAGCGTACGAAAAAATATAATAAGTAGAAGAATATTTTACTTCATTGGAATTTTAATGCAGGTCCTGTACCGAACTTACATCAATTCGTTTAGAATCGTTCAACCTACACACATAATCCCTGAGGGACAATTCCCGTATTCTTAAGAACGTTCACAGTCTGATCATAGTGTCAATCTGTCAAGTTTTTGACATTGAATGTCGCTGAGATGAGATTGCGACTTGAATTGGAACGTTTCTTAAGTACGAGAATTGACCAATTCTGTTCACCAATCACCAAAACAATTTTTACAATCAAATTAAAAGATATCTATTATGATTGCCTGTATTTCAAAATAACAACAACTAATCATTATAAAAATAGGCATTATAATAATATTTGAAATGAAAGTATATTATTTATTCTATAAATATGGTATCGAAACCAATTTTACACGTAATGTTAAAAAAAACATAAGCTAGATGGAGTCGACATTTCCTATCTAACTACTGAGAAAAAACAGAATAAGTATCCGTTGAATTAAATAACAGAATTAAATCTAGCACTCTCGGAAAATTAATCCGATATCTGGTACAGTCACGTAGTAAGTTTTAGTTCTTAATGAACGTTCTATATTATCTACAATAAGTACAATCGGGTACTCCGCTGTCGTAAGCCCACTGTACGTTTGTGTCTTTTTACATGAAAGTGTGTAGTATCTACCTTCCTGGATTTTGTAGTTGTATTTCTATAGAAATTATTTTTAAGCAATTTTTAATAAGACTTACTAATGACCGGACAGACGTTGTCCTGTTTCCTATTATTCGATCACAGCGCCACCCACCGGGTCCAATTGTGAATTTAAACCATCTAGGGAGTGCTCAAACACACAAAAAAAAATCATCAAAATCGGTCCACCCGTTTAGGAGTTCAGTGACATACACACGTACAGAAGAATTATTAAAGATATCTAGTGTAATAGGTATTTTAACTCGCGAACCTTAAATGTACAATCAGGGAAATTGATTTATAATATTATACTATAATAAAATTCAAAGTCCTGACTGACTGATATATCAACGCACAGCCTAAACCGCTTGTCCTGGAGACATGACATTTGGAGGTTGTGTTCTTCGTGAAGAGTAGGTATCCACTAAGAAAGGGTTTTTCGAAATTCCACCCCTAAGAGGGTGAATGGGGGGGAAAATTTCACGCGGACGAAGTCGCGGGCAGAAGCTAGTTGTTACTAAAATTGAGTACCAACTTAAATTGTCCGTATATTCAAATCACAATTATCAGTCTCTGATAGTTGTATAAAATGGCTATAACACGTTTAACTGATGTAAGGTTAATTTACGTTATATTTAATTTCCCAGACGGTACCTTATGCCTTGATGACTGTCATTAATTCCTGCCGGGTTCGATCACATGACATTATAAACGAACAACCAGTAACAAAGAACACCACAACAACAACAGAACATAATCCATTACCTTCTCCCCAAAACATCATTAACGATCCATCAAATTATGACCTCCAAAATATGACACAAGAGTTCCCACTGCCGTAATGAACATTGACTCAAAGGTTTGTCTACGTCAAGTCAATGAAACGAAACATTTTTCATATGACTTATTAGGGAAAGAGGTAACAGGTGCAGTCTAGTATTCATTGGTTCACGTGAAATGGTTCTAAATGGAATTAATATCTTGTGGATCAGGTGTTAGATTGTTCAGAAATAATTTTCGTTTTAAATGAAATGTTCCACGTTAGTGAGTAGTAAGAATAGGCAGGAAAGGATGATTATCTCTTTAAGCTGATATACATTTGCTTTAGTTAAATTGCGGTAAGAAGTTTTTTAGGTAATTGAGAATAGCGCATCGCAGCAACAAATGAATGAGGTAAAAACAGCGATGTTAGTTTAATAAAAAATGACCCCTAAACTTAAAGTGATATTGCAGTTTTAATTAAATAAAAAAAAAAATCACGGCTCAGTGGAATAATTTTTAATTATTTCTTTAGATGGTTAAATTCCCTATATTATCAATACATAAAATATGCTAATTAACGCTCAAAATTATGCGACATAAAACATTTTTTTATCACTGTTTTACGATTACTTTATCATGTTACTATTTTATTTTTATGAAATAAATTCTAGGATAAATCTTTTCTTTGAACATTTTCTGGCGTGTAATATGTATCAATATGAACTGTGCGACAAAAAACGAAGCGTATTATATGTGACACTTCACACTGAAAAATTCTCACTGTTGGACTGACGTTTGAATAGAACTAAACTCGCTACTTATCGAAAGCAAATGGAAATCAGCCTATAGATTCAGTCAAATTGTTGGAAAACAGTTCAGTTCCACGTGAAGTGCCAAGCGATTTTATACTATTTGTTGCAACTATTAACTGTCACTTTGACTTGCCCTGCACTTAAATCGCCCTACAAATAATTATGGCGGGGCCCCAAGTCCATCAATTTTGACGTTACTTTCATAATTTTATCCAAAATTAGATCAGTGTAACTTGATCCTGCCTCTCAAACAACTCGACGAGAAAAGACGAGCTATCACTGAAAAGTGACTGACAGGCTTTTACTTTCGACCTAGTTTCACGGATCGCTTTACAAAAACACAGTTAGCCTGAAAAAGGCCTAAACCTCTATAGATTTAAGCTGGATTCGTGTTCATCCCTGTGACTCGCTAGATAAGCCACGCTTTTCCAATTTGTGAATGTCATCAATGACAGTGTATGTATTGCTGCCGATCTATTCTGTAAAAATCTTACCGTGAAAACGTAGGGAGATCAACACTATTGACAGTTCAATTTAAGCTCACTTCACCTAAGTTTTCACCGTGGGATTTTTACAGAATAGCACTACAGGAAAGATAAAAGAAGAGAGATTTTCCTGTACTTGCTTGTTAGTAGTGACCGTTTTGAAAAGATCGTCAGAAAGACTGTCTTACTGCCGAGGGTAGGTATGCACACGGTGACGTACCTTCAAACTATGGTGAACCATTAAAATCTGCCGACCGACGGCTCTGTGAAGTCTCGGCAATACAACATGAGGCGTTTGTCCTATGGGTGGACCTCTTTCGACTGAAGTAACTATGATGAATAATAATTAATCCAATTTAACCAATTTGCATACGAAGCGTGGGACGCAGTTTAGAAGCGTGGGATCTAGTTTATCGTGAAGTTATAAAAATAAATTCTAATCTTGTCACGTGTAGGTAGGCCATACTTCATTACCATCTGAAAAATATTCCAAAAATGTCGTAGGTTATTAATATCTGGCCTGTCCTTAACGATGTCCTTTTTATATTCTTTGTCCTTTGAAATTATAATTAAACAGGCGACCCGTTCCCTTCCGTGTATTAATTTTGGTTGAAAACGAAGTAGTAATTAAAAATAAGACAGATATTTAAACGATTCTTTCTACGAACATTTCTGTAGTATGGTTCATGAGTTTTGAAAAGTCTTCTATGTGCTTTCTCTTTCAAAACGAAATTATTTTTTAATGTTACTATGCCGTGGAAGTAGCGAAGTTTTAAGCCAACAAATTCAAATCGGGATTACTCTCGTGCCCGCTACACAAAGAAGAAGAAAGTTGCTATGTTGGCAAATAAACAGGTGACCCACCTGGTAGTAACCATCATCTATGGAGTATGTGCATCTGCAATACCAGATGCCTCGCAGGTATGTTGCCATTTTTGCCATCCGACTTAACATAACACTACATCAATATCCTTCAAACTGGAATAAAGCAACGCTTCTCGGCGACAGAAATAGTTATGGCGGTAGTACTTCCCCGACGAGCTCCAAATGAGAAAACGGCACAGTGCGCTCATCGTTTTTTTGGTTATTTCTTTCATTTTAGTGGTTATAATAAAACTAAACAATGTAAAACTACCGTTTGTAATGTATAATCTTGTGGAGCACAACTTCACGTGCTTATTTTCTGCATTTTCACTCTAAAATAATAGAAATAACAATAAAAACGATGAGGGCGCCACTGTGTGGTCGGCGTATGGTTGGCGGCGCTGTCTTAACAAAAAAAAACTATATTAAAACAGCCGTCTTAAAGCAAATTGTAAATACGAATGGTATAATATTATATACTAGGTTTCTACAGTTCAAACCACGAAAATTAATCAACATCTCCACAAAAATAAATAACTAATATGATCAAATGAAAAAGAAAAAAAAACAACAGGAGCGAAACGAAAACGTTTTAAATTGTTTCGTCCGTCATTAACGGAACAGAATTAGGGCTAATTAACTCGTCAGTTCAAGCCTTCCTGTCCCTGAATGTTAATTATATTATGTGAACGTGTTTAAGAAGGACTCATGTATTGGCTTTGGTTCGTATGAGGAGCAGACACTGAAGTTAATAGTTAATTTGTGTGCGTGATGACTATTTCTGCGTTACTTACGAACATTCTTTTCGTTTTGTTTTGTTATTTTCTTTATCTCACGATATTTTCTGTGCAGGATCTTCCACTTCTTTCAACACAACGCACTGAGTTTTCTGTTTGCTATTTAGCAAAAGACAATTACTAACATATTTTTACAATATATAATTAGCAATGTAACTCTTGGTGTCCAAGCTACGGAGGGGTCTCGGTATGTAAAGATGGTCATTCATCCACAGACCAATCGCGGCAAGCATAGCTTAACCTGATTGATCGACCTGTGCGGCTGTTATTATTTAGCAGCCGTTGGTCCCGGCTGTCATTCGTGGATCTTTGACAGTCGTTACGGGTAGTCAGAATCCCGAAAGTCTGTCAGCCAGTCTTACCAAGGGGTATCGTATTACCCAGTAAGTGGGTTGTGGAGGTCAGATGGGCAGTCACTCCATGTAAAGTACTGGTATTCAGCTGCATCCGGTTGACTGGAAGCCGACTCTAACACAGCAGTTGCAGCAGTGGCAGTTGGAAAAAGGCTAGGCAGATGATGTAACTCTTGGTGTCCTCATTTCAGCCGAAAGACGTCCACCGTCATAGCCCTGCACCAAGCATCGCCACTTCGACCGGTTCTGTACTTCTTGCGACCAACGCATTCCTGCTGTTTTCTCAAGGTCATCGGTCCCCGTGGTGTGAATAGTTGATATAATTTCTGAGTATGTAGTTGCTCATCGATCATAATACGAAAAATGATTAATCCTTTGCATAAACAAACAAATTATTTGTTGAAAGTTTAAATTAAAATGGATCGCTTAGTAAATTTGCACAACCACCAACAATTAATAATACTTACTGCATGAATTTTTAAACATTCTGTAATAAATTAAATCTAATGAGAACATTGTGGTCTGTGGCTGTTATTTGGATAAACATGCACTTAATTTCAGTTTGATTTATTATGAGCATTTTAATTAAATGGTAATGCCAACAGAATAAAGGAATTATTAAATGGTAATGCCAACAGAATAAAGGAATTTCTAGGAAAACCCGAAATAATAGGCATTTTTTTTATCTGTTGACGAGTTTTATAGAAATTATTTTTTGTGAAGCATTTGATAGAAGTTGATAGCGTAGTTCGGGTGTAGAGTGCACCACTTCTTGCTTGGCTTCTTTTTGATTACATAGCATTAGAATGATCATAAGAAAGTATTTCCAATTAAAAAATTAATCATCCTTATCTTATCTGGATAGGCTGGGCAGCCCCCAGGCAAAAACAACGCAAAAAATTCGTTTTTTTTTTACTTTGTCTTGCTGAGCTGTTGCACCTTGCAAGGGAAATGATTGGAGTTGAAGTGAAACCCTTATTAATAGTAGAGGTACCAGGAAAAGATAACAAAAATATTAATATTTGACGGAGTAAAGACATTATGATGGTAGCATGACTGTACAAAAGGATTCTACTGTCCGTTAATTTTCATAGTATGACCTTCATAACCTATAAATCATCTCATCTGCCTAGCCTTTTCCCAACTAACTATTTATCTTATTCCTATAAATACCTGGGAGCTGTGGTGGCCAAGTGGTAACGGCCGCGACTTACGAGTTGTAGGTCGTAGGTTCGAACCCAGACAGGCGCTTTACTTTGTGTAAATTATTCATCACCACTGCTTTCAAAACGGTGAAGAAAAACGTCGTGAGGAAACCGGCATGTCCTAGAACCAAAAAATTCGAAGACATGTGACATCTGCCAACCCGCACTGGGCCCGAGTGGTGGATGACGGCCCACTCCCTCTCACCGAGAGGAGGCCTGTGTCCCAGCAGTGGGAACATTATAGGCTGATTTTGTATTATGTTATGTATAAATATCGGAAATAGTTATGTTTACCTTCTACAAAAATAATTCATAACGACAATCTTTAGGTTTATTACAAAAGACTTTTCACAACAGTGTAAAAAATATAGGTTACTTAACATTAAAGGAAAAGGAATTTGTGTCAAGGCGTGTTCCAGTCATCGGAAAAGCTAATTTATTTTGGTTAAATCACATTATTCACACACAATTAATCACTGTGAGCATGTTAACACGGAAGCCTTGTTTGGCATATACGTAGCGAAGCATCGCATTCCATCAGGCGTGATAGAGGTCAAGAGCAGGCCCATTTAGCAATAAAGAAAGAAAAAAAAAGAACGCGGCATTTGTGAGGAGCCCAAAATTATGATGCAGAGTAGGTACTCAACCAATCTGCCTAGTCTCTACTCTTTTTTTTAATTGACTAAAGTTAAAAAAATATGCAAAAAATATGGATGTCGCGGATAATATTTTGCGAATGTAATAATATGAGAACAAAGGAAATGAAACTGGGGCTGGACACATCTGCCGCATGTCAGACGAATAATGGGCCAAACTTACGATCCAATGGGTCACATATGGGTGACATCGTGGCAGGCCCAGACGGAGATGGACTCCTTCAACAAGAACTGGTCCTTAGCAGCTTTAAACAGAGAGAAGTGGAAAGAGAGTAGGGAGGCCTTATTTAACTTAATTATTCTGTCTCGCCATAACCCCAGTGTCTACGTCTTCGGGTAACAATATATCTTTTAAACTACACATATGGGACATCACAGGCTAATAATAGTCTTCTAGACATAATAATAATAATACGAGCCTATTATTGTCCCACTGTATCGCAAAGGCCTATTGTCATACAGAGAAGGAATCTCATGCATTGATCACCACGCTTGCTCAAGACGGGTTAGCGATTTCAGACTTATATTAATTACTAGCGGCCCGCCCCAGCTTCGCATGGGTGCAATTTTTTTTCGAATTTCCAAAGTTTTTTTTCATACAAACCTTGTACTGGCAATACCGAACACTATAAAAAAATAATTATCCAATTTTGTGCAGTCGCTCGGAAGTTATGCGCGTACATACATTCCGGCGATTCGTTTTTACATAAGTCCAGGTTTTTTCACTGACGTCACTAATATCCGAGATGGACCCACAAACACGCGTACAACATAGTCCTACAAAAAATATATGTCGCACACCAGTATCAAACACAGTCTTAGCACAGAAAATCAAAGCTAACCAATTGCGTTTGAGCTGGATTCGATAACTTCATCCATAACAATATTACTTAAGAATCCAAGAACCGTATCGATAAATAAAATATTGCACTAAACGGATTCTATTTATTTATATCTCCAGTTAGAGATGGGGTCATAACGGGATCACTTAACCTCGCGGTTCTGAGTACAATCGTTTTTATATTGCGCAGTTTGTTTTAGTGGCAGTTGTTTATAAAATAGTGTTTTCTGGGTCGTAATTCCACTAGTATCTACAGCAATAACAGGCTTGTGCAGCTCCATAATTCTCTGTTTTTGAAGTGAAAACATCAGAATTATTATTTCATCGCAATTATGAATAAATTTTGTAAAAACGTGTCAATCCCTCTAAAATACTGTACTGTCCTTCAAGATACAGGATTTTCCTAGTTTGATGGACAATGGTTTTAGGGTCGGTTCACATCTGACGGAAAATCTGTCGAGTGTAACTTCGATTGCGTCTATTTATTCGCTCGAAGCACTAACGCATCATCGGTTGAGTGTGAACAGTCAAGTGTT
Organism: Hydraecia micacea; assembly: GCA_914767645.1. Lineage (NCBI taxonomy): Eukaryota > Metazoa > Arthropoda > Insecta > Lepidoptera > Noctuidae > Hydraecia > Hydraecia micacea. The sequence continues at coordinate 7,984,157 of OU611798.1, forward strand.
TTTCTATACATTTGTCTGTTCTGGCGTTACGCGACCGATAATACGCGGCGCATGTTCCGTCAGATCTGAACCTTCCCTAACACTCATAATTGTAATTGTAATAGTCATACCCCTCCCTTATCGAAACAACACTGATCTAACCTAGGCTAAGTCTTTTAGTAAATAATGATCACTTTTTCTCCTGAACGAAACTGAAATGTCACACGCTCGGGTCGGTGTCGTTGAATTAGTTATACTCGGCTCGAGTCGGCCGATGATGCTGAATTGCGTATGCGGCTCCAGTCGTAACTTTTCGCTTCTACCGCGTGGTCATAACACCCTCTTTTTTAGAGTGACTGCCTGGTGGAATGTTTTGATACACGAACAAATCTAACGGTGTTTTCAAACGCGCCAGTTTCATCACATAGTTTATTTTAAAAATAAATTTTGCATCATATGCACTCATAGGTGTTGTTTGTATAAGAGTAAATGGGCCTATACATACATCCATACATAATCAGCCTATAATGTTCCCACTGCTGGGACACAGGCCTCCTCTCTGTGAGAGGGAGTGGGCCGTAATCCACCACGCGGGCCCAGTCCGGGTTGGTAGATGTCACATGTCTTCGAATTTGGGCCTATATAATGTGCAAAACATTGGCTTGTTATTTTACAAAGAATATGGTTTAACAGAAGTAGCAATATTAATCATAATAGAGTCATAGTTATAATTTCTATGTTGTTTCCTAATTCAATCAGAGTGTAGCGGTATCTACAACGCCACATGCGAACAACGCGTCATACTGACGTCACGCAAAATCTTGTATCTCGCAAGCAGAGTTTACCACGCAACTAGCATAGATACAACGGCCAGACATGAACCATCGAGCAGTTGCCCGCCAGACACAACACCCGTTTGGTCCTCCCTTTTCTACGGAGTATGAGTGAACTTTACACCCTGTTCCTCATACCTCTATAAGAGTCATAATCAGGTAACACATAACATCACTGTTATTCACGAAAGGTTAGGTAGAGGTGTAACTATAGTACACCTACACTTTGCCAGTTATGTATAAGTCAAGCCTATTGCCATCAATCGGGCACAAATCCGGAGTACAAGCTGCTACTAAGAAATTTAGTTTTGATCAACCAGGGAATCGAACCTAGGACCTCATGCTTAGCAGTAGTGCTTGCGATCACTGAACCAACGAGGCAGTTAGTTTATACACCACGATTGAAAATAAAACTTTAATCGAGTTGTCGATCGTCTAAACAGCTCTACTAGTTAAATGTTGAGTGCATGTGTGTGTGTGTGTGGCATGCACTCCGAACCGCCCGCTTGAACTTTTTAATTGAAAAGCAATTTTAAAGTTTTTTACTTAGTCTCCATGTCAACATCGAGATTAGCTGAAAACTCAATCGTAAACAGCGTACTTAGAGTTGATAATCCTTTGGATTCGTGTGCTTAGAATATTAATATTCAAAAACAACGGGAGTTAAATCAAATTGGTTGCAGTAACAAAAAACGCAATGAGGTATGATGTCAACAAAATGTTGACTGTATTTATTTCTGCAAATTAAAATAATAAGTAAGCAAATAACAACTAATACCTATTTAATTAATAAAAATAACAAAATTAAATCCTAACTTAACTAAAACTATACACAAATTAAAGTCACGTCGAAAAATTCATCCGCATCGCTGTCGACTGGTAATGTACCCAAGAGACTGGCGGCTTTACCACGTTGTATGGCAATGCTTAGCGTCTGGCCAAGGTAAAAGCCAGCCCTTGGGTCACGGGAAAATGTTAGTTTTCATTGTATTTACTTCGCTATAGTCAACCTGGTCATTGCCTTACTACTTTTTTTTACAATTCCCAGTAAATTGAAACTTCACTAACCTGGCACATAGACAAAAATAGACCTTGTCGTTTTATTAATGACGAACAAGTGACATTCAACCTTATGGTCGTAAAGTAATTACGAGGCCGAATATACCTAGTAAAAAAATGTGTTTTATAAACTACTTGCTTCTGCCTGCGACTTCGTCCGCTTAAAATTTCTTGTTCCCCGATCCACAACGTCGCATCGCATCGTCTGCGTGCGCTATTACCTCGTTTTCGCTTAGCAGTCCTACTGACTTTTTTTCTTTTTGCCCGGCTCCTAAGGGTCCTACCATGATGTTAAATGGCCTCTAGCCTTCCTCGAGAATTGGGTTATCAAATGCGAAAGGATCTTTCAAATCGGACTGGTAGTTCCAGAGATAAGCGCGTTCAAACAAACAAATAAACTCTTCAGCTTTATTATTAATACTAGCTTCCGCCCGCGGCTTCGCCCACGTGGATGTCGGAAATTATCCCACAGGACAGTACCGGTGAAGTAGCGCATGTCCTTCCCTAGGGTGCTATCTATCTCCTTGCCAAATATCGAAATCCGTTCAGTGGTTTAGGTGTGAAAAGGTAACACACAGAAAGAGGTACTTTCGATATGGCTCACTATTTTGGGCTTCCACATAAAAGGTACATAATATATTCTGTCGCGGACATTTATTTAGAACTGTTTAAGACAAACAGTCCCATGATACATTATATTCGTGTAACAACAGCGCTTCTGCGAGATTCAGCTGTTGTAGAGGTTTCTGTGGCTCTTTGGGACGCCATGTAAGTCGCCTGCTGCTGACGTCGATCTTGTGACTCTTCTGGTGTCTCCGCAGCCCGTTGAGACACCACTATACTCGGCATGCTGTTGACGCCGATCTTGGGCCCGTTGAGACATCAGATAGGTACTCAGCATGCCGTTGACGTCGAGGTTGAGACTGTTCTGGAGTTTCAGCAGTTGTTGAGATGCCAAATACTCAGCGTGTTGTTGACGTCAATCTTGGGACTGTTCTGGTGTCACAGTAGCTCTGTGTGCCGCCTCACGCACCGCCTGCTCAAACCTTTGCAGATCAGTTTGTTGAGACGTCTCGTTATTCTAAGTCTAGCTATTTTTATAGCTCGACCTTTATTAGAGCTTTATGAAATATTAGACTTACGCTTTTGGAGTCATTATTGTAAGTAGGTACTATATAAAAAATCACCTAATCGGTAGTAATTTTCAAACTAACTAAAATAATTCCAATAGCTAATTAGGAGGAAAACGAATCTAACTTCTTACTACTTACAACACAACCTAAAACTATACGTTAATCTTAAACTAACAAAAAAAAAAACAATTGTAATAATCTAAGTAGGTCATCATCTGCCTAGCCTTTTCCCATCTATGTTGGGGTCGGCTTCCAGTCTAACCGGATGCAGCTGAATACCAGTATTTTACATGGAGCGACTGCCTACCGGACCTCCACAACCCAATTACTGGGTAATACGATACCCCTTGGTAAGACTGGTTGTCAGACTTTCGGGCTTCTGACGACCCGTAACGACTGTCAAAGATCCACGAATGACAGCCGGGACCAACGGCTTAACGTGCTTTCCGAGGCACGGAGGGGTCTCGGTATGTAAAGATGGTCACCCATCCACAGACCAACCGCGGCAAGCGTAGCTTAACCTGATCCATCGACCTGTGCGGCTGTTATTATTTAGCCACGGGCCCCTAATAATAATCTAAGTAGGTACCTAATGAAAATAATAACGAATCTATTTAGGTACTTAATACTTACAAATACAACCTATACCTAACCCGTGACCTAACTAACTAAAAATACAATCCTACCTATAAGTAATTAAACAAACAAAGAAAACAATTGTAATATAACTAATAATTGAATTTAAAACGAATCTATATTTGTACTTAAAATATACTACCTAAAAATTATAATGCCTACTGTTAGTTAGTAATAAATCGCTTTGAAACGAATTTAAAGCTGTAAAAAAAACTCAAAATGAACACAACCGTCAACGACGTCTGCCGGTCTGCCCTCACGCCCAGCAGTATAAAAGTGTCCTGTGCCTCACGCACATAATATTAGTAGACACACCTTCCAATGTATAAATAAAAGGATAATAAACTTATTATTGAAATCCTTAGAACGGTCTTTCCTTTGGTGTTCCACGGTCTGCCTGCCCGCGTTCGGGATTTCATTGCCTGGACTGGACCGCCCCTCCACCCCGTCTTTGCGCGCCCCGACTCATGTAGGCATTAATAGCGCTCCACTCAGGTCAATCTTATCGTGATAACTTTTAAAGTATTCGTCCAAATTGCTTAGTGTAAAAGACAAAGTTTATCTACATGAAATACCGAAAGCGATAAATGTATTGATTTTAATAAGAATTAACAAAGTACTCTGAAATATGCATTGTAAAAATAGTACCCAATTTAAATGTATTTATGGATCACTATTTTGGATATAATGGCTTCCACAAAAAAGATAGATATATGCTCTCGCGGACTTTTATTTAGAACTTTATAAAACAAACAGTTCCACGATACATTATCTTCATGTAACTCTAACGGTTTAGGCAGCGCACGCCAAGATAGCTCTCAGAAGGCAGGAATTTTTCCGACTTACTTGATACTTATCGTTATATTATGACCAAATCACACAAAATCTTTATAAATTGTAGCCTATGTGTTATTCTGATGTATAAGCTATATTACTGTGAAGTTTCATCAAAATCCGTTTAGTAGTTTTTGCGTGAAGGAATAACAAACATCCAAACAAACTTTCGCATTTATAATATTAGTAGGATTAAATAATTAATAGATGTATTAAAAATTGCTGTGTAATATTTTTCATAAGACGAAGAAGATTTGTATAACATCAAATCGTAGAATGTGAGGTAGTTAGTTATATAAGTATATTCTAACAAATCAACTGAGCTTTCTTTCTTTCTTTCGTATATCGGTTGTCTAGTGATAGCCCCTGAGACCAGAATTCAGAACTAAAAGCATTTTTTGTTAGGTAGGTACAGGCAAAAAGTCTGCCGTCAGGGTTCTTTGTGTGTACGTAAATAAATAGATAATCAAAGCTTAGTTTTAGCACCCTACAGAGAGGTACACAGGTAAAATAAGCTTTCAAAATGTTTTCCCTAACATTTGGAAAGATTATGGTTTGTAAGCACACCGATCCGTTTCGAGACCTTAGGAACGGGATATAAGGCGGCCGGAATATGACCCAATTTTTTTAGGATTACGTACTTATGTGCGGTATAAGTAATATGGAATGTTTCACGACATTTTTCCGTATAAGAAAATAATACACGTAGATATTGTAAGTTTGGAATGCCGTGTGGCTCTCGCTTCTGGACAACCAGGGTAAATTCATTATGCAGGAGCTTTTAAGTTGACCCCATTCATCAATCATCTGCAGAGCCTTTTCCTAACAATGTTAGTTTCGGCTCCTAGTCTAAGGCTGCGTCCTATTTAAAAGCGATCATCGCGCGAATACGAGATCGTTGCATGCATATGTCGCTATTTGTTTAGTGAACCTAGACGGGTCGTCGCGCCAACCGAGGGCGTTTTCCGGCTTTGCGAACAAAAAGTGACATATGTACGCGACTCGCGTATTCGTGTATTTGCGATTGCTTTTAAATAGGACGCGGGGTGCGAATGCGTCACTGACAAGCTGTGAAGGAAATGTTATTAGGAAACCTGGCCTTAGAATAGTCTAAACTCACCAGTTCACTTGACTCTATGTTCCTTCCTTGTATGAGTTGAGTTTTTTTGTCCTGCAGGGGGACAATTGCAGGCCAGTACCTATAGCATTGACGTAAAGTACGGAGTATGGACAAAAAATTTCAATTTGTTGGATACGAGGCTTTTGGCTGCTTTGTATCAGTGTGTGTTTTTCATGTCATATTTTTATAATGTGCGTATTGTTTGTGCAAAATAAACAAATTTTTTTTTCTTTTATGGTCTAGGACAAGGGTTAGCAAGACTTTTGACAATATTTATGGACGTAGAATCAGCTTAAGCAAGTTAGAAAAAGAATAGAATAGAATACTCTTTATTATGTACACCATATAAATTACAGACATAAATATAGAAACTTTACAATGGGTGACACAATGAGCGGTCTTATCGCTAAGAGCGATCTTTTAAAGACAACCTTTGGATGGATTAAAAAGGGGAAGAACAGACAAATACTGTAGATAGTCTGTGGTGTACTATTTAGGAGCAAAGAAAATATAATGATGATGTTTAAGGAGAGAGGAAGTGCTTTTTTAAAAAGCTTTATTTCTATGGAATAAAAACAAAAAAGAAACAATGCGCCTCGTTTTAGTTAGGGTCACGCGACTTGACACCGATCGGAAACGAATTTGCATAGTGCCGAATTTCCGATCGTCGAAGTGACTGAAGTGTGGTTATATGTGGTCCGTTTAAGCCGATTCCGCGTCGATAAGTGTGGTGAATCACTTTAGGTACAATTGCGACTCCCAGATAGACAGTACATAATATTATTATGAAATAGAAATCTCGAGTGGACCCGTGAAGGCCAATTCTCGTAATTTAAAACGTTCATAATCTAGTCGCAGTATCTTCTCGGCGGCGGCGACAAAAAAAATGTCGAAAACTTGTTAAAATGTAGGGAAATTAGAGGTATTTTTGACAGATCGAGACTGAGATCAGACTGTAAACGTTCTTAAAATTACGAGAATTGCCCCTCTGGTCTTGGTCTTTAACCAAGCTCACCACTTCACACACTCATTGAAACTTCACCGTCGTTCACTTTACATGCACTTTGTTAGATAGCGGTTTTGATGTAGCAAGTAAAACCAACTGAACTTAGACCAAAACTATGAACTTTGTCTCAGACTTGAATTCGCTGGGATTAGAAAGTTAGGTAGCAGGATATAATCTATGTAGGGTGAAACGGCTAATGGTCTGACCAACTTTGTTTTGGAAAGCAATAGACACGAGTCTGGACTTAAATGTTTTAGGTAATTGTTATGCTTTCCTTTTGATTCAAAAATGAAACTTGTTTTTTTTATATTATACTAGCTGTGCACCGCGGTTTCACCCGCGTAAAAGTCGCTCCCGTGGGAATATCGGGATAAAAGCAGCCTATATGTTAATCCAGGGTGTCAGCTACATTCGTACAAAATTTTATCAAAATTGGTCTAGCCGTTTGGGCGTGAAGAAGTAACAAACTTATAAACACACACGCGTACCAACACACACACACTCACAAACTTTCGCCTTTATAATATTACTTGGTGTGATTTTAAAAGTATAAACATATCTCTAAATAAGATGAATCCTTGCCCTCGGGAGCAAAGGCCTCTTCACGATAACAATAACAGTAATCAGCCTATAATATTCCCACTGCTGGGACACATGCCTCCTCTCTTCGAGAGACAGTCAGTCAGGGCCATTACCACTGTGCCACCACTGCTAAAGTCAAAGGCTTCGTATTAATAGGCAATGAATAATATTTACAACGGCCAATTAATAGATGCTATTCAGAATAAGCTAGTATACAGATTCAAATATTATTGTAATAATTACATACCTATCATTGAAATCCATCTATACGGACCCAATGGCGAACTAGAAACTCTATGTACCAGCTGTGAAGTATGTATAAATTGGTATAAAATGTTGAAGCTATTACGACCAAATTAGTTCATAAATCTCCACTACAAAGTTTACTTTAAAAAATTGAAATTAATCGCCAATAGCCTACGACAGGGCTACTCACCCTGGTCAATAATTCAGCTATCCAGTTCTTTAGTCCCTCACCTAACTCATAAAATTAAAGTCTGAGCTTCAAAGTCGTCGAATTAGATGGATTTACGAGATAACAGCCGATGTTTGGGTAAGATTTATGTGTGGGAGGGGCCAGACGAGAAATAATACCGGAGGATTTGTTTTATCAACAAATCTAAGAGACGTTTGGGGAATTTAAGAAACATAAATCTTACATTATGTAGGTACTATTACGATCTCGCCGGGAACACCCAACTATTCCGAAATATGTTATTCCGAATTTCGATGTTCCGATTTTCAAAAGTCCGAATTTCATAAAACCTAAGAATCGTAATGTCTATTATTAAAAATCACGAAATTAATTTTACCGAAAGTCATAAATGCGATTTGTTTGTTTTCCGATTTTCATAATTATGTTCGAAGAATCAAATGCTTGATGGGTTCTCGGTCCGAAAAACGACATTTCGATTTTCAATACTCCGAATTATCTTTTCTTCTTTCGCTATATACTTACGTTACCGTTACCGCACCCGAACTCAACGAACGCAATAGGCGACGTAGGATGCAAGAGCGAGCGAATGGCACCTCGAGGTTAGATTTGGTTAGGTTACTGGTTTGAAGTAACCTAACCAAATCTAACCTCGGGGTGCCGTTTACACAGAAAAAGGGGCCCCGCGAAGCGTGGCTCCGTCGACATAGGATGCAAGAGCGAGCGAATGACAATACAAATACCTTTACCGTGCATGGAAGTCAAGTAGTATCGCAGTGAAAATCTTCCGCGGTAACGTGCATCGAAGCGTAGTGGCGTAGCAGAGACGGTCTTTCGCAGTAACGTGCATCGCAATTTTGTAGCATCGTATTAGCATGTATCGATATTTTGTGGGTCAAAATTCCGTATTCTACTCGTATCGTCTTGCTATTCAGTTTTACAAGGCGTTTTTATTTCGGAATTTTAGAATTCGGAATTCGTATTTTTGATGTTTCGAATTATCATTAATTCGGACTTTTTGTTATTTTATCTATTGAAACTCGATACTTTGAGAATACTAATTATAAACGTTAGGAATATTGAAATTTCGGAATTATAAAAATAGGATGAACGATAAATCGGAGTCTCTAGTTGTTTGAGAATCAAAACACAAAATGTATGAGAAAATTAATTATCTTCATAATTTTTTTTTCGTGATTTTATCCCGTGTTTTAATACCTAGTTATTCTACTGTAAATAAATAAATATTCTACTGTTCGAGACGAAGAGAAATCCAACAAATCAAAGATTATAAAAGTCGGTCCAGCTGTTCTTGAGTTATAAATGGTGTAACTAACCCGACTTTGTTTTATATATATAGATTTTTTGCGTTTCGTTCGGTTTGCGTTTCGTTCGGCCGACGACAGCCATAGGCCACATCCAATGGTCCACCTGAAGGACTAAGCGCGAAAACCACACCCTCTAACATAGAACACGGGCTACGACAGAATATTTCTTAAATTTTACTTCTGTTCCGATTTTAACTAAATATTTTACCCAATAAACTAAACAAGTGAAGTGTTGACTTTACTAAACTTTTAGCTGTCCCTTGAATCAGATTTGTTATGTAATTAGCTCTTAAAACCAATCGAACGAAATCAAATTGCCTTTCCCAGAAATATCAGAAACATTCGCGATTTTACTTGGAAAACTACTAGTTAGCGGTACTTTATCTGAATTTTCTGGGAAATTCTCATGATTTAAAGAGACTTTCGCCTTCGCCTTTAAAATATTATTAGTTAGAAACCAATCGAATCGGTTAAAACTTCTTAACAAAGGATGAGAATTAAACAAAGTTGCTCAAAGCAACAAGCTGTCTTAACTTGCATTATAACTTGCTACTTTATAGTTACAAAGTAACGTTAACAATGATTGGCTGAACTATCCTTTTCTTACAGTCATATTCTCAGTGTATCTTCTATTATTTTTTATTTATTTTGTATATTATTTTTCTACTTTTTATTTTTCTCTTTCATTAGTGCTTTTTATACATAACTCGAGTAAAAATTATTAGTTTTTTGAGTTCCGTACCCAAGGGAGCCAACGGAACCCTATTACTACGGCTTCGCTGTCCATCCATCTATCTGTCTGCGGGCTGTATCTCATGACCCGAAATAGGTAGACAATTGAAATTTTCACAAAGTGTGTATTTTTTTGCCGCAATAACAAAAATAATGCTAATAAAAATTAACAGGGGTCTCCATACAAAAAACGTGTTTTTCTCGGCTTTTTCTGCCTCGTAGAATCCTTCTTGTGCGAGTCTGACTCGCACTTGGCCAGTTTTTTTTTTATTCATAGTCTCTGGTTTGGTTAAAGTAAACCTTTGATTGGTTAACATAAGGCATAGATATCAATACTAATATTATAAATGTCATCGTGTCCGTCATGTTAGCTTGTCTGTCATGAAATGAAACACAGATAGACCTGACGTTGTTGATGACCTGGGTTAGGAAATAGATAGCTAGATAGATAAAATGTTTATTCAATAGTATTAAAAAACATCAAAAAAGGTGGAAAAAAAAACAAACATTAAAAAGATAAATTGACCCATAGACACCTTATATACATCTATAACGGTCGATTACTACTAGGGCTCTTTATAATTTCCGACCGCCACGCGGGCAGACCCGCGGGGGAAACCTAGTATTCAATTTAAAAGAATTATAATCACATAAATCTAATCCAATTTGATCAAAGCATGATCGATCGTCGAAGAATAACATCAACTGAAATCATATATCTTTACAAGAATGAACAGCCGCGTACTATGGGTAGTCCATCATTAATTAAAATCACGACAATATAGAACCCAAGGTCAGATCCGTACCAATAATGAAAAATAGTGATAAATTACTCACGTGGCCTTTCAATTGAAAGGTTGATCATGGAATTTGGGTCTACCATTGTTATATTCACTTCCGAAGTATACAAAATTAATTTGTCTAGTCGAGCGATCCCTTCAAAATACAGCTACAAATCCATGTGTACCCCTTTCACAGTTATTTGTTACCACTGACAGCAGCAAACTAATAGCAACCTTAATTTTACGAGAATAAAGATAACGGTAATTTTGACAGTGAAATAATATCAGAGGTACAATTAAGTAATTCTACACAGTCCGCTACGAATGTCGTAGCTGCTACGTCGTAGCGCCTACGCCGTAGCTCGTAGCTGTCTTACACATTGGACGTATCCAAGTATATTTTAACAACGTAACCAATAAGATGAATAGAAGCGCAGCGAAGCACTATCTTATCTATTGCTAAAATAATTTATAACCCGAACACCCACGTTTCATTGAATGACCGACCATTATCATAGAAAATGGTCTCAAATCCACTTTTATTGGAAGGTACATTATATCCAGTACAATATATTTATCTCAAGTGGTGATAGCGTAATATTTAACACAGGATAAAATTAGACTGACCTTGATACGACGAAACAGGCCAGTTGAGCGTGCAACTTTTTCGGCTGTCTACGATGTAAATTGACAAGTCATTATAATCCTTTGAATGTCTGCTTTTTGCATTTAGAAGTAATTTTACAATTAAATCAAAATAAATTAGCATAACTAAGGCCGTTTGTGCACCACCACGTCAACGGGACGTTAACAAGAACGAGATGACGGCGTCGGAGTAGCGATACATAAGTTTACTATGGCCGCTGGTCCACGGCACGCCACGCGCCGTCACCAAGAAGTCACGCTCGGTTCGAATAATCTCGTTCCTTGTTGACGTCGCGGGTGGACAAACGATATCAAAGTAAATACCAACCTATACAGTATAAGCTAGTTATTGAACAGCTTTCTGTTCAAGCTTTCTGTTTCTGCAATGCCAGGTCAGATTACACTGGAAAATCATAGCTTTATATTCGTCGTGGGTACTAAGAAGGAGCACGTTATTCGAGCATAAAAACTGGTGTAGGTAATATAAGCCTACACACGCGTTTTATAAACGCTGCCAATTTTTCTGCTTTTTATATCAATAAAGTAACAAGTTAATTTATACCATCTTTGTTATGAGTTTTTTTTTATGAATGTATGGGCTAAGGCGTCTTTTATATTGAATACGTTTGAGGCTTTGCTTTAGTGTTATTTCTACAGTAGCGTAAAGGTTGTCTGCAAAAGTCGACCTTATTAAGTGCAGGCTGGCAGTAAAATAACTCTGGTTATATTCGAATAGTCAAGCGAATTTAGAATGAACTTTCAATTTTTTATTTTTTTTTATATGCAAGAACAAGTGACACCATCACTGGTAAGAGCATTCATGTAAACGTGTTCGCTTGAAATAAACGCAGTAAATAATTATAACGTTGTATGATTGACATAGCCCGAAGAATTGCCAAACTTAAGTGGTAATAATTTTTTACCAATAGCGACGATGTATAAAATACTCAAAATATATTGGTTTAGTTGCGAGGTTATAAATATGATGTGGTGACGTGGTATGTATTATAGAAATAGATTATGTGCCTACAAGTAAGTGCTATAACATTTTATAAAGAACAACGTTACTCTATGTCATGGAAGAGTATAAGAACGATTTTGTATGGCAGTCTAAACAGTACCTAAGCAATGTTTTCTCTAGCAACTCCTGAAAGACAAGGCACGTTATTGCACGTACCTACCACAAGACGGATGAAAGCAGAAGATTAATTGTCAAAAAATTATAATGAAATAATAATTATACATTATCGGTAAGAAAACTGACAGCTGATGAGAAAAAACCGAGGGTGTGTGCACACGATAGAAGTGAGAACTCACGACTGGAGCCGAATATACCCGATTCAGCGTCACCGACCGGTTTAGTTTCGTTCACTGATCAGACAGATCGCTAAGTGTACCTAAAGAAATTTTCACTTCAATAAACAAGACCCGAACGCAAACACTGACACACTGACCTAAAATTATTTATAAATAAACCAAAAAGTATGAACGAAGGGTAGTCTGAACAGAATCGTTTACATTAAATTGAAAGTAACAAAGTTTATTAGATTCTAGCTGCGCCCCGCGGTTTCACCCGCGTGAATGTCAATCCCGCGGGAATATCGGGATAAAAAGTAGCCTATATGTTAATCCAGAGTGTCAGCTACCCCCATAAAACATTTTATCAAAATTGGTCCAGCCATTTGAGCGTGAAGAAGTAACAAACATATAAACACAGACACTCACACACTTTCGCCTTTATAATATTATAGTGTGATTATAAAGTAAAAACTTTTACTTACCAATAGGTAGTTGCTACAAAGATGTATTTCGTTGAAGTACCTTGAAACAAAACATCAATACCAGTATATATACACTTTAGTTCAGATATACCTAATGCGACTACTGTTTGATAGAGAATTAACTATTTATTTCACGAATCGGATATGGACATACATAAAAATACAATGAAATAAAATTTAAGTGTATACAAATGTCAAAATAACAGCTTTTTCCTATTGCATATATGAAAGTCTGACAACCAGTCTTACCAAGGGGTATCGTATTACCCAGTAACTGGGTTGTGGAGGTCAGATAGGCAGTCGCTCCATGTAAAATACTGGTATTCAGCTGCATCCGGTTAGACTGGATGCCGACCCCAACATAGTTGGGAAAAGGCTAGGCAGATGATGATATATGAAAGTATATACGGTACTTTTAACAAAAATTTTTTTTTTTTTTGTTTTTGTCTTGGTCTGTCTGTTTGTTCCGGCTAATCTTCGTAACGGCTAGACTGATTTTGACATGACATTCACTGGCAGATAGCTAATAGTACAAGGAGTAACAGTACAAATAGGCTACTTTTATATTTTTTTTAATGAATGAGTAAAGAGAAACATTAATGTTTTCCGACATCCACGCGAACGAAGTCGCGGGCACAGTTAGTACTTAACTACGAGGCGCGGAGTATACATACATATCCATCGGACGAGTTGGGAATGAGTCGAAATACAGCATGAAACGAGTTAAGAAACTGACCAGATGCCCAAGGTGACGTATTAGTGAATGTGACCTATTAGGGATAGCGACGAAATAGCCAATGTGACGAATGGTCATCATTATCCATAATGTAGGTACGACAGGTAGAATTAATTTATCTAAGTAACTATATTGCGCATTTTTGCGAAGAACAGTGTGAATGACTTCGTTTCTGTATTGAGTGTAGCGAGGGCCTCATTTATGAGCCGCGTACATGACCTGACAATGGAATATTGAGAGCCATTCATAAACAATATAATCAGCCTATAACGTTCCCACTGTTGGGACACAGGCCACCCTCTCTGTGAGAGGGAATGCCATTACATGAAATTAATTATTTCTTTGTATATAGCTGTCAATATTCCTGCTAACATTTAATTTAATTAACATCAATTAATGTTAGGGTAAATACTACATTGTAAATTGTATTTGCTGTTACTAGTACGATTTAATTTTTTTGTTTTATATTCAGCCAGTATTGTTACGAGTGAAGCCTCTGAATTACCTTTCTTAAAACAGTACGACGCCTTCGCTTTAAACGCAGTATTGTCTTGAATTCGAATTAATCATTTTGTAGGCTGTTAGTTGAACTTACACAAACATTTGTTCGTCTTCATTTTGGTACGTTGAGTTTGTTGCCATAATGGTTATAGAATAACTTATAGTTATATTACAAGGGTTTCAAACATTAGGTACGACTCGCAGCATAAGGCTTCACCATCACATTTCAGTCTAAAGACGTCCACTGCTGGCCTTCCCCAAGCGTACATAAGACATAGGTAGTTAAAACCCAATGGATAAGGTGTTCTGAATAAGCACTTTTGACGTGACCCTAGTTCTAGCACAAAAAAAAGTTTAGATTAGGATATGGAGAGTACTTACCGCTAGTAACATTCGCTGCGCGAGCACAGTTTTTAGACCGAGCAATTTATTCGCAAAGCGAACATTCGTTTGCGAGGACAGCTGTTAGATTTTTTTTTGTGTTTTGATTTACGTATTCACCAAACTATTCGTTATAAGGCGCTCCCTCACCGGGACCATTAGTCTATTATACATAAAATGTAATCTTACCTCGCTTTTTGTCTGCGACCTAGCCGTGTTAAGTACTTCTACCAATCCTACTAATATTATAAATGCGAAAGTTTGTGAGGATGTTTGTTACTCTTTCACGCAAAAACGAATGAACGGATTTTGATGAAACTTTACAATAATATAGGTAGCTTATATCAGAATAACACATAGGATACTTTTTATACCAATATTCTCACGGAATTGACATTTACGCGGGTGAAACCGCGGGTGGCAGCTAGTTTATTTATATGTATTAACCTATCTTGCCGGTTTGAATTATCTCTCTACACTACCTACCAGTTACAAGCCTGCGCAGTCTAATTGCATAGCCCTAGCTGTTACAGTGGAGTGCTCCCGGTAGGGAAGCGCCTTTACGAATGACTTTTCGTCACGCAGTAACTTTTTGCAAAACAAATTCGAATGCTTACGTGAGTACCGGCCTTTAAAAGAATAAACAGAAATAACAAGCTTTAGAAATAAATGGTTCTTCTGCTAAACGGAATGATATTTTAAGCGGACCTTAGACATAGTTTATCATAAGTACACAATATAATATTCAGATTAGTTCTTAATATTGTCAGGTTAGGTCTAATCATGTCTGAGAATGTTCACGAACTTCCAAAGGTAGCTCTAATTAACATATAATATACACAAAAGATCTTCTCTTTTGTTTTATTTTGAGATATTGATCAGTCTTTACTTAAACCAGTTCGTCCTGGCGGTGTACTGCCTTATGATAAGTTTGCCGTTTCAAAACTGTTACAACATCTTTTCACACTTAATGTACTACACAGCTATTTTCTAAATTCACCCTAGACACTATTTCGTTTTATATTAATACTAGCTGCGCCCCACAGTTTCACCCGCATAAGTTTCGGTCCCGTGGGAATATCAGGATAAAAAGTATCCTATGTCCTTTCCCGGGACTCAAACTATCTCTATACCAAATTTCATCTAAATTGGTTCGGCGGTTTAAGCATGAAGAGGTAAAATACAGACACACTTTCGCATTTATAATAGTAGTATGGATTAGTATGGATAAGAATTCATTTCATGTTAAAATATTAGTCAGTCAGCAAGATGATAGATGTTTGTCTATCTGTTGGTATATCTGGGTGCCCCATGCATTGTAGGTATTTTAAGTATTGTACCTCGTGAAGCCTATCTAAACCCTTGAGTTCTGTTGTCATAAAACATCGTGAAGAATTCTGAACTTTATAGCTGGTTTGAATTTCAAGTTATTCATATTCATTTTCTCTGTATAAGAAGGCACCTCTGGCCCCTGCCTTGCAAGGAATCAATAAAGACGATTATTGAATAAAAAAATAAAGCCCACAAGACGTATCATGTCCCTCCTAATATGATCGATGGAGACAAGATTATCCTGTTTTATATTTTCAGAAACTAAAAAAAAACCGAGTCACTTTAGATTATTATCTCGGCAATAAATCATTAATTTGACAGCTGTCATCCCACGCAAAGATGAGTGATATCTACAGGTAGGCGTTACAGGGTTTAATTTATTATGATTCAGATGGTGAGCCAAACAAATTACTTTATTATATTATATACTACCTGTATATGTTACAAAACGGCGAATACACAATAGATTTTGGTTACGTGGTTTTTTATATTATGAGCTGGGTCCACACCGGACGATCCAGTGCGCTCCGATCGGTCGTTGCAGGATCGAGATCCAAATGCGCGGTCGGTGTGTACAATATGTACCCGAATAAAAATCACATCCAAAATCTTAATTCAAGTTGTAGTGTATCCATTTAAAAAATATGTAAACACAGTCTCATACATATAAGTACACTGCTGCGCTCGAATGACGTTGACAGGAGGGCGCCTGGTAAGCATTTGAGCAATTTCTCTTGAAATGTATACTATGTCACCGTATAATTATGAAGATCGATAGTTTATAATCTATCTCGCGAGATTATAAACCATCAAAAACTTGTGAACTGCAACAGCCCATTTACCATTTAACGCATTATCTGTCCATAGCAAACCGAAAAATTGTGAATTGATATGAAACTTGTATGCGCCGGATCGCATCTTGCGCTAATACTAAATAGCCAAGTAACTGTGCAACCAACTTGGAAGTAGCACTCGCCGCCGGCCGCTGCCGCGGAACCGCTCGCTTAGCTCGCTTGGCTCGCGCGCGGTTGGTCACAGTTCTAACCTAACTTAACCCATAATCTACTGCAATGCTTCATCAACGGGATGCACCTATGTCATGTGCCTAGCATAGAATCATTCAGCTATTAAAGGATGATTGTATATACATATTTTTGCCAAAGTAAAAGGGTCCACGCGAATGGCATCTTGCCAAACCCTAGACATAAAAAGTTCAAAACAAAACTAGTCCTGCACTCCATGTTTCTGAACATACAAATGGTCGTTACAAAGCAAAACTTCTGTAATCCTATAATTCGTTAGGCCGTCCTATTATTGCCCCTGTAACAGCGGTCCACCGTTGTACGTCAGGAATTTTTTGATTTGTTTAAAAACGAGAGAACGGGTCTGACATATAAATAGAGTGACTGACGGTCAGGCCGAAATTACAAAGGCTGTTTTTTACGTACATGACATCTTTAGATTTGTTTATCTGCGTATGGCGGGTGGAGTGACTATTGCAATATTGTAAAACTGGCGGGTTTGGATAAATCAGTGTTTTCAATCCAGTTAAATAGCCTTCGACGACCTCAAAAAGGTGGCTGGGACAGACTGGATGCGGAAGGAGTTGGCGCAGCATAGGAGAGGCCTGGTGCCGCTGGTGGTGGCCAGGTGCAGCAGTGAACTGCGATAGGCTGAGATGATTGAAATAGCCTACTGTACAAATTAAATAATCCTGCCTTTTTTTCTCTCCCGCTCTGGGTGGAGCGGAAGGGAGTGTCAGATTCTTACTGACTAAAACCCACCCGTGTTCCTTCCTTAGCCCTTTATGTTTAAAGAGATATTACAGGTAAAGAAGCCATAGAAATGAAAAAAATTTAAATAGTATATTATTTAAAAAATTAAATAATTTAAAAGTAATTGTCACACATAAAAAATACTGACTCCTTATTTTTTCACATCCATTACGCAATTTTCTACGTAGTATTGTCTTTGAAGCGCAGTAAAGGTTTTATGCAAAATGTCTCAAGCAATTTTAAAATTATAATAATTACGTAAAAAAAGAACACTTGATAAAAACAAATGATTGCTATAGCTTATTTACTACTCACAGAGGTTTCTCTACAAATATTAAAATTTCGTGTATAGCTAATACCTTATATAATATGTACCAGCGACTCACCCCTGCTTCACACAGGTGTAATGGCGACATTAAGATATTTAAGTTAAGTATTAATTTAAACACATAAACCTACCGAAGTAAATGTGAAAACCGCAACAAAATCCACTGTGTAGTTTAGAAGATCTACGGCCACGTAGAAAGATATGAAAAGCCACTTTGTTTTATACTAGGTCTATACATATATGTAAAATCCAAAGTCCTGACTGACTGATATATCAACGCACAGCCTAAGCCGCTGGTCCTAGAGACATGAAATTTGGAGGGTGTGTTCTTTGTGAAGAGTAGGTATCCACTGAGAAAGGGTTT
Source organism: Hydraecia micacea (assembly GCA_914767645.1). Taxonomy (NCBI): domain Eukaryota; kingdom Metazoa; phylum Arthropoda; class Insecta; order Lepidoptera; family Noctuidae; genus Hydraecia; species Hydraecia micacea. Next base: position 8,002,457 of record OU611798.1, read on the forward strand.
TTCGAAATACCACCCCTAAGAGGGTGAATGGGGAGGGTGAAATTTCACGCGGATGAAGTCGCGGGTAGAAGCTAGTGTAATATAAATTATATCAAAATAAACGCTTAGAATAAGTTCACAAAACTGAACTATAATATTTTTATCATGTTAAAAAGTAATCATCCTAGACTATCCCGTTGGTGTAGGGGTCGCAAGCACCACTACTGAGCATGAGGTCATGGGTTCGATTCCCTAGTCGGTCAAAGTGTTATTGACTTTTTCATATGAAATTTTTCAGTCTGAGTCCTGTCACTCGGTCTGATTTATGCCTGGTTGAGGGCAATAGGCATACCCCCTTTACATGAAACTTATTACAACATAACTTGCGAAATTTGGCTAAACTTTCAGGTTCACCTCTGCCTAATCCTCCGGGGAAATATGCATGATAATTATCCCAATTTCGGGTTTTGTTACATAACTCAACAGCACGCCTGTATTTTAAGGGGGTTAACAATACACCCACATTTCGCCAATTATGGTTAAGGCGATACCAAAATAAATTGGGAGTTTTTTCGTAACCATTTATTTCACTATACAGCATGTATGGATTTAATTTTTGGTAACATGTTTATTGACTATTTGATTAATACTCTGACCGACTGAAGGAAAACGCTATTGGGTTTTCCTCGATAGAATTTAATTCCGAAAAGACCTTTACTTTTTTATATTTTTTTCTGTAATTCTAAAATCCTAAGTAATTTCATTGCAAAAGTGCGTTAAAAATGTGCGTAATAAGTAAATTTATTGATATCGAGCAAAAATAGGCAAAAAATGGCTTTTTTGTATGGGAGCACTCTTAAATATGTATTTTATTATTTATTATTAAAGAAAAAAATACAACTGAGTATTTTGTGAATATTTCAAGTGCCTACCTGTTGCCATTATTGGTATCGAGCAAAACAGGCCAAAAGACTCGCGTTTGTTGTATGGGAGACCCCCTTTTTTTTTTTTGGATGGGTAATCATCTAATGAATCCTCCCACTCTGGGTGGAGCGGAAGGGAGTGTCAGACTCTTACTGCCTAAAACCCATCCGTGTTCCTTCCTTAGCCCTTTATGTTCCGGGGCAGCGGTAACCCTTTCGGACGATCCCGCTACCCCGGTCCCACCTTAAATATTTATTTTATTTTGTTTTTAGTTTTTATTTTGTTGTTATAGCGGCAACAGAAATACATAATTTGTGAAAATTTCAACTGTCTAGCTATCGCGGTTCTTGAGATACAGCCTGGTGACAGACAGACGGAAGGACAGACAGCGAAGTCTTAGTAATAGGGTCCCGTTTTTACCCTTTGGGTACGGAACCCTAAAAATCGTTTGGCGCTTACGTTGTTTTATTTTTTTGCGCTCTCTGTTTTCGCATGTGGAAGTATTTGAATCTGTCACTTTCTTATGGCCGCCTGTCACCTGCGGCCTTTGTCAGTAACGTTTTGCGTTGATACGTAAAACGTACGAATTTGAGCATGGCAATAGGCTCGTGGAAAAAGGCATTAAGGAACACCTTAATCCCTTCATTTTTGTGAAGCGTCTGATATCAGCGGGTAGCGATAACCACTCCAAAATTATCTGGGCCGTTAATCTGTTTCACAAAATAAAACACAACAGCTCACGTTTTATAAAATAAAATTCAGATTCTACACATAATTCCCTAGGAGTGTCATTATACAGACAAACATTGGAATCTAGACTCCGAACAAATACCTATCGGCTATGCTAATATTTGTTGAACACGGAGATCGGACTTGTGATCAGAATAGACAGAAGCGAGTGCAGCATAAGTAAGATGAATAATACCTACTTGATTTAATGAACTTAGAGGGAGCAAGCATCTTCTGAAGAAAATGGCGGACTCTTTTAGGAGATAATTTTGTTTTTTTAGCACCAATTGGTGAAATACACTAAAAGGTATTTATTTATAAACCATAATTAAAGTTAAGTGACGTTTAAACGGCTAGGCAGACGATGATGAAGGAGATGATATATTTTAGTAGTCGTAGAGTTACTTGTCGGGAATTTGTCTGGGGAAAGTACTATAATATTTTTATCTCACAGTGTTACCACATGTACAAACACGCTGTGAATGTGTGCGTGAAGACAGATGACGATATATAATCGTTTTGCAGATATTATTATTTATTTCGTTTGAAGACTTTATTTATATCAATGGGTGGTATGAATAGTGCTTTACGAAACCAAAAGGATCCCCGCCACTGGGAGCTCCCCCTTTTATAGTCGTGAACAAACAACTTTGACGTTTCTATCTACCGTCATCAAAAATATCAACGACATAAAAGGTGGATATCCGTTTGGAATATTTTCTATGTTTTGCTACATTATTCCTTAATTATATTACTAAAACAATTATGTTATGCAAAACATTACTAATTTATCAAGTTTCAACAGTGAAATGATAACAATACCTGTAATTAGGATAATCTATTAAGTTCATATAATTGTATACTTTATTTGATTATACAGGGTCGTCCAAATAGTGACGTCAGTAAAAAAAATTAGATTCCTCATACCTACGGGTATCCGAAACTGCCCCATCTATGTTCCGCGATTTTTGATAGTTTAGGAGATAATATATTATGACTATTTTTTTTAATTTTTGGGGAAATTCTTCGGGGACATCTTTAAAAATTTATAGCTGTTTTTCGACAAGCCCTTCTTATGATTTTTTAACATTAGTTCAAGATACAATTTTTTTTTTATTGAAAGTGAGAAATTTACATTCTTGCGATTATAAGTTGATTTTAAGTTTAAAAAATATAGATCGATTAAAAGTTTGAGTTGAATAGCAGACCCTGAAACATTAACATTTAAAAAGAAAAGCAACTTTTATAATCATAGGGAATATAAATTTAAAAAAAAATCATTAGGCATCAACACCCAGACCTTGATAGTTTTACAAAATAATAACTTAAAAAATATGTTACAATTTTAATAAGACACCACAAAAACAAACCTAAACTAAGAATAGTTAACTTTCAAGGAAACCATAAATATTTTCTTCAAACTTTCCTCCTGGAACAGAAAACTTTCTTTTAATTACCAAAATTTTGATCATAAAACCGTTTTAAAGATAGGAAACAATTAATCTTTTAAAATAATGGGTTTTTAAGAAAGCCTAAATCTCTTCTGATTTATTAGGTCTCACTTGATCTCGGATACAATTACAGTAAGTGTGTTTGAATGCCAAGTTAGTACTTAAGGGGATAGTTGACCGAAAAAAGGGTCTTCTTTAGGGAATACCTACACCGTTTTTATTTCGTTTTAGGGTTCTTTGGGCATGGAAATCAACCTTACACATTATAAAAAGCAAAGTGGTTTGTGGCTATGACATAACAGCCGCACGGGCAGATCGATCAGGTAAAGCTACGCTTGCCGCGATTAGTCCGTGGATGGGTGGCCATCTTTACATACCAAGATCCCTCCGTGCCTCGGAAAGCACGTTAAGCCCTGTTAGGTTCCGGCTGTCATTCGTGGATCTTTGACATCGTTACGAGTCGTCAGAAGCCCGAAAATCTGACTACCAGTCTTACCAAGGGGTATCGTATTACCCAGTAACTGGGTAGTGCAGGTCAGATAGGCACTCGCTCCATGTAAAATACTGGTATTCAGCTGCATCCGGTTAGACTGAAACCTGACTCCAACGTAGTTGTGAAAAGGCTAGGCAGATGATGACATTATAAAAAGCAAAGTATCTTTGTCTGTTTGATCGCTAGGGCATTAAACTCGAGAGCCTCTTAACAGATTAAAGTGTTTTACATAACATAACATCACGCTTGTGGTCCCCGAAGGGTTGGGCAGAGGTGGGACTTTTCAGTACAGCCACATTTTGCCAGTTATGTTTAAGTCCCATGGAATAGCGGGCGAGCCTATTGCCAACAAATGAGCACAATTCCAGACTCCGGGCTGCTACTGAGAAATTCCAGATGGAAAAACGTAATAACACTTTGTCCGACCTGGGAATCGAACCCAAGAACTCGAGATTGTCCGAAAGGGTTACCGCTGCCCCGGAACATAAAGGGCTAAGGAAGGAACACGGGTGGGTTTTAGTCCGTAAGAGTCTGACACTCCCTTCCGCTCCACCCAGAGCGGGAGGGGTCATTTGATGATTTCCTATCCACATAAAGAAAAGACCTTATTATCAGCACTAGCCCTTGCGACAACTAGACCAACGAGGCAGTCGTTTTATTTCCTGTAAATAGGTAATTTGTGTTCTCGGGATAAGTACCTACATAATTTGTGCGGAGGTAAATATTTAAAAACTAGCTCGATTTTAGGGTAACTAAGTGACAACTTGTTTATATCCTTATTAAAATAAAGCTAAGACTGATATTCTGACTGAATAACTATAGATAAGATGGAAGATTTAGGGTGGAATAATATGGGTGTATTTCGTATGACTTGGGGGAGGCCTATGTCCAGCAGTCGACGTCTTTCGGCTGAAATGATGATGAATGATGATTTCGTATGACAGGGGATTGGAAACGTTTGGAGTAGGAGACAACAATAAAATAACAAAACAAAACGCACTTTTCCTACTTTTAAACAAAAATGGGAAGCTTTTTTATAAAGGAAAACAAAATTCAACATGTCCATTTGAATTTAAAAACAACTCGAGCTCATTGCGTTTCCAATCGATTGGTTCCTGCTCTGCAAACTCATCAGAGCATTTGAAGTGCTTTTGAAAATAAACTTCTATGGCGGCTACAGAACAGAACGTAGGAACATACTCTAGTTGACTAGTTGCTAATTAGGTTAAACTTACAACAAATCATTATTATAGCGGATAGACTGAGCTAGTTAATACATAAAAGTAATAACCCTATTACTGATAATGCCATCCACGAAGACGCGCCCCACTCTTCTTTCTAATCGCTTACAGTACAAGTGTGCAACATTCCGCTAGTGTTTTAGTTTTATCGATACACTGTACTTATTAGTGAGTAATTAGTGTGTATCAAAAAACTAAAACACTAGCGGAATTAACTAGCGATAACCACTAGCGATTAGTAAGAAGAGTGGGGCGCGTCTTCGTGGGTGGCACTATCTATAACAATAAATGTTTTCCTTGAGATTCAACAATTTATTTATAAGATTACATTGGAAGTGAGTAAATGTACAATCCACAACGTTTCCACAGATTACCTAGGTTAAAGATACAGTGAAGACAGAATATTGACGTTACAAAAACACAAAGAAGAAGACAGTAAGAGAATAAAGAGGCTGTACTTATTTTAAACCAAAACAAATAGTACTAGATAACGACAATGTTCGACAATGTTGCCCTATACTTAGTATAATCAGCCTATAATTATCCATCTGCTAAGACACAGGACTTCTATCTTCGAGAAGGAGTGAGCGGTAAACTAACACGCGGGCCCAGTGCGGGTTGGTAGATGTCACATGTCTTTGAATTTTTGATTCTAGGACATGCCGGTTTCCTCATGATCTTTTCCTTCACCGTTTGAAAGCAATGCTGTTGACATTATTTATACAAAGTACCGCCTGCCTGGTTCGAACCCACGACCTACAACTCGTAAGTCGGGGCTGTTATCACTGGGCCACCACTGCTCTTCGCTGCTCTTCTTTCACGTCGATTCGCATGAAATTACCTTACTTGTAGTGGGCGAATCGACAAAAACGAGAAAACGTACCAAATTTTTTTTAACCTAATAAAAAATCAAATTCCTCAATTTTCATCACGTATATTCACCACGGGTCTCGAAAAAAGCGCGATTGTTATCTTAAAATTATGTTTCAATAAAGCCATTAATTTTATAACCTACATTTTATTTCAAAATAACTCTTAAAATTAAGTAAAAACAGTGTACAGTTTCTTAACTTAAAATAGAATGTGTGCCAATTGTCTATATAGGTAGGTACGTAAACCTGGAGTCGTTGAATCGCACACTAATAAATTAACTTCAAGCGAATCGCCTACAAGAACAAAATATAGTGTCGATTCGCCCGTTTCGTGCGAGATAATTCGTGCGAATCAACTAATAAGCCCGCCAATCAATCAAGCAAAACCGTTTTCTGTTCTTATTTGTTTTTGTCTGCTCTTCCAAACTAAATTATCTTCAGTTAACAGAATTCAAAACACAACCCTTCTATATAATAAAATCTATTTATATACTACAGAACCCGAACTCTAAAACCAATATTCCAGTATTTGTTTTCGTTAGTTTTGGAATAAGAACAAGGTATTTTAAGTTAAGTTTAGGTTAGAGGTGCTCAACCCCTAAGGGCGAGTCGAATGAGAGTCTATGGTAATTTGTAAAGTTGTGAATTGAGATTGAATTTCTTTTGTCAATACGTGGAGTTTTTTTTTGGGGGAATACTTTGGTTGAATCATATTTGGATGGTTAAATGGTTCTTGTCGTGATCTACGTTCGGCTATAATTTCTTCTTCTTGAATTTGGTAATTTGTAAAGTTGTGAATTGAGATTGAATTTCTTTTGTCAATACGAGGAGTTTTTTTTTGGGGGAATACTTTGGTTGAATCATATTGGGATGGTTAAATGGTTCTTGTCGTGATCTACGTTCGGCTATAATTTCTTCTTCTTGAATTTATAGAATTTTGCACAGGAAGGTTTAACTATGTGAGCAACGACTGAGAGAGATCTCAGTACAAGAAAAATTAATTTGAGAACTTATCTTGACAAGAACAGTATTAGTACCATTCTTACTAACAAAAAAAAAGGTGGTATATTCTAGGTATTATAGATACCTACACATAATACCACCGGGAAGACCTACATCTTCTTAGAGATGCCTTTACTTTACCGTAATAATTAGTAAATGTTGTATGGTTGGCAAAATATTCCTAGAAAAATACCATTAAGCTCATTGGGGAATAAGAATACCGACCTATATTAATGTATAGTTAGTAGATCTTTGGCAGGTTTGTGGCTTAGCAATAACAGCCGCACAGGTTGATCGATCAGGGTAAGCTACGCTTGCCGCGGTTGGTCCGTGGATGGGTCACTCCATGTAAAATACTGGTACTCCTATGCCAATCTGACCTCCACAACCCAGTTACTGGGTAATACGCGATACCCCTTGGTAAGACTGGTTGTCAGACTTTCGGGCTTCTGACTACCCGTAAAGACTGTCAAAGATCCATGAATGACAGCCGGGACTAACGGCTTAACGTGTTTTCCGAGGCACGGAGGGATCTCGGTATGTAAAGGTGGGCACTTGGCCACCCATCCACAGTCCAACCGCGGCAAGCGTAACTTAACCTCAGCGATCGACCTGTGCAGCTGTTATTATTTAGCCACGGGCCCCTCATCAACTCCTTATCAAAGAACATACTTAAATACAGTATTAATGTACTTGAGTAGTAATACGGAACCCAAATATTAATGCTACTCATTCACATTATTCGAGAAGCACTAAGCACTAATGTCTGTCGCGTGTAAAGTGCAGCGGTGCATAAATGATAAGACGCTCGTAGTTCGGGTAATGGAGTATTAAGTCGTCAACATTGCGTCAATGTTTCAAGTGTGCTTAGGAACTGTTTTAATACAACAGCCTTTTCTCCCTGTTTATTACATGGAACCTGAAGGCCAATTCTCATAATTACAAACGTTCAAAATCCAGTCGCAATCTCATTTCAGCGACAAACAATGTCATAAACTTGACAAAAATGTATAGAAATTAGAGTTATTTTTGACAGATTGAAACTAAGATCAGACTGTGAAAGTGTGAACTTTCTTAAAATTACGAGAATTGCCCCTCTGGTGCCGTATTATGACATTGTAATGCCATCATGATTCCAGTGCGAGAGAGAGATGGAGCAGTACATGACCGATAGCATCCTCCTTTTTTCTGGTTGGAATCATGATGACATTTAATACTTCATAATACGGCCCTTGAGAAAATAGCTATATGGTCTGTTTAAAAAGTATCTGATGAAAGTATAAACAAACCCGGTTCAGGTTAAATTCTTACTCAAACACTCTCTAAAGGAAATTAGTCATACATATTTAGTAGAACACACAACAGGTTTTTACTACCTACTTTTACAACAATTATTGTTTGAATAACATTATTGAACTGTACATAATTGAAACATCATCGACGAAAATTGAGGTTATAAAATTAAACTTAATTGTCAAAACAAATACTTTAAGGTGATTTATAATTACTATATCGGGTTGAAGTATTGAAATCATCAAATCAAAGCACTCGATTTGTAAGTGACACTACAAATTAGAATCCCCGATGTCCCTGTCAACCTGTATTATTAGAAATCTATACAATTACTTTAGTCGCTACCAGGAAAATATTATTACCGTATCAACTTTAACTACCACAATTCCGAAACAGAAGCTTCCTTAGTTTCCTCTTAAGATACTTTCATAACTTAGAGAAATTATTCACGTTAACTAGAACGGTCCGAGATTCAGGTAGGAACAACAATAATAGTTATTTAGTAGCGGCGGGTATCCGGTTACATAAAGCAATATGCAGCTGATGCTTTAGGGTGCGTTCTATTGAAGGCAATACGAGACGTGGAGGAATTCACCAATCACATTGTTTAAAACCCACATCGCGTCTCTAGAGCCGTCTATGATTGATCAATTTCTAGATGTCTCTGCTCCGCTCGTCTCCGCTTCAATGGAAACGCAGACTAAGGCTGTATGAACTGAGTCAAGATTGTCATGAGGCAGACTATATCGCTCTACAGTGCAAACATAATATTCCTACACCCATTCTTGCCAAAATGCTACTGAGAAAAGCCATCGGCAACATTGTGAAAATAAGAGAATAAAATTGATTTATTTAATTAAGACGGTTTAAAACCTATTACAAATATTAAAGGCACAGTTTGTATGCGCATAATAGAGAAAATATAAAATCCTAATAAAGTTCAGTTAAAAATTAACAACATTTTCATAAATCCCTCTCAAAATTCTTCTGACATAGGTACCGACAAAATCTTCGTCCATTCGTCCGCAAACAGATCGTTTGTTGGATTTAAGTCCAAGAGATCATTAAGTGCGGCTAGAGTACGTGGTCATGGGGACTTAGCACGCGCAACGGTGCGACGTGGAGACAAAGCAAATAGCCTGTGCTTTCTGTCGCGGCAGTAATTGTGTAAATGTACAATACATTCCAGTATAAAAACTAGTCAAAACATGAAGGAGTCCGAACGATATTGCGTGCATGGAAAATTACCCTGCACGTATTTATAACCTCTTCGTACTTAATTAGCATACAAATTACGAATTTTAAATGAACTTTCACACGTATATTTTAGGAGCCCATTAAAGTCCTACACAAATCATTTATTAACAAAAAGCGACAAACGTAACACGCCATCAACATCACCCACTAAAGCTACCAAGTGGCAAGTACTAACTAAATAGAAATGGAATGAAAGGCTCACACGCACCATACAACGGACCTACTTCCCTTATGTACACTCAACAAAAGAGATAAGTATGCAGGATTGTCGGATATAGTTGAAGTTTAGTAAGAAACCGATGGACATTCTCGAATAAAATTTAATTTTTTTCTCATCTCATTTATCAAATTAAATATTATTCGATAACATCCATCGGTTTTTTACTAAACGTCAACTATATCCGACGATCCTGCATACTTATCTCTTTTGTTGACTGTACATACACAAACAATGTAGAACAGGGACGGTGAACCTGTGACACGCGATACAAAATTCTCTTCACGGTATTGATTTTCGTACGAAATTGTACGATTTATTTACATTTCCTTGTCATTGAAGCAGTGCTACATTGGATTTTTTAGCGATAAGAGCTAATGTCATTTTTTAGCCCATAAGCTATCTTTAGACTGAAATACGTCAATCCATTGCTCTGTTGCTGCAAGATAGAAGGAAAAATCAACAAACAAACCTAGGAGTAGGATAATTATATTGATAAGAGCTACCCTGCGAGTATCTTATTTTATCTTTCTCTACCTAACCTTTTCCTATGTTGGGGTTGGCTTCCAGTCTAACCGGATGCAGCTGAATACTAGTATTTTATATGGAGCGACTGCCTATCTGACCTCCACAACCCAGTTAAGTAACACGATTCTCCTTGGTAAGACTGGTTGTACCCGTAACGACTGTCATACATCTACGAATGACAGCCGGGACCAATGTCTTAACGTGATTTCTGAGGCACGTTAAGACATTCGGGGGTCTCGATATGTTATAGATGGTCACCCATCCACGAACTGTCCGCATCAAACGTAGCTTTACCTGCGGTCGACCCGTGAGGCTGTCATTATTTACTAGCTGCGCCCTGCCGATTCACCCGCATAAGTGTCGATCCCGTGGGAATATCGGGATAAAAATTTGCCTATATGTTAATACAGGGTGTCAGCTAGCTCCATACACAATTTTATCAAAATTGGTCCCGCCGTTTGAGCGTGTAGAAGTAACAAACATATAAACACAAACACTCACATCCACTAACTTTTGCCTTTATAATATTAGTGTGATCGTTTTAAATTCACCTGACTCTCACAGTAGACGGCGGCAGGTTAATATGACATACAGTTCTGTAAAGGTTTCGCCATCCCACACCAAGAAACATCATAAACAGGCCATGATTGCGTACAATTTATAAAATTGTCCGTCCATTAATTCTGACCATACGCTCGACTGGTGCTAACTTACGCGTACGACATTACTTATGCGCATAATATTAGCATCCGATTGAATAATTAATTAGCCGAAACCGACAGTTTATTCGTACTACACGGAATTAATAAAGCTTACGCAATGTAATTTTCCCTTTGGGTGACTATTAGTTTAAATTTGGGCTATGGGGTTTCTCTCTCTCTCTATGGGGTTAGGAAAATATTGTCATGCCCTGTCCTATAAAAAACTGAATCCAATTCCCGTAATTAAAAACGATCAAAATCTAGTTGCAATCTCAACTCAGCGACAATCAATGTAAAAAACTTGCCAAAAATGTAGGGAAATTAGAGAGGTATTTTCGACAGATTGAGACTGAGATCAGACTGTGAACGTTCTCAAAATTTCGAGAATTACCCCTCAGATTGCCACAAAACGTGCTGCAACATCCATTCAAAACTAGAAACTAAAAGAAAAAGCCAATGAAATCTATTCTCTAATCTAGATCGAACCACTTTACAAGCATTAAACGCCTTTCCCCACATCCATACAAATGAACTGCTTACGTAGTTTTTTTTTTTTGTGTGAACCTTCCCTTACAAAGGTCAACACTAGATAAGAAGACCTATTTTCTTTTCAACATGTAATTCGTATTCCCTGGGGAATTTCACAAAAATAATAATAAAAATGACTTGACTTCAAAAATTATTATAAAGGAAGCTAAATCTTTACTTGTACTTATACATATTATAAACTTGTCTTTGCACGCGGCTTCGCCCAGATGGAGTTCGGGAATTATCCCACGCGAACGTATTACCGGGATAAAAAATATCCGATGTCCTAACCCAGGTTATGTTCTACCCATGTGCCAAATTTCATCCAAATCTGTTCAGCCGTTTTAGCGTGAAAGCGTAACAAACAAACTCACTTTCGCATTTATAATATAAGTTAGGAAGTTAGGATTAAAGTCTCTTTTCGTGTCTGTCTGTATCCGTGTTGTTTGTAGGGTTTCGTACCTAAAGGGTAAAAACGGGACCCTATTACTAAGACTCCACTCTCCGTCTGTCCGTCTGTCTGTCTATCTGTCACCAGGCTGTAGGTATCTCATGAACCGTGATAGCTAGACATTTGAAATTTTCACAGATGATGTATTTCTGTTGCCGCTATAACAACAAATACTAAAAACAGAATAAAATAAATATTTAAGGGAGGCTCCCATACAACAAACGTGATTTTTTTTGCCGTTATTGCTCGTACGGAACCTTTCGAGCGCGAGTCCGATTCGCACTTGGCCGCTTTTTTTAACTGCAGAACGGGTTAGGACGCGGTTTTCATTATTATATAAAGAATTTATTCCGGAAGGTTTATGTAACTGATTTTGCTCTGACAATAACAGCCTACATTCACAATGGACGAAACGTTTTGTTAATTATTTCTGTATCCCATAAACTCCTATTTATTATCGTATGTACACGCACGAATCGTACAATTAGCTTTTAAAATAAATGTGAACACAATTTTATTTAGGGTATAAATTTTTATGTGTATTTTTCATTAAAAAAATATTTTATCGAATCGTCATTTATGTCTGAGCAGACTGTAAGGGTGTCGACATAACTATTTCGTCGAACGAATCTTTTCAAAAAAAAATATTTTGGCACGAAACCACTCACCCAATTTCGGTGATTGTTTTGAAGTATTCCGTTTAAAATTTTAGGTAAAAAGAAAATATTTTTTGCGACGCCAGTTGTTACATTTCAATACAACGCGCGGCTTAACGTGCTTTCAGAGATACGGAGAGGTCACAATTTGAGATGTTCACCCATCCACGGATCAACCTCAGTAAGCGTGTTTTTTTTAATTATTAAATAGTCTATACTGTCCCACTGCTAGGCAAAAGTCTCCCCTAAATCAATCTGCCTTGCCTTTTCCCAACTGTGAACACAGGCGAGCTGTCATGCTTTAGCCCGCGCGGCGGCTGGATGTTCTCTGAGAGTTGTTGTGTACTTACTGATAATTCGGTGGTTTTATTTCTAAACCCTAAGCCCCTAATATGAGATTATAGTGAACACCACACCAACTATGTTGGGATCGGCATACTGTCTAACCAGATGCAGCTGAATACCAGTATTTTACATGAAGCGACTGCCTATCTGACCTCCACAACCCAGTAACTGGGTAACTGGGTAACCATGGTAAGCGTATATAACTACTTAAAATTGGTAATACTGTGCGATAAAAATTAACAAGATTAAAATAGTAATCCGATCCTATGATATGAATAATTAATTGCTATGCAAGTAGACAAATAAACCTAATTTTCATTATGCAAAAAGAACATACAATCATTTTACCTTAAAAGTAATTAATATTTATTATAACCTTTTCATCACGCAGACCCGTTGTTGAAACCATCTGAAAACATTTTCCTTTGACGACCTGTCCAAGTGTCCACCTGACGCCTCTAATTAGATTAGCCTCAATAAAACCCACGTTTCTCTGAGTTCAATAATAATATCTATCATATTTTGTAAGGAAAAAAACCTCAGCTATAATAGGCAATACCCGATTTACGGAATAACTAAATACTGAAGCACTAAAATGCAAATGGATAAAATAGTCGCTTAACAATCCACTAAACTAATTTACTCTCAGATAAACTCTAACTCGTTCTAATTCCTTACACCAAAACATGGAATTCACTTTAAACGACACATCTTTCACTGGAAGAACAAAACGACGGTACAATTAAGCTGCTTTACCGCATTAACCGCTGAAATACGAACTAAAATTGACGCGCACCCCAATACAAGGCTACTGAAATTGCTCATCACAATCAGTAAACCCGCAATAATAGTTAGCGACGACAATGCAAGTAGCACACGGGTGGTGCAGCTGAAACTTTTGCGGCGCGTTGTTCGACGCGCGCCCTCCTGACCGTCAGTAGACAGAAAGGCGCCGAACAGAACGCCCACCAGTTGAGTGCGAACGCAAGTTCAAGTTCGAATAAACATTATTCGAAATTCAATTTTAAATTCGAACTTCTAATCGTAGAACGCTTCTTCATTTGTTTTGCTGACGCGAAATTCGTGAGTGTGTTTTAGTGACGGTTACAAAAAAGTGTTAGAAAACTTTTTTTTCAGTTCACCGCGAAGTTTTGTAAGCTTGGACGAATTTGGCAGTTTGCAGGTAAATCTAATTTTGTTTAAGGAATTAAATTAAGGGCTATTTTTCAATTTATGAGATCCGTATTTCCAGAACTGTTTTAAGGACCAAATTAAGTAGCATTTCAATAAGCTACATTTGCGTGTTTTCTTAGATTTTAATCAGCATGGCTTAAAAAAGTAAAAATTACGACGAAAATATCTACTTTTTAACAAACCATCACTGCTACCAATTTTAAAATCAACAAATCAACCAGTTGAACATACATACTGCATTAAATACCAAACATTTAAATTGCGCTATTCAATTATTTCTGCCAAACACGTAAAGCTTTAACACGATTTCCCGGAAGCCAAACTGGCTGAATTGTAATTACTGATACAATAATTAATATAATTTATCACAACACAGAACAACATGTAATCCATGTTATTAATTAAATTAAAAATGAAATGCCACTCCGATTTAATTTCGGAATTGAATCGTAATTTCGGCATTTGTTTTATCATTCTATTTTTGAATTTTAGATTTAACTCATTAAGATAATTATCATTCGGCCTGTCATTATCAGCCTATAATTTTTCCACTGCACGGGACACAGACCTCCTCTCTGTGAGAGGGAGTGGGCCATAATCTACCACGCGGGCCCAGTGCGGGTTGGAAGCTGTCACATCTCATATTTGGCCTATACCTAGTACTACGGATTTGTAATTATAAGCGGACCCTTTTTTCTGCTTAATGCAAGGCTTTATTTTCTATTTCATTATTTATTTCTAAGTATATACAAACTACTAATTTATAATCTAATTATTATTAATTTAGCGATTACGGCGAACTATTTTATCTAATCAGGATTATCCGATACTTGAAAGTTCTCATAAAATCAATTAAGTCTGTTTGTCTCAACAGCTTTCAAATATACTTTGCTTAATTACGACAACAACCTTATTTATTACTTAAGTATTATTTTCTCTTAAAGCTTGACATGGCTAGTTTCCTTCTCATTTTCATTTGCAATGAGAAAATTCCGTATCACAAAATAGTAATGATAATATACTAAAATAATAATAGGTCTGAATATAATCCATTGCTGAACATAGGCCTCGCCTTATAGACAGTAACAATAATTGGACAAGAAGGAATACGAAGCACTCAGCACGATTGGCAGACGGATTAGTGTGTCCAGTATGTTGGCTAAGCATAATGGTTTTAACTCCCTACCAGCCTGTACTACTGTTACTATGTAAGGTAAACCTCTTTTCATACAGAGAAAGAACGACGTTTGAAAGTAGGTTCGTTTGTTCACTACGAGTTTGAAACAAGACATCGCACTTCAAAATTGGAACAATGTTGCTTTTTAAACCAAATTGAGTTCGTATGTGAATATTATGTGAGGTCGCTTGAGTAAAGGGAAATTGACAGAAGAGGTTTATATACAATGTTTTCTTTTAACGCAAATCACACACAAAAAGGTAGGTATCCCTAAGCTACGCCTAATTTTACTCAGCTGTGTTCTAAATGAATTCTCAATTTTCTTCAGAAATATTAAATCGATTACAATACCTAATGTTCATTGAATTGTTAACAATTTTATCGAGCAATATTAAAAGAAAAAATACGAGAAAACGTTTAGCATTACCGCGGTACGCCATGAATAATAATATACCGTCTAGAGTTCGTAGAAAATAGTATCGCATTTGACGTTTTATGGTGATTTAATTTGACTAATTATGATTTATAGTTCTTTTACTATAAGAGATTAATCAATGTGTTTCGGTAAAATTTACGATAGGTATTCATTTTCAGGAAGGATCGTTCAGGATGATTTTAAGCTTTAAAAATAAAATTTCGTAAATGCTCTAGTAATTGATTTGATAATAATTATGTGTAAATTAATCATGTTTTTAATAAAAATAGATTCCCAGCCAGTAACTAACGCGTAACCTAAACCCAAATTGTTGAAAGCTTAGGTTACCAGTATCGAAATCTGTGGTAGGTAATGTTTTCTGTTACGTCCATCAATATTGTTATTGCTTGCTATTTTGGTCAACGAATCATAACAATGAAGAAATAGATATCGTATTATGATTCTGTGATCTTTTCTCTCGTAATATTTGTTTGTAAATACTGAATGAGCCAATCTTTTATCTATTCCTCGGTTGTCCAAAAAAGATAACATTTTGATGAATTGACCACAAATAGCTTTTTATCTGTAGTAATAGTAGATATATTGTGATAGGTTTCTCATGGTAATATATGGGCTTAATGTGTCTTAAAAAAGATTCTGAAGGTAACTTTCCACTCTGAACGCTTTTAAAAGCTGAAACAATCTCGTAAGAAGAAACGAGTATTAACAACCAATAACTGTCATCAAAGAATCGAAAAAGTGTCAATTGAATTTCCGTTTCTAACAATTAATAACTGGGTTATTAATATTATGTCCCATCTCCGCTGTGTTTAAGTGAAGTAGTCTCATGACGTTTTTTTTTTTTTATTTTCGATGAGAAGAAATTGGGAGTACGTCTCCGCAACGAGCTCCTTCACAACTGATTGTTTGACAGTCAACGCATAGACTAAACTATTGAAACAAAAAAATATATACAGGGTGTAAAAAGACACATCTCATAGCCGTAAACTACGCATTCTGCATATCAAACTAAGTAACATTCCACAAAAATAATTGCTGGGTAACGAATTTTATTTTTGGTGTGAAAATTTGCTGTTTGTGGTCGTGTGCAATGTAACACACACAAACCATTGTGCTCATAGGTGCATGCAATGGTACAGGGGTCGTCGGGGTATTTAAAGTTGTGTTATAACATTAAAAACTTGTTTTCGTAAAAAAAGTCAGTTAAAGTTGGAATTTTAACAGTCAATATCTCCGTAACGAGAAGATTCCCAGGTATGGTCCAAAACAAAAAAATATTACAATGACGGGGACTACAAGTGATTCTTAGCTTCGTTAAGTGATATAGAAGTGCGTTTTTAAGACAGGATTTTGGAGCGAAGTTCCTTATTGCACTTTTGTTACGTGAAAAAAGGTCAAAATGTTACACATGTTTCCAGCTCTCATTCGCCAGATGTGCAAAAGCGAAAGGAATTTCGTTCTAATCGGATTTACCATGACACCTCTCGACTGTTTATTTCTAAGTAGGTATCTCTTTCTTGAGAATATCAAATTAATGTAATTAAATTATAGAAATGTGCTTTGAGACAACGAGTAGGCACTATTAATATTTTCCTAGTACTAAACAAAAGTAGCCTACAGAGGTACCTATCGAGTTTACGATGGCTATGCATAAGTAATAAGTTAGAACTTCAGCACAACACACTAACCTATTTCTCTTCGTGTCCCGATACAACTCGAGTGTCGCGATAAGAGGCTCAACGTTACTGTGTACTTCTTGCAGAAATACTCGTATATTGACATATAAATTATTTGAACTTTTTATGTATTACTGAGCCATTTGAGTACCTTTTTATCTGAATGTTTTTAAAAAGAGTTGTATTATATATATACATTTCTGTAACTGCAATAATAGGACACCGTAAACTTATTTTTTTTTTGCTTTTCGCTTACCACCATAACCATTATCACTAAATGCATTTTGCAAGTGTACCCGGTTGGTGTAAGACTATTTATTTATTTTTGCAAAATATGGCAACTTATATAATTATTAAATTATAGTTTTGGGTGGCTAAAATAACTTTGGAAGGGCTATGTCCCGTGGCTGACCAACGTTTTAATATATATGATACACAGATTATTACACTTCAAAATCCTAACTAATATTATAGAAGCGAAAGTAAGTTCGTTTGTTTGTTACGCTTTCACGCTAAAATGACAGAACGGATTTGGTTGAAATTTGGCACACAGATAGACCATGACCTGGGTAAGGACATAGGCTACTTTTTATCCTGGATCGCAGACAAAGTTGCGGGCAACAGCTAGTAAGTAATAAAACTCAGTAACTACACTAAACTAATACATACCTACCTAGTAAAGGTAGTAAGAAGTAGTAAATTCACATATACAATTACATAGTTACACTAAACATTAATACCTACAAATACTTTACCTATTCCAATATTTTTTTTCTTGTTAGCCTATTTTGTGTCCCACTGCTGGGTAACGGCTTCCCCTTTTTTCTTCCAAACCTGTCTTGTGCGATCTATGGCCATGTTGGCCCTGCGAATGTGTAGTCAAAGAAAATTATCCTGCTTTTAATGTTTTGTGAAACGCCACTTGCTCATCTCTTAAGAGCGTTTACGACGTACGGCATTTCATACAAACTTTCAAGTCCTTGTTTTTCGAAATGAATGAATCGATTTTAATGAAACTTCGTACGCATAAGCAGGATACAAAGGTCTAAAAAGTTAGTAAAGAACATTCTCGAAAAATAGTGATATAGCCAAATTAGACAGATTTTAAATTTTTCATAGAAACAGAGATTTCCAGTTATCTTTTTTTGTATAAGACATTTCGAGAATGTTCTTTACTAACTTTTTAGAACGTTGTATCCTGCTTATGCGTACGAAGTTTCATTAAAATCGGTTCATTCATTTCGAAAAACAAGGGCTTGAAAGTTTGTATGAAATGCCGTACGTTGTAAACGCTCTTAACATCTATCTTTCTACCTACCTATCCCGTAATGTCTCACTACCGGGCAAAGGCCTCCCCTTCCCTTTTATAAACACGTCTGTCGATTGCCATTACGGGCCTACTGAAAGTACTGGCTCGCAATATCTTAACATACCAAAGCAACGACATAAAAAGGGAAACATATAAATAATACTAAAAAAGTTAGGAACCTACTCTCCATTAGGTTCTTTTTGTTCTCAAATACTATTTGTAAGTAAGAATAATAATAAATTCCACGTAAATCGTTATAATATTTTTTTCTTTCTTCTTATGGCTTTTTACTTCGGAATACGGTCACCTATTATGTAATTGAAAAAAAATTGGGTCAATTAGTTAAGGAAAAGACGGGATAAGGGTTTTTAACTTATGTTTGCAAAGATTTCAGCTCCAATAAAATATGAGGAAAATTAGCAGGTAGGGAGTGTACGAGTATATGGTGAAATGGTTCCAGAAAAATGTTGACAGAGTGACTTATTCAATTTCCGGATAGGCACTACCCACACTTAATGGGAAGTAGAGTGGTAGAACTCCATGTAATGTTGTCGCATTTAAACGTACAACTAAGGGCGAATTTCACATACATTAAACTGTGTTCAAGAGCTGTCAGTGTCATCATTGTTGGGGAATATTGACACTGACAGTTCTTGAACGCAGTTTAGATGTGCTTATCGCGTTCAGTTTCATTGGTGAAATCATCCTTTACTTAGACGCGTACATTCGTAAAAGATACCCTCAAAAGATAGATCTCGGTCACATTAACAAAGCAGGTAATCATAGCATATTTTTCAAATATTTGGTTTCACCAAAAAACGTTGTGTGGGTGTGAAACTGGATAATCATTTTTGTTTGTAACTATACAAATAATGTGCCATTGTTTATTAAGAACTTATACCGAGATGTCTTGAAAAAGGTAAAAAAAAAATTGTTTTCTTGCAGTTTTCCAAGTTTTCGTGTAAATCGGAATGCAATTTCATACGTCGCTGCATTATGATATTATCTTTTCAATCAATTCGAAAATCCAATTAAATAAAAATTCTCTACGAATCCAGGAAAAGCTTGCAAATCCTTAATTACTTTTAAATCACATTCTGATGGGCACAGCCCTCGCAGATTTTTATAAACGAGTCTTTCTCTGTCGTGAAGGCAGTTTTGCACGAATATAGTCTCAAAAGAAAATAGGGCTCACCCAGTTTTTAGGCTCTTCTTTAAAAATATGAATGATTAAGTAATTTTTATGAATAGATATTTTTGGGGTAGAGATTTAAAAATTCCTTAAAACATAGTCAATGGTAAAATTTGTTTATTTTGATCGATTTACACAAAAGAAGCACTTTGAACGGAAATATCTTCAAATTAACTTGGAAAATAAACGTAGTCTATCGCCCATTTCCTGTAACCGTTTGATGATAAATGTTATGGTTAGTAGCGAGTGAGGCCTCCTCTGCTCTGTATACACTATCTAAGCCTATATGGTACATTTCCAATAAGATGGGTAACATTTTGTTCCGGAATTCGTTCCCAACAAAGGTTTAGCGCGTTTACGAGCTCCTGTTGACTATAAACATGGCTGTAGGTTTCTTAAAGGCTTCTTCTCAATTGATCCCATAAATGCTCGATGGAGTTGAGATCGGGACTCATAGCTGGCCATGGCAAAACTGTGATATTGGCCTCAGAAAGTGGTATTTGTGTGGCACGGGCCGTATGAGTGCGAGCATTGTCATGCATTAAAATAACGCCGGCGCACACTCCTTGTGAAAATAGGATGACATGATGTTGGATTACCCGTTAAACGTAACTAGGCACTGTTAAAGTACCCTCATCCAGTATTACCAGCTCTGTTTTGCCTACCAAGCTTATTTTTCCTTTCCATACGATAACACTTGGACCCCCAAAACGGTCTGTTCAATGAATCCTTGATTCTGTAAAACGTTAACCGTGTTTTCTCTACACGCGGTCTCGTTTATCATCACTGAAAAACTTGACCCTACAGTCGTCTGTACAGAATACAGCACTCCAGTTATCCATTGCCCAGTTCAAATATTCGCGACCGTAACTTAAGCGCGCTGCTCGGTCGGATCTTGTCGGTTTGATTTAAACAACACGCACTCTGGAACGTTGACCATCTTTGTAGAGACGATTACTAATGGTTTGATCACGGACTCTGGTACCAGCAGATTGCCGCAACCGGTTTTGTAACGCCGGGGTGGATACGGTACGCTCTCTTCGTGCAGTTAACCTGATGTACCGGTCTTCCTAGGTAGTTGTAGTTCTAATTCTTCCTGATTCAAGCCTCCTAGGCTACATTCCTGGTCTCTTGAAAACGTTCCCACACGGTTCGGATAGCTCGTCGCGACACACCAAGACGTATTGCTACCGATCTCTGAGAGCCTCCCTCCTGAAGCATAGCAACAGGTCTTGATGCGCTTCCCATGTCCATATGACGACAAAAACCAGGCATAGTAATCACGATTAACACCGAAGTAAAAAAAAGCTGTGACCGAAAGTGACAGGTAACGTCAACGCTTTGAATCGCTCTGAGAACACAAGTGACAGATTCGTACAACAAGTGTTCTTTCAAGCACTTCAGATTTTGTGTCTACCCACTTAAATTCGCCGCTAAAATTGACGCTCAGAACATTGATAAGGACCCATAAACATGTCAAGAACAAAGTTTAGTGCTTTACTTCATAAATGCTTAAGTACCTCTAATAATTATTAATCTTTAGACAAAATTCTAAATTAACTTAGGGTGGGCTCAATTTTGTTTTGAGTACATAGTTTAGTTTACGCTCTGGCAAAAAGGTTAGGGTCAGTGAGGTTGGTTGTGTAGATGATAGGAAACGCAATATATTATTTACTAAACGCGATATCATATCTAAACTTTAACAAACGGCATACCTACTTTGACATACAGTGAACAAATAACATCGTGATTAATTTAATGTATTTAATAAGGCTTACCAACAAAAACAAAACAACAAACACACATAACAAACAACAAACACGAAGTGAAAAGAATAAATCAGAAATCATCAATCCGTACTGAGTAAGTTTGTTGATTAACGTCCAAGCCTTTTCAATATGAGAAGAGGTATTTGCCTTGCAGTAGGACAATGATAGGCCAAAATTATTATGTCACGCATAATAATTTTGACCTATCTCGGGACCATCGGGTCCCGAATCTTTGGGAGGCGTGCGAGGGGCCGAAGCCAACTCGAAGCGGCCCATTAAACACCACTCTAAGTGCCTTAATGAAATGAGATACCAATCGACGATTACCTCTGTATGGACTATGCAAGTGCACCCACTATTTTTATAATATAACAGTGACGCTTTCTTAGGAATCCTAGCAATAGGGTTTTTTTTAGAAGTAGGTATAGCACACAGTATCCTACTAATATTATAAACGCAAAGGTTTGTGAGGATGGATGGATGTTTGTTACTCTTTCACGCAAAAACTACAGAACGGATTTTGACGAACAGTAATATAGCTTAGGTATTAGCGACCCGCCCCAGTTTCACATGGGTGCAATTTTTTTTTTTCAAATTTCTGAATGAAATTTTCTTTCATACAAACCTTGTTCTGGCAATACCGAACACAACATAATAATAATTAACCAATATGGTGCAGTTATTCGGAAGTTATGCGCGTACAGACATTTCGGCGACTTTGTTATGTACTATGTAAGGATACATCAGAATAACACATGGGATACTTTTTATCCCGATATTCTCACGGGATCAACACTTATGCGGGTGAAACCGCGGGCCGCTGCTAATTCAACATGAAACGTATGTCAGCTACGGCGTAGCTGCTACGCAGCTGTCTACGCCGCGCCCGCTATGCAGTCGTAGCATGACTTGTCATGTCATTGAATACGACTTTGACTGCGAGACTGTTTTTATTTCTATACGCGATGCCCGTTGTTTTCACAAAGCAATATGTTATATTACGATAGTAATGAATCAGAGGCCCTAGAGTTAGACCAAGGGACACTCAATCAGTGATGACGATGACGGAAAACTCATAAATGTTTTGGACCGACATTTGCTACCGAAATTGTTTATGTTAATCAAAAGTGCTGTCGGAATAGAAATGGTTTGAAAGCGATTGTCATTTGTCTTGGGCCTCGGGTCTGCTGAAATCCTAAGCATGTTCTTAAAAAATACCTAAACCTAAATATAATTCTGTCATCTTTGTACTTTTTTTCTTCAACTAAAAAAGTTCAAGGCATCTCCTCTATTGTGGTGTTAACAATAGAATACATTAATACAAAGAAATGATTGCACAAAGGGTGGTTTTGTTCTATTTTTGGGTTCAACTTAAAGTTCACGCTGACTCGCCGACTCTGTAATCGCGACTCAATCGTTACATTGACATATTGTGTCGGAAATGGTGCTTGTCATCATAAATAATGGGTTTTATTCTCGTTGCAATATATTTAAAAGTCACCATATGATAAAAACGAACCGTCCGATCAGTCTGACCATAATGCGTGCAGTACATATACACACACATACAGGGTGTCCCGTAAGTCGACGTCAAGCCGGAATCGGGTAATAGGCCAATTACCCGATTCTGCCTTGACGTCGACTTTCGGGACAGCCTGTATACGAAGTGATCAGACTGATTAGTTCAAACGATTTGTTCCTCCGTTCCGGTAGTAGGTGATCTATCTCGAGGCCGTATCAGCTACACACTGTGCGCATTCTGAATCAGACTGGACGGTCTGAAGGTTGAATTGACCCCGTTGTACCGTATGCACCATTGACCTGCACCATCAATAGTGCAGAGGGGACCATGCATCGTAAACTTTATAGAATACCAGCTTCTGTCCGCTAACTATAGATACTATAAAACATATCCCACGGCACTCTGCAATAATGAAGTTTTTTTGTAATTGGATTAGTGCTTTCCTTACTTTATACATACATACATAAATTCAAGCCTTGTTCGCATGGGGGTAGGCAGAAACTACAGAGCGCCACCTGGTACGATGCTTTCGTTTTGCCTTGTTTACGGTCATACAAGCACGCCGGTTGCAAGCACTACGCACCTGGCCTTTCTAAAAAACCTCACCAATAAAGTCACTATGTGTCCTCCTAGGGAGTCCTGGCGTTACGATTGACGCCTCTTTATAATATTAGTTCAGATTTCATAAAAGTGTCGTGGTGGTTGTAGGACCCACTTCTCAAACCAAATTATGAGTTAGGACCAAATAGATTAAATTTATACAATCATAATCAGCCTATAATGTTCCTACTGCTTGGACTCAGGCCTTCTCTCGGTGAGAGGGAGTGGGTCCTAATCCACAACGCAGGCTCAGTACGGGTTGGCAGATTTCACATGTCTTCGATTTTTTATTCTAGGACATGCCGGTTTCCTCACGATGTTTTCCTTCAGTATTTTGAGAGCAGTGGTGATGAAATAATTTACACAAAGTAAAGCGCCTGTCTAGGTTCGAACCTAGACACGGCCGAGGCTTACGAATTGTTGCGTATTGTTGTTGTTGTGTTGTTGTATTGTAATTTCTATATTTATGTCTGTAATTTATATGGTGTACATAATAAAGAGTATTCTATTCTATTCTATTCTATTGTAGGTCGTGGGTTGGAACCCACGACCTACAATTCGTAAGCCGCGGCCGTTACCACTTGGCCACCACTGCTCCTAAATGTATACAATGCAAGTTCTGTATTTATACTTCGTAGTTTCACTTGTACGGTAAAGCTACTTTGTTTCAATGTTTTGACAGTAAAAAGCGTCTACGCAACAGAGTTAAAAAATACACTCTTTTTTCAACTAAAATCATTGATCACTGAACTAGAAAATAGTTTTAGGCACACTTTTCTGGAGCATACAGTGGAGTTAATCCTTTTTTGTAAACATTTAATAAAATTTAATCGTAAACGTTTTACTTTAGGATCGTAACAAAACATATTCTTGTCGCTGTTATTGACACATGTCGCAAAAAATTAATACCAAACGAATATGTTTACAGTCCGGATTTCAGACATTGAATGACAATTCATTTTAGAACAGTTATTTTACTCGTGTGATCTTATTTATACTAGCAACCCGCCCCTGCTTCGCACAGTTTTTACGACTTGATAAAACATCGAGATTCCTGTTCATATGACAGTTTCATATTAATGTATTATGCACATAAAACTTCCATAGGTAGTAATACCAACTTTGTTTTTTTTTTGCGATACCTTCACATGCCTTATCCCAGCTTGGTCAGCTTCAAGTTTAACCAGATGCAGCTGAATACCTGTATTTTACATGGAGCGACTGCCTATCTGATTTTCGCAACCCAGGTACTGGGTAAGACGATACCCATTTATTTTGCGTGAATAGTGTAAAACTTTGAATGCCAAGGTAGCTTGGTGTTTTTAGCGTTATGTCAAAGCACTTTAACGACGCCACACATGTCGTGAAAGCCGACACTTATCTTGGAGATTAGCTCCGCTTAGATGCTAGATACTCGTATAACCTTAAAAGATAGAAGAAAAAATGTAGGTTAAAATACACTAACTTGGGGACACGTAGGGTTTTTAACCTACTTCTAAAATGAATCTACTTCAATTTATTATTTTGATGTTTCGAAAAAAAAAACAGAAATATGATCATATTTTTTGTTTGTGTTGTGAGTTTGTGAAATGGTACTCGTACATTGGACTGTCATATCTTTCTAACATCTGTATTTACCTAAAATCATCATTATCTTCATCATTTCACCCGAGAGACGTCCACTGCTGGTCATAGGCCTCCCCCAAGCCCCCCAAGCACCGCCACTTCGACCGGTTCTGTGCTTCCCGCATTCTACTCAAAATATTCAATTTAAATTAACTTTCGATCTTGTGAAAATTAATGTAAAATATGAATGTAAATAACACTTAAATACAAACAGAAAATCTGCTGCGAACAGTCAAAGTTCCGAGTTAATTAATCGTTCCATAAATCAGTGATTAAAATGTTTTATCCCTAATGATCCTTGCTTGAAACTTCTAGGGCTGATTTTTCAATCGACAGATAATTTTTATTCGTAAAAAAATTGACGTCTGACAGATTTTGTATTGAAAAACTGTCAAAAATTCAAAACCATTCCTCGGATAAAATTATCTGGCGTTGGGAAAATCGATAACTAGTTGCAACAAATGTTTCAAGCACTTAATTAGTTACTGCAGATGGTTGAGATTTATTTGATCAGCGTTTTTGTGTTTTTCCGTTTTCCTTATTTTAGTTAAGTGGGAAGCGCTATGGTAGTGTTTTGCAATTTGCTGGTCAGTATTAAGTTGTACGTTGATTAAAATATGATTCGCGACCGTAATAAATATGTAGTTACAGAATTATAATCATTTGGATCAGTAATACAACTTGTTAAGTTAGTAGAATCCTAAAATGTCAAGATTTCATGAAATAGTCACTCAGTAGGATTACTTGGTCTTAGAGAGTCGTGTTGATGACTTTAATGATTATAATTCTGTAAATACATATTTGTTATGGTCGCGAATCATATTTTAATCAACTAACAACTTAACACTGACCAGCAAATTGCAAAAAACGTAAAAAAAAATGAATTTCGCGGGCTACCCTGGCGCTTTGCCTTAAGTTACAGGTAATGCTTTTTAAATATCGTTGTTTTTTTCTTTTTGAGACATTGGTAGATGACCATGACCTGGATTAGGACAGGCGATACTTTTTTCTCGATATTTTATATTATCGATCAAGACTTATGCGGGTGAAACCGCAGGGCGCAGCTAGTCTATAAGTAAAACAGTCGTAGCTTACTATCGATTTACTAAACGATCTATAATTAACAAATTCACTTCAGTATCTACTACGAAAACAAAGTTTTTCTGTCAATCAAACTGACATTGACAAGTGACAAATGATCGTGTTTTGTTTTTATTTTTATATCAACCATAAATACGACAGACTAATTTAAGAACTCCTTTGTATAACAAAATACAAGCTATAAAAGCTA
The DNA here is from genome assembly GCA_914767645.1 of Hydraecia micacea. NCBI lineage: Eukaryota > Metazoa > Arthropoda > Insecta > Lepidoptera > Noctuidae > Hydraecia > Hydraecia micacea. The sequence continues at coordinate 8,028,916 of OU611798.1, forward strand.
GACCTTTTTAATAACTAGTTATTACTATCCTCAATACTTAATGATAAGGCTAGCTAGACTTGCCAGCATTCCTCTGAGTATTTAATTCTATCGCTTAATAGACTGAAAACAGTTAATTAGTGCTGAAAGACTTAATTAAAGTTAGCAATATTATTATAAGAACTGGAATTAATTGAAGGTTGTCAACGAAAAGGTGGCGTAAATAATATTATGATAATATCATATTATAATATTAATAAAACAAAGTCGGGTTAGTTACACCATTTATAACTCAAGAACGGCTGGACCGATTTTTATGATCTAGGTTTTGTTGGATTTGTCTCCACCCCGAATAACAGAATAATAACTATTAAAACATTAATTTTATATGGAACGGCTTTTTTGATGATATCTCAAGAACGGATTGACTAACTTCGATGGCGGTACGATGTTCGCCAGGTTAGTTAGTATTATATAATTACTATACTACACACTACACATATACACTACTACTATTGCTTTACTATTTTATTTCCTTTAATATTAGAATATACAAAAAATATAAAAACATTTAAAAATAGTAGCCCACTGGTATTGGAAACAGGGTCCAAGCTACCGGCAGTCAGGGCTCCAGAGAGAGGAACCTCCTAACAATGCGGGCCGTGTCCAGAAGTACCGCTTTCTGAATCAAGCCCTTGATCCAGCTGCCCAACGAGAGCCTTCTTATGTGTTGGTCGAGGCTCTTGGCTATTAAACCATTACTGTTATTATTATTATGTTATTTAATTACTATTCGCTTTTGATCTCTGTCATTGTTGCCACATGTCAGATGATAACTGGGCTAAGAGAACCACCGATTGGGTCCCACTAAACGCACGACGCCATCGCGGCAGGCCAAGACGAAGATGGCGGGACGAGCTTGACTCCTACCGTAGAGACTGGCCGGCACTCGCAAAAGACAGTATTGTGTGGAAAAGGGAGAGGGAGGCCTTTTCCCTTGCAGTGGGACAGTACAGGCTAGTTATATAGATAGATTTTGATTAGATTTGTTCTCTGAGGACGAAGGCCAGAGCTGTAGGTATAGTAACTATACTCACAATATTTCAGCCATATGTTATAAGACCCACGTATCGCCCGTATTCCCCGATGAGGGTAGGCAGATGTGCATATAAAACACTTTTCGACTCTTATGTTATAGTTCCAAGTAATAGGGGATGAGACTAGTGCTGTTAAATGTCACAAATTCTGACTTTAAGCTGCTAAATTCTCAGTAGGTAACTGAGAATTTCATAATGAAAAAACACCAAATTTATCTTGGACATAAGGTACTGACATTCATGAAAGGAAAATATCGTGAGGAAACCTGGACTTATAGTTATTAGCTATCGGCAACCTATGCTGAGCAAACGTGGTGAAAATGCTCATACCTTCTCGGTATGAGAAGACACCTTTGCTGTGAGTGGCATTCAATCATCTCAGCCTATCGCAGTCCACTGCTGGATATAGGCCTCTCCCTTGCTGCGCCACAACTCCCTGTTTTCCGTCTTCCAGTCTGTGCCAGCCACCTTTTTGAGGTCTCCGGCCCATCTAGCTGGAGGGCATCCCACACTACGCTTGCCGATACACGGTCTCCACTCAAGGACTGGTTATATATCTCCACCGGCCATCGGTTCTTTGGCAAACATGGCCGGCCCACTGCCACTTCAGTAACAAGCTGGTATTATATATTATTATAAAAACAATTGACTCAACCTAGTTGTGACCTACAGGACCACACGTTCAACAGTCGCGCTTGCGACCACTAGTCCATCAAAAAGATAAAATAAAAATATAATTTTATTTAAATTACCCAAAGACGCGCTTGTCAGGTTTTATTCATTCCTGAACCAAACGATAGTAAGATTACCTGACAAAGGCATTGTTAGAATGACTTTAGAATTTTTCATAAAAATGAAGAATTTTTACTCGATTTCATAGTTCGAAGAATAGCATGAAAAGACATCGTTGCGAAGTATTTCTTCATATTCTAAAGGAACTGGAGATTTTGTTTAGTTTTTGTTTTTTTTTGCACCACACATACATGTTTTTCGTATTAGTCAATATTAGTAATTACACATGTTATACAATCATACAATTAGGTTAAATCACAAAATAAAAGTGGGCAAAATTAGATGAAATTATTAATTATTTGAACTCTCCTAAGTTGCCCGCTTTTAAAAAGTATTTCGTACAACTTTTACGTTAATATTTTCAAAACTTTTACTGCATCTGTGTACTTCAAAGGGAAGTGTCAAGTGTTTGATTGCTTCATTTCCCCGCGTTTCCTTTCAATTTTGGTCACGAATTGACTATTTCACCCTTTTCATTTATCAGGCTTGTGCCCGCATAAATAAACAAAAACGCAAGTTCCCGTGGAGTTAGTTTAATCTCCGTAATCACCTTAAAGCCGCCTAAAATAATTTTATCAAACTTTTGAAAGCCCTGTCGCTCCTTTTTTTATTAGTAGGTTCAACTCCAAGTTTTTGCTTCGTTCCAAAGTTATAATTTTAAAAGAAAATATAATTTTTTATTATTTCGGATTTTCCGAAGGTTATAAGTATAACGACACCCCAACCAACACTTTATTTTGATACATTGAAGACACCTTATTAGAAGGCAATATTCTGGAGGAAGTTTCATATTATGTGAAATCTGACTTAACAAAACAATAATGCCCGTTGTCCACGAGGTTACTCAAAAGTAAGCAGTTACAAACTCAATTCACTAATGAGTAGCCAGAATGCCACAGCTCTAGTATATCAATGGCCGTCCACGACGCGACTTATTAAAGCGTAGCGTTATTAAAGCTACGGTTTCCCAAAAGAACGTTGACCGCCACATGCAGCCGTAAATGTCCAAATACAGAGCGTTTTTTGACCTTTTAATGTCAAATACTGGTGAAAATGGTGATAGCAGTGGTGGCCCAGTGGTATCGACCCCGACCTACGAGTCCTAGGTCGTGAGTTCGAACCCAGGCAGGCTTTAGATTTGTGTATTTAATTTCATCACCACTGCTCTCAAAACGGTGAAGGAAAACATCGTGAGGAAACCGGCATGTCTTAGAACCAAAAATTCGAAGACCTGTGACATCCAACAATCCGCACTGGGCTCGCGTGGTGGATTATGGCCCACTCCTGGAGGCCTGTGTCCCAGCAGTGGGAACATTATAAGCTGATTATGATGACTGGTGAAAATGACTGATTTTCATTACGTCAGTTATACATTTAATGGAAACGCTCGTCTAGTTTCCGTAGCTTAACTAACTAGTATGTGAGTTGCGTCGTGTACGGACACTAGTGCTGAGACATTCTGGCTACTCAGTGATTTGAGTTTGTAATACGTTACTTTGAGTAGCATCGTGGACGATAGGCTTAAATCCTTATTAAGCAAACAACGAAAAAATCACGTACAGATAGTGCAATCCACGAAGACGCGCCCCACTCTTTTTCCTAATCGTAATATCACCAGTTAATTCCGCTATTGTTTTGTTTTTTCGATACACGCTAATTACCCACTAAGTAATAAATAATTAGTGTGTATCGAAAAAACTAAAACACTAGCGGAATGTTGCACACTTGTAGTGTAAGAGATTAGGAAGAAGAGTGGGGCGCGTCTTCGTGGATTGCACTATCTATACCATACGTACTAATCAAGTGCCACGTATATTTTCTTACTTTGCAGAATTCCAATTTGTCATAATCAAAACGAGCTTCGAATCGTTCACCACGACATCGACAGCACGGTTCAAATATTAAAATCATTCAGTTCGGAAGTAACAAGTGGTCCAATTTACTTTGAAATCTATCCGAGACACGTAACGATATCATTACGGGGTACAATTGGACACTTCGTTCCTTTGGGGCTGTAAGAGCGTTTAGACACGCACATTTATCACTATTATACGTTATTCCAAGGTTTTTTTGGTGACACTTTTATGGTTGCAAAAGTAAGTTGTTGCGCCATTTCTGGGTACTATTGAAGATGTGAACAATGTATGTGCATTTGTTTTACGTAATTTATCTTATTGAAATAAACCCAACTGATCCCCAAGGTAATATGTAACACGGGCTGGTACTGTATGTAACTGTACGCCAAAGCGCGTATTTTGCGTACGGAAGTACCTATGGCAGTGGGCAGGGCAAATTGCTCGCAGAACAATATAGCCGATGGGGCCAAAAGGTTCTGGAGTGGCGACCGCGTACAGGAAGACGTAGCTTTGGAAGGCTTCCCACAAGATTGACCGGTGACCTTGTAAATGCAGTAGGAATCTGCAGGATGCGAGAAGCGGTGGTGCTTAGGGAACCTATGTCGAGTAGCGGACGCCTTCGGCTGAAATTATGACGATGAGTACCTACAAAACACGCCTGCTTACTCCTAGTATTGCTAAAGTAAGCGGGCGTTACTATGACACAGGGTTTTTAAAAAATTTGACTTTGTCGAGCATCGTCTCTGTCATCACTCATACCAGTTTTATCTAAAACTCGACTCAAAACACAATAATTATGACAGTTTTTTTTTAATCCTGAAGAAAACAACTGGATCCATTTGTCTTGAAAGGATATTTATGTAATTCTACTTGAAGATCTCTAAAATCCAGCATTGTTTTGGTTAATTTAATTTCATTTGTCCATATTTCATCCATCAAAATTTTATGAAAACTTTTACTTTCAACTTATTATACAACAAAGGCACCTGCATAAATCCATGGATCAAGTCAGATTTGGTATCCTACATTTCACTAACAAAATCGCTGTCCAGTACAATTCGAAACCTTATTTGACTCACATGCATAATTCTAAAATACGAGCTTCAATCCGTTTCCCAACAAATCCTGTATATTACAATGGTCAGACCAACCAAAAGACATAAAAGTGCCAATACGTTCGTATGACAACGGAACAGATAGGTACAGAAGTTTAACTCCATACAAGGAGCGAGAACACATGCACACATAGACACGCTTCACGTAAAGCGAGTGCAAGCGCACTCGCGACTGGCATTCTTTGAGATCGCCGGACGTACGCGTCTATGTGTGCGTGCGGCTGTTTTCGCTCGTTGTATAAAGCTGACTTTCTGTACTATTCTGTGGTATAACTGACTTAAACCGTCGCAGAAAACATTGATTTTCAATTTACTGTTTTCGTATATGTAGGTACTAGCTTCCGAATTTGATAAAAAGCCGTCAGAATCCTCTTGATGACAAAAATCGGGGAAAATCTGCTACTTTATACATTAAAGATGGAGGTATTTCTTTATTATGTCGCTGATCGCTTTACTGGCGTAAAATCTATCGTGGATATGAAAATACTGATTAGAAAGTATGCCTTTCATGTTTATTATTTTCTTCAAGAGCGAAGATAGAGACAGTGCATGTTATTGGCATTTTCTGGTGTTAATATCAGAATAGCTTCGTTGTATTTGCTATCGTAAAACACAAATCGCAGACGTGGGCAACACAGCCGCCAAACTAAAGTGGAACTGGGCAGGCCACATCTGCCGCATGTCGCAACGGAATTGGGCAAAAGTAGCCACTGACTGGATTCCGAACAACAGGAATCGGCGACGCGGTAGGCCCAGAAAGAGATGGCGTGACGAATTGGACGCCTATCTAAAGGATTGGCCAGAAGTAGCAAGAGACAGGAGAAAATGGAAAGACGGAAGGGAGGCCTTTGCCCTGCAGTGGGACATAACAGGCTCATAACAATAACAACAACATATACTGTAGATATTCTTTTATTTTATTAGAAGTACCTAATGCTCGCCTTTGTACTTGATTTTATCCTTGTAACAATTTGTAATACTTACTGCATACAATAAAGAATAAACCTAGTTTGCTGAACTTCAAAGGACAATGTCGTCAAATCGAATGAACGATGACGATGAACGATGGAAGCATCGCTAAGGATAACTCCAAACAAAGACAAAGCCTACGTTATGGAAAAGCACCTGAACGTTTTCATTAATAAGGATTATAATTTTATTTAAATAGTTCAGATGAAACCAATATTGAAAGTAACGTCATCCGCCACGGCGCATCAGAACAAATGCGATACGTCACAATAAAAAAGATATCTTTTTTTTTTAATCGGTCCTCTTTTCTTTAAATGCTTAAAGTGTACTCTTATTCCAAAATAATAATTTAAATTAATACAACGCTACGATATTATGACCTAAATATTTTATGACACGAATGAAAATATACCTAATATAGTAAATACTTAAATAGTAAATCGATGTCGGTAGGTACTATTATTGTATAATTATCAATAAAATTCTGCTAAACAATTTATGAAGTAAAGAAACAATATAAAAGATATCATGTACGGAAAATATTTCTCTCTCAGAATACAGATGTTTATACTTTATTAAACAATATAACAAATTGATGTAATTCGTATCTTTTGAGGTTTATAATACTGGGAGGAATCTTTTCTTGGATATCAGATAATAGCCGAAATAAATGGCGTAGTTCCGACCGTAATGTGTGGTTTACTTTTCTTTATTTGTTGTTGATAATAATATGTTGCTGTTACTTTATTTGTTGTTGTGTTATTGTTTTTACTTTATTTGTTGTTGTGTTGTTATTGTTACTTTTCTTAGAGTGTTTCAACCTGAAATTAAGTGTGGTTTAATAATGAGATAAAACTTTTTCATAGGCAATATTCATTCATTAATTCCTTTATTTGTTTTCAGATCATAAAATCCAATTTGTTAGTAATTACATACACAACTTAAACACTAGTATTAGTACATGCATAATATTTTTAGTTCTTAAAACTATGTTAGTATTACAATACCGACTAAGGCGGGTTGTTTCACGTCTACTTGACGTACGCGTGTACGTTTAAAATGGCGCTAACAACCATCAAACCAAAAAAAGCATTATTTAACTAAATTATGGCCTTGACTTACGTCAAATAATAACTGTTACGTAATCTTTATTATTTAACGTACGTACATACGTTAAGTTACTCAAATATTTGAAACAACCGGCCCTATGGTTAACAAAACAATGAGATCAGTTATTTAAATATACCAAACATTGAGACTAAGCCTAGGGCACATCTTTGAAAATATAACAACAATACATAAAAATCAAGAAATGGCAATACGACAGTAAATATGTTATATACTTATGATTAAAACTAAATTACTAACTAAATTAGTCATTTTAGTTAATCGAAGTAAAGTTACAACTTTTTCTTTCTAAAACTTTGTGCAATCATACACTTTATTATTTCGCTTCTGTTTTTCTTTCTTTTATTTGACACAAATTCGAAATCGTAAATCGAAGACAAATAGGAAGCAAACGAAATATTTCAGATACGTGTGCCCAACGAAACGAAGTCCCAACACAAGTCAGGAAACATATTTCTGTCATCACTCATGTCACATACTTTTTCACAAATATCTGTTTATTTTTACTCCATTCGTAGAACTTTTCCAGGAGTTGAAATACCTATCTTAACACAAGTATTTCAATATACCTGAAACTTGAAAATATTTATGAAATATTTACAATTTTAGCTCAGCGTATATAAGAATTCCTAAAAGAAGTTACGGACCTATGTTAATGTTCTTATTTTTGTTTCAAAGAAATTGCGATGGAGTCGATAACTTATGTAAAAAGCAGAGGTATTCGACCTGCTATTGTGAGCTTAGGAACATGGCTGTATTTAATTAAATCTTTTCCTTAACTGAGTAACATGGCTTGTTTTAAAACAAAGGTTTTATGTTCTATAAATACCTATATTCTTTTTTTTCTGGATGATTACCTAAGTCAAACAAAAAATAAACTTTATTTTAAGAACTAACAAGTTTCCTGTGTGTAGGTAGGTATAGAAAGGTCAAAGGGCCCATTCCCAAAGAGGAGGCCTGTCTCCAAGCAGTGGAAACGATATTGGCTGATTATGCTATACAAAGGTTTCATAATTTTGCTGCTTTTTTGTCAAATTTTGTCTATTTCTCACACATAGTTCACTTAAATATGAGTAACTGGACAAATATCTTAGTTTTTTTTTTTTATTATTGCTGAATGGGCCCGCTCTTGACTTCGATCTCGCCTGATGGAAAGCAATGGCTAAGGTCTATGATAGACCGAGCGTGCCTAGAAGATGCTTAAGGCACTGGAACTCCCACGCATCGACGAGGGTGGTTGCAAACCAAGCGGGCTTTAGCCCTACTACCGCAAGGGAAGAATTGGCCAGTCAAATAAGGTGTTGGGTGTAACTGTCCTATTTACATAGTCGTTCGATCTACCGAGTATATACAGCGAGTAATGATTTATTATTGTTGGTTAGCCAAATACATACAACTTTAGTCTATTTTTTAAAATGTTCAGTGATGAAAATCTCTTGTCTTTCGGTAACTTATTATTACTAAATCTGAGGAGTTTCCGAAATGGACAAAGTGAACTTACACACCTTCTTTATTCCCATACCTACATTAGTTGCATTAATCCTCAACAAAAACACCAGTATACAGGCTAAACAAGAACTCACAAAGACATTAAAAATTCACAACCACTTTCAACTTTCAAGAAACAACCAAGTTGTATACCAACTAAGATGACACTAGAAACAGCTGTTCTCCAGCCAAAACGCTCTACTTCGGCTGTACCGAGCCATAACACAATACCTGCCAACTTTCGAACGTGTTCAATAACATTATTGGCAAAGTTTGCCGGAAGCGACCCACATGGCGAAATGTTTACTGCAAATGACTGCGGTTGTGTGGCGGTCACATGTGGCGGTCGCGTTGCTGTTGCCCGGACAGATACCGGGTTTTCATGCTGAAGATAGCACGTTTAGGAATTGTTTTGAATGTTTGTGGTCGAAATTAGGAGTGAGTTCTTCTTGTTTAATATTTGCTGGTAAAACATCATTACATTTTGAATTAAATTATATATATTTTTTTTTGCCTTTCCTTCCTCATACAGGATAACATTTTCCGCAAGATGAAAGTTGAAAAGAAAAATAAAATGTTTTAATGGTACCATCAGAATAACAATGTGAAAACTTTCCAACGAAGTCGTTTTACTAATTCCAGAGCAGATTCAAAGCCACAGTTAGGTGTTTTATTTTTGTTTCTAATTATTTCGGTAACATTACTTTTAACAGTAAAAACGACGTTATATCCAAGTAAATAAGATTTTTACAAAAGATTTTCTTGTAATATTATTTGTTCAAATAGAGTCACGACCGAGTCTTCATCATGCCTTCTAGCTTCGACTTTATTACTTTCCAAGGGTAAAACTCCTTGACACGTCCTGGTATCCAACGCCGTACCGTACTCTATACACGGTGGGCAAAAAATCGTGGATCAAACGAAACAGGGCGATAGTTGGGGTTATTTGTAGTAAAAGAAATATGTGCGAGAGCCCTAACTTGATCTCCTTAAAAGTTATGACAATTTGAGTGTTTACAGTAATAAATAATAATAAATAATGTTTTATTCATATTAAAATTGGTAAAATTATTACATAAAAGCCTTAGAAACTATTTACAAAGGTATAATAATGTTAGATGCCTGTACTAGGATAAACCTGTATCACAGGCGACATGAGCATATACTTTAGTAAGGTTCTAATGTTAGAAATTTTTTTTTTGAGCCTTAAAATATATTGAAAAAAGTGCCAATACTGATAAATCATGGTACCCACTGTCATAAAAGCACTGTTGTAGTGATGATACTTTTTTATGTTTATTTTTTATTTTTTTTTTCTATTTTTTTTATTTTTTTTTTACTGTAAATAACCTCAACTATCGCCCTGTTACGTTTGATCCACAATTTTTTGCCCAACCTGTATATGAAGAACTTACGTAAAACTTACTTGCAACTTACATTTTATTTGAAAAGAAAGAGCTAGACGTTGCTATAACAATATGTTACAATGTTATTCGATAGCAAACAAAGTGATGGCCACTAAACAAAGTGACATTCTGACAGCGAAAACAATGATAGAAATGTCAAAAATGTGTTGGATTGACTCATATGCAGCTACCGAATGGCTGATGTCTATCCTGTTGAAAGTCGCTGTAGAAATACGAAAAGCTTTGAAAGCAGCCTGTCTAGGCCCTTGATGTTATGTGGGCCCCGACGACCATAGATATCATTCTGCAATAAGTACAAAAGACATCGCCGATGCGTTGCTAAACCAGAGCATAATCTGCCTATAATGTTTTCACAGCAGGGACACAGGCCTCCTCTCTGTGTGAGGCAGTGGGCCATAATCCACCACGTGGAATAAGTGCGGGTCACATGTCTTAGATTTGTATTTTTTTTGTTCTAGGGCATGCCGGTTTCTTCGCGATGTTTTCCTTCACAGTTTTGAGAAAAGTGGTGATGAAATTAAATTACACAAAGTAAAGTGCCTGCCTTAGTTCGAATCAGAGCTAAACCAGAGACAAAGCTAAAATATGAATAACAATATATTATAATTTTTGTTAAAGATTTAAAAACAACTGACACGAGCTGGGCTCAAACCTGTCACCACTAAGCTAAAATATCCCATTATGACGTCAATCGAAATTTTAATCTCTTTTCATATATAAGCCTCGTTGGCAACAAATAAATTATTTTTAGATCTGCTAAAAAGATATATAATTATCATAAAGGCAATTCTGAAGTTTTGTTTTTATTTCAATGATTTTGTTCTGTTTGTTTAACCTTTCAAGCTCGAGTGTGTAGGGAAATAAATATTTCAGATTTGTTGAAACAGATAGAATGGCAGGAGTTGGTTACCATACCAATTTCGCGTTTGAATATTTCCTCGTCACTAAAAAATACATGACGTATATACAAACAAAGACACATAAACAAAGATAACAACAAAACACAAAAGTAAACACAATCATGTTAGGTTCATTTATTTGTATTTTTTAAATCAACTAAACTGATATATCGATATGTGGCAACACCAAGCGGTGACAGTTGACTGAACTAGAGTTGTCTAGAATTTTAAATAATTATTGTAGCTGATTGATTGTTGTAAAAATAATTAATTAAAGATATTTATTATCTACCCATGGAGCTTTCTGACACGGAAAGTACGTACCTAATATTGTGCGCTCGTATTATGTCTTACGTGTGCCATAGTGAATCCAACAACGAAGAAAGAAATAATGTCGATAATTATTTACGAACGACCGAACCCAATAACCTATTTTCAGTTAATGACAGATCGCTATTCATGGTAGCTAGTATAAGATAATCATACAGATCGCTACTGCTATAGATTATTAGGACGTTAAAACCTTCCAAATATATATTTTGAAAGGACTCTGATATAAAGACGAAATATGAGGAATTTCAAATGTCTATAGAAAACTTATTTTTCTCATAACTCGTCTTTAAATCAGTGTCTTGGGAACCTAGATATACTGTAATCCAATCGGAGCAAATACACGCTACATTAAGAATATGTTTATTTTACAAATTATTTTGGTATTACGTTTGTATGAACGACGCATGCTCCGCCGCGCCGGCCCTTAAATTCGCTGACAATAGAAAAAGCAATTATGTCTCATTAGTTACCGTTGAGCTCATATCAGGAGTAGGGACAACTGTCAAATCGTGTTGTCATTCATTCTTGATTTGGGACCCGAACTGATCACATGTCCGCATGTGATACGGAGCAGGAAAGGCCCCCAGGAAATGACCTGTAAGACCCCCTGAAAGCCAATGCCCGTAATTAAAAACGTTCAAAATCAAGTCACCATCTCAGCGACAATCAGTGTATACTCGTAAAGCTTGTCAAAAATGTGGAGATATTAGAGATATTTTGAGACTGAGATCTGCATAGCTATTCACAACCACTCGATACGCTTCCGTAACGTATCAAACACCAATAAATGTTATCGTAGAAGACCTCTAAACGCTATTCTCAAGTCCAAAACCCGAAAATTTTGTCAGTTTAAATAAAATAGACGACCGCTTATTCTTCCGACAGCTGTTTGCCGTCGGGGACAAGGCAAATCAGGTTGTCAACATGTGTCATTTTCGATACGATAGCTTGTCGTATGATTGTGAAAAGCTATGCTGAAGACCAATTCTCATAATTTAAAACGTTCAAAATCTAGTCGCAGTCTCATCTCAGCGACAAACAAATGTCAAAGACTTGTCAAAATGTAGGGAAATTAGAAGTATTTTTGACAGATTGAGACTGAAATCAGACGGTGAACGCTCTTAAAATTACGAGAATTGCCCCTCTGATCTTACGCTCAAACACACATACACCCTTCTGGTTGACCACACACACACAATAACACTCCAAGATTCACGCAGACAATAAATTCCGTTCTAATACTAGGTACATAACATATCACCCACGAATTTGTTTCAATACCTTTTCTCGTTCCCTAGTCTCAGATTAATGTGGTCCATTCGTTTCGCTCTGTCACTGGTCACTGTTAATAATGTCCACGTTTATATACTTAGTGATATAGTGGAGAAGTGCTCTCATTGAACTCGCGTCTTTTTTTTTCGTTTATTTTGGGTAGTCATTGGAAGTCGGTACTTATTTATATTACTAGTAATGTTTTTATTAGGATGTCGTTTATTGGTCTTATGAATGGATACCGAAATTATTGGGTGCTGTCAATCTTATTATGAGTTTTTGTTCCAACAATGTCAAATACCTAGTAACAGTTTTTTACATCGGCGCGATCGCTTGTTTAAATTACTAGCTTTTGCCCGCGGCTTCGCCCGCCTGGATGTCGGAAAATATCCCACACATATTCGCGGACACTCGGAAAAACAGTTCACAACACTCACGTCACACGAGTCAACTAAAGATAAAGATTCCAATTTTTATCATCATCACACATCCATCAAACATCCATCGGTTTCTTACTAATCTTCAACCATATCCGACGATCTTGCATACTTATCTCTTTTGTTGACTGTACATACTTGTTAATTATGTGACTTTCTTTATATATATTATTGTCGTATTTAATTAGATTGACATTCCTAACTGCATCAAACCAGCAATACACTAATGTGTAGATATAACTACTATGTATAAAGTCCACAAACACACAAAATTTGGTTAGATTATCTAATTAGTAACTCAATATTCAACACCAGATTTCAGCAACAATTTCGCATAATTTTAATGTGATACGAAACTATTCACATTATCTAGTCAGAGTTAGTATTCAAATGGAATTAGATATTATATGAACTTGTTTAAGTGTATTGATCTGGGATTTCTCTGCCTTGATATCTGACTGCGTTTGAGGAAGACTTTGAGGTTATGTTTCAAAGCGACACATAGGTAAACGTCTATTCGGTATCAGCCTGAGATATATTGCTGTAAGGATCTTTGGGCGCTCGAATGACGCTGACAGGGGGGCGCTTTTGGTAAACATTTGTGCAATAGGGTTAAAAACTGAAAGCTCGTCATAGGTGGCAGCACTGTTACCCGTCCATAAACTGCATTTGTTTTGATTGTTTACTTTTGTGTCGGTCACAAATTAAACAAAAACTAGAAAAAAATGTATGTGACTTGAAGTGTAACACTATTAAAAAGACGAGTTAAGGAAAATGGAAGCGTCTACCACTAGTAAAAAAGCTGCTGTAATAGAAAAGTAAATAAGGTATAAAAAATTTGTAATTTATAGGTTATTTTATTTTTGTTGATTTTAAGATCTTTTTTTGTTAAAGACAGGAAGTATACGACAGTACCAACCTAATTGGAGTTGAAAACCAACTTGAGGTTGATCTTCCTGACTGAAAAACTTCAGAGATGTTAATTCTAGCACTGATCTTATATGATAATATAAACATACACGCTTCTTTACTACAATTTACATAATGTCACACCACAAGTGCCTGTAAGTAATGAAAACAGACTTAGTTCTCCCATAAAAGTCTTCAGGTTTAAAATGGATAGCACGTAGTCTCGACAAAATATTGAATTTCCAATTTTTTTCTCCCAAAATTTCGTCTTCTAACATCTTTGGCAAACACATGGGCCCCCGTATTTTTGCAGACAACAGCTGCGCAAAAAGGAATATTTAGTAAGTAAGCGTAAAAGAAGTCGCTTGCTTAAAAAAAATATGGAGGGTGACAGCTAGCTATCAAATTCTTAGACACCCAGTAGTAGCGACATCTTTTTTTTTTTTTTTTTGGATGGGAAATCATCTAATGACTCTTCCCGCTCTGGGTGGAGCGGAAAGGAGTGTCAGACTCTTACTGACTAAAACCCACCCGTGTTCCTTCCTTAGCCCTTTATGTTCCTGGGCAGCGGTAACCCTTTCGGACGATCCCGCTGATGTGAGCAAGCGGCTGTTTTAATCCCCATTGTTTTGTGAAATGTATTGAGAAAACAAGATGGCGGCGCTATATCCGATTTCGGCCAAGCACCAAAAGTTCCTTGTACAAGTACAGACGCCAGCACATCAAGCTACTACAATCTGTAAATTTTTTTTAAAATAGATTTTCGACTTTATCGCTATAGCCTAAGGTTCAATGTTGATTGGGAAAATTTGACAGATTCGGGTAGCTTGATGTGCTGGCGTCCCTACTTATATGGTTTAAATGCTGTTTTTTATACTGGTAATAGTTGTCAAGAGAAGCATTTTCTTGATATAAAAACAGAAAGTTAAATAAAAATCTAAAAATGTATCAAATAATAGCAGAACTCTCAACTTCCCTTTAAAAATCGACGTGACTTTTCCAAACATCCAGGTTTTTTTTTATTCCTATTCAAATCGAATCGGACCCAACGCCAAAGTGATGCCAAACCAGTTTTTTAAGCCGTGCATTGGCTTTTATGGTTAACAGTTTGATGGCACTCCTATATTGCGTACTAAATAAAATAAAAAACCTAAAACCTTACCATACAACCCGATTAATTGGTTGAGTAAACCATAGGCGCTAGTACCGTATTTTACTAGACTACTTTTGTTCGTGTAGTCTTTATCATACTTTATTGCTTTACTTGGCAAAAAATCCTCTCGGATACAAAGGTATTATGGGCGGCCAGACATTATTCTTCTTTCGTGTTGGCGAGCTCAGATAATAATAAATTATAAACCATTTTATTGGAGTTATGGCCGATTTTTCAACCTTCATATAACTTTCGTCTGAAGAATAAATATAGCAGTTTGTGCTAATATGTATACACGAGCAGGACGTTGCCGCCGTCTGCAATTGCCTCTGCCGCTGGCAACGTGCCGCTAAAATGGTGACATCAATTTAAGTCATAACTTTAGTACATGAGTTACCTTGGGTAACCTGGAAGTCTTTAAACAGACTCCAGACCCGGGTTGGCCGAAGCAAGGAAAACCTGTTGAGGTGGAGATTTATAGATGACTCCGCCTTGGAGTATAAATGTGGTCCTGTTCCACAAACAATGGGACACTTAATATCGTGCCCTGCGTGTCCTGTCAGCTACACGTTACAGGAACTGATGGACGCTAGTGATGGCGCCAAACAAGTAGCCGAATTCTGGGCCAAGTACATTTAGATTGCTATCGACACACTAAGAAGAAGAATTTAAGTCATATGGCTAGTAGCTATTACTAGTCATAAAAATTATAACAACATAAAATAATTTTCAATTGGAAAACTACCGCCTACGCCGCTCGCCGACATAGGGCTCTCTCTCATTTCTTCAATTCGCCTACTCTTCGCACGTTATTCGTTTTAATTAAATTGATGCGAATGTCATGATCCGTGACCTCAACAAATGACCCCTGCGCTACAGTTCTTTAAATAAAGGTTGCTCCAAGGTTCTATTTTATAAAATTGTACATAAATAAATAAAAAGGTTTAAAGAAATTAAAATATGTTCATGAAACGAAAACGCGAAACCGTATACGTGTGTTAAATTAATGTCGCCATTAAAGCGGCAACCTGTATAATGAGAAATAAAATATTTTCTATACAAAAGCTGTTAAACCGCGATAAAAGATATGTAAAAATTTGTCCAGATTTTTATCTGAGAAATAATTAATTGATCGAACATTCTGGCTGTAAATTGTGAACTGCAAATTGCTAAGTATGATATATCTGAAAATGTTAATGTTTTAAGTACCTACCTAGTAAATAATGAATCTATAAATAATTTCTACAAAACGTTGGCTTAATTGATTGATTAAATATCCACACTAATATTATAAATGCGAAAGTGTTTCTGTCTGTTTGTCTGTTACCTCTTCACGCTTAAGCCGCTGAACCGATTTAGATGGAATTTGGTATAGAGATAGTTTGAGTCCCCGGGGGAAAGGACTTAGGATAGTTTTTTTATCCCGATATTCCCACGGGATCGATACATATGCGGGTGAAACCGCTGGGTGCTGCTAGTAACTTATAAGCTCGTAAAATTGTATTGATTGCCTCGTTGGTCTAGTGTTCGCAAACGCTACTGCTAAGCATGAGGTCCTGAGTTTGATTCCAAAGTCGGACAAAGTGTTATTGGGTTTTTCCCTTAGGAATTTTAGTAGGAGCTCCGGGCTCCAATTGAGAAATCCCTGTCCTTCCGCCTATTCCTGTCATTCCTGTCTGGATTTGTGCCCGGTTAATGGCAATAGACTCGCCCCTATTACATGGGACTTAAACATAACTGGCGAAATGTGGGTGTACCCCTGTCTAACCCTTAGGCGATTACAGGCGTGATGTTATGTTGTTTAAGATTTTATTAGTTTAAAGTAATTTATATGTAAGTATAAAATTCAAAGTCCTGACTGACTGATATATCAACGCACAGCCTAAACCGCTGGTCCTAGAGACATGAAATTTGGAGGGTGTGTTTTTTGTGAAAAATAGGTATCCACTAAGAAAGGGTTTTTTGAAATTCCACCCCTAAGAGGAATGGGGGAAGGAGAAATTTCACGCGGACGAAGTCGCGGGCATAAACTAGTTAGTTTATATTAGGGGACAGCTGCAATTCTACTTAATAAAGATTAACATCTCTAACTTTAATCCTTTACTAGTTACTGAAACAATTGCCAAACGATTATTCAAAAGCAAACTTTTGGTGACATTTCAAAGTCCATGGAATTAATTGAAGCTTAGTTAAGGAATAACACTGTAATTCCAGTGTTGTTTATTAAGTAAACAAAGCCTATAAACAAAAGTCTTAAATCTGAGGAATTTGTAAATTCATAATTTAGTTTTAAACTGAAGCCGTCTTGTTTATTGGGTAAGTTTTAATTAGAACCATAGATCTTTCATATATCTATGATTAGAACTGATGAATAGAATGGGCTAGAACGAGGAACGCATGGAGTTAATATAACGTAAATACGCGAACGATTTTAAAATTGAAAATACTCATTTCACACACCATAAATTTACTTAGTTTCAAGACTATTCATGGGTCGGACTGATGACTGTGGAAGGATAGTTATATTTTTATTAAAATATCGTCCGAATTAATGTTACGATTATTTCGCGCGCTCGAGCCAGGGCCTCTGAGATCAAAATGGTTTTGTCGAAAAGACATCTTTTATCAGGACAATCGCATTCGTGGCAGGACCTCTGAAATCAAAATGGTGTTGTCGAAAAGACATCATAAATACTTGCGACTTTACTGTCGCAGGAGTTGCTTTGTGACATTTCGTAACTTATACATTCTTGTCACACACATTATACTTTAGTTTGGTAAGTAAATAGGTACCATTAAAATAATACATTGCGCGTGCCCTAGAATCGCAATTAGAAGCCACTCAACCTAATTATACAATAATAATACCTGAGACAAAATATAACGCTTAGCAGCGTGTTATAACATTGTAACCACGTAATTCATTTTATACAAGTACTTAGCCATTATTTGCTGAAGGTTGAGAACTATTAGCATACTAATGGGAATTTAAAGATAAACGTATTTGGTTGAGTAATTAGTAGGTAATATTGTTTTTAAGCCCACTAACAGAGGAATAACAGAGAATTATGGAAGAAAAAGACATTTTAGGCCGACCCCAAATAAATTGTCATATGTCCACGTACGCATGGGAGAGAGCGCGGTCAAAAACTATCGTGATAATAATTATTGTTTCTAATGTTCAGCTCAAAAAACGATAATGTATTGTGTATGAGGCCTCGTGGAGAGACCACAAAATTTTGCGTTTAATTTAAGTCATTAATTTAAAGTGTTTTGTCATTCTCAAAAATGTATTTATTTATTTTAAATCCTAACTAATATTATAAATGCGAAAGTATGTTTGTTTGTTTGTTACCTTTTCACGCCGAAACTACTGTACCAATAATTCTGAAATTTTGCATATGCGTTGTCAGGTGTACAGAAACGAACAAAGGGTACCTTTCATCCCGAAAAAAAGTGCTGTTCCCGAGGAAGACAACAATAATATTATTATGGTAATAGATGGCGCCACGTGTATGATGAATTATGATGCGAGCGAAGCCGCGGGCAATAGCTAGTATAAAATAAACTTACCAAGGTATAGTAAAACGCTTATACTCGTATGCTAAATTAAATGCCACAAATCGAATTTCGCGTCATGATACTTACAGTCTTGAATAAAACTATCGGTATTATATAGTAGATATTATGCTTTGGCCTACGACCTACAACTCGTAAGTCACAGCCGTTACCACTTGGCTACCCCTGCTCTCCTTAAATTTTATTTAATGAATAAAAAACAAACAGTTCTTTTCTCAAATTAAATTTAATTCAAAAACTTCCATCGGTTTCTTACTAAACTTCAACTATATCCGACAACACTGGTGAGTTATCTCTTTTGGTGACTGTACAGTGGGTTATATGAGTTATCTGACCCACCCTATAAACGAAGGAATTTGAACCCTCTGCCTGTAACATTAAGAGTTATTTCATTTGTATGAGTTTATCAGACTAGCGCTACTCGGTAATATTTTCGCCTAACTTGTAATAAGTGGGTAGTTGAAAGACAAATATGCGTATTCATTATAAAACTAGTATTCAAATGTTACTAAAAATACGGGTAGGAAAATAAAAATGAACCGTCACAATAATAAAGCTAAAAGCCAGTCTACGCACAATTGCAGTGACTACGCGTGAATATGTTTTACCTTGCCTTACTAAATTGTGAAAACAACGTCTTTTTCCAAGTTTTTAATTTATTTTTTATAGTTTTATTATCATGTCTCAATTGAGTGATTATTTAAAATACAAAATAATCTATTTGCACGAGGAGAATGTTGGCATCAGAAAGATTGCTAGAAGACATAATATTATAGCAGTAAGTGTATTTTTCTAATTTTATACTTTGTTTTTATACCTAACTATTCCTTATGCCGTGACGTAAGCAAACATATTTTTTATAACGTATAGTGACACCTGTTTCATTTCTTTGTTTCACAGAAATACAGTCAGATTGTGGTTAAAACGTAAACCCAATAGAAAACTTGTGGGGTCAAATGATTTTAAATTGGGATTCATCAGAAGTCAGGAGAATTTGGCGCAACTTGTGATTTCAACGTTCTCATGAAGAGTAAGTGATGCTTGCTGGAACATGGTGTGCGGCATGCGAAGCCGCTTGCAACAAATTGTGGAAAGACATGGTGCTCCATTTCGCTATTATGATATCACCACCGCCCGCAGTCAACAATACTTA
This sequence comes from Hydraecia micacea, assembly GCA_914767645.1. Classification (NCBI taxonomy): domain Eukaryota; kingdom Metazoa; phylum Arthropoda; class Insecta; order Lepidoptera; family Noctuidae; genus Hydraecia; species Hydraecia micacea. The sequence goes on from OU611798.1 coordinate 8,048,502, forward strand.
CTTACGTGTCAGTGTGTGTGTTAAATAAACTGTTGTCATCATAATTTCTATGGAAGTGTTTCATACAATGAATAAGCAGGTCCTTTTTACGATCATAACCATATTTAAAACTAAAAATACTTAAGTAGAAAAAAATTATAAAGTAGGTAAAACATCAAAGTATTTAGTGCTATTTTTTCACTTATATTTTAGTAATTACTATTTTCTAAAAAAATATTTTCACTTATAGTTTAGAAGTAGGTAAGTATGATAGTTAATGTGGTGATGTTATTGTTATAAAATAGAAATACCTATATATATTTCTAAACATATAACATGTTGATTCACTACATGTAACTGATTACTTACCTACTTAAAAATAAAAATGGGTATTTTATAGACATTGTTGAAACGAAGAAACAAAAATTCAAGCTTATCATAGAATACCTTATATTTAAAACAAGTAATTAATTTTGTAAGTGATTATTTTGTATTTATTTTGAATAAAATCGTTATCATAATCATTATTGTTTTTTATTTCTCATGTTAGGTATTTGTTTTTAAATAGTTCATTTAAATTAACTATTTTAATTTAATATAAATAATGTTTTGGATTCAAAAAACATAATTGAATATTGTAAACATAAAGCTACAAGAAGTGGAAAGTTTGTTTTGAACTCGCAACCATGTTGCTATAGGTTCACTGTTGCAACCACTAGACCAAATCGACTTAACAAGTATCGTTGAAATTAACAACTCCATCATGTGACAAAACAGTATTCAAAAGCTTACCTACCCTAAGGTTACGTGTTAAAGATCAAATTGGCATAACTGTATTCTATAATATTTACCTACCTTGAACAAGTCGTTCTATATAGTTCGTGAAGCTCGAAATCGAATAACACATTTATCTAGGTACTGCTAATTGCAGAAGGTTCAAATTCGTCTAACTTTTAGGTGGGTCAGCTAACACATATAACCCACTGTACATACATTGGTATCTCACACACAAAAAACATTACAGCATGCCTTTACAAAATATTTGAACACGTATTTCAACAAAAATACAGCTCACCAAACAATTACACTTAAAAGCTTGCAGTCGTCCATTTCACGGAACAGCTAACATTTTTCATGAAACAACCGACGTTATTCCCAGTGCCAGTAACCCGTTATTGGCGAAACTGACTTTAACCGCAGCATGCAACAAGATTACCGAACTTTACCGAAGCGCTCCGATGTGCAATCACGCAATTAATACTTATGAAACTGTGGCTAGAAAAGTGTTAGTATGCACTCGCCGAAAATACAGTCGCATAATTCGACGCAAAAAAAAATTGTGTCTCTACGAATTCAGTTGCTAGGACACCATGTCAATAGTTTTGACATGTCGATATTGTTGCGTTTAAGCGGTTGTTAAATATCGCCAGGAAACAGATTTTTTAGCATTTGAATCCTTATTCACTTATGTAATAAATAGACCCTATATTCGAATTACAACTCATCATCTGCCTAGCCTTTTCCCAACTACGTTAGAGCCGGCTTTCAGTATGCCGAATGCAATTGAATGCCGGTATTATACCCAGTTACTTAACACGATACCCCTTAGCAAAATTACTTTACGTACGTTTCCTAGAAGAGCAGTGACCGCCACATGCGGCCGTAATGTCCAAATACAGAGCGTTTTTTGGCACTAATGTCAAATACTTGTGAAAATGACAGGTTTTCATGACGTCAGTTAAAAACATGTCGGACACGGTCTTCTAGGAAATAGTAGCTTAAGCCCATGTCAACAATTATGCGTCCGTAATTCCTATACCTATATTTAAATTAAGAATTACAGATAAATTTCAAATTATGGAACATAAACTGAATATTATACTTAACAAAGTTCAAATTCCATTGCAATCAATTAGGACCTTTTTGTTACAAATGGTCACTCAAAGTAAACTTAGAATATATTTCACTAAAGTAGATAACTGATCAAGGGCCGTAAGATCAAAAGCATCTTAAACTATGGATACCGGAATCTACGATAAAATTAGTATATAATCGATTGTTTAATGTACTGTCCTAAGATCTAATGGAAAATATGAACAGATTAGATAAACTTCGATTAGTCTTTTACACATGGCAACATTCTCTAGTTTATTCGAAGTTCGTTCATCCGTTTATTAAATAATGGCAACAAATAGATCCATTTGACACTGAGATTTGACGTTTTTGTGACGTTTTATTATTATTCAATTATTTTATTTCTTCGATTTTTTTTATTATTAAATTCTTCGACCCTTTGGAGACACGAAGACGACGTATGAATTCTATATCATCTCATTGATTCCAATGATTGCATCTCGATCAATGACATACTGTCTACTCTAAAAACTATTTATATCGTTCAACTCGTATTATTTCGATATCTGAATCCGAGTCACTGTTATAATTTTCCATTATAATAACCACAAAACAAAGCTTCAATGAACAGATACGTGCAAATGTTTGAAGCAGGCCATGTTTGTAGTTTTTTTTTTCGTTCTGCCATCTGGTCAGATCACGGTCAGTTTAATCTATAGAAAGGAGTTTAACCGACCCTTTGGGCTAGTTTAAACTAATCGATGGTTTAAACTGCCCAATAGTCGATCAACTGCCATTGGTCTTATGAAATAATCGATGCCCAGAGATTAAAGTCACTTCCGTGGTTTAAACTACGATTGATCTTACGGCCCTAAGTGGCGATGGAATGCAAATTATTTGAGATTATTAACACGGCTTATAGAAAATGCAAAGAAGGCGTTTTTGTTACCCTTCAGATAACAACGCTAACGTGAAAATGAGACGTAATTTCAACCTTATATAGATGAAGATGGTAATTTAAAAAGCATTGGTACATCAAATCCTCTAGAAACAAACCAGCACAAAAGTATCAAGGCTTTAGAAAACATAGTTATCATTTCTAATAAAACTAAACCGGGCTTTTAGAGGAAACTTTCTCTCCAAAATAAATCTGGGAATATGTTCTTTCATTCCGGAAATAAGAAACCGGTTTTCATTGTGAAAAATATTGTTCGCACATTTTCAAATTTAAAAGAAAATCTATGTTTGCTAGGTTATGTTTTTGCAATTTTGTGAATGCAATTTCAAGTTGCATTACTACCAGCAAGTAAGTAATAAACAAAATGGAAACGAACTGCAAATCCTTGAATTCGATGCTAGTATAAGCATATCCCCACTGCTGGGAGACAAGCCTCCTCTAAGTGAGAGGGAGTGGGCCGTATTCCACCACGCGTAGTCAGTGCATGTTGGTAGATCTCACATGTCTTCGAATTTTTGACTCTAGGACATGCCGGTTTCTTCACGATGTTTTCCTTCACCGTTGAGAGCAGTGATGATAAAATAATTTACGCAAAGTATAGGCGCCTGTCTGGGTTCGAACCTACGACAGTAACTCACAGCCGTTACCACTGAGTCACCACTGCTCAATTCGATACAAGCAAAATGGTAACTTTTAAGGATACATACATAATTATGTACATAATCAGCGTATAATGTTCCCACTGCTGGGACACAGGCCTCCTCTCAGTGAGAGGGAGGGACTTTTAAGGATATTGTCTGTAAAACAAGCAATCGGTAATTTGTTACCGCAGCCAATCTGTGATGAGTGGGTATTGTAGATTTCCCATCTGCAATACTAGATACTCATCATAGGTTTGTATTATTCTCCGGTAAAAGTTGAAATGTTTATTTATTTATTTGGGAAAAACATGCAGAACATTGTAGACATAAAACCAAGTTATTGGGGTTGTTGTTCATGTTTTATGTGCCTGTAATTACAATGGCGGCGGCTCACGTAACACTGGCACATAACCACGCTGCTTGACGGCAGAAATAGGTGACGTAGGTACTGTTCATTCTTCTTCTTCTTTTCGTGTCGATGGTACTTTATGGTACTGATATTTCATTTTTCTTTTTGTTACTTTTTTTTATTTTTTTTTTATTGTGTTTAATTTAGTTTGTGATCTTCCTGCACGAGTCGCAATAAATACTTTTTTTTTTCTTTTTTCTTTTAACTACTTTATACAGGGTGGCAGGGACATGTTACCATAAATTCAGTACATGATTCGGGACCCCTCTGCGTTGAAATTCTTTGAAGGTTATTTAAAAAGAAGTTGCTGTTCGTGTATTTTGACCGCGTAGGTGTTGCACTTTTCTATGAAACAGCAGATTTTGTCTAGGATCTATAAGCTTGCGCGTCAATGTCCCAGCCACCTTGTATTGTTTGACCCCAGTAGAAAGCCAAGTTGATTGCAGCATCAGGGGCATTTTTTAGGTCAACAAACGTTAGGCATTAAGTAAGAGATCGAGCCCTTTGTGATGTTATTACTTACTAGCTGTTGCCCACAACTTTTTCTGCAATCCAGGATGAAAAGTAGCCTGGTCATAGTCTACCCATTAACGTTTTAGCGTGAAAGCTTAAAAATAAACATACAAAAAATCAAATCATTTCTCTTTATAATAATTATTAGTTTAGACACAAAAACATTGATGAAATAATTGTGTCGTCATGCAAATCTACATACAGCAAGCTACCAACCACAGTTCAATTAACGACAGCAAAAACATTCGATTCGAGTTAGTCTCCTGAAAAATAAAACAAAACAATTACATTGACAAACGGGTTCAGAGTGACAGAAGTTTTTTAATCTCTTTGCCGCGTTTGCCGCGGTTTTGTCGCGCGACAACTGTTGAGAATATTCTCGACAAGAGTTCGCTTTAAAGTTTCTCACAATCGACACTGATTACCTACTGTTTTTTTTCCTTTATTGTATTCTAATTTATTTCAATGATTTGCAGAATGGATTAAAAAGGACTTGCGGTTTTTATGGTTTTGTGTGATTTGTCATACAGAATTGGATTGATAGACCACTGAAAATTAGTGGAATTAGCGGGGTAACTGCGTAACACACTAACAGTAGCAATGGCTTTCATTTTGCAGTTCAAGAACATTCATCAGTTATATTTTTTTCGAGTAGCCTTCTTCTTTTTAACGTATCGATGACAAAAAGTTCAAAAATCTTTGCCCAAAATTCAGCTGCGCGAACTCCGCTCAAGTTCCCGCGTGGAGGTTGCGGAAAATATAGCACGGGAACTCACTACCGGTATCAAAAGTATCCTTTATCCTAACCCAGGTCATGATCAATATGTGCCAATCTATTTCTCGAAATATCTGTTCAGTCGTTAAGGCGTGAAAAGGTAACGTGAAGCTGACAGACAGAGTATTGATTAAAATAAATTATGTTTTAATTCCATTTCACACTTAAGTATCAACAATTAACACGCTAGTAACAAGGGACAAGGTGTAAAGATAATAACTCTGGTTGTCACTAAAGTAGCATAAATACACATCCCACGTCCACGATAGTGCCAATTAGATCGAGTTTACAGTATCTTAGCAGTAATTATTCACACCATATCGCGCCACTTCAGGGCGGCATGTTACTGTTATGTACATAAATCAACACCTTCTTGTGACAGCTTGACGTAGGGATGCGTCAAATAGCTGTGATGTTGGTATGTGCACCAACCATGTTGAGATTTAATTTATTAATTTGATGGTGGTTGGTGTTGGTAATATAAAACACATTGAAAGGCACTGAGCAAGACACAATAGAAGTTTTATTGTTATTACGTCGACAGGCGTTGAGTGTCCCGAAAAGTATTAATAATACCTCTTTACTATACCGTTCAAAAGGTATCGATAATAAATTGATCTGAGGGGCAATTCTCGTAATTAAAATCATTTTTGATAAGTTTTTGACATTGATTGTCGCTGAGATGAGATTGCGACTAGATTTTGAACGTTTTTAATTACGGGATTTGGCGCTCTGAAAATAAAAGAGGAGATAAATGCGCCTTCAATAAATGTTGCACCTCAGCTCTAAAATACGCATTTGTCAATTTGGCAGGACAAGTTGTGCGACCCGTGGTTCCGTGAGAATAAAGTAAACACTGTGCTAAAACAACCAAGTGATTGTATAAGTGACAGCCCAAAACTAATCTAAATATTTGTCCGAGGCTCGCCTCCTCTAACCAAGATAAAGCTAATTAAAACAAGCTATATTGACAAAGAAAAAAATATCGGTCAAGTGCGAGTCGGACACGTGAACCGAGGGTTCCGTACTTTATAGGTATGTAACTATCAATTTACGGTTTTCGGATATTTTCCTTTACTTGTGCTACATGACATTACTTCTTGCCAAATTTCATGATTCTAGGTCAACGGAAAGTACCCTATAGGTTTTGATTCCCTTGCGAGTGTCAAAATATGCGGCATAAAATGAACATAAACGCCTGTATCTTTTGATCGCGTTGACTTAGTAGTTTGATTTTTTCACTGCTTCAAGAGATTACAGCCCAGAGTATTCTATATTAATTTCAACATGACAACTCCACGCGTTCCTGAGAAAAAGGGTCTTGACAGGCGGACAACGAAGTGATCTAATAAGGGTTCCGCTTTATTTTTTGAGGTACGGAACCCTAAAAACATATCCCAATATTATATTTATCTTCGTCAATGTGGGTTAAAGACACAATTCTGAGTGAAAACACTCGACAAATATTTACTTCCCAAAAATAATAAGCCGACATTATTAATAGGAAACAGAGGAATCATAATATTGGACGTCACTTACGAATTACGATATCATTCAGAATGAAAAAATCCTCCTTTTCTCTCAGGCACCGTTTTCACTGTGTTCTGACAGTAATCTGCACGAGTTTTTTAGGTAAAAATAATGTTGGTTTACCTTTTAATACTATTGCATATCCGAAACGGGTAGACTATTGAGTCTAAAAATGTTATTATGTTTGTTTGAAAAAAAAAATTAAAAAAAAATTTATTCACAGAAATACATGTTTTAAGTACCTCTGCCAAACTGCAAAGCTCAGAACTGAACTGATGTACACAGTAATTCAATAAGTTTATTTTTATCTTATGATCAAACTGCCCCAGTAACGATTGAAATACATAATATCACGCATCTCTTCCGAAGAGAGTTTCGCAGAGGTGAAAGCTATAAACCCACATTTTAATATAATGCTTACTTGTCTTATAAAAGGGTAAACCTACTGCCCAAGGCTTAAATCCAGACTCCAGGCTGCTGCTGACAAATTTCTAATGGAATAACCCAACACTGTTCCCGACCCTAGGGAAGTGCTACCATTCTGGTGGATGACATGTAATCATACAATATTTATTGTGGACAGGCTCATTTAAATGTGCCAGCCACTACACATTTAAAAGAACAACTTAATGACGTCACAACTCAGTGAAAACTCGCTAACAGTCAATAAAGTACATTTTTAACGGTCGAAAGCTTCTTAAGAGCTGATAAAACACAATGGGTGACTATTTAGACGTCAATTTGATATATTAGTCGCTTTTAACATTATTTTCGTGACCATTGGTGGCGCTGGTTGTACAGGAATTGAATTGAGGGCATCTGGAGGCAATGGTTCCGATTAACGATAGTTTACACATACCCAACTATTCTAAGACAAGAGCTCTTAGTTAAAAAGGGAACACTAATAATATGAGGAATAAATTTGTTAATAAAAAAGCAGAACCAAGCGTCAATCAAATAAGACTACTAAAGGATGTCAACTTGCTTTTGTTGCTACTGAAAAATTCACCGTGTGAATGTGTTCATATGGAAAGATTTAAGAAGAAGATCCATGCAGTTAATTCAATATGAACTGTTCACATCATCATCATTTCAGCCGAAAGACGTCCACTGCTGGACATAGGCCTCCCCCAAGCACCTCCACTTCGACCGGTTCTGAACTGTGTGTTCCGCTTCGGAACTGTTCACATACGTAATTATATTAATTGAAATGGCTACATACTCGTCAAGTTTTGCATGTGTGAATGTTTCATTTAATATTCTGAGTGAAAAGATCCGAGTTAGGAAAGAAGTTTGGTAGGCCAATTAAATATTTCTGTTTCGCGCGAGAATCGATATAGCGATACAATCGTAAAACCAGACAATTAATCATAATACCATTGGTAAAATTCGTTCGTATAATTTTATTTGCATGTACACAGTATCCATGATACCTACAGCTTGGCAAAAAAGTCGTGAAAATAATGGTGGCGCTACTATCGTGCATGTTGTAACCCTATATAGTACGACGAAAACGGTTTTGATACTTCTTTTTTTTGACAATTAATGTGAATAGGTGGGTTTTATGAAAAAAAGAAAACCTCTGAAACGCTTGTTCAGCCACTGCCTAAAACGATAACATTTGTAGTTATTTATTTTAATGAATTCAAAATAATCTTATTAGGTATTTCCAAATACCTTGATTTCAACTAATCCCACATTATGTAAGACAATTTCATGTTTTACAAGACCCCAGATTAATTCAATAGGGTTTAGATCACAGTGACAAGTTGGAAGCTTTACTACTGTGTGACTATCCCACGATTCCAAGTTCTCCTCTAACCACAGGCAAAATGTTCCATAGTTGGTGTTCTAAACAAAAACTAAAAAAAAATAATCAGAATCAAAAATTTTAATCAGAATCAAAAATGTTTTTCTCTAAGTATTCATCCATGTCTTGGTGTGAGCTTTCACCAAAACTCTGCTGGCTACCTGCAGATGTGTCACTATTGCTGCTTTCATCTTGTTGGTTTATGATATTTTTTCCAATGTCACTATACAGTTTGCCCCCTTCGAAAATAACCTTTTTCTATTTTCATGACATATTGACATGATTTTTTCCAGTCGTCAACTGAAATGCTCTGAAACGCTTGTTCAGCCACTGCCTAGAACAATAAAATAAAAACAACTGAACAATATTAACCAAAAGTATCAAAATTATACGAATGCGCTGCATTCTGAATGTGTTTTGTAAACATAACCTTAAATTCGTAAATGTACTTTTCAATAATTGTATGAAAGGTTTATACTAGATATTGCACCTTGAAATACACACATTACATCTGATTACATGTATAAATATTAATTTTACCTGTCATTTCACCGGTTCTTTTATACACATCGTTGAGATTGGATAAAATTTGTCCGGCCTCGAGTTCCGCCAAATATCTCACGTACACTACAAATTATCGCTCTTGCGGAGCTGCGAATAATAGATCTGTTCTTTATGTACACAATGGGTCACCAGTATCACCACAATAACGCAAATAAATAAAATATAAAATAAAATAAACACGAGAATCAGTCACCGATTACAAGAAATGACAGAATATGTACCTTACTCGACGAGGCAAAGCGAGTGTTGCCAATGATTAAATATTTTAGTTCCGTTTCAGGACTTTCTTGCCAAACTGTACGTCTATTACAGTTATCTAATAAAAGCAATCGTCGCGTTTATTTTGTTCGATGAACCAGAACGCGGTCGATGTTCGCGTATTTGCACGTCCGATCGCATTGGTGCGCGGGGTAAATTTCGTAATAAAATTCTAAAATTAATTCATTCTTTCACTGACAGCACACAGCCTAAGCCGCTGCGGCTAGAAGCATGTAATTTTGCACAAGAATTAATTATAGAGCGTGCCCATAGAAATGTTGTTATATCTATGAGCGTGTCGCTTATAATGGTGCCATTAATTTAAGACACGTATACGGTTTCGCGTTTTTCTTTTATGAATATATAAATTTCATTAAACGTTGTTATTTATTGATTTATTTACTTACAATATTTTAAAATAGCAACTTAGAGCAACCTGTACTTAAAGAACATCGCATCAATGAAATTAAAACGAATGCTTAACGTGCATAGAGGAGGCGAATTGACGGAAAGAGAGAGAGTCCTGGCGACCGGCGCAGGCAGTTGTTTTAAATTTACGAATTATTTTATGTTGATTACTGGCCACCAGCCCTACCCATGTGTTACCTAAATTAATGTTGCCATTGTAGCGACACGTTGTATCCATCCAAAGGTTGTCTTTAAAAGATCGCTTTTAGCGATAAGACCGCCCATTGTGTCACCCATTGTAAAGTTTGTATATTTATGTCTGTAATTTATATGGTGTACATAATAAAGAGTATTCTATTCTATTCTATAACGAAAGTGAGCACCAATGAAAGATTTTTAACAATTCATTCCCTAAAGGGAACGAAAGTTTGTATGGAAGTTCCTCATTTTTACGGATGGGAAATCCCATTGGGACAAGGCTTGTCGCATAATAAAATATAAACCTACTAAACGACACTGCTAACAAGAAAACAAACTTGTTGAGTTCCTCGATAACGCTTTTGTTTGAAAGTTTGTGAAACAAAGAAGACTGGAACAAATGTTTATCTGTGTTATACCTACTTATATGATGTCCACCATTTTGGTGATAAAAGATAGGAGCGAAAACAATTGTTAGAACGTAGGTACATAATTATTCTCTCGTTGTATCGACTTTATAGGAATAATTATATTTAGCCTTCGTCAAAATATTAACCAGAGTTTTTAGCACGAATAGATGAAATAGAGATCGCAGTAGAAGGCGATATGTTTTGTAGTGATAATTGTGTTTTTTTATTCAATGTATTTTCTGGTGTACAGACGCCAGCACATCAAGCTACTACAATCTGTCAAATTTCTTTAATAGATTTTCAACTTTATCGCTAAAGCATAAAGTTAAAAGTTGATTAGGAAAATTTGACAGTTTCAGGTAGCTCGATGTGCTGGCGCGTCAGTACAATAAAGTATAGGTACTCGTATATGAAATAAATAAACCTAACGTTAATTCGAACGATTTTTTAACGAAAATACAACTATCCTATATCATTTTTGTTAATTTTACATAGTCTCACCCATCTCACCCACAGATACGAAAAAAATCTTAAAATTAAATTAACATCATTCCCGCAACCAGTATTTTCAATTTTAAAATCGCTCTTATTTACGTTAGGTACTCGTATCCGTGGTAGGCCACTCATCTTATTAAGTGATATAACATAACATTTATATTGCAACTTCGAATTTTCCCAGAAAATCACTTGTACATTCAAGAACAACATTGATCTCTCACTTTGTAAGATATAAATGTGAAAACATGTTGCGAACATTCATAAATAATTCTTCGACAACGCGATAAATCTTATTTACTCAAATATATGTGCATTTTTCTTACACCAAGAGGGGAAGAAATCTTTTACATCTGTTTTGAAAGATGTAAGACGATTATGGTAGTAAGTGGTTTCCGGATAGGCAATATCTACCAGATAAGCTTAATTTAACGACCGTATACCTACATTGTAAGTACACAAATTATTGTCCAAATAGCACAGAACTGGTGACCTGAGACAGTGAGGCGAGGTCGCGGCGGCAGACCACGTAGGAGCTGGTGGAACGAGCTGGATAGGTTGATCTTACAGGCGTGTTTGGTTCATCTTGTGATTTCTTTATCTTGCTTCGTCTGGAAAAAGACACTTGGCCCAAGTAAAAGTATAGCTATACATGTTGTATTGTGTCCCCATCTACTATCTCTACTTTTATACTCAACGTCTGCCAGTGAATTAATCTACACTTAAGAATTTTATTGAGTACAATGAACAGTTTTTGCAATATGATTGCGATTTAGAAGAAAACTCGAAACATTATTCTGTCAGGATTTCATGTTGCTAAAGTGATGTTAGATATTTCTTTATCTCAATGAATGAATGAAGGTATCACATTCTTCTCAATTAAACTGAGTAGGTAGATAATTATAATGCAAGACATGCCCGATATTACTGCATTCTAAGAGGTGACACATTATTTTTGAAGCTGATGCAGCAACCTATATTTTGGCATCGCATGACTTATCAGATAGTTTTGGTGTTCCTCCGATGTCACATATTTGTGGTGCTACATGTCAATACCTTCCCCAAATAATCATAAGTATTAGCAGTCATCTTGACGACAGATATTAATGGATGAATTATGAAATCGGATATATAACCGAGCTGTCCATAGCAATAAGGATTTCTCAGCACTTGAGCGGGAGTTGAATTTAGAAACGTAGTTCACTTTGTAATTTGAATACCTTCAAACTCGGTATTTCGTGGTCGCCGCCATTACGACTCGATTATTTCGCCGACCAGCTACAAAGCATCCTAATTAATCAAAACCAAATGCTAACAAACTCAAGCTTGTTCATTGTCCGATCATTTAAATAGAGGGCTAATTTATTCACAATATTATAATCCCATCTCGGGGCCATCGATCGATCTGTCGGTTTATATAAATAGATGGTCACAATACCCTCTTCTAACACCTATAAATATACGTATTAACTACATAGGTACGTTGCTATAACGAATTATGGTAAGGTACTAGTTATTGTCCGAGACTTCGCTCGCATACAAGTTTTAGCCCTGTTTGACAAAGTTGGTCGCAAAAAAAGCTTTTTTAGTCCACCTCTTTATCACCTCATTTCATAATAAACTGCACTGGTCTCGTGCGGTAGAGTTCAGCCCACTCACTCTCGCAGAGAGGAGGCCTGGGTACCAGCGTACATAAAAGGCTGTAAAAAAATATGTTACGTTTCTTTCTATCACATGAATATAAGAGGTTCTTGGTAAAAATGTTGCTTAGTAACGATCGCTTGAAGTTTAATCTATGCAGACACATAGTAGTCTTCCTTTAATTATGTATGCAGATCTGGAGCGGTCCTTTGAATGCACTTTACAGTCATTGCCTTTGTCCCCGGTATTAGGTAGGCAGAAGCAAGCAGAAAACTGAAGAAATTTGGTCTTCAAAATCCTTTCACATAAATTAGCATGCGTAATAATTTACAGGTACATTAGATTCGTAAATATTTATAACATTTTTATAGAAGAGCAAGAAAATGTGTTTTTATAAGCTATCAACCGATCATAATTTTTATTACCCGTTTATATTACCCGCGAGAAACACCGACCAGGGACGCACGGAACCGGGAAGTACCTATGGTAAAAAAGGGGATTACCCAGCAGTTGGTGATTCAATTAATGACCCGTTTATATCATTCACATTTCTTCGATATGTCTAGATACAACATAGCTGATTTCAAACGAATGAACACGAATTTCTGACAGTCAAGAACTAAGATTTGTCATCTTGTCTAAAGGGTTAGACTGATACACCTGCTCAGGGATCTGCTACATTAACATCCATGATTATAACAGACACCTTCACCTGTCCCTCAATCATTATTGAGAGACAGGTTTGGTGTTCACTATACCCATCACTACCTCATTGTTTAGGCCTGGTTACTGCTGCTGCTTTGCTTATGATAAAATAATATTATTAATTTACAAAGTAATATGGATCTGTCCAGTCATCGCAATGGTTTCTTAATGGCTGGTAAAAGATAGACCAGGGCCTATTTAATAAAACTGATGGGCAGCCCAGGCTAGGTAACACAGGCCACAATCCGACAATTTTACCTTTCCTACATTTTTTTATGAAAATGTGTCAGTTTTTTTATTTTTTGACAATTATGTCGCATTAACAGTTAAGTAAATTAAATAGGACCTTGGCAATTCACAATTTTTAAAGCGGAATTCAATTCATTTATCTGAAAACCATTAGAGGAACTTCACTATTATTTTGTCAGGCTCAGAAATGGAAAACTAAACGATTCTTGAACACAAACAACACGTTACGCAGTATCACAATATATTTACGCATTTACTATATTTACGATACTTTCGGGCTTCTACGTGGGTACAAAAAAGGTTTCTAGCACTTTTATGTTCTTTTCTATAAGTAACAGTTAAGGTGCTTACAAACGCAAACAACAGCAACAACCCAAATGATTTACCTCAAAGAAATAGAAACCTCATTCCTTACTTCAATCGTAAAAAAAGCCTTTGAAAAATAATTCAGTATTCGATTTATACAGGATCAATTACGACTCATTTGTACTTCAAAGTAAACAGCAATTCTAAATGGGATTTCACTCTTCGTGAGTAATTACTGTGTATATTAACCTCTCTGCTCGACAAGATTTTGACAAGTGACACATCAGCTGACTCGACGGGATGTTGCGAATTACGTCATGATTTTCCGGAATTTACATCAACTTTCAGCATTCGAATTTATTAACAAAAATGTGTTACCGCGCTTATTTTGTACAATAACCTTATGGCAAACATCTTTAACTATATGCTGAGGTCGGTCAAACCGCGTCATTCAACTGCGAAAGTTGTATAAAATAGATATTACTACACCTATACAAAAGGTAGGCACCTTAAAATCGCTGAAAATATGTACATAAACCACCTAATCTCTTGATGAAAATATGCAAAAGGGAAAAATAAAGATATTGTCATTCACTCTGCATTATTACTTTTACCATTTTTCATACATAAACTACAAAAAAACATGATCAAATCTTGATAAAAATTATTAAAAATTGTGTTGCGACGTGACAGTTCTTAGTGCCGACCATCCATCCAATTTTCTTATTCCGATTCAAAAATGTCATAAAGCCTAATCGATAATCGGTATTAAAAAAAATGTAGAAACTGAATAAAAACTCTTTGGTATATTTTTCATGAATTAATTATTTTTCTAAATATAATAAATAATTTCATTATATAAGTACATACACATACAGTGTGCATAAGGGTGTAACGTTTTATGGTTTCCTATGTCCGAATGAAACAACGGAACCCTTATAAGATCACTCGTGTGTCTGTCTGTAGGTCTGTCATGACCGATTTGTTTCGAATCTACTGAACCGATTAAGTTGAAATTTGGTAGGTAGGTACACAAATAAATTTCTGTGACTCAAACACGGACGTGTGACATAAATAAGTAAATTTTGAATATGGGTTCACTTTTTGGGGTCACATAGAAAATTTTAAAAAGCTTTGCTTACTGTAGGTACTGTGTGATATATCAAATGAAAAGGCTTGTCGTGAGGGTCACAAATATATTTTCATAATAACTAAAAAAAAGTTAGCAAATCTCTCAATATACTGCGTACATACTTACATTTGGTCATAGGTAGTCAAAACATGTTCGGGATGTTATATTCAATTTAAAGTTGGTATTTTTTAAATGTTATGCTTAAAACAGTTGTTATAAAAATAAGATTTTTGGCATTTTCAATCTCGTATAGCAGCCAAGGGGTTAATTTCAGACTTTCGCTGTAATAGTAAGAAATGCTCAAGATGTTATTCCCCATAAGAAAACAGTACCTACTTTTCTTTTCTGGCCGACACTTTAATTTATGGGTACGTTATGAACTTATGAATGATGAGTTTATGAAATACAAACTTACTTTTGCAGTTGATCAAATTAATCATGTGCATTCTGCATGCGTAAATATTCAACCCAACTACGGAACCTTTCACTGTGCCGACTGTGCGTGGTCCGATATAAACATGGTCAGTTTTTTAAATTTCGTTGGTAACCTACCACAAAAAAAATCAATTTATTACTCAAGTAAACTAATAGAAACAAAAACTACCAAGCTCATACAACTAACAAAACATATTGAAATGTAAAGTGATTGCGGAATACCCAATTTATACAATTAATAATCATCATTCCCAAACTTTTGCTAATCCTACCTAAAAAAATGTATACTGGGCATTCTGTAGCAAACTATTAGAAAGTATCAAAAATAAATAATTGTACAATAAATAAAAATAATTTTAAGCGGCCAGCGCATTCCGAAGATAAATATTCAAATATAGAAACAATTCGGCGCGAAATTCAATAAATGACTATGGTCAAAGGTCCTCAGATATTGACTCAGTTTCAATATAATGTCCAAAAAACTATTAAAATTACATTAGAAAAGCATAAGTCATTATTATAAACAATGCTTATTGTATTTAATGCTTAAAATAATTTTATTTCAATTTCCGAGTATCGATTTCCGATATTCGACATATTAATTACCCGAGTCAATCGAAATAAAAAAAAAAATCGTTTAGCATAATCGCTTTCGCACATCATTACGATAAAAAAAAACAATAATGGACGGCGATTTTGTACACAAATTGAGTAGTGGTAATGAATAATACGTGTTAATGGACCTGTGTTTTAATATTACGTTAAGATTTGGGAATTTTCGTGTCGTTCATAATATTTTCAATAATATTTGTCTCATTTTAAATCTTATCTACATGTGTGTGTGTGAAATTTGTGAAAAGTAAAAATGTAAACACGCACGATTGGCGCGAAACTTCGACATTAGATATCAAAAAAATTCATTACCACTACTTATTTAACTTGGACAATGGATGAATTCGTCAAATAATTAAATGATGTATTATTCACTGCCCCTGTGGTGGAGTGTGGATGTTCGAAATCCCCAAATTTTATGTTTTTTAGCCTCGACCGCCACTGTCAACAAAATGGCGATTATCACATTTACAGACTTGAATTTAATAAAGGTAAATTAATAAGCTTGCGCTCGAAATATTAAATATTTAATGGCGTTAGCAGATGAGTTTTTTATCCAATTTTCTTAATTAACGCATATTCGTACGATTTGATGGGTAGCATAATAAATATTTACATAATCAATGTAGGGTGTCGTATGACGTAATTCTTGGGTCCGAAAGGGGTCATTACCGAGCCGGCGGAGGTTCTTGTGTTCGGGTCCTTTCGGGGGCGCTACCGAACTATACGGTTAAAGTCGTAAACCCTTTGCTGAACATACAGGTTTCTAGAAACCTTTAAACAAACGATTCAAATAGGAAACACAGTCAATAGGGTGCAACTAAACGTTGGTAGTAAGCTCAGACCAAATAAAAAACCAAGACAGAGGGCTGTTAACAGAAAAGTGAAGCCGGTTTCGTAAACATGTGTGCACTTAGTAAGGTGTAGTTTGATTGTAAATGTGTGCGTGTGAGCGTGTATGCACAGAGCGGATGTGTAGTTTTGGTATGCTTTACTGTATTGTTCGCAGCGCTATGTCTTGACTTCTTTATTTGGTCTGAGGTAGTAAGTAGATAGGAGAGTTTGTATTCTTTCTTAAGGTGCATTCTGAAAGTTGGCAACGGCGCTTATACCTACATATCAAACACCACTCTGTTTTTATTCATTTATCAATATTACTAAATGCAATATTATGAAACGCTCTGTTGCAATAAAATCTTCTTCTTCGTAGCACTCTTGTCAGAGCGGTCGTGGTCTTCATTAAATCATTATTATTAAATTTTCTTCTTCTTGTCTAGGGGCTGATGTGATTCGCCTCACGATTTTTCGCCATCTACGGGTTTTTGGTATGTTTAGTGCACTCATACAAGGGATTGCCCACTGCGGATTGAATTTGGTCAGTCAATCTCATGGGTGAGCGTCCGCGTGGTCTAGTGCCTCTCACTTTACCCTGCACGACAAAGCGCTCTATAGAGTCACCCTCTCGCCTCGATTCGGTGTTACCACAGAGCGATATTTCGTAACTTCATTTAGTAATATTGATAAATTAATCATAACAACCAAATATTTGCCAGCTATTTTCGACGAAGCCAGCTTACCGAATGCACCCATAAATTATAATCTCCACGAATAGGCAAAACGTGTACTTCCGCTACCATTTTGTTGCCTGGGGCTAGTATTATTTTTAGAATTCCATAATTATTATGCTTACATGTATCCGGCATGAACGCCGACACTAAAATATAGAACATCATCACATAGCCATTCTTCCTGAATTCATCCATAGTATACTATAATATATACTATATTATTATACTTATAACTTATTTACTTATTTTACTTAATTACTTAATAATATTATAAATTCGAAAGTAACTCTGTCTGTCTGTCTGCCTGTCTGTATGTTACCTTATCACGCCTAAACCACTGAACCGATTTAGATGAAATTTGGTATAGAGATAGTTTGAGTCCCGGGAAAGGTCATAGGATAGTTTTTATCCCGATATTCCCACGGGATCGAAACTTATGCGTCTTCTTTATAAATTGCGTTGTATTACATATTATCAACATAATGATGAAAGATATGTAAGAAATACCCTTTATTATGTAAACCATAATATACCCCTTTATTCATAAAAGTACCATGACCTCTCAAGGTCCGCTAATGAGACACTCAGACACTATTGATTTTCTATTGTATACAGGGTGGGCAAAAAATCGTGGATCAAATGAAACAGGGCGATAGTTGAGGTTATTTACAGTAAAAAAAAAAACATCACTAGAACAGTGCTTTTATGACATTAGGTACCATGATTTATCAGTATTGGCACTTTTTTCAACATCTTTTAAGGCTCACGAAAAATTATTTGTAACTTTAGAACCTTACTATAAACACTCAAATTGTCATAACTTTTAAGGAGATCAAGTTAGGGCTCTCGCACAAACATATTTTTTACCTCAAATAACCGCAACTATCGCCCTGTTTCGTTTGCTCCACGATTTTTTGCCCACCCTGCATAGTACTACATAGGGTACGCGCGGAGCTTGACCGATTAAAGTTATGTGATAAACCACTGTTTAACCATAATTCTGTCACGTTTGAACGTCACTTAGCTTTAACCATTGTAATAAAAAAAAATCTAGACATTTTACAAAGGTTGACATAATGGGCGGTCTTCGCTCTTAGCGATTATCGAAATTGAACCATACATTTCTATAGAGACCACGGAAGTGCCCCAAATACTTCCAATACATCATTCCAAATGTTGATGATACCTGTGTTAAAGAACGAATGACTATAAAATTACATTCGGTCGCTCTCGATCCTTCGCCGTTTGATCGGGCTATTTCGAGCGTGGTCGACCGACAATTTCAAACTGTCATCGTTGTGTGACATGAAAATTGTTTTGTATTCCAATTTCGAATTGCAACCTTTTACCTTTAGTTGTGCTTGTACAAGCACAACTAAAGTACAACAAACAGCCGCGCAGGTCGATCGATCAGGTTAAGCTACGCTTGCCGCGGTTGGTCTGTGGATGTGTGGATGGGTGACCATCTTTACATACCGCGACCCCTCCGTGCCTCGGAAGGCACGTTAAGCCGTTGGTTCCAGCTGTCATTCGTGGATCTTTGACAGTCGTTACGGGTCGTCAGAAGCCCGAAAGTCTGACAACCAGTCTTACCAAGGTGTATCATATTACCCAGTAGGTAACCGGGTTGTGGAGGTCAGATAGAAAGTCGCTCCATATAAACTGGTATTCAGCTGCATCCAGTTAGACTGGAAGCCGACCCCAAGTGCAACTGTGAGCACATTGTTTTATTATAGATCAATTTGGACGTGCTCGCGAGTTCAATCGATTCTATGCAAGCGTAATAGGTCAACCAAGGCCAGTCCATATTTTGCTCTATGCCTAGGTATATTGAAATTCCACGAATCAGCGCACCGTATAGTAATTTTCTGCTAAACCAATATCGGACAAGGGGTGGGATACAATACGATGTCTCCAAATTTCTCGTCGCTACAAAAGGTACTAACCTAATTATAACGTGGCCCGTATTTTCACTGCCTAAGGGCGCATAAGGAATTTTAGAATTCGATTTAAAGATCCGATTTCAATCCGAATTTGGAATTTTCTAAATTCTGACGGATAGAGTTTGTATCTAGTGCGCAACGGGGTCATACAAATAAGACTATGGTCACTTGGGACCGGCATTTCTCCGATTCGCATCGGACGTAGTGCAAAACTGCCCTTACTGTCCGGCAGTCCGATTTTTTATGGTCCCATATTGGTACGCCATAATAAAAAAATTAAATCGGACTACCGGACAGTAAAATTCCTTGTACGAGTAGTGCACAAACGCCCTAAGACCACGCTCGCACGGAGGTAAAAATATCGCGCACTGGATTTACAACTCTCGGTCTTGAACCGAGCGTTGAGAATCCAACCGAAAAAAAAAGACTGTTGGATTTTCAAGTCTTGGCGCTATAAGCAGTGCTTTGAAGATCCGGTGCGTCCGTGCGTACTCGTAACCGCGACTGACGAAGGTGGTAGAAAAATAAATTTTCACCTAGACTTTATGGGGCGCTTAATGATTTCAAAGGGGTCACTTCCTGGAATGAATACGTCAAATTACAAGTCACGCCGTATAAGGCGACGCGACGGTTCGACTGACATATTTTTGTTGAAAAACATAAACTATATTATGACCGCAACTTACAGCTGCACTTAGGTCGCCTCCAATACTTTGTTTCAGCCTTTATAAATTCATTTTACGTCAAGCACGCAATCAGTTAGTAGAAGTCCATTTGTCGTTACCTAGAAGCTATGGTAACATGATAAGGTTGTAAAACACCACTAGAATTAACATTTTGGTTACAGAATTAACTTGGCTTGCCTAATGCCGGTTTCACTTACACTAGGCGACACTTAAATAAAAGCGTGGTATTGGATTTTCAACTTTTGGCGCTAAGCTGAAAGTCGAAAATCCAACAGCGCGCTGTTACTTAGGTGTTCTCTAGTGTTAGTGAATACGGGCAAAGTCTCACGTTGTTTCAACGTCTTTCTGTGTGTCGTCGCCGACGTCAACTTAACCAAGAAGTTCGTGTAACGTCTTAATAACTTTAATGTGAGAAAGGATAAACTTCAGGCATTACAGCTATGTGCCTTAGGGCCATAAGATCAAAAGCAGTTTAAACTATGGATATCGGAATCTACGATGAAATTTAATCGATGGTTTAATCTACTGCCGTAAGATCTAATGGAAAATGTGAACTGATTAGTTAAACTTCGATTAGTCTTTTACACATGGCAACATTCTTTAGTTTATTCGAAGTTCGTTCATCCGTTCATTAAAA
Source organism: Hydraecia micacea (assembly GCA_914767645.1). Taxonomy (NCBI): domain Eukaryota; kingdom Metazoa; phylum Arthropoda; class Insecta; order Lepidoptera; family Noctuidae; genus Hydraecia; species Hydraecia micacea. Next base: position 8,069,218 of record OU611798.1, read on the forward strand.
CAATGGCAACAAATAGATCCATTTGACATTGACACTGACATATTTATGACATCTGTGTGTGGTATTTTCCTGTTTCTTCAAAAATTATTGTTTGTTGTGTATCGTATTTGAGTTTGTTTGTTGAGTTGTTAATATTATTAAAATGAGTGATCCTGTTAACAAAAGGGTACCAAACTTTGCGTCTTCCGAGACCGAACTATTAACGACATTAGTAAAACGCTCTGTATTCTGTGGTTTAATCTATATTTGGGAGTTTAACCGACTCTTTGGGCTAGTTTAAACTAATCGATGGTTTAAACTGCCAATAGTCGATTAACTACCATTGATCTTATGAAATAATCGATGCCCAGAGATTAAACTCTCTTTCTTGGTTTAAACTACAATTGATCTTACGGCCCTTAGCAGTAGTTTGGGTAACTATAGCGACTTTGAATACTGTATGTTGACTAAAGAAGTCTAAACTGGTTAGTTTTCGTTGCTCTATTCATAGAATTTCTTCTTTTTTCCATCAGTTCTTTAGTACTTATTAAAGCACATTTGTATGAAGCTATTTTAATTGCGCTATGAATGCAATAATTGAAAGCAAATTTTTAAAGTGGCGTAATGCACTTTAAACATTTTGTATTATAATATAGTTACAATTTATGCAACTGTATAATAAGGGGTATTAAAACACGAATGTGGGTTTATCACATGAGGTGAAGCCGAGTGTGACTATAGTATCAATTGAGTGTCAAACTTGTTAGATATGTTATGGTTTGTTACGTAAATGAGTAGATGAACGATTCCCTTGATGGATTTATTGCTACTAAATATAATTACACACTCAAATGGTGTGTTAAATAAATGCACAGGTAAATAATTAGGTGCATAAATTAGTGTGACATTCAAACTACCACAAAGGTCATTGTACACTAAAGCTCGTACATAATGCCCACTCAGAAAAAGTAACTGTAAACAAATACGAAAAAACAGTAACTTTTTCTTAATAATAATAATAATAAATCAATAATTAATTAATTAATTAATCAATCATTGTGCCAATAGTCGTTACAGCCAATGGATTGATAGCCAAGAGCCTCGACCAACACCTGAGGAGGCTCTCGTTGACCAGCTGGATCAAGGGCTTGATTCAGAAAGCAGTACTTCTGGACACGGCTCGCATTGTCAGGAGGTTCCTCTCTCTGGAGCCCTGACCACCGGTAGCTTGGACCCTGTTCCCGATACCGGTGGGCTACTATTTTTTATATTTTTGAATGTTTTTATATATTTTTTTTATATTCTAATATTTAAAAATATAAATTATATGTATATAGACGAATAAAGGAATAATAATATTCCACAACTATCACACAACGCCATCTAGTCCCAAGCTAAGCAGAGCTTGTGTTATGGGTACTAGACAACTGATAAACATACTTATATATTTCTAAATACATACATATTATAGATAAATTACAACCACTTCTACTTCTTGAAAGTAACCTAGCATAAAGTGGATAAGACAAAGTTTAAAATAGAAGACGAACTAGCAGGGGATCGAGGAGGGGGGGTGAAGGGGGGGGCTCAGGGGATCAGACCAGAATAAATCAAAATTCGATTTATTCCTTAGATATTATCAGGTTCATTCTAGCCCTTATGTTATATGATAGTTTATACTTACACTCCGACAAATACAGCTGAATTTCAGTATTAAACATGGGACTGCTACAACCGGATTCTGCATAACCGAATTACTGAAGGAAACTGATATTGTAAGGGAAATTCTGAGAATCGATCTACGTTTCATAGAGCATTGTGGTTTATCTCTGATATATGTTATTCTAACCAGGATTGCAGGCTAACGTGCTTTCTGAACCACTTGTGCGCACTTGATAAACGAAAATACTGACGTCATAAGGAAAAAGGGCATAACTAAAATTTTTTTCCGAAATTGAGTTCTATACATGTTCGGAATCAGAAAAAAAAGGCCCATCTGCTAATATTTTTTGTATAATTTCGGAACGTAGAATAAATCTTTTACACCTGCAGCCTAATTGCGTAACATATTTTGATTGTTAAAGCCATTCCGAATTTAAGCCAACTGCAGTAGCAATCAATATTCATATTCGGAATTGTAGAACTTTATCTGATACAAACTGAGGCAAATTGTATAGAGGGGTACCAAATACCAGGCATTATTTGTTTCGTGAACGCGTTTCGTTTCATCATATATGAACTATTCGCTTCTGAATAATTTTGCTATAATTACATTTTGTATTGATTACAACTGATGGTCTACTACTGCTTATAAATAAAAATGTACAATGATGGCCGAAAAATGAAAAACCAATTTTATAATACACTTCTACCAAAAACTACCATAATTGAAATACGCAAGGAAACGTTTTATTTTTCACGTTTTAGTTATCTGTGGCCAACGATAAAATCGTAAAAAAGCAGAGTTGTCAAGTTAGTGGGATTTCCACTAAACTTGGGGTTTGGACACAAGGGTGGGGACAAAATTTTGCTTTTAGTGGCTGGTGGTTTTGTCTAGTGGTTAGACTAACTCAATTTGTAGAAAACAATACAATCAACTACTTAAACTTTGACTCGAATAATAACACGATAATGGCATGTTTTATTTTTTATTTAAACACTGTGAAAGTGAGAAATAAATCATAAAACTACTGACGTTTTACGATTTATTTCTTTCAATTGCGGAAACCACTGTGGATATGTACGCTGAGTTGCGTGGAGATCGAGAAACAAAGTAATTTCGAAAAAAATCCCACGGCAACATTCTTCCGGGATAAGAAAACAATATCTAACAAACATCTTCATTAACTTCTTGAGTAAACTATTTTATGATATTATTGTATGATGATCTAAAAAATACTGTGAATAACTTATATTGTGTTAATTCTCAAATCTTAAAATGGACCTCCAAAACGGCGATCGAACATCGGTAATAAGTATAAGAATAGTTTTAAAAAATTGCGACTTCTAGTGGACTCGGGAGAAAATTTGGCAACACTGACACTGAGTAATATAAAAAAACAAAAGTTAATAATGAAAATAGGAAACTTTTAAACCATAATAATCTTTGTTTGGTTTTACCTTAAATATTGTTTCAATTAATAGTTGTTTTATGTTTTTTAACATACAAAATTATATTTACTATTCTCATACAGAAACATGGGCCTATGTTAAATAGTTCGGAAAAAATTTCTTGTGGTTTGCTGTAGAAGGAATACGTTTGCAAAATTCTCTGATAGAGGACAAGAAGGTTTTCGCTGGCGGCTGCACCAAGACTTAGGCTTTTGCTCGATAGCGAAAAGAACCTAAGTCTGTCTAAGTCAATATAATCCTACAAGTAAGTACCTACCTAACCTAATATATTTACGAAAAAGTTGTTCGTATCTCATTAGATTATTGTAGTTCGTGTAGGTACTTATCTTTGATACCGATGATCATCAAAGATAGACCTATATTAGCTTTGGACCTCCCTGGACATGGGTTTTCGTCGTACGACTTCCGGTACACATACACAATTATGATTAAACTTGGGGGTCTTACCTTTCGCAATCATAGCTAAAATACTCAATAATTTAATGATAACTGCCCCACGTACCTACACATAATAGTTATAACAACTTAATTCGAGATCTTTGAGAATTCAAAATAAAGCTTAACCGTACGAGGATTTCAATATGTTTTTAATTTTCAGTTATGACTTACAACAAATGGGACTGACCGAGGGCGAGGATGATTTTGTATATAAAAAGAGCACTTCAACTGGGACAAAGTGTCCTTACTTTCTCACTCTATGGGAGCTATCGCTGGCTGCGCTAAGACAGGCTGTTTTGCTCAAATAGCGAAAAGTCAATATCTTCATCACTACAAGTAAGTAACCCAGTATATTTAGGAAAATTTTGTCAAAGCCAAATCATTTATTTCAAATAGGCACATTAAAGGCATTTTGGATGTCAAATGTTGTTTGTATCATACACATCATACTGACAATCATTCCTTTGTTGTATAGATAAGCAACTTATTTAGCTTAGCTTAGTTAGCTATTTGTTGTGGTTAGAATAATTATCACAGTATGTCCGTTAACCTCCATTGTAACAACTGAAATTATTAATATTGATGTTTGTACATAAGTATTTATTGAAACAAATTATAATAACCATTAATCAAATAACAACTAAGTACAAAACATTAATCATAATATTTTTGCAGACGGTGCTAAGAGCTGAAAATATAAGAAGGACCACTGCCCTACTAACATCAATCTAGTTGACAAACAATGGATTTTCTTACAAAGAATGGAAAACCTATCTGCCATATTAATAATTAAAGGTAAGCTGTTTGACACAATTAAGGATCAAGCAGCAACCCACATAATAATTATTATGATATATTTATCATCATATATTTTATGTATACATAACTAATGTTTACCATTCAAATTTAGTGTTATGTTAAATAAAAATGTTTGGAGACTGAAAAACTGGCCCTAAACAAAGAAGAAATTAAACAATGCACAACATGACAAGGCCTATGGCTTTTGTTCAGCCATGGGCTGATGAAGGACTAGTTGATATGCCTAGTTTGCCACATTACATAGTTTAAGTACTTTATTTGAGTAGAAAATAATTTGATTTTGTTTTAACACTGCAGGATAATTCTCGGGGTGTTTCACCTACGAAGACATGGAAGGGAGCATGATTGACGTTGCCCATTACTGTTCGCTTCGGCCACTGCTACTGCTGCTCAGCAACTACTTCAGTTTAACTCAAGATTGTTAAGAAAAGCTAATCATTGTATTTTAGAAAACTGTTGAATCTTCAGTCTTGCAAGACAAGGATATAAACATATGTATCTATGGTGTAAATTGATAACAGTGTAAGCTTTAATATAAAATGTTTTAATTATGAACTGTAAAGGTACAAATAAAAATAACTTGTTATGAAAAATGTAAGAATAAATTGAATACTTACTTAACCTTTTTTTTAATAAAGACAAGTGATTATTATAGTGATACTAATTAGAAAATAGTGGTGTTTAGCTAAATTAACTGTCATTCACTGGGTATAGGTAAATAGAAAGAAACCTTTTTTTTTATAAAGACAATTAGTGATTATTATAGTGATACCTACTAATTAGAAAATAGTGGTGTTTAGCTAAATTAACTGTCATTCATTGGGTGTAGGTAAATAGAAAGACATAATATATGGTAAACAAAAAAAAGTGGTTTTATTTAAATATTATTACAACCTTAACTGACAATAGTATTTCTTCACATTTAACATGAAAAATTTGGACATGCGGCAAGAATAAATTGGAACGAATATGTTGTATGGATTGGTTGAATTTGGCATCTGAAGTCTTCTCTTGAAAGTCATCATGGATAATTTATATACTGCTTTGTAATGCTTGCTGTGAGAGAAAGTATTTTTCTTCTTGAATAATGTGGTTGAGTCTGACAACTGAAAGATAAAAAAAAAGAATTTAAGTAAATCCTCACTATAATATTACAACCATCCACAAAGGCCTCTCCCCTTAAACACTTCAATGCAAAATCTATGAACATATTATTAGAACAGCTATATACTGCTATAAACAACAGTTAGGTGCCTACAATTCTATTGATGGAGGAAGTATACTTGACTAAAAAGTACCCACACAAAGATATTTTATAATAAATTAATTTTAATTATTAGGTAATAGATAAAAAAGAGGATGGGCCTATGATATTTAGCTATTACACACAGACGTATAAAGCTTTATATGTCTGTGCTATTACATTACATACATTTCTACTACATAGGCATTTTAAATTGAATAATTGACTTGGATAATTATTCTTACTAATAATATTAACAATAGGTAATTGAAAACTTAGATATATTTTCAGTTGCCTACCTACTTTCTTTAATTTAGTTTGTTGTAAATTTGCTGAGTAAATATTCATCCCCTCGCCTTTTAGGAAGCCTTATTAAGGTGCCTTAGGTATCTAGGTATACTGTGTATTCACCAGTTAGCTACCTAACAAACAATATGTGTGTAACATTTGTTTTTAAAATTCAAATAATTTATTGTGGATTGTAGGTTCATAAGATGTGTTAGTTACAGGTAAGTCTGCTATGTCCCGCCATTGAGGCATACAAAATTCATATATGTTCGGTACATAGTTAAAATACAGTACATCAAATTGTCATGCCATTGATTTAGATTAAATTAGTATAATAAGTATTTATGTCAAATTACAAATTAGTCATGTTACAAAATAGTATGATTCAATGTATTGTCATTTAGAAATTCTCTTAGAGTAATTACATAATAACATTTTACTTATTAATAATTTGTGTAGTTTTTTTTAAGGTATTTATATACAGGGTTATTGGAAAAACATTAACAACCTCTTAAGAGGTCATTGCACTTATCATTATTATGAACAACTTTTCGTATAACTCCTCAAAATGTAGGGAACAGCTGATTTTTTTTCGCGATTTCAGGTTTGGTCCCAAACTTAAAGGAGTGCCATTGCACTCAAAAACATCAACAACCTCTTAAGAGGTCATTACCTCTTAAGAGGTTGTTGATGTTTTTCCAATAACCCTGTATATCGCTCATAGGTCTGAGAAAAGGTGGAAAATTATTAAAGATATGTGGGACTATACAAAACATGCTTTGGTGCAAAAGTTTTGTTTTACTGGCTATGGTGCACAGCTTGTCTTTCGTGTCTGGCCCTAGTGCAAAATTCGAATAAGTTTGGATTTGAAATGATATAAAATGTGGTCTGCATGAATCCACTTGGTATATTGCACATCAATCTAATACATTTTCGAGCTCTAGAAGCACACTTTTTCCACAGACTTGCCCCAGAATATGATGCCGTAGTGTATGATTGAAGCAACATCTCCATGACAGGCAGATAGTAGTGCAGGCTGACTGACAGTGTTCCTTAATCTAAAGAGCATAAGAGCTCTAAGTCTTTTGAAAACTTGCTCTTTAAGTGACTTCCAATTTACTTTGCTATCAAGCTATCAATATTATAGATAGTTACCTATAGAGATAGATTGTTGCTGTGCATAGCAAACAACATATAAGATACAAAGGTGGTTATATCTGTGATGGGCACATTCAATGTTCAACACATAAAAAGTAAATAATACTGACATTACCTTGAACAGACAATGATGTGGATATAAGTAGGTCTATGTATGGTGTGTGTGTATGTTCGTCGACGTCCTTAGGTACATAACCCATTGATTTATATTGCTTCAAAGTGTGCTTTTTATTCTTCCTCTTTACTGATTGCGTTTCCAATGAAGTAAAAGCCACACTGTGTTGCTAAGCTTCTGGCATAAGTTAACGTTTGTTATGGTACCTACCTACGAGGTACGAATTAGTATTTCGTTAAAATGCCACCAATATGCCTCGTTTCTGAAATATCATAATATGTATCTTTAATTTAGATGGTAAGCACTTGTAACAGAAGAAAACTTTTACAAATATTTTAATAAATTCACATCACCGGCTCGATTTTTAAAATAGGTACCACTGATATTGAAGCATTGAGGTTTTACACAAAATCAACTCCACAATTTATCAGGAAGACTACCACTTACATTTTTTCGAAATAATTATGGAGATTACGCGTTTATATCCTAAAATATGTAGAACGGAAAATGATTCCAACGAGTAAGGTCGCCTTCCGTTTCAAACCAATTTATAGTTGGTTTCATTTGACGTTTCAAGCAGATAATCGCTTGTCATTTTGGTTACACAATACGAAATATTGACGTTTGCCCAGTTTTTCTTAGGATGTCGTTCACTCTTTAACGTTCCAAACCAACTCGATTGGTTTAACATTAAAGTAGAGTTACGCAATTCGAAAATCATAAATTGATTGCAATTCTGATGCAATTTAAGGCCACTGATCAGAATCATTTGTCGAAAATGTGTTACGCAATTAGGCTGCTGGTGTAAACATGGGGATAGTCTAACAGTCGTGTCCGTGAATCTTTCGCCGGTGGAAATTTCTCTCGATGATATTCTAAAAAAAAAAAACACTACAAAGTGAAAAATAACTTTAATTTCGGAAGTCGGTGTCGTTGGTTCCGCATTTTCGTTTTTTGACACCGACTTCCGAATTTAAAGTTATTTTTCACTTTGTAGTTTTTTTTTTTGTAAAAAGGTTTTATTTTTCACTTTTTAGTTGTACCTACCCCACACAAATTCACTTAACACTACTTGCTATGTAAATGTCACTTAAAACATCATCAATAAAAAATCGTATTATTGAAGCTAACTCAAAACCAACCCAAGCAAAGTTAATCAAATTTATTTGGGACCACCCCTGAGGCATACCTTATCCATAAAAAAAATACATAGAATATACAATTGCAGTCAAGTGGTGCCAAGCAAGAAGAATCATCAAAATACACATAGAAATGCCGGAGATGCAGTACATTTATGCATATAACTTCATACATAAGAATAATTAACTAATGTATTATATTATACTAAAACCTTCCTGAAAGTATGTAGATCACGTTAATGAACGAAACATCAAAATTGGTTAATTAGTTTTTGAGAAAATCGCGGACATACAAACATACATACATACGGGTCGAATACAGAACCTCCTTTTTTGAAGGCGAACCGTTCTTCGGAGAAATGAATGTCGGAAAACTGTGTCAGAATTTGCAAATTTTTTGTTTTATGAAGTGTAAACGCATTCCTCTACAATAAAAGTTTTACACATTCTGATGCCCAAATAAAACTTTATAACCTTCAAAACAAAAGAACAGGACTTCAAGTAATATTTCAAAGTAGCACAGATTTTTGTGAGTCATATAAAGACCACGTATATGCCACTTTATGGCTGAGGTTGCTCTAAAAGCCACATCGCGCGTGTCCCGACAGATATGTGATAAAAATTGCACATTTTATGTTGCTACGTACCGTGTTATGGTTTTATATGATAGTCAGTTGTTTTATGACTTATATGCTATATTGTTTTACGGTTTTATTGGAAGATTTTATTGATACAATATTACATTGTTCAGCGTTTCGTTACCTGTAAAAGGCACTCTGAATACATTATTTGCAGATTCTATAGCGATTGCCAAGTTTTTCATCCGTACGTATATCCCAATTTATGAGAAAATCAATACACCTAGAAATTAAAGTACTAGGTACATATGTACAGACAGCCGGATTCAAATTAGAAGTCACTGGTTATGATTATTCACGGTTGATGATTCACGGTACAATCATAAGAATCATAAAGATTTCTTATTTAAAGAATAAGAAATCATTATGATTATTATGCTTGAAAAGAATAAAACAACAGGATCTATTACTTATTTCGATCTCAGTTTTCAACCTGACGGTGTCGGTCGTGAACAACAGATTTCTCAATTTTATGTGCAGTCGGGTATTAAACTTGTGAAGACGTTAGAGCTCGTCCAGAGTAATAAACTCAAGCGCGTGGAGCTTATATCATACATTAATCAGTATTAATCCAACGTATGCATCGATCAACACTAATATTAAAGAGGAAAAGTTTGTATGTCTGTAAAACTGGATGTAGGAGGTAATCTCTGAAACTACTCATCCGATTTCAATCATTCTTTCATCGATAGAAAATAAAGAAGAGAAGAGGTTTTTTTTTGAGTTTCTTATTTTTATTTATGACCGTGTTTAGTTTAGTTGTTGATCTTCCTGTACGAGTAGTAAAAAATATTTTTCCTTTCTTTGATAGAAAGCCATTGCTATTGCCAAGTGCTATTGGATATATTTTATGGTATAGTTGGTGTTAGCGCGGGGAGCAATAAAAGATTGGACTGTATTTAGGTGCAAAGGTTTAATAACGTTCTTCTTTACAATATTAACTTTCCCGGACAAACAATAAGTTATTTTAAGAGCCCGTGGAAGCGAGTGGTCGTCGAGTCGAGCCGTGTCACCGCCGCGCCGCATCTCAACTCGCCGATGACGCGCTGATCACGCTGCCTGCGCGTGCAGGCCGCGCGCAATGTATTGTGTTGGGTTCGATTCCCAACAGTTGGCTTCCGCGGAGAGGGACTCGCGGGCAGAAGCTAGTCCATAATAAAGTGACCAACGTCCGATAATAATCAATAAACCTGGGCGTCTACTCTCCAAGTCCATCGCCGATGACAAGGGCCTGTCGGAAAATAGTTGATCCGTCAAAACAGTGTCATATTCAATTTCTCGGACAAAAACACATCGAGAGTAGGGACAGCTGTCAAATCGTATTGTCAATCATTCTTAGTTCATACCCCAAACTAATCATACCGTACACTTACGGAACCGCCGTATACTATACGGCGTAGTAAAGCGACCGTAACTTCGACCGACACTTCGACCGAAACTACAGACTTCGTGCTTAGGGATTGACCTATTTTTTGACATCGAAGATTGACATTTTAATCCAATTTTTTCTTATCCGTGGATTGAGTTTGCCATTTTTAGTCATTGAGACGGCGGATTACGGATTAAGGATCGCCCTCTGTTTTCAAAATACATTTTACGCATATTAAAGCCCTATAATTTCCTATGTTAACTTCAACATTCTAACATGCTTAGTGAAGCTATTGGCACGCGGATAAGAGATCTTTCGAAAGATATGCAGCAATCAAAGATCGGAATCGAGACCGCAGACACAGCCCGCAGGCACGCCCACAACCAGCTTTTGGTGACCACATGCTCACTCTGGACCAGACCTCGGAGCTTCTGCGCGTGCTTAGGACATCGCATAAAACCGCCGTTTGCGTCCATAGTTACTATGAGTTATTCTGTGCCGTAGTGTAGTGACTATAGCGCGCCCGACGGTACTGAACGAGTCGGTTCGCGAGCGACCGTCTATTGTTTTACCCTGTGGAAACACACCTACCCAGTGCTGCAGACTACAACAAATCGGGATGTACTAAAACAACGGTGTCCTAGAAGAACGGTGACCGCCATATGCGACCGTAATGACCAAATAGAGAGCGTATTTTAACACCTTAATGTCAAATACAGGTAGAAATGACAGATGTTCATGACGTTCGTTATAAATATGACGTTCTTCTAGGAATACCTACCGTAGCTTTAGACCACAAATCGCGCCCGCTACCGCTCTTGTTGCGCCGGACGTGCCGGTGATCGTGGTTACTATGGCACATTGCAGTTTATTGCAAGCTATTTTATGTGTTCATGGTAAATAATGTCCTCATTCACCGCGTTTTAAGTTATAAAATATTATATCTTCTCTAGCCCAATACATGTTTCTCTTCATTTATGACAATCCATAAAGAATTATGTATATTTTTATGGATTTTTTGGAAATGCATTTTAAGGTGAATGCGCAGTGGTAGACCGCGAAATTCAAATTTTCTTACGTTTTTGCAATTTATAGATTTGTACCATTAAGCACTTTTCCATAAGAGATTTGTTGTTATGGTACAAATCTAACTTAGAAAGATGTATTAATGATTCTAATGATTATAATTCTGTAAATACGTACTTGTTATAGTCGCGAATCAAATTTTGATCAAGATAAAACCTGACACTGACCTGAAAATTGCAAAAAACGTAAAAAAATTGAATTTCGCGGGCTACCACTGCGCATTCACCTTAATGTCAAAGAACTATGGCTCGTATTCAAGAGGAATGTGCAAGAATTAGACTAGATCTGAGCATACATTTGGCCATATATTAGCGTGAATTTTGCCGAATACGGTCTTAAGAAGAAGGGCTTCTAATACAAGATTGGCGGTTACTTGGTCGCTCTTCGGATTTATAGTCCAATTAGCGCGTTCCCTGATTAATCAGTACAACAACAATACGACAGGCGCTAGGGACAATATTGAGCGCATTTTAATACAATGGCAAAGTTAATTACTTGACGCGGCGCCATATTTGTGGGACATTTGAGTCATCGCGTTTTATCGTATCGACAAATCTGGGATTTCCGATTTAGTAATTAAAATCGGCATGTATTCAATCGATACAAGCAATCAAAAAAAAAAGTTGGAAATTTTTATCTCCCGCTTCTAAAAATATTATTGAACATGATTGCGCCTCTTTTTATGAACCTCTAATAATTCCTATTTTGGGGACCTAAAAATACTAAATAGCAAAGTACGTGCTACCAAACCAACTTGGATGTAGCGTTCGCCGGCCGCTGCCGCGATAGCGCTCGCTTTGCTCGCTCGGCACGCCGCACGCGTGCGGTTGGTCACAGTTATAACCTAACCCATTTATTTGGTCGGGGTGCCTTAGCCTAGTTACTGCAATCAATTCGGCTCGCGCGTAATTGTTCTCAGTTCCAAGCTAACCTAACCCGTTTGGTCGGGGTTCTCTAGCTTAGTTACTGCGACCAATTGTGAGAAAGGGCAGAAAGTTAAAAATAGGCTCCGTAATTAAAAAAGTCGGTATCATTAGAAGCGTATAAAGATTAATTTAATAAAGTGTCCACCATTAGAAGGTCAATAAGTTTTCAAAGGATTGAAAACATAATTTAACTAATTTGAAAAAGAAGAAAAAAATCATGAAGATACCGCTAAAAATTTCTTTTTACAAAAAAAACCACAATAATATACATAGAATAATCCTGATTTTTTGTCAGATTATTCTACAACCAATATACTAAAAGCACTAGTGTTTTAATTTTTTTTGTCCAAACAATAGTTTTTATGTAAATAGATAATTGCTTTACATTTTGCAATAAATTACCAGCGTTGTGTCATCGCGCTTCTCTTTCTTTTCTATGCAGTCCGACAGTGACCGCGCTTTAGGTCATGTAGTCCCCTTAAACATAACTGGTGAAATATGGGTGTACTTACTATGAGTACACCTCTGCCTAACCCTTCGGGGAAACAAAGCGTGATATTATGTTATATTTTAAATTAAAACTTTCCAACGCTATTTGGGCACCGGCACGGCACCTTCTTGGGCACCGGCACGACACCTACAATTTACCTTAAATATTGATAAAACATCGGGGGAGAACACTTGAAACATGTCCGTTTAATAAATTCTAAACGTGGTTACGTAGTTTGTAATGTTTTGAAACGTGGCTAATGTTTGAACATGTCGAGACGTGTTGGACTTGTTTGTGCAACAGCTGCAAGCAGGGTGAAACTTTTCACTTATGACGTCATAAAATGGTAAAAGTTTGAGCTATCTGTAATGGCCGTGTTAGTTTATTGTTATGAATAAAGGAAGTTTTGGTGTAAGAAAAGTTACTCGGACTTAAAGATAGTGCAGACACAGCGCTTATAGTTTCCACAATTTTATGGATTCTTGAAAATTTGGAATGACGTAGGTACCCATGTAAAGGTAAAGGTCTACATTTAGTAGTAAATGGATTAATACTTTTTTCTTCGTGGAGAAATGCTCATGCATTCTTCACTATCACGGGGAGATAGTGCAGTTATGTGGGACGCTAACCCACTAAAACTCCAAGGTGTCCTCTTCTGCCGCTTACGGCGGGAACACGGGCACGCGTTAGCACTCATCCGTGAACCCGCCGCGGCTGTCCGTCATCGGACCTTCTTCGAGCGGCACCTCCTCGGGTTCCTCTTTTCGTAAACAAACCAAGCAATAGCGCACTAAGGGTTTTTTTATACCAAAACTACAGTTACATTATTTTTATTTCTGTTACTCCAAGTACGTAGGTATTATTTGAAAATTCCAACTGGCTACCTATTATGGTTAAAATAATAGAGCCCTGCGACAAACAGATGGACACACAGCCGGTGGCGTGTGGCGTTTGCTGAGTAACAGGGTCCCATCTTCACCTTTTGTGCACGGAACCCTAAAAAGGAACTATGTAACCTTTAAAAAGAAAAATGACGAAAACTATATGAAAGCATGCACACTCCTAGAATACTAAGTAGCGTGGTACAAATAGAGAGTTCTAGTTCCAAACCACGCACTGATGTTAGTTGAAACACCACAGCTGTGAATAATTGATAACATGGAGCCAAATGCTAACACGCTTACTGGTAAAGTAGCAACTGAAGTTAACTAGTTGCTTCAATTAGTACCTATATTACGGAAATTAACTTAAGAGGGGCTCGTGGCTAAATAATAACAGCCGCACAGGTCGATCGGTCAGGTTAAGCTACGCTTGCCGCGGTTGGTCTGTGGATGGGTGACCATCTTTACATACCGAGACCCCTTCATGCCTCGGAAAGCACGAAAGCCGTTAGTCCCGACCGTCATTCGTGGATCTTTGACAGTCGTTACGGGTAGTCAGAAACCCGAAAGTCGGACAACCAGTCTTACCAAGGGGTTATTACCCAGTAACTGGGTTGTGAAGGTCAGATAGGCAGTCGCTCCATGTAAAATACTGGTATTCAGCTGCATCCGGTTAAACTGGAAGCCGACCCCAACATAGTTGGCAAAAGGGATGATAATGATTATTGCAATTAACCGTGTATGAATTTAATCATAATTATTTTGGCGATTCTATAGTCGTTGGAAATGTTGCTTCAAAATTGAACCTTCGTATCTAACGAGTTAGGATTGAAAGTAAAAAAACCTAACTGTGTTTGGGATTTTTTATAATCTTTTACGATGTTTACTAAAGCAGTCTTGGTTGTGAAAAATAAAACACATACATACATAAACTCACGCCTTTGTCTCAAGTAGGTACTTACAAAAACGTTTAAAAACACCAAAAAAACCTCTTTTCTCTATAATACCCAACCAATAACCTATACCTAATGTATATCTATGCTTTAAAAAAAATTACAAGAACCCACATTTACTACTCTACTTTTCCCTCACAAAATGTTTCCCACTAATAAAATTATATTACAATGCATAAAACATTCTCAGAAATTAGCAGTGTTCAAAGCTCTTAATTACAAACGAATATAGATGCTAACAGTTCATTATTCAATTTCATATTTTCCTATCCGCTCCTGCTTCCTTCATAATTTAATTCTTTACTCTCCGATCAAAATATCTCCATTTATATAGCCGGTTAATACAAACAAGTTGAGTTAATAATCTAAAGCGTTCGTTAAGGAATAGGAATATTAAATATTTGATCAGAGCTCGCCTTGCTACCAAACAGCACTTTTAACTTAATAAAAGCCTAGTGTTTCGCTTTTGCTTTGAAAATTGTCCGTGTGTCTTTCATAAGGAAGTGCGCAGATTGAGTCAAAACTATGTTTTAGGCGTCTTCTTAGTGTGTCGATAGCAAAAATAACACGATCAAATAAAAATTGTAAAATAACTAAATAGTTTTTTAAAATTTTTTTGGCCCATAATTCAGCAACGCGAATGTTTTAGGCTGAGTGCAGGCAAGACTGTCGCTATACTTGGTTGACAGATTGATAATATAACAGCCGACCTATTCTGTAAAAATTTCAACGTGAAAACTTAGGTGCAGTGAGCTGTCAAAAGTCAATGCCAAGTATCAAATGAAATCAGCTCACTTCAAGCCCACTTCACTTAAGTTTTCACGGTGAGATTTTTACAGAATTGACCGGCTGAACAGTGTTTTGTCAACAATGGACGACACTGTTGCGAAAATGTTTTCAGTGTGTCTGCGCAGCGCATATAGCTTTAGATTTAGATCTATATAAACAATGTTGGCGGACACACACGCTAAATACAGTCTCATATTCAAAGTTGTCAAACTGTGCTGAAATACTTATTTTGACAAAAGACAAGATAGTCAAACTGTTTTGTTCCTAATGTGGCATACTGTTCTAGTGTGCTCGTTTGCTTTAAAAATTATTCGTGTGTCTCTCTTATTGATTTTTCCCGTGACCTTATTTTCTGTTGTATTAGTTGAAGTTTAGTTTGTCACGTAGGAATGGTTTGTCTTTGTCTTTAACTTTCTTTTCTTCTTCTTTTAAGTGTTTAAATCACGTTGTTTTTTTTTTCAAAATAAATAGAGAATAAGTAAATCTTATTTGGTAGATACGTGAAAAACAAATATAACTATAGGTAACGGTACTCTTTGATAACAATGAACAGAGGACAATTCTTGTAATTTTAAGAACGTTCACAGTCTGATACCAATCTCAACCTGTAAAAAATACGTTAAATTTACATTTTTGACATGTGTTTGTCGCCTAGATGAGAGTGCGACTAAATTTTGAACGTTTTAAATTACGAGAATCGGCCTTCAGAATAAAAATAGTGAATTTATTGAATTCATTATTTGCTTTCAGATTCTGAATATCCTCTTCTATTTAATTTCATATATAACAAATACTTTACGTGCATAATAGGTTAAAAAAACTAACTACTAGATTAGGAAAAAATATACACAAAGATTAATCACCAATCCTCTACATAACACACAAGAGACGATCATTAATAGCTGAACATACATACGAGTATGTTTGCAATGCCCAAAAGAATTAAAGGAAAACAGTATCGAACGAGAAGGAAATAAGAAACACAACAGTTACTACTAATGAAGTAATCCTCTAGCCTAATTCTATTACCTACTCTTACGGTAGCCGGCAGTGGCTTAAGTGGCGCCTACATTATCGGTGTTAATACGGTTTTTCCTATTGTTTGCTTACTTCTAAGAGGGCAATCTGCTTTTATTCGTATTGTTGATACTAGGTTCTAAGGGTCAGTTTTCTCTGAATAGGTTAAATACTGAAATGATGATCGGATTCATAGAAAAAGAGTTTATAATTATGAGATAACATTTGATACTTAGGTATAATTGTGTCTTTGACATATCTCGGGATCCTGGGGTCGGTACCCCGTCGGAAGGTGTGCGAGGGGCCGTAGCCAACTCGCAGAGGCCTGTTACACGCTTTCAATGAAATGAGTGAGAGCTGAGAGATTTTTTTAAACAAAACCTTAATATATTTATGGATTTAACTACTAAACTTGTTAAAAAGAGCTTAAAAAATCTTAAAGAGAGAGAGTGCAGGTTCACGTAAATAGTCTTACAATGGATGAGGTTTGAAGTCACGTTGTCGGTTCACCTTTTATTCAGTTAGGTATTTTCACTGTCCAAACAAATAGTTTATTTCAACAATCCAGTAAAAAACCAAAAAATTCTCGCACAATCGAATTCTGTTACAAAAATTATAAAGCGAAAGTTCATTAAAAGCTTTACACACAAGAATTGTGATTTTAAATAAATTAAAACAGATATTTTAAAACTATTCATGTAGCGACTATTATTTTAACTGAAACTTCAGTCTGTTGAAAAGTCAACAGTTATATTTTTAGTGGTCAGACCTTCAAATGAATTCAAGCTTAGCTTCGGCCACTGGATCATTATTGATTTTCTCCAAAATAGATTTGGCTGAAGCTCTGTTCAGAAGATTGGCATTGCCCACCTTTAGAAAGGTTATGAAACATGAAAATGTGTATTGTAAATAAGGCTCTTTTTCTCTAACACACGAATAACATAATGCCTAGTATTTTTTCGAATGGTCTTGGCCATCCCATAAATAAGAGGATGAGCATATTGCCATCAAATGGGCATGAATCCAGACTCCAGCCTCTTTTCATATCAGAAGATGGTATACCTAAGAGCTCTGCCTCATTTTCGTGGACATAGCCTACGGAAGAAGCAAGCTAAAGAAACAAAGGGAGGTATTCCACTCAGAGCACTGATTTGAACCGCACTTGGACGAACAGCACTTGAGCACTTCCACTAACCGCACTTAAACAAAATTTCGTAACGTGCGGTTCAGTGGAACAATTTATCGTTATTGTTATCGTTATTTTTTATCGTTATTTTTTTAGTGATGGGATATACTTTTTTGTTCAAAGCATTATCAAGCAAAACATATCGATACAAATCAACAGAAGTTAAGTCTTTTGTTCATGTATCTTACTCGTAATGCGTGTCTCCTGCGCGTGTTTTTTCGAAACATTACACAAAAAACCTTACACATAACATTTGTTTTCATACACAAGCTGTCTCCTGCGTATTAAAATATTTTTAGGTTAATAACACATTTTGTTTAGATGTCGTAATGAGTTCCGACGAGCAATATCGGACAGGAGACATAGCAGACAAAGGTAATTACAGACCAATCTCACTGGCAACTGTGATAGCCAAAGTGTTTGACAGTGTGCTTGACACGCACCTCAGTAGATACACAAAATTACATGACACACAGTTTGGCTTTCGTGCGGGGTTGTCTACTGAAAGTGCAATACTTGCGTTGAAGCACACTGTCAAATATTATACGGACAGAAAGACACCAGTGTATGCTTGTTTCCTGGACCTTTCCAAAGCCTTCGACATGGTTTCTTATAGTGTCTTATGGGAGAAGCTTCGCGGGGCGGGAGTACCTGCTGCATTGGTGTCAACATTGGCTTTCTGGTATGACAAGCAGAGGAACTTTGTCAAATGGTCCAATGCATTGTCTGACCCGTATAAACTTAAATGTGGTGTTAGGCAGGGAGGTCTTACGTCCCCGAGGCTTTTCAATATTTATATTAATAATTTGCTTGTTGAGCTCAGCAGCGCACACGTAGGATGTCATATAGATGGAGTTAGTTTAAACAACCTAAGCTATGCAGACGATATGGTGCTGCTGAGCCCCACAATAGGCGGAATAAGGAAATTGCTTGCTATTTGTGAGGGTTACGCCGAGCGGCATGGGCTAAAATATAATCCTACTAAGAGTACGCTGTTGGTATTTAGAGGCAGAAATAAAAGTCCCTCAAATGTCCCTCCCGTAGAACTGAATGGTTCACGTTTGCAGAGGGTAACATTATTTAAATATTTAGGCCATATTGTTACGGAGCATCTTAAAGATGACTCGGATATGGAAAGGGAACGAAGGGCGATGGCTGTGAGGGGAAACATGTTGGCTCGCAGGTTTGCTGGTTGTTCAGTCCCAGTTAAAATAACACTTTTTAAGGCGTTTTGTCAAACATTTTACACCAGCAGCCTGTGGGCTAATCATACCCAAAAAACAGACAACACCCTTCGCATTCAATACAACAATGCCTTCAGGGCGCTGTTGAGGCTTCCTCCGTACTGTAGTGCGTCACTGATGTTCGCTGAAGCGCACACTGATGATTACTTTGCGATCATGCGCAAGAAAGTGGCATCAATAATACGCCGAGTGAGAGGAAGCGACAATAGCATCCTGAAGGTATTTTCTGAAAGGTTGGAAGGGCCTACAATGGATAGGTTTATCAAGCTACATGCCAGACATGGGGCTTGATAAACCTTCCTGAAATAGGGTTTTGCTTGTTATCTTGTAAGAAAAGATTGTATTTGTGTGCCTACGTTTTTTATCTACTACCTACTAACATAGATTTTTAAGTTACTTGTTATACTAACACGCTATGGGCCTATGATGCCTGCCAATAAAAGATTTTTATTTTATTTTATTTTTATTATTTATTTTATAATATCAAGGAAGAGACAGATTTCAAGCCAGACCGTTTTTTCGACTACGAAATTTTGACATTTACCAAGAGCCCCGGAGTGATGACCGGTTTGAATTGGGCAATGGCGCTAGCCGTTTTAGTCGTAGAACCAATGACCGCTGGGGAGCAAGAATCGGCAAACGTAAGGTAGACCGCCCTCAGACTAGGTGGATCGACGATCTTAAGCTGATAACAGCTGGATAAAAATAACCGAGAATCGAGTTAAATTTCGTGCGATTGGAAAGGCCTATGTCCAGAATTGGACTGGTATCTAGACTGATAATGTCTTTCACTTTTTTTATTCGTGCTTACGGCAACTCTCACCACACAATCTAGCACAGCTCATATCTTATGCGAAAGCTCCTTACGCCCTTAATTCTCATATAACCCTACACTTACAAACAACAAATATCAAACAGTAATCATCTAAAGCCCTGTTCCCACTTGCTATTAGAGGAGATCTCGATTTCATCGTGGCGTGACGTCTTACGCGCGCGCCTTACCCGAGTCACGTGTCATTTAACAAAAGTGACGGCTTAACGTGCTTCCAACCTGTAGCTATCACGTTATTTGAAACAATCCATCTTTGTGTAACACTTTGTTTTGTTGTACAGATATTGCGCTAGATAAGTTCTTTCTAAGTTTATCTTGGACATCACTGAGATACAGTAGGGTAACCTTTATCTTCTTTAGATAATCTTTAAATCATACACAACAAGTCGCGTTTCGTGTCTATATCTGTGTGACCGTTTCTATCTTCTAAGCTACACAAACCCCATAATTTAGAGCATTTATTCCGCAAAAATTAAATGTAAAATACAGCAACTAACAAAGACAGCAATCCTGATGTTTTATATCTCACCAGTTGCACCCGTGCGAAGCAGGAGCGGGTCGCTAGTAATTCACATAATTCAGAAATCGCAAACCCGTATTGAGCAAGCCTGGCGACCAATGCTCCTACCTTCTCTGTATGTGAAGAGGCTTTTGCCCTAGAGTGTGACCATAGTATAATCGATCTATCTATATATTCCCACTGGGACACAGGCAGTGAGAGGGAGTGGGCCGTAATCCACCACACGGGCCCAGTGTGGGTTGGTAGATGTCACATGTCTTAGAATTTTTGCTTCTAGGACATGCCGGTTTCCTCACGATGTTTTCCTTCACCGTTTTAAGAACAATGGTGATGAAATAATTTACACATATTAAAGCGCCTGGGTTCGAACCCACGACTTACAAGTCGTAAGTCGCGGCCATTACGACTGGGCATTCCCTGAGTGTATAATATGAGGCTGTTATTATTATTCTATTTTGTTGTAAAAAGGATAATGTTTCCTCAAGCTCTGTTGGTATTTACTTTCTACTGAGAACAAAAAGTTACCAGTGATTTCTGAGACCTCTTTTTCTTTAGCTGATATATGGCACCGGAGTAAATATTTGTGGTGGACGTAGAAACAGTTGTTTCAAGTCTGTTTGTATCCTGTAAACATTTGTGGTACTGAACAAATCTTAGTCCGAGAAAAAGGTTTTTCTTTGAAGGAAAATAAAAGTGCTTTGGGGAGAACTTATTTTTTTGTGCTTTATTGGCACTTTTAGTCACAGGAGGATTACTAGATATTCGCTAATTCTAAACTGTACCAACATCAGTCTTATTGCTAAATAAAATGTCATTACTACCAAGAAATCATAGTGCTATAGGACATAATACCTACTCCATATTTTTATTCCTTCAAATCTTTAGAAAACTTTTTACAACTTAAGCTTTAGAAAGAATTCTATAATTGTTACTTATTCGTAATTATTAAACGTCTGTAACAGCGCGAAACGAACTCTGTTAGGGCTGCCAAAAATACTTCCCTACTTAAATATTGATGAAATTTTAGAAGATAAATCGTCTTTTAATTTTAGACTCTTTTTCGAGGAGCACAGTATTATTTAAAGAAGTTTTAAAAAGTTATTGACTGCAGAGGTCTTCTATCTGATGCACAGTTTCTATAAATAAAAACGAATCGTTTTGCTTGCCTAAGTTAATTTTACCTTGATGGCTACTTCCATATGAGGGTCTACTATGCAAAGCTATGAATTCTATGCTTTATTATTGGTATAGATAGAAGAGTCTTATTTTTAACCAATAACGGTCCTTAAATTATAGGAATAGTCCATTTTTTCGTCAACAAAGTTATGGGCCCTACCCAAAGTAGGTACTCGTAGTTCAATATTTTGGAGTCCTACTCCCGAATAATTCATAAATTCATTACGGGTCGACAGCCGGTACCAACGGCTTAACGTGCGTTCCGAGACACGGAGGGGTCTCGGTGTGTAAAGATGGTCACCCATCCAAGGATCAACCGCGGCAAACGTAGCTTAAACTGATCGATCGACCCGTGCGGCTGTTATTTCTTTTGCCATGAGACAATCAGGATTTTATTTTAACAAATTGACAACGGAAAACACTACGCCAAACAAATGTCAAAGAATGACATTAATTGTGATTTGCTAAACAATGAATTCCGCTGACTTTAGCTACCAACTACCATCAAGAAACAGTAGTGATTATATTTGCTCAAAAACTCTTTGAATAGTCTTTTTAGAACTTTAAAAAAATGTACAGACGACAACACATCAACCTACTACAATCTGTCAAATTTCTATAATAGATATTCAACTTTATCGCTAAAGCATAAGGTTCAAAGTTGATTGGGAAAATTTTACAGTTTCGGGTAGCTTGATGTGCTGGCCGTCTGTACACAGTTTCCCGTAAAGTGCATAAACATAAATTACCCCTAAATTTTTCAATTAGCACAATTATATCCGGCACATCCATTGTGAAACCAAAAACACAACTCCTTGCAAATGCAAAGCTTCATATCAATCCGTCGTAACTCATACTTCTTACTGACACCCCTACAAACCGCGTTAAATGCAGCCCTACGTGACTCACGACCGCCTGTACCAGCCAATTAAATCCGGATTACCTGCGGGTTACCATGGCAACGGAGTAATAGATTTTCACTAAACCCAGCTGCAATTTTCAGAGCGTTGCTAGTTAAATTGCAATTAAAGTTTACAAGTTCTTGTTTGAGTCTGACAGCCTTCATACTAGCTGTGAACGTTGAGCGGAATTGCAGGTGCATGTTCAGGGAAATTGCAATAAAATGGTTGTGTTGTGTTCACTTGGACTCTTTTGCGGCTGGAGTGAGGCTGGCTTTGTTTATAACGGCTAATTTTACATATTTTCAGAAAGTTTTCGTTGCATTGTTTCTTTGACTTTCATGGGTTTATTGTTAGTAAATTAATACTTAAAACAATATTAAAGGTAAATGAAAGAAGGCTTTATATCACTTTATATCAATAGGTAATAAGAGCAGTGTTGGCCCAGTGGTAACGGCCGCGTCTTACGAGTTGTAGATCGTAGGTTCGAACCCAGACAGGCGCATTACTTTGTGTAAATTATTTCATCACCATTGCCCTCAAAACGGTGAAAGAAAACATCGTGAGGAAACCGGCATGTCCTAGAACCAAAAATTCGAAGACATGTTTCATGTAGGTACCAACCCGCGCTGGGCCCGCGTGGCGGATTACGGCCCAGTCCCTTTCATAGAGAGTAGGCCTGTGTCCCAGCATTGGGAACATTAAGTACCTATAGGCTGATTATGAAATAGGTAATTTATACCAATAAACACCGATAAAATACGTTAGATAAGCAGACGCTCCCTGTAAAGTACCGGTATTCAGCAACTGTATCCGGTTAGACTGGAAGCCAACCCCAAAGTCGGGACAACGCTAGGCAGATGATGAAGCATAGACTAAATATAAATCAACATGCCAGCGTTTCCACACCAAACCAACTATGAATAAAAGCCCTTAACAGCCTAACACATTACGTAATTAAATAAATTAATGTAAATCTAGACAGAACTCATCAGCAATATTACACATGGGACATTATTGTGAAATTGTAGCGAGTCTGAGCAGTGAGCCGGTAAATGACAAGCTAGCGAAACAAATGAACATTAAGAAGCTCCATATTAGGTACACCGTTAGCGCCTGCGCCCACTGTCGGCACGGCACGGCAAGGGATTTTTATGCGGCGAATAAAAATGTAACTTAATTGTATGACAATAAAATTGAAATTTCAATGATAATCATAGTAGGTGCAAAAACAAAGCTAGGGTATCCTTAGACATACCGTGTCATTTAAATTTCAATTTTATGGTCATACTATTAAGTTATATTTCTATTTGTCGCATAAAAATCCCTTGCCGTGCCGCGCCGCCAATGGGCGCAGGCCCTTCAGGGTCTTGTAATTACATACAAAGCATTTTTACTGACTGTACCTTATATCTTTGAACTTGTTTTGGTATTAGTCTCATCAATGGTATCCGTTCGGAATATAAAATAAATGTGATTTGAAACAAATACCAGTGGTATTAGTTCTTGGTATTAGATCAGAATAAATCGCGGTTACACCTAAATCTAAAACATTTTGTATTCTACAAGTTGCGCCTACGGCAGGGTCATTGCGTAACACACTATCAGTAGCAATGGCTTTAATTTTGACAGTTCAACAACATTCATTGCGTTCTTTACGTTGTTGAGCAGACAGATTTTCAGAACATATGAAGCAATGGATTAGCAATACCCTTCAAAATGATTCAGATTGAGATTGAAATTATGTTTACACCCTAATCAAGTTATAAAGACTAATAGTATACTAAACTTGTAGAAAACTTATCAAAAGCGTCAAAAAAATGGGCAAAATAGTTAACAATTCATGTCTGAATACATGTTTTATACATGGCATGTTTTCGACACGTCTTTAACAAGGCTTGTTGAATACACGACGTTAGACAGTGCACTAGAAACAGAAGAGTGTCGGAAACACCTTTAAAGTATATATTTAAGTTAAGACCTTTGATGTTGAGGCTGAGCCCAAATCTATTATTCTTAAGCTGACTGAATATTGTAGCTAGTCTGGGCGCCATCGTTGTTATCATAGAACGACAGTCTGCCTAGTAGACGGTCTGCACACAGTCTTACTTACACTATAAGTACGTATAAATGGACCCACGTAATAACTTTATGAAACAGCTGAAAATATAATTTCTTTTTGTCACACTTTGTAGACACAATGTAACAAAAAGGTAGAAATAATACGCGGGCTAAAACGCCTAAAAGCATTCATGAATATGAACAACTTTTTGCGGGTTACGAAAATTGAAAAAAAAAGTCAGCTGTTCCATATATTTTGGCTGAATAGGCACTTGCTTTAATAAAACGTTGATTTTTCTCGTTTTCTGAATGGTTTGTTCGAAAAGTTATTCATATCCATTAGTACTTTTACCTACTGAAGTAATATTGTTTCGGGTTGCTTAAAAGTTTCTAACGTAGACAACTGTTACTGGAACATTCGAAGAAGAAAATTAAAATATAAAGATTAAAAAAAACTAACCGAAATGGGTAGATTTTCTACCGTCATCTGACAAAAAGCAGTAAAAACTTTATTATAATAAACTCATCGAACGGCAATAAAGTCAGAAAATAATTGAAATTGGAGTGGTTTTTGTGGAAAACCTATTACTTAGCAGCTACACGTAACGTTG
This sequence comes from Hydraecia micacea, assembly GCA_914767645.1. Taxonomy (NCBI): domain Eukaryota; kingdom Metazoa; phylum Arthropoda; class Insecta; order Lepidoptera; family Noctuidae; genus Hydraecia; species Hydraecia micacea. The sequence goes on from OU611798.1 coordinate 8,094,207, forward strand.
TACATTACTTACGTTTTAAGTAAATTAAGTCGTCTTCGAATATTAGATAGTACTACCTAGATACTAGCCTATAGATTGTTAACAGGATTCGAAAGGAAAGGTAAATCATTTAGATTCGGTGCGAATGCGGTTTTTCCAGCGTCGTCACAGGTGTGACGTTAGTATTTGATGGGAATAACGTTATTTCCATCAAATACTTATAAATCAAAGGCGCCGAATTCCAAAACTGACTGACGTTTATTAAAACATCTTTTGAGAACGGTCTTTACTTTATAAAGTTTAATTTCCACAATGGATTATTTTAAACCACATCATCTGATTGTATTAATTAACATATTTGTCACAGGCCATTAATCATAATGATAATACAACTCTGTGGTTGAAGTTGTCAAATATGTGGTTATTGGTGACAAAATGGGCATAATTTTACTATTGAAATCGCTTCAAATAATACTGCGGTGCCAATATAATCGTATTGTACTTAATTATTGAATGTACAGTCAGAGAAATTGATTGTTGAGCATATTAATAAATTCAAACTCAAAGCATTTATTTCAATTAAACCGTTTACAGGAATTATCAAGAAGACGGTTAGTCAGAAAATATGAAGCTAGTTGCCCATTCCAAAGCGTAGGTACCTATGGAGAAGAACGGGGATATAATTATTACGGTATTCCATTTCAACTGACAATGCATGATAGTTGTGATTTGAATTTACGGATAAATTAAGTTGGTCTGTTTCTTATTTGCTTATCCTATCTCTAGTTCTCCGACTGATCTACCTTTATATTTGCACGCCACACTTGGCAGAATGTGGCGATACCATTAACTAATCTTAAGACCATTTATAATACATTACAAACTTAATCCGAATCATCTTAACAGCACCAACTTGCACGATTAAGGAAACGTCTTGATAAAATTAACTTATAATATGAATCGTCGACACTTACCGAGCAAGCGTTTAAAGCGTTCAAATTAATAGTCTCGTTTTTTTTTTTGAGAATTCTCTGAAGAACAATAATACTGGCTGATACTGAATAGTTTATTTTTCATCACCAACACCATCTACATATTAAATACTTCATTAATGTTGAACATTGACGTAGAGAGTAACGTAGTGCAGTGGTTCTACGTCTCTAGATCGGGGCCGCTACCACTGGGTCCCGGCCCCGATTTATGAGTTGTAGATCGTGGGTTCGAACCCAGCCAGGCAGGAACACATATCGCACTGCTAAGACAAGACTGTAACAACTCAAAATGGAGCTTTTTTCAGAAACGATGAAAAACTGATTACTCATTTCCTGTTAACGGTTGTAAAAAGTGAACACTGTTTTAAAATTAGTGATAAAATTAAGGGGTTTCTTTAATTATGAGTAATTTCAGAGATTGCAGGTTATTAGTTATTTCCAAATTTGGAATTAATACAGTATTGTGTGAGAAATTAATTTTTGAGTTAATACAGTCTTGTGTTAGCAGTGCGATATGTTAATAGTTTCATCAACACTGCTCTCAAAACGGTGAAGGAAAACATCGTGAGAAAACCGACATGTCCTAGAACCAAAAATTCCAAGACATGTGACATCTACCAACCCGCACTTTGCCCACGTGGTGGATTCCCTGTCGAAGAGAGAGCGAGAGCCTGTGTCCCAGCAGTGGGAACATTAAAAGGCTGATAAATATTATTTTATTATTGACGTATTTCTAAAATGAGTATATAAAAACTCAAGTCATCAGATACCTGTGTTAAAAAGTTATATAAAGCCTAATAGTTCTATTATAAGCAAATGACAGTCCATTTAGTAGCACGGCTATTGTCCCCGCGGATAATAGTACAGAAATAAAATCCATTAGGTTAAAGTATGCAAGTCATTTGGAGGGTCGAAAAGGTTATTATATTTCATAACTAGCTTCTGCCCGCGACTCCTTCCGCGTGAAATGTCGGCCCCCGACCCATCTCGTCGCATCCCATCGCCCTACCGCTCTAGTACTTTGTTATCGATTCGCTTTCTTTTTGCTCGGCTTCCAAAGGTCGTAGCGAGATGTTAAATAGCCTAAAACCTTCCTCAAGTAAGGCTACCAAATGCAAAAAGATTTTTTTTAATCTATCTATTTAATAAATTCGTAGTTTCAGAGATTAGTGCGTTAAAACAAACAAACAAATTCTTCAGCTTTATTATTAGTACAAATATAAATATAAATTGCTCATAATTGGCCTAAAAGTATACTAATTGGACTGGTCTTATAAATATTAGGAAGGTTGCTGAAAATATACGTAATTTCAGCAAAGGTAAATTCAGGAATTGTCAGAATAACGTTTTTACCCGACTGGAGGGTAATTTAAACATTGACCTCTTATACGTTACTCAAGAAACATAATTATATTTGTATATTATTATAGACATAATTATAATGAAGTCAAACTCACCCTAACGGCGAAATTCTCGAAGACAAATAAATTTTAGGTCGCTAATTTGCCTCCTGACTTTGTGACTTTAGTGGCAACAGAAAAACTTTTAAGTAAAAAGTTTTAAAAGTTATGTCAGTCTTCTTATTAATTAACTTAACAACGAATCATTGCTAATATTAAACTAAAATGCTCGAAGCGGAGACACGTTTCTCGGTGTTCAGTTTTGGAATCCTATCTTGGACACAAAGCTGCAAGTGTCGTCTTCAATTACATACGACACTAGGCTCTGCCTGCTTCGGCGTTGGCTCCACTCCACTCCCGTCACTAATGCTTAGTAAGCCTATGTCCGGCATGTCACAACCTATTCGGGTGCCAAATATCACAAAGATCCCTTGAGAATTTGAAACGTCGGACCTGGCCCAACGACCTCAGGTTTCTCTCACTTTTAAATCTCATATAATTATATCTTATGTACCGTAAGTTGTTGCTTATGTACATATCATTTTAATCTATATATTATACTAATAAGAGGGGCCCGTGGCTAAATAATAATAGCCGCACAGGTCGATCGATCAGGTTAAGCTATGCTTGCCGCGGTTGGTCATGGATGGGTGACCATCTTTACATACCGAGACCCCTCCGTGTCTCGGAAGGCACGTTAAGCTGTTGGTCCCGGCTGTCATTCGTGGATCTTTGACCGTCGTTACGGGTAGTCAGAAGCCCGGAAGTCTGACAACCAGTCTTACCAAGGGGTATCCTATTACCCAGTAAATGGGTTGTGGAGGTCAGATAGGCAGTCGCTCCATATAAAATACTGGTATTCAGCTGCATCCGGTTAGACTGGAAGCCGACCCCAACATAGTTGGAAAAAGGCTAGGCAGATGATATTATACTAATAATAAAGCTGAAGATTATGTTGTTTTTTTAAACGTGCTAATCTTTGACACTATTAGTAAGATAAAAAAAAATCATTTGACAGCCCAATAATTCTTGAGGAAGGCTATTTAACATCACGCTACGAGTACGACTCTTGAAAGCCGAGCAAAAAAGTAAGAAAGAACGGTAAGCGAAAACGAAGTAGGTAATAGCGCGAGGATGCGAAGCGACGGGGTGGGTCGGGAGACTTCTTTTATCTGTTCTGTGGTCGGGAGAACAAGAAACACGCGGACAAAGCTAGTTCCGAATAAATACTTTTCAAATAATTTTATGTAGCTACAACATTTATAACTATGTTTCTATAAAGGATGTAGAGATACAACAAGGTTTTTTAGGGTACCGTACCTCAAAAGGAAAAAACGGAACCCTTATACGATCACTTTCTTGTCCGGGTGTTTGTCTGTCAAGACCCTTTATTTCGGGAACGCGTGGAGGTATCGAGTTGAAATTAAAACCATATACTCAAGTCTGCAGTCCCTTGAAGCTGTGAAAAAATCAAACTTCTAAGTTAACGTAAAAAAAGATACGGAGGTTTATGCCGCAAAAAACGTATATTTAGACACTCTCAAGGGAAGCAAAATGTATAGGATACTTCCCGTTAACTTAGAATCATGAAATTTAGCATGAAGCAAGGTCATGTAGCACAAGTAAAGAAAAAAATCCGAAAACCGTAAATTTATAGGTACATTTAAAAAAAAACCCGGGATAAACTATCTACATACCTACGTACGGAAACCGCGGTGCGCGAGTCCGACTCGCACTTGACCGGTTTTTTTATTAGAATATCACCTTTCAATTTCAATGGAACATCATACGATGTTACACACACACACATAGCATACGCCCTGTGTGTATCAAATTGCTATTTAAATACCCTTGAAGTACGAAAGAAATAACTTTCATTCATTGCAATATTGTGTATTCCAGTCGATCGGCTTTTTACACAAGGCAAATCGAAAATTGTATGGTATTTCGACATTTTGTCCAATCTTTAAACAAAATCAAGACGCTTTTCGTATCTGACTGTGTGACCGCAAAGTTCTTCTAAAGTTCACAATAGATTGTCATGGAGTTTTCAAAATCAGTTAGGAAATATTTTTTGCTGGCACCCTTTTGGGCATTTCTCCCACTGACTTTGATGCGGACAATTTTTTGATGCTTAATGAGGTCTTCCCTTTTTTCCTTTATATACTTGTACATAATATAATTATATATATATTAATGTTACATTGTATTTAAGATTTTTTTGGAAATTGATTCTGGAAGGTTTATATTATGTGAAATACATTGCCTAACATTTATCTTAATTTCATTAGTAGATCGTAGAACCCGTGTGAAGCAAGAGCAGGTAGCTAGTTTATTACAACAGGCGTATCATCTCAAGTAGGCTAGTATGAAAATTGTTCGGCATTTTCACCAAACACCTTAGTTAGCCATGTCGACGTGATACGTTGACCTAATTTTATTACTTACTAGCTGCTGTCCGCGACTTCGTCCGCGTGAAATCCTAACTAAAAGTTTTTTTTTCTAAAATAAAAATACCCTAAGTTACTCCTTATTAAAAAAAAAAAATTAAATTAAATTTCTATTTTTTTTTTTTTTTTTATTAAATTTCTATATTTATGTCTGTAAGTTATATGGTGTACATAATAAAGAGTATTCTATTCTATTCTATTACATCAGCTATCTGCCAGTGAAATTCCCGTCAAAATCGGTCTAGCCGTTTCAGAGATTAGCCGGAACAAATAGACAGACAGATAAAAATTAAAAAATATATATTTTGGTATACATATGTACCGTGTATACATCCATATGCATTTAGTAAAAAGCGGTTATTTTAATATGACAAACAGATACTCCAATTTTATTTATTTGTATAGATTATTTTATAGATTGATATAAAGAAAGAAAACTTTTTTATTTGGGACACACAGGAAATATAAAAAGTAAAAAAGGCTAATTTAAAACTAACAAATTGCAAGAGTATGCGTGATTGAGTGCAGTTTTGTCTACCGCGTAAGCCGGGTAAAGGGGGGGGGGTAAAGGGGTCGCAAGCGCTACTGCTGGTCTTGGGTTCGAAACCCAGGTCGCAAAAAGAGTTATTGGGTTTTTTTATCAGGAATTTCTCAGAGCAGCCCGGAGTTTCGAGTTTTCCTCAGTTGATGACAATAGGCTAGCCCCCTATTACATGGGTCTTAAACATAACCGGCACAATCCATACTTAATATTATAAATGCGAAAGTGTGTCTGTCTGTTACCTCTTCACGCTTAAACCGCTGAACCGATTTAGATGATTTGTATAGAGATAGTTTGAGTCCCGAGAAAGGACATAGGATAGTTTTTATCTCTATATTCCCACGGTAAACTTATGCGGGTGAAACCGTGGGGCATTGCTAGTGATAGTATTAGTACACCTCTGCCTAATTCTTCGGGGATTACAGGCGTGATGTTATGTTATGTAAATATCTCATGTTCAATCTTGATTCCGAATTTGACTGCTGCATATAATTCGATCGATCTCCTGTCTGCGTGTCAATAACTCAACTCAGTTATCCTTATGTCAAAACAAAGTGTCAAAGAGACAAAGGGTTTGACTGACACAGTCAAAACTGTTATTTCCCGATCATCAATCTATATCCTGACTTCTCAAAGATGAAAGATGGCAAACTCAATCCATGGTTTGGTTTTGGCAAGCGTCATGCAAAAAATGGATTGAAATGTCAATTTTAGATGTCCAACATTTTAGATTAGGATTGGATTTCAATGAATAATTATAATAATTGTTTATTTATCCAAAAGTAATACAAAGACACAGATTAAACATAATAGTGGTACATACGAGTATAATTATGTACTGAATATATTTCATTTCTAGTAGTTGTTTAACAATCAATAATCATGAATGTGAGAGTCAGTCGTTGCACCTAGGGGGGAATCCAATGTGAGACAATGTCAAAGTTGAAGAAGAAACGTATAAAACTAGTAGATTGTACAACTAGCGCATAAAAGAAGCCATTTTTCCACGAGACGTTTATATCCAATCGAGCCGCAGGCGAGGGTGGATAGTTAAGTCGAGGGGTAAATTGTAAATGACAACTATTTTATCTGGTTACACGGAAGTGATATAAATTAAAGCAAATAAAATAAAATAACGACTTTAATCTGCGACGTTTCATTGTGCGTGTGGCTGTTGGGCCTGATTATCTCAGTCTTAGAAAAAAAAAATACTTTATGCACTAGAGCATAAAAAGTGACTTTACGTCGCCTACGCACAAAATAAAGACGAACTTATAGAGCATGAGAAGTGTAATAGTAGATTGTTATACGAGGGTCGAAAGGAATCTATTCCCATACGAGGTATTTAGACGCCCGAGGGCAGCGAGAGCGGATATAGTCCGAGTAGGAATTGCTGACTTTCACCCGTTTTAAACACTCTACTTTTCATTTCGAATATAAGGAAAGTAAAAAACAGTGTTTTTTCTAAAATTTTATTGATAATAATAACATAAATTTAAATTAATTGAGATGTTAGAACAGTTTGTGTACTATTTTAAATATGGAACACACCGCGTCACCGCCGCGGGCCGTCCCGCTTAATAGGTATTTTTTTTAATTCACACTGGCTGTTTATACACTCACAAGACCGCAACATTTTTCTTAATTATGTAAAAAATTTCGTAGCTGACTACCTAACCAAAATTTCTGGTATGATTTTCAACCGATGTAACATTACTTTTTCAAACTAACGCCACCACCCGCATTAATAGTACCAAGAACTTAAAAACCACAACAGTTTCCGTGTGTACATACTATTTATAATGCTAAAAGGCATCATAAATTCAAATCAAAGTGCTAAATCTGTGTGTACTGGCAATTAAGGCTACTAAATCCTGCTCGCTTAAAACCGTGAACTTTTCCTAGTCCAACTATTGCAATTTATGGGAGAAGCTTTCCTTTAATGGCTGCTTTACGATTTGCTAAGTACGCAACCGAGTGGAAGAATAAAGTTTTTTATTACTCCCCTACAAGGGGAAAGACCACTACATATTCTATGCACTTTGAAAGTACAAGACAAGTACAACATGTATACTAGAATGTAAAAATATTATAAATTGATAATAAAGGACAATGGGCAAAAATGTATGGAACCTGGTATAATAATCAATAGTAATAATGTTATACAGTATGGAACTCACTTATATGCAATAAATCAAACCAAAAGTAAAACTAGTCCACAGAAGTATAGCAAAATTAAAACCGTAAATGAAAAATATTAAATTTTTAAACAAAATAAATTCAATTAAAGTAAAAAACACTCTTTTTAGACAACGTACCTTGACCCTAGGAGCAAAGAGCGGCAACGATGAACATGCATGGCGGCTTTTTTGTTATTTGTTTAACAATGTGCGACGATAATAAAATTCACTAAGTTAATTTTTACCCAGTTCAACAACCAACTCTCAACTCCCAAAGATTGCATAAAACATGAGATTAAAATTTTGAGTCGATTACGGACAAGATGGCGTACCGCAAAAATAAAAATCTATTAACTAATAAAAATATTCTGTCAACATTGTTATGGCTTACTAGCTTTTGCTCTTTTGGAGGTCGAAAATTATCCCAAGGGAACGTTCTACCGGAATGTGTGAAATGTCTTGACCTAGATCTTGGAATACCTAATTAGTTGTATATACGAGTATTACGCCAAATTTCATTGAAATCTGTTCTGATGTTACAGTGTGAAAACCTGACTAACTTTTGCACTTATAACATTAAATTATGGATTTCTCCACCTCCGTTTCCATTAGGTAAACTCAACTGAATAAACTTTCAAATGGAAATTTATTTTGACATACAGACCCAGATTCCCGTATGCGACGACCGTACCGTAATGTTTTAACTCCCAAATGCATACCTACACTACAAAAGTTTCCGTAAAGCGTATTGTCACACACACCTTAATATATAAAGTATATATATGTATATTATATATATATTATTGCAGCTACGAAACCAAGACCACAACAACAAGTAATGTTCCTTCTCGAGTCTCTTAAATACCGTAAAACGGGGTGAATAGGGATGCAGGGGTGAATCGGGACGAAACTTTAAAATAGATTTTAACATTGAAATAAATGTTGTTTTTTGCCAAAAAGGACTCTAATGTGTTTATTGTAATATTATAATTAACGATTAATTGTCCTTGTTGGCAATAAACTTTATTACATCAACGTTAAAATCCATTTTAAAGTTTCGTCCCGATTCACCCCTGCATCCCTATTCACCCCGTTTTACCTGTACAGACATTCTAAATTAGGACACCGCATTTCCTCGTCACCGCAGTATCCAGAGTAGTAGACACTTTCAAATTCAAGAGGTGCGAAAATCTATTGGGTAGGTAAATACTCTTTCTAACTCATAATATATATATTCACGGCATATTCCAGATAAATTCAATAAGTACTCAAAGTTTATTGCATTTCACAATGTGTACTGGGCCCTAATTCACTATAACCACTTAAAGATTCCTTACCGAAACCACGTCAATTCCTTAGCTAATCCCGCCAATTTCACGTAAATTTCGCGCGGTTTCGTTCATTGTGTCATAGAGAATTACGGCCCTGAGGTGGTAACTTAAAATTTTATGTTATTTTTGTGAACCTTGTCGCGCACAGCAAAATAGTAGGAGAGAGGAAGCTTTATCAGTATTCTGGGGGTCTACTCCCTAAGAAGTTGTCCCTACTCGCGATGTGTTTTTACCCGTTCGGTAAATTGAATTTGGCACTTATTTTGACGGATCAACTACTTTCAGACGGACCGGTATCTTCGTTGGGACTTGGAGAGAAGACCCCCAGAAACAATATTATCTTCAATTATTCTGGAAGCTCTTTCCATCTACAAACCTAGCCCAACAATCACTATTGCAGTATATAAGTAGGTACTTTTTATCAATTAAAAGAGATTATTAATCTAACAAAATCTACCTTTTTTTTTAACTTGTTTATTGTATCCCGTCCACGCTTGCAAAGTAGAGCAACATGTTATTATTTTTACGACTTTGTTTGTGAACATTTTATGTGCCCTGGTTTCACGTTACAACTAACATAACTGATATATTATAACTAACTTTTAAACTTTATATGGTTATACTAACCAGCTCAGAGTACCAAGGTCGTTATTTATTTATATGTACTTTATTGTTAGACTGGAAGCCGACCCCAACATAGTTGGGAAAAGGCTAGGCAGATGATGTCTTTATTGTAAAATAGAAAATACATAACAAAAATTACAACTAAAACTACAAAACATACAATGGGCGGCCTTATCGCTTTCTACAATCTCGTCCAGGCAACCTTGGATTGGACAGTGATTGCGTGGATATAAAAAATGGGGTTTTTATTGGTGCAAAATCATATACATATATCGATTCTGTATAATAGATGCATAAATAAATACATACTTACCCTCTTACTAATAAACGTATTATAGATAGTGCAATCCACGAAGACGCGCCCCAATCTTCTTCCTAATCTCTTACAGTACAAGTGTGCATCATTCCGCTAGACACGTCGTCAGTAATTTTACTTTCGAAAGAAGAAGACAAAGCGTTGTGTAACTATACAGACACTACAGCGTTGGTATAGTTACACATCGCTTTGTCAAAGTTGTATTAAACGGGGTAAATATACATATACTTGAACATCGAAAATAAAATGACGACTACAGATTATTGCAGCTACGAAAACAAGATCACAACAACTAGTAATGTTCCTTCACGAGTCTCTTAAATACAGACGTTCTACATTAGGACACCGCATTTCCTCGTCACCGCAGTATCCAGAGTGGTAGACACTTTCAAATTCAAGAGGTGCGAAAATCTATTGGGTAGGTAAATACTCTTTCTAACTCATACGAAGTTTCGTAAGGAAAAAAGAGGTGTAAATATTTCAATGTTTATTATATTTTTATAAGCTTTATATTAACTTGATTTGTTCGTGTATGTGTACGGTTACTCGCTTTGTCATCCATTTTTCATGCACATCCTGGCATCCGATTGAGCTGAACGTTGGCATACCAATATAACTTCGGTGACAACGTAAAAACAAGCTTTTAATCTAGAACTTTATATTTGTTTTGAAAAAGAATTTTACTTTATTTTATTATGATCCATCTGTTAGTTATTCCTCAGAGATGCCACACAATGCAACTTTAATCCACTAAAAGAAACACTGTTGAATATGTACCTAGTATTTTATTGTGAGGCTCGTAAAAATGAGATTTATATGTGACTGTTGTTTTCTAGCAACATTGCAGATAATGTCAAGTTTAATTGAATTGAAGTAGGTTCATGAGTCATTGGGACTTCAAATAGAACGGGCAATCCTCGTTGTTAGACAATAGAACATTGGTATGTTTGCTTCAAGCTGAAGTGGAAAATGGAAAGAAAGTCCAAGTTTATGAACCTAGCTACCTACTATTCAGGTTGCATTTGCGCTAAAAACCTCAATTAAGAGACCGCACAGAATTCTAAAACGAACTTATTTGTTTCATATTTAAATTAACATGCATAATCACCATGGATTCTCATTTCGACAAATATGTTTATTTGTGCACTCTAGAAACATATCCAATTAACTATATGAAAAATGTAGAATATTTTTCATATTATATTTTGAAATGAAATCTCATTGCGGTACGTCAATTCCTCCAGGGACACGGTCGCGCAATTCGTCGCATCGAGTTACTTCACCAAAAACATACATTATTAGGGAACTGACACGTTCCATTTTCGTGGTTAGAATTAATTATATAAAGAATATTTTTATTGACGTAATCCAAATTGTATAAGATTGAAGTTAGTGCTGTTTGAGAGAACATTTTTCGTTTTGTAGAGATAAGTAAGTATTTATTTGCATAAAACATGGTATAGGTACATGGTGTTACAATGATTTACAATAAAGATCTTTCTTACATGTTTTGCCAGAATTGTACTTAGCATGCATATGTTCACTTAATACTAACATGAGAATTTGTTATCCATAAATTCTTTAAGACTATGGAAATTTTAATAAATAGATTTGATCTCATTAAAATCATAGTAAGTAACTTATATTATACATATCCGTATTTGTGTTAAACTTCCGTTATACCACTGTAAACTTGGATTTAAGTTTGTCAAATTAAAACCATTTCAAAAACAAGCATTTTATTTTTTATTTATTTATTAAGTTAAAGCAACAGCTTCTATGTATAATATAACATAAAAGTATTATATTTCTGTAACAATAGGCTCGGACTTACATATTCGCCAATTATAACTTAACTAGCATTTAACAGCAACAGCATTCTGGACAATATTGTCATAACACCTTTATACATAATATTACAAAGCATAAATCGCAACAATTATAAATGAAGGCAATAAAGTACCTCGGCATAGGAGCGATCAATATAGGTCCCTTTACTACACTGCCTACATAGCTATATGTCTGGCGGATTCCCATCGTTTATTGTATACGGGAAACGTCGGCACTAAAGCGTCGATATTGCAATTATTAGAAATATATGGAACAGAATATTGATACACCGTCGCACGAGAAACAAGAAAGATAATCCTAATATAAATAAATAAATAAATAAGATAAGATCACGCCTATTCTCCCCACAGGGATATGCAGAGGTATACCTAATAATAGTACACCCCCATTTCCTAACTGCTTAACTTAGAAAAGGCTTATGTAATGATTACCTATTGCACGACTCATAATGCGAGAGTGCTTTACGATCAAAACATTTTTTTTTACCTCCATTCTGCAACTGTTTCTATTGTTATACTCCTGCTAGTACACAGAACCTACTTAATTTATATACCATTGTATAGGTAATTTAATGGAGATTAATTCTGTACTTTTCAAAAATGTATTTAATGCAGTAGAAAAAAACCTCAAAATATTTCTATAAAATTTTCCGTCAATCAAGTGTGAAACCTGAAAACATTGTAGCTTGTGAAAAAATCAATTAGTTGAGTCAAATTTTGTTTGATTCGTTTCACCCATAGGAAGAAACCTATTGAAAATGGCTCTTTTATTCTAAGCAGTTTAATTATAATTAATAAAAACTAACTAATATTACAAAGCATCTATCTATGGTTTATTATACAATCAAATGGGTTTTATGAATCGTGCACTTTAGGATTTTCCAAATTTCTATACCTGTGATAGCATACGGATTTCTGAAGCAACATAATTGAAGAATTGAGTAAGTTAGATAGATTTGCCATATACTTTTACTGGGGGACCTGAACCAGGTTATAAGAAAAAAGTTCAATATAGTAGAAAATCATCTCTGGAACCCATAGGAACCTGTGTGACAGTATTTTACGAAAATTCTATGTGTTTACTATCACATAGTGTAATTTGTTGCGTAGTAACGTAACCTTTCATATCGCAACGCAGCAAAAGTAAAAGCAGAAATAGTATTCTTGAAAGGTCTTCTTGCACTCCAATAGCAGGTGGCACAATATACACTTACTTGAAAATCCCATAAACATAGCTCTCAAGTTAAAAACACTCTTACTAACAAGAGAAAGGCATAAGGACGCATACATAAGACATAAAAGAGCCTCCTTAAATAAAAACATTACATGACATCACATCTGTTTTACGAAAGGTTAGGCAAATGGCGAAATGTGGGTGTGCTATGTAGATATGAGGTATACTCACATTTCACCAACTATGTTTACCTACATAAGGCTTCCCACAAGGTGGACCGACGACCTTGTGAAGGCCGCAGGCACACGTTGGATGCGAAAAGCACAAAACCGGTCGAAGTGGAAGTGCTTGGGGGAGACCTATGTCCAGCAGTGGACGTCTTTCCACTGAAATGATGATGATGACACAAGTCCCATGTAATAAGGGGCGAGTCTATCGCCATCAACCGGGCACAAACCCTGACTCCGGGCTGCTACTGAAAATTTCTTTAAAATAAATATGCCATACATTATGGACGATGATAGATTGCTTCACGTCGCGTCGTCACGTCACTTATCTTTCCAACATGGCCGGTATAACTGACAGCGTTGAACACGTTCACTGACGTTTTCTAAACGATGTTTTCTCCATATTTTGCGGGAATGGTAACATTATGAAATGTAGCACTTTTGAATAGTTAAAGCGACTAAAATACTATACAGCGTGCATGCGAAACAATCCTACATTGATAATAGGTATCCTTGTTCACGAAGTACTGTAATCCATTCCATCATCATCATTTGCTTTTTCCCAACTATGTTGAGATCGGCTTTCTAGTCTTATCGGTTGCAGCTGAGTATTATTATTTTATATGAAACGACTGCCTATCTGACCTCCACGACCTGGTTACTGGGTAACACGATACGACTTGGTAAGACAGGTTGTCAGACATTCGGGATTCTGACGACCCGTAACGACTGTCGAAGATCCACGATTGACAGCTTCCTCGCAGCTGTCCAGGAAATCAGTTTTATGGATGCCCTGTACGATAGTGCAAAAACACCATAGGGTATAAAAAACAGTCACTCAACTAGTGGCAACGCTTGTGGGTGGCAGTTCTGGCCTGGACATCTTTCGGCTGAAATGACGATGATGATGATGATGAGTCTGCTGCAGTTCTTTCCGATAGAAAACACGTAAGGGTCTTAAAATAACACCATATAAGTACAGTTTTACCACTACAGGCCCAACTTGACTACAAAGATACTCAGAAGCCCATAAACAAGAGTCCACGTTCGGTAGTGTAAAGCAATTACTCCATAGCAAGCTATAACACGTTTTATCGCACGCAGTTTTATAGCTCATCGCACTGCTAATGGCCACTTTGCGCCGTGTAGTGTTTCTTGTCTTTATATACGCGTAGTTGTTGACTTTATACCTATAAATACTTATATTTTTAAATGTCCTTTAATATAAGTATCTAGTAGTATTCTATACAATTCATACTAATTTCATCATCATCATCGTTCTCTTGTCCTAATGCCAGTTTATTCGGGGTCGGCGCAACATGTCTTTTTCTTCCATACTTCCCTATTAGTCGTCATCTCGGTATAGACACCCCTTTTTAACCGACGAAAAAACGGAAGAGGTTATCAATTCGACGCGTATATATATATATTTTTTTTTCTAACCACATCATCACACAGTCCAACCAACGTTTCTTTGGTCTAATTCCATATTCCATACTAAAATATTATAAATGCGAAAGTACTTTGTCTACTTGTTACCTTTTCACGCCTTCCGGATTTTGATGAAAATCGGCACAAAGGTAAACCATAATCTGGGTTCGGACTTTTTATCCCGGTAGTATGTTTCCGTGAGATAATCCCCAACCTCCACTCGGGAGAAAATTTCAAACAAAAACTAGTTATGTACAGACGCCAGCACATCAAGCTACCCCGAACTGCCAAATTTTCCCAATCAACATTGAACCTTATGCTTTACCGATACAGTTGAAAATCTATTAAAGAAATTTGACAGATTGTAGTAGGTTGATGTGCTGGCGTCTGTACCTACTCGTATGAGTAGTAGACTCTACCGCAAGGTACAGCGTTGGTAAGCCTCCAACAAGGTGGACCTGGTGATGGTGAATATCGCAGAAATCCTGTCGACGTGGCGACGCTTGGGGGCTATGTCCAGCAGTTGACGTTTTTCAGTTGGTCTTCAAGCTGAAATGATGAAGATTATGAGTAGACTGTACAGTCACGAGCATAAATATATTACTAAGGACAGCTCGGCAATTATCTGACTCAATCTGTGTGTATCACTAAGTCAGATATTATTGCCGAGACAGATATTAATATATATCTGTCGTCAAAATGACGGCAAATGTATGTGATCATTTGTGGAAGGTATATACAATGGCAGCATTATCAGCCCATCTCCCAAACGGAGGTCATATATTGATAATTTGACAAATAAAGAGTAACTAAAAGGCATACCTAAGATGGCCATAGAAAATAACATTACCTGTTCGACATGTAAATAACGGAGTTTGTGTTAAGCTTTGTGTCAGTGATTATATCAACGTAGGTATTTACTTCCAAAGCTTCATATTACATTGCTTTGAAAATTCAACGTTTTGTCTGAAAAGGAAAACGGAATTAACGTCATAGCAGCCTTAAAATTAACATCAAGTTCGGATTACGTATTCATAATTACTTAGTAAGACTTACAATATTAGAGGAACACGATAATGTTATGTCGTAAGTGAGTTGCTTCACCTTAACATGGATTTAGAGTATATAATTAACAGTATAACAGAATACATAACAGTATAACAGAAGAGTATAGTAGAGTAGTAGTAGCAACAGAAGTAGCAGTTTAGTGTAATCTGCGTTCGCGATGTATTTGCCAAAAATGTAAACAAATATGAATTAATAGAAAAATAACTTTAATTCCTTCACAATAAAGTTCAGTTTACGCTACAACTTCAAACATGTTTATAAATTTTTCAATAGTGCTAGTCACTCTGAAATCAACTAAATTTTCACAGAAATAAAGTTGATATTTGTTTAACTTGAAATAGGGTGGGGGTGTGCAGCACTGCGCATTTTTACTATAGTGTGTATTAGAAGTGTATTTACAGTATTTTTTGTTTTTAGAGTATTTTTTAACTATCTGGATTTTGGTTTAATTTCATAGCGTGGAAATCGGTTGTCATGCTACGGGCATGTAATGCGAAGGAATGATGAAATTGTCGTGAGGAAAGTTTTGGGTATAACTGTGGATATAACAGAAGGGGAAGACCAAAGAAACGATGGATGGACTCTGAGAAAGATGAAATGGCTAGAAAGGGGGTGACTACCGAGATGACGACTTATAGAGAAGTAGGTATGTTGCGCTGACCCCAAATAAATAGGGATGGCAAGAGAATGGTAATTTGATTTAAGTTCTTAACCTTAATGTATCTACTACTAACTTTATACAAGAAAACTCTAAATAAGAACACAAACTCTTTGTAAGGGCTGATTTTTCAACCATCTGATAACTGTATTCGAGGAATAATTTTGAAATTTTGACAGTTATTTCATACAAAAAACTGTCAAACGTCAATTTTATTCCTCGAATAAAAGTTATCTGGCGTTGGAAATCAGCTCTTAGAAAGATAAATTCTTTCTTTTTCCATATGACGAATTAAGAATGACAGTTGTGATTCAGATATAGGGACAATTTACATAAGTGAATAAGGATTCAAATGCTGAACAATCTGTTTCCTGGCGATTTTTAACAACCAATTTCTTATCTGCGTCTGTGTTTCCGAGCGCATACAACCCGAATCTCTTCAAAGTGAGAGTGAACAGGCTACTTCTGAGTAAGCTCACTCCATCATCGACTTTGTCTCTGTCACCTCTGACCTAGACTAGAGTCAAGAGCAAACCTATTTCAAATTAAAAAAAAATCCGCATAAAACGCAATAATATCGACATGTCGAACATATTTTTATTTTAAACTAGCCTACCTGACTGACGTGGTCCTGTCCTAATTTGAATTATTCATGCAAAAAATCTGATAGAAAAAAAAGGAAAAGAAAGGTATAAGGAAAGGAGTTTGTCCCGGACTTTGAAAATTTTCCGGGCAACTTTTCCAATTTTTCTTTTCAGGAATACCTAATTCGGACTATTACGAACATTAAAAAAAAACAAATAGCCAATGCGGTCCAGTCGATCTCAAATGATGCGCTAACGAACGAACAGCATTTTATATTTATTTACAGTGGCCTCCAAAAGTTAGTTGACACTTTTCACGTCTTTAGCTTTGACAATGAAAATTCAAGTGATCCAAATGTTTGAACTGCTACGAGTAGGTATAACGTT
The DNA here is from genome assembly GCA_914767645.1 of Hydraecia micacea. Classification (NCBI taxonomy): domain Eukaryota; kingdom Metazoa; phylum Arthropoda; class Insecta; order Lepidoptera; family Noctuidae; genus Hydraecia; species Hydraecia micacea. The sequence goes on from OU611798.1 coordinate 8,111,399, forward strand.
TTTACTGACTAATTCTACTAACTACCTTTGAGTTATCAGAAACAATACCTAGTCAAGTAATCCCTAAGGAGTACCTAACTTTTTTTTAAATCATAATATGGCATCACAGCTAAAGTGGAAAAATGTCAACTAACTTTTGGAGGCCATTGTATACAGGGTGAAATTTTAATAACCGTTTTCCTCTTAGGGGGTCATTGTACTCATCATTATGAACAACTTTTAATATGGGAACAAACTTGAAATCGCGAAAAAAAATCAGCTGTTCCCTACATTTTGACGAGTTATGCGAAAATAAATGTAGGGAACAGCTGATTTTTTTTCACGATTTTAAGGTTTGGTCCCACAGTAAAAGTTTTTCATAATGACGAGTACAATGACCCTTTAAGAGGAAAACGGTGATTAAAATTTCACCCTGTATAGATTGGTTCCAAGACCTATCTCCAATGCCTTCTGAAAAACAAATAACCAAAAATAACTCCGCCTTTGAGTAACCAAAAATAACTCCGTCTGTCTGTTATCTTTTCCCGCCTTAACGGCTAAAAGGATTTCGACGCACACAGATGAAGCCGCGGACAAGAGCTAGTTGCAATGTAGGTAAGTACAAAAATGCCCGTCATTTATTTATTTAATTCGGGTAAACAAACAGTTACACAAACATCGTAATAAACAGGTAGAGAGCAAAGAAAGACATTACATATGTGTAGCTCAGGACGTTATCCATGACGTCATTGACCTACCACCAAGAATTAATTACTTATTAACAAATTAACACACAACAATTCATAACAGCGTGTTTGTTATTATCCAGGTGTTATTACTAAATCATTGTTACAGCAACATTCTTCACAGCAAAGAAATACTGCCTATTATCACGTACGTCCCATTAATTATACCTTTAGTTGGAACACAGAATATAGTAATATACAGAAGATTCACTCCTCTTTCTACGACGCATCATCATCTGCCTAGCCTTTTCTCAACTATGTTGGGGTCGGCTTCCAGTCTAACCGGTTGCAGCTGAATGCCAGTTTACATGGAGCGACTGCCTATCTGACCTCCACAACCCAGTTACTGGGTAATACGATACCCCTTGGTAAGACTGGTTGTCAGACTTTCGGGCTTCTGACTACCCGTGATGACTGTCAAAGATCCACAAATGACAGCTGGGGCCAACGGTTTAACGTGCTTTCCGAGGCACGGAGGGGTCTCGGTATGTAAAGATGGTCACCCATCCACAGACCAACCGCGGCAAGCGTAGCTTAACCTGATCGACCTGTGCAGCTGTTTTTATTTAGCCACGGGCCCCGCGCCGGCACGGCACGGGCCGGGCGGGATAAAGTCAAAATCAAAACATTTATTTAAAACCTATCACCCACCTATTTTATTTTTACTTGAATCGAATAAATTAATTTTCTTTCTTTCTATCTTTCAAATTGGCACATAAAAGACACTTTTGAACGTGAAAATCTATCGTCAAAAGCTATCATTATTTTGTCGGATTCGGATCCAATGCAGTACGCTAATGCTCTTACAGCTCGAATACACCTACTTCGTTCTAAACAATACATAATTTACCTAAAAGAAATGGAGTGCGTACACCTAGTTATCGATCGTCATCGGACGATGTCGGTTGAAGAGGTTGTACGCACTCACTTTCACAGTTATTTTTACCTCTAACAGCAGCAACCTAATAGCAACCTTTTTGCAACGATAATAAAGATTTTTATGAATTTGACAAACTTGTCAATGGCAGTAACCCAACAGCAACCTCATTGTAATGGCAATAAAGATCACAGTGATTTTGACAGTTATTCAAACTCAGTGGTAAAATTACTGTGAACGGACTGTTAAAGTATATTTGATGCGATCGGCCGAGTTCGGCCGACGAAGTATGCACGTAGTTCGGCCGATGACGGATTAGGTGTACGTGTCGTCAGCGTATCGTAGCTTTAATTAGCAACAAAGGAGATCTACCTAACTATGCACAGTATCAGATTACCAACTCGAGCATATAACATTGTCTTAACGTTCGCTAATTAGGATAATGCGGCCGTCTCTAACTAGCAGGTCAGGCGTCCCGGCAAGTGATATGGAAGCACTAATCACGTCATTACGAGGTCTTATTAAAATTATAATTAGTGCCATCAAGGGAACTGGAAAATTAAAACTCCGACGGCTAATTCGTTCAAGGCGACAGTATTAATTTATTATGAGATAAAATCTTTTTTATTTTATTAGTCTTTCATCTTGGCTTGTTGGGTCTTCTTAATTGTTATCGTTTTTTTTTGTGCAATTTGAGGATGACTGTTCAGACATTTGCTAAATGCTTGTCTATTATTAGGTGCCGATATCGCTTTTGTACGCTACCTACTTTATGTACTTAGTATTTTAAAAGATATGTAAAAGTTAGTTTATTAATCAAAGTTCCTTGTTATGTTTTGTGTTTTCTCTGCGGGTTGTTTGCCGCAAATAAACGAATTTTCTCAAACATGCTTGGAAATTTGAGCATTATTTTGACAACCTTCTTAGAGATAAATCGAAATTGCTGTACTGGGCAAATACATGCGAGCAGCGGCCGCCAAAAGTTGTATGAAAATCCATATCTGTCGTGGTTTAGCGGCCAAAATATTACATAGTAAACTCATATCTGTCGTGTAATTTAAAAATGGAACGATCTTTTACTCCGACATATGGCAACCAAGGAGGTAACTTATCAAAGGTTTTATTTAAATTTCGAACTGGCTTGCAAATAGTAAGCTGTTTATTGAAAAAAAAATAACAAATGAACACATTAACGCGGGAAAAATTATTGTTGTTCGTTGTTCGTCATTGATTTTGAAAAGTAATTGTGTTTGACAAAAAAGTTCTGCCTAGGTAATACTTAGTTTTAATTTCCGCGCATTATTTGAGAAAAGTACTATACAAGCCTTGGCCAGAACTAGGCATTGATGACTTACGTAAGTGTGCCTCGGCTTCACCTCAGCCCACATTTACACGTTCGTCCATCAATGCCTCTTTTGCCGGCCGCTGCAGTAATGTACTATTTCTTTCTTTATCTTTCTATATGTCAGAGAAAAATTTCTGATTTGAAAAAGTGGAGCCCCATGTCTATGGATACACCATAAGCAGTGGGCTCCATTTTCCAACAGCATTTTCCAAATTACATAAAAATTGACACCAAACCAAATGTCCTCTGAATCCAACTGAAAGTCCTGATGAATGTAAACTCCACATTGAATTAATCAAATCAAATTAGTGGTTACACCATAAAGGGCAAAACACGGGCAAGTGTGATAAGCTTATCTGATTAGGACGGTAAGACCTTGTGCCGAGGCTTCTGAAATCTTGCCCAAATCCCGTTAGCGAACCTTCTACGAGTTAATTGGGCATGCAATGGTGGAAATCGTTTGGATATGGTTGAGCTGTGGTACTACGCGAATAGATGTGTTTATTTGGGTTCCGTAAGGTTAAAGTTAAATCTATCCTGGATCTACACCTACTGGTATACTATTTAGTTCCACCAATTACTATGCTTGGCAGTTAAGAATAATTTGATACTGTTAAAGGCGTGACTATATATAATTTTTATGTTCCTTCGCCATATACCGTACCGTGAGGGCTGGTTTGAGGTGGCGCGGAAAAAGAGTTCCTGGAAGGACTTGGAGGAAGCCTTTGGCCAGCACTGGGCCAGTATAGGGTTATATTTTTCGAGGTTTTGCTCAAGGGTTTAATCTAGAAAGACTCACGGCGTGTTGGCGCGGCCTGGTTGTGTTGTTAGGAAATTTCTTGCTCTGGATCCCTGACCAATGATAGCTTGGTCTCTGCTGCCTTGTGCTACTGTTTTTTCATGTTAGTCTTTGTACCGGATTATTGAAATAAAATGAATAAATAAGATTTAAAGTCAAAACTTGTCTAGCAATGTTTCCTACCGTACTGGAGCATTTTTGGCCTCGCACAGGTCTTTTTTTTTTGTTGTTTTTAATGTAATTTTGTTAGTTTTAGATGTTTCTTTTTACGATTCCCTGTGCGTTTCCTAAATATTTTTTATTTATTTGAAATGGGTTTGCTCTTGACTCTAGTCTAGTCTATTTCATTTCTTTTACCGTTATCTCTCAGTTTATTACAAAACCTAGCTAACTGTGTAAATAATTTTGTTTTTTTAATTATTCTACGTACGTCGCATTCATAATTTGACTCATGAAATTCATGAACATAGTCTAATGGCTTACAACTGCGGAATACTGCTGAATTCAACGTTCCTTGTTACGACGGAAAAAACCTTGTTTTCCTTAGATAACCTTAAATTTGTAATAATTTTTTTAATAGATAATGAGGTATTGTTTTTGGGGATACATTAAAAGAGGTCGTCTCTACTCCATGTTTTACGATATTAGTCGACTAAGGACGAATTTCACCAAACTTTTATACCTAGAATAAGTATTAAATTTTTGACAGTTTTTCCATAAAGACTGACTGGTAAAATCAGTCCTTAGAATATTTGCAAACTAGGTGAAATTTAGATTTAGAAAAAAATAAATTAAAAGAAAGAAAATACGTTTACTTGCGGTAAAACATGGCGCAAAAAAACACAAACATAAAAAGAATGAAAGAAAGAAGAAGAAGAATTTGTCCAATTTGCGGTAAAGTTATGCGATTTACCCAAATTTATGAAACATTTTAATGTCGGGGCAGTGTGCTGTAGCCACCCCCAGGTGGCAGGTGGAGCACCCATGCTCTCAGGTGAAACTAGGGTAATTCCATGTATCATGAATTAATCAATTGAATTGGTACTGAATCATATCTTCTAGAGAAAATGGAATCCATCCAATATGTTGGAGAAACGATGTAGGAGAATATTTAATGTATCCTTGCATATTATAAAATGAAACGTCTCTTTACCTGTTTGATATTATGAGAAAATGCTTATTTAGAAATATTTACATCATTCACATGTTTCTTTCGTCTAGAAAAAACTCTTTCATAAAACCACCACAAATTAAAAACAAAAGCTCTCTTACCTCTTTATACTTCCAATTTCAAACACGTTTATGCTGTCATGAAAACAAAATTAAATCATACAGCAGAATCAGCAAAGATAGCGCTGTATACAGCATTCATGTTAATAATATACTCAACAAACTGGAAAACACTGAGTTGGGAAAACAGATTTTAATCTCACCAACTCGCCGAGTCGCTGAATACAGCGTTAATATATTCCGTACTGTAGACGGAGTTTCGCTTATATTGTTTTTTGGTGTAACACATTCGTAGCTTAGTATTTGGAATTTGTAAACGAATCATAATGCAAACTGCAATACAATCGGCTGTGCACGAGTATTTGTTCCGGTTATTTGCGCTGGATGTGAAAAAATCTTTGTAATGAAAATAATAATGCCGTTTATTTCTTTTTTGTTGTGCAGTCGTAAGAGTTAGTGTTTATATTAATAAGTCACGCGTAAGGCAAAATAGAAATGGAGGTAGGTACGAGATAGGTCTTATAGATAGTAACTCTTAGCAAAATTGCAATGCCCTTGGATGATTATTATTGTTTTTTTTATCACAGCACTTTTGATAACATAACTTATAAGACAGGTACTATTACAGCTAGTACAATACCTACCCGCGCACTAATATCGAATTTCAGAAAGAAACTGCTACAAAGATATCAGTGACAAAGACGACGTTCTACATTGCCTAACTTTTTAAAACTACCGTGTCATATGCACAGTCCAGCAGTGCTATTCTGTAAAAATCTCACTGTGAAAACTTAGGTGAGGTGAGATGTCAATCCCTAGATTCTCTAACGTCAGGTAAGATGACAGTTAACTTCAAGCTAACTTCATCTAAGTTTTCACAGTGATGTTTTACAGAATATACCGGCAGGTAGAATACATACTCACTTCAACTAAGTTTTCATGGTGAGATTTATACGGAATAGACCGCCAGTACTTTACTACATGTAGTACTTCTATTGCCAAAAGCAGGTACCTACAATCCACGGTCGATTTTCCAGCATTCATGTGGGAATATTTTCCCCGCCAGTAGGCTGAATACGAATTACGTTGGCATAGTTAGAATCCACACGTGTACCATTAATGCTTTGGAGTTTAGGATTTGTATTGCGAATTACTATGAAATTCGCGTAATGTAGGTTTGAGAAACTGCTGCATTATAAATGATGCTGTTAGTTTAACTCATAAAGCGTTAACTCATGAGACAATTAATTAAATATTTACCAATTGTTGTGAGGCTCCTGGTAGGAGTTTAATTATGCTTTTGGCTTATAATGTAAACAAGAAGTTTATTTAAAATGAAAACAGGCGTAATGTTATGTTATGTTAGCCATGACTACCAGATCAGCAGATGGAAGTAGACCGGTAAGAAAACGGAAAGTAAAGTTATCGAATTATTCTTCTATACATATTAAAGTAACACCAGGTTCCCAAAATCTCGTCAATAATAACATAAATAAGTCATACCAATTCTATGTCTGCAAAAACAAATAAACGATGGTAATTAAAATAAAATTTTTCCTCAAAATAAACAAAATACTAGCATAATATTAGGTGTATTTTAGCATGTTTTTATTTATCTATGTATATCAGTGCAAGTCTTTGAAAACTTCAACAATTTCAAACACTTGAAAACCAAATTCTTATTTAAAATGTCCACACTACTCAATAAACTGACGATCCATGCATTTGAATATGAACGAAAAACGGGTGACAGAGAAAGAAAACAAATGCTTAAAGTGGAAAATAAGTTCAAAGCGAGTCCCGTATGCTTGGGCGAGAAAAGCCAGTGGAATGGAAACAGTTTCCACAAGAGCGGCTGGAGGGAGCCCGAGAAGTTACCAGGGGTTCTCATTCATAACACGGGCGAAGTTAAAGGAATATTATTTTTATTTATAGGTTGAGGGTAAATGCGAACGGCCGTTCGTTGCTGGTTGTTAATAAAAATATGTTATACTTTTTAGGTGACTTTAAAAAAGTTTGACGCTCTCTGTAAGTCCAACGGTTTTTTGTGAATTTAATTCTTTAAGGCTCGTGCAGATAGGCGCGACGCGATTCTGGTAGAACAATTTCCACAAAGTTTTCATAGAAATTGTTCGCGTCACGCTGTTGTGTCGTGCCCCTCTGCGGTTTGGGTTTTATATTTTATATTGATTAAAATGTGTGATTGTATTTCTGTACGTATTGGTGCAATATACGTTATGGGTATGTACGGGAGTGGTCAATAGTGTCAATCCCATGAATCAGGTCGAATGACAGCTCAGACAGCATCTGTCTGGCATTAATGCTGAAATGCACCTTTTTGGCGCAGCCGTGAGGCACACATTATTGTTGTCTGAAACATTATTTTGTTAATATTGTATTTTGCGTTTCACGAGCTGTGTCCAAATACATTTATTTTTCTTTCTTTCTTTCTCACTTCAAGCTCACATCTCCTAACTTTTCACGCTGAGATTTTTATAGAATAGACCGGCTGGACCAATTTACAAGATTTTTCTTTGAATGATAGAGGAAGCCGTAAGTTGTTCTGACAAAATAATTATAATATTTTTTCGCTCCAACATTAAAGTTGAGAATAAAGTGGTTCTAAGCAAAAGGGTTTGTTTTTTGAAGTAAAAACTACTTTAGGCGCGTTTGGCATTTTTTGAGATGGGAAAAAGCCATTGAATTCGCGCCACTGTTACCGTAACCGACACCGCTTCGGACGTGTTCGGCTGTCCTCGGGATGTACTCGGTTTTAATGTATATCCGATATGTCAGTGAGTGATGGCAAAGTATTCTGTTTGTGTTTTGTTTGCACTTCTCTCGGCACTCCCGGAGTGCCACTGTTTTTATTTTTTGCTAATTAATGGAGGCGAACATGTTAATAGCCGATGGCAATACACTTATTTGTTAGAAAACCATAGACCGTGGTCTGGGCGCGGGGGAGTGCAGGGATCGCTTACCTTTGTGAAAAAAAAAATAAAGAACTTTTTTATATTATTGTGGTCTGAAAGATAAATAATTTGTGAGCCTCATCAGTATACTTTAGTTCAGTTGTTTTTTACCCATCTTCATCTGTTAAAAGTCGCCATTTTCTCTTGAAAGAATCTTTAATATTTTATTTAACGTTGCAGTGCCGCATTGGTGAAGTAACATATTGCGTTTGTCTAGGGAACTATGAACATTATTTATTTAGTTCCGTAGGAGTCTAAGCTTCCTAGCTCACACCTGCTATCAGCTGGTGTGAGCTGGGAAGCTTAGACTCTGATGCAGAGAGTTTAGCTTAATTGAATTCTCCTGTTTCTGTGCGCTGAAGTACCCACCTGACTAAAACAAGTGACTGTTTCGAAGCTATATGAAAAACCACATTTCATCACGTCTGTTTTTCTCATAGACAGAGGAGCTTTGTACAGACGCCAGCACATCAACGTACCCATAACTGTAAAATGTTCCTAATCAACCTTGAACCTAATGCTTTAGCGATAAAGTTGAAAATCTATTAAATAAATTTTACAGATTGTAGTAGCTTGATGTGCTGGCGTTTGTACATATCAACCTCTTTGCTTTTGCGATTGCTCGATGGGAATGCCATGTTCCAAACTTTGACTAGGCCTTTGTCTGAAGGGACTAACCCTCCTCTTTTAAAAATAATTAATTAAGAATGAGACGGAGACAAAACAAAATCTTAAAAGAATCTATATGATATAATAATAATTAATTAACGTTTTTATTACAATAGTAAAATCTTGAAAAACTCCAATTCAGCAGGATATCTCGAAATTCAGAGTCACCCAGTGTTAGAAATGAATAATGCATGCAAAATCTGAATCAAAATTTTATGTGGAATTGTCGATAAGCTATCGAGATTCCACAGTAGCGTGAGGTTATAATTCACCAATAGGCTTACAAATTGTGTTTGGCAAACGGACTGGCCTCGGATATCACTGGCATCTTGGGGTCGATATCGCCCCAAGCAACGTTTATAGGTGCGGTGGTAGAACAAAACTGCGTTCACAATTTTGTTTCCACACCTGTAAACAAATATGAATAACTTTACTACCTACTTCATACAGGACAGTTTGCGGTACAACATCGAATTTTTTTATGACATTATCAATAGCTCTAGTCATTCTAAAATCAACTTTAATTACACTGAGTTAAAGTTGATATTTATTTAAGTGGAAATAACATCAATAATTGGGAAGAAGGAACTGAATAGACGGTACGTCATAAAAAAAACTATATTTTTGCCATTGACACGCTAAGAAGAAGAAGTGGTTACGTTTTGTATTTACAAGACCTTTGCGGTTAATCAATTCGTCTTTTAGTCCTCGAACAAGATGCGATAGCCGTTTTATGTATAATTAGGGAGCTTGACATCAAATTGTCCGTATAGTTCAAATCAGAACTATCATTCTATAATAGTCTTATGAAATGGCTGTAACGCGGCAATTTGACTAAGTGTGTCAATCAGAAGGCCAATAATTGTCGTAATTTAAAACGTTGAAAATCTAGTCGCAGTCTCATGTCAGCGACAAACAAATGTCAAAAACTTGTCAAAATGCCGGGAAAAATCATGGGTATTTTTGACATATTGAGACTGAGATCAGAATGTGAACGTTTTTAAAATTACGAGAATTGCCCCTCTGCTAATCAACAAATTTCTCAAAGTAAGAAAGTAAGTGTCTGGTTGAATACTAGCAAATAAAAATTTTCCACTCATTATTTTAAAGAACTATGTAAGTAAGTACATTAGGCAGTAGTCATTGTTGAAGAAAGTTTTCTTTCTAGAGAAAAGTAATATTATACCAAGAAAATATTTTGTTCTCTTATTTTGTCAAGAAACAATAATTCTCAAACTCGATATAAGTACCGATAAGTTTTGGCCTAACGTACAAGAGTCTACTTAGTCTGCTAACTTTTCTGATGCGCCAAATGGTTTTATTCGGATAATATCGTACTGTTATTAGCATTGCTAACGCTGGTTCCCGTATATTTGTTGTGTGGATATTTTTTCGGTTCCCATTACCGATTAAATTATTTATTACGGTACCGCTGTAATGACGATATATTAAGGAAGGCTTTCGAAGAACCATGTAGTTATCATCATATTTGTAAGTAATAACTTTTAAAACTCATTAGGTAGATAACAGTTGATAAAAAAAACAAAATCAAAATCGGTTCATCCGTTTGGGAGCTACGATGCCACAGACAGACACACACACAGACACGTCAAACTTATAACACCCCGTCGTTTTTGCGTCGGGGGTTAAAAAATGAGCAAAAACATTTTGCTAGGCCATCACTAGTGTAGACATCCTGTTTTTTCTTGCATTATGATTTTAGAAATAAGTTCCCAACTCCAGCCGACGTATTCTGTAAAAACGTAGATGAACGTCATTTTTCGATGTATTCTGTAAAAATATCACTGTAAAAACTTAGGTGAGGCGAGCTTAAATAACGTTTCGATGTATTCTGTAAAGATATCACCGTAAAAACTTAGGTGTGGTGAGCTTAAATGACGTTCCGATGTATTCTGTAAAAATATCACCATGAGAACTTATTTAAAGTAGTACCTTGAAATGAGCTGTCAATAGAGCCAATCAGCATTCGGTAGAAATACAGCTCACTTCACGGTCATGGTTCACGGTGAGTTTTTGCAGAATAGACTGGGACGAGACTAAAAGCGGTTTCGCACTACATCCGATCCGAATCCGCGAAATGCCGGTCCGAAGTGACCATAGTCCTATTTGTATGAGGGGTTGCGCACTAGATCCGACCTCTACCCGTCCGAATTTAGAACATTCCCAATTCGGATTGAAGTCGGATCTTTAATTCGGATTCGGATCAGATGTAGTGCGAAACAGCTCTATCTCATTCAAACAAGTCGAAAAACAACAATAATAAAATAAATAATTCCATACCCAAACACGCGAGTAAATCTGTTCAATTCATACTATAAATAAATATGATATCAGTACCAAAGAATAATAGAACACAACTGAAGCCTCAATGTATTATTTTTAGTCAGTATTTTTGTTCGGCAATACACTCAAATCGGTGAAACGTTTAGGTGCCACACATGTACTACCTATAAAATGTAGCTTCAGGCTGTATTTGCTCGACCGTTCAACCTTTTGGATGTACAGACGCCAGCACATCAACCTACACCTAACTGTCAAATTTTCCCAATCAACATTGAACCTTATGCTTTAGCGATAAAGTTGAAAATCTATTACAGAAATCTGACAGATTGTAGTAGGTTGATGTGCTGGCGTCTGTACATTATCTGGAGTATTGGAGCTCGAGTAACAGATTGGTATTTGGTTGAGATTGAATAAAGAAGTTAAGACTATTTTTTCTTTGTTTGTTTATTTGTGCCCTAAGCAGGTGTTGCCCGCGACTTCGTCTGCATGTATTTCATCATGATGAAAAGTAACCTGTCTATTTCGCGCTGATAAAGTGAAAATGTTAACATGGACTTGCGGATGACTGTACTGCTGTGTCTACAGTCATTGTTTTCCTTTGGTGATTTGTGGGTGCAAGACACGACAGTGGATCATTTGATATTGCTGAATGTCGCTCAATCTATGGGGTGAATAGACTGCGATGGTAAAAAACTAAACTGAGTGTTATTGGTTCCAGGCTACCTGTCTGTCAAATTTCATAAAAGATCCGTTAAGGCGAGAAAATGTAAAAAAAAAGAAAATAATTAAGTTTATTTGACATATGTCATAAATACACACAATATGAAAATCAAAGAATACATTTTAATTAGAAAAATGTATATATTGTTCAGTCGCTAGCACATCAAGCTACCCGAAACTGTCAAACTTTCCCAATCAACTTTGAACCTTATACTTTAGCGATAAAGTTGAAAATCTATTAAAGAAATTTGACAGATTATAGTACCTTGATGTGCTGGCGTCTGTACCTCACGGCTGCGCTAAAAAGTTCAGTAAAATGCCGGACAACTAGTGCCTGACGCTGGAAACAGACAATCACAGTTAACTCAGATTCACATGGGCGTATTTTTAACGCGGCGATTTTTTTTTCGCGCACTGTATATTCAACTCTCGATATTGTCAAAAAACTACACTGTTCGATTTTCAACTCTCGGCGCTAACGCAGAGCGTTGAAAATGGCAATAATGGCCTATGGCATTAAGTCCGCCTCTGTACATTTCTGTGCTTGAAGTATTAAATAAATAAAATCCAATGCGCGAAAATAAATCGCCGCGTTAAAAATACGCCCATACGATCCTTTTTTTGAAGTGAAAACTTCTTTAGCGGCGTTGTACACTTTTTTTGTAATGGGTAAAAAATGTTAAACTCGCGTCAGGACACGTGACCTGATCGAAAATTCGTAAGACGGATGGAGAGTAGACAGCCGGCGCGGCGTAGGAGTATCCCCCTCTCTTTCTACGGCGCGGCGAAAATGTATAACCGACACCGCTTCGGATGTGTTCGACCGTCCTCGAGATGTACTCGGTTTTAATGTATATCCGATATGTCAGTGAATGATGACAAAGTATTCTGTTTGTGTTTTGTTTTCACTTTTCTCGGCACTCCCGGAGTGCCACTGTTTTTTTTTTATGGATGGGAAAGCATCTAATGACTCCTCCCGCTCTGGGTGGAGCGGAAGGGTGTGTCAGACTCTTACTGACTAAAACCCATCCGTGTTCCTTCCTTAGCCCTTTATGTTCCGGGCAGCGGTAACCCTTTCGGACAATCCCGCTACCCCCCATACGATCCTGGACTTACATTCACATTTATGATATTAAGTATAGCTATGGAAGAATGAATACAAAAAGCAGCTGGTAGTGTGTAAGCGGTTATTTTTCATCGTACAATAGTTCTGGGTAGGTATACAAGGTAACACACCTTATAACCTTATAATACCCTTCGGGGATCGAATGTACGGGCGGGCAAGACGTTAGTTCTAAAGTAGGTACTTTTATCCTTCGTTTTATATGTGTTTTGATACCTAATATTATTTTTTATAAACAAATCGTGCAGTTTGATTCGTTTAGTTCAACATCTTTAAAAGTTATATCAGTATAGATAAATGGTCTAGTAATGGACGTCTTTCATAATACATTATAATTATTATTTTTTTATTATTTGATAGACAGATAGATAAACCATTTATTCAGTGGACACAAAAGACATAGCACAACACACAAAAGTACAATTTTAAGATAACAAATAAAAACAGGTGCCAGCATACAAAAAATAAAAATGAAGAGATTAAGCGACCGGTTAGCAGACGACAACCTCATAGGTTGAACTGCGAGATGCCATTCAAAAAAAAATTACATACTTTAAATGGTGTACAGTGGCGTTCATAAGTAGATTATCAAAAAAAAATTAACGCTTACTGTGCCATCCACCACCACCATTTAAAGTACGTACCTAAATTTTTTTCGTAATTTTTTTGTTTATTAAAAAACCGGTGGATGTTCTCGAATAAAATTTTATTTTATTAATAGAAAACAAACACCTCATTTATCAAATTAAATTTCAGTCGACAACATCCATCGGTTTCTTACTAAACTTCAACTATATCCGACGATCCTGCATACCTATCTCTTTTGTTGACTGTACTATAGACACCTACAGTCTGTCTAATACGTCGGGAAATACAGGCGTTATGTTACTTATTATAAGTAAACCTAGCAGCAAGATGTTCTCAAAACAGTATACGTTAATGCAGCTTGGCAGTAAAAATGGTACACCTACCCATATAACCCAATAACATAAGATTCCCACATGTAATTTTTCACAAGGAGCTCGACTCTGTTATAATATTATAATAAAACCTTTATTTTTCGTGACCTACTTCAAAAACATGAGACATTTTCGTGATTTGAAACTAAAACAAAAAATTCTAATATTCTTTCTTTAGAAAGCGGGCACTATTTCTTTTATCAGCGATAGTTTGCTCGGGAAAACTTATCGTAGTACAATTGTTCGGGTCCGTAAAGTGAAAAATTCGCATGGATGCTCGGAATATTTATTACACTGAGAGTATGTGCTATACGTAGAGAGCGTGCGGATTGGCACAAGAAAGGAGGTATGCCCAGCAAGTGGGTGAAGTCGGGCGGTGGATGCTGATGAAGATCTGCTATCCTGCGTTCGCAATTTATTTGCCAAAAGTGTATACAACAGCTTACGCTACAACTTCAAACATTTTTATAACTTTTTCGATAGTGCTAGTCACTCTGAAATCAACTTAATTGTCATTGAAATAAAGTTGATATTTGTTTGACTTGAAATAGGGTCGGGGTGTGCAGCATTGCGCACGTTTACTATATGTCAGTTGTCACAGCATCATGCTGAAATACCTTTTGGCCTCGTACAGGAGTTTCTGTTTTTATTTTAATTTTTCTAAATATATTTCATATTTCTATGGTTCAGTTTGTGTGATATTCCTGTGCGAGTCCTAATAATTTTTTTTTTCTTTTTTTTTTATACATATAAAAAAATAAATCCTAGGTAAGGTTTTTAAGATGAGAGTTTAAGGCTAAAATAAAAATACATAAATATCTCAATTACTTAATCTTTATTTTGCTGGTTTCGTTCAAAAATACACCCGAACTTTCTCCCAAAAAAGACAACATACGTACATGTAGGACATACAGGCTGATTGCATAATGAACGTAGTGTACAAGCAGAAAAAAGAGTACATAAAAGACATGTTATGTACCAAAGTAATTTACTTAAATGGGAGTGTCCATGGAGTTTCTTGCCCGTTCTTCTCCATAGGTACCTACGCTTTGGAATGGGCAACTAGCTTCATTTTATTTTTGACTGAACGACTTCTTGACAATTCAAAAGTGCCTGTAAATGGTTTAATTGAAATAAATGCTTTGAGTTTGAGTTTGGGACAAGTCGTGCAAAATCGTCAAGCATATAATAATTAACATACTTTGCTTACCTTCTCCGATATTTTACGCATGGTAAGGCATTGCAAATAAGAACAAAACATTTCGTTTTCGTTTTGAACGTCAAAATACAGACACATTTTTACACTACGAAAAATGTTATGCAGATATTCGGCCAGCAACATTCATAAGAAGCTTCACTCCCTAAGGAGGTTGAAACGTCAGGTACTGCTTTAAACAACATACAAATATTTTGTGGATTAGTGCGACTCGATTGGTGGAGAGACCGAGACACTTTGTGCGCTTAGGGAAATCATATTTATGTCGCTTAGTGACAAAAAAACGAGAATTAACACGGATAACTATTATTTTGACTACCACAAAATTCGAGAAGGCAACTGCAACTTTTCAATGGTTTTGTTCAGAATGCCTGATTAGTTTTAAGGTAATCCGAAGTGATGTGTGCGAGAGGGTTACTTTCGCAAAATTAAAAGCGTTTTATACCTACTATGCAGACGCAGCCTATACATATGCTGTAGTCTGTACCTACCTTTTCAATGCATAATTATGAGATGTTAAGGAGTAACCCAACATTAACGACATTTAAATTAAAATAAATAAATAGCTATAGAACAAAAGCGATAAATTTCGACTTCATACAGATTTCCAAAACTCCTAAAGAACTGTACTCAAATTCTTTCCGACCTATATTTGACGTTCAAACTGTATGTAAGTAGTACCTACTCGAGTATCTATCCGTGCGTCGGATTCCGCGCATGTTTGGTACCGAAAGAATGTGCGAATGCTTTTCAAAGTCATTGCGTTCATGCACGGTCGGCTATCTCCGCCAGCGTTCGTGTCTGGCTTTATAAAGTTATTGCAGTTCGCATTGCAATGTGAACATTTCCGTTTTCTGTCAAGTGTTATCGATTCATTTGTTTTCCATTTCCTACGAAATAAATAAAGGGGTTTTCAATAGGGACCGGCGGGGTAATTGCCTAACACACTTACAGTAGGAATGGCTTTCATTTTGACAGTTCATTAACATTCATTGCGTTATTTAAGTTGTTAAGCAGACAAATTTCTCAAACATATGAAGCAATGGATTAGCAATATCCTTCAAAATGATTCAGATTCTGATTGATAGTGTGTTATGCAATTAGGATGCTGGTTATTGAATTAAATAAAAACACAATGATTGTTTACAATTAAATTATATTTTCTTTTTAAAGGCTTAATTTTTGGCTTTTTGTATGGAATACCATATTATTAATGACCACTCGGCTTCGTATGGTAGCGTGAAAACGATAGGTCCAATTTTCCATCACTTTTTGACATAATGACACCTCTATCTCATTGATGACGCGTGTGATGTTACTCTTTAGATCTTCGACAGTACCTACTTGGCTCGCATACACCAGTGATTTCACATAAACCCATAAAAAATAATCAATTGGACGTTAAATCACACGATCTTGGAGGCCAATTGTCCTGTATGAGTTATCGGCATAAGTTTCTGATATCGAACGAAACGGTTGACCAATTGAACTGCCGGTTTGATAATACACTTTAATAATTTTAGCGCACTGTTCAACTGTGTAGCGACTCATCTTGATAAATGTCGAACGTTTAATGACTCAGCTGTCAAAAATGCGCGCCAATAGACAATCTAATATGGCCGCCATCGGCTGTCAAAGATACCTTGTCCCTATTGAAAAACCCTTTACATTATACGCGCGACATTTGACGCGACTACACTAGCTCGCTGTTCATTGTTTGCTCCGGACTGGCTGCGGCGGTCGCTCGCCTGTGGCTCGCAGTGCCTGCTCGCGGCGGCACCAGTGCGTAACCATACTGCTCGCTTTGCCCCCACAACCCAGGCGATCAAACTGCTGAACGCCCTGATTGCTCAGGAGCCGGAAGTTGATATATTTATGTATAGCAGTAAATCTAAGTTTAATGTTTGTATGAAGTTTTTTAGTTAAATGTTATGTGTTGGCTTGCTGCGCGCTTTGGTGTTTACTGTAAGTGCAGCATGCAATTGTTATAAAAATAAATAAATACGGTTGTAGGAATATATCGATCTTAAAGATAAATTCTTAATTGTTTTGATAATTACCAAATTATTATACATTATGGCGATTAGGTTATTACATTAATTGAAAACTCTTATTCTAAACATACATAATTAATAATAATTAACATTCTAGCCGTGGTAACCCTTTTTTTTTCGTTTGAGTATTGAACTTAATTAATACCTATTAAACTTAATTTGTGATTATTAATGCCATAAAATTTATCTTGAATTGGAGATTTCGAAACCATCGCCCGCACGGGTCTAGTGCCTTATTATTAAGGGTGGTTTATATCGTGCCAATTATTAAACCATTTATTTTGTTTGAAAAATTAGTTTTCTATTTTTAGTAAAATTGTTTGTTTTATTACTTTAACAGACTGATAACAACTTGTAATACCGCTGTACTGTTTAATGTGATAACCTAATCGCCAGTCTTTATGGGCGTCATATCAGTCAACTGAAAATACATTAAAAACTCAACAACAAACAAAGGAATCCCAAGTAACATCAAGCCTAAGCATTAATGAAAAACATTTAAGTACTAACGAACATAGTCTTAACCTTAATGAACGTTTGAAGTATGCGATTAAAGGTTAAAAGGTGATTTTCAGAACCCAAATTGCTTGTAGAAAATAACATCTCCAAAACATTTGGCTTAATTACGTACATTAGGAGAAAATTTTATCATTATAGTGGCTATCTCTTAGACTAAGATTTGAAGGTGGCATCGGAGTTCTGTACTCCTAATCTATATTTTAGATGTTGTACCCGAGTGTTAATATGACACTTTAGATAGGGATACACAGGCAAATTTTGTGGGATGTAGCCTCACCGATCATTGTGCCCGATAGTCGTAAAAGCCAATGACATAGCGAAGAGCCTCGTCCTACACCTGCACCCTAATTGCGTAACACACTAAGTATCAATCGGAATCTGAATCATTTTGAAGCAAATTGCTAATCTATTGCTTCATAAGTTCGAAAAATTTGTCTGCTCAACACGTAAATAACGCAATGGATGTTGTTGAACTGTCAAAATGAAACAGATTCCGATTGATAATGTGTTACGCAATTGCCCCGCTGAGGAGGCTCTCGTTAGGGCTTGGTTAGGAAAGTCGCGGTGCTCCTGGACACGGCTCGTATTGGGTGCCATTTTCCGATATAAGTGTAAATTATTAGTTAAGAAAACGAATAAACGCTGATATAGGACTAGCTTCTGCCCGCGACTTCGTCGACGTGGAATTTTTTGTTCCCCGACCCACCCCGTCGCATCGCATCCATGTCCGCGATATTACTTCGTTTTCGCTTAGCGTTCTTTCTTACTTTTTTTCTTTTTGCTCGGCTCAAGAATTGGGCTATAAAACACACAAAAAGATTGTTTTTTTAATCTGACTGGCAGTTCCAGATATTATCGCGTTCAAGCAAACAAAAAAACTCTTCAGTTTTATTATTAGTATATACATATAGATGGATGATTTTCATATTACTTACTACATTGAGCCATACGTAATTTTTTGTGATTTGACCTGATTCTTATAATTTGAATAATAGAACAGATAAACGACCCAGTTAATGTGTTCATGTAATGAATATGTAATGTTATTTCTTTATAAGAACTTATGTTGTTTTTCATGGTTGGAAAAACAGGGTATCGCGTGTTTATCTGTAATAAAATACTCTATTTCGGCTCGAGAGAAGGTTGACTGGATAATTGGTGAAGGAGACCGACTTCCTACGGGGTCCATGTTATCCTGAGGGTTGTCATTCGCCATTGTTAAAAAGAAAATCAATATTAAATACAAGTTATTTAATATCAAACGTAAGTTTAAATTAATAACAAAACCGAATTCATTTCTAAATTAATTAATTGAATTACAAACGAAAATCAAATCAGTTAATTACAAATTAATTCTTAATCAAGATTTTAATACATTTTAAAAGAAAACACAAAATAATTTTATAACAACTTCAAATGATTATAAAGTAATAAAATATTATAAAAATAATCATTTGATTCAGGCGTGATCCGTGTCCCAATTAGAGTTGTGGACGGGGGCGCTCGCTAGAATCTGAATGACCGCATCGTTTTTTTTTTATTTTTTATTATTATGAATGGCATCTCGCAGTTCAACCTATGAGGTTCATTGAGTGGTAGAGCGTTGCGTTGCGTTTCGTTTTACGACGCAATAATTTGCTCACGCCGACATCTATCATAAATCATTTTTGGCAAAGGTGAGGTTTAAAAGAAGATGTAGTGAAAAAAATTGAACTGACATTGACTTAGATGTTGAGACGATGAAGGAAAGGCGACTAAAACAGGTATTTACAAGGTATTATTTGTGATTTTCTTCAGAAAGGTAAGAAGGCCTGCGTGTATGACCAGGATGACATGAACGAAAACGAAGCAAAATGAGTAGGTATGTAAGGATCATAACGGGTGGGGTTTTGTAGTTTCTGACTATCGCCATAGAAAGGATGCGTTAGTTTATGTATCTACCTAAGAAAAGCATTTCAAATTAATTTTCATTGAGTTGATCAATCATAAATACCTACAAGCAAAAACAACAAATAAATAAGTTAGTACCTACCGTTCGGGACGTTATAATAATTAGTTGTAAAATGTTACTGTCGAAGAAACTTCTAGAATGAATCCTCTATTTCTATTTTAAATAATTTAAAACATTACGTATACCTAAATATACTCATAAAGACTTATGAAATACATCATCATAATCAGCCTATATTATTCCCACTGCTGGGACACAGGCATCCTCTCTTCGAGAGGGAGTGGACTAAAATCTACCACGCGGGCCTAGTGCGGGTTGTTAGTTGTCACATGTCTTTGAATTTTTGGTTCTAGGACATGCCAGTTTCCACACTATGTTTTCCTTCACCGTTTTGAGAGCAGTGGTGGGTTCGAACCTACGACCTACAACTCGTAAGTCGCGGCCGTTACCACTCGGCCACCGCTGCTCCTGACCTGAAATAAATCATATTTTGCACTAAATGATGATTTATTAAGTATCTTAGAGTGTTCTAAGACACCGTAATTAACCTCTGTATTTCAATGTCTAGTTTAAACTTAATAAAAGCGAATTAGTTAATTGAAGTCATCTGTTTTAGGGTTATAAGACCGCAGTTAGATTTATTGGTAAGGTTCAATAGTAAAACACCTGGTGATGGATTATAGTTAACCGATAATTTATTTAGTTTAAGTTGCCCTTTGATAAGGGTCGAAATACAAATTAACCCCATTATATTTGTCGGCTAGATGCAGATGAATACCACAACTATTTTTCATGGAGTGACTGCCTAACTTACCCCACAAAGTAAGACTGGTTGTTAGACTTATCGGGTTTCTGACGACCCGGAACGACTGTCAAAGATCTACGAATGACAGCCGGGAGCAACGGCTTAACGTGCTTTCCGATACAGAGGCAAGTAGGGATCTTGGTATGTAAAGATGGTTACCTATCCACGGACCAACCGCGGCAAGCGTAGTTTAACCTGATCGATAGACCCGTGCGGCTGTTATTAGGTACTTAGCCACGAGCCCCACTTGATACTAATTTACTTTGTATATAAAACCCACTTAAAAATCATATGATACAGAACCAATCCCACAGAAAAGTATTTATATTATTTTCAAACACGTATAAATCATCACATTTATAAAGCCATATAGATCCCGGCAAATAGGGAATCAGTGAGGCAACAAAATCTATTGGCTTACAAACTCATTTTACAAAGCTGATTTTGAAGACACTCGAGAAGGGAACGATTACTTCTCAAGGCTTCACGTAGATCATAAAGAAAGGAAGATATGCTAAAATGATGCTATGTCGCCTTATCAAGAGCAGAATGAGCATAAAACGAAAATAAAGCGTGAGTGTAATATAAATATATACAAGGTAGCAGGGACATCAAGATGTAAACTGTAACCATGAATTCAGCACATGATTACAGCACACTAATATTATAAAGGCGAAAGTTTGTGAGTGTGTGTGTGAAGGTGTGTTTATATGTTTGTTACTTCTTCACGCTCAAACGGCTGGACCAATTTTGATAAAATTTTGTATGGCGGTAGCTGACACCCTGGATTAACATATAGTCTACTTTCTATCCCGATATTCTCACGGGACCGAAACTTACGCGGGTGAAACCGCGGGACGCACCTAGTTCTAGATATATAAATAAGCAATATTTCGTCACTTATCAAAACAAAATCTACCGTTTAACCTTTTAACCGCTTACTCCGGATTAATCCAACAAATATTTTCGTGTCCATTTCGCCAGGGTCGTATATTTACGACAAAATACCACAGCTCATTTAATCTGCTTTTTTATTTATAGATAATACTTAATTACGGTGTATTATATCAGGTATTTATAGATAATACTTAATTACGGTGTATTATATCAGGTATTTATGTTTCGTTTTTTTTTTTCGGGCACTGTGTGCGCCACAACTGATATGAAGTCGGGCGGTTAAAAGGTTAATAGAAAAGTGCAATCCCAAAACCTATGCGGTCAAACAGTATGGAACAGCAATTTTTTTTTAATAACCTACGTCAATTTTCGCCGCAGGGGGATTCAGAGTCATGTACTGAATCCATGGTAACAGGTTGCACGTCGATGTCACTGCTGCCCTGTATTTTGTTCACCTCTATGTAATCCTTCATGGCAAACAGCATGATGTTATGATACGTGTTACAAAAAAATAAAAATAAGTTGATCTATCGTTTTCAAAACGAACGTTTACCCACGGTTGCGTTTTAATGGTCTTTCACATACAGGGACTGCGCATTTTTCGTGACAAAAAGTAGCCTATGTCATTCTCCAACCCATAAACTATCGCTGTACAAAGAATCATGCCGAAACGTCACTCCATTGCTGCATGAAAGAAGGACAAACCGACAGATACACAGTCGCATTTACAATATTGATGTATACTGAATATTTACTGCGTCATCTGTTCCTAGCATGAGATCCCGAAGGATATATAAAGTCAAGTGAAAAGATCTAGTGCACAGAGATATGACAATATTTCTAAACATAAATATCAAGAACAGGAACTGAAATGGAGAAGAACGACGAGGAATTCTTACCATAGAGCCTAGAGAAGTGGCGCTTTCAAAGCTTTTAGTATTTCTACAACGACTAACAACAGCACCATAATTATGTAACACACACACTTTCAATCAAAAGCCCAGAATTTTGGAGGATATTCCTAATCCATGTTATGAAAACATTTTGTTATTATTTCCTTAAACTCCCTCCACCCCTCATCACATCCATCATATTTCTACAATCAGTGTTCCCAAATTACTTATATTTACACAGCGTTACACCCAAAGAACAAAGGATGGAGTATACCTGACAATAATAATGGCCTGGGATCGTATGATATAGCACTTTGGATGATCAAACGTGATAAGTAAAGGGGAAGAAAATTGGTGTTAAGTCAAGTATGAGGGGAAAAGATGGCGCTTTTAATGGAAGGAAAATTGGTATATGACCAAGTTTGACATGTAGGCTCTTTGGCTATATTTCAAAAACTTTTATGCAGGATCAAACTTAATTTATTGGTGAATCGTCTTAGATGTGAGCGATATCGATATCAAATCATGATAACACAAAAAATATATTTTCTCAAACATGCTTGGAAATTTGAGCATTATTTTGACAACCTTCTTCGAGATAAATCGAAATTTCTGTACTGGCCAAATAATGCGAGCTGCGGCCGGCAAAAGTTATATGAAAACTCATATCTGTCGTGTAATTTAAAAATAGAACAATCTTTTACTCCAAAACTTGGCAACCAAGGAGGTAACTTATCAAAGGTTTTATTTAAATTTCGAACTGGCTTGCAAATAGAAAGCTGTTAATTGAAAAAAAAAACCAATGAACACTTTAAGGCGGGAAAAATTACTGTTGTTAGTCATTGGTTTTGAAAAATACAATTATATTTGACAAAAGAGTTCTACCTAGGTACTACTTACTTAGTTTTAATTTCCGCGCATTATTTGAGAAAAGTACTATACAAGCCTTGGCCACAACTAGGCATTGATGGACTTATGTATGTGTGCCTCGGTATCACCTCGGCCCACATTTACACGTTCGTCCATCAATGCCTCTTTTTCTGGCTGCTGCAGTAATTTACTAATATGTGAAATTAATTGTAAAGCAAATTGCCTTTCAGCTTAAATTGTCCGTACCTATACTCAAATTACAACTGTCAATTTTTGACAACTGTCAAAGAATGACAGTTGTAATTTAAGTATCCATACAACAACCATTCCATACAACAGTATGGAATGGCTAGAATACGGCAAATTGACGTAGAATATCAATTTGCTCAACATTTAATTTCCCTGGCTGTACCTAATTACCTTAAGTATTGATTAGCTTCTGTTAAAAGTCAACATAATTTTTCAAGGTCTGTTATAGTAGAATATCGAAGCAGTTAGAGAACCCGACATTATGGTGAACATAAAATACACATGAATGAAATATCATCTTTGTCTTATGTTAGCCATGTTCTGGTCGGTATCAAGACCTGCAATTCTATTTCCGCAGAAGAACAAAGCTTTTCTGTAACGAGCAAAATACACAAGTTATCATTTTGTATCTCTGGCAACGACAGTACAGCAAGAATAAGCGGCTTACGTTTCTAAAGAAAACGTACAATCCTAGCTAACGTAATTGCTTTTGAGCCAATACATAAAAATGGATACAATAATTTCGAAGCGTTTTAAGAAGTTGTAGCAATTCATTCGCATTGTAATAGGTAGGTAGTTGTTCGCAAATCTTGAGTATCTGCAAGGAATCTATACAATAAAGGGTTTTAAGAAGAACCTGATACCATCACAACCATGCTTTAACATACAGCACATGATATACCAACATAAAGAGTTTTTTTTTTTTGCTAGCTTGCATATTTTCTCGCTTTTGGTCAAATAGCTATTCTGTCTCATTCCTAACCTCTCCTTGTTTTGTGATTTCTAGCCAGGTCTGTCTCGCGCACTTAGGAGAGCATACCTAGGCCATGTAAAATTCTGGAACATCAAGAATTCATCTTGCGGCTACAGTGTAACTTTCCAGCAGTCTCTTCATTCTTCAACATTTAGTAGCCATCCAATTTCTTTCCACTTCACCTAAATTGCATAAAATCAGCTCACCTTCGATGCAACGCAATTTCGAGCATAAATAATGAAGGGAACGAAGTTAGCGCCAGTGACATGAACACGGTGAGAGGAGTAATCCTATTATCGGGGGTTCATAAAGTCGGACAAAATGGCGGAGATTTTGCGCGAAAAATGACAACTGACAACCGGGGATCCTGTTAGATATTACAGAATTTGATTGGACAAGGCTAGCTAGTAGTCAGGAAAATTGTTTTACCATTAAAGATTTTGTTCGACTTAGAGCTGATTTTTCAATAGTCAGATAACTTATATCTGAAGAATAAATATGACAGTTTGACATAATTTCTATACAAAAGCTGTCAAACCGCAATATTTAAACCACAGATAAAAATTATCTGACTGTTGAAAAATCAAGCCTTATAAAACAAATGGCGAAGCTTGGACATGTTTAGTATTACACTCCTTAATTTATTGTTTTAGACATCAAACAATAGTTAGTACATCACAGCTTTTCTTAATCATACAGAAAAGCTAGTGGCACTCTTAAAATATTTCCATTTAATTTCCCAAATTTCATGGCGAAAAAAAAATCAGCTGTTCCCTACATTTTGACGAGTTATACGAACATAAATGTAGGGAACAGCTGATTTTTTTTCGCGATTTCAGGTTTGGTCCCATAGTAAAAGTTGTTCATAATAATGAGTACAATGATCTCTTAAGAGGTTGTTGGTGTTTTTCCAATAACCCTGTATACGAGTAGCTGAGCTATTGACAGTACCTACAGCTAACCTAAAGTCGCTACCTCTCAATACCGAGATACACAGAGCAGTGACGTGGTGGCCCAATGGTAAGAGCGCGACTCACAAGTTGTAGGTCGTAGGTTCGAATCCAGACCGGCGCTTCACTTTGTGTCAATTATATTTCATAGAACCAAGAATTCGTAGACATGTGACATCTACAAAGCCACAATGAGCCCGCGTGGTGAATTAGGGCAAACTCCCTTTCACCAAGAAGATGCCTGTGTCCCAGCAGTGGGCACATTATACCAAGAACATTATGTTACCAAGATACAATTTCACATTTTCCTACAACAGAAAACAGACCATTTAAGTTCTTTAAAAGTTAATTTCCGGGTTAATCAAGAACTGAAAGTTAAACATGGACTTGCTAACTTACCGCGCTTAGTCTTAAAGGTCAATCAAAGTAACTCCTTTATAACCTCACTTAAAACTTACGAGTAACTTTCCTTGTATAAACGAAGCTATGTCCTCATAATTTAATTGAAACGAAGTAACCAAAATATTGTGCTTATTTTAATGCCATTGTCATACTTTGACTGTCCAACAACGCGACTTAAGAGCTCTGCTAACAATTGTTTAAATAGTTATTAAATAGCAGTAAGTACTCTTAGGTAAATTATTTTTTTATTAAATGTTAAAACACAGGTTAAAAACATTACTCTCATTATGGGCTTCGCCGTGGTCGAGTAAAAATACTTCTACGAACATGCTAGGTAAAATGATATTAATTTCTAAATATTGGGTCAAAAAAACACTTTAATACGTCAAAAATTTACTTAACCCTTCGTATGCCGGAACGTAGATCCACGTGAGACACAATGGCTTTTTAATTGTTTCAGTAATTACGGCATTCAACAGGTTAAGTTTTAAAAAATAGATAAGCGCAGTATTTTCTCAAACAAACAACAAACAAATACGTATGCATAAAGAAAGAAAGAAAAATAGGTTTATGTCACTCAAACTCAAAAACTGAAAGCATTTATTTCAGTTAAGCCATGTACAGGCACTTTTGAATTGTCAAAATTAAATTGTCGGTCAGTGAAGCTAGTTGCCCATTCCAAAACGTAGATCTCTATGGCGAAGGAGACACATAACCGTTATACATATACAGAGTGTAATTACGAGTAGTTCCGCAAAAGCAATATATTGTTAAAGGTGATAAGCAGTTGACATTAGGCTATTGTAACTTAGATAAATTACAAACTGACCCACTAAAAAGTGAAAAATAAAAAAGATTTTACAAAGAAAAACACCCGACTTCAAAAAAAAAAACACTACAAAGTGAAAAATAACTTTAATTTTAGAAGTCGGTGCCAATAAAAGTTAATAAAATTTATATAGGACCAGCCCGTTATCCATTAAAAAAAGAATTTTGCAAATCGGCTTATAAATAACGGAGTTCTAAGGTAACAAACATAAAAAAATAAGAAAACATTCAACCGAATTGAGAACCTCCTCCTTTTTTTGAAGACGGTTAAAAAGAACCAACACATAGCTGTTATCTGCGCATTTTGTACATGAAACTAAGTACCTAACATTGAAAAAAAAAATTGCTGTGAAACATCTTCTACTTTTGGTGTAAAATATCACTGTTTACGACAGCGCGCACTGTAACGCAGGTGTTAGAAAATGGGATAGCATCTAATTATAAAAAAGTATATAATTATGTATATATATATTACCCAAATATAAAGCTTTGAATATCAGAATGGCTACTAGTTATTTAATATGTGTAAAAATAACTATGAAAATGGTATGTAGGGAAAGGATTTTATGAAATAAAGCACAGAAAGACAAGCTAGACATTTATTTCAATTTAGGCTTGTCAGTAATTAATCAGAAAGCTAGTTGTCCGTTCCAACTCTAGGTCATCATGGAGAAGAAGGACAAGAAACTCCATGGAAACAGTGTTGAAGTATTCTATCAACAAATTTCTTATTATTGCCATAAATTATCGTTATTTTAAAAACAATTCTATCTCTTGGACAATGGTCAAAGAGAACTCAGAATAATAGCAACATAATAACAATAGCTAGGAATATTCCAGTATACACTTTAAAACATTGGCAATAATGGCCACATTATAACATATACAGAACACCATACTTATAGTTATCAGCAATAATCAAGATAATAATATCAATTCACTTACATGACATCTGGTCGATCTATTCCACATAATTACGTCACAAGTACTAATCAACTGACTGTAGGCTGGAGCTCCGTTCTAGTCGATGTCTCGAACAAGAATGGTCTCTGGTCTCTGCTACTCGGAGCTCCCCCTTTTATAGTCGTGACAAACAACTTTGACGTTTCTATCTACCGTCATCCAAAACATCAACGACATAAAAGGTGGATTTCCGTTTGGAATATTTTCTATGTTTTACTACATTATTCCTTAATATTTTAACTAGTCTACTTTTACAGACATACTGAAATAATGATGGAATAATTGAATAATGTAAATTAGGTATTAAATACTTGTTACAAGTTTTAGGTTATGCAAAACATTACTATTTCATCAAGTTTTAACAGTAAAAGGAATACTTATGATAACAATAACAATACCTATAACTACGATAATCTATTACAGGCAAAACTTTGTACTTATGGGGCATGTGAAGGTACAGGAGTTGTGGGGTAAAGTTACGTTATAACATTTAAAACTTGTTTTTGTGAGAAACAGTAAAAAAGCAGGAACATGTGGGAGAAATATTTGCTTTTGATTAATTTAAAAATATTAACGTAATTTTTTCGAGTACCTTACGGTTCAAAAAGTTGTTCGGTTGGCTACTCGCCCCCACCCGCTGACAAGCAAGCCAGTATAAAAGAGCGCGCAAGCGGCTCGATCGGGCAGACTTTGTTCGACTGCGAACTCGGCAGGACAATTCTGAACGGTCAGGTATGTTTTACTTTTATAGCTTTTAATAAATATATGTTATGATTGAAATTGAAATGAAATGCTATATTGTTATAATAATGTTATATTGCTACATCATTTCGTTGTGGAAATAATTAGGTACTGTGTTGCTTTATTAATAATTACAAAATTGATATAATTTATGCAATTGTTTTATTCCATCTATTTTTACCCTCACAAACATTTACCTTCAATATCTTCGAAACCAGAAGGTTCCCAGGTATGATCCAGGACAAAACAAATATCATGATGATGGAGGTTATAAGAAACTCATATTCGTTTCATCCGTCATGACTACGCCAGCAAATCATACATGCAAACATGGGCGAAAACTGTAACATCTAAATCATGAAGTTATACTTCATGATTCACCTTTATCATCTTCTATTTTCCATTTTATCGAACCATCTGAGAGCCGTTCACCTGGGCATGCATTACCGTGTCCAATTTGGAAATCTCTAATTAAATAGACTTCGAACCCTTCGGCCGGAGCAAAGACAATCTCCACAGATTTGGGTTCATGGACGGCTCAGATCTCAACTGCTTATGCGGCACCTCCCCACTGATCTCCAGGGCCATCCTCCACCGCATGCTGTCACTTGTGCACTGGATGATCTTATGACTGTGTCAGTGAGCAGAGTTAGCGCAGTCTTTCGGGCCAAAGATGTTTGAACTTTTTGCCATCGATACGCTAACTAGAAGAAGATTTATCTCGCCACAATTTGATCCCTTTAAATCCTGTCCCATATACATAGTTGATCCTAAAATATTTAGTTCCATTTACACAGGCCTACATATTCATTCGTTCTTTTTCCAGAGTTGTAGGGAAAGGTCAGTCGACCGTAATGTTAGTAAATGGACATCGGTGAGTCTTTTATTTGCACTGTAGTGTACACCTCGCGCGGTGGGTTTCATTGAGTGTATTGTATTTTTGCTGTAACTCAACTTATTATGTGGAAATCTGTTGTCATGGTAGGTTCGTGTAACGCGGAGGAGTGACGAAAATATCATGAGGAAAGTCTTGAGTATGAATTTGGATGGCTATAAGAGTAGAAGAAGACCAAAGAAACGATGAAGTCAACTGAACAATTGTAGGTAACTTAAAAATAAACCTACAAATGTATTACGAGATAAAAATTAGTTCTAGGGGTTCACAATATTTAGCTAAAGTTGTGACTACTAACTAAGCTAACTTTGCTAATACCTATGCTCTTTTTATTGTTTCCTCATCATAATCTGTGACCAGCAAATTAGCTAACAAAGCACAACACAGCGTAGCATAAGATTTTCGCACAACATACAATCATAATTTCAATAATGCGCATGTACGCATTGAGTTTCAGAAAAAGTTTGTATGGTATGTGTTATGTACTCACTTGGCGTCCATAAATACTGCACCTGCAGATGTCGGTCGCTTCAAAAACTGCCCTGTGGGACCCTCACTTGTTATAATAATCAACTGTCAGTCAACTATCAACTGTCAACCATCTGTCTAACACCACAGTATGTAAAACTTCATCTCTTCACACACTGTGCCTCTCATCGCCGCACCGTCGCAGGTTCGCTGGAAAAGTTTCTAATGAAATGAACAGTACCTTTGTGCTGTTCTATCTTCATGTTTTTTTTTTTCTCTAATAAGTGTTTTTCTGTACATAATTAAATAATCACATAACACAGACACCGTAGAGAGAGACGAAATATTATGTCGTCTCTCTCTAAAAGTCAATGTGCCATTTTAACATTCGGGTACCATACAACTTTGTTAAGCTATCTTGAGACAATCTACCTAAGAAACAGGGCTGACCTTAAAAATGAAAGTGGTTCAACAAAAATTCTTTTTTCACACCATTTCTTATAGACTTTGTGAGAAAATTAGCGTCCCCTGGGTCGACTCGACTCTAGTTCAAAGCAATTACAAAGACCGGCTAGATTAAAGAAATCTTCAGAGAGGACGATGCAAAGACTTTTGCATTTCTTTTTTTATTAGGTAAAGCTTATCTACCTACGGAGGATCAGTTTATATTCTGCCTTTAAGTAGGCTTATACTAATAACAATAATCAAACTTGTTTGAAATTACGATAACCACTATTACCCAGGGGTATCGTGTTACCAAGTACCTGGGTCGTGGAGGTCAGATAGGCAGTCGCTCCATGTAAAATACTGGTATTCAGCTGCATGCGGTTAGACTGGAAGCCGACCCCAACTTAGTTGGGAAAGGGTAAGGCACATGATGATAAACTTGCTTGATATAAACTAATAAATTTTCCGTGTGTAAATTCTTGTAGTTGAATCTGCGAATTTTTTGCATTCACCAATACCTAACTTACAGATAGTTTTAACCGTTAATAGGCAGTCATACATTATAAGGTTGGAAGGAGCACTAAGTATGTATACTTAGTCTTCATCGGACTATGAGATTGACGGAAGAGAGAGTGCACCCGTCTCTGCGCACACACCTTGTGCGCTATAATATCTCCCGCGACGACGGCTAGTCTTCGATGAGATTTTCCGCCATGGCCGAAATACGGTCTGGAGGACTATTAAAAATAAATAAAATAAATGTATGTCACTTGCACAAGCACTACGGGGTGACATTCAACATACAGTGTTTAAACAATTAGGGGTTCATTTATAAACGTTGTCGTAAACGTCAAAAATGTATGGTTAAACAGTCTCTAATAAGAGATTATTGCTTACCTACGCTTATTTAATTTTGAGTTTAGTTAGGTACGTATTACGCACGAAGTTTTACATACAACGTATCTAGTATACACCAGCAAAAAAATCTTAGTATCCCACAGACGAAAACTTCAAAGTGGCAATTAAAGAGTACTCCTAAAAGAGTTGGTCTTAATAATAGACGTACAAACAAAAACGAGGTAACTTTTCGTATCAAGTTGTTGCCTTTTTCTTTAGTTTTAATTAAGCCTAGCTTTATTTCTGAAAGTTAACTGAAAAGTACTTTTTTTAATGAATAACAAACCGTCCGTCTCGCGGAATGACAAAAGTTGTTGTTGCCTTTAAATGAAATTGCATTTTTGTTATCAACTCGTTTCATGCAAAGGGAAATTGAAAAAAGTTTTGTTAGTTGAATTGGGTTTTGTTTTGTATTCAATATTGCTTTAAAATATCGACGTAAAGCTCTTACCTAACTGAAACGAGAGCGGAGGACGGGACTTTTGGCGCAATATAGGAGAGGCCTAGGTATGTCCAGTAGTGGACTGCGATAGGGTGAGTTGATTGTTTGATTGAACTGAAGTAATACCTCGCGGGATGCGGGACAAGATTCGGTCTCGCCAATCGTGTCAAAGTGACTTGTACGGAGGTGTTTATACTGGCGCGAATAGTCGCGTGACTTTCTAATCATTAAAACAATGGACGCGCGAGTTGAGTCCCGTGTTACACACGGGGCTCGCCAGTGTCGCCAAACGCAAAATCAAATGAAAATTGTAATTAAACTATTCGACACCAGACGCCTAATACAAACCATTTAACTTGTGAAGTCAACAGTTCTCAAGTTCCAACATAATTCAAAACTTACTCATAGCTAGTACCTATTAACTCTAATACCAGTTTATAAACCCCAGCCTAACTAATGAACTCCATTCATACAATACGAATTAAATTTAGTTTATAATTTAGTTTCACATTATTCTCCAACCACACTGTTTGTAAACAATTCATTATTAATTACTAACTAATTGGTACCTATAAACCTCCCATTTGATTATTACTCTGTGGTTACAAATACATGATAATAATATGTATTGTAAGTTAATAATTAAGTACAGTTGTAGATACCTACAAGGACCTTTTGGCGCGTGGCCAAAATTGGAACTAACAACGCCATCTTGTTTTTTCAATACAACTTCTCGAAACAATTTCACAAAATAATGTTTTCCTACCACCCTATGTCAATGTCATTCAAGAGCGCCAAAATATCCTTTGTAGCACTGCGTTCTGAACTTCTGACGTCACTTTCCAAATTCGCATTGAAATCTAAATTCAAATATAGGGTTGAAAGGAACATGGACGCGCAACCTGTTACGATGGATTCAGTACATGATTCTGATAAAAATTTTACACTAGAATCATGTGCTGAATTTATGGTGGCAGTTTGCGCGTCGATGTCGGGATGCCACTCTGTATTTAAGACGATGGAAAATCGTAAACCCCTGTGAAATAACGTTGCCACGTCGTCTTAAAGACCAAGGTCAAAATTTATGGGAGACGCAGGTGTCTTTAAAACAACAAAGGGATTATGCCAAAGGTTACAGGGACGTCCCCGACCCTGCTAAGTGATAATGATAAACTGCGATCACAAATAATATGTCTACAGAAATGATTATTACCATTTTGCAAAAATGGGTTCGTTAGTGCGTAAATATTAATAGCCAATATTTTTATTTTATTTACTTATTTATTTAAACCACAACTATAACACCTAATATATATAATAAATTATAATATAGGTTGTGGAGGTCAGATAGCCAGTGGCTCCATGTAAAATACTGGTGTTCAGTTGCATCTGGTTAGACTGGAAGCCGACCTCAACATAGTTGGGAAAAGCCGAGGCAGATTGATTGAAGTAGGCGAATATTATCTCAATAGAATAGGTACGTAATTACAAAGTACACTTCTGCTTAATTGTTCAGCCAATTGAAAACCTGTTTCAATTTGCAGTACTATAGCAATTTCCCACAATTGATAAAAAATTGCAGTTGTGTTTTGAGTATTCGGACAATTTAAGTTGATTATTTAAGCTCAAAGCATTTTTTACAAGCACTTTTGAACCGTCAAGGAGTCTGTCAATCAAAATGATGAAGTTGCCCATTCGAAAGCGTAGTTAAATTTTTATGGAGAAGAAACTCCATAAACACTCTTTTGAATTACAAATTATTGTGACACAGGCAGATGTGTGTGGAAACGCCGAGAGGATGCATTAGGAGGACATTTAATGACCTTATTGGTAATGTTCATTAGAAAGGTCAGGTGCGTAATACTCGCAACTGGCGTGCGTGAATGACCAGAGGGGCAATTCTCGTAATTTTAAGAACGTTCACAATCTGATCTCGGTCTCAATTTATCAAAAAAACCTCGAAAAGTTCTTGACATTTATTTGTCGCAGAGATGAGACTGCGACTAGATTTTGAACGTTTTAAATTACAAGAATTGGCCTTCAGATGTATGAACGTATGCGAGGCAAAAGAAGTATGTAAGGATTGTAGCAGTTCTGTAGCTTCCACCCCCATGGGAAAATGGTGAGTGATTGACATGAGTTCATGTAAAGACAAC
The DNA here is from genome assembly GCA_914767645.1 of Hydraecia micacea. Taxonomy (NCBI): domain Eukaryota; kingdom Metazoa; phylum Arthropoda; class Insecta; order Lepidoptera; family Noctuidae; genus Hydraecia; species Hydraecia micacea. Next base: position 8,144,519 of record OU611798.1, read on the forward strand.
AAAAGAGAAGTATGCAGGATCGTCGAATATAGTTGAAGTTTAGTAAGAAACCGATGGATGTTCTCGAATAAAATTTAATTTTATTAATAGAAAACAAACAGCTCATTTACCAAATTAAATTTCAGTCGACAACAGCCATCGGTTTCTTACAAAACTTCAACTATATCCGATGATCCAGCATACTTATCTCTTTTGTTGACTGTACATATATGTGTATATATATTGGTTCCATCATCCTTGTTGAAATTATAAGCACATAATATAGGTATAGTAATTTTGCTTTACAATTAATTTCCCTGGCTTTACGCATGGTAGGTACTAAGTACAATAACTCCAAACTCATTTGTATTCAGCATCCATATTCATCGCAGAACGTTATCTTGTAACAGCAATTACCAACTCCCTGATATCACCATTACTACAGTTATTTCCAAATGGTAAATTTAACAACCTATAAACGACCCCCGGGACAATAAAATGCGATATTACTCTGTAATCGTTTCAATTAAGTGGGGCCCTGAAAGTGTTTGAAATAAAATTTAAAAGTGCTTCAAATAAAACGCAAATGTGTTGTTTTAGTCAAGGGTTACTTTAAGATAAGTGATTTTACGTTTGAAAGGCTGTTTTAGGAGTTACGCACTTAACAGCAGGGTAATATTGTTTTAATTGATACTTACTTTTTATTGTTTCGTTCTTAATTATTATGCTTGAAGTTATTTGCATTTACTTTTAATATACATACTACTGTTTGTTTTCCCTAACAAATTGAACACTTCAAAATACCTAGACCTACCTGAACTTTTAGATAGTAAATGTTTTAGTGCATCTTTCTTTTAATTTTTTTGACAATTTATAGTAGTTTATTCGTGAAAACCTGCCAAATGATCATGCAAAGTAAGTCGCATTCCTTATTATATAATTTATCTCCAATCGATACATTAATCAAAATCAGCCCTACGTAGCATAATCAGCCTATAATGTCCCCACGGCTGGGGCACAGGCCGTGAGATTGGGCCGTAATCCACCACGCGGGCCCAGTGCGTGTTTGTCAAAATCACCTGAAGGATTAAAAAAAAAGGTTTTACATTTTACCTTTTTCGGTAAAGTTAATCTTTGATCAATTATGATTAACCTCCAATATCCCAAGAGATATCTAAGTATCCCATTTCCGTTGACCTTTAAAATAATTTAAATGATATCAAATGGGAAATAAATATCAGGAAAAGGCCTGCTATCGATAAATCTTATATTTATGCATGATTTGCGCCTTGGATCTCATAATATGGAAATTTGGCTTCGCATTTTATTTTCCCTGTAGCCGAGGTATACGTATTTGACACTGTGTAGGTATATATTTTTGACTAGCTCTTCAGAACCTTGTATTCTGTAGTAAACAATATTGAATAAAGTTATACATATACAGACTTGGTATACAGCTCCTCCAGGACTATGAATATTTTTATTTAATAAAGTAAGCAGAAACACTCTTCCATTTTTCCGATAATAATAAAAATCTTATGTAATAAGGATCGGAATATCTTTGCTATATTTCCAAATTACGGATACTGAGATTTTCTTACAGCAACACCCTTTACTCTGTGTATGGAACAAGGTGTTTTAATAAAATAAATGTTATTAAACTTCAGTGATACGCCCTTCGAGATTAAAAAAATTAACTTGTAGTAGCACGGACATTATGCTGCCACCGTCTCCACGAGCGAGAGAATCGCGGCGCTAGTCTCGCCGTGCCATCAAATTTTCGGGGCGATGATATCGCCGTGTGGAGACACGTTCTAAGAGAGTGTATAGAAATACGTGGCACGACGATTTTAGACTATTTTAGAGCAATAATTCAAAAAACCATTTTATGCGCCCTTATGTTAATATCTCATTCACGTTTTGATTGGTTGTATCGTGCAAATAATTTTCTAATCGTAAATTAGTTTTTTGAGGTTTGTAGAATTTTTAAGTGGTATTTCAGTGTATTTCTTAGTGTTAATCATGGCGAAAAGAAAACGCTGCGACGAGGAGGACTATTTAGCTCGCAAAATTAGAAAAATGGAGAAAAATATGTCTTCTGTCCGTTGAAAACAACGGCAATGGAGTGACCACAGCACCAGTTCGGAATTCGAACAGAATCAATATTCTGATAATTATATAATAATCTTTTACGGAAAAAAATGCACTATTCCAAACTACTGACATCTGCGAAAACCCGTCAGAAAACGTGAATAAAAAATACCCTGTTAATAAAATATTAAGTCGGAATCCTTCAAGGCTCATGCAAATTGTGATCGCCCAATAATACCACTGGATGACATTATCACTCCCACTCGAATCAAATTGCTTTGCCTCTTCACCGGGTAATGTAAAGAACTTCCGAAATCTGGTGTTGAAGCCAAGCTGTTTCCGGAATTTGGATTTTATTTCAATAGTTTATTTCTTTATGTCTGAGGGTTTTTTACTTGAGGTGTGTGTGTTGCGTGTTTGAAATATAAGTGTGCGTGTTTGGCATGGTGTGTGTGTTGTGTATCTAACGCAGTGGTGCGTATTGACAGGATTTGAGATAAAATGTTTATACGCAATAATTATAAAAAAAAACATACAATATAGAGACAACAATACGACCATAAATGAAAAGAGTGGCAATGTGTATTTTGGAACTAACAAATAAATTCTAGCATCGGAATTAAAGAAGTGATTTTTTCAAACAAACTAAATAGTAGTAATGGGTGACTATGGGTTTTACCAATCTTTGACTAGCTATAGTGACTAAACTATTGGGTATATTTGATTCAATTTTTGTACGCAGGCTAGCAACGTCATTGTATATACGCAGTTTAATTTATTGCCGTATTGTCACCTCCGCCTTGTATAAACGGTTGGTTGTATGTTGGTATATTATTATCTTAGTTAAATGATCTTAAGAGATGACTCTTTCTTTATTCTTTGATGATTGATTACGTGAAAAAAGGATACTTTTAATCCCGGTAGTGAGTTACATAATCAGCCTAATGTTCCCACTGCTGGGACACAGGCCCGATTCGGGTTGGTAGATGTCACATGTCTTCGAATTTTTTGGTTTTATGACATGCCGGTTTACTCACGGTGTTTTCCTTCACCGTTTTGAAAGCAGTGGTGATGAAATTTACACAAAGTAAAGCGCCTGCCTCGGTTCGAACCCACGACCTATAATTCGTAAGTCGGGGTCGTTGCCACTACTGGCCTCTACTGGTCTCAAAACGTAGTATGGTAGTAAGTTCCCGTGGGAAATTTTCCGAAAACTACGCGGGCTAAGCCGCGGGGAAAAGCTAGTTAAGAGCTGAACTGTCACTAATGAGACACAATTACTTTTTCTATTGTTAAAGAACTTAATGAGCTTGCCTAACAGACATAAAATTGCTTATATACAATTATTAGAACAACTAATAACTAACTAGGTCCTAATTGTTGTTAGTTTGTTTCTACTGTTTTATTTTAAATAATAACTTATAATGTTCAATTTTCTGTAGTTTTGTTTTATAGGGTCGCTCTCTGTTACATAGGATTTAAACCTAACTGGCGAAATGTGATATAGGTACTTACTACTGTACCTATGTCTTAAGGGAATACAGGCAAGATATTATGTACCCGTACACCATTTAAGTTAACTTAGGAAAATTCTTAGAAATAAATATGCCATAGATATTTATTTCTTAATCATTTAACACATACACAGACAGACCACAATTTTCGTAAAACTCAAACTTATTTTACCCAAAAATCCAAGATTTTTGACGAAAAACGTTTTACAAACAATTAACGAACAAATCAATTCCATCTCTCGAAATAATTTGGTACTTCCAAGCAGACCAAGTTTGACAAATTAATAAAGTTGAAAAAATTTAACGTGTCTCGTCATCCATAATATCCTGGGTCTATTAAAGAAGCGAAGTTGAGAAAAAAAACTCTAACAAACTTAGTGACACAGTTGATTTTTATGACAAAGACTTTTAATATTCTGAGATACGAGATACTCGTACATAATATTTCAGACAAAGGAACAGAAAATATAAATATGTATGTATATTGATACGGATAATTTGGGAAAAGGTAAGTTAGGTATTGTATTGTCACATATTTTCTAATAATAATGTAAGTTGAAGCCATTTTATTCACCTGGCTCTGCCGAATATAAGCGACGGAACCCTTAATAAAAAGTATACTACCGTTTTGACGAAAATTATATGAAAATATCCCTGTGGTACCTTACCTACGAATGCGTATATTAATAAAACAGGTTTCTTTTTTTCTTTCAGTTAATTTCAGGTAATTTGTAAACGACTTCTAAAAAGGAGGAGGTTATATGTTCCTTATATTTTTTTTTTTTATATTGTTTCATCGATATTTTCGTCAATAATGTGGACCGATTTTTTTAATTACTTTTCATTGGTAGAGGAAGCTTGTGCGATGGTCCGCTATAAACTTTATTAACTTTGCTTGGGTAGTTTTTGACTTAGCTTCAATAATACGTATTTCATCCACTTTGTGTATATTGATGATGTTGTCAATTGTTTACATAGCAAGTGGTATACGAATTTTATTGGTGTGGGGTAGCTACCATAACTAAAAACTGAAAAATAAAAATATTTTTTACAAAAAAAAAAAAAAAAACAATCGACTTCCGAAATTAACTGAAGTCGGTGTTTGGATCTGAGTTTTAGCTTTTTGCCACCGACTTCCGAAATTGCAGTTATTTTTTACTTCGTAGTGTTTTAAGTCGGTTGTAAAAAAATTTAGTCTGTCAATTTTTGTATCGTCACAATACAGAAACACATTATTTTCACAAACATTATGTAAAACTTTCTCGATATATAGATAGGTATCTTTTCAAAGCATTTCCAAAAACGAAACCAGCAAACTACTTACAAACAGAGGCAATAATAATAACTACAAAAATAGTCTGTCATGAAGTAATTCCCAAATGGCACTTCTGATAGGTACAGACGCCAGCAAATCAAGCTACCCGAAACTGTCAAATTTTTCCAATCCACTTTGACACATACACAAACACCTTATGTTTTAGCTATAAAGATGAAAATCTAATAAAGAAATTTGACAGACTGTAGTAGGTAAGTTGATGTGCTGGCGTCTGTACGTAATATATGAACTTTCAATCAAAGGAGTCGTCGAACCAATTGCAATATAAAAAGGCTTCGACACGCACCTGTCGTCACGAATATGGATTATTGACGTTTTGGCAAACATGAGGCATTCATTGGTGAAATGAGATCGTACGACATGTCTACACTGACATGACTGTCGTACGATTTTATTTAAAATGCTATTGATTCTATGACATATTAATACATACTTTTTTGTCAAAACATAGCTATATATACAGGGGCCTCCAAAAGTTAGTTGACATATTTCCACTTCAGCTGTGACGCCGCATTATGATTTACAATAATCCTTCTTGACTCAAGGTTGTCGACATGTGAAATGTGAACTCGGCTGTCATTGTGCAGGTTGCCATAACGGCCAATGACTTAATGGCCGATAGCCTCAATCAACATCTCTCGAGGCTCTCGTTAGGCGGTTGACACAAGGCCCTAATTCAGAAGGCTGTATTCCACAACACTTCACGCATTGTGAGGAGGTTTCTGTATCTGGAACCGTAACCGGTAGCTTGGACTCTGCTGACACCGGTGGATCCTTATTTAAACGACTTTTTTATTAATGTTTCATATAATGTATGTATTTTCATATACAGCGCACCATCGGTGGAACAAGGGCACAACTAACAAAATCTGAAAATGAGTTAAGTATGCCAATAATGTTTTAAAAACATCCTATATCTGGTGGAACAATACTTTACTCATACATACCTAGGATATGTAAACTTTTGCGAATTTAGGTATGGACTTTACAGAAGTAAAGTATTGTTCCACCAGATAAAGGGATGTTTTTAAAGCACATTGCTAATTTTCAGATTTTTTGTTAGTTGTGCCCTTGTTCCACCGATGGTGCGACAGGATGAAATTGAATAGGTGGGACCAATTAAAATATCTAATTCAACGCGTCATTAAGGAAAGGGATGCACAACGGGCTCGTGGACGAGCGATTTGGCAAAGTCGTCGCGCGCCCTTTTTTTTCGTAGGAACGGTCAATATTAGGTAAATACCACTAGTTCAACGAGTTGCCAACTTGCTTTATGTTGTAAACTCAGCGATGAATGGATTGCAGAATATCGGGCGTGGACTAAAATAAATTTTGGAAAAAAAAACTGGAACGACGATAATTCATGTCTACTTGGAGGCAATAACTTAGTTTGCGCTATCTAAGGCGATAAAAATACGATTTTTTTCAAGAAATTAGATTTGGGAAATGACAATTTATACTATTATGAAACAGTTACTGCACCTCCTATTTCGATTTGTCGCAAATTTTCAATTTCATCCTGTATATTTAAAAACAAGCCGTGTGCTCGATGGGATTTCCCATCGGCGAAAATGACGACATCCATACAAACAACTTCCATACAAACTTTCATTCCATATTTAACCCCTTTAGTGCTCACCTTCGTTATACAGGGTGGCATACATCGACGCGCAAACACACAGCTCTTTTTTTAATAGCAAGGGAAAAATTTCAGGGTCGTTCAGAATAATGTTCTAAATCCATGGTTCCAGTTTGCGCATTGATGTCCCTGCCACCTTGTATACAAACTGGAACTCTTGTGGAAAATTTTATGCTTATCCTGTATTATATATTTTTATTCAGTAGAATGAATATATATGAAGTGATAACAGCATTTTCTATTTGTTCCAGATATGTGAGACAGACCACAATGGCATCTCTGCACGTGGCGCCGAGGGTTCACAGCCAGCTGGACAGCTTCCTGATGAAGGTCGACACCAAGACCTGAGGATGAACAAGCACCGCTGGAGCCAACTTCTATAAAATGGAGTTCGCCTCTGTTTTACCTACCAATGTGAGTTTCCAACTCAAATATCACAATAATTTCATGTTCTCATTAACTTTACTATATCATCACAGTAAGTCTCTTTACACTCGTTTGTATATCGTATGTTTAACAATATTGTGTAATAATTTGTTAAATTCGTTTACTCAAATCATTTCTTAAATATAATGATTGAACTAGGGTATAGAAAACTAGATGCAGCTAAACAAATAGACAAAAACATAGAAGTGCATGACACAACACATATTCTGACGATATTAAAATTTGGTGTAGCGGAATACGCCGTAGCTGACTGCGTAGTAGCTATGCCGTAGCGCATCGCGTTATTGTTACGCTATCGCGTATCACGTATTGTCTGTCTATGCCGTAGCAGATTGCGAAGTTGATACGCCTGTCGTAGCAGACTGCTAATAGCTATATCAATGTCGAGCTCTACTACGCGCACTTCACTTCGTTAATCGTCAAAGTGTTTAATTCACATCTCTTTGATATTTATTCTGCTGCTGAACGCAACTAAAAACAGGAACAAAATGAAAAGTAAAAGTCATTTATTAAAATTAGGCTGAATCAACACTTTTTGAATGTCAAAATTACATAAGACAGTCCCCAAAACACCCGCCCTTCAGCACTTCCTAGTGTTTTTGCTGGGAAAAAGTGGCGCAACAAACTCCCCTGCAGCACAGCTGTCTGCTCATGCAGTTAGAAAAAAAATTGATTCTATTCAAAAGTGTATATGCAAAGTAATTAACATTACGAGACACAGAACATGAAATTGAATTATTTGTCATATGTCAGTTAGTATACCAATATACCAACAAATATAATGAAAACTATACTCAAGTAAAAAATAATAACTAAATATTAGAAATGTAAACAAAACTTAATACCTAAATAACAGCCTCCAGGCATATAGAACGTGTGTGACAGTTTACATATTTACGCTATGCTGGATAAAAAAAAATACTTCAGACCTTGATCCATATGATGTTATGTTCACATAACTACACGTTAACCACTATACTCAAAGTAGATACTTACAAACATCCAGCACACAAACAACCAAAAAAACTATATCTCATATCCCATTCATAATTATAAAGTATTATTGTTATTCTAGTATTTCTTAAGTTATATGGATTGTTATTATTGTTCCTTATATGTTTATGTGTACGTCTTTGATAATTATGCTAACATAGTTTTAGTATTACTAACAAAATTATGGGTAATGTGCCTAAATTAAAGATAAATAAATAATCATGTTATGACCTATAACAGACACACTGACACATTCTGTACCGGTAAGGTTAATCGTATCGCTCCTCTAACGAGTTACGAGTTTCCTGACTGAAATCATCGAACTAACTTAACTTATTTAAGTTTAATAACATGTGATGGGTATTACCTTCGTAGCAATATGTGGTTAAATTGCTTCACCAGGAGTAAGTAGTTGGGGAACTATCTTTGGTAGAGTTCGGAGTAATCAAAAGACATCGTTATCTAAAGTTTGATATCCTGGTGTAAATATTTTGGTTTCCTGTTATTATCTGTAATTTTCATACCTTATGGTTAAATATGGTGATACTAATAATTTACATAATAATATAATTTTTTTTTATATTTTTAAATAGTTTTTTTTTTTTTTTTTTAATATTCTAATATTTAAAAATATAATTGATATGTATTTAGATGAATAAAGGAATAATAATAACATAATAAAAAACATCGCGTTAAAAAACGTTCGTGCGTACGCGGGAGGATTTTTTTGCATGATGACTGACTAAACGAGGCAAAAGGAGTATGTAAGGTGAAATAAGTAAGTAAGGAGTAGTAATCTACGTAGGTTTCGATCTGTAGCGTCTGCCTATCCCCATGGGAAGAAGGCATGAGTTACGACTTGCCATGTTTAAAAAGAGGACGTTTACGTAAAACTAAACGCGACTTTTTTCCCTCACAAACACACTGATAATCCAAACATCCGTCAATTACATACTTGACATCACACCACCCCACAAGAATGTTGCCAGCTCAATAATGATTCCCTACCACAGAGCACGGAACGAAAACAAAAAAAAAAAAACATTTTATTTTCGACGATTTAAAAAAAAACTAGTTAAATGTTCTGTAAGGATATAACGGAAAATTTAGCAATTTCAGACATAATATCCTAATTTTTCATACCTATTCCATATATTTTTTTTTGGAAAAAAATATATTTCCTCAGTTTTCAAGCCAAATTAGTTCATGTGCCATATTAGACCATAGTAATACTAAATAGAAACCATTTCAAGCCCAAAAAACGATACTTAAAACTTCGAAGCTATCTTCTTCGAAACGTTGATTTTCGATCCGGTGTGCGTCGCGGCGATTCCATGCTCTGTATGTCCTACAGTCTCCCAAGAATGTTGCCATATGAATAATTCATGTGTTGTCGTAGGTGGCGCTTCAGTTCAACGAGACGACGGTGGTGTATGACGAGGGAGATGACCCGGATGCTGTCACGTTGCTGTCCATACTGCTTGTCGGTTAGTACTGAAATAATAGGTACAGTCAACAGCACGTCTCCGGGAACAATTTGACATTAACAGCGCCTTTATTTCGTAGCAGAAAGCGGTTTTTGAGCAGTGGTGGCCCAGTGGTAACAGCCGCGTCTTACGAGTTGTACTTTGTGTAAATAATTTCGTCGCCACTGATCTCAAAACGGTGAAGGAAAACAATGTTAAGAAACCGACATGTCCTAGAATAAAAATTCAAAGACATGTGATATCTACAAAAACGTACTGGGCCTGCGTGGTAGATTACAGCCCATTCCCTCTAGAAGAGAGGAGGCCTGTCTCCCAGCAGTGGGAACATTATAGCGGTTTTCGTAGTTCAATTGTTACCACTAACATGTACAGTCAACAATAGATTCAATATACTGGCGAAAAATAAAAATCTTTCCGATACACTGTTAACAAGTTTTTTTTTGCGTAATTGCTTCTAGGTCACACTCAAGATCGGTGACAAAAATTTGACTACTTGGATACTTACATGCCTGGATACTTATATCTATCAAAAGATAAATAATTTTATTCCAATATGTAAGTTTGTACAAATTCTTTTACACGTCAACCATATTTTAAAAACTAGATGAGGTCGCGTTTCCTATCTGACTACTCTGAGAAGCAAGGCCAAAACAAACTCAGAGGTCACACAGTCTCTTTTAAAGTCCAGAATTAATCTTGGTCAGATCATGTGAAGACTATGTAGATTGGCGTCTAAAATGTTTTTTTGAGGAAAGAACCACACAGATTGTTATCGTCACTTGAAAATTGGTAGATAAGATTCTTTGAAGGCTATGACACTTTAAAGGTGAGTACACTAGAGCATTTTCTCGAGCATTTGCATGTAATGTAACGTTCTTACGAATGGTACAATACAGGTAAAAGCTCAGTTTCAAAAAGCGTTTCCTTGTAATGTAACGTTTTTGCGAATGCTCGACTCTGCGGTCGAATGCGTAATGCTCACGACGAGTGAGCATTACGTCCATTGTTGAAATGTCGGACGTACAGGCACCGACCGTGCCTTTGCTCGATAAAATGATACACCAATACGCACGTTGTTTTTTTTAAATAAGGTTATAACAAAAAATCGAGGATCGTTGTCGAAGTGCGGTTCGATAAAATTTAAAAACAACAAATGCTCGATGCAAGTACATGCTCTAGTCTATGCTCACAGCGAGTGTGCATTTACCAACATTTCGGTACCTTGCGTTCATTCTTTTTTGAAATGTCGGACCTACAAGTTGCGTGTGCTGCGTTTATCTTGATGAATTATATTAGAAGAAAAAAGAAAAATAGAAATAGAAGATGGTGGCAAATGAACATTTACAATAGACTCGTGGCTCAACGAAATGTTACACCAATACGCTCGACGAAATGTTACACCAATATGCTCGTTGGTTTGTAACAAAGAGGCGAGCGTGCTCGACGTTTAGTTCGTAAAAGGATGATACACTAGAACATATCATAGAGCGGCTCGTTGTTCTGTTACAAGTAAATGTTGTAGTCTATACTCACCTTTAGGAAAATGTTGGTGGATCTTTGATTTTAATTTTGTCTTTTTTTCGGCACCTGCACTCCAAAACAATGAAAATAACGTGACAAATATGTCGACGATAAAAGAGAACAATGCTATGAATGATCGGTTATAAATGATGCCATGCATAGTTAACGTACATTGTATAGCTGGCTTAACAGAATTTGTTTCAAATTATTGAACATGATTTGGATAATATTCAATACCAGTATTTTTCGGATTTAACATTCCTAGATCTAGCTTCTTTACGGAAAAGTAATTGTTTGCATGTAAATTATTTTCAGTTTGTATTAGTCGATCGTGCATTTCCTAACTTACATAATACCTAGGTATTTTGAACCGACCTTTTTTTCGTTTTTATTTTTAGTGTTTTTCAGTGAAAATGGCCTTCAAATTTATATTGTTTAAGAACACTGTATAAGTAAGCTGTAAGTTTCCCGAATAAAATAACCTTACAAAGTTAATAATCAATAGACTTGTATTTATACAAATATATTATAAAGCCTGTTTTTCCCTCGAGCAAGTACTCAGTGAGACGAGTTCTAAATCAGTGAACGGTAAGTCTTGTCGATTTCACATGTTCATTGTAAGTAAGTACCCTGTAAGAACCTTTGAGATATCTTACGTAGCGCCTACGCTACGTAAGATATTTCAAACCCAGTTTTTTAAAAATCAATGAGTCAGACCTATCTGACTCATTGATTCTCAAAAAACTGGGTCAAATACGAGAAGGAGTCACGTACCGAGGGTTCCGTATCATCATCATTTCAGCCGAAAGACGTCCACTGCTGGACATAGGCCTCCCCCAAGCACCTCCACTTCAACCGGTTCCGTTCATCTCGCATCCAACGAGTTCCTGCGGCCTTCACAAGGTCGTCGGACCAGCTTGTGGGAGGCCTTCCAACGCGTCTTCCGGTACGCGGTCGGCATTCCAGAACCTTTCAGCCCCATCGGCCATCTGTTCTGCGAGCAATGTGCCCTGCCCACTGCCACTTAAGTTTGGGAATTCTTCGGGCTATGTCAGTTACCTTGGTCCTCCTGCGGATCTCCACATTTCTGATCACAAAGAAAATACGTTAATTTGTGGTAAACATGACGAAGAGAAAGAACACAAACACAAAAAAGAACAAGTTGGGGGAAAATATGCGTCACATCCACGCAAAACGGTCATCGCACAGCGTAATGCTACGATCCTATGCGACAGCCGGCGACAGAGCCCCAGCGACAGCCGGCGTTGTCACCACAATGGTGAAAGAATTATTTACACAAAGTAAAACGCCTGCCTGAGATCGAACCCACGACCTACAATTCGTAAGTCGAGCCACTGGGCCACCACTTCCACATCAACACAACTAATGAAATGTAGGTGAATTATATACCACTGCCGCCCTATCGGAATTACGTAGAAGTATAAATAAAACCTTCATGGAAACCAGTTACGTAGAAGTTTAAGAAAAGCCTTAATAGACACCAGTTACGAAACCCCAGTTTCCTTGACGGCCGAAGCGATTACATCATGTTAAGAAACCGTTCCACGTTTTGATACATTTCTGTAATATCATTAGAAACAATATTTCCTACCTACAAGTATAATAAAATTCTAGGATCAGGAAATAAATCCGTGCAAAGACAATCCCACAATTATGATCGATCTCTAGAGAGTGATTTCCTCTGCTTCCAAAATATCCCTAAAATGATAAGCGGCCGCTGCACAACATTAAACCCGGGTTCAATATGGAAATAAGATTCCAACGTACTCCCGAGATATCCCGAATCCTTATTGGAGGTCGCTGTCCTCATTTAGTATTTGGATAGTGGGTACAGCGGGTTTCGAGTTACCCAGTAATTGGGTTCTGGTGGTCGGATAGGCAGTCGCTTCATATAAAATACTGATATTTAGCTGCATCCAGTTAGACTGGAAACCGAGCCCAACATAGTTGGGAAAATGCTAGGCAGATGATGATGATGATCTGTATAAGAAATCATAAAACTCATTTGCTCAAATTAGGCTGAGAATCAGCACTTTTCGAACGTCATAATTACATATGACAGTCCCCTAAAATGCATTATAAGTTATAAGTAATAATAAAGCTGAAGAATTTGTTTGTTTTCTGTATGTTTGTTGGAACGCACTAATCTCTGAAACAATCAGTAGAATTTGAAAAATTATTTTTGAATTTGATAGCCGATATTATTCTTGAGGAACGCTAGAAGCAGAGACAAAAAAAGTAAGAAAAAACGCTAAGCCGAAACGAAGTAACAGCGCAGGCAGGCGATGCGACGCGACGGGGTGTGTCGGGGTAACAAGAAATTTCACGCGGACGTAGTCGCGGGCAGAAGCTAATATACTCGTACGTAATAATAATATACGCTTCTTCTTCTTAGCGTGTCGATAGCAATCTAAATGTACTCGGCCCAGAATTCGGCTACTTGTTTGGCGCCATCACTAGCGTCCATCAATTTCTGTAACGTGCAGCTGACAGGACACGCATGGCACGATATTAAGTGTCCCATCGTTTGTGGAACTGCACCACATTTATACTCCAAGGCGGAGGCGTCTATATAAATCTCCACCTGAACAGCTTTTCCTTGCTTCGGCCAACCTGAGTCCGGAGTCTGTTTAAAGACTTCCAGGTTACCCAAGGTAACTCATGTCCAGGTGGACTATACGCTTATATACGCTTATAAGTAAGAAGAGTTTAATCCCCGTTTATAGCTTCAACTAAAACAACATTTCGTAGAATGTCAGTCAGCACCTACAAACTTAGGTATTTTCATTTCACAATCTACACTATTATGTTAGTTTTGAAGCAGTATTTGAACTACCAAAAGGTGTTCAAAAGGTGTGGCAACACCTTTTGGTAGTACAGAAAGTGAATTCCATTTTCCTAAAAAGAAACATCCTTTTACCCATAACCTGGCCCATTTTTCTCACCCACATCGAAAATGAAGGAAATTACATAACATTTATATACACCTCTATCTGGTGGAGTGAGCAAATAGAAAAGCCCGGTTTCTACTGCAAAAAAGTAAGGAGCGAGAACTAGCTGAGCGGAGCGGAGTCCAACTAGCCAAAATAGCTTTTACATTCCACTAAGAAAGAATGTTGCCCACTTTCACTTAACTCCCTTTCGCTTGAATCGGACATTTTTAAATGATTATTTATCATTTGTTTTTTTTTTTTTAAGTAAATATTGCTTAGGTCGACATGCAATTCGGCGAATTGACCTATTTGTCATTCTGTATTAACCGTCCTGTCAAACAAATAGCTGTCAACATGTTATAGGAGCGTATATTTTGGCTTTTTTCATACAAATAGCTATCCATCCATCCCTCCCATCGATAGATATCTGGGCCGATAAGATTCCTTAAGCTCTTATAGATTATTGGGACGTTTAAACCAGAGTTATATAGGTTTTTCTACCTCCAGTATTCCAAAACTGGAGATAGATAGGTTATTGGGTTCATTTTTTTTAAACTAGTCTAACGTTAAACGGAGTCTGTACGGAGCCCGCTCCGTTTGCAGTGGGACCGGACTCTGTCTATTTCGCGCCTCGTTCGACGCTAAGCGGTTCAATTTCCTGATGGTAACAAACTGGTGGAGGCGCCGATGTTCGTATCGGGCTGATCTTCGTAAGTGTGGACGTGTCGATGATAGGTGCTCGGTGCTAAAAGATTAATACAGGAAAAGTGGTAATTCGTAAGATGTTTGGGAATCGGTAATGTAGAAAATACCTACTGTAAGGCTGACTATACGTTAGTAGTAATTGTAATAAGGTTTTTATTGCAGTTATAAAAAGGGCAAAAATTTCCGTTTTCACATACCAGCTGGCATGGCGAAAAGTGGCTTTATTTTGGACGATTTCAACATACTCATGTAAATTAACGAGCTTTGCAACAATGTAGTAGGTAACGGAAATATGCTTTGTTTCATACCTACTAATTGGCACTTCCAACTGTACCGTGTCCTAGTGTGGGTGTCAAACAAAATGCAAAAACATTCACAACAAATAAATGACAATAATTATTATGGACTATATTCTGCCCGTGACTTCGCCCGTGTAGAAGTCAACTATCTAAGACTATACCATAAATCATCTTGTGGAACTCAACAATAGTGTAGCTTTCTAGCAGATATAGGATTTTTATAATCGGATCAGTATGTAGTTTTAGAGTTTACCTGTAACAAACAAACAATGTTACCTCTTGACTTACAGTCCGGCCGTCGAAAGAATGCGTTCTGGACAGCTGTCAGTTTCATACAAATGAATACGTGTTTTTCGAATTTGATCTTAACTGGTTACTAGAATTATCGCATTACATGTGTTCTTGTGGAAGAGGCTTAGTTACATCGGTATTGTTATCATACGAGAGTATACTAGTGCCACTTAAACGTGTCAACGTGAGAATCCAATAGAGATTAGCGAGTGTCCTGGAGAGGTGTTATAATCTCAAGATTATAGTCTTAATAATTAATTAATTGTTTAGGGCACCTGCCCCACCGCCAGCGATTAACGAGAAGCGAGTAGAGCCAGCAACTAAAAACGAGCTGGCTAGCAACGAACAGGAGTGCGCGACGGCGACAAGCGATTACTCGCTGGTATGCGTATGTATATGTACCAAGCGAGTGTTCTGTGAGCCAAGCGAGCGCCGCTGAACGAGTAATGTCTTTAATAGCTCTTGTCGCTGCGACAAACGAGTACTCGTCGGCGGTGTGAACAGTCGGCGATCAACTATTAATACAATCTTCTGAACGTTTCTTGAACGAGAATATATTTGATAGCTAGTCGCTTCTTCGTCGGCGGTTGAACAGGTGCCTTAGGCTCCGTTCATGACCTCGAGTGATACGCCTTGCCACAAGCGACACGCGCTTGCTTCATCTGTTTCCGTCCGTCATCGCTCCGCAAGTCACATTGGGTGGCATGCTCTAAACAACTTCTTTCATTTGTTTTCTCCGCAATCGCTGTTGCGAGAATCGTGTCGCTTGAGCGTGTAGCTTGTGGCCGCGGGGTAACAACCTGCCAACGAGAGATTCCAATAGAGATCAGCGAGTGTCGTGTCGCGGAGAGGTGTTATAATCTCGAGATTATTGTCTCAACAATGAGAGTTATAACTACATCAATTCCCGACTAATTAAATATTGTTAATTACCTACCGATCATGGCCCTCTTGCGTGTCCCAAAAGACTATAACATGATTTGATAAGGAGCAGATAGACATAAGAAAACTCGTTATATAAGGTTTTAATCTAATTGCAATAGAAAAAAAAATCTGCTGTTCCAAATGTCGAGCTAAATAAACAGTATGAAACAGCAGATTTTAGTCAAATTTTGAGTTATATGGATACCACCATGTTTTACTAATAATACAAGGTGAAATTGAAAGCAAAAACATGTACCAAGGTAAGTAGATACTTCAACAAACTTAATATATAAGGTCTATCTTCAAATACTTTTCAATATTTCACAATGTATATAAAGAGTGCCTTAATAAATTTTGCAATAGTGAACAAAACTTAGAAACTTTCGCAGATGTTACTTGGGTTCTCATAATGAAGTTTAAATAACTTTTAAAATGTAGGTACCTATTTTATCAAGCTGCAATAATAGTCTGCTTAAATAGCTCCTTTCTGACTTCAATATAAAGTAAAATGAGTAGGTACCTACCTACATAGTATGTTTAACAATGGTTAATTTATAAAATACCAAGCAGTCGTAATAAATTTAGTTTGATTGCTAAGCTACGAGGGTTTTAATCAAAGTCTTGTGCATGTAATGTATAAAATGTGTACGTCGCAGCCAACTAGTTTAATCTATACCTATTACCGTATGATTTGAACACCGTTAGTGTATAATCTATCTCGCGAGAGTGTAAACTGTCGTTAAATTGTGAACTGTACCATATTGTTTACAATATGACGTATTCATTTTAGATAGTTTATAATCTATCCATGTCAAACCGCCAAATTGTGAACGAACCTACCCTTACCCTTGCCCTCAGGGTTCACAATCTGTTCGATTTTATTACCCGTAAAATTATGAACCGTCCCTGATCTGTCGGTCTTGATGGTATCCGAATTAGTCGCAGTTACGTAGCTATTTAGTATTAGCGCAAAGTGCGATCCATCGCATGCAAAATTTAAACCAGTGAGTGTACAATTTGTCGGATTGCTATGGACAGATTATAAACTATAAAAAATAAATGGTTGTTTGTTGCAGTTCACAATTTTTCGGTGACATAATCATTTCACATAACTGTCAGTTAACTGAATTAACGGACAATAGGAGTTGATCGTTTTGGCATTTTTTTATTCTGACTTTTTTATCCCATGGGCCCAGCACGAACGTGCGGGGTATGAGTTACGTAAATTCGAACTATTTTAAAATTGAAAATACCTTTACCAGAGTTTTTTTTATATCTATTGATGATACTTGTTTTGTTGATGTACCTAAATCAAAATTCTATGGAATATTTGGAAGTACGATTAGAAAATCATTCGAATTTATGTTACTTTTGTAATGTCACGCGTTCGTGCTGCCTCCGTATCGTAAAGATAACCACGTAAAGTTTATATAACTTCTACATATACAGTGTGCAGGCGATTAGGTTATCTACATTACGTATTTTAAACATAGACGATTGAAATAATTAAAAACAATTAACATTCTATCCGTGGGTCCTTGTTTTTCGTTTTAACAACATTAAACTTAAATTGTGATTATTTGGTAACAATACCATAAAGTTTTTGTTGACTTGTTGATAATCGCCCGCGTGTGTCTAGTGCCTTATTAGGTATTAATGGTGCTTTATGCTGAGCCAATTTTAAGCTATTTATTTTGTTTGACAAATTCCCTTTTCTATTTTTAGTAAAATTGTTTATTTTATTATTTAAACAGACTGATAACAACTTGTAATAACCATTGTACTATTTAATGTGATAACCTAATCGCTAATCTTTATAAACATTCAAATCTGTTGTCACCAGGTATTTTCCTGTCACTGCTGATCTTCCTCAGCGTAGCAGGGAACATACTGGTCTGCATCGCAATATACACAGATCGAGGGCTGCGACGCATCGGCAACCTGTTTCTAGCATCGCTGGCGATCGCTGACATGCTGGTTGCTGCAGCAGTCATGACCTTTGCTGGAGTCAATGACTTGCTCGGGTAAGTTTACCACACTTTCTGTTGAAATCTCCACATATCACATGACATTTGCTTGAATATCGAACCGCCGCTACCAGACGTAAAACGGGTGGTGCACAAATTGCCTCATAGAATACGCATATCTCCTAAACTCCGATTGCGAACAATCTTTCTCCCCACATGTTCGAGGGCTGCTGTCAACTTAAGATAATTATATGAAACACAGTTGAGGCATAAAACTAAGTGACCCCTGTAGCATTCCTTAAGGTTTAAAGGTCTAAGCTAAGGTGTATCAGAGTTTCATCGTGACATTTTTATCAGCGGATCTAAATAAGTTGATACTTAATCAATTAAAAGCTATACAAATATAATATCTATGTATATCTAATACTAAAAATTACAAAATTAAATCCTAACTTAACTAAAACTATACAGAAACTAAAATATAGCGTCGAAAAATTCATCCGCATCGCTGTCGACTGGTAATGTTCCCAAGAGACTGGCGGCATTGCCACGTTGTATGGCAATGCTTAGCCTTTGGCCAAGGTAAAAGCCAGCCCTTGGGTCACGGGAAGTGTCAACCAGTTGATACTTGACTTGAAATGATGTGACGATGTTAGTCAAATGATACACTGTTCTTTTATTTGTAAACATTTTTTTAAAGCGATCCCTATTTGCACCCAGAATTACCTAATGGATACCGTTAAGCACGCCAATAAACGGACAGAAAGAAAGACCGTTTCTTCTCATATTAACGCTAGTTTCTATCCCCAGATACTGGGTATTTGGCGAGCAGTTTTGCGACACCTGGGTGGCCTGTGACGTCATGTGCTCAACCGCCTCCATACTCAACTTGTGTGCCATCTCGCTCGACAGATACATACACATCAAAGACCCTTTGAGGTGAGAGCTATCACGTTAACGACTTAGTTCAGTGGTTTTGGGTGAAGATAACAGATGTTCATTTTATTGAAAGGCGTAATTAAAGCAAAGTATATACAGGATGGCAGGGATAAGGTCGCGCAAATTGTAACTATGAAATCGCCATATGATTCTACGTTCTAGCGTAGAAAAGTTTCGTCGGTTATTAAAAAAAAACTGCTGCTTTTATACAAAAGCGCAATACCAAAATATATGGAACAGCAATTCTTTTTTTAATAACTGACGAAAAATTTGAATGGGGGTTCAGCATCATTTAAGTACTGAATCCATGTTACAGGTCGTACAGACGCCAGCACATCAAGCTACCCGAAACTGTCAAATTTTCCCAATCAACTTTGAACTTTATGTTTTAGCGATAAAGTTGAAAATCTATTAAAGAAATTTGACAGATTGTAGTAGCTTGATGTGCTGGCGTCTGTACATCGATGTTTCTGCCACCCTGTATATGTGTACCATGTAGATACAGCCGATGTATTCTGTAAATATCTCACCGTGAATATTTAGGTGAAGTGAGCTGTCAATAGTGGCAATCCCTAACATCAGGTAGAATGACAGCTCACTTCACCTAAGTGTCACGGTGAGATTTTTACAGAATAGCAATGCAGTACAGAACAAGCTATTTAGTATACAGTCCGCTTAACTTGCATCTACTTTAAAACCAGTTCCGGATTTAGCCTATAACCAAATTAAGCAATTGCTTAGGGCATCACGTCTCGAGGGGCACAATAAACAGCGCCGAAAAAATATTTGTTAGCACATGAAAGGCAAGGCTGTTTGTCAGCAAGATATTACAAGACCTGGAAGTTATTCTAGAGACGTGGGGCCAATCTTTACAAATCGTTCGTCGATTATTTAGAAATAAAAACGTTTTAACAACAAAAAAATATCAAAAAAAACACCACAAAGTGAGAAATTAATTTCGGAAGTCGGTGTCAATAAACGAAAATGCGGAACCAACGACACCGACTTCCGAAATTAAAGTTAATTTTCACTTTGTAGTATTTTTTTTGGAAGTCGGTTTTTTTTTTTTTTTTTTGTTAAAAAGTTTTTATTTCTCGCTTTTTAGTGGGTCTGATTATAATTTATCTAAGTTACAATAACCTAATGTCAACTTGCTCATCGCTTTTTACAAAATATTGCTTTGCCCGATGCAGGGACGTTAATTGTTAAGGAGTTCTCCTGGTAATAACGAGGAGTATTCATATTTACTAAATATGAATACTTTGGCCTGTATACTCGTACAAACTAGCTTGTCCGTGTATAGTTAACAAAAATGTGTAGATTTACTTAGTGACATACTACGTAAATTGGTCATGTTATAGCCATTCCATACGGTTGATAGAGAATAACAGTTGTGACTTGAATATACGGTCAGTTTAACTTAACTTAGTCAACTTGCTAAACAATCTATTTCCCTGACCTGTACATGACACACACATACATGCTGCATGCATGCATGCTGGACATGTGATTTATATGGTGTACATAATAAAGAGTATTCTATTCTATTCTATTCTACATAATTAACTAGATAGAATTTGTGTGTAAAATATATATGATGCTGATTTATGTGACAATGGTAATAAAACTTTTATTAGGGGCTCGTAGCTAAGTAATAGCCGCAGGGGTCGAACGATCAAGTTAAGCTACGCTAGCCGCGGTCTATTCGTGGATGGACCATTAATAAAATATCGAGACTCCTCCGTGCCTCGTAAAGCACGAGGCACGGAGGAGTCTCTATATTTTATGGATGGTCCTCCCGGCTATTACTTATTTGTACATCTTTGACCGTCATTAAGTGGCAGTGGGCAGGGCACATTGCTCGCAGAACAGATGACCGTTGGGGCCGAAAGGTTCTGGAGTGGGCACCGCGTACTTGAAGACGTAACGTTGGAAGGCCTCCCACAAGGTGGACCGACGACCTTGTGAAGGACGCAGGAACTCGTTGGATGCGAGAAGCACAAAACTGGTCGAAGTGGACGTGCTTGGGGGAGGCCTATGTCCAGCAGTGGACGTCTTTCGGTTGAATGATGATGACAGTCGTTAAGGGTATTCACAAGCCCGAAAGTCTGACCACAAGTCTTACCTTTTCGTATTACCCAATAACTGGGTTGTGGAGGTTATATAGGCAGTCGCTCCATGTAAAATACTGGTACCTATTCTACTGCATCTGGTTAGACTGGAAGCCGACCCCAATATAGTTAGAAAAAGGCAGCACAAAGTTTTGAAGGACAGTTACGAGCTTATTATATTCCTATGATATTTGTTTTTTTGGCTATTAGTGCTAATATCGACAATTCTATTGAATGATACTTAAACATTTGTGAATTTTCTGTAAAAAAATACCAATACATTACGAATCTTCGGACTATTTGTTTAAAACAAAACCGTAAAAAGATAATAAGTTTACAATACATAAAGTTGACCCAAGTCAAATGTTAAATGGTGTGACAGGGGCTGGACCTGGTACGGTTACAAATTGATAAGAGGTCAGGAAAAACGTATTAAACCTGTGCCAATAAGTGACGGTCGTATAATTTTACTGACGACCCATCAGACCATGTTAGCTGACTTGGGATATTTTTATTGTCGTCTGTTCTTTATCTCCTCTCACACGGGCAATTTTTTCAGCAGTTATTGCCGGTAACGTGTGCCGGAGGCAGTGGAGCAATGCAGGATGGAAGGAATATTGTCACGCAAACTGAAACCATGAATTCAACACATGATTCTAGACCACCCTATCAATCAATTCAGCCTATCGCAGTCCACTGCTGGATATAGGCCTTCCCAGACTGCGCCACAGCACCCTATCCTCCGCCTTCTGCATCCAGTCTACCCCAGCCACCTTCTTTAGGTCGTCCGTCCATCTAGCTGGGGGGCGTCCCACACTATGGTTGCCGATACGCGGTCTCCACTCCAAGACTCGTCTGCTCCACCGGCCATCGGTCCTTCGACAGACATGGCCAGCCCCCTGCCACTTCAGTTTGCTTACTCTGCAAGCTATGTCGGTAACTCCGGTTCTTTTCCGGATAATTTCATTCCTGATTTTATCGCGCGCTGAGCGACCACCCTAGCTTAGACATTATTCGTAGATTATTAAAAAAAAATCTGCTGTTTCATAGAAAATTGCAATACCTTACCTACCTACGCCCACTGAAAAAAATCATTTCTTACTACACCACATTAAAGCGATTTCATTAAGATTTTCTAACTTTATGCAGTAAGAAGAAATTTTTGTAAAACAGTAAAAGACAAAACAGTAACTTTTAATTATTGAACATACTATTTACTGAAAAAAAACCACAAAAAAAAGGAAAACCACCATTACTGTAGGTTTGAACGATATCACCAAATAAATAAAACAGTATATTTTGTGACCTTTTAGTTAATTAAAACGTTAAAGTTTACTGCAGTCATGACAGTAACATTTTGCCTCAAGCTTTAACTGTTTTCGGATCAGTAAAAAATACTGTTTTGAACGTTAGGCTCATATGGAACTGTTTAAAGCAGTTCAGATCAAAGTTTTTTTTCTTTTTATTTACTGCTTATTTCTTTCAGTGCGGTCAAAATGTATGGAACATCTTATTTTTTTTTTATAACCGTCGAAATGTTTCCACGCAGGGGTGTTCTTCTACTGAATCCATGGTAACAGGTTGCGTGTCGATGTACCGGCCACCCTGTATAGTTCATAATGTTGTTCCATCATCATCTGCATAACCTTTCAGCCTAACCGGATGCAGCTGAACACCTGTATTAAGTTGCTTCATGTCACTCAATGGGGTGTAAGCATTATATTTTGATGTAAAGTCAAAATCATCATCATTATCATTTCAGCCGAAAGACGTCCACTGCTGGACATAGGCCTCTCCCAAGCACCTCCACTTCGACCGGTTAAGTGTTAAGTTAAAATCAAAATACCTTTGGTCAATTATACATGAACGAAAGTTTCTAAGTAGTACCTTGATTTTCTTTTTTCTAAAGCCTCCAATTAATTTCCCGAAAGATAGTCCCACAGAATATTGGCCTATTAAATTCTTCCTGGAATACGGTTATTTAAAGATAAGCAGCTACTTCTGAATCTAAAGAGCCTACACCCAAGGGTAAATACTTGTGTGATAAGAACGCCTAAGAAATAAGTGGAGAAAAGTTATTTAAAAAATTCTCACATTTAATAAAAATAATGATTAAGTACGCATTTTCTTGGAAGCCTGAAATAATATTCCCAACTTGATCTTAATAATACGCGTATTCAATAACTTGGGACAACGCAAAAGTGATACTGAAGTGCTTTTGTCGTTTCTTATCCGTCAACTCCAGTTTTCTGGAGCTTACAACGACTCTGTCATAATTTACGTCAAATACTTTCACGCAACTTTGATCTCTGTTGCAAAGGAGCTAGAGTGAATATTTCGGACCACGTTATTTAATATGAATTCTTTTGTTTCCAATGTATACATGCGTTCACAATTCAAATGTTGTGTTTGGAATTGTAGGAATGTTTTATGTTGCTACAATACCAGATAGTATAAATAAAGTACTTTTATGATAATATCAGTACCCACGATACCTTATTTCAGACTTTTTTTTCCTTTCGTAATACAGTCAGGGAATTTGATTAATAGACAGATTGACACACTGCGTCATTTTGTCGCGTAACGACCATTTAATACGACTGTAAAAAAATTACTAGGAGTTTAAAATGTCTTAGAAAAAATATAACATAACACAGTGCAGTAACAGTCACTTTCTCCTCAGATACGGTCGCTGGGTGACTCGAAAGGTCGCCGTAGTGACCATCGCCATGATCTGGCTGCTAGCCGGCCTGGTCAGCTTCCTGCCCATCTCGCTAGGGCTCCACAGGCCTGATGAAGAAGCCCTGGCTACTCAGAAGCCGCCGAGATACCCCACGTGCGCGCTTGTCCTGACGCCGACGTATGCAGTCGTCTCCAGCTGTATATCCTTCATTCTACCGTGTATTGTTATGATAAGTATATACTGCAGGTGAGTTTCTTATTTGTTATTTTGTTTCTGTCGATGATATTACAAGTTTAGTAAAAATAGGTATACCTATAGGTTACGTACAGTCAGTTCACCCTTATTTTACCTCTGACAGCAGCAACCCAATAGCAACCTTATGGGTATGTGAATAAAGATCACTGTGATTTGGACAGTGATGCAACATCAATACTCAATACAAATATATAAAAAAGTGTCTGTTTGTAATATCAAAATAACAGCTTTTTACTAAATGCATATTATGAAAGTATATACGCTGCTTATATAAAAAAAAACTTTTTTTTTTCAATCTGTCGGTCTGTATGGTCTGTACGGCTCGACCGATTTTGATGGGACTTTCACTGGCAGATAAACGAAGAAACCTTGGCTAAGCTAAGTTTTGACGTGCTTGCGCAGCGCGTATAACCTGTCTACTACCTCATTTTAATTTTAATGTCATTTGTTTTTACATTGTTTTTAACCGAATGGCACCTATAAACGTTCAATCTTGATCGCAATATGCGATCAAGCTCCATGTTTACGATCCATCCAGATCGGCAGCCATGAGTCCGTGATTTCTAAAATAATCTATCTACCTATAAGCAATAGTGCGTACTTGCATACTGTGGGACGTCCCCCAGCTAGATGGACCGGCGACCTTAAAAAGGTGGCTGGAACAGACTGGATGTGGAAGGCAGAGGATAGGATGTTGTGGCGCAGCCTGGGCCTATGCCAAGCACTGGACTGCGATAGGTTGAGTTGAAGAAATTGAGATTGACCGTGTGGTGGGTGTCTATTGTTTGAAATTGGACCCCAAAACCATATAGTAAACAAAATAAGCTAGAGGCTCTATCGACGTCACAGCTGTTGATAAAAATGTGTACAGCAAACGTGGTTACCAAAATCCGTTTTTAATTTTTGCACAATAGCCTAGCCCCCCTACTAATAAACGTATTAAGTATATCAGATGAATTCACCAATTACCCTCTTTCAGTCGTCAGTAATTTGACTTTCGAAAGAAAAAAGCGTTGTGTAACTATACAGACGCTATAAATATAGCATTTATTGGTAAGGGGGTTAGAAAATACTTTTTAAATAAAGTTACCACCATGAAAACTATTTTTTTTATACAGGTGCCCTTAAAAATGGTTATTTAAACTCATTTAAGAAAGAGATAATTATGCAGTCTTGCCAACACCTGGTAAATACAATAATTTTCAAGGAAAACATTTCCCACACCGTTATTTCGACCGAAAATATGACTTGTTCTGTAAAATGAATTGAAATTTATTTATTATTTCACAATAATGAAGTCGAAGGAGCATCTTCCTTGTTTAAATAAAATAATAGACAGGAAATAGAACGTTTTCTCGAATTGCTTCAATGAGTTTCGTAAATTTTCATCGACATAAACGAGAATTTCATTACGTTTTCGCTTCTCTTTGATAATTCAAAGCTATTCGGGGTAAGGTATCTAAGTGCTTCCATAGTTATTTAATTTTGTGTAGCTAATAAAATGTCTATTCGCATCGACGCCGATGACAAATTTTGGCAAGGGACTATACAATTTCTGTTAATATAAAATCTTGGTTTGATATTAAAGGCGAAAGATTTATGCGTTTTGAAGGGAAAATTACATAGGTAAAGTCAGGGAAATTAATTGTTAAGCAATTTGACTACTAACTTAAATTGTCGGTTGTAGGAAATGGCTATAACACGGAAAATTGACGTAGGGTGTCAATTTACTTAACAATGAATTTTCCTGACTGTACATACATACATCCCTGCACGCTAAGCATGACCGCTTCTAGGATCTCTAACTCTACGGAGACAACGTGACATTTTCTTCATTTTTGACACCACGCCTTAGAAATCGTACTACAATCCGTCGTTTTGTCTTTAACTTCTTGCTTTTCTGCAGTTATCATGTTTAGCGTGCTACAACATTGATTAGATCTTACGTGAATAGGCTCCTAGACGATCGTTATCTTGCCCTTGTCACAATTTATTTGAGGGCGGCACAGCATGTCTTCGATATTTATCTATTACAGTCGAAAGAAAGCATTCTTGACACCCGACAGTTTTATATAAACGAATACGTGTTTTGCGAATTTGATCTTCATTAGTTACTAGAATTTTCGCACTGACAGGTCTCAGGAACACATTCTTTCGGCGGCCGGACTGTAGTCGTCATCTCAATAGTCACTCCCTTTCTATCCATATCATCTTTGACACCACAGTCCATTCATCGTTTCTTTGGTGTTCCCCTACTCTTATAGTCATCCTCATTTATACTCAAAACTTTCCTCATTACATATTTTCCTCAAACTAGGTACTACAAATACCTCTTGAAAGTAAAATCTAGAGCACAAAAAGAAGACAGAACTGCTGCTGCGGCTGAACTAAAAACGAGAACATGACAAGGAACAATTTTGTATCCAAAGTTTTGTATAGCTACTGAAACTCATCAATCAATGTTTTATTTCCAAGGGTACGAGACCTACGGACTGACACGCTTTATGTACAATCTATCATCATTTACAATGTTATGTTTTGTCGCTTATTTGCACATTGGTGTTCATTCTATTGAGTTCTTAAGCTTTAGAAATAAGAGTCTTTTAACCTTCTTTCTTATACCTATACCTGTAACCTTTTAAAATTATGAACGAAAATGCAAGAGCTTTTGACAGGAGATCTAAAGGCCAATGAACGTTCAAATTCAAGTCGCAATCTCATCTCAATGACAATCAATGTCAAAAACTTGTCAAAAATGTAGGGAAGTATTTTTGACAGATTGAGACTGAGACTTAGACTGTGAACGTTCTTAAAATTACAAGAATTGCCCACCAGATTTAGAATTTTTATCTCACAAAGCGACGCGCTCTTTACTTGTAGTTACCTAGTGTACAAACACGTAGCACTGCGGCCACTACTCTTCTAGGAAACCGTAGCTTGACTGTAAGTCAAACCGCTCGAAAAGATTCGCTGAAATCACGTGGCTTCAGTTTAATACACCTACAATCTTTTTCTTTTGTCACACCGGAATGGGCAACATAAAAATATTCATGCGTTGGTATCTCAGTGTGGGCCAACACCACTCAGGAAGGCTAGTTTAATACCTACATACCCCTTTTTTTTTTTGTTTTCGGGGGAAATCTTCAAAAGGCACCCGACCTCCAGGGGGAGGTCGGGGAGTGTGGGATTTTTACCTCAGTAAAACCACCCCGGTGATCACCATCAGCACATAGGGGTGGTCTCGGTTCCTTTTAAACAGACCCATGCCGGAACCCCCTCGTGCAACGCCTGTAAGACATATCCACCTGAGACCATGTGAGATGCGTCGCACTCGACGAAACTTTAAAATGAAACTCTGCTACAATTCAAAATATATAAATATCAATGTCTATAAAAAACGATATATTTAACTATATTCTACTTTGCTATCTGTTTGTAGTCCCTTATTTAAATGTAATTGAAAACTATTTGTTAGGTAACCGCAGAAATGTTCATGGTCGTAATAAATAACACATAATAGGCACCAATACATTTCAACTACAGACAAAACGATGGTATTATTTCTTGGAATTAAACTGAGTTAGCTTGCCCTTGGCTTTAGGCCTATTACTTTAACGGTCTGATTATAGTAGGATAAAGTGGGTACACTTTTATTTTGCTTTCCACCAAAAAGTTTACGACGTACGGAATTTCATACAAACTTTCGAAATGAATGAACCGATTTTAATTAAACTTCGTACGCATAAGCAGGATACAAAGATCTAAAAAGTTAGTTAAGAACATTTTCGAAAAATAGTGTTACAGCCAAATTAGACCGATTTTAAATTTTCCATAGAAACAGAGATTTCTAGTTACTTATCTATTTTTAAATAAGACATTTCATCGTAAACGCTCGTCATTAAACCTCCTGTTCCTCATCCTTTCATAGACCGTCTTCTCAAAACAATCAGAACATGTTGCCTCCAGGCTTTGGAGCGAAATTAGGCCCATGTAGAACATCGAAACACAAACATCACAGACTACAGCCTAATTAAAGGGGGTTTCACAAACGCCACAACTATTTGCCGCACCGCTATGGAGCTACAAACAGAGCAGGTAGATGTCTGGCCTCTACTAGAGGCGGCAGTGTCTATCTATAATATACATACAAACCAAGCATGTCATCGTTTACTCGCACTACAACGTACTTATAGAAACTTACGGCTTTGAATGGCGACAATGATAGAAGTTGTGCGCTCAACACACCTTCTTCGGCGCAAAATTGTAATTGATACACGATAAATGATATTTATTTCTATAAGAAGGCTTGTCCACTCTCTTTTACATGTAATTTTTTTTTTTAAGCTTGTTGAATTCAGTGTTTCCTATCTGACTACTCTGAGAAGAAACAGCGACACCAACTCAAAGGTTATTTTAAGTTCTACAAAAGAAAAAGAAAAGATCGCTTTTAGCGATAAGACCGCCCATTGTGTCACCCATTGTAAAGTTTCTATATTTATGTCTGTAATGTATATGGTGTACATAATAAAGAGTATTCTATTCTATTCTATTCTACATCCTAATTGCGTAATCACAATCTAAATAATTTTAATAGATATTGCTAATCCATTGCTCATAATGTTCGAAAAAAATTGTTTGCACAACAACATAAATAACGTAATGACTGTTGTTGAACTGTCAAAATGAAAGCCATTCCTAATGCTTTGGCCTACCCCTCAGACCATCACCCTAATTGCAAAACACACTATCAATCGGAATCTGGATCATTTCGAAGTAAATTGCTAATCCATTGCTCATTTCGAAAAAATTTGTTTGCTCAACACGTTAATAATGCAATGAATGTTGTTGAACTGTCAAAATGAAACCGATTCCGATTGATAATGTGTTACACAATTGCCCCACTTGTCTTAATCAGATCATATTATGAGGACCGAGCAGATTATTAATACTTCCGTGGCTAATCGGTGCCCGAGGCACGGCGGTTCCGTACTCTGTGGAGCTGCACATTCCACTACCAGATTTGTCAAATAACTAGACTATCTAGCTTGAGCTAAATCTATTACATTCAAGAACCTACTTATTAATTAAAGAGGATTACTCATGAGCTGGTTTAGACGAGATTTCATCAAAATTTTAGTTAATAAAATTTTGTGAGAGGCAAATTATTTAAAGCAGTAATTTTGTTTGAGTACTTGGTTTGGAGATGGCTAAATGACTGCCCCAAGCAAGTATAGTAATCTCACATTAACTCGTAATATTTAAATATTCATTCATGAATTATTTAGCGTTTAATAATTTCCTAGAACTTTCGTGAACTATTAAACATAAAAAAAGTATCTTAGTTGCTTTTTTTGATTGAAATGACAAGTTCAATGGGAAATAATACAGTACCTACTGCAAGCTAGGGAGGCGTCATATCGCTTTTCCAGAATGTCAAATCGAAACTGTACTTATATCGATTTTTGATAACGAGTATCAAAACGATTTATTTTCTGAAATAAATCATAATCAGAGTTTTCGGCGGGAGTCGATGGCGTTCAATTCGGTGTCCTGTTTAGTTGCTTGTTTTTGTCTTTTACAGAGTTTTAATTTAAAAAAATGGGTTTGTTTTTAAAGTGATAATCGACTACTCAATTCCACTTTTTGCTAATCAAAATCAAATAAAAATAACTGAAAGCTTCGGAATGTGCGTATACGTTTAATCTTACTACCTATTTGTGTCGAAAAATATTAACTGAATAGTGGTCGACAAAAACTAATTCTATTTTTATTATCTTTCAACCCTTTCAATTATTTTATCGATTCTGTTCCACTTGACGTTCAATCCCAATATCCCATCTCTATGAAAAAAACAAACGTCAGATGTCAGACGTTGTTTCGTTTGAACGCTCTGCCGTTTGCTTGTTTGTTGTGCTTTTTTATTTTGGATTTTCATTGACTCTCACTTGTGTAATGGATTTATTGTGTGTGCTCGCCTACCTACTGACCTCTCGCTACTCGACACGGGCTTGACTTGCATCATGCGATGCATAAACTACGGTGTAGCCACGCAAAGACTGCGGTGGAATATCACCTCTTCATTGCCTGCTGTTCTACTCACTATCTTAAGT
The DNA here is from genome assembly GCA_914767645.1 of Hydraecia micacea. NCBI lineage: Eukaryota > Metazoa > Arthropoda > Insecta > Lepidoptera > Noctuidae > Hydraecia > Hydraecia micacea. Next base: position 8,174,764 of record OU611798.1, read on the forward strand.
ATCTTAATACGATGGTTAACAATTGAGGTAAGTCATCCACAGCTAGAATCATTCTAGAAGTAATAAATATAAGAAACATCGAACAAATGTGACTTCAAGTTGTTTACCGTATTTCTCAAAATACATAATGAACTCAATGGCAATGAATCAGAAAGACTCATCCCGTCTCATCACGACCACAACACGTCCTGACTACAACAGACTGGTTGCTTTAGATGTCATAATGTTCAAATGTGCAGTATTATAGTTAATTCATGTGGATACTAAGGTAATTATGTTTGTTCTAGGTTCCAAAGGATGCCAATATTTTGTCATCCTTGTTATGAACTGCTGAAAACAGAAGCATGTAGTGATGTTCGTTTATTTGACTATACGATGGTGTGCATAACTTGTGGCCGTTCTGCGAGAAATATACAAGAAATATACAACGCCATGTAGTGGAAAGAAACTATTCAATGTTGCAGAATTTACCAACGTCACATCCAGCTTTCCATCAGTTAAATAAAATGATTTTTAAGCACAGTGTGTTCTTTTATATCTACATGCCCATCTGGTAGCATGGATCATCTTCCTCTTCAGATATTCAGTCGTTGAGTGGAGGCTTTTGCCCAGCGGTCATCGTGCATACGGCCACAAATTACTAATGATACGGCTGGCGTGACCCGCCCAATCACATTTGAGCCTTGCCGCCTTCTTTGCTACATCCAGTATGCCCGTTTTGGAACGCAGCGTGGTGTTCCGAACTCTGTCCTGTCTTTTTACACCCAGAATGTTGCGTTCCATCCACAGATATGGACAGACCTAGATAACGCAAGTATCACGATCTGTATGAAAACCAATCGTGCCATTTTTTTAACTACCCACTATGATGTCACATGCACTATTTAGTGACAGGAAAATCAAATCGATTCAAAGACGCCGCCGCGTGCGGCACCCGTCTCGCCCCACCCCCGGGGCCTAGCGCCAGCGCTCACGCTCACCCAGCCAGTTGTACAGTACACATGACTGACTGCGAAAGTGGCGGCTTACGATTTTTGTACGTAAGCTGGTGCGATTTTTGGCACGCGAAGTAGTTGCTCTTGCGTTATTTAGTTGTATCTATATCTGTGGTTCCATCGCTCTTTGGCAAACTCCAAGGCGGAACTTTTGCGACTCGGTGAGCGACCAGGTCTGAGCACCGTAGGTTAGCTTCAGTTATTCAACCACTTATTTATATTATTTATTGTCTGTGAAAACTGACTATATTTCAACTCATTTGGACAAGTAGTTTAGGATTTACAAGAGTTTAATACTTAAATACACGCGGGAGTGATTTTTGCGCGGATTGTAGAATGCCCGTTGTATTACGTTTTTTGGTGTAATTACCCCTTTGTAGATATATACTAAAGTAACACCGCGTACGAAATCGGGGTGGGTCGCTAGGCGAAAATACAATTAATGTTATAAATATCATCGCAGATATATCCAAACGCCTAGGTAAAAGTTTATAGCAATGGCATTTTTTTGCAGTTTTCTTAATGCCTACTGACGTAGGAGTAACACGATTTTATTTTCAGGATTGTACAGATATGAAAAGTTCCTGAAACTTTCTTTACATGAAATACTAATATTCAGCTATTCAGCATTACATATTGCTAGGTACCATGTTTATACATTGCTGGAGTATCCGTCCATACTTCTATTTAGCCATCTCTTTTGTGGGTAAATTAACGTTGGAAATAGACGAATGAATACATTACGCCTACTTGGAACTAAAACAATGCATATTGTTATCGTTTACGGTAAAATAACACAGACAGATTATTTTATATTGAAAGCGTTTCGCCACGGTTTCCTTACGGTACAGTGTGTCCATACAAAAATTGTATGACCTTGTATATGACCCGGTTGTGACCGTAGTGCCGCCGTGTCTGTCAACAAGTTTCCGTAGGGTTCACACGGTGAATATACCGTAGTTTTTAACGGCAAGAAAAACGTGTATGTACAAAGGGCCTCATATCGACGTAGCCTAGCCCTTTGTATAGACGCCAGCACATCAAGCTACCCGAAACTGTAAAATTTTCCCAATCAACTTTGAACCTTATTCTCTAGCTATAAATTTTAAATTCTATTAAAGAAATTTGACAGATTGTAGTAGCTTGATGTGCTGCTGATGTGCTGGCGTCTGTAAACAGCACGGTTCTATTACGGTTCGGCGTATAAACCGCGCCGTAGAAAAAACGTGTCTACAAACAAGCTTCCATAGTGATCCATACAACAGTGACGACCGTGCCTACACACGGCGAATAAACCGTAGTTTTTCACGGCAAAAAAGTATGTGTACGACACACACGTTTTTGTCAAAGAGCCTAACATCTACGTAGCCTTAGCATAACTATATAGATATAATATACGAGTACGAGGGGTCCGTGGCTAAATAATAACAGCCGCACAGGTCGATCGATCAGGTTAAGCTACGCTTGCCGCGGTTGGTCTGTGGATGGGTGACCATCTTTACATACTGAGACCCCTCCGTGCCTCGGAAAGCACGTTAAGCCGTTGGTCCCGACTGTCATTTGTGGATCTTTGACAGTCGTTACGGGTAGTCAGAAGCCCGAAAGTCTGACAACCAGTCTTACCAAGGGGTATCGTATTACCCAGTAACTGGGTTGTGGAGGTCAGATAGGCAGTCGCTCCATGTAAAATACTGGTATTCAGCTGCATCCGGTTAGACTGGAAGCCGACCCCAACATAGTTGGGAAAAGGCTAGGCAGATGATGATACGAGTACATAAACAACATTTTTATCGTCGTCTAGGGAGATATAAATAAGTCACAGCGTAGGGACAACGACGTAAAATAACTTATTATAGTCGTTTTCATAGTTCTTTTCATTTTTAGTCATAGTCCTTTTGATAAATATTAACGAGACATTAATACAAAGTAAACTTTTTTACTTTGGCATTTCACGGGCTTATTATCAAGATACAAGCTGAAGTTTTAAAGTTCGTTATAAGTTTTCTAATGAACAAGAACAGTTACGTCAGTCGACTCAGTCGTAACGAGTAAATTACCATGGGATTATTAAAAAAGTCTTCCAGAAAAGATATTCGCTCGAAAACGAAATAATTTGCCCGGTATTTGTTTTGGTCTTTGTCTCAAATTAACTCCGAGAAATTCAGTCGAACAGAGGCGGCCCACTGGTTACGGCCGCGAATTACGAGTAGGTCGTAGGTTCGAACCCAGGGAGGCACTTTACTCTGTAAATTATTTCATCACCACTGCTCTCAAAATGGTAACGGAAAACATCGTGAGGAAACCGACATGTCCTAGAACCAAAAATTCGAAGGAATGTGACATCTACTAACCCGCACTGGGCCCGCGTGGTGTGGACTACTGCCCGCTCTCTCCCAGGGAGGAGGCTTGTATCCCAGCAATGGGAACATTATAGGCTGATTACAGAAAAAAATATTTTTCAACGTTTCTTCCCAAAGTGAAAGTAAATGCTCGTAGTCATTACACTAGGCAAACATACTTGCAGCAATAGCTTATTTAAGGAACTTAGCAGACATGCTACTTTCTTCTTCTGCAGAAAAGCAGCAGATTGAAAACGTACAATTTTGATACCGCGTTCAATCGCAGCGAGTCGCCAAAACGCGATGCAGCATCGAAGCGTGAGATTTTGTATACGCGACTGAACGCATTTCCTAATCCCATTTTTTTTTTATTTTCAATTACATATGATTTGCATGCCCTTGTAACGATAGAACAAGGAGGAATTACGAGGACGACACATGGATTGGTGAAGTTGCAAACTTGATGATCGCCGGTGCCAGAAGTAGCATTTCTGCTAAGAACCTAACGATTACACCCCCCAACTGTCCAGAGCCTTCGTGATTATTATTATAACACAATTTTGCCTAATATGTTGCCATACGATTAAATAAATATGCTCTCTCACTCCTCTACCTCTACTGGCAACGCTTACTAACAACAACCTTCTTCCACAGACTATACTGCTACGCCCAAAAACACGTAAAGTCGATCCGGGCCGTCACACGGACGGTTCAGATGCCGGACAACCGGACAAAGTCCGTCCGAACCCGCGTGCACACCCACGTCCACTCGTCGCCGTACCACGTGTCCGATCACAAGGCGGCCATCACCGTCGGCATCATCATGGGAGTGTTCCTCTTGTGCTGGGTGCCGTTCTTCTGTGTCAACATCGTCGCCGCGTTTTGTAAAACATGTATACCGGGTAAGTAGTTTCTGTGTAGGTACAGTCAACAAAAGAGATAAGTATGCAGGATCGTCGGATATAGTTGAAGTTTAGTAAGAAACCAATAGATGTTCTCGAATAAAATTTAATTCTATGATTAGAAAAAAAACAGTTCTTTTATCAAATTAAATTTCAGTCGACAACATCTATCGGTTTCTTACTAAACTTACTTACTGCATACTTATCTCTTTTATTGACTGTACCTTTATTAAACCCATATGCAAGTTTTGATACGTCTGATATCATGTTTAAAACATGCATGGTATTGACGTTGTGTCAAACATATTGTTAACTATAATTTAGTTCACCTGTTGAAAATTTTTGAGAAGTTTTCTACAAGTTTTATTAACAGGGTCAAATTAAATTAGGTAGCGAAACTCCGCTGACGTGATGGGTATCGAAATCTAAACGTAACACCACAATAAAAAAAAAATGATATTTTTGGGGTCAACAGTAAATGACAAGCGAAAACAGTAACTGTAGGTACATATAGAGTACATGTTTTATACCTTGGTGTGAACGCAGGGTTACTAATTTATAGCAATTAGAATAAAAGAACAACGTTTTCTAAAACTCATAATTAGTACGCGCGACAAGCGGTCGATACCTTTTTTTTTTTGGGTAGCAAATTATCAAATAACTTCTTCCGCTCTAGGCGAAGCGGGGGGCGTGTCAGACTTTTACTGACTAAAACCCATCCGTGTTCCTTCAGTTGCCTTTATGTATGTTTTTTCTTATCATTGCTATTTGATACCTACCAATACACATAACCTCAATGAAGTTATCCAATTAAAAAAGCAGCAGCAATATAAAAGCGATCTTTATATTAAACGAGAAAATAAAATAATAAACCTCACAGACTATTAGAAGATAAAATTATTTAGGTGCGTGAATAGAGGTGGAACTCACATTTTCTCCTGCATTTTTATTATATTTCTCTGAACGGAGAGTAAGCCATTCTCGGTCCAAAGTAAATAATAAGCTTCAATTAAACGCTGTTCAAAGGAAAGGGGAGACCATAAACGTCGGAACCTATATTGCATTTTACTTTTTGCTCTTCAATAGTTAATCATATGCAGATTTAAATATAGTGAAATGAATTTTTATAGAGGCCAATAATATGTAGATTCAAGTTTTGTCCTCACTGAACCATCTCAACGGATCATCCTTTAGGTATATTATTATTTATTGTGTATTTATTATATTGCGAAATGCACAATTTTACCATACACACTATGAATAAAATTAATCTAAATAAATAATAATGTGCGAACCGATGGGTTCAACTCAAAATTAACTTTATCAACAAAAAGTTTACATTAGACATTAGGTAAAACTAGATATTCACTAGGCTTTCATATACGCACTCAGAATAAAATTATATAATGATAATTACAGCAGAAGTTAGTGACATTTTCAACACGTTTTAAGTTAATAATTATATTTTTTTATTGCTTCATCATAACCGATTAATAATGGATACTTTATTGAGAAAATATAACTAACTATTTACACTAGATACTAAATTAAATTACTAACTAACTTACTATACAAATAAATACAAAAACAAAGGACACTTGGCACTTTTTTCATTTGTAAAATTTCATTGAGAAATGGTACATTAAGATCTATAAGCAAATAATAACGAATACCTAATTAATTAATACAAATAACAAAATTAAATCCTAACTTAACTAAAACTATACAGAAACTAAAATATAGCGTCGAAAAATTCATCCGCATCGCTGTCGACTGGTAATGTACCCAAGAGACTGGCGGCATTTACCACTTTAGGCACTTATATTATTTGATTTAATCATTTGTTTGCAAGAGGGATCGAGCTGAATGATTAATGAAAAATAATTATTATAATTAAAATTGTAATTCTACGTACAGACGTTAGGTTTAAATCAAAATTATATACGAATTATACGTACTCTGTTTAATCAGCGCACATAGGTTTCAATTAATAGCTGCATTGGTTAATGTTTGGTACATTCATTGGTCATATTTTATTTGTAAATGAGGCTTAACACAAAACACACAAGTATTTGATTCAATTTAACGAAGTTCGATACCAATACCTACTTCGTCATAGATAGCTTTTAAAACTTTCTTTGTGACTCGTAGACTTTTTAGATGACAATATTACCAGACATCAAACAAAATTATGAAAATAAAACTTTGAGACCAACTTTAATAGACTTTCTGAAACATTTTAAAATCCTTATTGAAATATTACTTCAAAGTACGGCGAGCTCTAATGTGTTTTATTAACAGAAGCAGAAAGTTTAATATTATCAATTTGTTACAGATTTAGCTTTCAAAATCCTGACGTGGCTTGGCTACTCAAACTCGGCGTTTAACCCTATCATATATTCAATATTCAACACGGAGTTTCGGGAAGCCTTTAAAAAGATCCTGACATCGAGGTATCCTCCTTGCTGCGGGTACCAAAGCGTCAGGGCAAACACACCGACACGGAACGAAAACTTCGTCACTGACTACGGGACCAAAACCTTGGTTGTGCGTCGGAGCGGTTCTCTTGGCCTGTCAGGAGTGGACCCCACTCCAAGGTCTTCGGCTGAGTCAGTACGGCCGCTCCGAGAGTATCACATTTGACAAGAAGACGGCAACAGCAATAACGGGCTGCTTGACAAAAGTGACGTGGTTTGAACGCCCGAAGACTGGTATGGGATACACACAGTATTGACACAATACATACAAAAGGCAGTCTCAGTACGAATGACTTAAGCGACGCGCTGAATGATCAAGTTATTTTGCACGATTGAGGGAAAAGTAAGCGGACTTGTCAGTCTTGCATTGCTACTCATTGTGCAAAGACGTCCCGCAAGTTCCACGCGAAAAGCGTTTGCTCGTTATAATTCTTTTTTTTTTTTCAACTCATGTAAAAAATACTATGCGCCGTCTTTTGTGTGAATTGTGATATTAGAAATAGAAAAGAAATATGATGAAAATGTAAATTAGCCTTACAAAGGCTTATTAGCGCCTGCGCTTCGTTGCCAAGGAATTAGATTATTAAGCTGGATTTACATTACAAAATCAGTTATGCAAACTTAGTTATTAACTAATAGTATCGCGTGTAATTATCTATTTACACGTGAAACTATCAAAGAGTAGGTAACTAAGTTTGCGCAACTAGGTACGTTAAATTCTGCTTTACATGTCATAGCAATTATTTAACGTCAATACATTCATAAGTTCAATATACCTTCATATCATTGTCGTGGAATCAAATATTTACATTTGTAATAGAAAATAAATTTACGAAATTAATAACAAACATTCAAGTTGTCGTAAGAAATAATGAATATCCATAGATGAATTTAAAAGTCCTTTGTAGATTTCCCCTAATTCAAACTGGATATGTACATTTTATGGCTGGAGTAGTAACAAGTATTAAGATTTTCTAACAAAGAATTCCCTCGTTACTTTCTTAATTCGTTTGTATTATAAAAGAGACGCTATCTACGCAGTGTACAATTTCATTAACTTCGTGGAAAAAAAATACATTTGAATAATTAAATCAGGGCACATTATTTTCTTTGTTTCTTTTTGTTCCATTGTAGGAGTGAAATGAAAGAAATTGCTACTTTTGGTTTCAAATATGTTTTATAAAGGCCGGTGCTACCAACGCATCGGCACGACATAGCACAGCAAAGTATTAATTGGCATACCAAGGGATCCTTCGGGTTGCCAAAGCATTCCACGGAATGCTCAAGTCTATCATAGAAATGTGAGTGATAAGCGTATAAAAATAAAATTCAAAAACATTTCAATTACGAAATGTGTTTGTCGTTCCATGCCCTTCCATACTGTTGGTACTAACCTTACGAAAAATATAAATAAAAAAAGATAGATTACAATTTGACACAAGAAAATGATATGTTTATTTCTAAATACTGTAATGTGAATCATCACTTTGTTTATAACTAAGAACAAATAGTGAAAGTACTAAATAGTAGCCATCAACTTAATATATTTACTAAGTTGATGGCTACCATTTCGTGCCCTAAATAGAAATCTCGAAATCTGTCCTAGAAGCTGTTTTTGTAATTTTAGGGCAGATTTTTCTTTTATCTGAGGTAACCATATGGGGATTGACAGATTTTGAGTATAAAATAAGTCAAACTGGCATATTTATTCGTCACATAAAAATTATTTGGCTACTGAAAAACCAGCCCTTATATAAACAAATACTCCACTTGTCTAGTCAAGCTTACCAAAACAAGACATAACCCACCGGTTACATAATATATTTATTCGTTTACAAATTCCTGTGATACTTCTGTAAATAAATGTTAGTGTAAAAATGTTTTGTAAAATATATCGTTAGGAAACTATACAGAATAATAATAACTTAAACTTAATATTAACTTAAATTATAATTAAAATATGACTTTTAGGCAGGTAGACACGACCTTGTTTTGAACTCCAAGTTGTGTCCGAATTATAAATTTAAAAAATCCTAAAGTTGCTAGAGTTTTTTTTAAGTACATTAAAATTTTTCAATGAATCGCTTAGACGATTTATTTTATTTAAGAACATCACTTGTATCTACACTTTTGAATTGTAGAGATGATTTTATTTTTGCTAATCGCCTATGTAAACTTCCTACATTCTGTATTTAAGGTGTATAATTATTCATTAGGTATAAAATATCATGGACATTTTAGTCATCGTTTATTTTTAAACAAACAGAGAAAGATAATTTATTTATTAAAATTAACTAAATAGGTTTACAGATACAAAAATATATTGAAATAGACAAAGTCGGTTAAAAACCAGCTAAGGTAGAGCTAAGAAATTATAAGTAGATCTCTTTAAAAAAACTCTAATTTTTCAAGCACTTCATATAAATCATTTTTCATAGTCAAACTCGCACTGTGTAAATAAATTCACCGAACATTCTTCAGTATTTGTATGAAAATATTACAAAGAGGTCATTTCAAAAGAATCGTACTAATAGGTACCATATTCGTTTGGCATTTTCAAAACATATGTAATACCAATGAATTTGCCTGCCAATTAAAATCGCACTAAATTTCATCATCATCTTATTCTGCCTAGCCTTTTCCCAACTGTGTTTGGGGTCGGCTTCTAGTCTAACCGGATGCAGATGAATACCGGATATTAATTTGATCGAAAGCGACGTTATTGCTGTGTGTCGCTGGAAATCTAATCGTACCTACGACAAGTCAGGTGAACTGGAATATTTTATATTAGTTTTTTTTTTCTTAATAATGGTCATTATATTTTTTGCCATAATCTTTAACTGTCTAAAAATAATTAAAATCATCATTTAACTTTTCACTGAAAGAAGTAACATAAGTAAGTAGCTTCTTATATCAAATTGACTCGTCAAAATGAAATTTTAATTTCACCATTTTGTATTGCAATATTTATTAATATAAAATATTTTTCTTTGGACCCTAATTCCAAAATGAACAGTAGGCAATAAACATCAGAGTATTTAATCAAATATTTCATAAGTAAACAGTCTGATAGTAATTAAAATTTTAATCCTGGCGATTATTTTCACTGTATTGTATCCTATCGTTAACATGTGAACAGCGTTGTGAGCTGCAATATTGTCTGCTGTGATTTGTTTTATTTCTTGTTTCTATGTTTTATATTGTAGCTGTTTGTTGTTCCTCTTGAATAAAAATAAAAAAAAAAAATAAAAAAAATAGTGCGCCGGTAAATGAAAAGTTGTGTGGAAAGCGGTTGTCATGGTACAGGCATGTGATACGGAGAAAATGTCGTGAGGAAAGTTATGAGTATGAACGTCGATGGCTATAAGAGTAGGGGAAGACCAAAGAAACGTCTGTGTGAATGATGATATGGTTAGAAAGGGGGTAACTACCGAGATGACGACGAATAGAGAAGTATGGAAGAAAAAGACATGTTGCGCCGACCACAAATAAATTGGAATAAGGACAGGAGAATGATGATGATGATTTCATTAATAAACAAAATAAAATTTCAAAGAACGTTTTGTGTGACACTTCGCAATCACATTCGACTTGAAGATGGCGGCCTCGTTGTAATATTTTTATATTGGCCGGCTTTGAGGTAATACGTTTTTGGGGAAATCTCAAATAAAAAAGAAATAGGACACCTTATTGATATGCATTACATCAAGTGAGGCGGTTTGAGCTAACATCGCTGGGAATCCCGCTTAAGACTGAAAGGGAAATAGTAAGATATAATATTATGCTACATAATTTCTCATTACGTAATAATCAAAGAGATTGTAAATTGCACCCACCGTAAGAAAATGGCAGAATATTATCTTTAAATATATCTAGAAATGTACTAATACTCTAGAACTACGACTACATTCTTTATTTGCACTGAAGCTGAAAATGTGGACGTTATTACTCATTATCCTTTATTCCTTTGGGTTCTAACTCACTAAAACTCTATACAGTTTCCATTCATTCATGTTCATGTAAAGGTCTTTCAAAACTTAATAGCTTTTTCAAAATCGTCTATAGAAATGTTTAGCTCAAACATATCCTAATACTCTCTATTATTAACTACAGAATCGAAAAACCCAAAAACGTCTGTCAAAGTCGACCTATTTTTTAGTACTTTCCCTTCCATTCAAATTATACATTTAAGCAGTATTACGATAAAGTAATACTAAACGGGGAAAAGCGCTAATGAACTTTATTAGTTAGGTACAAATGTATATACTAGTCATGAATGGCAATATTATATCTTAGAACATATCACGTTAAATGAATTTATCGTTATATATAGTGTACATAATATTTTACGTATAAGGCCCGTTTGCATCACAAATTACTAAATGCGTTTAGTGCTAAATATATTTAAAATATGTCTCCGTCTCTGGAGGCCTACTCTCTAACTCCGTCAACGAAGATATGAGCCCGTCCGAAAGTAGAACCCTACTCCCAATTAATTAACGGTTAGTTCGAAATTGTAAAAACACATTGGGAATAAAGACAGCTGTCAAATCGGGTTGTCATTCATTCATAGTTTGTGCCACAAACTAATCTTATGTCTGTAGGTGATACGGATTAGGAAACGCCCAAAACTACGACATAAACTATGGTTTTCGTACTTAGATCGTAAACTACCCTGTAATCTTCAAACGATAGATAGAAACAAAACTATAATTTAAATTCGTTTAGAGCTAAATGTATTAAATGATTTGTGATGCGAGCGGGTCTAAATCGATGTCATAAATAGTATTTAAGGCGGCATTCGCAAGAGGATTCTAGATGGGCCATACTTTTACGGCAATACGAGGCTGCTATTATTTTCAAGTACCCGGCCATCGCGGCAACATTACTATTGCAGAGTATGGCTGATAGTCTTATATTCTCTGCTTTACTTCACTTTTCTGAAGAATTACAATCGGATCAACTTTGGGTTATGATACCGAATGAAATGAAAACAACATTGGATCTTATCGTCCGTCAGTCGGTAAAAGTCAAGTGACACCAGAAAGAGATGTGCACATGCAATAAAGTGAAACAGCAATACTTACTTAGTATGGTTATGTTATCGATATCGGAGCGAGCGTCAGACGAAACATAAAACAATGTTGCATCAATATTTGGCCCGAGTGGCCGGGGCCATTCTAAAATACAGCAGACAGGCATTGCAGTAATAAATTGCCCCTTTAGGAAGCATTTCATGTACTGTTCGATGTTGTGCTACTGTAGTTAATTTTCTATAATGTAAATAAAAAGTTGACAGACCTTTTGAAGATTACATTTTATTTTTGTAGAAATTTAAAGGACCATTTCCACCATTAAATTAAAATTAAATTTATTGCAGCATTAAAACACTAAGGCCCGCACCACAAATCATTGAATGTATTTAGCGCTAAACGTATTTAAAATATCGTTCCATTCCTGTCAATGGTGACAGAGAGAGAACGTTGTTTTAAATACTATTAGCTCTAAATTTATTTAGTGATAGGGGCTTGAATGTATTCACCGTTAACTGTATTTTAACTTAATTGCATCCCTGTCAAATTACTTGATGTTGACAGAATGATGTTTTAAATAAATACGTTTAGCGCTAAATGCACTTAGTAAGGTAGGTATACAGACAATCATGTTAAAAAAAACACACTACGGTCATATTATTTTCTCATAAGTACCTATTTAAGTTAGTGTACCTACTAGGAATAACTTTAAATGCGTTCTTTAAAAATAATCCGTCATTCTTATCTATACAAGTTTTAGTAGTCGCTAAGCTATCAGGAATAATGTGCTAATATATTATTAGATAAGTTATCCTGGCAGCACGCTATGTATATCAGAAATTAGATATTAATTTTAGATAAATGTGTAAATTTCAAATTCTGGATAAAATCTGGTTGCAAAATAGAACGTAGGTACTCACTCAATTTTATCGTTAATTACGGAACCTGTAATTAGGCGTTAGTATTCTCTCTGCAATAATTACTAACGTTGGATCGATTTGCCACAGATAATGTAGATAGCTTTCAACATAATATCATAACAGAAATACAATAAGCATAATATTCCATTAGGTAGGTATTTCATTTTGCCTGAGATCGCAATTATTATAAATAGTCATCATTATAATAAGTCATAAGTCACTGTTACTTATAATATAATCTGTCAAAGATAGAAGTTATAAACATTTATAAGAAGTTTCCTTTGACCCTGTAGATAGTCCCTATATCTTATTTCGTGGATAAGCCAATGTTTGGGCCATCTACTAAATAAGATAAATGTCGGGAATGGATGGATAGATCATGATTAATTGTTTATTGGCACAATCATTGACTCACACAAACCAATGTTTGTACAAGTATACGTGTATCAAAATGGTTTCTTTCAAGGTCGATCTCTACACAATATATAAGAGCTTATCAAGATAATCTTTGTAATGTAAATTCAAATACTTAGTTGATATTGAATGTAAGAGAAGCAATGTTAGTTTTCATTCATTATTGTAAATAATATTTTCTATGATCTTAATGTTTCTGACGGCTTGTCATAGGCACCCATGAAGGGAAGAGGCCAAAGCTGGTATTTGGTATAATTAAGGATTTCTAGTCAGAAAATAAATTATATTAAAATTATTTATCTAGTTTTATTGTGATCTTTTCATATCAAATCTTTTGTGTCGGTTATTACCTGCTTATTAAATTGTTATTGTTCACCAGTTATTTGTTTAGTTTAAGTTTCTACTGAACAGACCTTTTGTTTCGTTATCTAAATTGGAGTAGATTGTGAAAACAATGCATTCCAAAACATACAATATAATATCGAAATACATTTCGAAAGCAAAAAGGTCGTTATGTTATTCGAAATGAAATAAATTGAACAATAAATTTTCAGAAAAAAATCAAGGGCTCTCCATTTTTCAACAGACAACATTTCAATTGAAATATGCATTTTCAAACGTGCACAGAGGCACTGAAAATAAATGGACATGGAATGTAAACAGACATCGGTGAAAAAATATATAAAAACAAAATTGATATTTGAATGTGCAGATGTGGTTAATAAATCGTCGCTAGGGAATCTTTTAACATTTATGTTTGAATAGCGATTAAATAACAGCAAACATGCCGTTTGAAATTTTTGTTTTTCATGTTTATCTCTAAAATACGTCGTATTTGATGAACATTACACGTTCAATCTCGATCTCGATTCGTGGTCAAAATCAATGATGGTGACACAGATTTAAACGGTCACACAATAATAGCTGTCGAAATACAGAGTTTTTTACCCCTTAATGTCAAATACTGGTGATACTGACAGATTTTCATGATGGCCGTTTTAATGATGAAACCGCTTTCCTATGAGACCCAAGTTATAGGGCTGCTAATGAAGATAATTTAAAATTCTTGAACAAGATTGAGCGTGTATTGTTTTCTTCCCAAAATAAAAATAATGTGTCAAAAAAATTAAATAATTCTTTAAAACAACACCTGTGTGCCTTGCCTCAACGTAACATAATCATCATATAACGTTCCCACTCCTGGGACACAGCTGGCCTCCTCACATTTTAGGGGAAGTGGGCCGTAATCCACGCGGGCCCAGTGCGGGTTGGTAGATGTCACTTGTCTTCAAATTTTGCCTTGCCTTATTTATATCACAGTGGTGTATAAATACATTCGTCAAATACCAGACGAGAGGATTAAGGAGAGTATGTTGAATAGCCGCATTTTGCACATTTGGCAATGTCGCCATTTTGGATTTATCGATATTTTTCGCGAACATGTTACTTATATTGCTCTTTTTTTTAATGAACGTTTCTAGAGAGCAAACAAAAAAATACAAATATATACCCTAAAGTCGACTCCGAGGAGTCTCAACGAATATATGAATATTCATAATATAGCCGAATTAACTGCACAGCAATAAAAAGTAATAAGACAAAAGTTTCAAAGTTATTTCGAGAACTAATCAATTAAAAAACTAAAATGGGAACATTGTTGGCTGATTATATTATAGTACATGCACATTTTGCCAGTTATGTTTAGAACCAACTTTGTAGTCTTTCATCTGATTAATTAAGTGCTACTTAGCAAATAAGTCAACAACTGTGAATAAACTATCAAAGCGAGTCTGTTAGGGTCAATTAGTCAGTAAGAGTCTGACAGACCCCTCCACCCACCCCAGGGTAGTGGACATCCATGAGGATTTCCACACGAAAAAAAAAAAAAAAAAGGGTCAATGACGATTGGTTAGGGTTATTTACGAATAACGGGTGACATTTATGTAAATAGAAATAAGATATTTTCCACGAATAATATTTTCCTGTCAGCTTCTCAAACATGAGGATTTGGGTTATTTATTTATTTATTGGATCGCCAACAGAGGCTACACAGTTACATGCATGTTGACATGAGCAGGGACAAATACCAGTGTACGCTTCCAATTATAGGCGACTACATCATTCACTTAACATCTAGGTAGGTAGGTTTCGAGATTTAGAAAATGTAAAGTTACAACTTTAAAATAATACTTACGTACTTAAATTATTGACTAGCTAAACTGCGAGACACGATAGGTACCTGTATTCTGGCATACAGCACTGCCTGCAGCGGTTCCCTATCCATTTGCATAAAATTTTAAGACCTAATATAACTTGGGATACTTTTGTTTCTCCTAATTATATTTTCGCATAACATTATTTACGCATAACAGCTTACGCATAATTTTTTTGAGCATAGGTTCTCTAATCATAATAATGATTAAGCATAACATTCTAAAGTACCTAACCAAAAAACTAACCAAACCGAACCTCGGGGTGCCCCTGACGTCGTTTAGTATTATGTGAATTAAATGTATGCCATAACAAATTAGCAATCAAGATAATTATGCCAACATAAGCTGTATGCCAAAAAAAATATGGCAAAGTATTATTATGCCAACATAGTTATGCCAAAGTATATGTATTAGGAAAAAGAACATTATTCGAAAAAAAGGGATCCCCGCCTGCAGCCTGTTTCCCAGTAGTGGAAACATCATAGGCTGATAATGCTGATGAATAAACCCGCAGTAAAGTTATGCCAAACTTAAATATTGATAAGTCGGAAATCGTTAAAATACCTACATTGAGCTAGCGAGGTAATAAATAGTCAATCTTCCTCCGAGAAGAAGAAGAGGCCTTTGCCCTGAAATGGGGCAGTTACAGGTCAGCAGTAACTGACTGATGTCATGCAAAAACAATTGCCTTTATTAAAAACCAAGATAACACTAATTAGTAGGTCAATATTCTATTGTAAGGTTTACGACAGACCAATGACCCGGCCTTACCCCGTGGCCACTGAGCTACACGCTCAAACGCCACGCGTCTTGCGACAGTGACTGCGGGGAAAACAAATGACAAAATTTGTTAACTATAGAGCATGCCACGAGTCACCGCGACGCGACTTGCGGAGTGACAGAGGGAAGCAGCGCGCGCGTCTATTGACGCAAGTTGCGTCGCAAGTCGCATCGCTCGAGGCCATGAGCGGGCCCTTAAGCCCCATATTCAGAAAACAAAAGATGCGCAACAAGATTTTGTGTTGCGGAAAACATGTTGCCTGCTTTATATAGAGGTCTACTTCTACTGCTGACCTCACTGCTGACCACAACAGAGATCATCTCTTCATGTGACTACAGGAGTGACCTTTTCTTCAGGTAAAGAAGTCTTACCTAGAAAGTACCTAAGTTCTGCTAGCGTTTTTGAGCATGACACTCATTGGCAGCAATGTACAGGGTCAAATTTAATTAGTTAGCGAAACTCCGTAGACGTGATGGACGTTTCGAACGCCGGCTGCACGCACGAAACAACATGACTCATTGTCACGTTCTTCCTGAGCTGAGCGTGCAAGCGAGAGCACGGAACATGCGATAGAGAGGCACGATCGTCCTACGCATTCGGCTTGTGACGCATCTATGACGTTATCAAGTAAAATTATCGTCCGTAAACCGACTTTACAGACAACCAATTTTTTTTTTTTTGATGTGGCCATCAACCGCAGGTAGTGCAGTACAAAATATCAGTTTTATTTGAGTAAACTTCACAGACGCTATGGGTATTGATATTTAAACACGATATAACAAAAAAAAGCAGATTATCTCAACTCATACTTCAAGACAGTAGCAAGACAACCAACGGCCGTTGACCCCACAAAAATCGTAATTATTAATTTTGTCGTGTTTAGATATCGATACCCATCACGTCTCCGGAGTTTCGCTAGCTAATTCAATTTGACCCTGTACATTGCACACACATTAATCACGATTGACGGGTTTTTTTTTTATATTTTAATGTTGTTTTCGTTTCTACTGCATTAAATAAATTTTTGAAAAGTACCGAATTCATTTTCCATTAAATTATCTGTAGGTACCATAGTATAATAAATTAAGTAGGTTCTGTGTACTAGCAGAAGTATAACAATAGAAACAGTTGCAGAAAAGAGGCAAAAAAAATGTTCGATCGTAAAAAAGAAGAAAAAAGAAATCGATCGTAAAGCACTCTCTAATGAGTGTTTTACGATCGATTTCCTTTTTCTTTTTCATGCTTCGCTTTATGAGTCGTGCAAAACAACACACTGTGAGAACGCAACTTTATAAAACCTTTAAACTTTCCTTGTTTACTTACTTCAGGCGCCGGCGACACGCGAACTAAAAGGTCAAAGGAGTAGTAGGACACAATCCAATGGTTACATTGACATACCTAATCTAACGACTGCTAACGACTAAAACTAATATTAACAATCGTTTATTTTCGCTCCACTCACGAAGTCACGACTAATGAAACGTTATTGACACTTCCAAATTCCTACCTGAAATGTAATCGTGTTTGACGAATTTTGCCGAAGGCACTTCTAAGTTGGATCGTACTGTAACTTGCAAGTAAGTAGGCTTGTCTGGCCTAGTGGTATTTTATTGGTTTCTGCGGATTTAGTAAGGTCCTCGTCAATTAGAAAGTTGCAATTACCTAAGGAAGTACTTAATTGTAAGGATTAGTCTTTAATTTTCATTACAGTTGTTACCCAGAGATTAATTTATCTTTGCAATATTTTTTTTATTATTTTTAATTTGTAATTTATTTTTGCGCAAAACTGTGTAAGTTCTTGCCCACTTTTCGATTGGTCGACTTGAGACCTAATTTTTATCCGACTACGGCAAAGGCAAAGGAGGGTTATGATTTTAATAGGATATGTATGTCTATATGTTAACTCATAACGCCTAAACTACTAGTCGTATTTTGGCAAACGAGGAACCGTTGGAAGCGTTATGTTATACCGCGGATTATAAGGTATATAGCTTATAAATAAGATTTAAAAAAAAACTTATTTCGTAGTTGGGTGTTTTTGTTTTTATCTTTAATTTATTGGAAAAAGAATCAACATTCCTATATCAAACTCTAAGCCTTTTGGGCACGAAACCTAAGAGATGGGGAAAAGGTGTTTTATCGTTAAAAACAAGTACCTGCAGGCTTGTATATATTAACTTCGGAATACTATAACATAATAAATTAAACTCAGAAGAGGTACAAGATCCTCACTCCAAAAAAGTCACAAGGATAATAACGTCAATGTTCTAACCACATTTAGAACTTCACAACGTAACAGAGAATCCTTTAATAACTGGTTTACAGACTTCGGATAATAATAATTCCCAGTTACCACATAATACTATTGTCGCACACCCGAACAGAGCCGCGCCTTAACAATAATGGTAAATAGTTATCGGTTCGCAAATACTTGTGGAATACCAATAGAGGAATGCTATCGAATTTCGGTAACTGGGTCGTCAGTGAAATGAAGAAAATTATTTAGCATTTGTGGGTGTCGAATTGTGTGTGAAATATCTTTTACGTATTTATATGTATTTATTGGATTTCAATTAATACCTTGGTGTTGAGAGATGGAAGGAGTGACAGGTGATCGTGAATTTCGATATAGATTTCCCAATTGCGTAACACACTTACCTACTCATTCACAATCCAAAGGATTTTTAAGGAAATTCATAATCCATTGCTTCATATCTAAAACAAGACAAATCTTAGTAAATATAGAAGACACCGGCAGCTGTAAACCTCACTTTCAAGAATATGAAATCCTAAACCTCCCCCTTTTTTTTTATGGATGGGAAATCATCTAATGACTCCTCCCGCACTGGGTGGAGCGGAAGGGAGTGTCAGACTCTTACTGACTAAAACCCACCCGTGTTCCTTCCTTAGCCCTTTATGTTCTGGGCAGCGGTAACCCTTTCGGACTATCCCGCTACCCCGGCAGGCTTCGACCCTGACGGGCCCCTTCCCTTATGCTGACATCTCTTTGAGGCGCGCGTGGAACACATACGCGCCGTCCGGCACGGGCCCGGTCCTGATCGAACGGTGAGCTATATACCCATTACTCTCCGTCCACAGGCCCGCGCCTACGGTGGCCGGGAGTCGTCCCGCGGCTCAATAGCCAAAAGATACATACCAATGGAAAGAGCTTTTCAAGTACGACCTTTGCTACTAACACGACTTTTGCCAATTGTCAGCCAGTTCGGAGTTAATGACCTAAATAGGTGACAACTTGGACACCGAAGTTATGTAATTCTTGGCGCCCAATAGCTATAAGATATACAGCAATGGAAAGAGCTTTTCAAGGAGAACCTTTCAAAGTGCTTTTCAAAGAGTACAAACATGGCTTTTGTCTTTTGTCGGGTCGGAGCTAATGGACCTAAATAGGTGACAACTTGGCCATCGTAGTTCAGGAATTATTGGCGCCCAATGACCATAAAATATACACCAATGGAAAGAGCTTTTTCTTGCAACAGCAAATGTTGCTGGCAACATTGTTAGGGAACATTGATCCAATTAAAATGGGGCTGCAAACAATTCAAAATTCAGAAGCTATTAAACTCAATCGATCAGCGAAAGAACATTCCTGCATGAACAGTTTCGTAAAGAATGTTTACTAAGTACTCGTAGTACCATTGTTCCGCATTCCATGGCGTGGGAAACGAGGAAATACTTTGTTCAACTGATTTACTTCAATTTTTTTACGAAGAATAAAAAAGTATTAGTAGAGAGTTTTTCAAGCTGAGCTTTTTTCTTTTGTTTATTTTTTGGGGTTTTACCTCCTGTTTATTTCGGCTTTGACCGCCTAATTTCGAAATTAGACGGGGCTATTCTTCATGATTGCATGTCTGATTTTTGTCCTATCATGTATTAAGTGGTTTACGATAAAGCAAATTGACTACCATCTTTAAATTGACCGTAACATTAATTCACAACATCCATTCCAATCAATCATTCCACGACATTAATTCTTTGACAGTCTGTTGCATGAAAAAAAAGAAGTACTCGTAAGTATTGTGTCAATTTGCTTAATAAGTAAATTATGGAAGTAAGTAAATTCCCTTACTCTACCTATATAATTAACTAGCTTTTGTCTACGACTTCGTCCGCGTGATATTTCTTGCTCCGCCGACCCACCCCGTCGCGTCGAATCGCCTGCCCGCGCTATTACTTCGATCTCGCGTTCTCTCTGACTTTTTTTTCTTTATGCTCGACTCCTAAGGGCCTTAGCGATATTAAATAGCCTTCGTCAAGAATTGGCCTACCAAATGCAAAAATATTTTTTCAAATCCGACTGCTAGTTCCAGAAATTAGTGCGTTAATACAAAAAAAAAACAAAGTCTTTAGCTTTATTATTAATAAAGATAGACAAATAAATGGGAGTTCCATTATTAATAACAAAGCTTGTTAACAGATAAGCTTTTAGGCCATTGAGGCTTTAAAACTGAAACTAATAACAGTTTGAATGCAATAACAAGATTAGAACTTACACCCCAACTATATCCATCTCGGTCTTTGCCAATGTGTACGAGCAAGAGGCAAGTTAGATAAAGATAACAATAGTCTATTATGACATGTACGGAACAATCTGGATCGTAGTTATTAATATTTTGGTCTCAACTAATTTTAAAATACCTAAGTAAATCAAGTTTAGTAATAAGTTTTTCGCTGTACTGCTGGGGAGTTCCCAGATAAAGCACTAGGAAATGGTGAAGGGCGGGCGTTTTGGGGACTGTCTTATGTAATTTTGACATTAAAATTAAAAAACTTTTTTAAAAACAAGCTTTTAGTTAAATGCGCTTAAAAGAATAATATAAAATAAACTTTTCCTTTAAAACTTTTAGTATCAACTTATAACGTCATTACGTACACAATTTATATGATTAAAAGCTTGTCGCGAGATTTAAGTACCTACTCGTATTTACTTAGTTTGAAAATTATAAAAATTTAATTCAATCAAATCAAGTTATTTAATTTACTTGTTTATTTACACAGGTAAATGCGTGGAAATAAGTAGTCCGGGCAACGTTTAGCCATAAGGGATGGGAATCCTGATTGTACGCTTTGATATTATTTATTTCTTGGTAATCGGTCCTAAATTTTACTTTTTTATGCATGTGAAGTGTTGCAGTTAGGATAAATAAGAGAATCGTTTGACGATGAACAGTTCATCGGAGAAGCGAATGTTGTATTTATTTATTTTTATATACTGAATTGTCATTGCAGTCGCTTCATGTAAAATACTGGTATTCAGCTGCATCCGGTTAGACTGGAAGCCGACCCCAACATAGTTGGGAAAAGGCTAGGCAGATGATGATACTGAATTGTACACCAGAAAATACATAACATAGAAAACACAATTTACACTGCAAAACATACAACGGGCGGCCTTATCGCTTCTTGCTATCTTTTCCAGGCAACCTTGGAATGGACCATAATTATTGTTTTTTATATTTCTATGGAATGGACAGTGATTGCGTCGACGTAAAAAAATAAGTAATGAAATCAGTAGTGCTATCCTGCACTCGACCTCTTTCTAGTTTCAAAATTGATTGAGAAAGATTCACGTAAGTAATGTAATATAGTCGGGGTACTTTACGACAAAGGAAACTCCAACTATTTGTGCATGTAAACTGTATATTGGTAAAACGATGTATATACACAGAGTGACAATTAACTTAGTATAATTTAACATAGATCTGTAATGACTAAATACGGACACGGTAATGGACGGCTCGCGAGGCGCCCGCCCGAGTCTAAACTCCGAGCGAGCGCGTGTGCAGTTACCGGGCGCTTGTGAATCACTGATGGCGCGCGGGGCGACATTGCTAGGGGTGTGCACGAACCGTAACTAGTCACGTAACCTGGCCGGCACACGACGAACCCTAGAAGTGCGGGGAGTTGATAGGGGTCGCGCTATAGTAATTAATATATCTATGAATAAAAGGCCAAATCTGATAAATGCATAACTGCAAAAAAAAAAGATTAGTTTCAAACATTGTGAAGTGTGTTATGTTGGGAGACAGGGACACAGCATTGAAATACGGTGGTTGAGCAAAGACTGGTTTATTGTACTTCGTTCATGTATTTCTCCTGCCTACCTTCACATGCATTGTTATATAGTATGGAACAATCATTCATAGTTATTTGCTTATACCTACAACCCCCTTATTAATTAATTCGAATCCAGTTTCACATACCATTATTTTTGTACCTATAATTACTTGTTTACATATTTTCTATTTTCAAATTCTTTAACAATAAAGAGAGGAAATAAAAATAAACTATTCATTTGGTCTTGAATTACATCAGCATAATGTAGGTACACAACTACACACCATGTAAATATATTTGAATAGGAACGATTAATGTTGATTTATTATAATAATTTAACATTCACTGTATTTTTGATAATTTATTGTGTTGGTATAAATATTACATGCGTATATCCCCTTTGTATATAAATTTTTATTTTATTACAATCTATGTTTAGAGTTAGTTTTTACATAATCACATGCAATTTTTTTTTTTTTTTTTTTTTTACATTTAGTATTTAGGTTTAAAAATTTATTTATTTATTACACTTATGTTTTTAAATCAGCGGCTTGACATTTGAGTGCTTCAGGTAGATTGTCCCCAGCGATCAGGTGGTTTCACTGTCCTGCCGGAACGAGTTTTATAATAATTAGTGGTGCAGCTGTTATGGTCTACGTGTGTCGTTGTTGGAGCACTGGAGCCGCTGTGTGACTCATCTACGGGCATGGTGCGACTTTGTGGGCTGTCTATAATTATATCATCATATGTATTTCTGCAGTGTTCATGCGGTTGTTCGTCATTACGCCTATCTGAATCAATGATTATATGTTTTCTATTTCGTCTTAAAATCTGTCCTGTATTCATTCGAATTAAATAAGATCGGTTTGCTAATAAACGTTGAATAACTCCATTAGTCCACTGATTATGCATTTTAATTTTTACTTTTTGATATTTTATTAATGGTTTTAGTGTTTTTGATCCTTTATCAAAGTATTTTTTCTGCTTTAATTGTCGATTCTTTAGTTTATTTGATACATTTCTCTGCAATTTCGGTTGAAGAAGATGTGGAGAACACGGAATAATACTTCGTAATTTTCTGTTGTATAACAGCTCGGCAGGTGAACTTAACTCATTACTTATTGGCGTATTCAAATATTCTAACAATCCTAAGCTGAAGTCGGTATTTTGAAAGGTGGTCTTTTTCATCATATTTTTAATTGTCTGGACAGCTCTTTCGACCTGTCCATTTGATTGTGGGTACGTTGGAGAAGACGTTATGTGTTGAAAACTCCAGTTCAACGAAAACTCTTTAAACAATTTAGAAGAAAATTCCGGACCGTTATCTGACATAACCATTTGTGGTATTCCATGTCGTCTAAATAAATATTTTATTTGTTTGATTACCTCCGAGGATGTTGTCGAACACAATTCAACAACTTCTATGAACTTGCTATAATAATCTATTACTATCAAATAGGATTTAGTGCCGTAGTGGAAGATATCCGTGCCTATCTTGTACCAAGCTCTGTCGGGTATGTCATGCGGAATTAACGGTTCTTTTGTGTTTTCTTTTCTATATGTTAAACAGGCCTGACAGTGTGATAAATAGTCCTG
Organism: Hydraecia micacea; assembly: GCA_914767645.1. Lineage (NCBI taxonomy): Eukaryota > Metazoa > Arthropoda > Insecta > Lepidoptera > Noctuidae > Hydraecia > Hydraecia micacea. The sequence continues at coordinate 8,198,509 of OU611798.1, forward strand.
TAATTGTGAATTCATATTAGGCCAATACATGATTTCTCTAGCCCTAAGCTTACATTTTTCTATACCTAAGTGCCCTATGTGTATTTTCTGTAACATTGTTTTACGCATACTTTTTGGTATAATGATTCTATTGCCTTTCCATATAAGTCCATAATTCACTGTTAACTCATCCCTGCTATCCCAATATGGTTTTAATTCATTGCTAATTTCACTTTTATGCATGGGCCATCCTTTCTTTATTATTTTTTTCAATCCCTGCATTTCATTATCTTCCCTTGTCCATTTTTGTATTTCTAAAAAATGTGAGTCTGTTAGAGGATTCATCGTTGTTATGGCACACACTTGTGCTTGTGCTTCGAGATGATCGCGCGTAGTGATATTATCGGTATGTGGTAACGCCGCTCGTGATAATGCGTCCGCTATGTATAGATATTTACCTGGTTTGTATATTAGCGTAAACGAATATGGTTGAAGTCGCATTAACATTCTTTGTAAGCGTGCTGGCGCATTCACCAAAGGCTTGTTAATAATACTCACTAATGGCTTGTGATCTGTTTCTATCGTCACATCGTTACGGCCATATATGTAGGTATAGAAGCGCTCGCATGCAAACACACAGGCATATAATTCCTTTTCAATCTGAGCATAATTCTGTTCAGTTTTTGTTAACGATTTCGAAGCGTAACATACGGGATAGTTGTCCTGCATTAAACAGGCACCTAAACCATTTTTACTCGCGTCTACTGAGATGACTATGGGTTTCTCAAGTGTGTAATATCTTAACACGGGTGGACTAGTTAACTGCTTTTTTAACATTTCAAAACATTGCTCATGTGTATGATCCCAGTGCCAAGCTACGTCTTTTCTTAATAACTCGCGAAGAATGGATGTTTTTTCTGAAAAATTTGCAATGAAATTACTAACATAGGTTATCATACCTAAAAATCTTTCTACATCTTTTACATTTTGTGGTCTTGACATATTTTTTATAGCCAATACCTGTGACTCATCGGGGCAGATGCCGTCTTTTGTTATTTTATGGCCTAAGTACGTTAGCTCACTTAAACCTATTTTACATTTACTTTTATTTAATTTTATGTTTATTTCCTTACACCGTTTCAAGACTGCACGTAATCTCTGATCGTGTTTTTCCTTTGTTTCTGCGTAAATAAGGAGATCATCAATAAACAATATAACACCCTCTATGTCATCGAAATGTTCATATAAACGTTTATGGAAAATTTCTGACGCCGATGATATACCGTATGGCATTCTCAAAAATTTAAACCTTCCAAAAATTGTGTTAAATGTACAGAGGTCTGTACTGGCTGGGTGTAAATTTACATGCCAAAATCCCTGTTTAGCATCTAATGTACTAAAATATTTGGCACCGGATAGGTAGTGGGTTATTTCTTCAAGGGTAGGCAACTTAAAATGTTCCCGCTTTATTGCATTGTTTAAGTCACGCGGGTCTAAACAAATCCGGAGGTCTCCGTTTGGCTTTTTAACAACCGTCATGCTATTTACCCAATCGGTGGGTCCCTCAACTTTTGCAATTATACCCTGTTTTTCCATTTCAATTAGTTTTTCTTTTACTTGTTGTTTTAACGAAATCGGTAACTTACGTGGAGCATGAACTACAGGTTTATACCCATCTTTTAATTGTATTTTATATGTACCTGGTAAACAACCCATTCCTGTGAATATGTCGGGAAACTCATCTAATATATTTGCACAAGTTTTACTTGTCTGTTTTATACTCATTACTCTTTTTAATAATTTTAATTCATCACATGAACTCCTACCCAAAATGGGAGGTGAATTAGTGTCAACAACTATAAATTGTAAAATGTATGTATTGTTTTTATATTGTACTTTGAGATAACATTTACCAATGACTTTAATCTGACTACCTGAATAACCCTGTAACTTCATTGTTGTATGGACTAATTCATCTTTCGATAATTTAATTTTAGTTAGATATTTATTTGGCAAGACATTGACGTCGGCTCCAGTGTCCAGTTTAAAATCGACATATTTATTTCCTATACATAATGCTACCGTCCACTCATTACTAGAATAACTATCAATCGCGTGAATTACCTGATCGCTGGAGTCTTCTCGTACCTCGTACACACGACACATTCTTGAATAATGGTTCATTTTTCTACACTGACTACATCGCTGACCATACGCTGGGCATTTATATTTGTCATGGCTTTTACCACACTTTCCACATACTGCACGTGATCTTCGACGAGGCTCTCCTAGTTGTTCGTGTACGTGTCCTCCTGATCTCTGTCCACCTCTCTGGTCGCGATCCTGGCGGAAGGTCCTAGCATCACCACCACTGGAACCAGGTGAACGCCGTTTTCTATGACGCGGGGCCGAGCTTCTTGCATAGTGTACATTTTTTTCTTCCTTCTCTTTGTTGGTAACTGCATGTACATTATGAGTTTGTTCCTGATTCTCGTTTTGTATATTTTTCGCTTGAGCTCGAGATACTTCCGCTAATCTAGAGATATCTATAGCTTTAGATAAGGTTAAGTCTGGTTCTCTTAACAGTCTTTCTCTGAGTCCACTGTCTTTAATTCCACAAATCATTTTATCACGCACCAACTCACTGCATAAATCTTTGAACTCGCACTTTGCTGCTATATTTTTCAGTTCGAATACGTATTGTTCAATTGACTCTAAATCTCGTTGGTCACGGGTAAAAAATGTATGTCTTTCTATGGTTATATTCTTACGTGGCAAAAAAAATGAGTCGAAGTCTGCTAGCAAGTCTTCTATAGTTTTGTACTCGCGTGTAAATTGTTCATATACCTCCCGACATTTTTCTCCAATTATATGTAACAAGATGTTGATTTGCACTATTTTTTCTTTACGATGTAGTTCACAAGCTTCATAATATATCTTGAACGCCTTTTTCCATTTTTCCCATCCTTTGCTTAAGTTCCCTGATGTTACATTTGTTATATCATTTTCAAATACGAACGGTTGCGGCGGTTGCAAAATGGACTCCATTGTATGCTTCGTTTGTAATATTACTTCTGCTTCTTCGAATGATTCGGAATCACTGCTACTTGTCATCGACGTTTTCCTTTTATTTCAATCCTATCTTGTTTTAGTTTTTTAATACGGCTTACTAACTTATTTAGCTACCGGCTGCGCCATGTTATGTTGGGAGACAGGGACACAGCATTGAAATACGGTGGTTGAGCAAAGACTGGTTTATTGTACTTCGTTCATGTATTTCTCCTGCCTACCTTCACATGCATTGTTATATAGTATGGAACAATCATTCATAGTTATTTGCTTATACCTACAAAGTGCATACAAATTCAGATTTATCCGCAAATAATAATAATAGAGAAGACGGTCATTCCTCACTTTTTGTGTCTACCAAAAACTATTTTATGGAAAACAAATCTACAAACATTACTGTTTTTGTCCGCCCTCAATTCTTATCAGACAAAAATATCATAACAACACTGACCGACATCCGAAAATCAATAAGAAACCCGTCAGTAACTCAGGGGTCGAATCGCCCCAACAGTGCACTCATACAAATAGTACGCTTAGGAATCCCGTTCACGACCACGGGCGATGCGACTTGCGTCAAACGACACGCGCGAGTTAGCCACTTGCATCTGTCGCTCCACGTCCAAGTCGCGTCGCGTTGATTCGTGGCATGGTCTAAAGCCGATAGGTATCAGATGCTTCACTTTTTGTTAATTTTTGCTTGTCATTCACCTGAACACAAAGAAAATTATAAATTCATTAGTGAACCGATCCAACGATGTTCGATTTCGGCACTCGGTATCTTTCACTCGCTTACCGAATGATCGAAAAATGAAATGAAAGGAGCAGATGAACGATTATTCTTATTAAGCTATTGCATAGCTTTTATCTTGGGCTTTGAGCGCGGCGACCGAATGAAGAAATTCCGTAACGAAAATAAACCTAACACCCCCCACTCCGACCGGCACAGCGGTGCAGCGTTGAAAGTCTTTATGTATTTTACTGTGTGTACATAAATAATAAAATAAATAAAAAAAAAAAAAGTAAATAAAAATGCTATGCAATAGCTTTACCGCGGCAGTCCCCGAGTGCCACACGTATTTTTTATAATTTTGTCAATGTCGTCTAAACGTGGAATCAAAACAAAAACGAACCTTCGTTCGAGTGAACCATTCTCTCGAGTAAAGCATAAAGTGGATAAGCCAGAGATAAAACAGAAGAAGAACTAGCAGGGTATCGAGGAGGGGGGGTGGAGGGGGATCAGGGGTCAGACCGGAATAAATCCTGATATCGGTTTAAGCATCTTCTTTCATTGTACGCAGTGGTGGCCCAGTGGAAACGGTCACGACTTACAAGGGCTTTACTTTGTGTAAATTACATCACCACGCACTGCTTTCAAAACGGTGAAGGAAAACATCGTGAGGAAAATTCGAAGTCATGTGACATCTACCAACCCGCGCTAGGTCCGCGTAGTGCATAACGGCCCTATCCCTCTCACAGAGAGAAGGCCTGTGTCCCAGTAGTGAGAACATTATAGGCTGATTATGCTAACTTCTTTCATTCGTTGTCTCCGCAGTCGTAGTCGCAATTGCAAGACGTGTGTTGCTTGAGCGTGCAGGTCGTGGCCACAGGGTAACACCGATGGCAATAAAATCTGCTTGAGTGTCACTTAAACGGAGGGTTTTATGACATCAGAGTTGTGACGCGTCATGTTGGACAAACTAAGCTCTCCAAACGGTATTATACCGCAGAGCTGCGAGGGTGTTCGAGGGTTAAATAAACACATATTTACGTTCAGGCTAAAAGGACCCTTATTACTACTGGGATTAGTAATTTATTTGAATTTCAAATACACATAAGCTCTCGCATTTTCGCCATAAGGAAATAAAAAACAACAGAATGCCATTTTATCTTCACATACTCTTTTTGCTTCGTACACGTTCACACATGGTCATATCACTCACATACCAGTTGCGAGTACAATGCTCGGAACCACATCATCATCACCATTCGCTACCTCCTATCCTGCCCTCTGTGTCCCAAAACATGCAGTTAAAGTGACCTGTGCGCTGCCACTGATGACGCTGTGGAAGTAGTGTATTTATTTTGCTGTAATGCCAATAAACGCATTTTTCTTTCTTTCTTTCTTTAGTGAAGTTTGGACCAACAAGATCTAAAGTACAGTCTGACTGCGAGTATGTCATGCTCACTCAAATGTCTCGCTGACGGTGGCGCATGTGTTGGATCATTTAGCTCCCTTCAAAATGGTTGAGCTGAATGGTGCTAATACATGCGTCATGTTCGTGTACGGGCGCCGTCAGTAGGAACTGGTCATCTCTTTACTGCCATGGCTTATTTTAATTTAATATTTGAATTGCTTTTTTTTTCTCGTCTTTTCATTATGGACGCTTTTAACGATCTGCATCGTTCTCACATGCATAATTGTTAGTCATGAATGAGGTAACCAAGATTTTGTAACCATATTATTTTGATTTAAAGGAGTGTCCATGGAGTTTCTTGCCCGTTCTTCTCCATAGGTACCTACGCTTTGGAATGGGCAACTAGCTTCATCTTTCTGACTGACCGACTCATTGACAATTCAAAAGTGCCTGTAATTTGTTTAATTGAAATAAATGCTTTGAGTTTGAGTCCTGCCAGCGACACGTAGAAGAAAAAGAACACCATCATTTCAACCAAAAGACTTCTCCTGTTGGACAACTCACCCAAGAAACTTTCTACTTTCAGTTTGTTCCGAACATAAAATTCATCCATTATTCGAAACCTCTTAGCAATTAGCTAAGAGTTAGCTAATAGGTAATACTCATTAAGGTTCAAGTCTCATTGTGAACATAATATTCAAGTTGCATCAAAGCAGAGCAGATGTTTCGGAGAAAACAATTACAATAGACCTTACATAATGAACACTAATTTAAGAGAAAACCAGACTCCCAACTGCAGTCTAAAATTATGAGCTAAATGCGGATGTAGAAATGCACTGAAATTGTATTAAAACTTAGGTTTCTCACATACCGAGCGCTAACTAAGAGAATAAAACGTGTAACGAATATAGGTACAATTGCAATTGGTAGTCGACCTCGTAAGTGCTTCATCACTTTCGACAACAATAAACAGTAACATAGACAAATAGATCTTGTCGTTTTATGACGTGCAAATGATGAATGTCACTTCAGCAGACCAGTTTCAACAATGAAACTGAAAACGATCAGCACATCCTCATTCCATTGACAGTGACAGCTCTTGAACGCGGTTTAGATATGTGCTAATCGCGTTCAGCTTCACTTCTGAATTCGACACATAAGACTTACACACACACAGAGTGATAAAGCAACTACAAGGTCGACTATATCAGTTGTGTTTTCCACAATTTTATGGCATACAGTACAATTTTATAAAACCTTGTCACAATATTTGCCGCTATATTCAAGCACATTCAACGTTGCTGGCATCACCGACCATAAACTTACAATGTTGGTTCAAGACATTCATGAGAAGATAGCCTATAAAGTTCTCCTTGCCGCAAAATGGTCAATGTGCGGGAACCCTTACACTGCTTTATATGAGCTTGAGACATATAAAGAGCACTTGTGTTTCACTAAATTACATAATAATAATATCTAAGTCAAGAGTTGCTACGTTATACAAAAGAGAGGTATTTAAATATTCTTGTTGCATGTTTTGTCTCTCTTTGTTTTTGAGGCATTAAATCCGCCTTTGTACAAATTGTTTCTTTTTTACTTGTGCATAAAGATTTTTTTTTAATAAATTATTTAAATTTTCCACTGGCGTCATACTAGGCATCAAAGAATAGATAATTCTATCTATTGTTTAATCCTTAAATAGATAAGTACCTAATCCCTTTCTTTAACTGCTAATTGAATAGCTTAATTTTAACGCTATAAAGTTGTATCTAGGTAAGTTTAAAACCCATGCCAAACTTAACTGGCGAGGGTGCATACATACACAACTGCCTACCAAAAATCAAACAGGGAATTGTCACCTAAGCTCACATTATGTGAAAACTCTAGGAGCTGACAGACATACTAAAACTCAATTACATAACCTGCAGGGTAATTGCGTAACACACTATCAGTAGCAATGGGTTTCATTTTGACAGTTGAACAACATACATTGCGTTATTTACGTTGTTGAGCAAACACATTTTTCGCACATATGGAGCAATAGATTAACAATATGCTTCAAAATTATTCAAATTGAGAGTAATAGTGTGTTACGCAATTAGGGTGCAGGTCAGTTAAGTATGGCAAATTGGCCAGGGTTCAGTCAATACAATAACAAGCAGTTGTTATTCTATTTCAATGTGCAGTCAACAAAAGAGATAAGTATGCAGGATCATCAGATATAGTGGAAGTTTAGTAAGAAACCGATGGATGTTGACGACTGAAATTTAATTTGATAAATGTGTTTTCTATTAATTAAATTAAATTTTAATCGAGAACATCCATCGATTTCTTCAACTATATCCGACGATCCTGCATACCTATCTTTTTTGTTGACTGTACATAATTGTATAGTAACAAAAAAAATTGGAACAATAGAATTGCTTGAACATAAAAAACACTATAACTAGCAACAACCTTTAATGACGGTATTCAAGCTAACTTAATGTTCCGAGTCTGACCCCTTTAGACACAGTCGTTACTTAAAGTACAGACGCCAGCACATCACTACCTACACCTAACTGTCAAATTTTCCCAATCAACATTGAACCTTATGCTTTAGTGATAAAGTTGAAAATCTATTACAGAAATCTGACAGATTGTAGTAGGTTGATGTGCTGGCGTCTGTACATAAACCAACCACAAGTAGATATTAATTGGAACGCTGTCAGTCAAAAATATGACAAATGGAAAACATTATGTAGATCTGTGCCGTAACATTCGTTCAATTAAAGTTTTTTTTTTTTAGCCATAGCCTTCCATCTACTCATTCCATAATATCATAATTATTTGAAATAAAGTGCAGCAGGAAGTCCCATATCTTTGGTAAAATACTGGTACCACAGATGAAGATAGACCTAGATAACGCAAGTATCACGATCTACATATGAAAACCAACCGTGCCATTTTTTCAGTACCTACTATGACGTGACCAAAACTATTTAGTGATGGGAAAATCAAATCTCGCCCCACCCCCGGGGCCTAGCTCACGCTCACCCAGCCAGCAGTACACAGGACTGAGCGCGAAAGTGGTGGCTTACGATTTTTGTACATAAGCTGGTGCGATTTTTAGCACGCGAAGTAGTTTCTCTTGCGTTATCTAGGTGTATCTATATCTGTGATTGGTACTTTTACCATCATGGCAACTCTTACATGACATGTCACCTTTTACCTGAGTATTCGCCTTTACGGGAATTTTATGTCCGTCGTAAAATGTGGGACACTTCGCTCGTACCGTGAGAAATTCGTGCACATAATATATATTCGTTATTATGTACTGATGAGTAGATGGTAAACCCTCGCATTGGTAAACATGGGTTGAGAAACAGTTGCTGAACATTTTCTTTCGCAACGGTAAATATTGCTGGAAACACTTTTGAAAAACTTGTATTTATTATACCTTGTGAAGACCGCAAGAATCCGCTGGATGCGATGCGAGAAGTGCCAAGCCGGTCGAAATGGCGATGCTTGGGGAGGTCTATGCCCAGCAGTGGACTTCATTCGTCTGAAATGATGACATGTGACCAGAGGGCCTATACAAGTAGCAATCGTTTTCAAAGCGTTTCGCATTTCTACGATGATTTCAACGGGATTGCTAATCGGTAGCTTACGTCAATCAAATATGTTGTTCAGTCCATCACCCTTATCACTGATAGAATGTCACTTCTAGGCCCTCAACAACACTGCAATATTTAATATTTTTCTTGCAATAGTTTGTTGTTGTTGCTATTTTTGTTTCACGTGAATCTGGGGCTCTATTTAAAAAATACATTGTTGGTCTAGTGGTTGCAAGCGCTAATGCTGAGCATGGGATCCTGGGTTCGATTCCCGGGTCAGGCTGTAGCGGTATCTACAACGATACATGCTAAATACGTGTCATACTGACGTCACGCAAAATCCTGCATCTCACAAGCAGAGTTTACCGCGCAACTAGCATTATACATCGGCCCGACATATGAGTCATCAGGCAGTTGCCCGCCAGACTAGAACACCCGTCTGGTCGGAGGATTCTCCCTTTTCTATAGGGTATGAGTGAACTTTACAACCTGTTCCTCATACCTCTATAGGGCAAAGTGTTATTGGGTTTACCCTAATAGACTTACCCACATTGCATTAGACTTAAACATACCTGGCGAAATGAATGTGTGTGTACTTTAGGTACACCTCTGCCTAACCCTTTGAGGAATACAGGCGTGATTCTATGTTAAATCCTAAAATAAATAACAAAATAAAGTGAAACATAAATTCACGCCAGACAACATCTCGACAAGCAATGACACGCACAGAATAACTCATTCCTACACATTTACAAGTGAACATCAAAGACTTATACAAACGAGAAGAAAATCTTCTAAACCAGGCTGAAGGTACGATAATACATGCGTGAAGATGCCTTATAATGTTCATATACAGTCACCAAAAGAGATAAGTAACCAGGGTCGTCGGATATAGTTGAAGTTTAGTAAGAAACCAATAGATATTTTCGAATAAAATTTAATTTAATTAATAGAAAACAAACAGTTCATTTATCAAATTAAATTTAATTCGAAAACCTCCATCGGTTTCTTACTAAACTTCAACTATATTCGACGACCTCGGTTACTTATCTTTTTTGGTGACTGTACGTACCGCAAACAAATTCAAGACATCAAGTTTAGTCTTTGTTACGAGCTTGTCTGAGGAGGCTTAACATTATAAATGTTTCTCATATAAATTCATCGTGTTATCCATGGCTGTTTGTCGTATTTATGCCTTAAAATTTGTTTGTTCGGCTTTTTCTGGAGCATAATCAGTCTATAATTTGTTTGATAAAAATAATTTAACTGCTGTTTTGAGATTGTTCAGCTGGTAAGTAATAATAAATAAATGCTGTATTTACCTATAATTGTTTGTTACCTTTAGTTCTTTATTTTCTGTTGCTTCTATTAATTTCTGTAGTGTATATGAACATTGGTAAACCTAGATAAATAAATAATGTACCCACTGCTGGTACACAGACCTCCTCTTTGTGAGCGGGACCGGGCCGTAATTCACCACGCGGAGCCAATGCGGGTTGGTAGATATCACATGATTCCGAATCTTTGGTTCTAGGACATGCCGGTTGCCTCACGATGTTTTCCTTCTCTGTCTGTGAGCAGTGGTGATGAAATTATTAACACAAAGTAAAGCGTCTGCCTGGGTTGGAACTGTAACGGTATCTACAACGCCACATGCGAAGAACGCGTCATACTGACGTCACGTAAAATCCTGCATCTCGCAAGCAGAGTTTACCTCGCAACTAGCATATATAACGGCCCGACATGAAGCATCGGGCAGTTGTCTGCCAGACACAACACCCGTCTGGTCGGAGGATCCTCCCTTTTCTATAGAATATGAGTGAACACACCCTACACCCTGTTCCTCATACCTCTATAGAACCCATGACCTCGAACTCGTAAGTCGGAGTCGTTACCACTGGGCCACTACTTTTCTGGTGGATCAATCATCATTCCTACGTTATTTACCTTGACTGTTTATTCAATTAATTAATTTTCGTTTTCTAGAATTATAATTTCTTCTCTCTTATTGTCCCAAAAACCAAGGTTAGTACCAAGGCTTATAGGAAGATTTTGAAGGAAATTGCTAATACATTGCTTCATAAGTTTGAAACGTTCGTCTGCTCAACAACGTACAAAAAACAATGAATGTTGATGAACTGTCAAAATGAAAGGTACTGCCTTTGTAAGTGTGTAAAGAAATCCCCCGCCTGGTTACATTAGAAAACATGTGTACGCCTTTGCTGTTAAAATAATTAAAATAATTGTTATGATTGACTTCGCTCACTATCATTACAACAGAGTTAAATAAAAGCCAAAAGAAAGATTTCTCATCTCTGAAACAAAGTTACATTTAACGCATTTTACTGAATTTGCGGTCGTTTAAGGGACGTTCTCCTAATGAATATTGGTTTCCAATATTTGGCTGGCATCTGGAGAAGGCCCGTTAACATCAAATAAAAATCCAATTGCGTGATGGTCCGCCCCTAATTTATAAAAACGCTGATATAAAAAAAGGCAATCATTTTGGGTCTTTGCCTCAAGATCAAACACTTTTATAGGTTCATTAAAATTCGTAAAAAATATACCTAAATGTTATTTTTGACTAAAAGGTTTTAGCTCTTGATATCATTATTCAAGTCGTATAACTCACTGCTCGACCATGATAATTTAAGTTTGACAACGCCTTTATTTCGTAGCAGTAAGTGCGATTTTCATACTTCAAGTGTTACTGATAGCGTAGACATCGTAGCACTGAGCTACGCCGTAGCACAACGCGTAGCACGATTTGCGCACTGATAAGCGGAGTGACGGGTGCCTTTCCATTTCTTTTTGGGTTCCGTATTCAAAAGGTGTCAATGCGGCCCTATTGCTACACATAAATTAAGTACACGATATGTAAATCGTTTCGTGCTACATGAAACTTTTTTACAAAATTGTAATGGAAACACGACGTCTAACTAATGTCGCAACGTAAACATTAGGATCTTTTCGATAAATCTTCGATGCTAACAAAGCCATGATCTTTGCGATACTGTTAATTTCACGACACATAATAACATAACATCAAGCCAATACTCCTAAAGTCTATTCAAACTTATGTTTCAAATTAATATTATTTCAAGTTAAACAAATATTAACTCTATTTTAATATATATTAAGTTGATTTCAGAGTGACTAGTACTATTGAAAAAGTTATAAAAATACTTGAAGTTGTAGCGTAAACGGAACTTTGTGTAGGATTTAAAGTTACTTTTCCATAAACTCACATTTGTTTACATTTTTGTCAAATAAATCTCGAGTGCTGATTAGAAGGACTAAGCAGAGGCGTAGGTAATACACATTTCGCCAGTTATGTTTAACTAGTTTTTGCCCGCGGCTTCACCGACGAAATTACCCCACGGGAACGTACTACCGGAATAAAAAGAATCATGCGTTAATAGATGTTATAAACAACTGTGTGCCAAGTTTCATCCAAATCCGTTCAGCCGTGTTTATGTGATTGAGTAACAAACATCCAAACATACAAACTTTCACTTTATAATATTAGTAGAATAGTAGGATTTCCATGTTGTACAGACGCCAGCACATCAAGCTACCCGAAACTGTCAAATTTTCCCAATCAACTTTGAACCTTATGCTTTAGCGATAAAGTTGAAAATTTATTAAAGAAATTTGACAGATTGTAGTAGCTTGATGTGCTGGCGTCTGTACCTCATAGAAGGCGTGAGCCTATTACCATCACCCGGGCACAGTAAAAATTTGGCTTTCCGGTTAAAAGATACAGCCCTATGACAGACAAACAGACAGCGTAGGCTTATTATAAATTTGGCACCTTTTGGGCACGGAACCCAAAAAAACTCCTTGAACATTTCAAAGTTCCTACTTTCTATTCTATGATGAAAATGAATGAGGTAGCGTTATCAGTAGGCAGCCATCATGTTGAAGGTGAAGGACGATGCCTGATAACAGTGTTGATCATTTATCTAATGATTGATGACTTGACGTACAATGCTAACTCACCTTTCATGCGACGGGGAGTCCATTTTTATTATCGCATGCGAAAGAAAGAAACAATTTGTAACATTGTTTTATACTTTGCGAGCGCTTGTAAAATGCCAACCTGTATACGTTATACAGGGTGGCATCGACGTGCAAACTGTAACAATGAAGTCAGCACAATATGGTTCTAGACACCCTAGCGTAGGTTCGGTTCTCTGATCCGTTAACAAACGAAAAATTTTACCTCTATAATATTAATTTATTTATTTTATTTGATTTATTAGTCTACTTACGAATTGTAGGTCGTAGGTTCGAATCCAGACAGGCGCTTTACTTTGTGTAAATTATTTCATCACCACTGCTCTCAAAACGGTGAAGGAAAACATCGTGAGGAAACTAGAACTAAAAATTCGAAGACATGTGACATCTGCCAACCCGCACTGGGCCCGCGTGGTGGATTACAGCCCACTCTCTCTCACTGAGAGGAGGCCTGTGTCCCAGCAGTGGGAACAATATAGGCTGATTATGTGTTATTTAATATTAGTTTACATCCCAGTGATACAGATAGCGCCATCCACTTCTTCCTAATCGCTTACAGTACAAGTGTGCAACATTCCGCTAGTGTTTTAGTTTTGTCGATACACAGTAATTACTTATTAGTGGGTAATTAGTGTGTATCAAAAAACTAAAACACTAGCGGAATTAACTAGCGATAACCACTAGCGATTAGTAAGAAGAGTGGGGCGCGTCATCGTGGATGGCACTATCTATAAGCGCGCTTACAAATGTACAGTTTCTCTACTGTGCATTCTAAGGGTCAGCTCACACCGCGATGCGACGCGCAGTTTTCAAGATAGCAATACAATTATAGACCTTATCTACTACAAAAAAGGTACACAATTCAGTGAGGTAGTATATACTACGTCGAGCTACGCCGCGCGGCACCGCGCGGCGCCGCGCAGCCAACCTCACTGAATTATGTACCTTTTTGTGTAGTACATAAGGTCTATAATTGTGTTGCTATCTTGAAAACTGCGCGCTGCGTCTCGTCGCGGTGTGAACTGACCCTAATGTTGTAGTCCTTAGCGTATTAATTTCCGTACTATCCATCATTACAGGAATATTTGGGGAAGAGCCGTAATGTGCCTACGGTTCAGTAAATGCGATTACAGTTGGGTACAGCCGACCGTGCCTGTGCCACGGTATGAATAGGGTTGCCAGTTGAAAGCAACATAATTGTTATTTAAATTATTTATTTTTTACTATTTTAACACTTGTTTTTATTTTGACGCTTTTTTTAATCCTAGCTCTAAAATCAAGGAATTCATACGTATTTGTACTATTTTATGTGAATAGACGATTTATATGTATATTTATTTATCAATGTTTTAATGACAACCGCAATGGTTATTTCTTGCCGTTATTTTTTTAAATCATCTTATACATTTACATAAAAATATTTTTATACAGATAAATATTTACGTTGTGTTACAAAACTAGAAAATATTAATTCGAACAACCAATCAATCAAATCATTTATTTGCAACGAATGTAGGTACATTACAATACAGGTGGAGTAGACAGGAGTGAGCCATGTACAGACGCCAGCACATCAAGCTACTACAATCTGTCAAATTTCTTTAATAGATTTTCAACTTTATCGCTGAAGCATAAGGCTCAAAGTTGATTGGGAAAATTTGACAGTTTCGGGTAGCTTGATGTGCTGGCCTCTGTACATTCTGCCTGGAAATAGGCACGCAAAATTTATAGAAATTGTTAAGAAGCTATCTAAAAATAAATACAATAAAATTAAAATGTCACAGTTAGAATTAAGTATTACAATTATACACACATTCATAATAATTAATTAATATTGAAAAATGTCAAATTAAAATGTTACTTTAGAATTAAATTAAAAATAAATGTATATTAGGTCCATATTATGTTCAAAATAATATTAATTATATTTATTATACACATTGCTGATTAAAAATTTTGGCCATTAAAAAATCATTAATCGAATAAAAACATCTTTCTATTAGGAAAGCCACTAATTTCTTTTTAAAGTTTTTAATTGTATTATTTTTCATTACATCTGGCAATTTATTGTATATTGTAGGACCCCTACAAATAACACTTTTTCTCAATAACGCTGTGTTACAGGACTCGATTTGTAATATATTTTTGTATTGATTTCTAACAGGTCGTTTTCTAGTTTCTGACATCGTGGGAAAGAGGTTTTTATTGGTCTTTACTTCGATTCATTATAACATCTCCCACCTTAAGACGGAGCTTTATAAATTAAGCGAAGGATAAAATGCAAGAGTTAAATTGCTCCAAACGAAAAGGAAAGATTTCAGAAAATAATTTATTTGCTGTATGTATCAAAAAGTACTCTGTGGCTGTATGGCATTGAGTCATACCGAGGCGTGTTCTATTCTATTATTCGTTGTATTGTCAAGGAACTTAATTGCTGTCGTGATACATCCAGAACATACGTTATGATTTAAATTTACGTACAGTTTAATTGTATAGGCAACTAGCCCGCGACTTCGTCCGCGTAAAATTTCCACCCTCCCCCATTCACCCTCTTAGGTGTGGAATTTCGAAAAACTGTTTCTTAGCGGATACCTACTCTTCACAAAGAACACACCCTCCAAATTTCATGTCTCTAGGACCAGCGGTTTAGGCTGTGCGTTGATATATCAGTCAGTCAGGACTTTTATATTATACGAGTATAGCTTTGCTCAGCAATTATTTTCCCCGGCTGTAGATACATCAATGCTGGCAGCCCTATCGTAAATTAACACCATCATAATGCTACAAAAGCGTCGGCACATCCGAGGTGCAAACAGTACCGGGTTCTAATTTAAATTCATACGCTCTGTATTTTCCTCGCCTGCGCTTGGTAATAACCCCCTTTACCCAAAGATAATTTGATTTTCTTCAGACATACACGTTTTTTTTTTTTTTTTTTTTTTTTTTTTTTTTTTTACCCTGGGCGAGAAGGATGGGGTCGGCGAGAGGTGTCGTGCGGTGTTCCGCAGGGTTCGGTACTGGGGCCGCTCCTGTGGAACATCGGATACGACTGGGTGCTGCGTGGTACGCTCCTCCATGGCATTAGCATCACCTGCTATGCCGACGACACGCTGGTGACAGCGCGAGGGAGTACGTACCAAGACGCAGCACAACTGGTGACAGCAGGAGTTGCGCAGGTCGTTACGAGGATCCGGCGGTTGGGTCTTGAGGTAGCCTTGAACAAATCCGAGGCCCTGTGTTTCCATAGGGCCCGGTGCGCGCCACCTTCGGGATCCCACTTAATCGTGGGAGGCGTTACTATCGCTGTCGGGTCGACGATGAAGTACCTCGGGCTCGTCCTCGACAGTCGGTGGAACTTTGCGCCGCACTTCCGGCAGCTGGCCCCCAAATTGATGGGCGCCGCGGGTGCGTTATCGCGGCTGCTACCTAATCTGAGGGGGCCCGACACGTCCTGCCGGAAGCTGTACATGGGGGTCGTGCGGTCGATGGCGCTCTACGGGGCGCCCGTTTGGGCGAACAACCTCACGGCTCGCAACATCGCAAACTTGCGAAGGCCGCAGAGGGCGATGGCCGTCAGGATTGTTCGCGGGTACCGCACGATCTCATTCGAGGCGGCGACCCTCTTGGCCGGATCCCCGCCTTGGGACCTGGAGGCGAGAGCACTCGCGTCACTATATCAGTGGCGCGGGGAGGCGCTGGAGCGGGGCGAAAGACCCCTGCCTCGTGTTATCAAAGCACGGCAGTCTGAGCTCCACCGGGCCCTGAGGACGGAATGGGAGACGCGACTTGCGCAACCCACTGCAGGGCACGCCGTTATAGCGGCAGTAAGACCCAACATGGAGGCGTGGATCGAGAGGCGGCATGGCGCCCTCAGCTTCCGGCTGACGCAGGTACTCTCTGGTCACGGCTGCTTCGGGAAGTACCTGTGTCGTATAGGTCGGGAGCAGACGCCGGTGTGTCACCACTGTGCGGCTTGCCCTGAGGATACGGCGCAGCACACGTTGGAGGAGTGCCCAGCTTGGGCAGGGCTGCGCCGTGACCTCATCGCGGCAATAGGCGGGAGCGATCTCTCGCTCCCGGCCGTCGTTCAATCGATGGTCGAGAACGGGAGCGCATGGGACGGAGTTGCCTCCTTTTGCGAGGATGTCATGTCTGCAAAGGAGGCAGCTGAGCGGGAGAGAGAAGCCGCATGCTCTCTCCCCTCCCGCAGGAGACGCACCGCGCGCCCGAGAAGGGCGCAAAACGATCTGCGACCTCCATGAGAGGTGGCCTGCGGGCGGCGGACTAGGGGCGTCCGTCGTCTGACCAGACAGGCCCGAGTTGGCGTTGCAGTGTTCCACGCGCGCCACTCGAGAGTGGGTGTGGCCATTATAAGAATGGGCGCACGGGGAGGTGGGACCCGCTGAAGAACAGCGGGTCGAGGCCTGTCGGGGGAGCGGTGAATGCTTATGCGAATCCCGCACCCCCGGCCATAGGTAGAGGTGGAACACCGCGGTGGTTTTAGCCGGTAAGAGTCCGGCATGCCCCTCTGTCCCCCCCACGACGGAGGAAGTCCATGAGGATTTCCACCGCGCAACAAAAAAAAAAAAAAAAAAAAGACATACACGTTTTGTCGAAACTTCGATGACATGTGACATCTACCAACCCACACTGGGTGGTAGATTACGGCCCACACCCTCTCACAGAAAGGAGGCCTGAGTCCCAGCAGTGGGAACATTATAGGCTAATTATGCTTATACACTTTTTGAACATTGAGTTACGAAAATTAATAAAGAATTTAATCTAATAGAAATTGGGTCATAATTAAAAGGCATTAAGTCCACATGTTTCCAGTTATTTATACTAGTGCATAAAGTTTTAATTAATAAGAAATTAAATGGATTCTCTTTGAACGGTTTTCAGAAAATGTTAGCTAAACTACATACGTAATTAGCAGGTTAGCGTATTTACATGTGCAATGAGAAACATTTCGTTGCGATTGTTAACCTATTATAATTTACGTCAATTCAATAAGTAGGTACTCTAAATATTAACAAAAAAAACATAAAAGACACTAATTTCCATTGAAAAATGTTTTATTAGTTCTCATTTAGAATAGTACAGATGCCAGCACATCAAGCTACCCGAAACTGTCAAATTTTCCCAATCAACTTTGAACCTTATGCTTTAGCGATAAAGTTGAAAATCGATTAAAGAAATTTGACAGATTGTGGTAGCTTGATGTGCTGGCGTCTGTACATTACGATATGTGTGAGTAGTCCATTATTGCACGGCGTGAAATGCTAAACGCTGATAATAGACTACTTAAGTCACAGGCTTAGTATACTAATTTATAGCTCGTGTGACCTACAACCCGCACTTAGGTCACGATTTTCTGTGTAAAAAATGGTCCACTTAAGTCACAGAAAGGCGTGACTTAAATGCGGGTTTAGGACACACAGAGCTATACCACCACAAACCAACGTCTGCCAACCCGCAGTGGGCCCGCGTGCTAGATTACGGCCCACTCCCTCTCACCGAGAGGAGGCCTGTGTCCCAGCAGTGGGAACATTATAGGCTGATTATGAGAGCTATAAAATAAGTAATATCATGCCTGGAAAAAACTAAAATAACAATTCGTTCTTTCGTAATCGCTTCGAATGGCGTCACGTTTTTCATTCTTTATTTATTTTACTTTTAACCTCAAAAAATTCCTTTTAAGTGATAAAAATCACCTAGCTCATCGCGATGCCGCATCCAAGCACGCCCATTCATTATAGCCACATGTTTGAATCACCCATCCGACGCAAACGAGATGGCGTCAAATCAATATTAATGGAATTTGGCTCAAAACGATGCTAAGAAAAATGAGTTTGCCTAACGACACTGTAGGCTCGTTCAAACATTGTTTCATTATGAAGGTTGGCTGTTGTAACAATTTATATCCATTGTAGGTAGGTACAGTCGAGTTCACTAATATATTGGCAGTGGCAATGTTTCAAAACATTGTAAGCGTTAAAATTATCATATAGTTATATAGGTACAAACTTAGATATCAATAAAATGTTACCATATAAACTGTTCATAAGTATGTTACGGTAGTGCAGTCAAAAATATCTGACTACTCTTCGGAACATAAATACTTAATACTCTAGATTTCAATATATTTGGTGCAACCTAGGATTCGTAAATATCTATACAGCTTTGAATATTCAACTAAATGGCCTTTGCCATTAAATTTATTTTTTCTTGCCGGAGCAGAAGCACGAGTAATAATGCAATGTTGCCGTTGAAGGATGTCATAACTGACAACTTCAAATTGAATTTGTTTCAAAGAAAAAGATTACAATAAGATATACTTCTGTAAAGAGATTGTTCAAAGAATTTAAGACAGCAATTCGAGACATGTCAAATTCCCAAAATATGTTTCATCGAAAAATTGCATAGATATTTGTGAAGCTAACTTTGCGCTAAATAATATTAAACAAGGGATTGCGCACAATTTTTAGAGTCTTTGTCTGTAGCAATATTATAGTCATATGTATGACGTCACAGATTGCTTACAATTTATTTTAAGGCAAAGCTGTTTAGAGTTTTATGAAACATACCATTACCTATGTATATCCATATATTTTGGATTCATGAACATGCTCAGATATTAAAGAACTCAACTGTACCTATAGTAAATCGTTTACCGGCTGTCATAATAATATGTACATTTCTTTTTTTGAAGTCGGTTTTTTTTTTGTAAAAATGTTTTTATTTTTCACTTTTTAGTTATACTTACCCTACACAAATTCAATTAACACTACTTGCTATGTAAATATCACTTAAAACATCATCATATAAACCAAGTGGAAAAAAATCGTATTATTGAAGCTAACTCAAAACCTACCCAAGCAAAGTTAATCAAATTTATTTGGGACCACCCCTGAGGCATACTTTATTCATTAAAAACAATACATAGATATACAATTGCAGTCAAGTGGTGCCAAGCAAGAAGAATCAACAAAATTTGCATAGAAATGCCGGAGATGCAGTACATTTATGCATATAACTTCGTACATAAGAATAATTACCTAACGTATTATATACTAAAACCTTCTCGAAAATCGTTAATGAAAGAAACATCAAAATTGGTTCATTCGTTTTTGAAAGAAACATCAAAATTGGTTCATTCGTTTTTGAGAAAATCGTGGACATACATACATACATATGGGTCGAATACAGAACATCCTTTTATGAAGTCGGTTAAAAATATCAAGCACACGTTAGTACTTGACGCAAATTATAGAGGTCAGCGGTAATTGCGAAGGCCTGTCGCTTCCGATCGAACTGTCGTCGAGGTGTATCAGGCTCAATTAAGCCGTTTAATGAACATCAGTCGCCTGCAGTAACGTGACTTACGAGCAATTAATAATTGCCGGTGATGCCAATCCATAGATTGACTTGGTTTATTGGAGAAAAATGTCTAGTAGTTATTTAATTCAATATGTATTTATACAAGGTATTTAAAAACGTGCCTATGTATGTTGTGTTTTTGGCAGCCGCTCCATGTAAAATACTGGTATTCAACCGCAATAGATGGACACTTGAAATTTTCACAAAGTGTGTACTACTATGGCAAAAGAGTTTTCTTGTATGGAGAATTTTCTTGAATAAGATTCTTTGTAGAATTTTTCGGCGTTCTTTTCTAGTAAATTATTAAAAAAATATATAGTGTTAAATATTGTACGGTGTACGGAACCCTTCGCCGCTTTTCGCTCAATATACTTGAAATATAGTGCCTGGTAAAAGATACTTACTTAGATGTTCAAATATATACCTTAAAAACTAAAATTACGCTCGATCAAACCCACGATCTGAGCCACTCATTCATCAGTAGTAGATCTAGCCATCTAAACATTTTTTTTAAATTACCACTACCATAAGAATTAACAATTTAACACATTATTCGGACATCCCCAAACGCCGCCGCGTCAACCTGTCAACGCCGTAATAAAACCGCAACATGCCACGTAAACAATAATGTTATTGTATTTTGTACCACAAAACGTGATTCGTTACAAAATAAATACTATTTACACAAACCTTCAAATGGTAAACAAATATTGAAAATGTATTTCAAATCCAAGCACCAATTTTGTTTTTTTTTTTTTTTTACTTTGCACGTTGTTGCTCCAGTGATTCCTGTAATAATTGGCAACGTTATACCTACAAAAAAAAAAACTTGATATTTTATTTTCCGGTAAACTTGTTTTTCAAAACTTTTATTTTGGACTGGCAGTTTTCTAGATATTCGATCTAGACTATGTACATACAATGTGCCGCTACGATAGTGGAATGTATTTAACACACGGGTAGGGCGAGGCTAGTGGCCACATAAAACAACAACATAAAATAATTCGGAATTTAAAAACTACTGCCTTTTTTTTTTCGTGTGGAAATCCTTATCGATGTCCACCACCCTGGGGCGGGTGGAGGGGTCTGTCAGACTCTTACTGACTAAAACCACACGTTGTCCTGCTGCTACCTTTAGCCGGGGTGCTGGAGTGCTTGCGCATTTCGTCACGCTCCCCCGGCCAGGTGTTGGTCCGCATGAATCCATGCGGACCCCGTCACTCTCAGCGGCCGCAAACGGCCAACTGCCTGCGCCGCTCGCCGACATAGGACTATCTCTCTTTCCTTCAATAGGGTGCTCACATAAAGAAGCGGGTCCCGACTCCAGGTACAGGTCTCTGCAGGTTGATCTTCGGAAGGAAACGGTTACAGGTTTTACCTGTTTCTTTATGTGTGACCGCATAAGTTAGAGCTATTACACACTGTCGACTAGTCGCCGGCAACTCGGTCCCTCGGCGACCAAAACATAGGCATCATCCGGCGACCAAGTGCGTAAACACCTATTTAAACTATAGTAAATCACCAGTTGACAGTGCGTAATAGTTCATAATGTGAGATTATTTCACCCGCACCGATCGGTACCGACCCGCACAGACTCGCCTGCACCGGAAACCTGTTTCTTTATGTAAGCTACGCCTACTCCTTGCACGTTATTCATTTTAATTTCATTTATGCAATTTTATGACCCATGACCTCGACAAATGACCCCTGCGCTACAGTTTGCTCTAAGATGCTATTTTAGAAAATTGTCATTAAATAATAACGTTTAATGAAATTAAAATAATATATGTTCATAAAACGATAACGCTTAAACCGTGTACCTACATGTTTTAAATTAAACCGTGTACCTACATGTTTTAAATTAAACCGTGTACCTACATGTTTTAAATTAAACCGTGTACCTACATGTTTTAAATTAAACCGTGTACCTACATGTTTTAAATTAAACCGTGTACCTACATGTTTTAAATTAATGTCGACATTAAAGCGGCACGCTGTGGGTTTAATCCTTTAGTCTATCATAATACTGAACATTAGCTCCTAGTTTTAGATATCATTTGTCTTATTTCAGCCAAATAAATACCTGTGTATTGAAAACCGTCGTTTGATAATACATTAATCAGCCTGTGTTGTCCCACTGCGGGGCAAAGGGCTTTTCTTTCTTCTACTCAACACGATTCTGCGCCAATCTGGACCAATCCTATAATCTCAAGCTCGTCCCACCATCTACGACTGGGTCTGCCGCGATGCCGTTGGACGTCAGGAACCCATGTTGTGATGGTCTTAACCCACAATAGACATGCGACGAACGTGTCCGGCCCAGTCCCACTTGAGCTTTGCTGCTATTTGACTAACGTTGAAGATTTGTGTTTTGGAGAGCAGTATCGTTATCAATACCCGGTCGGTAAGTTGAACTCCAGGGATACTGCGCTCCATCGTAAGTTACATTGCACTCTCGGGTCCATTTTGGCCTCGCGTTCAGCTCGGGATATAATCCCACCTCGGGTGCAATACTTTGTACACCTGCATCAAAATATATATAGGTAGTATATCTATATTATCTATTCTATCTTTCTTTCTTAGTGTCAGCTATACGCTACCATAATGCGACGTATGACAAACGACGTGGCCTCTTAGGACACGCCAGAGCATTTGCAACCTAAAACACAAACACTGACATAAGGCTGCAACCACACCCCGGCGACATGAGCCGTCAGGGAGCGACCGCAGACCACAACAAGCCACACGACGCGACGCCGCGCCAATGTGTTACAGTCAGTAAATTCATACGAACAACCACTTATCACGTACGTCACCTATTTTAGTATGTATAGTAATTTAATTCCAGGTACATTGTCATCATCATCATCTTCCTGCTCTTCTCCCATTTTACTTTTATCCCAGATACATAGTATTCACATTAAATTATATCAATCATTCATACGTACAAAATATTGTAACCACCTTTTCTTTTTTTTTTGTGTGTGTGGGATCTCATCAAATGACCCCTCCCGCTCTGGGTAAAGCGGAAGGGACTGTCAGACTCTTAGTGACTAAAACCCACCCGTGTTCCTTTCTTAGCTCTTTATGTTCCGGGGTAGCGGTAACCCTTTCGGACAATCCCGCTACCCCGGCAGGCTTCGGCCCTAACGGGCCCCTTCCTTTATGCTGACATCTGTTTGAGGCGCGCGTGGAACACAACGCGCCGTCCGGCACGGGCTTGGTCCTGATCGAAAGGTGAGTTACTCATTACTCTCCGTCCGCAGGCCCGCGCCTACGGTGGCCGGGAGTCGTCACGCGGCTCCCGACGCCCGGAGCGTCTCCCGTGGCGGCTGGGACGTGAGGCTCTCTCCCTCAACCATCCTGCCACCTCCTTCGCTAGCATGACTGCTTCGCAGAAGGAGGTGACTGCCTTTTTTTTTTTTTTGTGGATGTGAAATCATCTAATGACTCCTCCCGCTCTGGGTGGAGCGGAAGGGAGTGTCAGACTCTTACTGACTAAAACCCACCCGTGTTCCTTCCTTAGCCCTTTATGTTCCGGGGCAGCGGTAACCCTTTCGGACGATCCCGCTACCCCGGCAGGCTTCGGCCCTGGCGGGCCCCTTCCTTTATGCTGACATCTCTTTGAGGCGCGCGTGGAACACATACGCGCCGTCCGGCACGGGCCTGGTCCTGATCGGACGGAGAGCTACCCATTACTCTCCGTCTGCAGGCCCGCGCCTACGGTGGCCGGGAGTCGTCACGCGGCCCCCGACGCCCGTAGCGTCTCCCGCGGCGGCTGAGGCGTGCGGCTCTCTCCCTGAGCCGTCCCGCCACCTCCTTCGCTAGCATGACTGCTTCGCAGAAGGAGGTGACCGCCTCCCACTCCCTCTCGCCCCGGACCATGGCTTGAACCAGGGCCGGACGCGAGAGGTCGCCGCCGTTGCCGATCGCCTCTACGAGGACACGGCGGTGCTCTGCCCAAGCGGGGCAAACCTCCACCGTATGCTCCACCGTGTCCTCTGAGCGATCCTCGCAATGGTGACACCCGGGCGTCTCCTCCCGCCTGATGATGTGCAGGAACCTCCCGAAACATCCGTGTCCGGTGAGGACCTGCGTCAGGCGGTAGGGAGGTGACTGCCTCCCACTCCCTCTCGCTCCGGACCATGGCTTGAACCAGGGCTGGACGCGAGAGGTCGCCGCCGCTGCCGATCGCCTCTACGAGGACACGGTGGTGCTCCGTCCAAGCGGGGCAGACCTCCACCGTATGCTCCACCGTGTCCTCTGGGTGATACTCGCAATGGCGACACCCGGGCGTTTCCCCTGCCTGATGATGTGCAGGAACCTCCCGAAACATCCGTGTCCGGTGAGGACCTGCGTCAGGCGGTAGGGAGGTGACTGCCTCCCACTCCCTCTCGCTCCGGACCATGGCTTGAACCAGGGCTGGACGCGAGAGGTCGCCGCCGCTGCCGATCGCCTCTACGAGGACACGGTGGTGCTCCGTCCAAGCGGGGCAGACCTCCACCGTATGCTCCACCGTGTCCTCTGGGTGATACTCGCAATGGCGACACCCGGGCGTTTCCCCCGCCTGATGATGTGCAGGAACCTCCCGAAACATCCGTGTCCGGTGAGTACCTGCGTCAGGCGGTAGGTGAGAACGCGGTGATGCCTCTCTAGCCACTCCTCAACCCCCTTACTAATAAACGTTGAATAGCGTCTGTATAGTTACGCAACGCTTTATCTTCTTCTTTTGAAAGTCAAATGACTGACGACTGAAAGAGAGAAATCGGTGTGTAACTATTCATCTGATATAAATATAATACGTTTATTAGTAAGGGGAAGTGTAAATAACTATGAACTTTCATGCCCATTCTCATCCATACGAATATCAATTCTATTTTCATGAAAATTTTGACATGCAGAAGTGCCTTTTATGTGTCTTGAAATATGTATACATATGATTTGACTATTGGATAGGTAGTGCAAAAGTAATGTTTCGGTAATAGTCTCATTATAGAATACTTTGAATATTATTAAGGTATCCGAATACTTAGCTTAGCATTATAGAGAGTTATTTAAGACATAGTGAATAAATCTTAATAATAAATCTTCCGATTACAATACCGTAATATCACGAAAATTCTAACAATAAAAAACAATTCAGCAGAAAAAAGTATAAAGTTTTGCGACACGACATACAGGACACGTATGCTCTATGTCGTATCGCTGCGATTGATCGTTTGCGATTTATCTCTAAACGCAACAGAAACCCGAACATGGTCGAGCTATTTTTACAGATGTCGTCGTTCGATACTTTTTTGCTCATTTTTCATTTTTGCAGAAATAGCTGCGCATTTCATGGTTTAATTTAGACGAATAATTGATTAAAATAGCTCACGATAGGCCTGCGACTATACGATGTTTCAAAATTTAAAGGGAAAGGAAAAACAAATATTTTCCTGCAAGTAAAAACAGCATTTTGCCACCATCGCCCTATGGACATCTACAATACCGAATACGGACTGTATTCGGTATTGTAGATGTGGTATTGATGATTTGCTCACTGTTTAGTTCAGTTCTGTATTCCATACTTCGAGGAATAAAGTCCAAAAGATAATGCCGTAGAAAGCCTTATCTTATTTAGAGAAGCTAGGTATAGTCAACCTCGTAATAGCTTTACCACCCTAAGTTTGAATGTAACTTGCACGTCATAAAACAACAAGTTCTATTTGACTACACTACTGTTGACAGAGTTGCGCTGTTGGTAAACATTTGTGTATTTTTTTTAATGTATTGAAAGAAGAAGATGGCGCCGTTAGTACCGATTTTGGCCCCACGGCAAAAAGTCCTTTTACAGCCGACCTATTCTGTGAAAATCTCACCGACAAAACTTAGGTGAAGTGGGCTATCTTTCCACCATATTTATGCTAGGGATTGACACTATTGACAGCTCACTTCACCTAAGGGTTCAAAGTATTTTTTTTTACAGAATAGCACTGCAGTTGGAATGACAGTTCACTTCAAAATCACGTCACCTTAGTTTTCACGGTAATATTTTTACAGGATAGACCGGCTGGTATATGTGACAGTTAAATACTTACAAACTCAATGAATTTTTATTTTAGTGGGAATTGTTGTCAAAAATGGTATAGTAATTACGAGGTCGACTATACTAACGTACAGTGAACTGATCCCTGCACCGGATGAAGGAAACCTTAACACTGTTGTCTCCGTACATTTAATCATGTGGCCACACTGGCCACGGCTGCACAAAAGATATAGGAGGCTTGAATGAAATGCACTTTAGTTACGTATGAAACTGTTGTGATGCGGCAAAATTATTATACTTTTAGGGTTTCAGTAATAGAATAGAATACACTTTATTATTATGTACACCATATAAAAATAAATAATAATAAGGCAGGGGTCGTAGTTCTTCCATAGTTCTTGGTAACCAGTCCACTTCAGCCACCCAAACCCATAGTCTAACTTTTTATTTTTAAGCTATTGCATAGCTTTTATCTTGGGCTTTGAGCGCGGCGACCGAATGAAGAAATTCCGTAACGAAAATAAACCTAACACCCCCCACTCCGACCGGCACAGCGGTGCAGCGTTGAAAGCCGTGCATCGTCTAACGTCGTATCAGTTCGGCAGACTTCGGCACGGTGTTTGTGTGCGTGCGACTAGACGTATGCTATGCAATAACTTTACCGCGGCAGTCCCCGAGTGCCACACGTA
Source organism: Hydraecia micacea (assembly GCA_914767645.1). NCBI lineage: Eukaryota > Metazoa > Arthropoda > Insecta > Lepidoptera > Noctuidae > Hydraecia > Hydraecia micacea. The sequence continues at coordinate 8,225,405 of OU611798.1, forward strand.
TTTTTTTCCATATTCCACCATAGTCCTACACCAACCGGGGGTTATCCTTGGGTGCACTTGCATAGTGCATACAGGGATAATCGTCGGTTGGTGCCGCATTTCATTAAAATTTCCTGAGGGGCATATGCGAGTTGGCTTCGGCCCCTCGTACGCCTTCCAAAGGACCGGGACCCCATGGTCCTGAGATATATAAATTCATATAAATAATATAATTTTCCTTTCGAGGCACGGAACCCTAAGAATCTCATCAAAGAATCACGATCTTTTTCTCAGAAACGGGTTAAGGTGAGTTTAGGAAAACTTTTTTACATGATTAGGTATCTAAACCAAGGGTCCAAGGGTCATCCGTCCGGGTTTTCCCCGGATTTGTCCTAATTTGGACGGCGCCCAGGGCATTCCGGGCGGAATTTTTATGAAATGTTCGGGATTTTTTTAAGTTTTTGCCCGGCGGCAGCGTCGACAATTTAGATGATGGCAGCCCTATCTAAACCAAGTTTGTGAAGTTTTGCCAGCTAATTAGATTTGACCCATGAAATCAACTGCTTTTTCTCCGCAATGTCAACGTTAGCCCATGGTAAGAGGTTATGTCGTATGTATCCTATGTGTGTGCATGTGTGTATGTGACTGCCTTGTTGGTCTAGTGTCGTTACTGCTGAGCATAAAGTCCTGGGTTCGATTCCCAGGTCGGGTAAAGTGTTCTTGGGGTTTTCTACTAGAAATTTCTCAGTCTCAGCCCGGAGTCTGGATTTGTGCATGGTTGATAGCAATAGGCTCGCCTCCTATTAACCTTTTAACCGCCCTACTTCATATCAGTAGTCGTGCCCCCAGCGCCCAAAAAAAAAAAATACAGCGTAATTAAATAAAAATTCAGATTTAACAAGCTATTTAGCTGTTTTTATTTATTTGGTCGTAAATACACGACGCTGGCGAAATGGACACGAAAATATTTGTCGGATTAATCCGGCGTAAGCGGTTAAAAGGTTAAACATAACTGGCGAAATGCACCTTGTACTACTGGTACACCTCTGCCTTTCGGGGAAACCGGCGTAATGATATGGTATGTATCTTATACATAAAAACTTTAAAAAACTATACACTTTGCAGAGCTTTTAAGTCAATCACGCGATATTGCAATTAATTTGAAACTTACACGGTTTTTAACTTAATAAAGGTTTTTAACACTAATCTAACCCGATTATTAAAAAATATAAACCATTTTCAAACTGATCACATGAGACGCGTGATATGTTAACAAAGAAATTAGTAATTAAAATATTATAATATATTTAAAGTAACCTCGACGAGTCATTCTGGTATATATAGTACTACCACCTCGCTAACTGGCTAATATTTGTACCACATGATGAGCTATTCTTTTATAATTCGTTCCGATACGACGTCTACACTTTTTAATCTTCACTAAAGCTTTGGTTTAGTTGAAAAGCGGTTCTGTCATATTTCTACATTTCAACAAACGCTCTGTATTTGGACAGCCCTTATTGTGTGAGCGGTCACCACTGGCGGACTAAGAGGGGGCGAAAACAGCGGTCCGGCCCGGGACCGGGGGTCCCGGTGGGGCCCAAATCTTTAGAATTACTTTTTACTTAATCAAATCCCACAAAAGGCCAAAATAAGTTTAGTAAGAAGTGGTTGGAGGCCCCTTACATATGCAAAATATAATTGTAGGGTGCTACAATTTACGAACTCGTTTTGCTCGCTCTTGTCAACAATGTTTTGATTGTAAGGCTTTTCTGCATACCTAAATCGACAAAGTAACTCCTATTTCTGTATGATTAGTAAAAAAAATGTAACCCACACAACCTACTGTGTTAAAATGTTCGCTCTTGCAGCCTCCATTCTCACCGTTTCTACATAAGTCGACAAAGTAACTCCTATTATCTATAAATGTTCAAAAGAAACCCGATCCTTTCCGAGGCCCACGGGGTGCTAAAATTTTCGAGCTCGCGAAATGGTTTACAATTTCACTAACTTTTCTGCATTCATCGACAAAGCAGCTACGAAACCATAAACTGAGAAGACCTGTGGGGGACTCATTTTGTATTGCCGCCCCGGGCCCCCAACAGGCAAAGTCCGCCACTGTCGTTCACCGCTTTCTTAGGAAACTAAAGCTTAAAACAAATGGCAGGTTGTCCGAAGCGTTTAATTTGAGTTCCTATTATTCGACTCAATACTGAAATATACTAGAAATAACTCTATAGGTCCAAACGTACATTTACTAAACACACAATTGTATAAGTAAATAGATACGGTAGGTATGGGCCAATATTCCAAAAATTGTAATCAGAAATGTTGGTAGTAAAGTTAAGCAATTTAATGGAAATTGGAATGCATCCCACGCAGGGTTACCACCATCCATCCGGATTATCCGGATTTGTCAGACATATCCCGCTTCTTGTCCCCCCATCCGGACTTTGTCCGGACTTTTGGACCTACGAGGAGTTTAGGAGATAGAAAAAGGGTAATGGAAAAAGAAAGATTAAAAAGTCAAATCCACACACACACACACAACACACAGACCCAAGGTCTTTGAATCTAATTTACGTAGGCAGGTAATACGAACAAATTGGCAAGTAATTTCTTACGGGAACTTTCTAATCGCCATTTGATTTGTGAAACAATTTTCGGGCGCCCGTTCCGAATCATTTGCCAACGTTTTTGTCACGAACTCGCAAAGTGTGATGAGTGTTCGGTATTTGAATTGAATTTAACGGTTCATTTACCTACCTTGCAAAATGTTGGAGAATTTACTACAAGTAAAATATGTTTTGATATGTTTCACTGCCAAATTGAAATCGGAACGGCAAGACATTTATGTTGGTAAGTAGGCACCTACGCCCAATTATAACTACGATCGTAAACATGTATTTAAATCAAAAGCATTACATACCTATTTACTTATTTTTAATCAAGTTAGATGATTAAAGTATAGTGTGTGTTTTAAGTTTTTTTTTTTTTTGCGTGTGTTGATATGTGAAGGTTTCGTTCCATTTTCAGTGTTTTCAGTTAAACGGTATTTACTTGAACGTTGGCAGTCCTACTCAACGTCACCCGCTCACAAGTTCCCAGTAATGAAATTCCATTTAAAAGTACTTATACTTATAAGTAACAATAGGTACTTATATCCAATGTACAAACATGATTGTCAATCAACACTTTCTAATCTATACTCAATAATAATATCCTCCTGACCGATTTCGGTCCCGGTGGCCAATCTGAACGGAAATTAGCCAGGTACGCAGGAGATTGAGATAATATTATATTGCGCAAGTGTGTGCGCAAACACAGGTGCACTCTCTGTTCCTTTACTCTCATAGTCCGATGGGACGGCAACGACTCGACCGGGGAGAGATCAGGCGCAGGACCAACGGCTTTACGTGCTATCCGAGCCACGGGGGCTTCACACCACCAACTTCCAAACTCCGGACCGACAAATTCCTAATGGAAAAACCCAGTTACACTTTCCCGACCCGGGAATCGAACCCAGTACGAGGCTCAGCGATCGCACTTGCGACCACGAGACCAACGAGGCAGTTAGGTACTCAGTACAATACTATCCATACGAATCAATACTAATAGATACTAAATGTACTAATAGACTTACTAATATTTATTTATTTATACATACTTTATTGTAGACCACAAAAATACATACCTACCTAACATAAAAAATACATCAAACACTACAAAACATACAATGGGCACTAATATATTAATATTATAAATGCGAAAGTAACTGTCTGTCTGTTACCCTTTCACGCCTAAACAACTGAACCCATCGTTTCGAAATTTGACAATTAAATAGATATAGGGAGGCTAATTTTCAACCCGAATAGCTGTAGTAAAAAAAACTGTAAGTAGGTAATACGCGCGGTTGGTTCGCAGATCGATTGGGAGTCCCCGATGTTGCGGAGGTGGTCCACGCTGAATTTTAATTGTATGTGGCAATTTGTATCTATAACCTACTACACTAGAAAGAAGTTAAGTAAAATTGTTACTAGCCCTATGGACTCCTGTCTGAAATAAAATTCTAATACAAAATACACGCAGACGAAGTCGCGGGCAACGGCTAGTTTTCAATAAATAAGTAGGTACCTATACCAAGTACACATTAAATTACTTGATGTCGTTACAATCGTCCTTTCCAGATCAATTTACGAAGGACTTCGGAGAAAAAGACCAAAAGGAGTCCAAATCAAAATCTTCCGAAACTCGTAATTCGAAATAACGAGTGCTTGGAAATCACATCAGGGCTCTCAATTTAACTTTTAGCCGACCCTACTCACTTTTATTGTGGTAATTTATAACAAATTGCTGAACTAAATTTTGTTTGGTTTGAGGGGTTTTTTTATCGAGTTGTGAAATTAGTGTAGTTTTAATGATACCTATGTAAGTACGTAGGTATATATAGACGGTGTAAGGGACACCGTTACACAAAGCTACATTTTGTTGTAGACAGTTCTAGAGCAATATGCTGAAAAAATGTATTGGAAATTAATATAAAGAAAACCATCTGACACTAATTTATTAAATTTTAAATAATTACCTATTTATTAATGTTAACTCCTGAAACTCAAACTCAAAGGATTTATTTAATTAAACCATTTTACAGACACTTTTGGATTGTCAAGTTTCAAGTTCCCAATTGCTGGGACAAAGTGACACACCTTCTCTCTGTGCCATAATCCACCACCCAGTCCCAATGCGGGTTGGCAGACTTTATAATATGTGAATAGGAAGTGTTGCTACTACACTACTTGCAGGAACGTTTGATGTTGTGAATGTCAATGTGTATATAAATATATATAATATTTCGGTAACTTATCCTATTGCAGCAGCTAACAATGCTATAGTATTTTTATCCCACAAAGCGACGCGCGCTTTACATGTACTTTCCAAGTGTATATGTGCAGGAGCTCTCGGCACTGCCCAAGACAACAGCGAAGTCAGAAATTTGTTCTGACGCTAGGTACTGAAACTTTTTGATAAAAACCTTTTTTATAGAATGTAATACCTACTTTTTTGCCTTTTAAAATGACAACTTTTGTTTTATGTGTTCTGTCATCGTCGTGAAAAAAGATACTTATATATTTTTTCTCTGCTATTCGTTAATTCGTTAATTAAAGTTATTTTTATTAATCTTCGTCGTTTCTTCGTCACTTTGAGCCTAAAACCATTACAGTTGGTCCATGGTCGTAGGCTCGAAGTGACGAAGATTAATAAAAATAACTTTAATAAACGAAATAGCAGAAAAAAATATAAGTATCTTTTTTCACGACGATGACAGAACACATAAAACAAAAGTTTTCATTATAAAAGGCAAAAAAAGTATATTACATTCTATAAAAAAGGTTTTTATCAAAAAGTTTCAATAGCGTCGCTTACAGTATACCTACTGGTTTTCACGCACACATTCACAGCGTTTTTGTATTACACTTGGTAACCACAAGCAATGCGCCCGTCACTTCCTGATATAAAAATACTGTAACTTGATATTATCATATTACACAACAGATATACTAAAGCTCTCATAAAACTGAAAAAATTAGAGAATATTAATTCTTATAATCTCCGATGGAACATCCACTCTTTTCTTTAGGCACTTTAGGTGTCAACTAATGACGTCAGCACTTTCATCAAAGAATAATGGCGCTCATTTTTACAACGTTACCAAAAAATAAAGCTAAAAATATCCTGTTACCGACACCGTACCAAGAATGGTTACTCTTCCAGGGCTAATCACAAGAAAAGATAAAACATCGTGTTCATGGTGAATAAAAGCTCAGCAATAGTGGCTACCTAGGTGCCTAAACATTGTTTTCACAAAATCAAACGTTCCTGCAAGTAGTGTAGTAGCAACACTTCCTATTCACATATTATAAAGTCTGCGCTCAGAAAACTCAAACCCATACTCAAGGCAATGATTTCAAACTAGCTACGCCCCACGGTCTCACCCGCATAAGTTTCGATCCCGTGGGAATATCGGAATAAAAAGTATCCTATATGCTTTCCCGGGACTCAAACTATCATCTCTATACCAAATTTCATCTAAATCGGTTCAGCGGCTTAAGCGTGAAGTGGTAACAGACAGACAGACACACTCTCATTTATAATATTATTACGGATAAACCAATTACTTACAGGCACTTTTGAATTGTCAAGGGGTCGGTCAGGTCAGCAGAAAGATGAAGCTAGTTGAAAGATTTTGGACGAGGAAAATTGCAACATCACAAGTACCTACCTACCAACATGTTTATCGACATCGTAAATCACGTCCTTACCACACACGAAAACTATTGTTAATAAACTGATGATTACGCTCGCCGACTGGCTATAAGAAAACATATTGCCTGCAATGCAAAAACAAGTAGGTACGGTCAGCAAAAAAAGTCCATTAACACTGTCACTTTTATATAATTGTCGTACAAAATGAACACAAAATGTTATGTTGCTAAGCGCAAGTAAGTATTCTTTTAATTTTACTTCTGTTCCGATTTTAACTTAATAAATTTAGCTCAATAATTAAGATTTAAAATCTGAAGCGTCAGTCGAATTTTTGCTAGCAGTAGGTACCTACCTACCTAGCTCGCAACAAAAACATTATTGCTGCAACAATGCTACGCAACTTTTATTTCCATGAATACGAGGCTTTAAGTTGAGCTGTGTTATACATACAGGAAGGTACTGAATAATATTTGAACATCCTTACTTCCTAATCCTAACTAATATTATAAATGCGAAAGTACCTAAGTTTGTTTGTTACCTTTTCATGCCTAGACCACTGAAGCGATCATCCTGAAATTTTGCATATACGTTATCAGGTGAAAACGGACAGAAACGGACATAGGGTACCTTTCATCCAGAAAAAAGTGCTGTTCCCGAGGAAAACAACAATAACGTTATTATGATAATACTTAAGTACCTAGATGGCGCTACGTGTGTTTCGAAACTTATGCGGGTGAAACCGCGGGCGGTTTTAACATCGGCCACAAACTTTCCACTAAACATTGTTTGCAACTTCTATAGGCAACCTCTTGTATGCTGCTGGCTGAGGAATACATTTGACTGGTTTTGTTTATAAAATATGCACACTCTTCAAAATCTGCAGAATAAATTAATGGGGCTGTGTCTACAAATAAATTTTATCTGAAGTTCAGATAAGTATAGGATAACTGACGTTTTTGAATTCCTGTCAGTGATTTCGTTAGTTTCACTTTTGGCCACTGGTTCAGATGTTTGTGGCGGAGAGGTGGTGTGACAGAATGGTCCCTACCACGTAAATAACAAAATGATTTTACAAATGACACTTTCCTTGACTAAGATAAATTCTAAAGATTCTTCGCAAGGCTGCGTTTCCATCAGAGATGAGCGAAGATACGTAGCGAGGAATGTGTGTAAAACTAACCAGTAACAACGCTAACTTAGTTCAAGCTATGAAAATGAAGCGGTGTTATTGGTTTGTTTCACACACATCCCTCGCTACGCACCCTCGCACATCTCTGGTGGAAACGCAGTCTAAAACTCTCCTTATTTTGTGAAGCAAAAAAATGGTAAAAAAAGTAAAAATCATCAAAATTCTCGTAAGTAGGTATAACAGTTTCGAAACACGCGACAAATCGCATCGACAGAATCGACAGAATCGCGAACGCTCGCCCGTACCACAGGCCCGTTCGCAGCTATTTTCGCGTCACACAATAGACACAGGCGCGAACAATGCGTCATTGTGCGTCTATCTCCGAGGACCAGGGCAGGCGTCGATACTCCACTGTTTGTAAAGCTATAGGATAGGGTCTCGACACGACACAGCATCACGCCTATATTCACCGAAGAGTTAAGCAGAGGTGTATTATCTACTTAACAGAACATCCATGTTTCGCCAGCTATATAAATATGGGCTTGTACTGACATATTCCTGATGGAAAATCCCAATAACACTTTGCCCGACCTGCGTATTGACCGCAGGATCTCAGGGGCCTGATTGGATTGCTGGTCCTTAGGCTTCTTCTCTGGACTGCAGGTTGGTGGATACAACATGACACATGTCCTAGAATTATAGGACACCCATGCCGATTTTCTTGCAATGTTTTCCTTCATCGTTTTTAGAGTGAAATTAATTCATCTTCACTGCGAGTGAAATTAATTAATCTCCACTGCGTCTAAACAATCTAAAACACCTGCCTACTGATAATTAGGGCCATACATTTACTACCTAATCATTTTCAAGTCGAAAATCTTTCATAATAGGTACTTATGCGTAGGAAGTAGGTAAGTACATATTGTTCAAATAATTAATGACTGACGTCACACGTCTTCTTACAAAAGTCTTATGTTGAACTCTTTGATGTGTCGACAAAACATTAAAAGCTATTTATCATGTTCCTAAAATAAAATTAACTTAATGTTGTACTTATGTGGGATAATTTATCGTGGACCTACATAAGTACCTACATATATAACACTCCCTCGTGGACTGATAGGACAAAAAAGAAGGTCCACGAGAAAACACCCGTAAAATCAAATATAATTAAATAATTTCTTATTTGTTTTCGTTACCAACTTCTAAGAATATTATCCCTAACTAAAGAGTCTTCTCCCAAACGATTCGGACACCATCTTTTTCACAAACGTAACGTAAACGTAAGTGCTAAGTATCACAATGACGTTTACGCGTAACAAAAATTAAATGAGATTAAATGGAGTCTTTTTGCAAAAGGTTGACACCATCCGTAACTTAGCAGTCCAGCTCGACAGTAAACTTTCGTTCATTAACCTTATCGACCTAATCGTATCCAAAACGACAAAAATGGCAGGTTTTGTGAAGAGAACTTGCTCGGAGTTTCGGTCCATATCGACCCTAAAACGTCTTTTCAGCACGCTTGTTAGAAGTATCCTGGATTACGCATCTCCGGCATGGAATCCTTCATACTTATCGCGTTCATGTCAATAGGATAGAACGTATACAGAAGACATTCACCAGGTATCTGCGTTTCACATGTTTTAGTTGCGATCGAGACACCAGGTGGCTTACCATGATCTAATTAAAAACGATTCAAAAATAAGACATTTCAGTTTAGGTTCCTAAACTGCATCGCTTGAGCTGCTCTATGGACGTCATGGTACCAAACATGTATGAATGAAACCAAAACTTGCGACTCAGTTTGGGACAATCGCTGTCAGCAGAATGGCACGGCCTAAACTGAATCGTTAAACTGACGTCATGGTACGAATTAGAAGAACAGTTCAGTTTAGGTCTTAAAATGGATCGCGTTAAGAGCTTGTGGTAGGCCTCCTGTTATCCTCAAAGACTCAACCAATTCAATATGATATCTCTGAAACAACGTAGAAGTGGTAGAAATCTCTCCGATCAGATGTGTCTTTATAAAAATATCCGTAATCGGTCCGATGTTCCAGAGCTAGCTAACTTAATATCACTGTACCTAGGCGCACTATAACTAGATCTGTACGTAGAACAGATATACTTGCTGTGTCCGCATCAAGAACAAACCTTGATCGCAGTGCCCCTATGAACCGATTTATGGCTAATTATAATACCTATAATCCACAATAGCAGCAACATTGAAATCTTTGCAGACACTTTTCTATATAACATTTGATCACGTTTATTGTCATTTTACGTATAATTATCACACCAAAATTAAACTGAGTAGGTATCTATTACCTATTTATTAATTAATTAAGTAAATCTGATGTTGTATTTTCTTTTATATTGTCTTCCTGTGGTAAAGTAGCTCATATTTATCTTACATTGCAACAGAAAATAAGTTAGTTTATTTTAAATCACTAAAATAATTCTCTTAAATAAAATTTTTATGTATTTTTTATTTATGTCTAAGCTGTGTTCTTCTTTAAGTGACATGTTCACCATACTAATAGATACATAAGTTATTTTATGTACTTAATCGTTTTTGGAGTACGTCGTAAAGTCGTTAGAGCACCTATATATAAATAAACAAACAATTATTTTATCTAGCTGTCAAAGGGAGTCCTTGTAAGGATCTCTTCGACATCTTACAACAGATAATCTCATCAGAATCCGCTTTGTTAGCCCTCGCGATAATTAAATCGAAATCCCTTATTAGTCCAATTAATTATTTGATACAAACAAGGGTCACCTACGCAGACTGTTTACTAATGAATTGTTTTAGTTCCTATGAATTAATTCTCTATAGAATTAATTTATTCTAGATTTGTGCCTACTAGCTATCGACAAATACGGGTCGTGAAGAATAATCCCCTTTTGTAGGTAAGGGGGGACACCACGGCGACTTTTTGCAGCTATTCAGTAGCGATACAGTCGCAAAAAGACCGCGATATAGTTGCGATGCTGTCCCTGCCTACCATGATCTAATTAAAAACGATTCAAAAACAAGACATTTCAGTTTAGGTTCCTAAACTGCATCGCTTGAGCTGCTCTATGGACGTCATGGTACTAAACATGTATGAATGAAACCAAAACTTGCGACTCAGTTTGGGACAATCGCTGTCAGCAGAATGGCACGGCCTAAACTGAATCGTTAAACTGACGTCATGGTACGAATTAGAAGAACAGTTCAGTTTAGGTCCTAAAATGGATCGCGTTAAGAGCTTCTGGTAGGCCGCCTGGTCGTATACGTTCGCCCATTACGACTTTTCATCGCGAATATCACGATGCAGCATCGATCCAGTCGTACGCTGTAGTGACTTACCTGTGAATGCCTGTAGACGCTACAGTTGTAAGATGGACTCGATCGAGACAACGTCTATGTTTCCGCTTTTACGGAAGCAGCCACAGCGCGTAGGCATCGTAAATATTGGGTGCACCCATAATAATAAAGAAAAACGTACGTGGTGGCCACCACGTACGTTTTCTATTACGTTTCAAAAACTAATCGATTACTTACAAGGAAAAATGTAAAAAAATGTTATAGTAAGTACGTCATATTCAACATTTGATGTCGCCCGAAACAGTCGTGTGACGATCGATGCGAAGCGTTACTGTACCTATCACTACTACATCGCTTCTAACTATCTCGCGTTGTAAATGAGACAAACGGCCAAAGGTAGCGATGCAGACGAGCGTCGACCGAAACGCGCTACTGAATCGCTGCAAAAAGACCTCCCAACTGCTAGCTACAGAAATCGTTTTTAGAGTTTTAGAAACCTTACTTTTTTCACATTATTGAAGTGATTTAGTTACCTACGTAGATCTCGTTATACCAATCGGTCAACTCCGGTCAAGAGCGAGTCGGACTCGCGCACCGAGGGTTCTGTACCATCATAATAATATGTTTTTAAATTTTCATCGGCGAGGCCTATATTCATCAGGGAATTTTAACACTGCGCGCTGCGGTGTAGAATATTGCAATTTTAGGTCAGCGCCATCTCTTGACCGATAGTGGAACTAATGTAACTATTGTTAATGATTTCTGAAAAAGTGTGCTATTTAGAGACATTGTTTTATTTTTCCTGTAATCTTTACATAAACTTCTATCACATGGAATTATTTCAGGTTTTTCTCTTTGCAAACATCGGAGATAAGGGAGGAACGGTACTTTTTTTACATTTTTCATCAAAAGTCGAAAACTATGCGGCCTAAAAAAAAGAAAAAATGTTTGAGAATGTGCAAACTGATTCATGATTTCATATGATACCCCCCCACATGTCTTAGTAGCCCCACTTCGAATTTTTTAGAACCCCTTTCAGTCCCTGTTGCAAAAAAAATGTTTTTTCTATTTCTTTCTTATTTGCAAAATAGGTGGGCAAACGTCACTATTCCAAATTCCAAGTTGATAGCATTAGTAGTTCTTGAGATATCCAGCTGTGACAGACTGAGTTGTACCATAAGGGTTCCTTTTTACCATTTTGGTACGGAACCCTAAAAATCTTTTGCTGTGGTACCTACCTACAGCTAATGATCATCGTCCATCGTCAGTCCACTGCTGGACATTAGGCCTCTCCATTCGTACGTCATTTAACTCGATGCTCTCGGCTACTCTCGTCCGGCTACCATGGCTGATTAGGTATACTTACCTACGAAGTGATTTTTATCACTAAAAATCACTTCTCATTTCCGTAGCTTCCTAACCTTTTCCTTCAAGCAGGAAGTGAAAGAAAGTCATTAAACAATCCCGCTGATCCGGCAGGCTTCGGCCCTGACGGGCCCCTTCCCTTGTGCTGACATTTCTTTGAGGCGCGCGTGGAACACATACGCGCCGTCCGGCACGGGTCTGGTCCTGATCAGACGGTGAGCTACTCATTACTCTCCGTCCGCAGGCCCGCGCCAACGGTGGCCGGGAGTCGCCACGCGGCTCCCGACGCCCGGAGCGTCTCCCGCGGCGGCTGGGACGTGAGACTCTGTCCCTCAATCATCCCGCCACCTCCTTCGCTAGCATGACTGCTTCGCAGAAGGAGTTGACTGCCTCCCACTCCCTCTTGCTCCGGACCATGGCTTGAACCAGGGCCGGACGCGAAAGGTCACCGCCGCTGCCGATCGCCTCTACGAAGACACGGCGGTGCTCCGCCCAAGCGGGGCAGATCTCCACCGTATGCTCCACCGTGTCCTCTGAGCGATCCTCGCAATGGTGACACCATGGCGTCTCCTCCCGCCTGATGATGTGCAGGAACCTCCCGAAAAATCCGTGTCCGGTGAGGACCTGCATCAGGCGGTAGGTGAGAACGCCGTGACGCCTCTCTAGCCACTCCTCAAAGATGGGTCTTATCGCCACTATCGTAGCGTGCGTGCCCTATGAATCTATGGTCTTTAATGATGATATAGTATTGATAAAAACTTTACTATCTCAATTGGTCCAAAGAATCATTGGCACAAAGGGCTGAAATTGAAAAAAAAAACCCTAGTCTTGTCCGATGCAATAGTGCACATTGTAGTCTCGTGGGCAGCCTTAGCTCAGAAGTGGATATATATGTAAACTTTATGACAAATTCATTCATTTCAGCCGAATGACGTACACTGCTGCATATGATATAGTCCACCCCCAGACATGACCACATTGGTCCGGTGGATGAGGGAGGCACAGGGCTTCAATCATCCAACGGAATCCCAATCCCACGACCATCGATGCTCCATGTGATCCTTCATAAAATATGTTTTCAATAAAATAAATAAAATGTACAGTTCGTCGTGGTGGCCCGTCAATATCTGATCCGCTTTTTACGTCTCAAGTTGCGAGTTTAAACCCAGCAATACGGCTTTTAAGAGTTATAAGTAGGTACTTTCCAAGTCGCTTATCCTTAGACACCACAGCCCTGGACTTCGGTCTGAAATTACCAAGCCGCCAGTGAGTAAACGCGGTGATCAAGACCATTACTTCTCTGTATAAGAAATTGCCTGGTGCCAAATAAATGTTTTTCTTTCTTTTCTTTCCTTAGCCCGATAACCGGGACATAACACAGGCAAAAATACGTTTTAAAGAAGCTCGCGGTCTATTGATGTTAATAATAATGTCACGATGGACGGGCCGCGGCGCGCGGGTTGCGTAAAGCTAAATATAGTAGCTGTGGGCCGCCGCGGCTTAGTCAGTTGATTGGGCAAACGGGTCGGGGGTACTGTGCCCGTGCGATGTAGTTTAATATACCTACCTACGTCAAGTAGTACAGGTTGTGAGTCGGAGAAAAACACCTTTAACCGGTTGAATGCCGTAACTACTAAAACAATTTAGAAGCCATTATGTCTCGCGTGAATCCACATTTCCCGATCCCCGATAGGGTTAAAGAGCTCATCGATTACTGCCCCGTAGTAAAACTTATATAAGTACAAATATTATCTTGAATGAAAATAAATTTATTACAGTACTTAGTAAAAATCTTAAATTCATTCACTGACAGTGATAGACAACGCACAGTAGTACGAGAGCCCACAACCAAAACCATTTTCGTATCGTTTTACGGGTAAAACCGTATAAAGAAAGGCCTATTCAAACCTAAGCGGTATTCGCTACCGTCTGCGGTAGAGAAAACCGAGTTGGGTATGCGTTAATATTACTGTTCACACCAAAGCGGACTTCACGCACTAGCTGCGGAACTTGATACTAAATACCTGAACGAAACCCGCGCGGTATGTACCTCTATCCACAGAGGCAGCGAATACCGCTTAGGTTTGAATAGGCTTTATAGGCAGTACTGGTCAACGTCGCAGTTTTAAGGGGCCCCATTTCTACTATGTCAAAAAAATAGACAGTTGGTTGTATTAGTATATCCGACCCAGATACTAATACTAGTAAAGATTGTGTTATTGAGGGTAGGTACGGTTTGTAGAGTACTCAACTACTCACCAAACAATCCAAACATCATTATAATAAGTCGAAGTGAACGCCTGCACGATTTGAACAAGACGCTGTAGTACAAAAAAAAAATGTTTGCCTTTCCGAATTATTAGGCACTTCTTCGTACTTTTAATACTATCTAGCTATATTTTTTTACCTAATGTATGTACGAAGTTCAAACTGAAATCCGTGAAAGTAACAATTAGTAAGCAAGTATTGATACAACAAACTTTTAGAAATTCTGCGTCCTTCATGCTGAACACGAAAGCAACCATCCATCCTGACGTCAGAAAGGCTGGTCAAAAAAAAGTTCATATTTCTCTGAATGTATCATGTAGCAATTATTGAAGAAATGTAGCAAATATAAGCAATTAGGTAGCAATTCTTGAATATACTTTCAGAGCTGCTTGCAACCAGCCATTCTGACGCTAACTCGACCAACACCTGAGGAGGCTCTCGTTGGGCAGCTGGATCAAGGGCTTGATTCAGAAAGCGGTACTTCTGGACACGGCCCGCATTGTTAGGAGGTTCCTCTCTCTGGAGCCCTGACCCGTAGCTTGGACCCTGTTCCCGATACCGGTGGGCTACTATTTTTTATATTTTTAAATGTTTTTTTTTTTCTAATATTTAAAAATATAATTTATATGTATTTACTTAAATATTACTTAAATAAAGATCTTTGGTAGCTCTTGTCACTCAGCGACAAACCAGTGGAGCGAGTGAACAGTCAGCGATCAACTGTTTATATATGCATCTCTTTTGTTTACACGGAATGTATATCTATTGTACGTTTCTTGAGCGAGAAGTTAGCCCGACAGTTAGTCGCTTCCTCGGCGGCGGTGAGACAACTGCCTAACCGCGACCGGCGGGTCGGGGGAACATGTAATTTCACGCGGATACAGTCGCAGGCAGAAGCTAGTATAGGATATAACAGAACTTCAACCAACAATTTCAAGAAAAAATATCAAAATTCCACGCATAAAACATTTAACACAGAAAAACTAAAACACATTAAAACAGACATAATATTATATCATTTATTTAAAAACAACCACGGGATTCAACAGGAAATTTAAAATATACTTTGTAGACACAACACAATCATTTACAATAGTTTTACATAGTTCTGAGAATTTAGATACAGAGGGCGCTTTCGACCTGAACGTACCTTGAGCCTCCTTGCATTCTAGGCAGTTTATTTCATATCCTTTAATTTTTAGGTCTTTAGTGCCAATATTATAAGGTACATTTTCGTTTGAAAGCACGCCTTTGAATCGTATCTTGTCATCGGCGCGTAACATTCTAGTGAAGTTACTGAAGCAGTGATCGAAGACTATAGATATTTCCGACTGGCGTTTTAATAATCCACCGCTCGCTTCCATTACAAGTTTAATTTCATATGTGTATCTGAAAAGAAAAGGTTAAATTATAAATATACCATATCATCACGACAGTATTCTGAATTCCTTTAACTTAATTTTACGTTATTTTAATATTATAGCATAAATTGTTAATGTTCGAAAAACGGGCGAAGACACTGACTCCTGTAACACAGGTACCACCTAGCTCAGGAGTCAGGGCTTCAAATTAGAATGTACCATCTTTTTTTTAAATCAATAAAACTTTTATTTATTTATATTATACTTAATATTCCTCAGAAGATTAGACAGAGCTTTACTGTACTAATTTTTTGCCTTATAAACATTAAGTTCTGCGAGCAAAACTGGGCACAAATGCAGACCTCGGGCCACTACCGGAATATTCGTAATGGAAAAACCCAATAACATTGTCCAACTTGGGATTCGAACCCAGGACCCCATGCTTTGATAACCGACGAAAAATTTCTACGTTAGGGTTCTAGAATCATGTACTGAGTTTGCGCATTGCGTAGATATTTTACTCTCTAAAACATTTATATAGGGTTACTGGTAATTATTGACCGATACCTAAACACGTGATTGTACTCATGATAACAAACAACTTTTACTATGGGACCAAACCTGAAATCGCGAAAAACAAAACAGCTGTTCCCTACATTTATTATGTTCGTATAACTCGTCAAAATGTAGGGAACAGCTGATTTTTTTTTCGCGATTTCAGGTTTGGTCCCATAGTAAAAGTTGTTTGTTATCATGAGTACAATCACGTGTTTAAGTATCGGTCAGTAATTACCAGTCACCCTATATAGTCATCATTCTCTTGTACTTATCCCAATTTATTTGAGATCGGCGCAACATGTTTCTTTGATACCTCTCTATTAGTCCCACCTCCATTCTAGCCAAATCATCTTTCATGGTCCGTCCATCGTTTCCTCTACTCTTATAAGAGTAGAGGAAGACCAAAGAAACGATGGAACGAGGAAAGTTTTCCTCAAAACTTTCCTCGTTCCTCCGCATCACATGCCCATATGCCACGGCAACCGACTTCCACACAACTTCTGAGTTACCGCTGCCACTTTTACATTGCCATCCCAAAAAAAAACACCTCTACAAATATAAAAATAAACTTACTCATTCAAATTATTTAAATGGCAGCTCTTCCCACTTTGGCGCGCGACGCTCCTGACAAATTCGCATTCTTTAACGGACTGTAAACTCTCATCCCTTTGACATAAGGTCGAAAATTCTTCACCGTAGTAGCACCTGAAGTATTCTTGAAAGAAGTTTGGTAACCAAGCCACAAAGTCCCTCCATCGATTCCTCACGTTTTTGAGTTGAACGTCTTTGACATAACCCTGCCAATTTACGTTGGCGCCATCGAGTATGGAACATTTAATTTGCGTGGCCGCCGTGTTATAATCCGACCAAGATGGAGTGTTACATTGGTTGTAGTAATCGTCCCAGTTGATATGATATGTGTTATCTTCATAGTCAGTTATGAATTCGTTTTTTAGAAGGTTCTTGATGCTAGGCTTATCGTCACCTATTAATTCGATGAGTCCGGAGGGGAGGCCGTCGTCTTGAAGGTTCATTACGAACTGGTTGCCTAAGTAGGCCAGTGTTATTAGGCCGATTGTGAGCTGTGGACAACACAAATAATACAATATTATAAAAGAAAGAAAGAATAACATGGATTGGCAACCATTCATGAAACACGAAATGTAACATTAAAGTGAAATGCTTTTATGAAGTGAAAGTTGCTCTACTACACTTCAATTCAGAATCTTGGATAAAAAAAAAAATTATCTACTTAATCGATATGTAGTCTAAGTTGATTTTTGATTGACCGTTTGTATTAGAATACAAAAAGAAATTGGTTACAATGAAATTTGAACTTTATCATGTGATTTTGAAATTGTGGTACCAAAACATGATAATTATCTACGTTTATTATTTCATGTTTCGGTTTGATTCAATATCTAAGCACTTAACTACTGTTAAATAACAATTTGACATAACCCGTACTCCGTACGCATAATTCATTTTAATCAGGACAATATTATGATGGGGCATATAATTTTGGAATGTTACAAATTCATATTATTTCAAATAAACATATTAACAAAAAAACACACAAACCTGAAACGGGGTAACAAACTTCTTCGTGGTCTCTGACTTCGCCAGAACGCAGGTCGCGCCAAAACTCAGTCCGAAGCCGACCAGAACAGACACAGTGTAGAAGACACGGGACATCGTGATGTATTGGAGGAAGGCGAATATAGGCAAAGTCACCGTCACCACGCCGACGAGAGGCAGGAAGAGGAATGAGCAAACAAGAGCCAAAGTGCCTCTTATCAACCCGTAAGTGGTACACCCGTGAGAACAAGTAATAAACATCTGTAGCCAACTCAACGTCACACAGTGAGGCAACGCGTACTTGAACACACCCTGCCAACTACTACGTCTAGCCATACCCATCAATATAACAGGCACCATCAAGGAAAAGAACACCCGCGCGTTCAAGCAAAACTCAATGCTATTCCCCAGTATATAAGACGGATAACTCGACACTTGCAAATCGAGAAATCGCCAGCCTTGGTGCACGACTGTATCTTTTTCGTAAGGATATTTGGCTAACACGTTGATTCCAAAAGATAAGAGAGCAAGCAGATCCGGGAACGACTTCCCGCTATTTCCAAATGAAATCAACGTGAGGAACATTAAAAGAAATGATAACACACAGAACTCCGAGAAGGGAACCCATTGAATCGCTATGAATGGATACAAGAAAAGATTTATAAACAGAGCGGAAAAGAATTGAACAAAAGGACCGAGATTGTTTCGAACAAACAGATTCTCAGACTCGTCTGGCTGTAAATTCCCATCGCTGTATCTAAGAAATAATCCCGACCACTTCCGAAAGTCAATGAACTGTCTTTTGGCATGCAACATTTTGAACGTACAAATAACCATGGCGACGAAACTCACATAGTATATGGCTAGAGGGACTAAATGATACAGACTATCCGCACTGGCTGACAAATAAGCTATAAGGAGAAGAGATAGCTCAACATTCGACAGTCGGAAAGTAAAAGTACCGAAATGATATAGTAATTTTAGGTATAACACTTGTAAGAAGACGATAGGATGTAGAAACGCTTGATGTAGCAAGGGTATATGGTCTAGGGCTTTAACACTAGGGTCTGTTAGGGTCAGTTCGTAGCTGACTAGGGGCAGTTCTCCTTGGCAGTAGTCTACGGCGGCAGATACTAAGTTATCGACGGTAAGGTTCCGTATTTCTTCGTTGGGCCCACATCTTTCTGGGTATTCTGGAAAGAGAAGGAACGGTTTGTTACACTTATGTAATGAAATAATGGTTTGCCTCAAGGTTAGCTTTATTTAAGAAAACGTATACGGACCACAACTAGCTTTCGTGATGTCCACAAACTAGAGAGCTAAAGGAAAAATTACGAAAAAGGAACGTGTTTCACCATAGACTACCTAGCTAATATTTTAAAAGGGTTGGTGTGACGTAAATTCTGTATTTCAGATTTAGGGCTAATTTTTCCATCGCCAGATAAATTTTATTCGAGGAATAAAATTGACGTTTGACAGTTTTTATATGAAATAACTGTCAAAATGATTCCTCAAATAAAGTTATCAAATGATTAAAAAATCAGCCCTAAAACAAGTAAGGCCGCCCATTGTGGCACCCTATGTAAAATTTCTAAATTTATATCTGTAATTTTTTTTAGACATAATAAAGAGTACTCCGTCTATCTTCTAAGTTTGTGCTAGTGTGGTGTGCTATCTACATCGCCACATAACTACGCATCACGCTGACGTCACGAAAAATCATGCATCGCGCAAGCGGAGTTTACCACACAACTAGCATTCCAACGTCCCGACATCAATGGTTGGGCAGTAGCCAACAAAACACAACACACGTCTGGTCGGAGGATTCCCCCTCGTCTATGGAGGATAAGGAACTTTACACCCTGTTCCTCATACCTCTATACTAGTTAAGGTCGCAGGAATCCGCTGAATGCGAGAAGCCAGAGAACCGGTCGATGTGCCGATGCTCGGGGGAGGCCTATGTCCAGCAGTGGACGTCTTTCGACTGAGATGATGAAAGTTGTGCTAGTCGGTCATTCTTCCATACAAACGTTTATTGATAATTACTTCACTGCTGTAGTTATGCAGAGTTATGCAGTCAAACGCACGTCAAGGTAATTTTGACTTTGAAAACGTATTTATTTCGTAGCAGTAATCCCGGTCACCAAACTACTGCCACGCTTGGGGGATTTTATAGCTAGCATAATATAAAACCTATGCAATAGCCTGGTTTGAATTAGCCCATATGCGAGCCATGTTGAGGTTGAATGTTGACTTTAGATTAAATATTAGGAAACAATATAAAATCTGGACAAGGGACGACTCTGATCCGTTTACGTGACGAAATCCGCATGAAGGCAGAAACGTTCTTCAGGTTTAAGGACACATTTGTCCGCGTCGAACGAGCCAAATTTTAGATGTCTTTATTAAGAAACCCCATGAAACCTCGCATATCAATTATCAATCCGAACCATATCGTACATCGTACGAATCGCCAGAAGAATTTGGAAATACCCAAACCCCAGACGAACTCGGATGTCGTCATCAGATTCGGAACGGATAAAATGAACGAAGCAACCGATGCACCCGCATTCCACAGGCAACGCACGACATATCTACCAAAGACTCTTTCGGCGCTAGAAGTATGTGAGGCCTTCAGAAATGTAGCTCGTTCGGCGTGGACACATAATCCTATACTACACTTGCGTGCAAAAAAGTTGGCCCACCCCATGCTCTCCATTTGAGACACGATATCACAAAAATCGTAATGAATATAATTTATTATTTTGTACTGTGTGAAGGTAGGTAAGGTACAGTTTATTTGAACATCTATATATATAAAAGGAGAACTGACTGACTGACATATCAACGCACAGCCCAAACCGCTGGGTCTAGAGATTCCAAACTTGGCACGTAGGTTCCTTATGAGGTCTAGGGGTGCACTAAGAAAGGATTTTTCAAAATTCATCCCCTAAGGGGGTTAATTGGGGGGGTGAAATTTCACGCGGACGAAGTCGCGGGAAGAAGCTAGTACACTATATTTTGTTCAAAGCAATATTCTTGATAAGATCGACTCGATTCTTCAGATGTCCCCATTACTCACTTTTGCTCGGAAAAAGTGTGTGACTTTTTTTGTCAATGAAATTAACAAACGTTAAATTTTGTGTATTTCTGTTTGTTTAATCAAAATTGAACTTGATTTTTTTAACGGGCTTAAAAAAAATTGAGCTTCTTTATTCAACCCCATATTTATAAGTTCGAGATTTTCTCAAAAACTAATGAATCTGTTTTGATAATTCTTTCACTAATGTAATCTACATATTTTCAGAAAGGTTTTAATATACAATATATTAGGTTATTGTTAGTAAAACTTCTTGAATTATGTTGCTTCAAATCGAAGAGCATGGGGTGGGTCAGTTTTTTTGCACGCAAGTGTAATATTATAAATACGAAAATTTGTGAGGATGTTTGTTACTCTTTCACACAAAAAGTAATGAACGGATTTTGATGAAATTTACAGTAATATAGCTTATACATCAGAATAACACAGGATAAGTTTCATCCCGTTATTCTGACGGGATCGACATTAACGAGGGTGAAACCGCAGGGCGCAGCTAGTAATAAATAAGGCGTGGCATAATATGCCACTAAATACACATACATACTAAAACTCACGCCTTCTTCCCATGGGGGTAAGCAGAAACAACAGAATGCCATCTGCTACGATCCTTATCCTTACATACTCCTTTTGCCTCGCTTGATGAACACAAACAAACGAGGCAAAAGGAGTATGTAAGGATACCTGATGTAAGGGTACATACCACTAAATACATTTATCGCTAAACGAATTTATAACATCGTTCTGTTTCTGACAATCGTTTGAAGATGACAATAGATGTATTTAGTAATTTGTGGTGGAAACGGGCCTTGTCTTGTGTCCTAACCGAAAGCGACTGTCGGGCGCATACACGACCGTTAATCTGAATTCTGACGTCCAAACGCGACTTGATTGACCGCGTGAGTACGTCTTATTTATATAAAAGAACACGACGACCGCGTGCTCGCGCGACAATCGCTATCGGTTAGGACGCGGGTCAAGTATCTGGCTTTGCACTAGTGCCGCGGTCATCGGTTACTGTAATTTAGAAATTACCTTCATCTGGCGTGTCGGCAGTGCGCATGGTACCATTGCTGTGTACCTGGTCGCCAGCGTGTAGCTGCGACGGCTGCAGAGCCTGGCCGTCGTCGAGGGCGCGCGCCTCTTCTGCAAATTGTATTAATAGAGTATTTTATAACTGCTAAGTTTAAAAAATAAACGTGAATAACAGAAAAACAACACGTTTTAAAAATGTAAAAATAATAAAAATCGGTGGTCGATAGAAGTCGTCCATGAAATAAGGAGCTATGACAGACAGAAAGGGCGAAGTCGCATCAAAAGTTTTCCTTTTTCATTATTTTGGTAGGGAACCCTAAAAAGACTGTACTGTATAGTAGGTCAAGTGGAAGCTACTGCTGAGCATGAGGTCTGTGACCGATTCCCACTTCAGGCTGTGTTATTGTTACCCAATTTTTGTCAGTAGCAGCCTGTATTTGTACCCGGATGATGGCAATGGCCAGTAAGACATAAAAACGTTCATCCCGCGCGAGCTGGCCATGTCGCATTTGTAGTGGTTTTTCGTGATTATTTTATTAAAAAACCAAAGTACTATTTTTTTTTTCAGCCAAGTACGAGTTGGTATTTATAATTATTTTGCCTTTCACTCGAAGTGAAACGTCTGAACTGAACGCAGTATGAATCAAAAGTGAAAAATGAATTCATTAGTGGACCGATCCAACGATATAAGAATACGGCACTCGGCATCTTTTACTCACCTACCGAATGAATGGTCGAAAAATGAAATGAAAGGACTGGAGAACGTTCATTAACCAACTTCAAAAAAAGGAGGAGGTTCTCAATTCGACTGTATGTTGTTTTTTTTTGTGTGTTTGTTACGCGATATCTCCGGCAATTGTAAATCGATTTCAAAAATTATTTTTAATGGATAGTATGTAAATTTTATTAACTTTGTTTGGGTAGTTTTTGAGTTAGCTTCAATAATACGTAGGTATTTATGCCGCTTAGTTTATATTGATGATGTTATAATGACTTCCTGTCACTGATATTTACATAACAAGTAGTGTGTTGTGTGTGTGTGTGTGTTGTGTATTTATGTGGGATAAGTCCAACTTAAAAGTGAAAAATAAAAACTTTTTACAAAAAAGTACTTAATTAAAAAAACTAAAAAACCCTAAGCTTTTTTTGCAGTCGGCTTTTTTAGTTTTTTTAATTACTTTTTTTATTTCCAGCTTTTTAGTTTACAAATGTAAAAGATTTAATTTTTTAAATTCGTTTTTTACGTTTTGTCACTTCGAATTACTTTTAACCATATAAGTTGTTTATTTTTGTAATCGCCTTTTAAAACCCTTCATTTTGATATCCCACTTGATTGTATTAGAAGAAAAAAAATTTGAACTCCACAATATGGCACCCCAAATCCGCCATTTTACTTTGTTTTTTATTTTCATGTAGCCAGTGACACTCGCGCTACCAAGACAAAACTAAAGACGTATAATTTATCCAAATTCGTTCATTCGTTTAGGAGTTACGAGGGAACAAAGAAACGGACATACATACAGGTCAAACACATAACCCTCCTTTTGGGCTTCGCCGCAGTTGGGTAAAAAAACAACCGACTTCCGAAATTAAAGCTATTTTTCACTTTGTAGTGTCTTTTTTGGAAGTCGGTCGTTTTTGTTTTTTTGTAAAAAGTTTTTTCTATATTATTTTGTCGGTGTAGTGCGCACGTGGAATGAAACAAAAATGAAAAGAATTCAATCGAGTGAAGCGAGATCGAGTGTGCTTAAATAGATGTATTTTCGTTTTCTTTTCTTACCTGAGTCATCGTCCGGCGAGTCGCTATCGTTGGTCTCCTTCCGTAGCGTGGTGCTACATATCTCACGGATGCGTCGCTCCAACTGTGCTGTAGTGATGTACTGCTCGCCGTTCGACAGGCTGAGTGGACGTAATCGATATGATATGATAGGTAATTATGATATTTTATTTATGTAAATTAGTTGTAAAAAGCACTTTTACACTTTAAAAGAAATAATAATATTTTAATATTAGATGGAGTCGGTGTTTCTTAACCGATTACTCCGAGAAGACACATCGAAACAAACTCAGAGGTCACAGTCTCTTTTAAACTCAAGACATTATCTTGGTCAGGTCATGTGAATACCATGGAGATTAGTGTCGAGATGTTTTTTTAAAGAAATAATCACAGATATTTGATTGGACCTGTACAGTCGGTGTCAGTACACACAACCACAACCATGTCCGTTCAGTTCATAGTTATCAAGTTAAGACAAGTTCTTACCTGGCGAACAGATCTCTAGCAGCTTTTCTGGCGACTGTCTCCTGTCGGCTGGCGGCGAGGCACGACTTCGCCCGAATGATGGCCGCGCTGTCTTCGTCAATCACTCCACTGCGGATGCACCTGACCAACACGGAAACATTTATGTCAAACGTCTGCCAAAGAAATAGCCCGTCTGAGGACAAGACTTACAGATTGCACTTTGCTAAGTAATGTAAGCGTCTCACACGAATATGAACATTATTCTCATGCTTATAATGTTAACGTATAAGCACATGTTAGCAAGCGTTTTGTACGAATAATCAACATTAAACTTATACAATAAATTTCATATTTTCTGCCCCAAGGCATCAAATAAAAAGGGAAAATAATATGTTTGACCTTACGACAGGTACAGTGAATAGGGGTACAAAGCCCCGTATTACAGAAACTCAAGACTCAAGCATAACGTAAAAATATTTATAAGCCATTACATCAAGAAGCTAGCCATTTACATCAAGAATCGAAAAAAAACTAATCGAATCGATCGGAATCGAGAATGTCGAGTGAGGATTTGTATAATACGGACCTTATTAAGATTCCCTACTCCATACATTTTTGGGATAACTAAGAACATATCGGTAGGGGGAACACATTGGAATATATTGGAAGATTTATAGTTTTAGCAGGGATACGCGGTGTTGGCCGAAGGAAAAAGTTACGGATGAGAAACCTTCGCGAATTGTGCGGAGTCACGAGTGTTGTTGAGCTGTTCCACCTCGCAAATTCCGTTTATTTACCCCAAAAAATCCACCATAAGGTGGATACAACTTAGCCTAGGGTGGATAAACGGAATTTATAGGATTAGGGTGGATTCTCGGAGATGCGTTTCCGCGTATTCCGGGTAGATTTTTGAGGTGGAAGGTTAAGGAGAAATATTTAGAGTTGATGGCCAACCTTCAATAATACAGAGGCACCAGAATAAGAAAAAAAGATAGTCACAAGAACTGCCGCCGTTTAAAAACTTTCTTACATAGAATGATTCAACTCATCGCGTACTCTATCCCATCTGATCTTCCAAAGTGCGAAATCATTTAAATTGCCATTCATTGAAAGACGCTTTCATTTAAAAAATTCTAAAAAAAACACAAGTCGGAAAAACTGTCGCTCTGCGCGTCCTCAGATATAATGCAGGTCAGATTGTACCTACTGGTGTTTATGTTTATGTGGACACGGTATGTTAGTAATTCGTGACAATAGCGTATTTACGGTATTACCTCATATCATTATCGGGAATCTGATGCTATTGCCTTTCGCGGAATATAGGATGATTGCTTAGAAGACGAGACGGTTTACACGTTTTGTTAAAATATTTTATGATATAATGACGTTAGAATAAACATTTTTCTACATAATATATTTTTGACGTTTCTCATTGTCTATTTTATTAAATCGGAATAGAGGTTTTATATCAATCAGTGTGAAAAAAATTTTTTTTATTCCGAATTTTCGGCCTTCAAACTCTTCAACGAATGGGCGATGTCGGTTTTGATGTGTCTTGTACTCTTTCATAGACTCAAACGGAACTTTCGGTTTTGCTCACTTCAGAGACAAGAGGATGAAGAAAGGGGATTTAATTATTATCACAGACGTATTTCATCATGAATCATAAACTTTGCCGCATAAAAACAAATCTATTTTGTAAAGTTCAAATGAAGCACTTTCATATTTTATGATAAACCACTTGATATAGTAATCCCACAAAAAAAAATTAAATAACCCATTTTGCCCCTATTGCACACTTGCAATGAAAACCATTTATAGTGGTAGGTACAACTATTGTACAGCAGTGCTATTCTGTAAAAATCTCACCGTGAAAATGTAGGTGAAGTGAGCTGTCAATCCACCTGACGCTAGAGCTAGCTAGGGATTGACAGCTCACTTTAAGCTCACTTCACCTAAGGTTTCACGGTGATATCTTAACAGAATAGCACGGCTGTACACTGAGACAAAATGATCACCGTCGCAAAATCTTTTAAATAGTTTAGTGTTGGGCACCACGAGGGTCAGGGCTAGAGGCTATACAGGGTGGCAGTGACATCAACGCGCAACCAAACATGGGTTCAGTACATGATTCTGGAACCCCCGTTGAAATTTTTCGTCGGCTATTAAAAATAATTACCTGTTCCATACACTTTGACCGCGTAAGAATTGCACTCTTTAACCGACTTCAAAAAAGGAGGTTCTGTATTCGACCCGTATGTA
The DNA here is from genome assembly GCA_914767645.1 of Hydraecia micacea. Lineage (NCBI taxonomy): Eukaryota > Metazoa > Arthropoda > Insecta > Lepidoptera > Noctuidae > Hydraecia > Hydraecia micacea. Next base: position 8,251,853 of record OU611798.1, read on the forward strand.
TGTATGTATGTATGATGTATGTATGTATGTTTGTTTGTCCGCGATTTTCTCAAAAACTCATGAACCGATTTTGATAATTCTTTCACTAATGTGATCTACATACTTTCAGGAAGGTTTTAGTATATAATACATTATATAATTATTCTTATGTACGATGTTGTATGCATAAATGTACTGCATCTCCGGCATTTCTATGCGAATTTTGATGATTCTTCTAGTCGGTGTCTTCAATTCCTCAATGCATAGTGATATTTAAATTTGTGTGGAGTAGGTACAACTAAAAAGTGAAAAATAAAAACTTTTTTACAAAAAAAACAACCGACTTCAAAAAAAACTACAAAGTGATAAATAACTTTAATTTCGGAAGTCGGTGTCAAAAAACGAAAATGCGGAACCAACGACACCGACTTCCGAAATTAAAGTTATTTATATCACTTTGTAGTTTTTTTTGAAGTCGGTTGTTTTTTTTGTAAAAAAGTTTTCTATGACACACTGACAAAAAATTTCTACTCTGCGGGTTCTAGAATCATATGCTGAATTCATGGCTACAGTTTGCGCGTCGATATCCCAGCCACCCTGTATAACAGCAGGAATGGCTGAACAAAGGATAAGCTACGCATGCCGGTCGATCCGTGGATGGGTCCATGGATAGGTCCGTGGATGGATGGGTCTTCAAAATCACTACCTAAAGTGTTTGCGAGTGCCAAGATAATTCTTGATCCAGATACATCGTCTTCAAATATATCCAATGTATACACAATATTATACAACATTTTATAAGAGTAACTATGGAGTTTCTTGCCCATTCTTCTCCATATACGAAACTACCTTTTGGAACTATCGTTTTATGTGCCTCATTGAAACAAATGATTTGACTTCTATGTTCGGTAGTTATTCCAACCAGCCCAACTCCCTCCAGAAGTTGATTACGTCTCCTGGCCTGTTGTGAACATCTGTGTAAGATCTGTTATATAATTTACTATGCGACTAATCCACATTTTCAAGTCCCTCAGAGATTCTGCCGATAGTGCCACGCTGAAGATGATTTATTACTCCCTCTGCCAATCTATACTCGGGTACTGTATAACTGCATCGGGTGGAGCAGCTAAAACCCTTTTTCTTAAAATAGAAAGAGCACAAAGAGCAGTACTAAAAGTAATGACTAAAAAACCTTTTAGATACCCAACATCTGACCTCTATGCCAACTGTAAAGTGCTAACAGTGCGGCAGCTCTATGTGTATAAGGCAATACTAAGGATACATAAGTATCTCCCACCTCCAGACCGGACCAAACGCACTCTAATCATACCCAGTACTCAGTACAGAACCACTTTCGCCCGGCACCAATTTTACATTCTTGGTTCCTATCTGTACAAAAAAATCAATAATAAAATAAAAATAATGGATCTAAACTCCTACAGCCTGAAAAACAAACTGACCGAATGGCTACTCCAACAAGATTACTCATTTACGGAGTCTTTACTTACTTTCATAGAATAATCCCAATCCCAAAAATCATTACTCTGCCCGACTTACACTCAACTCACGATCACTCACTCATCTACCAACGCTTATAAATGGACCCCTGCTGTTCATTATCTATATAAACGATTTACCAAAATGCACTGAACATCAAACTATTCTATTCGCCGATGACAGCACAGTAATTGTACCATGCAAAGATATAAAAACATATGAAAATGATATAAACAGTTCCCTACAAAATATAATTAATTGGTTAAAAATAAATAAATTAAAAATAAACTTAGATAAAACAAAAATAATGTCATTTTATCAACGGACAAATCAATCACAGTTAAATGTCATTTATGAAAATACAATAATAGCAAACATCAGTATAGCCAGGTTCTTGGGACTGCATTTAGATAGTCATCTATCTTGGAAATCTCACATTGAAACTATCTGCAAAAAATTAAATCAATACTCTTATGCACTTTATAACTTAAGAAAAATTGTAAATGAGTCCGTCGTCCTAGTAGCGTACAATGCCTACGTAACATCTACTTTACGCTATGGAATTATATACTGGGGAAATTCTACAGATAAACTCATCGCATTCAAGGCACAGAAAAAATGTTTACGATCTGTCTTCAAGCTAAGATCAACTGACAGTTGCTTACCATATTTTAAAAAGTATAAATTACTAACCCTACCATGTCTATATATTTATGAGACAGCAGTATTTGTAAAATCAAACTCACATCTATTTAAAACACTTAAATCGAAACGTCGTAACAATGAGATTTGCGCTAATACACATAACACAGCTTTTTACACAAAAAGTTTTCTAGGCATGGCACCCAGATTATACAATAAAATACCGGAGCCTATAAGAGCAAAACTCAAGCTAAATGATTTTAAAAAATATTTAAATAATTTCCTAAGTCAAAAGGCTTATTATTCCCTTAATGAATACCTAGAAGATAATACAAGATATGTAGATAAATATGTGCTGAATTAGTTTAAATGCACAATTGTATAATATATAGTTATGTTTGTCAGTTTTATATATTATTAAGTACTTACCTATTAATAAGAAATGCCTAATACATAAGAAATATTATAATGTTGTGATGTTTCTAACGTTTTAAATGTCTCTATTAAGTAGCTTGTAATTTAATTTTAAGAAAAGTCTCAATACGAAATTGCAGTTTCGTATGCTTACATGCTATTTGTACGCCGTTAACGGCAAAACATAGAGATCTCTGTACCTATTTTATTTTTACACCATCTATTTTTACACCTATGTTTACAAATAAAAAACTTTGACTTTGACTTTATCCCTGCATACACACACTCTCTCTCACACGCACTCTTAGACGTACGCACGCACTCCAATACTCACCACTCGTATACTTACACATACTTATGATCACTCACTCACACACTACACTCAAACACATTTACACATCGGCACACTAATGTATTACTCGACCACCCCTGCGCTAAACACCCTGGCTGCTGCTATACCTACATGTCTGATCGCCCTGTATGGCCTAACACTGTCTCCTAAGATACAGGATTACCTAGTTTAGGAGACAGGGTTACATAATCTGTGTAGATTTATGTAGATATACCATGTTTTTTGTTCATCTGCTCTTGTGTATCATGAATCTAGTGTGTACCGTAATAAAGATTATTATTATTATTTCCTTTATTCGTCTATATACATATAATTTATATTTTTAAATATTAGAATATAAAAAAAATATATAAAAACATTCAAAAATATAAAAAATAGTAGCCCACCGGTATCGGGAACAGGGTCCAAGCTACCGGTGGTTAGGGCTCCAGAGAGAGGAATCTCCTGACAATGCGAGCCGTGTCCAGAAGTACTGCTTTCTGAATCAAGCCCTTGATCCAGCTGGCCAACGAGAGCCTCCTCAGGTGTTGGTCGAGGCTCTTGGCTATCAATCCATTGGCTGTAACGACTATTGGCACAATGATTGCTGAGTCAACATCCCACATGTCGACAACCTCGCGAGCCAAGTCAAGATACTTGATTTGTTTATCTTTCTCGGCTTTCACGAGGTTTTCATCATGCGGGATGGTTATGTCAACAATCATTGCGCGCCTCTCTAATCGATCCATCACCACTATATCAGGCTTATTGGCAACAATAGTCCTGTCAGTGATGATGGATCGATCCCAGTACAATGTGATATTTCCATTTTCGAGAACTGGGTCGGGCACATACCTATAGTACGGCACCTCCGATTCCACAAGGCTGTATTTCAGAGCAAGTTGCTGATGGATTATCCTGGCTACAAGGTTGTGTCTATGCAAGTACTCCCCGTTAGCTAGACGAGAACACCCGGAGATAATATGCCTGATTGATTCTCCCGGCCGGTGGCATGCCCGACAGATGTCAACCGTGCCGTCTTTCACAATAAATCTCCGGTAATTGTTCGTCATCATAACTTCGTCCATAATTGCACAGACAAAACCTTCGGTTTCTCCAAAAAGATCACCGAAACGCAGCCAGGCTACGGACGCTAGTAAATCTACATCGGGTCCATGTAGGGCCCGGAAAAAGCGTCCGTGAAGCTCCTTACTCTGCCATACCTCCATGCGATCATTAGTGTCAAGCACTACTGGTTTGCGCCAGTTCTCTTTACCTAAGGAGAGCGGGGTGAGGCCATTGTCCACCACGACTACATCTCGGTGCATCCCCACGTCGGTTTCAAGGAAATATTCCCTGAGACTGCATATCTCGCGATTGTGGAGAGTCTTAGCGTTTAAAAACCCTCGACCTCCACACTTTCGCGGAATATACAGCCTCATTACCGATGACCGTGGGTGATGCATTCGATTTGCAGTCAGCAGCGTACGGACCTTCCTATCCAGGGCGTCGAGTTCGGTCTGAGTCCATTTGAGTATGCCAAAAGAGTACATCAAAACCGGCATGACCCAATCGTTGAAGGCACGCACCTTGTTTCCGCCTGAAAGAAGACTATTAAATACTTTTTTCAGGCGACCAAAGAAGCGCTCCTTCAACGATTGCTTCATGTCAGTAACATTGATGCCCAACGCTTCTGACATACCCAAATACTTATAGGTATCGGATGCGGAGAGGGCCCTAAGGTTTGTGGAATCCGAGAGTTGGTTTCCCACGGATTCCACAATCTCCCCTCGCTTAACATGCATGACCGCACATTTGTCCACACCAAATTCCATCCTGATGGCGCTACTAAAAGTTTCAGTAATTTTCAGTAGCTCCATCAGTTGCAAATTGTTGGGGGCAAAGAGTTTTAGGTCATCCATGTAAAGGAGGTGAGATATAACCTGACCACCTCTCCTCAGCCGATAGCCTAGACCTGAATCCTCCAGCAGTGTGCTTAGAGGATTCAAGGCCAAGCAGAACCAAAGCGGACTCAAACTGTCGCCCTGGAATATGCCTCGTTCGATCCTTATCGGCTCACTATTCCTCTGGATATTTCGACATCCTGGATAGCGAAGGACCGTCCTCCATTGTCCCATACACGACATCAGGAAGGTGCACAGAGTTGTATCTACTTTATACAACTCCAACACCCTCATGAGCCATGTATGTGGCACGGAGTCATAGGCCTTCTTATAATCTATCCAACATGTCGACAGATCCTTTCGGGAACGACGAACCTGTTGGTTAATGGTCATATCAATGAGGAGCAGCTCCTTAGTACCCCGGGACCCATTCTTACATCCATTTTGAGAGACAGACATGATGGAGTTGGTGTCTATATGTTTGTTAATTTTAGTTCTCAAAATAGATGTAAGAACTTTATAGACCGTCGGTAGACAAGTGATCGGTCTATAATTTTTGGGATCCGCGGTACTACCTGATTTATAGAGCAGGTGGGTTATTCCTGTCGTTAGGAATTGGGGTAGCGACCCTGACTCTAAGGCTGACTGGAACTGGGATGCCAAGCGGTCGTGCGACCGTTTGAACCATTTTATCCAAAAGTTGTGCAGCCCGTCCGGCCCTGGAGATTTCCAGTTAGGCAACGGACGGACTGCTCGAGCAACATCTTGGGGGCTGATGATAAGTGCCTCCATTTCTGGTATTAGATCGCACGCTCGCTCAATCTTCCCAGTCCAATCACCTTCGGTGTGACTGACAGGCACCGACCAGATGTTTCGCCAGAATGAACACATGGCGTCATCATCCGGCAGGCGCGTGTCAGTCACACCTTGGTCCGGTCGCTCCCAAGCCCTATAAACCCACCTTTCATCACTCTGGAATCTGCGATTCTGAGTGTACCGCTCCACTCTCCGTCTGTACCGACGAATACGGTTTGCCCACGCACAGATCTTCTGTTTCAGGAAGTCGATACGCTCTGTAACGCGGGACAAGTAATCTCGAGAACTAATATCTGTCCCCGAGAACGCCCGCCTCACAAAGCGCATCACTCTAGGACGAGTATTACCCTCCCTGAAACAGATTAGCTTGCCGATGAGTGCTCTAGCCTTATTATTATTATTATTATTAGATCTGGTTGTCCAAAGGGTTTCTGACCTAATCTGGGTGACGCCTGTGCACCCAACGCGAAAAAAAATCTGCTGTTCCCTACATTTATGTTCGTATAACTCGTCAAAATGTAGGGAACAGCAGATTTTTTTTTTCGCGATTTTAGGTTTGGTCCCGTAATAAAAGTTGTTTGTTATCATGAGTACAATCACGTGTTTAGGTATCGGTCACTAATTACCAGTCACCATATATATTTCGAATAAAATAAAGTTTTTAATATCTGTGGACATCAAACTAAGAATAAAAAACATAGAGCTCAAACCGAGAACCTCCTCCATTTTTTTTAAAGTTGGTTTAGAACGAAAAAGCCTCTAGGTAAGTGATTTTATTTTTATAAGGCACTTGCTTTTTTTTTGTAAAAAGTTTCAAATATTAGAAATGCTTGAATACCTTCTCAACATTCTCCTGGCTTCTGGATGCGCTTGTTCAGTTGCACAGATCAACCATTCCAGGGCTTGTTTGAAATTACATATTTTGTCTGCTTCTAATTCTGCAACAAATATGCATTAATTTAACATAAAGGAAATATTATGGTCCATATTATCTTAAGTGTTGATCTTTGTTTAAAAGTACTTTTAACTTGCTAAATTGCTTTTAAAAACATTAACTACCATCATTAATACCATGAATAACATCATTCACCATAGTAATTGAACTTGAAAAAAATATTTTCTTGAATTTGTCTATAAAATATGAAGATTGTATGGGAACCCAGAGCATTTGAACAATGTCAGGGCAAAAAAATGATACATTTGGTTACAGAATAAGAATTTGAAGTTGTTAACTTACCACATTTCTCTTCCAAAAGTTGTTTAGCAAGAACCACTTGTGACTCAGCACAGCCATCCTCAGCAAGTTGGTTCCGCAATCTTCTCAGAGATCCTTGTGGTCCATCTGGAGCAAGAGAAACCTCAGAAAGTATACTACATATACAAAGGCATCAATAGCTTATACTGTTGTGTGAATCTGTTGTTTTAAAACTAGATGAGGTTGGTGTTACCTATCGGCCTACTCTGAGAAAAAATACTCATAGGTCACAGTCTCTTTTAATTCCAAACATAATCTTGGTCAGGCACTTGTGGCTAAGTAATAGACAAACAGCCGCACGGATCAATAGATCAGGTTAAGCTACGCTTGCCGTGGTTGGGTGACCATCTTCACATACCAAGACCCCTCCGTGCCTTGGAAAGCATGTTAAGCTGTTGGTCCTGGCTGTCAATCGTGGATCATTGACAGTTGTTACGAGTCGCTAGTAGCCCGAAAGTCTGACAGCCAGTTTTACCAAGGGGTATTGTATTACCCAGTAACTGGGTTGTGGAGGTCAAATAGGCAGTCGCTCCATGTAAAATACTGGTATTCAGCTGCATCCGGTTAGACTGGAAGCCAACCCCAACATAGTTGGGAAAAGGCTAGGCAGATGATGATGAACCTTGGTCAAGCCATATGTGGACCATGCAGATAGTGTTTGATGAGATGGTCTTTTGAGAAAAGAACCACAGAGATTTGAGTAGACCTGTCTAATTAAACAATGCTGTTTTAATACTTGGTATGCCCAAATTCCACTGTCATGATCCATTACATACCTAGCCAAAGAATATTAAGAAAACTCTCAAATGATATACACACCAATTCACAGGCACAGAGAGGGACTGCATTTTATTACAGGACCATAATGTTTATCTTTCTCTGGTTGTTTTTTTTTTAAATAAAAATTTGGTTACCTAGCCTCTGAACACCATCACCTATAAAGAGGGATCAATGATTCATCAAAAGAGATATAACAGTTGTACAAACAACACAATGACACAGGCATGATGTTATGTTTGATAAAGTTGGTACCAAATAAGGTGTCAATAGTGGTCCTTGTCCTGCTTTTTATCACGAATTTTAGAATTTTTCATTTCAGAAACAGAAATGAATAGATACCAATTGTTGTAATCAACACATTTCACAATTGAAAAACAATACATAGTTTGTTATTCAGATTTCTAGGAAGACGTTTATGGGAAAGGGCAATGACAGCTGTGGCATTCATGTTTGGCAGCAACTATATTTGGTAGTAGGGATAACGATCAGTGGGTCGTCTTGGAGGCTGCAATACCATTACCTACAACAATAGGTAGGTAACTAGTTTACTAGAGAAGTAGAAATAGACCATTTTAAAAATGAACGCCCCTCCACTGCTTGTTGCATACACATTTCAAATATTTGTATAGAAATTTTAGTGGAGCAGCATTCATTTTTAGAATGGTTTATCTCTACCTATATTCATAACTAATTTGGATAACTGAAAGTCTGGAACCAGTAGATTCATAACCGATTATCTGTTATACAGTCAGACCGGCATTGGATATCGCTATTAACTACCAACTGATCCAAATAAAAAAAAATGAGAAGCTCAAAAGCCAAAGCACACCTTTATTCAACAACAAAACCTGGCAATTGCAGCAGAAACATAACCTAATCTATGTGTACATTACAGATTTAAGGCTATAGAATCAAAATACAGAAGCAGATCGTACAAAAGCCATAATTATTAGACTTACCATGTAGATTCCAACGTTTCCGACCGACTGGCATCACTGGGCATCACTTAATATATTTATAATCGATATCCGTACATAAATACTTATTTTCAAACACGGTATATTGTAAGAAAATAATTTGGAAGTTGATAAAAACTATAGGTGCGTCTAAATCGACTTTATGTTTTGATTATTTTACAGACAACAAGATAATAAAAAAAAATATAAAATGTTCTTCCTTATGATTTGTCAATATGTCAATGTCAATAGTGATTGCTTGACAGTGACAACAAAAAGCAATATTGCAATTTTTTAAGTAGGTACCTATTTGTAATACAATATTTTATTGCAAACAAGATAACGTACGGATTACTCCCGTTAGTTTCGCACGGGTTCGAACTACCTACTGACGTAGCGAAATCTCAAAATATCGAGATTTCTATGCACTTTTTGAGCTATACTTAACTAAGTTAAATACACACATATATCTTACATGTACAGACAGATATATCTTCCGGAATAAATTGTCTAAACAATGGTGAAAACTGTAACTAAGAACTAAGAGCACACACACACAGAAACGAAATGTGACTTTAAAAAAATGATTTAAAAATAATAGATAAAAACTGCCACGATAAGATTCAGAAAATATCAGCAAAGTAAAACTATAAACGTAAATGAAAAGAAAGTAGGCACCAATCCGATCCTAGATGACAACTCACAACGTCCGCCTACATGTCCCACCCACACAAATACGGTTGGTTTCCTAAAATAGATAATTTTAAAAGGATTTCCTGTGAAGATCAAAATAAACATTTAAAAGAGGGGTACTTATACAGTTATTTATAATGTTTCTGTGAGTTTGAACATCAGATAAATCTAATTGAGTCTTACTCGTTGGAAAACTAATTTTATTTTATTTTGTTTTTCCAATGAAGTTAGATAGTACTTATAAACAGTTTACTTGGATTATAGATCTTAGATTTATGACAGACACAATCATAAAATCCCTATAAACCTAATCAAATTATAATATCCTTGTAACTCTCATTCCCTTGAGACTAGTTCTTTGAAATCAGTAGGATTTTTTCTGATTAGTTCGATAGTTTTTGCATGTAGGTACAGACGCCAGCACATCAACCTACTACAATCTGTCAGATTTCTGTAATAGATTTTCAACTTTATTGCTAAAGCATAAGGTTTAATGTTGATTGGGAAAATTTGACAGTTAGGTGTAGGTTGATGTGCTGGCGTCTGTACCTAATGTACAGTCAACAAAAGAGATAAGTTTGTATACAGGATCGTCAGATATAGTTTGAAGTTTATAAGAAACCGATGGATGTTGATGACCAATGACAATGAAAGATTGATTTTTACCAGCAGTATATCTAATAATGATTATTTATTTACCAATTAAACATTTTGTACAGACGCCAGCACATCAACCTACTACAATCTGTCAGATTTCTGTAATAGATTTTCAACTTTATCGCAAAAGTATAAGGTTCAATGTTGATTGTGAAAATTTGACAGTTAGGGGTAGGTTGATATGCTGGCGTCTGTACCTACCATAAAAGTTACCGTTTTGCCGACAGCGAAACGAAAGGTTGTGAATAGCTTGCTGTGGTCACAGATGATAATAATAATACTCTAGCTGTGGTGGACCGTTGACGGCGGTGTAACAATACTGTCGGATGGTGATTTCGAGATTTTGTTAGTTCCAAATTTAAAACACAGGGCCAGATAAGCTTGCTCTGCGCACTATAATATTATTGGAACGAAGTTCCCTAACGCGGCCTGCAGTAGGAAAGCGTTATGCGACTTATCCTCTGTCTCTTTAAATTATATATACCAATGTGTATGTGCGTGCGAGTATCACGTAAGGAACTTCGTTCCTGGCGGGGTCCCCCGACCGCAAACGTTTTTTTTTTTCTTATTTTCTCACCTATTTTATCAGATGCCACGTTTTTAGGTCCCTCTTTTAAAAAATGAAGGGATTTTTTATGTTGGCAGCCCTATTTGGGACTATGAGTCTATGACTATTAGTAATCTGTGCTATGACTGTCAGTCAATCAAGTGTATTGTCATTTTTGTCAAAATGTTAATAATGTCAACCAACTTGTCAACGCAAGGCAAGGCCAGGCAAGGCATCGAGCTGCGAGCATGCCAAAGCAAACTAAGCAAAGCAAACCGAAAGCTATATTGAGCATGCTTTTGATGCTCTTGCTCTGACTCTGACTGAGGTGCTACGCTCAAGAGTGAGGGGTCGTCTAGTAGTCTACTACTGTAACAGTAGTTTCTGCTGCAGTATCTTGTTCTGTGCTGCGCTCGTCTGTCCGAGTCTGCAATACTATGTGCACGCCTGCACGGTATTATATGCTTACGATTTACTGAATGTACATAAGCTATATTTTGAATTTTTGAAAAGCATCTCAATCAGGTGCATTTTAAGTTTGATTAAAGTGAAAGCAAAATGTTGACTCCACGTTTCAAGTTAACTCAGGACGATAATCACGTCTATATAAACGTGCACGCACCCTATACAAACATAGGTGATACAGAAATTGACGTAGATGGAGAAAATTTTCTATTTGTGTCCAGTCCGTACTTCCTGCGACTACGCCTGCCAGGCAGAATCGTCGATAATGACAGCTCCAAAGGATCATACTTGTGTGATTCAGGGGACTTCAATTTAACCTTTGACAAGGAGACCACAGGTGAACATTTCGAAAACCTTGATATGATCACAAGTTTACTGGCTCCAGCAGATATCCCTGACATGAATCCAGATTTAGTTGAAATGTTAGAAGATGGAATCACAGTAGAAAATGGAAACAATGAAGACAATGATTATTCTAATAAGTATACCTATGGATTTGCAAACAAACTCACAACTGAATTCAGTAACATTGGGATTGAATTCCCGCAGATTTTTGAATTGAGAGTCCCTGAAACGGTGTCAGTTGAAGAGCGTCAAACTAAGAGGGTCCAACATGAAGATGATAAATTCTCCACAGACCATTACCTGGCCGACTTTTATGATGATGAACTACTTGAGCCATTCCTGACAGCTATAGCACCTTGGTGTAATCAAAATTTTAATAAAGAGATTGAATTTTCTGAAGAAGAAGTGGGTGTACTGAAGGAGCTACCAAACAAACACTATTTACTGAGTAAGACTGAGTACAAGCAAGTTCTTTATGGATTGGTTGATATTCTCTATGGATATTGTTATGATAAACGCACTACTTTAAATGAAAGCACTGTGGAATCAGGATGGACTATAAATAAACTCTCTTCAACCTTGAGTTGGTTCTGCACATTTAATGATATGGCACAGGTTCTCATCGCCTCATATAGACGTGCATTAATTTATCCAATATTCAGAAACTATAAACTATGCATTAAAGTAAAAAATGATCTGGTAGCTCTGTTTAGAAAAGGAAAGAAATTTGTAGTAAAATGTTTGATTGAAATATATCAAATGTTTAATGCAAGTAATGATGCAAGATATATTCTGAATCAGTTATATATCAAGGATTATTTAGTTTTCCTGCAGAAATGTAGAAACGAGGAGTTAGACGAGCTGTACAATAATATTGCGAATATTGAAATCTCAAAAAATGATTTAGACTTGGACCTTGAAGAATTAGAGGCTGCTGCAGAACTAGTGAAGCAGGAAGAGGTTGATAGCATAATGGAGAATGAAGTGGCTGTTAAAATGGCCTCCATGTCATTATTAACTGGGTTACATAGAAGTAATCAAGTCTACATTAATGATGAAAGTGATGATGAATCAGATTCATCTGATAGCAGTGATGATTCTTCAGATGAGCTGGACTCTGATGATGACCCATCCTGACAGCCACGTGGCTCCTAGGAGTTAACCAGTCAAGGCTTGTGAATGGTTTCATGAAACTGGATAATGTATAAGCAATAAATTCAGTGATACTATCTGGTAGTGGTTCCTTTGCTGTGCATTGAATTCTTTTGAAACTGAATGCAACTGTTTGTCAAGCCAAAACTTACTGTGCTTAGGAAAAGACAATTTATTTTATATTGTATAATTAAGTGGATCAGAATTAAGTAATTCCCCTTAGTTTCTGTATGTGAAATCATTAGTAGTAAACAATATAATTCATTAATAATACTAGCCTATTATTGTCCTGGTACAGGGCAAAGACCTCTTATAATTTCAGATTCAATTAATATGGGTGATTAGTGATTATACAACTTTCTTTGTTGTATGAGACAGGACATAATCACCAGGGCAGACAGGACAGGGCATAACACATAATCACCCTATAATGTTCCCACTGCTGGGACACAGGCCTCCTCTCTGTGAGAGGGAGTGGGCCGTAATCCACCACGCGGGCCCAGTGCGGGTTGGAAGATGTCACATGTCTTCGAATTTTTGGGTCTAGGACATGCCGGTTTCCTCACGATGTTTTCCTTCACCGTTTTGAAAGCAGTGGTACCTAATGAAATAATTTACACAAAGTAAATCGTCTGTCTGGGTTCGAACCTACGACCTACAACTCGTAAGCCGCGGCCGATACCACTGGGCCACCACTGCTCTCATAAAAAAAAAATGGTTTTTAAAAAAGGTGACGGTGGATTTTTGAGGCTGTTGTAACTACTGGTTATATTATCTGTGCTACTGGAAAACGGTCTTAGCAGACTGTCCTTAACTTTCAGAAATTATAATTGCATTCTCAGATATTGAAAAAAAAAAACAATCTAAAAGAAAATGGGAACATTTTAAGGTGAATGCGCAGTGGTAGATCGCGAAATTCAAATTTTCTTACGTTTTTCGCAATTTGCAGGTCATTGTCAGGTTGTATTTTGATCAAATCGTGTTATACTTAGTCGCGAATCGCGACTATAACACGGCATTTCCATAAGAGATTTGTTGTCGTGGTACAAATCTAACTTAGAAAGATGTATTAATGATTATAATTCTATAAATACGTACCTGTTATACTTAGTCGCGAATCAAATTTTGATCAAGATACAACCTGACACTGACCTGCAAATTGCAAAAAACGTAAGAAAATTTGAATTTCGCGGTCTACCACTGAAAAAAATCTATTTCGTGTAACTTCCTCTTCCTTCCTTCCTCCTTCAACAGAGATCACAACTCGTATACTCATACGACATCTCCTTTGTTTTCTTTTTGTAATAATAATACCTAATTATTATGGCCGAAGGCCTCGATCAACATCTATCGAGGCTTTCGTTAGGCGGTTGGATCAAGAGCCTGATTCAGAAGGCAGTACTCCTCGATACGGCTCGCATTGTGAGGAGGTTCCTAGCTGTCTCTGGAGCCCTAACCACCGGTAGCTTGGACCCTGTTCCCGACACCGGCGGACTACTATTTTTTTATATTTTTTAATGTTTTTTATACTTATTTTTTATACTTTAAGAAATATTTAAAAATGTAATTTCATATGTATATAGATAAATAAACGAAATAATAATTAATTTTATTTATTTCAAGTGATGGAAACCAGTTACATAGTGGTATAAATAAATCCTTCATAGAAACCAGTTACGCAGACGTATAATAAAAGCCTTCATGGTAACCAGTTACGAAACCTCGGTTTCCATGACGGCCGAAGCGTGCAGTATGTTACAATAAATATAATAATTTAACCATTTTGGGAAAAATCATAAGGAGAGTTCCAACAGAATTGAATCTGGCGTACTAGCTAGGTTACATGGTAACCTGTATTAAGGTTCGCCAGCTCAGGTTCCCACAGGAGTACAAAAAAAAATCGCTGAAGTGCTAGTCGGACTCGCACACGAAGGGTTCCGTACCACCGTACAATATTTAACACTACATAATATAAAAAAATCACGTTTGTTGTATGGGTGCCCCCTTAATTTAATTATTTGCTTTTAAAGTGAAATATACAACTAAGTACCTATTCTGTAAATATTTGAAAGTGATATATATACTTACAACTAAATATTTTGTGAATATTTCAAGCGTCTACCTGTTGCCGTTATTAATATCGAGGAAATAACGGCAATAAATCACGTTTGTTGCAGGGGAGCCCCCCTTAAATATTTATTTTATTCTGTTTTTAGTATTTGTCGTTATAGCGGCAACAGAAATACATCATCTGTGAAAATTTCAACTGTCTAGCTATCACGGTTCATGACATACAGCCTGGTGACAGACAGACGGACAGTAGAGTCTTAGTAATAGGGTCCCGTTTTTACCCTTTGGGTACGGTACCCTAAAAACTAATAGACTGCTTAGGACTATACTTACCTACGGTAAAAACATATGAAAACTTATACTAAGTGTGAAGTGTTATTTGTGTTTTGTGATGAGGTGTGGTGTGAACTGGTGTGTATGTGTGTGTAAACGGAAGGGTAGGAGCGCAGTATAAATCTACTGTGGTAGGAGGTTGTGTTTAGATACGGAGTGTTAGAGAACTCACTACGAATGTGATGTAAGCAGAAAGCATGTTATCTGTTTTTTGCACATTTCGTAAGAGGATTGATGTAGGAAAGGGACAGTTTTGTTAATTCTGTAGGTATATAAAAATGGCCCAAGGTAGTAAAAGCAAAGCGTGTGAAGGGTAGGTACTCTGCAACGTTCTTTCGCCTAAGTGAGGATTGAGTTTGTGTAAATGGAGTTTTTGTGTGTTGTTGTAATAAAATGTTGAGAATGAATGTTTGCCGGACCGTGAGGACTTTGCAGCTTTTATATAGATCAAAGGTTGGGTAGAGCATTGGTCGGAAAGTTGCAGCCTTTAGAATAGCTCTCTGAGCTACTTCCAGAGGTTTGAGTGTGGTCTTAGCAACTCCAACTCCACCTCAACTATTAATACAGTACGAGACAAGTGACTGACACATAGCAAGATACACGGTCCGTTTTGGCGATATGTCTAAACGTAGCAGTGTTAATTGACTTGCTGATCATCATACCTACCACGTCTTGTCACTCAGATAAGTGCCTATTGAGAAGACTAGGCAGAAAAAACTCCATGGTCTCTTATTATTTCCCGCAAACCTTGCCAGATTGCCACACTACCTTCGCCGCGGTCGACCTCGTAGGTGATGTCCTCCTTCAGGCACCCAGAGTATCTAACAATGCGGATGCAGTCGTGCAGCCAGGCTATTTTTTACCCGACTGCGGTGAAGTCCAAAAGGAGGGTTATGTGTTTGACCTGTATGTATATATGTATGTCCGTTTCTTTGTTCCCTCGTTACTCCTAAACGAATGACCGGATTTGGATAAATTATACGTCTTTAGATTTTTCTTGGTGGCGCGAATGTCACTGGCTACATGAAAATCAAAAACCAAAGTAAAATGGCGGATTTGGGGTGCCATATTGTGGAGTTCAAATATTTTTTCTTCTAATACCATCGAGTGGGATATCAAAATGAAGGGTTTTAAAAGGTGATTACAAAAATATTTTCTACTTATATGGTTAAAAGTAATTCGAAGTGACAAAACGTAAAAAACTAAATAAAAAAATAAAATAAAATCTTTCACATTAAGTAATTGTAAACTAAAAAGCTGGAAACAAGAAAACTAAAAAATTATTAAATCAAAACCCGATTATTTAATTTAAAATGGGCTTGTTTTTAGCTTTTCATTTTTTTAAAGTAGTTTTATTAATTAGGTAGGTACAGTCTGGGCCATAAGTCCAGTACCACGTCAACGATCGTATATTCGCCTGCACGGTACTCCGCATAAACATACATGTGTGAGTGATTTCAACGCAAACATTTACCCGTCATACAGTTACTACGAGAAGGTGATAGTGTGTGGGGTCAAAACTAGACAAAGATAACAATATAATTTGGTTTTCTTCATAATGTGTTCGCACCGAGCCAATCCGAAACTGAAGTCAAAATTTAAATCCATAATCATCAGTTCATGTGGTTAAAGTGTAGCAATGTATGACTTGCAAACGAGTGTCTGTCGGTTCGAAACTCACCCGGTTGGCTAGATCGATTTTGTTATTATTCTTTACTTTTTTATTATAAACAACAAATATATATTTTTTCATATAAAATTAATTTTATAAATAATTATTATAATAAGTAATATTTATATACTTTATTATACTTATATGAATATTGTAGATTTTATTACTTATATATAATCATATACTTACTTACTTTATATGTGATATTTATGTAAAAATAATATATATAATTTCGTAATATATAGGTAGTTAAAATTTATACATTATAGAAATAATCTTTTTGTAATTTTCGGTTATAATGAATATCTAGTATTTTAGGTTGAAATAAAATAATAGTAGGTAATTTGAAGAAACATTTATTTATACTATTACTAGTGACCCGGCCCTGCTTCGCATGGTTTTTACCACTTTTTTATTTAATTATTTATTTAGGTTAGCCAACAATTGTTTACACAACACATTAAAAATAATTTCGTTAACATTGTTGATATGAAAATAAAATTGTTCTTATGCTTCTAACTTTATTGAGATTATAGCTTAATTATTCATTTTCCCAAAGAGAAAAGAAGATTGAAGCTTAACCCCAATCTTAGAATCATAAACCAACTTACGTATTACTAATTACGACCAGCACATCCCCTGTAAAAACAGCTTAGGTAATATTTAATATTTGGTATGACCTCCATTATTGTCAATGCAGCTAAGCAGACGTCGACGCATGGAGGCCACAATGTTTGCACATATATCTGTGCCACGTAAATTATCCCACAATTGAGTGCAATGGGATTTAAGCTGCTCAGGACATCTCTCATCTCGTGCTTCCCATCTTTGAACCATTAAACCCCATATATTTTCAATGGGGTTTAGATCAGGGGATCGTGCTGGCCACGGAATAACTGAATGCTGGCTAAACCACTCTTTTACAATACTGGCACGATGTATAGGACAAATTATCTTGAACAAAGTTTAGTTCACTAAAGTCTTCTGAGGGGTAAACATTACGCACAGTAGGTAGCATTATGTCATTTAAAACCTCAACATAATTACAGCTGTTGGCACGCGTAGGTATGAATTCCAACTCTCCCGGCCCTTGAGCACTAATCCATCCCCACATATTCACACTTATTCTACCTGATTCTGTATTCGGAATAATGTTTTTGTCAGACCAGCGAGTATTGTCTTTCCGCCATAAATGAATTCTTCCTTTTTGACAGGATTTGAACGTCTTCTCGTCAGAAAATATGGTCGTCTCCCAGTTAAAATCTAAATAATCCCGAGCAAAACGTAGTCGTTCCTCCTTGTGTTTTTGTGTCAAAAATGGTTTTTTAGCTGGTTTCCGATGATGTAAACCTTCAGCATGGAGTGCACGGCGAACTGTTCGCAATGATGTATCAAATTGATCTGCAAACATTCTAGTTGGAATGAAACCATTTGTTTCATATTCTTCCACCATGAAACGTCGCTGCGTCGAGTTAATAAGCGGCGGCCTTCCACTTCTTACACGACTCTTTAGACTACCTTCTTCCTCAAACCTCTTTACCCAACGCCTCACAGTATTTCTCTAAAAAACGAAAATATTATTACACACTTGCAACTAGCGATTTATTTAAAAAGAAAATCATACACCACAACTACCATCATAATTTTATAATAATTAAAAATAACTTACACATAAGCCGGTTTCAGTAGCAATTTGAGAAATATTAAACCCATTTTTACGCAAGGCGACAATATTTGCCCTTGCATCAATACTAATATTTGCTTGCATCTTGAATATAGATAATCAAACAACACGCTAATCGCAATAATAACACAAACGCTCGTAACAAAGTTCACCAACCAACAACGTCGTAACTACTTTATTAGTTTATTTTGTTTCACATTCACCCTCATCTTTTTAATTTTTGAAGTTCAACCAATACTTAAGGAAACACATCTCATTGGGTCTAACTTATCGCAGACATTCAGTTCATAATTAAAACACAAAAAATGTGTTGTTACTTGGGTTCGAACGCAGGCCACAATGTGCGAATCACCTTAATTCTAGCGTTAACCGCTAAGCCAGATAGACGCATATTTGTTAGGTGAAATTAAATACCACTATCTTATTACGCCGTCGCGACATGACAGGCTTGTGATCATTATATCGCACTCTTTCTGACTAGATAATGATGAAAGAGTGCGATATACGAGATCGTGTATGTGTGCAAAATGTTTGTTATAGAAAAAGGTCGTAAGTGCGACTTGTTTGATGCGATAGATTTGTGAAACTGGTACTGGACTTATGACCCTAATAGTACCTACCTACTTACTTTTTTTTCTACTTGAGGTTATGCAGCACAGCCCTAGTACCTATGCTTCGTTCAATAATGTAGCGCAACAATCGAGATAGGTAATAGCTTGCTTTAGCTTTGAGCATCACAAGTAGGGTAGGACGGTCAGTATGCACATGCCGATACCTAAGTATCCTGATCTTCAGGGTTTTTGGGATACTTCTCTTCAAGTGTTCTTGGGCCCAGAAACTCTTCCGAGCATTTTGAATTTGTCTTTCGGCTTCTCTTTTATGCCACTTTTTACCCAACACATAGACATACTTACTTACATGTTTTATTGCAACATGTGTTATTTCCGTAACCAGTGAGTGCTACTACGTCTTTATACAAAACGGCCGAAGCGACGCTCTTCGAAGTAAGAAAGACCGAAAGAAAATGTATTTATTTGGGCGATGACCACGGCTTCGCCCGCTTTTATTTCGGTCTGTCACAGAAAGTCTTCATAATGCGTTCCATTACAGTTAAAATACAACCCAAGAAAGGGAGTAGTTAATTATTTCAAGGAGCCTGCCGAGACGTAATAGGTACTGCTTACTTAATTATACTGTGATCTAAACCTACTATTTTTTTCTTTATACATTCTACGACATTATTCTTCTAATCAAAGGCCATGTAGGTATATCTAGATAATCTAGTTATTGAGAGACCATTCGCGAAAACCCACGCGTGAGAGGCGGAGCGGTCGTACCTATAATATCTATTCACTTACAAAATAAAACATTATAATATTTTGTGAACAAAGAAGACACCGTCTATTACGTGTAAGTAGCTTTACGTTCAATTTCTATCTAAGTACTTGATTTTAGTAAGGGGCTTACAGGACCTAAACACAAAAAACGCAAGTTTTAGAAACAATAAAAGTATATGATAAACTACAGTAAAAAAACTCAAAAAAATATATGATATTCTTCAGGATAAATGCTAGGAAGATAGTGTGTTGAAAACATAATACAACTTATTTGGTACGATAGAAAAAAATCATGAAGATACCTCTAAAAACTTTTTTTTTACAACAAAATTCATACTAATATACATACAATCATTATGATTTTTTGTCAGATTATTCTACAAGCAACATACTAAAACTATAGTGTTTTAGTTTTTTTGTCCAAACACTAGATTCTTCGTAAATCGATAATTGCTTCATATTTTGCAATAAATTACCAGCGTTGTGGCATCGCGCTTCTCTTTCTTTTCTATGCAGTCCGACAAAGACCGCGCTTTAGGTCATGTAGTCCTCTTGCCTATAATAAAACTAGATCATAAAAACACACGGGGTGATTTTGTTTCCAAGCGGTTTGGTTACATTAATTCTGAACGTATGGGTCCTAGATAAAAACACTGAAAGGAACCGGGCTAAATTCGAAAATTGACGCTCTCATTAGGATTTTTTAAACTTAAAAAAGTAACGTTCGTCGGGAAGCCTATCGATACAGGATATCGACGCGCAAACTGAAACCATGAATTCAGCACATTATTTTGGACCCTTCCTTCTGGAAAAGCAATTTTTTTTTTAAACCGCCAAAAATTTCAACAACGGGGTTCAGAATCATTTGCTGAATTCATGGTTTCATTTGCGTGTCGATGTCCCTGCCTGATTATTTACCTACTTAAGATTCTTTGTCAGAACTCGTATAATAAGACAGTTCGAAAAGGCAAAATTTAAAATGACTTTTAATAATTTAATATGAATAGGTACTTATTAAAATTCAAAAAGTTTTTTTCAACACATTTGCTCATAAAGTGGCTCTTAATGAATCGCTTTTAGGTCCATAATGCTGTGTATTAAACACGCGTGCTTTTTAGGGTTCCGTATCAAATTGGTAAAAAGGAACCCTTATTTTGCGCCTCAGTCTGTCTGTCTGTTTGTCACAGCTGGATATCTCAAGAACTACTAATGTTATCAATTTGGAATAGTTTTAGATGGCATTTGCCCAACTATTTTGCAAATAAGAAATAAGTAGGTATATATATATATATATTTTGCAACAAGGACTGAAAAATTCGGAGTGGGGCTACTAGGGCATGTGGGGTATCATATGAAAGAGCGCAGTTTGCAAATTCTCAAACATTTTTTTTTTTAGGCCGCATCGTTTTTGACTTTTGATGAAAAATGTAAAAAAAATACCGTTCCCCCCTTATCTTCGAAGTTTGAATAGAGAAAAATCTGAAATTATTCTATGTGATAGAAGTTTGTGTAAAGATTATAGGAAAATAAAACAATGTCTCCAAATAGCACATTTTTTCGGAAATCATCAACAAAAGTTCAAAGTTAACTCCACTATCGGTCAAGACATGGCGCTGACCTAAAACTGAAATATTCTACACCGCAGCGCGCAGTATTAAAATTCTCTGACGAATATAGGCCTCGCCGATGATTTAAAAACATAATAATATGATGGTACGGCACCCTCGGTGCGCGAGTCCGACTCGCTCTTGACCGGGTTTTACTTCATGTTACCGTACCGCACTAGTGCGGTAACGCCAAAGAGAACTATTTGCTAATCGGAGAAGTGCGTTTTTTTAAATCTCATCAAAGAGACTTCACGCCAAAAGGAATCCGCGGGGCCATATTTCCCTTTTTTTAAATAGTCTGGATTGTCCTCGGTCCAAAAATGAACTACCGTAAAACGGAGTGAATAGGGATGCAGGGGTGAATCGGGACGAAACTTTAAAATGGATTAGGTACTTATAACATTGAAATAATTGTTTTTTTTTGCCAAAAAGGGTCTCTAATGTGTTTATTATATTATAATTAACGATTAAGTGTCCTTGTTGGCAATAAACTTTATTACATCAACGTTAAAATCCATTTTAAAGTTTCGTCCCGATTCACCCCTGCATCCCTATTCACCCCGTCTTACCGGTAACAATGTTAAATTGACAGCACCTTACTTTCGTAGCAGTAAAAGTGATTTTCGTAGTGCAAGTGTAACCTCTTATGTGCAGTTGACTGTACCTACACCATACATGCATTTCAGGGTTGAAAAAACTATAAAATTATAATGTATCCAGTCGAGCAATGTGTCTTGTTCCAACGAACAGAAGAGGAAGTTAAGGCAGTGCGCCAAGTCTTCGGTTTGACTGAGAACAGCATACGGGAGGGGGTGGACTCAATCATGGAATGGTTACAGAAACAACCGCATCTAATTCATATTGAAATCAGTAAGTAATTAACTCTATTTACAAACCTGCGGGGTAATTGCGCAACACATTAACAGAAGCAATGGCTTTCATTTTGACAGTTCAACAACATTCATTTCGTTATTTTCGTTGTTGAGCAGACTTTTTCGAACATTATGAAGCAATGGATTTGCAATATCCTTCAAAATTATTCAAATTGTAATGAATACCTACTTACTGTGTTGCGCAATAAGGGTGTCGTTAAAAACACAGCTAAAATCGATCAAAAGTCAAAGTCATGTTGACTGTTTTCTTTGACTATCGCGGTGTTGTGCACTCGGAATTCTTACCAGAAGGTCAAACGGTAAATAAAGTAAATTATTTGAGCGTTATGCGGCGTTTAAGAGAGCAAATTCGAAGAAAAATGCCAGATATGTGGAAAGAAAATTGTTGGATTGCAAAATCCAACAATTTGCACCACGATAATGCGCCTTCGCACAAGGCCATCATTGTGAACGAATTTTTGACCAAAAACTCAACAAATACCATCGAGCAACCTTATTCACCAGATACGGCTCCAGCCGACTTCTTTCTTTTTCCTAAACTCAAATTACCACTTCGTCGGAGACGTCTTCAGGATTATCAATTCTTGGCCTTTTCCTATTTCTAGAGTATATTAATGACCTTCCTTACCTTAGACGTGATGCCTAACTTATCGGATATAATTTTATTTTTATTTTTAAAATAGACGGAAAAGATACGAACGTCTTACATGTCAATGATAGTCTGGCTGTTCATTCGAAATGGTTTGCAGCTAATAATCTCTTCAAGTCGCTATGTTTTGTTTGTGTAGTGTATACTTAATACTGGATATTTGTTCATAATTGCAGTTGAAGTTATCGCTCATAAGATGTGTGCTGAATGATTGCTTTTCTTCACCAGGCAGGGCTATTGTGGAGATGATGATAATAGTAGCAAAAGGATCCATAGAGCGAGCAAAAGAGAAGATAGATAACTTCTATAAGTACCGATTCTTGTTGCCCGAATTTTTACAAAACAGACAACAAATGCTATGCACTTCTGATAAAATATGGGACCTGTAGTAAGTATCGAAGTACAAGTAGGTAAAGTAAGCGCTTCCTACTAATTTCAACCTTATTCATATCATTGTTCATATTCATATGCGCTCACTTTACTAACCAAAGCTAAGTGAAAGTGCAGTCTGTGAATCTAGCCTAAAAAGCGTTAAGCGGGGGTGCTGCGAATGTATACAAGTATCTCCCGGGCCTCCGACTCATTATACCTACTAGAAGTAACAGTGGGGTTTTAGTCGGTAGGAGTCCGACATAATCCTACGTTCTTCCCAGACGGCGACGCGACGGTACACTCTGGTTTTCACTTCGATTGCGAGAAAATGAAACAGGCATAAAATCACTTTTCACTGTTCAAAAATGTTGCAAAATTGAAGAAGAGCAAATTCCCGCCACGAAACTTTTTAAAAGTTTTTTTTTTAATTGTCAACATGTGTCATTCGACTCGGTTACTTCATACTGCCAAGTCATAAAAACGTTTCTTAGCGTTTTTAACACGTTCGAGGACGCTACCACTTGAGACTGTGTACCAAAATGACACAGTAAATGTCCATACAAATTATACGACGTATGAGTACGTAGCCTCCCATGAAAATATATTGTTTTAAAGACATCATGACACAACCGTTTTATCACGTTATCGTATAAATACGTTATGTCATTAAAAGTAAGTTAACTAGACGTGAACGGGATTAATTCATAGTAAAATAGTATACTGTCTGGCTAAGGAATAATACATAAATCAAATAAACTAAATAATTACGATGTTTTGTCGCGGCAAATATTACGATACGCCACGAAATGTTTAGCGAACGCGAGCGCACCCCGCAGTGACGCAGCCGCATTGAATGTAGGAGCGCGGTAGGCGCGCGCGACGTATTTACACGTTGTGCGTGTGTGAGCACCGTTCCCGCCCACTGTCAACGGCACTTATTTGAAATAGTTTAAAACTTACTCTACGTGACAGTAAAGCTTCGGGTATTTTAAATGTTGTGACACAAGATACATTCAATAGGATTTTAACTTGAACGTTCATCGGAAATGTACGTTCTGTCGTAAAGTAAAAAAATTATTTGGACGTCATTGTACGTTGTGCCATATCAAAATTTCGAACGATGACGTATAATCTCGTTCTGTCCTCGAACGTGTTAAATAATAAATGACGATTATTTTATATGGTTTTATAAAATTAACGATAGAAAACACGGAAGTGATATGAAAGCAAATGAAATAAAATAACGACTTTAATCTGCGACATTTTATTGTGCGTGTGGCTGGCTCGTCTTTTTACAATTTGCGGTAAACTATAGAATAATAAGTACGAAGAAACCGCAATATTTCTCATTTCCCACAACAAATAGCTTGATAATTTATAGACTGAATAAGGGAATATTTCGCTACGAAAAGTCACCGGAGCGAGGGGCCTTTTAGAGTTTCAGCGACGCTATGATGTCTAGTCTATGCATTTTTGCCTGTGATGTACAGACGCCAGCACATCAACCTACTACAATCTGTCAGATTTCTGTAATAGATTTTCAACTTTATCGCTAAAGCATAAGATTCAATGTTGATTGGGAAAATTTGACAGTTAGGTGTAGGTTGATGTGCTGGCGTCTGTACAAGTTGAATTGAAAATTTATTGTCAATCTCTCCTCAGTTCCTTGTTTTATTATCTATGTAAGTAAGTATATTATGGTAGGTAGCAGGTACCTACCTACCTGATTTCGGTTCTCTTCTCCTACCTACAAGTTTTTTTTTATATTTCAGTACTGTTATTGCGATGCCAAAACTACAAGATAAACGAAGAGTTTACATTGTGAAATTTGGAGAAAACACAACTAGCAACTTTGATATTGAAGATTTTTTTAGACGAATTTTTTTGGTAAGAAAATTTGCGCTATACCGCGACTTTTAAATACTTGTTCCAAGTAAGGGTAAAACCGCGCAGGTGGCCTACCATGAACTAATTAAAAACGATTCAAAAGCAAGACATTTCAGTTTAGGTTCCTAAACTGCATCGCGCAAAGACGTACCATGACGTCCAATATTCTCAGCGGCATTTGGATCGTTAGAAGTGAATGAAAGATCGCAATTTGTCGCCAGGACTCGGGACTCGACCGCTGCGCTGCGGTAATTGTTTTAATGATTAGGAAGTCACTCGTCGATATGCGGCAGTTTCAGTTTGAACACCTCCATATAGGTTAGTTGACACAATCGACGAGAGCAAATTTCGTCTCGCATCTTGCGCGGGATTCCCCTCAGTTTTGCTAGAGCTTTAAATCAACAGCATGACCTTTTGAACGATGGACATGATAATAAGGTACACTTTAACGAAAAATAATACCTACAAATAAAATAAAAACGTGACATAAAATGCGAAGAAATTTATATCAGGTAAGTATGTAAGTAAGTACATAGATATACCTACGGCCGAAATTAATAACCAATCTAATCCAATATCTCTAGATTTAAGATCGAAAATTCAATTCAGATTAGTAGTAAAGTGTAACTAAAAACGATCCGCGGATTGAAATTGCAATCTTTTCAACCAATCGATCTTTGAAAGGACGGATCACAGGCTACAGCGGGGCAATTCTCGTAATTTTAAGAACGTTCACAGTCTGATCTGTCTCAATCCGTCAAAAATACCTGTAATTTCCCTATATTTTGACAAGTTTTTTGACATTTGTTTGTCGCCGAAATGAGACCGCGACTAGATTTTGAACGTTTTTAATTAAGAGAATTGGCCTTCTGATTGACCTCTGTTCGAAAATGACAGTTTGAGTGTGTCAATAATCTATCCGTTGAATTTGACGTTTGTTTTGATTGGTGTAAACAATTCAAATCTTAATCTTAGAATGTCCTTAGACATAAGATTGACTTCACGGATTTTATTTGAAAAATGGCACTGTCAATAATATTCTCCAGTGATAGTGATGGTGATATGGAAGTTCTGGCTCAATTATCGGATTGGGATAGTACCGATAGTAACGCTCTGGTGAAGAAATAAGACGTCAACGTGCTTCTGCGCGGAGAATTAAAAGAAATAAGACGTCAACGTGCTTCTGCGCGGAGAATTAAAAGAAATAAGACGTCAACGTGCTTCTGCGCGGAGAATTAAAAGAAATAAGACGTCAACGTGCTTCTGCGCGGAGAATTAAAAGGGTGAACTACATGCAGTCTGGATGATGCGGAGTTTACCTTTAGGTTTAGGCTATCAAAATTAGCAGTAAAGGACATCATTCACGTTTCATACATTTTTGGGCCAAATCTGAAAGTGCCGGCCAGAAAAAAAAAACGTAATATTCGGATAGATCACCAAATTCCTATTATTTTTTACTATGGCACCAAACCTGTGCGCCCTATGGTTATGTTGTTACATGCTTTAAAAAAAAATGTGAAATAAAATGTTATAAGATGTGTGTTATTTTAATACATTTGGTCAAATATAGTAAATATGAAAAAAAAAAACAAGCAACAATACCAACAGTACCTCATTTAGATTCAGTACCTTTCATTTAGGTAAAAAAGAGCAAAATGAAACAACATTAAATTGTATAAATTCATTTATATTTGTCCTAATCTAACATATACATCATGTAATCCTATTGCAGGTGGGGTGAGGTATGGGTCATGTCTAGCATAACCCATGTACCAGACTATGGTCATGGTATGTGAGCAGCATCCAATGGTCCTCTTGCCGATATTGCATGTACAATAATAATGAGCTAATGCTCGACGACCATTTGCTGCCCGATCTAGTGCAATGTACACATGATATTTTTTGGCTTGGATGTGGCGGGATTGTATTCGTCCTCTTATAATCCACAAGTCTTCCCCTTCAAGTTCCCTGACTATTTCCAGAGGAATCCCACCACCGAGCTCAATGATAAAAACTCCGTCGGATTGAAGGTGCTCTCCGTAATAACTTTTTGCTTGTTTGAGCTGATATACACCAAGGCTGAATAATATTAAATCTTCTTCTGTCAATGTTGGAAAATCATTGAAATCTGTCATATCCGCAGCCATGGGTTGGAACTGTGATCGCCTTCGGTTTAAATTGGGTAAAACGGTTGGTGAAGCATGAGGTTCAGCGTTGACTTCTTCGTCTGCAACATCATGATCCACTTCACGTTGGTGTCGGAGATACCGACGCTCAGCCCGTTGCCAACAGGGTCGACAAATAACCTCTGTAGGTTCTTCCTGTAAAACAAGAAACATGTATTATTCGTTGCACATGTACATACATGAGCCGTGATATTCTAATCGTTTTGTTTCCTAAGCAAGAAGGGTTCTATTTCACGGTATATACATACAAGGTGATACAATGATTAGTTAAGTACAAAGGAGTACTTATATGTATATAGAAACAAAAACGTGTGAAATAAATAATTCTAATAAATGGTCAAAATGAATGAGTTGATGGCAAGTGACCAAATTATTTGGAAAAAGAAAACATACTGCGCCGACATCAGGTAAACTGGTATACAGACAAGGAAATGATGAAATAAAGACTTAGTCAAAATCATATAAAACTCTAGGTAGGTAAAGGTCTGTATATAAAATGAAATAAAATAATAATGATTCATACCTGTCGAACTAATAGATCTTCAATAACAAACTGTGCAACATCCGTATGCTGTGATTCTCGGGAAGTCCAAGTATAACTTCGACGATTACCGACAGGCGTACGACACGAAATAGGTACACAATTGTCCACTCATAACGTCAGTTACAACAATAACAAAAAATAACTATAAACAAATAACAACAAACAAGAATAACAATATTAACTGAGGAGTGCAAGTCGCGATTTAGCCGTCCGATGTAACAAGAGTCGCATGGATAACTGAACAAAACAAAAGACGGGTGACGCGGGGTACAGTAGTTGCGGGCGGCGGGGAGGGACAAACCGGTGATTTTCCAGGTACCTGCTTAAAACAGGTTTGGACTTGTTGTGAATTGTGACGCTCTGTCTGTGCCTGTGCGGTGCGTGGAGTATCAATGATGAAAATACTCTCTTAATAGAGAATAGAATTCATTTTATTGCACATCAAAAGGACATACACAGTATGAATAATTAAATATACATGATCAAATGTATGAAAATAACAACTTCATAATAACATTTTTATTGTATTTTAAAAGTGTTTAACACCGTAACCAAAGGGCGCACAGATTTGGTGTCGTAGTAAAAAATGATAGGAATTGTGAGTTCTATCCGAATATTACACATTTTTATCCTGGCCGGCACTTTCAGTTTTTGGTCCAAAATGAATGATGTCCTTTACTGCTGACTGAAATTATGCAAATATGCAAAATTTTTTTTTCCTTCGCCCTACTCGGCAGCGCTGCCAATGCCTATTTTCTAGATTCCCCAAAATCATAGGTGAAAATCCCCGAATTTGTGGAGAGCAAAATCCAGCACCCTAATTGCGTATTGCCCCGCTGATTCCCCACAAAATTATTTCATTCTATACAAAAAATGAACAATATTTATTATTATCAAATCAAAATATATTCACATCATGTACAGACGCCAGCACATCAACCTACTACAATCTGTCAGATTTCTGTAATAGATTTTCAACTTTATCGCTAAAGCATAAGGTTCAATGTTGATTGTGAAAATTTGACAGTAAGGCCCCTCGCCCACGGCGACTTTTTGTAGCGATGCAGTAGCGCGTTCGCATTGATACAGTCGCGATGCGCTCGCTAGCCTTTTACCCTCGCCCACACCACGATTCTCAGTCGCGATGCAAATGCGATACTATCGCGATGCAAACGCGATTGTGTTGCACTGATGCTTGGTTCTCCACTCACGCGCCACCCTCCCTCCGTTCTCTCCCTGATGTCGTCCGACACGGTCGCGCGTTTGCATCGATACAGTCGCGATGCTGTAGCGCGTTAGTAGCGCGTTGGCTTCGCTTCTGTTGCGCGTTGCAAATGCGGCTAACGCGCGTTAGTAGCGATGCTGTCGCACGTTTACGAAACGCGCGACAGCATCGCTACAAAAAGTCGCCGTAGGCGAGGGGCCTTAGGGGTAGGTTGATGTGCTGGCGTCTGTACCTATATTATGCTCTCCCCACAAAATACCCAATGGTGTTGAGTTTCCCCGCAGTTTGGGGAAATCCCCACAAATTGGCAACGCTGCTACTCGGGCACCACGCCATAGATAATAAAACGCGTCCTGGCTTTAGCTGTGTCGTGATCGTGACATACCTTTTTACCTAACACGTTTTGAATTTTATTACACTTAATAGAATTGTTACGTCGTTCTGTAAATATGTGTACTTAAGTATTAAACATTCATAAAATAAAATTATAAAACCTGTTTATGCTTAGCTTTTTATTATTACAAACAAACGAACCATGTCTAGTTTTATAAATTTTTCTTACAAGTTACAACGGAATGACGAAGTGAGAAAGGATTTCAAGATATCTGCGGATTGAGCGACAGCAGCAGTATCGTCTTTTTTCGATTTTAGGCCGCGGGTTGGAGATCGATCCTTAGATTGGTATACTAGATACTTATATCGACGATCGATTTATATCTTGGATCATGGATTCAATATTAATTTCAGCCGATAGTCGACTGGTCGACCTCGTAATTGCTTTACACACCCCAAGTATAAATGTCACTTGCATTGCACGTCATAAAACGACAGGTCAATTTGTCTTTCTGAAAGTTAGATAGTTTTAACTTCAACTATTGAAGTTTTTTACTGAGAGTTTTTTGTGAAAAGTACTTAGTAGGTAAAGCACTTATGATTTCGATATTTCATGTGATATATTTCAGCTTCTAGATTTGCGAATGATCTACGACTACATGGCGGGCGACATATGGATTGTCGACATGGAACATGTGGGGTGGACACAGCTTCTCACTCAAAATCCTTTGGTTTTCAAGAAAGTTATGGGGATTTTTACGGTAAAATATTTTTAACATCACCTATCACGTAAAATAATATATTAGAGTTCGAAGGTTTAAGCTTGAACTAACGTTATCTTCGGCTATTCACAAAAAAAAAAACAATGAACTTGCATCGTGTATAGGTATCTACATATATACGATGCAAGTTCATTGTGTTTTTGCTGCGACATCGCAGCTAACTAGTTAAATTAGGCGTTTAGTTAACCGCCTAGCCTTTTAACTAAACGGCGACCGTTCAAGTAACCGCCTGAATGATATTCAATTATACTTTAGGTTGGAATTGTAACCAATCACGCGCGAGCCATAAGTCGCAGTAACTAAGCCAGGGCACCCCGACCAAACAGGTTTAGAACTGTGATCAACCGCGTGCGAGCCGAGAGAGAGAAGCGAAACGAGCACTACTTCCGAAGGCCAGGCGGTTAACTAAACGGCTAATTTAACCAGTTGAGCTGCGACATATACAGGGTGGAATTTTCGAAGCGTTTCTTTTTAAAAATAAAGGAATGTTTCCTTTGAGTAAAATTTGCTGTCTTCAGTACCTACCTATATAGAGTACTTTACGCTTCGAAAATTCCACCTTGTAAGTATACTATAGGCTTTAATCATCCCAACTTAATATTTTATGTTTCAGAAATCCCTTAACTGGAGGATATACGGTATCCACGTTATTAACTTCAAAGCTAACACGAATATCGTTCAGCGGGTTATTGATTTCTTTAAGCAGTTCATCACCTCTGTCATTATGGACAGAGTCGTCGTTCACGACAATTTGCAAGATTTGTACAAGTACGTGCCTAAAGAATGTCTTCCTGTAGACTACGGTGGCAACGAGTTGAGTTCGGATAAACTAATCGGTAAGTTTCTACAAATTAACGGCAAGAATTTTTATAGAATAGAAAATTATCTTACATATGGTACATAAAAGGCCTTAGGTGAATATACCTAAATGGTTTCACATAATAAACAGACGCACAGACTCTTCCTTCTACGTTCAGTCTAGTCTTTCTCTCTGTGGATTGCGCTGTCTCTGAGGTCCTGGGTTCGATTTCCAGGTCGGTTTTTTTTTTACTTCTGCATTTCAACTGCAATCCAACCGCAAATTGCAGTTCGGATGCAGTTTGAATGCAGTTGACACGACTGCAATAGAGCTCAACTCATTCAAACTGCATCCGAACTGCAATTTGCGGTTGGATTGCAGTTGAAATGCGGTCCGTCTGTCTAGAGCCTTAGGGATTTCTCAGTAGAAGCCTTGAGACTGAATTTGGGCTCGGTTGATGGCAATAGATTCGCCCCCTAGAGGGCAACAACTGGCGAAATCGGGAAACAGGCGTAATGTTATGTGTTAAAATTTGATGGGTATTAAAAAACAGGCAGTCATATAGGCCTCAGCCCATTCCCACAACCACAAAGCGCTGCTAATACCTCTCAGAAGCTTGACAGAAAAATAACCCGACAAGCTGTAATCTATTCATATTCTTGTTACAGATATCACAGAACATTTCTGTAGAAATCCGAAAATAACAGAATACTTGTTGGAGTGCTCCAAAATGGTGTCAGACGAGAGCTTAAGGCCGCGGGATGACAAATCGGAAGAATTTCTTTCCGGCTCCTTTAGACAATTGGAGGTCGACTGATTACCTATATCGCAAAATGTTCAAGTTTGCGGAAAAGGTCTGGTCTAATGGTTTAGTTAAGATAATAGATTGGTTTAATTTGTTACATATAATAAGTAATACATAATGTCAGTTTTATTTACTTATTTCTAACACACATAACCTATTTTACAATTTAACACTAAAATATATATAGATACCTATTATATACAAATGTATAAGTAATAAAAAGAAAGGAAAAAAAATAAAAAGACAGGAGCTCATTGGGCATCAAAAAAATCGTCTACATCGCTGTCAATGGGATTAGTGCCCAAAATTCTGGCAGCATTACCACGTTGGATGGCAATGCTTATTCTTATTCTATAATAAGTACAGTCAGTTATAGCAATTAGCTGACCCATATTTGCATAAATAGTTGAGATTTTTTAGAAAACGAATCGATAGCACCTCAGGATATGTTGACCCCTTGTCGCTACGGCACTATTTGCTAGCGATTATAATTCTTTTATATTTTATTTACTTTGCTCAAATAAATAAAATACAGAAGAATTATAAAATTCTATACAATCAGGGAAATTAATTGTTGAGCAAATTAACACTACGTCAATTTGCCGCGTCATAGCTATTTCATATATCTGTCAAAAATGACAGCTGTTATTTGAATAAACCTGCGGCCAATTTATGTTAGTAGGTAGTCCATTAGGTTTTGTTTTTTTTTCAATATCCCTGACTGAGAAATTCCAGTTAGCAAAAATAGGCATTGACGTTTGGCGAAGTGACATTCAACCTTAGGGTGACAAGGCAATTATGAGGTTGACTATACGAACCTAGTTACGGATATTAATTATCTATCATTAAAAGCAAACAATTTAATGACGTCTAACTATTGTTATATCACAATTAACTTTTGACTTTGTAATTGTAATTATAAAAATCTTCTCATTACCAGATCATATCATACGAGCGCGTGACATGTAACTCTTATGTTATTGTAACAAGGTATGAATTTGAATAATTGAAGACGTTCGTGTTTAGCATCATAGATGCAATTTAAAAAATACTAAATTAAATTAATTAAGCAGCTTAGGATTTTAATTGCACATTGCAGTGTATGTTAAGTCAAGGTTTGTCGAGGCTAATGAACCTAGTTACATTAAACCAGAATACTCGGAGGTGATTAGAATAAAGTCGAATAAATTATTTTATAATTTTAATAAATATAATACGACGCACAGTCAACTGCCCGTTCATGATAATTTTTGACATTCTCTGCACCTTATTATTTTCATGGGAGTCATAATTATTTTTTGGCTGAGATGTTTAGCCAACCCCATAGTTGGAAAAAAGCTAGGCAGATGATGTGGATATTATTAGACGTTAATAAAATATATATCTAATATATGTATTATAATAATATATCATCACGTCTTGCTTGCCTCAAGGATTGAGCAGAGGTGGACCTATAGTACATTCACCCACATTTTGCCGGTTATGTTTATTTTCAATTCAATTCAATTTTATTTCAAGTAACCATTGACTCATTTGTTAGTATTATGATGATGATTATGAGATGACGTTGTATGATAAAAAGTATGAAACAGACTTTTGGATGAAAGGATAGAAAAGTGGTTGACGATAAATCTGTAAGCATCACAAAGTTATTATATATATATTAAGTTATAGTTAAGTAATTAAAACGGTACAACACCAATTTCATTAATAACATAGAGACAATTATTACGTTGACAATAATTATGTTAAATATTATAGTTTAATTTAAAACTGGCTCAGTGGACTCCCTTGCAAACTTTCTCTCACAGAACATTAGACATATACGATGGTGGGTCCGCAGTGTAATTTTACACCATTCATCCGCAAACATATCACATTCAGGGTTAGCAGTCAGAAGGGTATTTACCACCTTTAGAGTACGACAGACTGGGGTTTCGGCTCTAGCTACAGTTTTGGATGGCAGTTGCGCAAACAGATTGTGCCGGCGGCTCAGACGGTGTCCGATGTATTTGTCGGGCACATAGACGGCAGAAAAGGCCATGGAGCTCTGGGCAGTCGATACGTCTCCGTAAGGTCTTACAGGCTACTGTGAGCTGATCAAAGCCTCTTCTTGCCTCCAACGAGTTAAAGCCCAACGACCCTAAAAGATAGTTGGTAGGGTATATTATGGGGAAAGAAATGGTATATATCCTTTGCAAGAGGCATCTTAAGAAAGTTATAATTTGATGTTCCATGTACTGTTACTTAGCCTATACTGTGCTGGGCAACACAATGAGTGACTGAAGATGAAGGGCGCCGCCGACGCCGGCCCGGAAAGAGGTGTCGAGATGGCCTGGACGCGTACCGTGAGTTCTGGTTTGTCCGTTTAATAAATAAAAACTAACCGACACAACGAAACAAACGAAAAAAAAAATACTATTTACAATATTTTTAATAGGTATACGAGGCACCAAAACAATTTTAAACGCTTATAAATTATTCGCAAAATCACAATCACTTTAATTTTCTACTTGACATAACATCCACAACTCTTTAACAACTGCTTAACTGAAAGAAAATGAACAATATTATATTATGGTGTGTTGTTTTACTGTTTAATCGACCTCGTAATTCGTTTACCTCTTTTGACCAAAAATTTCACTAAGTTGTCACATTAAAGGCTGATTTATATTTGTTAAGTAGCGAGTACAAAAATATTTCAACACGTTCTATTTTTACAGCCAGTCAAGTGCAGGTGCACCATACCTGCGCATCTCGCTCATCCCAACAGAAAATTACCCCGTTATTCATAAACGTTGCATAATGCTAAGTAGTGATTAGCGACGTTTAACCATACATTTGTGACGTTTGAACGTCACTTAACTTTAACCATTGTTTATAAATAAACCCCATAAAGTCTACATATTATGACACTTTTCAATCCAAACTCACTAATTAACAAATGTAATTAGCCTCTAAGCGAGGGGTCCGTGGCTAAATAATAACAGCCGCACAGGTCGATCGATCAGGTTAAGCTACGCTTGCCGCGGTTGGTCTGTGGATGGGTGACCATCTTTACATACTGAGACCCCTCCGTGCCTCGGAAAGCACGTTAAGCCGTTGGTCCCGGCTGTCATTCGTGGATCTTTGACAGTCGTTACGGGTAGTCAGAAGCCCGAAAGTCTGACAACCAGTCTTACCAAGGGGTATCGTATTACCCAGTAACTGGGTTGTGGAGGTCAGATAGGCAGTCGCTCCATGTAAAATACTGGTATTCAGCTGCATCCGGTTAGACTGGAAGCCGACCCCAACATAGTTGGGAAAAGGCTAGGCAGATGAATTAGCCTCTAAGCCACTCGTGGTACACGTTTGTTGACGATCGGACGGCAGGTTCGGTCGTTAATTTAATGTTTAAGACTAAAACTATCTAACCGTCACATTGGTAGCAAAAGCGAGCGGGGCTCGGAAGTTAGAATTTCGAGCCCCGCATCGCTACTAAAGTTTGACAAGGTGGCCATTGACACATTCGTTTACCTCATTCAGATATACCGCAGCCCCATAGCGGCGGCATGTGCGAGTATTGCCTCTGCCGCCTGCCTCACCTCAAGGTGGGCGCGCGCCGCTTCGAACCATTTGCTGGCGGCTGCGCGTGACGCACCCTTCAACGAGTCCACATAGCGCACCGCTACCGCTAAGTTACCGCGTTCTATCCAAAATCTGTCAAAATTAACAAAATATTACTCTCCTCTTCGCCAACCCGTCTTAAGCAAGCGTGGTGATCAATGCTTGTGCCTCCTCTGTATGAGAAGAGGCCTTTGCCCAGCAGTGGGACAATAATAGGCTGGTATTATTATTAACCTTCACAACAGATGAATTTTTATTGGATAATTTGATTATGAAAATATTTTAGCGTTTGTAGACAAAGAAATCGACTGTTTCATACATTTATGTTCATACAAATCGACGAAATGTGTCTGTATGTACCTGTAAGACTTAACTGTTTTATTTTTCGCAATTGGAACCATGTCTGCCGAACAAGCCCTTCAAATGACCGACGTTAAAACAAGTCAGCCTGTATAAAACACTCACCTAGCTCTTTGCAGCAAATCAAAAGTATCTAAATCAGTAGGGGGCTGCAGGGGCGGTTTTTCAAACTCTATTTGAGGAATTCCCGACATCTGTATAGAAAAAGAAAACGACTTTATACAGTTTTGCCACTTGTTTGTGGAGTACATTGAGCATTGGCTGGGTTTTGAACGTACGAGCTTTTGTCAAAAATTGGCTACGGCCGGTGAGAAGGCGTTCTTATACAAACTCCGTCCCCAGTCTTGTATCAACTCGAAGGGCGGTGTACACGACCAATGTCAAATGCTTTTGTTAGAGCTGTGGTGCAACATAAATTGAAAATGGTTTTCTTCAAAAAGGTGTTAAGACATTGCCCTGTGACAAAAAATCTTCTATATTTAATAATAAGAGAAAACAAACAGCTCATTTATCAAATTAAATTTCAGTCGACAACATCCATCGATTTCTTACTAAACTTCAACTATATCCGACGGTCCTGTATACTTATATCTTTTGTTGACTGTCCATCTACAACTATATTTTAAGTCACTGCAATAATTATCAACAAATGAAAAACGTATTGATTTTAATTTAGAAAATAATAAAATCAAAGCGCTCAATTTGTAAGTGGCACTAGAAATTAACATTCACCGGTAAGTTTTCGGATTCACTTTTACTTTTTTATCAGATACTTTTGGAACAAGCCATATAATGTTGTTCCTAAGTAAATAAACGCCTACCTTCATAAAGAGCAGCA
Organism: Hydraecia micacea; assembly: GCA_914767645.1. Lineage (NCBI taxonomy): Eukaryota > Metazoa > Arthropoda > Insecta > Lepidoptera > Noctuidae > Hydraecia > Hydraecia micacea. The sequence goes on from OU611798.1 coordinate 8,288,268, forward strand.
ATCCCTGCAGCCAGGAGAGCATGTAGACTGGCATCGGGGCGCCGTCCTGCTCGACCAAAGCAACGTTTCGCGCAGTCCTCTCCATCTAAGTACACGTATAAAATAAAATAATCCTATATAATTGCTTTGTTCCACGTCTTTGAATTAATGTTTAAAAAAGAAGGTACGTGTAGACGAGCATAAATTTCTACGTCCGTTTTTTATATCAGAAACAGAACATAAATAAGTAATTAAACTTTTCCCGACTTATTTAAGTCAAGTCGACCTCTTAATTGCTTTTCCACTTTTGCCAAATACCCCTAGTAAATTGAAACTAACTGTCACATTCATTACACCTATGATCGATAGATCGATCAATGCAACACTTCGCGCAGTCTTCTCCGTCATCAAACACACATAAGTATACATGTATACATGCAAGTTTATAATGATTTTTGAGTTCGTTCCCGTGTGGCGTGTCACAATAATTTTGACGCCTTCCTCAAGATAGCTGATTAGAAATAAATAAATGTGGCGACAATATACCGCCACGTACGAATATTAGAAACTACGCACAGCCTTGGCTGTCGAGCGCAGGAGGCCTACCACAAGCTCTTAACGCGATCCATTTTAGGACCTAAACAGAGGCCGTACTACAAAGTGAAGCTATGATGATTCCATTGAGGAAAAGGGACAGTGCTATGCATCCTGCATAACTCCATCTCTCTTTCACACTGGAATCATGATGGGTTTTGCACTTCATAGTACGACCCCTGAACTGTTCTTCTAATTCGTACCATGACGTCAGTTTAACGATTCAGTTTAGGCCGTGCCATCTGCTGACAGCGATTGTCCCAAACTGACTGCAAGTTTTTGTTTCATTCATACGTCTTGTTTGGTACCATGACGTCCATAGAGCAGCTCAAGCGATGCAGTTTAGGAACCTAAACTGAAATGTCTTGTTTTTGAATCGTTTTTAATTAGATCATGGTAGGTCACCAGTAGGCTGTACGTCCCACTCCCAAGAACCAACCGAAAGCTTTGGAGATTAATAATAACAAGCCTATACCTAAGGCAATTAGTAGGCATCGTCTGTTAGTTGACCAACACATTGTGATGTGATGTCTATAGAGCGCTGTAAGCAAGCCGAACTTTATTTTTTTTTCTCTTTTTCGGTACTGAAGACGTTTGTATATGTTTTAATTAATTCATTCGTCTTGTTCATCTATCGCTTCAGTAAAATATAATAGGTACTTACTACGGAGAAAGTGTCTCGCAGCACGCTTTCTGGAACAATCCCTTTATCGCGGACAGATTTAGGGATTGACTTCAAGACAGTCAACACTAGTTTGTCGTCGTCGCCTTTAAAATAAAAACATTCAATGAGAACTCATAGGTACCTACTTGAATTCAATAACTTAGAAAAGGACAATGGATGATTCCGTATGGGCCCGTACCCGAGAAAAAAAAATAGTAGCTTTATGAACTACGTTTTAAAAAGAGTAACCATGGAGTTTCTTGCCGGTTCTTCTCCATAGGAAACGACCAATTGGAACCGTGCACCTAGCTTCTGACGTTTCATAAGTGCCCGTGTTGGTTTATGTGAAATAAAAATATTTTGATTTTTATGTCTATATTTTATGCCCTCAGGGCTCAGGGAGTAGTTTATTAATCTTAAGAAAGCATGTCTGAATCCGCTTGGAGAAAAAAGATAAGTGAGGAAGTAAGATTGATTGTCCGTCATTAGCAGGTCAATAAGTTTTGAGAGGATAAGTTAAACATTTCCTTCCAACGCCAGATAATTTTATCCGAGGAATAATTTTGAATTTTTTTACAGTTCTTCCATACAAAATTTGTCAGGCGTAAATTTTATTCCATGAATAAAAATTACCTGACGATTGAAAAATCAGCCCTAAATCAATTTAATTTCTTCACATATCTTTTTTGTCCAGGTGAATTCGGGCATGCTGTCGTAGGATTAATTAAACTAGGTACTCCATGAGGGCAACAAAGATCAACATAAGTAGTTCATAATGCTACAGTTTTTTTTTTTGTGTCTGGGTACGCTCTTATCCATTCTCCTTTAAATTACCACTAAGTCTGCTATATACTTTAGGGTTCTAATTGTATTCAGAGTTTAAAATGGCCATTGGTAATAAAAAGAATCTAATGATGACAAACTCACACCCTTTAAATGCAATAGAATTTGAGCATTGTAATTTACGAATTTGTGGTTCCAAAACATGATAGTTACAGATTCTCAATTCAAGTTTAGGTACTTATTCACTTGTATAGAAATGCAGCATAGCGCACCTACACCGTTGGATTTTGAGAGCCGAGAGTTAAAACTCCAAAATTGAAATAATATTTAGTCGTTAATTTAAGTGTCCAGTAGTGCTATTCTGTAATTTATCTCACCGTGAAAACATAGGTGAAGTGAGCTTAAAGTGAGCTGTCAATAGTATAAATCCCTAGCATCATGTGGAATGACAGCTCACTTTAAGCTCACTTCCCCTAAGTTATCACGGTGAGATTTTTACAGAATAGCACTACTGGTGCTGGTGAAAACGGGCAAAAATCACTCTATAACTTTGTTTTAGTTCGACCCCGGGATACGTAATCTAGCGACTAAATCAAGGATACAAGGCTCACAGTGATATTCTGCAAATTATGAGCTAAGAATAAAATAAGTATAGGTAAACTAAATACCGGATGCTTTCTCAATAGCTTTCAGTTCTTTGTCCACCTTGACGTAAGGGTCTCCTTTCTTGGTGGCTGCGAGGAGCGACGCCCCAGCCGCCCACAGCTCTTGCGAACGACGAGTCTCACGTTCCGCCTTGAGACGAACTGGACGAGTAGTAATCATTCAACATTTTTATATCAAGGGGGATGCGGTGAGGTAAGCCGCGAAATTAAAAAAAAAATTTAAAAAAATTAATTAAAATTTTCTTTGCAATTTGCAGGTCAGTGTCAGGTTGTATATTGATCAAAGTGTGATTCACAACCGTAACCAATAATAGGTACTACCCTCTAAGTCAGAATTGGCCTAAAATGTCATGATTTCATGAAATAGTCATTCAATATTTTATATTAAAATCATCAATACAACTATCTCCGAGTTGTATTGATGATTTTAATAATATATCCCGTTGGATGCGAGAAGCACAGAACCGGTCGAAGTGGAGGTGCTTGGGGGAGGCCTATGTCCAGCAGTGGACGTCTTTCGGCTGAAATGATGATGTTGAGTAATTTTACGATAATTGTTACCTACCTTAAAAAGCATACAATTAATAAAACATTTAATGAATAAGTTGTCTTTTTTTAATGTTTGTTAAGGGGCTTACAAGACCTAAACGCAAAAAACGCAAGTTTTAGAAACAACAAAAGTATATGATAGACTACAGTAAAAAAAACCAAAAAAATATATGATATTCTTCAGGATAAATGCTAGGATGATAGTGTGTTGAAAACATAATACAACTTATTTGGTACGATAGAAAAAAATCATGAAGATACCTCTAAAAACTTTTTATTTACAACAAAATTCATACTAATATACATACAATCATTATGATTTTTTGTCAGATTATTCTACAAGCAACATACTAAAACTATAGTGTTTTAGTTTTTTTGTCCAAACACTAGATTTTTCGTAAATCGATAATTGCTTCATATTTTGCAAGAAATTACCAGCGTTGTGGCATCGCGCTTCTCTTTCTTTTCTATGCAGTCCGACAAAGACCGCGCTTTAGGTCATGTAGTCCTCTTAATGAAGGGAATAAATGTTTATAGAAACGAGGATAAAAATTAAACATGTTTCATTCAATCTGAGGCCGATTCTTCTGAGTCTGTAGACTCAGAATCAGAATCTCTAACAACAAAAAATTACAAAACAGCAACAAATACTTAACACCGAGAAACAGAAAAAAAAAATCAGTAAAATGGCCGTCCAAATGTTGGCCATTCCGACTAGACCTGGAACATTATTACCGAGAGAACAAGACATTATGTCTAAAACACAATGGATGGAATGAGATAGTTATAGATTGTCAACCCCAGTGTCGTGTTTTAGGTGAATGAACTTTCGTATCGCTTCTAGTTGTCCGTATTTTACGGTGGAGACGTGGCCGGGAAGTGGCCCAGTGTGAGCATATTTACATTAGTGTTGACATACTACTACAATTAGTGTTGCCATTACAAGAGCAAGATGATGTTGTATAACTTTTTTTTTTTTTGTTGCGCGGTGGAAATCCTCATGGACTTCCTCCATCGTGGGGGGGACAGAGGGGCATGCCGGACTCTTACCGGCTAAAACCAACCCCGCGGTGTTCCACCTCTACCTATGGCCGGGGGCCGGGGGTGCGGTATTGATTCGCATAAGCATTCACCGCTCCCCGAAATCATATTCAATTTTGCCAGCGACATGGTTCCCGCAACACATGTTGCTAAAACATTGTTGTTATTTACTACCAATACGGGTTTTATAAAAGCATTCCTAAAACTAATTTGCAGTCATAATGTCAGGGAAATTAATTATTAAGCGACTACCAAACCACCATAAATATTATCCGCAATTCCGCATATTCAAATCACAACTAAGTATCAACGAATGACAGTACGGCGACGACGGGTAATTTGACGTAGGGTGTGACTAGCCCAGGTTCACACAGGCGCGTTTTTCTCGCGGCGCAATTTTTTCGCGCAACGGATTTTCAACCCACTGCTTAGCGCCGAGAGTTGAAAATCCAACAGTGTGTTTTTTGACGCACTGGGCTGCGCTCTGTTAGATTATCAATGCTCGGCTCAACACAGAGGGTTGAAAATCCAGTGAGCGATAAAATCCCGCCGCGATATTTATACGTCCGTGCGTACGTGGGCTTATTCAAATAATAATTTCCGTGACATTTTTTTTTACTTAAGAAAGCAGCAATATGACAAGAAATACCGTTGAGTTTGGTTTCGACTATTTTGAGCTTCGTAGCCATTTCTTCAAGTGCTAAAGTAAATATCTTCTTTTCAGCTGCGACTTTCTCGGCCACCATTTTATTGAATTTATCCATTACCTGAGTTAGAAGAATATTCAAAAATCTTATCACTATACAGGGTCATACTTTAAGACAGAATACTCTCTTACCGTACTCATGAAAATTTAACTCATGAAACAACTTTTAGTAGGGGACCAACCTGAGCTATGAAATGTAGGGAACAGCTGGTTCTTTTTCACAGTCCGTCCCATAATAAAATTATAAGCCGTACCCTATAGTTTTATACCACCTGACTCTTACGAATAAGATGGTAAAATTAACAACCATACACTTTAGGTTTCAAACAAAATAGGTGGGTAGGTGCTCGTCTTCGCCGGATTTTTGTAATGGGGATATGCAGCTTCAAAATCATGAAAAACACTTGTACACTGAGCAAATGATTGTACACAGCCAGTGTTTGTTTACAAATCACGAACGTGCAAGCCAAATTCACCTCAAAAATAAACAAAATTAGGTATAAACTCCCCCGTAAGGAATTTGTAGTTTGTACCAACCTGTGTCTCTATCTGTGCCAGTTTGCTATGCATGTCCGCCTGATACTTGGTTTGCAGTTTTTTCATACTATCCTTTAAGATTTTTTCATTCGCTTTTTTTTGTTCTTCTAACTGCACAGATGATGAAATTAAGAACCTCATATTTAGTTACAAATAGCTAATAAATACATAATTTAAAAACGATTTAATTATAGTCGACCTCGTAATTGATTTGCTACTTTTGACATAAACAAGTTCATTGATACTTCAGTAAGGTTGAAACTATCTAACTGGACCCTAATTGCGTAACACACTATGGGCGATTGTGCACTACAAGGAATTTTACCGTCCGGCAGTCCGATTTTTTACGGTCCCATGTTGGCACGCCATAATAAAATAATAAAATCGGATTGCCGGACGGTAAAATTCCTTGCAGTGCACAATCGCCCTATCAACCTCAATCTGAATCATTTTGAAGGATATTCCTAATCCATTGCTTCATATTGGAAATATTTGTCTGCTCAACAACGTAAATAACGCAATGAATTGGTTACACATAGGTTTTAAAACACAAAAAAAAAAATAACAGGTAAGTATACTGAAATAAATTAACAATGTTTTAGAGTAACTAAAAGAAAAAAAAACGTACTGTAGCAGAAGTTTCGTGGAGGTCAAAATGTTACACATCCCTCGGTCTAGCTCTCATTCGCCAAATGTGCAGAGTAACTACAACAGGCGATAGGAACTTCGTTCCAAAAAAAACCGGACGTCTTACGACGTGCAAGTGACAATCAACCTTAGTGCTTGGCCAGACTGGCAACGCTGGCGCGGGGCGGGCGCGCGGGCGTGGCGCGGCGTACTCAATAAGTCTTCTTCATCCATATTATATTTTGACAAAAACTGGACACGACAACACGCAAAACGCAGCCGCGCTCGACTGCGGACAGGCAGATCGCGCGCGTTACCGCACCCGCGCCGCTCCCCGCTCCGCACTGCCAGTCTGGCCAAGCAGTTAGGGTGCTAAATCAATTCTGAGGTCGACTATACATAGTTTTAAAGTAAAGTATACGAAGTAGTTATATAATGTTTATTAAAATCAATATTTATCTCGCCTAGTAAGAGATACATAAGCAGCTAAGCAACTAACCCTTCTCTTGTAATCCTTTTCAGAATCAGCTCTCTTCTCTTTGATGGCATTTGCCAACAATATTGGTCTATTTTTCGTAGATTCCGGGGTTTGCGGTAAATCTGGAACATCAGTCATTAAGTTAATGTTTAAAGTCTGCACCTTTAGTTGTACACGGATCTTTGGGGGCGTGGCCAAAATTGTACCGAACACCGCCATTTTTTTTCCGTACAATTTTTGTGACAATATCATAAATGTTTACCAACAATGCCCCCTAGCGTGCCACGGACACTATTGGAAAAAAAATCTGGTAAAGTAGACGCCTGAAGGTCATCGCCGTCGAGGTAGGCCACGGCGAATGTGGTGTGGGATTAGATTTGCAGGGTGAACATGGCCAGAGATCGCACAAGACACCCGGTTTGGAAGAAAAAAGGGGAGGCCTTGCCCAGCAGTAGGACACAAAAAAAAATAGTATTCTCGTACATAATGATAAGTCGTAATCTGCGATTAGTTTGACCACTGGCACGTCATTATGGATTCAGGAGTTTACGAACTTTTAGCAAAATGGTGGTAATGGCTTGGTCTGTAGGTACCTCAAATGTCATGATTTCATTAAAAAGTTATTCGATTGGGTAATTTGAACAAAAAACGTAAGAAAATTTGATTTTCGCGGGCTATCTTAGCGCATCGCCCTTAAGGGGGAAGTGCCAGGGTATCCCGCGAAATTCAAATTTTCTTACGTTTTTCGCAATTTTCAGATCAGTGTCAGGTTGTATTTTGATCAAAATTTGATTCGCGACAATAACAGGTACGTATTTACAGAATTATAATCATTAGAATCATTAATACATCTTTCTAAGTTAGATTTGTACCACGACAACAAATCTCTTATGGAAAACTGCTTAGTGGTACAAATCTAACTTAGAAAGATGTATTAATGATTCTAATGATTACAATTCTATAAATACGTACCTGTTATTGTCGCGAATCAAATTTTGATTAAGATACAACCTGACACTGGCCTGCAAATTGCAAAAAACGTAAGAAAATTTGAATTTCGCGGTCTACCACTGCGCATTCACCTTAATATAGAGATAACCAACTAGCTATTCCATATAAAAAAAAATGCTCCATTTGTTAACGGTTCAGTACTTACCGTCCATTGCACGGTTGACTCTCTCAGTCATTCCAGCGGAGGCATCGTTCAACTGTGCTTGTAAATATTCAATCTACAAAAATGTGAGCAATAATGATTACTTAATATAAAGAATGACATCCATGTTTTAACATTAATTACATTCTAAAATTATAATATAAACAAACCAGGATGGAATAAGAATGTAAGTACACAAATCACTTTTTTTTAACTTAAGCCTATTAAAATCAAAATCACAAACAGTCATTTATTCAAATATAAGGCTGACAATTAGCACTTTTTGAACATCAAAATTACATAAGACAGTCCCGCAAAACGCCCGCTCTTCACCACTTCCTTGTGCTTTAGCTGGGAAGAAGAAATGGCGCAACAAACTCCCCAGCAGCACAGCTGTATATTCAGTTCAAAGAAGAAGCTTTAAGGCAATGAAAATCCGATATCACAAGAAAGCTGAAAGACGGATGGATTTTTTTTTTGTAACGAACTGACGACTAATATAAAAATATGCAAAAAAAATTGCGCCGACCCCACATCACTTGGGATAAATAAAAGCAGGAGAATGATGAAGATGATGATGTGCATGTTATCATTCTATCCTATCCCATTTTCCGGGCACCCACCCGTCAAGGATTAGGGATTAGTCAAACAGGAGAATCTGCGCAGAACGCGCGATGCGACTGGACGCATCGATTGTTTGAAGATTAGGAAGTCACGAGACTATTTGCGCCACCTTGAACACCTCCATACAAGTTAGTTGGCAAAATTGGCGCAAGCCAATTGCGTCCCGCATCCCGCGCGGGATTCATCTCAATTTGACCAGGTGGCCTACCATGATCTAATTAAAAACTATTCAAAAACAAGACATTTCAGTTTAGGTTCCTAAACTGCATCGCTTGAGCTTCTCTATGGACGTCATGGTACCAAACAAGTACCTATGAATGAAACCAAAACTTGCGAGTCAGTTTGGGACAATCGCTGTCAGCAGATGGCACGGCCTAAACTGAATCGTTAAACTGACGTCGTGGTACGAATTAGAAGAACAGTTCAGTTTAGGTCCTAAAATGGATCGCGTTAAGAGCTTGTGGTAGGCCTCCCGCTTTATAATTGAAGTATAGTGTGCAAAACTTACGTAACGGAAGGTGTTCGCGAACAGTACATCCATATCACCATATGTATGTGGTCTCTTAACAGTGTACCTCAGCCCAGGGAACACGTCTTGATTCTCCGCTGTGTACTTGTCTACAAGCTCTTCTACCTGAGATTTTTTTTAATAAAAATAAAACACTAATAGGTAATAAAAAAAAAACCCGATTACAACTAAAAAGTTCAAAACAAGATCCCCTTGTTAAGCAGTCTGATGCAGTTGGAGGCGTTAAATCTGAAATTGAACTCTGTGGTGGTTCAAAAACGTAATTTTTCTGTATAAGACTTTTAAGGTTCAAGTTTAATTTATAAATCAGTTAGGTAAAGTAGAAAAAGCCAACCACCGCTACGATTCTCCCACTCCTATGATAGTTACACTTATCAGCAATAGACCAAAATAAAATATGATTTTTTTAATAACAACATAAGTAGTACCAAACTAAAAAATGACGAAAATGGAGTTATCAGGTTTCTCCCAGACACCACAGAACTATATAGGTAAACTTTATTCTTTCTTTTTTTCCCTACCATCTGCCACTGAGCGTCCATCACGGTGGATCGGTCGTTCTCCCACTGGTACGCTATGAAGGCAGCTTTGAACTTCTCATGGACGTCTCGATGCAGTAACTTTACGTTCTTGATCTGATCTTTCGAAGCTTGGACTCCGCAGTCCAGGTAGCGGGTCATTTCATCTGTAAAAAATATGTAGGTTGGTATAAGTTTATTTGTATCTAAGTATATGCTTGTAGAAACGCGGGAGGGGCCCGTGGCTAAACAATAACAGCCGCACAGGTCCATCGATCAGATTAAGCGACGCTTGCCGCGGTTGATCTGTGGATGTGTGACCATCTTTACATACCGAGACTCCTTCGTGCCTCGGAAAGCACATTAAGCCGTTGGTCCCGGCTGTCATTCGTGGATATTGACAGTCGTGACCGGTAGTTAGAAGCCCGAAAGTCTGACAACCAGTCTTACCAAGGGGTATGGTATTACCCAGTAACTGGGTTGTGGAGGTCACATAGGCAGTCGCTCAATGTAAAATACTGGTATTCAGGGGCATCCGGTTAGACTGGAAGCCGACCCCAACATAGTTGGGAAAAGGCTAGACAGATGCAGATGCATTAAAGTGACCCGCTGTATACTTCTAAAGCGCGATCTATCTAGATATTGCTCACCGAGTTTATTAATACAATGAGAAGCGTTGTTTAGAGATGTCTTGACGAGTTCAATTCGCTCCTCCATGGCGTGATGTAACGATTTCAGACCTTTGTGCGTAAACGTTTGCATTGTGTCTTCAACCAGCTGCAACATACAACCGATTGTTGAGTCAGGAATTTATTACTGTTTATCAGATTGACAAACTATGCTTAGTCTGTTCCAAAAGTCTCTAAATCTATACTTCTATACTAATATTATAAAGAGGTAACATTTGTTTGTATGTTTGTAAGTTTGTATGTAGGGGGTAATCTCCGGAAGTAATGAACCAATTTTAAAAATTGTTTCACTGGTAGAAAGCTACATTATTCGTGAGTGCTATAGGCTATAAATTATAAAGATATCATGCATATTAGCCGAACTATCTAAATTCTTGTCTAGCCAGGCGGAAAAAAATAGAAAATCATCAGCGCCTCTCGAGGAATAGAGAAAACATTTCGCAAGCACGCGCTGGGGAATCTAGCTCCGAGCGTTCACAGCGGCTTGCTAACCAAAGCTGGAGAACATCGCAGGTCCGTGCTCGGGAATCTAGCGCTGACCGTGCGCAGCGTCTCAGTGATTTAAGACAACATGTCTCTGCAACAAGGGATAGGAATTCTAGCGCTGAGCGCTCGCAGAGGCTCGCTGGCCAAAGCGCGAGAACATCGCAGGACCGAACCACACTCATAATTTCATCACAAGTTAAAATGTTTACCGCCCAAGGAAGTGGGCACGGGTCAGCTAGTAAAATATAAACTAATGAACCTGAAAATGTCAATGCCAATTTGGATAAGGCGGCCAACCGTCCCGCATTTTGCGGGACCGTCCCGTAATGCTAGACGAAATCCCGCTTTGAAATTATTAGTAAAATAGTCCCGTAAAACGTTGTATGCGTCCCGCATGTCCCGCATCCCTATTTTTCTACCACACTTCTACACAACACCCACACGCGCGCACGGTCAACAGCGTAGGAACACAGATTACCTATATATAGCGACAAGCGTATCGCGCACGCGCTAATCTCGTTCTCTTTCTCTCTACTGAACTCATGAGGCGTAAGAGCGGGAAAGGGGCGCACGAGTAATGGAATTGTTTTGATTTTGAAAATAGTTTTGTGTTTTTATTATGTAAATGTTTTTGCCAAAAACTTTTTGGTAATTACATCTACTAATCCCTAACCCCCCCCCCCCCCCCCATTCACGAAAGGTTAAGTCCCGCATTCAGTTTTCGGAAAGTTGGCCGCCTTAAATTTGGAGTGCCACTGGAATGTTTTGAGTATGAATGTCGATGGCTATAAGAGTAGGGGAAGACCAAAGAAGCGATGGATGGACTGTGTGAATGATGATGTACCATGACTGCAGAGATGACGAATACTCGTAATAGAGAATTATGGCAGAAAGACATGTTGCGACGACCCCAAGTAAATTGGGATAAGGACAGGAGAATGATGATGATGATTAGAACTTCTATTATGGGAAAAACCTGAAATTGCAAAAAAAATCTGCAGTTAAATAAATTTAATTTTCACAAGACTTAACGAAATGTGATTTGAAAATACGGATAATTTAATTTAAGGGCGCATAGTGCATAAGTTGCGTCCAGTTTATGTTAGTCTCGAATTCTTGGTAGGTATGCCCAAATTCCGCGACCCTGCACTTTCTGTGCTAGGACTCACGACTCTCAACAATAAGATAATCTGGAAATTTCTGTTAAGCCGATATCAGACAATTTTATTCACTTTTTGTTCATTTGTGCCTTTCGTTCGGCATCTTTCACTAGAAGTGAAACGTCTAATATCGGCTATAAGATGAAACTCGTCCTTGGCACATACCCAGTTGTAATAGGCGCAAGCCTCCTTCGCAGTGTTATAGTTGTTGATCGCGCAGTCGGTCAGCTCGAGCATGCACTTCTCTATATCACAAATGCTTCGCGTGATGACTGGTGGCGGCTCCTTCACGCATACTTGGACTCCTTCTTCTAAAACAGTAGGCCGTATTGTTAAATACGCACAGTCAACGTATACGCATTCCCGTTGTCCACACCGCCGTGACCCCCTCCCCCTCCCCCCCAATGGGGGGATAACGCGAGTTTGAATCACCATGACTAAGTAATTAGAATTGTATTGTGTAAAGATGTCTTTTTTTATCGGTTATGATAATTTTTTAATAGAAAATTAAGGAGAAATAAAATCATTGACTAACGTCCGTATTACAGAAGGAAACTCAAGCATGATCTCTGTTTAAAACTAGTTTTGAGAACGATCCTCAAGCATAGATTCATTGATCATAGTTCAGCCGAGTTTGACTTTATTCTAGATCGTTAAGTACAGACGCCAGCACATCAACCTACACCTAACTGTCAAATTTTCCCAATCAACATTGAACCTTATGCTTTAGCGATAAAGTTGAAAATCTATTACAGAAATCTACTCAGTTCGTAAATCGAACCCAAGCTGTGATTGGATCTAATGACCCAAGTGTGGTCCAGACCGCGCTTGAGCATAGATTGTCATGTCAATTTTGTTCTAGGCATTTAAGTTTATTGGCGTTTTCGAGTTTGTAATTTTATTATTGTGGAATAGAGGTAGGTATTATACCAAAATGGATATATTTGAAGAAGTAGATTATTACAATAGGTTTAATCCTAATTTATTATTATATTAATACTTCATACAAAAGAAACTGGGCGTATGACACGCCGTCGTAACTTGGCTAATATGGTGATTTCCAACGCTTGCGGATCACTTGGGTAATCCTAACTGGTTGAAAGTATCATACTTTTCGAAGCTGCAGACAATAACTCGAGGTTTTGCTTCCAAAGAGATCAATAAACGCTTACTTTCTTTTTCTTTAAGTTCTCCTTCATCTTTTGGTTCCTCAGGAACATCTGGATGAGAAAATTTGGAGTAAAATGTAGGAAATTATAGGGGGGACAAGCCGTGTGCCCGATGGGATTTCCCATCGGACACACCTTAGGAGATGAGTTTCCATGGACGCCGCTGTGACGGGGCATGCTTAGCATCAGCGCAGATAGATCAGCAAAATGATCGAGCAGTTTTTTTTACAAATAAATCTATTAGGAATTAAATCGGGTCGTTATCGGGGTCAAGTTGTCCTAGGGATGAATTGTCGCGGGGTCAAGTTGTCCGGATCGAATTGTCTCGGGGTCGAGTTGTCGTGATACTGAGAAAACTAACTAACATACCAATCACGGGTCCACCATCAATGGAGCACTTCTTCGGTTTGTTAGCCCCTGTCAGGTCGTCGATGAAACTCTTTGCGCTATCGATGCATGCTACGGCAAAGTCACTATACGACATGTTCTCCCGGTACACCACAGCTATGACATCGTCGAACCATGGTGCGTTTAGTGTTAACCAATCACGTATTTCTGGTGAACCCCTGAAAAGTAAATGGTACAGTGCAGTTATGTACTTAAATAATCGATGTCCACAGCTGGACATAGCTCCTTCTGGAAGCATTTGGTGTCTATATTTATTTATTTAAAGGATCTCCAACAAAAGATATACACATGACATGGCGCTAGGTACTTATTATTTTCCACCAAGCAAAGTTAATACCCCTCATTACAAGGATGATATTGTCAAAATAGATTAAGTAAACACTTCCTAATGCGCCAACCACATATCCACTGTGATGTTTTGGTTGGGAGGGGAGGGGGGAGTGTGTGTTTGGGTATTAAGACGTCGCCGTTGGCCAGCTAGTGGTCAGTGTAGCTATCTTTATCTATCTATAATATAAAGGGAGATCTAAGCTGGGATCGAAATCGATAAGGAGAACTATATAAACTAACTTTGCATATACTATAAAACCTCCGGTTAGGAACAGCAATGCAATGGTACCCCAGACCAGCGTGTCATCTTTGGGCGGTGGCGGTGGCGGTGGCGGGGGAATCGGGCACGGTTCACGCTCCTTAGGGTTCTTGTACTTGAAGTTTATAGGAGAACGGGTGAATGTCGCTATTTGAAAGTCTGTTGGATGGCGACGGTACTGAAAAGACATGCAAAATACATCGTTATTTCATCGTGATTATTGACGCCCCATATGTCAGCCAAAAGACGTTCTCTACTGCACATGGATCTGCCCTAGTAGGTATTTACCTGTCACGAGTTCAAGACTGATCTTGCCATAATACTTGAAATCAAACACACTGCTGGACCAACCGTGCTATTCTGTAAAAAAATCACCGTGAAAACTTAGGTGGAGTGAGTTTGGAAGTGAATTGTCAATAGTGTCTATCTCTAGCATCAGGTGGAATGACAGCTCACTTCACCTAAGTTTTCACGGTGAGATTTCTACAGAATAGATCGACTGCGTACATTGCGTGAGAGACGACGCTCTACAAAACCGAACTTAATCTTGATGTCTCATATAAACGGCTGTGTACAGACGCCAGCACATCAACCTTCTACAATCTGTCAAATGTCTTTAATAGATTTTCAACTTTATCGCTAAAGCATAAAGTTCAAATTTGATTGGGAAACTTTGACAGTTTCGGGTAGCTTGATGTGCTGGCGTCTGTACCTACTCTTACAAATGTTATCCTAACTAATATTATAAATGCGAAAGTAAGTTTGTTTATTTGCTACCTTTTCACGCCTAAACCAGTGAACCGGTCATCTTGAAAATTTGCATATACGTTGTCAGGAGTACAGAAACGGACATAGGGTACCTTTCATCCCTAAAAAAAGTGCGGTTCCCGAGGAAAACAACAATAACGTTATTATGATAATAGATGGCGCCACGTGTATTGTTTTCTTCGGGAACAGCACTTTTTTCGAGATGAACGGTACCCCATGTCCGTTTCTGTACACCTGACAATGCAAAATTTCAGGATGATCGGTTCAGTGGTTTAGGCGTGAAAAGGTAACAAACAAACAAACTTAATTTTAGTTAGGATAGAATTTCACGCGGGCGAAGTCCCGGGCAGCAGCTAGTCATTCATAATTATTTGAGTTTAGTTGGTACGTACTTACGATGAATAGGCTAGGAATACATGATCGTCTTGGTAGCAAGTGTGAGGACTGCGGTGCCTTTACCTGTTGGGTCAAACATCAGAGGGGCAATTCTCGTAATTTTATGAACGTTCAGTCTGATCTCAGTCTCAATCTGTCAAAAATACGTCAATTTCCCTACATATTTGACCTTTGTTTGACGCCGAGATGAGACTGCGACTAGATTTTGAACATTTTAAATTACGAGAATTGGTTCTTCAGACTGATTTACAATTATCTAGTAAGTACATACAAATAAATAAAATTGAAGTGTCTATTTGTAATGCAAAATAACAGCTTTTTACTAAATGCATATGAAAGTACTACCTACCTACGGGAAAAACATTTTTCTTTTTTAATTTCGTCGTCTGTCTGTTTGTTCCCGCTAATCTCCGAAACGGCTGCAGGCTGGTCCGATTTTGACGAGACTTTCACTGGCAGATAGCTGATGTTATAAGGACTAACTAAGGCTTTTATTGTAGAAAAATAATTAGGTTTCCGCGCAAAAAAAACCCATGAAATCCAATTTGTTTTCCGACATGCACGCGAACGTAGTCGCGGGCGCAGCAAGTCACATCACACTAATATTATAAAAGCGAAAGTTTGTGAGTGTGTTTGTAGGTATGCTTGTTAATTCTTCACGCACAAACGGCTGAATGGATTTGAATGACATTTCAGGCACACAGATAGTTTATAACAGGGATTAACACATAGTTTATAATAATACTAGCTGCGCCCCGCGGTTTCACCCGCATAAGTTTCGATCCCGTGGGAATATCGGGATAAAAAGTAGCCTATGTGTTAATCCAGGGTGTCAGCTACCTCCGTACCAAATTTTATCAAAATTGGTCCAGCCGTTTGTGCGTGAAGGAGTAACAAACACACTCAAAAACTTTCGCCTTTATAAATTAGTTTGATTTTCCTGCAAAGCTGATACCATAAGCTTCACTTTTCGTTCATTTCTGTCTCTCATTCGGTATCTTTCACTCGAAGTGAAACGTCTGAACACAAAATGAAACAAAAGTTAAAAATAAATTGTGATAACTTGCATGCTCTGTATGTAAGTATACTTATGTTTCCACAAATCGTCGTTGCGAAGTTAAGACCTCTTATGTGTCACTTTTGGCAAAATTACTTTTTTAATTTTTTTACTATGGTACCACTTTTCATTTCAACTAACAGTGGCAAAGTAAAAAGCACGAAAATCATGTGGCTGATACCTATATTTTTTGTTGTAGTTGGTTACATTATATTTTTTTTTAGTAGAAGGTTTTTATCGATTTTCTCATAAAATTTATTTTTACACATAAGAGGTCTTAAAGTCACAAGTTCACAACGACGAAATAAAGAATCTTGAATTCATTAGTGAACCGATCTAACGGTATTGGATTTCGGCGCTCAGCATCTTTCACAAATCTACTGACTGAATGATGAAAAATGAAATGAAAGGACTGGATGAACGGTTCATTCCTATACTTATTATAATTTTATCGGTGCATTCACTCAAGTGAAGCGTCTGGTATCGGCTTTAGGCTGCGTTTCCACCAGGAGATGAGCGAGAATGCGTAGCGAGGGATGTGTGTGAAACCAGCCAATAACATCGCTTAATTTTTATAGCTTGAACTAAGTTAGCGTTGGCATTGGTTCATTTTACGCACATCCCTTGCTACGCATCCTCGCTCATCTCTGGTGGAAACGCAGCCTTAGATTCGTGTGAACTTGAAACTGAAACAGTTCGGAAGCACTACCTACCTACCAAGTACCAATTTCTGCCAACGTTAGCGACCAAGTCATGTTGCTTATTTTGATCACCTGTATGCTCCTGCTGATACTCATGATATGCCCTCCCTGCACTATCTACCTAGTCAAAAAGTGTGCAGGTACTTACGAAAAGTTTCCTTACTGATATTGTGTGGGACCTTAACATGATTTATCTTAAGTATTTGGTATATTTGGATAGCTAAAGATTTTTTTTATTAATTCAGGTTAAGTATTTGTTTGTTGTTGATTTTGCTGCGATATTTTATAATTACTTAGTACAGTTCAATTCTCACAGTTCCCATTCCGATTCTGACTGTAAATTTTTTTCTTAGTTAGATTATTCTCTGTTTGCTGCCAGTTATGATGGGGTATACCTACATTGAAAACTCTATTGTTTATACTATGGCATTAGTATGTACTTTATACTGCATGGGGTCGCATTAAGCTAGATAGATGTCCATATAGGGCGGGCCGGGCTTACCCGCAAACATCCGCCATTTTGGTAAAATAAATCTTCTGTTCCCATTAATAGCGCTCTCATCAATCCAATTCTCAATTCTTTATTGCGTACCATAATATATATATAGTTGGTAAGAAAATAATAATATTACTCACAATTATGGACCCTGTCGGGCACAGAATAGATAGTAGGAGAGAGGAGGAAGAACACTGGGTGTTTACTTATTGTGATAAATTTTAATATTAGTTAAGTACCTATTTAGTAGATAAGTTATATTGTTTTATGAATACAGAATCGTTCTGCCTAGCTATTTACCAACTACGTTGGGGTCGGCTTCCAGTCTAACCGGATGCAGCTGAATACCAGAGTATTTTTCATGGATCTTAATGCTGTTCACATACATTTGCGTCTCACAAACAATGGGGCACATAATATCGTGTCCAGCGTGACTGCTGTCTGCAACATGTCTGCAACATGGACGCTACTGAAAAATGTATGTAGCAGGAGTTTTTTTTGTTGGTACTATTTCAGGCCAATGGCTTGGCCCCACGTGTTACAGAGCAAAAGTTGTTCATAATGATAAGTACAATGATTCTTTTAGAGTATTGTGAAAACTTGTGTAAACTAAAAATACCTATGTCCGTGACCACCGCAGGACCACCAACGCCAATCGCTTCCATATTTGGTGAATAATTAGTACTCAATTGGTACTAATTAGTACTCTAACAAAAAAATTGGTACCTTCGTAGTTTTCGAGAAAATCGACTTTGAAGGTGGTCCTGCGGTGGTCACGCTCCCTTCAGCAGGACCACCATGAGCGCCGAAAAATGGGGCATGCTACAGCTATTCTAAGTATACAAATAATTAGTACCCACAAATGTGATTAATTTCGTAAAAAAAACAGAACCGAAACATTTGTATTTACCGAGAAATCAACGATGATAACTTTCGCGCAATTGTTCAGCAGGACCACCATTTTGAATGTTGATTCCAAGTTTGAGAAGCTTGTCGCTTTCCTCAAACCTACATAGAAAATTAGTACCCTGCAAGATAAAATTAGTACCCAAAATTCAACATTAGTACTCCAGTAGTTTACGAGTAAATCGACTTTGAAGGTGGTCCTGCGGTGGTCACGGTGCAAAATTTTCATTTCAGGATTTCCCTATTAAAAACTCTGATTTCTTCCCAAATTTATACAAAAATTAGTACCCATAAAGAAGTTATAGCGACCAAAAATTCAGATTCTTAAGTGTTGTATTTCAAGAGAAATTAGCTTTCATTACTTTTCCATACTAAAACTCCGCGTATAACCCGACCAAATTAAGTTGTCAATCTAACTTAACTAAAACTCATATAAAAGTATAGATAGCGTCGAAAAATTCATCCGCATCGCTGTCATTTTTTTTTATTAGGTATTAGCAGAGAATTAAACGGTATTAGGTATTAGTTATTGTTTGCTTATTTTACTATTTGAATAAAAGTTGTTAATGGTATGGAGCTGTTTATGAAATGTAAACTCATGCAGTGTGTATCCGATCGCAGTAACATGTAACCGGCTAACAGGACCAAAAAACCTGAGTCATACGAGTAGGTACTTCTCTTTCTGAAGGTGTACACCTATGCGAGAAAAGGAAAGCGCTTGTAACGGACGATGTAACAGGGTGTCACAGTAACAGTAACATTTTTTATCTTATTCTAACTAAGGTACTGTCATAAGCATGAATAGAGAAAAGCTTGTGACTGGATGGATTCTGTTATCTCGTCGGTCGTGGAACAGAATCTGTTTTTTCTGTTTGTTTGTCACAGTTACAGTCTATTATCTTGTGATACCTGTTATACAATAACTTTTACGATAAATACGCCTCACTCCTATCGAAGTAAAGCGTTCGCGAAGCGTGTTGTGCGGGGTACATCGAGTTCTTTTTTATTCGTTTATGGTTTCAAGATTTTTTTAAGCAAAGAAATAAATGAATATGCAATTTCCAAAAGGTCAAATGTCTCAATATTTAAAGGTTTCCGAAAACGATATAATTAATAATTATTTCCTAAGGAAGTATAATATATATTTAAAAAAAAAGTTTCTTTAAATTAGGGCTAATTAGCAATAGAAAGTTACAGAAATATTTCGATATTAACGATATTATAAATAGATATAGTAGGTATTTTAAATATAGGTATGTGCTTGTCGAAGATAATAGGTAAGTAGTACACCTTGATATGAAAACACATATTTCCTAAAAACATGCGTGATGTGCTCTTTGCAATGCATATTATTCAAATATATAGGTACCTATTACTTATGTAATCCTTTTATACTTGCGTACAACATATTGTTACTGCAGTAAACTAGGTTTTTAATACTTAGGTACTGCTTGCATCAACGGTAAATTAGTAGGAAAGAAAGAAATAAATAAGACATAGGTACCTATCGCTCTTATTCATATAACAACACAGAGAATAGGTAGGTACTTACAATACAGAAAAATAATTATTCGAGTGCCTACATACTCACGTCATTAACAAAGGTAGCGATAGGTTATTTTTTATATGTACTTAGATACACAGTTTGTATAAAATTTAGATATTGAACTGTTGTTATTACCTACTATTCCGACATCCATAAGTTTATCTGCATGAGTTTACATTTCATAAACAGCTCCATACCATTAACAACTTTTATTCAAATAGTAAAATAAGCAAATAATAACTAATACCTAATACCGTTTAATTCTCTGCTAATACTTAATAAAAAAAATGACAGCGATGCGGATGAATTTTTCGACGCTATCTATACTTTTATATGTACCTAGTTTCTTTAAAGTTTTAGTTAAGTTAGATTGACAACTTAATTTGGTCGGGTTATACGCGGAGTTTTAGTATGGAAAAGTAATGAAAGCTAATTTCTCTTGAAATACAACACTTAGGGAATCTGAATTTTTGGTCGCTATAACTTCTTTATGGGTACTAATTTTTGTATAAATTTGGGAAGAAATAACAGGGTTTTTAATAGGGAAATCCTGAAATGAAAATTTTGCACCGTGACCACCGCAGGACCACCTTCAAAGTCGATTTACTCGTAAACTACTGGAGTACTAATGTTGAATTTTGGGTACTAATTTTATCTTGCAGGGTACTAATTTTCTATGTAGGTTTGAGGAAAGCGACAAGCTTCTCAAACTTGGAATCAACATTCAAAATCGTGGTCCTGCTGAACAATTGCGCGAAAGTTATCATCGTTGATTTCTCGGTAAATACAAATGTTTCGGTTCTGTTTTTTTACGAAATTAATCACATTTGTGGGTACTAATTATTTGTATACTTAGAATAGCTGTAGCATGCCCCCTTTTTCGGCGCTCATGGTGGTCCTGCTGAAGGGAGCGTGACTACCGCAGGACCACCTTCAAAGTCGATTTTCTCGAAAACTACGAAGGTACCAATTTTTTTGTTAGAGTACTAATTAGTACCAATTGAGTACTAATTATTCACCAAATATGGAAGCGATTGGCGTTGGTGGTCCTGCGGTGGTCACGGACATAAAATACCTGTATACTAAGGGTCGAATTGTCCTGGGGTGGAGTGACCCTGGGGTCGAGTATTGTTTTCGTAGATTCAGTTATAGCTTATAAAATATGCCTGAGCAACATTTGGGATACTCCGGATCACAAGCCCTGTGTGCGTTTGGGAAATATGCAATAAAACAATAAATTGACATAAAAATCATCTTTTAATTTATTAGTACAATATTTTTATATTTACATAAATTACTAAAATTAAAGGAAACCTCCACAAATTTACTTCGCTGGCACCATCATTTACCTGAATTTAATTGTTCTTATATTTTTGGAATAAATGCAGACACAATTTTGTGTTAACAAAACAAACAAATTCGACGGTTTTGAAGAACTTCATATTTTCGGATACATATTATTTTTATACAGTTTTCCATTTTTATGTACAGACGCCAGCACATCAACCTACTACAATCTGTCACATTTCTATAATAGATTTTCAACTTTATCGCTAAAGCATAAGGTTCAAGATTGATTGGGAAAATTTGACAGTTTCGGGTAGCTTGATGTGCTGGCGTCTGTACCTACATGATACTTCACTATCTACAAATATTCAATGACATATTAAATGGATAATCGTCTAGATTTATCATACAAAAGGTACGGCCGGCCAGGAAAGCGGTCTTACAAGTTTTGATACCAAAGAAAATATTGGTTTGAAATTAAAACTACGAACCCATAAAAATTGCATTCACTCATTTACGATATGCAAACAAATTACTAGTTACTATGTTCCAAACATAGTACAAGCAACCGCGTGCCCATGGTAACAGTTTGACTTTGACAGCGCTTTTATTTCGTAGTTGTAAAGGCGAGTTTTGTAGTAAGTGTTACAAATGCCTTGCGGTTGCCCATACATAACTAATGAAATCTATAATTTCGTAATTTTAAAACTTAGCACTTTAGATTAAGGCGACTACATGACCTAAAGCGAGGTCTTTGTCGGACTGCATAGAAAAGAAAGAGAAGCGCGATGACACAACGCTGGTAATTTATTGCAAAATATGAAGCAATTGTCTCTTTGAAAAAAATCGATTGTTTGGACTAAAAAATTGAAACACTTTAGTATGTTGCTTGTAGAATAATCTGACAAAAAATCATAATGATTGCATGTATGGTTTTTATTGTAAAAATAAAGTTTTTAAAGGTATCTTCATGATTTTTTTTCTATCGTATCAAATTAGCTGTATTATGTTTTCAACACACTATTTACCTAGCATATATCCTGAAGAATGTCATATATTTTTCTGATTTTGTTTACTGTAGTCGATCATATATTTTTATTGTTTCTAAAACTTGCGTTTTTTGCGTTTAGATCCTGTAAGCCCCTTAAAGAGAAACGAATTTAAAATTGGGTTGTAGTAATTAGAAACCTATACTTTTATTATCTGTGTATTTCGACTAAGGCATGATTTAAACCGAGTGGCGCGTCGAGGCGTTGCATGCGATTAAGAACTTGTAAACTGGGTAAACACTTTAATTTCTTTTACCGCACTTTACAATTCGTACTGTACAAACCCTTCAACCGCGTCGAAACCTAGCAATGCTTTTACTTCACAGACAACACACTCAACTTGAATTCAGAATCTCAGATAATTATCAAGTTTTGGAACAACAAACTCAATGTCATGCAAGACAAAGTTCAAATTCCATTGCAATAAAAATGTATATATGACCTTTCTACTAACATTCTAAAATTTTGACGACATGTAACATCCACAAACCTGCAGTAGGCCCGCGTGGTAAATTATAGAGTAGATAGTTGAGTAAGGCAATGAATGTAAATTATCTAAGATTCAGAATTGGACATGAAAATGGTGTTCGCAAAACGATGTGCATAAATGGCGCCACCAGCATAAGCAGTAAAAACAACGTCAAATGGTTTTTGGATTTGAAAAAATACTTACTAGATGTTTTGGATTTTTAGTTGATTTTATGGTGAAATCATGGGCATCGTACAAAATGCAGATTTAAAAAACATATTAAAATAATGATAATTAGTTTTCTAAGAACGAGGGCATGAAATGCTTTATTTGTACATCCGAAAGCAGCACTGATGATAAAGTTAAGGTTTACTCAAATCTTTATTAAAGTTGAAATGCTATATTGTAAAAACATTGTTTAGGCACCTGTCCCACACGAGGAAGCGACTAGCTAACGACTATTTCCTAGGACAAGAAACGTAAAAAAGATTGTAGGTCCTACGTCAGTAATAGAGATACATATTAATAGTTGATCGCTGACTGTTCACACCACCAACGAGAACTCTGTCAAACAAACAACTTGCTAGCTAGCTCTACTCGCTAATCGCCGACGGTGGGACAGGTGGGTCAGTGTGCTGCTAGCGCCGGCAGTCCGTCCCGTGGAGCAGCGGGCGCGCTACAGGTACAGCAGGCCCGACACGGAGGCGTGCGCCATGACGGTCTCGGCGGCCTGGCGCACCTCCAGGTGGCGGCGCGTGGCCGTGGCCCAGCCCTGCGCGGCCGCGCGCGGCGCGCCCTGCAGCAGGTTCACGTAGCGCAGCGCCGCCGGCAGGTTGCCGTGGTCCATGTGGTACCTGCCACGCACAGACCGGTAATATTTATTTATTTCATTATGTACCCAGTGACAAGTCCTAACCGTATTACCTGTTTATACCTGTCAACCCGGTAATAGACACCAGGAAAAGGTAGGCAACCTAACTGTTACGTGTTCTGTATGCTTTATACTTTCAACTGGAATCTAATTCGATTGACAGACTAGTCAAAACAAATTACTTACAGTATTTTTAATTAATTATACATATTTGAGTAGGCCATCCATTATAAGCAGCAATAATATATTTGTTAACACATTAAAGGAGATTGCCGTGGGACCGTACATAATTGCGAGGGAGCGTGTCACAACCAAATGTAGTTCATAAAATTACTCCCTATTTTTTAAATTAGATTTACGATTTTGTTATGAAAAATATGTCGGACACAAAAATAAAAGTATTTTTATTCACTTTTGTACGTATTTTCTCTTATGTCACTGCCATTCAAAGTAACATATAAGTCAATGCTGCCATTGCACTTCATTTCCGAATGTTGCTACTTCGTAAAAAATATAGGTACCTGCCAACAAACATTTGTTTCAAGAGGACTACATGACCTAAAGCGCGGTCTTTGTCGGACTGCATAGAAAAGAAAGAAAAGCGCGATGCCACAACGCTGGTAATTTATTGCAAAATATGAAGCAATTATCGATTTACGAAAAATCTAGTATTTGGACAAAAAAACTAAAACACTATAGTTTTAGTATGTTTCTTGTAGAATAATCTGACAAAAAATCATAATGATTGTATGTATATTAGTATGATTTTTGTTGTAAAAAAAAAGTTTTTAGAGGTATCTTCATGATTTTTTTCTATCGTACCAAATACGTTGTATTATGTTTTCAACACACTATCTTCCTAGCATTTATCCTGAAGAATATCATATATATTTTTTATTTTTTTTATTGTAGTCGATCATATACTTTTATTGTTTCTAAAACTTGCGTTTTTTGCGTTTAGGTCCTGTAAGCCCCTTAAATGAAGAAGATAATTTGCAAGTAGGTACCTACCGACACAGATTTACTATAATATTAAGTATATTTTTATGTGTGACAAAAAATCTTTTGGTCACGCGTTGCGTCGTATTAATTTAAATTATTATTTTAGTATACATTTTAAGCGTTTAAAGAAAAGAGGACCGATAAAAAAAAAATACGTTTTTATTGTGACGTATTGGATTTTTGTTCTGTTGCGCTGTCACGGATGACGTTACTTTCAATATTGGTTTCATCTGAACTATTTAAATATACCTAATTAAAATTCTTATTAACGAAAACGTTCAGGTGCTTTTCCATGACGTAGTCTTCGTGTAATAAATGTGATAATCCTTAGCGATGCCTCCACCATTCATCATCATCGTTCATTCGTCATTTTCTCGAACGTAACCTCAAAATATTAAGTAGGTAAATGGCAAATAAATACGAATTGCAGGAATCCATGTAAAAAATAGTTAGCAATATAGGCCTACATTTGGCGGCATTATCCTTTATATGGAAATATCGAGCCATTACCGCCGATTTATCGTAAGCGACATTTTTAAGAAAATACAATTTTCATCGTAAAGATAAATTTAAAACTATGTCGTTTACTATAAAACAGGGCGCCCTATATTTGACGGCATTCTCCTTTAAAAAATAATCTTCATCCACAGAGAGGTCAAGATAGATCTTACTCCGGATCTTATGACTATCAGGTTTAATTATTCAAATAATCAAATTAAAGCACACAATTTATAAGTGGCACTATAAAGATTTAAGTAATGCTGGAGTCTTCAATGAGGTTTTGTAATACAAGCCACAGGCGACACGCACATTCATTACTACAGACAGACTATGCAGTACTTTTGGTATTGGCATATATCTTTAGGCGGCGACCACTTGAGGCGAAACGGCTAAGGTAGCCGAGCGAAATTCAAACTTTCTGACGTTTATTATCTTACAGTTTCCGAGCCTTGGCGCATCCCCTAAGGTTATTCAAAAATTGATAATATTTTTTTTCGTTAGAATATAATGGTCCTTAATAATAGTCGCTAAGCAATTTTATCATGATTTGAAGAAAAACTTAGACAAGGGCTGAAAATAAACATAACAAATGTTTATCGTTTTTTTTTTGTTATGTTTTTTCTGGTGTACAATAAAGTATATATAAATAAATAATACAATTCGATAAGTACATAATAACATAGGTTTATTAACCTCTGAAAACCAATATGGCGCTACATACCTTGCCCTCTGCATGATGTCAAATGTGTCGAATTTGGTGAAGTCTGTCGGTTGGTTGGCCAATTCATCCTCAGGAATTCCAGCGAACTAAAATTAACAGAAAAATACGATCAAATAAGATATTGCTTTACTTACCTTAATAAAGCTAAGTGAGCTAGTTATACCAAGTGTTGCTATTTGAAATTATGTTTTGCTGAAGCCCTTTTGGATCAAATAAAAGCATAAAATTTGTAAGTGGCACAACAAATTGCCATCCACAGGTATGATTTCAGAGGGGCAATTCTCGTAATTTTAAGAATGTTCACAGTCTGATCTCAGTCTCCAATCTGTCAAAAATATCTCTTATTTCCCTACATTTTGACAAGTTTTTGACATTTGTTTGTCGCCGAGATGAGACTGCGACTAGATTTTGAACGTTTTAAATTACGTGAATTTGATCTATTTGTTTACATTGTATTTAATTTGACAACAATAAAACGTTATAGAACAAATTAAAATCTAGGAAAACGTGTAACCCACACCAATGTCTGCGATATAACAGTTTACAGATAGTTTAATTTTATTCAGATAATTTTGGAACAGACCAAAAATATAAGCCATGCATGTTTTTTTTTTTGTTAGCCTATTCTGGAAAAGGCCTACCCCAAATCCTTCCAGGAATTCTTTGATCAAACTCAAACTCAAAGCATTTAATGCTTTGAGTTTGAGTTTGATTAACTAAAACTAGCAAGTGATTTCTTATAAGCAGCGTCCGTTTTTATACAACGTTGCCAAAGCCGGTTACAGAACATAGCTATGGAAAGTTCAAAACCCTCATCAAAAAAGCATATTATAAGATTAAAGACTACGTTGAAGACAAGGTAGTTTGGCGATAATTCCTTCTGTACATGTGGCTTCCCTGGCACCTCATTAACGGCATAACTACGTAAATGTCTATAACTGCTCTCAAATTACGATGTTTATTTTTTATTTATTTTTTACATAATCTTTTTATTATTTGACATTACATACAGACAGTATTTCAACTCTTTATTAGTGGTTGTACTGGCAATCATATCACTTGGTTTTAATAGGTTTTAATATTATATTTATTCTTTTCATAGATTCTTATTTTGTAAATGTGAGGACTTTGTAGGGCCTTGTAGTATTTAGATCTGTAGACCATTTTTTATTTTATCAAGTACCTGGTACTTGTTGACAGGCCTACGCTGCCCTCCCAGACCTACTGTAATGTGAAAACATTTTAATAGCCAATTATTTGTAAAAGAGTAACCGTGAAGTTTCTTGCAGACTCTTCTCCATAGGAACCTACCAATTGGAACCGTGCACCTGGCTTCTGACGCTTCATTAGTGCCCATTTTGAATAGCATGTGGACTCACCTTCTTGAACAGCAACACTGACTGCAGCCACGACATGAAGTAGACCGGCAGTGAGGCTCCCTCGCGCCCGACCAGCGCCACCCTCACCGCGGTCTTCTCCATCTGAAACGATTCCACAAGTCAGTGCTATAGAGATCAGGATACTACATATTACGAAAAATTAAACACATACCATCTTATTGCAAAACTAAATCTCACTTTAGCCCGACGACGACATAAAACCTTCCGAGACAGTATTTATATTACGCTTAAGTTCTTATTACAAAACTTACGACGATAGGAGACGAAAATTAGAATGGACATTCGAAATTTTTGTCGATGGGACACACGGCCTGTGTCTGAAAAAAAACTTTGTTTTAAAACCCGTAGATTGATATATTGAATAATATATCGGAATCAAATAGCTTTTACATCAAGACGGGCCGTCAGCCATTGGAGTTGACTACATATCGATTCTATTATTGATTCGAATTGGAAATTTATGATGTTACTGCCCTCCAACAGTTTGCTCGTCCTGGTCAGTATAACGAAGCAGTGGTTAAATTAAGTGAGGAAATAATGGGGATACCTTTTCGAACCTCTCTCGCAGTGACTTCTCAGTGGCGATGCCCTTTTCCCGGACTTCATCAGGAATGCCCTTTAGTACCGTCTCAACCAGCTTGTCACCCGTGCCTGAAAATAGGGTAATCTTGATATTTTTATTTTGAAATTACGTTTAATTATGTAAGTAGATCTTTTAAGAGACTTTAAACGTCCATTTGTTGGTTAATATTATAAAACTAGATGACGCTGGTATTTCTTAAAGCTACGCTCCTAGAAGAGCGGTACCGGACTTGACGGCTGTCATGAAAATGATGACAGCGGCAAATATTTAAATCGGTAGATTCGCGCTACAACGTCAAAAGATAGTCGCGTTTCTGTTTCGTTTCGACACCTCAGGAGGCCTACCACAAGCTCTTAACGCGATCCATTTTAGGACCTAAACTGAACTGTTCTTCTAATTCGTACCATGACGCCAGTTTAACGATTCAATTTAGGCCATGCCATCTGACAGCGATTGTCCCAAACTGAGTCGCAAGTTTTGGTTTCATTCATTTAATTTTGTACTTGTTTGGTACCATGACGTCCAATAGAGCAGCTCAACTCAAACGCTTAACTGTCAAAATAAGCGATTCAATAAAAGTTACTATTTCCCTAACATAAACTGAAACGTCTGGTGAATTATTGACGAAAATAAAGTTTTTTAGTGCTATTATAGTGGAATTTTACAAAAATCAATGTAAGTGAAAAATGGAACGATCTTTTACTCCGAAACATGGCAACCAAGGAGGTAACTTAGCAAAGGTTTTATTTAAATTTCGAACCGGCTTGCAAATAGAAAGCTGTTTATGCAAAAAAAAAACAAATGAACACTTTAACGCGGGAAAAATTATTGTTGTTAGTCATTGATTTTGAAAAGTAATTGTATTTGACAAAACCGTTCTGCCTAGGTACTACTTAGTTTTAATTTCCGCGCATTATTTGAGAAAAGTACTATACAAGCCTTGGCCACAACTAGGCATTGATGAACGAACATGTAAATGTGGGCCTAGGCGAAGCCAAGGCACACATACTTTTAAGTCTTTTGCTGGCCGCTGCAGTAATGTACTATAGCGCCACAGGCGCCACTAATAAACCATCAATGGAAAGCGATTCTTCTAATATTATAATCATTATCATTACTTTTTAAAATAACACAGACATAAGTATCTGTGTTATTTCGTCATAAAGGTAAGCCTAATAGGACGTGATTATTCACATATTAATGTTATTTATATCACAATAATAATATGTTTTCGTTAGTAGGTACTATATCGCGCTAATAGATGTCGTTACGTGTTTCCAAAAAACGTAATAAAAAGTTGTTCTAAAATACTTTAAATTGATTATATCTTTTGAGCGATTGCGATGAAACAAAAACTAATCACTACTCAGAGTTCTACACCATATTTGAGTATAAAAATAACCATATTGGTTTGGTACTTTTTACGTTGACCCTGTTCAAATCAATATTCTGTCACATCCAAAGAGACAAACAGACAAAAATTCCAAAAGTTGATGAAATCGCATCTGTTGTTTATCCTTTAACACTCCAACTATTTTTTTTGGAAATATTTTCAATGTACAGAAACGCCTCGTCTGCAGATTTATTATATGTATAGAAGATATAGATATAGATAGAAGAATAAGATAGATAGATAGAAGATAATTATAGATGTATCTATCGCATTGTTTGTGT
Source organism: Hydraecia micacea (assembly GCA_914767645.1). Taxonomy (NCBI): domain Eukaryota; kingdom Metazoa; phylum Arthropoda; class Insecta; order Lepidoptera; family Noctuidae; genus Hydraecia; species Hydraecia micacea. The sequence continues at coordinate 8,317,643 of OU611798.1, forward strand.
CATCTCAATAACCTCTTTTCTACGATTTAGAAATAAGGTGGGTGGTTTTCACATATCTTTTGTGAACTTTTCAACAAACAAACAATGAAAAAATAATAATTTTATTTTTTGATTAATTAAAATTATTGACTAAAATCATCCGAAACTTTCAGTAGCGCCATCAGGATGGCATTTGATGTGCATTTAAAGCGAGGGTGGATTGTGGAATCAGTGGGAACCCAACTCTCAGATTCCACAAAACTTAGATCCCTCTTCTTAACCGGTACAAGTATTTGGGTATGTTGGAAGCGTTAGGCATCAACACTGCTCCGCCTGCGCCGCTAGTAACTTATAGTGAGGTGCACTCACCAGCTTTCTCGAGCGCGCGCAGCTCGTTGTCGAGCTTGGCGGCGGGCCCGACGCGGCGCGTGGCGGCCAGCAGTGCCTCGGCCGCCGCCCACAGCGACTGCGAGCGACGCGCTTCCGCTTCCGCCGCCGCACGCTCTGCAACAATACAGACATACATACACTGTACAAGGATCTTTTGGCACTCGAATGACGTTGACAGGGGAGGCGCTGTTGATAAACACTTGTTTAATTGTTTTTATAAACGTCACATGAAATGTATTTAAAAAAAAGTGGCACTCCGGGAGTGTCGACAGAAGTGAAAACAAAACACAAACTGAATACTTTGCTATCATTCACTGACATATCGGATATACTTTAAAACCGAGGACAGCCGAACACATCCGAAGCGGTGTCGGTTATACATTTTCGCCGCGCCGTAGAAAGAGAGGGGGATACTCCTACGCCGCGCCGGCTGTCTACTCTCCATCCGTCTTACGAATTTTCTATCAGGGTCCCGTGTCCTGACGCGAGTTTAACATTTTTTACCCATTACAAAAAAAGTGTACAACGCCGCTAAAGAATTTTTCACTTCAAAAACAAAATAGCGGCGTTAGTTCCGATTTTGGCAACACGCCAAATTAAACCTAGTAGTAATACATAAACTCATGCCTTCTTCCCATGTGGTTATTCAGAAATTACAGAACGCTACTACTAAATGTAATCTGGGTGTCGCATTTAGGCTTCGCGTTCATTCTAAAAAATACTGTCAAAAAATAGATCTCGGTCAAATTAAGATAAAAGGTATTCGCGTTGGTTTTCGCCCGTTAAGAAAAACGTTATTGAGAGAACAAGGATGGCTCCTATCGCTTTACATCGTGCATCGTGCACGGCGGGACAGGCTCCGACGGATAAAGCTTCCCGCGGCACGTGACCCTAGAGATGTAGAACAACGTCGTACGAAATACCTTGCAACATCTAAAATATTGAAACGGTGAGACAAGATGTTTGGCCATTTGCGACGCTGATTGACATCGCCCGACGTTGCCCAAGTTCGCTCAACATCTTTAGAGACAGGTTTCTCGGGGCTATGACTTGTGAAAACGAGGCTTTATCACTGACATACTTATCAATGATCTTAATGATAGCACTGCCAGTCGTGATGTTATTTACAAATATTTGCAATATTACAAATACCTAACATTTCATTATAAGTAGATAAAGTACTACTAAGGCGAATGTAGAATTTAAGACCTATGAAGGATTCAGGCTGGGGAGGCCGCCCATCACAAAAAAAAAATCTGCTGTTCAATACATTTTGACCAGTTAGGCGAACATAAACGACTAAACAGCAGATTTTTTTCGCAATTTCAGATTTGGTCCCATAGTAAAAGTTGTTTGTTATCATGAGTAAAATCACGTGTTTAAGTATCGGTCACTAATTACCAGTCACCCTATATAGGGAACAGCTGATTTTTTTGAACGAAGCCGCGCTCGACTGCGGACAGGCACGATCGCGCGCGGCCCCGCAGCTGCGCCGCTCCCCGCCCGCGCTGCCAGTCTGGCCAAGCACTTAAAAAGCGCTCTTATGACTTACTTTTCAAGGTCTGCTCGATGGCCTGCAACTTGCCGGCCATGGCTGCCATCTCCTTCTTGAACACCACCCTCTCCGCCTCCACTTTCTCGGACACCGCGCGGTTGAAGTTCGCCATTATCTGTTAAATAAATACAATAATAGTTAATACAAAATTAACTTAATTTCAATTAACACAACAGAGTCCACCCACTTTTCATTGTGTTCATATGCCATGCCGCCATTCATATTGCTAGTGGACCCTCCAGGAGGGTCACCGGCATTACGTTTGCGCTAAAGTGAACCCTCGAGAAGGGTTGGTTATAAAAAAAATCTAGGATTAGGTAAGTGCGAATGAGACCCGTGTGTTTATAATCTAATGTTATATTAGGTTAGTGAAAGCCGTTCGTCAAAAATAATCTGTAAGAATGCATTTGTCAGTGTACGAGTATCAGTGTTGTGGCATTAGGAAGCAACGTAGGCGTTCATTCATCATCATTATCATCATCATTTCAGCCGAAAGAAAATTTTCGTACAATGATTTTATATGACTTTCGGTGTCATTTAAGTAAACATGAAAGTTATGATAGACTTCGATTGGCCTTTCACGATGAAGCCCCATCTCGTGCCACTGTTTACAACTGGTTTAATGAGTTTAAACGTGGTCGCACTAATCTCACCGATGATCTGCGTGAGGGACGGCCTTCTACCGCGACGACTGAAGATAACATCAGTGTTGTGCGGCGTATGATAGAGACTGACAAAAGAGTGACTTATCAGCAGATTCGAACAAGCTTAGGCATCGGTATGAGTCAAGTGCACAAAATCCTCCCTGAATATTAAGCGGACAGGAAGCTTTGCGCCCGGTGAATAGGTACCTCATAATTTGACAGAGGCCCAAAAACTCCGTCGTGTTGATTGGTGTCGTGAAATGGTTCAAAGATTTAACGGAGGTGACTCAAATCCTGTGTTCGACATACTTACGGGTGACGAAAGCTGGATTTATTGTTATGATCCTGAAACTAAGAGACAGCCTGCTGTCTGGGTGTTTCCTTCCGAGGAGTTACCAACTAAAGTGAAGAGAGGTCGAAGCGTGGGAAAAATTATGGCGGCCAAAATTGTTGCGTAATGACCTGTCCTTCGGAAGGACAGGTCATTACACAACAATTGTTTTAGAGGATCGAAAAACAGTTACTGCAGTGTGGTACACTAACAATTCGGGAAAAAGTTCGGGAGAAACGACCTCGCAGTAAGATCCTTCACCACGACAACGCCTCGTCGCACGCCGCCAAGCAAACAATCGACTACTTGGCGACGTCAGACGTGGAATTACTGGGTCACCCACCCTATAGCCCTGACCTCTCACCTTGAGATTTTTATTTATTTCCGAAAATAAAAGAAAAACTTCGAGGAAAACGTTTTATGGACGCCGAGGAAGCAGCCACTGCGCGTTTCAAAATGCCGTCGAAGAGACCCCTAAGGACGAGTGGGCAAAGTGCTTTTCTCAGTGGTTCCATCGGATGAAGCGATGTATTGATGTAAAGGGACACTATTTTGAAAAGACTTGCTAGTTTGTTCAGTTTTTTATTTTCTAAGAACTTTCAGTGTCACCCTCGTAAGCACTGAAGATATTAGCTGGCATGCAGCAGTGGTGTGGAGTGCACCGCGCTCTTGCCATCGAGGCGTACATTTCAAGTGCATTTTCACTTACTGAAACACGTCCTCGACTTAGTAAGCGTTACGATATTCGTCTATTACGTGATGAACCATCGATCAACCTTATTTAGTCTTGAGTAGCAAAGTTCAGAGCTACAGGATCAACATTAAACACCCCCAGACCAGGACCAATACCAGCGGTATCCACGGACGAAAATGGTTTCTGTGACTGAAAATATCCGTTTATCGCTTCGTGCGCGTTCATCGATATTAGGAATTACGAAATCAACCTTACAGGTTATAATGCGAAAAAAAAATTCAAGTTCCATCCGTATAAAATCAAATTGTTTAAGATTTACACGATTCAGTCGCTCTGTAAACGCGTTTTAGAAAACATGCGTGCCAGACTTGACGAGTGTGCTAGGGTCGATGGTCAACATTTGGAGAACGTAGTTTTCAAAAATAAAATCCGCATTTATTGTTTTTAAATAATAATAAACATTATTTGTATTAGAGGTGTAGTTTTTTTTTTTTAATTTTTCAGACTGAATTCTGCCACTAGACACCCTGTATGTAAAATACCCAGTTGTATGCATACCGCCTTCTCTTTTCTGGCGAGCGTGTCCTGTAGAGCTTCTGCTTGGATCTCACACTGCTTCTTCAGTTGCTCCCTCGTGTTCCTGTTCGCTTCCGCTTGGATTTCTAAAGACTGGGAACAACGCAAGAATTAAGATCGACGCCCACTAAAAACATTTTTTATCTCTCATACGTATATTTTTTAACAGAAACCATTACAAATTGATGGATAGTTGGAAGCGCTACTGTACTAAAAATGTAAGTGCCAATTTCACCAATGAAACTGAACACGATCAGTACATCTAAATCGCTTTCAAGAATTGACAGCGATAGAATCCGACCTAAATCGTATCCAGTGAGTTGCCGGTTGGAGCGCTACCAGTTTCTGACAAAAAAAAGGGGGGTGTGGAAAAGAATGAGCGAAATTGAAAGAACTTTAAAATATAGTACCTTCCCGTGGTCACATGCTACCATAGCTTATAAGTATCTTAGTACAGCAGCATACGACCACGGGAAGGTACTTTCTTGATTCAGCCTTTTCAGTAGTCGGGTTTTAGTTTTTAAACTTATTTTTTATTTAATTATTTTGGTGCTTATTTCAGTAATATTTATATTTTTGATATGTGCTAAGTAAGCCCTTTCATTTGATACCCAACAAGGCACCATCCCAAAATATTTATTTTTAATATCATTACGTACTTCATGTGCTCTAGAGGGCGCCATATTGAATTTAGTGTGACGTCAGTTAGCCTATAACCAGCGGACGGTCAAAACGCTCCTAACGATACCTCATTTGTCAAATTATTATAAGCACTTTTGAAGTTATGAGGGAACAGATGAACATACATACATAATATTATGTACATATCGGTTAAAATCATATACCCTCCGTAGTCAGGTAAAAACAAGATTATTTTGGGAGAAATCTAGGTGTGGTGTTAATAAAGTGGCGGTACAATACAGCCCTACCTTCTTCATGAATTCCACTTCCAACGCCATTCTCTCAGTCCTGACTATATCCTCCGCTTTAGCTTCAATAATTAATTTTTCATCGTGGCCTAGAATATAAAAATAGAATGGTCAATTCAAATCTTGGCAATAATAATAAACAGCTCTGCTATACATTTTGCAGAGTTATCTGCTCTTCTTCTTCAGCCTTTCGCCACTCAATGCTGAGTGTAGGCATCCTGCAATGCACGCCACTCTTCTCTGCCAAGTTATTACACAAAAGGCTCCTACACACTATGCCGGCTGCACAGCCGGCGGGTATTTGCCGTGCAGGTAATGCCACCGGCATAATCAGGTGGCCGCAGAGCATCATTTCAGTTGTGTAGCTCGTTTGTGCGGCAAGCCCGGCGGCTCAAATAGCCGCCGGGAATACCGCCGGGCTCGTTGGCTGCATGCCCGCCGGCATAATGTGTAGGAGCCTTTATATTATAAAGGCGAAAGCTTGTGTGTTTATAATGGGCGATTTATTTGGTGGTAATTTTTTTAAAACTAAAAAAAGATATAAAAAACAAATGTTATGGGGTTATCTTTATTATCACGCAAAAGAACCATTCTTTACACTTATTTTTTAAAGATTATATCTTCCAAATATTGTCCGTAACTGCCTTTTTTTGCGATTTCAGGGCAGTCCCTGAAATCGCAAAAAAAGCTCATTTAACCGAAAAGCCGAAGGGGTCATTAAACTCATAAACGAATTTACCAAGAGGCAAATTCCCAAGAGGTAAATTCGTTTATGAGTTTAATGACCCCTTTTCGGTTTGAGTTATTTCATGTACATCTTGTACAGGTTTCATTTATTTAAATAGCACGTCAACAACATAAACAAGGACATGTACACTTAGGTGGGCTAGGACTAATGTTTACAATACTAATATTGTGTCAATAACAGACGCACGGACACATTGCATATTACATCACAGATTCTGATAATAAAAATTACTATAAATTATAAGTAAAAGTTATAAATTGAATGCCTTATTGCATGCATTTTATATTACGAGATATTACTACGATTAAAAAATTGTAGACAAATATTCAATTAAATTAGGTTTCATAATATACTCACACTCGATTGCCCTGTTAATTTTAAGATCTCGCACCGTCTGTAACTCTGCTATTTGGTTTATCAGGTATTGCATCTGAAACATGATTGACAAAATTGCACACAGAATCTATGTAATAAAATGTAATGAAGTACATTTTTTTTAAAGTCATTGTACGAGGTGTCGGAACAAGTCTAATGCCGAAAATATAGTTATATTTTCAACATACGTCCAGACGTATGTTCCAGATTGACGCAAAATCTACTGACTAGATTCTGTTCAACGCAGAAATATTCCATAAAAGTCTGTTCTACGTATAGGTATAGCTTATACGTTGAACAGACTTTTAAGGAATATTTGGGTGATTGCGCTTGGTAAATTAAAAAAAAAATCGTTTCTTTGGGAAAGTTATTTGTTATGGTGAGTACAATCATGTGTTTAAGTATCGGTCACTAATTAGCAGTCACCTTATAGAATTGATTCCACCTTGTGTACAGATTCGACAGAAAACGTAAGACAATTTTAATATTGCAGACTACATTAGCACATCCCTTTTAAGGCGACAGCGCTTTTTTTTACGTTTTTTGCAATTTGCTGGTAAGTATTAAGTTGATTAAAATATGATTCGCGACCGTAACAAATATATGTATTTACAAAATAATAATCATTAAAGTCATCAACACAACTCTAAGACCAAGTAATCCTACTGAATGACTATTTCATGAAATCTTGACATTTTAGGATTATAATAACTTAACAAGTTGTATTACTCTGATTCTGATGATTATAATTCTGTAAATACATATTTGTTATGGTCGCGAATCATATTTTAATCATCGCACAACTCAACACTGGCCAGCAAATAGCAAAAAACGTAAGAAAATTTGAATTTCGCGGGCTACCTTAGCGCTTCCTCCTTAACGTCATTGTAAATGATAACGGCGCCTAGGTTCAATGACTTACCCGTTTGAGTGTGTATATCAACAGCAGGTCTATGTCTGATTTGATGTCTAGCTTGCGCGCACTGAGGTCGATGCCGGGGTACAGCGCTTGAAGCTCGTCCTTGAACATGTTACGGGCTGTTTCCACCTGAAATAGAAGAGATTATTATAACACAAGCCGTTTACCCGCCCGGGTGTCACCATTGCGAGGATCGCCCAGAGGACACGGTGGAGCATACGGTGGAGGTCTGCCCCGCTTGGGCGGAGCACCGCCGTGTCCTCGTAGAGGCGATCGGCAACGGCGGCGACCTCTCGCGTCCGGCCCTGGTTCAAGCCATGGTCCGGGGCGAGAGGGAGTGGGAGGCGGTCACCTCCTTCTGCGAAGCAGTCATGCTAGCGAAGGAGGTGGCGGGACGGCTCAGGGAGAGAGCCTCACGCCTCAGCCGCCGCGGGAGACGCTCCGGGCGTCGGGAGCCGCGTGACGACTCCCGGCCACCGTAGGCGCGGGCCTGCGGACGGAGAGTAATGGGTAGCTCTCCGTCCGATCAGGACCAGGCCCGTGCCGGACGGCGCGTATGTGTTCCACGCGCGCCTCAAAGAGATGTCAGCATTAAGGAAGGGGCCCGCCAGGGCCGAAGCCTGCCGGGGTAGCGGGATCGTCCGAAAGGGTTACCGCTGCCCCGGAACATAAAGGGCTAAGGAAGGAACACGGGTGGGTTTTAGTCAGTAAGAGTCTGACACTCCTTTCCGCTCCACCCAGAGCGGGAAAAGTCATTAGATGATTTCCCATCCAAAAAAAAAAAAAAAAAAAACAAGCCGTTTAAGTACCCGATAGGATTTCCCATCGGCAATAATTAAGGACTTCTATACAAACTTTAAAAAATCCTTCCCTAGCCTTTTCGCAACTATGTTGGGGTCGGCTTCCAGTCTAACCGGATACAGCTAAGTACCAGTATTTTACATGGAGCGACTGCCTCTCCACAACCCAGTTACTGGGTAATACGAAACCCCTTGGTAAGACTGGTTGTCAGACTTTCGGGTTTCTGATGATCCGTAACGACTGTCAAAGATTTACGAATGACAGCCGGAACCAACGGCTTAACGTGCTTTCCGAGGCACGGAGGACCACCAACGACCTGTTGGCACGGAGGAAACACGTCAATCACAGGTATGCCATTAACAACTCGACCTTCTTGGATTGCTGCTTCACGTTCAATAGCAGCAGCTCGTTCCATTGCCTCCACTGCTGTAGCCGGGATTCATTGAAAATGCTATCTTGAATTTTCGCGTAATATTTTTCTCGAAAAATAGGAATGTCCATGGCATCCATAGTTTCTTCGGATTGAGAGTATCCAATCCCAGAGGCTACTATACCTGAGACTGCTGCAGTGTTAACATCTACACTATTAACACTGTCCAAGTCATCAGTACACCCTTTTCGGGTTTCGAGTTATTTTCAATTACAGCTTTTATGTACACGTGTTTCTACATATGATCACACCTGTTTCCCCTGAAGGGTTCGGCAGAGCTGACCTATAGTGTACCCACATTTCGCCAGTTATGTTTAGGTCCCACGTAATCACGTAATGGGAGCGAGCCTATTGCGAACGGCTACTGAGAACTGCGTTCTTACCTTATTCCAATACTTCTCGCTGATCACAGATTTTTCTACCTCCTGGTTGTAGATGTTTTCAGCGTTGATGAGGTCGGAGCGCAACTGCTTGATGTATCGGACGGTGGTGGCAATGCTCGCGGGCGGCGCCTTAATCTGACCGCCCGCCGAGATCATACGGTCCAGCGTCTCTGTAGGAACATCATCATCATCACTATACCGAATTTGTAATTTAGTTGGAACGGTGGAGTTTCTTGCCCATTCTCCATACTAAAAAACTACCTTTGAGAATGGGCAACTAGAATAGATTATACTTTTTTTTTAAATTAATTTTGACATTCTAAAGTACCTTTTATGTGCCTATTTGAAATAAGTGATTTGACTGACTTTCCAGAAATTTAAAAAAATATAAGTTGCCGATTCGTAAAAAAACTAAATCCATGTACAACTTATATGAATGAAATAACGTCATTTGGAAAGAAGGATTAAAATAAACTTTACATACCAATAGCACATTTAGCTTTAGCAGAGGCCTCTTTTCCTTTCTTGTAAAAAACGTCTCTCTGTTGTAGCGCCCCTTTGAGACTCGTAAACATTTTGTTGTCCAAGTCTTCAAAGGATGCCTCTATTATCTGAAATTATAGCGTGCATTAAAAACTCAATTAATATTATTCAAAAAAAGGTGCGCATTTATATAAAATAGCCAGTAGAATCCACAAGGATTTAAGCTGAAATCCAATGATTAGCAACCCTCTAGAACAGGAATAGCTCGCATGCCATTGGTGGCACATAACAAAATAATTTGGACACGGCATCATTTCAGGAATTTAGGTAGGTACTTATGTCATCTAGTTTGCAACAGGAGAAGTCGTACTAATTCGTTTATTTAATTTAAATCTTATACAGGGTTATGAGAAAAACACCAACAACCTCTTAAGAAGTCATTGTACTCATCATTATGAACAACTTTTACTGATTTTGACGAGTTATACGAACATAAATATAGGGAACAGCTGATTTTTTTTTTCGCGATTTCAGGTTTGGTCCCATAGTAAAAATTGTTCATAATGATGAGTACAATGACCTCTTAAGAGGTTGTTGGTGTTTTTCCAATAACCCTGTATACAGGTCGTGTCGTAAATAGTGGTCCACCGTTAAGGATTCGATATACCAGATAATTTACTATAACATATTACAATTTTAACCATTTTTAACCAAGGGTTCCGAATATATATTTTTTTGTTTTTTATTTACGAAATTTCAACCTTTTGTTACAAATTTGGTTGTACTTTCAACAAAAACCATTATTTTTTCATTTTGATTTCTGTTAAGTAATTACTGTTGAATACACGATAGCTCTAGAGCTATTAGTATATTATAGCCACAAAAAATTATAAACCTTTTTTATTTAACCTTAATAACTAAGTTCTTAAACTAATGTAAGTATACCTAAGTAATTTTGAGTCGACGCCAAACAATCAACGAACAAAGATCATTAAATAACCAAATCAAATTAACAATGCAACGTGAAATCTCCAGCGAGAAACATTAACATTCCAAAAAATGCGCTCTCCGCACGACCACTCGCAACGACGTGTGGGGGGCTCACGGGTGTGCCCGTTCGGGTTGCTGTTTCGCTGACATTAACTTCATGAAAGCTCGGCATTTTCCGGCGAAGGGGCGTGTCGCGCCACGCCGCCCCGCCGCGCACCACGCTTTACGTAATTAATTCATTTGCTTATTTGGCGCCAACTCGAAATTATTTAGGTATAGGTACTTACATTAGTTTAAGAACTTAATTGTTAAGGTTAAATAAAAAAAAAGGTTTATTATTTTTGCTTTTCAGTTTTTTCGGCGGTTTAATTTTTTTGTTAAATTTTTTTTAGTATTTGCGATGGCAGAAGCCATAATTACACACATTCTGTGATTTCAACTGAGTACCTATTTCAGTTAAAAAGATTCAGCGCTGTTACAGATAGACGTACAGACAGATAGAAGCGTTCAGTAATAGGGTCCCTTTAGATACAGAACTCTAAATACAAAAATTATGTTTCCACCAATAAACTAAAATATGATTAGTTATAGTCTGTTCCAAAAATGTCTGATGAAAGTGTAATCAAACACTTTTCAGATAAAATTCTTATGCATTCACTCACTAAAGAGAATTGGTAACATATTCATCTGTATTTAGAAGGTTTCCACTTTACACCTCACCATTATTTCCAAAAAATATTGTTTGAATAACATTACTTAAAGTGTAATTAAAAAATCATCGACGACAATTCAGGTTATAAAAAGTGTGACATGAAAACCTCTTTATGGTGATTTAAAATTAGAATGTCGGGTTTTCAGTATTCAAATAATCAAATCAAAGCACTCAACTTGTCAGTGGCACTACAAATTGGCATCCACAGGTACGTTTTCCGATCCATTCGTTTACATTTTCATCAGATACCATTGGAACAGAACGTAGTTGCGCATAAACATCGCTCACCCTGAATAAAGCCTTATTGTAGTCTACACAGAACTGTGCCGCCTTTTTATAGTTGTCTATGGCAATCTTCGTGAATTCATGCATGTCCTGTTCTAACTCCACGATATCTTTGGTGATCTTCACAATAGGGGGGCTCTGAGGCTCGCACTTGTCAGTTTGGACCAATGTCGCTGGAATTTACGACATAAAATAATTATTATTAAAAATTTATTTAATATGAAAGAAAATGAACAAACGGAATAAAACATTTGATCACCACGACTGCTCAAGGGCAAGACGGGTTGCCAATTTCAGACTTATATATATTAGCAGTAAGTCCAGGTTTTCTTACGAAGTTTTCCTTCACCGATGTCAGTAATGTCTAAGATAAACTCGGAAAGTACATATGAATTGATAAAGTTACATTGCTACTTGCCCGGCTTTAAACCCAAAACCTCGGGCATTATCAAATTCATATTTTTACATCGATGCAAGTAGTATCGGGACCCTTTTTTTTTTTTTTTTTGAGGGTGGCAAATCATGAGATGACTCCTCCCGCTCTGGGTGGAGCGGAAGGGTGTCAGACTCTTACTGACTAAAACCCACTCGTGTTCCTTCCTTAGCCCTTTATGTTCCGGGGTAGCGGTAACCCTTTCCGACAATCCCGCTGACCCGGCAGGCTTCGGCCCTAACGGGCCCCTTCCCTGGTGCTGACATCTCGGAGGCGCGCGTGGAACACATACGCGCCGTCCGGCACGGGCCTGGTCCTGCATAGCTATTCACAACTATACGACAGAGTATCGTATCGAAAATGACACATTTCGATAACATGATTTGACTTGCCCCCGACAACAAATAGCTGTCGGAAGAATAGCGGGTGTCTATTTGATTTAAACTGACAAAACTTTCGGGTTTTGGACTTGTGAACAGCGTTTAGAAGACTCCTACGATAACATTGATTGACGTTCGATACGATACGGAAGCGTTTCGAGTGTTTGTAAATAGCTATGCTGATTGGACGGTGAGCTACCCATTACTCTCGGCGGGTAACCCCGACATACAAGTCGTAGGTCGTGTGGTTTCGGACCCAGACAGGCATGAACTTGTTTCACTTTATTTCATCACCACTACTTCTCAAAGCCGTGAAGGAAAACATTGTAAAGAAACCGGCATGTGCCACTACCAAAATTTCGAACCTATTGGGCCCGTGTGGTAGATGTTGAGTCTTTTAGAACTCTGTATTTAATAAACTAAACCGTAAAAAAAAGCTGAAAAGCTAAAAACAAGCCCATTTTAAATTAAATAAAAGTTGGAAGCAGGCGGGACCCATTTGGGTCCCGCCTGCTTTAAACAGTGAAAGATTTCGCAGACGATTTAGTTCTTGCAAGGAATTTTGGTCGTGAGGGTTAAGCTTTTTTGGATCAAGTGCACAATGAATCATGGCAAGATTTGTACAAAAAAAAAAATATATTTTTAGAGAAGTTGGAATTCTAATTCTTATACTCTTGGCTTGGGTGCTTAGAGAGTATCTTCAGGTATTTACAATATTTTTATAACCCCGCAATAACAATATAATGTTCAAAGTAAATAGTCTGATACACAATGACGCAGTGACTACACTTGATTGTCATAGAAACGTGTGTGAGCTCACTCTTCTCAGTATGGTCACGTTTTCTTGTGACTAAGTACGGTGAGGGCAAATCTAGCTATTTAAATCTTTATGGGGGCGGGGTTTGACTTAATGTCAAATACTGTTTTTTTTTTTTAAATAAATACCAAATGGGCAATGATATGAAACGAAAAAGTGATATATTAATTTCGGAACATTTTAATTATGCGGGGTTTTAAAAATATGATAAGTATATCAGTCTAGTCCTGGTAATGTATTCTCAACATTGGAAAATATTTTGAACCCTCTAAATTAACTCTTTTTTTTTTGTACAAATAATTATCTTAAGGATTTCGCCATGTTTCTTTCATTGTAAGTGTTTTTTACGATTTGTCACTTCGAATTACTTTTAACCATATAAATTGTACATATTTTTGTAATCACCTTTTAAAACACTTCATATTGATATCCCACGCGATGGTATTAGAAAAAAAAAAAAATTGAACTCCACAATACGGCACGCTAGATCCGTAATTTTACTTTGTTTTTTATTTTAATAGCCAGTGACACTCGCGCTACCAAGACAAATTTAAAGACGTATAATTTATCCAAATCCGTTCATTCTTTTAGGAGTTACGAGGGAACAAAGAAACGGACATTACAGACTTACAATACATACAGGTCAAACACATAACCCTCCTTTCGGGCTTCGCCGCAGTCGGGAAAAATAACATGCAATACTAACCTGTGGTTTCAATGTCCGGTTTTTGCAAAACTTTTTCTTCAACGTACAGAGGTTCTAATATAGGCGGCGGCACTGTTATGTAAACACACATCTAGATATTAGGTGGTCAATTAATTAGTTACTAGCCGACCAAGATAATTAGATTAGTGTATGTAGTAACGTCATCCACATATATAATTCGGATACAGAAATTACGGATACGAAGGGCCGGCGCACATCTGGCACGGCGCAGCGCTGCGCGGTTTTCACTGCCAAACAAATATCGACCATGCATTAGTTAAAATAAATTAGCACGAGTCAAAGCGGGCAGAGGCGCGGGACTCAGGTTATTTATTTTTGACTTTATTGTAAAAGGCTCAATGCGGATATTTGTTTGGCAGGGGAAACTACACTTTACTGCCCTTCGCCAGGTCCGCGCCGGTCCGAAGCGAACGTCCTAAGTGCCAACCACCACCAGTGTGAAAAAGAGATGAAGCTATACAGGTCGTATAGCTCCATCTCTTTCTTACACTGAAGTAATATTAAAATAATACAGCTATAAGAGGTGGTGGTCACTGAGCTGAGGCGGTAAGCAAGAGAAGATGTATGCCACCCAGTTGTCTAGTTATCTTGGTCACCTTTAATAATGTGATTGGTGTAATGAGGTGATTCAATTCCAATTAATTTGTCTTGTTCCAAAAATCAGCAGTATTTGTGCGAGAATGCATATGCACACAGTGAAACAAAGTGATCTTCGAAAGTAAAAAATTAATAACAAATCACTTCAACCCATTAAGTTTTATTATGATGATGAATATGAAAACTCTAAGGGCCGATTTTTCAACCGTCAGATAACGTTTATCTACAGAAATTATATGGTTTTATCTTCTAAACAAAATCTGTCAAACTGTCATATTTATTCCTCAGATAAAAGTTTCCTGATGATTGAAAAACCGGCCATAAATGAAATTATTGTGAAAGTGAAATATAACACAATGGTGGATGTTTTCGTTATGTTTGTGAACACTATTTTCATGTACACACGGCGACACATCAAGCTATACATTTGCAGTTTTAGCTGACCTCGCATTGTATAGGTTTTTTGAACAATCAGAAGTCAGCTTATACTTGTTATGTACAGCTTGACGTGTAGACGTGCGTACCTCAAGATTAAAAATGGCACACATTTAATCACACCATCATACAGCAGGCGACGAAAGTCGACATTTTCTTGAATACGTTATTGGGCAATACCATAAATGACAACTAATTACAATAATTCTTACATTGATAATCCTTCTTTGAGAAGATTATTTCAGCATCTTTTTCAATGTCTTGCTCGGACCTAGGAGTTAGTTCGATTGGGGTGATACCCTCCTGTAACATAATAGACATTTATGCCAATATTATTTCATATGACTTTGATATCCAAAGATAGATAAAGAGGCGAAACACCCGTACAATGATATTTAAAAAATTAGGTAGGTACACCCGCCATCCTGGTGTCAGAACCGCGGGTGTACTGCTAACCAATATAATGTAGCTAAGTGCACTGTATAAGCAGATTTGGTACCTCTCGTATACCTGCAGAAACAAGTATTAAATAAACAAAATACTGTAAGGTAAAGGTTACTGCGAAAAGTAAAAAAAAACGATTTTCAATTCTTTGACGTCGTTATTATTTTATAAAATAATAATCTTCAGTAGTTACATATTAAAAAACCTATTAGAAAAACAAACAAGATTTTGCCTATTTTAGAATTGTGAAGGATTTATAGAATTAGGATGTTTGTCAGTGTTTCCAGAATCAAAATGAAACAAGAGACAGTTTTAAAGGGTTTTTAATTAATTTGAATAATTTGTTGCCTAATAGAATGAATTAAATTAGACTTGTAAAGTACTTAATTAAAACACCTTCGGTCCTGTATTCATCATCATCATCATCATTTCAGCCGAAAGACGTCCACTGCTGGACATAGGCCTCCCCCAAGCACCTCCACTTTGACCGGTTCTGTACTTCTCGCATCCAACGAGTTCCTGCGGCCTTCACAAGGTCGTCGGTCCACCTTGTGGGAGGCCTTCCAACGCTAGGTCTTCCGGTACGCGGTCGCCACTCCAGAACCTTTCGGCCCCATCGGCCATCTGTTCTGCAATGTGCCCTGCCCACTGCCACTTAAGTTTGGCAATTCTTCGGGCTATGTCAGTTAGTGGGTCTTTTATAATAACAAACAAAGTAAAATCAACTAACCCTTCCAAACATGAAATGGCTAAGATAGGTAGTGGTCCTGTTGAATTGATCTACGGCTACCTTCCAATATGTGGTGTTTTCCTGGTAGACTAGAGCCACAAAGTCGTTAGCCCAAGGGACGTTTGACTCTAGCCAGTTGCGGGCATCTGGACTGTTCCTGAGGGCAAAAGACACTGTATTACAGACTATATTTGAAATAAGAATCTGAGATAATTACCAAGTTTTAGAACAAAATACTCAATGACATACATGACAAAGTTCACATTCAAAATTAGGCCCACTTCATTACTAAATTGTCACTCAAAAATCAACTTAGAATATACAAGGTGAATTTTTAGAGTGGGTGTGGATGGCCAAATCCGAAACTATGAGGAATAGCGAAAAGTACTCAAAGTGCTGGGTGACAGGCCTCTATGCGCAGTGGGGATTGGTGGATGTCATATGTCTTAGATTTTTAGTTTTAGGCTATGACAAAATATTGTGAGGAAACCACAATATTTTCCATCACTGTTTTGAGACCAGTGGCGATGTAATAAATTATAAATTACACAAAATAACGGGCCTGCCTGGGTTTAATCCCACAACCTACAACTCGTAAGTTGGTGCCATTATAACTGGGCCACCTCTGCTCCTTACAAAAAAAATTACTTACTTAGCATAAACAACCGCAGCGCCTGTAAGTATTGTGGTCCCAACAACTCCCCAGAACAGCTTATGACTTTTAGGGAGAGGTTTAGTCTTGCATTCCTCCGGGAATGGCTGTGTTGCATATTTTCGATTTGGACTACGCATTACTATTAAGGCAGAGCAAGAGCCATCGCTCAAATGCCGCCTTACCTGAGGGAATAAATGAGTTTCAGTACTAATATTTTATCCAGTCCACAGATAATGATAATAAAACTGCACATTGTGGCACACTATGTAAAATTCCTACATTTATATCTGTAATCTATATGGTGTACATATTACAGAGTATTCTATTGTATTCTAAAACATTTAATTGGTTGTTAAATTCGAGAAACAGCAAAATACACAAATAAAAAAATAGTATTCAAAAGAAGATCTTAAAAGATGTTTTTGATTTGACTAAAACCTCACTTTTCATCATAGATTTATCAATTAATATGCACAGTAATAATATTTGATAAATGGGGGTAAGATACAAATTACAATTGTTGAAATACTTGATGAAAGTGTTACTATTTCCCTTTTGTGAATGATTGTGAAACAATTAAAAAACACAGTTATTTTTACACTTCCATCAGATTTAATTAATTAAGTAAAAACATTTAAGTAGGGATAAACCTAGATTCCCTGCCTTACAGTTGATTTAATACAGGGCTCTATGTAATGCCTGGGTGTTACAGTTAAATTACCTACATTTAATTTAATTATAATTGAGGGAAACTAACATACAGTTTAAAATGTAGATAGATTTATTAAAAATACCAAGTTTATTGGCATCATGGTTTTATTTATTTATTTAATCTTTTCGCACACAAAAAGGTACAAAGACGGACTTAATGCCTTAGGCATTCTCTACCAGGTTTTCATCTTTAATAGTTCTTATCTTCAGGGAGCTAGCACACAGCTTTCCGTGGGTTTTACTATACAAATAGAAACTATAATAATATACTGCTCAACCTGAGAAACCAGCTCATGCTAAAGCGCTTTTGAAAAATTTAGACCAAGAAGGTGATTAATCTAATTTGTGCACAGACAAGAAAGTGTGTTTTGATTACAGTAATTGATTTCATTAATAGAGCTACATCAATTCAACCTCTTTATAGCCACATTAAAATGAAGTTGATAACAGAAAGGTACAGAATATTATACTAACGGTATAAGACCTGCTTATTATAGCCCCAATCGCAAGTCTGAACACAGCCTTAGCAACCTTTTCTAGGTTAGGTATTATGAAAATGACGTCGAAAGATTGTTATGTAAGGGACAATATTATCAAAATGTGTGTTTATGTTTTTGATAGAAGGAGTAAACTTGTTAGAATATTGACGAATTACTTAAATTAAGACAATATTTGCGGTAATAAACACAGAATAACACAATCAAAACATTGAAGAATGGGTGACTACTCAGTCAGAAAGTCTAGTAAAATACTGGATAAATAATGAAATGAGTGCAAATTTACATAGCCCCGGTAGCGCAATTAAATCTGAGTATGTACATACCAAAACTAATTTAGGATTAGCTAAATGGTTCGTAAATCTATACATTTTTCGGCAGGAATCTCTTTCCACTTGGGCTGTCAAAATTCAGAGACTATAGAACATGGACCACGGAGAACAGTGTTGTTCATGAGTCGGTTTCATAGTCATACAGGTCATACTCATAGCTACTAATTTTGCCACATTAGTAGATTAAACCTGAAAACAATCAATTTTCAAGGAACGTAAGATAAGTCAGAAATCTTAAATTATTAACATACTCAATAAAATTATGAAGCTCTTGGATTAAAAAATAATAAAATATTCAGAATCTACTTTATTATTTTAGTAATAATAATAAGATACAATAATAATAATTGTACTGTCAATACACAGAGTACTATGTCAATAAGACAGTATACTCGAGCACTTAATCAATGGAGCGATTAATTTGACACTTCACCAGTCAGTCAGTCACCAGTCCAGTTCCATGTACTCATAAATAAAGTTAAGGTTGATGACTTTGTTTTCCTAAAAATGTTCCGTTTCGCGATTTCGGGTAAATACAATTTTTATATTGAATGAACACACACACAACAGCAAGACTATATTGAGACTAGAAAATGTATATATTAACTCTTATTTTGTTGTGTAACAATTTACCAACTTGTTTGTGACGGCTTGTTTTGAGGTTATTTTTTTCTTTTTCAGCTATTCGCTATATACGGCCTCTTTCAGTTCCATATTTCAATGCTGCCAAGGTTATATGTAACAGCACAAAGAACTATGCGACTCTTAACAATATAAGCATTTCTACCAATACCTACTTGAAACAGAATTCATTGTTGAATAATAAACAGATCTTAGATATATCTACCAATATTGTTGTCCCTGTTAGAACTGTAACAAAATTCAGTTTGAAAAGAGGTAAAAGGAAGACTGTGAAGGCAGCAGTACGAAGATTCCTTCGGTTACACTGGGGCGGTTGGATAAGAACAAAGGTTGGCAGGCAAAAGAAAATGTGGAAAAAATCTACACCGCAAAAAAGGCGTCTGAAACAACATGTTACATGTAATGCTACGCAGAACACAATGCTGGACAAAATGGTTACAAAATTTTGGAAGAAGCCCAAATATTATGTTGAAGATCCTTACGCACCATACCATACTCGAGAAGAGTTCCATATTACTAGGAAGAAACCTGTCCTTAAACATTAGTTGTTACTAATAAATTAAATTTAAACTAGAATAAATATAATTTAGATTGATTCCTAAATTATTGTTTATGTTTAATTTCCTTATGATTGAGGGGATGAACCTATTACTCTTAACTAGGCACACATCCAGACAGGGCTGCAACAGGCAAGGAATAATTGTGGCCAATTAATGAGGCCCCGTTTAATTAATTTTAAACTAACTGAGCCCTGCGGTTTCACCTGCATAAGTTTCGATCCCGTGGGAATATGCGGATAAAAAGTATCCTATGTCCTTTCCCGGCACTCAAACTATCAATAAATAATGATTATAATAAATGAGTAAGTACCTACTAATGAAATTAATTGTTTTCCTTTATTTCCCAAATCATTTTTTTATTAAAATACTATTAAGTACATGTTTGCGTGAGAAAAAAGCGAAGCGAGATAGAAACTACAGAACGCCCACCTATTCCTATTCTTCAAAAAAAATGTAGCAACCCCAAAATGGCGGCAATACAGCTTTGGGAAAACAGGCTCCACAGAGTACCTACACTTTAATAAACGACTTACAGGCATACCTTCATAAACAAGGAATATACTACTCTATCTGGGGGCACGGCAGTGCCCCCGCCAAGTCCAGCAAAAAGCGGCACGGCCCGGCCGTACCATCTTTTTCTCGAAACAGTTCAGGCAATTTTCGACCCCCTATAACTTCGTTGTGGATAAAACTAGAAGCCTAAATTTTCAGTAAGTAAATTTCATTCAATTTTAACCACTAGTCAAAGTTTCTTAATTTTGTCACTCACTGAATGACCGATCATCAAAACTAAGGCACTTCTAGCAGACATAGAAGCTTGAATACAATTACGGTCAAATCAAATCAAGGAAAAACTAAAATATTTTACAATTTCGATCGACTTTTCTAGATACATCAACTGCATAAATAACTTTGTAATCCCATATAAATATATAGGATTACAAAGTTAAATTTGCAGTGAATGAATTAGTGTACCTGTATATGTATAATAAATAATGAAATAATAGGTGTAGATAGGTATGTACCTAGATATAATTATGTTCAAAGGTAACTTGTAAAATGGTCAATCAACGGAATGAAAAAGCAAGACTGGGACATGTCTTATGAAGTTGTACAATAGTAGACTACATTGCCATGAAAGAAAGAACACTAATAAATCATAACCGCCGCGGTCGGCGCTATGTCGATAACTTTGGTTCTGTGAGCTATGTCGATAACTTTGGTTCTCTGTCTCTGCCGGATCACTTTGTTGCGGATTCGATCCCTCAGAGAGACTCCGAGCATAGCCCGTTCCATAGCTCGCTGAGCGATCTTGAATTTATGGACCAGCCATACCGTGAGTGCTCCGTAAGTCATAACTTGCAGGACGCACTGATTGAAGACCTTAGTCTTTAGGCTCTGTGGAATAGACGACGAGAAGACTCGACGAAGCTTCCCAAACGCTGACCAGCCCAGCTGAATTCTTCTGTTAGCCCCTCTCAAAGTTGTTCTTACCAAACTGTATGAATAGTCAAACGGAAACCTAACCTAAGTATACAAGTGATGATATGCTAATATTTTCGAGCTTGCTTCGTTTGCTCTATAGTCAGTCTCATTTCTGCAAGTCTACAATCTCACAATAAGTACGATGTTCAAAAGTAAAACAAAACTACGAAGTGGGATAAAATAGGATAGGATGCTAACATTTTAATTATAGCCAGTAGCCTATAATGGTAGTGATTCCCTATAATTATATTCCTTGCTAAAGATAATGAAAGCAGTTGCTGAACGAAAATGATGACGTCTACTTGACAGATGACTAAAATAAATGTCAGTTGTCATTTGTCAATTGTAATTTGTCATGATGTCAGTGTTCAACAAGTAGTTTTGCGTAGTAGTTGTGTTATTGACCTTTTTGTACGTAATTACGTAGTTTTAAGGTATAAAAATGTACATTTACGAGTTGCCGTTTGATATAAACAAAGAATTATGTAGGCTTCTGGATATAGAAGACTATTGGAAGGAATTGGCAGGCAACTGGATGAAATATTCGGCTTTTGAAGTAAACGTAAGTAATATAATCATAATTATATCCATAATATCATTCTTATTGCAAAGTTTGGGTATTTCCTAGCCGCGAAACATCTTTTTATAATAGGCTTTCTTGGAATTCCCGATTATTTTTATGTTAAGTACGTCACGCGTTGATAACGAGTTGATGCAGGCGGATACTTATAGAGAAAACGTGGCCAAGATGATTATAATCCTCTAATTATTCTTTGGAAAGTCAGTAAATCCGGTTTTCGGCAATGTTTTTAGTACCATATTATGATTTCATCGCCAACAGAGTTACTACTACTTTACCTACTTTACCTCTATGCTGAAGCATGACACTAATTATTGAATTCATATTTTATTTGTATTATAATGTTACCTTATACACAATACCTTTTTTAGGACATGGAACAAACAGCACGCCGCATGGCTTTGTCCCCCACCAACCATTTGTTCACCAGATGGGGACAGCTAAACCATAGAGTAGAAGAACTTTTTATTTTGTTATACAAAATGAAGCACTTGCCAGCGCTCAAATGCCTTAAGCCTGTTGTTAACTCTGATTTCCATAAGTTATTAAGTAAAAGTATAAACTCTTGCAGTACAAAGGAAAGGAAAACTGCACTTGTATATGGTAGGTATCTTATAACTTGATTTCTTTTAAACACTATTATCATTGGTTGCTGAAATCTGACCCAAACAAAAATTTTAACAACATTTTTATAGTCTAACTCTGACCACAACGATAGGTTGTGGTGGAGCAAAATGAAAGGATAGCGGACTGTGTAACAAGAAGTATAATGAAAAATGGAAAAGAAATTAAATTACAATGATCAATATTATTACAATATGAAAATAAGAGAGTGGTAATAAAATGTTGAGTGGAGCGGTCTCAACAAACCCATAAAAAAGAAGACCAATCTTCTTCTTCATTGTTGAACCGGTTGAACTGTTGATGTACAAAAGGTTTTGCGAATAAAAATTATTGTGCATTAGGTAGATCTTAAAGCCAATGTTCAGTAGTGGGGATTGGTAGATGCAGTGAGTTGTGATTTATAGACACATAATATTGTAATAATAAATGTTAAAATCTTGTGGATAAGATTTCTTTCAATAAAGCATATATATTCATGTATGATAACAGAACTATTTACCAGAAAAGGTGAACTTTCATTGAATACATAATTGCAATCAGAAACACAACTACTATCAATTATTTTATAATTTCAGATAATTCTTGTAATAAGAAGAGCTCATTAAAGACTGATGGCAACTTCGGGTCTATTCCTTTGCCTGTCATGTTAATAGAAAAGGTATGTATGTGTTGTTTATGATCTCTCTCTCTGTTCTTGAAATCTCTCTTGCTAATCCCACATGGTGAAATATCATACTTTATCATATATTCATGTCCTTTTATTTAGACATTAAACAACTGAATACAATATTTTACACAAATTTTCCAAAAAGTTAATTTCAAGGTTAGTGTGACCGTACAACTTGATCAAGTCGCGCGTCATGTGACTCTTATCTCGTTGTAATAAGGTATGAATTGAAACGATTGATTGACCTGTGTTTGTTGAATGTAGCATCTGTGTCACTAACTTGTTTTTTGTAGACTGTTATTAAATATGAGAAAGATATATAAATGTAGATCTTCTACATTTACCTATTGTTGTTGATATCTAGTTATAGCTGGCATGGATGGGGGTAAGTTAGTCTTCTATTGCTACCACCAGATGACATCTGTTATACATTTAATTAGTTAATTTTTCGCATGCTTTTCCACATGAGTTAACAAAGTATTGAATGAAATTCAAAAATACTGTTTTTATGGTGCCGTAAAAAAAAACGGAAGCCTTATAAGTAGTTATAAGATAAGATCACTTCGTTGTCCGTCTGTCAAGACCCTTTTTTTTAGGAATGCGTGAAGTTATCAAGTTGAAATTAATATCAAATACTCAGGGCTGCAATCTGTTGAAGCAGTGAAAAAATCAGACTTCTAAGTCAACGTAATCAAAAGATACGGGCGTTTATGTTCCGTTTATGCCGCCTATTTTGACACTCGCAAGGGAATCAAAACCTATAGGGTACTTCCCGTTAAATATACATCGATTTTATTCAATTTCGAGCGGCCATTGTTGTTTACATCTTTGGCAAATTTGGCGCGACCGGACTTTATATACTCTATAAACTTACTCACGACGACATATCGACATTTCCAGTATAAGCTGACTTTTCAGTGTTCAAAAAGCCTATACAATGCGAGGTCAGCTAAAACTGGAAATGTATAAATATGGAGCTTGATGTGTTGTCATGTGTACAAGCCACAAGAATTCATTAGAAATTTCTCAGTATACGCCCAATGTTTGGGATCGTGCCGTTGGTGGCAATTAAATAGGGCTCTCCCTATTTTCGGCGAAATGTGGGTGTACTTCCGCCTAATCTATTGGGGAATACAGGCTTGATGTTGTTTATGTAAAGTACAAGCTGGAACGTAAACGAGAAAAAAAAAAAACGCAAAACAGGTAACTGCGTCCTGTTTAACGTCGAATGTATTCATTGATATATTTTTCCTTATACTTACATAGAAACGCTTACGCAGCGCTCGTGCGTCTTTAGCAACGATTGGGTGTGTGTCACATATTTATTATACGGAATTCTATAGGGATATAGGCTTCCCTTTGGAATGTATAGTTAACTAGCATTTAAATAGAGGGAATTGCTAATTATAGACACAGTAGTCTTCACCGTTAAACACAATCTATGCTAATAATAAAGCTGAAGAATTTGCTTGTTGGTTTGCGATAAAAAAAAAAATCTTCTTTTTACATTTGATACCCCAAGTCTTGAGAATTTAACATCACGCCAGGTCCCTTAGGAGCCGAGCAAAAATAAAAAAGTCAGAAAGAACTCTAAGCAAAAACGAAGTAAAAGTGGGCGGACGATGCGATGCGACGAAGTGGGTCGGGAGAACAAGCAATTTCACGCGGGCGAAGCTGCGGACAGAAGATATAGCTAGCTAACCTATACTGCCGTTTTAATTAAAAAGGGCACAACTAACATTTTTCATGAAAATGAGTAATACTCGTATACTTACAGGGTGAAATTGAAAACACGAGACAAATCGAAATGGGAGATTGTACTCATCATTATGAACAACTTTTACTATGGGACCAAACATGAAAACGCGAAAAAAAAATCAGCTGTTCCATACATTTATGTTCGCATAACAGCTCGTCAAAATGTAGGGAACAGCTGATTTTTTTTTCGCGATTTCAGGTTTGGCCCCCATAGTAAAAGTTGTTCATAATGATGAGTACAAGCTCCCATTTTGATTTGTGGCATATTTCAATTTCAACCTGTATATATCCGGAATCAGGAAAAAAAGGCCTATCCGGATATAGACTCAATTTCATGAAAAATGTTAGTTGTGCCCTTTTTAATTAAAACGGCAGTATAGCTTTCCTCTAGAATTGGGCTATCAAATGCAAAAAGATTTTTCCAAATCCGACTGGTAGTTCCAGAGATCAGCGCGTTCAAACAAACAAACTCTTCAGCTTTATTATTAGTATAGACTGAATGAACTTTTAGAGGTGACGTCACCAAAACTACTAAGGAAATTATACTGTTTCTAGAATATAATAAACTTATTTTAAAGACGTCATGGCACGTAATAGAAAGTAAGATTAAAATTGGTAGACCTCCAGTAGTAAAAAGAAAAATATACATATGAATAGTTTGCTTTTGAAACCACTCCATGACAGTAACAGACCGGCCGGTCTATTCTGTAAAAATCTCGCTGTGAAAACGTAGGTGAAGTGAGCTTGAATTGAGCTGTCATTCCACCTGAAGCTAGGGATTGACACTATTGACAGCTCACTTCACCTAAGTTCTCACGGTGAGATTTTTACCGAATCGCTCGGTAGCACGTTCCCAATAAAGTATTACTCATCGGTCATTTTGATCATGTTCAGTCATCGTACACTGGGAATCCCATTATAAGCAGTAACACACATAATGGGCACACATAAAATTGTCATTGATACAGTATTTACGCAACTGGGTTATCAAATCCTAACTTGTAATATTATAAAATGCGAAAGTAAGTTTGTATGTTACTTTTTCACTCCTAAAAAACTGAACCGATCATCCTGAAATTTTGCATATACGTTGTCAGGTGTACAGTAACGGACATAGGGTACCTTTCATCCTGAAAAAAGTGCTGTTCCCGAGGAAAACAACAATAACGTTATTATGATAATAGATGGCGACACGTGTCTTTCGAATCATGATGAAAAAGAAAACGAAGGTATTTCATGAGGCGCTACGAAGTTCTGCCGGGTCAGCTAGTTGTATATAAGTATGCTAGTATTACGATTTATGAATGACTAATCTGGTTTTGATTAGGTTTATATTCTGAAATTATTTATCTTAATTTTTTTCCTGTTCTCTTGTTTAAGGAAAACTATTCTTATAGCAAGTTTTGCATTGGCTTACCGCCAATCATACTGTTATTGGCTACAACGATTATCTACAGTGACTATTAGGCACAATGTTATGTATAAAGAGAAATTGGAGTCGTAAAGAGGTTTCTTCTCTCGTATCTGTACGAACTGGTCATATTAAATTCGCTAGCGAAACTGCTGACGTGACGATATCTAAACATGATTAAACGAAAAAAACATGATTTGATGATTTTTTTTTGGGGTCAACAACCGCAGATATTGCAGTTTGAGTATTGAAAATAATTTTTTTTTGTGTAAACTTCACATAAGTACTACGTGGTGGGTACCAATATCTAAAAACGATTAAACAAATCAGTTTTTTTAAACTGATTTTCTAAACTCATACTTGCAAGTAATTACACAAGCTGCGGCCGTAACCCCAAAAAATAAATCCTTAATTTTTCCGTAACCTATCATATCTGTTGAGTTTCTCTAGCTAATTTAAATTGACACTGTACATTTTTAATACCCTATATTGTGTCCCACTGCTGGGCAAAGGCCTCCCCTTTTTCTTCCCAAATCTCTGTTTTGTGCATTTTCTGGCCATGTTGGCCCCGCAAACATGATAGATCGTCACCCTACCTTCGCCGCGGTCTATCTCGAAACGATGGTACTTATATGAAAAAAAAAAAATCTTACGCCGTGGCAAAAGTAGGTAGTCATAGTAATTTATTGGTAAGGGATTCTTACAAGTTACATCTAAATACACTTCAAGTCAAAAACATTACTTTTACGTTGTGATCACCTTACTGGCTGGCTATCGCGGTGTCAACTGCCTAGGCACGCGCCACGGCTCTTTCTGTCTATAGTTAGCTGCAGACCTTGAGGATTAGAGCAGTGGTGGCCTAGTGGTAGTGGTACCGGCCCCAATTTACGAGTTGTAGATCGTGAGTTCGAACCCAGGCAGGCATTTTACTTTGTGAAATTAATTTCATCACCAGTCACCACTGCTCTCAAAACGGTGAAGGAAAACATCGTGAGGAAACGGGCATGTCCTAGAACCAAAAAATTCGAGGACATGTGACATCCGCCAACCTGCACTAGGCCCGCGTGGTGGATTATGGTCCACTCCCTCTCGCGGAGAGGAGGCCAGTGTCCCAGCAGTGGGAATAGTATTGGTTGATTATGCTTCAGGATAAAAGTCAGTGGTGATAAAAAATCCTAAATAATTGCTTTCTTTTCCAGGGTGGCGGGCTACCAGCGACTAGTAGGATTCAGAATGGTAACTCACCTTCGCCGAACTATGAAACGAGCACGGATATAAGTAAGGTGAGCCAACATTTCTCGTCACAGATTCAATGATATCATTGTTCTTCAATGAATTATTTTACATACAATTATTATG
Source organism: Hydraecia micacea (assembly GCA_914767645.1). Classification (NCBI taxonomy): domain Eukaryota; kingdom Metazoa; phylum Arthropoda; class Insecta; order Lepidoptera; family Noctuidae; genus Hydraecia; species Hydraecia micacea. The sequence continues at coordinate 8,344,711 of OU611798.1, forward strand.
ATTCACTAGTGACGAACTTCACTTACACACGACGATACATAAATCTATAATACTATTTACAGATTTATAAACGTCGCTCGTGCTGTGACTAAGACATGTTTCCGTCTCTTTCTTACACCTGTAGTTTGACAGTTGTGCGGCAGTGACAGAAATAACCTTTAGCCTAAGTACGCACTAAGTAACGTAAACGTTACTAGCGAAACTCCACAGACTTGATGGGGTATCAATATCTAACCAAGATAAAACAAAAAAAAAACGAGTGTGCTTATGACCACACGACTGAAGTGAAACTTCAATATTGCGTATTTGGCTGTGAGAGGAAGAGAGAAAGAAAATGTGCGCGCGCACTGCTGTCTCTTGCTTATATCCTCCACTCAACTCTCGTTCGCCTCGCCCGATCACACTTTTCGTAACGCTTACGTCACGCGTTCGCCAGCTTACTCCCCAAGTCAAGCGTGCGTAGTTTCACTTCAAAACATTAGATAAGGTGGATCCACACATTGCGAGGCATGCGCTCCGCACGGCGCACAACGCATGCCTCGCCAAGTGTGGACCTGTATATTCGTGGCGAGGCATGCGCTCCGCACGCGCGAGGGCGAGCCAACGTATGTCGGCAAATGCTTCAAGATCAAAGTGCCTCAGTGCGAGCATTACGTTAGGTGTGGACGTAGCCGCGCATGCACGTTCGAGGCGTGCGCCACGTAGAATATCAACGCACGCCTCGACTGCGAAAATGAAACTGCGTTTGCTCGGGCCAAACAGCGCGCAGCGCATGTTCGGGCCGATCCAACCCACACAGCAGCAGTCAAGATGGCGCCTTTGCATCGCGTGCGCGTATCCGCTGCTGCTTTTATAATTATTAATTCAATTATTGAAAAGAAAAGGAAAGAAAACGCCATACGTCTTCTTTTTTATTTTTATTAAAATAATGATTATGTTTAGGATCCCATAATAATCTATTACTTTCGTATAATAAAACTGCTTTTCTTAACATTTCTTTGTCGTTCATAATGCGCGCGTACATCCGCAGCGAGGCGGACACAACCATCCAAACGCAACGCACTGCTCGCAATGAGCCGGCCGCCACACGGCGCACAGCGAATAGCGCGTGTGCGGCGCACACGCGCTGTGCGTTGTGCGCCGTGCGGAGCGCATGCCTTGCCAAGTCTGCGCGCCTACTTGCCTCGAGCATTTGCTTCGCACGCGATGGCTCGACCCGAGCATATGTTGGTATAATTTGTCAACACGCACGCCTCAAGCCGAGGCATGCGTTGTGCGCCGTGCGGAGCGCATGCTCGCAATGTGTGGATCCACCTATAAAAAAATGGGGTAACGAACGCATGTAGCGAACATGTGTGCGTATGTGTGTACTTGAAGTATGTGTTTGGCCAGACTGGGGCGCGGGCGCGGGGCGGGTGCGGATGCAGGAACGCGCGCGGGCTGCCTGTCCGCACTGGAGCGCGGCTGTGTTCTGGTGTGTTGTCGTGTCCAGTGTTTGTCAAAATATAATATGGATGAAGAAGACTTATTTTTACTAGAAAAAAGCTTGAACTAGTTTTTAAACCCCGGTCCACGCGTGGGCTGCCGGCGCCCGCGTCGTGCACCCACTGCGGCCACTTGTATGTACGAGCTATGGCGTGAGTTGCCCGCGCGCTCCCCGCGCCGCTCACCGCGCCCGCGTGCCCACTATGGACACTCAAAGGAAGACCATAATTATGTTGGAGTTCGCCGCGCCGCGCCCGCCCCGTCCCGCGCTGCCGGTCTGGCCAAACACTAAGAGTTTAGAACATATTTCTTTTTTGTTTTATCATGTTTTGATATTGAAACCCATCATGTCTGTGGAGTTTCGCCGGCTAATTTAATATGAAATAGTACGGAAAGCCTTTCCATTGCTAGGTCAGCGTAGGTATACTGAATATGTATAGCTCGATGAGACGTAGTGTATGGAAAAAAAGTAGCACTCCGGGAGTGCCGACAGAATTGAAAACTTGAACAATGACGTGTGTATTTTTTGTTTTGAATCGTCATATAAACAAAACACAAACATAATACTTTGCCATCGCTCACTGACATATCGGAAATACATTAAAACCGAGTACATCCCGAGGACAGCCGAACACATCCGAAGCGGTGTTGGTTACGGTAACAGTGGCGCGAAATCAATGGTTTTTCCCATCTCAAAAAATGCCCAACGCGCTTAAAGAAGTTTTCATTAAAAAAAATGGTCAGGTATAACCCATAGTATGTAATTATCTGTTTTTTTAAAGTCTATCTTCAAAACTTGGGTTAATGAAGATTTCGTGTATGATGGATGGATAAGTTAGACACATGAATCAGTTATACTTCCATACTAATATTATAAATGCGAAAGTAAGATCATTTCCAACCTCCACGCGGCGAAACCGCTGGCAAAATCTAGTTAGATATACGAGGAAAATCGTTCGTTCGTAACGTTTACGCATGCGTGGGTTATCAATTCGGAAGTTGGTATAATGTACATATAACATAATTATAATACTGCAAAATGAGTTAATCAGCTGGCAGTACATACTTGAACACAATGTTAGATATAATTTACATTCTATCTAACTATCTACTTTAGGGTTAAGTATTCTAAGTTGGTTTTGGAGTAATAAGTTTCCTGTTTTTTTAATCTATGGAATATGAATTTAGTCATGTATGACATAGAGTTTGTTGTTCCTACACTTGATAATATCTCAAATTCGCAATTCAAATATAGTTCGATAAATAATTAGTCTCATCTCATACAATTAAAACGTATAGCAGCATAACCTTTTCATTCCGTGTCTGTACATTAATTTTCTGTTTTCTCAAATCCCCAGTCGTCGTCAACTCAAGGAGAGAAAGGGCACGAAGATGATGAGATTATGAGAAACGTGTCGGCTATTCCAAGAATGAGTTATGAGGAACTAAGAGAGGCAACCGGCAACTGGGCTGACAGCAATCTGTTAGGTCGAGGGGGATTCGGACAAGTGTTCAAAGGTATAGTCTATTTTTTTTTCATCCAGTGAGAGTTAGTGGGAGTTGGTGAAAGACGATGAGATGTGGTGAGAGAGCCATAAATATTTTGAGCTATTGTTTCGTAACTGAAAGATCTAGCTAGGGAATATGAAAAGGTAGCCAACTCAGCTCTGATTTTTTTACTACCTATACACCGTGTTCTTCACGTTATCCATAAACTTTGCCAAACGCTTCTATAGCTTTTACAAATTAAATCTAACAAAGGAAGTAGTACTTAAAAAGGCTTCGTTACAAAGATATTTGTAATTTCATTTAATGAAATTTAATTGAGCTATGCAGTAAGAAAGGGTCTTAACTTAGTTTTGACAACTTTCAGCCCGCCAAATCATATGAATGAAAATTACGTCGTTGCCAATTCGGATAAAGGGGCATGCATATCGGGTGATTTACGTCAAGGTATTTAGTTTGTATGAAAATTAACAAAAACTAAAAAATAAGAATTCATTAATATGTCCATAATGAAAAATACTTATTTCCATGGTCTGAACATCTGGTCGAAGTTTATGTATATCGTCCGGAACACGGTGTATACAGAGGGTACCTATATAGAGGGAGGGGAAAAAAAATCAGCTGTTCCCTACATTTATGTTCGCATACCAACCCGCACTGGGCCCGCGCGGTGGATTACGGCCCACTCCCTCTCACAAGAGGAGGCCTGTGTCCCAGCAGTGGGAACATTATAAGCTGATTATGTATGTATGTTATGTATGTTCGCATAACTCGTCAAAATGTAGGGAACAGCTGATTTTTTTTTCGCGATTTCTCGTTTGGTCCCATAGTAAAAGTTGTTCATAATGATGAGTACAATGACCCCTTAAGAGGAAAACGGTGATTCAAATTTCAGCCTGTATATTAATATTCTACAGGTGAATGGAAACTCCTGCCGGTCGCTGTGAAGCGTCTCAGAGACAACAACGACAGGAACAAAGAACTTATCAGAGAGATGTGTTTAAATCAGTACCGACATGACAACATACTACCGCTTTATGGTTACTCTTTAGGAGGTAATATTAATAAATAATAATAAATTGATTTATTTCAGGTAAATAACACCCATTGCCACATGACATAAATAAACACACAAACACATAAATTAATAGAAAACATAATAATATAAATAAAATAAAATCAAACAAACTAGAGCAAATCAAATCAAATAAAATGAAATCAAATTAAATATAAACTTAAATTAAATCAAAATAAATTAATAATAATAATTAATTTAAAATACGTATTTACCGTTATTTAATTTGCACCTTAGGATAACTACGTCATGATATAATATGGTGAATTGCTTTATCACTTTTGACAACAACACCCGGTAGGTACCTCAATTAAAATTTCACTAAGGTTGAAACTTTTATTCGATTCATTGGTTAAAAGTGGGTACATTCTATTTTACACCTTCTTAAGCCGGTTACAGACCAAGAGCCAAGCTAAGTTAGTTCACTATACTGTGTTCATAGTTTTTAGTCTGCACACAAGTATGAAAAATCAGAGGTAATTATTACGCGTAATAAACAACCACACACAAACTTGGTCTACAACCAGCTTTAATCTCTTATCGGCGTGCACGGTGGAGGTCAGTCGTGTAGGCTGGGGGTCTATCTGACCACACGCCGACCGCGGCCGACGACTTGTAGCCCTCCGTCACCGACGATAGCCGAATGCTGTGTTCGTAAATACACGGGCGCGGTCTCGCTCGCACGCCACCCGCAACCGCCAGGTGCGACGTCGGCAATTAACGTTTTGGCAACCGGGGCGGCGCGTATCAGTCATCCATCATGACGTCACAGCACGCTGCCGGTAGCGTGTGACGTGTTAGAGACCGTTACTTTGGAAGTACTGGTTTACACCGGCGCGTCGTGACGTCACGACGCATTGATTTGGTCGTATCTTTAAAAATAAACCCGTATCGAACTAACTTACGATTCGTAAATAATAATATATATACTTAGATTCGTTAATGTAAAAAGCTGGAGGAATATTGGGGTGACTAGACTGTGGTTAAGTTTGAGTTTGATTTCAAAGTACTATTTTGTTTTCTCTAGGCCCCGAAGCATGTCTAGTTTATCAACTGATGGCCGGAGGGTCCTTAGAACAGCGGCTACGAGGGAAGACTAATCACCCGCCGCTGTCGTGGTCGCAGCGATATAACATAGTGCATGGAATTGCTAGGTAAGTTTTTATTTATTATTATTGTATGGCAAACAAGTGGACGGCCCACGTGTTGTTAAGTGGTCACCGCGCTGTGAATGTGTTTCTGGTTTGGTTATAACTTGGTTGTTTAAAAAAAATTAAAATCCATTGTCTCGCGTGGATCCACGTTCGAACGGCTACTAATTTCGGAAATGGAATTCCAGATCAAAAATGTAAACAAAGATTTATGTCATTGCCAAAGTGACGTTTCAGGGTTAGTCAACATTTCCCTAGTCATTATAGTTATTTAATGTTATTAAATTTCGTGCTTTTGAAATCACGCTGAAGCGGCGTCTTAAAATTAAACATTTTATAGCATAAGGTCTTGTCGTAAACTAATGAAAATAAAAGATCAATCACCTAAAGACCAATATTGATCTTCAGACACAAACATAGCAATGCGTTGTCACTTTTTAGGTAGTGACAGAATATCCTTTTTGGTCGACGGTCCTCGCTGAGCATCCATAGTAGGTATGTCTATATTATTACGTGTAAACACGATTTTACGCAACAAATTAATAAACAAAAACGTAAAACACAACAACTTAAACTTAACGACAAATAAAAACTCACGAGGAACACATTCAATCACGACAAACTTCAGAAACCGAATGACTCCGAATGACCAAAACAAAATGGCGACGTACGCCCATTTGAATCGATTATTAGGATAACGCAATATTATTTAAGTACTTACGCTTTTTTTTACGATTCTCGTTTAGAAGAAAAACCATTTTGTAAATAGAAAAAAATAAATTATAGTCCAAATGTTTAGAGCTTCTGCCTTATTGCCGGTATCATAAAAATAATTTGCACAATATTTAACCGACTTCAAAAAAGGAGGTTCTGTATTCGACCCATACGTACCTATGTATGTTTGTATGTCCGCGATTTTCTCAAAAACTAATAAACCAATTTTGATAATTCTTTCACTAATGTGATCTATATACTTTCAGGAAGGTTTTAGTATATAAGGTGCTATAAATATATCTTTACTATTGTAATCTATATACAAAATACTGTCTCCCATTGAAGCCGTGGCTTAGACATGTTCCTGTGTCTATCTTGAAATTGTAGTTTGACAGTTGTGCGATAGTGACAGGAATAACGCTTATCTAAGGTACGTGCAAATAACGTTTATAGATCTCGGCCTTAATCTATTGCCAACCGCTTTCCAGAGGTCTCCAATTCCTCCACACAATGGAGGGCACGCCCCTCATCCACGGCGACATAAAGCCAGCCAACATTCTACTGGACACGTGTCTCATGCCCAAGATCGGAGACTTTGGACTGGCTCGCAAAGGACCCTACGGTGACGACCGGACACATGTCAAGGTTTCAAAGTAAGTAGCCATGATATTTATTTATTTAAAACAGTCAGATCTTTTATATAGTCGTCACTTTTCAAATTGTTTCAAGTCAGGACACGTAATACCTTTTGAAGCTACGGAACTGAGCAGACTATTGCATAGAAAACTATTTTTAATTAATTGATAACAAAGATAAAAATAACATACACCTTTGACTATAGCCCGAGCGGAACTAGTTGGCCGCTGAGGTCAGGGGAGAGGCGGCGGTTCGCAACGCACGTACTGAGTAATTCGCCCCCGCCCCTTCGTCCCACCGCTCACATACCTAAGGCGCGGCCAACTAGTTCCGCGCGGACTATAATGTAGAGTTGATATCAAGCTTTCTAGCTTGATATATTCTCCTGCCCATATGCTAATTTATTTGGGGTTTGCGCAACATGGCTTTTTCTTCCATACCGGCCTGGCTATTTATGAAATACTAGCAGAATCTGCCCGCCACTTCGTCCGCGTGAAAGTTCTTGTAGAATGTAAACGGTCAAACTGGTCGGTGTTGGAGGTCTACATTAAAAACGTAAACAAAGTTTAATGTAGACCTCGTTTAAACCTTAGTTTTTGTAATAAGAACTTAACTGTGATGAAAATAAATTTCTTTAGACAAAACTTACAACAACACCAAGTTAACAATTTTGTATTAACAATTTTACCACGGCCGGAATAAGGTTCAAAATAAGTTTAAACTGGGACTTAAGTAAAAACTCGTATCTCATTATACTTTTTCAAAATTCGCACTCCGGATTCACAAGATTGTGGCCCACTGACCGTGTCCCATTGTATTGCTACTTTTTGGTGAATAAACGTTATTGTTATTAATTTCAAAATCTGTCTGTACACAGGGTGTTCGGCACAAAACCGTACTTACCAGACGAGTACCTACGGGCACGCTCGCTGTCTCCAGCTGTTGATGTGTTCAGCTACGGCGTGGTCATGGTTGAGGTGGCAACAGCGTTGCCGGCTAGCGACAAGTCCAGGCCAGAACAACTGCTCAGCATGTATATACATCAGTTGTTTAATCAGGGAATTGATATGGGTGAGTTGACTTACTAAATATGTGTTTCATACGAATATCAACTTTATATGTATATACGAATAATGTTCATATTCCTTTAAGCGAATGTGATTTTGCTGTGATTGTCTCTCACGAATATAAAAATTAACAGGAACAAGGACACAAGGTTATTTACAAGAATAAGGTTCATATTAGTATGGTACTAATTCAAATTCAAAATATTTTATTGTGGGCATATGTTAGTGACAGGTCTTAACAATAAATTAATGTTCCAATATGTCCTGCCTAATAGGCATACAATAATTACATAGTGGCATTACATTTAAAATCATTTTCAAATTTAGTTATTCTAAATGTCAAAATATCAATGTACAGTCAAATTTATACATGGTCAACAATTCAATCAATAATTCAAGAAATCTTGGATCGTGTAGTATGTTTTATCAATTAAAAAGTAACGAAGTTTATTTTTAAATACTGGAAGTTCCTTAGTGCTCAGAATGTCAATAGGTATTTTGTTGTATATTTTTGATGCCATGCCAAAGAAGCTTTTGTTAAATAGAGCCGTTTTATGTGGTACGTTAGAAATTTTTAACAAATATCTTCTCGATTTGAGTTTATCGAATAGATTTTCATTTGTCTTTATAAATACGGCTACTTCATAAATGCAAATTGCAGGAAAGGTCAATATTTTAAATTCTTTGAAATATGGTTCACATGAATCAGGAACACGGATACCAGCAATCGCACGTATGCACCTTTTTTGTGCTTTAAATACTAAATCCCTATTAGTGGCATTGCCCCAGTATATGATTTTCTACTTTTTATGATTGATTTTTTACTAGTTTATTTGATTTTGTTGAGGCTTCACACATCCGTCATTACGAATTCATAATAATTAAAAATTCGTCAATGACGATTAGACATTCACTTTTAAAATGAACTGTGATTTGAAATGATTCGTAAAAACGATTCGTCACCTTTCATTGGTGATTCCTCATAAAAAGTGATGGTTGCACGGAATCATAGGTTTTGGACGCTCGATATTGTTTTGTTTCTCATTCATTAATACTATTCTCAATATTACTATAATTCCACTCGCCAGTACTAAGACTTAAAGGTTATTCTAAAGCAACATTAATGTGTTACAGCAACATTGGAAGACCCAGTACTGCGCGGCACAGTCCACTCGAACCCAGCAATGTGTAATGCATTCGTCACCATAGGCCTGCATTGTACCAAGTTTTTGAGGCACCAGCGGCCCACGATGTTGGACGTGTACAAAAAGCTTAATGATATGAACGTATCTGCCATTAACTTTACTTGACGGCGTTAATATACGGCCGGAACGTTCGGGCCCGTTGAGTACCTATTACGTTCAGTCAAATAAAAAAATGCCTTTGACAGCTGTCAGCTGTCAAGTTTTGTAAGGTACTTCCAATCCAACGCGTTCAACTTGCGTCCGCGATGGCGTGAAAAATATGCGTTTATTGTATTTCGTTGTGATTCGCCGGTATGAACCAGTACATAAAGTTCATGATAAACAACTGAGCGGCAACGCGGATGCATTTTGAACTCTCTTTTATATACAAGTTACTGTGACTACTTAAAAAAAAACGTAAATTGTCAAAAGGTACGGTATTTCGGGCAATAAATATAATATTTAGACAAATATTTTTTAAACCTTTCTTGGATGGCGTGGCATTTATAAAAATATGATTATGTAATAAATTGTTGAGCTCTTTTTAAGGTACCTAACTACTTATAGAATATTATTAAAAAATAACTTATTATATTTTTACATTTATATTCAATTGTGTAGTTTTAAGACTTAATCCACTAGTTGTTAAAATATCGAATGAAGATGACTGAAATATCGTTAAGTGCACATATTTGATACTATTGATTGAAGATTTAAATTACTTTAAAGTAAAGATTTCTTTTTGTTTAGCTATATTAGAAAATAGCAATAGCTTTCAAATAAAAAAGTCGAATCCGCACATATTATTTATAATACAATGTTCAAACTACAATGAAATCTTCAGTTTAGCATTACAATCAATCGAACACATGATTTAATCATCATCTGCCTAGCCTTTTCCCAACTAAGTTAGGGTCGGCTTCCAGTCTAACCGGATGTATAATATTTTCTATAAATAAAACCTATTTTTATAATTAAAAGTCCTTTTATTACTTAATTACACTAAAACACAATATCTTCAAACTTTGGTTCGTCGGCAGGGTCTAAAGTCCTGTTGGCTATCAGGTTTCTGTACCATAGAGCCGATAATCTGGCTTTTCTGGCTCTCCTATCATCTTCGTAGTCGACTTCGAAAAGACCGAACTTGATACTGAAATCAATTTTTCAGTATGAGTAGATGGTCCTTTCACTTACACAGTTATTTTACAACATAGTGATCTTTATTCTCGTTGCGTTAAGGTTGGTGTTTGGTTGCTGTCAGAGGTAAAATAGCTGAAAGGGCTCTAAACTTGTAAATTAGTCTAATACCCGGTTCTGAATGTCTAATTATGAAATAAATAGCTGACAGATTGTCGAATTTATGTTAACTGCTATGATTGACTGACTGAAATAACAAATGCCAATCAAATCACGTGACACGCGTTTGTCAATCTGACAGTTAAATTTCATGTTGGTTGATTGGGTTCTTAAAACGGGGCTTTATGCAATCGTCCTTTGTGGGTAAATTATATTGTATTCAACTCTTACTTACCTATATTAAACCTGCATCGAAACTATACTTTAATGTGTAGGAATTAAATATACTTTTAATATACTTTTCCGATATCGCACAAATTGGAAACTAAATTGTGAATGAAGTTTTCTACAAAATACTACAGAGTAACTATTACCTCAATCCATACATCCACTCAAAGTTATCCATAAGACTCCACGCGGTGTAACTAGAGACGTGACAGCCGTCCACTTGAATGGCATCCAATATGGCGTCCATGTACGCTTTGTAGTAATCAACTCTTTCAGGGTCATCGAGCCCACCAAATGTGCTGTATCCATTCTCAAAGATCCACCTCAGACCTCAAAGACCTCAGGATTGTTGTAGCTATCTTTCACCCAGTTTAGAGCTTTTCTGATGCCGGACGGTATTTTCTGAAAGTTTTTAGGTAGGTAGTGTTAAAAATCTATACTTACTAAAAATGTTACAAATCTGAGTTTTGAAAGTCGTCAGATTTAGGGAAAGCCCACAATTTCTTCATTAGGTTTGCCTATTTAAGTCATTGTGGGTTAGGCCACACCCGATCATGCCAAAATCAACGCCTCTGAAGATCACTTTATTTTTGGCCTTTTTTTGAAATCTGAAAGTGGACTTCTGACCACGGGGCTCCTATCAGAAACTTTTTAAATATATTTTCGGTGTTCTCTCCTCATGCCAAACCTACTCAGCTATCAACTTTTCGCCCTGAATAAAAACCCTTTGGGCTCCCCTACCATTATATTGCAGGTTACGCACAATCATCATTTTATCAGTGTCATTGACTGAACATTTTGCCCCAGCTTGGACTCGAAAACGCAAAACCTTAATTAGGTAGAGTTTGGCCAGCGAGTCGCGGCACATAGAAATCGCGGCTTTAAAAAATCTTCAGCTGGCAACATGGAATATAGTCTGAAATGTTATCTTATCTTACATTCCTACTCTTATCAACAAACGAATTAACATAAAACCATAAAACACAAAAAAAAACAAATTGTTTGTTTTTAGATTATATTTTATTTTCATATTGATAGTTTATATTTTTAGGGTTTCGTACCAAAATGATAAAAAGGAACCCTTATGGTGCGACTCAATCTGTCTGTCTGTCACAGCTGGATGTCTCAAGAACTACTAATGCTATCAACTTGAAATTTGGAATAGGTAGTTTTAGATTACACATTTGACATATTTTTGACATTTTTTTTTGCAGCAGGAACTGAAAGGTGGTCTGAAAAATTCGAAGTGGGGCTACTAGGGCTTGTGGGGTATAATATGAAAGAGCGCAGTTTGCACATTCTACAACATTTTGCTTTTTTTTAGGCCGCATAGTTTTCGACTTTGATGAAAAAAAATACCGAAATTTTCACAGCGCGCAGAGTTAAAATTCTCTGACGAATATAGGCCTCGTCGATGAACATTTAAAACATATTATGATGGTACGGAACCCTCGATGCGCGAGTCCAACCCGCTCTTGACCGGTTTTTTTTAATATCGCGCTTGCCTATTGCCACAACTCGCTGGCCAAACTACAATACGATATGTTTGTTTCAATAAATAAGACAAGAGATAAGTAAGTATGTACAGACGCCAGCAAATCTACTACTACAATCTTTCAAATTTGATTAATAGATTTTTAACTTTATCGCTACAGCATAAGATTCAAAGTTGATTGTGAAAATTTGACAGTTTCGGGTAGCTTGATGTGCTGGCGTCTGTACGTGCTGACTAGCAAACTAAACTCGAGATTGGTAAACGTTACTACGCACGTGCTTTGGATTAGATATTATGACCTCGTGTTCATCTTGTCCTTGTATTTTGGCAGCCCCCGACTCAAACACTAAAAAAATTATATATTATATTAGCCCTTGTTTAATATAAGTTGTAGGAAATATGTTGATCCAAGCGTCCTCGCGTCGGGGGACGGCTAATGAAAATTGGAAGTTAATAGCAGCTATCTTTTTTACAATAGCTTACATTTATTATTGTTGGGTATTTAAGCCTCGTCTGTTTGTCGTTTTGATTAGCCGTCCCCCGACGTGAGCACGCTTGAATCAAAATATTTCCTACAACTTATCCAGGGTTATTGGAAAAACACCAACAACCTCTTAAGAGGTTATTGTACTCATCATTATGAACAACTTTTACTATGAGAACAAACCTGAAATCGCGAAAAAAAATCAGCTGTTCCCTACATTTCGACGAGTTATACGAACATAAATGTAGGGAAAAGCTGATTTTTTTTTCGCGTTTTTAGAGGTTGGTCCCATAGTAAAAGTTGTTCATAATGATGAGTATGACCTCTTAAGAGGTTGTTGGTGTTTTTCCAATAATCCTATAGGTATATTAAAAAGGGGCCAATATATATTATTTTTTTTAGTTCTTAGAGGTTTTTGTTTGAGTTTTGTTTGAGTTTTGAGAGACATTTTTTTGAATCATAGCTAAGAACACTGGATCAAGTCACTTTTCAAACAAAAAAAAATCATAATCAGTTCAGCCGTTTGGGAGCTATGATGGCGCAGACAGAGACACAAATACACAGACACACAGATACGCACGTTGAACTTGTAACACCCCTTTGTTTTTGACGGAGGTTAACAAAAAGATAGAAGGAATAAAAAACATTTACTTTCACCAGTGAAAATACCGTTTATTAATCGCGGCCTCAGAAAACTTACAGTAGTATGAGGAGCAGGCGCCAAGCTATAGTCCCCGTAGTCACTCACAGCACCAATGTCGTCATCATACGAAGGCACCGTGAACATACCCGTTGTGTAAGTCTCTGCCGTGTAAAACTTGGTAGAATAGTGGTTGAAGCCGAAGAAGTCACTCGTACCTAAAAAAGGATCATAATCATAATCAGCCTATATTGTTCCCGCTGCAGGGACACAGGCCTCCTCTCAGTGAGAGGAAGTGGGCCGTAATCCACCACGCGGGCCCAGTGCGGGTTGGCAGATGTCAAATGTCTTCGAATTTTTGGTTCTAGAACATGCCGGTTTCCTCACGATGTTTTCCTTCACCGTTTTGAGAGTAGTGGTGATGAAATAATTTACACAAAGTAATGCGCCTGTCTGGATTCGAACCTACGACCTAAAACACGTAAGTCGCGGCCGTTACCACTTGGCCACCACTGCTCCAAAAAAGGATACCTACTTAGCTTACACTTGAATTTACGACTGCATTTGACCTGCTGTAACAAAGTAACAACATCGAAACTGCCAACCGCATTAGGACTGCGCAGTCGATTAGCAGTTTTGATGCTGTTAACTCTACTGCAATATTAACTGTAGTATCCAGGCTACAATTTTGCAGCTGGCATGCAGTTCAATATTGATCTAACTGTTTATAAACAATTATAGGTAGTTTTAAACGGCTGAATTCATAAAAAAAATACCTTTTATGAACTCTATTTCATTCGGTGTCAACTCTGGCAGCCTACTTCTAGCAAAACCTTGTTCGGCACTCTTTTCTGCGACTCGTTTGACTACCCTCTCAGGGAATCCACCAGTGGACGAGAATATCGGGTGACTGTAGAAACCTACTTCGAAGTCCAACGCCACGTTGCCAGCTTCTATGTCCGCGGGAGAATCACTGGCACCTTCCCGGAAATCCGTCGCTATCGTTATACCACAGGTGCCTGAAAACCATATTTGTTACTCTACAGGAATCATTATACCTTCTTATTATCTTGTTCAGATAGGAAAGAAACACTTGCCATTTTGCGTTTGTCTGTATTCTTTATCGTACAGATGCCAGACCCTCGCATGTGCCAATAGCACGTTCTTCACAGCCATGTAGTCACCGATCCCAGGTGAAATTATATAGGGTGCACACATTGCCATTCCATAACCATAAATTGCAAACTGTTTTGGTTCGTTTATGGTTATCCAAACCTTAACTCGATCACCCAACGCGTCGAACAACACCCGCGCATATCCCAACTAGCACAAACTGTTGCTTAAGAGCTTTGGAGCTAATCCGATTATTCCCAAAGGCGCCAAGCTCAAGCGCCAGAGCGTGCACTGCAGACCTACTGCAGCCGATTTGGAGCCAAAGGGGCACAACTTTTTGCAATCTATAGTTCCATTAGAACTTCATAATAGTGGCATAAAAGCACTACAGGAGCTGCAACTAATAATTAACACCACACTAAAGCTCTTGTGGCACTTATTGAATGAATGACAGGTTTAACTGAACGAATAAAGGATCACTGATCATTCACCTTGTCTCTCATTTATTAAATACATCTGTTGTTCCTGAGACAGACATTACTGAATACAAATAAATAATAAGTGAAGTGAAGGTAAGTGTTTTTGAGCTATATTTTGTATTATATGCAAGTGGCTACAAACGCAGATCAGTTTATCGTGCATATAGTTGATATTATTGGAGTATTTTTAACGCGCCTCAATAATTACCTCGGTATATCGTAAAATATGTAAAATATTATTATATAAATATTATTATATCACATACCTACACGATATTAAAATTACATACTTGACTACATTTGTATTTAGTAAGTTGCTGGTTCTATATTTAGTTATATTTGACTACAAATTGCGATAAAAACCTATAAATTTCTCAAGATGATAAATAATTATCTTGTAAACATGTCGTCTATGAGAAGCAGCTTTAACTTGCAACTTCAACCTTAATACTTCCTCTCTGCGCGTCAAAGCGCTAAGTTTCACTCTTCTGAAGGTCCAAGTAATACCTGTACCACTAATGCAGTTCAAGTCTTTACAATCACTTTTATTTCGTACTTACTGCAGATATCGAACTACACTAATGGTTATTTCTTTAGAGATCCGTAGAACTCGTTGAAAACCCTAAAATACGATTACCATTTGTAGCTGCTTCTATATTTTTCGCTCTTTCAATTGTTTAACACTTACTATGTCTTACCATGTTTTCAGAATGCCTTTCAAAATAATCGAAACTTATAATGAACAACAAAATAAACAAGAACTTTGCATCTGTCCATCTAAGTGGGAAAAACATGGAGTGTTACACTGGCCGAAAAAAAAAAGTAAAAAATTATGCAAAATAGAAGATTCAACTCCACAACCAAACTGGACTAAAATAAACTGCATTGTTAAAAGGAACAATATTATGTCGTACGAAATTGCTGACATGCAGTTGACAGAAATGTTAGATTGTTCGACAACAGAACAAGAAGCCACAGAACTCTCACCAGCGCTCTCGCCACACCTTATCGAACCAACCAACCAACTTGAAAATTTCAACATTATAGCCCAACAGGTACAAACTTGAAATAAATTTAAAATTCTTTAAGCCAATAATCTCGATAAAAACATTACCTGCCCTCCTTTTTACGCAGTTGGGTATTATTTGTATTAATTTTAGACAACTGATTCAGCTTTATTAGCTCTTTATGCCTTATCTTAATTATTTTACACATGTGCCCGAGACAAAAACAAACGCCGCGCTTGTAATTGAGAGTTTGTTTACTAAGTCACAGATCACGTTACGATTTTTAAAACTACAACAAAACTGTATTTTAGTCAGTATCTGTACACATTTTGCTCTTTTCACACGTCTCTTGTTAAGTCATTGTTACACATGTTCTCTGTGTTATTATATTAAAATAGCAATTTTATTGCAAATAGCAATGGTACGTTTTATGTCATTTTTTAAGTTAAGGCTTACTTTTTTTTCTTTTTTCTTTTTACTACAGTGAAAATGTTTTCCTTATTTTTAGGCCTTAAATCGTGGTGCTGCTACAGTGTCTAATCTGCCAGAACAAATCCAGATTCAGGAACCCTTATATGCTGTTGCTGTAAATGAACCTACATCTGTAGTTACTGTTAACAATGAAACTTCTTCTGTTCCCGTAGTAGCTATTGACCCTTCAGATATGGAGCAAATTACAAGCAACCAAGTTGAGATCTATAAAAATCAGGAAGCAATTTTGAACGATTTGATATTACTAAAAGATAATTATAAAAATGTATTGGAAAACCAGCAAAGCATATTGATGGCCATTGCTCATATTTCGGTGAAATTGGATACTTTTATAACTGGAAAATATGAACCACAAGTTACTAAATTAAATGATGCTATGAAAAAAACACATGATAATAACCGATTTTGTTTAAAACCTATACGAAATATCGAAGAACTATCCAATTTAGAGGCAATATTAAACGACGGCAAGATGAAAGAGGACTATAAAATTAAATATAGTATCGTGTGCCAACCAGGAAAAGCTGAAAACTGCGCATATCAACTAGTTGATGTGTTTTTTACCAGAGAATTTCTAACCAAATGCTCTTGGTCTGGTAGCGCAAGAGGTGAAGGCACAAAAGTATGTTTAAAACAGTATAAAAATGTTTTACAACTATTTTTTGAACTGATTTACGAATGTGACCATACATACACTATTGCTGGCAATGAGAAGTTTTTTAAATCTGTTCTAAAAAACGCAACAAAGCGTAAAAACTCTAAATTACAAAGATCTTCGACTTGCAGAAATAGTCACAAAAGACAGAAACTGAGTGAAAATCCTGTAAATAATAATGAATCGTCAGAAGAAGGATCTTCCAACGAGGCCCAAAATCTTGTAAATGAAGCCAATAAAGAAAACCGAGAGAATATTCCTCAAGAAGAAAAAACTTCCCAAGAAGAAAATGCGCAAATTTTGGACAGTGTTGTAATTGAAGATAATGTATCTCAGGACAACCATGTCCTAGAGCTTCCAGAACAAAAAATCGTTTCCGGACAAGAAAATTACTTAAAAGACACAGTTTAATAATCACCAAGGGTTTGTATTTTAATTTATACTATTAAGTTTTAAGTAAGTACAAAGGTTTATATATACATAGGTACATACATATACACAGAGAGTTATCGTCTGTACCTATAACTTTCTTTTGTTAATTATTCTTTCAAAGATTTTTTTTTAATTTTGTTTACATTTGTATGGTTATTGAGATTTGTGAGTGATATCATTCCTTTTAAGAGACTTCTATTACTTTTGATATTTTTTAGTTGTTTAAGACAAGTGTACTTAATAACTCGACTCGACACAGACACCCACACACACACCCCCTCACACACCACACACGCATACACCCACTCCCAAACACCACAAACACGACGCAATTAACCACTACAACAAACAACAACAAAACAAAATCAACAACACACAACAAACACAACAAAAAACATAACAAACACACAAAACAACAAATACACAACACAAATAACAACAATGCACAATTTGGACGCATACAAACAAACACAAACAATGCTTTTACCCAAACACGTTTTACAAATGACACAATGTTTTCAAGCTGCGATTTTGATAAATGTTGTGTGTGTATGTGCTAGTGTTGCGCTAAATATTGACAATCTTGAGACGGGCTTATCGATATTTTGTATGTAACGAAAGTAAACATTTTTTTACAATATCAAAATTCATTTATTGTAACTTATCAGCTGGTTAAAATAAATATGTAGGACGAAAGGATAGGAAGTCAAGTTATAGCATTAGGAGTACTAGTAAAACCATAACTAGTAAGCATTGTTTTGGCGTTCTACCAACTAGCACCAACGATTCGGGTCTCTTATGACTGTTTATTTATTCGTAACTACATAGTTTTAGGTAACTTAGAATGTTAAATTTAGAAAGTATAATTTACTGTAGAATAATTTAATGAGACTTCATGCAGACTTACACACTGATTGTATTGAGGTGGTACAGCTAATAAGACTGAAATTTATTGCCATACGTAGATTTATTTATATTGCTACTTTAGACTTATCCTAGTTTGACAGGCCTGTTGGCGTAGTTGGTAGTGCGTCTGTGTGTGTGAAATGTCCCGAATATTTATTTTTATTATTAATAAACGTGTTGACTATGTCTATTATGTAAGTAAGGGCCAATTTGCCAATGAAACATGTTGTTTTTGATTCAAATATTTGGTCTATTTCGATTCACCATGTCAGACTCATGAAGAGAATGAGACAAAAGACACAATGTTGTGCAAATATTGTTTATACTGTTGTTATTTTAGAATTTACCTAGTTTAATTATTTTAATAATGTCAATTATGGGCCAATTTGCCAATAAAACAAGTTGATTTTATCTCAAATATTTTTTTATTTCGATTCACCAATACAATTATACAAGAGGCGCTTCGATTGTACTCGTTATAATGTGTGTAGTAAAGGAACAAAATATAAATCCGATTCATATCGAGTGACCACAAGTTTACATTTAACATCACACGGCGAACACACGTATTCTGAACTTAAAACTGATGTATAGTTGCTTTTGAAAATATTTAGATAAGAGGAGAAGATTGGAAGGTCAAAAGCGTTTACTAAATTATCAAATTTCTTACAATAAATATGTATTTGCTTTTCATCAACTTTGATACATATCACCTCCATCACTTCTTTTTTAATAGTTAAAAAATATTTATCTGCCCTTTGATTAGATAAAATAAAATCATTGAAATGTAAAACTAAATTCTTTGTGCTTTTTTTTACATACGGGTAATTAGAATGTGTCTGGTCAATAAATTGTTCATGATCCAAAATTTCGTACTCTTTAAGTCTTTTAGCAATTTGAGATAGTGGTTTATTACCTTGTCTTAACAAATTTTTTATTAAGTATAATTTATTTTCAAATTTATATGCATTGTATGTTTGTAACGTTCCGAAACGTCGAACTTCAGCAACAACATGAGTTAAGTTGTGAACGTTGCTAGTTACATAGTCAATACCGTAAAAATCCTTATAATGTTTCGTAAAGTATTCCAAAAGTTCCTCTGCCAAAGGTAGCAATGGAAAGTATTCCTCACTAGAACATATTGTTATTGCACAAAATAATGTGAGAAAATGTTGCATAGCATCTTTCTTCAACACTTTTTGTAATATCGCTACACTTAAATAATGAAAGAAGGTTCTAAACTCTGATCCTTTCCAATGACTTAAATTGTCCAAACCTCGAACAGCTCTATGGATCTCAGTTGGAGTTTTGCAGGAGTTTAAGAAAATATTGACTGCGTGAATATCACTCGAACACCATTTAGTAACCTTTTTACCGAAATTGCCATCTCGCCATCCAACGAGCAATCTTTTTACTATACCCAAGTCAATCAAATGCAGGGAATCGGAAACAGGAAATGCTTCTATCATGTCAATCGGTAGTTTTAATAAAGGTGAGTCGAATTTGTGATGGTTTCCATACTTCTTTTCTCTAAAATCCTTGTCATTCCGTAGTGGACAGTTGGTGTCAGGAAATATCACAGTGTGCGAAACATGCGAATATTCTCCCACAACTGTACACTTAAGGCAACCATGTTTTCCATTAAAATTACACACACCTGGAAAAAAAAACATACATGTAAGACTAGATCCGAAAAACTGTAAATACTAGTAAATAATGACATAATCTTGAATAAACACGGCGGTTACAATAAAACCCCATAATCATTAGACTTGATTTGAGACAGTTGGGAAAGAATAACGAAATCTTCTCCCTACTGGCTAATAACACATTATGGCAGATAGCAAGTAGATACAGGTGTATACCTACCTTTTATCATAGCTCTGGCAGGAGAATCGCATACAAAGCATCTCAATGACACTGATATTTTTCTATTTCGTATGTTAATGCCATCGTGAAGCATACTGCCCATTTCTTCAATAAAAACTTTTAAAAATTCATGCAAATCTTTTGGTTTAGCTGAACCTAGATAAATTCCACAAATAATAGGACTTATGCGAGGCATTTCAAAAATACTGCACAATATAGGCCAAAATTGTTGTTTGGAGCTTTTGTAAATAGGTAATCCGTCTATGTTTACTAAAATCGATATATTTTCCAGTATAACTTTAGAATTTTCTAAACTTTTTATAATACTATTTTTCAAATTATTGTGCCAGTATTCACCTGGATCGACGAAGTTTATTGTAATTTCTCTTGGTGTACTAAGTAGTGAGCGTGGATCTTTAGGCATAGCGTTAGGAGTAATTTGGTTTAAAATTTGAAATAAGTCTTTTAAAGCTACATGACTACATTTGTGTTTCAGCGCCCAAATTCGTATTTGCTCGCGATAGCTCCATTTTCTTTCACATTCGACATACTCTAGTTTATATTCAGTATCGCTGTCCGAGTCCAGTCTAGAAAAAAGAAACAATAAATTACGCAAAGAAGGTTATTTTACTTTATTTTTATAATATGCCACACCAAGCTATAACTTACTTTTCCTCTGTAACTGGTCCGTTATCAGTAATTGAGAAAACAAAATCTACGGGACCCTCGCTTGTGTTTGTTGAACTCGAACTTGGCGCATTATTTTTGTTTGTTTCCAATGAATCCCTTAAAGAATAAATTAAATGAATAGAGTTTTATAAATAAAAGCTAAATTACTCTCATGTAATTGAGTTAAAAATACTTACGTGTTATTTAATATTTCAATTACAGAATTCTCACACACAGTTGCTTTTTTTAATTTCTGCATATTCTGATAAACTCTCCGTACTTTCTTGCGATATCCACCACTTCTTTGTTTGAACTTCCAAGCTTTCAGATCCATATTTCTTTTAAACTGGCTTAAATATTTTATAAAATCTGATTTCTCCAATAAAAATAGCAGAATGTATCCAAATGAGTAGGCAATGTCCATTACTCTCCTGCTTCTATTGTGAAGCCTTAATGTCGCTATTAGTAAAACAGTCGATCAAATTCCTACTTAAGTCTGCTTAAAAGAACAAATCACTTCTGCAATGAAACTTTCAGTGGCAGAACAGTGATAAATATATCTTTTATACAGTTCCGTTAAAAAGTCTGCAATTAAAGTCTTTATGCAGTTCTGAAGCGTAGAGCAGCGGCAATAGAAGCTTTTTAGCAGCTTTAAGCTTTAACATACATATTTTAACTCTCTTTTAAAGCTATAGACGGCAAATGGGTTGTAAAATGAACTCTTATAAAACCTAGAGTGGCATTTGGTTCAGTTTCTGCTACCCCTAGTGATATTTACAGCTTTGAGCAGTTACGGAAGCAATAGTAGAACTTAAAACCACTTTCTGAACCCCTAAAGCGCTACTGTACAGCTAAAAGTTGCAAAATAGGCTGCTATTTCCACTAGTGTGCTAGTTGGTAGTCTTCAAACCAATCTGCAATAAGAGGGTTGGCCCAACCTCCCAAATCTTGCAAACTTTGCGGCAAATCCCAATGGTAGATAGTCACGATTGGCTCGATACCATTGGCTAACAATTCATCAACCAGCCTACTGTAATACTCAATACCAACTTGGCTAATTTTATTTGCGAATCCATTTGGCAGAACTCTTGGCCATGAAATGGAAAACCTGTAGAAATCGACCCCTAGGAACTTGAGCATTTGAATGTCTCGCTGATAATACTCGTAGGATTTGCAAGTGTCGTTTCCATCTGTACCGTCTTTTATAGTTCCTGGGATTTGGCAGAATGTGTCCCAAATACTTAATGATTTGTCTGCAAAATATGAAAACAAACATTTTTGACAATTCAAAAGTGCCTGTAAATGGTTTAATTGAAATAAATGCTTTGAGTTTGAGTTTGGGCCGTTCAAAAAATATTGCAATGATGGGAAGAATATCGGGTGTTTAGCTTGGTGATGGGCATTCTACACCAGCTACCTAATTGGAGATCGTTTAATTTAAAATTGCACGCCCCTCCACTGCTTGTTGCATACACATTTCAAATAACTGTATAAAAAAATTGTGGAGGCGACCCTCCAAGGATCTTTACTTAGGTAGGTAGGTACCTGCTGCATTCCAACCGCCTTCAACTTGAAATGCGGCGGTTGCTACGCCCAATTTCAGTCCTTCCGGTAATTTTCTCATTTCCGGTTTTGCATTATGTTCTTGGCAAGCAATTACCCGTAATACTGCAAATATTGCAGTTAAAAGTTGGTACGGAGGCCTGTAGAAGGACAAAACCAGTTAATAAATGTAGGCCGTTGACCTGGAATCTAGTAAATATCATAAAACAATCATTGACAACTCTATTAAAACTATCTACAATGTAGAGTGTTTATTTCTAATTACTGTGTTGTAAATACGGTTGCAAATCATGAGCGTGTCGTGCGACTTTTATGTCATTATGTCATTGACATACGGTTTAAATTGTAGTCATTGACATTGGTACAGATAAATGTGGGATTAAGATTAGATAATCTAATGTTATTGTGCTGTTCACAAACGCCTCTGCTTTTATTGTTATGTCATTGAAAATAAGATTCTTCTAAATCACATTGATGCACGTTGTTATGCGCCTAATATAACTACTAATACGGACTACCTTATTAACCTACGCCTGGTTAACTAGCTAAGTACCTAGTTACCAGTGTTTTTGTAAATTACTAGTCCAAGTCATCAAACACCTTTAATCACCACAACGACCCCAGTTTTCAAACTCAGATTATTGAATTAAGTATACTTATTAACTCAAACGGCACAAATACTCCATTTTTTTGAGACATATGTTCGAGGCGTTTGAAGTTGAAACACTAGGGCCGTAGGGTTCGAGTGTCCTCTTAGTTGTTCGAGACATCGCCAAGCGGTTCGTCGACTCTTCACGCCACCAGAGGGCTGGCTTATTTTTTAGCCAAAGAATCAGCATTGCCATACAACATGGCAGTACTGCGAGACTTTTGAGCACATTTTCCTGTTGACAGCGATGCGGACGAATTTTTTGATGCCCTTTGATTATTTCCTCTCCTTTTTATATAAGTACTTGTAGATATTATTATTTTAAGACTGTTATGTTAGCTTTTAAATTATGTAAGTATAAAGAAAGAAAAAAATATAGGATCCTTAAGTACCTATTCCTTAACAGACACTTTTCATACGTTTTTGTGTACCTAGTACCTACTTACCTAATAATAAAACCTATCCCCAATTCTTATTTTTGACTGTTAGAGCAACGAGTAGGTAAGAAACATAACATTTTGGAAGATATGGGGGAATGTTCATCCCCCTTTGGACTGAAGATGTGTTTTACACTAGTTAGTCTTCATAGTAAAAAAACTTACCTCATGGTGATTCCAATTAAATTATTATGTAGACACTACCTACACATACACATACCCACTTGGATAACCGGGCGGCGGGCGAGACGAAAATAATTTACCGTTTACATGACTAACGGTCTCACATTTTGGTTTTTATGCAGATTAGAAAAGACACGTTACTGCTAAAGTCGAATATTCAGCAGAGCGACAATTAGATAAGATAAGATAATTTATTTGCGTAAAGCATGACAACCCCGAAATGGCCAGCTATAGACTCCAAAATCAGCTAGACGAAACTCATAAATCATTATGTAAGTGGCGGATACGTGCCAGTGCATCAAAGTCTAACCATATCACCTTCACGCTCAGTCACAGAAACACCCCTCCTGTTAGACATGGTCCAGATTACGTAGGGTATCGCGCACATACAGATTGTGTGAAGTATCTTGGCTTCCACTTAGATAGGCGCCAAATATGGAAGAAAAGGGGACGAAATAAACCATAAGTTCCGTAACTGGCTCATAAGATGAAACTCTGTGCTCTTTGTAGACAACAAACTCGTCATCTACAACTCGATCCTTAATTTTTTTTATGTTTCTATGCGTCGCCCTTTACCACTTCCTAGTACTTTCGCTGGGAAAAAGAAGTAGCGCAAAAAAATCCCCAGCAGCACAGCCATCTGTTCAGTTGGAAAAACTTGCTTCAATACAATAGTAGGTATGCAAAGTAATTAACATTACGAGACACAGAACATTAAATTAAACTATTTGCCATATTTCAGCTAACTACGACGATATACCAATAAATAGAATGAAAACTATACTTAATTACCAAAACCCATGGTCAGAGCAAGACGAACAATCACCACAAGCAGCACCCGTTCACGAGACGTAAAGATCAGCCATTACCAAGCATGGACCTAAGGGATCCAATTGTGGGACGTTACCAACAAAACCAACATAATC
The DNA here is from genome assembly GCA_914767645.1 of Hydraecia micacea. Taxonomy (NCBI): domain Eukaryota; kingdom Metazoa; phylum Arthropoda; class Insecta; order Lepidoptera; family Noctuidae; genus Hydraecia; species Hydraecia micacea. Next base: position 8,369,052 of record OU611798.1, read on the forward strand.
TGCCTGCAAAGAGTTCAAAATGGTAGGCAAGATCAATAGCAAATGCACCTTGGTTTGCTAGGAACGACGACATCCACGACTACAAATGCCATCTGAAATCGAGCGGTACAAAAGACAACACAAGCACGCGTAATATTGCATCCAAACCCTTAGTTAGTGAACTGTTAAACCCGACAGCGCAGGTCTTCAAGTCTTCTTTTCGTGTCTGTGGTAGGTACCTACTGTTCCTCGTTGTTTTTTTTTATTTTGTTTGAGCCCAGTGGGTGGGTTACGTTGATTGCGGCTTCAATGGCACTTAGGACACTCCAGCAGCAGTGGTAAAAAGGCTGAAGAGGAACCACCTGGCACCTTCTATACCTAAGTAGGAAGCGCATTCGCTTACGGTCCTACAACCGATTGCAAAAAGAATTAAAGAAAAAAATCAACAAGCGATCTTATACAGAGAGAACTTGAATTTCACAGGTAACCATATTGCACTCATAACTTAACTTATTTAATGTTACAATTAGATATAATTAGACGCATTAAAATTCGGACAATAAGAGTGATGAGGAGGTAGTGCATCAGTGTTTGCGCACACAGATAGGTTATAACTATCTCCTGTGCTGTAAAAGTTAGATTATTGTTGTATCAAGCATTAGACAGAAGGCTCCCGCAGACACTAGAATCGCATCGCATCGTCGCGTCGCGCCTTTCTGGGGGAGCCTCTATTATCTTATCGCGTAATGAGGACATTTCAATATATTCTAATCCACACATTTAAATACTTCCTTATTATTTTTGCTATCGACAAGTTTAAGTACCTACTAGAAAATTCAAACTCTTTTTCTGACTTTGTCTGCGACACAAAACAAACATATATTTTTATCATAAGCACTTGAAGTCAATTTAAAGATATCACTAAACTTGTGCATGTACCTATATTGTATAGAAAAACAAAAACGTTATCAGTATTTACCAATCATAAAATTGACAGTTCTATCAACTGTTGCCGTCGGTACGGTTGATAGAAAGATATACAGGTTGAAATTTGAAAACATGCGACAAATCGAAATGGGAGATTGTAATCATCATTATGAACAACTTTTACTATGGGACCAAACCTGAAATCGCGAAAAAAAAATCTGCAGTTTCCTACATTTTGACGAGTTATACGAACATAATTAATGTAGGGAACAGGTGATTTTTTTTTCGCGATTTTAGGTTTGGTCCCATAGTAAAAGTTGTTCATAATGATGAGCACAATCTCCCATTTCGATTTGTCGCATGTTTTCTATTTCACCCTGTAGAATATCTTGTTTATTTATGAAATTCGCCCCTACAACTGGGACTTAAATATAACTGGCGGAATGTGGTACTACCTACTTATACACCTCTGCTAAACCCTTCGGGGAATACTGGCGTGATGTTATATTTTATGTCATGTTTATTTAATAATAATAATAATATCCCTACCGCCGTATCTCTACGTTGAGTCAGGTCAAGCGAGATACAGAAACCCGCAGGGCAGCATGCATGTGGCGAGCTGTTGGGCAGTAGCGACCCCACGGACCCTAACTCCCGGGAGACGTATTGTTCCTCACCTCTGACTGTGACTTGCCTTTATTGGGTGGCTGGAGTGAACAATGACGAGGAACAGACTTCCCACCTCTTTTTTGCCTTTATTGGCGCTGGTCAACAAATCGATTCCCAGGTCGGCCATTGTTATTCCAGGAGAGTATGACAAATTATACTCTTCTGGAATAACACTTTGCCTGACCTGGGAATCGAACCCAGGAGGGTCGCGGACGCTCAGCAGTCGCGCTTGCGACTACCAACGGGGCAGTCAGTTTTATTTATTACAGTAACCCTGTCAACAAACAATATACTTATATATCAACCCGTATTACTTTTACAAAGCAAAATAACAATGATGACTGCTGTCTTTTGAATTTTTAGCAAATACAAAAAATCGGTGACAAAGCGGGTGCTGCAGAAGCAGAAAACCTCAAACGGTGCAAATACCTTATTTACCTTATTGGGAGCTATATGTTTTAGACGATTGGGGCTGAACCACTAAGACCTTGGGTCCGAGTGCTCATTGGGTATTTCGGGACATCGCCAAGCGGTTGGTCGACTCTTCCGCGAGCCCAGAGGGCTGGCCTATTTTTAGCCCAACGAATCAGCATATCCTACTGACAGCGATGCGGACGATTTTTTTTATGCCCAATGAGCTCTTCTTCTTATCTCTTATTTTTTTATAATATATTTGCACATAATATAAATATTTTAGTGTTAGCTTGTATATATTAATAATTAATTCCAGGTTAATCTAATGAATAAAGATCATGAAAACAAAACAATATCAACAGAGACCTAGTATAAGTATAGAGAACACTACAAAGTTGACAAAATCAAGACATTTCAGTTCGGCAATTTCATTGTCATGAAGTGCGAGCCTATTTCCAGTAGATACCTAACCGGCCCAATCATGGAGAAAGCCAATAATACTTCACGCTACCCGAGGGCTGAACCCCTAGCTAAACTAGACTAACCACTCGAGGCAGTCAGAGTGGCGCAATCAGAGTGGTCAATAATATAATATATTATTGAAAAAAAACTGTCTAGTCTTTTCCTAATATTAGGGTCGGCTTCCAGTCTAACCTGATGCAGCTGAATCATTAATTTTATTCACAACTAAAAGTTTAGAATAAGTTAGGTACTTAGATAGGATCAGTAAAGTTAGTATAGTAGGTAGGTACAAAATAAGTAATCCATATCTAGTTGCGGTCGCTCGGTGAAACCGCGTAACGCTAGAAGTAGCCATGTGCTAATTTGTTTGTTTTACAATTTACATTGATAGGAAGATTATTAATCAGAATAGTACCAGTATCCAGGAGTTAATATGGTGTATCAGTAAAAGTCAACCTGCTCGGAGAAACTTAGTTAACCAACCCCAACACGGAACACCATTTTTCTCTTAGGTACCTGGGTAACTTAAACACTGACTCCGATTTCAAAGTAACACTATGATAGCTTTTGCTTTAGGAAAGTAGTTCACAATAAATCTGAAAGTTTCACAAGAAACTTTCGAATAGGTGTGATAAATCAAAAAAATGTCACCACTACCTGCTCAACGGCACGCTACTGAGATACCCTACTTCACACAAATATGGCAGATGCAGATGTAGGTACCTACGGTTCGTGTGCACTTTATCAAAAATTCAGTAGGCGGCGCAGGTCGGGTTCTCGACGCGGAGCATGTAGGTACTACGTATGCTCTTCTTCTAAGCATGTCGATGGCAATCTGCAATCTACATGAAGTCGGCCCAGAATTCGGCTACGAATTTGGCCACACATCGAGTTTGGCCTCCACATTTACACTCCATAGCGGAGTCATCTATGAACCTCCTTCCAGGCAAGCCAAGGCAACTCGTGTCCAGGTTAGAGATTTGCAGCAGGTAGAACAAGTGTATGGGTAAGGGCTTCCTTATTGTCACGTTGAATGGCAATGCTAATTCTTTGACCAAAGAACGTAGAAGTGTCGACCAGCCGGCGAGAAATATCCTTAAAAAGGAGACGCGCGCTCGGGCCCCATGACCCGAGCGTTTCGACCCCAAACGGCTCAAAGCTGTAGTTGTATTTCTTTAGATCGGTATAATCGGTATGCTGCCTTTAGAGACGGATAAGCTACTATGCCTTTCGTGAAAGAGTTCTAAAGATACAACCCCGTGACAGACAGACAATAGACATACGGCGTTAGGCTTAGTCATAGGGTTTGCTGTAGTTCTTTGGTTCCGAAGTCCTATAAAGTGTTTAAACATCTGCCTTATTAACTACATGAAAAGTGTGAAATGCGGCCAAGTGAAATGGGAACAATATCATATAAGTACCTATGTAGTACCTAAGTACCATATTAGGTACACAGTTTAACAATAAAACATTACAAACTATTGTTCGTAGTTACATTTGCAATTAATTAATACAAAAGAGAACCTTGGAAGGAGAAGGCGGGCAGGTCGAACCGAAGATATTGAAATATTTGTACAAATGTCCCCGCTGACACGGTCGATCGTTAGAATTTTCTAAAATAATAATGACTGACCTAAATGTAAGTACGATGCGTTCTTTGAAACACTTCTTGTTATTATTATTGAGTCAACAGCAGTGCATGGTACCGCTGAGGTACCTAGCCAACAACCGAGGTACTTTGATATCTTGGTTTTTAAACTTTAGCCCGTTGTAAATAAATGCGGAATATAATTACAACAAGTAACCTTTCTTTCCTTTTCATTCATTTCTCGACGTTTAAGTTTGCCACAACTTTACTTCGGGCTAAGAGAGTAATGGTGTAATTTTACTTAACCTATGAACAAGGCACCGGCACCTACCTACTTAGATGCTCGTACCTACTTTTAGAACACATTTTATTCTTTTTAGGAAAGAGGAAAGAGGAAGGAGAGAGGAGAGAGAGGAGGAGGGAGAGGAGGGAGGAGAGAGGAAGTGATTACGTTAAGAATATGTCACTTATCCTACGGATCCTTACAGGTTCTCGTCCTTTTAAACACTGTAAGTGAATTTTATTTGCTTTGCACCCGTGGAAGATAGCTCTACCGCCACAGAGACCTTGTTATGGGAACGCAAAGGGACAGACAAAAATACAATTTTTTTTATTTATATACATATACCACACACACATTTTTAAATTATTTTCTGGTTAGAGTTGGAGGTCCAACTCCAGCTTCCTGGTTCAACTTTATTCAGATAAATATTATTCTTCTTAGCATATTACGGATCAGCATGGTTTAAAGCTTAAGCAATCGAAGAGGTAGTACCTATTATATCATTGTTGAAGACAGAAATTATGTTACGTTGTCCGAGTTACTCTTACGCAGGAATTAGAACAAATATAAGTAGGAGACACTTGAACACACATGAAACCACATGAGCACAGGGCTGTACTTGGAGCATTTTTATAGAATACATATTAATTTATTAATTGTTTTTTCTTTGACAGTCGTTACGGGTAGTCAGAAGCCCGAAAGTCTGACAACCAGTCTTACTAAGAGGTATCGTATTACCCAGTAACTGGGTTGTGGAGGTCAGATAGGCAGTCGCTGCATGTAAAATACTGGTATTCAGCTGCATCCGGTTAGACTGGAAGCCGACCCCAACATAGTTGGTAAAAAGGCTAGGCAGATGATGACATATTAATTTATAATAATTATTAAGTGGGTATTGTGTGTGGGATAGTAAAATTAAAATAATAATAAGGCACTACAAAAAAATAACTCCTAGAAACTTGCTTCATGGTTGTGTGTCCTTGTTTATCCTAATAATAATGAAAAGGTTTTTTGGTCATTTGGAACGAACTACAATCTTGCAATCCTGACAAATAGGTACTTATGCAGTTTTTTAATTCATAGGAACAGAGGAACGGAACTGCTGGCTTTCTGGGAAATTAAGTAAGTCATAATTAGCTACTTAATTAATGGCCAAATTAGGCTAACATGTTTTGGTATTCTTGACTTGTCTTGTGCCCTTGTTTCTACTCAATCAGTGTCTTATGGTATTATTTTTATTTATACTCTAAATCATTTTGCTGTCCCTCTTTTTCTATAATTCACTTTTCAACCTAAGGCATAAGCAAAAGGTAGGTACTACTGATGAAGACTCGTTGTCTTTCTATGTGATTGGTCTAGCATTCTAGCTTATCAAATGAAAGATCTAATTCATCAAGTATTTCTTTAGAATCAGTAAAGTATCATACTTGGATACTTTAATTTCCCTACGGTATTATATTATCTGTGCCTACGTTAAAGCTAGGTGAATTTAATTTAAGTATTATAACTTCAATGTTACCATAATATATTTTTTGTAGTTCAAAGCTTGTCTTACCTTTAAGCAACCTTAATAAGTAAAGGGGATTCTGCCGAAAACGTCTTCAGACACGGACATAAAGTATTATTCTATGTCTATTTCCCGTAAAATCGTTCAGAAATAATTGAATCAAGCCCTGCGCGCCGAAGGCAGTATGGTATAGCTCGCAAGGCCTACATTGTCGAACCACAAACGACATCCGACTCAGTCCTCACCCGATCACCTTCTCAAACGCATCTCTTATTGTTTTCAATATAATTCAAGAAAACTGAACAGAAAATGGAAGCTAGAACTTGAGGTAAGATTTTCTGTATTTTATATTTTTGCAACGCCGCCATTTCCTGCCATTATTCAGTGGATTAGTGCGATATTATTAGGACACACGTGGTTTTTGAAACGGCTGCTGACATACTTGATTAAATCTGGTGATATACTAGTTCATTTAAGAACCATTTCCATAAACTACCTGACGTTATTGGATAAAAGAGCGACTAGTGCACGTATCTCCAATTAGAGTTGTTATGCTGGCAGTCACAAGTATCATCTGCAGGGATTATTATTTGGTGTCTCATAAATTGGTCTGCAGAACTATAATGAAGGCTAAGTAACGTGGTGGCAAATTCTTCATCGAAGTAAATTTAGTTGCACTCGCATTGAAGCCAAAGTGTGTGCGATTTGCTTATGCCTTCAGCCAGTATAGATAAATGCGGACAGAATGCTCTAAGAATGTAAGCTTTCTCCCTGACTTGCAATTACCGGTAGATGAAGCGATAGATAGATGTGTGCTTAGTTGTTCTGCGGATTAAAAGAAACGAGACACGTGTTAATTTTGGTACCAAGTAAAGTATGCTTTTAAATTCCTTTTGAATGTTTTCAAACTAATTATTAATTTGAGCATTTTCTCTAGTACAGTTTTGCCCTTATCTGTTAGTAGGTAGTAAGCTATCCACTAGGTTTGCGTGCCTTAAGTAGTTCAAGTTATGTAAGAAAAAATCGGCCAAGTGCGAGTCGGACTCGCACACGAACGGTTCCATACCACTACATGTTTAAAATAAAACACGTTTCTCGTATGGGGACCATACGAGAAACGTGTTTTTTACCCTTTAATTTTTAACGTAATTGTTTTTTTATTATGTGTTGTTAAAGCGGTCAGAGTAGGACACGTGAAAAATTCAAGTGTCTACCTATTACGGTTTAAAATATACAGCCCTGTGACAGACAGACGGACGGATGGCAGAGTCTTAGTAATGGGGTCCCGTTGGCATCCTTTGGGTACGGAACCCTAAAACAAGCTAGTATTATCTTCAATACGCAAGCAAATTTTGATTATTAGAGAGTGTCAGTAGGTAAACTATAAAGAAACGTACAAAGGAGTGTCTGACGTTGATCTTGTTTCCTTCATCTTTCGTGTCGAGATGAAAGGATTAATTTAACAAGTCGGCAAAATGGCTATTGATACTGCTTTTGCCTGGCTAGGGTGTGGTGAGGCATCAAGCACGTGACAAGGAATCAAACACTCGTGGTTCCACTGTATTCAATCATTAATTTGCATAAATGCATTTTCCTAAGTTTATTCCTGAGGTACTCTACATTTACAAAACTCTTCCTAAGATCTATGTTGATGACTATGACATGTTAGAATGACTTTCTGGTTCTATAGAACCAGGAAAACATAACTAACATGACTAACATGATAACTTGAGCAGTAGGTACCTACCTGAAGTCTATCCAAAGTTATGCTTCAAATTAATATTATTTCAAGTTAAACATAACAACTTTATTTTAATGGTAATTAAGTTGATTTCAGAGTGACTAGCACTATTGAAAAAAATATAAAAATGTTTGAAGTTGTAGCGTACACTGTTTATTGTGTAGGATTTCGTTATTTTTCCATAAACTCATATTTGTTTACATTTTTGGCAAATAAATCGCGAATGCAGATTACCTGCTTATTATCAATGTAAAATAAAAACATGCTAAATGCCAAATGTTTTATTCCAAGTTCTTAGCTGCCTAAGTGCCTACTCAATTTGATCAAAGCTCTTTTAATTAGATATATAGATAGAATATTCTTCGGTCATATCGCTAAAAGCGATCTTTTCAAGACAACCCTCGGATGGATTGAGGCAGAAGGAGAGGCAATACTGGATGTAGTCTGTAATTAATATTCTGTTAACCTACATTTATGAATTTAATCACATTTCTTACCCGTTTTGTTATAATTTTATATTTTCTACAGTGAAATTACTTGAAATCAACTAAATGAGTGGAACTTAAAGACTGATACCTATCTAATATTTGTTCAAGTGTTTCTTACTTGTATTGTTTTGTAACCTCGTCTACTCACTGTGTACCTACGTAGTCGGGGACGGTTACCGATGCTTGATTAATCATTACTTAAATGTCACACGTGCTAAATACTTAATAATTTATGGAATTTTTGATTAGTTATGGATTTAAGAAGATCTTAGGTGACGGCTACGGGCTACTGTAGATGTACAGTCAAGGAACGATAATGTTAAACTATAGGTACAAAGCCGGCGCATGTACATTTTTGAACTGTCAGTTTTATTCGAAATGTTGACAATGATGTAATTGTAAAAATAATACTTAAGGTGCAAGTAAAAAATAACCTTAAGGAACTTAACATATTTTCTTGAATACACGGAAGAAAAAAACGTGCTGCACTACGGAATATTCGCTTCTGTGGGCTGCGCGTGCGGCGAACCGAAATACAATGTTTAACTTTGTTCAACACATAACGTTCTAATTTGCTCTAAGTCTAACTTGAACATTCGTAAACAAGGACGAACCTTAGGAGAAGTACTATCTACTTACTTAGGTATTAATTCATTACTTTGTTTATTTTGAGAGTTGAAAATAACTCATTCCTTAATGTGGACATTTGTGAATTATGGCAAAACGACTACAAACATGTTTGTTAGTGATAGGTCAATCTTTAGCTCCCTTATTTATTAACGCGGATTAAAGTTTTACTTTGATTGACCCGTTAGATTTGAGATTTCCCAAACATTTCGAGGTTTATGTTAAGCATTTCTTTACTGTGCATTTATTCATTTAAGTTTAGATCGAAAACAGAGAAATGGCATGTGTTAATGTTATTGTACATATTGCATTTACAATTTCAGGTACTCGGTGGATTTGTATTCAAGGAACGCGTCCAAGAATAAAATTAAAAATGTGAAGAAATTACCATTAAAAATAATATTTCAGCTCTAGGTCATTACCTGCCAGTCTTTTCCCAACCATGACGCGGTTGACTTCCAGACTAACCGGATGCAACTGAAGCCAGTAGAAAACCGGTATATCTAAGTTCTACTAATGCTGTGCTGAAGCTCAAGCATCCCGAGTTGCATCCATTAGTGTAAGTCCAGCATGGCTATACATAACCATTCGACAACTCCCGAGTCGAAAATGCCACGTTTTCGTTAACTTGATTTGCCCTGATAGTCCCCGACAGCAAACAGCCGTCGGAAAAATAGCTGTCCATTCGGTTTTTAAACTGTGAAATTTTAAGAGTTTCGGATTTGACACCAGCGTTTAGAGGACTCCTTCAATAACATTGACTGATGTTCGATTCGGGACGGAAGCATATCGAATGGTTGTGTATAGCTATGTAACCTAACGGTTAGGTTAGGAGTCTGAGAAAAAAAATCTAGTCAGTTCATAACTAATAGAGAGATGTCGTTTTCATAATGTATTCAGTGTATTTGTAGATTTAGTTCAATTTCTTTCCATCGCATAGGTAAGATTCTACAGTCGAACGAGCTATTTGGTATATAGAGGCAAAACTATTTCCACTACATTGTCAATGTTAATTTTATTACGTGCGAAACTGCGTAATAACTAACTGCTTAAGCTTACGGCATGAGTGATTTAAAAGAATTGCCTACTCAGCACACTCACAACATTGTTTAGAAGTAGTTGCAAGTTAGCTACCTGTATGCCAAATAGTTTGTTTAACGGTAAGTACCTAAGATAGGAGGAGAAGACTCCAAACACAAGACCCAGAAGAAATTCTTGTATTTTTAAGAAGATAACCGAAAGGGTCAGTGAGGAATTCCACAAAGTAGATGCTTCATCAGGAACTGCAGACATACTAAAGGTTACGAAGTCGCTAATTTGTAAAGCAAAGGTCTGGAGCCATACCTACCTACGTAAACATCAAAAACATTAAAAATCAACAGTTCTCATCTTGATATTATATTTCTTACTAGCTGCGCCCCGCGGTTTCACCCGCGTAAATGTCGATCCCGTAAGAATATCGGGATAAAAAGTATCCTATGTGTTAATCTGATGTATAAGCTATATTACTGTAAAGTTTCATCAAAATCCGTTCATTAGTTTTTGCGTGAAACAGTAACAAACATCCTCACAGACATTTATAATATTAGTAGGATTTCTAGTGCAATTACCTTCTTAGTCACAGATAAACCCCCCCAATGAATGAAGAAGAGTCACTAACACAAGTCTCGAATGAATATCTTGGATTATTTTAAAGGATAGTACGGTAACAAAATCAAAATCAAAAATCAAAATATTTTTATTTCACATAAACCAACATGGGCACTTATGAAACGTCAGAAGCTAGGTGCACGGTTCCAATTGGTCGTTTCCTATGGAGAAGAACCGGCAAGAAACTCCATGGTTACTCTTTTAAAAATAATTGGCTTTTACAATGTTTTCGAGTTACAGTAGGTATGGGAGGACAGCGTAGGCCTGTCAACAAGTACCAGGTACTTGATAAAAATAAAAAATGGTCTACAGATCTAGTCTACAAGGCTTACAAAGTCCTCACATTTACAAAATAAGGATGTATCAAAAGGATAAACAAAATATAAAAATCTACTAAAACCAAGAGATATGATTGCCATTTCAACTAAGAAAGAGGTGAAAAATTAAAATTGTCTGTATATAATGTCAAATAATAAAAAGATTATGTCATAGAAGTATGTACAAATAAAAAATAAACATCGTAATTTGAGAGCAGTTAATAGACATTTACGTAGAACTTATGCCGTCAAAGAGGTGCCAGGGAAGCCACATGATAACGAAAATGCCCATGAAGAATTCCACAAAGAAGAGGCTTCATCAGGGAATACTGGATGCCAAAGATAATGAAGACACTAATTTGTTAAGCGAAGTTGGTTTGTGACCGTCACTAACGGGCAGTGATGTAAATATTTGCTCGTTTTGACGATCGCAAAATGAACTCGCTTGACTATAATCTACGGTCGTCAAGCTGAAGAATACTGGAACTTTCAACCGAGGGGCAGAAGGACCAGAAGATTGTATATTTATTTTGTCTGCTTAAGTATGTGTGTCGGATGTAAATTATTATGCCTATTGATTGTTTAGCAAGAATAATGTAATTAATTAAGTATAATTAAGTATTTCTGCATGACACTGAAAGCTAAGTAAGATGGAATGTGAAACACTTTTTACACTTTTGATTGAATAAAAATGTAGCTTTTATTAATTAAAAAGTGTAAAAATGTATCTTAGTATTTCAAAAATTGTCTGAATTTTGAAACAAAGAAGTAGCAAGTAATTATACTTCATATATATCATTAATGGTATTGATTCATTACATAATTTAATTTAAATTTTTGTTGAATCTAGTCTATTCTTTTTCTCTATTATTCTTTTGTTTATCGTATTTTTTTTTTTTTGTTATTTGTGTAATATTTTTCAAACTTTCCTTTTTTATGTTTCTAAAAAACGACATTGTTATAAGCCTTATGCTTCGTTTGATAAAGTAATATTTATTTTTGACGTGAAAACGTCTTATGAATCGATTAACGCCGGCTGCATGCACGAAATTGTATGACTCATTGTCACGTTTAGCCTGGGCCGAGCGTGCAAGCGAGAGCGCGGAACAAGCGATAGAGAGGCATGTTTTCCTATCACGTTATCACGTAAATTTATTTAGTTAGTTGACTTTCACTTGTCTTTTAATTAAAAGGCCACCTTTATACAGCATATTCATACCTAATGTCTTGCCAATTCTACTACATGGTTAAATGTTAACCATTTCTTTTTATTTTGTATTGCCATTAAATTAGATACATACACAGCAACTGCAACAAAAATTAAGTTTAATATTGTGTCCAGTGTAATAATTTGTATTTGTTACTTTTACCTGATTTGAAAACGGCTTATTCATTTCTAATAAGCACCACGTAATTTATAACGAGCCTATTATTTTGTTTGTACTATAATATAGTTCTAAAATTGTAGGCATATCTTAAACAGGTAAAATATAATATTGCACACAGCTGTGATGTACTACGATCCAAGAATAAAATATAATTGTTTGAAATAAAATGTGCAAATTATTTTCATGATACTGGCAGTAAGGCAGAAGCTCTAAACATTTGGACTTTCATTTATTATTTTTCATTTATGAAATGTTTTTCTTTTCAAACAAGAGAATCGTTAAAAATCGTAAATAATATTGCATTATCATAATAATTGATTCAAGTGAGCGTACCTACTGGGCGCCCTTTGGTTTTGGTCATTCGGAATCGGAGTCATTTGGTTTCTGAAGTTTGTCTTGATTGCATGTGTCTCTCATGAGTTTTTATTTGTTGTATTTAACGTTTTTGTTTATTTTGTTATAAAATAGACGTACCTACTATGGATGCTCAGCCAGGGCCGTCGACCAAAAAGGATAATTATTCTATGACGACCTAAAAAGAGACAACGCACAAATGCCAATGCACAATGAAAAAATGCCTAAAATCTGTGGACATTGATTTTAGGCATTTCTGCAGTGACAGTAAATTATATTAATAAATAAATAAACATGAGCAAGTTGTTTATAAGAATATACTCGTAAATCTTTTATTTTCATTAGTTTACTATGGGACCTTAGGCTATGATATGATTAATTTTGAGACGCCGCTTAAACATGATTTCAAAAGCACGAAATTTAATAAAATTAAATAACTATAAAGTCTAGGGCAATCCCACTGAAGCCCTGAATCCCCTGAAATGTCACTTTGGCAATGATATTTGTTTACATTTTTTATTTCGAATTCCATTTCCGAGATTAACAAAAGGTATTTGCAAGGCAGATGCGCCGAGAGGGGTAGTCCTAGCTAGAAGGACATAATAGAAACCTTATTGGTGATTAATCTAGCTCTACTATAATGCCTAATAATTCTAAACAGGAAGAAAAAGGGTTCAGGTCGCGGGAATCCACTGGATGCTCGAGCAGCGTGAAGCAAAGAACCGGTCGTCGCGGTGTGGCGATGTTCGGGAGAAGCCTATGTCCAGCAGTGCGGACGCGTTTTGGCTGTATGATGCTGATACACTTTACACAAAACCTTAGTCGCTATTTATGGCAGAACAAAATAAAAGAGGTGCTTAATAAATTCTATAGGATAGGATAGGTAGGTGTAACTGAACTTCATTAAGGGTGGGTTAAAGGTAGGTGTACAGTCACGATCATAAGTATGTATACACTTAGCTTTATTCAAAGGCGATTTTCTCCTTTATTTTAGAATTAAATTTTATGTTATTCCGAACATAGTATTTTCAAACCCATAGGTTTATGTAGGGTAAAGGCGGGATAGATGCCCCAGTGGGATAGTTGCCTCATTTTCAAAAAACCTAACTTCCCAAACTCGCAACTAAGAAATAATAGTTGAACTAAGAGCCGCAGGCACCCCGCACCTCAGTTAGCCACGGGCCGTCGTGCGGTGAGGACGTGTTTCGCTCGTGTGTGCATTCATCTCCGCGGCGAACTTTAAAAACACGTCAAAGTTTTAAAGGTTAGTATTTGCTGTTGTATAACTTTATAAGTAGTCATTAATTCCGTTATATTATTTATTACGTCAATAAACTGATTCATCAAGTATGCATCTAGATGTAAATAGTTGCTCTTTTGTTTTTTATTTATTTAAAAAAATGCTTGGGCATCTATCCCTATCAAAAAGGATAGTTGCCCTGATTTTTCGAGGTATAGGTGCCCCTAGGGGCATCTATCCCTCCATACACCATGTATACCCATAGGTATGTAGTTTTAGGGTATATTTTGAACATATTTTTGTGTTCTGTTATATTTTTTATGTGTTTACATATATTTGTATTTGGACTTTTTAGTGATTGTAGCATAACCATGCCACGAAAATCCAAAAGAAAGGAAGGAGTTCGAGCTCGAGTAAGTTCTTGGACTACAGAACAATTGCAGTCAGCTTTCGACGAAATGGATAGAAATACCATGGGGATAAACGAAATATCCCGACAGTTATGGTTATTTTATTTGACCTCAAATTATGTAGAATTATATGCTAACGATGACAATTGAAAAAAAAATTAAAAACTGCGAAATGCTTTTCATTATTAGGCCCATGTTTCTTGGAAACAATTTCTGTTTTAGGAGTAGCTTTTTACTGCTAAAACACCAATTGTCCTCAAAACCTCATAAAAGTTTGGTTGAGTTTTTCGTTTATACAGTATGAAGGGTATCTATCCCGCGCCGCAGGCATCTATCCTTCTTAGTATTTTCATGGTGGGGCAACTATCCATACGGGTAGGCATCTATCCCCAAAAAAGGAGTTCCACAAAAACCAAAAATTTGCAAAATCTGTAATTTGTAGGGCCAAAAATACAAATCACAGTTAAACATAAAGGATTAAACTAGCTAAATTCATAGACATTATTTATATAAAATTGTTTTTTTTTTTAATTAGGAGGATATTTCAAAAAGTGGGGCATCTATCCCGCCTTTACCCTATAGTGTCGTATTTCAACGTAGCATTCGTTATTTCACGAAAAAATCGCAATTGAAACTTGCCAAGTGTTGACATATTAGCGCTCGTGACTGTACCTGAACCACGTAGCACCAATTATACAGACTACATCGTTGGTCTAGTGGTCGCAAGCGCTACTGCTGAACATGAGGAGCTGGGTTCGATTCCCGGGTCGGGCAAAGTGTTATTGGGTTTTCCATCTGGAATTTCTCAGAAGCAGCCCGGAGTCTGAATTTGTGACCGGTTGATGGCAATAGGCTCGCCCCCTGTTACATGGGACTTAAACATAACTGGCGAAATGTGGGTGTACTATAGGTACACCTCTGCCTAACCCTTCGGAGAACAGAGGCGTGATGTTATGTGATGTATACTCTCATATGTATTCTACTCACATATATTTACCCACAGCGTATATTTATTGTTATAAATCATGCTGAATTAGTAGAAGGAATAGCTTAGATAATAATCCACACTATAGGTAACTGTAACAAGCCTTAGAACCAATAACTGTAGGGGAAGACGTGTTTTTGAGTGGAGACTTCGAATCTATGAAAGTACAGAGGCCAGCACATCAACCTACCCCAATCTGTCAAATTTCTTTGATAGATTTTCAACTTTACTACAAATCAATACAATTCATATTCAATTGGGAAAATATGACAGATTGGGGTAGCTTGATGTGCTGGCCTCTGTACCTAAAGTAGAACTAGACGAAACGACGATCTTCGCAGGGTAGTAGCTGGGTGCTGGCTGGATGGGCAGCTGCCGAGAATCGAGTAAAATTGCGTGCAGAACAGCACCCTAATTGCGTAACATATTATCGATCGGAATCTGAATCATTTTGAAGCAAATTGCTAATCCATTGCTTCATAAGTTCGAAAAATTTATCTACTCAGCAGCGTAAATAACGCAATGAATGTTGTTGAACTGTCAAAATGAAACTGATTCCGATTGATAATGTGTTATGCAATTACCCCGCAGGCCTATGTCCAGGAGTAGACTGCTATAGGTTATTGCACAATCAGCCTATATTTCCACTACTGGGACACAGGCCTCCTGTCGGTGAGAGGGAGTGGGCTGTAATCTACCACTTGCGCCCATTGCGGGTTTGAAGGTGTCATATGTCTTCGAATTTTTGGTTCTTGGACATGCCGGTTTCCTCATGATGTTTTCCTTCACCGTTATGAGAGCAGCGATGATGAAATCATTTACACAAATTAAAAGTATATAGCAATGTCATTTGTTTGCAGTTTTTTAATGCCTATTGACGTAGGAGTAACACGATTTTATTTTCAGGATTGTACAGATATGAAAAGTTCCTGAAACTTTTTTTACATGAAATACTAATATTCAGCTATTCAGCATTACATATTGCTAGGTACCATGTTTATACATTGGTGGAGTATCCGTCCATACTTCTATTTATGAAAAAAGAAAAACATAGGGACACAATTCTTCTTATTCAGTTTATGAAATATCTTTTAAATTGTTCCAATATTGGAGGAGGAAATAGGCGAGAGCCAAACCTCGAATTACGACTTTTTACTTAGGCTTTTTCAAAAGTCTCTCCGACCGCATTTCCTCATAAGTCCCATGTAATAGGGGCCAAGCCTACTGCTATCAAGCGGACTCAAAACCAGACTTCGGGCTGCTGCTGAGAAATTCATAATGGAAAACCTAATATCGAACCCAGGACCTCATGCTCAGTTACTGCAAGCAAGGCAGTCCATGAAGATAATAAAGCTGAACGATAATCTTTCTGAACCGAGCAACAAATACACACAAAATCGGACACCCGAGGGGCAATTCTCGTAATTTTAAGAACGTTCACAGTCTGATGTCAGTCTCAATCTTTCAAAAATGCCTGTAATTTCCCTACTTTTTTGACATGTTTTTGACATTGGTTGTCGCTGAGAAGAGATTATGCGACTAGATTTTGAACGTTTTTAATTACGGGAACTGGCCTTCAGTTCAGTTTCAAAAGATGGCAGGGCCCAATGCCAAAAACTTCTTAAATACATAATCCTTACAATAAAATTGATCTTGTTTATGGATCGGAGGAGCTATGGGCTAAAGTAACCACACAATGGGTCCCAAACGTCAGCAAACGGCAACGCGGCAACTCAACTCTTTACACAAGGATTGGCGTAGTTATAACGGCACTGGATATGGATAAGAGGAAGGAGGAAAGGGAGGCCTTTGCCCTGCAGTTGGACAGAAATGTCTGATAATAAATAATAATAATATTAAAATATGGATGCTACAAATAACAACAATTTGGTTTTTATTGTATTTTGTGAGTTCGATCCCCAGCTGAAGCGTGGAAATATTTTAAAATCCTAGATGCTGTGATAATGCAGCCTCTTATTGTTTCACTGCCGGGCAAAGGCCTCTTCTCATATAGAGAAGGCTCGAGCATTGATCATCACGCTTGCTCAACACGGGTTGCCGATTTCAGACTCCATCATGTCGAGGTTTCCTCACGATGTGTTTCCTTCACCGATGTCAGTAATGGCCAAGATAAATTCAGAAAGTACATAAGAATTAAAAAAGTCACATTGTCGGATATCTATGGTAGAGATAAACCATTCTAAAAATGAACGCCCCTCCACTAAAATTTCTATACAAACATTTCAAATGTGTATGCAACAAGCAGTGGAAGGGCGTTCATTTTTAAAATGGTTTATCTCTACTGTAGTCCTTACAAAAAAAAAAAATCTTATCCGCTCCGATGTCGCGAAATCTCCTAAATATCGGTAGTAATAAAAAAGTAATTGTGTCTCATCAGTGACAGTTGAGCTATTATAATAAGTAGTCATTTTTAAACGCATCTGTAGTTGAAGCCAACAATCGAAATGATTTCGTATCAAGGACCAAATTCTTTTGAGTTTAGTCTTTTGTTACAAATACCACGAATTAGTGTTAAAAGCAGCAATTAGAAAGTCCTAAATTAGGATAAACCACATTTGTTTAAAAGGATAAACAGCAAGAGCAAGAGGTAATTATGTGCAAATATATTAGGATTTTCTACCATACCACTAATGACAATCAAAACAAATCAATTAGGAATAGTTATTTTTACACCCGGACCAAAACATATACTAATTACTGGAGCCCCTAATTATGTTTGTTTTAATATAAATAGATGTTTACTCGAAATATGTATCAGTTCACTGTACACTCTTATCGAGTTAACTTCAAAAGTAGTGGTGCATATACGAACTTGACAATTTTGTTTTAATAAAGTGGAGTAGTAAAGGGAGTACTTAATCAAGTGATAATCTGTATCGAAGCGTTTCGTATTTCTACAACGACTTTCAACAAGATTGACATAAGCTTTTCGGGAGCTTATGTAAGTCCAATACATTTTTGACTTTTGCATCATCGTTATCGCTGATAGAATGTCTGTAATACTCTCTTGTTCAGCAAAACTTGAAACCTTCAGTTACATTGTGTTATTTTAATTACCTGTTTCTTCCAGCAATATTTCTATTATTTTGATGTGATATTAAGTAGATGTCGTCTAACTATTTTTTTCATCGATAGTTGCACAATGTTTACTTATATTCGCATCAAATGCAATCACCGTTTGTCGCCAAATATATTGTCTTCTTCAAAAGGTTTGTAATTGAATTCACGTAGGTTCTATTTGGCTTTGTTCGTATTTTAAAGCCCTGCATAGCCTAATTGTATTTGATTTTTGAAACTACAGCAGTGCTTTAAAATATCCCTAATAATTATGTCAATATATATAATATAATTATCTCCTACTGCTCTTAGATATGGCGCTTCCATAAGTTTTGTTGTGATTTTAAGTAGGATTTTTCCGGCTTGTTTTAATGTAAGCCGAAAACTTCCTGCTTGTAATTACGACAAAATTTTGAACATTCCTGACCTGTACATCTTTGCAATTTTTCATTTAGATTATTGACCATCTCATGTTGTCTTTTTGATGTATACCTACCTTATACTTAACCTTTTCTCTACTTAATATCAATTATAATCAAACAAGATTTAAAACTTAACTACAACATGCAAGATTCTGTGCTACAAGGAGTGAACGCAGCTTGAAAATATTGCCGTGAGTATAAGTAGATTATGTCCAGCTTTTTGTCATTAAAGCTTGTCAAAATTTGCTTACATTTACGACAATATGTTACATCTGGGGCTACGAGAGAATGGAGCTGTAAAACTGCATGAAAACCTTCAGTATTTATCTTCTATTAATTGTATCTTCTACTTCTTCTGATTCTTGTGTTGTTTTTTTTAAAGATAGAACGGGAGTTCCCTGTTTATGTGCAAATTCTTATCTATGTCAACTCGGTGTAAAGTTATGTCAAACTTATACCTCGAAAAATGAATTGTTAAGCCAACGTTAATGTGCTACTAGTAGCACATTAACGTTGGCTTAACAATTCATTTAATGAGAAAAGTTGCACTAGTGCAACTTTACTCATTAAAGGTCGGTTTATTAATAAGGAAATAGTGTTAAAGATGAATTGAAGAATTCTACGGATCAAAATTGATCGTCATCATAAATAGAGATGGTCTGGTTTTTTCTATTTAAAGCCCGACATAATCTACTTATTCTTACGTTTAATATCATCAGCACTCAATGACTCAAGCTCAGGTTTTTTCTTCATTTATTTAGGTAAATGAAATAACTAGTAAGTTATCATTTTAAGTACGTTTCGATCGGCTGTTTCCTAAATATAGCCCTTCGTTACTTACTTTATTTGATGGCCTAGTTTTTTTTTTAGGAATTGTTACTTTTATAGATTTATTACACACTACTTTTGTTTTATTTTTGAGATTTTTATTTTTTTGTTTTACCGAACCCTAAACATTAAAAATGTTCACATTTCTCTATTTCTGTGTCCTTCTCTACATTTTGCTGCGCTCCGCAAGACAAGTTGAATCTGCACCCCTAAATTGAGTCTGCGTAACACACACTTTCAATAACAATCCGAAGGATTTTGAAGGAAATTCCTAATTCATTACTCTATATTTCGGTTGAAATATTCGTCGGCAACGCAATGAATGTTGTTGAACTGTCAAAATGAATGGCTATGTCATTGTATCTCTAAATGTGTTCTTCTATAACCCCGCTGCTCAATGCCCAGTAAGAACCGAAATGCTGCTCATAGGACGAAGTTTTTCTCCTCTACTTTACGAAACATTTGGATTTTACGTTAATATTCTTTAGAATATAAATGCCTCTTCTATATCATTAGTTTACATTTACAGTTATGCTATCCTTCGAATAAAGTTCAAACTTTGCTTCATCCATTCCAGACCAAAGGCCTTGGGTATAACATTGTAAGCCTCGCAATGGAAAAATACAAGTACATAGATTGCAATATAGCTTCGTCGAGAATATTCCACGTACATTGTGCGACTGCATCAAATCACAAAGACCGCGACGGGCCCCAATAAGGAAGTTATCACTTAGTGTGCACCACCCTAATGGACTTAAATCGACTCTCAGTGTGAATCGGTCGGTGGATGTTATACATATATTTTTTTCTATAGTGGTGGATTTGGATTTTTTATTTATTGTATCAAGGAATAAGTCGCCCCGAAACATGAAAAAAATATCTCTGAAATGCAATAGTAACATGTGACATCCACCAACCTGCGCTGGGCCCGCGTGGTGTTTTTTGGCCCACTTTCTCTCATAGTCGAGGCCTGTATCCCAGCAGTGGGAACATTATAGGCTGATTATGTTATGCTATGCAATAGTAACACGATCAAAATTATGAACCAGTCGTATTAGTTTTCTAAGTTGGTCCCGTACAGCATCTGTCTGTCCATATTCATGAGTAGGTTGTAACCTACCCCTAAGGTTGAAAGTCACTTGCACGTCATAAAACTTCAAGGGTTTTAAGACAATTGTGACAGTTAGATAATTTCAACTTTATTGAAGTTTACAAGAAAATTGTATTGATTCCAGTTGCCCCTTTCAAAAGGCAGTTTGAAGGTGGGCAAGAAACTCCAAAGTACTCTTTTAAAACCACTGCCTCGTTTGTCTAGTGGTCGCAAGCGCTATTGCTGAGCATGAGGTCCTGGGTTCGATTCCCAGGTCAGGCGAAAGGTTATTGCATTTTTCCATCAGGAATTTCTCAGCAGCCCGGAGTCTGGATTTGTGCCCGGTTGATGGTAATAGGCGTGCCTCCTATTACATGGGACTTAAACATAACTGGCGAAATGTGGGTGTACTATAAGCACTCCTCTGCCTAACCCTTTAGAGATTACGCGTTATGTTATGGTTTGATATTTAAATTAATTATGTTGATAGATATATGGTCTTGTATATGTACGTCAGTATGTATTTACAAATATTGCAACCGTAGACCATTTTTCCTAACATTTTAGTAAACCAGTGTGTGACTTAAAGTTCCCACAGAATGTAGAACTAATGTCATAAAAATAATAAATTATGTCGATAATTAAATTAGCAACCCGTTTGATTTTGTCTAGACTCGAGATTGTCCTATGCAGCAGGACCAGAATGTTCCAAGCAATCTTACCTTGAACATAATCCTCCAATTTGTAATTTCCAAATAAGATATAGGGTGACTGGTAATTAGTGACCGATACTTAAACACGTGATTGTACTCATGATAACAAACAACTTTTACTATGGGACCAAACATGAAATTGCGAAAAAAAAATCTGCTGTTTAGTCGTTTATGTTCGCCTAACTGGTCAAAATGTACTGAAAATCAGATTTTTTTTTCGCGATTTCTGTTTTGGTCCCATAGTAAAAGTTGTTTGTTATCATGAGTACAATCACGTGTTTAGGTATCGGTCACTAATCACCAGTCACCCTATATATGATCACAAGATTAACATATTAACATTTAACTTTTTTTTAAAAAGGTGTGTGTATTTTAGATAATCTAAAAAATCAAAGTTAAATCCATTTCCTACTTTAAATATCCAGCAAATTATGTACCACAATGCGTTTTTAAATGAGAAAGGTCGGGGGTCTCGATGTCAATCTGAACTGATCCTGAGCCAAATTAAGAGAAAAGAAATTAAAGACAGTTTTAGTGTTTTAGGGTGGTATGCCACTGGTTAAATATTTGACTGCTTGATGTTAATATCTTTATACATGTGAGCGGGAATACCCTTTATGGCTGGAGTCTTTTAAATAGAAGTTAAGTTCGGTTTACGTTTTTATTTCTGCTTGAGGAGTTTTTAATGTTTGTGTTGGTATATTGACATGCACTAGCTGACATAATGGCAAATAATTTAATTGAATGTTTTGCATTTCGTAATGTTAATTAAGTACTTTGCATACTATCGTATAAGTATAATCAAGTTCTTCTAACTTAACAGACAGCTGTGCTGCTGGGGAGTTTGATGCGCTACTACTTCTTCCCTAAGCATAAGTAAGTGTCCAAACACACTATGCGGAAGATACGCGACCGAAGTTCCGCGGCTGGTTTTTTTTGTACGCTATAAAGCGCGGCATAATGTGTCGTCAGTAATTCAAATAGCATTGTAGGCGTAATCATGCCGAACTTCGGTCGCGTAACTTCGGCATAGTGTGTTTAGACACTAAGTGGTTAAGGGCAGGCGTTTTGGGTAACCGTCATAAATGTAATTTTGACGTTCAAAAAGTGATTCTCAGCGAAATTTGAATAAAAGACTTTTGATTTTGATCTTTGTCCAATATAATCATAAATATTTATCTATCTCCACATCTTATTATAGGCCCTGGTTAATATAATGCACGATCTTAAATGGAGAAACGTGTATCTATGTAAGATTGTAGCAAGAAACTGAATAATTTCGTCAAATGTATGATATAAACATTCCAAATAAAATTCGATCTAGGATAAAGATATTTGATAAGTGGCTATGTAATTGTGTACAGGGTCAAATTAAACTAGGTGGCGAAATTACACAGATGAGCTGGGAATCGAAAAAAAATGGTTTCTCTAAATTCATCTATATGTGTACAAGGTTACTTGTTATTCGACATATATCCGTCAAGAGCTGATAGGGGGGCCAAAATGTAACAAATGTAACCCCCCTTAAGCATGGCCGAAATTCAATAGTTTTCGAGAAATTTGAATTTTAAGGGTTTTTCGATATAATTCCAAATTAAAAAAAAACTTCATATTGAATGCGTACCATTAAAACATGATATTGTAGCTGGCACTTCAATTAAGCTATGAACATAAATAAAAGTAAGTACTTAATTCAACAAAATAATTAAAATGATGAGCGATTTAAGAAGTAGCTTAATTGAAGCACCAGCTACAATACCATTTTTTAATGGTACCGATTCAATATGTAATTTTATTTTTATTTGGAATTATATCGAAAAACCCTTAAAATTCTAATATCTCGAAAACTATTGAATTTCAGCCATACATATGGGGGGTTCAATTTGTTATATCAACGTACAGCCTAAATCGCTGGTCCTAGAGACATGAAATTTGGAAGGTGTGTTCTTTGTGAAGAGTAGGTATCTACTAAGAAAGGGTTTTTCGAAATTCCACCCCTAAGAGGGTGAATGGGGGGATGGTGAAATTCCACGTGGACGAAGTCGCGGGCAGAAGCTAGTAATTTATAATACCAACGCGACCCTATCACTAAGGTTCCGCTCTCCGTCCGTCCGTCCGTCCGTCACAAGGCTGTATCTTTTGAACCGTAATAGATAGACACTTGAAATTTCACAGACTATATGTATATACTATGACCGCTGTAACAACAAATAATAAAAATAAAATAAAGTTAAAAATCAAGGAACGTGTTTTTTTACTAGAGTATTTTTTTATATGTATTTTTTTTTGCGTTTTTGCTCGATCTTAATTTATTATGAGACTGTGTTGTCCTACTGCAGGGCAAAGGCCTCCCCCTTCCCTCTTTCCAATTTTCTCAGTCTACTGCGATTGTGGGCAGATCCTTTAAGAAGAAGTCTAGCTCACCCCGCCATCTTTTTCTGGGCCTGCCGCGCAGTTATTCTCTGCCATTCGGGATCCACTGCGTGGTGGCTTTTATATATTACTGCTCCGACATGCGACAGATATGGCATTCCCAGATCCACTTTAGTCCAGCAGCTGTGCGGCCAGCGTCTTTTGTGGTTTGGAACGAAGTAGTAGAGTTCCTAATGCGTTCTGTGAGTTTGATACTTATGGGAGCAGCAAGCAGCTGGAAGACTTGAGTGTGGAGGACTTTGGTTAAATCCAAAGTTCATGATTTTGAATTACGCCGGCGCCTTGAGCTTGATGCCAAGCATGATCAACTGAAAGCCTGACCACCTACGGCAATTAACTATAATTACATAGATGGTGGGTGTGCTCACGTGCCCGCAGTGCGCAAAGAGTTTTCTCGAAAAAGATTGGCTACATAAGCCACATGCGAGTTCACGAACGACGGCTACTGCGGAGTTGAAGCAATCGTCCTGGCCGAAATCGGTCGGATTGCATCATCATCATCATCACTTAGTATACTTCGTTACATAGCTGCATAGCCCGTTGGCAGACTCCAAGTGCGGACTTTTGACGCTTTGTTAGAGACCATGTTTGCGCTCTGTAGGTGAGTGTAATAATGGAAAATATTGAACCCATCGTGTGCGCGTCCCACTCGAACTTAGCCGCCTTTTATTTTCTATTTCATGGTTTGATTGGAATGTCATTGAATTATTTTCAGTAATTATCCTTTTTTTTTGCTTTAAAATAAATAAACAAACTATATATCACACTAATAGGCCCAAATCATTTAACAAGTATACAGTGGGTAAGTTAATTGAGTTAAATTCAATTAGGTAATGTAAGAATAAGCGAGAAGCTTCCGCCGGAAATGACAATAAAGGACGAAGCACCGTTGGAATAAAATTTAAAATCTATTTGTTGTTCAAAATCGTCAGAACGTATTTTATTTTATACATTGATCACCACACATTTCCCCTTATGGCCCATTGATACGGGCCAGTTTTTTTTACGAACGATAAAAAATGTATGAAAACAAATATAGCTAGCCTTTTGATCATTAATTGCCGGCAAGTAGCTATATTCGCATAATTTAAGGTGGTTGCCTAATTTAATCATTTTAATTTAAGTTGGACCCAAGCCTGTGCCCTGAGGAACGATGAGCGTTACTCTATCGTTTTTGTTGATGGAACACTGTTTTCTATGCTAAATGCTGGCTGGCATACGCAACAGTGGTAAGAGCTAATCCCTAAATTCTGATTAAGAATAAAAAAGCAATTAATATTAAAAGTTTATTATTGTCTACGAGTACTATCGAGTACGCAATCATAATGTCTGTACTGTTTTAATTATGTACATTGTGTATTCTGGATTTATGCTTGACTGCTGAGAATAGGCTCACCCCTTATTAAGTACGTGGAATTTCAACATTACTGGTGAATTGTGGGTGTACTGTAGGTTCAACCAATCTCTTCAAGGATTACAGACATGCTGTTATGTTAATTCGTTAAAGTTACAGCTACAGCATTTCTTTATTTTTCCAAGTAAACACCCCTACATATTTTGGATTATCGCAGTTATCAGTGATCCCATTCCATCCCTGGCTTTTATGCACAGCAATCTTTCAATTCATAGATAGTAGCTTGTCATTCTCAATTGCAAAATGCCCATGTTAATATGGCCTGACCTAAATGGGAAAATCGATTCTGCGATGCACAAAGTGAATTTTATTGCACTCTTATATAATTTGTTTTTTTCCATCACCAGAACTGTTATATGCATTATCTTATTACTGTATCTTTTATCTATACAATATTTTTGTATAAGTACTCATTATTTCTTGATTTCCTTTACATTTCATATCATCACTATCTAATGGCTATTAAAGTAAAAAATTAGGTTAAAATAAATTAAATTAAAATTAGTTCGAAGGACCAAACATTTTAAGTTTTGCTTTGATCTTAAACCCCTGTATCTCAAACATTGACATGGATCTGACAGAAGTAATAATATCATCCGTTGATGCTTTGAATGATATAACCTTATCACTTCACGGGAAGTACGTAGCATTTTCTTTTTTTTATTACCTTTTTATTTGTATTTGCACGACGAAGATCAATTTTGGCTGTTGTTTTAGATTTTATATGATGTTTGATATCAGGGCCAGGGTCGAGGTCCGGATTTGATCTCAGCCCAACAGAGACATGAATCAAACAGTGAATTATCATGACCTGTACATAAAACGCTTTATATATTTTTGCTATTCTATTTCCCAAAGCGCCTGTGTGAATTGCCAAAGCATGTAGTTAAGAGTCATAAAAAAAATTACGCTTGTGTTTATATTTTAGGCACACACAGTTCGCCATCCAAATCTGAAAACCAGTAAACCAACCACTACGACTCACCAGGAAACTAGTGAGTAAAAATATACTTACATATGTAATTATAAAGTATTATACGAGTAATTAAGCAAGAAATAATCCGTATTATAAGACCGATATATTTTCCTTAATGGAACAGCACTTTCCTGCTAAGCTTTGCCTGAAACAATGAAGAGGGATCGCATTCAAGTAGCCGACTTATACGGCTGCAGTAACAATTCTCGAAATAAAGGGGAGACCCACACCTCCCAGCGACAGCTCAATGGAATAAGTAGATAATGTGGGCATCACTATTTAAAGCTAATCAAACTTAGTTAAGGAGTAGTCAGCATCTGTGCGCAGGCGACGCGGGTCGTGCGCCGCCATATTGGCTTATTCATGCAGTTTTATTTCAAATACCGAACGTGGCGGTCGTTCTAAATTCAAGTGTTCAGTTTGACGTTAAGCAGTGACAGTTGGAAATGGATATACTTTATGCATCGTCTTTCTTTTTTTTATTTAAGTGGTGAGTTAGAATTCTTTGTGGCCTGCGTTTGCATGTTTAAGACCAATGCACTAATTAATGTTTTCAGAATTGGTTAAGGTTGATCCCTCTTTAAAGTAATTGATTGTAATTTAAATTTACTGAGAAAAGAGAATGAGCTCTTGTCACTTAATTTTAATTTATTATCATATTTACGTATACTATACTTACATATTTACGATTATAATAAGTTTACTGCAGGAATTTTCCTTCATGTTTACATATCTGGGCTCCAAATGCGCGTGTTTAATAAACGTAATCACCAGTTGTTGACGAGACGGTAAACAAAGGGTCATTTCAGATATTATTAACCTCTCACGTGTTTGCCCGCCTACCTGTCGAAACACCCGAAGTGTCGGAGTAGTTGAATGGGCGCAGTAAAGTCATTGTTTTACTGTTGTGTACGCTTGGTGTACCGTTGAAGTTTCGAGCACTTTCTCTTATGTACACTTGGTGTACACTTGACGCTTGAGGGGTTAACGAGTCTTGGAAGAATATCGCGGTGTCCCGGAGTACTCTGATGAACCCTTTTGAAGCGCCCAAGTGTATAAGCTCTGGGTCGATTGGTCAAATGTCCCAATATCTTTTTAATTTAACATAGGTAAATCGCCAGTAACTTACAGTGTTTAAAGGAAACTATTACGAAAAAAACTTAGACCCCTCACCCTCCCTCACTGCTCTCAAATCAGTAAACACGCGGAGAGAAGGTGCGGAGGCAGATGTTCCTTCCCTGTTCAAGAAGCGTTTGCTCGTTAACTAGACAATTACAGATGGGGTTTATTATTACACTGTTAAAGAACTTTACCACAAATGAGTAGGTACTATATATTCTTAGCGATAAGTGTAGTCGTGAAGAGGTCAATGTGTCATAGTAAGAGAAAACAACACAAGAAATATCACTTTACGTCAAAACTTACTATAAAGGCACTTCATTACGTTAATATATTCTCTAATAGCAAGATTTTCAGGACTTTGCTAAGTAAGCGTCTCGTACTGTTGTGAACTGTATTTGTATAAAATTAAGGTTCATATTGGTATAAAACGCCCGCTTATATTAATTTATACGAATATGAACATTAATCACATAAGAATAAAGTTAATGTTCGTATGAGACGCTTACAAAGTAGAGTTAAAGCACGATCTGCGAATCTTGTACTAAGAGAAACTAGCGTGCTTATCAAACATACAAGAAACCTAACTGACCAGGGTTCATGGCTTGTGAATTGGGAAACATCTTCATAAGACTTCAGGAGTTATCGAACGGTAATGGGTCAAAAAGGTAGTTGAAGATATAGGTATAGGTGCAGAAGAGATGTAGATTTACAGAAAAAACTACTTGAGTCTAACGGCCGTTTTCTGGGACGAAAATCATCGACGCGTCAAAATTAAACTCATATCAAGTGATCTGATTGGCTGTTGATAATTCAGTCAACCAATCACAGCAGTTGAAATGCTTTTGAAAATTTGTTAGACAATTTTCTATTGTTTTTTCGTTCTATAAGCCGGGTGTACATAGTTGTGTCTATTTGGCATATTAAAGGTAGATAGAGATGAGGTGTCAGTATCGAGAAAATAAACACAATACGTTCAAAGAATGTTATTTCATTGAATTTCCAGTGATCGAACTCTGACGTCACACCTTGCACTCGCCTAAAACATCAGCCAACAAGGAAAAATATTTGAGGATAAATTAATGGAATGGTTGTGTCCATTCATTTATCCAACTTGCTTCCACAATGCTCTACATGATTGTATGACGTGATCGTACTATTTAGAACGTTATAACACGACTGTGAATCATTCATCAGTCAACTTTAGGTGTCTTCTAATTTGAAGTAAAATATTGGTTACTAGCACTGCCCCGCGGTTTCACCTGTATGTGGATTCCCACAGGGACAGTGCATTAAGTGCATTTATCGGGCATAAAAGTATCATTGCCCTTTGCTCAGTAGTGGGACACATACCTACTTAGGTTAAATAAAACCCAGTACCCTATAATAATAATAATTT
Organism: Hydraecia micacea; assembly: GCA_914767645.1. Lineage (NCBI taxonomy): Eukaryota > Metazoa > Arthropoda > Insecta > Lepidoptera > Noctuidae > Hydraecia > Hydraecia micacea. Next base: position 8,397,553 of record OU611798.1, read on the forward strand.
ATTTAATAAAACGTTTACAAAAGGTGTACATTTCTACCTATATCACTTGGGAATCGTGTTCTATCGGGTAAAAATAAAATTCGTAGTCGGATCAGTGTTTCCAGGGATGACCTTTTACAAACATACAAACGATGAAGTATGTTCTGTAGGTAAGTTTCCTTAATGCTTAGTAAAGTTTATGAAGGGATTGGAACTAACAGACCAAACCGTAAACGTCGACCAAACTATTAAAAATACAATCCAATTACAAAATAAACTTACATTATGAACTCACTGTTTTAGCTTATTGTCACACAGCAACAGCAACAATAAAGAAAAGAAAGAAAAAATAAATTAATTAGCACAGAATATAATGCACACAATATATAACATATTATACTACAAGCTTAGATGTATGTAATTAAAGTTTATCTGAGACTGCAAGTAAAAAAAAAAAATAAGTATATAAAAAGAAATCAAATAAAAAGTGTACAGTGCGTTGTGAGCTATGATGAGGAAAGTATACCTCGCGAGTCGCGGCTGCGCCAAATACAACAACATTTCGTAAAACTAGGAAAACCATTTTGTTTGTCATGAGCTTCTTGCTAACCGTTCATTTGTTAACTAGCCTATTACTAATTTAAGTGTTCCGGCACGACAATAAGGCGGGAGAAACACTAGGATGAAAAGCGTTACACTAAAATGTTCGTTATGTTTCAAATGGCTCTAATGTCAAAGTTAACAGTTAGAATCAATTAAATCACAATTCGTAGAAATATTTATCTTGATCTGTGACAAGTTATACATCTGCATTAGTTTGTGCATCAACCTCATCCAAATTGATTTGTAGATATTTGGTCTTTTTAGTCGAAATTAAAAGGACCAATGTGGTGTTAGTGTACACCAGCTTAGCTTTTTTATTTTTATGTAATATGTATTGTAATCATACTTACATATATTATTGTCTACGTACATGTACTTAGTAATTAATGGTACATAGTACGAGATATTTTTTCCTATCTTCATTACAATCTACAAAGTCACAATAAATGCATTATGCGGGAACTTTATTAGGTATTAATGTTAACGACGCGAGAAACTTGACTCTTCACACAGAGCTCTCATTATTGGCACAATATTGTCGCATCTTTGCCTTCAATAGACCACTATAGTTGCATTAAAAAAAAGTATGAATGAACCGTGTTCTATTTTCCAAAATAAATTGGCCCATTGTGAACTGTCAATGAACAAATAAGATGAAGACTGTTTATAGGGCGTTATTTGATAAAGCGGGGTGGTAACTCGACCGGCAGATAGTAAGGGCAAATGTCAAAGATGAGCATTATACAGATAACGCTAACGCGACAGTGAGTGTGATGAACTTGCGGCCAAAGTAAACAGCGCTTTATTATTTATTTATAGTTCTCATTGTTTAGACTTCGCCTTAAGAGAACCGATTCTGTTTAATTTCGTTTGTGATAGTTTTCTCACTTGAATTAATTTTACTGACCGAATTTTTTGAAAAGTGTTTCGGTTTAAGATTATTATTGTTGTTTTTATACGGTCGGCTTTAATTAAAATAATGATTTTTACTTTTTTGGTCTATTCTGTGGTTCTTCTGCCATGCTAGGGACTAGAACTTATGCCGTTCATGTTGTTTCCTTGAAGTATTGTAGGTAATTAGCTATCATTCACGCAAATTAATCATCTCGGCTGAAAAGACAAGGTTATCGAAAACAAGATAACAGAAAAAAAGTATGTTAATCATTTAGGTCAGTATTTCTCGCACAATGAAATAAAAAAATATATTCAATATTTTGAAAAACGAATCTTTATTAAAATTATTGAATTAAAAAAATATACATAATTATATTCAAATACAGAACACATGTTAGCAAATTAGGTACCATCCATATTTTCAGCCGTTCTTATTTCAACGCATTACCACGTTCTGCGGCCGAGCAATTAAACTTTTTAAACTATTTTTTTAATTGCGATCAGTTGGCGCGCTACCGAAAACGCTGGTCATTCATCCCGCGGCCATATGGGCGCGCACGTTGCGGGCATGCCTACATAACGTCTTAGAATGGCCACGTGCATTATTTGCATATCTTTTTGTTAAATAAAAGTGTGTCTACGAATACCAGTAGGCACCAGTGGGGGCCCAGAGTGGTAACGATTTATGAGTTGTAGGTTGTAGGTTCGAACCCAGGCAGGCGCTTTACTTTGTGTAAAGTATTTTATAACCACTGCTCTCAAAACTGTGAAGGAAAACATCGTGAGGAAACCGGCATGTCCTAGAACCAAAAATTCGAAGAAATGTGACATCTACCAACTCGGACTGGGCCCGCGTGGTAGTTTATGGCCCACTCCCTCTCGAAGAGAGGAGGCCTGTATCCTAGCAGTGGGCATATTATAGGCTGATTATGCTATGAACACTATACCATACCACTAATGAACTAATTGATTTCAATTGCATTTAAAGACTGGAATTGCCAGTGATATTAGTGTAAGGATATTACTTTGGATTGGTCTGTGTATCCAAAATCATCTATTAATTATGTACTTATCCTAATTAGGTATATTATTATGGTCTAGGTTATAGATGTCAAAATTCCTAAATCTAATGACAGTAAGTATCTAAAAAAGTTAACGAACAATACACAAATGATTTTGGAACCCTGCGTCTATCACACATTCAATTGTGATAGACGCTGGGTTCCTTTAGAATACCTATAACCTAAAATATAACGGAATAGATAATAAGTAGTACCTACTACGGCAATATGCAGACAGATATACAAGTTCCTATAATTAGCCTGGAAGTGACTAGATCTAGTTTAGACGGACGATACCTGGCGCGAACATGACAGGTTTGGATTTATAAAACAACTAGCTGCGCCCCGCAGTTTCAACCGCATAAGTGTCGATCCCGTGGGAATATCGGGATAAAAAGTATCCTATGTGTTAATCCTGGTTATAATCTATCTGTGTGCCAAATTTCATCCAAATCCATTCTGCCGTTTTTGCGCGAAGAAGTAACAAACATACAAACACACTCACAAACATTCGCATTTATAATATTTATAGTGTGAAGTGTGATTTTGATGCTGGTGCTGACGCCCGCATTGGTATCATTTTATTAGGTAATCTATCATCTGAAACTTACAGAAATTGAAACAATGTTAGGGTCAATTTCACCAAACTCTGTAAGTTATGTAATGTCATGACAATGACAAGTATTCCCACTCCACTCCCTCTCACAGAGAGGAGGCCTGTGTCCCAGCAGTGGGAACATTATAGGCTGATTATGTGAGTATGTTAAGCATTATGACGACTGTTGACATTTTAACTCTCTTGCATATTGTAAGTTGTAACTAATAGAGTACCTAGATATGATAGAATGGCCCTTAGTAAAGACGCCAGCACATCAAGCTGTTAAATTTCTTTGATTGATTTTCAACCTTACTGCAAAGGAATATGGTTCATATTCAATTGGGAAAATTTGTCAGATTGGGGTAGCTTGATGTGCTGGCCTCTGTACATTCTACGTCTGATCACGTACCATACTTTCTAACCTTAGAATTTTAAAGTATCAACGCTGAAGAAAACATCCATTTTCAAAAACAATTTTTCGAACAATTACACTGCCCTTTTTACAAGTCATTGTTACAAAACAATGCCTTGTATTGAAACTAAAATAACCATATTTTTTTCTTGTAATAATATACGAAAAGACACCAAAACAAACTCTTCAAACAATTAATTCTGATTTAACAATGGATTTAATAGGCACAGAATCACAGATAGAGAAATTATAACGACAAGGGTGGGTGTCACCGTTTAAATCTCTCGTCGAACAATTGATCGGATTAGACGAATTAACACTAGTTAAATGTTCAAGTGAAGAGCACGTTGGTTGTGGGCGGGCTAAGTCAGCTCTAGTAGATTCGTTGGTCGCAGGAGCGCGGATGCGACCAATTGAGCTATAAAATTGAAGATCTGCTACTCGGCGTGCTGGAGTTAGGTTGCATGTGCTCTCTGCGAGTTTTGCTTGTTTTTATTTTGTGGTGAGTTGCGGCATATTGTTGCTCGTTTGAAGATCAAGAGTTTTGATGGATCGTTTTTACAAAAATATGCTAGAGGATTTTTGCTTAAGAGGACTACATGACCTAAAGCGCGGTCTTTGTCGGACTGCATAGAAAAGAAAGAGAAGCGCGATGCCACAACGCTGGTAATTTATTGCAAAATATGAAGCAATTATCGATTTACGAAAAATCTAGTGTTTGAACAAAAAAACTAAAACACTATAGTTTTAGTATGTTGCTTGTAGAATAATCTGACAAAAAATCATAATGATTGTATGTATATTAGTATGAATTTTGTTGTAAAAAAAAAGTTTTTAGAGGTATCTTCATGATTTTTTTCTATCGTACCAAATAAGTTGTATTATGTTTTCAACACACTAGCTTCCTCGCATTTATCCTGAAGAATATCATATATTTTTTTGAGTTTTTTTACTGTAGTTTATCATATACTTTTATTGTTTATAAAACTTGCGTTTTTTGCGTTTAGGTCTACTAAGCCCCTTAATATTGATTTTGTTAGGTGTAGGACTTTTAAAAAGTGTACCGTACTGCAGCTTGGCATAACTCTTGATTACGAGACACTCTGTTATGCTAGTTATGACGAGAATCAATCGACATTGTGCCAAAAATAATATACCTAATTATAGTAGCGATATTCCAATTTAAAATCTTTAGAACTATGAGTAACGCTTTTAAAATCACATTGCATGTGAAAAGCGCATTCAGCATTTTATTACCTACACACGAGCTTCTGCCTGCGACTTCTTTCGCGTGAAATTTCACCCTCCCCCCATTTAGCCTCTTAGGGGTGGAATTTCGTAAAACCCTTTCTTAGTGGATACCTACTCATCACAAAGAACACACCCTCCGAATTTCATGTCTCTAGGACCAGCGGTTTAGACTACGCGTTGATATATCAGTCAGTCAGGACTTTGAATTTCACGACATTCGTGTTGTCAAAAATATACAGACATTGTTGGCATGGACACAGGGACCAATTAACTCCGTCTGGATTCACAATTATTTAGTACAGATGTTTGTCGCAGCGCGCTGGCTGTGTGCACGCACACTACAATATAATGCTTTATTATAGCTTTTAAATTAAAGGGCTTGTTTGAAAATGAAGTTAGGTTTTTTTTTTTAAGTTCTGTAGAAATTAAAAAGATTATTTTGAATTTTGAACTTTCACTTCGTGTCTATAGTACGATTTTTTTTTAATTATAGGCCTTTAACATTACCATTTTTAGTGGCGTTGTCAGTGGCATTGCAGAGGTTGCGTAGGTTGCAAGTTTTGGGACACAATGCACAAGATGCTATTTAGCAGCAGCATAGTAATATGACGCCATATAGATTAGAGTTGAATGAAGTAGAAATGTAATACTAATAAAGCCTAATTAGTCCTCTGCTTATGAAGCGTCAAGTTACAAACTCTTATTTTAAATTGCTGCCTATATGAGTAATGTGTGTTGCCTATATACCTAATGTAGTACAGTCAGCCACACCTCACGTTAATAATTTGATGTTGACAGTGTATTCGTTTCGTAGCAATACGGGCAGTTTTTGGAGTTCAAGTGTGGAGCACATGTGTGGTTGACTGTACATTGCAGTCAGTGCGTGAATCATGGCAAGCAGACGAGTAGGTATTTAACCTACCATGGTGTTTAACAGTCTTAATTGTCATTATTACTGTTTAAACTCACGAGCGTTTTGTCTGTTGTAACTCTCTTTCCGTTGGTATGAAAACGTATAGTGTGTAATTTTTGAGTAATTTTTAGGGTACCGTACCCAAAAAGGTGCTGACGGGACCATATTATAATAAATAAGCATGCTGTCTGTATGTACGTCGGTCATAGGACTGTATCTGTTAACCGTAATAAAGCTAGTTGAATTTAGGGAACGGAGAGTCGAAATGAGTCTCATTTATACTGACCTTCTTTTTCGTTTATGGTTGAAAATATCTAATAGACTCTTCGATCATCAGTAGTTTGTTGATTTAAGAGAAGTATAGACCGTATTTTTTATTTTATTGACATGGAGTGATATAATATATTACTTAGTGTGTCTTTATTTTTAAGCTTCCGCCTCTTAGGACCAAAATTGTTAATAAGTAACATTAAGAGTTGTTTTCTTTGATTTAGTTAAACACCGAATTTCTTCCAGAAGATTTTAAATTTAATTGGCTACATGTTCTTCTGTCATTAAGAAGAGGAAGCTCCAGAAGACAGAACTCAGAAGAAAACTAAGTCTTGTTCCTAAGTACTAGTGCCGCAGGAGTGTTTGTGATTACTCCTGCTGCTTCAGTGCTTATCAATGAGTATTTAGTGTCACTCATCAGAACATTGATAAGAAACTACTTGGAAGAAATCAAGATCATCGTCCTTGAGATTGAATGCTTTTCTTTTGTTTTGTGTTCTTATTGTATTTTTAAAGGGATGCGCTTAGGTAGGCTCTTACATTTTATTACAACTCTGTGGTATCTGTGGTATGAATAATATAATATTTACTTATTAGGACCTTCGCACACCTCCGCCGCTGTGAAAATAATTATGGGGACCCGCTTAACGAATTCCGCTGAGAAACATTACTACATTATGTCGCGATTCGAGTAGCGGAACATCATGAGAGTCAGTTCAATTATAGCAATCGGAGCAAAATGTCGTCGCTTTCGACTTAGTAAATACAGTATAGGTCAACTTCGGACCGCCTAGATTAGTTTTTCCGTAAAAATAACAGCCATTTTGAAAAAAAAAATAAGTTTCGCTTTATAAACTTGTCGACTACCACAGATAGCGCGAAACAAACGTAGCACCGCAACAAAATAGCGAGCTGAGCGCGGAGGCAGTTGGCAAATACACGCGGGAAAGAGATAGAATCATAATCAAATCTGTGCGTTAAAACAAGCAGTTTCGCTTCTGTTTCGCTTGTCGTACAACGGACAAGTCACGGCGGAACTATTGCGGTTTCGCTGTATGGTTACGCGGCGGAGATGTGATGTGATACCCGCCTGAATAATCAAGAAATCAGCAACATGTTTCTCTAAGTTTTATTTGCTGGTGAAGCCTCAGGTTTTTATAAAATATCTACCTATACATGTTACATTTCCAAGCAAAGAGAAGTTTGGAATTCTTGGGCTACCTTATCGCATTCCCCTTATTGATATAATTTGTATGTATGTGTCTACAACAACTGTTAAACTTCTGTGTTCTTTATCTATTGTATTTAATTAGGTAGTCTGTAGGTATGTTTTTCCTACAAAACATTTCGAGCAAAATGAATGTGGTAGGAATGTTAGGTATTCTGTTTGGAAGCGTACACACGGCTACACATCAAGCTATACATAACCAGTATAAGCTGACTTCTGATTGTACGAATAACCTATACAATGCGAGGTCAGCGAAAACTGGTAATGTATAGCTTGATGTGTAGCCGTGTGTACCTAAGCAGAGTAAATTTGTTTTTTCTATGGCGTAAGTTAACATTATTTTTTAGTTCTAGTTTTCCTTAATAATTATCTGATTTTTGTGCAATAATATAAAAAAGCAATATGTATGTATGTGTGTAGTATAATCAATCAGTAGTAGTATAATCAACTTGCCTTAGCTTGGCTGTCTGTTTGTTGATCTAGGTGTCTACCAATGTGACTGAATATTACCAGCGGCCGGAAAATGTAGGTGAAAATCATATGCAACACTGCCGGAACTTGTCTGAAATCAATATATTTTTCTTTTTAGCGGTTATGGCGACGGTTTTTAACGGTTTTTGTCGGTCGGTCGGACGAAGTAGTGGACAGTGCGCTGTAAAAATGTGTGATAAAAAGGTAGGTTATAAACTTATAAATATCTATGGTAGGTACTGTTTCTGAATACATACATACATAATCAGCCTATAATGTTCCCACTGCTGGGACACAGGCCTCCTCTCAGTGAGAGGGAGTGGGCCGTAATGCACCACGCGGGCCCAGTGCGGGTTGGCAGATGTCACATGTCTTCGAATTTTTGGTTCTAGGACATACCGGTTTCCTCACGATGTTTTCCTTCACCGTTTTGAGAGCAGTGGCGATGAAATAATTTACACAAAGTAAAGTGCCTGTCTGGATTCGAACCTACGACCTACAACTCGTAAGTCGCGGCCGTTACCACTTGACCATCACTGCTCTCAATATTATTTATTAAGTATTTTAGAAAAAATATTTTAAAATATTTTATCACACTGTGCACTACTCGGATCTGGTATTTTGAATAGGCTATACAATCTAATTTATCCACTCTTAAAATAAAAAAAAGTATCAAAAAACCCGATTGCCGTAAAACACTTAAGTTAAAAAATCGGAAAAGCTAGAAACAAGCCCATTTTAAATTAAATAAATGCTGGAAGCAGGCGGGACCCATTTGAATTTGAAAATATAATAAAAATGGTATGGCTTCCCGCCTGCTTCCAACATTTATTAAATTTAAAACTTAGCTTAGATTTTAGCTTTTCAGTTTTTTTTACTTAAGTTTTTTACCGCAGTCGGGTTTTTTTAATTACTTTTTTTTATTTCGAGCTTTTTAGTTTACAAATGTGAAAGATTTCGCAGGCGATTTAGTTCTTGGTACGTGTTTTTTTACGATTTGTCACTTCGAATTACTTTTAACCATATAAGTTATACAGGGTACTTGGTGCATCGTTTGCCAAATGGAATTGACCGAAAGGAGAGGTCATTTGCTATCTCTTAAGGTCGTAACTCATTCCTTGTTACATCGATTTTTTATAATGACTTTTTAATTTTTATTTGGAAAAATACAAGAACTCTGCATTTAAACTTAAATTAAAAAAAAAGTTAATAGTATAGCCTTAAAATTTCATTTTAATTTTTATATTTACTCTTGTATGGTTCTATGAAATCCAAAATCACTTGATAATAACATCTAGTTCCTTTTTAATAACGCACAAAGTTTTTGGAAAAAGCAAAAATACACATAAAACTGAACTTTAAATTGCTGTAAACAAAAACTAAAAGCGATCGGGATCTTCGAATTCTTTTAAAAAGTTCTTTAGTCTGTCGCCTTTCCAACGGTGATATACCAAAAAAAAACTATTAATAACTTCACTAATTCGCTAAATGTGTAATCGAGACACATCAGGCTGATATTCGATATTACGGTAAGAACACTAGTTTTCACATAAATAACATGCTTTAAGTAGGTAGATAGTGTTATCTCACTCTTACGCAGTCTCTTATCTCTTTCTACGGTAAAACTTTCCTCGAACTAGAAAAAAAAAAAAATTAATAAGTACAGGACCTAATTACAAATTTTGTTCAAATTATCCTCCACTATTGCGTACGCACGCGCGACATCTTCTTATCTCGACTGTAGTGGTGTGTAAACGTATTTCTGCTTAGATAGTGACGAAAGCCGCCTCCATGCGTTGGACTAAATCATCCCTAGTCTCAACTTCCGTGGCGTAAACAAGTTCTTTTGCCCGTCCCCAGACGTAAAAATCTCTCTCAACGGATACAATTACCTAGAATTGCTACAAACAGATCATCATCTGCCTAGCCTTTTCCCAACTATGTTGGGGTCGGCTTCCAGTCTAACCGGATGCAGCTGAATATCAGTATTTTACATGAAGCGACTGCCTATCTGACCTCCACAACCCATTTACTGGGTAATACGATACCCCTTGGTAAGACTTGTTGTCAGGTTTTCGGGCTTCTGACGACCCGTAACGACTGTCAAAGATCCACGAATGACAGCCGGGACCAACGGCTTAACGTGCTTTCTGAGGCACGGAGGGGTCTTGGTATGTAAAGATGGTCACCCATCCACGGACCAACCGCGGCAAGCGTAGCTTAACCTGATCGATCGACCCGTGCGGCTGATATTACTTAGCCACAAGCCCCTCAATTGCTACAAACAGATACCCTTATTATTAGAGCTGAGCTACCAATTTTCAGTGAAGACCGGTCTTTTGTTTAGACGGTTGTTGTTCCAGCTCACAGGAGATTAACCGTCACGGAGTACTTGAATGTTGCATCCCCCCAGACTCATGGATTGGGAGGGATGGCCCTATTCCTTGGCCTCCACGTTCCCCAGACCTGAGTCCGTTAGATTTTTACGTCTGGGGACGGGCCAAAGAACTTGTTTACGCCACGGAAGTTATTATTGAAATAATAAGAGGAGCAGTGAGATTGGTAAAGTACACTTTTATTTATTCGTACACACAAGTTATACAGACTATTTCAGAACATCAACACAACCGTAACCAAGTTATTTCAAATTACTGACATGTGTTAAATATGATTACTCTTAGGCCAGTGCTTATTTGCATATGTGACCTCCAATACGCCCCCTTAATCTTATTACACATGCGTATGATTACTTCTGTCATTGTAAGTACTCGGTACATAAAACTAAATAAATCACTAACACTTCAGTGTTCAACTGTACTATGCTGTATTGAAAAATATAGTACTAAAACAGAAGAAATCTAACAAAATAAAATATGCATAACAAAACTGTATTTAGAAAATTATCTATTACATACACAAAACACTTCTAGAAAACCTAAAACATCAAAAGAACATTCATTTAACTACTCATCGCCCCCTTAATAGAATAATTTGACAGGGATAAATCCTTTAAAAATTCTCTAAGCTTCGGGCTATGAACACTTTTAGTTAAAATGTCCGCTATCATCTTATCAGTTGACATGTACCTTATTTCAACTTTGTTTGCCAGTACACACTCACGAATAAAATGATACTTGATGTCAATATGTTTTGTTCTATTATGCATCATTTTGTTAGTTGCAATTTTATGTGCCGACTGATTGTCATTATAGATTACTACCGCTTTACTATCCACAGCTGTCAAACTGTTCAGTAAACTACGTAAATAAAGAGCTTCCTTCGAAGCTTGACTCAGTCCTACGTACTCTGCTTCTGTGGAGGACAAGGATACTGTCGCTTGCTTCCTACTCTCCCATGACACTATATTTTTACCTATTTTGAAAATTAATCCTGTGAAAGACTTTCTATCAAGTGCCCCTCCCCAATCTGCATCAACGTAGCCTCGGAAGTCTAAATCTCCCGACTTCCTAAAAGTGAGACAAAGGTTAGTCGTACCTTTCAAATACCTTAAGACCCGTTTCGCACATTTAAAGTGAGTTTCATCATAGCACGAATTAAATTGTGAAAGTACACTTACCGCATGTGCTATGTCTGGTCGCGTATTACAGGCTGAATAATTTAAACACCCTATCAAGCTTTGATATGGCAGATTGCTATGGGAATTTGTCGATCTTTCTAATTTTATACCGACTTCCATTGGGGTCAAAACTGGCTTAGCGTCTGTCATGTTGAAGTCATTCAAAATGTCCGAAATGAACTGTTGCTGATCTAGACAAATAACGTCATTGTCTCTCCTCAGCCTCATGCCTAAAACATGCCTAGCCGGCCCTAAATCCTTCACTTTAAACTTGTCAAGCAAATCGGTTTTTAATTTATCCTTTTCTTGTTTACAATTTCCAAAAATAAAAAGGTCATCTACGTAAATAACGACAATCAACCTCTTATTATTTTTAAGTTGCTTTTGATACAAACAAGGTTCTATTTTTGATTGTATAAAGCCTGAATTTAGCATCTCTTTATCTAATTCCTTGAACCAAGAATTAGATGCTTGTTTTAAACCATACAAAGAACGCTGCAGTTTGCATACCTTGGTTTCTTGACCTTTAACTACTGCTCCTTTTGGTTGGAGCATGTAAATGTCCTCTTTAATTTTGCCGTACAAAAAGGCAGTCGTGACATCCCACTGATCAATAAACCAACCGTATTCAACAGCTAGCGAGAACAACAATCTTAAAGTAGTGCTTCTAACTACAGGAGAATAAGTCTCGGTATAATCTACACCACATACCTGTGTGAAACCTTTTGCTACAAGTCTAGCCTTGTATTTCGTTACCTTGCCATCGCTATCTTTCTTAATTTTAAACACCCATTTGCATTGGATAGGCTTCTTATCAGCTGGAAGATCCACCAACGTCCAAGTCTGGTTCTCCTTTAGTGACATAAGTTCATCATCTATAGCTTTTTGCCATAAGTCACCATCTGGTCTCGCCAATGCTTCATTAATAGTCAATGGATCACCATCAAGATTGCTCTCCTTGGCATACATAACATTGCATCCGTACCGATCGACTTGTTTACGCTTTCTTACTGGATATCTTCTTTCTGATTCAGATATTGTCACTTCTTCAGTCAATACGTTATCAGGTACTCGCTCCGGTACTACAGGTTCAGGTTCTATCTCCTCCGATACCTCTACGTTCTCATCATCTGCATCGTGAGCCTGCAAGGGTTCAGATCTGCTTCTAGATTCATTGGATAAACTGGTAGTAGCAGAATCTTCATTCAGGTTTATGATTATTTCCGATTTATTAACGTTTTCCTTTTGAAGAAAGACGTTTTCCAGAAATTTGACATCTCTCGCAGTCGTCACTTCACCTGTCTTAGGATTCATCAAACGATAACCCTTCTGATTATCTGGATATCCAATAAAAATCATTGGTTCCGTCTTCATGTCTAGTTTGCGTCTCTTTTGTTTTGGTATCAATCGATACGCTAAACAACCAAAGATTTTCAGATGACTTACATCCACATCTTTTCCAGTCCAAAGCTTCTCTGGTACTGCATTATTCAATGCCTTGGTGGGGCTTCTGTTCTTTAGATAAACAACAGTATTTACAGCCTCAGCCCAATACTTCTTGCTCAGGTTCGCTTCTGACAGTAATGTTCTTGCCTTTTCTATTATAGTGCGATTCGCTCTTTCTGCGACAGAATTCTGTTCCGGCGTGTACGGTACAGTCGTCTGGTGTTTCATGCCTGCTGACTTCAAAAAAGATTTAAATTTACCATTACAGTACTCTGCGCCATTGTCAGATCTTAGACATTTAATAGATTTACTTGTCTCATTCTCAACTTCCGCTTTGTATTCACGGAACTTATCGAAAGTTTCACTTTTGTTCTTCAAAAAATAAACATGAGTCTTTCGAGTATAATCGTCAATAAATAGAAGAACATACCTCGAACCACCGAACGACGGCTCCTCCATTGGTCCACAAACGTCGCTAAAAACCAACTCTAAGACCTCTTTCGCTCTCGTACCTTGCTTTTTAAAGGGACTTTTGCATGTCTTTCCTTCGATACATGGAATACATGGCTCGCATAAATCGGTACTCTTAAATTCCATACCGCTTACTAAAACTTTCATTTTACTCATATAATTACGCGATAAATGAGCTAATCTTTTATGCCAAATGTTCGAAATATTTTCATTTTGTTTTGACAATGTCACATTTACGACGTTATTTTGATTTTCTGTCAACTCGTAAATTCCATCGACCTCTTTACATCTTGCAACAATTCGATTTTTATTCTGAATCATGCAACCTTCATTGTCAAAATTCATGCAATAATTCTTCTTGGTCAAATCGCTCACCGAAATTAGGTTCATGGATAAATCAGGAACATGTAAAACGTTTTCTAAAATTAATTTTTCGTTTTCGCTGACTCGTGGCTCAGCATTTCCTCGTCCTTTCACCAATAACTTCTCGCCATTTGCTACTGCGATCTTCATGTTGCCCTTTTCATGTGTATAATACAACAATTTGTTTTTATCGTTAGTCATATGATTTGAGCACCCACTGTCTAAATACCACTTATCTTTGTTTATCGCCCCCTTCGTATTCAGGCAGATATTCGCGGTTTTTATCCGCTCCTTGCATTCGGACGCCTTGTGTCCTTGCTTGTGGCACTTAAAACACTTGTAGACGAATTTATGTTTACGATCATTAGTTTTAGTGTTAGATCTTGTATCATTCTGTACTCTACGTGTAACTAAGACTTTTTCGTAGTCTGTGTGCAACTTACTCTGTCTACTTCCTTCTTGTAACAATTTCATTTTAATTTGCTCTAACGTGATTTCTTGTCCACTATTATCTACAGCCATGATGAGAGGGCTGTACTCAATGGTCAATCCACCCAGCAAAATCGATATGATCCAATCATCAGGGATTTTAGCATCAATATCGAACAATTGTTGTGTCAGGAACGTAATTTTGGTTATGTAGCTTTCCATAGAATCGAAATTCTCTAACTTACAGTTGAAAAGCTCTCGCTGAATATGTATACGTCTTCCCCAACCTTTATCTTCATACGCTTTCTGCAAGCTATTCCAGGCTTCTTTCGCAGTCTTCGCATTGTAAACGTGGGTAAAGCACTCTGGTTCTAATAACAGACATATTGTCGTTCGTGCTTGCCGGTCTACATTAGCATTTACTTCATCAGTTGAAATTACTGTCCACCAGTTTTTGTTCTCTAGGTAATTTCGTACTAAAAATTTCCAATTCGGATAGTCAGACGAATTTTTTAGTTTTTTAATAGCACTTATACCTACTTCAGCTGACATAGTAAAGTCCTGGGATGGGTCCTGGGCCCATAACCTATTGAAATAATAAGAGGAGCAGTGAGATTGGTAAAGTACACTTTTATTTATTCGTACACACAAGTTATACAGACTATTTCAGAACATCAACACAACCGTAACCAAGTTATTTCAAATTACTGACATGTGTTAAATATGATTACTCTTAGGCCAGTGCTTATTTGCATATGTGACCTCCAATAGTTATCACCCTTTTTAAAGAAAAGAACGACTACGCTCCTTCGCCACGCTTTTGGAGTTCTCCCAGAGACCAGGACAGAATTGAAGAGCTCCCGAAGCTCTTTCCCATCTATAAATGCCTAGACTACCCTGATATTTTTCCGACTTCTGTGTTGGTCCCATAGTAAACGTTGTTCATACATAATGAGTACAATGACCGATCGTGACCTGCTACGATCCTTACATACTCTTTCTGCTTCAGTTACGTTCATACATCTAGTCATGCACCCACGCCGGTTGAGAGTACTACGCACCTGAATATCACAAATAAGGTCACTATATGTCCTTCTGGGAGCCCACACATCTGCCTTTTAAACCTTGTGTAAGTCGCCTTTCATTCATGCTCTCAACATCAAGAAGCTTATAGATAAAAGTGGAGACAACACTCTAAATACCTAAGTGAAGACGACTGAGGTCGGACACTCTCTTTATAAATATACACATAAGAACGAGACAGTGACAGCGACAGTGATATGTGTTTTCTTTGTCATATGTATGTATTTAGAAAGAGAGTGTCCGACCACAGAGTCTTCACTTAGGTATTTAGAGTGTTGCCTCCACTTTTATCTATAAGCTTCTTGTGTCAACATGACCAAACCATGTAAGCATACTCTTTTCAATTTTCGTCGCTACATCTTCTTTTAAATCGCAACGTTACGTTATCACATCATTCCTCAGCTTATTATTCATATTTACACCACACATGCTTTGCAAGGAATCCATAGCATTTATTTTAATTTCATGCCCCTTTGTCCACACCCAAAATTCAGTTGTTACTTTCTTATTTTAACTCATTATATTGAAACTGTTTCTTGACGTTAAATATAAAAATACGGTGTTCTATGGTTTCCATATGGGCAAAATATATATTCTGTACTCATTATAATAGTTATCTACTATATTCAACTATTGTAAATGTCGCTGGATTATGCTGGCCGTCTTGCCACATAATTTCAGTCGCTTCATGTAATTCCGGTCAGACTGCAAGCCGACCCCAACATAGTTGAGAAAAAGGCTAGGCAGATGATGTCTTGCCACAACCTTCCTGACTGTTTTTTTTTTTATTTTGACTAATCATGAAATGTACTTTGCTAATCATTTCCATTATCAGCAAAAATGTCACTATCCAATTACTCTACATTTCTATCAGAGAATTGTGCTACTTACTGTTCTTTCTTACCGAATATCCTAAAACATATTTATTTGATTATTTTTAACCTGCGTTGTCCCACTGCATGGCAAAGGCCTCCCTTTCTTCTTTCCACTCCTCTCCGTCATGAGCTCAAGCTCAAAATATATTGTTTTTTGAGGATTGTTTGTGCAATTGACATTCAATATCAAGGTGTGTACATCATAAAACCTATTTCTGAGATTATTATAATAATTTAAGTTTTCACAATGCTGGTGCTACGCCGTAGTCAATTTTACAATGTTTTTCGTTTAATTTTTGAAGTACTGCTTAAGTTTCAGTGTCCTTGTCACTGGCTGATACCGACGAGTCTTATTGTATAGTGCAGATATAATGATCTATATTATGGATTCATTGAATCATCATCCAGCGGTCCAGCCCCGTCCAGCCGTCTCGAATAATTTAGGCTCTACGCCAAAGTGATAACTTCGTAGCAATCGTAGCAAAGTGCTACGAATTTCTTTACGTAGGTATTCGTTTATTTTATCGTGCGATTTTTATTTAAGTGTTTTTTGTTTACGTCTTTTTGTTGTTTTGCTACTACGAAAAAACAAAAAGACGTAAACAAAAAGCACTTGAGTTTGTTCTTTGGTTAAAATTCATGATGTGGGTTTTTTCAAAATAAATTTTTAGGTTGTTATCAGTTAGCCATTGAATAATTAAGCCTAAACTATTATTTATTTCATTTTCATATCTTTCTAAGGTTTCCCTAATAATATTCTAGTACAATCATCAGCAAATAGGGTCATAGGGAGTTCTATGGTTCTGAGAATATCGTTTATACAACATAAGAATAACAAAGGACCAAGTACACTCCCCTGCGGTACGCCATAATTTAGAAATATTTGTTTCGATAGGTATTTCTGTTTTGGTTCTATGGCATAATTTTACTATTTTAGTTATTTGTTTTCTACTAACTATGTACGACTTAATTAACTCCAGGACATTGCCCCTAATTACAAGGTTACTTAATTTATGAGTAGTATTCTGTGATCTACAAAATCGAACACCTTCGCCATGTCCATAAATAATGCGGTAACTGGGACTTCTTTGTCCATATTCGAGATAATTTCAATTACTAATTCATAGATAGCCATATTAATATTTTTATGCTTTCTAAAGCTGTACTATTCCTTAGTTAGGATTTTTTTTTTTCTAAGAATGAGTAAAAGCAAAGAATAAATAACTTATAGGCAAGACGGGCAACTGGTGTCCGCAACTCCACGTCAATGCGCGTATTTTGCGTACGGGTGAGAAAATCGATTATTTGATCCACCCCAGCTCCTCAAGGAAGGACAGCAACGCCTTGATGTTACTGACCGTCTCACGTAGGGTACCTGTGTTACCGAAGTACTTTGCCCTGTACGTGGCGACCACCGGGCAGTTTAGAAGCACATGTGCCGCTGTCTCGTTGTCCTCTATCTGCGGACTGTCTGTTACTCCTATGACAAAGAGGTGTTTATTAAATGACCCGTGGCCAGTTAAAGCTGCAGTAACTATACGCAGCTTTTGGTTAGTTAGACGGAGCACCTGTTTCGTGAGGCGGCCATTGAATGTGGGAAGTGCTTCCCTAGCCTGCCTACATTCTCCTTGATCCGTCCATAGTTTGTCATGTTGGTCTCTGGTGCGTTTCCTTACCAGAGTGCGTATATACCCGAAGGGGAGTGGCGCGATGGGCTCAGGTCCACTGGCGCCATTCTCGATCCCCTTCTGGCAAGCTCGTCGGCTGCATCGTTGCCTAGCGAACCACTGTGTCCTTTGATCCATTGAATGGTTATTTTATGGAGGTTACCCACCTGGCTGAGGCGCTGGTGACACTCGTATATTATCCCAGAGTCAGCTGCATAACTGTTCAGCGCTTGCAGAACAGCCATGCTGTCTGAGAGTATGCGGATTGAGTGATCCTTTACTTCCCTGGCCATGACGGCAGAAGGGGCTAGAGAAATAATATAAATAACTTTTTCGATGATTTTGGAAAACACTGGGACGAGTGCAATATGCCTATAATTTTTCATATGTTGAGGATCATCCTTTTTATAGAGAGGTTGAGGTTTTTAACAGATAGTTTTAAGTCATCAGGGAATTTACCGTTATCTATACACAGGTTAACTATACGAGTGGTGAAATTTCAGCAACTACGTTTTTGATTGCATGTGTAACAATATCGTCATAGCCGGAACTATTTGTATTTGTGGAGCAATAATAATTTTATGTATGTCGTTTGGAATAGTGGATGCTAAGAACATGGAATTGGGGTTGGAATCAATCAATGTCGGTTTATAATGAGTGATGTTTTTTGAACTTGATCGATGAAATAGTTATTAAATAATTTCTTAGTAAGTGCATTAAAGTTATATGTTATTTCTAATGGGATATGGTCTGACGAATAAACGTGATTTAAGTTTCAGTAGTTCGGTCAACCGGACTAACAAACGAACTACTGCTACTAGAGGATATCTTCGCGTCGACCACAGACCTCCACGCCGCCGCTCCACATCAAATACCTCACAGTGATCCCACCAACTCTGAAAACCATATATGTCACTTACGTACATATATGAAGTAACATAATATAGTAAATTAGTCCGATTTAGACCTCATATAAAAAAAAAATACTGTGTTTATTCACAGAAATAATGTTTTAACAAAATATATTACTTCTGCCACACGTAGGTACATGTCTCTGGCAGATGTAGTTCCTTTTTCAATATCATCGGCACAAAGCCATTGCTGCTCAACAGAAGTCCATGCAGAAAATCCACCCCAAACCGCTAGCCAATATAAAGAAAGACAGAGTGCACACTACATAATTTTGAACGCAGCGAACATAAAAAAACGGAACCACTTACATCACTTTTTTGTCCATCTGTTTTCACAGAGGTTTTTTCGAAATCTATGCAACGTAGGACTTTGAATGTTGGCATAATGTTTAGGTCTCGGTGCATAATCAGCCTATAATGTTCCCACTGCTGGGACACAGGCCTCCTCTCAGTGAGAGGGAGTGGGCCGTAATGCACCACGCGGGCCCAGTGCAGGTTGGCAGATGTCACATGTCTTCGAATTTTTGGTTCTAGGACATGCCGGTTTCCTCACGATGTTTTCCTTCACCGCTTTGAGAGCAGTGGTGATGAAATAATTTACACAAGCGCCTGTCTGGGTTCTAACCTATGACCTAAGTCTTGCCACTTGGCCACCACTGCCCTGTGAAGATGTACTTTTGTCATTTTAGTGGAAGTTTGTTGATGGCTCTGCTATAAAAATCATGGGGACGGGAATCGATGGACTCTAGGGGCGTTTTGCACCGCCTCGTTGGGTTTGAGATTTTCCCCTATATGAAGTTATCCAAAGTCCGAATATAAATGGAAATTAGTTAGAACAAGGTCTGGTGAATATGGTGGATGACGGAAAGTTTCCAGTCGTAACTCCTATAGTTTCGAGACGGTCCGTTGTGCGGTGCTTCGGCGTGACTTTGGTGTTGTTGTTCAATGAATGAAATGAAATGAACACATACGGTACCCACTTTTCGAGCTTTTTTATCTTTCCAATTTGAAGTAAATGAATCCACTCCTTTATTCCCAGTAGTTCCATGTAGCTAGTTCCACATGGAAAGGCTGCTGCAAGTTCCGACGTGGTTTGAGATGAATCTACATCCACTATGGCGTTCAATTCATTGTTATCGACTTTCATCTCCGGTGGGCCGCGGGGCTCATTGTTGAGATCAAACTAGAACGGAAGCGATCAAACCATAAACGGGCCGTGCGTTCACATGCCATGTCCATACACGTCATTAATATTACTTGTATTAAATTCTGGTATTTCGTCAATTAATATTGTCTTTCACTAATGCTGTGTCTTGAAAACATCATCTTTTAAGCCTATAAACGGACATTTTAAAACATTGGCTGCTAGATGCTGTTTTAAGAACGATGTTTTTAAGAGTCGGTCGCTCGGCCGGACAGAACGTTAAGCCTGCTGCATCCCCCAACAGCGTTAACATATCGATACCTCTGGGCTCAAAGGTCGTAAAGGACAAAATGCGACTTTTCAGGAGAAGCAAAAAACGAAAAAAAAAGTATTATATTTGCTCTCACATTTTTATTTCTTGAGCTATTTAAATGAAACCTAAGAAGAAAGTGTTTAGAATTTATAGTATTCTCTAGGGCAGTGTTAAAAAATGATCCTACTGCTGTATTTACCGAGATAGATTTCCTTTACGACCATAAATTTAAAAACAAACGTCCTTTACACCCTTCAAATTTTCATCCTATGATGAACCTAAGGGCGTAAATGTACTTTACTGCACAAAACTAAACAAAATAAGGAAATAATCGACAAGTGTAATAATTTTTAGGTTCTTAAAGGACCACCCGCTAAGGTATTCTGAAAGGATAAATTAATAATTAAACTTAAATATTAAATGGATTATGTAATTTTGTATGTATTTATGTGTATACTACTGTATTTTCTTTACAAATATTCATGAAATAACATAATTATACAAATAAAACGTGCATTTTTGTAATCAAATTGAGATCGTTTATTTGTAATTGAACACAAAGCTCTAAATCTTTAAATTATAAATTAATATTTTTAATACGTTCACCAATACTGCTGAGTGTGCCCGCCTGCTGGCTGTGGGTGATTGGGAGTCGGGCCTCTGGCTTGAAGCGCTACCGTCACCCAACATAGGCACTATGCTGCGTGACACCACATTCTGGCTCGCTACATGTTTGCGTCTGGGCGCTCCTTGCGGAGCTCCACATCGCTGTCAATGCGGTGCAGCAGTCGACTGCCTCGGACACCATGGCGTATCTTGCAGCGAGAGCGCTGGTCAGATGGCACGGCACGCCAGCATTAACAACATCATCCGTTGGGCTCTTGTCACCGTCGGGGTGCCCGCTGTTTTAGAACTCAATGGCTTGGCACGCGACGATGGGAAGAGGCCAGATGGAATGACCATAATGCCTTGGAAGTTGGGTAGGCCTTTGGTGTGGGATGCAACCTGTGTCGACACCCTCGCTCCATCCTATCTTCCTAGCACGGCGGGCTATGCTGGGGCGGCTACTGCAGGAGCAGAAAACCTCAAACAGCGCAAATATAACAACCTTATTGGGAGCCATATGTTTGAGCCGTTTGGGGTTGAAACTCTAAGGCCTTGGGGTCCGAGTGCTTATCGAATATTTCGAGACATCGCCAAGCGGTTGGTTGACTCTACGCGTGACCAGAGAGCTGGCCTATTTTTAGCCCAAAGAATAAGCATTGCCATCCAACACGGTAATGCTGCCCTGCTAGCCTTTTGGGCACTTATCCTCTTGACAGCGATGCGGACGAATTTTTTTAAATGAGCTCCTGTCTTTAACTTTATAAACAGAATCTGTTTGATGAGATGATGAGTAAACACCCCTCTGAGCAGTTGGATGGGGTGGTTTTTTAATCCTGGATCTGAACAGCGTCGTACAAACATCTCAATGCCCGCACGCGATCTGACGGCTGGAACTCAACAAATCTCTTGGCGACACAGTTCGTGACGACCCTCGAGAGCAGCTTGGATACGTGGTTCAGAAGTGAGACGGGTCTATAGTTCTTCAGCGAGGATTTTTTTGAAGAACAGAACCATCGCATCTCTGCTCCACACCTCGGGCATTATACTCTCTTAGATGACAGAATTAAAGAGACTTGCTAGTCTTTGAATTATTGTATTTCTTTTTTTGGATCGTTTTCTTGTAGGTTTGGGTTTTTTTGTTTCAAATCTTCATCTATATCGTCACTTCTTTGATCTTAGTTAGATCTTGTAGCACTCTCAGCTCACCCCCGGAGTGAACACAGCGCGAGAGTCGGCTAACTGTCTTTTAGCTAAGTAATGAAGCTTAGCTGCTTTGTTGCAGAATTATATTTTTTTTACCGTTTTCATTAAACAGGCAATTATAATTATATATATTTTTTACCGTTTTCATTAAACAGGCATTATATTCAAGAAAAGTATTGTGGGAATTAAATGCTTAACTAAAATAGCGTTAAGGGCGGGTAACTGCAAATAAGTTAAGTTTTTCACTTAAACTTTTCTTTAAATGCTTAATTATGAAGTAGTTATAGTCCTTTAGCGTCTTTATAGTCAAGAAAAATCAGATAACGTACTTGTAGTTAAGTAGAAGGCTAGAAAATAATCATCACATCGGACAGTTAAGGTATTTTAAAGTACATTAAGCGAAAAAGTGTGGGTTAGACGCTTTCAAGTGATGGAATCATCAGAAATTATGTTACTTAACGGTCTAAAATATTTTCATATCTTTGGAACTATTTATTATTGTTAAAATGTTTCTTAGACAGAAAGATAGCGAATTTTGAACTCTGTCACATTCTATTAAAAAGTGAAGATTGACCATTTGAGGGTTAACGGTTTTCTACTTCGTACTTTCTAGAATACTAGTTATTTACAACCTAGCCAATAGGCTATTTATATTTAAGTAATGTACAACGAGCATTAGAAACAATTTAATAAGGTAGGGGTTGAAAGTTTGTGTACAGAAATCAAATTCTACGATAATTATGAAGTGGATACCTAAACTTGAACATCTTGTAATTTCAATAATCGTTATAATACATTTCACAAAATTGTGAGTTTATAGTTTTGTGTAAATTATTTAATTTTTATTAAGTTTGGTACTTAGAAAGTTTAGATTAAATTCGTTGTTTTATGAATATTCTAGGATTTATGGGACAATTCCTCACTTACGTTTATATATACGCCCTTAGTGGAAGCAAAGAATTAAAATGAAACTAGGTAGTAAAGGACACTTGTATTTTTTTTATTTTAAATTGTAGGGGTGTACAGGACAATTTGCAAAGACGATGTCCTTTACATCCAAATTTTTGAGGGACTTATATTAACCACCTAATGTGGTATAAGACAATTGATATTTTTTATGTATTTTACACCCAAAAGTTGTTTTATACTTTGCTTTACTACCAAAATGAGTTCACTCTGGTAACTAAGTGTTATTTACATCCATATTTTCACGGTAAACTTTGTTTAACGTCTCAAATTATGTGGGTCGTAAAGGCATTTTTTTTGCGAATTTCGTAAAACGGAATATACAGATCGATAGGAAATTAAAAACTGAGTATAGCAGTATCAATAAGTCATTTTCGCCCAAATGTCCTTTACGACCTTTGAGCCCAGAGGTATCGATATATGCCAATGGAAACAGATTTCAAGGAGAACCTTTGCTACTAACACGACTTTTGGCAATTGTTAGTAGTATGGAGAATAACTAAAAAGGCGACAACTTGGGCACCGAAGTTAAGGAATTTTTGGCGCCCAATAGCCATAAGATATACACCAATGAAAACAGCCTTTCAAGCGGAACCTTTGTTACTAAGACAACTCGCAGCTTGCAGTGGCAATTTCCCAATGCATGCTAAGTTTAGTTTTAGTTTTAGTGAACGCCTGCGTTCCTGCGTATACCTACTTACCAAATGGCACAACACTGATACACTGACTGTTGCAAACTTACAGATTATTCCTGATGAGCAGCTACTACTAAAATCAATTAACTAGAGTAAAGTAGAAACACACGGGATTTCTCATTAACCCCTAACCATAGATATTTATTTTTATTATTACCTTAGATGACTACAGAGTTCCAAACTTCATGTTTTTCTATGTTCGTTGTACGAACTATCATAGAATAGTATATATCAAAATGTAAAACAAGAAATATACATAGTTGGGAATCGAACTTACAACCACAGGTTTGGAAAGCATTCTCGAACACTTTCTTAAAGTTAATCACTAAGGCGAAAGTTTATATGTTTGTAAGGTGTGTTTATATGTTTGTTACTTCTTCACGCTTAAACGGCTGGACCAATTTTGATAAAACTTTGTATGGAGGTAGCTGATACCCTGGATTAACATATAGACTACTTTTATCCCGATATTCCCACGGTTCCACGGTTCCGCGTTGCTCGCTGCGCTGCGTGGAGCCACACCGTCGCGCGTGTCGGCGTGCATTTTTTGTTTATATTGACATTTTTAATTTCGTAATAAGTATATTTTGAATGGAACATCCGATTTCAATAATTCAGAAAATAATCAACAGGTATTGATACAGTCTTGAATGCGAAATAATTTATTTGGATAAGAATTAATACAAAGATATGGATAACATGGTCTGATTTTGATCGGCATTTCTATCAACTTTTAAAATGTAAAAAAGTAGTTATAGTGACATAACTACAATAGTTGGACATATGTTCTCGCGAAGTTATTTGTTGATGATATGTTCTATAATATTGTACAATTTTTTTTTGTTCTGTCATCAATATTTTCCGCAGCGCATGCGATGAAAGACATTTTATGGCAAATTTTTTTACACTTTGGGTTGGTTTTAGTAGATAATTCTAAGGATCATTAATTTTTTCTATTAATAAATATAGCCTATGTTACTCAGTGATAATGTAGCTTTCTAACTGCAAAATAATTTTTATCTCGGTCGGTTTGAATCGGTCGAGTAGTTTTTAAGTTTATTCGTTACATACAAAAATACAAATCTTTCCTCTTTATAATAATTATTATTATATTAAGATTAAGATTAGTGTAGTGTAGATTGCAATATTCCATTCTTTTGGCTCGTCCAAAGACATTAAATTGTACCTATCTTAAATCTCTTTGGGCTCGTCTTTTTACAATTTGCGGTAAACTATAGAAGAATACGAACATTATGCAATATTACTCATCCCCCATATTAACAAAAAGCGTACCAATGATTTATAACCTAAAGACTGACTAGACTTGTAAGGAATATCTATGCAAAATGTGAACAGAATCTACCCTGGATGCTAGAACATACCTACATTCAGACAATCAGATGAAAATTCTAAAAACTATATTTTCGGGTTTTTCGATTTTACTATGTAAATGTTACCGCTAATGTGCGTAAATCAGTTAGAGTGCAGATTAACTAGTTAATCTGCAGATTATCTGGATGAGTCCGTTAAAGTGGAAAAAAATGTTTTCGTCTAGGCCAAACCAGTTCTCCCTAAACGGGTTGCATGGTTGCGGTCGGTCGATAGGCGACGTAGGATGCAAGAGCGAGCGAAGGGCACTCAGAGGTTAGGTTTGGTTAGGCGACGTAGGATGCAAGAGCGAGCGAAGACCACCCAGAGGTTAGGTTTGGTTAGGTTACTTTAAACCCTTTATATAGAAATAGGTGCCCGCGAAGCGGGGCTCCGTCGACATAGGATGCAAGAGCGAGCGAATGAGAACTGGTTATGTCTAGTCGAAACTAGTTCATCCTAAAATCGGGTTTGGCCGGTAATATATTTCACACTTTATCGGATTGTACCCGGTAATTTTCAGATTACCTGGTTAATGTGCATATTAACGTATTCCGTATTATAACGGAAATTCTTTATATTCGGGACACTTAATTAAGTCTAATAAAATGCTTCAACTCTTACAAAAGCTACACTCTACGAAATTTTTGCTAGCTGGGTATGGAATTAAAAACACAATATAAAACATGCCTAGCCCCAAAAATAATAAATGACTAAACTAAAAAGTCAAACATGTTGGACGGAAATAAGACACCGCAGTACCCAATCTTTTACTTGGCGTAGACTATTCGCCATATATTCAAAGTAGGAAAAGAGATTAGGTACTTACCTAACCACGTATGCATAGTCAGTCGTATGCATAGTGTTAGTCTTAGCAATGCCCTGTAACTCATCATCATCTGCCTACAGCAGTCCAAGGCCTCTCCTATTGCACGCCATTCAACTTGATTTTCTGCTACTCTCATCCAGCTGATACCAGCCACCCTGCGAAGATCGTCGCTCCACCTAGCCTTAGGGCGTCCTGTCTTACGTTTGCCGATTCGCGGTCTCAACTCAAGAACACGTCTACCCCAACGGTCATCGGTTCTACGGCTAATATGGCCGGCCCATTGCCACTTCAGCTTGCTTGTTCTGTGAGCTATGACAACTTTAGTTGTCTGCCGGACGACCTCATTGCGGATTTGATCCCTCAGAGAGACTCCGAGCATAGCCCGTTCCATAGCTCGCTGAGCGACCTAGAATTTATGAACCAGCCGTACAGTGTCCACGTTTCGGTTCCGTAAGTCATAACAGGCGGGACGCACTGATTGAAGACCTTAGTCTGTAGGCTCTGTGAAATACGTGACGAGAAGACCCGACGAAGCTTCTCAAACGATGCCCAGCCCAGCTCAATTCTTCTGTTAGCATCCGTCTTAAAGTAGTAATCACCGGCGATTTGCAAACCCCATGTAACAACGCAATGGCACTTGACTACTGTGACAGGCATGAGATAGGAATCATCCCATCTTCTTGGTACTTGTCAAATGCCTTCGTAGATTTAAATCCAAATGAAAAACGTAGACCTAGTCATCAGCGAAGTAGAAACTAAAATGACGAACTTCGGCATAGCTAACCATGTCGAAGCTAAATTGAAATCTAGACCAAGGCCTAGTAATAAGGAAATAGAACTCCTAATCTATGACATATACGTAAACTTTTTAAAAGTTGTGAATAGATGCACTGGTACAGCTAAATTGAATAACCACCGACAAATTGCGAACCCCATGTCATAGGAAAATTGCACTCGACTACACCGACATGCATGAGATAGGAATTATCCGATCTTCTACTTGGCCTCGGTAGGTGCCATACGATAACAAATCCAAATCGAATAATTGTGGGCAAATTGCAATCTATCAATCGTGGTGATAAAATAGACAAGTGAGGACGTGAGAACTGCACCCCAATTGCGTAAAACACAATCAATCTCAATCTGAATAATTTTGAAGGATATTGCTAATCCTTTGCTTTATATAGTCGAAAAATGTGTCTGCTCAACAACGTAAATTACGCAATGAATATTGTAGAACCGTCAAAATTAAACCCATTGCTACTGATAGTGTGTTAAGCAATTACCGCGCTGGTATATCTTACGAGCCAACCTAGACGTAATAAACATGGAGAAGAACACGATTGGAAATTGCATCCATTCACAGATCCCAGAAAATTACCTATTCAATTTTCAAAAGCCATTATTCATTTGATAGGCAGAGGCACCCATTTTAAACCGTCATCAATCACTGCACCAATATAGCTAAATTGAATAACTGGTGGCAATCTGCATTGCTGCAAATATTCTTTAACGACGTGATAAAAGCACTTATTTTATTAAGGTGACAATAGCCAAATGCTTGACAAAGTGCAATTTGCAACACTAGAAGATAACACTCCATATCTGTGGGAACCTAAATAATATGTTACACGACCATTTTCCACTTATTGGAGAGCTAAGTGCCAATCACTGCACCAACGAGCCAGATTGAATAATTGGATAATAGTCAATTGCAAACGTTAGACGAACCAATTCAACAACGTGTTAACAACATAGTACGTCAGGATCCCATCCTTTTAATAGGGACAGAATCACAATTGAAAATTGCAAGGAAATACCGAGTGACACAGTAGAAGCAAATTACATCACAACGCACCCATATGACAGGCAGCCATCTTTCACTTATGGATGTATCACTGCACCAATAAATCCAAATTGCATAACGATCAACAAATTGCATGCACTGGAACCAATAACGACGACATAGTCCTCAACGACAAAATTGCTCGAAATAATATCCATAACGATGAATATCCGTCGCGAATAGACGCGCTTAGAATCTGCGGGCGTCAAAACATATAATACCACTTAAACTTGATCTATTGTTCAGTAATAATCGTCAGATAGTGGCGGCTCAGCTTAAACTAGCATAACAACCCGTATAGACCACTTAACTCAATAAAACTCCCCTTGGCTGACATTAAATTTAATAGTCTATGAAAAGGAACGGCGCGAGCGCAAATGGTCCTTCCTGTGAGCGAACGGAAGACGGCGATTGGCTCAATTGCGCGGCCCATTCACCAATCAGCGTCCTGATATGCTTGCAGGTCAACCTGTCCAATTTAAAATTGGTAGTTTGTGGTCGCAAATCCTAGTTACATAAGTTGGTTTGCTTTTGGGTCAAACATTGGCAGTTGAGATATTGTTTTATCATGTCACTTTTCAAAGTCAGCATAAAATTACAGGTTGAAATTAAATACACTAGAGCAACTCTTGTTTCGATCACCTGGAACAGTTTAATTTTATTAACTAGTAGTTGTACAATTACCATGTAGGCATGTATTCATATGCGATAGAACCCGATTAACTCATAGGGTACACCAAAGAGTAAAGTAACTATGAGGTACACGCATAGAGAATGGTACACGCTTTAATGAGAACAGTAAATTTACCCTTTGCAATGATTAAAATCATAGACAATTATTATGACTAAAATTCATGTTTATGTCACAAATCAAGAATTGTTTATTGCTGTTTACTTTTTGGAGCCAAGTCCGGCTCCAAACGAGAGAAAACCTAGAAGTCATATTTTTTAATTTAGGAACCCATGGAATAACGTAAAAGAAATAACCGTTCAGAAGTACGAAACAGTTAATTAGCTTTACGACGTTCATTAATTAGTTTAATTAAACTTCTCTTTGCCATCTGTGGAACGAAATCTCACTACATGCCATGGGTTTGTAAAGTTGAATGATATTTATGCTAGTTTCTTGGATTTTTTAAATATTTTAGCACCACGCACCTTAATTCTTGAGCTGTCACCTCCATCTTTATACGAGCATGCAATTAGGTAATAATAGGCTTCCTATAAGCAGTGATGGCCCAGTGGTAACGGCTCCGACGTACGAGTTGTAGGTCGTGGGTTCGAATCCAGGCTGGTAGTTTACTTTGTGTAGATAATTTCATCACCACTGCTCTCAAAACGGTGAAGGAAAACATCGTGAGAAAACCGGTCTTAAAACCAAAAATTCTAAGACAGGGTACATCTACTAACCCGCACTGGGCCCACGTGGTAAATTACAGCCCATTCCCTCTCACAGAGAGGAGGCCTGTGTCCCAGCAGTGGGTTCTTTATTCTCAAAATAATTGATTAAAAAAAAAAACATAGGAAACATATTGAGTGGCAGATAAATAGTATTGTAAAGAATATGTTTTGCTCTCGTGTCAGGGAGAAAACAGAGGACTACGTGTGTATGGACAACAGATGAAACGCCGCCTGAATTTTCTCTTACAATAGTAAGTAAGTTGTTTAAAGAAACATTTATAGATAGTACAATCCACGAAGACGCGCCCCACTCTTCTTCCTAATCTCTTACACTACAAGTGTGCAACATTCCGCTAGTATTTTAGTTTTTTCGATACACACCAATTACTTATTACTTAGTGGGTAATTAGCGTGTATCGAAAAAGAACAAAACAATTGCGGAATTAACTGGCGATATTACGATTAGGAAGAAGAGTGGGACGCGTCTTCGTGGATTGCACTATCTGTAACACGTAACGTAATAGATATTTAAATAACAAGGGCAGTAGTTACAGTGCATTTTAAAATGGACCATGAAAAATAAATCAAGCAGAATTTGTCATTTTTCATCGTAAGACCAAGCAGCACCCATATTAATATTATAATTATATACAAATGATGAGCACAGTAGATACGTACAAAAAAAAACAATGAAAATGGTGGCATCTTTGTACTAAAATTAAAACTGTACAACCGGCGTCTCCAACACACCAATGTCCTGTATTTCGCTGCGTATGACGTCACCAGGTTTGAGGAACTCAGGGGGTATTGCATTCGCCCCCACACCGGCTGGAGTACCAGTCAGGATGAGGTCACCGGGTAAAAGTGTAATTACACTGGAAGGAGAAATGTATCATAAGTATTCATTTCTCCAGTCAGGCTTTAGGAAATCATGTCGAAAATTCGGTATGTTCTCACGCTGATCGTGTAGATCTGGTAATCGAATAAGAACCCCCACGTTTAGCTGTGGCCCTTGTGACCACGAGATCAACGGTTCTGAAATTAACGTTTGTATTTATATTTCTAAAGATCACCGCATATGAAGAGGAATGATAATTTGCGTCTGAAACAAAATAATGAAACTGGTTCCAATCTGAACTTAAATAAAACCAGTCTCTCCAAGGGGTACGTATCGTGATACCCAGTAACTGGGTTGTGAACATCAGAAAAGCAGTCGCTCCATGTAAAATACTGGTACCCAGTTGCATCCGGTTAGACTGGCCCAACCCCAACATAGTTGGAAGAAGGCTACGGTGGAGCCCGCTAGGCATGCGTGGATACCAGTTGGAGATGCGCGCGAACAGTGATTCATGGTAATGGGAGGAACCGTGGGGTTACAGTCAGTAGAAGACCGACATAACCCTCGGTTCTCCCCAGACGAAGGGTATCCATTAGGATATCCTGAAAATAAAATAAAAAAGGCGGTTCATGATGACAAAAAAATTTAACTTACGTAGAAATCTTCTCAATAATGGAGGGTATTTTATGTATCAGGTTGCTGGTATTGCTATTTTGTTTCTGCACTCCATTTACACTGCAGCTCATGGCCAGTTTATTAACATCTTTGATCTCATCCGCAGTCACTATACAGGGACCGATGGGACAGAATGTGTCTTGTGACTGTTAAAGACCAAAACCATATGGGTTAAAGTTAGGTGCAGCAGGCCGCACTATGTCAGTGGTAACAAAATCAGTAAGTACAAGATGGCCTCTTATCCTATTACATAAATATGCTAGGCCAGCTCAAGATCAGAGTTAACGCCGATGTACGGTCGACTGATATACTTAGAGCCCGAAATCAGGCAAAAGAACGAAAGAAACTGTTTATTTGGCACATAGCAGTAGCGCTCTTTCTCAAAGAGCTCGTCCGAATTATCTACTGTCATCATGCCTATTTCTGGCGGCCAGCAACGTTGCTGAGTTCCGATTTAAAAGGTATGGTGTCGATGTAATATCAAGCCCAAGAGACATTCCAGTTTTTCCTCTGGGATGACAACGCATCCACGATGCCTCTGGTATTGCAGATAGGTAGTGGTGACCACATACGATAAGGCGGTTCGTCAGCATGTTTGCCATTAAAATATTAACCCTTCGTATGCATGTAATGGCTTTTTAACCGACATCAAAAAAGGAGGTTATTTCATTGTTTCTAATTACCTACGGCATTCAACCGGTTAAGTCCTTATTCGTTTTCGCAAGCATATTTTTACACTGCAGTAGGATATAATCCTTATGCTTCTTGTAGGGCTTTAGGTCTAGCAGTGAAAACCGCGGTGCGCTTTGTCAGAGCTGGTCCTAGCCCACTGTTTCATAAAGGAATTTGAACAGCAGTTTGCAGCAGTAGGTAGTTATAAAAACATTACAACTCAACAATGCGATCGATGTGGCAACGCTAGAGAGGCCTATGTTCATCAGTGAACGTCTTTCGGCTAAAATGACGATGATGATGATCAAATAAAACAATTTCTATCATCTAAATACTATTATACTTATTATCAATGAATATCTAAGAAATGTTGCGCCGACCCAAATGATGGTAAGAGAATGATGATATTTTTTTAGTAATAATTACTAACTTAAATATACAGGTTCCCATTAAAATAGATGGACAAATTTTAACACAGCGCTCAGTACGTCTAACCAAAGATCTCCAAGCAAAAAAAAAACACTGATTAAAGTGATTTTATTTTGACCTAAAATAATAAATAGTGTATTTTCGTTAGCTGATTATTTTTCTTGTATGTATCTAATGCGTTTTTCTTATATATTTTTTTACCATCATCCTTATTTTGGTAGTCTGAATGATTTCTAAAAGTTTGTCCATCTATTTTAATGGGACCTTATATAATATTTATTAGTCTAACAACTAAATTGTCAAATTAAAGCCTCTCTTCCTCTACTTAAGTACCTACCTAATAATAGCAAAACATTTACAATTTTTTTTTTTGAGTGTTGGAAATCATCAAATGCCCGCTCTGGGTGGAGCGGAAGGGAGTGTCAGACTATTACTGACTAAAACCCATCCGTGTTCCTTCCTTATATAGCCCTTTATGTTCCGGGGTAGCAGTAACCCTTTCGGACAATCCCGCTGACCCGGCAAGCATCGGCCCTAACGGGCCCCTTCCATTGTGCTGACATCTCTTTGAGGCGCGCGTGGAACACATACGCGCCGTCCGGCACGGACCTGGTCCTGATCGGAGGTGAGCTACCAATTACTCTACGTCCGCAGGCCCTACTACGCCTACGGTGGCCGGGAGTCGTCACACGGCTATCGACGCCCGTAGCGTCTCCCGCGGTGGCTGGGACGTGAGGCTCTGTCCCTCAACCATCCCGCCACCTCCTTCGCTAGCATGACTGCTTCGCAGAAAGAGGTGACTGCCTCCCACTCCCTCTCGCTCCGGACCATGGCTTGAACCAGGGCCGGACGCGAGAGGTCGCGGCCTCAACGAGGACACGGCGGAGCTCCACCCAAGCGGGGCAGACCTCCACCGTATGCTCCACCGTGTCCTCTGGGCGATCCTCGCAATGGTGATACCCGGGCGTCTCCTCCCGCCTGATGATGTGCAGGAACCTCCCGAAACATCCGTGTCCGGTGAGGAACTGCATCAAGCGGTAGGTGAGAACGCCATGACGCCTCTCTAGCCACTTCTCATGAGGGGGCTTATCGCCACTATTGTGGCGATAAGCCCCCTCATGAGCAAGAGCCGCTTGAAGGCGGCCCCGGCCCGTTCCCGTTTGGGGGCTAAACGTCGGAAGTGTTCGACGAAGTTCCACTGGCTGTCGAGGACGAGACCCAGGTATCTCATCGTTGTCTCGGCGCCGATGTTCAAACCCATCCTACAATCAGTTGGGATCCCAATGGTGGCCTATTCCGGGGCCCATGAAAAGACATGGCCTCGGACTTGTGCAATGCCACCTCGAGACCCAACCGCCGGATCCTTTCCACGACTATCGCAACCCCTCGTGTCATCGCGTCGGCCGTCGCCTCATGCGACCTCCCCTGCGCCAGGACCAGCGTGTTGTCAGCGTAGCAAACTACGCTGACGCCATCAGGGAGGTCGGTGCGCTGCACCCAGTCGTAACCGATGTCCCACAGGAGCGGCCCCAGAGCCGTTCCCTGTGGGACACCGCACGACATCTCTCGCCGGTTCCACTCCCGGCGCGACCGGGGTAGATGACGGCCCTGTCGTCAAATACGCCCCGACTACTCGACGGAGGTAGGTCGGCACCCGATAATACCGGAGTGCCTCCCCAATGCAGTTCCAGGGCAGGGTGTTGA
Organism: Hydraecia micacea; assembly: GCA_914767645.1. Classification (NCBI taxonomy): domain Eukaryota; kingdom Metazoa; phylum Arthropoda; class Insecta; order Lepidoptera; family Noctuidae; genus Hydraecia; species Hydraecia micacea. The sequence goes on from OU611798.1 coordinate 8,430,744, forward strand.
ACGCGTTGGCGATGTCGAGTGACACCGCTACGATGACCCCACCCCGGGACTCCGCGTCTCCCCGTCGTGAGGGCTCTCATACGCATGATGGCGTCCACCGTCGAGCGCCCCTTGCAGAAGCCAAACTGGCTATCCGCAAAATCCGGTCCCGTACTCACCAGGTGCCGAATGAGGCGGCCTGCAATCACTTTCTCAAAGAGCTTGCCGACCTTGTCGAGCAGCACTATGGGCTGGAAGCGAACGGAGAGTCCGCAGGGCGCCCTGACTTCTGAATTAGGACCAGCTTCCCCGTCTTCCAATGGAGTGGAAACTGGCCTCTCTCCATACATGCGCTTAAGAGCACCTCCAGTCGAGGCCCGAGAGCCCTCGAGGTCAAGACCCAGGCTTTACTTGGCAAGCCGTCGGGTCCTGGGCCGGTATTTTTGAGCTTCAGCCTACCTACCGCCACTCTCAAATCTACCCCGGTCACTTCAGCGATGTCGTCGTCGTCCGCGTGGTCCGCTTCGGGCACCGTAAGTGGCGGAGTCATGGGCGGGGGAGTATGCTCCTCCGTGAAGGGAACAGAGCGCTCACCACCTCCTCCACCAGCTGGGATCGAAGACTCTGCGTCACCGGGGGGGCCCAGGTGCGGAGTTTATTCCGCACCATTTTGTAAGGGCGCCCCCATGGATCTCTGTTCAGAGTCTCCACCATCTCCTCTCGGGCCATGTCCTTGGCCCGCTGGACAGCCTCTTGGAGGGCGTTCTTCGCCGCTCCGTACCCCTCGTACAGCTCCGCCTCTGCGGCTTTCGCATCCGGAGGGCGGATGTGGAGCCTGCGGTGCCTGGCGTACGGGTGTTGCACGTCGTAGCACAACATTTACAATTGGCTCGTTTTTTTTACAATTTGCGGTAAACTATAGAAGAATACGAACATTTATGTAATATTGCTCATGCAAATAGCAAAAACTGCGACAATTTATAACCTACAGACTGACCAGACTTATAGGGAATACGAGTATCTATGCACAATTTGAACAGAATCTATTCGGTAGTATTTAAGTGATGTAGACAAACAGACAAAAATTCTAAAAACTATATTTTCGGCATAAGAATCGGTTCCAGACCTCGCAGCGATTAGTTTTTAAAAACATTCATCCCCTTACTAATAAATGTTGTAAAGCGTCTGTATAGTTACACAACGCTTTGTCTTCTTCTTTCGAAAGTCAAATTACTGACTACTGAAAGAGAGAAATCGGTGTGTAACTATTCTATATAATCTGATATAATACGTTTATTAGTAAGGGGGTAAATGTTTAATTTTGACTCCGCTATGATTTTATTATACGTATGTATTGATAAGAGTATAAACAAACCTTGCCAAGTAAAAAGTGCGCCCCGTTCTTCTCCCTTTGCCATTCTCTGTCAACAATGTCTTGAGCGATAGTGTATCCGAAGATGTATTTGTCAGCGTTATCAGCTTTCACAGCACTCGCAGTCTTTCCTATTACAACCGCCAGCTCTACTTCCCAGTCCACTTTCTGCAGTAAAACATCTTGAAATAATGTTTAATGAGACAAAATTCTGAAAATACTACCTATTTTTCACAGGCTGCCTTCCCATCAGAGATGTGCTAAGCTGCGTAGCTATGGATGCCTACGTATAATATACGATCAGGATCATACGATTTCATAGCGTAGTTTGGTTTAGCTATTATGGAAAGGCAGCCTAAACTCGTGTAGATTTTTATCGTTGGACGTCTGTCGTTTATAGCTGTCTAGCTTATCAATGCAGACAGCACGTTAGGTACCTACCACTCTATCGATAGAGATGAGAAATTTCAATAGGTAAGTATATTATCGATATACCTACCTACTCGCATTCCATACCTTCTTATCCTCTATTATAATCATTGTAGGTACAGTTGAACATGGGCCTCCGGTAAAATACAAACGCGCATGAAATTAACAGAACCGTAACCGTTTAAATAAACGGAAGACGTACTAAACACCAGTGACATTATTTCATCACGCAAGGTACACCTACACACTATGAATTACAGCGTCAATTTACTTCAATAATTGACCCCAATTTGCGTTGCGCTGAGGTCAGAGCAAACTTCTGTGATTCACTAAGAATTTTTGACCTCGTCTACTATACGTAGGCAGATAGGATAGGTCGTTAAACTTCGGTTTATAGCTTTGGAAGCTGTATGATTATTAATAATGCTATTTATTGTAGGTAATTATTTTTCATGTGCATGGTTTAAAGCACATAGGCAATTACTATGCTATCCCGAAACATTCAACAAAATCGGATTAAATATTGTTATGTTTAGAACAACAGCTACGAGTTTATTCTTCTTTGAACTTGGAATTTGTGCAGCAATACCACTAATCAATCGACAATGGGATTTCTAATAAATTGAAAGGACATTCAGCTTGTTCTGTAACTCTTACAATAAGATGAATAGCTCAAGTCTTGGTAATATTAGCCAGTCTATTTTATGTTTTGCTCTCAAAAGGGTGAAGGAAAACATCATGAGGAAACCGGCATGTCCTAGAACCAAAAATTCAAAGACATGTGACATCTACCAACCCGCACTGGTCCTGCGTGGTGGATTACAGCCCACTCCCTCTCACTGAGAAGAGGCCTGTGTCCCAGAACTGGGACTATTTTATGTTAAATTCAATCAAAATGGTGTAGCGTCAATAAGGCAGGCTGCCTGCCCAGAACGGGGCGGGCATAGGTCTCCTTACATTACATATATTACAGTGCCTATAGCCACACATAAATGCTATTTTAATGCACCCAGAATCATGTGCTTATCGAGGGGAGGTGGGAGCAGGGGAATGCAGCTGCCCCCCCTTGGCACACCCATGACCAGAATACGGATATATACAAAAATTATAATTTATCTAACCTTGCATACTTCAGTTCTTATCCTCAAAGGCTGGTTTGGACCAATGATAGTGCTGGAATACTTGCTGAAAATCATCGGTGACGCTGGAGGTGGTACATTTAGCTCTTTGCAGTAGTCAGCAAAGTTTAGGGCGACGCATAAGATCTTGTCTATGCCGAAAATGGGGGCAACCAATGTTACCGAAGATAGGGGAATAGTTTTGGGGTTCGCGATGCTGAATGTAGAAAGGATTAAAAGTAAGTTATTGAGCAGTACATTGGAATCTACCTACTGAACAACTTTTGTAGCCATGCCAGGGGCGTGGCCTCCTTGGACTCTAGAACATACTCGTAGTTAAGCCTCTTCTCCTTATATGTGTGGCCATAAACATAATTACGGCTCGCTAGTGAGTACTCGGCTTAGTGGACCCACATTTCGGCAGGTATGTTTAAGTCCAGTGTAACAGGGGGGTGACCCTATTGCCAATAATCGGGCACAAATCCAGACTACAGTCCAGACTGCTACTGGGAAATTATAGATAGAAAAACCGAATATCACTTTGCCACCGGGCAAAGTGTTATGGGTTTCCCGGCAGTCCGATTTTAAACGGGAGTACCTACACATCATCTATGTTCATTGCAGGTTTAAAGATGCCTACATTATAACATCTCAGTCAGTCAGATGACTGTTTGAAAAATGTACCTAGATGTTAATTATGATGGGCATCACAAAATAAACGTTGAAAAATGAGTTTCGTATGTTTTGTTGGCTGTACCTTCGCGTGCTTGTATCGGAAATATATCTGCTGGATAAAGGCCTCTCCAACCATGCGCCATTTAACTATCCTCGGCTAATATCATTCAGCTGCTATGCACAGAATAGACGTATGTACATCAGTAGTGGGTAACAATTTGATTATGATAGCGCCTTTATGTCCAAGCAGTAAGGGCGATTTTCGTAGAGCAAGTGTTACCACTGATTTGTGGCTGACTGTAGGTACAATTTACTATCGTAAGCATAACATATAATTTCTATAAAACTAATTTCTAGTCTCATTTTTAAATAAAATTTACGAATGGTTATATACTTATCTGTAGTTTCTATAGTGTTAAGGATTTCATTGACAAAAAAGTTAATGTCAGTTCCCTACTGGAAAATTTGCATGCTTATATTAGGTATGGTGGCAAAACATGTTTTGTTCTAAATTGTACTTTCACTATCTTTTTATACCTACCGTGATTTTTATGCAAATAAATATAATTATACTGATGTCACTCGGAAAGCTGCCACGCATAAATGGAAATGGGCTGGACACATCTGCCGCATGTCAGACGATCAATGGGCCAAACTTACGACCCAGTGGGTCCCGCTTAATGGCAAACGACATCGCGGCAGGTCCAGACGGAAATGGCGGGATGAGCTTTACTCCTTTAATAGAGATTGGTCCTTGGCAGCTCTGGACAGAGAGAGAGGTGGAAGGAGAATAGGGAGGCCTATGCCCAGCAGTGGGACATTCATTGCTAATAAAAAAATATAATTATATTATACAAAATATAATTATATTATAAAAAATCAAACTTACTACGCCAATTTGTCAGCAATTCCAGCCTTCAATACTTGTAGCATTCTCCTCGGCATACCACAGTCTTGTTGACAACAGAGGTCTACCACATCGTTCCCAGACAGGTAGCCGAAACGAATCTCATTCAAATTGTCATTAGGATAGAATTGGACGTATTTCATTTTTTCTATTATTTGTTAACGACTGAAAAACATTACATACGTACCTATAACATCAAGCTTGTATTCTTCGATGTGGTAGGCTATAGTCCGTGTTATAATAGTAGTCTATGGTCCGTGCGGAACTAGTTGGCCGAGCCTTAGGTATGTGAGCGGTGGGACGGGAGGGGCGGGGGCGCATTACTCAGTACGTGCGATGCGAACACCGCCTCACCCCTGTCCCCACCTCAGCGGCAAACTAGTTCCGCGCGGACTATAGTGAGGTTTTTAGTAGGTGGTTACACATAACATCCACGACACAATATGATATTCCCCGAAGGGTTAGCCAGAAGTATACCCAATAGTAATTTCCCCATTAACTGGGGAAATTACTATTGGGTATATTTAACAGTGTGTCCTATGTAACAGTGGGCGAGCCTATTGCCAATTTGCCATCAGCCGGGCACAAATCCAGACTCTGGGCTGCTACTGAGAAATTCCTAATGGAAAACCCATATAAACACTGAACGACTTGGGAATCGGCCCTCATGATCAGCCATAGTGCTTGCGACCATTAAACCAGCAAAGGCAGGCGATGTACTTAGTTAGGTACACCCATATTTCACCAGTCTGAATACCTCACTTATGGCTGAGAATTTAGTGGCTTGGACTAGTATTTAAATCAGTGACGAAACTATACTTACAGTATTCAAGCTATGCAATTTCAAGCCGCACTGAATTATTTAAATGTTATATGCTTGTTTTATAGTAGACTGGTACTTCGAAGGCAAATTGTCGTAACTTCGTTCGTAGATAGAGTACCAAAAACACTAACGATGTTAGAGTATTTCATTGAGCTTGACTTTTGAGCACAAAACTTTTGAATTTTTGGTTGTCCATCACCAACAGAAGCTCCAACTTTCAGTCTATCAAAGAGTACTCTGTGGCTGGCTCCAACATTTCTGTTCATATTAAAAAAAATCCTGTTATGTTTCTGTTGATTTCAGTTTGACAGAAAATATGTCAAAATCCGAATATATTTTGATGGCGAAAGGAAACGTTCAAAAATACAAAAGAATATAATTTGTCGTTGTTACAAGTACAATAATTCCCCTTTTCACCAGCACTATTACTATTAATCATAATCTGAATCATTTTGAAGGATATTGCTAATCCATTGCTTCACATAATTATTCGAAAAATTTGTCCTCACAACAACGTTAGTGACGCAGTGAATGTTGTTGAACTGCCAAAACGCAATTACTCCGCAGAGATCAACGCAGTGCGAATTTATTGGAAAATAAAAATTATATACACACAAAAATGCAATAGATTTTTGTGTGCATTTTTTATCAGTTTGGTGTTGGTGTAAACCATACCCATGTGCCCATACCCATAAAAAGACATTTTAAGAATAACATTTTATTAACAAAAAAAGAAAATAAATAACGTTAGAAAACATTTCTAAAATTATCTCACGATTAATAACAAAAAACTTTTCTAAAATAACGTAAGCATATAAAAATATTTACAAAATACGAAATTACAAAGTATAATACCTCACATATAAAAGTTGATTTTAAGTTTAAAGGATATAGATTGATTAAAAGTTTGAGTTGAATAGTAAAACCTGAAGATTTGTTAACATTTTTTAAATTGAAAAAGAAAATCAACTTTTAATCGTAAGAATGTAAATTTCTCACTTTCGATAAAAACAAATTGTATCTTGCACTAATGTTAGGAAGACATTTTTTCTTATACATGAAAGTCCCATCACAAAAAAAAAATCATAAAAAGAACTTGTCTAAAAAAAGCTATAAATTTTTAAAATTTCCCCAAAAATTAAAAAAATATTCATATCTCCTAAACTATCAAAAATCGCGGAACATTATATGGGGTATTTTCAGATACCCCTAGGTATTAGGATTCAATTTTTTTTTTTTATTGACATCACTATTCGGATCAACCTGTACTTATAATAAAATGTGAAAGTCTATAAGACTGCAGTTTGTAAATTTAGATGTTTATAGAAACATATAGGCTGATTATGCAATTCAGCCATTAAGGCGAGGTTTATTTATCTATATAAATAAACCTCGCCTTAACGGCTGAACTGCATAATCGGCCTATGATGTTCCCACTGCTGGGACAAAGGCCTCCTCTCTGTCAGAGGGAGTGAGCCGTAATCTACCACGCGGGCTCAGTGCGGGTTGGTAGATGAACGATGTTGACGGCTGAACTGATTTGGATGGAACTTACATACAGATACACTATGTCCTGGATTAGCACATAGGATACTTTTTTATCCCGAGTAGAACGTTTCCGTGGAATAACCCACGCAGACTAAGCCGTTTATCAAATCGATAGATATACGGATATCCAGCTTCCTTCAACACATCTTAGCTAATCTTATTATACCGTCTAAAACTTCTCCACTTTAACATCTAACTTGCCAATTTTCTGTATCTCATTGCTGATGCAGTCGCCAGGCTGTAGGAACTCGGGAGGGTTGCGGTGCACTCCCACGCCACCTGGTGTACCGGTCAGGATGATGTCACCCGGGTGTAGCGTCATAAGACTGGAAAGAAGACGTTTAAGATAATATGATACAACTTTTATTATTAAAAATGACTTAAGATCGTTCTTAGTGATACATCTATTGTGAATACGAGTATTCATTGGGAAATAAAGTTGCCCAGCATTGTTTCAGCTACGCGATTTTGTGTTGCGTAAAATATGTTGCTGGCAACTTGGAACGTTGCAGTGTTACTGGCAACATTCAAATGTTACGTAATCAGGATAATCAAAACGCTACTGTTGTTTTTATTTATTATTAGCAATCATAGGCCATGCAATGAAGGGACACTTTAGGGGCGAAACGTGGGTGTAACATAGGTACATCTCTGCCTAACCTTTTGGGAAAACAGGCGTGATGTTATGTGCTACCCAAATCACCATGCACCGTATACAATTGTATGAACGGTAATATACTGGTATTCAGCTGCATCCGGTTAGACTGGAAGCCGACCCCAACATAGTTAGGAAAAGGCTAGGCCGATGATGATGTTCCGATTTGGGGTCTCAACCCTCAGGTCTCCCCTTTGTGAGAGTTGGCCGCAGAATGTGGGTCGGTGGCCAGTGGGGCGGCTGGTGAGGCAAAGTGGAATAATCCTATATTTACTGGTACCTATTCTGATAAAAATTATACCTGACTAGCTATAACGGTTTTAATGATACAGCCCTTTGACAGACCAACAGACTGACGGCCAAGGCTTAGTAACAGGCTTGTTGGCACCCGTTGGGTACGTGTGAAATGATATCTGGGAAACCTCTAAGAAAGTATGAGGTTTTTACCGTTTACAATAGTGTGCGCAAACACAGGTAAACTATCTCTTCCTCATTCATTCTCATAGTCCGATGGGACGGCACTCCGACACGACCGGGGAGGGATCAGAAGACCGATTCTCGTAAGTACTAAGAAACGTTCAAGTCGCAATCTCATCTCAGTGACAATCAATATGAAAAACTGTCTTGGATGGACGGAGGAGCCACAATATAACGGACAGCGCCATCTAACAATTTGATTCGTAAACGAATAATCATGTGATTGGAAACGCAAGCGATCCCTACCGCTTCGATACGATCGTCAGTGGAGGGGATGCAGCGAGGACTGGCGCCTGGCGGAGAAACTGAATGTTGTTGCGACACTACAGTCGAAATCGAAAGTCGAGCTCGGATAGTCTTGGCATCTCGGCCACCGAGATGATCGAAATATGCGAGAGGCGCACCGCGCCGCATCTACGTTTTCTTTAGTAATAAATGACAGTGCGCTCATATACTAGTCGCGGCACGGGCGAGGTGGTGGCGGCGCGGGGTCGAGGCGGAGGCGCGGCGGGGGCGCTGTGCCCGACCGCGACGCGACTCCACCGCCATTTTGTCATTTTGTTTCGGGCGTAGACGTATTTATACAGTTAAAATAATGCGTGACGATTTTGAAACCATCTTTATAGATTTTGAAATTCATGGAAATTGTACGATTATACCTACTTGTATGAGTGCAAGTACGTCTTCATCTTCTAATGACAACATGTTGAATGAATTGGAATGTGTTAAGGAAGCATAGCCGCCCGCGCCTCGACTCTACATAGACGACGCCTCGACCGTGCCACGTCGCCGCGACCCCGCCTCGACTTACCATGTCTCCACGTCGACGCCCCTTAGTACATATATCGTTTTCTTAAAAGATTGAGAGACTGAGATTAAAATGCGAACATTCTTCAAAACATGTAAATTGCTCTTCAAGGTCAGGACGTACGGCTTTACGTGCTTTCCGATGCACGGAGACAGCATAAATAAATCGGGCAGTTACTCACGCGCTGATTCTCTCAATCAGTTTAGGTATGTTGTGTATCAGGTTGCAAGTGTTGCTTTTCTGTTTCTGGACGCCATTGATTGAACACTTGATGTCTAGGTTATGTGCATCCCCGATTTCGTCCGCGGTCACTATGCACGGACCAATGGGACAGAACGTGTCTTGAGACTGAAAACAGAAATTATATTCAAAGTTAAAGATAAAACTGGCAGTACTTCGTCGTAATGGCGTAGTAAAGGATCCAAACAATAAAAACTGTTTTAGTTGTTCTTTTTTTTTTTGTAATAATATTTTCCATTTAGGCGTCGCGGCAGACCTCGTAGATGGCGGAACGAGCTGGAGAAATAAACGAGCAGTGGTCCACTTTAGCCCTGGATCGAAAGAGCTGGAAGTCACGAGGAGAGGCCTTTGTCCAGCAGTGAGATGATGCAAGATAACAAACAGTAACAGTATGATATAGGCCCCTGAATTCTATCAAAATTGTAACCAACATACTGCAGATAGATAGATTTATTTATGACATTAGTTTTACTTTTTGTGGCTACAGTAACTCACACACTTGTTAAAATTATATAAAAATAATCTACTTTAACAATAGTTGTAAATATGTGAGCACCATGTATCTATCACATAATTGATTTACCTGTCATTGCTTTATTTTTAATTCTTTTTACCTTTTGTTGGCAGACTAATTTTTATTCTAGATGCATCGTCTTCACATATAATTATATAATTAATGTACCTATACAAAACTTGTAAAACATTTTAAAAGAGTAACGGTGGAGTTTCTTGCCCATTCTTCTCCATACGAAAACTACCTTTTGGAATGGGCGACTAGAATCAATTGTTTTTACTATAATTTTTGACGTTCAAAAGTGCCTTTACTGTGCCTAATTGAAATAAATGATTTGACTTTGACTTTGACTTTGATACCTAAATGGTAAAATACGTCGGACGAATATATAGACGGCACAGGCTTGCTTAGATCCCGGTTTCCCCCTTTGGGTAGGTACGGAACCCTAACAACCAATTTTAAGGATAAGGCCTTGAGTTTGTTTTAACGTTTATTTGCAAACGGTTCAGCGAAATCACGAATCCAGCTTGCTTATTTCTAGAATAAATACACACACAGATAGTTTACAACCTGGATTAACACATAGGATACTTTTTATCCCAGAAATACGTTCCCATGGGATAATTTCCAAAAACAACGCGAGCAAAGCCGATGGCTAAAGCTACTTAGTTGTTAATATGAATGCCATTGCCATTGTAATAGTAATAGGCTAGCTGGTATCTTTTTTAAAAGCAATTATGTATGCGTTGTGACGCCTTTTTTGTATCAGCTCTCTATTTGGTACGTACCTTTCCAAGCAAGAACTGTCCTCCGTTCTTCTCTTTCTGCCAGTCCCTCGCAGAGATGTCCTGAGCAACAGTGTACCCGAAGATATAGTCGTTGGCCTCGGCGGCCGTCACGGACGAAGCTGTCTTGCCGATGATGACTGCTAGCTCTACTTCCCAGTCTACTTTCTGTAATATATATGTAGACAGTTTCAAAGTTTTTTTTTTCTTACCAACCAGTCTTAACAATGGAACTAAAGCAAACGATTTCCCAGGAAAGCAGTTCCGTCATATTATAACGGCCGTATTTGGACAGCCATTTTTGTGTGACCGTTCGCAGTTTTCCCAGGAGACCAAACCTTAACCCAGTAAAATAATTATGTTTAGTCCTCCTTTTAGATAATCAAACAAAACAAACACTCAGTTGGATAGAGGAGGTCAGATAGGTGGTCGCTCTATGTAAAATAGTAAAATACTGGTATTTTGCTGCGTATTCGGTAAGATTGGAAGACGGCCACAATATAGTTGGGGATGATGATAAGCAGATGGCAATGACGTCGTAATGTTCCTTTCTATTTACTCATTCAAACGACACGCTAAGAAGAACAATGAGCAATTCAGGACATAATTTAAAGTCCTAAGTTTCATGTCAACAATCGGTTCTCCACCTTTATCAACAAGTCTGCATAAATAAATTATTCATTGCAGATAACTGAATATTATATATGCGAAAGTGTGTCTGTCTGTCTGTCTATTACCTCTTCAAGCTTTAACCGCTGAACCGATTTATATGAAATTTGGTATAGACATAGTTTGAGTCCCGGGAAAGAACATAGGATAGTTTTTATCCCGATATTCCCACGGGATCGAAACTTATGCGGGTGAAACCGCGGGGCGCTGCTAGTAACAAAATAATTTGAAGATTGATAAATTGTCGAAAGAAATAATTTCTATTAAATTCGAAATTTTTATGCGATATCGAATTTTGTTTTCAGAAAAATATAAGTCCATAAAAGAAAAAATAATAAATCGATGAAAAAAAAAATCAATATTATTTTGATATTTTTTTTTGCAGCTGCAAATATTATTTTGCTGCTACCTACAGGTTACTAGCTGGTTACCTACAGGTTAACTCTATAATATCTGCAGTCTGCACCACAACTTGATAAGTTAGTTCTGTTATTTAATGCTTTAAAAAGATAATGCTGTTGAGAAAAGAATAATATGTATATACTGCATCTACAATTTTTTGTAATACTTATTATTTAGTTTCCACTGCAACTTTTTCAAACGAAAATTTTATGGTAATCATTCTGAAATGAACCTTATTCAAACCATATTGTTAATATTTATTTAAGTGGGAGTATTGGAACAAATATTTAAATAGGTTATTAATGTAATCTCATTTCAAGTGAACTCTGCTCGAGTACCTATATAAATTCTTAAAACCTAATACACCTTAGTAAATCATACCTTAACAATGTCAGTCCTTATTTTCACAGCCTCATTGGGCCCTATAATAGTGCTGGGAAATTTGCTGAATATTATCGGTATCTTAGGCTGTTCCAATTTCTGTTCTTTGCAGTGGTCCGCATAATTCAAGGCGACGCATAATATCTTGTCTACACCGTGGATTGGTGCCTTTAAAGTGACGTCCGAAAGAAGCACACTTTTTGTAGATTGTGCTGGAAATCTGTAGAGGATAAAATATACCTATTATTAACTTATTGGTTTTGTGTACGCAAGCGCAATTACTGGGACCATACTATGAATTGTTCCAAGTGAGAGAGAGATAGATATTTACAGGCGAAGAGCACTATCCTTTTTTCACAACAATAAAATGCTTTAACTAGGTAATCATAGTTCCACCTCTGAGCATGTTTTTACATTAATAAATTCTCAGTAGCTGCCTGGAGTCGAGATTTGGATTTGATAAATGATAATAGACCAGTCCTAGTATACTGTGTCCTATGTTAGAGAGTTTGACTTCCGCACTTAGTCCTTCAGGCAGCCGTCGGTGGTTCGGTTCTAATCTGGGTGTCGCCAGTGCATTCAAAGAGCAAATACGCAACGGTTTCCTCAGCCTTCAAGCAAGCTCGCACAGAGGACCATTAGGCCTATTGTGTGGAAGTGTTTGTTAACAAGCAGTTTCCGTGATGGTTCCCGTCACCAGGTGCAGGCCGTTGCTGTCCAGGCGTAATAAACGTCTGGTTAGTCTGCCATCTAAGGATGGCATAGCTTTCCTGGGCTGCCTACAGCTTGGTGTCGAGGACCATGAGCTCTCCGCTTATGCGTGTGTGAAGTCCTACACTCCTATAGCCACCTAGGTTTGGGTCCACAGACTGACGTGCCGAATACTCTTCTGCTGTCCTTTTATCCATTGCAGTGTCACTATTGCTGTTAGATACCTTTACTCATTCTAGTGCATTATGACATTCTAGTGTTAGTGCCCTCTATACTTATAAAATAACAGGCAAGATGTGTGTACTATAAAGTATGTACCACCTCTGCCTTCCTTTGGTGAACGCAGACATTATTTTATATTGTACATTATTATGAATTTATTTAATTGTATAAGTAGGTGTTTTCCTTATTACAAAATCAGTCTGTTATGTATTGTTTTTCGCATTATTTGCACATAATGCACACACACACACATATCACATACAATAAAAACATTCAACATTGTTGATAATAAGAGTGAAATGATTAAATATACAGTAAGTGATGATAACAAATAAAGAAGCTCCCAAATACATTTGCTATCTTATGATTTGGTAGCCAATCAGCTCTTTTGCCCAGTTATCTTCATAATGTACTGTGTGTGAATACTGTGCAATTGTTTTACCTGATTCTTTTGCACACCATCTTACTTTGATGTAATTTTACTTAATTTTGTGAATTCAGAAACTTGATTCTTTATTTTTTGGTATTTTAAAATCATGTTAGATTTTAAGAGAATAAAGATGAGATTCCTGTAACTTTTAACATTGCATGATTTTCTTTTATCATATTGACTTAGTTTTATGTTACATTAACAAATTAGATTAGATATAGGGTATGCCTAAGCTGTGTTAATGTAACTAAATAATTGTTGACATTACAACCAAATAAGTGCTTTTATAAAACTGCAATATATATCATAATGACCAAGCAACTGTATTAACCCTTTGCAGGACACTAAACACCCCCAGATGTAATTCGTAATAACAAATATAACTTTGATTATTTTAATTTCCTTTTTGGCAATTGAGCCGATGTTGACTATTCTGCCAGTGTGGCATACCTATAGACGGCAGAGCAGTGGCGGGCCGTCAACTTTGCACTTTGTGGTAGCTCTACAGGTTGTGTTAGTTGCTGTCAAAACGAGGACAAGGGTTAGTAGAACATAAATATTCTAAAGTAGGGTACAGCACAAAAGACATATTATTATAATACATATTATTTACATAATTATTATGCACCAATTATGTTACAATTTTAAGTCATTTTCTCTTTAAAAAAGTTGTTAAAATAATAATAAATTTTTTTTTGCCCCTAAGACGACCCACTGACCGAGAAGTGGCTATTGTGTCTTGTTCTGTGTCCTTCAATAGTACTAGGTAAGTACTTAAAACCTAATAAGCAAATAAGTGATTGCACACTGTTCAAACTCTCTTATCCATTTTATCTACCAAAATAAAACTTAAATGAGTTTTTAGGAACTTTTTTGTGTATGTATTATGTACTGTACTTAGTTATGTTGTGATTAATATGAGTGGTAAATACCTATAATGAAACAACCATATAATCACAACATTGTTTACAAGCAAATAAACACTCAAAATGGAACAAAATAACACTTACCCGCAAATCTTACTGCTACACCCACTGTTCAAAATACCCAAGAGTGTAGAAGGCATGCTAGAGTCAGCACAATTTATATCAACAACATTATTCCCTTCCAAATACCCCACTCGGATATCATTCGGATTATTACAGTAAGTAAATTGTACGAATTTCATATTTCTATTTTTTGTTACTGAAAAAGTTCTTTTACTCTGCAAACTTTTGCTTAGGTTGCTTCTATGGCTGTTTGACAGCAACTGCGTGGTTTTTAGCACGCGCGCGCTTATCCCCATGGCACTCATGATTGTCAGTATTAGATTATAGACCGGTAGGTATTATATAATTTTATTTTAGTTTTGAACTGTTTACACAATTTCAAGGTTGTGAGTTGTGAGTATAGATTATCAAAAAGTACTCTGTGACTGTGAGTGTACACCATGTGTACACCAAAGAGTAAAGTATGGTGTACACATTTCTCCTAGTATTGTCGAACTCGTTGGTTGTGTTTGAAGGCAAGATTTAATATTTTATTTTTCGAGCATTGGTCTAGTGTCTGATCTGGCAATTCTGCGCTGAGTTCATGGTTCAGTCTAAAGCCCGATTTACACTTCACTAAGTACAGTAGCGAGTTAAGAACTCAGACAGTTAAGTAATAAGCAGTAAGTTGTAAGTAGCGTCCAAACGGGCGGAGTGAGTAGTCATAAGTTGCCGAGAAAAAGACTAGTCGCGTTTCGCGTTGTTTTAATCCAGAAAATGGATGTTGAATTACTTAACACCAATTTACGTGCTATAATAAGAGAAATAGTATCAATACTTGCACTACACATTGAAAGTGAAATATTAATAGAAATGAACTGGACTGTACTAAACTCGCCCGCCTGCATGCCGGGGCAGTTAAGTTGGCGGGGCGCGAGAGACGCGAGAGAGGGGGTTACTTCACACTGGACTCGCCAAAAAATAGGATCGCGATCTATTCAACTCAACTTAATCGACAACTTACTACTTAACTCGCTTTTGCCGTTCAAACAACATTAACAACTTAACTCGCCGATGACGCAAGTTAACTCGCTACTGTACTTATTGAAGTGTAAATCGGGCTTAAGGCAAAGAGTAAAGTAACGTCTAAGGTCTTTGGTTCAGTCAGAATCAGATCTGTCATCTGTCACACTGTTAGTCACTGTCTAGTCAAAAGCGATAATATCGCGAATCCGACCAACGCGCAATGTCACAATTATTACTCAATAGCCCTTATATTTTGTGACTATTAAATTTGGTCGGATTCGCGATATAATCGCTTTTGACGCAATTCGGAACACGGGGGGGGCACCGCAAGTGTCATTATAATATTTTGTTCATTGTTGTCAATTCACCCACTTCGGAAGTAATTAATTTATACACATACATTATTCGACCGGTCAGAATATACTAGAAAATATTCCGTTAAAACAGCATTGTATAAGATTTTATACAACTAACAAAATGTCCTTCTTGGTAAAACAGCTGACTCGCAGAGTAAGTTTTGTAATCATGTTTTTACATCCAAAACCCAATAATAATAATAAGATTGTATATGACCTATTGACACTTAACTAATTTTCTAATTCCAAAGATCCTTGCGCCAGCAGCATCATCGGTGAAAAGCCTGAAGTTTTCTACCAGTAAGTAACTCTGTTTTTAGCTGTAGACTGTAGTTCGTTACATAACCTGTAAATACTG
Organism: Hydraecia micacea; assembly: GCA_914767645.1. Lineage (NCBI taxonomy): Eukaryota > Metazoa > Arthropoda > Insecta > Lepidoptera > Noctuidae > Hydraecia > Hydraecia micacea. The sequence goes on from OU611798.1 coordinate 8,446,597, forward strand.
CTTCAATGAGCTCTTACATTTTTTTAAACCTTACCTACTAATAACTCGGTCAGAGGGCCATCTTAGAGGCGGCAAATCTATAATAAAATTTTGTATAGAAGTCCAACTTAGGTTGGTCTAGCTAAATTAAGATAAACAAATGATAATGTAATATTTAAAAAAACTAAGACTACCCCCTGATCAAACAACTACATATATCTATGTGTTCCTGCCTTATATCTATCTTTTAAACAAAATTATGCACAAGATAATAAATTCTAAGTAATACAACTTAGAAAATTTCTTGTACGCACGGCTACACATCAAGTTATACATAACCAGTATAAGCTGACTTTTGATTGTAAGAAAATCCTATACAATGCGAGGTCAGCTAAAACTGGAAATGTATAGCTTGATGTGTAGCCGTGTGTACATAGTTTAGTTTTCTGTTTATCCAATCAATGTTAGAATATTCTTTTGTATTTAACCAACATTATTTGTTTTCCATATATATCTCCATACATTTTGTAATATTAATTATCTTATTTTATATTACACCTATTATCAAAGACAACTGAAATATTTAGTTTTTTTCCAGCCAGTGCAGCATTTATTCCGATGGTGCAGAAGCCGGCCCCAAATTTTGAAGCAACTGCTGTAGTAAACGGTGAATTTAATAAGCTGAAACTTGCAGACTACCATGGAAAATATGTTGTTCTGATGTTTTACCCATTGGATTTGTAAGTATTATATGCATTTGTTGGTACTAAAAATATTGTATAACATAATTGTATAAGGTATTTCTTAACTAAATACAATGATCCATATTTCTTCTGTTTGTGTTTATGGTACTTTGCTTTTTTATTGTTTATGCCTAGTAGATGGCTCATACTCGGTTTGCTAAGCATAAGAGATGTTTCATATTGTTATTTGGTATCCATTCTCTAATATTTTTTAGTTGCAACCTATTTCTTTAATTTCATTGAATAAATCCTTAGTAAATCCAAATTTTTCTGTTTTCCAGCACATTTGTTTGCCCAACCGAATTGATTGCGTTCAGTGACCGGGCTAAGGAATTTGCCAGTATTGATTGCCAAATTATTGGTGTCTCAACGGATTCTGAGTTCAGCCATCTTGCATGGACCAACACTCCTAGGAAGGTATGTAAAAGCCTTATTATGCTCATAAAGCAAATTGTTGAAGCTAGTTAAGAACTACACAAATTGACATGGAACCTTCACCTAGTTAAATGGTGTGCGATAGGAGTCCTAAATCGAGTAGTGGACTTCTATAGGCTGATGATGATGAGGGACTAACTCGCAGGCTTGCTGTACTGATAGAGAAGGGCTTATTTCTTTTATAAAGAAAGAAAATTTGTTTAAATCTGCCCAGAAATTAAAGTGAAATTTTTGTAATTACAAATTAGCTGAAATGTCCTTAAGAAATTAGGCAGTTTATATGAGATAGATTATGAAAAATAATGAAAGGCTGAGGATGATTATGATGAGAGTCTTCTAAACCTCTCCTACAGTAGATGAAATGATTTCACTTATTATTATCTTGTTTATTTATTTTCATACTTAATAAATACATTTTTAAAGAATTTTATAAAAGACATAAAAAACCTTTAAAAATAAAAAAAATTGTGGTCTGTCTGTATCGGCAGCAGGGTCGAAGCTACCGGTGGCTATCAGGCCATTGGCTGATTCGACAATCATACACACATATTATTATTTTCCGTTCCAGGATGGTGGTCTCGGTAAGATTGAAATTCCTCTTCTTGCTGACTATCAGAAGAAGATTGCCCAGGACTACAATGTTCTTCTTGACGCCGGTTTCGCTCTCAGAGGTAATTTATATTGTACCTAATCAAATAAATTGAGATTAGTTTTAACAGAACAAATTCTCAGAACATTTAGCTAGGGGACTTGAAACATCTTTTGTAGCGAGGCGCGGTTTTCACTGCCAAACAAATATCAATATTGTTTTTCTTGAAATAAAGTCGAAAATAAAATACCTGAGTCTTACCTGAGACGCGTACCTCTGTCTGTTTTGATGCACTCTTGAAATATTGGAAGATTATTCATTTTCAACTTTATTTTAAGAAAAGCAATGTTGATATTTTATTAGCATTGAAAACCGTGTTCCGTTGCGCCCGCCGTAAAAGCATTCTCGATAAAGACAATTAATAAATTAGGGAAAAAAGTTAGTCTTAAAACGAATAACTATTCTAAAAGACCGTACTTACCGCGAGCATATGCTTCACGAATTTGTTTTTCAAACATTCGCTGCACGTCGTTTTGTTACGCAACGAACATTCATCCGCGAAACTGTTCGTAGTTTGGTGAGTACATGAATCCAAACTCAAAAACAAATTCTAAAAGGTGCTTGTGCACGAACTATTGCAAAATAAATTCGTAAGGGAATGCTCGCGGAGAGTGCCTCTTCCTTTACTCTAAAGAGTTTTTCCCCAAACATGTCTTAAACATTCTATTTCCTCCCATTTCAGGACTGTTTGTGATTGACAGAAACGGTATCCTAAGGCACATGTCAGTGAATGACCTGCCCGTTGGCAGATCAGTGGACGAGACGCTCAGGCTGGTCAAAGCCTTCCAGTTTGCTGACAAGCATGGTGAAGGTATGTAGAGGATTTTTAGCTTTATAGTCAGTATTTTTAGTTGAGCAACCAAGCCTATGTTAATGTATGTTCTAAAAGTAAGTAGTGAGTTATTTTAAGACATAATTTATTTTTGACGTGTAAGTAAGTATTTTTTTTTTTGTACCAATTTACTTTAAAGAAATAAATATTATTTATAGTCATTTATCCGAGGAAAGTGTAAACAAAGGATTTGTCCAGGTTAAATTCTTGCGCAATCACTAACGTTACACATTCATAGATATATTGCGTAGGTTTCTACATTTTTGCAAAAATTATTGTTTGAATAACATAATTAAATTATGATTGAAAAATCATTGGCGAAGGTTATAAAATTGTCCTCAATTATTGTCAGATACAAAAATATTCTTCAGTGTGACAGTGATTTAAAATTAGAATATCAGGTTTTCAAATCAATTTGTTTACGTTTTCGTCAGTTACTTTTGTAACAAAAAGGTCCTAATATGTTTTTGGTTGCAATGGAATTTGAACTTGACATTCAGTAACGTCACGAAAACTGTTGTAAATGTTATAACTTAAGTTTAAATACCCTCATAACTCCTGCACTGTTGCATGCACCAATAAGGACAGCGTTTTGCGTGCGTTACATTGCGCGCTGCCGTAAACAGCGATTCTTCAGACCAAAAATACAAGTCATTTCCCAGCAAAACTTTTTGCTCAATATTACTTAGTTTGATGTACAGTCAACAAAAGAGATAAGTATGCAGGATCGTCGGATATAGTTGAAGTTTAGTAAGAAACCGATGGATGTTCTCGAATAAAATTTGATTTTATTAATAGAAAACAAACAGCTCATTTATCAAATTAAATTTCAGTCGACAACATCCATCGGTTTCTTACTAAACTTCAACTATATCCGACGATCCTGCATACTTATCTCTTTTGTTGACTGTACATTATGCGTAGATAACAGCGATGTGGTCAAGAAGCTTATAGATAAAAGTGGAGGCAACACTGAATACCTAACTGAAGACGACTGTGGTCGGACACTCTCTTTCTAAATACACACATAAGAACGAGACAGTGATATGTGCTTTCTTTGTCATATGTATGTATTTAGAAAGAGAGCGTCCGATCACAGTCGGTTTCACTTAGGTATTTAGAGTGTTGTCTCCATTTTTACCTATAAGCTTCTTGGTTATGGTGTAGCATAAATCATCAGGGCCAACAAATATCAACATTACTGTCCTTATAAATGAAGTTGATAATAATAGTCTTTTCATTATCACGCTTCACACAATATTATTCATCCGTCTTGTGTTTTTTTACAGTGTGCCCAGCCAACTGGAACCCTGACACCAACGCGAACACGATCGTACCCAACCCTCGGGAAAGCAAGGAATATTTCCGGAAGGCCAACTAATTTCGTAACAACAGTTATTAGTTTCAACTTTGAACCTTGTGGCATTTACGTTTAGGAGTACATTTTGCACGACCCAAATATATTACAACTAAGGAAATTGTCTATCGAGTCAAAATGGGTTGTCTTGGAAGGGTTCTGGGAAGTGGTGTAGTGAAACTAACTAAGCGCTAATTCTTTTGGGCACCAACTAATTTAATTTAATTTAGTTGATGAACAAGAGAATCGGCATCGTTATAAATTATGAAGTACTTTTAGTCATCTTTGAATTTTGTTTTAAAATCATTCTGTTAATAAATGTGTTCCTTTAAGACATATGTGTTTTACCCGACTGTGCAGCCCAAAACGAGTGTAATATTTTTAATATGTATGTATATCTGTGCAACGAGAGAACGGATTTAAATAAATGAGGAATCGTTGGATTAGTTTTGACGCTGTGAGTGATACTGGCTATACCATATATGGTTTTTTTTTTAATTATATGGCGGATTTTAGCCGCCGCTTTTGCTGTTTACTTGTTTTAAACTTATTACAGAATTCCTCCGTTTTTTTCTAAATACTGGTTTCATGCTTTTTGCTTACGTACGTTTTTGCGTTCTATTTTGGTAAACAAATTACCTATAGTCAAGTTAATCGAAACGCACAACGTGAAGTCATAATAATTATTATCCTCTACAGCGGTCGGCAACCTTTTAGCAGGCACGGGGCACAGTGGCAAAATGAAATAAAGGCGAGCCGCACTCGTTCATAATTTTGTGTACTTACCTATATCGATTATGTTAAAAATGAAAAAAAAACAACAAAAATTTATTTTTACATAATTTTATTTATAATTAGTAAAAATGACAAAGAAAATGAGAAAAAATAAACTTTCGCGGCTTTCCCGGATGGCACTGATTTCAGTTTTTTTTAAATAATTCCAAATGATACGACCTTATTTACAAAACAGTTGCGGGCCGCAAAGAGGAGGACGCGGGCCGCGGCTTGCCGATTGCTGCTCTACAACATCAGTTAAGTATTAAATTTGTTAGTAGGTTAAAAAACTCGATTCGATTCTCATGGGAGGCAGGTAATACAAAATAGGCAAGTAGGTACTTCCATGGGTGTTGACGTGTTGTGGCTTGCAAGGCGAACGTGAAACTGTTAGGCTATTTATTTTGTTCATAATGTAACTGAAACAGCTGTTCTCACATAATTATGTCAAAATTGACTGCTTAGCTCCTTGTAGGTATAGCGTGATGACATTAATTTCAGAGGTTGAATCCGTATCTATCTGCAATATTACAACATTTTTCTCGTCTATAGTAAACTGTTGAGGATTACGGACATAATGCATTATTGCTAATCCCCGGAGTCGTCGAGGAACATCGATGTTCTTTTGCTCTATCATAAGACCCTCAGCTGTGCAAATACAGATGTGACTCAGGCTGGCTGGACAAATCTTCAAAATAACTCGCAATTAACTAGGTCAATAGGGCACTTTATGTGACGGCTAAACACCCTTATTTCAGAATTTGTAACGCTACAGAATCTTAGATAATCGATCGAAAACGTGTCCAGCCAGCTTGAAAAACCACTTTTCGCTGGTCTCTCAATCTCGGTAACGGAAGTGATTTTGACGACTTTTTGCATATCAACGGGCGTTACATAAAATTGTAACAGGCATCGAGCTAAAAGTTTTGTGGTACGAACAGCGGTTTAGTAGAAAAATGCAAAAATCTGTGTCCAGCCAGCTTGAATTTACGTATAAAACTTTTGGCTGGCACTTCCGAATCTCAACAACGGGAGCGTTTTCGAATATGGTTACTTTACTAACATTTAGTAACGCAATTTGTAACAGTAATAACGTTTGATTTATGGCGTTACATGTAAGGGTTTACGAGAAATCAATAAAAACTTAATGTCCAGCCAGCCTGAAATCAAGCTGGCTGGACACATGTATCTCCGCTGCCTGATGATCTACGACCTTCGAAATGTGTTCAAAATTTTGTACCGGGGACGATAATGATAACCTGAATTTGTAACGGAGAAACTTTGCGTAGTTTCAAAGATATTGATCATTTAAATTTTCCCATACAAACTGCCATTAATATTGTGAGGTGACCATAATTTTAACATAAATAAAGGATTTCTTTTTAATCGACGAATCGGCCGGTAGCAGCCACGCCTGCTTTGTATTTGATTTTCCCGTGGAAATAAAAGGTTTTCCTGCAGTAAAAAGCGTAAGTATGTGTTAATTCAAAATAATAATTGACTACCAGCGCTGCAAAAGAGAGCCCACTTGTATTTCGCGTTTAGTTCATTATCTTAGGTAACTGAAAGTGAGAACTAAACTCGACAGTCGGCATTGTATGTACTTGTCGAAGTGTTATCACTAATCAGAGTAAGACAACTATTAATTAATCTGCGGTAGACAACATACATAAGAGTTAAGATTCGACCAGTTGTCCTAGTAGTACCAACTTTAAGCAATAGATAGAGACACCAACATCAGCTATCATGGAAGTAAGTATTACATTCCGTTCACAGTTATTTTGTCCCCCGACGTTTGTTTAACTACATTTTTTACGCAATTTATTGATTTCAAATTTTTAAATCGATATTGTTTATTTAATTATTATTCTGATAAACAATAAAAACAATACCCAGCTGCAACTTCATAACATTCAATCACTACTAACCCATTTCTATGAATTACCAGCAAGAGCGATTTTAGCGCTCATGAGTGCGATTCGGAACGCGGCCATGATGAGACTTGCTTTGTGTGTAATCTGTGTGTGTGACTTGTGTGTAACTGACCGTTATAAACTTTCAGACAAGTACTGGTGCCGATTCTCTTGTACACCGAACTAAACTAACTAAACTATCACTAAAATTCCTTACTTTTTGCTATGAGAATCTTACAGCTATTCTGCATGAAAAATTCTCTAAATTTAAAAATAATTTTGACACAACTAAAATCGAATTTGACAATTGTGACTCGTCGACACGTGGTACTTGTTTGCCCTACCCGTGATTTTTTTTTAGAGCCGCAGGCGGGCAGGGGGCAGCCTTGGCGTGTTTTTTAAGGAATTTTTCACTTTTTGTATGGAAAATATGAAAAATTATTACCTAGGTACATGTTGTTTTAGGGGGTGTATGGGTTTTATAAAGGGGGTCGAAATTTTCATTATTTTTGCGATAGGACACACCATTTTCGAGATACAAGCAAAAGAAAAAAAAAATACTGTACTGTTTTTGCATCTGAAGTCGAGGTGTTGGTGTGACTTTCTATTCATTTTTTTCTTCAACGACAACTAATTTTATTCCACACCTTTTTAATCGCGATTAAAAATAGTCAGATTTAGTTAAACAATCTAAATTTTAGGTGAAAAACGTGTAATTCAGAATAGCAAAATTGCCATGTTCAATAGATTAAATAACTCAGTGCCATCTTAGTGCTGTCAAACTAAAATATAGTTAAGTTGTGTCACTTTAGTCAATTTCAGAATAGGAAATCGTCGTTTGACAGGAATAAACTAAATTTTAGTGATTTTTAGTCTAGTTTAGAGGCATTTGTGACAAGAGAATCGGCACCATTGTCTTTTTATACAACTGTTGTTTTGTTAATAGGTAATGTGCCCTTGGTAACTAACGTGAATTACAATGTTTTTTTGCAAAAGTTGTTAGTTTTTACGATTTGTGTCGTCAGTTGGATGTATGCGCCCTGTTTTATTTATTTAAGTATTAGGTACACCGGCAGAACACGTTATTACGAACGTTGATCAAAACCTTATCCTAAAGAGTAAAAACATGTGGTCTATTTGGGGTGACACAATACCTGAAGGCCAATTCTCGTAATTTAAAACGTTCAAAATCTAGTCACAGTCTCATCTCGGCGATAAAAAAATGTCAAAAACTTGTCAAAATGAAGGGAAACTAGAGATATTTTTGACGGATTGACACTGAGATCAGACTGTGAACTACAGTTATTCGTATTAGTATCACCAATACACGGATTTTCGTCCATTAAAGAAAACACCTTAAAATATACTTAGTCCTACATAAAACCTACAAGATTGGTAACCCTACTGCAGTGTTTATATGAAAACATTTTAATCATCAATATCTTTGAAACTACGCAAAGTTTCTCCGTTACAAATTCAGGTTATCATTATCGTCCCCGGTACAAAATTTTGAACACATTTCGAAGGTCGTAGATCATCAGGCAGCGGAGATACATGTGTCCAGCCAGCTTGATTTCAGGCTGGCTGGACATTAAGTTTTTATTGATTTCTCGTAAACCCTTACATGTGACGCCATAAATCAAACGTTATTACTGTTACAAATTGCGTTACTAAATGTTAGTAAAGTAACCATATTCGAAAACGCTCCCGTTATTGAGATTCGGAAGTGCCAGCCAAAAGTTTTATACGTAAAATCAAGCTGGCTGGACACAGATTTTTGCATTTTTCTACTAAACCGCTGTACGTACCACAAAGCTTTTAGCTCGATGCCTGTTACAATTTTATGTAACGCCCGTTGATATGCAAAAAGTCGTCAAAATCACTTCCGTTACCGAGATTGAGAGACCAGCGAAAAGTGGTTTTTCAAGATGGCTGGACACGTTTTCGATCGATTATCTAAGATTCTGTAGCGTTACAAATTCTGAAATAAGGGTGTTTAGCCGTCACATAAAGTGCCCTATTGACCTAGTTAAAAGCGAGCAATTTTGAAGATTTGTCCAGCCAGCCTGAGTCACATAAATACAGATGTAAGAAGAAACATCTTTATTACAGCTCCCTCTGACGAATTAACACCATAACACCTACATATCTAAGAACTATCACCAATGAATCACAAACCTTTTACGGAAAACCGTTCCTAAATCGATCAAAACTTTTGGAGATTTTGAACATTCGGTTTTTGCACACACCACCTCTCACCCTAAACGCATACACTCTCTCCGTTCCGTCGTGGGTAAAAATTGGTCGCATCAATTTTTAAGGTACAGACGCCAGCACATCAACCTACTACAATCTGTCAGATTTCTGTAATAGATTTTCAACTTTATCGCTAAAGCATAAGGTTCAATGTTGATTGGGAAAATTTGACAGTTAGGTGTAGGTTGATGTGCTGGCGTCTGTACCAACTTTCCACCCTGTATGTCACATTAGAACCGCACAATGCCAAAATTCCAACCCCTTCACACTTCACATATAACACGTATAGGGTGCCCGTTAATGGATATACCTACTTGAAAACTGTCATAGGTACCTACTTACAGCTTACAGCCTATCCATCAGCACTGTTTACATAACTTATTATAGCAACAAAAAACCGATGAAATTCATTCATCCGTAAAATAATTTACAAATTGCTTACAAACAATAATAATTGGGATTTTTTTTTACAGCAAAAAGTTCTTAATTTCATGGTTAGGTATCTAATAACCGGTTGAATGCCGTAATTACAGAAACAATTAAAAAGCAATTTTTTCTCACATAGATCCACGGCTAACGAAGGCTTTTTTAGGGTTCCGTAGTCAACAAGGAACTCTTATAGTTTCGCCATGTCCGTCTGTCTGTCTGTTCGCGGTTTAGCTCAAAAACTATTGGTAGGTACTAGAAAGTTGTAATTTGGCATGAGTAAGTATACACGTTAATGACGCCGAAAAAGTGGTAAAATAAAATATTGAAAAAAAAAATTATTTGTACCTCGATATCCGTGGTACCTCCCCTACATATTATTGTAAAGTGGGGATGATAATTTTTTTTTCGTCCTTCCCATAGTTTGGGATATCGTTGGATAGGTCTTTCAAAAATATTAGGGGTTTGAGAAGACCGTTTTTTGATTAAGTAAACCTTTCGTGACTTATGCTAATTTTTGTTAGAGTCAAGTTTCCCCCCTGCCAGCTAAATGGTTGCTTTTGGGTACATGATAAAATTCACGGCAGTAGTATATATAATGAAATTAAAAGGAAAACTATCACAGCTAAGTAGGCTTTACAAGTTTACGAGTAATAGTCAACCAACTTAAATTTGCACTTGCAATGTATGGGTGAACATGATTTTCAACTACAATGTTAAGTTTGTTCTTGGGATAAATTCATTCCAACTACGGAACCCTTCATTGTGCGTGGTCCGACACGCACTTGGCCGGTTTTTTTCCCTTCTATGGCAACTGAGCTGATGTCGACTATTCTGCCAGCGTCAATACGAAGGGTTAATTACACTAAAGGCCCACCGCCTCAAGCTGACGATGACGCACCTATAAAAATAGGTTTACCATTTCGAAATTTGAAATTCCTTAAAAAAAAGCCGTTAAAGTCGTTTGTTTTGTACCATATATATTACGCTTGAGAGGCGAGATTTAGCTACATAAGACAGATAAATTGTTACCTACTTCCAATTCAAAATATTAGCCTTGTACGTATTCGGAGGTTCTACACCTGCTAGTTTGTAGCTACTACATAGGTAGGTACCAAACCGTAAATAACGTGCCCTCGATCAGTAACTACTTAGATATTATTTTCTGAAGTTTCCCATCAGTTCAAACCTTGTTTGTTTTTATTAGCAACTTAGTATGTGTACCACTTTCAATGGCAAAGTTATTACCTACTGCCATTCAATTTCAATAGACACTTATGTCGGTTCATCATTATTTCAAGTACTCCTGTAGGTACATATGTCGGACTTGTCGGATTGTCAGCTTTATAAAATAGGGCCCTGAATGTCCGCAACTATGTTCAATACAAAAGAATTTTATGTAGAAGTTGTAACTAGTTAAGTAGGCACTAATTTATGCTAACGACACTGAGTAATAATAATCATTCGGTGAGGTAATTTTTTTAATGACTTCCATTTAATCGAGTTTTAATTGTAGGTAACGGTCTTTGTTGTCACTTTAAGAACTTAACATGGCCTTCACCCAATGGGACCAAGTTGCCTACTTGGTCCCTACTCGAAGTAGGGACTTACCGTTAGGTACTTACTTATCGCAACACATTCAAGCTGTCTTATGGAAAAAATAAAATCTGCGGTACTAATCTCAAAAAATCATCTGATACAGACAACGTTACTCCACCAATACTATCACTCCATCTTAACTGAACTGTGGGTCCTCAATCATCAGCTGAACCGATTGTGTCAATCAAACACACTTTGCAAAGGCTTATGCACCGTAAGCTCGCTGGTCTGGTGGTTTTATTTTGTTCATACCTATGTGTGTCTTGCTTCTAGTAGGTACTGTGCCAAATAAAGGTTTTTTCTTTGCCACAGCCTGCCTGTCTGGACCGAGCAACACTGGGCACAAGCAGACGGTCTGCATTCTTTGTTCCAATCCAAATGCAGATAGATTGAATAGGTCCTTCACTACTGCAACGCAGGTGCACAAAATTGGGTGCCGACTTGTAAAAAGCTTCATACACACACTGATATTACTTAATTGGCAGATCCCAATCTACCGTGCAAGGACAATACCTACTCATGTTTTGCGGTAATACGTATAAACACTATAGGAATATATCGACGCTTGAAAGGCAAAATTGAATAAGCGACATAGGACTAACTTTACAGGCGAACAATTTAAAGTTTAACTTTTCAGAATAAAAAAATAATATTTCCAAAATAGTACCTAATAATTGCGCCTGTGTGGGATGATTACAAGAGTTTGAATGTTTTTTTTTTCTGAAACTTTTATCCGTTCTCCTGTAAAGTTAGCCACATGTCGCTTAGTCAATTTTGCCTTTCAAGCGTCGATATGTAGGTATGTACGCAGTATCTCTAACTGATTATTATTATTATACATGTCCAAATAATCTATTTTTAATCGAAAATATAGTATTTTTTTCTCTCTCTACGGATATTTCGATACAAATCCAATTATAAACATAATATATCCAAAATAGGTAAGTAGGTAATTTATAGATATATAAAAATAATATATCTAAAATTCAAAGCAATCCAACAAGAATATAAACATTTTATAGCCATACTAGCAGCGCCCCGCGGTTTCACCCGCATACCTAAGTTTCCCGTGGGAATACCTATCGGGATAAAAACTATCCTATGTAAGGACATAAAGGGAAAGGTCCCGGGACTCCAACTATCTCTATACCAAATAAATCGGTTCAGCGGCTTAAGCGTGAAGAGGTAACAGACAGACAGACAAACACACTTTCGCATTTATAATATTAGTATAGTATGGAATTTGATTATTTCACACTCAATTACGAAAATGTGTTCAATTTTTCGTCAAAAATAAGATGACTATTAGGAACGAGACGAAATTAAATTAAAAAAGGCAAAGAGCGAGTCGGACTCGCGAACCGAGGGTTACGTAGGTTACCTAGTACGAAAAATATTTTTCCATTTTCACTTTTTTTTGTTCTAAGTATTTTAATTTCTTGCGACCGCAAAACTAAGTTAGTTTGTATTTATAAAGGGTTAATGAAAGGCATAGTTTTATTTTTCCTGTAATATTTACATAAACCTTCATCTACTAGATTTACTTATTTCAGATGTTCAGCTTTGTAAACTTCGGAAATAAGGGAGCGGGAATATTTTTACGGACCATGAATAAAAAAGAAAAGAAGCATTTTGAAATGATACCCCACTTGAACTAGTTACGTATCCAACTTTAAAATTAATTAATTTTTTTCCAATTCAGCTCCTACTGCAATAGAAATTATTTTTTGTCCAATATTTTCACTTGCTCTTTAGGTAACTGGACAAGCATTGTTTATAAGTTCTCCAAACAAGCCAAGTAAGCAAGATAATATAGCTTTAGGACCTACTAAGGGTGCTTGTACACGGTGCATGTAGCTGGAGCAAGTAAAGATGCGGGTTACACGCGTGAGTAATATGCGCAAGCTATTTAATCTTCACTTCACTTCACTAGACTTTGTTTTTAAACGATATGTTTACGATGCATATAACCCGCGCAAGTGCCTCAACATGCGCAAGCTACATGCACCGTGTACAAGCACTCTTAGTTACAAAACAAGCAGCTGTGACAGAACAACGAAGTCGCACAATAAGGATCCCTTTCTTACCTTTTTTTTACCACGTGTTTTAATCTTTTAGGCGTGAATAAAAACATAAATTCAGTGTGAAAATAACCACTTAAATATTTGTGACGCAATTGTAATATTTTCATATTAAATCAAAACAAATAACATGTTATAGCGATAACACTTGGAGATCAACATTCGGCAATTCCATCTAAAAGCCAAGTCCTATTATATATTATAGTAATGTCTATTTTTGTCTAGGTCTAGTCTAGGCAATTTTAGTTTTATTTTATTCATCTTCAGATTTATCAAGTTTAATTTGTTTAATACATCACTACTAAACACCCAATTTTAGGTATTGAGTCTTACTACTACACGCGCACGGCTCACACACACAGCGACATGCGCGAAGCGGCGAAATTATGAGTAAACCGGCACGACCTGATACTTGAGCCTAAATTTATTTAATTTTAGCCGTGTATTTTTTTTTAAGCTTGCGTTGATTTGTTTTCAAAAAGTTTGTTGGTTATGTGAAATGTTCATAAAAAATTATGCTATTTTCTTAATTTCATTGGACAGTGATTAATAAAGTACTTGCCAAAGTACCTATGTATTTACAATTTGCGGACGAGCTTATTGAAAGCAAATAATTTAAAACAAGCTTATTAACCGACTTCAAAAAGGAGGTTCTATATTCGACACGTATGTATGTATGTTTGTATGTCCGCGATTTTCTCAAAAACTAATGAACCAATTTTTTTATTCGTTTTATTTCGTATTTTATATAATAAATTTGCTATGGAATCAAATGCAAGTAGGTTCTCAAAAACCAGAAAGAAAATACGTTTATTAGGCACATACACTGTAATGCACACAGTACCAATACTTAAACAATATTCATTGCTTCATAAATTTAAAAAATTTGTTTGCACAACAACAAAAACAACGCCATGGATATTGTTGAACTGTCAAATTAGAAGGGTTTAAATTGATCGCCATTCCAAATGTATTCCATCGCAATTAGGATAACGTACTAAGCCGGACTAGGAGCTGTAAATGATAAGAAATAATAAAAATAAGGTTAAAAAAAAACAAAAAAAAAACATTGACAATGTGAAGAATGCTCTTGCAGTTCTTTTAAATCTTGGATCGATCAATTCTGGGAGAAGACCGGCATGAAGTTTCTTACGAGGGCTGTTATAAGAGGTAAAAACTATACACATTCTTATCAGCTAGTTCTACTCGTAAAAACTCGCAAAGTACACTTGCAGGTCACTCCATTCAGTCTGGAGGTAAGGTCTCAACATAACTATCAACTCGGCACACCTAGCTCAGTTCGTCTATTAGTTCCAGTAGCAGTCTTCGAAGTACACCTGCAGGTCGCTTTATCAAGTCCGGAGGTAAGGTCTCAACATAACTAACAAAACGAGCCCAAACTCGGTACATCTAGGTCAGCTCGTCTATTAGTTCCAGTAGCCTGTAGTAGTCTTCGAAGTACACCTGCAGGTCATTTTATCAAGTCCGGAGGTAAGGTCTCAACCTAACTAACAAAACGAGCCCAAACTCGGCACACCTAGCTCAGCTCGTCTATTAGTTCCAGTAGCAGTCTTCGAAGAACACCTGCAGGTCACTTTATCAAGTCCGGAGGTAAGGTCTCAACATAATTAACAAAACGAGCTAAAATTTGGCACACCTAGCTCAGCTCGTTTATTAGTTCCAGTAGCAGTCTTCGAAGTACACCTGCAGGTCATTTTATCAAGTCCGGAGGTAAGGTCTCAACATAACTAACAAAACGAGCCCAAACTCGGCACACCTAGCTCAGTTCGTCTATTAGTTCCAGTAGCAGTGTTCGAAGTACACCTGCAGGTCACTTTATCAAGTCCGGAGGTAAGGTCTCAACATAACTAACAAAACGAGTTCAAATTTGGCACACCTAGCTCAGCTCGTCTATTAGTTCCAGTAGCAGTCTTCGAAGTACACCTGCAGGTCATTTTATCAAGTCCGGAGGTAAGGTCTCAACATAACTAACAAAACGAGCCCAAACTCGGTACATCTAGCTCAGCTCGTCTATTAGTTCCAGTAGCAGTCTTCGAAGAACACCTGCAGGTCACTTTATCAAGTCCGGAGGTAAGGTCTCAACATAATTAACAAAACGAGCTAAAATTTGGCACACCTAGCTCAGCTCGTTTATTAGTTCCAGTAGCAGTCTTCGAAGTACACCTGCAGGTCATTTTATCAAGTCCGGAGGTAAGGTCTCAACATAACTAACAAAACGAGTTCAAATTTGGCACACCTAGCTCAGCTCGTCTATTAGTTCCAGTAGCAGTCTTCGAAGTACACCTGCAGGTCATTTTATCAAGTCCGGAGGTAAGGTCTCAACATAACTAACAAAACGAGTTCAAATTTGGCACACCTAGCTCAGCTCGTCTATTAGTTCCAGTAGCAGTCTTCGAAGTACACCTGCAGGTCATTTTATCAAGTCCGGAGGTAAGGTCTCAACATAACTAACAAAACGAGCCCAAACTCGGTACATCTAGCTCAGCTCGTCTATTAGTTCCAGTAGCCTGTAGCTGTCTTCAAAGTACACCTTCAGGTGACTCCATCAAGTCCGAAACGAAATATGAATAATCCATACTTACGAGTACTTCTAGAAAAATATAAGACTGAATAAAATCTTTCGTTGGGTAGTCATACAGAATGCGTGAAGTAAGTATCAAGTTTGGTATGTCAAATATTTTCTATCCGTACAGCGATCTTTTCTAGCACAAGCTGCTGCTTACAACCGACACAGAGTCCACTCACGACGGCGGCCGAGCGCAGACTAATATTTCATTACAAATTTTTGTGCAATAAATCAAGACAGTGACCAGTAAAATAACCCTTAACTCAATGAATTAGGATTCACATGTTACAGCTAAATATGTGAAAAATTTGATTCGTTTTTTATTTTTTTGCTGAGTCTATTTGTAACATTTTGATAGTTCTTTTTGCTACCTTTTTGAGTTTAACATGTCTGCTTACATAAAACATTTTTAAATAAAGGAGACGGGGATTTCTGGGCCTGATTGTAATAAGTTGAGGTATGGCTTAAAAAAAAGGTTATATTTTTCTATTTCAAAGTGTGAAAAATCAACTCAATTTACAATCTGGAAAATGAGATATCCAATAATTAAGTTGGGGTTACGAAGTAATTGGAATATCGATTCAATTATAATCGATTACCGTTACAGAGTTCATACTATTTAGGAAAATGCTTTCACCAGATGATTAATTCAATTAAAATAATTAAATCTCTTACAATTAAAGTATTAAGAGTTTAAACTAATTAAATATCTACATAATTAAGATTCACGTTTACTAATCGATTATTGTATTTTTAACCTGTGTTAACTCCACAGAGTACTTTTTGATAGACTGCTAATTCTGACTCAATCAAAAAGTACTCTGTGCTCTGACTTGACATGCATGACATGACATCTGTGCATGACATCGACACTCGTTTCTCAATGAAACAGAAAAATAAATCTTGGAGAAATAATAGAAAAGTACCCTAGAGTATATTTTCATAGATGAGTTCTTTCAGGAGGAAATGCGGTCGGAGAGACTTTTGAAAAAGCCTTAGTAATCGTCTAGTGCGTGTGCGTTTTGACTGTGTTTCCTCCCATACTTTTATTGATATTTTCCTCGACCCCTGCTGTCCTACGGAATTCTAATCTTCCTTCTTGTACGACCCTTGCCTTGCTACTATACCGGACACGGAGAACCCCGCATGTCACGTTGAACTTGGACTTGTTATTTTGGATTCTACGAACGACCTACCGATTGGATATTGATTGACACATGGATCGTTGTGTAAATTGTGGCAACCATTTTTTTTTTAACCATTTATTTAGACACCGCACACGATCAGTTTGAAAAAAAAATGGGCCCCCCACAATCCTATGGCGACCAAAAGCCGCCATTTTTTTCAATTTTAATGTAGCCAGCGACACTCATATGGTTAAGACGAATCGATTGACGTCAGAATCATCAAAATCGGCTTACGCGTTTGGTCTCTAGAACGCTACAGAGGAACAAACATAAATACATACTAATATAAATACGTATACTGATAAACCCATTACCCTACTTCGGCAGTCGGGTAAAAATTGACAATCGCACTTCAAAAATCGGCTGTTAAGTACAGATTATTACGTAACCTCACTTTTCCTAAATCTCTTTTACCTCGGCTCTCAGATTGCCAAAATCTGCAAAATTTTCAGTGATTGTTTTTTAATGTAGTAGCTATCAATTGACACCAATTTCATCTTTTTACATCCAGGCCCAAAATTGTATGAAAGCGTATCCGTCTCCTTTATGTTATTAAATAGAAGAAAAATGTTCCTAAAGTCAGCACGATATCGTAAATTTTGTGTGAAGAGGCAACGGAAATTATTTTTTACAATATTATAAACCAAACTTTTCGAATAAAAATTTGCTACCATTTGAAGATGAAGGAGTAATCTATTTGTGGTAATTATTAGTTACATTTGGTTTCGTATCATTTTGCCGTAAAATGCACCGAAAAACTGCTTACTTTTGTCAGATTCGTAAACGCGTCCTTAATTGCAATCTATAGTTTTGTATAATTTAGATGCATTTTTTCAATTTTGTAAATGTAAGAACCATGGATCCGTTTATTATGATTTTTTGATGTTGACTTGAAAGAGCATGGCAGTTGAGAATGTGTCATGCTCACTTAAATGTCTCACTGATGGTGGCGCGTGTGTTGGATCATTCGGTTCCCTACAAAATGGTTGAGCTGGACGGTGCTGATCACAGAACAGATAAAAGAGTATCTGTTCTGTGGTGCTGATCCACGCGTCATGTTCGTGAACGGGCGCCGTCGGTTGAGACTGGTCATCTCTTAACTGCCAAGGCTTATTTTTAATCTTATATTTTGAATTGTTTCTTCATTATTGTTTTTTTTTTTTACATTGTTCTCACATATTATAGAAGCATCAAGAATAATGTACCCAGGGTTTTGTAATATCTTGATTTAAAAGAGTGTCCATGGAGTTTCTTGCCCGTTCTTCTCCATAGAGATCTACGATTTGGAATGGGCAACTAGCTTCAACTTTCTGACTAACTGACTGACTATTTAATTTTGACAATTCAAAAGTGCCTGTGCATGGTTTAATTGAAATAAATGCTTTGATTTGATTTGTAAACGCGGTCACTAATCAGCAAAAAAAAGTGAGGTCAAAAGTGTGGTTATTTGAGTAGGCATGCCTACTTAAGGCTGATAAATTGCGAAGGTCGAACGTCATGGTATTACGCGTGAGACGTACATATTTTTAATTTTGTCGTATTAACTTGAACGAGTACTGCAATGTGAATAGTACGGGAGCCGAGTAGGCCGTCCGAGTTTGTATGAAGATTTTGTTTTTTGTTAGGTATGATAATTTAGTGAGTTTTTTAATTGTGGGGCACATATACTTAAATGTAATTGACAGGCTTATGTTGATATACTTATATCGAGGTAGGCACTGCTTATATGTCTATATGCAACGCACGCTACTGATTCCAATCACGTAATGCAGCACGTAGTGTTGTTGCTCTTGCTTAGGATGGGTAGTAGGAAAATAATACAAGTTTTTTGGTATAAATTCTTTATTCATAAAAATTATTATCATTCGGTTTATTACATTTAAATTAAACTAGGTACCTACCTACTTATAACTATTTACAACAGTAAATGATAGTCTACATAAGTAGGTAATAGAAAAATGCACGTTAGCTGGGTTATACATTTGTGTATGATTGCATAGCATACGTGTGAGTACTATATACAGACGCCAGCACATCAAGCTACCCGAAACTGTCAAATTTGCCCAATCAACTTTGAAGCTTATGCTTTAGCAATAAAGTTGAAAATCTATTAAAGACATTTGACAGATTGTAGTAGCTTGATGTACTGGCGTCTGTACCTAATATAAAGCTACCATTTACTGGGTACGTCTGACTTGAATGTGCCCTGGCGGCTGAGAGCATCTCATGCTCACTCTAATGTCTCGTTGATAGCAGCGCATGTGTTAGATAATTTACCTCCCTTCAAAAAGGTTGAGCTGAATTTATTATGCTAATGCAATGCCATGCGTCATGTTCATGAACGGGCGCCGTCAGTAGGGACTGGATCTTAATAATTTAATTGTATTTTTTTTTTCTTCTTTTTATTACGGACACTTTTAACGTTCTGCATCGTTCTCACATGTATAATTTCAAAATGAACGAATTAACCGATATTTTGTAAACATATTTTGATTTAAAAGAGTGACCGTGGAGTTTCTTGCCCGTTCTTCATCCGAGGTACTTTACGCTTATGAATGGGCAACTAGCATTATCTTTCTGACTGATCGACCCCTTGACAATTCAAAAGTGCAAATTTTCTCATGTTTTAATAATTATTCTGCTATTCGGGGCGAAGACAAATCCAACCAACAAATAAAAGATCACAAATATCGGTCCAGCCGTTCTTGAGTTATAAATAGTGTAACTGTATATGTAAGTATTTCCCGACTTTGACTTTGACTAAACAGAAATAACTTAGCAATAAACTGAAGAAATATACTACCCACTACATTTTCCACAGCATAGCTATTCACAAACACTCGAAACGCTTCCGTATCGTATCGAACATCAATCAATGTTATCGTAGGAGTCTTCTAAATGCTGTTCACAAGTCCAAAACCCGAAAATCAAATAGATGCCCGCTATTCTTCCAACAGCTATTTGCTGTCGGGGGCAAGTCAAATCAGGTTATCGAAATGTGTTATTTTCGATACGACAGCCTGTCGTATGGTTGTGAATAGCTATGCAGATTTGACATAGACATTGAAATAAGTACAAGAAGATAAGTAACTCAAAACAATTCCACCCTTCCCGGTAATAAATAAAGTCTAAATCGATAAGAATTAGGACAAAATGTCTTTCGCCTTCAAAGCGCTTCGTATTTCTACAACGACTTTTAACAGGATTGACAGAAACTTTTCGGTAGCTTATGTCACTCCAATATTTACATGTTCAATTTATCCATAATTTATCGATGATAGAATGTCACTTTGTTTAGGCCCACTAAAGTCCCGTCTACATTCTTTCTTCTAAAGTGATTTCGTGTCCCGATGCTGGTTTCAACAAGAAGTCGAATCTCAGCTGCAGGTTACTGGCATCAGCCGTCACTCTGTACCTTCTCAGGAAATGTACTAGAGTTACTTTCATTGATATCATGGCGTAGGTTTTACCTGTAAAGAGATTTTAATGTATACTCACATGTTAGGTAAGGTCAGTAAGATTCGATACAGCCGGGTGGCAAAATCGAATAGATATTATGTACTTAGATATATTAAGTTCAGGAAAAAGCCGCTCCGCTTAGCTTGAATTGCGCCGAATCGACCCGAACATTGCCGATCGGAGTTTGACGATGGGCATGAGCAGAATGAAAGCCGAATTTGTGTAATTGCTTCGGGTCGGTTTTGTTGTTCAATAAATACCTACAGCCGAATAGAATGTGCGGATTCGAACATGTGTGTACCACCCCAGGTTAGGTTCCAAGACTATGGTCAACCGCACGTCAGTAGAATAAAAAAAAACTGAAAATCTGACTTTTCTTGACTACGTAAATAATAAATAAATTAATAAACTCACCCAAACAGGATCGTTTGCCCAGACTGAAGCCGACGAAGGCGCCAGGGTTGGCAGGCATCTCTGGATCCAGCCATCTCTCTGGTCTGAACTGTTCCACGTCTTTGCCCCATACAGGTTGCCGATGGGCTCCGAAGAGCAGAATCACGCATTGACTGCCTGCGCGCATTGTGAAGTTTTCTAGAGAGAGTAAATCGCGTTTTAGTCAAATACTAGTCACCCGCTCCTACTCCGCACGGTTTTACGACTTGACAACAACAGCCAAACTTCTTTATTATAAGTAAGTTTAATATTATGAATTATACAGATAGCCTTCCAGGAATAAATTCTCTAAATTATGGTGAAACTGCATCAAAATCCGTTACATAATCACGGAGAACCACGCGGTCACACAGACAGACTAGAAAATCATTACTTAGCGCCCGCTGGACAGTACACACCCACAGGAGTCCATTTTTATCGGCTCCTTTAAATCCTAAGTATTGAAATGCTGTTAGTATGCGCATCACTTCAGAACAGCTGTACCGTTTTTTTTATTTTTTTTTATTGCTGAATGGGGATCCAATCAGAGCGCCTGCTCTTGACCTAGAGCACGCCTGATGGAAAGCGATGGATGAGGTCTATGATGGAACGAGCGTGCCCAGAAGATGTCTAAGGCACTTCGTGTTTCGCACACCTGCTCGCTTTTAACCTTTGCTTTTTACGAAATCACGTTTTTTCACTCTAGTAGGAATTTAGAAGTTATAAAACAACAGACGACTATAATCATAGTTTAAAAAAATCATTAATTGATATTCTATTGGATTAATATCTTTTTGTAATCTAATATGCTGAGAAAAACATAGACTGCAATTTTATTGTAAAACAGAATTAATTTACCTCATTTGCACAAGACACAAACATTTAGCTACTTACCTACGTTTTAAATGATTTTACAATTAATCAGAAGTTTCACCAACAACATAGGGTTAAGCTTACTTAGTCTGACGTCTTTGTCGACGTATCTCAGGGTAACGGGTCCTGTGGTGAAGACTCGCAGACTCTCTTTAATCACCGCCTCGGTGTAGACAAGCTTCTGTAGGTCTTCCTTCTGAACATCTCTGTCTGTAGCGAAGACTTCTTTGATTCTGAAAGTAGAACATTCGTTACTTTTGTTTCCTCATGCGTCTCTGTTCTCTGACAGAGTTTCGGTCATAGCGGCCAATGTCAACGGAGACTAGCCGACTATGCAGAATGCTTAACAGCGGCCCACGACTAAGCTATGCACGTGCAGATACAGGCAAATCCAAAATATGTTCGTCACATATTGAACTTACTCTTGATATATCTTGTCCTGCACTTCAGGATGTGTGCCCAACAGTATCATGATATAGCTCAGCAAGCTCGATGACGTATCAAAGCCGGTCACGATGGCAGTGTCCACCTCTTCCCTAATCTCTTTATCAGTCAACGCGTTATCTTCTGATAACTCCAAGAGAAGGTCCAGGAATGGCTTGTATTTTGTACCTGTGATGAAGAAAAAGTGATTACATGTGGAATAGTAAGGTGGGATTCTTCTGCCGATAAACCGACAACAGCACCCTAATTGCGTAACACATTATCAATCGGAATCTGAATCATTTTGAAGCCAATTGCTAATCCATTGCTGCATAAGTTCGAAAAATTTGACTGCTCAACACGTAAATAACGCAATGAATAGATATTGTTGAACTGTCAAAATGAAACCGATTCCGATTGACAATGTGTTACGCAATTCCCCCGCTGATAACCCTAACCTATACACTATCGCAATAGGTTTCCCTGTAAGGCTAGATGTAAGTTGGAAAAAAAAAAAAACAATTTTTAACAGATATTAGTAACCTAAAATCACGTTCCATTTCGAATCTGACATTCGAACTTCAGAAAAAGAGATAGGTATGAGGAAACTTGTTACCAAAACTTGGGTTTCTAATAGCAGGTGGTGTGGTAATAGGTAGGTAGTAGGTATGCTAGTTAAGTTGTTTATGTAATTACTAACAAATTGGATTCTATTTTCTGTAAAATAAATGACTATTATTATTAAGGGTAGGTTACCACTAATCTACATTGTCTTCACATGATCTGACCAAGATTACCTATATCTGGAGTTTTTTTTTTTTTTTTTTTTGATAGGAAATCATCTAATGACTCCTCCCGCTCTGGGTGGAGCGGAAGGAAGTGTCAGACTCTTACTGACTAAAACCCACCCGTGTTCCTTCCTTAGCCCTTTATGTTCCGGGGCAGCGGTAACCCTTTCGGACGATCCCGCTACCCGACTTTACGACCCTTGAGTTTGTTTCGCCATTTCTTATTAGGGTTAATCGGTTAGGAAATGTCTACTCTATCTTGCTATTTTTTTTATAATATGACGTAGGTACTGTAAGGGTGATTCCGATATCCTATTTACAGAATAAACAATTTGAATTCACTACTTACCCACCGGCATGTATGGTATGGTCAATAAATACCATTCGATCTGTTTATTTCCCATGTATGAGATGGTACATTTTGTAGGTAACAGTGGCAGAAAGTACTTACCATAAGTACATACACCGTTACTTCTAGCCGCTTTCTTCCTTTGTATCACCTTAAATAGAAAATATTTTTGAACAACATAAAAAAACTTGTTTGCATACCTACTTACTATCTTTATTTGGTTTATAAGTTTAAAAGACTACTCAAGAATCTTTAGGTCAGGCAAGGTTAATGTAAGATTATTTATATTATAATGTATTTTGTGTTGGGCGTTGATAGCTGCGCCACAGTATTTTACTTTTGCTGCTATCTTCGTGTCCTTGTTAAGTTATGCCTAAATTGTTCCTACTAAAACTTTCATAAAAAAAAGTTATGTACCTTATCAGACATATCATTGAGAATCTTCGCAAGTTCATCATGCCGTTTCTGAAGGCCACACAATTTAAATATTGTGTCACTTTGGAGCCAAAACTTCTGGAACCTCTGAGTAATAATATTCAAAATCTCGTCTACAGCATTCATGTATTTTTGGATGAAGTGCGAGTCCTCGAAACCAGTGATTCCAAAAGCAGTCACTAATGTCAGACAGAAAAAAAATAAAAAACGCAAGTTTTAGAAGCAATAAAAGTACCTACATGTTCGACTATAGTAAACAAAATCAGAAAAATATATGAAATTCTTCAGGATATATGCTAGGTAGATTGAAAACATAATACAACTAATTTGATACGATAGAAAAAAAATCATGAAGATACCTCTAAAAACTTTCTTTTTAGGCAATAAAAACCATCCTATTAATATAGGTACATACAATCATTCTGATTTTTATCAGATTATTCTACAAGCAACATACTAAATCACTAGTGTTTTAATTTTTTTGTCCAAACAATAGATTTTTTGTAAATAGATAATTGCTTCATATTTTGCAATAAATTACCAGCGTTGTGTCATCGCTTTTCTCTTTCTTTTCTATTACAGTCCGACAGTGACCGCGCTTTAGGTCATGTAGTCCCCTTAATTAAGTAGATTCTTTAGTTTTATTATCTTATTATAACTTCGCTTTTTGGTTCATTTGAAGGCCATCGACATAGTAATAAACAACTAGTCCACATTTTATTCATCTAATATCAGTCAGGACCAAAATATATGTTTGTTGAATCCCTCCTGATCGAACTTCTGCCAAATTGGTTAGAAGAATAATGTTGCTAAAGGGGTCAGCCAGCTCCTTTTAATGTACCCTTGTGTTGTTCCCGGCGTTTTTTGATGGCATGTAGATATAGGTAGAAGGTCAGGTAAAAGAGTTGTCATACTTACAGCAGAATGTCTGCAATGCATTGCTTCTCAAGTACTCAGTGTGATCAAAGGGCGCTTTGGCTACTTTAACTTTCAAATTTTCGACCAATTTTCTTGACTGGCTGTTGAAGACCTCCAAAAAGCTGAGCATCACTGGCAGACTGAATGCAGGGGTCAGTAATTTGCGATGGCGTTTCCAAACTTCACCTGGTCATAATATTAGAGTTGTATAATGTCTGCTTTGTGTAAATTCGGTTTTAATACCCTACTATATTCGTAAGAAGGATGGCAGTTGTGTATGTGAAGTTAATAGATGAAACACACTTGATATCAGAATCTCTTTGTTGCCTACGGTTTTGTGGGGCATAGTGTGATGAAGATGGATGTAAACTTTTATTAGTAAAGAAACATTCCTGCAGATAAGAATGTATGGAATTAGTAACCCAGGTAGTTGTACAGACGCCAGCACATCAAGCTACTACAATCTGTCAAATTTCTTTAATAGATTTTCAACTTTATTGCTAGAGCATAACGTTCAAAGTTGATTGGGGAAATTTGACAGTTTTTGGGTAGCTTGATGTGCTGGCGTCTGTACCTACTACTGAACTATCGTCATCATCATTTGTTTTACTAACCTGATGATGTGATGAGTCCTTCTCCCAGCCAAGACTTGGCGTAATCGTACGCAAAATGTTTTTGTAGACAAGCGTTCGCAGCTGTTAGGGCGTCCTCCGGATCTGTTATCACTAAGACAGAAGATAAGGTGTTAAAGACTTCAATAATCTAGCGATGCAATTTTAGTTTATTTTGAAGCATGATTTTTTTCACCAGAGTTCCATAAATTAAGGCGAGAACTAGAAACATATATATCTATAGGTATTACTAATTATTAGCTATAGTTTGTTTGTTTGAATGCGCTAATCACTGGAACTATTTGAAAAATTATTTTTAATTTAATAGCTCAATTATTGAGGAAGGAGCTATTAACATCTTGCTGGGAACCCCCTTAGGAGCCGAGCAAAAAGAAAAAAGGAAGAACGCTTAGCAAAATCGAAGTAATAACGCGGGCAGGCGATGCGATGCGATGCGACGGGGTTGGTCGGCAAAAACAAGAAATTTCACGCGAAGGAAGTCACGGACAGAAGCTACAAATGGAAAGAAAATGGCGTTTATTGGCACAGCAACAAATAAAAACAAAATTACGTGAAATAATATGCTTGTGCCAGAAGGGCCTCAGCATTTCAGGTGGTAACGCTTGGACTACTTTACACTGATTTTTAGCTGCAGCTCATACATAGATGCCCCCGTCCATACTCTCATAGCTTTTATGTCTTAATTACGTACGTGACATAATTTAGTAATGTGTATGACGAGTGACTCCGGTTATACTAAAACCGATGTTATTTTTTTATTGATAGGTATATAAAATTTTGTTAATTAAGTAAATCCTATTAAAATTCGACATCGATGTCTTGTTTGTACCTTTATAGGTGGCGTTTTTATCGTAGTCGGGTTTTTTAGATGGGTGTTATTAGTGTTATTCAAAACAGTCACATTGAATCATAATTGTTTTAAGGTCACAGCTCATTAGAGCCACCCGGCACCCACCCCGCACCGCCTCGTCGCACGGCGTCCACTCGTTGTCGACAGGTGGTCCACGGGTGGACGCCGCGTTATCACCAATAAACGTCGCGCGGTCAACCAGTGGAGTGGTGGAGGAGTCAGTGGCAATGCGCAGTCAACGCAAGGCAAGCATGCGAGCAGCGAGTTGTCACCGAGTGGTCCACCCGCCGTCCGCGCGTGGAGGGCTTACGACCGAGGCGATCCGGTGACGCTACGAAGTTGACATAGTGAGCGCATACCCATACAAGTCCATATAAAGAATACTAGCCGCAGGAGGCTAGGCGGTGCGGAGTGGGTGCCGGGTGGCTCTAATGAGCTGTGACCTTTATTCTTATTTGGGGTTTACGCATAAACAAATAAATTATAGATAGCCAATATATGTATTTATATTCAAAAAGTACTCCTTATTGTGTATCTTTTTTTTATTCTTCCGCTATAAGCCGCCGCGTTTGATTTTATGTGATCTAACCCGTGGAACACCATGACATGACGCTTCCAACGAAACACCGTTTTTCCAAACACAACGAGATGTTTAAGAACTATGAGTGAACAGATGAACATACATACATTATACATAGCCTGTTCAAATTATAAAACCTTCTTTGGCTTTGCAGTAATCGGGTAAATAGTAAGTACTATGGCTACTTCGGACAGAAACGAATTGAATACAGTGTGCAAATGCTTTATCCTACGTCTAGCTATAAACGCAGCCTATTTCAGTCGACTGCTGATACTGGACACAGGCCTCTCGCAAGCTGCGCCACAACACCTTGTCCTCCACCTTCCGCCTCCAATCTGTCCCAGCCACCTTTTTGAAGCTAGTTCATCTAGCTGGTGGGCATCCCACACTACGCTTGCCGATACGCGGTCTCCACTCCAGGGGTCTACTCTGGAAGTCCGTCAACGAAGATACGAGCCTGTCCGAACGTAGTTCATCCGACAAAATAAGTGTCAAATAAATTTTTCATACGGGCAATAACTCATCGGGCGTAGAGACAACTGTCAAAACGTGTTGTCAATGTTATTCATTTTTAGTTCGGAAACCGAACTGATTTTATGTCCGTAAGTGATACGGAGAAGGAAGAGCCCGTAACTACCTACTACGGCCGAAACTGTGGACTTCGTGCTTACGGAGTAGTGAGTAGACCCCCCTTTCTACGGTCTAGCTAGCACGAGTTTAATCATCCTTCGCCATGTTTTGAAATCCTACTAATATTGTAAACGCGAAAGTTTGTGAGGATGGATGGATGGATGGTCGGACGGACGGACGTTTGTTACTCTTTCACGCAAAAACTATTGAACAGATTTGAATGTTTGGTACACGAATAGTTTATAACCAGGATTACACATAGTATTAACAATACTTTTTATCCCGATATTCCCACGGGATCGAAAGTTCGAAACATGTGCGGGTGAAACCGTGGGGCGCTGCTAGTGATAAATAAGGGTTTTTCTGGAACTTACTGTAGTAAACCCTGTGTCCAAATATCAAGGTGACGACTCCGCCGTGTTTCATAGCTTCGACGGCAATATTCTTTGCAGTGCGCCATAAAGCTGCGAAAGAAGAAATAGTATAAATAAGTTTGTATGATTATCTACTTACTAAAAAAAATATCGCCAAACGGGGTAAATAGGATTGCAGGGATGCATTGGGACGAAACTTTAAAAGGGATTTTAACATTGAAATGATTTAGTTGAAAGGACTCTAATGTTAAGCGGAAATTGCAGAGTTATTTTCAAAACAAATAGTTAGAGCAGAGTCATCTCAACATCTCTCTCCCTTGAATTTGTATTTATGTATAAATATATATATATATATATATATATATATATATATATTATAGTAAATAGTATGTATGTGTATATAAACTATTTATGTATTTGTGTACCTAGTTTTAATAGTTTTTTTTTTATCATTGTTCCTCTCAACCAAAGCAAGAGAAAAGAAAAGATCCATGAATGACAGCCGGGACTAACGGCTACGTGCTTTCCGAGGCACGGGGGGTCTTGGTATGTAAAGATGGTCACCCATCCACGGACCAACCGCGGCAAGCGTAGTTTAACCAGATTGATAGAATCGTGCGGCTGTTATTAGAAGTAGGTAAGTACATAACTACTATTAATTTTCAAACATAATTACATAATATAGCTAACTGCAGCATGATCAGTATGAGCAGTGGTGGCCCAGTGGTAATGGCTCCCAAATTACGAGTTGTAGGTCGTGGGTTCGAACCCAGTCAGGCGCGTCACTTTGTGTAATTCATTTCATTACATCTGCTCTCAAAACGTTGAATGAAAACATCGTGAGCAAACCGGCACCCTAGTTGCGTATCACACTATCAATCTCTATTTGAATCATTTCGACAAATATTGCTAATCCATTGCTTCATATGTTCGAAAAATGTGCCTGCTCAACGACGCGACGTAACGACGCGACGCGACGTAATAACGCAATGAATGTTGTTGAACTGTCAAAATGAAACCCATTGCTACTGAATGGTGTGTTACGTAATAAACCCGCAGTATGTCCTAGAACCACATGTTCGAAGACATGTGACATCTACCAACCCGCTTTAGTAGGGCAGATTCCACTGCAAAATTGTAGGCATTCCACTTTGCCCCACCAGTGGGGCGGCCGGTGGGGCAAAGTGGAATAATCCGCATTAGGCCCGCGTGATAGATTACGGCCCACTCCCTCTCAAAAAGAGAGGAGGGCATGAAAAAATTAGTTATTACATATTAAGTTAAACTAAGTTTCAATAAAGAACCTATCCTTTTAAGTTTTAACAGTAAGGATATTGATTATTATAAAATAGGTACTCACCTATCTAGATAAATTATTTCCCTATTCATCAGTTGCCATGTAAGTACCTACCGGTACTTAAAATATTTAAATACCTAGCACCTAAACGTTAACACATCAAAAAAGTAACGTAAACAAAACAATTAAACTAAAAAAACATCGTCGTATATTTATACAGGGTGATTGGAAGATGGGTGCAAAGCTTTAAGGCGAAGATAGTACAGGCAATTTAGAACCATTTAAGCCATGGTTGTCTTCAACGAAGTCTTACCAATTTTTTTTTACCTACTTTTTATGTTTTTTATGTCTAATGACACAGAGGCCTAAAAAATGTTTTGCTAGATTGTTTACACCTTACTTTAATTAAATAAATTATAAATTAGTTCAGTTATCATTCAATTTGTCCATAAATAAGCAGTTTACTTAAAATTTTGGAAAAAAACTAAAATTTGGTAAAAAAAATTGGTAAGACTTCGTCTAAGACAACAGTGGCTAAAATGGTTCTAAATTGTCTGTACTATCTTCACTTTAAAGCTTTGCACTCATCTTCCAATCACCCTGTATATATAGGAATCAAAACAATTGTTCAGTCGTTGAATCAGCCAATCAGTAATCACAAAAAAAATGCTGGACATAAATAAATCCGGAACCGGAATCCGGTTTGCTACTAAGAGATTCGGTATGGAAAAAAATCAACAACACTGACTTGTGCCTGACCTGGGTATAGAATCCTGAACCCCATGCTCAGTAGTCATATTTGCAACCACAAGACCAACAGAACCGGGGCATTCAAAGTTAATGTTCAGATTCCAATTTTTTTTAGAAAAATAGGACCTTCGTCATCTTCCTGCCGCGTCTTTACTAAATGTACCTTGTGGGGACGCCAGTGACGTCACGGACCTGGCCGACGTCGAGGTATAATTAGGAGATCACATTTTCGAGTAACTACCGCTAAACGTACCTTACCAAGACACCGCTACTGGGGTATACTTAGTAGCACCTGTTTAAAATGAATCATTACTAAATATACCCTATTTCAATAATGGCGAGATTTAGCCTCTATTTCTGTCTACAGGGTTTAAAGGAACCTAACGCGAAGGAGATGACGAGGGCTCGTTCGCTCGATTTGCTAACTCACTTGAGCCCCCGTCATCACCTTCGAACCTAACCTGTCCGAGTCGGGTGCCCCAAGTCCCGAAGTCGCTTCGCTCGCTCTTGCATCCTAAGTTCTCATTGCGTTTTACTATGTCGAGATAGATGAATGTACAGAATATTAAAAATATATTTAGCATGGAACATTAGGTACAGCACCGGAACGCGTAATGCCCGACATTTCACAACCCTGCCGAATCCTTTGCTCTGCACTTGTACGCAGTTTGCTTTGGAAATGACGAGCATAATGTATACTAATACAGAGAATGCCTGTGTTAAAATACATTTTGCTCTTTAGTGTAACGAGCATAAAGCGGTACAGCACAGACTATGGATGTCTGTGGTAATATACAGTCTGGCATTACAAGTCCGGGTATATTTAGTAGTACGTAATCACGCAACGCTAGGTCCTAAATATACCCGATTAAGATACTCCAACATGGGTATATTTAGTAGTTAGAAATTTCGAAAGCCTCATGCTAACTATACCCGACCAAAACCCTATGGCGAGTTTCCACAAGGTACATTTAGTAAAGAGGCCGTCCTGCCCTTGTCTCATGTCTCACGTTACTTGGGGTCGCAACAGGTTGTTTCTCTTCCATTCTCACCTGTCCGCCGTCACTCCATCGTTCACTCCCGTTCTTTCATATTATATCTTTAAAAAAATATCTTTTTGAAAATTACAAAATATGAATACTGAAAAATCTAAAGAAAACTTTACCACAAAAAAAAAAAAAGAATACTTACATAAATTATCACCGATCAGCAAATGAAAATGTCCCACAATGGGCAGAAGTCCCGGGTACATCGGGGGTAGCTTGTGTTGCCCCCCCTTCACATACACCATCCATGCCCAAATTGCGCAGAGGCACGTTAGTACACAGAATAAAATAACACCGATCATCCTGAAGATCTCTGAATGACTGTAACGTGTTGACTAAGATACGAAGTGGAGCTTTAATTATATATATGGAAACTGCATAGCCTTCGGCAAAATGTATCTTCTTTGAGTGAGGCAACAATAAAATTAGCGGTTTGTCTGTTCGGACGTGCTATGTAGGTACCTAAGTGACATACCAGTCGGTATGTTATATCAATAATATTCTACAAAAACATTTCTTATTTTCTTTCTTGAATGTACAGACGCCAGCACATCAAGCTACAACAATCTGTCAAAATTATTTAATAGATTTTCAACTTTATCGCTAAAGCATAAGGTTCAAAGTTGATTGGGAAAATTTGTCAGTTTCGGGTAGCTTGATGTGCTGGCGTCTGTACAAGATAAAAAAAAACCGGGCCAGTATTACCTGAACTGAAGGGTTAGGAAGAAGTGTACCTATATTACACACGGCTACACATCAAGCTATACATTTCCAGTTTGAGTTGACCTCGCATTGTATAGGTTTTTCATACAATCAGAAGTCAGCTTATACTGGTTATGTATAGCTTGATGTGTAGCCGTGTGTACCTGCACTATATAGTATAGGTACTATAGGTTAGTACACCTCATATAAATTTACAGACTTATATAATTCTGTAAGTACATAAGTATGTTCCGCTATAGTGCCTACTAGAGTATTATATATCTGTGGCTATAGGAAGGCATTGTGGGCAGGGTGCCCACTTACTTACTATAAGGACTCCAGGGTACTTAGGTATAAATATTCCGTTTATACTCGGTACGTTATGGAAAAAATCCCAGTAAAAATACTTAGAAATGTCTGTCTGGTTGGATCTTAATTACGGGAAAAATCACAAAATCAAAATTGTAAATTAGAATTACAATAGTTATGAGTGGTGTCGAGGGCAACTGCTAGTTTTGTTATTATGATGACGGCCACAGAACAGTTAAAAGAGGTTTTCTTTTATCTGTTCTGTGATGACGACTGACTTAGCACCATACAATTTTCCATCATTGGAGTTCCGTACCAACATAAATAATTTTTATTTATTTTGCTATTTTATGTTATGGAGTGCAAGTGCAAATATGTAGATATAATATTACCATGCATTTAGTATACAGGTTGGGCCAAATAAAGACGTCATAAAAAAATTATACCTCATGGAAAAAAATATTAAAGGTACTTTTATTAGTTATAATTTTTTTTATTTCTTGCTAATATTTATGGGTACCTACTTCTTTAAATAAATACTATCTTTATTTTAATACGCCTTTATAAAATTCTTTTTTTGCACTTTTCATTGTCATGTCCTTCAGACATAAAATAATCATCTTCTATAGTTAATTTTATTCAATATACATCCGTTTGATCTGATGATAAATATTTACGTTCGAGTAATATGGAGTCGAAAATCCGGTTAAGTTATCTCGGACGAGTGTTGTTTTTTTTATTTTTACCGATTTAAAAAAAAGGAGATTATCAATTCGACACGTATGTAGGTATGTAATATTATTGGAACTACAATATTTTCACATATTATGACTATTTTTATTACAAGATGTATGTAACTATATTTGTTCGGGTGAACTCTTGCAACTCAATTTAGAAGCAGATATCTTCAACCGATTGAGCTGAAAGTATGTATACACGTTTAGTTTGGATGACAATGCATGGTTAGCTGTGTGACGTCATTCTAAATCCAACATGGCGGAACACCCGATGGCGGTCTAGTTATTTTTAATGCACTCCTACAATATGGGTATCAAATGAAAGGGCTTGCCGAGAGTAACCCGAAAAATAAAGTTAAGTACGTCACTCTACATCTAATATGGCGGACTTCTAAAGATGGCGGACTAAGTTTTTTATGCTTTCCGACAATATGGGTATTAAATGAAAGGACTTGCTGAGAATACAAATGCGAGTTAAATACAAAAAAAACCTGTCCAGCGATAACTAAAAACTAATTTATATAAATTAAAAGTAAAAAAACTTTTTTAAAAACAAACTTTTAGTTAAATGCCCTAAAAAGAATAAAATAAACTTTTCCTTTAAAACTTTTACTAGGTATAAACTTATAACATCATTACACAATTTATATGATATACAAGCTTGTCTCGAGATTTACATAAATATACATATAAAAATACAATTATAGGGTTCGGGGCGAAGATAGTTTCGCAAAATTGTTTATGAGACAATCTCTTTTCGGTGCGCAGCCTGGCAGTATTTCAAAAATCCTTCGATACAGACATTTTTAGTGAAGCTTAGAAATTGATGCGTTTCATGATTCTAAATACCGGACCAAAACTTTCGAGTGGCAATTCTTTATAGTTTTGGAGAAAACTTCTTTCATAGTTGATCGATTTTCCATACTTAGAAAGTACAATTTTTGATTTTCATCGGAAACTGTAAACAAAATTATGCTTTCATCAGTGTCATTTTATTACTCAATTGAAACAGTAATTATTTAATTTTACTGCTTTTCCAAAATGTAACACTCAAACAGTTTAAATTTTTTAAATTTATTATTTCACCTAGAATCAATTTAAAATGTAGTAAATCTTGCGGTATATTATTACAGAATAATCAGATGTTAATTCCGTGCGATATCTTAATGATTGATTTCTAAATATTACCTAACTCCAAACGCCTGTCATTTTGTAATAGCAAAACTTTGTGGATTATTTGCTATGCACTTTTAATTAGGCGTAGGTATGAATAAAAATTATTGGATGAATGTATTGTCATATTTAGGATCCAGCAGGCAGGGCTCCCTATTCTCGAACATTGACTAAATCGACGTTCGCTATTGATTCGGGAACCCAACTTAGGAAGATACGATTAAATGTGACGTGAACCTAGTAATACTTAAACTACCTACATAAAGAGCATAGATGATAATCAGGGACGTCTTTAAGACATTGGCTCTTAAGGAGAATGTAGGATGTCAGAGCGAAAATATTTGCACCTTGCCTGGCATATAATAATTATGTTAGGTTGCTTTTGAC
Source organism: Hydraecia micacea (assembly GCA_914767645.1). Taxonomy (NCBI): domain Eukaryota; kingdom Metazoa; phylum Arthropoda; class Insecta; order Lepidoptera; family Noctuidae; genus Hydraecia; species Hydraecia micacea. The sequence goes on from OU611798.1 coordinate 8,480,559, forward strand.
AGCCCGTAGCTACGAATCTGGTAGCAACTAGTGGCTCCATGCCTAGAGTGCCCAATGAAAGAGACAGCCCTGATAATAATACAATTTGGCAGCTGGTAGGGAGATCGCCGCGCAAACGGTAACCATGAATTCAGCAACCGACGAAAAAATTCAACGCACATGTTCGGAATTATTGACTGAATCCATGGAAACAGGTTACGCGGCGATGTTCCACCCTGTATATCTTAACAACTAATTTCTCCTCTCTAAGCTGACTAAAGATCCTGAGACAGGTTTCAGTAAGAAGTCTATTTTAAGCTCCAGTTCATTGATGTCTGCTGAGATTCTGAACTTCCGGAGTACATGTGATAACGTAGTTTTCATTGATAGTGTCGCGAATGTCCTTCCTGCGAAGAAAAACAGAGGGTATTACTGTGGAGAGGCCGTTTTCTAGTTAGTTCCGAGATAGGTGCATTTGTTAAAATCAAATTATAATTTATAATTATCTATATCTTCTACATATACAAATAAATAAAATTGAAGTGTCTGTTTGTAATGACAAAATAACGAAACTACGGCTTGAGATAATCTCAGAGGCTATTGAAGATCGTCGTCGGGAATCTAGCAATGTACATCAGGAGCATTTCGAAGGGTTTGGATGGAATTTGTACAATCTAATCCTTCCAAGTCCATTCCAATCCCAGACTCTACAAGCTTATGACTCGCCAGTCAATCAGCTGCTTTAGAAAATAATATACAAAATAGACCTACCCATGCAGGCCCTCTTTCCTATACTGAATCCAGCGAACATGTTTTGGTTGGGCTGCTTCTTGGGGTCCAGCCATCGCTCCGGTCTGAACTCCCTGACGTCAGGGCCCCAACTGTCGTGGTAGTGGATCCCGTAGATCATTAGGGCGCATTGACTGCCCGCACGCATCATGTAGTTTTCTGAAAAATTATCGTTGAAAATGTGAGAATGAGTTCAAGTAAACGAAGATTTTTTTTAAGTTTGTGATAATTGCCAAATGCAGTATGTTAAGTCAAGGAAATTAATTGATAAGCTTTACTACCTACTTAAATTGTCAGTAGGGATATTAAAATCACAGCTGTCATTCTTTGAGTTGTATGAAATGGCTGTCAATTCGACTTCACCAACAATTTTCACCTACCTCAAGTAGGTATTCATATGAGAATTGCGGGTGCATTGCAAATAGATACAACATCTTCAAACCATACCTACTTTTGTCATTTATACGACATCTGGGTCCTAAAGGAAGAGATCAATATACCGCCTAAACATTTACTTACAGCAATGTATTGTATGTATTGTATTTGCTATTCTATTAACTCACTTATTTGGAAATTAATTTAGATGGTTATTCTTGAGTAGAGGAAAGCCAATACATAGATTGTGTGAAAGATTATATGGCTAGAATGTGAGTGACTACCGAGGTGACTCCCGAAAGAGATGTATGGAATGAAATGACATGCTGCGCTGCCGACCCTATAAAGTCAGGAGAGCGTTGATGTGTCATCATCATCGTTTCAGCCGAAAGACGTTCACTGGACATATTCCGGTCCTGTGCTTTTCATGTTTTCGCACTCATCAGATTCCCGCGACCTTCACTAGGTCATCGGTCCCCTTTGTGGGAGGCCTACCAACGGTACGCAGAAGTCACTCCAGAACTTTGCGGCTCCATCGACCATTCTTTCTGCGAGCAATGTGCACTGCCCATTGTCACTGTTGATGCGTAAAGCCGATACCAGACGCTTCACTTATTGTCCAGTTTTGCCTTGAATTCGGTATCTTTCACTTGAAACAAAAGTGTAAAATTCCGACGGTCCGACGTTGAATTTTGGCACTCGACATCTTTCACTCAACTACCGAAAAATGAAATAAAAGAATTAGATGAACGTTCATTCCTATATAATATTTGTTGTTGTCGAGGAATGAAACCAAAATGAACTTTCAATCGAGTGAACCATTCAGTCGAATGAAGCGTCTGATATCAACTAAACTTCAGTTAAATCAAATATGTTTATTTGTTAAACTTACTCAGCTGAACATCCTTGTCCACGTATCTGAGCCCCACAGGCCCAGTCGGGTACAGTCTTAATGTCTCCTTGATGACAGCATCCGTGTATACCATCTTAGGTAGGTCGTCCTTAGTGACGTCCCTGTCTGTGCCTTCGAATATTTCTTGTAACCTGCAACGAGAATTGAAATAAGATAAGACATATTATTCAAAATCAACTGATCAGCCCGAGCATAATCAGCCTATAACGTGCCCACTGCTGGGACATAGGCATTCTCTCCGTAAGAGGGAATGGGCCGTAATCCACGACGTGGGCCCAGTGCGGGTTGGTAGATGAAGTCACATATCTTCGAATTTTTGGGTCTAAGGGTTATTCTCACGATGTTTTCCTTCACAGTTTTAGGGAGCAGTGGTGATGAAATAAATAACACAAAGTATTCGTAATTATTATATATTAATTCACCACAGTTACGAGCATTCCTCGTCCTATGAATAAATTAATTAAGTTAAATCATATAATTCACGAATAATAGGTACCCGATCTGAATCCGAGTAATAGTATCCCAATTAGCCGTTGCGCTACTTATAATCATGAAGGGTTGCATAGTAGATGCGAATTTAAAACTTTATCGATTGGTCTTCGGATTTCGAATTCGGATTCTGGTAAACGCTAGGCACATATAATATTCTTAGGTCTAGTCTAGAACGCCTGATGGAAAACTCGTCTCACCTAACGCATGAACATGCATGCTATTGGAACAAAGTACTATCGATGTCGATGACCTACATGCCCCACGAATCTGTTAATCGGTCAAAACCACTTATCTCAAATCTGTCAAAACTACTTTTGACCGGTTAAAACAATTTTTTACCAATTACTTACATTTACCTATAATGTTGGTAAGTTTTATCTTTGACCCTTTTTTATTGTGTTTCTAAGACGTCCGTAAAAAAATATTTTTAACAGAGAAAAAAGCGGTTTTACTTAATAACCACTGTTTAGACTCACTCTTGATGCATCTTCTCCTGAGCCTCAGGATAGGTGCCCAGCATCATCATGACGTAAGCCAACAGACAAGACGTGGTATCATAAGAGGCAACAATGGCCGTGTCCACTTCCTCCCTGATCTCCTTGTCAGTGAACATGTTCTCTTCTGACAGCTCCAGTAGAATGTCCATCAGGGCTTTGCATTTGATACCTGGAATAGGTGGTAAAGTTCTCATTTAGTACTATCGCCTGCATAAATTTAAATGAAACAGCAGTTTCTGTCTTAGCAGTGTTGTAAAACTAGATGCTAGGGCTATACATATATGTAGTAGCTACATACTAATTCCATGGTAGGCTGGGTTTGGAAATATGGCGAGTCAATATTTGACAAAAAAAGTGTCCAGAGATTTATGCCCTGCAATTTATTATGGCTTTATGTAACTGTTTGAAGAAACTAAGTATCAAAAGTTAACCTCAGTAATTTGTGAATATACTATATATACTTATTGATTGAATTCATGGCCTAGGCGAGTATTATATTATCTGTGCCTAGGACCATCATGCGTGGGATTTTCCTAAATTCAATGTCTAGGTACTGTAGAGGGCTTTAGCCTGCATGACTTCTCCAACCCCTGCAATATTCGCGCTATGAAATTTCTCTACGGAGCTCAGACTGGTCGGAAATTCCGCTCTCAGATAGTCGCAAACCGTTTTGAAATAGGTCCCCTTTATAAATAAACTTGAAGTACACAAGTGCGGGACAGTGTCTTGTAAGAACAGGTCCCACAGATATAGATAGAGGTAGGCCACCAATATGAGCGTTAGATCATTGGCTAGATCGCTCTCTAGCCATTTGTTTATGGTCACAACAAGACGAAATTGTACCTACGATGCAGTCTTTGAAACAATTTGCCATTAACTTATAAAATACTCACGGAGGTTGCATAGGAAGCCATGCAGGTTAAAGCCTCTACAGTACCTATAGTTAACATACCATATGGGACTGTGAGTATAAGCTTTGGTTTCAGAAAGTGGTTCCGTCACGTTATAATGGCCATCATGAAAATCTGTCATCAACTAATATATAATAATCAGTATTTGACATTAAGTCAAACTCCGCACCCCAAAGATTTAAAATTTACATTCCTAGATTTGCTCTCACCGTACTTAGTCACTCGAAAAAGTGTCCATACTAAGAAGAGAGAGCTCACACATTATTAATAAACAGCGTTTCCATGACAATCAAGTCAAGTCACTGCGTCATTGCTTGTCAGCGGTGTCAAAACGAAACAGAAATACGACTATCTTTTGACGCGGTAGGGCGAATTTAACGATTTAAATCTTTGCCATCACTACGGCCGTTAGATGCAGCCAACGCTCTTCTAGCAAGCCGTAGCTTTGCCGTAGCTTGCCGCAGTTACTTAGGTAACTGCACATTCGAAATTAATACCTTATTAGTACAAGTTTTAACTGCTATTAATAAGTACTAATTATTTTTATTTTTTTGTGAATGATGGTATGGCTGATGGTTATTAAGATGATACTTAATAGAAGACATGCAGCGCCGACCCTAAATAAGTTGGGATAAGGGCAGGAGGATGATTTGTAATTAATTCGTATTTTACCTGTGCGCTGCCGTTGTTCCTCCCATTCCTGTTTTGGGATGCACTTCATCAATTCTTTTTTTCGTTGTATGACCTGTTGGTAAAAGATTGTATACCTTTAGGTAGGGAATTATTTATTAAAAAATAAATAAAGTAAGTAAATAAAAAGTGTTATTGGATTTTGTTTCAGGAATTTTTCAGTAGCTACCCGGAGCACCCCGGAGTCTGAATTTGTGCCCGGTTGATGGCAATAGGGTCACCTCTACATGGGACTTATATTTTATAAAGTAATTTTTATTCTGCCCCGACCCTCGGGGTAGAATTAAATGGTGCATAATTAGATTCGTACAGTCCTCCCAGAGCCGAATTTGCCTCAACATATATTGCAACTTACAGCAGTAGACATAGCATTCAAAACTTTGACGACTTCATCTTGCTTCTTCTTCAAGTCTGTGAAGCTGTATATCAGTTCGCTCTGCAGCCAGAAGTTGGAAAACCTGAGCGCAATAATGTTCAGGATCTGGTCTACTGCGGCCATATATGTCTTGTTGAAATCCTTGTCTTCGTCAGCTGTTATTCCGAAGGCAGTTACTGAAATAATGAATGAACACATTAAAAGCATTACGCCACTATTCCTCGAAGGTTTGGACAGGGGTTGAAAGTACATTCACATTTAGCCAGTTATTAAATCCCATACAATATGGGGCGAGCTTAGGCTGCTAAGCAAAGAAATTTGCCACGTATAACCGGCCGTTCATTGTAATCTGCCTTTAACATTCCCATTGCTGGGACACGGACCTCCTCTCTGCGAGAGGGAGTGGGCCTTACTTCATCACGCGGGCCCGGTACGGGTTGCTGGATGTCAGGTCTTCAAATTTTTGGTTCTAGGACCAGAGCATCGTAGTGATTAAATAAATGATATAAAGTAAAAAGACTGTCTGGCTACACCCACGACCCGACACGACTCGTAAGTCCGGTCGTTACCTGTCAGAATTGAATGTTTAAAACCAATATCAAGGCAGGCTATACTCACAGCACACTGTCTCCAAAGCGATATGCTTCAACGACGCGAGATGGTCGAACTTTCCTCTGCCTGCTTCGCAGTCAAAATGGCAGACTTGCTTTCGAGCTTGTATGTTGAACACTCCTAAGAAACTGTGCAGCACTTGAAGACTGAATGCTGGATTTAGGAGCTTCCGATGCCGCCTCCATACTGGACCTGTTGAAGCCACTTCACATTTAGGGCCCGCTCGCACCACAAATTACTAAATGCCTTTAACGCTAAACATATTTAAATTACTATTATGTTAGTCGTCTTCAAACGATTGACAGAAACACAACGATGTTTTCATTTCGTTTAGCGCTAAACGTATTTAGTGATTTGTGGTGCAAGCGAGCCTTAATTTAAGATCCATTTCGTTTCGTCGTCAACGTTTTAACTCTTTCTGTTTGAAAAATATCGCGGACTTCTCCGAGTTTTTTAATTTCGACGTAGATACCTATGCATTAAAATCAAGACACCCACTCACTGTAAGTATAATATACTGTGACCAACTTAAAGTTTATACAATCATTTACGAGATATATTGAAGTGATAGGTACTTATTTAATTTTAAAAGATGAATTTGTTCCTTAGTACTGACCACATTATTTTTGGTTGCCAGTGTTTTATTCTGACTATTTGTGAATCAAAGTACTTATTCGTTATGGAAACCATTAGTTTTATCTCAATAAGAAAGGCTATACACTTTGTGAATCCAGCCGGTCATTTTAGTAAAAATATCACCGTGACATCTTAGGTGAAGTGATCTTGAAGTGAGCTGGCATTTTAAGAGATTGACAACATTGACAGCTCACTTCACCCTTTTTTTTTTTTTTGTTGCTCGGTGGTAATCCTCATGGACTTCCTCCATCGTGGGGGGGACAGAGGGGCATGCCGGACTCTTACCGGCTAAAACTACCGCGGTGTTCCACCTCTATCTATGGCCGGGGGTGCGGGATTCGCATAAGCATTCACCGCTCCCCCGACAGGCCTCGACCTGTCGGGGGAGCGGTGAATGCTTATGCGAAGATTTCACGTTGAAATTTTAACAGAATAGGTTGGCAGTTATCCTCGAAATATTCTAACACTAACCTGATGTTTATTGCCAGTCGGCATTTTTTTCACCAATTGGTAATTTGGAAAACGTTGGTTTTTGTTGCAGTTTGCAATGTTAATGTTAAATAATATTCTAAATAGATACAAATTGTTTAAAATTACCTGATGCCAAGACAAGTCCTTCTCCCATCCAAGGTTTTCCGAAATCGTAGGCGAAATGTTTGTGTAAGCACGAGTTGGCTGCTGTTACACTGTCCTCAGGATCTGCGATGACTATGAAAAAGATGAAGAAATATTATATTCTAGCTTTTGCCCGCTTCAAACACTTGGAGTTCGTTGTAGAATCCTGTTGATGCCGTATTTAAGTTGATTATATCACTATACCAACCTTCACTGGGCCCGCGTGCTGGGGGATTACGGCCCACTCCCTCTTACAGAGAGGAGGCCTGTGTCCCAGCAGTAGGAACATTATAGGCTGATTGTGATATCACTATACTGGTTCATCACCACACCTAGCCGCTCGTACAACTCGCGTAATCAATCAATTCGCGTATAGTAATTTTTTTTTGTTTTTTTTTTAGTACGTCATTATTCAGATAAACGATTGCGCAATTACGTCTTCGTGAGAGTCGGTTTCGGTTAGTGACAAATGAAGGCGACGATCGCGTCTTTGCGTGGAGATTGCTTATATGCAGAGGACATGGCCTAAATGCGTAACTGGATCCAGCAGATTCCACCCATTATCATCATTTTCATTTTAGTCGAAAGACTGCTGGGCCTTGTCGACCTAAGAATTGTCGACTCGACAGGTTCTATGCGTCTCGCTTCCAGCGGATTCCTGTGGTGTGCAGTGGCGACGAAGACGTAGCGTTGGAAGTTGGAAGGCCAACAAGGCAAGGTGGACCGATGGCCTTGTGAAGACTACAGGATTTCACCAGCATAACATTAATTTTCTAGTGGTGTTATTATTATGAATTTTTTATTCAATATTATCCCGGAAATGCCGAAAGTCTAAACGAATTTACCGACCAGGTAGAAAAGCTAAAGATTTCTTATGGATCCTTTAAAAAGACAGTTAGGTATTGTGTTTGCCTACTCTTAATAATGAGGACAGAAGCTAAGTAGTTAGGATACATCATGAACTTCAATGTAAATATCATTCTAGTAGTATTTATCAAATTTATTAGCCGTTAAACCAGTCATGCTGTCAAATTAATGTGTCCATATTTTATAATAATTGATTTAATGCAAATAAAACTTCAACCGCACATTAGGAGTAATATAACATTTGAATAATAGTAATATTAAGATAGTTTGTGACTTTTATAGCCTCATTCATAACTCTATATACGATCAAAGTAGAATGGTGCGTACTGGTTGGATAAGAAGTGGGTAGTTAATAAATTTTTCAACCGACTTCAAAAAAGGATAAGGTTCTGTTTGTCTGTATGTATTTTTTTATGTATGTTTATCGATATTTTCATCAATTAAAGACCGACGAAAATTCTGTCAAAAACAAAATTGTGGCAAAAACGAAAATACAAAACCAAAGACTTTCGGAATGACGGTTATTTTTTAGTGATTTTTTTTGAACTCGGTTGTTTTTTTGAAGAATGTTTTTATGATTAAGTAGACAAGACTTACTATAATAGAGGTCCTTTCCTATAAACCCAGTGATGACGCCTCCTTGCGCCAAGGCTTCCTTCGCTATTTTCTGCACACTAGTCCATAGCTCTGCGGAAACAATTAATGCTGTTATATTATTTCAGTTTGCACGCCTGTATAAAATAAATAAATAAACTCATTATTGGCATAAAAATGTGAACAAACGAAGTAAAGCCATGACTCCTGCGCTAGGTGATACAGGGGCCAGTCGGCCAGTGTCTTCTGGATTTTATGTTTAAAATGAAAATGACGCCTTATTCCCGGTTTCAGCTTAGAAGTTTGGTCTCTTTGGGTCCCATACCTAGTAAAAGTTGTGCATAATGATGATATTGATGATTACAATTATCCCTTATTCAGTAATTAATACCTATAAATCCCATTCATCATTCTCTTGCCGAGCAGGGAATGTCCTAGAACCAAAAATTCGAAGACATGTGACATCCACCAACTCGCACTTAGCTTGCGCGGTAGATTACGAGCCACTCCCACTCACATTGAGAAAGCCGATCTTCCAGCAGTGGTAACACTATGGGCTGACTATGCTATGGGTACAATTGGAGATAATGTCGAAATAATTGAAACAATTAGGTATTTCGGAATGAGGTAAACTAGATTGTTCCATTAGGTGCCTCTAGCAACAACAGCCAGTCAATAATAAATTGGTGAAAATATTCCTTATGGAACTAATTTTGTTTACTCGCAGAAAGTGAAACTATTGATCCTTTCCCACCATAGCCGAGTGAAATATATAGTCTCCTGAAATCGCGAAATAAAAAACAGTGGCACTCCGGGAGTGCCGACAGAAGTGAAAACAAAACACAAACAGAATACTTTGCCATAACTCACTGACATATCGGATATACATTAAAACCGAGTACATCCCGAGGACAGCCGAACACATCCGCAGCGGTGTCGGTTACGGTAACAGTGGGGTGAATTCAATGGTTTTTCTGTGGTTTTTCCCATCTCAAAAAATGCCCAACGCGCCTAAAGAAGTTTTCACTTCAAAAATCAGTTCCTTCCATACATTGGTGTTCACATAAGCTGACCAGCATCTTCACCATCATGCTTTTACAACCATTTGGACAGGCTTCCAAAACGAAAATAAAACATTTTTAGTTACCTGGTTTGTCTAGCCCCCGACCGTATATAACCGTCGGAAGAATATTGGCGCTATTTGGTTAAAACTGTCAATATTTCGGGTTTCGGATTTGTGTATAGCGTTTAGGACTCCTTCGATAACATTTATTAATGTTAGATTCGGCACTGAAGCGCATCGGATAGTGAACTGCTATGCAGGTTTGAACTCATTGCAAACGTTATTCAAAACTATGAATACACTGACCCCATTTCAGGTTCAAGATAAACAAAAGTAATAATAGAATATTATAGACCCTAGCCTCCTATTGCATATATGACATAATTATGACTTGTTTAAACGGAAGTTGATTAATAACTTAGAGTTTACTTACTTGTAGTGTTCCCAATAAGTATATGTGCATGGCCAATAATCGGCAAAAGGCCAGGGTACATCGGAGGTAGCTTATAGGTCTTCAGTCGGCGATAGTTCGTCTCCCATTGCCACCAGGCAAAGAAAAAGCACGACACAGCACACAAAACTAACGCTAGCATTGCTTAAATAAATAATTAATATGAATTCAAAAGAATAATTAAAATTAAACCAAAATACTTTAAGCAAACATTGGAATTAAAAGCTATAAATGTTTCTTATGTTTGAAATTGCAATGAATTAATGTATTTGAAAAAAAAAACGTAAATGATTTTAAAAATGTTTCTCAAAAAATGGACTCTATGCTATTCAGTCATGTTCAACCCATGCAAGAATGACCCATAAAGAATGTAACACTGAGGCGGTTTGGATTAAATGTGTAATTTAAACCGGTTTAGGTAACACAGAAGTGCAATAAAATATATCACGATTTACTATATAAGCATGTAAAGACAAGGAAAATAGTTGTTAAACAAATTGACCACCAACTTAAATTGTCCGAATGTTCAAATCAAAACTGTAATTCTTTGATAGTTGTATGGAATGGCTTTAGCATGGCAAATTGAAATAGGAAGTCAATATGCTTCACAATTATTTCCCTGACTGTATTTAATATAATGAGCTATGAGCGAATTTATTATGCGTACTACTACTAGATGAATACAAGAATCTCTATCTCTCTATTCTTGTAGAATACAAAATGCTAAGTGTCGATATTGATGCTCCAAAACTAAAAATAGTCAAAATAAAATAAAGTATATAGCCATACGTTGTACTTTCATTTATAATAAGCTCATAGTAACATTAGTAACTAACGGGTCAATGTGTTGTGAAATAACCTGTTTATAATTTAAAAAAATGAACTGGTTCAACTACGGTCACTCTAGGTACCTATAGGTAATCGCTCTTTGTGCAAAAAAATAAAAATTTTATGCCGGTTGTCCACCAAGAACTCCACTAAGTATATGTGTAGCTTTGTCCAGATAACTGGGATAATTTTTATAGGTCTCATGCCAACCGCAAACTGTGTAAGTCTGTTCCAAAAGTATCAGATGAAAGTGTAAAGAAACTCTGTTCAGTCGCGTAATTGCGAACACACATAAATTGACAATTGTTCGCACTTTGACAGTTCACCCACGTTTATTTCGTTATTTACGTTGTAGAGTGGACCATTTTTTCTAACCTATGAAGCAATGGATTAGCAATATCCTTCAAAACTCTCGAATAATTGTGATTGTAAGTGTGGTACATATAATTCTGACGCAGTCATTCACTAAAGGGAATAAGTAACACACGCATTCGTATTTAGAATCTACCGTATTAAAAATCGTGGTCAGATATAAAAAAACCTTCGAATAATAACTCCGTGTTTTTTTTTACACTTTTATCAAACAGTTTTGGAACAGGGTATAGGTCTATAGGTACGTACTTTGATTTAGTTAGTCATATCCGTCTGTATCTCACACGTGTAGTTTGACTGTTGTGCGGCAGTGACAGGAATAATGATTAGTCATCATCATCTGCCTAGCCTTTTCCCAACTATGTCCGCTTCCAGTCTAATCGGATGCAGCTGAATGCTAGTATTTTACATGGAGCGACTGCCTATCTGATCTTAACAACCCAGTTACTGGGTACTACATCCCCCTTGGTAAGATTGGTTGTCAGACTTTCGGACTTCTGAGGACCCGTAACGACTGCCAAAGATCCACGGATAACAGCCGGGACCAACGCCTTAACGTGCTATCCGAGGCATGGAGGGGTCTTGATATGTAATGATAGTCACCCATCCTCGGACTAACCGCAGCAAGCGTAGCTTAACCTGATCGATCGACCCGTGCGGCTATTATTATTTAGCCACAGGCCCCTCTGCCTCATCCATAGCACGTGCTAAGTAATGTTTATTTATCTTGGCCGTGGCGTAGTTTAGCTCTTGGTTGAAAACCAGCTTTAAGTACCTAAGTAATACATTGTGCACGTTTTACAATGCAAAACATAATGTTTGTCTTAACGGGGTCTGAAAGTATTAATTTAATAACTATGTTGTCATTAAACGTGAACTATGTTGCATTGCTTCATTGTTGCCTATTGTTGATTTTGATGAAATAAAATATAAAAAACCGGCCAAGTGCGAGTCGGACTCGCGGGGTTCCTTACCACTAAGCAAAAAATGTAAAAAAAAAAACACTTTTACTTTATGGAGACCCCCTTTATTTTTATTATATTATTATATAAGCCTGTGTAAGTTGTCCCACTGCAGGGCAAAGGCCTCCCTTCCTTATTTCCACTTTTCCCGGTCTACGTCGTCATGTCGTATGGTGAAGAATGGACAATAAAAGTCCACCGTTACTCTTTTAAAATGTTTTACAATAATTTGTATAAGTACCTAGCATACGTTTCGATCCCGTGGAAATATCGGCACAAAAAGTATCCTATGTGTTAATCCTGATTATAAACTTGTGTGCCAAATTTCCAATCTGGAACCAACATCGTGATCGTGAAAAAAAAATCAGTCGTCCCATACAAAACTTCAATAACTGCTTGTCCAAATGTATGGGTTTTTTTTTTTTTTCACGATTACGATGTTGCTCCCCGGGAAAAAGTTGTTCAGTTTGATGGCCTGTACTACACCCCCAACTATGGTCACACCCCTCTGAAACACATTGTTTTTATTGCCTTAATAATCCGTCTGTGGGAAACATCTATGTGTAGGATACATACATACATACCATTACCATAGATCATTCATATTTTAATCTGTCGGTTGCTATGGAGATGCTTGACTGTTGATTGTCAAACGGATATAAGAAAAGTTTTATTTTAAGTTTCTTTTATTCTTGATACTATTATAATTCTAATGTTTACTCCTTCTGATTGTTTTTACTTCTTTACATCACTAAACTGGTGACCCCAAAAAAAATAAAAAATACAACCAGAGATGCTGTGTGAAAAGTCATGGATGTGCCTAATCGGGTACCTGTCAGGGACGGTCCGTGCGTTGAGCATCCTGTAATCACCACAGGGCCTCCAACCGTTATCCTTTTTGGGGGCGAGGTGCAGTGGTGATGCCCATGGACTCTCCGAAGGTGTAGCCGTTCCATTGGCCAGCATCAGCTGGAACTCCTGCTGAGCAATTTTCAATTTGTCTGGCGCTAGTCGCCGAAATTGTGATGAAACTGGAGGACCTGGGGTGGTGCGGATGTGGTGAACGGTGGTGTGTGGTGTAGTACGTAGAGTACCGGCGGGGCGGGTGATGTCGGGAAACTCGTCTAAAATTTTGTGGTACCTCGAATCACCGGAAGAAATTTTTATTGATACGTACTTGTAGATATGTCTCAGAAAGTATAATGGTATAAGGCAGGTACTCGTGGTGGCAAAAGTACCTACTTATCAAAAGTATTCTCACCAAAGGTATAGCACCATAAAATATACAATTTGCATGTAGGTAATTATTACTTTAACACGGATTTGATATTCCCATAAAAATATATTATTATAATACCTTTTTGAATAAAGGTTCTAGTATAAGAATTCTTGTTTATCTAAACTTACTTTTCTACTTATTTTACCCTGGTATCTTAATAATAATTGAGTAGGTATGTAACTTTGTGTAATTTATTTAAATAGATACCATTGCTCTCAAATTGGTGAAGGAAAACATCCTAGTCCTAGAACCAGAAAAATTCGAAGACATTCGTGTCATTCACCAACCCGCACTGGGCCCGCGTGGTGGATTAAAACTCAGTCTCTCCCACAGAGAGGAAGCCTCAGAGGCCTGTGTGTGTCCCAGATGAGGGAACGTTGTGTCTGCTTTTTAAGGTTGATTCTATCGCCATCTATCGCTTGCCACGGAAGTTTTTGTCGACAAGTATATCGCCCGCTCCGTTCCATACGGCTTGCGACTTTGCTAGTATTATATTATCTGTGGCGAAGTACAGGCTCTACAACATTGGAGAATCTGCAGTTTCTAACCATGACAAAAGATGGCGTCATTTATTATACTGACTAGTAAAACGCATGAGACTTCGGAAGCAATCGAATGCGCCTCTAGCTAGACTAAATGCATATTGTAGGATGCACCAAATGAGCATCGGCTTGAAATGTCTTTATTGTGCCGAGATAACCTGAAAAAAATAACAGGTCCAAATAAAATAGGTAGTTAATAATTACCAGAAAATATTTTTATCTTTAAAAAGAAGTAGTAAGTACCTGCCTACTAAGCCTTAGGAAATTATGTGACATCTAGTACGACCAGACCTATTCGTTGTCATAAGAGTTGAAAGTCATAAAAATGAATACCTATGCATAAAGTTGGCATAAGGGAACTAGAAGCTATTGCGTAAGAAAGTGGTTTCTGTAGAAAATATCAATTTAAATCATTCCAAAAGGGGTAGGTATTCTATCTACTCTACAAATGTGTACTTACTGAACTCAGTCTATACTGCCTCGTTGGTGTAAAGGTCGCTAGCGCTACTGCTGAACATGATTTTCGAGGATTCGATACCCAGGTCGGGCAAATTGTTATTGGGAATTGTCACTAGCAGCACGGAGTCTGGATTTGGGCTCGGTTGGTGATAATAGGCTCGCCCGCTTTTACACGGGACCTTTCGTGGAAAACAATCGTGATATTTATGTATTTCATCATTCCCTTTAGTATGTATTTCTTTATTCATGTTCCGTTACTGCTTTCTGGATTTTTTACACCTAGTTCATGAGGGTACGAGAAAAGCAAATAAACTGGGACCTGTGACCACTCAATGATTCCTTACTTCGAAACCACATCAATTCCTTGGCTAATTTTCAATTTCAATTTCATTTATTTAGTCAGACAAAGAATATCCATTAAATCAATCACACGTACACAATTTCAACACAACATAAAAATATTACATAATATCTATGTATACAAAAGTCAAACAAAATTAAAATAATAAAAAAATGAAAAAAAACAACGTCATACGGAATATAATTTAAAACATAATAATTTAAAATAACATAACTGATTACATTTTTACCTACTAATTGATTCATTTCATTTCAGTCATAATTCCGCCAATCTCGCGTTCTTTGTGTCATAGAGAATACGGTCCCTGTACCTACGGTATTTCAAAATTTCTGTCACAACTTTATCCAAGTCCGCAAAATGTGTAGTCCGATCACAGTTATTTTATCTCTGACAGCAGCAACCTAACAGCAACCTTATTGCAACGAGTATAAAGATCACAATGTTTTTGACAGACTTGTCAGTGTGATTTGGACAGTGATGCAAAATCAGAGGTAAAATAACACTGTGAACGGACTGTAGATCGTACCGGGTTACTGGCTGACAACGTTGTTCAAGGGAAAACTATTAAAAAGTGTCATAGTAAAGTAAACTTTATTTGCATAGACGTACTGACGCCAGCACATCAAGCTACCCGAAACTGTCAAATTTTGCCAATCAGCTTTGAACCTTATACTTTAGCGATACAGTTAAAAATCTATTAAAGAAATTTGACAGATTGTAGTAGATTGATGTGCTGGCGTCTGTACTTAAAATAATGTGTTCTATTAATATGGGTGATCCTCGGGTGTGGAGTTATTGCAATCTGAAAATAATAAAAAAATATGTTTCAGAGGTCAAATCAAATCATTTATTTTTTGCCAACATTGGTAGGGGTATAGATGTTATACATGTTTTGATAATGTTCTCCATGCTCTGCCGTCACTTGGGCATGCAAAATTTACACATAATTTACAATCAAAATACCATGGTGAATAACAATAAACATTACTAAATTATTAAATTGGAAAATTTATAAGAGGTTGTTTCGATATTGAGGTGACATCAGGAGATCTTCTTGCTAGTTTTGGCACGAATATAAAATTTTATTGAGTGACCATTTTTAACAAAAAGGTCCTAATAGGTTTTTGGTTGCTATGGAAATTGAACTTTGTTGAGGGTCATTCAGTTTGTTATTCCATAACTTATTATCTCAAATTCTTAATTTAAATAATATAGTCGGAAAACAAAGTCCGGTTAGTTACACCATTTATAACTCAAGGACGACCGGACCGATTTTTAATGATCTTTTATTTGTTCGATTTGTCTCCGCCCCGAAAAGCAGAATAACTATTAAAGTATGGGAAAAATTCGCGAAAAAAAAATTTAAGAAGATTTATGTTTCTCATACATTTTGTATGGGACGGGTTTTTTGATGAAGTTAACACAACATTTATTGATTCTTAGGCGGTATGAAGTTCGCCAGGTCATTCAGCTAATAGTAAATAAGTCCAAGATGTTAAATAAATAATTATAAGATGCTTAATCAGTTCATTACAGAAGTACTTACTCGTGCTTATCAGGACGTTGTCTCTTCACCATCACCCGCATTGTCTGGCACAAATAAGCACAATAATTGCAGATATTGTGCTCATTTGTCATTGATAAGCATCCACTGCTGATCATATAATCTTCTAATAGATTGCTACAACAAAAGATGGAGATTTCTTTGTTTTTTTTTACGAATGTTCTGGGAATAAAGTAGGTACTATGTTAAAATTATTGATGTCTAATAATTCTCAACAGGGTCAAATTTAATTAGCTACCGAAACTATGCAGATTAGATGGGTAGATATCGATATCTAAACAAGATAAAATTAAAATAAATGAGATTTTATGGATTTTTTTAAGGGTCAACGACCGCTGGTAGTGTTGTTACTTGAAGTATGATTTGAGAAAGTCTGTTTTCTTTTGTTTTATTGTGTTTACATATCGATACCTACTCATCACGTCTGCGAAGTTTACATATACAGGATGTAATTTTAATCACCGTTATCCTCTTAAGGGGTCATTGTACTCATCATTATGAACAACTTTTACTATGGAGCCAAACCCGAAATCGTGAAAAAAAAATCAGCTGTTCCCTACATTTATGTTCGCAAAACTCTTCAAAATGTAGGGAACAGCGGATTTTTTTTCGTGATTTCAGGTTTGGTCCCATAGTTAAAGTTGTTCAAAATGACGAGTACAATGACCCCTTAAGAGGATAACGGTGATTAAAATTACACCCTGTATAAAATTATTGATATTTCAAGTGATTACACAAGCCCAAAAGAAAAACATTAAATTAATTTATTGAAGTGAAAACTTCTATAGGCGCGTTGGGCATTTTTTGAGATGGGAAAACACCATTGAAATCGCGACAGTGTTACCGACACCGCACTAAATTCGGATATGTTCGGGTGTCCTCGGGATGTACTCGGATTTAATGTATTTCCAATATGTCAGTGAGTGAAGGCAAAGTATTCTGTTTGTGTTTTGTTTATATGACGATTCAAAAAATATACACGTAATTGTTCAAGTTTTCACTTCTGTCGGCACTCCCGGAGTTTTTTATTTTCTGTTTTTTTCCTACCATGATGTAATTAAAAACGATTAAAAAACAAGTCATTTCAGCTTAGGTTCCTTTAACTGCATCGCTTGAGCTGCTCTATGGATGTCATGGTACCAAACAAGTATGAATGAAACCAAAACTTGCGACTCAGTTTGGGACAATCGCTGTCAGCATATGGCACGGGATTACTCCGACTTAAACCGGCGGGGTAATTGCGTAACAAATGGAATTGAAACCGAATGCCCTTGTATGTGTGTTACACAATTACCCCGCAGGTACCAGGGCGGAGGACACCCAAAAAGATTTTCACAAACATAAATGCTTACCGAATATAGCTTACTTCAAACCGCCTTTTAGGAGTAAAAAGCTTTTTTCTGTGACTGACTTTTTTGAGCGCTGATTCCTCTGGGACGATATGTAATTCACTGTCATCCATGCCCAAATACCGATAACTACACTCCAAATTACAACGAAAACGGACAATGACATGACCCACAGCCCTAGAATTGGTTGAAAGTTCACAACCTAAGCCTATCACGAAAGTACTAATGTAAACGTAACGTTAATATGAGTGATTTTCAGCAAATGAAATGTCGGAATATAACAGCCAGCAAACATAAAAAGCCATAAACATCTTTATGGCTGACTATTATGATAATAATAATAAATATGTTGGGGTAAGTTCGGCGTTGGGGTAAGACCGTACGAATCAAATTCCCGACTCAATTGGCAATATTTTTTCATTTAGGTAACGTCGTACGGTCTTAGCCCAGCGCCGCGCGCCAATCTTACCCAAACGTACTCTACCTATTTACAGATTAAGTAAAAAAGTAGAAACGTAAAATCTTTGGAATTTTCAAGGAGTTTCAATCAATACTGGGTATATGATCCTTTATCGCGTAACTTTACAACCGAACACTACCTCGCGTTTTATATCGTGTCCTATTTATAATTATGCTCTTAAACCTAAGACCTGGCGCGAATATTCTTGACGGGCATAATTATAAGCAAATTGTTGCTTCGAAGTAAATAAAAAATACACTATATAATTACTTTGGCTCGAGCCCGTGGTTCCGTTGATGTGAGTAAAAATAAAAAGAACTATTTTTGTATACTTAGATGCATTCTGGAAAGAGTTATTATTTATTGATCCTATATAGCCTACCTGTTTTGTTTCAGTACTTAGATTTCCAGGTAAAAAGAAGATACAAAACAAGTGTTGTCTTCAGATAAAGTACTTTTGGTTCTACCTTGAAAATACATGGTAGTTTAATGAGGACGAGGATGAGGATGAGGTCGGACGCAATTGCATAAGCAATTGACTGGCGATTTTTTCTCAACAATAAAGGCACAGAAAATGTAAGCATTATTTTTAAACGTATAGGTCGGTAATTGGTGCGCCGTATGACCGGATGAGCAGTGGGTAGGTACCACCGTTATACGAAATCTGAAACACGAAAGCATTAGTCGCAGACAGAGCTGAATATAATTAGCAGTATCTTGAAACTCAAACACAGCAAGGTTGCTTGGTGATAGATATAAGAATGGTCGCAGGTATACGTTTTTATAGTAGCAGTGGGCTGGAAGCCTACCACAAGCTCTTTACGCGATCCATTTTAGGACCTAAACTGAACTGTTCTTCTAATTCGTACCATGACGTCAGTTTAACGATTCAGTTTAGGCCGTGCCATCTGCTGACAGCGATTGTCCCAAACTGAGTCGCAAGTTTTGGTTTCATTCATACTTGTTTGGTACCATGACATCCATAGAGCAGTTCAAGCGATGCAGTTAAGGAACCTAAACTGAAATGTCTTGGTTTTGAATCGTTTTTAATTAGATCATGGTAGGCCACCTTAGCAGTAGTAGTGTCAAAGATTAGCGCGTTTAAAAAACAACATAATCTTCAGCTTTATTATTAGACTAGCTGCTGCCCGCGACGTCGTCTGCGTGAAGGCTCTACAGCACCAAAAATACCTAAGATGCCAGTGTCGCTAACGCATTATAAGTAACCAACTTTTAAAATAGCATTAAAATATAAGTTTTTTTTGCAAGTGAAGCAAGTGAAGAGAGTTATATGGGAATCCTGCTGAGTTCAGTCATAAGATGTGACTGAAGGAAATAGAGAAAATAATGCAGGAATACATTCCAGGACACAAAAGAGTAAAAATACGTACAAAGGTATCATACCTTACAACACTTTCCTATAAACTACGTTGGTAGTTATGCTGCCAGGAGCCAAAATGTAAAGAGAGTCAGGACTGGTGACGCGGGAGCAAGCGACGTACAGTTGCCCGTGTGAGAAGCAAATCGTCCTGAGGTCGACACCCGCTGCCCTCAGTGTCTGCCCCTGCGACTTATTGATGGTCATCGCGAAGCAAACACTCACGGGGAACTGTACGCGCTTGAACTGGAACGGGAAGTTATGAGGTATGAGGGGAATGCGTGGTATAAATACTGCCTCGCCGATGCCACAACCCGTAAGAATTTCCGCCTCAATGGTGTGTCTGTGAAGCGAGATGACTTTAAGGCGGGTCCCGTTATAAAACTTCGGAGGAGATAGGTTCCGAAGAAGCATAATTGGGCGGACCTTCTGCTTGATGGCATGCGCTGGAAGTCAACTTGCTGACAGGGAGTTCAGAAATCCCACGGGATAATGTGTGGCGTCATCTTGCTCGACAACAGTGTTTATCGAGGTGTAGACCACTTCATTCCCCTCAATTTCCGAGAGAATGCATTCGTTAATTGCTGCAGCCTGATCATTTTTGGGCGTCAAAATGACCCGCTCACACACCCAAGAATTCTGCTGGTGCGGTATACGACTGATGTACACACAGCGAATGAGTTCTTCTAAGCTGGATACCACTCTACCGAGAGACTCTGGAAGCATCACCTGTCCACCTCTCTCTTCTGGTAGAGTGCCTTCGCCAAGACTTAGAAGGACATCGGAGAATTCTTGAGCACGTGCGTTGCCGCCGAGTCGAGCTCTCATATTAAAGGTCAAGCGTAGCGTACGAACCCGTGACCACAACGTAGATCGTTTCAACAAAGCATTCACCTCGTCAGCCCTACTCGATTCCCGCGTCACCACGGGAAGCTTTTGCCGGAAATCGCCACTGAACAGAACTGTGACACCACCCATCAAATGTTCGTTCCTGCGGATGTCCTGCAGGGTTCTGTCCACGGCCTCAACTGCCTTCCTATTGGACATCGTACACTTATCCCATACGATCAGAGAGCAATCCTTGAGCACGTGTCCCTTATCGCTGTTACGTGACACACCACAAACAGGCGTTTCGGCGCTCTCTAAATCGATGGGAATTTTAAACATGGCATGTGCTGTCTTGCCACTCGGAAGCAGTGTGGCAGCGATTCCCGACGACGCTACTAATAGCAATTTTGCCTTGCCTCCTGACCTCTGCAGGTATGCCAGTGGTAACAAATGTTTTTCCTGTTCCACCAGGAGCATCCGAGAAAAACATTTTACCCTGGTTTTGCCCAACGCTTTCAAGGACGGTGTCATAAATTTGTTTTTGCTCTGAAGAGAACAAAGCGACATGGTCATTTCGTATGGTGGTCATTTCGCCCGGATCATAATTTGTCTCAGCCTTATACTCTCGATTTCCACGGTCTTGATGCGGTGATGATTGGGGAGCTGGTAACCCATATTCGATCAGTGGATTGCCGCCGATAGAAATGACCACATCTTGAAGTGAACTGAGACAGGTGTTCAGCACGCGTTCATCAGTTACTTCGACTTCGTCTCCAGTAGCATGCCTCAAAGCTCGTAGAAAATCTTCAGACAGATGATGGCGATACTTCTCCCACAAAGCTACCGGGTTCGCGACTCCGCAAAACACCAAGATGACGGCAAACAGATGACGCATGCGGCTGGGACTGTCACTGACGCTCGCCTCCGTGAGGGTGTCATCCCAATTTTGGTCACCGTCGAGAAGGTGACGTTTTACATCACATTTAAGTTTATAATTAGGTATACGACATGACAATATATTAATTACCAAGCAATAATCACACAGATAAATACCGAACAAAAGTATTAACAGTCAATGTTTATTTTGTACTAACAACATGAAATTGATGAAGAAATGATCATCATCAATGAACATAACTTTTTTGTAATACTTAACACCGCATTTTTTTTTAAATTGTCT
Source organism: Hydraecia micacea (assembly GCA_914767645.1). Classification (NCBI taxonomy): domain Eukaryota; kingdom Metazoa; phylum Arthropoda; class Insecta; order Lepidoptera; family Noctuidae; genus Hydraecia; species Hydraecia micacea. The sequence continues at coordinate 8,501,981 of OU611798.1, forward strand.
TCCTCAACTCTGCTCAAGATTTTGAGGGTTTTGTTGGACCTTGAATTTGTCAAAATGAACTATACGATACAACTTTTATGAAGAAAATGTACATTACCATCTATGAATTTTAAGAATAACTAACTACTAACCTCGCCAACATGATCAAATTTAAATTATTAATTTCCAAAAATTGTTAACATGCAACTTGATTTGATTTTTACGAAATCTCATAGATGGCGCTGCTTCTAAATTTTCTTTGTACTACTAACATTCATTAAACTATGTTTCTCTGCCCAAGTTACTTAAATGGCGTAGTTTTTATAGTGTAAAGCTAGATAATAGCATGGCTTACTCAAAAACAACATTTAAATATGCGTCGTTAGATTACACGCTGTCACAGAATGCGTAAGAAAAATAAAGATTCACAGCTCCTCCCCCGTAGGTGATAGCGTGATAATATGTAGCCTATATGTTGACCCGACCTCTTAGTAATACTCATGCAAAATTTGATGTAAATCAATGCAGCACTTTTTGAGATTAGCCCGGACATACATACAGACAATCAGACAAACAGACAAAAATTCTAAAAATTATATTTTCGGCTTCGAAATCGATTGTAGATCACGCCCCAAGTATTCTTTAAAAAAAATATTCAATGTACAGTTTTGACTTTCCTACGATTTTATTATATGTATAGATAGTATAATATCATTTGCCTAGCTTTTTCCCAACTATGTTGGGGTCGGCTTTCAGTCTAACCGGATGCAGCTGAATACCAGTATTTTACATGGAGCGACTGCCTATCTGACCTCCACAACCCAGTTACTGGGTAATACGATACCCCTTGGTAAGACTGCTTAGCAGTGGGCACTTTGCATTGTATGCAGATCGGATAGCTGATGGGGTCGAAAGGTTTCAGAGTGGCAACTGCGTACCGAAAGGGGCAGCGTGAGAGGACCTCACACATTGTCACACAAGGTAGACCGATGACGTAGTAGATGATGGTGCAAGAAGCGTGCTAAGCAGCAGGTCGATGTGGCAACGGTTGGGTGAGGTCTATTATGATGTTTACCGAATGAGCGATGAAAGGCAGCAAGAATAATAATCCTTAAATTCAATCGAATAATTATCTTTCCAGTGGTCTCCAAACATAAAAATACGATCCATTTAATTTTACATAACTACGTTGGTCGTTGTTGTTACATAGCAATTAATGACATACTTAATTAATATTATTAAAGGTTCATTAATCCTCACCTTGTTGATCTTTAAAACATAATATTATAATCGTGAGTAGTAGGTATCGACAATTACAACACAAGGACCATTATCTAAATTTAGATCTAGCGCAAATACAGGAATGCCAATCGTATTACTTTGTCATGTATTTATATCAAATCAAATCAAAATATTTTTATTTCACATAAACAACCAACATGGGGCACTTATGAAACGTCAGAAGCTAGGTGCATATGAATATAGATATATTATGTGATGAGATATAATATTATTTATCTATGGTACTTAGTTCTCTTGATAATCTGTAACTGTGTTGTCATATAAACGACAATGTGACAACTCCAAAAACTAGTCTTAGACACAGTAGGTATGTAAAGTAAAGCGGGTGCTTTTCTCCGGAATATGTTAATTTTTACATAATTTACTTGTATTATTGTTATTGGGGTTTTCCATGAGGAAATTCTTAGTAGTAGCCCAGAGTCTGGATTGGTGCCCGGTTTGGTAATAGGCGCGCCCCCTATTACTTGAGATTTTAAACATAACTAAGCGAAATGTGGGTATACTATAGGTACCTACAACTCTGCCTAATCCTTCAGTGATTACAGCCGATTTATCCTGTATAAATCTCACCGTGAAAACTTAGGTGAAGTGAGCTTAAAGTGAGCTGCCAATTAATAGTGTCAATCCCTAGCGTCAGGTAGAATGATAGCTCACTTTGAGCTCACTTTACCCAAGTTTTCACGTTGAGATTTTCACAGAATAGATAATCAGGCGTGATGTTGTGTAAAGCGGACTACTCACGCACCTGCCGCATGCCGCAGGGGCAATCTAGGGAGCACGGCGGTCGCGGCAATATCGGAATTGTTTCTACACACATGCCTGCCGTTCAATGTTCGGGTATAAGTTCAGCTAAACACACGCGTTGATAATGGCACCAGTATTATCGAAAAATCAAAAGATCGGTATAGCCCTGGCTCTTTCTGTGGTGCTGCATGAATATTATGAAAGATTTGGAAGTAGATGACCTTAAAAACTTTTTGCGAATGGATATTGCTTCTTTTGAAGAGCTCCTTGACGCCGTTTATAGAAACAAAAAAGATACATGCGGAATGCCTAGGGACCAAGGATGGTCTCGCGCCCCTGCTGCCCTGCCGCACGGCCAATCTAGCAAATTGCCCCTGCTACCCTACCGCACGGCCAATCTAGCAAATTGCCCCTGCTGCCCTGCCGCACGGCCAATCTAGCAAATTGGCCCTGCTTGCCTATACACATCACAATTAAGGTGGCAATTAAGGGTCATCCCCGCTTTTACACCCTAGATTGCCCCTGTGGCAGGTGTGTGACTAGCCCGCTTAGTTATCAAAATAATAAGGACGTGATAGTTTGATGGTTCTAAATATAATTAAAGCCGTCGAGGTCGAAGTAACATGGGCTTGGAATCAGATATCTCATAAGGTAGGCAGACGCATGCTGATGGATAGTCCCGGCAACACGTGTCGTCTTCTTACATCGGGTAACAAATCAATGGTGTGATTGAAATGGGCCATTGCGCGGGTCCCTATATCGACAGCCTATTTGATGGTCAGGCCAGATCAATGGTTATTGGAAATGGCCTACTGACTCACTCTGCCACAGAATAAATGAATTCAGACGTGAGACATTTCTTTAAATTAGAGTGTTAATTTAATGTTTTTACTGAGTAGGTATATGGTCTGGGTGCTTCTAATTTATTTTATTACCATACAACGTGATACTGACTGATAGGGGCTCGTGGCTAAATAATAACAGCCGCACAGGTCGATCAATCAGGTTAAGCTACGCTTGCCGCGGTTGGTCTGTGGATGGGTGACCATGTTTACATACCGAGGCCCTTCCGTGCCTCGGAAAGCACGTTAAGCCGTTGGTCCCGGTTTGTCATTCGTGGATCTTTGACAGTCGTTACGGGTAGTCAGAAGCTTGAAGGTCATTAAACAAGTCAGGCGTGGATACACGGGGGAGGGTTGAGGTTAGGTTGCCCCCCTGTGGCCTTACACCAAACTGAGTCTAAAACACAAAATTAGACATAAACATAGTTTTATATTATATTAGTAAGATATCTACACGAAAAGCGGGCACATCTTCGAGTTTAGGACTAATAGGTGCCGAAGGCTTGAGAAGTCCCCCCTCTTCCTCAGAAAAAAATGGCCCCCTCCTGTAACAAATACACCTCTGTATCCAGACTTTATCTTACTCTTTGCTACAGTAGTAACAGTATCCACAAATTCACGTCACCGCGCAATGCGACTAACAGATAATATAAAAGGAATGTCAATTCTACGAGCTCCTTTTTTACGAATACCATTTTGGCCCTGGAATTGAATAGGCTCATAGAAACGAATTTGGTTGTTCTCGGTCGATGTAAAAATATTCAAACGGTATTTGTAAATTTAGAATTTTTGTATGTTAGTTTGAAAGAGTACTCATTATAATAATTATGATTTCATTAAGTAGGTAATGACATGGATAAAGATACTGATACTGCTGAGCATGAGGTCCTGAGTTCGATTCCCGGGTCGGGCAGTGTTAATGGGTTTTTCCATCGGGAATTTCTCAGTAGCAGCCCGGAGTCTGGATATGTGCCTGGTTGATGGCAATAGGCTCGCCATGGGAGACACATAACTGGCGATTATTTGGTTGTACTAAGGTACACCTGGGCCTAACCCTTAAGGGAATACACGCGTGATGTTATGTTGTGTAATATATAAAGATTATTTCTCGGTTTGCTGTTGTGACAATTTGCGAGAGTGACACGCACTCATAACATATTGTGCGCTTGTACCGAAAATTATTACTTAGAGTTATTCCGGTCTGAATCCCTGAACCCCCCTCCACCCCCCCCCCCCCCCCTCCTCGATCCCCTGCTAGTTCGTCTTCTGTTTTAATATCTGTCTTATCTATATATATAAAAGGAGAACTGACTGACTGACATATCAACGCACAGCCCAAACCGCTGGGTCTAGAGATTCCAAATTTGGCACGTAGGTTCCTTATGAGGTCTAGGGGTGCACTAAGAAAGGATTTTTCAAAATTCACACCCTAAGGGGGTGAATGGGGGAGGGTGAAATTTCACGCGGACGAAGTCGCGGGAAGAAGCTATCCACTATAAACTCAAATTATTTCTTTTATCTTTATATGTTGGTCTCGGCTGTCATTCGTGGATCTTTGGCAGTCGTTACGGGTCGTCAGAAGCCCGAAAGTCTGACAAACAGTCTCAACAAAGAGATATAAAAGCTTTTCGCGAGATTTACCTGTGTAGATAAACAAGTAAATTAAATAACTTGATCTGCTTGATTTTAATTTTTAAAATTTTCAAACTTGGTAAATACGAGTACTTAAATCTCGCGACAAGCTTTTTTATTATATAAATTGTGTAATGACGTCATAAGTTGATAGTAAAAGTTTTAAAGGAAAAGTTTATTTTATTCTTATACATATAAGCTTGTTTTTAAAAAGTTTTTTACTTTTAATTTATTTATAGTTTGCTTAATGTCATTTTGCAGTATTGACATTATGACGCAATTTATAATGCTGAGTCGGTAAATCAGAGGGGCAGTTCCCGTATTTTTAAGAACGTTCGCATTCTAATCTCAATCTCAATCTGCCAAAAATAAAATCAATTTACATAATATATATTTTTGACAAGTTTTTCACATTGATTGTGGCTGAGACGAGATTGCAACTTGAATTTGAACGTTTTTGAAGTACGATAATTGGCTTTTAGATTCCATCGCGCAATGAGCAGACAAAAATAGCCCTTGAGGTCCCTACTGTTCTTGTAGATGTCTAAAAGTTGTTTTGACACATCCTAACATCTTTTTTTACGCATGTTTTCTTGATCAGCAGTCTTGGCCGAACCTATTTTCCCCTATAATTGTCCTTTTAGCACTCATAATTATTCAATATCAGCAAAACAAGGTAACTTTGAAAACCTTGACCAACTTTGATTTATTATCTACGTGAAATAGAAATGTTTCATTCGTAAAATGAATGCAGCCCATTATTTTTCTTATATTGGGCACTAGCTTCCGCGACTTCGGCCGCGTGAAATTTCTTATTTTCACTCTATTAAAAGCAAAGAAAGAATACTTATTTATATGGACTCGCACAGGAATATCACAAATTAACAAAAGAGAGAAGAAAATAAAAAAAAGAAAGAAAAAAAGAGACAGAAAAAAAAGAAAGAATTTTCGGGATCGGATCTGTGGTTACGTATTATAATATCCAAAGTTATTCTAACTATTTTCGATATAACTACTGTTTTACTTACTTAATTTTGATTAAACTAAAATTAATCGCACTAACGAACGATTAATCTAATGATTTTTTTAGATATTGAATATTTCAACTATGTATGAAATACCTAATGGACGACTCGCCTACAGTTTTGTAACCTAACCTCAAAACACATTAAAGTTGATTCTGCATCATCTCCGGCGCTGCGGGAAGTGCAACTCCTCCGCCCTTACGTAACAAAGGATAGGCACCCATGTTCACCTCCGCAGCTTCGGCTTCGGGGTTGCTTACCCTTCGCGCCTCCGGTTTTTATATACACTCTAGGGGTAGCAGCCAAAATACTACGTGAAGTCGGGGGTGCCCCGATTCGGTTTTGGAACAGATTCGACCTATTCAAACCATAAAGTGTCCCTCAGTGGTGGACAGCGAGAATCATTTTTAAAATTTGTTTCTCTGTCCTCCAGTGGTGGCCAAACAAGTGGTGGACATCGGGAATATCAATAAAACAACAGTAGGTGAATCGTCCGTTACTTCAATCAACCTTAGGTTAATTAATTGTAGTTGAATAATATAAACCGTAGGTGAATTCTCCTTTAGGGATTTCTTTCATTAGTTATTACAAAAATCTGTGAAACGATATTTAGGTATTTTAAACAGTAGGTCTTTTGACCATAGTTAATAATATGTAACCGGATTAGTAGTTCCGTTGATTATCCTTTACGTAAAACCTCACAAACAATATTCTTTATAATATTAGTATAGTTTCAAGTCATTAGGTATTCAAGTCGTCGTTCTATATTTTGCCTCCGCGTTGGCTAGTTGGTTCTGAGTGGACAAATCATCAACATTACAGTTTACCCTGAATTTCATAGAAAATGCATTCTAGATAGAGCCAACTTTATGGTGAAGATTAAACCATCGACTTTGTTAAACATTTACAAAAAAATAATTCTATCTTCTCTAATCAAAACAATAATTTTCACCCCTTAATTAAACCACTAAAGATTTCAACCCGACATTATTCACACAAACAATAATTTTTCGAAGCAATTGCCTTCTCAATTTAATTTGTATGGACAAAAGAGGAAGAATGAACGTCCAGGCGAATAAAGGAGCTATCATTAGCTACGTTAGAACGATCCAGGGGAATTTGAACAGACAAGGCTGTATTAAATTACTAATTAGAAGAGGTCTTTGTTAGGACAGGCCGGGGTAGCGTAGGGCTGCTAGCTAAGTTGGTTTGTGAAAGAAAAAAGCTGCCTTAGTATTTTTTTTGTTTGTAGTATATTGGCAAATTGCCATCGACTTCCAAAACTAAAATTATTTTTCAATTTGTAATCGCTTTTTTTGAAGTAGGTTGATTTTTTGTAAATAGTTTTAATTTTTTACTTTCATATTTTAGTACCACACACAAATTCGGGTACCAGTAGGTAAAATTCGTGTACCAGTAGGTACTTAGAACTGACGAAGTGGATTAATAATCTATTATTGAAGCAAACTCAATGGTCCTCGAGCAAAGTTAATAAAATTGATATGAAACCATCGCGCGTGCATCTTCTACTAAATTAATATTTTTGAAGGATATTGCTTATTCATTGCTTTACATGTTCGAAAAATGTGTTTGCTCAACAACGTAAATTACGCAATGAATGTTGTTGAACTGTGAAAATGAAAGCCATTTCTACTGTTAGTGTGTTACGCAATTACCTACCCCGCAGAACGTTGTAAATCGGCCCAGTAATCACTTAGAAATCGGTGTAAATAAATAATAATAAAAAAACATGCATATACTTAATTAATGGACGGTAGAGTGTGACGTCCAACTTCTGACTTCCTAAACATGTCCCACGCGTAGCATTATTATTTATTTAGAAAATATTAAGTAAATAAGCTGATCATTACCCCTAGGTACAGTCAGGTAAACTGACAACCAATTTAAATAGTGCGTAAATTAAATTAAATTAACCAACATAAACGTTAAAATTCATTAAAAAAATTTGCTAAATTGAAGTGTACAACTGTGTCGTAGCATGACAACTGAATAGACTGGTATTACGTTTAGTCGGTTAACTAAGTCACGTGTTTTTTTTTGTTTACTTTTATTTAACTACCTAAACCTATGGAGTATAAATTCATTTTATTACAAGTTAAACTGTGTTAAGTCTCCGTATGAAATCAACTAAAAAAAACTAAACAATATTGTTTTCTTGTCTAAATTCTTAGTGTACCTAAGCATCACTTTGTAACTTCCTGGTTCGTGAAGGGGCAACCCTAACAATCAAGAATTAGGAGAAAATATTAATCAGTCGAAACGGTATGTATGTTATGGGCCAAGTGATTATTAGGACATTATAAAAAACGCCCGGGCAGTTTGATAAATAAAATATTTTTTTTCCATTCATAGATACTCTGCTGACCTATGATAATAAAAACTTAAATTGACTGGACTTCTTAATTCGACTGGGTCGGTCTATAGGCGACGTAGGATGCAAGAGCGAGCGAAGGGCACCCCGAGGATAGGTTTGGTAAGGTTACTTTAAAGTTAAACCCTTTACACAGAAATAGGAGCTCCGCGAGGCGGGGCGCCGTCGACGTAGGATGCAAAAGCGAGCGAATGAGAATAAATAGATTGCCCAAAGACCACACGGCAATATTTATAATGTCGAGGCAATATGATAAATAAGGAAGGTCAAATTATAATTATTTATTTCGCTCTAAGTAGCATTTCATTATTCATAATGTCCGGGCATTATGAAAAAAGCCCCTATTTATTACTTGGCCCATAACATGTATAATCGATGAAACAATATTCTAATTACAAGCCTATTGTGCCGAAGCAACGTTTCATTTACGTGCCTTAATTACGTCACCTGAAGGAAACGATGCCTCCAAAGAAAACATCATTTAATCTTTGTGATTGCGGGCTAATTGCGGAATACACATTCAATAGCAATCGATGGCGATGGCATTCAATTTGGCAGTTCCGCCACGTTTATTGCGTTGATTATGTTGTTGAGCAGACTTTTTTAACCATATGAAGCTATGAATTAGGAATTTTCTTCAAAACTCTCGGATTTTGATTGAAAGTGTGTCACGCAATTAGGGCGCTGATTTACTTAAATAATAAGACTAGATATCATACTTATACTAACTAATATTGTAAATGCGAAAGTAAGTTTGTTGTTTATTTGTTACCTTTTCACGCCTAAACCACTGAACCGATCATCCTGAAAATTTGCATATAGGTTGTCAGGAGTACAGAAACGGACATAGGGTACCTTTCATCCCGAAAAAAAAGTGCTGTTCCCGAGGAAAACAACAATGACGTTATTATGATAATAGATGGCGCCATGTGTCTATTGAACTTTGTCACAGTCATTATTTAATTCTGAGGCGGTACGAAGTTTGCCGGGTCAGCTAGGTAGACCATAGCCAATTTCTTTACCTGATGTACCTACACACATTACAATTAAGTAGTTTTATTTTTATTAACATCTCCTTTATTCAATTGATTACATATTAATTATATTTTAAAATATTAGAATATACAAAAATATAAAAACATTTGAAAATATAAAAAACTTTTTTACAAAAAAAAACAACCGACTTCCAAAAAAAAAACACTACAAAGTGAAAAATAACTTTAATTTCGGAAGTCGGTGTCGTTGGTTCCACATTTTCGTTTTTTTGACACCGACTTCCGAAACTAAAGTTATTTTTCACTTTGTAGTGTTTTTTTTTGGAAGTTGGTTGTTTTTTTTTGTAAAAAAGTTTTTATTTTTCGCTTTTTAGTTGTACCTACCCCATAATACAAATTCATATAACACTACTTGCTATGTGAATATTAGTGACAGGAAGATAAACATCATCAATATAAACTAAGTGGAAAACAAACGTATTGTTGAAGCTAATTCCGCATTATAACCTATACCACAGATAATATAATACTCTAGTCCTATACTATTCCGCACATAACAGTAATTTCACTGTTCAAAAATTGAGGAAGAGAATAGCTAATTCCCGCCACAAAACTTATTAAGTTTTTTTTTTTAATTTTCAACATGATTGTGTCATTCGATTTGGGTACCTACTTCATACTGCCAATTCATAAAAAATGTTTCTTTGCGTTTTTAAATAATAAATGACAACTATTTTATCTGGTTTTATTAAATTAACGGTAGAAAACACGGAAGTGATATAAATTAAAGCAAACGAAATAAAATAACGACTAATCTGCGAATTTTTATTGTGCGTGTGTGGCTGTTGGGCCTGATTATCTGTCTTAGAAAAAAAAATTACTTTATGCACTAGAACATAAAAAGCGATTTTATGTCTTCTAAGCACAACATAAACACGAACTTTTAGAGCATGAGAAGTGAAAACGTTTATTTCGACACAGTTTGTGAAACACAAAAATACATCACAAAATAAAAAAGTGGAAATAATGACGTTTAACTACAATAGTGTGTGCCTCACGGCTACGCCAAAAAGGTTAATTAAATCTCGTTCATGTTCATCAAAGATTCATTTACTAGTTAGATCATGCGTATTGGTGTTAATTAGAATAGAGAAGAAAAGGAGAATTGCCTTATATAAGAAGCCCGTATTGAAGAACCTGATCCCAAGCAGCTATGGTACGTAGCTATAGCAGTTTTTTGATTTGATAATTTCGTCAGCGCCAAAAGCAAAATTTAAATTAGAGCTTATGCGAGTAATAATAAATAATATTAATTATTATTTATTTCAAAAAAACTTAAACATGTTTTACAAATAAAAAATAGGCTAGTTTTGAGTAAAAATGAGTTAAGCATCTGTAGCCGAACTAGGCAAAACCTATATTACGGCTATCAGCGCCAATCCCCTCGGATAATTTTACATTTATCGTAGCCATTTACATAAATTTTACAAGATAAACAAGAGCGAACGTGCGTTGTGTGTGCTTTCCAATTACAATGTATATCTAAGAAAATACTCAAAAAAATATCAAGGTTTTCTTCGATTTGACAGTTTTTATAGTTTAATTCCAAGGGTGGAGTGTAAATGTGGACCTGTTCCACAAACGATGTCATGTCATGTGTCATCATGTCCTCATGTCCTATGTCAATGTCATCATGTCCTACGTATCCTGTCAGCTGCACGTTACAGGAACTGATGGACGCTAGTGATGGCGCCAAACACGTAGCCACATTCTGAGCCGAGTCCATTTAGATTCATTGTCATCGACACGCTAAGAAGAAGAAGTCTGAGTTTTAATTGAATTGAATTGTTATAGTTAGACAATTGTAAAATTTTACTTTTAGCTACATTGATAAGATTGTTGTCCTTCAATCAGTTCAATAATGATTCTAAAGTGTTATTTGCTATTACTTGCTATCTGAATTTTCCGGTATTATAACCGAAATATCGTCCGAAAATAGAATGCTTAGATAATATAATGTCACTTGATAATGGCTATACCTACTCTGTCCATTTTATGATGCTTGATGTTTATCAAGCATCGTAAAATGGACAGAGTATAATCATAGTATAGTCAGAATGCGTCATTACGTATGCCTCTTTCTTTTTTTTGTGGATGGGAAATCATAAAATCCCGCTCTGGGTGGAGCGGAAGGGAGTGTCAGACTCTTACTGACTAAAACCCACCCGTGTTCCTTCCTTAGCCCTTTGTGTTCCGGGGTAGCGGTAACCCTTTCGGACAATCCCGCTACCCCGGCACGCGTCGGCCCTAACGTGCCCCTTCCTTTATGCTGACATCTCTTGGAGACGCGCGTGGACCGGACAATGAGCTACCCATTACTCTCCGTCCGCAGGCCCGCACCTACGGTGGCCGGGAGTCGACACGCGGCTCCCGACGCCCGGAGCGTCTCGGCTGGGACGTGAGGCTCTCTCCCTCAGCCATCCCGCCACCTCCTTCCCTAGCATGACTGCTTCGCAGAAGGAGGTGACTGCCTCCCACTCCCTCTCGCTCCGGACCAGGGCCGGACGCGAGAGGTCGCCGCCGCTGCCGATCGCCTCTACGAGGACACGGCGGTGCTCCGCCCAAGCGGGGCAGACCTCCACTGTATGCTCCACCGTGTCCTCTGGGCGATCTTCGCAATGGTGACACCCGGGCGTCTCCTCCCGCCTGATGATGTGCAGGAACCTCCCGAAACATCCGTGTCCGGTGAGGACCTGCGTCAGGTGGTAGGTGAGAACGCCGTGACGACCTTTGTACGCACACGATTTTCTTGCCGTGAAAAACTATAGTTTATTCGCCATGTGTAGGTACTGTCGTCAGTGTTGTATGGATCACTATGGAAGCTTGTTGACGGATACGTTTTTTCTACGGCGTGGTTTATACGCCGTACCTTAAAGAAACCATGCTGTGTAGTGTGTATACAAAGGCTCCCATAACGAATGTTTGCAAAACAAATTCGCGAGACGAATGCTCGCGGTGAGTACGAATGCTCGCGGTGAGTACGAATGCTCGCGGTGAGTACGGTCCGTAAGCTGATTAGTAGATATTGATTTTGCAACGATAAATAAAACACAAAAGAAAAGAAACGACAACTTACTATAAAACAAGGATAAAATCAATTCTCGTTTATGTTTTGATATTAATCACACTTAAATGAGCTGATTATAATTATGAGTGAATGGGTAATTTAGAGGTAGAAATAACAGGTTTATTAACCGACTGCTTTAAAAGTTACTGTAAACCAGTTAGAAGGCTTACCTTTTATGGTGATTGCTTGTTAGATTTATGGAACAGTGACAAACCGGACACCGGACACAAGTTGTTAGGCTCTTTTCACATTACTGATTTATCAATTTCATCACCAAACTCAAACATAAAGCCCATTCTAAACAAATGTATTATTCAACAATCTCGTTACACGACTATTTCGTTATATCAAAATACGCGTTATTATTAGTTTTTGGTGAAGTATTTTTCTTTATTTTAATTGTACTAAAACCTAGAATCAGTTATTAATTAATTCACCGACCACAATATTTACAGATTCGAAACAATAGCTTTTGTCTATCGAAGTGCTCTGACGCATTCGTATAATTAATTGCGTCGGTATAATTAATTCCTAACTAATTCTAGCTTGAGCCCAATTAAAATTTAAATAAAGATTTAAAATGCTTCATCAAAAACTAAAAATAAAGCATAATATTTTTTTTTTTTAATATTAAATAGTATAATTAAATAGTCGTGCGTCATTTTCGTTTGAAATGAATTAATTACTATTATGAATGAGATATAATTACATGGCAAAAAATCAGAAAATGCCAGCATCTTTTTCGTTTTTTTTCAATAGAATTTCACAAAAGTTCACAACAACGCTCCCTTGTCATTGTCAAGCGCCAAAAGATGTTCGAAGTACTGTTCATTCTAGAAGAGTTTGTAGTAGGCAGCTCAGAGTACCCAACTCAGTTAAAGACCTACTTGAACTAGATGCATTTTAGCTGTTCGAGGTTTAAATTGACGAATTTAAACCTCGAACAGCTTAATATTGACACAAATTCAATATTTTATTCTTTCCAGCCTGTATTTTAGCATTGACCCTTTTTGACAAACTTGCGTCCAGTCAAACTCAAAGCATTTATTCCAATTAAACCATTTAAAGTGCCTGACTTTTGAATTGTCAAGGAGTCGGTCAGTCGGAAAAATTGAAGCTAGTTCCCCATTTCAAAGCGTAGTAGGTACCTATGGAGAAGAACGGGCAAGAAACTCCATGGACACTTTTTTGAATTAAAATGAAGGATATCCTTCTGGGGTATATGAGAATTTTTTTGTGGTCAGCGCTGCATAAATCTTCACCTTACATGCATCTTTATTAGCCGTCAATGCAGTACTCACCTTCCTTCTACGCAATCCATTTATATCATCTTTTACACGATCCATTTTTCGTGTTTGCCTTACACACATGGAACCTGGATTGGACTCGGCCAGACGTGCGAATTGTACATGACTTTCGTGTTGTCCAAATTCATGCCGAGGCCAACCCGCCAAGAGGCTCCATTTACGCTGTGCAGCATTTGGTCTAGCTGTTCCAGCATCTCTGCCATTATGACGATGTCATCGGCAAATCGAAGATGTGAAATGTTCTCGCCGTTCATGTTGATACCCTGTACAGCCCAGTCCAGCGTCTTGAAGACGTCCTCCAACGCATTTGTAAACAATTTAGGGGATATTACATCCCCCTGTCTCACCCCTCTGAGCAGTTGGATGGGGCTGGTTTTCTGATCCTGGATCTAGACAGTCATCGTGGCACCGTCATACAAACATTTCAACACTTCGATGTAGCGCCAGTCAATTCGACATCGTTGCAGGGAGGCCAGAACTGCCAATATTTCGATAGTGTCGAAGGCTTTCTCGTAGTCCACAAATGCCATACACAGCGACTGATTGTGCTCCTCGGTCTTCTGTACAATTTGTCGAACAGTATGGATGTGGTCTACGGTGCTGAAGCCTTTTCGAAAACCGGCTTGTTCTGGCGGCTGGAACTCGTCAAGTCACCTGGCGAGACGGTTCGTGATGACCCTCGAGAACTGCTTGTATACGTGGCCCAGAAGTGAGCTGGGTCTTTAATTCTTCAGCAAGGATTTGTCACCTTGCTAACATGATCAAATTTAAATTATTAATTTCCAAAAATTGTTAACATGTAACTTGATTTGGTTTTTATTTAATCTCATAGATGGGGCTGTTTCAAAATTTTCTTTATACTACTAACATTCATTAAAGTATGTTTCTCTGCCCAAGTAACTTAAATGGCGTAGTTTTTATAGTGTAAAGCTAGATAATAGCATGGCTTACTCAAAAACAACATTTAAAAATATGCGTCGTTAGATTACACGCTGTCACAGAATGCGTAAGAAAAATAAAGATTCACAGCTCCTCCCCCGTAGGTAATAGCGTGATAATATGTAGCCTATATGTTGACCCGACCTCTTAGTAATATTCATGCAAAATTTGAAGTAAATCCATGCAGTAGGTTTTTGAGTTTATCCCGGACATACATACAGACAAACAGACAAAAATTCTAAAAACTATATTTTTGGCTTCAAAATCGATTGTAGATCACGCCCCAAGTATTCTTTTTTAAAAATATTCAATGTACAGTTTTGACTTTCCTACAATTTTATTATAGAAGATATATAGAATAGATTAAAACAAGTTCTCCTTAATATTTGCGACGACGGAATGCATGAAAAAAAATGCTTGAATCCATGAATTCTCAAATGAAATCAAATGACCAACTTTAATAACAACTTTCTTGCGATGCAATTATGGCCTTTTTGGCGAATTTTTAATGAAGTTTTTTTTTTGTGAAATGGCAGCAGCCTGCAAAGAGACGATAATAGGCTGATATTATTACTAGGTACTCATTGATTGATTCAATTGGCCAGAAAGTCTAGTTATTTGTCCCAGTGCTTAACGGCTTAGTTTGTGCAAACTGCAGATTTTGTCGACCACCAATCACAAACCGCAGTGTGCGTCAGCCCTTAATCGTAGATTTGAAAGATAATTTAATGTACTCGCATTATGTTGACCGTACCTTGTATATAAAATAAAAATTACTTTTAAAGTTAACATAAAGGCACTGGTTGCGCATTAAAATGTACGTGCTACTGCTCATTGTGTGTTGGTTGGTGTATGTTGCGTGGTTCAGACCGCGTCACCGCTTGCCCCCTGTATTGCCAGGAGCGCTGCCGCTTATAGGACACGCACACTAC
Source organism: Hydraecia micacea (assembly GCA_914767645.1). Taxonomy (NCBI): domain Eukaryota; kingdom Metazoa; phylum Arthropoda; class Insecta; order Lepidoptera; family Noctuidae; genus Hydraecia; species Hydraecia micacea. The sequence goes on from OU611798.1 coordinate 8,517,197, forward strand.
CTCATGAGAGATCGTAAACGTAAGTAACCAAAAGATTTTGGATATTTATTCACTGCTTATTATTTCTAACGCTTCATGTACCCATCTGCGCAGGCCATGTTTTTTAATGTTATTGGTTGGCAAACAAACCGACGACAGCCATTCTGATGGATTCTCTACAATACTGGAGTCATTTCAGATGTGTTGCCATCGCAGAGATAAATAATTATTTTATTTGTGTAAGTAAGTTTGTAGAAACACTTTTACACGTCAATCATATTTTTTAAACTAGAAGAGATCGGCGATTCCTATCTGACTACTCTGAGAAGAAAGGCCGAAACAAATTCAGAGGTCACAGTCTCCTTTAAAAATGTCCAGATTTAATCTTGGTCTGATCATCATGGTGGTTTTAATTCCCTAGACGAGCTTCTTCACAAAGAGTTCTACTGGAGTTTGACACACTCCAGAGCCCAGACTGGTTGCCCTGATGTGTGACGCATTGATCTTCATAATGCACAATTGCAGCCCGCTAAGCAACCAGTTAGAAGTATAAATTAAATAGCATGTTTTCTACGAAGGGGGTCGTCAGATACGTGTTAAATCCCATTCGAATAGTGGGAGGCCATTACGGTCACAAATACATACTTGGTAAAACCCAATAATTTCACCTAACCCTCATTTTGTCGAGATCCTACTGAAACCAATGATTGCGATTGGGGTAGACATGTCCTTGAGTGCAGGCCGAGAATCAGTAAAACTAAGGTAGGACGCTCTCAGGGTACTTGGAGTGGTAATCGTAGCAGGGCTACTTGAAGCAGCTGGATGAGAGTTGCCAAGGATTGAGTTGAATAGCTTGCAATTGGACAGGCCTGTGGCCAGCAGAGGACAGCTATAATATGACGGTGGTGCTATTTTGAAGAAGCTTTTTCACAAAAAGCTCTACTCTGCTGCTAAACCCAAGTTGCATACTTATACCACATTTCATGGGAAACATAATTTTCCATACAAATGTTTCCACCAACCCCATTTCAATTGTTTACATTCTAGAGGTACCTATCGTATTTTTTCGGTTTTAGATCAAAACATTCCACTAATGAAGTTTTGTTCTTGTGTTTCAGGGTTGTGGAAATTTCTAGAAAATGCATGTAAATACTCTTTGGAGAAAGGTGGTGTGACTGTGTTCAAGATCAGTGTACATTTACTATATGGTAAGTTATTTCGATCCATCCTAATAAGTTTCGTGCTAACCTCAGAGTAGTTTTGTATGTCCTATAATGAAGGGTGATGTGCCTATCTTACTGCTTTCAAAACGGTGCAGAAAATCGCCTTGAGGAAACCGGTATTTCCTAGAACCAAAAATTCCAAGACTATAACATCAACCGACCTTCACTGGGATGGATTACAGGCCGCTCGAGGGAGAATAGCGGGCGTTTTGGGGAACTGTCTTATGTAATTTTGACGTTCGAAAAGTGTTGATTCTCAGCCTAATTTCAATAAATGACTTTTGATTTTGAATAGATACCCGTTAATAGAAGTAGGTACTTAAATAGCAATATTACTTTATTTGTGTTTCAGTGTTAACAGATCCTGACGACAGTGTTGTGTTGGCCAATACATGTCTGGACAAACCGTACTTATACGATTTTACTGAAGATTTGTGTGCCAATGGACTTATCACAGCAAAATGTAAGCAGGAAAATTTTTGAAACTCACTCTTTGGTAAAATTGTTTGAAAACCGCCAAAGTGCGAGTGGTACACGTAAGCCTCATTTACACTACGAGTATGTTGCACGTGACAACAGCAAAATTAAAGCAACAAATGACTTGCATCGTCTAAACACTGTTTAGACAATGCAACTTTTATTGTAGCTTGCAACTTCTGGCATACCATATACAATTTCATCACACCGTGTAAATCAGGCTTTAGCATTCCGTACAACAAAACCTTATTGCTAGCCTTAGGTATACCTTACTTTGTAACATATAAAAACTTTTTAACAAAAAAAAACCGACTTCCAAAAAAAAACTACAAAGTGAAAAATAACTTTAATTTTGGAAGTCGGTGTCTTTGGATCTGTATTTTAGTTTTTTGCCACCGACTTCCGAAATTAAAGTTATTTTTCACTTTGTAGTGTTTTTTTTGGAAGTCGGTTTTTTTTTGTTAAAAAGTTTTTATTTCTCGCTTTTTAGTGGGTCTGCTTGTAATTTATCTAAGTTACAATAGCCTAGTGTCAACTTGCTCATCGCCTTTTACAAAATATTGTTTTTCCCGATGCAGGGACGTTAATTGTTCAGGAGTTCTCCTACAAGTGGTGAAATGGAGCTGATAGTGGACACCATCAGCTCCATTTCACCATTCGCATTGTGATGAGCTTAAATTGCTTAGAAACCATATTAAAGTAATCGAAACCCGTGAAATACTTATAATTGAGTAGTTCCGGTGGCCATCTGGGGTCTTCATCATCAGTTCCACTTCACCAAATGGTGAAGTGGAACTGGCACCAAATGGTGCTTTCCGAGAGCCAATGCACGAGTTACTATAAAAAATACCCAAATCGCTATAGGTTTGCCTATAATATTTGAAGAGTTCCTTCGATTTCTCCAAGATCCCATCATCAGATCCTGACCTGATGAAAATGGGACCAATCTGAAAGTATATACTTTCAAATAAAAGAAGAATTTTCCAAATCGGTTTATAAATGACGGCGTACTGAGGTAACAAACATAAAAAAAAAATACAACCGAATTGATAACCTCCTCCTTTTTTTGAAGTCGGTTAAAAAGAAGAAACGCACGCACAAACAATACAACCTACATGGCTGTACTTTTAGTTTCGGATGACGGTGGCAATTGGTACATAAAAAACAAAGTCAAGGTCAGCGACTTCCGAAACTAAAATTATCTTTCACTTCGTATTTGATTTTTAGGTTTTTTAAAAAGAAAACCTAAAAAATAACGTTATTGTTTTTGTTGGTTTGGAACCCTAACTGGGCGAGCCCAACTCCCTCAATTTTTCTATAAATCCCCTTACAGACGAAAAAAGCTTTTATAACGAGGGTTTCTCATGTTCTGTTTCAGTATCTACGTGGAAAACTCACCGCAAACTATTAAATCCGGCGTTTAATCAACAAGTGCTGAACACATACGTTACTGAAATAAACGAGCAAGCTCGAAAGCTTGTCTCTCAGTTAGCTCCTAAAGTAGGAAAAGACCCGTTTGATGTCCGCAAGGATTTGATAACCTTCACAATGAATATAGTTAGTCGTAAGTATGGCAAATTCAAAAATGTTCAATGAAGACTATATAGATTCCTTGATACAACACACACAAATGATTTTGAAGGATATTGCTAATCCGTGATTGCATAATTGTTCAAAATAATTCTTTGCTCAAAAAGGTAAATAACGTAATAAATGTTATTGAACTGTCAAAATGAAAGCCATTCCTATTGTTAGTCACTGTGTGTTACACAAATTTCCCGCAGAGAGCCTGCTCAGATGTTGGTCGAGATTTAAGGCTATTATATCATTGTCTGTATCGAATACTATCATGCCATATCGACAACCTCTGGGATTTCCTTATATAGCTCGCTTTCACAAGACTTTCATCATATGAGACTGTTATTTGTGCAATAATAATTACATTTTTTAAATCGATGCCACCTGCAACCTACTGAGAAAATATTCTCATTGAGATCATTTATTACAACAAAAGATTTACTGCTGCTGCGGTACCTACCTATTTATTTATTTTTGTTATTTACACCCATTTATATGGCCCCATTAATTAAAGTACGTAACATTGAATTGTAATTTCATTACGTATTATTATTGAATTTTTGTTTTTAATAAAACCTCTCATGTGTAAGGCCTCTTCCATCTTGTTCCACATCTTACTGTCTATGGCCTTTACTATCCAATCTTCTCCTGCATTCTTTGCACCGATACCTATTTGGCTTTATATCCCGGTAGAGTTAACTTGAGACCGAAGTGGCCTTCCTCCTGATCCCCATGCTGATACCACTCTCGCCATCGACGCCTCAGTATCGCGCGGTTACGTCATCCGAGCGAAGTCTCAAGTTAATTCTTGCGGCTTGTAATTTCTCTGATTCATTTATCTTTAAAGGGACGTCGCTCAACCTAAATGCTCAAGATCAAACTTTAATAGACAAAGACTATGCAAAAGCATTTGAAGATTTATTATCAGTATATTTAGAACGAGGTAAAAGAATGTGGTTGCATTTGCCGTATTTGTTCAACCTGAGTGCATTGAAGCAAAAACAAGACGAACTTACAAAAATTTTGAAAGATATCTTGAATCCGGTATGTTGTTGTCGAATTCGCTTATTAATATTCAGTTCCGATTGTTTTGATTTATTATTTACGTTTTACGTAAAAGTTTGGCCAACAGGCAATGGTACTAAGTGATAGCCGACTTTAGACCCGAACTGGATGACTCTCATTATGCCTTCAACAATTTCGCTCGTTTGATAGTTCTTCAAATCATATGACGTGGAGTCCACACTCCACGTCATATGATTTGATGCATGGCTGTTGAATTCTTCGAAATAATAGTCTTATCTAGATGGCTTGTTCAGTGTCACTTTTATTAACCTAATTACGCTTTCAGTTGATAAAAACACGGAAATTGGAATTGAATAAACATTCTAGAAACGACAATGAGAGAATATCAGGTAATTATTACTTTTATTTATGATTTTCCTTAAAAATCGGTTCGTTTTTAGTTTCGAAGTAATAATAAGATTAGGGATTTTGAGATTGGGGATTATAATATGTCCAGGCCTTCCTTATTTCCACTGTTCCCGGTTTATTGCTATACTGGTTCAAATCTGTAATCTCTGATTATACTGAGAGTGACTGTAACGAATGTTCATATTATTTGAACACATTACCAATACAAAAATAAATAGTACTGCTTTTGCATAATTATAAAAATAATAATAATATACTTAAATTATATCTCGGGTCAAACAAAAGTTCATTCATCAATACGATTGACCTTTTGTATTATAAATCTTGTATTCCCAAAACTTTGCCACTTCCACGGCGTATTCGGTCGTACTTGCTATCTACCACCAAAGGAGCATTACCAGCAGGGTGTAACCTTCCGTTGTCCACTTGGAAGTTTCTGAACCTTTTCCGGACACAAGTGGGGAGATGTAAGTCCAACCGTGTAAAGTGGGGCTACCTTAATGGAACGGCAGTAGGGAGTGATTGTCGAGCTATTTTACAAACCATATCCTATCCTATATATGCAGTCAAAGTGACCTTTTAGCTATAACAGCTTCAATAACTAGTGACTAGTAGTCAGGACATCACGTTTTAACCGCGTAGATGTTGCACTTTTCTACAAGCAGTTTTTTTTGTAACCAACGATAAAAGTCTCCGCTAGAGGGTTTAGAATCATGTGCGTAGTTACAGTTGGCGCGTCGATGCCCCTGCTACCCTGTATATTAGTTTCAGGAATGGAAACTAATTCACGATGAATTGCAGGCAAATTTAAACCATTAATGGAGCGAATGCTGCATTTGGCTGAAGAAGAAGATGCCTTCACAGACGATGAGATTAGAGAACACCTGGATACTCTAGTGATAGCTGCTTACGACACTACGTCTGTGTCTTTAAAGTTCGCATTGCTGGTGATTGGATCTTACAGGAATGTTCAAGAACGAATCTTCAATGAGTATGCATTTTTTTATTCATTAGAACTAACTTTTGGAGGCCACTGTATATGGGACATAGAACTCAAAAGACTCAAAGAACTCATAGGACTCAAAAGATTAAAAATACTTAAAGAACTCATGACTCGTGAGACTTGAAAATCTACTCAAGTCTCGAAATGAAGACTAAATGTCTTAAGTATTTTACAAATCTAACTATACCCCTCTATCATCCTTTCGGGGAAAACAGCGGGTTACAATTACCCCGCTACAAACACAAATTGCGATCAGTTTTCATTTTATGTGTGTTACGCAATCGTAACATACATAAAATGAAAACTGATCGCAATTTGCTTAATTTTGACAGTTCTGACACGTTCATTGCGTTATTTACGTTGTTGCGCAGACAAATTTATTAAACCTATAAAGCAATGGATTAGAAATATCCCTTAAAATTCTCGGATTGCGATTGAAACTGTCTTCCGCAATCAGTGCTGATGCTGGCCTAAGGTGATGTGGCAGTTTTAAGCCACAAAATAATTTTGCTTTGAAGGTTTTTCGGCTACTATTGTGGTGATTTTCTATACATTTATTTTTACAGATTACAAGAAGTACTAGATCATGATAAAGATATAAGTAAAGACGATCTACCGAAACTTGTGTACCTAGAGGCGGCGATAAAAGAGACTTTGAGGTTGTATCCGACCGTCCCTTGCATCGGCAGAAAACTGCACACGGATGTTAAACTAAGTAAGTTAAAGTTAAGTTAAGTTAAGTAAAAGGGTAGTATTTAAACGAGTGACTGTAAATTAAAGTTTTAAGTGACAAAAAGAATCAATTTACGTTATAGTATTACTAAGTGAGCGACTGACTGCGAGTGACGAGAAATCAAAAGAACAACAACTTACAAACATTAATTTGAGTTACTTAAAATACACGATGCACGGTAAAGGTATTTTTACTGTCATTCGCTCGCTCTTGCATCCTATGTTGACAAAGCCACGCTTCGCGGGCCCCCTATTTCTGTGTGTATGGGTTTAAAGTAACCTAACCAAACCTAACCTCGGGGTGCCCTTTGCTCGCTCTTACATCCTATGTCGACGGAGCCCTGCTTCGTGGGGCTCCTATTTCTGTGTAAAGGGTTTAAAGAAACCTAATCAAACCTAACCTCGGGGTGCCCTCTCTGTATTTCTTTTCTAGTCGCTCACTTCGTAATTTAGTCGCACGGCTAGTATTTTAATATCTGAAATCATAAATCACAACCCACTTCTGGATTTTATTATTAATCAATATTCGTCGTTACTTTAGTTAATTTTTCGTTTACTCAAAATATTCATACCGCTCAAGTTATTAAAACATGTATCTCATCATCAATCGCTTATTTTTTTATATTCGATCGTTTTAAAATTCCACTTGCAAAAATAACCAATTATTATTAATTTAAATACATGTTTAACTTTAAAGCTCTCGAGGCTACAAAAAACATAGAGATTAGATCGAAACTAGATATGATGAAGACTGAAAGGCTCCCGCAGACAGGTACGACACAATGGTGCGACGCGATTTTGGTCAACTCAAAATTTCTATGATGTTTTCATAGAAATTGTTCTACTAAACCTGTCTGCAGGAGCCTTAGCACGTTGCACCCCCAGACGTAATAACAATAAAACTTGTATTGTGCTTCCCGTTCAGAGTCCTTCAACCGATTAAGCTACGGTTTTCTAGAAGAGTGGTGGCCGCAATATAGTGTCTGTCATTTATCGGTGAATGATGTTAACATCCATCCATACTTAATATTATAAATGTGAAAGTGTGTCTGTCTGTTACCCCTTCACACTTAAACCGCTGAACCGATTTAGATGAAATTTGGTATAGAGATAGTTTGAGTCCCGGGAAAGGACATAGGATAGTTTTTATCCCGGTATTCCCACGGGATCGAGAATTATGCGGGTGAAACCGCGGGGCGCTGCTAGTTATTTATGAAAGCAAGTTGGTTTTTCACAACGTAATGTCTCGTAAAGTATAGTAACGACCCCGCTGCCATCATTGGGGTTTGGCTTTTCATGACAGCCGTCACTGCGGCCGTTACGTGGCGGCCACGGCTCTTCTAGGAAACCGTAGCTTCAGAGGCCCGTCGTCTATAGCACAGCACTAGAATTTCAATGTCGGTTCGTACACGACGTCATCAATAACAAAGAAATTACAAACTAGCAAATCGTGTTATAGTCCGCGCGGAACTAGTTGGCCGCGCCTTTGGTATGTGAGCGGTGGGACGGAGGGGCGGGGGCGCATTACTCAGTACGTGCGTTGCGAGCCGCCGCCTCCGCCTCACCCCTGTCCCCACCTCACCGACCAACTAGTACGGCGCGGACTATAGTAAATCACGTCGTATAGGACCACCATTGAAAAAAGGTACTAATGCCGTGAGTGTGCCATCCTGGCTACTCATTGGTGATTTAAGTTTGTAACACGTTACTTTTGAGTAGCGTCGTGGACGATGGCCCTTACGGTGTGTAAATTTGCCTTGGCCTTCTATTCGCATCATTGGTCATCATAATAGTCTCATTAGTCACGTTTTTTATTGTATAATTATAGTCTAAAAATATTATTGGAATGAAAACGTGTTAGAATCGCGAAGGAAATCTAAAATAAACTGCTGACTGCAATTAATGGTACAAAAATAAAACCTCAAGGATAAAAAAACTTTGAAATTTAACGTATTTGGAACGAGGTGAAAACTTAATAATCTCCATCAATACATGGTGGATTTATGAGATGGGGCAGTAAGGGTAGCTACAGGAAAACTTTCTATTGTGATACAATATCTGGTACATTTCAGAGGACTACACGTTGCGGGCTGGTAATACATGCATCATAGGGTTGTACGGTCTTGGCCGCCACCCCATGTGGGGCGCAGACGTGGAGCAGTTCAAACCGGAGCGATGGCTGGACCCAGCCACCTTGCCTGACAACCCTAACACGTTTTCCCCCTTTGGAGTTGGAAAGCGAAACTGTATCGGTAAGTTCCTGCAAGAAAAATCTACGTTAAAAGTACATAATATCTAAGGCCGACCCCCACATAGCTATACAGGGTCAAATTAAATTAGCAAGCGAAACTCCGCAGACGTGATGTGTATCGGTATCTAAACGTGATAAAATGAAAAAGAAATTGATTTCATGATTTTTGTTTAGGGGTCAACATCCGCAGATATTGCAGTTTGAGTCCCTATTAATAATCAGCTTTTTTGTGTAAACTCCACATTCGTGATGAGTCAATATCTAAACACGATAAAACAAAAATGAGATATAAGTCTCACTAAGCCTATCTCGCTATTGAACTAAAACTCAATGATCCTTAGTCTCACTAAGCCTATCTCGCCATTGAACTAAAACGGAATTGACCTAAGTCACAATACGTCCACATCTCGTTTGGTCTAGGCATAACGCGACATAGACACACTGCGTTATATGTATACGGCGAGCAAAGAGTGACAACAAGAGTCAGTGTGCGCGTACGTCGCCTGTTGCCATCTTTCGCTTCGCAAGTCGCATTGCGGGGATTCGTGGCGTGCTCCAATAATAACTTCTATCACTTGTTTACTCAGCAGCCGCTGTCGTAAGACGCGTGTCACCTAATACTCAGCGTTTCACTAAGCGCTAAGCTCTGCGGCTTCCAAATAATTTATTTTACAATTTTACAGGTAAACAATTCGCCATGATGGTTATGAAGACGGCGCTTGCACATATTTTGCGACGGTATCATGTGACTAGTGACATCAGTAATCTAGAATCGCAATATGACATAGTTTTGCAACCAGTGGAGGGACATCTTATAAGTTTAAAATTAAGGATATAGTTTGGTCGTTGATAATGATGTAGTTTCTACATCTAGCAATATAGGGGATGTGGAGAGGAGCGAAGGAGTTCTGTAGCTACAGCTGGTCTATTCTGTAAAAATCTCACCGTGAAAACTTGAGTGAAGTGAACTGTCAACCCGTCTGATACTATAGGGATTAACACTATTGACAACTCACTTCATGCTCACTTCACCTAAGTTTTCACGGTGACATTTTTAAGGAATAGCATTGCTGGTACTGTAGCGGAATGGGGTGGCCATTTTCTCTGAAGCGGAGTGACGAATACATGGACTAAAAGTGACAAATGATCAATGCTGTCAAAATACAGAGGCAACTCTGCTTACATAGATATATGAATAAATCATTTATGATAGCCACTGATGATAGCCAGTATAATTATAACTGTCAGTATAAATAATCATACAGATCGCTACTGATATAGATTATTGGGGCGTTAAAACCAGAGATAGGTTTTTCTACCTCCAGTATGCCAAAACTGGTGATAGATAATAATTGGGTTCGGCCGTTAGTGCACGCAAAAGAAATCGCACAAATTACTTTTATTTTTTCAAATAAATATGTCAATAAAAAATACCGAACTGATTTTCAGAACCTTATTTCGACTTTGTGAAGGCCGCAGGAACCCATTGGATGCGAGAAGCACAGGACCGGTCGAAGTGGAGGTGCTTGGGGGAGGCCTATGTCCAGCAGTGGATGTCTTTCGGTTGAAATGATGATGATTATTTTCAGAATGTAGTAGGACGATAGATTTTGGATACCGAAAACATCAGTACAACATCAATTTTCAGACATCAGTATCATCACACGTACCCAAGAGACCATTTGAGAAAATTAAAAGTGAGGCAAAACAAAAACCCATAGCAAACCGTCTGAAAATTTTGTTTTCGAAAGAGAATAATTATGTTGAACTTGAACATTGGTTAGTTGAAACGAATAACATATTTTTCAGAAAAAAGTGTGAGCATCTTTTGTATTAAAACCACTTTGAACGTGTTGAAAAAAAAATCCGGTCGCTAACATAGGCATTGCACTGTGTCTGAAAGCTGTTGGAAATGATGAAAAAAGTTGCCCAGATGTAGAAAAACAATATCAGACAATTCAACTTTATATTTCGCCACTTTTTCCAACAATTATTGTTTATTATTATTTTGTAATTAAAAATCTGGTAGAAAATGCCTATGGCATTAAGTCCGCCTCTGTACATTTGTGCTTAAAGTATTAAATAAATAATAAATAATAAAAATCTATCTAACTAGCCTGTATTTTCACACTACATGGCCAAAGGCTTTTCCCATTGAAAAATCGTCGACGAAAATTCGGTTCAAAAACTAACCTCAACTGTCCAATGAAAAACATCTTAAGAGATAAAAAATTGGACATAGAATTTAAGTTCGGTGTAAAATAGGTATTTAATTGACCCATTCAAAACGTAAGAAACTTAGGTTCGATGAAAATAGAACGATGCAAAAGGGCAAAATAAAGATTAGGTAATGGAATAAAGATTATAGAACATTATATCTGCATTTTAATTTCCTACACAAAAATACGACCAAAAGGGCTTTAAAGATCCGTGGCATACCTACTTGTCCACCATTTTGATTATTTTTCAAAATGCCACGCATGAAACCTATGTAAATCTATAGCTGACATAAATGCAAACAGAAAACATTCTAGGACCAAACCCCGTAATATTTCACGTTTCGGAGATATTACCGTTCAAAGTTGCACAGTCTGGCTTCAACAAAATCCTAAGTTGGCTTTATTCTCACTCACTAACACTCAACACCTCCAAAACTAACTTCATTACCTATTCAATTAGTCCCGCCACCCAGTCAAGATTTCCTATATCTATTAAAGCCCACAAATACAGGTGTCTACAAGGAAATGCCTCTTGCCTCTGCCCATCCCTACATGTAGTCGATCATATCAAATACTTAGGAGTATATATAGACAAAAACCTTAAATTTAAAACTCAAATTAACCATCTTACCAGTAGAGTCCGCAAGTTAATTTATATATTTAAAACCCTGCGAAGTATCGCGAATCCAAATATTATACGTTTAGTTTATTTTTCCTTGTGCTTATCTATTGTTACATATTGTATCACATGCTGGGGTGGTGCTGGGAAAACTATAATAAAACCACTCGAGATCGCTCACAGAGCGATACTGAAAGTGGCTACTTCAAGACCTATCATGTTCCCTACTAATCTATTGTATAGTAGTTGCAATGTCCTAAACGTCCGACAACACTTCATCCTGCAAACAGTTCTTCTACAGCACTGTAAAACCCCTTTTATATTAGTGACAAAGCGTAGGAAAGACTTAGTTTGCACTCCTCCACAAGTACGCACATCATTTGCGCGTAGATTTTGTAACTACTTGGGCCCGACTCTGTACAATAGGTTTAATAAAACCTGCCTGATCTACGGATTATCTACCTTTAAGTGTAAAAAGATCCTACGTTCATTTCTTCAAAATAAAAGCTATGAGGATACAGAAAATTATCTCAGTAAGTAACACACTCTCTTTCACTCTATCACACACACACACACACAAACACCACCTACACATATACAATCACTCACACAAACACACACACACACACTCACGCACGTTTTCAATTATAACATTGTTGTAGTATTAAAAAAAAAAAAAATATATATATATAATTGTACTAGTTATTGTAACTTTTTGTAAGGGACAGGGACTGTTATTCCTTAATACAGGTTATTCTATAACCTAGCTAGGAAAGCAGAACTTCACCCACCAGATTGTGTTTGACATGGTACAAACTTATATGTATAACTTTATGTATGCCCCTTGTACTACAATCTCACTTTATTTGAAATAAAATTTATTATTATTATTTCCTTTATTTCATTATTTACATATAAATTATATTTTTAAATATTAGCATATAAAATATAGAAAAACATTTAAAAATATAAAAAATAGTAGCCCACCGGTATCGGGAACAGGGTCCAAGCTACCGGCGGTCAGGGCTCCAGAGAGAGGAACCTCCGGACAATGCGGGCCGTGTCCAGAAGTACCGCTTTCTGAATCAAGCCCTTGATCCAGCTGCCCAACGAGAGCCTCCTTAGGTGTTGGTCGAGACTCTTGGCTATTAACCCATTGGCAGTCACGACTATCGGCACAATGATCGCTGAGTCCACATCCCACATGTCGACAACCTCGCGAGCCAAGTCAAGATACTTGATTTGTTTATCTTTTTCGACTTTCACGAGGTTCTCGTCATGTTATTATTATTTTTGAATTTATATATCTCGGGACCATGGGGTCCCGGTCCTTTGGAAGGCGTACGAGGGGCCGAAGCCAACTCGCAGAGGCCCCTTAGGAAATTTTAATGAAATGCGGCACCGTCCGACGATTATCCCTGTATGCACTATGCAAGTGCACCCAAGGATAACCCCCGGTTGGTGTAGGACTATTGTAGGATAGGAAAAAATAAAAAGTTGGACTATGGGTTTGGGTGGCTGAAGTGGACTGGTTACTAAGAACTATGGAAGAACTATGACCCCTGCCTGATCAATGTTTTATTTATACACGGAAAAAATGGCAGGGGGTGACTTGCACACTCAATAATGGGCCCCCGGAAACGGTCGCTAGCACATAGTGACGTAGCGACAAGGGGGCAACATGTCCTGAGGTGCTTATGAGGAGTGGAGAGGTATTCCACGGCTATCAGGACAATCCCGGAAGTACGGTCAAGATCCCTACCAGCATCTTACTGGAATACTTCCTTCCTCCGAGCACATTTGCTCTTGCGAATCTCCACTCAAGCCGGCCAATAAAGGCAAGAATGAGGTGGGAGCTCTGTTCCTCGTCATTTTTCACTCCAGCCGGCCAATAAAGGCAAGCCAGAGATGAGGAACAAGACTTCTCCCGGGAGATAGGGTCCGTGGGGTCGCTACTGCCCAACAGCTCGCCACATGCTGCCCTGCGGGTTTCTGTATCTCTCTTGGTCTGGCTCCTCACCTTAGACCCATTCCGGAGAGTACTCTCCCGGCACAGGCCCAGAGTTCGGAGCGCGCAAGCCCCACCACGACGTCAACGTAGAGATACGGCGATGGGGTTATTATTATTATTATTATTATTAAAAGTTGATCACGTGACATCCATATTTTTTGAAGCAACAAAATGTACGCAAGTTCAAAAAATATGGACCTTCAACCAACTCTGAACGTTAATATCTCGGAACATGACAGGTGGACATGGATAAAATTGAAGATAAACAAAAGATTAAATAAAAAAAAAGTCATCTATTATACAAAGTGTTAAAAAATTAACCTTACAAACTTTAAGATGTCTTTAGACCATCGAACTGAACAACTTTCACTATGGGACCAACTCTGAAATCACGAAAAAAAAAATCTGCTGTTTCATACATTTTGGTCAAGTAGGTATTGAACTTTTGTATTAAACAGGTGATTTTTTTTTCGTGATTTCAGAGTCGGTCCCATAGTAAAAGTTGTTCAGTTCGATGGTCTAAAGCAACTCTTAAAGTTTGTAAGGTTAATTTTTTAACACCTTATATGTATATATTTTCAGTAATGTCAGCTATTTTGAGTTTAGAAACCGCAGAAATAATTTTTACTTCTCTGTTCCTTTGAAAATGACTATGAAATAGAAATACTTACAGACCAGGGCTTGGAACCGGTACACGAAGTTCAGGTTCTGTATTGGTACTTAGCTGTTTTTGCCATTTTTTGGTTTCAGTAGCCAAAATATATAGGTTATATGTCACAGCTCTAAACAAGTTCTAGGAGTTAACGACCAACGTGGTGTAAACTATTTTAATTGGCGTGGGTACTTGCTTGACTATAGTTATAATTATGCCAAACGTGAATGACTTCTTAACGACAATTTATTCCTTTTTTCTATAAGACGACGCTCGATGGTCGATTATGTGCATGCCAAGGAAATGTGACTTTTTCATTCAATTTGATTATAATTATGGAGGTCCTGTTTGCAGACGCAAGGTTAAGTTGCGTGTTTCGAAGTGCTTGCGTACATTCGATCTGAATCCGAGATATGACGGTCCCAAATGCCCCTGGGATAGCAGTCTATCCCACTAGCACTAGCACTGACCTGACCAAGATTATTATGTCTGGACTTTAAAAGAGACTGTGACCTCTGAGTTTGTTTCGGCCTTTCTTCTCAGAGTAGTCAGATAGGAAACGCCGACCTCATCTAGTTTTTAAATATGATTGACGTGTAAAAGTGTTTGTGCAAACCTACTTACAGAAATAAAATCATTTATCATTTATCTGAAATACAACCTTTCGAATTTAGAACATTTTATGATGAATTATTCGTACCGTCTTTTTGTCGCATTCGAATCAGATGCAGTGCACAATAAGGTACAAAATACAGCTGTATTTTGTGATGCGGTCGTCACTCATTATAGCTTCGAACATTTGAACACCTTTTGAAGACCAGATTCTATTGAGTTCTCCCGCCCCTTACTTTTTACCTGTCTATCTTTCAGGCTGATCTTGTTGTTTAAAAGCTGTATTCTTAATCCTATTATGCATCAGTTTTAGCAGAATAATGTCTTGGTTGTAAAAAATCTTGTGACAAGTTGTGTTTGTTTTCAGGCATTTAAAGTGTTTTTTACCAGGATCGGTGACTAGTGTCTGTTATATTCTTTATTATATTGTACGTAGGTACACACATACCACCATACGTACCATACGTATTGAGTGGAGACCGCGAATCGGTAAACGTAACGTGGGACGCCCTCAGGCTAGGTGGAGCGACGATCTTCGCAGGCTGGCTGGTAGCAGCTGGATGAGAGTTGCCGAAAATCGAGTTGAATGGCGTGCAATAGGAGAGGCCTATGTCCAGCAGTGGACTGCTATAGGCTGATGATGATGATGACACACATAAAATGTTTACATCTCTTTTAGATAGAACTTTTTAACGGTGGGTGATACGTAATTTTGCTTCTAAAAGTATTTGATTATTTCTTTAGATTGAAAAATAAGAAAATAATTATTATCCGTCTTTAATTGGTATCATACCTACACAAATAATAACTAAATATAAAAAACAGTGTCAACCCTAGATTACTAAGCTATCATAATAATGACTACGGAAAAATTAAGATTCCTTAAAAAAACAAGTTAGCGTCTTTCCCGTGTCATTATACCGGGTCCATATTGGCTCACCTAAAGTTCTTTACCCGAAATTGTTCTTCCTAATGATTTGTAATCCGAATGATCACTCTTCCTAAAATTTTTCATCCTATAGTTTTCATTCATACTATTTGTAGTGCTACCGGCGATGTTCATAACACTCATGTTTCCGAAAATTGTAATTAATAATATCATTAATGTAAATATATTTAAACTCCTACTGTTTTTTATCATAACGCTTTTATCCCTAAACATAATTACCATAATATTTTCACTCATACTCAGAAAGAAACATTTACCAAGTGTAATAAAAAATATATTATGTGGATAGAAAGGCCATTTTATTTTTGGTTATTGTTGTTACATACTTAATACTATAACTATATCTGAGATAATTATGTCTAAAAAACCAACTGTTTAGAATGATTAAAGGTCGTTTCACTGATTTTTGTCTTAAATGAATGAAATTCATAAAACACGACTCATTTACGGTTATGTTTATGGCTTGGGAGTTTATACCGCAGTTTTAACCGTACCTAAACCAATAACTATAGGACCCATTCGTTTCTGGCACTTCGCCGGCCGCTACCGCGGCACGCTCGCTTCGCTCGCTCGGCTCGTGCGTTGTGGTCACAGTTCTAACCTAACCTAAACCAATAATTATGAATAGGACCGATTCTTTTCTGGAACTTGAGTGAATGACTGGAACGGGACTCTGGCTTCGCTCGCTCGGCTAGTGCGTTATGGTCGCAGTTCTAACTTAAACCAACGACTATAAATAGTACCGTGATATAAGGGTAAAGTGTTATTGTTTAAAAATATATTCCTAAATATATAATACTGATTATTATAAATAAAAAGAAATCTAAACAAAAAAGATATGACTTTGAATAATAGTGTAAAAGATGGTTATGTTGAGAAAATATAGGAAAACAAATAAAAGTATAATAGATGTTTATTGCTAGTGACATTATGAAGTTGAATGCTTCGGAATTATGAACATTAGAGACAGAGTAGTTAGAAATTGTGATCTTTAGGATGAAAAATGTTAGGATGAACATTTTCGGATTTCCAATTATCGGAGTTGAAAATTTAGGTGAACTTTGGCGCACCCCATTATACCTTCCTTATTAATTTCATCAGTACACCCCGCCCTTTCATTGTGGTCGGGTGTCAACGTTGTATTTAGCCAAATGTAGGGCACACAACATGAATACGTGCGCGAACTGTGTAGAGTAAAACAATAAATACTATTTTCATTATTAAGCTATTGCATAGCTTTTATCTTGGGCTTTGAGCGCGGCGACCGAATGAAGAAATTCCGTAACGAAAATAAACCTAAGCATCGTCTAACGTCGTATCAGTTCGGCAGACTTCGGCATGGTGTTTGTGTGCGTTGCTATGCAATAGCTTTACCGCGGCAGTCCCCGAGTGCCACACGTATTTTATGTGATCTTTTAAACCCAAAGAATCCAACTGTAACTTCTACAATATAAATAATAAAAGTTTATGATTCTAAAATTAATTATATTTTATTTCCATCTCGTATATTTTACGAATGTTTAGTAACAACGTCACCTGAAGGTTAGTTTAGTAATCCTTATAATTATAATAGGGTTAATGCTGCAGATCTATTTTCTTAATGTTAAACCAATGTGATGACCTTGTAATGGTTTCAATACGATATCAAATTCACACACTACATTGCTGATGTCGCCAGTGACATGGTATCGCCGTAAAATATGCGCCAACGCTGTCTTCATCATCATCATGCTGAATACTTTACCTGTAAAATTATAATATGAATATGTGAGTAAATAATTAAGAATCTACTAGCTTCTTCCCGTGGCTTCGCTTGCGTGGATGTCGGAAAATATCACTCGTGAACGTGAGACCGGGACAAAAAGTAGCCTAGGCGATTTAGGCGTGAAAAGGTATAAGTATATTATATTGGGTTTCATGGATTTTATAATTTCTTTTCTAAAATAAAAAACCTGAGTTACTCCAGAATCTGACATTACTCGACTATATACCCTTATAAGGTCAGCTATCTGTCAGTGAAAGACCCGTCAAAATAGATCCAGTCTTTTCCGAGATTAGCCGAAACAAAACAAAATGTTTTTTTCTTATAAGTACCGTATATACTTTCATATGCATTTAGTAAAAAGTTTTTATTTTGACATTAAAAAGAGACACATCAATTTTATTTATTTGTATAGATTTACTGCAGTAAAATAACTCCCCTGTCGGTATTCCAGAACAACGAATATCCGAAAAAAAATTGGGTCTGCTTTTATCCTTATTACATGATACGGATATAAGATTACTGGGCAAAAAATTAAAACACTACATGCATAAACTGCCTCTGAACAATGCACTTTGTGCCTAAATCTACATTACAATACCAATTTGCATTTTGATGGTAAACAGTGTAGCACACACTATTTGCCATCAAATTGGACTATGCTAGCAAAGGTCCTCAAAACCAGTCATCCTCACAAAACATGAGTGGAAAGTGTAGGTCAACCTCTAACTTAGATCCTATCATCCTAGTAATTAAAATGGGTGAAAAAACTCAGTACCAATGCAGTTTCGCTTGCCAACACCGAAAGCGGCATAAAGGCTTGGGTGATCTGGCAAGGTGGCAGGGTCCAGCCATCGCTCAGGTCTGAACTGCTCTACGTCTGCGCCCCACATGGGGTGACGGAGGAGACCGTACACCCCTATGGCGCATGAACTACCAGCTCGCAACGTGCAGGTCTCTGAAAATTCCGAAATATTAAATGTATTCTAAGTCAAGGAGGTCTTAACACTGAGGACGTTATTATTTATGTAAGAACATACTTAGGTTAACTTCTACGTCAACTTTTCTTCCGATAAATGGAACAGCAGGATACAGCCTCATTGAC
The DNA here is from genome assembly GCA_914767645.1 of Hydraecia micacea. Taxonomy (NCBI): domain Eukaryota; kingdom Metazoa; phylum Arthropoda; class Insecta; order Lepidoptera; family Noctuidae; genus Hydraecia; species Hydraecia micacea. The sequence goes on from OU611798.1 coordinate 8,535,803, forward strand.
TCTTTGATCACCGCCTCCAAGTATACGAGTTTTTGCAGATTTTGTTTAGTAAAATCTTCATCATTATGTTCAAGTACTTCATGTAATCTGTAATAATATACTCAAAAATCATCATCCTGTCAGCCGTAAGATATCTCTAGCTATAGGTAGACATCAATAACATCCCTATCTGCTCAGCTTTGGACTGCTGGACCGCCTCTTCGTTCCGAGTACCGTATCGTTCGTAGATTCATGGTCGCCATTTTGTAAAATATTCGCATTTAAACGGCTTCTAGCCAAACTGGTGTCTGTACTCGTCAATTATTCCAAAGCGGTCACTTCAACAAGCAGTTCCATCGTGATACTATTGTCACACATGAATGTGAATGTTACTTACTCGTTAAAGATTTGTTCTTGTACATTTTGGTACTTTCCAATCACTAATAAAATAAATGTCATAGCTGAAGAAGTTGTGTCGTAAGAAGCTGCTATTAAAGTATCCAGGTGTTCTCTGATGTCATCGTCTGTGAAGGCATCTTGTTTTTTAGCCAAATGCAGCATATGATCTAAAACTGGTTTGAATTTGCCTGAAAATCAATATTTTATTTATATTCTGTAGTTTTTTCTTAAAGCGGAATTTTGACGTGTTCGGCGCAAGAGACTCGAATCTATACGAAGTATTACGAGTATTTCTTTATCTATTGTCATGCAAACCGCAAAATCGTTTGAGAAGAAATTCGGAATTATGTTATTATGTATCTACCTGGTGTCGAGTCATTGTTAATATTCTGATAGTTATTTGCTTTCAACTCGGATTTTCTTTTATGTATCATCTGAAATAATAAAACAAGGAAACTAGTGAGCAACAACAATATTCACTTCATATAAAAGAAAAAGAAAATTGTTACATTGGGAAGTAAAAAACCTACAGGATTAATGATGTTCTTCAGTTTGTCCATAAGTTGATTTTCTCTACGTTTCAATGCACTCAATTTGAAAAAATACGACAAATGCAACCACACTTTTTGAATTCTATCACAATATAAAGCTAGTAAATCTTCAATTGCTTCTGCATAGTCTGTATCAATTTCAACTTGATCTTCAGTATTTAATCTTAAGGAAGTACCTACAACAGAGAATATAGTTAAAGTAGAATTGCAATGTATTCCGTTAACCACGCCAACTACCTACCAAACTTTTGACTACGTTGATTTCATGTCAAAATTTTTCAATATATATAAGTATTATATATTTTTTATCTCAATAGACTACCTACTATTTATCTGCCAGAAATTGTATGAATGTTCCTGTCAGAGGAATAACGATGCAGATCGCATTCTAATGTTATGAACACACGCACCGACAGATTTTTACAGCCGATTTGTCGCTAGCGATGTCAAAATCTGTGTATGGACGTGGGATTTTGAAATAGCGAGCAAGTTGCCGGGTGACTGAAATCACTGCTTGTGTATCTTTTTTTTTTAATTTGAAATGGGTTTGCTCTTGACTCTAGTATAGGTCTTACCGAGCGTTCTAATGCAATAGGTACGCTTTTAAAGAATGCCAGCACCCAATCCTTGAGTTGCTGAATCGTTTTTTGTGTCTTACGCTATCATCGATCTCCAATGTTGGACGTCAGCATCTCTTATACACAAATGAGAACCCGGCTGCCTGTCTTGTTTATCCAGAGTTACAACCCTGTTATGTTCATCTTATCATCAAATAAGAAATGTTCATAAAATTAGAAGTGAAAATATTAGAAACAGGACCAAGGTAACTGATGCTTTAAAAGGTGCACTAAAAATTAAGTGGCTATGGGCTGGTTATGTTGCCCATCTAACAGACAATAGATGGACTATGAAAACTACAAAATGGAAAGGACCGGAAGGAAAGTTGGCAGACCAAATAAACGATGGATAGACGATATCGCCCAAATAGCAGGCAAAGAATGAATGGAAATAGGAAAAGACGGAACAAAATGGAAAATGCTAGAGAGGAGGCCTTCACCCATGATGGAGTCCATATCTCAAACACAAAGCTATAAATGTCAAACTATAATACTAAGAACTAGATGTAAGTAAACTACTAAACCACGTACTAACATTTATATTATGTCAAGTGTCATAAGATATGGAAGAAATAAAGGTTTAATTATTATAATAATAATAATTATTATGGTCCATCTGACCGAGGAGGAACAGGTGGTTCCACCGACTACCACACAAAAAAGAACGTATATCTCGACGATTACGGCCCACTCCCTCTCACAGAGGAGGCCCGTGTCCCAGCAGTGGGAACATATCTTTATGATTCTTCAAGTAAAATATAATGGTATATTTCACAAATAGCTTAACTAAGGTCCGGCCGCGCTAAATTTGCCAAAGATGTAAACAACAATGGCCGCTCGAAATTTAATAAAATCGTACAAGAAAATTTATTTTAAGTAATGTTCTTGTATGGGTAAGTAATAGATGATATAACAACAAAATCTCTAATATTAACAACATATAACAACGGAACCTATAATTTTATTTAATATAGCGATTAGTTAATATAATGAACGATTGATATAATTTTATAATAACTAATTTTTATAAGCATAACATACATTCAATATAAAATCGTTTGACATACCACTCAAAAGATATAAAACTTATTTAGACTAATATGATGAATTATTATTTATTTAATAAATATTTAAAAGTATTTTTTCTTTGTAAGTTCTATCGTAGTTATAGGTAAGAGTAACCTAAGTAGATATTAAACATAACTAGTAACTGATTACCACCTGCGCTAAGATAGGTCGACGGAGCCCCGCTTCGCGGGCAAGCTAAAGGCGGGAAGGCTAAGGCGGGAGCTCCGCTCCGCTGCGCTCCCGCCTTAGCCTTCTAACCTAACCTATCCGAGTCGGGGTACTCTGAGTCGGGGTACCATAATGACGTTTTTTATATACTTATATTAAACGTTAGACCTAATGATTTTCGATTAAATAAATAATATACATATTAAACGTTAGACCAAATGATTTTCGATTACATAAACGTTATATCAAACAACGTTATACTACTTAAGTTTTAGAATAAATAAATGTTATATGTAAAGAAATTATATCTACAGTTGGTATATCTCACGTTGATTATATCTTATGAACGATAATAAAATGAAATTAGACCAAATGAGTTTATACGTTATGAGACGCACCCTTCTTGTATATCGATTTTATTCAATTCGGCCGGACCTTAGGTACATCTTTATACTTACGTGTAACAGTTAACAGTGTATAGTCGATTATGGACTTTCTCACATCAAATGGGCCTTTTCCAACTGTCGAAGCTAATTGTGAAACAAGACTTCGAGCTTGCACGTTCATTTCATTAACGTATGTATTAAGTACTTGTTGGTTGAACGCTGGATTTAATAATTTGCGATGATTTTTCCAAATAGACGCTGAAACAAAACACTTCGTAAAGGCAATGGTTGGCAAATTGTTGGAGCAACATAGTGCCTTATTTTATAAAGCTTAAAAAAATTGGTAACAATAAAACGGATTTTTCTGTGATGCAAGTGTTGCTATTCAATAAGTAATAGTTTGACTTATTGAATGGAAATACTCGTTTTTCACCATGACTGTTTTTCCAACTTCCTATTTATAATTTTTTTCGTCTAACTTACCTTCTGCTGTGATAAGTCCATTATTTATAAATTCTTTTGCAAAATCGTAAACATATGGTTTACTCAAACATGTATTGGATAGTGTTAGGCTGTCTTCGGGATCGGTTATCACTGAAACATAATACTAAAATCTAATTAGTTTTCTTATTATTGATACCTTTTGTTTGTTTAAGTAAAAAACCTCTCTTGTACAGACGCCAGCACATCAAGCTACTACAATCTGTCAAATTTCTCTAATTGATTTTCAACTTTATCGCTAAAGCATAAGGTTCAAAGTTGATTGGGAAAATTTTACAGTTTCGGGTACCTTGATGTGCTGGCGTCTGTACCATTTCCACACTCACCATAAAATGAATGAGGTCCAAACCAGAACTCACAAACACCACCTTTTTTCAGAGCGTATAGCTGGAATCCTCGTATAAAATCCCATAGATCTGAAATATATAGCAAATATTTATTTATACTTTATTGTACACAAGATAATACATAACAGAAAATACGATTATTAATATAAAATATATAATGGGCGGCCTTATCGCTTTATTTATTATTTATTGAATTTCACTTTATTATTGTCGACTAAGTAGTGCGGGGTGGTTGATGTCACTTGTATTCGAAAATTTTAGTTCTAGGATATGCCGCGGCTTCCTCACGATGTTTCCCTGCACCGTTTTGAAAGCAGCAGCGGTGGGGAAATAAATTAAACAAAGTAAAGTTCCTCTTTGGGATCAAACTCACGACCCATAACTCAGCCAGCACTGCTCTGTTTATAACTTATTAGTTTTTGCCCGCGGCTACGAGTGTATGCTTTTGGACACGAATGCACATGCCAGGCAGCACCCAAGCAGCCCGCATTGTATCGCAGTGAGGTATTCTTCGGCATGTGCATGCGTGTCTACTAGCATGTATTTGTTTACCATGGAATGATATCGTGGTAGCGAGCTAAACCGCGACAGCGAGGTATCGCAGTAAGGCATCTTCGGTATGTAATTACCCTAACGGTAATATAAACCACGTTCCTCATGAAAACCAAAATTATTATCCAATTGGTTACAATTTTAAAGGATACTTGTTGGTGATTTGAGTTTGTATCACGGTACTTTGAATAGCGTCGACGACGGGCCTACATCGTTCGCCTGTTTAATAGTTTGATGTTTCGAATTTTATTTAAATGATAAATTATTTTATTTCTGTAAGTACCTAGGTTTGGTCAAACACTTTTATGCGTCAATCATATTTTAAAATTTGGATGTGGTCAGCATTTCCTATCTGATTAGTCTGAGAAGAAAGGCCAAAACAAACTCAGAGGTCACAGTCTCTTTTAAAGACCAGACATAATTTTGGGCAGATCATGTGAAGACCATGTAGATCGATGTCTGAGATAGTCTATTGAGGAAAGAGACAGATTGAGTGGACCTGTCCAGTCAGTGCACGCATTTGTCAGAAATCGTCCATCTCAACTCAAAACTTAAGGAGCTCAACGATTCGACGAACAATACCAACGAAAGGGCATTTGGGTAGGCCACATAAATTACTGAAACTGCCAGACCATGACAAAAACTAACAGAACAGATACAAACCTAAAAATAAATAAAATGACCCACATAGTCTTCAAATTCACAATAATTAAAATAATATAAAACTTTACAAAGTAAGCAAATGTCATTGTAGGTATAAATAAAATTAATTAATGTCACTAAGTATATAAAAAAAACCATTAAATACCCATGTACAGACGCCAGCACATCAACCTACTACAATCTGTCAGATTTCTGTAATAGATTTTCAACTTTATCGCTAAAGCATAAGGTTCAATGTTGATTGTGAAAATTTGACAGTTAGGGGTAGGTTGATGTGCTGGCGTCTGTACAAATTGGAAGCAGCTTAATCCCAAGCCTTTTTGTCCTCAATATAATCTTTAACGGCATAAAAGGCTTCCTGGCACAACTTACGTTTAATGAATGATTCTTGAACGGTGCTTAGAAGTTTATTATAAACGCGTATTATTATTATACCATATAATTTAGAATCCACATAAATATTAAAAATACGATACCATTATGATAGTAAAAACTGATCGTTCTAGGGTTCTAGGGCTAGACTTACGTTTTCGATCACCAACGATTTGATGCGAATGTCCTATGAATGGTAGCGCCCCTGGCAAAATAGGGGGTGAACAGGGATGCGGCTTCATCCACGACCATGCAGCTATCACTATACATAATAATACTATTAACAGCACTAGTACAGACATTTTGCGAATCTAGCGACGATCTGCGTGCATTTTCTCACCTTACTTCTATTTATTATGCTCGTAGATCATTAACGCATTGTAAAACCTTTATTCTTAGAATAAAAAAATTAAAAAAATATTATTATCGTAATGACTTACAGGTTAATTAATTTGTTTTTCTTTTAATTGGTGTTAAATAAAGAGCATTATATCTACTTATCTATAATTAGAATTCCATAATATTAGTATAAATACGAAAGTAAGGCCGCTTTCTGACTTGTCGGTGCGGGAGTGGTGCGGATTTGTTTCGCTCGGTATACGCGATATCGAAAGCCTGCCGAGCGCCTATATTAAATTTTAATGTGCGTCTTCTAATTGGCGCGGTATGTTCTGGAGCGAGGAGGGATCGTTTCTTTTTACCGCGTCTCAGGATGCGTGTCCAGGTGCCGCTCGACATTTACCGCGCACGGTCGTGCAAACAAGATGGCGGAACGAGATATTCACGTCGTTTTAGTACTAGAAATTGAAAAGTATCCCGCATTATATAATTATAAACTGGCTGAATGTTCAAGAAAGGACATCACAAAGAGGATCTGAAGCGAGATATCTAATAAAACACATTTATAGTTCGTGCAATCCACGAAGACGCGCCCCACTCTTTTTCCTAATCGTAATATCGCCAGTTAATTCCGCTATTGTTTTGTTTTTTCGATACACGCTAATTACCCACTAAGTAATAAGTAATTAGTGTGTATCGAAAAAACTAAAACACTAGCGGAATGTTGCACACTTGTAGTGTAAGAGATTAGGAAAAAGAGTGGGGCGCGTCTTCGTGGATTGCACGAACTATATCTGGTATGTAGTAGTTTTTATATTCAAGTTATACACAATGATTGAAAGTCGACAATTAATATTTTTTTCGATATAAGGATGACGCCAATAACGTTTTCTTTTTTTACGTAGGCGATAAACATAATAACACGCCCAAATATCTTCATCACTTGAAGACGACATCTTCGGTACTGCAGGATTTTATACTGATAAGTGAGTAGAGTCTTACCAAGGGGTATCGTATTACCCAGTAACTGGGTTGTGGAGGTCAGATAGGCAGTCGCTCCGTGTAAAAATACTGATATTCAGCTGCATCCGGTTAGACTGGAAGCCGACCCCAACATAGTTGGGAAAAGGCTAGGTATATGATGAAGTGAGTAGCTGAAGGCAACGCGGTATCGTTTCGGTACAGACCTTACAGATCTCGCACCGCTCCCTCACCGACAAGTCAGAAAGCGGCCTAACTCTGCAGATTGTGAGGAGCTTGCCTCGCCGCCGTAACCGCGGTGGGCCTCCACGTGCTCAGTCAAACCAGTTTCCGTTATGTACCAAGTTAACCGCGGTTATGTTTTTTATTTGTACGTTCGTCGCAGCAACCGTTAACTTTTATTAAGTATTTGAACTCATGGCCGTGTCTATACTTTCTATTTTTAATATTTATAGTGTTTATTATATATTTATGAAACCAAAAGTTTATTTTCCTTGAAAATCAGCGATGTGAGCTTGAATGAGCTACAGCATTAGTGCATACTAATATTGTATACTCTTATAAAATCGTTCTTTTATAAGACTTTTTGATGAGACCCAATTTTATACGAAATAGAATATCAAGGCTTTGGTTGTGGTATCTTAACCCTAGAAAGATAACCATAGGTACGCCTTTGAGGCGGACGCTTTTAAAATATTTGACACATTCAGTAAATTTTTTGTATTTCTCGCGCGAACATTTTAAAGTTTAGTTCATGCTTTATAAAATAAATGCAGTTTTATAGTCAATTCTTTTATATGCTTAAACTTCAATCACTAAATTCAACAGTCTGTTTTAAAGGTTGGCGCCGTGCGAGCCTCACGAGTGTGATAACAGGCATATTCGATGACCTGTATCCGAATGCGTCATGTCGACGTGTGTACACAAACCCCCCAGCTAGGCTGTGTTGAATGTGGATGGATTTAGGGCAGATCCACCCCGAGTACTACTTCACTGCGTAGAAACGGACTCCCCTCACCCGAAGCAAAGCCTGCAATATCATCAGCATGCCTTGAGATCAAGTTCTTAAGGCACACGCGTCGACATGACGCATTCAGATACAGGTCATCGAATATGCCTGGTTATCACACTCGTGAGGCTCGCACGGCGCCAAGGATGAAACCGGTCGTCAGCCACTCATACGCGACCTTTAACTGAGCTACGCTTTGTAATCAAATCTAACAATTCACGAAACCTTTCGTATCTATTTTCTAAAGTTTGCACTTCAGCATCGGTAGGGTTTTCTAATAAAGTCAATTCTTTCAAAAAGTTATTAAACTTAGTTACGCGACCTTTGACTGAGCTACGCTTTGTAATCAAATCTTTTAAATCTTTTTTTGAATACTCGTAACTAGCACTAGGAACCTGAAGTTTAACACCTTCTACATGTGTTTTAGAATGCGTATCACGTGTACTTTTATACGACATAGTTAAACTTCAGCAATACACAATTGAACGTACACACGGCTACACATCAAGCTATACATAACCAGTATAAGTTGACTTCTGATTGTACGAAAAACCTATACAATGCGAGGTCAACTCAAACTGGAAATGTATAGCTTGATGTGTAGCCGTGTGTACCAATATAATGAAATAATGAATAATACTTAATCGCACTCCAGCGTATGCGTCGATGATTGGAAGTCACAATCACAGGTAACGGGACAAATCAGCTGATGGTGCGGCTGGCGTCTGGCGATAGATAACGCGCCGAGTAAAACAATAGGCGTCGAGCGTCAGCTGCTCCGTTTCTCAAGGACACACTTCACTCACACACAGAATGCACTGGAATGTGTAATTACACAAGCATTAATTACTTGTAAGAAATATAACAGTTTAGATCTTTAGAATTATGTGCGATTAAGCTTTGAACTGGCAATTTGCGCATGCGCACGTGGCTGTGAAAACAATGAGCTGCACGGTTTGCGACTTATAAATGATTTTAGGTATATTGATGATGTATGAGCTATTTAGCTTGACATTCGTATAAAAGTTGAATAATGAAGAAAATCAGCACAATTTTCAACCAAATAGAGGACAGGAAATATGGGAAAATAATAGAGGAAATAAAGGATGGATCACTTCCCTGGCTGCGGCGCTCCCAATTCACAATATGGCTGACCGGCTGGGCTACAAGCTGTCTCTGGAATGATCTCCTGGCGATGAGTTTCAGCTCCAATCGCAATCGTATTTGCAATCAGTGTGCGTCGAGTACAAAATCCGCTTTCGGTAATGACGATGCAATTTGAAATATGTCGATAGCTGCGCAGAATATTATTGATTTTGGCTTAATCACGATGGATGAATAACTAACATTTTGTGTATTATTGATCTTTTCCCGGTACTTCTTTGACAGAGTACTAAGTATAATAATGTACTAATATTCTGAAATCTTACGAAAGCCCCCCATACACACTTTATCCCCTAATTTGAGGGGTTGAAGGATGATTTTTTTTAAAAACCTGAAACACGTATTTTTTAATTTGTAATAAGAAGTCTGTGTACTAGTATAATTTTCAGATCTCTAGCATGAAATTAAGTTTGTATGGGACAACAACATACAACAACTTCCATCCCCTAATTTAAAGGGTGGGGGGTGATTTACTAAAAATCCTAAAATATGATTGTATTTTATTATTTATAACAAGGAGTCCCTGTATAAATTTACAGTCCTCTAGCATCAAAATTTGCGGAAGTATCATACAATCTTCCATCCCCTAGTTTAAGGGGTTGGGGGATAAAAGTTCCAAGTTTTAGAATTTTATTGTTGTTTGTGTACCAATACTAGCTTACATACCAAATTTAAGCTTTCTAGGACTTCAAGAAGTAGCTAAGAATTTTGATGATCATCAGTGAGTGAGTCAGTGACGAAATCGGAGTTTTTTAGATGTCAATAAAGTCTAAAATATAAGAGCTATGCAATCGAAACTTTATATGTTTAATAAGTCCACTATTGATATCATACCCGAGAATTTTGTTTATCTGGTATAATCCAAATCCAAGTTATGAGGCTTCAAAAAAACGACGAAGCGCTCCGAGAAAAGGTAGGTAGTGCCCTTGCGCTTCGCTTGGCTCGTCGTGCTCGTTGGGGGAAAAATAAAACAATCAAGAAAATCATCTTGTTTAATCAAACAGGATGATTATCATCCTATTAGAAATGGAATCACAGAAAAACGTAAACACCAACGGAGAGAAAGTATAAGATTGATTAAATAGACCCCCGTGCATGTTTCCACACTATATGACTAAAACATGAATTAACCATTACTTTAATTCACTAATCGATTATTTTGACTAAATTAGAGAAAAATGATTATAATCAAAATTGAAAACTAAAACAAATTCAATCGATTACTTAATTAAATTTTTTACACGACTAAAAATAATTAAATCGTCAAAATTTATTTGAAACAAATTTCGAGCTTTTAGTTTTTAATCGTCAATCCTTCGATCAATAATATTGATCGAAGCGTCAATTAAACAATTTTTTTTCTAACGCTGCAATTAGCTTCCACACTTTATTGATACAGTACAATTAAAATTAAACAAGTGATAAATGACAATACAAAAAAAAAAAATTGGCAGCGCCGCTGCTGTTAAATTACATTATCATCTCATTTCATTTTCAACTAGAAAACATTCACTGGTAAACATTGGCTACCACAATAATGCCCATCTATGACCTTAGTGTTAAGCTAATGTGATGTCCTTCTACTGGTTTCAATACGATATCAAATTCACACACTACATTGCTGATGTCGCCAGTGACATGGTATCGCCGTAAAATATGCGCCAACGCTGTCTTCATCCCCATAATGCTGTATGCTTTACCTGTGGTGTTATAAATTGTAGGTATTAGATTATAATCTATGTATATTATTTTCATCGTCTTGGATGAGTCTGTGAAGGTGTTATAATTGTAATTTAAATAAATACATACATTTTATGGTATAGATGTAAAGTCGGGCAGATTAATTGTTCAGAATATTGATTTCCTATGTCAATTTGCCGGGTTATAGCCATTTCATACAAGTGCCAAAGTATAGCAGTTGTGATTTTATTATACGGATAATTTAAGTTAGTTGATAGTTTGAATAACATTCATTCATTCATAATAATAACTAAGATTGCTGGTTATCAACATTAATTTGTCTCTGTCACCTTTGACCTAGACTAGAGTCAAGAGCAAATCCATTTCAAATAATAAAAAATATTGAATCTTAAATGGTAATTGAGAATTTTTATTTGTTTTTTATTTTGAGTTTCAACGCCAATGCTACTGCATAGAATTGGTTGTAAATTGACTAAATGTCCATTCTTCCCACCAAGACATGAGAAGCGAGGGTAGCTCAACTCTGACATCTCCTAGTGGTTAATATGAATATATATACCGATGCAGTTCCGCTTGCCAATTCCGAACATGGCATTAAGGCTTGGATGATCCGGTAAGGTAGCAGAGTTTAGCCATCGCTCCGGTCGGAACTGATCCGCGTCTGGGCCCCACATTGGGTGACGGAGGAGACCATATACCCCTAACATGCATGTATTCCCAGCTCGCAACGTGTAGTTCTCTGAAAATATACCAAATTAAATGTGTATTTGGGCCAAAATATCCACTATGTAGAGCCCTGACAAAGCCAGAAGGAGGCAGGCCTCTTAGAAGATGGCAAGACGTGCTGGACAAAATAATCAACCAAGGGCCTACATTAACCCTGGATCGAACAAGCTAGAATTGAATATTTTGCTAAAAGTAATTGGGAAACGCTTTTTTGCAGCAGTAGGATGATGCAGGCTAACGGTAACAGTAAATGAGTATGACGCTGAAGAAGGTCTAAAGAATAAATTTGTAAAGGTACACACTCAGGTTCATATCTTTTTCAAGTTTTCTTCCGATAAGTGGAACGATAGGATACAGTCTCAATGTCTCTTTGATAACGGCCTCCAAGAACACGAGTTTTGGTAGATCTTGTTTAGTAAAGTCGTTATCTTTATGTTCAAGTACATCTTGTAACCTGTAATGAATACAAAAACCATCATTCGTGGTCGCCATTTTTTAGCCAAGTAATGATAAATTATTTTATTTCTGTAAGTAGGTTTGCACAAACACTTTTACACGTCAATCATATTTTAAAAACTAGATGAGGTCGGCGTTTCCTATATGACTACTCTGAGAAGAAAGGCCGAAACAAACTCAGAGGTCACAGTCTCTTTTAAAGTCCAGACATAATCTTGGTCAGGTTATATGAAGACCATGTAGATCGAAGTCCGAGATGGTCTTTTGAGGAAAGAACCACACAGATTTAGTGGACCTGTCCAGTCAGTGCACGCATTTGTCAGAAATTGTGCAGCTCAACTCAAAACTTAAGGAGCTCAACGATTCTACGAACAATACCAAAAAAGGACATTTGGGTAGGCCACATAAATTACTCAAACTGCCAGACCATGACAAAAACTAAACAGAACAAAGAAAATACTTAATCAAAATTAAAAAAAAAAATGACCTACATTGTCTTCACACTCACAATAATTAAAATAATATAATACTTTACAAAGTAAGCAAATGTCATTGTTTATAAAAAATTCATTTATGTCAATGTGTAGGTATATAAAAAAAAAATATGTTCAAAATACAAAAATTGGAAGCAGATCAATCCCAAGCTTTTTTGTCCTCAATGTAATCTTTAACAGTATAAAAGGCTTTCTGGCACAACTTACATTTAATGAATGATTTGAACTTATTAAGGCTTAGATCTTGAACTTGGCTTGGTAGTTTATTGTAAAAGCGTATACATTGGTATCTGAACGAGCCACCTATTTTCTTGAGCCTTGTTGTAGGTACAACAAATTTGTGTTTGTTCCTAGTATTTATATTATGGATATCACTGTATTTTTTAAACAATTTTATATTTTTGTGGGCATATAAAAGATTTTCATAACTATAGTGAGAAGGCACAGTCATTACATTAATCTCTTTAAATTTGTCTCTGGGAGAGTGTCTTGGACTTAATTTATAAATTGAACGAACAGCTCGCTTCTGCAAAACAAAGATAGTCTGAATATCGGCGGCATTTCCCCACAATAGAATACCGTACGACATTACACTATGAAAATAGCTAAAGTACACTAAACGGGCAGTCTCTATATCAGTAAAATTACGAATTTTTCTAACAGCGTATGCTGCGGAACTTAGCTTTTTTGACAATTTGTCTATATGTGGACCCCACTGAAGCTTAGCATCCAAAGTTATGTCCAAGAATACTGTGCTGTCTTCAGGAATCAATTCTTCGCCCTTTATCAACACATTAGTTTTCACCTGCCTGACGTGAGGTAGCGTAAACTTAATGCATTTGGTTTTTTTCTCGTTTAGAAGTAAATTATTAACATTGAACCAGTGGACTACTTTCGAGATCGCGCTATTTACATCGTCAGTAACCAACTGCTGACGTTTAAGTTTAAACAAAAGTGAAGTGTCATCTGCAAACAACACTATATCATGATTATCCTTTATGAGGTACGGCAAGTCATTAATATAAATAAGAAACAAGAAAGGACCAAGAATTGAGCCCTGTGGGACTCCCATTGTTACTATTAGTAAGTCTGAAGATATCTGCCTACCAACCCATACTGCGCCCGCGTTTGGTTTACAGCCCACTCCCGCTCACAGATATGATGCCTGAGTCCCAGCAGTGCAAGTACGTACGTGTCAAATCGTACAAATATTGTATTTTGAATGTTACTTACTCATTAAAAATTCGTTCTTGTAAATCTAGGTCTGACCCTATCACTAACAAAATAAATGTCATAGCCGAAGAACTTGTGTCGTAAGAAGCGGCTACTAAAGTATCCAGGTGTTGTCTGATGTCATCGTCTGTAAAGACACCTTGTTCTTCAGCCAAATTCAGCATTTGATCTAGTAGTGGTTTGAATTTGCCTGAAACACAATGTGTTCTGTATAGTTTTAAGCCATTTTAATTTTGCAGCTTTTGAATGCAACAACTTTCGTTGGAATTGTAGTGAAAGAAATTGTCAAGTTGGAAGAGTCGAAGTTGGAGTCGAGATATTATGTATTTGTCGGGCGTGTCAACATTCGTCGCATCCGACTCGGCTGGACAACGTTCTGGAAGGAAGGAGTATCTCATCATCAGCATACAGCAGTCCACTGGTAGACATAGACCTGTTCTATTACACGCCATTCAACACAAGTTTCGGCAACCCTCATCCAGCTGCTACCAGCATCATCATCTGCCTAGCCTTTACCCAACTATGTTGGGGTCGGCTTCTAGTCTAACCGCTGCTACCAGCAATTCTGCGAAAATCGTCGCTCCACCTAGCCTGAGGGCGTCCTACCTTACGTTTGCCGATTCGCGGTCTCCACTCAAGAACACGTCTACCCCAGCGGCCATCGGTTCTACGGCTAATATGGCCGGCCCATTGCCACTTCAGCTTGCTTATTCTGTGAGCTATGTTGACAACTTTGGTTCTCTGCCGGATCACCTCGTTACGGATTCGATCCCTTAGTGAGACTCCAAGCATAGCCCGTTCCATAGCTCGCTGAGCGACCTTGAATTTATGGACCAGCCGTATAGTGAGTGTCTACGTTTCGGCTCCATAAGTCATAACTGGCAGTACCTATACGTCCCAGATATTGCAGTGTCCCAAAACGAAAGACGTTGACCAGTGCGTGATGCCAGTTGGTCGCTCACAATGAGCCTGATAAGAAAGTCACCCAAATCAATAGAGAGCGCTCAGAGATTTTTTGCGTGATCGAATCGTCATCTTGATCGATGGTGATGAGGAGTACCAAGGTAACTGAACACTTAATTGGCAGTGGGCGACGCACTACTCGTAGAACGAATGGTCGTTGGGGCCGAAAATACTGGGAGATTGCGTACCATAGACGCAGCATGGCCAGCATTCTAATCCCGTAACACACTATCAATCTCAATCTAAATCATTTTGAAGGATATTGTTAATCCATTGCTTCATACGTTCGAAAAATTGGTCTTCTTAACTATAGGTAAATAACACAATGAATGTTGTTGGACTGTCAGCGTGAAAGCCATTCCTACTGTTAGTGAGTTTCGCAATTACCCCGCTAAATTAATGACCTGGTGACGGTTGCATATATACGATAAATGTGGAAAACACAGGATTGGTCAGTAGGCCATGCTAAGGCCTACATCCAGCAGTGGTTTATGGTTAAGCTTATCAGTAGTCGTTGAGAATAGAAGATAAATAAAAATAAAAATAAATAATTTTTTACCTGGTGTCGATTCATCATACATATTTTGATATTTATTTGCCTTTAACTCGGATTTTCTTTTATGTATAATCTAAAATAAAATGGTACTAACATTACAAGTTGGTCCCACAATAATATAATAAAAAACTATGTAGGAACGTGACATATTTTGAAAGGAATCCAGGTCTCTAGTCATTTGTGTGAAGCATACAGCAGCAGAAAGCTGAAGATAAAAATAATCAAAACAAATAATTATATTAAACAAAACCGGCCAAGTGTGTGTCGGGCCATGGCTGAGTTGGGTTCTGTAGTCAGTACAACTTAATGGGTATCGCATCCGGTAGTTAAAAATGCACATTCAGTTTCAGAATGAGACTGCCACACATTAAAAAAAAAGCTGATGCTCTACAAAGCCAAACTTTTTCTAAAACTCTAAAGTAATAACTACATAATAATTACTGGATCTATGATGTTCTTCAGTTTCTTCAATACTATAGTTTGTCTGCGCTTCATTGAACTCCAGTCAAATATATATGACAAATGCAACCACACTTTTTGAAACCTATCACAATATAAAGTAAATAAATCTTCAATTCCATCTGCATAATCTGTATCTATTGTAGTTTGATCTTGAGTATTCAATCCTAGCGAAGTCCCTGCAAAAGAAAAAATATATTTTCTATAAACAAAGTCATCATTTTGACAAAATGTGATTCCACGTCTACATTTTCGCTCACATGTATAGTCGAGTGGTAGGCCCCGTTTACGGGCTCGAGCGATGTGACTTGCAACACGACTTGCGTCAAGCGCATCTCTTGTGTCTGTCCGTCCGCGTCGCTCCGAAAGTCGCCTCACGGTGACTCGTCATATGTTTTCTACACAGTAGCTGTCGCAAGGCGCGTGTAGCTCGTGGCCACAGGATTAGCGTTTATCTTCAGTACCCATGCTCCTTACGACTGTTACTATCACAATAATACTTACGAGTTACAATTGACAATGTATAGTTTATGATGAAGTTTCGCACGTCAAACGGGCCTTTTCCTACTTTCGAAGCTAATTCAGAAACAAGACTTCGAGCTTGTACGTTCATTTCATTAACGTATGTATTAAGCACTTGTTGATTAAACGCCGGATGTAATAATTTGCGGTGAGGTTTCCAAATAGACGCTGAAACAAAAACATTGCATAGGTGCTTATTTGGTCCTAATTTCATGGAGTCAAAGCCAACTCTAAAAGTTAACATTGCATACATTTTGGAAATATAGGGTGAATGGTAATTTTTGACCGATACTTAAACGTCGTGATTGTACTCATGATAACAAACAACTTTTACTATGGGACCAAACCCGAAATCGCGAAAAAAAAAATCAACTGTTCCCTACATTTATGTTCGTATAACTTGTCAAAATATAGGGCAGAGCTGATTATTTTTTTTCGCGATTTCGGGTTTGGTTCCATAGTAAAAGTTGTTTGTTGTCATGAGTACAATCACGTGTTTAAGTATCGGTCACTAATTACCAGTCAGTCTATATAGGTATTAACGTTGACTTTTATGTTTACCGTCTAAGTCTAAACAGTGTTTGCCGGGGTAGCGGGATCGTCCGAAAGGGTTACCGCTGCCCCGGAACATAAAGGGCTAAGGAAGGAACACGGGTGGGTTTTAGTCAGTAAGAGTCTGACACTCCCTTCCGCTCCACCCAGAGCGGGAGGAGTCATTAGATGATTTCCCATCCAAAAAAAAAAAAAAAAGTCTAAACAGTGTTTAGCTGATGCAAGTATTTTAAAGTTTGAATAAAAAAAAAAAAAAAACATACCTATAGGTAAATTGTAAATTAGCTATAGCTCCATAATTATGACGTCGTGCGTACAATTAATCAATGTTGTCGTGAATTATTTTTAATAATTAGTTTGTTTCCTTTACCTTCTGCTGTGATGAGTCCATTATTTAAATATTCCTTTGCAAAATCGTAAACAAATGGTTTATTGATACATGAATTGGCGATTGTTAGGCTGTCTTCTGGATCGGTTACCACTGAAACATAAATTAAATTACAATTATTGTGATTAGTTTTTTTCTTTTCTAGAAGTATGATTTTACAACGCAGCAAGGAGACGCTTCGGTGGCTACTGCTAGAGGCGGCTTTGTCAACACTTTCGATAAAAACCAAGCGTCATTACGACACAAATAAGTTTATAAACTGACGGCTTTGGAGGCGGTCCGTGACAGAAGTTGCGTCGCCGGCGCCATGAATTTTATTAGTACCGCCGCGGCGTCTCTAGACGCTGCCGGTCAAGCGGCGATTCCGTGCACTGTGATAATAGCGGAGTGTAAGTACTTATACATGAGAGGACTTACTGTAAATCGAATGATGGGCGAACCATGTCTCGCAAACACCACCCTTTTCTAATGAGAAGGTTTCCATTTCTCGTATAATATTCCAGAGATCTGAAAAATATAATAGTTTAGTTTTAACTCAGTTGTCCAGTGGGCGCCTTCCTAAGTATAATATTGCCACACAGGCTGACTTTGAATACATTAGCATTCTTTCAGAGGGTAAAGGTAGTGTGACCAAAAAGGGAGGATGACCAAATGCAACATGAACAACAAAATAATAAACAACATTTTATTTATTTGCATACACTAACCAAAACGATCATCTACAGTTCTACACATACCGCATTTAAAAGCACATTTAACCTAGATTTTGAAATAACTCCCCGTTTTTCATTTAATGCAGCAGTATTTTGTATATTTGATAAACATACACTAGATACTTTTTCTAGCACAAAACTCATTCATTACACGTCAAAATCGAATTTCGATTTAAATAGCAACGGGAATATGCATGTCATTGTGATTCAAATAAGGGATAAATGTTTTTGTTAAATAAACTGTTTTACTTCAGAATTATGCCTCTATCAATATTATTTCTTTTTGAGCAAGAAATATATTTTAAAAAATTGCAATAATATTGTGGGAAATTCAAATATTTGAAAAGCGACGCCATTAGTCAGAGCTACGGTCAGGAGGGCGAATGCGATGTAAAGTCTATATGACAACAATAAATGCCAATTCAGTCCGTTGTCAATGTCATATAGGTACTATGACGTCCAAGCGCGAGGTCCCTCAGGTGTGTTCTTTGTGATCCACTTAGAAAGAGTTTTTCGAAATTCTACCCCTAAGAGGAGAAGAGGGGGGGGGGGGGAGGGTGAAATTTCACGCGGAGAAAATCGCGGGCAGAAGCTAGTCGTGTATTGTCGGAGAGGACTTGCTCACACAAACATATAGACGGGTCGGGGCCATTATTAATTGCGTAATAAAAATTTAATCGTTCGGGTTCAAGGTGTTATCAACGTTTTCATCCGCGTTAATTTGACGAAAAAACCTACTAAAATAATATATTGATTATTACTTATACCCTCATGACCGGCCGCCTTGCGGAGTTATTTTAAGACTATGATATTTCATAAGATATTCATTGTAATCAAGGGCAATGTAAGTTTTGTTCAAAATTAAACACTTGTGATGAATAACGTATTTATTTGGATAAGGATTAATATCATGTTTATAGAAAGAAACACCTTCGCAATCAATGCATTATATTACCATTTACCAATAATGCATTATTTTAGAACAAATTTAATTAATTTAATGTTTTGCACAAAAAAAAACGTTAACGTTAACGTTATACGTTGTAAAATAAAAAATAAAATAAATAAAAACATAAAAAAATAAAAACATTCGGCCAAACAATAATTATGTTAAATAATTTTTATGCCTTAAAAATAATCGTTTAAAGATCATGCCAAGTGTGTTATGCCAAATAAATCAAAACAAATCAAAAGTCATTTATTCAATCTAGGCTGAGAATCGGCACTTTACGAACGTCAAAATTACAAAAGACAGTCCCCCAAAACGCCCGCCCTTCGCCACGTCCTAGTGCTTTAGCTGGGAGAAGAAATGGCGGAACAAACTCCCCAGCAGCACAGCTGTATTACTAAATTTCGGAGCATCAAGATTCTGCCAGATAGAGGGAACCCGTTACTGCGATATCGCGGGTATGAACACAAACCACGTTTTATTTAACTTACGCAAATTGTATCAGTCAGTATGGATTTAAATAATCTTTATATAAATCTAATTCTATAGAGAAATAATGAGTTAAGTAATTTATTAATTTAAAAAAAACTTCGAGTGCGGTAGTGAGTGCCGTATATTAGTTCAAGTTAATCCTTTGTTAAGCTTGATTTTGTAATTTTCTGTTAGGTACAATTTTACAAACATAAGGATTAACTTTAACTAACGTTTGACAAGTGCGGCCCTAAATTATTACTAAAGCAAAAAAAAAAAGAAAACGACGCGGCCGCTTTCGTTTCGTATGATGAGTGTTGCCATGAAAAAAAGCAGGACTATCTACAAAAAGAAGTGAGATGCCGTCAAAAATATAACTTGAAAAAAAAACCAAGTCTCGCAACTCCGTTCTTCTACCGTAAAAAGTTGTGAGATCCATGTAATACCAAGTCGGTTAATTTATTCAGTTCCTACTTAAGGGACCTTCTCTCTTAAGTTATTACGTAATTAACTAACCTAACAACATCTTATAGTGCCATATCAATATTGAAAATCTTTAATGTTTTAAATAAATAGATTGACTTTGCAATCGCACTAAACAATCTAATTTAATATACCTAATTACTTGTGAGATACATTGTGTTTTCATTCATTTCTTTTTCCCGACGTTCTTTCTTACTTTTTCATTTTGCTCGGCTCTTAAGTCCTAATGTACGTACGTAATGTTAAATAGCCTTCCTCAAAAATTAGACTAACAACAATGCAAAAAAAAAAAATTTGAAATACGACTGGTAGTTCCAGATATTAGCGCGTACAAACAAACTCTTCAGCTCTATTATTAGTTTTAGTTTTTGCCCGCGACTTCGTCCGCTTCAAATTGCTTTCCCCCGACCTGACCCGTCGCATTACATCGCCTGCCCGCGCTATTACTTCGTTTTCGCTCAGTGTTCTTCCGGACTTTTGTTTTTGCTCCGCTCCTAAGGCTCCTTGCGTGCGTGATGTTAAGTAGCCTCCCTCAAGAATTGGGCTACCGAACTCAAAAATAATTTTTCAAATCAGACTGGTAGTTTCAGAGCTTGTTAGACTTTTGGACTTTTGGCCAGTAATTTGAAAACTACCGCCTGGGCCGCTCGCCGACATTGGCTCTCTTTCTTATCTTCAATTCGCCTACTCTTTGTACTTTATTCGTTTTAATTTTATTGATACGATGTTATGATCCGTGACCCCGGCAAATGACCTCTGCGCTCCAGTTTTTTAACCGACTTCAAAAAAGGAGGTTCTGTATTCGACCCGTATGTACGTATGTTTGTATGTCCGCGATTTTCTCAAAAAATTATGAACTAATTTTGATAATTCTTTCACTAATGTAATCTACATACTTTCAGGAAGGTTTTAATATATAATACATTATGTAATTATTCTTATGTACGATGTTATATGCATAAATGTACTGCATCTCCGGCATTTCTATGCGAATTTTGATGATTCTTCTAGTCGGTGTCTTCAATTCTTCAATGCACTAGTGTTATTTGAATTTGTGTGGAGTAGGTACAACTAAAAAGTGAAAAGTAAAAACTTTTTTACAAAAAAAAAAACTACAAAGTGATAAATAACTTTAATTTCGGAAGTCAGTGTCAAAAAACGAAAATGCGGAACCAACGATACCAAATTCCGAAATATAAAGTAGCGTTTTTTTCTTTGAAGTCGGTTTTTTAAGTACAGGTTGCCCCAAGATGCTATTTTAGAGAATTGAAAATATTGTAAATAAATAATAACGTTTAATGAAATTAAGATGAAGTTCATAAAATGAAAACGCGACACCGAATACGTGTGTTAAATTAGCCATTAAAGTGACACGTTATATAACCGTGGACCATTTGACAATTAGGTATTATTATCTAAGAAGGCCGATTAGATAAAAGTAAGTAAAAACAACTTAGAAGAAGCGTACACAGTTTATTAGAATATCCATTGACAATTAGAAAGATTAATGAGATTAATAGCACCGCGTAATAAAAATATCTATCTAAATAAGTAGTTTGAAGTTCAAAAAATTGTGTGACGCGCAGTAAAATATTTTCCATAATATTATAGTTTATTATTGTTCTGCCAATATAAAAAAAAACCCCTAACCTAGTTACAAGAGATAACAATCATTATGTTTATGCGGGAAAAACTGTTATTATGAATCACTTGACAACGTGTAACGGATACCTCGCCCCTTGCTTAGAACGGAGGGAATCCGGGTCTGGCACAATTTTACTGATTAAAACAACTAGATGGTCTTTCAGTTTTTACAAACCAGTTTTTTCATGACGAAATCCACGACCCGTGACGCAACAGTCAATCATTCAGTACACTTCATTCGAGACAACGCATTCAAAACGAAGCGGTTCAAAAAAGTCATTTTCTACTCACGTTTTCGATCCCCAAAGACCTTAAGTGAGTGTCCAATGATTGGTAGTGCTCCAGGAAACTCAGGAGGCGCGTTGGGATACCGTCTCAACCACGACCATGCTGCTATTACCACGCATAACAATACGACTAACAGCACTATAACAGACATTTTGTGAACCTATCGACGAACTGCGAAGATTATAGTCGCAATCTTGTATTTATATAGGGCTTTTGAAGCTTTGTAAGATTTTTTACCGGACTATGGCAAAGCCATTGCCTTTCAAATGGAAGGGTTATGATTTTAGCAATCTATGTATGTATGTTTGTAATTACGTGTGCTCCACCGTATAGTCTAAACTACTGAACATAATTTTGATGAATACTATGCGGTACTTATCAATAAATATTCGCAAAAAAAATATAACAAGTTATCTTTCACAACCAATAGCGGCCAAGCAGATTACTCAATCTATACGTATACATACACGTAAATAAAATTGAAGTGTCAGTTTGTAATATTAAAATAACCGCTTTTTACTAAATGCCGGTACATATACCAAATTCACATTTTTTTTAATTTTTGTCTGTCTCTCTGTTTGTTCCGGCTAATCTCTGAAACGGCTAGGCCGATTTTGACGGGACTTTCACTGGCAGATAGCTGATGTAATAAGGAGTAACTTAGGCTACTTTTATTTTAGAAAAATAATTAGGGTTCTGCACAAAAAAATTAAAACATTTTCCGTCATGCACGCGAACGAAGTCGCGGGCACAGCTAGTGGATAACTATATCTTAGGCCTAGGTCTATATAGATACCTACATCATTGGTAAGAGGCGATATGCTGCGCAACTAGAAATAGTAGGTACGGTAGGTAAGTAGATAAATATTATAGTTCAAACGTAAGCAAATAGAATAACAATTACTTAGGTTTTTTGTAGGTACAGTGGCTTTCATAAGTCGTTTAGAAATCTCACAAAGCAATAGATTGACGCTTCGGTTTGACTTACGACCTTATTCTATAAGTTGTTTCTATGTAGGTATACTATAGACACGCACACATACTCACTTTTTTAGGTAGTTCGATAAATAATCATTAGTTTTTGTCTCGATCGTTCGTCTTGTTCACACAAATAATAAAATTAGTAGGTAGACCACAGAAAACTAACTAAATTATTTCGATTTCTATGAGGTAGACAGAGTATGCTGTTCGTTACGACTATGTTGGTTAGTGACGAGGTGTTTAAATCTATTAGCGGTGTTGTAGTTATTATTTTTAAAACGTAGTCAAATATAAATATTGAAGCGAGAGCAAATATTATTGCGCTGCATAAAATTGGATATAACAAAACCCAAATAGCGAATGAAATCGGACTAAGTGTGAGTGTATCATTTAAATATTTCCTAATTTACTAAACATAAATCTACTTAAATCAAAGGCATTGTGAATAGTTTTACTCAGAAGATGCCTTATTAAATAAAGTTTTTTTAAATAAAAGAAAAGAAAAAATATAAATCATTTTAAAGATTCAGATATAAATATATATAAATCATTTTATCTATATTAGTGAATGATGACGATATCTTTGGGCTCAAAGGGCGTAACCACAATTTTGGCAAAAATGAGATAATAATGCAGTCATATTTAGTTTTTCGTCCTCTTTCGATCGGTATATTTAAAATCTCGAAATTCGCAAAAATTTGGTGTATGCAAAGAGAGAGAGAGAGAACTATATATCGGGTGATGGGCGGGTTGGGGTAGGGGTATTGTTAACGAAAGGCACGTTGCGCATGCCTTAACAATTTTTGGCTACAATATTTCTAATATTTTAATTTTAACAACACAATTATTAAGTTACAAAAATAGCGTAATACTTTTAATATAGAAATTTTAATAGTAGATTATTCAAAGAAAACGAAGATCTGCACTTAGATGTTTTTTTCAGGAAACCCCATATATTTCAAACTTGAATCATACGGTTTGTTATTTTGTAGCTCGTAACGAAAATTATAAGAAAAAAGAGATGTGTGTTGAATCAAAAAAAAATTGGGGACGGTGTCCATAGTAGGTTTTCTATCGTTTTTTATTTTTCTGTTGGTACGGCTAGAGCTGTACAATTATATTACAATTAGATTACACACTTAATTGATGCAGTAAATTAAAGAATGACAAATGAAACTACAAAAAAAAAATGAAAGAAATGATAAAAGTAATTACAAAAAAAAAATTGGTAGCTACATTATCATATAATTTTCAGCCAGAAAACATTCACTGGTAAACATTGGCTACCATAATAATGCACATCTATGACCTTAGTGTTAAGCTAATGTGATGTCCTTCTACTGGTTTCAATACGATATCATATTCACACACTACATTGTTGATGTCACCAATAACATGGTATCGCTGTAAAATATGCGCCAACGCCATCTTCAACACCATCATGCATGCTGAATGTTTTACCTGTGGTATTATAATTTGTTGGTATTAGATTATAATCTATATTATTTGGTATGGATGTAAAGTCAGGGAGATTAATTGTTCAGAATATTGATACCTTTTTTTGTCAATTTGCCGGGTTATAGCCATTTCATGCAGCAGTTGTGATTTTATTATACGGACAATTTAAGTTAGTTGATCGCTTGAATAACATAATCTATACATACATCTTTACAAAAAAATAAAATTGAAGTTTCTGCAATATCAAAATAACAGTTAGGAATTATGATAACAACAGTTTATTTTACACACACACTCACACTGACACGTAAGTATTGTTGACTGCGGGCGGTAGTGCTATCATAATAGCGAAGTGGAGCACCATCTCTTTCTATAATTTGTTGCAAACGGCTTCGCATACCGCACACTATGCTCCAGCAAGCATCATTTCCTCTCATGAGTGGACGTTGAAGTCACAAGTTGCGCCAAATTCTCCTGACTTCTGATGAATCCCAATTTAAAATCATTTGACCTCACAAGTTTTCTATTGGGTGTACGTCTTAACCACAATCTGAAGTTGTATTTCTCTGAAACAAAGAAATGAAACAGCACCCTACTTGCGTAACACACTATTACTGTCAATTTGAATCATTTTGAAGCTTATTGCTAATCCATTGCTTCAAATGTTCGAAAAATGTGTTTGCTTAGCAACGTAAATAACGCAATGAATGTTGTTAAACTGTCAAAATGAAACCCATTGCTACTGATAGTGTGTTACGCAATTGCCCTGCTGGTGTCACTATACGTTATACAAATATATGTTTGCTTACGGCACGGCACGGCATAAGGAATAGCTAGGTATAAAAACGAAGTATTATGAGTATTTTGGGTGAATGGCGACACGTCGACGTAATGTTTTGGCTGCACCACTGATCGAATCCTGACTCCTTGTATTGACCAGGCAACAGTCCTCCATACGCTGGAACCCGTGGCTTTTGTCTCTCCACTGCAAGGCTCCAAATCTTGGAGTTCGTTGCCGCTGCGCGCGTGTCGTACTCGTACCAATTTTATTGAACTTATTTCCGCGGATTATTCTTTGTTCCCCTCATGGGCCACCATGTTATATCTTTGGAGGATATAATGGTGCCAATTAAAATCCCAAGAATCGCAAATATATTTAATTTAAAAAAAAGAATGTAGACAAGTGAAAGATGACTGCTGTGGATGACTTTGACTGTACACTTTGTTTGAAGGAAAAAGTTGCGCCTACTTGTTTATTAAAAGTTTTATTAGAGAACGCAACGTGTGTTTGCCATTACTTTTATTGAAGGCGTTAAGGCCTGAATACCCTCATCACCTATATTAGCTGAAGCTCTTCTTAAAATCCATCATAATATTCATTAGGCTCGTAACAAGAACAGTAATCGGTAACATAATCTCCGTAATCGTAATAGTTAGAGCAATCATTGAAATTCATTTACTCCTGAAATAATTGAGGGACTCGTGGCTAAATAATAACAGCCGCACAGGTCGATCGATCAGGTTAAGCTACGCTTGCCGCGGTTCGTCTGTGGATGGGTGACCATCTTTACATATTGAGACCCCGCCGTGCCTCGGAAAACACGTAAAGCCGTTGGTCCCGGCTGTCATTCGTGTATCTTTGACAGTCGTTACGGGTAGTAAGAAGCCCGAAAGTCTGACAACCAGTCTTACCAAGGGGTATTGTATTACCCAGTAACTGGGTTGTGGAGGTCAGATAAGCAGTCGCTCCATGTAAAATACTGGTATTCAGCTGCATCCAGTTAGACTGGAAGCCGACCCCAACATAGTTGGGAAAAGTCTAGACAGATGATGACTCCTGAAGTCCTGATACAATTGCCGGGGGATTACCAGACTTAGTCCAGTCATGTGTCCATACAAAATTAACCCACGTCCTACAGCAAAGAGAAGTATCTCAAAATAATGAAAAACTTGAGTATAAAAAGATGACACGCTTCCGTACACCATCCTTACAGTCTAACATTTAAAAAAATTGCTATGAAAATTCGTTCAGGGTTAGTAATATGTACAATATGTAAACGCGTACAAAATTTTAATATGCCAAAACCTAAATTCTTCCCGTTCAACATCCGGACCATCTAGGGGTCCATATGGTCACCCAATGATGCCACAGGTACCAATGCAATGGCGACCTAATTTTATTAACCAGTATCAACCCAGTCCATCACGCACGCAACAAATGTTCCGTGCCCGTGGCTTGAAGGGTCAACTTCTTGTTTGAAATTTAATAAATAAATAAAATAATTATAATATAATTATTATATATTATTATAATAATTATATTATAATTATTATTTATTATTATTATAATTGTTTTTAGTTTTTATGTATTTTTTTTTTGTCTCCTTTACTCTTTTACACGCTGTCTACATCTCTTTATTTCTTGTCCTATCGCAGGTATGCTGGAAGAGATTTCTTATGAAATAAGCATCACCTTTGTACCTATTTTTCTGTTCTGTTCTTTCTTGTCTGTTTATATATGTGTGTACATAAATAGTAAAATAAAATAAAATAAATAAATTCTTTATTTCACCAAAAGCCATCACATTACTCTATCCAAAGACTAAGAGCATAAAGGCTTATAACTAGGTCACAATAATTTTCACACTCTGACTCCTAAACTAGGTTAGTATTATATTATAGTGTCTTGACTGTGAGATTTAACCTAATTTAATATATTTGTAATGTGTCTAATTAATATTAACGAAGCAAGACTGTAAATTTTATTATAATTTTTTTATGATTTGATGTGTGTGACCAATGACTAATGACATTGATGTAATTTCATGATAATAATTATTATAATGCATTTACTAGAAATATTTGCACGACTGATAAGTCGAATATAGTGAGACTAAAATTATTTTACCATGTTATTATGTAGGTAAGTACCTATATTCTGGCAAATAAATACAATTTCAATTTCATTTCATTTCATTATATTATCCGTGACTAGGTGTAGGTGCCTGTATCTTAGGAGTCAGTGATTCTTTGTTATTAACAAAGCCATATTATACAAAAACGGGACGTTTTAACAATAAGCAAGTGGTGTAAAAGAAAACAAATGAAAGACGTTTAACTGTGTGGTGTGGTGAATTAGGTTCACTAATGTTTCATCAAAACTCCATTGACAAAGGAGAATGAGTAAGACCGTACCCAGAGACCAAGTTAACTGTAGCATTATGAACTATGTCGGTATTTGTTAACCTCATAGAGTAGTTTAATTAATCCTAAGACAGCATGTCTGAATTCACTTGGAGAAAAAAGATATTTAAAGAAGTTAAATTGTTTTTGGGAAGACCGTACCCAGAGGCAAAGTTAATTGTAGCATTATGAACTATGTCGGTATTTGTTGACCTCATGGAGCAGTTTAATTAATCCTAAGACAGCATGTCTGAATTCACTTGGAGAAAAAATATATTTAAGGAAGTTAAATTGTTTTATTAAATATAATAAAATAAAAGAATAGGAACGATATTTATTCTCATTAATTATTATTTTTACTCCTTTATTTCATTATACATGTATATATACAAATTAGGTGTATTTTTAAATATTAGAATATAAAAACATTAAACATGTATAAACATCAATGCGAGCCGTCAACCGGCTGAAATAATAAGTAGCTTCACGTAAAAAGCATCAGCAAATGTGGCTGATCTACTATCTTATATGAAGAATAGGCTAACCTGGTCGATATCAATCCTATCTAGCCAAAAACATACTCTGCGAAGCTTCCAACACTTCTCTTGTTAAAATGTGGCGATTTCTGTCCCGTAAAACTGAACGAGCACAAGTCTCACATACTTCACGTGATCTAGTCATTTTTATAGTACTAACAAAATCTAATCACTGAGCAAATCAAATCCATTAACGCACCAAATCAATACTGTTCAAGAGTCGATCAATGTCCGTTAATAAGCAAGAAGCCGTGATTCAAACGTCAAACAAATAGTTTTATGACAGCTGCTATAGGATTTTTTTTGAAAAATTGATTTAGAACTTGTATTATGTTTTATTTTTATTTATTTTTAACCCCCGACGCAAAAACGACGGGGTGTTATAAGTTTGACGTGTCTGTGTGTGTGTGTGGTGTGTGTGTGTGTGTGTGTGTCTGTCTGTGGCATCGTAGCTCCCAAACGGATGAACCGATTTTGATTTTGTTTTTTTTGTTTGAAAGGTGAATTAGTCGGGAGTGTTCTTAGCTATGTTTGATGAAAATCGGTCCAAGATGGCCGCTGCCACAAAATGGCGGATTGCATAATTTTTCACAACTCCCTCAATATGGGTATCAAATGAAAGGGCTTGACTAGTAAAATACTATACACTATGATAAATTTCAAATCCAATATGGCCGCCACCACAAAATGGCGTATTACATTTTTTTTTTACAAACTCCTTTAATATGGGTATCAAATGAAAGGGCTTGACAAGTAGAATAATGTACACTATATTGAAAGGGAATGAGGAATATTAACTAACGAAATGAAAACTAAAAACTTGAAAATTATTTTTTTAGTCTAATCAATGCCCTAGCTAGATTGATGAGGAAAGTGGAGTGATGACTGGTACCTAGGGCCTAACGAATTATTTAGCTTTTAATACATTATTTACTACATTTACATTACACTACATTTATTTAAACGATTACCTTTATTTTTTCAATAAAATCGTTTAAAAAAATATAATTAAGCCAAAGTATTTGGACTAGTATCATTATCCAGGGAGAAACGACCACGAGTACCTAACTAACTTCACTGTGGTAAAAATACGTACAGCTTCGCAGATTTCGGCGAGTCACATGTCGGTCGTATAGCATGTTTACTAGTAATATAATATTATTAAGTTTAAAAAGCAAGAAATAAAAGTTAAATTAAAAATTTAAAAAACCCCCGACTCAAACAAAAACCTCTAAAAACTAAAAAATAATATATATTGGCCCTTTAAGTTTAATATAAGTTGCAGGAAATATTTTGATTAAAGCGTCCTCACGTCGGGGGGCGGCTAATGAAAACGCCAAACAGATGAGGCTTAAACCCAGCAATAATGAATGCATGCTATTGTAGAAAACGTAGCTGCTGTTAACTTCCAATTTTCTTTAGCCGTCCCCCGACGTGAGGACGCTTTGATCAAAATATTTCCTGCAACTTATATTAAACTTAAAGGGCCAATATATATTATTTTTTAGTTTTTAGAGGTTTTTGTTTGAGTCGGGGGTTTTTTAAATTTTTAATTTAACTTTTATTTGTATCTCATTTTATGCTGCATCGTCGGTTGCCAGCAGGATTAATTAAACTACTCCATGAGGGCAACGAATACCGACATAGCTCATAATCTCTTCCCCGAATAGCAGAATAGCTATTAAAACATGGGAAAATATTAACAAAAAAAAGTCTGAGGCGGTACGAAGTTCGCCGGGTCAGCTAGTATTGAATAAGAACCAATATAAGTATGCTAATTACCATAATGAATAAAGATAAAGAACTTTCCTATTATTTTATTAAAACAATTTCATTCCTCGCAAATTTTTTTTCTCCAATTGAATTCAGACATGCTGTCTTAGGATCATTGACTTATATATTACTAGCGTAAGGACCGGGCTAACCGAGCGACGAAATGGCACCAACGCGCTGGCCCTAAAATTACGGTTTAGGGCCAACGCGACTCAGTTGACCAGTGGTCCGCGCGAGGGAATGAACGTGTATTTGCCTGTCATAAAAATGCCTAGTTGCGTAGTAAAAGACTGCAAAAATTACGATACCAAGATTAAAAAGAAATATGGGGTATCGTATCATCGGAATATAACCTTACATTATATTTGTTGCAATTAAATGATTAAATAAACACATTTTTTAAAGCGATAATTATTTTACCAATGGCGGCCATTGTGTGGCCAATGGCTGCTCGATGTGAACAAAGTAACCTTGTACGGACGTATATTTTTGTCTTAAGATTTTAGTGTAAGTAATTTTGAATTTTGGTAGCAAATTAGGAGTAGACATATATAAACGATGTTTATACAATATGCGATAGCGAATTACGACACAAATAATTTTTAAATTACAGATTTCCAAATGATTCTCTGCTCATTTTTGTGACATTGATGTCGACATTATTTTTATATTATTATTTATTTATTTATAAGGAATAATAATTATATTCATTAGCTGATATAATTGACAAATATGAGAGGATACGATTTTGGTTTTTCTCCAAAGTTTGGGAATTTTCGCGGTGGCCAGAAGACCTGTGTTGATTTCGACTGTCCGAAATCTGATTATACCTATTGAGAATGTGATATTTTAACAATCTGGTATTTTGAGTCTGGTATTCTGAGTTAAAAGGATATCGGCATGCAACTGACTACTGACTCACGACAAAATGTGATTTAAAAAAAGTAAATGAAAATGTAAGTTACGCACGTACAAGGTTACGTTGTCGACCTATGCAGCGCTGTTCTCACGTAGTTCGTATGAGTTATAACAGATGACGCTACTTTTGCTTGTATGAAGATGATCTATGTAAAATGTTCAGATGGGCGTATCCTTACTTTTGAAATCATTGCTTAGGATTAATTAAACTACTCCATGAGGGCAACGAATACCGATATAGCTCATAATGCTACAGTCATTTTTTTTTTGGGTACGGGGCCCATAGAACTTTACCCATTGTCCTTTTTAGTTTACAACCAACGTTTCGTATACTATTTATTTCACAAAAAACTCATTCCGCAAATGTTTTATTTTATAAACACTCGCTTTACAAACATTTATATGGCAAATGCTTATCATTACAAATGTTTCGGATGATATTTAATCATTTATAATTTTTTCATTTAATATTTAGATTCTTTTGGAAAAACCACGTTTATACAAAATATCATTTTATAATACACTAGCGACTGCATTAAAATCCGTTGCGTAGTTTAAAAAATCTAAGCTTACAGACAGCGGGAGCGACTTTGTTTTATACTATGTAAAGATTTTCTAAACCAGTCACAAGGTGTCCTGACGGTATTTTACATTTGGGTCAAATAATTTACAGGCAAGTATTTTATTCTTAGTACAGACGCCAGCACATCAACCTACACCTAACTGTCAAATTTTCCCAATCAACATTGAACCTTATGCTTTAGCAATAAAGTTGAAAATCTATTACAGAAATCTGACAGAGTGTAGTAGGTTGATGTGCTGGCGTCTGTACCTAAACACCAGCATCCACGTTCATAATTTCGTAAAAGGCTCGTGCAGCTCATCGTTTTATGTCATGCAAGTAGCTCTGGAGAGGTCAAGGTCCAGCTGTGAATTGCGATAGACTGAGTTAATTGATTGGTGAGTTGTACCATTACCACTAGATGTCGTAAAAAGTTGTCATAGCCACAAAGTTGCTATTAACAAAAATCGTCAAACCGTCGTCAAAGATTATGGCAATTTTTTAAAGTGAAAACTTCTTTAGCGGCGTTGTAAACTTTTTTTGTAATGGGTAAAAAATGTTAAATTCGCGTCAGGACACGTGACCTGATCGAAAATTAGTAAGAAGGATGGAGAGTAGACAGCCGGCGCGGCGTAGGAGTATCCCCCTCTCTTTCTACGGCGCGGCGAAAATGTATAACCGACACCGCTTCGGATGTGTTCGGCTGTCCTCGAGATGTACTCGGTTTTAATGTATATCCGATATGTCAGTGAATGATGGCGGCAAAGTATTATGTTTGTGTTTTGTTTTCACTTCTGTCGGCACACCCGGAGTGCCACTGTTTTTTTTTCTTTATTTGTCTCCTAAACAACATAAATATGTTATGAAGATTCTACATTAGAGGCTAATGACATGAAACATAAAAGATTCTTAAAAAAACTAAATTAGTTTCAAACATTAAGAGTTTGTTAAAATCACGCGAACTAAGCGAAAAATGATTAGTGATTAGCTCATTATTATTATTTTTGCGAGTAATATTAACTATTTAAAAGTGGCGTCTCAATATGCAAACTGGTCGCGCCAACCTGACTACAAGAGTTGCTGGGTGGTGAGAAGGTAAAAAAATATAACATAAATCAGTTAATTAATTCGATTAACATTCAAAAGACATGGACAAAAAAGTACATTCCATTTACACATACATAGTAAATAATATTGTATATTAAAAATAGAAACATGAATTGATTCGTAGTTTTTAACCTCTCTGGACTCGTCAGTTTTTATTTCAAAATAATTAGTAATGCAAGATGAATTCAAAGTATCATTTGTCAACGTCTGCCATAATGGACCATAGAGAAAGATAAATATAATAATGGGCGTTCCACACCATGCATACTACTTGTAGACATGTAATATGGACGACAAAATGTTTTTATTAGGAACATTTTATTCATACAAAACTGGCTTCATCGGTATTTGTCGCATTTAATAAAGTTATCTTTCCATAATGTTGATGCGTAAGATAGTTTTTTTTTATATTTCACACAAAAAAAAACTTAAAACGGAACGCGTTTACTTGTTTGACAATGTGTCATTGTCTATGTCAATGTAATGTTATTGCAGATTCTTCATTGCGTATTTACTGTATTTGTTTTTGCGATTATTTTCTAATATTTTTTACCCCTGCTTATTTCTACGGACTGATACCGTCTACCACTCGATTACCTTGCTATTAACACTGGACTCTGATTTGCATTGCGTTTTGGATTTGTTTTGTGGATCAATATGAGGTGCATTAACTGCGGAATAGCTTTCAGCATATTATAGTGTACTCTGTGGCAATAGCCATGCAAAGGTTGCAGAGGCATCTCATAACCTCGCTTTCTGCACACCATCAAACAAGACTTTCGCGTTGGATAACCAATGCTCAAACCCAGGTAAGAAGTTGGACTAGAAAAAACTTCTGAGTTATTTTTATACATTGAGGTAATATGTAAGTACATATTATTACCTCTAATGTTTTTATATAATTCTGGTATGCGAAATTAACTTACAGTGCATCTTATTTTCAGTTGCCTATGGATACATTTATTTGTCATCCATGCTTATTATTATTAAATACCGAAGCTGGTGAACACGAGAGACTACTGGCGAATAACATGGTTTGCCTTGGTTGTGGCAAATCTGTGAGGAAAATAAGACACCATACTGTCAGTATGGAGTGTCCATTGCTGGCTGTCCTATTATCACAAAATACTAATTATGTGATAAGCATTTTGTTTTTCATTATTATAAATACCTAGTTGTATTAATCTATAAAAAAAAGAGTTTTCATACTATGTTTGTGTGATTGTAATATCTGCGTTTTATATATTTTCCATCTTTAACATATACTTGCCTAAAGAAGGCATGTGTAACAATAACATAATACTTGAAAACATAAAGAGATGTATACAAAAGATACTCTTGTTACCTCAGACCAACAAAAAAAGATAGACAGCGCGCCGCGAACATTAAAAGTGAAGCCACCTTTTTATCTATGTGTGTATTGAAGGGTTGCCATTTGTTAAATTTTTTCCCTATAATTTGGGGATATTTGTGTGGGTAGGAACTAGTATAATATTGTACGAGTATTGTTGAGTATGGTATAGTACCTCAATTGTTTAGATTTTAGAAGGACTTCTATTAAAAAAAAAACAACTCATATTTTCAATCAACTTTATTAAATATTATTATATTATTTATTTTTAATTTCATTATTAATTGGAAACCTAAAATATTAAATACATATAAAAAGAAAATGGGAATATAACTCGAAGTAAGAAATCATATTTATATGTATACTTAGATTAATCGAATGGGGAAATTTTAAATCGTCTTATGGCAACTTCCGCACTTTATGTCACTGCTTTCGTTCGTTGAGGTTTTTTGTTCCAAGTAACCTAAAATTCATAGATAAATAATAAAGAAACGATGTTATTTCAAGTACTTATAAGTGAAAAGCGATTCCGTGAGACTTTTTGTGTGATTTTGCAACTTTTCACTCATAATTATATTTTTTAAATCTATGTTATCTTGACGACGACTTGTGACAAACTAAGAGCAATGAGCATGGTTTTAGTGTAGGTGTGTGCGTGAGCGTGTATGTTTACTTGCAGGAGCACGGTTTTATGGCTTCACTTTTGATGTTTGCGGCGCGCTGTCTATCTTTTTTTGTTGGTCTGAGCTTGTTACTAAAAATTATATAAACATAAGCATTTATCTGTGTTTATTCTAACTGGTTTATTTTCAGCATTACTTTGTTTAAATGCTTAATAATACTAAAACCATATCAGTTATACTTAATAATTCACAACTGTTCGCTATTTTAAAGCGTCTTTAAGTTTTTTAATAGCGAAATTAATAATCTATATAAGTATATACCTTATTGCTAGCGTTTTGATTAAAACATTTAATGAAATTGTTTTTTGTCTAGTATGTTGTGATGACAAGTTCTCAGAGTTTTTTATTTATAGCAATTTAATAGGCCAATATTCACGAATATAAAACACCAAAAATCATTGGTGCATATTAAAGTCCATAACTATGCCGACGTCCTTACAAAAACTGGCCATGTTCTTTTAAATATTTCAATAATTTGCAAATTCGACCTTGGCCAGTATTATTGACTGTTTTATGCCGCTCTAAATTAAAATATTTTTTCTTTATATTTGAACCTCGTTAGATAGCTGATTAAATGAAGATATCTGCCTCGTAAATTGTATGTCGTAGTAAAATTTTAAGGTAACTGGTGTTAAAGTTCATCTGTATAGATGATTTTTGGGGGATCCTGCCGTTTTGCCGAAAAGATTTTGACAAAATTTCATTACCCATACAAATTTTAGCAACCTTTTTTTATACCATTGCAATATTTCGAATGATTTTAGTACGCATATTTTTATTTGGTCTTACTTGGCAAAATATTACCAAGTAGGTATAATGTCATTATGGCATTTGGTCTTTAATCAAATGATTTATTACAGCAAACAATCTTCAGACAATAAACGTATGGTGAAATGATTTGTTAAGACAAAAAATATTAAGGCAAAAATAAGATTTTTTGGGAATTATATAATTAAAAAATGCAATTTTATTTTAATATAATCATTTGTTTAATGCAAAATATTTTTACATTACAATTTTAATTTTTTTGCAATGGACTTTAGCAATTTTATTTCGGAGTATTCAGACTTGTGTTGCAGAATTCGATTAATTCTTTCGTCTTTATCCATATATATTTTTTTTCTTTTTTTGTGGTGGTTCACCTGATAGTATAATCTCAATGTAAGCTAAATTTGATGAAACTTGATATTAGTTTATTTATGGAAGTAGTGCCTATTGTCAATTTATTTACAGTTCTCCTCATCGCTGTCACTGTGGCGAAGATGTCAAGAGCCTCGGACATCATGGCCTGTCTTGCAGCCGCAGTGCGGGTCGCTTAGCGCGCCACGCGAACATCAATGACATCATCCGACGAGCTCTTGTTACCGTCGGCGTTCCAGCTGTATTAGAACCCAATGGCTTGGCACGCGACGATGGCAAGAGACCGGACGGTATGTCTTTATTTCCATGGAAGGTGGGTAGGCCTTTAGTGTGGGACGCAACGTGTGTCGATACTCTTGCGCCATCCCATTTTCCTGGCTCGGCATGCTGTGCTGGCGCTGCTGCTGCGGCTGCTGAAAACCTCAAGCGGCGAAAATATAATAACCTTATCGGAAATTATATTTTCGAGCCGTTTGGGGTTGAAACCCTCGGGCCATGGGGTCCGAGTGCTCATGGTCTTTTTAAAGAAATTTCAAAACGGCTGGTTGACACTTCCCGTGACCCAAGGGCTGGCTTTTACCTTGGCCAAAGGCTAAGCATTGCCATACAACGTGGCAATGCCGCCAGTCTCTTGGGAACATTACCAGTCGACAGCGATGCGGATGAATTTTTCGACGCTATATTTTAGTTTCTGTATAGTTTTAGTTAAGTTAGGATTTAATTTTGTTATTTTTAGTATTGGAAGTAGTTAGAGTAGGTTAATTATTAAAAAAATGGTTAGGTTAAAACTGTGACCTCCTACGCACGAGCCGAGCGAGCGAAGCGAGCGGTACTGCGGTAGCGGCCGGCGAGTGCCAGAAACGACTTGCATTAATAGAAAAAAGAGATTGTTTTTAGTAGGTTACACGGAACTGAACTATTTAGATTAGGATAATTACTTATTTAAAAAAAATTGTTAGGTGAGGTTAAAACTGTGACCTCCTACGTACGAGCCGAGCGAGCGAAGCGAGCGGTGCCGCGGCAGCGGCCGGCGAGTGCCAGGAACGACTACATTATATAGAAAAAGAAATATGGAAAAACGCTACTAACTAAAAAAAAAAAGAATAGTTAATATTCATATTATTATTACCTGTTTAGAAAAAACTGACGAAACTAAATATTTGGCTTATTTGATTTTGCGTAAAAACTGTTATTCCAACTGAAATATTTGACTAAATAAAAAATGTTAAAAGTACTAGTTGGTAAACAAGTTTTAGTTTAAACGTTCATTTCCCAAACATTAGGTTTGCGTTAAAATTTTTTGTGAATAGGTTTTTTACTAAGTAAGAATTTGGCAAATGAAATTATGCGAAAAATTTTTTGGGATGTGAAAATTTGTCAAATTCCTTTCGGTCAAACAAGGGAGACCCGATTTTTGGAAATGGTTAATAAACTTCTTACTTTAACTTTTGATGTTTTAGAATATTTGGTTACATATAAAGATTTGTTAAAGTATCAGGTATGCAATTGAATAGCAAGGAAGGCCATTCAATTCGAGAGTTAAGAGAAAAGTAATAACGTTATTGTTGTTTTCCTCGGGAACAGCACTTTTTTCGGGATGAAAGGCACCCTATGTCCGTTTCTGTACTCCTGACAATGTATACGCTATGACTGACATCTGTTTGTAACGACTAAACCGCTGATCGCCGATGCTGAAAGTAGCTAAGTAGTCTGCTTTGTCTCTGAGCTTGGCGAGTGTGACGCACTCACCACCGCACCTTGCTTATAATGACACTAACCAGTTAATTCAGTATACTTAATTTACATACGTGATAATAATTAACTTTTTTTTTTTTAATCACGAGTTGTTGTAAATATAACCTTATTAATATGAGCGAGGACTATTACATAATTATCTATAAATACTATCTCGTGGAGGTTGAGGAGTACAGGTTGCGCGGCATTTTGCTGAATTATAAACAGTGAGGAAGTACTCATGCGACTGAGAAGTATATTACGTGGAATACTCAGAAAGTTTTGCGAAAATAAAAAATAAATGTTCTATAGGTAAATGTTTCTTTATTAAATATTTTCAAAGTACTCTCCACTAGCCCACGGATTAGCCTGTAAGGTTTCATACGTCGGAACCAGTTTTCGAAACATTTTTTCCAGTCCGCCGCAGACACCTCGTTTACAGCCTACTCGAACGCTGACAGCGCATCTTCCAGCGACGAAAATTGTATCCCTTTGAGCAGATTTTTTTTTTTCGGGAATAAAAAGAAGTCACACGGTGCTAGGTCAGGTGTGTAAGGACGATGACCCAGGAGTTTGACCTGTGTTTGGTCGTTTGTTGCTCACAACAGAGAACACTTCTGCCAAACATTTGGTAGTATACCATTCAGCGTTGATGCTTCTTTGGTTCCGTAAAGGAATTGACACCAAGTAGCCAGTCAAATAGAAAAAGCTCGCGATCAAAATCTTCCCCCCGCTTCTACATCGCTTTACTTTGGTAGGCGTTGCCGTTGGTTCGTTTTGAAACACCCAAACCGGATCGTATTGATAAATCCAAAACACATCATCTGTAATGATGTCGTAAACATGCTGAGACGAGCCTGCATCAAATTTGTTTATCATATCACGGCACCATTCCACCAGGGCCTGCTTCTGAGCATTGGTGAGGTTGTGCGGCACCCAGCGTGAAACTATCCTCCTCACGCGAAGATGCACGTGTAGAATTTCGTGAAGGTTCCTCGATCCAACCTGCAGTATGTGCTGAATCTCTTGATACGTAACTCGCTTATTGTCTTGGATTAAATTTTTCACTGCTAGCACGTCTTTTTCCGTAACAGCCGTCAAAGAGCGACCACTTCTTTCTTCATTCCCCAAAGTTAGTCAACCGCGCTTGAATTCCTTATACCAACGATACACGGTTACCTTAGAAGGGCCTTCATCCATGAATGCCATTTGAAGTCTATCGTACGAATTGTCCGTTTTCAGGCGACACTTGAAATCGTAAAAAATCATAGCGCGATAATGTTCCCGGCGCAGATCCATTTTTTAATTAGACATGATAGTTTAAGTTAGCTCGCAAACAATGTGGAGGGAAAGGACAATACTCGTGGATGTATGGAATCCCGTACCATGCTGCATCAAGGTCAAACTTTGTTTTTTATAGACTACACTTATCATATTAAATCCCACAAAAGTTCTTTTTGTAAACAAAACCCGGGTTTCAGAGATTTAAAAAAAAATCTAAATGCCCTAAGAACTAGGTACCTACCTACTTTATTTTGTTTGACATGTCATACACGATAACAATTAACACAACATCCTTCTGATGTAAATGCTATATTACCATCATAAAAAATCCTTACACACAGGAAAACAGAAATATCAATTTCATGCAATTCGAAAGAAACGGGAAAAATTAAATGAATGAAGTGTTACTGTCACTTGACACTTGTCTTTCTCACAGTGTGTCAGATAGTGATGTGGCTCGATTTAATTAACTTGTAACTCATATACGTGGTGAAATTGAAAACATGCGACAAATCGAAATGGGAGATTGTACTCATCATTATGAACAACTTGAACTTTCACTATGGGACCAATTCTGAAAACGTGAAAAAAATAATCAGCTGTTCCCTACATTTTGACGAGTTATGTGAACATAAATGTAGGGAACAGCAGATTTTTTTTTTACGATTTCAGGATTGGTCCCATAGTAAAAGTTGTTCATAATGATGAGTACAATCTCCCATTTCGATCTGTTTTCAATTTCATCCTGTATAATCAGCCTATAATGTTCCCACTGCTGGGACACAGGCCTCCTAAATAAAATAAAGGGGCAATTCCATTTACTCTCGAGGTACCACTCGATTAGATAAATATAACCAACACTGCCACTATAGTCAACTGTCATTATTTATTCTATAATTAAATGCGAAGAACAAACGAAAACCAATGTTCGTTGGTTCCATCTAGCATAAAAAGTTACAATATTTTTATAGGTAACTAAATAGAACAAAGAAGTTTGGTTCTTGTTTGCATAATGCAAATTAGGTTAGTCTTGAAGGAACCATGTAGCATAGTTCTTAATAGTGTTAAAATTCAGCAGTATTTAAACGAAAATAAAAGATCCATGTAGTTCTTAATAGTTTTAAAATTCAGCATTATTTGAACAAAAATAAAAGATTAATTCTTATCGTTGGTACCTTTAATATAATAATATAATGTAATTTTGTGTTTTCTGCGACAGATAAAATAACAAAATGTGATTATCCTTTTATAAAATGGTACCTATAATTCGGTACTGAATAATATTTTTGCGTTTGTTTCTTTTTTGTAGCGGACTCACTAAAAGGACCCATTTTTAACCGACTTCAAAAAAAGGAGGAGGTTCTCAATTCGGTTGTATTATTTTTTTTTTTTTTTTTTTTTTAATGTTTGTTACCTCAGTACTCCGTCATTTATAAACCGATTTGGAAAATTCTTCTTTTATTTGAAAGTATATCCTTTCAGATTGGTCCCATTGTCATCAGGTCAGGATCTGATGATGGGATCTTGGAGAAATCGAAGGAACTCTTCAAATATTATAGGCACACCTATAGCGATTTGGGTATTTTTTATAGTAACTCATGCATTTGCTCTCGGAAAGCACCATTTGGTGAAGTGGAACTGATGATGAAGACCACAGATGGCCACCGGAACTACTCAATTATAAGTACAAGGTGTCTCAAAAGAAAGTTCACATTTAAATATTTTTTTAAAAGAAAAGTCTTAGCTTTATTGAAAAAATGTTTATTTTATATTGAAGTACACTGTTTGGGAATTTATTTTTTAAAAATAACATCGTCCAAATGTAAACCGTTGCGCTCTCGGCATTCATTTAGTCGGGCACTAAAATTGCCTATGACAGCTCGGCAGGTAGTCTCCGTGATGGCTGCCATTTCATGACGGATATTTTCTTTTAATTGTGCCAGGGAAGTCGGTTTATTAGCGTAAACTTTTGATTTGACATAACCCCACAGGAAAAAATCCATAGGCGTTAAATCGGGACTCCGTGGAGGCCAATTTATGTCACCTCGCCTGGAGATTAATTTGTTCGGAAAAATTTCTCGAACTCGAGGCAGAGATCTGTTGGACGTGTGTGAAGTTGCTCCATCCTGCTGGAAACTGAATTTTGTACGGGTGCAGCTTTAAATCTTTGTGTAAAATGCGGCATAATGAAGATCTGTGCACATTTAAAGCAACAGCACGCTTCCGAATCGAGAGGTTTGGATCATCTCGAATAGACTGAGTAACACTGTCCACGTTTTCGGCTGTTCTTGATGTTCTTGGTCGCCCAGATTTTGGTTTCTCCAGAGTTGACCCAGTCTCTTCAAACTTCTCAACCCATTTTGCAATGAGACGAGTGCTAGGCGCATCATTTAAGTGACGAATATGTCGAATACTGCAGAATTTTCTACGCGCTACAGTCGCCGAATTACCGTTTTTGTAAAACTCACGTACGCACAACGCACGGTCCGCACCAGAGAAACGCTCCATAGCGACTAAATTCCCAAGAGCCAGACTACCGACTGACATACCCCCCGCGCCCCTCAGAATAGTTGCTTTCGCGTAATAAGATAAGCAAATGTGAACTTACTTTTGAGACACCTTGTATTTCACGGGTTGCGATTTCGATTAAGTACTTTAATATGGTTTCTAAGCAATTTATGCTCATCACAATACGAATGGTGAAATGGAGCTGATGGTGGACACCATCAGCTCCATTTCACCATTCGCAGGAGAACTCCTGAACAATTAACGTCCCTGCATCGGGAAAAACAATATTTTGTAAAAGGCGATGAGCAAGTTGACACTAGGCTATTGTAACTTAGATAAATTACAAGCAGACCCACTAAAAAGCGAGAAATAAAAACTTTTTAACAAAAAAAAAAACCGACTTCCAAAAAAAAAACACTACAAAGTGAAAAATAACTTTAATTTCGGAAGTCGGTGGCAAAAAACTAAAATACAGATCAAAAGACACCGACTTCCGAAATTAAAGTTATTTTTCACTTTGTAGTGTTTTTTTTTTGGAAGTCGGTTTTTTTTTGTTAAAAAGTTTTTTTGCAAACAAGAACCAACACACAGCAGGTTGGTTTCGAGAAAACGAAACATTTGTAAACAGAGTGTGCAAAACGCATACAGAGTATATTAATGAATAAATACTTCTTAATCTTATGTGGGATACTGTAACTTATTTAGGAATGTCAGATTTATAAATTTTATGAAGTTGTAGTTTATAGTAAATCGTTAAAAACCTGGTTGGTTCTTTCTTGCAAAAACATATTTTGTTGCTTAGTTCCTTCTTGCAAAATCGACCTAAGATTTCATTTTTGTGATATTTCTATAAATAAAAGTAATTCTTTATAAAGAATACTTTTTAATGCCATTTATTAGTAGGTAACTGAATCATTTTCTTACATTTACAATGGAAGCAAGAACCTTTAAAATTAGTCATCACTATTACGAGTATTATCATCGCCTTCTACCTCAACATCGATAGGCCCTGTAAAGCCGTCGATATCATCTTCTATGTTGATACATGTCAGGGTTATGCAATATATAATATAAAAATATAACTTAAAACCAAATATATAAATAATATAAAAGCAAATTATACTATTTTCTTAACAAAAAGCCCCTTCATCCTCTCTTCTATTATTAAAAATTAACTTTGCTGTGCCCGACAGGGTCCATAATTGATTCAATGTTTTAACATACCAACTATGTAGGTACACATTATGGAATGCAATAAAGTATTGAGTATTGAGTATGTTTCGTTTTCTCGAAACCAACCTGCTGTGTGTTGGTTCTTGTTTGCAAAAATGGAACCGATTAATAGACGTAACAAAAAAAACTATCTCTATTCAAGGTTATATTGATCTCATTTGAAACGGAACGTCATGTAAAGGGAATAAAACAATATCAACACTTTTTACTTTAAATTAAATTCCCAGTTCAAAAATCAATTCCCTGACGCGTAATGTCGTAAAAAATTATGAAAATAATTACTATAATATTTTGACCTTGATGCATGGGACTTTTTGGTACCACTTTTGGTCACTGTCTTTTTGAAATTGGAACGTACCTATTTTTACCATTGACATACAAAAGTATGGACTGGAAATACCTACGAAAAAAGGGTGCATACCTACAACTGGTATTGTCTCATAAAATGGCTGCCATTGCTAGTGTTGTGTCTATCAAGGAACATAGGTGTTACTATAACTAGTATCGATACTAAATACGAGTCTTACTAGTTATCACGTTTAGATCATACCTAATATTATGTATACAAAGTCCGTTGTAATTGTAACAGAAAAAGATGAGTAGGTTATCTTACTTTCCGTTATCTATAAAAATAAATAAAATTGAAGTGTCTGTTGGTACTGTCAAAATAACAGCTTTTTACTAAATGCTTATAAAAGTCTAAACAGTACTATTAACAAAATGGCTTTTTTTTTTATTTTTGTCTGTCTGTCTGTCTGTTTGTTCCGGCTAATCTGAAACGGCTGGCCCAATTTTGACGGGACTTTCACTGACAGATATGTTACAAGGAGTAACTTAGGCTACCTTTATTTTAGAAAAATAATTAGGGTTCCGCGCAAAAAAAATGCCATGCATAAATTATTTTTGCGTTTGGTAGCCAGGATGGTTATAGGCTGTTTAACATCACGTTACGACCCTTAGGAGCCGAGAAAAACGAACGCTAAGCGAAAACGAAATAATAGCGCGGGCGGGCGATGCAATGCGGCCGGTCGGGGGACGAATGAGTTTTATTAGTGTGGCTGTTATTTTAGTATACTGTGTATCTTACGACTTCTATGCGAAGTCGCAGGGCATAGCTAGTCTGAGAATAAAATCCATGTCATGAAAAAAAAAACTTGCTTGCAGAAAATGTGCTTTCGCAAAAGCCAATTATTTTTAAAAGAGCAAACGTGGAGTTTCTTACCGTTTCTTCTCCATAGGAAACAACCAATTGGAACCGTGCACCTAGCTTCTGACGTTTCATAAAAGTGTCCATGTAGGTTTATGTGAAATATTTTGATTTTGGTGCTGTGAAGTGTGAACCACAGGCCGGACCTAGCAAGGTCACTCGGACTGAATAAGACGCAGGATTATTTATGTTAACATCGCAGAATATACCGGTATCGTTTCAGCGGAGGAACTAGTTTCGGAAACTATTACGCCAAGTCGGCAACGGTACAACACTATTCCATTATGACATATTATTGTAAACAAACGAACGAATTAACAAATATAATAGAAAGGCCTGTTATACGGAAATGAACCCAAATATCAATACTTTAGCCATAAATTCATAATCACGTTACAATTGCATCATCGAATGTGTATTATTGTATGTATTAATGCATGAAAACCGGCTACTAACCTGTGCAAAGACAATTGAGGTTGATTTTCATTCTTTCTTGCACCACACTTCACAATACAACACACAGGCATGTTGAATTTCTGTTTTCCAACATTTACATGCAGTTTTAACAGGTAAAATCCTCGTAATTTTCTCGCAATCCTCAATAATACAAAAAATAAACAACCATTTGACAGCAAAACTACCACGAAACTCATCGCATAAGATGGCTGCTATGGCACTTACCTACAACTGTCACTACGTCACGATAAAATATTGCCATAATGAGCAACAACTAAAATATTGTTGTCTCTTTTATCAAATAAAATTATCTCATTAGAAAGAATGAGACATAATGATATTTCACATTCTGAATCATATTTCACTCATATTTGTATAAGCAAATGTATATATAGAATCAAAATCAAAATCAAAATCAAAAGTCATTTATTCAAACTAGGCTGAGAATCAGCACTTTTCGAACGTCAAAATTACATAAGACAGTCCCCCAAAACGCCCGCCCTTCGCCACTTCCTAGTGCTTTCGCTGGGAAGAAGAAATGGCGGAACAAACTCCCCAGCAGCACAGCTGTCTGTTCAGTTAGAAAATAATTTGATTTTATACAACACTATGTATGAAAAGTAATTAACGTTAACACAGGACATTAAATTACATTATTTGCCATAGGTTAGCTAGCCACGCCAATATACCAACAAATACAATAAACACTA
Organism: Hydraecia micacea; assembly: GCA_914767645.1. NCBI lineage: Eukaryota > Metazoa > Arthropoda > Insecta > Lepidoptera > Noctuidae > Hydraecia > Hydraecia micacea. The sequence continues at coordinate 8,580,321 of OU611798.1, forward strand.
TATGTACTCAAGCAAAAAAAAATAAAAATAAAAATACCTAATAATAATTAAAAATGTAAACAAGAAAAAAAAAAAACTTAGGTACTACCTAAATAATAGCCTCCAGGTATAAAGGGCGTGACAGCTTACATATTTATGCAATGCTGGGTTGTGTTTACATAGCTGTCACTTGAAGTCACAAATGATAAACTAGGACCATCTAAGCAAAATAAATAAAATAAATAAACAAGTTATTACTAATAACAACAATAAAACCATGGTCAGCAAGACGACCAGTCACCACAAGCAGCACCCGTTCACGAGCATAACGCAAAGATCAGCCATTACCCCCCTCGCCATATTTGAGGGAAGGAGGCAACCCGACCCCCGACGCTACCGCAAGCAGTGACATCTAAGGGAGCATGACGAACTTGCTGCCGGTTGCTCAAGCAAGAATAATATTATCAATCGTAGAGGTCGCTAGCTAACCACATATTGCAATCAACTCATTAAAAAACATTGAAATGAGTAGATTATGTCAATAATAAATTAAAATAAAATTAAACTGAATTGACTAAAACTGTCTAATAAAAAAAAAAGAAAAAACAATTATATGAACTCATGTAACCTGTCAGTAAGCTAATTCTGGAGAAAGAACATAAAAATTGTCTTGATTTGATCAGGGCGACCAACTATTCTTATCGTTTAAGTAGTCGTTGATGGAATAGTATGCTTTTGAACAAAGGTTGGATTTTACTTGAGATTTAAACGTATTAAAAGGCAAATCTAGCAAAGAAGAAGGTAGCTTGTTATAAAAGGTTATACCAAGCCCAACAAATGAGTTATGAACCTTATGAAGCCGGTGAAAGGGAGCACGTAGTTTGTCCTTATTTCTAGTGTTAACATTGTGAATATCACTGTTTTTAGTGTACAAGTGTATATTTTGCCTAATATATAAGATGTTGGCAAAGATGAACTGTGATGCAACCGTGAGAATACCAATATCTTTAAAAAAATCTCTTAGAGAAAATCTGGCACCTAGCTGGTAAATTGCTCGAACAGCTCGTTTTTGCAGGACAAATATATTTTGTATATCAGCGGCTTTACCCCACAGCAGAATACCGTAGGACATAACGCTGTGAAAATAACTAAAATAGACTAAACGAGCTGTATCAACGTCAGTGTATTGTCTTACTTTCCTGACGGCGTAGGCAGCCGAACTTAGCCTTCCTGCTAGGCTTGATATATGTGGTCCCCACTGAAGTTTGGCATCTACTGTTATTCCCAGAAAAACTGCCGAGCCCAGAGTTTCAAGCTCCTCTTTATCTAAGACGATGTTGGGTCCTAGATTTCTAACATTCGGTAAGGCGAACTTTACACATTTCGTTTTCTTGGCGTTGAGAACTAGGTTATTTGACGTAAACCAATCCGTAACTATTGATAGTGCACTGTTTACGTCGTCAAAATCTTGTCTATTCCTGTCTACTTTAAAAATAAGAGAGGTATCATCTGCAAACAGTACAACGTCACAGATGCTCTTTAAATGGAATGGTAAATCATTGATATATACTAAGAACAAGAATGGACCCAGTATTGAGCCTTGCGGTACACCTAGCTGAACTGGTAGCCCGGAAGATTTTACACCATTAACATCTACACATTGGAACCTATTATGTAAATAAGAATTTATTACGTTGAGAGCTTCGTTTTGGACACCGTAATGACGTAGTTTACGTAAAAGCGTGTCATGGTGCACGCAATCAAAGGCTTTGGAGAGATCACAGAAAACTCCAATAGCATTTTGCGAGTTCTCCCATGCATTAAATATGTGTTTCAGCAAAGCAACACCCGCATCTGTAGTTGAACGACCTTTTGTAAAGCCATATTGTTCATTATGAAGGAGGCTATTTAAATTAAAATGTCTTAGCAACTGCTTGAGTATTAATTTTTCAAATATTTTGCTAAATGCAGGTAAAATAGAAATAGGTCTGAAATTGCCAACGTCGTTTTTGTTACCTGATTTAAATAATGGTATGACTTTACTACTCTTCATGAGGTCAGGAAAAGTTCCTAAATCAACACATTTATTAAAAGTAACAGCTAGATAGGGGGCTACGATGTCTATTATATTACTTAAAAGTTTAACGGAGATGCCCCAGTAATCACCGGTGTTTTTAGACTTAAGTGTGTTAAAAACATTAACTACATCACGCGGGGTTACATGTTCGAAGCTAAATAAGCGACTACATTTAGGTACACTACTATACAAAAGGTTTTCAGCTTTAGACGGGGACGAATTTAAGGAGCGAGTCGTAGTTGTAGGTATGTTGGCAAAAAACTCATTAAATGCCTCAGCTACGTCAGCTGCTGTGCTAACTAATTTGTTGTCGACCATAATCTCAAGTTGTTTTTCTTGTTTAACCGATTTACCAGTTTCATTTTTAATAATTTTCCAAGTGGTTTTTACTTTATTATTAGAATTTTTAATTGTTTCACTTAAAAATTTTGATTTAGCAAAAGCACTAATCTTTTTGAATAATTTTGAATAATTTTTGACATACTCTAGGAAAGGAGTATCAAACCTGTATTTTTTCAAACCATATAACTCGTATAGTCTCGCTCTACTTTTATAAATACCTGGAGTAGCCCATTGGTTAAAGCCAACGGAGGATCCATTAATGTTAATGGTTTTGGTCTTGAAAGTAGATTGGTACTCTTTTTGCACAACATCAAAAAGGGCACCATAAATTTCATTCGGATTCTCGTGTTCTACTATAGATGGTGTGATTCTATGAGCTATATTATTTTTAAATATCTTGCAACGACTAGCTGTATAAGGCCTGCATTCAAGTGTATGCGGCTTTTTATTTAATGGCATGGGGAAGCTAGCTAATAAACCACAGTGGTCGGACGTTAAGTCAGTTAACACTAATTTATTTTTGGCATCACAATCACTAAATATATTATCAAGACAAGTTGACGAAGATGCTGTGATCCTAGTAGGTTCAAAAAACAAATTAATTAAATTATAAGACCTAAACAGATTGAGAAGTCTAATACTTAATGGAGTAACATCTAAAATATTAATATTAAAATCACCACATAAAATAATAATTTTGTTACTTGATTTCAACCTATTGAGAGAATCCTCCATTACCGATTCAAAACTAATAAAATCCCCAGAGGGGGGTCGATAAACGCAAATTATAACATATCGCTCAAGTTCAACACAGGACAACTCTATAGTGCGCTCGATTGAAAGATTAACTAAATCTAAACGTTGTTTACATTTCAACTTGTTTGAAACAAGAACTAAAGAGCCACCGCGAATAGCACTTTTTCTCACAAATGCACTCTGTACGGTAAAGTTATCATCATTGATAAACACAACTTCATGTTCTTTCAACCAGTGTTCAGTCAAACATAACACCTGAACATCATAGTTCTCCATAAACAAACTTAATTCTAGCTCTTTGCCGGACAGACCCTGCATATTTTGATGTACAACATTCAACATATGCGCCTGACCCGTTGTCGCACCTAATAGTTTAAACTACAAGGCGTATCAAAAGCAGTGTTAGTACCACTACTAACAGTAATCGATGGTACACTACAAGTACCAGAGTCACTGGGTATATTGTATGCTAAAAGATTAGCAATTTGTCTCCTACAACTAGGTGGCAAATACATAGTATAATTTGTCAGTTTGTAATCAGTAATGAATTGATTACAATCAAAATATAAAATAGCGTCACTGTGACGACAAGTCCTATTATAAATGAACATATTTAAATTATATATATGCCTATTTTGCTCTTGAGATAAATAATAGGAATAAGGCAAGGCACAAAAAATAAATTTACAATTATTGGTTTCATTAAGATGTAACATCAAATGGACACATTCAATTATGTCCTTTTTTCTTACATTTAAACTATCCCCATATAATAATATAACAGTTGAACTAGGGTTTATTTTTGTCAATCTGATATTACTAATTAATTGGCTAATACTGGCACCGGGTAAACAATGATTAATTACATATTGTTGTGAACACTGATTAAATATCCTACCAAAACCTTGACCAAATTTGTCAGAAAATACGTAAGTAGTGTTAATCAAAATACTATTACTATCATCATTAATACAGCTACCTACTGGTGGATCCACTGAGAGTGTGGGTGTAATAGGTTGAGGCTGCGGTCCCTGGGAGCAGGTACAGCTAAAAGAGAGGTTATTTGTCAGAGACTCATACCTCTCCGCATTATACTTGACCAGGTCCGCCAGCTCATTAGCCTCCTGCATGCGGTTACTCAGGTCTTGTTGAGAAGCCTCATATTTACTAAAGATTTCCTTTAGAGCATATTCCCTAACAAACAATTCATCCTGTAGGTGCTGAGTGTCTGTGTCATACATAGTATTACATAATTCTAATTCACTGTAACAGTTCTTTAATTCTTGTATTAAATTTAATTTCTTTTGCCTAAGTTTTGTATTTAATTTATTTACTTTTTGGCGTTTTAAAGATTTTTGAGTTTTTCTAATTAATCTATTAATTTTAATATATTTTTTTATCTTATTGTGACTATTAAACAATTTGCTTTTAATGATAGTATCATCAGTTAAATCTATTGTGACAACTGGCTCAACACATGTGGGTCCGGACCCGCTACCAACCAACTCATCATAAAGACTGCAGGTGATCGCAGACTCTTCACTGGCTTTGAGAGATTCCAAATGGGTTATTGTGTTGTGGGCCCTGCTTAATTCCCGTTCAAGTTCAGATATACGTCTCAAAGCCAGTTCGTGGGTGTCACTACATTCCTGGAAATTTGACACTAGTTGACGGAGGTGTTGATGCTGGTCAAGTATGTCCATATGCTGTACATGTAGTTCAGTCAACTGGTTCTTAAGCTCAGTGTTCTTGTCATTAATGTACTTTATTTCTACCTCGCTGTCATCCCTTTCCTGTAGTAGCTGTTTGTTCTGTTTTATAGTAGATTCCAATTCTTTCAATGTAGCCCTCAGTTTTTCATCCAAGGATGCTGCTCTACGGGTCAACATATTGACAGGCCAACCCTAGAGGCACCCTGGAACGAGAGAAGAGAAAGCCAAGTGAGTGAAAGGAATAAGAGAGGGATGTGGATAGTTAAGTACTAGGATGAAGTGAACAAAACAAAGGAATAAAAAGTTAGGATGAGTGTGTAATCTCAGGTATGGGATGAAAATTCTAGATGTCTTAAATGAGATAGGTAGTGATATTCGACAATAAAAAGAAAAAAACAACAAAAAAATTAGTTTGCAAAATGTTTGGGGGTAGGTACTACTATAGTCAAGTTATTGAAAATCTAGATTTTACATTAAATTCTTAAGGTGGTTCTAATTCAGTAATTAATCCTAATAGCGGTATGTCTAATAATAAAGTGCAATGATTTCTAAGGGGTCTCTAACGTATTTTATATGGTTTAATCCTAATAATGCACGAACATAAGGTTCAGCACAATAAAGACAATTATAGGATTGTTTACTGGGACGAGCAGCATAAACAATAAATGGGGAAAGGTGCAATACGAACTAACAAGATTTTACATGAATAAGCTTAAATTAAAAGAAATACTCCCCGGGTTAGTTGGTGATTTCAAATCCGTCCGTTGGATGACAGCTGGTACTAGATTATTGATTTTTCAACGAAATAACTCACAAACACAAATCCTTATTATTTATAACTAAATCTATATAAATTAAGCACGTTTTTTGATAATTATACACGAAATACATTAATTTTACAATTTAATTCTAACACGAAAATTTTTGACGGCCGGCTGCCAGTATTGCCATTTCAAAAAAAAAAACGCGAATAACGCGGCATCTCCATGTTTTTTCTACCTCAATGATTTTTACTTACAAATAATCATATTTTCAAAATAGATTATAACTGGTCAGTCTCTCATACATAAAAACTTTTTTTCGCAGTACTTTCTGAGTGGCCTGTTATATAGGGTAAAACGGGTGTTTTACCCTATATACCAGGCTATATAAAATATAAAAACACACTGAAAATATAAATTGTCTAATGACGTTATGAGTTGATAACAAAAGTTTTGAAGGAAAAGTTTATTTTAATATTTTTAGCGCATTTAACTAAAAGCTTGTTTTTAAAAAAGTTTTTTTACTTTTAATTTATTTTTATACAACAACTTGCCTATGGAATTCAAAACCATATGCAGTGTTAACTTATTTAAAAACAAATTGAGGACCTATTTATTGGGGAAAGGCTATTACAACATCAAATTAATTCCTAGATGACATATTATGACATTGTAATATGATTGATTTTATTACTTTGAAATTTATTATTTATGATCTATTGTACTTGAATTCTTAATTGACCGTTATTGTTTTCATTGACTTTTCTAAATGTATTTAATGAATTTTATTTTGATTGCAATTGTATAATGTTATTTTTTTAATTTTTCAACACAGTGTACAGACGCCACATATCAAGCTACCCGAAACTGTAAAATTTTCCCAATCAACTTTGAGCCTTATGCTTTAACGATAAAGTTGAAAATCTATTAAAGAAATTTGACAGATTTTAGCAGCTTGATGCGCTGGCGCCTGTACCTATATTGTTATGAAATAAATTACTTATGACTAAAATGGGGATTTTAATCAAAATTATTTTTACATTTTGCCAAAATTTTAGTAAAGTTTTTCGAGAAAATATGCCTACTCTGTAACAGCATTCCGACGAATTTAATAGTTTTGTTATTGCACGGAACACTAAAAACGAGTTTTAATTATATATTCAATACTTACTATAAAATAAAAGTGTATCACCTGTATACAGGCATTCTACATTCAAATTCGAAATGTTTCTAGTGGTGTTAATTTTAATATGGTGCGCGGTGTTTGCATTATGGTGGTACATGAAACCGCGTCGTCCCTCGCCTCCAGAGTACCCTGGTGCATTGCCGATCATAGGACACGGACATCTGTTTTTGGTAGATGCTTTACGTAAGTTCATTATAATATTATTATCACCGTTCGCACTTTACTACGGCATAAAAATGAGTGATGTGTTTCGCAGAAACAAATTTTAGCCGGCACCCACGGGTGGGACGGCACGACAAATGATAGAATAATGAATCTTGTAAAATATTATATTACTAGCTGCTGCCCGCGACGTCGTCTGCGTGAAGGCTCTACAGCACCAACAATACCTAAGATGCCAGTGTCGCTATAGCATTATAAGTAAACAACTTTTAAAATAGCATTAAAATATAAGTTTTTTTTTGCAAGCGAAGCAATTGAAGAGAGTTATATCATCATCAATGAACATAACTTTTTTGTAATACTTAACACCGCATTTTTTTTTTAATTGTCTTCCTCAACTCTGCTCAAGATTTTGAGGGTTTTGTTGGACCTTGAATTTGTCAAAATGAACTATACGATACAACTTTTATGAAGAAAATGTACATTACCATCTATGAATTTTAAGAATAACTAACTACTAACCTCGCCAACATGATCAAATTTAAATTATTAATTTCCAAAAAGTGTTAACATGTAACTTGATTTGATTTTTATGCAATCTCATAGATGGCGCTGCTTCAAATTTTTCTTTATACTACTAACATTCATTAAACTACGTTTCTCTGCCCAAGTTACTTAAATGGCGTAGTTTTTATAGTGTAAAGCTAGATAATAGCATGGCTTACTTAAAAACAACATTTATATATGCATCGTTAGATTACATGCTGTCACAGAATGCGTAAGAAAAATAAAGATTCACAGCTCCTCCCCCGTAGGTAATAGCGTGATAATATGTAGCCTATATGTTGACCCGACCTCTTAGTAATATTCATGCAAAATTTGAAGTAAATCCATGCAGTACTTTTTGAGATTAGCCCGGACATACATACAGACAAACAGATAAACAGACAGACAAAAATTCTAAAAACTATATTTTTGGCTTCGATATCGATTGTAGATCAAGCCCCAAGTATTCTTTAAAAAAAATATTCAATGTACAGTTTTGACTTTTCTACGATTTTATTATATGTATATATATAGATAAACCTTTTGCCCATAGCTTCGCCCGCGTGGACGTCGAAAATTATCCGACGGGAACGTACTACAAACATTAATGTTGCTGAACGGATGTAGATGTGTAAATGGGAAACCCATTAGTTTTGTACTTCAAACCATTAAAATTTGTATTTAGCCTTTTGGTTGGTAATTATTAATTACATTTATCTGCGTTTTTTTTAAATCATCCTAGAAAAGGGGATGAAAAATTTGTATAGGAAACCCGTAATTTTTAAAGCTAACCCATAAAAATAGTATTAAAAGCCTTTTGGCGTTTTTGTAAAATCATAGGTACCTTATAATTGTGAGAACTATAACTTTACTAAGGGATCTAATCCATACTATAATATTATACATTCGAAAGTAGCTCTGTCTGTCTGTCTGTATGTTACGTTTTGACGCCTAAACCACTGAACGGATTTCGATAAAATTTGGCAGAGAGATAGATTGCATCCCGGGGAAGGACATAGGCTACTTTTTGTCTCAAAAATATCCCTAAAGGGGGGGGGGGGGGGACATAGGGGATGAAATTTTGTATGGGACACCTGTTATTTCTTAAGTTAGGGATATGAAAATTCAAATTTATGCTTTTGGTAACAAATAATGAATTACGTATTTCATCGTTTTTTCTAAAATGATCCTCAAAAGGGTAAAATAGGGGATGGTTTTAAAATTCACATGTAATATTGATTGATTTTATGTAACTATTTTCAAGAGATTTAAGGGATTGAAAATATAGTCATAGTCCATATCAGGAGGTGACATTTAGTCCTTACGCGTATTTCATTAAAATCGGTCCACTCGGTCAAAAGTTATCACTACTTGCAACGACGGCTTGGAACGGAGAGCTTAGGTTTACCAGTGTGCTCGATAGATGGCGCAAATGACGCGATTTTCTGAATCGCGATGTTAAGACTTTCCGCAGGATAGTGACCCTCATTCATGTAATGTATTAGAGTCGTGTTAGGTTGGTCGTTCGTTTAAAAATAGTCGTAGTTCGTTTGTTTAAAAAAAATCGTTGTTCGTTCGTAGATAGTTGAAAATAATAATATTGAATTTTATTGGTTCTTCTCTATCTGTTCGCTTCGTTGTGTACATTTCTCAGAAAAAAAAAAATTGGTCGAAGTTCTGTTCTGGTTCGATCGGATTTTTTTTAGTACGAGGCACTACGAGGGTCAGGAGGTCTCGCTTCTCGGTCTAGTGTTTTCTAAATCGCTACTCTATCGAGTATTTAATCTAACTTCCGTTGATCGCAGTTGACGAGAGTGTCAATTGCCTTCACGATCTCAAAAGTTGTTAGTTATCTTGGCACACGGTTACAAATTACTTCTCTGGGCCGGAATATTGTAAAAGCAATAATTATATCAGAAATAGCAAAAGGAGATAATGTTTTGATTCCCCGTATTCCAATAATTCCGACAGATTTACCATTCCAATTTAAAAGAGTGCAGTACCCTCTGAAAGCAGCATTTGCGATGATAATAAACAAGCCTCAAAGACAAACACTAAAAGTAGCACATGTACATTTAGCATAGCTCATAGAATAAGCAAGCTGAAGTGGCAATGGGCCGGCCATATTAGCCGTAGAACCGATGACCTTTGGGGTAGACGTGTTCTTGAGTGGAAACCGCGAGTCGGTAAACGTAAGGTTGAACGCCGTCAGACTAGGTGGAGCGACAATCTTCGCAGGATAGCTGGTAGCAGCTGGATGAGAGTTGCCGAAAATCGAGTTGAATGGCGTGCAATAGGAGAGGTCAATGTCCAGCAGTGGACTGCTATAGGCTTATGATGATGATGTACATTTAGAATAAACCTGTTTTTCCCATTGACAATTGTATGTGGCGTGCTCACGAGTAGGTATCCAGCCCACAAAAACTTCATGGTCTAGCAAAGGATGGCAAAACCAAAAATGTTGTTTACAAAAATGTTTAAACATAAAATATTCCAGTTTTATTAAAATTACTTTGCATATTGTTATGGGTTATAGGATACTTTTTATCCCGATAGTACGATTTCCGACCTCTACGCGGGCGAAGCCGCGGGCAAAAGCTAGTTTAAAAATATTGTATATCCTCTCAAACGGCACGGCGGAGTTTCCGTGCTCGCGGTTACAGTTAAAACTCTGAGTTAAAACACAGTTTTTATGTAACGCCTGAGTTAATTATCTAAAATCGTAATAAAAAGATTTTCGGGATACTTTTAAAAAATACAGTTTACAAAGTGGTTCTAACCGGCTAAGAGTTTAGAGTGTGACACCTACTAATTTTTTTACTGTTTATTTTGGAATTCCAGAACTGTGGCAGACGGAAAAAATTATATGTCACTTCTCTTTAGAGAATGGTGGAGTTATTGCAATACGGCTGGGCCCGCAACCATTCTATGGTAAGTTATGAGCACTTTATTTTGACTATTAAATACAATGGTACTAAAACCATGTATTTAATAATAATGAATATTATCGAATCCTGAGGTAAAGGCACCTTATTACGTGGGTAATAAAAATAGAATGTAATTCATTTCGAAAAGTTAAAAATATCATTTTCGTATATTCATGAAGAATGTTGTCTTCAACAATATTACTAAAATATAAGTAAAAGTTTTCAAATTTTTTTTCGCAGGTCTGCTGGAAGAAATTTCTTAAGAAATAAGCAGTACCTTTGTATTCAATACTAATATGTCGTATTTACCTATCCTTTTTCTGTGTGTAGATACATATAAGTATAATAAAAATAAATAAATAAAAGTAGATGTTACCAAACTTGCTGAAAAATAGCTCAAACTTTAAGAAGCAAGTCCAATAAATACGAATTTGCTATTTGGGAGTCGTTTGAGCTTTTTTGAAAAAATATTTTGGACTCGTTAATTAATTTTAATTCATGTTGCAGTGCTAACAGACATAGAGGACTGTCAAACAATAGCCAACACTTGCCTGGATAAACCATATTGTTACAAGTTTGGAAAAGATCTGTATGGTAGGGGACTGGTCACAGCACAAGGTAATGTATGTTACTCGTACATCTAGTGGAGTTGATGATTCTAGAGAAAATCCAACCAAACTAAAACATAACAGGCAGTTCATGTGAATGCACGTACGTCAGTTATAGCAATTAGCTGACCCACCTTTGCATAAATGGTTGAGATTTTTTAGAAGACGAATCGATAAAATTTTATAAGTCTTTTATATTTTATTTACTTTATTATTTATAAATAAAATACAGAAGAATTATAAAATTCTATCGATACGTTTTCTAAAAAATCTCAACCATTTATGCAAAGGTGGGTCAGCTAATTGCTATAACTGACTGTACTTAACACCTCTACCTATAACTTCGAAGGGTACGTGCGCAGTGTACCTAATGATCTAGGCATTTTTTATCTTTTTCACAATCCAACCATAGTTTTTTTTTTCATACTGATTTCAGCTATGAAAATACTGCATGACTTTTTGTATATAAAATACCAGTCTAGCAGACGCGTATTTAGTATTACCCCATTAACGTTGTTATTATGTTTAATTTTGTTGGGTACTAACTTCTGCCTGCGATTTCGTTCGCGTGTAAGTTTTAAGACACCACAATATACTAAAATAACAGCCATATCTTTATAAAACATTCCTATACAGGGGGAATTTTCCAAGTGGGCGTGGATGGCCAAATCCGAAACTATGAGGAATAGCGAAAAGTACTCAAAGGAGTCACGGGCTCGATTTTGATGAAAACTAAAACTGCATCTATGGATTTTTGAAAAATCAATATTTCTAGTCAGGAATCGAACCCGTTGATTTTGAAAAAATAAACACACACTGTATTATTACACCATTCGATAGTGTCGCTAATAAGGATCGAATTCTGGGAAGTAATGGCATACGGGAAACTAAAGAAAAGAGCTCATTTTTAACAATTTATTTTTTTATTTTTTCTTATGTTACCTAGGTACCTATTAAACCTTAACTGATTAATTGTTCAAAATTATGACAATTTTTTTCAATACATAGTTGGATTCGACGTCTCAAGGAATGTACTGCATTCAAAATTTGAATTTAGAACATAATTTTGTGAAGGTGACTGCGCTACGAGTGTGTATTAGTAAAAATATTGAGCATAATTTCGAACAAGGTGCAGGTAATGTAGGTTTCATACCTACAAGATATTTCTATTAGCTTTGCTTTCTGTATATATTCGTATCGTATAAACGAGTTTCTATCTTAGGATCCAAAGTATTTTTAGTGTCAATAAATACATAAATTAGTTAGTATAAATTAATTAGTAATTAGTTGCTTGGGGGAGGCCTATGTCCAGCAGTGGACGTCTTTCGGCTGAAATGATGATGATCATAGAAGATATAGATGTTTCTCTTTTTAGAAACAACATGGAAGCCACACCGTAAGCTACTAAATCCAGCATTCAACCAGCAAATACTGAACACGTATGTGCAAGACTATAGCGAACAAGCGAGACGTCTTGTTTCTGAACTAGCTTCTGAAGCAGGAAAAGATCCGTTTGATGTGATACCATACTTGTTAAATACTGTACTTAGAACTGTGTATAGTAAGTATTTTTGAATATATATTTTTTGATTATGGAATTGCACAAACCTGATGCAATACCAGAGGCATCACAGAGTTCACATATGCGTTGCGGCCCCCGGCCCGACGTGGCTAATTGGCTGTTCCGAATGTCAGTATTGCTCAGAATGATTAAATAAACGAATAGTAACGCTAATAAATGTGTTGTATTCACAGAAACAACGATCGGAGTTAAATCCTACGAAAATGAACAGGAGGTGACTCTTAAAAACTATGCTAATGGAACAGACAATTTTTTCGCCTTGCTCGAGAAAAGATTTACAACAGTTTGGTTGCATTTGCCATTTATATTCAATATGAGTTCTATGAAGAAGAAACAAGATGAAATTATAAAAACTTTGAAAAACATAACGCAGACGGTGATTATTTCAAAATAATTAATTACTTATTTTTAAAATTACTTTAATTAACTAAGCTGTTCACAAGTGCATTGCAGGAGATTTTTAACAAGTTGCCTGATTAGTGGAAGTCACGAGGCATACATGTTAGCGGCCACCAGCTAACAAACCTCCGCTTTGCAGATGACATAGTGTTATTCTTCACATCACCTTCAGTGCTTGAGGAAATGCTCCAAGATCTGAGCACGGCAAGTCTTGAGGTTTGACTTTCAATGAAGAGATCCAAGACACAGGTCATGGCCAACAGCACGTAATGTAGGGTCGAGGTAGACCAAGGCGAAGGTGGTGTGAAAATCTAATAACATTTGCAGGGCCAACATGGCCAGAGATCGCACAAGACAGGGAGGTTTGGAAGAAAAAAGAGGAGACCTTTAACCAGCAGTGCGACACAAAATAGGCTAACAAAAAAAAATGTGACTTACAATAACGTAAATAAAAACAAATAACAGTTTCTTGTGAACCACTCAATCATGTTTGTATTGATAACTGTAAAAATAATGTCGCACCTATTCATTATCTCTAAACGTGTACCCTTTCTTCAGATTATCACAAAACGTAAATCAGAACTGAAACAAAACATTTCTTCAGACTCTATAAAGGAGGCCACACCAGGTAAAGAAATATGTAGTTCTACGTAACTGCTCTGTTATTAAATATTTATTACTAAACTAACAGTTATTTATGCGACAACTTGCCACGACGTTGGTTTAAAGACGTCGCAAGCATGATTGCTAATCATGATTCGTGGTGACAGATCTAAGACCCGAGTTCGGGCAAAGTATTAGTTATACTGGTGTATAACAATATGAAAGCAAAATAAATCATTTTAGGTTACAAGTCGGTCTTAAATCAATTACTGGAAGTAGGTGCAAAACAAGATACCTTCACGGATGAAGAGATTAGGGAACACTTGGACACTATAATAGGAGCCGCTTATGATTCTTCAACTATGGCCATGACGTTCTGTTTGGTTTTAATTGGGTCTTATCCAGATGTCCAGGCAAAAATTATCAAAGAGTAAGTATGCTTCTATAAGCTTTGCTACCTTATTCGTTTTGAAGTTATCATCGTGTTTGCCAAAAGCACTGGTTAAGAGCGTGTACCACAATTTTATACAAAAATTAAAATTATTTGGTATATGTATCGTGTATTATACATCCAAATGCATTTAGTAAAAAGTGGTTATTTTAATATTACAAACAGACACTCCAATTTTATCTATTTGTAAAGAGTGTAGATTGTATAGAAGATTAAAGTAATCTAATATAAAACTTTATTTTACTTAAATTATTTTACAGACTGCAAGAAGTTCTCGATGATCCCGACAGAGATTTAACCAGACACGATCTACCAAAGCTGGTATACTTGGAAGCGGTGTTGAAAGAGACCTTGAGATTGTACCCTCCAGTTCCAAGAATTGGAAAATGCGGTCAATCAGCAGTGAAGCTAAGTATGTCTAGCCCACATAATGAGGGCGACTAATGAACATACGCAGTGTACCGTGTGATGTTCTATTTATCAAATTCACTTTTCAAAGTTTGTAATTGGAAAACCAGAAAGGAACAATCAAAAACGTTATATTATTTTTATTGCTTATGGAAAGTCTCATGAAAATCCTCCAAAATCAAAATCAAAAGTCATTTATTCAAACTAGGCATCAGCACTTTTCTAGCGTCAAAATTACAAAAGACAGTACCCCAAAACGCCCGCCCTTCACCACTTCATAGTGCTTGCGCTGGGGAAAAGTGGCGCAACGAACTCCCCAGCAGCACAGCTGTATGTTCAGTTAGAAAATATTTGATTGTATACAATACTATAACGCGAAATAATTAACATTACAAGACACTGATCATTAAATTAAATTATTTGCCATAATATGTCAGCTAGCCACGTCAATATACCAACAAATACAATAAAAACTATTCGTACTCAAGCTAAAATATAATAAATCAAAATTAAAAATGTAAACAAACATTTACTACCTAAATAAAAACCTCCAGGCATAAAGGCTCCGCTCTAGGGTAGGTGAAGGGGTCTGACAGACTCCTACTGACTAAATTTACACGGTGTTCTTTAAATACTTTTGGCTAAGATGCTGGAGTACTTGCACTGTTCGTCACGCTCCTCGGTCAGGGCAGGCCCAACATCTTTTCACATTGATGCGATACGTGCTGACACTAACGACACTTATCCAAGTATTGTAGATGCCCATATTTTTTTTACAAATCGTAATTTCAAGATATTTATGACAATAATAAAATAGCAATTTCCATTTCAGGGGACTACACACTGCCAGCTGGTAGTCAGTTCATAATTTCGCTGTATGGTATGAACCGTCACCCCAAGTGGGGTTCAGACGCGAATGAGTTCAAGCCGGAGCGATGGCTTGATCCTGCCACCTTGCCTGACAACCCTAACGCATTTGCCACCTTCAGTATCG
The DNA here is from genome assembly GCA_914767645.1 of Hydraecia micacea. Lineage (NCBI taxonomy): Eukaryota > Metazoa > Arthropoda > Insecta > Lepidoptera > Noctuidae > Hydraecia > Hydraecia micacea. Next base: position 8,595,814 of record OU611798.1, read on the forward strand.
GCAAGCGAAACTGTCTCGGTATTTATTTACATTTAATAATTTGTAGATACAAAAGTAACTCTGCCTCTATCTGTCTGTTTGGTTCACTAAAACCGCTAAAACGTTCGTAATGAGACAAAGAGGTAGCCTGGAGAAGGACATAGGCTACTTGTACTGCTGAATGATTAAATGGAAAAAAATAATAGTAATTATTTACAAACTACACGCAGAGGAATAGGGAATAAAGACCAATTCTTTTTTTTTTAAATAAACCGTCTTTCTTCGTCTTTTAGATTATGATTTATTTTAGACAAAGAAATTAATTTTTTAAAAACTTTTTAACAAAAAAATTAAACCTCCGAAAAAACTGAATAGCAAAAAATAATAAACCTTTTTTATTTAACCTTAATGAATAGTTCTTAAACTAATGTAAGTATACCTAAGTAATTTTGAGAGTGAGTGGTCGCGCGGAGAGCGCATTTTTTGTTTGGAATGTTACTGTTTATCGCTGGAGACTTCACATTGCATTGTAATTTGATTTGGTTATTTCTTTAAACTTAAGATAATTTAGTGATCTTTGTTCATTGGTTGTTTGGCGCCGACTCAAAATTACTTAAGTATACTTACATTAGTTTAAGAACTATTTATTAAGGTTAAATAAAAAAGGTTTATTTGCTTTTCAGTTTTTTTGGAGGTTTAATTTTTTTGTTAAAAAGTTTTTATTTCATAATTTTTTGAGGCTATAATTTACTAATTACTACATGCTTAATGTTTGATTACTTTTAAAATACACACATCAAAAGTGTCTAGGGATCAACATATATTTTTGCAATAACTTTTCTCCTGATTGATATTAATTAAAATTTTCTTTAAGGATTCATCAAATAAAGTGTTTTCGTTTGTCACAGTAACGATAAACCAAGTCACCTTTGCATTAATAAAGAAATTTGCCATTTTCCTAATAAAGGGATTTTTGACATTTGAACCACTAACACAAAAGTTCGAAAAAAAGACTGAAATAACAGTTTTCTTTAAAATTTTATTGGGTAACTTAAACAATTAATAATCCGTGTTTCTACCGCGAACACTAACAACACAAGAACATCGGTTTGGCATACTCAAAATGAGTTCATCCAAATCACGCTGTGGAATGGCAGCCCATGTTCGTTGCAACAACAAAAAAAGGTCTTCTTGCGACTGGATACCCTCCATATTCGGCAGAGCTCTTCTCTGTAGCATATCCCATGCATGCTCAATCGGGTTCAAGTCTGGCGACTGAGCAGGCCAGGGCAGGACATTGATGTTAGCTGCGGCGAGAGTCTGTCTTACAACTCTTGCGGTGTGCGGTCGTGCATTATCATGCATTAACTGAAATAAGGGACCGATTTGCACTTGTAGAGGAACGATGACGTCTGATACAATCGTCTCAGCATAAATTTGAGCGTTGAGGTTGCCTCTGATCCAAATCAACTCAGTTCTTCCGCCGATCCAAATACCCGCCCATACCATGATGGTTCCACCACTATAAGGATGGACTTCCTGGCAGGATTTTAATCGCTGTTGGCGTCCAGGGGTTCTCCAGTGTCGTATACGTCTTGTATCCGGTCTCATACCAAAACGAGACTCATCAGAAAAGCACACGAAACGCCATTGTTCTTCTGCCCAATTTCTGTGTTCAAGAGCCCATTGATATCGAATCCTACGCTTGTGCATTGCTATAGGTGGTACCCGTAGCGGTCTTCGGGAATGAAGGTTCACTTCATGCAAGCGGTTTCTGACTGTTTGGTCGCTAATTAAGTTCCCTGAAGAGTGATGAAGCCTCACGGCTAACATCATGGCGGTTATTGTTGGAGCTCTTCGAGTTAAGATTTGAATGTATCGGTCTTGTCTCCGTGTGGTGCAGCGATACCGTCCTCCATGGCGCTCAGCCACGGTACCAGTGCTTCGGTAACGTGTCCAAAGTCGACTGATAACACTCTGACTTGTATTCAGAGCTAAAGCCACAGTACGTTGCCGGGAACCAGCTTCTATCATTCCCACGGCTCTGAGCATTTCTTCCCTGCTTAAATGACGTCGCCGCTCCATAATAACGTTGGTTTTAATCAGTAGTAGGGAAACAGTAGCACTAATAATGTCTTCAATGCGTTGTATGTTTTTATAGGGAAAATATTGACAGCTGATTTTCATCTTTTACTCGAATTTGATTCACAGTTCCTGATTCAAATTATGAAATGCACCAAAAAGGATCCATATAAATTTATAAAATCATAAATTTATTACAAAGCCACATCTCAATCTCAAGAAATCCGCATAAAAATGCTTGATCCCTAGACACTTTTGATGTGTGTAGCTACCTACCTTACTTTAGCTATTAACTGTTATATAATCCTACTTTAACTATTATTTGTTGTATAATAAAGTACTTAACAAAAAACAGGCTTTATATACCAACATGGGTAGGCCTTTTTATTTAACACAACTCAGCATTAAAATCTGCGTATCCCTATTTTCCCACTCTTAGGGTAGGATTTTTTTTCCAAATTTATATGGGACCAACTTCGAGGTATGCCCTATCCAATAAAAAAAGAATTATCAAAATCGAACTACGCTGTAAAAAGTTATGCGTCGTCATACATTACAATCAGTGAGTGAAAAATCAATCATCCCCTGTTTTCCTACCCTTAGGGTTGGAATCTTTTTTCCAAATTTATATGGGACCCCCCTCGGGGTATACCCTTTCCAATAAAAAAAGAATTATCAAAATCGGACTGCTCTGTAAGAAGTTATGCGTGATCATACATAATAAAAAATATAAAAAATATACGCGTCGAATTGATAACCTCCTCCGTTTTTTCGTCGGTTAAAAAGTGCAATAAAACTGAGAAATTCAAATATTTGAAGAACGATGCCATTAGTCAGAGCTAATGTGATTTAAAATGACAACAATAAATGTGTTTTATAGAAGTGTTTGCGATTTAGTCCATTGTCTTAAAAACACCAACCATCTTAAAAATGCCCTCCATTTTGGCGCGCTTGGTGTAACGTTATAATCTATGTATGACATTTCAAACATAAACTATGACGTCACACGAAGCGCTCCAAAATGGAAGGCGTTTAAGGTGCCCATGTCTGTTGGATATTTTTAACTTTTAACATTGGAAATGGCATTTCGTTCGCTCCAGTATAGGCTCCGATTTCACGAAAAAGTGCGATCCTCTTATATCTCGGAGAGTTGTAAAGGTATGATATTAAAAAAAAAAAACTCAAAAGATGCGTATTCACAAGAGCTATAAGGTGCAAAAATAATTATTCAAGAAAATCAATAACGAAAAAAGTAATGGCCGAAATAGTGAAAAAAAAATATTTTTTTTCCCGAATTTTTGATTTTGGTGCTCGATATTTTGGAAACGTAGAATGATATCAAAATTTTGAGAAAAACTCCTTTGGACAATTTAGTTAGCTACAATTTGAGCCTAAAACAAAGACGATCGGGTTAAGGGTTTGCCCTGTAGCCTAACCTTTTTGAAAAAAGTCAGAACGACATCATCATTCAACGTTGTAGTTTTATTTTGTAACCTTTTCCTTATCCCGACTTTCTCGTCGCTCAGCGACAATATTTTTTCGAATTCCATACATTTATATCCAATGTGCTCGATAGTCGTGTGAGGCACGAAATCTGTGATTTTTTTTTAAGTACTTTCCAATGCTTTTTTAGACTTGAATATGTTTTACTTTTATGGCGATGTAAATTATCGAATAAAAATATGAATAAAATAAAATACATGCATATTTTTTCCTATTGCGGGCACCAGCTAGTAAATAGATAGTTGCAGATAGTTTTCTACAGCTTGCCAATAATCTCTTTCTTCAAGAATATGAGTTTTTCAACCGACTTCAAAAAAGGAGGTTCTGTATTCAACCCGTATGTATGGATGTATATTTGTATGTCCGCGATTTTCTCAAAAACTAATCAATCAATTTTGATAGTTCTTTCACTAATGTGACCTATATACTTTCAGGAAGGATTTAGTATATAATACATAATGTAATTATTCTTATGTACGATGTTACGAGTATATGCATAAATGTACTGCATCTCCGGCATTTCTATGCGAATTTTGATGATTCTTCTAGTCGGTGTCTTCAATTCTTCAATGCACTAGTGTTATTTGAATTTGTGTGGAGTAGGTACAACTAAAAAGTGAAAAATAAAAACTTTTTTACAAAAAAATAACCGACTTCAATGCGGAACCAACGACACCGACTTCCGAAATTAAAGTTATTTATCACTTTGTAGTTTTTTTTTTGAAGTCGGGTGTTGTTTTTGTTTATAAATTCTCTAACGTAATTACGTTATATAATTTCAGGTAAACAAAACGCCATGATGAGTATGAAGACGACTTTGGCGTATGTTTTGCGGCGGTACCGCGTCACCGGCGACATCAGAAACGTACAATGTAAATGTGATTTAATTTTCAAGCCAGTGATTGGACACTACATTAGTTTAGAATTAAGAACATAGATAATGTACGGTAGCGGTCATAAGTGGAGTAGCACCGTAAGGATTGTTTTGCTGTGAACACGCGGTACAGGCCATATATACATATATTATGTGTGTATAAGTGATGTATTAACACAGAACGCACACCTCAGAATTTATACACTCGTGTCAAGCGAAACAAAACATATCGATTTTTCACACACGCAGCGTACGTAATTACGTATGACTTTGGTCGGTTATAGTGTTATAATAAGTTCAGATAGCCCATAGCGTAACGTATTCGATAAAGAAACACATAGGTTTGGGTTCCAAACTCGAAATGAGACTTTTTTTTTCATTTTAACAATTATCTTCATCTGTTCTTTTATTATTCGATAAGATCATAAACGAGAATAATAATGTAATAATTGTTTTTATTGTTATATAGTTAGTGTAATATGGGGTTAAGAATAAAAATGTTTTATACGTGATTACAAAATGTTTATTCGTTATAATTTTATAAAGTATAAATAAACTTCTAGTTTAGGACTTATTGTGGTTATAGCTTAAGTATTCATTTTCATTACGAAAAGAACAAAATAAATCTTATAACGAATATGCTACAATATAATTTTATTATTACTAGGTATAATCAATCTATAATTTAATACTTAGTATAACCCCCATTATTAGCAATGCAATCTTGTAAACGCTGGCGCATGGGCCCTACAATATTGCTACATAGGTATCTCTATTCCTGTTAAAATTTCCCAGAATTCCTTGCAATGCAACTTCAACTGCTCATCAGACCTCTAATTCCTTGCTTTCCATCGTTGTATTGCAAAATGTAAACATTCTTGTTTATGATTTTCAATCAACTATGGTTTTTGAGCTGGTTTTCGTTTGCACGGCGAACGGTTCGTAAAGACGTGTCGAATAATTCGGTAAAATACCTCGTTGTCGTATCACTTGTTTCATATTCACTGACCAGCTGGGGCCTTCCACTTAGCTTTCGACTGACATGGCTACCCTTTCCTTATTTAGTGACCAAAATTAAATTCCTTGATCTGGAAAGAGCTCAGCGATCACTTGTAAAGGTGATGTACTTCAAGCCATTTAGGTACCCTACAACTGACCTTTATAGAGTTAGCAACTTGCTCTCAGTTAGAAAACTGTATATTCTTTACGTGTCCTTAACCCTGCATAAGTGTCTTCCTTTTGACTCAGCATTTCAAAGCAGAAGGCGCAGAGATATAATGGCCTACTCCCCAGGGATTCGAACTGCCTTTGCTAGACGTCAGTATGTTACACAATCCACCTACATCTATAATAAACTGAACCGTAAATTAGATATATATCCCCTGTTATTATACGATTGTAAAAAAACAATAATTATATGGTTGAAATCCCTAACGTATGACGAAACAGAAAATATTCTGACCAGAATTAGCTGAAATGGGTACACTCACACACGTACACACACCCTCCCTCAACACTCACACACTTACATACATCCACAAACACACACTCAGAGCTGCTAAATGAATGTTTTATTTTATTTTTACTTTTCTTCTATAAAAAAACCTTTTACGCCTCATCATTGTTAAGTTACCACTTATGGGAAGAGCGAGACAGCTCCGACACAAGTACTTTTGTAACTTACTGGGGCTGCCTCAATTTATGTATGACACAATGTATAAGTTGAAATAAATATTTTTGTATTTTTTTTTGTATCCGACTCACAGTAGGTAATTTCTCTAAAACAAAAAAGGAGTACTGTTAGGCTACTAGCAAAATACGAATAAGTATTACCTACGATTTAGAAACAAAAGTATAATAAAAATAGAAACGTTACATAATATAATATAATGTTATATTCATCATTTAAAATCTAGGACTTCGAATTATAGGACATAGAATTATATTTTTTCTTCTACTTAGACCTTATAATACGTTTTAAAAAATAACTACAACGATCAGCAGTTCTATTTTGATAAAATAAATGTTTGAAAAAATAATTAAATCATATTCATAATACTCACATTCAGTTCGGTTTCATAAGATATTTGTGTTTTACGCAGCGCAATCATATTCGCTTTCATTTCAATATTTTGCATTTTAAAAAAAAGGAGCTCCAACACGGCTAATAGATAGAACACACGTCGCTAACCCACAATAAACAACCAACCAAAAACGTTCTATTTAAGGACGCGTTTACGAATCTGACAAAAGTAAGCAGTTTTTCGGTGCATTTTACGGCAAAATGATACGAAACCAAATGTAACTAATAATTACCACAAATAGATTACTCCTTCATCTTCAAATGGTAGCAAATTTTTATTCGAAAAGTTTGGTTTATAATATTGTAAAAAATAATTTCCGTTGCCTCTTCACACAAAATTTACGATATCGTGCTGACTTTAGGAACATTTTTCTTCTATTTAATAACATAAATTTATTTATTTAAAAATGTTTTATGTAAGCAGACATGTTAAACTCAAAAAGGTAGCAAAAAGAACTATCAAAATGTTACAAATAGACTCAGCAAAAAAATAAAAAACGAATCAAATTTTTCACATATTTAGCTGTAACATGTGAATCCTAATTCATTGAGTTAAGGGTTATTTTACTGGTCACTGTCTTGATTTATTGCACAAAAATTTGTAATGAAATATTAGTCTGCGCTCGGCCGCCGTCGTGAGTGGACTCTGTGTCGGTTGTAAGCAGCAGCTTGTGCTAGAAAAGATCGCTGTACGGATAGAAAATATTTGACATACCAAACTTGATACTTACTTCACGCATTCTGTATGACTACCCAACGAAAGATTTTATTCAGTCTTATATTTTTCTAGAAGTACTCGTAAGTATGGATTATTCATATTTCGTTTCGGACTTGATGGAGTCACCTGAAGGTGTACTTTGAAGACAGCTACAGGCTACTGGAACTAATAGACGAGCTGAGCTAGATGTACCGAGTTTGGGCTCGTTTTGTTAGTTATGTTGAGACCTTACCTCCGGACTTGATAAAATGACCTGCAGGTGTACTTCGAAGACTGCTACTGGAACTAATAGACGAGCTGAGCTAGGTGTGCCAAATTTGAACTCGTTTTGTTAGTTATGTTGAGACCTTACCTCCGGACTTGATAAAGTGACCTGCAGGTGTACTTCGAACACTGCTACTGGAACTAATAGACGAACTGAGCTAGGTGTGCCGAGTTTGGGCTCGTTTTGTTAGTTATGTTGAGACCTTACCTCCGGACTTGATAAAATGACCTGCAGGTGTACTTCGAAGACTGCTACTGGAACTAATAAACGAGCTGAGCTAGGTGTGCCAAATTTTAGCTCGTTTTGTTAATTATGTTGAGACCTTACCTCCGGACTTGATAAAGTGACCTGCAGGTGTTCTTTGAAGACTGCTACTGGAACTAATAGACGAGCTGAGCTAGATGTACCGAGTTTGGGCTCGTTTTGTTAGTTATGTTGAGACCTTACCTCCGGACTTGATAAAATGACCTGCAGGTGTACTTCGAAGACTGCTACTGGAACTAATAGACGAGCTGAGCTAGGTGTGCCAAATTTGAACTCGTTTTGTTAGTTATGTTGAGACCTTACCTCCGGACTTGATAAAGTGACCTGCAGGTGTACTTCGAACACTGCTACTGGAACTAATAGACGAACTGAGCTAGGTGTGCCGAGTTTGGGCTCGTTTTGTTAGTTATGTTGAGACCTTACCTCCGGACTTGATAAAATGACCTGCAGGTATACTTCGAAGACTGCTACTGGAACTAATAAACGAGCTGAGCTAGGTGTGCCAAATTTTAGCTCGTTTTGTTAATTATGTTGAGACCTTACCTCCGGACTTGATAAAGTGACCTGCAGGTGTTCTTTGAAGACTGCTACTGGAACTAATAGACGAGCTGAGCTAGATGTACCGAGTTTGGGCTCGTTTTGTTAGTTATGTTGAGACCTTACCTCCGGACTTGATAAAATGACCTGCAGGTGTACTTCGAAGACTGCTACTGGAACTAATAGACGAGCTGAGCTAGGTGTGCCAAATTTGAACTCGTTTTGTTAGTTATGTTGAGACCTTACCTCCGGACTTGATAAAGTGACCTGCAGGTGTACTTCGAACACTGCTACTGGAACTAATAGACGAACTGAGCTAGGTGTGCCGAGTTTGGGCTCGTTTTGTTAGTTATGTTGAGACCTTACCTCCGGACTTGATAAAATGACCTGCAGGTATACTTCGAAGACTGCTACTGGAACTAATAAACGAGCTGAGCTAGGTGTGCCAAATTTTAGCTCGTTTTGTTAATCATGTTGAGACCTTACCTCCGGACTTGATAAAGTGACCTGCAGGTGTTCTTCGAAGACTGCTACTGGAACTAATAGACGAGCTGAGCTAGGTGTGCCGAGTTTGGGCTCGTTTTGTTAGTTAGGTTGAGACCTTACCTCCGGACTTGATAAAATGACCTGCAGGTGTACTTCGAAGACTACTACAGGCTACTGGAACTAATGGACGAGCTGACCTAGATGTACCGAGTTTGGGCTCGTTTTGTTAGTTATGTTGAGACCTTACCTCCGGACTTGATAAAGCGACCTGCAGGTGTACTTCGAAGACTGCTACTGGAACTAATAGACGAACTGAGCTAGGTGTGCCGAGTTGATAGTTATGTTGAGACCTTACCTCCAGACTGAATGGAGTGACCTGCAAGTGTACTTTGCGAGTTTTTACGAGTAGAACTAGCTGATAAGAATGTGTATAGTTTTTACCTCTTATAACTCGATTGTGGTTTTAGGCCAAGCCCTAAGACGTTTGAGAAAAGCTCTCGTAAGAAACTTCTCCCAGAATTGATCGATCCAAGATTTAAAAGAACTGCAAGAGCATTCTTCACATTGTCAATGTTTTATTTTTGTTTTTTTTTTACTTATTTTTATTATTTCTTATCATTTACAGCTCCTAGTCCGGCTTAGTACGTTATCCTAATTGCGATGGAATACATTTGGAATGGCGATCAATTTAAACCCTTCTAATTTGACAGTTCAACAATATCCATGGCGTTGTTTTTGTTGTTGTGCAAACAAATTTTTTAAATTTATGAAGCAATGAATATTGTTTAAGTATTGGTACTGTGTGCATTACAGTGTATGTGCCTAATAAACGTATTTTCTTTCTGGTTTTTGAGAACCTACTTGCATTTGATTCCATAGCAAATTTATTATATAAAATACGAAATAAAACGAATAAAAAAATTGGTTCATTAGTTTTTGAGAAAATCGCGGACATACAAACATACATACATACGGGTCGAATATAGAACCTCCTTTTTGAAGTCGGTTAATAAGCTTGTTTTAAATTATTTGCTTTCAATAAGCTCGTCCGCAAATTGTAAATACATAGGTACTTTGGCAAGTACTTTATTAATCACTGTCCAATGAAATTAAGAAAATAGCATAATTTTTTATGAACATTTCACATAACCAACAAACTTTTTGAAAACAAATCAACGCAAGCTTAAAAAAAAATACACGGCTAAAATTAAATAAATTTAGGCTCAAGTATCAGGTCGTGCCGGTTTACTCATAATTTCGCCGCTTCGCGCATGTCGCTGTGTGTGTGAGCCGTGCGCGTGTAGTAGTAAGACTCAATACCTAAAATTGAAGCGCGTCAATTCGTAAACGCGTCCTTAATCGCGGTGAATGACTCGTAACTTAACTGTGTCTACCTTATAGTTTATTTATTTAGATATCTGTGGGTATAATCATAAATTTTTACAAATTAAGCGCACAAGACGAACATGACATGGAAATATACACAAGCGTGATTATTCGAAGTAATTATTAAAACATTAAAAAAACAATCACCGCGCGTGAGATTCGATCTCACGGCTCGCTACGCAAGACGCGCTTATTATGATAACCGCTAAGCTATCATGCCATATACCGTAGCGGTTGAATTTATGAAATACAAGCAGTTGCAAATGAATGTGAGTGTGTGTGTCTATAGTAGAGAAGTGACTAATTAAAAGAAGGTCGTAAGTAAAACCAAAGTGTCAATCTATTGCTTTGTGAAATTGCTATTCCACTTATGACCGCAACCGTACATGCACACAGTCAAGGTAAATTAATATTGAAATGGAGCTCAGTTGATAACTATTTTGTATAGTTTCCTTTGAAATAGAACTGTAATATCAGTATAATTATATTTATTCTGGTGTGGAAATAATGAACTTGTCATTCAAAATTGTTTTATTTAAAACTTTTGTCATTTGGAATGCTTTCTACCCACTTTTAAACAATTTGATTTAGTACAAAATAATTACTGGCCATAACCGATATCCTATCCTACTAATAAAATTAATGTTAAAGTGAATGAAACTGTTTATCTAGATACTAAATTGCGTCCCACACCAGATGCCATCTTCCGAGGCAACAACGTCATGGTGTCTGGTCTCTTCACATCGTCGCGTTCACGTACCAAGCTGTTTGGCTGGTACGCCGGCGGTGACAAGGGCTCGACGAATAATATCGTTGATGCTGGCGTGCCGTGCTATGCGACCTGCGCTCCTGCAGCAGGACAGGCCATGGTGCTCGTAACTGTCGACAGCTTCACTGCAGTGATACCGATGCGGAGCAACACAAGGTGGGCCCAAGCGGAGACACAATCATAGTGAGCCAAAACGATGAGTCATCCATCATTGTGCCTATGGAAGATGACGGGAGCTTCAGGCGCTCCCGTCATCTTACACAAAAAAAACCTAATACAAAATATTTCACACCTCGTTTTAAACCTGCTTGACTTTTCGAATGAGACCAGAGCAAATTTAATGCAAGCCAGCACTACATATGGTTCACTTTAGCGGACAGCCTTTGCATGAGCTACGCCCACCCTTGAATACAAGGATTGACGTAGTCCTCTTTCCAAACAAGACTTTTATTCATAAAACTCAGACCCTTCCTGCCTATCCCTATGAGAATAATTACCTAACGCCAGACATTACGTTTACATTGTAAGGTCCAACTCTTGCAAGAGAAGGCTTAAGTCAGGACGAACGAATCTCGAATCTGACACAACGACAAGTGTCAGGTAAGTTAACATTTATACATGTGCGAATATGCACCAACACAAACAAACGTCGTCAGGCTTAAACCTCGTCCCGCCAAAACGACGTAAAGGAGGCGACGTGGCCTTTGAAATTCAAATAAATTGACGTGACAGTTCACATCGAATCCCGTCACGCCTTTCAACTCGATTTACGGCAACTCTCATCCAGCTACTACCAGCCATCCTGCGAAGAACGTCGCTCCACCTAGACTGAGAGCGTCCCACCTTACGTTTACCGATTCGCGGTCTCCACTCAAGAACACGTCTACCCCAACGGTCATCGGTTCTACGGCTAATTTGGCCGGCCCACTTTACTTGCTTGGGGAATAAAAATTAATATATTTCTGGGTAAGAATTGTATCTTATCTACTAATATATACATTCCATCAATAACGTAATATTATTCACAGGTTCCGGCGCGGTAAACGAGACAATAGAAGTTTTATTGTTATGACGGCTATAACCGTATAGCGCCCTTGAACATTATGGCCGTAAGTGATACGGAGTAGTAAACACCCGTGACTTTGGCCAAAACTACGGATTTCGTGCAGTGAGTAGATACCCAGGAACCATTAATAAGTATCTCAAGGTAGTATTAAGAGATGTTTACTGGAAAAAGCTTCTATAGAGAAGCTAGACATATACTTAAGCACCTTAATAAACCATTCCTTACCGAGACACTTCAAAAAATTTTTTATAATATCATGGCCGTGAATCATTGTAAAAATGTTTCGAAGATGGACACCGTATATTAAACGTAATAAATAAAGCATGCACGAGTAAATTCTGAACTACTTTATTATTATAATTTTCAACTGTCTAAGCCAATTTTTTAAATTAATTTTGCCGTACACGCTCTTGTCGTACCAGAAATCAAAACCTCAGTAACTGGGTTGTGGAAGTCAGATAGGCAGTCGCTCCATGTAAAATACTGGTATTCAGCTGCATCCGATTAACTGGAAGCCGACCCCAACATAGTTGGGAAAAGGCTAAGCAGATGATGACACTCTTGTCCTACCGAGTGTATGAACTAGATTCGTATTCCAAGCTCGCTAACTGTGATGACTTTAAACTGTGGCACATTAACCTGCGCATTGTACCTACCTAATAATAAACGGTAGTTAAATAAATTATATTAATTACTGCTGGGCAAAGGCGTAGGCCAACTAGGTATTTTAATGACTCTTTTCTCGCCCCGTCTCTTTCATCTCTTTTTTTTTCTCTGTCTCTCTCTTCAAGAATATCGTTGGGAATTTATTTTTATGGCTTGTCCTACTCTCACGCATCAACGAAGCAACGTATTGATGTAATGTTTTTAAGAAACTATGCTAATAATCAATCCCTATAGGACTGAAATGGAGTGTCGAAGTTTGTGTGGTAAAATCCAAAATCCACTAACAAACTATAACCATGAATTCAGCACATAATTCTGGCGTTGAAATTTTTCATTGGTTCAGGTTGAATCAAAAATACATTTTGACCGTGTAGTTATGGCACGTTCCTATAAAACAGCAGATTTTTGTACTAAATCTGTGGTAAAAGGTTGCCTGTCGCTCTACCCACCACCCTATAGTGTTTTAGCTGACGACCACATTATGTAACCAATACCCGCGGAGTAGATCTTCGTTAGTTTAATTTCTGTATACTTGCATCCTAATTGCGTAACACCTATCAATATACAATAATCAATATCAATCAGAACCTGAATCATTTTGAAGGATATTGCTAATCCATTGCTTCATATGTTCGAAAAATGTGTCTGCTTAGCAAACGCAATGAATGTTAGTGAACTGTCAAAATTAAGGCCATTCCTACTGATAGTGTGATACGCAATTACCCCGCTTGAATGCGCAGTGGTAGACCGCGAAATTCAAATTTTCTTACGTTTTTTGCAATTTGCAGGTCAGTGAATATGATTCGCGACTATAATAGATATGTATTTACAGAATTATAGTCATTAAAATATCTCCTTAAGTTAGATTTGTACCATAAGCATTTTTCCATAAGCGATTTGTTCTTATGGTACAAATATGACTTAGAAAGATGTATTAATGATTCTAATGATTTTCGCGGGCTAATGGCGAAATGTGGGTGTTACTACAAACCTCTGCCGAGCCCTTCGAGAAGTACAAGCGAGATGTTATGTGCGAACGCTAAACTAGTCTACAGTTCCAAAATCAAAAAATCAAAATATTTTATCTATCTATATATATTATATAAAAGGAGAACTGACTGACTGACATATCAACGTACAGCCGAAACTACTAGGGCTAGGAATGTGAAATTTATATTATATAAAAGGAGAACTGACTGACTGACATATCAACGTACAGCCGAAACTACTAGGGCTAGGAATGTGAAATTTTGCACACGGCTTCCTATTATAATTTAGGGGAGCACTAAGAAGGGGTGTTTGGAAATTTAACCTTTAAGGGGGTGAATGGGGGGGGGGGGGGTGAAATTTCACGCGTACGAAGTCGCGGGAAGAAGCTAGTTTCACATAAACCTACATGGGCGCTTATGAAACGTCAGAAGCTAGGTGCACGGTTCTAATTAGTCGTTTCCCATGGTGAAGATCCGGTAAGAAACTCCACGGTTACTCTTTTCAAAATAATTGGCTTTTACAATGTTTTCAAAATACATTAGATATGGGAGGACAGCGTAGGCTACTTGATAAAATAAAAAATGGTCTACAGATCTAAAGTCTACAACGCCTACAAAGTTCTCACATTTACAAAAAAAGACTCCATCAAAAGGATAAATAAAAAATAAAATATAAAAACCTAATAAAACCAAGTGATATGATTTCATTACAACCACTAATAAATGTATATAATGTCAAATAATAAAAAGATTATGTCAAAGATGTAAAAAATAAATAAAAAAATAAACATCGTAATTTGAGAGCATTCAATAGACAATTACGTAGTTATGCCGTTAATGAGGTGCCAGGGAAGCCACATGTTACATAATTACTAGGCACTTGATTTTTTAATTTAGTATTCCAAGCTCGTTTACTGTTGGCCAGTCACCTGTGATGACCTTATCCAATGGTTTGGTGTTTAACCCCCACATTTATTACAGATTATTATGTTGGTGGATAAAGATAATTAATAAACTATTATTAAAACGTGCACAAACTGCACATAGGTACTCACGTAGAAAACAAATGTAGGTAAACGTACCTACTTACTCCACGTGGAAAACTTCTCATTCGTTAAAAAAGATTAGCTGACCACAGAATGTCTTACGGTAGGTATTTTCTTTTCGAGTAGTCGGATAGGAAACACCGATTTTTTATTATCTTTTTTAATTGTTATTATTTTTTTTATTGTTTTTTTTTTCTTGTTTGTTTTTATCTGATGTATGTATCTGGGTGTTTTGTGTGTCTTTTGGTCTGTGCTAAATAAATATATTTCTTTCTTTCTTTCTTTCTTTCTTTTTTCGATCTCATCCAGTTTTAAAACATAATTTATTTTTGACGTGTAAAACCTTTTTTTTAATACCTTTTATACACAAGTCATTCGTAATTTTATCGAATTCGTATTATTTTATACTAAAGTAACGCGACATGCGTTTTCCTGTCCAAATCCCATAGAAAAAGAACGTTCAGGCACAGATTACTAACAGATAAGTCATTTTTCTAGGAGAGAGTTTAGACTAATTTTGCTTTCACAACTAAAATGTTTGTAACGTCTGGATTTGACAGGGGGTAAATGCGTCTATGAAAAAATAGTCGCATTTTCCCAGTTTTTATGACATCGCTTCTGATATAATGATTATTTAATATTTTTGTAATTTACTGAAAGATTCGAATACAAAGCTTTAATTGAAGCAAAACATATTTATTTCAGCCTTCAAACGTCACAGGCTTAAAACTTATTTAATGAAGACGCGTTTGCCCCAATGCGGGAAAATGCGTCTAAAATTCCTCTTTTTTAAAAAATGGATAGTTACTCGTATTTACTGTAATTAACGGAAGAAACAATTAATTAAGGTTGCACACAGATAATTTCTATACACATTCGTATTAAGGATTTTTGTATAAAATGTATTTATTTTTTTATTTTTAGCATTGCCAAGGTGTATGACAATGCTAATTCTTTGGCCAAAGAAGGACCCATATAGTGTACTACAAATACCTAGTGACATCTTTATCGAAAGAGGCAGCCCTGGCAACTCACAATAACCTACAAAGCAAAACTCAGTTTACGCTTGTAAGGTTAGGTACATTTTCGTTCGTAGCGTCTAGCGACTCGAAGGTGTAGGCTATTATTGCAGTAGGGATTGAACATTTTGTATGTAATGATTTATACAAGATTTATATGGTAATATGTGGTTTAGGTATTCCCGAATATTAAACTTTACCGGAAAAAATTTCCAATTTTGATTTCCATAAAAACTTAATTCGGACTACAACAAACATTTTAAAACAAAAAATAGCCGTTCCCAAGTGATGCGTTTACTAACGAACAGTGTTTAATTTTTATTTATATATGTAGATTTAATTAATTGCATGCACGCACGTGCACGTGCATAAAAGGATTATTTTGCTCGACGTAATTGGATTGTTCTATTTTATTACTATTATTTGCATAGACACACAATAGTATAATTAACTTAATTTGCGGCCTCAACTTGAACTTTACCTGAGATTTACATAGGATTATAAAAGTTTAATACCTGGCAATAAATGTTTTATTTAATTTAAGATAACATATAAACTATAATAATATGTACATTTATATAAAAAAATAATTAAAATAATCATAGGGCATCAAAGAATTCGTCCGCATCGCTGTCAACAGGAACAGTGCCCAAAAGGCTGGCAGCATTGCCACGTTGTATGGCAATGCTAATTCTTTGGTCAAGAAATAGGCCAGCCCTCGGTCACGTGAAGAGTCGACTAACCGCTTGGCGATATCTCGAAAAACCAAGTGGGCACTCGGACCCCATGGCCCTAGTGTTTCAACCCCAAACTAATAATTTAATAGGATTAAATTCCAAAATTCTATAAGATTGCTAGATACTACGAGTTTTTTTTAATGGTATTCTCAGCTGCACTTTTTATTATCTCATGTCATCGTCTTCCTAGCCTTTTCCCAACTATGTTGGTAGTAGTAGTAGGTAGTAAGTATTTTACATGGAACGACTGCCCCTTGGTAAGACTGGTTGTCCGATTTTCTGGCTTCTGACGACTCGTAACGACTGTCAAAGATCCACAAATGACAGCCGGGACCAGCGGCTTAACGTGTTTTCCGAGGCACAGAGGGGTTTTAACATCGCATGTATTTCACACAACTACTTAAAACATAAACAATAGGGAAGTACACACGGTTGAAAATGATCCACACAACTAAACATCTTTCTCATACACATCATCTCTATGATACAAGGGATCTTTGGAATGAACACGGTACACTATAACTGTCATTCTCACAAGAATCCTATGCAACTTACATATTATTGCGAACAAGTAGAATTTTCTTAGTACCTAATAAAAAAAAACGGCCAAGTGCGAGTCGGACTCGCGCACCGAGGGTTCCGTACAAACCTGTAGGTATATAAGTTAAAGTTCACCCATCACGACAATCGAGTCATAGTTATGGTATTTTTATTGCAAAATGATATCCATAACATTACAATATGGAAAGCTGGAGGAGCATAAATTAAAAAAAAAACGTCTCTTTATCGTTTCAGTAATCTTTTATTTTATATTAACACATATCATTTATTTTATAATATAACTGAAATACCTACACTAGCCTTGCAGCAGCCTTGCAAAAGTCTGCTGATGAATGATGGCAAGTTTTTTTATCAAATTTATTTATTTACGAAGTTTTTTAGTCACTATTTAGAAATCTGGTACACTATTTATTTATTTAGCACCCTCTAAAACCTCGAGAACTATCTCTATCTCTCTGTATATTTATATAATATACACATAATAAGAGACAAAAAAAGGAAAAAGTGAAAGAAAGGAAGAAAAGAGAGAGAAAGTCGCATGGAGGAGGCATAACGCTTTTTCGTTACGTGACGATTCTACCAATTTACTCCTACCACAAGCCGCGTTAAAGAACTTCGTACCAATATCCTCAAAGTATCCTTGACAAACAAACAATCAGACGGCTATACCTAATATTTTCAAACAACGAAATCTTCAAGCACCCATTGTGTATAAATATAGGCGAACCGATTCATTTTTTATTGATGTGCGCATGCTCGTATAACTACCATGTTCCTAGTAGTCTTGGTTGCGATATGTTGTGTGGTGTTCGCGTTTTGGACTTGGATAAAGCCCCGACGTGCATCGCCTCCGATGTATCCTGGCGCATTGCCGTTATTAGGACACGCCTATCAGTTAGCTGGAGATCCTGTATGTAAGTTAATCGTTCAATCATATCTATAGGAAAAGTGAAATTGAAAAATTATTCTCTATTAGTAACTGCAGTGAGCAGTGGTGGCCAAGTGGTAACGGCCGCAACTTACGAGTTGTAGGTCGTAGGTTCGAATCCAGACAGGCGCTTTACTTTGTGTAAATTATTTCATCACCACTGTTCTCAGAACGGTGAAGGAAAACATCGTGAGGAAACCGGCATGTCCTAGAACCAAAAATTCGAAGACATGTGACATCTGCCAACCCGCACTGGGCCCGCGTGGTGGATTACGGCCCTATCCCTCTCACTGAGAGGAGGCCTGTGTCCCAGCAGTGGGAACATTATAGGCTGATTATGTTATGTAGTAACTGTGGTCGTCTTACCCTGTTACTGGGTTGTGGAGATCAGTCGATCAGTCGGTCCGTGTAAAATACTGGTATTTAGCTGCGTCCGGCTAGACTGGCAGCCAACATAGTTCACAAAACGTTACGTAAGCTATACATAATGAAACATTCACGAGTGTACTGGAGTCACAGGCGCTGCTGAGCTATTCCACCTCGTAAAGGAAAAGGGATAATTTTGAAAGTTGATAACCAACATTCAGTAAATATAGAGGCATCAGAAGAAAAATAAATGCTATAGAAGCCAAAGCAAGGGGAGACCGACTCATTTAGTGATACTGATCATAATCGGATTAGTAAAATCTGCTACCAATCGATCAGAAGCTTTAATTCTTTCATCACAAGAACTAGAGCTCCTGAACGAAGGTTGAAGGTAAAGATTACTGCGATTTTGTTCGGAACACCGTCGTTGTTGCGATAATCCATCAGCAAGCTATACCTCCTGAGCCCTGAGCGTCCAAGACAATGGTAACGTTTTGTACTGGATCAAGGTCACGATGGATCCCTTCGTTTGACATTTAACAGTATATTTTAGAAACATTAAAAAATTGTGTTATTATAATTTGGTGTTTATTGGCTTTAATGGTAAATAAAAGAGCAAAAAATAATTTATTCATTAGGTAAGCAATTGCAGTAGTGAGATAGCTACCCGAGCGGAACAAATAGTATTCAAATTCGAACGTTTTTTGGAGCGAAGTTCCTTATCGCGGCTTCCGGTAGGACTGGTAGAAATCCGCATGCGACTTTCTCTCTCTCTGTCTCTTTCTTTTTTTAACGGGTGTGTATGTGCGTGCGAGTATCGCGTAAAGGTGGATCCACACATTGCGAGGCATGCGCTCCGCACGGCGCACAACGCATGCCTCGCCAAGTGTGGACCTGTATATTCGTGGCGAGGCATGCGCTCCGCACGCGCGAGGGCGAGCCAACGTATGTCGGCAAATGCTTCAAGATCAAAGTGCCTCAGTGCGAGCATTACGTTAGGTGTGGACGTAGCCGCGCATGCACGTTCGAGGCGTGCGCCGCGTAGAATATCAACGCACGCCTCGACTGCGAAAATGAAACTGCGTTTGCTCGGGCCAAACAGCGCGCAGCGCATGCTCGGGCCGATCCAACCCACACAGCAGCAGTCAAGATGGCGCCTTTGCATCGCGTGCGCGTATCCGCTGCTGCTTTTATAATTATTAATTCAATTATTGAAAAGAAAAGGAAAGAAAACGCCATACGTCTTCTTTTTTATTTTTATTAAAATAATGATTATGTTTAGGATCCCATAATAATCTATTACTTTCGTATAATAAAACTGCTTTTCTTAACATTTCTTTGTCGTTCATAATGCGCGCGTACATCCGCAGCGAGGCGGACACAACCATCCAAACGCAACGCACTGCTCGCAATGAGCCGGCCGCCACACGGCGCACAGCGAATAGCGCGTGTGCGGCGCACACGCGCTGTGCGTTGTGCGCCGTGCGGAGCGCATGCCTTGCCAAGTCTGCGCGCCTACTTGCCTCGAGCATTTGCTTCGCACGCGATGGCTCGACCCGAGCATATGTTGGTATAATTTGTCAACACGCACGCCTCAAGCCGAGGCATGCGTTGTGCGCCGTGCGGAGCGCATGCTCGCAATGTGTGGATCCACCTTAACGAACTTCGTTCCTGACGGGGGTCCCCCGACCGCACACGTCTTTTTTACCCTGAGAATTTTCTAGCGTTAAGGTGAATGCGCAGTGGTAGACCGCGAAATTCAAATTTTCTGACGTTTTTTGCAATTTGCAGGCCAGTGTCAGGTCGTATCTTGATCAAAATTTGATTCGCGACAATAACAGGTACGTATTTATAGAATTATAATCATTAGAATCATTAATACATCTTTCTAAGTTAGATTTGTACCACTAAGCAGTTTTCCATAAGAGATTTGTTGTCGTGGTACAAATCTAACTTAGAAAGATGTATTATAGATTCTAATGATTATAATTCTGTAAATACGTACCTGTTATAGTCGCGAATCAACTTTTGATCAAAATACAACCTGACACTGATCTGAAAATTGCGAAAAACGTAAGTAAATTTGAATTTCGCGGGCTACCCTCTGATCCAAACTAAAAATAATTTTGTTGCATCTTTCAGTATAATTCAAGGTTTTGCTGTTTGTTACTTTTTCAGATTTTTGGGAATTGGAAAAGAAATTATTTAACTTCTGCTTAAATAATGGTGGCATCATCAAGATACGGTTTGGACCACATCCTGTATATGGTATGTTGCTTTTTTATATTTTTGCACATTATTTTTATACTAGCGACCCGCTCCGGCTTCGCACGGTCGCGATCTATTATGCCCTAAGAATAAATAATCATTAACGGCCTTTTTGTTTTACTTGTCGGTGGATTTGTGCAAACTAATTTTGAACTACTTCCTATTATTATATCAGCGGGGTAATTGCGTAACACACTATCAGTAGCAATGGCTTTCATTTTGACAGTTTAACAAATAATATCATTACGTTATTTACGTTGTTGTTAAGCAGACTAATTTTTCGAACATACATGAAGCAATGGATTGATAGTATGTAATGTAACGCTTTTAGGGTGCAGGTTTGATTTTTATAATCGTCCAGTCCCTATGATATTGATTAAATTCGCGGTCATTAAAAAAGACAATTTTTCTTGTGAAAATCATTTTTGCTGCTTTCTCGTAACTTTTGTGACTCTGGAGCATTACGTTACATTCAAGAGATGGTATTGAATGTCACAGAGAAAGATACAGATCCACTACTCAGAGACAAGACCGCTTTCTGCAAAACGCTGCTAGGAGGCAGCCTCAAATTACGGCTCGCCAGCTGATAGGACGACTCCAGTATCAGCAACAAGTGGTCATCAGTGATCAAACCGCAAGGACAAGATTGCGTGACGTTAATCTTCACGCTCGCAGGCTGCTTAGAGCAGCCGATGTGAAAATCGAGAGCGTTGATTGTGGGCTATCGCATTTTGCGTATACCTTTAAATTATTCAGTCTACCTAAATGGTGTACGGTGGTATTCACCGTTGTCCAGATAAAGTGCCAAGCACGTCCATGGTAACACTTTGACCTTCAGCTGGCCTAGCGTAGTATGAAGTTATAATAGTCAAAACGGTGAAGGAAAACATCGTGAGGAAACCGACATAATTATCCTAGAACGAAAAATTCGACAATGTGACATCTATGAACCCGCACTGGGCCCGCGTGTTGGATTTGGGTCCCTCTTACAGAAAGGGGACCTGCGCCCCAGCAGTGGGAACATTATAGGCTGATTATGCTATCAAAAGGCCAACTTATACTTGTTTTGTTACCACTTGACTTGCGCGGCCTGCCGTACCAAAAAAATTGAGAATTAATATTATGAAACTGGTGTCGGTGCGTCAGTATTTGATGACCGTTCGTCATGAACGTAATCAATTGAGACCATTCAGTTTAGAATTCAAGTGTCTTGCCTTCAATTAAAGGCTTTTAAATTGAAAAATGCAACATATCAATATTTTTTTTTCAGTAATAACAGATCCGGATGATAGTTTAATAGTGGTCAACACATGTCTAGAGAAACCATACATCTACAATTTTGCGAAGGAAATGTACAGCAGTGGACTGGTTACAGCAAGTTGTAAGTGAAAACTGCAATATTTTAAGCCCGGTTTCCACCGCGAGCGGAGCGGACCCATTAATGACTTCTTTTACTTCGCAAGAGAAAACTGCTTACATGTGTTTCCACCAACAAAGAGTCGAGCGGAAATGACTCAGCGGGCAAAAAGAGTAAAAATGAGCTCGCTCATGTCCAGAGAGAATCAGACGACTAAACTCTTTCTTGGTGGAAACGCAAACCTATTTCATGAAAACGAAGTCCGCTCCGCTTAGCCATTTCCGGCTCATTACTCTTTAATCTTAAACCGGGCTTTAATCTTGGAATTTTCGAAGTGTACCTGGAGGGAAAGTACTCTAAATACTGAACAGCAAATTTTACTCAAAGGAAACATTCCCTTATTTTTAAAAAGAAACAAAACTGCATTTAATTATTTTTGAAAATACGCTTGCCACACCCGGGAATCGAACCGACTAAAATCCGAAAAAATTGCATCCTGTACTTTTATGGCACCAATCTATAGGGTCAATCATAAGGATCAAATCTCTCTAGCAAACATTAAAGGAGAATCACAAAATCCAAACTTATAAATTCAATGGGACAAGATGAAGCTCTTTTACTCAAGGGTCCATCGAGTTTACTTATGTTTGTAATTAACATCGTGGTCACACAAATTGAAGTTGGTGGTTTCACAAATTGAAGTTCTTGAAAAATATTGTATAATTATCGTCTTAGACAGTGCAAACTAAGTTATTGCCTTGAAGTAGACACGAATTATCGTCGTCACAAATTTTTTTTCAATAATTGTCAAAACCTATAAGAAAATTAAAGTAGGTATCAAATTAGCGCGCGCTCGATAAGCAATCTATTCATCGCAGAGTTCACGACATGAAATAAGCTGAACTAGCGGTATTTACCTAATTTTGACCGTTCCTACGAAAAAGAGGACGCGCGACGACGTTGCCAAATCGCTTGTTTACGCGCACGTATATATATTTTTTATAATAATTTGAATTAGATGTTTTAATATGGCGCATCTATTCAATTTCATCCTGTACATAATATTTTAATAAAATTATTAAAAATTATTAAAAAAATATGACGGTGCCTACTCAGGGACGCCACCTCTAAATAAGCAACCATTAACTGTAGCGTGAAAGGAGATGGGAAATCCTGGGCCCAGCAGTTAACTAGTTGAAATGGGTATTAAAAAAACCGTTATATTTTTCTAAAGGAAATCACAAAATACGGTACCATGTTTCTATCTAGGAAGCGAGAAAACTTAAATTAAGTTATGAAACTAAATAATCGATTAAATACATGCCTGACTTCTTAGTAATCGATAATGAATAAATCGGTAAAATCTCAGAATAATGTATGAAAACCGAGTGACAAATGCTTATCAATTGTTTCGTGGAATCGATTCATAGCGGATCGAGTTCCTTTAATTTTTCTTCAGTTAGCAACACTGGTCACCAGTATAGTCTATGTGCAGGTCACCAACTGACAGATGACAGGCAGAAAAAATCCGGCACTCGTTCGTTTTCTTTCGTTGTGAGTACGCGCGTATTTTCCATGTTATATTGAATAGCCCCACGACCTCGGCTTTGCATATTATAAAGGACTATTCGACGAATCTTGCTACTTTGAATTACCTGGCTCTCTATTTTGGACCTCTGATACGCCTATCGATCGGATATTGACGACATGGATCGCGTGTGAATTGTACCATTGCTACTTCATATAACTATATTCATATAACTTGATTCCTGGATAGCCAAATTTCGCCAAATTTTCAGTAAGGCCTTGTTATTATATCCTCTTCCAAATAAGTCTAGGTTGATTGAGTTAACACCTGGGCCCAGGAAACTATGGAGCCTTTCCCTTCTCCTTTAAATGGTTGCTTTTCCACAATAGAACGATTTTGCCCTTATCAGTCAGTGCTCTGCATTACCTAACGTCTCATACAAAGAAGAAGAAGGGATAAAGGGTTATGCAGGTCACTGACTGTACTATCATAACAAAGAGTTAAATTCATAAAAATAAACATGGTTTTTAGTTTTATATTAATTGAAAAAAATATTCATCAACTCGAAAGCGTGAGAAACAATAGTAACTTACTAGACGTAACGTAGGTACAGTAAGGCATCAATTTTGCATAAGCATATTAAAGTTCAAATTGCTGTGATAATACCGGCCGCCTCGCGCCGCAGGCCACATCTGTGTGTGTAAGTCGAACACGCATTGGCTAGCGTGAGCGTCACAGTATAAATATCTTTCTACTGTCCTAGCGTCGAACGAAACAAAACATATCGTCGCTTTTACGCACACGGTACTACGTAATTACACATAACCTTGGTGGGTTCATACTACTGCTCAAATTCACTTCATCATAGCAAGTATAGATAGCTGGTAACGTAACCTAATGGTTTAGCAAACGTGAAAGTCTGGGTTCCAATCTCGAGATGAGACTATCATTTTTCTTTTCAACAATTATCTTTTTCGTTTTTTTTTTTTTTGTTATTCAATAGAGATAATAAAAGAGAATAACAATGTAATAATTTTTATGTTTTTATTATTATATTGTTATGCTTATGTTATATGGGGTTAAAAATAAAAATGTTTTATGCTTAAGTGATTTCAAAATGTTTATTCGTTATAAACAGTCATATTTATTAGGACTTATTGCGGTTATAGCTTAAGTATTCATTTTCATTATGAAAAGAAGATTGAAACTAAACCTCAAAATAATCCTTATTAATAGATACGGATATGACACAATTTTATTTTAATATTACTAAAATCAATTTATAACTTAATACTTTGTATAAATGTTCTTGTTTATTATTTCCAATCAAATATTATGTTTTTGAGCTGGTTTTCGTTTGCACGGCGAACGCTTCGTAAACACTTGTTGAATAATTCGGCAAAATATCTCGGAAACCAATTGTTTCATATTCACTGACCAGCTGGGCCTTCCACTTCGCTTTCGACTGGCAAGGCTACCCTCTTCCTTATATCTTTTGACCCTCCGACTCACAGTAGGTAATTTCTCTAAAACAAAAAAGGAATACTGTTAAGCTACTAGCAAAATTATAAAATATTATTACTATTTTGAAACAAAATTATTTTGAAAATAGAAATGTTACAAAATGATTATATATTATAATATTATGCTTAATATTATATTCATCATTCCAAAAGTAAATAAATAAACTTTAGGAAATATTTTTTTTTTCTATTTAGGGCTTATGGTAGGTAAATATAAAACGTTTAAAAAAATAACTACAAGGATCATCATTTATACTTTAATTAGATAAATGTTCCATAAAATAATGAAATCATAATACTCACAGTCAGTCCGGTTTCATCAAATATTTGTGATATAATAATAAGTCCATATTTACGCAGCGCGATAATATCAGCAGCTATCATCTCGATATTTAAATTTGCTTGCATTTCAAAATGAACTACAACAACGCTAATAGATTAAACACACTTCACATATCAAATTATCCACCAACCAAGAAGCAACAACATTCTATTTAGTCGGGGACTCTTGGTGAATGAGTTAAGCATCTGTCTACCTTATGTTTTATTTATTTAGATTTCTGTGGGTATAATCATAAAGTTTTATGAACTACTTATGTGAACAAGACGAACATGACACGGAACTATATTCGAGTAATATGCGAGTGTGTGTGTCTAATTACTCATTAAAAGAAGGTCGTAAGTCAAACTAAACGTCAAGCTATTGCTTTGTGACTTTGCCTATGGACTTTTGGAGCCTACTGTACAACTCACATCCATGCGCCGCCGCGCCGCGCCCCCGTGCGCTGCCGATAAGTGAAGAGCGATTAAAATGAAGATATTATAACGATTAAATGAGCAAACAAAAATGAATTATAAATGTCAATATTAGAAAAATAAATAAAAATAACAATGCATAAAATAAAAAAAAAATAGAAAACGAATGCAACAGGAATCGCGAATTCCTTAGCTATAAATCAACCTCATGTATGCCTAGGCTACTTTCAGTATCAACATGGAAGCCACACCGGAGACTCATAAATCCATCATTCAATCTTCAAGTGCTGAACACATTTTTGGCTGAATTTAACTCGCAGGCTCGTAATTTGGTGTCTGTACTAGCTACTGAAGTTGGGCAGGAGCCTTTTAATGTGCAGCGGTACTTGATCAACCATTTATTAAAAACTGTTTGCCGTAAGTATTGTGTTATCAATTTCTCTAATCACAGCAAAAATATTGTATTGATATGGATGAAGTAACCTTCGTTTTTTTGAAAACGAAGGTTACAAAACATGTTTTTTTTTTGCGAAAACATGTTTTTTTTTTATAAAATAAAATCTAAAGGCACCTATCCACTCGTCTGGTAGGCAGACTAATAAGGTCGGTAACAATAGAAAAGTAATTGTGTTTCATAATTTTATTTGATTCCAATGTCTGAGTATTATTTTATTGTGTATGTGTGATTATTATATAAATTTTATGTTTTTAATGTAATAATGAAATGGACTTTGTCTGAAAATAAATGAATTATTATTATATAAGAGCGTTTACATATGGCGCCGCAACGGCAGCGTTATCAAGACTTTTCAGAACTCGCCGCCGCGCGCCGCTGCGGCAGCGTCATGTGTAACGGCCCTTAGTAGCAGTTAAAATCCTATTTCTATCTGTAATTTATATGGTGTCTATGACATTCATTATTAATTCCATGGTATTTTATCTATCTTTCAAAAACTGATTTGTTCATGTTCTGAACTGACTTAAGCTTTTCTTCTATTCTTACAGAAACATCGCTAGGTCTAAAAAAACAAGATCAAGATATGTTAGATAAAGACTACACTCTAGCAACAGACGACTTATTCGCTCTATTCGTCGAAAGGCTTAAAAAAATCTGGTTACATTTGCCATACATGTTCAGCTGGAGTTCGTTGAAGAGCAAACAGGACAAGTTGATGAAAATTATGAAGGATATCATGAATAAGGTAATAACGAGCAAAAAAAAAAAAAACTGCAGACTATTTAGGAAAGATTTTCTTTCTTATAAGAAACAGAAACTCTAAACCAAGAATCAAAATCAATGTATAACCTACTACCTAATATTTACAAAGCAAATATCATTTTGCAGGTAATCATTAAACGAAAATTGGAGTTGAAAGCAAAATATGGTATGGAAGAAAACATGAAACCCGCACAAGGTATTTATTTCACTATCCCTTATGCAATCTCCTTTTAAAACTTTTAAACATTGTATTTATTTTGCATTCTCTTTTTGTTGTCTACCTCATGTTTGTGTTTTCTTATTTATGTCATACCATCACACCATATTCTGGCATACCTAAGCTGTAATAAATCAGGATGGATGAACGAGCTATGCTTGGAATATCAGAATCCGTAACGAGGTGATCCGGCAGAGAACCAAAGTTGTCGTCACAGCTCACAGAATCAGCAAGCTGAAGTGGCAATAGGCCGGCTACAGTAGCCGTAGACCCGATAACCGTTGGGGAAGAAGTGTTCTTGAGTTGAGACAGTGAATCGGTAAACGTAAGGTAGGACGCCCTCAGGCTAGGTGGAGCGACGATCTTCGCAGAGTGTGGTGGTCGCTGTATGAGAGTTACCGAGAATCAAGCAGAATGGCGTGATATTGGAGATGCCTATGTCCAGCACTGGACTTTTGTTACTAGGCTGATGGTGATAACCAATAAATATAGTTACAATACGGGTATTTAATTCACCATAACATTCAAACAATCGTCTTTCAACTGAAATGATGATGATGATGATTTTAATAAAAAATAATTTATAATAATATATATTATATTTTTTTGTACTCATTTCAGAAAAATTCAAGCCTCTAATGGATCAACTTCTAGATCTGGCGAAAAAACAGGATGCCTTCACAGACGATGAGATCAGGGAACACCTGGATACTATAGTAGCAGCTGCCTATTACACAACAGCCACGGCAATGACATATACTTTGCTACTGGTCGGATCCAATCCTGATATGCAAGAACGAATTTATAATGAGTGAGAATTGCAAACATAATTTAAATTACTGGCCTCGTTTGTCATGTGGTCGAGTGGTCGTGGTCGATACAGTCAAACGTAGGGTCCCTAGTTCGATATTTGGGTTGGGTAAAGTATTATAGGGATTTCCCTTAGGAATAATTTAGTACCAGTATAATTCCTAAAATTGTTCCCGGTTAAAGGCAATAGGGAACCTTAAATTTCAGTTATAAAGGCGAGCCCCTATTGTGGGACATAGGATTTTACTCCGTCGAGGAAATACAAAATCATATGTTATGTTTCAAAATTCCTATTATAATAATGTAACATTGTTTTACTGTATATAGGATACAAACAGTTCTCGAAAATCAAGACAGAGATATCACAAAAGAAGATTTACCAAAGTTGCTGTATTTAGAAGCAGTTTTGAAAGAGAGTTTGAGGCTGTACCCTCCCGTTCCTGCAATCGCGAGGAGCGTTCAGTCTGATGTTCAACTAAGTATGTATTTGATTAATATGCATGCTTTCTACTTTTCATGTGGTATGTTAGCAAATTGATTGAATGAGTTACTTTATGTAAAGAGGTTGTCAATGTTATATACAAAATTGTCTCGTTAGTTGTAATTTAACTTTGCAATCGAGGATCCGTCGTACTGTGTCATCGTAGAGACCTATGTCCAGTACTAGACTGATCATGACTCCTTTCAAAGAAAAACACACCAAGATGCTTGTCTGCAAAAACACAAGGTAGTATTTTCAGGACTAGCTCTCAATTTTTTTTTATCTACTACCGCGAAAATTATCGGCATAAAATTGTTAAAAAATGGAAAGAGCTAGTAGATTTAAACATTCTTTCACAAATCTCATATTTTATATATTTGCAGAGAACTACGTACTACCAGCTGGGAGCACTTGCATGATAGGGGTCTACGGAATTAATCATCACCCCATGTGGGGCGCAGATGTGGAGCAGTTCAGACCGGATCGATGGTTGGATCCTACCTCCTTGCCTGAAAACCCCAACGCATTTGCTAGCTTCAGCCTTGGCAGGCGAAACTGTCTAGGTAAACATTACGACCACTGTATAAGGCCGTAAGTCCGGTATAGTAGTAGTAATATCAGTATTCACCAGCAGCAAGTCTTAGTCAACATTTTGTATTAATTACGGGCCTACAGTGCCTGAGGTACGAGTAGCTGTGCAGTGGTGACGTGTTGCGAGAGGTCAGCTATTCGCCGCTGACAGGCGTCAAAACTCCCGCATCGCACAGCCACCTAAGGAACCGTTTCACCGTCTCTCTGGTTTCAGATAGATGAAACGTAACATGAATCAAATTCAACTAGTTGTTGTGTTTCATTTCATGTTTTATATTTTATGTTTCATGTTTTATAAATTAGTAGGGCTAATTTGTGTTACATTTCATGTTGTGTTTCACCAATCTGTACCCAAAATTAGCTGCGAGGTTCGTATATTTACCAGCAGCGCATCCCTGACTCACGAAATTTCATACAAAAGCGTCACGTGCGTAGCTTAACCGTTGCTGTGGAGCAGTCATTCATTTTAACACCTTTTACTTTGTTATTTTTATTCCAGGGCGACTATATGGCATGATGGTGATGAAAACGATGCTTGCACACATCTTTCGTAGATACCGAGTCTTTGGCGACGTTGACAGTCTACAGACACAGTGTGATATTATGATTAAACCAGCGAGTAGCCGACAAATTCGTTTAGAATTAAGAACATGAGATCTTTTATACATTTTGTTTTATTTATCATTTCAAAATAAAGGCTGCATAAGTTGGATATCTGACAGATAGTTTCATACAGATTCTGTTCCCTTTAAAGAAGGTGCATTCTGAAAGTCACTAGCCCACCTCGTCTCCCAGAGAGGAGGCCTTTTATCCCAACAGCGGGAACATTATAGGCTGATTATGCTTAACCTTGTGCATTCCGAAAGTTGGTGTCGCAAATAGCTGTTAAGTATTTCGCTGTTTTGTTTATTTTATCAATTTACAATATGGAACCGATTCAGAAAAAGAAAGAAAATACGTTTATTTGCGGTAAACATGACGCAGAGAAAGAACACAAACACAAAAAGCACAAGTTCAAAGTCAAAGTCAAAGTTTTTTATTTGTAAACATAGGTGTAAAAATAGATGGTGTAAAATAAAATAGGTACAGAGATATCTATGTTTTGCCGTTAATGGCGTACAAATAGCATGTAAGCATACGAAATTACAATTTCGTATTGAGACTTTTCTTAAAATTAAATTACAAGCTACTTAATAGAGACATTTAAAATGTTAGAAACATAACAACATTTAACATTAATTATAATATTTCTTATGTATTAGGCATTTCTTATTAATAGGTAAGTAATAATATATACAACTGACAAACATAACTATAGATTATACAATGTGCATTTATTTAAACTAGTTCTGCACATATTTATCCACATATCTTGCATTATCTTCTAGGTATTCATTGGTTCAAGTTGGGGGAAAAAGTGCGTCATATCCATGCAAAACGGCCGTCGCTCAGTATACAGAACCACGTTGTAGTATTACGATATTATTAATGATTTCAATTCATAATAATTAATTATTATAGTGCATTACAGAGCGATATTTAATTTCCTTTAGTAATATTGATACATTATTCAGAACAACGAAATAATTGACAGCTATTTGCGACGTGGCCAACTTCCAGAATACACGCTCTTAAATTAATGTCACTGGATTGTATAATTTTGTGATAAATGCGCAAAATTTTAACATTCGATTTTGTTTTTAGGGTTCCGTACCCAAAGGGTAAAAACGGGACCCTATTACTAAGACTTCGCTGTCTGTCCGTCCGTCTGTCTGTCACCAGGCTGTATCTCAAGAACCGTGGTAGCTAGACACTTGAAATTTTCACAGATGATGTATTTCTGTTGCCGCTATAACAAAAAATACTAAAAACAGGATAAAATAAATACTTAAGGGGGGCTCCCATACAACATACGTGATTTTTTTGCCGTTATTTGGTCGATATTAATAACGGCTACAGGTGGACGCTTGAAATATTCACAGAATAATTAGTTGTATATTCACTTTAAAAATAAATAATTAAATTCAAATAAATTAAATATTTAAGGGGGTCTCCCATACAACAGAAGTGATTTTTTTGCCGTTTTTTCCTTGTGGTACGGAACCCTTCATTTGCGAGTCCGACTCGCACTTGGCCTGTTTTTTTTACTTTAACAATAGCATGTAGGAAAATAAAAGATGAATCGGAACCCTCAGTGCTGCGAGTCCAACTGTTACCTCGACGGTTTTGTTTTTCTCTGGCAGACTGGTCTAACAACGATCAAACAGGAAAAACGAATTTTGCTTAATTTATAACTTTTCAATGGAATACATTTGAATAATTAAAGTTATGGTGTTAACCTTGACGCGAATGTCTGTCCTGCTTATTCGCCATACGTTACTTTTTAGACCCCAAAAAAACTGGACAAGAGTGAGTTAAACTCGCGTGGAGAGGGTTCCGTACGATGGATATGTTATCTACCATGAATGATTAAATCTGTAAAAAACAATAATTTATCCTAAGAACAAACTGAACATTGTAGTTAATAAAACATGTTCTCTCCCATCTCCCATACATTTCAACTGCAAATGTAAGTTTGTACGCACAATCAATCAATCCGCCTAGCCTTTTCCCAAATACATAATATTATTATGTTGGGATCGCCATGTTTGTACGCACAATATTCAGAGATGTACCATATTATTTTAAGACCATATACCTACAGCTTCTTATAGGTTTTTCTGTATTCTATAAGTAGAGAACTAATATCTCTACTTTTTCAAAATGTTAGGTTTGGTAGTTTCGCAGACATTGAATGGTATTTTCTTTCTTAAATAACTTACACTTTATACTTTAAAATTATATAAAACATAATACTTGAGACCCTCACAGCAAGCCATATATCAAATGGTCATTTGATATGTCACACATTACAGTATACAAGACTTGTTTTCTTGTTTTATTTGCTCCCCAAAAGTCACCCCCATATCCAAAATTCATTTATTTACGTTATTCAAACGTGTTTGGGTGTACGTTACCCTAGCAGGAAAGTAGCTCCTAGAGTGATATGAGTGGAACGTATAATTAGTGCGTAATCTGCTGTAAATGTGCGCCAAATAAAAAATTTGTGCGCTTTGTCGTTTTGGAAAAAAACGGAAAAAACGATTCCTGCTAGGGTAACGTTTTTCCAGCAGGAAAATTCTAAACGAATGATCGGAGAGAGAAATATTGTGCATGGGCATAGAGCTTATATTTGTGCAAAAATGTGCGCTGAAAATATAATTTGTGCGTCTTCAGGTTTTCGAGATATTGAGTTTCCTGCTGGAGTGACGTTTTGCAGAATCGTGTATCTCTAAAACTATTGTATGTGCGCCTGTAGAATAAACATACACGAGTAGCCCTTAATTTGTGCGTATTTGTGACAGAATTAGATTCAAGAAAATATTTATAATTTTCAAGTAATCGCGCTTTTTTGAAAACGCGAAAACATGTCACAGCGCCTAAACGAGAAAACGTATAAGATCGCTGAAAACTGTGTTCGGTCCTTCTTGATGCTAATAATAACCATAACAAGTTTCAAAAGTGTACGTGCTTGCTTTATTGAATTAATATTGCCTAAAGTCAAAACGACGGGGTCGTAACTTTGACGGCAAAATACAAGAAATCGGCTCAACCCAAGATGTGTAGTTTAAACCAAAAATGAGTGCGTCTAGTCAAGAATATATAGTTAAAATGTTCAGCTTGGAATGTTTCGCATTCAGTAGATATAAGCAAAAAACATAACATGTAAACAACGGCTGGTTATCCGACCAAATTCGAATGACCACAAAAAAGCGACGGATTCATACATATCGATGACATTCTTAACTTTACTCACGAACCGGTTGACACGTGTTGTGCCTGAGTACACTGAAGTAGAAAAGAAGTAAAAAAATAAACTTGTTATTAGATTATATTCTACTAGCTTGCGTGACTTTGCACATGATTAAGTCATCATCTGCCTAGCCTTTTCCCAACTATGTTGGGGTCGGCTTCCAGTCTAACCAGATGCAGCCGAATACCAGTATTTTACATGGAGCGACTGCCTATCTGACCTCCACAACCCAATTACTGGGTAATACGATACCCCTTGGTAAGACTGGTTGTCAGACTTTCGGGCCTCTGACTACTCGTAACTACTGTCAAAGATCCACGAATGACAGCCGGGACCAACGGCTTAACGTGCTTTCCGAGGCACGGAGGGGTCTCACTATGTAAAGATGGTCACCCATCCACAGACCAACCGCGGCAAGCGTCCCTTAACCTGATCGATCGACCTGTGCGGCTGTTATTATTTAGCCACGGACCCCTCTCCTCTCCGCACATGATTAAGTAAGTACATTATAAAAAGTAGCCTATGTGCTATTCCAAGGAATAAGCTATCTTCTTCATTCCAGCTTTCATTAAAATACATACAGCAGATAACATATTATTGTGATGGAGCGTCAGCTCAAATCTAACATTAAAAAATAATATATATTGGCCCTTTAAGTTTAATATAAGTTGCAGGAAATATTTTGATCCAAGCTTCCTCACGTCGCGTCGGGGGACGGCTAATGAAAATTGGAAGTTAACAGCAGCTATGTTTTCTACAATAGCATGCATTCATTATTGCTGGGTTTAAACCCCCCCGTGACCCCGACGTGAGGACGCTTGGATCAAAATATTTCCTGCAACTTATATTATTAAACTTAAAGGGCCAATAATATATAATTTTTTAGTTTTTAGAGGTTTTTGTTTGAGTCGGGGTTTTTTTAAATTAACTTTTATTTCTTGCTTTTTAAACTTAATAATATTATATTACTAGTAAAGTAAATATGCTATACGATCGACACGTGACTCGCCGAAATCTGCAAAGCTGAATCTCCCTCAAAACTAGGTCATATAATTGCAAACAAATGTTTGAACGCAACTGTACGGACAACAGCTTAGGTTTAATACGACCAATAAAGAAGACCATCGATATGTATGAATCCGTCGCTTTTTTGTGGTCATTCGAATTTGGTCGGATAACCAGCCGTTGTTTACATGTTATGTTTTTTGCTTATATCTACTGAATGCGAAACATTCCAAGCTGAATATTTTAACTATATATTCTTGACTAGACGCACTCATTTTTGGTTTAAACTACACATCTTGGGTTGAGCCGATTTCTTGTATTTTGCCGTCAAAGTTACGACCCCGTCGTTTTGACTTTAGGCAATATTATTCAATAAAGCATGCACATACACTTTTGAAACTTGTTATGGTTATTATTAGCATCAAGAAGGACCGAACACAGTTTTCAGCGATCTTATACGTTTTCTCGTTTAGGCGCTGTGACATGTTTTCGCGTTTTCAAAAAAGCGAGATTACTTGAAAATTATAAATATTTTCTTGAATCTAATTCTGTCACAAATACGCACAAATTAAGGGCTACTCGTGTATGTTTATTCTAAAGGCGCACATACAATAGTTTTAGAGATACACGATTCTGCAAAACGTCACTCCAGCAGGAAACTCAATATCTCGAAAACCTGAAGACGCACAAATTATATTTTCAGCGCACATTTTTGCACAAATATAAGCTCTCTGCCCATGCACAATATTTCTCTCTCCGATCATTCGTTTAGAATTTTCCTGCTGGAAAAACGTTACCCTAGCAGGAATCGTTTTTTCCGTTTTTTTCCAAAACGACAAAGCGCACAAATTTTTTATTTGGCGCACATTTACAGCAGATTACGCACTAATTATACGTTCCACTCATATCACTCTAGGAGCTACTTTCCTGCTAGGGTAACGTACACCGTGTTTGGGCCTTAAAAATTCATTTGTTTACCAAGTTTCAATATAATTGGTCTAGTAAATTCGGAGTATGCTCTGAATTTCCTATTGAAAGTCGTTGTAGGAACACGCAACGCTTTGAAAGCGATTACCACATATCTTGGAACCTCTGAACATCAATCTGTAGGATAATCAAATTTTTCCTAATTATTAGTCAAGATTTATACGACCACGTCCTATAATGACATGCATTTAATGTCAGCCGCTGATCGCGACGATAGATCGTGGTGGAGCAAATAAAAGTATAGTGGACTGCATAACAAGAAATATAATGATGACGGAAAAGAAACTACAACGGTCGGTTAAAACATTAAAATAAGAGAGGAAAATGCGCAAGCGCAGCCGTGCATGAAGGCGAGCAACAGCTGACTGCCTGTGGCGGTGCGGCGCGGGGCCCGCGCTCGGCCGGCGGCCGGCTGACCGCCCGCTGTCCACCCCTCGTTCTCTGCCGCCGCGGCGATGTTGAGTGCAGCGGTCTTAACAGCCGCCGATAACGACTTTGGGTACAGAACCCTAAAACATAAGTACTAGAAACCGGTAAGTTAAATATAAATGTAGCAATAAAATTGTAGGACTCTCAAATATTAGGTATACGAAGTTGGATGCGTTTGATGATGACAATCGCTAATGTATAAAATCGTTGCATACGTTATTGGATACATAAATAGGTGGGTACTGGCTGTACTGGCTGCTACAACGGTGACAAAGTTACGTGAAAGATACCATCTCACCAAATAGACTAAATATTACAAAAATAGTATTTCCCAAAAATGTTACTAGCAGTGTTGATAATTATAGGGTGTGTTGTGTTCGCGTTGCGGTTTTGGTTGAAACCTCGTCGTCTTCTGTTACCACGCGTGTACCCGGGTGCTTTGCCGATCATAGGACATGGGCATATGATAATTGGGGATTTCCAACGTAAGTATATTTGACTAAATATTCCTTGTTGAGGGGCTTGTGACATAGAAATAACAGCCGCACGGGTCGATCGATCAGGTTATCCTACGCTAGCTAGCTATATTTACATACCAAGATCCCTCCGTGCCTCGGAAAGCACGTTAAACTGTTGGTCCCTGCTGTTATTCGTGGATCTTTTACAGTTGTTACGGGTCGTCAGAAGCCCGAAAGTCTGACAACCAGTCTTACCTAGGGGTATCGGTGAGATATTTTATATTTTTGTATGCCCGTAACGACTATCAAGGGTCTACAAATGTTAGCAGGAACCAACGGCTTACCATGTTTTCCGAGGCACGGAGGGGTCTCAGTATGTTTTAGTTAGTCTGCCATAAAACCAACTACCTGCTTTCAGTGTAATCCATAGAAAACTGAATTTGAATATATTTTTTTGTACTGCTGACCATTTTTTATTAAGCTAGTAATAATGTAATCTCAAAAGAAACCTATTAAAAGTACGCTGGCTACAGTCTACCATAGTAATACCTTTTTCATTATTAAAAATAACTCCATAATATTATGATGTAACAATCAGTAGGTATGATATAAAGAGATGAGTAGGTATTATAGTGTTACCCAGTTGCTGGGCAGTCGAAAGCAGTCGCTCCATGTGATAGATAGTATTGTATAATTTAGAAGCATTTTTTCAATTTTGTAAATGTAGAACCATGGATCCGTTTATTATGATTTTTTGATGTTGACTTGAAAGAGCATGGCAGTTGAGAATGTGTCATGCTCACTTAAATGTCTCACTGATGGTGGCGCGTGTGTTGGATCATTCGGTTCCCTACAAAATGGTTGAGCTGGATGGTACTGATCCACACGTCATGTTCGTAAACGGGTGCCGTCGGTTGAGACTGGTCATCTCTTAACTGCCAAGGCTTATTTTAAATCTTATATTTTGAATTGTTTCTTCATTTGTGTGTTTTATTTACATTGTTCTCACATATAGAAGCAACAAGAATAATGTACCCAGGATTTTGTAATATCTTGATTTAAGAGAGTGTCCATGGAGTTTCTTGCCCGTTCTTCTCCATAGAGATCTACGTTTTGGAATGGGCAACTAGCTTCAACTTTCTGACTAACTGACCGACTATTTAATTTTGACAATTTAAAACTGCCTGTACATGGTTTAATTGAAATAAATGCTTTGAGTTTGAGTTTGATATACAGGTATTCAGCTGCATCCGGTAAGAGTGGAAGCCAACCCAAACATAGCTTGGAAAATTTCAGCAACCTTGTCTTTAATCACTTTGCCGTAATTTTACGTAATTATCAGGATTATGATGACGTAAAATATGTTTTCAGAATTATGGAAGACTGAGAAAAAACTATACGAGTATTCTCAGCAGAATGGCGAGCCTGTTGAAGTACGTCTCGGTCCCTATTCTTTGTATGGTAAGTTTTCCTCCTTATTCGCTCTTATGGTTTCTGTTTACTCATAAGGAAACCCATAAGATTCTGTGTCTAAGCCCCTACGCCACCTCCTTCTGCGAAGCAGTCATGCTAGCGAAGGAGGTGGCGGGATGGCTGAGGGAGAGATGTCACGTCCTAACCGCCGCGGGAGACGCTCTGGGCGTCTCGGGAGCCGCGTTACGACTCCCGGCCACCGTAGGCGCGGGCCTGCGGACGGAGAGTAATGGGTAGCTCATCGTCCGATCAGGACCAGGCCCGTGCCGGACGGCGCGTATGTGTTCCACGCGGGCCTCAAAGAGATGTCAGCATAAAGGAAGGGGTCCGCTAGGGCCGAAGCCTATCGGGGTAGCGGGATCGTCCGAAAGGGTTACCGCTGCCCCAGAACATAAAGGGCTAAGGAAGGAACACGGGTGGGTTTTAGTCAGTAAGAGTCTGACACTCCCTTCCGCTCCACCCAGAGCGGCGGGAAGGGTAATTTGATGATTTCCCAATTCTATCTTTTTTTTTTACATGTATCTGTTTTTTGGGCTGTATATTTTAACGGAATTGTTGGAAGCATTTAACATTTTACTGCATGCACAATGCAAATAAAATTTATAAGAAATGAGACAACAAAAGAAACAATGTCATCATGAATATTTTGATGATAATTATATTATTTCTCCAAAATATACACAGATGTAGGTTGATTGAGACTTACGGAAGAAGAATATAATAATGCTGCGATAAGGTTAATTTATTGCAATTTATTAGGGGTTAGCTAATATTAACATAATTTTTTTTTATTTCAGTAATAACAGACCTCGATGACAGTCTTACGATAGCAAATAACTGTTTGGAGAAACCATACATATACCACTTTGGAAAAGAGATGTATAACAGGGGACTTTTAACAGCAGATGGTAAGCAGACACTAGTTTCGCTCATCTTACCCACGTACCTACTCCTTGCTGATGTTTGTGTTTCCTGATATAACCTGAGAGTTCTCGAGTTTAAAAGGTTTAGGCGATTTCCTACAAACAAATGGTTAGTTATTTATAAGCGCAGGCAAACGCCTAGTTTGGGGGTCATCGTCCAAACTGATCTTGTACAAATTGATTAATAAACTTTCATTTGGTTTGAATGTGTTCACCTGAATATAGGCATTACAATGCCCTTAGAAGGTTCAAATACGTGTTTATGTCCATACATTTTTCAGTTGACTTTAATAACACAATTATCAAAGCGTAGCTTATTATTAGCATAAGTTGTTAATTTTTCTAGTGAAATATTTAATTGATTCCTTAAAAACATATTGACTGATTTGATTTGATTAAGTCTAAAGCTCACATACACTCGCTATCGACATTTTCGTCTGTTAAGAAAACTAAAAAGGGAATATGAGAGAAAAGAGATTGAGAAGGCCGGTCATAATCCCAAAGCCCTCTGGAACGTCATCAAATATATCACTCATACTAGAAAAGTATTTTCATCACCTATAAAATTACTTAATAACCAAAATAACCAGATATGTTCTTATTTTACTGACTGAAACTGATGATGCTGAAGTAGACTCTATTATACTACAATTGCGTATTGACTGCGCCACGGGTTGGGATAAAATATCAACCAACATACTAAAACTATGCAGGCAATTATTAACACCTCTCATTACACACATATGCAGTCAGCCCATAAGAACATGTGTATTTCCCCAGGCTTTCAAAAAAGCCTTAGTCCATCCCATCACAAGGATTACTGTGTCAACATTATAGACCAATATCTTTATTGCCCGCCCTGTCCAAGATTCTAGAAAAAATTCTGAACTCAAGGCTAAATAGTTTTTTGGATAAGTACAAGATTATTGCTAGTAATCAGTATGGCTTCCGTCGCGGCATGTCCACCGAAGATTGATTATTAGAATTGACACAGTACGTTGCAAGACAACTTGATACAAAAACAAGTGCCTTGGTGTCTTCTTGGATATGGCGAAGGCATTTGACACGGTCTTAGTCCCCATCCTGCTAAACAAACTCGAACAAATAGGAATCAGGGGTGTACCTCTTTTGATGTTTAAGAGTAAGACTGCGTGGTCGGATTTACAGCGATCCATTTCTGTCCTAACCTAATTTTTAGCAAATTACTAACAATTTTATTATTTAAATGAACATTCGGAATAATGCACATTATATAATACAAAACTTAGGACATATGACTTTATTTCATGCAAAATTAGGAGATTCAATCATTATAGTACTCGATATTATGACAGAATAGTTTTAGAAGTAAAGATAATTATGTAAAACAAAATTTCGAATTTTTGAACATTATGGTTAATGAAGTCTATAGCAAACGTGTTATGGATAATGATTTTCGGACAAACAATTTTAGGCGAAGTAAGGGAGTACCATCTCGTTGGTATGAAACCACGTGCTTTACATTCACTAACCAGCTGGGGCCTTCCATTTCGCTTTCAACTGGCAAGGCCACCCCTTTTCATACCGTTAGGGGTAGATGTTTAAAAACAAACGAACAAGATCGTTGCAAATTGCAAAAAAACGGAACAAAATTTGAATTTCGCGGGCTACCCTCGCGCTTCCCCCTTAAAAGAACACGGAAAATCTCTCAATATTGTACGTACACACTTATACTTGCTGGTTAAATGTATGAAAAAACTATTTTAAAACTGAATTTCGCGGGCTATTAAATTCTCAATATTGTGCGTATAAACTTATATTTGCAGTTGGAGTGTATGGAAAATTATTTTTAAACTACGATATTAAGTTTGTTCTTGTTAATTAATCCTAATTACGGAACCCTTCATTGTGCGTGGACCGACACGCAATTTGCCGGTTTTTTCTACGTTACTTTTACTTTAGTTTCAGTATGGAAACCGCACCGTAAGCTCCTAAATCCAGCATTCAGTCAAAAACTGGTGAACACATTTGTGGAAGAATTCATCACTC
This sequence comes from Hydraecia micacea, assembly GCA_914767645.1. Taxonomy (NCBI): domain Eukaryota; kingdom Metazoa; phylum Arthropoda; class Insecta; order Lepidoptera; family Noctuidae; genus Hydraecia; species Hydraecia micacea. Next base: position 8,636,044 of record OU611798.1, read on the forward strand.
AAGCGAAGAGTCTGGTCTCTCTACTAGATTCTGAAGTAGGAAAAGGACCGTTTAATGTGCAGCCATACATGGTCAATAGTTTCATGGGAAGTGCGTGCCGTAAGTACCTTCAATTAGAAACGAAATATTATATACCTATGCGATACTTTTTAGTTGAAAACTGGATAAATTGATCAGTGGTTAATTTGTCGTCTTAATGTTAAGAATATTATTTTCGCTATGATTTGTTTAAGTCCAGCGTTGCATAAACACTGCAGAAACAAAAGGAACGTTGGACAAAATGAGTGCTATGACAAAAACAAAGAAAACAAATTTAATGTCACTTTGTATAGAAAATAGTAGATTGTTTGCCAAGGGAGGAAACAACTATTTTGAAGGCCGGAGTGGTTCATTGAATCCAGAGCGGAGCGAAGAATTCCAGAGTATAATCCCGAGCGCAGCGAGGGGTTCTAAAGTAGAATACTGAGCACAGCGAGGGATTCAAAGTACGTCACTCGAGCTTAAAATAGTGTTGCACCCGAGGTGGACACTCAACTTTCTATCACCCTCTATGCAAAAATATGTAAGAGTAACTTATGAATAAAAATAGTACGTTTATTTATTTACATACAATTTTGAGTAAACAATTACCAACGAAGGCAGAATGCTTTTCGCGCGTTTTTTTTATTTTTTCACAATTTTTTTTTTATTTGGCTCGCGCGCCTTTAATTTTATCGTACAGCCTGTTACTTGTTCATACAATGTGATTGGAACTTTTACTATAAAGATCCACATTCTAAATTCAAATCACTTTTTGTCCCGAGGGATTAAACAGCTATTTTAGTCCCTGTTTACGTAGAATACACAAGCTCTTTTTGAATATATGTGATAAAATATAATTTAATGTCTGTTCATCGTAGAGTAATCATACTTAGTCAAGTGGTGGTCATGATACGAGTGCAGAACTTTCTTAATTTTCAAAATCATTAGTTTTAGTAGGCTAACTTTTGTTTTAAAGATTGTTTATGACTTTACAGGGACGACACTTGGGCTCGAAACTGATAAGAACAGTGTAGTTATTAAAAATTATGCTAAAGCTATGCAAGCTTTATTCATTGTCTACGTAGAGAGATTCCAGAGAGTCTGGTTGCACATTACTTACATATTCAATTTGAGTTCATACAAAAAAAAGCAAGACAGCCTCATGAAAGTCTTGAAAGATATAACTGAAGCGGTAATTCCCACGTATTAATTTCATATTAATGTTGTAATTATTGTATTTGTTATAGTTTTTTTTATTAGATTTTCATGTTTTATATTTGATTTCAGGTTATAACCAATAGAAAATCAGATTTAAAATTAATCAGCACTTCATATGAAACCCCGGAGCCTGCATCGGGTATTTTTTTTTTAATAAAATCTGGATTGTATTTATATTTTATTGCCACGTATTCTCGGCTTTAGGTCTTTGACACATATTAGAGCTGATTCTGACTAACCTTTTAAATTTGTTTAGTGCAGTGTGATTGAACTTAAACTACTATACAGTGCAAGTACTGATTGCTGATTCGCTTGATTCGCGTGTTCTTTATAAATAATAGCATTGATAAAGAACACGCACATCAAGAATCTTCCCATTAACATGGTAAAGAAAGACGTTATAGGACGTTTTCTAAATTTTGTAGTTGCTTAGCAGTTGAAGTTATATTTCAATTACGTATTAATTAGCTAATAAGCTAGATGACTCCGGACCCAGGTTGGCCGAAGCAAGGAAACCTGTTCAGGTGGAGATTCATGGACGACTCCGCCTTGGAGTGTAAATGTGGTGCTGTTCCACAAACGATGGGACACTTAATATCTTGTCCTGCGTGTCCTGTCAGCTGCACGTTACAGGAACTGATGGACGCTGGTGATGGCGCCAAACAAGCAGCCTAATTCTGGGCTGAGTCCATTCATATTGCTATCGACACGCTAAGAAAAATAGGTTAGAATGTGAGTAAAGTATCATAAAGGAGACAAAAAAATACGACGCTGTTTATGACTGAATTTCAGAACAAATGCAACCATTATTGGATAGAATGTTGGATTTGGCTGACAAACAAGGTGCCTTCACTGATGGTGAGATCAGGGAACACTTAGACACCATGATAGCAGCTGCTTACGATACTACAGCTACAACAGCGACATTAATTTTATTATTGATTGGGTCACATCAAGATGTACAAGAACGAGTTTATAGAGAGTAAGTATGTTACGAAATAGAGGGCTTGAAATCCAGCGATGGACCTAAGTCGACTTCGTTCATGAAGTTATCAAACGCCTCATTTGTAGTATGTTTTAGTATGGGTGCGGTGGGGGCTTTAGTTTCTATCTATCTAACTAGCCGTATTGTCCCACTGCAGGGCCCTCTCCCTTTTCCACAGCATTCTATCATTTTCTTAATTTCAGCTTTGGTTTAAACAAGTTGTTTCAAATCAGCTGAAAATCATAACAATAATAGTTTTCCCTTACCTCTAATTGAAAAAAAATTAAAAAGAAAAATATTGAAAGGATCAGACCGAAATAAATAACAAAATGTGGTGTGTGTGTGTGTGTATGAGTGGAGAAAAAATTAATTACTCCAGGTGCGGCGGAACATACAATACTTTAATACTTGTAAGTAAAACATACTACAAACGGGGCGCGTTTGAACACTTTTTGTTATAATATATTTTTTTTAACTCAATTTTTTCATAAATTTTTACTTATTCCCTTTGAGTCACTAAGTTTAAGTCACTTTTTTTTTTTTGGATGGGAAATCATCTAATGACTCCTCTCGCTCTGGGTGGAGCGGAAGGGAGTGTCAGACTCTTACTGACTAAAACCCACCCGTGTTCCTTCCTTAGCCCTTTATGTTCCGGGGCAGCGGTAACCCTTTCGGACGATCCCGCTACAAGTTTAAGTCACTTTGGGTGATGTTAAGACAGATAGAAGTTGTGGCGTAACACACTTTCACCAACACGCATTTTGTTACTTTCATGTTCTGTGAGATTGACGATAATTAATATAATATAAATTAAATATTAATTATTATATTTATGTATATTTAATTAGGTATAATACCCGGACGTTATTTTGAAATTGTACAAACAGGTTAAAAGAAGTACTCGGAAATGAAGACAGGGAGTTTAACAGACACGATCTACCGAAGCTTGTGTATCTCGAAGCGGTGATTAAAGAGAGTTTGAGAACACATCCTCCAGTTCCAAGGATTGCAAGGACGTCCTCTTCAGATGTTTACTTGAGTATGCATTTTTATTATAAGTGAATAGAAAAGAAACAGTGAAACTTTTTTCAAGGTAACAGGCGAGTCGTTAGAACAAGCTAAGGTAAGTATTCCCAATAACAAGCAATTTATCATTTATTAAAAAGAACTAGGTTCTTAATAATTAATTACAATCTAGCCTATAAGACTAATAAGCATTATTAAACTAATTTAATTTTTTATGTCATAGAATCAATAGAATAACAAGCAATGGCAATGTATTTCTTACATAAAGTATACGAAGACCCACTCTTGTCTATACATATAATAAAATCGTAGGAAAGTCAAAACTGTACATTGAATATTTTTTTTAAAGAATACTTGGGGCGTGATCTACAATCGATTTCGAAGCCGAAAATATAATTTTTAGAATTTTTGTCTGTTTGTCTGATTGTCTGTATGTATGTCCGGGCTAATCTCAAAAAGTGCTGCATTGATTTACATCAAATTTTGCATGAGTATTACTAAGAGGTCGGGTCAACATATAGGCTACATATTATCACGCTATCACCTACGGGGGAGGAGCTGTGAATCTTTATTTTTCTTACGCATTCTGTGACAGCGTGTAATCTAACGACGCATATTTAAATGTTGTTTTTGAGTAAGCCATGCTATTATCTAGCTTTACACTATAAAACTACGCCATTTAAGTAACTTGGGCAGAGAAACATAGTTTAATGAATGTTAGTAGTACAAAGAAAATTTAGAAGCAGCGCCATCTATGAGATTTCATAAAAATCAAATCAAGTTGCATGTTAACAATTTTTGGAAATTAATAATTTAAATTTGATCATGTTGGCGAGGTTAGTAGTTAGTTATTCTTAAAATTCATAGATGGTAATGTACATTTTCTTCATAAAAGTTGTATCGTATACTTCATTTTGACAAATTCAAGGTCCAACAAAACCCTCAAAATCTTGAGCAGAGTTGAGGAAGACAATTAAAAAAAAAATGCGGTGTTAAGTATTACAAAAAAGTTATGTTCATTGATGATGATCATTTCTTCATCAATTTCATGTTGTTAGTACAAAATAAACATTGACTGTTAATACTTTTGTTCGGTATTTATCTGTGTGATTATTGCTTGGTAATTAATATATTGTCATGTCGTATACCTAATTATAAACTTAAATGTGATGTAAAACGTCACCTTCTCGACGGTGACCAAAATTGGGATGACACCCTCATGGAGGCGAGCGTCAGTGACAGTCCCAGCCGCATGCGTCATCTGTTTGCCGTCATCTTGGTGTTTTGCGGAGTCGCGAACCCGGTAGCTTTGTGGGAGAAGTATCGCCATCATCTGTCTGAAGATTTTCTACGAGCTTTGAGGCATGCTACTGGAGACGAAGTCGAAGTAACTGATGAACGCGTGCTGAACACCTGTCTCAGTTCACTTCAAGATGTGGTCATTTCTATCGGCGGCAATCCACTGATCGAATATGGGTTACCAGCTCCCCAATCATCACCGCATCAAGACCGTGGAAATCGAGAGTATAAGGCTGAGACAAATTATGATCCGGGCGAAATAACCACCATACGAAATGACCATGTCGCTTTGTTCTCTTCAGAGCAAAAACAAATTTGTGACACCGTCCTTGAAAGCGTTGGGCAAAACCAGGGTAAAATGTTTTTCTCGGATGCTCCTGGTGGAACAGGAAAAACATTTGTTACCACTGGCATACCTGCAGAGGTCAGGAGGCAAGGCAAAATTGCTATTAGTAGCGTCGTCGGGAATCGCTGCCACACTGCTTCCGAGTGGCAAGACAGCACATGCCATGTTTAAAATTCCCATCGATTTAGAGAGCGCCGAAACGCCTGTTTGTGGTGTGTCACGTAACAGCGATAAGGGACACGTGCTCAAGGATTGCTCTCTGATCGTATGGGATAAGTGTACGATGTCCAATAGGAAGGCAGTTGAGGCCGTGGACAGAACCCTGCAGGACATCCGCAGGAACGAACATTTGATGGGTGGTGTCACAGTTCTGTTCAGTGGCGATTTCCGGCAAAAGCTTCCCGTGGTGACGCGGGAATCGAGTAGGGCTGACGAGGTGAATGCTTTGTTGAAACGATCTACGTTGTGGTCACGGGTTCGTACGCTACGCTTGACCTTTAATATGAGAGCTCGACTCAGCGGCAACGCACGTGCTCAAGAATTCTCCGATGTCCTTCTAAGTCTTGGCGAAGGCACTCTACCAGAAGCGAGAGGTGGACAGGTGGTGCTTCCAGAGTCTCTCGGTAGAGTGGTATCCAGCTTAGAAGAACTCATTCGCTGTGTGTACATCAGTCGTATACCGCACCAGCAGAATTCTTGGGTGTGTGAGCGGGTCATTTTGACGCCCTAAAATGATCAGGCTGCAGCAATTAACGAATGCATTCTCTCGGAAATTGAGGGGAATGAAGTGGTCTACACCTCGATAAACACTGTTGTCGAGCAAGATGACGCCACACATTATCCCGTGGGATTTCTGAACTCCCTGTCAGCAAGTTGACTTCCAGCGCATGCCATCAAGCAGAAGGTCCGCCCAATTATGCTTCTTCGGAACCTATCTCCTCCGAAGTTTTGTAACGGGACCCGCCTTAAAGTCATCTCGCTTCACAGACACACCATTGAGGCGGAAATTCTTACGGGTTGAGGCATCGGCGAGGCAGTATTTATACCACGCATTCCCCTCATACCTCATAACTTCCCGTTCCAGTTCAAGCGCGTACAGTTCCCCGTGAGTGTTTGCTTCGCGATGACCATCAATAAGTCGCAGGGGCAGACACTGAGGGCAGCGGGTGTCGACCTCAGGACGATTTGCTTCTCACACGGGCAACTGTACGTCGCTTGCTCCCGCGTCACCAGACTCCCATATAACTCTCTTCACTTGCTTCACTTGCAAAAAAAACTTATATTTTAATGCTATTTTAAAAGTTAGCTACTTATAATGCGTTAGCGACACTGGCATCTTAGGTATTTTTGGTGCTGTAGAGCCTTCACGCAGACGACGTCGCGGGCAGCAGCTAGTTAAATAATATTTATTTAAGTATATAAATTGGTTAAATAATACTTTAGTCAAAATTAAATTATATTTTAAAACTAGATGAGGTCGGTGTTTCCTATCCGACTACTCAGAGAAGAAAGATCGAAACAAACTCACAAGTCAGTCAGTCTTTTTTTTTTTTTTTTTGTGGATTGGAAATCAAAACCCACCCGTGTTCCTTCCTTAGCCCTTTATGTTCCGGGGCAGCGGTAACCCTTTCGGACAATCCCGCTACCCCGGCAGGCTTCGGCCCTGGCGGGCCCCTTCCTTAATGCTGACATCTCTTTGAGGCGCGCGTGGAACACATACGCGTCGTCCGGCACGGGCCTGGTCCTGATCGGACGGAGAGCTACCAAGTCAGTCAGTCTTGTTTTGAGTTCTGACATAAGGACCCATGAGGACGATGCAGACTAGTGTCCGAGATGGTTTTTTGAAAAAAGAACCACACATATTTGATTTTGTTACATCGCTGGATTTGTTCTTTACTCTTTTGTGTCTTCATTATTTTTTATCCTATTTTCCATTTATTGTTCTCCATTTTTTGAGTATGCCATTTTTTATATGTGTAAGGTAAGGTTGGTTTAGTAACATGACATTTATAATAATAAAATATTTTCTTCTTTCTTTTTGTCGACTTTGTACGAATAACTGTTATTTTGTATTCTTTGACTTTGCAACTGCAATCGTTCCTTCATACCAATATACATTTCAGAAAACCACATATTGCCAGCTAATGGCACCTACGTCATACCGTTGTATTTGCTCAACCGCCATTCATCGTGGGGCGCCGATGCACACCAGTTCAGACCGGAGCGATGGCTGGACCCTGCCACCTTGCCTAAGAATTCTAACACGTTTGCTAGCTTCAGCCTTGGCAGGCGAAACTGTATCGGTGACTACTTAATTTTGAAATAGATAAAAGTGTAGTTTTAGTTTTTATTTAGAAGCGAAATCAAGATCTGCCTAAAGTCTTGATTTTAGTTTGCCAATGTGATTGGCAATGACCTACCGTTTAGCTGAGACGATTCCTGAGGTGGCTACACGTCGCGGGAGGGGTGTGGTGACGTATCACAAGAGTTCAGTCACGGGCGGCAACGCCCTTCCAGCACCGAGGGCCTGTTGTAATAATAACAATAAAAATAGTAACTCGGAAGATGATAAATAGGAAATAGTTCTTGCCGTCATATTATACATATTTATATTTATAGTTTTTGAAACGTACAAAACATTTCGGGTGGTACGTACTTCCTACTAATATTATAAATGCGAAAGTTTGTTTGGATGTTTGTTATTCCTTCACGCAAAAACTACTAAACGGATTTTGATAAAACTTCACAGTAATATAGCTTATACATCAGAATAACACATAGGCTACAATTTATAAAGATTTTGTGTGATTTGGTCATAATATAACGATAAGTATCAAGTAAGTCGGAAAAATTCCTGCCTTCTGAGAGCTATCTTGGCGTGCGCTGCCTAAACCGTTAGAGTTACATGAAGATAATGTATCGTGGAACTGTTTGTTTTATAAAGTTCTAAATAAAAGTCCGCGAGAGCATATATCTATCTTTTTTGTGGAAGCCATTATATCCAAAATAGTGATCCATAAATACATATAAATTGGGTACTATTTTTACAATGCATATTTCAGAGTACTTTGTTAATTCTTATTAAAATCAATACATTTATCGCTTTCGGTATTTCATGTAGATAAACTTTGTCTTTTACACTAAGCAATTTGGACGAATACTTTAAAAGTTATCACGATAAGATTGACCTGAGTGGAGCGCTATTAATGCCTACATGAGTCGGGGCACGCAAAGACGGGGTGGAGGGGCGGTCCAGTCCAGGCAATGAAATCCCGAACGCGGGCAGGCAGACCGTGGAACACCAAAGGAAAGACCGTTCTAAGGATTTCAATAATAAGTTTATTATCCTTTTATTTATACATTGGAAGGTGTGTCTACTAATATTATGTGCGTGAGGCACAGGACACTTTTATACTGCTGGGCGTGAGGGCAGACCGGCAGACGTCGTTGACGGTTGTGTTCATTTTGAGTTTTTTTTACAGCTTTAAATTCGTTTCAAAGCGATTTATTACTAACTAACAGTAGGCATTATAATTTTTAGGTAGTATATTTTAAGTACAAATATAGATTCGTTTTAAATTCAATTATTAGTTATATTACAATTGTTTTCTTTGTTTGTTTAATTACTTATAGGTAGGATTGTATTTTTAGTTAGTTAGGTCACGGGTTAGGTATAGGTTGTATTTGTAAGTATTAAGTACCTAAATAGATTCGTTATTATTTTCATTAGGTACCTACTTAGATTATTATTAGGGGCCCGTGGCTAAATAATAACAGCCGCACAGGTCGATGGATCAGGTTAAGCTACGCTTGCCGCGGTTGGTCTGTGGATGGGTGACCATCTTTACATACCGAGACCCCTCCGTGCCTCGGAAAGCACGTTAAGCCGTTGGTCCCGGCTGTCATTCGTGGATCTTTGACAGTCGTTACGGGTCGTCAGAAGCCCGAAAGTCTGACAACCAGTCTTACCAAGGGGTATCGTATTACCCAGTAATTGGGTTGTGGAGGTCCGGTAGGCAGTCGCTCCATGTAAAATACTGGTATTCAGCTGCATCCGGTTAGACTGGAAGCCGACCCCAACATAGATGGGAAAAGGCTAGGCAGATGATGACCTACTTAGATTATTACAATTGTTTTTTTTTTTGTTAGTTTAAGATTAACGTATAGTTTTAGGTTGTGTTGTAAGTAGTAAGAAGTTAGATTCGTTTTCCTCCTAATTAGCTATTGGAATTATTTTAGTTAGTTTGAAAATTACTACCGATTAGGTGATTTTTTATATAGTACCTACTTACAATAATGACTCCAAAAGCGTAAGTCTAATATTTCATAAAGCTCTAATAAAGGTCGAGCTATAAAAATAGCTAGACTTAGAATAACGAGACGTCTCAACAAACTGATCTGCGAAGGTTTGAGCAGGCGGTGCGTGAGGCGGCACACAGAGCTACTGTGACACCAGAACAGTCCCAAGATTGACGTCAACAACACGCTGAGTATTTGGCATCTCAACAACTGCTGAAACTCCAGAACAGTCTCAACCTCGACGTCAACGGCATGCTGAGTACCTATCTGATGTCTCAACGGGCCCAAGATCGGCGTCAACAGCATGCCGAGTATAGTGGTGTCTCAACGGGCTGCGGAGACACCAGAAGAGTCACAAGATCGACGTCAGCAGCAGGCGACTTACATGGCGTCCCAAAGAGCCACAGAAACCTCTACAACAGCTGAATCTCGCAGAAGCGCTGTTGTTACACGAATATAATGTATCATGGGACTGTTTGTCTTAAACAGTTCTAAATAAATGTCCGCGACAGAATATATTATGTACCTTTTATGTGGAAGCCCAAAATAGTGAGCCATATCGAAAGTACCTCTTTCTGTGTGTTACCTTTTCACACCTAAACCACTGAACGGATTTCGATATTTGGCAAGGAGATAGATAGCACCCTAGGGAAGGACATGCGCTACTTCACCGGTACTGTCCTGTGGGATAATTTCCGACATCCACGTGGGCGAAGCCGCGGGCGGAAGCTAGTCTATTAATAAAAACCAGAATAACATTGTTTCCTTTACAGGTAAATTATATGGCATGCTGGCAGTGAAGACAACCCTTGCGCATATTTTGAGACGATATCGTGTCAAAAGTGACATTGAGAATTTAGTGACACGATGTGACGTAATTATACAACCAGTGTCTGGACATCATATAAGTTTGGAATCAAGAATATAAAGTTGAGAATTTGATTACTGTTAAACAGGAAACGAATAAATTTTGTCACAAATATAGATACTGAGGAAAATATGCGTCATTGTAAAAAAATAAAATAGTCTTATGTAAACATTGTACACTTCCTGTCTAGCTTATTTTTATAATATGACGTGTAAAAGTGATTTATATCAGATTAGATTTATAGAATAAACAATTTCATTTTATTTAATTTCCCAGTGAACTTGGTTCTTTGCAGATAAGATGTGTCAAAACGTTAATCGTAGAATTCATATTGACAAATTATAAATATTATGTGAGGCCTCTGTGCTAAGCAGACAAGTCAGAAAGCATAAAATTTAAGAGTGTAGTAGGGTGGAACTAGCATGTGAGGGAAGCACAAATCGAGGCTAGGCAGACTTATCGTAAGGGTGTGGCGCCGTCCGGCACGGGTCCGGTCCTGATCGAACGGTGAGCTACCCATTACTCTCCGTCCGCAGGCCTGCGCCTACGGTGGCCGGGAGTCGTCACGCGGCTCCCGACGCTCAGGGCGTCTGCCGCGACGGCGGGGACGTCAGGTCCTCTTCCTCAGCTATCCCGCCACCTCCTTCGCTAGCATGACTGCTTCGCAGAAGGAGGTGACTGCCTCCCACTCCCTCTCGCCCCGGACTATGACTTGAACCAGGGCCGGACGCGAGAGGTCGCCGCCGCTACCAATCGCCTCTACGAGGACACGGCGGTGCTCCGCCCAAGCGGGGCAGACCTCCACCGTATGCTCTAACGTGTTCTCTGGGCTATCCTCGCAATGGTGACACCCAGGCGTCTCCTCTCGCCTGATGATGTGCAGGAACCTCCTGAAACATCCGTGTCCGGTGAGGACCTGCGTCAGGCGGTAGGTGAGAAGGCCGTGACGCCTCTAGCCACTCCTCAAAGAGGGGCCTTATCGCCACTATCGTGGCGTGCCCTATAAATACTAGCTTGTTAGCTTGGAATGGAAATTTTAGCCGACCATGTCTCCGGAGAAAACTTTTGGGAACTAAGGAAATGAAGGTAAAGCAAAATTTATTGACAGTCAATATTAGCAAAACCGCATACATAATTTTTTCCGCTAAAAACAAAAAAAATTCAAACTCCCTCTCACGGTAAATGGCCAGCAGTTGCAAAAATCAAACCAAGAGAAATACCTGGGTTTGATCTTGGACAGTAGACTTACATTCAGACCGCACATTGAATACGTTAAAAACAGATTAATTCCATTAACTGGAAGCTTGCGAAACATTGCTAAATGTGTACCATTTCAATTACGCTACACAATAATTATGTAATACTCTAGTTAAACCGCATCTAGACTATTTAATCAAAACACAGCTGCTGTTACACATCTCCAGGACCTACAAGTAACGTAAAAAAAGCAATCAAAGTTAAATTTAACTCCGAATACTTAACACCACCATCAGAGGAATTGACTCACTCAAGGAAGAGAAGAACCCCGGTCCTGATAAGATCACGAACAAAGCCTTAAAGATAGGATGCACACATCTAGCAACTCCACTAGCGCGTCCGTTTAACATGGTATTAAAATCCTCACGCACCCCTAGACAATGGTCCGAGTCCGGATCCGTGATCCTGGTGACAGACAGACGGACGGACAAACAGCGAAGTTTTAGTAATAGGGTCCCGTTTTTACCCTTTGGGTACGGAACCCTAAAAATGGAATGGGTCCCGCCTGCTTCCAACTTTTATTTAATTTAAAATGGGCTTGTTTTTAGATTTTCAGTTTTATTTAACTTAAGTTTTTTACCGCAGTCGGGTTTTTTAGTTTTTTTATTTCCAGCTTTTTAGTTAACAATAATGTGAAAGATTTTGTTTTTTTATTTGGTGTTTTCACGATTTGTCACTTCGAATTACTTTTAACCATATAAGTTGTATATATTTTTGTAATCAACTTTTAAAAACCCTTCACTTTGATATCCCACTCGATGGTATTAGAAGAAAAAAAGTCGCACTCCACAATATGGCACCCCAAATCCGCCATTTTACTTTTTTTATTTTAATGTAGCCAGTGACACTCGCGTTACCAAGACAAATCTAAAGACGTATAATTTATACAAATCCGTTCATTCGTTTAGGAGTTACGAGGGAACAAAGAAACGGACATAAGTACATACCTACAGGTTAAACACATAACCCTCCTTTTGGGCTTCGCCGCAGTCGGGTGAAAAGAACAAGTTGCGGGAAATGCGTCACATCCATCGATATCCGTGGTCACATCCATGCAAAATGGCCATCGCTCAGCATACAGAACCACGTTGTAGTATTACGATATTAATGATTTTAATTCATAATTATTATTATAGTGCACTATAGAGCGATATTTAATAATTTCCTTTAGTAATATTGATACATTATTCAAAACAACGAAATAATTGACAGCTATTTGCGACGCGGCCAACTTCCAGAATACACGCTCTTAAATTAATGTCACTGGATTGTATAATTTTGTGATAAATGCTAAATTTTAACATACGATTTTATTTTTTTACTTTACCAACAGTATGTATATGTTACCGTAAGAATACGGAATACGTTAATATGCGCATTAACTAGGTAACCTGCAAATTACCGTGTACAATCTGTTAAAGTGTGAAGTATGTTACTGTAATGCTATTCTGTAAAAATCTCACCGTGAAAACTTAGGTGAAGTGAGCTTAAAGTGAGCTGTCAATAGTGTCATTCCCTAGCATTAGGTGGAATGACAGCTCACTTTTAACTCACTTCACCTAAGTTTTCACGGTGATCTTTTTACAGAATAGCACCGCTGGCCAACCCGATTTTAGGATGAAGTACTTAGTTTCGCCTAGGCCAAACCAGTTCCCATTCGATCGCTCTTTCATCCTATGACGGAGCCCAGCTTCGCGAGGCTCCTATTTCTGTGTAAAGGGTATAAAGTAACCTAACTAGTTCATCCTAAAACCGGGTTTGGCCGGTAACAAAAATTTTTATCTACTTTAACGGACTCAACCAGATAATCTGCAGATTAACAAGTTAATCTGCACTCTACCTGATTTACGCACATTAGCGGTAACATATAGGCAGAAGGACTAGCAGACTGGTTTAACGGCGATCAAACAGGAAAGCTCTGTTTATTAATTAATATTCCACGAGTTAACATAAATAATTTAACATAAATAATTAATGTTATGGTTTTAACCTTGACGCTACTTTTCTGCTTGTTCGCCACACGTTCCTTTTTAGGCCTAAAAAAACTGAACAAGAGTGAATTAAACTCGCGTGGAGAGGGTTCCGTACGATGGATATGTTGTCTACCATGAATTATTATTAAATCTAAAAAACAATAATTTATCCTAAGAACAATCTTAACATTGTAGTTAATAAAACATGTTCTCTCCCATCTCCCATACATTCCAACTGCAAATGTAAGTTTGTACGCACAATCAATCAATCCGCCTAGCCTTTTCCCAAATACATAAATTATTTTGGGGTCGCCAAGTTTGTATGCACAATATTGAGAGATGTACCATATTATTTTAAGACCATATACTTCAGATTCAGATAATTTTATTTGTTCAAACATGTGTGTACATACAATTATTGTATGTAAACACATGTTTGAACAAATAAAATTTGTATTATACAACATTGTATTATACAATGCATGCAAGGTGTTATAAGTACATGGAGTTGTGCTAACATGTTTACCATATTGTCATGGTGTGCAAATATTAATACAAGCTTAGAACTAAAACAAAATAATAATTACAACATTCATTAACATTGACAATGCTGACATAAGTAAATAAATGGAATTAAATTGATTGATTATATAATTCATTCATATAGAAATAGATAGGAGTTACATACAAACTTGTCAAATATTCAATTATCAAAAATAAAAACATAATATAATAAAATAAAAACAATGTCAGCGTAGGTCCAAAATATTCCATACAAACATACATCATCAAAATCAATATTACATTACATACATTTCAGATTAAATTAATACCTAGTAGTTTTTTATAGGGTTTTCTGTAATCTATAAGTAAAGAACTAATATCTGTACTTTTTCAAAATGTTGCTCGGTAGTTTCGCAGACATAGGGGGGTGGGGATGGGGGGGGGGCATAATACTTTCTTGTTTACCACTTTATACTTTAAAATTATATATAACATAATATTTGAGACTCACAGCAAGCCATATATCAAATGAAAGGGTCATTTGATATGTCACACCAGTATACAAGACTTGTTTTTTTTTATTTGCTCCCCAAAAGTCATCCCCATATCCATAATTAATTTATTTACGTTATTCGTCCGTGCTTGGGCATTAAAAATTCATACTTATGTTTATCAAATTTCTACTTAATTGGTCTAGCAAATTCGGAGTAAGCTCTGAATTTCCTACTGAAAGTCGTAGGAACACGTAACCCTTTGAAAGCGATTGCCACATGTCTAGGAACCTTCAATCTGTAGGATAATCACATTTTTCCTAATAATTAGGCAAGATTCATACGACCACGTCCTATAATGACATGAATATAATGTCAGCCGCCGATAACGATTTTGGGTAAGGAACCATAAAACGTAATTACTATTTAAACCGGTGGGTTAAATATAAACGTAGAAAAAAAAAATTATGAATCTCAAATATTATACGAAGTTGGGTCCGTTTGATGTTGGCAATCGCTAAGCAAGTATAATTTTTGAGTCAATACGTTATTGGATACTTAAGTAGGCACTGGCTATACCTACTGGCTGCTGTAACGGTGACGCAGTTACGTTAAAGATACAATCTCATCAAATAGACTAAATATTACAAAAATAGTCGAAAAGCGCTATAAGCAAAACATTTTCCCAAAAATGTTACTAGCAGCGTTGATAATTATAGGGTGTGTTGTGTTCATGTTGCGGTTTTGGATGAAACCTCGTCGTCTTCTGTTACCACCCGTGTACCCGGGTGCTTTGCCGATCATAGGACATGGACATCTCTTAATTGGGGATTTCCAACGTAAGTATTTTTGACTAAATATTCTTTTAGTTTGTTGGTAATTTTCATTTGGTAAAAGCATGTAAGCAAAAGTGTTGTTCAGTCATTCTGCCTAGCCTTTTCCGAACTATGTTGGGGTCGGCTTCCAGTTTAACCGGATGCAACTGCCTATTTGAACACCACAAGCCAGTTGCTGGGTAACACGATACCTTTGGCAAGGCTGGTTGTCAGACTTGGGCTTCTGACTACCCGTAACGACTGTCAAAGATCTGCAAATGACAGCCAGGACCTTTTACGAGGCACGGAGGGGTATCGGTATGTTTTAGTTATTCTGCCATAAAACCAACTACCTGCTTTCAGTGTAATCCACAGAAAACCGAATTTGAATATATTTTTTTGTACTGTTGACCATTTTTTATTAAGCTAGTAATTAATGTAATCATGTCCGTGACCACCGCCACCCCACCAACGCCAATCGCTTCCATGTATGGTGAATAATTAGTACTCAATTGGCACTAATTAGTACTCTAACAAAAAAATTGGTACCTTAGTAGTTTTCGAGAAAATCGACTTTGAAGGTGGTCCTGCGGTAGTCACGCTCCCTTCAGCAGGACCACCATGAGCGCCGAAAAAGGGGGCATGCTACAGCTATTCTAAGTATACAAATAATTAGTACCCATAATGTGATTCATTTCGTGAAAAAAACAGAACGGAAACATTTGTATTTACCGAGATATCAACGATGATAACTTTCGCGCAATCGTTCAGCAGGACCACGATTTTGAATGTGTATTCAAAGTTTGAGAAGCTTGTCGCTTTCCTCAAACCTACATAGAAAATTAGTACCCTGCAAGATAAAAGTAGTACCCAAAATTCAACATTAATACTCCAGTAGTTTACGAGAAAATCGACTTTGAAGGTGGTCCTGCGGTGGTCACGGTGCAAAATTTTCATTTCAAGATTTCCCTATTAAAACCTCCGTGATTTCTTCCCAAATTTATACAAAAATTAGTACCCATAAAGAAGTTATAGCGACCAAAAATTCAGATTCCTAAGTATTGTATTTTAAGAGAAATTAGCTTTCATTACTTTTCCATACTAAAACTCCGCGTATAACCCGACCAAATTGAGTTGTCAATCTAACTTAACTAAAACTTACCCCGGCGCGTACCCCGCGCACCGCGCGCGTGCCTCTGCTGCCGCCTGCGCGTCGACTCGCCTCCCGCGCCGCGCCGTGCCGTATGCGTGTGTGTGTGGAGCCCTTGAGCACGCACACATGCAAGGCGTCAACAATGATTCTATATATATATAATATAAATGATAACAAAAGGCCTGACTGACTGACTGACTCTTCAACTGAATGAAACAAAATTCAAGTCTTGTATAAAACGCACACTATGCAGACAGGCATATTATAAGTTAGGGGATTACATCGCTGATAAAAATGCCTGGCTCATTGCTGGTCCTGCTCCACAACCACAACTAATCGATTAACACTTGAAAATACTGTTGGAGCTGCTGAAGATTGTAAGACTATCTTTGCATTGTATAAACTCAATTTCCTTTGTATTGTATAATTGCATAGCACAGATGTGAGTTCTATGTACTGTAGAGCTACCATTTACCGGGTAATATGTCTTTCATTGACTTGAATGTGCCGTGGCAGCTGATAGTATGTCATGCTCACACAAATGTCTCGCTGACGGTGGCGTGTGTGTTGGATCATTTAGCTCCCTTCAAAATGGTTGAGCTGAATGGTGCTGATCTATGCGTCATGTTCGTGAACGGGCGCCGTCAGTTGGGGCTGGTCATCACTCGGCTGCCTCGGCTTATTTTTATTTTTAATTATTTTATTTTTGAATTGTTGTTTTTTTTTTTTATTATTTAATATTTGCTGTACTCTGGACGCTTTTAACGCATACGTCTTTTTAACCGACTTCAAAAAAGGAGGTTCTGTATTCGACCCGTATGTATGTATGTATATTTGTTTGTCCGCGATTTTCTCAAAAACTAATGAACCGATTTTGATAATTCTTTCACTAATGTGATCTACATACTTTCAGAAAGGTTTTAGTATATAATACATTATATAATTATTCTTATGTACGATGTTATATGCATAAATGTACTGCATCTCCGGCATTTCTATGCGAATTTTGATGATTCTTCTAGTCGGTGTCTTCAATTCCTCAATGCACTAGTGTTATTTGAATTTGTGTGGAGTAGGTACAACTAAAAAGTGAAAAATAAAAACTTTTTTACAAAAAAAACAACCGACTTCAAAAAAAACTACAAAGTGATAAATAACTTTAATTTCGGAAGTCGGTGTCAAACAAAAAACGAAAATGCGGAACCAACGACACCGACTTCCGAAATTAAAGTTATTTATCACTTTGTAGTTTTTTTTGAAGTCGGTTGTTTTTTTTGTAAAAAAGTTTTTTTTACATCGTTCTCACATATTATTATAAATTCAACATTAATGATGTAACTAATATTTTTGTAAAAATATAATTTAAAAGAGTGTCCATGGAGTTTCTTGCCCGTTCTTCTCCATAGGTACCTACGCTTTGGAATGGGCAACTAGCTTCATTTTATTTTTGACTGACCGACTTCTTGACAATTCAAAAGTGCCTGTAAATGGTTTAATTGAAATAAATGCTTTGAGTTTGAGTTTGAGTTTTGAGACTGACTCATCAACGCCCAGCCCAAACCCTTTGACCTAGAAAACTGAAATTTTACACAATGGTTCCCTTTATAATGTAGACAAGGAATAAGGAAGTATTTTTCCAAATTCAACCCCTAAGGGTGTTCAATAGGGGATGAAATTTGTATGGAAGTCCGTCAGTTAAAGTTAGGATCTTCAAATTTTGTGTTTAGGCTGACGATTTAAAATCAATTTATACGTGTCTCAGCGTTTTTGATGAAATTCCACCCCCAAAGGGTTAAAAAGGGGGATGAAGTTGTGTATGAAAGTCCGTCAGTTTAAAAGTTAGGATCTTATAATTTTGTGTTTAGGCTGACGATTGAAAATAATTTATACGTATCTCAGCGTTTTTGATAAAATTCCACCCCCAAAGGGTTAAAAAGGGGAATGAAGTTGTGCATGAAAGTCCGTCAGTTTAAAAGTTAGGATCTTCAAATTAGCTTTCAGTTGTGCTATCAGGATGGAATTTGGTGTGGACAAATGTGCGGTCATGCATGTAAAGCGAGGGGAGATTGTGGAGTCTGTGGGAACCCAACTTTCGGATTCCACAAGCTTTAGAGCCCTCTCCGCATCCGAAATCTATAAGTATTTGGATATGTCGGAAGCGTTGGGCATCTATGTTACTGACATGAAGCAGTCGTTGAAGGAACGCTTCTTTGGCCGCCTGAAAAAAATATTTAATAGTCTTCTTTCAGGTGGCAACAAGGTGCGCGCCTTCAACGGTTGGATCGTGCCGGTTTTGATGTACTCTTTCGGCATACTCAAATGGACTCAGACCGAACTCGACGCCCTGGATAGGAAGGTTCGTACGCTGCTGACTGCAAATCGAATGCTTCTCCTACGGTCATCGGCAATGAGGCTGTATATCCCGCGAAAGTGTGGAGGTCGAGGCTTTTTAAACGCTAAGGCTCTCCACAATCGCGAGATATGCAGTCTCAGGGAATATTTCTTAGAAACCGACGTGGGGATGCATCGGGATGTAGTCATGGTAGACAAGGGCCTCACCCCGCTCTCCTTAGGTAAAGAGAATTGGCGCAAGCCAGTAGTGCGTATGGCAGAGTAAGGAGCTTCACGGACGCTTTTTGTCGGGCCCTACATGGACCCGATGTAGATCTATTAGCGTCTGTAGCCTGGCTGCGTTTCGGTGACCTCTTTGGAGAAACCAATGGTTTTGTCTGTGCAATTATAGACGAAGTTATAATAACGAACTATTACCGGAGATTTATTGTGAAAGATGGCACGGTTGACATCTGTCAGTCATGCCAACGGCCGGGAGAATCAATTAGGCATATTATCTCCGGCTGTTCACGTCTAGCTAAAGGAGAATACTTGCATAGACACAACCTTGTAGCCAGGATAATCCATCAGCAACTTGCTATAAAATACAGCCTTATGCGACAAATGGAAAAATCACATTGTACTGCGATCGATCCATCATCACTGACAGGACTATTGTTGCTAATAAGCCTGATATAGTGGTGATGGATCGATTAGAGCAGCGCTGAGATACGTATAAATTAATTTTCAATCGTCAGCCTAAACACAAGAAGATCTTAACTTTTAAACTGACGGACTTTCATACACAACTTCATCCCCCTTTTTAACCCTTTGGGGGTGGAATTATCAAGAACGCTGAAATACGTATAAATTAATTTTAAATCGTCAGCCTAAACACAAAATTTGAAGATCCTAACTTTAAAACTGACGGACTTCCATACAAATTTCATCCCCTATTGAACACCCTTAGGGATTGAATTTGGAAAAATTCTTCCTTATTCCTTGTCTACATTATAAAGGGAAGTATTGTGTAAAATTTCAGCTTTCTAGGTCCAAGGGTTTGGGCTGGGCGTTGATGAGTCAGTCAGTCAGGCCTTTTGTTTTTATTTATATAGACTAGCTTTTGCCCACGACTTCGTCCGCGTGGAATAATGACTTCCGGAAAAAAACAATTTATCCCCCTTTTCTCCCCGTTGGGAGGGAATTTCCAAAAATCCTCTCTTAGTGGTAGCCTACTCCTCCCAACAAACACACATGCCAAATTTCAGCTCTCTACTGCCAATAGTTTCGGCTGTGCGTTGTCAGTCAGTCACTCAGTAACGGAAGAGTTTTATATATAGATAGCTGTGCCCGCAACTCCGTCAGTGTGTAATTCCTTGTGTGTTATTAAGTTAATGTATTGGTAATATTGTTTAGATCACGTTCACATGAGGCTTAAGTACCTATACAACGAAATTACTACTTCACCTAAAATGAAATAAAATGTAAACTATTAATAATTTGTAATTTGAACGAATATAATACACTACCAAAATAACTAATACCTATTTTATAAAATAACAACAAAAGAAAACTAAATAAACTAAATTAATTTAAAACCTAAAAGTCGCGCTGATAAACAATATTGTCTGTCAATATGGTTGAATGCTCGGAACGTCTACTCGCATCAACAGCCAAATATTGTATGAAGTTCGCGTTTTTTTTTTTTAATATGGCATCTCGTAGTTGACCTTGAGAGGTCGTGACTACTTAACCGGACTATCCTGTGGTTGCCTTAAGTAAACTCAAAGCCTCCAGCAAGGGGCAAATATCTTATATCTTACTAAGCGACTACACGCTAAGGGCACCCCCTGTGGGGTACGAACCTCGGCTTAGGGCGTCGCTGGGGGAGGGCAGCAAGATGGGACAGGCTGGATCTGGTTTTTATTATTTAAGCTTGATGAGGCCGGCGTTTCCTAGCTGACTACTCTGAGAAGAAACGCCGAAACAAACTCAGAGGTCACGGTCGGGAATTTAGATCTACTGGCTCAGCTGCGGGGCGGGCTGGCACTTCTTCGAGCAAGGGTCGGGGGGAGGCATTTAATTGGGGACGTCGCGAGGGACCTCGGCGGCGAGGTCGGAATGTCGGTGTTCTGTATTTGTGCACTGTACTGGTTGACATATTTCTGTCCTGGAGGAGGGTTATGGGGTCGTCAGGGTCGGAGAGGACATGCCTTGGACGGCGGCATTTGCTGATTTTGGAGGGGGTATACCTGGCGGCCTCGACAACCAGAGGGTTGCGGTGCTTGGCGGCGGTATCGAAGAAGCGTTTGGAAAGGCGCTTCATGAATTGATGGATGGTGGGGATTTTGAGTTCAACATGGAGGATCTCATTTCGAACAAACCAGGGGGACCCCGTAGCCTTTCGGAGGAATCGGTTTTGTGAAGTTCGCGTTTGGATCCCCCGCCCTTTTATACTTCCCGCCGCGAGCCGCGTCGAGCGTGGCGACCGTTACACAAAAATAATCCTTATAGCATGATTCAGTATTCACGCGCGATGACTTATTAGCGTATTTCATGTATAACTTTAGTGTTTCTGTACCGATTTCTATGATTATTTTTTTATTAAATAGGTAATAATGTTAACATTTTTTAATTAGGGATGAGTGAGAGTGTTATAAACGTAAGAATAGACAAATCATTTTTTAATTAGTAGACAAATATAATCAGAAAGCTCCGAACTGCTAAGCTATCGGGAGTTACACGTATTATTGTGAGTCAACCATAAAAGATAGACATTTGCTGTCGTGGAATATTTTTTATATAATTTTAAGGAGAACATTTCCGTCATACATGATTTCTGTGTAGCTTTAACCATTAAGGCTGCACACGCGACGGAAGCTTCAAAAATGGAGTAAGTTCTCCTGTTTTCCCAACATTTCCCTTCACTGCTCTGCTCCTATTGATCATAGCGTGATGAAAAGTATACTATAACCTGCCCAGGAGTATGAAGAACAATTGTACCAAGTTTCGTTGAAATCCGTCGAGTGGTTTTTGTTTCTATAAAGAACATACAGACAGACAGACAGACAGACAAAAATTTTACTGATTGCATTTTTGGCGTCAGTATCGATCACTAATCACCCGCTGATAGTTATTTTGGAAATATATTTCATGTACAGAATTGAACTCTACAGATTTATTATAAGTATATAGATAGATAGATGACGTAAAATATGTTTTCAGATTTATGGAATACTGAGAAAAAAATATACGAATATTCTCTCCAGAATGGTGAGCCTGTTGAAGTGCGTCTCGGCCCCCATTCTGTGTATGGTAAGTTTTCCTCCTTTTTCGATCTAACAACCGAACTACTGGTACTAGAGGGTTTCTGTGTTCTCAAAAGGAAACCCACGAGATTCTGTGTCTAAGCCTCCACGCCATCTTTTTTTTGACATGTATCTGTTTTTTGGGCTGTATATTTTTAACGACAATTGTTGGAAGCATTTGAAATTTCACGGCGTGCACAATGCAAATAAAATTAATTATAAATGAGAACACAGAAGAAACAATGTCATCATGAATATTGTGATGATAATTTTATTATTTCCCCTGAATATACACAGATGTTGATTGATAAAGACTTATGGAAGTAGAATAGAATTATACTGCGATAAGGATAATTTATTATCGCAATATATTGGGGGTTGGCTAATATTTACACTGTGGCGGTGAGTTTCTTACGTCTCTCAATGCCCGAGATTTTTCGGGTTCCGTCGCCTGGTCGTCTTACAAAACAAACAGCTTTCACTTTATAGAGTTTATTTCTTCACAACGCTGCTGTCACGGTGTAGGTATACTTTAGCGAGGTGGCTTTATACGTCACTAGTTCCGGCCACAAGCTGCACTATGGTGCAGTTACGGAGTGTACTAAGCTAGTAAGGTCGACTTTCTATTCGGATGGTATCACACGCTTGCTGCACTACGGTACAGTCAAGGGCGCCTTCTGATGAAAGCCTGGGAGTAGACTGATGCCAAAATTTTTTTTTTTTTTTTTTTTTTTTTTTTTTTTTTTTTTTTTTTTTTTTTATATGACCACTCGCAGATGCAACTCGCTAAGGTTGCCTTACTGCTTAACCGGACTATCCTGTGGTGGCCGAAAATTACTTTAAGGCCCCCAGCCAGGGAGGACTGATGCCAAAAGGGCTGACCGTGCTTTTTATATTGGTCCATAGCGTGGGTATGCGGGGGTGACAGAGATTGTTTCCCTAGCGCCACATGTGATATTTCTAAAGACGCTTGCCCCACGTTGCGCGCTCTAGCAACGGCCGGATACCTACTCCTCGTCCTTTCGGTTCATCTCGCGTTGTTTTGGATGCTTTCTTTTATTTTATGGCTTAAAGTAATGAACGTAGAAATTCGGCGCGCTACAGTACTAATTTTCTTATTTCAGTAATAACAGACCCCGATGACAGTCTTATGGTAGCAAATAACTGTTTGGAGAAACCATATATATACAATTTTGGAAAAAAGATGTATGACAGGGGACTTGTAACAGCAGATGGTAAGTAGTTTCGCTCACCTTACCCACGTACCTGCCTGAAGTTTGTGTGTGATGTAACCTGGGAGTTCTCGAATTTAAAAGGTTACTTTTAGGCGCTTTCCTACAATCAAATGGCTATAAGTTAGTTATCATGCCCCTAAGCGCAGGCAAACGCTTAGTTTGAGCGTCACCGTTCAAACTGATCTTGTACAAATTAATTAATAAACTTTGATTTGGTTTGAATGTCTTCACCTGAATATAGGCCTTACAAGGTTCAAATACGTGTTTATGAATCAGGTGTTTATTTAAACATTCAAATATTTACATAATTTAAAAAGCTGTCTTAAATTAATAATATGTACAAGTATATAAAAAGGAAGGGGAATAATCAAAGGGCATCAAAAAATTCTTCCGCATCACTGTCAACAGGAAACGTGCCCAGGCTGGCAGCATTGCCACGTTGTATGGCAATACTTCCTACTACTTAGTTCTTTGGTCAAAAAATAGGCCAGCCCTCTGGTCACGTGAAGAGTCGACCAACCGCTTGGCGATGTCTCGAAATACTAAGTGGGCACTCGGGCCCCATGGTCCTAGTGTTTCAACCCCAAGCGGCTCAAATATATATGATCCAAAGAGATTGGAGTATTTGCGCCGTTTGAGGTTTTCCGCACCTGCAGCAGCCGCCCCGGCAAAGCTCATCGTGCTTGGAAGATGGGATGGCGCAAGGGTGTCGACACACGTTGCTTCCTGTGGGGTGTGTGTGGGCCTTTGGTGTGCCAAAGGCCTACCTACCTGTTTATGTAAATTAATTTCAGTTGACTTTAATAACACACGTTTTTCTAGTGAAATATTTGAATGATTCCTTAAAAACATAATTGACCTTCTAAAGATGTAAGTACGCTTATTTAAAGAACTACCTTTTATCCGCGGCTTCGCTCGCGCGGAGTGCGGAAATTATCCCACGGGAACGTCCTACCGTGAGTACCGTGAGAATAAGTATCATACGTGTTAATTCAGGTTGTATACTTTCTATGTGCCAAATTTTATCCAACCCTATTCAGCCGTTCAACAAACATTAAAACATACAAAGTTTCACATTCATAAAACCCTGTCCACTTCTTTAAAAAGGTGTTTTTCAAAAATAATGATAACGATCTTATAATTTATTCAGAACAGCATTGTCAAGTTTATAAATTAAAGGAATAAGATTTTTCACATAAACTCCGTTTTCACCTTGAAAACGGAAACTTGAAAATGTTTTTTAAAAATCGTTTGGTAGGTACGTTTTAATGATGTGACTTAAACTCAATTTTTTTTCGCAGTATAATTCGCCTCCTTTAACTGTATTAGCCGCATTATTTATTAACATTGTATTTTTGAATAAGCCTAGAACACATGGTTTTTTATTTTTTGTTTAAAGTTAATTCGACAACTTGACACTTCCTAAATCCTTTTTACTCAACGGGTTTGAGTATAAAGTCTAGTTTTCGAAGATATAATTATGTTTACGACCTTTATGATTAATTTAGATATGCACTTGGACGAAGTTTCAAGTTTTTAGATCAAAGGAGTGAGATTTTTCATATTAATTGTATCTCCCCTTTTCACCCCCAAAGGGGATAATTTATAAAAAGTATTTTGTGACCTTTATTGTTTACAAGTTATTTAAACCAACTTTCAAGTTAAACCACGAAATAAATTCCTCCCCTGAATTGACCAACCCTTTTCACACCGTAGGGGTAGATTTTCAAAAACAAACAGAGTCATGTTAACTCGGACCTAAAAATTTGAATTTCGCGGGCTACCCTGGCGCTTCCTCCTTAAAAGAACACGGAAAATCTCTCAATATTGTGCGTACGCACTTATACTTGCAGTTGGAACGTATGGAAAAACTATTTTTAGACTAAGATCTTAAGTTTGTTCTTGTTAATTCATTCTAACTACGGAAACCTTCATTGTGCGTGGACCGACACGCACTTGGCCGGTGTTTTTTTCTACGTTACTTTAACTTTAGTTTCAGTATGGAAACCGCACCGCAAGCTCCTAAATTCAGCATTCAATCAACGACAGGTGCACACATTTGTGGAAGTATTCATCACTGAAGCGAAGAGTCTGGTCTCTCTACTAGCTTCTGAAATAGGAAAAGGACCGTTTGATGTGCAGCCATACATGCTCAATAATTTCATGGGAAATGCGTGCCGTAAGTACCTTCAATTAGAAATGAAGTATTATACCTATGCGATACTTTTTTGTTGCAAACTGGATAAATTGATCAGTAGTTAATTTGTCGTCTTAATGAATAGAATATGATTTTCGCTATGATTTGATTAAGTCCAGGGTTGCATGAACACTGCAGAAACAAAAGGAACATTGGACAAAATGAGCGCTATGACAAAAACAAAGAAAAACAAATTGAATGTCACTTTGTATAGAAAAACATAATTTAATGTCACTTTATATAGAAAAAAAGAATTTAATGTCTGTTCTTTGTACAGTAATGATAGTCAAGTGGTGGTCATGATACGAGTGCAGAACTTTCTTAATAATAATTTTCAAAATTAGTTACTTTAGTTAGGCTAGCTTTTAGTTAGTTCCGGTAGGGTAACTTTTGTTTTAAATATTGTTTATAAACTTTACAGGGACGACACTTGGGCTCACTGATAAGAACCATGTAACTGTTAAAAAGTATACTGAAGCTACGGAAGATTTATTTCTTCTCTACATAGAGAGATTACAGAGAGTCTGGTTGCATATTCCTTATATATTCAATTTGAGTTCATACAAAAAAAAGCAAGACAGCCTCATGAAAGTCTTGAAAGATATAACTGAAGAGGTAATTCCCACGTATTACTTTCTTATCGATGTAGTAATTATTGTATTTATTGTAGTATTTTTGTTGGAATTTCATGTTTTATATTTGATTTCAGGTTATAACCAATAGAAAATCAGCCTTAAAATTAATCAGCACTTCATGTAAAACCCCGGAGCCTGCCTCGGGTATTTTTTTTTTAATAAAATTAGGATTGTATTATGTATTGCCACGTATTGTCGGCTTTAGGTCTTTGACACAGATTAGAGTTGATATGAATATACCCTATTCTGACTAACCTTTTGAATCTGTTTCGTGCAGTGTGAGTGAACTTAAACTACAGTGCAAGTACTGATTGCTGATTCTCTTGATTCGCGTGTTCTTTATAAATAATAGCATTTATAAAGAACACGCACATCAAGAATCTTTCCCTTAACATGGTAAATAAGAAAGATGTTATAGGACGTTTTCTAAATTTTATAGTTGCTTAGCAGTTGAAGTTATATTTAAATTATGTATTAATTAGCCAATGACTCCGGACCCAGGTTGGCCGAAGCAAGGAAACCTGTTCAGGTGGAGATTCATGGACGACTCCGCCTTGGAGTGTAAATGTGGTGCTGTTCCACAAACGATGGGACACTTAATATCGTGTCCTGCGTGTCCTGTCAGCTGCACGTTACAGGAACTGATGGACGCTGGTGATGGCGCCAAACAAGTAGCCGAATTCTGGGCCGAGTCCATTCATATTGCTATCGACACGCTAAGAAAAATTGGTTAGAATGTGAATAAAGTATCATAAAGGAGACAAAAAAATACGACGCTGTTTATGACTGAATTTCAGAACAAATGCAACCATTATTGGATAGAATGTTGGATTTGGCTGACAAACAAGGTGCCTTCACTGATGGTGAGATCAGGGAGCACTTAGACACTATGATAGCAGCTGCTTTCGATACTACAGCTACAACAACGACATTCACTTTAATATTGATTGGGTCACATCAAGATGTACAAGAACGAATTTATAGAGAGTAAGTATGTTACGAAAAGGAGGGCTTGAAATCCAGCGATGGACCTAAGTCGACTTCGTTCCTGAAGTTATCAAACGCATCATTTGTAGTATGTTTTAGTACGGGTGCGGTGGTGGCTTTAGTTTCTATCTATCTAACTAGCCGTATTGTCCCACTGCAGGGCAAAACCTTCCTCTCCCTTTTCCACACCATTCTATCATTTTCTTAATTTCAGCTTTGGTTTAAACAAGTTATTTCAAATCAGCTGAAAATCATAACAATAATAGTTTTCCCTTACCTCTAATTGAAAAAATAGAAAAAAGAAAAATATTGAAAGGATCAGACCGGAATAAATAAAAATGTAGTGTGTGTGTGAGTGGAGAAAAAATGAATTACTCCAGGCGCGGCGGAACATACAATACTTGTAAGTAAAACATATTACGAACGGGGTACGTTTGAACACTTTTTGTTATAATATATATTTTTTTAACTCAATTTTTTCATAAACTTTTACTTATTCCCTTTGAGTCACTAAGTTTAAGTCACTTTGGGTGATGTTTAGACCGATAGTATTTTTGATCCATGATAGAAGTTGTGGCGTAACACACTTTCAGCAACACGCATTTTGTTACTTTCATGTTCTGTGAGATTGACGATAATTAATGTAATATAAATATTAGTTATTATATTTATGTATATTTAATTATAATACCTGGACGTTATTTTGAAATTGTACAAACAGGTTAAAAGAAGTACTCGGAAATGAAGACAGGGAGTTTAACAGACACGATCTACCAAAGCTTGTGTACCTCGAAGCGGTGATTAAAGAGAGTTTGAGAATACATCCTCCAGTTCCAAGGATTGCAAGGACTTCCTCTTCAGATGTTTACTTGAGTATGCATTTTTATTATAAGTGAATAGAAACGAAACATTGAAACTTTTTTCAAGGTAACAGGCGAGTCGTTAGAACAAGCTAAAATAATGAATTGCTTGTTAAAATGATAAATTGCTTGTTATTGGGAATACTTACCGTATTCCCAATAACAAGCAATTTATCATTTTATAAAAATAACTGAGTTCTTAATAATTAATTACAATCTAGCCTATAAGACGAATAAGCATTTTTAAACTAACTTAATTTTTTACGTCATAGAATCAATAGAATAACAAGCATTGGCAATGTACTTCTTACATAAAGTATACGAAGACTCACTCTTGTTAAATAATATTTATTTAAGTATATAAATTGGTTAAACAATACTTTAGTCAAAATTAGATTATATTTTAAAACTAGATGAGGTCGGTGTTTCCTATCCGATTACTCAGAGAAGAAAGATCGAAACAAACTCACAAGTCAGTCAGTCTTGTTTTGAGTCCTGACATAAGGACCCATGAGGACGATGCAGACTAGTATCCGAGATGGTTTTTTGAAGAAAGAACCACACAGATTTGATTTTGTTACTTCGCTGGATTTGTTGTTTACCCTTTTGTGTCTTCATTATTTTTTATCCTATTTTCCATTTATTGTTCTCCATTTTTTGAGTATGCCATTTTTTATATGTATAAGGTAAGGTTGGTTTAGTAACATGAGATTTAAAATAATAAAATATTTTCTTCTTTCTTTTTGTCGACTTTGTACGTATAACTGTTATTTTGTATTCTTTGACTTTGCAACTGCAATCGTTCCTTCATACCAATATACATTTCAGAAAACCACATATTGCCAGCTAATGGCACCTACGTCATACCGTTGTATGTGCTCAACCGCCATTCATCGTGGGGCGCCGATGCACACCAGTTCAGACCGGAGCGATGGCTGGACCCTGCTACCTTGCCAAAGAATTCTAACACGTTTGCTAGCTTCAGCCTTGGCAGGCGAAACTGTATCGGTGACTGCTTAATTTTGAAATAGATAAAAGTGTAGTTTTAGTTTTTATTTAGAAGCGAAATCAAGATCTGCCTAAAGTCTTGATTTTAGTTTGCCAATGTGATTGGCAATGACCTACCGTTTAGCTGAGACGATTCCTGAGGTGGCTACACGTCGCGGGAGGGGTGTGGTGACGTATCACGAAAGTTCAGTCACGGGCGGCAACGCCCTTCCAGCACCGAGGGCCTGTTGTAATAATAACAATAAAAATAGTAACTCGGAAGATGATAAATAGGAAATAGTTCTTGCCGTCTTATTATACATATTTATATTTATGATTTTTGATAACTTTTAACTTCAAAACGTACAAACCATTTCGGGTGGTACGTACTTCGATTAATAAAAACCAGAATAACATTATTCTTCCTCTACAGGTAAATTATATGGCATGCTGGCAGTGAAGACAAGTCTTGCGCATATTTTGAGACGATATCGTATCAAAAGTGACATCGAGAATTTAGTGACACGATGTGATGTATTGATAAAACCAGTGTCTGGACATCATATAAGTTTGGAATCAAGAATATGAGTTTGAGAATTTGATTATTGTTAAACAGGAAACGTCAAAAAAAATAAAAAAAATAAATAATAAATTAATAAATATAAACGTCACAAATATAGATACTGAGGAAAACATGCGTCATTGTAAAAAAATAAAATAGTCTTATGTAAAAATTGTACACTTCCTGTCTAGCTTATTTTTATAATATGACGTGTAAAAGTGATTACAATATTAGATTTATAGAATAAATAATTTCATTTTATTTAATTTCCCACTGAACTCGTTTCTTTGCAGATAAGATGTGTCAAAACGTTAATCGTAGAATTCATATTGACAAATTATAAATATTATGTGAGGCCTCTGTGCTAAGTAGACAAGTCAGAAAGCATAAAAGGTAAGAGTATAGTAGGGTGGAATTAGCATGTGAGGGAAGCACAAATCGAGGCTAGGCAGACTTATCGTAAGGGTGTGTGATATTATTATGGTAAACCAGACAATGGTGCTTTATATGACAACATGTAGAGTACGTAAAATATCCAAGTCTGGGCAAACATTTTGTCAAAACTATAAATACTAGCTTTTTTTTTTTGGATAGGAAATCATCTAATGACTCCTCAGAGAGTGTCAGACTCTTACTGACTAAAACCCACCCGTGTTCCTTCCTTAGCCCTTTATGTTCCGGGGCAGCGGTAACCCTTTCCGACTTCAAAAAAAGGAGGAGGTTCTCAATTCGGTTGTATTTTTTTTTTTTTTTTTTTATGTTTGTTACCTCAGTACGCCGTCATTTATAAACCGATTTGGAAAATTCTTCTTTTATTTGAAAGTATATACTTTCAGATTGGTCCCATTGTCATCAGGTCAGGATCTGATGATGGGATCTTGGAGAAATCGAAGGAACTCTTCAAATACACACACACACACACACACACCACACACACACACACCTATAGCGATTTGGGTATTTTTTATAGTAACTCATGCATTTGCTCTCGGAAAGTACCATTTGGTGAAGTGGAACTGAAGATGAAGACCACAGATGGCCACCGGAACTACTCAATTATCAGTATTTCACGGGTTGTGATTTCTCCGGTTAGGTAGGTCCA
The DNA here is from genome assembly GCA_914767645.1 of Hydraecia micacea. Taxonomy (NCBI): domain Eukaryota; kingdom Metazoa; phylum Arthropoda; class Insecta; order Lepidoptera; family Noctuidae; genus Hydraecia; species Hydraecia micacea. The sequence goes on from OU611798.1 coordinate 8,666,503, forward strand.
CCTTCGAGAGAGAGGTCAATCGTCGAATCCGACTCGGCTGGGCAGCGTTCGGGAAGCTACGCAATATCTTCTCGTCCCACATACCGCAGTGTCTAAAGACGAAAGTCTTTGACCAGTGCGTGTTGCCAATGATGACATATGGCACTGAAACGTGTTCGCTCACAATGGGCCTTATTGGAAGGCTAAAAGTCACCCAGAGGGCAACGGAGAGGGCTATGCTTGGAGTTTCAATGCGTGATCGAATCAGAAATGAGGAGATCCGTAGGAGGACCATGGTAACTGACATAGCCCGAAGAATTGCCAAACTTAAGTGGCAGTGGGCAGGGCACATTGCTCGCAGAACAGATGGCCGTGGGGCCGAAAGGTTCTGGAGTGGCGACCGCGTACCGGAAGACGTAGCGTTGGAAGGCCTCCCATAAGGTGGACCGACGACCTTGTGAAGGCCGCAGGAAACCGTTGGATGCGAGAAGCATAGAACGCAGTGGACGTCTTTCGGCTGAAATGATGATGATGATGATGTCTCCGGTGAAAACTTTCGGGAACTAAGAAAATGAAGGTAAAGCAAAATTTATTGACAGTCAATATTAGCAAAACCGCATTGAACATATTTTTTTCCGCTAAAACAAGAAAATTCCAAATTTCTCCCTCTCACGGTAAATGGCCTAAATACCTGGGTTTGATCTTGGACAGTAGACTTACATTCAGACCGCACATTGAAAACTTAAGAAACAGATTAATTCCATTAACTGGAGCCTTGCGAAACATTGCTAAATAATAATAAATAATAATAATAATATTCCACAACTATCACACAACGCCATCTAGTCCCAAGCTAAGCAGAGCTTGTGTTATGGGTATAGACAACTGATAAACATCCTATCCTACTAATATCCTACTAATATTATAAATGCGAAAGTTTGTTTGGATGTTTGTTATTCCTTCACGCAAAAACTACTAAACGGATTTTGATAAAACTTCACAGTAATATAGCTTATACATCAGAATAACACATAGGCTACAATTTATAAAGATTTTGTGTGATTTGGCCATACTATAACGATAAGTATCAAGTAAGTCGGAAAAATTCCTGCCTTCTGAGAGCTATCTTGGCGTGCGCTGCCTAAACCGTTAGAGTTACATGAAGATAATGTATCGTGGAACTGTTTGTTTTATAAAGTTCTAAATAAAAGTCCGCGAGAGCATATATCTATCTTTTTTGTGGAAGCCATTATATCCAAAATAGTGATCCATAAATACATTTAAATTGGGTACTATTTTTACAATGCATATTTCAGAGTACTTTGTTAATTCTTATTAAAATCAATACATTTATCGCTTTCGGTATTTCATGTAGATAAACTTTGTCTTTTACACTAAGCAATTTGGACGAATACTTTAAAAGTTATCACGATAAGATTGACCTGAGTGGAGCGCTATTAATGCCTACATGAGTCGGGGCACGCAAAGACGGGGTGGAGGGGCGGTCCAGTCCAGGCAATGAAATCCCGAACGCGGGCAGGCAGACCGTGGAACACCAAAGGAAAGACCGTTCTAAGGATTTCAATAATAAGTTTATTATCCTTTTATTTATACATTTGAAGGTGTGTCTACTAATATTATGTGCGTGAGGCACAGGACACTTTTATACTGCTGGGCGTGAGGGCAGACCGGCAGACGTCGTTGACGGTTGTGTTCATTTTGAGTTTTTTTTACAGCTTTAAATTCGTTTCAAAGCGATTTATTACTAACTAACAGTAGGCATTATAATTTTTAGGTAGTATATTTTAAGTACAAATATAGATTCGTTTTAAATTCAATTATTAGTTATATTACAATTGTTTTCTTTGTTTGTTTAATTACTTATAGGTAGGATTGTATTTTTAGTTAGTTAGGTCACGGGTTAGGTATAGGTTGTATTTGTAAGTATTAAGTACCTAAATAGATTCGTTATTATTTTCATTAGGTACCTACTTAGATTATTATTAGGGGCCCGTGGCTAAATAATAACAGCCGCACAGGTCGATGGATCAGGTTAAGCTACGCTTGCCGCGGTTGGTCTGTGGATGGGTGACCATCTTTACATACCGAGACCCCTCCGTGCCTCGGAAAGCACGTTAAGCCGTTGGTCCCGGCTGTCATTCGTGGATCTTTGACAGTCGTTACGGGTCGTCAGAAGCCCGAAAGTCTGACAACCAGTCTTACCAAGGGGTATCGTATTACCCAGTAATTGGGTTGTGGAGGTCCGGTAGGCAGTCGCTCCATGTAAAATACTGGTATTCAGCTGCATCCGGTTAGACTGGAAGCCGACCCCAACATAGATGGGAAAAGGCTAGGCAGATGATGACCTACTTAGATTATTACAATTGTTTTTTTTTTTGTTAGTTTAAGATTAACGTATAGTTTTAGGTTGTGTTGTAAGTAGTAAGAAGTTAGATTCGTTTTCCTCCTAATTAGCTATTGGAATTATTTTAGTTAGTTTGAAAATTACTACCGATTAGGTGATTTTTTATATAGTACCTACTTACAATAATGACTCCAAAAGCGTAAGTCTAATATTTCATAAAGCTCTAATAAAGGTCGAGCTATAAAAATAGCTAGACTTAGAATAACGAGACGTCTCAACAAACTGATCTGCGAAGGTTTGAGCAGGCGGTGCGTGAGGCGGCACACAGAGCTACTGTGACACCAGAACAGTCCCAAGATTGACGTCAACAACACGCTGAGTATTTGGCATCTCAACAACTGCTGAAACTCCAGAACAGTCTCAACCTCGACGTCAACGGCATGCTGAGTACCTATCTGATGTCTCAACGGGCCCAAGATCGGCGTCAACAGCATGCCGAGTATAGTGGTGTCTCAACGGGCTGCGGAGACACCAGAAGAGTCACAAGATCGACGTCAGCAGCAGGCGACTTACATGGCGTCCCAAAGAGCCACAGAAACCTCTACAACAGCTGAATCTCGCAGAAGCGCTGTTGTTACACGAATATAATGTATCATGGGACTGTTTGTCTTAAACAGTTCTAAATAAATGTCCGCGACAGAATATATTATGTACCTTTTATGTGGAAGCCCAAAATAGTGAGCCATATCGAAAGTACCTCTTTCTGTGTGTTACCTTTTCACACCTAAACCACTGAACGGATTTCGATATTTGGCAAGGAGATAGATAGCACCCTAGGGAAGGACATGCGCTACTTCACCGGTACTGTCCTGTGGGATAATTTCCGACATCCACGTGGGCGAAGCCGCGGGCGGAAGCTAGTACTTATATATTTCTAAATACATACATATTATAGATAAATTACAACCAGCCACAAAATGTGTACCATTTCAATTACGCTACACAATCTGTAATACTCTAGTTAAACAGCATCTAGACTATTTAATCAAAACACAGCTGCTGTTACACATATCCAGGACCTACAAGTAACGTAAAAAAAGCAATCAAAGTTAAATTTAACTCCGATTACTTAACACCACCATCAGAGGAATTGACTCACTCAAGGAAGAGAAGAACCCCAGTCCTGATAAGATCACGAACAAAGCCTTAAAGATAAGATGCACACATCTAGCAACTCCACTAGCGCGTCCGTTTAACATGGTATTAAAATCCTCACGCACCCCTAGACAATGGTCCGGTCCGAAATAATCTTGCTCTACAAAAAAGTAATTACAGACCAATCAGCCTATTGCCATCAATCTACAAATTATTTTCATCGCTTTTAGAAAAAAGCATAAGAAAATCAATTGCAAAACATCAACCTATTGAACAGGCAGGATTTCGAAGAGACTTCTCTACTATGGACCATATTCATTCTCTAGAAATGCTGATTGAGAAGTATCAAGAATTCCAGAAACCATTATACATAGACTATCAAAAAGCTTTTGACAGTATTCTCCACTTGTCGCTTTGGGAAGCTCTGTACTCTCAGCAAGTTGAGATTGAATACAAATTAAAGTTCTGAAACATCTTTATGGCAATTATTTTATTTTATTTCGGAATAACATTTCATAATATATTGTTAGTAAAATAATACTTATTAACTATGTTAGTAAAATTATTAATTATTTATTCATTAATTATGCACCTCCTCATTTATTTAATTACTAGCTGTGCCCGCGACTTCGTTCGCGTGGATGTCGGAAAACAATAATGTGTCGCATAAGAAAGGATTACCTTTCCTAAGCGACACATGGCCTACGCAGACCGGGACGGCATGGCAAGGGATTTTAATTTTTACTAATGGACATTCAACCGTACTGTTACAGAAATACGACATAAATTGCTATGCTTTAAAATGATGCCGTGGCATTGAAAGGGATTTTATCGCACGGCATTAAAAGACGCGCCACAGGCTCCCGTGGCGGGATGCCGTGGCATACTGCGGTAGGCAACGGCATGCCACGGACTCCGGCGCTCGTAGTGATATACTGCGGGGTGCGGCGGCGGGGGTAGAGAAGCGGAGAATGCACACCATTGACCTTCCATTTGCGAGGCGTGCTTTGTCGTGCCGCGGCACGCCGTGGCATGCCGTGGCATGCCGTGGCATGCCGTGGCAAAATGCTGGAATGCCGCAGTATCTAAGCGGCCAGTGTGCGCTAACTCACGGCAAAATCCCTTGCCATGCCGTCCCGGTCTGCGTAGGCTTTTATTGTTTCGACACACTCCTTCATTGAAAAGGAAGAATCTTCCGATCTTGCCTGATAACGCTTCCCTTACCTGGGGTTCTCTACCACAGCCCTTTCGACTACAGTCACTGCGTCTTCATGGTTCATAATGACAATGCGACGAAGTGTCACTTTGATTTTTGAAAATAAATAAAAATAAAAGCGCCTGCTTGAGGCTGATTATCTGACCAAACAGCCATATGTCCATTTTATTTTGCGTCTGTTTTAGAACACTAACTTGTAAAGTAATACCACTATTTTATCTAAAGTATATCTGAGATAAGTAGGTGAAGTTTGAGGTTAGTTTTTCTAAGTGTTGGTTTCTTATCTGCAGTAAATTTAGAAATACTTAACTTGGTATTGTAGATATCTTCGTCGAGAAATCAAGAAGATAAAAGGAAGAATTCATCAATGGTGTTACTCTTAAATCGTACTGAAGTTTATCTGAAAAGTAGTTTGAAGTCTTTCTTAACTTATTCTGTAAACCTGTGCCCACATTTACTTAACTCTCCCTTGATGGATGGGTCGATATGGTTTTATCCAAGACAATGGCCAAAAATTTAGTTATTGTCTCGAAGACAGTGCTACTTGGGTGTGCAACTGCCATACCTACTCAATAAATCAACTGCCCGTCTGGTGGAGTGTGCTGAAGCGTTATCATGGTAAATTATGGTTAAAACTTGAAAGTAGTCATGATTTAAACCTTATGTAACTAAAAAAATGTCTCTGTAAACGATGTTAGAAATGTTGCTTGCCCCTCGAAAGAGCTTCTACTCGTACATAAGGTTGCCCGTGTGAAAAGCACCCCATTTACTTTGGTTATATTCGACACCGGCCGCTCTCGAAAACCATAAAAACCCATGACGAAAAATTTGAAAATGCTTGCAACCGCCATCTTGGATTTTCATTTTGATCTCACTATCGGCTTCAGCACCCTCGAAAACCATAAAAACCCATGACGAAAAATTTGAAAATTTTTGCATCCGTCATCTTTGATTTCAATTTTGACCTTACTATCGACTTCAGCACCCAAGAAAACCACTAAAAAGACATCTACGACAAAAAAAAAAAAAAAAAAAATGCAGCCGCCTTCTTGGATTTTCATTTTGACCTGACTATCGGCTTCAGCACCCTCGGAAACCCTGGTCTCTTTCTATTACTATGAAAAGTGAGGCATAACAAAATATAGTGGTACCCATAGTGAAGAACAGGACAGGAGACGTATCAGATAAGGGGAATTATCGCCCGATCTCTCTTGCGACAACTGTAGCAAAACTGTTGGATAGTGTGCTTGAGTCTTGTATGGGGGAGTACATAAAAATACATGACGCACAGTTTGGGCTTAGACCTGGACTGTCAACTGAAACCGCGATTCTAGCTTTCAAGCACACTGTCCAATACTACACGGAACGGAAGACTCTGGTATACGCCTGTTTTTTGGATCTCTCCAAGGCCTTCGATCTCGTTTCGTATGAAGTGTTTTGGAGGAAGATGGAGGATAGGGGTATGCCGGCGGGACTGTTGAAAATATTTAAATTCTGGTACTCGAATCAGACTAATTGTGTTAGGTGGGCAAATTGCCTCTCAGAGTCATACAGGTTGGAGTGCGGAGTGAGACAGGGGGGATTGTCCTCTCCAACGCTGTTTAACTTATATGTAAATGACCTCATAGTCGAGCTCAGCGGCATGCGTGTCGGTTGCCGGGTGGGGGATGTTTGTGTGAACAACATCAGCTACGCGGACGATATGGTGTTGCTGGGCCCGACTGTGAGGTCAATCAGGGAGATGCTGAAGGTATGTGAAAAGTACGCCGCATCACATGGTCTTATATATAACTAGCTTCCGCCCGCGGCTTCGCCCACGTGGATGTCGGAAATTATCCCACAGGACAGTACCGGTGAAGTAGCGCATGTCCTTCCCTAGGGTGCTATCTATCTCCTTGCCAAATATCGAAATCCGTTCAGTGGTTTAGGTGTGAAAAGGTAACACACAGAAAGAGGTACTTTCGATATGGCTCACTACTTTGGGCTTCCACATAAAAGGTACAGACGCCAGCACATCAACCTACTACAATCTGTCAGATTTCTGTAATAGATTTTCAACTTTATCGCTAAAGCATAAGGTTCAATGTTGATTGGGAAAATTTGACAGTTAGGTGTAGGTTGATGTGCTGGCGTCTGTACATAATATATTCTGTCGCGGACATTTATTTAGAACTGTTTAAGACAAACAGTCCCATGATACATTATATTCGTGTAACAACAGCGCTTCTGCGAGATTCAGCTGTTGTAGAGGTTTCTGTGGCTCTTTGGGACGCCATGTAAGTCGCCTGCTGCTGACGTCGATCTTGTGACTCTTCTGGTGTCTCCGCAGCCCGTTGAGACACCACTATATTCGGCATGCTGTTGACGCCGATCTTGGGCCCGTTGAGACATCAGATAGGTACTCAGCATGCCGTTGACGTCGAGGTTGAGACTGTTCTGGAGTTTCAGCAGTTGTTGAGATGCCAAATACTCAGCGTGTTGTTGACGTCAATCTTGGGACTGTTCTGGTGTCACAGTAGCTCTGTGTGCCGCCTCACGCACCGCCTGCTCAAACCTTCGCAGATCAGTTTGTTGAGACGTCTCGTTATTCTAAGTCTAGCTATTTTTATAGCTCGACCTTTATTAGAGCTTTATGAAATATTAGACTTACGCTTTTGGAGTCATTATTGTAAGTAGGTACTATATAAAAAATCACCTAATCGGTAGTAATTTTCAAACTAACTAAAATAATTCCAATAGCTAATTAGGAGGAAAACGAATCTAACTTCTTACTACTTACAACACAACCTAAAACTATACGTTAATCTTAAACTAACAAAAAAAAAAACAATTGTAATAATCTAAGTAGGTCATCATCTGCCTAGCCTTTTCCCATCTATGTTGGGGTCGGCTTCCAGTCTAACCGGATGCAGCTGAATACCAGTATTTTACATGGAGCGACTGCCTACCGGACCTCCACAACCCAATTACTGGGTAATACGATACCCCTTGGTAAGACTGGTTGTCAGACTTTCGGGCTTCTGACGACCCGTAACGACTGTCAAAGATCCACGAATGACAGCCGGGACCAACGGCTTAACGTGCTTTCCGAGGCACGGAGGGGTCTCGGTATGTAAAGATGGTCACCCATCCACAGACCAACCGCGGCAAGCGTAGCTTAACCTGATCCATCGACCTGTGCGGCTGTTATTATTTAGCCACGGGCCCCTAATAATAATCTAAGTAGGTACCTAATGAAAATAATAACGAATCATTTAGGTACTTAATACTTACAAATACAACCTATACCTAACCCGTGACCTAACTAACTAAAAATACAATCCTACCTATAAGTAATTAAACAAACAAAGAAAACAATTGTAATATAACTAATAATTGAATTTAAAACGAATCTATATTTGTACTTAAAATATACTACCTAAAAATTATAATGCCTACTGTTAGTTAGTAATAAATCGCTTTGAAACGAATTTAAAGCTGTAAAAAAAACTCAAAATGAACACAACCGTCAACGACGTCTGCCGGTCTGCCCTCACGCCCAGCAGTATAAAAGTGTCCTGTGCCTCACGCACATAATATTAGTAGACACACCTTCCAATGTATAAATAAAAGGATAATAAACTTATTATTGAAATCCTTAGAACGGTCTTTCCTTTGGTGTTCCACGGTCTGCCTGCCCGCGTTCGGGATTTCATTGCCTGGACTGGACCGCCCCCCCTCCACCCCGTCTTTGCGCGCCCCGACTCATGTAGGCATTAATAGCGCTCCACTCAGGTCAATCTTATCGTGATAACTTTTAAAGTATTCGTCCAAATTGCTTAGTGTAAAAGACAAAGTTTATCTACATGAAATACCGAAAGCGATAAATGTATTGATTTTAATAAGAATTAACAAAGTACTCTGAAATATGCATTGTAAAAATAGTACCCAATTTAAATGTATTTATGGATCACTATTTTGGATATAATGGCTTCCACAAAAAAGATAGATATATGCTCTCGCGGACTTTTATTTAGAACTTTATAAAACAAACAGTTCCACGATACATTATCTTCATATAACTCTAACGGTTTAGGCAGCGCACGCCAAGATAGCTCTCAGAAGGCAGGAATTTTTCCGACTTACTTGATACTTATCGTTATATTATGACCAAATCACACAAAATCTTTATAAATTGTAGCCTATGTGTTATTCTGATGTATAAGCTATATTACTGTGAAGTTTCATCAAAATCCGTTTAGTAGTTTTTGCGTGAAGGAATAACAAACATCCAAACAAACTTTCGCATTTATAATATTAGTAGGAAGTAGGATATAAGAAAAACCGAGTTCATGGTCTTCAAGGCCGCCGGCAAGTGCCCAGGCACCATCCCCTCAATTACCTTGAACGGCGCTAATATAAAGCAGGTGACCAAGTTTAAATATCTGGGCCATATACTTGTCGACGACCTTAAAGACGATGAAGACGTGGAAAGGGAGCGCAGGGCGTTGGCGGTCCGCGGGAACATGTTGGCGCGCAGATTTTTCCGTTGTACCGATCAGGTCAAAATAACCTTGTTTAAAGCATACTGCCAGGGCCTGTACACGGGAAGTCTGTGGTTCGGCTGCTCACGGGGGACGCTAAGTGCCCTGCGCGTCCAATACAATAATGTTTTTAGGATGGTGTTGAAACTCCCTCGTTTCTGTAGTGCCTCAGGGATGTTTGCCCAATCGCGTACAGATGGTCTACATGCGATCATCAGGAAAAAGGTAGCATCGCTTGTGAGGAGAATTCGAGGGAGTAGCAATAGCATCATGAGGGTCGTGGCTGAGGACCCGAGAGCTCCTGTGCTGAGGCATCTCATGCGAAATCATTGTCAGCATGAAATGCCTCGTAAGTACATGACTCATTAAGAGTACTTATTTAATTTTTTTAAATTTTGTTACTAACCTTAGTGTATAAGTTGTAGTATTTAAGGTGTGTACTAACAAAAGTGGTTCCTATGTTGTTCCGAAATAAAACAATTATTATTATTATAACGCTTTTTCGTCAAGCTCCGTAAAAGAACTTCGTTCCAAAACTTCACCGTGATTCAGAATATAACGACATTTGCTCAAAGCCATCTATCGAACAAAGTGGTTAAATCGAAACTCGCATTGCATTAATCAACTTTCATGAATCAATAATTATCTAACATTGCATTCTTTATCACTCAGAACACCACATCAATTATTATTATCTTGCATTATCGTCACTTTTTATTTAAAATTCTTTTAGCGCCACAGGCGCCACTAATAAACCATCAATGGAAAGCGATTTTTCTAATATTATAATCAGTATCATTACTTTTTAAATAACACAGACATAAGTATCTGTGTTATTTCGTCATAAAGGTAAGCCTAATAGGACGTGATTATTCACATAATGTTGTTTATATCACAATAATAATACGATTTCGTTAGCAGGTACTATATCGCGCTGATAGATGTCGTTATGTGTTTCAAAAAACATGAAAACTTGTTCTAGAATACTCTAAATTGATTATGTCTTTTGATAGTGAAGCGATTGCGATGATTCAAAAACTAATAACTGCTCCGAGTGCTACGCCATATTCGAGTTTAAAAAATAACCATATTGGTTAGGTACTTTTTACGTTGAACCTATTCAAGGAATCTGTCACATCCAAACAGACAAAAATTCCAAAAATTGATGAAATGGCATCTGTTGGTTATCCTTTAACACCCCAACTATTTTTTTTTTGAAATATTTTCATTGTACAGAACCGCCTCGTCTACAGATTTATTATATGTATAGACTAAACTTATATCTACAAACAATGAAAAAAACAAACAATCGAATAACTAATTTATCGACTCGAAAATTAAATTATCCGATCGGATCCAATGTAACGGTGTAATTCAATCGGACGAATTACGAAGTAAAGTAACGACTCGTCGCTTGACTACGTAATTTGAACCAAACTACCATAAGCCAAACGATTAACGAACGAACCAAGAGACCAACCCAACCAAACTTTACATGAGCGAGGGTCATTCTTCCACGGAAAATCTTGACACCGCGATTCAGAAAATGACGTTAAAAGAACAACGCCATCTATCGAGCACAAAGTGATACTGTCAAAATATTACGCATGGGAAAACGTTCAAACAAACACTCTGTAAGCTATGTAAACTTTCAAAAACATTATACTAAAGATAAGTATGTTTTAAAGGAATTTACAGTTATATTTATCGCTATTGTTTCATGTTATAAATTAAGTATAATATCATAAGATAGCGCCACCTAGAGCACTACTACTAAACTAATTAACAATGCATTTTGAATACTTTTTTAGCCTAACTTTTGATTGGATCATTGGAAGTTATTATTCTATTCACAATGTATCCAGTTAAGTTTGCGCGCGAAGTGTGCTAAAATAAACACCTTAAAACAACACACTATCTCACAAACCTAATTGAATTTACAAAAATAGTGTCATTTTAGGTCAGTAGATGTCGTTACGTGTATCATTGCGTAATGAAAAATTAAATTCTTGAAGACTAATTTGATAATATCTTTTGATAGAGTGAAGCGATTGCAATGATTCAAAAAGTAATAACTGCTCCGAGTTCTACGCCATATTTGAGTTTAAAAATTAACCATATTGGTTTGGTACTTTTTACGTTGAACCTATTCAAGGAAACTGTCACATCCAAACTGACAAACTGACAAACCGACAAACAGACAAAAATTCCAAAAATTGATGAAATGGCATCTGTTGGTTATCCTTTAACACCAAAACTATTTTTTTTGGAAATATTTTCAATGTACAGAAACGCCTCGTCTACAGATTTATTATATGTATAGATTTCATATAAATTATATTTTAAAATATTAGGATATAAAAAATCTATACATATACATATAATAAAATCGTAGGAAAGTCAAAACTGTACATTGAATATTTTTTTTAAAGAATACTTGGGGCGTGATCTACAATCGATATCGAAGCCAAAAATATAGTTTTTAGAATTTTTGTCTGTTTGTCTGTTTATCTGTTTGTCTGTATGTATGTCCGGGCTAATCTCAAAAAATACTGCATGGATTTACTTCAAATTTTGCATGAATATTACTAAGAGGTCGGGTCAACATATAGGCTACATATTATCACGCTATTACCTACGGGGGAGGAGCTGTTAATCTTTATTTTTCTTACGCATTCTGTGACAGCATGTAATCTAACGATGCATATATAAATGTTGTTTTTGAGTAAGCCATGCTATTATCTAGCTTTACACTATAAAAACTACGCCATTTAAGTAACTTGGGCAGAGAAACGTAGTTTAATGAATGTTAGTAGTATAAAGAAAAATTTGAAGCGCCATCTATGAGATTTCATAAAAATCAAATCAAGTTACATGTTAACACTTTTTGGAAATTAATAATTTAAATTTGATCATGTTGACGAGGTTAGTAGTTAGTTATTCTTAAAATTCATAGATGGTAATGTGCATTTTCTTCATAAAAGTTGTATCGTATAGTTCGTTTTGAAAAATTCAAGTTCCAACAAAACCCTCAAAATCTTGAACAGAGTTGAAGAAGGCAATTTAAAAAAAATGCGTTGTTAAGTATTACAAAAAAGTTATGTTCATTGATGATGATCATTTCTTCATCAATTTCATGTTGTTAGTACAAAATAAACATTGACTGTTAATACTTTTGTTCGGTATTTATCTGTGTGATTATTGCTTGGTAATTAATATAATTATTTTCATGTCGTATACCTAATTATAAACTTAAATGTGATGTAAACCAAATCCCTTACGTATGACGAGGTGCCTTCATATTACACGTACGACAAGCAAAGGGGTTTATTTAACCGACGACGATGAGGAGGTGCTGTGGAAGATTTTCCGGGAATTTTCAAGGACACCGCATTGGGTAGGGTTTATACCGTGCATCCGAATAATGGCGAATGCTATTTTCTGCGGTTGTTACTTCACACTGTCCGAGGCCCAACGTCTTTCGCCTTTCTGAGGACATTTGATGGCGTGGAGTATCCCACTTACCGCGCAGCCTGCGTAGCACGTCACCTTCTCGACGGAGACCAAAATTGGGATGACAACCTCGCGGAGGCGAGCGTCAGTGACAGTCCCAGCCGCATGCCGTCATCTTGGTGTTTTGTGGAGTCGCGAACCCGGTAGCTTTGTGGGAGAAGTATCGCCATCATCTGTCTGAAGATTTTCTACGAGCTTTGAGGCGTACTACTGGAGACGAAGTCAAAGTAACTGATGAACGCGTGCTGAACACCTGTCTCAGTTCACTTCAAGATGTGGTCATTTCTATCGGCGGCAATCCACTGATCGAATATGGGTTACCAGCTCCCCAATCATCACCGCATCAAGACCGTGGAAATCGGGAGTATAACGCAGAGACAAATTATGATCCGGGCGAAATGACCATGTCGCTTTGTTCTCTTCAGAGCAAAAACAAATTTATGACACCGTCCTTGAAAGCGTTGGGCAAAACTAGGGTAAAATGTTTTTCTTGGATGCTCCTGGTGGAAAAACATTTGTTACCACTGGCATACTTGCAGAGGTCAGGAGGCAAGGCAAAATTGCTATTGCTGTAGCGTCGTCGGGAATCGCTGCCACACTGCTTCCGGGTGGCAAGACAGCACATGCCATGTTTAAAATTCCCATCGATTTAGAGAGCGCCGAAACGCCTGTTTGTGGTGTGTCACGTAATAGCGATAAGGGACACGTGCTCAAGGATTGCTCTTTGATCGTATGGGATGAGTGTACGATGGCCAATAGGAAGGCAGTTGAGGCCGTGGACAGAACCCTGCAGGACATCCGCAGGAACGAACATTTGATGGGTGGTGTCACAGTTTTGTTCAGTGGCGATTTCCGGCAAACGCTTCCCGCGGGGATCGAGGGCTGACGAGGTGAATGCTTCGTTGAAATGATCTTCGTAGTGGTCACGAGTTCGTACGCTGCCCTTGACCATTAATATGAGAGCTCGGCTCGGCGGCAACGCACGTGCTCAAGAATTCTCCGATGTCCTTCTAAGTCTTGGCGAAGGCACTCTACCAGAAGAGAGAGGTGGACAGGTGATGCTTCCAGAGTCTCTCGGTAGAGTGGTATCCAGCATAGAAGAACTCATTCGCTGTGTGTACGGGGACATCAGTAGTCGTATACCGCACCAGCAAAATTCTTGGGTGTGTGAGCGGGCCATTTTGACGCCCAAAAATGATCAGGCTGCAGCAATTAACGAATGCATTCTCTCGGAAATTGAGGGAAATGAAGTAGACTACACCTCGATAAACACTGTTGTCGAGCAAGATGACGCCCCACACATTATCCCGTGGAATTTCTGAACTCCCTGTCAGCAAGTGGACTTCCAGCGCATACCATCAAGCTGAAGGTCGGAGTCCCAATTATGCTTCTTCGGAACCTATCTCCTCCAAAGTTGTGTAACGGGACCCGCCTTAAAGTCATCTCGCTCCACAGACACACCATTGAAGCGGAAATTCTTACGGGTTGTGGCGTCGGCGAGGCAGTATTTAGGTATACCACGCATTCCCCTCATACCTCATAACTTCCCGTTCCAGTTCAAGCGCGTGCAGTTCCCCGTGAGTGTTTGCTTCTCGATGACCATCAATAAGTCGCAAGGGCAGACACTGAGGGCAGCGGGTGTCGACCTCAGGACGAGTTACTTCTCACACGGGCAACTGTACGTCGCTTGCTCCCGCGTCACCAGTCCTGACTCTCTTTACATTTTGGCTCCTGGCAGCATAACTACCAACGTAGTTTATAGGGAAGTGTTGTAAGGTATGATACGTATTTTTAGTTTATAGGGAAGTGTTGTAAGGTATGGTACGTATTTTTACTCTTTTGTGTCCTGGAATGTATTCCTGCATTATTTTCTCTATTTCCTTCAGTCACATCTTATGACTGAACTCAGCAGGATTCCAATATAACTCTCTTCACTTGCTTCGCTTGCAAAAAAAAACTTATATTTTAATGCTATTTTAAAAGTTGTTTACTTATAATGCTATAGCGACACTGGCATCTTAGGTATTTTTGGTGCTGTAGAGCCTTCACGCAGACGACGTCGCGGGCAGCAGCTAGTATAAAATAATTTTGTTCATGTCAATGTCATTGACATGAAAAAAAACGTTCTTTTGTCAATATGTCATTTATGATAATGGAATACCGACATTCACAATATTTTTTTATTGTCTACGTACGCTTAGAACGGTGCCTGATAAAAAAGTAACAGCAAAAGTTGTATATGAAGTAGTGTGCAAAAACTTTCTAGGCGTTTGGTGAAATGAAAATATGGTAATTAAAAGAGTTGTATAATGAATTTTCGGAAACATAATGCTTCGAACAAATGTTATTTCGGCTAAGTGTAACCAGTAAAAAGTTTTTCGACCAAATGAAACATCGGAGTAACGAAAAACATCGAATTGATAAGGTCAACAGCTGATACAGTGGCACACGTGACTTCGATGAAGTAAAAAAAGACGAAACGATAATAGTTGAATGTTTTTATGTGAAATGAAATTCGGTCAAATATTTTTCGCACTTATGATGGGTAACCGGTGGCGGGACCATCCACTACGACCCTCTTGAAGTTTCATACAAATGCGTCACGTGAGTAGGTTATCCGTTGCTGTGGAGCGGTGCTTAATCATTTTAACACCTTTTATTTTGTTATTTTTATTCCAGGGCGACTATGTAGCATGATGGTGATGAAGACTGCACACATCTTTCGTAGATACCGAGTCTTTGGCGACGTTGACAATATACAGACGCAGTCTGACATTATGATTACACCAGCGAGTAGCCGACAAGTTCGTTTAGAATTTAAGAACAATGAGATCTTTTATACATTTTGTTTTATTTACTACCTCCAAATAAAGGCTGTGTAAATTGGATATCTGACAGATAGTTTCATACAGATTCTGTTCCCTTTAAAGAGGGTGCATTCTGAAAGTCACTGGCCCACCTCGTCTCCCAGAGAGGAAGCCGTTTATCCCAGCAGCAGGAACATTATAGGCTGATTATGCATTCCGAAAATTGGTGTCGCAAATAAATAGCTGTTGAGTATTTCGATTATTTTATCAATTTACAATATGTAACCGATTCAGAAAAAGAAAGAAAATACGTTTATTTGCGTTAAACATGACGCAGAGAAAGAACACAACACAAAAAAAAACCGGCCAAGTGCGAGTCGGACTCGCGCACGAAGGGTTCCGTACCATTGACTAGGTAAACAACAGTAGGTACACAAATTTCATATTGAATATTTCAAGCGTTTACCTGGTGCTGATTTTAATATCGGGCTAAAAGCAACAAAAAATCACTTTTGTTGTATGAGAGCCCTAAATATTTTTTTTATTTTCATTTTATTATTAAAGTAAATATACAGTTAAGTATTTTGTGAATATTTCAAGTGCCTACCTGTTGCCATTATTGATATCGAGCAAAAATAGGCAAAAAAATGGCGTGTTTTGTATGGGAGCCCCCCTTAAATATTTATTTAATTTTAATTTTATTATTAAAGTAAAAATACAACTGAGTACTTTGTGAATATTTCAAGTGCCTACCTGTTGCTATTGTTGATATCGAGCAAAAAAGGGCAAAAAATAGCGTTTGTTGTATGGGAGCCCCCATTAAATATTTATTTTATTTTGTTTTTAGTATATGTTGTTATAGCGGCAGCAGAAATACATAATTTGTGCAAATTTCAACTGTCTAGCTATCGCGGTTCCTGAGATACAGCCTGGTGACAGACAGACGGACGGACAGACAGCGAAGTTTTAGTAATAGTGTCCCGTTTTTACCATTTGGGTACGGAACCCTAAAAATAGAATGGGTCCCGCCTGCTTCCAACTTTTATTTAATTTAAAATGGGCTTGTTTTTAGATTTTCAGTTTTATTTAACTTAAGTTTTTTACCGCAGTCGGGTTTTTTTAGTATTTTTTTATTTCCAGCTTTTTAGTTAACAGTAATGTGAAAGATTTTGTTTTTTTATTTGGTGTTTTCACGATTTGTCACTTCGAATTACTTTTAACCATATAAGTTGTATATATTTTTGTAATCACCTTTTAAAACCCTTCACTTTGATATCCCACTCGATGGTATTAGAAGAAAAAAACATCGCACTCCACAATATGGCACCCCAAATCCGCCATTTTACTTTTTTTTTTTTTAATGTAGCCAGTGACACTCGCGCTACCAAGACAAATCTAAAGAAGTATAATTTATCCAAATCCGTTCATTCGTTTAGGAGTTACGAGGGAACAAAGAAACGGACATAAGTACATACCTACAGGTCAAACACATAACCCTCCTTTTGGGCTTCGCCGCAGTGGGGTGAAAAGAACAAGTTGGGAGAAATGCGTCACATCCATGCAAAATGGCCATCGCTCAGCATACAGAACCACGTCGTAGTATTACGATATTAATGATTTCAATTCATAATTATTATTATAGTGCACTATAGAGCGATATTTAATAATTTCCTTTAGTAATATTGATACATTATTCAAAACAACGAAATAATTGACAGCTATTTGCGACGCGGCCAACTTCCAGAATACACGCTCTTAAATTAATGTCACTGGATTGTATAATTTTGTGATAAATGCTAAATTTTAACATACGATTTTATTTTTTTACTTTACCAACAGCATGTATTATATGTTACCTTAAGAATGCGGAATACGTTAATATGCGCATTAACTAGGTAATCTGCAAATTACCGGGTACAATCTGTTAAAGTGTGAAGTATGTTACTGGCCAACCCGATTTTAGGATGAAGTAGTTTCGCCTAGGCCAAACCAGTTCCCATTCGCTCGCTCTTGCATCCTATGCTTCGCGAGGCTCCTATTTCTGTGTAAAGGGTATAAAGTAACCTAACCAAACCTAACCTCTGGGTGCCCTTCGCTCGCTCTTGCATCCTACGTCGCCAATCGACCGACCGCAACTATGCAACCCGTGGAACTAGTTCATCCTAAACCCGGGTTTGGCCGGTAACAAAAATTTTTATCTACTTTAACGGACTCAACCAGATAATCTGCAGATTAACAAGTTAATCTGCACTCTACCTGATTTACGCACATTAGCGGTTACATATAGGTAGAAGGACTAGCAGACTGGTTTAACGGCGATCAAACAGGAAAGCTCTGTTTATTAATTAATATTCCACGAGTTTTGCTTAATTTATAATTTAACATAAATAATTAATGTTATGGTTTTAACTTGATCGAAGGTTTTAACCTTGACGCTACTCTCCTGCTTGTTCACCGCACGTTCTTTTTTTTTTTTTTTTTGAGGTCCAAAAAAACTGACCAAGAGTGAGTTAAACTCGCGTGGAGAGGGTTCCGTACGATGGATATCTTATCTACCATGAATCTAAAAAACAATAATTTATCCTAAGAACAATCTTAACATTGTAGTTAATAAAACATGTTCTCTCTCATCTCCCATACATTCCAACTACAAATGTAAGTTTGTACGCACAATTAATCAATCCGCCTAGCCTTTTCCCAAATACATAATATGTTGTGGTCGCCATGTTTGTACGCACAATATTGAGATGTACCATGTTATTTTAAGACCATATACTTCAGATTCAGATAATTTTATTTACTCAAACATGTGTGTACATACAATGCATGCAAGGTGTTATAAGTACATGGACTCGTGCTAACATGTTTACCATATTGTCATGGTGTGCAAATATTAATACAAGTTTAGAACTAAAACAAAATAATAATTACAACATTCATTAACATTGACAATGCTGACATAAGTAAATAAATGGAATTAAATTGATTGATTACATAATTAATTCATATAGAAATAGATAGGAGTTACATACAAACTTGTCAAATATTCAATTATCAAAAATAAAAACATAATAAAATAAAATAAAAACAATGTCAGCGTAGGTCCAAAATATTCCATACAAACGTACATCATCAAAATCAATATTACATTACATACATTTCAGATTAAATTAATAGTAGTATCTTATAGGTTTTTCTGTAATCTATACCTAAGTAAAGAACTAATATCTGTACTTTTTCAAAATGTTGCTCGGTAGTTTCGCAGACATAGGGGGGTGGGGGGGTGCTGGGGGAGGCATAGTATTTTCTTGTTTACCACTTTATACTTTAAAATTATATAACATAATATTTGAGACTCACAGCAAGCCATATATCAAATGAAAGGGTCATTTGATATGTCACACATTACAGTATACAAGACTTGTTTTTTTTTATTTGCTCCCCAAAAGTCATCCCTATATCCATAATTAATTTATTTACGTTATTCGTCCGTGCTTGGGCATTAAAAATTCATACTTATGTTTATCAAATTTCTACTTAATTGGTCTAGCAAATTCGGAGTAAGCTCTGAATTTCCTACTGAAAGTCGTAGGAACACGCAACCCTTTGAAAGCGATTGCCACATGTCTAGGAACCTTCAATCTGTAGGATAATCACATTTTTCCTAATAATTAGGCAAGATTCATACGACCACGTCCTACAATGACATGAATATAATGTCAGCCGCCGATAACGACTTTGGGTAAGGAACCATAAAACGTAATTACTATAAACCGGTGGGTTAAATATAAATGTAGACAAAAAAATGTAGGAATCTCAAATATTATACGAAGTTGGGTGCGTTTCATATTGGCAATCGCTAAGATAGTATCATTTTTGAGTCAGTACGTTATTGGATACTTAAGTAGGTACTGGCTATAGTGGCTGCTGTAACGGTGACGCAGTTACGTTAAAGATACAATCTCATCAAATAGACTAAATATTACAAAAATAGTCGAAAAGCGCTATAAGCAAAACATTTTCCCAAAAATGTTACTAGCAGCGTTGATAATTATAGGGTGTGTTGTGTTCATGTTGCGGTTTTGGATGAAACCTCGTCGTCTTCTGTTACCACCCGTGTACCCGGGTGCTTTGCCGATCATAGGACATGGACATCTCTTAATTGGGGATTTCCAACGTAAGTATATTTGACTAAATATTCCTTTAGTTTCTTGGTAATTTTCATTTGGTAAACGCATGTCAGCAAAAGTGGTTAAAAAATTTTAAGATTTTTGTCAATCATTCTGCCTAGCCTTTTCCGAACTTTGTTGGGGTCGGCTTCTAGTTTAACCGGATGTAACTGCCTATTTGACCTCCACAACTCAGTTACTGGGTAACACGATACCCTTGGCAAGGCTGGTTGTCAGACTTTTGGGCTTCTGACTACCCGTAACAACTGTCAAAGATCTACAAAAGCAGCCGGGACCTTTTCCGAGGCACTGAGGGGTCTCGGTATGTTTTAGTTATTCTGCCATAAAACCTGCTTTCAGTGTAATCCACAGAAAACCGAATTTGAATATATTTTTTTGTACTGTTGACCATTTTTTATTAAGCTAGTAATTAATGTAATCTCAAAAGAAATCTATTAAAAGTACGCTGGCTACAGTCTACCATAGTAATACCTTTTTCATTATTAAAAAAAACTCCATACTATTATAATGTAACAATCAGTATGATAGATGAGTATTAAAGGGTAGGTATAGTATTACCCAGTTGCTGGGTAGTTGAAAGCAGGCGCTCCATGTGATATACAGGTATTCAGCTGCATCCGGTAAGAGAGGAAGCCAACCCAAATATACTTTGGAAAAATCGGCAACCTTGCCTTTAATCACTTTGCCGTCACTTTACATAATTATCAGGATTATGATGACGTCAAATATGTTTTCAGATTTATGGAATACTGAGAAAAAGATATACGACTATTCTCTGCAGAATGGCGAGCCTGTTGAAGTGCGTCTCGGCCCCCATTCCGTGTATGGTAAGTTTTCCTCCTTTTTCGATCTTATGGTTTCTGTGCACTCAAAAGGAAACCCACGAGATTCTGTGTCGAAGCCTCCACGTCATCTTTTTTTGACATGTATCTTTTTTTTTGGCTGTGTATTTTTAACGGCAATTGTTGGAAGCATTTAAAATTTTACGACATGCACAATGCAAATAAAATTAATAATACATGAGAACACAAAATAAACAATGTCATCATGAATATTTTGATGATAATTACGAGGGGCGTTCAATAAGTAGTGAGAATGAGTATGTTACAGGTAACTTTTATGAAATGTTTTTTTATATTTCGACAAAGTCACCTTTTAGTGTAATACACCAGAAATATTTTTTTTCTAGACTTAATATTGCCTTCCTAAAGAACTCTTCCTCCTGAGCACCTAAAATGCCTGTACTGCAGCGACTACTGTGTCATCATCTTCAAATTTCTGTCCTCTCAGATATTTCTTCAACCTCGGAAATAGATAGAAATCATTAGGGGCAGGGTGCAAATACTTGATGCTCAAGTATTTCAAAGCCAGCGTCTTGAATTGCAATCATCGCAACGGCAACGGTGGACTTGTGGGCGGGAGCGTTGTCTTGATGAAACAAGACAATCTTTGCAAGTTTGCATCGCCGTTTTTCGCGGATTTAGTTGCGCAATTTTTTTATTTGTTATGCATATAAAGTACCTCTGAAAGTAGCTCCAAGATCGAGGTATTCAATCATTACTGACCCTTGACTTTCCCAGAAAAGAGAACCCATGACCTTGCCGGCAGAAGGAATCGCCTTAAATTTTTTAAAAGTTGGAGATGATAGTCTTTTCCATGTCAGAGACTGTAATTTTGTTTCGAGATCGTAATGGTGAAGCCACGTTTCGTCCATTGTTATAAATCGAGCCAAAAAACGATCAGGATCGTGTTGCAACAGTTCCAAAGAGCCTCCGGAAATATTCAGTCTCGTTGGTTTTTGCGCATCGGTAATCATTCTGGGTACCCAACGCGCTGATACTTTTTTCAACCCCAAGCGTTCATGCAAGATGCCATGCACACAACCTGTTTAAATCTATGTTTTTCAGCAATAAAACGTACCGTGACACGACGATCTGCTGAAACAAATTTTCTAACCACTTCTACGGTTAGTGCTGTTGTAGGGCGTCCCAAGCGAGGGCTGTCATTGATGGATGGTCTTCCATGTTTGAATTCAGCGCACCAACGTGCAACTGTGAAATACGGCGGAGCATTTGCTCCTAATGTATCCCGTAAATCTTTATTGACTTCTTCCATAGTAAATTCCATAGACTGCTCCTTCTGAGTTGTCAAAGAGTGGACGTGTTTTTGGTGAAATAAAATCTCTTACGAAAATACATCAAATAAAACAATACAAAATAATCCTAAAGTTCTAACAAATAGTGACACAATTTGAGTGAACACGTGCGCGAAATTAATTAAAAAATATTGCCAAAATTATATTCCCGATCGCGCTGCATTAGCTGAGGTAGGCTCCTCCTCACCTCGGGGAAAGAGACAAGCTGCTGACTCGCGATAATTCATCCCTGTCGCACAGCGGCCGGCCAGCCCGCACGTGCGTTAACTACCTACGACGTGCACCTGCGGATCTAAATTCCTGGAACTCGTAAGCGCCTCAAAATATTTCTGTTTTTATTTGTTGTCGAAATGGTTAACTACAGCTGTGCAAACTGCACTAAACCAATAAGATCAACACAACCTATAAAATGCTCGAACTGCGCCTACCATTACCACGCTATATGCGCAAACATAACGGAGTCGCGCAAACTGACCGAAGAGCAGCGGCAGCGTTGGAAATGCCCTCACTGTCAAAGCAGTGAAACCAGCACTGGTCACACGAGTTCCGCCTCTGACAACACCTGTGTCACATCCCAACACATTTCTGAGACCAAAACATCTGTTGAATTACACAATAAGCCCGCCTTTCAACCTGTAACCGTGGACTCTAATGCTCTGAATAACCTAGCTTCAGAAATGAAGTTAATTCGCGAAAGTGTCATAGAGATGAAGTCCGAAATGAGGTCATTGACCGACCATATCACGCAGTGCAATAGCCGCCTTGATGAATACGGGCACAAAATTGCCCGTGCCGAAGAAAAAATACACGATCTCGAAAAATGTGCCTCCCAAAATATTATACTACAAAATACTGTATCGCAACTTAAAGAACAACTCAACTCTCAGGCCCAGCAGTCCCTGAGAAATGAAATAGAAATCATAGGAATAAACGAAACTCCAACAGAAAGTCCGACCCACATAGTTCGCGTCATCGCTCATAAAATTGGTGTTGATCTTGACGAAAAGGATTTGGATTACGTGACGCGTGCTGGACCGCGCCGCCAAAAACACAACAATGGCGATATAACATCAGAGTCTGACAACAAGCTTCCCCGACCACTAGTGATCCGATTTCTGAGAAGAGACAAACGAAATGAATTTTTAAGTTCCGCTAAAAATAGACGTAACCTTAACTGCGCTGACATTGACATAAAAGGTACCAAAGGAAACATATTCTTTAATGAGCGCTTAACACCAGACAACCGCCGTTTATTTCGTGAGTCACGCCAACTCAGCAAAAATGCAGGATTCAAATACTGTTGGATTAAAAACGGCTCTATTTACATACGTAAACGGGAGGGAATTCCACCCATTAATATCACAAGCCTGGACGAACTTTATCGTCAAGTTCCTGGTGCACATAACTGCACTTCTCTACAAACAAACTCCCTTATTATTGACAAGTAGTACTCTTAAAAACACCTTAATTACCATTTTGTTTTGTTTGCTTTTAATTCTTAACTATTTTTTGTTATACAGAAGAAATTTTTGTTCTTTTTTACATTTAACCATAAAATATTTCGTGTCTTACAGACTAACTTTGTGTTCTTGGTTATTTTTAATTGTTAACTATTACGTGTTTTACAAAATAACTTTTTGTACCTGTTTATATCTAACGGCTAACAATTTATTTTTATTTTTTTATTATTTTACGTCTTGTAAAAGTTTAATTTATAAAACGTTTCATGTTCAAATTATGTCACCTACACAAACCTTAATAACACACACCATGTCCCCTACACATACCTTAAAAATACACACCATACCACCTACACATAACTTAATACACACCCTAATCACACTCATCAACGCGTACCTACACATATTCAGACACTTATTATCGTACATACGGCGTTTCCTTCAGTGTCAGGGTATCCTAAAACTCCCAAAAGGTACTTTCGTTAATCTTGGCAAATGGAACATACTAACTTGTCGGTCACTGACAGCCTCATTAAATAAAATTTATTTCTTAAAATTAAAAAACTATACTAATGGCATTACTTAATATAGTGCAAGACTTAGACGAAAAACTAGAAGTAAACTGTCATACCGTCGATACTATTGAACATTGCCGAACGTTAATAAAAAATACCGAGTCTAATTTTAAAATTCTCTCACTCAATATCAGAAGTTTCCAACACAATTTTGACAACTTTGCGGTAATGCTACAGCGAACAACTATCAGCTTTGATGTTATCATTTTAACGGAATGCTGGCTTACTGACGGCAGTATTATAGACCCCAGGATATAATGCATATCGCACAACAGTTCAGCAAAATAAAAACGGAGGTGTAATTTGCTTTGTTAAAACTAATTACAAGACTGTAGCCTTCGAACCTACAATACTAGACGCAGATCGACTTCTCATAACCATCGATGATAAAGTCGCAATACTAGGCATTTATAGATCTCCTTCGTTTAGTAATCTTGAACCATTTTTAAACTCATTGGAAACCTTACTGAGCTCACTGGCAAATAAACAATCACTGATTGTCACTGGCGACATTAATATTGATATCTGCAACACTATCAATAGTCAGTCATCAGAGTACCTTTGTCTAATGTCTTGCCATGGGCTACTTCCTGCCATAACCAGCCCAACTAGGGACAAAGCGTGCCTAGACCACATATTTATAAAGTGTCAGAACAAATGCTTTGGAGTCGTTTGCAAGTCCTCAATCACTGATCATGATATAGTTATTGCCAATATTTCTTCACGTAAACCTCCAACTAGTACTGCAAAGAGATGCATAAGTAAAACAGATACCGAAGCAGTTATTGCTGACCTAAACAGTACTGACTGGTCTGTCATCACAGATGACACAAATGTAAATACAGCAACCACTGAATTTACGAACATTGTTACTTCCACTGTAGACAAACACACACGAATTGTAAAAATTGGTAGGAAATTGGCATGCATAAAACCATGGATCACCCCGGGATTAGTAAGATGCATGATCCACCGGGACAAGTTGCATAATGATTGTAAATCTAACCCTGATGATCCTGTCCGAAATAAAATATACACTCGATACAGAAACTTTTTTTCCAAACTCCTTTCAAGAATCAGGTCTGACTACAATAACCAACAGATTATTGATAACAAAGACAATCCAAAAAACCTCTGGAAAGCAATAAAATCTATAGGTCACATATCTCCTAAAAGTAATGAAACTTCCCAACTACTGAGCCCCAATAGAGAAAAAGAAACACTTAACTCCTGTAACTCACACTTCACCTCAGTAGGAACCCGTCTGGCAGACAAAATACTAGAAAAACTTAACCTATCTCATGAATCTTTAATAAACACTTACACCTCCGACGTATCCAACCCACACTCTCTTCTCCTTGAACCGACAGACCCTTACGAAATTATTAAAATTATATCTGACCTCAAAATCGACAGTGCTCCAGGACCTGATAAAATTTCGGTTATTCTTATCAAAAGAGCATTAAAATCCTTACTTGTACCAATGATGCACATCTTCAACCTGAGCCTTGAGACCGGTACCTTCCCAGAATGTTGGAAAATAGCTGCGGTTTCCCCCATCTACAAAAGCGGTCCCAAACATGCACCTGATAACTACAGACCTATAGCACTGCTAAGCTCTGTCTCTAAAATATTAGAGAGGATCGTTAACTCCCGTCTCACTTCTTTCATTGATAAAAATCATCTCATCTCTGATAACCAATTTGGATTCCGAAGGAATAGGTCAACCGAGGATGCTGCAACTCTTCTTGCCAATTGTGTCTCCTCTCATATTGAGAATAATGAAAAATGCCTAGCCATCTTCCTTGATCTTGCGAAGGCATTCGACACGGTTTCTACTGGCCTTCTTCTTAAGAAACTAGAATGCATAGGAATACGAGGAATTTGTCTTGAATGGTTTAAAAGCTACCTGACAAACCGGAAGCAGTACACGAAAGTAAGCTCTTTCACTAGTGATCAACGCCCCATTGATTTCGGAGTTCCACAGGGTAGTGTACTTGGTCCCACGCTTTTCATTGTATATATTAACGACATATTAAACCTTTCCGTAAATAATGCAGAAATTATAACTTATGCAGATGACACTGCTGTAATATTTCACGGAAAATCGTGGGAACATGTACACTCTCTAGCAGATGAGGGATTATCACTAATCGCAAACAAACTGGACAGAAACCTGCTCACGCTAAATGGCAGTAAAACAAAATATATTGTATTCTCCAAAACCGCCGCTTCAAACCCACCGGAACACCTTAAACTCAAACTACATCACTGCTCTTCTAACATTTCTACTTCCTCTTGCGACTGTCCTCCTCTTGAACGTACTTCTTACATTAAATACCTTGGTATTCTTATCGATGACCACCTAACATTTAGGCAACATATATCCAACCTTTCTGGCAGAATAAGGAAACTTATTCACACCATGCGTAGATTACGAGACTGTCTGCCCACAGACACACTACAACAAGTCTATCTAGCGCTATGCCAATCGATAATTCAATATTGCATCAGCGTGTGGGGAAGTGCTGGAAAAACTTACTTAATTGAAGCTGAAAGAGCACAGAGGGCGCTTCTTAAAGTAACTTTTAAGAAGCCCTACCGGTTTTCTACTGATTTACTCTACCGCGAAACGAAAGTCCTCAGAGTCCGCCAGCTTTTTATTCTTTCTGCCTGCACAAAAACGCACAAAAATATTAAAAGGAGACCCGACTATGCAACTCTCATAAACAAAAGAAATTACAGAATCCCAACACCTGACAGCACCTCATTACTAGCAAGACGCTCTCCGGCCTATTCTCTCATTAATACATACAATAAAGTCTGCAAACTCTGCGAAATTAAAAATACTACTTCATTCGGCTGCAAAAAAATTGTTAAGGAAATTTTGCATAACACTGGTTATGATGACACGGAACAACTAATATAAAGACCCTGACCTGACACCAAATCAAATGAAGCACAATGGAACAAACACGCATACACACCAGACGCACACACACCACTCACACATCACACACACATCACACACACACCACACAAACATCACATATACACACGTAAGTACACCTGATAATATACCTGAAATCTCCACTCTGGAATTCGTACTCCGAGCCCCAAGATACAGACTAACTGTCTAGTTTGGGGCTCACTAGTTAATAATATACTGTAACCTAGCTATAGGTAATATTTTTAAGCTACTGATATTGTCTTAACTTGCTGTTAACCATTAAACCTGCTTATTGTATTACCTGGACAATAAATATTTTCTATTTCTTTCTATTTCTAAATACCATGTTCCTATGTATACCATGTTTTACGCAAATAAACTATCTTATCTTATCTTAAAATTTTTCAAGCACAGATACTTAGTAACCGCGCATTCTTAATTTTTGTCTATTTTGGCCAAAAGTCTGCGACCAATCGCAAACAAATGACTTCTATTATTTAAAAACAAAAGATAATCAGTTTTTTTTTTTTATAGCAGATATATCAGCTTTACCACCCAGTATTTACTTTTAATACTTTCAAAGTGTTTATATCCCATTCTCATTTTTTATTGAACGCCCCTCGTATATTATTTTCCCAGAATATACACAGATGTTGGTTGATAGAGACTTATGGAAGAAGAATAATTATAATTATACTGCGATAAGGATAATTTATTATCGCAATATATTAGGAGTTGGCTAATATTAATACTACTTTTCTTATTTCAGTGATAACAGACCCCGATGACAGTCTTACGGTAGCAAATAATTGTTTGGAGAAACCATACGTATACAAATTTGGAAAAGAGATATATAACAGGGGACTTACAATAGCAGATGGTAAATAGCCACTAGTTTCGCTCACCTTATCGACGTACCTTCCTGAAGTTTGTGTGTGATGTAACTTGGGAGTTCTCGAGTGTAAAAGGTTACTTTTAGGCGCTTTGCTACAATCAAATGGCTAGGAGCTAGTTATCATGCACAATAGTGCGCAAATCAACCCTAAGCGCAGGCAAACGCCTAGTTTGGAGGCACCTTCCAAACGGATCTTGTACAAATTAATTAATAAACTTTGATTTAGTTTGAATGTCTTCATCAGAATATAGGCCTTTTTTTTTTTTTTTTTTTGTGGATGTCAAATCATCTAATGATTCCTCCCGCTCTGGGTGGAGCGGAAGGGAGTGTCAGACTCTTACTGACTAAAACCCACCCGTGTTCCTTCCTTAGCCCTTTATGTTCCGGGGCAGCGGTAACCCTTTCGGACGATCCCGCTACCCCGGCAGGCTTCGGCCCTGGCGGGCCCCTTCCTTAATGCTGACATCTCTTTGAGGCGCGCGTGGAACACATACGCGCCGTCCGGCACGGGCCTGGTCCTGATCGGACGGAGAGCTACCCATTACTCTCCGTCCGCAGGCCCGCGCTTACGGCGGCCGGGAGTCGTCACGCGGCCCCCGACGCCCGTAACGTCTCCCGCGGCGGCTGAGGCGTGAGGCTCTCTCCCTGAGCCGTCCCGCCACCTCCTTCGCTAGCATGACTGCTTCGCAGAAGGAGGTGACCGCCTCCCACTCCCTCTCGCCCCGGATCATGGCTTGAACCAGGGCCGGACGCGAGAGGTCGCCGCCGTTGCCGATCGCCTCTACGAGGACACGGCGGTGCTCCGCCCAAGCGGGGCAGACCTCCACCGTGTCCTCTGGGCGATCCTTGCAATGGTGACACCCGGGCGTCTCCTCCCGCCTGATGATGTGCAGGAACCTCCCGAAACATCCGTGTCCGGTGAGGACCTGCGTCAGGCGGTAGGTGAGAACGCCGTGACGCCTCTTTAGCCACTCCTCAAATATAGGCCTTACTTATAGGCCTTAGAAGGTTCAACTACCTGTTTATATACATTAACTTTTCAGCTGACTTTAATAACACAATTATCAAAGCGTAGCTTATTATTAGCATAAGTTGTTAATTTTTCTAGTGAAATATTTCATTGATTCCTTACAAACATATTGACCTTCTAATGATGTAAGTACTTTTATTTAATTAACTAGCTTTTACCCGCGGCTTTACTCGCGTGGAGGGCGGAAATTATCATACGGGAACGTCCTACAGTGATAATAAGTATCGTGTTAATTGAGGTTGTATACTTTCTATGTGCCAAATTTCGTGCGTGACCGACACGCACTTTGGCTGTTTTTTTCTATGTTACTTTTATTTATTTATTTATTTTACCATTTATGTACACACATATATAAACAGACAAGAAAAAAACAGAACAGAAAAATAGGTACAAAGGTGATGCTTATTTATTTTACTTTAGTTTCAGTATGGAAACCGCACCGCAAGCTCCTAAATTCAGCATTCAATCAACGACTGGTGCACACATTTGTGGAAGTATTCATCACTGAAGCGAAGAGTCTGGTCTCTCTACTAGATTCTGAAGTAGGAAAAGGACCGTTTGATGTGCAGCCATACATGGTCAATAATTACATGGGAAGTGCGTGCCGTAAGTACCTTCAATTAGAAATGAAATATTATACGTATGCGATACTTTTTAGTTGCAAACTGGATAAATGGTTTCTGTTAATTTGTCGTCTTAATGTTAGGAATATGATTTTCGCTATGATTTGTGTAAGTCCAGCGTTGCATGAACACTGTAGAAATAAAAGGAGCGTTGGACAAAATGAGCGCCACGACAAAAACAAAGAAAATAAATTTAATGTCACTTTATATAGAAAAACATAATTTAATGTCTGTTCTTCGTAGAGTAATGATAGTCAAGTGGTGGTCCTGGTCATGCTACGAGTGCAATTAACTGTTGACTGTTGAAACTTTTGTTTTAAAGATTGTTTATTAACTTTACAGGGACGACACTTGGGCTCACTGATAAGAACAGTGTAACTGTTAAACATTATACTGAAGCTACGGAAGATTTATTTGTTATCTTCACAGAGAGATTACAGAGAGTCTGGTTGCATATTCCTTTTATATTCAATTTGAGTTCATACAAAAAAAAGCAAGACGGCCTCATAAAAGTCTTGAATGATATAACTGAAGCGGTAATTCCCAAGTATTACTTTCTTATCGATGTAGTAATTATTGTATCTATTATACTTTTTTTTTTTGTTGGATTTTCATGTGTTATATTTGATTTCAGGTTATAACCAATAGAAAATCGGACTTAAAATTAATCAGCACTTCATATAAAACCCCGGAGCCTGCATCGGGTATTTTTTTTTTTAAATAAAATCAGGATTGTATTTATATTTTATTGCCACGTATTCTCGGCTTTAGGTCTTAGACACAGATTAGAGCTGATATGAAGATACCCTATTCTGACTAACCATTTAAATTTGTTTAGTGCAGTGTGATTGAACTTAAACTACTATACAGTGCAGGTACTGATTGCTGATTCTCTTCTCTTGATTCGCGTGTTCTTTATAAATAATAGCATTGATAAAGAACACGCACATCAAGGGTCTTCCCCTTAACATGGTGAATAAGAAAGACGTTATAGGACGTTTTCTTAATTGTATAGTTACTTAGCAGTTGAAGTAATATTTAAATCACGTATTAATTAGCTAATAGGCTAGATTACTCCGGACTCAGGTTGGCCGAAGCAAGGAAACCTGTTCAGGTGGAGATTCATAGACGAGTCCACCTTGGAGTGTAAATTTGGTGCTGTTCCATAAATGTTGGTATACTTAATATCGTGTCCTGCGTGTCCTGTCAGCTGCACGTTACAGGAACTGATGGACGCTGGTGGTGGTATTAAACAAGTAGCCGAATTCTGGGCCGAGTCCATTTAGATTGTTATCAACACGCTAAGAAGAATAGGCTAGATTGTGAATAAAGTATCATAAAGGAGAAAAAAAACCCACGCTGTTTATATGACTGAATTTCAGAACAAATGCAACCATTATTGGATAGAATGTTGGATTTGGCTGACAAACAAGGTGCCTTCACTGATGGTGAGATCAGGGAGCACTTAGACACCATGATAGTAGGTGCTTACGATACTACAGCTACAGCAACGACATTCACCTTAATATTGCTTGGATCACATCAAGATGTACAAGAACGAGTTTATAGAGAGTAAGTATGCAACGAAATAGAGGGCTTGAAATCCAGCGATGGACCTAAGCCGACTTCGTTCCTGAAGTTATCAAACACCTCATTTGTAGTACCTATGTTTTAGTATGGGTGCGGTGGTGGCTTTAGTTTCTATCTATCTGTCTAACTAGCCGTATTGTCCCACTGCAGGTCAAAGGCCTCCCTCTCCCTTTTCCACGCAATTCTGTCTCTTTCTGAATTTTGGCTTTAGTTTAAACAAGTTATTTCAAATCATAACAATAATAGTTTTGCCTTACCTCTTATTGAAAAAAATAGAAAAATATTGAAAAAATGTGGTGTGTGTGTGAGTGGAGAAAAAATGGATTATTCCAAGCGTGGCGGAAACATACAATACTTTTAGTACTTGTAAGTAAAACATACTGCAAACGGGGCGTTTGAGAACTTTTTGTTATATTTTTTTTTTTTTTTAACTCAATTTTTAAGAAATTTTTACTTATTCCCATTGAGCTAAGTTTAAATCACTTCGGGTGATGTTTAGACGGATAATATTTTTGGTCCGTGATAGAAGTTGTGCACGCACTTTCAGCAACATGCATTTTGTTACGATTTCATGTTCTGTGAGATTGACGATGATTATTATGATATTATTCATTATTATATTTATTCAAATTTAATTATACCTAACACTCGAAAGTTATGTTGAAATTGTACAAACAGGTTAAAAGAAGTACTCGGAAATGAAGACCAGGAGTTTAACAGACACGATCTACCAAAGCTTGTGTACCTCGAAGCGGTGATTAATGAGAGTTTGAGATTGTATCCTGTAATTCCAAGGGTTGCAAGGAGTTCCTCTTCAGATGTTTACTTGAGTATGTATTTTTATTATTAGTAAATAGAAATGAAACATTGAAACTTGTTTGAAGGTAATAATAAGCGTGTGGTTAGATCAAGCTACGGTAAGTATTCCCAATAACAAGCAATTTAGCATTTATTAAAAACAACCAGGTTCTTAATAATGAATTACAATCTAGCCTATACGACTAATAAGCAATTTTAATCTAACTTAATTTTTTACGTGATAGAATCAATAGAATAACAAGCATTGGCAATGCTTCACACTATTTAGGATGCCCAGCTTCTTGGCCGCAGTTTGGGCTTTGTACTTGATGGTGCCGCCAAATTTGAGACTAGATGTCAACTCCATGCCTAGGAGCTAGGCATGGAGCACCCCGAAAAGTAAGAGTCTGATCAAAACAACTCCTTTTGGCGGTAAAAAGACACGCCTGTGTTTTGGTGGCGTTAAAAGAGACCTGAAGGCCAATTCTCGTAATTTAAAACGTTTAAAATCTAGTCGCAGTCTCATCTCGGCGACAAACAAATGTCAAAATGTAGGGAAAGTAGTATTTTTGACAGATTAAGACTGAGATCAGACTGTGAACGTTCTTAAAATTTCGAGAATTGCCTCTCTGATTGTCATCATCTCACTGGGAGAGACAAGGCTTAAGGTCAAATCAGTCCACGCTACCATGCCCTCTCTGAAGGAACGAACTTCGGCCCCGCTTGCTTTTGCGCTGGACAAGTATTTCTCTAAACCACTACTGTCATCTGCGTACACAATAATACCAGACTGAAGTAGGTCAATGATATGCAGCAGGAAAAGAGTTGCAAAGAGAACAGACCCCTGAGGAACTCCTGCATCAATAGCCATAAGGTCAGAGGAGCAGTCGTCAACGACTACTCTCACTGAGGAAGTCTGATATCCAGCTACAAAAATCCGCTGGGATGCCATAAACAGGAACTTCGAGATATCAAGCGATACAGCAAGTGTTTCGCCGTGTTTCTCGATAGCTTCGTCCTAACAGTGCGTGACATACACAAGAAGATCGCCAGTTGACCGTCCCCGGCGAAAGCCATATTGCCGGTCACTGAGGAGATCATTGTCTTCAAGTTAATTCTGCAACTAACTGTTCTTTCTGTACCCTTTCCATGACCTTGCACAGAATGGAGGCAATGGCGATCGGACGGTAATGGGCAGGGTCTGCACGGTCGCCCTTTTTGGTCATTGGTGGTACATTTGCAAGCTTCCAGGATTTTGGCACCGTTCTTTTTTCAAGACAGAGGCGGAACAAGCGTGTCAACACAGGAGACAGTTCAGGCGCACACTGCCTCAACACCCTCGCTGGAATACCGTCAGGCCCGCTTGCCTTGTTCACGTCTAGACTGCACAATACTCTTCGGACCTCTTTAATATGAACTATGATCTCCGGCATCGAGGAGTCACAATGAGGTACAGTGGGTGGTTGCTTAGAGCCAGCGTCCAGATGCGAGTTACTAGCATCAGGTTTCATCATTGGAGGTAAAGTGGGACGACAAATTCGTTTCAACCGCTTTAGTCAGGGACCAGAACTGTTTACTACTCGGAGGGTGCGATGCTAGTTTAGTCCCCATAGGTCAAAATGTGCCCCATGTTAAGCCCGTTTGCAGAACTTAGCGGCAGAATTAAAAGCTCTTTTCTTCACGCGAACCCTATGCGCTCTAATTTTTCTTTTGGGACGTTTGGGACAAGCCGAGCGGCAACATGTTTCATACCCAAGTCATTATTTAAAATGATACGGATCGACTCGTGAGACATAGAAATTTCAGCGGCTATCTCTCTCAAACTTAAATAAGGATTTTCTGTCACTATTTCCTTAACTTTTGCGATGTTAACTTCAGTTGAAGACGTTCATGGCCTACCAGGGCGAGGCAAATCTTCCAGCATATCTCGACCACTTTTCAACGCTTTGTACCATTTATAAGCACGTGATTTTTATTAAGTCGATTCACCTTACAAAACCTTCTATAACAGTTTCAGTGACTTCAAACATGAAATTTCATTGGCGATGCAAAATTTAAGACAAACTTCTTGATACTTTTTTGACTGGATGTACATTTCAGAAAACCACATATTGCCAGCTAATTGTACTTACGTCATATCGGTGTATGGGCTCAACCGCCATCCATCGTGGGGAGCTGATGCAGAACTGTTCAAACCGGAGCGATGGCTGGACCCTGCCACCTTGCCTGTGAAACCTAGCACGTTTGCTAGCTTCGGCCTGGGCAGGCGAAACTGTATTGGTAAGGCATCGTTTAATTTATTTTATAACATTTACTGTAACTTTACCTAAATACCAAGTAAAGTCCCGAGACGTATCTTTTTAGATTCTACTTTTCCTTACGCGGGCCTTACAACTACAATAAAATTGTGCAATATTTTTATTGTGCGATAATATTCAATCACTCCTTGCACTCAAACGGTCAATCATATTGACGCAACAACATTGACGGCTCATAAGCATCAATGTATTCGCGTGAGCAAGATTTGCCTAATCTTCCGTGAGCATGTCAGACCAAGATTTGGCTGCAGCTATCGTGTTGCTAGTTATGGCAAAACGTAAAAAAAAACGTCTTTGGTCGAAAGAGTGGTATAAGAAAAAGAAAAAATATACATACTTACTTAGTCCTTGTCACAGCTAAAAAATAAACTAAAATATATTGCGTGATACCTACTGATACTACACGGTGCAATGAAAAAATATGGTGCAATAAAAATTAAACTTGCTCAAACTTTTGTTCAATCATTGCACAATTTTCAATATTAACTCTAAACGGTCAAAAACATTGCGCAATTCGTGAGCCGTCACTGTTATTGCAATAAATTAACAATTTAATTGGTTCAAAGAGAGTAATTGTTTCTCGTAGTAAAAATTGGAATATGTTTTCCCTTTACATAACAATACAATATCTTCCATTACAGGTAAATTATATGGAATGATAGCGGTCAAGACAACTTTGGCGTACATTTTGAGGCGGTATCGTATCAAAAGTGATATCGAAAAGTTAGAGACTCGATGCGATGCATTTCTGAAACCAGTTGCTGGACATCAAATAAGTCTGGAATTAAGAAATTAACAATTTTATTATTGTATAAATAATAATTGGTAACAGAAAACAAAGAAGATTCAATACAATGGGCAAAACTTGTCTTAACGTGAAATCTAACTAAATTCAAATTCAAACTCTTTATTGCATTCATGTGTACATTTAGTTGTTACAATATAAGTAAATTCCAACATGAAACTCGGTTAGGGTACGGCAACATAATAATACTAATTTTAACATACTAATAATAAGAGTAGGTATGTGTGCGTTCTTTTTTTTATGACTATAATAAAATATGTAATTATTTATCTATCATATTTACTAATTATTTTGTTCTAGGTATTCTGCAACCGAGTAAAAGCATTTTTGTGTTAGATATTCTCTTAATTTCCTGTTAAATTTATTGCATTTAGTTTCTTCACACACAACGTACTAATGATGAACTGTTTGTTGTCCCTAAATAAATAAATTATGGATCTTATTGTCTCAACAGACAACGAATTAGACGATACCTAAAAATAAAAATAAAGAAGAAGAACTAAAATTTCAAAATAAACGAATACCAAATTATATTTAATCAGTACCTTTTCATTAAAATAATGACGTGATAATTTTATTTTATTTATTTGGCTCACCAACAATTGAATACACTGACACAGATATGAGATACATCCAATAGACTTAAAGACTAGTGTACCAATCTCTTACAGGTAAGCACATCATGCATTACTTATATATCTATTGATATTGAGCTCCTACTTTAAATTAGATGAGTTCTTATACATAATGAAAGGAGTATCCGAAAAAGAGGATTTAATAAAGGCCAGGAAGATCAATCTTGCAAAACGCTTGGCAGATTCCTTTCCTTCATTTCGCGCCACAATCTGGGCGCGTTTCTAATTGTATTATTAAGGCGATGGCTCACAATAACT
The DNA here is from genome assembly GCA_914767645.1 of Hydraecia micacea. Taxonomy (NCBI): domain Eukaryota; kingdom Metazoa; phylum Arthropoda; class Insecta; order Lepidoptera; family Noctuidae; genus Hydraecia; species Hydraecia micacea. Next base: position 8,702,343 of record OU611798.1, read on the forward strand.
CAAATTAATAGCTGCCGCTAGTCTCTGTGATTTATATAGGGTATTGTACAAAAAGGTTTAAACGGCAAGCAGAAATCAGTGGTCGGTTGCGTTTCATCATCATCATTTCAGCCGAAAGACGTCCACTGCTGGACATAGGCCGGGCCAAGCACCTTCACTTCGACCGGTTCTGTGCTTCTCGCATCCAACAGGTTCCTGCGGCCTTCATAAGGTCGTCTGTCCACCTTGTGGGAGGCCTTCCAAGGCTACGTCTTCCGGTACGCGATCGCCACTCCAGAACCTTTCGGCCCCATCGGTTGCGTTTAACTGTCTGTATTTTGAAGACAAACATTAGTGACTCAATATTAACTACTAGCGACCCGCCATGTACAGACGCCAGCACATCAAGCTACTACTATCTGTCAAATTTCTTTAATAGATTTTCAACTTTATCGCTAAAGCATAAGGTTCAAGGTTGATTGGGAAAATTTGACAGTTTCGGGTAGCTTGATGTGCTGGCGTCTGTACCCTTATTGCGAAACACACTATCAATCTCAATCTGATGAATAATATTGCTAATCCCTTGCTTCATAATCTTCGAAAAATTATCTGTCTGTTCGACAGCGTAAATAACGTAATGAATGTTATTGAACTGTCAAAATGAAAGCCATTGATACTGATAGTGTGTTACGCAATTATTCCGCTGCTTCGGACCGGCATTTCTCGGATTCGGATCGGATATAGTGCGAAACCGCTCTTATGCCTATCATAATTCGTCGATGTGCGGGGTAAAGCAAGATGACAGTCAGTTGTAATGCATGTGGTACAAAATCGCTCGACACTTTGTATGATTCTTCATAACAAGAACTGCAATATGAGTAGGTATGGAGACCTTCCAGGGCAAACATGAACATTTTTGTGTCTTGAAGTGAACATAGGTATGTAAATACATTATTATTATATTACTTGCTCAACAACTAAAGCGATGAAACGATGGATGGACTGTGTGAATGATGATATGGTTAGAAAGGGGATGACCACCGAGATGACGACTAATAAAAAAGTATAGAAGAAAAAGACATGTTGTGCTAACCCCAAATAAATTGGGATAAGGGCAGGAGAATGACGAATGATGATGCTATATTACTTTCTCATCAAATGTATAGCGCGCTCTGAGATTATCACTACAGCTGTCGACTGTAGCATTCACATATTGAATCTTATTATCATCAACAAAGTGAATATTATCGATTGCATAATTAGTACCTTCTTTCTCCTCGCAAATAACTTCTAACAGGAGTTGTTAGGCGGCGACGTAAATGAAGCTAACCAAGATCACAGCATGTTCTACGTTATCTGCAAGTGATTGATGGATCGGGACGAACCAGGATCTATGGGCAACTAGATAGCGCGTTATTCAATTTATTCTGTGGAGTTCGTATCCAGTATTGTACAAATTAAAAAAGTCCCAGTAGCTAAATTCATTTTCGTTACCATTATTTTTGCCTTTTAAGCATGCAGCATAATTTTTAGCAAATTCGTACCTATAGCAGATTCTGTTTTAGGTTCACAAGAACTTTGGAGTAAATAAATCTTTTCCTACTTACATATTTTATAAACAAATATTTCAAACAAAGAAAGCAGTCCATCTCTAGCTAATTAGGCTTTCTGTTGCCGTTTCTAAAATCCTATTTTAAATTCGACATACCTCAGACCAGATTTTGCACACAACACAAGTTATTACTTTACGTAGCCCAATAAAACACAGGTGGAGCCACAGGCACCGACACAATACAGCTACATTCTTTGATGCCGTACAGAGTAAAAGCATGAGCCACAACACAATGCATTACGAACTTCGGAATTCTGGTTTCGGTACTGGCTTCTGAAATGTGAGTGGACAATGCTTTTGGTGTGGCATTTCAAGCAAGATTTTAAAGAAGATTTAGTTGTACTAAAAGCTGGTTTCAAAGCTGATAAAGTTTGGGATCTAGCAGGTATATAATGTAGCAGTAATGTACAGAAATAACAACTTGGCATGGGATTTGGCAATTGATCTAATTACACAGGGTTTCACAAGCTGAATCATTAATGTTTTGTTCTCTTCTAAGAAAATCTGATGTCTGAATCATCAGTAACTTTCATTATTGGGATTAGGATGTGCGTGTGTGTGGCGGTTTGTGGGGGAGATGGTAATTGCCACGTTTCAATTGTTTGTCAGATTTTTTTTCGTGCGTGTCAATGTCACAATTGACGATGACGCCTACATTTTCATACAAAACGAATCTAAGTGCATAGCTGCCTCCATAGATTAGCCGTGGGCCACCTTTATGCCTCTTCCAGTTCATATTTATCTGCTGTTGAAGACGAATATCACACTATATGATTGATAGAAACGGGACCAACTAAAAATGGATAAAATTCGCGTCAGGGATACTAAGTACGCGGGGAGGCCTATGGTCTCAACCTTTTGCCAAGGGTTCAAGGGGGATTCATTTGCATATTATCTTCTTGCATAGACATCATTTATTTTTTTGTCTGTTGAAGATTATATTTATATTTTTAGATATGTAAAGCTTTTGTGTTGAGGAAATGCAAAGCTGTTTTAATGGCATTTTTTCTGGTCTGCTCAACCGTCCGGTCAACCGAGATGAAGGTACTTACTACGAATTTTATACCTAGACAGGACAATGTAAACACTAATGAAAATCCTGATATTTTAAAATACCGACATCCTTTCCGTAATCTCTTACTTTAAAAAAAAAAAACTTTCATAGTCATCATACTATAAACAAAACACGTTGCCTGTAATAAATAAATCTATAGGAAAGCATAAGTATGCTAATTTGAATCGTAAAAAGTCCATGGTAATTAAATTCAAATGAGAATGGGTAGGTTACATCAGCCGTATGCAGAACGACCGCTGAGCAACAGTCTTTACATTATGAGTGCCTACAGATGGACGGTGCCGCCGAGGTTGGCCCAGAAAGCGGTGGAGTGATTACCTGGAAGCGAACCGCGCGAGGGCTGACTCAAGGTGGTGCGGGAAAAGAGTTCATGGAAGGACTTTGACTTTGACTTGGACTTTGCCTAGCAATGGGACAGTGTAGCCTACACAAAAAAAAAACAGATTTTCCATATTATATGGCATAAACTGCAACCAAGCACTGGTGGTTATCGCCAACCTTATTATTAAAAATATAATTTAAATTTAAATAATGAAATAATGTTACTTTAGAAAAGACCACGATTATTGAGTATGTTTTGGCTGTTATTTTCCGCGATCAGTCAGGAAATACCTGCGGCGCCGTCTATTTTTAAAATAATGACCAACTTTACTTTTAACAGTGTCTTAGAAGATCTTCTTACAGAAATATATTTTCTAGCTGCGCCCCGCGGTTTCACCCGCATAAGTTTCAGTTCCGTGGGAATATCGGGATTAAAAGTAGCTTATGTGTTAATACAGGGTGTCAGCTACCTCCATACCAGATTTTATCAAAATTGATCCAGCCGTTTTTACGTGAAGAAGTAACAAACATACAAACACACTCACCAACTTTCGCCTTTGTAATAGTGTGATTTAAAAAAAAATCATTTCACTTTTACACATCAGGAAATAATACATATATTCAAACATATTGAGATTATTATAAAGAGAAAACTTTCATTTGATTATTAGGAATGCACAGGAAAAAGCCTTAGTTTAATTATTATATTTGTAAAATTTTTATATACTTACTGGTATCAACGGGACCCTATTACTAAGCCTCCGCTCACCAGCCGTCTGTCTGTTTGTCAGCTGCCTGTATCTCATGAACCGTAATAGGTAGATAGTTGAAATTTTCCCTGTGTGTATTTCTATTGCCGCTATAATAACAAACAATAAAAATAAAGTTAAGTATTTAAGGGAGACCCCATTCAAGAAACATTTTTTTTTAGAAAAAATTCGTTGGTAAAAGATAGAAAACAAAAGCGGCCGAGTGCAAGTCGGACTCGCACTTTTTTTCTGTCTTATACACCGTCCGTCTATCTTCCTGGACCATGGCTAATATTTCTGGATTAACAACAGGGGAGTTCTGCACAACACCTAATACCAATAAAACGGCTAGAGAAGAAAATTCCATAATCACCAAATTTTTGATGGATCGCTGATCGTCGTTTTTTTCTATGTTTCCTCTGCACCAATATTTAATCAAAACGTACTACCCTCTTTAAAATCACAAAGTCAGCAATGAAACTGGTGGCAACCTTACAAGTAATCGAAAACCAACTTGACGACGACTGGATGGAAAGTTTTTCTTTTCGGTGGAGATAAGTTAAATTGATATTTCGTCGTGGAGTTAAAGCGATTTCTTAAAAATCTCCATTCTTTTGTTGTCAGCTAATGCAATTTGTTGAATACGACTCTTAAGTTCAGGTGAGTTTTGATATACGAAGCTAGTTCTGGAAGATTTTTCAAGGGCTCAGATTGAAGAGGATTTTTTGAGGGAGTGTGAAAGTATTTTTTCTCGTGTTGTGTTCATTATTATCGATAGTTGAAGTCATTGTAAGAAGATTAAGCAGTCAGTAGTAGCCGTGACATAGTGAATGCTAAAATATGACATTAAAACTGGATTCCCTAGCTACCTACATAGTTACATGACGCCAATAAGAATAAATGATCAATAATAAGCTTTTTTTGTCCCACAACAATAACTGCATTTCCATTACATGCAATACTAATGATTAAAATCACGATGCCATTATAATGTACAGACGCCAGCACATCAACCTACACCTAACTGTCAAATTTTCCCAATCAACATTGAACCTTATGCTTTAGCGATAAAGTTGAAAATCTATTACAGAAATCTGACAGATTGTAGTAGGTTGATGTGCTGGCGTCTGTACCTACGAGATACCGTGCCACTGAGTGCAACACCATACTAGTGCACTCCTCTCAACATAGATGGCGCTGCCTACACTGTTTAAACCAGCTCTGGATAAGTTTATTCAAGTTCTTCCAGTATTACGGAAAATCTATTTAAAGGCTTCTCATTAAGTAGTCGAGCGAGCAACTCGTTTCTGGGGTAAATTTCTTGGATTGCCAAATAAACCCGACCTAAATCATTTTGCAGCAAAGAGGATTAGGTACACGGATTTTCTATCCGAAAAAAGTGTTCTACGAAAATCGTTTTCTTAAGTTACTATTTTATTGAAGGAAGGTTATATCATCATTCATCATAATGATCATCATTTGAGCCGAAAGGCGTTGCTGGATATAGGCCACATCGACCGATACTGTGCTTCTCGCATCCAGCGGATTTCTGCCTGTACAAGGTCACCGGTCCACCTTGTGGGCCTTCTATTACAGTACTTATAGTACAGTACAATACTTATAAAATACTAGCGGCCCGCCCCAGCTTCGAACAGATGGAATTTTTATTTTCGAATTTTGGAAATTTTCTTTCACACAAACCTTGTCCTGGCAATGCCGAACACAAAAAAAAAAGGATTATCCAATTTGGTGCAGTCATTCGGAAGTTATGCGCGTACAGACATTTCGGCGACTTTGTTTTATATCATATACACAGTAAAAAAATATATACCTAAAGGAGTAATGTCTTAATCTATAATTTTACCCTGGAGTTTCTTGCCGGCTCTTCTCCATAGGAAACAACTAATTGGAACCGTGCACCTAGCTTCTGACGTTTCATAAGTGTCCATGTAGGTTTGTCTGAAATAAAATATTTTAATTTTGAATATTTTCTGCAGCTAAAAATGAGAATATGATTCATTAACAGTCTTGGATAAGCTTAGATGGAAAGTTTAACAAAATATTTGATAATTTTGAATACATACTCTGATCAAAATTATTGCAGCATTCAGAGCTCCATAGACTAGGGACCTGACCTGCACCCTAATTGCGTAACACGCTATTACTCTCAATTTGAATCATTTTGAAGCTTATTGCTAATCCATTGCTCCAAATGTTCGAAAAATGTGTTTGCTCAGCAACGTAAATAACGCAATGAATGTTGTTGAACTGTCAAAATGAAACCCATTGCTACTGATAGTGTGTTACGCAATTGCCCTGCTGCTTCAAACTCTCACAAAGTTGCAAACTTATAAAACGAGTTAAGATTTGAATTTCAAATAAATGTTACATTTTCATCGATTTGCCACAGGAAAACTTCATAAAAGATACCAAACTTATTTTGTCAATAACTCGAATGATTTCAGGAGCTTGTAAGCATTGATGCAGAGGGTAAATTATTATTTAGAGAGAGTTCAAACTGAACTGAATGTGACTTTCGTATCTGCACGCCCATTATTGCATAACACAGTTTCACATTCATAATTGTTCTTTTTTTTCATATCTCATGTCGTCACTTGTACATCCTACTTTCTACTATTCGACTCCTACTAATACTAAACTACTAATCTATACTATACTTATATCAAATTAAAAGTCCTGACTGACTGATATAATATCAACGCATAGCCTAAACCGCTGCGCTGGTCCTAGAGACATGACATTTGGAGGGTGTTCTTTTTGAAGAGTAGGTATCCACTAAGAAAGGGTTTTTCAAAATCCACCCCTAAGAGGGTGAATGGGGGGAGGGTGAAATTTCACGCAGACGAAGTCGCGGGCAGAAGCTAGTACCTAATATTGTAAACGTAAAAGTTTGTGAGGATGGATGGATGTTATGTGATGGTTACTCTCTCACGTAAAAACTCTGGAACGGATTTGGATGAAATTTGGCACACGGATAGTTTATAACCAGGATTAACACATAGGGTACTTTTTATCTCGGTATTCCCACGGGATCGAAACTTATGCAGGTGAAACCGCGGGGCTCTGCTATAATTATATATATTTTGTAGTGCTAGATTGTATAATGTAATTATAAAATAATATGAAGCAATAATAACAAGCTAAGCAAACATTAGGGCCATCACCAAGCGGGTGGTCGACTCTTCACGTGACCAGAGGCCTGGCCTATTTTTAGGCCAAAATCAACATTGCCATCCAACGTTGCGAATTTTTTGATGCTGCTCATTTGGCATCTAAAATTTTACACTGCATATTATTTTTGAACACACATCCTGCTCGACAACGTAAATAACGCAATAAATATTGTACAATTGTCAAAATGATAACATTGGGATTGTGCGCAGCCGCAGAATTGTCGTTGTTCTAAAAGCTAAGATTCTCATATACAAGCAATAAAAAAATATGCAGTAGCTTATGAACATAGACTTCATTATCACGTGAATGTCGAGGCAATCCATCTCCTAGACATCACTGAACTAGTGGAAAGACTTAAAAGGGAGCTACTTGCTTACCTTTAGTGTTAGTTTAGTGTAGTGTGTAGAAAGCTTTAGTTTAGTAGTTTAACACTTGCTGACTGTATCACCAACTGTGATACATTAGGGACGCAAAAAGAAAACTGACTAGCTCAATCAAGGTTTTCTTTTTTATTAAAGTGCTCAATTCATTCGTTTTCGTTTCTATTCAATTTTTATTAAATGGTAAGCAAAGCCGATGAGGGGTCCGTGGCTAAATAATAACAGCCGCACAGGTCGATCGATCAGGTTAAGCTACGCTTGCCGCGGTTGGTCTGTGGATGGGTGACCATCTTTACATACTGAGACCCCTCCGTGCCTCGGAAAGCACGTTAAGCCGTTGGTCCCGGCTGTCATTCGTGGATCTTTGACAGTCGTTACGGGTAGTCAGAAGCCCGAAAGTCTGACAACCAGTCTTACCAAGGGGTATCGTATTACCCAGTAACTGGGTTGTGGAGGTCAGATAGGCAGTCGCTCCATGTAAAATACTGGTATTCAGCTGCATCCGGTTAGACTGGAAGCCGACCCCAACATAGTTGGGAAAAGGCTAGGCAGATGATGATGGTAAGCAAAGCCGATATCGACTATCTGCAAATGTCTAAAGTGAATTGGAAAAATAAGTGTACATGATAAAAAAAAAAAGAAAATAAAAAGAAAAACGACCACTGCACATGTAAAATTCTTCGATTGATACAGTTGAACACAATGTAGATTTTGTCGAATTAGTACGGGACTGAACCACACTAGGTGTTTTCACCCCTTAAAAAACATTGAAACGACTTAGCGAATCATTTAGGCCGTCAAACCGGGCAAGTTCTCCACTATTTATTTAGTGATCCTTTCGCCTTCCAAAGGATTATCCAAAACGTATTTTTGTACATTAATGAGTTAGAAAAGTTTGGAAGCTCTACGTGGCTTGCTTACGGGTATCGTTAGCGCCTCTGATTAGATTTGAGAGGGAAGTTTTGGGGACTGTAGTTAAGATAGGAAAGGAATGAACTAAATTCCAGCCCTTTCTTAAGTTATCCTAATCTTTAAAATCTATTGCTGAATTCTGGATGTTTTAGAACTGCTGTTATCTTAGCTAGTTTTAGGTCCTTTTTTCCAGAATTTGAAAAATCTCAAAAATAGGTATTTAGTTTCAGGTCATTTAATATCGAATATCGATACTATCAAAATAATTTTCATTCTCTCTTAGATCGAATAAGGTGCCTACATAACAGTATCGTATGAATAGCAAATTGAATTAGGGTTTATCTTGAAAGCATAAGATCGCTTCATACTAAAAGTTTGCTAATAGAATTGGGATACTAGGTACCTTCAAGATTTTAAGGAAACCCGCTTTCAGGTACGGTTAGTTAGCTAAGGCACCAAAATGTTGTGCTTTTAAAGAAGAAAATATACAATATGTAACATAATTAATGCAAGACCTCATACACCCCAATTTGAGTATTGAGTTAAGCATAATACAATGACCAAAACTTCTTTTTAAAGCTAACTATTATTATTAAGAAAATCGTGTTTACCTTAGTATTACTAAACTTATTGCATTTAAAATTTAACCTTATTGTGCTGAAATAAGATTAAATTTTCTTTGGCTCAATCGGCGGTCAGTATGGCAAAATATATAATTATTGAAAAAATACCTATATTAAGAGTTACTGAAATCAATTCAGTAGTAAATTATGAACAAACTACTTTCAGGACTTGCGTTTGTTTTGTTCCACCTTGTATAGGTGGAATGCTTAGAAGACAATGAGAAAGATACGCATGTAAGTTCATGCTATTTCTTTGGTATTGTTCGTCGAATCGTTGAGCTCCTCAAGTTCTGAGTTGAGCTGCACGATTTTTGACAAATGCGTGCACTGACTGGACAGGTCCGCTCAATCTGTGTGGTTCTTTCCTCAAAAGACCATTTCAGACACCAATCTACATGGTCTTCACATGATCTGACCAAGATTTTGTCTGGACTTTAAAAGAGACTGTGACCTCTGAGTTTTTTTCGGCCTTTCTTCTCAGAGTAGTCAGATAGGAAACGCCGACCTCATCTAGCTTTAAAAAAATATGATTGACGTGTAAAAGTGTTTGTACAAACCTACTTACAGAAATAAAATCATTTATCATTTATGCATGCTTTAGAAAGTACTTACTTACGCCAGATGTTGGATTGACTCTTCAAGTGATCAGAGGGCTGGCGTATTGTTCGGGCAAAGAATCAGCATTGTTGTTCAGTGTGGCAATGCTGCTAGGTTATTGGGCATTTTTCCTGTTGACAGTTTATTATTAATAATGTTCATAAAAATCTTGTGATTTGTAAAAGAAGAAAGGCAGAGTTGCATTAGTATTTTATACATAAATAAAACTTCTAAACTATCCCTTGGGAAATAAAGGTATAGAACAAGTGCGGATCGCTTCAAAGCAACCCAAATCAAAGGTTATCGTTATCAAATTAAATGTAACTAATGAGGGCAATTGGGAATGACTTATCGTTTGGAGATCAATGTTTACATGAATGTAGGTGAAGAGAAACCTGCTGTAAATCACGTCGCCGTAAGACAAACTATGTAGGTACCGTGACCCAAGGGCTGGCTTTTACCTTGGCCAGGGGCTAAACATTGCCATACAACGTGGTAATGCTGCCAGTCTCTTGGGTAGATTACCTATCGACAGCGATGCGGATGAATTTTTCGACACTATATTTTAGTTTTTGAATAGCTTTAGTTAAGTTAGGATATCTATAATTTTGTCATTTTTATTAATTAATTAGGTATATGTTGTTATTTACGTACCTACATATAGTTTTAATTCTGAACAGTAGGTACCTAAATGTATTTTAATTTTACTTTACGATTCCCAAACGATTCAGCATCTGCCATGCCTTTTCCAAACTATGTAAGGGTCGGTCCCTAGTCTAACCGGATGCAGTTGAACACCAGTATTTTACTTAACGCAACTGTATAATTGCCTTCCACAACCTTGTTACTGGATAACACGCTATACTCCCCGATAATTACTTAACTGTTTACCAGACTCACGTCGACTGTCAAAAATCCACAAATGACGGTCGGGACCGACTGCTTAATTGTTTTCTGAGCCACGAAGGGGCCTCGGATTGTTACCTACATATCGGCTGCAATAAGCGTAGACGGTGAACGATATACTGGTGTGGCTGACTTAGTCATGAACCATATTGTATTAAAAACACCCTATACAATAATAACGTACAGTTGCCAGATCTGGTCTTTAAAGAAATAGGACGAAAACATACTAGCCAACTGCCAAAGAAAAATGGAACGAATATGCTGAGGATAAAACTGAAAGGATTTATAATAAAACTATTAGACAAAAAACAAAATTAGTTGACGTCGTCAAAAGAATCAGGCTACTCAAGTGGAGCTGACGCAGAGACGAACTAGCAGGGGATCGAGGATGGGGTAGAGTTGGGGCTCAGGGGATCAGACCGGAATAAATCGCCATGTCTGCAGGTTAGAAAACAGTCGATGGACCAAAAAAGTAACTGAATATAACCAAGAGATCAAACCAGAAGTAGAGGTCGGCCAAGGAAAAGGTGGGAAGGTATTATTTTAGGAGAAGTGAGGACCAGGACGGATGGGTAATTAAGAATAAGAATAGGAATCAGTGGAGGGGAATTGAGGAGGCCTACGACAAAGAGACGACTACTACTCTGAGGCGTGAGCCACACTATTACATAATATCATGTTGATAAAAATTGTAAAAGTTGTAATAAAGGCTTTTTATTTTATACAATAGTGAGAATTAACTCAGTATGACCAGTGCACGTAAGTTAAGGCCGCCCGCCCCCAAAATTGTTGAGTGGCTAATCTTTTCAACACAGTATTAGCTATTCTCGTATAGCGGACGTCAAAACGTGAAAAGAAGATTAATGTTGGGAAGAAGAAAACTCGAGACGGATTTGATGTGAAGCCGCAGATTCGAGTGTTGGCCCGCTACTTTGAATAGCGTGAAATAACATCTCGCTGGTGTTATAAGGCGTAGGCAGTGCGTTATAATGCTTACTTATCATTTAATTTTATTTACACAAGTAGAAACAATCGTTTTTTGTTTCATGAGTTTTATAAGTTTAACTTAATGGTGTGTCGGCCATTAAAATAAATTAAGCACAAATGCAGACTTCGGGCTACTACTAAAGATTTTCTAATTGAAAAACTCATAGCAGTTTAGGTACCCGGGCATCATCATCATCGAGCGACTAAGACGAACGAGGCAGTTAGAATTTGAAACTGAATGACAATAGTATTGTTCAAGTTGGTACCTATAGTTAAGTAGTTTATAGACCATGCCAACTTGCTGGAGTATCCTAGGTGCCCGTTCTCCTGTACCTCGGATGACCTAAAGAATGCTACTAATGCCGTAATCAACGTGGCCATCTACTGGACTCAAACTATATAAAATAAAGAAAACAACGAGGAAGAGTACCTACCATCGACACGAAAAGAAGAGGAAGTAGTTTATATCTAAAATAAAAAAAATAAAAAAATTACCACTCCCATCTTTATATATATATTCGAACTCTGTATCTTTGTACATAAAAACATAGCTTTATTTCAAGTACATAATGATGTTGTAATAAGAAAAAGTCGAAATATCCACAAATTATGTGTAGCCCAACAAAGAATTAAACTATTTTCTAATAATGTTTACTGTATGGCAAATAGTATTTATAATAAATTACCTAATGTATTTAAAAATCTTAACTTCATGACATTTAAAAATAAATTATTTAACATCCTATTGCATAAGTGTTACTACTCAACAAATGAGTTCTTAAATGAAAAAATTGATTCAAAATTTAAATTAGACGACGACTCACCTATGTGAGTGGATGTGAATGGAATTTCATTTCTATGACATTGTATTGAATAATTTTTTTTAAATTGTATTTAATAATTCTTGACATTATAATTAATAACCCTTGACATTGTATTTAATAGTAGTTAACTTTTTCCTTATCCTCGACATTGTATGGTTTAATTTTGACATTGTTTTAATACTCTTTTTTTTTAATTCATGGACATCATATTACGTGTAACACCTATGTACAACAATATTCTAACAAATAAATACGTTTATTTATTTAAAAATATTAGGAACATTAATGTGATGTCGCTTTGAGAAATATTCGTCGATCTCTGAAAAGAGACATTTGTCCTGAGCTCATATTATACTGAGCACTACTTTTGAATTTTTGGTTAAAATGGACAGTTTGACATTATTTTGTACCCCTAAATAAAACAAAAGTAGTGAATAAAACAAACAAAGTTACAAGCCCTAACAAAGGTTAGCAAAAGCGAACGATCCGAATCAAACTCAATTCAATTTAGAAACACATTCTTTTTGCAACTCCGGGACGTTTGGGTGTTAGTGAGCTTTCACATGAAAATGTTCTCATGTCGTATGTCGCAACTAACGAATGGATTTTATCTATATAATACCGTCAGAATTTGGTGCGTAATAGGTAAGTGAACTGACGTACCCTCCAGCGTGCAATACTTTACATTTTAGATAGATAGGTAAATCATTTATTTGGTGCGACACAGAAGAAAAAAAAACAAAATGGTAAATACTAAGTACGAAGCATATACATATTTGAAAAATAAAAGCCAAGGTGGGGTTAACAATTAAAAAAAAATGTATTTGTAACTGAAAAATGAATTAAAGAATAATTTACATGAATTATAAAAAGATGTCATCTTTCTCTTACGTATTAGTGCAGGAATTTCAAAATGCTCATTTCATTTACAAAGTAAGTAATTTTAAGAACGTTCACAGTCTGATCTCAGTCTTAATTTGTCAAAAATACCTCTGATTTCCCTAAATTTTTGACAAGTTTTTGAAATTGATTGTCGCTGAGATGAAATTGCCATTAGATTTTGAACGTTTTTAATTACGGGAATTGACCTTGTGGGAACTGCATCGGAAAATATGATGAAGTAACATCAAAATACGTTGCCGTTCTCATGAGAGTTCACAGCCACAGCAGTTGCCAAGCAACAGTCCTACAAGTTCATTTTGGTTTCTGAATGACATTGACAGGGGGCGTTGTTGGTAAACAATTCTGAACTTGTCACCAAAATTGTATTAAAAAAACCGGTAAAGTGCGACTCGGACTCGCGCACCGAGGGAAAAAAATATTTTAAAACGTAAATAGTTTTAAAAGATTTTTTTTGTAATGTAACTACAAATTCACGGTTTTCGGATTTTTTCCTTTACTTGTGCTACATGACATTGATTTTTGCAAAATTTCATGATTCTAGGTCACGGGAAGTACCCCATAGGTTTTGATTCCCTTGCGAGTGTCAAAATATGCGGCATAAAAGGAACATAAACGTCCGTATCTTGTGATTGTTTGACTTAGAAGATTGTTTTTTTTTCACTGTTTCAGGGGATTGCAGTTTTGAGTATTTGATATTAATTTCAACTAGATAACTCTACGCGTTCCTGAGAAAAAGGGTCTTGACAGACGGGCAGACAGGCAGACAACGAAGTGATCTTACAAGGGTCCCGTTTTCCTTTTGATGTACGGAACCCTAAAAACAAGATGGCGGCATTAGTTCCGATTATGGCCACGTGCCAAAAGATCCTTATACCGTTGTACTCTAACTACTACATCTAGATCTCAGAAGAAAAACAGCCTAACCAATCCTATTCATTCACTACAATTCAATTCAATGCAACTATAGCATTAGATACCTTATTTCCTGGCGCTTGTGTTCAGATGGCATGTTGCAACAGATAAGTAAGGGTCAAGGCCCCGGGGCTCGTCTTAGACTAAACATACTTACGTAACTAGATCACTGGGCCGTCACGTTTAAGTAGGTATTTTGATCACACCATGAGGCGGGGCTGTGCTTGATTCATAATAACTTGACATCACGACTGACTTGCTCAAAGGGGTAGGTAGAGGTACAATGCGTGCCACGAAAGATGAGACTTGACACACCACGTGGTTTGGCTTGCGCAGTAAACGATTTTAGGTCTCTTTAGCGGTATGAGGTCTGTCTGAGCGCGGGACTGCCCATACATACTGCACTGTTGTGATATAGGCATGTTGCCAGTAGCAGGGCTGGTTCGATATTATGTCTTTTATTTTATTTTTATTGTTAGGTATTTTTTTTTATTATCCTTTTTATTGTGTTTTATTTTGTGTGTGTGTACACAGTCACTCTACATAATGAGTTATGGTTCCTCGAAATAAATGTATTTTATTTTTTATAACCGATGAAAAATTTCGTCGCCGCGGTTTCAGAATCGTGTAGTGAATCCATGGTAACAGTTTACGTGTCAATGTCTCTTCCACCCTGTAATTACAACGTAATAACAAAGCTGTTCGTCAGTTAACTTTTTATTATTCACCTACGGGGTGTTAATTTTTCTATAGTACGTACTTATTCGCAAGTACTCTTACGATTTATCCATTCTTGTAGGGGCCTGCCTACGACTATAAATCATTATCACAATAAATGTTTTCATATATTAATCTTGTTTCCAATATCTGTTGACTTTCTAATCTCCTTTACGACTGTAGGTACCTCTAGATAGCGATGTTTATTAAATTAAAATTAAATTAAATTTTTTCTTTCATTAAACAATGATTGTACTTTGTTGCGTGTTTTTAATTACCATTTTTTTATCATCTGTTATACTTGTTTGAGCATAACAGATGATAAAGGTTAGCAGGCAGGTGGTGAGAGTATCCGGGATTACATTTTCTAGAAACTATCGCGATGCTCCTCTTCAGAAAATCTCCTCGACTTCCGATTTTGATGACTTATCTTGTCTTGGCTATGGCCATCAAGAATACGGGGAGAGACTTTTGGTTTAATGGAATCCTCATACATTCATACTTCCATATTAATATTATAAATGCGAAACTACTTATTTCTATTTATCTGTCTGTCAGTCTGTCTGTAATAACCACCTCGTGGAGCCCTGACAGCTAGAAGGTGTCGCGGCAGAGCCCGTAGAAGATGGCGGGACGGCCGGACGAGCTGGACAAAACAAACGACCAGTGGTTCACTTTAGCCCTGGATCGAAAGAGCTGGAAGTCATGGGGAGAAGCCTTTGCCCAGCAGTGGGATGATGCAGGCTAACAGTACCAGTACCAGTCTGTTTGTTACCTTTTTTCGCTTTAACTGGTAAACATGGCAGATGGCTAGCAAATAAGATACTTTCTTTCCGGTAATAAGTCAAAGTGAAATCATTTATTTCAAATAGATACATGACGGGGGGTCCGGACCCGTGCTTCACCTAGTTTCTCCACCTGGGTGAAGCTCGGGGACTAGGGTCCCGAGCTCGGGTCCCGTGCTCCAACTGATGACGTTATTATACAGACAATTTTGAACGTCAAAATTAACAAAAGAATAGAATAGATTCTAGTCGAAATATAAACGTTTCCATGGAATAATTTCCGGTCTCCACGCAAGTGAAGCCGCGGGCTAGCTAGCAAGCTAGGAAAATATGATAAAAACTATTTTTTTAATTAGGTAGGCCCACATACAGTAAGGTTACTGCAATCCGTAAAATATGTAAGTCGTGCCTTAAATAAAAACATTCTATGCAAATGATAATGGTATACGGCGTACGTGCGTACGCACATGCAAGCTACACACGATCAATGCACGAACATGCAGTTATCTGGTTAGAAAGAGCACCATTGACTATGGCCAAACCTTCGATGGTGGCCTTTGTCAAATGCTGGGACTCCAAAAGACAAAAAAAGAAGTATCGAGGATATTAATCATGCAGAGGTTTTGACTTTTGACAAGACTCAGTTTAGTTAGTTCGGGGTCATTGTTCTCCTCGATATTTTATTGACCCAACTCTTTTTAGAAATTGAATAAATCAGCAATGAGTTTGATTATCAATTAATTTAATCATATTAGATGCTCAACAGCCATTTACGAACAATCGAAGATGTTGAACTATCATACAACCAGAAACTTGGCGAAAATATTTTTAAATCAATTCTTACTTTCCTTTTAATATTCAAAAATTAAAAAGGAAATCAAAAGTTTTTTTTTTAAACTAGGGTGGAATCAGCACTTCTTGAACGTCAAAATAACATAAGACAGTCCCCCAATACGTCCGCTTTTCACCATTTCCTAGTACTTTAGTACACTATGGTACAGACGCCAGCACATCAAGCTACTACAATCTGTCAAATTTCTTTAATAGATTTTCAACTTTATCGCTAAAGTATTAGGCTCAAGGTTGATTAGGAAAATTTTACAGTTTCGGGTAGCGTGATGTGCTGGCGTCTGTACACTATGTCCGGTAGTACTACGGACACACTGACAACTTTTATCGTTCGAAAATATTATCGTTCCTGTTGATAAATGTCATGTTTACATGGTGATCTAATCCAATTATAATTATCTGCTAGACTGTGCCAATGATAATAATATCTCACTTCATAAATAAGTGCAAGTTCATCACAATATTGATTGATGCGTTCTCTTCTTTTGATTTAATTTAGAACTGACTATAGGTTTAAAGATATTAAATTCTGAAAAAGACACAAAGTCACATGAGAACGTTGCTTAAGCATAATCAGCCTGTAATGTTCCCACTGCTGGGACACAGGCCTCTCGTTGGGAGGGAGTGGGCCGTAATCCACCATGCAGCCCCAGTTCGGGTTGGTAAACTTGACTGAATACTAAAAACAAAACCACTATGTATTTTTACTTTTATAGCATTTGGCTCAAATATTTTTTTTTCATTGTTATTTTACGCATGGCATTATTTCAGAAAAGAATCATAAAAGAACGGTCTATCTACAACGTCGACACCTGATAACTAAAGATGGTCTAGTTCCCACCAGTCACTCAAATATATAATGCTCTCCTTGAGATGTAATGGCTGCAATATATTTCCACTGTGAATGTAGTTTCCTAATAGATATCATGATTACATCTATGATTATTATGAGCATCAGTTCTAGAGAAATAAATATATACTGTTATGCCAAATTGTCTTTAGGGACTTAAAAATTATAAGTGTATATAATATTCTTATCTCGCTTCTTGTTATCTAAACTGATATTATAGAGAGAAAATATTTGATTTTTTGTACGTTTGTATGAGTATTTGTTGCGCTTTCACGCTAAAATAGCTAATCGGATTTGGATTAATGTTGGCACACAGATACACCATGACCTGGTTAAGGATATAGACGACTTTTCATCCTAGATCACAGAGGAAGTCGCGGGCAACAGCTATCTTAAATATTAATGAAAGCAAGGAAAGTACAATACCTGCTTATTCGTCTATTGACCAGAAACCAACCAAACTTCTCACTCATCTGAAATGAAAATCATTTTAGCACTTAACTTCTTTCGCAGTTGAATATAAAACTGTTGAAGATTCAATTCGATTTCAATATTCTACACAAAAAAATAAAAACGTGTGCTTTCGGGGGACCCCCTTTAGGAACTTAGTTCCTTCTTGATACTCGCACGCACACACACACTCGTATATAATAGAAAGAATAGAGAAAGAGAGAATATTGCATGAAGCATAACGCCTTTTCCTTATCTGACGATTTCTACCTATCAACTCCTGCCGCAAGCCGCGTTAACACTTTCCGGCGGGCTTTCAATAAAATATCTTAACAGATTGAAGAAACCGAAATCTAGCATATGCTATAACTACCAACATATTCACTATTTAGGTACAAGTACACAACCAAAATCATGAAATACCTATTTCTAAACGCAATAATACACGATTGTTATATTTGAAAACCGCAGACAAAACACACCCTTATCTGCAAAACAATGGAATTACTAGAAAAACTTTAAAATATCCTAGCTTATCACGTCTATGGTTACATAAACAAGTTTTTGTCTGTACCAAAAGATAATGAATGGGGCGGGCCGTTTAGACACGCTCGGTCACCTTAGATAAGTATAAACGACACAGGGGGCCCTAAAAAGTATGCACATAGCGTTTGAAACTTCCCGAAAAAGTTCAGAAAATGGGCTTGTTGTGTTTAGATGTGTGTTTTCATGAAGAGGATATTTAACTTTAGATAATTAGAGTAAACGATGCAGTGGCAAGTTGTGCGACGTGGGTATAATATAACGCAACAGAAGACCTTAAGTATGAGTTAAGCATACTGTCTGTCAAATTTGAGTAAATTATGTTTAAATTACTCAAATCTTGATTAGAGTTTAAAAAAACTTAATTCAGAAACGAAAAAATGTTTAAGTTATACTTAAGTACAGATTAAGACGTTCTCAACTTCAAATTCTCAAATCAGAAACCGGCAGTAAAACGTGTGAAAATTAATTATGAATTTTATTACCTTTGATTAGGCAGTTTGTAGTGTCATACGAATTTGTGTGGGGTAGGTACAACTAAAAAGTGGGAAATAAAACTTTTTTACAATAAACGACTTCAAAAAAAAAAAACACTACAAAGTGAAACAAACCTTTAATTTCGGAAGTCGGTGGCAAAAAACGAAAATGCGGAACTAACGACGCCGACTACCGAAATTAAAGTTATTTTTCACATTGTAGTGTTTTTATTTTGGAAGTCGGTTATTTTTGTTTTTGGAAAAATATTTTTTTTCTGCCTTTCCTTACTTTTCTATGGTACTTCGGTCAGCAGATGATTTGGTCCCTCATTTTTTCCAGTTAGCCGTGAATGCCGCGACACTATCATTCACTCCCTTTCATTCTAAATCATCCCTCACACAATTCATCCTACTATTCTTTGGCCTCCCTACATTCAATTACATACCTACTATAGTGTATCCTACTATATTAATAAATGCGTATGTATTGTATATTATTAATAAAAATCACGTCGTTGATAACGGGTTTATCTGTGCGTGTTTATGGGTGTTTAGCGCTAAGATAGATAGGCGGGAGGTTACGGGACGGCTCGGGGGTATCGCGCCAGGGGTAAACAACATCTTGACATTGCAGTCAACATGATGTCTGTTTTAGTTAGGTTTTGAATATTTTTCACTGTGGTCTGGGGGTACTATAGGTGCACCTCTGCGTAACCCTTTGGGGAATACGGGCAGGCGTGATGTTGCGTTGTGTTATTTCGGTCTGAAGGTTTGTGAACGTTAAACAGCACTTTGTTTGAAATAAAAATAGACTTGGCTATCCCATCAATTGATGAATAAAAAGTTAAAGTTTGACTGAAAAGAGTTTGATGGTTTAAGGGCCTTAAAATAAATTAACCGGGCTAAAGAGTGAATTTTACTTAATGACATCTTGTTGATTAAAACGTCAAGATGTTGCTATCTTAGGTAAGGAACTGCACCCTAATTGCGTAACACACTATTACTCTCAATTTGAATCATTTTGAAGTTTATTGCAAATCCATTGCTCCAAATGTTCGAAAAATGTGTTTGCTCAGCAACGTAAATAACGCAATGAATGTTGTTGAACTGTCAAAATGAAACCCATTGCTACTGATAGTGTGTTACGCAATTGCCCTGCAGAACTGAACATAGATTCCTAAAAATATAGAACAAACCTGACAATGTATGTAAATACATGAAAAATGTTTTAGCACTTTAAGTTCTACTTTCATTTTTAATAGTAATTAAAATAAACATCTTCCGTCTTATCACAAAACGAAATCTAGCTTTAGTTTTATCCTAAACCTAAGCTAGTATTTGTATTTCGAACTTTATTTTGATTTAGGCAAAGTTTTTAATACTAACATAGCAACTTAGCACCGAACTAAGCTGTCATTTTTAGTATGCATAAAGAACTACATTTCTGTAACAGTTAGGTCCTTAAATTAATAACTGACTCGATGGCTTAAACCTGATCTAAAGAAAAACCTTGTGTTATAATAAGGGGGTTAGAGTTCAAATATTACCCAAAAACAATTCCATGCATCATGTGCCTAGCCTTTTCCCAACTATGTTAGGGTCGGCTTTCAGTCTAACCGGATGCAGCTGAATACCAGGATATTATATGAAGCGACTGCCTATCTGATCTTCACAACCCAGTTACTGGGTAATACGATACCCCTTGGTAAGACTGGTTGCTAGACTTTCGAGCTTCTGACGACCCGTAACGACTGCCAAAGATTCACGATTGACAGCCGGGACCAATGGCTTAACGTGCTTTCCGAGGCACGGAGGGGTCTTGATATATAAAGATGGTCACCTATCCACGGACCACCGGACCGCGGCAAGCCTGATCAATCGTCCCTCGCGGCTGTAACTACTTAGCCTAAAACCCAATAAAAACAATTCCATGCATCAACTTTACAAAGAGTACTACTACTTAATAACCAATCCCTTTAAAAACACAATCTTTCATCGTCAATGATTTTAATAAATAAATTATCGATTCCTGTTGTGTGTGTGTTGTGTAATTTTCATTAAAACAAAGTTTCTGAAGCCAAACAAAGTGGAAATTATCAAAAGTCAAGATGAAGGCGTGCAAACAAAAATATTATAAACTTAGTGAAACAAGTTTTTTAATTTGGTTTGCACCTACTGTTTGATCTGTTTTGAGCGGTATTAGGGGAAGAGAAAGTTGTACATGATATTTTTAAAAGCTTCAAAGATTTTGGCTTAGTTTTAGATTATAGTAATTTAGTAGTATTTTTTTGTTTTCCTGTTCGTGAATTACTATTCTATATTTAAGTTTAATAAATGAGTAGAGTGTTACCCAGTAACTTGGTTGTGGAGGTCAGATAGGCCCGTTCATCCAGCTAAAGATATCAAATACGAAAACACAGCTACCCGCGTTTCTCCATCCCTGTTTTATTATTTTTTGACGTATCCAACGTCCGCTGTTATCAAGATTATGTTATTGAGCTTCCAGTCGCCGATGCAACAACTCTGACAGTACTATTTATATTTGTGAGTTAATTAAAAAAAAAAAGAACCTCAGTGCAGTTGTTGGCAAGTGTACTTTGGGATAACAAAGTAGGTGTTTTTTTCTTCTTTTAAGCATGACCTTGAAATTCTGTTGGACGGTGTTAGATAAGATGTCTTTTTTTATTAATTGCTGTGACGTTCAGGGTTTTTGTTAGTTTTTAATTGCTTGGGTGTCCGTTATTTGTATTTTTGTAACTTTAAATAAGTACTTAATTTACCTACTTTTGATTTACGATTGTTTTTACTAAATAGTAATTTCGTATGCCTAGGCCTACCTAGGCCTAATTTTGTATGGCCTACCATACGAAATTACAATTTGCATTTGATATTTTTACGATTATTAAATTAAAAAGAAAAAGAAAGAAAGAAAATACATTTATTTATTCATTACATTTTGATATTTTTACGCCGCTAATGGCAAAACAGAGATCTCTGGGCCAATTTTATTTACAACGCCTATTTGACAAATATGTTTAACAAATAAAAAAATTGGCTTTGACTTTTTTATGTTACTAGAAAATATTTCAAGAGCTTTAATTTATACTTAGTGTAGGGACGTAGAAACAGCTTCCGAGATTTTCTTATCCAATAAATATAAAAAAGCAATGACACACTTTCAATTAACTACTTATAAGAAAAAATATAGTGCCGTTATGTAATCGTTCGTCATTATTTAACGCCTACGCATTCAACCTAAAGATATTTGGTTCCTTTTTTTCCGATGTGACTGCTGAATGGTTGCAAGTTCGATATTGAGTTGTGACCATCATCCGCTAGAGAACGGTTACCTACCAACAGCGGATCAAGGGCAATCCGATGACCGCTACTGCCGATGCCGTCGCGCACTATCCTGTAGACCTGTAGACCTTAGTTAGTCCCCCTTTAAGACTATCTTGATTTTATGAAAACCCTAGTATTTTTTATTTAATTTAGTTAGGCTAGCCCATAAACAGACATCAACACAATTTATTCGGAAGACGGATTTTAATTATGTGTAGGAGTAGAGGGTGTGGCCTGTTTATTTATCGATAATGGCATTGTACTATAACAATGATATGTGTCGTAAAAACGAATAAGTCATCACGAGGCTCTTATCCGATAACATTATAAAAATAAATAACTTTTGCCAAAAATGTGTTGTTTATATATTAAAACATTTTAGCTGGACTTTGACTAAGCTAACTCTAAAGGCAATAGGTGTAATGTTTCTAAATCAGCGGGGCAATTGCGTAACACATTATCAATCGGAATCGGTTTCATTTTGACAGTTCAACAACATTCATTGCGTTATTTACGTTTTGAGCAGACAAATTTTTCGAACTTATGAAGCAATGGATTAGCAATTTGCTTCAAAATTATTCTTATTCCGATTGATAGTGTGTTACGCAATTAGGGTGCAGAATGACAGCTGCATTTCAGCAACTATGAACAAGTCGTTGTAACTAGAACCTGGTTATTGCTTCTATTATCACTCTTCGAATAATTACTTCTTTATCAAAGAAAGTGGAGCTTTACCGTAAAATACAAATTTTCTTGAGTTTTTTTTTTGCAATTTGCAGGTCAGTGTCAGGTTGCATGTTGAACAAAATAAGATTCGCGACCGTATCAAGTATGTATTTACATAATTATAATCATGAAAATCATCATTACAACCCTCTAAATTCGTATAATCCTATTGATTGATATTGCAGGGAAATAGTCATTCATTGTAAAAGCCAATTATTTTTTAAAAGAGTAACCATGGAGTTTCTTGCCGGTTCTTCTCCATAGGAAACGACCAATTGGAACCGTGCACCTAGCATCTGACGTTTCATAAGTGCCCATGTTGGTTTATGTGAAATAAAAATATTTTGATTGATTGATTGATTTGAATAGGATCACACTGACAGACAAAACAAAAGACAAAACGTAAGAAAATTTGAATTTCGCGGGTTACCCTGGCGCTTGTTTTTCCAAGGAAGAGTGCGGGGTGACCTGTGAACATAAATATGTTATCGTTTCTCTTAATGATTGATACGTATTTGTTACGGACCGGACTTTGTATAATAATTATATTAGGTGCCATTCGAACTGTGAAGGAGATATGAGTAATCTATACTATAAAACAAAGTCGTTTTTCATGTCTGTCTGTGTGACCGCTTAGATCATTTTAGTAGCACAATGGAGTCTGTTTTTTCACCATCATTTAGAGCATTTATTTCAGAAGTTATATACAGTGTCCTCCGAAAGTTAGTTGACAATTTTTCGCTTTAGCTCTGACATCACATTATGATTTAAAATTCTAGTGATTCAAATGTTTGAACTGCTATAACGTTTTTATTGACTAATTCAACTACCTATCACTTATAATAAAAAATAATCAGGTAGGTAACCTGATTATTTTTTTATTTTAAATCATAATGTGGCATCGCAGCTGAAGTGGAAAAATGTCAAGTTACTTTTGGAAGGCACTGTATGTATAATAGATTAATATTTAACTTACTGTGCGGCTGACGAGAGAATGCGTTCCTGTAAGTTTTATACAAATGTGTTTTGCGAATTTGATCTCTAGTTACTAGCATTGTCGCATTGATAGCGGTGACAGCAACGCATTCTCCCGACAGCCGAACGCACTAACAACCCGCCTATGCTCTGCACGGGTGCAATCTACTGATGTGGCGATATGTCAAAATATCGATATATCAGTGCTATAATTATACGAAAAAAAAGCAGTACTATCGTTATGAGTCCGCGTAGCACTGATATATCGATATTTTGACTTATCGCCACATCAGTAGATTGCACCCGTGCAGAGCATGGGCGGGTTGTTAGTGTGTAATAATTATATGAAGTGTCATTCGAACTATGAAGGAGATATCAGCAATTATTATGTTGTTTACAGCTGTAATGCATGTGTGTTTTGAATGAAGAGCTTGTGTTATGTAGTTTTAAGTAAAAGTATCATATTTTCTTTCCATAAACTGCGTCAATACTTTGTAGCTTGAGTTCTTCTTCGTCGTTTTAATTATTCCAATTATACCAATAGCTATTCAGATGTTCAAATGTATATACATACAAATGAATAAAATTGAATTGTCTTATTGTAATGTCAAAATAACAGTTTTGTACTAGAGGCATATGACAGTATACCTACAGAAATTAATATTAAAAAAAAAAATGTCTGGATGTCCGTCTGTTTGTTCCGGCTAATCTCCGAAACGGCTGGACCGACTTTGACGGGACTTTCACTAGCAGATAATATATAGACGTAACTTAGGCTACTTTTATTTTAGAAAAAGAAAGACAATTAATAGTTATTTATGCAACTCTTGTATACTGCTTCCTATTCTTAGTTTATATAAACGATCTCCCGAAACATATCAGTGAACCTTGTGTTTTGTTTGCGGATGATATATCCATTCTTGCCTCATGCGAAACTAATATCAACCTTAATGCTAAATTAAATTCAATACTTGACGCTACAACTCATGGGATGATGGAACATAACCTAGAAATTAACTATAGCAAAACAAAAATAATGACATTTCACCCACGACAAAAAAAACCTATACAAATAAACTATAGTTTTAAAAATTACAAGTTAGAAATAGTAAATAAATTCACCCTATTAGGACTAGACATAGACACACACATAAATTGGAAGTCGCATATCCAAAAATTAAAAGCAAAATTATCAAAATTTTCGTACGCCCTTCGGGAAATCAAAAAAACTACAGACATGAATACTGCATTAGTAACTTATTACGCATATGCCTATGCATGGCTTAAATACGGTGTCATATTATGGGGTAATAGCACAGACGCAACCACACTATTCACTCTACAAAAAAAACTTATTAGAATTCTAGTCAATATTGAACAAACGGATAGCTGTAAGCCCCACTTCCAGGAACAAAAAATTTTAACCCTACCGTGTCTCTACATTTTTGAACTCTGTAAATTTGTACGAAGATACCCGGAATTCTACACAAAAAGAGAAGATATACAAACTAAATTTACTTTAAGACATAAAAATAGATTAAACATACCTACATCCCGATTAAAAATGCACTCCTCAAGTACCTATGTCATGTCGATAAAAATATATAACAAGTTACCAGAAGAAATAAGAAATATAAATAAATACAATATTTTTGTTAAAAAAATAAAACTATTTCTATTAAACAAAAGCTATTATAATATAAAAGAATACTTAAATGAAAGATTATAATTGCAATAAATACATTTTAAATATATACACGCGTATATTTATCAAGAAGATTATTTAACTAAATATAACATAACTACTAAATACACAATAAGTAAATTATAAAATGTTACCTACCTACTGTATCTATAAATTGTCTCTAATAGTAATACTCTTAAACCTGATCTCTTTACTAATAATTGTAATCTTAAAATATGATCTCTTATAAATAAGTGTTTGTGATAATATTACCTAAGTAAATACATATAACTTTATCTAAATGTAATAATAGTATTTTAAGAAAATAGCTACCTACTTATATATACTTCTACTTATATATTCATTTTTCATTTGTATAATTTTATTTTAACTTTAGTTGCTATGATTTAGATTTTTAACTATGCTATGTATCAAATATAAATTTTTGCTGTGCCCTAACAGGGTCTACAACGGCTCTTAGCTCTAAGCCTTTTGTAAACATCTTTTGTACCTTGTAGAATGCAAAATAAATGAATATGAAAATAAATGAATATGAATATACTAAGGGGTATTAAAACACGAATGTAATATATGTGATAATAGTATCACATGAGAGTTTTAATACCTAATTATGTACAGTTGCATACAAGACTTTATCTACACCCATGATGTGAACCCTCTATAAAAGGGTCTGAAACAGTTTTTTTCAATACTAATATCGAACAAAAATGGCGGCCGGCGGGATACGACGTGAATTCGAATAATCTACAAGTTTTTTTTTTAATTACGGTGCTGTGGTAGTGAAACGCGCGTGCATGACAAAGTTCTTTTTTGAAAACGAGTTACATAATGAAATTTAGTAGGTACAACATTATGACACTCGTTTGGATGATATTATGGTTACTATGACACTGGTTGTTTTAATGTTGGCAATAAGCTAACTGTTTCAGAAACTTTTAAAGAGGATGTATAGCATGGGTGTAGATAAAAGGTATTAATGTCACGTGAACGAATTCTTAGGCAGCAGCTAGGTTTAAATAAAATTGTTTATAAAAACTATCGACACTCAGTGCAGACAATCTTAAGGCCAAGATAAGTAGGTATAGTGCAACAAGTTTATCTTGCCCGGTGTTTTTATTTAAAATTTATGAACTCAAACTCAAAACATTTATTTCAAATAAACCAACAGGTACTTTTGAATCGTCAAGTGGTCGTTCAGTCAGAAAAATAAAGCTTGTTGTCCATGCCAAAGTGGTGCCAAAGTGGTTCCTATCGAGAACAACGGACAAGAAACTCACCAACTTTAACAATCTTTAAAGCTAGGGCGGATTTAGATGAAATTTACACGGGGAGAAAGGTAGATTATTAAAATCATAATATAGTCTACTTTATATCAGGCTACAAGTGGTAAATTCTCTAGACTGAAGCCCTGGGAAACAGAAAATATTTTCTAAATCCAAGTCCATTCTTAGCTAATTCAGTTAAACGGTAGTCAATAATAGTGTCGTGATTTAGCTCTGTAAGTCTTATAAAAATAAATGGAAAAGTAAAACCTTTTCCAATACGCTATAATCTTGTAGAGTACAGGAATCGCTGGGATCGTGTCGATAGGCCTGTGACGTCAATAGACCTGACAAAGCAAGTAATATTAAGGCCTACCTCTAAATGGTGTAGAATGAAATTGTAGTTTTTCTGAATTGTCGTGGCTTTTTAACTTTTTTGCATGCGGTACAACGGGTTTTTTTTTATAATCTAGTAAAGGTAAATAATAATTTTCTTTAATCTAACCGTTTCTTTCTTTGATATTCGCTTTCATTTATGCATAAAAGGCTATTCTTAATATTTTAAAGGTGTTACGAATTTCGGTAATGTTCTATTGCGAATTTACCTTCTTAATTGAAACATTGAACTATAGATATAGGTAATACATTAAATATTATACCTACAGGATTCAATTGAATAGATGCGCCAAATTAAAATATCTAATTCAACGTGGCAATGCTGCCAGCCTTTTGGGCACGTTTCCTGTTGACAGCGATACGGACGAATTTTTTGATGCCCTTTGATTATTTCCCCTCCCTTTTTATATATTTGTACACATTATTATTTTAAGACTGTTAGCTTTTTAAATTATGTAAATATTTGAATCTTTAATAAAATATATTATTTCAAGTTAATTTAACGTGTTATTGCACATACGTGCGCGTCAAGTGATTCGGCAACGTCGTCGCGCACCCTTTTTTTCGTAGGAACGGTCTAAATTAGGTAAATACCGCTTGTTCAACGCGTTGCCAACTTGATAGTTTAATTTTCTTATTTGTTTACAATATAAAAAAAAAACGCGAATGACGATAATTCGTGTCTACTTGAAGGCAATAACATAGTTTGCACTATCTAAGATGATAAATTACACATTTTTTTCAAGAATTTATGTTTGGGAAATGAACAGTTAGTGCACCTCCTATTTCGATTTGGCGCAAGTTTTCATTTTCATCCTGTATACTATTATAATTTATTTGTATAATATTTATTTATTTACATACTACATCCAGATTACTTAACCAGTATGGCATTTTTTGAAAATAGGTTATCAATTCGGTTTTTTTTTTGTTCATATCGCAAAGAAAAGTAAGCAAAAAAGTAAATTATCCGAATTACTTAAATAATACGAATATCTGAC
Organism: Hydraecia micacea; assembly: GCA_914767645.1. Taxonomy (NCBI): domain Eukaryota; kingdom Metazoa; phylum Arthropoda; class Insecta; order Lepidoptera; family Noctuidae; genus Hydraecia; species Hydraecia micacea. Next base: position 8,730,395 of record OU611798.1, read on the forward strand.
AGCTCGGTGCAATTGTTATCCACACGTACGTTATCAAATAAAAGGTGTAGTTTAAAAAAAACATAAATGTTTACACTTCGCAGTTTTGCTATCTCTTGCAGACCCGAGAAATGAGATTACCTACTTATACATAATAATTTTATTGCGTAAGTAAACCTATTTTGTTGAACTGTAATCAATTATATCGGATACTTTTGTACCAGTTCTTTATTTGATCCTTTTGGATAGCAGTTCCTAAAGAGGAACTAAGATAATTATGAAATATAATCTATATATTTGTATCTATATCTATACTAATATTATAAAGAGGTAAAATTTGTTTGTAAGTTTGTATGTAAGGGGTAATCTCCGGAACTACCAGTCGGATTTCAAAAATTCTTTTTGCGTTTGATAGCCCAATTTTTGAGGAAGGCTATAGGCTATTTAACATCACGCTAGCACCCTTAGGAGCCGAGCAAAAAGAAAAAAAGTCAGAACGAAAGCGAAAACGAAGTAGTAGTGCGGTCAGGCGATGCGATGCGACAGGTGGGTTGGGTGAAACAGAAATTTCACGCGGACGAAGTCGCGGGCTGAAGCTAGTTAATAATAAACCTGAAGAGTTTGTTTGTTTGAACGCACTAATCTCTGGAACTACCAGTAGGATTTGAAAAATTCTCGAAGATCTTTGAAAAAGGCTATTTCACATCACTGTAGGACTCTTAGGAACCGAGCATTAAGCGAAAATGAAGTATCAACGCTGGTAGGCGATGCGATGCGACGGGGTGGGTCGGGAGAACAAGACATTTCACGCGGACGAAGTCGCGGGCAGAAGCTAGTGATGAATAAAATGAAATAGCATAAATGATGTTATAGGCACAGACCTATAAGATCATTTTGCTGCGAACCATATCTTATTGGCCCAGGTATTTTTTTTTAATAATCCTTTCAATAACAGCAATGTAGTGCGATAGTTTTTATCCCGTCAAGATTTGCATCACAAATCCTAAGTATTTTCCCAAAATACCTATATTTGTTATCATTTTTAATCACCTTGAAGTCGAACGTCAAAGTCAAGGTATTTATTATAAATAGGCACATAAAAGGCAGAATTGATTCTAGTCGCCCCTTTAAAATGTAGTTTCGTATGGAGAAGAATGGGCAAGAAACTCCATCGTCACTCTTTAAAATGTTTTACAATAAGTATTATGTATGCATTCATTATAATATGTATTAAGGTCATGACGATGCACTTGGAATAAAATTACTATACCACAAATTGCAATAGGTAAAATGAATTAAAACTGAAGCAATGACAGATCAGAATTGAATCGGATAGTCGATCACATCAATCGCTTTCTCTCTTCAACTCATACTTGCTCTTCCGCACCTTTTAAACCAAATAATGTACCCAAGAAGCTAAGTCTATTGCTTCTTAGCTCTGCCTAACTTGTAGTGTAGCCACGTTCAGTGGTTCCAGCTATCAGCAATTTTGTGGCGTCTTGTGTGGCTGTGGCAAATAGTTTACACGAAACCTTCTCAACAATGGTTACTAAGACACGTATTTTAGGTTTATACCAAATTATGTTTTTGTAGATTAAACAATAAAATCCTGAAATGATGTTGGTTGTATGAATGCTTTAAATTGTAGCTATTTAAATAACTTTAGCTTTATTTTTCATGTTACTTTGTGTACAGTTTTAGTAAAGTTAGGATTTAATTTAGTTATGTTTACTTTAGCTTGTCATTGTTTACTAGTTCAAGAATAGGGCACCAATTCAAACTAAAGTTGCATGTAAGTTTTGTTATCAAACGATATGGACGGCGGCCGTCGACGAGTGTCGACGACTGCAGTTGCCTTCTGCCGTTGACGCGTGCCGCTCGTGTGTATGACTACTCACATAATAAAAACTTCCCAGTACTAAAATAGCGGAGGGATTTAAATATAACTGGCAAATCTGAGTGTACTATTGATACCATTTTAACGTAGTTGTTAATTTTATTGTGCATTCTGTGGTCTCCTATTTAATACCTGAAGGTCAATTCTCGTAATTTAAAACGTTCAAAATCTCGGCAACAAATAAATGTCAAAAACTTGTCAAAATGTAGGGGAATTAGAGGTAATTTTGAGAGATTGAGACTGAGATCAGACTGTGTACGTTCTTAAAATTACGAGAATTGACCCTCTGACGTTGCCCATTATTCATGTGTATACATTGTGTATTTATCTTTTTTTGGGAATCGTTAATAAATAAATATTACTCTTCTGCCTATCCCGAATGAAGAATCTCTTGCAAAATGTTCACAACGATCTTCCTTGCGTCGCATGCATTCTATAGCACCACGCGACCTCAACTAGGTCGTCAGTCCATTTAGCGGACCGCCATTTAACACTGCCTTTGACTATATGAGTGGCACTCAAGAATATTTTTGTATCGTTGGTTGTATGTTCTTCTTAGTTGTCGTATATGGAGACTATACATAATATATATAACATTACGTAGACTTTTGTAACATTGAGCAATATTTCAATATATATTGTAGGTATGGGGTAAACATATGGGGTATTTTTGGAATACGGCTGTGTCAGAATGTGTGTGGTATACGGAACAAAAACACTTAGGTGTATGAGTCTTTTCCTAGCAGATAAACTTGCACGCATTCGTGCATTCTGTCGACTATTTATTTTTTGTGTTCGCGACTATAGATCTATTGTTTTTATCTTTTTTATTATTAGAGTTTATTTGGTTTTTTGTATGCACGTTTTTCTGTGACAAATAAACCTATTTTTCTTTCTTTCTGTTGTGCTTACCACATATGGGATTTAATATAAGTAAATATATTAATAATATTATAGTAACCAATTATTATTTTTGTTACAGTGGACGAGCAAAGCACTTCAACTGTAGACGCGGAAGCAGCCGCAGCACAAAATGATCCAACTGAGGAACCAGAGAACAGGAATGGAATGAACACAAAGATGTTACGGCGAATGGACACAGTGCCGGACATCAAACGAGACACTTCTGGCATTACTACGCAGTACATCGCTACTGGGATAGGTAAGATCTCTTATCCTGCTGCTTCTACATTCCGAATCCTGACTCTGAAGGTACCGAGTGTTTAAGAAGTCTAAGATTGCTTACATAAAGAAACAGGTTTCCAGTGCAGGCGAGTCTGTGCGGGTCAGTACCGATCGGTGCGGGTGAAATACTCCCACATTAACTTATGCGCTCATACATAAAGAAACAAGTAAAACAAGTAACCGTTTCCTTCCGAAGATCAATCTGGAGATACCTGTACCGGGAATCGGGACCGAAAACCCGCTTCTTTATGTAAGCACCCTAAGACTGCGAAGTTTTTAAGTTGGTCGGGTTGTAAAATTGCGACGAGTGCTGCAGTTGAACAGACTTATTTTGTTATAGAGGTAACATACAATGTTACAGTTTAGCCACTAAATTCTTTTATATCCCCTGTAGCTATGCCATAAGTAAGAGTAATTACGCGCACAATACAAATAGTTTTTTATTTTTTATTGCTGAATGGGCCCACTCTTGACCTCGATCACGCTTGATGGAAAGCGATAGATGAGGTCTATGATGGAACGAGCGTGCCCAGAAGATGCCTAAGGCACTATAGCAACATTGGAAGCGTAGTGGAAAAATTAATGTTTTTGCATGTGCTGATACCAAACAGCTTGTTTGATATCCGGTGCTCCTTGGGCTGTGAGTCACGGTAGTTGACTAGTTAATATATTAGCAACGGCTTGAATTACTGTTCTCTTATAGTTTGTACCTGCCGATACAAAAGAAGAAGATTGGCTGCTTCAGAATTTTTCTTAATTTTTTTAATGAGAAGTCGCTATTTATACTTCGTTGTTTAATTATGTCTCCTGGTTTTAATTTATTTGGACATGTCAGCCCCTATTTTTTACCAAGTTTACTATGTTTTGTTTTCTATTATATTATTGTTTTCTTCTTTGCAGTAAATCTTGGCGCATTTGCGGCTGGCGTTTGTGTGGCTTGGTCATCATCAGCACTGCCTCTTTTGACGTACGGGCCCTTTGAGGTAAGTCGATGTCGATATTTCACTATTTCCAAATAAGAATTATAACATAATTTATACGCTAACAGACCTAAGATATTAGTAAATGTATATGTACATAAAAAGGAAGGGGAAGAATCATGGGGCATAAAAAAATTCGTCCGCGAAAAGTGCCCAAAAGGCTAGCAGCGTTGCACAGAAGAAGATTGGCAACCACGTTTTATGGCGATAGTAATAGGCCAAAAAAAAAGTTGATATTGATTATATACAGTTTTATGAGATTATTACGGCACATTGCATAGCAATTGTACTCGTAAATCAGATCCAATCAAGCTGACTCAGTTTCAAGTATTCTTTTAATACATATTTTCCTGTCCGTTCTTGCTATATATGTTTAAAAACGGTGACTGCAGTAAATGACAATATTCTGACTGCGCAGATGACCAATTAACACTGAAATATTACTTAATAATTCAGTATATTACTTAATAATATTACTTAATATAGCAATGAAAACACACCATTTTTCCACAAAAAAAAATACTATCTACCTTCCAACTCGCAAGTTGTTGTAACATTCAAGTGTATCCCATGTATCCCTAGCCTAAGGACCGTGTGTACAAGGTTACCTCGTTAGATAGGGGAGGGAGAGAGGGGAAGGGCAAAGAGATCATAAGTAATGTTTTCATTAGCGGCCAGCAATAAATTAAGCCGCGCGCGGCTAGGCAAAACCGCTGCGTGGGGTTGTAGATGAGATGGTTGACGCGATGACGCTGCGTTTTGAACGCAGGGCAAACACGTCTGCGGGTAACCAGCAGCCCAGAGGTCTGGACTTGTGCCCGGTTGGTGACAATAGGCTCGCCCCTATTACATGGGACTTAAACATAATTGTCATCAATCATGGCTATTTTAACTGAAGGGCATAATGCCTTTCCACATGACATAACAACAGTCCTGTATTCCCCTAGGAGGTAAGGCTATCCTTATCATACAGCCAAGAGCCCAAAGCCTTTCCAATATTTCTCTTATCTTGTTTAGTATAGGTCCGACTAGCTTAAGTCACTGACTCACTGCCGGCGCAACTCTAGTTACAAAATCTTAAAAAATAGGGTCGGGTTCCAGGCTGCCCCGTGTGGCTGTTATCATTTAACTACGAGCCCTTACGAGTACTAGTTTTATAATATTGGCCGAAAAATTTACATGTAAACGTTTCTTAAAATACCTGCGTACAGAAATAAACATCACTTCATTTCATCATATTGACGACGATATTTTTATTTTTACCATGAGTGTGCCGACTCTTAATCCTACTAATCATCGACTCAGAGACCACCTGCAGAGCTGTCGGTTTTTTTTATTTTGTTTAATATGAAACTGCGGGGACGCATGTTGTTGTACGTTCATGCCAACTCAGCAACTCAACTCAACAACGCGCTAGAGGCTGATTCCACGTCCAAAGTTTCGATTTATTCATAAAATAAACTATCCCCCCCAGGCGATCATTAGTCATAAGCGGTGATAAAATAAAATTAGAATTCTAGGGTTTATCATCACCATTCTAACACTGATATACTTTAGTCTACACTTGTTGAATAATAATAATGTTCTATTAGGAAACAACCACTTTCTTCTGAGACATTAATTAAACCAAGCTTCATTCGTATTTTAATTACAATTCTTAAGTACAGACTAAACACTTGAAGATACTTTGAATCTTAATTGTATCAATGATTGCTTTGAATATTAATTAGATATTAATTTGGTTAATATTTTATTCTCTCTTTTCGATAAAAATATGTCTTCATTTAGTTTTAATCTTGCAAGTTTTCCTTCAAGATAAAACTAAGTTCTAACATAACCATCGCGAAAAGTAAACCTTTTAAAAGGGTAGAGCTGCGTTATTCCGTACTGATTGGTGGCGTTATTCAGATTGGTGCTGAAGAGCTTTAAAAAAATCACCACTATTATTATTTTTATGATTTTACATATCTCGGGACCATGGGGTCCCGGTTCTTTGGAAGGCGTACGAGGGGCCGAAGCCAACTCGCAGAGGCCCCTTAGGAAATTTTAATGAAATGCGGCACCATCCGACGATTATCCCTGTATGCACTATGCAAGTGCACCCAAGGATAACCCCCGGTTGGTGTAGGACTATTGTAGGATATGGAAAAATAAAAAGTTGGACTATGGGTTTGGGTGGCTGAAGTGGACTGGTTACCAAGAACTATGGAAGAACTATGACCCCTGCCTGATCAATGTTTTATATATACACGGATAAAATGGCAGGGGGTGACTTGCACACTCAATAATGGGCCCCCGGAAACGGTCGCTAGCACATAGTGACGTAGCGACAAGGGGGCAACATGTCCTGAGGTGCTTATGAGGAGTGGAGAGGTATTCCACGGCTATCAGGACAATCCCGGAAGTACGGTCAAGATCCCTACCAGCATCTTACTGGAATACTTCCTTCCTCCGAGCACGTTTGCTCTTGCGAATCTCCACTCAAGCCGGCCAATAAAGGCAAGAATGAGGTGGGAGCTCTGTTCCTCGTCATTTTTTATTAATGGTCTTATTTCAATAAGTTGCTATTAGGTACCTGCTTATAACAATTACTACGAAAACAAACATAAGGGTGACCAATATTTATTTGCAGTACAAAAAGATGATGTAGAAAAAAATATCGTTCGTAATAAATAAAACCCGCATAGCAGCAGAATATTAAAAAAAAAAACAAAAGACACCAACCAGGGCTTACTTTATACAAATGAGTAATTGGCTTGGTTAAGCAAATGTTGGAGACATCAAAGTAATACGGTATTTTGTACGCAACGAAATCTTTCCTTCATTTTGATGACGGCAGCGTCGTCAACTCAATTATGCAGATTTAGGGAACTTGTAATCAAAGAACAAAAGTTTGAAACCAACTGAATTACAAAGAGAAAGCTAGAAACTGACTCGGGGCTTATCACTGTCAAGATGTCGCCGATTGCGATTCTTAAGAATTGTTATTAATAACAATTAACTAGTCGAGAATTTCTATTGATTCAAGCCATTGTAATTTAAAGTTCTTTTCTTTTTCGGCCAGAAGTTGGCAATGGAAGGATTTTTTCGTGTTGCCAAGAGCAGTCGCTCGTCAATCAGCTATTTTCCTTAGTTATTAATTGAGATCACTAAACATGCCAAGAAATCCAACGATTTGAGAACCTCCATCTTTTTTAAAGCCAGTCAAAAACAGAATAATACATAATTGAGAATAATAAAAACATTTTCTTTAAGTTTGCCTTATTTATAATCAGCAAATCTTTTGTGCGACCACCAAATGTTGGAACTGCGCCCAAAAACCTCCCACACAAAACTATCTCGTTTGTTATACCCCAAACTTAGGACTTTTTGAATTTGAATCTTAGCTAACAGTGTAAAGTGCCCACCGGGTTAAATTAAATTTCATAGATTTTTTCTTCGGGGTTTGAATTTTACTCCGAACATTATTTTTCTTCTGCTAAACGAGTTTATGAATTTTAAAATGTTATTCTCGGAAAGGAGTCGTTATTAACAGAATTTTACATAATGCTTTTGATGTTATTTATGAGAGAATTATATTGAATTTATTAAAGCGTATTTTAATGTTTTGCTTGAAAATGAATGAGATTTATGAAACAAAAACTTTTATAACAGAACAAAAATAGAAGAATGGTACATTAGATTGAAACTAACTCTAAAAGCGCCGTGGCGACGCTTGGGGAAGCCTAATTATAACAATATAAAATATACAGCAGACGTCATTCGGCTGAATGATGATGATGATAACTCCAAAAGTTGAAGAAAGAAGAGGAGATCTATAGACTAAACTGTGTACACAATATTAATTTTCTGTATGAGGGTGTCACCATCGACGGTGAAATTAATATTGCAATCAAGAAAATGTACTCCTTTCTATGCACCTAAATTATTGTTTCCTGTATTTAACTAAATACATATAAATTATATTTTTAAATATTAGAATATTAAAAAAATATAAAAAGATTTAAAAATATAAAAAATAGTAGTCCACCGGTATCGGGAACATCACTTAAATTATTATTAGAGACCGTCACAGTGTGATACCGATTCTTGTCTATAAGAATCAATGGAACGACAAATCCATCACTATGGATTGCATTAGAAAACCTAGTGTCATGAATGAATCACATAAGCCAATAAGTAGTACATTGATCGACCCTATTACCAGAGACGTGTCTGCTATTGATAACGACGAGACAATTTATAATCCAGTACTTGATATCAAATAATGATTTGTCATTAATTAAACTGTAGGGAAAGTTACATTTGATCGCTTTGTCTGCAGCTACGGACGGTAGTCTAGTGATAAGGTGCCAATTATCATATCACACAGGGCACCTATTTCATGCGATGTTGGAAAATAGACATTGTGTGTTATCAAGTGAATGGGATAAAAAATAATACCAGTTTATTATCGTCCCACTGCAGGGCAAAGGCCTCTTCTCATTCAGAGAAAGCACGAGCACACACACAAACACACACACGAAGACACTTGCTTAAAGCGGGTTGGCGAATAAGATAGATTAAAAGAAATGGCTACATAAGTTGACCAAAGACAAAGCTAGGCGGCTAACGTAGCCGTTTTCTAACTTTAAAAGGTCTATCAAAGTTGAAAAACGGCTATACTAATCAGATTTGGGCAAACTAGATGCAGATGAATAATGTTGTTTACAGAGAGATTGTTTTATGATATCTACATAGCACGTTGCGTTTAAGACAAGATCATCAGAATCGAGCTTCAAATAAATACATATTGAACGAAAGGTGCGTTTCTACGGAGACAAGCGGAGCGGAGGCATGCAGGAATCTAAATTAACCAATCACAGGCGAGACGAGCTACGCGATGTGGATTTCAAGCAATGTAATTGGCTGATTCCTGCACGTCTCCGCTTCAGTGAAAACTCATCCTAAAGAAAGATAAAGTTTTTATTGTAACTCTGACATTAATTTATAACAATATTCTAGCTAACCTCGTAAATTAACCCATTTGACTGAATTTCTAGACAAACTGGCGTAATTGGAGCACAGCGAAAGTAATAACTTAATGGTGTGATCAAATTCCTGAAAAATCTGTAATGATTGCCCTCAGTTTCTTGTTAGGTTCCTAAACGCAGCGGAAACCTTAAGTACACGAACTTTATCGAAGTTTGCCGAACTACTCCGAGAGACTGACAGCGCGCCGCATGCGGTGAAACCATGACTTGTGAAGTTATCATATTGCAACTTCGTACAGACCTATTTGCGTGCCAATAACGTTTATTTCTACAATAACAAAGATTATATTTGCTTGCCCCAGCAGTAGATTTATGTTTGCATGTTGTTGTAACCCTCAAAATGCGCAATGCAGGTAAGTCAGTAAAATTTGGTGTATGCAGCTGTTATTCTTTATTTTTACGTATTATTTGGTTGACTCGAATGTTTGAAAATCGGTTCCAATATCCAATTATCGTCGGACATGCAACACAAATTCTCATTAGCAAAAGTTCGGTTCGAGCTTTCTAGAAAAGATAGCTGTATTTTTGTCAATTTTAGTATTTCTCTCTAAAATTGTCACCGTGTCATATCTTTTCGTTGGGTTGCACGTGATGTGAGTTGGCGAGAATTCTAGAGGGTTCTTCCATAAAATGTCAGCTTTCTGTAAACAGAATATAATTCATGTCGACTTGAAAGAAGTCTAGTTTGTTCAAAGTCCACAATTTGCGATTTAATCCGCAATATTTCCATCCTGCTGGCAAACGGAACACTTACTTTAGCAGATAGCGCTGCATTGCCAAATAATTTTGATGGTATCAGGCTTCACATAGCTTCTTGGCGGACTTGTGGATACAATTGATTAAATTGTTTGTATCTAGTTTGACAACAGTATACATTTTTGTTTGTTTCTGCCAACAGAATTTTAAAACAACGATACTGTGTCTTATTGACATGTAAATTTGGTAGTGCATTCATGAAAATGGGTCCAATTTTATGTGTGAGTGATGCCATGGAAACGTAGTAATAATGACTGCTGCATATGCAATATACAGGGTGGGCCAAAAAGTTTTGCACTTTTGAAACATGAATAAAAATAAAATTACAAATGTTACTTTGTTGATAATTTATTCAACGTAACAATCATCTAATGCAATTTATTTATTAAAAATAACATCGTCGACATGTGCTCCGTCTCGTCATTGGCACTCCTGCAATCGGCTACGCAGATTTTGGAAAACTCGCTGACACATGCTACGGGAAATCGCGACTATCCCCTCATGGATGTTTTGTGTTAATTTTGATATTGTCATCGGTTTATTATGGTAGACTCGACTTTTCAGGTATCCCCCCACAAGAAAAAATCACAAAGTGTAAGGTCTGGGTTCCTCGGAGACCATGGGATATCACCTCTGGGAGAAATAAATTTGTTCGGAAACATTTCTTTGACTACCGGTATAGTCACGTTTGACGTATGGCATGTTTGTAATCATTTGGTTTCATCTCCTGCACAATTTGAAGCCTGTATGGGTGCAGTTTAAGGTCCAGATGCAAAATTTGCCACAGACTAGTTCTAAGTATTGTCAGAACCGCCGAACTCTAACGCGTAGATAATTCTGGATCGTTCCTTACGGAAATTTCAACCAGCTGAATGTTTTCATTGCTTCTTCTTGAACGTGCTCGCCCTGTTTGTTTAATATTCGTTGTGAAACCAGTTTGCCCGAACTTCTCGATCCAAGCTTTGATTAAATTAACACTTGGACACTCACTTACACGGCGTAATCCGTGTTCAATTCTAAACAGGCGTCGTACAGTAACGAAGGAATCATTGTTTTAGTAAAAAAAAAAAAACGAAAAGCACGCTGTTGTTCCGTGAACCGCTCCATCGTGAGTAAAATTGCATTAAGTGACGCATATTTTCCCGCCAACCGCGCGCCCTTCTGTCAAACGGTTTTCGAGATATTCAGTTTTGCTATTTGCAAAAACTTTTGGCCCACCCTGTATATATACGTCAATATTGACAGAGTATAGTTAGTAACCATTACTACACAGTAATAGTATAGTAACAAAATCAGTCCAATTCTGAATCCAGCTATCTAATTATACAGGGTCAAATTAAATTAGTTAGCGAAACTTCGAAGACTGATTAAATATCTCCAAGTTAATTGATACACACGTGTCTGCTAATTAGCTGCTAGTGTGCCTAACCAAATAAATAAATAAATGCTGTATCGATATCTAAACACGATAAAAAAAAATATTGTAATATTTTTTGGGGGTCGGGTTTAGATATCGATACCCATCACGTCTGCGGAGTTTCGCTAGCTAATTTACTTTGACCTTGTACATGTGAAAGTTTGCTGTAGTGTTGCTGAACAGCAATATTGATTATACAGGGTCCCATTAAAATAGATGGACAAATTTTAACACAGCAAACCAAACGTTGTACGTCTAACCAAAGATATCCAAGCAAAAACAAAAAACACATATTAAAGTGATTTTATTTTGACCTAACACGATAAATTGCCGGCACATTAGTGTATTTTCGTTAACTGATTATTTTTCTTGTAAGTATCTAATGCATTTTTCTTATATATTTTTTTACCATTGTCCTTATTTTGGTGGTCTGACTGCACATAGCTTCTGACGTTTCATAAGTGCTCATGTAGGTTTATGTGTATAAAATATTTTGATTTCATTTTATTTGATTTCTAAAAGTTTGTCCATCTATTTTAATGGGACCTTAACTACGTTAGTGTGTATATAACTTTGTTAGCATTATGCTACTGCACATTTTAAATACATTCTGAGACTGGAAAAGATTTTCTTTCTCAGCTATGAACAAGTCTGTTTATCTCATTAATAACTACACTGAGGAATTTCAACATTTTCTTAAGCTGAAAATACAAGATATTTTCAAACTTTCACAAGACTTAAAGTTTAAGTTTTCATTAGTCATGTCTAGACAAGCAACGCAGCATCTATCCAAGCGACTTCAGAACAATCAAGTAGCTTTGAGAGTCTATATCAGAGATGTCAAACCTACAGAAATATCTGGAAAAAAAATTTGAAGGTTAAACCTACACTAGCACCAGGCACAAGAGCTTGACAAGGTCGCTAACAGGTTAATTACCTTTTCAATCATATATGCGTTCTCCAAGTTGTTGAAAGTCTATACGCCAGTATCTTAATTGTGTTAAGCGACCGTCAAAACACAATTATAGGATGTTTAAAGTAATTTTAGTTTATAGTTCACGGCGACTACATCAATAGTTGGGGCACTAAAAATAAAAGTTAATTTGGCACGCAGATGTGAGAAGGTTCGCCATCCCTGGTCCGTATTAACAAGAAAACTCGTTGACAGGGGCGCGAATGCTACCAAACTTTTGGAGCAAAGTAACTTTACAATATATGATACTGAAACCGGAGCCGTAATTTTGAAATGGAGAAGTGCAGTTTTCTGTTCGAGTACAATTTAATACCGTTTACTTTTAAACGACTGCGTACTTAGGGGAATAATTGGAGCAGGTTCTGTTCTTCGTTGGTCATTTGTATGTTTTATGCATATGACTGCTGCACTAATTAGTGGATTCGTAGCTGGACTATTTTTTATACTTGCGGTTGACTGTGACTTTTATTTCAGCTGTTAATTATGGTTTTTTACCGCTTTCGTTGCTATCTTCCAAATTATTTCCCAATTATGATTGTTTGGCTTCTCGCAAATTACACATTGCTTATTTATTTTAGAACAGATACTTTATTTTACAGGATCTTCATTATAATCTACAGTCCTTAGTTTTTCACTTCCTTTTTATACCTATACCTTCACATAATTATTATATTAAGTCTGTTAGCTTTTCGTTTAAACGATATAAATATAAATAAATAGAGAGAGATACATCATTTTCTAACAAAATTATATATTTTAGATATTATGTTGCCTGTTTTTTTCATTGTTCTTCTGATAGACTGCAAAATAACTGCTCGTTACTAAAATTACCATAATCACCACAAATAGCTGATTGATTGATGACATACTCAGGTATGTTCCTTCAGCAGAAAAAATCATACCGATGCCAATCTTAACACAATTCAATATCAATTTTATGAAATCCACAATATTGGAAACAGATTACCCAGATACGTAATTTATACTGCCACACAGTTCTTTCTCCTTAAGGGGCTTACAGGACCTAAACGCAAAAAACGCAAGTTTTAGAAACAATAAAAGTAAATGATCGCCTACAGTAAAAAAAACCAAAAAAATATATGATATTCTTCAGGATAAATGCTAGGATGATAGTGTGTTGAAAACATAATACAACTTATTTGGTACGATAGAAAAAAATCATGAAGATACCTCTAAAAACTTTTTATTTACAACAAAATTCATACTAATATACATACAATCATTATGATTTTTTGTCAGATTATTCTACAAGCAACATACTAAAACTATAGTGTTTTAGTTTTTTTGTCCAAAGACTAGATTTTTCGTAAATCGATAATTGCTTCATATTTTGCAATAAATTACCAGCGTTGTGGCATCGCGCTTCTCTTTCTTTTCTATGCAGACCGACAAAGACCGCGCTTTAGGTCATGTAGTCCTCTTAATCCATAAATTAATACTGTAACAACAATACTGGCAACATAATGCTGGTTATAATTTCTGTCCGAGATTAATGAAGTCGATAAATACACGTATGTTACAGCCTCCGTCGCCGACCCGAGACGTAATTGCCGTGGAGAACACAACCCCGAGCATACTTAGTTCAGAACACACTAAACTCACGGTAAGTTTGGGTATATTATTCTTGGCGAGTCTCTGGTTTATATTTTTGCGGTTAGGATTTATTATGCATGGCTGGATATGGGACCTGGTTTTAGTCTGAGCTTTTTGGGTTACCAGCAATAATATAATAGAAAGTTTCCAATTATTTTAAATGTGTAGTGGAATCCTTTGAAAAGATATGAGTTTCGATGCTTCGATATGCTTCAATATGCTCGACTTTTGGCAAAATCAGTTTTCTGATTCATTCTTCTGCATTATCTAAAAATCTTCAAATTGCAGTCAATCAATGACTTTTCTTTCAATAAACAACGTTATATTTTGTAATAAGTACCTATATTATTAACTCAAGTCTTCTTCCTCACGGAAACCGCGTGAAATAAAGATCATTCCTCAGTATCACTGTCCATTCCAAGGTTGCCTGGAAGAGATCGCAAAAAGCGATAAGGTGGCGGCCTTGTATGTTTTGTAGTGTTAAATGTATTTGTGTTTTTGTGTATTATTGTTATGTATTTTCTGGGTATTTCTTAAATAAATGATAAATGATTTTATTTCTGTAAGTAGGTTTGCACAAACACTTATTACTTATTTTAGGCTTATCTTATAGACGTTCATGCCCCAAGATTTTAAGAAAATATTAAATTTCTATGTTAACGTAAGTTTCATGGTGGTGGTTTAAATAAATTTCTACATAGTCCTCTAATTATATTGAAAATACATTTTATATTGTTAATGGTGCCGATATTTTTTTTTTGTAGCTAACAGCTTCTGAAGCATCTTGGGTAGCTTCTCTACTGTGCCTTGGAGCATTATGGGGCGCAGGGCCTGCTGGTCTTATATCCGAATACTTCGGAAGAAAGAAGACTTTGCTTTACTTGGCACTTCCTCTAGTTGTGTCGTGGATACTTGTCGCTTCGAGGTACGTGTAGTATTGTTTGAATAAAACGTACAATATTGTAACAGGCTTTATTATTGATACTTCACAAGTCTCAACTCAACAGTCAACTTTAGCTACCTCATTGATATATTGGTCGCAAGCGTGACTGCTAAGCATGGGGTCCTAGGAAGGTCGGGAATAGGGTTATTGGGTTTTTCTTACCGATTATATCTATATGATATCCTATTGATGGCAATAGACTCGCTCATTATTACACGAAACTTATATATGACAGGCGAAATATCAGTGTACTTTTATAACACCAATTCCCTTCGGGGAATACACCTGCAACGTTATGTCACTTTGTAACTACGTAACACAACTTTGTTTCTATTTTTACAGTCCAAACGTGTATGGTCTGTACGTGGGACGCTTCGTCGGTGGAGTGGCATTAGGAGCCTTCAGTGTCGGCATCCCACCTTACATTGAAGATATAGCAGAAAAACACATTCTTCCGACTTTGGCCAACTTCTATCACGTTCACTTCAGCTGCGGAGTTCTGTTTGGGTATATTATTGGTAAGAAATTTTGCCGTTTCAATTTAAATAATAGTATCTTTAGTTAACTAATAATTCTACCCCTCTTTTACGTCTTTGTTCCTTGTACAGTGTAGCTGATAGTTTTTAACTTGACTTGTATCTTACTTTTCAGGTCTAGTAGAGAATAGTTCTTGGTTGACAGTCCTCTGCGCCAGTATACCTACAGCTTTCTTCGTTGCCTTCATCTTCCTTCCCGAATCACCAGCATATTTGATGTCCCAAGGAAAGTTCCAAGAAGCCAAGGCAGCCTTACGCTACTTCAGGGGTATTGACAACGACATCGACGGCGAATATAGGGATTTGAAGGACCGTCTCAGAAGTTCTGCAAAGATCAGAGTCACCTTCAAGGAACTGTTTGGTACTAGGTCCACGGTCAAAGCTCTTATTGTCTCTTTCGGGCTTATGATATTCCAGCAGATGAGTGGCATATTCCCCATCCTTTTCTACGCAAAGAATATCTTCGAAACTTTTGCCATTGGTCTCAATCCTCCTAGCGCAGCTATCATTTTAGGTTTCTGTTTCGTTTCATCCACATACTTTTCTACCATGCTTCTGAAAGTTGTTAGAAGAAGAATACTTTTAATGATTTCCTTCGCAGCTATGGCTGTGAATTTGACCTGTTTAGGTATCTTTTACCATTTAAAAGCATCCAATTTATCACCAAGTAGTACATGGGTACCACTTTTCACTCTATGTCTTTTTGTAAGTTTTTATGCTTCTGGTGTTGGGCCAATTCCTTGGTTAATGCTAAGAGAAATATTTCCCCCGCATATGACAAGAAGAGCAACCGCCTTAACTGCTGGTTTTCATTGGTTTTTGGCGTTTGCTGTGACAAAGTTTTACCAGAATTTGGTAGACATGGTAAAACATGGTTGGACGCTATGGGCTTTTGCAATAACTTGCATTGTAGGAATAGTATTCGTCTACTTCTTTGTCCCAGAGACGAAAGATCGGTCATTGCAAGAGATACAGAATGAGTTCGAAGGAATTCATAAGAAGAGAAAGCATACTCATGTTATAGAAGTGGATACCGTATCGGATGTTTAGATCAAGACTGTTAGGATTTGGGTCATTACTTCATAGACGTCCTGAGATCCAAATCCATAGATTAATTTGTAAGTTTAGCTGCTCAATAATCTATAACATTTGTTGGAATATTAGTGGATACAATAACTCAAACATAATTTTGTTTTTCTCATAACAAATGTTATAGGTTACAGAGAAAATATAAATTATTTTTCTTATTACCTAGGGGATATTCAGATTGTTAGTGTTCGTTAATGATAACTAGTTTTAGAGTATGTATGTATTTATTTTTATTGTAATAAAAATAATTTAATAACAAAGTCTCTTTGTCTTCAGTTCGATCAATATTTTATACGAGATTCAACTATTGTTATTTGTTTATCCTGCTTTTGTGTCTGCATCTTTTTCCCTATTGCGCTGAAAAGGTGCCAACTTGTTAAAATAGGTGTATTTTAATATTTACCCAGCCAACATACCTGGAAAAAGGTATTAAGATCTTGGCAGTCAATCATTTCCCGCGGGAAAAAAATGGAATGTAGATATATGACCGTAAGAGCATCTTGGCACGTGTCATAGTATGACAAACTGTGGTTATTTCCCAGGAGATTAAAAAAACAAAAGAAAGAATTTACCGCAAGATATAACTCTTCACAGGTACATACTTGAAATATTAGTTTTGGAAAAAATATTGTATTTATCATTGAAACGTACGAGTATGAATGAAGCCTTAACTAAAAATAAAATTATACATCTTCTGGTTTTGTAAGTCGTTAAAAGTTATCGAAGTACAAGTTCCAGAAGAAACGTCAGCTTCCTTTGAACTAGTACAACATAGTTTAACAATACAAAATAACTGAAACAGTTCAACGCTTGTATCAACAGTGAAAAATGCATCCATATATCACTTCTACGTAGATATCTGCGATGCGTTTCCACAAGCTGCAGTACCGAACGATTTATGAACGCATATGTACCACAGGTTTGTTCTTGTACTGTGTGATAAATGTACGTAGGTACGTGT
Organism: Hydraecia micacea; assembly: GCA_914767645.1. Classification (NCBI taxonomy): domain Eukaryota; kingdom Metazoa; phylum Arthropoda; class Insecta; order Lepidoptera; family Noctuidae; genus Hydraecia; species Hydraecia micacea. The sequence goes on from OU611798.1 coordinate 8,747,758, forward strand.
TTTGTCATACGATACATTTTACGATACAGCAGTGCTATTCTGTAAAAAGATCAGCGTGATAACTTAGGTGAAGTGAGCTTCAAGTGAGCTGTCATTGCACCTGATGCTAGGTTTTGACATTATTGACAGCTCACTTTAAGCTCACTTCACCTAAGTTTTCACGGTGAGATTTTTACAGAATAGCATTACTGTGTATCTTTTATATCTCCATTGCGGATTGAATAGTCTTTCAGGAAATATCTTTCACTTTGCTGCCTTTCCGGAAAATTCTTTCTTTGCTGTTCAATATTTACTTAGCTTAGCAACGAATTGCCTAGTCGCGTAATCGGTTGGTGGAGTTCACTAGTTGAACAGTGTATATGAATAGTGATATGTAATTTTTGATTATACAAGATGACTTGTAATTTGACGTATTCCATAATTAGGCCCATTTGCAACAATTAAGCACCCCATAAAGCTGAGGCGAAAATTCATGGGATTGGAGAAAACTTAATTTTTATGTATTTTTTAAATTTCCCAGAATTGGTCACTAAATATCTCTTTTCGCTAAACTTTCAAATTGAATGGCTTTCATTGCTTTCTATTCTATTGGGTACCTAATATTTTAACTTATCTTTCAATGTTACCAAATTTTCTAAAACATCAAACAGTTAACATTTTCCGGATGAAGTTTATTAACCATTTTCAAAAATCATCTACGTACATACACGAATTTTGACACCAGCTATCTCAAAATTTTACTACGGCATTAAGCGTACAAATTACGGGGAAGACATTTTCATTTAATCAGCTATATAACGAAGTAGAAATATTTAAAAAAAATATTTAGAGGTGCCCATGAAGCAGTTGATAATGCTGGCAAAGGTAGAATTTTCAAATTGTTGAAATATTGAAAAGTTTTGTTATTTCCAAATTACTTCACGGGTTTACGTCATTCCACTATCTTATTACCATCCTGCAATTCTTCTTGCGTTACTTAGCCAGGTCTTTGCGTCCAGGTCGCAAGTTGAGCTGCGACTTTCGAGTGGTTAGTATTACTCGCAGTGGATAAGCTAATCACTTATTATTTGTCACTTAGTTCATGTGTTTTTAATCTTCTGCGCACGTACAAACTGTTAATTTTTTAATATACTTCGGTTTTTAGGCTTTTGACAAATAATCTTTAATTTATCATGTCATTAGCCTGCAATGTAGACTCTTCACATCATATTTTTGTTATTTAAGAGAAAGATCAAGAAAAAGTCAAATTAAGTCAGCCTGTATAATTATAACATCAAAATAGTGCTTATTAGATAAAAACTCATAAAATCAGTTAAAATCTAAATGTTTTTTTGAAGCAAGCTTACCAGATAATATGAAAAACGAGAACTTTTCGTTTTTAACTGATTTCATAGGTTTTTATCTCACAGGCATTACTTTGATAAATTTTACGTTTAGGTATTCAGAGGTAGACAAGTATAAAAGTAACAATTCCAGTCCAACCCTTGAGCCTCCAGCTGAATATGGAACACTTAGTTACGTATGCGACGCTGCGTCACAAAATGACACGTTTCATCACTGGAAGGAAGCTATCCAAGGAAATCACCTATTACATGAGCAGCAACAATCACGAACGCGTCTTAATGGAGTGACGAGACGAGGGAAGGATTCGCGCGAGGAATATAAATCAGTTAATTCAGACGGAACTTTTACTTACAGTTTTGGTTGGTACAAGTACAGCATTTTAATAGTGGTGGATTTGTATCAAGGGAAAGAGAGATGGGGAATACAAAATGGAAGATTAGTAAATGGAACGTAGGTGAACAAATTTAAGGCAGATTTTTAAACAAACATAGAATATTTAGAATTTGATTATCTCCTTTCAAATATGTATTCTAAGGTTTAAAACATGTGCAACTAAAACTAGAGACAGAAAACAAAACGTTATCAAATATAGGAGATACTCAGTTATTGGGTTGTGGAGGTATAGGCAATCGCTACGTGTAAAATACTGGTATTGAGATGCATCTGGTTTGATTGAAAACCGATCCTAACATACGTTGGGGAACGGCATGAAAAAGGCTAAGTAGATGATAATGATGATTATTATCATCGATGAATAGTATATGGCATTCATTGAAACTGAGACAGAAGTAAATGAGCATGCGGTCGTACCTACCTAGTTTTTATAATAGCAAAGGATGAATAACCAAACTGCCAAAGTACACTTGCATGCAATTTTACATTTCGGGTAATTTAATTTTTTTATTTTACTAGCGTTAAAAGTGAAACCTATAGTTTTTGTAAGTTGTAAGTTAAGAGTCCAATGCTTGAAACTACATATTAACTGGTTCCTTATTGAATAAAAAACTGGAACTATACTGCAATTTAAAGCAACAAATCAACATTAAGTTGAAATAGCAAATCTGAGCTCAGGACGCCTCATCGATCGTTTCAAGACTACTTGCAAAGCAAATATGGGGCCAGTTTCAGAAATGATTACTATCAATACAGTTGAAATCAGACTTTATTTTTTGGATGTTAGAGCTGAATTTTCAATTGAATTCGATATAAGGTTAGATATACTCGTAGAAATGCTAGATGGTGCAAGCGATGAAAATTTATCTTTTTTGTCCTAAGGTTAAGGTTCAAAATGAAGTGGTATATACTAGTAGTTAACATACTGGGCTGTATTTTAACTTGTAAATAATAAAAAACTACAGTGTGTTGACTGAATGATTTGAAAAGGCAGTGTGGCTTTCATAAATGTCTTTCAGGTATTTGGGTCAAATGTTTACCGCTGTCATTAGTATGATGAGTGCTTATTACATTGGAGTATATTTCAAGAATACCGTGGATAACTTTAATGACGAAGTTTTTTCATGTTGTTTTGGGAGTTAGCTTTTCTATTAATTTAGTAATTACCTAGATATTTAATGGTTTGTTGACGTTTTTAAAATTAGATATTGTTTTTGAATGCGTTCCTGAAAATATGTATTATCTTGTTATAAAATAATGATAATTCCATGCTTTTGCATACATTTTGTTTTACAAGGACGGTGCCCTGTCAGTTTACCAAAAATTAATTTACAAATTTTTACTTGACAAGCAACGATTGGCAAAAACATGATTTGTTATTTCATCATTACACAACAACAAGTTTGCCAAATATATCACTTTACAAAATAATTACCCGATAAACTTTTCTTTAATAACGTGTTATTTGACAAACAATTCATTTTATCTTATAAAAAAACGTTTGGGATAAAAACGTTTTACATATTGACTTATTATTACGCAATTTCCTAAAAATTTAACTCATTCTTTCATCGACTTGCACTAATAGAAAAAAGAGGCTATCTTTAGTGGGCTACCCGGAACCGAACTAAGTAGTTAGATTAGGTTAATTATTTAAAACAAAATTGTTAGGTTAGGTTAGGTTAAAACTGTGACCCCTACGCACGAGCCGAGCGAGCGAAGCGAGCGGTGCCGCGGCAGCGGCCGGCGAGTGCCAGAAACGACTAGATTATATAGAAAAAAATACTTGCCTGTAAATTATTTGACCCAAATGGAAAATACCGTCATGATCACTTTGTGTCTGGTTTAAAAAATCTTTACATAGTATAAAACAAAGTAGCTTCCGCTGTCTGTAAGCTTAGATCTTTTAAACTACGCAACGGATTTTAATGCAGTCGCTAGTATATTATAAAATGATAGTTTGTATAAACGTGATTTTTTCAAAAGAAATGTATAAATGATTAAATATCATCCGAAACATTTGTAAAGAGAAGCATTTGCCAAATAAATGTTTGTAAAGCGAGTGTTTATAAAATAAAATATTTGCGGAATGAGTTGTTTGTGAAATAAATAGAATACGAAACGTTGGTTGTAAACTAAAAATTTGTCAATGGAGTTTTGGTAAAACATTAGTGAACCTACAAGGACACTAGTAAAGGGGGTAAGTAATAGATGATATAACAACAAAATCTCTAATATTAACAACATATAACAACGGAACCTATAATTTTATTTAATAGGTATAGCGATTAGTTAATATAATGAACGATTGATATAATTTTATAATAACTAATTTTTATAAGCATAACATACATTCAATATAAAATCGTTTGACATACCACTCAAAAGATATAAAACTTATTTAGACTAATATGATGAATTATTATTTATTTAATAAATATTTAAAAGTATTTTTTCTTTGTTTTATTCTTTGTAAGTTCTATCGTAGTTATAGGTAATAGTAACCTAAGTAGATATTAAACATAACTAGTAACTGATTACCACCTGCGCTAAGATAGGTCGACGGAGCCCCGCTTCGACTAAATGATTTTCGATTACATAAACGTTATATCAAACAACGTTATACTACTTAAGTTTTAGAATAAATAAATGTTATATGTAAAGAAATTATATCTACAGTTGGTATATCTCACGTTGATTATATCTTATGAACGATAATAAAATGAAATTAGACCAAATGAGTTTATACGTTATGAGACGCACCCTAGTAAAGGTGCAGCCAAAAAAATATGGCAAATGAATTTTTTTAAGCAGCTAGAGTAAATATACCTACATTCTTCGTAAATTTTTTCTAACCTGATTTTCCCAAGTAGGCTTGGTTACATTTTCCTCAAAATACACGTTACGTTAAAAATATTTTAATAAACACGACTTTATGCTTTTTCATTGTAAATCTTGTAAGTATTCCGAGTCTAAGAGATTGGGTGGAATAATACTTTGGAACGTAGAGCGGATTTCATAACATCCACTCCAAATGTGTGTGCCGTTAGGTGTGACATACGGGAAGAAAGAATACCTACCTATTGTTTTCTCGTGAGAATCTTCAGTTAACTTCATGTGGCTACCGAGTAGCCACGAAGTAAAAATAGTAAAAACACGAAAATAATTTTCTTATTTTACACACAATACACGAAACCTTGAAAAAGTGCTTGCCAGTAGGTACACACAGTTACATAAATAATTCTGAAAAAAACTTATTTTTTAAAACTGTCTTTAGGAAAGGCAAATAGAATCAATTTTACGAAATTTCGTGAAATATACGATATGACTTTGACTTTGAAAAAGAAGAAAGCCTAAAGTGAAGGATTTTCTTTTTTTCTCAGTCGCTAACTAAGCAATGTAAACCACAGACCAAAATAACAACTATTTGAAGGTAGTGAAGGAGCCCATCGCTTTCGCCAACCATGTCATTCAGCATTCTCTTGCCCAAATCCCAATCTATTTGGGATCGGCGCAACATATATTTTTCTTTCATACTTCTCTTTTCGTCGTCTTCTCAGCAGTTCCCCCTTTTCTAGCCATATCATCTTTAATACAGGGCATCCATATTTTCTTTGTAACGCCAAATACTCGCATAAGTTTTCAGCCGTATGTGTGCCAGGTAAATGGCGTCGCGCATCAAAATTCAAGAAAAAGCCTCTGCAGTAAGTCAGTTGTGCTATATTCCGCTGCCTAAATGAACGCAGTGGTTCAATACCGCATGTAAATGCTACTTACACACCTGTCATAAAAAGTTATAAGGAATTGCAGGGTTCTTCAGTCTTTTTAATATTATTTATATAGTCATTTACTTTTTAGAGCAGTGGTGGAACAGTGGTAATGGCCTCGACTTACGAGTGGGTTCGTGGGTTCGAACCTAGACAGGCGATTTACTTTGTTGTAAATAATTTCATCACCACTTCTCTCAAAACGGTGAAGGAAACACCGGCATGTCCTAGAACCAAAAATTCGAAGACATGTGGCATCTAACAATGCGCACTGGGCCCGCCTGGTAGATTACAGCCCACACCCTCTAGATAAGAGGAAACCTGTGTCATAGCAGTGAGAACATTAAGCTGATTATGCAATTGTTTTTGCCTGGCAACTGTAGCGGTATCTGCAACGCCACATGCGAACAACGCATCATACTGACGTCACCCAAAAATTCTGCACCTCGCAAGCAGAGTTTACCGCGCAATTAGCATAATAATATATACAACGACCCGACTTGAATCTTTGGGCGGTTGCCCGCCAGACACAACACCCGTCTGGTCGGAGGATCCTCCCTTTTCTACAGAGTATGAGTGAACGTTTTGTCATTAGGAATTTCTCAGTAGGAGAAGCTGCAATTGTGCCCAGTTAGTAGTGAATCGCACATAAAAAGTATTTGTTATTAAAAAATTAATTGCTGCTCCAGACATTTTGACCGCGTTGGGATTGCACTTTTCTATGAAACAGACACGCTGATAATTTTTTTGTCAAACGACGCAAATTTTTTACGTGACTGCTAGAATCATGTGCTGAATTTATGGTTGCAGTTTGTGCGTTAATGTCTCTGCCACCCCGTATGTAAAATACAACTTTGATTAAACCTTCGGGACGTAATCATGAATACAATAGCACTAGGTCAATCAATAAACACAAACACACGCAACTTAGAAAAATAGTCGTGTCGAGAAAATTATGATCAGAGTTGATTACAGTAATTTCCAAAGAACATTACTCGAACGAGCGCGGTTGCTATCGAAATAAGCACCATTAGCTAGATGCGTTAATCCATTGCTCGAAAAAATTGTCCGCTCAATAATGTAAATAGCGTAATGAATGTTGTTGAACTATCAAAATGAAACCCATTGCTACTGATAGTATGTTACGCAATTACCTCGCAGTTTACCAACTGTTTTGAGGGGCATAATTTGATTAAGTATAAGACTGATGTAAACTTATATAAGAATAATACGGTGTCATATAACAAAAACATTTAGATTTTTTGACAGAAAAAGTATAGACAAATAGGTATTGAAAGATATTTTTACGGCGTTCAATTGCTACAGTATAAATTAGGGTAGTCCCGTATTGCATATCAAATCAACATTATTAATTTTATTATTCCGTTAATTAATAATGTTTTCACAGAAATATGTTAATATGTATTATTCTCTTCCACGTAATGTGCCAATGATTTACCGTCTCTGGCGTACTTAATTATTAATTAAATGAAATATTTTGTTAAAGAATCAACAAAATGCCATGTTTAATTTTATTATTAAGTAATTTACTTTATTATAATTTATATGGAAACCTTTGGAATTCCTGTTAACGTTCCTTCGTTTATACAGGATGAAATTGAAAACATGCGATACATCGAAATGGGAGATTGTACTCATCATTATGTACAACTTTTACTATGGGACCAAACCTGTTATCGCGAAAAAAAATTGCTGTTCCCTACATTTATGTTCGTATAACTCGTCAAAATGTAGGGAACAGCTGATTTTTTTTCGCGATTTTAGGATCGCGATATCAGTGACGCACTACAGTAAGGAGGAAGCCTCAACAGAGCCCTGAAGGCATTGTCGTATTGAATGGCGTGGTAATGGGTCTTGTCTGTTTTTTGGGTATGATTAGCCCACAGGCTGCTTGTGTAAAATGTTTGACAAAACGTCTTGAAAGTGTTATTTTAACCGATACTGAACAACCAGCGAACCTGTGAGCTAGCATGTTTCCCCTCACAGCCATCGCCCTACGCTCCCTTTCCATATTTGAGTCATCTTTAAGATCCTCCGTTACAATATGGCTAAAATATTTAAATACTGTTACCCTCTGCAAAAGTGAACCATGCAGTTCTACTGGAGGGACGTTTAAGGGACTTTTATAAAACCTTCTTTGTGCAAATATAAACTTTTTTACCTGTCGCATGGTTAAAAGTAAGTTTTATCCCATAAGCAGGGTGTCTTCAAAACACACGTTATCACCGGGTGAGGCACTTGTGTTTACATCCGCTAGCAACTGCTTAGTGAAGTCACCTCTTTCTTTTATACTGCATAGGTATAAAAGAAAGAGGTGACGTGAGGAAGGTGAGGTGAGGGCCATGTTACGTACCGTTTGTTGTGGGTGGTTACACAGTGAAACTGCTCAATAATTTCAACATAAGTTTATTAAAATTAAATGGCTGTAAGGTGTGCCGGTCTGAGAAGCAATAACAGCTTGGCACTACAACATAACGAACTAAAACTAACTTAATACTAAACAATAAGGGCGCCAGGAGGGTTTTAGACGGGTGGCGGTAGGAGCATGGAACCCTTCCAGTCCTCAGTACCGCCGGCTGGCGTGCGTTTTCGCCACAGAAGCGGAGAACAAGATTTGAAAGATTTAACAATGAAAAGTTGTATATACGGTTTAGCATGTGCACTTGGAGAGATTTGCACAAGAATTCTCCACCAATTAAACACCATCGGGAATGTTGTGTCTAGGCATATATGGCATGGCACAAGGTCAATGCTGGACCATTATGATAAGATTGCAAAGGAAATGTGCAGGGCTGTAGAACCCACGGTTGCTTTGACAAGGCATTTTGTACTAAAAACCTACTTCTGATTTTGGATTACTTGGCTTCTAAACATCTTAATAAAACACTACGCAAGCACTTATTAATTGACATTTTATCAGTCTCATGTACTAGGGGGCGATTGCTATTATCAAGGCTAGAGTCCAAACTCCGAGCTGTTACTGAAAAATATCTAAACAAGAAAATCCGATAACCCTTTTTTCAATCTGGAGATGGAATAAATGAAAGCCCAGCAGTCGGGTTTGGGAGCAATAGACCAACGAGGCAGTTCTGGCGGACAAGATAGATTTCTTTAAGCACAAAAATGGCATAGCGGACTTTCATCATCAGCCTACAGCAATCCATTGCTGGACTTAGCCCTTTCCAATAGCACACCATTCAGCTCGATTCATTGCAACTCTCATCCAGCTGCTACGAGCCACCCTGTGAAGATCATCGCTCCACCGAGCCTAAGGGTGTCCTACTTTACGTTTGCCGATTCGCGATCTCCACTCAAGAACACGTCTACCACAACGGTCATTGGTTCTACGGCTAATATGGCCTGTCCATTGCCACTTCAGCGGTTTATTCTGTGAGCAATGTCGACAACTTTGGTCCTCTGCCGGATGACCTCATCCCGGATTCTTTGCAGGCGTACTTTAAATTCCGAGAAATCAAAAATCGTTCACAAAGTAATGTATATTCAAATATGCAAAATATTATATTACGAAGCTGTATACTCAAGTTTAATAACTACAAAAATGTAGTACAGTATGTACTACGAGTGACAAGTAAGTATATTCAGCGTGAATGCTTGATATGTGACATTGTTGCTCGCACAAAGGACATGCGGGCTTGGATTTTTAATCACTACAAAGCAAAGTTCTCTATGGAGAATTTAAAACGGGTTTATTTTGAAAGGTTTTATTACTTACAACTAGTAGATACGAGTATATGAAGTGAGAACGGAGATATTTATGTTTCTCTTCGAGTTAGTAATTATCTTCATCATCATCAGAATAGTGGATTAGAGAGGTTTGTGTCCAGAACGAACCACTATAGAGTGATGATGATTGCATAGATTACGGTTTCCTAGAAGAGCGGTGTCCGCCACATAACGGCGCAGTGACTGTGTCATAAAATGATGGCACCAGGATTTGACTTTCCGGTGTCAAAAAAGGCTATCTAAGAGAACACACCAACTTACTTTCATAAACAATGATTCAGTGACGTCACTCGCCGGTAAATTGTGGACGCTATGTAGCGGCCAGTAGTCGTAGAAATCCCCAGCCACACTCTAGTACCTCACAATGGTTTCGTTCAAACATTACCTATATCTAAATGAGATAACATGACTTATCAAAATGGCGCTCTAAATACGTCACATAAAGTTGAAAACAATTCATTATTAAAGGTTTAAAAATATTTATTCTCAAAAAAGACACAAAAACACATAAATGAGAACAATGCTTACAAAAATTAGATATAGTTCGTCACAGACGTCACGGTAGCAATTATTATGCACCCATCCAACGCATTCAGCTTATAGGAAGGATGTAAATTGTGATTAAATATGCAGTTAATTGAGTTTTGAATGCATTGAATGAGTTTCACATTCATTATTATACTCAAGACATGATGTGTATGTGTGTATGTGATTTATATAATACTAGCTGCTGCCCGCGACGTCGTCTGCGTAAAGGCTCTACAGCACCAAAAATACCTAAGATGCCAGTGTCGCTAAAGCATTATAAGTAACCAACTTTTAAAATAGCATTAAAATATAAGTTTTTTTTGCAAGTGAAGAGAGTTATATGGGAATCCTGCTGAGTTCAGTCATAAGATGGATTATGGTGATGTGTGCTACTACGACCTGAATGCAGATCTCCTCAACAAACTTGACCGTCTTCTCAATAACTGCATTCGATTCGTTTTCAATCTGCGTAAATATGATCATGTCTCTGCGCATCGGTCGCTTCTAAAGTGGTTGCCCATACGCCAGCGCAGAGAGCTAAGGGCGCTGACCACCTTGTTCTCTTTTCTTGATTCTCCGTCTTCCCCTGGTTATCTAGCCCCTCACTTTCAATACATTTGCGCCAACCACAATAGAAATCTGCGTTCATCACACAATCGTCTTCTCCAATGTCCCACTCACCGCACAGACTTCATTCACTCTTCCTTCTTCGTTCAGTCTATCTCTCTGTGGAATGCGCTCCCCCAGGAAATCAGGATGGCAACCAACCGATTATCCTTTAAAGTTAAGGTTCGTGAGCACATTCGCAAGAAGCTGGCAGTATCATCACAACGGTAATATTTTCTCATTGTTTGTCTTATTTCTTTTTATTTTAGTAAGTATATTCGTGTATTTATGTATATTTATTTATGCTTATATTGATATGTAGTATGTATGTATATTTATTTATTATATTCATAGTTTTAATAAGTTTATGCGTATGTTTATATTTAAAATATTTATTCCTCAATGTTCAGGATTGCACCTACCACTGTTTGTCTCTGCATCACCCTAAGGTTGACTGGTAGAAAACGCCTATGGCATTAAGTCCGCCTCTGTACATTTGTGCTTAAAGTATTAAATAAATAAATAAATAAATAAGATGTGACTGAAGGAAATAGAGAAAATAATGCAGGAATACATTCCAGGACACAAAAGAGTAAAAATATGTACAAAGGTATCATACCTTACAACACTTTCCTATAAACTACGTTGGTAGTTATGCTGCCAGGAGCCAAAATGTAAAGAGAGTCAGGACTGGTGACGCGGGAGCAAGCGACGTACAGTTGCCCGTGTGAGAAGCAAATCGTCCTGAGGTCGACACCCGCTGCCCTCAGTGTCTGCCCCTGCGACTTATTGATGGTCATCGCGAAGCAAACACTCACGGGGAACTGTACGCGCTTGAACTGGAACGGGAAGTTATGAGGTATGAGGGGAATGCGTGGTATAAATACTGCCTCGCCCGTGCCACAACCCGTAAGAATTTCCGCCTCAATGGTGTGTCTGTGAAGCGAGATGACTTTAAGGCGGGTCCCGTTACAAAACTTCGGAGGAAGAAGCATAATTGGGCGGACCTTCTGCTTGATGGCATGCGCTGGAAGTCAACTTGCTGACAGGGAGTTCAGAAATCCCACGGGATAATGTGTGGCGTCATCTTGCTCGACAACAGTGTTTATCGAGGTGTAGACCACTTCATTCCCCTCAATTTCCGAGAGAATGCATTCGTTAATTGCTGCAGCCTGATCATTTTTGAGCGTCAAAATGACCCGCTCACACACCCAAGAATTCTGCTGGTGCGGTATACGACTGATGTACACACAGCGAATGAGTTCTTCTAAGCTGGATACCACTCTACCGAGAGACTCTGGAAGCATCACCTGTCCACCTCTCTCTTCTGGTAGAGTGCCTTCGCCAAGACTTAGAAGGACATCGGAGAATTCTTGAGCACGTGCATTGCCGCCGAGTCGAGCTCTCATATTAAAAGTCAAGCGCAGCGTACGAAATCGTGACCACAACGTAGATCGTTTCAACAAAGCATTCACCTCGTCAGCCCTCGATTCCCGCGTCACCACGGGAAGCTTTTGCCGGAAATCGCTACTGAACAGAACTGTGACACCACCCATCAAATGTTCGTTCCTGCGGATGTCCTGCAGGGTTCTGTCCACGGCCACAACTGCCTTCCTATTGGCCATCGCACACTTATCCCATACGATCAGAGAGCAATCCTTGAGCACGTGTCCCTTATCGCTGTTACGTGACACACCACAAACAGGCGTTTCGGCGCTCTCTAAATCGATGGGAATTTTAAACATGGCATGTGCTGTCTTGCCACTCGGAAGCAGTGTGGCAGCGATTCCCGACGACGCTACAGCAATAGCCTTGCCTCCTGACCTCTGCAGGTATGCCAGTGGTAACAAATGTTTTTCCTGTTCCACCAGGAGCATCCGAGAAAAACATTTTACCCTGGTTTTGCCCAACGCTTTCAAGGACGGTGTCATAAATTTGTTTTTGCTCTGAAGAGAACAAAGCGACATGGTCATTTCGTATGGTGGTCATTTCGCCCGGATCATAATTTGTCTCAGCGTTATACTCCCGATTTCCACGGTCTTGATGCGGTGATGATTGGGGAGCTGGTAACCCATATTCGATCAGTGGATTGCCGCCGATAGAAATGACCACATCTTGAAGTGAACTGAGACAGGTGTTCAGCACGCGTTCATCAGTTACTTCGACTTCGTCTCCAGTAGCATGCCTCAAAGCTCGTAGAAAATCTTCAGACAGATGATGGCGATACTTCTCCCACAAAGCTACCGGGTTCGCGACTCCGCAAAACACCAAGATGACGGCAAACAGATGACGCATGCGGCTGGAACTGTCACCGACGCTCGCCTCCGTGAGGGTGTCATCCCAATTTTGGTCACCGTCGAGAAGGTGACGTTTTACATCACATTTAAGTTTATAATTGGGTATACGACATGACAATATATTAATTCATCATTCTCCTGCCCTTATCCCAATTTATTTGGGGTCGGCGCAACATATCTTTTTCTTCCATACTTCTCTATTAGACGTCATCTCGGTAGTCACCCCCTTTCTAATCATATCATCATTCACACATTCCATCCATCGTTTTTTTGGTCTTCCCCTACGCTTATAGCCATCGACATTCATACTCAAAACCCAATAATACAATATATTAATTACCAAGCAATAATCACACAGATAAATACCGAACAAAAGTATTAACAGTCAATGTTTATTTTGTACTAACAACATGAAATTGATGAAGAAATGATCATCATCAATGAACATAACTTTTTTGTAATACTTAACACCGCATTTTTTTTTAAATTGTCTTCCTCAACTCTGCTCAAGATTTTGAGGGTTTTGTTGGACCTTGAATTTGTCAAAATGAACTATACGATACAACTTTTATGAAGAAAATGTACATTACCATCTATGAATTTTAAGAATAACTAACTACTAACCTCGCCAACATGATCAAATTTAAATTATTAATTTCCAAAAATTGTTAACATGTAACTTGATTTGATTTTTATGAAATCTCATAGATGGCGCTGCTTCTAAATTTTCTTTGTACTACTAACATTAATTAAACTATGTTTCTCTGCCCAAGTTACTTAAATGGCGTAGTTTTTATAGTGTAAAGCTAGATAATAGCATGGCTTACTCAAAAACAACATTTAAATATGCGTCGTTAGATTACACGCTGTCACAGAATGCGTAAGAAAAATAAAGATTCACAGCTCCTCCCCCGTAGGTGATAGCGTGATAATATGTACCCTATATGTTGACCCGACCTCTTAGTAATACTCATGCAAAATTTGATGTAAATCCATGCAGCACTTTTTGAGATTAGCCCGGACATACATACAGACAATCAGACAAACAGACAAAAATTCTAAAAATTATATTTTCGGCTTCGAAATCGATTGTAGATCACGCCCCAAGTATTCTTTTAAAAAAATATTCAATGTACAGTTTTGACTTTCCTACGATTTTATTATATGTATAGATGATTCTCCTTTTTTTGATTTTCGAGCATTCAATAAAGAATTCTTGCCAGAAAGTAATTAAATAAGTAGCTACATTTTATTGACGCAGCGCTTCCACCCCCGTTCCCCCCCTTCCACCGGAATGTAAATTGACCCTGATATCTTGTTTCCTGAAACAAACGATGCGCTACATTCAAGTAATAAAGCAGCTAACGGCGAGAGTGTGTAAATGTCGGGATGACGTCACGATACTCCCGTTAATACGACCACTGTGCACACTTTGTGTTAATTTACTGCCTAACGGCTCCACCAGAACCGGAACGTTTTAGTAAATGAATGTAAGTGATTATGAGCCAAATGAAAGTCGTGTGGCGTTGCTAATTGGAGTGATGGACGCTAAAGGTGTTTGGTGTTCATGTTTTGTATGGACATAGTTGTTTTTTTGTACAGGTTTATCCCTGTTCCCTTTGGGTTGTTTTTAGTTTATCCGGATACATAAAAAAAAACAATTATAATTTAGTCGTAATTTGTATAAAGTAGTGCTGGCTCAGTGGTAACAGCCCCGACTTACGAGTTGTAGGTCGTGGGTTCGGACCTAGACAGGCGCTTTACATTGTGTAAACAACATCATCACCACTGCTCTCAAAACTGTGAAGGAAAGCATCTTGAGGAAACCGGTAAGTATGTCCTAGAACCAAAAAATCGAAGACATGTGACATCTACCAAACCGCACTGGGCTCGGTTGGTAGATTACAGCCCACCCCTCTCAAAAAGAGGAGGCCTGTGACCCAGCAGTGGGAAATTTATAGGCTGATTATGCTATAATTTTGTCAGTAACAGCGGTAGCCAGCGATAGATAAATAGCGATATAGTTTTGCGTGGATGTGACGCATGTTTTCATATTTTTTTTTGTATTTATGTTCTTTTTTGCGTCATGTTTACCGCAAATAAACGTATTTTCTTTCTTTCTTTTTCTGTCAGTTGTTACGACCCGTAAAGGGTACCATCGTAATTAACTTATCAATCAATTCAGCATATTCAAAGTCTTCATAAGTCTATTTTCTTTGATGCACTGGACCTTCCGGCTTTCGTTACATTATAACCAAACCCCTCTAGATTGTCGATCTGCTAGGCATCACCATCATTATCATTTCAGTCAAAAGAAGCCTATTTCCGAATACCTAATCCATGAAAGATTACCACAGCGATTGCTTATATGCTATCAGCGGCTTTCAACAAACTTGATGTGCAATAAAGATATTATTAGGATTATACAAGATGTAAATGTGTTCGTGAACGGGCGCCGTCAGTTGGGGCTGGTCATCACTTAGCTGCCTCGTCTTATTTTTAATTATTTTATTTTGGATTGTTGTTTTGTTACTATTTGCTGTACTCTGGAAGCTTTTAACGCGTAAGGTTTTTTTTTACATCGTTCTCACATATAATTTTCAAAATAAATGATGTAACTAATATTTTTGTAAAATTATAATTTAAAAGAGTGTCCATGAAGTTTCTTGCCCGTTCTTCTCCATAGGTACCTACGCTTTGGAATGGGCAACTAGCTTCATATTTTCTGACTGACCGACTTCTTGACAATTCAAAAGTGCCTGTAAATGGTTTAATTGAAATAAATGCTTTGAGTTTGAGTAACAGAATAAACGCAAGTCCTGAAAGAAGTTTGTTCAAAATTGACTACTGAATCGATTTCAGTAACTTTTAATATACATTTTCAAAAATTATGTATTTTGCCATACTGACCGCCGATTGAGCCAAACAAAATTTAATCTTATTAAAAGGCGTTAAGACTCAATTTTAAATGCATAAAGTAATCCTAGGGCCAACACCATTTTTTAAATAAAAATTGCTGTAAAAAAATAAAATTTTGGCCATTGTAATATGCTTTTAACGCAATACTCTATTTGGGGTGTATGAGGTTTTGCGTTAATTACTTATGTTACATATTGTATAAGGTATATTCCAACTTTCTATCTTTTTACACACGTACTCACACACGCACACACACACCCTCAAACGCTCCTCACTTCCACTCTACATTATACAAACTAACGTTTCAGTGTTTTTTTTTTAAATTCATAATTCATTATTAGACTTCCTTAAAGACGTCAAAACCTGGAGCAAATGCCTTCCATTTATTTTATATGGGGCGTTGATAGCCGCGCCACTGTATTTTACTTTTGCGTCTTCGCTATCTTCTTTTCTAGCTATTTTCTTATACCTAAATTGTTTCTGATATTTTTTGTGAGATCTGGAACGCAGCTTTAACGTTACCCCTTCCCCTGTCTTCCCCTGTCGCCTTACCGTTTGCCCGCCTACCTGTCGACACACCCCACGTATCTGAGTAGTTGAATGGACACAGTGAAGTCATTGTTCTCACAATGACAATAGCTGTGTACACTTGGTGTACTGTTGACGTTTCGAGCACTTTCTCTTATGTACACTTGGTGTACAGTGGACGCTTGAGGGGTTAGATTGCCTTACTCACTTGCGCTTATCTTTTATCTCTCTCTTTCTATTTTACATTACTTTTTTTTGCTCAGTACTAAATAAATACTGATTAATTAATTTAAGCATTTATTTGAGATATAACACTTTTACTTATTGTCTTCACCGGGTTTTTGATCC
The DNA here is from genome assembly GCA_914767645.1 of Hydraecia micacea. Classification (NCBI taxonomy): domain Eukaryota; kingdom Metazoa; phylum Arthropoda; class Insecta; order Lepidoptera; family Noctuidae; genus Hydraecia; species Hydraecia micacea. The sequence goes on from OU611798.1 coordinate 8,764,253, forward strand.
ACTTTGAAATAGTTTCCACTCAAGGATTGTTTGCGTCTCATAAACGTATATTGTCAACCCTTAATTTTCTCTGCATTAAGTTTCACTTCACATAACATGGCGGTGAATTTATATAGAAACTTTGATGAAACGAGTTTTCCATTGAAACGTTGAAACGTCACGGGACATTGATTTCCCAAAGGTGTAACATATAAACGAGGTTTTAATATTCGACCCTTCTACATACATGCTGACGTCAGTTTTGCATAACACTATGAGCCTACGAGCCAATACCTGAGATATAAAAGTTTTTTTAAAAGATGTTCTGATTTATAAAAGAAATTATGCTGTCATCCTTAGAATCCCTAAGATTTCTATACTGCAATGCTTTAACACATATTTTATGGAGGTCGTAGTCCAAATGAAAAGTCCTATATTTATAGTATAATAATAATAATAATCATTTTATTATCAGGCAGCTAAGGCCCATAGATAAAATACACAACATAATCTTATACCTATAATAAACTAATACATATTAAAAACCTTAAAGCTATGACTATACACGTAACGTGGTCGATACTAGCCCGCGACTTCATACGCGTGAGGTTCGTCATTTGCTTAATATAAGATTTTTTCCCGACAATCGCGATAGTCAGTTATTGCAGATTTCGCGGTAGGGTATACCTTGCTTGCATGATCGCAAAATCTACATGAAGATTGTTACTGGTAATTGAAAGAAAGAAAATACGTCTATTTGCGACTAATTGTGACGCATAAAAATTTAAATAAAGTACCAAAGAAAAATAAAATAAACGAAACAGCCACAGCTATGGAAAAATTCTTAGGAAAACTCATAATATAATATGGAACTCAGTGGTATTTCGCTCCAAAAGAATGGGCGCTAATAACTGCGACACAGTTACTAAATTAACGTAGTATTAACATACAAAAAAAATGTAATATGGTTTTGTTTAATTAAATATTTGTATTTGTATAAGAACTACTCTGTTGCAATTTAAGATCTCACGTTTAGTATCGCCTTGGAACCCTTACACACCAGTTGGCTATTATTTAGCAAAGAAACGTTTTCGTGAAAACTACTCATCAATTGTTTTGGAAATATTCCACGTTGTTTAGACATCTGTTCGTATAACGCGATACTTTCAGTTATCGCAAGAATTTGTAAGTTCAAGGAAAAAGTGTACTTAGTCGTAACTTAAGTTACGAAATTTTAGTTGTTTGGCAACTTTGAAAAATCTTGCAGGTGAATGTTTAAAAAGTTTACGTTTTTCGGCGCACGTTTTCATCATAGAAAATACCTACTTGCTTAATCACAACAGACTGCTGTATCGTTTAGACGTACGTGACCAATAATATGAGCTCAACTGTCACTAATGCCACACAAATTACCTACCTTTTCTATTGTTACCGAACTTAATAAGGTTACTTGGTAGCCAGAAGCCCGAAATTCTGACAACCAGTCTTACTCTGGTTAGACTAGTTTCAAACTTCAGGGTACCGTGTTACCGAAGTACTGGATTGGAAAGCTCAGATAGGCATATAAAATACTAGTATTCAGATACAGACACATTCATCGGCTTACACTGAAAGCTGACCTCGACATAGTCTTTGGTCAAAGACTAGGCAAACTTAGACGCAAAATTAAAAAATACTTGCTTTAATGCGATGATGTAATAGTAAGAAATTATTTTTTTCGGTGTATTATACTGTACTACCTCTGCCTATACTTACAGGGAATACATGCGTGATATTATGTAACTATCTCTTTGAACTATATTGGATAAAAGGTGTTTCCAAACAGCTCAGATGAATTCGTTTTATAAAACTCCTATTAATATTCATTCGGTTGATTGCAGACCTAGATAACCAAGTTTTATTGATTATGCTTGGCTAGGCATATCAAAGAAATCTTGGTAACCTTCTGGCTGATTGAAAACCAGCCGGCTTTCAATCAGCAAAGAAAAACACGAATTAGGCAATGAATCGGAATAATACCGATTTTTCCAAGAGAAAAGACGCGGGTATTAGTTACTACTCAGATAGGTATTATATTGGATATTCATATAAATTCTTCGTTCTGTTCTTTTTTTTTGCTCAAAGATCTTTTTTTTTTTTGGGGCCCACTGTATTGTTAACGTCTATTAATCATATTATACTTAAAAAAACGTAACCGATTTATCATTTGAAATGGTCGATTTTTTCAATGAAGTCTTACCGGAATCACGTAATAAAAAGAAAATGTTTTGATAATACACTCAATTGATTCAATTCCAGATTTATGGTGGTCAATGTCATAAAAGCATGTATTGGAGCATTTTTTATATTTTTTTTTAAATATAATTTAAAAGAGTGTCCATGGAGTTTCTTGCCCGTTCTTCTCCATAGGTACCTACGCTTTGGAATGGGCAACTAGCTTCATTTTATTTTTGACTGACCGACTTCTTGACAATTCAAAAGTGCCTGTAAATGGTTTAATTGAAATAAATGCTTTGAGTTTGAATTTGAGTTTAAGTTTAAAGATTAAAAAAAAAACAAAATATATTCTTAATTACGGTTCGAGGTGGTAACTGAATCGATTTGATGATTTGAATAACAGATTGATCAAGTACCGCTGCACATTAAAAGGCTCCTGCCCAACTTCAGTAGCTAGTACAGACACCAAATTACGAGCCTGCGAGTTAAATTCGGCCAAAAATGTGTTCAGCACTTGGATATTGAATGATGGATTTATGAGTCTCCGGTGTGGCTTTCATGTTGATACTGAAAGTAAGGCATACAAGAGGTTGATTTTGTAGCTAAGGAATTCGCATTTTCTGTTGCATTTGATTTCTGTTTTTTATTTTTATTTTATACCTACTTTATTATTTTTCTAATATTGACATTTACAATTAATTTTTGTTTGCTAATTCACATAACATTTTGATTTGAAATGAATAATTAAAAATCATTAATGTACCTAATATTTGCACGCCATACTATGTAGCAACCATGTCTGATGCTTTATTTATTTTTTATGTTAGCTTGGATGCATTTATATTCTTTTATGTGTTTACGTCTTATCTGTTTGAGCAAATAAATATATACCGTAACGTATCTTGTATGCTCTAAAGAAATATCAAATTTCATCAGCAAGTTTCTTTAACAATATTTTCGGGAGATAAAGTTTTAGACGTTCCTTGATAGTTTTGGAAGTATCTCAAAAGTTAAAGCTTTCATAAAAAAATAATTATTATAATACTTTAAATACGTAAACTAAAGGCTTATTTAGTTTACGTATTTAAAGTATTATAATAATTAATTTTCGCCTTCATACATAAATACTCATTTTCATTCGCGTCTATGTACCTATACTGATAATAAAGCTGAAGAGTTAGTTTGTTTGTTTGAATGCGCTAATCTCTGGAACAACCAGTCGGATTCGAAAAATTATTTTTGCATTTGAAAGCCTAACTCTTGAGGAAGGCTTTATGCTATTTAACATCACACTAGGACCCTTAGGAGCCAAGCAAAAAGAAAAATGTTCGAAAGAACGCTAAGCGAAAACGAAGTAGGTAAATAAAAGCACGAGCATGCGATGCGATACGACGGGATGTCGGGGGAACAAGAAATTTCACGCGGACGAAATCGCGGGCTAGTGACTAGATATGAAAGCGAAAACGAATAATAATTAATAGTTAACTCTTCTACTCTTTATCAAACAGATAAAGATACGTAGCGATCTGTCATTCCCACAACATACTCTCAGGTAAAGGTTGTTCCACTACTGACCAAAGAGTCTTCAAATACCTACATAACAGAGAAAGAAAAATGTCATAAGCCAACATCAGTTGTGAAAGAAATACAAAATATAGGTATCTAATTGAAACACTTAAATAAATCCGTACAGCCATAAAATTGCCTTACATTTCTTCCTATATTAACAGTATTAGCTTCCAATTGAATGTAGAGCTCCACGTTACCCACGAATGGACCCCAAAGCACTTATATTGTGGGGGCCCTTGATTTCTATACCCCAGCCGCCCCAGTGGCCTCATATAATGCTTTTATGACCTTGTAAATTTGCTCTTTTCATTCAATACTGGGATCTTTCCGGCTTTTTCTAGTATTGTCCAGAATCATTGGTTAATTCTCCGTCATAAATTGGAGTAGATAACCCTACCTCTTATGTGTTCAATTTATGCGTGATGTTTTTATGGTTTTGCTTCCAGGTTATTTAATTCAAGTGACTGAATAAGGTTGGCGATAACCACCAGTGCTTGGTTGCAGTTTATGCCACATAATATGGAAAATCTGTTTTTTTGTGTAGGCTATACCTACTGTCCCACTGCTGGGCAAAGTCCAATGCAAAGTCAAAGTCCTTCCAGGAACTCTTTTCCCGCACCACCTTGAGTCAACCCTCGCGCGGTTCGCTTCCAGGTAATCACTCCACCGCTTTCTGGGCCAACCTCGGCGGCACCGTCCATCTGTAGGCACTCATAATGTGAAGACTTTTGCTCAGCGGTCGTCCTGCATACGGCTGATGTAACCTACCCATTTCCATTTGAATTTAATTACTATGGAATTTTTACGATTCACATTAGCATACTTATTCTTACCTTATAGATTTACTTATCACCGGCAACGTGTTTTGTTTATAGTATGATGACTATGAAAGTTATAATGTTTTTAAAGTAAGAGATTACGGAGAGGATGTCGGTATTTTAAAATATCAGGATTTTCATTAGTGTTTACTTTGTCCTGTCTAGATATAACATTCGTAGTACCTTCATCTCAGTTGACCGGACGGTTGAGCAGACCAGAAAAAATGCCATTAAAACAGCTTTGCATTTCCTCAACACAAAAGCTTTACATAACCAAAAATATAAATATAATCTTCAAAATACAAAAAAATAAAAATGAGGTCTGTGCATGAAGATAATATGCATATTAATCCTCCTTTGCCAAGGTTGAGACCATCGGCCTCCCCGCGTACTTAGTATCCCTGATGCGAATTTTATCCATTTTTAGTAGGTCCCGTTTCCATCAATCATATAGTGTGATTTTCGTCTTTGCCAGCAGATAAATATGAACTGGAAGAGGCATAAAGGCGGCTCACGGCTAATCTATGCAGGCCAAGATATGCACTTAGATTCGTTTCGTATGAAAATGTAGGCGTCATCGTCAACACAAACGACACGTACTAAAAAAAATCTGGCAAACATTGAAACGTGGCGATTACCCTCTCTCACACACACGCACATCCTAATCCCAATAATGAAAGTTACTGGTGATTCAGACATCAGATTTTGTTAGAAAAGAACAAAACATTTATTTATTTATTTATTGAGGATCTCCAACAAAGGATACACAATACCTACATTAGAAATTTGCAATAATACAAAAGGTTCTTTTACGTGTGCTCCTTCAATTACAGGAGACCATAGCATGCACATATAACTAGGTGGAAACACGATCAAAATAGAGAAAGTAAATTATGAATGATGAATACAAATTATAAAATTAGAAGGAACAAAATAAAATTAACATGTAAACATTGATGATTAACCATCAGCTTCTGAAACCCTGTGTAATTAGATCAATTGGCAAAACCAAGTTGTTATTTCTATATATTACGATTAACTACTACAATATATACCTTCTAGATCCTAAACTTCATCAGCTTTGAAACCAGGTTTTAGTACAACTCCTTTAAAATCTTGCTTGAATGCCACACCAAAAGCATTGTCCACTCACATTTCAGAAACTAGTACCGAAACCAGAATTCCGAAGTTCGTGATGCATTGTGTTGTGGCTCATGCTTTTACTCTGTACGGCATCAAAGAATGTAGCTGTATTGTTTCGGCGCCTGTGGCTCCACCTGTGTTTTATTCGGCTGCGTAAAGTAATAACTTGTGTTGTGTGCAAATTCTGGTCTGAGGTGTGTCGAGTTTAAAATAGGATTTTAGAAACGGCAACAGAAAGCCTAATTAGCTAGAGATGGACTGCTTTCTTTGTTTAAAATATTTGTTTATAAAACATATAGGAAAAGATTTATTTACTCCAAAGTTATTAAGAACCTAAAACAGAATCTGCTATAGGTACGCATTTGCTAAAAATTATGCTACATGCTTAAAAGGCAAAAATAATTATAACGAAAATGAAGTTAGCTACTGGGACTTTTTTAATTTGTGCAATACTGGATACGAACTCTACAGAATAAATTGAAAAACGCGCTATCTAGTTGCCCATAGATCCTGGTTCGTCCCGATCCATCAATCACTTGCAGATAACGTAGAACATGCTGCGATCTTGGTTAGCTTCATTTACGTCGCCGCCTAACAACTAGAAGTTATTTGTGAGGAGAAAAAAGGTACTAATTATGCAATCGATAATATTCACTTTGTTGATGATAATAAGATTCAATATGAAAATGCAACAGTCGACAGCTGTAGTGATAATCTCAGAGCGCGCTATACATTTGCTGAGAAAGTAATATAGCATCATCATTCGTCATTCTCCTACCCTTATCGCAATTTATTTGGAGTCAACACAACGTGTCTTTTTCTTCCATACTTTTCTATTAGTCGTCATCTTGGTAGTCATCCCCTTTCTAACCAAATTATCATTCACACAGTCCATCCATCGTTTCATCGCTTTAGTTGTTGAGCAAGTAATATAATAATAATGTATTTACATACCTATGTTCACTTCAAGACACAAAAATGTTCATGTTTGCCCTGGAAGGTCTCCATACCTACTCATATTGCAGTTCTTGTTATGAAGAATCATACAAAGTGTCGAGCGATTTTGTACCACATGCGTTACAACTGACTGTCATCTTGCTTTACCCCGCACATCGACGAATTATGATAGGCATTAGGCATCTATACATAATTATAAATTGAAGTCACTTTTCGTGTCGGTCTGTGTGATAGCTTTGTTCTTCTAAACGCATCGGATTTTGATACGGTTTTCACTATCATTTAGAGAATTTAGTCTGGAAGGTCTAAGTGCATATAATACATTAATATTAAACTTACATAATATAATATAGATATCTCGATATATTGTCAAGTCGTAAAAACCGTGCGAAGCAGCGGGGTAATTGCGTAACACACTATCGGTATCAATGACTTTCATTTTGACAGTTCAATAACATTCATTGCGTTCTTTACGCTGTCGAGCAGACAGAGAATTTTTCGAACATAATATTATGAAGCAAGGGAGTAGCAATGACCTTTCGCGTCCGACCCTGGTTCAAGCCATGGTCCGGAGCGAGAGGGAGTGGGAGGCAGTCACCTCCTTCTGCGAAGCAGTCATGCTAGCGAAGGAGGTGGCGGGATGGTTGAGGGAGAGAGCCTCACGTCCCAGCCGCCGCGGGAGACGCTCCGGGCGTCGGGAGCCATGTGACGACTCCTGGCTACCGTAGGCGCGGGCCTACGAACGGAGAGTAATGGGTAGCTCATCACCGTCCGATCAGGACCAGGTCCGTGCCGGGCGGCGCGTATGTGCTACACGCGCGCCCAAACAGATGTAAGCACAAGGGAAGGGGCCCGTCAGGTCCGAAGCCTGCCGGGTTAGCGGGATTGTCCGAAAGGGTTGCCGCTGCCCCGGAACATAAAGGGCTAAGGAAGGAACACGGGTGGGTTTTAGTCAGTAAGAGTCTGACACTCCCATCCGCTCCACCCGGAGCGGGAGGAGTCATTTGATGATATCCCAACCTCAAAAAAGAAAGGAAGAAGCAATAACCTTCAAAATGACTCAGATTGATAGTGTGTTACGCAATTAGGGTACATGGCGGGTCGCTAGCCTGTAGTTAATATCGAGTAACTAATGTTTGTCTTCAAAATACAGACAGTTAAACGCAACCGATCACTGATTTCTGCTTGCCGTTTAAACCTTTTTGTACAAGAGCCTACATAAATCACAGAGACTAGCGGCTGCTATTAATTTAAGTTATTGTAAGCCATCGCCTTAATAATACAATTAGAAACGCGCCTAGATTGTGGCGCGAAATGAGGAAGGGGAATCTGCCAGGCGTTTTGCAAGATTGATCTTCCTGGCCTTTATTAAATCCTCTTTTTCAGATACTCCTTTCATTATCACGTTATTATTTTAATGAAAAGATACTGAATTAATATAATTTAGTATTAGTTTATTTTGAAAGTTTAGTTGTTCAATCCTTCTCTATATGAGAAGAGGCCTTAGCCCGAAACCCGGGACATTACAGGCAAACAAAAAGTTGTTCTTCTTTATTTTTATTTTTAGGTATCGTCTAATTCGTTGTCTGTTGAGACAATAAGACCCATAATTTATTTATTTAGGGACAACAAACAGTTCATCATTAGTATGTTAGTTAGATTTCACGTTAAGACAAGTTTTGCCTATTGCATTGAATGTTCTTTGTTTTCTGTTATAAATTATTTTTTATACAATAGATAATAGAATTGTTAATTTCTTAATTCCAGACTTATTTGATGTCCAGCAACTGGTTTCAGAAATATATCGCATCGAGTCTCTAACTTTTCGATATCACTTTTGATACGATACCGCCTCAAAATGTACGCCAGAGTTGTCTTGACCGCTATCATTCCGTATAATTTACCTGTAATGGAAGATATTGTATTGTTATGTAAAGGGAAAACATATTCAAATTTTTACTACGAGAAACAATAGGGATGACGACGGGGTAAAGTAAACGAAATTCTATTTAGTCCGTCAGTTAGATTATCAAAAAATAATGGACACATATTTTTTCTTGTGTCAATCAACCAAAAAATTACAAAGATAAAGCGTGTCAAAGTTTGGTCGTGACGTCACGTGTAGGTAAAAATTTTACCAACATGTGACGTCATGTAACATTTCAAATCAATATATCTCATTAATGTTTTGATTATGTGAAAAAAGAAAAAATACGTGCCCAATACTTTTTAATAAACTACCTCATAGACGAAGAAAAAAAGTTAGTCGTCATCCCTATTACTCTCTCTTTGAACCAATTAAATGGTTAATTTATTGCGATAACATTGACGGCTCAATCAATTATATTGCACAATATCACGAATTGCGCAATGCTTTTGACCGTTTAGGATTAATATTTAAAATTGTGCAATGATTGAACAAAAGTTTGAGCGAGTTTAATTTTTATTGCACCATATTTTTCCATTGCACCGTGTAGTATCAGTAGGTATCACGCAATATATTTTAGTTTATTTTTTAGCTGTGACAAGGACTAAGTAAGTAGGTATATTTTTCCTTTTTCTTATACCACTCTTTCGACCACAGACGTTTTTTGTTACGTTTTGCCGCAAGTAGCAACACGATAACTGCAGCCAAAATCTTGGTCTGACATGCTCACGGAAGATTACGCAAGTCTTGCTCACGCGAATACATTGATGCTTATGAGCCGTCAATGTTGTTGCGTCAATAAGATTGATCGTTTGAGTGCAAGGAGAGATTGAATATTATCGCACAATAAAAATATTGCACAATTTTATTGTAGTTGTAAGGCCCGCGTAAGGAAAAGTAGAATCTAAAAAGATACGTTATAGTAAATGTTATAAAATAAATTAAACGATGCCTTACCAATACAGTTTCGCCTGCCCAGGCCGAAGCTAGCAAACGTGCTAGGTTTCACAGGCAAGGTGGCAGGGTCCAGCCATCGCTCCGGTTTGAACAGTTCTGCATCAGCTCCCCACGATGGATGGCGGTTGAGCCCATACACCGATATGAGGTAAGTACAATTAGCTGGCAATATGTGGTTTTCTGAAATGTACATTCAGTCAAAAAAGTATCAGGGATGGATAATTTGTTTATGGTTTCAAATTCAATTTTTTTATTTTTTTTGTTAGATTGGTACAACTGTTTTCCATTTTGGCGCGGAGTTGTGAGTTTGTTTCGATTTTCTTCTCTTAGTAGTCAGATAAGAAGCATCGTAATCTAGTTTTAAAATTTAATTCCATTTTGACGTATAAAAAAAGTATTATTTAACCAATTTATATAAATAAATATCATTTAACAAGAGTGAGTCTTCATATACTTTAGGTAAGAAGTTATTCTATTCATTTTATCACGTAAACAATTAAGTTAGATTAAAATTGCTTATTAGTCTTATAGGCTAGATTGTAATTAATTATTAAGAACCTGGTTGTTTTTAATAAATGATAAATTGCTTGTTATTGGGAATACTTACCTTAGCTTGATCTAACCACACGCCTATTACCTTCAAACAAGTTTCAATGTTTCATTTCTATTTACTAATAATAAAAATACATACTCAAGTAAACATCCGAAGAGGAACTCCTTGCAACCCTTGGAATTACAGGATACAATCTCAAACTCTCATTAATCACCGCTTCGAGGTACACAAGCTTTGGTAGATCGTGTCTGTTAAACTCCCTGTCTACATTTCCGAGTACTTCTTTTAACCTGTTTGTACAATTTTAAAATAACTTTCGGGTATTATAATTAAATATAATATAAATATAATAATTAATAATAATCATCGTCAATCTCACGGAACATGAAATCGTAACAAAATGCATGTCGCTGAAAGTGCGTGCACAACTTCTATCACCCAAAAATATTATCTGTCTAAACTAAGAGTTAAAAATATGTATATATATATAATTAAAATATAACAAAAAGTTCTCAAACGCCCCGTTTGTAGTATGTTTTACTTAAAAGTACTAAACGTATTGTATGCTTCCGCCACGCTTGGAATAATCCATTTTTTCTCCACTCACACCACATTTTCTCATTTTTTTTTTATTTTTTTCAATAAGGAGGTAAGGGAAAACTATTATTGTTATGATTTGAAATAACTTGTTTAAACTAAAGCCAAAATTCAGAAAGAGACAGAATTGCGTGGAAAAGGGAGAGGGAGGCCTTTGCCCTGCAGTAGGACAATGCGGCTAGTTAGACAGATAGATAGAAACTAAAGCCACCACCGCACCCATACTAAACCATACTACAAATGAGGTGTTTGGTAACTTCAGGAACGAAGGCGGCTTAGGTCCATCGCTGGATTTCAAGCCCTCTATTTCGTTGCATACTTACTCTCTATAAACTCGTTCTTGTACATCTTGATGTGATCCAAGCAATATTAAGGTGAATGTCGTTGCTGTAGCTGTAGTATCGTAAGCACCTACTATCATGGTGTCTAAGTGCTCCCTGATCTCACCATCAGTGAAGGCACCTTGTTTGTCAGCCAAATCCAACATTCTATCCAATAATGGTTGCATTTGTTCTGAAATTCAGTCATAAACAGCGTGGGTTTTTTTTGGGAACAAAACGTGGCAATACATCATACAATCCTAATTTTATTTAAAAAAAAATACCCGATGCAGGCTCCGGGGTATTATATGAAGTGCTGATTAATTTTAAGTCCGATTTTCTATTGGTTATAACCTGAAATCAAATATAAAACATGAAAATCCAACAAAAAAAAAACTAGTATAAATACAATAATTACTACATCGATAAGAAAGTAATACGTGAGATTTACCGCTTCAGTTATATCATTCAAGACTTTTACGAGGCCGTCTTGCTTTTTTTTGTATGAACTGAAATTGAATATATAAGGAATATGCAACCAGACTCTCTGTATTCTCTCTATGAAGATAACAAATAAATCTTCCGTAGCTTCAGTATACTTTTTAACAGTTACACTGTTCTTATCAGTGAGCCCAAGTGTCGTCCCTGTAAAGTTAATAAACAATCTTTAAAACAAAAGTTACCCTACCGGAACTAACTAAAAGCTAGCCTAACTAAACTAACTAATTTTGAAAATTAAGAAAGTTCTGCACTCGTAGCATGACCGCTACTTGACTATCATTACTCTACAAAGAACAGACATTAAGTTTTGGTTTTCTATACAAAGTGACATTCAATTTGTTTTTCTTTGTTTTTGTCGTGGCGCTCATTTTGTCGAACGTTCCTTTTGTTTCTGCAGTGTTCATGCAATGCTGGATTAAAACAAATCATAGCGAAAATCATATTCCTAACATTAAGACGACAAATTAACTACTGATCAATTTATCCAGTTTGCAACTAAAAAGTATCGCATAGGTATAATATTTCATTTCTAATTGAAGGTACTTACGGCACGCACTTCCCATGAAACTATTGACCATGTATGGCTGCACATCAAACGGTCCTTTTCCTACTTCAGAATCTAGTAGAGAGACCAGACTCTTCGCTTGAGTGATGAATACTTCCACAAATGTGTTCACCAGTCGTTGATTGAATGCTGAATTTAGGAGCTTGCGGTGCGGTTTCCATACTGAAACTAAAGTAAAATTAACGTATAAAAAACCAGCCAAGTGCGTGTCGGTCCACGCACAATGAAAGGTTGCGTAGTTAGGATTAATAATTAACAAAAACAAACTTAATATCGTAGTTTAAAAAATACACACATCAAAAGTGTCTAGGGATCAAGCATTTTTATGCGGATTTCTTGAGATTGAGATGTGGCTTTGTAATAAATTTATGATTTTATAAATTTATATGGATCCTTTTTGGTGCATTTCATAATTTGAATCAGGAACTGTGAATCAAATTCGAGTAAAAGATGAAAATCAGCTGTCAATATTTTCCCTATAAAAACATACAACGCATTGAAGACATTATTAGTGCTACTGTTTCCCTACTACTGATTAAAACCAACGTTATTATGGAGCGGCGATGTCATTTAAGCAGGGAAGAAATGCTCAGAGCCGTGGGAATGATAGAAGCTGGTTCCCGGCAACGTACTGTGGCTTTAGCTCTGAATACAAGTCAGAGTGTTATCAGTCGACTTTGGACACGTTACCGAAGCACTGGTACCGTGGCTGAGCGCCATGGAGGACGGTATCGCTGCACCACACGGAGACAAGACCGATACATTCAAATCTTAACTCGAAGAGCTCCAACAATAACCGCCATGATGTTAGCCGTGAGGCTTCATCACTCTTCAGGGAACTTAATTAGCGACCAAACAGTCAGAAACCGCTTGCATGAAGTGAACCTTCATTCCCGAAGACCGCTACGGGTACCACCTATAGCAATGCACAATCGTAGGATTCGATATCAATGGGCTCTTGAACACAGAAATTGGGCAGAAGAACAATGGCGTTTCGTGTGCTTTTCTGATGAGTCTCGTTTTGGTATGAGACCGGATACAAGACGTATACGACACTGGAGAACCCCTGGACGCCAACAGCGATTAAAATCCTGCCAGGAAGTCCATCCTTATAGTGGTGGAACCATCATGGTATGGGCGGGTATTTGGATCGGCGGAAGAACTGAGTTGATTTGGATCAGAGGCAACCTCAACGCTCAAATTTATGCTGAGACGATTGTATCAGACGTCATCGTTCCTCTACAAGTGCAAATCGGTCCCTTATTTCAGTTAATGCATGATAATGCACGACCGCACACCGCAAGAGTTGTAAGACAGACTCTCGCCGCAGCTAACATCAATGTCCTGCCCTGGCCTGCTCAGTCGCCAGACTTGAACCCGATTGAGCATGCATGGGATATGCTACAGAGAAGAGCTCTGCCGAATATGGAGGGTATCCAGTCGCAAGAAGACCTTTTTTTGTTGTTGCAACGAACATGGGCTGCCATTCCACAGCGTGATTTGGATGAACTCATTTTGAGTATGCCAAACCGATGTTCTTGTGTTGTTAGTGTTCGCGGTAGAAACACGGATTATTAATTGTTTAAGTTACCCAATAAAATTTTAAAGAAAACTGTTATTTCAGTCTTTTTTTCGAACTTTTGTGTTAGTGGTTCAAATGTCAAAAATCCCTTTATTAGGAAAATGGCAAATTTCTTTATTAATGCAAAGGTGACTTGGTTTATCGTTACTGTGACAAACGAAAACACTTTATTTGATGAATCCTTAAAGAAAATTTTAATTAATATCAATCAGGAGAAAAGTTATTGCAAAAATATATGTTGATCCCTAGACACTTTTGATGTGTGTACTTTGCCATACATTCCAACTGCAAGTATAAGTTTGTACGCACAATATTGAAAGATTTAGTAGCCCGCGAAATTAAAATTTTCTTATGGTTTTGCAATTTGCAGGTCAGTCATGTTGATTAAAATATATTTCGCGAGCGTAACAAGTATGTATTTACAGAATTATAATCATTAAACACATCAAAACCCCCCTTTTAGTTACTACTTTAAGGTACTAGATGCTCCACAGGGATCGGTCCTGGGCCACAGGGATCGTTCCTGGGGCCACATCTTTGGGACATCGGGTACGACTGGCTGCTGCGCGCCGCTAGGGGGGAGGTCGGCAAAATTAGGAGGTGAAAATAAGATACAGGTTATATAAAAAATCTTATTCCTTTAATTTATAAACTTGACAATTGGGCCGAATGTTTTCTGAATAAATTTTAAAGTCGTAATCATTATTTTTGAAAAATACCTTTTTAAAGGGGTGTAGGGGGTTTTATAAATGTGAAAGTTGGTATGTTTCAATGTTTGTTGTACGGCTGAACAGGTTCGGATGAAATTTGGCACATAGAAAGAATACAACCTCAATTAACGCGATATGTATTATCACGGTAGGACGTTCCCGTAGGATAATTTCCGCCCTCCACGCGAGCGAAGCCGCGGGTAAAAGCTAGTTAATTAAATAAAAGTACTTACATCATTAGAAGTTCAATATGTTTTTAAGGAATCAATTAAATATTTCACTAGAAAAATTAACAACTTATGCTAATAGTAAGCTACGCTTTTATAATTGTGTTAATAAAGTCAGCTGAAAAGTTAATCGATATAAACAGGTAGTTGAACCTTCTAAGGCCTATAAGTAAGACCTATATTCTGGTGAAGACATTCAAACTAAATCAAAGTTTATTAATTAATTTGTACAAGATCAGTTTGGAAGGTGTCTCCAAACTAGGCGTTTGCCTGCGCTTAGGGTTGATTTGCGCACTATTGCGCATGATAACTAGCTTCTAGCCATTTGATTGTAGGAAAGCGCCTAAGTAACCTTTTACACTCGAGAACTCTCAGGTTACATCACACACAAACATCAGCAAGGTACGTGGGTAAGGTGAGCGAAACTAGTGGCTACTTACCATCTGCTGTTGTAAGTCCCCTGTCATACATCTCTTTTACAAATTTGTATATGTATGGTTTCTCCAAACAATTATTTGCTACCGTAAGACTTTCATCGGGGTCTGTTATCACTGGAATAAGAAAATTAGTGTCAATATTAGCCAACCCCCAATATATTTCGATAATAAATTATCCTTATCGCAGTATACTTGTAATTATTCTTCTTCCATAAGTCTCTATCAACCAACATCTGTGTATATTCTGGGGAATCAATATAATTATCATCAAAATATTCATGATGACATTGTTTCTTTTGTGTTCACATTTATTATTAACTAGCTGCTGCCCGCGACGTCGTCTGCGTGAAGGCTCTACAGCACCAAAAATACCTAAGATGCCAGTGTCGCTAACGCATTATAAGTAACCAACTTTTAAAATAGCATTAAAATATAAGTTTTTTTTGCAAGTGAAGCAAGTGAAGAGAGTTATATGGGAATCCTGCTGAGTTCAGTCATAAGATGTGACTGAAGGAAATAGAGAAAATAATGCAGGAATACATTCCAGGACACAAAAGAGTAAAAATACGTACAAAGGTATCATACCTTACAACACTTTCCTATAAACTACGTTGGTAGTTATGCTGCCAGGAGCCAAAATGTAAAGAGAGTCAGGACTGGTGACGCGGGAGCAAGCGACGTACAGTTGCCCGTGTGAGAAGCAAATCGTCCTGAGGTCGACACCCGCTGCCCTCAGTGTCTGCCCCTGCGACTTATTGATGGTCATCGCGAAGCAAACACTCACGGGGAACTGTACGCGCTTGAACTGGAACGGGAAGTTATGAGGTATGAGGGGAATGCGTGGTATAAATACTGCCTCGCCGATGCCACAACCCGTAAGAATTTCCGCCTCAATGGTGTGTCTGTGAAGCGAGATGACTTTAAGGCGGGTCCCGTTACAAAACTTCGGAGGAGATAGGTTCCGAAGAAGCATAATTGGGCGGACCTTCTGCTTGATGGCATGCGCTGGAAGTCAACTTGCTGACAGGGAGTTCAGAAATCCCACGGGATAATGTGTGGCGTCATCTTGCTCGACAACAGTGTTTATCGAGGTGTAGACCACTTCATTCCCCTCAATTTCCGAGAGAATGCATTCGTTAATTGCTGCAGCCTGATCATTTTTGGGCGTCAAACTGACCCGCTCACACACCCAAGAATTCTGCTGGTGCGGTATACGACTGATGTACACACAGCGAATGAGTTCTTCTAAGCTGGATACCACTCTACCGAGAGACTCTGGAAGCATCACCTGTCCACCTCTCTCTTCTAGTAGAGTGCCTTCGCCAAGACTTAGAAGGACATCGGAGAATTCTTGAGCACGTGCGTTGCCGCCGAGTCGAGCTCTCATATTAAAGGTCAAGCGTAGCGTACGAACCCGTGACCACAACGTAGATCGTTTCAACAAAGCATTCACCTCGTCAGCCCTACTCGATTCCCGCGTCACCACGGGAAGCTTTTGCCGGAAATCGCCACTGAACAGAACTGTGACACCACCCATCAAATGTTCGTTCCTGCGGATGTCCTGCAGGGTTCTGTCCACGGCCTCAACTGCCTTCCTATTGGACATCGTACACTTATCCCATACGATCAGAGAGCAATCCTTGAGCACGTGTCCCTTATCGCTGTTACGTGACACACCACAAACAGGCGTTTCGGCGCTCTCTAAATCGATGGGAATTTTAAACATGGCATGTGCTGTCTTGCCACTCGGAAGCAGTGTGGCAGCGATTCCCGACGACGCTACTAATAGCAATTTTGCCTTGCCTCCTGACCTCTGCAGGTATGCCAGTGGTAACAAATGTTTTTCCTGTTCCACCAGGAGCATCCGAGAAAAACATTTTACCCTGGTTTTGCCCAACGCTTTCAAGGACGGTGTCATAAATTTGTTTTTGCTCTGAAGAGAACAAAGCGACATGGTCATTTCGTATGGTGGTCATTTCGCCCGGATCATAATTTGTCTCAGCCTTATACTCTCGATTTCCACGGTCTTGATGCGGTGATGATTGGGGAGCTGGTAACCCATATTCGATCAGTGGATTGCCGCCGATAGAAATGACCACATCTTGAAGTGAACTGAGACAGGTGTTCAGCACGCGTTCATCAGTTACTTCGACTTCGTCTCCAGTAGCATGCCTCAAAGCTCGTAGAAAATCTTCAGACAGATGATGGCGATACTTCTCCCACAAAGCTACCGGGTTCGCGACTCCGCAAAACACCAAGATGACGGCAAACAGATGACGCATGCGGCTGGGACTGTCACTGACGCTCGCCTCCGTGAGGGTGTCATCCCAATTTTGGTCACCGTCGAGAAGGTGACGTTTTACATCACATTTAAGTTTATAATTAGGTATACGACATGACAATATATTAATTACCAAGCAATAATCACACAGATAAATACCGAACAAAAGTATTAACAGTCAATGTTTATTTTGTACTAACAACATGAAATTGATGAAGAAATGATCATCATCAATGAACATAACTTTTTTGTAATACTTAACACCGCATTTTTTTTAAAATTGTCTTCCTCAACTCTGCTCAAGATTTTGAGGGTTTTGTTGGACCTTGAATTTGTCAAAATGAACTATACGATACAACTTTTATGAAGAAAATGTACATTACCATCTATGAATTTTAAGAATAACTAACTACTAACCTCGCCAACATGATCAAATTTAAATTATTAATTTCCAAAAATTGTTAACATGCAACTTGATTTGATTTTTATGAAATCTCATAGATGGCGCTGCTTCTAAATTTTCTTTGTACTACTAACATTCATTAAACTATGTTTCTCTGCCCAAGTTACTTAAATGGCGTAGTTTTTATAGTGTAAAGCTAGATAATAGCATGGCTTACTCAAAAACAACATTTAAATATGCGTCGTTAGATTACACGCTGTCACAGAATGCGTAAGAAAAATAAAGATTCACAGCTCCTCCCCCGTAGGTGATAGCGTGATAATATGTAGCCTATATGTTGACCCGACCTCTTAGTAATACTCATGCAAAATTTGATGTAAATCAATGCAGCACTTTTTGAGATTAGCCCGGACATACATACAGACAATCAGACAAACAGACAAAAATTCTAAAAATTATATTTTCGGCTTCGAAATCGATTGTAGATCACGCCCCAAGTATTCTTTAAAAAAAATATTCAATGTACAGTTTTGACTTTCCTACGATTTTATTATATGTATAGATTTTATTTGCATTGTGCATGCCGTAACTTTTTAAATGCTTCCAACAATTGCCGATAAAAATACACAGCCGAAAAATAGATAAATGTCAAAAAAAAGATGACGTGGAGGCTTAAACACAGAATCTCGTGGGTTTCCTTTTGAGTACACAGAAATCATAAAATCGAAAAAGGAGGAAAACTTACCATAGACGGAATGGGGGCCGAGACACACTTCAACAGGCTGACCATTCTGCAGAGAATAGTCGTATACCTTTTTCTCAGTATTCCATAAATCTGAAAACATATATTGACGTCATCATAATCTTGATAATTACGTAAAGTGACGGCAAAGTGATTAAAGGCAAGGTTGCCGTAATTTTCCAAAGTATATATGGGTTGGCTTCCTCTCTTACCGGATGCAGCTGAATACCTGTATATCACATGGAGCGCCTGCTTTCAACTACCCAGCAACTGGGTAACCCTATAAATACCCGTTAATACTCATCTATCATACTGATTGTTATATTATGATAGTATGGAGATATTTTAATAATGAAAAAGGTAATTACTATGGTGGACTGTAGCCAGCGTACTCGTACTTTCAATAGATTTCTTTTGAGATTACATTAATTAGTAGCTTAATAAAAAATGGTCAGCAGTACAAAAAAAAAAGAGATTCAAATTCAGTGTTCTGTGGATTACACTGAAAGCAGGTGGTTGGTTATAAGGCAGAATAACCAAAACATACCGAGACCCCTCCGTGCCTCGGAAAAGGTCCCGGCTGTCTTTTGTAGATCTTTGACAGTCGTTACGGGTAGTTAGAAACCCAAAAGTCTGACAACCAGCCTAGCCAAGGGTATTGTTTTACCCAGTAACAGGATTGTGGAAGTCAAATAGGCAGTTGCATCCGGTTAAACTGGAAGCCGACCCCAACATAGTTTGGAAAAGGTTACGCTAATAATTGAACAAAAATCTTAAAAAATATTTAACCACTTTAAGCTTACATGCTTTTACCAAATGAAAATTACCACCAAACTAAAAGAATATTTAGTCAAAAATACTTACGTTGGAAATCCCCAATTAAGAGATGTCCATGTCCTATGATCGGCAAAGCACCCGGGTACACGGGTGGTAACAGAAGACGGCGAGGTTTCATCCAAAACCGCAACATGAACACAACACACCCTATAATTATCAAGGCTGCTAGTAGCATTTTTGGGAAATACTATTTTTGTAATATTTAGTCTATTTGATGAGATTATATCTTTAACTTAACTGCGTCACCGTTACAGCAGCCAGTATAGCCAGTACCTACTTAAGTATCCAATAACGTATTGACTCAAAAATGATACTTGCTTCAATGATTTTATTACACTAGTTTACATGACTTTCGTTCATGAAATGGAATATATTATATACGGATACGTTACTTTGGGTATCTACATATCGGAAAAATATTTTAAAATATCCAGCACGTCAGTTTTTTTAAATATTTATTAAGAACTTTAAAAAAAAACTACATCTCTAAATAAACAATATACAGTTAAAAATTGTTAATGTTTGCTCTTTTTTATAAATATTTTCATCTGTGTCTCTCACAACATGCCAACAATAGTTACCTAGCATATTTTGATCCCAAAAACCTTTACAATTTTGCTCAAATGATTTTAAATCTTGTTGAAATCGCTCACCGTGTTCATCACTCACACTACCGATGAATGAGAATGCAAAAAATAAATTTTTAGTGATTAGTAAATTAATTTTCGTGTAATTATCACTTTTTTTATTGCCTAAAAAGTTTCAAAGACTGAAAAAAGTGCTACGATTTTTTTTTTTTTTTTTACACACTACATAACTATTATATATGATATAATTATGTTTCATTTTATGAACAAAAACGAATTTTTTTTTGTAAACTAGTGATTATTAGCGATTGCCAACATCAAACGCACCCAAATTCGTATAATATTTGAGATTCCTACAATTTGTTTGCTACATTTATATATAACCCACCGGTTTATTATAGTAATTACGTTTTAGGGTTCCTTACCCAAAGTCGTTATCGGCGGGTGACATTATATTCATGTCATTATAGGACGTGGTCGTATGAATCTTGCCTAATTATTAGGAAAAATCTGATTACCCTACAGATTCATGGTTCAGAGGTTCCTAGACATGTGGCAATCGCTTTCAAAGCGTTGCGTATTCCTATAACGACTTTCAATAGAAAATTCAGAGCTTACTCCGAATTTACTAGACCAATTAAGTTGAAATTTGATAAACATGAATTTTTAAGGCCCAAACACGGACGAATACCGTAAATAAATGAATTTTGGATATGGGGGTGAATTTTGGGGGGCAAATAAAATAAAACAAGTCTTTTAAACTGTAATGTGTGACATAAGGTGTAAGTTATTTAAGAAAGTACGAAAACCATGGTTGTGCAGACTTTGATTTTCCCTATAATCGACTATGGTGACGTGTGCTACTTTGACTTGAATGTGGTTTTGCTGGATAAGCTCGACTGATTGCTCAACAATGGTATCCGGTTCATACTCAACCTTAGAAAATATGGACATGTGTCGAGCTATAGGTCTGAGCTCAAATGGACGTCCATTCGCCAAAGAAGAAGTTTGCGCGCTTTGACCACGCTTTTCTCCCTTCTCAACTCTCCCACTCCTCCTTCTTATCTCGTGTCTCACTTCCAATATCTATGTTCTTCTCACGCTAAGAATCTGCGTTCTTCTAACAATCTTCTCCTACTCTGTCCTTCTCATACTTCTGACTTTGTTCACTCCTCCTTTCCTATTCAGTCCATTCTTCTTTGGAATGCGCTTCCTCTTGATATCAGGACGGTCACCAGTCGGTATGCATTTAAGCGGAAATTGCAGAGTTATTTTCAAAACAAATAGGTAGAGTAGAGTCATCTCAATATCTCTCTCCCTTGAAGTTGTATATTATAAATATATATATTATAAGTATATATTATAGTAAATAGTATGTATGTGTATATAAACTATTTATGTATTTGTGTACCTAGTATTAATAGATTTTTTTTTTAAATCATTGTTCCTCTCAACCAAAGCACCTGCCATCTAATCTCTTCACCACCCTTGGTTGACTGGTAGAGAATGCCTAATTCATTAAGTCCGCCTTTGTACCTTTTTTGTGAGTTTAAATAAATAAATTAGAAGAGAAAATACTATCCGATGTCTGCGAAACTACCAAGCAACATTTTGAAAAAGTACAGATATTAGTTCTTTACTCATAGATTACAGAAAAACCTATAAGAAGTATAAATGGTCTTAAAATAACATAGTACATCTCTCAATATTTGGGAAAAGGCTAGGCGGATTGATTGATTGTGCGTACAAACTTATATTTGCAGTTGGAATGTATGGGAGATGGGAGAGAACATGTTTTATTAACTACAATGTTAAGTTTGTTCTTAGGATAAGTTATTGTTTTATACAGATTTAATAATTAATGGTAGATAACATATCCATCGTACGGAACCCTCTCCCCGCGAGTTTATCTCACTCTTGTCCAGTTTTTTTAGACCTAAAAAGGAACGCAACAAGCAGGAATCTCGCGTCAAGGTTAAAACCATTAGAAATATTCTTAAAGGCTAGTCGTCAAAGACTGGTTTTCTATTCATATCACGTGCCTACCTAAGTCCGGCTGGTGTAAACAGGGGAGGGGCAAGTCATGCCAACTACATGAAGAACCGGTAAGCTAAGTTTGTATGGAATGGACTTTTTTGTTGATGTTTGTTTTTGGAGGAAACTGTATTACTGTATTGTGTTGGTTGATAAGCCACATTTTGTATGTAGATTTTTTCAAATAAAATACGACCCGATTTTTAAGTCAACCTTTCGTTATTACGAGTATAAAGTTACACATTCTCCTTTAATTACCTAAAATATTAGGTCACACACAAATATGCACAGTTACGCGTACATGCCTTACCTATAAAATATAAAAAAAGATTCAAAAAAAAAAAAAAAGGAAAAGCTGATAGAAAAATATACTTTACTACTCCTAATTCGAATAAAGGAAAACACGCTGAAGTAAAATAAGTTACTGCTACCTAAAATAGGTATCCACAATTTTGGCAAGATATATCTTGGTATGTAGTGTAGTAATCTACCTAATGCAAGCCTTGGGCTTTTTAACCTGCTCCCTTTAAATGCCATAATAAATTGTAAGGGTTAACTCTACGAAAGGGTTGGCAAGGTAAGCTTTGCTTAACTCGCTTAGACCTGGTAACCCACAACGCGTCAAAATAATAAGATATGTGGGCCTATATCTTAAACAATCCTAGGCAATCGAAACAGGCAGCGGGATTGTCCGAAAGGGTTACCGCTGCCCGGAACATAAAGGGCTAAGGAAGGAACACGGGTGGGTTTTAGTCAGTAAGAGTCTGACACTCCCTTCCGCTAAACCCAGAGCGGAAGGAGTCATTAGATAATTTCCCATCCAATAAAAAAAAAAAAACAGGTAATTCGTTCAAACCGTCAAGTTTGCGATTTGAATGACTAATCGATCGACAAAAATGTATCGCTTTTCGTTTGTTTCCATGAAAGATAAATGACCACCAAAAAATAAGGTTAGGTTAGGTACTTTTTAGGATACAAACTTCCATTATAAACATTAATTTCGTATTCATTCCCTTTAGGGGATGAATTTTCAAAAATTCTTCCTTAATGCTCACTGTCACCATGATAGAAGCAAAATCTCATGCTGCCCAGCAGTACCTATAAGCTTTAATTTTGCACCTTTTTGATTTTTTTTTTGGTGAGTATTTTCATTTTTGTGAGAAAATAATTAAGTAGGTTTATTTTTGGTAAGCGTTGAAAACGCTTTTACAATTAACTTGATCGGTTAAAAGTTCCTTAACAGACTAGTCCCATAAGAACGCAACTGAAATTATTAGTAAACCTATAAAACAGGTCATGATTTAGCACAATTTCTCCACTGTATCAATGTATCCTTTGAGGCTTTTAAAGGGTTATTGCCAAAGCTAGGGATAAAATCGGATCGCAGTTGATACAGGTAGAACTTTATTGGAAAATCTAAGCCAATAATCTGTTTTTAAGTTATAATAATAATAATAATAATAATAATACTTTATTTCAGAACATAGTTCCATATAAAATTGTTAGTACTGCTTAAAAACTATGTTAGTACCTTAAAACTACTACAGAACATAACAATTACATAAAAATATTAGTACGACTTAAAAACTATGTTAGTAACTTAAACCTACTTATTAATTAATTTAACTGACATAACCTTACCTGACATTGAATAGGATAGCACCAGACCGATGCACCCTATTCCAGTGCCTCACAATAGGACACTCCACCTTCTCTATTATGGTGTTAAGAAGGCCATTGGGGCTGCCCCTCACACGACACATCAGGGACGCTATTCTTTTGCGCACAATAGCCCTACAGCAGTCGGTACTGGTCTCCGCAAACATCCCCGACGCACTACAGTATCGCGGCAGCCCCATCAGCATCCTAAACCCATTATTGTAGAGGACCCGCAGGGCATTGAAAGCCTTCTGCGTATAGCGAATCCACAGGCTGCAGGTGTACATTGACTGGCAATACGCCTTAAACAGAGTAATTTTAACCTCATTTGTGCACCTTGCAAACCTGCGCGCCAGCATATTACATCTCACTGCCAATGCCCCTTCCCTCTCAATATCCAAATCATCAGACAGGTCCTCAGTGACCCAGTGCCCCAGGTACTTGAACTTGGTGACTCTACTTACCGGAATCCCTCCAAGTTTAACCGGTGGAATGGTAGTGGGAGTTTTATTACCCGCCTTAAACACAACTAGTTCACTCTTTTTAGTGTTGTACCTGAGGCCATGTGCCACTGCGTACCTCTCGCATATGCCTATGAGCATGTTGAGGGCTTTAACAGATGGGCTCAGCAGCGCCATATCGTCGGCGTAGCTAATGTTGTTCATACAGTTGCCATCTATTGAACAGCCGACACCGGCCCTGCTGAGCTCATCTATCAGTCCATTAACGTACAGATTGAAGAGGCGTGGTGACGTCAGGCCACCCTGCCTCACCCCACACTCCAACCTGTACTCATTGGAATATGAGCCCGCCCACTTAACCTTATTGGATTGGTTGCCGTACCAATATCTCAGAATGTTAATCATGTCCCTGGGCGTGCTGGTATCTTCCCGGAGCCTATCCCACAGTACATTATAGGACACAAGGTCAAATGCCTTCGACAGGTCCAAGAAACAGCCAAAAATAGGCGTTTTTCTTGTCACGTAGTACTGGATAGTATGCTTGAGTCGCAGTATTGCAGCTTCTGTCGAAAGCCCAGCTCTAAATCCGAACTGGGCATCATGCAGCTGAATATGCTTACTAAGGTGACAATCAAGCAAACCATCCAGCACCTTGGCGATCACTGTAGCCAATGAGATGGGTCTGTAGTTGTTCCCGTCGGAGGCATCGCCTGTCTTATTTTTGATAATAGGAATCACTGTGGTCTTCATAAGCTCCTGGGGTAAATACGAATGTCCTAAACACAAATTGTAGAACATGACCAACACCCTGGATAAGTGTGTACCCGCATGCTGCAGGTGCTCGATGCTGAGGTCATCGTGGCCTGGAGACTTACCTCGCGTCATACACTTAATGACCTGAGCTACTTCTTTTGTCGTAAACCTAAACCGCACTCCATCTTCACCTTCAGCATCAAGCCCCTGCCGCACGCCTGGTAAGGGAGACTCAACCTTAAAACGTTCCCTAAACAACTCGGCAATTTGCTGGGGCTCATTTCTGCCCTCAACACACGCAGGCACACACAAGCCAGTTTCCAGTTTCCTGGTATG
Organism: Hydraecia micacea; assembly: GCA_914767645.1. NCBI lineage: Eukaryota > Metazoa > Arthropoda > Insecta > Lepidoptera > Noctuidae > Hydraecia > Hydraecia micacea. The sequence continues at coordinate 8,789,405 of OU611798.1, forward strand.
CTTCCAAAAACGCTTGAAGTCCTTCTCCTTGTGGTGTGTGGCTAAGATGTCCATTTTAATACGCTCAACGTTGTCTTGACACCACTTGAGCTTAGACTTAAAGCGCCTCCTGGATTCACACATGGTATTATAAATATCACCCGATTTGGGTTTACCATACAGCAACCAGGTCTGAAAGCTGCTTCGTGCTTCCAGATGAGCCTTTTGTACATGTGTATTCCATCCGGTAACATACTTCTGCTTCTGATGCTTTCTCAGTCTATTACTGCTGCGTGCAGCTAAAGTCAAAGCACTAACAATCCTATTATATAGTTCATCAATGATTGCATAATGAGACTCATTACTACAAACATTATCAGCACATGAACCAAGTTCCATTGGGAAATCAATGTCCCTTAGTTCATTATTACATAGTTCGCTATACAACCTTATCTGCTCAGCATAAACGAAAGGAAAATACCTTGCCCTTTGAGGGAGTGTATTGTCTTCCAATAAAGTATGATAATATTATTATTGGAATTTATGGTCTTAGTCAGTGATCAGAGTTGGCACAGCTGAATCTTGGGCCAAAGATATTTGAAATTTTTGCCATCGATACGCAAGAAACAAGATTGAAATTTGATTACAACATACTCGTAGAGCTTGTCGCATTGGACCTGAAATAAAGTAACAGGCTTGTTTTATGTACAGTCGAGTTGCTAATACCTTCGTCAGTTTTCACATTCTGTCCTTTATCAAGTCAGGACATATAATACGCTACGGCACTCTCTATGTATATAGAAAAAAAGCGGTTTTGGCTATGGGGACGATATTAACACGAAGTAAGTTTACTACATACGTAGATATTGCCGTAAATATAGCCGGTCATTGTACTGAAATGCTGAAAAAAGAAAATCAACATCACTTATCTTGTTTTCAAAAGCACACCGTAATTCAATGACGCAAGAATAAAAAAAACAAATCTTCAGAAATCTGAGATCAAAGTAGATTTTTGTGTCCAAATCGCGTTGTATTTCGTAAACCTTATTGACATTTTATGTGCTTCTCTGTACGTGGGGCGCGGTAACTTGCTAACTTGGAAAGAGTCTTATAAGTTGAAAAAAGTAAGGGAGGACTCCCAATTTCTCTTATTAGCAGAGTGTTCTCTTATGAGCCCATTAAATTTTGTACACTGAAAGAAATAAGCAGTAAATAAAAATGAAAAACATTAATCTGAACTGCTTTAAACAGTTCCATATGAGCCTAACGTTCAAAACAGTATTTTTTACTGAACCGAAAACAGGTTTAGCTTGAAGCAAAATGTTACCGTCATGACAGTAAACTTTAAATTTTTAAGTAGCTAAGATCACAAAATTAACTGTTTAATTCATTTGGTGACATCGTTCAAACCATTGAAATTTACTTTCATTACAGAAATGGTGGTTTTCCTTTTTTTTGTTGTTTTTTTTTCAGTAAATAGTATGTTCAATCATTAAAAGTTACTGTTTTACAAACATTTCTTCTTACCGTATAAAGTCAGTCAGTCTTAATGAAATCGCTTTAATGTGGTGTAGTAAGAAAATATTTTTTTCAATGTAATATTGAATTATTTTCTGAGAGAGTAGATCACTTGTAGTGCTTTTCTACTATAATAACGACTTATTAGAGTATCATCGTCGTTCATGTAATCACAATAGACGGGTATTAGCTGCTTAGACTTAGGGGCTTCTAAGACCTCAGTTCACTGCAACATTTGTTATGTTGCAGATTACGCAAAATTACTGATTAAAATAAGCGAGATCATGGTATTGTTGAGTTCAGGGACCAAATATAAAACATTCCACAAATTTTCACATTTTCACACTATAAGGGGAGTTAGCGTTAGCTATTGGTCATGAACCAGCTATTTAAACTTTGTAACAAAATAAGACTAAAACAAGACACCAAGGGCTGATTTTTCAATAGTCAGATAATTTCATAAATAAAGAGTAAATATAGCCGTTTGACAGCTTTTTTATATATTATGTGTCAAACTATCATTTTTATTTATCAGATAAATGTTATTTGACTATTGAAAAATCAGCCTTAAAATAAATAACACAAAAAAAATACAAATCGTTTCAAAATCAATATAGCCATTTCAATGCAGAAGCTAAAAATCCTAACGCAGCTAAACCTAGTGTAGGAGAATCAAATAACAGGGGATAGTCCGAGAGCTGAGCGCAAAGAGTTGATGGAGCAAACAAAAATCGAGGTTTTTGAAATCTATTTGCTCATTTGTTTTATGTATAGTCGAGTTGCTTCGTCAGTACGTTCTGTCCTTTATCAAGTCAGGACATATAATACGCACGCAGTGAAGCTACGGCACTGAGCAGACTATTGCATAGATTACTATATTTAATCGCTTGCAAACAATGGTCAAACTAGCATATATCTTTCACCAACATCTAGTTCACGTAATTATTCTTTCCTTTTTCCAAGCCGGACGCATAAATCAAATCTGTTTTATTAGTCAGTTTTACATTTTGAGTGTCATTCCGTGACATTGACACTATGCATTGACATTATGACAAAACTGAGTCGGTAAAGCCGTAAAGAAAATTATTTCGTGTACAGAGCAAACAAAAATAGACTTTAAGTGACGGACGTATTTTAACAGTGACTGTACTCGATGAGAAAAGAGTGGGGACACAAGGGGTAGAAAAGTTGACTTGAATCTTAGTCCAAGGTCATATTCATAGTTTGCTGTATTTGGTTTATCTGTGTGACCTTTATGTTTTTTGCTTGTTATTGTATTTAACCCTCGTGAGACATTATCCCAAGTTGAGTTAACTTTTATCCAAGGTAATGATTCAAGGTCATATAGTTAGTGTACTATGTGGTTTATCTATGTGACCTTTATGAAAAGGCATAAGATTTTTTTTTAGTCTGCAAGTTTTTTGCTTGTTACTTTGTATAATCCTTACGAGACATTATCTCAAGGTTTATGGGATGTCTGTTCAAAGAAATATAAAAAACTTGTATCTTCTAAGTTTGAGACTATTCTTTGGTTAGAATACAAATCGGACTGAATTATTTCATAAAATCCTAGTTGAGATACGCGATATTTTGGAAACTTCAAGTTACAAAAACGAAAAGATTCTGGTCAAATACGAATAGGTGTACCAGCATAATCAAGACTTCTTTTGAATAACGAAACCCTTAAAGACCTAACTTTTCTACAAAAATATCGAATCGCAAATGACATTCCGGCACGTGGCACGAAGCTGTCTCTATATGTATTGGATAGTCACCAATCCACGAAACGACCGTGGCAAGCCTAACTTAACCTTCGACCGACCCATGCGGCTGTCATTACCATTTAGCCACAAGCCCATCCCGATCGATGCCAAATGATTAAATAGAGAAAAAAAAATAGTAACGCTGATTGTGCCAGCGCTTAGTCACAATTTTAAAGCTAATAAAAAACATTAACTTCTACGTGCAGCAACTCTGTTTACATGTAGGTACATTTAAAGCAAGGTTTATAAACAACCCTTATTATTGGGATTATACTTAGTAAGTATAAGTGGGAGGGTTTTTTGGGACTGCCATCTCGGACAAAGAGCTTCGTGTTATTAAGATAGAACTTCATTTAAGGCTATTAGTTATTCTGTGCTTAAGGGGCTTACAGGACCTAAACGCAAAAAACGCAAGTTTTAGAAACAATAAAATTATATGATCGACTACAGTAAACAAAATCAAAAAAATATATGATATTCTTCAGCATATATGCTAGGTAGATAGTGAAAACATAATACAACTTATATGGTACGATAGAAAAAAGTCATGAAGATACCTCTAAAAACTTTCTTTTTTCAATAAAAACCATACTAATATGCATACTCGCACAATCATTATGATTTTTTGTCAGATTATTCCATAAAATATGTAGTTATAACTGTTCCTGTTTTATTATATTACAAGATGCGTAAAAAGGATGTATTTACAGAATTATAACCATTAAAATAAAAACATAATATCCTAACCTAACTAAAACTATTAACAAACTTCCAAATTAATTACTTAAAACATAGCTTTACACGTCTAATTTAGTCAAATAACCCGCGCCTAACTGTTCCCGGCGCAAAGGTGCCCAAAACGCTTGCTGCATTGCCACGTTGAAAGGCAATGGCCAACCTTTGCACCAAGAACGAGCCGGAGCGGGAGTCGCCCGTTTTGTCACGAAGCTTGTGCTCTATCTCACTAATGAGCTTCCTGGCCTCAGTGCCCCAAGCACCCATGGTTTCAACAGCAATGGGCACAAAATGGTAGCGTTCCATCAAAGGTGCGTACTTCACCCTCTTCCTCTCAGCGGCGTCCTCCGCTGTTGCTGACGGTGAGAGGACGGTGCGACTAAGGTGGCTGGCGGCAACAGTGCTGACGCAAGTTGCATCCCACATTAGGCACTTGCCGTTTCTCCAAGGTACCAGGGTCAGCCCGTCCGGCCTTTTGCCGACAGTCCTGCACAGACCCGGAGGCTCCAGCGCGCAGGGGACATCTGCCGATACAAAAGCCCTCCGTACAATATCATTGAGCGCATGGTGACGCGGAAACCTCCCCGAGCAACGACGACAACTCAAAGCGTGAAGGCCATCGGCCTTCACCATGGAACCGCAGGTGCATCTATGGGGTTCACACATCTTTTAGCCCAGACGGAGGGCCACCGCCACACGCAAAGAGTCGTCATCAAGCAACGTGCCCAGGTGAGGCGAAGGAAACGCGTGCAACCATGCCCCCGATTCTGGCTGCGATACAGCCCTGAGTCTGGCTAAATCAACCCCCGAGGACATCTTTTCCTGGATCAGCTTAGACGTGACGTCGTCCCAAGCGCGTTGAACATGTGTTGCGTCAGGGCTTGTTGCCCCCATAGTGCATAGTTAACGGGGTCGCCACTGTCTGATGGCGGACGCGGTGGGGCCGTAGGAGAGGAGGAGTGTTGGTATGACGTTGAACGCTCTCCCTATCCTCTGCGGCCGAAAATTGGCAGATGGCGGGGCCAATGACCTGACTTGTCGCAAGGGGACCAAGGGTGCCCAGACACGGGGTCGTCTGGTGCCCATGTGCAGGTTTGGTCCCAGGGGTGGTCACGGCGTGCTATGTGTTCTGGTGCGCCGATGATGGGGAATTCTTCCCAGAGGAGGGTCCGGTGACGGACAGCCGCGGCGGGTTCACAGATGAGTGCAAACGCGTGCCCGTGTTCCCGCCGTAAGTGGCAGAGGAGGACACCGTGGAGTTTTAGTGGGTTAAAGTTCCACATAACTGCACTATCCCTCCGTGGTAGTGCAGAATGCATGAACATTTCTCCACGTTAAAAAAAAAAGGGCTTGTTGCCCCCATGTTGAGGACAGACCAAGCTGACCTGGCATCTGACATAAATGGTATGTTTGCCCCGTCACCATTGGAATTCAGAACTAAAGTGACGAGGTCAGCAACCCCATGTGTCGACGCCAGGAAAGCCGGCAGACCCACATCATGCATGCCCCGCACCCCAAGACCCCCGTACCGGATAGGAAAAGCCGCCTGCCTCCACTGCTCATCATTAAAAGACACATTCAGGATCGACTCAACCGTTGATTTTAAAGCACAGTCAAAGGAACATACCTCCTCCGGACAGCCAGGCAGCCAGGTAGGACCGGTCCACAAGAGATAAGTGACCTTGGGTAAGGCAAAACACAAACACAAAACAAAATCGCAACGTGCGCGGAGAGATCCTTGAGACGTTCCCGGGCATTGAGGAGAAGCTGTTTACGGGAGGAAATGGCTTCTGGCACTCCGTCAAGGAAAATGGGAGATCCCAAAAGGGAGAAAGATAGAGTAGAAAGTTTCTTGAGGCCAGGTAAATGAGAACCAAAGCGTGAGAAGTGTATAGGAGCTCCAACGCCACAAGGAAAAAATTCGCACTTGGAGGGATTCACCTCCAAACCCAGCTTCTTAAGTTGAGGTACAAGAACCTCCAGGTCCTGGCAAACCTCTTCCGGTAATCCACCGATAATGCCATCATCAAGGTACCAAAGGTTCAGAGATGATTTCAATCCAGAGATAATTTTGTAGATTGCTAAACTGAAAACAAGTGGTCCCAATGGATCACCCTGCTGCGCTCCCACTTGAGACGAAATGAGATTATCACTAAAGAATAAATTAGAAGGTGAATAATATACCTGATAAAGAAAGGGGTATAGGGATGGAATTTTATCCTTGACCTCACTCAAAAGAACGTCTCTTTCTAGGGTGTTAAAAGCATTGCGAATATCAGTTTCAGCACCACACAGTCCGAGTTCTGGGGGTCCATGACGAACGCACGCGTCGCATGGATAGCAGCCTCACACCCCCGATGCGTCCCGAACCCTAGTTGATGCGGCTGCAAGTATTCGGACATACCTAGCTACTCTTACGGACCGGCACGCCAGCTTACCTGTCAACCTTCTGAACACGCTGCCGATGCCTATTGGTCTCAGCCCTCCGTCATTTTTCTTGAGTGTGCAAAGAGAAGCACCATACAAATAATGACAAACTACCGGATTGGGCTGACCACTCATCAAAAAGTTTGCGAGCTTTGTCAAACATTCCAGCAAACGCCGCCCATTTTCACCCGCAGAACCAGATGTCAGCCCTTTCAAATGTCCCGGACGGATTCCATCCAAGCCTGCTGCAGAGCCACTATAAAAAGAGCTCAAGGCCAGCGCGACGTCCTCCACTGACGCAGTTACCCTTGGAAATGACAAGTCCGGCGCAGATGGAAAATTAAGCGGACGCGATGGGCTTGGGTGCTTGACCGAAAGGGCGCTTAGCGTGCCAGGGTCGTGTTGCGCAAACGAGTCGTCAGAAACCAGCAACCGAACCGCCCCTCGGAGGTCTCCCTCGAACACCTTAGACTCGATGACTTTTCGAATCCCACGTGACTTAGCAACCCCTGCCACACAACCTGACTCATCCATAAACTGGTCAGTACCAACCGACTCGACCTTTGCCTTCACCTTCGCAGTCATGTTTCCAGCTGCATCCATCGAAGGAACCCTCAGCCCGCCAAACGCAAAAGTGAGGGACGCGCCCCAGTCCTCCACACCGTTACAGCTAACGCACTTATCAATAATGTCGCACAGCTTGCCCGCCGCCTGGTTCCGCGCACCCTTAGAAACGTGCCTAAGTACTGGCGTACTCACCTTCAGGGCCAAGAACCTCTCCAGAGGGCAAGGGCGCGAAACCGGCGGTGCCTGGCTCACTGGCTGGGGATCGGTGACAGTAGACGACGTCTGAGGGGTGGCGACCGGCTGACGCGCATTACTGTGCATACGGCCTATATTATGGACCTTGAGCCCATGCGGGCTAAATGTGCGTGAAGACCCAGGGCAGTGAGGACAAGACAACACTGCGGACAGAGCACTCATTTGGGCGTCTATAAACATACAATACTCGCATTAACAACAAATACAATAAATCAAATCTGGCTACAAGTTACAACCAATACATAAAGCTCAAAACTGACAATTATAAAATTAAATATTAGTTATAAATATATAAAATTAACAAAATAAATTATAATTATTCAGTATGACTTCATTATAAAATATTTAATAATTATTAAATTATGTCTACAATACAGAGCTCAAACAAAGTTTTAAACAGTGAAATTAATTAAAAAGATGAACCAAGAGGCTTTACACAAACGTCGAGGCAAATAATAAACGTCGTGTAACTTATCTATTTCATACAAAAATCACCCTATCGGAAACAATGGACAACAGACTATGGATTAAAATATAATTATTTCCGTAACTTTTAGAGATATGGCCTGTGACAGTATATGAATATATTTAGCGTATTTTATTTAACAAAACGAGATATCGACGCGATGAGTCACAAAAAATATCTTACATCATAATACGAGTATATCCTTATTGATACGTTGATACGTATACCCAACAACCGAAATAAATTGACAAAACAAGATATCAAAGCGACGACGACCAACAAACTATACGTTAGCAAATTAATATACCTATCGTTTTATCTACTTATACTCAACTACCGATAAAACGTGCGTAACTTGATTTGTCAATTTATACTTTTACAGTAAATCCTAAGTTAGATATTAAGTTATTGCCAACGGATAGCTATATCCGTGCATGGCGTGAAGGACTTGATAAGTCCACAACGTACATTTTACAGGGCAGCGATTTTAAAGTTTGACTTTTTCTCCAAAATCCGTTTTTACCTTGAACTCGTCTTTAAAGCTTGACTTAAGGATAATTTTATGAAATCTTTTTAATTATTTTATGTAATTTGGTAAAATCGTCTTATTTTGTATGATATCAGACTTATCAACTTATTCACCAAAGACTTATCAACCTATTTCCCACAGGTTAGTACTCAAATCAGTGAAAACATTATTTAATTTAATCCCTAAAAATCAGTTTTTCTACATAACTGAAATGTCTAATTTGATTTAATGGTAATTTTATGTGGTCTTTTTTTTTACGAGAAGCCGCTATCGACAGGCTATCGACGATCGACTAGCGTATTCGCATTGTTAACGTAGTGCCACAACAACAACATAGATGGCGCCCTCTTGTTGTATATGTCTTCCGATTGTTTTAATTTGTTCAATATTCTGACAGCTCACAGCAGTAATTATTCATTCCATGTTATGATATATAATCGGTAATTTTGCGTAGGGGAGATGCGAACGCACGATACTTAGACCCAACTCGATTAAGCCGCTGCTTAACCGAGTTGGGTCTAAGTATCGTGCACCAAACCGCTCCACTAAACGCAATGTTATACTGTAGCTTTTCTTTCACTTTATGCTTATTCACTGATCATAGCACCGTACGTTTATTATTGCTTACTAGCTGCTGCCCTTGGCGTCGTCTGCGTGAAGGCTCTATAGCACCAAAAATACCTAAGATGCCAGTGTCGCTATAGCATTATAAGTAAACAACTTTTAAAATAGCATTAAAATATAAGTTTTTTTTGCAAGCGAAGCAAGTGAAGAGAGTTATATGGGAATCCTGCTGAGTCCAGTCATAAGATGTGACTGAAGGAAATAGAAAATATAATGCAGGAATACATTCCAGGACACAAAAGAGTAAAAATACGTACAAAGGTATCATACCTTACAACACTTCCCTATAAACTACGTTGGTAGTTATGCTGCCAGGAGCCAAAATGTAAAGAGAGTCAGGACTGGTGACGCGGGAGCAAGCGACGTGCAGTTGCTCGTGTGAGAAGCAACTCGTCCTGAGGTCGACACCCGCTGCCCTCAGTGTCTGCCCCTGCGACTTATTGATGGTCATCGCGAAGCAAACACTCACGGGGAACTGTACGCGCTTGAACTGGAACGGGAAGTTATAAGGTATGAGGGGAATGCGTGGTATAAATACTGCCTCGCCGATGCCACAACCCGTAAGAATTTCCACCTCAGTGGTGTGTATGTGGAGCGAGATGACTTTAAGGCGGGTCCCGTTACACAACTTTGTAGGAGATAGGTTCCGAAGAAGCATAATCGGGACACCGACCTTCAGCTCGATGGTATGCGCTGGAAGTCCACTTGCTGACAGGGAGTTCAGAAATTCCACGGGATAATGTGTGACGTCATCTTCCTCGACAACAGTGTTTATCGAGGTGTAGACCACTGCATTCCCTTCAATTTCCGAGAGAATGCATTCGTTAATTGCTGCAGCCTGATCATTTTTGGGCGTCAAAATGGCCCGCTCACACACCTAAGAATTCAGCTGGTGCGGTATACGACTGATGTCCCCGTACACACAGCGAATGAGTTCTTCTAAGCTGGATACCACTCTACCGAGAGACTCTGGAAGCACCACCTGTCCACCTCTCTCTTCTGGTAGAGTGCCTTCGCCAAGACTTAGAAGGACATAGGAGAATTCTTGAGCACGTGCATTGCCACCGAGCAGAACTCTCATATTAATGGTCAAGCGCAGCGTACGAACTTGTGACCACAACGAAGATCGTTTCAACGAAGCATTCACCTCATCAGCCCTCGATCCCCGCGGGAAGCGTTTGCCGGAAATCGCCACTGAACAGAACTGTGACACCACCCATCAAATGTTCGTTCCTGCGGATGTCCTGCAGGTTTCTGTCCATGGCCTCAACTGCCTTCCTATTGGCCATTGTACACTCATCCCATACGATCAGAGAGCAATCTTTGAGCACGTGTCCCTTATCGCTGTTACCTGACACACCACAAACAGGCGTTTCGGCGCTCTCTAAATCGATGGGAATTTTAAGCATGGCATGTGCTGTCTTGCCACTCGGAAGCAGTGTGACAGCGATTCCCGGCGACGCTACAGCAATAGCAATTTTGCCTTGCCTCCTGACCTCTGCAAGTATGCCAGTTGTAACAAATGTTTTTCCTGCTCCACCAGGAGCATCCAAGAAAAACATTTTACCCTGGTCTTGCCCAACGCTTTCAAGGACGGTGTCATAAATTTGTTTTTGCTCTGAAGAGAACAAAGCGACATGGTTATTTCGTATGGTGGTCATTTCGCCTGGATCATAATTTGTCTCAGCGTTATAATCCCGATTTCCACTGTCTTGATGCGGTGATGATTGCGAAGCTGGTAACCCATATTCGATCAGTGGATTGCCGCCGATAGAAATGACAACATCTTGAAGTGAACTGAGACAGATATTCAGCATGCGTTCATCAGTTACTTCGACTTCGTCTCCAGTAGCACGCCTCAAAGCTCGTAGAAAATCTTTAGACAGATGATGGCGATACTTCTCCCACAAAGCTACCGGGTTCGCGACTCCACAAAACACCAAGATGACGGAAAACAGATGACGCATGCGGCTGGGACTGACAATTTTGGTCACCGTCGAGAAGGTGACGTTTTACATCACATTTAAGTTTATAATTGGGTATACGACATGAAAATATATTAATTACCAAGCAATAATCACACGGATAAATACCGAACAGAATAACAGTCAATGTTTATTTTGTACTAACAACATGAAATTGATGAAGAAATGAACATAACTTTTTTGTAATACTTAACACCGCATTTTTTTTTAATTTACTTCTTCAACTCTGCTTAAGATTTTGAGGGTTTTGTTGCAACTTGAATTTGTCAAAACCAACTTATACGATACAACTTTTATGAAGAAAATGCACATTACCATCTATGAATTTTAAGAATAACTATCTACTAACCTCGTCAACATGATCAAATTTAAATGATTAATTTCCAAATAGTGTTAACATGTAACTTGATTTGATTTTTATGAAATCTCATAGATGGCGCTGCTTCAAAATTTTCTTTATACTACTAACAGTCATTAAACTATGTTTCTCTGCTCAAGTTACTTAAATGGCGTAGTTTTTATAGTGTAAAGCTAGATAATAGCATGGCTTACTCAAAAACAACATTTAAATATGCGTCATAGAATGCGTAAGAAAAATAAAGATTCACAGCTCCTCCCCCGTAGGTGATAGCGTGATAATATGTAGCTTATATGTTGACCCGACCTCTTAGTAATATTCATGCAAAATTTGAAGTAAATCCATGCAGTACTTTTTGAGTTTAGCCCGGACATACGTACAGACAAACAGACAAAAATTCTAAAAACTATATTTTTGGGTTCGCAATCGATTGTAGATCACGCCCCAAGTATTCTTTTACAAAAATATTCAATGTACAGTTTTGACTTTCCTCCGATTTTATTATATTTGTATAGATATTGAGATTTATTGTCACTCACTTGTCACTAATAAGAAATATATATATATAGGTATATATATATATATCCTAGAGTGAGAGGTTCGAAGACACGATCATTATATATTTTGTTTATTACAAACAATTTTTAATATTCCAAAAATAAAAGCATAGTTCACGGTGCGAATTCGCTGTCTCTCAGATAAACGTATACAGTGCATACGTTACGAGCCACGAAGTTTGCTAAACTGTTTCTTGAAATAGGTCTTCTGTTTATTGTAAAAATTTAAAAAGTTCGTTAGGACGCTAGTTTAAAAAAAAATGTGTATGCGCGCGCACTATTTAAAATTTGTTTGGTTTGCACTGGTATTGATTATATTTTATTTTTTACAAATCACATGAATATTTTGTTATTTATATAAGCTATATGTATATTTACGATACTTTGTTCAATGTTTATAGAAACGTTTTAATGTCACTTCGTTAGTTTAAATTCACTTAGCGCTCAATTGTTTTGGTCGGAAGATATTATAGATGGTACCTAAAGATGATCATTGACTACACTTGTGCTAGGTTACTGCTTCTAGTTTATAATATTTAGCATATATAATTCATTAAAGTAAGCTTCAAACTATTTTTTTTTTTAACGCGGAGTCGACCTGTACATGACGGCAGCGCCATTCCAGTACTTGCCTAAAACTCTAGTGTTTTAATTTTTTAGTCCAATCAATAGATTTTTCGTAAATAGATAATTGCTTCATATTTTCCAATATTACCAGCGTTGTTTCATCGCGCTTCTCTTTCTCTTCTATGCAGTCCGACAGTGACCGCGCTTTAGGTCATGTAGTCCTCTTACGGTATGTTCGTTTAATCTTATAATTATACTCTCTCCTTGTCCGAGACAGTTTTACGAGCAGATGTTTAAAGTTGGAATAACACAATAACACACAAAATACCAAGTTCGTTAATTAGAAAAATAAAAAACATATTAATCAATTTCCATAAAGTAATAATAATTCTCAAATAACCATCAACTTGTTTAATAATAACACAAAACTCACTTAATCTTAACTGTTTGTAACAGTCTTGCATATGGCACTACAAAACAGCGTTGGATCTTGAATTATAGGTCTATAATGTGTGGCAAACATAGCGGAACTTTGAGACCACCCTACAGCCTTCCTTATGACATCAATACTGACTCCAAATCTGTTTGCGGCAGATGTTGATGCATGTCTGATACTATGAGCTGAGAAGATGGTGACATCTATTCCAGCTTCCTTCAATGTTTGTTTGATCCAGCTTAAAAATAAAAAATAAAATCCAGGTATTATCCTAAAAGATGCGCTTTAGTCAAATCCGATTGACTTCAGCACAAATACTAGTTCTCCATCCTAAAAGCAAAGTTAATTAAGGTTACAAACGTCTCCATACTATGAAGCACTTCAATGAATGAAAATGAGCTTTTAATGATGGCCTGAAAGGGCTCCATCTCGGCTCATTCGCCTGATATTTGGGTCATACAATTACGAGTAAATTGCTTTTTGTTTTGTTACAATATATAGAGTAGGTAGTGAATGGAGTATTCATTATCACAGCGTCATTTGCCACAGAAGTCGTCATTTGGAACTATGCCACCGATGTGATACTGGCGCTGCGCTGGTTCAAAAACGGGATTAACACCGTGAATTTGAACGCTGAAAAGTTGTCCAACAGTGGTTTTTGGATTACTTCTAGATCTCGGACGGCAGCATCTTTTGGCTTATTACAACAAACCGTTTGGCAAACGCAGTGAAAAATATATAATAAACATTTATAAAGACCATTTTTTGCACTTCCTTTAATAAAAGTAACCTAATACTACTGCGATAGGTTACTTTAGTAGTTGTCTGATAATTTTGTACGTGTCTTCTTACTATATTATGCGACTGCTTGTATTTTTACCGTGACATGAGCTAGTCTCGTATAGCTTTGTGCCGTGTGTATGATGCCGAAATATTTGGAGGTGAAGTTCTCATATTATACTCATCTTTTCCTCCGAGTATCTAAGCAACGTGACACTTTAGGGCACCATATCCCAGCATATTTTGTATTTGTTCTAGTGTCCTCAAAATCAAAATGGCGATACCAGCTTCCATAGAAAAAGGTTCAAACAAACCCCTTGTAATACTTACATGAATACTCCATTCACTTACTACTCCATGTAACAAACGCAAAGGCTTCCAGTTGCGTGAACGAGGTTTAATTTTTCATCGACTTGAGCTCAGTTTTGAAGGGTCGTGTATGAAAAATGAAGCGAGTCATTAAACAGCGGGTTATTATGTATTTACTAAAGATTCCTTGACGAGCTTATTAAATGACCGCACAAACAACTATGAACTTATAATTTTATATATGGAGGAAGGGTGATTTCTTGAAAGTTTTTTTCAGTATCATTTGCGTTTATTTACAGTACCTATACATACAAACTAAGCCGCACTTGGCCCGCGTGGTGGATTACGGCCCACTCCCTCTCACTGAGAGGAGGCCTGTGTCCCTGCAGTGGGAACATTATAGGCTGATTATGATGATACATACATAATAATGAAAACTATGTTAGGCTGTCGATCACAAAAAAAAAAACAATTTTACATTATTTTGTATGAGCCATGTAACAAGAAAATATTAGGCAAGTACTTAAATGGTTTTCCACGTCTAGGAATAGATACTTTTATGTGACGTCATATTTACCTACTACATCACAACTTTTGTTCAGACGCTGATGTAAACCATAATAAAACTGACACAATTTCTCATTATTAACTCCAAAATACCGCAAAAAATTCAGCAATTTTCACGATGCCATCACCCCATCCACGGAAAACTCGTTTTTCTCACTTTCCAAACGAATAAACATGTAAATTAATTCCATGCAAATAAATCTAAACATTCTTTTCGAAACATGAGAATCGATGCCGTTGATTTTTCACGTGGAAACAACCTATCAGCATTGTCAACGTTCTCATGAATTGTAAATACGAAGGGAGGTGAATGTATGCGTTTCGCTTTGAACACGTTATGTGCGGATATAGCCAGGATTACAGGACTTAGCCTAAAAGTCTTATAGAGGCACTCAAATTTCAGAAAGAAAGTATAAGCTTAGAGTAGAGTATGTTTTACTGACTTGGCCATAATAATGTTGACGACGACAATTAAGGAAGTACGACTAGGTTTCGTTTGTCTTAGTATTTCGTAGGTCCGCTATGTTTACTACAAAATCTCTGTTGTAAAATATATTTTAAAATTACTATTACTGTATAGAAGTGAATAAAAAATAAGTGAAACGATTAAACATCAATCAATAACATAGTGACAGTGTAGTTTAAGAATTCTATTCACAAACTATGTAGTTAAAACCAAATATCTGAACTCACGAACCGTCTCAAAAAACAATCGCATTAAAAACAATAACAAGTGTCAATTCACAGTAAAAAGCTAACATTCAACCTAGTAAATCGTTTAGTGATACAAATATTTAATAATAAGTGTAAAATTAACAATATATCAAACGCAAAGTGAAAAAGTGATTCATTAGTGTTTTGAACATCAACCGTCGTAACATCGACAAGAAATGAGCGATTTTGAACCTTAAACTAAATCACGGCAGGGAAGTTTGGGCAGTCGTCAACTAGTTAAAAAATTCGATTAGTAAAATTACTGTCTAGTTGGTCTCGTGGATAAGACGCCTTCCTACTTTTGCCAATCGACTTGCGTCACCCAAGTGGTCGCGAGTTCAAATCCCAGAGCCGACATTCACTTTTCGGAAATATCGAAATTCTTATTTCAAATTTTATTATAAACATTTCGCTGGACACTACACAATGTCGGCAATCAGTACATCAAGCAGTATTGGCCGCAAAATGACGCCACTAGTAATATGCCATAAATGTAAAAGGAAGGTGAACATCAAAAGTACTGCGCTATGCTCGGCCTGTGATAACAGATACGAATTTGAGTGCGATGGATACCCAGAACACACATATCGCCTCAAAGATACAGAAGCTAAACAAAAATGGAGATGTAAGGTTTGCATCAGAAACAAAAAATATGCGAACACCGATCTCTCGTCAGGCGTTACCTTAAGAAAAAAGCAAACTTTTTTGAAGACCCTATCACCTACGGAACATGATACAGTCTCACACTCGAATCTAGACTGTGAAACAAAGAAAATGCTCTCCCCGACCCAAAATAGTACAATGTTGTCTGATTCGCACATACTTACTGACTGTGATACATCCGATGAGTCGTATATTACTCCAAAAAGACTGTCAAGGAGTGTGGATAGAACCGTAACTGATTTAATAACTACCTCGGAAATGAAGGAGACAATTTCTAAACTCACAGTCAAACTGGAAAGTGCAGAAAATGAATTGGGAAATGTATTATTGGAAAACACCGAATTGCAGAAACATGTAAACAAATTAACTACGGAAATCAGCACTTTAAAGTCCTTTTGTCAGTCTTCCTCCATTGGTCAAAATCCTGGTTCAAGCTCTAAGAAAAACAAGCAAACCTTGATGCAACAATCAAACTTGAATTCCACATCGTCCACTTCACAGGCAGCTTCATCGAAAGTCGATTCCAATGTCTACGTAATTCAGCTGGAACAGGAAATTCTTAACCTACAACAACAATTACAGATTGCGGAACAGGAGTTAATAATCCTCACAGAGCGTGTCAACGCTTATGAGACCTCCACTCAAGAATCAAAACAAGACACCGTACACGTCACCGTCTCCAATTCTCATGTAAAATCAGAAGACGGCCGGCAAGAGAAGTATACTCAAACCTCCAAGCGGAGTTATGCCTCATTGACAAACATAAAGGAAACTCTAAGCAAAACGACACAAGTGAGTAATGTTGCTCGCAAAAATGTTCCAGGCGCTATATCATTCCCATTATACAAAAACCGATTAGCTATTATAAGCAGCAATTGCACCCAGGGAACTCTGCCAATAATCGAAGAAGTATTTTCTAAACATTTTGAATATTGTAATTATATAATACCGAACGTCACTACAACATCTTTGCTAAGGAGTATTAAATACAAATTAAAAGACTTTACAATGAATGACTACTGCCTTATATTCATTGGAGAAATTGATCTGCAAAGTGGGGAGTTTTCACACATACTACATAACTTAAAAAGCTCGCTACAAAGTGTGACCCATACAAATATTGTTATTTGCGCTCCCATATACATAAAAGGTGCATTAATTCATAATTATAAAGTAGAGCTCTTCAATAACCTCCTCTTAACAGACATAAGAAACAACGAATACGCCTATTTCTTCGATAGCAATAGTACCTTATCGCATGAAATGTTTTCGTATAATACTGGGAGAATAAATAAATACGGATGGAAAAACATCTATGACCAGATTATGTCCAGGATAATGTTTGACTACGACTTGTTCGGTTTTCAAGAAATTGGTGCGAACTCAGAGATTGAGACTGATGCCAGAGCTTCTACAATCAGTAATACCGAGACTCCAACCTACCAAGATAACCAGTTTTTTCTATTATAAACACTTGAATATTATGCACCAAAATATCGCTGGACTTTTAAATAAATCGGATATGTTGACACTGCATATCCAAGAGTTGCATACTAGAGAAAATATAGATATCGACGTATTGTGCATAACTGAACATTTCGTTACTTCAGGTCAAGAATCATTAATAAAAGTCCCTAATTTCAAGCTCGCAGCGTGTTATTCAAGAAAGCAACAGAAGCGCGGGGGATCGTGTATCCTTATCAGAAATAAATATAAATACAGGGAACTTCCTGACTCGTCTATCTCAGGTTTATTAGAATATAGTGCAATAGAGTTATTTGAACAAGGAATATTAATTGTTTGCATCTATAGACCTCCAAATATGTCGTGCATAAATTCATTTTTAGATAATTTAGATACCCTACTAAAGCAACTATGTACTAAACCTAATAAAAAGATTGTATTGTGTGGGGATTTCAACATTAACAAACTGAAAAGAAATAACTACTCATTAGACTTTGAAAATGTACTACTTACCTATAACCTTAAATTAGAATTAAATGAGCCAACTAGACCAAAAAGCGGAACGTGTTTAGATAACTTTGCTCATAATTCCAAACAAAAATGTGAGAGTAAAGTAATCGATTTCGCATTATCAGACCATACAGCTCAAGTTTTAAAAATTCAAGTTAACAAAACATGCATACTAAATTCTTGGCACACTCAAAAACGTGATTTATCCAAAGAAAATTTAATTTTATTTAAAAAACACCTTCAATGTCTGTCTTTTGCAGAAGTTTTAGAAACTGATAATCCGAACGAAGCATACGATAGATTTATTGAACTGTTTCGTTTATTTTATGATTTATGCTTTCCAAATAAATTAATTAATATAAAATCTGATAAGAAAGTCAAGTGGATTTCGCGGGGAATTAGACTTTGCAGCAGAAAACAAAGAAAACTACTTTGGAAATACAGAAAAGCACCTTCATGTGAAAGTAAAAATACATTTAAAAATTATTCACGGATGCTTAAAAAAATTATCAGTCTCACGCAAAAAGCTCAAAATAACTACCTCATTAATTGTTCTCAAAATAAAGCTAAGACGTCATGGCAAATAATTAATAATAATAGTCGGTTGAAAGAACCAATATTACAAATTAATAAGGATGATAAATTAATAAGAAATCCTAAGCAAATTGCTGATTCATTTAATGATTTTTTCGTAGATCAGGTACAAAATATAAATAGTAAATATCCGGGAAATACAAGTGGTAATCCTCATGTCAGCAATTCTTTATTCATGCCTCCAGTAATACCTCAAGATATTTTACGTATAATAAAACACTTGAAAAATAAAAATAGTTTTGGATACGATGAAGTTTCCACCACGGCAGTAAAATTTGTATCGGATGTCATAGCTAAACCATTAACTCATATAATAAATGCATGTATAAGCTCAGGTAAATTCCCTGATAAATTGAAAACAGTCATAATAAAACCGTTACATAAAAAAAACAATAAGGAAGACATGTCAAATTATAGACCAGTGGCTTTAATCCCGGTGTTTTCTAAGATGTTCGAGAAAATTATTTATGAATCTATTTACACATATGTAACTAAACATAATATTTTATGCGAAGAGCAAAAGGGCTTTCGAAAAGGTAAAAATATTAACATGGCGATATTTGATCTTTTAAAAGTGATAATGAATAATGTGGATAAAAAAAATCCCGTATGTGCAATATTCACAGACATGACGAAGGCATTCGATTATGTAAGACATGACATCCTCTTAAATAAACTTAGTCACTATGGAATAAGGGGCAATGTCTTAAATTTAATTAAGTCTTACCTCACGGATCGTAAACAGTTCACAGAAATATCGAGAATATGCCATAAAACTAAACGCGAATTAAAATATCTATCTGATGGCAGAATAACTAAATTTGGAGTTCCACAAGGCAGTGTGCTTGGGCCTTTGTTGTTTTTACTATATATTAACGACCTACCTCGTCAAATACATCATCCAATGACTTTATTTGCTGACGACAGCACAGCCATAATTGAATGTGAAAATAAAGCGCAATACGAAAGAGAAATAAATAATACACTTGAAGAAATAATAGATTGGCTTAATAAAAATAATCTCGTTGTAAATCTACAAAAAACTAAAGTAATGCATTTCTTCCAACGGATAATGCCAAATAATATCATAACTAAATATAAAGACGAAATAGTAGATACAACTTCAGTTACAAAATTTTTAGGAATACATATTGATGATAAACTGACATGGAAAAACCATGCTGAAATCGTGTGCCAAAAACTAAGTAAACACGCATATGTTCTCCATAATCTCTCAAAGAAGTTAAATATGAATACGTCAGTGACAGCTTATCACGGTTTAGTTGCTTCATTACTGAGGTTCGGTGTCATATTTTGGGGAAACTGTAGTGAGAGAGAAAGAATATTTAGGGCCCAAAAACGTTGTATTCGAGCAATGACAGGTCTTAAACCTATAGAAAGCTGTAAACCTAGTTTCAAATCACTAAAGATCTTAACATTTCCTTCCTTGTACATCCTTGAAGTAGCCCTATTTGTTAAGATGAACAGTCAATTGTTTATATCAATGGTGGATATAAGAATACGCAAAGGACCAATGAGATCTCAATATAAAAGCCAACTTTATACAGGTGGCTACAAAACGTCCTTACTTAAAAAAAAATATTTTTTCTATGGGTCCTTTCATATATAATAGATTACCAATACATTTACAAGACTTACCCATCACCGAGTTTAAAAAACAGCTAACAAAATTGTTGTTAGACAAATGCTACTACTCCCTTAAAGATTTTTTTGATGATAAAAGTTTCTGCTAATCAGATTCTTGATGTAAAATTATAATTATTTTTATGACATTTCTATAGTAGATAAGTGCCTAATTCCGAAACATATTTTATGTGTGGTAATATTTTTATTTTTTATTAATTGTTTATTATTAGTTTTGTTAGTTTTATTAGTTTTATCAATAATATTGTAATTTTTAGTTTATATAATTTTTTTAAATACCATTAAATGTTGATTATTTTATGCTATAAGTAAGCGAAATATGTTACATCTAATTCTAAGTCATTATGTTGTCTCAAATGTATAATTATGTTATTTAAATGTCAACGTAGCAATTATTAAATTAATTAAATAATTTTGCATGCCGTAAGGCAAAATGTATCGGGACTATCCACAAATTAACACCATATCTGTTACCTACATTATTGGCAAATAAATGATTTCTATTCTATTCTATACAAATAAATGATTTACAAATTTAATATTGTTTGAAAATATTAATAAAAATAACATTAAGGTGTATAATTTGCATCAAAAAAATATATGTAGGTAGCAGTTTTTTTTTTGTTTTAATGTGCAAAAACAAAAACTCGATAAAAAATATCTGGATTTAAAATATTTATTTATTAAATAATGGTATATTTTTAATATTTTTTTGTTTTTATAAAGGAATCCTGGATAGTTTTCCCTATCAGAAAAACCGCGCATGATAGTGGTTCAAAAACAGAATTATTTTAAGCCCATTTTACAACATTTCCTTTTTGTATTAGGTTATGTTTGGAAAAACCAGTGATGGTGTAGGCAGTTTATATAAACACGTTCGCTTGAAATGAACGCAGGAAATACACATACCCCTCTTCACATCTTTCGAGAATATGTAGCGATATTCCACAGGTGACAATAGACAACCTGATACTCAGCATGACACGCCGGCGTAGAGCCATCGCGAATGCCTTGGGAAGTCCAACAGATTATTAAAAAATTGCTAGGAATGTTTTTTTTTATTCAATGATATCTGGGTGTTAGTTTTATTTTATCTACCAAAAATTGTTTTTTTCGTTTTTGGTATAATTTTAGAATTTAATAACCATTTTTTATTTTTAACTAGCAACCCTTTTATTTAACCAAACAATTAAAATCTGTATTAAATTACGCTTCTTTTGATATAAAATATGTTACATAAAAAGTGTAAAAATTAAAATTATTACTATGAATACCCTTGTTCTCTAGACTTTATTGAGTAGTGTATTTAAACCCTCATCAAAAGTACATCATAAGTACAAAATAATCTATCCCCAACCCACAAGACTTCGAAACACTCCTTAATACGCAAAGTTTCATCAATAAAGTAATAACGTTCCCTAATAGATTTTAATTTTATTTTATGCAGGACCCGCCTCTTCTTTCTTTGGAAAAAGATGCAGGTGTTCTGTCAAGTTTTGCATTTCTCTTTAATCTTGCCTTAGCTATCCTCAGATGGTGTCTCCCTTGCGACATGGCTAAGTACTAAGATTTAGTGATTACCCCTAATTGGAGGTTGGGATTAAGATTGTTATTGTTTTTGATTTTGATTTAGTTTTGAACTAATTGATAGAGTTGTTTTGTTTTGAAATTGGTAATGCTCTTTCCGTTTGTGTGAGAGGGTTTAGACGTGCAGTAGAATTACGGGATCGGCTAGCATAGTTTTAAAAACTTTTTTACAGAAAAAACAACCGACTTAAAAAAAAAACACTACAAAGTGATAAATAGCTTTAATTTCGGAAGTCGGTGTCGTTGGTTCCGCGTTTTCGTTTTTCGAAGAATTCGGTTGTTTTTTTTTTTTGAAAAAAAGTTTTTATTTTTTACTTTTTAGTTGTAAGGAGGGGTCCGTGGCTAAATAATAACAGCCGCACAGGTCGTACGATCAGGTTAAGCTACGCTTGCCGCGGTTGGTCTGTGGATGGGTGACCATCTTTACATACTGAGACTCCTCCGTGCCTCGGAAAGCACGTTAAGCCGTTGGTCCCGGCTGTCATTCGTGGATCTTTGACAATCGTTACTGGTAGTCAGAAGCCCGAAAGTCTGACAACCAGTCTTACCAAGGGGTATCGTATTACCCAGTAACTGGGTTGTGGAGGTCAGATCGGCAGTCGCTCCATGTAAAATACTGGTATTCAGCTGCATCCGGTTAGACTGGAAGCCGACCCCAACATAGTTGGGAAAAGGCTAGGCAGATGATGACTAGTGCATTGAATAATTGAAGACACCGACTAGAAGAATCATCAAAATTCGCATAGAAATAGGTACCGGAGATGCAGTACATTTATGCGTTATATAACGTCGTACATAAGAATAATTACCTAATGTATTATATACTAAAACCTTCCTGAAACTATCTAGATCACATTAATGAATTATATTAGAATTATCAAAATCGGTTTATTCGT
The DNA here is from genome assembly GCA_914767645.1 of Hydraecia micacea. Classification (NCBI taxonomy): domain Eukaryota; kingdom Metazoa; phylum Arthropoda; class Insecta; order Lepidoptera; family Noctuidae; genus Hydraecia; species Hydraecia micacea. Next base: position 8,811,920 of record OU611798.1, read on the forward strand.
TTTTGGGAAAATCGCGGACAAACATACATACATACACACATACATACATACGGGTCGAATACAGAACTTCCTTTTTTGAAGTAGGTTAAAAATGCAGAAAAGATAATTTTTGATTAACTTATATTTGCAAAATCTTCGGTAAAATGTCGTTGTAGCAGTTTTTATTAAAATTACGTTTTTCTTTTTTTTATTGCTTAAAACAAGAATAGGAAGAACGTCTCAATGACGATTATTTCCAATAAATTATATTGTCATGCACACTTCAGGTAAACCTCACATTTTCGGTTACCAATTTCTACTTTAAATGATTGGTCTTTTAAGTGGTTGGTATGGCAAAACAATAAAACACTCAGACCTTTGACAGGTGGCACCTTCGTTGGGGCCTATTAGTAGATACTGTGGGATCTAGCTAAGATGGGAGCCCTTTTATTAAATGAAACTCCTATATGACCAACTTCATAAGATATTATTCTGTTACTTTTGAATAATTACTTAAAAACTAGCACTTCTTATCTGACAATCAAACCTAATCTCAATCTTTGACGTCTGCTTTAATGTTCGAACAGCAAATGCCGTCAATTATAACCGGCCTGCATTATAAAAGAGGTGAGGCTTCATAGGTAGCCTCTAAAGTACTTATCAAATAAATAAATACGTATTTGTTTAGATTTAACAAATATTTATTACATTTATGTATACGTAATTGATAAAGTATGGCGGTTTTTCTTATCTCAGTAGATAGCAATTTTGGAAATAACGCGATATTTAACAAGGTTATCAACACTTGTTTGGACAGTATCTGTTTAGCTAAAATCAAACTGTCAATATTATAACATGATAAAGTTATGTTTGAAGTTTATGTTACAGTAAAGATAGGAACTATATTTTTGTTTAATTTCCTATTAGGAAGGTGTGTTGGGCAAGGTCGCGTGAATTCGCTGGAGGCGAGAAGCATGAGACCGTTAGATATGGCGATGGTTGGCGAATTCTTCAAACTAAATGAAGCAATTTTTGGAATACATGAAGAAGCCTCCTCGTGTAGCGCAGTTTGTTCCGCCAGTTACTCAACTGAAACGAGCGCTCGGCGCATCCTGGACAGTCACACCCAACATCTTATTTGACTGGTCAATTCTACCCTTGCGGTGGTAGGGCTAACACCCGCCTGGTTTGCGACCACCCTCCCACCGGAGTCCGGCGTCAAGCTGCCTGCTATGTTTCGTCAATGCGTGGGAGTTGACGCTCGTTCCATCATAGACCTCATCCATCGCTTTTCATAAGGCGTGATCAGGCACATTAGGCAAAAAAAAAATTTGGATGTACCTCCTATTGTTTAAATCAAAGAAATTTTCAGTGTCAAAATGAGCTGCTTGAATGAATAATTCATGTAGAAATACTATATGTTTGTAAGCAATTTCGATGGCAGTTAACAAAATGCACGCTTCCCCAAACATTAAGGCAGCCATATAAAAGTAGGTACCTAGAGATAAACCATTATAAAACTGCACGCCCCACCACAAAAATTTCTATATAAACATTTCAAATGTGTATGCAAGAAGCAGTGGAGGGGCGTTCATTTTTAAAATGGTTTATCTCTACTAACATTATTGATTGACAAACACAAAAACCCCCCGTTTACATTGTTGACTTTCTTGAGTTCAACCAATTGGCATTTTGTTTTTGTTTTGTTGTTTTCAGTGTTTTGGCCCTAACATCAAGCAATAGACAAAATTGTCAACATTTTTATTATTATTAAGCTTGAGTACGAGGCTTTTAACTACGTTCTATGTGTATGTCTTTTTTATTTTATTTGTAATGTGCGTTTTGTTTGTGCAGAATAAACCATTTTTCTTTCTTCTTTCTTTTTCTTTCTTTCAACCTTGTTTAATTCGCAACGACATACACACTACATATTTAAATTAATCTTTTATAGAAGCTATGATGGCAATGCCTATGTTTACCTGCTTAGTTAAATGGGTTTCTTTATCTTGTTATACTATTCGACCTTTAGCTGTAACATGTTATCAAATAGAAATAATTCTGAAATTTCAATTTCAACAGTGATAATAAGCTAACATTTTGCATCTGACCTGTTTGGCAAACTAGAATTTAGTATTTAAATAAGGAACAGTTCCCTCCTACAAACAGTTCTATTCTGTTAGGCACTCACACACAATGAAGTAAGTTTTTTTAAAAGACATTTTTATTATGTGTACAGCTATACAGGGTTGCAGGGACGTCGATGCATAACCTGTTACCATGGATTCAGTATATGATTCTGAACACCTCTGTCGTTGAAAAATTTCAACGCAGCGGTTGAAATTTTTCAACGGCAGAGGTGTTCAGAATCATGTATCCCCGACAACCCGGCTACCATGTATTGGTATAATTTTATAAATATTTTACGTGGTGAGTTCTGATTTGATCAATATGTGTACTGTGAGTGGCTGATTTTACGGCCTCAGCGTCGATCACCTATGAGAGCCGAAACGATGACTTACTATTAGAATCAAACCGTTGAAATTAAACGGTGTAATTTTTTCTTGTCTAACGCAGTGTTTTGGTGTTCAACAGACCTTTGTACCAGATATTAACAGCAGTGACTGCAGTAACTCTGGTTACTGCTAGCAAAGAAGATAGTTCAATAGCTGAAATGAGAAAATTACCAGAAGGGCTGCAGATTGGCGTGGCTACCGCTGCATTCCAAATTGAAGGCGGTTGGAATGCATCAGGTAGATATTAGTTACTCACATCTTAAATAATCCATCTTGAATTTAAGGTAAAAAGTGATGTTTTCCTTTTTTGACAAAGAGAGATGCGTCGAACATGTAAGCACACGGGAAAACGTTATGAGCCGTGTGTTCGAATGTTATGAGAATAAGAGGCCTTTTTCTTGCCGGAGGTTTCAATAATTCCCTATATTTTTACTGTTCCAGACAAATCTCCAAGCATCTGGGACACCTATGGTCATACCCCAGGTCTAATAAAAGATGGCACAGATGGTAATGACACTTGCAAATCCTACGAGTATTATCAGCGAGACATAAAAATGCTCAAGTTTCTGGGGGTCAACTTCTACAGATTTTCCATTTCATGGCCAAGAGTTCTGCCAAGTGGATTCGCAAATAAAATTAGCCAAGATGGTATTGCGTATTACAGTAATTTGGTTGATGAATTGTTGGCGAATGGTATCGAGCCAGTCGTCACAATCTATCATTGGGACTTGCCACAAAGTTTGCAAGATTTGGGAGGTTGGGCCAACCCTCTTATTGTTGGCTGGTTTGAGGACTATGCCCGTGTGTTGTACGATGCCTTGGGTGATCGAGTAAAAACGTGGATAACTTTGAATGAACCGAAACAATTTGTGATATTTGGATACGGAACAAACAGGTATGCTCCTAATATTGTTTCACCTGGAATTGGGGACTACATTTCTGTAAAGAACGCGCTGTTGGCACATGCTAGGGCATGGCATCTGTACGACAAGGAATACAGAGACAAGCAGAAAGGTAAATTACTTTTTTTTGCCGATAAAACGGGATTCCTTCAAACGTGTTCTCGCTCTGGGGTCTCTGGATATTTGTATGGATATACGGTGTATCTAGATTAATAATTAATAACAAGATCTTATTTTTTGTTTCTAGGCACCGTTGGTATAACAATAGCGACAGATTTCCGTGTAGGCGCCACGGATTCTCCCGCAGACATAGAAACTGGCAACTTGGCGATGGACTTCGAAGTCGGTTTCTACAGTCACCCGATATTCTCGTCCACTGGTGGATTCCCTGAGAGGATGGTGAAACGTGTTGCAGAAAAGAGTGCTGAGCAGGGTTTTCCCAGAAGTCGGCTGCCGGAGTTGTCACAGGAGGAAATCGAGTTCATAAAAGGTCAGTGCCATTGACTTTACGCATACTGCAACTAGAATGCAGTTGATCGATGGCCAAAAGGCATCAATTTTCTGGGCGCTAAATATCTATGCAGATCGATCTCATTCTAGTTGCACTTTAAGCAAAAAAAAACATGCATTAGGCAAGGCATCGAAAGTTAATCCATCTAGAACCCTGACATTTTCGGGCAGTGACAAAGTGCATTTGGCACCTGTTACAATTCGCATTCTACTTTTCTACTCACTCCCACTTGTTTAGCCAAATGTCATCATATACGCAGCCGTATAGTCCAAATATGTTTTCGTCTGTATTGGTATACGGCAGGGGTGGCCAACTTGGTTAGACCCAAGATCTACTGTTCATTGACGACACCCTGTGCGATCTACCAATTACATACTTCTTCAAATCATAAATGAAACAGCATAGTTCAGTACAAAATTATGTAGTATTTTTTATTTTATTAAGAGGGAAAATACAAGGTAACGCGTGCAGCTAGCAGTTAGTGATTAAGTACGTTGCGCAGTCTGTTCTACGTATTTAAATTTTTTGCCTTTGCCACGATCGACTGGACTAATAGTCGCGATCGACCGGTTGGACACCCCTGGTATATGGGCTGCTGTTTTGTAAGATGCTATCCCGTAAATCGACTTCATACAAGAGATTTCCAATTCGTTAGTACCTACATTGAACTATCTCTAAATATTACAGGTAGCAGTGACTTCTACGGGTTCAACCATTATTCTACTAGGTTCTATACAACAGACAAATATACGAAGGGATTATTCGCGATTCCTTCGTATGAAGACGATCTCGGGGCAGTAGGTGACTACGGGGGTTATGATCTGGCCCCCGTGATACATACTACTGTAAGTTTTAGATTAACATCTAATTAAAAAAATTTGATCTATCTTAACAATGCATTTACACGACATGATCAGTAAACAAAATGGAGTTCGTAGCTACTATCTTCCAAGCCGTTTCCTGGGCTGGATTTGGCTTTCAGTAAAATCAATCTCCACAACCCAGTTAAATGCTGGCCAATACTGATATACTGGGTTGAGACGAGTTGTCAGACTTTTAGGTTTATGTCTACTCTTGCGACAGTCAGCTGATTTTCCCTGTGACTGGGACGGACAGTTTACAGTGCTTTAAAAAAAAACAAGTATATTGAAGCATAATATATAGCATATTGTATTGATTTAAAAATTATTCCTAATTAAGAGTAAAAAAAAAATATGAACTTTCAGAAAATCCCCAACGGCATCAGAAGAGCTCTGAACTGGGTGAAAGATTCATACAACAACCCGCCAATTATGATCACAGAGAATGGATATGGTACTTTTGGCGGGAACGATGACTTTGACAGAATTGATTTCTACAAAGCGTATTTGGACGCCGTATTGGATGCCATCGAAGTGGACGGCTGTAACGTCGTTACGTACACCGCGTGGAGTCTTATGGATAACTTTGAATGGGATTCTGGACTGCAGTAAGTAGTCGCCATTTCGAGATTAATAAATATTACTTAGCATGTACTTCCGGTTGCCATTATTCCTGCCACTATTGAACAACTGACAAACTACAAGTGCAAGACAAAGACGGAAACATACCAAATTACCTATATTAAAAACTAGCTGACCCGGCGAACTTCGTACTGCCTCAGAATCAATAAGAACGAATGTATGAGAAAATGAATTATCGTCATGTTTTTTCGTGAATTTTTCCGTTTTTTAATAGATATTCTGCTATTCGGGGCGGAGACAAATTCAAAAAATAAGAGATCATAAAAATTTCTGAGTTATAAATGGTGTAACTAACCCGACTTTGTTTTATTTATATAGAAGATGACAGAAAACGATTCTGAACAAACTGCTTTCATAATATGCATTAATTCAGTTAGATATTGTAGAAACTTAAGTTGCAGTAGGCGGGAAACATTGCTCGTTGAATAGATGGCTGATGGGGCTGAAAAATTCTGGAGTAGAGACCGAGTACCGAAAGACGAGCATGTGAAGGCCCTCCATAAGCTCTCAGCTCAAGTTCAAAGTGATACCACTGAAATGCGTACTATCTGAATTCTCAACTACTATAATATTTATTCATTTATTTTCAGGGCTAAATTCGGCCTTTTCGAAGTCGACTTTGAAGATGATAAGAGGACCCGCAAAGCAAGATTATCAGCTCTATGGTACAAAAATCTAATAGCCAATAGGACTTTAGACCCTGCTGATGTTCCAAAGTTTGAAGAAATTGAGTTTTAGTGTAAATATAAAATAAAAGGACTGAACTCGTTTGTATCCTGTGGCTCTTAATACAACAATAACTACAATAAAACACAAAACAATAACTACAATAAAAATATTTATTTCATAGAAAATGCTATGCTAAATTGGTCACTTTGGTTGCATAATTTATGCTAATTATTTTATTATGTTAGCAAATCTTTAGACCCATCGTCCTTTTGAAAGAGAGGGTCACTCAAGATAAGAGAGACTCACCATGAGACCGCGTAGGTACTCGAAAAGGTATAAGTAATCTACATCTACATTTTCATAACATCCTATTTATTATCCTACCCTTTTTCTCTCCCGTGTCAATGTACATCATTCTGTGGGTTCCTTTCTTATGTCAGATTTGACAAATTGTCAGCGACTGTACCCCTCATTCACTAAGCCTCTTTGTATCAGCTCGGTTCCCTTACAAGGCATATTTTGCGTTTCAGTTGTCATAAATAGAAAGATCTTTCTTCTCGAATGTTCAAGAATATTTTGTTGTAGGTAGTGCTATTTTCAGGGATTGTTAAGATTGCGTTTGAATACAACTAGGTATTATAGTTTGACAATTTTATACTTGTTTTAGGGCTCATTTAAAGGATAATGATAAGATCTAGACCGTTATAATTGACAATTTAAATGTGTTTATTATCTTTGGTTATTCTCCTTTTACATACATACATGAACTCACGCCTTCGATAGGAAGAAATTAAAGAACGCCACCTGGTACGACCCTTCATACTCCTTTTGCCTTGTTTACGTTCATACATCTGGTCATACACGCACGCCGGGTCTTTCAATGAAGAAAATTATCTCTTTTGTGAGTACCTATTATTTATGTTAATTATTAATTATTATTAAAATCAACGTGTATATAGGATAAACCGATAGACAGGATTATCCGATCGAAGTCCAGTTCGTCAGTTTGAGTTCAGATCTCGCAGTCTATGCGATTCTCTTAGGGATCCGCTAGAGTCAGAAACTACTCGGACTAGCCCAAAACCAACACGATAAGAATTCCTTTAATCTTAAGTATCGACAGAGTAAAATAGGAAATGCCTAATAACCACAGCAATCTGTAAGAATATATACCTAGTACATTACTGCAGCGGCCAGCAAAAGAGGCATTGACGGACGAAAATGTAAATGTATACGGGCATTGTAATAAGTTATTGTTGTTTTATATATTGTGTCAGCAGCAGTACTTTCTCCATCCAAAACATCGACGCGCAATCTGAAACCATGGATTTATTACATGATTCTGAACCGGAAAAAAAGCTGCACTGGCAGTATCATCACATCGGTAATTAAGTATATATTATATTTATAGTTTTAAGTAGGTTTATGCGTATCTTTATCTTTATAAATATTAATTCCTCAATTTTCATGATTGTGTATTGGTCCCGTCATGTAAAAAGAACGCTGGCGTTTACCTGTGCGCTGAGCGATTTAAAAGAAAGAAAGAAAAAGTATTTATTGCGACTCGTATAGGATGATCACAAACTAAACTAAACACAGTAAAAAATATAAATAAAAAATCCAAGTTATATAAAACAAAGTAATAAAAAGAAAAATAAAATAAAAAGTCCTATACGAGGCCAAAAGGCTCCTATCTCAGCATGATGTTGCAACATTTAAAAAATAAACGTCACAGCGCTGGTAACGATCAAATTTGTGGTATGAAGGGTGCGTAACGCTAGTAAAGTAGCGTACTTTAGGACAAGGCTGTACCCGTGCGCAGACACACCCCCTCCACAGTCGCTCAGCGTTCTTTTTACATGGCGACAGCTGTACCTACCATTGTTTATTTCTGCATCACCCAAAGGTCGACTGAAAATGCCTATGGCATTAAGTCCGCCTCTGTACATCTGTACATTTGTGTGCTTAAAGTATTAAATAAATTAATAAAAAACGTACTTTTTTATGAAACTGCAGATTTTTTTGATAACCGATGAAAGATTTCAACGCTAGGGGGTCTAGAAACATAATTTTACTGGATTCATGGTGTCAGTGTGCTTGTCTCTGCCACCCTGAATTGAGAATATTATTGCCGTAGATTTTTTTCATAGCCTCTTCTTCAAACCTTCTTGCTTCTTCTCCTTCTATTTGTCTCACACTTAAAGCTTAGGCACTAGTTCAGAAAAACGAACTGCGTCTGTCTTTCATTGAAACCTAGAGAATCACTTAAAAAAAATTCTACACATTTAATTCCGTTATGAAACTGTTGCGGCATCCCACATATACATCAACGAAAAAATCAAGTGAATGAAAGTTTCAAATGCCAACTTTTATGACATTATCATATCAGTCCCCAAAGAAAAATAATCCGTTGAACAAACATTTCCTTCAGCAAAAATCTTATACAAACATTCATAACGAATTCCATCCGACTATAATCCCTCTGCTATTCCAAACGACGCCCGTGGGAAGCCATTTCAGCACAGCCCTATTCACTCGGAACAAAGCTCGACAAAATAAATCCAGAAAGAAAAACATCGGAACACAGCTCACCTATTCGGTTATAAAGTTTTCCGAATTCGTCAACCCTAGTTGTGATTCAGGGCAGGGGTGCCCACAATGCGGTGTGTTTGCAATAAAAGAGCTATACGGTGCGCAGCGGCCAACGTGGACGCGATATTTGGTACCGTCGAGCTACAGAGCTGTTGATGCTATAGAAGTGACGTCGGAGCTGAATTCGTGGCAGAAATACTGACTCAATTTTGTAAAGGTCCTTATGTTGATAAGGCGATATGTATTTGTGGATTTAGAATAGAAAAAATAGACTATTTACTATTATTTTAACTGTGCACCAGTGGCGAAGGCACCATACAACTCGATTCCCACCGGCTTCCCTTCGATAATTCAGAACATAACCACTCTATAGTCAATTCATCATTGAAATTTTCTTTTGGCATTTTTTTTTTTGCTCCGGCCTACCTCTGTCATAAATTCACCCTTCGCCACTGCTGTGCACCATAACAAATGACCTTATTATACAACTATTATCTTGCAATAATACTGCCTTACGAAGGAAGAATTTGGTCTGTCAAGGCTTGTATTCCATTCACAAGAGGATTGGGTAATCAGGAAGCTATGCATGCCCCGGTTAATGTCTAGGGAATACACAACAATGGGAAATACTTGTAGCAACTATTTCTTGTCACTCTTTATGCCTGGAGACTTTTATTTAGGTACTAAGTTCTATTTACGTTTTTATTATTTTGTTTCTGCTTAAGTATAGTTTTCAATGTTTTTGTTGGTTTCTTGTCGTGTGCTAGCTGACATAATGGCAAATAATTTAATGAATGTATTGTGTTTCAATTGCATCCGGTTGGACTGGAAGCCGACCCCAACATAGTTGGGAAACGGCTAGGCAGATGATGATTGTGTTTTGTAATATTAATTACTTATTGTTGAATAGAATCAAGTTCTTCTAACTGAACAGACATTATTTATATGTAAAAAAAAAAAAAAATTATAAAAAGATGGACTCACGTAGATCTAAGCTAGTATTGTAAGTTTAGAGTAATATGGATGTGTCCGATGCGGGAGTATGAAACTGTTCCCTAGGAAAAGAAAGAAAAATGTAAACAATAAAACACTATAAAAAAGGGCGCGGACCACCAAGTCCGCGGTAATTAATGTTATTAAAAAAAAAAAAACTGAACAGACAGCTGTGCTGTCGGGGAGTTTGTTGCGCCACTTCTACTTCCCAGCTAAAGCACTAGGAAGTGGTGAAGGGCGGGCGTTTTGAGGGGCTGTCTTGTGTAATGTTGTCGTTCAAAAAGTGCTGATTCTCAGTCTACTTTGAATATAAATGACTTTTGATTTTGAAATAGTATGATGTACAGACGCAATCTGCAATCTGTCAAATTTCTTTAATAGATTTTCAATTTTATCGCTAAAGCATAAGGTTCAAAGTTGATTGGGAAAATTTGACAGTATCGGGTAGCTTGATGTGCTGGCGTCTGTACCAGGAATCCATACTAGAAAAAACGTGGAACAAGCATTTTAGAAATGGAGACTTTCCAATTTGTCCCTGCCGCAATCAAATGCTGCGTGGAACATATCCAATGATTTCGTATTTATTAATTTAATTTGTCAAGGAATAACAAACAGTAGCAATTATGTAACTCATAACGTAATCAAGTTAACAACATGGTCATAAAGCTCTTCACAGATTCCTCCAATTATTTATAGCTAGCTAGAGTCAGATAAAAGTCACTCAAGTAATTTGAAAAAGGTCAGTAAAGTCCCCTGTGCAAAACAGCCCTTGCATTAAAGACAGCAAAATATCATCAACATAGCTTATTCGATTCTCCTCTCACACCAAGAAGGAATGTTTGGAATTCATTAGCCGCATATTTTTGTGTCAACCTTAGTTATGATTCAGAGAGTGCGGCGTCGCAATCCCAACGGGAATTATGCGACGGTTTTCTTAGGGCTGCAAGAATTTGATAAAATTATTACTAGTTGCTGGTTTTCTTCAAATCTTATCGTTTTGGTGGTGTTATTTATCAGTTGGTACTTATTTCATGGGAAGGTAATTAATTACCTACCAATTATTGGTTCTAGCAGTGGTGATCCAGTAGTAACAGCCCCAACTTACGTGTCAAAGGTCTCGGGTTCGAACCAAGGCAGGCACAATACTTAGTTTTTATTTCATCACCACTGCTCTCAAAATGGTGAAGGAAAACATCGTGAGGAAACTGGCATTTTCTAAAACCAAAAATCGAAGGCATGTGACATCGTCAACCCGCACTGGGCCCGCGTAGTGGATTATGGCCTGCTCCCTCTCACTGAGGAGGCCTGAGTCCCAGCAGTAGGAACATTATAGGCTGATTATGCTATTGTTACTTTTGGAGACAGCGCTATTGCGAACACCAATTCGTTGGCCAAATATATTCGATAGCCTCGGCGATTATAACAATAATATTATAGTCTTTATTCATAATCTATTACTTTCACAAGACTAAGCAGTGATTGTGATTTTGTATACGTACGACCATTACACTAATTATACAGGACATCCTTTAGTTGGTTATTATAAAACTTCTTCATTAATAATTTGTGTCTAAGTTTGTTAAAAGAACTCGTATCTTTACGTTACGATTGCTGAGTTAACAGCCTTACCAGGGTATCTAGGACGATGGTAAAATCATTATTCCTCAATGTCTAGTCTAAATCGTATCAAATCTATTTACCAACGGCATTGAGAAGAGAGTTTGTTGCAATATTGAAAACTTTGCATTTGAACGGTAGCTCGGGCCGGTGTTGCGAGTTCGTTCATTTTCGTACTCATATTGCTAAAAATCACAGCATTGGACCCATTTTCGTATAATATTTAAGCTTCCATTTTGAAACCGGCCTTTGGGGATAACACGGGGTTTGGCTAATTGATGACGATGGACCTGGGTTCCTATATTTATACTATATCATGATCTTCTACCTTTACCAAAAGCCGCGTTTACTTGAAGAGAGTTTCTCAACCGACAAGAAGCGAGAATATAGTATAGGGTCTTAGCATTATACTGAGCGATAGCCGTTCTGCGTGGATGCGACGCATATTTTCCCCCAACTTGTTCTTTTTTTGTGTTTGTGTTCTTTATCTGCGTCATATTTACCGCAACGTATTTTCCTTCTTTATGTAGATACCTAATGCAATACTCGTAAGCGCGGAATGTCAAGCGTTTTACTCGTATCGCAATCATGATGTGTTTACACCCGTGGTTTACACTAATCGTGTAAACGAGGCATTAAGTTCTGAAGCTACTGAGGTGCGTTATAATTTAAAGACCCTGCACATCATCAGGCTGGAGAAGACGCCCGGGTGTCACCATTGCGGGAATCGCCCAGAGGACACGGTGGAGGTCTGCCCCGCTTGGGCGGAGCACCGCCGTGTCCCCGTAGAGGCGATCGGCAGCGGCGGCGACCTCTCGCGTCCGGCCCTGGGAGTGAGAGGGAGTGGGAGGCAGTCACCTCCTTCTGCGAAGCAGTCGTGCTAGCGAAGGAGGTGGTGGGATGGCTGAGGGAGAGAGCCTCACGTCCCAGCCACCGCGGGAGACGCTCCGGGCGTCGGGAGCCGCGTGACGACTCCCGGTCACCGTAGGCGCGGTCCTGTGGACGGAGAGTAATAGGTAGCTCACCGTCCGATCAGGAACAGGCCCGTGCCGGACGGCACGTATGTGTTCCAAGCGCGCCTCAAAGAGATGTCAGCGTAAAGGAAGGGGCCCGTTAGAGCCAAAGCCTGCCGGGTTAGCGGGATTGTCCGAAAGGGTTGCCGCTGCCCCGGAACATAAAGGGCTAAGGAAGGAACACGGGTGGATTTTAGTCAGTAAGAGTCTGACACTCCCTTCCGCTCCACCCAGAGCGGGAGGGGTCCTTTGATGATTACCCATGCACAAAAAAAAGAGACCCCTTATAAGTACCTACCTAGTATAGCAGTGGAAGCGCAGTGGAAGCCCAGTGGTAACGCCCGCGACTTACGAGTCGTAGGTTCAAACCCAGACAGGCGCTTCAGTTTGTGTAAATTATCGTATCACCACTGCTTTGAAAGCGGTGAAGGAAAACATCGTGAGGAAACCGGCATGTTCTAGAACCAAAAATTCGAAGACATGTGACATCTACCAACCCGCACTGGGCCCGCGTGGAGGATTACGGCCCACTCCGTCTCACCGAGAGGAGGCATGTGTCCCAGCAGTGAGAACATTATAGGCTGATTAGATTATATTATGTTACAAGTACCTAATACAGCTACCTACCTACATACGACACACCTTGGGCTGTCACATATACGTTACAATACAAATTGTTCCATTTCTTCGTCAAACATCTGTTACAATGTCAACATCCTGCTAAACGGTGTAAAACTGAGGCACATTATTCAGAATGTGTACATCTTGTTATGTACTCGTGTTGTTAAATGTTTCAGTATGTGCTCGTTTCCTTTAAATAATTGCCTGTTGACAGACTAAAGACTTGAACGAAAATGTTTTCAATGAAAACGGTGCTTGTCGCTTTATTTCTTTCCGTTGTCTCTCAGACTTATAAATGGCTTTGGAAGATGTACATACATTATATTGGTAAAGTAAAAGTCAATATAATTCAGTTAGTTATATCTTTCACGCATCCATTTGTGTCCACCTTTTTTCTTATCCACATTCATATTTATAACTTTTCTTGTGTAAGCCCTTCATTCTTTTGTAGCACATAATATGTGGCAGGATACTCTTCCCCTTCCTACTTACTATCTATCCCCAAAGGAGCATCTCCCTGCAGGATGTAACCTTCCGTAGTCCACTTGGAGGTCCCTAAACCATCTCCCAGACACAAGTGGAAAGACGCAACTACAACCTGGTAAAGTGGGGCGACCTCGATGAAACGGCAGTAGGGTGTGGCTGTGAAGCTATGTCGCAAACCATGTTCCACCTACTATCCTGCTCTCTGTGTCCCAAAACGTGCAGTCAAAATCACCACCAGCAGTACCACTGCGCTGCCACCAACGACGCCGTGGAAGTGGCGAAGTTTTGAACCAACAAGATCTAAATACAGTTGTGCCAGCGACACGAGGAAGAAGACATAATATGTGATACTAAAACAATCGATTAGTTTGAGATTTTTTCACAATGTATTGTACCCCATATTGAACAAAAATCGCTGCAAACTGCTTAATCACTCTGCTTATATCTAAAGTTACGTTCGCCGGAAACAATATCGCGCCACCGTTTGGCGTCCTATTAAAAACCGTTCAGGCCGCAATCACAAAATAAATACGTACAGAAGGTCGGTCCAAAAAGCATGCACACATATTATATGAGTATAATCTGTTTTAAGTATCTGATGGAAAAGTACCTGTGGATGCCAATTTGTAGAGTTTCTTCAAAATTGAGTCCATTGATTTGATTATTTGAATACATAAAGCCGAAATTTTGAAATGTATTTTTTTTCTTCGATGATTTTTCAATTGCAATTAAAATAATATTATTCCAACAATGTGGAAACATTCTGATGAATGTGTTACTGATTTCTTTTAGTGAGCTTGCTTTAGAATTTAACCTGAACAGGGTTTGCTTACACTTTTATCAGTGCCTTGTGTGACTGACTATTTTATGGACGCGTATGTACGGCGATCTCAGTCTATCTCGGTGGAATACCAGTCGCAAGTGCGCTTGCTCTCGCTGCACATACAGCGAGAGCAACCGTGCGTTTGTGCGCTCTCGTTTGTTGTTTGGAGCTGACTTTCTGTACCTATATATTCTGTGCCCAAATATTCCAGACTCATTTACATACGCCCCCTGCTCACCGAATTTAATACCTTGCGGGAGTACCGAAAGAATAGCTGTTCTTAAATCTAAGGAATTTGAATAAAGTTTGTTTTGATACTCTTATAAGTAACAGGTTGATTTTCCTGAGGGAAAATGAATATTGTTTCACTTTTGCAGATAGCGAAAAAAAATATTATTTTCGCCGACTAAATTCTTAGTGGGAACATTTACTTAAGATAACATATACCTATGTTGCCTGGGAAACGCAACCAAGGATGTACTACTACCGAATAGTGCTATACATAATTATTATTAGTTAGCCGATCACTTAAGAAGCTCGAGATCTTCATGAAGCACACGGTTAATGACCCTTTGCCAATTTTGATGTTCGCATAACTCGTCATTATGTAGGGAACAGCTAATTTTTTTTCGCGATTTCATGTTTGGTCCCATAGTAAAAGTTGTTCATAATGATGAATACAATCTCCCATTTCGATTTGTCGCATGTTTTCAATTTCAACCTGTATATATATGTTTTTATTGCTAAATGAGCCTGATCTTGACCTCGATCACTCCTGGTGGAAAGCGATGGATGGGGATCCATCAGGAAAGTTGTATCCTGAATTTCCGATAAAAACAAAGTCATTCTTCAGGTTATCCGATTTTTCCTAGTCCTAATTGCTAAAGCCAAACAAATGACTTATTGGCTAGAAATACTAATTGATAAATTTTTGTTCATTACTGATTTATTTAGAATCTCCAACAAATGATATACATAACACATGACACATACATAATGGGCAACATAAAGTATTAAGTAGGCGTACCTACTCCTTCACATAGAGGAAACCATTGCATGCACAATAAATGGTTATTAATAAATTATTGTAAACACAAACCATACAAAATCACTTACGCTTGAAGTTAGCACTCCCTGAGGTGTTACGTAACCATACTTAATACTTTCCCAAGGGGTCAATTACGTACATCACGTCGTAAACAAAGTAAATAACATTGTAAACAAATAAAATCGTTAATTAATATGCAAAATCTAAATACAGCCTCATTTAAATGAGCATTAGAACGCTCCGGTAACTTTCCAACGTAATAAAATATTCTTAAGGAGAATCGGTAACGCTTTAAAGCTATCGATACCGTATTGATAGGTACTTACTGACAACGTTTTGATTACAGATTTATAGCTAAGGGCCTGTGCACACCACGTTTTTTAAACGCGCCGTTGCAGCGCGTTTGTAGCGATACAGACGCGATTAGCACGCAAGTCAGACGCAGCCTGTTTTGCACACCTGTACATATTCAAATACGCGTTTGTATCGATACAAACGCGATGCTCACGCGCGTTTGTATCGATACAAACGACAACAAACTGCTCTGTAGGATAAAAGCGCGCCGTCGACGCGCGTTTCTATCGTAAGTATATATGAATTGCTAATTCATTTTCAGTAGACACAGTAGATACATGTGGGAAACTGGTTTTTATTCATCGAAACGGAACTGTGTGACAATGTCGTTTTACTTCTCTTCACTACAACATCCACTTTTGATTTTGTAGTGATATTGTATTTTTCGACGAATCGTTCCCCAATATTTTCCAAGCAATTATAGATTATTGTCTATCGAAATTATAGTCAGTGGGTCGTCTTAGGGGCGGAGTTTGAGGAGTTGGAGTATACGCTTAGGGGTACTCTGAGCAGAAAAGAAAAAAAAAATGGGACAATCAATTATGTAAAATATTTTTTTCGGAAATCTGAAAACTGAAAATGTTATTGCAGTTTCGGGTTAACCTTGACTACAGAAACTATTTAGGTTCCGAGGAGCATGGCCTTACGACGTACCGTTTCCGAATTATGGGCCTCCGAATTTTATTTTACATAAAACGCTCTATATTTCTAAAATGGTAGCTTATCTCTGCCGATTGCGCCTTCCCTTATACGCACAACTCACGCGAGAACACTCACATCCTAGTGCAAGATTAGCAAATTCAGCAAGACAATTATAGCTTCATCAACACATCCGTCCGCCGCGCTTTTCGATTTTATCATGATTATTACATTCACAAAACTATCATAGAATAGAATAGAATACTCTTCATAACACTATACGAATTACAGATATTATAAATCTAAAATTTTACATAGGGTAGGTATCACATTGGGCGGTCGTGTCGCTAAAAGTGATCTGAAGTGGTCTATCATCTGGAGTTTTACCAGAATACTTTACGTAGCGCCACACAATAATAGCCATTAATTCACTGACTACAATTCCAATGTACCACAAAGGCGTGAAAATTCTCCAAAACCTAATTATTTTACACTTTACAAAGGCTCATTTGTATCAAAATATATAATAACCGCTCACATCGAATACTACTACCTGGTATCAATCAGCATTGATTGAGACATACATTACATTAATGAAACGTTTCATTTCATGTCGTTTCGCGTCCGTGACGGACACCGAATGTCGATATTCAATATAGAGTTACCACAGAGCATGGCAGCATCTAGAGACGCCAGTACTAATAAATGTCGTGTCTTATGACGTTCTGCTGTGGGGATCGGTAGCTGACGTAGATTCAATTTTCATTGTACAAAAGAGGACAATCTATAAAATGATTCCTTGTGAGACTCTTATAAATAAATTCAAAGAAACTGATAATTATACTAACTCTGCCTTCTCTTTATATTTTATAAATTATTTTGTGTGCTCGCAAAAACTTAGGACTTTTCATAATAAGAAGCGATTTCCATAATATAAATACACGTGGTAAAAATAAAATTGTGATACCCAAAAGATTAACGGCTAAAACAAGCAAATAATTTCTTTTACATAAACATTATCCGCTTTTATAGCAACTTGCCTAAGTCAGTTATAGAACATAGCGATGCTAAGTTCAAAACCCACATCAAATGTGTCCTAATCAAAAAAGCATATTATAAAATTAAAGACTACATTGAAGACAAGCATGTTTGCCAATAAATCTATTTATTAACGGCATAGCTATGTAAGTTTCTATTAACTGCTCCCAAATTACGATTTTTTTTTTACATACTTCTTTGACATAATCTTCTCATTATTTTTGACATTAGGTATATAACAACTCTTTATTAGTGGTTTTTTTGGATAGCGTATTAATTTAGACTTTTTACAGTTGTAATGCCAATCATGTCATTTGATTTAAATAGATTTTTTTAATTATTTTATTTATCTTTGAAAGCCTTGTAGACTGTAGATTCGTAGAACATTTTCTACTTTGCTTAGTACCTGGTTGACATTTGTTGACAGGCCTATACTGTCCTCCCATGCCTATTAACACTGTAATTTGAAAACATTGTAAAAGCCAATTATTTTTATAAGAGTAACCGTGGAGATTCATGCCAGCTCTCTCCATAGAAAACAACCAATTGGAACCGTGCAACTTGCTTCTGACGTTGCATAAGTGGGTACTCAACCTTACCTACCTGACATTTGTAAGAAAACTATAATTTATCTAAATATATACTTAACAATAATTTAATTTAATATCTATTATATACAAGTGTATAAAAAAAAAGGGAAAAAAAAGACAAGAGCTCATAGGGCATCAAAAAATTCGTCCGCATCGCTGTCAATGGGATAAGTGCCCAAAAGGCTGGCAGCATTACCACGTTGGATGGCAATGCTTATTCTTTGGGCTAAAAATAGGCCAGCCCTCTGGTCACGTGTAGAGTCAACCAACCGCTTGGCGATGTCTCGAAACATTCGATGAGCACTCGGGCCCCAAGGCCCTAGAGTTTCAACCCCAAACGGCTCAAACATATAACTCCCAAAAAGGTTGTTATATTTGCGCCGTTTGAGGTTTTCTGCTCCTGCAGCAGCCGCCCCAGCACAGCCCGCCGTGCTAGGAAGATGGGATGGCGCGAGGGTGTCGACACAAGTTGCATCCCACACCAAAGGCCTACCCAACTTCCAAGGCATTATTGTCATTCCATCTGGCCTCTTCCCATCGTCACGTGCCAAGCCATTGGGTTCTAAAACAGCTGGCACCCCGGCGGTGACAAGAGCCCGACGGATGATGTCGTTAATGCTGGCGTGCCGTGCCATCCGACCAGCGCTCTTGCTGCAGGATAGGCCATGGTGTCCGAGGCAGTCGACTGCTTCACCGCATTGACAGCGATGTGGAGCTCCGCAAGGAGCGCCCAGACGCAAACATGTAGCGAGCCGGAATGTGGTGTCACCCAGCATAGTGCCTATGTTAGGTGACGGTAGCGCCTGAAGCCAAAGGCCCGACTCCCATTCACCCACAGCTAGCAGGCGGGCACGCTCAGCAGTATTGGTGGACGTATTAATAAGTTTATTCCGTACCAACCTGCAAAGCGGCTCATCCCACTGTCTCTGGGAAGACGGGTTTTCGGGCTGTACCGTGTCCGGGCAAGCCATCTTCCAGGCGTTCACCGCATCAGTCAAACACGGCACTTCAGAGTCAACCTGAGCAGGAATCAAGATTCGTGTGGTTAACTTTTCTGTGCTGTGGACCGAGGATATGAACGCCGGTAGGCTTACTGGGCATCCAATAACATAAAAAATAGTTTACTGATAGTTGATTGCATTGGTCAAAAGTAGGACACCAAAATAAAAGTCCATTAAATAGCGAAACTTAAAAGCCCATCCGTCAATCCCATTTACTAATAGATAGGTACAGTTTTGTGTTTTTTCTTTCTATCAGCCGCCTGAATACCATTTGGGAAGGGTTGATAAAAATCCAGCGCACGAAAAAAATTGCCGAGAGAAAAAGTTGCCCGTGCGAACTTAGCTTAGAGTGCGATGGACTAGAGCAGATGAAGCGCACTCGTGTCGCTTGACACAAGTCGTTGCATCGGTCTAGGCCGTGCACTAGGCCCTAAGACAAAACAATTGCAGAACATTAATCAAATTACAGAACTTCTCGCTGTCTCCATGGCCACTCCAAACTGTTTGTTTGTAGTGCTAACTCAATATAAGTTAGCTATGCACTGCACCTGCATACATTGAGTGACTGTAGCTGTGTTATACCTACTGTACCTACTAGTATAGTGACGTATAATATTATACTATTCAGTACTATATATTTATAGTGGTAGTGTATCATTTAAGGTCAGTCTAGTCCGCGAAATTCAATTTTTCTAACGTAATTTTGTACTATAGAGGTATGAGGAACAGGGTGTAAAGTTCACTCATACTCTATAGAAAAGGGAGGATCTTCCGACCAGACGAGTGTTGTGTCTGGCGGGCAACTACCCGATGATTCATGTCGGGCCGTTGTATCCATGCTAGTTGCGCGGTAAACTCTGCTTGCGAGAGGCAGGATTTGCGTGACATCAGTATGGCGCGATTTTCGCATGTGGCGTTGTAGATACCGCTACATACCGTATAAATATGTATTTATTAATACAACAGTGAGAGAGCAGTTTAGTGGCCTAGTGATAACGCCGATTACGAGTTGGAGGTCGTGTGTTCGAAGCAGACAGGCGCTTTACTTTGTGTTAATTATTTCATCATCACTGCTCTGAAAACGGTGAAGGAAAACATCGTAATAAAACCGGCATGTCCTACAAGCAAAAATTCGAAGATATGTGACATCTACCAACCACACTGGACCCGCGTGGTAGATTACGGCCTACTCCCTTTCTAACAGAGGAAGGCCAGTGTCCCAGCAGTGGGAACATTATAGGCCGATTATGCAATTAATACAATTACTCGTACCTATCTCATTTCATATTACCCTATAACTGATTGACAATTTCATGAACGCATTTACGGCTAACTTGATATTTCTAATGGTGATAATTTTGTTAATACATAATTGTTTCGGTCGCGAATCATTTATGTTAATCTACCTAGGCCCCTAAAGACCCTAGGACCCCCCCCCCCCCCCCCCCTTAGAACCGGCACGTACCTAGCAAGACGCAGCGCGGCGCAGTCGTCGCTGCCAAACAAATATCAACGTTGCGTGCCTAGAGAATAAATAATTTGAGAAGTTGTTAGTTCGAAGTTTATTTATTTTCAACTTTATTTTAACGGCTGAAGGTCGATATTTGTTTTGCAGTGACGAATGCGCTGCGCTACGGCTCGCCAGAAGTGCGCGATTTTTTTGGTGATTGGACTTCTAATAGCAGAGTGGTTAAAATAAGGAAAATGCTTGGCTACCAGGTTTCTTCAAAATCAGTCAGGTCAAGAATGTGGCCTAGAAAATTGACCCATTAGTTTTTAATTTCAATCTATTTTTTGGTTCAGATTTATGCAGGTTTCATCACCAACTAATTAAGCTAAGCAAGTCTTTTACGAAGAAACAATGAAAAGGTTAAAGTAAAAATCAAGCATATCCTAATTTATCCATCCAACACACCTTATCAAGTCACTTACCATCCCCTTTTTATTCTATTTACAGTTTATTTTCAGCACAGACCCACATGTAAGCAGCGCTTTCATGTTTCAGCTTTGAACCTAATTTAGAGACTACCTGTAGCCTGTAGCTACAATCTGGATCCTCAAGGGACATTAAAACAAACGCGAGCAGGTGAGGTTGCGGACTTAAATAAATTGTGACGCGATTCACGGGTTTGTCCTCTTGAGCACGGAACAAGACGAGGCCACTAATAAAATTTGTGGGGTCGATAGTACGTAGTGCGCACCACTTCTGTCACGGACTACCATTCAAAGCCGTTAGTTTCTATACGTCATTTGTGTCGTATCGACAAGCGTAGCGTGAAACGCCCCCAGCTAGTTGAGCCAACATCCTTAGGAAAGTAGCTGGGACAGACTGGATGCGGAAGGCGGAAGATAGAGTGTTGTGGCGCCGCCTGGGAGAGGCCTATGTCCAGCAGTGAGCTGCGATAAGCTGAGTTGTTGTTGTTGTATTTATGTCGTAGTGCAATAACACGGTGAGAACGCTTGGTTTGTGTGGAAAGTGTTGAAAATGCCGCTTCTAGCAGCGAAATAGATAGGTAGGTCTTTAGATAGTTATATTGTTTGCCTGAATGTCCTACTACAGCGCAAAAGTTCATGATCAGAGAAAATGTATGTATTTGAATTTCCTAACATTGGTTTTTCATAATAATTTACTTGTGATGAAAATTGGTGAGACCAATTTTCATGTTATCTGAATGAAGGTTTAAAATCCGCTGTAAAAATAGCAATTGCAAGAAACCATCTCCGCTGGGTAATTATTTTACCCGAAGTCAGTGTTCGCTAGACTAGTATTTTCAGGTTTTATAATCCATTTCCAAACTTTACAAACAAATGATTGGCAAAACATGTAGCTACCTCTTATTATTTTTAAGACCTGTATAATTCTGCACTCATGTTTTTACAAAATAAATATCTTGTATCTTGTAAACTTTCTGTCGTATGTTATTTGGTAAATGAATATACATCAATCGCTCCAAACAAGAAAAGTACTTGTTGATACAAAGTTACAATTAGATACACAGGGCGGTCGGGGCAGCGTCAGCTGTTAAAAAAAAAAACTATTCAGTAGGTATATTTTGACCGCGTAGGTATTGCATTTTTCAATGAAACAGCAGTTTTTTTTTATAACTGACGAAAGTCTCTATTCTAAGGGGTGTAGAATCATCTGCTTGCCATGGTAACAAATTGTGCGTCTCTGCCATCCTGTATTATATTTCCCATGCCGATTTAGGTTACAGTGACTATTTCTGTTTTTGACATGTATGACTTACGAGTGTGTATCATGTGGCTAATGTAGACTATCTTGGCTGTTAGATAATACCATTTTGGTAATGAATACCATTACATAGTATGTTTGTGACAGGTTTACTCTTAAGGTGATATCGCCTGCTGTCGAAAACACTCTTCCACTGATTTTCAAAGGCATAAATATTTTGATTCACCAAACGCCTCCAAACAAATAATCTTTTGGCAACTCCTCCCCACAAAGTTACAATACCTAAACATTCGAATTCCAAAATCAGTACCTACCTACGATATGCTAAAACCACTAATTGAAAGCTGTAACGACATACCTGCAAACCTGTATAATTCAGATACGTAAACGAGAATTCCCCAAAGCACATTCATTGAAATTCTATTAGCAATATACACGTACATTTGTCGTACCCATTTGATTGTGTCGGTGTAAATTAATCTATTTCAGTCAACGCAGAGTACCTACGTAATGAACAAGTGAGTAACGTGATCTGGTTAAGGTGTTACGCATTTCAAAGATGCATAATGAATTATTACGCATTAGCTATGGATCCTTTCCTTTTTCTTTTATATAATGCTTTTAGAATCTATACTATGCGAGCCAAATAAGAATAGTACTGTCAAGACGCCATTTTGTTCTGCAATACTCTTGAACTTCATTAACAAAGCGTAAGGTGTGCAAAAAATAACTAAAGAAAAATTATATTCCGTTTAATTTTTGTTCACTTTTTGGTATTTCTAATCAATTTTACGCCAAATTAATTATACATGAGTAGGATTTGAAAAAAAAACATGTTAATAAAAAACATGTTTTTATTATTTCAGTTTTAATGAGAATGAATGAATATAAATAATAATGAAATGTATGAATAAAAAAATATACCATTTTTTTTATTTTTTTTTTTTTGTTTGCTGGCAGTACTAATTTGACAGCTATCGTGTGAAGTTGGCAGCAAGCGCGATCCTATTCTTAGTTGGCTCGCATAGTACTTTCCATTATGATTTCATTTCTATTTATATTATTTACTTAGTCTTAGTGTTAAGTAAGTGGGCAAAATTGCAATGTTGTTCGTCTTTTTATTTTGCTTATTTTACTTTTTGTTATTAATCTTAAGTTTAAGAAGTATTTTGCCATATTTTTTTAAGTTCTAGTCTTTAGTTTTGTTATTTATTATGTGTGATCACTTATTTCTGAGATTACTGGTAAACGTGTAATTGGCGACTGTGACTAAGACCGAGACTTTTGTGATCTATAGTACCTACTGAAGATAAATTATACATAGAAGCTGGTGGTGTACCTTAATAAATAAATAATCAACATCAACAACTTAGCCTATCGCAGTTCACTGCTGGACATAGGCCTCTCCCAGGCTGCGCCACAACACCTGTCATTCCTCCCGCATCCAGTTGGTCTCAGCCACCTTCTTTGGGTCGTCGGTCCATCTAGCTGCGGGGGCGTCCCACACTACGCTTGCCGATACGTGGTCTCCACTCCTGGTCTCCACCGGCCATTGGTCCTTCGAAAAACACGGCCAGCCCACTGCCGCTTCAGTTTGCTTACTCTGCAAGCTATGTTGGTAACTTCGGGTCCTTTCCGGACAATTTCATTCCTGATTTTATCCTTCAAAGAGACTTCGAGCATAGCTCGCTCCATAGCGATTTCATTGTGACTGATTTTCACTTACATATGTTACGCAGTGTTATTTATGGGTAACAAACGTACATTAGCCATTTGGTGTGGTTTCGTCTCGACCATGTGTCGATTTGTCCTTGTATCTGTAGTGTTCCCTGCCTCAAGAGATTTATTTCGGGTTCAAAGTTTGCAAACTCCTGTATCTATTCGGGTTAGTTGTACTTTGTTTATTTCATAAATGCGACTTTGTTTGTACCTATGTTCGCGCAATTTTCATTTTTCTTTGTCAGCTGTTAGCAAAATTATTGTTTACCCTACTGCAGGGAAAACGCCTCTTTTTAACCGACGAAAAAACGGAGGAGGTTTATCAAGTCGACGCAATTACTTTTTTTTTTTTTAGAAAGCAATCTCAACATTATTTTCCTCTTAAAAATCTATTATTGTAGCAGACATACCTCGAATATTCTAATTTGGTATATAACAATTCTGTATTAGTGGTGGCTTTGGTGACAGATAGCGTAATTTGTGTTATTTGCCTTGACTTGATTAGGTATTTCATTGATTTTTAGTGCCTTTTTAAACTGTTTCCGCAAAGTGCTTGCGCGGATTCCACCTTTTTAAGTCGGTTTATTTTTATTCCGTGGGCTGTATGTATAGATTTTTGGGTTGATAATTTTTCCTTTTTCTGTTTCCCAGAATTCGAAAAAGGAGATTATGGATTGTTATAGATCAAAAATGAACCACAAAATCATAATTCCATTATTATAAAGTTTTAGATATTTCTAAAAGCCACTATCCGGAAGCTGATTTCGCAAAAAATTGTAGTTATTCAAGTTGATTGCATTAAAATCAGTCTAACCAATTTTAAATCGAACCTACAATTTTCCAATCTTTTAAAATGCTAATTGAGTGTGTCGTATTTTCTACGAGGGGACATTTTTTTGACGTTACGTTCATGTAACAGAATACTTTGTGGAAAATTTGTAGCCACTAAACGACATACGAGGGAGGGACATGATATATGAGCTTGGTTTTAACGAAATTTTTATTTATTTAACACTCTACGTTGCGAAAATTATTTAGATCATAAATTATGAGAATCTATTTAAATTTTATTTGGCGTTGAAATTAAAAGAAAACAGAGTTTAGCAGGTTTTGGATACAATAAATTATGCTGATTTGATGCTCTTTTTTCGTATCAGTACGAGTAAAGTTCATGCCGTAGGTAATAAATATATTAGCCTCTTAGGAAGATGAAAGCTAGGCAAATATTGAATTGAATAGCTAATGATCTTGAGTGAAAGGAAGTCCGTACAATTTCTTTTGTAACTTATATAATGCAAAAAAAAAAACGAGTAGAAAAGAAACAAAACGTAATCTATACAGGCAGACCTTCAGCATCTGTTCCAAAAGTCAGATGATGTCGCTGCTATCCAACGTCCAAGAATATAACAGCTAGCTATCCACATTTTTTTTTGTAAACAAGCGATTTCTTTTACGCAAACTTAATTAATATTCCCCATTACGCAGTTGTTGACTGGAAAAATATGGGGTCCCGTGTATTTGCTAAAGATGTTAAACGACGAAAAAGTACAGGTTGTAATTTTTACAGATTTTAGTCGGTTGGTTTCCTGGGTGAGGCAACCTATTTTTCGAAAATCTTTGAATGCAGTTTTCTTTCTATTCAAAAATAAAGGAATGTTTTCTTTGAGTAAAATTTTCTATCTACAGTATTAAGACTTTTTTCCCTTCAGGTGGCATTACAAAATTCCATCCTGTATATATAAATAAATATCGGATAATGGTTTTTTTGGTTTGTTTTGGAGGTCAGATAGGCAGTCGCTCCATGTAAAATACTGGTATTCAGCTGAACCCGGTTAGACTGGAAGCCGACCCCAACATAGTTGGGAAAAGGCTAGGGAGATGATGATGATGGTTTTTTTGGTTTTTCAGCCTACACGCATAGGCAACCTCCTCAAGACAAAAATACTTCACTAAAATGTACCTATATTCGACTAAAATCCTTCTAAAGAATGTAATTGGTTTATCAAACGGCACCAAACCCATTTATTTTGTTTTCAAGTGCTATAAACCGTTTGTTTATGAAACATATTTTTGTTAGTTCATTAAAAACTAATTTTAAGTTACGTCCCGTCAACGTTGCTCGTAAAAAATACGGCTCGTTATGCTGCAGTTTTGTTTTTAGGGCTTATAGTAGCTTTAAATCATTTTGTTGACTCTTTTTTTTTTCATGACATTCGTGATGGTGAAATTAATTTTTATGTTCAATTTGTTTTATTTTAATGCGGTTGGTTTGAAAGGGTTGCAGTAAGTGTTGCTACACACCTGATGAAAATTACGCGAAGGAAATTCGGCATGCTGAACAATGCTTTTTAAATTACTCACAACACATACATACATAACATAATCAGCCTATAATGTTCCCACTGCTGGGACACAGGCCTCCTCTCTGTGAGAGGGAGTGGGCAGTAATCCACCACTCACAACACATCAGGCTGAAATTAAAACGCCGAATTCTTGTCGCGTAAACGCAAAAGGTATCGCTGCGCTTAGATGAAATAAAAAGATCGATAGAACTACCAGAACCGTCACTGTGGGGCAGAACGAGCTAGTAATAATAATAATGGGTAGTCCCTCCTACCCTGATGATGATTAAACCTTCGTCGGCATACGAAGGGTCCGTAACGTGTTCAGAACGTGGATCCATGCGAGATACAATAGCTTTTTATCGGGGGGTTATCCGAAATTTTCTCTTGACTGTACATACCTGTCAAAAAGAGTAAGGGGATCAGACCTAAATAAAGTGGATAAGACAGAGATTAAAACAGAAGAACAACTAGCAGGGGATCCAGGGGACAGGGGATCAGACCAGAATAAATCGAATTTGCCTGTTTAAGAATCAATTATTTCTGTAATTACGGCATTCAACCGGTTATTACAATTCGCAATTCAACTGAAAACCCAGCTATTTCTAGAATATACAATCACCCAATCACTGACTGGACAGGTCCACTCAATCTGTGTGGTTCTTTCTTCAAAAGACCATCTCGGACTTCGATCTACATGGTCTTCATATAACCTGACCAAGATTATGTCTGGACTTTAAAAGAGACTGTGACCTCTGAGTTTGTTTCGGCCTTTCTTCTCAGAGTAGTCAGATAGGAAACGCCGACCTCATCTAGTTTTTAAAATATGATTGACGTGTAAAAGTGTTTGTGCAAACCTACTTACAGAAATAAAATCATTTATCATTTACCCCGATAAAATTAAATATTACCCATAAAATATCCTTATTTCAATATCTCGCTATCACTTATGGAAACAGTACCTATGGCACAGCGAAGACACGGTGCCTCGTAAATCTAAGTCGTCATAAAGATCCTGCTCATACACTTCCAATTTTATCGAGAGCCCAATTTACCGTTCGACGTCGTAAAATATTTGGATTGGAGATAGTGCCTTATCTACATCGACAGTTTCATACTGGCTGAAATATCACCGCCGTCATTTTGAGGATATTTTTAAAGAAGTATTACGATAGTTTTTGTCTTATTTATTCAACTTCAGCGAATATGACTGTAATAGTAGTGAGCAGTGGTGGCCCAGTGGTAATGTCCTCGACTTAAGAGTTGTAGGTGATTCTCTCGTGGGTCTGAACCCAGGGTAAATAATGTCATCACTACTTAACTGGTCTCAGAACGGTGAAGGAAAACATCATGAGGAAACCAAAAATTCGAAGACATCCCAACCCGCACTGGGCAAGCGTGGTAGATTACATTCGACTCCCTCTCGAGGAGAGGAGGCCTGTGTCCCAGCAGTGGGAACATTATAGGCTGATTGTAACAGCATGTTTACTGTAACAGTTTAATTTTTGGGTTCTGACGTATAGCTTGCCAATTTAGGCAACGACTCTGTTCTTCACCATGTTATATGTAAATGAAGAACCGCAATTTTTTATCATGTTATTTTTTTTTTTGTTCAAGGTCAATCAATTTAAACGAATGATGACACTTTTTCTACTGCTAAGCTCTTTCTGAAAATGACTTTCTCTATACGTTGCGAAGTAACTAATATGAAAACGACAGACAATAATCTTTCAGATAGATTTCTTTCAGGTGTTTCAATTTCCGATAAAGATAAATCAGCTATAAATATTATATATATTTCAATTAATCGGGTAACATAATCTCTTCCGGAATTATTAAAACGCTCAAACTTTCTCAATAATCATAGCGCTTCCACACGCAACGCTGTCAAAAACCATAGACCACCAAACAAAAACCAGAGAGCCTGACCCGCCGCCTACGGCAGCCTCCTTTCAGTGACCGCGTCCCCCGCGCTCCTGGGCCGGGTAGTAGTATCCAACAATATTCTTTCAGTATTTAAGAAACAATTATGTAGATAGGAACATATTTAGGTACATGAAATAAATACATAGCATAAATACTATTCTAGTAATAGAAATAAATACTATGAGAGTTTCCTTTTACTACAATTGTAACCACAATAAAAAAATAGTTTTAAAACTGTAACGAAACTGAAACTTGTTTATTCGTGTTTTTTGAGAAATTGGCTACTAACCGATACTTTATAAGTAATTTATTATTTTTCTTTTAATTTGAAACTTCCAGAAAATGTTAAGTTATGCAGCGTGGCAAGAGCATCGACGCGTAACCTGTTACCATGTACAGACGCCAGCACATCAAGCTACTACAATCTGTCAAAATTATTTAATAGATTTTCAACTTTATTGCCAAAATATAAGGTTCAAGGTTGATTGGGAAAATTTGACAGTTTCGGGTAGCTTGATGTGCTGGCGTCTGTACCTATTCAGTACATGATTCTGAACCCCTACGTTAAAAATTTTAGTCAGTTATTTAAATAAAAAAAATGCCGTTCCATACATTTTGACCGCGTAGGTATTGCACTTTTCTATTAAACAACAGTTTTTTTTTTTGACAACCGACGAAAAATGTCTACGCTAGGGAATCTAGAATTATGTATTAAATTCGGGGCTTCAGTTTGCACGTCTATGTCCTTGCCAGCCTGTAAATTATAACTATATTTAGGAAGGATAAAAATCGCTCGATATTTTATGTAATTATATCTAATTTCTTAATCCTATAAAACCATGGCTATTAGTGCAACCGCCAAACGTGAAGTCCAGTAGGAAACACACTTTTTATCACAATCCGAAGGGTTTTGAAGAAAATTCCTAATCTGCTGCTTCAATTATCTATATTTGAAAAAATCACCGGCTTGGCCACGTAAATGACACAACGTAATTGATGAATTCTGAAAATGAAAGGCATTGGGATCGTGAGTGTGTTACGCAATTACCCCGTAGGTATCCATATACAGAATATATGTAGGTAGCTACAGCAACACATTCTTCCAGTGAATATAAGCGAAACATTACCTACAAATACAATTTCGACCCGAAAAAATAACCCACAATTCCACTAGACCAGAACATCTACGAATGATATACGGCAAGCATTTCCTCCAGCTATCTAAAGTTTTTCATCGCCTCAATAAACAATGGAATGTTATAAATTTAAGGCAGAGCTGTGTCAAACTTACACACAAGTTTGATTAATCTCTAACCCTCGCTGCGTGTGGTGCGCTTCATAAAGATGTGTACACATGAGGGTAAAATTAATGGGACATTTTTGTGTTGACATGTAGAATAAGTACTTAATTAGTTGCATAATCAGCCTGTAACGTTCCCACTAGGGACACAAGCCTCCTTTCAGTGAGAGGGAGCGGGCCGAGTGCGGGTTGGTGATTATGATTGTTTGTAACAAATTAAAAAATAGTTTATTATCTTTCAATAGTAGTTTTAATTTTTTTACCAACCCGCACTAGGTCTGCGTGGATTACGGCCTACTCTCTCTCACCGAGAGGAGGCCTGTGCCCCAGCGGTGGGAACATTATAGGCTGATTGTGTTGTAGTTTTTATTGTAAATAAGTTTTACAACCAGCAGTTGTTAGCCAGAAAAGGAAGTTCAGAGATTCCTGCACTGGCCCATCCGAAAATTGTCACTAAACCCATATGAGGTGATCAGACGAGTGGTAAAATCTATTTTTGATTCTTCTGCTAGATAAGAAGCCAATCAGCTCAGGTTGTCAAAGATCTCTATCTATTCAGCAAGGAAGTAGTTATTTTAATCGGATAACAACCAAAGAACATCTATTTTTTCAAAGAATATTTCACCTCTTTTCTCTTCGATTTGTTTTTTAATAAAACATAGATCATCAGCAATGCTTGCGATGTGTGGATTATACAATCCACTATGGATTGGAGTGGACTATGGATTGTGTGGTGGCTCTGTCTCGCATAGGGTCGTAGCATTGTGCTAAGTGACGGCCGCTTGCGTGGATGTCACGCATATTTTCCTCAACTTGTTATTTTTTGATTTTGTGTTCTTTCTCTGCTTCATGTTTACCGCAAATAAACATATTTTCTTTCTTTCTTTCATTATTAACAAAAAAAAAAAACATTTTACGAGCTGAAAAAAAACCCGTGATGTGTATTTGTTTTACTCAACAGCAACACAATAAATATGTTGTTATTTATTGACTGCAATACAAGTTTTTACTCACTTTGACCAACGACGTCGTGCATACAATTTATTTTGAACATAAATAACTGAACTGCATCTGCTCAAAAATTGTAAACAACATAAAATATTATATTCTTTTACATGTTCGAATGTATACAGCGTGAATGATTCATTCAATGTGCATATTTATATTTTATTTGTCGGAGATAAATCCTCCGCCTCGCAGTAAAAAGATGTTAAAGCTTTTACATCTGTTGAACGTAAAATCAGGCTGTTTGTGAAACGCCAGTAAAATATTCCCTAGCCGAATTCACAGTTAAAGAAATATTTTTCAATTGGAAACAGGGTGTGATTGGTTTGCATAGGAGTATAAGTTCCACATTCACGTGTAATTATTACAACCTAGGTACGTTATCTAAATGATCATAGACACGTAACATACATAAACAATCAGCCTATAGTGTTACCACTGCTGGATCACAGGCCTCCTCTTTGTGAGAGGGAGTGGGCCGTAATACACCACGCGGGCTCAGTGCGGATTGGTCGCTGTCACATGTCTTCGAATTTTTGGTTCTAGGACATGCCAGTTTCCTCACGATGTTTGCCTTCACCGTTTTGAGAGTTGTGGTGATGAAATAATTTACACAAAATAAAGCGCCTGTCTAGGTTCGAACCTACAACTCGTAAGTCGCGACAGTTAACACTTGGCCACCACGGCTCACTCCTAAATGATCATTTAAAAGTAAACACTACAACAAAAGTTGGGCCATGTCCTTTACATGTTTTTAATAGTTTTTTTTGAGATCTTTCTTAGGACTTAAAACCCTTATACCTATGCGAAATAGGGTAAAACACAGATTCAGAATTTACATATCACACTAAAAACTGTATTATATTAACACTGCCCAGTCAGCTATTTTTTTCACTTTATTCAGCCCTATGCTAATTCCATGTCCTTCAACCTTTTTTAATTAAAATTATTTAACCAACTCAATTGTGCACTCGTGTATAAACAGCTTAATTTTATTTGCCTGAGAACTTGTGTCAGTTAACCCGTGCGTGACAAGTTTTCATGACGCATTACAATAAAGGTTATATGTACATATTATAAACCTGGGTCACAGCAGTTTTAATTGAAATTTAAGACTTGCGTACTTGTTTCTATAAACTTTAGTAGGTAGTGTGGACGTCTTTGGAGTGCCTTTTGAACATAATCGTCGTTTCATAGTCGGTTCTTATGAGTATGTCCTTTTGGAAATTGTTGAATAAATTGACAGTGGAAAATTGTTTTTGGCACTTAGGTAAAACAATTCACAATGTTTTAGGTTAAACTGTTAGGTCAATAACTAAAAACTAATCAATTGTTTTAAGTAAAATTTTGTTTGCAATTAACTGAATTGATGAAGTGGTAGATTATAAAACAGACAGATATAACACATCTCAATTTGATCAACCTCGATTCAAAGTTAATTAACCTACATTAATAAAAAACAATCAATCTTTCTTTTGATTGATGGGCATATCTATTAATTAAGTATCAACACTAAACTCAATTTTATACATTTTCTAATAGAAATACATAAATCATTTCAAAACTCAAACTTAGCAGTTCAACTTGAAATTAGACCCGAACTAAATTCTGAAACTGCTCATTAGGAACAAAAGTTTCCGTTTTAATATAATTTCGCCCACACATAGCTTTGGAATAGTCGGTTCTAAACACAGAGTAATGAATAAATAGAGTGATAAGATTCTTGCAACGGGGCGTGTTGAGAATAACAACGCTATAATGGCGTTGAGATTGGACATTACTTCGTAATTTATGATGCAAAGACACTCGTGGCTATCAAGTGGCAGACATGTTAATTGCGTCTGTAGGGAAAAGCTCAAAGTTTTATTGGGCGGTATTGGTCGCAAAAAATACTTTTAGGTACAGTTATCATAATAACCACATTCAATCAAAATAAATTTATTGATACACATCGTTATCTTTTGTGAAATGGCAATCTTTTAAGGTGCTAGCATTTATCATGGCTCTTCCGTGGTACAAACCTACCCGCCTAAATCGACTACCATTCCCATCAAATGTTTCTTGGAAAAAAATTAATGATATTGATAGGATCTTGCATAAAATGACTTTATTTTATTTGTATACTGTATACGTATAGTTTTTTTTTTCAATGAACCTGTAGCCTGTGCTTTTTTGGCCACTGGCCCTCTTCAAAGTTGCCAAAGTATGCGTATGAATCTTCCATTCACTTATCACTCTGCGGTCAAAAGTGAAACAATACTTAAGGCTTCTGCCGCATCATGATCCTCGTCCGTGTTTCTGCTACAATTGTGCTTATTATCACACTGATACATTTCCTTTAGTTATTTTGTTGAGCTGGGCCAGGAAAAAAGGATCTACAGAATTTGTAAAAGAAAATGATGGTTTTGGATGTCCTTACCCAAACTGAAACCTTTGTCCTAGATGTAAAACTACTGAGAGTTTTGGTATTTATCTATTTGCCTGTAGTAGTTTGGTCGCAATTGATTAAAGAAAAATAGTTTATGTAGGTATCGCTCGTTAACAAGCAAGATGACCTACATTTAATTTTTTTTCTCTAGAATAAAATTGGTAGATTCTCTTGCAGTTTTTAAATTTGGGATCCAACGGAAATACATAATAATGTTTTGTGGGATCCAACGCCAAAAATATTAAACTGGGATTCAAAAGTGGGATCCAACGAAAATAAATCGGTATTTTGGGTAGGTAGGTATTATTATTATTTGGTTAGACACACTAGCAGCTAGGAGACGCACCGCGCGCCCGAGAAGGGCGCAAAACGACCTGCGACCTCCATGAGAGGTGGCCTGCGGGCGGCGGACTAGAGGCGTCCGTCGTCTGACCAGACAGGCCCGAGTTGGCATTGCACTGTTCCACGCGCGCCACTCGAGAGTGGGTGCAGCCATTATAGGAATGGGCGCACGGGGAGGTGGGACCCGCTGAGGAACAGCGGGTCGAGGCCTGTCGGGGGAGTGGTGAATGCTTATGCGAATCCCGCACCCCCGGCCATAGGTAGAGGTGGAACAACGCGGTGATTTTAGCCGGTAAGAGTCCGGCATGCCCCTCTGTCCCCCCCACGATGGAGGAAGTCCATGAGGATTTCCACCGCGCAACAAAAAAAAAGACACACTAGCAGCTAATTAGCTGATGCGTGTGTATCAAATAGCTAAATAGGTACAATAATTTTATTTGCCCAAAACAGAGAAGTCTGGGTTTAAATAACGATACAGTGGCTGCACCTTACCTACATACAGGTTGGCGATTTAGTCACATGCAAGGGGATGCAAGGGATGATTCTACCCGTCAACCTAAACAACTTGCACTATGAAACTCATATGCGACTGGGGAAAAAAAATAACAAATTCTATGCAA
Source organism: Hydraecia micacea (assembly GCA_914767645.1). Taxonomy (NCBI): domain Eukaryota; kingdom Metazoa; phylum Arthropoda; class Insecta; order Lepidoptera; family Noctuidae; genus Hydraecia; species Hydraecia micacea. The sequence continues at coordinate 8,845,686 of OU611798.1, forward strand.
CAGTAGACACGACTAAGTATTTTGATGCATATTGTATGAAAATATTTTTTTTTTTTGCGAATCGTATTTTAGTTATATTGCAAAAGTTGTTCAGTATGTAGCGGGTAGAATTACCCCCTCAACGGATGCAGGCGACTAAGTCACCACCCTGTCTTGTAGTATTTACACCAATCTGAGAAAACAGTTGAATAGAAACGTCCATCCCATAACTCAGCACACACCATTACTCGACCAAACACAACACATTAATAATTTCACCCACGAACAAAACACAGAGACTGCAAAGGGCACTCCAATAGAAAATAAGGGTAAGAAAAACTACTTAAGAAAAGTAAGAGAAGTAGAAATATGAATGGTTCATAGCACTTACTTGAAGTACTTCGGATGGGAAGAGCCAACAAAACTTGTATAACTTATTGTTATGTTACTTAAGTACTTCGTGAGAACATAATCTTTATTACTTCTGTATCGGAGTTCGGTGTAAGGGAGGGTAGACACTGGTACAATGTCTTTGATTTGGGAATACGAGTAGGAAAAAGGTATTTCTATAGAAAATTACTATAATATGTGATAAGCTTCTTGCTTTCTATGTGATAAGTTTCTTGAGTGAACCCTGGCTAATAACGCGTTCGCCATTGGGACCTTGGTATATGGTGAAGTAATTACACCAAACAATTTAGTGCGTCTATTATTCGGTCTAAATCGCTCTACAGTAGTAATCTACAGGAATTTATAAATAAAACACAATTCACTGTGTGTGTGTCTGTAGATACTGCAAGTTGCGTTGTAGCAGCAAGTCGTTCGCTTACTAAAACCTGTCCACTCATGCCTTTCTTTTAACGGTATCCATTCAAAGTATCACAACACAATTGTTCTCGTAGGTATGACCAGTGTTATTTTCAATATGATGATATTAGCCTTGTCTGAAAACATATTTTTAGCACATCAGATCCTGCCAAAAAGCCACAACACAAAGCATTAAAGACAACAAAAACCCTACTAGACTAAAAGCTATGACTAAACGAAAAACTTTTTTTTGGCTCGTTCACAAATCTCTCATTCAAGGATTTCTATATCAGATCTAAGTTATTATTATATGGAGCCAAGTTCAGACATAACGGTGTTGATAATTTATACGTCTGCGCTTAAGGTCGGCGCCATGGAGTCTGATTGAGGGTAGGGAGACGCGTTTGCCAATTCTTATGGCGTTGTCGACCTCTGTGACTAGGGCTAGGGCATTTTATTTTTATTATTTATTGTTATAGCGGCTATAATAGTACATACTCTGTTAAAAGTTTCAAGTGTCTACTTATTATGGTTCAAAAGATACAGAGACGGACGGACGGACAGCGGAGCCTGATTAATAGCTTCCCGTTGACATCCTTTGGGTACGGACCCCTAAGAAGGATTGCTAAAGTAAGAAAAAGTTGCCCTTAAATCATTAAAAAAAAACAGATTATTGTAGTCACTAAAAAGGTTTCAGGATAAAGAAAGTATCACTTAAAAATAATGAAAAATTTATCATTCTGCAAGGAAACCATAACATCAACTAAAAACGTAATATCACTAAACCAGACTTATAAAAGAGATGACTTTGGAATGTTCAAAGAAAGTAATATTGGCCTTCATATTTTTTATAAATTCCAGGAAACTCGGGTACTTACATCAATCACTTGTTGCGTTGGGCTTCGCTTTGATAATATTATCGAATCTTTTTAATATAAATTTTGGTGATACTTATTCCTTACACTTTTCATTAATACATAATTTAGACACAGAAAAAGGTAAATCGTTTTTTTTGTGGAAATAAACTGCATTCAACAGTATTGCACTTAGATGATGTCGCTTTAACAAGCCATCGTTTGTCGTTTTTTTTATATTCACAGATCTGTAATTCCAAGATTGTACCAGTAATGTTTTGGCAACAGCTGTTATATGGCTGAAAAATGTAACTTGAACCTTCCGTATTACCTAATCGAATATCCCCCTTACTACTTAATACATGTTGTATAGCGTATGTATAGTTACACAAACTTTCTCTTCTTCTTTCTAAAGTCAAACTACTGCCGACTAAAAGAGAGAAATTGGTATGTAACTATTCATCTGATATAATACGTTTATTAGTAAGGGGCTATAACTACAATGTTTCAGAACTGAACCATATCATAGTTGACTCTGTCAGACAAGCCTTTTTAACCAAACGTAGACTCTCCCCCTAACGTTTCCCTGCAATCCTAAGCAACCTAAACCAGCTGACTAGCCAAAATAACTCGTAAAACTTAAATCCACAGTTTCAGCAGTTCTCCCAATCCCCCTGACCTTGCAGGCATGGTCCTCATTGGAACTTTGCCCGAATGCTCGAATGCCCAAAATCTCCGAACGTCGAATGTCTGGGCTATAAATCACACTAGAGATGTGCCGTGACCTTAAGATATTATTTTTGTCTATATTCGCAGTTCTTATTAATATGCTAATGGCTACCCGTCTGCAGAACGGGGGAATAACTCGGCGAAATTGGTTCGGAGTTTGGCATGTTATTCAAGGCTCTGATTTGAACGATACGATGGTATATAATAGTTAATATTTCGTGTGAATTGTGTACACGTACAGTGATTTATTTTTGTGCCAAGTTCAGTTGGAAAATTTGGCACTGAAGAAGTAAGTAGGTACCTACCTAAGCTGTTCCAAAATTTTTTTTTCTCGTCGGTTATATAAAATGTGCGTTCAAGGGTGACATTGGATGTAGATCTTCACGGCCGCGTTTTTGTAAGAAAGAATATGGATAATAGGTATGGAAATCGCTCCAACTTTTTTCTTCTCTTTTTTCTCTCTCCTCCTCCGACCTTTTCGTTCTTTAGTGTTGTTTTTTAGTTTATCCTCTAAAGTACACATGTGCAATAAAGCTACAATTATTTTTCATTATATTAGTGTTAACAGGACATGATAATAACGAATTTACTAAAGAGAACTGGCGCAAACCAGTAGTGCTTGACACTAATGATCGCATGGAGGTATGGCAGAGTAAGGAGCTTCACGGACGCTTTTTCCGGGCCCTACATGGACCCGATGTAGATTTACTAGCGTCCGTAGCCTGGCTGCGTTTCGGTGATCTTTTTGGAGAAACCGAAGGTTTTGTCTGTGCAATTATGGACGAAGTTATGATGACGAACAATTACCGGAGATTTATTGTGAAAGACGGCACGGTTGACATCTGTCGGGCATGCCACCGGCCGGGAGAATCAATCAGGCATATTATCTCCGGGTGTTCTCGTCTAGCTAACGGGGAGTACTTGCATAGACACAACCTTGTAGCCAGGATAATCCATCAGCAACTTGCTCTGAAATACAGCCTTGTGGAATCGGAGGTGCCGTACTATAGGTATGTGCCCGACCCAGTTCTCGAAAATGGAAATATCACATTGTACTGGGATCGATCCATCATCACTGACAGGACTATTGTTGCCAATAAGCCTGATATAGTGGTGATGGATCGATTAGAGCGGCGCGCAATGATTGTTGACATAACCGTCCCGCATGATGAGAACCTCGTGAAAGCCGAGAAAGATAAACAAATCAAGTATCTTGACTTGGCTCGCGAGGTTGTCGACATGTGGGATGTTGACTCAGCAATCATTGTGCCAATAGTCGTTACAGCCAATGGATTGATAGCCAAGAGCCTCGACCAACACCTGAGGAGGCTCTCGTTGGCCAGCTGGATCAAGGGCTTGATTCAGAAAGCAGTACTTCTGGACACGGCTCGCATTGTCAGGAGGTTCCTCTCTCTGGAGCCCTGACCACCGGTAGCTTGGACCCTGTTCCCGATACCGGTGGGCTACTATTTTTTATATTTTTAAATGTTTTTCTATATTTTATATGCTAATATTTAAAAATATAATTTATATGTAAATAATGAAATAAAAGAAATAATTTACTAAATAATTTTTACATCGAGCGATACTTAAATATTCGTATAAAATCTAAACTGATACAAAAATTTTATTAAGCAAGATATCGAAACATTTTATATCAATTGAGATGACCTGTAAAAATGTCAATTAATTTTTTTTTCTGTTAGCCTGTACTGTCCCACAGCTGGGCAAAGGCCTCCCCCATTTTCTTACACATTTCCTTGTGCTGTGCCTTCTCCGTCCAGTCGGTTAGGAATGAGTATAAATCGTCACGCCAGCGTTTCTTAGACCTGCCTCGGTGACGACGCCCGTCTTCAAGGTTAATAAATTATTATGAATTTATCGTTACTGTACGATAACTACAAGAAGTCGTCGATACATTTTTACTTATTTTTTGTACCATTGACAAAGATATCTAGGATATCTAGCCCCTCATGGGAAATCGTCACCTCGCTTTCAAAATTGCAGGCACAAACGATGTTCTACGTTCATAATTTACTTAGATGACTAAGACTCCTTGTAGGTGTGTATGTTATGATTCCCCACTTGTACGTTATCGTATTATTCACGTGTATCTACTGGTACTGGTGTTCTCTTTTTTTTTTACGAAGAGCTCACACCAATGGTAGGAATTTTGCTGGATTTCTCCCCGGAGGAGGATATTATTCCTTTTCGGTACGAACAGCTCATTTTATAGGAATAGCAGGCAGCAATATGGTACTTGGACCGACTGACGTACATTTTAGTATTGCCGCTCGGGATTTTTTTTCACCGACTTGTTGATATTGATTGCAATTGACAACAAAGAAGCGTAATCAGCCTATAATGATCCTATTGCTGGGGCACAAGCCTTCTCTTTCTGTGAGAAGGAGACGACAAAGAAGAACATTATAAAATTAAAATAAAAACACGCAGTGAGTAAAAGTGGTGGTCAAAATAAATGCTAATCTGTGTATGCGAAGAGGCATTTGCCCTATGCGGTAGTAAAAGGATGGTAGGTAAGGTAGTAAAAAACCGGGCACAGCTGTGTAAATGTTCCTAACATTACTTGGCAGTATAAACAGACGTAGGTATATCTGTGTGTTTCTAAGCAAAAACGTGACTACATTTGCACGGTAATGTTAGCAAGCGTGACATACATCAACCAAATGGATTCACGAATGTGATAAGTTGCGTGTGTATACTGTGTTCCTCTATGCTTTTAGCAGACTGAATGGAGTATAAGATACACGCTTTTGTAATCACTTTGTTTTCCTTTTTGGTGTAAAAGCATAATATAATATTGTGATTATCACGTAGTTCTCGTAGTTCACGTAGTTCACGAAAAAAAATCAGCTGTTTAATACAAAAGTTCAATACCTACTTGACCAAAATGTATGAAACAACAGATTTTTTTTCGTGATTTCAGAGTTGGTCCCATAGTGAAAGTTGTTCAGTTCGATGGTCTAAAACACCTCTTAAAGTTTGTAAGGTTATTTTTGTAACACCTTGTATATAGTTATGTTATAACATTAAAAACTTGTTTTCGTAAAAAAACTTCAGTAAAAATTGGCTTTTTGACCTTCAATATATCCGTAACCGGATAGTTCCCAGGTATGGTCCAGTAAAAAGTTAAGTGTCTTTTTACATCCTTTATATTGCAAATACCATAAAAGAAAAACTTAAGCAAAGAAAAATTCTTCGTGCTTTTGCTGATGCAATATCCACTTAGAGCAACAGAACTGAACAAAAATACAAACTTAGTAAATGACCGATAATTATCGCATCGCCCTACGTTCTTCTTTGTCTACCAACTAATTGTGTAGAATAAAATACATACACCTCATGTATCACCTTTAAAATGGGGTTACATTGATCAATTTTAAAATTCGAGGTTGAATATTTCTGTAGGTACTAAGAAGGCTGAAAAATTTACAAAAATAAATGTAACATCGGTTTTATGAGTTGTATATGTTTACATTAAAGTAATATTTTTGGACACTCCTTTATGAGAAAAAAAAATTATAATCATCGTGATCAACTTCATACTGCATCGGGGATACTTTGATCGCACTAGTTTTTGGTACGTATTTTGATAGTAACCCCAAAAAACAAATTAACCCTTCGTATGCCGGAACGTAGATCTACGCGAGACACAATGGCTTTTTAATTGTGTCTGTAATTACGACATTCAACCGGTTAATATCGGTCCACAAATGTTTGTGCTGCAGTTGTTTTAAGATGATGGTTTCTGGGTGGGATTCTTTGATAAATACAAATAACTGTTTTTTTTGTTCAAATCTATATATTTAAATCTATCAAAATTTAAATTAAGTTAAGTTTTTCATAAGTCGAAAGTTGTTATCAAAGTAAACCCGTAGAATAAAACTAACCCCATTTTACCGGTAATTAAGAGGATACGCTAAGATAGCCCGCGATATTCAAATTTTCATAAGTTTTTTTGCAATTTGCAGGTCAATGTCAAGCCTCACGATGCCTGTTCTGTAAATTATTTCACGAGATTTTCGTCTCACGATACTGTACTGCTATAAAAACGAGAAAGCAATAACTAGTCTTAGTAAGGGAAGCCATACACGATATTTAGGAGACAGAAACTTTAAAACATTCAGATCCTTGTATACGTCGGATTTAATCTGACTGTCAACACAACAATCCTTCGGACCTTTACATCGGGAGTTTCACATAAGACATAAAAAATAAAAAAAAAATCTATAAAATTCGGCTGTAGAAAAAGAAAGAAATTAATGGTGATCTCGTATTTAAACATTTCCTCTCTCCTTAAACATCATCACCGTATTTTCCTTGGCCCTGTTTCATGATTATTACTACTTTCGCGCTCAGTCCTGTAGTACTCCTGTCTGGGTGAGTGTGACCGCTGCTGGCGCTAGGCCTCGTGGGTGGGGCGAGACGGGTGCCGCACGCGGCGGCGTCTTTGAATCGATTTAATTTTCCCATTACTAAATAGTGCTTGTGACGTAGTTATAGTAGATAGTCAAAAAATGGCATGCTTGGTTTTCATACAGATCATGATACTTGCGTTATCTAGGTCTATCTATATCTGTTTGTAACGTTATTGTAATTTTAAATAGGTAACGAAAGATCGAGTTTCATTTCTATACAAAAACCCATAACATGTTCCTACAGTTTACTGCCGCCTTCATATTTCTTCCTATATCCCAAATTCCCAACGCTTTCCACTTTCAGTCGTTTTTCTTTCGAGTCTACGACAAACATGGAGATATTTTATGTCCTTCGCTTTTGTTTTGTTTGTCAAACGACTTCAAATATATGTTTTGTTTTGGACTTACAACAGTAATGAAAAGGGATTTATTATAAGGCTGAGTTTTTTTTAAAGGTTATGTTATCATGGAATGGTATTATTGTTTTTTATCAAGTATTTTCCATTGTAATTATTGTATGTTTGCCAAACCTAAATTCACAGCGTATTGTGAAGTCTAGTCGTGATGATAACATCCTCGAGATCCTGAACAGAATAAGATGTAGTCACAATAGCATCCTGAAGGCTTTAGCGGCAGATGCTTTCTCCGCTATAATAAGGCAATTTGTGCGAAGACTGATACCCTAGATATATGTTTTTGTGTTTTAGTTGTTGGGTGATCTTTCCATTAATTCGTCTTTAGTTTAAGGTTCTGACAATGGTATTTCAAATGCAAACCTTTTACTAACAACTTATGGATCTCTTAGTTGTCCAAAATAAAATGATTAATTAATTTATTAGAATTTCTTTAAAACTTGCACCCCACATTGGATTCCATTTTATTTTTCTCAATCTCCTTAATTTTTTTCTTTTTCTGGATTTCAATAACAACGTTATAATAAATTTTCCCGACGCGATAAACAAAACTGCGACAATGCACAACTTTCCACGAATTTCGTTGATCTACTAGTTATCCGGTATACAAGGATCTAAAGTTCTCATTCAAGAGACCCATTTATGTGAAGAATAAAATTGTTCTCCCTACAGTTAAAAGAAACTGCCTTTCGTAAGACAATCGTAGGAGAGTAAGACAAAATTCTCACTTTAAAGGTGCACTTACATGGACAGTTTTTTAACAAATATCGCCTAACAAACGTAGCCAAAATTTGAGACAGGTGGCCCAGACTAGTAACGTCACTTATGATTTGTAGGTCGTAGCTTCGAACCCATACATGCGCTTTACTTTGTGTAAATTATTTCATCACCACTGCTCCCAAAACGGTGAAGGCATGTCATAGAACCAAACATTCGAAGAAATGTGACATCTACCAAACCGCACTGGGCCAGCGTGGTGGATATCGTCCCACACCCACATTGTGGTCTCACAGAGAGGAAGCCTATGTCCCAGCAATGGGAACATTATAGGCTGATTATCATGCTGCCCAGAATTAAGCAATTCAACTTGCCCGTGTAAACGTACCTTAAGATTTCCGTATTTCTAAAACAAAAGATGGCGTAATTGTCGTCAAGTAGCTTCCCGGGAAAAAAGGAAAAAGTTTTCAGTTCCCGGGGAATATTAAAAAGTTACGCTTCTGGACGAATAATGTTTTAATATGAAACTTGATGTAGGTACCTTTTTTTTGTTACTGAGTGCCTTCAAAGCTTAAGAACCTATGATATTTCGCTTTTCGTTATATTTTGTGCCAGCTTATAAGTAACACTATATTCTATTAATTTAAAATATGTAATTTTTAGCTTTTTGATTTAAGTTCTCTTTAAATATTAGTTGAAAATCACAAACATGGTCATAAATGTACTTATCTCTTAACTTATATAGATACACCTAGATAACGCAACTACTTCGCGTGCCCAGCTTACGTTTCAAATTATTGGTTCTTGGACATTCCGGTTTCCTCACGATGTTTTCCTTCACCGTTTGAAGAGCAGTGGTAATGAAATAATTTACACAAAGTAAAGCGCCTGTCTGGTTTCGAACCTACAACTAACGAGTTGCAGGTTCGAAACCAGACAGGCGCTTTGCAGTGCCCAGTGGAAACTGCCGCAACTAACGAGTTGCGGCCGTTTCCGCTGGGCTACCACTGCTCTCTAAAAAATTTACGTTTAACTTTTATTAATCCCTGTGTGATCAAAGCCTGATCAATTCTATGATCAGTACCTAAATCTCCCAACTGCACACGAGTTGCCTTGGCTAACCGGGAAGTCTTTAAATAGACTCGGGACCCAGGTTAGCCGAAGCAAGGAAGACACTTAACATCGTGCCCTGCGTGTACTGTCATCTGTACGTTACAGAAACTGATGGACGCTAGTGATGGTGCTAAACACATAGCCGAATTCTGGGCCGAGTTCGTTTAGATCGCCACCAATACGCTAAGAAGAAGATGTAAATCTGCTGATAAATATCATGATAGAAAACCATCGTAATAGAGAGATGAAAGATTAATTTTTGTCGTTTCTGCTTGTACCGCACACTGTATAATTTTATTATGAGCCTTCTCTTTCGAAGCTGCAATAAAAAGTTGAAAGTAGGATTGCTATAATTACCATGCTAGGCAAATGTATTTATAACGCGTGACAAAATGACAAACCTTAATCCTTGTTGTCATAAACAAATGCAGTATTTACATTATTTTGACAAATGAATACATTAAACCAAGCATCCTAAATACACGTAGCTAAAACGACTCCAGAATATTTGATAGACCAATAACCATAAAGGAATAAAAGTATAACACAGCTTATATTATATTCAACACCTTGCGAAACATGTATTTCGATCATTTGGGCATTATTCAAGCAATCCAACGTGCGAAGATAAAGCAGACTGATGTAAAATAAGACATTTACGTGACTGTCGAATTGCCGCTATCTTGGATTTGTATTTGCTCAACTTTTTATGTGAAGTATGAAATAAAACGTTTTGTTTTATTCCCTTTTATTACTGTGCCAAGTAGGCTGTTACTTTTTCAATTAAATTATTATGTTGTACAGACGCCAGCACATCAAGTTACTACAATCTATCAAATTTCTTTAATAGATTTTCAACTTTATCGCTAAAGCATACGTTTCAAAATTGTTTGGGAAAATTTTACAGTTTCGGGTAGCTTGATGTGCTGGCGTCTGTACTTAGGCGGAAATGAATCAAAAGGCTTCGATGCTGCAGTACAATTTTCTCCTTTATACATGACGTTGCTCAAAGTTAAGTAGGGATTAAAGACTGTTTGGCGATTTTTGACGTTTAAACGTCACTTATCGTCTAAATAAACCCCTTAGTTATCAGGTGGTTAAAAAAGAAAATCAAACAGATTTTTCTCTAAGAAAATCATTGCAGCATCATAAATAATTAGGCAGCTGTATTGTAATTTATGCTAGACTGTGTGATGTGTGCCAAATGTGTCACTCCTATTATATACAAGATATTCGACCATTTGTGACATTCTGTAAAAAGATTATTCTGCAATTTTTACTTGGCATTATATCATATAGTGAGACAGAGGATTTACTCGTTGTCTGCAAATAAAACATGTTAGTCTTTTAAGATAATGTTAGTTTTAAATTAGTCTTCTAAGTTTTAATTTTTATATTTAAAAAATTTTAACACATTTCTAGCCTGAAACACAGGTTCTACCTAGTTGAGGCAAATAAGCAACTGTGTCCTCTATAAATTGTAAATCTGCACCATTTTTATAAATAAACGATATTTATTTATTTATTCTCATAACAAAACATAAAATCACGCTTGTTTACTCCGATGAGCTAAGCAGAAAGCAGCTATTTTCGAAGTAGCTATGTTTGTAAAGCAAAATCCAAGTCATTTTGAACGTCTAGCTGATGTAATTCCATGAAATAGGCGTGATAATAGTAAATTATGTCAATTATATTTTATAAAACTACTTTGGCGCGCAGAAGTGTATACTCTATGGCCCCAATCATTTACAATAAATTACCAAGTGGTTGGAAAGACTTGACAACAGTGCTGTTTAAAGCCGGGTCCAGACGAATGTAACGTGTAATGTAATCCACCGTGTAATGTAACACGAATTCTACGTGTGGACGGCACTACGAGCATTACATGTAACGCTCGCGCGGCGCTCGGGGTTGATCCATCGGCTGTCGGTTTTTCGCGCGAACACAAAGGCGCTCGCAGTGCTCGTTTGGACACAATTCGCTTTGCGTTCGTGTGCCGTTCACACTGTTGACGCTAAATTACACGTAATCTTACATTACACGTTACACTCGTCTGGACCCGGCTTAAGAGTAGAGTAGGTACGTGAGTTTTTGATAGACTAGTACTAGTGTGACTGAGTTTTATCAGAGAAAAGAATTGCTTGAACTGCTCTGCATTGATGGATCTGGCTTACTGGCTTTTGGCTAAAATTAAGTGAATGTTAATAATATAAATGTTGCATGCCGAATGGTGTAATATGGCTGAGCTTTAACTTATTTTAACACCTATTATGTAATACCCATATTTGCAAACAAATGTCTATTCTATTTAGAGGTACACCTCTGATGAGTGTGTACTTTAGGTACACCTGAAGTACACCCTCATATCCCCAGTTATGTTATGTCCCATGCAATAGGGGGCGAGGCTATTGCCACCACCGGGCACAAATCCACTCGCTTCTCTCAGTCCCCAGCAAAGTGATCAAATTTTAAGCAAAGACATTACAGGACACTTCAATTATCTGAACACACGAAAATCTAAAGAAACTCAGTAGCTAACTTGGTTGCCAAGTGCGCTTCCAATTTGCAAGGCTCGAGGCACGTAGGCTTTGTGGACTAAAAGGGTGGGCCGTTTGGCACCTTAGAAATCAACTCACGTTCGATCCGGGGCACAATCAAATTATATAGAACTGACTCGATTTTGCGTAGCGATGTGGCCCAAGTAGATGAAAAGTATCGGCTAGGAATGGCGCTTATGTGTCTGAAAAAAACCGTTTAAGTACGAGTCGGACTCGCGCACCGAAGATTCCGTACAAATTTGTAAGTATGAATAGTTTATCACGGGTTTTTTTTTTTGTAATGTTACTACAAAACATTTTTTCCTTTACTTTTGCTACAAGGCATTGGTTTTTGCCAAATTTCATGATTCTAGGTCAACGGGAAGTACCCAGGTTTTGATTCCCTTGCGAGTGTCAAAATATGCGGCATAAACGGAACATAAAAGCCTGTATCTTTTGATGGCATTGACTTAGAAGTTTGGTTTTATCACTGCTTTAAGGAATTGCAGCCCTGAGTATTTAGTTTTCATTTCAACTTGATAACTCCACGCGTTCCTGAGAAAAAGGGTCTTGACAGACGGACAACGAAGTGAATTCTAATGATTTCGTTTTTCCTTTTGATGTACGGAATCCTAAAAATAGCAGTTTTAGAGACTACGCTGGAGGATCGATTTTAGCTAGCCACCGCATACGGTCCTCGCTCCTAAGGGTAGGAAAAATATAACTGAATTTATTTATTTTGGAATTGTTGGTTCCATTTTTAACTGCCATTAAGATACCAATTTGCAATCATGAAGATCCAGAGCAGGTCCATAATTTAATGAATAATAATTAAAAAAAAATCCGGAAACCGTTGCGATTGATTTGAATATAATAAGTATTTAAAAAATAATGACTAACGGTAATCTTTCAAAAAAGTATCAATATTAGGTACCTACACGTGTTTTCCACATCGCTATACGCAAAATTATTTAAATGAACAAAAAAACATCTGTTTGGTATCTATGTATAAGTTTTATGCATAATTATACGTATGTCTTACTTGCTAATTAAGGACGTTGAGCGGGGTAGGATGTTGAGACGATCATCCGCAGAGTCGACGGATGACCTAATGATGTAACTTTGTTCATTTAGATACAAGACTATGAGTAATGAGACTTGGACAGAAAGTAATCTCTGTCCAAGTCTCATTCCTGTCTCAGTCCTGAATGTATTTATTTACTATGTATTTTTTTAGATTAATAATAAATATACCAGCTGACTGAATCTGTGACCATCCATATAGACGGTGAAAGTACCAAATAGCGGAGAAAAGCAGACGTTTCATACATTTTGATCAAATACCAAGTACCTACTTATTTCATATTTGTTTGTAACTGTCAGTGCTAAAAAAAAAACAACAAAAAGATTAGGTATGTTAATAATTTTGATGCATATTGTGTCTTCATAATTATATTAGTGGAACGGTGGAACCATAGATTATATATGAAATAATTAGGTATTGCAACGCATTATCCTTAGTTTTCAGAATATAATAGAAATATTTGAAAAGGTGTATACTTTTGATACCTTGCTAAACTTATTAAAATTACTATGAAAGCACACAACAAAAAACACACAAAACAACAATAATGTAATCATCATCATCTGCCAAGCCTTTTCCCAACTATGTTGGGGTCAGCTTCCAGTCTAACCGGATGCAGCTGAATACCAGTATTTTTACATGGAGCGACTGCCTATCTGACCTCCACAACCCAATTACTGGGTAATACGATACCCCTTGGTAAGACTGGTTGTCAGACTTTCGGGAAAACAACAATAATGTAATAATTATGTCAAAAATATTTTCAACTGCAAATGAGAGCGCTCCAAGGAGTTTACATATTCATATCTATATATATAAAAGAAAGTCGTGTTAGTTACACCACTTATAACTCAAGAACGGCAGAACAGATTTGGGTGAAAATTGGTAGGGAGGTAGCTTAGAGCCAGGAGACGGACATAAGATACTAAAAAAATCAGAAAAAAAAAAAAAAAAAAAAGAATCAGGCTTGGAATAACAAAACGCAAATGACAGGGCTAGGAGTAGGCTCGGGGTAGGGCAGGAGTAGGGTAGGAGTAGGGGTAGAGTAGGAGTAGGGGTAGGGTAGGAGTAGGGTAGGGGTACGGTAGGAGTAGGGTAGGGGTAGGGGTACAGTAGGAGTAGGGAAGGGTTAGGGTAGGAGTAGGGTAGGGGTACGGTAGGAGTAGGGAAGGGGTAGGGTAGGAGTAGGGTAGGGGTACGGTAGGAGTAGGGTAGGGGTAGGGGTACAGTAGGAGTAGGGAAGGGGTAGGGTAGGAGTAGGGTAGGGGTACGGTAGGAGTAGGTTAGGAGTAGGGTAGGAGTAGGGTAGGAGTAAGGGGTAGGGAAGGGGTAGGAGTAAGGTAGGAGAAGGGCAGGGGTAGGATTGGTAGGAGTAGGGTAGAGGGTATTAGTAGAACACCACGCGAACGAAGTTGCGCCGGGCAGCTAGTTATTCATAAAATAAAAAGGTGACGTATGTGATGTCCTGAAAGCGGTGACAGGCAACGTGTGTTACCAACATAAATTAGGGCCGTGATAAGTATACATTTAAATTATTTAAATTCATATGAGTTGTTTAGTACTCTGTGTTTTGTTTCGCCTTTGTTAAACACTGCGCACATTAGGAACAAAATAGTTTAGTCTGACATAGACATTAGTTCAGTAAAGTTTTGTCGTACGTCAACACAGGTTGTTCCAGTTGGAATGGGTTTATCATTCTCCACGATTCTGAAGTTTATTTAAAAAACATGGAAAACACTGGAAACTGTCGAGTTAACGCAACTGTCTAATTGGTAAAACTGACAAATCGGTGAAACTGACTAATCAAAGAAACTGGCGAATCAAATAAACTGACGACTGAGGGAAACTGACCAGTGATACGTGGACTCCTTTTAATAGCGTTTATTCAAAACTTTGTCAAGAAATTATTAAGTCTTCTATAACTTTCAACGAGAAAAATATTTAGATGGTCTTTTTTCGGCGAGATCGAATTTTTTTCTTCTTCAATATTTTGAAAGCAGTATAGAGGTATGAGGAACAGGGTGTAAAGTTCACTCATACTCTATAGAAAAGGGAGGATCCTCCGACCAGACGGGTGTTGTGTCTGGCGGGCATCTGCCCGATGATTCATGTCGGGCCGTTGTATCTATGCTAGTTTCGCGGTAAACTCTGCTTGCGAGATGCAGGATTTCGTGACGTCAGTATGACGCGTTGTTCGCATGTGGCGTTGTAGATACAGCAACATCTTAAAACCTCCTGAACTAGCAAGATATTTTCATTGAATCATCCAACAATGGTAAAGTAAAATCTATAAACGTCAAACGTCTTCGAATTAAAACTGTCCATGTATCCGAAAATATTTAAATTTTGGCTGTCAGCTTGTTTTTAGACCACCAAGATCTCTAACGATAACTGGCAGACAAACTGAAGAGGCTAACTTATATAAATCTGTTGAGCTACGTCACACTGTAACACGCTTTGAAAATCTTTCACGCTTTGAAGACTTTGTAATTTAACTTACACGTTCTCACCGTGCCTTTCAATTTGCAAAGTCGAGCCTACAATATAAGTACCTTACAGTAAGAGTAAGTATATACTCTAAAGTACTTAGTACAAATATAATTAAAGACAAAATATATGTACCTATAGCTAACAGACTCAAAATAATATTAATAAAATACAGGATGGCAGGGACGTCGACGCGCAAACTGAAACCCTGGTTGTTACGAGGTTGCGCATCGATGTCCCTGTCAGCTTGTATGTACCTAAATGTATATAAAAAAAAGAGAAAATAATCATAGCGCATCAAAAAATTCCGCATCGCTGTCAACAGGAAAAGTGCCCAGGCTGGCAGCATTGCCACGTTGTACGGCGATATTAATTCTTTGGCCAAAAAATAACATAAATAAAACGACCAACCGCTTGGCAAAATGCAAGTGTCCTTAGCCAGCTTCATCGGTATAAGCGTTACAGCATTACTGATTTTCCAATCGCATTGCGAATTCTGGTTCTAATAGCAATGTTCATAAAGAACCAATAACTGTTAAAGCGGTGACTGAGAGGTCTTTGTCCACTAGCAGACATCTTTTGTCTTCTTCTCTCATATCAGCACGAATTACACAAGAATATGAACTCGTACCCTGGTGAAAAGATTAGTCTGTCAGCATGTTGCTGGCGCGGCTAACTGTCCAGGATGCGTCGGAAAAGCACTTACCACCGTCACTTGTTTCTAGGCGCTTTTATTGCACCGTTAGGACCTTTATACACGTTACGGGTCCATTAAGGCACGGCGTATAAACCGCGCCGTAGAAAAAACGTGTCTGTCAACAAACATTAATAGAGATCTATTCAACACTGTGACCACCGTGCACACTGCGAATAAACCGCTGTTTTTCACGGAAAGAGAAAGTGTGTGTACGAAGGGCCTAAAGATCAACGCAGACGTATTAGCCCCGCACCGGATCAGCAGCGCCTCCACTCGAGCCGTTCATCATTCCTTCTATGAATTTACATACGCATACTTATAGCACCGCCACGGGATCGGGATTAGCCGGTCTATTCTGTAAAACTCTCGCCGTAAGAACTTAGGTGAAGTGAGTTTGAAGTTGTCATTCCACCTGATGCTAGCGATTGACACTATTGACAGCTCAGGTGATGCTGATTCGGTGCAATCCTAATACGTGTGCTATGAACCTAAAAGGCTTTTTAATTAAATTTAGATCAAGCGTGACTTTACAGATGCCTCTTATAAATAAAACACGAAAAATCACTTTTTGAACGTCAAAATTACATGAGAAAAAACGCCTGCCCTTCACCAAAATAAAATATACTTAGGAAATATTTACCTGTTTATTTTGTATCACGTTACATTTCAGATGATTTGGTGCAAAAAAGTGTATGTTACGTGTACCTAATTTTCCGTTTCATTGCTCAAGTTAAATAAATTAAGTCGACGGAAATTCTGTGGTTTATATACGAAGTAAAAATAAATTATTACGAGGTTAAGTATTATTCAGACAATTTGTTATGTAAGTATATTGTGTGTTTCTATTTAACCCTGGTGTAGACATTTTTAGATGCTTTTATAGACTATTTGTGCCTACTTTTTCTCCTGTGTTTTATTTATTTTACCTAATCTGTTATGAACAGTCAAGAAAAGAGATAATAGTAACTAAACTACATTTCGAGTGTCTTCGGTAATCATATCTTTGATATTATTCGTCTGCCCGGTGGTTATAATAAAATAACCGTTTTATCACATCTATTCAAAAAGTGCTAGTGTATTCTTCGTAAACGGGGACTAAAATAGCTCTTCAATACCTAGGGACTAAAAGTGATTTGAATTTGGAATGTAAATATTGTTAGTAAAAGTTCCAATCGCTAAACAGATCAATGACGAACATTGTATGAACAAGTAATAGGCTGTATGATAAAGAAAAACGGGCGCGAGCCAAATAAAAAAAGTTTATGAAAAAATAAAAAACGCGCGAAAAGCATTCTGCCTTCGTTCTATTTACTCAAATTAGGATTTTACTTAGTTTAAAAAAAAATGTGTATGTCTTCCTCAAGTAATTGTATGTAAATAGAGATAAACGTACTACTCGTATTCTCATTCATAAGTTGCGCTTACTTACCTCGGGAGCAACACTATTTTAAGCTCGAGTGACGTACTTTGAATCCCTCGTTGCGCTCTGGATTCATAGAAACACTCTTGCCTTTCTAATACTTAGTTGTTTGCCCTCTTTGCAAACAATCTACTATTTTTTTTATTTTTTATAAAATATTCATCATTTGGTGCGACACGTTGAGAGACACAGATTGCTTTCACAAATATACTGCATAGCTATTCACAACCACTCGATACGCTTCCGTACCATATCGAACATCAATCAACGTTTTCGTAGAAGTCCTCTAAGCGCTGTTCACAAGTCCAAAACTCGGATGTCAGTTTAAATCAAATAGACGCCCGCTATTCTTCTGATAGCTGTTTGCTGTCGCGGCAAGTCCAATCAGGTTATCGAAATGTATCATTTTCGATACGATAGCTGGTCTGGTCCTCTTCAGGGGTCTTTAGTAGGTTATTACTGTAATTAGTTGGACGTTTCACTTCACTGCGTTCCCTTGGCAACTGATTCGAAAGGAAAATATTTTATATTATTTTTTGCACTTGCCTGGACAGAGTTTTTTACCTTAATATTGAAGTATCTAACTAAGAAGATGTATAAGAGTAATATAGTTATCTATAATATTATTTTAAAGTAGAATAATTATAAATTTCCATTCCATGATGCTAATGATCCGAAAAAAACTTAACACTTATCTAGCCCACAGAAAACCATCAATAAAGTAAAACCAGTCTTTCAGAACAACATTTTCGCATCTCAATTGTTTGACTGTCAACGTATTCCAACTAAAACGAAAAGTGTTCTACAAACTTTAGAAATCTCATAGCGAAAGCTTGCACAGTGTTTGTGTGTGCCTCGGTATTCTTTTGTGGAGTGGAGACGAGTGTAGAAATAGTCTTGAGCTCACAATGCGACGCGAATAACCATTCACATACAAACTGGGCATGTGACGACACAAGTGTTTACTTTTGTCAACTTTTTAAATGTATAGTCGTGTGAAGATGTGTTTGAATAATGTTTTAAAATATTTATATAAAACTGTTACGCACGCAATTCAAAAATCTGTAGTCAAATTATTGTCTTTTTCATACCGATACTAATATGGCCTATTTTTGGACCATAACACTATAAAATGACACGAAAGAAAAAGAAGGCTTGGATGCTTATCATCATCTGCGTAACATATTCACAGCTATAATGGAGTCGGCTTCCATCTAACCGGTTGCAACTGATTACCAGTATTTAACTTGAAGTGACTGCCTCCGGTAAGACTGGTTGTCAGACTTTCGGTATCAATAATTTGGTAATCACAGTGTCTTCTAGCGTGAATGTTTAATTGTCAAAGAATAATTTGTCTATTTAAAAACCACCATAATCAGCCTATACTATATATTCTCACTGTTGGGACACAGGCCTCCTCTCTTCGAGAGGGAGTGGGCTATAATCTACCACGCAGGCCCAGTGCGGGTAGGAAGACGTCACGTGTCTTCGAATTTTTGGTTCTATGACATGTCGGTTTCCTCACGATGTTTTCATCCACCGTTTTGAGAACAGTGATGAAGAAGTTATTGACACCAAGTAAAGCGCCTGCCTGGGTTCGATCTCACGACCTACAATTTGTAAGTTGGGGCAGTTACCACTGGGCCACCACTAATCTAAATTTGAACAGGCATCATTTAAACGCCGTCTTACATCAATTCAAAAGTCAAATCAACCTTTCACCCAATATTTCTCAGCTGTCTTCCTTCACAATCGAATCATAAGATAAATTAGCCGTGAAACAAAAGCCGTTTTTCTTCCGCGTTTAATTGAATTATGCATAAAAGGTAAGGTAAATATTTGGAGTTTTGCAAAGGATCTAAATTTGGCAGACGAAATTGTTCAGGGTAGAGTAAACAATGATGGAGGGGGATACAGGTTAATAACAAAGGACGAATGATTTGTTTAATTATTTTTTTACCTTTTCATGGTTCGTTCATTTGTTTTTTTTTTCAGCTTTGAAGCTTAATGCAGAAATAATTTACTTTCGTTCTACATTGGATTTGTGGCCTATTTCTATAATTTACGGTCCGCTTTTGGTTAAAATTTAGACTCTGGTATCTTTACTAATAATAAAGAAAAATCCTCATAGATTTGCATAAAATACCATCCCATATGGAAGTAGCTATCATAGGTAAAATTAGCTTACGAATCTATTTATATGCCCAGTTTGGCAATAAAAAATGCTACCATTGGTAAGCAAAACTATTCGTTTTTGTTTAGGTATGTGAACCGAACATTAAACATCGTTGGCAAAATGTGAGAGTAGGTACTATAGGTAATACACCTCTACATAACCCACCTAAGAAAACCGGCGTGATGTTATGTATTATGTTTTAAAACGATTTTCGAGGGTAACTAGCAGTATGTCCTTTTAATCACATCTCGTAAATCGATTGAGAAAATGATGAAATCTCACGAGATCGAAAACTATAGTTTTAATAGCAATAAAATGCGTCATTTACATAGCTGATATGCTGACCTAAAGATGGAAAAAAAAATTTGATGCGTTAGTACTAAACAAAATCGTTACAAAAAATATTTTACTGTCTAGTATAATTATTACCTTGTAACACTTTTCTTCCCGCCTGTACAGGCCGCCACACAGGTTGTTCAGTCGGAGTCGCACAAAGCGTTCGTCTACACGCTCCGTCAGAATCTACGCCGCGTACAGTCACCGACGAATACACCTAAGAGTTTGTAGCGAAAGTTTTTCGCGACTTTCAGCGGTTTCGAAACTCATTTTTCAGATGCAAAATATTTGATTTCCAACGGAATAGAATTATCCTACTTGAGATCTGTATTTTGTGAAAATACTGTTAGCTACAAGTTTTGTAAGAAATACCTACGAATAGTTGTGAGATTTTGAAATATGATTTTTAGTTGGTATTTGTACTTTTGATCGTAAGAAATAAAATGTTGATAAATATAGCATAGCTTCTACCCGCCACTTCGTTCGCATGTTTTAACACAAAACAAATCTTATGATATTCGGCTATAGCGTAGCTCAGTGAAAGACATTTTTTGAAATCAATCAATAATCTTTGTTTGTAAACATAGGTTATAACAGCGTGCAAGATGGTATAATTGTAATATTATAGTTTCTCTACGTATTGCCATTTATAATAATAATAATAATACTTTATTTCAAAAATGGGATTGCAAAGTCTACAAAAGTTGAATGTAGGTATACATAAGTTGACGTACAAACATAGTATATTTATGGAAGGACGATTATATCGATAATAATTCAGTAGTATCAATGTCATTAAAAATAATAGTTTAATAAAATGCAATAGGCATTGTCAGGTAATGACCATATTTTAACATTATAATGATATGCGATAATGTCAATAATAAATTATTTTCGTTATAAGATGAATACTTTCAGAGATTAACTTTTACAGATATAATTAGAAACAAACAATTTGACCTCTTATATAGGTTGGGCAAAAAATCGTGGATCAAACGAAACAGGGCGATAGTTGGGGTTTAAATTTTTTACTTTAGATAGGTATATTATTATCATCAAAAAATTACAAGCCAATATTCAAAAGAGTGAGAGAAACACGACACGTAACTATTACTAAATATTAGGAAATCTCATTGAAAAATAGGTATTGAAACGAGAGGCGGAGAATCTTGGCGAATCAAGAGACGTCTAGTTAGCCTGGTATTTGAAATTAGTTTATTTGGCCAAACGTTAAGGCCGAGAGGGGCTCATGGCTTAAAGACGGGCTTGTGGCTAAATAATACCTAACAGCCGCACGGCTCCATCGAAGGTTAAGCTATGCTTACCGAGTTTGATTCGTGGATGGTTGACCATTAATTACATATTGAGAACCCTCCGTGCCTCGGATAGCGGGCTCGACTGTCATTCGTAGATCTATGATATTCATTATGGGTAGACATAAGCCCAAAAGTCTGACAACCAGTCTTACCAAAGGTTATCCTGTTAACCAGTCCCTGGGTTGTGGAGGTAGGCATTCACTCCACGTAAAATGCTGGTATTCAGCTGCATCCGGTTAGACTTGAAGCCGATCCCGGCAAAGTTGGGAAAAGGATAGGCAGATTGACCAAATGTTTATTCAAAAGTAACGTGTTCGAAATTCAGATCACCAATGACTAGCCAGAATGCCATAGCAGTAATATTCAATGGTGGTGCGTACCAATCAGAAACTGGTTAATAACGCCTAAGTAAGTCACGTCGACATTCCAGCTTCTCTCATTGGTGATTTTATGCTGAACTGGGCCTATTTAACGCAGCCGTAAGGAAAACATTGCAGTTATAACTAAGGTTTTTGTGTACTTGCGTTACCTATGATGGATATCAGTGACCACTTAACCCTAGGAAGACAGTTTTCTTGGCTGCTATCCTGCAACACATAAAAAAGTATGTTCCCTTCAACCTACAAACCGTCAGCCTTAAATGACAGTAAACAGGCATCTTCTGGGCATGCTCGTTTCGGTTCGTAGATCTCATCCACCGTTTTCCAACAGGCGAGATCGATGTCGAAGATTTCTTAAATATTTACACAATTTAAAGCGAAAAACGTATTGGTCCCCGATTCAAAATAACAACACCATCTCAAAACCTTAAAGTTTCTCACAAAACTTCCCCCAATATCACCCTTATGTGTGATACGGGGAATTAAACCGAGGTTGCGATAACCAGCCTATTAACCATCTAGGGACCGACGTTTAATTTATATTGTTTGGAAGTGCCAACCCTAGTCGCAGCCGCAGGGCCATACATTAAATAACGAGAGATAGGTACATGTATATGTATATATTGTGCCCCCAAGTGCTGGAAGGTTTCTTCTAAGTAATGAAGTTCGCGACTCCGTGTTAAGGAGAGGCTTGTTGATTATGTTCGTGGTAAGTAATGTTATTAGTTTTATGTTTAGTGTGGAGCTTTAGAAGCTTATTAGGGCGTGTAGAACGTTTAGTTTATGGCACAGACAAGGTCTACGGAAAATGTAACTTAACTAAAAATCTTACTCAGTTGTATTTTATTCTAAAACACAGTAGGTATTTAAACTAAAAATTTCATAAAACTAGAATCGAAATGTACTTAACTTTAGGTAAATGAAATATAGAATTTATCGTTAACTTTCACTCAATTTCAACGTCAAAAAAATATATTTTGTTAAATACCTAAAACATTTTTTTTGTTACAGTTTTATTTTAGGTACTTATAAGCTAGTTGCATCGGGTCCGCGCCCACTCGACCCGCTTAGACTCGACCCGAAGAATAATACCAGATGTTTTACTACCAATTCAGTGCCATTTGTACAGTCAGGCAAAGTGATATTTTAATTCTAAATAAGTAACTTATTATACATAGAATATATTTTAATATGTTGTTATTGTTATGATATGATACAGCCAAAGGAAGAAGAAACGTATTCTTCGTGCGTAGATACAACTAACTCTACTAAAATTCCAAGCAAATAAGCTCCAGTCAAAACATACTCGTAGTAGGTAACAAGCAAACGTTCGATTCTTATATCAATTCGTAGGGAACGAAACAATAGCGAGTTCTAATTCGACACCAACGCCATCTAGAGAAGGCAGGCGTCAACTTTCTTTTGAATGCTTTTATTATTTGTAATGTTTTTTTATGGGTATTGTTCACACACGTATGTACATACGAACACACTACGGCGTCGTCAATGAGCGGCACGGCGCGGGGACCGGGAGGCAACACAGCATCGCGGCATTGCATCGTTCGACACGACCGCGCTCGGACATTCCTTTTTGATTAAGTACTATAATAGCTGCCAAAGTAATTGTGAACCACAATTAAACCTTTTTATGATACAGTCTGCTTGCTTTACTTCCACCTGGGCGTAGACAGGTATGGAAAGTAGCTTAATTTTATTAAATAAAAACCAGCTATTAAAAAATGCCTTTCAAATAGTTATTTTTTACTAAAGTAACGTCTATAGACGTGTTATAGCCTTTTTTTTACGTGGAGAAATGCCCATGCATTCTGCATTACCACGGGGAGATAGTGCAGTTATGTGGGACTAACCCAACAACTATTTAAATTTACGGACAAGACAGCTTAACAATTAGTTTCCCTGAGTTAACATTTAAATATTGCAGCATTAAATTATTATAAATTAACAAGCTATGTGTTTTAGGATTGGCAGGAATACCTCGACGATATTCAGATTATCCCGGCTCTTATATTTCTTGAAATATAAGAGTCGGACATGCCGAGGGCATTTGCCATCGGCAAAAATTTACGATCGGCAAAAATAAACAATCGGCAAAAAATTACCATCGCCAAAAATTTACCATAGACAAAAAATTTCCATCGGCAAAAAATTACCATCGCCAAAAATACCATCAGCAAAAATTAAAAACTTCCGTACCAACTTTCACCACCTATTTAACCCTGTTACGGGAAGATTTTCAAAAAAAATTTTTAATGCTCTCCTTCGTTAAACAGCGGGTATCAGAAATGTATTTGTTATATTAAAGGGTGTGCTATAGACCATCAAACTGACCCATACAAAACTTCAATACCGATTCGACCCAAATGTATGTGCGATGACTGATTATTTTTTCGCGATTACGATGTTGGTTCCATTGATAAAGTTGTTGAGTTTGATGGTTTACGATGAAAATACGACCACGCCTTTCTGATACCTTCTGTAAAAGGAGATTTTGTGTAAAACTTCATGCTTCTAGACTGAGCGGTTTAGGCTGCGTGTTACTGAATTAAAGTAGATGTTGTTTCATTAGGTGTTACACACAATCGAATACAGAATTTAACCTGAATATTCACTCAAATTCAATGTGATGATGAAACAACAAAAAAAACAATTTAAATATACTCGCTTGTCCCTCTACGCGTTTCGCTACGCTAAGAGCCAAGCTACGGCGTAGCTCACACTATGCTACGATTTCGTAGCACACGTGCATTCGGAGTGTGGGCATCTTTCTTATCATGAATTCAAGTTTATTATTTTAGTCTCAACCTTATTTTTAGGGCTTTTACAGACTATAATCTAGTGGCAGAAAGGTCAGTTGCGTAGTACTCACAACTGGCGTGCGTGTATAACCAAATGTATGAAAAAGGAGTATAGCAGGTGCCGTTCTTTGGTTTCTTCTTATGCCCATGGGAAGATAGCTTGAGTTTATAAATGTATATTTTGTTGACGCTACTCATTTCACATATGACGCGCGCTATCAGTTCTACAAGCTGATCCTCTATTCATTTTTCTATCCTTCTAAATATAAAATAGTCTTTATTTCATTAAACATGCCATCAAATTATAAAATATTCGCGGAGGTCGGTTGTCAAAGCAAATACAAAACCTCTACAGTACCTAAAGGGAAGGATTGTGATTGAAACGCGTTCGCCTTAACCGTCCTGCCTAATTGTGTGGCTTTCTTTAACTTGGTCGAGCCAAGGGTGAGAACTTGGCGGTACTACACGATTACTTACACCTGACGATACGTACAGTCAACAAAAGAGACAAGTATGCAGGATCGTCGGATATAGTCACATAAGAAGTTTAGTAAGAAACCGATGGATGCTGTCGACTGAAATTTAATTTGATAAATGAGCTGTTTGTTTTCTTTTACATAACATAACATAATCAGCCTATAATGTTCCCACTGCTGGGACACAGGCCTCTTCTTTGTGAGAGCGAAAATTAAATTTTATTCGAAAACATTCATCGGTTTCTTACTAAACTTCAACTATATCTGACGATCCTTCATACTCTCTTTTGTTGACTGTACATATATGGTAGTACTAATTAACTATTTATTTATGTAGTAGAAACTGTTTATCTTTGATATATTTGAGCGATTTTAAGTTCCCAGTTTTTTTCAAGTTTCATCGCTCTTGGATGATTTTTTACATGTAATTTTAAATGTGGCAAACATGGCCAGAGATCGCACAAGACTGAGGGGTTCGGAAGTAGGAAGGGGAGACCCTTGCTCAGTAGTAGGACATGAGATAGACTTGAAAAAATAAAATTAAGTGACTGATAAGAAGGGGTTATAATAGTCCTTTTACTTATCGACGTTATGATTGGATTTCAAAAAGCGTTTATGGCTTGAATCGGTACGCGTTAGCGGCAACGTCCGTAGAGACCACGATTTTGACACAATAAATGTGGAATTTCCCGAATTACTCCAAGTACAGACGCCAGCATATTAAGCTACCCGAAACTGTGGAATTTTCCCAATCTACTTTGAACCTTATGCTTTAGCGATAAAGTTGAAAATCTATTAAAGAAATTTGACAGATTGTAGTAGCTTGATGTGCTGGCGTCTGTACCTTATGTTTTTGTACTATGTTATAGTTGTTGTTTACCATCCCTTAATAAATGGTTGATTGTGCCCTAAAACGTAGATAAGATATATGTGAATATGTAAGATGTATGTAACTATGGGGATGACATGATCATGCATGATCAAATCCTCTTTTATTGATCAATAAAGATTAAAAAAAAAATCGTTTTATTTGAACTCTTATCTCTTGTTTATGATAATCTAACATCTGCAAACAGTAAGGTCGCCATTATAATTTTGTTAAATTCGCACTCCTGTGCTACAACACACCGAACGAGTACCACGTGGACATAATATTATATTCATACTTTTTGATTAATAAACATTGTTACTATTACTATTATGCAAAATTAATATGGCAAAAGTACGATCATTTTTAAGACGTATATGTTTTTGACGATTGTATTTTTGATGAAAATCAGAGAAGCAATCGTGACAAGAGAGCAAGAGCGGTATCATCCTACTTTTTGCAAAATTTATTCGTTCTTAATCAAAGCTCAACAATACTACATTATTTACAATATTATCCACATGTTTACTTTGTAATGAATATGTTATCCCGAACACTCTGTAGACTCCGTTAGTGTAAAAGGAAAGTTTTGTTTGTTTGTGTATGACGGGTTGACACTAAGCCGGCTTATCCGATTAATAGGAAATTCTGTTCAAACTTTGACCAAAATTTAATAGAATATATTCAGAATAATACTTACCTACTGTTACCAAACGTGGCGCCTAATAAAAGAAAACATAAAAAGATTGGAAATATATCAACACCTTTCTATATGAGGAAGGAACATGCTAAATACAAAGAAAAAAGACAAGACAAAGTAAATCTAAGTGTTATAAGAAGGAAAACAAACGTAGCAGACGTGACTTACACAATTAAAAAACTAAAGTTTCCACTTTTGTTTTTTCACTTCCGTGGGCAGGTCTTGTCATCAGGGGTAAAAACGAAACATGGGCCAGAGAAGTGACAGTATGGTATCGCAGGAGAAGGAAAGAGGAAGACCATTTCAAAGATGGGAAGACGACCCGAAAACTACTGCGAGAGGGACTTGGAGGAGAAAAACTCATTATCGTGAGCTATGGAAAAGCCTGGGGGAGGCCTATGCTAAAGAGCAAAGCAATCTGGAGATTTTAGATGTCTAAACTCTTAATTTAGATATATTGTTAAACTAGTTTCTAAGATTGCTAATAAAGGCTATTTGAATTTGAATTGAATTGAATACATAATAATATTACACACGTATGACACACCTACGTATAAAGTTTTGGACAGATATATTATGTCGGATTTAAATTTGTTGAGATTAGAAAAAAAATTGAAGCGTATAATTTTGTTTGCCGGAAAACAATACAAGGCCTTCTAAGGTAACTCCCGGTTTTCTATGTAACAATACTTGAAATAAAAAACAACACGAAAACAATACAATGGATAGTCCGCGGTCGTCGATATCAGAAGAAAATGTGGTATGGTTTGTTATAGTTTATAGTATATAGTGCTTGTCAGAGTAGCACAAGCATAGCATAATCAGCCTATAATGTTTCCAATGCTGGGACACAGGCCTCCTCTCTTCGACAGAGTGGGCTGTAATCTACCACGCGAGCCCTGTGCGGGTTGCTGATTTCAGAATTACTGATTGAATGTCATGAACATTATGTGTGAGTTTTAAAGTTGTTTTTCCAAATACACATTTTTGTTTCCATGTTTAGAAACTCAATCGCAAACGCAGTACCTATATACTGCGTTATCATTTGTCATTATTTATTGTATTCGATACACACATATACATATATTATGATGAAACGATGGATGGATTGTGTGAATGATGATAATGGTTAGAAAGGAGGTGCTTACCGAGATGAAGACTAATAGAGAAGTATGTAAGAAAAATAAATGTTGCGCAGAACCCAAATAAATTGGGATAAGGGCAGGAGAATGATGATGAATGTTGATGACACACATACACATATGAGTAACTTTTTCTGTAAAGTAAATCTATCCTAATATTTCTTACATGGTACTTTCATACTCGACGATGTTAGACAATAAAGACACACCTGACCTTGGGGTAGCGGGATCGTCCAAAAGGGTTACCGCTGCCCCGGAACATAAAGGGCTAAGGAAGGAACACTGGTGGGTTTTAGTCAGTAAGAGTCTGACACTCCCTTCCGCTCCACCCAGAGCGGGAGGAGTCATTAGATGATTTCCCATCAAAAAAAAAAAAAGACACACCTGACCTTCATCATGATCATAAAGACCAACAAGTTCTGCAAATTACCTTTGAGCCTTCCCTTTCATGGAGAATTCACCACATTTAAAACAAACGCCAAAATCCCCTAACTAAATTCATTTCCTGGTTCCTAAAATACCGCAAGCATTCTCACTGCCAGATCTTTTAGCATAAAATACGATTCACATTTAGCGTTTCCATTTTAAAAGAAGCCATTTAATTCAATTGTCCGTCTAAGTGTATTGGGGACTCCTATTAATAATTCATGGTGGTTCCACTGAAGGGATTTCACGTTTAAAAGCTGGGCTGGGATAAACTTTTATCTTTTATTCTTTATCTTTTACCTTTGATTAAGTTAGTGGTTGTGGGAAGAAATGAGGTGTCAATTGCCAATTAGAGGATACATAGAGGATATACAGGGTGGGCAAAAAATCGTGGATCAAACGAAGCAGGGCGATAGTTGGCCTTATTTGTAGTAAAAAAAAAAATTGTGCGAGAGCCCTAACTTGATCTCCTTAAAATTTATGACAATTTGAGTGTTAACAGTAAGGTTCTAATGTTAGAAATATTTTTTTTGAGCCTTAAAAGATATTGAAAAAAGTGCCAATACTGATAAAACATGGTACCCACTGTGATAAAAGCACTGTTGTAGTGATGATACTTTTTTAAATTTTTTTTACTGTAAATAATCTCAACTATCGCCCTGTTTCGTTTGATCCACGATTTTTTGCACACCCTGTATAAGTGATTTTATACACGAGCGATACGCGTCAACGGCAGAGGCACCTGCATCCACCAACGTGTGTCGTGACAACAAGCTCGTGTATTTGAGCACCGTACTCAAATACACGAGCGGCAGTTGCCTCTCCCATTGCTGCGTGTCGCTCGTGTGTATGTATACACACTAAAATTTCAAATCCATTGTTGTTTTCTTAGTCCGAAAGATTTTTCAACCGACTTTTTATGATGATATTCGGATAATAAATCGACTTGGTCCTGTTGACTTTGGAAATCTGACAACAGCTGATCCTTAATATATTATTTCCTAGTTAGTGCCTAGGTAATATCACTTTATTATATGTACCTACATTATAAGCAATTCTGCAGGTGGCCAGATAGGATACACTTTGCTTAACGCTTCAACAGCATAAAATACGTATGTTAATTTTAATTAAGGTAAGGATATTGTATTGTTATTTTTTATATTATTTAAATAGCTTGTTAGTTAACAATAGGCTCGCCTTCTATTATATGGGGCTTAATCATAACTGGGGAAAACAGCGATTTAATATAAGAAGTTTATCCAGTGTATACCGGGTAGCAGGGACATCGACGCGCAAAATTAAACTTTGAATTCAGCATTATGATTATAAACCCTCAAGGGTGAAAAACGTTGGTTGGTTATCAAAAAAAAATCTGCTGGTTCATAGAAAAGTGCCTACCTACGCGGTCAAAATGTATGGCAGATAATTTTTTTTTTAAATAATTGACGACAGATTTCAACACATGGTAACAGGTTGCACGATGGCCCTGTCCGCCTGTATATTTTATATTTGCTTCACATTTCCCTGACTTTACATACATTGAATTAATTGTTGCATCGATTGGTAACTTTGCTTCGCTATCAAAAAAAGTTCTTGGAAAGAATTGGGTGCTGCTGTTAAAAATATTTATTTATTTATTTATAACAATCTTACCTACACTATCATTACAGATCTATGATCCAATGCGACAGATTGGCCTTACTAACTAAATCCTAAATCTACACCTTATACCAGCTAGTTAAAAAATATCTTAATCTAAATAACTTATTACATATAGTGTAACTTTTGCGAATTCACTCAAGTTGCATCACAATACATCAAGCCTCCCGTGAACCTCATTCACCACGCGTATGGCTCTAGTGAGAATATCAATGAATATCAGGAATAGGAATGAGAGTTGTCAATGGTCTGCACCTAAGTTCTGAGTAAATATTGTTGGATATGATTGCCAATTTGGTAGTATTGTTTACAGATTGTTGAAACTGAAATAGAAATATAAGCGGTTACATGCATACAGTCATTCAGTTGGGATTTGTACTCGAAAATAGATTTTATGGGCTTTGTTTATGCATGTTGCTTACTGGTTTTATGTCGGATATTGTTATCTTTCGTCAACTGCCCCTCACTGCTGAACATATTAGCGTGATATTTTTTTTTGTTATTTTTTCTCACAGTATTAATGTTTTCGAGTCAGAGCTTCTTATTTTATTTTGTGATCATTAAACCATTTTACTTCAACCTTCCATATTTTTAAAAGGTTTATAGTTTTAGGTTTTGAACTTCAGATTAGACATTCTATCACGAAAACATAAAATATTATGTTTTAATAACAAACACTTAGAACTAGTATTAGCACTAGTATTGTGTATTTATTTGATTTCTTATTTTGTTATTTTTATCTTATCGTAGGCTGTGCTGCACCGGTTGACCTGTCTCGCATAGGGTCATAGCATTATGCTGAGCGCCATATCCACGCAAAACGGCTTTTGCGTGGATATGGCGCATTTATTTCCCCTTTTGTGTTTGTGTTCTTTCTCTGCGTCATTTTTACCGCATCTTCTTTCTTTTCTAAAATCAAGATACTATAAATTTTTAAAACCTAAAAATAATATTCTGCATAACAAAAATTATGATCGAATCTCCTACAAAAAAAATATACTAACGGCTCCCGAAGCATTTTCCTCCGTCTCGGAAACTTCCGCAGTTCTCTCAAAAAGAGGTCCCTATCCCAAACGATAATGATTCAAAAAGCTCACCCATTGGAGCGATATTTTGTCCAAATAAAAAAAATATTATTTGAACTCCCCTCGTTACTAGTTTTGAAGTTGGACGGTTCTGGGCTTTATGGCACTTTGTTATTCTGTTTTCTGTTTCTGTGTCTGTACCCATCTGCGGTGCTGCGTTTGCATTAGTCAGTTTGTTTGCGAGTAAGTGCATATTTTTAGTGGCTTTTACGTCGCAGGGACCTAACCTGAGCAAGGGTCGCGGTCGTGTAGAAAATGTGCTGGATTCATTACGATATTTCACAAATCTTTTTTAAGAGTCAGCCACTGCACGTATTCTGTACTGTTTTTTTTCGAAAATTTAAGGATTTTTTAAATATTTTTTTATTAATAATGGATACTATAGGTAATTTTGATACCGACGTATGAATTAACCCACAGTCTATTTTTTTTAAAGTGGAGAATGTAGAAGATTGTAGATATTGTAGCGAAAATAAAAAATCACTTAAACTGCATTAAATTAAAACGTATAATTTTTTAGGTATTTGGCTTAAAAAGACATCGGAGACACGAGAACACGACGTTACATCAGCCATGTCGGTATCAATTTAAACGTAGTAACATTTTCTAGCACTCTAAACTCTACAAGTACAACTCTAATAGTGTCCTTGGATGCTTGCATGACCTTTCAAAAACTTTCTTCCAAGTAAGCCAGTATAGTTCCTACTCTTCCGTTGCAAACAGAGCATCAGCCCCTAACGATAATGTTACACGTTTTATTGTACACCTCAGGGAAATATTCTGCCTAATATTTTTTCTTTCATCACATTCTATTTCTACATAAGTTTGTTTAGGGTAGCTGGATTTGTAAACATACAGACATTGCTGCCGTATTAGGATATACGTAGGAACTAATGTTAGCGCTTCATTATCCCTCAGGTATTGCAGTGTGGGGGATAAATGGTAATGGCGCTAAGGAAAATACTGCTGGTTAAGAAATCCATTGGAGGGGTGTGATTAAGAGAAAAACGACATTTTTGGATAAACGAAGATTAAATGAAAGTCGTATCGTCGTCCCCATATTGTATAAAAGGCAATGAAATATTAAGAAATAAAAATTCCCCTGTCCACAATACTTTTCTGAAAACAGGGTAGCAAGTCCACCTACCCCTCCATACCTAGCTACTAACCCACTCCTTTGACTTAAGTTCTTCAAAGCAGGGCCCAGCTCCCACGCGATGTGTTTTTTAATAAGTTTCCAACAACTATCTTATAACAAGTGGATTTAAGTTCTAAGTAAATGGATTTAAAGGCGTAATTGCAGTTTGTTGAAGATCGTGATATCGATACAGAACAGATTTTACAATGTTTGTCCATTTTATGCGGTTATTTTTGCTTGATAAATTAGGAATACCTTCAATATTTTGCTATTTAATAATACAATGATTTAATTGGTTTTATGCTGATAATCTGCCTATGAACATTATAATATTATTTAATTATACATTGTTGAAAATCGTTACGTACGTATCTTTGAAAGTCGTTACGGGTCGTCAGTAACCCGAAAGTCTGACAACCAGTCTTATCAAGGGGTATCGTATTACCCAGCAACTGGGTTGTGGAGTTCAGATAGGCAGACGTTCCAAAATAGTTAGGAAAAGGCTAGGCAGATGATGACAAAGGCCCATTGTCACACGCCGCTGGGAATCACAAACTATAGTTAGTAACGCGTTAGGCCCTTTGTACACGGCACGGTTTCTTCACGGTACGGTGTATAAATCGCGACGTAGAAAAATCGTGCCTGTCAACAAGCTTTCTTAGTGATCCATAAACCACAGACGACCGTGGCTACACACGGCGAATAAACCATAGTTTTTCACGGCAAGAAAAACGTATGTGGCGGCCTTAGTTAGTAGCATGGTGTATGGACCACCTTCGAAATACTCGTACTAGGGCATAACAAGCCAAGCCAGAAAAGGGTACAATGATTTGAGTAAACAATTATTGCCTAACCTAAATAAAGTCAAGACCGATAAGACCGCCCATTGTGTCACCCATTGTAAAATTTCTATATTTATAAGTCTGTAATTTATATGCTGTACATAATAAAGAGTATTTTATTCTATAAATAAATAGCGTAGTGGACGATGGGCCTTTTTTTGTGGATGGGAAATCATCAAATGACTCCTCCTGCTCTAGGTGGAGCGGAAGGGGGTGTCAGACTCTTACTGACTAAAGCCCACCCGTGTTCCTTCCTTAGCCCTTTATGTTCCGAGGCAGCGGTAACCCTTTCGGACAATCCCGCTGACCCGGCAGGTTTCGGCCCTGTCGGGCCCCTTCCCTTTTCCTGACATCTCTTTGAGGCGCGCGTGGAACACATATGCGCCATCCGGCACGGGCATGGTCCTGATCGGACGGTGAGCTACTCATTACTCTCCGTCCGCAGGCCCGCGCCTACGGTGGCCGGGAGTCGTCACGCGGATCCCGACGCCCAGAGCGTCTCCCACGGCAGCTGGTATAGAACCAAATAGATAACGCACTTCACCTGTGCCCAACAATCAATTGACCAAAAAAGCGGTTGTACTCCTCCCTGTGACATAATCTTCTCCATGGAAAAACCAATACTGCTAATTTTGACTCATAAATCGAGGACCACTAAACCCATTATTTACCATAATGGCCCGTTCATTTAGGAGACCCTTGAAACTCAACTATCAATACCAGTTAACGACGAACAGTTAAACTTACCGAGCGATCGGATGACCCTAAACTTTTTATACTTGCCTTTACGCCTATCAACAGAGTATGAATGTCTGTCTCTGTGAATGTTAGCAATCAGAAGGGCAATTCCCGTATTTCACGAACGTTCGCTTTGTAATCTCAGTCTCAAGCAGTAATTTACCTCCATACATATTTGACAAGTCTTTTTGTTTTTTGTTTGATTATAATTATCGCAGAGTCATCTCAGCGACAATTATAAATGTTCAAAATCTAGTAGCAATCTCATGATTACTAGATTTTGAAAATTTATTACAGGAATTGGCCTTCAGTTGCATTTTTCAGTTTCAGATAGTCTGTGAGAATCGGTCAACTCAGAAAAACCGTGTATCTTAAATATTTTTTTCTGTATTTGTATCCCTGATGAGATCTATTGTATAATTTTAATATCTTTGTATTTTGCATATTGTCGCGGCTTGCAAAACCCACTAGCTGATAATAACTATTAATTAAAACATAACCCTCCTTTAAGACTCCGCCGCAGTCGGGTAAAAACTCAATAAATACCTAATAGCCGCAGATGTGCTGCAGAGAGAGATAGGTACAATATGTCCGATTCTCATTAATGATTTGTGGTTGGAAATAATTATCTGTAGCGCGCCTTCTCTACAAATATGCGTGGTTAATAACTGTGGTTTCATACCCTCTTCATTTAAATTAAAAAGTTTTTAAATTTTTTACTCATAGTAGGTACTCCTAATATTATCACAACGTAAATCGTTACTCGTTAGTAATAAAGTAACATAATCCTTAAAAAAAAAATGAAACACGCCCGACAGGCCAAAATAAAAATTGCCCTACAGAAATATTCAACACTACGGCCGACTAAAAGAAACTCCCGGCCATAAGCCTTAACTTTTTTTATTCGCAAAATTCAAAACTTATCCCTGTACAGGGCCGAGAAAGATTGTGAATTACAACTCTAAGATAATTTAGCTCCTAAAATAAATATCTGAGACCAAATAAAAACGAACTCTGGGTCCAAAACATAAGGTTGATAATAGAGTGTTGGCAGAATCGTCAGAGATCACGCCAAACAGTCTAAAATAACGTGAATCGTGCTCTCATTTGAATTTCAGTGTATTTGTCTCCGATATCGGCGGTGAAAAAAGGGGTTTTTCCGCGTTTTTCTGTGTTTATAAAAAGTAATACTGACAAGGTAGAAATCTCATGGAGTAGAAAGATGTGAATCAAGGACGGGTAAGCGGGTTTGGAGGCTTTTGTGGAAGGAAAAGACGCATAGAATACCAATTCTTTAGTTTAATATAACAATATATATATATATAGTCCTCCAGGCCGTATTTCGGCCACGGCGGCCAATCTCAACGGAGACTAGCCTTCGGCGCGGGACATATTATAGTGCACAAGTGTGCGCGCAGACACAGGTGCACTCCCTCTTCCCTCACTCTCATAGTCCGATGGGACGGCAATTCGACACGACCGGAGAGAGATCAGGCGCAGGACCAACGGCTTAACGTGCTTTCCGAGGCACGGGGGTATCACACCGCCAACTTCCAAACTCCGGGCTGTTACTAAGAAATTCCTAATGGAAAAACTTAATAACACTTTGCCCGACCCGGGAATCGAACCCAGGACCCCACGCTCAGCAGTCGCGCTTGCGACCACGAGACCAAAGGGGCAGTTAATAACAATATTATAACAATACTATGATACCAATACGCGTTTAAACACAAAGGGATACAGTGGGGCCATAATGTAATACTACCATGTTGCCTTATTTATTACTAGCTTTTGCCCGCGGCTTCACCCGCGTGGCGGTCGGAAATTATTCACGGAAAAATCAATTCAACCCCCCCATTTCACCCTCTTAGGAGTGGAATTTCGAAAAACCCTTTCTTAGTGGATACCTACCTACTCTTCACAAAGAACATACCCTCCAAATTTAATGTATCTAGGACCAGCGGTTTAGGCTGTGCGTTGATATATCAGTCAGTCAGGACTTTGAATTTCATATACAATATAGATTTATATTAAATACGTACACCACAAAAATACATTACACAAAAATACATCAAACACTACAAAATATATAATACAGTGGGCGGACTTATCGCTTTCTGCGATCTCATCCAGGCAACTTTGGAATTAACAGTGATTTTCCTGGACATAAAATTAATAAACAGTGGTCAGGCATTAAAACAAGTAATATAATACTAAAAACCTAATAGGAATTGAGTTGGGAAAAGTCCAACATAAAGATACAAAAGTTAATCCCACTTCGGTATAAAGCTTCATCTTCTTAAATAAAAAATAATCATGCAAATTCGTTTCGAAATATCAAAACACAAAGCCATTAAGCTAAAAACCTCTCTTTTCTGTTAAGAAATACTGTTTCTCAGTATATTTTATGAACTTTAACATTACAGATAAGTATCTACATATTTTTCTGGTAGATCGTGGGTGTAGTTGCTTTACACCTCTGCTAATACCTTAGCAACACAGGCCTTACATTTATTTTTCCGAACAAATATAAATTACGAGCGTTTTCTCGCGGCTTCGCCCGCGTCGATGTCGGAAAATAACCCTCGAGAACGGACTACCTGAATTAAAAGTACCCAATGTATTATTAATCCTGGTCATAAAAGCGTGTGTGAGCCAAATTTCAAAGTTTTCGCGCCAATCTGGGACATACATTCAGATGAATAGACAAACGGACAAAAATTCTTCGTTACTATCCTACTAATATTATAAACGCGAAAGTTTGTGAGAAAAACTACTGAACGGATTTTGATAAAACTTTGCAGTAATATAGCTTATATATCAGAATAACATAGGATACTTTTTATTCCGATATTACCACGGGATTGACACTTATGCGGGTGAAACCACGGAGCGCCGCTAGTTTTATTATATAAACAGGGTGGAATTTTCGAAGCTAGGGATACTTGATCCTTATGATTGACCTTATCGATTGGTGCAGTAAAAGTAAAGGTTGCTATTTTTTCGGATTTTAGTTGGTTCGGTTCCCGGATGTGACAAGCGTCATCATCTGCCGAGCCTTTTCCCAACTATGTTGGGGTCGGCTTCCAGTCTAACCGGATGCAGCTGAATACCAGTATTTTAGATGGAGCGACTGCCTATCTGACCTCCACAACCCAGTTACTGGGTAATACGATACCCCTTGGTAAGACTGGTTGTCAGACTTTCGGGCTTCTGACTACCCGTAACGACTGTCAAAGATCCACGAATGACAGCCGGGACCAACGGCTTAACGTGCCAAGCGTATTTTCAAAAATCTTTAAATGCGGTTTTGCTTCTTTTAAAAATAAAGGAACGTTTCCTTTGAGTAAAATTTGCTATCTTCAGTATTTAGAGTACGCTCTGTTGTATAGATGTATAGAAGACTTGTTTACAATCGAATACCCAGTATATCTTCATGCTACCTATGAGAGGATGGACAGGGGACAATCGAGGCGTGCAGGGGACATTGCAACAGAAACAAAAGCTCCACTGCCTCCAACGCGTAAAGTGAACCGGATACCTGTTTCAAATAGATGGATGGCTTGAAATAGATTGAGTGAGATTTTTTTAAGTACCTAGCTAACTAAAACAAAAATATTTTAAATGGTTCTACAATTTTTTTTTGACCGGAAAGTGTCGGTAATAAATTAGTCTTGTTACTTTGAAAACAGTCCAGTTTTTATTTGGACTCCTTGAATCTTGGAATACTTCTAATTACTTTAGAAATTATGATATTTGGTAATGGCGTTACAAGTTGTAGGTCATAGGTTCGAACCCAAGCAGGCACTTTATTTATTATTATTATTAGCCTGTGATGTCCTACTGCAGGGCAAAAGCCTCCCTACTCTCTTTCCACTTCTCTCTGTTCAAAGCTGCTAAGCAGGCACTTTACTTTGTGTAGGTATATTGTTTCATCACCAGTGCTCTCAAAAAGGTTAAGGAAAACATCGTGAGGAAACTGGCATACCTATACACAACATGTGACATCTGCCAACACGCACTGAGCCCGCATGGTGGCCACTAATTCTCATAGAGAGGAGGCTTGTGTCCCAATAACGGGAACATACAGGGCTGATTATGCAAGGTATGTTGTGAGGTGAGACTGATGTAAGGTATCTTAAAAAAAGTAGTAGGAAACTAAAGCTAAGAATTTGTAAACATACACCATCAAGTAGATATACCTAATTAGCATAGTAACCACATCTTAAGTAAAATAAGCCTCTGCAACAAACTTTCTATGTACACAAGACTTCGAAGCCCTCCCTTTGTAAAGTTCCCTGTGTGTAACCCACGCACTAGTTCATTCGACAAGCTCGAGAAAGCCTTCGGAAATCGTTGACGTATTCAAAAGGCGTTAAGTATGATAGTTTTGCAGAAACCCTTTTTGTTCAAGGGAATGCTGACGAGCGATGTTCTATTTTAGGACCCTTTTGTTAGCAACTGTACGTTGATATTCAGGGCTAAATATTTTGAAAAATGCTACTGATATTATTCTGAAAAACAGTGATTCAACAAACAACAACACATTTGAATGTTAAAATAAAGAAATACATAATTACTCTTATAATAATATTCGACCTTAATTTATAACTCAGAAGTAATATCAAACTTCAATTACCGCGAAACTCTAACGAACGGAGGTCAAAGTTTTTAAATTATAACGTCGCGATGAAAATAAACTATCATGAGAAATCAGAACATCAATCATCGAACGAATTTTTTACTCGTTTCGATATTAACTTATAGATAAAAAAAAAGCGGCCAAGTGCGAGTCGGACTCGCGCACGAAGGGTTCCGTACCATTATTAATATCGAGCAAATAACGGCAAAAAAATAATCACGTTTGTTGTATGGGAGCCCCCCTTAAATATTTATTTATTCTGTTTTTAGTATTTGTTGTTATAGCAGCAACAGAAATACATCATCTGTGAAAATTTCAACTGTTTAGCTATCACGGTTCATGAGATACAGCCTGGTGACAGACAGACAGACCGGGGTCTTTGTAATAGGGCCCCGTATTTACCCTTTGGGTTCGGAACCCTAAAAATCGTCCATCTACAGCAGTTGACGTTGGATCTCACCTAGAGTATAGAGCAAGAATGTATAGAGTTGTCATTTCCACGCCCGATGCAGTCTGCAGTTCATTTACAATAATTATTTTACATCTGAAAGCAGCGACCCAACTGAAACCTTATTGTAACGTGAATAAAGATCATTGCGATTTTGACAGACTAGTCAGTGGCAACAAACCAACAGCGACCTTATTGTAAAGAGAATAAAGATCATTTTAATTTTGACAGCAATGCTAATTCTGATGTAAAATAACTGTGAACGGACTGTAAATAACAACGCAGAAAGGCTCCTTTGGCGTGTGGCCAAAATTGGAACTAACGCAGCCATCTTTTTGTCATAATTATATTGACAATTTCTGTGAAAATTTTACCAGCAACGATTGCCACGTCATTGTCATTCGGTTTGGTTACGTTAGGTTGTCAGATAATTGATGAGATGTTGAAAGATAATTGTACGTTTAAAGCCGTAATGTATGTGTCATCGCTTCCCGCGCTGGATCATTGACAAAATCGATAAAATTTAATAACAGGGTAGGTTATTAAATTTGTCGATTTTGTCAATTTCGTAACACAATCTGAACCATTTAGAAGGATATTGCTAATCCATTGCTTCGTATGTTCGAAAAATTTGTCTGCTCAACAACGTAAATAACGCAATGAATGTTGATGACCTGTCAAAATGAAAATAATTGCCATTGTTAATGTGTTACACAATCACCACGCTAGTTTAGGCTTAGACGACCGCGAGCCTTACCAACCGGAGTGTATACCGGCGGTATCGATCCCGCGTACGAGCCTGCATTATCTAACCGTAAATCGACGAACGTAATCGTACGAAGGAAACTGCATTGACGCTTCTGTACAAATTCCTAACTCCATGCCTAGAGTAACAGAAGTGGCCCTGTCCCTAATTCTTCCGGGACATTTAACTTGGTCCCCCAACCGTTATCCCCTACAGATTTATGATGTACGTCCATGTTATTACAACCCATGAAAATACTATTTATAGCTCGCGTAGGAAAGAAATGACGGGGAAAGTTAATAAGAGTCGTAACTGCTTGCTTGTGTGGGAGGAAAAGTTACTGATTCACTTGCACTTTGTCTCGATTTATTGTTATGACTTGTAAAAACATCAAGGTTTCTTAATTATATGTTAGTTAAATAATAATAATGTGTAATACACAAACCTTCTGGAATAATGTTTGTAAATGATGGTGAAAACTGCATCAAAATCCGTTGCGCAGTTTAGAAGAAGTACGCGGACACACAGACAAATACGAAAAGCCAAATTAAAGAATTTATAATAATGTATAAGTAGATATAAAAGATGTAGTTAGATTCATGGAAGTAGCATTAATTATGTATATTAGAGGGAAGAGAGGAAAGTTTTCAGTATAAATATGAAAGGCTTTGAGAATAAAGACATAATGGATGTAACGTGTAAAAGATGAAACGGCTAGAAT
Organism: Hydraecia micacea; assembly: GCA_914767645.1. Taxonomy (NCBI): domain Eukaryota; kingdom Metazoa; phylum Arthropoda; class Insecta; order Lepidoptera; family Noctuidae; genus Hydraecia; species Hydraecia micacea. Next base: position 8,885,616 of record OU611798.1, read on the forward strand.
GAAGTGAATACTAACAAACTTGTGCATGTATAGAGCTTCAAGTGCTAATAAAAGGTACAGTCAATAAAAGAGATAAGTATGCAGGATTGTCGGATATAGTTGAAGTTTCGTAAGAAACCGATGGATGTTCTCGAATAAAATTTAATTTTATTAATAGAAAACAAACAGCTCATTTATCAAATTAAATTTCAGTCGACAACATCCATGTATTTCTTACTAAACTTCAACTATATCTGACGATCCTGCATACTTATCTCTTTTTTGTGAGCTAGTTGCGCCAGGTAGCGTAATCTTCTATTAGTCTATTTCGCGAGAAGAATGAATTTAATATTTTAGTTTAAGATCTCACAAAATCAAATTCTTCTCCTCTTGTTCTCACACACTATTGTCTACATTTCTTTTTCATTTCTCATTTCGCAGGTCTGCTGCAAGAAATACGCAGCACCTTTGTACTCAATACTAATATGTCGTATCTGTATCCATTTTACTGTGTGTACATAAATATTAATAAAGTAAAATAAGAATGATGATGTTGCGCTATCATCAGTAACTTGATATGCGCAGTGGGACGACAATAAATGAAACACCGGCGGCATTGGGTATGGCACAAAGCACACACGCTGCTTTTAGCATCAGAAATCCTAATCCTAATATTATAAATGCGTAAAATTATAAAAGTAACTTTCTTTGTTTTTTTGTTACCTTTTCACGCCTAAACCACTGAACCGATCTTCCTGAAATTTTGCGTATACATTGTCAAGTGTACAGAAACGGGCATAGGGTACCTTTCATCCCGAAAAATAGTGCTGTTCCCGAGGAAAACAATAATAACGTTATTATGATAATAGATGGCGCCACGTGTACGATGTCGGGAGCAACATCTAGTTTTAAATAAAATTAAAAAATAGATATTAGAAATTTTAATAGTGCATAGAAGTATTTTGAAACCATAAAATATCTAAATCGCATCGTATCGCCTGCAGCGCTATTACTGCGTTTTCGCTTTATGGTATTTCCTTTTTTTTTTCTTTTGGCTCGTCTCCTAAGGGTCTTAGCGTGACGTTAAATAGCCTAAAGCCTTCCTCAAGAATTGGGCTAACAAATCCATTTTTTTTTTATCTGACTGATAGTTCCAGAGATTAGTGCAAACAAACAAATAAACAAACACTTCAGCTTTATTATTAGTATAACTGTATATATAGTGCCTTTCTGTACAGTGTAAAACAGCACCCTAATTGCGTAAAACACTATCAATCGGAATCTGAATCATTTTGAAGCAAATTGCTAATCCATTGCTTTATAAGTACGAAAAATTTGGCTGCTCAACACATAAATAACGCAATGAAAGTTGTTGAACTGTCAAAATTAAACCGATTCCGATTGATAATGTGTTACGCAATTGCCCCGCAGGCTTATAATGAGCTATAAAGGTATAAGCAGGTACATAAATACTTAACACGGTCTATAAATAAAATTAGGTAGCTAATAAAATGGCCAGCTGATTAACTTTTCGGAAACTAAAGGAAACAAGCCGGTAAGGTGCTTCTGCTTAACGATAGACACGCGAGCTGATAGCCGCTTGCTGCTCGAAACAGCAATATTTTACAATCTGGATTCAAAATCTAGGAACAGACGCCTTTAACTTGAATTACGGCGATTTTAAACAAGAAAAATACCTTTCGCCGTAGTTGAACGATGAAAGAAAACATAAGTACACTTCATTATAATGGTTTGAATTCGTCAAACTGACATTATAATAAAGTGCAACACTCAGACTCAGATATGGTAGAATATCGTGTACTTGGTGGCCTACCATGATCTAATTAAAAACGATTCAAAAACAAGACATTTCAGTTTAGGTTCCTAAACTGCATCGCTTGAGCTGCTCTATGGACGTCATGGTACCAAACAAGTATGAAAGAAACTGAATCGTTAAACTGACGTCATGGTACGAATTAGAAAGTGAGTGAGTAATTATTATCAATTTATCGAACTAACGTGCGATAGTTCGATAAATTGATAATAATTACTCACGCGCTGTCGCGTCGTCCGTTCGTCGAAGATATTAACTTAAACTGTCCTTGGTCCAGGAAACCACAGCATCAGGCACGTAGATAAACTTTATCCCATTTCTGACTTGAAAAAAAACTCGATTACATGTACAAATCACTTTATTTGTACTCAATACAGTAAAAAAATAGTAACTCTATACCACTTTCGCCGTCTCTAACTGAGAAAAATGCAAGCCCACTTTTCCCGCCGTTTTTCATTAAAAGTCATCTATGGGTTGCCACAACTCAAAAGCATAAAATGTTTAAAAATGACAATGTTGCAACCCAAAAATAATATTAGTTAAATAGTCGATTATCGTGTATGCTAACAAAAGTAATACAACACACTCATTTAAGAGACAAATCACACACACAACAAAACGCCAACAGCTATTATGTCCCTAAAACTAAAAGCCACATTAATTTGTCGGTGGCAATTAGTGAGACAGACTTCAACATAAGCGCTTATGACGGAACACTTATTAAGCTGGCTGCTGGGACAGTTCAACCTTGATATTACGAGGATAGCGGCTAATTTACTTTGGTGCTGGACAGTTTAGGAAGTTTTCAGTGCTTATTACCATCAAGCTTGTTTTATATAAATCTATGCATGTTTTGGTTGTAGTGGAACTTCTTGGTTGCAATTGTTGTAGTTTAGGCACAGGCTACGTTTAATTAAGACTAACTTCTCCCCGCGAAATTTTCGTGTTTTTAACTTAAAATATTCTATGACACTCGGCAATACTTGAGCTTCCCATTCGTGCAAAATTTTTCGGAATCAGATCAGTAATTTCGAAGATATTACATACAATCTCACAAATTCTATCTCATAAAATATATTTTAATAAATAAGTCATTTAAATGTGTACTATCTTATGCGCAAATATCTTCACTGCTGAAAATAGGCCAATAAAACCGGTCCAAATTATTTCCACAACCTTTACCAGGACGTTGTAAGGTAAAATAAAAATCCTTCAAAATGGCCACCAGATAGATAGATTCTTATCACTATATCGGTATCCACGCGCCACCGCGACTTCTGATTCGTGGTCAGCAGTGTCGCCTATCCTCAGATTCAATTCTGCTTTCCTAGTACGTAGGGTGTCTACTTAAGTCGTATAATGGAGAGTATAGATAGAGTATTCTATTCTATGATTTGTAGTAATCAATTTCGGCTTTACTCACACTTAAAACACCCACACAAAATTGCCAGTCCTCAAACATGCCTATATAATTATCTCATATACGTCAATAAAAACGCACACGATATTGAGCACTATTTCGCTCACAATAAACTAAAACTCTTACACACATGACCCGTTACAGTAAGTTGAAACAACCTAACAAATGTTATTGTTCACTAAAAGTCTTTTAACAGTTAACTAACTAAGAGAACTCGGTTTTAATTCAAATTAAATTGCACTACAACTCAACTGAGGGTAGGTTACTAGTTTGAGTTCGTCTCGGTGGAATAAAGTGAAGAGTTGGTTTGCGGATGTGCTGTGAAAATATTAGTGGTGCCTGCGCAAGTCATTATTACTTTATGAAATTTATAAGCAAAAAAATCCGTGTTTATGTATGAAAAACAAAATAGCTATGATGGCCGACTATATAAAATTACAATGTAATCTCAATAGATTACATTGTTATTTTATATAGTCGGCCATCATAGCTATTTTATAGCATATGAGGACGACAAACCCAATGGTCTGTCGTCCTCATATGTCTAGCCTTTTCTAACTATGTTGGGGTCAGGTTCCAGTCTAATCGTAAGTAGCTAACTACTAGTATTTTATAAGAAGCGACAGATTGCGCAGTGACTGGCTAACTCCATACACCTACATATATAATCAGCCTTAATGTTCCTACTGCTGGGCTACAGGCCTTCATATGTCTTTGAATTTTTGGCTCTAAGACAAGCTGGTTTCCTCATGATATTTTCCTTCACCGTTTTGAGAGCAGTGGTGATGAAATGAATTACACTAAGTAAAACGTCCGCCTAGGTTGAATCCACGACCTAGAAGTCGTCAGTCAGAGCCGTTACCACCGGGCCACCACTAATCGATACAACTAATAGGTCTCATAACAGATGTACATAACATAATCAGCCTATAATGTTCCCACTGCTGGGACGCAGGCCTCCTCTTTATGAGAGGGAGTGGGCCGTAATCCACCACGCGGGCCCAGTGCGGGTTGTTAGATGTCACATGTCTTCGAATTTGTGGTTCTAGGATATGCCAGTTTCCTCACGATGTTTTCCTTCACCGTTTTGAGAGCAGTGGTGATGAAATAATTCGCACAAAGTAAAGCGCCTGTCAGGGTTCGAACCTACGACCTATATCGTAAGTCACGGTCGTTACCACTGGGCCACCGCTGCTCCATAGGTCCCAATCCTGTTTTATTAATTAATAATTTTGTCTCATTAAAAGGTCACTTTGATTGCTTGTCCAGTCGTTACAGCCAGTACGATTATTGACACTCATGACACTTGTTGAATATCCCCCGAGACTTACCTGCTTAATAACTTCCTACATTCTGTCATGAATTCTACCTGTTACTACCGAAGAAATACTGTTGATGATCGTATGGATGTTCTTTTAGCGATTAGATTATAATAGCGCATATTTTATATTATATTACTTATATATGTAGCGGTATTCTACAACGCCGGATGCGAACAACGCGTCATACTGACGTCACGCAAATCCTGCATCTCGCAAGCAGAGTTTGCCGCGCAACTAGCATAGATACAACGGCCGGACATGAACCATCGGGCAGTTGCCCGCCAGACACAACACCCGTCTGGTCGGAGGATCCTCCCTTTTCTATAGAGTATGAGTGAACTTTACACCCTGTTCCTCTTACCTCTATGTATATACATAAAAAAAAAACAATGGGTAATAAAATAGAAAACTTTGATTTCAGACAGAGTAATAGTAATAATTTTACTCAACTTCTAGCGTTAGTAGGTTACAGACACAGACAACAATGAGTTTAATATTTTGATACATACACTGGAAGCATTCTGATCCCTGAACCTAACTAAAGTGAAATAAATAACGTATTTTCAGATTTAAATTCACTTCATACATCAAAAACTTCAAATTAACCTGAGACTTATATTGTGAACTTAAAGCAATATTTTGATATACCTTCATGACAAAATCGGTGTTCATATTCACATGAATCCAACCTTGAAATAACGAGCCAAGACAATTTATAACCCACACCAACACAGTATGTTACATCCCCCACACAAAAGTCAAAAACGTCACAAGTATAAATAATGGTATTGACTTAACTTTGCCTCCTACGTGGTTTTCGCACGAGAAAACACCCGGTAGGTACAGGAAAGGGCAACAGTTCAAAGAAAAATAGCGATGTGGATAAAGAAAATCGTTTTCCCTGAATTAGGTGTTGGACCCAAATAGCTTACCCCAATCATGGTCCTAACCGCAAAGGTTTTAAGACAGAAAAGTGTATCAATTTGGAAGTAATTTCAGAAATCGTTTGTAGACATGTTTTTGAATAGCTTAGCTTTTAGAGGGGCTTGTGGGCTTATGGTTGACTTTCGGGCTTCTGACGACCCTTAACGATTGTCTAATATCCACGAAAGACAGCTGGGACCAACGAATTAACGTGTTTTCCAACACCAAAATAAAAAAAAAGCTGTGACAGAACGTGACGGGTAACGTCAACGCTTTAAATGGGACTGAGAACATAAGCCAATGAATTCGTACAACAAGTGTTTTTCAAGCACTTCACATTTTCTGTCTACCCACTTGAATTCGACGCTAAAACTGACACTCGGAACATTGTTATGGACCCTTATACTTGTCTAGAACAAAGTTTAATGCTTCACTTCACAAATGCGTAGTTACTTAATTATTTATTCTCAGACAAAATTCTAAATCAACTTATTTTGAGTAGTTTTAAGAAACTTCAGGGAGAAGACGTTTCGATCTAGTAAAATCTGTACCCTGGAGAACATAATTTGCTCAAAACTTCAACGTGTTCCTAGGCCCAAGACTATTTAACATTGCAAATAAAAAGTTGCACATTTTTTCTATGACAAAAAGAGAGTGCATATAGAATGTGATTACTTGGCTTCTATCCCTAACCTATGATGAACCTGAAAAGCTATTCAGCATACTTGCAAAATTTCTTTGTGTAATGAAAATAAACATACTATTTAAATACACACATCAAAAGTGTCTAGGGATCAAGCATTTTTATGCGGATTTCTTGAGATTGAGATGTGGCTTTGTAATAAATTTATGATTTTATAAATTTATATGGATCCTTTTTGGTGCATTTCATAATTTGAATCAGGAACTGTGAATCAAATTCGAGTAAAAGATGAAAATCAGCTGTCAATATTTTCCCTATAAAAACATACAACGCATTGAAGACATTATTAGTGCTACTGTTTCCCTACTACTGATTAAAACCAACGTTATTATGGAGCGGCGACGTCATTTAAGCAGGGAAGAAATGCTCAGAGCCGTGGGAATGATAGAAGCTGGTTCCCGGCAACGTACTGTGGCTTTAGCTCTGAATACAAGTCAGAGTGTTATCAGTCGACTTTGGACACGTTACCGAAGCACTGGTACCGTGGCTGAGCGCCATGGAGGACGGTATCGCTGCACCACACGGAGACAAGACCGATACATTCAAATCTTAACTCGAAGAGCTCCAACAATAACCGCCATGATGTTAGCCGTGAGGCTTCATCACTCTTCAGGGAACTTAATTAGCGACCAAACAGTCAGAAACCGCTTGCATGAAGTGAACCTTCATTCCCGAAGACCGCTACGGGTACCACCTATAGCAATGCACAATCGTAGGATTCGATATCAATGGGCTCTTGAACACAGAAATTGGGCAGAAGAACAATGGCGTTTCGTGTGCTTTTCTGATGAGTCTCGTTTTGGTATGAGACCGGATACAAGACGTATACGACACTGGAGAACCCCTGGACGCCAACAGCGATTAAAATCCTGCCAGGAAGTCCATCCTTATAGTGGTGGAACCATCATGGTATGGGCGGGTATTTGGATCGGCGGAAGAACTGAGTTGATTTGGATCAGAGGCAACCTCAACGCTCAAATTTATGCTGAGACGATTGTATCAGACGTCATCGTTCCTCTACAAGTGCAAATCGGTCCCTTATTTCAGTTAATGCATGATAATGCACGACCGCACACCGCAAGAGTTGTAAGACAGACTCTCGCCGCAGCTAACATCAATGTCCTGCCCTGGCCTGCTCAGTCGCCAGACTTGAACCCGATTGAGCATGCATGGGATATGCTACAGAGAAGAGCTCTGCCGAATATGGAGGGTATCCAGTCGCAAGAAGACCTTTTTTTGTTGTTGCAACGAACATGGGCTGCCATTCCACAGCGTGATTTGGATGAACTCATTTTGAGTATGCCAAACCGATGTTCTTGTGTTGTTAGTGTTCGCGGTAGAAACACGGATTATTAATTGTTTAAGTTACCCAATAAAATTTTAAAGAAAACTGTTATTTCAGTCTTTTTTTCGAACTTTTGTGTTAGTGGTTCAAATGTCAAAAATCCCTTTATTAGGAAAATGGCAAATTTCTTTATTAATGCAAAGGTGACTTGGTTTATCGTTACTGTGACAAACGAAAACACTTTATTTGATGAATCCTTAAAGAAAATTTTAATTAATATCAATCAGGAGAAAAGTTATTGCAAAAATATATGTTGATCCCTAGACACTTTTGATGTGTGTAGTTTATTTATTTTTGTTTTAAATGATTTTTGTTTTATGACAGGAATAAATGGACGATAAAACTTGATACTTATTCATGTCAGTACAGATGCCAGCACATCAAGCTACCCGAAACTGCCAAATTTTCCCAATCAACTTTGAACCTTACGCTTTAGCGATAACGCTGAAAATCTATTAAAGAAATTTGACAGATTGTAGTAGCTTGATGTGCTGGCGTCTGTACCTAAAACATAAAAACAATAAAATCTTTAACACTAGGGCTGCTCTTGCTGGAAACTGTTGCAACTGTTACATTTTGGGCAGAGTGACGTTGGTACTGTTAGCAGTGCAGCAGTGAGAGCAGTGGTGGCCAAGTGGTAACGGCCACGACTTACGAGTTGTAGGTCGTAGATTCGAATCCAGACAGGCGCTTTACTTTGTGTAAATTATTTCATCACCACTGCTCTCAAAACGGTGAAGGAAAACATCGTGAGGAAACCGGCATGTCCTAGAACCAAAAATTCGAAGACATGTGACATCTGCCAACCCGCTCTGAGCCCGCGTGGTGGATTACGACCCACTCCCTCTCATTGAGAGGAGGCCTGTGTCCCAGCGGGAACCTTATAGGCTGATTATGTTGGTACTGTTGGCTATTTAATTATTGTGCACATGTAATGTTGAGAATGCGGTATTTATGTTTTTTTTTCCTTGGACACGGTATCAAGATGAGAAGTGGAGCGATCTTTTTTATATGAAATACTTATAATTCGTCTGACGTGCAAATAGATAAACTTACAGTAATAAAAATTCATTGTTACGTATGTGATATTTTTATTTTATGATGCCCTATATTCTTACTTTTAATACTGAACGGTGCACTATTTTACTAAATTAAACAATATAATATCTTTTTTAGTGTTTTTTTTTTACGTTATGATCGTATTTCTCAGTATTCTCGTTACACGAAGCATAATTATTACTACCACTGTAATCTAGAGATTATAAGGAACAGATCAACATGCGTTTCATTAATATACGTCACAATTTTTGGTGGGCCTAATCGCCGAACAAGAAAAGCTATCTCCTTTAAGTGTTGGTTTTTCCCGTACCAACTTTGCTAAGGACCTCTCTCCAGGGTATAGTTAAATATAACACTGGATTAAGATTTATCGAGTCATCGCCAGTATTCAGCCCGGTTGTGTCTTAAAATTGTATGATGAATGAATCTAAATTGAACACGGAACAGTCTTCATTCTAAAATCTTTGTGGAAAATTTGCTACTCTTAAAATTCTGTTATCTAATGACAATAAAGAAATATTTGGAGCCTAAACGAAAATTATTTCTGAAGAATCAGTCATTATGATAAATGTTCGCGGCATTGATGAAAAATGACGCTTCATTAGTATGCAGCAAGGCGTCGTCGGCGACAAATAATCATTTATTTATAACTTATCAGAAATCTATAAGTTCGTAATAAATACTCAACGCTCTTTGGTGACTCTTACTTTCTTGTTTGCCAATGTACATAGGTATAAAACGAAGCCTAGATTTCATAGCTCGTCATAGATGCATTGATATTTTTAGAAAAGTGAACAGTGCCGGTATTCTGTAAAAAAAATACCGTGAAAACTTCAATCAACTCAGCTTATTGAAGTCCACAGCTGGACATAGGCCTCTCCCAGGCTACGCCGCAACACCCTGTCTTTCACCTTCCGCATCCAGGCCGTCCCAGCCACCTTCTTTAGGTCGTCCGTCCATCTAGCTGAGAGGCGTCATACATTACGCTTGCCAATACGAGGTCTCCACTCCAGGACTCGTCTACTCCACCGGCCATCGGTCCTTCGACACACACGGCCAGCCCACTGCCACTTCAGTTTGCTTACTCTGCAAGCTATGTTGGTAACTCAGGTTCTTTTTATTCATTCCTGATTTTATCTTTCAAAGATACACCAAGCATAGCTCACTCCATAGCGCGCTGAGCAATCTTGAATTTGTGGACTAGCCCGACCGTCAGTGTCCACGTTTCGGCACCATATATCATGACGGGCAGGACGCACTAGTTGAAGAACTTAGAAAACCGTGACCGTGAAAACTTAGGTGAAGTGAAATAGAAGTGAACTGTCATTCCATCAATAGTGTTATTCTGTAAAAATCTCGTCGTGAAGTCTTAGGTTAAGTGAACTTCAGGTGAGCTGTCAATCCCTAGATAACCTAGCGCACCCTACAGGGTAGGATTACAGTTCACTTTAAGCTCATTTCACCTGATTTTTCACGTATCTAATCTGGGCTGGCGAATCTTAATACGGGTTATTATGTAACCTAGCTAGGGCGCCTGATTCAATTCTGTTAATTGTTGCTCTCTTTTTACGACTGTGTGGTGGAGTTTCTTGCCCATTCTTCTCCATACCACAATACCTTTTGGAAGGGACAACTCGAGTCGATTCTATTTCATTGTCAATTTTGACGTTCAAAACTGCCTTGATGTGCCTTTGACTTTAACTTTGACTTATCCCTAAACTGTAAAATTATATTTATTGTAACTGACTAAACTACACTTTTTTAATTATTTCCGGTACCTAATCGAATCTGTATCCAGACCATAGATATAGAATTCCGTAGATTGAGCATGAGAGTGAATGAGAGCTCCCGCTTTAACGGAACTTTGCTGTGTTAGAAAGAGAGAGAAAGTGACGCTGTTAACAGGGCCAAACACGTATTTGCTACCGGCCCATACCGGCCCCGGTGACTGTTTACGTGAGCGTTTCGGCAATTATTTAAGCGAACTAGAGTGATAACCTGTGATTAAATAACCATAATACGATGGTTTCTTGTGCAGTACCAGGATGTGAATCTTCCAAAAAGAAAAACCCCCAGGATTACTCGTTTCACCAGTAAGTTTACAATGTGTTTTAATCGTTATTTCTGCATTAACAATGCACTAATAAGCCGGCTATAAGCAAAATATGATGAGAACATTATTATACTTACGATTTAGATGAATTAGCATGCCTAAAACCACCGTATTTAAGAAATAACAAATAGAGAAATACGAAGGAGTTATAACCTCATTTTTTAGTGATGCGATAGCCTAATTTTTGTTGATATCGACAGCTAAGATAGGTAGCTTCATACAAATGCATAATCTTAGAAAAATAGATTATATTTAAGTACTTATTGTAACAAACAAAATATACTTAGATCAATGGTTTTTGGTCTCGTTTGATTGTTGACATTACCAATCTACGGAATTCTATATCTATGATCCAGACTGACTTTTTGAAGTGAATAAATGTCTAACGGTCAGAGGGCCTGGCAAGAAGGCGCGGAGTAAACGTAAAATTCGAACGATTTTTAAATCGAAAATACGACTACCCTATAGCACTTCGATTTAAATTTATGCGCAAGCACGATGATCCACACTACGGGACACTACCCATAAATGTGAATAGCGTCTTAATACTAAATAAATGTGTATTCGAATGGAATATTTTCTATACTTATACGAGTATATGTCACAGATGGATTGTAGAATCCGCTATTTTACAAAACCGCTAGTTGTTTTGCAAAACAGCTTCGTTATGTAAAACAATGTTATGTAAAAAAAAATCAAAACGGTGATGCAATTCTGCGTGTTCATGTTTAGTAATTATGGAAAACCGCTGTTTTACATAACGGAGCTGTTTTGTAAAACTACTAGCGGTTTTGTAAAACAGCAGATTCGATAATCTATCTGCGACATATACAATATGTCTCGGAACTAACGCATACCACCTAAGCACCCAAATTAGAAAATATTATGTTATAATCATAATACATACACTGAATGTTTACTATTTATGTAGGTATAAAACATTGTTTATTTGATAAATTAGTTACACTGATTCTGGGAGAAAATTGTGGTCACCTTAATATCAACGCGTATAAGGACCAAGATTAGAAGGTAGTTCAACCGGTTTGGTTTATTTTGACTGTACAGCGGAAGTATGACCGTTATTTTCGTAGTTTTAATTATATTATTAGGATAAAAAATTACATATACCGATTAAAAATTACAGAAATCGATTCAGTAAACGATTCTAAACAAACTACTTACATAATGGGCATTTAATATTATGTAGTTTGAATTTACGTGACATTTACTCCGCGAGTCTACGCTTGGCCTTGGGGCCCACTCTAAGCATTTTATAAACCTACGCTTGATAAGCATAACGATCCGTTTTTATTCCCACTCTCCTACCTAATCAATTTTATTTTTGTATGTAGTTTCTTTTACGCTGTTTCAGAAAAGAGATAACCATGTCGTCATCTCTCGGAGTACAAGTGATTACTTTGTGCAACCCCACATGCTAAAGATTGATAACACACGACACCGACATTGATTGATTGGAGTCCAACATTTTGTTTGCGATACATAATCCTCTCTCATAACGAATAATAAAGGGATAGTGTTGTAATAGAAGATAATCGAACGAACAGCCTATGTAAATCTTGTCTCTTTAAATTTAAATATCACCGCTAATAATAATGAGATTGTGCAGGTTTGTCTGTTGTATCATCTGGACAGGTCCACTGAAATCTGTTTGGTTCCTAAAGACCATTTCAGTCAACAAAACTCTACTTATCAATAATATACAACGTGGCGCTACAATGGTGACATTAATTTAACACACATATACGTTTTCACATTTACGTTTCGTGAAGAAATTATATTTCCATTAAACGTTATTATTTACGGATTTATTTAAAATTTTACAAAATAGCATCTTAGAGCAACCTGTACATAAAGAACTGTCGCGCAGCGGTCATTTGCCGGGGTCACGGATCATAACATCGCATCAATGAAATTAAAACAAATAAGCAATACTATTAGGATGAAACAAATGCAAAGATTAGGCGAATTGAAGGAAAGAGACATCCCTTTGTCGGCGAGCGGCGCAAGCGACGCGCGCCCTCCCCTTCCACCCGCCGCCGCCGCCGCCGCCGCACCGAAGTCGAATTCTTTTTTATTTGCTTTTCTAGTGCTAGCCGAACCCGTGTCCTTGACACACTTCTTCACACTGATGCGCATAATTACGTCGTCTAATATTTTTGTGAAGTTTCCGCGAAATAGACGCTTACCTATTGTTTTATTTATTTATTTCTGTGTAATTAGGATAGTAATTAGATTATGGTACTGCTTTTTTTTCGTTTTCTAAACTAGTAGGTACGTTTACTTCTCTTGCGATACGGAAGATTTTATTTGTGTTATTAGTGCTTGTGTAAACTTGTGATCGTGATGGCAAATACACATCCGAACTACACAGCAGCTGAATATGCAGACATGATCCTAATTTACGGAGAATGTCATCAATCGTGATCATCATATCGCGAAAGACAAATAAAAGCAGTGATTAGTGATGACAGTTATAACTAATAGTACCTAACAAGAGAGGGTGATATGATAAGTGTTTGACTAAGCACCTCCGCTGTAGGTAGTGCCACTCGCTAGTGCTAGTGCCGCTCGGTTTCTTTGATAAATGCCGTCAAATAATCGGACCGATCACGAGTAGGTACACGACGCGTTGCGCGGTTGCCAGCGCGCGAAGCGAGACGCGTTGCCGCTCCGAGTCTCCGAGTTTAACATAAGCGAACTAGGTAAGTAATTTCATGAATGAATTTTGCAAGGGTGATCCCAATTTTAGTTACTTTTTTATTATTTAGTTTAGTTAACCCTACCCGTGTGTTAAATTAATGTCGCCATTGCAGCGCCACGTTGTATAAAAAGTTTTAAGTTCAGTAGTGCTATTCTGTAACAATCTCACCGTGAAAACTTAGGCGAAGTGAACTTAAAGTGAGCTGTCAATAGTGTCAATCCCTAGCATCAGGTGGAATGACAGCAGTGCTATTCTGTAAAAATCTCACCGTGAAAGCTTGGGTGAAGTGAGCTTAAAGTGAGCTGTCAATAGTGTCAATCCCTAGCATCAGGTGGAATGATAGCTCACTTTAAGGTCACTTCACCTAAGTTATCACGGTGATCATTTTACAGAATAGCACCGCAGGAGACCATGGAGGCCGCCGGTGGGTCCCAAAGTTTCTGCTTGTGAACGCCGTGAGTGAAAAGTCAAAATTATTACAAGAGGCCTAGAGTTACTAGTATACCTATTGTTCAAGTTGAAAATAATATGAAGTACGTAGGTCTACGGTCTTTTGAAGCTCTAAGAAAATCAAGCTTCTAAGTCAACGCAATAAAAAAATACGGCCATTAATGCGACATATTATTATTTTGATACTCGCAAATAAATCAAAACCAAGGGGACTTCCCGTTGACCTAAAATCATGAAATTTGGGAAGAAGCAAGGTCTCACAGCACAAGTAAAGCAAAAAGGCCGTTAATTTGTAGTTTTATCACATTAAAAAATTCTTAGTTATCGAAACTTTTATAGCTAGCCTGTTCTTTCCCACTGCTGGGCAAAGGCCGGGATCGTTCTTTAAATTTTTAGTGTCTACAATGTAAAAAACAGGAGAAGTGGCAAGGGGGCGTGTCTGTGTCCACGCGCCATGGGCAAATTGGGCCTGTACTCGGCAAATGGCCGTCTCCGCGAACTAGTGCGCTTTCGACCGTGATCGTGATAAAATATAAGTCTCAACCCCGTAGGAATATAAAAAGTATCAAATTATGTCCTAACCCAGGTCATGGTCTACCCACATGCCAAATTCCATCTAAATCCGTTCAGCCGTTTTAGCGGGGAAACGTGACAAATAAGCAAACTCATTTCGCATTCATATTATTAAGTTAGTTTTATTATTAAAAATAATATCCCTTGTAAAGGAAAATATCCCCAGTTTATTTCGTCTTCACACCTAAACAAATAGCGGAACCGATTTTGATTAGATTGTGCTGAGAGGTAGCTAGAAATCAGGAAAATGTTATACGGTTAATTTTGTTCCGGAAATAAAAATAAACAGGTGTCGTCCTGGGATTATCTTTCTCGTTTATTTTGTCTCTATTATTAGGTGAGCTAAGGTGATCGTTAATAGGTACCTAAAATATGGGATTCAAAAGTGGAATCCAACAAAAATAAATCTGTGGAAGTGAGTACATTTTATTATTGCATTAGCGCAGAACTCATTTCAGCCGAAAGCCGTCCACTGTTGGACATAGGCGTCCCCCAAGCACCTCTCGCATCCAACGGGTTCCTGCAGCCTTCACAAGGTCGTCGGTACACCTTGTGGGAGGCCTTCCAACGCTACGTCTTCCCGTATGCGGACACGCCACTCCAGAACCTTTCGGCCCCATCGGCCATCTGTTCTGCGAGCAATGTGCCCTGCCCACTGCCACTTAAGTTTGGCAATTCTTCGGGCGATGTCGGTTACCTTGGTTTTCCTGCGAGTCTCTGCATTTCTGATTCGATCACGCAGGGAAACTCCAAGCATAGCCCTCTCCACTGCCCTGTAATAATATCGTTGGCAATGCTTTATTTTAACTCAAACGGAATACGATAAAAAACGAACCAATATTGTTGCATGCATTTATTTCCCGAAGAGGTAGTCAGCAGTGAACTGTGTATAAGTATATTCTGCGCTAAAATTCTTTATTGTTGTCGTTGCCAAAATTATGGAGGGAATATACAAAAGAAAATTTAATACGTATGTTAAAAAGCTTACTGTTAGAGAAAGCGTATTACAGCACTGACGAATTTGTGACTGATAAATTATTCTGGCTTGTGTGAAATATCTAGATTTTGTTCAGGTTCTATTTACTTTGGCAATTATATTACACTACACACACACACCTTCACACACTCTCACTACACACTCTACACACTTCTTATATCCACTCCTCTTCTTCTTCTTCTCTTCTATACACTTGCTATATTGAGTTGTTGACGCTATGCTGAAGTAAATTTTAATTTTTAAGTTCTAATTTGTAATGTTAATTGCTCAAAATATTTGGATAAATTCATAATTATTGGATGTTTATATTTATATGCCGTTGAAGAAAAACATGACTGATTTAATTTAATGTAACATCTTGCATGCCATGTGTGTATATCAAATTAATTATCTAATCTTAGGGGGATTCAAGATCGGGGGCACCGAAGTAAATTTACAATACTTCTTTTATATGCCCCATGTTATAAGGAACAAGATTATTTACATCATCTCGAAACAAATCCAAACTAAAGGCCCATTTAGATGGAGAGAGTTTCTCGACTCGAACATACGATTATCGAAAGAACATTAAAAAAGTCTCCTCGTGTAAACATTCACGATTGTCGCCCTGCCCCTTGGCCGACAATTGCCTCGCAATAGAATATAAAGGCCCATTTAGATGGAGAGAGTTTCTCGAACGTTTCTTGGCGAGAAATCGTACGCTACTATCGCAAGCAAAAATCGCCATAAGACTATCGTATCATAATGTTTACATACAGGCAAGAACTAAATTCTCGCTTACGATTATGTCATACGAGATTCGCAAGTCATTATCGCTAGGCGATAAATGACTGCGACTGTTTACACAGCGAAATATATAGTATGAAGATTCTTGCTTACGAGTTCTCGACTTGTCTATACATGATCTCGTATGACATTTTTTCAAATTCATACGAGTATCGTACAAATCGGTTTGAACCGATTTTGTGTGCGAGATTTACCATTCGAGTTCAGTGATTACTACGGTATTGTTCTCAAAATGACACAAAAAGCATTCAGGTAGGTACTGCCGATAATGTTAAGTTCATTGTTTATGCTCCAAAATTGTTTCTTCTCGCTATCAATTTTTTAACCCAACATCTTTTTTCCTTTTTCGTTTTATTAATTATTGTCTTAGAAGAGCAGATATAATTAAAACACCCTCGCGCACTGCACTCATGGTAGCGACTGGCACAAAAACTCGAAATACAATTCTCGCTTTGTAGTTCTGTTTACACGGAGACAGATATATTCTATTGCGAGGCAATTGTCGGCCAAGGGGCAGGGCGACAATCGTGAATGTTTACACGAAGAGACTTTTTTAATGTTCTTTCGATAATCGTATGTTCGAGTCGAGAAACTCTCTCCATCTAAATGGGCCTTATCTGTCTCCGTGTAAACAGAACTACAAAGCGAGAATCGTATTTCGAGTTTTTGTGCCAGTTGCTACCATGAGTGCAGTGCGCGAGGGTGTTTTAATTATATCTGCTCTTCTAAGACAATTATTAATAAAACGAAAACGGAAAAAAAGATGTTGGGTTAAAAAATGGATAGCGAGAAGAAACAATTTTGGAGCATAAACAATGAACTTAACATTATCGGCAATACCTACCTGAATGCTTTTTATGTCATTTTGAGAACAATACCGTAGTAATCACTGAACTCGAATGGCAAATCTCGCACTCAAAATCGGTTCAAACCGATTTGTACGATGCTCGTATGAATTTGATAAAATGTCATACGAGATCGTGTATAGACAAGTCGAGAACTCGTAAGCAAGAATCTTCATACTATATATTGCGCTGTGTAAACAGTCGCAGTCATTTATCGCCTAGCGATAATGACTTGCGAATCTCGTATGACATAATCGTAAGCGAGAATTTAGTTCTCGCCTGTATGTAAACATTATGATACGATAATCTTATGGCGATTTTTGCTTGCGATAGTAGCGTACGATTTCTCGCCAAGAAACGTGCGAGAAACTCTCTCCATCTAAATGGGCCTTAAATGATTTGATAGCAAAGTTAAGGGTCATTTAGATGGAGAGAGTTTCTCGACTCGAAGATACGATTATCGAAAGAACATTAAAAAAGTCTCTTCGTGTAAACATGACGATTGTCGCCCTGCCCCTTGGCCGACAATTGCCTCGCAATATCTGTCTCCGTGTAAACAGAACTACAAACAAAGCGAGAATTGTATTTCGAGTTTTGGTGCCAGTCGCTACCATGAGTGCAGTGCGCGAGTGTTTCAATTATATCTGCTCTTCTAAGACAATAATTAATAAAACGAAAACGGAAAAAAAGATGTTGGGTTAAAAATGGATAGCGAGAAGAAACACTTTTGGAGCATAAACAATGAACTAAACATTATCAGCAGTACATACCTGAATGATTTTTGTGTCATTTTGAGAACAATACCGTAGTAAATCTCGCACTCAAAAACGGTTCAAACCGATTTGTACGATACTCGTATGAATTTGAAATAATGTCATATTATGAGATCGTGTATAGACAAGTCGAGAACTCGCAAGAATCTTCATATTATATATTTCGCTGTGTAAACAGTCGCAGTAATTTATCGCTATGACATAATAGTAGGCGAGAATTTAGTTGTTGCCTGTATGTAAACATTATGATACCATAGTCTTATGGCGATTTTTGCTTGCGATAGTAGCGTACGATTTCTCGCCAAGAAACGTTCGAGAAACTCTCTCCATCTAAGCGGTGTAGTTGTCGTACATATTTTAATGTTTTTACATTTGAAATTATCAGCAGGAGTTGTTTACATCTTGTTAAAAACAATGGATAGGTTACGCGCGGAGCTTGACCGGTTAAATATCAAAAAATTGTCATAAACACAACACATATTCGTATTTTAACACAGAACCGTGAATACTTTCGTTCGTCAGTCACAAAGCCCGCATGTGGAACCGATGCGCGAACTTCCGCTGACGATAACTTGTGATACATCGCTCTGACAGTACGACACAAATCAGAGACTACATCGAACCTCAAATATCTATGGTTTCTCACAAACTTTTACTGGATGGTTCTCAAATGACTAGGCTTTAAGAGAGACCATAACTTTTGAGTTTGTGTTTTAGTTTCTTCACAGTAGCAAGTATTAGAGAAACCGGCCAATCATAATTTTAAAACAGTAATATTTATCACTAGGTAAGCCCTTATTGAGAGCAGTGGTGGCCAAGTGGTAACGGCCGCGACTTACGATTAGTAGGTCGTAGGTTCGAATCCAGACAGACGCTTTACTTTGTGTAAATTATTTCATCACCACTGCTCTCAAAACGGTGAAGGGAAACATCGTGAGGAAACCGGCATGTCCTAGAACCAAAAATTGTAAGACATGTGACATTTGCAAACCCGCACCGGGCCCGCGTGGTGGATTACGGCCCACTCCCTCTCACTGAGAGGAGGCCTGTGTCCCAGCAGTGGGAACATTATAGGCTGATTATGTATGTATGTAAGCCCTTATTTTCGCTCTATTCGCAAGTTATTAAACGATCTCAGCGCTGCCACATTCGTTTAAACTCAAGTCGCACAAGTATAGAAGTGATCGTATAAGAGATCATTATTATTATGTCAACGCAACTTCCAAGTCGTGTCGCACTGCACATCGCTGTTACTAGCAGCTGTAGTCGTTTGTTTACCTCATGAATATACTTACTGTACTCCTGAACAACAAACGTGGACGATTTCTAGCGGGAATTGTTTGTTTATGTGGAACTTTGCATATGGATGTTGAAGGAAGACTCAAAGAGATTTCGTTTCGGTGTTAAGTGATGGGTGATCAGGAATGTTTCTTAAATAGGTTATTTGATCGGTTTTTTTTTTATAGATTGGGACTGACTGAGATTAGAATGTGAACGTTCTTAATAAAATACGGGAATTGCTCCTTTGATCCCTTCATCATCTTTTCAGCCGAAAGACGTCCACTGCTGGACATAGGCCTCCCCCAAGCACCTCCACTACGACCGGTTCTGTGCTTCTCGTATCTTTCGGCCCCATCGGCTATCTGTTCTGCGAGCCACCCCCCTTGATCCCTTAACTTTACAGAAACAGCTGATGTCGCGGTGATAACGTTGTTTTTAATTGTTCGAAGTCCAGTAAATGTTAAAAGTTGACTTTTTTACATTCACTGATTGAAGAAGGCATTGTCGGATTTTGAAAAATCCCAAAGATCTTTCCCAATTATAATTATTCACTTTGAGATAAGGAGTTTTAAAAGATAACTTTTCCGTTAGCCAATAAGCTGTTTGATGAAATGATGAAATTATATTTATTTCTTTAAGATTCTTTTTGTTTCAAGTTTCAATAGATTTTGACCTTCCTATGTGTCAGATACGCAATTACGCATTAAAAAAATATCACGTTCAATCCAAACTGTCAATAGCCAATATAGCCAATGTAGAAATATAGCTTTGCCATAAACGATGGCTTAATATCGTGTCCTGCGTGTCCTGTCAGCTGCACGTTACAGGAACTGGTGGACGCTGGTGGCGGCGCCAAACAAGTAGCCGAATTCTAGGCCGAGTCCATTTAGATTGCTATCGACACACTAAAAATATGAAGAAGATAGCTTAAGAATAGGCTGGAGACTTGGAAGTCTATATTCGCTTTCCTCACATAATTGAGAATTACATACTTGTTTTTTGCATACTTTCTTAAGAAAATAAGTTTATTTCATCCAGATAAAGGCAAACAATGAGCCACAACAACACAAAAGAGGGGCTTGTAGCTAAATGATAACATATGCACGGGTCGATCATAGGTTAAGTTACGCTTGCCGCGGTCGGTTCATGGATGGGTGATCATCCATTACATATCGAGACCCCTCCGTGTCTCGAAAAGCACGTTAAGCCCTGTCTGTCATTCGTAGACCTTGCACAATCGTTATGGGTAGTAAGAACCCCAAAAGTCTGCTATTAACCAGTCTTACCAAGGGGTATCGTGTTACCCAGTAACTGGGATGTGGAGGTCAGATAGGCAGTCACTCCATGTAAAGTACTAGTTTTCAGCTGCATTCATTTCGACTAGAAGTCGACCCCAACATGGTTGGGAAAAGGCTAGACAGATGTTTTAAACCTGTAGCATAACTTACCTACTATCTAAAGAAAGAAAGTTGATCCACGTTAAGGCTCACAATAAAATAACACAAATAAGAACAGAAAAAAACTTAGTTATTAACCCTAACAGTATTGTGTGCCTTTCTGTACATTATTCTATCAATCTACACAAACAACAGTTGCATGCTCGATTTCAAGTTCACTATAATTTCCGTTACAAAATCCAGTTAAAAATAATTATACCGGTCCATTGTTTCCAACTAATTCCACTTTATCTTTGAGGAAGTTAAAAAACTCTCCAGTATGGTTTACGGTCATTTTTTTAATTCCATTGCTTATTCACACGCAATAGACTTTTATACTCTTTTGGGTTTTATCGTTCATTCATTATTTCATTCAATCTCACTTCCCATTGGTTTGGGATTTAATGTTACCTTTAAACTTTTTATTTCGTTCATCTTATTCTGCCGGTTGAGATTTTTGATAGAGAATTTAAAGGGACACTTTTTTCTGTAATAATTACTTTTTTAATTTTGCATTATTTGAGAATTTCCGATATGTTTTGCTATGCAACGTTAGATTATTACGTGGACCTTTCACTTAGAAATCATATGTATTCAAAAGTTCTAATGGTTCCTTACAGCCGAGCTGTAGTTCCTCTATTTCTAACCATAGTACCTACGGCAAAAAAAAGTTCTCATGAAAACTACAACTCCGATAAAACCAATCCTATAAACAAAGTGAGTATTTCTTATTCACTTGTTCGCTTCATTCAATCAATAAGCATTCACTTCATTCATTCAATCGATTTAGTTTACGCGCGCACATCTATTTCTGTGTCACCAGTGCGGTGAAAGGTTTCGCACGTAGTATATACGTAATGTTGGGGAATGCTAAGTAGGTTTATTTTGTCTTTCTCTGTGTATTTTATGCCCGTATTTTAGAACTTACTTTAGAGTCAAAAATGTTGAATGAAAAACATTATAATAGACAGAATGCTTTTCAATGCACATCATATAGGAAAAACAAATGAATTTTACAATATGGGGGATGTACTCTTTGAAAATAAGATAATTTTTTTTTGTTTTACAAAATTATCAACTCGCAGTAGGTCCGCATGATGGAATCCATTCTCTCTCACTTTTTATGCCAATCTTACTACGAGTTCACTTCAAACTGATTTAATCAGTCTTTAACAACACCAGTACATAGGTACTTTACCTAATAACTAATACTTATGCAAGCTCTAGCAAAAACATCCCTTGTCATTGTTGAATAAGCAATTAAGAATGCATATTTGCCGTGCATATCGTTTACTTCACTGCAAATGCAGAAATTCATTTCCAATATTTACAAGCCACGTTTATTTCTATAAACGGCGCTCGTCAGAAAAAAAATAGAAAAGAGGACTCCTTTCATAATAGCCCCAACCCTATGAACGCGTGAAAGAAAATAATAACGACTTGTTCACTTATTTGCTATCCATTGCAGCTTTCGTTCATCTCTATAATTATTTGAACCTCCTATTCTTAATATCATCCAATGTATCTTTCATTCGGAATTAAGCATTTTGCTGTTTATTACCAACGTTATTCTCTTCGTATAATAATTACGTTCCACGATTGTCACTTTGGAATTGATATCATAATGTTTTTGTGTTCTTTCACATTAAAACCTTTCATAAATTCATTGCGTTAATTTCGCGGAACCTTTTCTCTTAATCGACTTTTGCTAAAGTACATTTTGTTATATTTTATTTTGTCAGCTTCGTTCATAATTAATTAAGTTAGATAGCCATTTTTCGTTTCAGTTTTTAAGTAATAATAAAATTTTCGTTCCTTCCTCGTGGTCAAACTTAATGGTCAAACTGATTTGACCACGAGGAATTCTGTTCCGGATGGTCAAACTACTTAGTTTAACGAAAAATATCCACCCTTTGTTATAGTTCGTAAATATACTTGTACAGTCATTAACAAAAATAATTATCTTAGTTTATTTAAAAAGTACCCAACACATATATCGTTGCAGCTGACACTTCATTATGAAATCATCTCGACATATTATTTGGTCTTGGCGGCGGAGAGATACTTTTTCATTAGAAGATTTTTCTTTTTGTATTAAGGTTTCAAGTAAACGAGCAACTGTAATTGGATTATGACGTTTCATGGATTTGTTTAGTTGGCCGTTCCAACTTTCGACCACATTGTTTGTGCGATGTCTCTGGCCATAAACAGTCCATTGTTTTCGGAATGTTTTATTCTTAAGCCACGTTGTTTCAAAATATTTAAGAAATTTTTGAGTTTTGGTAGTATTGGGAGTATTAGTATCAGTATTTATATACTCCCATCCTTCTTCAATTTTATTTTCGGGTAATAAAGCGAGTGCTGCACACAATCCCACTACTCTCCTGTCATCTTTAGATTTAATTTTCATTTGCTTTGCCTTTCGCCATTGGCTATTTGAAAAATGATAAAAACATTTTACAATTTGGATGTCCGGGAAAATTTTTATTAATGCATTGCTTGCAGCTAATTCAAAATCTAAATGGGAAATTTTTGGTGACCAATCCTTCAATCTTGACTTTATCATTGAAAATAAAATAAAATATGATTCTTCTTTTTTGTCTGTCATCAAAACATACGCCACAGGAACCGCATTTGTGGTTGTGATGGATTTTGTCAAATTGACATGGATACAGTATAATTGGCTAAACGGAATTGGACAACTAAAGAATGTTCCGTCACCGAAAAACTCATCGGATTTTTCTATTATTGCCATGTTCTTTTTGGAGCAGAAAACCATAATGCGACATTTTTCAGTATTATAATCAGCGAAAAGAAAGGACTGATATTTATCTGGAATATTTACTTGTGTGAAATCGTTAAAGCAAGTTTTTTGCCTGTTGCTATATAAAACCGTTTTGACGCTATCAAATGATGGAATTTTATGTTCAATATTCTCGTCTCGTTTTTCTAGCGACGTTTTCATATCTTGAAACGCCTCTGGGATGGGGACATCATTGTCTTTAACTTTTTGTTTTAATTCGTCAATAGCAATATCAACTTCATTTTTATGGTAATCGGCGTTACATGAGTGGTCATTATATTTCACCACATTGTCATCCTAAACAAAAAAAAAAATTATATGGTTAAAATAATAGGTACCTATGTAATAATATGTAATTAAAAACGATATATAAATATGTTTTAATTATGAGCATACCTTCAGAGTAATTGAGCCCCGACATTTTGAGATGACTGCAAGTCCAGAAAATGTTTCCATTTCTGTACGTACGCAATTTGTAGTACTGCCGACCCTTGAAAAGCAGTACCCTTCCCCCTTTACGATGAATGTATTTTATATTTAAATCTATATTTTATTTAAATAATTACAAAATGCAAATCGCAATAAAACAGCAAAGAACAGGATAATAATTTGAGTGGTGATGATGTGTCATCAAATTGAAATAATGTTTTATTTATAATTTGTACAATAAGCCTACAATGTATACAGCTTGATAAAAAGTTTAAATAGCCACTCAGTTTGACTATCCGGAACAGAATTCGTCGTGGTCAAATCAGTTTGACCATTAAGTTTGACTACGAGGAAGGAAATTATTTTTGTTAATGACTGTACAAGTACAAGTATATTTACAAAGGGTGGATATTTTTCGTTAAACTAAGTAGTTTGACTATCCGGAACAGAATTCCTCGTGGTCAAATCAGTTTGACCATTAAGTTTGACCACGAGGAAGGAACGAAAATTTTCATGCTAACAGTCTGTTTTCTTATGAATTGACAACTACATTAAAAGTGGGTCTGAGGGGCCTGTAGCTAAATAAAAACAGCCGCACAGGTTGATCGATCAGGTTTAGCTACGCTTGCCGCGGTTGGTCTGTGGACGGGTGACCATCTTTACATACCGAGACCCCTCCGTGCCTCGGCAAGCACGTTAAACTGGTCCCGGCTGTCATTCGTGGATCTTTGACAGTCGTTACGGGTAGTCAGAAGCCCGAAAATCCAGTAACCAGTCTAACCAAGGGGTATCGTATTTCCCAGTAACTGGGTTGTGGAGATCAGATAGGCAGTGACTTCATGTAAAATACTGGTATTCAGCTGCATCCGGTTAGACTGGGAGCTGACCCCAACATAGTTGGGGAAAGGCTAGGCAGATGACTAAGAGTGGGTCTCTTAAAGAAAGGTCACTTAGCATTATCAGGAGGCATGAATATTACAACTTAACTTCGATTATGTGACACTCAAACCTGCGCTAACTTAAGATGTTAAAATTACGTAGGTGGACACAAGGGGTCAATTCTCGTAATTTTAAAAATGTTCACAGTCTGATTTTAATCTCAATCTGTCAAAAATGCCTCCAATTCCCCTAAATTCACAAGTTTTTGACATTGACTGTCGCTGAGATTAGAATGTGACTAGATTTTTAACGTTTTTAATTAACGGAATTGACCTTCTGTTAAGGCGATATCGTACCCCATTCACGTGCGAAGGATTTACATGTAAACATTTTAACAGAGTTCAACAGAGGATGGGCAGCCGGGTCATGTCTGCTAACTGCTAATAGGTTTTAATATTGCAGTCACTAACGTTAACAAGCATAAAGGTGTCTAAGTTCAAAGACGACCTCTCTTCGAACTTAGACGTTTTCACCTTGAGTAATGCTAAAGTAGAGTTTGATAAGTACTCGAGTTCAAATTCTAAATTCAAAAAACGGGTAAAGTCCAGCGAAAGTTTGTGGGTAGTTTTAATATTACGAAGTGGAAAAACATAGTAAAATTGTGATACGATTTTATACTTCATTCAGCGTCCAAGCAGAAATCAAATAAAACTCGAAAACAGAAGTCTCAATAAAAGGTGAAATAAAAATTATACGCGCACGTAGCAACAACAAAATAAAAGAAAAAAAGAAATAACATAAAACAAACCCAGTTGTTCTGAATCGGTTCCTGATTTCTCACACCGTTTCAGAGAGATTAAAAATGAATAAAAAATTCCCTTCTAAAAGATAAAACGTTAGTACGTTTTTTCCACTACATTAGGGATTAGGCTCGTCTAATGGTAGCCTGAAATCTTCACAATAGATTAGCAGGATTCTTTCTTAAATATAAGGAAAACACAGTCAGTTTAAGAAACTTCAAAAGCGAGATTGATAAAAAAATGCGCAGCTTTGTGTATAATTGCTTTTCGGTATGGATTCTCGAAGATTTCCGTCTGATAGAGGAAGACCTGTGTCCCAGCAGTGAGAAAATTATACGCTGATTATGCTAAAATGGGATCCTGCCGTTTTGCCGAAAAGATTTTGCCAAATTTTCATTACCCAAACAAATTTTAGCAACCTTTTTTTATACCAATGCAATATTTGGAATGATTTTAGTACGCACATTTTCATTTGGTCAAATTTTTACTCGGCAGAATATTACCTGGGATAATGTCATTAAGGCATTTGGTCTTTAATAAAATGATTTATTACAGCAAACAATATTTAGACAATGAACATAATAGTCAAATGTTTGTTATGGAAACGACATTCCGATTTTCAATACTCTGAATAAACTGCTAAAATTAGGATTCTGATCCAATTAGTATAACATTCATTTACGCATATAAATTCAAAATCTTTATGTAACGTTTAATGCAATTTACAAAAGTCTACTTTGTTATTAATATTATTTTTTGAGCGCCAGATCCCCTCTATTGTTGATGAATCATTTTGGTTAGGTTAGGTTAGAACTGCGACCATTAAAGCGCGAAGGCGAGCGAGTGAAGCGAGCGTGCCGCGGCAGCGGCCGCCGAGCGCCAGATCCCGTCTATTGTTGGTGAATCATTTAGGTTAGGTTAAGTTAGAACTGTGACCGTTAAAGCGCGAAGGCGAGCGAGCGAAGCTAGCGTGCCGCGGTAGCGGCCATCGAGCGCCAGATGCCCTCCATTGTTGGTGAATCATTTGGGTTAGGTTAGGTTAGGTAGGTAGGACGACACCAAATATTTGGCTTATTTAATTTTGCGTAAAATATGTTATACCAACTGAAATATTTGACTAGATAAAAAATGGTAAAAGTACTAGTTGGTGAACAAGTTATTGTTCAAACGTTCACTTGCCAAACATAGGTTTTCGTAACAATTATTTGTAAAGAGATTTTTTGGTAAGTAATAATTTGGCAAGTGAAATTATGCGAAAATTTGTTTGGGAAGTGATAATTTGGCAATTTCTTTTCGGTAAAACAAGGGAGACCCTGCTAAAATTGATGATCTTAAACTTGTAATTATTTTTTTAAATAAAAACGTTGCCCCACTCTAGGAATTTCTCCTGTATTGTGGGTACGTTTACAAACATTTATACTCACATACCTGGCCTGGAAGAACTACTTACTTGTAGGTCATAAAAATATTTGTTCCGTGCCGCATTACTTACGACACTATTGTTTTGAGCAAAAGATTGTAATTGCGATGATCTTTTCTCTACTTCAGGTTTAACTGCTAGCATTTATCTCTAAAGATTATCCTGGAACTTGGAACACTGATTCGGCGACTCGTAGAATTAAAAGTTAAAGACCCAGGTCTTTACCCAGGTAGTAAGTATAAAACAGCCACAATTTTACGTGAATGTACCGCCGAGTACAATGGAATAAAGTCTTCATAAACATTAATTTCTGATAAAGTTAGCTCGGAAGCTTCAGAAATATTGATGACGACTAACTTTTTTTTCTTCGTCTATCAGGTAGATTATTAAAAAGTATTGGGAACGTATTTCTTCTTTTTTCACATAATCAAAACGTCGAAATGTCGCATGACGTCACATGTTGGTACAATTTTTACCTACACGTGACGTCACGTGCCCCCACTCCCAAACTTTGACACGCTTTATCTTTGTAATTTTTTGGTTGATTGACACAAGAAAAAATATGTGTCCATTATTTTTGATAATCTAACTGACGGACTAAATAGAATTTCGTTTACTTTACCCGTTGTCATCCCTATTATCAGAGGGCCTAGAAAAGTGACAATCGCTTTCAAAGCGACTTTCAACAGGATTGACATAAAGCTTTTTCGTAGCATATGTCAGTCCAATACATTTTTGACTCTAACATCATCATGATCGCTAACATATACTATGCAAGTGTGTTGATTTATGTTTGTTTCTTAATCTTTGTATTGGAAAAAGTATAACTCCTGAACATGCTAACTCGTATAAAAGAACACAATATGTTAGTATTCATAACAATTCATAAGTACCTATGCTTCACAATAAACAAGTCACGATTTCTTTCTCGCACAAATGATCTTATATTTTCTTATGTAAACATATACGTCAGCATTAAAGTCTTATTTGTCACATAATTTTTTGTTATGATTTATGTTTTATTTGAAATTATTTGTACTAACTCCTACTTTAAATTATGTAAAGCAACAATATGTTTTAGTGTACTGTCCAGTTTTCAATGGATTTAGCAGAAATTCAATGACAGTAGATGCATGAAAATCAAAGAATGCCCGTCTTTTGCGGATATTAGAAGGATTGACGTCAAAAAGCTGTCCTTTAACAGCATCATATTGTGATTCAGTTGGTGCTCGTCGTAATAGCTTTTTAGTTTTTTGTTATTTTGTGTTTATAATTATGTAACTTATATGGACATTTCTCTGAAATAATAATAATAATTTTGTCAACATTTAAGCCGCATAGTGTATCAACTCAAATGGGGCCTCTAATAATGACACGATCACGCGAAGCGGTCGAGAGTTGAGCTCCTCTTATTTACCCTATCATTGTGATATTGCGATTAGTCATAATTTTTTAAACGGCCATGTATTCTTTCAGGTAAGGCACGAAAATGCGAACTTATTGATGTTATTACTTAGGTTTCATTTCGAATTTATTAAGTAACGTTTATTCTTAAGACCACTTACAATTCCAAATCGAACTCATTTGTTTTTAACGAGAAATATTTCGAATTCATATTTCGAAACTATGTTAGACAGTCTTTTGTTTAAAATAATATCGAAGTCGAACAAAAGGCAAGATCAATGTCACTTCGCACCCGTCTGAAACGGAATAGACAATTTATACAGAACACATTGCGATCAATATCAAAAGCAAATGTTCTACAAATACGAGGCAGTTTCGACTTTAACGTAATAGATTCATTTACAACTGGAGATGGAACCATTTCGTGATTATATGCAAATTCCTAGTTAAAGGTTTGTACAGAGTACGTCTTGAACATGTTCCAGCGGTTTAACAAATTGGGTAGTGAGATAAATTGTTTCGGGTGGGAGGGAAGGTTCAATGTGTGTTTAAGTATATTGGAGTAGCTATTATTATCAAGGATTAACCGATGATGTAGCTGATTATCTAGTAGTACTACTGGATAATCAGCTACATCATCGGTTAATCGTAGTTGAGCATAAGTCACGTTTGATTCGGGTTTCAAACTTTGAAGACAAACTTTCAATAGCTGTTAATTTCACGAAGCTATCTGTTCATGCAAAGTACATCTCACAGAACCGTAATGTGTTAAGATTTAGAATCAATACAAACGAATTTTAAATCAATGAAAAATATATTTAGAAAACCTTGGGTGAAATTAATGATTCGCAAAAGGATCAGCATTTTTTCACGAAAAGGTCCTTATTGCAAACGTGACCTTACAAAAATGTAAAAAAGAAGCTGATATAGCTGAAGAAAGAAACTGATACCTTAGGAATTCTGTACCTATTCTGTAAGTGGTTCTAAAATCTTTTATAATTGCTCTGGGTCGTCTCCGAGGGGCTTAAGGAATTCCTTTTAAATTTATTTTATTTCTGTTATTTCGTTCGAATTGCAGACTTTTTTGGTAGAATAAGAATATTTATCTACTATTGAATTTAGTTTCTTAGCTACGGTTTTACGTCTACAGACACAATTCCATGGATTATTTTGTAGAGACGATTTTTGGGGCTTTTCCATTACCTTTGTTACATTTTTGATGCAATTTCTTTAAAGTATTAATTCTGTTCTATTTCTAACCACGTATGTACTGACCATAGATACATTTCTATGGTACTGACATTTCAAGACCAATTTCATCTAGCTGGAAGGGTATGAGCTTATGAAATTTTCTACTAGCATAATAATATGCCAGTAATATGAGATTTTTCTACTTTGTATTTAGTGTTTGCACAGCACTGACGTGGGTGTCACACGTGTCTTTCAAAGCGGAAAATATTTAAATTTTCATTAGTATGCTCACTTTTTACATAAAAAAATGTGAAAGGTTCCTACTGCTGTAGGTACCTATTTCATTTGGAATGAATTATGACATAGCTATGGTGATTGAAAACTGTGTTGTGGCGCTGCTTTAGAGGGCCCTATGTCCAACAGTGGACTATGATAGGCTAATTTGACTAGGACAAAATACGTTAAACGCATTATGGAATATTCTATTCTCATATTATTATGTATATTCTCATATTATTATGTATATTTCTGGCAAGCAAACATTGTATTCGTCCGATCGAGTGAGGTTGCGCGAAAAAGTGTACACACTGAAAATATTAAGCTCAAATATCCCTCATGAATTGATAGATATGATTTTCAGTATGAGTAAGTGAGACAATACTATTCAAAAGTCATTGTCAACGAAATAGAAACGTGACCACCTTTAGATGCTTTAAGGCGGATCTAAAGATTTAAATCGTTGATAGTACCTATATCTTATAATGGAATATAACACACTCCACAAAGGATGTATTCATTATACCCAAGCATCGATATGGCTAGACCCAGAAACCCTTAGTTATTGAATTTGAAACCAGTCACCACTTCTAAGGATGTGGAATAATATATGATGCGGTAAATATTCCGAACAACAATACTAGTTCATCAGTGTAACACCTACGGGCTAATTTACACGTTTCTAATATTTCACAATTATACTAGATTATTTACTTAGCAACTCAAACGAGATTAGCGATTACCTAGAGACTGTATTCAGACTGGTTGAAACACATAAAACGTTTATATTTATGTGTTGTGTTAAGTGTTTTTACCAGTCAGAGTTAACGCCTTCTTCTCTGGGGGTAGGCAGATACTAGAGAACGCCACCTGCTACGATCCTTACAAACTACTTTTGATTCGTTTACGTTCATACATCTGAAGGTCAATTCTCGTAATTTAAAACGTTTAAAATCTAGTCGCAGTCTCATCTTGGTGACACGTCATGTCAAAAATTTGTCAAAATGTAGGAAACTTAGAGGTATTTTTGAACAATTGAGACTGCGATCAGACTGTGAACGTTCTTAAAATTACGAGAATTACCCCTCTGGTCATACACGCACCCGGTTGTGAGTACTACGCAGCTGATCTTTCTGAAGAACATAACCAACAACGTGTCCTACCTGTATGTTCTTCTAGGGCGTTGCTTTCTTGCGTTCCTACTCACATCTGTATTCGCTGCCAAAAACCAAAACACTATCTAGCCTTCAAAACAGCTGTCTTTTGAAATTTCAAATTAAACGAAGATTTAATATTTTTACATACCTATAGTTTCTTTACACAAAAAAGCGTGATCAAAAAAGCTTCTAGAAAGTTTAAGCCCACCTCATGATTATGAGGTGGGTTTAAACTTTCTAGAAGCTTTTTGCTTTTTTAGCATGGATGATGATCCATCCTTAGGTTTTCATCTGCCATTTCATTTGCAATAATTACATGCCGAAGATGTAATACATCGTGGTCGCGGGTTAGCTCGCTACCTCGATATCACCTTCATGTTAAACAAATGCAAGCTATACGCACGCGCATGCCCGGTATCGAGGTTTGGGCAAGCGTGGTGGATTACGGCCTACTCCCTCTCACCAAGAGGAGGTCTGTGTCCCAGCAGTGGGAACTTTATAGGCTGAATATGCTATGCCCTAGCCTGAAAGATGTTACGTCAAAACTGCGTGTAATACCTACCTATAATTGCACATTGTAAATGCGCCTTAACACTCAGTATATTGGTTTTGAGAGTTCTATTAACGTACAAAGACCAGTTTGTGGCTACTCTTTCATCAGCAAATAATAGGAAACCACAGTTTTCCTATACCCTATTACATTATGTGGTTACTGAAGTGACATTGTTGTTCGTTAAAATAATAATCTCGATTGAGAATATACATAGATTACTTCTACAGAATAGGTACCTGTAACTTTATTAAACATCACTTCAAAATTAGTGTAGGGAAACACCTGCCGACAATTACGCGGCATAAATTCAGCGTGTTTACGTTTACAAAGCTTTTTAAATGATTACAGCTGAAACTAAGTCGCTTAATCTTCATTGTAAAGTACGGCAAATTTCCAATGCGTATTTTCGGTAGGAGTGTCGCTACGCCTCTGCCGGTAAGTCCTGTTTGGTGACACGTAACATGAAATGTAAGACACGTTGAAAGAAATCCCTAACTTTAGTACTTGTTTAAATTTTATATTATGGAATGCCCTGCCCGTGTCGATAGGCGTTCTCAATGTTTGTCCACTTTTAAAATTCTGATAAAAAACACTTCCTTCTTTAACATGATCATTACATAAAGTTCCAAGAGCAAGGAACTTTATTATTGTACATGGTTCCAAATTTTTACAGGATGTTCTACCCATGAATATGAACAACTATCACTATGGGACCAACTCTGATATCACGAAAAAAATATCAGCTGTTTCATACATTTTGGTCAAGTAGGTATTGAACTTTTGTATTAAGTAAACAGCAGATTTTTTTTTCGTGATTTCGGAGTTGGTCCCATAGTGAAAGTTGTTCATATTCATGGGTAGAACACCCTGTAAAAATTTGGAACCGGTAAGAGAAAATCATCCGGTATAATAGATAATTATATGTTTTATGTATGTACGTATTTATTGTATAATATGTAAATGGTACACCACTGACTACCTGCAGTATTGTCTCTCCTTCTCCCTTGAATCCATCCAAAGGTTGTCATTAAAAGATCGCTTTCAGCGATAAGACCTCCCATTGTGTCACCCTATGTAAAATTTCTACATTTATATCTGTAATTTTTATGGTGTCCATAATAAAGAGTATTTTATCTCCTATATATCTACCATTATCTTGCATTGCATTAATTTGGTGGGTTGATTTGTATGACATTTCATGATACGTTTCACCAACCTGTGTCCGACATTACCTACTTAAATGAACTATAATTACAATGTAACTATATACACTAGATACTAAAATAAATGACTAACTTACTATATAAATAAAAAAAAAATTGAATTTTCGGTTTAAATCCGCGAACTTTAAAAAAGAAAGTGTAAACGTTTTCAGAATTCCAGAACACCTAAAAAACGTGACGACATAAAAAGTCTCTAAAAAAGGGATTATACAGTATCAATATATAAAATAAATTCTTCAGGCCCATAAACTGTTCACGATGAAAGATTATTTTAATTTACTGCTAACAAAAAGTTTTATGTTCTTTTTTATTGGCTGCTGTACAATTTTTAACCTTGTTTCAAAGTCATAAGGATGAGATAACTTTGTAGATGGAGTAAATTAAATGCTTCGGTAAAGATTTTGTAGGATTTGCCGTCAGCGCGGCGGCTTGATCGCATCGTCACGGGCTAATGTTTGCTGTCTGTTTATAGACCTGGATGAAGGTTTTAAAAATTATTTTGATAAAGCCTGAATGTCAGACAAACAGTCTTATCAACAGTAACTGAGCTGCAGAGGCCAGAGGACTGATCATGATATGAACATACAATCATGAATATTCATATCCTCAAATATCTCACTCTTAAAAATTCTGCCAACTAAATTAAAGTAACAATTAATCACTACGTTTAATCATTAAGTAAACTTTATTTTTATGTCACGTAACAGAATCACACTGGTATTATAAAGGCGAAAGTTTGTGAGTGTGTTTGTATGTTTGTTACTCCTTAACGCAAAAACTACTGAACAGATTTGGATGAAATTTGGATTACAGATAGTTTATTACCAGGATTAACACATAGGATACTTTTATCTTGATATTCCCACGGGATCGAAACCTATGCAGAAGAAGCCGCGGGGCGCAGCTAGTTTTCTATAAATTGAAATGCACTGAATGCAATGAATGCGTTGGTAAGCACATCACTTGAGAATGATGGCTGGCTGGATCGATATGGCTATTTTTTGTTTTAAAATATTTTTAATAATCCGAATTCGGATTGTATGGAAAGAAAAATTGGTAAAGTTGCCCAGAAAATGGGAAAATTGTGGAAAATTGAAAGTGATTTTTTCTATAGGATTTTTTGTATGAACTCAGGACCATATTGAAAGTTCGACAGGACAACGTCTGTCGGTCGGCTTGTAACCTAATACTTACTACAGAATAGCTATCCTAGGACGGCAAGCTAGGCTACTACTATAGTATTGGGCGGGCAAGCAATAACAAGTTTCATTTACAGGCATCGTATTTTGTTGAATAAAACCTCTGTGCTATCGGACCGACAAGGGAATAATATAGGACCTAACCTTAACATTTAGCTAACAATAAAGTAGACCCTATTAAGGTATGTCCACACCGCAAATTATCGTCAGCGAACATTTTAAGGCTAGTATTTAAAACCCAGCATCATTATGTGTAAATCTTTGTCAGACGTTATAGGTAGTCAGAATCTGAAGTCCGAAAGTTTTACAACCTGTCTTACAAAGGGGTATTGTATTACCCAGTAATCATTGGGTGGTGGAAGTTACCCAGTGACTGGGTTGTGGAGGTCAGATAGGCAGTCGCTGCATGAACAATACTGGTACTCGGCTGCATCCGGATG
Source organism: Hydraecia micacea (assembly GCA_914767645.1). Taxonomy (NCBI): domain Eukaryota; kingdom Metazoa; phylum Arthropoda; class Insecta; order Lepidoptera; family Noctuidae; genus Hydraecia; species Hydraecia micacea. Next base: position 8,919,952 of record OU611798.1, read on the forward strand.
GACTGGAGGCCGACCCCAACATAGTCGGGAAAAGGCTAGGATGAAGAAGTATTTGAAAGCCAGCATGAATGTGCAAATTCCATTGCTAGCCAATCAGTTTCTGGGAATGAGTTATTTTTATTTACTCTATTTAATCAAAAGCTTGGAACGCATAAGAATGTCTTCATCAAAGAAACTTCGTGCTCATGTGCCATTTAATTAATTCAAGTTAATTTATCGAGTTTTCAATGCCCAAAATATTGTTGTCTAATGCTTAATGTGCGCGAACGTTTGCGGTGTGGACGCACCTTTATACAAATTGAACCATCGGGTCGACTGTATTACCAAATAATTTAGCATAAACCGGCCAGCTACTTTCATATTTCTATGTAAATTGGAAATGAAAAAAATAAATCTGACCCCGGTACTAATAGGGGTAAATGTCTGTCCGGGAAATAGGCCGGGAGGTAGATCCGGTAACTAGGTTTATTACACTGAAATTTTTAACCACGGAATTTGCGAATTACTTAGGGTGATGCCACACGGAGCTACGAAATACCCAGGTGGCAGAAAAACGTAATTTTAAGAACGTTGGCCAAAGTAGCCTTGCTGGGAATTTTTCCTGGATCGCTTTATTTCGCATGCACAAACACCCAAACACGGAATAGCCTATCTGTAGGCCACGTATTCTAAAAGTCCTCCAAAGGCACACGTAAAAGAGAAATCCATCATACTCTTTTTTTTTTTGGTTCGAAGTTTAAAACAGGCCAATAAGCGCGCTAGCCCGAGAAACAAAAGACGGCAAAACACAATACGTATTCCAAAAACGAAAACAAACAGATGACAGCTACAATAACCTCCTATTTATATTCATCAGATATCCTCTGCCAGTGGGGTCTTAAAAAGCCCGGGGCGCAAATAAAACTGAGTTCTTTTTACCTGTGGTACGTGGGCCCAAGTTCGGATTGATTCGGCCTAATTCAGCTTTACGGGTCTGAGTTACAAAATTTACAGGCACTCAGGACGATTTGCAATGTGATCTAGTTTCCTTTGGTTATAGAATTTCCGACATATTGAAATGTTTTTGGGTGTTTTACGATGTTGCTGCGCACTTCCATAATCGAATTTTCGGCGGTTTCTTTTTTAGGGTCCCGTGCTTAACGGGTGAAAACTAGACGCCCCTCCCTTCCTCCACTCGTTTTTCTGTCTCTCACAGGGCTTTATCTTTTACCCGTAGTAGGGAGCCAGTTGAAATTTTATCATAATACATACGTAAATAACATGGGCTGTTGTCAGCAACTCCACCACAAGCGCATATTTTGCATACGCTCTAATATTAGTGTAGCCTCTTCCATGGCAAATAATAAAAAGAACCCGTGTGCGTGTGTTGTTCTGACTCACACTTGGCCGGTTTGTTTCTGACTCGTCCAGACCAATTGATCGGTGGCGTTATGGAGGCTCAACTTTAGAGAGGTTTCCCAAAAATAGAATTCAGGAATTACACTCCGAATTTATAGGGATTATTTTCGTTTGCAAAAACGTTACATTGTTTGTAATAGTATATTTTCTTAAAATGAAAAACTGAATGTGTGCCTACTCTTTTGGAGTGAGCTTTATTCCTTAGGAGTACCTAAGTACAGACACACAGGCTCTTCTACAGTAGTAGAAGAGGTTTTCGAGCTCTCAGGATACCGGGAGGAATCAATTAAACCTCGGTTTTTTCAATAATTATTCCTAGAAATCGTTCTACGTGCCTTTTTCTTCTCTTATCAGCCAAATCTGGCACCTACTGTTTTCTGCCTTCTTAGTTTCTATTAGCGTTTATTTTATAATGTTATGCCATTATCTTATAATTACCAAAAAGGTTACATGCCGCAAACCATGCAGATCATAATCTCTACGGAGTACTGCAGTGATTAATATGATCTCATGAGTCAGGAAAATTAATTATTAAGTATAAAACTGTCATTGATTAATAGTATCTTAAAAATGAATTTCTCTAATATACCATACATTCACTAAAGTCTATTTAAATATTCAAATTAGTTTCTACAGCAATTTGCTTTCTATTTTGCGTTAAAAAAAAACTTTCTAACTGAACGAAAACCCGAATTAGCTCATACGTAGAAAATGCATTTGGCTAGAGGTGGCTCGAAATAAAACTTAACTGAATTACCTACCTAGACAATTACCCTGTCAGACTGACAGGACTTTGGACTTAACTTATCAAATTTTATATAGAGTTGCGAGAGCATGCAGGTGGATAGCCAATGTTCTTTTTTGGGACATGAGGATGTTATTTTGGGATTAAATATCTTGTTAAAATGAATATGCAAATTTTGTATTCCTAATTTTAGTTTTTGTCTAGGTATGTCTCACTTCTGGGCAAAGGCCTCCCCTTTTCCTTCCAAACCTCTCTATTCTGCATAATGCGTTAAAAGATTTCTGCATAATTCATAATCAATCTTTTGTGTAAGTTGAGTAAAATCCGTCGCATCCTTCACATTTTCCATTGTAAGTACATACTTATTGGTATTTATTAAAAAAAAAAACTAGAATAAATTAATTAATTTAAGACATACTTAACTCTCTGAAAAAATTAATGAACAGGCAGTATTAATGTTATCTTTTGTATGTATATTAACTGCAAATTCTACTTATTACCACGAAGCCAGACGTTAAAACTAAACATTTATCATTGAAAAACCGACTCCAATTTCCAGTGAAAACTTAAATTTATTAACAAAGTCAACTCTACCAGCTCAAAGGCAATTAATTAATTATTTTAAAACAAGAAGCCAAGTGTAAATATCTTTGAAAAAGCCTCCTGAATTCATGATTCATTCTCTTTGGACTGAAATAAAACTAAACAAAGGCGGGTAGATATTGATTTGTTTAAAGTCATTAATCATTATTGAAGCTCCTTCTTGCTGCGCGTTTCATTTGTTTCTTAAAGGTCGAATAGTGACGTCACTAGATAATCTTTTTTTATTAAAAAAGAAAAAGAATAATATATTATTGTCTTGTTGTCTGGTTTAAAGTAAGTTTAATAGTTTTTGCTGACAATATTAGATAGAAAACTGATGGTTATTGGTTCTTTGGTAAATTTGATTAAATGATGAATGATGCAAGTTTTGAAAAATGTTTTAAGTTCACAGAAAATTGCTTTTATTTCGCAGCAAAGATCGAATCACGGCTGTGTTCCCCGAAGGGCCTGTGTTCCAGAGGTGTTTGGCCTGTGATGTTAAAAGTCTCAAGTAATGGGGGCCAGCCTATAATAATAATATTATATTAATTGGCCAAAATCAAAACACCGCTGAAAATTTCCTAATGAAAAACTCATAAACAATTTGCCCGACCCGGGAATCTAACTCAAGACCCAAGTTATCCAAGAGAGCTGCAGCTAGTTTCAGTAGCAGAAAGTAGAATGCAAACGAAGGAGTTTCAATAATACGACGCGCTTAAGATAAATACTATGCTTCAGGAGCGAGTACTTCGAACAACCAATTAAATTAAATTTCTTAGTTTTCAAAACACCTCTATTATCACTAATAATAAAGCTTACATTTCTTAGTATTTGATCGTATTAAAAAGTTCTTAAGACTGCTTTTCTATTGGAGCAGAGAAAATCAAAGTCAAGGAGAATGTTTCACTTGTGAATAGAATTCCACGTTACCGCTTGACATTGCCGTACATGTTATGATATATGTTCAGCAAGTCATGTTATGGTATTGGTCTGCCTCGTTAGTCTGTCGGTCGGGCAAAGTGGTTATGGGTTTTTCCATCAGGAATTTATCAGTGGGGTCAGGAGTCTTGATGACAACTGCAGGTTCGCTCATTATTACATGGGACTAAAACATAACTGGCGAACTGTGGGTGTACTAAGGCACCACCTCTGTTTAACCCTTCCACAGAATACAGGCGTGGCATTATGTTATGAGTTTAAAAAAGGATAGAGGTATAGGTATTTTTGTGATAGTCTCTTTTTGAAACTCGATGCGTTATAAAGGGTGAAATTGAAAACATATGACAAATCGAAATGGGAGATTGTACTCGTCATTATGAACAACTTTTACTAAGGGACCAAACCTGAAATTGCGAAAAAAAATCAGCTGTTCCCTACATTTTGACGAGTTATGCGAATATAAATGTAGGGAACAACTGATTATTTTGATATATGGGCAGTGTTATATGTTAGTTGCGCGGTAAACTCTGCTTGCGAGATGCAGGATTTTGCGTGACGGCATTATGACGCGTTATTCGCATGTGGCGTTGTAGATACCGCTACAGTACTTCAGGGGCATGTCTACGCAAATTTCTCCGAAATCCATTCAGTCGTTAAGGCGCGAAAAGGTAAAAGAAATGACAGACAGAGCTCCTTTCGCATTTTTTATAATACTAAATTGGATTTTTTTTATCAAAGTGCGGGCGTTTTTAGCCGTCTTCGGAGATTGGAAAAGTGATTTTTGAGTCTGGGATCTCTACATCATCTGATTCACTTATTCAAGACCGCAAATAATAGTCATTTTAGACCGTTACTGCAGTTACAAAATAAAAACTTTAAAAGAATAATTCCACAAAGTACAGACACATCAAGCTACCACAATCTGTCAAATTTCTTTAATAGATTTTCAACTTTATCGCTAAAGTATAAGGTTCAAAGTTGATTGGGAAAATTTTACAGTTTCGGGTAGCTTGATGTGCTGGCGTCTGTGCCGTAAAGTATCGTAGCCCACAATCGATTGATCACCGAACAACCACTCAAAATGATGAAACGTAGAATAATCAACTCGAATGTTTATTGTAATCAGAGCTCGCCCTGTTTACATTCGCAAATGGATGAGAGTTATCGTGCCAAATTGAATCGGTGCCGATTTAATATGATTTCACCGTGATTGGAGACTTTTTTGTAATGGGGATAGCTTTTGAACGCGACTTTGTTCACGTACTGTCAAGGAATTCCAATGTTAAGTATAGTCCACTCAGTTATTTTACCTCTGATTTTGCATCACTGAGATCTTTAACCTCGTGACAATAAGGTTGCTGCAACTGTCAAGTCTGTTTGTAATAAGGTTGCTGTCGGGTTGCAACTGTCATAGGTAAACTACCCTTAACCTTAATCTTTTCACTTGTACCTTATTCTTTTTCCTACTAGGCACTTACCTATTGGCAACATTTTAAATGAAAATGATAGTTTGGAAGGGTGACATACAACACTACTTGTTGAAGTGAAAACTTATTTAGGCGCGTTGAGCTTTTTTTGAGATGGGAGAAAACCATTGAACTCGCGACACGGTTACTGAAACCGCGCTACATTCGGATGTGTTTGGCTGTCCTCGGGGTGTACTCGGTTTTAATGCATTTCCGATATATCAGTGAATGATGGCAAAGTATTCTGTTTATTCCTTGACCGGATAAACTTTGTATTCCCGTTGAGGATTCAAGGAAGGAGTTTCGAAAAATCTTTTTGTACACCTGCTTAGTTGTGTAACAGTTTGAAGGGCGTCGGTGTAGTAACAGGTACAGTCACCAAAAGAGATAAGTAACCAGGTTCGTCGGATATAGTTGTAGTTTAGTAAGAAACCGATGGATATTTTCGAATGAAATTTAATTTGATAAATGAACTGTTTGGTATCTATCAATTAAATAAAATTTTATTCGATAACATCCATCGGTTTCTTACTAAACTTCAACTATATCCGACGACCCTAGTTACTTATCTCCTTTGGTGACCGTACATGAGACGTTGCGGCACTGTTTCTGCGATGGTAACGTACCTGCAATGGTATTACAAATGTGTTTAGGCAGCAGTGGCCACATGCTATCAGGTAGGCAGCTTTATTTAGTAAAAAGCGGCGAAGTGCGAGTCGGACTCGCACACGCAGGGTTCCGTACTACAATGCAGAAAACGCCGAAAAAACTACGTTTCTTGTCTTTAGACCCCTTTATTTTTGTTATTTGTTGTTATATTGGCTATAGAAATACACACTTTATGAAAATTTCAACTAACTATTACGGTTCATGAGTTACAGCCCGCTGACGCACAGACGGACAGCATAGGCCTAGTAATAGAGTCCCGTTGGCACTCTTTGGGCTCGGAACCCTAAAAACGCCTGAAAAACACTTAATCTTCCTTTCATGCTCATAGATTTATAATCAGAGAATAAGGTCCATTGTCTCGAAGTCAATCTGCCAGTTATAGAATTCCAAAATAATAAATGAATAGTCTTCCAAGCAAATAGGCAAACCACTTAATAAAACCGATTTCAACTTTACCAGTATTTCTCCGTAACTTTGGTAAGCAAGGTAAACTTAGGATGAGTTGAAAACAATGTACTTAAATTAAATAACTTAAATGTAGAAATCAAAGACTGTTAATTCAAAAAGTCTAGTACTAGACAACTGTGTCAAGTATTTCCGAACCCTTAAAGATAATAATGGATTGTTCTCAAGGTTAGGAAATACGTTTCAGTTATGATTATAAGGGATGGTCATTTTGTTAAAAAAAAAAAACTTCTTGCATCAAATAATCGTTTTCTTGACTGTCCCATTCACCGCATGGACTATAATCACTTTTCCTTCTTCGTTCAGTTTATCTCTCTATGGAATGCGCTCCCTCTGGAAATAAGGATGGCAACCAACCGAATAATTGTCCTTTAAAGTAAAAGTTCGCGAGCACATTCGTAAGAAGCTGACAGTATCATCGCAACGTTAATGTTTTCCCAATTATTGTTTGTCTTATTTTTTAGTGTATTCATGTATTTATGTATATTTATTTGTGCTTATATTTAATTAGGTATGTTTATTATATTTATAGTTTGTGTATTTGTTTGTGTTTGTTTGGTATATGTATATGTTAATAATGAAATATATATTTCTATTATACAGGGTTATTCGAAAAATATCAACAACCTCTTAAGAGGTCATTGTACTAATCATTATAAACAACTTTTACTATGGGACCAAACCTGAAATCGCGGAAAAATAAATCAGCTGTTCCCTACATTTTGACGAGTTATACGAACATAAATGTAGGGAACAGCTGATTTTTTTTCTGCGATTTCAGGTTTGGTCCCATAGTAAAAGTTGTTCATAACGATGAGTGCCATTGACCTCTTAAGTGGTTGTTAATATTTTTCCAATAACCCTGTATAAATACAAATAAACATAAATATGTATTTCCTCAATTTTTCGTTTAATATTTATTCATCAATTGCACCTATCACTGTTTGTCTCTGCCTCACCCAAAGGTTGACTGGTAGAAAATGCCTATCGCATTAAGCCCGCATCTATACTACATTTCTGCGCTTAAAGTATTAAATAAATAAATAAAATAGAATTTCTCTGAGACTCTGTAAATAATCAAAGTAATGCGTACGGGTCACCTCCATTACATGGGTTTCGACTGGGCATACTTGCACTTCTGTTAGAAACCTATCCTTTTCACCATCGTCCTTCTTTCCATATGTTAGGCGGCCCCTACTCAAAATCACGCCTACTCCAATGATTCTAGGTCCTTCATTGAACAAGACCATTTCAATGAACCCTACACCGACAAAAGTTACAATACGAATTGCGTCTCAAAAATAATACAGAAATGATAAAAAATTCTGACGCAATACGATCGTCCTTTGTTTTCGCCGTCAACTTATAACACGCGTCGTAAATAATAAGAGTTACCTTACACGTGGGAACGTTATATTTTTGTGGCATTACTGACATGCATCTGAAGGAAAATGGTGTCATTTTTCATGATTTCGTTTTCCGGGTATAATAACATCAGGTGTCTCGTGTTGTGGAATGATTTTCTGTGGCTTAACCTAGATTGTAAACTTAGATTTTAAGGGAACAGCTATGATAAAACGAAAGAAAATAGTAGTAAGAAGTATATTATCTGCGGGGTAATTACGTAACACACTAACAGTAGCAATGAGAGAGAAAGAGGGGCTTGTGGCTTGTGGAGGTTAAGCTACGCTTGCCGCGGTTGTTCTGTGGATGGGTGACCATCTTTACATACCGAGACCCCTCCGTGCCTCGGAAAGAACGTTAAGCTGTTGGTCCCGGCTGTCATTCGTGGATCTACCACCACGCAGTAATGCATACTTAGTATATTTCACCAGCTATGTTTAAGTCCCATGTAATAGGAAGTGAGCCTATTGCCAGTGGGATTTGTGAGTGAAAATGTTATTGTTGTTTATTCAGACTGAATGAGCCTTTTTTTTTTTTAAGTTGCGCAGTGCAAATTCTCATGGACTTCCTCCATCGTGGGGGGACAGTGGGGCATGCCGGACTCTTACCAGCTAAAACCACCGCGGTGTTCCACCTCTACCTATGGCCGGGGGTGCGGGATTCGCAAGACTGAATGAGCCAGGGGACACAATAATTCAATCACCTCTTAAACTATTTGAAGGATAAAAAAATAACAAAGAAGTATAATAGGAACTATAAAAGTTGAAGAAATCGCTACAACAACTATTTAAAGAGACTGTTCAATGAACAAGAACTTAAACTTTCTTCTAGAATTTTCCTGAAAACAGAAAAATATCGTGCAACGAGCTGAAACTCTTGAAACAATAAATGCGTCCCACTCAAGGGAGCAATTACTACTTGTTGCATGAAAAACAAATGAGGAGCAAAGCTGAACATGTTACTAAAACCTCATTGACACGATGCACGTTCCTTGCCTGTAGCATACAATAAAATTGAAGCAACAAATTACTTACATCCGTGTAAGTCAAGATTTATACATGAATGGTTGTAGCTATTAGTTTTTCGAAAAGGATAGCTATGGCCTTTAGAATAAAGCTAAAGAAAAGTAAAAGAAGGCGAAAGCTCCTGAAAAAGAGTGATTTCAAAAATGTGAATGTTGGTCGTAAATAATGAAAAAAAGCTTGTGTTTTTTTTTTATTGATAACGACAATCAATATGTCATCATTCAATATTTTAATCTTCGTACTTTTAGGGTTAACAACCCTTCATCCTCTCACACTTCAGTTCGACAAACGAATCCCAGCAAATTAATTACAAATCTAAAATAATTTACATTGCCAATAACTGTTAAATTAAATTTTAATTGAAATTAGATGAGCCGAGTTATATTTAAACGTAATAATTATGGTGGTACAGTCAACAAAAGGGATAAGTATGCAGGATCGTCGGATATAGTTGAAGTTTAGTAGAAACAAATGGATGTTCTCGAATAAAATTTAATTTTATTAATAGAAAACAAACAGCTCATTTATCAAATTAAATTTCAGTTGACATGTCGGTTTCTTACTAAACTTCAACTATATCCGACGATCCTGCATACTTATCTCTTTTGTTGACTGTACTAACGTTTAATCGCTATTTTACTTACAGATTTAAATTTATAATATTACAAATTTTAACGATTGTCTCGTTCGTTGTTCTAATAGTCGAAAATGAGACGGGGCATAGTTATTCGATCTTTCCATTTGGAATTTCTCGATAGCAGCCCTGAGTCTAGATTTGTACGCGGTTGTCGGCACACACCTACATGGGACTTCAACACAACTATCGAATTGTGAGTGTAACAATGGAAAAGGCGCCCGGACTTTAGGGATAAGACCGGTGCCTTTTCAGGTCACATTACCTCACTAAAATCACCCCAAAAGTCACCATCACAGTACATGGAAGGTGTAACATGTGTTCTTAAAAGACCACCCCAGAACCCTTTATTTATTTTATTATTTATGTACACACAGTAAAATTGACACAGATACGATATATTAGCATTGAGTACAAAGGTATTGCTTATTTCTTAAGAAATTTCTTCCAGCAGACCTGCGAAAGGAAAAAATGAAAAACCGCTTCTGTGCAACGCCTGTTTATTTATTTATTAAGGTACAACAACCACTTCTATGTATAATATATCTTAAGTACTATTCTGTTATATGATATTATTATTTTATAATGGGGAATTATAAAACGGTCGAATAAAAAAAAACTTAGCGACTGATGATGAGTTACTGTTTTAATGACTTGAGCGGTATGAATTTGAGTAAGCGAAAAATTAACTAAACTAACGACGAATATTGATTAATAATATAATCCAGAACGAGCTTACAAAAAGTGGGTTGTGATTAATCCATTTCAGATATTAAAATTCTAGCCGTGCGACTAAATTACTAAGTGAGCGACTAGAAATACAGACAGTGCACCCTGAGGTTAGGTTTGGTTAGGTTACTTTAAACCCTTTATACAGAAATAGGGGCCCGGCTCCGTCGACATACGATGCAAGAGCGAGCGAATGACAATACAAATACCTTCACCGTGCATCGTGTATTTTAAGTAACTCAAATTAATGTTTGTAAGTTGCTGTTCTGTTGATTTCTCGTCACTCGCAGTCAGTCGCTCACTTAGTAATACTATAACGTAAATTAATTATTTTTGTCACTTAAAACTTTAATTTGCAGTCACTCGTTTAAATACTACCCTTTTATAATGCTTATAAAATATCATGTAACAGAATAAAAACCATACTACGAGTAACACTAGAACGATTCCATTTACATTTATTTTTTCATTTTTTATTTTTTTTGCACGGCAGAGCAATGTACGACTACAAAAAATAATATCTCAAAAGCCGCAGGTATGTAAGTTGGTCAGTCGTGACTTTGAGGTGGGTACTAGGTAGTCAGTGCTGTATTGATTTTACTATACCTGAATATTCAATTGGTGTGTATTTATTTGGGAATGGTTTGAGGCTCGAATCAATTGGCTTGCAAAAAATACATGGTATTATTTTATATTTCCCAACTATGTTGGGGTCGGCTTCCAGACTAACCAGATGCAGCTGAATACCAGTATTTTACATGGAGCGATTGCCAATCTAAACCTCTATAACCCAGTTACTAGGTAACACGATACCTTTTGGTAAGGCTGGTTGTCAGACTTTTGGCCTTCTGACTACCCGTAACGACTGTCAAAGATCTAGGAATGACAGCCGGGCCTAACGGCTCAACTGCTTTTCGAGTCATGGAGGGGCCATAATTACATAATGGATGGTATGGTTACCCATAATATAGTATCCTATGGCAGTCACTCCATGTAAAATACTGGTATTCAGCTGCATGCGGTTAGACTGGAAGCCCACCCCAACATTTTTGGGAAAAGGCTAGACAGATAATGATGGTATTATTACCTATCCACGAACCGACCATGGCAAGCGTAGCTTAACTTCGATTGACAAGTGCGGCTGTCGCTGCCCTTACAAATTCGATGGCTCGCTAAGTCCCCAATCGTATTTTCTTACGGCATACAAAAAAGAGTATTTATCTTATCATTTCAGTAAAACCTAACTCTGGAAGACTCCTTGAGATTTAAAAAGACAATAATTGTTATACATGCATGAACCAAAACATTGTTCATAATCTCTCCAGTTGCCGCGGACCTGTTGAATGTTTCAAACTCGTACAAAGGTCAAAAATTTTAATGTGGGTAGGAAAGCCTTTCTGACAAATGTCAACGAGTAGGTACAGCATAAATATTTTTTAACTATGGCACCAATGTTTTGTTAATTAAATTGATTGGATGGCTAATACCTGACCTGATGACTTTAAAAAGGTTGCTGGGACAGACTGTATGCGGAAGGTGGAGGACAGGGTGTATGCCCAGCAGTGGACTGCAATAGGCTAAATTGATCTTTTTTTATTGGTGACTAATAATTTTACCATTGCTGAAGCAGTTCTTAAATAAAAATGAAAAAACATTAATCTGAACTACTTTAAACAGTTCCATATGAACCTAATTACGTTCAAAACCGTATTTTTTACGAATCCGAAAACAGCTAAAGCTTGAAGTAAAATGTTACCACCATGACAGTAAACTTTAACGTTTTAAGTAGCTAAAAGTCACAAAATTAACTGTTTTATTCATTTGGTGATATCGTTCGAACCAAATGGTGGTTTTACTTTTTTTTGTTGTTATATTTCAGTAATAGTATGTTCAATCATTAAAAGTTACTGTTTTGTCTTTTACTGTTATACAAATATTTCTCCTTAGGTACTGTATAAAATCAGTAAGTCTTATTGAAATCGCTTTAATGTGTTGTAGTAAGAAATTATTTTTTTCAGTGTACTTGAATACTTCTGTTAGTTACTTAGTTGTTTTATGCATAACTGATTACATTCAAACTAAACATAGCGTAAGCATTATAAAAGAAAATCGACATCACGCCGGTATTCCCAGAAGGGTTAGGCAGAGGTGTACCAATAGAACATCCACATTTCGCCAGTTATGTTTAAGTCCCATGTAATAGGGGGCGAGCCTATTGCCATCAACCAGCCACAAATCCAGACTCCAGGCTGCTACTAAGAAATTCCTGATTGAAATACCCCATATCGCTTTGACCCCGACCCGTGAATCGAACCCAGGACTTCATGCACAGCAGTAGCGCTTGCGACCACTAGAACAACAAGCCAGTCAAGAAAAGCAACATAACCCTTACAATCTGCCGGGGTAGCGGGATTGTCCGAAAGGGTTACCGCTGCCCCGGAACATAAAGGGCTAAGGAAGGAACACGGGTGGGTTTTAGTCAGTAAGAGTCTGACACTCCCTCCCGCTCCACCCAGAGCGGGAGGGGTCATTAGATGAATTCCCATCCAAAAAAAAAAACTCTTACAAAAAAAACCCTTACAATCTTCACGAGTACTTCAAATACACTTTAGGGGGATTCATTAGATGATTTCCCATCTAAAAAAAAAAAAAAAAAGGGGGGATGTGCTAGGTAGTCGTAGGTGCAGGGTATCCCGCGAAATTAAAATTTTCTTACTTTTTTTCTCTTTGCAGGTTAGTGTCTGGTTTTATGTTGAACAAAATATGACGCGCGAGCGTAACAAGTATGTATTTACAGAATTAAAATCATCAATACAACCCTGGAATTCTTATAATCCTATTGAATGACTATTTCATGAGATATCAATCATGACACTGACCTGCAAATTGCAAAAAACGTAAGAAAAGGGGAAGGGAAAGACTCCATAGTTTCCTGGGCCCAGGTGGTAACTCAATCAACCTAGACTTATTTGTAAGAGGATATAATTACAAGGCCTTACTGAAAATTTGGCTATCTAGGAATCAAGTTATATGAAGTAGTAATGGTACATTTCACACAGCGATCCATGTCGTCAATATCCAATCGATTGGCGTATCAGTGGTCCAAAATAGAGAGCCAGGTAATTCAAAGTATCAAGACTCGTCGAATAGTCCTTTATAATATGCAAAGCCGAGGTCGTGGGGCTATTCTATATAACATGGAAAATACTCGCGTACTCACAACGAAAGAAAACGAACGAGTGTCGGATTTTTTCTGCCTGTCATCTGTCAGTTGGTGACCTGCACAGAGTATTTTAGACTATACTGGTGACCAGTGTTGCTAACTGAAGAAAAATTAAAGGAACTCGATTCGCTATGAATCGATTCCACGAAACGATTGATAAGCATTTGTCACTCGGTTTTCATACATTATTCTGAGATTTTACCGATTTATTCATAATCGATTACTAAGAGTTCAGGCATGTATTTAATCGATTATTTAGTTTCATAACTTTATTTAACTTTTCTCACTTCCTAGATAGAAACATGGTACTGTATTTTGTGATCTCCTTTAGAAAAATATAGCGGTTTTTTTAATACCCATTTCAACTAGTTAACTGCTGGGCCCAGGATTTCCCATCTCCTTTGAACCCTTTGTTCAAAAACAAAACACATCAGCAAAAAAACTTTCTTGAGAGAAACAAAGTAACGATAAGTCAGTTTAAACGATAAGCCAGTATATTTTCACTTCCTGCAATGCAGTTCACGAACTTTGTTGCCGACTGTACTCAGTATACTTACGAGTATATTGACAGCTGGGAGAACTCGGCAACTGTATTGCTAGCCTTGTAAGATATAACAAGTTTGTAAAGATACTACGATGCGGAATTCAAGTGTTGATAATGAGACGACGATACGGATTTCAAGTGTTAAGGATTTTTGTTGCGAGGCAAGATAGGTATTAAACTTAACAGGAAGTAGGAAATATATTTTTTGGTCATTACAGTTAATGGACGTTGAAGAAGGGATCATTTATAGCTGCTAACTAGTTTTTTATTTTAAATGTTAATACAAGGTTCAGCCATTCTTAATTTTATAGGGTTAAAATGGATTTTATAGATATTGTCGACAATAATGTAAATAGGTACATATTGTAATTTACACAAAGTTATTATGATCATGTGAGACCCCTGTCATGGCTAAATAATACCAGCCGCACCAGTCGATCGCAGGTAAAGCTACGCTTGCCGCGGTTAGATCGTGGATGGGTGACCATCCATTACATATCGAGACCCTTCCGTGCCTTAGAAAGCACGTTAAGCCGTTGGTCCCGGATGTCATTAGTATATCTTTGACAGTCGTTACGTGTAGAAACCCAAAAGTCTGACAACCAGTCTTACCAAGGGGTATCGTGTTACCCAGTAACTGGTTTGTAGAGGTCAGATAGGAAGTCACTCCATGTAAAATACTGGTATCCAGCTGCATCCGGTTAGACTGGAAGCCGAACCCAACATAGATGGGAAAAAGCTAGGTAAATTGTATAATACTGAAAAATCTGGAAGCTAAGGTTTATGAGCTAAGACTTTTTGAAACATCCTTTGCGTTGGCCGGGTCTCCTAAAGCTACAAATACACTAAGAGCGGTTTTGCACTAAATCCGATCTGAATCCGAGAAATGCCGGTCCGAAGTGACCATAGTACTATTTGTATAAAGGGTTGCGCACTAGATCCGAACTTTATCCGTCCGAATTTAGAACATTCCCTATTCGGATTGAAGTCGGATCTTTAATTCGGATTCGGATCAGATGTAGTGCGAAACCGCTCTAAGCCTGTAACTCGCACAAAAGTATGGAAGTAGGAAGTAGGGAGATTGGTGAACGTGATAACGGCATGCATGTATGTTTGTGTATGTGCGGTTCATAATTAAAGGGATCCGAATAAGGCATGGTGTATACTAGCACAACGCTCTTTATGCCTAGAGGCTTTTATTTAGGTATTGAGTTCTGTTTACGTTTTTATTAAGCTTGAGTATAGTTTTTTTTTTTTGGTATCTTGGCGTGTGCTAGCTGACATAAGACAAATGATTTACTATTTTGTGTAATTTGTAAAGTAACTTAGTTTGCATAATGCTATTATGTAGATTCAAGTTTTTTTTTATTTAACAGACAGTTGTGCTACAGGGGAGTTTGTTGCGCCACTTCTTACCAGCTAAAGCACTAGGAAGTGGTGAAGGGCGGGATTTCGAAGGACTGTATTATCTTTTTTAATTTGAATAAATGACTTTTGTATTTTCAATCTAGGTATTTGAACAAATTGGTATTCTACATTGCATTGGTGCAACCGCTGACGATGACTAGTGATGTGAAAGGTCATGCATATTGCGCGTATGACCTTTCGACCTCCAGCTTATGTCTGGTGTTGATAAGCTATGGAAAAGATATTATGCAATACATTTTTCAATAATTAGGTCGATAATGAAAGTGTTAATAACCTCATATTTTTATTTCAGCAAATACATAGGTACCTATAAATGCAACATTATTTCTCAACATTGTATTTTTTTTCTTTTCTGCTGTAAAAAAAATAAAAGAGGTGTCCATTGTCTGCAGAAATCTGAAAAAGTGAAAAAGTGAAAAAAATACATAACAACGTAAAAGACATCGTCTCTAGAATTTTCAAGATAAAAGTATCTACTTAACGAAAACGAAGAAAAAAGGAAAAAAAATAGGTAAGTCACAATGCATTCGTAACTGAAAGCGCAGGTAAAAGCACTAAAAATAAAGCATTTGGCGATTCTGTCAGTTCCTTTGCGCACGCGTAAAGAAACCGGCGACGTTCAGTGGCGGTAAGCGAGCGTCGAGCATTGCGCGCGTCGCATCACTGAGTAAAATATTATCGCGGACCGAATAAACTTTTTTGTAACAGAAAACAATACTATTTAAAAGTCGAACACAATTTTTTTTCAGTGCGTGAGGAATACAGTTTTGTTTTTTTTATTTTCGAGTGTTCTTTTTATGAAAATTTGTTTTTGTGTGAAGTGTTTTGTTTTGTGAGTTTACAGATTGCAGTTATACAAAGGTTAGTCATTTTAAATTATATTTTTTCAGGAAAGGTTTTCGTTTTTTTTATTGTCTAATGAAAAAATATATATTAAATAACACTCATCAAACAATAAATAAAAATACTTAATAATTATAAACTTAATTTACATTAGCATTAAAACTTAACAATTGGGACGCTTTTACAAAACATTTTTTTTTTCTTTCATAACCTTTTTATTAAAAAGTTAACGACTTTTAACTAGAGAATAGCAGTTTTACGTTCCTTCGGCTATAAAGCTACAAGTGGTGTCTAATTAAAGTGAGTCGTAATTTTAGGGAGTTACAATTAATTGTTCAGACATTTTTTACTGCTTTGCTCAATTAAAGGAAATTTACTAGCTATTAAGGACAACAAGCTTGTCGTGTTTTTCAGCATCATAGGCTTATAAAAACGTGATTTATAGTTTTTTTGTTAATAGCTTTACTTAACTCCAAATATCTTAAGGAATCTTTAAAACAAATGTAAAGTAAACAAATTAATACAAAATGCAATTAATATAAAGTTCATAGTAATTGATAACCTACTAAAGAATCTTAAGTAGGTTATCAATGTATCAATGACTCTTCATACATAAATTCTTATTACTCACAAGTACAAACAGAAAGAGTTATAGGGTTGTTGGATTTAGTTAATCTAATAAATTGAACGAAAATAATTAAATATTTTATATATTCAAATGATATTTATAAAAGTCAGCGGAGATCAACGAAAAAAAAAAACTACCTTCCGTAGCAATATTAAGATAAATTCAACCATTATTATTAATACGCAATAATTAACGACGGTCATTTATATCAATGAATTATTGTCATTAATAATGTCAGTGGCCGGAATAACAACGCATTTAAATCACTTCAGCGAGCGGAATTTAAAACTGAGAATTACGATGCGATTTTCTTTCTGTTTTTCGTCGACTTAATATAGCCATCACCAACGAAAAGGTGTAGGTAATGTTTGTACTATTAATTTTTAATTAAACATTTTTGGGCATCATTCCACAATTTAGCCCATAGTTAGGGAAAATACCACCACACAACTTTATCTATGTACTCGTATATCCTCTATTTCCTCCTGCGGTTTTCGTCGACTTAATACAGGCAACAGCGAAAAAAAAGTGTAATTTTAACAATTATGAAGTAAGGGAAATCCGAACACGCCTTTATCTATGTAGAACTCAGTCTACTAAAACTATCCTTGATGAATTATATTTCAAGGAATAGAATATCTCTTGCGGTAGGTAATAGTCGACAGACTTAATTAAGCGATCAATAATCTCATAACTTATTCTAGACGGGTTCACTTGAAGGCTGGTTAAATCATTTTCTGTCGTAAACTTGCTATAAAGATGCAAAAAAATATATTTTGTGAACCTTTTAAAACCAGATTCAGGTGTTTTAAGTGAGAATAATTTTTGACTACTAGTGTTAGAAAAAAATTGATAATGGATACCGGTGAAATGGAAAATACAAAAAATTGTGGACCGATATTTCTTAGATTTTTACTTGGTTAAGGGGTTACTATCAAAATACGTACCAAAAACTAGTGCGATCAAAGTATCCCCGATGTCAGTATGAAGCTGATCACGATGATTATTATTATTTTTTTCTCAAAAAGGAGTGTCCAAAAATATTACTTTAATGTAAACATATACAACCCATAAAACCGATGTTACATTTATTTTTGTTAATTTTTCAGCCTTCTTAGTACAGAAATATTTAACCTCGAATTTTAAAATTGATCAAAATGTATCAATGTAACCCCATTTTACGGTAACACAAATTGGATGTGAACCCACTTATCCTCTTTCGTACAAGGTGGTTAAATAATTATGCACCTAAAAGAAAATAGGTAAGTACGGTAAATAATGGTGAACCTCAGTATTTTAATATTTGCTTAATTAAGTTTATTAAAAAAAAAACACATTTATAACATTACAAGTAGACAGCCAATGCGTTGTACAATTACATTTAACAAGACAAGAGAAATAATATGTACAAAACATTTAAACAAATATTAATATTACACAATCATAAAGAAAAAGATAAGATTACAAAAAATATAAAGCAAAGAACAAAAAAATCTGTGAGTACATACATAGAGATAAAAACATTGCCTTATGTGAATACAAACCATAAAACTATAAGTGAGCCTAGAACAAAACTGGCTTATAATTATCTTTAATTAGAGCATTGTGTTTATTCGTATGTATAATGACAGGACAGGACACACTTAATTACCTGGTACCTAATTCAGCACTAAGGTCGGTTCTGTACTTACAAACCGTATGATTTTAACATCATTCATATGACATAGGTTACATTTCATTTAAAAAAATTATGAAACACAAAATCCACGCAGACGAAGTCGCGGGCAACAGCTAGTAGATAAACAATAGGCAGTTATATCTTAATCAGTGCTTAATACGTCATAATGTCGTTCGTAGTAGTCAGCCTCAAAACATGTATACATCAACAAGAATTCATTTGATTAGCTACAATGTGTGTTCCATTTATTACTGAATTAATTTGTAAGGGATGACGACGGGGTAAAGTAAACGAAATTCTATTTAGTCCGTCAGTTAGATTATCAAAATATAATGGACACATATTTTTTCTTGTGTCAATCATCCAAAAAATTACAAAGATAAAGCGTGTCAAAGTTTGGGAGTGGGGGCTCGTGACGTCACGATTAGGTAAAAATTATACCAAAACGTGACGTCATGCGACATTTCAAATCAATATATCTCTGTGATGTTTTGATATGTGAAAAAAGAAAAAATACGTGCCCAATACTTTTTAATAATCTACCTGATAGACGAAGAAAAAAAAGTTAGTCGTCATCCCTGTGATAGAGCAGTGGTGACCCAGTGGCAACGGTCCGGATTTACGAGTTGTTGGTTCGAACTCAGGTTGGCGCTTTACTTTGTGTTATTATTATTATTAGCCTGTGATGTCCCACTGCAGGGCAAAGGCCTCCCAACTCTCCTTCCACCTCTTTCTATTCAAAGCTGCCAAGGACGATTTTCCGTTGAAGGAGTCCAGCTCTGGGCCTGCCACGGTTTTGCTTGCCATTAGGAGGGACCCATTGGGTCATAAGTTTGGCCCATTATTCATCTGACATACGGCAGATGATATATTGATAATTTGGTTGATGGAGTGAAGGTGGTCAGTAGTAGAGAGGACGCAGCGAAATCCGGCCTGTTCGAGGGGCTGTTGTTTATTTACTGATCCTGATATTCTATCTTTTACTTTAATAAAGGCTTTGTACAGGTGCGAAACCAGACTGGTAGGGCGGTAATTATTAATGTCTGTTTTGTCACCCTTTTTATGGAGGAGAATAATTAATGAGTGGCAAAATTTGTGTGGTAGAATTCCGGTTTTTAAAATGCTGTTGAAGAAATTCGTAATATGTGGAAGAAGAACCGGCTCTCCTATTTTTAAGGCTCCCGTCGTTACGCCATCGTCGCCTGGGCTCTTGCTGTATTTCATGCCCCGTAGTGCTTTGTGGAGTTATAAAATAAAATAATCAGTCTATAATGTTCCCACTGCTGGGACACAGGCCTCCTCTATGAGAGAGGGAGCCTCCTCTTTGTGGACTTCCCAACTTGTAAATTGTTGAATGTGATTAATTTGTGTAAATAATTTTATCACCACTGCTCTCAAAACAGTGAAGGAAAACATCGTGAGGAAACTGGCATGTCCTAGAAACAACCATTCGAAGAAATTTGACATCTAACAAACCGCCCTGGGCTCGCGTGGTAGATTACGGCCCTCTCGCTCTCACGGAGAGGAGGCCTCTGTCCCAGGAGTGGGAACATTATAGGCTGATTATGTTATGCATGCTATGCTGATATTAATAATATTGCCGTCTTTAATAATTTAATGTGTATACATAAATCACAGTTCTACAAACAGTTACTTACGTAATGATATATAAGCAATATCATTAAATAAATACAAGTTTACATGTTTGACGTCAAGTAAAAGCAATATCATTGAATACGACTATGTTTGACATTTGTGTGATAATACGTAAGGATTATAGTCAGAAATTATTATTGTATATATTTGTCTACATGTAAACTGCTTTTTAGTAGCAGTTGCACTAAATCTGTGCATATCTCTTGGTACACGAGTGTCAAATAAAGAAGTGTGTAAATTAACCCCTCGAGCGTCAAGTGTACACTAAGTGTACATAGAGAAAGTACTTGAAACTTCAACGGTACACCAACTGTACATAACAGTGTCATTGTTATTGTTAAAACAATGACTTAATACTGCGTCCATTCAACTACAACTAAGGGAGTTTCGACAAGTAGGCGGGCAAACGTGCGAGAGGTTAGCAAATCATCAGTCCGTTCAGTAATTTAATCTCAGACAGCAGCAATCTAGCAACAACCTTATTAACGAGAATATAGATCACAATGATTTCGATAGACTTGCCAGTGGCAGCAACCCAACCATAACCTTATTAGAATGAGAATAAAGATCACTGTGATTTGGACAGTGATGCAAAATCAGAGGCTGTATCCCGCGTCTTAACCAAATTGTATATTACGACACTCATTTGTTCGGAAAACCAGAAGACACCCTCTGTCACAGCGACCACGCGTTCGGATTCATCGAACAAAGTCAACGCAACAGTCGTGTATTCGCGCGACGATCGCTTTAGTTATGACGCGGCCGTAGTTATCTGTCCTTCATATAGATATCCGAGTCCTTTATCATCATCATCATTTTAGCCTGGGATCATCCACTGCAGGGTATAAGATAGGGTTCTGCCATACTTCCCGGTTCCGTATTTGCATTATCGGTATCTGTCCTTATTTTGCCCTAAACAGCACCCTAATTGCGTAACACACTATTAATCTAAATCTTTTTGAAAGATATTGCTAATCCATTATTTCATATGTTCGAAAAATTTGTCAACTGAACAACGTAAACAATGCAATGTATTTTGTTGAACTATCAAAATGAAACTCATTGCTACTGATAGTGTGTTACGTAATTAGCCCGCAGCATTACTGTATTAGTAAAAGATTACCGGTACCGATGAAATTATAGGAAAAAGTCTATTAGTATTTTGAATTTCAGTGACTAAAGTAATGGAACACGAAAGGCACGTAGTAGACCTTCTCAACGAGGTAGTCCAGCCGGTCTATACTGTAAAAATCTTACCGTAAAACTTAGGTAAAGTGGGTTTGAAGTGAACTGCCATTCCACCTGATGCTAGAGATTGACACTGTTGACAGCTCACTTCACTTAAGTTTTCACGTTGAGATATTTACAGAATTGTTCGGCAGTATTGTAGTATTAAGCAAAGGGAGGTATCCTCCCTCCAACTATACCTAATATCGGACCATCGTGGTCTAAATTTTGTTAATTCGCCAAGTGTCAGCGAGTGCCGAGCTGTCAATAGTGTCAATCCCTAGTATCAGGTGGAGTGATAGCTCACTTCAAGCTCACTTAACCTAACTTTTCACCGTGAGATTTTACAGAATAGGTTGGCAATAAATATTAGGCAGAGGGAGGTAACCGCCAAATATAATATGAGCCATCATGGTGTATAGACGTTAGCACATCAAGCTACTACAATCTGTCAAATTTCTATAACAGATTTTCAACTTTATCGCTACAGCATAAGGTACAGGTTCAGGTGATTGGGAAAATTTGACAGGTTCGAGTAGCTTGATGTGCTGGAGTCTGTACATTTAATCCTAAATAAAAAACTACTCGAATTCCATAAAATATAAAAAAGAAATAGAGCATAAACATCCATCTTTATACCTATCAAGTAGACTGAAATCTTTAACGTTAACCCTGCGCCGGCTATGATTTTCAGTGACCCATTTCCTTTAATTTCCTCTTGCAAGTTAGGGTATGATAAGCAGACATATTCTATGTTGGTCTAGTGTTGATAAATATAGTGTTGTGCTCGTAAACTATAATAATAAATTATGTCTATAATCTTAAACGTAAACTACTGATGGCAAAAGATCTTTTGGAGGGGCTCGTGGCTAAATAATAATAGCCGCACTGGTCAATCAAAGACTGAGCTACGCTTATCGCGGTCGGTTTGTGAATGGGTGACGATTTAATTAATACATATCGAGACCCCTCCATGCCTCGAAAAGCACGTTAAGCAGTTGGTCCCGAATGTCATTCGTAAATTTTTAACTATCGTTACGGGTAGTCAGAAGCCCAAACATTTGACTGCCAGTCTTACCAAGGGGTATCGTGTTATCCAGAGGGTCGTGGAGGTCAGTTAGGTAGTCGCTTTATGTTAAATACTGGTATTCAGCTGGTTAGACTGCAGTCCAACCGGATGCAGCTAAGCCGGCCCCAATATAGTTGGAAAAAAGCTACGCAGATTGATTGATGGCAATGCATCTTTTCTCACAGCATTCATGAATGCTCGTCGCGTTAATCACGACCATTGCTTACATAATTCAGACCAATCATTCTCAGTTTCCTTGCGCGTTTTTCCACAGTGAAATTTTTATCTGACTGCGGCGGAGCCCAAAAAGAAGGTTACGTTTTTACTACCTAAGTAAATCTTGCTTTAAGCTATAAAATTATCACCTGCTTTACATTGTACTGAAAGTAATGGAAATACTATCCTAAATAGAAAACACGATACTTTTTGAGGTTCAAGATCCGAGCTAAATTCGATATTCCAGAGTACCTACTTCCTTACCATTATTTGCATGAATGCTGTATTATGGATTCTATTGAATTCGGCTTTAAGCCGCATCAGACTTGCTTGCTCCGTTACGTATCTACCTGTGTATCAAAACTAGAAGGGATTAGATCCATAGGTACAGTGAACTTTAATTGGGTTTTTGTCACAACTGTGTCCAATAGAGCTTAAAGTTCGATAAAGGATAGGATCGCTTTACCAATTTCGGGAATGTGAGGATTAAAGTATGTAGTACTTTAGACGAATGAATTTTCGTGCCAAATTGTTTCGGAATTAAATTGCTGCGTTTTCGGAATGTTCTCAATTTTTATTTATATATGTGTCTATTTACAAGGTTATACCTGCAACGAAAGTTCAATTTATGCACGTAGTAGCTATTTTTAGTCATCTACAACTACATGAATATTATCGATTACGTTTGCCCATTTTAATGCTGCCTCTTAATCTGCAGAAATGCCCGGAGAAATAGAAAGGGGGGTAAGTAGTGCTTCCCGGACAAAAAGACAAGTTTAAAACAATTTAGAAATGAAAACTAAATAAGGCACAGCACATTCTATTTATCTTCACTTTTTGAATTTACAAATTAATATCAGATAGCTATTGTCAATTAAAAAAAAAAAAACTCGACAATAAAACGTCACTTCGCGGGTTTCTGAACGGCAGCCAATTCCAATTTGCATGCTTAATGCCTTCGTCATCGTGCGACAGATTATTTTATTTCTGAACGAACGAGGATAGAATACTTTTTCTCGTTTTTGTCATAGATAATTTTTGAATTTATTTTTCACTGATATTATTCGAAAATGGAAATAGCAGGCAACTGTTTTATTGGTATAGGGTTTGAAACTGATACTGATATGGTGACCATTTAAGTAACTTATCATAAACTGTAAACTAATATCCGCTCGTGATAAGAGACCTTTATCTCAAGTGCATAATATGTTGTGATAGAACGGCATGGTTTTAATTATACGCTTGCAACCCACTGGCAACCAGTCTGACAACCAGTCTTACCAAGGGGTACCGTATTACCCAGTTACTCGGTTGTGGAGGTCAGATAGGCAATCGCTTCTTGTAAAATACTGCATATTATATAATTTCAGTTGGATACGATGAGACTGGAAGCAAACCCCAACATAGTTGGGAAAAAGCTTGGCAGATGACGACGTAGCAGTTCAGGTGCCTTTTCATCCTGGGTTAAAAGCTGAAATGTCTCATGTTTCTTAGGGGAACTTGCAATCGAATATTAATTTTGTTAGAAAGTAAGAGAACTACTTGGAGTTAAACCTTTTATGACAACGTAGTAAATAAAGGGTTTGCCTGTTATTTGCTTGAGCTATAGTAAAATTAAATATCTTCCGACTGGTTTTAAGACGGAGGTTTCTTGAAAACGGTCAAAAAGTTGGTTTTTTAAAGCAGTCTCTTAAACCGTAAATAATTTTGACCAAAAAAATAATATTTTCAAGGCTTATTTTAATACAGTGATATTACGGGTAGTCAGACGCCCGAAAGTCTGACAACCAAGTGGTATCGTATTAACCAGTAACTGGGTTGTGGAGGTCAGATAGGCAATCGCTCCATGTAAAATACTGGTATTCGGCTGCATCCGGTCAGACTGGAAGCCGACCCCAACATAGTTGGGAAAAGGCTAGGCAGATGATGATTTTAATACAGTGATAGAACTCAAATCATAATTAAACATACATTAATGCATCAAAAAATGTTCAAAACACCATTGTCTTTAAAAGCAGATTATCCCTTCATTAACAATTTTAATAATAATTAAAAATATACCGTTAAATTTCTAATGCCAAACTGCATAGAGTGATGGATTATTTATTATTAAATAGTTTTTGTAAATAGATAATAGCTTCATACTTGCAATAAATTACCTCCGTTGTGTCATCGCGCTTCTCTTTCTTTTCTATGCAGTCCGACAGTGACCGCGCTTTAGGTCATGTAGTCGTCTCAATTTAGGGGGTCCATGGCTAAATAATAACAGCCGCACAGGTCGATCAATCAGGTTAAGCTACGCTTGCCGCGGTTGGTCTGTGGATGGGTGACCATCTTTACATACTGAGACCCCTCCGTGCCTCGGAAAGCACGTTAAGCCGTTGGTCCCGGCTGTCATTCGTGGATCTTTGACAGTCGTTACGGGTAGTCAGAAGCCCGAAAGTCTGACAACCAGTCTTACCAAGGGGTATCGTATTACCCAGTAACTGGGTTGTGGAGGTCAGATTGGCAGTCGCTCCATGTAAAATACTGGTATTCAGCTGCATCCGGTTGGACTGGAAGCCGACCCCAACATTGTTGGGAAAAGGCTAGGCAGATGAGTCGTCTCAATTTAACTTTTTTTTTAAGTCTTGTCATCTCATAGAACGACAGGGTAATTGTGTAACACACTAACAGTAGCAATGGCTTTCATTATGACAATTTAACAACATTAATTGCGTTATTTACCTACGTTGTTGAGCAGACAAATTTTTCGAACACATGAAGAAATGGATTAGCAATATCTTTCAAAATGATTCAGATTGTTATTGAAAGTGTGCTAGGCAATTAGGGTGCAGGTGCTGTGGCTATGTAGCTCAACAAAAAATGTTAAATATTTTATGAGCTTGAAAGCAATTATTACTTTCTATAAAAGTTTTGGGTTAAGCATTAAACCTATTTATAGTAGAACAGAGAAGCATACAGCACAGCTAAAGAATTTTAGCGTAGGTACATTTGGTTAATCCAGATGGTCATGATAATAATTCATAACATACATACTTACCCATTTTGTAGGCTAGTATAACATCGTAAACGGAGTAATGAACTAATCATTATGCTATTTTTAGCCTTTCATTGATTTTAACTGACGTAGGACGTGTCCGACTTTTGCTTTTAAGGGAAAAGTACAAAACATAATAGCATAATCAGACTATATAATGTTCCCACAGCTGGGACACTGGCCTCCTCTCTGAGAGAGGGAGTGGCCCGTAATCCACCACGCGGGCCCAGTGCGGGTTGATAAAGGTCACACGTCTTCGAATTTTTGGTTCTAGGACATATCGGTTTCCTCACGATGATTTTTTCACCGTTTTGAGAGTAGTGGTGATGAAATTATTTACACAAAGTAAAGTGGTTTAATATAGTTAGTCTACATAAAGATAAATACTAACAATACTAACGTAATTGTAAGCTAATATTGTTGCTAATATATACTAACAAGATATGGATTTTAATTATCTGAAATAAATTATTCTATTCTATTCTATTCTAAAGCGCCTGTCAGGGTTCGAACCCACGCTGTTGGGGCTGGTCATCACTTAGCTGAGGCGGTCCGGCCGGTACTAGAGCGCTGGCTCGGGAGGAGGCACGGCTCCCTGTCGTTTCGGGTGACGCTGGTGCTCTCGGGGCGTGGTTTCTTCGGGAAGTACCTGTGTCGCATAAACAGGGAGCTGCCGGGAGGACACGGCATGGCATACGCTGGCAGAGGGTGCCGCTAGGGAGGAGCCACGCCGTGCCCTCATTTCAGAAGTAGGCAGTGACCTGTCGCTGCCGGCCGTGGTCGAGTCGATGGTCGGCAGCGAAGAGTCCTGGGACGGGGTAGTTTCCTTCTGCGAAACAGTCGTCTCACAGAAGGAGGCTGCGGAAAGGGAGAGGAAGATCTCGTCCACTTACCCGGCCCGCAGCAGGTGCACCGGGCGTCGGCGGAGGACGGACAATGCCCTCTTCCAGCCCCCTAAATGGGCCCAGGAGCGACGGACTCGGGGACGTCCGTCGTCCCCCACACACATCAAGACCGAGGTGGCGGTGCGTAGTTTTTCACACGCACCCCTCTCAGACGTCGCGGGGGGAGTCAAACACCTCACTCCCCCCACTGACCTGAGGAGGCCCGTAGTAGCGGGCCGGCACCAGGCGGGGGTTGCGGAAGGATCGTACGTTCCCGCGACCCCCGGCGTAGTAGTCAGTAAGAGTTGACAGACCCCTCTGCCCGTCCCAGGGCGGAGGACATCCATGAGGATTTTCCACCCAGGAAATGAAAAAAAAATATGTACCTACACATAGCTGCCTCGGCTTATTTTTAATTATTTTATTTTTGGATTATTGTTTTGTTACTAGTTGCTGTACTCTGGACACTTAACACGCACGTCTTTTTTTACATCGTTCTCACATATTATAATTATAAATTCAACAGTAATGATGTAACTAATATTTTTGTAAAAAATATAATTAAAAATAGTGTCCATGGAGTTTCTTACTCGTTCTTCTCCATAGTTACGTTACGCTTGGAATGGGCAACTACCTTCATATTTTCTGACTGACCGACTTCTTGACAATTTAAAAGTGCCTGTAAATGGTTTAATTTAACTATATGCTTTGAATTTGAGTTTGAACTGTGGTGAGCCACAGCTCTTACCTTCCAAATGTAGAAATTTATTTAATTGATCCGCTGTATATCAACCTTTCATACAACAAAATAGGGTTTATTTCCCTCTGGCACAGATTCCAATTCTCTTGCTGAAATTCGGTCGAATTTGTTGTGACCATAAACGGGTAACGCGTTTACGTTTTAAAACGTTTTCGTGCCCTTCAGGTCTTGTACTAAAAGGTTCACAATGAGAACATATACCTTTTCGTTTGAATTAAGAAGTTTTTATTTCTGAGAATATTATTATTTTTGTTGTTTGCGTAATGTTTAGCTTAAGGCTATTAGATAAAGTTAAGTAGGTTTAATATTATATTCAACAATGAATAGCAAATTGCTTACGAATAATATAATTACTGTCAGCCCTAAAATAATTGCAATATGAGTTTTTTTACTTGTCTGAATAAATTTTATTTTCGTGTAGGTGTATATACACCTATTCTATTCTAATTCTACTGCTTACCAACCAGTCTTACCAAGGGGTATCGTATTACCCAGTAACTGGATTGTGGAGGTCAGATAGGCAGTCGCTACATGTAAAATACTGGTATTCAGCTGCATCCGGTTAGACTGGAAGCCGACCCCAATATAGTTGGGAAAATGGCTAGGCAGATGATGATACACCTCGTATATCTACTGCTGACTGTAGACATAAGGGGCGCTTCTGATGAAAAAAATAAAGAAATATCCAGATTCTAAACCCTAAAACTGCAATACCTACGCGGTTCAAATATAGAACAGCAATTTTTTTTTTAAATAACCGACAAACAATTTCGGCTCAGGGGGTTCAGAAGTATAATAATACTGAATCCATGGTAACAGGTTACGCATCAAAGTCCCTGCCAGCCTGTATAATTAGCCATTACTAGATGCGCCTTTTTTGTCTAGTATGGTGTATTTTTCTTTATTTATTTTCCTGGTTCGAGGTGGCGTGGGAAAAGAGTTCCTGGAAGGATTTTGGGGAGGCCTCTGTCCAGCAGTGGGATATCATAGGCTAACATAACAAAAATAAATCCTATGTAGCGTTATTATAATAGTGTGTGCAGTCGAAAGTGTAATTGTTTTAGTTTACGTTCCCTAGACTCAACCTTTCAAGAATAAAAAAAAATCAGGCTTCGGTTCTATACCCAGCAGTAATACAGTCAAAATCATCCTATAAACCTCCCAGTCGAACATAACGACTGTTAGATAAGCAGGCTTTTATGTATTCCTTTTATTTCCGATCTACGTTAAAGTACCATTTTCGTCTTGCGTTTTAGGCATTAAAACCTTTTCTGAGCCAGATCTTCAAATGTTATAATGTTAATGTATACGCAGACGAGCGTCTATAATCTGTCCAATGATTGAGCGAACTATAATCAGTGAGACAAAGATGAAAACTAATTGGTATTCAGACGTTGAATAATGAACCAATTACTTATGACGACTAAAACGAGACGGGAATTAGCTTTCTCCTTTCTATTACTAACAATAAAAAAATAACTTAAATAAAAACGATAGGGCATTTTTAGTGCACGATGTAAACATCCTACAGAATTGTCTTTGCAGATCGAGTCGATTGTCACCCATTTGCATGACGATTGCGACTGCAACTTTGCATGTAGATTGAATCCGACAGGAATCAGACGCAAAGCGGCGACCGATTACCGATCTTGTACGTCAAGCCAATAGCCTCGTACATTTGATTCACTCGCGCGGTAAATCGCTTATTGCCTCTTTTCTTCGCGCTAGTAATATGTGTCGCGGTGAATCGTGGCCAGGGCTTGAAATACCCGTATTTTTGGGAACCGGTACCATTGGACTTGGTGTGATACCAGTACCAGAGTATAGTATCTGTACTATTGGTATTTCTAATCAGTATCGGTACTGTACTTTTACCAAACAAATATTTCCGTAAGTCAGAGTGAGAATACAGATATTGTAAATAAAAAGGCATTAGCTAAATAACTTCAAGGTTGCCAACCGTACGAGGTTCCTCGTACAAATATGAGATTTGTGGTACGAGCCGGGTAGGATCTGAATTTGGTACCGTTTCTTGTCAGGTGTAGTACCGGTACCCGTCTGGAACCGGTATTCAGGTACCGAAATGGCAAGAACCGCTAAGTACTGATACAGAACCTGTACTCTTGGTACCGATTCCAAGCCCTGCTCGTGGCATGACCTAAACAATTTCTTTCATTTGTTTTCTCCGCAGACGCTGTCGCAAGACGCGTGTCGCTTGAGCGTGTAGCTCATAGCCAAGAGGTAACTCCCTACACAAACCGACGCTGGGGCGCTGTCTCGCATAGGGTCTTAGCATTATGCTGAGCGATGGCCGTTTTGCGTCGATGTGTCGCATATTTTCCCCCGTCTTGTTATTTTTTTGTGTTTACCTTCTGTGCATCATGTTTACCGTTTTCATTCTACACTCCTACAGACTAGTAATCGGCGTCATTTGACGGTCTTAGGTGTCAAATAAAATGGATTTGGATTACCATTGAAGAGACGTGATGAGGTTACAGAGGATATAAAGAGGCTTAAAATGGAGAGGATAGTACTTCAAACGGCTATGGATACGGTTACTGTTCTATGTTGGCGATAAACAGCCGTTTGATTCCTATAAAGGCTTTATTTTGTGGCGAAGAGTGACGTCATGACTTTAATAAAACGGTTGAAGACTACTTTCACGAGAAAAACAGTTGAATTGATTTTTTTAGCATAATGGAAATTAAAAGGTAATCAGGCAGTATTTTACTCACTTAAAAATATTTTATAGATAATGGAAATAATAAAGTACTTTAGTACATTATAACCTCGGCATTAATAATTGTTAAAACATTTTCTCAAAAAAAAAAACCGGCAAAGTGCAAGTCGAACTCGCACACGAAGGGTTCCGTACCACCGTACAATATTTAACACTACATAAATATAAATACCATTTATTGATATCGAGCAAAAATAGGCAAAAAATGGCGTTTGTTGTATGGGAGCCCCCCTTAAATATTTATTTTATTTTGTTTTTAGTATTTGTTGTTATAGCGGCAACAGAAATACATAAATGGTGAAAATTTCAACTGTCTAGCTATCGCGGTTCTTGAGATACAGCCTGGTGACAGACAGACAGCGAAGTCTTAATAACAGGGTCCCGTTTTTACCCTTTGGGTACGGAAATCTAAAAAAGTGTACCTACAAAAAAACTTAATTACTATAAGATTAGTATTAAGTTCTTCACACGTAGCTAATCGAGCAACTTAAAACGATAAAGGTGCCACAGCGTACGGGAGTATACAGTATAACAATATACGTAGGTAGGTAGGTACAGACGCCAGCACATCAAGCTTCCACAATCTGTCAAATTTCTTTAATATATTTTCAACTTTATCGCTAAAGCATAAGGTTCAAAGTCGTTTGGGAAAATTTGACAGTTTCGGGTAGCTCGATGTGCTGGCGTCTGTACTTACAACGCGACCCTAAACTTTCAAGGCCCACGGCAGTAATGCTTACCTAACACGGATACAGTGTATCAACGGTTAATCTAATCATAATAATTACAATTGTTAAGTCGGGTACGAGGCAAAGTTAGTTGCTAAAGCGATAGTTTAAGATAATATCGCGTTAAAGCGATATTAGTGTGGTTTTAATTCACTAAGTAATAAGCCAGGAATACACATGCTACTAGAAAAGCACGCTTGTTTGCTACTAGTATGCTCATTTACAGCATGCTCTCTGAGTGTGTATATTTGCTCATGAAAGCACAGACCTCAGAAGCATACTTATCACGAGCATACTTCTTTCTAGCACGTCTGAGATACAAATGCTCATTATTTAGCATTCAAAATGGACGTTTCTTTGCGGAATGAATTTAATGCTTTGATGATGAATGAATTACTTTTTTTTGTATTATGGTGAGCGTGTATTCCATAAACATTCATAATTCGCCCCATCGAGCCATCGTGACTATGCAAACAAATCAAGTAGCATGCTCGCATAGGAGACGTTCAGACTTGGTTTGGAGCCACCCCCCTCTCACCCGCGCCTTACACCGTGTGCTAATTAGCACGAAAAAATAGACCAGCTTGCGATTAAGTAACGTGCTACAACAAGCATGCTCTTTTTGTACACACGTGCTTTGTATGCTACTAAGTAGCATCTGCTCGGAACTAGCATGCTTATGTGCTACTACGTAGCATGTGTATCCCAGGCTTAACGTAATTGGATGGCCTTGTTTAAGTATCTCATTTGCCTAAGGGTGGTTGGATAACATTAGTTAAAGTTATTATTATAATAATATCCTGACTGCCTCGTTGGTCTAGTGGTCGCCAGCGTTACTGCTGACCATGATGTCCTGGGTTTGATTCCCAGGTTGGGCATAGTGTTATTGTGTTTTTCTAATTGAGACTTTGCAGTAGCAGTCTGAATTTGTGCCCAGTTGGTGGCAATAGGCTCGCCCCCTATTACATGGGACTTAAACATAACTGGCAAAATGAGGTTGTTTTAATTATTTTACATGAAGCGACCGCCTATCTGACCTCCCCAACCCAGTTACCTACTGGGTAACACGATACCCCTTGGTAAGACTGGCTGTCTGAATTTTGGGCTACAAATCGGATACATTATCCCATATAAAAATATTATAATTATAACCCAGCATAATTAAACAATTACTGTCACATAAACCAAAACATTTAAATTACAATCATTGTTATTAATCTGAATCAGAATGAATATCATTAATAAAGGAGGTGAATGGTTACATTAATTTCAAATATGGCCGCACTGGTTTATTGTAATGCAAACATTGGCGACTATTTTAGGCTGTGCCCCGTAATCAACATTTGGACGATGTAATTGGTTGTTCTTCCATTCATGGTGACAAAGATTATCCTGTAATCAGATGCGACATATATAATCATATGTTTGACTCATTGCTAAAGTAGGTACTTACCTAAGTTCATTCAACTACTATTGGCTAAACAATTAGTTCATGCCAACTATTAATATACTATAAGGCCGCCTTTTTAGAAGAGTGTGAGGTAGCTAAGCGCTGAGCGAGTAATATGATATTTTATTTTATGTTATCGTTTTACGACAGTATAAGGACCAATGTAAGATTATGTCTGGATTTTAAAAGAGACTGTAACGTCTGAGTTTGTTTCGGCCTTTCTTCTCAGAGAAGTCAGATAGGAAACGCCAACCTCATCTAGTTTAAAAAGAATATGATTGACGTGTAAATGTGTTTGTACAATAATATATAATACTACTTACAGAAATAAAATGTTTTAATTTATATAGGCCAATTTTTCAACAATAAACATTATTTTTAACTTTCTGTCTCAATCTGTCAAAAAAAACTACTTATTTACCTACACGACATTGATTGTCGCTGCGATCAGAAGAGCAATTCTCGTATTTTTAAAAACGTTCGCAATCTAATCTGTCAAAAATACCACTCATTTCCCTATATTTTTGACAAGTTTCTGACGTTGATTGTCGCTGAGATGAGATTGCCACTTGAATTTGAACGTTTTTTAAGTACGAAAATTGGCCTTCAGATTGCGACTTCAATTAGAACGTTTTTTATGTACAAATATTGGCGTTTGGTGTAGCGGTGCGGGTAAGATGTGCTATGAGAATGCGCGACGCAGCATTTATCGCTTACACAGAGCATCTCGCAAGCTATTAACTTCTATGCTTCGGGTGCGAGTGTAATTTCCGCACGGAACTAATATTTGTAAGGTCTACAGATAGTTTCGTGGGATGAATATTAGTCTTTGTGAGATATGTGTTAGTAACCGCACCAAAGATAAATAGCTGGTGTGGTTAATACCACAATATAGTATCATTATTTAACGGAATCCGAATCTTATCCGCATAAGGCGTGAATACAGACTGCTTATAATTTATTTTACATCCTTTCATCAACTAATTTACAACTAAAGTAAGTAAACTACCGTTTTTCGCTGAAAAAATAATTATGTTTATGTGTATAAGCTAAAATGGGGCCCTCTAATTTAAACACCGGGCATTTCTGTAAAAGAAAAAATAGGAGTAAACTACCGCTTAGGAGCGTTTGCGACGACGTACGTCATTTCATACAAACTTTCAAGCCCTTGTTTTTCGAAATGAATGAACTAATTTTAATGAAACTTCTTACGCATAACCGGATACAAAGGTCTAAAAAGTTAGTAAAGAACATTTTTGAAAGGTCTTATTTAAATAAAGATAACTGGAAATCTCTGTTTCTTTTTAAAATTATTATCGGTCTAATTTGGCTGTAACACTATTTTTCGAAACTTCGCACGCATAAGCAGGAGCTTATATTTCATTAAAATCGGTACATTCATTTCGAAAACAAGGGCTTGAAAGTTTGTACGAAATGCCATACGTCGTAAACGCTCTTAAAATAGGCCAAATCCCCAAAAAATATGGTAATCGGTAGTTCACTATTCAACACATAGAATTCATAAACAAACGAGCCATAGGCACATAAATAAATTACTCGCAACATATAAGTTCACGTCACTAAATAATTAAAAGGGTGTGAAAAGACAGCCCGGTTTATATTATCGTGGCTAGGCTTTGTGAATTAATGCGTGATTTCGTTTAGCTAATTACTTTCACGTTTATGTCACGGAGTAGTGGGAAGAATGTATATCTAATTAAAACTTCTAATTAAATATTAATCTTCAGTTAAGTATGAATCAACAGTATGTACCTACTACCTACGTACATAGCCCAACAGATAGGTCCCGCATACACGGCGACGATCAGTAAAAGTAGAAAACAATATTTACGGCTCTGAAATAAGTCGTGTGGGTCCAGTTGACTAAAAACTCGTAAGGGAGTCTAAAATCAAGCTACCCGAAACTGTCAAATTTTCTCAATCAACTTTGAACCTTATGCTTTAGCGATAAAGTTGAAAATCTATTAAAGAAATTTGACAGATTGTAGTAACTTGATGTGGTAGAGTCTGTACATAGCCCAATACATAGGTCCCGTACACACGGCGACGATCAGTAGATAAAAGTAGAAAACAATATTTACGGCTCTGAAATAAGGTAAGGAACATCGATCACTAATTTAGTGATCGATGGTAAGGAAACATAAATTCTACACATCAATTTTTCAAGGAATTCTTATTTTGAAATTTTGTAAGGAAATAGCCAGTGGCTTTTGCAGATTTTTTTTTAAATAAAAATGAACACGTACCCACCCGTTTCACGGTTGTACTTTTGATGCAAACTCTCTCGTAATATTGCAGTATAAAGAGGTTTTTCTACTTGCTGCCAAAGAGATAAAACTAAAATTTTATGTGCCCGCAATTTCACTGGCAGGTACTCAATAAAATAACCAGCAAACTATACGAGTAACACTGCAATGCTGCTTAGCGGAAGAAACAAGGATTGCGGTAATGCAAAATACAAAAATTGCACACATGTGTAAATGCTTTATTTTAAAGCTAACTTAAAGCACTGGCCACACTTAGGAGAAAACCATGTGGGATGCGGGATGCGGGATGCGACTATTCGCTCCAGTTTGAACACCTTCACACAAATTAGTTGACACAATCGACACGAGTGAATTTCGTCACGCATCCCGCTCGGGTTTCATATTTTCAGTTTGACCAGAGCTTAAATCGAATGTAATTGGTAACTTGGTTATTCATAATTTTTAAGAGCGTTTACGACGTACGGTATTTCATGCAAACTTTCAAGCCCTTGTTTTTCGAAACAACCGATTATAATGAAGCTTCATACGCATAAGCTCCTGCTTATGCCTATGAAGCTTCATTAAAATCGGTTCATTCATTTCGAAAAACAAGGGCTTGAAAGTTTATATGAAATGCCATACGCCATAAACGGTCTTAAGAACTTAATTTTTGAACCGATATTACTGTAACGTACCCTATGCGTAAAGTTTCTTTATGTGGTCACTGTTGTCCGTGGCTTCGTCCGCGTAGTGGTCGGAAATTATCTTATGGGAACGTATTACCAGGATAAAAAGTATTCTATGTCCTAACCCAGATCATAGGCTACCAGTGTGCCGAATTTTATCGAAATTTGTTCACCTGTTAAGGCGAGAATAGATAACAGAAAAACAGACCTACTTGTCGCATTTATAACAATAATTTGATGGATATTATATATGCATATATCTAAATAAAAGAAAGCCCATAAATTGTCATAATGTCATATATATAATTCATCATAAAAAGAAAATAGATATAAGTAATTGACCTGTTCTACCATAGCGACGTGGCGTTGATTTCATTAAGCTAATTGCTGGTACGTTTATATTCAGGAACCTTCAATCTATTAATACCTGCCAGGTAATGTTTGCTCCTAAATGGGCCTCGAAAGAGACTTGAAAGGCACTCAATGCAAAATGAGATGCCTTTCATTGAGCTGGGTTTTTGGTCCCTTGATGAGCATTGAATCAATTAAGCAGATTTTAGTGTTTATACGTAGGTATTAACTTAATTTATAGTGGGGATATTTATATTATAGTAGTTTATAAGGTAAGTGTACATCATTTTAAAAATAATAAATATTTATCCAAAAATAAAAATTAGTCAAACCATACTAATAATAAAGCTGAAGAGTTTGTTTGTTTGAACGCGTTAATCTCTGGAACTATTAGTCGGATTTGAATTTTTTTTTCATTTGGTAGCCCAATTCTTAACAAGTTGACTGCCAGACAACAGACACAATAGAACATCTATTTTTCGCGGTCATCGGTGACCGCGGTGGCAGTCAATGCCTTAAGGAGGGCTATTTAACATCACGCTAAGACTCTTGAGGAGCCGAGCAAAAAGAAAAAAGAACGCTTAGTGAAAACCAAGTAATGGTTTACATACGAATGTCGTAGTCATACCATAGATACTGGTAAAAGAAATTGTGCACTGGAAAATCCGTGTTCTGCGTTGAAAATCCAACAATGTGTTTTTTGACGCGCTGGGATGCTCTCTGGTGGATTTTCAATGCTCGGCTCAACACCGCAAGTTGAAAATCCAGTTCACGATGAAATCTCGCCGCGATAGTTCGTCCGTGCGAAAGTGAGCTAATACATAATACACGGTTTAAGGGCTCCCTAATCACTAAGATAAAAGCAGCCTTCTTGTCTGGCTTATCTTTCACTCACAGGAAGATCTATTCTACAAAGAAAATAATATGTATGTAATTTGAACTGATATCTTCAATATTATTTTATTAAATCCATTTTCATATTTGGCCGAACATTAACCTTGGCAACCGGAAAGTGAAATAGGTAGGCTACTTTTTATCCCTTTATAATAAAAAATATAAGTACGTGACAGTACCCTCTCCTTAATGAGGGCGACACTTGCTGATGAGCACACAATTAGTTCATTTACACGTATCTACTGCTAGCAACGTGCCATAAAATTAAATGGCAACCCCTGTAAAAAAGTATATTATAAATAAGTAAAATAAATATTGCATTCCTCGATACATCAGTTAAAGGAGTGCTCTTAATAACCCTCACTTTGCCAGTACGGATATTCAAGTCAATATTGAAAGAGCATTTTAAACTTTAATTCGTATTCTGCGGAAACAAAATATTTGCATATCCTGTATATTATGTAGTTTCGCAATGAATTTTAATTGATTGTGATACCAGATACTGACACAGACACATTAACACTACAATACAAAATGTCCAACTTTTTCTCTTATTTTATTAATCATAGAAATCACGAGGCGACCTTGACGTGTACCGCATGGGTTGGATCGAGGTGGCTCTAGGAAAGGATGCCTGGAAGGATTTGCTAAGCAGTGGGACAGTGTAGGCTAAGTATATAAAAAGGGAGGGGAAATAATCAAAGGGCATCAAAAAATTCGTCCGCATCGCTGTCAATAGGAAACGTGCCCAAAAGGCTGGCAGCATTGCCACGTTGTATGGCAATACTGATTCTTTGGCCAAAAAATAGGCCAGCCCTCTGGTCACGTGAAGAGTCGACCAACCGCTTGGCGATGTCTCGAAATACTAAGTGGGCACTCGGGCCCCATGGCCCTAGTGTTTCAACCCCAAACGGCTCAAATATATAAGTTCCAAAGAGATTGGAGTATTTGCGCCGTTTGAGGTTTTCCGCACCTGCAGCAGCCGCCCCGGCACAGCTAACCGTGCTTGGAAGATGGGATGGCGCAAGGGTGTCGACACACGTTGCATCCCACACCAAAGGCCTACCTACCTTCCAAGGCATTATGGTCATTCCGTCTGGTCTCTTACCATCGTCGCGTGCCAAGCCATTGGGTTCTAAAACAGCTGGCACCCCGGCGGTGACAAGAGCACGACGGATGATGTCATTGATGCTGGCATGCCGTGCTATCCGGCCTGCGCTTTTACTGCAGGATAAGCCATGGTGTCCGAGGCAGTCGACACCTTCACCGCATTGGCAGCGATGCGGAGCCACGCAAGGCTAAGTTAAAAAAAAAAAATCACGACCTCGCTGGGTAGCTTGTTTCCTCCATTTTTGTTTAAGTGACAATGACAGCGATCAGAGGGGCAATTCTCGTAACTTTATGAACGTTCACAGTCTAAGCTCAGTCTCAATCTGTCAAAACTACGTCTAATTTCCCTATATTTTGACAAGTTTTTGACATTTGTTTGTCGCCAAGATGAGACTGCGACTAGATTTTGAACGTTTTAAATTACGAGAATTGGCCTTCTGCTTTTTGACTTTTAATAAAAAGCTGACTTTTCAATGGTAATTAGATAGGCTTCGGACTGAGGGAGGCCGAAGCAAAGAAAGCCTCAGTGGAGATTCACATATGATTCCGCCCTGGAGTTTACATAAACGTAGTGCTGTCAATCAATGGGACACTTAATATCGTGTCCAGCGCGTCCTGTTGCTTGCACGCTACAGGACTTGAAAGACGCTACTGAAGGTGCCAAACTCGATGCCAAATTCTGGGCTGATTGTATATAGATTGACATCGAAACGCTAAGAAGAAGAAGTGTTCAAAATTATCATAATGTGGTGGTAATGATTAGATACAGTACTGAGTTCAAGAAACTCCGTCACCTTTAACCTAGACTAGACTCAAGAGCAAGTCCATTAATAATAAAAAAAAAAATTTTTTTCAAGAAAGTCGCAAGTTACTCGTATAGTGAGCAATCTTAGTCAACTTAAATAGATTTAAAAAATGCAAGTTAACTGCTTATTGTTGTCATCAAGAGTACTGCGCAGAATGAAGAGTTACGAACTTCGCACATTAAAACTTGTGCACTTTGTATAAGTGAATTTGTTTGGGCTATTATGATTTAATTAAACTAAATAAGTAGGTGATGTCGTAGTTGCTCGTCAGTCGAGCCCTTTCTGGGCTTTGTTCGCTTTTCCACTAATTAATGCAGCTGATGATGTTCTTTAGAAAGGTCAGGTGCCTAGTACTCGCAACGCGCGTGCGTGTATGGCCAGCAGGGCAATTGCGTAACACACTATCAGTAGCAATGGGTTTCATTTTGACAGTTCAACAACATTCATTGCGTTATTTACGTTGTTGAGCAGACGCATTTTTCGAACATTTGGAGCAATGGATTAGCAATAAGCTTCAAAATGATTCAAATTGAGAGTAATAGTGTGTTACGCAATTAGGGTGCTGATGTATGAACGTAAGGAAACCAAAAGTAGTATGAAACGATCGTTGCACGTGACGTTCTATAGTTTCCGCCTACCCTTATGGGAAGAAAGCGTGACTTTATACGTACATAATTATGTTAACTAAATAAGTAAGTGATTACGTAGTACGAGCTGGCGAAATGTGGGTTGTGGGTGTACTATATGCAGGTAGGGACACCTCTGCCCAACCCATCGGGAAATACAAGCGAGATGTTTTGTGTTATGATTTCGTAGTTGCTTATCAGTGGAGACTTTTCTTGGCAGTATCCCCGAAGCATGGAAGAAAAAGACTTGTTGTGTCGACCCCAAACAAATTGGGATGGTAAGGGAATGATTATCTGTCTATAGTATAACAACTGCTAACTACTAACTAGTAGATCAAAACTGTATCGACTAATGAGTAGGATAATTATCATATCCTACCCTACGCGAGCAAGACTATTATCATATTCCTACCCTACGCGAGCAAGACTATTATCATATTCTTACCCTACGCGAGCAAGACAATTATCATATCCTACCCTGCGCGAGAAAGACAATTATCATATTCCTACCCTAGCGAGCAAGACTATTATCATATCCTACCCTACGCGAGCAAGACAATTACTGACTGCGTTCATGAATTCATTTGCCAAGTGTGGTGTACCAACATTCCGTTTTGGTCCACGTCCAACATTTTACATCTCATTTCTCAATATATATCCACTTTTACTACACTCGGAAAACATAAACAACTGTTTCGCTGGTTTCAATCAAATCATACATTTATTATTTTTACCCATTTATTTACTACAAACATTTACGATGTGCGAGTTTATCGTGTAAGGTCAGTGATCACTGGTCCAGCAAAGGTTATGCAAATAACGCGACACAAAACAATTGATTTTCTGCGAATTAAACATCAGTTGTATTGTTTTTCTCTAATCCATTTACGATTTTGTGATAATTATACGAGTAGTGTCAATTAATCGCTCTGTCCCAGTGCGGGCCGATAGCGGCCCATTACAATTAATAGAAAATCAATTGTGTCTCATTAGCGGTGATTAAGCGATTAAAATAGTAAGTGACAAATTATGCAGATACGATTGTAGTCTAGACTTGTAGATTAAATAGGTTATCTGTGTACTAATATGTCCCGTGCGTCCGCCATCTTTGTTAAGCTGTCAATCTTCATTGTTAACGAATAGAAGCGTAAGTATTGATCTCGTAAATTATTTTTATTAGTTTGAAACGGATGGGGGACATTTTTCTTTGGAATTGTTTCTGTTCTTGTTTGTTAGTGGTTTCGCCTAAAGTCAAAGATCACCAAGTAAAAACAAACAAACAAAAGGAACAGGGACCCATTTTCGCGTTTGTAAAAGTTTCAATTCAATTTATTTATTTAGTAACAAGTTACATTGTGTTTGAAATATAATACAGCATAGAACATTAACAACAGTATTATATATAATATGTACAAATATATAAGAATGATTCAATTAAAATTAGAAAATATATTATTTAGTTAAAAATAAATGTAAAATATCATGCAAAACCTTATGTCAATAAATGCAAAGCAATTTAGACGAAAAACATGATTTAATATTTTTCCCGCAGTACTTAGGTCGATAGGTAGGTACAGCTAGATATGACTTAGAAAATTTTAACACTTTTCAACGAGTTACCAAACAGGATCCAAGTAAAGAGATGATAAGCTATTCTGTACTACTGAACATTCCAGCTCGGTAGACAAAAATTTGAGAAAGAAGCCGACAGAAGGATCCAGTTGGTTTGGGCAGCATTTAGAAAACTCCGTCAAGTCTTCTCGTCGCCTATCCAGCAGTGTTTGAAGACTAAGGTCTTCAATCAGTGCGTCCTGCCCGTCATACCATATGGTGCCGAAACATGGACACTGACGGTCGGGCTGGTCCACAAATTCAAGGTCGCTCAGCGCGCTATGGAGCGAGCTATGCCCGGAGTCTCTTTGAAGGATAAAATCAGGAATGAAATTGTCCAGAAAAGAACCGGAGTTACCGACATAGCTTGCAGAGTAAGCAAACTGAAGTGGCAGTGGGCTGGCCATGTTTGTCGAAGGACCGATGGCCGGTGGAGCAGACGAGTCTTTGAGTGGAGACCGCGTATCGGCAATCGTAGTGTGGGACGCCCTCTAGCTAGATGGATGGATGACCTAAAGAAAGTGGCTGGGACGGACTGGATGCGGAAGGCGGAGGACAGGGTGTTGTGCCGCAGCCTGGGAGAGGCCTATGTCCAGCAGTGGACTGCAATAGGCTAACTGGAACATTCTAGTCAAAAAAATAGATTAAAAAACAAACCTAGCCACAACACAAACACTTAAAAAAACAGTTGATACCCGATACACTATCACAAAAAAACTTTTGCCACTTATCCCAACATTCTATTTGTTAACAAAAGATTTTATACTTCGTAACCCAACGCGTATCAGGATCGTTACCAACTACTAGTAGTCGTAACATAAAGGAAGATTTTGCACTTATAACTTCAAAAGAGACTCTACTCTACAACTTACATGCGAAGTCGGTCCTTAACTAGCACTTGAAGTAACTATGTATCTAATATCGTAGCTTCAACAAGGGCGTCAAATTTTCTCTTCATGTGAACGTATGAAGAGGCACTTGATACAGAAATGACGTA
Source organism: Hydraecia micacea (assembly GCA_914767645.1). NCBI lineage: Eukaryota > Metazoa > Arthropoda > Insecta > Lepidoptera > Noctuidae > Hydraecia > Hydraecia micacea. Next base: position 8,961,470 of record OU611798.1, read on the forward strand.
TTTATTGAATACTTGTATTAATTATTTAGCGACCTTAATGGTTGGCCTTCAGAAAGGCCAGGTGCGTTGTACTCGCAGCTGGTGCGCGTGTTTAAGTGTTTAGATTTATGAACGTATGTGATATGGTTTTTTTAGCCAAAGAAAATGTTTGGACACAACAAAATCGATTTTAGGTATACCTTAAATTGATTTTGTTGTGTGTCTGAAAACTGTTGTGGTCGCGAAGATTGTGCAATACAAAATCTTCGCGACACTTTAGAAACTTAAAAAAAAAAACTGGATTTGCCTGATTCCTATATAAAACAGGGTGGCAGGGACATCGAAGCGCAAACTGAAACCATGAATTCAGCACATGATTCTAGAAAGTAGGATATAGGTAACAAATAAAACTGCTATTTCATAGAAATGAGCAATACCTACGCGGTCAAAATATACGGAATAACATTTTTTTTTTTTAATAACTGACGTAAAATTTCAACGCAGAGGGGCTTAGAATCATGTACTGCATCTATTGTAACAGGTGGCGCGTCGATCTCCCTGCCATTCTGTATATGTCGATAAAGATTAAATATTCTCAGATTAAATATTTTCATTAAATATTCTGTCATACATTACCTGTTGTTTTTTCAGGATAAACTCCGATTTTGCCAATTCAACCAAAAATATTCGTTGTCAATAGAAATTGTGGGCTCAATACCTAAACAAATAAAATGCGACATTAACACACACATCATTTAAAACGACCGATAGTACCGATCGTAAATTTTCTAAATTTTCACAAAAAAAACGTTCTTTATTATTTTCCGATGCGATACAGCGGTAAAGCGCTGCGTGCCATAGTTATCAACGACTTTTAAGGCCCGTTGGACGCCATTAACAGGACACCTGGATCCGTATAGGGAAGTGTCAAACATTCCAACGCAAAAAAAGAGATAGTGCTATACAGGACCATAGCGCCATCTCTTTTTAAAGCATTTTGACATTTTCGGGCTCTAAAAGCTGACCAGTTTTAGTGGTTACTTAAGTGATCATGTGGGTAGCTTGTAGTGGTCGCTTGAAATTCTGAAAAGTTCAATGTGTAGGCTAGCACTATGAGGTTCTATTTAAAGATAGGAGCTGCTGATCCGTTTATCGGAAAATTCATGGTCACATTAGCCTACACAATGATGTCCAATATAGTACTGAGGTGACTGGCTTCCCCCTGTAAAAGTAAAATGCAGAAATAAAATTGGAAAAAGAGCTACTTTAAATTTTGTGGGTTTTACCTTTTGGGGTAGCCCAAAGGATTCTTGATCCGCGTGTAGAGTATTAAGTTTCAGGTTGATAACTATGGACCCTTCCTAAAGTAATCTAAGATAGGTGAAGGAAAACATTGAAAGAGACCTTGATTTGTAGTCCAAAATCGCCAACCTTCGCGGAACACGTTACTTGCCCCAATGTGAGGAGAGGCCTTTTCCCTGTAGTTGAAAATCAAAATCATTCATTTATTTATAGTCCAGAAAGCTTACCGTCTAATATCTGCGTAGATAAATTGTAGACAATTGTTTTTGCAAGCTCCCACAAATCGAAAAATAATGTAGGTACCTAAAATTAAAAACAAAATAAGAATGTAAAATAAAATCGTCTTAAGAGGACTACATGACCTAAAGCGCGGTCTTTGTCGGTCTGCATAGAAAAGAAAGAGAAGCGCGATGACACAACACTGGTAATTTATTGCAAAATATGAAGCAATTATCGATTTACGAAAAATCTAGTCTTTGGACAAAAAAACTAAAACACTATAGTTTTAGTATGTTGCTTGTAGAATAATCTGACAAAAAATCATAATGATTGTATGTATATTAGTATGAATTTTGTTGTAAATAAAAAGTTTTTAGAGGTATCTTCATGATTTTTTTCTATCGTACCAAATAAGTTGTATTATGTTTTCAACACACTATCATCCTAGCATTTATCCTGAAGAATATCATATATTTTTTTGGTTTTTTTTACTGTAGGCGATCATTTACTTTTATTGTTTCTAAAACTTGCGTTTTTTGCGTTCAGGTCTTCTAAGCCCCTTAAAACTGTCACATAAAAGGCGTGCACTCGGTACAGACGCCAGCATATCAAGCTACCCGAAACTGTCAAAATTTCCCAATCAACTTTGAACCTTATGCTTTAGCGATAAAGTTGAAAATCTATTAAAGAAATTTGACAGATTGTAGTAGCTTGATGTGCTGGCGTCTGTACAACATTTGTTAAGGAAGGGTATAGACAACCCAAGCGTCTCTAGAAGAGAACCACAGTGTTTTCTCTAAAGTGTAATACGGGCACCGAGCCGTCTAGGGATTGCATCAGTAAAATCGAAGACAATTGTATAACACTTACCTCCGGATCTGACATCGCTAATAAATTCAATAATCACTTCATTGACATTGCCATTAATCATTCCTCTAATTTAAATAATGATAATATTGACATGCGCAACATAGAAATTCATGATAATAGTATATTTTTGGAACCTACAAATGCTTCCGAAATTGAGAGTATCATAAAGTCATTAAGAAATACTAAATCAGCAGGCTATGATAATATCACAACTGAACTTCTTAAAAGTATATCAAAATATATATCATCGCCTTTAGCATACATTATTAACCTATCCTTGGAACAGGGCTGTTTTCCTGACAGATTGAAACTATCCTTAATTAAGCCATTACATAAAAAGGGCTCCAAGTCTAACGTTGACAACTATAGACCTATAGCACTAACTCCCATACTTTCAAAAATTTTTGAAAGAGTAATGTACAGGCGGTTATTAAGGTTCCTAGATAAATATAATATTCTAGCTAGTCAACAATATGGATTTAGACAAAATAAATCCACTACCTTAGCAATCTATACGTTAATTAAAGAAATCATGAACAATATTAATAAAAAAAACCCTTCCTGTGCATTGTTTTTAGATTTAAGCAAGGCGTTTGACCTCGTTGATCATGTTAGGCTATTGGATAAAATGGAAAGATACGGAATAAGGGGTCCAGCTATAAAATGGTTTCAGTCGTATTTACGTGACAGGAAGCAGATAACAAGAATAGCAAAATTGAACCATATGGCAAATAGTATGGATAATTTCGAATCCGAACCAAGAATTAACCATTGCGGTGTCCCTCAGGGAAGCATTCTAGGGCCGTTATTGTTCCTTCTCTATATAAACGACTTACCAAAATCAATAAAACATCAGTGTGTTCTGTTTGCTGATGACACCACAATTATTATTAAATGTAAAGATCAACAAGACTATGACAATGAAATTAATAAAACATTGAATGATATAGTAAAATGGTTAGATATTAACAAACTAAAGTTAAATATTGCTAAAACGAACGTACTCCACTTTAAAACATGGAAAAGTAAACCTGCACATCTTCATGTTGCGTATAACAATATTAGCGTAAAGCAGGTACATAACACAAGGTTTCTAGGCGTAACACTTGATGAGCACTTAACATGGAAGAATCATATCGAGATACTCAGCAAGAAAATCAACCAATTTGTTTATGCACTAAGAAAGGTAAAAAATGTAACGTCGAGAGAAACATCCATAATGGTGTATCATGCCTATGTCTGTTCAGTTATTCGCTACGGCATAGTTGTATGGGGAAACTCCTCAGAAATAGATCGAATTTTCATTGCTCAAAAAAAGTGTATCCGCGCAATATTTAATATGGACTGGTCTGATTCGTGTAGGCCTATATTTAAGTCACATAACCTTTTGACTGTACCTTGCATATATATCTTTGAAGTTGCCAAGTTTCTGAGATCCAATCTTGCATTATTCGAACGCAGGGATAATACAAATAAGAGGAAAGCTGCACATTTGGATTTCGAGCTACCTGTTCCTAAATTGCAACTCTTCCGAAAGAGTTGTATCTACATGGCTCCCCTAATTTATAATGCTTTGCCGAAGTCAATTACCCAACTACCTTTCAAAAAATTTTGTTCGGCACTACGGAAGTGGTTGTTGCAGGAATGTTTCTACTCAATTCACGAGTTTTTTGCAAAATGTCCCTGTAAATTTTTTTCTCTTGATCTGGTATCAAAATACAGACATAAGTAATTTTTTATTTAAGTTAATTAATATGTTGAAATAATGTTAAATGTATTGTTTTATTTATTAATAATAATATAGTAAAAATGGTAGTATATTTATTGTGGTGTGTGTGTAGTATATAGGTATATAATATAATAATTAAAATAACATTTAAATTTTAAAATTAAGGTTAACAATGTAGTTAAATTGAAAATTTATGTAAATTGTATTTAATTGTAAATTGATTTTGCATACCGTTAAGACGGTGAGACATGTAGCACTATGGAATGTTATGGACACCTTTATAAACACCATGTTTCTGGCAAATAAATATTCTATTCTATTCTATTCTATATTCTATTCTATGACCTTAATTATAACTATTTAACACACAAAGAAAACAAAAAAAAATCTTCTTTATATACCTAATAACACAAAACAAATAAAAATTCGTTACAACAATACTGCTTCTTCTACAAATGTAGACTTTTCCCAACTATGTTGTGGTCGGCATCCAATCTTGTCAAATGTTGAATATCAGTATTTTATATAGAGCGACTGCCTATCTGACGTAAAAACACATAAAACATAAAAGAGTATGTAAAAATATAAACATAAAAATACGCACATGCCCGAGCTTTTAACAGATTATTGATATCCACAGTCAAGCATTGACCCAATGGCAATGCCATCGATTATTTTAATTCAGGCCACCAATAAAACATCCATTCATAATATTTCATACCTATAACAATGCATCATTGTCCACGCTTTGACTAGAAGGGTTATCGCCACCTACGCTTAGCGTGGGGTAGCTGGCATTACTTACAGTTACGTCACACTTCTAGTGTGTAAATAGGTCATCTGTGATAGTAGTCAGTGATTATACAGCAGGAAAATGGTGTTATTTTTTATGTTTTTTTTTTATTGTAGGAAGGTTTTTGATGGATTAGACGCTTTGCAGATGAAACAACTATTGCAGCAACCGGCAACTGGCAACTAGCTGTTCACATACATCTCGAGCTATTTGGTTGTAGCAACTGGCAACTTTCAAATGAAAATTTCAAAAAGTTTACAGTTGTCTCAACTAAAGTTGCTCCATCTGCAAAGCGCATTAACCTACATTGTAAGCAGAGATTGTAATTTTTTAGGGATCAGCTACGATAAAATAATTTTAACAACGAATAAAAATAAGCGGTGGCAATTTACATACGCCAGCACATCAAGCTACCCGAAACTGTACAATTTTCCCAATCAAATTTGAACCTTATACTTTGGCGATAAAGTTGAAAATATATCAAAGAAATTTGACATATCGTAGTAGCTTGATGAGCTGGAGTCTGTACTTGTACCTATATAGCAGATAGGTGGCAAATAGGTGTGATCATATTTAAGGGTGTGGTACAGAAAATCAAACTGAACAACTTTTTCTACGAGACCAACATCGTTATCGCGAAAAAATGATGATCTCTCCCATACGAAACTTTAATACTACTCGACCTAAATGTATAGGACGGCTGCTTATATTTTTGGCGCGATTATGATGTTCGTCCTATGGAGAAAGCTGTTCAGTTTTATGGTCTGCTCCACACCCTTAAATATGAGCACATATTTCTGATACCCGCTGTAGTATGGTCGAGCGACGCCGACGGGTCACAGGTAATGCGAGTGATTTTGTCATTTACATTGGATATGAGGATGAATCAAGGAGGGGCCCGTGGCTAAAGAGGGGCCCGTGGCTAAATAATAACAGCCGCACAGGTCGATCGATCAGGTTAAGCTACGCTTGCCGCGGTTGGTCTGTGGATGGGTGACCATCTTTACATACCGAGACCCCTCCGTGCCTCGGAAAGCACGTTAAGCCGTTGGTCCCGGCTGTCATTCGTGGATCTTTGAGAGTCGTTACGGGTCGTCAGAAGCCCGAAAGTCTGACAACCAGTCTTACCAAGGGGTATCGTATTACCCAGTAACTGGGTTGTGGAGGTCCGATAGGCAGTCGCTCCATGTAAAATACTGGTATTCAGCTGCATCCGGTTAGACTGGAAGCCGACCCCAACATAGTTGGGAAAAGGCTAGGCAAATGATGAGGATGAATCAAAAATAGCCTGCACTAGCTGCCGACTCACTCTGGGCAGTAACCCATACAAATAACAACTAAAAAGTGGGTAAAATACAAAGGGTTTCGTACCACAAGGCAAAGTCCTCCGAAAATAATATATTTCTTGTATGGAGACTTCCTTTAATTTTTTACTTATTTTTTTTTTATATGTTCTTAATTAATTTCAACAGCTTTCTACCTATTACGGTTCATGAGATACAGCCTGCTGACAGACAGACAGACGAACTAACAGCGGAGGCTTAGTAATAGGGTTCCGTTGGCACCCTTTGGAAACGAAACCCTAAAAATTACATGCTATTCGTTGGTAACAGTAACACTTGAGTACGGTTGGATCGATTTGGTTAATTTTTGTTTTGATTTTAACTCATAATAGTCTGAACTGAATAAGGATATATATGGGAAAGAAAAATTTAAAAAGTTGTCCGGGAAATTAGAAAACTGAGAGTGCTTTTTCCTATGGATTGATGTGTATTTAGGATAAAGTCAAGGTTTGGTTAGGTAAAGTCAGTCGATTCAGCTAGTAAAAAAATAAATAACGGGAACCTCGTGGAAGCAGATATAGATAAGCAAACCATTAATCATGTATCTTCGACATATGATGTGCCAATCGACATGTGGTTTTCGTGACAGCCAATGACTTAGTTAGAAAGTTCCTCTTTCTGGAGCCCTGCCCACTGGTAGTTCGAACTCTGTTCTCGATTCTTCTTCGTTCAAATTTTGTTACGTTTTTTGTACTGTAGCGTACAAATATGTATTTACAATTAATACAACAGTTAGAGAGCAGTGGTGTCCCAGTGGTAACGGCTCTGATTTACGAGTTGCAGGTTGTGGATTCGAATTCGAACCAAGGCAGGCGCTTTACTTTGTGTAAATAATTTCATCACCATTGCTGTCATAACGGTGAAGGAAAACATCGTAAGGAAACCCGCATGTCCAAGAACCAAACATTCGAAGACATGTGACATCTACCAACCCGCACTGGCCTGGAAGAGAGGCCTGTGTGTGTCCCAGCAATGGGAACATTATTAGGCTGATTATGCTACTCGTAAAACCGTAGTGTGTATACTAGCGATGTGTAATCAATAACACTATTTAAAACAATACGTCACCACATGACGCGTCATTCATCAATCTATTTAAAAACGTCGCTTTACGATTGAATAATACATTCGACAGACAGCCGTGTCAACGTACAGTCAACAAAAGAGATAAGTATGCAGGATCGTCGGATATAGTTGAAGTTTAGTAAGAAACCGATGGAGGTTCTCGAATAAAATGAAATTTTATTAATAGAGAACAAAAAGCTCATTTATCAAATTAAATTTCAGTCGACAACATCTATCGGTTTCTTACTAAACATCAACTATATCCGACGATCCTGCATACTTATCTCTTTTTTTGACTGTGCATGCCATGCTACATAATTCACTATCTGTATTTATTTTTGTTGTAAATATAAATGGTACAATCGCCAGCTACGTAACTTGGCCGGGGTCTTCAGTCATTCCTCTCCTTTTTTAACTTTCTTCTAAACAGACATGCTGGAAAAACTCTTTTTTACAAAAAAAAAAAACAACCGACTTAAAAATAGAAAGACTATAAAGTGATAAATAACTTTAATTTCGGAAGTCGGTGTCGTTGGTTCCGCCTTTTCGTTTTTTGACACTACAAGCTATTTATGACTTTGTAGTGTTTTATTTTTTTAAGTCAATTGTTTTTTTGTAAAAAAAAAAATATTTTAGACTTTTTAGTTGTAGGTACTTACCTACCCGACACAAATTCAATTAACATTGGTGCATTGAAGAATTGAAGACACCGACTAGAAGAATCATCAAAATTCGCATAGAAATGCTGGAGATGCAGTACATCTATGCATATGACTTCGTACGAATAATTACCTAATGTATTATATACTAAAACTTTTCTGAAAGTATGTAGATCATGTTAATGAAAAAATTATCAAAGTTACAATACCATTGAATTCGCTACTATCATCCAGCCTTTATTGAACTCAGCAAATAACTTTGTAAAAATAACCAATCACTTTTGATACTATTTATATAAATTAATCCATTCCATTATAATCACATCCGAATAAAACATTCGTTAGTCATATCCCGGACGAGATAATGTTCTAAAATTACAACATCAAAGGATCGGACTACTGCGTCCCCGTCGCGTCGCGATGAATGAAATAATAAATGTATGAAGTTTAAGTAGGTTCCAAATGGAACCATACGAATTTAGCTTAGGTACCTAAACGACTGAGTATGTTGTTCATTTATGGAATCTGAATTTGTGCCTGGCTGGCGGCAATAGGCTCGCCCATGTGGAACTTAAACATAACTGGCGTAATGTGAGTGTACCAGTGGCGAAGGGTGAATTTATGACAGAAGTAGGCCGGAGCAAATAAAATTCCAAAAGAAAACTTCAATGATGAATTGACTATAGAGTGGTTATGTTCTGAATTTTCGAAGGGAAGCCGGTGGGAATCGAGTTGTATGGTACCTTCGCCACTGGAGTGTACTATTTATACACCTCTGCCAACCCTTCGGGGATAACAGGCGTGGTGTTTTGTAATAATACTCCTTGCTTACTGTCGTGTAAAAACAAGGGAGATTATCTAATGGCTGCAAGTGGGACCGCTTCGATCCCTAGTTTAGGCAAAGCGTTTTGATAGTTCTATCGATTAAGAAACTTCCAGCACTCTATGTAGGGCAGAGACGTCAATAGGACAGCCTCCTATCAAATGAGAATTATGACACAACTTGCAAAATGTGGATGTTTAGACGAACTCGTATATTGCTTTACCACCCTAAGGTCGAATGTGAATGAAAAAGATATGTTGCTCCGACCCCAAATAGATTGGGATAAGGGCAGGAGAATGATGACCCTAAGGTCGAATGTCATTACACGTCATAAAAAGTCAAGGTCTATTTCTGCTGTGACAGTTAGATAGTTTCATCTTCTTTCAATCTTAGTGAACCGTTAATTTACTTGGAATTTTTGTCCTAACTTTTACAGCAATTACAAACTCTACTATTCAGTTAGAATAAGAACACAAACACAAAAAAAAATAACAAGTTGGGGGAAAATATTATGCGTCACATGCATGCAAAATGGCCACGGATCACGGATTACGTATTTACGTCTCAGGTGTGATGTTAAACGAGCTTAAAAATATCTCACAACGACTAAAGAGTCTTTCTTAGAACTATATTATACGTAAGAAGCTTGTATTTCTACTTCCTTACCTTTGATCCAATCAGAAAACAAATCATTTAACACATTACAAATGGAAAGATCTAACTTCAATCTATTCTAACCATTACTGGGAAACGCTAACTACTTTAAAAATTAAATAAACTTGTGTCCATCTTGTGGTCTCCCCATAGAAATTGTTTTTTTGATGAAAAACGATCTGGTCCACCCCCTCACCGACCCGCACTGGGCCCGCGTGGTGGATTATGGCCCACTCCCTCTCGTAGAGAGGAGGCCTGTGTCCAAGCCATGGACAAAAATAATTTCTTACTGTAGTAAGAAGTTATTTTTTTCAGTGCAGTAACATTGATTCAATAAATTATAAATAAATATTTGTTGTAGGTACCGTAAACTTTAAATAACTAAATAGACATGACCTCAAAACTATTAAAGTTATTTTTAAACCCTCCACGTGCCTCGTTTACTTTGAACAGTTTAATGGGGTGCAATCAATTCATATCACGCTATGAGGCCCTCGTAAATGCAAGTGTTCGGCCTTGACCGATAGAATGAAAAGTCTGGCAGTCACGGTTGAAACGCTTTTAGACAAGGTTACACGTTTCAGGCTTAATGTCAAGTCAGAGTGAACTGTAGTACCTATAATGTTATGTGTGCTTGAATAATCGACATGTAACCACTTTTGACCACTTTCGGTTTACTTACGGCTAACTTTGGCAGATGATTTTCATACATAACATCACGCCTGTATTCCCCCAAAAGGTAAGGCAGAGGTGTGCCTAATAGTTCACCATTCCACATTTCGCCAGTTATGCTTAAGTCCAATGTAACAGAGGACGAACCTATTGCCATCAACCGGACACGAACCAGTCTCCGGGCTGTTACTTAAAAAATCCAGATGGAAAAGTAACACTTTACCCAACCCGAGAACCGAAAACAGGACCTCATGCTCAGCAATAGTGCTTATGACCACTACACCAACGAGAGTTTCGACTAGTTTCGGGTTAATTTCGGTTAACTTATTTGGCAAATGATTTTCATAAAAAGTTACATTTTCATATTTATCTGGAAGAAAACACCTATCCGGGATAAGATTTCAAACTTAAATTATTTCTCTAAGTCCTGCAGAGTTATAACTGGGGCACAACTGTTTATCATTGCGCTCACTAAAACTTTATAGACCAAGTAGTTTCGAAGAACGTCTCCTTTGACAGTCAGACTGACACAGACGTGATTCCGTGAACATTTTGTTTACATTTTTGACAAGATGTATGTAAATAATTATACGATTTCATAAACAGACATACTTAGAAGTAATTTCATAAGCGTTTCTTCTAACTAATTGTGAAATCAGAATTACCTAAGTATATTATTTAAACAGGACCTACTGACATCATTCTCAATCCCAGTTTCCATTCATTCGTTCATACGTAGGGATATTTACCATGACGTTCTATCACAACACACGCTAATACTAAACCCTTCCATCTGTTTATCATTCTATTGTCCGTTCTATTCTGAATGCAAACTCTCTGCAGATGCGCAGCGGATTTAACTAGATCCGCGGAATAGGGAATGAAATGGAGTGCGCACGTGCAAATTTTCTTCAATGAATGTGTAAGTATCAGGAGAATGTTTACTTTTAATAGATACGCGATAGTCGACATGAATTTTTCGATACTTGAACAAATATTTGCTTTTATTTTCTGCAATATTTGTACGCCTTCACGGCAAAACATAGCGCCCATATTATTAACCTAAGATCTTTATGTAAATACCTATGTTTCACAAATAAATATTCTGATTCTGAAAAAAAAAACTATCTTGCTTTGTTTCATTAGTTTTATAAGGTTGTAAATCGCAGTTACACAAGAGGAAATTGCTGTTTATCGCTGTTGCTGTTTACTTAATTGTGCACGAGAATTTTTTACAAAACCCGCTTAGATAATCTTCATGAAAGTCACTGAAGAATAAACATAAGAATGTTTTGTAGTGCAGTAGGTAATCACCAAAATGTATGTCTCGAAAATGCTATTACCCATGGTCTTGACCAATACTCTTCTTATAACTTTGAAAATAATAATAATTATTATTATATATTCATTTTTCTGGCTCACAATAGGTGTTAGTAGTACTTTATACAATGTTAGTCCTAAAGAAAATACATATCTAAAATCTAAACTAGAAGAACTAGGAGCTCCATTCATTAACTAGTCCATATCACACTCACTGGAGTGCTATTGTGGTGGGATCTCTCGGTATTAGAGCGTTTGGTAGATCCGTGTGGTCAAATTATAAGGGCGCTGCGTCTGCACTTCCAATGTAATTGTCTTTGGAATTGGTGGACAGGTCTCGGTGACTGGATTTCAATGGATTTCTGGACTGAGAGACTTTGAGTGTCGATATTGGGCAGGTCTTGGTATTTGAATGGATATTCAATATTTTGTTTTTTTGTAGTTTCTTAGTTTCTTACCAACAGTAGTGGACTGGGGAGCCTATTTAATAAAACTAACAGGTAAAAGGCGATAATCCGACAACTTCTCAAATTTCTTTTAGTTCCCTATTTTACTAAACAAAACCTGTTCTGAAAATGTGAAAATTTTGTAATGCTTGACTAGTATCTCGCCATAATAAAAAGCACTTTTAGAAAAACTAAAAGTAATTTCAGCGTTACATTTTCTTTTATAAGCCAAATAAGTACGTTTTCTGTTTTATAGTTTTTACTGACGTTATTAAAAAATCATTAAACATCGTATGTTTACGTCAAGATTTTAACCAAGCCAAAATCACAGCACTCAAAGTTAAAAATACACACTAAAAGACTGCGGAAGCCAGGCTGCAAGTAGGCTAAACCTGACACGAACTTTGCAAATGTCCTAAAATCACTTACTGTTGCCATGCATACGGGCTGCAACGAGCGACGTGCCGCCATTTGCATTGCAAATCAGCCACGTTTGCGCTTCGCAGTTTCTTACTTAAGTTCGTTATAGTCGTATATGATAAGTTGCGAATATCAATCTTTGGTGAACCTTTTTGGAATTTGCGCGTGGAATTTAATAATTATGTTATTATGAAAATGTTCATTTTGCTTTTATAATTATTTTATAATTATTCATTTATTAAATTTTGATTTAGTAATGTCATAAATAGTTAAATGAGGTTTTAAGGGTTTGTATTTGATATTATTTCAGTTTCTTGAGGAGGGTGGGATAATTATATTTAAAAAATCACGTTCACCTCGATCCATGAGAATGTTCGCTGAAACAAAATATAAGACTGATTACGCTTGCTAAAGGCGTCCAGAACACGTGTACATTAAAATGTTACTTGATAAATTGATAGGTAGGCTTGTGTGTGCTGTCTGTAGCCGTTTCCAAAAATTACCACCACGATACATTAGAGATACTGCTAGGGTCTAATCCAATCTAATCTAATCTAACTAGCCTGTATTGTCCCACTGCAGGGCAAAGGCCTCCCTCTCCCTTTTCCACACAATTCTGTCTTTTACGAGTGCCGGCCAGTCCCTACGGTACGAGTCAAGCTCGTCCCGCCATCTTCGTCTTGGCCTGCCGCGATGGCGTCGTGCGTTTAGTGGGACGGGTAATCGGTGGTTCTCTTAGCCCAATTGTCATCTGACATGCGGCAGACATGTCCGGCCAAATCCCACTTAAGTTTAGCGGCTTTCTGGGTAACGTCTGACCTGTTATCTTGGTTTTGGCACGAAGTATTGTGTTCCTTAAACGGTCAGAAATTCGAACCTCCAGGATACTGCGCTCCATGGCTCGCTGGCAATCCTCGAGCTTGGATCTCTGCTGAAGTGTCAAAGTCAAGGTTTGAGCACCTTATGAGAGAATGGGGAGAATACACATATTATGTCCATAATTATCCTTTTGAGACATAGCGGTAGATCTCCTTTTAGAAGATCTTTTATTGACCAGTAGCTCCTCTAGGCGCTCTCGGTGCGTCGAGCAACTTCTTTGTCTTGTCGCGCCTAGAAGGAGACTATATGGCCTAGATGCATTTTTTTTTTGTGGATGGGAAATCATCTAATGACTCCTCCCGCTCTGGGTGGAGCGGTAGGGAGTGTCAGACTCTTACTGACTAAAACCCACCCATGTTCCTTCCTTAGCCCTTTATGTTCCGGGGCAGCGGTAACCCTTTCGGACGATCCCGCTACCCCGGCAGCCTAGATGCATTAAGTGAGGTAAAATATAACGCTTCGAGAAGCAATATAAATAAATAATAACTTAATAAATAAATACCTACAAGAAATCTCGATTTTTTGTAGAATTTCGAAAAAAAAAACTATGCGAATCAAGTTGCTAGTACTCGTATAATAACACTGAAATCGTCAGCTTGTTAGTACAGCTGTGTGTCCGTTAATCTCGGGACCCACTGAACCGATTGATGGGGTTTCGTAGGGAAGAGGTTCATGGGAGCGTATTCAGAAAGGTTGCAAGCAGATCAATGTATTGATTGCATTTCAGAAATAACTAAGTATAATTACAATTTACAAGCTAACACTAAAATATATACTAAAGTATATATTTATGATATACGAGTATATAAAAAAGGAAGAAAAAGGCAGGAGCTCAAAGGGCATCAAAAAATTCGTCCGTTTCGTTCGTTCTAATAACAATAACTAAGTTAATTAAAATATTATTATATATAAGTACTACAAATAAATAAAATTTAACTTCCTGTTTGTAATGTCAAAATACCAGCTTTTTACTAAATGCATATATGAAAGCACTACGATACTACACCCCAGTATAAATTGTTTTTTCATCTTTTATCAAATTAAAAATATCAAAACAGCTTCCACAAAATTCAGATATTTGAATTTAAAATATGCATCCTGGATCCTAACCTGATCGGCTAATCTATTCATCACAGCATCAGCTTATCGACAAACTCTTGTCAAACACGAAAGTCAACAAAACATCCGAATTTATTTTACAGATTAACCCCTTACTAATAAACGTATGACGTCAGATGAATAGTTCCACACCGATTTCTCTCTTTCAGTCCAAAACGAAAAAAATAAGCCGCCAGGCAACCACCAAGAGAGAGAGTATTCTTTCTATCTATCAACCCTTTACGAAAAATACAGCCTCCCAACAGACAGCCACTAAACACCATAATTCCCAGCCTAGTTCAGGCTTTCATTTACACCTTCAGAGGCTTCGCAATCATTACGGTAAATGACTGGTATCAATTACGGTCAGCCCGTTCTGTGCAGCCTTCTGTAATTGAGGCCATTTGTCCCGACCATACTATATAGGTAGCCCTAGAGAAGATAAAATATTGAATGGAGGAATGATGGTATATTTTATGAAGAAAGAAAGAAAAGTATTTTATTTGGGACACGCACAGGAAACACAAACATTAACAAAGGAGAATTTAAAAGTAACAAAAATATTTTTTTTTTTGAATAAACAAAACTAAGAAAAGACCTGTGCGAGGCCAGAAAAGCTATTTTAGCATTATGCAACACACATGGTATAGGATTTTTTTTTTGTAATTGTGATTTTTCTTTAAAAGTTGGAAGGTACAGGATGTTTTATAATACTGTTATGATATTATAAACTACTAATATTATAAACGAGAAAGTTTGTGAGGATGGATGGATGTTTGTTATTCTTTCACGCAAAAACTACTGAACGAATTATGATGAAACTTTACAGTAATATAGCTTATACATCAGAATAACATATAGCCACTTCCCCACGGGATCGAAACTTATGCGTGTGAAACCGCGGGGCGCAGCTAGTATTATTATATTTCACAATATTATTTTGGTGTTAAACATAACTGGCGAAATGTGGGTGTATATACTGTCTAACTCTGCCTAACCTGTCGGGCAATACAGGCATGACGTCATAATGTTATGTTATTTTAGTGTATTATTACAAAATTAATATTTTAAAATACAAAACGTGCCACAAAAGTTGAGTCTTGTCTTGACTTTTATCTTAAACTTTAATATTTCCTAACTAACCTAACCTAACCTTTATTCAAATAAATACATATAAATTAAATTTTTAAATATTAAAATATAAAAACATTTAAAAATATAAAAATATTGTTAAGAGTTTTAATCTAAATGTCATCGATAAATCCCTGAATACACATTATGGGTAACTATTTCGTACACGACTTACCCGCGCAAGCTCCCTACTACTGAGCTCGTCAAGTCTCATTTTTCGTGGCGCGTATTATACCTGAGAATTGGCCAACAACAATGAAGGACCTGCTGTCGATTTTACTAGTAAGTGCATTCACTTTTTGTTTTCGTAATCCTGCAGTAGTGTCCTATTACAGTATTAATCAGAAAGGTCTGTAAATAATTAGTAGCCGTTTGGGTCAAGTTGGTAATGTAGTTTGTATAGGACAATTGATAATTTTTTCGCGATTAATATGTTTGTCCTATGGAGAAAGCCCTTTCTAATACATGTTGAATAGTCGGTTTTTAAACAAAATAATAATCTTAATTTTGATTCCAATGCTTTCAACAGTTATTTAATTCTGTAAAACATGAAACGTTTATTTTCTCTTGGCTGTACTTACCTGTCAAAAAGAGTAACCTAGATAATGTGGATAAGACAGAGTTTAAAACAGAAGACGAACTAGCAGGGGATTGAGGAGGGGGGTGGAGGGGGAGTTCAGGGAATCAGACCGGAATAAATCGTCTTTTGTAGTTGTTGTATCAGTTTGTAATCAATCTCTTCTGTCAACTGCCTCTTATAGTATGTAATCGAACTCTTCTGAGTGCGATTACATACTGATACAGATTAACACACACACATGTGTAGGTATCTGTTGACATAATAATCTATAGCGCTTATCCGGCGTCAAATTCTATGATAATTATGTGAACGCCGCATACGGCGTTGGCATGTTATCTAACATTACCGTGGCGCGCGTTGGGGCCATAGATATAAATAGCTACAGGTGTCACACATACGCTTTAAACCCTGTTTATCAACCTTGTTGGGAATTATGTAGACTTTGTCCCGCACTAGGATTTTTCATTAGTACTGTGGTGATTTCCAAGTAACATTGGAAATCGCTAAGGGCTGGTTTTACCAAAGCCAGATATCTTTTATCCATGGATTAAAATTGACGTCTGACAGTTCTAAGTAGTATGGAAAAACTGTCAAAAATTCAAAATTAATACTCAGGATAAGATTTATTCTAGGCACAAAACATTGGTAGAATTCGCCCTAAGGCGCAAAGTACAGATGCCAAGCACATCAAGCTACCCGAAACTGCCAAATTTTCCCAATCAACTTTGAACCTAATGCTTTAGCGATAAAGTTGAAATTCTATTAAAGAAATTTGACAGATTGTAGTAGCTTGATGTGCTGGCGTCTGTACCAAACAAAAAGCTTGCCTCCGCCCTCTCGATTCCAATCGAATTTCCAAGTGGAGCTAACGTGTTCTTAATTAAATACGTATCAAGCTAATCAAATCAGCATCTCATTGATCTAAACTACACTTAATCTTAAGGCGCATCCTAAGGCGGCTGTAAGAGCACTTGTCCACGAGACGGATTCCACCCGGCCCGGCGCCGGTAACTATCGCCGGTTCCATCATCTGTTATGTATAAAATACCAAGGAATTGCTTGAGTAAGTAAAGATGTAATTGTATTTGTTGGTTTATTGGCGTGGCTGTCTGACGTATGGTAAATAATTTAATTCAATGTTCTACTATTGTATAGAATCAAGTATTTTCTACCTGAATAGACAGCTGTGCTGCTGGGGAGTTTGTTGCGCCACTTCCCAGTGAAGGTACTAGGAAGTGGTTAAAGGCGGGCGTTTTGGGGGAATGTCTTATGTAATTTTGACGTTCGAAAAGTTCTGATTCTCAGCCTAATTTGAATAAATGACTTTTGATTTTGGTTAAGAAGGTTTGTTAACGCTGGCCGCTGCACTAGCAACGATTTACCTTGTTTCATTCTTTTGCCCACGTTCCAAGACATGAAAGCTTCTACACGTACCGCCGTACTTTACTGGTTAACCATAGGTACATTCTGTATTTCAACCTTCGCCAACTCTTACGGCCATAGTTAATATAACCGACATTGCGATATATTTGTCAAAAATGACATAATTGTCACATTTTCACGACAGGTGCAAACAGCACCTGGAACCCAAAAAAAAAATCATAATTGTCGGATTGACGCTTGTCACCTGTCGTCTGTCGGTTTTATTAAATAGACCACAGACTAAGAAGTACCCTTCAGACGGGGCACTCTCATAGAGAAAAATCGACTCGCCTTATGGTTCACATATCATGTTTGACAGTTTTTTTTTTTTTAATGTAGCTTTAAACCTGGCGCGGAATTTTATGCAATGGCGTGGTACGGCTTCAGCCTAAAAGGTTTTTCTTGATATTGGTAGTTTCATTTTCTGAGCATATAATAAAAAGAATAATATATTGATATTGTATCAATATATTATTCTTTTTATTATTACTTTTGCACCAATTAAATACTGCCAATCATATATTGCAATATGTTTGCAATAAAGTTTAGAAAGGGAATATTATGGAAAAAAAAAACTTTTCTTACTTTCATTTCTTTTTATTTTTTAATTTTGTTTTAAACTTATTATAAGCTTTTAATTGCATCAGGGGCAACAAAGGTCTACTTTCTAATCTGAAGACATCTATGCCTTTTAATATTTTATTAATAACATTGCACCAATTAAATACTGCCAATCTTAAAATGCCTCTTCTCGAAATGATTTCTACACAAACTGTTTGCGAAGTTTTTGGAAGCTCAAGCTTCGCAGTCTTTCACAATTAATGCACTGTAACCATTTTTTGAGTCCTATCTCACTTTTTGGAAACATATGAAAACTGACGTCCTTTCGTCTACTAGCACAGGTTACAACACAGCACTTGTTGTATACATGTTACACGATAATATTTCAGCTACAGAAATTGAGAGGATAAGTTACGGAAATCAACGCAGAACTTCACTCGATCAATTTTGAAATTGAAACTTTGAAACTAATAAACTTCAAAAGTTTAGACAGACAGATCAACAAAATGGTGTCCAATGGAATCATAAGACAGAAGGAAGGAAGGCGGGAGGGGAGGGAACTGTCAAATGAGATATGTGAACCATAGACATAAGGTTTGGATATTTTACTTGAAGATTACCTGCCGTGAAATAGACCCTTTACAGGTGAAACGAGTGGACATACGGTTATGGCAGGTTTCGCTACTTGTAGAAAAGCTCTCATTAATCGATCTGGCAATAGATTCATTCAAATTCTACTCCATTTATTTAATTTATGTGATGATTATGAATTGCCTGTCTGAATAATATGAAACAAGCTGTAAATAGTCTTGTCATAGAAGCCTGCACCGTGCCGGACAAAAACCGCCTCATGGACACGTGCCTTAATGATAGGGTGAGAGCACACAGCGGTAATCTGAGCTAAGCAATGATTCACTGGAGCTTGTCACGATGATAAATGAGGGTACTTAGATGCATTTGTGACCAACGCGTGGGTTCATTGTTATGGTAGCTACTAGTAGGTAAGCTCTTAGGTATTTTCTAAGTAGTTGGTGAAAACTTTTCAGAATAATGTACTCTCTACTCTGTGGTTTTAAGAGTTGTGTCATAACATGATTCGAGAAGTGGATTATGCGATTACTAGCATCTTCCCGCGACTTCATCCGCGTGTAAGTAAAATCTTGTTTTTCTAACCCACCCCGTCGCATTGCATTGCCTGCCTGCGCTATTACTTCGTTTTTTACTAACGTTATTTCGGACTTGTTTTGTTTTAGCTCGGCTCCTAAGGGTTATAGCGTGGTGTTAAGTCTATAGCCTTCCTCTAGAACTGGGCTATCAAATGCAAAAATAATTATTCAAATTCGACTGGTAGTTCCAGAAAAAAACGCGTTCAATCTATAAAACAAAAAAACTCTTCAGCTTTATAATTAGTACGAGTATTATATATGTAATTGTAGATAGATTGATCCTTTTAGAGAACTTAGAAATTTTCGAAGCCGCCCAACATTGTACGCTATGAAAAAACGTGGTTTTATAGCTTTTTAAATAAACAGCAGTTGGATTCTCGTACAAAAACATTTTAAGTTAAGAACTATTTTGTATAGATTGAGACTGAGATTAGAATTCAAACATTCTTAAAAATACGAGGCTTGCCGCTAAGGTTTAGGAAACTATATATTCAGCATGTATCACTCTTTTTAAATAAAAGGAGATCAATCAAAGAAGGATAACATAAGCCAACATGGCCCATTGTGTAAAGTACCCTTGTTCCACATTCACAAACTGTTCCTTACAAATGTTTAATCGCACGTCACATGAAAAAGTGTGTAACAATAAAATGGCCTCCTCGATTCCCCGTTTGGCAGATTTATTGGTCGTAAACTGGAGCGAACAATAGCCTATTAGACGATGGCCGATTTGTTGAGCTTTAAATATGTAATGTTGTTTAAATGGGAAAGTATTGTCGTATGGGTAACTTTACCCTGTCAAATTACCCTGATTTATAAGGGAGTTTACATTTCGAAAGATGGCTAGTTAATTTTTCAGCTAAGAGGAAACTAGCGTGCAATATTAAAGCAAGCGTGTTGCCAAGTAACTGGGTTTGCCAGTCACTTCGTGTAGGTACTGTTATTCAGTTTAGACTGGAAACCGACCCCAAGACAGTTGGGATAAGACGAGGTAGAGAGAAGTGCAAGATGAATTAAACTTGCTTCTTCTTCTTAAACCTTGTTATTTGCTACCGATTATAAATATGAGGTCAAAGCGGTTAAAATTTCTTTACACCCCATTGAAGACACACCTGGTAGTTTATGAAGAAGAAGAAGAACCCTTTACATTCCATCCATTCATACGAAATTTAAGTGATGCACTTTTCAGTGGCGCCTCCAACCACTCAACTCCTTTTACGTTATTTACCTGCAAAATAATGATCAAATAATAACAATATACCGCTCATAAACTCACATTCGGGAATACCGCGCAGTTTGGCTTCACTCTGCAAAGCCGAGGCCACTCAAACTCCGCATAACTGTCAGCCAAACGGTTTTTTATCCCGAGCGGGAAGTTAAAGCGTAGCAGTGTTCTTTTATACTTCTTTTGTGCAGGTGTAGTTCATAATTTGAATATAATGCAGTGCCTATGTTTCTGTAGTTACTGCCACTGCTTAGTGCTTAGCAAACGATTAAGCGCGCACTTCTAAGAGATTACAAAGACAAACAACGTGTAAAGGGCAGTGTTCATAATTTGAACAAAGTCTTATAATTGTGATGGAGTCCGCGTATCACTGGTCAGTTTCCCTCAGTCGTCAGTTTATTTAATTCGCCAGTTTCTTTGATTAGCCAGTTTCACTGATTCGTCAGTTTTCCCGATTAGACAGTTGTGTTTACTCGACAGTTTCCAGTGAATCGGCTTCAGTAATTAAACAATACATTATATCTAACGGCCCTTTGGCCCTCCTGTAGGAAGAATTAAGTTTATAGCAGATTTCTATGAGCTGATCATAAGATCAGGACAGGAACATATTTTACAAAAAAATAAGTAATGCATCATAAACGGGGTACCCTTTTTATAAAACATTTTGGTGCTCTATCCAGTCTATCTAAAGCAGCAAGGGCACCAATATGTTCTCTGGCTTCAACAAAGATTATTGTGTTGATACAGCAACCTGTTGAGTTTATCGAAGGCAACTAGTCCCCACGGCACTGAAAAGCGATATAACATAACAGTTTTCATAAAAAGGTGCAGGTATTTTTATAAGAATATACCGTTTATTATACCACTGGCTTTTACTAGTAGCTTCGCATGTGTGAAGGTAGGGAATTCTCCCACAGAACCTTTCTACCGGGATAAAAAGTAAACCTAACCTTGGTCTTCCCGTTTGCCGTCGCTCCATGTTAAATACTGGTATTCAGCTGCATCTGATTAGACTGGAAGCCAATCCCAACATAGTTGGGAAAAGGCTAGGCAGATGATGATTGTAAAATAACTAGGTTCTATGCCCGTAATTCCGCGTTTCTTAAAGTAAATGCCGTAGGAATAAGATAAGCTGATTTTATTTGAATCGATATCAAGCAAATGAAACTTCGCTATTAAAAATAAAACTTCTGATAATCTTCCTTAATTTACTTAATAGACTTTCTATCCGGATTCCATAAAAATAATCACCCCGGATATTTTTTCCTCAAATTATACTCATAATTAATTCGCGTAAAAAACTTTATTTATTAGCAGAAAAATAAAGATAAAATAAAATTATCTAAGCGCTCTCTTCACGGCTGGATAAAAAAAAATCACTTTGCGAGGTTTTTTGCACAAATTAAGGGTACGTATATCATGTGGGTCGTTAAGCTGTCACAGGGAAAATAATGAGCCTACACTGTGTTACGAACTGGACTAAGACTTGTTCTTTTTGTAAATCTTTTGGATTTTCGTATAGCCTTGGGCTTTATAGGTCTCGGAAAAATATTCGAAGCAATTTTTGTTAAAGTAATACGGTTATGCTTAACAATTCCTACATTACGAAATGATAGAACGATTAATAGCGAATAGTTGCGTAGCATAGTATTCGTAGCGTTGCGTAGTTTTAGCGGCGTAGTGCGACTGCAGACCTGGAGACTTCCAGGTTAGAGTGAGGCCACACGATGCGCTAACGGTGGAGTGCGGCGCCGGAGCGGTGCCGTAACATCATCCTACATACAAATCACTATGCCATGTCACACGATGCGTTGGGCCACCGTGCGGCGTTGCACGGTAGGCGCGCCACGCTTGTGACCTGCGAGACGAGGCGGGCAGGGGTGATGCGCTGCGCGGCGCGCACCACGGTAAACAGCGTTCTACTGCGGTGCCGCACCGCCCGTGTGGCACTCTACAACTCGACTTAATTGCGAAGCGGTGCCGCACCGCACCGTTAACGCATCGTGTGGCCTCGCTCTTACTGCGTTGTGCAGTCCTAGTAGCGTAGCAGAGTATTCGTAGCCCAGTCTCCGACTGAACCAAAGCGTAGTCTTAAATGCGTAGCGCTACCGTTGGGTGGAAGTGTAGTCTTATTTTGGTAGTGAAGAATACTTGTCGTAGCGAAGTTTTTGGAGATTGCGAAGCAGACCATTTCATATATGTACAATTTTGTAAGAGGCAACTATAAGTTTCTACGTAGGTAGGTAGTTCATGCATAGTCTAGTTATGAATAATACTATTAGTAAGCAAATGATACAGCATACCGTTAAACACAAAAGGCATACTCGTACATACGGTAATTAAATCTTATATCTTTATGGGTTATCGTAAAACGTGTCGGTCCATAAACAACAAATAAAAGGCTATTATTACAACTATTATTGTATAAATTAACAAGGTGATCTTACATTCAGTGCAACAATAGCCGTTTTACTATTAACTGACCTACAGTTCAGCAGATAAGCAAGTTATAGACTGTATAGGATGGTATCAGCAAACTACATAGGTAATATAATAAAATTAGCATACCCAGCTTCTGCTCGCGATTTCGCCTGCATGTGTGACAATAACAACCTATTTTTGTGATCCCCAATGAAAATTAATCTTTATTATACAGATCAAAACTATAAAAAATCTAGACTCTTACTTTTTCTCAAAGACCAAATTATATCCAGGTGTTTTGTCGCAAAATAGATATCCCTCGTCTTCTAATTTCTTTTTTTTACGTTAGCCTATATTGTTTCTCGGCGCTGGACAAAGCCCTCCCCTTTTTCCTTCCAAACCTCCTTGTCTTGAGTGATCTCTGGCTACTTAGGCCCTGCAAACCTCATCAGATCGTCACACTACTTCGCCGTGGTCTACCTCGACGGCGTGCGGCGGTGTCCTGTCTTCTCTCTACTATTTTAAAACAATTAAAGCTCATACAGTAGTAAAATTTACAGGCCAGTCAGCACGTTGCCTAGGTTACGTCAGATTTAAGCCATACGTATTTTAGAGGGTATTTGAAGAAACCAAATAATATTCTATTTCAACTCTACGTCGATAAAAAAGTTGAATTTGCGCTATTTCGGAAAATACATTTTCAACCGACTCAGAAAATGATGACAGATTGTTCCGAAAATGACATCTTTCCCTAAAATACGTCGATATTTTTGACGTAACTTTCATATTCAATAATTAATTTGGTTCAACTATCATTCTAATTTCGCTCTAAATATGAAAACTTTCAACCTAATTACAAGACATTTATCCAAAATATGTCTACACTTACTAAATAATGTTTTAGGTACCTGTTTGCATATACGTCTTCGTGCTTGTTTGTATACTGTGAATGTGCGACCCCAAATGACTCAATTTCCTGTGTATTTCGCTTCTGGCAGAAAATTTAAGGCTGCGAAAATAATCAAATATATGATTTCCTGGACGGAATTAGGTATTTTGGATTATTTAATATCATAGAAAATAACGATGGCTGAAATAGTAGTTACTCAGTTTTAGTAATACCTACTGGTCTTCGAAGTATATTGTTCACTCTTTAATCATTTGTTAAAACAAGTACTTAATCGATTTTTTTCTAATTTTGTTTAATTTCCTTTAAGTTCATTTAATTTTGTCTAGTTTTATGTAATTTAACCTAATTTTATGATTGTATGTGTAACTAGTAATATTGACCGATAACTTTTATGTGTGATGCAAACTGTAATATGAGTATGTTGGTATAATATATAAATAAATACCACTATAGATCAGATAGGCAGTCGCTCCATGTAAAATACTGGTATTCAGCTGCATCCGGTTACACTAATATAATATAATAAAATAATAATAAAAAACGTTTATTTTCTCCACCACACAATGAAAAATTAGTAGGTACAATACTTAATTGCGTATACAAAATGCATTGATGTTTAAACTCAGATGTGTCTTGTCGACATCCGTGTCACTAACGGGATGCAGCAAAATACCAGCGTCAGGTATTGTACCTGGCATATGCTGAGCTGGACTCCCATTTGGTGCAACCATGGGACACACCGCCAAGTAGTGATCGACCGTTATAAATCTCATATGAGGTGTCTATGGATCAATTAATCTTTTTAATCTTTGTTTTTTTTACTCACCTTTTTTGATTTTTTTTAATGCCTGTATTGTGTCTTTTGTTGCACTAAATAAACGTTTTATCTACCTATCTATCTACCAACAAACAATAACTATTTTAGACTCGGAAAATTTCAGCCCAGAAATAAAAAATGGTGATAAAAATATTCACGAACCGTTCGAATCAAACTTTGCATGTAACCCTTTTTTTGCGTGAAACGAACATACCACTCGATTGCACTCTATTAATAGTGGCCCAGCATCCGCCACTATTTCCATATTTATGACCACTGCGATTTGGACATGGATTTGATCACACTGGGTAAATAGAAAACACTATTTGTAGAGTAGAGTAGTTTGCTGACGATTGACTATCGGTGATTTTGTTGGTGAAAGCTGGAATGAATTGCATACCTATACAGCATTATGATCATCAAAATCAGCTTATGTCTAATTTAAGAGGTTATAAGAATAAACGGAGCAGTCACTGGGCGGCTTTCGTACAAATCCGTTAATAATACCGAATATATTGCTGAATATCTGCAAGAATGATAGATTGCAATAAAAATGATAAAAAAAATGTCTAAACCATAACCAAAGATAATATGTTTGCAAAAAAAAACTTTCATTTTGCAGACAAGAGTAAGACCAGGTACACCTACACCTACTGCTCATCCTTTTGACATTATCCCCTTAAGATCATCTTCAGAAAAAAAATCCTCTAAAATATTTTATAATTTATGCTAGTGTTGACACATAATCACATACTGCTTACATTCAACAAAATTTTCAAAATTGGTTTTTCAGATGATGATGATGATGATGATGATTTTCTTTAAAAAATTACAATAAAGAACTTTAGTACCCCTCGTAAAAAATATATCTTATAGAAAACGATATCCCCAACATTCAAGCACCCAACTCCTCTCATCGTCACAGTCGGTTAAAACACCCTTATGACCTCAGTGGCCACAGACGCGTCCGCCTCGGCTCCTATTTCGCACTCGAATGATTTTTATACCGCGTCCCGTGATAATGATAAATCTCTGCGAAGCGCCGCCATGATGCGGTCTGAGCCCCGGACGAACGGCGGTTTCATATTTTCAAAGGGCTTTCTGCTCTTTCATCTTTTATGAGCTTAATTTCTTTTAATTTACTGGCTACTTAAAAAGGTATTAGGATGTGATGCATTCAATTGCCCACCCGTGCGACTTGTCCTTTTGTTGAAAATGTTAGCCAGTCAAGAATGTGGTCGCAGGGCTAACTGTCTATGGTACACCGAATGATAGTTGTAAGTAGGTAGGGACGTATCGTCAATAATTAAGGCAATTTTGGGCCCATGTGTTTTAAAATAAACTTGAAATTAGTGGACAAGGTTGGTGCTGAAGCTCTGATTTATTCCGGTCTGATCCATCCCCGCTCCTCGATCCTTTGCTAGTTCGTCTTCTGTTTTACACTTTGTCTTATTTACTTTATGCTAGGTTACTCTTTTTGACAGGTAAGTGCAGTCAAGAGAAAACAAACTTTTCATGTTTTACAAAATTAAATAAAGTTTTTTTTTTCATAGTGTATTTAGATCTTTGGAAGAAATAAACCTACGAAGACAATTTTATTATATATAAATCCTTATTTTTTTAATTTCTATTTTGTACTTTTCGCCCGTCACTTACACCATAATATCTGTCAAATAGTTTTATAGCGAAACGAGCATTGGATAACGGCACGTGCGACGAATTTAAAATATTATGTTCACAGTTATAAATATTATAATTTTGGCACGTATCAAACTATGTATGTGTTATTAGACAGCTGATTAAGTTAACTGATCATTGTTCTTTTATATCAATGAGTCCAAATATTAAAATGGACTATATACAGTTACTATTATAAATGTCTTATCACTTATGGGAACCCCAGTATACTACAGTCCTTTCACCTCTTTCGTCTCTGTGTGTGTGCCTTCAAGTATAAAAACCATCCTTATAGCTATGATAGTAAAGATAAAAATAAATATCACTGTGATCCAAAATCAGGGTACAACCGAGAAAAGACCTGGTTGCATAAAAGTCCAATTTTGTAATGGGAGCAACGAATGTTTTTGAGGTCCTCTGATGGGAAATAGAGCAATGTAAAAATTTGCTTACAAATAGAATATAAAATTATCAAAATGCGGATCAAAACAAACCACCAAAAACCGAAAATCCCGCTGCGCGTATTCACAAGATGCATTTATGAATTTTAAGGTTCCGTTTGCGTTATACAATACATTACTACATGTGCATAAATATGCATGTAACATTTTACCATATTCATCAGATTGCTATGTTTGCTGGTTGCAAATCTAAACGTACTCATTTATATGTAAGGGCGATGGACATAAATGTAGGTAATGTTTAGAACGGGCGTAACGATGTCGCATTGAGTAGTGGTCTGTTCAATAACAAATAAAATGCGAACACAGCTTAACCCTTCGTAACGTGGATCCACGCGAGACACAATGGCTTTTATTTGTTTCTTTAATTACGGCATTCAACCAGTGAAGCCAAGTCGCTATAGGATGGCCATCTCTTTTAATCTAATTATACCAGATGTGGATATTGACCTCCGTAAGTTCGCAATCCAATACAAATTTGGACAAAGCCGATATTCTGAGGATGATAGGTTAGGCCAGTTGCCAGAATTCCTGGGTTCAGACTTCCGATGCCACTTATTTTTTATTTATTAAATAACTTGGACAGATTCTGTCATTCTACTTTATTATGCAAACGAAAGTCTACAATCGCTCTTTTAAAACATCAATCTTTAAGAGAAATCCATCTTATTCTGTAACCAAATTATATCACTGTGGAATCTCACATGCAAACGGTCACCAAAGAAGATAAGTAACCAGGGTTCCCGGATATAGTTGAAGAAAGAAAACCATAGATGTTTTCGAATAAAATTTGATTTAATTAATAGATTACAAACGGTTCATTTATCAATTGAAATTTCATTCGAAAACATCCATCGGTTTCTTACTAAACATCAACTGTATCCGACGATCCTGGTTACTGATCTCTTTTGGTGAAATCACTCCTTGATTCTTTATATTTCAGGTGCAAACAATCTGTTCGTTCAATTGTCTGAGCTAAATCAATTTATACTATATCTCAAATAAGACCGTATTTCTATTCCGTCCGTTCATTAGAGTCAGATCGACATTTTTAGATCTGCCGCCGCCTTCCCAACCTACTTTTGCGATACTAAAATGTTCAATCTTGGATAGAATCTGTGTCGTCACTGATGTAGAGCACGATTTCATTCTGACAGCATTGATTTGGATGATTGGATCTGAATTGTAGTACTGTAAGTAGGTTTTTTTTTTTTAAAGAAGAAAATAATTGTGTAGTACCTACTCGCAACCGGCGTGCGTGTATGACCAGAGAGGCAATTCTCGTATTTTTAAGAAGGTTCGCATTATAATCTCAGTCTCAATCTGTCAAAAATACGTACAATTCCCCTACATTTTTGACAAGTTTTTGACATTTATTTCCGCTGAGATGAGATTGAGACTAGAATTTGAACGTTTTTAATTACGAGAATTAGCCATCAGATGTATGAACGTAAACGAGGTAAAATGAGTGTGTAAGGATTGTAGCAGATGGACGGCGAGCAATGGGCAGCTCGCCGTCCGGTAAAGATCAGGCCCGGGTTGACGGCGCGTTGTGTTCCACGCGCGCCTCAAAGAGATGTCAGCACTAACTGACGGGATCCGCTAGGGCCGATGCCTGTCGAGGTCGCGGGTTGTTCGAAAGAGAAACCGTGGCGCCTGGCACAGACAACTGAAGGAACACGGGTGGGTTTTAGTCAGTAAAAGTCTGACACGCCCTGCCACTCCGCCCAGAGCGGGAGAAGTTATTTGATAATTTCCCACCTAAAAAAAATTAGGGATTGTAGCAGGTGGCGTTCTGTAGTTTCTGCCTACCCCCATGGAAAGAAGGTGTGAGTTTATGTATGTATGTAAGAAAATAAACTACTATATTTATTTTTCCTTTTGGTGTTTCTTTGAAATTCTCACACGATCACAAAACCAAGGCATTTTCTCATCAGTCTCGTCTACGTCTTTGTGTTCTTGTCTGAACCTGAATTATTATTAGAAATTAGCTTTATGTAAGGCCACCTAACCATATACTTTCACCACAAATCAAACAAAAAAACACATAAATATAAAAACAAACAAATAATTTTTGACCATTTAAATACTCAACACATAAAACAATTTAGCGTGTTATTGTCGAAGATAGATAGACCGAATACACTTTATTGTGTTACACCATATAAAAGGCAAAAATAAAAGTAAAATTTTTCATAGTGTGACACAAAAGGCGGGTGGGAGATGGATAAAGTAAGTAGTGTAATTCAAACAAATATGCTAACAAAAAACTATTTAAAAAGTTGCACTACGAACTAACAACTTCGTTTTATTCCCTCGAGAGCAAACGACGCAACATTTAAACTTCATTAAACCAAATAATGCAACAAAGAAGCGCATTTTGTAACCAGTACAATGGTATTTACAAGTTCTATCAAGTCGTGATACCCAGTTATTGGTTTGTGAAGGTCAGATAGGCAGTCGCTTCATGTAAAGTAGTGATGACCTAGGTCCTAGACAAAATGACATTCTGTATATCTATAATAGCCTAGAGGCCGAAGCCCAAAAAGGTGGTCGGATCAACATCAGAGCAATTCGAGATCAGCGCCACACCCCACCAGGCTACTGATCGTAAAAGATGGAGAAAGACAGTAAGTTGGCAATTTGAAACAGTGGTACGATTCCCTGCAGTGACAGAGTGATTGAGAAGAGAGAACGATAATGATGATGTAAAAGTCAAAAATGTATAGGCTACTGAACAGCTTATGTCAATCACGTCGAAAGTCGTTGTGGAAATACGAAACGTTATGGACCAATTGCCTCTTGTCTAGGCCCTCTGGTATTCAGCTGCATCAGATTAGACTAGTCGGCGACCCCAACCTAGTTGGGAATAGGCTACACAGATGATGATATGACCATAATCAACTCAGCCTATCGCAGTCTACTGCTGGACATCTCCCAGGCTGCGATAAAACACCGTGTCCTCCGCCTTCCGCATCCAGTCTGTCACAGCCAATTTCTTAAGGTCGTCGGTCCATCTAGCTGGGGGGCGTCTCACATTTCACTCGCCGATACGCGGTCTCCAGTCCAGGACTCGTCTGTCCTTCGACAAACATGGCCAGCCCGCTGCCACTTCAGTTTACTTATTCTGCAAGCTATGTAACTCTGGTTCTTTTCCGGATAATTTCATTTCTGATTTGGCACACACGCAAACTTCATATCATCAACTGTGTTCTCTATACTTAAGTCTTTATGGATATAGACTAACAAAGAAAGAAACTAGTCGTCGAAACTGTCAACATAATAAACAGTTGTAAAGTTGAACGTATTTCTTTTATTTCTTGAACACTTCGACAGTTGTAAAGACTTTATATTCACAGCAGACTTTGATTTTATTTCTGTGGTCTTGATTTGATTACTGACTCAAGGAAGCGGGATACTAAAACAGAAAATATGGGATAGTCCGTTCTACATATTCATAAAAAGCAGGTCAAACTACATATTATTTCCTAGTTTGGATATATATTATCATTATTCTCTTGTCCTTATCCCGATTTATTTTGGGTCGGCGCGGCATGAAGTGCCTTCTTTCATATTTCTCTATTAGTCGTCATAGAATAGAACAGTCTTTATCATTATTTTCCTCATCTTTTTTCTTGCCGTATTATCTTTCACACAGTCCATTCATCGTTTCTTTTGTCTTCTCTCAATTCATAGTCAAAACTTTCCTCATGTCTTTTTTCCCATTCTCCTTTGTTAGAGACAAGATAGATTCATTTATTTGCCTGAAATATGGAGATTTTATAACACATAAATAATAGTTCTTCATATTCCGCCTACTAAATTCGGCATAATAATAATTCTAATTTGATGAGAACCTCGTGAAAGCCGAGAAAGATAAACAAATCAAGTATCTTGACTTGGCTCGCGAGGTTGTCGACATGTGGGATGTTGACTCAGCAATCATTGTGCCAATAGTCGTTACAGCCAATGGATTGATAGCCAAGAGCCTCGACCAACACCTGAGGAGGCTCTCGTTGGCCAGCTGGATCAAGGGCTTGATTCAGAAAGCAGTACTTCTGGACACGGCTCGCATTTTCAGGAGGTTCCTCTCTCTGGAGCCCTGACCACCGGTAGCTTGGACCCTGTTCCCGATACCGGTGGGCTACTATTTTTTATATTTTTAAATGTTTTTATATTTTTTTTTTATATTCTAATATTTAAAAATATAATTTATATGTATATAGACGAATAAAGGATTCTAATTTAATCAATTTAAACTAAATTATTAAATACACATCTCAAAAAAAAAAAAAAAAAACAAATCTAGCAAAATAAAATATTTATTAGGTTTGTATTTGTTTTGACTTACATGATCTAAACGTTTCTTCGCAGAAAAAAAGGTCTTCATTCTATGAATAAATACATATTTCAGAACATTAGTTTTCTGAGGAAACATTTCGTCACGTTTTATCATTCATAAAAACAATATATATGGCTGTACTCGTACTTATATTACGATGGATTACATATCTGCGACCAATTATAATTTTATTCTTGATTCAGTTTTCGATGAATTGGGCATCAGCCATTTGCTATTCGAAAGCTATTGGTTATATCGATAATTGCATAGGTATATCGTGGTTTATACGAACTTACAGTATTTTATTCGTTTTTGTCTAGTTCCTTTAATCTCTGGATCTACAGGCACTGGAATAGATTCAACTGAATTATTTGAGAGACTAAAACGTTCCACCATAGTTTATACAGTTAGAGAGATCCGAGGTAGCCCAATGATAACGGCCGCGACTTATGAGTTTTAGGAAGTAGCATAGAACTTAGTCGCTTTACTTTGTGTAAATTATTTAATCACCACTGCTCTCAAAACGGTGAAGGAAAATGTGGTGAGGATCCGTCATGTCCTAGAACCAAAAATTCGAAGACATGGGACATCTACCAAACCGCACCTGAGCCCGTGTGGTGGATAACGGCCCACTCCTTCTCGCCGAGAGGAGGCCTGTTTCCCAGCAGTGGGAACATTATAAGCTGATTATAGTTATGTTATGGCACCCTACGCGAGACGGTCAGTGACATCAAGGCGTTGCTGGCCTTCTTTGAGGAGCTGGGGTGGGTCGAATAATCGATTTTCCCACCCGTACGCAAAATACGCGCATTGACGTGGAGTTGCGGACACCAGCCCGTATTACCTATTACTTATGTTAGAGTTTTTCACATGATTAAGACATACTAATATGATACTCTCAAATCACTTACAAGGTCAATCAACACTCAATACTTGCAGATCATGATTGCATGAACTACATCAATTCGGAAACTACCTATATTCATTGAGATGTTCGAACATCAACTCCGCATGTATTTTCAAAAAGTGCCGGGCACGTTATTCTTGTAAAGTAATCCGAGCTCTGAACGAAATCTCCGTGTTAGCTCTGTGAAAAATGTTGAACGTAATCGCTTTAAATATTTGAAAAGCGTGGTGTATCGTGTGACAGGTGATTAGATGGCTTGATGGTAGACAAATTAAACTTCGTTATTACTGTGTTTTTTTTTACAATGTTTTTGAGGAACTTTGTCTTCTGGGATACAAGTAAGATTTTACTTAGTTCAGCCAGCTGTTCAAGCTTTACCTTTAAGTACCTATGTGTTTCTCTTTGTACAATAAACTTTATTTTCGACCCACTAATTTATTATAATGAGAAAGGGGTTGTACCAAAAAAGTGGAGTGAAAAGTGTCTGGTTCTGGTTATGATAGGTATTGTTTAACGTTTCCGAAAGTTTTTTGTACGTTTGTGGATTATTGACATTAAAAACCTTCGGCTTTTTTAATTCCAGACTTAAAATGCGTAAAATTAGAGACACTTTTAATGATTCGGGGAAAACAGGCCTGAAATTATATTGGTCCTTATATTTTAACCATATGGGAGCTACATAAATTATAATCTAAGCCCGACTCAGTGATGTGACCCAAGGCTAACCCTATATCAACTAGCTGTACCAACACTTCCTTAATAAATAAACAGCAACACACATAGTCGACAACCCCCCCACTGCTAAGTGGTACCAAACTTAAAACAATAGTTCCTTCAAGCCGACCACAACGGACTCCCGGACTTAAGACTTTGGTACTTTGTACGAATGCTTTGTTATATACTTACTAATAGCTGTGTTTCGAGAAACTTGCTGAGGTTATAATCCCCTAAGAAAGTTTCACTTTGCGCAACCAAGTGGGGTACGGAATTTATCGTTCTTTTCCTTGAGAAAACTCCGATGGGTTCAACATTATTACTTTTATTCTTCAAGCCGAGTTGGAGCAGTTTTTCAAGAGATGGTTTAAGGTAATGTATGTAGCCTTATTAGGAAACTGTTGGTCTTGACAGACGCGGAACAATTTCAATTGCGTTGTTGCTGCGCTCTGGCTGCGTTCTAAACTGCGGGGTAATTGCGTAACACACTATCAGTAGCAACGGGTTTCATTTTGACAGTTCAACAACGTTCATTGCGTTTTTTACGTTTTTGAGCAGACACATTTTTCGATCATAATGATAATGAAGCAATGGATTAGCAATATGCTTTGAAATGGTTCAGATTGAGATCGATTGTTTGTTTCGCCATTAGGGTGCTGTTGTGTCGAAGGAATCTGAGGAAGTTTCAAACTCAAGAAATCTGATAAAATAATTATTAACTAAGTAGTAGGTTACACGTGCGTAAATTGATATACAGATCTATTACGGCACATAGAATACTGTAGGTACTGTAGAGTTTATGTAAATATGAATAAACTCACGTGTCACGTGGATCGTACATTTGTAGTTACATGTACGATCCGATCCAGTCCCCCAGCGACGCCCTAAGCCAAGTTTCGTATCCCACAGGGGAGGCCCATAGCGTATAGTCGCTTAGTTTTTAAGTTACGGGTAAAACCAACCTGCCTGTCCTGGCAGGAGGCCTTAATTTATTAAGGTATCCACTGGATAACCCGGTTAAGCAGTCGGAAGGCAAAAACAAATGAACACCGATGCGTACATTAAGATTTACGTCATAAAGCCTATTTCTATTTCGAACATTGTAATTTATTCAGAACAATGTCTGTGGTCCAACAAAAAGTTATTTTTATACACACTTTCCAATTTCTTTTCGTAGTTATTACGATACCTTAGCTTATAACTTAGGGCTATTATGACTGTGCCTCCATTTTATTCTTTGGTTATTTTTAATTAAGCCACCACTTTCCTTCAGTTTTATTAATAACCATTATTTTTCTAATTCGAAGGGACGAAATAAAAAGATTCGTTCGCATTTCATCTCCCACAAAAGATTATGAATTACACAGAAATCTTTTTAACGTTTTTTTTTCTTAACAATGCTGTTGTTTTTCCTTTTCTTAATTATGGTTGGAAATTGGTCAGGAGCATAGTAAAAATGTTGTTCAGCCATTTTTTTTTATTAAACTGCCGAGATCGAACATATTTTTGGTTTCTTCAGATCGGGCGTTGACATTCAGGTTTGTCACCTTCCAGTCTGCTAACTCAATGTAGTGTAGTAGTCAATACAATTTGACCGCATGCGGTCAACTTACTTGACCGCATGCGAGCAACCTTACGCTATAAAACTCAACTCAAACTCGATCTGCCTTACACACTGCACGCGGTTAAAAAGTTATTGCCTCTAAGATATAACTCACGGCACATTTTAGTTTCAGTTCCGTGGAATTTCTTGCCCATTCTTCTCCATAGGAACCTACTACGCTTTGGAATGGGCAACTAGCTCCATCTTTCTGGCTGACCGACCCCTTGACAGTTGAGTTTAAAAGTGCCTGTAATTGGTTTATTTAAAACAAATGCTTTGATTTTGAGTTTTACAGCGGCGTGTGCATCATCATTAGCCATTAATGGCCGGCAGATTTAGGCCAGGGCTAATTGTTTTAATGCTTAATACCAGGACTGAGCCAAACCAGAATATTTAGAAACTTTAATAAAAATGGATTTACGCGAGGTAACCGCTAAGTGACGTAAGAAAAATCCCCCCCGCAGCGCTGAAAGGGTGTAGCCGTATTTTCGGAAAAATAACATAATGTGGCAAAATAATTCTGTTACTGAGTTAGAAAATACGGATTTATGTGACGGTTATATTATTTCTTCTTTGAGTTATTTTGAACTAGCAGCACCCCGCGGTGTCACCCGCATAAGTGTCGTTCCTGTGGGAACATCGGGATAAAAAGTATCCTATGTGTTATTCTGATGTATAAGCTATATTACTATAAAGTTTCATCAAAATCCGTTCAGTAGTTTTTGTGTGAATGTGTAACAAACATCCATCCACCCATCTATCCATCCATCAATCCATCTATCCATCCATCCATCCTCACAAACTTTCGCGTTTATAATATTAGTAGGAAGTAGGAAGGATAGTAGGTATTTTGGTATTTTTTAGGGATATGTGGACTACCTAGTTGCCTTCTTGGTGCTTATGTTATTAGCAAAAAGAAGTATTCTGTAAAACCCTCTTAAAAATACCTCATTAGTTTTTGCCCATTGTGTCACTCCTTGTAACATTCCTACATTTATATCTATAATTTTTATGGTGTACGTAATAAAAAGTATTATCTATCTACGTTATTAGAGTAGAAGCGTGTTTTGAGGTTTTGTTTTTTAACGTTTTCCTTCCTGACTAGTAATCTCCTGAGCTTTATTTTAGTACAGTTTTAATGTATAAATTGGCTAAACCTTTTAGTGAGTAATGGTCCTATCAATATTCTTTTAGCTCGGTGTAATATTTGCGTTCAAAGGAGGTTATTATGGAAAGTTCGCCAAGCAGGCTGCACGGCGGAGTTCCTTTGCCTTGAGTGAAACTATTGAAATGCTGAGATCAAAAAGTTTTGTGTCGGATAAAAGCGTAAGTTCATATTCAAAAATACTTTTAAGTGTAAAGAAGGTGATAAATCGGTGACTGGTGACTTTTCGATAGTATAAATGGTATGGGATGACGTATACCCTTTAAGATACTAATATTATTTTCCAAACTTTTTCACGAAAGGCGGTTGAATATTAATATTTTACTTCTGTAGTCGATTTTTCAAATTCTCGCACGTTATAGCATTCCAAAATATAGACTTCGGAGGGTTACCCCTCAAAACTTTAACCTCAATAAAAACTATTTCAGCCCACAGCCCAATCGATACTCTTTGATATTAAACAAAAAAAAATTAAAGCAAAATAAACCCTCATGAAAATGTGAAAGGGAAAACCCTCACACGCGTATCAAAAGCTCACCATTCGGCGTGATTCGCCTCAGGGCAGTAGCCAACTTAATTATCGGAGGCTTGCAACTCGCTACGAAGGTAATTATCTCGTATTTGTGTCATAACACTTCTGGAAGGCTCTTGAAAGGAAGTTGGAGTTAATTGGTGTGAAATAAGGAATTGTATGGAAAAGGCGGTTGTCTTTTGTTAGTTATGAATGACATCGAACCAAATGGTGAGAAAATAAACGTTTCATATAATATGGTATTATACTGAAAAGTTTGTTTCGAACCTCATTCAACTGATCAAATAAAAACAAATGAGTTGGAATTCGAATTGTGTGCTCAATTCCAATCCGAACTCATTTGTTTTTAAAAGTCTTCGAGAATCCTTACCTCGACACTGTTCGAATTGTGAAATTGAACATACCTCCCTATATATATACCTGCAAATTGTTTTAGGGACGTCCAAGCAGATCCGTTATTATTAATTTCGTCCTGAAGGCCAATAGAATAGAATTTTGCTTTATTAGAGTAACCAAGACTCAAAACAAAACTGTTAGTAAGTACAGACACTAAACAATTAAAAACACAGAAAGTAACGGTTGGTCACCATTGCGACATCCCATGAGAGACGGCACAATAGTGACCCACGGAAACACAGTCCAGGCGGCTCTATTGGAGCCGCCCCACACCATGCGCACCAGGGAAGCGCACCTTTTACGCATTGTTGCGCAAAAGCAATCTATATGCGCATCTGCGAACATGCCTGACGCACTACAGAAACGGGACAGCCCCACCAGCATCCTAAACGCATTGTTATATTGAACGCGGAGAGCGCTGTACGATCTTCGCGTATATCTAGCCCACAGGCTCCACGTGTAAAAAGCATTACAGTAGGCCCGAAAGAGCGTGATTTTAACGAAGTGAGCATCGTGCAAACCTGCGTGCCAGCATGTTCACTCTTACCGACAACGCTCTCCGCTCCCGATCAATGTCATCATCGTCTTTGAGGTTGGGAGTCAATATAATATGACCAAGACACTTAAACCTGTAGACTCTCTGCAAAGGTGTACCATAAAGTAATACAGGCGGTACTGCATCAGGACTTTTACCCCCAACCTCAAAGACCATGACCTCCAACTTCTTAAAGTTGTATGCCAAGCCATGACCTTTAGCATACGCCTCACATTGAGCAACCAATTTTCTCAAACCACAGACTGACGCGCTCAGCAGCGCCATGTCGTCCGCGTAACTGATATCATTGACGCAGGTACCGTCTATAAAACATCCGAGCATGGTACTGCTGAGCTCGCCAATCAACTCGTTCACTATAATTCTCGTACTTAAAAACTTTAAAATTGAAGTCACAATCTCATCTCAGCGACAATCACGTAATAAATTGATTGTACTTTTGTCTGAGAGATTTAGACTGAGATTGGAATACAAACGTTCTCAAAAATACGGGAATTGCCCTTCATTATTTATCCACGAAACTACGAACTCTACTTTCGAAAGATCTTGAATTGTCTCGTATTTTCCGGTAGTCCAATAAAATGAAGATGGATTTTATCGGCTATAAAATGTTGCTTGAGAAATTGAAATAATTGAAGCGGAAATTGAGTTACTTCGACACGTAAAGAGACAACTAGTATCTGCTATCGAAGATAGTCTCAAGAATCTCACAGTGGATTGTGAAGTACCTAATATTTGAAACTTTTCTCGCGACATTTTATATTTTGAACGAAGAATATTGTTTCGTCTTATCTTTGATTGTAACGCTACCTTTATTCATTCTTAGTATATTGTTAGTCTGAGATTTGAGGGGATGAATTTTGATTTTGTGAGGTTTGGGGCTGATATAGAAGAAATTTGATAATTTATGTATTCGGTCAATTAATATTAGAATACAAAAGGGAACAAAGAGCTCGTGACTAAATAATAATAGTCGCACGGGATAACAGAAGGTTAAGCTACGCTTGCCGCGGCTCGGTTCATGGATCGGTAATCATCCATTACATTTTGAGACCCTCCGTGTCTCGGAAATGTACCTATTCAAATTCAACTTTCTGTGGATTACACTGAAAGCATATAGTTCTTTTTATAGCAGAATAACAAAAACATACCGAGACATTGTCTAGGAATACACGTTAAGATGTTGGTCCCGGCAGATTCGAAGATCTTTGACAATACTTTACGGGTAGTCAGAAACACAAAATTCTGAACCAGTCTTACCAAGGGGTATTACCAGTGACTGGGTTGTGGAGATCGGATAGGCAGTCACTTTTGAAATTTAACATCGGATCTATGTGCTTTCTCAACATTTTATGGTGGACATTCTGAAAAAAAAAAAATCTCTAAGTACTTAGTTATTTCTATAATTTATAATAATTATTAATTGTTATAGTACAAAATTAAATTAAATTTATAATAATTCTAGCTGACCCGGCGAACTTCATACCGCCATCTATCGAAATCAGACAATCCGTTCACAAGATATCATCAAAAAAGCCGTTCTACAAAATGCATGAGAATTTTTTTTTTCGTCAATTTTTCCCATGTTTTAATAGTCATTCTGCTATTTGGGGCGGAGACAAATCCAACAAATCAAAGATCATAAAAATCACTCGAGCCGTTCTTGAGTTATAAATGGTGTAACTAACTCGACTTTGTTTTATTTAGATTTGTACGCCTAATGGCAAAACATAGAGAACCTATATAAATGTTGTAACATCTCACACACTGTGTAGACTCGTAACTGCTACCTATGTTTACAAATAAAGATTGTGATTCTGATAATCCATATAAAATACTGGTATTCATCGGCATCCAGTTAGACTGGAAGCCGACCCCAAAATAGTTGGGAAAATGCTAGGCAGATGATGATATAATTAAGAAATCTCGATGTTTTGTCAAGTCGTGAAGGCTAGGCAGATTGGCAATAGAAAACATTTATTCAGGAAGGTCATAACATAACTCAACAGCATTTAATCTTTCCGTCATCGCCATAATTAATCATGGGCCCAATAATTATAGACTAAAGAAGAAAGATTACAACTATTTTAAACCAAATGGATTTTTAGTCACAGACTGTTGCTATTGACTAACAGGAAGACACTGCCCATCCTCTTAACGTTATCTCTTATAGTGGCCTTTTACGACACCCACAGACGAGGAAGTGGTGGCCTAGACTTGGCTGGGAACCGAACGAAACTAAACCCATACACGAGGATGTGGTCGCCTACTCTTTGGTGGGAAAAAACCCGGATCTGATATCATGAGTACATGATCAGATTTTATTATAACGTTATAGACAGTGGTTGCTGGGTAGTTTGTGGTGCCATTTCTTCCTCACAGCTAAAACATTAGAAAGTGGTGTGGGCGTTTTGGGGACAGCTTTTTTAATACTTCGGTGATTCAAGAAACTGATGCTTATTATTTATTTATTTGTATTGAATAAATTCTTTTTTGATATAAAAATGTGATACAAAATTCATAATTTAACGCCTTTTTTCACTACGACACGTGTTACCATAGTTACAAATTCATATGGCCGTCTTCCACGTTTTTCCTCGGTCATACACGTGCCCGTCTCAAGTACTACCCAGTCCTGAAAAAATGGAAGTGCGGTTGCTTGCAGCGTATTGTGCGATGACATTACAGTACACGGATTAATTATTATATTATGACAATGTGTTGAGACATGGAAGTCAGGCATCGTATAAAACAGGTTTTTGTACTGACTCGTTTCGAAGAATTTCTTTATTTGCGAAGGTCTATCATGCGGCCATCTCACTTATTTATTTATCAATGTTTCTTGTTTATTTTTGCAATGTTACTCAATATCACACTATTTATACATATTCGTTTAGTCGTTACTGTTTTATCTGACAAAAAAAATATTTTATTTTTTATTTAAGTATGCATACACACGTCACGTTGCAGTATAAAACTGATTTACATCCGTCACCTCCATAGAAATGTAAAAAACATTATATCTATGGTCACCTTACACACTAGGTACAGTTGAAAACCAGCGTCAGCCACTAGTTGTCTGGCATTTATGCTGAACTGGGCCTTTTTAGCGCAGCCGTGAGGCACACTTTCCTGCTTATTTTTTTTACATCGGACTTTACACTTTTTATTTGACCTTTATTTGTTTTTGTTTTTATCTGATGTATGTATCTGGTGTACCTATTGTGTGTCTTTTGGTCTGTGCTAAATAAATGTATTTTCTTTCTTTCGTTTCTTTATATATTATTATTATTATTAGTTTGTCACAAACCTTCCTCATAACTCAGATTATGTATTTATTTAAAACTAGCAGCGCCCCGCGGTTTCATCCGCATAAGTTTCCCGTGGGAATATCGGGTTAAAACTATCCTATATCCTTTCCCGGGACTCAAACTATCTCTATACCAAATTTCATCTAAATCGGTTCAGCGGTTTAAGCTTAAAGAGGTAACAGACAGACAGATAGCAGACTTTCGCATTTGTAATATTAGTATAGATTGTCGCACACAATAAGGTGCAAAGGTGGACTTAGTGCCTTAGGAATTCTCTACTAGTCAATCAAGGGTGGCGTAGAGACAAGATGGTAGGTGCTCTGTTTAACAGAAGTTAATAATACTTATAAAAAAAAAAAAGTAAACAAACAGCAAAATACCTCTACAGTTCAGTATTTGCTAATAAATACATGTTTTTAACAACTTGAGAATGAATACGGATGATTACATCCATAAGGAAAATTAATTTTATTTAGCAAAGTTGACAAGACTAAAATGGGTAAAACTTGTCTACGCTTATCAGATTAGTGTCGAAAATGTCCTAATTAAGCAGACAGTGATTTTCTTCGTACAAAATTACGAAAATTGTGTTTGAAAATTTGAATGAGATTTTCATAACGTAAAGGCGCGTTGTTAATTATTTTTTTAGGTTAGCAAAGTAATATTAGCCAAGGTTTGGGCTTTTGCAAAGTTTATTAAGTTTTAAAATAGCAATTATGGAAAAAACCGTTTTTGTATTTCAGCAAACGTTTAGGTAAAGTCATTCGTGGGAAGGTTTTTCTTTTACCGTTTTCATAATTAAAATCAGTCGGTAAACGACCAATCGTCATTGCAGAGTGGTGAAAAAAAAAACTGCTGAAAAGTTTTCATCAGTCACCGAAAACGTTAAATTTTTTTGGCAGTCGCTTGCTTTTTCTGTCCAGTGGAGTTCTACTAGTACGTAATGGTTGAGTTCCCTGATTTGACAAACATACAAAGAGTGACGGGTGTATTGCCTGTAATGGAAACCTTGAGCCAACTTCCACACATTGACCATTCAAAATTAACTCACATTAAGAATACATTCTTATTTGGCGATCGCAGAATGATAGTAAAATGCATAAAGAACGCTACTGCCCATTCTCAGGTATGCAGGAACTCGTTGAATGCGAGAAATACAAAACCGGTCGAAGTGGAGGTGCTTGGGGGAGGCCTATGTCCAGCAATGGACGTCTTTCGGCTGAAATGATGATGATGATGAAGAATACATTACATCAAATTTAATGAATATTACCTGATAAATAATACAATACCATATAATATAATAATAGGTAAACAGTTAGATAAGTAAATGACTAATAAAATACATTTTTCATGATATCTCAGTGTAGGATGTAAGAGAACAAAATAATATTTGTTTATCTTAATATGATGTACTGTATAATGCTCAGTAATTCATTTCAATTGTAATGCATGTTCCAAGGTCGAGTAGATTTGGCATTGTGCGCAATATTATCTGGATTATGGGCAGCAAATACACAATTATTAAAGTTTGCGTCTATGGGGTAAGCAGAAACTATAAAACTCTCGATCCTGAATAAAAACGTAGTATAATCAGACTTTAATATTCCCGCTGCTGAGACACAGGCGTCCTCTTGATGAGTGGGAGTGGACCATCCACCACGAGGCCCAGTGCGGGTTGGTAAATGTCACATGTCTTCGAATTTTTGATTTGAAGATATACCGGTTTCCTCACGATGTTTTCCTTCACCGTTTTTGTTTTGAGAGTGGTGGTGATCAAATTAAATACAAAAACTAAAGTGCCTGCCTGGGTTCGAACCCACGACCTACAACTCGTAAGTCGGGGCCTATACCACTGGGCCACTGGGTGCTGTTCTTATAAAAAACTTACTTTTACGATATAATTTTTACTCATGGACCAGGTAATCTTTCAATTATAATCATATTAAACTTCAATTTAAGCTTTGTTGCTAATAAACTGACCTATGCGTCGCACACTGTGAAATCACTTTATTCAAAATTTTAACATACATTATTCAACGATACAATATTTTTACATGATACTAGTAGCTAGATTAAGCAACTGCATGATTTGATAATAATTTGCGGTTAGGTGTCGATATTTTTTATACTATAACATCGGGAACATGACACTTTGTGATGTGGACGCCTTTTAAAATGATTGATTGAAGGTGTTTCACGGGTGAAATTTTAGATAGACATACAGAAACGGAGTTGTATTAACACCTACAGTGTTTTAGTTATCTTAGAAGGCGAGTTTGAAAGTTGGACATGTATTACTTAAGTATACTCGTACCATGTTTGTTTTTCTTTTGATTATATTTTTAATTAGCCATTATGTTTAGACATTAGAAAACGTATCCGCGTGTATCCGTGCTGAAACATTTTTTTTCTTATTCCCTGACCCGTGCTCTAAAGGAATCAGTTGTATTCCCATGCACCTATTTGCACATGTCATACAAAGTTTTTTTTTTCGTTTGTTGGACAAAAATGAGGAAACTTGCTAATTTTGAACCGGTTTTTATAAGTTCCGATCCAATACTGCTCGAATACACGTCTTGGTCCCCATTAAAAACGCGCTCTTCCACAGGAAACCATAACACTGATAAAGGCTCCAGAAATTGCCTAGAGAGTTCGGATGAAGAAGAAAATTTCAGCGCAAATTATTATAATATAGACTCGGATTAGACAATGATGATGATAGTATCTAAAAAAACTTTTCCAATAATTCTATGTATATACGAGCAATTAATTAATTGTTTTATGTTGTTTAGTAACGGTAGAAAATAAAACCTAACTAATATATTTTTTTTTATTAAAAAAAATCAAATAAAGATATTTTTTTTATATACAATTGCTCAGCTGACGCTCTTCTGTATGTCCAAAAAAAGTTTCAGTTTAATATATTAACTATGCTACGAGATAAAAAAAATATGAGATATTGAATAAAGTGACGCTAGATATGACGTATTTCACAGTGGCGTCGGTATTTACATGGTAATTCGGTTTAAAAATAAACTGCTGAAAAAATAGCTGCCAGGTCGTTCGTTCATAGCGCTTTCACTACGTAGGACTTTTAGTAAACCATTATTTTTCCATCCGTACCAGTCCTTTGATAGGGACCTTTCTAGGAAACTATTAATGGTATTGTTATTTTTTGTTATGATGCTATTTTTAAACTTCTTCCACTAGGTATATTCTGCACCAAATAATAGTTATTTGTTATACAAGAGTGCAAAGTTGTTTTTTAACCGCGTGCTCAATTTTGATGACCGAGCAAGCGAAGGATTCTAAAATTGAATCACGAGCGCGGCGAGTGATTCAGAAATTAGAATCCTGAGCGGTAGCGAGGGAATCAAAAGAGCACGAGGTGAAAAATCTTTGCACTCGAGTGCAACACGTAACTTTTCATCCCACCTCAGCGAGGAAATGATTAAATGCAAAAAAAATAAACATTTACAATCTCAAGATACTTTTATTTCAGTTTAGGTATTAACTACTACATTATGGTAGGTAAGTATTACAGAATTTAATAATCTTTAAACTTTATCAAATAATACTTAGGTATAATTAAGAAAAATTTAAAGTAAAGTTGTTGCAGTTACTTAAGTTGAGTGTAATATTTTTGTTAGGTACTGTAATGTTGGTGTTAGTGACTTGTACTGTTTTTCGGTAAACTATCTGTCATACTTAATAGTACCGATTCATCGGATTCCCTTGGCGTAAATGTTGGCGAGACAGGGCAATGGTTAGGTGTTTCGTAACGGCTTATTTTTGATGTAGAAGGGCCAGTCCAAGAATCTGGCTGAGGCTCTTTCAGTGTAATGTTTCCTACGATGCCTTTACATATTTTAGACTTATTTTGGATGGAATCTTCTATGTATCCCTCTACAACCGCATTGGACTTCCAACCTCCATGGCGCTTAAGGGACAGGAGATCAGCTCCTGAATCTGCCAAAAGTGTGGCAGAAGTTCGTCGGAAACAATGACCCGTGTACAACAGGGGTTCTGGAAGTTCAAGAAATGTTGCTATTTCTCGAGGGATACTGCCAATTTTATTAGCACCCATAGGCTGTCTAACACACTTTCCGTTGCGATATTGTAGAAAAAATA
Organism: Hydraecia micacea; assembly: GCA_914767645.1. Taxonomy (NCBI): domain Eukaryota; kingdom Metazoa; phylum Arthropoda; class Insecta; order Lepidoptera; family Noctuidae; genus Hydraecia; species Hydraecia micacea. The sequence goes on from OU611798.1 coordinate 9,005,769, forward strand.
GATTGATTGGAGTGTTCGGCGGGCGCAAGGCTTGATATTTCTCAACAATTGTTACGTATTCCTTGCGAATGACGAAGTTGCGGTCTCTTTTTGTCTTTGTATTAGGTAAATTAATTAATAGTAAGTCATCTGAATGTTTCTCAATGTTTTTGACATCAAGTTGTGTTATTTCATTAGTTCGACATGCTCCGTTTATACCAATAATAAGAACAACCTGGAACATAAAGAGTATTGTTGTAAATAAATTAATAAAATTGATATGCATGCATAATTATGCCTATCAACATCTATTAAGTACTAGATTATGTTAAGTAGTTGATTAATATACCTAAGTAGATGCTGAATGTGCAACTGACTTACTTTTGCCGCCAAATATACGGAATCAGGTGCTTCGTTAAGAAATTTTTCAATTTCCGATGCTGTGAAGACCTTCGACTTTTTTGGTTGATGACCCGATGAGGCTTTTTTTAAAAATGCCACTAAGTAATTTAAAATAGGGGTCGATATGTATGTCTTTTTTCATTTTTATTGTTGCTTTTAGCATTGAATACGTACTCCATAGAGTGCTTGATTTCTTGGACTTGGATAATTCAATAAAATATGCCAGCAAAACATTTTCTGAGAAAGATTTGGCTCCTTTAGCTAGTCGCCACGTGTTAAACATATCGTACTGTTTCAAATACTTCTCGCGTGATTGTTGAGGGAGAAAGCTCGTTTGCGCACTTTTAACAGTTTCAGTCAATTCTGTTGGCGTCAAATAAACTTCCTCGTCGCTAGAATCACTCATTTTAGGTTTTTCACTTCTTTTAAAGTTTCTTGTTTTTAACCTAAGGTTTTAACAATATGACATGAAAAGAAAAAGGCGCGCGCAAATTAAAAAAAAGTAAGTACACCAAGAAGGTTCCGAGTCTGAGTTTTTAAAAAAAAAAAGGTTGTATGATAAATTCGGTACCATAGAGGTAGAAATAAATAGGTTTAATGATGTTTTGATTTCACAAACTTGTTGCACACGATGTTCTAAATTCAATTTTACTTTATCCTCTAGCGGATAAAAACGGCTTTTGCACTCAGTTATCGAAGAGCAAAAATACTCTTTCCGAGATGGGGGGATGAAAAAACTATTACCATCGATTCAGTACAAGATTCTGGACCCCCCTGCGTTGAAATATTTAGTCACTTACATAACATAACATAATCAGCCTATTATGTTCCTACTGCTGGGACACCAGGCCTCCTCTCGGTGAGAGGGAGTGGGCCGTAATCCACCACACGGGCCCAGTGCGGGTTGGCAGATATGTGTTTGAATTTTTGGTTCTAGGACATGCCGGTTTCCTCACGATGTTTTCCTTCACTGTTTTGAGAGCAGTGGTGATGAAATAATTTACATAAAGTAAAGCGCCTGGCTGGGTTCGAACCTACGACCTACAACTCGTAAGTCGCGGCCGTTACCACTTGGCCACCACTGCTCAAGTCACTTTTTTTTATCACATCTATTAAAAAACAGCTAGTGTATTCTTCGTAAACAGGGACTAAAATAGCTCTTTAATCCCTAGGGACTAAAAGTGATTTGAATTTGGAATGTAGATATCGTTAGTAAACAAATAACAGATTGTATGATAATGTAAAACGCGCGCCAGCCAAATTGACCACTTAATCCCGGCGTGGTACGCTATCGGCTCATTACAATAGAAAATCAATTTTGTCTCATTAGCGATGATTAAGCGGTTAAAAAAGAGTTTGTGAAAAAATTAAAAACGCGCGAAAAGCATTCTGCCTTCGTTCGTAATTGTTTACTCAAAATTGTTTGTAAATAAGTCAACGTGCTATTCTTATTCATAAGTCACACTTACTTATTTTTTAAAGAGGGTGATAAAAAGTAGAGTACCACCTTTGCAATACATACGCGGTCAAAATGTATGGAACAAAAAATTGTATTTTTAATAACCGACGAAAAATTTCAACATGGTAACAGGTTGCGCCTCCCTGTGACCCAGTATATATCTATTTTCTCTTTTGTTTCTAAAACCAAACTAATCTAACAGCAGTACTGCAATACAATACAAACTAACAATAATACAATCAAAATCTGAAGCACATATTTTAGCCAAGGTCAACAGCAGCGATATCCTCAAGTGCCCAAACAGTAGCCGAGAATGATAACACAAATTGAAACACTACTGAAACTATTCCAGATAATCTAGCTAGCAACTGTGACGTCAAGTCTACCTGTATGGCGTAACATAACGCCTGTGTTACGTTACGGGGAGGGAAAAGGTTTGTAGAAAGTGTATCTTCTATATGCACCTAAAGAAAGTAAAAGTATTTATTGCGTCGCGTACAGGAAAATCACAAACTAAACTAAACACAGTTATTTAAAAAAAAAGTAACAAAAAGAAAAATGAAACAGAAAGTCCTATACGAGGCCAAAAGGCTCCTATCTCAGCATGATGCTGCGACATTTAAAAAATAAATGTCGCAGCGCTAGTATTCTGAAAATAATGGCAAAATATGGATGTATCTGGAAAAATATGGATGTATCTGGGTCTGTCGCAGCACCATGCGGTGCTGCTATAGACCCAGATAGGTGGGACCTTTTGGTCTCATACAGGTCGTTGTTTTTTTATACCTATTATGTTGGTTGTATTAATTGTTATTGGAAAAAAGTTCTTTACCGCGGCTGGCGGTAAGAGTAAACTGGTAGATCTTCGTGGGTGTCGTTTTCATGGTTTGCGAGGGTGCTGGAGCCGATAGCGAGGTTAAATGAAAATCCAAGATGGCGACAACTTTATGAAAGGTACTAAATACTAGATGGCTCTGTGTTAAAAATGCGTATTTATAGTCCGCGCGGAACTAGTTAGACAGGGGTGAGGCGGCGGTTTGCAACGCACGTACTGAGTAATGCGCCCCCGCCCCTCCGTTCCACCGCTCACATACCTAAGGTGCGGCCAACTAGTTCCGCGCGGACTATAATTCAAACTCTTTATCTCTCTCTGTCTCTTCCTATTATATATACGAGAATAGAAATATTGTTCAGACGCCAGCACATCAAGCTACCCGAAACTGCCAAATTTTCCCTATCAACTTTGAACCTTATGCTTTAGCAATAAATTTGAAAATCTATTAAAGAAATTTGGCCTTGATGTACTGGCGTCTGTACAAATCATTTTTTGTGAATGATGCGCCGACTAATGGTTGAACTGAAACTCATATATGTAGTAACATAAATACATAATTAAAACTAACTTAACCTACTTACTTTGTACACAATGTACTTTAATTGTTCGACTTTAAGTAATCGATGTGTTATATAGCTGTGGAGGCTTATTATTAGCAAATTGATAATGTGTCGTTGTTACCTACTATTTGTAATCAGTCTGTAAGCCTTCTTAAAAGTAATAAATAAATAAAAAACAGTATACGGGTGTGTGTGCGTGCGACTATCCCCCGACAGCACACATTTTTATTATTTTAAGGCCTGCGCAGACGAGGGAATTTTGTCTGCAGAGGACAAAAATCCCTGAATCGTGAATAAAATGTCCGCCGAGAACTTGCCACGGACTCAACGCACACGGTGTGCGATCATTTGTTGCTCGGAAATTTAGTGAAGTGCACGCTATGGAAGCAAATATTTCAGATAACGTTGTATTGTTATTTACATAAAGTTTAAGAAAAAGCCAAGATTTCATGCGTCATCGTTATCTTCGCGCATACGTACTTCACTCTCAAGCGCTCAACGCGGACTAAAGTTCGCTGTGCGCATTGCTGCGCCTAGTCACGTTAGTTCTATTTTTTTTGGGGACTCTCCCGTACTTTTGTCTAGTCCGGTCTATCAATGTCCTCGGTTTTTCGGGGGACTTTTCGTACGTGGTACTTTAATACATTGTGTGCGTTATTCAATATTGTACGGTATCTATTTTGAAGGACGAAAAAGTACTCCGGGGATTGTCCCTCGTTTGCGCAGGCCTTTATTGTCATTCCATTTAGTTTATGTTCTTTCTGTGCGAGTTCCAATAAACACTTTTCTTTCTTTACCTACACCTATATTTTGCCAGTTTTGATTAAGACCCATGTAATATGGGGCGTGTCTATTGCTATAAACCGTTCCGAAATCCTGATTCCGGGCTGGTACTACGAAATCTCTGATGGTGAATCCCAGTAACACCTTTTTGTTGACACACTACAATTACTACGATCATTTCACTAGAACATCGCCGCAGTCACTTTCAGTCAGGGTTCTGTAGGTAATATCAAAATTACCCAACCTTGGCCGAGCCTGTATCATAGAAGTTATTTATAGGTACTGCCACGCTAATCCATAATGAACATTAGGCACTCTAGGTTAGGTTGACTGTTTTTATGTGACAAGTAGATTTTTGGGGAAAGTTTTTAAACAGCTACAGCTTTTTTTCTGGTTTTTCCCACAACGTTACCTGATTACTTCCCTGCCTAGCACTTTAGCCATATCGGTTTTGGTCAGCTGCAAGTCTGAACAGAGCTGTTGAATTTCAGCTTTACATGAAGTTGCTGTCATCTCTCCAAGGCCTAATTTGAAAGGGATTCTCATAATATCTCAGTGTATCAATGAATATTTAATGTTGTTTACTTGAAATCTATTTATAATCGAGATAAAAAGTAATACAATAAAGTGTTAACCTAATAACAATAGGATATTTATCATACCTACAATTTAGTTAGTTTCGTAAACTTTCTAAAGATGATGTCAAGAGAACGGGATTAATTTCCTCCAATCTGGTTCCACGCAAACTTGGTGACAATTGTGAATGAGCTGTGGTGGCCCAGTGGAGAGACGTGACTTACGAGTTGTCGTAAGGTCGTAGGTTGGAACCCAAGCACTTTACTTTGTTTAAATTATTTCGTCACAACTGCTCTCAAAACGGTGTAGGAAAACAATGTGAGGAAACCGACATGTCCTACATAGAACCGAAATTCGAAGATATGTGACATTCAACCAACACGAGGCCCTCGTGGTGGATAGTCCAACCCCTTTTGTAGAGAAGAGGTCTGTCTCCCAGCAGTGGGATCATTATAGGCTTATTATGCTAAATATTATGCTGTGGTGGTAATTTGATCGTTCATTGCCGCCTATGAAAACTAAGCCTATCATGTTACCAATTTTCTCGTACCAGAACACCCCAAAAAAAAACGCATATTCACTTAAATAAATTGACAACATAAGCCTTAAATATTTCCACTCAAGTCTTGACGCGTAAAACATCCTTCATTTTATACATTTTTTACGCGTAGAAGAAAAACAAGGGTGCCAAAAAGCGACGCCTAACTCGATCTTGGATATATTAAATTACCTAGGATTTTTGTGTTGGCTGTCTGCCTTGTTATTGATTTAGTAGTTCGCTCTTAGTGAGTTGACATTGCCTGTATCTCGTTTAAAATTTATAACAGATAATAAGATTTTTTTATGTAGGCAAGGCAGTGTGTGAGTTGTTTTGGTGTGTGTTGTTTATTTAATTTAGGAACTTTTATATAAAATACATGACAGTCTCATCGTACCTTATTACAACAATAACAAAAATAATCTATCTAAATACCCTCTTAGACCAAACATCCACTCAATCAGTAGACTTAAAACGAAAACTTACAAATGTAAAAAGACTTTTAGCAGCGTCAGACAATGGCATAGACAAAATCTCATGAAACAAACCTATGTATTTTTTTTTATTTGCAGATATTTTATTAATTTTTCCCTCTCCGTCTGTAAAAGTGCATCTCTCCTAACTGTGAGACATGTGGTAAGGTAGAAGACGTGCATTTTTTGACGGAATGTGTCCGCTTTCAGACGGTGTGTGTTGTGTTTTGGGAATTGAATAAAGGCTGTGAAGTTAATGTTTTTGTTCTTTTAAAGTGGTTTTACTTTTGATGGTGTAGGATTTGAGAAATATAAAAGAAAGCTGGCTATGGAAACAGCTCTTAAGCGGCGGTTTCTCAGAGGTTTTTATTAAGTGGGCTGAAGATAGTTAAAACGGAGAATGCATCCGTAAAGCCCGATATACATGACGCAACTTTCTTGCTTGTAGCATACAATAAATTTGAAGCAACGAATGACTTGCATCATCTAAACACAGTTTAGATGGTGTCACTAACCACACTATGCCACAAACAATTAAATCGCAACGTGTAAATCAAGTTTACGAATAAACCCATGCCTAAACAAATGAAAACCATAGCAAAACCATTTATGATCGATGCTTCTTGGTTGACTCTATAATAATTGTATAAAAATTCTTGTACGATTGACCATGACCACAATCATTGAAAAAAAAAAAAGAACCTACCGTGCCAATAAAATACCTAACATCATTTTGTTTTGTTGTTTTAATTATGGTAGAAAGATTCTAGTCAATCAACTCAGCCTATCGCAGTCCACTGCTGGACATTGGCCTCTCAGGCTGTGCCACAACACCTAGTCCTCTGCCTTCCGCATCCAGTCCGGCCCAGCCACCTTCTTAAGGTCGTCGGTCCATCTAGCTGGGGAGCGTCCCACATTACGCTTGCCGATACGCGGTCTCCACTCCATCAAAGAAACTTCGATGATAGCCCGCTCTGTAGCGCTCTGAGCGACCTAAGAAGAATGTAGTACTTAATATAAAACCACTTTGAACACCCTTCTCATAATGTTTACAGTACTCCAGGAATCTTCTATAATGTGTACAAATTAATCAAACCGTCCACAGTCCATTTTCTCTTTAACAAAAACCTTCCCTAAAAATACAACCTTTTCTTATCCGGCTCAGCCCTAAATCAGTGGTGTTATTATCACCGTGATATCAACATAAAGGCGCCGTCAATGGGCCTTCCGATTGCGTAATAACGCAGATAAAGAAGCACCGCTTACAACAACCCCTGATAAGGAAATGGCTTGGCGATACGGAGTAAAAATAGTTTTTAACAGAAAAAAAACAGAGACACAGAAGCTATCCAAACAGTCACTATAAAAAAAAAAATTCACTGAAACGACTCTTCGCGAAAACTTCTTGATGAAAATATAGTTCGATTTTTCTTTGCTTTTTAACTAACGAGCATTTCAGTAAAATAAAATATCAATCTGCCAAGCCTTTTCCTTGCTACGTTAAGATCGGCTTCCAGTCTGAACATATCCGTAATAAACTCCCGATCACTGGCGCACGCTATCTGACGTCATGCTCCACTGATTCCATGACGTCACCAATGTAATTAGCTGCTGCTTCAAAGGACGCGTTCCTGTATTATAATGGTGATAAAGAATCAGGCTGTATACATACACATAATATTGTAGGAATTAATTATTGCTTAGTGGGTAGCGGTAGACTGAAATAGACTTTAATTGGTCGTTATTAGGTGCCCTAATTGGGTGGTAAAATTTTATGAGTTACAAAATGAAGAAAAAACCGGCCAATTGCGTGTCGGACCATGCACAATGAAGAATTTCGTAGTTGGGATGAATTTATCCCAAGAACAAACTTAACTTTGTTGTTGAAATAATTATCTCTCATACAATACATAGTTCGATATACATCACAGTCAATTCTCCAATTGCAAATGAAAGCATAATCAATCCCTCTCCCAGAGAGGAGGCCTGTGTCCCAGCAGTGGGAACATTATAGGCTAATTATTATGCTAAATCAGTAAGCATGCAGTCGTCATTTTTTTTTTATAAAACTACAAATTAACGATGTTCGGAGTTTTTTCTTTACTTGTGCTGTGGAACCTTGCATCTTGAAAAATTTCATGATTCAAGATATATCAAGTGATGTTTCTTTTCACACATTGCTTGAGAATAACCTCAATTATAGAAAAATTATATTTCAATTCATGTCGTAAAGGTCCAAAGGTTTTTGTGGAGTTTTGTGCATAGCAAACATTTATACAATACTTACCAATAAATTTTACATAACGTGATAAGATTACTGATCACATTGAAAAGGTAGGATAGTGCAGACTTCTAGGATAGGTATTTTCGAGGGAATTTGAAACAAACAACCAAAATTGTGTCCAGCTAGGCAACTTGGGAGAGGCCTATGTCAAGCACTGAACTGCTATAGGCTGAGCTAAACAAAAGCGCATACAACCCAAATCTCTTCAAAGTGAGAGTGAACAGGCTTCTTTTGGATAAACTCGCTCCATCGACGACTTTGTCTCTGTCACCTTTGATCTAGACTAGAGTCAAGAGCAACTCCATTTCAAATAAAATAAAATAAATCGTCTGGTGGTTTAACAATCGTAATAGCAACTTTCTTTATTTTCAGGAAAAGCTGAATTGATGGTGTGACACAATTTGTGTTTTGACATCAAACCAACAACAACAAGAGGTTCCAACGAAATTCAGGTAATACCTATCTTATAAAAAAATTCCAAAAATACGTAAAAAAAGTCTTTTTCGGTCTAGCCTGGCGCGTTCGCCTTAACTTCTTGCCTTAAGAATCAGTAGTACAACTTGTTAAGTTAGTATAATCCTAAAATGTCAAAATTTCATGAAATAGTCATTCAGTAGGATTGCTTGGTCTTAAGGAGTTGTGTTGATGACTTTAATGATTATAATTCTGTCATATTTTTTACGGTCGAGAATCATATTTTAATCAACGTAAAACTTAATACCAACCAGCAAATTGCAAAAAACGTAAAAAAAAATTAATTACGCGGGCTACCCTGGTGCTTTCACCTTAAATATTTTCAACACAAAATATTATTAAGTATTTTATGTTACTCAAACAATACATCATAATGTCGTGTATTTTTATTATTATGACTACGAAAATCCATTTGCTTGTGTAACATAATGTTAAAAAGCTTCCATTATGAGTTTGGTAATATGAACCTTGGCAATATTGGTTATTCAGAGTCGGCTACAAAACAAAAAAAATATTGTAGAGAGATTTTTGAGATTGTTTGCACGTGTATTTTAGATGAATAATCTTAGATTTCTGATTATTTTTATTGGAATTGGTATCCTTGATTTTAAATTGGCATAAAAGGAATATGAAGAGGAAAGAAAGAATGAAAGAAAATACATTTATTCAGCACAGACTAAAAGACACACAATAAACCAATACATACTCAGAAAAAAAAATTACAGGTTCACCAACAATTGATTACACTGTTACATACACATTACATGTTTAAAGTGGACACCACATTGATAAAACAATGCATCAGATAAATAAGCTAACGTACCTAATATTGAAAATCTGGTAACATCGGAAAAAAGTAACATTTAATTTCAAGTACAGATATTATGACAGAGGTACAGATATTATGACAGAGGCCAGCACATCAAGCTACTACAATCTGTAAAATGTCTTCAATAGATTTTAAACTTTATCCATAAAGCATAAGGTTCAAAGTAGATTGGGAAAATTTGACAGATTGGGGTAGCTACCCGAAACTGTCAAATTTTCCCAATCTATAAGTACTTAATAAGTACAGACGTCAGCACATGAAGCTTCATGTGCTGAAGTCTGTACTTATAATAAATCTGACAGAAGCGTCCTCTAGCAAAATCAAAACTACTACTCTCTAATTCCATCAACGAAGATACGGGCCCGTCCGAAAGTAATTCGAAACATTGGAATGAACCCAATTCCCGATTAATATTTTTTTTTTGGATGGACAATAACATATCCGGTGTAGGGTACTACATGGTGTCGTTCATTCTTAGGTTGGGCCCCAAAATATTTTTATGTAGGTGATAAGGTATAGGAATCGCCCGTAACTTCGGCCGAAACTACGGATTTCGTGCTTACTGAGTAGACCTTTTCTGGTACAAACAAAGAACGAGTAGCGATCGTCACTATTGTTCAGTGCGTGTTAACAATGTGTCTTTTCACTAATGTTACCGTAAATAAAGTATTCTGAAAGGGGGTTATGACATTGAAAAATCACTGGGACATTTATACCAATGATACTAAAGAGCTAAAATATCAAGATCAGGATCTCATCAACCATAATATATATCTGGGCTCATATATTTATGTCAAAAATATTATTATCACGTGTCTATTTTCTGCACCACAAATATTTTGGCATATTAACCCGAATCAGGCGAATCGTCTTTTGTATTTTTTTTTCTATGGGTTACTCGCACGAAGTTAATTTATTTGTGGGCGAGTCGACAACTCCAGAAATATGTATTAGGAAATAGGCATATTTAGAATTGTATGCAATGAAGTTAAGAAAAAAATACAAGTTTTATAATATTTAACTCTTATCACTTCTGTACGCAAGTGTCCTTTTTCTATACTACGATTCGCCCGTTTCGGGCGAGTAATTCGTGCGAATCGACTAATAAGCCAATATTTTGCGTTACCCTAGTAGGGTTTATATTTCAACCTTAAATACAGGGTGCCGGGGACATCGACGTGTAACCTGTTACCACGGATTCAGTACATGGTTCTGAAGCCCTATGCATTGAAATTTTTCGCCAGCTATTAAAAAAATAATTACTGTTCCATAGATTTTATCGGATAAGTAGGTATTGCAATGATGTCCTGCCACCCTGTATAACCTTACCATAACCTTACCTTTGTTTGTAAACCATATAAATAAACTTGAAAAAATTTTTAGAATACAATTTCATGACAGCAACATTTTATTGTAACTTAGCCTTAGAAACAAACATAGTTTTGACTTTCAATAAAACACTTTAAATTCAAAACACAATGTATTTTTACATAGGTACATCAAATCACAGAGTGTTGCTAAGTAAAGAAGACAGTGAGGACACAGACTGCCAAGAAATGTCGGGCGGTGGGCCAGGCATCTCGAAATCGCTGAGTTTCGGGCGTGCCCACGAGGCGATAAGACGCTGTCAAAATGATATTCAAAGTATTTTCATAAGAATATCTATGGGTTTCTGAGATGGAGTGTATTTTTGACTTTAAGTCAGTGGAGATTGTGACCTTTTGTTAACTGAGAAAATAATGAGAAGAAAATAAAAGAAAATTGTTTATTCTGCAGAAATAAAAAGTTCATTACAAAAATGTTACGCGTTGAAAACCGCTCAGTATTCGAATAAAAATAATTAAAAAACAGATTTAAAATTAAAAACTTTAAAACTTTTCTGTTACTACGACAATTAAAAACGTTCAAAATCTAGTCGCAATCTGAAAGCCAATTCTCGTAATTTAAAACATTCAAAATCTAATTGCAGTCTCATCTCGACGACAAACAGATGCCAAAAACTTGTCAAAATGTAGAGAAATTACAGGTATTTTTGACAGATTGAGACTGAGATCAGACTGTAAAAGTTCTTAAAATTACGGGAATTGCCCCTCTATTAGCACGCGGCACCCCTCAATCTTCTCTTTTGATATCAATTTAAGTCAAAGTGAAAGAAATTACCTTATGAAGGCCGCAGGAATGCGCTGGATGCGGGAAGCACAGAACCGGTCCAAGAGGCGGTGCTTGGGGGAAGCAAGCAGTGGAAGTCTTTCTGCTGAAATGATGATTAAGTCAAAGCATTATTGATCCCCCTTCACTGAAACCTGTTTCTATCCACTACTGAGCTTACAAAGACTTTTCTTAGTTCTTCATCTTCTTTTTCGTGTCGCTAGCACGGCAGTTATTTAAAACTTGGTCCAAAAGTTCGCCACTCCCGCGGCGTTATCGATAGCAGCGCAGAGGTCACTTTGTCAGCATAAGGAAGGGGCCCGCGAGGGCCGAAGCCTGCCAGGGTAGCGGGATCGTCCGAAAGGGTTACCGCTGCCCCGGAAGATAAGGGCTAAGGAAGGAACACGGGTGGGTTTCTTCCAGTTCACCCAGAGCGGGAAGAGTAATTAGATGACTTCCTATCCAAAAAAAAAAAAATTGTCACTTTGACTGCATGTTTTGGGGCACAGTCGGCAGGATAGGAAGTGGGGCATAGTTTGTGACACAGCTCCACATCCACACCCTGCTGCCGTTTCGTCGAGGTTCGCACTTGGATTCGGAGACTGTTTTCTTAGTTTATAATCGTCACATTCTCATAATCATCATCTGCTTAGCCTTTTCCCAACTATGTTGGGGTCGGCTTCCAGTTTAACTGGATGCAGCTGAATACCAGTATTTTACAAGTAGTGACTGTTTATCTGACTTGCACAACTGAATTATTGGATAAAACCCCATTGGCAAGATTACTTGTCAGACTTTCAGGCTTCTAAAGAACTACGGGTATTCAAACCCCTTTTAGTTTTCTAAAAAAATCCAACGGCTTATTTAAATAATCCCAAAATTTCTTCATCTTAAGGTTTCTTGAAATACCGGTCAAGATTTGCTTTGCTAAAAGGATTTAGTCTTCCGCCTGACTAGCTAGTACGACCCGTGATATCCCAACTTTGATTTACAGAGCGGATAAACAAAATAATTGGATTTTTCTGTCTCAATTATAGATTGGAATTGGAATTCAGCCCCCCGTCCCGTGGGATGTTACGTAGATATGGATTTATGTGTATAGGACAGTGGCTCGTGGCTAAATATTAACAACGGCACAGGGCGATTGAAGGTTAAGCTACGTTTGTCGCGGTCGGTTCGTGATGGGTGACCAACTATTACTATGAGAAATCTTATTCGTGCCGTAGAAGATTCATCATTTCTTTGGTCTCACTCTCTCCCTCTATCCACCAAAACCATCTGTGTCTCTGTTACCCATTAAGTTCTTTTAATTATCTGCCTAGCCTTTTCCTAACTATGTTGGGGTCGGCTTCCAGTCTAACCGGATGCAGCTGAATACCAGTATTTTACATGGAGCGACTGCCTATCTGTCCTCTACAACCCAGTTACTGGGTAATACGATACCACTTGGTAACACTGGTTGTCAGACTTTCGGGCTTCTGACTACCCGTAACGACTGTCAACGATCCACGAATGACAGCCAGGACCATCGGCTTAACGTAATTTCCGAGGCACGGAGGGGTCACCCATCCACAGATCAACCGTGGCAAGCGTAGCTTAACCTGATCGATCGACCGGTGCGGCTGTTATTATTTAGCCACGGGCCCCATTGATCTCTTTTAATAATCCGATGCCGAGCAAAGATTTAAATGGCCAAACGTGGAAGAGCCATAGTTTTGAACTGACCAACCGCAACATCAAAATTAGCTCCTAACTATAGAGCATTGCATTACCACATTACGCCCACACTCCCGCTTAATATGTACAAACCAGTTTAACTAGAACAATTCCTATAGTAATTTGTACTACAGCCAACTATTCACAACCGTACGCCAGATTAACTCCACCATTCCTAACAGCTACAACTTTACAACCTAAATTACACCTTACGTCTTACAAAATAGAGTCCCAAATTGATTTTGTTTGGTATGCCATCAAAATGTCACCACCTTTGTGATTGACGGGTATTCGAAACTGTACGTAGGCTGTCAGCAATAAGTGTCAAAATGCTATGGCATGTTGAATATTGTATCGTACGTTATTTGGGTGAGAACAATCTGTGAGGTAATTAATTGTATCGAATCGCTTTCTGTGCATTAATTTGGAGACTAATGTTCATAATTTATTATATTATATCTTTCTCGTTATAACGTATGTATTATGTAACATAAATTAGTTGTGATTAACTTGTATAGTTATAATTATCTTCATAGTAATATTATTTATAGAAATCCTTATCAATGAGTTCTTTCAGGGATATAACACCTTTCTAGTCTAACCTATTTCTCTCAGAGATTACAAATAAATGGCGGGGTAAAAATAATGTCATAATGTGAATGTGCCATAACTTTTGCTAATGGCGTTATAATGTCATTGTGATTTGGTACAAATATGTTGTAGACAGATATCATAGAAAATTTGACACAGCTCCTGTAACGATGGAGATTTTAAAACACCAGCTTCAGGGCCGTGTGATCTAACGTTTTGGCGATTTGAACTGGTCTGCCAGATAGCCAGAGTTCTTTCTTTCGGGCTCTTTGAAATCTCGCATTTACCAAAACCTTGCAAGTCTTGAAAGCCAACATTGAAGATATTATCACCAATTTGGAAAACGAGCAAAAAATGTGCATAACTCGGGAGGTGGTCGCTTGACCGATATAATTTTTTTCGACTTAATGTTATTTTTTTTTCCAGCCATATGCTATTCATGCCATTACTTTTGCCCCACCTTGCATTAAGTATTTAAATTTAAATATTTCTAACCTGTTACCAGAGCTTATTAGGTACCACTAAAGCAACATCATCATCATAATCATCTGCGTGCCTTTTCCCAACTACCTTGGGGTCGGCTTCCAGTCTAACCGGATGCAGCTGTATTCCAGTATTTTACATGAAGCGACTGCCTATCTGCTCTCCACAACCCAGTTACTGGGTAACACGATACCCCTTGATAAGACTGGTTGTCAGATTTTCGGACGCCTGACGACGAAAATCTTCGGCATTCGTGGATCTTTGACAGTCGTTACGGGTACGTAACGACTGTCAAAGATCCACGAATGCCAGCCGGGACCAACGGCTTAACATGCTCTCCGAGGCACGGAGGGGTCTCGGTATATAAAGATGGTCACCCATCCACAAACCAACAGCGGCAACCGTAGCTTAACCTGATCGATCGACCTGTGCGGCTGTTATTATTTAGTCACTAAAGCAACCGATTCGTACAGATTAACCGAAACATTAAATACACATCATTAAAACCGTAAGTAAACACAACTATCAACTGACCTCTGGAACTCTTTGCCCTAGGTAATTTAATTCTAGTTAATTATTTCCAAGTATGATTTTATCACACTACAATTATTATTACAAGCACTTAATTGATTCTCTAATGACGGTTCAGTAACGACTGGTTTGAATTAAGGCGCTGCCCAAACGTAGGACACTTTAAGGCTGCCTGTAAACCGGAGCGGACAAACGGAAAAATATTAACCAATAGGATTGCATAAAATGTTCAATGTCATTTTCTATTGGTTAATATTTTTCCGTTTGTCCGCTCCGCTGCCTCCCTTCGCTCCGGTGGACAGGCAGCCTTAAACGTTCAGTTTTTTGTCACTCAGTTAGGCATATTACAAGCCAGATACGCTATTTGCGATCTTTTTTATATTTTATTCTTACCACGCCGTAGCCAGTCATAGTAAAACTAAGAAAACTGTCATCACGCAAATTAATTTCAAGATGGAACAAATTTTCGAGTTTGTCTAAATAAAACCGAAAACGACGAAGCCACAGCATGCAAATACACTTTCGGAAGGTTTATTTCATTTTTTACATTTACGTTGCCTGAAATTCATTACAACTCAAAGAAAATTTCACAGAAGAATAAATATTTCCCATCACGAAAATCGATTGATACACTGTGGACTAGCATCATAATGCTTCCATCCACAGTTCCAAAAGCGAGTCAATATTCCATTACCCCTCTCAAATGGATGTCCACCTGCATAGGCGGCAGTTTTTATCAAAACAACCGTCTTTTTTTCACCTCGTAGCATCGGACCGACGAAATTGCTTGCAGCCTTATATTGTTTGTAATGGAGCTATTTCTATGCAAAATATAAGCATCGTTGAGCAATCACTTGCAGTCCAAAGATATAAATCGTTAGATTCGCCCTACCGCACCAAAAGATACTTATTCGCGTTTCTGTTTCGTTTTGACAGCTCTAACACACAATGACGCCATGATTTGATTTGATTGTCATGACATTATGAATTTTTTTCTGCCTTTTTTTGTGTGCCTATTGTGTGCCTTGTCCTGGATCAAACTAATTTATTTTCTTTCTTTCTTTTTATTTAAAAATGTGTCAGCTCACTCTGCTCAGTATGGACACTTTTAAGCGTAACTAAGTGACGGTGAGGGCAAATCTAGCGAGATAAATCGTTGCTGCAGTCGATGGCATTGTAATGTCGCGTGATTCGACTCACTAGAGTGCAGACGGTTATTTCAAATAATCGTTAACGGTATGCAATATTCTTGGTAAAATTCAAATTGCTGGATTGATCGAATTCCTTTGAGAATGTAACAGTGTTTGATTAATTGGAATACATACTATATATTTGGAACCCAAAAATTACGATGCATTTTGTGTTTCGTCTTGTGATAAAATAAATAGGGTGTCAGATGATATAAAGAACGATTAACTGAATCTTAATTTATTTTATAAATAGAGAGTTGTAACTGTAATGGTCTTAAAGGACACAAAGTGCAAGAAAATAGCTAATAAAAAAAAATAGTACTATCGTTGTTATCGACGATGAAAAACAACATAAAAAATGCACATCTCTTTGACGGCTAAAAAGAAAATAAAACTAGTTGTCTTTTACAAAAAAGTATATAACAGCGCACACACTTCTATAGACTAGAGAGCGAAGCATAAAAAAGTGCAGATATTCTCGTCAAACGTTTAGACATTCATCTATCCTTCCATCAGTGTCAATTATAATAATATTTAATTTAAGCATTTTCACATTATTTAAGTTAGAAAATCTCAAATTCCTAAAATGTTTTGTCCTGAAATGTTTTGATCGTCAAAGAAAAAACTATGTATATATTTGTTACTGTTAGCCTGCATCATCCCTCTGCTGGGCAAAGGCTCTCCCCATGACTTCCAGTTCTTTCGATCCAGGGCTAAAGTGGGCCACTGGTCGTTTGTTTTGTCCATATTTGTTATCTGCCGAAATGTATTCTCGCCTCGTATCGCACAGTAAATACAAAACTATTTACTGTTCGTGCTATTTGCTGTTTATACTGTGGTAAAATCGCATCGTCTTCACATATAATTATATAATGAATGTATACAAAACCTTATAAAACATTTTAAAAGAGTAACGGTGAAGTTTCTTACCCATTTTTCTCCATAAGAACACTACCTTTTCGAAGGGGCGACTAGAATCAATTCTATTTTATTGTAATTTTTGACGTTCAAAAGTGCCTGTAATGTGCCTATTTGAAATAAATGATTTTACTTTGACTTTGAAATAGCCAGTCGGCAAAGTAATAGCTGGTAGTACCGACTGTTAATGGTGTACACGACGTTGTACATTTAAAGTATTCATTTCGTTGCAGCCATTTTAATGCACGCCAAATATTAACGACATTAAAACAATTCAAACTCAAAACATTTATTTCGAATAGATCAATTACAGGCGCTTTTGAACAGTTAAGGGGTCGATCAGTCAGAGAGATGAAGCTAATTATCTATTCCAAAGTGTAGTAGGTACCTATGGAGAAGAACGGGCAAGAAACTCCACGTATACTCTTTTAAATAAAAAATATTGTTACAAAATATTGGTAAAATCATTCATGTTGAGATTATACATGTGAAAACGATGTAGAAAGATTAATTAATCACCAGATTATGCACAAACAAGAACCTTATAAAGAGTACGATTCACAAAAACACATTTGAAAGTGACATTGAGACACCCTGGTTTGAACTCAGAAGTCACCCACGTAATCTCACTTCACAGAGATTCTGTCTCACATTTCTGCCTTTTAAGGCATTCTAATATGGGCAAGGAGGGTTCAAGGACCCTATGTCCGTCAGGCGTCATTTAGGCGTCTTTATGTCGGTCACTGAACGATAAACTGGGACTAACGCTTAGTAACTTGCCCGTTAGGTATAATGACACTTTATCAGTTAGGGTTTTTGTAGGCTCTATATTTTTACTTTTATACTATGTTCTTACTAAAATATAGCTGGAACTAAGGCCGGCACAGAAAAACGTCATTAAAACGTAGCTGCCTTGAAAAGTACAACCTAATTCAAGAAGACTTTGTTTTTGCCCAGAAAATGAATTTTCATGTTGAGATTAAGCAAATGTTTAAATTCAAGCAGTTTTTTTTTAACTAAAGGGCTTTTTTCACATCTTATGACAGTTTTTCACATCTTAAGACAGTTCACAAAATGTTCTCTTAGGGTTCAAAAGTGACAAGTGCCTGTTTTAAAATAATTGTATAAATTATAGCTGACAGATTTAATCAACCGATTCATGAATGACCGTTGCTTTATCAAATAACAAAACAAATGAACAACAATATTATTTCGATAACAAGACAGAACATTTACCTTCCGTCTTTTCACCATAGTCATCATTAAAAAGACAACAATAGTCCCCAGGGGACATTATACAGTCTTTTTACTTTGTCCATTTGCAATAAAAGCTACCTTTTACATATATGCCGAGGTATTAAGTCGACCGTCCACTGCTACGTAAAGCTATGCTTTCTTTTAAGTTGGCGTTTTCCTAGAGAGCGTTTTTGACATCGTAAAGTGAAACCCCGCTGCCCAAAGATTCAAATTGCTAAATTTTCCCTCACCTTACTTAGTCTCGCGAAATGGTGTCCATACTGAAAAGATTGATCTCACATTTATTATAACATGAACCACTATGAACCAACATGGACCACTACGGGCCAACATGGACTAACTTTCAAAAATGACCACTCACTCGTATAGCATTTCCATGACAATCAATCAAGTCACTGCGTCATTGTGTGCCACAGGTGTCAAAACAAAACAAAAACGCGACTATCTTTTCACGCGGTAGGACGTGTGTAACGATAAATCTTTGCCGTGTCTTCATTTTTATGACTGCCGTTGTGTGCGGTCACCGCTTTTCTAGGAAACTGTAGGTTAAGATATGCACGGAGAAGTTTGCAACGTTATCTGAGCGGTTCAGTTGTTTGCTAACCACACTTCCTTGCGTTGCGTGGCCCTTGGGTCGCAGTGGACGATACCTTCTACATTGTCATACAAAGCGAAGCTATGTGTACTTAGCGTAGCATAGCCATAGCTTGCTGTGAAGCCACGCCTTTATTTAAATCCTCGGTGATACAAAAGGCGGGCTTGTAACCAAACAAGGATCGGTCGAGTGTGAACAGCTTGTATAATGGAGGGTTCTGTACAAAAGATTATGCGCTTCATTTGGTATGAAGGGAGTTGATAATTAGGCGCGTTTGTGTGTTATGTTGGAGGGTTTCTTGATTAATGGGACTCAAAGTCATATATGGTTCATTTTAAGAAGAACTTATTAACTGGTTGAATACAGTAATTACAGAAACACGTTCCCGGCGTACGAAGGGTTGAGATTCAGAATTATTTATATTAATTATTATACACGGAACCGGTAAGTACGGCAGAGGAAAGGGGAGGCCTATATTCAGCAGTGGGTGATTCCGGACTGAAATGATGACGATGATGAATATACAACATTTTTAAGTTTTTTGTAGACTATAACATCAGCTTTTATTAGTATTATATGGAGAGCTAATGTATGATACCTCGGGACAGTCACCGCAAATCTGTGGAGATTGTGAATCGAGAGAGAACCTTTGGCAAGCAGTTTATATATCAATTAAAGTTTTAAAATCTTCAAATTGATGTGGAACCCAAATAATTTAAGTATAGTACTCGTAGCATATTCCAATTTTGGTTTGAACCTAACTGCTTTCGCAAACAATGACTATTTAGGTTGACAAGACACGCCAAAATAACGAGACGTGACTTTCACTCTCCATACTTCCATACATAAGCTCAATTACCTACTTCTTGTCTAATAAAAGGTGGCAAGAGACTGGACGGGATATCTTTATTTGCATGGAAGGTGGGCAGGCCTTTAGTGTGGGACGCAACGTGTGTCGCTTGCGCCATCCCATCTTCCTGGCTCGGTGTGTTGTGCTGGCGCTGCTGCTGCGGCTGCGGAAAGCCTCAAGTGGCGACAGTGTAAAATCAAAGAAAGAAAGAAGATGAGAAAGTAGTATAATATATAGGGGTAGAATTATATTTTCGAGCCGTTTGGGGTTGGAACCCTCGGGCCATAGGGTCCGATTGCTCATAGTTTGTTCAACGAAATCTCCAAACTGCTGGTTGCCGACACTTCCCGTGACCCAAGTGCTGGCCTTTACCTTGGCTAGAGGCTAAGCATTGCCATACAACGTGGCAATGCCGCCAATCTCTTGGGTACAGACGCCAGCACATCAAGCTACTACAATCTGTCAAATTTCTTTAATAGATTTTCAACTTTATCGCTAAAGCATAAAGTTCAAAATTGATTGGGAAAATTTGACAGTTTCGGGTAGCTTGATGTGCTGGCGTCTGTACAGTAGGCTCCAAAAGTCCATAGGCAAAGTCACAAAGCAATAGCTTGACGTTTAGTTTGACTTACGACCTTCTTTTAATGAGTAATTAGACACACACACTCGCATATTACTCGAATATAGTTCCGTGTCATGTTCGTCTTGTTCACATAGTTCATAAAACTTTATGATTATACCCACAGAAATCTAAATAAATAAAACATAAGGTAGACAGATGCTTAACTCATTCACCGCTAGTCCCCGACTAAATAGAATGTTGTTGCTTCTTGGTTGGTGGATAATTTGATATGTGAAGTGTGTTTAATCTATTAGCGTTGTTGTAGTTCATTTTGAAATGCAAGCAAATTTAAATATCGAGATGATAGCTGCTGATATTATTAGTATGTAAATATGGACTTATTATTATATCACAAATATTTGATGAAACCGGACTGACTGTGAGTATTATGATTTCATTATTTTATGGAACATTTATCTAATTAAAGTAAAGTAGTAAGTAGTAGTAGTAGTAGTAGTAAATGATGATCCTTGTAGTTATTTTTTTAAAAGTTTTATATTTACCTACCATAAGCCCTAAATAGAAAAAAAAATATATTTCCTAAAGTTTATTTATTTACTTTTGGAATGATGAATATAATATTAAGCATAATATTATAATATATAATCATTTTGTAACATTTCTATTTTCAAAATAATTTTGTTTCAAAATAGTAATAATATTTTATAATTTTGCTAGTAGCTTAACAGTATTCCTTTTTTGTTTTAGAGAAATTACCTACTGTGAGTCGGAGGGTCAAAAGATATAAGGAAGAGGGTAGCCTTGCCAGTCGAAAGCGAAGTGGAAGGCCCAGCTGGTCAGTGAATATGAAAAAATTGGTTTCCGACATATTTTGCCGAATTATTCAACAAGTGTTTACGAAGCGTTCGCCGTGCAAACGACCCCAGCTCAAAAACATAATATTTGATTGGAAATAATAAACAAGAACATTTATACAAAGTATTAAGTTATAAATTGATTTTAGTAATATTAAAAAAAAAATTGTGTCATATCCGTATTAATAAGGATTATTTTGAGGTTTAGTTTCAATCTTCTTTTCATAATGAAAATGAATACTTAAGCTATAACCGCAATAAGTCCTAATAAATATGACTGTTTATAACGAATAAACATTTTGAAATCACTTAAGCATAAAACATTTTTATTTTTAACCCCATATAACATAAGCATAACAATATAATAATAAAAACATAAAAATTATTACATTGTTATTCTCTTTTATTATCTCTATTGAATAACAAAAAAAAAAAAAAACGAAAAAGATAATTGTTGAAAAGAAAAATAATAGTCTCATCTCGAGATTGGAACCCAGACTTTCACGTTTGCTAAACCATTAGGTTACGTTACCAGCTATCTATACTTGCTATGATGAAGTGAATTTGAGCAGTAGTATGAACCCACCAAGGTTATGTGTAATTACGTAGTACCGTGTGCGTAAAAGCGACGATATGTTTTGTTTCGTTCGACGCTAGGACAGTAGAAAGATATTTATACTGTGACGCTCACGCTAGCCAATGCGTGTTCGACTTACACACACAGATGTGGCCTGCGGCGCGAGGCGGCCGGTATTATCACAGCAATTTGAACTTTAATATGCTTATGCAAAATTGATGCCTTACTGTACATTAGGTCACCAGTCGACGGCGAGGCGGAGAAATGTTTCGACGCCTATATTAGTTTGTTAATAGTTATAGTCAGGTTAGGTTATTATATTTTATTTATAATCATTTGTAAATTAATTTAGTATAAGAAGTTTATAGTGTATTTTATACTCTATAATAAATAACCACCCATCAAGACATCATAAAAAAGGTAAAACAGTAAGTAACTAGTAAAACAATTTTCTCAGCAAAGAGCCCTAGAAGGTCACAATCTACTGATCATGATTAAATTACCATCTTCCTTAGTTGTAAGCAAATAAGAAATATCGACTCGAACATAAAAGTCCTTCAGGCATCAGAAACGGGAGGATAAGACACTTTACGTGTCTCCTTTCAAGAATAGCTGACAGCGAAACAATATTGACGTCATAGTCAATCAGCTTTCGATACAATTTTCACGGACCAATGGAGGGACGCTACGTCATAGGAAGTTGGAATGTGTTGAAAATTTGAAATACTGTTACGGATTTTGTCGGACGATATATATTTTAGTTGCATTTGTAAGAATTTATGGTGTGTTAGTTTAGGATCCACGGGAGTACGGGGTGGGTTGGGCGAACAAGAAAATTCACGCGGACGAAGTCGCGGGCAGTAGCTAACCTCAAAATAAATGCATAAAAAGAACACCTTTTTCACATCCACTGCTATTCAATCTCAAATATTTCCTGTACATACAACATTGTTATACGCAATTAATAATCACAGCTCTTCTATGAAATTTATCACCATCATTTTAGCCGAAAAGCGTCATGATCAGCCTATAAAGTTCCCACTGCTGGGACACAGGCCTCCTCTCTTCGAGAGGGAGTGAGCTTTAATCTACCACGCGGGCCCAGTACAATCAATCAATCAATCAAAATATTTTTATTTCACATAAACCAACATGGGCACTTATGAAACGTCAGATGCTAGGTGCACGGTTCCAATTGGTCGTTTCCTATGGAGAAGAACCGGCAAGAAACTCCATGGTTACTCTTTTAAAAAATAATTGGCTTTTACAATGTTTTCAAGTTACAGTAGGTATGGGAGGACAACGTAGGCCTGTTAACAAGTACAGGTAAGTACTTGATACAATAAAAAATGGTCTACAGATCTAAAGTCTAGGTACAAGGCTTACAAAGTCCTCACATTTACAAAATAAGAATGTATCAAAAGGATAAATAAAATATAAAAAACTACTAACTAAACTAACTAACTAAACTAGTACGGATTATTAAATGCCACATGTCTTCGAATTTTCGGTCCTAGGACATGCCGGTTTCCTCACGATGTTTTCCTTCACCGTTTTGGGAGCAGCGGTGATGAAATTATTTACACAAAGTAAAGCACCTGCCAGGGTTCGAACTCAAGACCTACAACTTACGAGTCGGGGCCGTTGCCACTGAGCCACCACTGCTCTATTCATGAAATTATCGATACTTAATACCTAATTGTTCTCAACCTATTAAGCGTGTTTACACGCAGAAACAATTAGATGATCTGTAAATTTAATTTATGCTAATTATGTCTCGAATGCTGTTCATTAGACACCCGATCATTTTATGGTATCTGGCCGTCAGCGATGCATCATAGAGCAAGATTACAACCTGCAAGCCTAACCAGTACCTACCTATATCTAATTAATTTTATTTACAAATCAAAATATTTACAATATTTAAAAGCTGTCTTAAAATAATAATATGTACAAGTATATAAAAAGGGAGGGGAAATAATCAAAGGGCATCAAAAAATTCGTCCGCATCGCTGTCAATAGGAAACGTGCCCAAAAGGCTGGCAGCATTGCCACGTTGTATGGCAATACTGATTCTTTGGCCAAAAAATAGGCCAGCCCTCTGGTCACGTGAAGAGTCGACCAACCGCTTGGCGATGTCTCGAAATACTAAGTGGGCACTCGGGCCCCATGGCCCTAGTGTTTCAACCCCAAACGGCTCAAATATATAAGTTCCAAAGAGATTGGAGTATTTGCGCCGTTTGAGGTTTTCCGCACCTGCAGCAGCCGCCCCGGCACAGCTAACCGTGCTTGGAAGATGGGATGGCGCAAGGGTGTCGACACACGTTGCATCCCACACCAAAGGCCTACCTACCTTCCAAGGCATTATGGTCATTCCGTCTGGTCTCTTACCATCGTCGCGTGCCAAGCCATTGGGTTCTAAAACAGCTGGCACCCCGGCGGTACAAATAGTTTGGTAGTACCTACCTATACAATATGTCGCGGAATTAACGCACACCACCAAATACCCCAATTATAATATAATGTAATAATCCTACGTACCTTGAATTTTTGCTAAAATGTATAAAACATTGTTTATTTATTAAATTAGTTTTTACTAATTGTGGGAGAAAATTGTGGCCACATTATAAATCTATGCACGCACACGGACGCACATGTATAAGGGTCTAGCGTAGCAGGTACTTCGTCCATTTTGGTTTATTTTGACTGTACAGCGGAAGCATGACTGTAATTTACGGAATTTTAATTATTTTTCGGATAAGAAATTGCCTAGGTATATTAAAAATGACAGAAATCGATTCAGTAAACGATTCTGAACGAACTCCTTTCATAATGGGCATTAATTCAGTTAGACATTGTAGGTAGGTATATGAGACAAGACACGTGGAAGTGATGGTAGACAATGAACACCGGGTGGTAGACTTATCAAGCTATACATTTCCAGTATACGCTGATTTCTCATTGCACGAAAAGCCTATGCAATGCGAGGTCAGCTGGGCAGCGGGATTGTCCGAAAGGGTTACCGCTGCCCCGGAACATAAAGGGCTAAGGAAGGAACACGGGTGGGTTTTAGTCAGTAAGAGTCTGACACTCCCTTCCGCTCCACCCAGAGCGGGAAGAGTCATTAGATGACTTCTCATCCAAAAAAAAAAAAAAAATGCGAGGTCAGCTAAATCTGGAAATGTATAGCTTGATATGTCGTCTTGTGTATTACCTACAATGGGTCTCATAAAAAGGTTCAAAGTATAAAAGGGAGGACGTGATTGTTTAGAATTAACAATTTGCAGGAGAACTAAGATGATCACATACCTAAAAATAATCAGGTAGGTACTTATCTGGCATCTGGCATGGCAGTAGACGCCAAATACTGAGCACGTAGAAAAAGATGGCTGAAAACTTCCCTTTCATGAAGCTAAACAAAATCACCAAAAACAAGAACATAACTTAAGTATATAATGTAATTATGGACGTGTGGACTTTGAGTAGGTACTCTCCGGAAAAAAGAACTTTGGAAAACAATCTGAAACACGTCTCTCGAATTACCAAAGTATGTGCCTTTGAAAGTATGTATGTCTAAAGTCACAGATATAAATTAGTAGAAGTATCTTATGAAGTAAGTAATAATATTATTTCAGCCAGCACTCTAATTGCGTAACACACTGTAGCGGTATCTACAGCGCCACATGCGAACAACGCGTCATACTGACGTCACGAAATCCTGCATCTCGCAAGCAGAGTTTACCGCACAACTAGCATAGATACAACGGCCCGAAATGAATCATCGGGCAGTTGCCCGTCAGACACAACACCGGTCTGGTCGGAGGATCCTCCCTTTTCTATGGAGGTTAAGTGAACACCCTGTTCCTCATACCTCTATAACACTATCTAGCATTTTGAAGGATATTCCTAATTCATTGCTTCTGTTCGATAAATTTGTCTGCTCAATAATGTAAATAACGCAATGAATGTTGTTGAACTGTCAAAATAAAAGGCATTGCTACTGATAGGCAATCACCTCACAGGTCTAAGTTTTTATTTCATTACCGCTGCTCTCAAAACGGTGAAGGAAAGAAAACGCCGCATGTCCTAAAACCAATTATTCGAAGACAATTTACACACAGGGCCCGTGTGATGGATTTCGGCCCACTCCCTCCCAGAGAGGAGGCCTGTGTCTCAGCAATGGGAACGCTATAGGCTCATTATGCACATCTAAATTGATCCTGAATTTGAGTAACTACTAGGCGTTCGTACCGAGAACATAGTGTTCTTGTTATTGACAATTAGAAGGCAATCTAAGTTTTGTCAGTCCAAAACTAAGTTACGAGCAGTCTACAGGGTGGCTGGGACATCGACGCGCAACCTGCAAAATTAGGGTGCTGTTACCATGGGTTCAGTACACGATTCTGAATCCCTCAGTTGAAATTTTACGTCAGTTAATAAATAATAAATTTGCTGTTCCATACATTTTGACCGCAAAAGTCACCACTGAACTTCTCTATGAAACAGTAGGTATTTTTTTTATAACCGATGAAAAATGTCTACTCTAGAAGGTCTGGAATCATGTGCTAAATTTATGGTTTCAGTTTGCGCGTCAATGTCCCAGACACCCTGTTTATTAGTTTCTTCTGCAGGGCTTTAAATATGGCATAATATGGACTGACTAGCTGAAATTGAGCCAAGAAATTGAAATATGGCGACTTGAATGTATGCCATGCTATTAAAATTCCTGTCCAACATCGTCTTCGTTGTATGAAAACGGTGCTTGATCGGGAAAATTGCAAGACGAATGTAACTTGAAGTGGAATCAATAACACTTTTTAATTATTTATATCGTAACTAGCTTTTACTCGCGGCTTCACTTTCTTAATTCCACAGCAACATACAGTCAAAACAAAACAGTACAAAAGATATAAGTATGCAGGATCGTCGAATATAGTTGAAGCGTACCTAGTAAGGAACCGATGGATGTTGTCGACTGAAATTTAATTTGATAAATGAGCTGTTTGTTTTCTATTGATAAAATTAAATTTTATTCGAGAACATCCATCGGTTTTTTACTAAACTTCAACTACATCCGACAATCCTGCATACTTATGTCTTTTGTTGACTGTATTACCGGGGATAAAAAGTATCCTATATCCTAGTCCAGACATTACCCACCTTTGTGCCTAATTAAAATCTTTGTCGTGGAAAGCTGAAGAAAAGAGAGATTGAAAAGAGTTACTTTCACATTTATAATATTAGTCTGGATTAATATCCAGGAGTAGAGGCTTATATTAATATATAAGCTGCACTTTTCAATCATTGTATAATCCATCTGATATCCGTCAAAATTCTACGAATAAATTAATATGAAGTATCATATAGGATAACCACTATGCTCCCCACAAAAACCTAAATGGTAACATTAATTATTGTTATGTTAATCTGATTGCCTTTAAAATGAAATTAACGTAGCGTTACCTGCACGCGTTCATAATTATAACACCTCGCATAATGGGTGAAACACACAATTATATAATATACACATATTACACATAAACATTCATTAATTATTTTACCGCGGGGCTTCAGGATATTATCTCTTGCGCGGCTTCTCATGCACGTAAATTATATGAGGTGGAGTCTTATATTGGGAGCAAACCTTATAAGTAGGTACCTATTTAGACAAGAAATAAAGTTTTAAATGTTATATATTGGTACTTAGATGTATTAGGGTTTGCCAAGGAGCAGTGCAAAGGGATTTATGCTGAAATTTTTGCAGATTAACCGCAAAATATTTTTCGCGGATTTGTCCATTTCCACTAGTGGGAAAGTTGGACGGCCCAGTGGTAACGGCCGCGACTTACGAGTCGTAGGTTCGATTCCAGTCAGACACTACATAGATAGTCACAGTCAGTCACAGATAAATAATTATATTAATAGAAGTATCTTGTGAGGTAATATTATTTTAGCCAGGTCCAAGTTTTTATTTCATCACCACTGCTCTCTAAACGGTGCAGGAAAACATCGTGAGGATACCGGCTTGTCTTAGAACCAAAAATTCAAAGACATGTGACATCTACCAACAGTGGTGGATTACAGCCCACTCCCTTTCACTTAGAGGAGGCCTATGTCCCAACAGTGGAAACATCATAGGGTGATTATGCCAAGGTCCGCCTACTGAAAATTTAGTTAACATTTTTGATTCTCGGTCACATACTGGTACCAAATTCCCTTGGTCACAAGCTAATGTTAATTAAGGCTATTTCCGTCTTTTTCTCGCTAATAAAACAAGAAAGGGATGGACATCAGAGCTGTCAAATTTAGTTGAACTAAAACTTCCATACAAGCATAATGTGTACACGGTAGAACGTATTGACTAACAACACTGCGAAGTTCAAGGAAGGAACTAAATTGACATCTCTAACTTTGTTCTTATATGTCACGGTCATTTTATCTAGTTTTCCAAGAAGAGATGTGAATTCTCTAATCAGCACCACTGACACATTTTCAATCCAAAAATTGTCGAATTGTACCGAGAAGATACGAGTAAGTTTTACGTCTGAAGTCTGTTTTGAGGTCACATTGACATGGAAAATACCAATGAATTATTGACACCACAACACTTGAAAGGATTGATAAATAATGTACATATAGAAGTAGGTGTAAAAACAAAATACGTTAAATTACTAAGTAAGCAGTTTCGATCGTTGGCGTTGTCTGAAAGTAATTTACGAATAAACGTAAGTAGACGCCAATTCATCAAGCTACTACAATCTGTCAAATTTATTTAATAGATTTTTAACTTTATCGCTAAAGCATTAGGTTCAAAGTTAGTTGGGAAAATTTGACTGTTTCGGGTAGCTTGATGTGCTGGCGTCTGTACATCGCGTGGGTTGTAAGTACCTTCAGCTTATAAATAATGAATCTTCATTGTACACCTGTCTGACGTTGTTCTTCCTAGCTTTTGGAAGGCAATTGCTAATTTACCTACTAAATTATCTATAAATAAATAATGCCAGGACTATTTTATTCATTTGTTTTGTATAAGGAACTATAGGATATATAGTTCCAAAACACAAATAGCGGACGCCGGCCGCACAGTTGCTGGACTAAAGTGGAACTGGGCTGACCACATCTGTCGCATGTCGGAACAGCAATTAACGCAATTATATTTATTTAATTAAAATGACAAATTAGTGCGACTTCTGCTGTAGCAAACTAGTTGACTTAGGTACCCAAATTCCTGAAATTTTAATGATGCCGAGCCCAAATTATTTTGTTACATGCCACCAATGGCACGCGTACCATTCAATCAAATCAAAATATTTTTATTTCACATAAACCGACATGGGCACTTATGGAACGTCAGAAGCTAGGTGCACGGTTCCAATTGGTCGTTTCCTATGGAGAAGAACCGACAAGAAACTCCACGGTTACTCTTTTAAAAATAATTGGCTTTTACAATGTTTTCAAATTACAGTAGGTATGGGAGGACAGCGTAGGCCTGTCAACAAGTACCAGGTACTTGATAAAATAAAAAGTGGTCTACAGATCTAAAGGCTACAAGGCTTACAAAGTCCTCACATTTACAAAATAAGAATGTATCAAAAGGATAAATAAAATATAAAAAACTACTAAAACCAAGAGATATGATTGTCATTTCAACCACTAATAAAGAGGTGAAAAATTAAATTTGTCTGTAGGTATAATAAAAAGATTATGTCAAAGAAGTATGTACAAAAAAATAAAAAATAGTGCTTCAGCTAGGAAGAAGAAGTGGCGCAACAAACTCTCCAGCAGCACAGCTATCTGTTCACTTAGAAGAACTTTTATTTATTAACAAAATCAATATTAATCACCTGCCATTGAAAAAGAATGGTCTACCATTAGAAGGTCATCCACAAAACGATTAAGTCTATTCGAATCATAATGTAGACTAACGGCTAGACCAACCTCTGGGCTGTAATTCGGAATCCAATCCGTGTAAGTGGCTACAAATTAGTCCGATTGATCGCCGGGGTATGACCACAGTGTAACTGATTACAGTAGTTCATTGGCCATACATTTGGAAGAACCTGCGAATTGTCAAGTTTTTAAGTCATGAAAATTAATTGTTTATCAAATTGACTACCAATTAAATAAAAAACTTAAATTCCCCAGATATTCAAATCATAACCGTCATTCTTTCATTTGATAAACAATCAATTTCTCTGACTATACGTTTTCCTACTTATGTCCCGAACTACTTATGCCAGTGCGGGATAGCTCCGCCCACTCCTAGCATAAGCATAATCAGCCTGTAATGTTCCCACTGCTGGGACACAGGCCACAATTCTGTGAGAGGAATTAGGCCGTAATCTATCACGCAGACCCAGTGCGGGTTGCTAGATAACACAATGTCTTCGAATTTTTAGTTCTAGGTCATGCAGGTTTTCTCACGATGTTTTTCTACACCGTTTTGAGAGCAATAGTGGTGGAACAAAACATACGTCTAGTCGCACGCACACAAACACCGTGCCGAAGTCTGCCGAACTGATACGACGTTAGACGATGCACGGCTTTCAACGCTGCACCGCTGTGCCGGTCGGAATGGGGGGTGTTAGGTTTATTTTCGTTAAGGAATTTCTTCATTCGGTCGCCGCGCTCAAAGCCCAAGAAAATTACACAAAGTCAAACGCCAGTCAGGGTTTGAACCTACGACCACTCGTAAGTCGCCTACTCCTACCACTCGAAAACATTCACGTTTAACCACTGTCAATAGTTATACTGTGGTATGACTGACCGATGGGTTCGTTGATACCCCTGAGCCCTGACGCGTTAATTCGAATCACCGATTAATGCGTTTAGTTGCCACGAATGGGGAACATTGATTGATTGGTGATTGTTTATTGTAATGGGTAGGATTTGTAGCCAATTTATTCTGTAAAAAAGGGTAACTGATACTTACTCGTACAAGAATATTATTAATTACGCCTGAGGCTGTCCTTATCTCTAACTGGGTTTTATTACCGAATATGGTTTTGCACTGACGTTTAACCGACGACGTTCCAATTAAAATCAACTTCTTAGTTTAACACAGATAACATCTGTCTCATGAAAAACAAAAAAATTGGGTAGAGTCTAGAGACGCGACGTAAATTCGAACGATTTTTGAATCTAACTGAGTGGAATACCTCGAAAATACAACTATTATGCATTATGGTTTTAATTTTTGCGACAAGTACAGACGCCAGCACATCAACCTACCCGAAACTGTCAGATTTCCCCAATCAATTTTGAACCTTAGCCTTCAGCAATAAAGTTGAAAATTTATTAAAGAAATTTGACAGATTGTAGTAGGTTAATGTGCTGGCGTCTGTACAACGAGTATCACCCATTGATATGAATAAAGTCTTAAAACTAACAAGCGTTGGTGCAAGCTCAGGACCTTTATCTTCTGAAATCGCTAAAACGGAATGATCAAAGGAGGTTTAGTCAACGACAGTCATATTTTTTAATAATTAAAAGAGGCCGTTGCCCTACTCTTAGATATTAACATTACTATAAGCTCAAAAATCTCGCAACCAACAGTAAACAGACCTATTTCAAATAAACCTTCAAATAAAAGTCTAACCCACTAAGACTTTATCACTTAACCATAAGCCTTACCTAAGTGTCTAGACAAGTCTGCCAACCACTTTATCGCGGTATTGTGAAGATATGAACGTTATAATAGCAGCCACTCACACAGGCTTCAGTTTAATTAACTGACAAGAAAGTCCAGCGTCGTTTATAAACAGGCTTTATAATGAGAAAGTTGTGTAGAGGGAGCTAGGCGATAGTTATGAAGAAAACTGTAGTATGAAAATACAGTTTTTTGTTGTGTTTTAAGCAATTATCTGAACTATCTATGTACGTAGATGCCGTGATCCCGTGCCTCGGAAAGCAATCTAAGCCGTTGGTCCCGGCTGTCATTCGTAAATCTTTGACAGTCGTTACGGGTAGTCAGAAGCCCAAAAGTTTCACCACCAGTCTTACTAAAAGGGGTATCGTGTTATCCATTAACTGGATTGTAGAGGTCAGATAGGCAGTCGCTCTATGGTAATAATACTGGTAATACTGGTATTCAGCTGCATCCGTTTAGACTGGAAGCCAGCCCCAACATACTTGGGAAAAGGCTTGGCAGAAAGAAAGTAAAGGTTTTTTTATGTATGGACAGTCCTTATTTTAGCACTAAATATTTGCTGATGCACAAGCTGACAAGTCGAATGATTATATTGCCTTAAGGTAGGTACTGTACCGCCAAAGGCATAGACGCCAGCACATCAAGCTACTACAATCTGTCAAATTTCTTTAATAGATTTTCAACTTTAATAGTAAAGCATAAGGTTCAAAGTTGATTGGGAAAATTTTACAGTTTCGGGTAGCTTGATGTTCTGGCGGCTGTACAGTATCACCAATTGTCAAAAAAACTCTGTTATACATGGAAATAGTATGTACATACGCACGGCGACGAATATACGTATTATACCAGATGAATAGTTACACACCGATTTCTCTCTTTCAGTCGTCAGTAATTTGACTTTCGAAAGAAGAAGACAAAGCGTTGTGTAACTATACAGACGCTATACAACGTTTATTAGTAAGGGGGTTCCAGTATAAGCATACTTCTTATTGTTCGAAAAGTCTGTACCGTGTCAGCTTAAATTGTAAATGTATAGCTTGATATGTCGTTGTGTGTACTAATTTTCTGTTATCATCTAGTGCACAAGATGTGGATAGATTGCTTGTTTTACTGACACAAAATTGTTTCATGCAAATACTAATCGTACCTACTTTCGAAAGCGAATTAATAAAAACTTATAATAACTCCTTAGTTTGCATCGGGGGTTAATAATAAGAATATCGCTTTGCAGCTTATACCTAAAGTTAAACGTTTATTTTAATCCAAAAGTTAATAAGTAATAAAGTTTGTTTTCGAAAGTTGGAAAGGTTGGTCTCCAAAGAAAAATATTTGACTTTTGAAACTTTTGCAAAATTAATTGCTTCTTTGGTGTTCTTAGAAGATGAATCGACTTTGAGAAAAACAACTTCTCGATGGGAAAAAGCTCAGTCGTGTTTTACTTAAAGTATGGATATCTAATTCCTGTTGGGGTACGCAGTGACGTAATTGCGTAACACACTATCAGTAGCAATGGCTTTCATTTTGACAGTTCAACAACATTAATTGCGTTTATTACGTTGTTGAGCAGAATGTATTTTCGAACATATCAGCAATATCCTTCAAAATTACTCAGATTGATAGACTGTTCCGCAATATGGGTGCAACAAAATCAGAAAAATATATGATATTTTCAGGGTATATGTTAGTTAGATAGTGTGTTGGAAACATAATACAACTAATTTGATACGATAGAAAAAAATCATGAAGATACCTCTAAAAACTTTCTTTTCACAATAAAAGCCATAGTAATATATTTACATACAATCATTACGATTTTTAGTCAGATTTTACTACAAGCAACATACTAAAGCACTAGTGTTTTAATTTTTTTGTCCAAATAATAGATTTTTTGTAAATAAATAATTGCTTCATATTTTTGCAATAAATTACCAGCATTGTGTCATCGCGCTTCTCTTTCTTTTCTATGCAATCCGACAGCGACCGCGTTTTAGGTCATGTAGTCCCATGAAGTCGAGCTAAATAATCTACAAAGTCTTTAAGATCACGTTCGCTAGTTAAAATATTGCGGTGGGATTTGATCGCGCACTGGATTTTCAACTCTCCGTGTTGAGCCGACCATTGAGAATCTAAAGGTGTGTCCACATTGTGTAACATAACATGTTCTTAAACATAGTTATATAACATGTTTTATAGAGAGGTTAGCTATGTTAAATAATTTGGACGTGTTATATAACATAAGTTTATGTGTTGTATAACATAATCTGGACGCACCCTAACAGAGCGCATCGCAGCGCGACAAAAAAACAAACTGTTAGATATTCAACAGTCATAAGCAGTGCGATAATCTAGTGCGCGAAAAATACGCCGCGGGGAAAATGCGCCCGTGTTACCTGAGCTAAAGGAGTGTCTATTAAAAAGCAATGCAATATTATACATCGCATGCAGAGGCCAAGCCTCACCTCTTCAAAGTCATAAGATGGGGTAAGAGGTAAAGAGCGCTATATTAATCGCCCAGCTAATCCACTGGAGTGCAAGCTTTATTAGATTTTTACGACAATACCTTTATGAGCTCTAGACGTTGAAAGGAAGTCTATATGAGGTAAAAAAGTATATTAAAAGTATTGTCTGCCAAAGTAATGTGCTTGTAAATGGATTACGACGTGGTTGAAGATTAAATGAGTTTGAGAACTTGTTGCGGGTAGTTCTTAAAAAAAATTGTCACCATGCTCCTGCACTTATTAAAATTTATATGGGGTTGCAGAATGTGTTTTCTTTCTATTCATCTCTATTAGCCGTCATCTCAATTATCTCATCTCATAAGTACCTTTCACACCTTCCATCGTCAAAACGATAGTATGGGATAACATTTGACTTTTGTTTTGGGAACCCAGAGACAGACAATCTCGCAAAATAGAATTCGTATTTTGTTTTTTTCTTCGTGGAGCCTGTTGCAAAGTCATTTTCTATCTCTATTAATCTCGGGTCGGCGCAGCAAGTCTTCTACTTCCATACTTAATTATCTATTAGTAGGTACTAGTAGTCACCTCCTTTCTACCCATATCATCTTCCACACAGTCCATCGTTTCTTTTGTATTCCCCTTCTCTTATAGCCATCCTCATTCTTACTCAAAACTTTCCTCACGACATTTTTCTCAGTCCTTCGCATCACGTACCTGTTACAAAGTATTTTACACATAGCTTATCAACTCACAATTTTAAAGCCCTATACAAACATAACCTCCCTCAATAAACAAAGCAGGTAAAACTAGTTATCGCAGTCTTTGTAGTAGAATTAGATCTAATATCAAAGGTACGAAAACTAATCAGCGGATCTTAACTTTGACATTTAATATCTTGTGGTCTATCGATGAATATTCCAATCTTGATTAAAGTTGCGGGTTTTTAAACAAACATGACCCGTATAGTGTTTCAGTTAGAGTTTTTGCCTTACATGTTGCGTAATTTAGATACTTGTAAGCAATTATATAATAAGTAAAATTAGGTAGATAGGTTATATAGCCCGTGGCTAAGTAAAAACACGCTTTTTTTTTAAAAGGTAATCATTCGTTTCATCATTGAGAATTACTTAAACACAAAAACTAGAACACACCATGAAAACACCAAGATTGTAGTAGGTATTTTTGACCTTATAATAATTGGTGTACAGGGCTGGCCACACGACCTCGACATCGGTTTCTTACTAAACTTCAACTATATCCAACGATCCTGCATACTTATATCTTATTTTGACTGTACATGCAATACTTCTACATAACGAAATTCCCCAAAAGCTTATAAAATAATCCTTTATATCTTATTATATTCTAACACGCATAAAAACTTTAATGCGACAGATCTCACCATTAGCGATGTTTTTCATACGAAACTAAAAAATAGAATCCCTAGGGTTTTAACGTTGTTTTTCCTCTTTTATTCTAACGCTTTCCTGGATTATAGCGAGGGTCATGCCACAAAATATATAGGTACAGAAGGTTCGCTCCATACAGTGAAAGACAACGCACGCACATATAGACACGTTTCAAGTACCGCGAGTGCACGCACTTTCGCGACTGGCATTTGACCGAGATAGACCTAGATGCGTGTCTATCCCTGTGCCCACGGGCTACACGCTCAAGAGACACGCGTCTTGCAACAGCGACTGCAGAGAAAACTAATGAAAGAAGTTGTTTCAAGCCGCAGAACATGCAACAAGTCACCGCGACGCGACTTGCGGAGCGACGGGCGATAATAGAACGGGCGTTCGTGGCCGTGAAGCGTGTCCATGTGTGAGTGCGGTTTTGCTTACTGTATGAAGTCGACCTTCTGTACTATTCTGTTGATATGCAAAGAGTTGGGCGTTCGTTAGTAGTTTGTAAAGGACTATTATTTCAGCTGCTACTGTTTGTACTGAGCAGGTTTTAAAAATCTGGATTTTGCTGTGAAGTGTCCGGGAAAAGACCGTTGAGTTTTTACCTGTCGGTGTCATTTGAGGTGTGGGATTTGAGTTTCTAAAATAATAATATTGAAGCATGCATTTTATGATTTTTAGTAAATAAATTCTAGAAGCTATTCTCAAAAATCAAATCAAACATTTTACTAATACTTTTTTTATTTGACCCTTCATACTTTTACTTATTCGTTCTCCGCATACTCTTGGTTTATGCCCTAGACAAAACTTTTCAATACTTGGACTCAGGAAGATACTACAATTTTTCTTCCTGACATAATCCTTGACTCATGGCATCATCTGAAAGACAAAGCATAACCCACTACTAAGATACTTACCGCGAACCTTACACAATATATTTTTCTCTAAGGCCTCGTTCACGACCTCAAGCGATGCGACTTGCGTCAATCGATCCGCGCGCGCGTCGCCTTTTTCCGTCTGTGGCTCCGCAAGTCAAGTCGCGGTGACTCGTGGCATGCTCAAAACAACTTCTTTCATTTGTTTTCTCCTCAGTCGCTGTCAGAAGACGGCTCGTGGCTCCGGGGTAAGATATCATATAAGACCACAGAACAAAAACGCCTCGTTTTTTAAAAATGTTTCCTTTTCATTATGAAAGATACTTTACAAGTACTTTAAAAAACCTTGGTGCCTTGGCTTCAGGAATTGCAAACTAATTTATGTACGAGTATTCTTCGTCAGTAACGTGTTGTACTTAGTTACTTAGGAAATTATTTAGTTCCAAGTAAGTTCCTGTTTTATTATATTTTCTATGAGAACTGTAATTATCGTGAATGTGAGGACTATGTGGGTAATTTTTTTTCTCAGTTAGTTCTATTAATCTTTGAGTATTTTCTGCGGCCTACCCAAATGTCTTTGGTATTGTTCGTAAAGTCGTTGAGCTCCTTGAGTTCTGAGTTTAGCTACACGATTACTGACAAATTCGTGCACTGACTGGATAGGTCTGCTCAAATCTGTATGGTTCTTTCCTCAAAAGACCTTAGCCTGCATGATCTTCATATGGCTTGACCAAGATTATGTCTCGACTTTGAAAGAGACTGTGACCTCTGAGTTTGTATCGATCTTTCTTCTCAGAGTAGTCAGTTAGGAAAACCGAACTCTCAAGTTTTAAAACATAATTAATCTGTAAAAAAAATTACCACTTTATCATTTATATTATGGTTAAAAAATTAGGGTTAAAATAACATTATATAGAAGCTCTATTTAGGTTTCTGTTTTTTTTTTAATATGTACAATGTACATGCACATTATGCACCTATTATTTCGTAGACTTATTTTGCAATTTAAATTATCCACATCTGAAAAGGGCTTTGGGAAAATTCATTAACCATTGATCTGGAAGCGACTTCTTCATTGCGTTGTTTTGTTAATAACAGACAGAGGCACGCTTCTTATTCTATTGATGTTTAATTTGTCCTCTTTGACGCTTTTAAGTGGCAAAAGGGCCAATTTCCCCCAGTCAACCCACGCAATATACCGTATCCTTCAAAGTTGTCCCAGTAATTTACAAGAAACACACACGCACAAAAATATATATTCAATTTTATTCAACATTTTAAACCATCCCATACCGTCCGAAAAAGGCGTCAAAATGAAAACAACATGTTTTGTTCAGACAAAATTGTTTAATTAAATAATTGTTTCATATTAATTCATTTAGGGGACGCAGATGTGTGCTGGTTAACGAACTGGCTTAATCCAGAATCGGGTCAAGCACGAGCCGGCTGAGATACGAGGACGTTGCTTATTTCCGTACCACCTTAATATGCCGACCGTACACCTTCGGTTTGTGGTGTAAGCTAGAAGATTAAGATATTGTAGTTTATTATTTTTTATCGTCTGTCCTTCAGAAATATCGGCAGACTTAAGTAGATGTTGGCCGAAACATGTTGATTCTACAACTAAAACTACAGATTAAATTGGGAAACATTGCCGAACTGAACCCACAAAACGGAATCGGAAGGTTAATTAATTCTCGTATTTAAAAGTGCTCAATTCTAGTCGCAATCTTATCTCAGCGACAATCAATGTCAAAAACATAAAAAAATGTACAGGCATTTTTGTCAAATTGGGACTGAGATAAGAATGCGAACTTTCTTAAAATTACGACAATGTACGAGTACATTATGTCGATAATATTTAGCATTTCATTAAGAACCTACTCAAAAAGACATGTTTCTGAACCGACCCACTCCTTCGGGGATTATAAATATAGATACCTAAGTGATTTTCTAATCCAGCAACAATCTTGAACTCCAAAAGTTCATCTTTCTACTTATAACATTAAACTTTGTGCCAATATTTGCAAGGCATCGTCTTATAACTCGCTCAAAACTCACCCCTTCCACCACTCCTTAACCCTCACACAGCGACCATTTGGCCCCAACGTGGAGCAAGTCACGGGTTAAAATTGGGGACGAAAAAGGTCCCCACTAACGCATGACCGGCGTGAGGATGATTTGCAACCCAAAGTTTTATGATTTCGAAGTTGCCAACGTCAATTTAAGATTACAAAGGCTTTTGGGGTCGAGTTTAATACTAGTGGTGAAATCGGAGGGGTTTTTGTGAAAACCTTTTTTCTCCTTAAGAATTTTTTCTTGAGGGTAACACTTTTAATAAAAGGTTATTAGATTTTGGAGCGGCGCGTAAATATTTTGAAATGTATTTTGTGAGAATTCGCATTTAATATGTGATTTTTCTGTTGAACTTGACTTTTTATATTTGTGTGATGTATTTTTAGATGAATGAAATGGCAAGAAAAGTTAAGTGAACTTAGTTTTTTTTATGTAAAATCTATATTGACAATAAATTCTTAAAATAAAATAACAAATCTAGTAAAATAATTTACGAATATAGCATCGTCTGAGTTAAATACATAATGGTCCGAACCATTTCATATATTACATAGGGACGTAATGGTGTCTTATTACGAACATAATAAGGCACATAACGAGGGTCGCCCGAATACATCACGAACAACAGACTGATGTTAAGTGTCTACAATGTTAAAATAAGTTAGGTACGTTTAAAAACAAAACACAATCGTATAAAACTGGCAGGTTTCCTACCTGAAGACCAATTCTCGTAATTAAAAACGTTCAAAATCTAGTCGCAACCTCATCTCAGCGACAATCAATGTCAAAAACTTGTCAAAAAAATGTAGAGAAATTAGAGGTATTTTTGACAGATTGAGACTGAGACCAGACTGTGAACATTCTTAAAATTACGGGGGTTGCCCCTCTGATGTTAAGGGAGAACATAAAGAAAAGAACACTATTTAAAAGATTTATAAGCTTGTGATTTTACAGGGAGTCTATACTGTAAGCTTGAGTTTATTCAGAAATAAAGAGGTTCGCAATTAAATACTTAAAAAACTTATTAACCACTCAGATAATTATCACCAAAATAATAAATCCTACACTTACTTGCTAATATTTATAACCATAATAACGAGATGAATAACGATCCCATACAAGCTTGGCCCAGAAATGGACACAAATAAAACTAAATGTATTATGAAGCTACTTAGTGTTTCATAGCCCTGTATATTTTTGTTCGTAGTAAAACTTTGTGAAAGGACATAAGTCATATTTCTAAATAATGACTAATGACCCTGGGGTCACCAGGGTCACAGAAATTCATTATGTGTACCAAATATAAACTTAATCGGTCCAGTAGATTCGGAGCAAATTGGCTGGGACAGACGGATTGGCAGAGCTAGACACAAGAGTGATCCTATAAGGGTTTCGATTTTTCATTAGGACGTAAGGAAACCTTAAAAATTGAAGTATGTGTTTGTAATTTCAAAATAACAGCCTTTTGCTAAGAGCGTACAAAAGTGTAGGTACTTATAAAAAAAAACATTTTTTATAGAATGTGTCTGTCTGTCTGTCTTTTTGTTCCGGCTATACTAAGTCCCGCCCACGCCTGGCGCCTGTCCGCATTCATTACACCGCATGCATTTGAGTTCCGTTATACTAAACGGTAATGGAATGTAAAATGATTTCCATTCGAGTGATCATTTTAATTACTCACGATGATTTAATGGATGAAAAGGTTATCAGAATTTGAAAATAATTTTAAATTTGTTTGCTTTGAACGTTGTTTTTGGAAGCACGAAAAGCATAATAACCTAGCCAAGTGCGAGTCGGACTCGCACACAACGGGTTCTTGTATGAAGAAAGTTAAGGGTTTAATTTTTTTGCGCGGAACCCTTATTTATTATTTTTCTAAAATAAAAGTAGCCCAAGCTACTCTCTATAATATCAGCTATCTGCCAGCAAAAGTAAGTTCTCGTCAAAATTGCTCGTCAAAAGCATTTAATTCTATTTATTAACAACTTACCAAAATACAGCTATCACGAAAGTGATGCACGATCTTTGACACAATCTTTTTAGCACACCGAATATGTTTTTACACAAAAACCGTTAATGTTTTCAATCAACATTTTTTTGCGATGTTATGACAGCCAATTATAGTTTTGCTACTAACAAAAATATTTTGGGTTGACCAATTATTATTTAGTAAAAAATGTGAAAAGTGACCACCAAGGTGATGATAGTTTTCGGAACAAGAGAAATCGTAAAAAAAAAATAGTTATAAGTCTGTTTATTTTTTGTCATTCATTTAAGATATAGATACATACATTACACACATAGATACATTACAAAAGCAGATACAGATACATTATTCATTACAAAAACCTAACGAAAAGGTTCGTTTTCACTAAAATTATATTTTTAATAAACGCAAGAAGTCCAGTGTATTACTCTGTGAGTGAGTGTATATCACCTGAACAGACCACGTAACGTGATTTTTATTTAAAAAAGGTTAAATTTCACAAAATTTTCAATATTAATGTATTTAAACAAACATACAGTAATAAATAAAGTAAATTTCAGTTACATTTGAATCAATAACATACTCATTTCTATTTGCTTTTTAAATTTTTACGCTTGAACCAAATTTCACCACCTCAAATAATGGCCCTGGTAGGCCATATAATTTCATTTAATATCATCCATGAGTAATATTAACTAAACGAGAATCATAATTAATGTCATTATTTTCTTCATTTCAGGTAAGTAAATGAACAGCTCAAGTTAATTAAGAACACTGACGTGGGTAAGTTTATATTCTTTTATCTCTAGAAAACGCGTACAATAAATTACTTTGCTTATCGTTATCACTTTCTAGAGCAGTCGTGGTGGCCCAGTGGTAACGGCCCTGACTTATAAGTTGTAGGTTGTGGGTTCGAACCCAGTTACTTTGTGTAAATAATTTCATCACCACTGCTCACAAAACGGTGAAGGAAAACATCGTGAGGAAACCGGCATGTCCTAGAACCAAAAATTCGAAGACGTGTGACATCTACTAACCCGCACTGGGCCGTGTGGAAGAGTAAAACCCACTACCGCCCGAAGAGAGGAGACTGTGTCCCAGCAGTGAAAACAATATAGGCTGATGCAACAACTATGTTTGGGTTGCATACTACTGACAGTTGCAAACCAATGTTTATGCAGCACAAAATTCTAACACTTCCGTCACTTTACATATTAGAAATATCGCTGTTTGTAAAAACCAATCCTCATTTGTTTCCCCTTCAGATTAATAATACAGATAGAAATAGACGCGAGAAGTATAGACTTTGGGTGCAATCACTCTCCGCCAAAACAGCATTTCTAAAAAAAAGTGTAATATGCATGGCCCCATTAATATACAATAAAATTCCTAATTCCCTTAAGGAAATGAATATCAATTCATTCAAGAGAGAGCTAAAAAAATTGCTAATTAGTAAGGGATACTATAATGTTACGGAGTTTTTAAATGACAAATTTTGAATTAAGATTATTTAATATGTAGGTATTTAGTTTTATTAATTTTATTGTTTTAATTATTTTTTTTTACTATATTTTTGTGAGTATGTTTTTGTCTATAATTTGATTATTTCGTTTTATAATTCTAATTTAATACTACAAACTAAAACTATTTTGTACGCCGAATATGGCAAAACATGTTGAACCAGCAATATTTTTCCATCCATATGTGCATATCTATGTATCATGTTACACATGTTTAAACAAATAAATGCATCTTTATCTTTATCTTTAACAATCAATTCAATTGGGATTAATATAGTTAGCATAATCAACCCATTCAATAATCGGACTGCAATTACCAACCTACCTGTTAATCTGATTATGGCACTCGTTGTAATTGTCGTACGTTTAAATGATATCGAATATTAATAATCATAATTGATGAAACAGCGTTTTAAGAGGACTACATGACCTAAAGCGCGGTCTTTGTCGGATTGCATAGAAAAGAAAGAGAAGCGCGATGCCACAACGCTGGTAATTTATTGCAAAATATGAAGCAATTATCGATTTACGAAAAATCTAGTGTTTGGACAAAAAAACTAAAACACTATAGTTTTAGTATGTTGCTTGTAGAATAATCTGACAAAAAATCATAATGATTGTATTTATATTAGTATGATTTTTGGTGTAAAAAAAAAGTTTTTAGAGGTATCTTTATGATTTTTTTCTATCGTACCAAATAAGTTGTATTATGTTTTCAACACACTATCATCCTAGCATTTATCCTGAAGAATATCATATATTTTTTTGATTTTTTTTACTGTAGTCGATCATATACTTTTATTGTTTCTAAAACTTGCGTTTTTTGCGTTTAGGTCCTGTAAGCCCCTTAATAAATGTATCAAGGAAGAGACTATCGGGCCATCCAGATTTTAATTATCCAATAGTTAATTTTATCAAGGAAATATCTTACTTTAATTTACTTCTAAACAGAAGTATCCAAGGAAGGTCCCAATTAACGAAAATAACGACTCATTGCGATTAATTTCAAGTAAGTTTAAGATTAATATACTTACAGGATTAGGATTTTATTTTATGGATTTTTTATATTTTATTCATTTACTATAATTTTATTTACCTATTTTTTTTTTCCTAATATCAGTCTTTAATTTATCAAACATTCAGAAATATCGTAAAAATTTTGTATGAGTATTTATTTAAGATAACGACATGACATGGAAGCACCCATGTCTCAAAAGGGGACTTTTAATTATTTTTCTTTATTGACCATCTAACAATTGTTTACACGGTTACAATTTTAAAATATTTGTTTACTTAAATCTAAGTTTAGTGTGATAATTTCATATACCTAGTCTGGTTAACATCGCATGCCCTATAAACATAATAATTGTGCCACAAGCACATTTTATAAAATTAACAACCAAGCAGGTAAAACAAGGGATACAAGTTTAAAGTAACGTGAAAAAGAGTTTAAAAATAACATCAAAAATAAAATTGGCCTTAAACATAGAGATACTAACAAATTATATTAAAAGTAAACACAAATAAAAGGAAATACAATTTAGATGTATAGGAACTCCAAAAA
Organism: Hydraecia micacea; assembly: GCA_914767645.1. Taxonomy (NCBI): domain Eukaryota; kingdom Metazoa; phylum Arthropoda; class Insecta; order Lepidoptera; family Noctuidae; genus Hydraecia; species Hydraecia micacea. Next base: position 9,048,793 of record OU611798.1, read on the forward strand.
ACAATCCCCAACTAAGCCATAACCCCTGCAAGTGCAGCTGGGACCCACATACCTCGCTCGTCACACTAACCATTAAACCAGGAACCCCTCGTAAAGAGCCCTTAAAACATCCCATTAACCTCATGTAATGCCTATGGGCTGTGATCTACTCGCAAGACTATCTGAACCAACTTTATAAGCCTTTAAGTTGACAATTTACTGTCGAACGACTCTTAAGTTGTTGATGACTCTTAAAACTTGGGCCTCTTGGGACATACAAGTAAAATCCTTGGGAACGAGGAAATAAAATTTGTGGGAATAAAGAACGATTTTTTTAAATAATAAGTTATTAAAAAATGTGGGTACATCTCATCTATCCTAAACTAAAACACAATGGACAAAATTATTAATAACTAGCCTTCGGCGCGGGAGATATTATAGTGCACAAGCGTGTGCGCAGACACAGGTTCACTCTCTCTCTCTTCCCTCACTCTCATAGTCTGTTAGGACGGCACGCAATCCGACACTACCGAAGAGAGATCATACTACAACATCCCCCACAGACGAGTCGATAATATCGGATGCGTTATTGCAATATCTATTTTCAGTACATTTTGTATTAGGACAGCCACGAGGTTACATACTGCTGCGATAATAACGTAGCAAAAGAAGTAGGACGCATTCGTTCCTCCATCCTGCGATATTCCGATACGAGTTCTTAGAACATTGTCTATTACGATGCATACGACCTTACACACACCTGCGTTAATAACGTTGTGACGTGTAGTGCGGGCATCATAGCATAGCATTTTAGCTAACAAATAACGAAAAAAAAATACGTGTGGCACTCGGGGACTGCCGCGGTAAAGCTATTGCATAGCATACGTCTAGTCGCACGCACACAAACACCATGCCGAAGTCTGCCGAACTGATACGACGTTAGACGATGCACGGCTTTCAACGCTGCACCGCTGTGCCGGTTGGAGTGGGGGGTGTTAGGTTTATTTTCGTTACGGAATTTCTTCATTCGGTCGCCGCGCTCAAAGCCCAAGATAAAAGCTATGCAATAGCTTAAAAAGAAATACGTTTTAAAACATCAATACTTTCCATTATTAAACATTAAAGCTCGATGGTAACAAAGGCAGTTCGCAGAATTATAGCGTAAACATGGACCAATTAGCAACTCTGGCACTCACAATGTGGCTCGCAAACAAAATAGCGTCATAGAATAATACAGAAGGTTAGCTCCATACGACAGAAAGCAGCCGCACGCACACATAGACGCGTACGTACGGCGTTCACAAACAAAAGCCGGTCGCGAGTGCGCTTGCAGCCCTGCACTCGCTGTACGTGAAGCGCGTCTATGAGTGTGTGCGTTTTCGTTCGTTCTATACAGCCGATCTTCTGTACCTTTTTATTCTGTGATAGCGTGTTTTTACAATACGTGGAAATAATTATGTGAAACTATTGGCATGTTCGCGTAACTAAATACACTGTAACCTGTAAAAATATTCCAGTTTCGTGACTGATAAAAATCGGACAACACCTCATTTATCAAATTCAAGGAAGTATTTAAAGGTTAATAATGGATGTGGCGAGGTTTTTTTGTGAATTATTCAACGTGATTACCACGTTTGTTAAAAGAAAAATGGACACCTAAATTATATTTTATTTTGAAGTTTTGTAAAGGTCACAGAGTTTGAGAGAGCAGTGGTGGCCAAGTGGCAACGACCGCGACTTGCGAGTAGTAGTTCGAAGGTTCAAATCCATACAGGCGCTTTACTTTGTGTAAATTATTTCATCACCACTGCTCTCAAAACGGTGAAGGAAAACATCGTGAGGAAACCGGCATGTCCTAGAACCAAAACTTCGAAGACATGTGACATCTGCCAACCCGCACTGGGCCCGCGTGGTGGATTACGGCCCGCTCCCTCTCACTGAGAGGAGGTCTATGTCCCAGCAGTGGGAACATTATAGGCTGATTATGTAAAGGTCACAGAAGAGTCGTTCAGTCATATATTCTGTACCTACATGTCTATCAATCTCGCTCCTACTGAGCTTTATTTGAACGTCTCGTGCAGTTCCCTGCATCAGCCTATAAAAATCCATTGCTAGGCAATCAAGGCTATTCCAATCGCACGCCATTCAACTCAATCGTTAGCTAATCTTATGCATTTACAGCCAGCTACCCTACTAACATCGTTGTTTTGGCTAGCTTGAGGTCATCCTATCCTACGTTTGCCAAATCGCGGTCAATACTCAAGAACACGTGAGTGAAGATGATCTGAATCAGTATAATTCTTCACAATTAACTTCTGTAAATTTTCACATAGAATTTATTATGTAAAATCAGGGAAATAAATTGTTAAGCAAATTAAATAACAACTTTAATTGTCCGTGTCAAATCACAACTTTCATTGTTTGAATGAAATAGCTATGACACGGCAAATTGACGTAGTGTGTCAATTTGCAATTCATTCAACATCAATTAATTTGTTATAACTTCAAATAATTGAGTAAATTATCAATTAATTTCCCTGAATATATTCCCATACAGTGGGTACTACACGTGTAACTAACTTCAAATTCGAATTCAAGTCAGGTCATAACAAATAACACAAATTGAAGTCTGCAAATTATGTTCCCAGATATAATTTATCCTCCAATTTACAATGTGGAAAATTGATTTACCTAAACTAATGAGGCACGTACCTTTACATTTTATGTTGGATTGGTTCTATCATAAAATTTCCAAAATTAAGTGATAAATGATTTCATTTCTGTAAGTAGGTTTGTACAAACACTTTTAGATGTAAATCATATAAAAAATAAAAAAAACTAGATGAGGTCAGCGTTTCCTATTCTTTTGAGACTACTTTGAGAAGAAAGGCCAAAACAAACTCAGTGGTCACATTCTCTTTTAAATTCCAGATATAATCTTAGCCAGATCATGTGAAGACCATGTTGATTGGTATCTGAAATGGTCTTTTGTGGAAAGAACCACACATATTGAATGGACATGTCCAGTCAGTGCACGCATTTATCAGTAATCATGCAGCTGAACTCAGAACTTAAAGCTCAACGATACGACGAACAATACCAAACAATGATAAAGGTCATAATCAAGAATAATTCAAGAATGCTAACTGCAGGCAACACGGGTAGGCAACAAATATCCTCTTTGCACCACTACACAACCAATTAGAATAATTATAACTATGCGAGCACGGTTTTTTTCTTAACACAATCAGATGAGCGACCGTGACGCGAAAAGTTTAACTACTGAGTACAGACGCCAGCACTTTAAGCTACCCGCAACTGTCAAGTTTTCCCAATCAACTTTGAACCTTATACTTTAGTGATAAAGTTGAAAATCTATTAGAGATATTTGACAGATTGTATACCCTAAGTCATCAATTCAGATAATTTATGTAAACAAAGGTGATAACAGATCAAAAAAATATCGTCTTGGTGGTAATTCACATAAAATGGCGGAAAACAAGGTTAGACTTGCTTTTAAGTACTGATTTTAGAAATAATAATTTAAAAAATATCATACCGTGTTAATTTTAATAAGTTTTCGGTGTTAAACAAAGTTATTAAAAAAAGAAAATATTGTGGTACAAAATATTTTATGATACTGGTAACACTACAGGCGTTCCCAACATTTTCAAATTTCGTTTGACATAATTACAAAGTCGCGTCTTTTCAATACATTCGTTTTCTTTTCCCCGATAATACTACTCGCTGCGTGTTTGTTAATTGTGCTTTATTATCATCGTGTGAAGTTACGGTATTTTGTTTGCATAGCTCATATAAATAGTTAACTGTAATTAAAAGATAGAAAAAAATTATGTTAAATTGTTGTGCACCACTGTCCTGTCATTTTGACAGTGACATTTCTTTGTTTACTTAAATTATCTGAATTGATGATTTAGGGTATAGTAGCTTGATGTGCTGGCGTCTGTACCTACGAGAAAAAAAATAGTTAAAAGTAATTTATTTATTCACCCTTGAATTGGAACGCCATACAAGCATTACACCAACGTAATTATGGTGGAAGCCCAGGACAATGATGATGATTATGAGTAACGGTGGCAGTTTACATACGTATCTAACTCTATTAGTGGCTTTTGTGGACAGGATATTAAAACAGATTTGTCACAATTGTAATGGCAATCGAGTGAATCGAGTCATCTGCAGGGTAATTGCGTAACACACTATCATAGCAAGATTTGTTCCGGTCTGATCCCCTGAACACCCCCCTCCACCTCCCCCCTCGATCCCCTGCTAGTTCGTCTTTGACAAATCAACAACATTCATTGCCTTTTTTACGTATGTTGTGAAGCATATAAATCTTTCGACCATATGAAGCAATGGATTAGCAATATTCTTCAAAATGCTTTAGATTGAGATTGATAATCGTATTAGGGTACTGGTTTAAATAGGTTTTTATTTTTAATATTTTATTTATATTTGAAATAGTTTATTTTATATTTTGTGTATCTGAGAACGTTATAGGCCTCGGTAGACTGTAGATTTGTAGACCATTTGCTATTTTATTAAGTACAGTCAACAAAAGAGATAAGTATGCAGGATCGTCGGACATAGTTGAAGTTTAGTAAGAAACCGATGGAGGTTCTCGAATAAAATTTAATTTTATTAATAGAAAACAAAAAGCTCATTTATCAAATTAAATTTCAGTCGACAACATCCATCGGTTTCTTACTAAACTTCAACTATATCCTACGATCCTGCATACTTATCTCTTTTGTTAACTGTACCTACTTGGTACTTGTTGACAGGCCTACACTGTCCTCCCGTACCTGTTAACACTGTAATTTAAAAACACTGTAAAAGCCAATTATTTTTAAAAGGCTCTTCTCCATAAGAAACAACCCGTTGGAACCGTGCACCTAGTCTGACGTTTCATAAGGACCCACGTAGGTTTATGTGAAATAAAATATTTTCATTTGAATCTCTTTTTACACGACTAAAAACAAAAAATATGCACGTAATGTGGTGGTTATCCAGCAAAATGCAACGACGTGTAAGCATACACATAATTGCATTTAGCCGGATCACTGGCACCCTGCAAGTTAATAACCTTTAACAAATCACACGAAAGCACACTGATGTGTAGTATCGAATTTAATTCAGCCAAGCACGTCATTGTATTGAAATTGATAGCCATTCAACAAGTTAAACAAGCCACTTGAGACGTGTCAATGAACTCTTATGGAGGACGATTAGCCTGAGTTCATAATGCAATCAATAATGAATTCTGGAAGACACGTGTATCGTCAAACAGAAGGTATTGCGGCCAGATTCTAATCGATTTGTGTAATAGGCACCTTCGTGAGTGATTTATTTTAGGTCTACATAATTATGTTTCATTCTATAATGTTTAGTACGTAGAAGGACACGTGTTTTTATACAATTTCCGTATTAACATACCTACCTCTTTTTATACAAGGGAAGATGATTGATTTATATGTTTGATATGATGCTATTTTTGATTAAAATTAAGATCATGCACGTTTTCTCATTAGATCATCATCATCACCATTGAAAAGCAGTGATGACCCAGTGGTAACGGCGGCGACTTACGAGTAGTAGGCAGTAGGTTCGATCTCAGACAGGTGCTTTACTTTGTGATTGATGCGTCACCATTGGCAGCCTTGTTCCACCCACTGTTGAGTACAGGCTTCCTCCATTTTGTGCCATGCTTGTCATAAAATGTTTGACCAAAAGCATTTACGATGTACGGCATTTCATGCAAACTTCCAAGCCCTTGTTTTTCGAAATGAATAAACCGATTTTAATAAAACTTCATGCGCATAAGCAGGATACAAAGGTCTAAAAAGTTAGTTAAGAACATTTTTGAAAAATAGTGTTACAGCCAAATTAGACCGTTTTTTTTCCATAGAAACAGAGATTTTCAGTTATTTTTTTTTTAAATAAGACATTTCGAAAATATTTTTATACCTTTGTATCCTGCTTATGCGCACGACGTTTCATTAAAAAATGGTTCATTCATTTCGAAAAACAAGGGCTTGAAAGTTTGTATGAAATGCCGTACGTCGTAAACGCTCTTAACTTAGCTCATGATGATATTGAAAAATCATAATGCTAGAACATTTTCTCGGAACGGTTTTTCAATAGGTACCACTCCGAACTTTCCAGCTTTACCCTCACCATGGTATTTAACCTCTCAGCTAGTCTGATATAAAGTATAAATAATCGACTAAAATAAGTTCAATAAATTATTTATCGTTAGTCTGACATTAAATGTACAGACGCCAGCACATCAAGCTACCCGAAACTGTCAAAATTTCCCAATCAACTTTGAACCTTATGCTTTAGCGATAAAGTTGAAATATATTAAAGAAATTTGACAGATTGTAGTAGCTTGATGTGCTGGCGTCTGTACGTGACATTTAACATGAATGAATTAACCTTTGTCTTACGATTAGGACATAATTACGCATTGATTTTGTACAAAAATAAAAGTAAGAATGCTTTCCAATACTTTATTATTATTCGATACATCGAACAAAGGAATTCGTAAAGTTACACGTGTTCCAATTCCAATAGAAATAAAAGCTAAACTATACATTACAACGAAATCAATAAGCATGACAGTACTTCAGATGTAATGTTGGTATACGCATTCACAAAGGATACATTGTTTTGACGATCAATCATATATTCTACGGAGAGACTTCCTATTTTGAGGGATTAGTTCTGCTTCTGAAAGCATTTCTTGGTATTACGTTTGTTTAGATTATCCAAAATGATGAAAGGATATGTAAATAATCATCTTTATTTTCAAATACTTTGAATACGTACAGTAATAGGTATTGTGAGCCCTTTGCGAGTTCTTTTCGATATGAATAAATTAAACGAGGGTTTATCGATTAACTTTTTATTCCCAAGAACGGTTCTATGTTTTATACATTTTTCTATGATAATTATGACTTCGATTGCGTGTAAGCACAAACTAGATATAACCTCTACAGTACCTACTAGTGGTAGAAAGTGCTACAGCCGCGCATGATATCCTGGATTTGATGCCCAGATCGAGAAAAGTTTTACTGGATTTTTCCATCGGGAATTTCTCTAGTAGTAGCCCGGAGTCTGGATTTGTGCCCGATTGATGGCAATAGCCATGATGTAGATGTTACTAGGTATGTTACTTCTCTCAGAAATGTGAAATAATTATAATTATTATTTCCTTTATTTAGCTAAATCTATGACAGTCGTTACGGGTAGTTAGAAGCTCAGAAATCTGACTACCAGTCTTGCCAAGGGAGACGTGTTACCGGTTATTTGGTAACACGTCCTCCTTGGTAAGACTAGTTATAGAGGTTAGATAGACAATCGCTCCATATTAAAATCAGCTGAATTCGGTTAGAATGGAAGCCGACCCCAACATAGTTGGGAAAAGACTAGGCAGATGATGACCAACTCAACACATAGAGCTTTTTGACTGTGGAGTTTCTTGCCCATTCTTTTCCATATGACACTACCTTTTGGAAGGGGCAACTAGAATCAATTCTAATTTCTTGTAAATGTTAACGTTCAAAAGCGCCTTTTATATGCCTATTTGAAATAAATGATTTATTTATTATTAAACCAACTTATATTTACAGTTTGCACCACACATACAATTTGACTTTGATTTTGGCTAACAAACCTTTTCACCACAGCAAGATATATTCTAAATAACGTGTGTAAACGCAAACGATATAACAAAACCAAACCTAAAGCAAATAAAAATCAAAAGCAAATCAAAAACTCAAAAGATATCGCATAGACTGCTGAAGCATGTATCCAATCATTTAGAAGCACATTGGTAATGATCAGGGACTCATTACCGTATTGACAGCTAATCAACGGGTTCGCATGCTACTCAACTCGATTGACTTCGTGCGCCCGGTTGCACCGACTGACTACGATTAGCTTCGATAACTAACTGCGATTAGGTTAAGTGATTGATTTAACATAATATCACGCCTGTAATCGCTGCAGGGTTAGGCAGAGATGTACCTATAGTACACCTACATTTACAGCTACGTTAAAGTCCCATGTAATAGGGGGTGAGCCTATTGCCATCAACCAGACACACATCCAGGCTGCTACTGAGAAATTTCAGATGGAAAAACCCATTAATACTTTGCCCGACCCGGGAAGTGAACCCAGGACCTCATGCTCAACGGTAGCGCTTGCGATGACTAGATTAACGACGTTTATTTTAAATAACGTGTGTAAAACGCAAACGATACCACAAAACCAAAACACAAAAGTCAAAAGATATTGCATAGACTGCTGAAGCTTGTATCCAATAATTTAGAAGCACATTGGAAGTGATCAGGGACTCATTACTGTATTGACTGCTAATCAACGGGTTCGCATGCTACTCCACTCGATTGACTTCGTGCGCCCGGTTGCACTGACTAACTAACTGGGTTTTATTGAAAGTCAATCTGATCACAATCAAATCTTATTTCTTCACCACCCTTGGTTGACTGGTAGAGAATGCCTAAGGCATTAAGTCCGCCTTTGTACCTTTTTTGTGCGAAAAGTTTAAATAAATAAATAAATAAATCTGCCTAGCCTTTTCCCAATTGGAGTCAGTTTCCAATCTAACCGGATGCAGCTGAATACCAGTCGGCTATTCGATAGGCGGCTGCCTATCTGACCTCCACAACCAAGGTACTGGGTAACACGATACCCCTTGGTGTCTTACTAAGAGATATTGTGTTGTCAGATTTTAGATTAGGCTTCTAACTACCCGTAAAGACTTTTGAAGTGTTAGCAAGTATTTGATATCATTGCAAAAGGTTGCAGAAAAGTATTTTATTTTAAATAGCAAGCCTATTTTTATCGTCTGATGATTAAGGTGTGTAACTTGCGCACGAGAAAATTTCACAACAACAACGACATTGTGTCGCCAAAGAGAAGCCCTATCAAAATTTTAATTGTAGCATTTTTCAGTTTGGAAGTCAGTCACGGAACAGCAACAAAAGAAAGAAAAAATAACGTTTATTTGGGCACAGTTCGTGAAACACAAAACAAAAATACCGAAATAAAAATTAATGTTTTAACAACAATAGTGTGTACCTCACGACTGCACCAGAAAGTAATACTTTTATAATGACAGAAAGTGTTGTCTCGCTCAACATTGACTAAAGAACGTATAATGTTCAAAGAATTTTTAATTCCAAAAGTTAAATCCCGTAAAACTTAAAAAAAAACTATAAAGTAACACGTAACCTAGCTAGCAATGTGCTTAAAAGCTAATGGAAGACCCATTAGCTTTCAAGCACAGAGAGTTAAAGCAAAAAAATGCTTTTACCTTAAAGCTACGTTAACCGTGGCTTTAGAATTAAAAATGTTTCTTAACCTTGACTCTTAAATTAGTCTAACTACAGTTAAAGTTCAGGGCAACCGGCCGTTCATAACCCGTGATTAGTGATTAACTGATGTGGATTCATATCACTCGTCAACATTAGATACACGCGAGCCTGTTTGACTAACACTTTAGGTAGCATGTAGGTAGACCATACCTTTTCATTTTATAGTTGAGAAGGTATAGGCAGAGAAGTAGATAGACTAAGCCAACAGGCCGTTTTGAAATCTGTTGTGTAGTGGTCTGATACTCTGATTCGATTGATTGAGGTCTTCTTTTTTTTCTTAGTTTGGCGTTGCTTTATGGTAAGACCAACCTACCTGTTTTGTAACTACCTGAATTAATAATAAATTAAGAAAATAATATAATAATATTACATTTAGTTCAGAAGACTGATAAGATAAACTAAGTTTTTCAAAGCTTCCTCTCTCCTACGAGTTTGCTGAGCTCGGCAGGGTTTTTTTTTTTTGTGGATGGGAAATCATCAAATGACCCCTCCCGCTGTGGGTGGAGCGGAAGGCAGTGTCAGACTCTTACTGACTAAAACCCACCCGTGTTCCTTCCTTAGCCCTTTATGTACACATCGTGGAATGCAAAGAAAATATTTTATTTATTTATTTAAACTTTTCGCACAAAAAGGAACCTACAAAGGCCTAATGCCTTAGACATTCTCTACCAGTCAACCAAGGGTGGTGAAGAGATTAGATGGCAGGTGTTTTGGTTGAGAGGAACAATGATTTAAAAAAACCGGATAAGTGCGAGTCGGACTTGCGCACCGAGGGTTCCATACAAATTTGTAGGTATGTAAATAGTTTATCACGGGTTTTTTTTATTGTAACTACAAATTTACGATTTTCGGATTTTTTCCTTTACTTGTGCTACATGCCCTTGCTTCTTACGAAATTTCATGATCAACGGGAAGTACCCTATACACTTTGATTCCCTTGAGAGTGTCGAAATATACGTTTTTGCGGCATAAACTGCTGTATCTTTTTTTTACGTAAACTCAGAAGTTTGATTTTTTCACAACTTCAAGGGAACGCAGACCTGAGTATACGGTTTTAATTTCAATTCGATACCACCACGCGTACCCGAGATAAAGGGTCTTGACAGACAGACAGACAGACACCAAAGTGATCGTATAAGGGTTCCGTTATTTTCCTTTTGAGGTACGGAACCCTAAAAACAACTATTAAAACTTCACAAATACATAAATATTGAGTAAGAATTCTTTTATAGCTTAGAGTCGATATATCCTAAGTCTTACTAAATCATCATCATCATCTGCCTAGCCTTTTCCCAACTATGTTGGGGTCGGCTTCCAGTCTAACCGGATGCAGCTGAATACCAGTATTTTACATGGAGCGACTGCCTATCTGACCTCCACAACCCAGTTACTGGGTAATACGATAAGTCTTACTAAATATTGCTGATTAATTCTTGCGTGCTAGTCGTATGAAAGCGGTAAGTAAGTACTAGGTACGTATTATTTAATCTGGCTGTAAAAGCTGTACCAGTAGGTATAAAATTAATACGATTTGATTTATTCCATCGATTTGTCGTATACTAGAAAGACTGTAACAATCTACACTATCAACTTTGCTAACTAAATAAATAATCTACACAACGCAACACTAGAAGACTAAATAAAAATGTTACACACCCTTAAAAAACATTCAGTACTTAATGACAATCTGCAAAAATAAATTCTATTTTAACAATAAATCAATTGCCCAATAAAATAATACGTTACCAGCAAAAATGCCTCGTTAAAACCATTGAATGGAAGACAAATTACTGCTTTAAAATATAATTCAGAGCCATTTTATCGGGACACTCGAATATTGAATAATTTCTTTCTCTTTAAATGAAATATTCTTAAGGACTCTTCACGTTTAATAACCGCCAGTAATGGCCATTGGTGGCGTTAGGCTCTGTACACAGTGGGAGAGAGTGACGGGAAATTATTTACCCTCCTTTCCTGTAAAAGAAATAGAAATAATTTTTTTTTTATATTTTACTAAGAGTAGCATAGGACTCATAAACCGAGTTCCAAACGTCGACGACCCGAAGACGTACGAAAGTCTTCGATATTGGAAAACGTATAATGGAACTCACGTGGAGTTGGGCAGGACACCTGGCAAGGCGCAGCGATGACAAGTGGAGTAAGGCTTTTTATTAGAATTTTTTAGCGTTCTTTCTGACTTTTTTTATGCTCGTCTCCTAAGGATCCCAGCGTGAAGGAAGGAGCATAGTCCATAGCCTTCCTCAAGAATTATGCTATCAAATGCAAAAAGATTTTTTTTTATATTAGCGCGTTCAAACAAACAAACTCTTCCGCTTTATTATTTACTAGCTTCTGTCCGCGTGATATTTCTTGTTCCCCCGACCCACCCCGTCGCATCGCATCACCTGCCCGCGCTTTCACTTTTTTGCTCGGCTCCTAAGAGACATAGCGTGATGTTAAATAGCATTCCTCAAGAATTGGGCTGTCAAAATGTTAAAAGAATTTTTCAAATCAGACTGGTAGTTCCAGAGGTTACCCCCTACAACCTCACAAACTTTACCTCTTTATAATACTAAGTATACTCGTATATTTATTTATTTATTTCCTTTATTTCATTATTTACATATAAATTATATTTTTTAATATTAGGATATAAAAAATAGTAACCCACCGGTATCGGGAATAGGGTCCAAGCTACTGGCGGTCAGGGCTCCAGAAAGAGGAACCTCCTAAGAATGCGGGCCATGTCCAGAAGTACCGCTTTCTGAATTAAGCCCTTGGTTCAGCTGCCCAACGAGAGCCTCCTTAGGTGTCGGTCGAGGCTCTTGGCTATTAACCCAGTGGCAGTCACGACTATTTTTATTTATTTATTATTAGTATATAGATTACACAACAGTGGACTGTCTGGTGGTAAAAACATTTCACATTTGGACAGAAGTTTGTTTGAGCTATGAAAATAATAATTTTATTATTGTGTTCATGATCATAAGCCATTATGATTTATGATTTACTTTACTACTAAGTAATGAGTTCACCGACCCGCAATTTTTCATGAAAAATAATTGTCTTAAAATTACTTTAGTTTTTGCTAGCCATTAACTTAAATTACATATAACACTCTACCTTAAAGTAATTGGAACCTAAGCGTTATCCATCTCAAGATAAAATAATAACTTTTCAAGAAAATGTTATATTATATTGCCATTGCTCTGTTTAATAGGAGGGGTTTGTGGCTAAGTAATAACAGCCGCGCGGATCGATCGATCTGGTTAAGCTACGCTCGCCACGGTTTGTCCGTGGATGGGTGACCAACTGTAGAAATCAAGACCCTCCGTGCCTCGAAAAGCACGTTATACCCTTGGTCCCGGTTGTCAATCGTGGATTGGCAGTCGTTATGGGTAGTCAGAAGCTCGAAAGTCTGACAACCAGTTTTACCAAGGGGTATCGTATTACCCAGTAACTGGGTTTTGGAGGTCAGATAAGCAGTCGCTTTATGTAAAATACTGGTATTCAGCTGCATCCGGTTAGACTGGAAGCCAACTCCAACATACTTGGGAAAAGGCTAGGCAGATGACGATGCTCTGTTTAATAATCCAAAACAAAATTATTTTATTAAAACGATAACATCCGATACATGATGTACGGATGAAAACGTTCGATAAGGTTGTCAGTTTGTTGTGAAAACGGGTTCCGTATGAATATATTAGAAAGGCGGAAGATGGGAACGATGAATTCATACATATTTGTGGTGAAATAGTAGATTTATTTACTGGTTAAGAAAACGCGCGTTCAAAGAGGGATCGGGATCTCCAAAAATAGAATGTTTTTTATCTAAGAAAAACTTGATTGTAGAGCCTTGCAGATAATATATTTTAATGTGGTAGGTTGGCAAATAGAGAGAATGCGAAATTGCAATAATGGCATGCTTTAATTAGCATAACAAAAAAAAATTGAATAGTTAGGTAAGTAATTCAGTACCTTTATACTAAATCTTTCCCACGTTTAATTTTTTTTTTTCTGTTATGTGTACAGACGCCAGCACATCAAGCTACTACAATCTGTCAAATTTCTTTAATAGATTTTCAACTTTATCGCTAAAAGCATAAGGTTCAAGGTTGATTGGGAAAATTTGACAGTTTCGGGTATATAGCTTGATGTGCTGGTGTCTGTACAAAAATAGTAAATAAATGAAAAATTTTAAATTGTAATGTCTGAGGTAGGTAAGTACACACGGCTACACATCAAGCTATAAATTTCCAGTTTCCGTTGACCTCGCATTGTATAGGTTTTTCGTACAATCAGAAGTCAGTTTATACTGGTAATAGGTACACACACCTATTTGCGTGACCGCACCCAAATCACACTTAAATCGGACCAAAATAAATCAATACCACCGCCCACTACAGCAATTAATTAACCCAAAATCTTTCAATGAATAAACATTAATCAAACACTTCGCCCACCTTTCCCTAACTTTTCATCCAGTCGTCAACACTTAAAGGTAAGATTAATGCATTCCGGTCCGAACATCGATTTGCAATTTACTTTTCATCCCGCGTTAATTTCGACCTTTCCGCTTGACTGTGGCAACCCTACGCCACGTGTGCGTTGAATAAATGATCACGGTTATTTGTGAACGCTTGAGAAAGGCTTTTTAAATGGTTAATTTTAAACATCAACCTGTATTTTGTGCGTTGTATTTTGATGAATGAGGGATGACCTAAATGAGCGGGCCGTTATTCTTGTTAGTCACCTAATACGTGCTAGTCTGATTGTGTTCACCACCAAACGAAGTACGTACCTACTGTCTGATTCCTAGGTCACCGCCTTTTCTCCATAACGTGATCAACTAAGTAGGTTACAAGAGAGGCTAAGCATTGCCGTACAACGTGGTAATGCCGCCAGTCTCTTGGGTACAATACTCGTGCCAGTCGACAGTGATGCGGCTGAATTTTTCGACGCTATATTTTAGTTTGTTTATAGTTTAAGTTAAGTTAGGATTTAATTTTGTTATTTTTATTCATTTATGTATTAGTTATTGTTTGCTTAGGTACTTATTATTTTAATTTACAACAATAAATATATTTCATTGAGTAGGTTACAGGATTATTATTATCAGCTACTAGCTGCCCGGCGCGACTTCGTTCGCGTGGTGTCCTACTAATACCCCCTACCCTACTCCTACCAATCCTACCCCTGCCCTTCTCCTACCTTACTCCTACCCCTTCCCTACCCCTTACTCCTACCCTACTCCTACCCTACTCCTAACCTACTCCTACCGTACCCCTACCTTAATCCTACCCTACCCCTTCCCTACTCCTACCGTACCCCTACCCTACTCCTACCCTAACCCTTCCCTACTCCTACTGTACCCCTACCCCTACCCTACTCCTACCGTACCCCTACCCTACTCCTACCCTACCCCTTCCCTACTCCTACCGTACCCCTACCCTACTCCTACCCTAACCCTTCCCTACTCCTACTGTACCCCTACCCCTACTCTACTCCTACCGTACTCCTACCCTACTCCTACTCCTACTCTACCCCTACTCCTACCCTACTCCTGCCCTACCCCGAGCCTACTCCTAGCCCTGTCATTTGCGTTTTGTTATTCCAAGTCTGATTCTTTTTTTTTTATGATTTTTTTTAGTATCTTATGTCCGTCTCCTGGCTCTAAGCTACCTCCCTACCAATTTTCACCCAAATCTGTTTTGCCGTTCTTGAGTTATAAGTGGTGTAACTAACAAGACTTTCTTTTATATATATAGATTACAGGATTTTTTCAGTAGCAGCCCGGAGTCGGGCGGTTGATGGCAGTAGGCTCACCCCCTATTAAACTTGCTTAATATAGTTAGATAAAATATTCTTTCTTTCTTTTGTTTCTCTTTATTATGTTTCTTTCTTTCTTTTTAGTCTTTATTCTTTTTTTTTTCTTTTCGCACCATAGAAATTACATATCGGTAAATGTAGCCATTTCATAGTTAAAAGTGATCTTTTCAAGACAATCTAAACCATCCATAGGTGGCGAAATGTGTGTGTAGCTACATCTCTACCTAAGACTTTGTGGATAATAGGCATGAATGGACTAAGAGACGAGGCGGGACGGGTGAGTGATTTTTTTATCATTGATAGGCTTTGTTACGAGCAATATTTCTGTGCTAGCGTCAAGTCGCACTTTTAAGTTTTTTGAAAGAAAAAAAATAAAAACGAAAATCTGAAAAAAAAATATTAAGTACTCGGTATCCGGAGGCGAATTTTCCCAAAATAAAAACTGGAAAATATGCCCCCAAAGATGCTCTATCAAAATATATTTATGTAAAATAAATATCTTGGACAGTTACGTTTTCAGAATTAATTTTATTTTTTTCAATGAAAAGGTCACCTAAACTTCATCATTAAAAAAATTGTATTTGAAATGGACACGTGGGTGTTTTACTCGTGCATTGTAAATGCATTCCTTGATCAATAAATACCATAAACAGCAGAGGGATTTTTTTATCATTATGGAACACTGTGCTGTAGTCTTGTTAACGTATAAACAAGGGTATGGATTAGATCCCAGCAAAAAATTACGTGGTAGCCCTACACAAATAGTGCCCAAACCTACATGGTGTGTTGAATACCTGATGCCTTGATGTTTGCGTTCCCTTTTTGTCTAACTTTCATTCTGTTTCGCACAGAACTTTCACAAAGGGCGTACAAAGTTACACATTTACATATTTTTGCCAGTTATATTTTAGTTACCAGCTAAACACAAAAAGTATTTTTCAAAAAGGTTTTTGCTACTTTTTGTTTGGTTTCGCTGAAAAATATGGCGCTGTTTTTCATTTACATAGTCCCCGTTGTAGAATTTGATACTAACTTTCTTCTAAAGAGTATCTGGAGTTTTATTTTTATTTATAATCCCCTCACGGGGGTAGTAAAGATAGACAATGTATTTTAATGAGTGCCAAACAAATTTTTTTATTAAGTTGGAAATAATACTTTAGAGTCCTATTCTCGTCCTATTATTGTCTCGTGTTTCTTACAGTAAATTACAATTTTAAAGCACAACTATCTTTAATCAATTAACCTAACTGAGAACTTTTGTGGATATTGCTCGCAGAACAGATGGTCGATGGGGCCGAAAGGTTCTGGAGTATCGACCGCGTACCGGAAGAAAATGGTGAAGATGATGATGACGATGAGGAGACAGACCTTCAACGTGCATATTTTATTCACTCAACTTTAACATTATACTCAACGCTAAAGTTTAACCACACTAACACTACAATAAAACTACGCTACAACAGCCCTAGGAAAACGCACATACCTTCTGCTCTATAACTATACCTCCGCATTGTAGTGCCACAAGTGGCCACTGTGTGGCACAAGTACGACCGCGCGATACAGCAACTATGTAGCATATTTAATTCGCTCAAAATTACTACAACATCAATCCTTTTTTTTTTTTTTTTTTGTGGATGGGAAATCATCTAGTGACTCCTCCCGCTCTGGGTGGAGCGGAAGGGAGTGTCAGACTCTTACTGACTAAAACCCACCCGTGTTCCTTCCTTAGCCCTTTATGTTCCAGGGCAGCGGTAACCCTTTCGGACGATCCCGCTAAACAACCTCACTCCTGAACTACAGTATACTTTAACTAACACTGGCACAGCAAAAATTCTACATTAACACCTATTTAAATTCGCACATACTTACTAAACTATAACTTTATTTCCGCATTATAGTGCCACAAATAGGTAGGACCGCGCGGTGCACCTGCTAAAATCGTTACAACATTGCGCCCATAAACTACACAATACTTTAACTAACACTACAAAAAACTACACTAACACCTCTATGACAACGCGTATTCTTACCTACTATGGTTCAACTAACTATACCTCAGTGTTGAAGTGCCACAAGTGGCCCCGCTTTGTGCCACAAGTAGCATGCGATACTCAAGCCAGCATTGTCGCAGCCAGTGGACGATAGGCTTAATTATAACCGTGTACTGTGATTTTAAATTGTTCTTTCATTCTTAATTTGAATTTTAATGGTCATTATCCATAGAGTTTATAACACTCATTAAATTGTCTTTTTTTATTATTTGTATTTCCTGTGTGTGTCTCAAATAAAATATTGTTCTCTTTCTTTCTTTCATTATTTAGTAAATAGTAATACATAAGTAAATATCAATTAATATCTAATTAATTATTAAAAATAACAAAATTATATCCTAACTTAACTAAAACTATTCACCAACTAAAAATTCATCCGCATCGCTGTCGACTGGTTCGACTGGTATTGTACCCAAGAGACTGGCGGCATTACCACGTTGTATGGCAATGCAGTGAAGGGGTCTCGATATGTAATGGAGGGTCACCTACCCACGAACCGACCGCAGCAAGTGTAGTATAAAACTCGATCAACATGGATGTCATAATTTAGCTACGAGCTCTACCTACTAAAGCGTATATTACTCGTATGTTAGTAGAAAACCTCACGCTAACAATCGTAGGTACATTTAAAAAAAAATCTTTTAACAATTTTCCTATAACTAACAAGCTGCCACCACATCTGTGTATATGAAAAATGCAATTCTGATTGCGTCATTAGCCAGTAATTTGTTGGAGCGAGCTCGTAACTTTCAACAGCCCGTAACATGCTATCGAGTACTGCCTCGCCTCGATTGGCCTATTACCGCCTTGTTAGGTCTTGAGTTTGATTTCAAAGTACTATCGAGTGTCTGTCAGGAATTTAGTAGCTTGAAAGTACAGTAGAACTACTTGTGAAAGAGCTTCTTACAGACAGTAAGTAGATTCTACCACTACACCTAACTGTACCGTAAAAAGAAAGAAAGAAAATATTTTTTAGCACAGACTAAATAGCACACAGCATATTCTGCAAAATAGAAATAGCAAAAAAGTGATGACCAATGGAATACCGTTGTAAAGTTGCAGCAGTTCCATATGAAAGAAATGTCGGGCTATAACACTAGTTTAAAATTACATGGAAGTAATGGTACAGACGCCAGCACATCAAGCTACTACAATCTGTCAAATTTCTTTAATAGATTTTCAACTTTATCGCTATAGCTTAAGGTTCAAGGATTGAGGTCGGCTTAAAGAATAATCGAATGCAGGTGAATACCAATATTTTACATGGAGCGAGTGGACGGCCTATCTGACCTCCACAATCCAGTTACTAGGTAATACGATAGCCCTTAGATAATCAGCCTATAACGTTCCCACTGCTGGGACACAGGCCTCCTCTCTGTGAGAGGGAGTGGGCCGTAATCCACCACGCGGGCCCAGTGCGGGTTGGTAGATGTCACATGTCTTCGAATTTTTGATTCTAGGACATGCCGGTTTCCTCACAATGTTTTCCTTCACCGTTTTGAGAGCAGTGGTGATGAAATAATTTCACAAGTAAAGCGCCTGTCAGGGTTCGAACCTACGACCTATATCTCGTAAGTCGCGGTCGTTACCACTGGGCCACCACTACTCTGCTGATAGCCCTTAATAAGACGTGATTGTCATATAACCATGTTTCGGTTGCTGGTTGCATACAGTTGGTTGTAAAATGCGAAAAAGGGTTAACGTCAAGAGGATAGGCATTATTTTGATAGCAGTATAATTCTTCTGTCTGCTTGCAAGACCAAATTGCGATCACGAATTTGCCTGCCAAGTGTACCTATTGATAATGAGACTCACATGTTATGCAAATTATTTGCATAAATGTGTGTAAGTAGGTACCACGGTGAATTTGTGGCTTAATGGTTATTGTCACCTCTACATTAAAACGACGTATTATCATCATATGCGGTTATTCCTGAACCTCAATTATCTTTTACGTTCACGTCATCCACAATGAGCGTTATAGTGTCCTTCAAAAGAACCATCATCGAAAACCCATGAAAAATAAATAGCAGCCCCACAAAACCCTTGCCATCTGCGACATATATGCTCTAAAACAATATCCTGTAATAGTTATCAATTTGGACGTACATTTCCGAACTAGCCCCCAAACTAAGCGAGGCTTTATCACTTTAAATAAAATGTTACGACTGCGAACTCAGATGCACAATGTTTTCACAAGGTACAATACTTTGCAGAAGGTTCACTTGTTACAATAATTATGACTGAGGGTTAGCCCACGTTTGACAGGACGTAAAAATATATCGGCGGGATTTTATCGCGCACAGGATTTTCAACCCTCAATGTTGAGCCGAACATCGAGAATCCAACAGAGCATATCCCAGGATGTCAAAAAAACATAGACTGTTTGATTTTCAACTCTCGGGCGCTAAGCAGTGCGTTAAAAATCCAGAGCACGTAAAACAATCGCCGCGGGAAAATCGCGCCAGTGCGAACCAGAGGCTGTACTACAAAGTGCTAAAGCTATGATGATTCCATTGAGGAAAAGGGACAGTGCTATGCATCCTGCATAACTCCATCTCTCTTTCACACTGGAATCATGATGGGGTTTGCACTTCATAGTACGACCCCTGGACTTTTGGTCGCGTTCGTTCATTCGACGGCATTCATCACGCGTGGGCACAGTAAGGACATTACTGGGACACAGTGTTCTGATCACGTATAAGTGTACTGGGTGGCAGGGACATCGACGCGCAAGCTGTAACCATGGATTCAGTACACGATTCTGAACCTAGGAGCGCTTAAGCTACTGTTCATTCTCAGGTTTGATACAGTTTTCTTCTAAGAAGGTACTGAGCGACTCTTAATTGCAAGTTAGATTTTTAAGACAGTATTGGTCCGTCTACCAACCCGCACTGTGCCCGCGTGGTCGATTATGGCCCACTCTTGGGGAGAGCCCCGAGAGGAAGCATGTGTATGTAGTGGGAACATTATTGACTGATTATGCTTATGCGTTTTGTCCTTCTGTATTCGTTTATATTGTGACACCGCGCTGCTGCTACGGGCAATATCAACAAATCTTTGCAATAAAATCAAATTAGGGTCAGCGGCGGTGTATATACTGCCTTATAATGTTGTCCGCTGTTTTATTTTATTGAACGACAGATGACAGTTTATTATTACAGTTAGATAAGTTTAAATTGTGCAGTAAAGGAGAATGATGACTTAGGACTTTTAAAGGGGTATGACCATATGAGGTTTCATAGCAGTCGTCCAAGGTTATATTTTTACTTCGAAATTTTATGTACTGTCAACAAAAGAGATAAGTATGCAGGATCGTAGGATAAAGTTTAAGTTTAGTAAGAAACCGATGGATGTTGTCGACTGAAATTTAATTTGATAAATAAGCTGTTTGTTTTCTATTAATAACATTAAATTTTATTCGAGAAAATCCATCGGTTTCTTACTAAACCTCAACTATATCCGACGATCCTGCATACTTATCTCTTTTTTGACTGTACCTAGCAGTAAATAGAATCAAAGAATAAACAATTACAAATGTATGAATTTTCAAAACTAACACTTTTGGAGTTATTGATATTTGCAACCACCACGTATAGCCAAGCGTATATAGGGTGACTGGTAATTAGTGACCGATGCTTAAACACGTGATAGTACTCATGATAACAAACAACTTTTACTATGGGACAAAATCTGAAATCGCGAAAAAAAATATCAGCTGTTCCCTACATTTTGACGAGTTATACGAACATAAATGTAGGGAACAGCTGATTTTTTTTGCGTTTTCAGGTTTGGTCCCATAGTAAAAGTTGGTCATAATGATGATTACAATGACTTCTTAAGAGTTTGTTAGTGTTTTTCCAACAACCCTGTATGTATCTTACTAGCTGTGCCCCGCGGTTTCACCCGCGTAAATGTCGATCCCGTGGGAATATCGGGATAAAAATGAACCTATATGTTAATCCAGGGTGTCGGCTACCTCCTTACAAAATTTTATCAAAATTGGTCCAGCCGTTTGAGCGTGAAGAAGTAACAAACATATAAACACACACTCATAAACTTTCGCCTTTATAATATTAGTGTGATTTATACGTAAATCAATCAATTTGGTAGTAAGTTATATTTCAAAATATTTATTCCTCAATTTTCATGATTGCACTTACCACTGTTTGTCTCTGCATCACCCAAAGGTTGACTGGTAGAAAATGCCTATGGCATTAAGTACGCCTCTGTACATTTGAAATAAATAAAGTCAGGGAAAATTGTTTGTGAAGGTAAATAGTGAAACGCGTGGTATTTGAATTTCGAACGATTACGGACAGTGATCAAAGTAAAATGTGATGTAAAATCATGGAATTAGTATGTACTATATTAGTACTAATAGCGTTTTATAAATTAAATGATTTGTTTTTCTGAAAATCCTAGACACGAAAAGAATGTGGCGCATTTTCTTTCAACCAGCCAAGCAATCCTGACGAAATTCAATAAAACAGTTACTGTTTAAGTAATGTTTCCGGCTCACGTAATCGCTTTTGGCACAGAAACTAGCCACAAGACACGTCATTCGGCTAAACAATTCCTTTGGGCGGAGTAAATAAACACCTACACTTGGCACTTTAAAAAGCTCTTCAGGGATAAAAACTTGATACATTGTTGGAAAAACAGTGTTGCCAATAATGAAAGTTGATAAATTCTAGTGTAGTAGTAGTCAACAAGCATGTCTGGAAAGTGTATTCTTAGAAGTAGTAATTTTACAACTTAAGCTTTTTCAAAAATGTTGACGTCGTTTTCGAGACGTATAATAGTCGACCTCGTCATTGCTTTATCACTTTTGAGAGTAATTCCCAGTACAAAATTAATTTCTATACCAGAAAGAGACGGCGAGATGACCTGGACGAGTACCGCGAGGGCTGGTTCGAGGTTGCGCAGGAAAAGAGTTCCTAGAAGGATTTGGGGGAGGCTTTTGCCCAACAGCGGGAAAGCAATGGCCAACAAAAAAAAATATTTGTTAACTATTAATAAAATTAAGTTTTATTATTAGCTTCAACTTCTATCTATATTATATCTTAAGTGCTATCCTGACATGTCCTTTATCGGAACAAGCTAGGATACTGTACAAACTGGCATTCTTTGTTTTAAAGTAACTTTAGTGCTATCTGTTTTTAGGTTTAGTTGATTGTGTTGATGTTACAGGGCGACGTTATCGCTCAGCGATAAAGCCCTTAATATAAAGAAAAAAAAAACTATCCGATGACCCTAATTACTTATCTCCTTTGGTGACCGTACATTGAAACTTCATAAGAGGAATTCTGAAAGTGGCGGTGACTGAAAACTTGTGCGGAAATCGGTTGTCATGTGATGCAGAGGAAAGAATGTCGATGGCTATACAAGTATGAGAAGACCAAAAAAACGATGAGTCGAGTACGTAAAAGATGATACGGCTAGAAAGGGGGAGAATACGACGGGGGTGGAGATGACGACAAAAAAAGAAGTATGGAAGAAAAAGACATGTTGCACCGACCCCAAATAAATTGGGATAAGGGCAAGAGAATGATGACATTGAAACTTCATTTAAGTTGAAACTATCTAACTGTCATATAGATAAATAGACCTTGTGGTTTTAGAACATGAAAGTGAGATTGAACTTGTACCTAGTTGTTACGGCTTTGATGAAATAATGAAGTTTTTTCTTGGATATAGAATTCCAGATTTTTAACTGAATTCAAAAAAAGGAGGAGGTTCTCAGTTCGTCGGATTTTTTTTTTACCCGATTACTCACAGACAGTCTGTGCGATTACTCGAAGACGGCTAGACCGATTTGAAAGAATTTTTTTTTTTAAGGGTATACTTTCCAGGTTGTCCCATCTTCAGCATCTGATGATGGGATCCTGGAGAAATCGAAGGAACTCTTCAAACATTATAGGCACACATATAGCGATTTGGGTATTTTTTTTATAGTAACTCGTGCATTTGCTCTCGGAAAGCATCATTTGGTGAAGTGGAACTGATGATGATGACCACAGATAGCCACCGAAACTACTCAATAAAATTAAATTGAAAAAATATTATTTACATAGTACAAGTAATAGTACTTGTACCTATACGAATTTGTGTAGGGTAGGTACCACAACTAAAAAGTGAAAAATATTTTTAATTTCGGAAGTTGGTGGAAAAAACTAAAATACAAATCCAAACACACCGACTTCCGAAATTAAAGTTATTTTTCACTTTGTAGTGTTTTTTGGAAGTCAGTTTTTTATTAAAAACATTTGTGCAAACATTTGTATACGAATACCCTTTAATTAAGGCATCACGCACATTATTACCATCCTCCAGGCCTAAGCCTACGTCCGCACGGACGTAAAAATATGTCGGCGGGATTTTATCGTGCACTGGATTTTCAACTTTCGGTGTTGAGCCGAGCATTGAGAATCCAACAGAGTGCATCCCAGCGCGTCGAAAAACATAATGTTGGATTTTCAACTCTCGGAGTTGAGCGGTGCGTTGAAAATCCAGTGCGCGTAAAATAATCGCCGCGGGAAAAAGTCACCCTAATTAATTATTATTTTCAGTTGACAGTACGCCTCATGCTGCCATATATCTTAGTCAGCCGTCATGTCATATTATCATCCTTCGCAAAGTCCATCCATCTTTTCTTCAGCCCTTTGTTTTTCTTATAGCCATTCCCCGTTACACTTAACACTTATCTCATCGGTAAAAATATAAATCATCATGATCATCTGCCTAGCCTTTTCCTAACTATCTTGGGGTCGGCTTCCAGTTATACCGGATGCAGCTGAATACCAGTATTTTACATGTACTGCCTATCTGACCTCCACAACCCAGTTACTGGGTAATACGATACCCCTCGGTAAGTCACTGGTTGTGACTTCCAGGCTTCTGACTACCCGTCACGACTGTCAAAGTTCCAGGAATGACAGCCGGGACCAACGGCTTAACGTGCTTTCCGAGGCACGGCGGAGAGGTCACGGTATGTAAAGATGTCACCCATCCATAGACCAACCGCGGCAAGCGCAGCTTAACCTGATCGATCGACATCTGTGGCTGTTATTATTTAGCTACGGGTCCCTCCGGTAAAAATATAAATAATTCCTCAAAAATCATACTTATATCTATTTCATCAATCTAAACAATATGCCCAGAATAAAATAAAACAATCTAAATTGGTGTAATCTTATGATTATGATATGAGATAAAGTACAATTAATGTAAAGCAATGAATACACGGAATGTAAGAATACCAACCAATTCAATCATTCATACAGTGGTGTGTCATTGTACACGTTTCTTTATGTTGAAGACATGTTGTTTCTATGTTTAATTTTGGAAGTAGACATAATTACAGGTTACAACCTGAGTTTTGTTTGTTTCCATTAATTATTGTAGGTCTGAGGCTTAATCTATAAATATTCTATCTATACATTGTATAAAACAAAGTCGCTTTTCATGTCTGTCTGTGTGACTGGTTAGTTCTTCTAAACTGCACAATGGATTGTGATGCTGTTTTCACCATCACTTAGAGAATTTATTCCGGAAGTTTTATGTGTATCATGCATGAGTATAGTATTAATATTGCATAATATATTAAAAAAATCTCCGTAGGTACTTAGGCAAGTACGTTAAGCAGTCGGTCTCAGCTGTCATTCGTAGATTTTTGACAGTCGAGAAAGTCTGACAACCAGTCTTACCAAGGGGTATCGTGTTACCCAGTAACTAAAAATACTGATATTCAGCTGCATCCGGTTAGACTGGAAGCCGACCCCAACGTAATTGGAAAAAGATTAGTCAGAATGACATAATAAAAAAATCTCGATGTTTTGATATATCACTATATCACCCGTAGGAATCAGGAGCGGGTTGTTCGTAAATAATACAATAGCTTAATTCTATTCAAACTTATGTTTCAAACTTATGTTATTTCAAGTTAAACAAATAACAACTTTATTGTAATGGCAATTAAGTTGATTTCAGAGTGACTAGCACGATTGAAAAAGTTATAAAATTTTTTGAAGTTGTAGTGTAAACTGAACTTTATTGTGTAGGAATTAAAGTTATTTTTCCATGAACTCATATTTGTTTACATTTTTGGCAAATACATCGCGAATGCAGCTTACATTAATCAATTTGGGTAACAAGTTCAGCCACAAAAGCGAAATGAAGTATTCACGTTCCAAATTGGAAAGTCTTGATACCTTTTCCAGTAAAGACTTCAAAGTCGAACAAGTTGGGTCTCATAATTTATTACTTAACAAATAATAAATTGAAATGATAATTAAATTTGTGTGATCCAAGAAACGCCGGGTAATTGCGTAACACACTAACAGTAGCAATGGCTGTTCTTTTGACAGTTCAACAATATTCATTGTGTTATTTACGTTGTTGAGAAATTTTTCGAACGTATGAGGCAATGGATTAGCAATATCCTTCAAAATAATTCAGACTGAGATTTAAAGTATGTTACGCGAGTGTTGAGTGCTATCGCAATTCAAATGAAATTGGAGTCACGCAAAAGACAAGAAAACCAACTTACAATTCGAAGTGATCATTTTAATAGGTAGTTTACGTTCGAACGGACTTTTAATTTAGATAAAATATACTCTTCTACCTTTATATCTATCCGTGTATCATAAAGTTCATTGTCATTCCTCTATCAGTAAACCAGTGACGAAGAAATCTGGATCCGCGCCTCGGAAATTCATAAGTTAATTACCGACTGGAGCCGGGTTATCTGTGCTATCCGGTTACCCGGCTACCCGGCCACTTTCAACCGGGCAAGACGACGCGACGCGATGTTTTTGCTGAATCTAACCCAGTTATATCAACATGATTTACAAGGCAAATCAAATTTATTATAGTTGTTCTGACTAAATTGTAGCAATTTGCGCGGCAGATTTTGTTAGCGTGGACGGATACGGGATCAAAGAGTTAGTTCATTATTTAAAGAGGATGTCTGTGTTATTTTTGTATGTAAGAGCCGTCTATCATGAGAGCCGACCTTTAACGAAACTAGGGTTTTGCGTGGGTATGACCCATGTATTCGCCAACTTGTTAGTTTTTTTTTTCTGCGTCTTGTTTACCACAAATACAGGTATTTTCTTTATTTCTTAGGCCACGTTCTCATGGAGTGATATGAAACGATTTCCAGGACTGTTTATCAGAAATATAAGTTATAGATATGTATTTTCAAACGGGATAATATTTACATAATTATATACGCTAACAGATAGGACAGAATAATTATAATAATAATGTATGTACATGTAAATAAAGGGGAAAAAATCATAGGGCATCAAAAAATTCCTCCGCATCGCTGTCAACAGGAAAAGTGCCAAAAAGACTGGCAGCATTGGCACGATAAATGGCGTTGTAGATATAGATAATTTAGATCGTCGTTTGTTATTAGCCTTTACTATAACAAACGACGATCACCTACCGAAATTTTGTTTAAGTGCGGTTAGTGGAAGTGCTCAGGTGCTGTTCGTCCAAGTGCGGTTCAAATCAGTGCTCTGAGTGGAATACTTCCTCCTTATTTACTAAACAGCATCTGTCGTGGAAATGCGTCATTGCTGTCTGTGTTTAACAATTATACATATGTTGCATTGTCCGTTACATCAAATGCTTCAATCGTTTAAACAGTGGGTAATAGGTGCAACTTGTGATGCATTTAAATCGCTTCCTTATACGTACAGTCACCAAAAGAGATAAGTAACCAGGGTCGTCGAATATAGTAGTATGAAACCAATGGATGGTGTCGACTGAAATTGAATTTGATAAATTAACTGTTTGCTTTCTATTAATTTAATTAAATTTTATTCGCAAACATCCATCGGTTTCTTACTAAACTTCAACTCGATCCAACGACCCTGGTTACTTATCTCCTGGTCGTGGTGACCGTACATGGTGGTAGCCTCGCTAAGCTACCAACTAACTGACTGTCCGATACGAAACAAGAAATTTAACATCTTGTAAGATGCGCTGACCTATTACAGAAAGAGTTGGCAACAGTTGATTGAGGCAACAGGCAATAAATTACAAAGTAGACCGGAAAAATAAAAGAACAACGAAACAAAACTCTAGACAAGACCAACTGCAAAGCAAAACTGTACTAATTATCATACCTTATAATTTTTGAATAAACATATTATTATTATTATTGAATTTATATATCTCGGGACCATGGGGTCCCGGTCCTTTGGAAGGCGTACGAGGAGCCGAAGCCAACTCGCAGAGGCCCCTTAGGAAATTTTAATGAAATGTGGCACCGTCCGACGATTATCCCTGTATGCACTATGCAAGTGCACCCAAGGATAACCCCCGGTTGGTGTAGGACTATTGTAGGATAGGAAAAAATAAAAAGTTGGACTATGGGTTTGGGTGGCTGAAGTGGACTGGTTACTAAGAACTATGGAAGAACTATGACCCCTGCCTGATCAATGTTTTATTTATACACGGAAAAAATGGCAGGGGGTGACTTGCACACTCAATAATGGGCCCCCGGAAACGGTCGCTAGCACATAGTGACGTAGCGACAAGGGGGCAACATGTCCTGAGGTGCTTATGAGGAGTGGAGAGGTATTCCACGGCTATCAGGACAATCCCGGAAGTACGGTCAAGATCCCTACCAGCATCTTACTGGAATACTTCCTTCTTCCGAGCACATTTGCTCTTGCGAATCTCCACTCAAGCCGGCCAGTAAAGGCAAGAATGAGGTGGGAGCTCTGTTCCTCGTCATTTTTCACTCCAGCCGGCCAATAAAGGCAAGCCAGAGATGAGGAACAAGACTTCTCCCGGGAGATAGGGTCCGTGGGGTCGCTACTGCCCAACAGCTCGCCACATGCTGCCCTGCGGGTTTCTGTATCTCTCTTGGTCTGGCTCCTCACCTTAGACCCATTCCGGAGAGTAAACTCTCCCGGCACAGGCCCAGAGTTCGGAGCGCGCAAGCCCCACCACGACGTCAACGTAGAGATACGGCGATGGGGTTATTATTATTATTATTAACTATTTGAAAGTTTCAACGCTGCAATCAACTCGGTTTAAAACTTTAACTAACTTAAGAACTTGAACTCTCCTTCTGGTTTTAAAATTACCTGGGATTAGTAGCACAATGTCCGAGGAACTAGTGACGTGCCAAGGTGAAATCAATACCGATACTATGTGGATCGTAATTGTTACCCATGAATGTTGGTTCGCTTTTATGGTAAACTAGCTGTGACCCACGGTTTGACCCGCGTAAATGTCGATCCTGTAGGAATATCGGGATAAAAAGTAGCCTATATGTTAATCCAGGGTGTCAGCTACCTCCACACAACATTTAATTAAAATTGGTCCAGCCGGTTTAGCTTGAAGAAGTAACAAACCTGTGTTATTCCACATGTTATAAAGCTCAGCTATCTGCTAGTGAAAATCCCGTCAAAATCCGTGCAGCCGTTATGGGATTATCCGGACCAACAGATAGACAGACAAAAATGTTAAAAATTGATTTTATGTTATAAGCACCGTTTAACATATTATTATACGTTACTGTTATTTTGACATAGCAAACAGACATTGTGCCACCCATTGTGTCACCCATTGTAAAATTTCTATATTTATGTCTGTAATTTATATGGTGTACATAATAAAGAGTATTCTATTCTATTCTATTCTAGACACTTCAATTATATTTATTTGTATAGATTAACTCAGTAGGCCAATCATTTTAGGCCGGTAGCAGGTATTTTTAGAACAATAATTTTGTGATTAGCTGTATTTAATATTGATGTATTTTTGGAACAATAATTTCGTGATTATCTGTATTTAATATTGACGTATTTTTAGAACAATCATTTTGTGATTAGCTTTATTTAATATTGATGTATTTTTTAATGATCGGGCGTTTTGTTTTCCATTACGAATTGTTAGGTAATTCGTGGTAAATTCTGTTAGGAAATTGCGTATTTAAATCTTCTCATCATCATCTGCCTAGCCTTTTCTCAACTATGTTGGGGTCGGCTTCCAGTCTAACCGGATGCAGCTAAGTACCACTATTTTATATAACACGAATGCGTATCTGACCTCCACAACCCAGTTACTGGGTAATAGGAAACCCCTTGGTAAGACTGGTTGTCAGACTTTCGGGTTTCTGACGACACGTAGCGACTGTCAAAGATCTACGAATGACAGCCGGGACCAACGGCTTAACGTGCTTTCCGAGGCACGGAGGTCTTAAAAATAAATATAGTCACCCATCCACCACGGACCAACCGCGGCAAGCGTAGCTTAAATTGATCGAACGACCCGTGTGGCTGTTATTAGTTAGCCACAAGCCCCTCTTAAGCCCCTTTTAAGTCTTCTAGTAATAGTCAAAATATTAGTGCAACATAGTACATCAATCTCAGTAGTGTAATCCAAGCGGATATTACAATATTTGACTACAAACTAGTTAAAACTGTATCTAAACTTGCGATGAATACTGTCATCAACGGATATAGAGACAGACGGACTGTGGAGTGATTGCATAATATAATACCCGGAGGAGAGGCTGGCACAACGATGACAAGCTTTCATTGTAACGATGTTCAGGCTTACCTAAGAGTAAGTAAGCGGAAGTTTTTAAATAGCAAACTGTTTTGACAACATAATAATATACTTAAGTCATTGACTACCACCGCGGTCACCGGTCACCGCGAACAATATATTTTCTACTAGCGGCGCCCCGCGGTTTTACCCGCGTAAGTTTCGGTCCCGTGGGAATGTCGGGATAAAAGTGGCTACTTTTTATATAGGCTACTTTTATCCTGATAATTTTTTTTTATAAAAATTGGTCTAGCCGTTTGAGCTAAGTAACAAAAATATAAACACACACACACACACATTAACAAACTTTCGCCTTTATAATATTAGTGTGATAGCCAAATGAAAATTAAGTACCATTTCAGCATATTATTAAAGATAGAAAGATAGAAAAATGCCTTTAAAATAATATACCAGCAAAATAATACATCTCGAAACTATAAAAATCAGAAAACAAAGATTATAATGCCAATTTTTTTTTTTATTTGAAAGGAAAATGCCCATTTCTCTATTGACCGCGGTTGCGCATCAAAAAATTTTGTATGATACCAAAAATTGGATATAAAAGAGGGGTGATGTCGTACTTTCATAGGAAATAAAAACTATCCATTTATTTTGTGGGGTTTTGTTGTTCTTTGCATTTCTGTTCAGTTTTGAGGTTAGTTACCATCCACCAAAAAAAACAGTATTTTACAACAATACGATTTGAATTCACATAAAACAACAGAAAATAGTTCCAATAAATCAATGAATGATGCCAAATAAATAATATTTCATAGGTAGGTAAAAAAAACCTACATGCAAAATGTAGGTTTTTATAGGAAATAGAAAATGCTTGAACATAGGAATGCAATAGTTTTATTGGTCCATATTATCATCATATTCATAAAATATGTTGCCTAAAAACGGAGCCGACGTGGCGGCTCAACAGACCTAAATCAGCTACTGAGTTACTCGTAGCCCTATTAACTAAAATGTAGGCGTAATACACCTTGCTGCTGACATATCGAGATTTAATTCTTCCCCTTACTAAATACTTGTCCGTTCCCAGTACCAACGGCATGTCAACCTCAATGTCGTTTGCTAGTTCAGTTTCGTATTTTCCGTTCCTACGGACATGCTAACCATAATACGACTCATCATCTGCCTAGCCTTTTCCCAACTAGGTATGTTGGGGTCGGCTTCCAGTCTAAACGGATGCAGCTGAATACCAGTATTTTACATGGAGCGACTGCCTATCTGACCTCCACAACCCAGTTACTGGGTAATACGATACCTCTTGGTAAGACAGGTTATCAGACTTTCGGGCTTCTGACTACCCGTAACGACTGTCAAAGATCCATGAATGGCAGCCGGGACCAACGGCTTAACGTGCTTTCTGATCCACGGAGGGTTCTCGGTATGTAAACATGGTCACCCATCCACAGACCAACCGTGGCAAGCGTAGCTTAACCTGATCGATCGACCTGTGTGGAACATATAAAAATAAATAGGTATATCATATTCTGTTAAGAAATTGATCTTAGCATTAGTTTAATTATACATATTGTCACAGACAGGCAAAAGCCACAAACAAAATCAAATCAAACTAAGAAAAGTATAGCTGGTGGTTCTTATCGCATCATCTTCTTCTTGGCGTGTCGATAGCAATCTAAATGGACTGGGCCCAGAATTCAGCTACTTGTTTGCCGCCATCACCAACGTCCATCAGTTCCTGTAACGTGCAGCTGACAGGACACGCAGGACACGATATTAAGTGTCCCATCGTTTGTAGAACAGCACCACATTTACACTCCAAGGCAGAGTCGTCTATGAATCTCCATCTCAGCAGGTTTTCCATGCTTTGGCCAGCCTGGGTCTGGAGGTTACCCAAGGTAACTCATATCCAGGTAGGAGCTCTTCAGCGGGTAGAACGAATGGTTTGGGTAAGGAAGCACTGTCTCGCCACAGCTTCAGTCTTTTTTTGTGATCGTTCGACAGTGAGTGGGACAACACACTTCACCACTTTTCTCATCATGATGCATTTAAATGTATATTTTGAACATAGTTAAACAGCTTCTAGTATTATCTGTAAAACTTAACTGTAAACAACGAAATACAAATAGTGCTGAAAGTCTTCCATTATATCCGTTGCCTCCCCAACTTGACGACGGGGTAGACACAGCTCCCGCAGCGTGACAGTTTTAACGAAATCGTTAGTGATTTACTGCACAGAAGACACGGACCGTAGTCGTGAAAATGTTCTACACAATCCACACCACCCGCACAGAAACAGTACAATCTTGACTGTGCAGGAATCTGAAGATTCAACTGGACACGATGTCAACGCAATGATAAGTTATTTATTAGCACAGCAAACTCAACAACTAACAATACATAAGTAAAAACAAAGATCACTGCGGAGTGCTGGTCGGCCGACATGAGATGTTTGTTTGACAAATTGACAGTGTCTGAGTGACACTTCCCGTGATAGTGTTACCAATTTGTCAACTAAAGAAAGATATTTTAATTAGTAATATATGGACAAATAATTAGTCTGAAATAAATGGATTTAATTTAATATTAGTTTAAAGATGTTAATTAAAAAGATATATTACTTTGATTATGTTAATGAAAAATGAATAACGAGGAAACATTATAGAAAAAAAAAAAACACTTTTACACATCAAACATATTTTTTTAAACTAGATGAGAAGGGCGTTTTCTATCTGACAACTCTGAGAAGAAAAGCCAAAAGAAACTCAAAGATCACAGTTTTTTTTAAAGCCCAGACATACTTAATCTTGGTTAGATCATACATGTAAAGACCATGTTAGATAAATGTCTGAAATATTCTTTTGAGAAAAGAACCACACAGATTGAGTGGATCTGTCCAATCAGTGCACCAGTTGTCAGTAATTGTGCAGCTCAACTCAGAACTTAAGGAGCTCAACGATTTGACGACACCAGAGAAAGGACATTTGGGTAGGCCGTATAAATTACTCCAACTGCCAGATCATGATTAAAACGGAATCAATAACCCAGGAAGAATGTCATAGATGAAATTATTTTTAAAACTCAGCGTCCGTCCTCATACTATCCGTTAAGACCGATTATGGGGAGGTTCTTAAAATTGGCAACACTGCTTTTACTAAAATACGCCATTTAAAACAGTATGCAACAAAATCCAATAAATAACTAATTAAATACAAAATATTAACCCCACATACGATTTCGATCAAGTGAACTCAGAAAAGTTAATAATTTTTTTTATAATTTATGAGTATATTTTGAAGGCCATACTCTATTGCTTTAAAGCGGTTTTGATCACGGGCAATCTCCTTTGTTTGCTCTTGACTAGTCTAGGCCTTAAATGGTCAAATGACCTCAGCTCAGCATAATGTCAGATGACAACACAGGGTGTAGGTACAGACGCCAGCACATCAAGCTACCCGAAACTGGCAAATTTTCCCAATCAACTTTGAACCTTATAAATATGGTTTAGCGATAAAGTTCAAAATCTATTAAAGAAATTTGACAGATTGTAGTAGCTCGATGGGCTGGCGTCTGTACCACCTGACGCTGTCTACTATTACTACAATCAGATTGCTATCAGTCTACCATTAAATACTCCAACCACTTAATACCTACTCCTATATTTATACCGACATTTACGAGTACGTACTTCAAAAAGTCAAGGTAACAGACACATAAATAATTTACAAACCCCTAATTACATATTCTATTCAACATTCTAGACAACCAAATTATTCACAGTAATTAATTTTGTATAAAATTTATTTTTTTCTCCCAAGGTGAAGACAAATGCCAGTAAATCTTGGCGACTTATTGCAGGGCCAGCGATGTATTCAAGATAATGGATATCTTTCTCAGAACAAAGCTTTTTAACTAGAAACTCTTGGAGATAATAATAGGACTTTGAAACTAGCTGGAAGTTTAATGATGTTGACGTTACTAGCTGAAGCTAAAAGCCTAGACAGTAGTTAGTTACCTTTATTACGTTTATTTTTCAGAGAGTGGCAATTTGTCTACTGTAGGTAAACCAATTTCAGGAAAAGGCGGTAAGTTATGTCAGATCCGTGGGTCAGACTTACGACTTTCCGTATTCGAATGATATTCGGCCGGGAATAACATCAAATATCTCCGTGAAACCTTAGGTGAAGTAAGTTTGAAAAGAGCTGTCATTCCATCTGATGCTATTGACAGCATTGATCAGCAGGAAAGAATGGTTATCCATAATGACTTAACTTCGTAGATAAATTAATTCACACTATTTCTACATAACAATAAAATCTAACGCACTGACTGGACAGGTCCACTCAATCTGTGTGGTTCTTTCTTCAAAAGACCATCTCGGACTTCGATCTACATGGTCTTCATATAACCTGACCAAGATTATGTCTGGACTTTAAAAGAGACTGTGACCTCTGAGTTTGTTTCGGCCTTTCTTCTCAGAGTAGTCAGATAGGAAACGCCGACCTCATCTAGTTTTTAAAATATGGTTGACGTGTAAAAGTGTTTGTGCAAACCTACTTTCAGAAATAAAATCATTTATCATTATCATTTAACGTCTGTATACGCCAAAGAAGTCAGTCGTCAGCAGCACTTTATGACATGTCAAACTTCGAAATAAAATATTTCAAATTCATCGATGTCACAGCCCCCATTCTATTAAGCAAAATATGCATAGTGTTGGGCATTACAAGTCGACATATCGATAGGCCGTCCTCGGCCGTACCCGCCGGAGCGTTTCTTCCATTAATAGCCGAGTTAATTGAAAAACCAGCTGCAAGGGAACTCATCCGCTGAGAACTGTCCGATTGTTTTGTTACAAACGAAAATATTATGCAA
Organism: Hydraecia micacea; assembly: GCA_914767645.1. Classification (NCBI taxonomy): domain Eukaryota; kingdom Metazoa; phylum Arthropoda; class Insecta; order Lepidoptera; family Noctuidae; genus Hydraecia; species Hydraecia micacea. The sequence continues at coordinate 9,083,498 of OU611798.1, forward strand.
ACAACAATATGAAAAAAAATCTATAATGCTTTAGTGACAATTGTTGGTATAGACTTTCTATGGGTCAACTTAGAGTGCATAATTAATTGGCCGTTGCTATCATTTTGTAATACAGAAATTACTAATTCATAGACATAGTGTATTATTATTATATTTGGCACATACTTTTTTTTGTGTTTTTTGATTCTCAGTTTCTGTATACTGGCTCAATGTCTATTTTACCTGTTTTTTTTTTTTATCAATAATTTATTATTTATTAAACTAGTAAGTAAGACTAGGTACTTTTCTTGCTTAGTATGGTTAAAATCTGAAACATTACGCAAACTAACTAATGAACATCATACCTTTACGATAAAGTAATAGCAATTTGTAACGTAAACCACTTTCAGTTTCTGATTGACGTGAATACAAAACGTTATTATAAACTTCAAACAAAATTGAACCGGGAATCAAACCCGACGTCTGTTAATAAACAGCCAATTCACAGGTGAACTTTAGATTTATAGGATCAATTAAAATGGCGGATCTTATCGTCGCACACATTAATTCAACCGACTCTCGACCTTGGCGTCGTAACTTATCGAATTAAACTTTCTTATCGATACAGACGATAGCAATGTTGGCGCATGCCTGTTTATCATTCATACACTCACTTTTGTTTTTCAGGGACATATTTTTAAAGAATTTCGGAAAAAGGTTTTCATTAATCTGAATTCCTTAAGAATTTTTATTTTCTTTGTCAATTTTTCTACTTTATTATTTTTTCCAGGGATCGGAAGCATTACTGCTGACCACAAGAACCTTAATTAGACAATGTTTAAATTCTTTTCATCTGGTAAACGCGCACATAATCATCCTATAATGTTCCCGCTGCTGGGACACAGGCCTCCGCTCTTCGAGAGGGAGTGGATTGTTATCTACGTGAGCCCAGTGCGGGTTCATCACATGTTTTCAAATTTTTAGTTCTATTAGTCTGACATGCCGGTATCGCCACGATGTTTTCCTTCACCGTTTTAAGAGCAGCAGTGATGAAAAATTATTTACACAAAGTAAAGCGCCAGTCTGGGTTCGAACCTTGGCTCGTAATGGGGGCCATTACCTCTGGCCACCACTGCTCCCCACGCACTTATGCTGCCTACTGAAAAAGAAAGAAAGAAAATACATTTATTTAGCTCAGACTAAAAGACACACAGCAACATTACAACGCAATACAATGCGCGCGTACTGCAATGTTTCATAGATTTGTAGTTGTGATGTATGTATTTCATTTCTGCTGACAGCAAAGAGGCACGATCTCAAGCTGAATCTCAATCTAAACCAACCCTGGGACCAAATATTATCTAATATATAGGTATAAAGAATTGTATGTAAGTAAAAACTCTTCAAAAATCACAGGCGTGTCCTAACATAATATAAAACTCTTTCAGATTCCCCACCACACATCCAGACATCCAGTATTAACGTGATTATCCGCGGCTAGATTCTGCCCGCGACTTCATCCGCGTGAATTTTCTTATTCCCCCGACACTCCATCGAATCGCATCGTCTGCTAGCTCTATTAGATACTTCGTTTTCGCTTAGCGTTATTTCTGACCTTTTTAGGGTTCCGTACCCAAAGGGTAAAAACGGAACCCTATTACTAAGACTTCGCTGTCTGTCCATCCGTCTGTCTGTCACTGTCGGGTGTATCTCAAGAACGCGCGATAAAATTTCTACTATCTAGCCAGTTGAAATTTTCACAAATTATGTGTTTCTGTTGCCACTATAACAACAAATACTAAAAATAAGATAAAATAAATATTTAAGGGGGGCTCCCATCATACGGTGGAGGTCTGCCCCGCTTGGGCGGAGCACCGCCGTGTCCTTGTAGAGGCAATCGGCAGCGGCGGCGACCTCTCGCGTCCGGCCCTGGTTCAAGCCATGGTCCGGGGCGAGAGGGAGTGGGAGGCAGTCACCTCCTTCTGCAAAGCAGTCATGCTAGCGAAGGAGGTGGCGGGACGGCTCAGGGAGAGAGCCTCACGCCTCAGCCGCCGCGGGAGACGCTACGGGCGTCGGGAGCCGCGTGACCGCCCGGTGGCGTGCCCGGCCACCGTAGGCGCGGGCCTGCGGACGGAGAGTAATGAGTAGCTCTCCGCCCGATCAGGACCAGGCCCATGCCGGACGGCGCGTATGTGTTCCACGCGCGCATCAAAGAGATGTCAGCATAAAGAAAGGGGCCCGCCAGGGCCGAAGCCTGCCGGGGTAGCGGGATCGTCCGAAAGGGTTACCGCTGCCCCGGAACATAAAGGGCTAAGGAAGGAACACGGGTGGGTTTTAGTCAGTAATAGTCTGACACTCCCTTCCGCTCCATCTAGAGCGGGAGGAGTCAATAGATGATTTCCCATCCAAAAAAAAAAAAAAAAAGTGGGGCTCCCATACAACTAACGCAATTTTTTTGCCCTTTTTTGATCGATATCAATAATGGCAACAAGTAGGCACTTGAAATATTCACAAAATACTCAGTTGTATTTTTACTTTAATAATAAATAATTAAAATAAAATAAATATTTAAGGGGGGCTCCCATACAACAAACGTGATTTTTTTATATATGTAGTGTTAAATGTTGTACGGAACCCTTCGTGTGCGAGTCCGACTCGCACTTGGCCGGTTCCTCAAGAATTGAGCTATCAAATGCAAAAATAATTATTCAAATGCGACCGGTAATTCCAGAGATTAGCGCGTTCAAACAAGCAAACACTTCAGCTTTATTATAGTATAGATTGTTTCCTCCTCCCTTCGCCTCCCACAGCGTTGACGGCAATTCAATATATTTCATATAATATGGCCGACTTCATTCCTGTTTAGCTTAAAACTGTTTACTTTTTACTGGAGATCTCTCAAATTGCCGGAAAGCAATTAGTGAAATAAACAATGGGAATAAATAAAGCCTACCAGGAACAGCGAATAAGTCGTTTCTGTGAACATTTGACAATAAACAAATTTTGTTCTGGCTTGTAATATCCATAACACGCAGAGTGGGAGGAAGCACCAACAGTATGTTGAGGGTGTTTGCTGAAAGGCTGGATGGGCCTACCATGGGTAGGTTTATCGAGCTTCATGTAGGTACATGGGGCTCGGTGAAACTATCTGTGGTCGTTTTATTATCACCTTTTTGTTTTTGTTTCCTAAATATATACTAACATAGTTTATAAGATAATTTTAGACATTAACACAATGTGGGCCTATGTAGTCTGTCAATAAAAGATTTTTATTTTTATTTATTTATTTTAATATGTACAAATATGCCTAACTGTGCGATAAAAAAACTGAGCGTTTTATGGTGTCCTACGTTTGGGCCGGGCCTATTTACGCCAGACCCTAAAAAAGCACCACCAGGCAATGGTTTATTTTATCAGTAGATAAATTGCTGTAGGTAGCTTTAAAAGGCCGGCTAATGTTTATATAACTATAGTTGGAAACCCGCCATTTTTTACACTGAATAACTGTTAAGGAAAATAAAGGAGACCTACGATAAGTTTATTAATTTTAAAGAAAACTGAGGTTCCTAGTATTTTTGTTTGAATAGGATTCTTGGCTAGTGTTGTTTTCAATGAAAACTTTTTTCAAATAACAGAAGCCTTTTTACAAAAAAAAAAAAAAAAAACACTATACCAACTTTGTATTTCTACGTTGGTAACAAAACTCTTTAGTTAAATAGTTCTTTTGTGAGTTTATTAAAAAATCTATCTAGTATATGCCAAATGAGTCAAATCTTAATGGCAAACGACATTGTGGTAGGCCCAGACGGAGATGGCGGGATGAGCTGGACTCCTTCAACAAAAACTGGTCCTTAGCAGCTTTGAACAGAGAGAAGTGGAAAGAGAGTAGGGAGGCCTTTGCCCTGCAGTGGAACATCATAGGCTAATAATAATAATATGCAAATCAATGTTTGTTTCAGTCACGGATAGCAGCTAGTACTTTAATACTAATAAAGAAGTAAAACGTGTGAGTTTGTGCGTAGGGTAATCTTATTTATTTATATATGTACAATTTATAGTATTAAAACAATGAAACACTACAAAATATACAATGGGCGGTCTTATCGCTTTCTGCGATCTCTCACAAGCAACCTTGGAATGGGCAGTGATTTGCCTGGACGTAAACCGCTTTATTCATAAACATTGCCTAAAGTTAAGTAATGATAAGCGACAGATTAACCATATACATTTTTAGGGTTCCGTACCTCAACAGGAAAAACGGAACCCTTATAAGATCATGTCGTTGTCCGTCTGTCAAGACCATTTTTCTCAGGAACGCGTAGAGTTATCAAGTTGAAATTCATATCAAATACCTACTCAGGGCTGCAATCCCTTGAAGCAGTAAAAAAATCAAACTTCAAAAAAATCAAAAATGCCGCAAATTTTGACATTCGCAAGGGAATCAAACCTAATAGGGTACTGCCCGTTAACTTAGAATCATGAAATTTATCAAGAAGCAATGTCATGTACATAGCAACATAAAAAGGAATAAATCCGAAAACCGTAAATTTGTAGTTAGATACAATAAAAAATTAAAAAAAAATCCCGTGAACTATTTACATACCTACAAATTTGTAAGAAAACCTCGGTGCGCGAGTCTGACTCGCACTTGTTGATGTTTAAACGTGTCTTAACTTTAAGCAACGTTTATAAGTAAAGGAGAAAATCTTTGGCACAACTGATTCGATTCCAAAAATTCTTTCACTAATGAGAAGCTACAGTATTGCAGTGTCATAGGATATATTTTACATTAAAACAAGAAATGTGATGTGCCTTCTCCGTGCAATCGGTTAGGAACGAGTCCAAATCGTTTCTTAGGCCTGCCTCGGTGATGACATCCGTCTTCAGGCACCTACTGTGTGACGACTTTGGCCCAACTGTCTGGATGCATCCCTATAAGTGTGACCCGCCCAGTCCCACTTCAGACTCGCAGACTTGTCGCCAACATCGGCGATACCTGCCTTGGAGCGTATTGTGGTGTTGCGAATTTGGTCGGTGAGTTTAAATTTAAGATACTACGCTCCATCACACTTCGGCAAGAAAATGGGGGAGACCTTTGCCCAGGAGTAGGACAGTACATGCTAAAAAAAAAACAAGAAATTTCACGCGGACGATGTGGCGGGCAGAAGCTAGTTCATGAATAATATCACATTTCAAAAACATAACCAACAAAAATGCAGTTACAACCACTGAAACTCATATTATTCAACTGCGGTCCCATTTCAATTATGTTTTATAGCATCTCGATTTTTGGCCGAAAACATTTTGTGTCATTCAATATCCAATATCGATGCTATCGAAATTGTATCGATATCATTTTCATTCTCTTTCATATCGAATAAAATACCTACATAATACAGTATTGTATGAATAGCAAATTTTATTAGGGTTTATCTTGAAAGGATAGGATCGCTCGATACTAAAATCTCACTAATATTATAAAGGCGAAAGTTTGTGAGTGTGTGTGTGTTTATACGTTTGTTACTTCTTCACGCTCAAACAGCTGGACCAATTTTGATAGATTTGTATGGAGGTAGCTGACACCCTGGATTAACATATAGGCTAGGCGTTTTTATCCCGATATTCCCACAGGATCGATACTTATGCGGGTGAAACCGCGGGGCGCAGCTAGTTTTGCTAATAAAATTGAGTGCCTATTATAGGTATTTAGTTTACCTTCAAGATTTTAAGGAGACTCGCTTTCAGCAACGGTTAGTTAGCTTAGAGACTAAAATCTTGTGCTTTTAATGAAGAAAAATATAGGTGGAAAGCTTAAAAAGAACGTTAAAAGAAAATGAGAAAGATACGGTATTAAAATGTGCAGGCTTTTTTGGGTTATTACTTTTAATTTAGCTACGTTGCTTAAAAGGAAAAAAATATGGGCGGAATATTTTTACAAAATGTAAATCTATTCATTATAAAATCAAAAGACCTGGAAATAGCTAGCACCCTAATTGTGTAACACACTAGCAATCTCAATCTGGATCATATTGAAGTATATTGCTAATCCATTGCTTCATATGTTCGAAAAATTAGTCTGCTCAACAACGTAAAAAACGCAATGAATGTTGTTGTGTTGTGTTGACTGTCAAAATTAAAGCAATTGCTACTGATAGTCTGTTACGCGGAAGCAGTTCCAAATAAATAGTAGAACACGACACCAAGACAAATTGAAATTACCCCAAATAACATTAAGGCTATTTAAAAGAAATACGTACTGCATGGCAATTATTATATACAACCATCTGCCAAATAATACTCAAGATTTGCCATTGCCGTTGTTAAAAAGGTCATTGTTCAGACTACTATTAGAAAAAAATTATTACAGTGTTCAAGAATATTTAGAGGATAAGTCGTTAATAATATTAAAAAAAAAATAGAGCCCTTATGCAACAATTACATAATTAATTATTACTACAATTTCAATCTTTATTAATTAACTATTATAGATTCATATTCTATTTTCATAATATTATTAATAGGCTAGTAATATAATCCTTGTTTTTTTCTCTTTTTTTTTTGTAATAAATATATTTGTACGCCATATTATGGCAGGATATGCTGGAACCAATATTGTAACGTCTATTGTACCATATTCTAGCAAATAAACATTTTTGATTTGATTTGATTTGACGCAGGATGTACTAAAGTTATACCTAAATAAACGCTGGCTATGTAAAGTCGCGGCTCCAACCCATTATATTTTATTAATAAAAATATGTCTTCGCAAGTTAATACATAAGAACCTATCAAACTCACAGACAAACTCCCTTCGTATGATAGTCATCTACATAACAATCAATTACAGTACCTACTATCAATTGTATAGTATTCAAACTACCGCGCACCACCCACTACTTCTACCCCTTGCATCTAACGATAGTATTATCGTCAGCAATTTCTTGATCCGCCCACATTTCCAATTATATTCTTACGCCAGCACTTTGTCAAATTTCTTTAATAAATTTTCAACATTATTGCTAAAGCATAAGGTTCAAAATTTATTGGGAAAATGTGACAGTTGGGGGTAGGTTGATGTGCTGGCGTCTGTACATGTGTGTAGCTCAGGATAAGGGCTCCCGTTTGGGTTAAACACAAAAACCCCTACGAATGTTTGTACTGTATGAATTTTAAACAGCAAATTTTAGACCATCACGAAACATTTCTACGCTAAACTACGGGGTCTAGAATTCGGTGCTGAATTCATAGTTTCAGTTTTCACGTCGATGTCCCTGCCATCCTGTATGTATGACATTATCGAATTATTTCCGCGACTGCTAAAAGAACCATCTGCAATTCTTTAAAATGTATTCCAATGAATCAGTTAACAAATCTCCTATGATAAGTTGTTGCTATTTCAGCCAATCAATCCTAGCAGCTTACCAGAAATCATCAATCTCCTGCCGTTAACCCAATTTATTTGGGGTCGCCGCAACATTTTTTATCTCTTTCATACTTCTCTAGAAGTCGTCATCTCGGTAGTCACCCCATTCTAACCATATCATCTTTCACACAGTCCATCTATACGTTTCTTTGGTCTTCCCCACAGCAATATCTATATATTATGGTCTTATAGACATCCATATTCATACTCAAAACTATCCTCACGACAATTTCATCAATATGACGGCATAATTAACCAATCACAGACATGATCAACAGACATGCTTCCTGATTCCGGTGGGACTCAATTGATCGGAGCAAATCTATCGGCATTTATCGATTGTGATTCTACAACCGCCCACATTTTCAATTATGTTCATACGCGATAGTTACGTTCTAAGGCAGCTGTCAAACGGTTAATCTAGTGGACAGAGTGATAATAAAGCTGAAGAGTATATTTGTTTGATCATGCTAATCTCTGGAACCAATAGTCGCATTTGAAAAAGTATATTTTTTATTTTATAGCCCAATTCTCGAGGAAGGGTATAGGCTATCTAACATCACGCTACGACCGTTAGGAGCCGAGCAAAAGCGCGGAGACGCGGTGGGTAGTGGGTCGAAATTTCACGCGGCTGAAGTCACGTATTTACATATATAAACTAATGTTATGAAGAGAAAATATTAGATTTTTTGTATGTTTGTTTCTTACACTTTCACGCTAAAATGGCTGAACGAATTTGGATAAAATTTGGCACATGGGGAGACCATGACCTGGATTACGACATAGGATTATTTTAATCCCAATATTTTTACGCGATCGAGACTTATTTAGGTGAAACCGAGTGGTGTGCTAGTACATAATATGTCGAATGTATCGGACAAAAATCAAGTTCAAGGCAGACAATTTTTTTGAACATATGAAGCAACGGATTAGCAATAGATCCTTCAAAATCATTCAGGTTAAGATTAAAAGCATGTTATGTAATTAGGCTGCTGTTGAAAGTTGTTGTAGATATATGAAACGCTTTGAAATCAATTGCCACTGCTCAGAGTGGGTTAAAAATACGCTTTTGCAATACCGACTACAAAGTTTATAAATGGGGAAGTATTACCTTTTCTAATAAAACTACATACATTTTCCTGCATTTTTATCTACCCTCACCTTGCATTTGTATCCCACACGTCTTCTTATAAAAGTCAAGGTTATAAAAGTCAGGTAATGCTTATATATTATGATGCGTAAATGTCCCATCCCACGTACACGTGTCGTTGAAAAATTTATATTGGATTTATCGTTCTATAGAAACCTCATCCATTCATTATAATTAGTCTATGTTTGAGTCGATGAGGGTATTCTCTCTACTACCGAGATATTAGCTAGAGTTTTTGTTCTTTTGTTTTTCTTTTATTATTGTTTTCATTTTTTGTAACGTGAATGCTGTGTTTTTCTCTTCTCTTTTGTTGTGAATGCTGTGCACGTCTGTAATTGACGTAAACACTAGTCCATGTCTCTGTTCTGTTATTTGTAAATGTTTGTGTTGTTGATGTGCCTTAATAATAAATTTAAAAAAAAATATTACCGGCCCGCATAATTTTCCTGTAATAAAATATCAGACTATTATTGTCCCAGTGCAGGCCAAAGGACTCTTCTCATACGAAGAAGGCACGGGTATTGATCACCATGCTTGCTCAAGACGGGTTCGCGATTTCAAACGCATATTAACTATATATACGCCGATCGCTTAACTGAGACGTTGACTGAGGTAGCTGCGCGGTGCGGGAGGGATTATTGTTTTCACAAGTTGACGAATCACTGAGCTCTCGCATCACGTCACCACACCCTCCCGCACAGCGCTGCTACCTCAGGCAAAGTCATCATCTGCCTAGCCTTTTCCCAACTATGTTGGGGTCGGCTTCCAGTCTAACCGGATGCAGCTGAATACCAGTATTTTACATGGAGCGACTGCCTATCTGACCTCCACAACCCAGTTACTGGGTAATACGATACCCCTTGGTAAGACTGGTTGTCAGACTTTCGGGCTTCTGACTACCCGTAACGACTGTCAAAGATCCACGAATGACAGCCGGGACCAACGGCTTAACGTGCTTTCCGAGGCACGGAGGGGTCTCAGTATGTAAAGATGGTCACCCATCCACAGACCAACCGCGGCAAGCGTAGCTTAACCTGATCGATCGACCTGTGCGGCTGTTATTATTTAGCCACGGACCCCTCAGGCAACGTCTCAGTGCTTAACTGCCTATAAAAGTCCAGATTTCCTCACGTTGTTTTTCCTTCACCGATGTGTGTCAATGAATTGAAAAGTCACATTGATACTTGCCAGAATTTGAACCCACAACCTCATGCGTATTTTATTTGGGCCACGCACAGGAAATACAAACAATAAAACAGAACATTTTAAATCTAACAAAATCATGAAAACAATAAAAAAACACTAAAACACCTACCTAAAGTAACTACTTATGTCCCTCGTTTGTAATACAAATACAATAACAGAACAAATTCAGTACTACATGTGCAAGATTATACTCTACAAAGTAAGGTTACAAAGTAAACATTCTCTTCAAAATGTTTTTTTATTCTATCGTATAATTTTCGCCTTAGAGGTTAATGAAGCAAAACGTGCCACATTACATCCGTGTTCAGTAAATTTAGCTTGGTTTCCTAAAACGGAGCATTGTTTTTGTTAGTACAGTGAACACAGTTATCACAATTTGACATTGGCGGTGTATTTATGTCGTAGCAGTAGGGGTGATTTTCAAAGCACAAGTAGGTACTACCACTGATATGTGGTTGACTGTCCCAAATATTGTCTTGTCTTTATCAACAAAATATACAAAATATTGTGTTTCTGAGTTTTGACGAGACAAAGTACAATAAAGAAAAAAAAAAACGTATGTGGTCAGGGACCCCGGTCAGGAACGAAGTTCCTTACACGATACTCCGCACTCCTATATAAGGTCCCATTAAAATAGATGGACAAACTTTTAGAAATCATTCAGACCACTAAAATAAGGACGGTGGTAAAAAATACTCGTATATAAGAAAAACGCATTAGATACTTACAAGAAAAATAATCAGCTAACGAAAATACACTAATGTGCCGGCAATTTATTACTTTAATTTATTATTTTAGGTCAAAATAAAATCACTTTAATCAGTGTTTTTTTTTTTGCTTGGATATCTTTGGTTAGACGTACTGAGCGCTGTGTTAAAATTTGTCCTTCTATTTTAATGGGACCCTCTATAATAGAAAGAGACAAAGAGAGAGAGAAAGACGCATGGTGGGGGGGCATAACGTTTTTTTCCTTATTGTCTAGAACTGCTAGTCTTCAGAATATCTATTCCCGCAATCACCATGTTTGATAATTAACTTGGTGATCGCAGTATTAACCTTTTGATTTCTCCACTCAACTCAAAATCAAAAATATTTATTCAAACTAGGCTGAGAATCAGCACATTTTGAACGTCATAATTACATAAGACAGTCCCCAAAACGCCCACTCTTGAACACTTCCACCACTCCACTCCACTTCCATTTCTTCACTTCAGTTCTTCTGCTTTAGCTGGGAAGAAGTCGCAACGAACTCCCCAGCAACACAGCTGTCTGATAAGTTAAAAGAATTTGATTAGGTATACAAAGTGTTAAAAAATTAACCCGACAAACTTTAACAGGTGCTTTATACCATCGAACTGAACAACTTTCACTATGGGACTAACTCTGAAACCACGAAAAAAAAAATCAGCTGTTTCATACATTTTGGTCAAGTAGGTATTGAACTTTTGTATTAAACAGCTGATTTTTTTTCGTGATTTCGGAGTTGGTCCCATAGTAAAAGTCGTTCAGTTCGGTGGTCTAAAGCATCCCTTAAAGTTTGTCAGGTTAATTTTTTAACACCTAATATACACTCAATAAGTGTTTTATTTTCGTTCACCTTAGTAACCCGAACAAGATAAACATAAATACGCCTATGTAATACAGTTCCCTATTCCATAACATAGTTTCAGCATCTGCAATGCGCCTGCCTCCGCCATAAAAAACAATATTATAGAGGCTACCTCGTAACAATATCAATTTCATGAATGAATTGCAAGGTTTTTTTATTAAGGAGTTCGTAGCATGCCACCGTCTCGTTTCGAAGACAAACTGCTGATATTGATTAGTTTTAGAGGAAAATGATTAATGTTTTTTTTTTTCTTTCGTTATGGTCTGGTCTGAAGCTTATCGGGAAAGATAGAAACCGGACAAGGATAGAGTGATTTAAGTTTATAATATAAATTGTTATTAATTTGTTAATCTTTATCATTACCAATCGTATTGTACATAGCTCATTTTTTTATTCTATTTAATTGTTTCATTTTATAATTCAACTAACGATATATTGTTGTATTGGAACTCTCTGCTAGTGCTGTGCAGTTCTGTAAGTGACAAATTCACAATTCCTAAAACTGTATGTGATTTTTGTCTGTGTATGTTTTAGTGAATAAGTCGTTTAAGTGCCTTATCAATAAATACATGACTAACTGTACAATTAAAGGTAAACGTAGTAAGAAAACCTAGACTCACAATTTACAATTATTTGTAGGTACTTATAGCTTACAGATACATACATAGTTTTTCCGAGTCTGCCTCTTCTTGTACGTACATAATTATGTGTTTGCAAAAACATCTTAAATTGATCATGTTCATGATTGTTTCCACCAACTTGTAAGATAATTTGTAAGTTTTAAGTCATTTTTTGTAATTTGTAAGTCATTTTTGACACTACCATTCAAACCACTGCGTGAATATATTTATAGAGTTCTATATGTAAAAAAAAATACTAGGAATATATACATATAAAGCTCTGAATATCATCAAATCTCCATCGTATGCGGTCACAGAGCGATTCGATAGTGACGTCTGTTGTGTCCACAATGTGTAGTGGACCGACAGCGATGCGAGGGCGGTGACAGAGAGTATATCCACGTCACCTGCACACGGATCAGTTGCCAGGCCACTAAACCAATAGTATATACGTAGTCATGAATGGCATCGGGCTCTATACATCAAACAGAAGAGTTTTGTTACTGTCGGATACACATTGAAGATAAGTCTTTGAAATTATGTAAAGGTGCACATTTTTCAATTGAATCGCGGAGAGGATTTTTAGTAGTAGGCCCTGCACACTCCAAATATTGATCACATTATGATACATAAGTAGAACCGTGAGTACATGTGTACATAACATACATAATCAGCCTATAATGTTCCCACTGCTGGGACACTGGCCTCCTTTCAGTGAGAGGGAGTGGGTCGTAATCCACCACGCGGGCCCAGTGCATAATGTATCTATTTTCCTGTTAGATACACAAGATTCACGACAATGACTCAATTATAAAACAAAACACAATCAAACAACACCCGAAATATTTGTAAACTCAATTTAAATTTTAAGTCTACAATTAATGCAAAGCGATAGTCTGACCAGAAACAGTATCTGTGGAGCGATTAGAAAGTCAAACAAAAGCCTCCGAACGTGGGGGGTTAATTAGTGAACTGGCTCACTTGACCCGGTGGGGTGTGGTGCAAGAATATGTAACCTAGACCTCGATAGGCTGGTGTCAAGAGTGTTGGCAGGTTGTTCATTGTCTGCGTTTACACCTGCATTTTTAAACCCCTATTCTTTGTATAATATCTTTGTAAAGCATGCCTACGACTGTCATACAGCGACACGACATTATTCTACATTTGTTACGACGAAAATCAGTTCTGCTTGTTATTTTTTGGTTTTGCCAAACTGTTTCAGAATCAAACTTATATGTTCTCAGTAGCTAATCGCTATGCAGACTACCGTATCAACAATATCTCCTTTCAAATAAATATATATGAAATAAACAGTAAGGTAACATCAAGTATGACCGGTATTAGAAAATAGAATATCATCAAATCAGGAAATTGATTTTCTAACATGAGTAGTTCTTAATTCAACTGCTGTTAGACATAGGCTTCATAATTAATTCATTATGTTTCTTATCCCGAGGTAAAAGTCAACCCAAAATACATAATTATATAACTTAGGGCTGATTTTACCAAAGTCAACTCTTATCTGTGGTATAAAGTTGCTGACAGTTCCAGTACGGAAAGACTGTCAAAAATTCAAAACTTATTCTCAGGACTCATTCTAGGTACAAAAGTTTGGTGAAACTCGCCCTTAAGCATATTGTCGTTGCTTGTACCACACCTAATTTAGTGTCTATAACATGTAGTTCGAATTCGTATTTGTTAATCTGAGTTTAGTTTAATTGAGAACCTCTATCCCACACAATTATAGGCCTTTGAAGTAGGCACGTTGTGTTAAACATGAAGAACCTTAAAGCTGCCCTTCCACCAACGATGTGCTAAGTTTTGTAGTGATTCAGACGTATGATATCAACCAATAGGATCTTTAGGTTTTTATAGCGTAGCTTGGCTTAGCTCTGGTGGAAAAGGGTACAACGAAGCTAAGTTCTTTACATACTCGCAAAGCGAATCTTAACAGCACAATTACCCGCACCACTTAGCTCTGGTGGAAATAGATAGTTGTGTGGTGGCATCAATAATAGCACATGTGGATTATGCTGCACACCTGACGTCACGTCAAATACTGCATCAATCCGCGCAAGCAGATTTATCAGCGCGATTATTGTGTCTCCAGAAACCCGAGACCAAGTCAGTAGGCAGTAGCCCACCAGCTGTAACACCCGTCTGGTCGGAAGCCATGTCTCTATAGTCTCGCAGCTACTTCGCGGTTACATAATCAGCCTATAATGTTCCCACTGCTGGGACACAGGCGTCATCTTAGTGAGAGGGAGTGGACCGTAATCCACCACGCGGGCCTAGTGCGGGTTGGCAGATGTCACATGTCTTCGAATTTTTTGGTTCTAGGACATGCCGCTTTCCTCACGATGTTTTCCTTCACCGTTTTGAGAGCAGTGGTGATGAAATAATTTACACAAAGTAAAGCGCCTGTCTGAATTCGAACCTACGACCTACAAATCGTAAGTCACGGCCGTTACCACTTGGCCACCACTGCTCTAGCTTCGCGAGTAGTTCTGCTCTGACTTCGCTGTTAGTTGGTGGAAAGTCAGCCTAACTGAGTGTGTACTGAGTATTAATATTAATGAGTTTCTGTGACTTGGTTCTTGACAATTTTGGGAAATGGCAATCTCATTTATTTAAGGAGAGTGGTTTATCATTGATCACGTTGGTGTTAGGTAGGTGTGATTGTTCATTTGAAATTCTATAACGCCAAAAAAAAAAAATGAAAATACCTAAAGAATATTGAATTGGTCCTTTAAAATCTTATTGTCATTCTAATGGTGATACATACCATTTTTTAACCCTCTAAAACCATTTTGATCTTCAAATGATTTTTTTTTTAATGCCTCTTCTGAAAATTAGTCACAATTACTAGGCTGACAGATGACAATAATGTGAAGACATTAGTAAACTGACACACAATGAATGAATGAATACAAAAATATTGTACAGACGCCAGCACATCAACCTACTACAATCTGTCAGATTTCTGTAATAGATTTTCAACTTTATCGCTAAAGCATAAGGTTCAATGTTGATTGGGAAAATTTGACAGTTAGGTGTAGGTTGATGTGCTGGCGTCTGTACATCAGCGTTTCGATTTAGTATTTTTAGGAAACAAAAGAAGCCTCCATTATTAGTTTTAGCAAATCAAAATTGGAATTGTTTAGTGTTCCTTAAATACATCGTTGTAAGTGGAAC
This sequence comes from Hydraecia micacea, assembly GCA_914767645.1. Lineage (NCBI taxonomy): Eukaryota > Metazoa > Arthropoda > Insecta > Lepidoptera > Noctuidae > Hydraecia > Hydraecia micacea. Next base: position 9,098,680 of record OU611798.1, read on the forward strand.
GTTGTCTTAACAAGGAATATTTTATTTTCATGAATGACTGTCGGTTCCGAAATATGTACATCCACCTCCAACCAACAATCTCGTGATAGGTTAGGTATTGTTTTTATTTTCGTCAAAGGATTTTATCGTATTAAATATTCACAGACTAGTATAATACCAGCATCTAAAAATAGCCCAGCAGACCCACCTAAAGCTGACGTACTCTATGACGTAGTTTTACTACCGTGCAATGTTATACAGTCATCCATCGCTTCGGGGCGACATAGTACGTTTCAAAACCAAATCCGCGCTTTTCAATTATTTTTGGGAATTTGTAGGTTGTTTTTTTATCAGATCTGTCTTTATTAAGTAAACGGATTTTCTTTCTTTTTACGGTTCCGTATCCAAAGGGTAAAAACGGGACCCTATTACTAAGACGCCACTGTCCGTCTGTCTGTCTGTTAGTCTGTCACCAGGCTGTATCTCATAAACCGTGATAGCTAGACAGTTGAAAGGACATCATTCACGTTTCATACATTTTTGGGCCAAATCTGAAAGTGCCGGCCAGAAAAAAAAAACGTAATATTCGGATAGATCACCAAATTCCTATTATTTTTTACTATGGCACCAAACCTGAGCGCCCTATGGTTATGTTGTTACATGCTTTAAAAAAAAATGTGAAATAAAATGTTATAAGATGTGTGTTATTTTAATACATTTGGTCAAATATAGTAAATATGAAAAAAAAAACAAGCAACAATACCAACAGTACCTCATTTAGATTCAGTACCTTTCATTTAGGTAAAAAAGAGCAAAATGAAACAACATTAAATTGTATAAATTCATTTATATTTGTCCTAATCTAACATATACATCATGTAATCCTATTGCAGGTGGGGTGAGGTATGGGTCATGTCTAGCATAACCCATGTACCAGACTATGGTCATGGTATGTGAGCAGCATCCAATGGTCCTCTTGCCGATATTGCATGTACAATAATAATGAGCTAATGCTCGACGACCATTTGCTGCCCGATCTAGTGCAATGTACACATGATATTTTTTGGCTTGGATGTGGCGGGATTGTATTCGTCCTCTTATAATCCACAAGTCTTCCCCTTCAAGTTCCCTGACTATTTCCAGAGGAATCCCACCACCGAGCTCAATGATAAAAACTCCGTCGGATTGAAGGTGCTCTCCGTAATAACTTTTTGCTTGTTTGAGCTGATATACACCAAGGCTGAATAATATTAAATCTTCTTCTGTCAATGTTGGAAAATCATTGAAATCTGTCATATCCGCAGCCATGGGTTGGAACTGTGATCGCCTTCGGTTTAAATTGGGTAAAACGGTTGGTGAAGCATGAGGTTCAGCGTTGACTTCTTCGTCTGCAACATCATGATCCACTTCACGTTGGTGTCGGAGATACCGACGCTCAGCCCGTTGCCAACAGGGTCGACAAATAACCTCTGTAGGTTCTTCCTGTAAAACAAGAAACATGTATTATTCGTTGCACATGTACATACATGAGCCGTGATATTCTAATCGTTTTGTTTCCTAAGCAAGAAGGGTTCTATTTCACGGTATATACATACAAGGTGATACAATGATTAGTTAAGTACAAAGGAGTACTTATATGTATATAGAAACAAAAACGTGTGAAATAAATAATTCTAATAAATGGTCAAAATGAATGAGTTGATGGCAAGTGACCAAATTATTTGGAAAAAGAAAACATACTGCGCCGACATCAGGTAAACTGGTATACAGACAAGGAAATGATGAAATAAAGACTTAGTCAAAATCATATAAAACTCTAGGTAGGTAAAGGTCTGTATATAAAATGAAATAAAATAATAATGATTCATACCTGTCGAACTAATAGATCTTCAATAACAAACTGTGCAACATCCGTATGCTGTGATTCTCGGGAAGTCCAAGTATAACTTCGACGATTACCGACAGGCGTACGACACGAAATACACAATTGTCCACTCATAACGTCAGTTAAAACAATAACAATAACAAAAAATAACTATAAACAAATAACAACAAACAAGAATAACAATATTAACTGAGGAGTGCAAGTCGCGATTTAGCCGTCCGATGTAACAAGAGTCGCATGGATAACTGAACAAAACAAAAGACGGGTGACGCGGGGTACAGTAGTTGCGGGCGGCGGGGAGGGACAAACCGGTGATTTTCCAGGTACCTGCTTAAAACAGGTTTGGACTTGTTGTGAATTGTGACGCTCTGTCTGTGCCTGTGCGGTGCGTGGAGTATCAATGATGAAAATACTCTCTTAATAGAGAATAGAATTCATTTTATTGCACATCAAAAGGACATACACAGTATGAATAATTAAATATACATGATCAAATGTATGAAAATAACAACTTCACAATAACATTTTTATTGTATTTTAAAAGTGTTTAACACCGTAACCAAAGGGCGCACAGATTTGGTGTCGTAGTAAAAAATGATAGGAATTGTGAGTTCTATCCGAATATTACACATTTTTATCCTGGCCGGCACTTTCAGTTTTTGGTCCAAAATGAATGATGTCCTTTTCACAGATGATGTATTTCTGTTACCGCTATAACAACATATACTAAGAACAGAATAAAATAAATATTTAAGGGGGATCCTATACAACAAACGTGATATTTTTTGCCGTTATTTGCTCGATATTAAAACCGGCAATATTAAAGACGCTTGAAATATTCACAGAATATTTAGTTGTACATTCACTTTAAATTAATAATTAAAATAAAATAAAATTAATATTTAAGGGGGGCTCCCATACAACAGACGTGATTATATTGCCGTTTTTTGAGATAATGGTACGGAACCCTTCGTGCGCGAGACCGACTCGCACTTGTTTAAATTAAATAAATATATAAATAATAAATAAAATTTTATTGAAATAATAAGTTTTCAAAAAGTGTACATTTGGTTCAGTAGTGTATATTAATCTAAGCCTATAATAGGATTAGAATAATTTGGATATAAACTATGGTATGACAAATATGAGAATTGTTCTGTGATTGCTAAAATTGCAAAGCTCTGATGAGTTATCAGATGAGGTTTCTTGACCGGAATTTATCTAGTCGACATTCCTACGGCTGCTCTTGTAGTCTTGTCACATTGTTGCTTATAATTTTATAATTAGGCTTTTTTAAGGAAGAACATGGTTGAAATAAACAAAGTTACCCTTTGTCGAATCTATCTGATTTTGTCTATCTTTAGTTTTTTGTAGACGTGACGCATTATTTTCCCCAACTTGTTTTTTTTTTGTGTTTGTCTTCGTTCTCTGCGTCATGTTTATCGCAAATAAACGTATTTTCTTTCTTTCTATTGCCACTAAACCTCGGAAACAGGGCATTGGTAAGTGACAAACTTTAACGCTCAGTCTACTTACTTTCGATTTTTATTCAAACTGGTAGGTACCTAAAATGTGAGTAAAACACTGTTTAACACTCTTCCTGTCGACAATATATAAAACTTTTTAGGTTCAGGAGGCCATAGAGGCCACCGGCGGGTCCCAAAGTTTCCACTTGTGAACGCCGCATGAGTCAAAAGTCAAAATTATTACAAGAGGCCGCGGGATACGCCGGCGGGTCCAAAAAAAAATCTTCCAGGACGCCGTGGGATCCGCCCTGACCTTCGGAATTCAAATAGTTTTTACAACTATTGTCGTGCTATTATGGAAAATGCAATAAAAGTATAGAAAAAGTGCTTTGGCCTGCTGAACAAAATTTTTTGGGGGTCGCCGGCCGTTCCCATGGCAGGGAAAGTGTTAAAATACTTTATTTCACACAAAAAGAATATACATATATACATACATATTCACTTCTATGAGAAAAACATAATAATTGCTTAAATATTGGTTACATCCGGCACCCTAATTGCGTAACACACTGTAAATCACAATTTTAATCATTTTGAAGGATTTTAGCTAATGCTAATGCATAAATGTTCGAAAAATGTTTAAGCGGCGGTTACGCCGGAATAAAATACTTACCCCCTTACTAATAAACGTTGTATAGCGTCTGTATAGTTACACACCAATTTCTCTCTTTCAGTCGTCAGTAATTTGACTTTCAAAAGAAGAAGACAAAGCGTTGTGTAACTATACAGACGCTATACAACGTTTATTAGTAAAGGGGTTAAATTAAAGTCACAAAAACAATTGATAAAAAGTCAAGATTTAAACTTTTTTAAGACATGATATTTTCGGTAGTCGCAAGCGCCACTTCTGAGCATGAGGTCCTGGGTTCATTTCCCGGAACGGCCAAAGTGTTGTCGGGGTTTTCCATCTGGAATTTCTCGGAAACAGCCCGGAGTATGGATTTGTGCCCGGTTGTTGGCAACTGGCAAAGTGTGAGTGTATTACAGCGTACCGCTTTAATGGCGACATTAAGTATACGGTTTCGCGTTTTCGTTGTATGAACATATTTTATTTACATTTAACGTTATTATTTATTTACAATTTTCTATGATAGCATCGTAACAGTGAAGGAAAATATCGTGAAGAAACCGGCATGCCCTAGAAACAAAAATTCGAAGTCATTATGATATCTGCCAACCCGCGCTGGGCCCGCGTGGTGTATTACGGCCTACTCCCTCTCACTGAGAGGAGGCCTGTATCCCAGCAGTGGGAACATTATAGGCTGATTATGTATGTATGTTATGTATGATAGCATCTTGGAGCAACCTGTACTTAAAGAACTGTAGCGTAGAGATCATTATCCGGGGTCACGGATCATAACATCGCATCAATTAAATTAAATCGAATAACGTGCAAAGAGTAGGCAAATTGAAAGAAAGAGAGAGAACCATAGCGACGCAGGCGATAGTGTGTTAGTACTATTAGTTATTCTGTGGCGATAGTTTTCAAATTACGAATTGTTTTATGTTGTTATAACGTTTATGATTACTGGCCTCTAGCCCTACCTGTATGTTAAATTAATGTCGCAACAGGGATGACGACTAAAGGCCCATTTAGATGGAGAGAGTTTCTCGACTTGAACATACGATTATCGAAAGAACATTAAAAAAGTCTCTTCGTGTAAACATTCACGATTGTCGCCCTGCCCCTTGGCCGACAATTGCCTCGCAATAGAATATATCTGTCTCCGTGTAAACAGAACTACAAAGCGAGAATTGTATTTCTAGTTTTTGTGCCAGTCGCTACCATGAGTGCAGTGCGCGAGGGTGTTTTAATTATATCTGCTCTTCTAAGACAATAATTAATAAAACGAAAAAGGAAAAAAGATGTTGGGTTAAAAAATTGATAGCGAGAAGAAACAATTTTGGAGCATAAACAATGAACTTAACATTATCGGCAATACCTACCTGAATGCTTTTTGTGTCATTTTGAGAACAATACCGTAGTAATCACTGAACTCGAATGGTAAATCTCGCACACAAAATCGGTTCAAACCGATTTGTACGATACTCGTATGAATTTGAAAAAATGTCATACGAGATCTTGTATAGACAAGTCGAGAACTCGTAAGCAAGAATCTTCATACTATATATTTCGCTGTGTAAACAGTCGCAGTCATTTATCGCCTAGCGATAATGACTTGCGAATCTCGTATGACATAATCGTAAGCGAGAATTTAGTTCTTGCCTGTATGTAAACATTATGATACGATAGTCTTATGGCGATTTTTGCTTGCGATAGTAGCGTACGATTTCTCGCCAAGAAACGTTCGAGAAACTCTCTCCATCTAAATGGGCCTTAACTTTTTTTTTCTTCGTCTATCAGGTAGATTATTAAAAAGTATTGGGCACGTATTTTTTCTTTTTTCACATAATCAAAACATTACAGAGATATATTGATTTGAAATGTCGCATGACGTCACATGTTGGTACAATTTTTACCTACACGTGACGTCACGAGCCCCCACTCCCAAACTTTGACACGCTTTATCTTTGTAATTTTCTGGTTGATTGACACAAGAAAAAATATGTGTCCATTATTTTTTGATAATCTAACTGACGGACTAAATAGAATTTCGTTTACTTTACCCCGTCGTCATCCCTATTGTAGCGGCATGGTGTACATAGGTCACTCTACCTACCCCTGCGGGGATTAAAGGCGTGCATGTTAAGTTTAATAAATCGTGGGCAATACCTAGAAGCCCGAATGTACAGACGCCAGCACATGAAGCTACTACAATCTGTCAAGTTTCTTTAATAGATTTTCAACTTTATTGCTAAACCATAAGGTTCAAAGTTGATTGAGAAAATTTGACAGTTTCGGGTAGGTTGATGTGCTGGCGTCTGTACATGATGGCTAATTTATTCACACCTCTTGTGTGTTCATGATTATGTATACCTCTGCTTCACATAATCCATCTAACTGATCGGCAGACGGGTGTGCGAGTTTGGGATCCTAATTCGGGCAGTGTTTACAGAAGCGTGGATTGCTAATTCTAACGGTGAGACTTTCAGCTGGGTATTTTTCAATAAACCCTAACTTTTTTAGACGGATTTTAAGGGATTATTGAGGGGTACTCTTGCGCTTGTATCAACGCTGGAGAAAATAATAATTCCTGTGTAAAGGACAAGTCAAACAAATCTAAACCCAGGATTGATTCTGACAACTAAGGAAATCCTTCAAATTTTAGCGTTATAGGTAAACCTACGAGACGGAACATTATAAGAAATATAATGTTCGAATCCTTAAAGTAAGCTCTTTTAAACAATACCTAAGACGGTATATTTATTGCGACATTTATCATTGTGTCAGAATTAAAACTACGTTGCATAGATCTCGAGAAAAACCTATGTGACATGACGGTTGGAAAAAAAAGTGAGATCCGGAATGAGAAAGCTTATAGTGGATAAGACAAAGTTTAAAACAGAAGACGAACTAGCAGGGGATCCAGGGGGGTATGGAGAGGGGGTTAATGGGATCAGACCGGAATAAATCGATTATAATGGCCCCAATTTTCATTTGTTCGGAAACTTAAAAAATATAGCAACTTTATTTTACATCCACAGGTCCTAAATAGTAAATACTGGAAGGCATCAGAAAATAAAATTACAGCGGTACTAAAATATAATTTTTCTTTGTTACAGAGCCAAGCACTATGCCAGTGACAACCTGACGACGTGCGGGCGATGCGCCGCGCGGCGGTTCGCGCGCGCGGTGCGACGCGCGTAATATGCGCTCATTGAACGAAACAGCGTGTCAGGCGCTGCTTGAAGACGTCCGCTGGGACGAGCCCGTCAGCCTCGTCAGTTTAGCCATACTCGCGCTTATTGACGTGCTTGTGATTGCGGGTAAGCGTGACATTAATTTGTCTTTTGTAAATTAACAGCGTGACATAAGAACTAACTCTGTAATAACGAAACTAAGCTAAAGCTAGAACTTAGCCAATCTCGCCCTTATTGACGTGCTAGTGATAGCGGGTAAACGTGACATTACTATGTCTTTTGTAACTTAATAGAGTGACATAACTAGCTCTGTAATAACGAAACTAAGCTACAGCTAGAATTTAGCCATTTTCGCCCTTATTGACATGCGGAAAAGCGTTATATTACTGTCTCTACTAACGAAACAGAATGTCAGGCGCTGCTCTAAGACGTATTATTAGCGGGATAAAGGCGTGAGATAGGTATAAATCGCACTGTTATGAGCGTGACCTTGGACATTGCAGTAAAGAGACAAAGCGGTGAGCGATGAATTCGTCCAGCGTGCTCATTTGTTTCAATCACGCCTCGGTAGTAGGTCCGTTGAGACTGTCACTCCACTCCCGACCTGTCACAGGCTACAGGCCTTCAGAATCGCAGCTAAGTACAGACACCAGCACGTCAACCTACCCGAAACTGTCAAATTTTCCCAATCAACTTTAAACCTTCGCCTTTAGCGATAAAATTGAAAATCTATTAAAAAAAATTGACAGATTGTAGTAACTTGATGTGCTGGCGTCTGTACCTTACAATCACATAGTTATAAAAGGTATACGTCATTAGCATTACAGAATGCCCATGGATCAATTAGGTATGTAAATACATAAGGCATGTATTTAATTACTTATTGCAACCAATTCAGCTCTGGATGGTTGGTCACAGTTCTAACCTAACCTTTCTAGTTTGGTCGGGGTACCCTAGGTTACAATTCTATTTTTTTTTCTCACAGCAACCAACTAAGCAGCAGTGACAAAAGGCCGAAAAGTTAAAAAGACGTTCGTTTGTTTTAAAAAGTTCGCACCATTAGAAGGTCGATGAGTTTTTGGAGGATCACTAAATATTTCCTAATGGATAGTTGCGGTAGAAAATTATGTCTATCATGATAAAATTATCGTTACCATTTTAACTGGTGAAATGCAAAGGTTAAAATGCTATTTTCTAAACTAATTGCACTATCGCTAATGGAACTGTGATACGCCCCTCAATTAACATGACATCGCAAGTTAAAATCAATACGGAGAATCGATTTTAACTTTGTGCAAGCTGCACAGCTAGCAACAATAATAGCATCAATTGAATCAAATTGTATTAAACTTTATCAAACATCTCTGAAGGAAAAGATCTTGAGAAAACCAGCAGATTAAATTGCGTAACACATTTACAGTAGGAATATTTAGTAGGCTTTCATTTTGACAGTTCAACAACATTCACTGCGTTATTTACGTTGATGAGCAGACAAATTTTTCATACATATGAAGCAATGTCTTAGTAATATCCTTCAAAATGATTCAAATTGTGATTGATAGTGTGTTACGCTATTAGAGTGCTGGACTTATATAAAAGGTTGGTGATCAATGGTCATACCTTCAAAAGAAGCCTTTGCCACTGCTGGACTGCTGGGACACAGGCCTCCTCTCTTCGAGAGAGAGTGGACTATAATCTACCACACGGGCCCTGTGCGGGTTGGTCGATGTCACATGTCTTCGAGTTTTTGGTTCTAAGACATGCCGGTTTCCTCAGATGTTTTCCTTCACCATTTTCAGAACAGTGGTGATGAGATGATTTACACAAAGTAAAGCCTTCTAGGGTTCGAACCCACGACCTACAACTCGTAAGTTGGGGCCGTTAGCACTGGGCCACCACAGCAGTGGGATAATAACTGCCTAGTATTATTTATGTAAAAAAAAAAAAACAATTGCACTCCGGGAGTGTCGACAGAAGTGAAAACAAAACACAAACAGAATACTTTGCCATCAATCACTGACATATTGGATATACAATAAACCCGAGTAAATTCCTAGGACAGCCGAACACATCCGAAGCGGTGTCGATTACGGTAACAGTGGCGCGAGTTCAATAGTTATTTCCCATCTCAAAAAATGCCCAACGCGCCTATAGAAGTTTTCACTTAAAAAATTGACTGACACAATAGTTATACATTATCTGTTATCATCGAATCTATGAGCTTCATAGTTTAGAATACTATATGAATCTTGGCATCTAAATGTAAAATTAATTACCGAGTCTTTTTAAAGAATCAAGAAGATTCCGTTATCGAAAAACGATCCATTTTAATATTAATATGGAAGCGAGAATTTTCTAAAAATAACTTATTCACCAGAACAATTGAATATCAAACATGTTCTACTTAGCATATTCCAAAACACAACGCTTATCTTAAACAGAATAAGGATTATACAAAGCAAAATTCAAACGTGTAATTCTAAATTGAAATCCAACGGTAACAAGACAGCGAATTAAGTAGGTACTTTAAACAGTTCGCCCCTTGAAGTCTCGCCAAGCGTTTTCGTTTGTGCCCCTTTCATCTTAACACATACGTACGTTCCACGTAGAATCCCATTCACCCCCATTGTACCGTGCTACGCGCTACGCCGCTACGTCGTAGCACGTACTACAAAGCGCTACGTGATCTATGTGTAGCATGCTCTTTAGTGAGTGATTTCAAAGAGAGAATTTTCTTTAATGTAAAAGGTGTTTTCAAAGAAAATGTTTGTTTTGTAAGGAATGTAATTAAAAGGTATCGTTCATTAGACGGGTTTCGTATAAACAGTGTACGGAGTTAAAACAAAACTTTGTTTAGGTATTGTTCGGAGTTATGTTCGAATTTATATTCTCATGTTAAACAAAATGGAACGTGATAGTTTTTTTACGTTTAAAAATCTCTGGAACTACCTGAAAATAAATTATAAGCAACGATTTCAAAGTTTTTAGATTAACTTCTTATGTGATGAGTGGAGCAAAATTTTGAATTTTATAAAATACAAGGTTCTGCCCGCGACTTCGTCGATGTAAAATTTCTTGTTGCTGACCCACCACGTCACATCGCATCGCCCGCCAGCGCTCTTACCTACTTCTTTATCGCTTAGCGTTCTTTATAACTTTTTTAATTTTGATCGGTTCCTAAAGGTCGTACCTCGTATCGTGATTTTAAATAGTCTATATACGAGTATACCCATCCTCAAGAATTGGGCTATCAAGTGCAAAAATATTTTTTTCAAATCCGTCTAGTAGTTCCAGAGATTAGCGCTTTCGAACAAACAAAAAAACCCTTTAGCTTTATTATAGTATAGAAGTATAGATTGAATCGTCAATTTTATAAAAACCTGTTTTTCAACCACATTAGGTTCATTATTACCGTATAAAATCCTCTAAGTCCATAAAGTATCTTATTCCTCAAATACTATATCACTTTTAATTATAACAGTGACGAACTAATAATCAATTTCAATATTATCATACTATTACATATATTATTACATTATTTACATTAATTCATAACAAGTAATTTATAGCCTTACCATTACAACTTTCACATTAGTTAAAGTTAAAATAATTCATCCATTCACGACTCAAACAGGTATCTCTGAAAAGGACACTGACTTCAAATATTTTCGACATAAAACAAATCTGAACTTACAACATTCGCAACGCTTTAGAAATAAAAGCATGGGCTCTTTATGTAACCAGCTTTCATTTATACCTGAGACACGAGACAGGTAAAGACAGAAGGTACAGACACCAGCACATCAAGCTATCCGAAACTGTAAAATGTTCTTAATCAACTTTGAACTTTATGCTTTAGCAATAAAGTTGAAAATCTATTAAAGAAATTTTACAGATTGTAGTAGCTTGATGTGCTGGCGTCTGTACATAGCATACAAATAAAAAAATATTTGTTTCAAAGTATTTTAGTCTTTAATATATTTTAACATTGACTTTTTCCTGGATAGAGTGATCACAATTTCAGCTGCTAAGCAAATTATCCTGGATTTGATCCACGTGCCACACTGAAAAAATTATTTCTTATTACAAAACATTAAAGCGATTTCATTAAGACTTACTGACTTTATACAGTAAGAAGAAAAAATATTTGTAAAACAGTAAAAGACAAAATAGTAACTTTTAATTATTGAACATACTATTCACTGAAAAAATCAACAAAGAAAAGGAAAACCACCATTACATGCATAAAACAGTTAATTTTGTGACCTTTTAGCTACTTAAAACGTTAAAGTTTACTGTCATGACGGTAACATTTTGCCTCAAGCTTTAACTGTTTTCGGATCAGTGAAGAATACTGGTTTGAACGTTAGGCTCACATGGAACTAAAAAGTTTAAAGCAGTTCAAATCAATGTTTTTTCATTTTTATTTACTGCTTATTTCTTCAGTGCAGCAATTGTGTGATTGAGCTTTTCCATTTTGAGATTCTAAGTAGCAACCCGAAGTCAAAATTTGTTCGTGGCTGTTAGCAATAGGCACGCACTTTAAAAAAAGACTTTGTCGTAACGAGCACAATATACGTTTTTCATACTGTACCTTTTATTTACAAGAATATCCCCAGCAACTACACGGAATAGGAGTTGTTAGATTTCATCATTTCAGCCGAAAGACGTCCACTGCTGGACATAGGCCTCCCCCAAGCACCTCCACTTCGACCGGTTCTGTGCTTTTCACATCCAACGGGTTCCTGCGGCCTTCACAAGGTCGTCGGCGGATCGGCTCGGGGTCGTCGGTCGTCAATTAGATTTATCTCACATAAAATATACCTTTGTCGCTATTGATATTAAAAATATACTTAGTATGCACTTGTAAATCGACGTCAGATAACGCATTTTCTTTTTTGCGATATATCCATAGTCAAGTCATGTTTATTCAGTTACATCTACATTAATGAGTGTATAAGTATGACTGCTTTAGAGGGGCTTGTGGTTAAGAAATAACAGTCGCACGGTTCGATCGATCAGGTTAAGCTACGCTTGCCGCGGTTGGTCCATGGATGCGTGACCATCTTTAAATACCAAAACCCCTCCGTGCCTCGGAAAGCACGTTAAGCCGTTGCGCGTTGGTCCCAGCTATGATTCGTGGATCTTTGACAGTCGTTACGGGTCCTCAGAAGCCCGAAAGTCTCACAATCAGTCTTACCCAATAACAGGGTTGTGGAGGTCAAATAGGCAGTCGCTCCATGTAAAATACTGGTATTCAGCTGCATCCGGTTAGACTGGAAGGTGACCCTAACATAGTTGGGAAAAGGCTAGGCAGATGATGAAGTATGACTGCGTTAAATAGACCTTCTACACCTATATGTTTAGTATGGAAGGTGAGCCCGGTCGGACGAGGAGACTCCATTAGACGATTACATCGGGGACTGTACCTTTCAATCGCAAAGTAAACAAGCCCAGTGTTTACATTGTTAAAAATGTTACACTAATAGTTGGTGTGTTCGGTTTTTTTGCAAGTTTCTCTAGCGTGAAATTGTGTTTAGAATGTTAACTAACCTGCCGTGTTTGCTGTTGAGTTAGAGTATTCCTAGGGGTTACTAGATTTATGTTATGTTTGGTAAATTAGTTATGTCGAAATGTAGTTTTAGTTTACTGCCACGTATAACAAAGGGAGAGGCCAGACATTGAAGTCTTTGCCCGATAATGGGATATAGAATACTAGCTTAGTAAACGTACCCAGTGTGAAAACTTTACGGTGAATGCTCGTTCCTTCATAGTGTAAGAAAAGACCTTAAACTTGTAATAATACAGCTACAGCAAGTCCGTAGGTAAGTAGGCTTAGGGGGCCCCTCATCCGAAATGACAGACCCTAAAATCTCAATCCAGAAATCTTTGTCATGCACTTTATTCTGATAGAGATATAGATAAACCATTTATTTGGCCATTTTTGAAGTGAAAACTTCTTTAGCGGCGTTGTACACTTTTTTTGTAATGGGTAAAAAATGTTAAACTCGCGTCAGGACACGTGACCTGATCGAAAATTCGTTAGACGGATGGAGAGTAGATAGCCGGCGCGGCGTAGGAGTATCCCCCTCTCTTTCTACGGCGCGGCGAAAATGTATAACCGACACCGCTTCGGATGTGTTCGGCTGTCCTCGAGATGTACTCGGTTTTAATGTAAGTATAATCCGATATGTCAGTGAATGATGGCAAAGAATTCTGTTTGTGTTTTGTTTTCACTTCTGTCTGTGTGTGTTTTTTTTTTTATAATCATCTACACGTAGGTTGCCTTATAATAAAATTTGTATTTATGTATAGCAACTAGCAGCGCCCCGCGGTTTCACCTGCATAAATTTCGATCCCATGGGAATATCAGGATAAAAAGTATCGTACGTATGTCCTTTCCCGGGACTCAAATTATCTCTATAGCAAATTTCATCTAAATCGGTTCAGCGATTTAAACGTGAAGAGGTAACAGACAGACACACTTTCGCATGTATAATATTAGTACGGAAGTACCTATGGATTATGCTTATTTTTTTTTTTAATTTTGCTACAGGATAGTGTGAGGTAAAAAATAGGATAAACCGAACAGAAGCAACATAAAAAATACCAAAACCACCGCTAAACATATCACATTGTACAGCTCAATACATCGATATACAAAAATAATCATATACCCTTACAAAAGGCAGTAGTTGTGTACAAAAGCTGTGTAAATATAAATCTGAGGAATCAATCGAGCGTTCGATAGCGGTTTTATAAGCCCATTGTGGATGTGTATCGATAACACTTATCATTCATCGGTCTACTGCCAGTATTCGGAGTGAATAGTTTGGATTTTGGACGAAAACTTGCGTATTTTATATCTGTATCAACCAGTGGAGTATCGTTATCGTAACTTTATTGCAATGGATAGCTTAGCCCTTCGTATGTCATATAATAAAGATATGATAACGTGGATCTACGCGTGACACAATGGCTTTTAAATTGTTTCTTTAATTACGGCATCCAAGCGGTTAACTCGATTTTTGGAACGAATGCAGTAGGAGTTGACTGATAGTAATCGTCACGTTGATAAAGTGTTACGCTCCCTCGTGCAACGTTCTCTCTCTGTCTGTTTTTTGAAGTGAAAACTTCTTTAGGCGTGTTGGCATTTTTTGAGATAGGAAGAAATCATTGAATTCGCGCCACTGTTATCGTAACCGACACCGCTCCGGATGTGTTCGGCTGTACTCGGGATGTACTCGGTTTTAATGTATTTCCGATATGTCAGTGAGTGATGGCAAAGTATTCTGTATGTGTTTTGTTTATATGACAATTCAAAAAATACACACGTAATTGTTCAAGTTTTTACTTCTGTCGGCTCTCCCGGAGGGCCACTGTTTTTTTTTGTTAGTGAGACTGTATTATAGTAATGTATACGTACCTACTGACTGTATATTCTGTACTCTATATTCTTTTTTATTACACCCTGTAGAGAAGAGGTAAAATCACAATAATGAGTAGGTATTTTATAAAAGATTTGGTCTCACTCATACCAATAATTAAAAACAGGCACTTCACGGACGATTTTTTTGATGCTCTGTGATTCCTTTACTTCCTTTTTTATATAGTATTATTATTTTAAATCTGTGGGCTTATACAGGCGGGCAGGAACATCGACGAGCAAAGTATTTTTTTGGGTTTTTAAATAATGGGCTAAAAATGTTAACGAAGTTTAAAATCATATAGGTACGGAATCCATGGTTACTCGTTGTGCGCCGAAGTCCCTGCCACCCTGTATATTATGGAAATATTTTGTTTGAAATTGAAGAAACTTTCTTTTATGTCAATACTGGTTATGTCAATGCTCATATGGCGCTGTCCTTTACAAAATTTGTCAATGGCGACACGGCAAGGGTGCTTAGGGTGTTTTTGCGAGGCTTACTCTTATGAAAGAAGACGAAGATCAAAGCCAATCGGCCTTCCTGTAGTAAAGAGGTTACCGGCGCCAATGAACTTGTGACACAAAGGTGTTACCGATATGTTGCTGGTCTTATAACCTCTTTTACAAACACTAGATCATGTTGAATGTATATGCTGTGGGTGATATTTAATAAAAAATAAACACTTGGTCGTCAGCATCGTAATCCCGCCCTTGTACCAATTTATTTGGGGTCGGCGCAACATGTCTTTTTCTTCCATACTTCTCTATTAGTCATCATCTCGGTAGTCGTGTAGCGGTATCTACAACTCCACATGCGAACAATGTGTCATACTGACGTCACGCAAAATCCTGCATCTCGCAAGCAGAGTTTACCGCGCAACTAGCATAGATACAACGACGGCCCGACATGAATCATCGGGCAGTTGCCCGCCAGACACAACACCCGTCTGGTCGGAGGATCCTCCGTTTTCTATAGAGTATGAGTAAACTTAACACCCTGTTTCTCACAGCTCGTTATCTTTCACACAGTCCATCTGTCGCTTTTTTGGACTTCTCCTACTCGTATAGGCATCGACATTCACACTCAAAACTTTAATCACAACATTTTATCCATTCCTTCGCATCACTTGCCCATACCATGACTACCGATTTCCGCACAACTTTTCAGTTACCAGTGCCACTTTCAGACTTCCTCAAATAAATAAATACTAGGTGATACCTAAATAAAAGCAAACTGTTGTATTTAACCGTGGAATCATATTTGGGCAATCATAGTATTTCCTAGTGTTAGTGAAAACGGGCATTAAGGCCCCTACACACTATGCCGGCAGCCCTGCCGGCGGGCATGCCGCCAACAAGCCCGGCGGCATTCCCGGCGGGTATTTGAGCGGCTTGCCGCACAAAAGAGCTACACAACTGGAATGATGCTCTGTGGCCACCTGATTATGCCGGCGGCATACCCGCTCGGCAAAAACCCGCCGGCTGTGCCGCCAGCATAGTGTGTAGGTGCCTTTAGACTGTACGCACTGTCGAACATTCTTAAGTGCCTGTAATTTCATAAAACTGCAGTTCAGCAATGCTTGTCGACAAAAAGTCGTAAATTAAATGAAAATAATTATTTGTCCCGCCTTAAATTTCACCTAAACATCTAGACTTCTGCTGTTTACTCCCATTGTGTGGACCTCATACTACTCCAGGCTAAACAATAGGGCCCTACCTACCCGTATATCATACCTCAATTCCTTCGATAAAGATTTCTTCAAAGAAAATAGGGTCCGCAATAAATAATGCCGTACAATGGCCCGTTGTTATGTTTTGTTAAGTAAAATATTATGCATGGAAGCAATATGTCGCTCTTAAATCTGAATGGGAAAATTTTACGGTGAATTAGCGATATACTTCGAAAATAATTATGTTACCTATAAAATGGTGGCGGTTGAATGAAACCAATGATGACAGTTAGGGATTTATTCACTATAGACAATAATTAAGTTCTAGTGTACAAAAGTTGTCTAGACAAAACCTATGGGCGGTTCCAGGGATGGACTGCGGAGCTATCCAATCCCTTAACCTCCTAGCTCTGCTATTCCTGAGGGCGACGGGGCCTCCGCTTAGGTCAAGCTTATGACAGCAGTGGTGACTGCGGGGCTATAGACCACTGTGCCTTCTAAGCTGCGAGTGATCGTTCTACAACGGTTGGCCGTTTATATAATCGGTTTGACCGATCAATGTGTGTCTTCACTATCTCATGTTTGTATGTAGTGGTGACCTACGTTGATGTTCGAATGTTGGATGTCGCTAGTAGTCGTCTTATTGATGATTGATCTTGTTTGTATTGCGATTTACTCGGGTGGCGTAGTTTTGTGCACACAATCCGGTAGATGGCGTAAGGTGTCGTGTTATACCTATACATAAAAAATATAAAATCTATTGATGGATTTTATAATAATTGTGCGATGAAGGCAAATAAAAATGTATGGAAGAACAGACATGCTGCGTCGACCACAATAAATTGGGACAAGAGTAGGATACGCTTACGAATTACGAGTATACAGGGTCAAAATGTATGGAACAGCTAATTTTTATTTTAATAACCGACGGAAAATTTCAACGCTGGGGTTTCAGAATCATGTACTGAATCCATGGTAACAGGTTGCGCGTCGAACACATCCCTTCCACCCTGTAAAATAACAAAAAAAAAAAAATTTTTTTTTCACGTATTCGAGATGAATTTTTTTTCAAACAAAATAAATACTTATGGACCAACTCAATTATGTAAATCAAAACGACTTTTGAGTGAGATTTTGTTATGCAATAAGGGCGCGGAAGTAATTTGGAAATGTGCACTTTACACATCTGCCTACCATATCAAATAGCACAAGTAAGACTGTTTGTCCGACTTTTGGGCTTCTGACGAATTCTAACGACTGCCAAAGACCCACGAATAACAGTCGGGGCTTTCCGAGGCACGGAGGGGTCTTGGTATGTCCATGGACCAACCGCGGCAAGCGCACAAGCCCCCCTATATTTGTCTAAAGTCTAAACCTATCTGTATCGTCTAATAAAAACAAATATTTTTCGTGAAAATGGGAGGTAAACCTTTTAAGATTTATACCGCAAAAACAAAGCAGCAGAAAGCCACAATTCTTATAAAAGTATTAGCAAAATTGTTCTGCGTGACTAGCGAGCAATAAACTATGGTTTATAGGTAAAATGTATTCGGATTGAAATGTGCGAATGCTGATTCGCTTTTCCAATTCAAATGGTAATAGATTTGTTTGTTTTATAACTACCGAACTGAGGTACAACATTTATGAGAAAGTTATTAACGATTGTATTGCATCATAAAATAGGCAGAAACATCTATTATGGACATTAATTGTCCGTAGACAAGCTATGGGTTGCATAAACCAGGGCTCGGAAACCGGTTGAAATTCTTAACCGGTTACGGTCATTGACCCCAAACTGAAATCGATTTAGGTATAAGGTTGCACTTTACCGATTTTTACCGGTTTTTGCGGGAAACCGGTTTTTCATGAATTTTGGTTTTGATAGTGAAAATTAACCGGTTAAAACCAAGTTTGAACCCCCCGGCCCCCGCCACTCTCGTAACTTGTTGGAAGTGTTAAAAAAGTAGATGAAAAAAATTAACGAATTACGGAATTAACCGGTTAATTTAGGTGTCAAAACCATTTGTGCTTAAATCAAAATCAAATCAAAATCAAAATATTTTTATTTCACATAACCGGTAACCTTTATCATTTGGGTTACATAAGAACAGTTAACATGTTTAACCGGTTAATGAAGGAACGATATAATTACCAGTATTTAATCGAAATTAACCGCTCTTTTTAAACCGGTTCAAAGCATAAACTAAGGTAATACATAGTATTCCTAATAACCTCTTAAACTACGTTTTACTAGAAGTGCGTTTATGCTAGTAGTCGAACAGGAGACGATTAAAAGATAAAATCTTGTCGCTGCCTGCCTGGCCTGTTTTTATTTCTATGATTATTATAACAAAAAAAACGAAATTCAAATTGTTTTGAATTGATTCAAATTGTTCATTTTTTTTCAATTGCAAGACATGTGACATGTACCAACCCGCACTGGGCCCGTGTGGTAGATTAAAGCCCACTCCCTCTGACCGTGAGGAGGCCTGTGTCCCAGCAGTGGGAACATTATCGACTGATTATGCTGTCATGCTATAGCACAAACAAACGTAGACTCTGAAGAACCCTATACTGCAGACAGTATGAAGTCAGATAAACTATAATTAAAAATAAATCAAAATTCACGTTCACTCTGCCACATTAATTATCATACTGCTGTTGCAAACTGTGGTTGTGGTCGTGTCACAATTCTGTTCGAAATCGATAATCATGACGGTTACAAATAATATTTTCCAATTAGAGAATTTGTTCCGGAAGGTTTGTGTGAAAAAAAAAAATTAAATATAAAAAGAAATCTAGATGTTTTGCCAAATCGTTAAAAACGTGCGAAACACGGGCCGGGCCGGTTCTTTAATAGTAGTCTATGGTTCTATATAAAAGTCCCCACACAAATGTACTGGCCACTAAGAGCTAACGTCATTCATAATTTAAAACTCCCATCTCCAACTGGCCAGTATCAAACTACAAAGGCACAATAAAACCTTTTTGATAGTAACAAGAGGGTCTTTCGGACCCCACGCTTCTCCTTTATTTATTTAGAACTTTTCCAATATTTTCCGTTTTCTTGTCACAAGCATCTGTTTGGTTCATGAAAAGAAAACAACAGATTGTACAGAGTTGGGTCTCTTTGAAGGTTTATGGTATCGGTTTCGAGTGATAAGGGTGATCGATTCGGGTTGTGATATTTTAGGTTCAATCCGGTTTATTGATATCGAGGGAAGCGCAGCTATTTGTGTTGCTCCAGACGGTGTTGATTTGCATAAAGCCTGTGCATCTGTTGTATAGTAAACCATATGACTTGACTGTGTATTTGAAAGATGTTAACGCAACATTACATAGTATAATTGGTATTTTATATTGTAATGCAAGCGTACGCTCGTTTGGTTTACTCAAAAGTCCAAATGTATATTTTTTTATCAACAAAGAAAGGACATCTTATCTCGCATCAGCTACGCAACAAAATCCTTACATACCCCTCAAAAGTGCTTAGAAATAACTTTATCTGCTATTTAAAAATTCACACATACACATTACGAAGCATACAGCTATGCAGTTACGAGTACCTCGCTATACCCGTTTTAAAGATAATACCATATCAGCAGGAAATTGTCCCCAGCCGAAAGTACGGTAACGCCATGGGCCCATAATGATCGGGTCTGGCAGCTAATTGCGATAATTACCCTGCAGCAAGCACGGTGATAATTGCATGACGGTATTAGCAAGTCGGTTTGATAGTATGATATCCTGGTATTATTGCCATGGAAGCTTTTTGGATCGCTCAGCTAAATGTTGTTGTTTTCGTAAACGGTAGCGTGTTGTTTTTGAAAACAAAAGATAGGGGGTAATAGCCTTTACCAAACCTGTGTAAAACTGATCCTGGTTTCCAAGAAATAAAATGAGAACGGTTATTGCATTTGACGATTACCATTAAATTTTATCACTAACAATGTTCATATTTTGTTATAACAATGTTCATATAATGTTAATATGACAGGCCTGATGGTCTAGTGGTTAGTGACCCTGACTGCTATGCCGGAGGTCGTGGGTTCGATTCCCACCCAGGACAAATGTTTGTGTGATGAGCACGATCATTTGTTCTGTGTCTGGTTGTAATTTATCTATAATATGTATGTATTTAGAAATATATAAGTATGTTTATCAGTTGTCTAGTACCCATAACACAAGCTCTGCTTAGCTTGGGACTAGATGGCGTTGTGTGATAGTTGTGGAATATTGTGGAATATATTCGGGTGTGGTACATAACATCAAATTAAACCACTTTCCCCATGGGACTAACATCGTAATTACCAAAAAATTTGTTTGACTGTCTGTACCAGACCGTTCTGATACAATTTGTATATTCAAAACTAGTAAATATTGTTACTTATGAGTCACATCAATCTATCTATTTAGCCCGTAATGTCTAATGCATAAGATACGGAGGAATGAATTTGATTTTGAGTATGAATGTCGATGGCTATAAGAGTAGGGGAAGACCAGAAAAGCGATGAATGGAATTTGTTAATGATGATATTATGGTTAGAAAGGGGGTGACTGCCGAGACGACGACAAATAGAGAAGTATGGAAGAAAAATCAATTTTGCGCCAACCCCAAAAAAATTGGCATAAAGGGAGGAGAAGGATGATGACACTACATGATTCTCGTCTATCTATATATTTTGTCCGTAATGCCCACTGCTGGGCAAAAGCCTTTCCCTTTTCCACACACTTCTTCATTTCGAGTCTCATAGTTACTCGAAATAAATTATTAATTTACTACTAGCAGCGCCCCGCGGTTTCACCCGCATAAGTTTCGATCCCGTGGGAATATCGGAATAAAAACTATCCTATGTCCTTTCCCGGGACTCAAACTATCTCTATACCAAATTTCATCTAAATCGCTTCAGCGGTTTAAGCGTGACAGACAGACAGATAGACACACTTTCGCTTTTATAATATTAGTATGGATATGGATAGTATGGATTATTGCCACAAATGATAATGAAGCAAAGTGCTTTCCATATTCGAATTTTTTCTAAGAAGTAACTTCCACAAGTTAAGTAAAATAAGACAAAAACTTTAATCAAGTACTCCATTATGTAAATACGCTTTGCGAGCATAAATTATCATTAATCAACAGGTTTTACCGTACTTAACAAAACACAAAAAACCTCTTTACAAAGATAATAAATTATCATAATCATGCGTTATTAATTTTCGGAATATATCTTACTTAGCGTTGAACACAGATATAGATGGACGGTTTGTCCATACAAAAAGTACAAAAAGAGAACATGTAGGACTGAGCATCCTTTTCAATCGGCAAAGTGCGAAAGCCCTTCGATCAATGTGTCCCGACCCTTACGATTTTTGTTCGTAAGCTGGTGCGATTTTTGACACACGAAATAATTGTTCTGTGGCTTTGACTCTTTTTCGTGTGACAGGAAAATTACTATGCTAAAGAGTTCGTCTTATAGAGTAATAGTTGCTTAGTCACCCTATAACGTTCCCACTACTGGGACACAGGCCTCCTCTCTGTGAGAGGGAGTGCGCCGAAATCCACCACGCGGGCTCAGTGGGGGTTGGTAGATGTCACATGTCTTCGAATTATTGGTTCTAGGACATACCGTTTTCATCACGATGTTTTCCTTCACCGTTTTGAGAGCAGTGTTGATGAAATAATTTACACAAAGTATGTAAAGCGCTTATCAGGGTTCGAACCTATGACCTACAACTCGTAAATCACGGCTGCTTTCTCTAGGACACCACTGCTCGTCTGAGTTATAGTAATAGTAATTTATTTCCTAAACTTCAGTACACGTTACATCAGTGAAGTCTCGACGCCTGAACTAGGGCATCCTGTACGATAGGGGTTGAGGTTTCTCCAGTTACATGGATCAGCACGAGAACGTTTGGACTAAATAAAATTTAGTGATTTTTTTTTAATTAAGAAAGAAAAACAAAAAAAATAGTATGGGGGTAGCATGTGTTTGGTGAGATGTGTGATGGGTGTTTTGATGTAGCTGTGTGAATGTGTGTGTATTCTGAGTCCAACCACTAGGGTGAGATTACTGATAAGATTTTCAGCATAAGGAAAATTGACGATATGGAGTTATCCAAACTGCGGCACATCAAAGGCTGTGTATCCTTTGAAGTTTCAGCAATGTTATCTTGTTATTTCAATAGTTTCGTCTCTCTGTCGGTTTAGCGTTTTAGCTAATTATTATTTGTTCGTATTTCCTTTCGTTTTTGCGTGGGCTTTTCAATGTATTGGATTGCGGTGGCTACTGATGGAATTGGCTTTAGAACTCGGAAAGAAATAAAAAGGTCAAAGTTCCTTCAGAAGGCGGTTTGATCTTTTAGTTTTTCTCAAATAGTCGTACCATACTACAAAGTTTTTTTGACGTGATAACGTCTTATAAATCGATGAACGCCGGCCGCACGCACGAAAAAGCATGACTTATTGTCACGTTCCGCCTGAACCGAGCGTGTAAGCGAGAGCGCGGAACAAGCGATAGAGAGGCACGATCGGCTTAGGGCGTTCGGCTTGTGACGCATCTATCTGATGTTTTCTTATGACTTATCACGTAAAATTATCATCTGTAAGCCGAATTTACAGAAAACCAATTTTTATTTTTTTATTTAAAGCACGATCGCATCACATACATTACACTCTGCTACTAACAAGCTTAATTACTAAAGGACTAGTGCACATGACAGTTAAGAGGTACATAGCCAGATCTTTTGCGTAGTACTTGCAACCGGCGTTCGTGTATGACTAGATATATGAACGTAGACGAAGGAAACAGAGTATTTAAGGATCGAAACTAGTGGCGTTCGTTCCGTAGTTAGTGCCCCCCCCCCCCCCCCCCCTGGGAAGTAGGCGTGAGTTTATGTTAGCCTATGTTGTTCCCACTGCTGGGACACAAGCCTCCTCTCAGTAAGAGGGAGTGGGCTGTAAATAACCACTCGGGCCCAGTGCGGGTTGGTAAATGTCACATGTCTTCGAACTTTTGGTTATGCTGTTTTGGTTTTGGATATGCTGGTTTCCTCACGATGTTTTCCCTCACCGTTTTGAGAGTAGTGGTGATGAAATTTACACAAAGTAAAGCGCCTGACGGTACGAACCCACGGCCTACAACTCGTAAGTCGAGCCAACACTGCTCTACTAATGGATAAAGGTAGTGATTCAATTGCACGCTAGACAGCTCGATCTTGGACCACTCTCATCCATCCATTAAAAGCCATCCAGCAAAGATCTTCGCTTTAACTAGATTGTTCTACACAGTGCACTGCAATGGATTGAATCGAACCTAGGACGTTATGCTCAGCGCGAGCGCTTCCGACCACTAGACCAAAGACGATCTTTCATCATTCCTTGTATTATATTTGAAGCTCCATCGTTTTCAATAATTCAAATCCAAACAACTAGTAGGTCGCTCTAGATTTATTAGACGACCTAATTTTTTGCGATCACAATAAGAAAAGGTATTGCTACCCAAACCTTTATTACAATGAGTCATAAGGTTGAGATTTATTAATTACAAACTGGCACCACATCATTTGAAGAACTAAAGGAAAATTCTAGTTACTCAGTGTAGCGTAAGATTCTCAGTGCGTGTTTAACTTTCGACGATCAGAACATACGTTATTTATGGTGTAGCTTTTATATTGACTTATCGTAACCCTCTTCTTTTTTTCGGAAGTTTTGTTTTCTGGTGACACATGGGTAAAGATAAATATGTAAAAAAAAATACATAGTAAAATAATTTACATAATACACACAGATTAGCCAAAGGCCTCGTATTCAAGCAATACAAGTTTGTAATTTTTTTCCATTGCTTGATGTCAGGGCCAGGGACCAAAGACAATACAAATTGCGTACAGTCCCTTCACATTTATTCTACCTCTGATTTTGCATCACTGTCCAAATCACAGTGATCATTATTCTCATTGTAATAAGGTTACTGTTGGATTGTTGCCACTGACAAGTCTGTCAAAAACATTATGATCTTTATTCTCGTTACAATAAGGTTGCTGTGAGAGGTAAAATAACTGTGAATGGACTGTACTCTGTGTTGCGACAGATGTGTGTTTTAGACTTAATTAATAAAGTCATACCCTGAAATATTACCTTTTGAATGCTTATAATTTTACTAGGTTCCTTTTGTAAGTTAAAATTGACTAGCAACTTAATTTATCCGTATATTCAAATCACAATTCTTACTAAACTAGATAATCAATTTGAGCTAGCAACAACTCCTATTTTCCTATCATCAACAATTCAGCATAAAACAAATTCAGAGTTTCAAAATTACATTACAAGTTTTATACTCGTCCTAACAAGATTGCTCCGTCCAATCCGCCTCAGTAATTGATATCATCGAAAACTGCCAACTCACTCAAACTTTCCTAACGATATGTCGGAAAAAATACAATTTGCTTTCGGAAAATCGATTAAAATCACCTACTAGATCCCAGAAACTTACTTCATCGGAACTTTTGCGATTCAACACAAGTATTCACGGAATAATTGAAGAGGGAACTTTTGCTTCGATTTCTTTCTTGTAATAAATTAGCGTTTGTAACGTTGCAAGAATTTATAATGATGTTATTCGAGAAGTTTTATTAGGGTCCCGATTTTCATCTATTTTTCTTGGTGTGATACCATCATTTTGAAAGCTTACGTGGATATGAAAACATTTTATTTATTATGGGACAATGAGCTACAATATAAAATATTTACAAATATCAACAATATAGGCTCATAAGTAGTATTAAGCATATTTCAGCCCACTAAATTATCCGCATGATAACAAAATTAAGATAAGGTAAAAAGTGCCACTAGATTAGATTACTCAGATATGTCTATAAAATAATAGATTATTAAAATACAATACAATTAATTCATTATAATTAATACATTAATTTAAGACATTGTTCACTTAATATCCGATTTCAAATTATTTTTCTTATTTTCTTGTGTCAATAATTAGAGTTATTCCCGCGGATATCGGTTATTCCGGTCTGATCCCCTGAACCCCCCCCCCCTCGCCCCTATTCCCCGCCTAGTTGTTCTTCTGTTTTAATCTTTGTCTTACCCACTATAAACTTTTACGTTCCGATCTGCCTCGTCATCGTTTATTTATTTATTCATTCTCCTGCCTTAATCCCAATTTATTTGGGGTCGGCGCAACGGCGCGGCGCAACATGTGTTTTTCTTCCATACTTCTCTATTAGTCGTCGGAGGGACCCGTAGCTAAATAATAACTACAGTTATGATTGTTATCAGTTTGTAAATATCAAAGTTAAAAATATAGTGGAAAATATAATGGATAGAATATTTTGTTACGTCTATTGTTAAGTTATTGCTGTTTATCACTAATATTATAAAGGTGAAAGTTTGTGAGTGTGTGTGAGGGTGTGTTTATACGTTTGTTACTTCTTCACGCTCAAACGGCTGCACCAATTTTGATAAAATTTGGTATGGATGTAGCTGACACCCTGGATTAACATATAAGCTACTTTTTATACCGATATTCCACGGGATCGACACTTATGCAGGTGAAACCGCGAGGCGCCGCTAGTTTTTAATATACTACTGTGTGTGTTCCCTTATGAAATACTATTACTGTAAGCCTGCATCATCCTACTGCTGGGGAAAAGCCTCTCCCCATGACTTCCAGCTCTTTCGATCCAGGGCTAAAGTGGACCACTGGTCGTTAGTTTTCTCCAGCTCGTCCCGCCATCTTCTACGGGTTCTGCCGCGACGCCTTTTAGCTGTGTCAGAGCTCCACGTAAATAAACCCTTAAAATAACCCTTATGTAATAAAATTAAAAATACAGCCACCTTAATTTACGTAAAGCTACCAAGCTATAGGTAGGTACGCGCTCCGATCATCATTCACAATAATCTCTCAAACAGCAAAACAATTAACAATTCACCCCAAAAACTATAAATCACTGACTCACAAATCCCTTGAGGCACTTACTTTGGCTAGTAATTACACTAAAGTAAATTGGAAGTATCTGTAATAGCCCCAAATGCAAGTCATTCTCGGACGAGGCTTTTCACAGCTCCACCTCGTTAGTGAATTTAATGTGGCGTTTCAAAAGACCTTTTTCTCTATACAATGTTTTTAATTCGTCACTTCTTTTGGGAACGAGCTTTTGAGTATTAAAAAAATCTTTTGGCTGTAATAATTATGAGTTTGATAAAGCTGTGCCGCATCAGCGTGTTGACAAATGAGTTAGTCGTAGAACGAGAGACGATTCTTTAGTAAAAATAAATTTAAATAAGTGTCGAATACTAAAAACGTCTAATGCTTGTGTCTAAGTAATAACAGCCGCACGGATCGATCGACCAGGTTAAGCTACACTTGCCACGGTTGGTCCGTGGATGGGTCACCATTTTTACATACCAAGACCCCTCCGTGCCTCGGAAAGCATATTGGTATTCAGTTGCATCCGGTTAGACTGGAAGCCGACCCCAACATAGTTGGTAAATGGCTAGGCAGATGATGACAATGCTTCTCAATTCTAAATTTTAGACAAGTACTTAATACTCTTTAAGGGTTATTGTAGCGACAGTGTCATTTGAGAATAATAACATCACGCCTGTAATCCCCCAAAGGGTTAAGCAGAAGTGTACCTATATTACACTCACATTTCACCAGTCATGTTTAAGTCACATACAATAGGGAGCCAGCTTATTGCTATCAACCGGGCACAAATCCGGGCTGCTACTGAGAAATCCCTCATGGAAAAGACCCAATAAGACTTTGCCCGACATGGGAATTGAACCCAGGACTTTATGTTCAGCAGTAGCGCTTGCGACCACTATACCAATGAGTCAGTCAACACAATCGCCAGCACATCAAGCTACTACAATCTGTCAAATTTCTTTAATAGATTTTCAACTTTATCGCTAAAGCATAAGGTTCAAAGTTGATTGGGAAAATTTGACAGTTTCAGGTAGTTTGATGTGCTGGCGTCTGTACCAAATAAGCATTCCAGCTCGGTATGAGCACTATTTTATTACTCAATAACCTGGAAATAATTTTCTATTAACCCACGTTTACTTTTTAATACCCTCAGTCTCTTTAAGAAACCCCTTTGTGGCACCTTCAAAGAAAATGTCTATGTAGTTTTTATGTTTATCATACTTTTTTTTATAAAAAAAAAATTGGAGAGACGATCCAGTTTTTTTATTAATAAAGAAACATATAACAGAAAACTACTTTCAGTATTTATTTACAGTTACAACAGTAATCTAAATAATAAAACTTGTTTGAATACTAGAATTAATTTTTTTAGTTATTCATGAAACTGAAACCTAATCATGATTATATTTTCGAAATAACTTTTGCGCTCCATATTTATTTAATGTTAACTGGCTACGAACGACCGAGTCAAAAAACGCTCTGTCTGTGTTTCCCACACCCCAACTTACTTTCATAAATAGCATATATTTCAGTGACGTCTTTCGACGGTAAATTACGGACGCTATAATAATATGGCGGCCACCGCAGTCCCCTAGTTTAACTTCCCAAGGTGCGCCAATAGCTGTTATTCACATGACTAAGTACTCTCTTCTTTCAGGAAACTGCCTGGTGATAGCGGCAGTGCTTTGCTCATCAAAGCTGCGCAGCGTCACCAATCTGTTCATCGTGTCGCTGGCGGTGGCTGACCTGTTGGTCGGCCTCGCCGTGCTGCCGTTCTCAGCCACCAGAGAAGTGTTTGAGGTAAGCTTCATATAGACGAACTTTTTTCTTGAGCCCTGAAATAGCAAGGGATCGAGGAGAGGGGTGTTGTACGGTCCAACCGTACAATTCAATAAGCAGATTTGTACCGCGTGCGCAATTTACTTCAGTTCGCGTTCGGTCTTCGCCGCGTGTACTCATTATCATAATATCGTTGCAGTTCGATATCCTAAAATCATCCTATCATTACTGATCACTGTATCAATTAGCTATAGAATAGAATAGAATAGAAAATTTTTATTTCAGACCGGAGTCCATAGGGTTACTAACAATTTTAACTATAGCATTATATCAATAAAATTATAATTATAAACTGTATCACACTTTAACAATTAAAGTTGTTCCGTACAACTTTATGGTCCTTCGAGCCGGATAGGGAGGAGGGAGGGTGTCCAGGGGATCAGACCGGAATAAATCACTATTCGGCATCAACAGAAGAAGAATTTAAACATTTTTCGTGGTCATGGCCTTTGTTATGCAGCACCAGCATCCAAGTCTCGAAACTTTTAAATGTGACATGCACCTGATTTAACTTAGGTAGCCATTGAATGGCAACGAAATATATCGTTAGGGGAATATATTGTAGCTTTGGTTTTACAATTAGTATTTTTCGATAGATAGGTAAACATTCCAGTAGCTTAGAATTCTGTTTTGGCCATCTGCTATGAACATAATCCTATGATCGATTACGTGATTACGATTTGATTACTTACACGTAATACAAATGACTTACCTATGTGACCAGTGGGGTAATTGCATAGCATGGTATGTACTCGTGTCATCACCAGTCAGCGAAATCCGACGCAGACACATTTGAGCAGACAAATTTTTCGTACATTTATGAACCAATTGATTAGACAATATCCTTTAAAATGATTCAGCACCCTAATTGCGTAACACACTATTACTCTCAATTTGAATCAATTTGAAGCATATTGCTAATCCATTGCTCCATATGTTCGAAAAATGTGTCTACTCAACAACGTAAATAACGCAATGCATGTTGTTGAACTGTCAAAATGAAACCCATTGCTACTGATAGTGTGTTACACAATTATGGTGCTGAACTTGTCTGAAACTCTACCGTGCCCAAGCTTCATATCAAACTATATAAAAAAAACCCAGTACATACTCACTTCACTCAAACACGGCTCCAAAGCGAAGCTACCGTGTAATAACCAACAGATTTGGATATTCACCGCCCCTGCCCTGAGAGGCGGTGTGATGAAAAAAGTTAAATAAAGTCAGGAACAGCCCATAAAGATAGTTTTATTGCAGTGGCAAGTTATTCAGTCGCTCGCAGGCTATACGTTATCAAGTCTTGTGATGGTACAAGTACTTATTTATTACTCTTGGAGATAATAGAAATCTTTTGAGTATTGAAAGACGGCTAATATTCAGTTTCTGATTGCAGAATTTGAAGTTGAGAACTGAGGGGCAATTCTTGTAATTTTAAGACCGTTCACAACGTTCGTTCGTATCTTTGTCAAATAGGTATACCTCTAATTTCCCTTCATTGTTGACAAGTTTTTGACATTGACCTCATTTTTTATGTCTATGGTGAAAGTGTCAAGATGAACTTTTGTATCTATTACTTTTGATGTCATAACCGACTGCAAGAATGTGTCCGTACAAATGAATTATATTCCTATTTGACTCTTATAAAGTTTATTAATTCCATACCTACATAACATCGCTGAGATGAGATTGCGACTAGATTTTAAATTGAGAAAATCCATCGGTTTCTTACTAAACTTCAACTATATCCGACGATCCTGCATACTTATCTCCTTTGTTGACTGTACAAAAGAAGGAGTTTAGGAAGTGGTAATGAACTGACATAATACAAAAGTACAAACACTCCAAAACAGAACATGAAGACGTCTCTTCAGGGGGAAATAATGACCATGGAGTAACTTGCTAAGTACGGTACACGCGAATTCATGCGCCCCTAGTACCTCTGTCCTTCACTGATGGTGGGTTACGAAATAACAAATGAACGCCATAACCCTCATGAAATATCACAAGGTACCATAATTTTCACTAATTAGACGCTTTAAGAGCCACCAGCTGCAGATGCTACGAAATTAAAGGGTTGACAAACCCACACAATGATTCTGAACTTTAAAACACCATCATAAAGTCCTAATTCAAACAGATATTGTTATTTGATATAATTTTAACTGATTTTAAACTTTGTTCGCGAAGATATAGACGCTCGTTTTCTGTGTAATGGAACGGAATTCTTTGAAGTTGGTGAGGGAATTTAAAATGTATGCGGAGGAAAATAAGATTCAGTTTCCTTTGAATTTGTTATCTATCTCGGCGGTGTTTTCAATGACATTATTACTTAGAGCACAGTAAACGGCTATTTCTAGGCTTTTGCGTTCATTGAGGCTTGGAGAAGGTAAATATTTTTAAAGTTGCCAGTTAGTCATCGATGTTTTATGCAAATGGATTCAAAACAATTGTGTCATTCATAGACGAAGATGAAACGTGGTTTATCTAAGTCTGTAAGGCCTTTTAATTGATCATTGACTGCTGAATATTGTAAGTGCTTGACAAGAGCGTGATCAACATAAGTAATTTTGAAACAAGACGCAATGACGATTAAAGAATGGAGAAAATTTTAGATTGAGGTTGAGGACTGGTTGTGGTATACTGGAAGAGATTTCTTCAGAAATAAGCATCACCTATTTTTTATGAATAAATAAATACTTAATTATTATGCTTTATCATAATTATCACTTGTCTTCACCACGATAGCATGCAATGCCACATTAGGAGAGAGTGACAAAAACAACAAATATGTCGTTGTCATAGAAAGTAAAAAAAAATATACTTTCTTATACTAATATTTCAATCGTGTGTGATCACACTCATGACCTATGTCAAAAATAACCCCAGCGACAATAAAGTCATTAAAGTCAGTTGTATGTTCCCACGTAGATTAAGTTATTAAAGACTACGTAGTGCAAGTTCTGTTGCTAGGCAAACTAATCGATCATTATTTTTTTAATTTTTATGCAAATATAAGCCGAGGCGAGTGGTTTTCTGAAGTCCTTCCTAAGACTTCGTTCGCGACCTGGAACGATCAGATTTGAGACGCGACTTGCGTTAAGCGATATTTCCGTCCGTCGCTCCGCAAGTCGCGTCGTGGTGACTCGTGGCTTGCTCTAAACTACTTCTTTCATTTGTTTTCTCCACGGTCGCTGTCCCAATACGAGTGATGGGGGATTTACACTAGGTCGATTTTTGCCATGCGACTGGTCGCTTACCAAATCGCCTTACAAGCCGAATGGCCACTCCATTTACACATGCCGATTAAAATCGCTGGTGGCATTTTGCATCAAAATGTCGATCTTCATGCGGGCGATCAATAATTCATCTGAGCATTTTCACGTTCGAATTTAGTTACCTGCCGCATGCGACCTGTCGCTGCACGTAAACGTACTCTACTTTGGAACTTGCGATTTTAGTCACCTGCGGCCTAGCTTAATTGCCATTTAGACAGTGTGTTTATGTAGCACAGCTATAGGCACCTGTGTCAAGCCCGCATGATGCTTGAGAGTTTAACTCGCGGCCACGTGGGCTCGTGGACATAAGGTGAGTATAGATTAGAGCATTTACTAGTAACAAAATATCGAGCCGCTCTTGATGTCTTTTGCCTTGCCCTTTCAACACTGAGCACGACGTTCGACGCTTTGTTACAACTTGATTTTGCAAACAAACGAGCGAATTCATATAACATTTCATGGAGCAAAAACACGAGCACGGGCAAAACGTGCTATCTGATAATTATTTCAATGAAGAGTAAACGCTTAATAGAAAGGAATGTTACAAGTAAATGCTCACTCGCCGTGAGCACTTGTTCGAACACCGTGTCGAGCATTCGCAGGAACGTTAGATTACTACATGGAAATGTTTTTTTTTTTAATTGAGCGTTTCGTTTATTGTAGCATTCTTAAGGCGGGCTTGTGGCTAAGTAAAACAGCCGCACGGGTCGATCGATCAGGTTGAACTACGCTTGCCGCGGTTGGTCCGTGGGTGGGTGACCATCTTTACGTACCAAGACTCCTCCGTGCCTCGGAAACCACGTTAAGACGTTGGTCCCGGCTCATTCGTGGATCTTTGACAGTCGTTACGGGTCGTCAGAAGCCCGAAGCCGAAGTCTGACAACCAGTCCTACTAAGAGGTATCGTATTACCCAGTTGTGGTTGTGGATGTCAGATATGCAATCGCTCCATGTAAAATACTGTCATTCAACTGCATCCGGTTAGACTGGAAGCTGACCCCAACATAGTTGGGAAAAGGCTCGGCAGATGATGATGAACATTCATAAG
This sequence comes from Hydraecia micacea, assembly GCA_914767645.1. Classification (NCBI taxonomy): domain Eukaryota; kingdom Metazoa; phylum Arthropoda; class Insecta; order Lepidoptera; family Noctuidae; genus Hydraecia; species Hydraecia micacea. The sequence continues at coordinate 9,131,036 of OU611798.1, forward strand.
AACGTTACATTACAAGGAAATGCTCGAGAAAATGCTCTATAATAGTGTAAGTATATCCACCTGTAGTCGTTCCCGTCCTCTATCTTGCGGTAGGGGAAGGGAACATAAATTTCTACAATCTACTTTTAGTTTGACAGTTAGGTGACAGTGACAGCAATGTGGTATGTCAAAACACGAGGTAAGTAGCGTTTATTAATCTCAGCCTAGTATAATACAGAATCTTAGGAATAACCATTTCGGTATGATGGCAAAAAAATCAAGTGCTTGCGATGGAATTTCTTTAAAAATATTTTTTTTTGTATTTTTTTATAAGTAATTGGACTTTTTCACAAAGGAAAATGTAATATTTCTCTAACCACAAATGACAATCACCTTTTTACAAACTAACTAGTCTAAAAAAGTTTAACAAAAGCAATCATTTTTCATGATCAAAAATGAACAAAAACAAGACATATTGTAATCATAAATAAACACGATAATTCATTCTACACCTCAAAATAGAACTCAATCCCTAAGAGATAGAATCATACATACTAATATAAAACAAACAATTCCATTTGATCTCAAAAAACACTCTCTTGTCTTTGTTTTTCGTGGAGTGATCGATCACGGAATAATTAAATTGGTACAGAATCTTCACTATACAGACGAAATGGATTGAACGAGACGGTGGATTTATTTTATTTAGTCGGCGGAGTATTTTACAACAGAATAACCAATATTTTCTTATGATAGTGGTGGGTGTACCTGTACGTTACGTCATTGTTCAACAAGTGGGAGTCAAAATCACGATCTCTCTCTTCAATTCAATAGCCCTTCCCTAATCTATGTATTACTGTGTGTAGAAACAATATGATAATAAATTTTTTACGTTTTTTTAACCAGGCAGGTAATCTTGCTTGGTATGCTGCAACCTAGGAGCATATGCATAAATGCATTATTCTCTGGAGTCTTGGTTACGTCATTCAGAAAGGCACTGAACGAACATTGTAGCTGAATAAGTTGATAACAATTTAACTCATTTCAAACTGTCCCCTTCTCCAAACACGCGTTGTGAAGTGACCCTTCTGAGCACACTTAATCTGTGGACTGATCGAATGACGTCATGACTCTCACATTCAAAACGAAGGTCACGAGAGCTTTGTCTTCAACCTTGAGAGACTTAACCTTCACACTTGTCAGCCAAGTTTCAAGCTCGGACACTATGTGGCTGAATATTTTTAGAAGAGGACCTGTACAGACTGGTTGAATGTTTATTGATATTGTCTGCTTTAAAGTTTAGAATGAATAAAGTTGGTTCCCAGACTCGTTTGCTCTTTCAAGCTTGTTTATTTTTCAAGAGACTTGTGATTCGTAGATATCAAATCAAGTCAACTTAGCCTATTGCAGTCCACTGGTGGACATACGCCTCTCCCAGGTTGCGCCAAAATACCCTGTCCTTCGCCTTTCGCATTTATTTTGCCCCAGCCACCTTTTTGAGGTCGTCGGTCCATCTAACTAGGGGGCGTCCCATTGCCGATACGCTGTCTCCACTCGTCTGATCCACTGGTCATTGATCCTTCGAACATGGCCAGCCCACTGCCACTTAGAGAAATTCCGAGCATAGCTCACTTTATAGCGAGCTGAGCGATCATAAATTTCTGGACCATCCCGACTGTCAAAGGCAAAAGGGAGTGCAGAAACTTAATCGTCAAAATAGCCCAATTGTTTTCAGTACATTCCTCGTTGCCCATAAATTGGATTTACGGAATTGGTTAAACTACTAAAGACTAACTCTCCACATGGCTCTGCTCATGGCGATTAATGTATGCCAGTGAACATAACAATAGTATTTATGAATGAACTAAAACATGTGAAATCGATAAGTGGTTCTCAGGTTATAAGTGCACTAATGGATAGACAGACAGCCAGAGAGATGTTACGTTTCATTTAATGTAAGTGGGTATAAGTAGGTCTCCAAACCCGACACTTGAATGCTACTTCAGATATGACGGCTATGCTCGTTTTCACTAACACTAGACCATACCTAAATTAATGCCTAGATAAAAGCGCGCTGTTCAAACTCTAAGTAAAAGCATTTATTTCAATTAAACCAATTACATGAAAGGAAGAAAGAAATAAATAAAAACAAAACGCTCACTACAAAAAAAAAAAATACCCAGTACCCACTTGAGGAAACCATGTCATGTCCTAGATCCAAAAGTTCGAGAACGTGACATCTAACAACCCGCACTGGGCCCGCGTGGTAGGTTACAGCCCATTCCCTGTCGCCTGTGTCCCAGCTGTGAGAACATAATAGACCGATTATGCTAGTGTTAATGAAAACAGACATTAGGGTCTTACCACAAAATCATAGGACACTTGTTCAACGCGTGTCTGACATCAATCTTACGTCAAACTCCACACATATAAATGTCGAGTAAACAGCAGCTGTTTAGCTGTGTTTTGGTCGTACTATTAGTGTTACGTCTTACATCCCAAAAATAGCCCTACTACCGTATTCAACTGTTCAACTAAAACAAACACATGTCGATCACATGCATATTTCTTCACTCTTCAAACTCATTATCTTTGACGCTAAGTAGCAGCATGCATTCAATTACGAAACGGTTCGTATTACCAATTAGAAACGAGAAGATATTTAATTGCTAATTGTTTGTTTACGCAAATTAAGGCAAAGGGCAGTATCAGTTTCAAACGATCTTGTGGTGTTATAGAGGTATGAGGAACAAACAGGGTGTAAAGTTCACTCATATTCTATAGAAAAGAGAGGATCCTCCGACCATACGGGTATCTGCTGGGTAACTGCCCACATTGATGTCGGAACGTTGCTAGTTGCGTGGTAAACGCTGCTTGCGCGATGCAGGATTTTGCGTGACATCATTGTGATGCGTAGTTCGCATGTGGCGGTGTAGATGGCGCCACAAGGCTATCGATTTCAAACGATCTTCTGGTGTGAAGTCTTCTTAACATAACATCACGTCTGTATTCCCTGCAGCGTTAGGCAGAGGTGTACCTATAGTACACCCACATTTCGCTAGTTATGTTTCAGTCTCATGTAATAGGAAGCGAGCCTATTGCTTTCAATCGGGCAGAAATCCATACACCGGGTCGCTACTGTGAAATTCCAAATGGAAAAACCCTATAACACTTTGCCCGACCCGCAAATCGAACCCAGGATCTCATGCTCAGCTGTAGCGCTTTCAACGACTAGACCTACGAAGCGTCTTGAGTCTTCTTACTTACATTCAACTTCCACCGTGTGCACAATACCTACTATTGTTAGTCCGCACTCGGCTAACCGAATTACTTTAGCCGACACTTTAATGAAATTATATTGACGACCACCAGGAATTCTATCTATGTAATTGGACAATGAAGCTGTAAGAATTTACTTGAGGAAGGCAAAGTTGATATCGTTCACTCTTTAATTTTGTTCGTTAACCTGAGATCCTTTGTGTGAAGAACAATATTCATAATAACAAGGCCATAAAACGTCATAAAATTCCAAAAACTACCAGCCTATTAAAATTCGCTAAGTACTAAGCATCTCATCTGTATCACAAGCACAGAAACAAGAATTTAAACAAAGGCATCAAAATGGTCTGTTATGTTATGGATTATTTGTATAGCATTATTTTATTATTTAATTTTACAAAAAAATCAATATAGTATTCTTTGAGCACGATGTACAATCAATAGACAAGCCAGTTACTGCACTAAACACTGTCTGAGCTTTACATCGTCCAATCGCATTATCTAACCAAAACCTAACGATGTATGAGACTAATACAATTTGGCACAGGTCAAGCAAGCCAGTTAGCTCGATTCCCACATGTGTAGGTATACTCGACCTCGTAATTACTTTATCACTTTTGATGTTTAGTTAATTGCGACTTCAGTGCGGTTGAAATTATTTGTCACTAGTATTAACTGTCACACTGTCTCCTGGGAACATTTTACCAGTCGACAGCGATGCAGAGGAATTGTTTTTGACGCCGTATTAAAAACAGTTACAGTTTAAAAACATTTAATTTTTGTTAGTGGTGGTGGTTAATTGGTTTTTGGGTGGCGTCTCTGAGTGTGGAAATTGTGACTTCAATGTTGTATTGGGTTAAACACCTGTAGGTAGCACAGCTATAAAAACGAATAGTAAATAAATAAATAACAAACAAATATTTTAGTTTATTAACAGTTTTAGTTAAGTTAGGATAAAACACTTTTGTTTTAAAGGGCCTGTGCAAACTTATTATTTATGTAGCTAGTTACATTTTTTTAATTCTGAATAAGTTACATAGACAAATAGGCCTCGTCGTTTCATGACGTACAAGTGAAATTAAACCTTAGGGTGGTAAGGCAATTGCGAGAGCGACTGTACTGTGTTCGGTAAATTATTTAGAACACACACATTTGGATTTACATTAAACTGTAGCTCGGCCTGTATTGGTTGGGAGGCAATCGGTTGAGACGATGTGGTGTGGTCCAAGTTGTAAGCGACATGATGGAATAAAAAGATTAACCATTTTACCAAAAATATATAGACACTTGTTCAGCGCATGTCTAATGTCATTCTTACGTCAAACGCTATACACAAATGTCATGTTAAACAGTTTCTTAGCCTGAATAACTCGTAATCACGGTTTTGTAACAGTAATTAAGGAATGAGTCTGTGTGTTTCGATGGTTTATTAATTGAATTGTAACTCATTACACTAATTAAATAATTTTCTTTGTTTTCGACAACAAACTGGGTCACCTACCATCCTCGTATATTTATTTATTTAATACTTCAGCACAGAAAATTTACAGAGGCGGACTTAATGCCATAGGCATTTTCTATCAGTCAACCTTTGGGTGATGCAGAGACAAACAGTGGTAGGTGCAATTACGAAAAAATAAGGAATAAATATTCATTTAAATATAAAGATACATATACTTATTAAAATCTATAAATCCAAACTAATAATTATAAATGCGAAAGTGTGTCTGTCTGTCTGTTACCTCTTCACGCTTAAACCGCTGAACCGATTTAGATTAAATTTGGTATAGAGATAGTTTGAGTCCCGGGAAAGGACGTAGGATAGTTTTTATCTCAATATTCCCACAGGATCGAAACTTACGTGAGTGAAACCGCGAGGCGCTGCTAGTATGATATATATACCTAATACAATAAAGGCACAAATAAATATACATAAATAAGTACACATAAAAATACGAATATACTACAAAACAAATAAGACAAATAATGGGAAAACATTAACGTTGTAATGATACTGCCAGTTTTTTACGAATGAACAGGAATAAGTGGACAATAAATATAATAGAATCGCCCTTTATTACCTACTGTTTATACACAACAAATATTGTTCCTGTACTTCAATAAAATAATAGGATACTAATGAAATTACTCACTGTTCATTTTCTATAAATATTTTCCTGCTTTGATTCTTAACAACAGAGAAAAGGCCTCCCCAAGTTCTATCAGAGGGGTAATTATCGTAATTTTAAGAACGTTTACAGTCGGATCTCAGTCTCAATCTGTCAAAAACACCTCTAATTTCCATACATTTATGACAAGTTTTTGACATTGATTGTCGCTGAGATGAGATTGCGACTATATTATATGTAGATAGATTTGTGATGTTGTTTGTCTTCGTCCTTTTAGCTACTATTTTTGTAACTATTAATACCGCAAAGTTCGACGGCTCACCTCGCTGTACTGCCGTCATCACTTGACGTTGGCAGAATAGTCGACATCGGCTCAGTTGCCAAAAGAAAAAAAAAAGATTTTGAACGTTTTTAATTACGGGAATTGGCCTTCAGGCATCTATACTTTTTTTAGGACACCTATACATATAGTTATTTACAGTGTTCTAATTAGAATTCCCTTCATTTTCTTCTTCAACTTTGAGTATAAGTTAAACACTAAAATAATAAATAGAAGCTCATAGTCAGAACTTATAGGAATTTGCATAAAACAATACACAGGGATTATTTTTCCCCCTTAATGTAACAAAAATAATTAGTACATTACTGCAGCGGCCAGCAAAATAGGCATTAATGGACGAACGTGTAAGTCTATCAATGCCTAATTGTGGCCAAGGCTTGTATAGTACTTTTCTCAAATAATGCGCGGAAATTAAAACTAAGTAGTACCTAGGCAGAACTTTTTTGTCAAATACAATTGCTTTTCAAAATCAATGACGAACAACGAACAACAATCATTTTTCCCGCGTTAAAATATTCTTTTGTTTTTTTTTCAATAAACAGCTTTATTTTGCAAGCCAGTTCGAAATTTAAATAAAACCTTTGATAAGTTACCTCCTTGGTTGCCATGTTTCGGAGTAAAAGATCGTTCCATTTTTAAATTACACGACAGATATGAGTTTACTATGTAATTTATTTGGCCGCTAAACCGCGAAAGATATGGATATTTAGACTTACCAACTGAATCCAACCTTTGCTGGCCGCTGCTCGCATTTGGCCAGTACAGCAATTTCGATTTATCCCGTAGAAGGTTGTTAAAATGCTCAAATTTCCAAGCATTTTTGAGAAAGTTATTTTGTTAAACTGAATTAATGGGAGGTGGATGAAACCTAGAATAGAATAGTAAATTATTACATATTTTCAGTAAACTCTCCGAACATTTTGACTCGGCAACGGTTTGAATATTCATGTAGGTAATCACGGGAGCCTGAAATGTAAACAAATGATTTTCAATCATAACATATCTGAATGAAGTATGTTAACAAATCATTGGATTCAAAACAAGTTTATTTTATTTGCTTTCCAAACTAGAATAACCCTGAATTTTACGTCTCATTATAACTATCATATTATTATTATTATTCACATAAAATACTATTTGTTTTTCACCCAATCTGACAGAGAGTAGTCAGTTTCAATAGGTTTAAACGTCCTTTGAAAGTCTATTGAGCAGAAGGGCCGAAATAATAACTTTCACTTCACGAATAAATAGAGGAATGGTAAACTTTTTAAAAGCTAATAACAGTAAAGGATGATTACCACCAAACGGCTCGCATCGCATCGGGTGGGAAAGGATACGAACGGATGCGGCGACAGCCGATCGCGTCCGGCAGGATGTCGACGCATACGATCGGCTCCGTACCATCTCTTGCGAACGTATCCGTTTCTGCGCCTAGTCAAATAAATTCATTCCTACCTTGTTGACGTATTCTAATTTTTTTAATGGTCGAAGTTGACGTATGTTGGCTATTGCATTAGAAAAGAAAATAATCATAAAACACAGATCTGCAATGTGTGCACTTTCGAGAATGAGTGGTGACGCGACGACAGCCGAAAGGATTCGATCGGATACGAAGGTGAACGGGGCCGATCGCGAGTCGCATCATAATTTTGGCTACTATCGCGTGTCGCGGAAGACGCCCGCGGTCAAGCTGCTGTGCGCGGCTTGGTAATATAGACTTTAAATACTGTGAACACGATTTAATATCGTTTAAAGAATGTAAAATCCGTTCCGATCCGATGCGATCAATTTAGCAAATCAACATTAACTAACGGAGTAATTTAAATGGCAAAAAAAAAATGTCTATAATATTTAGAAACGTGTAAATTGGAATAACATGACATAGGTCACCCCAATGCAATGAGTGTTCCAATAACCGGTTACAATAAGTAGGTACAGGGTGGTAGGGACATCGACGCGCAACCTGTTACTATGGATTCAGTACAGACGCCAGCACATCAAGCTACGACAATCTGTCAAATTTCTTTAATAGATTATCAACTTTATCGCTAAAGCATAATGTTCAAAGTTGATTGGGAAAATTTGACAGTTTCGGGTATCTCGATGTGCTGGTGTCTCTGTACATGATTCTGCACGCCCATGCGTTGTAAACGTCGTTTTTTTTTATTGCTGTTCAATACATTTTTTTCTATAAAACAACAGTTTTTTTTTATTACCACATAGCTATTCACAACCACTCGATACGCTTCCGTACTGAATCGAACATCAATCAATGTTATTGTAGGAGTCCTCTATACGCTGTTCACAATTCCAAACCTCGAAAAATTTGTCAGTTTAAATCAAATAGACGACTACTATTCTTCCGACAGCTGTTTCTTGTCGGGGGCAAGGCAAATCAGGTTATCAAAATGTGTCATTTTCGATACGATAGCCTGTCGAATGGTTGTGAATAGCTATAGTCTCCCTAGAATCATGTGCTGAATGCATAGTTTCCTGTTGGCGCGTTGATGTCGCTGCCAACCTGCGGGGCAATTGCGTAACACACTATCAGTAGCAATTTTGACAGTTCAAATACATTCATTGCGTTATTTACGTTGTTGAGCAAACACATTTTTCGAACATATGAAGCAATGGATTAGCAATATTCCTTGAAAATGATTCAGATTGAGATTGATAGTATGTTACGCAATTAGGGTGCTGTATAAATTTGAAGATTACGACCTGACCTTATAGTTAAGCATATTTTATGTTCTAGCTAAAAAACAATTTAATTATTTATATTGACATCGCCACAGTTTGTGCCTTGCACCACACCAGTATACTCTATTTTCAAAGGAAAAAAGTATCATTGGAAACGAGTAGGTAGTCAATATCGTTGGATCTAACCACAGAGCGTTTAAAAAAGATAGAGGAGCCTGTAAGCTCTTTGGTTTAACATAACAACAAGTCTGTAACCCCCCGAGGGGTGGACAGGAGTGGTAGGTACCAATATATTTTGTTGCTTTAGGCTTTTTGGTCAAAAATCACAACACTCAAGATAATCTTGTACACTTGTGATAGCTTCGATCGTCTATGAGTTATTTATAATATTTACTACGGAATATAGAATTGATTGGTGACCTGTAATACAGGTTTATAAACCTATCTCAGGCTCCAGTCTCTCACAAACTTAGCTACTTGTTCGTGCACTACTTTCAAAGTCTAGCAATAAGTTCATAACGTTTTATATTATATTATTCCGTGGTACTTTTTTAGGGTTCCGTACCCAAAGGGTGCGAACGGGACCCTATGAGTAAGGTTCCGCTGTCCATCCGTCCGTCCGTCTGTCACAGAGCTGTATCATTTGAACCGTAATAGGACACTTCAAATTTTTACAGAGAGTGTACTACTAAGGCCGCTATAACAATAAATAATAAAAGTAAAAAAAATTAAGGAGGTCCTCATAATATAAGAAATGTTGTAGTGTTAAATATTGTACGGTGGTACGGAAGCCTTTGTGTGCGAGTCCGATTCGCACTTGACCGTTCCTTTTGTAAGGGGATAACAGGACCTAAACGTAAAAAACGCAAGTTTTAGAAGCACTAAAAGTATATGATCGACTACAGAAAACAAAATCAGAAAAATATACGATATTCTTCAGGATATATGCTAAGTAGATAGTGTATTGAAAACATAATACAACTAATATGATACGATAGAAAAAAATCATGAAGATGCCTCTAAAACCTTTCTTTTTACAATAAAAACCATATACTTAATACACATACAATCATTCTGATGTTTTGTCAGATTATTCTACAAGCAACATACTAAAATACTAAAGCACTAGTGTTTTAAGTTGTTAGTCCAAACAATAGATTTTTGTAAATAGATAATTGCTTCATATTTTGCAATAAATTACCAGCGGTGTGTCATCGCGCTTCTCTTTCTTTTCTATGCTGTCCGACAGTGACCGCGTTTTAGGTCATGCAGTACCCTTAATGGTTTGCATTGCATGGACGAGAGCTAGATGGCGGCTTCAATTCTGAATTGAAAGATCTTATACTTCTCTCGTATCAGCCCAAACTGCATTTAGACCTCATTAGTCGCTGAACATCAGATGACATTTTAACGTACAGACGCCAGCCAGCACATCAAGCTACTACAATCTGTCAAATTCTTTAATCGATTTGCAACTTTATCGCTAAAGCATAAGGTTCAAAGTTGATTGGGAAAATTTTACAGTTTCGAGTAGCTTGATGTGCTGGCGTCTGGACCTTTACAAAAATATAGAATTTTTTTATCCATAATTGTAATAAATATTGACACCCATAGTTTATCCAAGATCGTCAAAATCTTTTAAAAAAGATTTTAAGTCATCCACGTCCCCTTAATATAATTGATTTCATAATAATTTCAGCACGAACCAAGAACAAAATCAAAATCAAAATATTTTATTTCACATAAACCGACATGGGCACTTATGAAACGTCAGAAGCTAGGTGCACGGTTCCAATTGGTCGTTTCCTATGGAGAAGAACCGGCAAGAAACTCCACGGTTACTCTTTTAAAAATAATTGGCTTTTACAATGTTTTCAAATTACAGTAGGTATGGGAGGACAGCGTAGGCCTGTCAACAACTACCAGGTACTTGATAAAATAAAAAATGGTCTACAGATCTAGTCTACAAGGCTTACAAAGTCCTCACATTTACAAAATAAGAATCTATCAAAAGGATAAATAAAATAAAAAAAATCTACTAAAACCAAGAGATATGATTGCCATTATTACAACCACTAATAAAATTAAAATTGTCTGTTTATAATGTCAAATAATAAGATTATGTCAAAGAAGTATCTACAAAAAAAATAAACATCGTAATTTCAGAGCAGTTAATAAACATTTACGTGTTATGCCGTTAATGAGGTGCCAGGGAAGCCACGTCTGCAGAAGGAATAATTGCCAAACTACCTTGTCTTCAACGTAGTCTTTAATCTTATTACGACGACTTCGACTTCTATCTTCTTTATTCGCTCTATGGATACAACCGCCGGATTCGCCGCGGGGTGCCCACGTGTTCCGAGCTGATTTATATCAATATTTATATCGTATACTAGGAACCCTTATTTATCTGATGGCTGCAAGCGTGGCTACGGGTGGTCGTGGAAGAGAAAAGTGTTATATTATGGTGTCTAAGTCGCCGATGGGGTTTTTTGATGTGGGTTTTTCATTAGGAATTTCTTAGTAACAGCCCGGAGTTAGGAAGTTGGCGGTTTAATATCCCCGTGCCTCGGAAAGCGCGTAAAGGCGTTGGTCCTGAGCCTGATCTCTCCCCGGTCGTGTCTGATTGCCGTCCTATCGGACTATGAGAGTAAAGGAACAGAGAGTGCGCCTGTGTTTGCGCACACACTTGTGCACTACAATATCTCCTGCGTACCTGGCTAATCTCCGTTGAGATTGACCACCATGACCAAAATGGCTGTAAATAGGTCGGGAGGCTGTTATTATTATGTCGCGAATTTTTTATTGTGACCCGTTTTGTGGCCGGTGGTACAGATGAGTCGATGAATGAAACGAGTCGATAAAATGATTCGGTTATTGCATTTATCCACCCCAAAAAATCCACCCTAAGGTGGATACGCGAAAACGCATTCCGAGAATCCACCCAACCCCCTTACTAATAAACGTATTATATCAGATGAATAGTTACACACCGATTTCTCTGTTTCAGTCGTCAGTAATTTGACTTTCGAAAGAAGAAGATAAAGCGTTGTGTAACTATACAGACGCTATACAACGGTTATTAGTAAGGGGGTAAGCCTATAAATTTCGTTTATCCAACGAGGCTTTTCTCAACTATGCTGGGGTCAGACAGTCAAACCGAATGCAGCTGAATATTAGTATTTTACATGAAGCGACACTGACTTTCGGGCTTCAGACGACCCGTAACGACTGTCAATGATTCGAGAATGACAGTCGGGCCCAACGGTTTAACGTGCTTTCCGAGTCACGAAGGTCTCAGTATGCAAAGACGATCACGCATCCACGGACCGGCCGCGACAAGCGTAGCTTAACCTGATATATCGACCCGTGCGGCTGTTATTACTTAGCCACGAGTCCCTCATTCTATTGACAATACTCTAAACAATCCTTATCTATCTGTAATATATATATACCGCCATCACTTTCGGTAACCGTTCAAGTTAATTACCTAAATGGTCGGTCGATTAAAACAATTGCTTTCAATCCATTCTCTTGTTCTGACATTTTGTTAATTAATTACTGGATTGGAATAGGTCACACTCCTTTGGCCTATGTTTCAATTTTAAATAGCCTTTACGAGCAATTTTCAAACTAGTTTTTCAGCATGTCAGCCTATATATATTGCTCCCACTGCTGTGACACAGGCCTACTTTCTGTCAGAGGGCCATAATCCACCACGCGGGCCCAGTGCGGGTGGATGTCATATGTCACATGACTATAATTTTTTTTATTCTAGGACATGCCGGTTTCCTCACGATGTTTTCCTTTACCGGTTTGAGAGCAATGATGATGAAATTAAAAAAAAAAATATGATTGCCTGCGTACGAGCCCACGACCTACGACACGTAAGTCAGAGAAGTTACCACTAGGCCACCACTGATCACTGGTCCACCTCTTTAGCATAGGCCTCCCGGCTTTTCCGTGCCTCACGGTCTTAAGTTTTTCTCCTCCATCAAAGGTCGTGGAAGGTGCCTCCCCTTTTTGCTTTTCTCTCTCATTCTCTGGGATATCATTATTTTACGTCTCTGCCCCTTTTTTCCATTTTTGCGCCTGATAAGCAGCCCACGATGTATTGCAGTGAGGTATCCTTCGGCTTGTGCGTGCGTGTAAATAGAAGTCTGCAGGTCACGTACGACCACGGTTTAGACCTGAGGGGTAATTCTCGTAATTTTAAGAACGTTCACAGTCTGATCTCAGTCTCAATCTGTCAAAAATACCTCTAATATCCTTACGTTTAAGTTTTTGACATTTATTTGTCGCTGAGATGAGACTGCGACTAGATTTTGAACGTTTTATATTACGAGAATTGGCCTTCTGATCTTTCTTATAATTTTACTAGGTTCCTTTTGATCAGGATCATTTGATCATACACGAGCTACGATCATTGCAGAAAAAAGACGGTGACGAAATTTTATACTGCTAAACATGAATCTCCCTAAACCCCATTTGATCAGTCGTAAAAGAACATACAGCATTAATTAACCGTCGCACAGTACTAGCTTGTAACCAATACCGTTTCGTTCGTTAGATTACCCAGTTCACTTGGCATCACGGTCTGGTAGACGCTATCCGCCACAATCAGGTTCAATTAGGAAATTCGAAGTAACTGTTACATGAAAAGATTTGGTTATTTTTTATCGTTTTTGGGAACGAACGCTTGGAATGTGACTCTTTTTTAATGGTACCTTCGTAATGCTCAGAGCGTGGTTCATTAAATAAAATAAAATAAAAATAACATACGGATCGAATTGAAAAACTCTTCCTATTTTGAAGCCGGTTAAAAATAGCGTCAACAAAAGTGGTTCCGATATCCTATTTACAGAATAAACAATTTTATTTCATTTCCACTGCATCTCGTGGGCAGGGCATATTGCTCGCAGAACAGATGGCCGATGGGGCCAAAAGGTTCTGGAGTGGCGACCGCGTACCGGAAGACGTAGCGCTGGAAGGCCTTCCACAAGGTGGAGCGACAACCTTGTGAAGGCCGCAGGAACCCGTTGGATTCGAGAAGCACAGAACCGGTTGAAGTGGAGGTGTTTGGGGGAGGCCTATGTCCAGCAGACGTCTTTCGGCTGATGATGATGAGTTCGGGGTCCGCACTACATAATAATGTATGACAAAACGATTTGACAGTTGTCCCGATATGTATTTGCCCGTCCGAAAAATTTAATTTGTCACTTGTGTATACGGATCAACAAATTTTGGACGGGCCCGTAGTTGTTGACGGACTTAGAGAGAAGACGAAGTATGGAGTAGGTCGTGAGTTCATAGTTTGTGAGTTCAAGAATCCACTCAGAAAGGATCAACAGGAGTACTAGTATTGCTCGACCAACCCACGTTGTTTGAAAATCTCTTGCGTACCTTGAAAACTGTTATCGTAGCAGCTACTAGTGGCGTAGCCATGACATTGTAGCTGCCGGGACCTATCGTTCGGAGTGTATCTGACGTCATTGCTACGCTTGCTGCGTAGTTCGTAGCAAATCGGCGAAGTACATATTTTGCGTAGGTTTGTTTTTTAAATGTTGTAAGAAGTTAGAGGCTTTATTAAGTTAAAAAAAAATCTTATATATTTTTATTTTCTCACATTCCTTGAAAAGCTCTAACGTAGGTGCTTTAAAATTGTTATCGTAGTAGCTACGAGAGGCGTAGCCGTGACATTGCAGCTGTCGGGAGTCCGGACCAATCGTTCGTAGCGGAGTAACTGACGTCATTGCTACGCTTGCTACGTAATTGTAGTAAATCTCCCAAATGGTTTGCGTGGGTTATTTTGTTACGATTTTTATCCTTTTTTATTAAATGAAAGGTTTATTATTCGATTGAATTTAAAGTTATTTTAGAGTCTTAACATTTTCTTCGGACAAATATTACCTTAAGTTTATATGTTAATTACATGATTTTGTAGTTCTGTCTGAAAGAACAAATTGATTTTGATTGATTAATGTAAATCATATTTTTACTTTACTTTATACTTGCAGGATTGTCGCTTCTATACATTCTATCGTCCTACGGTCCTACCCATAGCCGACCTTTGCGGCTTTGTGTTGTTCCAGACTTAAAGCCGAAGGCTAGACTGCAAGCTCGTTATCGTAATAAACTTAAGGTTTAACTGAGCTTTTAGTTACGCTAAACTGCTTGGTCGGAGTTTGAAGTCATATTAAGTGCCTAACTTCATAGACGCTAAATTGGGCTGGTTGATAGGTCAGGTGAAACTAAATTTTGGTACAGTCTGTTTGTTGACCGAGATTGAAATAAACATACCTACTAAACAGTGGTCTAAGTGGTGTTTGTCTATGTAAAATTATATTTGTAAATTGTATTAAAAACTTTTTTTAATTGTTTCATTAGCAGCTTTGAACAGAGAGAAGTGGAAAGAGAGTAGGGAGGCCTTTGCCCTGCAGTGGGACATAACAGGCTAATAATATAATATATATATAATAATAGGTCTTTACCTATGTAATTGGAGATTCTATAACCATCATTTTCGGATTTACTTATCTGTGGATTGGCGCGCAATTCGAAATTCAAATAAATTTTATTCGAAAGCCGTGTTAATTTAATTTCAAATTCAGTCATTTGTTTTTAGATAGTTTTTTGTTTTTGTTAAATTGTGGTAGTTTTTGGCGCCATGGATAAACTGAAAATTCGTACAATTTTCGAATATGAGTTCCTACGTGGAAATACCGCTGCGCAAACAACACGAAAAATTAACGGCGTGTACGGGCCTAACACTGCTTGCATAAACACGGTCCATTATTGGTTCAATCGTTTTAAATCTGGAAATTTTGAGTTGAAGAACGAACCTCACGGTCGGCCGGTAATCATTGTCGAAAACGAGGAATTTAAGGTGACAGTGGAAGCGGATCCAACTCAATCTACGGGTGAGCTTGCTGCGGGCCATGGACTTAGTGTCAAAACAACATTGAAGCACTTGCGTCAAATCGGAAAGATAAAAAAGCTAGATAAGTGGGTGCCACACGAACTAAGCGACCATCAGCGAGACTTACGCGTCGAAGCATGCATAACACTGCTGAATCGGCATAGAAACGAGGGAATTCTTAATCGAATTGGTACCTGCGATGAAAAGTGGATCCTGTACGACAACCGTAAGCGTTCGTTTCAGTGGGTGAACCCGGGTACAGCACCTAATCATTGCGCTAAAAAAAAGATTACTCATAGGAAGGTGATGGTGACTACCTGGTGGATCAGTGCCGGACTTGTACATCACAGCTTCTTACCGAATGGCACAACAGTGACGGCAGATGTCTATTGCCAGGAATTGCAAACAATGATGGAGAAACTCGCAATTCATCAACCAAGACTGGTCAATCGCTCTTCCCCATTGCTTCTCCACGACAACGCGCGAGCTCACACTTCACGACGGACCATCGCAAAGCTACAAGAGTTACAGCTGGAAGCTCTCCGTCACCCACCGTACTCACCGGACCTTGCCCCAACAGATTTCTACTTTTTTTCAAAATTTAGACAATTTTTTAAGTGGGAAAAAAATCAACACCTGAGAAGCAGTACAAAACGATTTCGCTGACTTCATCGCCTCCCGTCCGGCAGACTTCTACAGTAAAGGGATAAACAAATTGCCATCAAAATGGCAAAATTGTATAGATAATTTGGGCCAGTACTTTGATTAGCTGAAATAAAAAAAATACCAAAATTTTTATATTTTAAAAATTTCATACAAATCTCCAATTTCATAGGTAAAGACCTAATATAATATATTTTACTCAGATTACCTTCTTATGTTTTTGGGTAAACCCTAACCTAATCCAGACAGGCGCTTTACTTTGTGTAAATGATTTCATCACCACTTCATTTGATACATAATATCAAATGAAAACAAATGATAATTTCTCGCGATTTCAGTTCTCGTTCTGAAGTTCCATCTTAAAAATCCTCACACGTAGGTAGGTACCAAACAACACTGAACAAAAATCACAAAACAAAATACAGACTCAACAGGCTATAAGTACGACTGACAAAATCAATTTGTACCCATGATCTTGCTTTTATAAGGGCGATTACACACTGGAGTATTCACTTGTAACAGAACATTGAACATTACATTGTACAATGTGTTGAACATCGAGCAAGACGCTCGAGATTCTTGCTGGTTATAGAGCGAATTCTTGTAAGACTTGAGAAATGGTTACTACAAAAATATCAGATTGCTGAACATTATGAAGAATTTAAAAATGGTTCAGAAACATAAAGGAATGTCATCAATAGTTCTCTATCGGTCGTCATCTCAGTGGACATTTACATATTATGTCGTTGGTTTCTCTACTCTTATTCTGAAAGAAGTAAAATAAATATTCACAGCAGTTATAACCGACGAAAAAAATTAGGAGTTTCAAAAGTCGACACGTATATTTATTTTTGTTTTTAATTAATCAACTCAGCCTATCGTAGTTCACTGTTGGATTATGGCCTCTCCCAGGCTACGCCATGACAACCTGTCTTCCGTCTTCCGCATCCAGTCTATCCCAGGCACCTTCTTAAGTTTCCTCGATCCATCTAGCTGGGGAGCTGCATCCCTTACTACGCTTGCCGCTATGCGGTCTCCACTCCACGACTGGTCTGCTCCCCTGGCCATCGGTCTTTCGACAAACACTGCCACTTCAGTTTGCTTACTTTGCAAGCTATGTCGGTAACCCCGGTTCTTTTCCGGATAATTTCATTTCTGATTTTATCCTTCAAAGAGACTCCGAGAATAGCCCGCTTTGACTCAGACTTTCAATCAATCAAATCAAAATATTTTATTTCACATAAACCTACATGGGGCCTGGGGTAAACCCCTTTACATGAAACATCAGCCGCTAGGTGCATGGTTCCTATGAAGAAAAGCCGGCAAGGAACTCCACGGTTATTCTTTCAAAAATAATTGGTTCGTACAATGTTTTCAAATTAGTGCTGATAGATATTCCCAGCCTAGGACAGTGGAGGCCTGTAAACAAGTATAAAATAGAAAAAATTCTACAAATCTACGATCAAAGCCTACAACGTTCTCACATTCACAAAATGTAAATGAATCTATATAAAAGATAAATAAAATTAGAAACCTAAGCAAACCAAATAACATGATTGCCATTACAACTGCTACAAACCCTGAATTAATATCCTGTTAACAAAATCCATGAGTAAAGAGTTGAAATTAGAATTGTAGGATGGTGCCGATTCTATTGTTCACATACTAAACTAAATTTAAGTCCAATGAATCTTTTTCTTTCTATTTAATTAAGAAAAGGACAGAAGATAAATTTTAGTTTTATCCTGTCAAATGCCCCCTGACGTAAATTGACGTAATTTTAGTAGGCAAGTTTCAACAAAAAGGCGCCAAGTAAAATTTAATTGTTTTGGCGCCGAATCGAAATTACTGTTTTACAGTCTAGCTTATACTAAAAGGTTTGTTTTTAAATTTTCGCTTTTTAGTTTCATTTTTCGTTGGTTTAATTTTGTCTAGTACAGCATCAAACATTCCTTGTACATACATTTGTGTGAATATTACACTACAAAGAAGCGCTTCAGTTCGCACTCACCTTAACGTAGACTTAGAGATTCATACTCAGCTAGTTGAGACATAAAATACGCTTTGAAAACAATAAGAGGATTTGGTACAAAGGCAAATTGAGATCCCTGTTCGTATAGGATTTGCGAGTATTGTCGCTGTCATTTGGCCCTGTTTGCAAAAAAAAAAGAATGTGTAAAAGGTTTATTGTCCCTGATTGCGGGGCTCAGATTTTAGGTACAAAGACATTGCGCGTTTTGTAATCTTACTGAAGCTTACAATATATTGTGTTTGGTTGTTTTAATACGACTTTGTTAAAGGTTGGTCGTAAGTGCGACTGCTGTGCATGGCTCTGGGTTCGATCGCCAGCGGGGTAATTGCGTAAAATAATAACAGTAGCAATGGCTTTCATTTTGAAAGTTCAACCACATTCATTGCCTCATTTACGTTGTTGAGCAGACAAATTTTTCGAACGTATGAAGAAATTGATTAGCAATATCCTTCAAAATAATTCAGAATGTGATTGTTTTACGCAATTTTATTAGGGTGCAAGGTCGGGAAAATTTTTGTTTGGATGTTCCATTAGTTCTTACATCGCAATATGGCAGCCCAATGTCTGAATCTGGGCCTGGTGAGAGGCAATAGGCTCATCTCCTATTACATAGGAGTTAAAATTACCTGACAGAATGTTACAGTAATGTACAACATAACATATCAACCTATAACGTTCCCACTGTTAGGACATAAGCGTCCTGTCTTTTGAGCGAGAGTGAGCCTCTTTCTCAAAAGACAGGACTGCGCCGCGTAATCCACCACGCGGGCGCAGTGCGGGTTGGTAGATGTCACATGTCACCCCGATCCTAAGGGTCAGTTCACACCGCGAAGCGACGCGACGCGCAGTTTTCAAGATAGCAATACAATTATAGACCTTATCTACTTCACAAAAAGGTACACAATTCAGTGAGGTGGTGTGCGGCGCATACAATACAATTATAGACCTTATCTACTACACAAAAAGGTACACAATTCAGTGAGGTGGTGTGCGGCGCATCTCACTGAATTGTGTACCTTTTTGTGTAGTAGATAATTGTATTGGTATCTTGAAAACTGCGCGCCGCGTCGCGTCGCGGTGTGAACTGACCCTAGAATAGAATAGAATAGAATACTCTTTATTATGTACACCATATAAATTACAGACATAAATATAGAAATTTTACAATGGGTGACACAATGGGCGGTCTTATCGCTAAAAGCCCCTAAGTCGTATCGAGTTCAAACTTCAAACAAGTTTTTTTTTTTGTCGCAAGTCGCATCTAACATTATTTCAAGCTTTGTAATTTTGCAGTAAAAATAAAACTTTATGAGGGTCAACAGAGAGCAGCGGTGGCCCAGTGGTATGGACCCCGACTCACAATTTGTAGGTCGTGAGTCCGAACCCAGGCAGACACTTTGTGTATTTAATTTCATCACTGCTCTCAAAACGCTGTAGGAAAACATCGTGAGGAAATCGGCATGTCCTAGAACTAAAAAACTTCGAAGACATGTGACATCTACGTACCTGCACTGGTCCTGCGTGGTGGATTATGTCCCATACCCTCACAGGGAGGAAGCCTGTGTCCCAGCAGTGGGAACATTATAGGCTGATTATACTTAAGTTAGTTTATAGATACTTATGAGGGTCAACGGACAGCGCAGCACTATAATCATCTAATCGCTATATTGGTCGTCCAATAACTAATGCATGGGCTAAACCCTTTGCGTTTTAATGTTATTATTTAATGCACAAACCCAACTGAACCTTGATCCGTGAGGGTGGGGTCCTCAAGGCCAACGGCATATGAACACGTCTAAAATATTTTAGCTTATTTTTAAAATAGATTTGTTTTTACACGATGTTTCAAAGCATCAATAATTATGCATTGGATAATTCTTACTGTCGTAACTACATAATATAAATTTCTAGCTCCTGCCTGCGACTTCGTCTGCGTGAAATTTGTAGTTCCACACCCATCCCGCCGCATCGCATCGCCTACTAGCATTACATTAAAAGTGATTACATCCCGAGGACAGCCAAAGACATCCGAAACGGTGTCGGTTACGGTAACAGTGGCGCGAATACAATGTTTTTTTCCCATCTCAAAAAATGCCCAACGCGCCTAAAGAAGTCTTCACTTCAAAAACCTATCGAGCCTCTCAACGAGACATTGTTTTAATTTCTACCGAATTATTATGAGGAAGTGAAACAGTTCCATACGCAATCGCTGATTGCATTCCACAATGTTTACTTAGATGGTAACTTAAAATTTTATGAGATCATTATGGACCCTATATAATTATATCCACAGTAAAAATAAATAATAGCAGAGAGGAAGCTTTAAAAACTTTACTTATTAGTCTTCTTAACTATATCTAATAAACACTGTTTACTCTAACATCATGAAAAAATATTCGTATAATAATTTCCTTTACCAGGCTCTCCAAAGCCACAACATTACCACACACAAACTACAGAATATCGATTAGATACATTCTCCACCCTCGCGTACCTGTAATCATAAAACCAAAACCGTACGATACAATACTGGAATCCGTGAAACTAGGTGACCAAAGCCCCTGATATAAATTGCAGAATTATGTATTATATGTATATACAACGTGAATAATAACCGGCCTATCGGCGGCCGCCAACGTTTCCGCTTTGGTACGGTCACTCCAGTTTATACAGAGAGATAAACTAGAACTCTGATGCATTGCACTTTCATTGAAAGTTACGGTATCATATTATTTATATTACTAGCTGCTGCCCGCGACGTCGTCTGCGTGAAGGCTCTACAGCACCAAAAATACCTAAGATGCCAGTGTCGCTAACGCATTATAAGTAACCAACTTTTAAAATAGCATTAAAATATAAGTTTTTTTTGCAAGTGAAGCAAGTGAAGAGAGTTATATGGGAATCCTGCTGAGTTCAGTCATAAGATGTGACTGAAGGAAATAGAGAAAATAATGCAGGAATACATTCCAGGACACAAAAGAGTAAAAATACGTACAAAGGTATCATACCTTACAACACTTTCCTATAAACTACGTTGGTAGTTATGCTGCCAGGAGCCAAAATGTAAAGAGAGTCAGGACTGGTGACGCGGGAGCAAGCGACGTACAGTTGCCCGTGTGAGAAGCAAATCGTCCTGAGGTCGACACCCGCTGCCCTCAGTGTCTGCCCCTGCGACTTATTGATGGTCATCGCGAAGCAAACACTCACGGGGAACTGTACGCGCTTGAACTGGAACGGGAAGTTATGAGGTATGAGGGGAATGCGTGGTATAAATACTGCCTCGCCGATGCCACAACCCGTAAGAATTTCCGCCTCAATGGTGTCTGTGAAGCGAGATGACTTTAAGGCGGGTCCCGTTACAAAACTTCGGAGGAGATAGGTTCCGAAGAAGCATAATTGGGCGGACCTTCTGCTTGATGGCATGCGCTGGAAGTCAACTTGCTGACAGGGAGTTCAGAAATCCCACGGGATAATGTGTGGCGTCATCTTGCTCGACAACAGTGTTTATCGAGGTGTAGACCACTTCATTCCCCTCAATTTCCGAGAGAATGCATTCGTTAATTGCTGCAGCCTGATCATTTTTGGGCGTCAAAATGACCCGCTCACACACCCAAGAATTCTGCTGGTGCGGTATACGACTGATGTACATACAGCGAATGAGTTCTTCTAAGCTGGATACCACTCTACCGAGAGACTCTGGAAGCATCACCTGTCCACCTCTCTCTTCTAGTAGAGTGTCTTCGCCAAGACTTAGAAGGACATCGGAGAATTCTTGAGCACGTGCGTTGCCGCCGAGTCGAGCTCTCATATTAAAGGTCAAGCGTAGCGTACGAACCCGTGACCACAACGTAGATCGTTTCAACAAAGCATTCACCTCGTCAGCCCTACTCGATTCCCGCGTCACCACGGGAAGCTTTTGCCGGAAATCGCCACTGAACAGAACTGTGACACCACCCATCAAATGTTCGTTCCTGCGGATGTCCTGCAGGGTTCTGTCCACGGCCTCAACTGCCTTCCTATTGGACATCGTACACTTATCCCATACGATCAGAGAGCAATCCTTGAGCACGTGTCCCTTATCGCTGTTACGTGACACACCACAAACAGGCGTTTCGGCGCTCTCTAAATCGATGGGAATTTTAAACATGGCATGTGCTGTCTTGCCACTCGGAAGCAGTGTGGCAGCGATTCCCGACGACGCTACTAATAGCAATTTTGCCTTGCCTCCTGACCTCTGCAGGTATGCCAGTGGTAACAAATGTTTTTCCTGTTCCACCAGGAGCATCCGAGAAAAACATTTTACCCTGGTTTTGCCCAACGCTTTCAAGGACGGTGTCATAAATTTGTTTTTGCTCTGAAGAGAACAAAGCGACATGGTCATTTCGTATGGTGGTCATTTCGCCCGGATCATAATTTGTCTCAGCCTTATACTCTCGATTTCCACGGTCTTGATGCGGTGATGATTGGGGAGCTGGTAACCCATATTCGATCAGTGGATTGCCGCCGATAGAAATGACCACATCTTGAAGTGAACTGAGACAGGTGTTCAGCACGCGTTCATCAGTTACTTCGACTTCGTCTCCAGTAGCATGCCTCAAAGCTCGTAGAAAATCTTCAGACAGATGATGGCGATACTTCTCCCACAAAGCTACCGGGTTCGCGACTCCGCAAAACACCAAGATGACGGCAAACAGATGACGCATGCGGCTGGGACTGTCACTGACGCTCGCCTCCGTGAGGGTGTCATCCCAATTTTGGTCACCGTCGAGAAGGTGACGTTTTACATCACATTTAAGTTTATAATTAGGTATACGACATGACAATATATTAATTACCAAGCAATAATCACACAGATAAATACCGAACAAAAGTATTAACAGTCAATGTTTATTTTGTACTAACAACATGAAATTGATGAAGAAATGATCATCATCAATGAACATAACTTTTTTGTAATACTTAACACCGCATTTTTTTTAAATTGTCTTCCTCAACTCTGCTCAAGATTTTGAGGGTTTTGTTGGACCTTGAATTTGTCAAAATGAACTATACGATACAACTTTTATGAAGAAAATGTACATTACCATCTATGAATTTTAAGAATAACTAACTACTAACCTCGCCAACATGATCAAATTTAAATTATTAATTTCCAAAAATTGTTAACATGTAACTTGATTTGATTTTTATGAAATCTCATAGATGGCGCTGCTTCTAAATTTTCTTTGTACTACTAACATTCATTAAACTATGTTTCTCTGCCCAAGTTACTTAAATGGCGTAGTTTTTATAGTGTAAAGCTAGATAATAGCATGGCTTACTCAAAAACAACATTTAAATATGCGTCGTTAGATTACACGCTGTCACAGAATGCGTAAGAAAAATAAAGATTCACAGCTCCTCCCCCGTAGGTGATAGCGTGATAATATGTAGCCTATATGTTGACCCGACCTCTTAGTAATACTCATGCAAAATTTGATGTAAATCAATGCAGCACTTTTTGAGATTAGCCCGGACATACATACAGACAATCAGACAAACAGACAAAAATTCTAAAAATTATATTTTCGGCTTCGAAATCGATTGTAGATCACGCCCCAAGTATTCTTTAAAAAAAATATTCAATGTACAGTTTTGACTTTCCTACGATTTTATTATATGTATAGATTTAACGGCAATATAAATGGTTCAGTAATTCAACTTGTTTGGGATTGAAACACTAGGGCCATGGGGTCCGAGTGCCCGCTTGGTTTTTCGAGATATCGCCAAGCGGTTAGTCGACTCTTCACGTGACCAGAGGACTGGCCTATTTCTTGGCCAAAGAATTAGCATTGCCATACAACGTGGCAATGCTGCCAGCCTTTTGGGCACTGTTCCTGTTGACAGCGATGCGGACGAATTCTTTGATGCCCTATGATTATTTTACTTATTTTTTTTATATAAATGTACATATTATTATAGTTTATATTAGTTAAATGTATATAAATAAAAATTATTCCTTTCAACTTGAATGAAATGGTATCAAACTATCCAACGAGAGATTTTTCGGATTCCATGGATTGATATAATTAATTAATTTAGCCTTAGGCACTTTGTAGACACACGTTTTTCTTGCCGTAAAAACTACGGTTTATTCGTCGTGTATAGGCAGAAGTGTGTTCGCTAAGAATCAATATATTTAGATGACAAAATTTTCTGACACTATAATCCAAAGTTCCAAGCAGTCTTCATCAACATTTACTTCATTTACATTTTTCATTCATAACCCTAGCAAAAACCGACGCAGCACGAACAAAATCATTTTCTTTATTCATTGCCCACAAAATTAATGGTCAGAATTATTGTTTCGCGTTATTTTCTACGCCGATATTGATCTCACAAGATGTTTATGGGTCGCCTAATATAGCCTTATACAGCATGTATCAGAAAGGTGTGGTGGTGGGGTGTGGTACAGACCATCAAACTAAACACATTTCTCAATCAGACCAACATCGTAATAGCGAAAAAATAATCAGGCGTCCACACTTTTGGGTCAAGCAGGAATTTAAGTTTTGTATGGGACAGTTGATATTTTTTTCGCAATTACGATGTTGGTCCCATAGAGAAAATGGTTCAGTTTGATGGTCAGTACCACACCCTTAAGTATGACCACACCTTTCTGTTACATGCTGTATAGCCGAATATGGCCAAATTGTGTGCGTGACGGTTTGTGACGTCGTAATAGTTCTGTGGCCGACTTGGGTTACATTAAACCTATACTATTAAGGAATGGGTTGTAAAAAATAGTGTTTTGAATAAAGATTGAGAAAGTTTCTTTAATGGGTGAGACTATTTCCAAACTTTTGACGATTAGGTGCCTATTTATACAACTAATTTTAGCCTCTAATGCCCAAACTCCATGTCTTACCGTCAATTAAGGGTTAACATTATGTAAGTAGCCTTTTCATAACTATGTTGGGGTCGGCTTCCAGTCTAACCGGATGCAGCTGAATACCAGTACTTTACTTGGAGCGAGTGCCTATCTGACCTCTACAATCCAGTTACTAGGTAATACGATACTCCTTGGTAACACTGGTTGTCAGACTTTCGGACTACCGACGACTCATAACATTAGGTAACCTTATTGAATATTTCATGAAATATCAATCAATAGGGTTCTCTGGCATTCCAAAGTTACCTATGTAAGTAAACCAATAAATAACAATTTAGTTAACTAATGTATAACCTGAGGATCAGAACTTTTATAAAGGGCTGGTCTTTTCAAGGTGCTTTCTATTATTCATAAGACAGATAAATTGCTACTTCTGAACACAAACCCTGTTTTAGGATTCCGTAACCAAAGGGTAAAAACGGGACCCTATTACTAAGACTCCAATGTCCGTCTGCCTGTCTGTCTGTCACCAGGCTGTATCTTATGAAGCGTGATAGCTAGATAGTTGAAATTTTCACAGATGATATATTTTTGTTGCCGCTATAACAACAAATACTAAAAACCGAATAAAATAAATATTTAAGGGGGACTCCCATACAACAGACGTGATTTTTTTGCCGTTACTCGCTCGATATTGTAGTTACATACCTACATTTGCACGGAGCCCTCGGTGCGTAAGTCCGACTCCCACTTGACCGGTTTTTTTACGTAGCTGTGTCCAATTAAATGTTGTTAGTCCATTGGAAAATTGAAATATTATATTTACATATGTAGGTACAGAGCCATTTTATCGACAATATTTTGGGCTTAGCTTGTAGCTAATGTAGAAGATCGCAGGAGCTCAGACCAGGGGACTATGTCCGCCCAGTAAGTGACCTCAAGGAAGACGACGCATAGTGGTTACGTGCTGCCTTGCACAGTTAGGTGTCTGGGAGACCCCTTTACAGTCTACCCAGAGATGTGCCCTAACAGGCGTTGCCCAGAGAGGGTTTCAGATCGGTCTTTTGACGTCCCCGTGGACGCCATCTGCATATTATGGAAGGAGCACCGTTGATGTGAGGAACTTTTACATCACTAAAACCGAGTGGTTTAAGAGTCCGTGAGTGGTTTTAGTGATGTAAAAGTTCCTCACATCATCATCACATTTCAGTCCGTATCACCCACTGCGGGATATAGGCCTCCCCTTTCGTCTACCATAGTTCCCAGTTCCGTGCGTCCCTCATCCAGGTGTTTCCCGCGACTTAGACGATATCGTCAACCGAAAAATTCAAAAAATCCCACACTCCCCGGTCTTGTCCCCAAAGTCCGGGTGCCTTTTGAAGATTTCCCGCCAAAAAAAAAACAAACAAAAAGGTAGCGTAGTGAAACAGGCGTGAGCCATACTCAAACAAGTCCACATTATATTGCTCATAAATGATAGTGGTATTGAAAAAAGAGTCCGAAAGTCTGCCAACCAGTCTTACGAAGGGGTACTGTGTTAACCAGTAACTGGATTGTAGAGGTAAAAAAGGCAGTCGCTCTATATAATATACTGGTATTCAATTTCATTCGGCTGGAAGCCGAGCCCAATATACCTGGGAAAAGGATACGCAGATGATCATGATGCTGGTAGTGAACAAATTCGTGAGTCTGTTGATTTATCATTTACAGTTCTCTCATTCTCATTCCTGAATACAGGTCTTCTTTAATACATATAGCTGTTTATATGTAGGTAAGTATAACTACATGGACAAACCTCTATTATTTTTTGCGAATCCAATAAGTTATATTGAGCATTATAACAAATAGGACGTTTTTTGTCCGTTCTGTTATATTGTATAACTACTAGTATAACTAGATGGACTGACCGTTGGGTTTGGAAATTTCCCCATTTTTCAGCTAAAATCCTAACAATATTTTGCCTCGTCCTCCGTCTCATCTCCCTATAATTCTCGTGATTCCCCCTGATTATTTGAAACCAATACCCTGTTACAAAAACCACATGGGAAAACTAATTTACTGAACTAATGTGACTGTAATCGGATTAGTCCGGCCGAACAAAAATCAATGTGCTCGCCAGATTGGGGGAAGTACGTGGAGCGAAATAATTGCAACACGCAACCCAAACTTACCGTGTTTTTTTTTACCGAATATTGAACTGTGGTTCTCAAAGAAGTTTATTTATTTATTTATTCATAACAATTTTTACATTGTGTCGAATATTAAAAATGATTTTATAACTTAAAAAATACAAAATAAAAACAACAATTAAATACATGCCACTGAATTACTATGAGGAAGAGCAATAATAATAATAAATAAATGTCATTTAACTAACTAGAATAATAATGCTACAAATAATTAAATATAGCCAATTTCAGATGTCCAATGTCAATTACTTACTTATATGTCATGAATGTAAAAGAAAAATAGAAGATTTTGAGACTAATAGTACCTAACAAAAATAACTTTCATGATACATTCCTGGTATAATATGTATGTTTACAATTTAAATATCATTAATAGAATAATAGCAGCCTTCCAGTAGGTAACGCTTTAATTTAGCCTTGAAGTCCCTTTTGTAAAGTGATGATTTTATATCAACGGGAAGTTTATTGAAGTTTGATTTGAACCGAATGTTTGTTAGATTCGGTATTACCTACTTGACTATTTTAAGACTCGATCATCAATCATCATCATAATCATCTTATTAATAAACGTAATATAACATCACGCCTGTTTTCCTCGAAAGGTTCGGCAGAAGTGTACCTAATGTACACCCAAATTTCGCCAGCTATGTTTAAGTCCCATGTAATAGGAGGCTCGCCTATTGCCATCAACCGGGCACAAATCCAGACTCAGATTACAGCAAATAGTAACAAAACAACAATCCAAAAATAAAATAATTAAAAATAAGCCTAGGCAGCTAAGTGATGACCAGCCCCAACTGACGGCGCCCATTCACGAACATGACGCATAGATCAGCACCATTATGCTTAATTAGTGTCGCGAAAGATACCGTAGTAGATGGCGGGACGAGCTACAGAAAACAAACGGCCAGTGATCCACAATAGCCCTGGATTGGAAAATCTGGATGTTAAGTAGAGAGATCTTTGCCCAGATGGCATAGGCTCACAGCAACATTGGTACCCAACAAAATCAAACTGCTTCACTGACTTCTGCTTAAAATATATTATTTTTTTACAAATACAAGCTTTTGGTGTGAACGTGCGTGTGTTAGCATCACGAAAGGCTGAAGATATCGTAAATTAAAATAATAACACTCCATTTATTATTTTATTAGACGTTTATTGTGCAAAACATATTTTTAGTAGTTCGTGACGTGACAGGAAACGGTGTTAACCAAAAAAACGGTCATGAAAACACCAATTTTGGGAAAATACAACACAAATTAGGTATCGGCGTGGCAGTCGAGGGGCAATGCGGAGTCTATCCATTGCACTATAGAAATCAACCCTATTAGCTATAGCAGTGTTCATGATCTCAGATAATTTAGATTCCATCGGCACTTAATCAGTTATCTACTTTAGTTAAATGTATTCTAAGTTGATTTTTGAATGAGCATTTGTAACAAAAAGGTCCTAATAAGTTTTTTGAACTTTGTAAGTAAGACATTCAGTTTGTTGTTCCATAACTTGAAAATTAATTCAAATTCTTAATTCAAATATATTTACTTAGGCTGCTCAAACACTAAAGTACTATACATACAGCAAAATACATAATTAGTTTCTACTAAAGATAAACTTTTCTATGTACAGACGCCAGCACATCAAGCTTCTACAATCTGGCAAATTTCTTTAATAGATTTTCAACTTTATCACTAAAGCATAAGGTTCAAAGTTGATTGGGGAAATTTGACAGTTTCGAGTAGCTTGATGTGCTGGCATCTGTACCTTCCTAAAAAAATATTAGTGATCGCAACAAATTCGTTAGAAGTTTTTTTGCTATTACAAGTTGACTGAAATGACTTTGGCAGGTCTGTAAAACAATGTTACGAATCATCCGTACAATACTGCTGTCCGTTTTATTTTCTTCAAGTTGCCGGATTCAAAAAACATGATTAGGTATATCTTACTCATCCCTGCTGATTCAGAACTACGTACCTTAGCCAAGAAGTTGTTATAAAATAACGAGGTAGTAGATTATTGGACTCAAACTAGAGCAAGTAGGTACCTACTACAACTAGGTACTACGAATGGTCAAGAAACGAAAATGTTAGGCATTTGTTTTTAAACTAATTCCTTGCCCACATTTTCGAATTTCCATTTTCATTCCAAATGTTGGTAACACGTATTCGGAAGAATAATAAGGTGCATATTCATTCCTTGGTCTTATAACTGGGTTGCATAGGTCGGATACGTAGTCATTCCATGTGAAATACTGGTATTCAGCTGCATCTGGTTAGACTAGAAGCCGACACAGTTGGGAACGGAGCAACTTCGAATTTTTTTAGTAGATAAAGCATATTTTAGTGTGATGGAATTTTTAATGGAGAAAGGTATTTCTTGATCACTTTTTATAATGAATCGAAATTAGAAAAATATGACGTTTCATTTTTATTTTATTAATTTAAATTTAATTCGAATACGAAATAAGTTCACTCCAGGAGAGTTGTGTAAATAAATAAATAACTATTAAAGTACTTGCTTCATAATTAAATTGAAATTATAGTTATTCAATCTTTATATTGACACTGTTTATGTACCTTTAGCATCTCTAGTGTATTTTGTATTTTTGCATGACTTCTGGTAAAATATGGCTGTTGTTTATATTTTTTATGTCAATGTGTTTTGTACCCATATTTTCAAAATATCTATTATCTTATCTTAAGGGCTAGGCAGATTGGTTGACGTTGGTCTTATAACATAACAGGTGAAATCTGTGTTTCGACATTATCTACATATTTATTTATTTATTTAATACTTCAAGCACATAAATGTACAAAGGCGGACTTAATACTATAAACATTTTCTACTAGTCAACCTTTGGGTGATGCACTAGACAAACAGTGGTAGGTGCAACCATGAAAATTGAGGAATAAATATTTTAAATATAAAGATACGCATAAACCTATTAAAACTACATATACACCACAACCTGTCAAAGAATACAGGCGTGGTCTCACGTTACATAATACTTGGATTCAGCCTTTCTTTCACTTTACAAACAACAACGACGAATCTTGATAAAATATTTCAGGCAGCTACATTTTTACTCAAATACTTTGAGAATCTCGGTATAAACCGCTGAATCGTGCAGGCATTTACGAAACTTGTGTTTTGAAAACTATTCTAGGTATTTCTTACGCCATACTTGTATTTGCATAGCCCCGCGAAAGTAGGCCGACTTCAAGACGTGGCTATAAAAGATAGGTATAAAAGATAGGCATCATTCAGGTAAGACTGGCTATCTTTTAAGCTACATTGGTCGTTGTAGAGTAGTCGAATACAGAAGTAAGAAAGTGAAGGCTTTTCTTTTATACTTACTTTGGACAATACGAGTACTACTGCTTACTAGCACTTTGTTGTGTTGTTTGTTTGTTGTGTGTTGTGTGACGAGTACTTTGTCAAAACCCTGCGAAATTGATGTATTGCTCAAAAATAGAGTCATGGGATTTGACGAATCCCATGTTCTATTCAATAAAATTCTAAAATTCACTGAAACTTTTTTTGTGCGTTGTAACGCACAAAAAATATTTTGAAAATTCATCCCCTAAAAAGGTTGAAAAGGGGATGAAAGTTTGTATGGAATTTCGTCATTTTTGTCCATAGGATAAAATCCCATCGGTGTGTCAGACCCGGAAATAACACACAAACCAAACACCCTAAATAGAATATTACGTTATAATCATAATACATACATACATACACCGATTTTTTACTATTATAATATACTAACAGCGCCCCGCGGTTTCACCCGCATAAGTTTCGATCGAATGGGAATATCGGGATAAAAACTATCCTATGTCCTTTTCCGAGACTCAAACTATCCCTATACCAAATTTCATCTAAATCAGTTCAGCGGTTTAAGCGTGAAGAGGTAACAGACAGACAGACATACTTTCGCATTTATAATATTAGTATGGATAAGGCCGCCCATTGTATATTTTGTAGTGTTTGGTGTATTTTTTATGTTACGTATTTTTGTGGTGTACAATAAAGTATAAATAAATATACATAAAATTACAGAAATCGTTTTAGTTTACTTGGGGCGACTGCCTATCTAACCCCGTTACTTGGTAATACGATACCCCTTGGTGAAACTGGTTGTCAGACTTTCGGGCTTTTGACGACCCCATAACGAATGTCAAAGATCCACAAATGACAGCCGGGACCAACGGCGGCAAGCGTAGCTTAACCTGATTGATCGACCCGTGCGGCTATTATTACTTAGCCAGGAACCCCAGACAATAAAGTATAGTCATATTTTAGCTTTTTACACACTAATGGATTTCTGCCATGTGATCTATTAGGTCTTTATACACACATCAAAGTGTCTAGGGATCAAGTACGTGTTAGAGTATCGCCGCAATTAAGGATTATTATTTTAACTATTTTGGATCGTTATTGATTATTTTAGTTAATTTCGGATTATTCCACTTTGCCCCACCAGCCGCCCCACTGCTGGGGCAAAGTGGAATGCTTCGCTATTCGAATAAAGAATTTTCTTTAAATTTTGATTAAAAATAGAAAATCAACTGTCAATCAGGATTCCTTTATAAGTGTGTAATAGCGTTTTTACAAAACCATTACGATTTCTGCATCGGAACTGTAAAAAATTGCATCGATATGGAGCGACGACATTATTTGACCCGAGAAGAGATGATGAGAGCCGTGGGAATGTTGCAAACTGGTTCCAGGTAACGTACCGTGGCTGTCACTCATGGCACTATACAGAGCGTCATAAGCCGCCTCTGGACACGCTATCGTATTACGGGCAGCGGGGCCGAGCGACATGGAGGGTGATCTCGCATCACCACTCGCAGACAGGACCGCGGTACATCCAGAATACTACTCGACGGAATCTTACCATGACCGCCATGATGTTGGCTACGAGGCTCCACAGCTCTTCAGGCTTTCTGGTAAGCGACCAAACCATTCGAAATCGTTTACGTGAAGTGGGTCTGCGTTCCCGAAGGCTGCTGAGAGTTCCACCTACAGCACCCCGCAATCGTAGGGCCTGTTTACAATGGGCTCGCGAACACAGAAATTGTGAGGAAGAAGACTGGCGTTGTGTTTGCTTTTCCGATGAATCTCGTTTCGGTATGAAGCCAGATACAAGACGTACTCCAGTTTGGAGGACCTATGGACGTTAAGAACGTTTGAAATTTTGTCAGGAAGTTGGAGGCAGGTCATTCATATGGTGCAGTGGAAGGACCAATCACATTTGGATCAGGGGCAACCTCAATGCTCAGATTTATGCGGAGAGGATTTTTTCAGAAGTAAAAAGGGTTGCTTGAAAGTGGTTCTTGATATTAATCAAGGACCACTTTCAGGTAACCCTTTTCACAGCGAAACACCTACCAAAACCCAAAGACATAGTACGTACGTACGTATGTAATTATATTTGTATAGGTAGTAGTGCCTACACAAATATAATTACATACGCAAATGTAAGGGAATCTCATCCTTATTTACATAATGTAATCCTTACGAAGGTAACAACTAAGATTGAAATAGTTGGAATGCTTTAACGAAGTTAAGCCACGACTTAGAAACTATTGAGTGAGCTTAAAGTTAATTAAGTGTAATCATGAATTAGTTTTAAGATTTAAAGAAAAGTTGGTTTAATAATATTAAACGTTGCCGTTGGGGAGTATTAATAGAAGAAGATTTGAGGGAATCATTTGCTAAGACTTGGATAAACTTGACTTTAATCTTTTCTTTGGTAACAATATCAATTTTGTAACGGCTTTTCTTGTTTTCGTGAAATCTACTAATCGTATTTGAATCCATAGCTAATTTTCTTTATAAGTCCAGGTTATTTTTGAAGTGAAAACTTCTTTAGGCGCGTTGGGCATGTTTTGATATGGGAAAAACCATTGAATTCGCGCCACTGTTACCGTAACCGACACCGCTTCGGATGTGTTCAGCTGTCCTCGGAATGTACTCAGTTTTAATGTATATTCGATATGTCAGTGAGTGATGGCAAAGTATTCTGTTTGTGTTTTGTTTTCACTTCTGTCGGCACTCCCGGTGTGCCACTGTTTTTTTGTTTCGTGCCCTTGATTTTAGCACCGAGAATTGAAAATCCAAGACTGTGTCTTTTTGAAGCGCTGCCTGGGACGCGCTCTGTTGGATTCTGAAAGCTCAGCTGAACACGGAGAGTTGAAAATCCCGCTGTGATGTTTTTACGTCCGTACGAACGTGGGTTAACAGTTGACGAATAAGCTCGTTAATAATTGCGTTTAGGTACAGACGCTGCATATCAAGCTACCCGAAACTGTAAAATTTTCCCCATTAACCTTGAACCTTACCTATATGATTTAGCGATAAAGTTGCAAATCTGAAATTTTGACAGATTGTAATAGCTTCATATGCTGGCGTCTATACTTGTCAAACAAGCCGACAATATTTCTGTAATCACCTCGCTTAGCAAAATAACGGGGGTAACTGAAAGCTGTTATTGGCACATAGAAGAACACTGCTGTCTTTTATAAATATGTATTAGTATTTCAGGCTACGCAGACTATAATAATGGCGTTTTGATTTGTGGCGGCACCTACATCGACACATGCGAACTTACCGTTTACCCTAAATCCTGCATCGCGCAAGCTAAGTTACCGCGCAACTAGCATATATACAACGTACCGACATCCAACGTCGGGCAGTTGCCCACCAGACACGACACCCATCTGGTCGGAGGATCCTCCCTTTTCTGTGGAGGATGAGTGACCCTTACACCCGTTCCTCTCACCTCTATAGATTCAGTAGGAATAAACTACTTAAAAAATTGTCTAAGATAACGCAGAGAAAAGATTTTAATATAATCTTTTCAACCAAAGTCACCAAGTGCTTGCTAGAATAATTAATCATTGACTTGAATCGTCTCCATCTTGAAAATATAACATCAAAATTCTGGTCTCAACTGTTTATGATTCAGGTTTCTTGGTTTCCCAACTTGGTAGGGTCCTCACGTTCTTAGGAGCCTATTCTACATTATTTATGATGCCATTTCTAGGAATTGTGTATCTATATCAGGTTTTCATAATATTTAATTTCAACCCCTGCGGCCCTGTAGAGTTAGGACTTATGTTATGGGTAAGTTAAAATGCTGCAGTAACTTTAATAATGTTTTGTTTGAACTCGTGGTTCAATAATAACAGCTGCACGGGTCGATTGAAGGCTAAGCTACGCTTGCCGCGGTTGGTTCGTGGATGGGTGACCATCCATTACATATCGAGACCCCTCCGTGCCTCGGAAAGCACATTAAGCCGTTGGCCCCTGCTGACATTCGTAGATCTTTGACAGTCGTTATGGGTAGTCAGAAGCCCGAATGTCGACAACCAGTCTTACCACGGGATATCGTATTACACAGTAACTGGGTTGTGGAGGTCAGATAGGTAGTCGCTCCATGTAAAATACTGGTATTCAGCTACATCCGATTAGACTAGAAGCTGACCCCAACATAGTTGGGAAAAGGCTGATGTTTAGGAAAAAGTGGAAATAATATCTCTAGTCGACTTTAATTTTGAACAGAAATTTTCCTATCGTCCTGATTTTCAAACATACTTTTTAATCACGAAACACTATCCTTTATTTAGCCCAACAGCACCCTATTATGTACCCATCAATTTAATAGAGATGTTAACCCTATAAATAGCTAGGTGTTTCGTCTCGCCCGATCGTAAACCGGGCCTTTAGACCCACCCTTCTTGATACTTTGTTAGCTATAAACACACGGAAATAAGGTGTCGGCATGACAAGGGTTTAATATGGTACACTAGCACGATTTATTTGACATTTCTCACTTGATGCTAAAGTGGAGTATTAGTTTTTGTTGTTAGAGGGGAGCGAGAGGGGAATAAATCAGTTAGATTAATAATGAGTGCAAAGAAAGAGAAGAAAAACAGGGTGAGTCCCATATAAAAGTGTTGGAATTAATAGACTAGTGACTAAGTAGTACACAAATATTACCTACATCTACCGATCTGTTCTGTGGAAATCTCATCGTGAAAACTTAGGCGAAGTGAAGTTAAAACGAGCTGTCAATAGTGTCATTCAATCCCTAGCATGGATGGAATGACAGCTCACTTCAAGCCCAGTTCACCTATGTTTTCACGGTAAGATTTTTGCAGAATAGACCGATTCTTATTTTTCAATTCTACATGAGAACGAACCTATACAGGGTGAAATTGAAGACATGCGACAAATCGAAATGGGAGATTAAACTCATGAACAACTTTTACTATGGGAGCAAACCTGAAATCAGCTGTTCCCTACATTCGAAATGAAAATCCCAAAAAAAAAATCAGCTGTTCCCTACATTTATGTTCGCATAACTCGTCAAAATGTAGGGAACAGCTGAATTTTTTTTTCAACATTGCAGCTTTGGTCCCTTGGTAAAAGTTGTTCATAATGATGAAAACAATCTCCAATTTCGGTTTGTCACATGTTTTCAATTTCAACCTGTATTACTAACTTAACTGGTTAAAAATCCAGACTCCGGGCTGCCACTGAAAATGTCCTAATAAGACTTGCTTTTGCTACGACTAGCTACCTAGATAAACAATGCAGAATTTTTACTTAGCAGATAAATACATAGTACTTAGTCCCAGGAGTAATTTCATACATTTGTCGGTAATTAGGTGTGTCAACATTAAATAGGTATACAGTAGTATCATATTCCGTTTTACGTTAATTAAAGTCAATTAAATTTAATCTCCAGTACATCTGTCGCTTCCGTTCAGAGTTAGCCCCTACTACTGGATTCAATAGTACCCAACCCACTACTAACTAGGAGTTCGATGAAGAAGTGAACTCGAATACATTAGATTCCTCTTTAAAGATTTATAGAGGTGAGAGGAA
This sequence comes from Hydraecia micacea, assembly GCA_914767645.1. NCBI lineage: Eukaryota > Metazoa > Arthropoda > Insecta > Lepidoptera > Noctuidae > Hydraecia > Hydraecia micacea. The sequence goes on from OU611798.1 coordinate 9,167,035, forward strand.
CAGGGTGTTAAAGTTCGCTCATACTCTATAGAAAAGGGATGATCCTCCGACCAGACGGGTGTTGTGTCTGGCGGGCAACTGCCCGATAATTCATGTCCGGCCGTTGTAGGAATATATACTAGTTGCGCGGTAAACTCTGCTTGCGAGATGCAGCATTTTGTGTAACGTCCAGTATGACGCGTGCAATATATAAAAGAATCTGTAAGATACTGCTACAGATTCGTTTATATTTTGTGAATGTGAGAAAGTTGTCGGCCTGTAAATTTGTAGAACATTTTCTATTTTATTCAGTACCCTAGTACTTGTTAACAGGTCTACACTGTCCACCCATAACTATTGTCACTGTAATTTGAAAACATTGTAAAAGCCAATTATTTTTAAAAGAATAACCATGGAGTCTCTTGCCGGCTCTTGTTCTCCATAGGAAACGATTAATTGGAACCACGCACCTAGCATCTGACGTTTCGTAAATGCCCATGTAGGTTTATGAGAAAAACATATTTTGATTTGATTTTGGTTCAGTAGTTTACCTACTTTGGTTGGCTTCCAGTCTAAGGGATGCAGCTGAATACCAATATTTTACGTGGAGCGACTGCCTATCTGACACGATATACGGTATACGATACTCCTTGGTAAGACAGTATTTATTAGGTAGGTATTTCGGACGCCCCATTTTTTTCCTTATCAGCAAACCTGCCTAATCTATATCCGATGAATGAAAATCATAACGCTACTTGAAGGATCTAACCGATTTAAAATGTCAACTGAAATAACACAGCGCTTGCAAACCTTATTCGATAGACATGTCGTTCTTTTTAACGCACTTTAATTACCTTCACATATAACAAACAAACAATTTAATATAATCTTGGAAATCAATTTTTTTAAGAGACTCACTATAAAGTACAGACGCCAGCACATCAATCTACACGAAACTGTCAAATTTTCCCAATCAACTTTGAACTTTATGCTTTACCGATAAAGTTAAAAATCTATTAAAGAAATTTGACAGATTGTAGTAACTTGATGTGCTGGCGTCTGTACTTTTGTACAGACGCCAGCACATCAAGTAATACAAAACCGAACCAACCGAACCGAACCAGGCATTGAAATACAAAACCGAATTACTTTACCCGAACTTCAATAAAATTCAATACAAAACCCAACTTTACAACCAAACCCTAAAATCACTAGCACACACTGCGACAACATAATTCACTAAAGAAATCGTATTTTTAAAACCAATTCTGTGCCTCGGCGAAAATCCCGAAATTTTTTATGTTGCCCCACATTGCTTTCTATACGACCTTATGAAAAGATAGGCCACGTACTTTTTAGGTTTCTATATCTATACCAATCTATACATATTATTTTATTGTGTTTGGGTGGCTTACAGCTATCAATTACAGAAGTAATAGTGAGGTAATTGACGACAAGCTATTAACAAGCCACCAAAGTTAGCAAAAAAATAAATAAATTGTAAATTAAAGTCGGTTTTCATGTCTGTCTGTGTGACCGCATTGTTCTACTAAACTACGCAACATATTTTGATGCGGTTTTTACCTTGATTTCGAGAATATATTCGTATATGTCGCAGTCAACTGGTTAAATTAGCCGTTTAGTTAACCGCCTGGTCGTGCTCGGCTCGCTTCGCTCTCTCGGCCTGCACGCGATTGGTTTGGAAAAGAAAATGGCGTGTCCGGTTCTTTACTATCGAGGACACGAGCCAAAAGGCTGATTGAGCCTTACATAATCCTGGTAGAATCGGGATGTATCCAAATAACCCGATGGGGTATTTATATGTCATTTATTTGTGTCCGAAAATGTAAATTACAGCTTTTCACTTTTTTACCAACTTTGTCCTGCCAGCCCTAAACACCACAATACTGTAAATCCTGCAGTCGGATTCTTATTTAAGTACATAGGTCTGTTACGATTTCATTGTACTTTTTCATTTGCTCTGAAGAGGCAATAAGTTGTAAATATATTGCATAGATCTGCAAGACCTGCAAGACTTGCAAGAATATCATTCTTTATTGGTACTATGCAGATTCAAGCCTACTTTAAAAATGACTACAATATCTCTGGCTTTTCTATTTTCTGTCTTCGATTTGCAATTTGTATTGAAAATTCTACAGCAGCTTTGCTCTCGTAAATCTTAGTCGTTTCTTATTTCTTGGTTAAAGGTTTATCCGATTAGACGGTAAAGCCAAATGGAATGATTTTGAATGCCACTAGCCATTAGGCTTGTTAAGATTTTGTAGCAGTCTTTATATAACTGAATTGACTATCAAAACTTTTGCAGCTGCAGCATTTGAGAGTATTCAAAAAATCTTTGTCTACCCATCTAGCGCTCGCAAATTTAAAAATAAATAAGATTGAGAGGTCGCAGAAAACGATAAGCCCGCTTATTTTATGTTTTGTAGTGTTTGATTTTTTTTTTATACATACATTTCACGCCTTCTTCTCATGGGGCTAAACAGTAAAGTAACTACAGAACGCCACCTGATACGATCCTTACATACCTCTGCGTCGTTTACGTTCATACATCAGGGTCATACACGCACACAAAAAAGGTCAGGTGTAGGTACACCTGACCTTTCTTTATTTTTTATGTACTTTTGTGATGTACAATAAAGTAGGTATATATATAAATAAATAAATAAATATACCACAGCCACAGCGTAAAAAGGACGTCCTTCAAGTTAAAGCATTTATTTTATTTTTACTCTCAAGAAGTCGGTCAGTTAGTCAGAAAGTTGAACGTCGTTGCCCGTTGTGAAACGTTAATCTCTATATAGAAGAACTGCCAAGAATCTGCATCGACACTATGCATAATCAGCCTATAATTTCCCACTGCTGATACACAGGGCTCCTCTCTTTGAGAAGGAGTGGGCCGTAATCCACTACACGGGCCCAGTGAAGGTTGGTAGATGTCACATATCTTCTAATTTTTGGTTCTAGGACATGCTGGCTTTCTCACAATGTTTTCCTTCGCCGATAAAATAATTTGCAAAGTAAAGTGTCTGTCTTGGTTCGAACCTACGACTTTCAACTCGTAAGTCATGGATACTATCTATATATATATGTAAGTCAAGTTATTTCCTCCTTCTTCGTAACTCACTTTACACATAGAACTCGAACCAGAAACTATAGTAGGAGATAACATCTGTTGATCAACCTACATACAGATATTAAACAGATTTGTGGTCGAGCACTATCGCACGTTGAATATTGTACCCAACTGTCTACGTACGTGTCACATCTACGGCATCTACCTTCTAAGCTATGTTAATCTGTGGGATGAGCTGGCCTGTTCATAGTTGAGGTTATATGAAATTATTATGATGGAAATGGTCTGTGCGTACGGATCGATTTTTAAGGCGCTGCCCAAACGTAGGACACCGTAAAGCACTCAGTTTTTTGTCGAACAGTTAGGCGTATTGGTACATATTACAGACCAGATAAAAATTGAGTGTATTGTCAAAATAATGTTAAAAAAAGGATTTATTCACAAGAATTTCATAAAAATAAAAAAGTGTCATGATAAAACAATCTTAAAACAGAGCTCAAAAAATATTTTAAGTCGTATAATTCTCAATTTTTTTTTGCGTAAACTATCATATTTTATGTAATGATAATAAATTGAATCCAATTAACAAAAGAAGTACCTACTTAAAATTATTCCACTCAGCCGTGGAATTATTTTTTTTATGTCTATTCAAAACGAGCTAGTGTATTCTTCGTAAACAGGGACTAAAATAGCTCTTTAATCCTTAGGGACTAAAAGTGATTTGAATTTGGAATGTGGATATTGTTAGTAAAAGTTCCAATCACCAAAGAGATCAATCACGAACATTAAAAAATGTTTGTGAAAAATAAAAATCGCGCGAAAAGTATTCTGCCTTCGTTCGTAATTGTTTTCTCAAAATTGAATGTAAATATACGTACTATTCTTATTAATAAGTTGCACTTACTTAAAAACTAACAGAGAAGCAAACAAAGAGTGTCCACCTCGGAGCAACACTATTTTAAGCTCGAGTGACGTACTTTGAATCCCTTCAAAATAGTTGTTTGCTCCCTTGGCAAACAATCTACTATTTAATTTAATTAAAGTTGCAAAAATACTTTTATTTCGGTTGTTATTTGATTCAACTAACATCAAACAGCTGTTTTGAACCTTATTTGTTGCTGCGATTTAATTACTGTGAATGTGAAGACTATGTAGGTATTTTTTTTGTTTTGCTTCTATGTTAGTTTTTATCATGGTCTGGCAGTTTCGACTACTTTACGCTTCCTACCCAAATGTCCTTACTTTGGTATTGTTCGTCGAATCGTTGAGCTCCTTAACTTTTGTGTTGAGCTGCACTATTACTGACAAATGCATGCACTGACTGGACAAGTCCACTCAATCTGTGTGTTCCTTAGAAGACCATTTCAGACATCAATCTACATGGTCTTCACATGATCTAACCAAGATTATATCTAAACTTTAAAACAGACTGTGACCTCTGAATTTGTTTCGGCTTTTCTTCTCATACTTAGTATGAAAAAATAAGAAACGCCGACCGCATCTAGTTTTTAAAATATGATTGACGTGTAAAAGTATTTGTACAATCCTAATTATAGAAATAAAATAATGTATCATTATCATTGATGCTCTTTTGTCATTACCTAAAAAATTCCTTCTTACCGCGCCTTAAATCGTTCATCATCAAAATTTTCAACACGCTTTTGTAGGTACTGGCAGATTTACCAATTGTTTTTATTATAATCAACCTGTATTGTCTCTGTGCCGAGCAAAGGTCTCCCTAAATGGCAGTCAAATGGTCTATTCAAAGAAACATAACATACCTACACATAAAAAGATCATCATAATATGGCAATTATGAGTCTCTCGTAATAAAATTGTGATTGTGAACTTACTGCATAATGAACTCAAAAGCGTCTAGGGCTCCATAGTCCGAGATTAGTCGGGTAATCAGTAACCAATCAGCAACGGTTCTCCACTGTTTTTACCAAGCGAGATTGTGGTCAAAAGCACGCTATTTGTCAATAAAAAAAATAAAGGTAAGTACATATTGCAGTAAGCTGTATAAACCGACAGGCTGCGCCACTAGCTCTCTTTACGACATTAAACTTTAGTCGCTTTTTAAAACGAACATCATTAATTTCCGGGAGCCACACATTATATTACCAACACAGGTACACGTATAAAATTCAACATTAAAACTGCATAAAGTTTGCCGCTTTTTAGGCCGCTTACACGTCCGCTAGATTCAGCCTACAGCGCTGCAGCGTATACAGAATGACCCACATCCAGTACCCCATTTTATGTACTGAATGAGTGGGAGTATCAAAGGAACGATGGATGCACCTAATTCGTTGGCGCTGACCGGGTAAACAGCTTGCACAAAGAACTTTTGTAGGTACTACGGTAGTAATAGTGGTCGGTCCATTAAAGTAGCTATTATACAAGTAGAAAGGTGGTAGTAGCGACAAGATGTGAAATAAAAGTATGAATGGTTGGAAACTTAAACACTAAAAATGTTATAAAAGTTACCTACATGCCAAGATGTAATTAAAGAACCTCATAATAGAAGAGAGGGGAAAGCGAATAGGAAAATATTATTTTAAAACAATTAGTTTAGTTTCGCTAAGCTACAAACATGTTATTAGTTATACGGATTTAAATAAAATGTTTTGTATTGAATTGAGGGAAAACGAGAATGGCTTAGGCGAAGCCGGGGGAAACCGATGTCCAGCATTGAACGCCTTTTGGCTGAAGTGATAAATGTGAGTGATGTTGACAATGCTGATGAATACATTACATAATCCGCTTACAATGTTCCCACTGTTGGGACACGGGCCTCCTCTCTTGTTACTCCTTTCTTGTTTGTTGTAATCTACCACGCGGGCCCAGTGTAATGCTGATGAATGAAAACGAGGTATTAGAAAAGCTTACAGCAGCGAACACGGGTCAATCAGCTCCGCTAGCAAAATTGCAGCGTTGATAATCTTTTTCAACACGTAATGAACTTACTATTCGTATATCTCATGAGACGTAGATGAATATACAAAATAAAAATAAAGATATTTTTCCAGCACTCCCAAAGCCTACGTGTTTAGCATTCATTTTGCGTATAATGTTTTTATTACAAAGTGCTATGAACAATATCCGTTCGTAAGAAACGGCTAATTTGCCACCTCCCCGTTACTAATAAACGTAATAAATCAGATGAAAATACACCGATTTCTCTCTTTTAGTCGTCAGTAATTTGACTTTCGAAGGAAGAAGACAAAGCGTTGTGTAACTATACAAACGCTATACAACGTGTAAAAGGCCAACAGGGTATGAGCGTAGTTATAACTTAAAATATTCTTTTCGTAATAAAGTTGAATATTTTTCGTGCTACGAATGCATAAAATCTTACATTGAGGAGTTTACGAGAGCTTGCAAAGGAATAATCGCCAACACTCAGTGAGGAAATGTGGTGATCGATGCTCCTTTTTTCTCTGTAGGAAAACAGGCATTTGACTTGCATAACATAATCAGCCTATAATGTTCTCATTGCTGGGACACAAGCCCCCTCTCGGTGAGAAGAACTGGGTCGTAATTCACCACGCGGGCCCAGTGCGGGTTGGTAGATGTGACATGTCTTCGAATTTTTGGTGCTATGACATGCCGGTTTCCTCACGATGTTATCCTTCGCCGTTTTGAGAGTAGTGGTGATGAAATAATTTACACAAAGTAAAGTGCCTGTAAGGGTTCGAACCTTCAACTTGTAAGTCGCGACCGTTACCATTGGGTCACCACTGATCCCTTGCCTGCAGTAGAACATTCACAGGATTACAGGCAATCATTACTTACCTCTACCCTTCGCCAAAGTTGGAGAAGGTATTTCCAAGTTATCTGAATTCTTGATTGAAGTTTGAGAATCTATTCGAGAGTCTGTCGAAGTCTGACAATCTCACTTACGGAACCTCAGAAAAGTGAAAATTAGTTTTTGTTTTCATTCGTGAATTCATACTTCTCAACACCGTTCGTGTTTCGAAGACGTTTAAAAAACCCCGGGGTAGCGGGATCGTCCGAAAGGGTTACCGCTGCCCCGGAACATAAAGGGCTAAGGAAGGAACACGGGTGGGTTTTAGTCAGTAAGAGTCTGACACTCCCTTCCGCTCCACCCAGAGCGGGAGGAGTCATTAGATGATTTCCCATACAAAAAAAAAAAAGACGTTTAAAAATGGAACTTAAAACAAACAAAAACACATAACCAATTTCCTTAAAAGCAATAAGGGCCAGATGAAAGGAATGGGTCGTTAACAAGATACATAGCGGAAGTTTGCAACCTGTCACCATTCATATTGCAATTTTGAAAGTTCACATTGAGTTTACGATGCCTCAAATAGCACCGGTGTGGCTTATGTTATTACAGGGAACTTCCCTATATAACGGCAAAACATGGAAAGTTTAAAGAGTTTTTTATTTACATAAGCTTATCTAATATTTGGTAAAGCGTTAAGGTGCAAAAGTTTTAATTTCACAAGTTTTCAAGGCTTTGATAAATTGGAAAAAAAACTGTTTAAGGTGTCTTCTGGGTAGATTTTTCTGTATTGAGGGGATATAACAATATTATCTGCGTCTACCGGGGCCTATTCTGCAAAAACCTGACCGTCACAACTAAGGTAACCTAAGTTTTCATTTTAAAGACCTACATTTTAAAGAATTTTTTACAGGTTAGACTCGGCTTTTGCTCCATGATGCAATAAGAATGATGTTGGAAAAGGTTGTACAATACAGGATGGTAGGGACATCGATGCACAACCTGTTACCATGGATTCAGAACATGATTCTGAAATCCCTGCGCTATAAAAAAAAAAAACAATGCTAAGGGGTCTAGAATCGTGTGCTGAATTCATGGTTTTATTTTGCACTTCGAAGTTCCTGCTACCCTGTATAATCTAGCTGTATAAGGTTGCGTAGAAAACTGAAGGGGTTTTCAGAACGAAAGACTTCTTTTTGTCAACCTGGTGAAATATTTGTGTCGTTTCACCTACTCTTTCAAAAGACTTAAGAGGAAATGCGGGTGGTCGTTTCTCCATACAAACGCTCTCGCCTGTTTTCTTTCTGTTTAATGACCATAAAGCAATGATTTTTTTACAGAATAATAAATATTAACTACTTGTTTGTCCCTATGTTTTCCTTTTTGATTATACATTATTTTTACAAGCACTAGAACCCTCAAAAAATGCCGATTTAAACCGCTGTCAACAGAGGCCTAGTATACAAATTTGACAACTATTCACGAAAAAAGAAAAACATAGAGACACAGTGCATATCCTTCTTATTCATTTTATGAAATATCTTTTAAATTGGTCCAATATTGGAGGAGGAAACAGGCGAGAGCCAAACCTCGAATTACGACTTTTGAAACTCTTGCTACTCATCGCCACTTCTATACTTCTCATCTAACATACCTTTTCTCTTAATACCAGGTATGGATATTCGGCGACGTCTGGTGCTCGGTATGGCTGGCAGTCGACGTGTGGATGTGTACAGCGTCCATCTTGAATCTGTGCGCCATCTCCCTGGACCGCTACGTGGCCGTCACGAGACCCGTCAGCTATCCTAGCATCATGAGTCGGAAGAGAGCAAAGGCACTTATAGCTGGATTGTGGGTCCTGTCTTTTGTGATCTGTTTCCCGCCGCTGGTCGGTTGGAAGGATAAAAAGGTTAGTTGAAGAAATTTGAAGATTTCGCACGATTGCCAACAAATTGCATGAAGATTTTACCATTTTAAGAAAGAGTATGTTTAGGTTCCTATCATTTTTCTTATGTTAAAAACTTTTCAAATTTATCTGGTAGTTCTCTAATTACGGCGGTAAAAAAATAGGGCATTTTTTGTAAGAGGGTCATATTTTCATTATTAATTAGTTGTTGAGAAAAAGAAAATGACAGGGACGTGTTTACAGCAGACCTTGATTTTATGAAAAAAAAATATTGCTCTAGAGGCATTATTCAGGAGGAAAAAAGGGGAATACATTTGTATCGAGAATCGCACGCCCTCTTCCCTCTTAAGTCTCTCACGGACGAAACGCTCTCATGGTATTGTCTACTCCGTTTACTTTGCATAGATTTGGTTCCGAAAGTGTAAACCACCTTCATTTTAATAGCTCTTTTGGACTTGAAATGCATGCTTATTAAAATGTAGTCTGTCGTAGACAACTTTACATGAATTAAGATTTTATAAGCTCTTCCTGGAGTCGTGTGGAATTTCAAGCTCATTACAATAATCTATGTAGGTATGTGATTGACAAGTCTCATGATTACCAGTATCGCACCAAAAACGATATAGAGTGTCAATAATCTGCTGTTTCATACAAAAGTGCAATACCTACACAGTCAAATTGTATGAAAAACTTTTTTGTTTAATTATAGGTTTCCCTTTTATTTTCCTAAAAATATTATTTAACACTCTAATTTATAATGAATCTCTTTTTTTGAACCTCGAAACTACGACCAACTGAGAGAAAAGGCCAGAACATTAAAAAGAGGATCATTTATTTAAAAAAAGAGTGCAACATCAGCGTTGTGTTGTTAGAGCTTCATTAATTTTAAAAAGCTCATCATTAGAACGTCAATAAGTTTTTAGAGGATCAGTTAACTCTTTTCTTTATTTGTTATAACCGTCTATAACGTTTCAACGTTGCGAGGTCGAGAATCATGTACTGAATTCATGGTAACAGCCAAAAATACAGCGTGTTTGAAACATCAGAGTGCAAACGCAAACGCTCTGATGTTTCAAACACTCTGTATTTTTGATTAGATTCCAAAAGATCAGCAGCCAAGTTCAGAACCATTCAGAAACTCACATCCATTCAAACCCGTAAATTACCCGCCCATTGCATCAAAAACGCGTATCACAAAAGGCATCATTTTCTGCCTGACGGCCGGCATAGTTCCGGGATGTTACGCGTATGTCTTGTTTGGCGTCCCGGTCCGTTTCCCCCCTTGATAGCTTCTGTTCCGACCAGCCCGTTCCGTTTCCGAGCAGTCTTTTATTAGCCGGTGTATTGGAATTTGACAGGTTTTGTTATGAAAAGCTTGCGTGACGGATTGGTTAATAATATGAACTTATCTGATACAAATATGGTAAACTTTTTACAAAAGAGTTTTTATGGCTTTACAACAATAGGTGCATGTAGCTACAGATAAAGGTTGGTTTCGCTACTTAGTCTCCTCGTGACTAGCCCTCAAGTTCATATAACCATATTGATTGATATTTATTTCAAACTAGCAGTGCCCCGTGGTTTCACCCGCATAAGTTTCCCGTGGGAATATCGGGATAAAAAGTATCCTTTCCCGGGACTCAAACTATATTTATACCAAATTTCATCTAAATCGGTTCAGCGGTTTAAGCGTGAAGAGGTAACAGACAGACAGACACACTTTCGCATTTATAATATAAGTATGGAAGTATGGATAGTCATTCAATAGGGTTATAATTATGAAGTTAGAGGGTTGTTTTAAAGATTTTAATGATTATAATTCTGTAAATCCATACTTGTTACGATCGTGAATCATATTATTTTGTTCAACATAAGAAAATTTCAATTTCGCGGACTACCTCGGCGTTTGCTCCGATTTAAGTCTTATTTATTTTATTGGTTTGTTTGCTTTTTTCTTTGGTCTTACGTTACCGGGTACAGATTCAGTCCAAAACTAGTCGGGCATAAAATCCACACGAGTAACCTGTTGGTACTAACTCCTAGATATGATACAAACGCTCTTATACAGCATGTCTGACCAAACCCTCAGTGAGCTCTGACTTAGAGTTAAAAACATACAGAATTGTAAAAGTTCACTTCAACGTCTTGGTGTGTCATACACCAAGAATTTTTGTTTTACTAGTCTCGTGGTACATTAGGCCTTATCTTGCAGGAGGAAGTGAGAGTAAGAACACGACAGACGCACGCAAGACAAAGGTCTTGCGTCGTCTTTTCTTACAAGACAAGACACTACTCATAAAACTTCCTTTTTAACACGTTTTTATTAGCTTCACTTGTAACTAAGTAAGTAACAAATAATGTAATCAAATCTTAGAAGTCAATTTTAACCTACTTCTAATTGTCGTATCGAAATTAAACTTTGTATGTATAAGTAGTTCGGATGACAAAACTATAATTTGGTATCTTGGATCTTATCTGATGATGGAGCCAGGAGGTGGATAGTGGAACTCTTCGCTGGCTACTAGTAAACCCCTCGACTTTAGGCTCATATGATTTGTTTTGACGAGTCCAATAAATAATTTACTCGTCCAGTAAAGGACTCATCAAAACAGTTGATAAGCGTGTTTTTTTTTTTAAACTACGTATTTTGTATCCAGCCTGAAGAAGCAGACATGAAAGACGGCTGGGTGCCCAACCCCCCTTGTGAATGGACCTGCGAGCTGACCAACGACGCTGGTTACGTCGTGTACTCAGCCCTCGGCTCCTTCTACATACCCATGTTCGTGATGCTGTTCTTCTATTGGAGGATATACAAAGCTGCCGTGAGGACTACCAAAGCAATTAATCAGGGCTTTAGAACTACAAAAGGTGAGGATATCAATTTCTAGATGAACTTTTTCTTCGATGACTTGTTGTCTAAATGCTTAAGAGGAAAGTCGGTTGCTGGTTATACAAAATGAAAAATGAATCCGTCAGGGCTAAGTGCTCATACAAACGAGCGACACGCGTCAACGGCAGAGGCAACTGCTGCCGTCGACAACATGCTCGTGTAACGAATGTCACGTTGTCGATGGCAGCCGCCGACGCGTCGATGGCGGAGGTCGACGGGTGTCGACGGCTGCTGTTGCCTCTGCCGTTGACGCATGTCGCTCGTATGTATGCACACTAAAAGACAGAATACGTATGTCTAAACAAGCACCAAAGCTCTTTTATTACCTAATTCCGGACTAAAACATGAAACCGAAAGCATAATACTATCAGTGATCAAAATGAAATGTAATAAAACAACAATAATGGTGTCAAAGAGCAATATAATTTGTATTATCAGCCTGTTCACAATTTGCAGGAAAAGGAGGCATTGGCAGTCGTTTTGACGACAACCGCCTAACTCTCAGGATACATCGGGGTCGCGGTTCGAACCGGCCGCACGGATCTCCAATGTCAAATGCTTCCAACCACTCTACCAGCACATCGCTTAGTGCTTCTCCAGAACGATTAAGAAGGTAACTTGTAACTTATGAATTCTGTGGTGAAATTACTTTCTTTCAGTAACATATATCTATATCTGTAAACGCGCTACGCTAGAGCAACTATTTCGCTTGCTAAAAATCGCACCAGCTTACGTAGAAAAATCGTAAGCCGCCAGTTTCGCGCTCAGTCCTGTGTACTGGTTGGCTGGGTGAGCGTGAACGCTGGCGCTAGGCCCCGGGGGTGGGGCGAGACGGGTGCCGCACGCGGTCTTTGAATCGATTTGATTTTCCCATCACTAAATAGTCACAGTATAAATATATTTATACTGGGAAATAGTGCTTGTGACGTCATAGTAGGTAGTCAAAAAATGGCACACTTGGTTTTTGCATCGTGATACTTGCGTTATCTAGGTCTATCTATATCTGTGGTAGTACCTAAATACCTATCTCCTGGTGTTTGAAATGCTTACCACCTGCAGTTACTGCAAAAAATTCCGCGCTTCGCAAAACCCATATTTATTTATTAAAAATGTATACCGCTGTAATGTAGATCGCTGAGACCCACGAGAAGAAAAGAAGGCGGCCAGTATTTTTACAAAACTCGAATTCTACTTACAATTATTATCGTCGTATTGTAACTGTTACCGTCTCCCCCATGCCCTCAGTAAATACAATAGATATTTTTTGAAATGCTTTCTTTATCGTAGATTCATCTCTGTGAAAAAACTATTGTTTTACCAATTTTCATACTGAATAAAGATTTATTATTATTATTTTTAACAAAACACTCCTTACAGACATTCAAGCGCGAGACGTGCTCACGAAAAAGTCAAAATCTCCGTGTCCTACCCCTCATCAGAACAGATATGTCCTGCCCACGAGAACTCCAGGTCTTCAAGCAGATCCCCGAGCCCTTCGCTCTATGCAGTTCATTATGAAAGAGATGGGAGGGAGCTGACGGAAAGCAGGTTGAGGGTGAGACCGTCTCATCATCTGGCGCCAGGACCACTGTACGATGAATATGATGATAAACCCCGGACTACTCGGAGAATGGGGAAAAGGAATATTAAAGCACAGGTTAGAATACATAGTAATATTATAAATGCGAAAGTGTGTCTGTCTGTCTGTTTACCTCTTTACGCTTAAACCGCTGAACCGATTTAGATGAAACTTGGTATAGAGATAGTTTGAGTTCCGGGAAAGGACATAGGATAGTTTTATCCCGATATTCCCACGGGATCAAAACTTGTGCGGATGAAACCGCGGGGCGCTGCTAGTATAATTATACATATAGCAGCTCCCAATAAATTGCGTTATTGGCCATAATTTTTATGAAACGATCAGTAATAACTCGTCAAGAGATGATGTACCATCTGTTGAAGTACCTATGTAATCTCTAACGTAGTCCTCATAAAAAAGGTGGCCGATTGAAACACAAATAACATAATATCAATCAATACTTACAATAATAAATATAGAAAGTAAAGTCACCCAAACCCATAGCCCAATATGTTTTGTTCCATGTTCTGCAAAAATCCTGCACCAACCGGGGGTTGTCCTGGGGTGCACTTGCATAGTACATACAGGGATAATCGTCGGTTGGTGCCTCAAAGTTTTTTTTTTTTTCTATCATGAGCGACGGATAAAGTCTGGCAAACGAAAGCGTGACTTGAGAAAACGCGGCAAATTCAAAAAATCTTTATGTACCTATTACTAACTATACCTCTAGTTAAATGTTTTGATACTTGAATATTTATTTTTTGGTTTTAATGGCTCCGTTTGGTGTGACGGAGCCTTGACTGTCATGAATGTGAGTAGGTATAGCTATAGATACCACATAAAGATTTTTTAATTTCCCGCTTTTTCTCAGGTCACGCTTTTGTTTGCCAGACTCTAGGAATATTATAGTGGACAGTGGAGCAAACCTAGTTCCGTGCTAGGAATTAACCTGTGTTACGGACGCTAGGGCCGCTTCATCATCTCACTAGAAACATTACATTCAAAACATCTAACGGGCCTTTGCGAGTTGGTTTGGGTCCCTCGTACGCTTTACAAAGATTTACAGGACATTTCTCGGGACCCAAAAGTAACATAATTTTTAATTGTGGTATCAGGTAGTTAAATGAGATTGGATTATTGTATTATGACTAAATGCAGTATTTTTTTTGTTATTCAAACAACAAGAAATGCGAGGCTTTTTCATTTTTATTTGATTTATTTATACCATAACATCTTGTCGGTTTTACCCAAAAGAATGATAACAAGTTTTTTTTAATTATATACTTACTTACTCTTTTTAGTCATGAATCATGATACAAACCTATATGCCATTTTACCACCTACCCTTAAATCACTTTCAGGTAAAACGCTTCCGCATGGAAACAAAAGCAGCCAAGACCCTCGGCATCATAGTTGGAGGCTTCGTGTTCTGCTGGCTCCCCTTCTTCAGCGTGTACGTCGTGAGGGCGTTCTGTGGAGACTGCGTCAGTCCCATCGTCTTCTCCGTGCTGTTCTGGTTGGGTTACTGCAACTCGGCGATCAACCCGCTGATTTATGCACTGTTTTCTAAGGACTTTAGGTGAGAAACACCTTTATTATGTAGGTACCTAATTTTTCGACTTGGCTTGATTCTGCCCTGTGGCTAAAAGTTTTTACAAACTATACATTATCAGATAGGTACATAGAGATTGAAGTTAAGGCATGTAATACCAACTGGAACTTCTAAACTTACGGATATAATACCGCCCTTAACTTCTAAAACATGTCAGTATTAAAAAGCTGTCCAAACCGTGAGAAAACCTCTTGAATCCGTTGATTTCTATTTCCCTGTATTTTCTAATAGCTACTTCATTATTCGATTGTATTTTGTGTCTTATCCGCTGACTAGACTGAAGAACGTTAACATTTAGAAGTTTCTGGCATTTGCTTGAAGAGCGAAAATAATACTAATGTTATCTTTTACGTTTTTATTTTCCAGATTCGCATTCAAACGCATAATCTGCAAGTGCTTCTGCGGCAGCGGAGGTCCGAGGCGAGAGTCAGACGGCGAAGGTTCTCGTCGACAGAACAACAGGCCCACTCACTCCCACTCCCTCGAAGAACATGACGCGAACAACCATACTACTTCTACCACCACTACTACTGCTGCTGACAGGTAGGATTTTATTAAAACATTTTTTAGAAAGAAAGAAAAAATATTACAAAGCGACATTCTTTTTAACCCAATACGTAGGTACGGCATGCAAAAGAGGACTCACGTAGTATGTCACGTTCAGTTTTCACGTTTTTCTATCAAGGGGCTGCGGGCTAGTATTTCATTTTCTTCTTTTTTACTGTTACCTAGGTACATAGCTTTATTTTGCACAGTTCGACATTTAAATAAAGTCCTTGATAAGTCACGTCCCTAGTTGCCATGTTTTGAAGTAAAGAGTTAGTTCCATTATTAAATTACACAATAGATGTGAGTTTTCGATTTATTCCAGTTCATAGTAATTTATTCGGCTGATAAATATCTACGACAAAATGGATTTTCATACTAACAATGATGATGGCCGCTGCTCCGCATGTATTTGACCAGTAGGTACTGCAATTTCGATTTATTTCGAAGAACGATGTCAAAATAATGCTCAAATTTCCAAGCATGTTTGAGAAAAAAATATTTTTACACCTAAGCCTAAAAAATACAAAGCTTAATATAATGCCATCTATGTTGCTAACTTGTACTTAGTTGCAGTGCTCTCTCTACTTTTCTTGCAATGACAGTTGCATTACAAATTTAACAGATGTCACTATGCATAATGATTTAATTTTCACAATTTGCAATAGTGCGGCGTTTATCTGTGACTGCGATTTTAGAAGTTCTCAATATACATTTTAATTTTATTATTCTTTTCAGGTGACGGCAAGCAATGCGACGGCAGAACCCACAGTTCCAGTCAACCGTCGCATGTGTTTAGCAAATAATGTTATAATAACCGTAATACAGTCTTTAAAAACAGTTTTTATCTGTATATTGTTACAAAACGCGTCCTACTGTAGAAAAGTCAACATAACTGTTAATATTAATGTGTGTAAAAATTATATATCGTTGTAACGTAAAAATAACTTAGTTATTTAATCGTTATGATGTAAGAATAGCTTAATAACGAGCTATTTTAAAACTATAAATGTGCGTACTTCAGTGAATGTTTTTTAAAAGTGAATTTATTTATTGAAAAGACTGTCAGAACTTAATTGTACCTAAATCTACGTAATAAAATATAATGTCGGATAACCAGTATGTCGTTATAAAGAGGAACTATACAGTATAAAGTGTTAAGTTAGAGAATTAAGTAGTCGTAATTAGACAATGGGGCGTGATTTGCACAGGATATTTCATGTTCATGTTTATACAGTTATACACGCTCTAAGTCTGCTATAATAACTTCAAATTTAAAACGCTTATAACTGATACAAATGTAGTACCTATTTATCCTAGTTACTTTATCCTCAGTCAACTCAAAAGAGTTCATAAACTGTGTATTATGCCTAATGCCTATGAATAATGATGTACAGACGCCAGCACATCAACCTACTACAATCTGTCAGATTTCTGTAATAGATTTTCAACTTTATCGCTAAAGCATAAGGTTCAATGTTGATTGTGAAAATTTGACAGTTAGGGGTAGGTTGATGTGCTGGCGTCTGTACCTTTCCCATATTTAAGTAGATAAGTTAGAGGCCCTTTAAGGCTAACATTTCAGACCTTACGTGGTTATCCTCCGTTACTTTGTTTCTAAATTATCTAGGTATGTACTTACAGATAAAGTTGAAAATCTATTAAAGAAATTTGACAGATTGTAGTAGCTTGATGTGCATCTGTACCTACCTAGATTTTCACCAATGTTCGTTTTTTTTTTTTAAGTTTGTTGAAATTCCTTTCCCACCTTTACTACCTTCAATTAAAATCATCTGGTTTTTATTTGACCGGTTAGCAAACTACACATACAAATTGAAAATTTAATCATAATTAATATGTGTTTTTAAAAGTACCCTTACTTATTTTTACAAACAAAGGAAATGCAATGCTTTTTTTTTTTTTTTTTTGGATGGGAAATCATCTAATGACTCCTCCCGCTCTGGGTGGAGCGGAAGGGAGTGTCAGACTCTTACTGACTAAAACCCACCCGTGTTCCTTCCTTAGCCCTTTATGTTCCGGGGCAGCGGTAACCCTTTCGGACGATCCCGCTACCCCGGCAGGCTTCGGCCCTGGCGGGCCCCTTCCTTAATGCTGACATCTCTTTGAGGTGCGCGTGGAACACATACGCGCCGTCCGGCACGGGCCTGGTCCTGATCGGACAGAGAGCTACCCATTACTCTCCGTCCGCAGGCCCGCGCCTACGGTGGCCGGGAGTCGTCACGCGGCTCCCGACGCCCGTAGCGTCTCCCGCGGCGGCTGAGGCGTGCGGCTCTCTCCCTGAGCCGTCCCGCCACCTCCTTCGCTAGCATGACTGCTTCGCAGAAGGAGGTGACCGCCTCCCACTCCCTCTCGCCCCGGACCATGGCTTGAACCAGGGCCGGACGCGAGAGGAATGCCTTATATTAGAAAAAACAAACAGGTTTTGTTATAAACAGGTTAAATAGAAATATAACACAAAGCAATATTCGATATTATACTATCTCAAAATAAGTCAATATAAGCTGTACTGGTAGTTCGAAAACTGACTATAAAAATATCGGTCGACAGTGCCTGTTTTTGATAAGTAAACTGTATCTTTGAACTTAAACTAGACTATGAAATTGGAAAAATATTTAAAACTAAGGCAAATGTACAAAAACTTATAGAGATATTTCAATTAGCCGAACAAACTTAATTGACTGTAGAACTAAAATACTGTAGTCGGAGTATTTCAAATAAATTAACTCTATCTACCTACCAGCCTACGATTAATATAAACGGGTATCTAAAATAGTCGATGGATAATTAAAGATCTCAACGTTCCTCAAGTTTATTCGATTGTGTATTCGATGTTTTAACATTATATTCGTTAGGCGAGAGTTGTATGTTTATGTGTGAGCGATATCAATATTACTATGGATTAATATACGAGATGTTACCTACTTGTTGTTTTACTGCACCCATTAACTATTTTTAAAACAAGCGTTTTCCAATCACTTTCCCGTTCATGAAATTGTGAGAAGCACTAACCTGAGTGACAGTTTAGCGAAAGCGCCAGGGTAGCCCGGGAAATTTAAAAATCCTTACGTGCAATGCAATTTGCAGGTTAGTATCAGGTGGTATGTAAATCAAAATATGATTCGCGACCGTAACAACAACATTATTATTATTTATTTACAAAATTATAATTATTAAAATCACCAGCACAAATTTCTAAGTTCAAATTACCCTATAGAATGATTGTCAAATCATGACACTTGAGGTCAATTGTAACTTAGGGAGTTGTATGGGTGATTTTAATTATTATTACTCTGGAAATACTAATTTATTTCAGTTGCAAATAATATTTTGATTAACATACAACCTGACACTGAATTGAATTTCCGTCTGATAAGAAGACGTCACTTTACAGTTTACACTTATCTAGTTATCAGTGAAAACCAATTTAATTGAAATAGACACAAGCGAGGCGTTTGATCGCGGGTTCGATTCCCTGAATGGGTTTGATAATAATTCTCAGAATACCTCGCGGGTCGCGGGTGTTTCTACTCATAATGATGGCATTACGTCTGAAATACTGTTCACTAAACAGCAGGGCAATTGCGTAACACACTATCAGTAGCAATGGGTTTCATTTTGACAGTTCAACAACATTCATTGCGTTATTTACGTTGTTGAGCAGACACATTTTTCGAACATTTGGAGCAATGGATTAGCAATAAGCTTCAAAATGATTCAAATTGAGAGTAATAGTGTGTTACGCAATTAGGGTGCAGTATTTCAGACTTTAATCCATCATCAGCGTATGAAAAAATATTAAACAGTAGTATTTTATCTATGATTACTCAGATCCTATGATCTGAGTAATCATAGATAAAATACTAGTGAGTAATAATTGGATGTCATCAGAATATAGGTATTACTATCAATTTTAATAAAAATAACAGGCAAATACTGATCTAATCAAAGTATGGTAATAAAGCGAAAAGCTCAAAAAACGAGTAAACAATAAAATAACGTCTTTATTCTGAAAAAGTAACTTTATACAATATAACCGTTATCAACCAACGTTAACATGATTGTTACAACACTACCAACACTAGCAGTCGGTTCAATGCCGTCGTTCTCACTTCTATTTTCATTCAAGCAAATTTCATTCATTCATTCAGTTGAGCGCCCGCTTTCGCTATAGAAGGTTGTGTTTGTGGTTAACTTAATAACAAACGAGTTGTTATTATCGAGAAACTAAAGTAATAAATCGTTTATGTTATTTATTGTGTTGTACACGTCACATATTTTTCCTGTGGGATTAGTCAGTGATATCAAAATGTATTTTGGAGGCGTAGAAGGGTGAGTCTGTGATCTATTGTATTAATTTTTTTCGTACACAATGTGGTAAATATCGAAAGTTGAAAGGCTCGCCTTGAGAATATAGCATTCCTAGGTTTCGCAACAAGTTAATTAATGTCTAAATGCAACTTATTTATAACCTATATTATTTTTTTGCCTAATTCCGTCTGCCAGAATCTTTCCGCCCGCCGAAATGTCAATGCCGATTTTAGGAATGCAAAATTATTTATTTATCAAATAACTTCAATGCTAACTGGGTCTTTATCGGAGCCTGTTGCTTTTTTATCCTAGGAATTATTAATGGATATTAAACGATCAAAATTCTTGTGTGGAACGAAGTGAATAGAACTTAGAAAAGTTTTGTAATGTTCCCACTTACATTACATAAATTACATTTTAGCGTTTGTCTCTATCCCGTCTATTTGTCGAAATAAACTTGCAAAAAATAAAGTAATTTTGACATCGGTTCTTTTACCAATTGATGTAATCTTTATCTTTCAATATTTAATTAATTCACACCATATTTCGTTTATTACAATAATTTAAAAATGCATCAGCCAATTTTACATAATAAAGTGTAATATCCATATTGTGTAAAACACAAACAATGCATTTTCACATGCTTACATTCACAAGCGTAACATTCGACCAATCAGTGGCCGGCATTCAATCGGCTTGTCAGCCACGCCGACAAAACTAAAACAAGCTAAATTAAACTTTATCTGATGCAGTTACGGTGGAATTTTAATTATTGTTAAGCGTTAAGGAATTCAAATTATTTCATTATTCCCATCGGTGGACGGCCTTGAATTTTTATAACGTTTACTTTTGATTCAGATTGATATAAATGCCAACTGGTTTAGTACAGTTGATAAAGTCACGATGCCGGTAGCTACGAGTAAATGCCTACAATGTAAAGTTGGACACACCTCCATAGATACCTACTCAAAATAGTTTAAAAAAAGAAAAAATTGTGACTGGTAGTGAGCCCAACCAAGTTATCTTCAAATCGACAAATCTTTTTTGAACCTGTACTGTCCCGCTGCTGGGCAAAGGAGCCATTTTTAGGATTCCGTACCCAATGGGTGCCAAGTGCCAACGGGACCCTCTTACTAAGCCTCCTGTATCTCATGAACCGTAATAGGTAGACTGTTGAAATTTTCAGTGTGTATTTCTGTGTGCACTGACACACATTCAGACCGTGTTTGTACACTTGGTAACCACAAGTAAGTAGTTCGTAAGATAAAAAATACTATATGAGACATTACATCCACACCATTGACTTATATATTACTAAAATTTTGTCTAATGTTGGACGGGTTACCTTCATTTAATAATAATAGGTATTCTGGAAACATTTTATTGTTGATCTAAATACATTACGTTCAGTTAGCTTCATTGATAATTCACCGATGACGCCCTGGCTCTACCCAATAAAAATCGACCGAAAAACAGTGAACGAAAATCCGAAAAACAAAAACGAAACAAATTCTACATGTGTTTTTCAATAACCCCCCACAGATATAAGTTTTTTTTTATATTTCTGCAAAAGCCGTCAACAGGTGTCCTAATAAGTAGTTATATATCTTTTTACAACTCATTGTTTACTTTCGATGTTAATGTGGGCGCATACGGTAAACAATAATTAAATATCGAACTGGATGACGTAGGATAAGCTAGTAAGATTATATATTACCGGCAGATGTTATAAGAGATTGCATGTAGGCTGTTTATCAGGGCGTATCAATCAATGCATGCAGAAATATCATCGGCGTAGTATGCTGCCAATGTGAAAGTATGTTCAAGGTACCTACCTACTTGTACTACTATACTTAAATGTCGGCGCAAGCTGTACGAGAATAGCTCGTGTTGTGGCGGTATTTAGACGAGCAAGTCAGCGACAGCGAGGACGCTGCGTCTATCCAGGGCCCCAAGTCTGCTAATTTTATAAAATCGGTCATCCCAACACGATGTCATTGTCATTTTGCTAAAAGTTCGTAATCTGCTAATTCATAATGGTCGGTCAATGGTCTCAATAAAGAATTGTGCCAGAATGACATTGCGGGTATTGCCATTATTATGAAACCTGTTGGTAGAAATGGTTCTCGAAAAACTACTACTACATTTAACCATTTATTCATGGCAGATTTTATTTACATTTCATTTTACATATTATTAATCAGTGTCATAAGCAGTCTGAAGTAGTAAGAAGTTCGTAAATACCAAAAAACATTAAATATTCGTGTAACAAGTATAAATGTGAAACCGTCAATGTCAGTCTTTGACTCTGACATTGACAATTTGACAGAATGTGAGAATGTCACTTGACAGTTTCACATCTTTTATTGATGTTTATATAGCTATTTTGTTGTAATTCGGCCGGTGTTTCATTGTTTTTTGATAACTATTTATTTTGTTTGTTGTATTTGGTATGGTACGTCACTGTTCAAAGGAACTGTCAAAATTTTAGCAGATTACCGCATACGTCAGTCATTCATGTGTCATTATGTACGAGATTACCATTTTATGCCATTTTTTTCAATGAAGTGTCAGTGGTCGACCTTAGGAAAGTCATAACGACGCCATTGTGTTAGTAGATTACCAAACTTGTCAAAATCGACCACTATGAGATCAATGTTATACCATTCTGACACAATTGTAATAGCAGACTCGGCCCCCAGGATGCGCAAGACTGATTGTAGTCTCGCGCGGCTTCGTGCATTGCATACATTTATTGAAACTTTGGCTATAGTCCTATTAGATTTCACGATTTTTCGGGCTATGCCCGCAGGGAGCCCAGTGTAATAAGAAACAGGGAGCCAGTGTCCCTAGACAGGGCAACCGAGTGGTTACGATCTTCCTGCTTCCCCGCTTGCCCCTGCTTTCCTGCAGCGCTTTCGATGGTGTAGTGTAATAAGAAACAGGGAGCCAATTTTTTGACGTTTAGGTAAAGGCGGCAGCATAATGCTAGACGTGCAAAGATTTTCACGTTCGACTAATGACTGGGAGTGAGTTAAGTCAGGAAGCGATTTCTAGCGTAAGTGTAATAAGTTGTACCCAAACTGGTAGGTGGTAGGCCATACGACAGACGGAAGCAGTGAATGCTTACGCGAATCCCGCACCGCCGGCCATAGACACAGGTGGAACAGGTAAGTGTCCGGCATGCCGCATGTCCCTCAGGGCCCGAGAAATCGTGTAATCTCATAGGACTTTTAGGTACACACGGCGACACATTAAGTTTTCACAATCAGAAGTCAGCTAATACTGGTTATGTATAACTTGATGTGTAGTCGTGCGAAAAGGCGATTTGAATAATTTTTCTCCAAATGAAACCAACATTTATGTGAACTGCTTTATCTAGATTACCTAACGGTGATTGAATTGCATGTAATACAATTCCAAGTAGGCCGTAGTTAATTGCAAAATCAAACACTAGACTGTCTAATAACAACGCGCTATTTACCGCTATACCGCGCAAACCGCTCTTGACCTTGTCAGGTATTTAATAGTTCAACCTATTGCAGCACGCTACTAGAAATATCAAATATTTTTATTCATTTATTCGATTTACCTGTTCCAATTGCGGCCCTTATATCTTTTAGCAGAATATCGCCCTCCTTACCTCACCTTAATGACTTTTTCAAGCCGGTCAATTCTGTCAAAACATAAGTGAAGTCAGCTTGATGTGAGCAGTCATTACACCTAATGCTAGGGATTGATAATTTTGATTTTTTCACGGAGACAGTACAGACTACATCGGCTGGTCATAGATATATAAAAGGCAAAAGTAACAAACACACTTCATTCATTTACTCGAAAGACAAACGTCTAAGACGACCACGTGTGTTACAAGGAAACCAAACAAACAAATTGGTTCATTATTTCTCATGAAAAGTGAGAGTGCTTGAAAGAATTGGGTCACACACAATGAGCAGGTATGCGAACGGAAACTTTCTGGTGAACTGTCGCTAAAAAAATAAATATTCCGTGCAAAAATAGAGCCAAGTCCGAACGGTTTGTTTGCTGTTCAAACTAAGCTATGTCTACTAGTGTCTACAATGCAAGTTGTGTTTTCGATATAAAAAGAACCGCTTACACCAGTTTTATCGGCCAGTAAAAGCCTTACCCTGTCGCACAGGCCAAGCCCCTATTTATTTTTCAGACTGACCGACATAAAATTGGCATATTTTTGCACTAGGTATCCTCAATGTTTATAGAACAATTGCAATAAGGAAAAATCTATAAATTAAACCTAAGCATTAGGCGTCCATTGCGTCACCATAACAACTATTTCTTTAAGTTTTCCCCTACAAAACTTGAAAGAACACCTTTTGGAACGTTTTTCATAATGTCCAAACCCTGAACTTACTAATGCTCAGGGCTCGCCCTTCTACGATGTTTTTGATAGAGCTGTACACAAACACTGTTCAACAGAGCTGTTATCGGAACACCCAAAGCTTACATTTTAGGCAATAAAAACACTGTGTAGGATAATATAATATAGGTCACTGATTTCACAAAACGGAGGTTCTTTCCGCAAAACGTTTCCTATCGCCCGCATGATTATTTGATAAGAAACGTTGATATCCTTGATACAACTAATACCGTCTGTTGTGTTATCTGTCATTCTGCTAAATGCATTTTATACATGTTTTTGTTTTCACATTTCTATCTGTATTTGCGTAGTTTCGATTCTGTTTGTAAAATAGTAGGTACACATCTGACATGTGAATTTCTCCATAGGTCTTAAATAGCTGTCTATAGAACACGCAATGAAAACGAGTTAGTGCAATAGAAAGTTGTGCAAGCGTAAACTGGTTTATAGTATTGGCTTTAGGTATGGTTTATTGATTTAACTGGCATAACAAATTCATTTTACTGGGACTGGGACAACTTTGCTGGCTGGCTTTGCAAGGAACTGGAGACTTGGTGTTCCGTAAATCCATCGAATGACTTGACTATTTTTATAATTGTACGAGTTAGAACTAGGTGGAACTTAGGGAGACACACAATAAGCCTGCAGTCTTTGATTGAAATATAGGCCCCAAGCCTAGTATTGGCACCTAACACTGAATAATAGCACATTAAAGTAAATTATACTGTAACTGAAGTATGACTTAATATTAACCGAGTGCGAATGGGGTACCTTCCCACAGTCCACCTTCCATCCTGCGCCGCATGCCCTGCCACCTGTGCACTTGATGATCATAAGAGTGCGTCAGTGAGCGGGGTTCGCGCAGCTGAACTTTGGGCCAAAGATGTTTGAACTTTTTGCCATCGATACGCTAAGACGAAGAACCAAATTATCGGTAAAACAGGGATTAGAGTAATGCTTTACACGATTTAAACATTTTCCTCTTCCTTGGAGTACCTACGCACTTCAAAATATAATTGCTAATTACTATCGTACGTCTACAGTCGATTTTAAAGTGTTGCAAGATAAGTCAGAAAAGTGGCAGTGATTTGATAACAGTATTACAGTTTGGCAAGAAAGTCCTGAAACGGAACTAAAATATTTAATCATTGGCAACACTCGCTCTGCCTCGTCGAGTAAGGTACATATTCTGTCATTTCTTGTAATCGGTGACTGTTTCTCGTGTTTATTTTTATTTATTTGCGTTATTGTGGTGATACTGGTGACCCATTGTGTACATAAAGAACAGATCTGTTATTCGCAGCTCCGCAAGACCGATAATTTGTAGTGTACGTGAGATGTTTGGCGGAACTCGAGGCCGGACAAATTTTATCCGATCTCAACGATGTGTATAAAAGAACCGGTGAAATGACAGGTAAAATTAATTTTTATACATGTAATCAGATGTAATGTGTGTATTTCAAGGTGCAATATCTAGTATAAACCTTTCATACAATTATTGAAATGTACATGCACGAATTTGAGGTTATGTTTACAAAACATATTCAGATTGCAGCGCATTCGTATAATTTTGATACTTTTGGTTAATATTGTTTAGTTGTTTTTATTTTATTGTTCTAGGCAGTGGCTGAACAAGCGTTTCAGAGCATTTCAGTTGACGACTGGAAAAAATCATGTCAATATGTCATGAAAATACAAAAAGGTTATTTTCGAAGGGGGCAAACTCTGTATCTGTACATTGGAAAAGACATATCTGCAGGTAGCCAGCAGAGTTTTGGTGAAAGCTCACACCAAGATATGGATGAAGACTTTTCGGGTGTGGAATACTTAGCGGAAAACATTTTTGATTCTGATTAAAATTTTTGATTCTGATGTTTGTTTTTTAGTTTTTGTTTAGAACACCAACTATGGAACATTTTGCCTGTGGTTAGAGGAGAACTTGGATTCGTGGAATACAGTCGCACAGTAGTAAAGCTTCCAACCTGTCACTGTGATCTAAACCCTATTGAATTAATCTGGGGTCTTGTAAAACATGAAATTGTCTTATATAATGTGGGATTAGTTGACATCAAGGTATTTTGAAATACCTAATAAGTTTATTTTTAATTCATTGAAATAAATAAGTACAAATTTTATCGTTTTAGGCAGTGGCTGAACAAGCGTTTCAGAGGTTTTCTTTTTTTCATAAAACCCACCTATTCACATTAATTGTCAAAAAAAAAAGAAGTATCAAAACCGTTTTCGTCGTACTATATAGGGTTACAACATGCACGATAGTAGCGCCACCATTATTTTCACGACTTTTTTGCCAAGCTGTATATTCTAGTTTGTACCAAGAAGGATGTACTCGAAAGTTTTCGACTTTATTGTGGCAGTGATCTGATAAAATGATTATATTGTAGTTTTTACCTAGAACAATGTACTCGAAAGTTTTCGACTTTGTTTTAGTGTCTACCAGTTGGTGACTAAACGATTCTGCTGGTTGGATAGCACTGCCCTACAGAAATATTCACGTAAATGTTTCTGCTGGGCAATGTTCTGGGTAAGTTTAAATATAATCGTGGCAATAACTGTTTCAGATTCGCGACAGATGGTAAGTAAAAATAATTTGGGCTCTAGAAAAAAATAAATTCTCAGTGGGCGGTGGGCAAAATAAGGTTCAGAACCTTCTACTAGACATAAGTGTTATTAGCCCGAATACCAATAAGTACTGCTAATAGCTAAGTACTAGTAACAAAGAGAAAGGTTCAAATACCAGAGCGACATTCCAACTATGAGATAAATGCAGACTTAAAAACCAAATCACGATTTTACTGCAAAGTCTACGTGTATTGCGTACAAAGTAATTGTGAATGTGCCGAAGAGCTGATGCGTCACCCCGTATTGAATTGAACTGCATAATAAATACGTTTTAAAACACGTGTAAATCGAGCTACAGAGGAAAATTATTTACCGGCTGGGTGAAAATTGTCGAAGTGATAACGTAATCGCCACACGTATGTATATGGATGCTAAATGCTTATGAACTTACTAAGACATGTTTTATGTCCATCTCTTCAAATATTTTTATTTGTATGCAAAACGGGTCTTAGGTCTTTGTAGACCCAATTTAGTTTGTGAGTCCAGTCAAGAAATTTGACGCAGACGAAGTAGCGGGCAGAAGCTAGTTTTGTAATAAAAAAAGTCCTTGAAAATAATTTCGGTCAATAATTTAGGGCTTAAGCCAGCTTAAGCTGCTATAGTATCGTATCTTCTTCACAATCACATACCTATATAAAAATAAATGCTTTTATTTGCTTTAGTATTGATAACTCTCGAGTTTTCTTGAACTTGGCCGTTTTTGCAATCGTCGAACTAATTTATCTATTTGTTAATTCAATTGAGTTATTTATCAGCTTATCACAAAGATAAAGAACATAGACTTAACATCGGACATACCTACATTAAAAATAATACCAAAGATTAGATACACATTTTTTTATGTAAGTCTTCACTCATAAACAACGAGGAAGCACAAGAAACATAATTCTGATATTAAAATCAGGAGAGATAGCAAATTGTGTCGAACAGATAACACTGCGGAAAAACGAACACAAAACAACCAAACTTGGCTGCCGCACTGCCATGCGCCTCGGAAATACTTGAGTTTACTACTATCCGATTTATGAAAACACTGAACCCATATTTGCAAATACACTAAGTCTATGACGTCACATATTATGATAACAAACGGCCACCTGTCATGATGTCCTTGGCAGTGGTAATACCACAGCCTTATACTTCGAAATGACAATCGCAGGCATATTTTTGCACATATTTGCATACAATATTCTCATTGCACATATTCGTTGTATAATTGTTGTATGTATTACATAATGCAGGTATGTGGTAATAGCATTTATTGAAATGCAGGTATGCAGATGTGTATAATTATCCATCACCGATCTGTCCACGAAATTCAAATTTTATTATCTACGTTTTTTGTGTAATTTGCTGGTCAGTATTAAGTTGTACGTTGATTAAAATATGATTTGCGACCGTAATAAATATGTATACAGAATTATAATCATTAGAATCAGTAATACAACTTGTTATAAGTTAACATAATCCTAAAATGTCAAGATTTCATGAAATAGTCATTCAGTAGGATTACTTGGTCTTAGAGTTGTGTTGTTAGTTGTATTGTTGATTAAATTTTTTTTAAGTTTTAAGGAAAACTGCTATACTAATCGAGATAATTTATCATGTTATACCACTAAACGGACGGGGAAATCTTGTTCCGGCAAGGTATGTTTGTAAAACCGGAACGAATTTATCAAAACACAGCCGTGTTTTGAACTATGGAGCTCAGAAGCATCTGTTGCGTTTTACCCGTTAGGGCTATGCACCCTAAACGGTTGATTAATCAAGCGCTAAAAACACTCGAAATTAAAATATTGGGCCATCTGGCAAACCGATTACATTATTTTATGACCATGCGTTACCAGCACCCTAAATGCGTACCTAGCACATGGCTTTCATTTTGACAGTTCAAGAACATTCATTGCTTTATTTACATTGTCGAGCAGATTTTTTTTCGAACATATAAAGCAATGGATTAGCAATAACCTTCAAAATTATTCAGATTGTCTTTTATAGTGTGCTGGTAATAGGGTGCGTGCGGTCCCTATTACCCCCAAAGAGTTATCTTTTGTGAATTTAATAAGCCCGTACCTAGTTATAAGTTTAGATACTTTTATACGGGCTTATTATAGTCACACCAACTTTGTTATAACGAATACAATCTCCAATTTTGAGCTGTGAATGATAATATTAATCATTATAATTGATATTATAGAGGTATGAGGAACAGGGTGTAAAGTTCACTCATACTCTATAGAAAAGGGAGGATCCTCCGACCAGACGGGTGTTGTGTCTGGCGGGCAACTGCCCAATGATTCATTTCGGGCCGTTGTATCTATGCTAGTTGCGCGGTAAACTCTGCTTGCGAGATGCAGGATTTGCGTGACGTCAGTATGACGCGTTGTTCGCATGTGGCGTTGTAGATACCGCTACATCACTTCCCCCCGGAGACCGGAGGTCGATAGTGGGCTGAGTCTTGTATCTTGCGATGCTTGCCAGGCCAGCTGAGGTTCCAGTGAGTCGGAACCGGTTGCCGCATAGTTCACGGTGAGTCGGAACTGTCTGCGAAGATGTCCCCAGTGAGTCGGGGTGGCGCTGCGTTATGCTCCAGTGCGTCGGATGTGGTACAGCGCCGGGTTGAGGCTGGCTGCTGGCGTCGACCAGGAGAGGCTTATTAAGGGCTCTGCTTGTAGACCGGCCGAAGGTGCAGTGTGCTGTGCCAAGGTTGCTGATGAGGCTGAGGGTGATGACCAGGTATGCGCGGTCGCTGCATGCTGGTGGTCAGGATACCCGTTGAAGCCGTGGGTGCTGGGCTGGCTGGGTGACTCGCCGCTCTAAAGCTTGCGGGAGTGATGATGATGACGTCACGCTGAAGTATTTGCACGAAGGCTGCGCTGACGTTCATGTTCGGGGTCACCAGTATAGAGGTATGAGGAACAGGGTGTAAAGTTCACTCATACTCTATAGAAAAGGGAGGATCCTCCGACCAGACGGGTGTTGTGTCTGGCGGGCAACTGCCCGATGATTCATGTCGGGCCGTTGTATCTATGCTAGTTGCGCGGTAAACTCTGCTTGCGAGATGCAGGATTTGCGTGACGTCAGTATGACGCATTGTTCGCATGTGGCGTTGTAGATACCGCTACAATATTAATGAACACAAAAATCCAATAACGTCAAAACACCTCAATCTGACGAAATTAATAATAAAAAAACCCACCTATCGTAAAACGTAGAGATGCAATATTAGTATCTCTCTGTAATATTGTTTATCGCATAGGCACCATCACTGCAGGAAAAACACTTCAGTTTGTTTTGCATTCTATGAAAAAACTAATAAAGTAGTTCAACGTCAAAATATGTAGATACGTACTTATTTTTACGTAGAACTACGTTAGTACACACATCAAGCTATACATAACCAGTATAAGCTGACTACTAATTGTATGAAAAACCTATACAAGGCGAGGTCAGCTAAAATTGGAAATGTATAGCTTGATGTGTAGCCGTGTGTACATACTATTAGTTATTCTGTGGTAGAACTACATTATTAGTTTATAATACTTACCAGCTACCTAGGTGGCAGGTATGATAAAATCCGGTTACGTGTTCAATGTAAATGATGTAGCTGTTACCTATAAAAAGTAAAATGCAGTCGACTTGGCGGGGGGCATCCCCGAGCCTTCGATAGATAATTTATATATAAACGTGTAATTTTCTTTGTTTACCGCCGGCGCCGTTAGAATTTTAGGATGACTACAATACTTAGTAATGTTCTTTAGCTATTTTACGAGATGTCCATATGGTTTCTAAGTGCCAACAAAGGGTGACTAGTCGCAGCTGGACAAGGCTGTCTGTAGATCGGGCATCATCATCATTATCGCAGACGAAACATAGGGCTGGACTGGACGTAGTCCTCCCCCAAGCACCGCCATTTCGATCTGGCTGGATAATTGCGTGCAATTGGCCAAGCTTTTCTCATCTGTGGACTTCTATAGGCTGATGATATTACAATAACCATTTTTATGATCCTCTAGCCCTTATCCCAATTTACTCATTTGAAATCGGCATAGCATGTCTGCTTCCGTACATTTTTATCAACCGTTATCTCAATCACCATCTTAGAAACCATTTAAGTTAATTAAATTATTTTTTCTTCAACAGGGGAGCAACCCACTCCAACCTGGTCATATGTGACGAGACAGGCAAAGTGGTGGGCAGGGCTAAAGGGCCCGGCACCAACCATTGGACCCTCGGTATCGATGAATGTGCTAAAAGGATCATTGATATGCTGCACTCTGCTAAAGATGACGCGAACTTACCTAGAGACAGGCCTTTGGATTCTTTGGTAAGTTGTAACTAGTACTTATTTGCGAGTGAAAGATGCCTCATTCCAACGATGTTGAATTTAGCCATTCGACATCTTTCATGGTTTATTTTTCACGTTTGATTTATTTTGTGTTCAGACGTATCACTTCAAGTGAAAGATGCCAAATGAAAGACACAAATGAACAAAAAGTGGGGCGTCTGATATTTGTTTAAGCGAAAGCGTTATTTGCAATTCGCAGGTCAATTGTATTTATCTAAATATGATTCGCGGCTGTAACAAATATTTGTAGAATTATAATCACCAATACATCTATCTCATAAGAACCATTCTCAAAGCATGTCCACATGTAGCGGGATCGTCTGAAAGGGTTACCGCTGCCCCAGAACATAAAGGGGTAAGGAAGGAACACGGGTTGGTTTTAGTCGGTAAGAGTCTGACACTCCCTTCCGCTCCACCCAGAGCGGGAGGAGTCATTAGATGAATTCCCATTCAAAAAAAAAAGCATGTCCACATTCTAAAAATAAATTACACGAGTAGGTAGTAGTACTACCATTATCCATTTGGACCCATCCCATTATCCCACGTCCTATTATTCTCATCATAAAAATAGACCACATATTATAGAAGATGCATTCATCAATTTTACTTTAACTCATTCCTTGACAAGTACCTCATTCATTCAATCAGTTCTAACACAGCTCCTATTAACTACTATCAATTCGACCTTCACCTCAGGGGCTGACACTATCTGGGTGCGAGCAGGAGAGCAGTAATACAGAGCTGGCTGCCCGTGTGAAAGAAAGGGATGGAGATGCTGCAAAGGCAATCTACGTGGGTTCCGATACTGCTGGCTCCTTGTTTACTGGAGCTCCTAATGGAGGGATGGTGCTGATTGCGGGTGAGTTTTTGAAAGACTTAACTTAATAAACTTCGAAAGATAAGAAAAATGAGGTAGACCCTACAGAATTTGACTCGGAGATCGGACTGGCCTCGGCGACCTCCTGAGATTTTGAAATACTAACACCTGCACTATAAAAGACCTTTGCGAGGTTACTAATGCTAACGCTGCCGATGTAGCTGCATTCTGGTCAAAACTCATATAATTTGGAATCATCGATACGACGAAGAAGAAGCACTATCTACATTTTATCAGATGGGGTATCAGATGCCGTAGCACCATATAACCAGCAATCAAGTCGGTTTTCCGTCGAATATTAGTTAGGAGTGGGTAGTTCCAAGTCTTATTTTCATACTACATCTAAATAACCATTAAGTACCTAGTCTCTAAACGAAAAGTAACAGTTAATTTAACGGTTAATACCTTTCTTTTTTTGAACGAGAGGCTCTATTGAACCCGCGAACGACGGACAAAACAGTCACGAAATCTAATGCTGAGGCTAACTATGTGAACTAAAAGTACAGCTAGATGAATCAATTAGAAAGAACTTGGAACTCTGTGGCAATGTAGGTGTACTGGTGTACTCAGCCTGTTTTTTTGAAGTGAAAACTTCTTTAGGTGCGTTGGGAATTTTTTGAGATGGGAAACAACCATTGTATTTGCGCCACTGTTACCGTAACGACACCGCCAGTCGCGAATCATATTTTGTTCAACGTACAGCCTGAAAATAACCAGCAACTTGCAAAAAATTTAAGAAAATGTATATACAATAATGAATGAATTAATGATATTTATATCTGTAAATTAGATAAAAAAAACACTTTTCCACATCTTGGACTAAAATAGGTATGTGTAATGTGTTAACTGTTAAATAACAAAAAATAGACGTTTATCGGACATTGACACATCAGTCGTCTGCATAAATAGTAATAAAATCATTGTTTATTGACAGCAGTAAAATAGCCTGATTCATCACTCGGATGTTTTTACGTGAACGTTGAGTGTGCGATTAGATTAGATTATCAAACAGCTGTTATAATATGTTTTTTTTTCTCAAGTACCTAAGTATTTGTGTTAGAACCTGTTATATTGTGTTTGTTGATAAACAAGATACGCGGCAACCGTTTTGATGAAAGAGTTGTCACTTTTTGTCAGTTTTAGGTTTCGTCCTAGTCCTAATCGTAAGCGTAACTAATATTATAAATGCGAAAGTGGATAGTTTGTTTCGCTTTCACATTAAAACGGTGGAACGGTTTTAGGGTGGACATATGGGTAGACCATGACCTGAGTTAGGAAATAGGATTTTGTCCCGAAATTCCCACAGGATCGGGACTTATGCGAAAGAAACCGCGGGGCCCAACTAGGTATCAATAATCCATACTTTAGTCAGTTATTTTTCCAAATTTCATCCATCATCCGTTCAGCCGTTTTAGCCTGAAAGCGTAACAAACAAACAAATTAGCATTGAATAATAAATATTTTTAATAATAAAAAATAAATATTTTTTTATTTAATAATATTAGCATTACGGCAAAACTACGAGAAATGCAATGAAAAGTAAACATCATCTTGTATACGATTATTTCCTTGCAAAGTAAATTGGTGACCGCTAAAGGATGAATGATGACATTAAACATAGATGTGCTTGCTAAGCGTACACTGACATTAATTCGTAAAAGGTTAAGGACCTTCTGCCGCCATTGCAAAACAGATGACTGTCACGAAGATGATACAAGTTATCATCATCGTTTTTTTTTTAATTTAGTTGATAATATTGATATTAAAACTTTCCCGTAGTTCGAGTCAATAATTTTAAGGACTTGTGATTCTTGTGAAGGTTTGTCTATTCATTTATGCTCGATTTCATATAAAAATCCTACCAAAACCATAAATGTGGAAAAAGTTACATTAAAAGTATAATTTGACACAAAGTTTCAACTTTTGACGTCAATTAGGTTTTTGTTTGGGGTATGAGTGATCGAAAGTAGCTCGAAATAGTTCGGGTAAGATACACACACGGGGGTGCATGATACGTTACCCTTTTTTACTCCGAACTTGGCTGGACACACTACCGAGTGCCCAGATTCTTAGCTAAAAGTGTGCCTTATTTGAAAAAACGCATTAAATATAAACAAATAATAGCGTTACCAACCATAGATACGCAATTTTTTTTGATCAAATAATTCTCTTTGCTATAGGTACAACTTACTGAATAAAAAAATGCCGTTACATGAGGAAGCTAGTTTAAAGACCATGACACAAATAAATTCAACCAGTCAAATGTCTTATTATTCTTGTAATAATATCAGAATCTAATGTCGTGTTCTTACAGATACGATTTTTTTCTTTCATAAAATATTTGTTTGTATAATAGATTAATGCACTCTAAATAATATTGTTTGGATGATGCAAGTTTTTATGTAAATGTTTTGAACGCAGCTATAATACGGCGGAGGTTTGCTTAAAATCAGCATAAAAATCGGCTCTTGTCGTGGAAGCAAGAGTTGGGAGAGAATTGATATATCTATACTAATATCATATCCGTCTGTGTGGTGCGAAAAAAAAAAATCAGCTGTTCCCTACATTTATGTTCGTATTCTCGTCACAATGTAGGGAACAGCTGATGTTTTTTTTGCGTTTTCAGGTTTGGACTTTGGTCCCATAGTAAAAGTTATTCATAATGATGAGTACAATGACCTCTTAAGAGGTTGTTGGTGTTTTTCCAATAACTCTGTATAGTTGTTTACCGATAAGTGTATCAAAATTATTTATCGGTGCAACGTCAAAATTAAAAAATATGAATCTTCGACCACAAGAAATCCCACACTAATTAATATTCATGAACCGAAAGGAATCATTTTCAACCATCATTAGTTACAATTTATGTGGAATTTTGATTGAAATCGCTGTTCCACTTTTTAGTATGAAGGCGCGAAAAGAAATCGTGTGATCATTTTGAGTGTTGAAAATGACATTCAATTGTTTTTAATGTCAAAATAATTGAATTCAATTGAACTTAAGGGGCCGGCGGAGGATGAATTCTCCATACAAACGTAGTTCTTAAATCATTTGCAACTCGAGCATATTTCCACCATATTATGCTGATATTCGGATTTATACAGTATTTATCTAGGTTCATGTCTATTTTTTTTTCCAAAATACTTGCCCAAAATGAAATTTAAACGAATTGCATTTCGCACATATTGACAGCGTAAATT
This sequence comes from Hydraecia micacea, assembly GCA_914767645.1. Classification (NCBI taxonomy): domain Eukaryota; kingdom Metazoa; phylum Arthropoda; class Insecta; order Lepidoptera; family Noctuidae; genus Hydraecia; species Hydraecia micacea. The sequence continues at coordinate 9,202,182 of OU611798.1, forward strand.
ACATGTTTTCATCATATTTTTGCTGTATTAAAAACAACAATATTTGAAATATTATTCGAGCGGAAACATAGCTAACATTGTCAAGTTCCAAATTGTAAAAAAAAAAATTGAAAAATATTAAGTTTTCATTCAACATTTTTAGGATTACGGATTGAGTGCTATCGCGTCAAGCAATTGTGAGTAGGCGGGGTGGCACTGCTCACTCACGATGCGCTAGTGTGTGTGCATATACACGACGACACGCGACACCCCGCGCGGGCGCGGGCGGTGGGGTTCGTTCGAATCGGGACTTTGTTGTCAGCAGCGTTAGACTATTACTTTACTTTATTTGTTTGCTAAATAATAATTGTATTGTAATATTTCTGACACTATTGACCTATGCTACGAACTTGGATCTAGATTTGCCTTGTGATTTGGTATCGAGTAACCTACATTCTTATTTATTATTTATATATTCTTGGGACACAGCTGCCTCCTCTCAGTGAGAGGGAGTGGGCCGTAATACACCACCCGGGCCCAGTGCGGGTTGGCAGATGTCGTCTTCGAATTTTTTGATGTGAAACATCTATAGCCGCACGTAAAACCGATTTCTGGCGTGGCGACGCATGCCGTGGCGACGCGTCGCCACGCTATATGATGGTATATATATACGGTCTATATGCAGTAGTGTGTATGGTGTGGCGACGCGTCGCCATGCGCAATCGACTGTGCGATTTTTTATCATTATGACATATGTAGTTCCTACCACAATCTGTTCTTTTCTGTATATTACTTTTACAAAATAATGTCGATGTTTCACATCTGCCAGGCGTCCCGTGACGGCTCACAATTTTTTATGATGTGAAACATTTATAGCCGCACGTAAAACCGATTTCTGGTGTGGCGACGCATGCCGTGGCGACGCGTCGCCACGCTATATGATGGTATATATATACGGTCTATATGCAGTAGTGTGTATGGTGTGGCGACGCGTCGCCATGCGCAATCGACTGTGCGATTTTTTATCATTATGACATATTTAGTTCCTACCACAATCTGTTCTTTTCTGCATATTACTTTTACAAAATAATGTCGATGTTTCACATCTGCCAGCCGTCCCGTGACGGCTCACAATTTTTGATGTGAAACATCTATAGCCGCATGTAAAACCGATTTCTGGCGTGGCGACGCATGCCGTGGCGACGCGTCGCCACGCTATATGATGGTATATATATACGGTCTATATGCAGTAGTGTGTATGGTATGTCGATGTTTCACATCTGCCAGGCGTCCCGTGACGGCTCACAATTTTTTTTTTAAAGTTGAGACCACAAAAAAATAAACCGGTTCTAAATAAATAAAGACAATAATAATAATAAATATATAATAAACAATAATACACAACACAACAATAAATAATAATAAATATGCCAATAATTTATGTTTACGCGACATGCGTGCAGCGTGTGACAACTCTAGGGGCCAGGCCACACGGTGCGGCACCGCACCGCATCGCATTACTCCGCACCGCACTGGCGGCCACACGAGCAGTGCGGCGTCGCAATGTTCTTACGGCGCCGCTGCGGCACCGCAACATGCTTGGCTTGGCTTGCCGAGTTGACGCCCTATGCCGTATAAACAACTGAGCGGCGCCGCTGCGGCACCACACTGCTTGCACCCCTCCCCGCCTCGTCTGCCTCGCGCCGTTGTCCGGTGCGCCTGCGGTGCGGCGCCGGAGCCGTGCCGGACGTACCGTATCGCATACCATACATTTTTATATGTAGGAAACCGTTGTGGCACCGCTCAGGCGCCGCGCCGGAGCCGCACCGCACCGTATGGCCTTCATCGCGCTCGCGTCGGTCGGTCGCGGTTTGCCTTTGAGACTACGCGCAATAACGATATATTGCCAATTGGACCATACATTCCTTATCAGTTACATGTAGGTACATTATTGATACCACTGAAGTAGTCAATGTGCTCTTAGTATAAAGATTATCACTACATAGTATAAAACAAAGTCGCTTCCCGCTGTCTGTCTGTCCCTATGTATGCTTAGATCTTTAAAACTACGCAACGGATTTTGATGCGGTTTTTTTATAATAGATAAAGTGATTCAAGAGAAAGGTTTATATTTATAATACATGCATAATATAGTAGAGAAACACTGATAATTTTAGAGGTTTTTAATGTGATGTCGTAAATAAACACATTTTTTTGCGCTTACATTGCAAACGCTGGCTGCCCTACGAGATAGATCAAAATAATGTACTACAGTATTGTACACCTTAAAAAGGTCTACAAAAAAGTTGCCGATGGTATATGTTTATCTCCTAAGGATAACCCACTGTAACCATTTTTATCTTTTACATATTACAGAAAAAATATAGGTTATTTACCAAGCTATTTTAAACAATACAGTATTATTCCTTATCCAATTAAATACATTAGATACGTTGTGCGTTTCGTGTAGATCAAAATTGCCCTTTACAGCATATCATTACAATGAATATCTTAGAAGATATCAGAGATTTAAAAAGCGGGGGCAGAGCGGCTGGCGCGGCGGGGCGGTACGAAGTTCGCCGGGTCAGCTAGTATATATATACTATATAGGATAATTGAAAAACCTGACAAATACCTTGTGTATGACGTATCTACTACATTTTCTCTACAAGCCCTAGATTTCGAGATAATTATTCCATTTATTCCAATATGTTGAGATATTGGCATTGTAAAGAAATTTCCAAAAAACGCATTACTAGTCTGTACATTCACTAACGATTCCCCAAATTAGGCAACAAAAATAAAGCAAACAATGAACATACCTAATTATAATTACCTACCTACTAATAAATAGAAATGCTTTGCAGTGCCTTCGGGTCGTTCTCGTTATGAATGAATACACACACACGGCTGCGCACCGTGTCCCTCACTCGCCTACTTTTGCGAAACAGAGATAGCAGTATTCCGGACGAATTTTGCCGTCGCTTCGAATTGCATTTGCGAGCGGCCTTCGCCGGCCCCTTAACCTTTTAAAAGGTATCAAAAATGTTTTAGTTGGTACCTACTTAGAAAGTCATGAATTAATTATTGACATAAGTGGGACATTTAATCCGTATAGTCTATGATTTAATCTAGCATGTCAGTGAGTAAAATTCGAAGCCTATGTCATTGTTACTACGAAATGTCAACGTCATGTGTGTTTGTCTGTAAGTATTTATTTTTAGTAAGTAAGTGTGCTGAAATAAATCAAAATTGAAATTGCATTTTATACTTATTTGGTAATAATAACATTTCTCAATGCCAAATCTGCTAACAATCGTTCCGTCTGAACTCGGCTGAACATTCAATTAGGTATTTATTCTCATTTAAATTAAAATAACCTTGTAATGACCGGTCAACATTCAAAGACATCTAACAAAAGGAAATTAAACAAATTCAAGGGCGGACATTACACCATCTTGAGCTTAGTAGTAATTATGATAATTTTAGTAGAAATATTACAGGTAGTTAGGTCGAGAGGATGCGATCCTTACATACATGCTGGGGAGTTTGTTCCGCCATTTCTTCTCCCCAGCGAAAGCACTAGGAAGTGGCGAAGGACGGGCGTTTTGGGGGACTCTCTTATTCTTATGTAGTTTTGACGTTCGAAAAGTGCTGATTCTCAGCCTAGTTTGAATAAATGACTTTTGATTTTGATTTTTATTTTACACCTGTCAGTGCGACCATAAGTAGCTAATAAAGATCAAATTCGCAAAACACGAATTCGTTTGTATGAAACTGACAGGTGCTCTAAACGCATTCTCTCGTCGGCCGCCCTGTAATTTAGATTATTCAAGATAATACTGGAATAGAGAAGGATTTAGTGTCAATCAAACACGGAGGTGGAAGTTACCTGTCAAAGTGGTTTGAAATATGACGATGATTGTTGAAGATGTCGGAAAAATCATGGCTACTAGGAGCTTTAAAAAAAAATCTGCTGTTGCTAAATTTGGACGAGTTATGCGAACATAAATGTAGGGAACAGCTGGTTTTTTTTTCGCGATTTCAGGTTTGGTCCCACGGTAAAAGTTGTTCATAATGATGAGTACAATAACCTCTTAAGGGCCTTACTCTCGTTTAGTACCGTAACACGGTCACTTTATGAAGCCTATTTCTCATTAACGTCTTGGTTAGAAGTTCTGAAAAAAATATATGTTTGCTATAGATTCATGTACAACATTTCTGAAACAGGATTTTTTCGTATGGCTAATACTTTTGCCTTAAAAAAATATTTACCAAACCGCTATTTTTGGCTAATATTCAATACTACTTCTAAACGGCTTTGATGTTTGGAAATCTTTTTACACTAAAAAAATTATGGTTAGAGGTACTACATTTATGAAACAGCTTTTGTAAATCAATCAACATTTTCAAAGAAAATGTCCAATTTTGAGATAGAGGTACAGACGTGCTCTGCGCAGGCGCGGGCGGCAGTCGTGCGTTAGCACTGAGACGGGATGGCTGTGTCGCTCGCTGCTCCGCCCCGGCTATCGAACGACTACGCGCGTTTGTTTGTGTTAGTGCAAATATTTACGAACGAATTGTATCAGTGTGCGTTTATAGACTAGCTCGCTGCGGAGGGCCCATTTCTATTGTGCGCGTGGACGCTTTACTTATTAGTGGTGCCATTTCTAAATACTGTTTTTGTTTATATTGTATATTGTGTAAATATATAATTTGTAAATAAGTAATTAAAAAAAAAAAAAAAAATAAGTAAAAATGCCAAGGCAAAGCAAGTCAAGAAAGACTTCTCACGTATGATTTTAACCAAAAACAAAATTTCCGCAGCAGCTATATTGGATTTACACTTTGATCCCACTATCGACTTTAGCACCATCGACAACTATGAAAACGACACCCATGAAGAAAAATTCTAATTTTCGCAGCCGCAATCTTGGATTTTCATTTTGACTACCTATTCTTAGGTAGATAGGTAAACAAAAACCAAAAAGTGCACCTTTTTCAAAATCATTGTTGGTTATAAAAATAAAAGTACTTATTATGTAGTTTTCGTTGGCATAAAGAAATAAAGCATATTTCGTTATATTTGCTGAAAGTAATCCTCCCTAGCCGCGCCACATACTTTAAAGATTAATTAATCAAAATGAATAGTTTCTTGAGAGAAAAAAGTATCAACGAAGAGTAGAGAAAAGGTACTATTATATAAATCGATTTATGGATAGTTAATATTAAATATTGCAAAATTGACTTGCTGCAGAGCATACCTTCCAGCCGGACCACACCCTACGACCAATAACTCCTTAACTAAAGGGGTTTATCTTCTATATATATAAAAGGAGAACTGACTGACTGACATATCAACGTACAGCCGAAACTACTGGGGCTAGGAATGTGAAATTTTGCACACGGCTTCCTATTATAATGTAGGGGAGCACTAAGAAGGGGTTTTTGGAAATTTAACCTTTAAGGGGGTGAAAAGGGGGAATTTTGTTTGTATGGAAAATAGTTAGTTAGGATAGGATTTCACGCGGATGAAGTCGCGGGGAAGCAGCTAGTTGGACCATATTTTTCGTATGCAAGGTACTATTTAGGTAGTTTTTTTCAAACTCAAACTCAAAGCATTTATTTCAATTAAACCATTACAGGCACTTTTGAATTGTCAAGAAGTCGGTCAGTCAAAAATAAAATGAAGCTAGTTGCCCATTCCAAAGCGTAGGTACCTATGGAGAAGAACGGGCAAGAAACTCCATGGACACTCTTTTAAATTATATTTTTACAAAAATATTAGTTACATCATTAATGTTGAATTTATAATAATATGTGAGAACGATGTAAAAAAAGACGTATGCGTTAAAAGCGTCCAGAGTACAGCAAATATTAAATAATAAAAAAAAACAACAATCCAAAAATAAAATAATTAAAAATAAAAATAAGCCGAGGCAGCCGAGTGATGACCAGCCCCAACTGACGGCGCCCGTTCACGAACATGACGCATAGATCAGCACCATTCAGCTCAACCATTTTGAAGGGAGCTAAATGATCCAACACACACGCCACCGTCAGCGAGACATTTGTGTGAGCATGACATACTATCAGCTGCCAGGGCACATTCAAGTCAATGAAAGACATATTACCCGGTAAATGGTAGCTCTACAGTACATAGAACTCACATCTGTGCTATGCAATTATACAATACAAAGGAAATTGAGTTTATACAATGCAAAGATAGTCTTACAATCTTCAGCAGCTCCAACAGTATTTTCAAGTGTTAATCGATTAGTTGTGGTTGTGGAGCAGGACCAGCAATGAGCCAGGCATTTTTATCAGCGATGTAATCCCCTAACTTATAATATGCCTGTCTGCATAGTGTGCGTTTTATACAAGACTTGAATTTTGTTTCATTCAGTTGAAGAATGTGGGGAGGTATCTTATTATTTCGTGATATTGATTTATTAATAGTTCATTATACTCTATTTAATTTGAGGTGGCGCGGCCAGAGAGCACTGCCTGGCGGCCGGACCACATAAATTGTTAAATAAAAAGATATCTCTTGAGGTACTAAAAATATATACACACATCAAAAGTGTCTAGGGATCAAGCATTTTTATGCGGATTTCTTGAGATTGAGATGTGGCTTTGTAATAAATTTATGATTTTATAAATTTATATGGATCCTTTTTGGTGCATTTCATAATTTGAATCAGGAACTGTGAATCAAATTCGAGTAAAAGATGAAAATCAGCTGTCAATATTTTCCCTATAAAAACATACAACGCATTGAAGACATTATTAGTGCTACTGTTTCCCTACTACTGATTAAAACCAACGTTATTATGGAGCGGCGACGTCATTTAAGCAGGGAAGAAATGCTCAGAGCCGTGGGAATGATAGAAGCTGGTTCCCGGCAACGTACTGTGGCTTTAGCTCTGAATACAAGTCAGAGTGTTATCAGTCGACTTTGGACACGTTACCGAAGCACTGGTACCGTGGCTGAGCGCCATGGAGGACGGTATCGCTGCACCACACGGAGACAAGACCGATACATTCAAATCTTAACTCGAAGAGCTCCAACAATAACCGCCATGATGTTAGCCGTGAGGCTTCATCACTCTTCAGGGAACTTAATTAGCGACCAAACAGTCAGAAACCGCTTGCATGAAGTGAACCTTCATTCCCGAAGACCGCTACGGGTACCACCTATAGCAATGCACAATCGTAGGATTCGATATCAATGGGCTCTTGAACACAGAAATTGGGCAGAAGAACAATGGCGTTTCGTGTGCTTTTCTGATGAGTCTCGTTTTGGTATGAGACCGGATACAAGACGTATACGACACTGGAGAACCCCTGGACGCCAACAGCGATTAAAATCCTGCCAGGAAGTCCATCCTTATAGTGGTGGAACCATCATGGTATGGGCGGGTATTTGGATCGGCGGAAGAACTGAGTTGATTTGGATCAGAGGCAACCTCAACGCTCAAATTTATGCTGAGACGATTGTATCAGACGTCATCGTTCCTCTACAAGTGCAAATCGGTCCCTTATTTCAGTTAATGCATGATAATGCACGACCGCACACCGCAAGAGTTGTAAGACAGACTCTCGCCGCAGCTAACATCAATGTCCTGCCCTGGCCTGCTCAGTCGCCAGACTTGAACCCGATTGAGCATGCATGGGATATGCTACAGAGAAGAGCTCTGCCGAATATGGAGGGTATCCAGTCGCAAGAAGACCTTTTTTTGTTGTTGCAACGAACATGGGCTGCCATTCCACAGCGTGATTTGGATGAACTCATTTTGAGTATGCCAAACCGATGTTCTTGTGTTGTTAGTGTTCGCGGTAGAAACACGGATTATTAATTGTTTAAGTTACCCAATAAAATTTTAAAGAAAACTGTTATTTCAGTCTTTTTTTCGAACTTTTGTGTTAGTGGTTCAAATGTCAAAAATCCCTTTATTAGGAAAATGGCAAATTTCTTTATTAATGCAAAGGTGACTTGGTTTATCGTTACTGTGACAAACGAAAACACTTTATTTGATGAATCCTTAAAGAAAATTTTAATTAATATCAATCAGGAGAAAAGTTATTGCAAAAATATATGTTGATCCCTAGACACTTTTGATGTGTGTATATACATTCCGATGAAAGTAGACTTTAGGTAGGTATTATTTCGAACTATAGCATCTGAGTACTAAACTGTGGTCCGGCCACAGAGGAACACACCAGCGCCAGCGGTGTGGTGTCGCGAACCGCAGAGTTCACACGTGCAAAAATAAAAACTTTGTTACAAAAAAAAACAACCGACTTAAAAAAAAAACTACAAAATGATAAATAACTTTAATTTCGGAAGTCGGTGTCGTTGGTTCCGCATTTTCGTTTTTTGACATCGACTTCCGAAATGAAAGTTATTTATCACTTTGTAGTTTTTTTTGAAGTCGGTTGTCTTTTTTTGTAATAAAAATTTTATTTTTTACTTTTTTAGTTGTACCTAAGTACTCCACACTAATTCAAATAACACTAGTGCATTGAAGAATTGAAGACACTGCCTAGAAGAATCATCAAAATTTGCATAGAAATGCCGGAGATGCAGTATATTTATGCATATAACATCGTACATAAGAATAAGTACATAATGTATTATATACTAAAACCTTCCTGAAAGTATGTAGATCACATTAGTGAAAGAATTATCAAAATTGGTTAATTAGTTTTTGAGATAATCGCGGACATAAAAACATATATACATACGGGTCGAATACAGAACCTCCTTTTTTGAAGTAGGTTAAAAATGTCGACTATCGATAGTGTTGTCCGACATTCTGTCTCACACGAAGGTATTGGTGTGACTGAGGCATGGTTCTATGCATTGTGCAGCCGCGGCATGCCACCGCGCTTGGAATAGAAGCAACCGCAGCCGCAGGCAGCCCTGCGGTCAACCGCAGCCGCTAGCCGCAGTGTCGCCTGCGGTTGCAGTCTGCAGCCCATCTCGAACTTGTACCTTGACGTGCTGTTTCCTATTATGCCGCATGCGATGGGAGCCCCACCTCACGCAGCGCTGCTCTAAGGATGATAATAGAAAACTGCACGCCACGCGGGCGCCCGCTCCGTGATCCCGCATGACGACATTTATAATTTATTATACTTGAATTTTTAATTATTATTGGTTTATTGACTTTTCGAAATGTATTTAATGAATTTTATTTTAATTGCAATTGTTATACGTTATTTTTTTTAATTTCAACACAATGTATCTATATTGTTATGAAATAAATTACTTATGACTTAAATAAATATATTTTCTTCCACATAAATGCTAAAAAATAATGTCCAGAAAAAACTTAAAATATACGTAACATATAAGTAATAATATAATAATAAAACGTAATAAGTATCTATCTATACAAAATATATCAGCCTTGCATCCGCTATTCCCTTCTGGAATCGTAGGCAAAAATAGCGACCTACGTGCGGCATGTCTGCGTCTCTGCATATTCTTTGATCTTAGTTTTAGTGTAGTGCGCCACCGCGCGCGTTTTACGTATTCGGGAGTAGGGCGTTTGGCTCCGCCCACATGCACAAGGTCAGTGGGCCATCTATACACCTTAAGAGGTTGTTGGTGTTTTTCCAATAACCCTGTATAAAAACATTCACGCGGGCGAAGCCGCGGGAAAAAGCTATTCGAATCATAAATATGCATTTATTCTAACGCCTACACCCCACCTACAGACAGTACATAACTACGCTACTAACATACCTATAAATTTATCTTCCTGCGTCCGTAATTTAGCAGCTGGCTTTGATTAACTCTCCCCCCGGCTCTATTCATGTTAATATTATGTTTACTTTACTTTACCTATATTAAAAAAGCAATTAGGTGGTTACTGGCAGCCCGGGTGGTAAATTGGTCCGGATATAGATAAGCTTGGCAATCTATCGTTATCACGCCGCTTCTGTCCTTTCATGATCACATTATGGCCGGTTGCAAACTCTAACCTTATAGCCTCCTAGCCTAAACCCCCTATAGCTTAGCCTTTTTTTTATATAATCTGGTTTTTATTTTTATTTATGATTGTGTTTGTGATCTTCCTGTACGAGTCACAATAAATACTTTTGCTTTCTTTCATTCTATAATGTTCCCGCTGCTGGGACACAGACCAGCAGGGTAATTGCGTAACACACTATCAGTAGCAATGGGTTTCATTTTGACAGTTCAATAACATTCATTGCGTTATTTACGTTGTTGAGGCAGACACATTTTCGAACTATGAAGCAATGGATTAGCAATATCCTTCAAAATGAATCAGATTGAGATTGATAGTATGTTACGCAATTAGGGTTCTGTTCTCTACGAGACGGAGTGGACTGTAATCTACCACGCGGGCCCAGTGCGGATTGGAAGATGTCACAAACATGTCTATGAATATTTGTTTCTAGGATATGTCTCTGTTGCCTCACGATGTTTTCCTTCACCGTTTCAACTCTATTGTATATTTATCATCAATTTTGACTTGAACGACGACGACTAAAAAATAAAGAAGTAATGGAAGAAAAATACTTCTTGCACCGTACCCAAATAAATTGGGATAAGAGGAAACCGGCATGTCCTAGGACCAAAAAAATGGAATTCATGTGACATCTACCAACTACACTGGGCCCGCGTGGTGAATTACGGCACTTTCCCTCTCACTAAGAGAAGCCCTGTGTCCCAGCAGGTAAGAAGAAAAAGATCAGTGAATCAGTCACTGGCCTATCAAGATAACAAGAGTGCAAGTCAATGTCTGCATCTGGCAGAAATGTTATCTTAATCAGAAGTAGGTCGCAATGAAATAGGACGCTCAACGAGGCTGGTAGATAACCCTATAACCTTCATGCTAGCGGCTACATGTCAACAATGCCGATTACGAGCAGCCACTAGGGAATTTCCTTCACAGTTTGTAGGTATCGAACCTAACGTGCAAACTTCCAGTGACCGTAGTATTGGTTTTCAGTGGCGAAGGGTGAATTTATGATAGAGGTAAGCCGGAGCAAAAAAAAATCCAAAAGAAAATTTCAATGACTATGGAGTGGTTATGTTCTGAACTGAACTTTCGAAGGGAAGCCGGTGGGAATCGAGTTGTATGGTACCTTCGCCACTGTTGGCTTTGTTAAGTTTTTTGTAAAAATTTTTAGGGAACAGTTGCTTATCTGTGGCGCTAGTGTTGCGCTGCAATATGCATCCTAACAATCCCAAATAATTGCAAATCTTCACTAGAACGCAAGTTGTCTGGGTTGGCATTGTAATATGTAGCGACATTGATTTTAAAACCCTGATTTAATCTATTATTAATCTGTCTATTCTGTGGGTTAGATAACTGGTTTATCATTTTATCAGACACGCCCACTTTATTGTGCCGACTGTGTTGTCAATACAAGGTTGGTTTGTACTCACAGCGAGCATTCGCTTCACGAAATTGTTTTGGAAACATTCTTTACATAAGCTTCTCGCGGTGAATACCTTACATTATGGAGTTTTCTCAGGAATATAGAATGTTGAGGAAAATCACAAAACGTTGAGGAAAATCACAAAACATAACACGACCACACTGATGATGCACGGGAACAATGCAAACTCAAAGCATTTATGTCAAATAAACCAATTACAATCAGTAATGAAGCTAGTTGCCCATTCCAAAGCGTAGTAGATCCTACCTATGGAGAAAAACGGGAAGTAACTCCATGGACACTCTTATAAATAAAAATATGGTTACAAAATATTGGTTATTGGTTCACGTTGAAATTATACATGTGAGAACGATGCAGAACGTTAAAAGCGTCCGTAAAAACAATTCAAATATTAAATTAAAATAAGCCATGGGAGCTAAGACATATTATATTCCCCAGACTGACGGCGCCCGTTTATGAACATGACGTATGGATAAATGGCAAACCTCCCTGATTCTCTAGTACTCTCATAGAATACTAAAATACCTTCTTGACGTAACCATCACTATTCGTCACTTCTGTAGTCCTTAGAGAGTTTGGTAACGACACACTGACACACGTACTATTTGAATATTGTCAGTTCTGTGGTCCCTGAAGAGTTTGGCAACTGCGAAGCTAGAACAGGTAGTATCATATAAAATGGTATTACATTTATACGCAGTTAGTCGATGACGAAGTCTAATAAGATTTGTGAGTTTGAGAGGCTATGGGTAACTTTAGCCTGCTACATTATAAAGGCCTCTCCTCATGACTTCCAACTTCTTCGATCCAGGGCTAAAGTAGACCACTGGTCGTTGGGTTTCTCTAGCTCGTCACGCCACGAGTATTTATCAAAATTAAATACAAATTCAACTGCCTAAGTATGACTATCGTAGATTTACCATCCATTATGCAGGATTTCTTTTTGCCTCAAATTTTATTAAACTAGAATTAAACAACTCAATTCATTCAAATCGCGAAGTGCTATCAGCTTATATACGAGCACAAATTGTAAAACTCGATGCCGATAACAGACAGATTAGCTGTGTTTATAATTAGAACAGCAATACAATGTGATGGCTCTTAGCTCGATTCATTTTTGAAGTGCTGTTGTTGCCCGTTGGTATCCTTAGCCTCTTCAACTCGGACGTTTGCGCAGGAAGTACATATCTACCTATAGGAAGATGACAGGATGGGTAGAGTTATTATTGAGTTTATTAAATCAAAAGGACCCTGACAGAATTGGCATAAAATAAGGCAGAGTGGCGTTAACATAATCCGCCTATAATGTTCCCACTTATGGGCAGACCAGACAGGTTTAAATGATTGTGATGTGATTTTATTTTAAAAGAGGAGTGGGCTAATAATATTATTTATTATTAGGTAAAGAGATCTAGTGGGAGTGGGATCATATTTCCGAAAATTACGAAATATTGATATTACGTCACTCGAGCTTAAAATAGTATTGCTCCCGAGGTGGACACTACTTTTAATCACTCTCTATGAAAAATAAGTAAGCGCAACTTATGAATAAGAATAGTACCTACGTTTATTTATTTACATACAATTTTGAGTAAACAATAATTACGAACGAAGGCAGAATGCTTTTCGCGCGTTTTGTTATTTTTTCACAAACTTTTTTCTTTTATTTGGCTCGCGCTCGTTTTATTTTATCATACAGCCTTTTACTTGTTCATACAATGTTCGTGTTTGATCTCTTTGGTGATTGGAACTTTTACTAACAATATCCACATTCCAAATGCAAATCACTTTTAGTCCCTAGGGATTAAAGAGCTATTTTAGTCCCTGTTTACGAAGAATACATACACTAGCTCTTTTTAAATAGATGTGATTTTTTTTTATTATTGTTTTCAGGTACTGGATCCAACGCTTTACTGAGGACAGCTGACGGTGAGCAGCATGGCTGCGGCGGATGGGGATACCTCCTTGGAGACGAAGGTGGTGGTATGTACAACCTTTTGCATCGTGTATTACATGTGTAAGGCCTCAAGAACAATAACGGTTCGAGCCGTATATTCAAATCAAAACTTACGCAACTAAGACGGAGAACCAAGTTTTGAAACGTTACAGTTTCAGAATTTCTAATAAGTGCTTAGGTATGCTAGAAAATAAGTGGAGCAAAAACGTACCCAGCAATCATCATCTGCCTAGCCTTTTCCCAACAATGTTGGGGTCGGCTTCCAGTCTAACCGGATGCAGCTGAATACCAGTATTTTACATGGAGCGACTGCCTATCTGACCTCCACAACCCAGTTACTGGGTAATACGATACCCCTTGGTAAGACTAGTTGTCAGACTTTCAATAACAACCAGTCAGTCCTTTCAACCCAGCAATAACTATTTCAATTTTTGTTGGGCCTGTAAGTCGTTGCTGAGGTAACAACAGCTTTGACCCAGTGTATCGACCAGTGGCCTTGCCCTAATTAAAAGCTAACCGTTGGGCCAGAGTAAATACAAGGGCTATCCCTTACTATTCGGTCATCGAGTTCAGAATATTTTCGTGAACAAGTAAAAGCTAATGTAAGACTTAGCACTTCTATTATCTGTGAATCAATTACTTACACCATACACCACATCGAAATATTACTATGTCAAAAGATTTGAAAATATCAACTAGATCGACACAATAAACATTGAAGAACTGGCAAAAAATAACCTTATCTCGTTCATACAAAGTCTAAAATGCTTTTAGCACTACGGTGTAGCAAGTTATTTAATATCTAAGTACATTGATGCTAGTCTTTTTTTACATACATATTTTACTGGTAATTATTGTCTGTATGTATCTTCACTGGACGTCATTTTGTATCCGTGGTAACTGCTTTAACTTTTAATACTTATTTTATAGTTATAAGTACAGGGTTATTGGTAAAACACCAACAACCTCTTAAGAGGTCACTGTACTCATCATTATGAACAACTTTTACTATGGGACCAAACCTGAAATCGTGAAAAAAATCAGCTGTTCCCTACATTTTTGACGAACGATACGAACATAATTGTAGGAAACAGCTGATTTTTTTTCGCGATTTCAGGTTTGCTCCCATAGTAAAAGTTGTTCATAATGATGAGTGCAATGACCTCTTAAGATGTTGTTCATGTTTTTCCAATAACCCTGTATACACTATAGAATTGTTTGTTTTCGCAAATACATAAAATAAAATCCTCTCAACTTCTTTCCTCAGCGTACTGGATAGCCCACAAGGCAGTGAAGACAGTCTTCGACGATGTGGACGGCTTGCAACCTTCCCCGCATCCAACTGACAGAGTGTGGGAAGTTATAAGAGAACACTTTGATGCTGATACTAGGGCTGATCTGCTGCCGCATGCTTATAAGCACTTCGATAAGTCTATGTTTGCTGGTAAGTTTATTTTTTTATTAGATGGGAAATCGCATAGACCACAGGGCTTGCATCAAAATAAAAACCGGACAAGTGCGAGTCGGACTCGAGCACGAAAGGTCGTCGTCCATTATTAATATCGAGAAAATAACGGCAAAAAAATCACGTTTGTTGTACGAGATATTTATTTTATTCTGTTTTTAGTATAATTTGTTGTTATAGCGGCAACAGAAATACATCATCTGTGAAAATTTCAACTGTCTAGTTGTCACGGTTTATGAGATACAGCCTGGTGGTAGACAGACGGACAGTGGAGTCTTAGTAATAGGGTCCCGATTTTACCCTTTGGGTACGGAACCCTAAAAAGGCTAACGTTGTCATAAATTGTAATTTTATAATCTACACTAGTTTCTGCCCGCGACTTCATCCGCATAAAATTTCTTGTTCCCCCGACCCATCCCGTCGCATCTCTTCAGCTTTATAATTAGACTAGCAGCGCCCCGCGGTTTCACCCGCATAAGTTTCGATCCCGTGGGAATATCAGGATAAAAATAGCCTAATGTTAATCCAGGGTGTCAGCTACCTCCATACAAAATTTTATCAAAATTGGTCCAGCCGTTTGAGCGTGAAGAAGTAAAAATTATATAAACACACACACACAAACTTTCGCCTTTATAATATTAGTAGGATTTATGGATAAAAGCTGAAGAGTTTGTTTGTAATTAATGTTGAAATGAGCCTTTTTTGGCGCAGCCGTGAGGCACACAGTATTGTTGTCTGAAACATTTTTTTTATTTTATTAATTTTGTGTTTCACGAACTGTGTCCAAATAAACTTTTTTCTTTCTTTGTTTGTTTAAACCGCTATTCTCTGGAACTACCGCTCGGATTTGAATAAATATTTTTGTATTTGGTTACGTCACGCTGGCCCTTAGAAGCTGAGCAAAAAGATAACAAGTCCGAAAGACCTCTAAGTGAAGTAATAGCGCGGGCAGGCGATGCGATGCGACGGGGTGGGTCGGAAGAACAACAAATTTCACGCGGACGAAGTCGCGGGCAGAAACTAGTACTTACTTACCATCAACGTCCTAAATTCAAAAAGGCATTTTCCACAGGAGTGACATCACAACTGTCATCTCTAGCCTACAAAGGAGACGAGCTCTCGCGCCACATATTCTCGTGCGCGGGCGCTGCACTAGCGTCGCACGTGGCTGCGCTCGCTGTGCGCTCTGACGCAACGCGCCTGCGCGTAGTGTGCGTCGGCTCTGTGTGGAAGAGCTGGGATATATTGAAACCTGGTGTGCTGAAACAGTTGAGGAATAGAAAGGTGCGTTTAATAAAACTATACATACGTGAATATGCCGTGGCCGTGGTGAAAAAAATTGCATTCTTCATCATTTTGGTACCTTAATTTCTACATTTACAGGTAAAAACGGAGCTCGAACTGGTAAGGCTCCGAGTTTCAAGTGCCATGGGGGCTGCTTGGCTTGCTGCAAAACACGTCAACTACGAGTTACCGCGAGACGACTCAGCCTTCTGCACAGTCTTCTACACTTACCATCCAGAAGGTCTGGTCAACGGTAACGGGGACGCGGTAAATGGTGAGGCGGTAAATAGTGACGCGGTAAATGGTAAGGCGGTAAACGGAAAACTAAATGGTAACGGTATAGCGAACGGTAATGGCAGCATTCACACCGAGGAGTGGAGCTAATGGTCATTTTGTTTATAAGTGTATGGCTTGGCAAATAAGTATAGAAATTTTGTTGGTAACACTTGACTGCCAAGAAAAAATATTGTTTTTATCTTTTTATTACGGACGCTTTTAACGTGCACGTCTTTCTGCATCGTTCTCGCATGTATAATTTAAATATGAATGATGTGCCCAATTGTTTTGTAACAATATTTTGATTTGAAAGAGTGTCTGTGGAGTTTCTTATCCGTTCTGCTTCATAGGAACCTACTACGCTTTGGAAAGAGCAACTAGCTTCATCTTTCTGACCGACCGACCCCTTGAAAATTCAAAAGTGCCTGTAATTGGTTGATTTGGAATAAATGCTTTGAGTTGAGTTGAAAACAAAAGTGTGTAATTCTCGCAAAATTTCTATATTTTTTATATAATTTATATGGTTTACATAATAAAGAGTATTCTGTTTTCCACAATCAGTGACAATGACGCTCTTAATTTCTTTTCTTTTTTGCCAAACTGTAATTTTAAAACCGCGTATTTTTCTCAAAAATGTTTCCAGTGCCAAAATTAGTTGCACATTTGTTTTTTTTTTTTTATTGCACAGAAATTATTGTTTATTTTTCTTTGGTCAACGAGGTTTCTAATTTTTGTGAAAATTACGTTTAAAACTAAGTTTGTGCTAAGTACCTATGAATTTTAATATACCAAATGGAATGTTGGCCAAGCGAATTGTGATGGTGAAAGAAATGAATAGTTAAGATGTTAAAGTGACAAGCTTTAAGATAAGTTACAGTACTCCAATGATCCTTTGGCGCCCGTATGATGTTGTCGAGGGAGGCGCTTTTGGTGAATATTTGTGAATTTGTTTTGTGAAATATACAGGGTGGCAATTTAGTCGCTTGCATCCGTCAAGGGGGTGATTCTACGCGTCATTCTAACCAACTTTCGCTACGAAATACATACCCGAATTGAGAAAAAAATATCATCGAAACTGTCTACTGTAAGTTGTATAGGAATTTGGTTTTTGTTTACGAATCGGGTAAGAGTTTCGTAGCGAAAGTTGTTTAAGATGACGGGTAGAACCATCCCCTTGACGGATGCAGTTGACTAATCGCCACTCTGTATAGAAAAACAAAATGGCAGCGTTAGTTCCGATTTTGACCACGCGTCAAAATATCCTTGTAGGGACAGCATATATCCATAATATATCCCTGTTAAAAAATGTAATATATTATCTAAAAATTAAAAATATTGTATCCATCTATGCCTTTGTAGTAATGAAAATTATGAGAATTATTTTAAAAAAAAGTGAGAATTTACTACGCATTATTCACAATGTAGGTATACTAACTAGTACTCTACCGCCTATCCAACTAATTTATTATTGGCCTCATGGGGCTAATGGCTTATGGCATAAATATGCCCATTATTTATGGCCCTATTCTGAACCAAGCAAGTACCACAGATTACCTACATTTTAAAAGCATTAAATAATGATAACATATTCAATAAATTTTCTTAACATATTTTATATAATTTAAAAGTTTATTGACATTAGACGAAAGATTATTATGAAATGAAGAATATTGTAATATAACCTAGAAAAACAGAGATTGCAGAACGATCTGACAGTTGCCACAACACATCGATCTGATTGACTTTTATAATGGCGGGAAATATTGTTTATGCTCTGGTCGCACTGAGGCGAATCCTGCGTTGAACATGAGACGTGACTCCCTGCGTGGGATTGTTTTAATTATTCAAGCGACTATTCGCGTTAGTTTGAACAAGTTAGTTAATACAATCGGCGCGGCGCAAGCGAATTTCGCGTCGTGAGGAAACCGGTATATTCTAGAACCTAACATTCGAAGACATCTATCAACCCGCACTGGGCCCGCGTTTTGGATTACGGCCCACTCCCTCTCACAGAGAGGGGGCCTCCTAGCATTGGCACAGAAAAACTAATAGTATGGCAGTGGGAACATTATAGGCTGATTATGCTATGAAACGAATGTCGCCCCGCAATCCGCGGGATTCGCTTGTTTGGCCAGAGCTTTATGACTCCTAAGCATAAGTATCTATGTCATAGACAAATAAACGATCTAAGTCATTAGATATTTTATGCTTATGGGACTAGTATTTTTTTTAGGATATAAAATCCATGTATATAGTCATAGTTCCTATTTTTACTTACGAATAAGTAAACTTGATTTGTTTATTATAGAACCTATTAGAAACAATAGATAAGTTACTGTAAAATATTATTATTTGTATTATTCATTGTAAATTATAAATACCTATAATAATTATATTGAACTTTTATCGATATTTTGATCTTTTTATTTACCTTTACCTTCCCTAAATTTTTTTCTGGCAAAAACTAGCCACAATGTTTGTACTTTTGTATCAATGGGCCTTGTACACACCCAGTAACTGGGTAGTGGACGTCAGATAGGCAGTCACTTCATGTAAAATACTAGTATCCAGCTCCATCCGGTTAGATTGAAAGCCGATATTTGGCAAAAGTGTAGGCAGATTGATTTGGCCATATACATGTACAGACGCCAGCACATCAACCTACTACAATCTGTCAGATTTCTGTAATAGATTTTCAACTTTATCGCTAAAGCATAAGGTTCAATTTTGATTGGGAAAATTTGACAGTTAGGTGTAGGTTGATGTGCTGGCGTCTGTACAAAGGCCGTGGCTAGGTTCTTTAACCTTTGTTGTAAACAATTAATTAGTAAGTTTAACGAGCAATTATTTATAAAATAGTTTTGAATACATTACACTCCTTTTTGGGCAGTACTCAAAATAGTAACATCTACTCGTTTAATATCACAAACATACAAAATGTTGTCAATGTAGGTATTGTTACATAAAGTGGGGGAATTTGCATCCAAACACGTTACTGTGTATTTTTGACGTGATAACGTCTTATAAATCGATGAACGCCGGCTGCACGCACGAAAAAGCATGACTCATTGTCACGTTCCGCCTGAGCCGAGTGTGCAAGCGAGAGCGCGGAACAAGCGATAGAGAGGCACGATCGGACGTTTTCTTATGAACGTTATCACGTAAAATTATCGTCCGTAAGCCGACTTTACAGACAACCAATTTTTTTTTGTAATTAAGTTATATATAACAACAATATAAATACAGGTTTCAAGTAACAACTAAATAAGTCGTCGCATCTTTAGTCAAATATTATTTTTTGCGACCTTGACTTATTTTTCTAAATCAACTGTAAGGTAAAGGCTTATTTTATAGGTTGAATAAGTTGTAATAGTACTTGTTCCCTTTTTTTTTGTTAGTAGGTACCCAATAAATTGGGCAAAGTCGATAAACCAGTTCAAATGTTGATATAGTTCCCGGCTTCGGTCAAGTTGCAAGCAAGGTCATTTATGTGGAAAAGTAAACAAACTTGTAGGTTTACTTTTTGCATACTCCCGGGTTTAGTCGTTACTATAACGTAATTTTAATAAAGTCCGACTGGCAGATTTGCCAAAGATGTAAACAACTGGCCGCTCGAAATTGAATAAAATCGATAAACAAGAGTATTTATTTTAAGTAATGTTAGTTTTCGTCTAAATCTCCGAGCTAACTAGACGAAAACAAGCATTACTTACCTACTTAAAATAAATACTCTTGTTTATCGATTTCATTCAATTTCGAGCGGCCATTGTTGTTTACATCTTTGGCAAATCTGCCGCGGTTGGACAGTAGGCTATCTATTGAACTTGACGTTATAAAATTATTTTTAAGTAATACTCCATTTTCTATTCAAGGTTGAAACTACCTATTTCAGATTCTTCAAAATTAAGAATCGTGAAGCAGCAAAATATCAGAAAAAGTTTTGAACATTCATATTCGATTGTCTATTTTCTTGATTGTTTATTTTCTTTTTCTTTTTTTTTTTTTTTTTGTTTGCCCCTTTGTAAACATGGCGTAAATATTGAACGAATGATATAACGTTCATAACATAATTGAATGATATATTTTATCTGTAAAAAATAAACGTTAATAATCAGTTATAAATAACACGTTTATTTCAGTGATTGAACATCACTATGTTGTCACTTTGACAGCATCTCATTATTGACATTTGACTTCATCTGCAATCACTGTCGTTCTGACAAATTTTAACTAACAACAATGAACATTTCGAGATTTTATCGTATATTTCACATAAAACCCGTTATAAATACAAACCTTAGATGTTCTAGCCGTGCACTACAAGCATTTAATAGCAAAAACAATAGAAATGATACTAAGAACTGTTACTATAGTGGAATTCTGGCGGTCGCGGCCGGGGTTATAGGTTATATTAGTTTAAAAGATAAATTATTAGCAGCGACAGTTATAACAAATAATTTAAAGGGTAGAAGAGAGAAGTTTAACTTTATAGCTGATGTGGTGGCTGTGTCGGCTCCGTCTGTGGTGTATATAGAGATAAAAGATGGTCGGCGACTAGACCTGTTTTCTGGTCAGCCTGTGACTCTGTCGAATGGGTCTGGGTTCATAGTGAAGGAAGACGGGCTCATACTGACGAACGCTCACGTTGTGGTGAACAAACCTAATGCTATAGTGAACGTGCGGCTATTTGTAAGTAATGTTTGCATTGATTCATTTATAGTAACAAGTATTCAGGCTTTAAGCAGATGTAACTTGTGCCTTGGTGAATAGATATACTTGTGTCAATATCTAGGACCTATTTAAAATTAAACTCGTTCATTATTCTGGTTTGTTATGTTGTTTTACTGTTTACTCCATCACAGTATTTTGTTGCATCAGCCTGTAAACAGTATTCTATTTCACAATACTTGTGCAATTTTTATGCATTATTTCGTAAATCAACTAAAAACCTAGTAACTTTTTTTTGCATACTCATTTGGCCATGTCCTCAACCAGGCTGGCCGGATGCATCCAATAAAAACTTGAATCACTTGTATAGAAATCCAGGTCTTGTGCCTATTGTGGCTAACTACTAGATTGCAGTTGAATATCCTGCATCCTACTTACAGTGCGGCCAACAAGAGAATGCGTTCTTGTCATCTGGTGGTTTCATACAAACAAATATTATGTGTTTTACGAATTTGATCTTTATTAGCTAAGTACTAGAATTGTCATAGTAACTGATGTCAGAAATGCATTCTCGTGATGGCCAGATTGTAAAATAAACTTTTTCATTAAAAATGGGTAGGTAGATATAGCATCTTCATCAAAATTTCAGCCGAAAGAGGTTCAATGCTGAACAAAGGCCAAAATGGGCACTATTTCGTATTCCATTCATAATTAGCTTTATTTAATTTAATTTTCAGGATGGCTCAATCCACGCTGGTTTTGTTGAAGACGTGGACCTTAAATCTGACTTAGCTACTCTTCGAATCCCTGTAAAAGGATTACCTGTTATGAAACTAGGCAGTTCATCAGATATTCAGCCCGGCGAGTGGGTTTGTAATCATTAATTAAAATTTTAATTTATGTTTAGCATTATGTATTCTCTTTTATACCTATATTTTTTTTATACATTTTAATATTTGTAGTATTTAAATAAATGGAAAAGTAACTCAGTCTGTCTGTTGCCTTTTCACACCTAAACTATTTTACAGGTCTGTTGCTTGGGACCTGGAAAATATAAATAAATACTAAAGTCACCGTCACAAGAAGCAATTTTTTGTAAACACACATTCAGGGGTTCACAACCTTTGGTTCAAATAAAAAAAACAGTTTTGTAATGATTCTTCTATACAGGGTTATTGGAAAAACACCAAAAACCTCTTAAGACGTCATTGTACTCATCATTATGAACAACTTTTACTATGGGACCAAACCTGAAATCGCAAAAATAAAATCAGCTGTTCCCTACATTTATGTTCGTATAATACGTCAAAATGTAGGGAAAAGCAGATTTTTTTTTCGCGATTTCAGGTTTGGTCCCATAGTAAAAGTTGTTCATAATGATGAGTACAATGACCTCTTAAGAGGTTTTTGGTGTTTTTCCAATAACCCTGTATATATAAAAGGAGAACTGACTGACTGACATATCAACGCACAGCCCAAACCGCTGGGTCTAGAGATTCCAAATTTGGCACGTACGCTCCTTATGAGGTCTAGGGGTGCACTAAGAAAGGATTTTTCAAAATTCATCCCCTAAGGGGGTGAATGGGGGGGGTGAAATTTCACGCGGACGAAGTCGCGGGAAGAAGCTAGTATTTTTATATAGGGACTAGCTTCTTCTCGCGACTTCGTCCGCGTGAAATTTCACCCCCCCCATTCACCCCCTTAGGGGATGAATTTTGAAAAATCCTTTCTTAGTGCACCCCTAGACCTCATAAGGAACGTACGTGCCAAATTTGGAATCTCTAGACCCAGCGGTTTGGGCTGTGCGTTGATATGTCAGTCAGTCAGTTCTCCTTTTATATATATAGATATAGTCATGTTAACACACACATCTGATTACTGTCGTCAGACGATTCCGATTATTCTGCATCTACATTCTGCAGCATTGATAGCGTCCGCGTGAACTTACTTCAAAATGGCGGCCCAAATGTTTGACACTTTGCCGAGTGCTCGTTCGAGCAACAGGCCGAGAGAGTCACTCGGACCCCATTCTACTTACTAGGCCGAGTAAAACGTATATTGTGTCTCGTTTAGTATCTCGAATTGTGTGAAAGTGTCAGATACATTGTGAGACTAAATTGAGTTGTATTAAAGAATTCAATGGTGAGATCTCAGACCAAATAAAAAAGTCAAGATATAGCACTGCGAACAATACAGTGAAGCATGCCAAAACTATGCCTCCGCTCTGTACATACACGCTCACACGCACACATTTACAATCAAACTACACCTCACTAAGTGCACACATATTTACGAAACCGGCCTCACATTACTGTTGAGTCTTCGTTTTTTATTTGGTCTAAGTGTGAGATTTGTACATTCAATTTCTTCAGTGCACAGCTGACAACAAAATGTGTTTTAATGGACGAGTTGGACAGTACAATTCAATTATCTAATAAGCATCGATGTTTATATATTTGCAGGTGGTGGCAATGGGCAGTCCTCTAGCTCTCAGTAACACTGTGACGGCTGGTGTAGTCAGTTCTACTCAAAGAGCTAGCGAGGAGCTTGGTTTAAAAGGTGGGTTCATTGATTTTTTTAGTATTGCAGCCTTGTTATAAAAAAAATAATGGATTCGCAATATCCTTCAAAATGATTCAGATTGTGATTGATAGTGTGTTACGCAATTAGGATGCAGCTCATGGTCAAAGTGTTACCATGGATGAGCAGTCAAATGTACTTAACAATTACAAAGTTGATTTTAATTGTCTGTTTGCAACTGAGCTGCTTCTTTACAAACCATAAAAGCTTTGTCTACCTTCAAAGTAAGAGTGAATAGGCAATTAAGCATCTCTTGGGCTTGCTCGTTCCATCATAGACCTCATCCATCGCATTCCACCAGGCGAGATAGAGTTTAAGATCTGGACCATTTATAAAAATAAAATGGAAGTTTTCACTGAATTTTATTGAAAAACAATAATATGAAGAAATTAAGCAGGAACCCTTAGCACGCAAGATCATCTCGCACTTGACCGGTTTTTAGAGAACTTTTCGCAAACTCAACTACTTTTCTTAATCTTATCTACCACTTTTCTCAAACTCATCTACCACTTTTTTCAAACTCATCTACCACTTTTCTCAAATTCCAGGCAAAGACATGGTGTACATACAAACAGACGCGCCAATCACGTTTGGCAACAGTGGTGGACCCCTAGTGAACTTAGACGGAGAAGCGATAGGCATAAACAGTATGAAAGTGACATCTGGTATCTCATTTGCTATACCCATCGATTATGTCAAGGAGTTTTTGGCAAAGAGTAAGTTTATAATGTTATTGTTTTAAATTATTGTGTTTTTTATATGTTGCATAATTTTGTATTATTAATTGTTTAATTTGTTGATTTGATTTTTGCATGTGATATTTGATTAATTTTTTATGTAATTGCTGTTGACTTAAAAAAACTTTGCTAAAATAGTTAAATCTTATAACTTAAAATTATTAAAATAGATATTTCTTTTGTATTTCTTTGATTTGACTTTTGTACAATTCGTTTTTTTTTTATAAAAATATGATATCCTATCTAAACTATTAAAGATTAATATCTATTTCAATAATAATTGTTTTGTTTTAAATATGGAACTTATTCACTAATATTTGGGTGGATTTCTTGTTTTATTTTGTAAAATGTGTTTGATTGATAATTTATTAAATAATTTCATGTAAAATTGGTTGGTGTATGTGCTATTGTTTGTATCAATGTGTTTTATTTAGAAATGTAAGATAATTAACAAAATATGTAGGGTTTCCGACGTTTTTTTTTTTTGGTAAAGAACACTTACTGTTGCAAATAACGCTTATCAAAATAAGTACCTGCATAACAAGCGTATCTTATTAAGCAGATTATTTTTTTTATCACGTTTGATAACAAACAACATTAAGTAGGTGTATCTAGTAATTCTGTGTGACTTTACACCTAATTTTGCATCTTTTTATGTTGCAATTTTTGTTTTGTTTCTGTTCAATTAATGTCTTAGAATTTGTATGTTTCTATTGTAAAGAAAATTCTTAAACAACACTCACTCGAATGTTGTCAAATTTATTTTCATGCTCTAAAATAAATACCCATACAGTACATTACGAGCCAACCAAGTGACCCATAAGCGTAGTAAGATAATAAAAAATAAACCTTAACGTGAAGACATATGATTGATTTTTGTTCACTATCAGTACCTAGCTCGTTGATTTTTTATGCTCTTATTTCATTCAGCAAAACTCACGCCTTTCTTGGCTCGTACTTTACTGTATACATGTTGATTTTTTACTCAATTTAAGAAAAAAGCTTAACTCTGTATTTTTTTAAATCCTTCTGTTTTTTTTACTGAATAATAATACAAATTGGTAATTTAGAACGCTCCTCAGGAACGACGAAGGCGCCGCAAGTGTCGCGGAGGTACCTCGGCATCACCATGCTGTCGCTAACGCCGAACATACTCATGGAACTACGCATGAGGAATCCTGAGGTAAGTGTCACTTGGTACCTTTTTACCTTCGATCAAGAATCATCATTCTCCTACCCTTTTTTTTTTTTTGGATGGGAAATCATCTAATGACTCCTCCCGCTCTGGGTGAAGCGGAAGGGAGTGTCAGACTCTTACTGACTAAAACCCACCCGTGTTCCTTCCTTAGCCCTTTATGTTCCGGGGCAGCGGTAACCCTTTCGGACGATCCCGCTACCCCGGCAGGATTCACCTACCCTTATCCCAATTTATTTGGGGTCGGCGCAGCATGTCTTCCATACTTCTCTATTAATCGTCATCTCGGTAGTCACCCCCTTTCTAACCATATCAGCACTCACACAGTCCATCCATCGTTTCTTTGGTCTTCACCTACTCTTGTAGCCATCGACATTCATACTCAAAAGAAAACTTTCCTCACGACATTTTCCTCATTCCTCCGTATCACATGCCCATATCATGATAACCGATTTCCACACAACTGTTCAGTTACCGGTGCCACTTTCAGACTTCCTCATTTCTCTTTCTATCCATTCGTGTAATACCACACATCCCTCTTAGCATTCTCATCTCAGCTGCATTCAGCACCTTCGATCAAGAATACTCTAGAATTCTAGATAAAGGATCACGAACAAAAACTCGTTGCTTAACTGGCCACTATTGGTAGTAGTAACTGTACATATACAGGGTGAATTTTTGAGACGGGGCTGTAGGCACCTTAAACGCTGTAGCTACAGGAAAACGGCATTAGAAGACTAACCTTAACTTTTTTTTAATTTTTTATCTGCATTATGCATCATTAGTGGGCAATTTGTCCAAAAAAATATGGTGGCGCTTGGTTCTTTTTCTATTTTCGACAGCACAACATAAAAGGCGTCGTTTTTAGGCACAACCAGCCTATAATGTTCCCATTGCTGGGACACAGGCCCCTTCTCTATGAGAGGAAGTGGGCTATAATCCACCGCGCGAGCCCAGAGGTTGGCGAATGTTTGTGAGGCGCTAATCCTGAATTTTGGTGTATTCTTAATCGAAACTTTTTCACAATGGCTGTAAGAGAAATAATGATTTGAATATTTTTCTTAGGGCTTCATAGATATGTATGAAAGATTATTGGGTAGATTTATGGTAATATAAGCAAAAATAAATCATAACATTTTGTTAAACTTTCAGATGCCGACTGATCTTGAACATGGAATTCTTGTTTGGAAAGTTATCATTGGATCACCAGCTTACAAGTGAGTTTTGTTAACTCCATTACTAGCCACTTACTGGCGTGGCGACCGGTATAAGGATAAAGCTGTGGCGAGATAGTGCTTCTCCACCCAATCCATTCGTTACATCTAATAATAACACCAGTCCATTATTGTCACTGCAGGACAAAGGCGTCTTGTCATACAGATAACAAACGAGCATTTACCACCACGCTTGCTCAAGGCGGGTTGGCGATATTGAAATTTAGTCAGAGTCCGCGCGGAACTAGTTGGCCGCAGAGGTGGGGACAGGGGTGAGGCGGCGGTTCGCAACGCACGTACTGAGTAATGCGCCCCCGCCCCTCCGTCCCACCGCTCACATACCTAAGGCGCGGCCAACTAGTGATGATGATGATGGGCTCCCTTTTCCGCACTTAGACTTCCATTTGGTCCGTTGTGCGTGGGGATTCTGGCTAACAGAGCCAGCCTAGCTCCGCCCAAAAGCACAGAAGCTTCTTGGGAGCTTGACAGGCTTCACGGAGCGACCTCACTGTTCCGAGGATTTCTTCACGTTGAGAAGCCACGGCCTCGCATTCCAGGATGATTTGGGCGGCTGATTCCTCGGCGTCAAGGCAGCCCCTGCAAAGGGGGCTGTCTGTGGCGCCTATGTTAAAAATAAGTTTGTTAAGGGGGTTATGGCCCGTAATTGTACCTATTATTATTATAAGATTATTTCTACTTAGGCTGAGAAGTTTTTTGGTTAATCGCGGGTGTACCATTGGTAAAGCCAATTTTGACTGTCTACAGTCTGTTACCCATGACCATCTGTTGTTATGGAGTTCGGTCGATCTTTGGCGAATCCACGCACGAAATTGTGAGAAAGGCGGAGGGAGAAGTGGGTACGGGTCTAGTACCTTCATATCAGAGCCTCTCTTCGCAAGTTCATCTGCATCATCATTGCCCAAGGATCCACTGTGCCTTTTGATCCACTGGAGGGTAATGCGATTGAACGTCGGTCAACTTTCCAGAGCTAGATGGCACTCAAAAATTAGCTTGTTGTTAGTTTGTTTGTTCTCTAGAGCTTTGAGTACAGATAGGCTGTCGGATAGGAATTTAAGGCCGTAGTTCCAGATGCCTAAGCGCTTTACTGCTATTGCGGCTTGTGTTAAGGCAAAACATTCACATTGAAAGATCGAACTGTGTGTGCCTAGTGGTATGTGAACGTTAATATTGAGGTCAAGGGAGTGCACGCCAGCACCTGAACCGTTTTGTGTTTTCGAGCGGCCAACCAGTTCCGCGCGGATTATAATAAGATTATGCCAAGCTCATCCATCGTACACTTATTATGCAAATAGAAATAATACGTCCTATTTAAATTGTCCACGAATCCATACATTTTATTAGTACCGTCGCAGTAAACTCAATTTTAAGAGCCCGTTCACACGTACCACAACTACACAACATCGCAGCTAAAAAATGTGGGCAAGCAGGAGTTACGTGTGAATTGTGTCGCTGCAACTTCTTGCAGTTGCGTTGTGGTTGCACTGTCGGTAGTAGTTGCGATGTAGTTATGTTGTGACTAGTGTTTGCAGACAGACAGATCGTTGTGGCTGCGACGTGGCGTTGATGTGGTCGGTATCGCCTACTGTTACTGTTAGCCTGCATCATCCCACTGCTGGGCAAAGGCTCTCCCCATGACTTCCAGTTCTTTCGATCCAG
Source organism: Hydraecia micacea (assembly GCA_914767645.1). Classification (NCBI taxonomy): domain Eukaryota; kingdom Metazoa; phylum Arthropoda; class Insecta; order Lepidoptera; family Noctuidae; genus Hydraecia; species Hydraecia micacea. Next base: position 9,230,656 of record OU611798.1, read on the forward strand.
GGCTAAAGTGGACCACTGGTTGTTTTTTTTGTCCAGCTCGTCCCGCCATCTTCTACGGTGTCTGCCGCGACGCCTTCTATCTGTGTCAGGGCTCCACGTGGTGGTTATTTTGACCCACAGCTTATTGGGCATACGGCAGACGTGGCCAGCCCAGTCCCACTTCAGCTTAGCGGCTTTTTGAGCAACGTCAGTAATCTGTGTTTTGGAACGCAGTGTGGTGTTGCGAATATGGTCTGTCAATTTGACGCCTAGAATACTGCGCTCCATTGTCGGTCCGGTATCGCCTACACGGTCGATTTTGTCAGTCAAATGTGGTCCGTATGAATAAACTATTCATTTTCATAGAAATTAGCGCCCGTCCACGTGTTGTCGTTGTGGTATGTGTGGATAATGTTTAATTCAATCCTTTTCAGTGGAGGCCTACAGCCCGGTGACATCGTAATACGTATAAACACGAAGCCAGTTCGGACTGCCAGCGACATCTACACGTTACTAGAGAACACTACCGGCGATTTGCTCGTCGAAATCGTCAGAGGGCACCAGCGGTTAACACTCACAATTACACCTGAAAATCACTGACGATTAAAACGTGTTGTAGTAGACAAGTAATTGTAAAAATTAATTTTGTAGGGGTGCTAATATCTGAGCATTGTCCTGACACAATTTTTTATAAAATAATCATAAACTTACAAAATAACAATCCTGTATTTCCTGATAAATCAAGTTTACATCTTTTTGCCAGTGTTTTGATCTAGTTTTCTTCTATGACATACATAAATAAACTCATGCCTTTTCCCATAATGGTAGCAGAAACTACAGAAAACCTCAAGTAGTATGTTAAAACTAATTAAATAAATAAAACACCTGTAACCTGCATTTCTACATAACTTATGTGGATAGTGTGATGTGGTCAACAGCTAAGTCGCTTAGCACGTCATTAATTTAAAACGAAAAATAAATTATAATGATGTAACCCAGCGTTTACAGCCTTATTTAAGTTGAGAACAGGTAGCGTACATGTCTTGACGTTGTTTCAGACCGGGAATGTTGCGGATGTAGGTTTTTATTACACATCCGCGGATGCGGATGCGAATCTTAAGACGTTTTTGATAACTTTTGTATACGATAAACGAAACTAGATGTCACGTGTTTAATACATACCTTGGTGTAAACGCGGGGTTATAGCGATTTCCTAGTCCTGCAAACAATTTTAGATCTTTTTTTACAACTGGCGTAACTATGTACTTAGAAAAAAAATCCTGCTTTAAATACTTTAATTAGAACTGAGATTATTTTAACAAAACAGCTGATGGCCGTTTTCACACTGCGACGATAACGACACCGAAACGTCTACATCGAATCGTTAGCTCGGACGACAACGATATCGTCCTACGATATCGGTACGTAACAAACAGTAATATTGTCATGCGGTATGCTGCAGCAGTCCCGGATAGTCGCGTTGCGCCAGCAAAAGCTTATATCGCCGCGCGATTCCAAAAGTGGGCAAGTGGCATCCACATAATATCCTGCCCTTGCCAATCCCCCGTTAGTAGTAATTGTATGAAACCAACAGTCCGACGATATCGTGTCGTTATCGTTATCGTCCAATGTGAAAAATACCATTAAAATACCTCTTTACCTATGTTGACTATTTGTGTATTTTTAATGAAGTTCCTTCTTTATAATAACCTTACCGTTTACAGTTATCCGACCGTGGGTAAATATTTATTTAAACAAATGAAGTCAATTTCTATTTTACTATAGAATTCGCAGTATATGTTTTTGTTTAGATTTATGTAATATTTTATATTTTATACATAGTTGTTGATAAGAAATGTTTGTATCATATAGACAATGATTAGACAATTATGTTGAAATTATTTAGTTTTATTTATGAACTGCACCATTAATTATTTGAGAATTCCTTTCTGACACCTGTCTGTTACATACCTAATTATAATTATATCCTTTTTTTACCTCTGATTTTGCATCATAAAGGCCAGCGCACATCGGCGGAAGGCGGGGCAAGGTAGTTTAAATTTACCAACGTAAATTCGTACGTATCTAATGGTAACAAGGTACTTATAGGTTCTAAAGCTCAAGAGTCTGACTACAGAGACAGAGTATCTAAGGCAGGGATGCACAGAATTATTGAGACCATGGGCCACTTGGGCAAATGATGAACTAATGGCGGGCCACCAGCACAAAATTAAAAACATAAAAATAGTCAAATATTTAATAAAAAAAATAATATAAGTACGTACTAGTTTGAAGCGTGGCACTGCATATTGCTTACAATCTTTTAACATTTGGCTTAAATTTACGTAAAATTGCTACCAAACATTCATTTGCAAGGCGGTTTCGCTTTTTTGTTTCATTTTAGTTTTTTCTTCAAATGTACGAGGGAATATTTTTGCTGGCGGGCCACTGGCATATTGCCGGGGGGCCGCATGCGGCCCGCGGGCTGTGGTATGTGCATCCTTGATCTAAGGGGATTTCTCTCTGCGGTATTGATTAGCACGCTGGAGGATACCATGGCGGAATGCGAAGGCATACGACGATATGCGCCATAGTCGGCTAGCAAACGATCCGGGGAAAAGGCAGTGCAAACGGGGGCGTACCCGCATTTTCCCCGTGACATGCCGCAGCATCCAGTAGTGCGCCGACGGCTGCTAGCGGCATCGCAAATCATGTGTGCGCTGACCGGCGGTAAATCCTCGAAGCCGTCCCCCGCCGTCCGCAGGTGTGCGGTGACCTTAACGATCACTGTCATGCAAAATCAGAGGTAAAATAACTGAGAAAGGACTATGACCGCTCAGTAGCTACAAAAGAATACGTGTTTTACGAATTTAAACTTTATTAGTTCCTGATTGTGTCTACCTGACAAGCGACAGGTGTCAGAAACTCATTCGGTGACCGGAAGAGCCGTAATTTTTCCTACGTTAGGTTAGTGTGCTTACACATGAACGGTACGCGTCAACGGCAAAAGCAACTGCAGCCGTCGACACGCGTCGACAACCGTCGTCGAAAACATCGTGTATTTGACGGTGCTCAATTACGCGAGCGGCACGTTGCCGACGGCAGTTGCCTCTGCCGTTGACGTGCGCCGCTTGTGTGTATGAACACTTAGATCAATTAAGTAAGTGTTTATGTGACCATCGACGACGTCATTAAAAAAATTACTAACTTTGAGTTGTTTTATCCCCATGGTGTTCTACTTTCTTGATCGAAGATGATTTAATCAATGCACTTTAGTATAAGGTCTATGCAAATTAATGTTGGCGATTGATGTTATTTCAAGTTAAACAAATGTCAACTTTATTTCAATGGTAATTAAGTTGATTTCAGAGTGACTAGCACTATTGAAGAAAACTTTAACAAAAAAAAACAACCGACTTCCAAAAAAAGAACACTACAAAGTGAAAAATAACTGTAATTTCGGAAGTCGGTGGCAAACAACTAAAATACAGATCCAAAGACACCGACTTCCGATTCGAAGATCCAACGATCCCATGAATGTCGATTTCCATGGGATTCACTCATCAGATTCGACTTGGTGACAATGGGACCACCTCGAGAGCATACCCTTTCAAACAAAAAAATAAATTTTAAAATAGGTCCACAATTAACGGATAAATCGGTGAACATACATAGGTAATGTCGAACATATAACCTCCTTTTTGGAAGTCGCTTAAAAAGTTATAAAAAGTTTGAAGTTGTAGCGTAAACTGAACGTTATTGTGTAGGAATTAAAGTTAATTTTCCATTAATTCATAATTTTAGACAATTAAATCGCGAACGCAGCTTAGGTTGAATGTTTTATGTCATGTTTGATTGAAAATAGCAATGTTACGAATGGTTGACTATTCGATTTTATTATAATTGAATTGCTTTCAATTTTCTATGAAAAATGATTCGATGAAGTCGCGTACTGAAACGCCAATATGGTTTCCTTTTATTTTTTAATTTTGGTAAGTATCTATTTTAATAAAAATATAATTGAAATTGTATAATAATTATAGCTAATCATGATAATTATGTTATTAAATCGGCACCTCCATACGAACATAATTAATAACATTTTATAATTATAAAACTAAAAATTTAAACAAAAAAAAATGCTTTAAAAAATATGCTATTTTTTTAATACTTACATTTTTCAGATACCACTCATAACAGCAAAAAGGCGACACGATGAACCTAGTTATCGCTCTAGTAAGTTTTCATAAGATACCAGAGATTCTTAATTTTATTAGTCTTTACCAATACCTAATCGATGAACCATTTATTAACGTCCACGTACAGTACGTTCATAGTTATTTTACTTCAGACAGCAGCAACCTAACAGCAACCTTATTGTAATGAGAATAAAGATCATAATGATTTTGACAGATCTGTCAGTGGCAGCAACCCAACTGCAACCTTATTACAATGATTATAAAGATCACAATGATTCTGACAGACTTATCAGTGGCAGCAACCCAACTGCAATCTTATTACAATGAGAATAAAGATCACAATGATTTTGACAGACTTGTCAGTGGCAGGAACCCAACTGCAATCAATGAGAATAAAGATCACAATGATTTTAACAGACTTGTCAGTGGCAGCAACCCAACTGCAACTTTATTACAATGAGAATAAAGATCACAATGATTTTGACAGATCTGTCAGTGGCAGCAACCCAACTGCAATCTTATTACAATGAGAATAAAGATCACAATGATTTTGACAGACTTGTCAGTGGCAGCAACCCAACTGCAATCTTATTACAATGACAATAAAGATCACAATGATTTTAACAGACTTGTCAGTGGCAGCAACCCAACTGCAACTTTATTACAATGAGAATAAAGATCACAATGATTTTGACAGATCTGTCAGTGGCAGCAACCCAACTGCAATCTTATTACAATGAGAATAAAGATCACAATGATTTTGACAGACTTGTCAGTGGCAGCAACCCAACTGCAATCTTATTACAATGAGAATAAATATCACAATGATTTTGACAGACTTGTCAGTGGCAGCAACCCAACTGCAATCTTATCACAATGAGAATAAAGATCACAATGATTTTGACAGACTTGTATTGAAAAATCTGTCTGCCACTGGGCAACAATCCAACAGCAACCTTATAGTAACGAGAATAAAGATGACAATGATTTTGACAGACCTGTCAGTGGTAGCAACCCAACAGCACCTTTTTTCCGTTTGGACAGTGATGCAAAATCAAAGGAAAAATAACTATGAACAGATTACCCGATACACCCTTGTCACACGATGTTACTCTTTGTTTACCAATTAACGTACTCGTATGACGTAATTTATTAATGGCTCCAAATGACTGCCGATGGTACTCGGCTTCGCTTCGAAACTAGACGGGATTATCCACTGCGACCCATGGCCACGGTACGCACGGATGCCTGGCTGGCAAACAGAGGAACTGCGCAGTCAACATGTGCAACCTCTCCTTGCATAGGTATAGCAGTGGAATCGAGCCTTTATAAAAATATTAGGCCTGTGCTACCTGTGTAAATAATATTATTTATATTTACTAATGCGTCGACACTAAATAGTTTCTTTTTTAATGACCTAGCTATCATGGAAGGTGACAAGCCAATACTTCGGATGTCTCCTTACGCGGATCGCGCAGAACCCGATTTAGGTTAGCATGAAGATTTGTGCTTTGCGACCACAGCCCGACTTAACCGGTCACCAATGACCATCCACCACCGGTGACCAGTTTGTACTGCAATGTGCGACTGCAATACGACCATTCTTACCACAGCGTACATTTTATTATAGGGTAGCGGTATCGTTTTACCCAGTAACAGAGCTGCGGAAGTCTTATGGGCAGTCGCTTCATGTAAATTGAGCTACATCCAGTCAGACTGGAAACCAGCTACAACATAGTTTTACCCCACAACCTATTTACTACACAGTAAGACTACTTTTCTGTGTAGGTATCAAAAATCAAGTGTCGTTTAGATATATCCCTGTTTCCGACTAGATGAAGACAGACAGGCAACTCCACCTCTTAAAACGGAAGTCCCTGGATTGGTGAGAGATCTGGGTATTCTCGTCCAATGGTTGGTGGAGCATTTTAGCTACGACGGCGGCACGATTCCACTGGGTCGTAAGAGTAATGATGGTACGTATGTCCAATGTTTATAAAGGTACAATTTTGAAGGCTGCCTCGCTGGTCACTATTACTGAGCCTTAGGTCTTGGGTTGATTGCGGGGTCGGGCGAAGTATTATTGGGGTTTTCCATCTGGGATTTCTCATTAGCAGCCCGGAGTCTGGATTTGTGGCCGGTTGATGGCAATAGGCTGCTCACCCCCTGTTACATGGGACTTAAACATAACTGGCGAAATGTGGGTGAACTTATAGGTAGGTACACGTCTGCCTAACTTCGGGGTCGTTCGCAGCGACACGACTGGTTTCTATGTGAATATGTCAACGCTTACGTGGATGGCGATATTGCCGCCTGTTGCCAATTCCAATGAGTTCTTTACGAGGAAGGAGGAAGCTCAAAGGGAAACATTTTGTTTAACAAAATTAGTTCCAGATTTTGTCTCTAAAAATTAAATCTCTCTCTCTCTCTCTTTAGAGAGTGGCAAAGAGTTCCCAGAAGCTTTGAATCCTCTTAAGGACGGGTGGCTAAAATGCAATAACTCTTTTGACCCTCTGTCACCGGGCCACCCTGGGTATTTTTTTGGCCAAAGGTAACCGACAATTAAAAAAAAACAAATTTTCTGCTTAATCAGCAACGCATCCCCTTGGATTATTCTGCAATTGCGTAAGTCAACGCTGCGTTACTACTGCTAACTCGGTTTTTTTTTTTCTATAGGTACCAGGAAAGGTGGCAAGCCCATACTTCGCATGCCCGCTAAAGACACTAGCGATTCCGATTCAGGTCTGTATTAGTATTGTATTGTTGCCTTTAATTTATAGTCTAGGCGACGTGTAAAGCCTGCCCACGCGAAAAAGTAAAAAGCTATAACATAATCCTTATACATATTGTAAAACAAAGTCGCCGAAATGTCTGTACGCGCATAACTTCCAAATGACTGCACCAAATTGGATGATTCTTTTTTTGTTGTGTTCGGTGTTGCCAGGACAAGGTTTGTATGAAAGAAAATTAGAAAAAAAAAAATTGCACCCGATCGAAGCTGGGGCAGACCGCAGTAATTATAAAACCGCTAGTAAATTATGGTTTGACTACGTCCAAAGTGTCCTACGTTGTACCTATGTACACTTGTACAGTCATGGAAATGTACAGACGCCAGCACATCAACCTACACCTAACTGTCAGATTTTCCCAATCAACATTGAACCTTATGCTTTAGCGATAAAGTTGAAAATCTATTACAGAAATCTGACAGATTGTAGTAGGTTGATGTGCTGGCGTCTGTACTTATTGTTAAGCTAATTGACACCCTATGTCAATTTGCCATGTTATAGCCATTTCATACGACTGTCAAAGAATGACGGTTGTGATTTGAATATACGGACAATTTAAGTTGGTAGCCAATTCGTCGACTTTACTTTCAGACGGAAGAACCAGGCGAATCAAATATGATGACAAATGTCATGGAGTTAGTGCGTCACAGAATTTTATTGTTTATGTTTTTTTATTTATCGGTTTATTGTAATTTCCTTAACGTTTTTTCTTTATTAGATGAAGATAGTGATGAAGTGGTCAAAGATCCACAACCACTCGCAGAGAATTCAGTGGCATCTCCAGTAGAAATTCCAGAGGAACCTCCAGTGGACCCAGCAGTGGAACCTCCAGTGGACCCACCAGTGGACCCTCCAGTGGACCCACCAGTGGACCCTCCAGTGGAACCTGCAGTAGAATCTTCAGTGGAAAGTGAAAGTACGTGAATAATACTCAAACTCTATAAAACTGTAGGTACGGCATGATTGCATCTGCAAATATTTTACAAGTACCTCGTAAATAGCTTTTTGTGAAGAAACTTCGTTGAAGTTCTCCACGAACCACCATACATATTTCTGCCGCCTAGCAGCGTTGAGAAAAGAAAATATTTTTATTTACGGTAAATCATGACGCAAAGAAAAAAGAAGTTGGTGGTAAATGCATCATATTCACGTAAAACAGCCATCGCTCATCATAATGCTTTGACCCTATGCGAGATTGAGCCACAGCAGCATCGCAGGTTTTCAGCGACAGCCGGTTTGAAGAGATTGGGTACCAGTGTAATTTGAGCGGTGAATGCTTATGCGAATCTCCATAGGTAGAGGTGGAACACCGCGGTGGTTTTAGCCGGTAAGAGTCCGGCACGCCCCTTTGTCTCCCCCACGATGGAGGAAGTCCATGAGGATTCTCACCGCGCACCGAAAAAAAACAGACTAATTCTGTAATTAGACTGAGAATACAGAATTAAAATATCTCATGTGCCTGTGCACATAACTTATTTAGCTTTTTTTTTGGGATGACAACTCATTTACAATGCTTTTGTTTTTACAGTCATTTTGTAGCAGTGGCCGCTTAACAGTAGATGTACTTGCTTACCTATGATAAATAAAACATGCTGATGTTGAAATCCTCAATCAATCAATCAACTCGACCTATCGCAGTCCACTGCTGGATATAGACCTCTCCCAGGCTCTACCACAACACACTGTCCTACACCTCCCGCATCCAGCTCGTCCCAGCCACCTTCTTAAGGTCGTCTGTCATCTAGCTGGGGGGCGTCTCACACTACTCTTGCCGATCCCCGGTCTCTACTCCAGGACTCGTCTGCTCCACCGGCCATCGGTCATTCGACAAACATAGCCAGCCCACTGCCACTTCAGTTTGCTTACTCTTCAAGCTATGTTGGTAACTCCGGTTGAAATCCTAATGATTAACAACTATTTATGTTTTCAAATTCAGACGGTGCCCTGAGGACGAAACACAAAACCAAAAAACATAAAGAAGAAGAACGTAGGTGTTTTGTTACCTTTAACAAATTTTCTTTGAAAAAAAAAAATCAGCTGTTCCCTACATTTATGTTCGTATAACTCGTCAAAATGTAGGGAACAGCTGTTTTTTTTTCGCGATTTCACGTTTGATCCCATATTGAAAGTTGTTTGTTATCATGAGTACAATCACGTGTTTAAGTATCGGTGACTAATTATCAGTCACCCTATATAATAAGGTATCAAATCTTGTGGCTTTCCGGACGCTGTGAAAGATGTCCATAGTACTTATATTTTTTTTTTTACATTTTGTAGCAAATCCCGAGTGGGTGAAAGATCTAAAGGAATACATCAAGGACCTGACAACACGTTATGGACAGCAAGAAGTACTTGACCGTGCAAAACCTATCATTGGTTGTAAGTCCCTTTTATAAAAATGAAAACATCACATCCCCCAAAGAGTAGTTCAGAGGTGTACCTACCTATAGTACTCCCACATTTCACCAGTTATGTTTAAGTCCCATGCAATAGGGGGCGAGCCTTTTGCCATCAACTGAGCACAAATCTAGACTCCGGAGCTGCTAAAGTGTAATTACAGATAGAAAAACCCAATAACACTTTAACCGTCCTGGGAATCGAACCCAGGACCTCAAGCTCAGAAGTAGCGCTTGCGACCACTAGACCAACGAGGCAGTCAGAATAAAATAAAAATTTAAAGCATAATCGCCCTATAATCTTCCCTCTGCTATAGGACCAAAGATATAAGATCAGGCCTGTTCTCTGTGGGAGGGAGTGCCGTCCACCACGCGGGCGCAGTTGGTGGATGTCACATCTTGTCTTTACGTTTTGGTTCTAGGACATCTCAGTGTCTTTACAATGTTTTCCTTCACCACTTTGAAAGGATAGGCACTAGCCATCTTCAATATACTCCGTTTTGAATAACTTTAGGACAAAGTAACATTATTTTTCATCAAACACTGATGAGTAAACATAGTTTCAAATATTTGTTTTTATTCATGTTGTTATTGTGTAATAATATTTGATGATTAATTTCAGCATTAGAGAAGAAACACAAAATGAAAATAAGAGATATTGACGGTAACGTGTTCACACTATTTCCTTTAACTTGCGACATGTCAAAGCATATGTTGCTTATTACTAAAGCTACGGTTTCTTCTATGTTATGGGTTTGGTTTCCGCACTTGGTCCTTCAAGTGGACCATTGTGCGTGGGCCATGGCGGCAGTCGGTGGTTATTCCAACCAGTCCACCTCCCTCTAGAAGATAATTAGGTCTCCTGGCCTGTTGAGAACATCTGTGCAAGATCTGGGTGTCCCGAAGGTTTCTGACCTGATCTGGGTGACGCCTGTGCACTCAAAGAGCACATGCGCAACGGTTTCATCAGCCTCCATGCAAGCCCTGCACAAGGGGCTGTCCGTTATGCCTTTGTGTGGAAGTTTTTGTTTAGCGAGCAGTTTCCCGTGATGGTCTCCGTCACCAGGCGCAGGCCTTTCTTGTCCTGGTTAGCTTGCCATCTAATGATGGCATAGCTTCCTTAAATTGCCTGCAGCCCGGTGACGAGGTCCACCAGCTCTGCTTGTGTGTGTGTGTGTGTTTCTGTAGTCACCTGCGTAGTTGGTGGAAAGGGATAGGCACGACAGGTTCCGGTCCACAGACTGACGTACTGGATGCCCTTCTGGCCAGCTCGTCAGCTGCGTCGTTTCATAGCGAACCACTGTGTCCTTTTATCCATTGTAGTGTCACTGTATGGCAGCGGGATTGTCCGAAAGGGTTACCGCTGCCCGGAACATAAAGGGCTAAGGAAGGAACACGGGTGGGTTTTGGTCAGTAAGAGTCTGACACTCCCTTCCGCTAAACCCAGAGCGGGAGGAGTCATTAGATGATTTCCCCTCCATAAAAAAAAAAGTGTCACTGTATTGCGGTTCGATACAGCACTGCGATTCTGTAACCATCTCGCCGTGAAAACTTAGGCGAAGTGAGCGTGGAGTGAGCTGTCAGTGTCATTCCACCTGATACTAGGGATTGACCAAGCAAACATTTATAATCATAATCGAGATTTTAATAATATTTTTTATGTTAATTCTATTGAAAATTTTATATAATTTCAAAGCTAGTATTTTAGTTGTCAAAACACTATTATTTCATGGGGGTTTTAAATAAAATAGCAGCACAGAAACTTAATGTTTTTTTTTTTAATTTTTTTCCTAGACTGACTAGTCAATATAGCCTGAGGCGTGAGCGCGTCACGCACTAACAGTAAATAAAATCTGTGGTGTCTGGGAGAAACCTGTTAAGTCCAAAAACGTATTTTTTCAGTATAAGACTTTTAAGGTTCAAGTTTCATTTATAAATCAGTTAGGTAAAGTAGAAAAAGCCAACCACCGCTACGATTCTCCCACTCCTATGATAGTTACACTTATCAGCAATACACCAAAATAAAATATGTTTTTTTTTTTAATAACAACATAGTACCAAACTAAAAAATTACGAAAATGGATTCACGTTTAAGACAGCTAGACTAATGAAAATACGCATCGACATTGTTTGTTAGTATGAGCGATTTTAGATCGAGTCTAGTAAAGACTAACAACGCTAATCTATTCAATTAGAAGAGATAGCCTAGTGTGTCAAGTCACCGAGTGCTAACGGTGTGCCTTGCTGATGCGTGACGGACCATGGTTAGACTTTAACCCCACTTTGTGTGGCGTGATCACTTCACTAGAACTAGTTACTAGTTAGATTGGAAGCCGACCCCAACATTGTTGGGACGCCTTACAAGTTAAATAAGTAAGAACAAATCTCCAATGTGATAATGACAGTGACTAACGCGCAAGCGCGGCGTGATCACTTCACGCGACCCATGACATTTAATGGCGTGAATCAGGTGAAGTGATCACTTCACGCGACCCATGACATTTAATGGCGTGAATCGGGGGTGAAGTGATAAGATCACGCTGCGCTTGCGCGTTAGTCACTGTCATTACCACATTGGAGATTTGTTCTTACTTATTTAACTTGTAAGGCGTCCCAACAATGTTGGGGTCGGCTTCCAGTCTAACCGGATGCAGCTGAATACCAGTATTTTACATGGAGCGACTGCCTATCTGACCTCCACAACCCAGTTACTGGGTAATACGATACCCCTTGGTAAGACTGGTTGTCAGACTTTCGGGCTTCTGACTACCCGTAACGACTGTCAAAGATCCATGAATGACAGCCGGGACCAACGGCTTAACGTGCTTTCCGAGGCACGGAGGGGTCTCAGTATGTAAAGATGGTCACCCATCCTCAGACCAACCGCGGCAAGCGTAGCTTAACCTGATTGTTCGATCTGTGCGGCTGTTATTATTTAGCCACAGACCCCTCTACGCGTGCAAATATATTATTGTAAATAGATACCTACTTAGGTAACTCGCCGATGCCACTATTAAAAGAACATTAATCAAATAATATTACAAAATTCAACGGTTCAATCGACACTCGCTCAGCTCGCAATCAGTGTCTCCCGTAAAAATAACTAAGACCCGTATTTTTTATGCTAGTAACTCTTAAATGAAGAAGTGGTTGGTGGCAACCCTACGCCGAAGTGATGTTGCTATGGGTTACGAGATTCTTGGAAGTGAACTCGTAATTCACTTCCAAGAATTACTACATTCCGAATTGCACTGTAATCGTTTACAGCTTGCTTACACTTTGACCTCAATTATTCTGTATGGTATAAATTACCTATTATTCCCCGCATAATCTTACCACGCCGTACGGTTGTCAAACGTGGTATTTTGACAGTTCAAACCGGTTTCGTTCATTAAATTGTGTCATAGAGAATACGTAAATAGCAGATATGTCGTGATTACATAGGTAAGGAATTGATGTGGTTTCGAAGTAAAGAATCATTAAGTGGGTCATATTGAATTAGGGCCCTTATTCCGAATGAGCGTGAGCGCGATAACGATGTCCCGTAAGTCGACATAGATGACGTCATGGCATGCGCCATCTTCCGATAACGGCGACCATGCCCTAAATTAATAATTATCACCGCGGGCGCTGTCACAAATGAATGACAGCCTGTTGTGCTGTTTTGTTTTGTGTCGCATCATAATATATTGCCTTTAAACTAACGTGGCATTTTTTAAATCGTGCTTCCGCCAGTACAGTCGCCACCTTAACAAAGATGAAGAAATTCGTGGTGCGTACACAAATAAATACTATAATCCAACCATCCAACCATTAGTACCTATTCAAGTGAATATAGTTTAGCTGCCATAATAGTGATTTATCTAAATCGGAACGCTAATTACTTATGTGAGCGCTGTGCCGAGCCATAACTCCCGCCGCGCATGCGCGTTAGGTATCAAACTAATTTTTTTTAATATCCAAGTGAGCGCTGTCGGTGATGATGGCTTAATTCGGAACGAGCCAGAATTCACGCGCATGCGCGGCGTGAGACTCACGCCGTGAGTCACGCCGCGCATGCGCGTTAGACGCAAATCATCTAACAGGTCGAGGCTAAAAAACATAAAATTTGGGGACTTCGAACATTCAAACTCCACCACATGGGGAGTGAATAATACATCATTTAATTTTATTTGACGAATTCATCCATTGTCCAAGTTAAATAAGTAGTGGTAATGAATTTTTTTGATATCTAATGTCGAAGTTTCGCGCCAATCGTGCGTGTTTACATTTTTACTTTTCACAAATTTCACACACACACATGTAGATAAGATTTAAAATGAGACAAATATTATTGAAAATATTATGAACGACACGAAAATGCCCAAATCTTAACGTAATATTAAAACACAGGTCCAATAACACTTATTATTCATTACCACTACCTACTCAATTTGTGTTCAAAATCGCCGTCCATTATTGTTTTTTTTTATCGTAATGATGTGCGAAAGCGATAATGCTAAACGATTTTTTTTTTATTTCGATTGACTCGGGTAATTAATATGTCGAATATCGGAAATCGATACTCGGAAATTGAAATAAAATTATTTTAAACATTAAAAACAATAAGCATTGTTAATAATAATGACTTATGCTTTTTAATGTAATTTTAATAGTTTTTTGGACATTATATTGAAACTGAGTCAATACCTGAGGAGGACCTTTGACCATAGTCATTTATTGAACTTCGCGCCGAATTGTTTCTATATTTGAATATTTATCTTCGGAATGCGCTCGCCGCTTAATTTTTTTTTATTTATTGTACAATTATTTATTTTTGATACTTTCTAATAGTTTGCTACAGAATGCCCAGTATACATTTTTTAAGGTAGGCTTAGCAAAAGATAGGGAATGATGATTATTAATTGTATAAATTGGGTATTCCGCAATCACTTTACATTTCAATATGTTTTGTTAGTTGTATGAGCTTGTTAGTTTTTGTTTCTATTAGTTTACTTGAGTAATAAATTGTTTTTTTTTGTGGTAGGTTACCAAAGAAATTTAAAAAACTGACCATGTTTATATCGGACCTCGCACAGTCGGCACATTGAAAGGTTCCGTAGTTGGGTTGAATATTTACGCATGCAAAATGCACATAATTAATTTGATCAACTGCAAATATGTTTGTATTTCATAAACTCATCATTCATAAGTTCATAACGTACCCATAAATTAAAGTGCCGACCAGAAAAGAAAAGTACTGTTTTCTTATGGGGAATAACATCTTGAGCATTTCTTACTATTACAGCGAAAGTCTGCAATTAACCCCTTGGCTGCTACTTGAGATTGAAAATGCCAAAAATCTTATTTTTATAACAACTGTTTTAAGCATAACTTTTAAAAAATACCAACTTTAAATTGAATACAACATCCCGAACATGTTTTGACTACCTATGACCAAATGTAAGTAGGTATGTACCTACGCAATATCAATATACTCGTACTGCGTAGGTACACACTTACATTTGGTCATAAAAAAGTTAAGCAAATCTCTCAATAGAGATTTGCTTAACTTTTTTTTGTTATTATAAAAATATATTTATGACCCTCACGACAAGCCTTTTCATTTGATATATCACACGATACCTACAGTAAGCAAAGCTTTTTTAAATTTTCTATGTGACCCCAAAAAGTAAACCCATAACCCGACATTTAATGTCGTGAATCGGGTAAAGTGATCGCGCCACTCAAACTATGTGGGATTAAATTCTATGGTCCGTCAGCCAGCCACGCCGTTAGCACTCGATAACTTAACAAAATTATCTCTTCTAATAGAATAGATTGGGTTACCAACGCTGAACATCGTCGCAGTCTTTTCTAGACTTGATCTACAATCGCTCATAATAACAAACAAATAATGTCGATGCGTATTTTCAGTAGTCTAGCTGTCTTAAACGTGAATGTTTTATTTTATTTACTGTTCGTGCGTGACGCGCTCGCGCCTCAGGCCATAATTATAAGGACTAGTCTAGGGAAAAAAATATATAAAAAAACAACATTGAGTTTCTGACTAAGATTCTGTTTTGCTATTTAATTTTAAAACCCCACAAAATATTAATGTTTTGATCACTAAAATACTAGCTTTGAAATTATTTAAAATTTTCAATAGAATTAACATAAAAAATATGATTAAAATCTCGATTATGATTATAAATGTTTGCTTGGTCAATCCCTAGCATCAGTGGGATGACACTGACAGCTCACTCCACGCAAGTTTTCACGGTGAGATTTTTACAGAATCGACATGCAGTTACCCGTTTCTTATAAGAGCGGTGGCCGCGACATAACGGCCGCAGTGACGACTGTCATGAAAATGATGGCAGTGCAGTTTGACGTTACGTTGTTATAAACGCTCTGTAGGAAAACACACCAACTAACTTTCATAAATACGTGCAAAGTCAGTTCATTCAGCGGTAAATTACGGACGCTATGTGGCGGCCTTAAGGCTGCGTTTCCTCCAGAGATGAGCGAGGATGCGTAGCGAGGAATGTGTGTAAAACTAACCAATAATAACGATAACTTAGTTCAAGCTATGAAAATGAAGCGATGTTATTGGTTTGTTTCACACACATCCCTCGCTACGCATCCTCGCACATTTCTAGTGGAAACGCAGCCGAAGATTGTTACCTATGTTGCTTCTGCAAATTCCACCGGTGAAATTACTCGAAAAAACATTTATACAAATATCACGCTTGTTGTTTTCGTAGATTTTCGAAATGATTCGATTAGATATATTGTAGACAAAATTGAGAAACATCACCTAAGCTTTGAACCAAATTTTAATAATTCAATTCCTGTGTATCTTTTCAGTGGACGAATACGGTAAGATATTTTTTCTTATATATTTTGGAATTTTTTTTTGTATTTTACTAACAATTTTTTTTTACAGGTGAAATTCATATCAGTTATGTTGAAAAAGGAAAAGGTAAGAAAACGGCTCGAAAGCGGAAAAAGTCAGACGACACATGAACTTTTAAGTGCTTAAAAAATGTAAATAAAAGGTATTTAAAAAAAATCAAAGGCATTTTGTTGATTTATCTAATTTATATAGGTAATTTTATCTCGTTATTCAACCCTTGATAGGTTACTAAGGGCAAATTTTTCAATCGACAGATAATTTTTAGTCGTGGAATAAAATTGACGTCTAACAGTTTTTGTATGGAACAACTGTCAAAAATTCAAAATTATTCCTGCGATAAAATTATCCGGCTTTGGAAAAATCAGCCCTAAGTAAAGTAAGAGTATTGTGAACTAAGTTTTCTACGAGGTGTGGGAAAAGAGTAAGTTTTAAAAATGTGTGTCTGTATGTACAGACGCCAGCACATCAACCTACCCGAAACTGTCAAATTTTCCCAATCAACTTTGAACCTTATGCTCTAGTGATAAGGTTGAAAATCTATTAAAGAAATTTGACAGATTGTAGTAGGTTGATGTGCTGGCGTCTGTATGTTCAGGATTGGCGCAAAAACGGCTGAACGGATTCGGATGAAATTTGGCAAACAGATAGTTTATAACCCGGATGGACATAGGGTACTTTTAATCCCAGTAGTACGTTCACGTGGGATATTTTCCACGCAGCCGCGAGCAAAAGCTAGTACTAACTATTTATTTACTAGTATTAAGGCACATCAACAACACAAACACAAACATTTACAAATAACAGAGAACAGAGACATGGACTAGTGTTTACGTCAATTACAGACGGGCACAGCATTCACAACAAAAGAGAAGAGAAAAACACAGCATTCACGTTACAAAAAATGAAAAGAATAATAAAAGAAAAACAAAAGAACAAAAACTCTAGATAAAATCTCGGTAGTAGAGAGAATACCCTCATCGACTCAAACATAGACTAATTATATTATATTTTTTTTGTTATCTGCAGGCTTCCCCTTGTTTATCATCTTAGATCTAAAAGGCGTGGGATGCTGGAGAACTACAAGTGCAGGTTTCTTCGCGATATATTCTTTCACCGCTGTTAGTAATATCGAACATAAACTAAATAAGTTAATGTATGGTCCATAATAATATATTATATTCTAATCACAATGGTCATTCTTTGACGATTATGGAAATTGCTATAACACGGCACATTGACGTATAATTTGCTTGAATTTTAAAATATTCAATCTGTCAAGCCTTTTCCTAACTATGTTGCTGAAGTCGGCTTCCAGTCTAACCGGATGCAGCTAAATTCCAGTATTTTACATGGAACGACTGCCTATCTGATCTCAAGAATCCAGTAATACGATAATCCTGTGGATAAAACGATATCCCTTGGCAAGACTGGTTGTCAGACTTTCGGGTTTCTGATGACCCGTAACGACTGACAAAGATCTATGAATGACAGCCGGAACCATGCTTTTCGGGGACGGAGGGGTCTCAACCTATAGGTAATGGATGGTCACACATCCACAAACTGACCGCGGCAAGCGTAGCTTAACCGAACAACCCGTGCGGCTGTTATTTGTGTTTAACCACGACCCCATAAAAAATATTTTACCGACCTGCGACGGGCTACCCTAAGACTACTATATTATTGCCTACGGCGTAGCCGGCGTAGCAATGAGCACAGCTACGCCGTAGCAGCAATTATAGTCGGAAATATTTTCTGCAATATTTGTATTATAATTTCCCAGTAAACTCAAACTCAAAGCATTTATTTCAATTAAACAATGTACAAGCACTTTTGAATTGTCAAAATTAAATAGTCGGTCAGTTAGTCAGAAAGTTGAAGCTAGTTGCCAATTCCAAAACGTAGATCTCTATGGAGAAGAACGGGCAAAAACTCCATGGACACTCTTTTAAATCAAGATATTATAAAATCCTGGGTACATTATTTTTGTTGCTTATATATGTGAGAACAATGTAAAAAAAAAAACACAATTGAAGAAACAATTCAAAATATAAGATTAAAAATAAGCCTTGGCAGTTAAGAGATGACCAGTCTCAACCGACGGCACCCGTTTACGAACATGACGTGTGGATCAGTGCCATCCAGCTCAACCATTTTGTAGGGAACCGAATGATCCAACACACGCGCCACCATCAGTGAGACATTTAAGTGAGCATGACACATTCTCAACTGCCATGCTCTTTCAAGTCAACATAAAAAAATCATAATAAACGGATCCATGGTAATTAATTTAATTATGTTTACATATGTGTTGCACAATGTTATTAAGAATACCTTATTTAAGCCAGGCAGTAAACATTGTCTGGCCTTTAAAAGCCTACAATATATAATTCTCCATTCTAAGTATAATTTCCAAAAACTCAATACACCGAAATGTTACAGTAATTTTCCTTATCTCAGTATCATAATCCGGAAAATCATCTCCTTTTTCAAAAGTCCCCTTAAATCTGACAACACGGTTTAATCAAAACCCTACGGAGCTGTAAAAGCAATTTTCTACGTCGTTCTAGAAGCATGTACAATTTCATTTTGTGTGTTTGCACTGGCAATACTGACTGGGTAGCCGTTCATCGAATTAAGCAAACAAAGAAAGTAGGGCGGCGAGTGGTGTAATCGATTTTTTTTCCGATTCGAATAGTGATTTAACCGAATGTACGGAATAGCTCGTTAGTTTTTATTAATTACGTTGTACGGATTAAAACATTAATTTAATTCTTTGAGATATAATTAGCCTGCATTTTACCAAGAGAAGCATGAGGATTTGAATTAGATTCCCGGTTCCGGCAAAGTGTTATTGGGGTTTTCCATCTGGAATTTTTCAGTAGCAGCCGGGAGTCTGGATTTATGCCCGGTTGATGGCAATAGGGTCACCCTTATTACATGGGACTTAAATGTAACTGGCGAAATGCGGGTTACCGAAGTAAGGCCGTTTAAGGAGGAATAGCTTGAGAGGCAGCATGGCGCCCTCAGTTTCCGGAGGACGCCGGTTCTTACGGGACACGGATGTTTCGGGAAGTGCCTACGTCGCATGGGTCGGGAGCGGACGCCCGCTTGTCATCACTCTGTGGACTGCCCCGAAGACACGGCGCAACATACGCTGGAAGAGTGCTCAGCTTGGGCCGGCCACGAAATTTGGTACGGGCGGTCTCTCGCTTTCGGCCGTGGTTCAGTCCATGGTCGGAAGCGAAAACGTGAGGGATGCTGTCGCCTCTTTTTGCAAGGAGGAAATGCATGCAAAGGAGACAGCAGAGAGGCAGAGAGCATACCCCTCAATTCACCCGCACCAGAAGAGCAGCTGCTGGGCGTCGCAGGGCGCTTAATGATCTTCGACCACCACAAGAAGAGGCCTATAGAAGCCTATAGAAGCCTGTAGGCGGTGAAACTGGGGCTGTACGTCGCTCGAACAACGAGCAGTCAGGCCAAAGGATGTGGCACGCAGTGTTCCATGCGCGCATTTATACAGAAGGACGTGGGTCGTGGGATTGGCCGCACTTGGTGACGGGACGCGCTAGGCATGGCGGGCTGATAACAGTCAAGGGTGCGGCGAAAGTACAGTCAACAAAAGACCACTGATGAGAGAGACCGATGGATGTTCTCGAATAAAATTTTAATTTATTAATAGAAAACAAACAGCTCATTTATCAAATTAAATTTCAGTCGACAACATCCAGCGGTTTCTTACTAAACTTCAACTATATCCGACGACCCTGCATATTTATCTCTTTTGTTGACTGTACATATATCTCCCGGGCTCCCGATTTATGGTCGTAGAAGGAGCACTGGAGCTTTGGTTGGTAGGAGTCCGGATACCGTTCTCCCCAGACGGAGGATTTCCCCACGGAAAATAAAAAAAACATTGTTAAAACATCTTAAATATAATTTTAAAGTCACTCGCTTTAAATATAAACATTTAATGAACTTTTCATACAAAGAAAACATAAGTAAACAAAAATGGCTTCACGAAAGAAAATCGCGACTTGAGAGTCGCGGAGGATCGCCACGCGTCCGTTCGCGATCGGGGTTCCCTCTCTCTGTCGCCCGCGCCGCTCCTGCCGCGCTAGCGGCAAGGTGCGCGGGCGGCGGAGGAGGGGGCGCACGCGGTATGGCACTGCGTAGCAACAACAATGTACCTACTACAGCCGTAGAAAACCCGCGCTATATAATTTTTTTATTAATTTTTTATTAAACTGATTTGCATACCAGGTTTCAACGTAGCAAAGTGCATGATTTAAAAAACGAAACAGAGGTACTCATCGATTTCCAATAGGTAGGTACTACAAAGATTGAATCAATCTCAAACCGATTCAAAAGACTAAAACCATGTATTGAATCCCGTTGTTCCAGAATCGAAACAGCCAACACTAGTCCCAGGAAAAAAGATTCTGTGGGTACCTTATATCTGCGGTGTAATTTGAGATATTTCTTTATTTACCATTTTATGTCGTCGCAAATCGACGAATGCATTTTCTTTAATGTTCAGAGAATCTTAACTGGACTGACCACGCAGTTTCAGTCTTCAGCATAAAATGATATCGGAAAGTACTTAAATATGGGGGTAATTTATGAGGATGCATTAAAATATCCTGCAAGAGAGAGACTACCCTAACCAGGCCTCCGTCACTCCATGTACTTGCGCGCTATAAGTGCCTACCGCCCAGCCGAGCGGTCTCGGTCCGCCGGCGGATCAAATTCAGTGCGGTTTTCGCAAGCGAAGCGCGCGCACGCCGTTCAATTTTAATAGTGCTGTTCGTTCGTACGCGTATTACGATGCCGTGTGGTGCCTTATGTGCTGTAGATGGGTGTAAATCAAGCAAAAGAAGGGATATTTTTAACTGCCACATAAAAGTTAGAACATATTCACAGTTCTCAGTAACATAGATAAAAAGTTATGTTAATTTAATTTTATCGAAGAGGCAGCCCTGCGATTACTGTGGAATCGCGCGGTGCGAAGCAATCACTGCTGTACGCTTGAGCATTTAGGCGCATTTTAGCATACAGTGGTTGTTGACGCGAGGGAGTAGGCAATTATAGTAATAGGTATTGGAAATTTTATACTGAGTGAAGTATCTGTTACGTAGTAACTATTCAGTAATCTGTGCCCTAACCTCAATTTAAAAAAAAGAATAATTACTTACATTTTACCCGTTATGAATAATAACTTACATTTAAGTACCCGTAATCAGACTTATAAGAAAATAACAGACTAGAAATAAAGTATGCAGAAGCACAATCAAAGGTTTTTTTTAACATAATTATGCAAATAGTACCTACAGACGCCAGCACATCAAGCTACTACAATATGTCAAATTTCTTTAAAAGATTTTTTCAACTTTATCACTAAAGCTTAAGGTTCAAAGTTGATTGGGAAAATTTTACAGTTTCGGGTAGCTTGATGTGCTGGCGTCTGTACCTAACAGTACAACTTTACTATTTTATAATAATTCTAGCATTCTTAATGTTTTTTTTTGTAATTGGACTTAGTACCTAATTACTCTTACATTTCATAATCACAGTTGCCATTAAAAACAGTCTTAATTTTTTTTTAAACCAATTCTGTCTTGATTTTTTTTCATCACTTGTCGGTATATTAGACATTTAAGCAGATTTGTAAAAAATATTTCACCGTTCCTTGGTGGTGTCCTATTTTTCGGCAATGTCCCAAGGGTCCACTTTCTAAGTCCGTCAACGAAGATACGAGGCCGTTCTAAAGTAGTTGATTCGCCAAAACAAGTGTCAAATTTAATTTTTCGGACATAGAATCACATCATTCGTTCTCGCACTAGCGCTTACAAAAACCCGCCAAAACTACAACGAAAATTAAGCCCTCCGTGGGTCATTTAAGAGTTTAATTTAGGAAATTGATGCACCGTACGTAGACGCATGCTTGACATCATTTGTGATCAAGAATTCCTTTAAGCAATTTTAGCATTTATAATGTTATTGAGCAGCGATGGCCCAGTGTTATCGGCCCCGACTTACGAGTTGTAGGTCGTGAGTTCGAATCCAGGCTTGCATTTTACTTTGCGTATTTAATTTCATGACCACTGCTCTCAAAACTGCGAAGGAAAACATCGTGAGGAAACCCATGCCGGTTTCCTAGCGATGTTTTCCTTCACAGTTTCTCTTATCTTCCTAGAACCAAAATTTTGAAGACATGGGACATCCACCGACCTGCACTGGGCACAGAGACGAGGCCTGTGTCCCAGCAGAGTGCAGTGCGAACATTAACGGCTATTATGCTTATATGACGTTATTGCACCCAGTGAGTGTTACCCATGAGCTCTGCAGGACGAATCTTTCAGCCGGTCCATACGGGGGCAGACTTCGTCGCAGGGCTGGACTTGGGCGGCGTCGGTGGCGGGCATCATGGTGAAACCGATGAGCAGCAGAACGAAGGTGGTCTTAAAAGCAGCCATTGTAGTGGTTATGTGGTAGTAGGTACAACGTTGAAGATATCAGGAGTTGTTCTGTGAAGCTGAAGACTTTTTGCTCCGTATTTATTGGAGCTGAAACTTGCACGTTTTTTAGAGATAGCAACAAACAGGTTTATAGTAGTTTTTTGTAAAATTCGTTCAAATTCAAAATGATATGATAAGTACCTAGAGCGCTATCATATTGTTTTGTCTGTGACGTGAAGAGACTATTAGATATTATAATTATGTTCACTAGATTTTGCCTGCGGCTTCTCCCGTGAGGATGTCGGAGTGTGTGCTTTTCAGAGATTTAAGGGTACTTATGGAAATATATAGTCATAGTCCGTGCCTTGAGGTAACATTAAGTATTTATTTGAATGTTATAACAATTTAAAGTAGTCCTAAAATAACTTGGCTAACACGTAGGTGGTAGCAAAGTTATGCGTTTGATGGAAACACTACCAGTATTGCCATCAAACGCATAGCTTTAGTTACTACCTACTTATTCCGGTGTTAAGAATTTGAAAACGGGATTTCGTTTTTTTTTTAACTAATAAACAAAATGCATAATGATCTGAACTAATTACAATAGATAAAAAATTAATTCAGGTGCTTTATATTCATTACAATGTGCTGCTAAATTGATTAAAATTCAATTAGATAGGTAAAATGCAACTTTATGCTATGTACCACATGTTGGTAGGGGAGGGGAAAGCAAAACGGACCACTTGAGCAAGAACTTACTACTCAATATAACAAAAAAAAAATTGTAATTTTATTCAAAATTTTCGAGAGTAAAACTAATTAATAACATTTATTCAAATCTACATACTAATTAGATATCAATTATACAGTGTGTTAACTAAAAGAGGGCGTTCCCGTTAACCTGCATCCATACATGCTAAAAAAAATATTACCATTCGAAAATGAAATGTTTTTATTTTTTTTTTATATTATATTATATAAATATTCTTTTTTTATATTATATAAATATTCACTAAAAATGTTAAATTGATACGTAAAAGATCGCCGCACATGCGGCCCGTCATTCATAAATAAATTGCGACGTTGCTGTCCTTCAAGTAGGTACGCGTCCTTCAAGTTCGGAATCTGAATCATTTTGAAGCAAATTGCTAATACATTGCTTCATAAGTTCGTAAAGTTTGTCTGGTCAACATGTAAATAACGCAATGAATGTTGTTGAACTGCCAAAATGAAACCGATTCCGATTGATAAATGTGTTACGCAATTGCCCCGCAGGACCACGCAAAGTGAAGGATTCCACAGTTGGGATAAATATTTATAATTTATTGTTGTTTTCATATTTTACCCATTCTACCTAATTCTATTATGTTTAAAAAAAAACAATTAACTTTAGGTTGCTTTCCCTCAAATGTTATCATCGTAAATAAACCTGATGGCCTTCACGCTGTCCGACTACCTATAATAATAAAGAAAAAACGGGTGCTACAAAAGTATATAAAGACTCGTACCGTTCAATTAACTCACAGAGTACTTACGACAGTACAAACAGTCCTTCTTGATATAACGATTCAGTAAAGTATCAAAATCAAAATGAAATTCAATCTAATAATCTTAATCGCTATCTTCGTTGTTGCGGCCTTAGAGTAATTAGACTTAGAGTGATAGTTTCATTCAAAATTCCGTTCAATATTGAAGCAACAACACAATGAATGTGTGCCTAAGCGGCACGTAATTACGTTCGAGGACACGCACACAAGCAAATAATAATGTTGCAAGTAAATTTCATTTTCCCCAGCATGTGGGGAAAATGTAAGTAATCCTACTGAATGACTATTTCATGAAATCTTGACATTTTAGGATTATACTAACTTAACAAGTTGTTTTAGTGATTCTAATGATTATAATTCTGTAAATACATATTTATTACGGTCGCGAATCATATTTTAATCAACGTACAACTTAATACTGTCCAGCAAATTGCAAAAAATCGTTAGAAAATTTGAATTTCGCTACCTTAGCGCGGCGAGTGGGAACCGTAATAATATTTGACAATAAAAATACCTACATAGATGTGGATTGGGATTATAGACACTACATAATTATAATAACAAAAAATGGGGTAAAATATTTTCCCAAGCCTAGCAACATTTTCATTGTAATGGCGGCTGTCAAATTTACGATTTATTATTTTGTTTTGATGAATGTTTTATACAAAAATATAAGATGCTAGGCTGTAATTACCCGTGAAATGGTATCTTTAAACGTTTTTCATGATTATGTGATGAGTTGTGACACCCTTTCACTGCACAGTACGTCATTTTTTTGCGAAAATGCGGGAGCTCTTTACAGTAGTACTTGGTCTTGAGTACTGACGCGCCGAAAGTCGTACGTAGCCTTAAAAGGCTAACTTGAAATGGCTTCACTTTGCGTGCGACTACTGCGGTTCTAAGCCTATTAATTCTATGGTTGCGGCTATCTATGTACCGGATCAAGTTGTTGCCGCCTGCATTAACAATGGCGACGGGTGTCAACCCGATGGCAGCCAAGGAAACTGCTGCTCCGGTTATTGTCACAAGGAACCTGGTTGGGCTGCTGGATACTGTAGATAAATTATCTATGGTGACAGTTCCGATATTTGTTTTCTGAGTAAACAAAATTGTATAATAAAATAATATATAAATATTATTATTTTTTATTTTGTATTTCTCCTCTCTGATTACAGTTACATTTGTCTGCCATATTATAATAATTGATTATTTGAAAATAACACAACGGATACATAACATAACTTATTTTGGACTATTATTTGCTATGACGTAGCAGAGCTGTTTGCTACGCCGGCTACGCCGTAGGCGATAGTGTGTTAGTCGTAGCCCTGCATCGCAGATCAGACAAATATTATTTTCATAAACTTCTAGTACAGTCCAGGACATTAATTGTTCAGCAAACTGACACCTTACGACAATTTGCCGTGTTATAGCCATTTCAAAGAATGACGTTGTGATTTGAATATACTTACGGACAATAATTAGTTTGTAGACAATTTGCTTAACAATTAATTTCCCAGACTACGTAGTAACCTATCCAGCGTTGAATAATGAGACACAATTTTGTATCTATCGTTGCGAAACTCCCGAGGGATCAATATACATAAATATCTGCCTACTCAGTTAACCTTTTAACCGCCCGACTTTATATGAGTTGTCGTGCCCCCAGCGCCCGAACAAAAAAAAAAAAAAAAAAACGAAAAATACACGCCGATGAAACGAGCTGTGATGATGTAATAATAATTCAGATTAAACGAGCTGTGTTATTTTGTCGTATATTATATACGACCCTGGCGGAATGGACACGAAAATATTTGTCGGATTAATCCGACATAAGCGGTTAAAAGGTTAAATTCAGAAGAATGTGATGCCTCCTTGTGATAAAAAACATCTGTCATTACTTCGGCAGCATAGAAACCTAGTGTTTAGAGTTTTCTGGCCAACCGTTCATATTGCAAAAATATGTGACATCCTACTGGAAGCATTAATATCTGACAGTAATGTTGAAATATAGTTGTCTAATAGCAGTCTCGTCAAATAGTTTTGGAGTTCCTTCGATGTCACATACTTGTGCTGCCACTTGATATGCCTTTCACAAATGATCACATATATTTGTCTTCATCACAGATATTAATGGATGATTTATGAAATCAGATATTATTGCTGAGCTGTCCATAGTAATAATATATATTTATGCTCGTGACTGCGACCTTCTACTAGATTTAGATATTATTGGACGTCTTATCATTCTACCAACTTGTTATTAATTTCTTGTTGTTTTCGTTTAGACGTCCCCGTTGGTCCAGTGGTTGCAAGCGTTACTGCTGAGTATTAGGTCCTGGGTTCGATTCCAGGTTCTTCACCTTTATGAGATACTTGTTTATAGAAAGGACATGGATTTTTGTCTCATACAACCTTGGCTCAGAAATGGACACAAATGAAACAAAATGTATTATGAAGCAATAATAGTGTTTCAATGCCCTGTATATATCTGTTCGTCGTAAAATTTTGTGAAGATCCGCCATACAAGGTGTTAATTATAGGTATTTTTGTTGTAGGCGAGGTAAACTGCAATGTGAAGATCCATAGTCCAAGAAAGGCGAAGTCATTTAGAAATGCAAAAAAAGATAGGTAACCAAAAACAGAAGAACAATATTTTACATATTATTATCTTCATAAAATTAAGTAACATTTTATTAGATGTCTATTTATGGTTTTTGGGCTGGGCAAATGGGCATGTCATCATGTGAATCCTGAAAACGTCAAAAACTTAGTTTAAAAAAAAAATACCGGGATTCACGAAAAATAAAAAAAATGCGCGTACGGCTCCATACAAATGATAGAAGCGAAACTTCTTAAAAAAAAATAAAGAGTAAGAGTGATTTAGTGTGAGAGATAGTGAGAGTTATATCTTTTTTCTCTATCATGTAACGAAATGTGCCTAAACGTGACGCATCTTTGAAATTTCACTTTCAATTCTCGTCCAATTTATCAAATGGCCGCCTAAGAAGTTTCTCTTCAAAATACGATGTAGGTACTGTAGATATTATAGTCTATTTGGTGCTTACACATAACCTCCGCTAGTCAGTTATAAGTAGATGGCACAAATATAAGACAAACATTTCGTCCGCCTCATAATAGTCATAATCAACGTTCTTGCACATAAATGTATGAGAATATGAATTATTTTAATTACTTACCTATTATTTTTTTCGTGAATTTTTCCCATGTTTAATAGTTATTCTGCTATTCGGGGCGAAGAAAAATTCAACAAATCAAAGATCATAGAAATCTGTTCAGCCGTTTTTGAGTTATAAATGGTGTAACTAATCCGACTTTGTTTTATTGATATAATTATATTATAGAGATAAAAGAAAACACAATAGGCGTCAGGCGGTTTGGCTGATAAGCCAAGAAATAAGAGAAAAATGTAAAACAATAATTACACCTAGAACGATTTCTAGGAGTAATTATTGAACTTATTCGACAAACTGTTGTTTAACTGAGTCCTCCCGGTACTGTGACCTTGTAAAGCTCTCACAGTACCGGGAACCGGTTTCTACCTAATTATTTTAGTTTTATAAAAACACGATGTCGTAGTTCTTAGCTAGGTACACCAAATAATTTCGACTATAAAGTACCTGATTAGATTTCTAGCTTATACATTATGCTCAATGCACTGAACTAATTAATAAGATAAACATTCAAGAATTTTAATTGAAGTTAAATAAAAAACTTGCACTATAAATTACAACTACTGCTAACCTGATTAAAATTCAATTAGGTACATACAATACAATAAATAACTAGGAAGGTATCTACTTAAAAAAAAAGACATGCTAAGTTTTTGTTTACACTCAACCTGAATAGGGGTCATTGTTCCCATAATTTTTAAAAACTTTTGCCATGGATCCAATCCTAAAATAACGAAAAAAATCTGCTGTTTCATACATTTGTGTTCTCATTTATTTGACAATGAACGTAATCGTCCTACGTATGAAATCTTTTTGAGAATTTCTAGTTTATTACACTTTAAAATTACGTAAACAAATTTAAAGAGTGGTATCACCATTTTATTCTTATTTGTCGGCGCTAAACTTGGATATCCTACAGCTAACCACGTCATCATCTGCCTAGCCTTTTCCCAACTATATTGGAGTCGGCTTCCAGTATAACTGCCTATCTTATCTCCACAACCCAGTTACTGGGTAATATGATACCCTTTGGTAAGACTCGTTGTCAGACTTTCGGGCTTCTGACGACCCGTAACGACTGCCAAAGATCCACGAATGATAGCCGCTAGCCGGGACCAACGGCTTAACGTGCTTTCCGAGGCACGGAGGGGTCTTGGTATGTAAAGATAGCCACCCATCCACGGACCAACCGCGGCAAGCGTAGCTTAACCTGATCGATCGACCCGTGCGGCTGTTATTACTTAGCCACAAGCCTCCCCTACAGCTAACCGAGTCATACGTAAAAAACCGAAAGCAATATGTGGAAATATCACAAACAGATACCTAAGCTAAATTGGAGAACATCATCATAACATCACGCCTGTATTCCCCAAAGGGTAAGGCAGAGGTGTACCTATAGAACATTTCAGACACTAATCTACATGGTCCTTACATAATCAGACCAAGATTGTCTGGACTTTAATAGAGACTTTGACTCCTGCGTTTGCTTCGCCATTTCTTTCAGATTGAAAATGTCGAATCCATTTAGCTTTTGTTTTCTATGACGTGTAGATCTGATTCCGATATCAAATTTATAGATTAAACAATTTCATTTCGTTTCATTACACCCTACATTATATTTCTCTAGTTATGTTCAAGTCCCATGTGCTAGGGGGTGAGCCTATTACCATCAACTGAGCACAAAAGAAGCCTCCTTGTGTAGCGCAGTTTGTTCCGCGAGTTACTCAACTGAACCGAGCGCTCGGTGCATCCTGGACAGTCACACCCAACACCTTATTTGACTGGCCAATTCTTCCCTTGCGGTGGTAGGGCCAACGCCCGCCTGGTTTGCGGACGCTCTCCCATCATAGTCCGTCGTCAAGCAGCCTGCTGTGTTTCGCCGATGCGTGGGAGTTCTAGTGCCTTAGGCATCTTCTGGGCACGCTCTTTCCATCATAGACCTCATCCATCGCTTTCCATCAGGCGCGATCGAGGTCAAGAGCGGACCCAACAGCAATAAAAAAAATATAAAAAATCCAGACTCCGGGCTACTACTATATCGAAAATCCAGATGGGAAAACCCAATAACACTTTGCCTGACCCAGGAATCGAACCCAGGACCTAATACTCAGCAGTAGCGCTTGCAACCACTGGACCAACCAGGCCGTCTAAACGAAAACAACAAGAAATTAATAACAAAATGGTAGAATGATAAGATGTCCAATAATATCTAAATCTAGTAAAAAGTCACAGTCACGAGCATAAATATATTACTATGGACAGCTCAGCAATAATATCTGATTTCATAAATCATCCATTAATATCTGTGATGACGGCAAATATATGTGATCATTTGTGGAAGGCATATCAAGTGGCAGCACAAGTATCTGACATCGAAGGAACACCAAAACTATTTGACGAGACTGCTATTAGACAACTATATTTCAACATTACTGTCAGATATTAATGCTTCCAGTAGGATGTCACATATTTTTGCAATATGAACGGTAGTGATTGCTATATAGCAGAAAACTCTAAACATTATACTATTAGGTTTCTATGCTGCCGAAGTAATGACAGATGTTTTTCATCACAAGGAGGCATCACATTCTTCTGAATTTAACTGAGTAGGCAGATATTTATGTATATTGATCCCTGGGGAGTTTCGCAACGATAGATACAAAGTTGTGTCTCATTATTCAATGCTGGATAGGTTACCTACTACGTATTCAGGGAAATTAATTGCTAAGCATATTGTCTACAAACTAATTATTGTCCGTATATTTAAATCACAACGTCATTCTTTGAAATGGCTATAACACGGCAAATTGTCGTAAGGTGTCAATTTGCTGAACAATTAATGTCCCGGACTGTACAGACGCCAGCACATCAACCTACACCTAACTGTCAGATTTTCCCAATCAACATGGAACCTTATGCTTTAGCGATAAAGTTGAAAATCTATTACAGAAATCTGACAGATTGTAGTAGGTTGATGTGCTGGCGTCTGTACATAAAGTTTATGAAAATAATATTTGACTGATCTGCGACTGACTACGACTAACACACTATCGGCTACGGCGTAGCCGACGTAGCAAACAGCTTAGCTACGCCGTAGCAAGTACGTACGCATCCAGACTGCACCACTCCACGAATGTTGAGGAGATCGTGGAGTACATGCGTGTGAAGACCGACTGGACTTTGAGGGTCGAGAAGTTGGAGTCGAGATAAATAGTCCAAAATAAGTTATGTTATGTATCCGTTGTGTTATTTCTCAGTAATTAATTACTAAGTCTGTTTTAACGGGTGTTGTAGAATGTCATTAAAAAGTCCTTATACGGTAACATTTTTGTGGCCTTTAAAATGCCTACGAGACCGTATTCGACAGTCAAAGTAGGTACAATTACAATAAAAAAAAACTATTTCTGTAATTAGAGGGGAGAAATACAAAATAAAAAATAATAATATTTATATATTATTTTATTATACAATTTGGTTTACTCAGAAAACAAAAATCGGAACTGTGACCATAGATAATTTATCTACAGTATCCAGCAGCCCAACCAGGTTCCTTGTGACAATAACCGGAGCAGCAGTTTCCTTGGCTGCCATCGGGTTGACACCCGTCGCCATTGTTAATGCAGGCGGCAACAACTTGATCCGGTATATAGATAGCCGCAACAACGAAGATAGCGATTAAGATTATTAGATTGAATTTCATTTTGATTTTGATACTTTACTGAATCGTTATATGAAGAAGGACTGTTTGTACTGTCGTAAGTACTCTGTGAGTAAATTGAACGGTACGAGTCTTTATATACTTTTGTAGCACCCGTTTTTTCTTTATTATTATTCCAAGGTAATCAGTTGTACCGCGCGAAGTCCATAAGGTTTATTTACGATGATAACATTTTGTTATTCGATGAGGAAAAGCAACCTAAAGTTAAATTGTTTTTTTTTAAACATAATAGAATTAGGTAGGATGGGTAAAATATGAAAACAACAATAAATTATATTTATGTACAAACTTTGCACGATTTTATGATTGGTTCCATAGAATTTTTTAAAAAAATAATTATGGGTAAAATGGGGGTCATTCCCGATTTAATAATAATATTGCCAGCCTTTTATTATCCAATGCAGGGCAAAGAAAAATGTAAAAAAAAATAGTTAAAACCAGCTCAAGTTAAAAAAAAAAGAAAATAAACATTTATTTTTTTATTAATGTTCAAATATAAGTTTACGCTGTCCTTTGCGGGGTAGGCAGAGAGAATTGAGCGTTTGACTTGGGGTATTTTTGTACCCATAATTAAGAAGACTATAATTTTTCTAAGTGACTGAATATATTTGCGGTTACAACCGCAGAAATAACTTAACGTGCAGAATGTGTTGAGGATCCTACACTAATGCCTCGTGTTCACGGGTCGACACAGCGACGGGCCTGGCTTTGTATTGAAATGTATGGAGCGCAGTTCGAGACTTCGAGCCATACCTCTGGTCGCAAAGGATTTAGACAGGTACCTACTTACGTAAAATACCTCTGTCAACTTTAATGTTTAACAGTGGACTATGAATGCGATTAAAATTCATAATTTTGTGAAGTGTTATAGGGGTAGGCATTTTGAAAGTGGTGTTTATAAATCCCATGACTCGGCCGTACGGAGCACTCGGCGCCCGCGTCGATGCGCGTGCGCGCGGTCACGGGGTGGCGCGACGTTGCTTTGCGTGTCAGTGACCTCACGTTTTGTACGGTTTCCATTGCGTGTTTACGAAATATGAAGTCTTCAAAATAACCAATTTAAAGCAAAAGGTTATTGGTATCCGTTTGCATTTAGGTTGTATATAATCTACGTTCTGGCTTCGAAAGCGTTCTCCTTACACCCTGTATAGATGTGCACATTGTGCTTGCACTGGCTGTGTCGAAAATGACGATGAGGCAGCGTTTCTATGTGGACAAAATTTTCGACTGCTTTTTTAATGCGAGAGCATTTTGCCCTCCTGTGGTTGTGCATCATATGGTTCATTTCGCCTCGCTTATGAAGGTAAAACGGACTAATATAAGCTTTTAGAAATCATTTAATTTGTTAATTATCTATGAATATATTTGATATCTAGTTAGTATAATAAGTAGATTTGAATAAATGTTGTTGATTAGTTTTACTCTTGAAAATTTTGAATAAAATTACTTTTTTTTTTTGTTATATTGAGTAGTAAGTTCTTGCTGAAGTGGACCGTTTTGCTTTCCCCTCCCCTACCAATATGTGGTACATAGCATAAAGTTGCATTTTACCTATCTAATTGAATGTTAATTAATTTAGAAGCACATTGTAATGAATATAAAACACCTGAATTTAATTTTTATCTATTGTAATTAGTTCAGGTCATTATGCATTTTGTCCTCGGAATCTAACTAAGTCCTGTTCTTTAAATTAATTTAGTGTAAAAACGATAAGATATATCATGTTTTTTTAAACGTCAAATTATCTATTTTTTTGTGACAATTTCTTTTTTCTCAATCTCTTTGTGCTTCGTTCGTGCGATCGTTATAATCAGGATTAGGAGTTTCTTACCCGTTCTTCTCCATGGTACAGACGCCAGCACATCAAGTTACTACAATCTGTCAAATTTCTTTAATAGATTTTCAACTTTATCATTAAAGCTTAAGGTTTAAAGTTGATTGGGAAAATTTGACAGTTTCGGGTAGCTTGATGTGCTGGCGTCTGTACCTACTTACTACGCTTTGTAATGGGCAAGTAGCTTTAGCTTTCTGACTGAGCAACCCCTTAACAATTCAAATGTGCCTGTAATTGGTTTAGTTGAAATAAATGCTAACAAGTTTGAGGATCTTTGCGGATTTCTTGCGGTGGTAGGGCTAACGCCCGCCTGGTTTGGGACCACCCTCCCACTGGAGTCCGGCATCAAGCAGCCTGCTATGTTTCGTCGATGCGTGGGAGTTCCAGTGCCTCAGGCATCTTCTGGGCACGCTCGTTCCATCATAGACCTCGTCCATCGCTTTCCATCAGGCGTGATCGAGGTCAAAAGCAAATCTTAAATTTTCGCGAGGAAGAATAGAACCTCTTATTAGTATAGGCAGTTTTTAACTCTTCTACTACTCCTTCGGTACTTCGGTATACCTTCTTCAAAACTGTCTCGCTGGTCTAGTGGTTGCAAGTGCTACTGCTAAGCATGGGGTCCTGGGTTCGATTCCCAAGTCGGGCAAATTGTCGGTGTTATAGGAATATTTTATCAGGAATTTCTCAGTAACAACTTGGAGTTTGGACTTGTGCCCACGTGAAGGAATAACATGGGACTTAAACATAACTTTCAAAATGTAAATACACCTCTGCTTAACCGTTCGCGAAATAAAAAAATAATAATGATATCATCATCTGCCTAGCCTTTTCCCAACTATGTTGGGGTCGGCTTCCAGTGTAACTGGATGCAGCTGACTACACTGGTAGTCAGCTGCAGTCGCTCCATGTAAAATACTGATTGTACATGGGGCGACTGCCTATCTGACCTCCACAACCCAGTTACTGGGTAATGTGCTTTCCGAGGTACGGAGTAGGAGAGTTGGTATGTAAAGATGGTCACCCATCCACGGACCAACCGTAAATAATAATGATAAAATGATGATAATGATGATAATGATGTAATGTATCTCGTTGGTAATCCTTAAATAAATAAATAATGGCGTGACGTTATGGTATGTTACTTCTTATTTATAGGTAAATATTTGATTGCCATAAACAGGTGGTCCATTTTCCCGAATGTGTGTCGCTTTATCGCGCGCCTGGAAATCGGTTGTCATGGGATGAGCATAAGGAGTAAAATGACCTGAGGAATGATTTCAGTGAATTATGAATGTGAATAAGAGCCCTACTCTCTTATTCACGAAGACGAAAGAATCGATGATGGACTGTGTGAAAAATGGCTAGAAAGGGGGGGACTACCGAGATGACGGCTAATAGAGAAATATGGAAGAAAAAGACGTGTTGCGCCGACCCCAAATAAATTGCGATAAGTGCAAGACACATTGGGATAACACCAAGAGAATGATGATGAGTTGGTGCCACTTTATTGGCAGATGTCCTTAGTTCGATTCCGAGGCTAAGTGAGCAGCAGCCTCGAGTTATTTTATTTATTTATTTATTTCAGGCGACGCAGGCCCATAGATAAATACCTTAACCTAAACATACATTTTTTTAATATAAAATAGTATTTAGTTATATTAGACTGTGCACTTTAATAATTCATTTATTTTCAGACAAAGTCCATAATTACATTACATTACACTAAATTAAATTAAGACATAGAATTGATATAAAAAAATCACGCATACGCAATAAAACAATACACAAACATTCAAATGAAATAATAAACTTTATTATTATAATAATCGACTTTGTCTCTGTCACCTTTGACCTAGACTAGAGTCAAGAGCAACTCCATTTCAAATTAAAAAAAAAATATATATAATATCTTTATGTCTATATGGTTTTTCGTCTGGGTAGGTATGACATCATAATGCACTCTGCACAGTGTACATTGCCTAGACTCTACTGCTATACTGTAATTAGTTGTCATATTATTATGGTCAGGTCTAGTGTGAGTCCAAGACATAAGAACAATTTTCCTATGAAAATATTCTTAGTCAATCCAAAGCTAGAAACTGACTACAATAAGCAATTTCCAAGAGCTTTTATGTTTGATCAACAGCAAGCACAGTTGTGCTTGTCCTTCTTGAACTATGTAGATGCCATAGTGGCTATTCTCCTTTCTCAAGGTTGATAGGTAAAAGTTCAAGACACATCCACCGCTGAAAGCGGCATATGAATATTTACATATATACTCAGCCTATAGTGTTCCCACTGCTGGGACACAGGCCTCCTCTCAGTGAGAGGGAGTTGGCCGTAATCCACCACGCGGGCCCAGTGCGGGTTGGTAGATATCACATGTCTTCGAATTTTTGGTTGTAGGACATGCTGGTTTCCTCACGATGTTTTCCTTCACCGTTTTGGGAGCAGTGGTGATGATATAATTTACAAAAAGTAAAGCGCCTGTCTGGATTCGAACCTACGACTTACAACTCGTAAGTCGCGGCCGTGACCACTGGGCAACCACTGCTCTGCATACATTCACACAAACATGAACATATAAAATCTAATTCTAAGGTTCCTTTCACGTCACCGCGTCGCAGACAAAACAATGTGATAGTGTTCTAGGTAAATAACAAAATAAATTATCATATCAGTTTGAATTTTACTTTTTAAAATTTGCTGCAAGAAACAACTACAAACCTGTTCGTTCATATCTCTAAAACACGTGCAAGTTTCAGCGTATAAAAAGGGAGTAAAAAGTCTTCACCTTCACAGAACAACTCCTCATCTCTTCAACGTTCTACCTACTACTACACAACCACTACAATGGCTGCTTTCAAGACCACCTTCGTTCTGCTGCTCATCGCTTTCGCCATGCTGGCCGTCACCGACGCCGCCTGGATCCAGGCCTGCGACGAGGTCTGCCCTCGTATCCCCCGGGAGAGGGATACGTGCTGCAGAAGTCATGGGTACAGTCGCTACAACAACTGTAATGGCGGGAGGATGGATTGTGTCTGATGATACTTCTCAAGCAACAGTGGATCTTTAGAGACATCCTTTTTTGAAGAATATTTTGCGGTTATCAATTCCTACTATTAATTGTACAATTTATTTAAAGTTCCACGCAAATAAATATTTAACAATATTTCTTTTTTCTCTCCCAAATTATTTATCTGTAGTTTCTCCTACGTTTACTAACCACTTCTCTTTTTTTTTTTTTACTACGAATCGTTTTTGAGATATTACCGAAAACGCCAAAAATGGGAAAATTGTGCCTCCCCCCCACTTTGGCTCGCATCCTAGACGTCAGGACTTTTAGTATGTTTACTCCCTAAGCACCCTGAACAAGTTTCTGAATGAATCCTAAACCGCTGGTCCTAGAGACATGAAATTTGGAGGGTGTGTTCTTTGTGAAGAGTAGGTATCCACTAAGAAAGGGTTTTTTGAAATTCCACCCCTAAGAGGGTGAAAGGGGGGAAGGTGGGATTTCACGCGGACGAAGTCGAGGGCAGAAGCTAGTTGACTAATATATTACTTGGTCACTATCTTTCAATCACACTCAGTCCAGATACGATACAGACGATAAA
The DNA here is from genome assembly GCA_914767645.1 of Hydraecia micacea. Classification (NCBI taxonomy): domain Eukaryota; kingdom Metazoa; phylum Arthropoda; class Insecta; order Lepidoptera; family Noctuidae; genus Hydraecia; species Hydraecia micacea. The sequence goes on from OU611798.1 coordinate 9,267,279, forward strand.
AGAAAAAGCCAGTAAACAACAATTCTGTAGATTGACACACAAACACTTTTACACTGACACGATAAAATGAAACGAAAGAAAGAAATAAACAACTCCTTTTATTTTAGCATCCCTTCGAGATAAAAGTAGTAACGTTTCACACCCGCAAACCTCATATAATACACATAAAGGGTTCCCGATAAAGTATACAGTGCTTAGAGAATCAATAGTGAAGAAGACGAAAGATAAATTACAAGGACGATTGTCTTAACGGCTGGGGATACGTCTTGGGTGAGTGGGATGAGGCGAGGCGATGCTATGCAATGCTAAGGTGTAGGTGACTCTTTCCTGTATTCATTTTTTAGGCATAGAATATACTATATTTTTGAAGTGAAAAGTTCTTTAGGCGCGTTGAGCATTTTTTGAGATGGGAAAAAACCATTGAACTCGCGACACTGTTACCGACACCGCGCAACATTCAGATGTGTTCGGCTGTCCTCGGGATGTACTAGGTTTTAATATATTTCCGATATGTCAGTGAGTGATGGCAAAGTATTCAGTTTGTGTTTTGTTTATATGACGATTCAAAAAATACACACGTAATTGTTCAAGTTTTCACTTCTGTCGGCACTCCTGGAGTGCCACTTGTTTTTTTTTTTCCTTGGTTAGTTCAAGTCCGGATAAGTAACAATTTGCCAAAAGTATCATGTATGTAAAATTATGCAGTTTTTCACACTTTTTTAAAGTTGCTATTTTTGAGTTACATAGTGTTAGATCTGAGGGGATTGTGGTTAGCCACAATACAATAAACAACAATAGCAATAGGATAATAAAAGCCGCACGGGTCGATCGATTATGTAAAGCTACGCTTGCCGCGGTTGGTCCGTGGATGGGTGATCATCTTTACATACCAAGACTCCTCCGTGCCTCGGAAAGCACGTTCCCGGCTGTCATTTGTAGATCTTTGACAGTCGTTACGAGTCGTCAGAAGCCCGAAAGTCTGACAACCAATCTTACCAAGAGGTACCGTATTACCCAGTAATTGGGTTGTGGAGGTCAGATAGGCAGTCGCTCTATGTAAAATACTGGTATTCAGCTGCATCCAGTTAGACTGGAAGCCGACCCCAACATAATTGGGATAAGGCTAGGCAGATGATGCTGATGAGTTTCTCAAAATATTAATGTTTTATAGCAACTAGTACTAGAGAGCTTCCTCAACACAAACTAACTTTGGATTAAACTGCCGAACTAGTTATTCTACTTAAGGATTATACCCACAACAATTAGCTAGACTTAATGTTAAAGTTTAAAGTTAGTGTTTTAACGACATTTTGATATAACAAAGTTCTCAACCACGCTCCTCTTTATGCGATTGTGATAATCATGCTAAAGCAGTTTGGATTTTAGTACAGTTTTCTGTAATACAATATGATCATTTGAAGAGTCAAGAGCTTCTATATTAAAAGCGGAAAACTGCCACTATTCATTAAAAACTTGTTGAATTGAGCTGTATAGCTTAGAGGAGCAGTAGTGGCCCAATGGTATCACAGATACAAAATCAAATAACACGTTAGCAAAGTAATATAAACGTCATAGAAACAAAATGTTTCCGGAAAGTTTGTTATTAGTTTGTTGTTTATTTATTTTTGTTTCCTTACTTACCGAGTATGAAAATCTAAGAATAATATCTACCTAATAGAAGCTAAAATCGCTAAACTTGTTTTACCAAGCAATTGCTTCTCTGTATAGGTATTGCTTATAATTTTGGCGTGGTGAGCGACGCGGGCTGCTCGGCGCGGGGAGCGCACGGGCAACTCACACCATAGCTCGTTCATACAAGACGTGGCCGCAGTGAGTGCGCGGGCGGCCCGCGCGGGGACCGGGGTTCTCAAACTAGTTCGAGCTTTTTTCTAGTAAAAATAAGTCTTCTTCATCCATATTATATTTTGACAAACACTGGACACGACAACACACAGAACGAAGCCGCGCTCCACTGCGGATAGGCAGACCGCGCGCGTTCCCGCACCCGCGCCGCTCCCCGCTCCGCGCCGCCAGTCTGGCCAAGCACTAAGTTTCCTCTTATGTAATTGTGTAATTATTTTAAGGCATTAGTTTTTCTTTTCTTACCATAAACACGTCCGACTATTGCGGCAGTTAATGAGGCAAATCGGGTTTCAAAAAGAGACAGCGCTCGACAGAGTCGAACTTTTTCTAAAATAAAACTAGTACTTAAATACCTAGTAGGTACAGTGTTTTTATCTCGGGAAGCTTTACTTGTGATAACTAAGTGTACAAACACAAATACAATAGTGTTAAGTGCGAGCAGTGTATGAATCAAATGGAATCAGACCTCCACAACCACCACCCAGTTACTGGGTTGTGGAGGTCAAATACGCAGTCGCTTCATGTAAAATACTGGTATTCAGTCAGCTGACTGATTCAAGCCGACCCCAATATAGTTGGGAAAAGGCTAGGCAGATGATGATGGTTTCGTATTCCCAAAAATTGTTTATGATGTAAATAACCACTCACAAACAATCAGTAGGCTGTAAGTACTTCTTTTTACTACGTTTTAACAATACCTGCCTATGTCCAAACAATGTTACATAAACACGATGAAGTTGCAACAAATAGCTATATAAGTTAATTCTTTCTTATACTCTCGAACATACCTAACACTGAAAGGTTCCGTATACACGTCTAGCGAGGGTTCCGCGTGATCATTAATCAAACTCGTTTTAGGAAACTTCACATTTTAGGGACCCGTTTATGTTGTGAAATAGGTAAAAACCAATGTTTTTATTGACCAACTCGGAAATAAAAAAAAATTTAATACAAAAAATAATCGATATGTGAAACATATTTTATTTCGCTATTTATTCGTTTTTTTTTTAAATTATTGCTGAATGGGCCTGCTCTTGACCTCAACCCGCCTAATGGAAAGCGATGGATGAGGTCTATGATGGAACGAGCGTGCTCAGAAGATTTTTCATTAGATAACAAAAGTTTTTCATATTCATAAGGGCTTTCACCCTCTGAAATATTGTATATATATTTTCAAAGTTATTCCATTCTTTCTTTAGATTATCGTTTCATAAACCTACTTAAAGGACGCGATCTTCTTCTACTTAATAAAAATCTTAAATGAATTCACTGACAAACAACGCACAGTCTTAACTGCTGGCTCTAGAAACATGAAATTTTGCACAAGATTTCCCTTTATAACGAAAGTGAGTACTAAGGAAGGATAATTGAAAAGTCATCCCCTAAAGGGGTAATAAGCGATGAACGTTTGTATGGAAGTTCGTCATTTTTATCGATGGGAGATCCCACCGGGCGTTTGGCTTGTAAATAAATAATTTCCCTGACTCAACATATTTTAATTAACACGTAGAAAGTACGCAATTTTTGCGTCTAAATTATTTTTAGTTTGTATTAGTCGATCGTGTACTATTTATTTCCTAACTAGCTGACCCGGCGAACTTCGTGCCGCCTCAGAATCAATAAATACCTACATAACGTAAGAGAAAATTAATTATCTTCATTATATTTTTTAGTTATTCTGCTACTCTTGGCAGAACCAAATTCAAAAAATCAAAGATCTGTCCAGCCGTTCTTGAGTTATAAATGGTCTATCTAACGCGACTTTGTTTTATTTAAGACTAGCTTTTGCCCGCGACTTCGTCCGCGTATATGTCGGCTATCGCGGACGCAGACGAAGTCGAAGTCGAATAAAAAGTAGCCTATGTCCTTTGTTGGGGTTCACACTTACCCTGTACCAAATTTCACACAAATCGGTTCAGTAGTTTAGGCGTGAAGAAAAGACAGACAGACAGACAGACAGAGTTACTTTCGCATTTATAATATTAGTTAGGATTAGGATAGATTTATGTTATAGGTATTTTGTACCGACCTTTTTGTTCTCATTTTTATTTTTAGTGTTTATCAGTGGAAACTTGTAAATGGCCTTCCATTACATGGGGTCTTACTATAAAAACTTAAACACTTGTTCAACGTGTGTCTAATATCAGTGTTACGTCAAAGTCGTAATAATAAGGTGTTTAGCCTAAACAACTGATAAACACTGTTTTGTTGTAATAAGTTTAAGAATATTGTACCAGGCCACTTAGAAAATATTGCGAAAAAAGTTTTTATGTACCTATGAGAGACTGGCCAGTTATAATCTATTTTAAAAATATGATTATTTATAAGTAAAAATAAGTACCTACGTTCCAATTTCAAAATTTCCCTCCACATTGTTTGCGAACTAATTTAAATTATCGTGTCTCATAAAAAAATGGACCTGTGCCGGGAACATTTTCGTGCTACGATTTTTTACGATTTCAAGTGCCGCCTGGAACCGGGCGAATCGTACGATAGACTGCAAATGGCATTCATGGATGAAGGCTCTTCTAAGACAACCGTGTATTGTTGGTATAACGAATTCAAGCGCGGTTGACTAACTTTGCGGGATGAAGAAATAAGTGGTCGCCCTTTGACGGCTGTTACGGAAGAAACGTGCTAACAGTGAAAAGTTTAAGCCAAGGCAATAGGCGAGTTACGTATCAAGAGATTCAGCACATACTGCAGGTTGGTTCGGGAAGTCTTCACGAAATTCTACACGTGCATCACCGCGTGAGGAGGATAGTTTCACTCTGGGTGCCGCACAACCTCACCGATCAAGCTCAGAAGCAGTGCCGTGATACGATAAACAAATTTGAAGCAGGCTCGTCTTGGCGTGTTTATGACATCATTACAGGTGATGAGTCTTAGATTTATCAATACGATCCAGAAACGAAGCGCCAGTCGACGATTTGGGTGTTTCAAAACGAATCAATGCTTACCAAAGTGAAGCGATCTAGAAGCGGGGGGAAGATTTTGATCGCGAGCTTTTTCAATTTGACTGGCTACTTAGTGTCAATTCCTTTATGGAACTAAAGAAGCATCAACGCTGAATGGTATAAGTACTACCAAATGCTTCGCAGAAGTTTTCTCTGTTGTGAGCAACAAGCGACCAAACACGGCTCCGCGGGCTACTGCTCCACCACGACAACGCGCCTTCGCACACCGCGCTCAAAACGAGGGACTTCCTGGACAGCATGCCGGTCAAACTCCTGGGTCACCCTCCTTACTGCCCTGACCTAGCACCGTGTGACTTCTTTTTATTCTCGAAAATAAAAAAAATTGCTCAAAGGGATACAATTTTCGTCGCCGGAAGATGCGCTGTCAGCGTTCGAGAAGGCTGTAAACGAGGTGTCTGCGGCGGACTGGCAAAAGAGTTTCTAAAATTGGTTCAAACGCATGAAACTTTGTATAGAGGCTATTTTGAAAAGATTTAACAAAAAAATATTTACGTATAGAATTTTATTTTTATTTTCGCAAAACTTTCGGAGTCTCCCACGCTGAGCTGTAAGTTTCCCGAATAGAATAAAATAAATAATATATAACTTGGATAGTTCAACAAGAAAAGATTTATTCATAATCATCCGATACAAGCAAATAAATCATTCACGTTTGAATTAAGGGGGAGACTTCAAGGCGCACGTCTCCAAGACGTATAGGATTCAAGTCGTGATATATTAAGGGCGGTATTAAGTACATACATAACATCTAATTTATTTACCTTCAACCATGTCCCATAAAATATGTGACAGAGGACTGTGGATTGGACACAACATCTGAAGGCCATTTCTCGTAATTAAAAACGTTCAAAATCTAGTCGCAGTCTCATCTCGGCGACAAATAAATGTCAAAAACTTGTCAAAATGTAGGGAAATTAGAGGTATTTTTGACAGATTTGAGACTGAGATCAGACTGTGAACGTTCATAAAATTACGAGAATTGCCCCTCTGTTTTCGTAGTTTTCGTTTAAATTACGAAACTTTACTTAACTTAGGTACCTATTCTTTGAATAAATTAACACTGATTTCTATTGTTATATTAGCTTCGAGTAGCGGTCAGGTTAGGACTGAAGTTAGAGATCACTTGCATGCACATCGCTTTCAGCAGAAAAATTAGCATGTTCAGTCTATAGTGTTCCCACTACTAATAACATACTATACAGGCCTCCTCTCGGTGAGAGGGAGTGGGTTATAATCCAACACGAGGGCCCAGTGCGGATTGGTAGATGTCACGTATCTGATTAGTCCTAAGACATGCCGGTTTCCTCACGATGTCTTCCTTCACACAAAGTAAAGCGCCTGTTTGGTTTCGAACCTACGACCTACAACTCGTAAGTTGCGGCCGTTACCACTGGGCCACCACTGCTGAAAAATAGACGCTCTCTCCAATGTTTGCGTATACATTTCTGTATACAAAAGCTTCAATAATAATATTATTATTGAAGCTTTTGTATACAGAACCATCTCCAAACATTTTTGGCACGTATTCGCCGCGCGACGTAGTTTCAAGTATCTTATTTCTGAAGTATGGTGTAACTGAGGACGGCTATAGATTTACTTTTTTTGGCACAGTAGTATTACACGTGTCGAGAGGCTATCAGTCAAGGAAAGGTTAGCTGGCCATTTGAAACTGGCATGACCTTTCGATTCCGCAACAGTTCTCCTATGACCGATTCGCCATTGAACTGTTCGTCGACAGGACCATTCATTTATTTTCGTGTTCCCAACACAGTATTTCACCTACGGATTCAGGTTGTAGGTGATTTCCTCACGTGAGCGGTGGAATAACGACGCAATTATTCTAGGGTGTCGGATTGACCAGAGGTTTAGGTACAGTTAGCATTTTTACTGGAATAAAGCCTTTTGTACAGACGCCAGCACATCAAGCTACTACAATTTATCAAATTTCTGTAATAGATTTTCAACTTGAAAACACATAATTATAATTATTATCTCTTACAATAGGTACACGAAAGTAACATACAGCCAACAAGTTGTTCCCTAACTTTAAATGAAAAGCAGACACAAACGTTACAAAGTTTTAACAATAACGATACGAAACGTGAGAGATAACGAGATATAACACGTTATTGTTATATCGTTATTTTAACTTCTTAACAAGTAGCTATACTTACTTACTTCACGAAGACTGAAGGGTTAAGTTAATGTAACTAGATAAGTGTCTGTTTATAGGTGTAAAGAGTTTTGTTATAATTTCTGGGTGTTATAAAGATATTCGAAACTACTCATTCAATTTAAAAAATTCTGTAACTGATAGAAAGTTACGCTATTGCCGAATAGCATAATTATAATTAGCATATAATATTCCCACTGCTGGGACACAGGCCTCCTCTCGGTGAGAGGGAGTGGACTATAATCTACCACGCGGACCCAGTGCGGGTTGGTAGATGACATGTCTTCGAATTTTTGGTTCTAGGACATGTCGGTTTCCTCACGATGTTTTCATTCACCGTTTTGAGAGCAGCGGTGATGAAATAATTTACACAAAGTAAAGAGCATTCCTGGGTCCATACCGACGACCTACAACTCGTAAGTTCCGTCCGTTACCACTGGGCCACCACTGCACCTTTACTTTATAGATAGATTATACTTCATCATCTAAAACGTTCAAAAAAACAAACTCTTCAGCTTTATACTATACTATTATATACAGAGTGTCTGGTAATTAATAGATAACCTCTGAAGAGGCCATTGTACTTATCATTATGAACAACTATTACTATGGGACCAAACCTGAAATCACGAAAAAAGTATCAGCTGTTCCCTACATTCAAACGAGTAATGCGAACATAAATGTACTTATAGAGCGGCTGGTTTTATTTTCTCGATTTCAGTGTTGGTCTCTTAGTAAAACTTGTTCATTTTATTATTTATTTATTTATATATACTTTATTGTACACCACAAAAATACACAACAAAAAGAAGAGAGAGATTTTCATGGGTAGGTACTACACTCCTGTATAATATTACCTACACGTTTAAATATAATCGTGATAAAAGCTGTTTTAGATTCGCGACAGAGAGTAAGTAAAAAAAAAAAAACTCAAACTGGGCAAAATAAGGTTGAAAACCTATGATTTACATCAACCACCTTTATTAAGAGTAAGTTTATGATTTACCTGGGTTTCGAACCTCAAAATTAAATCACCATTGTCCGCTGTTATTATCATCGACATGCTCAGCTGTTGTTCCACCCACAGCTGCGTTTAGGCCAAGAATTTTGGTCAATCTTGGTCTTCGGTCTAGGAAAAAGCAGAAGAGCACATCAAAAAAACAAATAGGCATTCGTAATGATTGGAATCCATACTACAGAAATTACTACTGGTAACAAAACACAAAAACGGCTGTGTTCTACCTAAAAAAATATTCGTAGTTTTCAAGAAAACTTCCACTATAAGAGATAACAGCGCTATATATTTTCGCTTCTCAATTTTCCCTCAGAAAATGCACTACAGAACGGACAAAAACGCCATCTCAATACCGGTTCATTTAGTTTGAAAAACAGACCAAGTGCTGCAAGAAGGGTAATGCAGTGGAATGTTGTAGAGCGTGCTCAGTGGTCGTTAGTGACGGCCGCGGGAACTGGCTAAAATGGAAAAATGGACAAGCTTGCAAATTTTCAGCATGGATGGTCTAGATAGTCTGTTTGTAGGCTTTGGGCCTATATGCGAAATTTTTGTAAAAGCATAATGTACATACATGCTGGCGAATTTAAAAATGTTTAACGCAGCCAGAGCTTGGAACCGGTACCAAAAGAACAGGTTCTGTGTACTTACTTAGCGGTTCTTGCCATTTCGATATCTGGGTACCAGTTCCAGATAGGTACCAGTACCTCCCCTAATAAGTACCGGTACCGAATTCAGGTGCCCGACGCGTTCCAGAAATGTCATATTTGTACGACAAATCTCGCAAGATTGTCAACCTTGATGTTTATATCATGCGTATTATCTATCCTTTTTACTTACTAATATATCAGTTTTCTCACTCTAACTTACGGAAATATTTGTTTGGTACCAGTGCAGTACCGATACTGACTAGAAATACCAGTAATACAGGTACAACGTCCTACCGGTATCAGTAATACAGGTACTACTCTAGTATCACACCAAGGCCAATGGTACCGGTTCCCAAAAATACTGGAATTTCAAACCCTGAACGCAGCTAAACACACAGTTTAGTACAGACAGAAGACGCTATAATAATATAAAAACGTGATTAAACAATGTAGCTTTTAAATCTATACAATCATGAACAATATTCCATCCAGCGTTTAGGGGAAACAAACAGGCTGAAATGTAGACAAAAATGCGCTCTTAGATCAAGTTAGGTGAAAGCTTGGAACTAGTCATTATTATCACAAACTAATGGGGGCCGTATATTGTTGTTCTCAATATACGAACAGGTTAGCAGGGAAATTTATTCGCTAGGATGTCTAGAATCATGTGTTGAATTCATGGTTACAGTTTGCGCGTCGATGTACAGATGCCAGCATATTATCAAGCTTCCCGAAACTGTCAAATTTTCCCAATCAACAATGAACCTTATACTTTAGCAATAAAGTTGAAAATCTATTAATGAAATTCGAAAGATTGTAGTAGCTTGATGTGCTGGCGTCTGTACAGTCAACAAAAGAGATAAGTATGCAGGACCGTCGGATATAGTTGAAGTTTAGTAAGAAACCGATGGATGTTCTCGAATAAAATTTAATTTTATTAATAGTTTTTTTTTTCATTTATCAAATTAAATTTCAGTCGAAAATATCCATCGGTTTCTTATTAAACTTCAACTATATCCGACGATCCTGCATACTTATCTTTTTTGTTGACTGTACTTGCCACCCTATATACCTAGATTTCAAACTAGCAGAACCCCTGATGAAATGTGTGTACCAGGACCTGCAGTAACGTTAAAAAACTGCACGTTCACCGGCGCCAAAACACTCCTAAAATCCTGTGCTGAAATCTAAAATCAATTAAAGTTATTCTGCTTGACTATAGATATTATAGTACCCAACTAGCACAAACAGTTGCTTAAGAGCTTTGGAGCTAATCCGATTATTACCAAAGGCGCCAAGCTCAAGCGCCAGAGCGTGCACTGCAGACCTTATGCAGCCGCTTTGGAGCCAAAGGGGCACAACTTTTTGCAATCTATAGTTCCATTAGAACTTCATAATAGTGGAATAAAAGCGCTACAGGAGCTGCAACTAATAATTAACACCACACTAAAGCTCTTGTGGTACTTATTGAATGAATGACAGGTTTAACTGAACGAATAAAGGATCACTGATCATTCACCTTGTCTCTTATTTATTAAATACATCTGTTGTTCCTGAGTCAGACATTACTGAATACAAATAAATAATAAGTGAAGTGAAGGTAAGTGTTTTTGAGCTATATTTTGTATTATATGCAAGTGGCTACAAACGCAGATCAGTTTATCGTGCATATAGTTGATATTATTGGAGTATTTTTAACGCGCCTCAATAATTACCTCAGAATATCGTAAAATATGTAAAATATTATTATATAAATATTATTATATCACATACCTACACGATATTGAAATTACGTACTTGACTACATTTGTATTTAGTAAGTTGCTGGTTCTATATTTAGTTATATTTTACTACAAATTGCGATAAAAACCTATACATTTCTCAAGTAATGATAAATAATTGTCTTGTAAACATGTCGTCTATGAGAAGCAGCTTTAACTTGCAACTTCAACCTTAATACTTCCTCTCTGAGCGTCAAAGCGCTAAGTTTCACTCTTCTGAAGGTCCAAGTAATACCTGTACCACTAATGCAGTTCAAGTCTTTACAATCACTTTTATTTCGTACTTACTGCAGATATCGAACCACACTAATGGTTATTTGTTTAGAGATCCGTAGAACTCGTTGAAAACCCTAAAATACGATGATCATTTGTAGCTGCTTCTATATTTTTTGCTATTTCAATTGTTTAACACTTACTATGTCTTACCATGTTTTCAGAATACCTTTCAAAATAATTCAAACTTATAATGAACAACAAAATAAACAAGAACTTTGCATCGTCCATCTAAGTGGGAAAAACATGGAGTGTTACACTGGCCGAACAAAAAAATGTAAAAAATTATGTAAAATAGAAGATTCAACTCCACAACCAAACTGGACTAAAATAAACTGCATTGTTAAAAGGAACAATATTAATATTATGTTTCTTTCACATCCGACATATTCTAGTTTATATTCAGTATCGCTGTCAGAGTCCAGTCTAGAAAAAAGAAACAATAAATATTACGCAAAGAATTTTACTTTATTTTTATAATATGCCACACCAAGCTATAACTTACTTTTCCTCTGTAACTGGTCCGTTATCAGTAATTGAGAAAACAAAATCTACGGGACCCTCGCTTGTGTTTGTTGAATAGCAAATAAAATAGCAGAATGTATCCAAATGAGTAGGCAATGTCCAGTACTCTCCTGCTTCTATTGTGAAGCCTTAATGTCGCTATTAGTAAAACAGTCGATCAAATTCCTACTTAAGTCTGCGCAAAAGAACAAATCACTTCTGCAATGAAACTTTCAGTTGCAGAACAGTGACAAATATATCTTTTATACAGTTCCGTTAAAAAGTCTGCAATTAAAGTCTTTATGCAGTTCTGAAGCGTACAGCAGCGGCAATAGAAACTTTTTAGCAGCTTTAAGCTTTAACATACATGTTTTAACTCTCTTTTAAAGCTATAGACGGCAAATGGGTTGTAAAATCAACTCTTACAAAACCTAGAGTGGCATTTGGTTCAGTTTCTGCTACCCCTAGTGATATTTACAGCTATGAGCACTTACGGAAGCAATAGTAGAACTTAAAACCACTTTCTGAACCCCTAAAGCGCTACTGTACAGCTAAAAGTTGCAAAATAGGCTGCTATTTCCACTAGTGTGCTAGTTGGGTAGTCCTCTTAGGGTATTTACATGCCGAAGATGCCTCACTGCGATACCTCGCGATTGCGGTTTAGCTCGCTACCACGATGCCATCTCCATGTAAAACAAATTCATGCTAATAGACACGCACGCACATGCCAGGAGGTAAACCCCCAAGCAGCCCTCGAAGTAAAGCAGAGAGGCATCTTCGGCATGTAGGTAATTACCCGCCGAAAGCAAATTCTCAATTTAATGCGAAAAAATACGGTTCCTATTTTGTTTATTAATAGAAACATTGAAAGAAACAGACAAATACGCATAAACAAAGAAGAGAGAAACCTTTTCGGGTTCTGCTCATTTCACAAAATGATGATTGATGAGCACTTTTGTGAATGTTGTTGGTAAAATATGGACTGTCGACTTGTGAAGGTAAAAAATACTGAAGTTTTTCGCGGAATGTTTGAAAAGCTTTATTTATCTAAAGTAAAGAGGAGCTGTGATACGAATATTGTTCAAAAGTAAAGTATATAATCTGAAAACATCACGTTCTATGAGTTTTTATTTAATAGCAAACATCGTGAGGAAACCGTCATGTCCTAGAAACAAAATTTCGAAGACATGTGACATCTACCAACCCGCACTGGGCCCGCGTGGTGGATTACGGCCCATTCCCTCTCACTGACAGGAGGCATGTGTCCCAGCAGTGGGCACATTATAGGCTAATTATGTTTTTTTAGACTACGAATTATATAGATATACAGAATGATGGGAAGATAGGTGCAAAGAACACGTTATACACTGGATATAAATAAAAACACGTTGTATACAGATGGATTAAAGCTGAGATCAAAGAAACCAGGGCTGTCTAAAAGCGCGTTGGGTTGAAGATGTCGTCAAAGTCGCGGGTAACACTTGGATGAGGGACGCACGGACGGGGAAGTGTGGCAGAAGAAAGGGACGCACGGACCGGTAAGTATGGCAGAAGAAAGGGGAGGCCTATACCCTGCAGTGGGTGATTCCGGGCTGAATTAATGATGGTGCACATTATGAGATACAGCCCGCTAACAGACAGATGGACTGAAAAAGGAAAAGGTACCACGACCTACCTGGAAAACAAACCAACTAACTCTTTGTCAGTATAAATATAAAAATCTGCATCAAAACACTCTCTCCTACCTAGCGAGCTGGCCTTAATCTGTCGCCAATAATCCCCGCTGCACATCGACACATCACTAATTAATGAAACGGATAAAATTCTTCATAGTCTATGCGGATATTGCCGCATCCATTGAAACGTAATATGTGAATGCGTAGGGCTACCACACTTTAGAAGATGTTTTGTAACAATTTTATGATTTAAGTAAAAGAATGTCCGTAGAGTGCTTGTCCCTTCTTCTCCATAGGTACCTACTACGGTTTGGAATGGGCCACTAGCTTCATCTTTCTGGCTGACGATTTCAAAAGTGTCTTGGTTTTTTTAAATAAATGGTTTGTGTTTGAACATTTAAAAATGGAAATAACGTACAGTCCGTTCACAGTTATTTAAGTGAACTTTATACTCATTCTAATTAGGTTGCTAATGCTTCCTGCCACTGAAAATTGTATCAAAATCATTGTGATCTTTATTCTTACTCTTATAAGGTTGCTCTCCGGTTGCTGCCTGTGACAAGTCTGTCAAAATTATTGTGATTTTTACGAGCTTTCAAATTTTGTCCCATTGTAGACGCCTTTCGTCTTCCATAGGGCAACAGGAGACTAAATCCAAGTACTGCCCTTGCCTAGTCAGAACTTTGACAGCTGGCAACCCTACACGCAGCCATTACTTTAATTACTGGCCGTCGCTCGCCACACTGCATCGCGCATCTCTTTCACACAGCTAAACGAGCCGTGAAACTGACTTTACCTTTTACATACGTTTTGATTTAGACTGAAGAGTGACGCTTTTACAGCGATGTTATGTGGCATCCTTATTTTGTGGAGTATTTTATTTTTCCGTGCAGCACTATGCTGCGTTGGTATAAAACGGCCTTAAAAATTTGTACCGAAGTGAAAAGATTATTAAAAAATAATGCTATTTTAACTTAAATTATCTATTTATTATCTTTTATTATTTATTGATGGAGTTCACGCATCTTTAGACGATACATTGATTGCTTGTTTTTTACAGGTCCTTTTTAACAGAAAGGTAGACACAAGTACCTAAACAAAAAGATTGTATTCTAAATGTAAACTAGAATAATCCGAGACATGTTAAATAGGCTAAATCACCGCTTTTAACATAGCGACAGACGCCAGCATATCAAGCTTCTTTGTAGTAGCTTGATATGCTGGCTAAACCGATATGTCCTAGAACCAGAAATTCGAAGACATTTGACATCTGCCAACCTGCACTGGGCCCGTGTGGTGGATTACGGCCCACTCCCTCTCACCGAGAGGAGACCTGTGTCTCAGCAGTGGGAACATTATAGGCTGATTATGATGATGATTTCTCCTAGACTTTCACAGAGAAACCTAAGGCGATTGGCACACTGCACCGCATTACGCAGCGGAGGGCGTAAAACGGAGCCAAATTTCCCGCACGGAAGCGCGTTTTTATTGAATTTGTTTGTCAAAAATCACGCGCAGAGGCACGTTATCTGCGTCCCGCTGCGTGATGCGGTGCAGTGTGCGAATCGCCTAAAGGCCTAAATATAGAGCCTAATAACTTACTTAATGAGATAAGTGCTACGTTAATCGTCCTAATGTACCTATAACTTTAGCCTAACGTGGAAAGGCTGAAACATCTCTCCCTGACATGGGATAATTAGGGTAGGTAAAGCGTACGAAGCTAATTTGGAATTCATCTGCTAATTGATCAGAATAACGCTTGATTGCCAACTCACAAAACTAATTAGAGTGTTTGTTCGAAGTTTGATCGTTGAGATGCCAAGTGCAATCAATAAATCAAACATTCATCTTTGGATGCTGAGAATAGCATTCTAATAATAATTATCAGCCTGTAACGTCCTCCAGCTAGATGGACCGACGACCTAAAAAGATGGCTGGGACAGACTGGATGCGGAAGGCGGAGGACAGGGTGTTGTGGTGCAGCTTGGGAGAGGCCTATGTCTAGCAATGGACTGCGATAGGCTTTTGTGACTGACCTTTTTATGTTACTGCAAAAGTATTGCCGGGGAAATTTATTGTTAAGCACCCTACGTAAATTTGCCGTGTTATAGCCATTTGTTACATCTTTCATGTGATCTGAAGATCGGACAATTAAAGTTGGTAGTTAATTTCCCTGACTCAACAAAAAACGGCTTATCTTCAGAAGGAATGAGCAATTGAGTATTTAAGACTTTATAGACTATGGAGTCCACGTTTCCTCACGATATTTTCCTGCACGGTCTAATAAATCAGCCATAAATTAACAACTTACACGTAATTTATTCTAATTTATTTAGTGATGTTTATATAATTAAATACAAAGCCGGTCATACACTTTATTCGATATTTAGTGTGACGTCACATAGTCTATAACCAGCTGACGATCAAGACGCTTCCAACGATACATCGTTTCTGAAATTATGATAAGTAATTTAGAAATTATGAGGGAACAGATGAATATAGAGATACAGGTCCAAATCATAAACCCCCTTTTTGCTTCGCCGTAGTCGAGTAATAATAAAAATAAAGCTGGTCTGTAATTACTACCCATTTAATTGTTAGTATGACACAAAAGACAAAGCGGGCGCACAAAGGCATAGAATGACAGTAGGCAAGATGGATCTAGATGGATGGACAGTTAAATTGATGTAGCGAGATGGATGGGTGAATAATTTCAATTAACTGGTCGGAAGAACCAGGATAAGATGAGCGCCAAACAGGAAAAAACGTTTAAAGAAGGTTTTGTTTATTCATTTATAAAAAATAAATACATAAAAAAAAACATATTGCCTAAGTGTCCTTTGTTTTTGTATTTATCTGTATAGTAAGTAAGTAAGTTAGTCATTTAATTTAGTATCTAAGTAGTGTAAATAGCTAGTTACATTTTCTCTAAATAAATATGTATGTCATAGTCTAATACGAAAAAAAAATTGATTATTTAAGCTTACAGTATTTGAGTAAAAGAAAGAAAGAACACTCTTTATTATGTACACCATAAATATAAATTACAGACATAAATATAGAAATTTTAAAAATGTCTTCTTCTTCTTTTATCCAGTGCTGAGTTTAGGCATCCTGCAATGCACGTCACTCTTCTCTGTCTCTAGCCTTCCAAGCCAGAGTCGTCTAGCAATCTTAACCAGGTCGTCGGTCCACCTCATCGGCTGTCTGCCCACACTGCTACTACCAGGTCTCGGTCTCCATTCCAGCACTGTTCTACCCCATCTGCCATCTGTTCTACGCCCTATATGTTGTTTCAATACTTGAGCAAATGTGTTTTCAACACATCCTACTAGTTGGGTGACATAAAATGCAAAATTAAGCAAATATATCAAACTTACTTCAAAAGGTCCTATCCGTAAAACCTTCAAATAAAAAAAACAGTGGCACTCCGGGAGTGCCGACAGAAGTGAAAACAAAACACAAACATAATACTTTGCCTTCACTCACTGACATATCGGATATATATTAAAACCTAGTATATCCCGAGGACAGCCGAACACATCCGAAGCGGTGTCGTTACGGTAACAGTGGCGCGAATTCAATGGTTTTTTCCCATCTCGAAAAATGCCCAACGCGCCTAAAGAAGTTTTAACTTCAATAACAACTACACATATCGTAACAGGTCTCATTCATATAAAATTCGACGTTAATTGAATAATCTAATCGAAACAAATTTTCGAGGGGATCAAACCTCGGTTACCACCCGGGACCGTAGCCCCTCGAGACATCGTTAATCCCTTTAGCTTAGCAGCGGGTAAGGCCTTATGCAGACCATCGGTGATTACATCAGACGGTAAATTACTGCCGATTTAAGTTGTCGGCAAGTCGGAGAAATTCATCTAGTTTATAAATATAATACTACGTCCAGATTTTTTGTGAGATCGTTTCTTATAAAAAGTATATTTGATAACCGCAAGATAAGGAAATGGACAGGATAAGGGCAGGTGGATAATGACGAACCGCGACGCGTCATGCCCGGAATATATATGTCTCTTACATGTTGGAGTCATCTCACGCTCAATAAAGGTTCCCACTGCTGGGACACCGGCCTCCTCACGGTGAGAGGGAGTGGGCCGTAATCCACCACGCGGGCCCAGTGCAGGTTGGCAGATGTCACATGTCTTCGAATTTTTGGTTCTAGGACATGTCGGTTTCCTCACGATGTTTTCCTTCGCCGTTTTGAGAGCAGTGGTGATGAAATAATTTACAAAAAGTAAAGCGCCTGTCTGGGTTCGAACCTACAACCTACAACTCGTAAGTCGCGGCTGTTACCACTTGGCCGCCACTGCTCTCACATATGTTTTACAAGAACAATAAGAATCCCACTGCAGGGCAAGACCTCTTCTCATATAGAGAAGACCTATGAACATTGATCACTACGCTTAATCAAGACAGCTTAGCGATTTCAGACCTATATAGGTTTTATCACGATATTTTCCTTGACCGATTTCAGTGACGTCCACATTTACCTTAAAAACCCGGATTTAAATCCACAACCTCACGCATGGGAGGTGAGGCCCTAACCACTGAGCCATTACGACACCATCAGACCATACTGTCAAGATTAAAAAAAATAAAACATCGATTGAAGACAGAGTTCCAATTTTTCTCAGATTCTGTCATTGTCTAGATAATGGTCATTTCCTTGAGATTTAAATGCACCGAGGACAAAGGGAACTAGTTATTAAAGATAATAAAAAGATGGCGGTCATTATCCCTTAGCCGCTTTTTACGATACCTGCGGGAAAAAAGGTCTTGTTCATTTCATTTCTTGTCTGAGGATCTCAGTACCTGAGTACTTTATCCAAGTATTTTTCTTATAGGTAGGTACTTTGCGTGCGGTTAGGTAGCTAAAACGAAACTTTTTTTAATGTAAGTTAGACAGTTTTCATTGAAATCGCAAATCTTATTAAAGGAATAAAGTGCCTTCTAAGTCCTATGCTACGTTGAATAAGGAGTGTACTTAACTTTTTACCAATATAGGCCAGTTTGAATTCGTAAACATTTTCGACCAGCAAAACGATGTAATAAAAAAGTTATGTGCAACATTTAGTATGCAATTTCATCACCGAAATAAACACTTGGCCTCATTTTCTCTCACCACAATTTGGGTCTGGTCCCTAGAGTATAATGTAGCATTTTATGCATCCTAAAATTTTCAACGCAAAGACCCCGATCTTGGAGAAACTAATTTAGAGAAAATTAAAAGAATTCCGAGTATTTTTTTGTTCGTTTGAATTTGTCTTCAATTTAATAATGAGGAGAAGAAGTAAGGGCGATAATTAATAATGAGGTAAGGGCGATAATTAATAATGAGGGTTTACGCAAAAAGGAGGATGAAGTATTTACTGAAAAGCTTGCTAATTAATGACGTAGCTTAAAAATACGTCGCCACGACAAAAAAGAGATACATCTCTGCATTAATCGACTAAAATTAATTGTGGCTCGAAGTACATAATATACTTCTTTACAAGGCGAAATAAATGCTAACTCGTACACACAATGGACCTATAACTTCTTACTAAAATAGACCTTATAAACTGTTCTAAATACACACATCCAATAAATTTGCAACACCCATCCCACATCGAAAATTCATGTCGAAACGAGATCCCAAAGTTTTTACCATTCTTCATCCCCCAATTTTGACACTAGGTACTATGAACGTACGCAAATACTGGCACACTGGATTACTAGCGGAGGACATTAAAGAAATACAGCTCTTGGGATGGTTTGTAAGGCTGATATCAGACGCTACAGTCGGGTGAATATTCATTCGAGTGAGTTTCATTTTTAGGGTTCCGTTCCTATTAGTAAGACTCCACTGTCCGTCTGTCTGTCTGTCACCAGGCTGTATCTCATGAACCGTGATAGCTAGATAGTTGAAATTTTCACAGATGATGTATTATTGTTGCCGTTATAACAAAAAATACTAAAAACAGAATAAAATGAATATTTAAGGGGGCTCCCATACAACAAACGTGATTTTTTTGCCGTTATTTGCTCGATATCAATAACGGCAACCAACAGGTAGACGCTTGAAATATTCACAGAATATTTAGTTGTATGTTCACTTTAAAAATAAATAATTAAAATAAAATAAATATTTAAGGAGGGCTCCCATACAACAGACGTGACTTTTTTTGCCGTTTTTTTTCATTGTTGTATTCCCACGTTGCATTTCGAGTGAAACATGCCGAATGAAACACATTAAATAAATAAACAAAATGTGAAGCGTCTGATATCAGCTTAAACACTACATAAATGAGAGCCTAGTCGAGAGTGCGGAAATTAGATGTTTGAGCGAACCACGCTGGGCAGACGACATACGATTAAGTGTGTCGTGTGTGAGAGCCTTAAGCGAAGGAAGGAAACACATTTATTATGTTTATTGTTATTGAGTGAATGTAATATGACAGAAAGTTGTTTGGTGTTTGTAGACGATTTGTTGTTGAAGATGCGGAATTGAGTAAGATTACTTTGGATTTAGACACGTTTAACGTCAATAGATTTGAAAAGCTTTTTTTTTTTATTTATCCTATACTGTCTCACTGCCGAGCAAAGGCCTCCCCAGTCCTTCCTGGAACTCCTTTCCCGCGCCACCTCGAATCAGACCTCGCGGTACGCGTCCTTGAAAGTCTTGAAAGTCTTTATAAACTTTTTATCGTAATAGCTTTATATCGTTGAATGAATGAATGAATGAATGAATGAATGAATGAATGAATGAATGAATGCTTTATTTGTAAACATAGGTCAAATTACAATAGTGTGCGAGATGTTACAGGTAGGTAGATCCTCTATGTTTTGCCCAGAGGCGTACAAATATATTAAATTAACATTGTCGGCATTTTACTTTTAATAACAATTTAACTTTGAGATAATCATGCAGTAGTATTTTGTAAACTTTCACATTAGTAATAAAATCAATATTAATTGTACATGCATATCAATACAAATTGAAAATAGAATTAATGTCAATAAATGTCATAAGTTATGTGTCATAATAATGCCAATGTCAAATAAAATTCTAAATCGTCAAAATAAGTGAGGTGATGTACAATTTTCTGAAGCAGTAATTATAGAATTATCGTCCAAATACTCCTGTAGCGAGTAATAGCATTTATTTATCAATATTCTTAATAGTTCTGTTTTGAAATTGTCCAGGTTTAACGTTTTTATTTTTTCAGGTAGTTTGTTAAATATTTTTTTGGCCATACAGAAGGTACTTTTATTCATTAGTGCAGTTTTGCCATGAGTCACTTCGAGTTCTGACTCATTTTTATCGCGTAATTTTCGGTAGTAACTTTTAGTAGCTATTTTGTATAATGAAATGTTAGATTTGACGAACATATTTGTTTCGTATATGTACAGCGATGGCAAGGTAAGAATTTTTAGACGTATAAAGAACGGTTGACAACTGTCTGTACTTTTAAGGCCACACATAGCTCTGATACATCTTTTTTGGGCTCTAAATACGAGTTCTCTATCAACTGAATTGCCCCAGTATATTACGCCATATCTGAGTGTTGATGCAACATAGGCGTGATAGGCTGTTAGTACGGATTCTAGGCTTACTATTTTTGATAGTTTATAGAGAGCATAGGTAAATTTATTAAGTTTTTTACATATTTCGTCTGTCTGGGGTCTCCAAGTCAAATTGTTGTCTATATTAATACCAAGAAATTTAGTAGCAGTGGTTGATTCTATTTTTGTCCCTAAATAGCTAATGTCAAGGATTGTATTTGGTATTCTCTGATAAAAATGCATAATTTTAGTCTTTTCTAAGTTTATAATTAGATTATTGTTGTCAAACCATGTTATAATTCTATTTAATGTCATATTTATTTCATTTTCATAAGTATTGGGATCATCACATTTAATAATTACGGTGCTATCATCGGCAAATAGTACCATGGGGTGCTTTATTTGCCTCGGAAGGTCATTTATGTAGAGCAAAAAAAGGGGGGGTCCTAGCACGCTACCCTGAGGAACGCCGTATTTAATTATCTCGCTTTCGGAACGATATTTTTTTTCGTAACCAGTAATTGAGGATATTTGTGTGATTTCTACAAATTGCTTTCTGTCCGTTAAGTAAGATCGAATGAGGTCAAGTATATTTCCCCTGATACCATATTTTTCAAGTTTATGTACTAGTATAGGATAATCCACATAATCAAAAGCCTTAGTTAGATCCATGTAGATAGCACATACGGGATTTCTGTTATCCATATTTGACAAAACAGGGAGAAGCAGGTCATGTATAGCCATATTGATTGTCTTCTGCTTACGAAATCCCTTTTGTTCATTTACTAATATGTTTGATTTCTCAAGATAGTTGTACAAGGACTTAGAAATGACTTTCTCAAATATTTTTGAAAATACGGGTATCAACGCAATAGGCCTATAATTTGACATAATTTTTCTATCATTTTTTTTGTGCAATGGTACAATTATTGACGTTTTTAATTTATCAGGGAAGATTCCGCTAGAAATGCTCATATTAATTATGTGGCTGAGATGCGGAGCTATATAATGAGACACTTCTTTGATAACTTTAGTGCATACTCCGTCATAACCAACACTATTTGTATTTCGAAGTGAGGTAATATGATTATTTACGTCTTGAGGTACGGTCGGCTCCATAAATAAAGAGTTTGAAGTATTTAAGCGTACGTTCATTTCTGGTATAGTTTTATTTTTAGGTTCGGTAACTTGATTAATATAAAACTTATTAAAAGCCTGAGCTATATTTAATGGGTTTGTGATTTTCTGTGTCTCTGTTTGAATTTGTGTTATTGGTTCTTTAGGGAAGCAGGTATTACAATTGTTAATTATGGTCCACGCCGCTTTAGATTTATTTTTGGACGTTTTAATGAAGTAGTTATTTCGTGATGCTTGTGTTAACGTTATAACTCTTTTAAACCTTGCAGAATATGTCTTAAACGATTGTTTATTCTTTGGGGAAGGATTTGTTCTATATTGCCATAGCAAGTGCCGTTTCGTTTTACTACATTTCCTTATCCCGTTCGTGATCCATTTTGTTTTCTTAGTAATTGATTTTGTTATTATTTCGTAGGGAAAGCAAAGATCGTAAAAACATTTGAATTGGTCAAGAAAATAGTCGTAGGCCTTATTGACGTCACTAGTTGTATATATGTCCGAAAAAGTGAGACTTTTAATGCAATTTTTAAATTTCTCTACATTATCTTGACAGCAATTCCGTCTTTTTATTTTCCAACGCTTTAAGACGCATGTCTTCTTAACAGGACATTTCAAAAGTTGCGCGGTGTGATCTGACAGGCCCAATTCTATAATTTCTCCTTTACAGCCTTTTACATTATGTGCTATATTGTCCAAGCAGGTCCCACTGCTTAACCTAGTGGGTTGAGAAAATTGTAATTTTAAATTATAATTTAACAGTGTATATTCGAAGTCTAAGGTTTGTTTACTTCTTTTCAATAAGTTGATATTAAAGTCCCCACATAAGACAACCTTTTTGTTATTCAATTTTAAACACAGCAAATGCAAAATATTATTTAAATTGTCGAAAAATTTATCCAAATTAGATTGGGGCACCCTATATATACATACAATAATAATGTTGTGTTCTGTCAATTCTATCGCGCAGCATTCAATTACATTGATTACAGAATATTGCCCTAAATTTAACACTTTATACTTGTGACCGGCCCTGGTCAAAATGCATGCGCCACCTCTTCTATTATCTCTGGAGAAACTTGTTGCTAGGATGTAGTTTGGTATATTTAGAAGTCCTTCCTGTTCAGGTGTCATAAAATGTTCGGTAATGCATATAGTATCGATCTGTTTTTTACTATTTTGTAGTTCTTCCAAATATACAGTAAGCGTATCGCTTTTATTCAGGAGTCCTGCAATATTCTGATGAAGGATATGTATACTGTTATAAACGAAAAAAGTCGGGGGTTTCTTTCAGGTTTGAATTGTGTTCGTCATATTCTTGTCCGTTGTTATTATTCATCTGTCTGCTTGTCTGACAATATAAGTCTAAATCAATCCGAATGTTACTCATAATATTCTCATATATATTTTTGATTCCGTATTTATTGATTCTGCCCGTAGTGTAAGAAAACATCTTATATGTTAGATCACGATTGCTGTCGAAGATGTATGCATACTTATGGTTTTGGTTGTCTAGGTGAAGGAGGTTGTTAAACATCTCAACTTTGAAATTATATATAAGTGATCCTGCCTTATACGTAGGAAGACAAATTACTACGTTGGTGTGCGTAATTTTTCGAAGCGACTCATTTAGTAAGCTTATTAAGTTTATGTAGTTGTTTTCATATGTAATAATATGATTTTCTCCAATAAAAATTAGGCAGTAATCGTTTAGGGTGAATCCCTTCAATCTTTCTTCGATGCCGCTTAATAATTGTTTTATGGTACTATTAGGCATAATGAAGTGACAGTAGTCGAAGTATTCGAAGAAAACTTCCTCTATGGAGGACAAAGATTCGTTGTATTTGCTACTACTTAAGATATACAGTTTATTCTTCTCGTTAGGTTTCGATAGCACAGTTTTCGGTGTTGCGGAATTGGTCGATGGAACAGGAGCAGGCAGTCTTTTTTGTTTGTGTGATGTCTGATTACGACTATTAGTAGTCTGAGTTCCTTTGTTGTGTTTGTTGGTCGCGCAGACTGGTAGAATGATTGGTGGTTCACGTCTATTGGTTTGGTCATTTGGAGAATTAACTTGGCGTGATGCCTTGCTTATGTGTGTTGGTGTTATACTCTTTTTATCAGGCGTTGAGCATATTTTCTTGTAGGTGTTAACAGTCGTAATCATATTTTGTAAATCTGTTTTAAGGTGCAGATTTTCCACGTTTAAATTGTCGATTTCTAGATGAGCGCTTAACAATTGCTGTTTAAGAGATTTGATTTCATTAGTTAACTCACGAATTTCGTCAGTGGTGTCGTGTAAGCTATCTGGAACACTCATCGTCGTTGTATCCAATATCGTTTTCGAGCTATCATTTGTTGTCATTTTAGACAGGTCGGTTAACGAGCTTGTTCTACAAGGTTTATTACGGTAAGTTATGTTAGAGCTGTCGAAGTCCATTTTTACTCGAAGCTATCGTGGTGCCCTCTGTTGTGGTGTCGTATAATTGGTGACTGGAGAGAATGGTGAACGTTTTGTAGAAGTTAGGAATTTTATAACACACAAAAAGAATCTCCTTTGGCGGGGCTCGAACTCGCGTTCGATTGACTGATGTTTGACGCCACACTTAGCGCCACTGGACCAACTGTGCTTAATTATTTATTGTGAAATTGAGCATTGCAATGCACAGATGAAGTATTTAAACGTAGAAAACGGTTAGAAATGACTCATTCAATTGGAATTTTTTGCAATGTCGAACACTTGAGTCACTTTGTTTTAAAATCTATGTAATTAGACACTTTTTTATGTTTTGTTTATTGGAGATTGTTTATGAATTAGGATTTAGTACTATTATGACAATGACACCGATATTAATCATAGTTTATTCCACTTTTTATTTAATTTCAGTCAGACGTTTTTGTTGTAGACGTATATTTAATGTTTAATTTTTCACTCAATAATAAAGATCACTGTTTTATGAGTCACTGCACTCCTTTTCCAGTAATTGTCCTTATTGTTAATTTGATTTTTCTTTGTTTATTGAAAGTTTGCTTTTCTAATGGATACAAATGTTTATTTTTCGAGATAACACTTTCACTTAATGATGGTAACTATTTAAACAAATTTAGCGGAAAAAAGTCAATAAAAAGTCACTTTTACTATTTCTAGTTAATTTTGTCACGGAGCGGATTCGATCTCGTACATCGACCACACACCCTCCACACACACTTCGTTCTCAGTTTAATCTTGAAATTATATTCCTGACAGTCAAATAGAGAACATCATGTAAGTAGATGAAATTGTAGGTGCACGTAAAATATGAATGAAACAATAGTTAACTTTAGGTAGGCGTATAACATAAATGAAACATGACTTACTGGATTCTTCTTGAACTAAAAATCATTGCTGAGTTCCGAATTGTTTGGTGAGAAACCAAAATGCTAGACTTTGCGTAAGTCGTTAAAAAGTAGTAAATTAAAAACTTCAGTAGGTAGGTAAATGGTGGTTTGAATAAGTAATTGTATTTTGTACATTATACAGGGTGTAGTTCAAACTGGTTTGGACCGGTTCCAATACAGGTAAAGTTAAAGTAACTTTGGGCAATGTGGCGTAAATACGGGCCATGTTAGTTTATTATAATAGAGCTAGGCTTAGGCATGTTCTTATGCTACGGTTTGGACAAAAATTGCTGAAATCATATCCGCAGCATTGTACGGTATTGAAAAGATTTTAGACAATGAAAAGGCAGCCTCTCTGAAGTCCGACCGCGGCAGATTTGCCAAAAATGTAAAAAACAATGGCCGCTCGAAATTGAATAAAATCGATAAACAAGAGTATTTATTTTAAGTAATATTTGTTTTCGTCTAGTGAGCTCGGAGATTTAGACGAAAATTAACATTACTACAAAAATTTAAACATACCTGTTTAATTTTTTATGATGGCATTTATTTTGTATGATGGCACCTTTTTGGTATATTCTTGCAATTTTTTAGCATTTAATTGTGCTTTTGTGTGTGGTGGTGCTTTGTCTTTTGTGTGCAGTGAATAAATTGTTTTCCGCATAATTTGGTTTTAGCTCTTGGAGCAACAACGATACAAGCAAAACAATGGACTTGCATGAATTCATTGGCTCGTTAATGAAAGCTACCTCTGTTTCTAATAACTTTAGAAATCTGGACTATTGCCAGTCGTATGAACACAATTCAATTCAGTTCAATTAAATTGATTAATTTAACTTTAACGGTTCTCTGAAGATTTGGTGTTCTGTTTTGGTTAGCTCGGCCAATGGAAGCCAAGCCAAGCCAATGCTATTAAAACTAAATGAATTAAGAATTACACCACTTCTAAATATTACTAGGTACTACTATAGAATTAAAATATATAAGAATTGCCAAGGGCAGGGCACATTGCTCGCTGAACAGATGGCCGATGGGGATGAAAGGTTCTGGAGTGGCGACCACGTACCGGAAGATGTAGCGTTGCAAGGCCTTCCACGAGGTGAACCAACGACCTTGTGAAGGCCGCAGGAATCCGTTGGATGCGAGAAGCACAGAACCGGTCGAAGTGGAAGTGCTTGGGGGATGATGAGTACTATAGATGTTTTTCATTACTTAAACAATAAATAAGCCACAATTTTTGCAGCGGGATTGTCCGAAAGGGCCGGAACATAAAGGGCTAAGGAAGGAACACGGGTGGGTTTTAGTCAGTAAGAGTCTGACACTCCCTTCCGCAAACCCAGAGCGGGAGGAGTCAATTCTCAATTCTTTATTGCGTACCATAATGTATACATAGTTGGTAAGAAAATAATAATATTAGTCACAATTATGGACCCTGTCGGGCACAGCATAGATAGTAGGAGAGAGGAGGAAGAACACTGGGTTTAAGTACCTATTTAGTAAGTTTTATTGTTTTATAATTTATACACATTTATTTATTTAATTAAGTAGAACTTTGTAAAAAACTTTTTTTTTTTCCTTTTAATTAAGTGTTCATTATTATTTTATTTACTTATTATTATTTTTATTTATTATGTAAATAATATTTATTATCCCTATGGCAAGTTATTTATATATTTATTTAACAAAATTATTCTTCGTATTATGATTAGGTAGGCATATCTTTATAGTGAGTATTTATAAGTCTATTCAAGCTCATATTTCAAATTGATGTTATTTCAAGTTAAACAAATGTCAACTTTATCCCAATGGTAAGTAAGTTTAATCGCGAATGAAGATTAGATGCAACCAGATAGATAAGAGTCATTAGATGATTTCCCATCCATAAAAAAAAAGCCACAATTTTTTCATCATGAGCCGGCTGCTGCTATTTTATTTCTTTCTTTTAATAGTCCAGAGATTTAGGCTCGGTATTCTATGCATTTTTTGTCTGGATAATTTTTTAGGCACTATAAAAAAGATTATGTAAAGGGAAAAGGTAAAATTCTACAACAATAAGTTATCATTTCAAGTCACATCCATTTACAAAATACCTATCTTTCTCGGGTCACGTGGTCGACTATACCTATTTTAAGGCATCTGTCCCACCAGCTATCAGACAGGGGTTAGTCATCAACGATTTTCTCGCTCAAGAAACGTACTAAAGCTTGTAGGTCTCATGTACCAAAGTAAAAGAGATACATTTATATTAATACTTGATCGATATCTGTTCAGACTGCCGGCGAGAACTCTCTCTCCACTAGTTTATCGCAGCGACAAGAGCTTTCAATGAGAGTACTCGCTCAGCGATGCTCGCTTTGCGCGCAGACCTCTCGCCGAGAGACTCACGCTTAGTGCGGTCAACAAAAGAGATAAGTATGCAAGATCGTCGGATATAGTTGAAGTTTAGTAAGAAACCGATGGATGTTGACGACTGAAATTTAATTTGATAAATGAGCTTTTTGTTTTCTATTAAAAAATTAAATTTTATTCGAGAACATCCATCGGTTTCTTACTAAACTTCAACTATATCAGACGATCCTGCATACTTATCTATTTTGTTGACTGTACATACCAGCGAGTAATCGCTCGTCTCCACTCGCCAACTCGTTTCTAGTTACTAGCTCTACTCGCTTCTCGTTAATCACCACCGGGTGGGACAGGTGCCTTATTCGCATGTAGCAAAAGGCGAAAGAAAGGAAATTGGCTGTCGCAGAGTAAAACGTTGACGGCTGCTTGCAACACAACCTATTATCATGTTACCTGCTTAGTAATAGCAACAGAAATAGAATGGGCTTGATATGGGTTTGGCATTTGATCAGCATACAAGCGATTTGTATAAAAAGAAAGTTGTGAGGATGAGTACGATTAGCAACACGGGAAATAGACAGTGTTGACGAGGGCTGTAGAGCGAAAATACAGGAAAAACTGTTAAGTATTTAGTTGGAAATATCTAAGAACTCAAATGGAAAAACTGGTGTGTCGTACAAAAAGCATAATGTGTCAATTTTACTGTACACATATATCCAGTGCAGTGACAGTACGTGGAGGTGATAAGCCCAACACGTAGTATAGACGCCAGCACATCAACCTACCCGAAACTCAAATTTTTTCAATCAACTTTGAACCTTATGCTTTAGCGATAAAGTTGAAAGTCTATTAAAGAAATTTGACAGATTGTAGTAGCTTGATGTCCTGGCGTCTGTACAACACACACAAGCACAATTAAATAATAACACAAACACAACAAAACACAAATTACACGGATATAATATAAACACAAGCAAAAAACTAAAACAAACTCGTATTTAAAGAAGTTAAGTGACACTATGACATACTTAAAATCAAAGTAACGAATATACCCAAAAAGGTGGGGTGTGCGTCTCAAGGTTGCACTAAATAGAAAGGCC
Organism: Hydraecia micacea; assembly: GCA_914767645.1. Taxonomy (NCBI): domain Eukaryota; kingdom Metazoa; phylum Arthropoda; class Insecta; order Lepidoptera; family Noctuidae; genus Hydraecia; species Hydraecia micacea. Next base: position 9,295,713 of record OU611798.1, read on the forward strand.
AGCTCAGCAAAAAAAAAAAAACAAAATGGAAGGAAAGGCCATTTCTGCCCCATTAATTCGTGTCCTAAAAGATTAATTTAGAGAATCGCGCGACCTAGCAAAATGCGTTTCATCACTTTCACCCCAGTATCACACCTCGGACACTCCATACAACGCTCGCAAAATAATTAACTATTACTACTACATAACCAAATGACGTTTGTACACGTGCAAATGTGTGCGTGAACTCTAGTAGGGTCATAGGGTTGGCTGTCGTGTGTAGCGTAAAAAATGGCGGGAAAAGCGATTTGCGTCGGGCGAACCGAACGTGTGCATCATTATGAAGTGACCTTGTAGATATGTAGTTCAATTGTTTATTTATAAAGTCGGGTTCGTAATGAAATAAAACACTGAAATATTTTCGTTAAAATGACTTATCTCTAAATAATCGGTTCTTACATAAATCGCATGGTATTAAAAATGCGAAATCTTACAAACAGTTTGTGTAAGTACAAATTCGGAAAAACATCACAATATATCCAACCATCGTAATTAAAACTCAAATAAAACTTTTAAATCGTATAATTGTGTTTTCGTGTCAGCAGTACAGCCAGCGTTGCGGTTCTTACGATTACGAGTGCCCTTGCTAAAAAGTCGGCGACGAATACCTCGAAGTGCGGGGTGAGGTGCGGGGTAAAGGGCTAAGGAAGGAACACGGGTGGGTTTTAGTCAGTAAGAGTCTGACACTCCCTTCCGCTCCACCCAGAGCTGGAGGAGTCATTAGATGATTTACCCATCCAAAAATTCAAAAAAAAGGTGCGGTATCTGATATTGAGCGCGGGAAAGGGAGCGTCCCTTCTGTACGTAGTACTCTATTAAGTATTCTGTGCCAGTATAAAAGAGAGATATTCACTTCTTACAACTTCAAACCTTTTTCAAGTTATATATACTACTAGCTGCGCCCCGCGGTTTCACCCGCATATGTTCGATCCCGTGGGAATATCGGGATAAAAACTATCCTATGACCTCTCCCGGGACTCAAACTATCTCTATACCAAATTTCATCTAAATCGGTTCAGTGGTTTAGGCGTGAAAAGGTAACATACAGACAGACAGACAGAGTTACTTTCGAATTTATAATATTAGTATGGATTAGTATGGATTTCCTAGCCCGGTTTTAGCCGATTGATCTCATACTGAATGGAAAAAGCGATAATAATTTGAATTGTATAAAGAGCTCTTTAAGAATCAAATGGGTGCAGCTATTTGATTCTAAAAGAGTTTCTCTTGACAATTGAGATTATTTGCTTTGACGGTTTATTTGTTGGTTGTAGTTTTCATACAAAAGGGTTGAAAAAGACTGTAATAAATTTTGTCAAAGGCGTATCAACGTAACGTCCTCAGGCTGGGTGGACAAATAATCTGTGCCGGATATCCGCGGGGTAATTTCATGGCACACATAAAATGGCAATCGATCGCAATGCCTTTAATTTTGACAGTTCAGTCATGTTCATTGCGTTATTTAGGGTTTTGAGCAGACGAATTTTCCAAACCTATGAATCAATGAATTACAATTTTTCCTTCAAAACCTTCAGATTGTAATTGCAAGTGGGTTGCTGGTTGCCTACATGGCTTGATATTGGAGAGGCCTATGTCCAGTAGGTAAACAAGTCCTGAGTGCCTTTTGTCGTAACCGATAACAAAAGTGGGTTTTATTACAGAATTTGAATATAAGGCGCGATGAACACTGAACGAAAAGGATTGCGTGTAAAATAAATGAAGGTCGATTTCGTCGCATTTATTTATTTCACTAGCTTCAGCCCGCGACTTCGTCCGCGTGAAATTTCTGTTTCCCCCAACCCACCCGTCGCATCGCATCGCTTGACCGCACTACTACTTCGTTTTCGCTTTCGTTCTGACTTTTTTTCTTTTTGCTCGGCTCCTAAGGGTGCTAGCGTGATGTTAAATAGCATATAGCCTTCCTCAAAAATTGGGTTATCAAACGCAAAAATAAATTTTGAAATCCGACTGGTAGTTCCGGAGATTACCCCCTACATACAAACTTACAAACAAATTTTACCTCTTTATATTATTAGTATAGATAACATGCAATAAGTAGACGAGAACAACACCCTAATTGATTCTCAATGATTTTGAAGGTATTGCTAATCCATTGCTTCATATGTCCTAAAAAATGGTCTGCTCAACAACGTAAATAACGCAATGTATGTTTTTGAACGGTCAATATGAAAGCCATTGCTTAGTGTGTTACGCTATTACCCCGCAGAATAAGCGACCATATTATTTTCATCTTCTTGTCTCTTGAACCTATTTCGTCGCCTCTGTGTACATCGTACCTTATATTCAAATTCTGGGCCTAATAAAGCCCATGTCTCGCTAGACTGCCAATATTAATCTTGCAGTTCACACATACGCATGAAAAATCTGCACACCCCCAAACGCAGAAAAGTCTACATTATTAAACGAATACCCTTCCTTTGGTAGGTAAGAAATGTTGCTTTCAAATTAATTCTGTTACATTTTTTCATGATGAAATTCCAATAACTTTTCAGCGTTGGAAGGCTTGGCAAAATTCGAAATATGAAATCACGAATAATCTGACCAAAATTTCGATTAATTTGAAAGTTATTCTGAGCTATTTCTGTAAATTACAAAAACATTTTTTATTAATATTTTTCGTTGTATTTTTTATATCCTTATCTATTTCTACACATTTCGAGTGTTTCCTGCTTTGTGATAGAACTAAATAAATTAATCCTAATTCAACGAAAACATACATGTAGACACTACCTACTCAAGAAATTAATTTAAAACAATATTAATGGCTACGTGTGTACAGGCCCAAGACATAATTCCAACCAATGTTTACTTACTATCGTAAATTGAAATTCAATTACCGTAACCCGCAAAAAGGCTAAGACCAGTTTAGAAAGATCTCCTCCACCTCCTTTTGTACTAACGTCAGAGGGTAATGCAGAGATGCATGGAATAAGTTCGGAGGTCCAGCTAAATTGGTCTTTAGGACCGCGGCTTCAGTTTAGCGTTCGGCGTGGCTTGGTTCGCACGTTCCGCGGACTGTATGTTAAAAATATACTTTATAAATAAATACTTCGATTAAAGTCAAGTACTTACTTTGTACATTGTTCGTGATTTAAAGTTACAAGTGGTTTGTATTTTCGTGTTTGGTGTTTGAAAAAAGTTTTGAAAGTTTAAGGTAAGTTTTAAAGTTACGTAAACTTTTTTTTTTTTTGTTTGATTTTTACGCTGATAAATATATTTGTAATGGTCCAGGGGATTGCGTGTAAATTAATATTGACAATACGATATGCAATAGTTAGCTATACCAACTGTTAGGACAAAGATAACCAGATAACCTTGAATATAAATATTGATTGTACGAGTAGTCTACAATTATCTAATTACTAGGTCGTAAATAATTACATTCCATTTAATTTTAAGATAATTAACTAAAATTAATAAAAGTAAAATTAACTTTATTTTCAATACTATTTGCACAATTTTCGAAATTAAGTAAACAATGTGTTTTTTTTAATTAATCCTAACTTCAAAACATGCTGAATGTGAAACAATTTACATTCAAATCCATTTTAGATTTTAGTTCTACTTAATTCAAACCATTTTAGTTTTTAGATTTACCCAAAAAATCGAATTTATGCCATAATAAAAAATAATATGTATCACTAATATAATAGCAATTCTCGTCAGGAAATATTCCGTAATTTACATAATCGAGGCCATGAAAGGCGAACACGATAATCTGAGATCAAAGGTGTCAATAATATCGACTAATTCGTTTAGTTAAATGAGATGGCTTTACCTTTATATGAATAAAAATGAAATGCTGTTCTCTGGTACGCGCATCACTTGAAAACGGCTGGAGATTTCCTTTTTTTATGTTTCTCATTATAGCCTCAATAAGGTTTTTAGGGAAAGAAAAATTTTAAAAGTTGTCCGGAAATTTTAAAAATTCCGGAAAAACTTAAAGTGATTGATTATGTCTATGGGATTTTTTTGGGGAAATTTGGACAGGACGACTAAGTATTAAGTATTAAGACGATTAAGTATTTGAACGGAGGTAGCTGCGTAGCTTGGTAAGACATATTTATCTGCGACATTAAAAGAAAACGACTTTTAAAATTGCTCGTTCATAAATTATGCAATTTGATGAATGAATTATTTTTGGAGAAAAACAACAGAGGCTGAAAACGTAGAATAATTTGGTGGTTGTTTTTTTACCAACATTAATAAATCATACCGATCTTATTTTGAACAAAAGCTTCGTAAAATGTCGTGACAATGATGGGTCGAATAATAATTAGATGATAATATTATGTAACTATCACATCGGCTTATTAGTCGATTCGCACGAATTTACTCGCGCAAACGGGCGAATCGTCACTTTTAAATAATATTATTTTTCTAGCGACTCGCACGAATTGGCACATTTTGGATTTTATGCAATAAAGTTAGAAAAAAAGGACACTAGTGCACTGAAGTGATAAGAGTTAAATATTATAAACGTGTACTTTTTTCTTAAATTCATTGCATAAAATTCAAAATAAGCCAATTCGTGCGAATCGACTTCGACGAAACCATCACATCACATTTGGCAAGTGGTTCTAAAGCCATAACATTATTAATTAACTATTCCTCATCAGAGCTAAAAACTTTAAAATAATTCCTTTTTAAATACTGTTCCGAAAACTCCTCTAAATTCCCTAATTCAATCCCCAGTCGGGACCCACCCATAAAGTCAACCAAAACAACCGTAGAATTTCAAAATTCGAATAACAAACATAAACTTTCAAAGTTTCATAACTACGAGTAAATCTAATCAGAGTAGAAACTGTTTAAAAATGTATGGGGCCCTGAAAGCGCGTAGGCCTCTTTTCAGCTGTTACTGAAATATTCAGGTCGAGTTTAGATAGCCCCTTGATGTAGTGTGCCCGTTTTAAATCAGGGTTAGTTGTAAGAAATTGCTTTAGTATTCATTACTCGTATGGGCATGTATGATATACCTATTTTTAGGTTAGTAAATCCCGTAATACATACAAAGAAAGATTTTTTTTATTTGTGACAAGCTCAGGAAAAACAAACAATAAAAAAAGAACTTTAAATCTAACAAAATCATGAAAACAAGAAAAATAAAAGAACATTAAAACTAAACACTAAACACGCACACACACACTATTATGCCAGTAACTTGCCAATAAGTATGCAAGTAGCTTGCCTATTGTGACATACTCATGTTATCAGCGATCAGAGGGGCAATTCGCATTCTAATCTCCGTCTCAATCTGTCATAAAACCTTTAAATTACCTACATTTATGACAAGTATTGATATTGATTGTCGCTTGGGTGAGATTGTGACTTGAACGTTTTTTTAAGTACATGAGTTGGCTTTCTGAAGTTTTTATGGCACAATGGCATGCAAGTAGCTTGCATACTGAGTAACTGGCATGTGTATTCCTGGCTGTTCAGGGGAAGCAAGTTAAAAATGAAGTAGTCAGTAGTATAGTTTAGGTAATAAAATGGCTTGGACCTCATACCTCGTTATTATCACCCGCATAACCTTTTCTAACTATTAAAGGGTCAGCTTCCCTTTAATCCCTCGGACATCAGCCATTATATCTCATTCTAAATCCAAATAACGGACCAATTTTATTATAAAAAGCTAACTTTATGAAATATCTGACTGGTTTTTCAAAAAAGCTATTAGGGAAATATTTTTCAGTCCATTGCTGGACATAGGCCTCTCCAATTGCATGCCATTCAAGTCGGTTCTCGGCAACTCTCATACAGCTGCTACCAGCCACCATGCAATTATCGTCGCTTCATCTAGCCTGTGGGCGTCCTACCTTACGTTTGCCGATTCGCGGTCTCCACTCAAGAGCACGTCCTACCCCAATATCTTATTCTGTCAACTATGTCGACATCTTTGGTTCTCTGCCGGATCACCTCGTTCTGGATTCGATCCCTCAGAGAGACTCCAAGCATAGACTAATAAATTGTACATCGATATAAAATGTAAGTAAAAGGGCTCTTTTTAACGATCACGTTCAAAGAAATAGGTTCTACAGAATAGACCTACGGACCGTAGAATGACCCAACTTACGGGCCCAATTAAGGAATTACATCACGTACGTCGGAATAAGTATAGGTTTTTGGTTAAAAGGTCATTTTATGGCGGGTTCACATTAATTAGGGATGGATTGTACGTTGTAAGACGACGCTTGGCAATCTTCTAGCCTTACAGAATTAGGTATCTATATAATATAGTGCGGTGACATTTTTCCCGAAATTAGCTATTTAATAGGAATAGATGTTGAGAGTACAGTTTTTTAAGCCAATAATTTGCCAAAAAATATATACAGGATCCCATTAAAATAGATGGACAAAACAGCGCTCAGTACGTCTAAACAAAGATATCCAAGCAAAAAAAACACTGTATTTTGACCTAAAATAATAAATTGCCGGCACATAAGTGTATTTTCGTTAGCTGATTATTTTTCTTGTATCTAATGCGTTTTTCTTATATATTTTTTTACCATCGTCCTTATTTTGGTGGTCTAATGATTTCTAAAAGTTTGTCCATCTATTTTAATGGGACCTTATATAAGAAATCGTTTAGGTAAGTACCTAACAGTAACTAGTGTTACCTACAGTCTGGGAAAATATTTGTTTATCTAATCGACAGACTAAGTCAATTTGCCATATTAAAGTCATTTCGTATAAAATACAGCTGCGAAAGAATGATAAGATGTAGCTTGAATAGAGGGAGAATTTTAAGTTGGTAGTAATTTTCATAAACAATTTCACACAACACATCAACACAACATCAACATCAACTTTAAGTCATTCGTGGTACGAGTTCCATCCCAACATCTACAGACCTGCCTGAAAGAGGACTTTTGGCCGAAAGGTATCGTATATCGACGTTTCCGAGGACGGTTACGCGACACCATGCAGCGAAACACGGCGCCGACAACGTTACGAGTACGTGTATAGTCATAGTTTTAAGGTTTTTAATATGTATTAGTTTATTATTGTTTATTTTGTGTATTTTGTCTATGGGCCCTAGTAGCCTGATAATAAAATGATTATTATTATTCAATATCCTGACTTTACAAGTACTTTTAGGTTGCAGACTGAAACAGTTTTTAAGTAATTATACATATACCAAAAAGTATCTATGATCGGTAAAATCGCTTGCTGCAACTGGTACTGGTAATATCTTCTTGAACCTTCGTGGGCCTTTACGTGGCTTGGATCTCATACTACAAACTGTCATCATCTTGTGCCACAGGGCAAATGCCTCTTCTCATACAGAGGAGTCACGAGCATTGATCACTACCCTTGGTCAAGACGGGAAGCGATTTCAGACTTATATTAACTACTAACTGCGCCCCGCGGTTTTACCCGCATAAGGATCCCATTTGAATATCGGGATAAAAAGTATCCTATGTCCTTTCCCGGGACTCAAACTATCTCGAAGTATATGCCAAATTTAATCTAAATCGGTTCAGCGGTTTAAGCGTGAAGAGGTAACAGACAGACAGGCACACTTTCACATTTATAATATTAGTATGGATAAGTCCAGGTGTTTTCCTCACTGTGTTTTCGTTCAACGATGTCAGTAATATCCAAGATAAATTCAGAAGTATCTATGAATTGAAAAGTCATATTTGTACTTGCCTGGATTGAAACCCCACTTGTTTAGAAGAAGAAAAATATATACGAAAAATAGTTTCACTATTACAAAACAGACTGTACTTTCGAAACGCGTCAAAAAGGTGAAATATTCCTGCACCCTAATTGCGTAACACACTATTACTGTCAATTTGAATCATTTTGAAGTTTATTGCTAATCCATTGCTTCAAATGTTCGAAAAATGTGTTTGCTTAGCAACGTAAATAACGCAATGAATGTTGTTAAACTGTCAAAATGAAACCCATTGCTACTGATAGTGTGTTACGCAATTGCCCTGCTGGTTAAATGTAACTGACTGACTCCATTAATCTTAAGGATGGTACTTGTGTCCGGTATTGATAAATACCTATGTGAGATGATACTGCAAAGACGTTTAGAAAGTTTTCTTTTAGCTTGTAGCTAAGTGACGCCGTTGCCGCTGTTAGAAAAATTGGAACGCTTTTTACAAGCTTTTTCGTAACTTGCTGCGTTCGTATGTGTATTCAGGTAATCTGTTTATTTTGTAACGATTCTTTTCACGGTCTAAATATACATTTCTATGATAGATTCTACCTAGGTCGACCACGGCGAAGATGGTGGAACACTCTCGCCATCAAAATAGTTGTTTGCTCCCTTGGCAAACAATGTACTGTTTTTTGAAAAGGAGTTGCATAATGAAATTTAGTACAACATTATAACACTAGTTTGGATGATATTATGGTTACTATGACACTGGTTGTTTTAATGTTGGCAATAAGCTAACTGTTTCAGAAACTTTTATAGAGGATTTATAGCATGGGTGTAGATAAAATTTGTTAACAAGTTTTTACGACCTTCTAATATAAAGTTATTATTCTCTGAAGTGTAATAGAAAGACTGTAATTAAAATGTATTTTACTTCTTTTTTAACCTTTTAACCGCCCGACTTTATGTGAGTTCTCGTGACTCCAGCGCCCGATAACAAAAAAAAACGAAAAATAAATACCGATGAAACGAGCTGTGATGATGTAATAATAATACAGATTAAACGAGCTGTGTTATTTGGTGGTATATATACGTCCCTAGCGGAATGGACACGAAAATATTTGTCGGATTAATCCGACGTAAGCGGTTAAAAGATAATTTTATTGTAATTTAACAGGAGAAATGTCAGGTTTAAGTAGCAGGAGAAGTGTGAAATGAAGCCTTGGTCAGAAGTTAACTGCATTAAGCTATGGTTTCCAAGAAGATACGGTGGCCGTCATATTATAAGGGCCGTCATGAACATCTATCATTTTCACCAGTATTTGATATAAAGGTGTAAAAATAATTCGCTCTATATTTAGATAGCCGTCATTCATGTGTAACCGATCATCGCTTTCTTAGGAAACCAAAATTAAGAAAAACCACCTAATAATTGTACCTTGATAATGATCAAGCCATTCTTTTATTTCGCTACACGTTTGAATTGTACCTATAATCTTTACTTATATTTAAATTGAAATTAGGGCAGATTTTTCCAACGCCAGATAATTTTATCAGAGGAATAATTTTGAATTTTTGACAGTTCTTCCATACAAAATCTGTCAGACGTAAATTTTATTCCACGAATAAAAACTATCTGTCGATTGAAAAATCAGCCCTTAATAGTAAATAGATGACATACATTTTTGATATTAAGAATTTATAATCCAAGCCACTTGCGCACTGCAATTAGGAAATACAAGTACCTGCCATGTGAGCGAGCGATTCGCTAACACGCACAAAAAAACAAATAGACCACTTTCCTAAGCCCCCAATTTTCTACCATACTTAAACTTTGCACGAAATAGGGCAGTAAATAATTTAAACCCTATTTCGCTTTCCGATCAAGGCCCGACTTTTGATCCATCCCATTTTGCTGATGCCCTGCATTCGAGGGTTACGGCTTTCACGAAATTCCTTTTCCACATTATTTTAACATTTGAAGGGATCCCTTAAAAAAAGTCGAAAGCTATATCATCCCAAAGTCCTTTCTAAACGGGGATTTTAATAAAAATGCCGCAGAAGAGCGGAGGCTTTTTTACGCGATTTTATAAAGGGAAAAGTTTTTATATTGATTATCTTTAGTTGTAACCCAACAGTGAAATGAGTTATATTACCATTTTCTTGACAGTTTTATTAGTCTTGAAAAACAGGATAACTACATAGTTAAGCGCCATGTGCATATTTTTGTCACAGTGTCTGGAACATTATATATCCAAAAGTTTACACATCTTTCTACTTAGTAAATGCGCTGTGTATCCTTTAGGAACACGTTTTCCATACATTTATTACGCAAAAATGAAAGTCCTGGCCTGACGCATTTTTTCGGTATAAATGGTCTGGGAATCAGTACAAAAAAACAAATTAGTCAAAACTTGAAAGAACAGCCACTTAGGGTCTGGCGCTGAGGGTGTTAATATTAATTTTTGTGTTTTAATTTAGACTTAAGGCTCATAACGAGGCCTAAATTATGACGGTTGTCAGGCCCAGGAGACATTTTAGTTTAGAAATTTAAAACATCGTAGGCAAGGTAGGTAGTTCTATTCATATAGACGGAATATTTCAAGGAATTTTACAGTTGATGCGTACTTAGTCTAAGACACTGAACCTTCACAGAAAAATGTCATACTTAAAATTAAAAAACAATTTGATTAAAATTAACCATAGACAAGCCATGTGCCATGTACATGTAGGATTTTCCATCGGCAAAAAATACGAATTTACAAACAAATATTCATGGCCAATTGTTTTTTTCAAGTGATAACTTCTTTAGGCGCATTGGGCATTTTTTGAGATGGGAAAAACCATTGAATTCGCGCCACTGTTACCGTAACCGACACCGCTTCGAATGTGTTCGGCTGTCCTTGGGATGTACACGGTTTTAATGAATATCCGATATGTCAGTGAGTGATGGCAAAGTATTCTGTTTGTGTTTTGTTTTCACTTCTGTCGGCACTCCCGGAGTGCCACTGTTTTTTTTTTTAATCAGTTCTTAGTGCTCACTTTCGCTGTATAAAGAACTCTTGAGAAAAACGAATGCTTCTAGACCTAGAAGTAAGGCTGTGCGTTATATTTAAGAAGATAGACAGGTGTCCATTATTCGTGAATATTTCTTTAGTAATTAACAGAATGATCTTTCAAAAGTAGCCTTTCTAAAATTTCACACTTTTCTGTAAAAACAGTGTCGAAACAGTTGTAAGTGTTGTTACCTATATTGTCAGAAGCTCTTAAATTTATTCGAAGTCGCACTCTGCTATTCATAAGCTCTATTCAATGGACGGTCCAACGAATTAGAGCTGTGCAATCAAATCTCAGAGATCCGAGGAAGTCGGAGGTCACTTCGTCAATATTTTTCTGTTCGTTGGCGAAGTAAGTTATCGTCGGAGAAAAAAATAAGTGCAATAGGTAGGATGGGGGGTGTGGTAGGTAGGTAGGATTGTATTGGTAGAAAATGAGGTCAATAGCATGTGGGTGGCTCAGCGAATGATTTTTCGGATTCTTCTCAACTGTGTCTACTGCACCTCGGTGGTTATAGTATACTGTGTCCTTGAGATGGCCTAGCATTTCAATAGAATAAGAGGTCGGCCGGGGCCTGTGGCTACATAATATCAGCTGCACAGGTCGATCGATCAGGTTAAGCTATGCTTGCCGCGGTTGTTCTATGGATGGGTAACCATCTTTACATACCAAGACCCCCTCCGTGCCTCGGAAAGCACGTTAAGCCGTTGGTCCCGGCTGTCATTCGTGGATTTTTGACCGTAGATACGGGTAGTCAGTAGTCGGGTATAGTAACAACCAGTCTTATTACCAAGTGGTATCGTATTACCCAGTAACTGGGTTGTGGAGGTCAGATAGGCAGTCGCTCCATGTAAAATACTGGTATTCAGCTGCATCCGGTTAGACTGGAAGCCGAGCTCAACATAGTTGGGTAAAGGCTAGACAGACAGAAGCCACAGACCAGGGAAACATGGAAGCCGTGACTGCACGCGCGCAGCTCGCGGGCAGCTCGCAAACGGCTCGCGAGCTGCACATTTGCGGCACATTCGCCAGATGTGGACGCACCCTTAGGGACCCGGGTTGTTCGAAAGAGATACCGTGGCCCGGGCACGGGCAACTGAAGGAACACGAGTGGCTTTTAGCCAGTAAAAGTCTGACACGTCCTCCCGCTCCGCCCAGATCGGGAGAAGGTATTTAATAATTTCCCACCAAAAAAAAAGGCTGTCATTACTTTTTGTATAAATTTTGGTAAGCGAGCATTTTGATGATGTCTAACGTCTAGTATAGTTATTTTACAGTTGTCTAGTTACGTAACTGTATCACCGTCAAAAAACTATATCACATTGGCGCCTTTGTCTATCCTAAAAATACCTCGGTACATAACTGTGACATTAACTAACAAATTACCAAAAAAAAAAAGTCAAAGGTCACACCGCTTTTTAAATAATTAGAGTCAATATTTTTCATCGTTAACGCTTCCCGTGATTTGGACGCACGTAAAATTGAGCCGAAAATTGCCTTTGACCGCGCCGGTAGCCGGCTGTGACGTGGTAAGTGTTTAGCTCGAAGCGATACTGGGGCAGTGTGATATTGCATTTTTTCGGATACCATATTTTTGCCGGTATGAATATGAATGAATATGTATGGTCTTGATATTGTGCCCGATATGTGAGATTAAGGGACTAACCACACTTATTCAACTCTGTTCAGCTTTTGTCCATAGAAAACAACGATTTTGTATGGAGACCGTTCAGCTTTCCGCGGCTGAACGGATGCGCACACATCTCATACAAAATCGTTGTTTTCTATGGACAAAAGCTAAACAAAGTTGAATAAGTGTGGTTAGTTCCTAAGCCCGCCTAATTCGTAAATTTTGTGTACCGAATAAATATATGCATACAATGTGGCTATTAGGTTATCACATTAATTGAAACCACGTATTCTACATAACGCATTTTAAACATACACAATTCAATTATTGCAAAACAGAACATTTTTTCACTTGTGATTAATGGGTCACAATACCATAAATTTTGTGTTGAATTGTTGATACCATTACCCCGCGCGAGTCTAGTACCTTTTTTATCAAGGGTGGTACCTACATTTCGTGCCAATTTTCACGAAAATGCTATTATTTTGTTTGAAAAATTCCGTTTTCTATTTTTAGTAAATTTGATTATTTTAAGAGACTGATAGCAATTAGCAAATTGTATCTAAAAACCGATGTACTTACTATTTAATGTGATAACCTCATCGCTACGTCATATGTATCATTATATAGCGTGACTGGTAATTAGTGACCGATACTTAAACACACATGATGGTACTCATCATAACAAACAACTTTTGAGGTCATGCGATTGGTAAATAAAAAAATTAGTTCCTTTAGGAAAGTTGTTGAAAATATGATGAGTACAATCATGTGTTTAAGTATTGGTCACTAATTATCAGTCACCTTATATTTTCAGTCATTCTAAGTATAATAATATCTATATCATATATGGTACAGACAGCCAGCACATCAAGCTACCCGAAACTGTCAAATTTTCCCAATCAACTTTGAACCTTATGCTTTAGCGATAAAGTTGAAAATCTATTAAAGACATTTGACAGATTGTAGTAGCTTGAGGTGGTGGCGTCTTTACATAATAATAACTGGCGAAATGTGGGTGAACCTATTTATACACCTGCCCATCCCTGCGGGGAATACAGGCGTAATGTTCTGTTAATTCTTAAGTATACTTACATCCCTACATAGTATAAAACAGTCGCCGAAATGTCTGTACGCGCAAAACTTCCGAATGACTGCACCAAATTGGATAATTATATTTTTTTGTTGTGTTCAGTATTACCAGGACAATGTTTAAATGAAAGAAAATCACGGAAATTCGAAATAAAAAAATTGCACCCTTGCGAAGCTGGGGCGGGTCGCTAGTAAATAATATTTATGTGCAAAATTTTAAGCAAAAAATTCGATCAGATTTTTGACGCATAGAATGAAGAGCGAATTAATTAAAATCCAATTTGAGCCAATAAAGTTAAACGCGGATGACGCAATCAGTGGCATAAACCCTGAAATGCTTCACATGTAAAATGGGGACTGAATAGTTGGGAATCGGATGGAAACTGTAACCTACTTTTAACTTTAACTTTTATTTTATCGGTTCAACCGCGACAAGGCATAAAATAGTAGTCCTTTACCAAAAGGACTACTAACTTTTTTTTACTTAAATCACCTTCATACGTAGAAGCAGTAGTGGCCTAGTGGTTAATATCGCGACTTACGAGTTGTAGGTCGTAGGTGCGAACCAAGACCAGCAGTTTACTTTGTGTTAATTATTCATCACCACTGCTCTCAAAATTGTGAAGAAAAACATCGTGAGGAAGAAGCAAAAATTCGGAGACATGTTACGTCTACAAACCCGCATTAGACCTGCGTGGTGGATTACGGCCCACTCCCCATCACCGATAGGAGACCGGTGTCTCAGCAGTGGGAACATTATAGGCTGATTATGCACCTTCATATGACGATTGAGCTGATGTGTCTAGCGGTCTATCTAGGTGGATAACAAACGTGAGACATTTATTCCGGTTTGATCCCCTGAACCGAGGCTCCACCCCCCTCGATCCCCTGCTAGTTCTTCTTCTGTTTTAATCCTTATCCACTTTATTTAGGTTACTCTTTTTGACAGGTACCTAAGTACAGTCAAGAGAAAATAAACGTTTCATGTTGGGCGGCAAATGGACTATGCCCAGCAATGGACGCTGGTCAGTAATCTGTATGGTCACTGTTCAATGTTCTGCCCTCAACTATGGCCTTCGTTGGCCTAGCGGTCGCAAGAGCTACTACTGAGCATGAGGTCCTGGTTCGATTCCCGGGTCGGGCAAAGTGTTATTGAGTTTTTCCTTCTGTAATTTCTCAGTGGCAGCCAGGAGTCAAAATTTGAGCCTGGTTTAAGGCCATAGGCTCGTCCCCTGGCGAAATGTAGGTGTTACTATCGGCATACCTCTATCTAACCATCCGGGGAATACCTACATAACAGGCGTGATGTTATGAGATATGGTCAGCAATGACTTATGGTCAGATATGGGTCATGGTAAGTCATGGGCTATGCTCAGCGATGGATTGTAGTCAACAAAGAACTCTGGGCAGCATTGGACTATTGACAGTCTTGCCTACATGTTATTATTTTGATTAATCATTACGTGCAAGTCTGTTGATATTTATGAGAATCTGAATATTGTCCTCTTACCCTTTCTTCGCTAATGTATTAATCCAAAAGTGTCATTAATCATTTTTTGGAAAACAGGAAGGGCTTTTCCCGAAAAAGTATCAAACAAAAACTTTTTCCAGATTTTATTCATATTTCATTGAGAAAGGTTCTGTTGTTTATTGTTGTGTATAGTCTTTATTATCGTTAAAGTTTGTTTTATTCCCTATCATTGGGATTGGCTAGTTCTTTGTTTAGTTAAGGTGTCTTTGATCAGATTGACTATAGTATTTTTCCGTTAGAACACAGATAAGTAAGACACAATAAATTAAGTGTTACCCTGTATCTGTGTATGTACTTTTTTATGTCAAATAAATATATTGTACAACAAATAAATAATATGTTATTAATTAATAAACAACATATTATATATTGAATTAATACTAAAAATAACAAAATTAAATCCTAACTTAACTAAAACTAAACAGAAACTAAAATATAGCGTCGAAAAAATCATCCGCATCGCTGTCGACTGGTAATGTACCCAAGAGACTGGCCAATAATAATATATTGTTATATTATTATTATCGGAAAACAGGGGTGGCCCTGACTTATGAGTTGAAGATCTTGGGTTAGAACCCAGGCAGGTGCTTTACTTTTTGAAATTTATTTCATCACCACTGCTCTCAAAACGGTGAAGGAAAACATCGTGAGAAAATCGGCATGTCATAGACCCATAAATTAGAGGACATGTGACATCTACCAACCCGCTCTGAGCCCGCGGCTGCGTGGTGGATTACAGCCCACTCCCTCTCACCGAGAGGAGGACTGTATCCCAGTAGTGGGAACGTTATACGCTGATTATGCTATACTATTATTATTTTTGGGGTTATCATGATGCAGACTTAAAAAAAAAGAGATAAATATTAACTATGAGATGTAGCCCAACGGTTGGTACTTGCGAGCGGTCGAAAGCAGCACTGTTTGCACTTTGAATATTTAGCTTAGTTGAGAGGGAAATCAGGAATACTAGTTATGCGCAGCTCATGTTGCTAGCAAGTAGTTACGTTGTAAAAAAAACAAGAAAAGGGACAGTAATTTTTGTTTACCGAAGAATAGCTATATAAACGATGACCGGTTCGCAATTTTATTGTATCACTTTCATTTTTACTCTTCTTCTCTTGGTCGTCTTCTTCTTAGTTTATCCCTAGTCAAAACCGCAAACCACCCCTAATAAATTCATCTCAATGATAACCACAATCGCCGTTAAAGACCATTCTACTCGTAACACCAACTTCCGTCATGACATTCGAAAACGGAACTCCGAAAACGATCTCTTCGATAAATTCCAATTCTAAGAAACTCTGTCAGAAGCTTGCAGCGCTAGACGTGTTAAAAAAAGTACTTTTTTATTTTTCCCAATACAAAAATGTTTAGTTAACAGTAATTATTAATTGCGCAATATATATATTTTTTTTTATTTTTTTTAAGTTATTGTCTATTTATATCTATAATTTAAGATAACATATAAACTATAATAATATGTACATTTATATAAAAAAATAAGTAAAATAATCATAGGGCATCAAAGAATTCGTCCGCATCGCTGTCAACAGGAACAGTGCCCAAAAGGCTGGCAGCATTGCCACGTTGTATGGCAATGCTAATTCTTTGGCCAAGAAATAGGCCAGCCCTCTGGTCAAAAATAATTAAAACTTAATAATAATGCGTGATTAAGAAGTTATTTGTTGTTAAAAAAAAAATTAACAACAAATCACAAAATATAGACAATACACTTGGAAAAAAACATTTTCATTTTTTTGGCCTAACAGACATTACTCACACTAATGCAACACATACTATCGTAAACTAGAGACATTAAATTGCCTATTCTACCCTATTTTATTTCTGTACATCGTGGGTATAGTTTCCATATAATGTTGCTCAATTATCTTTCCTGTTGTAACGTATCCATATACGGGTAAGGTATTCCCGCACTGAAAATACTTGGTATTTTTGCAAAGCCTCTCAACGCTTTTGACCTATTTTTGATCCGCAACTAAAATATCATGCACGTTTGTGATGACGACATAATTATTTTGAATAGAGGACGTTGATTTTGTGGACTGTTACAGAATTCATGGCAACATTGCAGAAATGAGTTAAAATTGTGACATGATTGGAATAGATCTGAAGGGCAATTCTCGTAATTTTAAGAACTTTCATAATCTGATCTCAGTCTCAATCTGTCAAAAAAAGCTCGAATTTCAACACATTTTGACAAGTTTTTGACATTTATTTTGTCGCCGAGATGAGACTACGATACGAGAATTGGCCTTCAGGTCGGTTCGTGGATGGGTGACCATTAGATATCGGGAAGTAATAGTAATAAAATAAATTTATTGAACCAATTTATTACCTTATAATTAGGTATGTCGGTCTGTAACTGTTAGCGATCTACGTTTGGATTTTTACGGTGGACCCCAACTAGGCGGCACCATAGGGACCTGAAAAGAAGTATATAAGTGTCTCCGTGTCCCGAAAAGCACGGCTGTCACTCGTAGATCTTTGACAGCTGTAGGGGTAGTTCGAAGGCCCAATTCCGACAGCAAGTCATACCAAGGGACACCATGTTACCAAGTAACGAAAGAATGTTAAAAGTTGTTGGTGGAGGACAGATAGGCCGTCGCTCCATGTAAAGTACTGGTGTTCAGCTGTATCCGGTTAGACTCGAAGCTGACCCAACATAGTTGGGAATTGGCAGATTGTTTGTTTGATATGATTGCAACAGATTACCTATAATTTGATAGGTGGATAGTAGCGGTATCGACCAATGCAAACTGAAGAAGGAAGAAAGTTGCTAAGTTTAATCAACAAACAAACCCCACAATATTATTGCTCCTACAAAGTCGCAACTTTTGGCATTGTCCTAACCCAATAAATCTGTTAGATTCCGCTATTATTCAAACGGAGACTAATCACGACAATCCCTTTGATGTATTGCCCGGAGACCGATTTAATTCCGCTTCACAAATGTTTCACGGAATTTGAAACACGGATTTTGTACAAAACTTCGTCTGAGGATTTCGACCGGAGTCCGGATTCGTTTTCGCCCGCAATCGGAACGTTTGAAAAGCGAACGGTGTTAGATTTAAAAAGACGATGTTTGACGACGAAGGTATGGAAAGTGGATCACCGCATTGACCTATGTTTTTTTTTTCTTTTTCGTTTAAACTTTTATAGCATGGAGGTGCCTATACTTACAGTCCGGGCGTCGAGAGAACACGTTCCTGAAACCTGTCAGTTTTATACAAACGAATACGTGTTTTGGGAATTTGATCTTTATTAGCTATTAGAATTGTCGCACTGATAGGTTTCAGGAACGCATTCTCGTGACTAACATAATTTTGACACATGTTAAATTGTAGACATACAATTTAACAGGTGTCAGTTAAGATCACATTACTTGACAAAGTGATGTGATTTGCTGTTCTTATATATAGAGATATGACAGCTTGTTAGTAAATTTTTGTGTTCACTTCATCACCTTCCAGAAACAATGTACCTACAAATAAAAACAAGAAATATACTTAGTTAACGACAAGTCACTAATTATTATAGAATTGAGATTGTTTAGTATTAAAACACCTCAATTATAATATGTAATTTATGTTTTTTTTTTATTTCTATATAATATAAAGATATTATAAAGTTACCTTTTATTTAACAAGTTTTCATTCAAAAGCTACTCTGTCGCTGACCGTAACGGGGAGGCACTTATCAAAAGTACGAATTAATAAATCACTCTTGCTTGAGGACTCCCCTTTGTAGTGCCGTTTCAATACCTTTTGAGATGCTGATTTTATAAAAAGAATAAAAATGTTGGCAGCATTATGTACTTAACAAAATTGGAAATTGGATTCTTGAATTTTCTTTTTGGTGTTCTGTCCACCATCCCGGTTCATAAATACCGGATATAGTATTTTTTTTTTTCATCTACGATTACCAAATGAGTTTTAAAGATATTTAGTCTCGAAAAAGACACAAAGCGCCTTACATGAGAACAATGCTTAAAATAAATTACATATAATTATAGTAGATATATAAAGTTCGTCACAGACATCACGATTCACGGTATAGCAATTATGTTACACCCATCATTCAGCTTCTACGAAGGGTGTCATTTGTGATTAAATATGCAACTAATTGAGTTTTTAATGCATTGATTGAATTTACTTTTTTTGTACATTAGGGTATTTCTTTCTATGTGCTCCTTCAAAAGTTTTTTTTTGCCAAAAATTCTCATTTTCGGTAAAATCAGAAAACTAGCTCTGCGACTGTTACGTATATGGTATGTGCATACCTACCAGCAAGTGCCCCTGAATTACAAGCAAACGTCTTTTGTTTTTCAAGATAGCAGCAACATTAGGCCAAAAAATGGCCAATATTGGTTCATAGCTCATTGTATTGGTCTATCAGTAAACCCAATTTGCAATACAAGCTGTTTGTGAGCTGATTGGATAATGAAGCCGGAATTGGGAGATTATCGGAACATCATTATTCAGAGTCCAGCATCCAACCCAATTACCGCCTTCTTTATTTAACATAACTTTAATTCCCTTCTGCGGAAAGCCTGTCCATTAAAAGTTTAATTGAAAACACCACTTTAAATTATCGATCTTTAAGAGCAAAGATTAAAAAAAAAACTTGAAAACTTTCAGCTGGGTGCCGCTAAAACCAGCGGCTTGTTCATAACCGCGTTGCCAGTCTAACCAGATGCAGCTGAATACCTGTATTTTACATGGAGCGACTGCCTATCTGACCTCCACAACCCAGTTACTGGGTAATACGATACCCCTTGGTAAGACTGGTAGTCAGACTTTTGGGCTTCTGACGACCCGTAACGACTGTCAAAGATGTACGAATGACAGCCGGGACCAACGGCTTAACGTGCTTTTCGAGGCACGGAGGGTCTTGGTATGTAAAGATGGTCTCCCATCCACGGACCAACCGCGGCAAGCGTAGCTTAACCTGATCGATCGACCCGTGCGGCTGTTATTACTTAGCCACAAGCCCCCTAGAACGACATAGTAGTGATGTTCTTCAGAGAGGTCACGTGCGAAGTACTCGTAACCGGCGTGCATGTATGACCAGCAGGGGTATTGGGAAAGACACTATCAGTAGCAATAGGTTTTCTTTTGACAGTTCAACAACATTCATTGCGTTATTTACGTTGTTGAGCAGACACATTTTTCGAAGATATGGAGCAATGGATTAGCAATATGCTTCAAAATGATTCAAATTGAGAGTAATAGTGTATTTCGCAGTTAGGGTGCTGATGTACGAACGTAAACGAAACAAAAATTGTAAGGATCGTAGCAGCATTCTGTAGGGTCTGGCTACCCACTTGCGAAGAAGAAGAAGAAGAAGAGAAGTCGCGAGTTGTTTATGTTATTACACACAAAATTACATCTGTTGTCAAAAAATCATTTCAACTTACATATATGATTAACTAGCAGCGCCCCACGGTTTCACCCGCATAAGTTTCCCGTGGGAATATCGGGATAAAAACTATCCTATGTCCTTTCCCGGGATTCAAACTATCTCTATACCAAATTTCATCTAAATCGGTGCAGCGGTTTAAGCGTGAAGAGGTACTTAACAGACAGATAGACAGACAGACACTTCGCATTTATAATATTAGTATGGATTGTTGTTATTTTGGTGTACTACAGCAAACATGAACAGGCAGCAGATCTACTTATCAAAGACTTACTCAGGCTTATCGTCACTTATCAGGGTCAATTTATTACCGCGGCTGCAACGAAGTAAAGACCCGGGGCTTTACTAGTAACTATTGTTAAATTGCTTCCCGGTAATTACCTAGTTAGGTCGGGGCCGCACTGGTACGACGACTGCGACGCGGCGGCGTTTTCGTGAAAACAAACTCATATCAAAATCAAAATCAAAATATTTTATTTCACATAAACCAACATGGGCACTTATGAAACGTCAGAAGCTAGGTGCACGGTTCCAATTGGTCGTTTCCTATGGAGAAGAACCGGCAAGAAACTCCACGGTTACTCTTTTAAAAAAATAATTGGATTTTACAATGTTTTTAAATTACAGTAGGTATGGGAGGACAGCGTACGCCTGTCAACAAGTACCAGATACTTGATAAAATATACAATGGTCTACATATCTAAAGTCTACAAGGCCTACAAAGTCCTCACATTTACAAAATAAGAATATAAACATAAACGTCGGTGGTCACACTGCAGAAACGACAAGTGAATTTTTTTTTGTTCCGCCGCGTCGCTGTCGCCGTACCAGTGCGACTCCGGCCTAACAGGCATTGACCCTTAGAAGGAAAACCTATTTAAGTTACATCATCATTAGCATAATCAGCCTATAATGTTCCTACTGCTGGGACACAAGCATTCTCTCCGTGAGAGGGAGTGGGCCGTAATCCACCACGCGGGCCCAGTGCCGGTTGGTGGATAACTAAGTAAACCTTAATTAAACATTAACCCCCTGATTAATAAACGTTGTATAGCGTCTGTATAGTTACACAACGCTTTGTCTTCTTCTTTCGAAAGTCAAATTACTGACGAGTGAAAGAGATAAATCGGTGTGTAACTATTCATCTGACATAATACGTTTATTAGTAAGGGGGTTATTCTACTGGAAATATGTTCAGTACCTACAACCTATTTGTATATAATAATATAGTATTCGATTATTACTGGCCACTTTGTTTATCTGTGGTTTAAAAACTAGTTTTAATTTTTCTAATTTATTGTTCTATTTTGTTCCCTTTTGAGTTAAGTAGTCCATTGTGCTTCAGTTAATAACTACATAAATTCGTTATTTTAAGATTAATAACAGCATTTTTATTATTTCCAAGATGCTGTTTGTGTAATTAAACAAGCTGTGCCCCGCGATTTTATCCACATAAGTCTGGTTCCCGTGGGAATATCGAGATAAAAAGTATCCTATGTCCTAATCCAGGTCATGGTCTACCCATGTGCCAAATTTCATTCAATGCCGTTCAGCCATTTTAGCGTGAACTGTAACAAACAACAATACAAAAAATAAAATCTTTCTCTTTATGTAGTTTAAATTAAATCTTAGGCCCAGTAGGTAGTTAACCTTGGCGACAAAAGAAATCCATAAGAAAATATCTGGAGTAAAAATATTGCACGAAACCAATATGATATTTTTTGTCCATCGTACAATATTTCCGTGGACACGATATTTAGCGACTTGTACGGAATTCTAGATGAAGTTTGTCTGAAGGAGCTGTTAGATCAAATAAATAAATATTATAGTGTGACGGAATTTTTAATGGAGAAAGGTATTTCTTGATAACTTTTTATAATGATTAGAAATTAGAAAAATATTACAATATTTTTTTTTCTATTTTTATTTTATTAATTTATTTTGAGAATTGTGTATAACATAAATAACTATTGAAGTACTTGCTTCATAATTAAATTGTAAAAATTATAGTTATTCAATCTTTATAATGACATTAGTTATCTTTATTATTATGTACTTTTAGCATCTCTAGTGTATTTTGTAGTTTTGCATGCCTTCTGGTTAAATATGGCTGTTGCTAATTATATTTTTTTATGTCACTGTGTTTTGTACCCATATTTGCAAAATAAATATCTTATTTTATCTAGGTAATGTAGAGACTGAGACCTCCTTCATGAGACAGGCTGGTAATAATTTGATGACGTATTCCATTCGGGCATTCAAGCGTGTGTCAAATGAGGGAGATTAGGTTTGACATGAAAGAATATATGAAGTGATAATTTTAATTAATATAGAAAAGTCTCTCAATATAATATCCAAGTTAACCAAATAGGAGTTTCATTGAATAAATAAGCTCCCATCTGAGTTACGTTTCAATAGTAAACAAATGATTAAAGCTACGGTTACGGTACCGCTCCTCTAGGAAAGAGCTGTACCGTCAATAGAGCGGCCGTCATGAAAATCTGTCATTTTCACTAGTATTTGACATAAAACGCTCTGTATTTGGATAGCCGTTATTGTGACACTAAAGCTTTAGTGAAAATCTTTATAGCTAAAAAGTAATTCCTTTATAGTACCTGGGTAAATGAAAGCTTTTTAAATTTTCATGATGAATGAGACCCTTGTCCTTTTCAAGTAGGTACGAGGTACATCCCAGGTGAATTTCATTATCATTTGTGGGGCAGTTTAGGCGTGAAAACGTTTTATAAGGTTAGATAAATTACCTTTGCATTAATAACCATAATGATAATGAGATGTACCTACTTTAGTACATACCTACATATCTGCTGCTATCAATAGAATATGTGTCTATATACATATTCATTGTTCATTTCTTTGCGTTGAACATCAACGAAAGAACAGTGGAATATTTCCTTTAATTTATATTTAGGTATATAAAACTCACAAAAAAAAGTCACTCAAAGGTATAATAAACGAAGTAAAAAGAATGGAATGAGGGTGCCTTCTTTCCATTCCTTTTGCTTCGTTTACGTTCATAAATTTTGTCATACAAATGCGCAGGGTTGTGAGTACTACGCACCTGAACTTTCTTGATTGCTATTTGTCTGTAGTAATTTTGCTGTACATTTGGAATCGTTACACAGTCAATTTACCTCCAATTTTGCATCACTGTCCAAATCACAGTGATCTTTATTCTTATTGTTATATGGTTGCTGTTGGGTTGCGCCACTGAGAAGTCTCTGTCAAAATCGTTGTGATCTTTATTCTAGTTACTACAAGGTTGATGGTAGGTTGCTGCTCTCAGAGGTAAAATAACTGTGAACGGGCTGTAGTTTTTTAAATTACTCCTCTCTTTTTCTGATACTTTTTCCAAAAAGGCTTCGGTCTCAAAGTCTCAGATTAAGGTTGTCTATAAATCAGTCTACTATTTAGCCTTTATAGAAACTAAGATCTTTGTACTAAACTAAGCCTTTTTAGGAAACAAAAGAATAAAAGAATCATGTTTCTGCTATGCACGGAAATTGTGAAATCGGTAATCGGTCATGTACAGACATCAAGCTACCCGAAACTGTAAAATTTCCCCAATCAACCTTGAACCTTATACTGTAGCAATAAAGTTGAAAATCTATTACCTTACTCTGATCTGGGAATACGAGACAGTTACCTACTATTAGTGAAAAAGTAGTAGACAAGGCACCCTTCAGGATTTTGCTAAATGGCCGTTTCGACCGCCTCGAGTATACCTAAATACAATTATGCAAAAATCAAAAGCGTTTTTCTCGAGAAATAACAATTGTAATTTTGAGAAAAGCTCCGTTTCATAATAGTATGGTTTCGGAAATACTGTTGTAATACCATAAAATACCTCTGCATACTTTTGTAGAAAATCGCGTTTCAATCTTGCGTAAATGTAAAGTATCAATGATGCTCGTGCGAAGTTCACGCAGCTGAATTTTGGGCCAAAAATCTTTGAACTTTATGACATCGATACACTAGGAAGAACGTACAATATCATCATCTACCTAGCCTTTTTCCCAACTATGTTGGGGTCGGCTTCCAGTCTAACCAGATGCGGCTGAATACCAGTATTTTACATGGAGCGACTGCCTATCTAACCTCCACAACCCAGTTATTGGGTAATACGATAGATACCCCTTACAATAGCAGTCGCTAATTTATACAAGAGTACCTATAGCTTACGAAAATTCTGTGTTTACAAATAAAGAGTAGATTGGTACCGATTTTAAAGTCAAAACTTCTCGGCCGAAATAATCTGTAAAAGTCTCACCATGGAAAGTTTGGTGAAGTGAGCTGTCAATTTTATCAATTACTAGCATTAAGTAGAATGACAGCTGACTTTAAGCTCACTCCACCAAGTATTCGTGGTGATTTTTTTTTCCCTATAAGACCGGATGGTAGCGAAACAAATTTAATGGTCCAGACAGCGAAGTTGATACCGGGTTGATTGCAGAGTGTTTCGAAGTCGAACGTATAGTACCTCAAGCACTACTTCGACGGGAATCCAATTACATATCTTGGCTTCCCAAGCCGACACCATAATTGAAGGGTCATACTATAGTAACTGTTTTTTCTTCTCTAAGTGTCTCTCCTATTAGGTATTGAAGCATAAGCACAAGCTAAATCAGCCTATAATTTGCACACTGCTGGGACACTGGCTTTATATTGAAGGTTAGCCATTCATTCAAAATATTTCTCCTTGTCCTTTGCGAGGAGAAGCAGCTTATAACGCAGATCCAAATTATGTGTTGCTTTGATTAATCTTACGAATTAAATTCAAACGCACATTTAGTTTATCGTGTAACATGACCAGATAAAAAAAATCCGATGGGCTTAAAAAACTACAAAGTAATAATTATATAATTATAATTAGCACAAAAAAGTAAAAAAAAAACCGAATCTTAATTCCATATTAAATATTTATGTTTTGTGGTACATTGTTAAATTGTGTCAAAACAATAAAAAGAGCCTAATATAACGAAAAACAACATTAGAATTACTACCCAAAGTGTTTTTAGTTAAGATAGTTCAAAACTCTACTCTCTTCAAAACAATTAACTCCAAATATTTCTCCTTGTCCTGGGGAAGTTGAAGCAGCTGAGCAGTATTCGTGACTACAGTCCACTCGCAAATGTTCCTCAACCAGGACTTTTTTCTTCTGTTTCCCAAATATAATGTAGAAAGAAAGAAATTGCTACCAGGATCTTTTGGCGCTCGAATGAGGATGACGGCGGGCCTCAAAACGTTAGTTCCGATTTTGAAAGTGAAACATAGTACCTGAAATTAAAAAAAAACGTCCCAAAAAAGTCGGTATCCAAACAGAATCTATTTGGGAAAATGTCCACATCGTGAATGAACCGGGAACAGCCGCAGGGCTTCGTTGACGCAATCACACTGAACTAAATCACTGTGACTAGAGCGCTTTAGGGCAGCGGACATATTCTAAGCATTTGTAGAAGACCCACTCCTAACAATGCATGAAAGTAGTAGCTACTTGTTGTTGCAATTGAAAGATTGCCTGGGCGACGATCTCTGCAGTGTGGTTGGTAGGAACCGGATGAGAGTAGCCGTCGGTCGAATTAAATGTCCAGCAGTGGACTGCTTTAGTTTGATGATGATGAATTCCTTTCGCTTTAAATATAGCTATCATTTTTATAGACTGATGAGCAAAATGGTTACATGTAGTAACTATTATTACCTGAACTGTCTATTAACTGTGTATATGTGGCTGTATGTACAGACGTCAGCACATCAAGCTACTACAATCTGTCAAATTTCTTCAATAGATTTTCAACTTTATCGCTAAAGCATAAAGTTCAAAGTTGATTGGAAAATTTGACAGTTTCGGGTAACTTGATGTGCTGGCGTCTGTACCTATAGGTACACCTCTGCCTAACCCTTCGACGAAAACAGTAATTCTGTTTTGTGATGTTATAATTATTGTCGTATCGTCTTCCCGTATATACAGGGTGGCAGGGACATCGGCGCGCAAACTGTTACCATGAATTCTGCACATTATTTTGGACCGTAGAAATTTTTCGTCGGTAATCAAAACAAAAAATCTGGTGTTCCATAGACAAGCAATACCTACGCGGTCAAAATATATGACGAAAAATTTGCTGTTCCATGCGTTTTGACCGCGTCCATGCGACCCCCTATACCATGGTAACAGGCTGCGCAATGTCCCTGCCACCTTGTGTACACACAAGGAATAAGAGTGTAATTTATGCGCCAGTGTATTTAGCATTTTAGTGAATGAATCTTCTGAGTAGACCTATATAGTGATCCCAGCGCTTTAGGGGCGTGAATATTTAAAAACCCCCGCTATGTATGGCCGTGGTCTAATACTGTGAAGAACGAAACGTATTTGCTGATGGAAGCTGTTTGTGATGATCAGGGAATGGGAGAGAGGCCACTTACTCGTAATACACGTTGAACTTTTAAGCATTCTGTTTTAGAAAAGTGTAGTTGAAGCTATTAGAATGACTTCGAACCTAGATTCAGGTGATCAGTAAAAATGCTTTGCCAGAAATTTCCCACTTGGCATATTCAAATGGTAATAGTGAGAAAGAAGATCATTAATTTGGCAAAAAAAAAACTGATGTAGCTCAGTCATAGTCAGCCTAAAATGTTCTCACTGCTGAGACACAGGCCTCCTATTTGTGAGAAGGAGTGGGCTGAAATCCAACCAATTGCAACCTTGTTACAATGAGAATAAAATCACATTGATTTGACAGACTTCTCAGTGGCAGCAACCCAACAGCAATCTTATTAGAATGAGAATAAAGATCACTGTGATTTGGACAGTGGTGCAAAATCAGAGTCGGAATAACTATAAAAGAATTATATCACTTTTCGTATCTGTCATAACAGCCGTCAATGATCGACCCCATGTAATATAGCAGAAGAGCAAAGTGAGGGAAAACATGGAATGTCAATCTACATAACAAGTATCACAGACATTTTATTATCTTACTTGGTAAACAACAGACTGTTTTCCTGTTTATCGTGCCATATAAGTCGTGTGTTGCATGAGAAAACACTCAGGCTTTTGTCTTGGAGTGAATGGGGAGAAATAATCCGAGATTAATTTTTATGAAAAGGTAGGTAGTGTCTCTTATGTGGTGTCGTGTGGTTGTTGTCGCGAAAAAGTACAAGAACGTTATCTTTAACTTTCAATGAGGACGAGAATTTTTCAACTTGATTTCGGTCTATACCTAATTATATAAGGTGTAACAGAATAAACGCAAGTCCTGAAATTAGTTTGTTCATAATTAACTACTGAATCGGTTTCAGTAACTTTTAATATAAGTATTTTCTTCAAAAATTTTATTTTATCATACTAACTGCCGATTGAGCCAAAGAAAATTAAATATTATTCCAAAGCAATAAAACTCAATTTGAAATGCATAAATTAATGCTATATACAGCACGATTTTCTTAATAACAACAGTTTTCTTTAAAAAAATTGTTTTGGTCGTTGTATTATGCTTTTAACCCAATACTCTAATTGGGGTGTATGAGGTTTTGCGATAATTATGTTACATATTGTATAAGTAAGGGGTATACCCTCAAGACCGGGAGGGGTCGCCCTAGAAGTACATTTATAATGACCTTATTGGTGATATTCTTGAGAAAGGTCAGGCGTCTCGCAACCGGCGCGTGCAGTATGAACAAATGTATGAACTGAATCGTTGCAGGTGGTGTTATGTAGTTCATGTTCTGTCTGCCCACCCCCATGGGAAAAAGGCCTGAGTTTATGTATGTTTCAACCCCATGCTTAAATCTATAAAAAACTCATTTGTCTTAATCGATGGCCCCATTTAGGCTTTATCAAAAAAACATACGTACTTAAACTCACATAAACACACGGCCTTCTTTCGTACAAAACGGGTAGTAAAAAGGGATTTACAAAAGATACGGAGATATCGTCTTATAGTAATCCACTTGACACTCACGATCGAATGTGATTCCCAGCATCTGTTACAAGTACGCTCAAGGACATAAAATATCATGCTATACTCATCCAGTCTATCCTGACCTCTCCTGAGCGAAAACCAGAAGGAAGGAAGGAAGCACAGGGTGAAAAAGATCCATCACAAAGCCGTCATCTACGCCATATTGCATATTAAATTAAGTAACATTGAACAAAATTAATTGGCAGGAAATGACTTTTATTTTTGGTGTGAAAAATCGTTGTTCTATATTGTACTCATTGGTTTATGTAACGGTACAGGGGTCGTGGGATATTTAAAGTTAGTTTAAGTAAACGTCAAAAAATGTTGGAAATTTGACCTTCAATATCTGTGTGTGTGTGTGTGTGTGTACCAGAAAGTGTATAAAGTGGATAAGACAAAGTGAAAAACAGAAGACGAACTAGCAGGGGATCGAGGAGGGGGGGCTCAGGGGATCAGACAGGAATAAAAAAAAAACACAATGTCGAGAAAACAAGTGTCCCGGCTTCATTAAGAGTCTTTTTACCGACACCACCACCAACACTGCGGGATTTAGTTTTTAAATATCGCAGCATTTTGCTAAGATCCTAAGAGCCCTTCTGGCCCACCTACGTACTCCAGGGAAGTCAAACAAAGACCTTTGCCGGGTTTTAATGAAATCATCCATTTTGTAGTGACCCCGCGTAATAAATGCGTGCTATTTAGGCGAAGTAGTTACATAGGCCGCTCCTCGCAAGCGTCGGTTACACAAGTTTTTATGTGATTCGGGATAGCGTTGATTCGGGACAGAGTGATCCGGGATAGCGTTCATTCGAATAAAGTGATTCGGGATAGCGTTCATTCGGAATAGAGTGATTCGGGATAGCGTTCATTCGGAATAGCGTGGTTCGGGGTAGCGTTCATTCGGGATAGAGTGATTTGCGATAGCGTTCATTCGGAATAGAGGGATTCGGGATTATTGCGTTAATTCGGGATAGAGTGATTCGGGATAGCGTTCATTCAGAATACATTGATTCGGGATTTCGAGTTTCGGCCTAACGTATAAGAGTCGTATTTCCTGTACTTTTCCAAAAGTAACTTTATTTTCTTTCTTTCTTTACACCCATTTCAATGCGAGGCCTGCTTATACTGGTATTGTACATCTTGATATGTCTTCATGTGTACGATGCCTCTCGTAAAAGTCAATTAAGCGGAATAGGGTTATTAGGAGGCGCACACGCTAATGTTCGCGAAGGAGATATTAAAAGTAATTGCTGTGTAAGTAATCCGTGGAGTATGGGCGCCATATATCCGTTCGTGTAATGATCCGGGAGTATAAACATGCAGATTGGATATGTTGCGACTAATTTTGGGGAGGAAGTAATTAATCAGTGTCCTATTACTTAAATTACATACAGGGTCAAATTAATTAGCTGGCGAAACTCCACAGATGTGATTGGTTTCAATATCTAATGCCGATAAAAAAAAAACAAAAAGGTTTTTCTAAACTCATAATTTTCAAGTAACTACACTGCCACTGGCAGTTGAGCTCATGGTCAGCTGTAGTTACTTGAAATTATATGAGTATAGAAAATCTTTATTTTATTTATTTATATATAGGTACCCCAACGACTTGTTCACTAATAACATATTATATAAAAGAACTTACATATTATATCTATTAGTATGGTGTATTTGTCACTTATAGAAATACACAGTATAGACAGAAATAAAAAAACATACCTACAAATTATGAGAATTATTTCAAAGTGATTTCAAATAAACTAATTCATTTTACTTTATTTTTTGTTTCATTGTCATACATAAGATATCGATAACCATCACGTCTGTGAAGTTTTGCCATCCAATTTAGTTCAATATTGTATGATGTGATTATGAATAGAAGTCAGTCAATCAATCTGCCTACGCTTTTTCCAATTACGTTGGGGTCGGCTTCCAGTCTAACCAGATGTAGCTGAATACCAGCATTTTACATGAAATAGAAGTATAAGTAAGTAAGAAATGTATTTTTTTGTTATGTATTTTCTTGTGTACAATAAATAATAATATAAATATAAATTATAATAAAATCTAATGTGGACCTCATCTGTCTACCGACTAAGAATGTTTTTCACGTTTCTAAATTATTAGGAGCACTTTTTTTGTAAATATATTCAAACAAATTAATACGTCTTTTCAGCAACGTTAAGCCATAAATGGACATAATACGTCGCCAGTCACCGTTATTTGTTTCGGCTAGGCGGGTCGCTAAAAGCTGCCCGTGTTGCCTAAAATATTATTCGTCAATTTAAATCTCTGCACAATCTCGCTGTCTCTAACAGAAAGGGAATAAAAGAACGAGGTATGACCGAGTAAATGCCCCACTCTCAGATTTGCATAAAATTCATTAAATAAACAAAAATGTCGGCCAAAAGTTCAAAAAACAATTTCATATTCCTACAGTGTTAGCAAACGAGTCATTGTTTTTACAGTCGTTGAGTAAACAGAATAAATTATACGTTTATAGGAGTCATAAAAATATTCTGTTGGCAACGTAAAAAAAAGTACCTTGAAATTTTAGACGGCGTAGGAATGTTTTAATGGTTTTTGAATAAAAACTTTATGCTGAATTTTATTTTTTATTAAGGCAACCAGTCCTATTTACAATTTTAGACGCTCCTGCTACCCTATACAACCTGATCCGTAAAGGGTAAAAAGAAAAAATATGTTCCTGAAATTAGTCGAATGAATCTCCAGCAATGTATGTACAATGTATATCAATGGAGTTATTGCGTAACTCACTTGCAGTGGAAATGCCTTTCATTTTGACAGTTCATCGACAATAACTGCGTAATTCTCGTTGTCGAGTAGAAGATTTTTTCAAACTTTCAATAGTTTAAAACTCTTCAGACAATGGATTAGGAATTCCTCTCAAAATCCTTCGGGTCTCGATTGAAGAAAGTGTGCTACGCAATTCGTGTCCTGGCTGTGACAGAATAGTATCAAAACCCAACTGCTACAACTGTGAGGAAATAAACACATTATAATTTGACAGGAACTCCACGGGAAATGTTACAAGCAGGCCCCCAAAAATACACCACATGACAGCTCTGAGCGAAACACCCTGCAAGCGTCAAGTCAACCTAAACAAAATAATTATTTATTTTATCCATTTGACACAGTGTTGACATGAAAATGTAATGCGTCAATGCAGTCGACGTAAAGTTGTGAAACTTTCCCTGAGTTTGAGGAACATTTGTTTAACGGTACGAGTAGCTGTTGGAAATTTGCAATTCTCCCGAGATTGCGTAATGGAGGGGCCGAGATTACAGAGTTTAATATTTTAAGTGCAACACCGTTCGTGGTGAGACCTTCACTCTTTTATTTACTTTTTCTTGCTTTTTTGCACGAGGAACGGTGAAAGACTTGCTATTTATCAGGAGTTGAGATGTACTACTTTGACTTGAATGCGGTTTTGCTGGATAAGCTCGACAGATTGCTCAACAATGGTATCCGGTTCATATTCAACCTCAGGAAATATGACGATGTGTCGAGCTATAGGTCTGAGCTCAAATGGATGTCCATTCGCCAAAGAAGAAGTCTGCGCGCTTCGACCAAGCTTTTCTCCCTTCTCAACTCTCCCACTCCTCCTTCTTATCTCGTGACTCACTTCTAATATCTATGTTCTTCTCACGCTAAGAATCTGCGTTCTTCTAACAATCTTCTCCTACTCTGTCCTTCTCATACTTCTGACTTTGTTCATTCTTCCTTTCATATTCAGTCCATTCTTCTTTGGAATGCGCTTCCACTTGATATCAGGACGGACACCATTCGGCCGAGTTATTTTCAAAACATAGCATAGAGTCATCTCAATACCTCTCTCCCTTGAATTTTTATATATATAGGTATATATTATACCTAAGTATATATTACAGTAAATAGTATGTATGAGTAGGTATATAACCTATTTATGTATTTCTGCACCTAGTTTGAATAGTTTTTTTTAACATTTTTCCTCTCAACCAAAGCACCTGCCATCTAATCTCTTCACCACCCTTGGTTGACTGGTAGAGAATGCCTAAGGCATTACGAGGAAGTCCGTCTTTGTACCTTTTTTTTGCAAAACATTTAAATAAATAAATATCAGTTACTGGGTTGTGGAGGTCAGATAGGCAGTCGCTCCATGTAAATACTGCATGCAGTTAGACAAGAAGCCTACCCCAACATAGTTGGAAAAAGGCTAGGCAGATGATGACTTAGAAAAGAAAAGAGATCATTCGTCCCACGTATAAAAAAAAAACAATGTTTTCCACCCATTTCTGTACCACATTCACCCCAAACATTGAGCATGTCTCCCTTTTTTCGATTGTTTACCAAAACAGCTGCCAAAAAAGTCCAACACTCGCTTATATGATAAAAGGAAGCATAAATAATGATAATTGACGAATAAATTCGGGACACCAACACGAGAGGATCCAATTAGGGGTCCTTGGGAACATTTTTGTTTTATATGTAGCGTTTAAGCTCTCTTGGGGTGTCTGAGATTACGTTTTATGCTTGTTTTGGAGGAAAAGTGTCGGTTATTATGTAGTTACTTTTACTGTACCTATTTCGTATTATGGTTTTTTGTCATGAGTATACCAGACACTAACATAATGAAGCCGTAATGCAAAAATCTCACAGTGAAAAGTTAGGTGAAGCGAGCTGTCAATTGTCTAAATCCCTAGCGTTAGGTGGAATGACAGTTCACTTCACAGTGAGAAGTTTTCGCGGTGATATTTTTCTAGAATACGAGGGCTATTCTACTACTGAATCCAACTTTCCCAATGGTATAGTTGGCGCGTTTTAGCGGTCATTGACCTTCTTACATTTTCTAGCATTTTTTATTTCAAAATCTAAAATGAAGTCCGTTGACGACCTGAATCAATATCTATCAGGATCTTCAACATATCGACGATTAAGAATCAATAGTGTCTATTTTAATAAAGTTAATTTTACAGGAGATAAAAAAAAAACGTTTCTCGGCTTTGAATAGAAAAAAAATTGGGGGATTACATCACTGATAAGAATGCTTGGCTATTTTTTCTATTTTTACATACATAAACATTTCAAGTATCTTTCTATTCAAAGCCGAGAAACGTTATTTTTATCTCCTGTAAAGTTAACTTTATTGAGATAGACACTATTGATTCTTAACCGTCGATATCCAGTAACAAAAAAACCATACATAGTTTAATGTTTGGGTTTCTACGGATAGATATTAGGGAAAAGGCAATGGCCGCTATTATAATGCTAAAACGCGACAACTATAGTAGTTACAATACGAGTCATATTAGTCATGTGAGTATAATCATCGAGTCTAGTACAGTATGTTGATAGTCATTTATTTCTATTAGCAGAAATAATACAGTTGCTCGTCTTGAAAAAAACAAAATCAATCAAGAATTATAAAACCTAGTGGTGGACATCATCATATTTCATATACCAATACCCATCTTCCTGTGCCAGCCTCATCCAGGTTCTACCCGCGAAGTTAACAATATCGTCTGCCCATCTCGCTGCCAGACGACCGATAATTTATCTCCCCGTCCTTTGACGCCACTTGATCACTGCTTACTTACATTTGAGTTCCATAACACGTTTTCCGATTTCGAAAACCTTCGTACGTCTGCGGATCTCGACGTGTGGAACTCCGTGTATAAAGAAGAAACTGCTATTTGTCTCATTGCTGGCGTTTTCACTGACACCACTAGGAACGGAGACTAGTTGTGTGGGTGTATGCCATAGACTCTGGGAAGGGTACATTGGTTTAGTGGCTTGCCACATTGTTTGTAAGTGTACTTTCAATTTTGTATAATTCCAATAAACTTTGTATTGTGTAAGAAGGTACTTGTTTAATGAATCCTTTCCTAGCAGATTATACCTTATAAATTTACTTTAGCCCGGCTAGCTTGTCTGCTGAGCATGACACCCTTGATCCCGGGTTACAGTTGGCAGAAGAATGGAACTCTCCATGGCTCTCTGTGCCAATCCCAAGTTGTATACAGCCTCCTGCGTGAGCTTCCATGTTTCAGCACCGTATTACGTGGTAGGCAGTACATACTGATTATAGAGGCGGGACTTCAGACATGTGTGGTGGACAAGGTCAAGCTCGTATCTTTTGGAAACGACACTAAACTTATAGAACATTAAGTCAAAACTTTACATTTCTTGTTAACCTCTCACACGTTTGCCCGCCTACCTGTCGAAACACCCCACGTGTCAGAGTAGTTGAATGGGCCCAGCAAAGTCATTATTTTAACAATGACACTGTTATGTACATTTGGTGTACAGTTGACGTTTCGAGCACTTTCTCTTATGTACGCTTGGTGTACACATGACGCTTGAGGGGTTAAAAAAAGGAAAAATATACAATGCAAATACCCTGTAAGTTACTTTTAAATTGATATATTGATTGGCCCACACGGAAAACTACATTCCTCACTTGTCAAGGTAAGGTGATCCGTTTTCACGACTGACTTGTGAGTCGTGCTAACACCTACCTTGGAATAATAAGACGACAGGGATGTATATTTGTTTTTTCCTATTTACGTAACATCACGCCAGGGGCCCGTGGCTAAATAATAACAGCCGCACAGGTCGATCGATCAGGTTAAGCTACGCTTGCCGCGGTTGGTCTGTGGATGGGTGACCATCTTTACATACCGAGACCCCTCCGTGCCTCGGAAAGCACGTTAAACCGTTGGTCCCGGCTGTCATTCGTGGATCTTTGACAGTCGTTACGGGTCGTCAGAAGCCCAAAAGTCTGACAACCAGTCTTACCAAGGGGTATCGTATTACCCAGTAACTGGGTTGTGGAGGTCCGATAGGCAGTCGCTCCATGTAAAATACTGGTATTCAGCTGCATCCGGTTAGACTGGAAGCCGACCCCAACATAGTTGGGAAAAGGCTAGGCAGATGATGACGTAACATCACGCCTGTAGGCACGGGTTAAGGGGTAGACAGAAGTATATAATACCCACCACTGTTACCGGTAATATGAAAGGACAAGAAACTCATCTTAAATTATGTAGGTACAGTCGACATCACGTCAGTGGAGACACTTTGATTTTGAGCTGGCTTAGTGTAGTACGGAGTTTCAATATAAGACTTTCATTTTTACCTTTGACATGTGCCACTTATGCAACTCCACTCCGAGGAAAAACATTATTGTAACTTAAAATATGGAATAATACTCGTAATCTCCTATTAGCCCACGAGTCGATGCTCGGAGTCCCTTTGAAGCATAAAATCAGCAATGAAATTATCCGGAAAAGAACCGGAGTTACCGACATAGCTTGCAGAGTAAGCAAACTGATGTGGCAATGGGCTGACCGATGGCCGGTGGAGGAGAAGACTCCTGGAGTGGAGAACTGGAGACAGCGTATCGGCAAGCGTAGTGTGGGACGCCCCCCAGCTAGATGGACGGACGACCTAAAGAAGGTGGCTGGGACGGACTGGATGCGGAAGGCGGAGGACAGGATTTTGTAGCGCAGCCTGAGAGAGACCTATGTCCAGCAGTGGACTGCAATAAGCTGAGTTGATAGCCCACGAGTACACCACGCGTGTATTTGGCGTAGCGTTTAACCTCCGTTGGCAAAACGCGACACGAACAGTTTCTACTTTCAACGCAGGGGGATTCAGAATCTTCTACTGAATCCATGGTAACAGGTTGCGCGTCGATGTCCCTACATCAATCGGATCGGTCACACCAAACACAGCACCCGTCTGTTCGGAGGATTCTCCATTTTCTATAGAGGATAAGCTTTATCTCCCGCCTACACTATACCACTAAGGCGGAGGACATCGTGGAGTACGTGCGCCAAAAGACGAGGTACACACTAAGGGCGCAGTTACTGCACTGTATCAGCAGGCTACCTCCATACAAAATGTCATCAAAATTGGTCCAGCCGTTTGAGCATAAAGAAGTAACAAACAACACACACACACACACTCACAAACTTTCGCCTTTATAATATTACTGTGATTGAAATTCTATTCCATTTTTTCATTTATCTGGAGTCCCTATTTATAAACTACTAAGCTGTTTATAAATTGAAAAACTATTATTCCCCATTTATCTATGAAACATTTTACAAAGATCACTAAAGCTGACTTTACCTGCACAAAACTACCTACTTCTATAAAGACATAGGCGTTCCCCTTAGCTCCAGAAAGCGGTCACGCCGGACTCCGGGCAGATGTCACGGAATCACTCGCAGAGGCGTGTCATACGCTTCACTGCCCCTTGGAGAACATGCCGGGACATCGGAGGTGACACGGGAAAATGAACGAAATAGTCCTCCTAGTTTAAGTAAAGTTGGGAATAAGTAAAGGGATTTATTGGAATAAATTGATTGGGTGGTTTGCGTTGAGTGATTTCATTGATTAAATGAGTGTTATGTCTTTTAGTTTAAAGCTTAAAGTGCCATTGCTTGAATTTTGATTGTTTAAAAAGATGTAAAAACGGAGAATCTGGGATAATATTCGTGGGCAAGATAAAGAAAAAGTTAGATAGTGCAGGTTGATAATTAACTGCACCTGGTTTCTGACCCAAATAATCAACAGAATAGCTAAAAATTAAGTAAAAAAAAAAATATGTAATTGAATATATACATAAAACTCTTCAATAAGTGGATACAAAAAGCGATAAAGAATTGAATGAACCATTTTTGGAGTCAGTTAAAAATGTGTTCGTGTTTTCAGATAATTGGTTTACAGAACGATATTTTAATAAAATTAACCTCGTTACCCATGATAATAATTTAAAACCGGTAAAATTAAATCCTCGTAGCGGTCAATGTAATTTTATTTGAGACCACAAATTGAATGGGTTCATCATCATCATCATCATCATCAGCCTATAGCAGTCCACTGCTGGACATAGGCCTCTCCTATTGCACGCCATTCAACTCGATTTTCGGCAACTCTCATCCAGCTGCTACCAGCCAGCCTGCGAAGATCGTCGCTCCATTGAATGGGTGTAATATCCAAAATAAAGTAATTTTAAAATGAACACAAACCACTGTGGGGTATAATCTTTACGGTTGATGGAGATAGTTGAACTTTGGCATTTAAATGACCTAAATAGTATGAATTTTGTTTATTTAACACACATAATGAATATGTTAATCTTCTTCTTAGCGTAATGATGGCAATAAGTTGAAAAATCATAAGTTGAAATCTTTGGCCCAAAATTCAGCTGCGCGAACTTCGCTCACTGACGCAGTCAAGATCATCAAGTGCACAGATGACAGGGCATGCGGCGCAGAATGGAAAGTGGGCCCTTGTCTATGGGGAGGTGCCGCATACATACGCACTTCAGATCTAAGCCTTCCGTGAACCCCCATATATGTGGAGCTTATCTTTGCTCCGGCCGACTTGGGTTCCAAGTCTATTTAGAGATTTGCAATTTTAATCTTAATAAACTTATTTATTAAAATCTGTGCAGTTTCTAGTGGAGCTGTTTTAAAATAGAGCGTATCAACCTACCTCATGAAAAATAATATTTAATTTTATTTTACAAAAACAATTCAACATGATTCAAACATGATTTAATTTTCATTTCACACATTCGTTCTATCGGTTTTTACTACCTACCTAGGTACTAGAGGATTATACAAACATTTTTTTACAAAAGTCTTTCTACTACTCCAAATACCTATCTAGATACCTACTACCTATAATTACATCTACCATACGCTATCTAAACCTGACACCACACAATTTTAAAGTTCACCTGCACAAACCCAACGAAACATTTTAGATTTAGAACACCCAAAACAAAATCAAATCAATTTCAATTCTAGAATTCGCTTCAGTCGATCACTCTAACTAAATCCGTCAGCGTTTCTCGCCAGCCAGAATATGTGGGGGGAAGGGGGCAGAACTTTTCCCGGCAAAACGGGAAATACTAATGAACTGGCGCGGTTTTTTTTTATTTTTAACGGGCGAAGGCTTGTAATTGGCCGGTCAGTCCCGACGTTTTTTTGTTTGGAATAGTTTCACAAGATTTCCATTTGAATTGAAAAGTTTTATCGTTGCTGGTGATACTATTTTGCTGTTTGATCGTGGTCGAATATATATGTAACATTTGGAAACAGAAGTATTTGCAAATGGACAGCTGGAGAAGTATAATTTAATACCTTTTAATTCTGGGTTTTATTTAAGTAACGGTTTTTGAGATTTAAATTGGTTTTAAAAATACTTAACTTGTTAACCTACTTATTTAAAGAGTATGGAACAGCATTTTCATTGTTCGAAAGGGTTTGCTTATATAATTTTTTACACTTTATGCCACATAAAAGGAGGACTTCAAAAGATTTTTGACTAAGATCTTTGAAATATTTGGTAAGAACACTTTACACAAATTCTACCGTATTACGAGTTTCGTTTTGTGAAATAATAAGCCTATTTTATTCAAAAAAAAAAACGTAGGCACTCTTTATAAAATCCTTTAAGAACCAGAAATGGACATAATTATTTTCGTTCCCAATTCTGAGGCAGATTGCTACAAATTTCGTATTTAAATTATTCGATGAAGAGTATTATGAATACAAATGCCTATTCACGATGACGAGGCTATTATACATTTGGCACAAACTGAACATTCGTGTGACTATCAACAGCTGTTAACAAAGACACAAATAATCTAAATAGCTTGGAAGATGTCTGAGTTTTATTTCGGTGTACTTAGCTGTGTCTAGTAGCAAGAATTAGTTCGGATTGTATTATTTTATGTTACAGAACAAAATTACTGAGTCATCATTCTCTGTCCCTTATCCCAATTTATTTGGGGTCGGAGCAACATGTCTTTTTCTTCCATACTTCTCTATTAGTCGTCATCTCGGTAGTCATCCCCTACCTAGCCATATCACCATTCACACAGTCCATCCATCGTTTCTTTGGTCTCCTATTAAATCACACAAAATATAAAACCATTAGCAGCGCCCCGCGGTTTCACCCGCATAAGTTTCGATCCCGTGGGAATATCGGAATAAAACTATCCCATGTCCTTTTCCGGGACTCAAACTATCTTTATACCAAATTTCATCTAAATCGGTTCGGCGGTTTAAGCGTGAAGAAGTAACAGACAGACACACTTTCGCATTTATAACTAACGTTGTTATGGAGTCAATTGGTTACGGCCAGTAAACTTTGCCTGTTTTGATTTTTCGGTCTGTTAGGTTAGCTAAACAAGAGCAGAGCTGTGAAGGTTGTTGGGATGGTTTTGTACTCATATAAAATTGTTTGCAACAATAGTACAAAAATAAAATTGGGCTACTTACGATCATTGATTTAGACTTTTATAAACAATCCATATTTATTCAACCCAGTAATGCTACTCCTCATCATCATCCACAGCGCGACATCGCCAACTGCTGAGCCAGCTAGACCCCTCTTTTCTTATGCCAATCTTTTTTTTTTTGTGTGGGAAATTATCAAATAAGTTCTCCCGCTCTGGGCGGAGCGAGAGGGCGTGTCAGACTTTTACTGACTAAAATCCACCCGTGTTCTTTCGGTTGCCGGTTGCCTGTGGGGCCATGGTATCTCTTTCGAACATCCCGCGACCCCGGCAGGCATTGGCCCTAGCGGACCCCGTCAGTTAGTGCTGACATCTCTTTGAGGCTCGCGAGGAACACAACGCGCCGCCGACTCGGGCCTGGTCCTTACCGGGCGGCGAGCTGCCCATTGCTCGCAGTTTGCAAGCCTTATCTCGCCCTAAATAATTAAATACATTAAATTACGCCGACCTAAAAACGAAAACCCGGAAAGGGCACCGTAAAAAAATAGCCACTCCATTAGGACCGAAATATCACTCAAAAGCATACCGTTAATAAAAGTCAATAGTACAGTCAACATTCACAAACGATAGCCTGAAATAAAACGACCAAAAACATTTGGGAAAAACTGCGGGTTCCCGTGAATTTAGTAAACAAACCCTCAGGGATGTCATTTGGATCGTGAAACGAAAAATAATATTTGAATAAGTTTTGCTAAAGCAATGAAACGTCAACATATTCCGAGCTCAGATTCTGTTAAAATACAGCGAAAGGGCGAGGAAAGTGGGGTATATATTATGGGAAGTCTCGTGTCAGCATTGTTGTAATTTTGGAGATATTGTATGTTATTTCCCCTTTTTCCCTTAACACACAGAATTCTGAAATGAAAAACTCATTTGGGTGGCTTTTAGAACCATTATTAGAATTGACAGGGTTAACCCAAAAACAATCATGAACGAAAAAAACGTTTTATTTTTGGCAATCCTGGGATCTAAGCCTACATCAACGCCAAAACGTGACATCCAAAGTCTGAATCATTTTGATGGCTTAGTAGTTAGCGTGTTACACCAAGTATACACGTTGACTGGCGTTAACACACAATGTTTGCCAAAACTAGGATTTACCTCGCATACATGCCTACGGGTTTCAAGCAATATCGGTGTAATATTCAGGGTTTAGACGTTGTCAATCATAAAAACACTACGTACAGTGGCCTTCAAAAGTTAGTTGATAGTTTTATTCCTTTTTTTTTAATTACAGCCTGGACCAACAGGTCCCGGCTGTAATTCGACAAATTGTTGACAAAATTCTCAAAATTTCGATTGTTTGTTGACAAATTCTGATAACTAGTCGTACTAAGGGTAAGAGGGTAAGCATATCGTGTTACCCAGTATCTGGGTTGTGGAGGTCAGATAGGCAGTCGCTCCACGTAAAATATTGGTATTCAGCTGCATCTGGTTAGACTGGAAGCCGACCCGAACTTAGTTGGGAAAAGGCTAGGCAGATCATGATGATATTTTATCACCACTGCTTTCAAAACGGCGAAGAAAAACATCGTGAAGAAACCAGCATGTCCTAAAACCACAGAAGGAGGCCTATGTCCCTGCAGCGGGAACGTTATAGGCTGATTAATTGAATTTGGATTCCGCTTGTCACTTCCATTTGCGTCAAGCAACTTGTCCCTAAGTTAAATAGAAGACATATTAATATGGTTAAAGGCTATTTCAGGAATAAGGAAGCTTTATTGATTTCTATATTAATAAAGTGGCGACACATGTGTTATGTGCGAGCTTCAATTGACATAGCCAAGGAAAAGAAAGACTCCGAAGATCCGTTCATTTCTTTGATTAAAATGGCCCAAGAAAATAATGATTTTCTTTCTTGATTATTACTGCTTTTGACGCGAGTTTATGTACATACATTCATAAACTCGCGTCTTCTTCCCATTACAGAAACTACAGAAAAAAGTTACACACAATTTTACGTTGACATATGTACGAGTAGGTATATATGTCACCGTAAAATTGTGAACACCGTTAGTTTTTAATCTACTAGCAGCGCCCCGCAGTTTCAGCCACATATATACCGATCCCGTGAGAATATTGGGATAAAAACTATCATATGTCCTTTCCAGGGACTCAAACTATCTCTATACCAAATTTCATCTAAATCGGTTCAGCGGTTTAAGCGTGAGGAGGTCACAGACAGACAGATAGAAAGACACAGTTTCGCATTTATAATATTAATATGGATCTCGCAAGATTGTAAAACTGTTGCTAAATTGTGAACTGTACCATACTGATTACAGTATAACGTATTCATTTTAGATAGTTTGTAATCTATTTATCTATCTATGTCAAACCGTCAAATTCTGAATGAACCTACACACCATATATCTACACAAGGTATGGAATATTAATAACTAACAATGTGGTTAATAAGTACAATTAAAACGAACTCATATTTGTATTGTTCTAAAAAGATCAGAGACACTTACAACCGGTCAAGGTCATGTATTGAACAATACACATTATAGCGGTCTATTCGTTCTGTCATTTCTAGCAAATTTTTCCGCAGTGCAAAGTATAGCTGTTAAAACCGTTGTTTAGATTACTGCCTTTGAGAAAACCAGCATAGAAAAGCGCTCTCTTACGGGCATGTCGCCTTACTTGAAACAGGGATAACTATTTACGAGAGTCAAGTTCTAAAATGATGAACTCGAACTGATAAGTGAGGCGTATGGCGACCACTAGGTCTAGTAAGACGGACAGTTGTCTGACCGCCTGGTCATAATAAGCCTTCGCTATAGATTTCCAACAAATATTCATCAGTTTAATTTTTCTTCCAAACGAAGGCTTATAATGTCCAGAAGTGATAGAAGAGGCTGAATTATCTCCTAAAAAAAATCCACGCTGCGCAATAACCATCAAGCCGCATTGAAAGATCAGCAATGATAAAATTCCAATTGAAAATTGGCGCCTTCAACCCCTTTCATTAAACTCCACAGAGACATGAAATTATTAATGATAATCTATATCGAAGATCGGATATGGGTTTGAGGGCAAATAAATTGTACGTTCATGTAAAGCCCTTCCATTTCTGCGGTAAACAGGGGCATAAATCACGTAAGACAGATCACAACGACATTGTTTGAGGAAGCAATACCCAATCGTTTTTGCTGTGAAATCAATACAAGTGATGTGAGACATACCTATAGTAGTATAGACCTCGTAATTGTTTGATCACTTTTGGCAAAATACATAAAATTACCTACCTTTTTCCCATGAGGGTAGGCTGAAAATACAGAACGCCAGTGAGAGTACAGAAGGAAAAGAAAGAAGTACAGTGCGTGTAAGAAAGGTCAGCCTTTCTGAAGAACATCACTAATAAGGTCACCATTATGCCCTCCTAGGGCGTTTTCACTCACATCTGTCTTGTAAAACCTTGTGAACCTTTTGTTTGACGCCTTTTATTCATCCTCTCAACATGATCAATTCACAAAGGTTACAATTTTCGGAATGACAATGACCTTGATATTTTATGAAGTCATAAACACCATCCAGTCTAAAAAATAATATGATTGACGTGTAAAAGTGTTTTTCTTTGGTGACTGTACACCTGCATTCATATCCATCAAACTGGAACCTAAGCAGTGTACTACGTTTCATTGCATTACAGCATCGAGTTCATCACCAAGATTGTATTAAAATATCGCATGTGCTAGTAATTTCATAACACTTTAAACTAGAAAATAGTTATAAATTGCTTAAGAATATATTATACAGGGTTAAATGAAATTGGCTAAATTCCATAGACACAATGAATGTCAGTATCTAAACATATTATAATAAAATGAAAAATAAATTAATTTGATGATAATCATCGACCCCAGTTTTTGTCGTCACTTGAAATATATATACTTTTTTTGTTTAAACTTGTCTGATGTTATGGGTATTTATTGACGTTTAGATGTCAATACCCATCACATAGACGCGATAAACATAAGAAAACTGTGTTTCTCACCTCATACTTAACACTTGAAATATGAGTTGACATTAACTTCCCAAAAAAAAAAAAAGAATTAAGCGTGTTAAAATATCGATAACCTATTAGAAGTTTAGCTAACTAATTTAATTTAACCCTGTATAGCCTTAGAAGGTCATCCCGTGATCTTTTTACGAGGCACTTAATACTAACAAGTATGCTACTATCAAGGCTCGTAATCTCTTCCAAGCCAGTGATGACGTCACTTTGTGGCTTCGCAAGTAACGTTCTGAATTCAATTTAGGAGCATGTTCAAAACTTTATACTCAGTTTTAGTCACAAGTTTCGGGACCAGTCTTAAAACTAACACGTCATTAACAGTT
Organism: Hydraecia micacea; assembly: GCA_914767645.1. Taxonomy (NCBI): domain Eukaryota; kingdom Metazoa; phylum Arthropoda; class Insecta; order Lepidoptera; family Noctuidae; genus Hydraecia; species Hydraecia micacea. The sequence goes on from OU611798.1 coordinate 9,339,777, forward strand.
AGGAGTTAGTCTGTCTAAGATAGAAATACATATAATTCTTAATGGCGCTATGAATATGAATGGTATGCCTGTTACTACTTTAGGTACGCCACAAAGGTTGAACATAACCAAGATTAGACTTGTTTTTGTTGTTTTAGAGTTAATAATATAACATGTTACTTCTAACGGCCAGTTTCTTTATCAATAGTAACAGCCAAAGTAACGTCACAAAAGTCAAAGTAACGGTTAAATTGGTTTCTTCACTATTTTAGCTGTTACTTGAATGAATAAATACATTTGCCATAGTATCAGTAAAGGTCAAGTAAAAGTCAATACTTTGACTGATTACTTTAGTAGTTGATGAAGAAACTGGCCGCTAGACTTACTAGGGATAATTATTTATGATTATAGTTTATCGTCATTTTCGTGCTCTCATCTTTTACTAAGAATCATTGCAGCATATAAATCTTCTTCTTCTATTCAGGGTGGCAAGGATATTGACGCGCAGTCGCGCAACCTGTTACCATTGATTTAGTACAGATGACAGCACATCAAGCTACTACAATCTGTCCAATTTATTTAATAGATTTGCAACTTTATCGCTAAAGCATAAGGTTTAAAGTTGATTGGGAAAATTTGACAGTTTCGGGTAGCTTGTTGTGCTGGTGTCTATACACGATTCTGAACCCCCTGCGTTGCAATTTTTGGTCGGTAATAAAAAAAAAATTGCTGTTCCATACATTTTGTCCGCGTAGGCATTGTTCTTATCTATGAAACAGCGGGTTTTTTTTATAACTGACGAAAAATGTCTTCGCTACGGGGGGTAATCATCTGCTGAATTTATGGTTTCAATTTGCGCGTCCCTGCCCCCTGTGGCTGTATTGTCTCTATCAGCCGTCATCTCACTATTTCACTTCTTACTTAGCTATATCATCTTTCACACAGTCCATCAATTCCTTGGTCTTCGTCTTTTCTCTTAGCCATTCACATTAATATTCAAAACTATTCTGATAGTCATCTTCTTTTTCGTCTTCTAGTGTTGTTCTTATAGCTACAGTCACAAGGGCCCGTGGCTAAATAATAACAGCCGCACAGGTCGATCGATCAGGTTAAGCTGCGCTTTCCGCGTCTGTGGATGGGTGACCATCTTGTCATACCAAGACCCCTTAGTGCCTCAGAAAGCACGTTAAGCCGTTGGTACCGGCTATCAATCGTGGATCTTTGACAGTCGTTACGGGTAGTCAGAAGCCCGAAAGTCTGACAACCTGTCTTACCAAGGGGTATCGTATTACCCAGTAATTGGGTTGTGGAGGTCAGATAGGCAGTCGCTCCATGTAAAATACTGGTATTCAGCTGCATCTGGTTAGACTGGAAGCCGACCCCAACTTATTTGGGAAAAGGCTAGGCAGATGATGATGATGAGCTACAGTCAGCTATAGCTACATTAACAGATCATAAACTCAAAATAAGTAACGAGAAAACAAAACTAAATTAATAAATTCAGTACTCAACTCTCTACAAAGTGTTTAATATTAATTTTCCTCTCAATAGAATTGACTCAACGTTTCCAGTCCCAATTGCATGCCAATTATAACTTGCAACGATTGTCAGATAGTCCACAGTTTTGTCCTTTCTTAATCTCATTTCACAACTTTCTATCAATTTAGCCTAAACTAGCCACTGGTGTCCGGCATTATTAAATTCTCCAAAGTTGTCGTGAGACCCTGGTATAGCCATTTTGCATAAACATGAGCATGGTTGCTTTTAATAGGTAAACTTTTAATTAAATTACGAATAAACATCATTGAAACGTAAATGAACGGGCGTGGTTATGGCGGACAGAAGTTCGTGGTTCTCCGGGTACTATTCAGAAGCTAAATTGTATTAGGATGCTTCTGTGGTCATTAAGAGTATCTTCAAGATAGAATTTGGAAATGTTGCATACTGATTGTATCTAGCCTATACGATGTGCAACTGAATTAATGCTCGTTATGAAATTACTTTGTTTAGAATCATTTACAGAATTGATTTCTGTGATTTTTAATTTTTAAATTCAATTTTTTTATTATTTTTTTTTCATCTTTTTTTCCCAAAAACAATTAATAATACTCGTACGATACCCCTTGGTAAGACTGGTTGTCAGACTTTCGGGCTTCTGACGACCCGGAACGACTGTCAAAGATCCAAGAATGACAGCCGGGACCAACGGCTTAACGTGCTTTCCGAGGCACGGAGGCGTCTTGGTATTTAAAGATGGTCACCCATCCAAACACAATGTTTTATACATAATAGTAAAAATTCAGTGTATGTATTATGATCATAAAATAATATTCTGATTGGGGTGTTTGATATGTGCTTTAAAAGTCAATGCTACTTCTCTTCCAGTTTTTGTTACCATCTATTTGAAAATTAAATCCAGCTTTGTATCAAGGCACATTATAGTCTACCGTTTCTTCGATATCGTATTCTAAATTAAATACAATATTCTTTTTGCTTCCATTTCCATTGTTATCTTTACAAATATTTCTTCCAAGATTTCCTTATAAATGTTGGTATTATTTTTGGTGAGTTTATTCTCAAAACGCTTCAGTGTCGGTATTAATCTGTTAATCGAGCCAATTACAGTATTTAAATTTGAGTAAGTAAAGTGTCTGAAATCTGTTCATTTAATTGATCACACAAATGTAATTATGTTTATTAAGAAACTAATAGAATAGAATAGAATACTCTTTATTATGGACACTATATAAATTACAGACATAAATAATATAGAAACTTTACAACGGGTGACACAATGTGTAATAAATCTTTATTAGTGATTTATAGAGCCTTAAAATCATTTTAGAAAACTTATATATCTTCTGATAAAAAAAACAAACAGTGAAAATAAAAATGAGAATCCATCAATAGGGCTTAAAAATAAATCTTACAGAAAAAATCGCTTAGCGATAAGCAAAAATTTATTTTTTGAATAAGAAAGATTGATGAATATTCAATTGCACATTCAGACGTAAATATCTTTTTAGCCGGCACACTAGAATGATTTATTAAAACAATAGTTTGAATACAAATCATAGTAATATACCACAAAAGAGGGTCCTCATGAAGTTTCGACAACGCATTAAAATTTTGCACGCCGCCTATCGCTTTCATTACTCGATTTTGGCAGCAAGCCAGTTTGGATAGCATCCAAATGTGGACCTTACGTGTCAGAGGTTAAGTTGAATCTTCTGTGTGATTGTTATTCGTTTTTTAAGCCAGCCAATGGTTCGCAAAGTGATTGCTTTCAGTATTGAGCATCTGCCAGTAAGCTTTGTCACTGGAATTTATCAATGGCCAGTTATTAGTATGGTTGTTGACATTGGTTACCAACACCGATATTCCATTTTAACATAACATTGCGCCTTTAAATCTCAAAGTTAGGCAGAGGTATACCTATATTACAACCACATTTCGTCAGTTATGTTTATAGAGTTATGAGGAACAGGGTGTAAAGCTCACTCATCCCCCATAGAAAAGGGGGCATCCTCCGACCAGACGGGTGTTGTGTCTGGCGGGCAACTACCCGATGATTCATATCGGCCATTCTATCTAAGGTCTGGCCGCGCTAAATTTGCCAAAGATGTAAACAACAATGGCCGCTCTAAATTGAATAAAATCAATATACAAGAACATTTATTTTAAGTAATGTTTGTTTTCGTCTAGGTAACTCGGAGATTTAGACGAAAACAAACATTACTTAAAATACAAAAAAAGTTGGTAAAATCGGAAGGTGTCAACTCGCGCGCGGCGCGCGAGTTTGACACACGCGAGTTGACGAATAAGTCAAATGTTCTTGTATATCGATTTTATTTAATTTCGAGCGGCCATTGTTGTTTACATCTTTGGCAAATTTAGCGCGGCCGGACCTTATGCTAGTTGCGCGGTAAACTCTGCTTGCGAGATGCAGGATTTTGCATGTCGTCAGTATGACGCTTGTTCGCATGTGGCGTTGTAGATACCGCTACATATTTAAGTCCCACGTAATATGGAGCCAGTTTATTGTCAACAACCGGGTACAAATCCAGACATCATGTTGCTATTGAAAAGTTTTAACCCAATAACACTGTGCCCGACCTGGAAATCGAACCCAGTATCTCATGCTCTCATGCGCTTGCGACCACTAGACGAGCGAGGCGGAAACATTCTATAGTTTTCTCAATTAGTTTTAATGATGTGTTTATTTTTATGACAAGTGCCATTCTGATTAGTATAATACCTCCCGCACCGTAGGCTGGTCTCCGCTGAGTTTGGTCGCCAAGGCTGAAATTCGGTTTGGAGGACGTTTAATTTAATACATCAAGATATGACTCCAATACCTATAACATGGCTACCATCCAAACAATAATGTCAAAGCGATTAAAGCCCAATTTGTTATCTACTTGATTAATTGTTAAGCTTGGATGAACACTTTTATCGGACTTTTTAATTTTATGCAATTTATTCTCTGGCTTATCTTCAAGTCATGAATGATTGGGTCTTAAGATAAGAGTGTCTGTCAAGTAAAACAAAGCATTGACGAGTTTGGAGTTAGCACCACTTTGGTTTAGGAGTTTGACAACCATTGTCAATAACTTTAACCATTATAATATCTTCTTTGATTGACAGTGACAAACACTTTTCTAATGAGTCAAGGCTTTAATTTAATACTACAAACAATATACAGGTTGGAAGGAACATCGACGCACAAACTGTAACCATGAATTCAGCATATGATTCTAGACTCCCTAGAAATTTTTGTTCTGTTATCAAAAAAAATCCGCTTTTTCATACAAAAGTGCAATACCTACGCGGTCAAAATGTATGGAACAGCAATTTTTGAAGTGAAAACTTCTTTCGGCGCGTTGGGCATTTTTGAGATGGGAAAAACATTGCGCTCGCGACACTGTTACCGACATCGTGTTACATTCGGATGTGTTCGGATGTCCTCGGGATGTACTCGGTTTTAATGTATTTCCGATATGTCAGTGAGTGATGGAAAATATTCTGTTTGTGTTTTGTTTATATAACGATTAAAAAAATACACACGTAATTGTTCAAGTTTTCACTTCTCTCGGCACCCCCGAAGTGCTATTTTTTTTTTTTAATAACCGACAAAATATTTCAATGCAGGTTCAGCATCATGGACTGAATCCATGGTAACAGGTTACGCGTCAAAAAACTGATTCACCGAATTGCAGAGAATGTAATCAGATTGAGGACGTGCAGCATTTTTTTTTGGGTGGGAAATTACCAAATAACTTCTCCCACTCTGGGCGGAGCGGGAGAGCGTATCAGACTTTTAATGACTACAACCCACCCGTGTACCTCCAGTTGCCTGTGCCAGGGGCCACGGTATCTCTTTCGAACAACCCGCGACCCTGGCAGGCATCGGCCCTAGCGGATCTCGTCAGTTAGTGCTGACATCTCTTACAGGCGCGCGAGGAACACAACGCGCCGTCGACACGGGCCTGGTCCTTACAAGACGGCGAGCTGTTAATAACAGTCCTTCATCGGTGACTTCTATTTTTATCACAAAGTGTTTCATATAATATGTTTAACTGTTTAGTACAATTACTATAAATGTTAATGTTACAATGGTAAAAGGCACGACACGGTTGATATGTATGTTTAGATAAAAACCCCAAAACAAAGAAAAAAGTCTCATTGTATTAAGATAATTTCATCGGGTTCAATTTGATTTAAGTGGCTATGTGAAATATTTTTATTTCTAAGTTGCAAATACATTGCCATGAAAACCATCATCTGCCTAGCCTTTTCCCAACTATGTCGGGGTCATCTTCCAGTCTAACCAGATGCAGCTGAATACCAGTATTTTACATGGAGCGACAGCCTATCTGACCTCCACAACCCAGTTACTGGGTAATACGATACCCCTTGGTAAGACTGGTTGTCAGACTTTCGGACTTCTGACTACCCGTAACGACTGGCAAAGATCCACGAATGACAGCCGGGATCAACGGCTTAACGTGCTTTCTGAGGCACGGAGGGGTCTCGGTATGTAAAGATGGTCACCCATCCACAGATCAACCGCGGCAAGCATAGCTTAACCAGATCGATCGACCTGTGCGACTGTACTTTTGCGTGACATGGGTTGTCAACTTATCCAAGGTTTTAATTATCACCGTTGCTTAAAGTTAAGTAAAGATTAACGTCTGCTTAAAAATACATTTTTTTACGTTTAATAGTCCCTTAATTTAAAGTAACATAAATAAACCGAATTCGAGTTCGACCGAATTCTGTGTCGAGTCCATTTAGATTGCCATCGACACGATAAGAAGAGAATAATAAACCCCCAGTCATTAATTATTTTCTTTGACATATTGAACATTTATTCAGTATTTATAGATTAATCGATTAAGGTAGTCCGAGGTACCTAAGTAGGTAGAGCTTTCTGCTTATATAATTCAACTTGACATATTCAACGTAACTTTCTAATTTATGAGAGTGTAAAAGTTATAATAATATCATAACAAAATCATTTTTGCATACATATTTTATTTTTATCTTAATTTTTTCCTATTTGTATTTTTATTGTTTTTATACTTATTTAAAGAAAAGAAAGAAAAAGTATTTATTGCGACTCGTACAGGAAGATACTAACTAATTAACCTAAACAAAGTAAAAATTTAAAAATCAAGTTATACAATAAAAAAAAGAAACAAAAAGAAAAATGAAACAGAAAATCCTATACGAGGCCAAAAGGCTCCTATCTCAGCATTTACGTGATTTTGTATGCTGTGGTCTCCTGTAATTGAAGGAGCACACGTAAAAGAACATTTTTTTATTATTGTGAGTTATATTGTATCCTTTGTTGCCGTTGGAGATCCCGTATACATACATAATCAGCCTATAATGTTCCCACTGCTGGGACACAGGCCTCTTCTTGGTGAGAGATCCCATTTAAATAGACAAAATTCCTAAATCTCCATCCATCAGACCAAAACCCAGGTAAAACACTTACTTAAGATGCTAATCCAGACATAAGAAAGCAGAAAGGCGAAACAACAAATAACACAGGTATTGCTGTGTGGAACATTTGTTTTGTGAAGATCATTGTGCGCCTCGGCATTGTTAGTAGATGCTCGACACTACTCCACGTCGGGCGACCCGCCGTAATAATTAAAAATACCCGTAAAATGTCGAGGTGAACTAAGAAATAATGTCTGGGGATTTTTTTAGATGAACGGATTTTTTGGATTTGAGTAAGGCGTTTGATTGAGTTGACTTGGGTGTATAAGTGAATATTGGATGTTGTTTATAGAGGGGTACTAGATCATTATTTATTGCTTTTTTAGAGTTCCGTACCCAAAGCGTTTCAATGGAACCCTATTACTAAGCTCCCGCTGTCCGTCCGTCCGTCCGTCTGTCTGTCTGTCAGTGGGCTGTATCTCATAAACCGTAATAGGTAGACAGTTGAAACGTTGTATTTCTATTGCCGCTATAACAAAAAATAATAAGAATAAAATAAAGATAATTAAAATTTAAAGAGGTCTCCATACCTTCACACGTGTTATTTTCGCCGTTGTTTGCCTTGTGGTACCCTTATGGGTACGCGTTTTGCGAAGCTAATTGATAATAACCTGCTGGTTCCTCGGGAGCCTCTTTCTTTAATATTTTATATATACTTGTATATAATAATATATATTTTAGTGTGAGCTTGTAAATTTTATTTGTTGTGTGTTTGTTAATAAATATCATTATCATAAAATAAAACAATTTACATCTCATGAAATGTAGACAACCTTATATCGTCCCGTGAACGTAACCATAGCGACTACGTGCGACGTGTTTAAGTTCCATATAAAAGGGGGCAAGCCTATCGCCATCAACCAGAAAAATACTAAAAAAAGGTTAAAACCAATTTATTTTCATAATTTATTTGCTTATTTTCACATCGATGCCAATAAACGATGCTTCTGAATTAAGCCGCCAAACATCAGAATCATCTCCAATTCCGTATTTACCAATGCAGTACGAGTATGCATCGGTAAATACGGAATCCAGATTTACTACCGGCATAACAACGCTGATAATGTCAGTTGGCCCTGTTTCCGATTCGTGAGTTATGGACCGGTCGGTCTATCTAATAATACTCATTGTACACCAATACGTAATGCTTTGTTCACATCCTCTCGATTATTACCCTGGTTCTGACGTTTTGTTCAGATAATTGTGTTGTGGGGTCTCCTGAGACTTAATTGTTTCCGGATAACAGCGCAGCGATGAGAATGAGTACTTCGACGCCTAAGTGACCAAAGAACAAAAGGATTTTTTGTATTTATTTGTTCATTTAGTTAGTCATTGAGGAAGTTATTTAGCTACGTTATTTGATTGTTTTCTACGTGTATTTGGGAAAGGAACGGTCGTTTGGAAGTAAAGCTGTTTGTTCCTCTCATAATCTCATGTGCATAGTATGAAAAACGTATCAAGTTATTTGTTTTTGTACCAACGCATGTACGAATGAATGAATGTGACCGTCTTTACATACCGAGACCCCTCCGTGCCTCGGAAAGCATGTTAAGCCGTTTATCCCGGCTATCATTCGCGGATCTTTGACAGTCGTTACGGGTCGTCAGAAACCCGAAAGTCTGACAACCAGTCTTACCAAGGAGTATCGTGTTAGCCAGTAACTGGGTTGTGGAGGTCAGATAGGCAGTCGCTTCATGTAAAATACTGGTACTCAGCTGCGTCCAGTTAGACTGGAAGCCGACCCCAACATAGTTGGGAAAAGGTTAGGCAGATGATGACTTATTTATATTATTTCCAAACCTTTAACAAATCTTTCGACCATTGACGATTAATTCAATTACGTTTTCATCTCTCTGCTGCAGCTTCGTAACACAAAGTCTGAAAACTTGAATGGATAGGAAATTGAGGGCAGTCTTTTGTTTCATTGAGGATGTTAATACCAGCCAGTTAGTTGGCTTTTTGAAGTCGGCTACATTGTTACGATATCTTCAATGATTTTCTGTCCAATTTTTCATTGGATATTTGCATAATGGTTTTGGTTTTGATTGTTGCATTTTTAGTTGTTTTTTTTTTCGAAGCGGTTTTATCGCAACATAACATAATGCTTGTAATCCCCGAAGAGCAGGTGGTGGTAGTGGTGTGGTCGCATGCTACCATAGCTTTATATGTTAGCACAGCGGCATGCGACCACGGGAAGGTACTTTTTTGTTTCATCCTTTTCAGTAGTCGGGTTTTAGTTTTTAAACTTATTTTTTATTTAATTATTTTGGGGCTTATTTCAATAATATTTATATTTTTAAAATGTGCATTTTTAATAATAATATAACTACTATTTAGCGACAAATGATAAAAACCTCACGGTTTTAATCTGTGTTACTCGAAAACGATACCCCTATGTAAGACTGGTTGTCAGACTTTTGGGATTCTGACTACCCGTAACAACTGTCAAAGATCCACGAATGCAAGCCGAGACAAGCGGCTTAACGTGCTTTCCGAGGCACGAAGGAGTCTCGGTATGTAAAGATGGTCACCCGTCCACAGGCCAACCGCGTCAAGCTAGCTAAACCTTAATCGATCAAACTGTGTGGCTGTTACTTTGCCACGAGCGCCTCCTGTCTGTCCTGTATGCGCCATGATCACACCCGCATAGCTATTCACAACCAACCGAGGGTATCGTATTGAAAATGAAAAATTTCGATAACTTGGTTTGCCATGCCCCCGACAACAAACAGCTGTCGGAAGAATAGCAGTCGTCCATTATTTAGAGCTGATTTTTCAATCATCTGATAACTGTATTCCAGGAATAATTTTCAAATTTTGACAGTTATTTCATACAAAACTGTCAAACGTCAATTTTATCGGAGGAATAATTTTGAATCTTTTACTGTTCTTCCATACAAAAACCGTCAGACGCCATTTTTATCGGAGGAATAATTTTGAATCTTTTACTCTTCTTCCATACAAAAACTGTCAGACGTCAATTTTATTTCACGAATAAAAAAATAATTTAAATCCTACTATGTACATTAAGCTCCTAAATCTAAACAATGATAATATGAACCATTATTGTTAGTTTCAGTTAGTTAGGCGGCTTTCATTTGACGGAACAAAGGGATGAACAAATATTGCTTTAACGCGTGAGACGGCTCATAGTTATACATTATGGTGTAATATGATACCGTGGAGTTAAGCCAACCCCTAACTGGTAATCCTTATCCGTGACGGCTAAATCTCATCTACATGACACGACAAGAGACTAATTAATTTGTAACGTGTAAGCAGTATCTTGCTGCCTGCCAATAAACAACAAAATACTATGTACTGGAAATACAGGCAGCATTTAAATATCCATAAGCCATGAGCTATTCTGACAGAGAAAAATCGGCCCAGCCGTTTGGTCTGTATAGTGCTTCAAAGGATCATACAAACATACATACATAGGCTAATAAACACATTACCACTCCTTTGCGTCGCGCAGTCGGGTTAAAAGAAGCCGTCAGCAAGTCGCCTTCCAAACATGGTTTTTGTGGCGATTTCTCATTTAATCGTTAATTAATATAACTGTCTTTGGGAAATCACTGTTTAATAAAGTACTAGATGTTTGCAAGCTGAAAATAATTACGATGTTAATGACACCTACATTTGTTCAAAGTTTCAGCCACCGCCAGCGCGTAAAATGCAGCATCCTACAGGACGGAAATGTATTGTTGTCTAAAGAAAATTGATACTCTTGGTCTTGATTAATATGAAACACGTAGATACAGGCTAGGGTTAGACCTAATCAATCATAGCGGAGAGTGTTTGTAGCAAACACAGAGTTAATTGATACCAGAAGCAATGATTTATTACATTGTGATCGCCTTTTGTTTTATAAGCTAGGAGTAGTGGCACAGGAAAGTGGATTGTTTTAAGAACTTTTCTATATTTTTTTGGGTCATTGTTGGTTATCGATGCTGAAGAATGTGGTTATACAGACTCTTTTTACTCCCTGCGAGAGTGCGGTGTTTATTTTTTTTTAATGGCATCTCGCAAGTCAACCTAGGAGGTTGTCGGCTGCTTAAACGGGCTTACCTGTGGGTGCCTCAATAAATTAAAGCCTCCAGCCAGGGCATAAAAAACTTTAAAACTAAGCGACTACACGCTAAGGGCACCCCCTGTGGGGTATGGACCACAGGTTAGGGCGTCGATTGGGAAGGGCAGCAAGGGACAATCTGGATCGGATTATTTAGTCACGACAGTGTGGTGTTTCAAATCAGAACATGTCTCATATACACATGTAGGTAGATACCTACTTTGAAAAAAATATACTATACCAAAACAAAATTGTAATTTTTGTGTTTTACTGTCCGTTCGATAATAAGAATCTTATCTTATGTATGATTGTATAACTTAACATTGTTTTCTTCTTTTCCAGACAATGGCGAGTACAACGCGGCTGGCAACCGTATACTTCCTGCTCACCCTCGCAGCCGCTTCCAGCGCTATAAAGTGCTGGAAGTGCGGACAGTACAGCGACGGAGTTGGCTCTATCACGCCGTGTAGCAACAGGACTTTAGTCAGGCTCGAAGAGTGTCCCAGCAACGCCAAATATTGTATTGTGAGTATCTATTTAATTAAGGTTTTTAATTAGTTCACCCATATTTATAGAGTTATAGTATTTTTATCTCACGAAGCGACGCACGCTTTATTTGTGGTTACCAAGTGTACAAACACGTTGTGAATACTGAATAGTGGGATATTTTCCGAGATCCACGCGGGCGAAACCGCGAGCGAAAGCTACTTAAAGCATAAATCATACAGATTACGCGTGACTCCGGATATTTATATTTTCCGAAAACTGACGTTATTTTTTATTTGTCTGTCTGTGATGTATTGTTTATGTCGTAGCCAACTGGTTAAATTTGGATTATTAGTTAACCGCCTGGCCTTTGATAGTAGTACTCGCTTCGCTTCGCTCTCTCGGCTCGCACGCTGTTGATCTTAGTTCTAACCTAACCTAACCCATTTATTTGGTCGAGATGCCCTGGCTTAGTTACGGCGACCAATTCGGCTCGCGCGTGGTTGGTTACAGTTCTAACCTAAACTATAATTGAATATCATTCAGGCCGTTAGTTGAACGGCCATCGTTTAGTTATAAGGCTAGGCGGTTAACTAAACCAGTTGGCTGCGACATTTATACTATAAATACCTATACCTTTTAGTTTGCATTTTCTCGTGGTAGGTTTTAAGTTTATAACGTTCTTTTTTTTTTGTTAAACATCTCGGCTAGATCAACGCAATGGATTATAGGCTATCAAAATGAACGGGACTGTCCTTGCAAATGCGTTACGCAAGGATTATGCTAGTCCATTTGTAATGTTATACTTGTTATAAGTGCCTTCAGAAACGATATCACTACAGTCAAATCTGTAAAACGCTTTAAAAAACACGTTTCCTTCTATGAATTAGAATATCCTCTTAAAAATAAAAACACCAAACTCACTCGAAACACATTTTAACAGCATCAAAAAAGTTGCTCCAAAAAATAAATAGCATCATTGAAACGCAGTACAGGCAATTATGATCCCGGTATACTTAAATTAAAATGGCTTTAATCAACCTCTTCATGCCTTTCCCTTTGTGACTGAAGCTCGCGAGAAACACTTCAATGCGGGGAACCTCCTTGAAGGTATATTTGCGCAATGTTAATGGCAACACTGTTGTATAAGGGCCGAAGCAGACTAGCTACTAGTATCGGCGACTTTTCGTCTGCTTCGATGCTGTGTCGCTTTTGGTGACTCTGCGTTTGATTGCTCGAAATCGCGCGATTTTTAGCGATTGCTTCGAAGCTGAACTGCGTCTTGGCAATTTTCTTCGTTCGATTGCTTATCAAAATCGCGCATTTTATCGCGATTGTTTCGATGCTGCGTCTTGTTTTGGTGACTTTCTGCTTTCGATTGCTGTATCGAAATCTTGTTTCTTAAAATGATTGTTTCGATATTCCATCGCGTTTTGGTGATTTTCTGCGTTTGATTGCTGTATCAAACCCGCGTAGTCGCTGCATGGAGTATTCAAAAAGCGACTCGATCACCGCGACTGCCTATTGTGTACCTACAGATAAGAGCATTCGGACACGGCATCAGCCCGTACTCTATCCGAAAGCGACTGTCACGCGAGTACATGATCATCGCGTTCGTTCATATGAATAGACGTACTTACACGACTACTCACGCACTCAATTTAGCCGCGTTTGTACTTCATCATTCATATTCTTATTATAATCGATCGCGTATTCGCGCGACATTTAACAAGCGACTAAACCTTTGATCGCCAATGCTTAAAGTAGCTCGTCTGCTTAGGCCCTAAGGTATGTCTTTATGTGATTTGTGTGTTTGGCGAAATGATGTGTATCTCCGTTTCATTGCCGGGTGTATAAACTATGTGTAATTTTGCCTACAATTTTCGCAATTGTTTTGGCGTGTGTGTTTAGGTTTTGAATATGGTATGGTATGTATGTTTGGCATCATTTGTATAACAGCATGTACTGTTTGAAGGGTCTGAAGTGAATGTGATATAGGGCAGGATATATTGAATAATTTACACACGTATGAACGACTCTTGTAGTATGTAGGAAGTAATGTATAATCATCATCTGCCTAGCTTTTCCCGTACTATCTTGGGGTCGGCTTCCAGCCTAACCGTATGCAATTGAATACTATTATATAACATGGAGCGATTGCCTATCTGACTTCCAAGACCCAATTACTGGACTGGACTGGAGGTAAGACTGGTTTTCAGACTTTCGGGTTTCTGATTATCCGTAACGACTGTCAAGGATCTACAAATTACAGTCGCGACCAACAGATTAACGTGCTTTCCTAGGCATGGAAGGGTCTCGGTATGTAATGGATGGTCACCCATCCACTGACCGACCTCGACAAGCGTTGCTTAACCTTAAAGCTCGACCCCGAGTAGCTGTTATAATTTAGCCTCGAGTACCTACAGCAACAGATAAACCGGTGGGAGTAGAAATGACAAAGAGAAAAACGTAGAGTAATTTTATAAGGGATTTTAAATTATGCCAAACAACAACAATATCATATTTTGACCGATCATATTATCTTCGAGTTGTTTGCTTCAAAAGTTTTTGCTTATGCCTTTGTTTTTTTGCTAAAACATATTTTCTTATACCTACTTACAAAAAATATTAAAACTTACTTCGCCCCTTACTCACTTCCAATTCAAGCACCCATATTAATATTCCACCTCAATCAAGAACAACAATCCCCTCCGATAGATGGCGCGTCCAATATCCGGCAAGACGGCAAGACGTTTATCCGGACATTCGCCAAACGTTTTGCGAGATGACATCAGCTTTGCCCGGATTTTGGAGCTTCCCAAAGCTTAAGGTCGCACAGTCAGCGGGAAAATGAGCCGCGAAATTTAAATTACGAAGCGTATTTGTTTAAGGGTAGGTTTAAATGACGTTATTTGTTTGGAATGGTGAGTGGGTGATAATATTGTTATGTAAAGTTAAATAAATAATTCTTTTTATTTTAGCAAACTGTCCGAAATATCTTTTAAATAATTGTTTTCCTTGGATAATGGCTAACAGTAAAAGATTTGGATTATTTTGTTTTTTGTCTTGAAATTAATATACTCTTCAAAGTCTTGAGCAGAATAATAATATGAAGAATTGAGGCACTTTAAACAGTTTTAGTCGACTGTGCGAAATCACTGGGTTATGTTTTTTTGCTGTCATTATCATCATATTACCAACCCTTAGCTGTTCCTCTTGACTTGTTTTTATTTAGTACAAGCGACCCGCCCCTACCTCCGCACGGTTTTATGACTCGCCAAAACATCGGGATTTCTTTATAATATGTAAGTTTAATATTATTTATTTATATTAATTTACACCAAAAAAAAAATACGTGTGGCACTCGGGGACTGCCTCGGTAAAGCTATTGCATAGCATACGTCTAGTCGCACGCACACAAACACCGTGCCGAAGTCTGCCGAACTGATACGACGTTAGACGATGCACGGCTTTCAACGCTGCACCGCTGTGCCGGTCGGAGTGGGGGGTGTTAGGTTTATTTTCGTTACGGAATTTCTTCATTCGGTCGCCGCGCTCAAAGCCCAAGATAAAAGCTATGCAATAGCTTAAAAAAAAATTTTGGTGCAAATATTATGTATACAATACACTAAAATAGATACACAGATATATAGATATCTAAAATAATAGATACATAAATACACACACACTAAAAATATAAGCAACGAAAATAAAAGAAGACTGTAGTTGTGACAAGTGTTCCTTTACGAGTCTTTTAAACACATGTAACGACTGCGCGCGTTTTATTTTAACTGTCAATGCTTTCCACAAACGAGTGGCCTGGACAGTAAAGGATTTATCAAGGAAAGTCGTGGAATGCATAGGCATTTTGAGCTTCAAGTTGTCTGATGTGGTTTTTGTTGTTTTGTGTTTTGAATAATGTAGGTATTTTACACACAAACCTTCCGGAATAAATTATCTAAATTATGGTGAAATACGCATGAAAATTCGTTTTGAAAAACAACGCGTTCAAACGGACAGAAAAAAAGATGTTGAAAATATTTTATAAATGTACAAAAAAAAATTGTATAGAAGAATCCTTCCAAAAAAAGCATAAAGCAGCATTCATTTGTCTTATCTCCAGAAAACAAATGAAAATCGTCTAAATGTACTCGTATCTTGAATGTTAATTTATCGTCCAATTCCCCGCTGTCTGTAGCCCCTTACTAAGCGTTCCTTAGGATAGGGTTATTAAGATAACCAGCAGTCTCAATGAACGTCTCACTAAGTTCCACTATCGGGCCCGTTTCGTTCAGTACCTGCGAAGTTTCAGTTAGTACATGTTTTGTATCAGATAAAAGTATTTAGTTGGATTTGTAGGTAGATGGTACTGGAAATCACTGCTGTCTTTTTATTATTGGCAGTAACCTATATATATATATATATATTTTAAGCATTGTTCTCATGTAAGTGACTTTGTGTCTTTTTTGAGAATAATTAATATCTTTAAACCTAACCTATTGAAAAAGCTTCCAGCTTCAGGCACTATAATGGTCTGCCATTTTTACTTAACTTGGCCTTTTTGGCGCAGCCGTAAGGCACACTATCCTGCTAATTTAAACTGCCTTTTTTGTTGTTGTTTATTCTATGTGTGCCTTTTAGTCTGTGCTCAATAAATGTATTTTCTTTTTAAAGACGTGAACGAAACTCATTGCGGTGTATTACCATGTCTCCAACATTTTTGGGATGCATGAAGAAGCCTCTTCGTGTAGCGCAGTTTGTTTCGCCACTTACTCAACTGAACCGAGCGCTCGACGCATCTTGGACAGTCACACCCAACACCTTACTTGACTGGCCAATTCTTTCCTTGCGGTGGTAGGGGTAACGCCCGCCTGGTTTGCGACCACACTCCTACCGGATTCCGGCGTCAAGTAACCTGCTGTGTTTCGTCGATGCGTGGGAGTTCTAGTGCCTTAGGCATCTTCCGGGCACACTCGTTCCATCATAAACCACGTCCATCGCTTTCCATCAGGCGTGATCAAGGTCAAGAACGGGCCTAACCAGCAAAAAAAATAAATAAAAAAAAAACATAGAAAATTATCGCGATCAACAATGTCGTGCAACTTTTGCTCAGCATGCATGCACGATTTTTAATTTGGTCTAGGTTGTTTATTCAGTTTAGACCGATCCATTTTTGTAGGTATCGGTACAATCAGTTCAGTATATAATAATAATAAGTAATTTTAAGCTACTATGAGCATAACGCCTTGTTTGGATTTTTAATCAAGTAATTTTATCCATCAAAATGTGTACTGCATAGGTATTCACAACCGTCAAACATCAATCAATGTCATCAAAAGAATCCTCTATAAGCTGTTCACAAATCGAAAACCCCGAAATTTTTGTCAGTTTAAGGACTGATTTTTTCAACCCCAAATAATTTTATCGGAGGAATAATTTATTTTGAATTTTTGACAGTTCTTCCATACAAAACCTGTCAGTCGTCAATTTTATTCAATGAATAAAAATATCTGTCATTGAAAATTCAGCCCTAAATCAAATAGACGACCGTCACTCTTCCGACAGCTATTTGCTGTCAGAGACGAGGCAAATTGGTAATTGAAAATATGTTATTTTCGGTTCGATGACCTGTCGAATTGTTGTGAATGCTGATCTGAGCATAATATATCGGGGTCGTGAGAAAACGCCCATATCCTTAGCCCAAGTTTACGTTTTGTTTACGAGTAGTTTCAGTTCAGCACTGTTTCATATGAGATGGTTTAAATTGATACCATTTGTACTTATTTCTCCACACTCATTGTCAGAGGTCAATGACCTGAGGGGCAATTCAAGTAATTTTTCACAATCTGATCTCAGTCTCAATCTGTCAAAAATACCTCTAATTTCCCTACATTTTGACAAGTCTTTGACATTTGTTTGTCGCCGAGATGAGACTGCGACTAGATTTTGACCGTTTTAAATTACGAGAATTAGCCTTCTGATACTGAAGATACTAATGTTCTCGAAAAATAAAGTTAAGCATAGTAAAATAGTTTTTATATGTCACTAGGGTGATATTTCTTTGTAATGTCAACAAAATGGTATATGTTTTGGCGTAGGTATCAAGAATTCTTGATCAAACAATTGTTTTGTTTATACGAATACGTTTGTCCATTATTCTGTTATCCTGTATTTAGTCACTTCTGGGAATAGGCCTCCCCCTCTTTCCTTTATTTTTTCAAAATAATGTACGAGTACTTCTCATTTTTTCTTTTGGCACAGTGTAAATGGGTTTTTTCATCAGGAATTTCTTAATAACAGAAGTTTTGCCGTTAGCAGTGTGATACCCCCATGACTCGAAAAGCACCTTCAGCCGTTGGTCCTGCGCCTCATCTCTTTACGGTCTTCGAATTTATGGTTCTACGAGTCTTTGGTCAACTGGACCCACACGAACTGAACCCGCGGGTCCAGTTGACTAAATCAAATTTTGATGCCGGTTTCTCCCACGATATTTTCTTTCACCGTTTTGGGAGCAGTGGTGATTAAATTATTTGCACAAAGTAAAGCGCCTGCCTGGGTTCGTGAAACGTTTCACAGTCCGTTGCACATTGCATTTAAAAAGCAGTTCATTTAAATACACATTCGGAACACAAGAGTTAATTCCGCCTGATACCCGGTAATTGTCAGACAAAAAAGCTTAACGAAATCCCGAAAAGTCGGGCTTACATTTGGCGGGAAAAGGTGTAAAAAGTCAAATGGCTAAAGCAGTAAATCCAGATCCGGTAACCCTGCAGGCAGGGCTATTATTCTCATTTTGAAATACGGAATTATTTCACGGAGTTTTTGATTAAACCCGCTTATCTTTTCGACTGGTGAGTAAAAAGTGGAGTTCGTAAAGGGGCTGGTGGATAAAGAATATTGTTAGTGTTTTTAAGTGAAAAATTGGACGGGTTTTCACGCTTTTATAAGTCTTATGCTCATATCGAAATTTTCTTATTTTGATAAATAAAATATATACTTACTTTGTCGGATCAGGATTTTGATGCCACTATATTATTATCAGTTGTTTTATGCGTAGCATAATCAACCTATAATGTTTCTACGGCTGGGACATAGACCTCCTCTCTGTGATAGAGACATTGTGAATGGTGCCTAAGCGTTGATATATTAGGGCACGTCACGATAGTGGCGATAAGACCCCTCTTTGAGGAGTGGCTAGAGAGGCGTCACGGCGTTCTCACCTACCGCCTGACGCAGGTCCTCACCGGACACGGATGTTTCGGGAGGTTCCTGCACATCATCAGGCGGGAGGAGACGCCCGGGTGTCACCATGGCGAGGATCGCCCAGAGGACACGGTGGAGCATACGGTGGAGGTCTGCCCCGCTTGGGCGGAGCACCGCCGTGTCCTCGTAGAGGCGATCGGCAACGGCGGCGACCTCTCGCGTCCGGCCCTGGTTCAAGCCATGGTCCGGGGCGAGAGGGAGTGGGAGGCAGTCACCTCCTTCTGCGAAGCAGTCATGCTAGCGAAGGAGGTGGCGGGACGGCTTAGGGAAAGAGCCTCACGCCTCAGCCGCCGCGGGAGACGCTACGGGCGTCGGGAGCCGCGTGACGACTCCCGGCCACCGTAGGCGCGGGCCTGCGGACGGAGAGTAATGGGTAGCTCTCCGTCCGATCAGGACCAGGCCCGTGCCGGACGGCGCGTATGTGTTCCACGCGCGCCTCAAAGAGATGTCAGCATTAAGGAAGGGGCCCACCAGGGCCGAAGCCTGCCGGGGTAGCGGGATTGTCCGAAAGGGTTACCGCTGCCCCGGAACATAAAGAGCTAAGGAAGGAACACGAGTGGGTTTTAGTGAGTAAGAGTCTGACACTCCCTTCCGCTCCACCCAGAGCGGGAGGAGTCATTACCTAGATGATTTCCCATCCAAAAAAAAAAAAAAAAGAGTTGATATATTATCAAAGACAGACGAAAACACATTTGAAATCACAGTTACTAAAGTATGTCATGTGATATTTCCTGATATGGCACGCTCCGATATCGACAATAGCGAATGTCGAATCGCTAGCACCGATTTGTTATTCGACAAGTAGCGCTGAAAATGTTTTGAAAACCCTTTTATGTGTCAGAGACAAAAATAGACAATTGTTAAAACGTTTCTAGAACGTGTAAGTTCTGCAAGTGTTTGTGCAACTAAGATACGTACACCTGAATAAAAAAGTAGGAGTAGGTACATATAGGTAATTATCTCTTTTGGATCATTTTTCTAGCATTATTACAGAGATGTATAACTTTTTATTTCGTTTTCTTTGATTATCATAATACTAGCTGCTTGCTGCCGGCGACTTCATCTGCGATCTAGGATTAAAAATAGCCTATGTCCTTACCCAGATCATGGTCTATCTGTGTGCAAAATTTCATCCAAATCCGTCCAGCCGGTTTTGCGTGATCGAGTAACAAACAAACAAGCAAATTCACTTTCTCATTTATAATATTAAGTTTAGTTTAGTGGAGCTTGTGGCTAAGTAATAACAGTCGTACGGGCCGATTGATCAGGTTAAGCTACGCTTGTCGCGGTTGGTCTGTGGATGGGTGACCATCTCTACATACCAAGATCCCTCCGTGTCTCGGAAAGCAAGTTAAGCCGTTGGTCCCGGCTGTCATTCGTTAAGCCCGAAACTCTGACAACCAGTCTTACCAAGGGGTATTGTATTACCCAGTAACTGGGTTGGGGAGGACAGATAGGTAGTCGCTCTATGTAAAATTCTGGTATTCAGCTGCATACGGTTAGACTGGAAGCTGACACCAACATATGGAAAAGGCTAGGCAGATGATGACTTCTCTATTAGTCGCCACCACGGTAGTCACCCCCTCTTTAACTACATCATCATTCACACAGTCCGTCAATCGTTTCTTTGGTCTTCACCTACTCGTATAGCCATATTCTAATTCATAAATAAACTTCAGAAACTGCTCTTGCGAATTAAAGTAATGAGCGCGCAAATAAACTTAAACTCAAACTCAAAGCATTTATTTCAATTAAACCATTTACAGGCACTTTTGAATTGTCAAGAAGTCGGTCAGTCAAAAATAAAATGAAGCTAGTTGCCCATTCCAAAGCGTAGGTACCTATGGAGAAGAACGGGCAAGAAACTCCATGGACACTCTTTTAAATTATATTTTTACAAAAATGTTAGTTACATCATTAATGTTGAATTTATAATAATATGTGAGAACGATGTAAAAAAGACGTAAGCGTTAAAAGCGTCCAGAGTACAGCAAATAGTAAATAATAATAAAAAATAACAATCCAAAAATAAAATAATAAAAAATAAAAATAAGCCGAGGCAGCCGAGTGATGACCAGCCCCAACGGACGGCGCCCGTTCACGAACATGACGCATAGATCAGCACCATTCAGCTCAACCATTTTGAAGGGAGCTAAATGATCCAACACACACGCCACCGTCAGCGAGACAATAGTTACTTAGACGAAAGAAAAACCAAGACGCGTTGAGAAAACACTTAGCAAGTACCTACACCCATTCTTAGAAGAAAATAAGTAAGATATTAATTGGGACAGCTTTCAAGATAGTGCCAAGGTAATTTGTAGGTAAATAGTTTGAGCTTACGCTGCAAATATTAAGTTAATATTATGTATAGCCCTTGTGGAAGGTGAAAATAATCCCACGGGCATATACTATCACAATAAAAAGGTTGTGTAAAATAGCGTGAAAATAAGCATCAGATTGTAGATTTTAGTTCTTTTTATCGCTCGTAGCTCTTTGTGCCACAACAACAATAATGGCGTCCGAAACAGAAATACTTAAATAAAACGAGTAATATTTGTAAAAATGTCCTTAACTCAAATGAAAAGACTGATTTTAAGGACAATAGTAATTAAAAGTTATCAGAGCTTTATGCAAGTCAGTCCTAAAAATACTAAATAGTCAACTAACAGCAATTTGGAAGTTACGTACGTACGTATTAGTATTTATTCTTTTTCGAGTTATCTATCCCTTAGGTTGCACCCGCGGCCATGTTTTGTCTCTGCATCACCCTAAGGTAGAAAATACCTCAGGCATTAAGTTCACCTTTGTACAGTATTTTTTTACTAGTGCATAAAGTTAAATAAATAAAGCATCCCTTATCAACACAAGCTTCACACTCCATATAAGGCAAAACACAATTTCAGAGACCCTATGTCTTACAAAGAGTGTATTTATTTTTCCGAGAGCGAATCTGCGACAGTAAAATATTTTAGGGACTTACAATGTGAACTCAAACGTTCTCTGCGATAAAGCGCGCTTCGCTAGAATGACAATTGTCGGATTTTAGTGAGAACGATTTCTTGTCAAAGGCGGTTCCGTGGTTCCAATTGTTTTGGAAAGACTAGAGGATTATAGCAGTTTTCTTTGGATAGATTTAGTTTGTTTTTTTTTTTTGTGTTTGGGGAGGAACATTTATTTTGCGCTAGATGTGCCTTGCAGCTCCGCCGGTTGCCTATTCTTGATGCTTGTTTTTCGTAACGTTATAAAATATAATATATTCTGTACTTTGCCAGAGATATATTGTATTGTTTTCAAAAATAAAACACGTGTTTCGGATAAGGGAAATCACACTGACTGACAGACATTTACATTTTGTAAGGACCATATTTCCCTATTCCAACCTTTTCTTAACGAAGGGTATTTCTCATGGGTACCTATCCATATGGAGGGTTATAATATCTTGTCGGACTCCCACTAACACTATCCCCACATTGTCCCATTTTTCACAGTTTTCGGGGACCGAACCATCGCTCACACAGTCAGTTGTTGCCGCGAGCATCTAATTTGTGGTTCCAGTCTTGAAATGGACCAACTTGAGGAACCGCTGAACCAATTTAGATGAAATTTGGTATAGAGATAGTTTGAGTCCCGGGAGAGGACATAGGATAGTTTTTATCCTGATATTCCCACGGGAAACTTATGCGGGTGAAACTGCGGGGCGCTGCTAGACCTTCTGTTTATTGTGATAGCCATAGAAAAATAAATGAAAAATTGCGTATCTCTGATAAAGGTTAGAAGAAATTCCAGAAAAGATAAAGTGTTTCTACATATTTACACATATAACTACAACAACTATGAAATACTACTTAGAAGTTTCAAAAATTTTTAGAAACGGTTTAATAATTTTTTTTTGTCTATGACATTAGAAAGTGTTATTTTTTTTTTAGACCTTTTCGGATGAACTTCAGAAACGGAAACGAACAATCTTATTTGGTGATTTTAACTACAACCTGCTCGCACCAAATCGATCTACCTCTGAATATAAAGATGCACTTGTAGAACAGGGATACACCATATTGAATAAAATTGATGCTAAATACTGCACTAGGGAAACTTCAACCACCAAGAGTATATTGGATCATGTATGCACCAGCCTCAAAGATCATAAAATACATCTAGCTATTATAGAATCTGCCATGTCTGATC
Source organism: Hydraecia micacea (assembly GCA_914767645.1). Classification (NCBI taxonomy): domain Eukaryota; kingdom Metazoa; phylum Arthropoda; class Insecta; order Lepidoptera; family Noctuidae; genus Hydraecia; species Hydraecia micacea. Next base: position 9,362,776 of record OU611798.1, read on the forward strand.
ATAAACAGATCTTCTTAGAAGTCAAGAGGTACACGCCCGAGCCTATTAGAAAAGTGAAATTCCAAGCTATATCATACACAAACTTATATAAAACAGTAGAAGACCTGGACTATAATAACATCGGGGAGGAATATGCCAGGTTAGAGGAAGCAATCCAGTCGGCAATCACCAGAAACAAAACAGTTAAAACTAAAATATTAAACCCTCCGAGAACAGATTGGATAAATAAGGATATAGTTAATCAACTAGACAAAAGAAATGAACTGTGGAAAAATTACAAAAATAATCCAGATAACCAAGAATTAGAAGAAGCTTTTAAAAAAGAGAGAAACAGAGCTTTTGTGAATATTCAAGCGACAAAAAGTAAATATTATCATAAATCCTTTAAAGAATGCGAGGGTAAACCCCTTAAGATGTGGCAATTGATAAATAGCTTGTCTAATAATAAAGTAAAGAAAAGTGTTGCTCCCCCTAAATTACAATTACCTACAGGGCTAATTACTGATGAAAGGGAAATATGTGAGTGTTTTAACAACTATTTCTCAGGTATAGGTTCACTTCTAGCTAATCAGAAACCTGCTAAATATCATAATAACCAGGCTAACTCAGGCACGCTAAACAAAACCGAAAATGCAGCTACTCTTTCTCAGATAGCACCAGCAACGGCAGACGAAATTAGTAAAATAATTGATGACCTGAATTCAAACACCAGCACAGGTATAGACGGCATCAGTGCCAAATCACTCAAGTGTATAAAGAATCTCATATTACCTAGTCTAACTCAATGCATCAACAAATGTTTGAGCGAAGGTCACTTCCCTGACACATTAAAATACGCCAAAGTTACCCCTATTTTTAAAGCTGGCTCCAAACTGTCCCCGGGAAATTATAGACCTATTTCAGTTTTGCCTGTGCTGTCTAAAATTTTTGAAAAGCTATTGCACAATCGGCTCAGTCTATATTTAAATTCATTTAACTACCTATCTCAACGACAATATGGCTTTAGACCAAAATCCAATACTCTTTCAGCAGCAACAGATTTAATCACAACTATTAAAACTAATATAGACAGGAAACACATTGCTTTAGGGATCTTCATCGACCTAAAAAAGGCGTTTGATACCGTTAGCCATAGCTTGTTAATGAATAAACTTGCCTCGATCGGTGTAACTGGAAATGCCTTAAAAATTTTTGAATCGTATCTTCAGGGGCGCCGACAGGTCGTTAAAATAGGTGACAATGTTAGCGCACCTAAGGTAATCAACTGTGGCGTGCCTCAGGGCTCGATTTGTGGTCCCCTTTTATTCCTAATCTACATTAACAATATAGACAAGATAGGCCTGAAGGGGCATATTTCCTTATATGCTGATGACACTTGCCTTTTTTATTTTGGTCACTCAATTGACGCAATAATACAGGACGCACAAGAGGATCTCAATATCTTAGAAAAATGGTTCCTAGATAACCTGTTAACTATCAATACATCCAAAACCAACTATATAATATTTGCAGCTAAAAACAAAAAAATCCCGTATCACAAACCTCTTAGTATTAATGGAGTCAATTTAAATAAAGTTAATAAAGAAAAATATCTCGGACTTATTCTGGATAATCAACTTACATGGAAACCACACATCGAGAAAACCTGTTCTAAAATATTGAGTCTAGCGGGGGCGTTACGTCGAATTGTGAGATGCTTTCCTCTTAAGGTCCGCTACACTATTTATAATTCATTAGTGAAACCGCACATTGAATATCTTGTAGAACTGTGGGGTTCAGCAGCTAAAACCAACCTAGAAAAGCTACAAAGAGCGCAAAACAGAATTATAAAAGTCCTATTTCACTACCACTACCTGACCCCCACACACAAAATTTACCAAGAAACCAAGCTCTTTAACATATCTAATATATATTTATATAATACGTGTATTTTAGTTCGTAAAATTCTTTCCAAAGACTTACACACACAAATCACATTAAAAAAAAACATACAGGTACAAAAACGTATTCTGAGACGCGCACAAGACATACATATACCTAGTACTAGAACGAATTATGGAAAAAAGACAATAATACATGAGGGAGCAAAACTTTATAACTCATTACCAAAAGATATAAAAAATACGCAATCGTTATTACTATTTAAAAAACTACTAAAATGCCACATCTTAAAGGCTCATAAAATAAAATAACTAAAATAATTAAATTGCCTCTAGTGTAAACGAGTCTTTAGGTCCCAAATACAAAACAAAGATAACGAGTCGCCGCACGACGACCGCTTCAATGCGCCGTACGGCGGTAGATAACACAAAACTTTAAAAAACCTTTAACAATTACCTTCTTATATTCGTAATGTTAACACTATAAGCTCGTAATACTCCTGGACAACAAAAATGTAATAAATTAAGTAATTTTTAGTATTTATTTCTATATAAGTGATTTGTAATCTTTAGAAATAAATGAATTCAAACCGTTTTCAAAATGCTTTCAACAACAAGTAGTGTCGGACAACAAATCGGTGACGACCCTTTATTTTGTATTGAAACGTCACATGACGAATTGGTCCAAAATACTTTGAATACGAAGGAAACTTTGCTTTGCTTCACTGTAATTTATTTTATACACAAACAGGCTATGCAACTGAACTATATTGTCTAGTTAGTCTTTTTTCCAGCAATATGTGGCGACTGTAAAGTAGCCAAGCAACTTAGTCTTTGTACTGAGATGGTATACACGAATGCAGTGAGATAAAAACATTTGCAGAAATGTACGTTATCTAGTGAGATAAGTAAGAACTGGTGCACGATGCCTTATCGCATCATGTGCACACAGCTTTATTAGCTTAAGGCGCGACTTGTCGAAATTTCTCCATACAAACTTCGGGAGAATATTACTCCACTGTTTGACATTGTACATCCAAAGTTAAACATTGTATCGTTTTGTCTTATTATTAATTGTGTCTGTACGGAAACAGAATAGTAAAATAATAAGCCATTAAAAAGTTATGAGCCAACAAAGTTTCGTTTTTCTTGCTAATTTTAACGTAACTTTGGATGTAAATAAGTAATAAAATATGGACAAAATCTTCAAAACAAAAACCGTACCGACAAAGTTCAATTATCGAAGAGTTCAATAAGCTTTATTTGTAATTGACTTATGCAGTGGTTTTTTCATGAAACTCGATTTTCCAAAGGACGTTTCGTAATTTTTACGCGCACGTTTTACTATGGAAGGATCGTGCCTTTCACTCAATAATGTTCCCCCCGGCGCGGTGCGGGGAAGACGCTCACGCACACATGCACAATATCTCACGCGCGTTACGAACTATTTCGATTCGACTCAGTCTGCTGCTGCGGCCTACGTCGTTCGTACGTATGTAGACTAAACTCCCGTGCACTATAAATTATTATTATCATTCACACGTAAACACTACATTGACCCCTGGCTTGAACTTTGGATTTCGATACTACCTACATTATCTGTTTGACTTCGCACTACAATTTGGACTCTGTATTTTCATTTGAAATCGGAATTGTTGGTTTGAGTGGACGCTGTGTCAGTGAAGTTGTGTTGGTTGATTGAAGGACTACAAATAAACAAAGGGTAAGTCGTACAATTTCTTAGAACTAACCTATTTCGGTAGAGACCTCCTCGAGCATATTTTTTGTTATAATATAACTAGCTTCTGCCCGCGACTTCGTCCGTGTGCAATTTTTTGTTCCCCCGAACCACCGCGTCGCATCGCATCGCCTGTCTGCGCTATTACTACTCAACTCCTAAGAGTCCTAGTAGCCTATAGCTAGCTAAGACTTGGTGCTCGGGGTTTGGCGACACGCGCGGGCGCGGCGCGCGGCCGGCGGCAATGAGAATGTAAACACAAGCGTGCGGCGCGGCGCGGCGCGGTGTTTTGTGTAGGTAGGTAGGTACCTACACAAGGAGGTACCCTATCATAGGCACAAATTATTATGTGACTGTTTATAGTTTAGTAATTCTTTATTAATAATTATTATAAAGACGAAAAAAACTTTGTGCTATCCTAAACCCACTGAATCGCAGGCAAAAGCTAGTACAAAAAAAGGTATATGTATAAATACATTACTTTTATAAAATAAATAAATAATAGTGTGTAGGTATATTACTTTATTATTACAGGGTCAAATTAAATTAGCCAGCGAAACTCTGCCGACGTGATGGGTATCGTAATCTAAACATGATAAAATAAAAATCAAAAATATTTGATGTATTTTTTGAGGGTCAACGACCTCTTCTAGAGTTGTTACTTGAAGTATAAGATAGAAAATCTGTTTTATTTTGTTTTATCGTATTGAGTAATCGATACCAATCACGTCTGTGAAGTTTACATAAAAAAAAACTGTATATTTAAACTTATATTTACAAGTGCCTCCTACACTGTGCGATAGTGCGGTCGTTGACTCCACTAAAAAGTCATCTATACTAATATTATAAAGAGGTAAAATTTGTTTGTAAGTTTGTATGTAGGGGGTAATCTCTGGAACTACCAGTCGGATTTCAAAAATTCTTTTTGCGTTTGATAGCCCAATTTTTGAGGAAGGCTATAGGCTATTTAACATCACGCTAGCACCCTTAGGAGCCGAGCAAAATGAAAAAAAGTCAGAACGAAAGCGAAAACGAAGTAGTAGTGCGGTCAGGCGATGCGATGCGACGAGTGGGTTGGGGGAAACAGAAATTTCACGCGGACGAAGTCGCGGGCTGAAGCTAGTCAAATATATTTTTTTTGTTTTATCATGGTTAGATATCGATACCCATCAAGTCTGCGGAGTTTCGCTTGCTAATTTAATTTGACACTGTATATATATAATTTTGTTTTTTTTTTGGAACAGATCCAAAAGAGAATTGACGAATGGGAAGAAAAGGGTGCCTAAAACTAAGTGCCCATCGCAAGAAGAAGTCCAAAAGAACATTGAGGGGATGTTTCTTGAATACAGAAAATATTCCTCCTGGACTGGATACGTCCCAACCGTAAGTATTATTTTGAGTGTATAATTGACATAATATTAGGTAACGACCTAATATGTCAATTATACACTGATAACGACCACTACCTCAAATTCACGTAGACCAAAATTAAACATTTTTGAAGTGGTTTTTTAACTGGGTCAGGTTATTGTGAGGATGGGTACTGGGATGGTGTGTGGTTGGATTGGTCTTGTAATTGTCTTCACTTATATAATCTATATTTTTTTCAGATCGACACTAGAGTCATTCGAGCAGAATATCTGTCAAGCAGAAGTACAGACGCCAGCACATCAACCTACTACAATCTGTCAAATTTCTTTAATCAAATTTTAACTTTATTGCTAAAGCATAAGGTTCAAAATTGATTGGGAAAATTTTACAGTTTCGGGTAGGTTGATGTGCTGGCGTCTGTACATAAAGCAATCTCTGCACAATTCAAAATGTTCCTGGAGTAAATGAACAGATTAGTTCGGGTATTCCTCATGTACTGACCACACCCTAATCGTAAGTATTTTCATAGGTATATCTACTACCATAGTTATGCTAACACTTAGGTTAATTCCCTTTTTGTTATGTTTAATATAATTTCCGTTAATGTTACCCATGTTGTTTTTAGATCACCTCGAGAGTCATTTAAACAAATCGTCGTTCAAGCACAAGTACAATGAAACAACCAGTTCACGGTGGAAAAATGTACTTGTAGAAAATGATTCTTGCGTACAGACTGGCTCCGGAGTCATTCCAACTCAATTTTTTTGTGTCCGATGCCCTATTATACAACCCACTTCAGAAAGTGAGTTAAAATTTGGTCCGTAGCTACGTTTAGTCCATGAGCGTCTGTCACCACGACGGTCATACATGGTACACCTTGACTAAAATTTTTATTTTCCAAAGCAGGTCGCCTTTCTTCTGCACCTGCTTCCAACATAAGCTGTAACGCTATGTCTTTTTGGAAATGGCAAATCTTTGATTATTTTTTACATAATAAATTTTGCTCATATTAGGCATATTTAAACTAGCACAAACCTTATCAAGCTGGCTCCATCCATTGCCAGTTAGTGAAATACCCTCTACCCTCACATTTAATTAATAGGGATCTCTTTAGATTCTTTATTAGACTCCCTGAGATTCGATCTTTTCTATTTTGTTGCACAAATTGCTTTTGAAAATAAAATTGTAAATCCTAATTCTTTTTTCTTTCATAAATTCTAAATGCTGAAAATTACATTCAAATGGATCATGTCTAATATTTTTCAATTGTTGAAATAGATAAGCAATACTCACTATCCTATTTCTTTCTAAAGTTGCACAATCACAATAAATTGTCGGTTCTAAAAGAGAAAAAGAATAATTTTCTACAAGTACCGTGCGTACACGAGCTAATATAATTTGACGTGCCTGTATACCGCCTTACTGCATACCTACCGCGAAGACCGACGCGAGGACGACGATCGGATATCACCGCCCGCGCCGGCGCCGGCGCGTCCCCTGCGCACGGATTGCGCCCCTCGGACGCCCTCGCCAGTCCGCTACAAACCTCAACGCCAAATGCATGCCATTTCTTTCTTTCTTTCACGCCGCGCATTTTAGTTATTAGTGTTTTAAATCTATTGTTATTATTAGTGATAATAAACATTTATATTTTATTTTATAGTAGTGTTTCATTAATAGGTATACCTAATTACCTACCTAAACCTACCCTAACACACTACAAAATCACCCTTATACTCGTAATAATGGAGTAAGCAACTGACAATCCTTGTAGCAATCTACCGCTACTCACTCAACGTTACGAGTTTGATACCTACTACCTACATACTACATACCTATTTACCTATGATGTGCGCTCGCGACACCGTAGGTACACTAATCATACGCTCAGGGTTTATCATTAATTTATACCTACCAGGTGATTTGACAGTAGTCATGAATACGAACAACTTTCATTATGGGACCAACCCTGAAATATGAAAAAAAGTCAGCTGGCAGGCAAGGTTGGCCTCATAATAAAAGTTGTTTATATTGATGCATACTTTCATCACGTAAAGCATAAAACGGCGGGGCAGTGGGTGTTTTGTGCGTAAAGTATGTCCCATCATCCGACGACATTATTTTCTAAAAAAAATCCCACCTACTTGGTTCATTGATTCATTCTATTTACTTGCGAAATAATTTCATTCAATTTTCTGTAGGTAGGTAAACAGACGCCAGCACATCAACCTACCCGAAACTGTCAGATTTCCCCAATCAATTTTGAACCTTAGCCTTCAGCAATAAAGTTGAAAATTTATTAAAGAAATTTGACAGATTGTAGTAGGTTGATGTGCTGGCGTCTGTACAATAGGTAGATGTCCCCAGATAACAAAAAAGACGTATGTCCCTACATGATGTACGGAGTCGGCGACTTGCCACGGATGTAATAGGTTCACGTAGGTTCTAGGTTAGGTACCTAGGCTGTTCATTTATTACGTAATACAATTTTACCACTTTCTGTCCCCCTCCCCTACGTAACAAAAAAAAGACTTGGATGAACCCCCTCCCCCCTTTTTAATCTTACGTAAGATCAGTATCTACCAAAATTGCATAGAAAAGTACCTAGCAAAAAATGAAAAACTTATAATTTTTGTTTACTTTTGTGATCTACTAAGAACAGTCTAGACCCCTCTCACCCCCACGTAAGAAAAAATAAGACTTGTTATAACCCCCTCCCCCTCAAATCGTCTTACGTAATAAATGAACATAACATCATATGGGATTATCATAGTTTACCCAATAGAATATTATTATACTTATCTGCATACCTAGTAGGTACATAATACATACATAATCAGCGTATAATGTTCCCACTGCTGGGACACAAGGCCTCCTTTCTGTGAGAGGGAGTGGGCCGTAATCCACCACGCGGGCCCCGTGCGGGTTGGTAGATGTCACATGTCTTCGAATTTTTGGTTCTAGGACATGCCGATTTCCTCACGATGTTTTCCTTCACCATTTTTGAGAGCAGTGGTGATGAAACAATTTACACAAAGTAAAGCTCCTGTCTGGATTCGAACATACGACCTACAACTCGTAAGTCGCGGCCGATACCACTGGGCCACCACTGCTCTCTCTAGTAGGTAACTAGGTACCTACTGTTATAATTACTTACCCCACCAAAAATAACAAACCGTCTTGTGTCGTGGGCACTAAAATGTAGGTAAGTACCTACCTACCTTAGCGTACGTCTGCGAGTAGGTATCTATGTAGGTACTACGTTGTCCGTGTTACTTGTCATGAAATTCATAAAACTCTAGAACTTACTCAAATTATTATAAATTCGTTTGTAAAAAACACTAGATTTTTAAACGGTTTATTTAGATAAAAATAATTATGTGTCAAACTCAAGAATCAAGATTGTTTAGGTACCTAATATTTTGGGTATTGATAAAAAAAATAAGACAGGTAAATAATTTTGAAAACAATATAGGTAGTCAACTATAATGATAATAATTACAATTTTATTATTATCTAATAGGTACGACATAAACAGTAGGTAATAATATCACTCGCCCGACCGACTGCGCTGCGCGTCGGGCGAGCGATGACTGTTTGTGTGGAGCGATGAATGGCGGTGCATGTCAAAGAGAATGTAAACACTAGCGTTATTGTGCATGTGTGCATCGTCTAACGTGTCGTTTCAGTTCGGAACGGTGTTTGTGAGTGTGAACTAGATGTTGTGTGTGTAGACTATCGTCTAACTGCTCTTCACTGATACTATCTCTGTCAGACACGATGCCGGGTGAGACAGCGTGCTTTTTGGCCACGCCCACCTTCGAGTTCGAGCTCGCGAAGTGTTGGCTCTTAAGAAATAAAGAGCCTTTGTGTTTGTTTGTTTTGCTATTTGTATTATGTGACCAGTGCGTCCGCAGTCTGTATTTATGGCCGGCTAATGGCATATGCTCGCCTCTATTACAAAGGATTTTAATAGAACAGGCGAGTGGACTGTGGGGGACAGGTCTAAGCTGAAACAAAGGCGTGATTTTATATTATGTGGCCGACGTAAATAAGAGATTATAAAATGCCGCCCTAATAAATACTTATTTCTTGCCATCGATACTCTAAAAAGGTGAAAAATTCTTGCAATGTTTAATAAGATTTATTTTCGTTGGATCCCAGTTTTGAATCTCATTTTTTAGGTATTATTACTATAATAGTCTTCTATTTTTTGGATAGTCACCAGTCCCAGAAGAGCAGTGGTGGCCCAGTGGTAACGGCCGCGCTTACGAGTCGTGAGTTCAAACCCAAGCAGGCACTTTACTTTGTATAAATTATTTCATCACCATTGCTCTCAAATCGGTAAAGGAAAACATTGTGAGGAAACCGGCATGTCCTAGAACCAAAAATTCGAAGACATGTGACATCTACCAACCCCACTAGGCGCGCGTGGTCGATTATGGCCCACTCCCTCTCACAGAGAGGAGGCATGTGTGCCAGCATTGGGAATACTTATAGGCTAATTAATTATGATAATTTTTTTGGAAATTGAACCTCAATTTACTACCTACGTACTCAACTGATACCGCCACAGTCAGGGTTTTAGGTACAGACGCCAGCACAGCTACTACAATCTGTCAAATTTCTTTAATAGATTTTCAACTTTATCGCTAAAGCATAAGGTTCAAAATTGATTGGGAAAATTTGACAGTTTCGGGTAGCTTGATGTGCTGGCGTCTGTACTTCCTTCCCCATTAATAAATAACAATCTGCCTAACCTTTTTCCAACTACCTATGTTGGGGTCGGCTTCTAGCCTAACTGGATGCTACTAGTCTATATCCGGTTAGATCAGAAGCAGTTTTGCATGGAGCGAATGCCTATCTGACTTCCATAACCCAGTTACTGGGTAAACGATACCTCTTGGTAAGAGTGGTTGTCAGACTTTTGAGCTGCTGACTACCCATAACGAATGCACGTTAAGCCGTTGGGCTTAACTTGCAGTCCGAGCCACGGAGGGGTCTCAAGAGTCACCCATCCATGAACCGACCGAGGCAAGCGTAGCAGTACCTTTGATCGACCCGTGCGGCCGTTATCATTTAGCCAAGACTTCCTCTCCCCTCCCTGTCAATAAATAACATAGAACCAAAAAGACATTTTAAACATTCCAGTACAGGAAAAAACAAAACTGAGACACCGAAGCAAATGTCTCGTTTCCTCAGTAAGAAATGTTCCACTTGAGTAAAGGAATTCGTTCATTGAGACATTTTCTTGGTGATAAGTTGCTCGTTTTGCAGCAAAACAATGCTATTTGTACCTGCATTGCAATCTCGCCAGCATCGAGTTGCCAGAATTCTCCAAAAGCTTCGTTTTGCATTCTTTAAGAGGAAACAAATGCTAGAGACGATAAGGCGTAAAATATTGAAGAGATTCTTGTAGCAATGGTTTACAGTTGAAAAGTTCTTTTGAATAGGAAAGATGCGAAACATGTTTTCATATGGATGAGAAAACTACAAACTGGTTTTGCTAGCAATGTTTTGTGTCGGAAAATAAGATCAATGTAGAGGAAAACTAAAGAAACGATGCATGGATTTTGTGAAAGATGATAAGGCTAGAAAGGAGGGGTTTGAAGAAGGTGAGGTGGCTAATAAAGATGTAGTTATGGAAGAAGCAGACATGCTGCGCCGACCAAATAAATACATTGGTCTAAGGGTAGGAGGACGACGAATTTTGCACCAGAAGTCTGAATGCTTTTTTGTTGGTATTTCCTTGATAATATTCATTATGTTAAGATATAAGGTATTGATGATGACGATTATGTACATACGCCAGCACATCAAGCTATCCGAAACTGTCAAATTTTCCCAATCAACTCTGAACCTTATGTTTTAGCAATAAAGTTGAAGATCTATTAAATAAATTTGACAGATTGTAGTAGCTTGATGTGCTGGCGTCTGTACATCAAGGCTCTATGAAATAAAATTAAGCGACATATTTAAAACTTCATAGAAATGCTTTGCATTAAAATTTTATTTACTTTTGACTGTGTTTAGTTTTTGATCTTCCTGTACGAGTCGCAATAAATACTTTTTCTTTCTTTTCTTTAAGAGGCAAAGATGTGTCACAAGGTAGAACAAACGCCAAAGTGAATTGCAGTAATTCGCTGCATTTCGACAGTGCAGGACTACTCGATTACGTAATGGGATCATGTCAAATAGATAAGCACTACAGGTCGATCCTTCTGGACTAATTAAACTACCATTTCAAAGCGTGTAGTAATTAAATTTCCTATACCTGCAGGTAATCTTGTTAGCCACGTCCAATAGTCCATTATATAAACATTTCTCATAAAACTAACCTCATTCTCCAAATGAAAAATGGAACCACTTATAAAGACTAACGAACTAGTTAAAATTAATAAAGAAATCCATTCCTGATATTATCGGTATGCATTCGTTTGTTTTAGGGGTGCTACACACTTGTTCGGCAGTGTAATAAATTTTGCACAATACCCAAAGCCTCCATTATACCTACACAATGATGCTGATCAGCGCTTCTGCAGTCGGTGTAATGGGGTTTTCAAGTCCAAATTTGGTTTCTCAAGTCACTAGAGAGCTCACGAAAGGAAGAAAAATTAGTTTGGGTCGCTGGATACAGTCAAAAGAACTATCTAAATATATTTGTTGAACAAAATAACTGACTTGAAACAATTTCTACACATATTCCGCTTTTATTTGGAATCTTCTTGAATCATGTTCGGGTCGCCTCGTCACAGTTCGAGCTAAGCCGATCGGCTTTTTTCCGAACATTAAATCTACATGAATTCGATGCATGCCGACTCGAACAAGTGAGTAACAGCCCTTACTTTCATAAGCACGGCGCGAACCTATTTGACCTGTTAATTTTAATAAAATGGCTACTATTAAATGGCTTTGTATTATTGGAAAATGGGCGAAGCATTCCGCATGATGCATGTTTACTTTTCTGTGCAAACAAGCGGGGTTTATTATGGGACACTAATTATGTAAAATCACGCTTGTATTCTATAGAATGGATAGGTAGTAGTGGAGATATTATAACCACATTAAAAATATTGCGTATTACTGTTAAAAATATCTCTAATTGATACTAGGAATTTTTCAAATGGGAAAACCCGATAATCTTTTGCCCGACCCCGATATCGAACCCACTCTTGCGGCCATTATCTATCTGCCTCGATGGTCTAATAGTGGCAAAAATAAAAAATATATTGATAAATGATAAATGATTTTATTTCTGTAAGTAGGTTTGTACAAACACTTTTACACGTCAATCATATTTTTTTAAAGCTAGATGAGGTCGGCGTTTCCTATCTGACTACTCTGAGAAGAAAGGCCGAAACAAACTCAGAGGTCACAGTCTCTTTTAAAGTCCAGACAAAATCTTGGTCAGATCATGTGAAGACCATGTAGGTTGGTGTCTGAAATGGTCTTTTGAGGAAAGAACCACACAGATTGAGCGGACCTGTCCAGTCAGTGCACGCATTTGTCAAAAATCGTGCAGCTCAACTCAGAACTTGAGGAGCTCAACGATTCGACGAACAATACCAAAGAAAGGACATTTGGGTAGGCCGCGTCAATTACTCAAACTGCCAGATCATGATTAAAACTAACTATTACACACACACACACAGACACACACACACAGACACACACACACAGACACACACACACAGACACACACACACACAGACAGGCCTGATGGTCTAGTGGTTAGTGACCCTGACTGCTATGCCGGAGGTCGTGGGTTCGATTCCCACCCAGGACAAATGTTTGTGTGATGAGCACGATCATTTGTTCTGTGTCTGGTTGTAATTTATCTATAATATGTATGTATTTAGAAATATATAAGTATGTTTATCAGTTGTCTAGTACCCATAACACAAGCTCTGCTTAGCTTGGGACTAGATGGCGTTGTGTGATAGTTGTGGAATATTATTATTTCCTTTATTTCATTATTTACATATAAATTATTATTATTATTATTATTCCTTTAATACATATTACTTGGAATAATAATTTCTAGTAATATGTTTGGCTCACTGGTCGTCTGACATGCGGCAGATGTGTCCAGCCCAATTCCATTTAAGCGTGGAAGCGTTCCGAGTGACACCAGTTATTTTCGTGATGGAACGGATTGTTGTATTCTTAACCCGGTCCACATGTGGGTCCCGCTTAATGGCAGACGACATCGCGGCAGGCCCAGACGGAGATGGCGGGATGAGATGGACTCCTTTAATAAAGATTGGTCCTTGGCAGCTCTGGACAGAGAGAGGTGGAAGGAGAGTAGGGAGGCCTTTTCCCAGCAGTGGGATATAAATGGCAAAAAAAATTAATATGTGTTTAAAGTAACATTGTAACCCGGTATACCTATTATCACACTTTGGGCTGATTTTACAAAGGTCAGATATCCTTTATCCGTGGAATAAAATTTACTTCTGGCAGTTTTTGTATGGTGATACCGTCAAAAATTCAAAATTTATACGCAGCATAAGACTTATACTAGGTATAAAAGTTTACCGAAACGTATGTAAAAATCACGCGCAGGGGGCGCGTTATCTGCGCCCCGTCGCGTGGCGCGATGTAGTGTGTGATCCGCCTAAGCCAGCATTGTATCATGGGATTACCAAAAACGTGTAAGCGATTTAAGATTGTAAATATCCATACTAAAGGTCTTAGCATTCCTGGCATTTTGCCAACCTCAGTCTTCAGCCCCTTTGTGCAAAACAGGCTTTGTTGATAACTTAATTCTTAGGTTACAAATCCTGTCATTAGTCATGTGTAAATTTTGCTAATTTATTTGCATTAATATGCATTTTACGCGCAGCGGGAGCCTGGCGCTCGAAGAAAATCCGTTTTAAGAAATGCCTCAACACCGATTTTCTTCCGGTGATACCTTACATTGTGGGTACAGAAGCCCGAAAGTCTGCCAACCAGTCTTACCAAGGGGTATCGTGTTACCCTGTAACTGGGTTGTGGAGGTCAGATGGGTAGTCGCTCCATGCATGTAAAGTACTGGTATTCAGCTACATCCAGTTAAACAGGAAGCCGACCCCAACATAGTTAGGAAAATGCTCGGCAGATTGATTGAGCTTTAATTAACCAGTTGAATTGTATCGCTATCAGGCAACAATAATTATGACTTATTATGCTGATATTTTGGTGCATAAAAATGCTGGTCAAGTTCACGTTATTAATAAATTATTTTTAAATCACTTTAATTCTCTGTGTACCAGAATATGAAGACTTTACTTTATGGAAACAACAGCAAAGAAAATCTAAAGGAAAATAAATCATTCATACACCCCAACAAAACTACACACAACACACGACACAAACACCACAACAACCCTCGCTCTCCTCATTAACAGTCAACCACAAACCCATTCACCATACACACACCACATTAACTCAACGTTAAAATACATCCCAAATTCATTCATGTCCTACCGTTTACTTTTGTCTTACTTTTTGTTTTTTTATTATTAATCCTAAATTACCTTATTAACTAAATCTAAATTAATTACCTTTTAAGCATTTTGTTTTTGCATGGAACATCATTCCATTCTGTATCTGGAGAAGGGCGTTGTTAGCTGCGCTACAGTTTATACTTTTGCAGCTATCATCGTTTTATTTGTTGTACTTAGTCTTGTGTTATTGTTCCAAAATAAACTTTTTATTATTTATTATTATTATTCTTTTTTATACACCAACATGTAAATATTAGGATATATTATGTAAACATTATCTTAAATAAAAATTATCCATATCCAAAAAAACGTTACAAAAAAGACTTCATAATAAGAAAATTCTTCATTTTTAGAAAGGAAAATAATTGAACACATGAAAATCAATTTCCACTAGATTTACTACAACATTTGTTTCAAACAAAAGAGAGTTTGCTTCAGAACTATTCAACGTATTTGAATAATCCCTTTGAGAGTTTATTTTCCTGCACATCATAGCTGCCAGGGGTCGCCGTTACAATAAATTGTTGTCTGTGTATACAGGGAGGAGATTCTTAGTATAAAGAATAGCACGGAGATAAATTGCACGAAGGGTAATAGAGAGATGTAGCCAATGACTGCAGTTTACTGACTTACAGGGTATTAGCATTATTCCAAAGATTGGCAGACGAGTTATTTTGTAGCAAGATGCTGCTTTAAATTATTATTGAACTTTAACAACGCCATCGACTAGAAAGATTCTTTAACAAGAATCTAGGATCCGTGGAATTTTGTTAAAAAGTTCCAAAGCTACAAATATTATCATTTTCTTGCTCGTATGCCAATTTATTCGGGGTCAGCGCTACATATCTTTATTTATATTTATATATACTTTATTGTACACCATAAAATACATAACAAAAAAAATTATCGATCACTAACCAATACCTACCTACCACCACCACTATCTTCCATACTTATCTATTAGTCATCTCTTGTTAGTCCATAAATCATTTCTTTGGTGATCGATATGACACAAGCCTTCGATTATGTGGATCACAAAATATTGGCTAGTAAATTGGAGGCATACGGTATAAGAGGAAACGTTTTAGAACTATTTAGATCTTACTTAACTGATCGAAAACAAATCACACAAATAACAAAATTTAACATAAAAACTAAAACAGAAAAACAATACCAATCCAAAGTGAGATATGTTAGATATGGTGTTCCCCAGGGCAGCGTAGTGGGACCTACGCTATTTATTACATACATCAACGACCTCCCTAATGCAACTGTGCAACCTATGACGTTATTTGCAGACGACAGCACAGTAAGTATTACATGTAATGATAAAAATCTATTTGAAAACGACATAAATAAAGCACTAACATCTATAATAACATGGCTAATCAATAACAATCTAAAAATAAATATTAATAAAACTAATGTAATGAACTACAGTCAAAGACCTCAAAATTCAATTAAATTTAAATTAATATATGATAATAATATAATAAATCAAGTAGAAACAGCAAAATTCCTCGGTTTAAAAATTGACAGTAGAATCAATTGGAAATGTCACACAGAAGACCTTTGTACAAAAATAAGTAGTTTATCTTTTGCGATGTTCAAACTGGCACCAACAGTGAGTAGAAACGCATTATTAATGGCGTATTACGGACTTATTGAATCGGTGCTTAGATACGGTCTAATATTTTGGGGTAATTCGACAAACACCGACATGGTGTTTAAAATGCAAAAGCGTTGTATTCGGGCTATGTTTAAGATCAAAAATACCGACAGCTGTCAACCAATGTTTATAAAATACCATATACTAACACTTCCATCACTATACATCTTGGAAATAGCTTTATTTGTCAGAAGCAATCCTCACTGGTTTCCTCTTTTGTCAGACAATGTCACTAGAAATAGACGTACTAAATATAAGAACTTCTTACAGCCTCACTCTGCGAAAACAGCACTCCTTCACAAAAGCGTGTTTTGTATGGCACCATTAATATATAATAAGATTCCAGAGGTTATTAAAAATATAAACCAGCCAAACTTATTCAAAAGGGAACTTAAGAAGTTACTTACTGAAAAATGTTACTATTGTGTTAAAGATTTTTTAAATGATAGTTTCTGATCTATTTGTGTTATATTTTAATTTTGTTATGTTTTTTTTTTTTTTCCCTTCTTAATTGTATTGTATTTCAAGTGGCTATAATTTATTTTGTACGCCAATGGTGGCAAAACATGTTGACACAGATTTTCATTTTTACATCCACATTTGCAATTATAATATGTATAATGTTACACATGTTTACAAATAAATATATCTTTATCTTATCTTTATCTTTATCTTTATCATAAACCAACAATGATATTGTAATTTAAAAATAATAATATCCCTGAAGAGCAGAGGTGACTTACGAGTTGTAAGTCGGGGGTTCGAAGCCAAGCAGACACTTTACTTTGTGTAAATCATTTCATCACCACTGCTCTAAAAACGGTGAAGGAAAACATCGTGAGGAAAGCGGCATGTCCTAGAACAAAAAAATTTAAGACATGTGACATCTACCAACCCGCACTGGGCCCGCGCACTCTCTCTCACCGAGAGGTGGCCTGCGTCCCAGCAGTGGGAACATTATATAGGCTGATTAAAATTTCCTTGTGTCTCACCCATATACGGTGTATAGCTATACTTACAGGGGGTTACAGCAAACGGTAGGGTAAGGGTCATCATTGGTATATAAACATAGGTCGTTTATGTGTTTTTTATTGGTCTCAGTGTAATAGGGGACTGTGGGTATTCTTTATAGGGTTCCGGGTAACAATAGCGTATTATTGGGTCAGTAGGATGCTTGGGTTATGTTATTGCTGTTAATAGACTACTGCACAGTTTATCTCGATTCGTCGTGGGTTCGATTCCAAGATCGGGAACAGTTTTATTGGGTTTTTCCATCTGGAATTTCTTAATAGTAGCCCGGAGCCTAGATTTGTGCCAGGTTGATGGCAATTGGCTCGCCTTCTATTACATAACTGGTGAAATGTGGGTGTACTAATAGGTGCACCTCTGTACCTATAACCCTTTGGGAATTAGAGGCGTGATGTATCCGTAGTTGTAAAGGCGTGAAATGGTAACAGTTTTCACGCTTAAACGGCTGAACGTATTTGGATAAAATGTGGCACACGAATAACGATCATGCCCACAACCCTAATTGCGGAATACACAATCTATCAAAATTTGAATAATTTTGAAGGATATTACTAATCCATTGCCATGTGTTTGAAAAAATTGTCTGCTCAACAACGTAACTAACGCAATGAATATCGTTGAGCTGTCAAAATGAAAGCCATTGCTACTGTTAGTATGTTACGCAATTATCCTGCTGGGTTTAAGACATAGAGTACTTTTTATCCCGGTTATACGTTCCCGTGGGATAATTTCCAACTTCCACGCGGGTACAGCCGGGGGCAAAAGGTAGTCAATTATAAATTCTCGCTGTCCACAAACTCAACAAAGAGGTTTTATTACTACTTCAAACTCTACAAAAGTGTACAGCAAAAAGGCTAATTGCCATAATCATAGCCACAAAGTTGCCAGTACTATTATTTTCTTATTAATTGCAATCTTTCAATACTGGCAAACTTGAATGCTGAGATTCTGAATGTAAATTAAATTGATTATAGTATTCGCAGTTTTCATTTTAGCGTTTCTTTCAGATATTTGCATATAAATTCTTGACTGGAAATTGCATCATAATATTATTATAATGACGTTAGTTAACACAAAAAAAATGTAGTTACAGACGCCAGCACATCAAACTATTACAATCTGTATTTTTTTTTAAATAGATTTTAATTTTATTGCTAATGCATAAGGTTCAAAGTTGATTAGGAAATTTTTACAGTTTCGAGTAGCTTGATGTGCTGGCGTCTGTACATTATTATCATGCTCTGATCAGGTAATTTCTCTTTTTTCACTAAATTTCTATCGTGAAAATAATTATTTCTATGACCTGGATCGTTAGTTGTGAGATGTCTAGGTTACTTGCAATATTTACCTACAAGGGTAGCGGGATCGTCCGAAAGGGTTACCGCTGCCCCGGGACATAAAGGGCTAAGGAAGGAACACGGGTGGGTTTTAGTCAGTAAGAGTCTGACACTCCCTTCCGCTCTACCCAGAGCGGGAGGAGTCATTAGATGATTTCCCATCCAAAAAAAAAAAAAAATATTTACCTACATACCTATTTATTGAAAATGGATATTAAGCTTATTTAGCATCACCCCATCTATTGCAAAATAACATAATTTGACAAGGTCTCTTCAAAACACCGAATTATATGGCATCGACTTCTGCGGGTCCCAACTTTGAGAATACTAAAACCTTCTCATCATCTATTCTCTTGTCTCTGCTCACTAGTTAATAGACTTCACCCACGTCCTTCAAAACCTCCCACATTACCATACCATTTACACCTTCTAAAAATACCACCACCAGAGCCGGCGCACACTCAAAAGCCTTATCCAATAAGAGAAAAGATCCATCCACCAATAGAAATGGAAATTCCGAATCCAGAACGATATTTAGAGCGCGAATTATTTGCAAGTGAAATTTCGTTGGCGCTAAAAAGCTTTAGTTGGTCGCTTGATTCAGCACTGTAGGATTAGCAGTGCTAGATTGCAGTTTATTTGGAAGCAGGTTGGTAGTTTACAAATTGTGAATTTGCTGGTTTATCTCATTTGGTATATCTAGTTGGATTAGTAGCGGTGTCTGCTTCTTAAGTTTGTGGGTTTGTTTTGTAGTTTATTTTTTTATTTGTATTTGGTTGACAGTTGTTAGGTGAGGAGTGCTGGCAGTGTGGTAAACTATGTGTTTTGGTTTTGATTATTAATAGAAGCAGTTTTAAAATGTTGCAAATCTTCTATTTACAAAAAAATTCGAGAAATATTTAACTCTTCGTCTAAAAAGTGATTGACCTTCTTATGATGAATGCTTTTTTATATTAATGAACCTCTAAATACATGACATCATTTTCTTTAAAAACAAAGTAAGGAAGAAGGCTTGATTTTTTTTCTGTTACTATGTATCACAGTTTCAGTTAATTGTTAAATAAATAACATGGCCTTCGGAAAATAAGGTACTATCGCAGTGCACGTGCATGTATTTTTCATTCATTATAATAAATTATTATTATGTATGTACAGTCAACAGAAGAGATAAGTATACAGGATCGTTGGATATAGTTGAAGTTTAGTAAGAAACCGATGGATGTTGTCGACTGAAATTTAATTTGATAAATGAGCTGTTTGTTTTCTATTAACAAATTTAAATTTTATTCGAGAAGATCCATCGGTTTCTTACTAAACTTCAACTATATCCGACGATCTTGCATACTTATCTCTTTTGTTGACTGTACCTACTTTAATAACAACATAACTTATGTACTATAATAGAATGGAGGTTTCCTATATTTCCATGTGATAAACATCTGACCTTTTTACATAAAACTTGTTTTTATTTTCAATTACTTAGTACTTATAACATTATATTTAGTAATAAAAGTATTTTTAAATCAAAAGCGTGTAAATTATGCATGTTTAACGTTCCGTGTTACCAATGCTTGTAATACTACTCGTAAAGCTTGACGTTTTTATAATATTAAAGCAAAAAAGAAATTCTTGGAAAAATATACGAGTAACCTACTCGTACCTTATAACATGCAAAAATGGTGCTAAGGAAATTTCCTTAAATAATATTAAAAACTCAACTAAAAACGGATTTCCGTACTGCACCTTATTTATGCATCATAATAGTACCTAACATTTTGAGAAAGTAAATTAAATCTACATATTATTTTTATAAATTCTTACCTAGCTATTCATAATTCATCATCATCTGCCTAGCCTTTTCCCAACTATGTTGGGTTCGGCTTTCAGTCTAACTAGATGCAGCTGAATACCAGTATTCATACCTAGCTATTCATAATATGCCATATAAAAAAAAGCTTTTCCACTGTGAGACTATTAATTGTAAAATAATTTCAGTTTTTCTAGAATTGCTTGAATGTGATAAATCGGTTCGTGCTGCCAGTATTACGATTTATTCCAGTCTGATCTAGATCTTCTTCTGTTTTAATCTCTGTTTTATCCACTTTATCTAGGTTACTCTTTTTGACAGGTAAGTACAGTCAAGAGAAAATAAACGTTTCATGTTTTACCAAATTAAGATAAGATCTTATCTTAAGATCTTATGTCCCATGCGTTTTCTATGGGATTGAGGCCGCGGCAAATCCCAGATGTTTTGCATTGCCAAGTACTGAGTGCCTTTAAAGTGAAAGTCTTGTTTGCTTAAGTTCGTAATCGTTGAGCTCCTTAAGTTTTGAGTTGAGCTGCACGAATTCTGACAAATGCGTGCACTGACTGGACAGGTCCACTCAATCTGGTGGTTCTTTCTTCAAAATACCATCTCGGACTTCGATCTACATGGTCTTCATATAACCTGACCAAGATCATGTCTGGACTTTAAAAGAGACTGTGACCTCTGAGTTTGTTTCGGCCTTTCTTCTCAGAGTAGTCAGATAGGAAACGCCGACCTCATCTAGTTTTTAAAATATGATTGACGTGTAAAAGTGTTTGTGCAAACCTACTTACCTACAGAAATAAATCATTTATCATTTATTTATCACTTAATTGACAAATAAGTAATCAAAGTACGTTACCATCAACACAAACACAAAAACTCTTTCGTATCTGAAAAATAACCCTGTATAAGACAAACATCCAATATAAAATGCTAACTAACTGCAGTAGCTTTAAAAATAAAGTCTATATTGGCCGCAGCTCGGACACCGGAATGCACTCCGCATTAACTGGAGCGCAGCGATACCTACTGATAAAATCTCAGATAATTGTTTATTCGCTTCCATTTATTGCAACGGAGAGGTACCCACTGTTTGTTTAATCTGAGATATTTAACTGATCCTTTAAAAAATTATTGATCTTCTAATGATGGACAGTTTTTAAAATTAATGAACCTCTAAAAACTTTTTGCGCTTCAAAATATGATGCACACTATAATTACGCCTTTTTTTAACTTTCTGGCCTTTTGTCACAGTTGACATTTGTTCGCAGTAACTAAGATAGGGTACTCCGACCAAACGGGTAATATTAGGTTGGAACTGTGACCAACCACGCTCGAGCCGAATTGGTCGCAGTAACTTACCTAGGGCACTCCGACCAAATAGGGTTAGGTTAACCGGTAACCCAGTTGGTCGCAGTTACTTGGCCATTTTGTAACCCCAAAATAGGAATTACTTGAGGTTCACAAAAAGACGCGCAATCATTATATTGGAGTGTTGAATAATATTTTAGGAGTGCAAAATGGATATTAAAAACATGCCTTTGTTTATTCAGTGGATACCTATTATTTGCTTATTCGCTTTTCATTTTGCCTTCGATACCTGGTATCGGGTTATTGTGTTCAAGCACTGATATCTGCGCGGTGCATGGAATTTATCGGGAGATTTAATAATCATGCTTCCGTGTGCAGTGTTTTGTTTTGGTTTTAAAACTGGGGCTTTTAATATTAATTGTTGGTTTGTTCAGCTTGTTTATTTGAACTTTGACAAAAATATTTGTCTCGCGTGGATCCACGTTGGCATACGAAGGGTTAATAAATAATTCACAAAGGTAGTCACTTAATTTGGACAACCTTTCATTCAAAGTTAATTACAAAAACTCTTTGGTATCTACCTAAGTACTTGTTACTTTCAAAGAATGTACCCTCAAACAAAATATTAACAAAACTTTAAGAAGCTCAAAGCTGTAACATAAAAACACCTGAGTTTTTCAACAACTTTTCATCTAGACGAAACTTTCCATTAGTAGATTTAAAGACTTTACTAACATACCTAGTTAAGTACTTTCTTTCAGAACAAAACTGCGAAACTTTCAAAATCTATTGCTGTAAAAGAGAACGGAGATAAAATCTTTTTTTTTAAATAGTCTGTTTTTAAATGTTGCGGGTCGTCATTTTTAATTAGTTTTGTACACCAAAATATCCTCCAGACCGTATTTCGGCCATGGCGGCAAATTTCACAGAGACTGGTCTTCAGCGCGAGAGATATTATAGTGACTGAGATCAGACTATGAACGTTCTTAAAATTACAAGAATTGCCCTTCAGATCAAGTCTCAATCTGTCAAAAATACCTCTAATATCCCTACATTTTTGTCAAGTTTTTGACATTGATTGTCGCTGAGATGAGATTGCGACTAGATTTTGAACATTTTTAATTACGGTAATTTATTGACCTTCTGTTCATACACGCACGCCGGTTGCGAGAACTACGCACTTGACCTTTTTGAAGAACATCATCAATAAGGTCACTAAAAGTCCTTATAAGACGTCCCCTCCGGGTAGCGGGATCGTCGGAAAGGGTTACCGCTGCCCCGGAACATAAAGGGCTAAGGAAGGAACATGGTTGGGTTTTATTCAGTAAGAGTCTGACACTCTCTTCCGCTCCACCCAGAGCGGGAGGAGTCATTAGATGATTTCCCATCCCAAAAAAAAAAAAAAAAGACGTCCCCTCCCGACGTTTCCACTAACATCTCCCTTGTTGTGTTAGTCGCCTATCTCTCATCCTCTCAACAACCCAATAGCTAGCCACTGTCGATGACGTTAAAAATATTTAACATAGCGATTTAATATATTCTGAAACAGCTCATTTTAGGAAAATATATGAATATGAATGTTTATTAAAGCCATTAATTATTTCTAAACTGTAAACAAGTACATTTTGTATTGTATTGCTGCCTATTGCAATTTGTTTATGCATATATTAACGCTATTTTGTTCCGAGGATTCCGGATTTTCGAATGGTACTGAGGTTTTATTGCCTGTTTAATGAGCTTGTTCAATGTGCTTTGGGCGTAGACCTCGTAGCAAAGAGCAAGCTACGTCGTAGCACACCTCGTAGAACACCTCGTAGCAAGACATTCGGTCACGATGTTCTACAATTTTTATGTCAGGCAGGATAATTATAAGAACTATACAGACGGTTAAGTTAAACGAGGGAAATCCGTATATACCTACTAAATAGTTCCTCGTTTCACTACGGAATCCAGAAAACTCAGTCAAGTACGTGTCTAAGTCCTGAGGGGTACATAACTTAGAGTAACATACAGACTAACTTACTAAGTTTAAAACTTATTGATGACGGTTCATAGATACGAGTATATCTGCATGAAACGGTTGAGCTTACAGTCAGATAGCAAAAATATGACAGTAATTATTTGAAATATGACAATAATTATTTTACTTGTGACAATAACAGCTATGTAATAATATTTTTTTTTTAATACGACAATTGTTATTTTTGAAATAACTTCCCGTTCCAGTTCAAGCGCGTGCAGTTCCCCGTGAGTGTTTGCTTCTCGATGACCATCAATAAGTCGCAAGGGCAGACACTGAGGGCAGCGGGTGTCGACCTCAGGACGAGTTACTTCTCACACGGGCAACTGTACGTCGCTTGCTCCCGCGTCACCAGTCCTGACTCTCTTTACATTTTGGCTCCTGGCAGCATAACTACCAACGTAGTTTATAGGGAAGTGTTGTAAGGTATGATACGTATTTTTAGTTTATAGGGAAGTGTTGTAAGGTATGGTACGTATTTTTACTCTTTTGTGTCCTGGAATGTATTCCTGCATTATTTTCTCTATTTCCTTCAGTCACATCTTATGACTGAACTCAGCAGGATTCCAATATAACTCTCTTCACTTGCTTCGCTTGCAAAAAAAAACTTATATTTTAAAGCTATTTTAAAAGTTGTTTACTTATAATGCTATAGCGACACTGGCATCTTAGGTATTTTTGGTGCTGTAGAGCCTTCACACAGACGACGTCGCGGGCAGCAGCTAGTTTTTGAAATATGTCAATATTTATAAAATAAATTATTTTAAATTTTAACACCAACTTATTCGGGTAGGGTAGAGGTGTACACAATTTAGTATGCTCACATTTCACCACTTATTTACCTTTTAAAGTAGAGTTAAGTCATTTTAAAGTTGTTTTTGAGCTGTGAGGGTCCATCATAGCTCAAAAAGCCGCTCTTAAATTGAAATGGAACAGGGCCGACTAGCATTTGCGTACGTCCAATGAGCTGTGAGCTAAATAACCACTATGCAGACCACGTACGTCTATGGATGCGAAACGAGTTAGACATGACAAACCAGAAATGGTCCATTAACTCCGGGACTAAATAACTAAAAGTCATTGGGGTCGTTTTTGACTAGCAGAAAGAGGCCTAAATAAAGGCCGCTGTAATATTTTCAGGTTTCCACGGTAAGCCGAGCGTTGAAAGTCGGCGGACTTAGAAATTTTACGCAGTTGAAGTCGCGGGCAGATACTAGTTTCTCAATAAACACAATAATCTAATAGTTAAAGAAAACAAAAGAATAACAAATTGCTCTTTTATCATCCTGTAACTGACTTTAGGGTGACAATCCCAATAACGTGACACATCCAATCATCGAGCGCCATTTAGCTGACCCAATGACCCGATCGTATTGACAAAGCGAAGTTATTGCCTGGCAGTTTGTTCCGTCATGGACAATAACGGGTGTTTTCACCCTAACTTTTTCCGTTTTGTTTGTCTTGGATAAATTTTTCTTGTCATTATTTCGCGTATTATTAGAATATTCTTTTTGTTGGTTCAATTATGGTAAGTGATAGAATATTCTTTGTAGAAGTAGTTTAGAATCATTTCAGCCGAAAGACATCCACTGCTGAATATAGGCCTCCCCCAAGCACCTCCACTTCGACCAGTTCTGTGCTTCTCGCATCCAACGGGTTCCTGCAGCCTTCACAAGATCGTCGGCCACCTTGTGGGAGGCCTTCTAACGCTAAGTCTTCCGGTACGCGGTCGCCACTCCAGAACCTTTCGGCCTCATTGGCCATCTGTTCTGCGAGCAATGTACCCTGCCCATTGCCACTTAAGTTTGGAAATTCTTCGGTTACCTTGGTTCTACGCGGATCTCCTCATGTCTGATTTGACGACGCAGGGAAACTCCAAGCATAGCGCTCTCAATAAAATTGTCCTTTGGGTGGTGAGCCTTCTAATAAGGCCCATTGTGAGCGACCACGTTGCAATGCCATATGTCATCACTGGCAACACGCACTGATCAAGGAATTTCGCCTTGAGATACTGCGGTATGTGTGACGAGAAGATATTGCGTTGCTTCCCGAACGCTGCCAAGCCGAGTCGAAAGTCGGAGCCAGCCTGTCGTTACCATATTTTTATTAACCCTAAAACTTATCAAGGCTGCCCACGATAGGGTTTACGATAAAAATAAACATTAATGATATTGGACACTTTCATTTAATAGGTTATTAACAGTATGAGCTATTAACTAAGTTATAAGTGGCTATAATAATTAACATTAATTTTCTGGAGTGTGTAGTTAGTGGAAGGGTAGTCTTTACTTAATTTTATGGTGATTCTTATTTTTTTTCATCAAGTTATTATCTTTGATCTATCAATTGCTTTTTGTGTAAATTATTTCATCACCACTGCTCTCAAAACGGTGCAGGAAAACATCGTGAGGAAACCGGCATGTCCTAGAACCAAAAGTTCGAAGACATGTGACATCTGCCAACCCGCACTGGGCCCGCGTGGTGGATTACGGTCCGCTCCCTCTCACTGAGAGGAGGCCTGTGTCCCAGCAGTGGGAACATTATATGCTGATTATGTTATTATCCATAACTATAATAAGTATTTCTGACGGTACTCGCCTAATCCAAATTATGTTCTTAATTCTCTCAGTTTTACTACGCATGTCTTAAAATGGTAACTTTCTCACCCATTCCAACCCACTTGTTATTAATATCTAAGACAACAGCGCACCAATTCTCATCCGAGCAAATAAAAGTCATCATAAAGAAATACAGGGTGCTGCAAAAGGCAGCCGTTATTATAAACAGGTTGCATCGTTTGTCTCAAGAGGCATTCTGCTCAGTAAGTAAGAAATAAAATGGAGCCGTTTTAAACAGGCCTTGTGCGGTGTTTATTTTTAGTGCATCTGTTCTTATATTTAAAGGGAAATAATGACTTTGTTGTTGTGTTTTACCAAGGAATATCTTGTTACCCAGTAACTGGGTTGTGGACCTCAGTGGCTCCATGTAAAATACTGGTATTCAGCAGCATCCGCTTAAAACTCAATGCAAATGAGTTCCTATATTTTTTACTGCCTTTAAAGTGGCTTGCGATTGTCGTTTCGGATATTTGTACAAAATATAAACCTACATGAAAATATTCGAGGAAACATTAGGAATAATTCGGCAAGCCGAATTGATATTATATTCTGAACGCGTGTAATTTACGGTAAGCGTACATCGTTAGCCCCACCCGGCATTGAACATAAACTGTATGCATGAGGATACATTGAGAAACATTATAGATATATATTTAATTGGTAAGTAGATCCTAGACGATATTGAGGAATTACGTTGGTTATTTTGACTGCCGTATTACTATTAGTAGAATCTATCTATATTTTTAAATAATAAAAGTTAAATGCTGTGGGTTGGTCACTGTACTTCTTTAGGACGGCTGGATCGATTAGGCTATTTTTGTTTTAAAATGTTCGTCATAGTAGGTTTCTATGTTGAGCTCCTCAAGTTCTGAGTTGATCTGCACGATTTTTGACAAATACGTGCACTGACTGGACAGGTCCGCTCAATCTGTGTGGTTCTTTCCTCAAAAGACCATTTCAGACACCAATCTACATGGTCTTCACATGATCTGACTGTTGGGTTGATCAACTTCAATAATTATACACTCTGGCGTGGGTTATAACGTTTATTCTTGTGTTGAGTTACAGTTAGAATTCTTAGAATAAAATTAGTGCATTATGGTCATGCGCGGTGAAGAGAAGAGAGTAAAAAGGGGCAGAGAGAAGATGGCCGCCGCCGGCGCAGGACAGCCCGTCGCGTTCCATCCGCGACGCATCGACGAGCTTCAGCATTGCCGCGTTCCAGCTCCGTTGCGAACATCCTCCCCCCCCTTGGGGACACGTTCCCCAAGGAGCTCTTGGGAATCTAGTAAAGATAATTTTGAGACGGGCCTATGAATGACGCCGTTCTCGGTCTTCACATCAACCACTCTGCATACGCCGTCAGCTCCCGGGTACAGCTTGATGATGCGGCCCATGAGCCACTTCATAGGTGGCAGCTGATCGTCTAGGATGAGGACCAGGTCGCCAGCACGAACATGGTCTTGTGCACGCTGCCACTTGACGCGTTGCTGCAGAGTGGATAAGTAGTCCTTTGTCCATCGTGACCAGAAGTGGTGTCTCAAGCGTTCAATCAGCTGGTATCGATTGATGCTGGCTTTTTGGATAACGGGTGAAGGTAGTGAGGTCAATGGTCGGCCCACAAGGAAGTGTCCTGGTGTAAGTGCTGACAGATCAGAAGGATCAGCAGACATGGAAGTAATGGGCCGTGAATTCATAATGGCCTCAATCTGTGCAAACAGAGTGTATAATTCTTCAAAGGTTAAACTAGAGTTACTCGCTATCCGTTTTAGATGATATTTAGCTGTCTTGACTCCTGCTTCCCAGATACCGCCGAAATGCGGTGCATACGCGGGAGAAAACTTAAAAGTTATACCCTCCCTGCTCGCGAAGTCGCTAACTGAACGTTCATTTTCCTTGAGCAGTCTGTTCAGCTCATTACAAGCTCCTACAAAGTTTTTTCCATTGTCACAGTATATGGTGTGAGGTTTACCTCTTCGTGCTATGAATCTACGCAAGCATAAAACGAAGGCATCACTACTCAGGTCGCTCACGACCTCCAAGTGTACAGCCTTCGTGCTAAAACATACAAATATGCATAAATAGCACTTGGAGCTCTTGGCACCGCGACCCTTTCTATTTAGAATTAAAAAGGGTCCTGCAAAATCGGTGCCACAAGTCGCAAATGGTGGGGCAGGAGTTACACGAGATTCCGGTAGATTACCCATTATGGGTTCTAAAGGCTTAGCTCTAAATCTTTGACAACGAACACACTTTCTGACAGTAGTTGCAGCTAATACTTTCCCACCTGTAGGCCAAAATTGCTCACGAATAGTATTTAACAGTTGCTGAGGGCCACAGTGTAGGAGACGAAGATGTTCTTGCTCAAATAAAAGTTTTGAGAAAGTGTGTTTGGGGTCTAGCAGTATGGGATGCCTTTTTTCATAGGGACAGTGAGATGCATTGTCGATCCTTCCACCGACACGTAAGACACCGTGTCGATCCAAAAAAGGGTTCAAAGATAGAACTCGTGACTTAGAGTTTAATTTTTTCAAAGTTTCAAGTGAGTGAATTTCCTTTGGAAAGCATTCTCTCTGTGACGCTTTAGCTAGGAGTAACAGTGAGTTATTCAACTCAGAACAGGTAAGTTCACCATTTAATTTAGTATTACATTTTTTAATGTTATTCAAAAATCTCAGTATGTAAGCAAATATTCTTTGTAGTTTGTATAGTTTAGAATATTTTTCAAAGGGTATGACGTCACTAGACATAGTTTTAACATTTAAACTTATTTTTATTTCAGGTAAAGTAGAAGGAGTAGATTTAGATTGGGGCCATTCATGTTCACACTTGGTCAGAAAGAAAGGACCATGCCACCAAAGAATATTATCATTAAGAAGACGTGGTTGAATGCCCCTGGAAGCAATGTCAGCGGGATTATGTTCAGAAGGTACATGACGCCATGTAGTTATGTCAGTTAATTCTCGAATCTGTTCAATCCGATTGCTTACATAAGTTTTAAGAGTCTTAGGTGGAGTGTGTAACCACCCTAGGACTATGGTTGAGTCCGTCCAAAATACTGAGCGTGCAATCTTAATTTTTAAAGAGTGACATACTTTAGAGTATAGTTTTGAACCAAGTAAAGCGCCTAACAATTCCAGACGGGGAATTGTTTCTGATTTCAAAGGAGAAACCTTAGTTTTAGCACATAATAAATTACAGTTAACTTCGCCTAAACTATTAGTCGATTTGAGATAAACACATGCAGCATAGGCATTTTGCGAGGCATCAGTAAAGCAGTGAGCCTCTATGTAAATAGGAGAACTACAGAAAATGTATCTAGGTATCTGAATGTGAGCAAAATGTTGCGTTTCATTATGGAATTCTATCCACGAGTTGTGAATTTCCTTTGGAACTTCGTCATCCCAATCTAATTTAAGTAACCAGAGCCTTTGTAGTAAGATTTTATGATAAATAGTGCAGGCAGATAAGAGACCTAAGGGATCAAATATTCGACACGAGTTCGACAATATAGAGCGTTTCGTAACTTTAGGAATCGATTTGTTTTCGACTGAGTAGTTTAAAGTGTCAGAGATAGGTGACCATTTTAATCCTAAGACAGAAGATTGTTTACTAAAGTCTTGAGATTGGTCAGTTGTAAGTACGCTATCAAAAATATCGGGAGAATTTGTTCTAAATTTACGCAAAGGGAAGCAGCCTTCAGCAAGTTTGGCAATCAATCCTGAAATTTTTGCCTTTAATAGAGATTTCGAGTTTGAACCAGTATTCAGGTCGTCGACATAGAAGTCATGTCTTATAGTATTGGCAACAGCTTCATCACTACACTCCGCTGCGAGTTGGACAAGACACCTCGTACTCAGGTAGGGAGCTGAAGCTGTCCCATAAGTGACAGTATTGAGTTGCAAGGTTTTGAGTGGTTGACTTTCGTCTTCCCTCCAAAGAATAAGCTGTAAATGACGCTGTGATTCATTTACCATAACCTGCCTATACATTTTTTCAATGTCTCCCGTCACCACATAGGCATACTGACGGAACCTGAGCAGAATTGCCATTAAATCGTCCTGAACTACTGGTCCAACAAATTGGATATCATTTAGTGACTTATTAGTAGAAGTTTTACAAGAAGCATCAAAGACTACTCTTAACCGAGTGGTTTCACTGCTATCGCGAATTACTGCATGGTGAGGAATGTAATATCCAAAGCTAGGACGGCTTACTTCAGATAAATGCCCTAATCTGCGATATTCGTTTATAAAATCAGTATATTCATTTTTTATTTTAGATTTATTTAGTTTCTTTTCTAAGTTAAAGAAGCGCCTTCTAGCAATAAGATATGAGTCCCCTAAAGCCTTACTGGGAACCTCACGCAATGGAAGTTTCACACAAAATCTCCCATCACTCAGGCGGACAGTGTTTTCAATAAAATGGTTTTCACAATATTGTTCCTCATTGGAAAACTTAGTATTTTCATTTGGCAGAGCAGGAATATCTTCAACTTCCCAGAATCTAGCCAGAGAGTCTCTAATTTCCTGAGAAAAGTTCGAATTAGTAGTAGTAGCAGGGCTCCCACCGGTAGGGCCTGACATGAGCCAACCCAGTTTAGATTTGATTAGTGTAGGTTTATTTTTCCCTAACTTAATTTGTTCAGAATCTACAATTTCCCAGTAAATATCAGCTCCTAGCAGTAAGTCAATTTCAGAGGGCATATAGTAGGTAGGATCTGCTAGTTCTATAGATTTGGGAAGATTCCATTCAGAAGTGTTAACCCTTGAGCTGGGCAACATGCCAGTAATATCAGGCACTAAAAGACATGAAACATTAGCATGGAATAGGTTAATCCGAGATTTAAGTTTTATGTTACACCTTTTAGTAGTATTAGTTAACTTATTGTTTATACCAGCAATTGAAATATTAGTATTAGAACAGGGTAGATTCAATTTTCTTTGCATTCTTTCAGTTATAAATGAAGACTGGCTTCCATTATCGAGTAATGCTCTCACAGTGTTTGTTTCCGAAGATCGGCTATCAATTAATTCCACTTGAGCAGTGCATAAAAGTATCTGCCTGGGCATTGCCACAGAGAGTGATACAGGATTAAACATGGCAACAGTAGATGTCTGAGAGGGACTTGCCTCTTGAGGAACTGATGTTGCAGAAGAAGTATCAACAGGTGTGTTTGTCTTATCTTTATTTGACTGTGGTTTATGTAGCAGTAAATTGTGTCTTTTGTTGCAGATTTTACAATAATTATGTTTGCAGTGAGCAGAGTAATGACCAGAACGCAAACAGTTATGACAGAGCTTATGCTTATTAACTTCCATAAATCGAGCATCCAACGACATGTCTTTAAATTTATCACACTTATATAGTAAATGATCTTGTGAACATACGACACAGCCCTTTTCATTAGTGTTTGAAGAAACAAATGATTTAGTTTGTTTATTGTCTTTAGAGTGAGTACGTTTTTCAGTTTTAGTAACAACATCGGTTTTGCTGTACTGTAAGGTTTCTAAAACGTCAGCACGATTTCTCAAGAAATTATAGAATTCATCTATTGTTGGCGAAGAAGCAATAGTACTCCTGTGTTCCTCCCACATGCGACCTGTGGCGCCATCTAGTTTGGACACCATAATATACACAAGTAAAGTATCCCAGCGGGATTCAGGATCATTCAAAGAAGATAGGGCTCGAATATTTTTTGAATAGTAATCTATCATAGTGCGAAGTGACTTGTAATTTTCTTTAGATATTGTATCAAAATTCAAGATAGCGTTTAAATGATTATTAGTAAGTATCCGGTTGTTATCAAAGCGTTCAGTAAGTAACTTCCAAGCTAATTTATAATTGGCAGCAGTAAACTCAATTGACTTTATTATATCAGATGCTCCTTCCTTCAATGAAGAGCGAAGGTAATGAAACTTGTTAATTTCTGGAATCGTATCATTGTTGTTGATTAGAGAATCGAAAGTGTCTCGAAATTCCATCCAATTTAAATAGTTTCCATTAAAAGAAGGCAGCTGAATTGTAGGCAACTTAATGTTATAGTTACGACTATCTTGATTGATATGCTGACAGGTAGATATTGAATTACAGTTCCTATTTTCAGGTATTAAATCACTAGGGGCAAGACTTTCAATTATCAGTTGTGCTTTAGCTATGTTAGAGCAAAATTCACTTTCAATCATGTCATTTTCTTCCAACTGATTAGGATCTAAACCCTCAATTTTAGTTTTTAAATCATCAAACTGTACCAACAATTCTTTAAATCTTGATAGTTTTAATTCAGTTTCAGCGATTATTTGTTTAGGAATACTGTCAGCCTCTATTAGTTTTATAGTATTTATGTATTTAGAAAATATAGTTACTCTAGCCTTTATCGTACCACGTTGTTGAACAAGAGATTTCAATTCAGCCGACATGGTGAACACTTATAAGAACTGAACAGACCGTCAAGAAATTAGCTATGCTGGTATTAAATACCACATGTAAAGTTAAGAAAATAAAGCCAAACCGTATATGTCGCGCAATGGCTACGACAACAGCTCGTGCAGTCAGCGACTCACACACAAGCAAGGCAGGTTACACAGCGCAGGATGCAAGCAGTAGCAGAGATGTGTAGGTAACTTTAAAGCAGCGCATTCCAACGGGACCCAAGAAGCAGGCAGCACAGCAAGTCTGGAAAATGCCAGGGTGGTCCCGTAAGCAAAGTGAAAGAGAAAGTAAGCAGTTGCTAGTAAGGCAGGTATGCTTGTCATTTAATTAGTAATTAGTACCTCCTTACTAAGCAACTTGTTATATAATCTGACTCCAGGTGCAAGTTAAGTAAGTAGTTAGGTGGGCAGTTGTCATTTATGTAGAATTTTCGACCTAACTATAAAAATCATCATTTGCAAGTAGTTATTTAGGTAGGTACCTAGGTGTCATTTCAGTATAGAGTAGGTACCTACATAAGAAATTATCAGTAACTAGAGACAGTATGGAATGTCTGGTGCACAGAGATCGGCCGATTATGAATGTCGAACCTGTAGATTAAGATAAGCATGTTAAGTACTAAAATTGGGCGTACTTCCCTGTGAACCGACCAAATCACTCACTACACAGGATTGCAGGGACAGGTGGGTCATCAGCACGCCACGCGGTCATCTAGGATTCTCAGAATCAGCAGCTCAGCTCGTTGTCGTTTCCTGGCACCACACCACGCCACGCGGTCGCCTCTTTCTTCAGTTGATCACGTCGTGGTCTCCATATGTTGGGTTGATCAACTTCAATAATTATACACTCTGGCGTGGGTTATAACGTTTATTCTTGTGTTGAGTTACAGTTAGAATTCTTAGAATAAAATTAGTGCATTATGGTCATGCGCGGTGAAGAGAAGAGAGTAAAAAGGGGCAGAGAGAAGATGGCCGCCGCCGGCGCAGGACAGCCCGTCGCGTTCCATCCGCGACGCATCGACGAGCTTCAGCATTGCCGCGTTCCAGCTCCGTTGCGAACACTGACCAAGATTTTGTCTGGACTTTAAAAGAGACTGTGACCTCTGAGTTTGTTTCGGCCTTTCTTCTCAGAGTAGTCAGATAGGAAACTTCGACCTCATCTAGCTTAAAAAAATATGATTGACGTGTAAAAGCGTTTGTACAAACCTACTTACGGAAAATCATTTATCATTTATTCATGGAAAGTAAAACTGAAAAATTAAACGTCTTTTTTTCTAAGGATTTTTTAAAAACGGACTTTATTTAAATGTTCTTGATCATGATTACGATACACTATCTAATCTTAACGAGTGGCCAATTGCACGAGTTTCCGTCAGAAATATTAAAGTTAATCGTATAACCTAGAGAATCTACGGGTAACAGTCCTCTAAGTTCCCTTGCGTGTGGAGTTGATTCTTGCTACAGCATCAGTATAGCTATTCACAGCCAATTCATACGCTTCTGTGCCGAATCGAACATCAATCAATGTCATCGAAGGTGTCCTCTAAACGTTGTTCACAAATCCGGAACCCGATAATGTTGTCACTTTAAATCAAATAGATGACTGCTATTCTTCCGGCAGCTATTTCCGTCATTTTCGCAACGACAGGTTTTCGAATGTTTGTGAATAAATATGCAGGTCATCCCCACCAAAGACTAGGACGGGTCATTGGAATATAATTAGTCGTCTAAATGCAATTTCAACATTGTGAAAATGGATATTTGCAAGATAGGATTGTTTTAGATTAGTCTAAAACCATTAAAACCATCCTATCTTGCACACACACGGTCGCCACTCCAGAACCCGTCGGCCTCGTCTGCCATCTGTTCTGCGAGCAATGTGGCCTGCCCACTGCCATTTAATTTTGGCAACTTTTCGGGTCCAGCAATTAATGCTTTAGTATCCAATTTGATAATAATTAGATCTTAATCATTTTACCAATTAATTAGTAGCACAATCAACGGGTATGATCTTCGGTGATTCAGGTTCGTGCCCCTGTTGCGCAACTTTGAATACATTAGAGGTCGTTACGCTAATGGAGAGCGTTTAAATTTGATTTAGGTATGCCTAGATTTTGTGCACTTACCCTAATTTTGATTGTTTAATTATACCTTGGTTATTCAATTGGGATTATTGTTTAGCTTTTTGGGTGGTTAAGGACGTGTTTTGCACCTATGATAATAATTATTGTGAACAACAGGTAATCCCGATCATGATGTCATTGACCACTGGACCGCTAAATACTAAAGTATATGATAATCACTTGTACCTACTATCCGTGGCTATTTTGGTTATTACAAATGGTGGACTCTGGCCGCACAGCTGCTAGTCTAAAGTGGAACAGTGCTGGCTACATCTCACCTTGGTCGACACCCGTGAAATTCTGAAAATACCAGGTAATAACCTGAGAAAATGAAATCTATACATATAATAAAATCGTAGGAAAGTCAAAACTGTACATTGAATATTTTTTTAAAAGAATACTTGGGGCGTGATCTACAATCGATTTCGAAGCCGAAAATATAATTTTTAGAATTTTTGTCTGTTTGTCTGATTGTCTGTATGTATGTCCGGGCTAATCTCAAAAAGTGCTGCATGGATTTACATCAAATTTTGCATGAGTATTACTAAGAGGTCGGGTCAACATATAGGCTACATATTATCACGCTATCACCTACGGGGGAGGAGCTGTGAATCTTTATTTTTCTTACGCATTCTGTGACAGCGTGTAATCTAACGACGCATATTTAAATGTTGTTTTTGAGTAAGCCATGCTATTATCTAGCTTTACACTATAAAAACTACGCCATTTAAGTAACTTGGGCAGAGAAACGTAGTTTAATGAATGTTAGTAGTATAAAGAAAAATTTGAAGCAGCGCCATCTATGAGATTTCATAAAAATCAAATCAAGTTACATGTTAACACTTTTTGGAAATTAATAATTTAAATTTGATCATGTTGACGAGGTTAGTAGTTAGTTATTCTTAAAATTCATAGATGGTAATGTGCATTTTCTTCATAAAAGTTGTATCGTATAGTTCGTTTTGAAAAATTCAAGTTCCAACAAAACCCTCAAAATCTTGAACAGAGTTGAAGAAGGCAATTTTAAAAAAATGCGTTGTTAAGTATTACAAAAAAGTTATGTTCATTGATGATGATCATTTCTTCATCAATTTCATGTTGTTAGTACAAAATAAACATTGACTGTTAATACTTTTGTTCGGTATTTATCTGTGTGATTATTGCTTGGTAATTAATATAATTAGTTTCATGTCGTATACCTAATTATAAACTTAAATGTGATGTAAACCAAATCCCTTACGTATGACGAGGTGCCTTCATATTACACGTACGACAAGCATAGGGGTTTATTTAACCGACGTCGATGAGGAGGTGCTGTGGAAGATTTTCCGGGAATTTTCAAGGACACCGCATTGGGTAGGGTTTATACCGTGCATCCGAATAATGGCGAATGCTATTTTCTGCGGTTGTTACTTCACACTGTCCGAGGCCCAACGTCTTTCGCCTTTCTGAGGACATTTGATGGCGTGGAGTATCCCACTTACCGCGCAGCCTGCGTAGCACGTCACCTTCTCGACGGTGACCAAAATTGGGATGACACCCTCGCGGAGGCGAGCGTCAGTGACAGTCCCAGCCGCATGCCGTCATCTTGGTGTTTTGTGGAGTCGCGAACCCGGTAGCTTTGTGGGAGAAGTATCGCCATCATCTGTCTGAAGATTTTCTACGAGCTTTGAGGCGTACTACTGGAGACGAAGTCAAAGTAACTGATGAACGCGTGCTGAACACCTGTCTCAGTTCACTTCAAGATGTGGTCATTTCTATCGGCGGCGATCCACTGATCGAATATGGGTTACCAGCTCCCCAATCATCACCGCATCAAGACCGTGGAAATCGGGAGTATAACGCAGAGACAAATTATGATCCGGGCGAAATGACCACCATACGAAATGACCATATCGCTTTATTCTCTTCAGAGCAAAAACAAATTTATGACACCGTCCTTGAAAGCGTTGGGCAAAACCAGGGTAAAATGTTTTTCTTGGATGCTCCTGGTAGAAAAACATTTGTTACCACTGGCATACTTGCAGAGGTCAGGAGGCAAGGAAAAATTGCTATTGCTGTAGCGTCGTCGGGAATCGCTGCAACACTGCTTCCGGGTGGCAAGACAGCACATGCCATGTTTAAAATTCCCATCGATTTAGAGAGCGCCGAAATGCCTGTTTGTGGTGTGTCACGTAATAGCGATAAGGGACACGTGCTCAAGGATTGCTCTTTGATCATATGGGATGAGTGTACGATGGCCAATAGGAAGGCAGTTGAGGCCGTGGACAGAACCCTGCAGGACATCCGCAGGAACGAACATTTGATGGGTGGTGTCACAGTTCTGTTCAGTGGCGATTTCCGGCAAACGCTTCCCGCGGGGATCGAGGGCTGACGAGGTGAATGCTTCGTCGTTGAAATGATCTTCGTAGTGGTCACGAGTTCGTACGCTGCCCTTGACCATTAATATGAGAGCTCGGCTCGGCGGCAACGCACGTGCTCAAGAATTCTCCGATGTCCTTCTAAGTCTTGGCGAAGGCCCTCTACCAGAAGAGAGAGGTGGACAGGTGATGCTTCCAGAGTCTCTCGGTAGAGTGGTATCCAGCATAGAAGAACTCATTCGCTGTGTGTACGGGGACATCAGTAGTCGTATACCGCACCAGCAAAATTCTTGGGTGTGTGAGCGGGCCATTTTGACGCCCAAAAATGATCAGGCTGCAGCAATTAACGAATGCATTCTCTCGGAAATTGAGGGAAATGAAGTAGACTACACCTCGATAAACACTGTTGTCGAGCAAGATGACGCCCCACACATTATCCCGTGGAATTTCTGAACTCCCTGTCAGCAAGTGGACTTCCAGCGCATACCATCAAGCTGAAGGTCGGAGTCTCGATTATGCTTCTTCGGAACCTATCTCCTCCAAAGTTGTGTAACGGGACCCGCCTTAAAGTCATCTCGCTCCACAGACACACCATTGAAGCGGAAATTCTTACGGGTTGTGGCGTCGGCGAGGCAGTATTTAGGTATACCACGCATTCCCCTCATACCTCATAACTTCCCGTTCCAGTTCAAGCGCGTGCAGTTCCCCGTGAGTGTTTGCTTCTCGATGACCATCAATAAGTCGCAAGGGCAGACACTGAGGGCAGCGGGTGTCGACCTCAGGACGAGTTACTTCTCACACGGGCAACTGTACGTCGCTTGCTCCCGCGTCACCAGTCCTGACTCTCTTTACATTTTGGCTCCTGGCAGCATAACTACCAACGTAGTTTATAGGGAAGTGTTGTAAGGTATGATACGTATTTTTAGTTTATAGGGAAGTGTTGTAAGGTATGGTACATATTTTTACTCTTTTGTGTCCTGGAATGTATTCCTGCATTATTTTCTCTATTTCCTTCAGTCACATCTTATGACTGA
This sequence comes from Hydraecia micacea, assembly GCA_914767645.1. NCBI lineage: Eukaryota > Metazoa > Arthropoda > Insecta > Lepidoptera > Noctuidae > Hydraecia > Hydraecia micacea. The sequence goes on from OU611798.1 coordinate 9,400,995, forward strand.
ACTCAGCAGGATTCCAATATAACTCTCTTCACTTGCTTCGCTTGCAAAAAAAAACTTATATTTTAATGCTATTTTAAAAGTTGTTTACTTATAATGCTATAGCGACACTGGCATCTTAGGTATTTTTGGTGCTGTAGAGCCTTCACGCAGACGACGTCGCGGGCAGCAGCTAGTCTAAAAACTATAATAATAATGACGTCTCAGCAATTTATGGCAGTTGGTACAAGTACCTATAGAAAAGATTGATTGTGTAATTTTAATAGCCCATGTATCTGAGGTATTGTATTACCCAGTAACTGGGTTGTGGAGGTCAGACAAGCTGTCGCTCATATGTAAAATACTGGTATTCAGCTGCATCCGGTTAGACTGGAAGTCGACCCCAACATAGTTGGGAAAAAGCTAGGCAGACAATCCGTAGCAGACGCACCGGGCGCCGGAGGACGCGGAACGATCTCTGACCGCCTTAAGGTGAGACCTGCAGGCAACGGACTTGGGGAGTTTGTTGTCTGAACAGTGAAAGGCCCGAGACGGTGCGGTGGCGCGCCGTGTTCCGCGCGCGCCTCTCTCTAGAGGAATAGTGGCCGTTTGCGGCCGCTGAAGGTGACAGGGTCTGCATAGATTCATGCGGGCCAACACCTGGCCGGGGAAGCTTGACGAAATGCGCAAGCACTCCAGCACCCTGGCTAAAGGCAGCATCAGGACAACGCGTGGTTTTAGTCAGTAAGAGTCTGACAGACCCCTCCACCCACCCCAGGGTGGTGGACATCCATGAGGATTTCCACACGAAAGGTACAAGTAGATAGAAACGAAGGATTTTGTAATTTGAACAGCCCATGAACCTAATGCAATAGTTTAATGACAGTAGGTACGATGTCACCGTGTACCCATGCCATGTCAGTCACCAATTTATTTTAGTTAAGTAACTATAATATTGCGAAATAACATCATGGTCGAATTTCACGTCACTGCAGTCGAGCGTAAACTCATAATCTATTCGAGGTAAACTTATGGTTTACTTACCCGAAATTTATGGTTTTATGTGGCAATGTTACAGGTACCCTTCCAAATTATTATATAAGGACAATGTTTTGGAATCTGCAGTTGGATGCCAGCAAGGTGACCCTCTCGGGCCAGTCATTTTCAGTTTGGCTATTCATCCAATTATACGTAAACTAAATTCAAAATTTAACGTGTGGTATTTGGACGATGGAACGCTAGGAGGTGATGTAGACACTGTTTTGAAAGATCTCGAACTCCTCAAACAGGAATTTCAATCTATTGGCTTGGACCTTAACCCCTCAAAATGTGAACTTTACCTTTCTGACATTACCGACAGACAATTGACTCTAGATAAATTTAATGCAATAGCCCCACAAATCAAAATTTTAGACAAAAGTTCACTGCACCTCCTAGGTTCCCCAATTTTAGAAGACAGTTTTTCTCCATTCATCGACGAAAAAATAAAAAATTTCAATGCGATTTCGGACAGACTCTCTAAAATTAATTTACATTCGGCATTCACCCTGATTAGATACTGTTGTTTTGGCCCAAATTTTATGTATTTTCTACGCTCTTCACCTTTATGGAAGCAGCCACACCTCTTGGACAAAATTGACCAAATTATTCGCAGCACACTAACATCCATTCTAAATGTGGCCTTGGACGACCGAGCGTGGCTTCAAGCCACACTACCCATCCGTTTTGGTGGCCTCGGCGTCCGCAAAATTACCAGTATTAGCATACCGGCGTTCCTGTCTTCTGTCCACAGCACTGAAAAGTTGACCGGGAAAATTTTAGCTCCCTGCCTGGTTGACTGTGAAGTGCCGTGCTTGACCGACGCGGAGAACGCCTGGAAAGCGGCTTGCCCGGATACAGATCGCCCTATAAACCCATCTTCCCAGAGACAGTGGGATGAGCCGCTCTGCAGGTTGGTACGGAATAATCTTATCAATACGTCCACCAATTCTGCTGAGCGTGCCCGCCTGTTGGCTGTGGGTGAGTGGGAGTCGGGGCTCTGGCTTCAAGCACTCCCGTCACCCAACATAGGCACTATGCTGGGTGACACCACCTTTCGGCTCGCTACCTGTCTGCGTTTGGGCGCTCCTTGCGGGGCTCCGCATCGCTGTCAGTGCGGTGAAGCTGTCGACTGCCTCGGGCACCATGGCCTATCCTGCAGTAGGAGCGCAGGCCGGATAGCACGGCACGCCAGCATTAATGACATCATCCGTCGTGCTCTTGTCACCGCCGGGGTGCCAGCTGTTTTAGAACCCAACGGTCTGGCACGCGACGATGGAAAGAGACCAGACGGAATGACCATAATGCCCTGGAAGTTAGGCAGACCTTTGGTGTGGGATGCAACATGTGTCGACACCCTTGCGCCATCCCATCTTCCTAATACGGTGGGCTGTGCTGGGGCGGCTGCTGCAGGTGCAGAAAACCTCAAACGGCGAAAATATTGCAACCTAATTGGGAGTTATATGTTCGAGCCGTTTGGGGTTGAAACACTAGGGCCATGGGGTCCGAGTGCCCACTTGGTTTTTCGAGATATCGCCAAGCGGTTAGTCGACTCTTCACGTGACCAGAGGGCTGGCCTATTTCTTGGCCAAAGAATTAGCATTGCCATACAACGTGGCAATGCTGCCAGCCTTTTGGGCACTGTTCCTGTTGACAGCGATGCGGACGAATTCTTTGATGCCCTATGATTATTTTACTTATTTTTTTATATAAATGTACATATTATTATAGTTTATATGTTATCTTAAATTATAGAAATAAAATTAGGTAAACTTTGTTTGTTTATAAGTTTGTATGTAGGGGGGTAATCTCCAGAACTACCTGTCGGATTTGAAAAATTATTGTTGTATTTGATAGCTTTTTCTGTCATCTGTCAGGCAGGATGATACCGCAACATTTTCCGTTTATTCAATTTTAATGTATTTTCTTTAAAAAATCATTGTGTTTCAAAATTTCGCAATGAATGTGTGCAATTTATGGAAGGAGTGATGGTTATGGATGTCTTGACCTGCGTGAGCGTGCGTGATCCATTGCCACTCGTTCGATGTCCACCGCGCACAGCATGGATGGAAAGCAGCCGATGAAGTGATTTTTGACTCCGTTGGTGTAAAATTGCTGTATGGCGTTCCAGTGTGAGGATAAATAAATAAATAAATAGCCCAAGTTTTGAGGAAGGGTATAAGCTACTTAACATCACGCTAGAGCTCTTAGGAGATGACCAAAAAGAAAATAAGTCAGAATGACCGCTAAGCGCAAGAACGGGCACGCGACGTGATGCGATGAGGTGGGTCGAGAGAACAAGAAATTTCAAACAGACGATGTCTCGGGCATAAGCTAGTAATAAATAAATCCTACTGATCCCAGTGGATATAAATAACTGCCAATTTTAATATGTATTTGTTTGTAAGTTTACCCTAACAAGTAAATAAGTTTCGCTACACAATAATACACTAATCCCCTAACTCAATTATGAGAGAAGTTTCTGGCCATAACCAATTAAAGTAAAGGCGCCTTGTGAAACAGTTAATATGCTATGTATGGGCTTGTTTTGTTCTCACTTAATTATCTAGCCATGTAAAGCTTAATGAATTACCTATTATAAGTTCTAAACGGATCAAAAATATTGCAAAACTTCTTAATAAAATAGGTGCAGTTCGTTTCAGTTTTTCAAGAAATTATTTATCGGTGTACAACTTATATTTTTTTTTATCTTGCAAGTGATATAGAATTTGGTTTCATAAATCCTTACACAGTATTAAACAAAATCGCCGAAATGTTTGTACGCGTATAAATCCCGAATGACTGCACCAAATTGGGTAATTCTTTTTTGTGTGTGTGTGTTCAGTATTGTCAGGACAAGGTTTGTATGAATGAAAATTTAGGAAATTCGAAAAAAAATTTTGCACCCGTGCGGAGCCGGGGCGGGCCGCTAGTCAAGGTATAATTTGCAAAAAACAGGGGCTATTCCCGTATAATTAAGAACTGTCGCATTTTAATCTCAGTCTCAATCTGTATAATTTGCCTACACTTACAAGTTTTTGACATTTATTGTCTCTGAGATGAGATTACGACTTTTAATTTGAACGTTTTTTAAGTCCGAAAATTGGCCTTTAGCTTAAACGGTCTCAAACTTAGCCAAGAAACAAATGAATCTGGTTAACATTCGAACAGTTCCATTTTTAAGACAAGTCATATTCCTGTGTTATAAAAAATAAATGGCCAATGCACATTGTATTTGGCATCTTATTGAGGACTAGCTTATTCCTGCAGCTTTGCTCGTGTACCTAGATAGTATAAAGCCTTTGTCCGTCTTCCTGTGCCAAACTAGCCGTGTGCCAAATCCACCGATTGGCTAGCTCGTTGAGCCGTGAAAGCAGTACAAACAAACGAAACTCACTTCCATAACGGATATACATTTATATTGACCGCTACAATGTTTTTCCTGATGCTGTTTTTTTTATCGTGTTTCGCCATCTATGATACCTAATCATCATCATCTGCCTAGCCTTTTCCCAGCTATGTTGGGGTCAGCTTCCAGTCTAACCGGATGCAGTTGAATACAAGTATTTTACATGGAGCGACTGCCTACTTGACCTCCACAACCCAGTTGCTGGGTAATACGATACCCCTTGGTAAAACTGGTTGTCAGACTTTCGGGCTTCTGACTACCCGTAACGACTGTCAAAGATCCGCGAATGACAGCCGGGACCAACGGCTTAACGTGCTTTCCGAGGCACGGAGGGGTCTCGGTATGTAAAGATGGTCACCCATCCACAGACCAACCGCGGCAAGCGTAGCTTAACCTGATCGATCAACCTGTACGGCTGTTATTATTTTGCCACGGCCCCTCCATCTATGATACCTAATGTTCGTGGTAAAAATCAGACAGACAGCACCGCTGTATTGAGCTGCCTCTGATGCGCGATGTCAGAAATAAATATATCAATATGGGTAGATTATACCAGGTAACACCTAAGTTGGTGGCAGTTACTATTACTATGAGTATTACGGTGAATATGGGACTCCGAAATACACAAAAATACAACAATACAAAATACACAGGCGCATGATTACATTAGAGTGTTCAATCATATTTTTAGGAGCGCAAAGTGAGAATTATGTGAGCTTCGATTAAATTATAATTAATACGGTAGAAGCTAGTTAAAGTATTTAAGACATTCATGAGAATTAAAAAGTCTGTCAGCGTCTTTGATAAATATTTAATTTAATATCACAGATAAAGAAGTTGGTCGTGCCCCTGATAAATAAGTTATTTAATTAAATTAAAATAAATACCTCTCTCTTGAATAATTAAAACTTCAATAGTGCCTTTGATAGATTGCTAGACAAACCCCGTTGGAATTCTGTATTCAAAGGTATTACAAGAATTTATATTACGAATTATATTTTGTAGGTAACGTAAAGCGGTCATTGCGTGGTCCATAGATCTGTAAAGAAGTATAGCCTTTCCCTACAGGGTGAGTATTTCATGTAGTATTATATTCAAGACTAGCTTCAGCCTGCGACTCCGCGTGAAATTTCGGTACCCGACCCATCGCATCGCATCGCATCGCTCGCCCGTGCTACTACTTCGTTTTTGCTTCGCGTTCATTCTGACTTTTTTCCTTTTGCTCGGCTACCAAGGGTCCTAGCGTAATGTTAAAATAAGCTTAAAGCCAAACTGGGCTATCAAATGCAATAATATTTTTTCAAGTCCGACTGGTAGTTCCAGAGATTTGAGCATCCAAACAAACTCTTCAGCTTTTCATTGGTATAGATATATAGAAGATACCAGAGGGGTAATTCTCATAAGAAGAACGTTCGCATTCTGATTTCAGTCTCAATCTGTTAAAAATACCTGTACATACATTTTTGACATGTTTTTGACTTTGATTGTCGCTGAGATGAGATCGCGACTAGATTTTCAACGTCTCTATTGTGACTAGATTTTCAACGTTTCTAATTATGGGAATTGGCCTTCAGTATTATATAGGGTGGCAGGATATGAACGCGCAACCTGTTACCATGGATCCAGTAGATGATTCTGAACATGTTGACCTAAAAATTAGGACTTATTGCACTTTTCTATGAAACAGAACAGATATCACTTTTTTTTTTTTTGATAACCGACGATAAATTTCTACGCTAGGGGCTTTAGAAACATATATGCTGACTTAATAGTTACTTTTTTTTTTCATTCTTGGTTATAATATCTAGATATTTCAAAGCCTATTCCAAGCCTAGCTCGTCCCAAATACAAAAGCTCCGTACTACGTAGTATATGGCACGTCATCATATTGAATTACCCAAGCCTGCAGCGCTCAATCTGTCGCCTGAAACAATCTTGTTACACAACACACTGCTACCATGACTATGTTGGTTCTAGTTAGCACATCAAACAATTGAAGAGCGGGAATGGACACTATGACTGGTGAAACGGCTTTTGTTTTAAGCTTTGACTGGAAATGTGCCAAGCTGCGTAGCGATGGATGTGTGTGATATCAACTAATAGAATCGTTTGATTTCACAGCTTAGCTTGGCTTAGCTCTGGTGGAAAAGAGTTCATTCAATGAAGCTATGTTTTGTACATGTGCGTAAAGCACATCTTATCTGCCTCACAGTTTTGCACCACTCAGCATAATAAGCCTATAATGTTCCCACTGCTGGGACACAGGCCTCCTCTCTTCGAGAGGGAGTGGGCTGTAATCTACCACGCGGGCCCCGGCGGGTTGGTAGATGTCACATGTCTTCGAATTTTTGGTTCTAGGACATGCCGGTTTCCTCAAAATTTTTTCCTTCACCGTTTTGAGAGCAGTGGTGATGAAATAATTTACACAAAAGTAAAGCGCCTGTCTGAGTTCGAACCTATGCGTTTTGCATGCGCCTTTACAAAAACCAGTACAAAATAAAGGTTACTAATTGTCACTTTTCATGTTATCTGTCTGCTATATCATTATAAAGTACGGTACACATACTCCACAGAATGCACATGGCACGTGCCGGGTCGCTCGTCGACGCGCGGTTCCGTTAATTTAACGTTAAAAGCAATTAAATTATGGCCCTTTAAAATTACTAGCTGTTTGCAGGACGTCGACACGTTGTCAGTTAAAATGGTAATGGGTTGAAACGATGCTAAAAGGATGATATACGATTAACATACAGTTTTGTTGGCTGCATGCAAGCAAATAAAGTTGTAATTCGCTTACATAAATGAAAGCTTCCGCAATGGAACTTGACTGGGAAATCGTTTGTTTGGCACTCTTTATGTTCAGAAGAAGGTTATGTGTTTTTGACAAACTCTGGGCTGTCAGTCAGTTCCAATATATCTTATTAACTGACTGCTATTGGCTCGATATCAGCTTTCATCTTAAAGTTCGTGCAGCGTCTTAGGGGTGCGCTAAGGTAGCCCGCGTTATTCAAATTTACTTACGTATGTGGAATATGCAGGTTTGATTAAAATATGATTTGCAACCTTAATGACTTCTCAATAATAGAAACACAACACTATATAATTGAGAAATTCAAGAGTATCGGTGTTCAATCTCCAAATCCTTTATCATTCTAACTTCCTACCTACCGTAGGCAATACGGGATGGTGTCTGCAACTACACGTCAAAGCGCGTATTTTGCGTACGCATCATGCACCCACTACCAAGTTAAAGCCTCGCCTTTGTCACCACAGTCCAATACACTCACACCTTTCAACCTAGCCCAATGTCCAACGAAATTGCTCCAACACTATATTACTCGGAAGCCATCTTGTTTTATCAAAAGGACGTGTCCTGACCCTCTAGTCTATCTCACAATTAAAGCCATTACGTCACCACATCAGGGTAGGCAAACAACAGAGTCAACTTCATGTTGACGTCACTAGCTGTGCAATTAGATGCTTTCCGACAGTAATCATAAAGGCTTAGGAAATGACAGCTGCTGACCAGTGAAATGAACAAGAAATAGGGAGAAAATTAAATTTTAATCACCGTTAAATCTATTTTCATTTGAGCTTGTGGAGCAGCTTTGGTTTAGCTTTGAATTTGATAGAAATTACTGACATATATTGGTGTACTACATAAATTGGTCTGTCGGTGTCTAGCATAGTGAAATGAGGTGTACATGTATACCTATGTTCTTGTTTTAAAGATACTATTTGTTTGTTTATGTTTAAAATATGTGTAAAGTATAAAGTTAATAAATATTTGAGTGAAGATATTCTCATCAATAAAAATGATTTAGCATGATTTCGTATTTCATGTATAATGATCAAATTTCGAGTGTCACCGTGTCACAGACCTAAACGACCGTTTACGTAACATTTTAGACTTGACCGGCAGAATGAAGATGGACGGCGCCGCTGAGGCCGGCCCAAAAAGAGATGGCGAGATGACCCGGAAGCGTACCGCGAGTCAGTGCGAGTTGGCGCGGGAAAAGAGTTCCTGGAAGGATTTGGGGAAAGCCTTTGCCAGCAGTGGGACAGTATAGCCTAACAAAAACTAAAAAAGAGACGATACAATCTCGTCGAAGTATTCAGTAGTACTAACCATAAGCTTGTAGAAATGAACTCCCTATTACAAAACCTTAGGTTATTAATGAACGACTTGTTCAGACGCGCATTCTGCGCGAGACGCAAGACGTGACTGCGAGCGTCGATTGTTTTAATAATTAGGAAGTCACGCATCTATTCGCGTCTGTTTGAAACACTCCTAGAAGTTAGATAACACAATAGGCTCGAGTAAATTTCGTCCGGCACAACACGCGGGATTTGCCTCAGTTTGGTCGGAGTTCATAAGTAAGCATGAAATCATACTGTACACCAATGTGTACATTCCAATGTGTCATTGATGTTAGAGCTGGCACGGACACATTTGTCAGTGCCAGCTTTTCATGTGGCTACACCATGAAAAGCTGGCACTTCAACAATCCAGTAAAGACAAGTATACAAAATTATCCACAAAAAAAAAACAAACACGGCACCAGCGCCAGGTCCACGCGCGCCTCAAAGATATATCAGCACTAACTGACAGGGTCCGCTAGGGCCGACGCCTGCATGGTCGCGGGTTGTTCGAAAGAGTTAACGTGGCCCCTGACACAGGCAACTGAAGGAACACGGGTGGGTTTTAGCCAGTAAAAGTCTGACACGCCTTCCCGCTCCGCCCAGAGCGGGAGAAGTTATTTGATAATTTCCCACCCAAAAAAAAAAGATAACCTCATGACCGATCCCTACGTAATTAATTTTATCCAAATAGGTTCATCCATCCATTTAAAAAAATTGAGGCTTTTTTTGTTTACGAAGACTTAAGCTTTTAGAAGCACCGCAATATTTATTGTATTAAATTTTCTTTTTAGGGTTCAGTACTCAAATGTGTCAACGGCACCCTATTACTAAGGCACCGCTGTCCGTACGTCTGTCACAGGGCTGTACCTTTTGAACCGTAACAGGTAGACACTAGAAATTTTCACAGAGGGTGTACTACTATGACCGCTATAAAAACCAATAATAAAAAGAAAATAAAGTTCAAAATTAAATGGGGTTCCAAAGGCATCTACATGGCACATGTTTTTATTTTTTTTGGCTTGTTTTGCTTAAGAGGGAAACGCCATGTTAGCCCGCAAAATTCAAATGTTCTTCCCCCCTTAAGGCTTCTTGCTAACATTCTTCGACTCGGACTTGGCCGCTTTTTCAGCACGTACTGTGAAAATTCTTTAAAGTGGCCTTGGTTTCTGAATTTCCTTTTGTAGAATATTAAGTAAGATAGTAAATAGAGTAACTGCCTGTTAATATTACGCGACTGAAGTAAATGGTAGGAAGGTTTTAATAACATTTTTAAATGGATGGATGATCGTTTTCACTTCTGTCGGCACTTCCGGAGTGCCACTGTTTTTTTTTAATCTTTGCTTTCCTAACGTAAATACGCTTTCGAAGTGCTTTGTCATATTTAATTAATTTTTGGGAAAAAATACATTTACGTCGTTGTTTCTCCAAATGAGCGATATGATATTGCAATTTTCACGACGTTTGATGGATTAAGTGATCGTTTTGTGAGACTTGAGTACAAAAGGCCTGTGCAAGGAGTAGAAGCCAAAGGACATGGCTGTGAAGGATAAAGGACATAGGATTTTGAAACATGGGAAGGATTGAATGAATAATCTGAATGGTTCAGGCATTCCCAATAAGCTGTACTTTTGCTTTTGTACTGTTCAGAGCCGGCGATTATTGTATTTAACTTCGTCAAAAAACGATGTCAAAACACCAGTACTAGAAACTTTATTTAAAGGAATCAATTCATTTTATTTGTCAGTCTTAATGTCCATCACACTAAAGGGTTCCACAATAAAAATAAGTGCCTCTTTGTAAAAAAAATGGAAGCACTTTTGCAATGAAACTAGTTTTACCGAAAATTTCGGAGTCTATTTAACTTTGTTCCATTTCCCGACGTTTTGAGCACTTTGCTGTTCTCTTTTGCCGCACGAATTTCATTTCGTGTCTCGTGTTTTTATTGGCGGAGCATTGCCTTGTGTCATAATTATCAAACGTTTTGTTGGACGCCTCTAATGTCCAGTTTCGGAGGTGTTTTTAACCGGAGTTTGTCGAATTCAATATTGCTATTATATCTATTTTTAGCTTGTATCAGTAGTCCAGTTCCCGTAATTAAAAACGTTCAAAATCTAGTCACAATCTCATCTCAGTGACAATCAATGTCAAAAACCTTTAAAAAATTTAGGAAAATTAGAGGTATTTTTGGCAGGTTGAGACTCAGATCAGACTTTGATCGTTCTTAAAATTACGAGAATTGCGTGGTTGCGCCTCTGGTAACCCTACTTATTAAATCGAGGAATACTCGTATGTCACTCAATCGCTTCTATTCTATTTTTAATTATGGCAAGTAAAGCCGATGTCGACTATTCTGCCAATGTCAAATGCGCTTATTCGTTCATCATGATATTCACTGTCATTCTCTATGGGACACAACTGACAGCCGGCCTTCGAGACGCCGAGCAGAGAACACGTTCACAGTTTCAGTATCAGCGTTACAAATTGGTGCAATTTAAATTGAAATCTTAGCAAGCAAGAATTTACAAATGTTGTGGAAAAGGAAATAAGTATATTTGTGTTTAAATTATGTGTTTAGTTTTATATTGCAAACCCTTTTGTTTCTGAGCTGTAGCTAACACTATATCTTTACAAATTACGTTTCTGACCAGTCCGTTAAAGAAGACCGTCTCTAGTCGTCCGTGTCTAGTGCAACTAATTTTGTATGCCATAAATGGCAAAACATGTAGCCACCTTATATTAATTATTAAGACCTTCATGTTTTACAAAATAAATATTATCTCGTCTTACCTTACTTAATTTTTCGAGTGAATAGAGCATTACCGCCCCCGGTCACGACTTTTGGATTAGCGGCAAGCGGCGCGGTTTCTTTTGTCTAGCGTTTACGCTGCAAGCGGATGGTTTCATACATTTTGGTATATTTGTTTTTACCGCTCGCCGCCCCGCGCTAAGCTGCCGCTGATAGCGGCATGGCCGTGGCCGAGCGGTTAAAGTTTGAGTACTTTAGCAATCGGGCCATCGGCCAGATTTTTTAACAGTAAGTATACTTCTATCGGTATTTATTAGTGCAAAATATCTACTGGTAATTAACTATGTACACTAGGTACTAAAATAAATGACTAACTATACATACAAAACAATTACAATATAAGTACCTAATATTTACCATATTTAATGCAAATTAGAGATATTCGATTCTATTATACCACTGAGCAAAGATGAAGAGGCCAGAGAGATGGCAGCTTGGCAAATAAAATTGAAATTGTACTAAGGATGCATCAGTGTTTTCTACGATCTCCAAAATACTTTTGGTATAAAAAAATGTAAACATGCATTCTCATAAAGAACAGAGGTTTTAGCTATTCTACAAAAACTTTATGATAGTAAAAAAGTACCTACCTAAACAAAAAACATAGGAATGTAGACCGAATTTTTTATTTCCCAAAATTTGTATTTTACCTCACGTAAAACGGGGTAATGGAAAAGCTGTCCTAATATTTGTTTTATAAAGTATATTTTCCTTTGTACCTCACCGGACCCCTTAATTAAATGTTTTCGCACGTGTTTTGCTTACGTCATCTTTTTGTTACAGAAATATGTGAGCGAACTGACGACCGTTCGAGACTGCGTGCCAACGTGCAGTGAAAAAGGTATCGTACCCTAAGAACTTAATTATTTATCTACCAGCCAGTATAATCTTATCGCCAGTATAATGTTAAACAAGTTGTGAGTGGCATCAATACGCAATCAGAAGGTCAATTCTCGTAATTTAAAATGTTCAAAATCTAGTCGCAGTCTCATCTCAGCGTCAAACAAATGTCTTGTAGGGAAATTAGAGGCATTTCTGACAGGTTGAGACCGAGTCCAGACCATAGAATATATCTATGGTCCAGACTGTGAACGTTCTTAAAATTACGAGAATTGCCCCTCTGTTACCATGAATTCAGGATTTATTCCGGTCTGATCCACTGAAACCCCCTCCACCCCCCCCCCCTCCTCCTCAATCCCCGGGTAGTTCGTCTTCTGTATTATCCACTTTAATAACCCAAACCGTTAAAAAGAGGTTCATTTGTTGAATAAAGTGGGCAGAAACCCAAAAAGGTTTTAGAGGTTCATTAATTTAAAAACGCGTGCATCATTAGAAGGTCACTAAGTTTTTAGAGGATCAGTTTAATATTTCACAAATAAAAATGAGCCAACCGTTTTAAAAAGTTAGTGTTATAATTATGTATAGGTACGCTGGTTTAAAAAAAAACATTTAATCTAAAATCTAAAAAAACATTTAAAATGTTAAACATTAAATGTTTTTGCTAATAAAATTAGTATGAACTGAAAACAAATCACTAACAAAGCGAGTATCAAACAGAACAAAGCGATCCAATCAATTTAAATTTACATACCTAATAACAGGCCGTCAGCGCTCCCAACTCCTGAAATTAAATAACATTTAATTGTAGGATCACAGCCCATCATTTATACTGAGTTTAAGGTTTTTATGAGGGGTTAAAATAATCTTTCAATTGGCTTTACAATATTAGGGTAAGGTTTTCCTTTTATGAAATTGAATTATGGGTCTCGTAATGATTTACGGATGCTTTATAAATAAAAAAATACAATTAGATGCAAGGTGGACCGATGACTTGATGAAGGCTGCAGGAATCCGCTGGATGCGAGAAGTACAGAACTGGTCTAAGTAACGGTGGTTGGGGGAGGCCTATGTCCAACAGTGGACGTCTTTCGGTTGAAATGACGATGATGAATTAGATGCTCTAGCGTAATTTGCATGCATATTTCTGTCTGCTAATAACAATAAACTACGATGACTAATACATAGTTCAGCTGTAAAATTCCTCGTTTAGCATATGTCAGAGCAGTCATTAAGAGACAATGTTCATTAAAAGGATTTAGTGATCATTTTAAGAAGCATATGTGTATTTTACAAATTGGTATTGATAAAAGAAATAGAAAAAAATGCGTTTACAGCAAAAAAAACACCTTAAAACTTTAAACGACAGAAAACAATGCTTTTAATTTGAAAAGGGCCTCAGCTCAGCATAATGTCAGATGACAACATAAGGTCTACCACCTGAAGCTGATTTTCAGCTGCAACCCACGAGTGCCATACGCTGGAATAATAAATAAATAAACACAGGAAAGTGCATGTGTCCGTTGACAGACCGATAACACAAACTCTAACGTTAGTATACCCTTGATAACGGCAGGTGTGTCTGCGTTTGTAGACATCTCCGGTCTACCAGACGTGTTAAATGGCCGCCATGATTCCACTTACGAAATTCTTGAACATCACGAAAGCCGTTACTAAAGATCGAATACGTGTCCGTTTATCCCCTTTTTTTAATTATCCTATTCCGTCCCACTGCTGGGATAAGGTCTCCCCCATACTTCTCCAACTATCCTTTTTTTGTGCCTTCTCCAGCCGGTCAGGAACGAGTCCAAATCGTCACGCCAGCGTTTCTTAGGCCTACCTCGGTGACGACGCCTGTCTTCAGGCACCCTGTATGACGATCCTGCTTTGATGCATCCTATACGTATCCCCCGTTTACTTAATATATTTTTTTTTTTCATTACCTAAAACAAATGATAAATTGGCCATTCTTTATCATCTCCAAGATGATGGGAAGGAATTTTCGGACAACGGTACTAGACAGGGTGCTAGTGAGTTGTCATTAGCTTTGTACTGTGTCAACTCTTGGGCCATTAGTTACTAGGATATAAGTAACTACCTCCTTATAGTGCTTCCGGGATCATTGCCAGAGTTCGTTTTGGTACAGTATTCAGCTATTGTACCTACTTTCAATAGCTTAATTACTATCAACTTGGTTTTAGATGACGTTTGCCCAACTATTTTGCAAGTGAGAAAGAACTCAAAATATTTTTTTGTTTTTGCAACACTTGGGACTGAAAAGGTGTCTGGAAAATTCGATGTGGGGCTACAAGGGCATATGAGGTATCATATGAAAGAGCGCAGTTTGCACATTGTCAAACATTTTTTTCTTTTCTTTTAGGCCGCATAGTTTTCGACTTTTGATGAAAAATGTAATAAAAAATACCGTTTATAATCTCCGAAGTTAGAAAGGAACTGAAAATTACGTACATAGATGATGCCAGAGATTCTAACGCAGGTACCTGCGATAGGAGAGTAGACGAAAAGAGATGGAGACAACGTAAGTAAGAGTAGAAGCGAAGACAAAAAACATATTATTATAATCAAAAACGAATATCTAATTTACATATTTAGCCAGCATGTCCCACTGCTGGGCAAACCCTTCCCTTTTCCACACACGTCGTTCCACTGCCATTGCGGGCGAAAATACTATGAAATCAAAATACTAGAGTAAAATTAAGATTTTATACACTTACCGCTAAAATATGCAGACTCAACCAACAATCTCTTTGGTTCCGAAATTGTTCCCATATAGGAAGATTATTTTCGTAGTGCGAACCGATCGTCGTTTAAAAAGGCACTTAATGTTAACCACGATTAGGTCCAAATTCACTATAACTTGGTCAGATAATGAAGGTCACAGATTGTTCTAAGAAATTCGATTAAGAACAATAAAATTGTTGCTAAACCTCCATAAGGTCTAGATCATCATAATCATAATCAGCCTATAATGTTCCCACTGCTGGGACACAGGCCTCATCTCAGTGAGAGGGTCTAGAACAAAAGATTAATAATTAGCTACTTATTCTTATGGAAAACTTCAACGTATGGCAACTTTCCCAATTATTTATTTTTTCCGTTAAACTTCGGTTGAACCCGTGGTTGGCATAATTATTATAGGCATTGAAATAATAAGAGTGGTGATGAAATGCATATCTACGGCGAAGTCATAATAAATTCTAACTGCCGAAAGCAATCATTTACACAATGAGAATAAAAAAACGTTTATAGTCTTGACAAGTTAAACTGATTAACAATAACTACTAACTAACGAAGCCGGCAGTTCAATACGTGTTCCATCTATTCTAATAATTAATTTATGTAACTAGCACAGCACCAGAGCAGGCAGATTGGGCATCAGCCTTTGTTATTGCGTCCATTCACGAATGCAAACATGTTCTTACCTTCAAACTCGAGATACCAATATCGAGACGCTCGTCATAGATCGTAAGGCATTCGGGAATATTCGGGACAGACGTTACACGACGAGCTTTTCATAGCATGGAGGGGATTTCGAAGTGCAAACAGTGGTCAGCATACTAAGGTGAACTATGATAACAATGCTTACACCGTATAAATACTGTTATATTTAGGTCGATCGATCTGGTAGGAAACCCATGTTCTCTGCATATTGGCTATATAAATCTCTTTCCCTACTACTTAGAGCAGATTTCACCGACGTCAGATCATTATACTTAATTAGCTTATGTAATTCCCACTGCTGGGACATTAACCTCCTCTCTATGAGAGTGAGCGGGTTATAATCCACCACGCGGGCCCTGTGCGGGTTGGGGATGGCACATGTCTTCAAATTTTTAGTAGAACCAAAAATTGACACTGGACACTTGGACTTGCCGGAAAACAAGAAATTGCGAAAAAAAATCTGCTGTTTAGTCGTTTTTGTTCGCCTAACTGGTCAAAATGTACTGAACAGCAGATTTTTTTTTTTCGCGATTTCAGGTTTGGTCCCATAGTAAAAGTCGTTTGTTATCATAAGTATAATCACGTGTTAAGGTATCGGTCACTAATTACCAGTCACCCTATATAAATTTTAATCTAATTGGTGTTACACCGATTTATTTTACTATACATAAATAAATAAATGAAGTCTCTTATCCGCTTAGTAATCGTTTCGCAATATCCGAGAAATAAAATTGGCATTTAGTAGACGGTTTTTGTATTGAGAAATTGACAAGTTTCAAGGTAATTCCTGGAATAAAAGATATCCGGCGTTGGTGAAATCGTCCCTTAGTATTGCAAAGTAAGGGATTACTTTAGGGAATTGGTTGGAACATCTCCGAGGCTTAGGTATAGCAATTTCGATCACCAAACCATTATCACAACCTTTAAGGATTTTGGCTATTCGACAGACGACTGAGGTGGTAAATGCGAGGCCCATTTAAATGAAATGAAATTAACTGTTTATTTGTGTAACTAGATCTTTTAAGACACTTTTACATGTCAATATTTTGTTGATCAATATTTTTAAACTTGATAGCGTCGGCATTTTCTAGCTGACTGATCCCTGAGAAGAAATGCCGAAACAAACTCGGCGGTCATGGTTTCTTTTAAAGTCAAAACATTATAAAATCAGGACATTGCGGTCTAACATGTCTGGAAAGGCTTTGTGAGTCAGCCTTTGCAGTTTTGAGCTGACCTGTCGTAACAGACGGCATAGCTCAACCCTAATTTAGGGAGCTCAACAACCCTTCACATGACGCTGCCAACGCTAAAGCCGCCTTATCATCACGAGCTCCTCGACTATATTTTAATGATTAATCACTTATCGCTTTACGACGGTAATTCATAAATTGTGGAAATGTTAAGACGGAAAAATATAAACGTTTTGATGTAACATCAAAGGAAGGGTTATAGTTAGTCAATATTTTTGTAGATTTTATTCTACAAAAGAACTTAGAAATTCTACTTTTGTCTCTGTTTCTTTAGCGCTTATTTTGTTTTCCCTAATCTACTTGTCCAACTACGAAAGTTGCCAATTTATTTTGAAATCCACACTTCCGTACGAATTCTTTGAATGTTATATATTTGAAAATTTGTATGTTTGTTACTCAATAACGCAAAAACGGCTGAACGGATTTGAATGAAATGGCGCACGGATAGTTTATAACTAGTTTCTAAAAAACCTAGTAGGTAAATCAGGATAACTCCCCGATAAGAAAAAAATCAAAACAATCATGAATCAATTCAAAATCCTCAAGTTGTTGACAAAAGAGCATCTATTTATAACACGTTTAGATTGAATGCTGTCTTTCATATTATGTATCGTTCTATTTTCGCGTTCGCAATGATTTCTGGCATCAAACGGAATTGCATTCCATTCTCCGCTGGGATTGGTGTTGGTGAGATTCAGAAAGTGAGCCTTATTGAAAACTATTTTTGCATCTGGAATTTATTTTTGTAGACTATGTACCTACTCGACTATTTAAATTGTCGTGCATTTTACCTTTCCACTTTATGGACATAAGGAGGAGATTTGGTTGGTTCTCAGTGAATTGTCTCCCTCACACCGATAGGAAGCCAATGTCCCAGCAGTGGGAATATTAATATTATTATGATTATGCTTTGTCTAGAACTGTGTTATTGACATCTTGTATAAAATACTACATACCTCTAAAATAGACACAACTAAATCGCAGCACAACATACGTGTACCTACAACATCAAAGTAAACACTAGACTCAGAACAGATTGGCACAAATTGTCACAAAGCACAGAACTTTTGTGCACAAAGCATAAACTTACTAACTAGAAACACGTCACGAATGTCTCTGCTCTGACCTCAAATTGGCTCGACGCATCCAGTTACGAGAGACTTGAGACCACGCTACAGGCGGATAAGACCTTGCCTCACTGTAAATGCCTGACTACTAGCGTTTTGTAGTTTTTACTTGGAGTGGTATAGTCTGGAGCCTAAATACTCTGTCCCAGGAAACCTGTACCAGCGAAGGTCTGTGGTCAGCGGACACTAATACCTTTCGATTGGACCTCTATGTATGTTCCGCGATATTTTTTAGTTTTCGAGAAATTATTTTTTTTGTTTTATTTCTAGATTTTTTAAATTGTAGGAGTTTTTAGTCATAACTTTTTCTGAGAGGTGTTTCTTTGATATTTTTTGTGTATTGACACAAAAAATATCAAAGAAACACCTCTCAGTAAAAGTTATGACTAAAAACTCACATGTGAATACACATTCTAGTCAGAATATTGATTCTGACTAGAATGTGTATTCACATGTTTTAAAACACAAAACACCCAAATTCTAACTACTTAAATATCGGACATACTTTGAGTCATAAATATCTACCCAGTTCAGTTCAGAAAAATGTGATACTTGGTTGTGGTCAAAACTATCTGACATCACTTGGCAGCATAAAAATCTGACCGTATTTCGAGGTATTTTCTTCTATATCGCGATCAGTGTCGCTCATATTGTATAATAAACTATACATAGTATACATATTTATGCTCGTGACTATTTGCATACTTATCAATTAGCTTGATAAATAACTATATATTTGTAATACATATTAAAGATGAACAGAAATGCTGCTCTCAGAACGGTGACGGAAAACATCGTGAGCAAAACCGGCATGTCCTAGAACTAGTTAAGTAACTAATTTGAAGACATTTGACACTTAAACACAAGACACAAGTTAAAGCTTTAACCAAATCCCAATACTTTTACCGCAACCACTGATCTTAAGATTTCCCTTTAAATCTAACATCGTACCGCGATTCAGAGTTCGTCGGTAACAAATTACATAAAGAGTCGTTGGCTTTGAGCGGCTCTGAATAAAACCGCAATTTGGACATCTCCTATTACCATAAAGGTATACAAATAGCTGTTAAAAGAATACTTTGCTTTATTATCAACTAGCGACAGTGTATTTTAGGTTTTTTGGCAGTTTTATGTGATTTTGATGATACTTACTGATGTATGACTATAGAGATAGACTGAATATAATCTATCTCTGAGGATAAACGGCGTATATTGAGATCGGCCTCTTGGATTCTATGGATTTCTTGGGTCGCAGAGACGTCATCGATTGCTGCAGAAGTCCTACGAATACCTATGATAGTATTTCAAAGCAAGAGAATATTCATCAAAGCAAGAGTGAACTGGCATCTTTTGGGCATGCTCCTTATATCGAAGACCTCATCCATCGCTTGCCACCAGGGGAGAAAAAAGCAAGAGCGGGGCATTCACAAATAAAAATTTTTTTCAGAGTAGGGTATTTTATTATATTCGTGGAGACTGTTCAGCTGTTAAAAATATCCTAGACATCCAACCCGTGCATAATCAAAAAGACTAGACTACCAGATTCATACAACACCCATTTTCTTTAATTCGTGTCGTTTTTGTAACAAATAAAATGAACTTATTATATTTCAACTGCAAAATGAAAACGAAACATTTATACTTATCTACTTTTTTAAATTGCAAAGACTGTTATATAATCATCACTGCTTCCCAAGCTGTAAAAGTGAACCAAAGGAAATGTAAATTGTGGACGACGCTCACCGAAATGGATGCAAGCAGTAAGACATGACAAGAAATTAACAAAAAACACAAAAATTTCAAATTCTGCCGTAAAAATATAAATATCTTGGTCCTCACCTAGAAAATTTACCGCAGAAAATTGCATGCGATAAAATATTGAAGGATGTATCGCGAAATGGATGAGAGCAGAAGGCACACTTCCATATAATTGATGGTCATATTGAAAGTGCTGCCACAGTCAAAAAACTGCTTTGATTTGAAATAACAAACAAGCACTCATATTAAAAGCAGACAGAACCACGAAAATATCACTTCATTGACTAGCATACAGTTTCCTAATAAAGCTAGTAGCTACAAGTTTTCAATTACCCCGGAATTAGGCCCAGGGAACCCACGAAATTTTTCGGGGAACCTTCAAAAGCCACCCGACCTCCGGGGAGGGAGGTCGGGGAGTGTTGGATTTTAACCTCGCTAAAACCACCCCGGTGATCACCATCAGCACATAGGGTAGTCCCGGTTCTTCTTAAAATACCAATTCCGGAACCCCCCCCGTGCAGCGGCTGTAAGGCACATCCCTGGGGACACTGTAAAGGGGCGTCCCCTAAGCCTCGCTAAGCACGGCAGCACGTGACCACTGTGCCACCGTCTTCCTTGGGGTCACTTAGGAACCCACGACCTACAAACTCGGGGCCGTTACCACTAGGCCTTCACTGTTCGATTTCGGTATGACAGATCACAACTAAACATGAGAGAAATGTTGTCAGAAATATACCTTCTTTCCTACCTCATTTTGTGGTTATTTACGACTTCCTAAACACGTCACGTCTTGTATGTTTCGTGACTTATTCCAGCTCGCGGTCTGTGTTTGTCAAACATGTTTGCATATCTTTAATTGGCGACAAGGAGTCTGTTTGACGCCGGTTTCACGCGAAACTCGTGTCACTTTGTTAAATTGATACATGCGTCACCTTTACACTGTCGTTGTTTTCGTAATTTTCAGGAATAAAATGTAATTTTTGGATCAAACTAAATGGTGTTTGTGCTGCGTGGGTGCGTTTAATATGATAATAATGTCGATGGGGCGGAACGCTTCTGGAGTGGCGACCGCGTACCGGAAGACGTAGCGTTCGAAGACCTCCCACAAGGTGGACCGATGACCTTGTGAAGACCAAGAAATCCGCTGGTGCTTTTGGTTTTGGGAGGTATATGCTCAGCAGTGGACGTCTTTTGGCTGAAATGACGATGAGTGCGCTTAATGAAATTCTAACTCGCGTAGACACCCATAAAATATCTGTAGACGGCTACACATTTATTTTGTTCCAGAATCGGAGATTTGTGTATTATAATATGTAGTATAACGTTTCAAGTTTTCAACATTGTTCGGCTAAACTAAAATAACAAACATTTTCTGAAGTATCCAGTCAACCGATTGCCACAGAGCTGTCAATCAGAAGTTGTATCAGAAAATCTCGACAACACCATCCATCTTAGAATTGAACTTACACAATGACTTCTCGATACTTGCGCTTGTGAAAACATCTTTTCTTCTCTTCCTTTCCCTTCTGTCAATCTTTACAAGAATAGCCCATACTATAGTGACAATATGTAAGTACATAGGTCTTTCAGTGCGGTTACTAGCGTAGCTGACAGGCCATGTACTTAATTATCGCTATTACATGCTACCCATGTCCATGGACGCCTTGGCCCGTGGCGCGTGGGCTGCATGCCCTTACACACGTGCGACACGTGTTAACTGCAGCCGTCGACAACATGCCGCTCGTGAGTACCGTACTTAAATACAAGAACGGCACGTTCTCGACGACAGCCACCGACGCTTCGTCGGCGGGCGTCGACGGGTGTCGACGGCTGCAGCCATTGCCGCGTGTCGCTCGTGTTTATGCACACTAACACAGCCTAACAAAATAGCAACATCACCAAAAATCTGTTTCAATTAATTACCAAAATTACACCTTTTGGTAAAAGTATCCCGTTGTGTTTTTAAAACCGTATCACTTCGTTTATTTATTCAGTTTGAGTACACACTATTATTTAGCGGTTCCAGTAATTACACAGTGCTTAATGTATTAATTAGTTTGCATTGTTTTCATACCCGACAATACATTATTGAAAAGCTGTTGCGTAAATAATTAATTGGAAAATAAATGGAAATGAATAAAGGAGTAAAGATTTGTTTGTTGTTTATTTAAGGGGACTACATGACCTAAAGCGCGGTCCCTGTCGGACTGCATAGAAAAGAGAGAGAAGCGCGATGACACAACGCTGATAATTTTGATTTATTCCGGTCTGATCCCCTGATCCCCCCTCCACCCCTCCACGATCCCCTGCTAGTTCGTCTTCCGTTTTAAACTTTGTCTTATCCACATTGCAAAATATGAAGCAATTATCTATTTACAAAAAATCCCTTGTTTGGACTAAAAAATTAAAACACTAGTGCTTTAGTATGTTGCTTGTAGAATAATCTAAAAAAAATAAAAGAATGATTGTATGGTTATTAGTATGGTTTTTATTGTAAAAAGACAGTTTTGGAGGTAACTTCATGATTTTTTTCTATCGTATCGAATATGTTGTATTATGTTTTCAATACACTATCTACCTAGCATATATCCTGAAGAATATCATATATTTTTCTGATTTTGTTTACCTTTGTCGATCATATACTTTTATTGCTTCTAAAACTTGCGTTTAGTTCCTGCCTGTAATTGGTTTATCGCACTAATATTACGTATAAAAGCAAAAGTTTGTGTGTGGATGTGTGTGTGTCTATATGTTTGTTACTTCTTCACGCTCAAACGGCTGGACCAATTTTGATAAAATTTTGTATGGAGATAGCTGACAGTCTGGATTAACATGTAAGCTACTTTTTATCCCGATATTCCCACGGGATAGATATTTACGCGGGTGAAACCGCGGGGCGCAGGTAGTAGGTAATATACAGGATGGCCGGGGAGTTGACGTTCAAACGTAAAATTTAGATACTTTATGATGAGGAGTATCCGAATCACCCCCATGTATGTTCTACGATTTTTCGTAGTTTTCGAGATAGAATTTTTTAAATGATTTTTTTCGTAATTTTCACCTAACATTAGTTTTCGATTTTTTTCTCGTTCCGTTGAACATTTCTGGTTCAGTTTTTTTGTGATAACTAATTAGCATAGTCTAACCTAACACCCTAAAAATTATGGTTTATCTAGGAATTGCAGAACTTACTTAGAATTTATTCGAAAGTTCAAAATTAAGATTTGAGCTCAGTACTCACAAATTTTCAAAGTATCAAAAAAAAAATTAAATGGGGAGATTTTGGGTTCAAAGTAATTTTAAAAACTTCCTAAGACATTAAACTTTAAACCTAGGACAAATAAAGTTAGGGTTAACAGGAGTTTATTTTCTGTAACTGACCTTCAAAGTAAATTAAGACATTTTTTAAGAAAAAAAAAAAAATTATTTTATTTAAATCTTTGACTTTTTTGCGTTATGATGGGTTTGAGTAAAACACAGTTAATTGTTAATAAGATACATTTATTAAAAGTAAATTTTCAAAATTTCGTCCTCCCACAGAAATGCACAATCTGCACCTGCGCAAAAAATTATGTCTTAACTCCCTAAAAGCTTCGCAGTTATTTCTCACAGCGGTTTCGGCTTCGCGAATTTTTCTTCTAAGCTCTTCTTCACTTGAACTGCCGTCCTTTAACTAAAAGGCCGTTAAGCCCAAAAAGTTGTTTCGGAGTAAATGCGAAAAAACGTGGGAATCGTTGTTTCTTAAAAACTATGATACTTAGGATAATGATTGTTGGACACATCAATTGATATTTCTTTCTGTTTATCGTAGATAACCCTTTTTGTCCAATAACTATAATTAATTAATTTTAAAATTCATTTTTCTCATTTTGTTAAGCATGTAACCTAGTTATTGCATCTTATTACTGTACTAAAAGGCCGTTATCCATACCTTAGCGGCTTTTTAGTCAAGTAATTTATTTAAAATGTTAAGCTTCATAATGTTTGTTATATTTTGTTTAGAAATACTTAACTAAAAAGTTGTTAAGTGACATAACTGCTTTATAGTCATGACATTCGCTTTAATTTCAATTTCAATAACTTTCCTAATGAGCAGTTACGGGGCTTTAGATGCTTTTTAGCTAATTGTTGGCAATGTTATATGGAATTTTTGTAAACTCTTAACTACTTTACTTAACTAAAAGGTGGCTAAAAATATTTCGCTTGTGGTTAACTTCTGTATAGTGTAGCATTCATATGGAAATATGTGAGTAATTAATTAAATACTAACATCATGTTCTTTTAAAAATCAAAAATATAATTCAACATTTAAAAGATAAAAGAATTACTTATAATTTTAATACGCAATAATAATCAACTTATAACTAATTATGATCTAACAGGTCATGAGCTCATTATTTGGCATGGACAATATTCTTAATCCATGTTCTTTATTCCATTGATTCAACCATTGATTTAATAGAAAACTTCTAACCCAGTTATTGTAATAAACTAAAGGCTACATTATATCAGACATGAGGCAACTTCAGTCCTAAATTATTTAAATATTATAACAAATAAAAGTACCTAATAAAATATGTAGTAAAATTGCACACTAAATAAATAATAAAACATAAGCAGCACTTTCAAGTGTAGATAGATACATTTGGCACACTGGTAGACCATAACCTGGAATAAAACATTGAATACTTTTTATACCAGTAGTTCATTCCCGTGGGTTAATTATTCGAAATGATATCGTTTACCAACCTCTACGCGGACGGATCCATAAGTAAAAGGTTGTAGTTTTAAGTATTTAGGAACATAACAATATCTAAATTAAACACAGTCATCAATATACTCAGCCTATCGCAGTCCACTGCTAGACAAAGGTCTCTCCCAAGCTGCGCCATAACACCCTGTCCTCTACCTTCCGCATCCTGTTTGTCCTAGCCACCTTATGTAGGCCGTCGATCCATCTAGTTGGTGGGAGGCTCACTCGACACTTGCCGATACGCGGTCTCCACTCCAGGACTCGTCTGCTCCACCGGCCATCGGTCCTTCGACAAACATGGCCAGCCCACTGCCACTTCAGTTTGCTTACTCTGCAAGCTATGTCGGTAACTGCGGTTCTTTTCCTGATATTTTCATTCCTGATTTTATACTTCAAAGAGACTGAGCATAGCTCGCTCTATAGCGCGCTAAGCGGCCTTGAATTGTGGACCAGCCCGACCGTCAATGTCTTCGTTTCGGCAACGTATATCATGACAGACAGGACGCACTGGTTAAGACCTTAGTCTTCAAACACTGCGGGATAGGCGACAAGACGAAGTTTTCCAAATACTGCCCAGCCCAACTGGATCCTTCAGTCGGCTTCTTTCTCAAAGTTGTGTCTACTGAGCTGGTTGACTTGCCCTAGGTAGACATAATCCTTCAAAACTTTGGTTGGACTCGTTAAGATGTGCGAATTGTACATGAATTTTGTCTTGTCCAAATTTAAGCTGAAGCCAACCCACCGAGAGGCTCCATTTCGGCTGGAGAGACTTAGTCAATATGGCGATGTTATCACCAAATCGAACAAGATGAACAGACGCTGAAACAGTTAGACCAGATGTTGCACAACCTAAATGGAGCCTCCATTTTTTGGATGAGGTTGTTTTCTGATCCTGGATCTGAAAAGTCATTGTGGCAGCGTCGTACAAACATCTCACCGCACGCGCGCGCGCGCGCTCTCTCTATCTTTCTCTCTCTCTCGTCTCTTCGATGTAGCGTCAGTCAATTCGACATCGTTGCAGAAAGGCCAGAACTGCCCATATTTTGACGGAGTCGCATCGTTTCTCGTAGTCCACAAATGCTATACACAAGGACTGGTTATACTCCGCGGTATTCTGTATAATTTGCCGAACATAGATGTGGTCTATGGTACTGAAGCCTTTTCGAAAACCGGCTTGATTTGGCGGCTGGAACTCGACATGTCTCTTCGCGAGATTGTCCGTGACGATCCTCGAGAGCAGCTTGTATAAGTGTTTCAGCAGTGAGATGGGTCTATAGTTCTTCAGCGAGGATTTGTCACCTTTTTTGAAGAACAGAACCACCGCATCTCTGCTCCACGCCTCGGGCGTTGTACCCTCTTAGATGACGGAATTAAAGAGACTCGCTAGCTCTTTGATTTTATTGTATTTATTTTTTTGGATCGTAAGTAAGCACTAGGAAGTGGTGAAGGGCGGGCGTTTTGGGGACTGTCTTTTGTAATTTTGACGTTCGAAAAGTGCTGATTCTCAGCCTAGTCTGAATAAATTGACTTTTGATTTTGTTTTCTTGTCGTTTTGGTGTTTTCTGTTTCAATATCTTCATCTGTATCGTCACTTCTTCGATCTTAGTTAGATCTCGTAGTTCATATCTTTGACAGAGTCAGTGTCAGTGCCCTCCGGGTGGAAAGATTTAGTCCGACGGGACGGCGGATGGCTTGAGCAGGGCACCCGCACCCCACTCAACCCCGGAGTGAAAGCGGCGCGAGAGTCGGCTAACTGCCTTTTAGCTAAGTAATGAGGCTTAGCTGCTTTTTAGCTAAGTATTCTGGGAAATGTGCAGAATTACATGCTTAACTATAATAGCGTTAAGGGCTGGTAACTGCAAATAAGTAAATTTTTTCACATAAACTGTTCTTTAAATGCTAACTATAAAGAAGTTATAGTCCGTTAGCGACTTTATAGTCAAGAAAAATCAGATATCGTGCTTGTAGTTAAGTAGAAGGCTAGAAAATAATCATCACATCGGGCAGTTAAGGTATTTTAAAGTACATTAAGCTAAGAAGTGTGGGTTAGACGCTTTCAAGTGATGGAATCATCAAAAATTATGTTACTTAACGGCTTAAAAGATGTCCATATCTTTGGAACTATTTATGTTATAAAAATGTTTCTTAGACAGAAAGATAGAGAATTTAAAACTCTATCACTTTCTATTAAAAAGTAAAAATTGACCATTTGAGGGTTAACGGCTTTTTAGTTAAAGGACGGCAGTGAAGCTTCCCTGGCGTACGTTATTTCTTTAAAGTAGCCCCAGATAAAAAAATCTATGGGGTTGAGGTCAGGCAATTGGCCCTCGTCGTCCAATTCCGATCCACCTGCTGGGGTACGTCTGGTTCAAATGACGACGCACTTGCGCAGCGTAATGACATGGTGCGCCGTCGTTCTGGAACACCATTGTCCTTCTCAATTCAAGATTTACATCTTCCAGTAATATTGGTAAATCGTCTTCTAAAAAACTTTTGTACGTGTCGCCGTCTAATCTGGATGGCAGTTCAAATGGGCCTAATAATTCGCCATTCAAGACGCCAGATCACATGTTCACGCTGAAACGATGTTGAAATGATGAAGGTCTGGCGGCATGTGGATTTTCAACGGCCCAAATGTGATAATTGTGGATATTGAAAACCCCCGTTCGCTCAAATCTTGACTCATCTCTCTCATAGAATTTCAGTTTAACTGTGTTTTACTCAAATCCAGCATAACGCAAAGAAAGTCAAAGATTTAAATAAAATAAAATAATATTTTTTTTTCCAAAAAAAATGCCTTAATTTACTTTGAAGGTCAGTTACAGAAAATAAACTCCCATTAACCCTAACTTTATTTGGCCTTGTTTTAAACTTTAATGTCTTAGGAAGTTTTTAAAATTACTTTGAACCCAAAATCTCCCCATTTAATTTTTTTTTGATACTTTGAAAATTTGTGAGTATAGAGCTCAAATCTTAATTTTGAACTATCGAATAAATTCTAAGTAAGTTCTGCAATTCCTAGATAAACCATAATTTTTAGGGTGTTAGGTTAGACTATGCTAATTAGTTACCACAAAAAAACTGAACCAGAAATGTTCAACGGAACGAGAAAAAAATCGAAAACTAATGTTAGGTGAAAATTACGAAAAAAATCATTTAAAAAATTCTATCTCGAAAACTACGAAAAATCGTAGAACATACATGGGGGTGATTCGGATACTCCTCATCATAAAGTATCTAAATTTTACGTTTGAACGTCAACTCCCCGGCCATCCTGTATAAAGGGTACACATTCCATGGTTCATTTTACTCAGTGGGAAAACCAAATCTGTGAATTAAGGAACACTCAGTTCAGTTTGTGAATCAGATGTGTATATTCCCTCGAATATAAGGTGTCGTGAAAAAGCTCATTATGCTGTTCGCACAGAGCGAAGATTTTTTTGTAGATATGTGTTTGTTTTGACTTCATTTCAAATGGAAACAAATAGAGATTCTCCTTTTTATATAATGCTTGAATGTGTCAGATTAGACCTCAGTATAACGTCTCGTCTCGTCTCGTCGTCGGAATCTTTTTGTCACATTTCACATATAAGAAAAACTCTTTGGGACGTAGGTGTGTGAGTTAAAAGTATGTCGTATCAAACAATTAAATATTATTATAGCGTGTATTTAGTTTACAATTTATTGTTGAAAACAGAAAGTTTAATAGATAAATAACTGACTATTTTCACTCGGTAGGTACTAAATTAAATAACTAACTAACTATACAAAAAAATACAACAACGAAAGGACAAAAAACGTATAAATATTAAAATTAACAAAATATTAGTTTTAATTATGCTTTGTTATCAAAGGCTCAATTATTTGTGCAGTAGGTAGTGTCCTCATCCCATGAAAAATATTTGACCTCTGATTAACACATATTTTTTTTAATTGTTGAATGGGCCCGCTCTTGACCTCGATCACGCCTGATGGAAAGCGATCCATGAGGTCTATGATGGAACGA
The DNA here is from genome assembly GCA_914767645.1 of Hydraecia micacea. NCBI lineage: Eukaryota > Metazoa > Arthropoda > Insecta > Lepidoptera > Noctuidae > Hydraecia > Hydraecia micacea. The sequence goes on from OU611798.1 coordinate 9,429,560, forward strand.
GTGTGCCCAGAAGATGCCTAAGGCACTGGAACTGCCACGTATAGACGAAACACAGCAGGCTGCTTGACGCCGGACTCCGGTGGGAGGGTGGTCGCAAACCAGGCGGGCGTTAGCCCTACCACCGCAAGGGAAGAATTGACGAGTCAAATGAGGTGTTGGGTGTGACTGTCCGGGATGCGCCAAGCGCTCGGTTCAGTTGAGTAACTGGCGGAACAAACTGCTCTACATGAAGAGGCTTCTTCATATACCAAAATTAATTTATTAATTATATTATGTTCCGCAGACAACACACACACTAGCAGTGGTGCCCCAGTGGTACTGGCCGCTACTTACAAGCTATAAGTCGCGGGTTCGAACCCAAGCATGCGGATTTACTGTGTAAATAATTTCAATACCACTGCTCTCAAAACGGTAAAGGAAAACATCCTAAGGAAAGCGGCATTTCATCTTGCCATTTTAGGATTATTCAACTTAACAAGTTGTTATACTGATTCTAATGATTATAATTCTGTAAAGACATCGGTCGCGAATCATATTTTGATCAACGTACAACTGACCAGCAAATTGCAAGAAACGTAAGAAATTTTGAATTTTACGGGCTACCTTAGCGCTTCCCCCTTAAAGAGAGGAGAACTGTGTCCCAGCAGTGGGGACATTATAGCGAGATTATGCTGATATTATATTTCCTAGACTTTCCAGCCCTTTTTAAATCAGTGAATTATTATTTATGATATCGTTCATTAAAAAAAATATGGTTATTAATTTAACTATTATTGTGTGATTCAGGAGCAGTGGTGGCCCAGTGGTATCGGCCGCGACTTACAAGTTGTAAGTCGTAGGTTCGAACCCAGACAGGCGCTTTACCTTGTGTAAAATTATTTCATCACCACTGGTCTCAAAACGGTGAAGGAAAACATCGTGAGGAAACCGGCATGTCTTAGAACCAAAAATTCGAAGACATGTGACATCTACCAACCCGCACTGGGCCCGCGTGGTAGATTATGGCCCACTCCCTCTCACAGAGAGGAGGCCTGTGTCCCAGCAGTGGGAACATTATAGGCTGATTATGCTATGTTATGTTTATGTGTGATTCATTATCAGAAACGATCGCATGGACAAAAAGATAAGCGACATGCACCATCACGCGATCTAGGCTATTATATCAACGGATAATGACTAACTAGGCGCACATCGTTATTGTACCTGCAAAAGTAATAAACTAAAGTAATGATAGGTTTGTGACACGTTTCTCTGGTAGTTATACTGCAGGTTATTGATTTTGTTAACTGTCGCATAGTAATTATGTTAATACTGTGTGGTTTGCGGCCATTTTAGGGATTTGTCAATTCGGTCCGCGATGACCGTTATAAAACGGTTGCCTTTTATTGCACGTTGGTACTGTAAGTGCAAAGGATTCTTGAACCAAAAAAATATTGGCACTTCTCAAAACATAAAAAATACGAATTAGGCTAAAATAAAATGAGCATAACTTCGATTGCGAAAAATGAGTCGCGTTCTTACAGCATTTACGTTCAAATGACATTTGACAGACAGGCAACTCGGTTTGCGTTGTCATGTGACACGAACCCGACCAGAGTACGAGTTGCATAATATACTTTCAAATGAAATTTAACAGACAGGCAACTCATTTTGCGTTGTTGTGCGGCACAAGCCAGAGCTTTTTTTTTATACCAAAAGCCGGCTCAAAAAATACAACTAACAAAATTAGACTCGTTTGTCCTCACCCTTACGTGTTTGGTACTGTACGGTCTAAGCAATGAATTCGCACTACATTTGACAGTGAAAACTAATTACGAGATTCTCATAAGATATTCGTTAGTGGGTACAGTCAACAAAAGAGATAAGTATGCAGGATCGTCGGATATACACACATCAAAAGTGTCTAGGGATCAACATATATTTTTGCAATAACTTTTCTCCTGATTGATATTAATTAAAATTTTCTTTAAGGATTCATCAAATAAAGTGTTTTCGTTTGTCACAGTAACGATAAACCAAGTCACCTTTGCATTAATAAAGAAATTTGCCATTTTCCTAATAAAGGGATTTTTGACATTTGAACCACTAACACAAAAGTTCGAAAAAAAGACTGAAATAACAGTTTTCTTTAAAATTTTATTGGGTAACTTAAACAATTAATAATCCGTGTTTCTACCGCGAACACTAACAACACAAGAACATCGGTTTGGCATACTCAAAATGAGTTCATCCAAATCACGCTGTGGAATGGCTGCCCATGTTCGTTGCAACAACAAAAAAAGGTCTTCTTGCGACTGGATACCCTCCATATTCGGCAGAGCTCTTCTCTGTAGCATATCCCATGCATGCTCAATCGGGTTCAAGTCTGGCGACTGAGCAGGCCAGGGCAGGACATTGATGTTAGCTGCGGCGAGAGTCTGTCTTACAACTCTTGCGGTGTGCGGTCGTGCATTATCATGCATTAACTGAAATAAGGGACCGATTTGCACTTGTAGAGGAACGATGACGTCTGATACAATCGTCTCAGCATAAATTTGAGCGTTGAGGTTGCCTCTGATCCAAATCAACTCAGTTCTTCCGCCGATCCAAATACCCGCCCATACCATGATGGTTCCACCACTATAAGGATGGACTTCCTGGCAGGATTTTAATCGCTGTTGGCGTCCAGGGGTTCTCCAGTGTCGTATACGTCTTGTATCCGATCTCATACCAAAACGAGACTCATCAGAAAAGCACACGAAACGCCATTGTTCTTCTGCCCAATTTCTGTGTCCAAGAGCCCATTGATATCGAATCCTACGATTGTGCATTGCTATAGGTGGTACCCGTAGCGGTCTTCGGGAATGAAGGTTCACTTCATGCAAGCGGTTTCTGACTGTTTGGTCGCTAATTAAGTTCCCTGAAGAGTGATGAAGCCTCACGGCTAACATCATGGCGGTTATTGTTGGAGCTCTTCGAGTTAAGATTTGAATGTATCGGTCTTGTCTCCGTGTGGTGCAGCGATACCGTCCTCCATGGCGCTCAGCCACGGTACCAGTGCTTCGGTAACGTGTCCAAAGTCGACTGATAACACTCTGACTTGTATTCAGAGCTAAAGCCACAGTACGTTGCCGGGAACCAGCTTCTATCATTCCCACGGCTCTGAGCATTTCTTCCCTGCTTAAATGACGTCGCCGCTCCATAATAACGTTGGTTTTAATCAGTAGTAGGGAAACAGTAGCACTAATAATGTCTTCAATGCGTTGTATGTTTTTATAGGGAAAATATTGACAGCTGATTTTCATCTTTTACTCGAATTTGATTCACAGTTCCTGATTCAAATTATGAAATGCACCAAAAAGGATCCATATAAATTTATAAAATCATAAATTTATTACAAAGCCACATCTCAATCTCAAGAAATCCGCATAAAAATGCTTGATCCCTAGACACTTTTGATGTGTGTAGTTGAAGTTTAGTAAGAAACCGATGGATGTTGTCGACTGAAATTCAATTTGACTTCAATTTTCATATTCAATTTTCAAGACTAATTTTTAATAAGACTTGTAAAAGTGATTCCGCTATACTATTTACAGAATAGACAATTATATTTCCTTTCTTCTGCCCAATTTTTTAAATAGGTATTTCTTTGAAACGTGTTTGTTAATAAGTGCCAATGCCGTCAGTGTTTTGATTGTAAGGCAATCAACCACCTACCAATTATGCTATTATACCAAAAGTAATTAATTCTGATTTTGACAGCCCAACCGCCGATCAGCTATTATGAATGTTTACTTCATTAAAATCACATCAATCATTGATTGAGTTATTTATAAATCGTACGCCAATCACATTGCTTACAAAAGGGAACTATAGAAATAAGACCAACCTGAATTAATCAATTAATCATTGTTTTGTGAATCAATCATTTGGTCTGGGCGACTTAAACTGTTCATAAATAATCCGCATCGGTCTGATTGCAATAGGATCGTACCTAAGGGTTTTACTTTAGTCGTGGTTCGATTGTTGTTAGGATTATGGGTAGCATTCTATTGTTTGCCAATAGGTTTCCATACAGTTCACCGATCGGTTTTCCAAGGCAATTGAGGCAAACATACTTCATTATGTGGGTCATATTGTGGCTTTGCTATACTAACAATCCTTTTCTCTTCCAGAATGGTGGGGTGCAAGGACCTTCTGCTGTGATTCAGACGAATGCAACAGCGCGTACGCAACGCAGCCCCTCACAATACTATCGGTTATAGCAGTGCTGGTCACCGCGGCAGTTGCGCGCTGACCGCTCTGACACCTGTAAGACCAACATTACGACCGATTGATTGATTCATATTCAGTTTCTGATTGATTAAAAAATATAAAATCGATTCAAAAGTTTTAGATTGATTAATTTTCTAGTGAAAATTGATTGGTAATGTTTTACTTTAGATTGATCACAAAAAAAAATCTGATAAGATGTTGAATGTATAAATCAAATAACATTATGTTCTTTGTAAATAGGTTAGATATTGGTTATTTATCTTTAGATAATTTGGTAATGATAGAATTGGAATGAGAGTCATTTATTTTGGAGTAACTATATCAATGGTAATAATGAAACATTTATTACAGATACTTTTGTGATCAATCGCCTTTACTAATCGAATATTAAATTGTTTTATTGTATAAAAAGTAAACGTACCTACTCTTGGATTATTGAAAGAATATATGAATTGTTTCGATAGGATACCTATCCTGTAACCTTTATATTTGAATTATTCTGCAAAGGTAACAATTTAAAATTAAATAAAAGATTTATCAGTTTTTATAATCCCAGACTTACCTTAAGTTATTTTGTCATATATAAAACAATGTATAGGTTTTTTTTAATACCTACATAATATTATTTAAACAAAACAATCTATACTTCCATGTGTCCTTAACAACAATAAATTATTATAAATACAAACGTATAGAGATAGATCATCAACAACTGTGACCCTAATCACTATTTATAAAAGTCCCGATTAAAATGCAGTGACGGATTTCTTTGAAACAAAATCAGATAATTTTGTTTAATTAAATTAAATTACAAAATTATCGGATTTTATTTCAAAGATGAATTTTAATTAAAAAAAATAATAATAATAATTCATACAAAATTACGTTATGTGAATTTGCGAAGATTTATAAAAATGAAAGCGATTCTTTAAAGTCAATCAAAAAATAGAAAGAAATATTAGTTGGCCACGCAAACATTATTCCACAGATAGACCCTAAATTCCATATAGTCATAAAAAGCATATGTTCCACCACAGTGCTGTAAAGGAAATCAGTGTAGGTATGGATATAGCCTTTTATGCTATAAACATGCAAAATAGTCCCCACATCGCAGTGAATTTGGACGGCAACTATAATGAAGAACTACTTTGTATTAGGAATAAACAAAAAACAGTTTCACGTAATGGAGTTTATGAATAATGGAATCAAGTTTAAAACAAACTATAATATGGGCTTTATGAAAAATGAAATGAACTTTCAAACACTATAAAAGTAATTTTCCAAAATAGCATACATTTCATTGTATTTATTCGAAATGGAAGCGGTTGACAGTGTTGTCCTACTTATGTATTTTGAATTAGCTTAACTGGCGAATTTAGGAAAAGATAAATTGATAGCTATTACAATATTTTATATTATTCGCAAAACATAAGAACAAAAATAATATGACAAGTCTAATAAAAATACAGCAAAACTATTGTTAGCTTTCATAAAAAACTGAAATAAAATTACAGCTCCAAAAATAAAGTATCATTGGAAAACAAAGAAACCATATAAAATATCGAGGCAATTGATTGAGGATTGAAGATTTCGAAGGTATTGTCCCCAAAGGAGCCATCTGTCCCAAATGTAGTGGACTACAAAACAATAAAAAGCGAAGGTCCTCTTGCTTATAATGTATTTATAGAAGATTCGAAAATAAAGTAGAACGGGTTCGTCATAAAAAAGAAACATGGTCTATCTTGGCATTCTTTAAAAGTCCAAGATATTTTGTGAAAGTGGTTATTCCTTTTTTAATTTTTGTTTTAAGTCAATATGATCTAAACTTTTCGTGTTCACAATTTTTTTAACAATAACCAAACACGAATCAAAGAAGAATTTTTGTCTGTAACAGTACATCATTATTTGCCTATATTTATTACCATCATTAAAATATTGTCATCCACTGTGCGTTAACAGTTCCTCTAAATAAACACCAATGAGCATTATACTGTTACATGACTGACACCGACGCTAAGGCCCCTCGCCCACGGCACCTTTTTGTAGCGATGCTGTCGCGCGTTCGCATCGATCACTAGCTGTTTGCCCTCGCCCACACCACGATTCTCAGTCGCGATGCAAACGCGATTGTGTTGCACTGATGCTCGGTTCTCCACTCACGCGCCACCCTCCCTCCATTCTCTCCCTGATGTCGTCCGACACGGTCGCGCGTTTCCATCGATACAGTCGCTGCTGTAGCGCGTTGGCATCGCTTCTGTAGCGCGTTGCAAATGCGACTAACGCGCGTTAGTAGCGATGCTGTCGCACGTTTACGAAACGCGCGACAGCATCGCTACAAAAAGTCGCCGTGGGCGAGGCGCCTAATGGCTATCATTCAAATTATTTACATTGCAATTTACTTAATGTACCAAATCCATCACTGCGTTTTAATACTAAACCCAATCTTAATAGTCTATTCGGGTGGAAATTTTATTTATTTTGTTTATAGGTTTTTTTAATGCGTATTTTATTATGATTAGGGTGCGTTGGCAGATTATTGTGTTATGGGTCTCTAGAGAGTTGAGTGGTGCCTTGGTAAATTCGAGAGAATGAATAAGCAAGTTTATCTGCTCACTCATGGGACCGCCGTTTTCAATTAAGTAAAAGGGCTGTTTCGAAAAATCAATTTTAATCTCGAGATTTTTTTTACCATCATTGTTTTGAAGGCAATCTTTAACATGACATTTTTGTTTATGTTTGTCATTTCAAAGTTTATTATTATTTGTGTGGTTAATATTAATTATTTTTTTGTTTTAATTAGAATTAGTTTAGAATTCAGATCTTCCACACATTTCTAAAATTCAATTGTTTGTAACTGAAGGATATTTAATTAGAAATTGGATTATCAGAAATAGATAAAACGAAATTAAAATATTTTTAAATTCTACATAAAATTTGACAGCTACGGTCAAACATTTTATTTTTAATTTCTGGAGTTTTATTTCCTATAGTGTAGGTATCTAAAATCAAAGCCTCTAGATGTGTATGTTTTTTTTTATGTATATACATTGTTGTTGTTTTCATAATAATATAATTATTGTTTTAGAGATTCTGTTCCATCTTATTTATAAGATCCTCACAGTTGCAAAATTGTAGAGCAGAATATAAAATATGGTTTCAATAGATAGTTGTAAATGTAAATAGAATAATAATTATCACTCACGATTGACGCTTTATTATGTAAATCACAATCAAATTTTTTTCTATATCTAGCTGTAACTAATAGACGTACAAAATAATAATATTCACTGTATTATCTTTAGGTGAATAGGAGATATTTTGATGTTCTGTTTTATTTTACGAAAATTCCTTTAGTTCACGAAATTAGTTCGATTCTATGATATAATTACATCAAGTTTAAATGAGCAAGAATAGGTTTTATATAGTTACATCCTTTTTTGATAAGTTTGGGGCATGCCGGACTCTTACCGGCAAAAACCACCACGGTGTTCCACCTCTACCTATGGCCGGGGGTGCGGGATTCGCATAAGCATTCACCGCTCCCCCGACAGGCCTCGACCCGCTGTTCCTCAGTGGGTCCCACCTCCCCGTGCGCCCATTCCTATAATGGCCGCACCCACTGTCGAGGGGCGCGCGTGGAACACTGCAACGCCAACTCGGGCCTGTCTGGTCGGACGACGGACGCCCCTAGTCCGCCGCCCGCAGGCCACCTCTATTTTTTTTAAATATTTCTTGATAGTTTTTTGTTGGAGATTTGAAGCGTCGATAAGAAAAAGTATTTGACTCAAAAGTTCAAATGCTCAAAAGTGAGACATACTTCTCAAGCAAACTACTCCAATAAAGGAATATTTAAAAATAAACTGAGTCCTATAAAAATATAAGACATAAATAATACGAAAGTTAATAGCATGCCAAGCACGGTAACCTTACTCACGAAAATATACTTTTAATTCCGATTTCGATTACTTCGATAGTAATTAAAACTATCACAAACCAGCATAGAAAAAATAAAATCAACTTTAACCAAATACATGAAATTAAACAGCTTTAAATAATTCAGCAGTGTTATTTGTCATTAAAACAATGGTTGTAATGATGCAAAGAAGCTAAGACTTACAAACTTTCAGTAACTTTGTTGGACAATCAAGAATAAGTTCATAAATTAACACAAGAGGACAATATTGAATACGAATTTGGCGGTAACTTTTCAAGTAAATTCAGAATATGACACCAATTAATTCATAATTCAGTAGGTATCTTCTGAAATATTTTGATTCATGACACGACGTGTCTCGATTGAAGAAGTATTAAAAAAAATACAACACACAGCAAGACAACGTTTTTTTTACAATGAATTTAAGAATTAATTTGCTTGTAGATATAAATCAGTCCGTCAAAATAACATACGAATATTAAAAGATGAACGATAAATTTTATATGGTATCCTTTTTATAAAGAAATCTAAAGACTAAAGCAGACTTATTCTATCGTACCTAAATAGATAAACCTAAGCGTCCGTATAGTAGCACTGAAACCACATTGGGATGCTTAAAATGTACCTGAGACTACGTGATCACACTCAGAGAACAAGCTCATTTAATATTCAGTACAGTTTATCTTGTGAGCCTCTTTATGTAATAGAATATCTTTTTCGATAACTTCTGCGAATCCAAGACTTTGAATTGCTATTCCAGAAGTTTCGTTAATTTAATTTGACAGTATGTTTTTGCTTTTGATTTGGGGAGCCATTTGGGAATGAATTGTTTCTGGGGTTTTAGATTTAATTTAGTTACTCCGTAATGTTTGTGTATGTAGACGATATTATGATATTTTTGGGATTGTATTTTGAACTCTTAAATTGACTGTTCCATGATATTTTATATGGAGTTTATGACTCCTGACAAATAGGTGGCCAACTCATAAATAAAATTAATTATATATTGCACGTGACAATGTGCATCCACGTAGCTACAATAGTCTTGGCTAATGGCTTTATCCAAATGGTACTGACTGAGTCAAAAGCCGGTAACTAGAATTATGAAGTAAAAAAACATTCGAGTTAAATAAAGAACCTTGTTACTTCAGCTAAGCTTATCTGATTTCTCGCTAGTACTCCACACACTTAGCTTCGGACAGTGAAGGAGTAATTGTGTGGGCAGCCACGAAGCGCTTCACTCAATGTACCATGTCTAATTGGGATTCAGCTTATACGGGATTGGATTACGGAGATACAGATTAAAGGGATGTTAATGTATGAGATTTAGTTAAAAGGAAAGACTTCATTGTTGTTGTAGATAAAGATAAGAAAATCAATATTGAAGACACTACAAGATTTCATAAAAAAATGTTGTTTTGTGACCATTTTAATTATCTAGTGATGGTTCAAATAAAAGTTTGAATAAGTATTTGAATGCAGAACAAGCTCCAGTTTTTGGTGAAAGACTCGTTGTTATTTTTGACGGTCGGAAAAATGTGAAACCAATTCTTGCTCTTTTATTTTTATTTGTTTATTTTAAAGAAAAACTTTAAAATGTGTTTTAAAATAATACGAGTAATATTTTATTTTGTAAAATAGTTTAAGTAATAACATTATATTAACAGTGCCTAGACATGATATGAATTAAGGGTGATCGCATTAATTGTCAACCTACGTGGTTCATACAGTTCCTAATTTTAAATTAGAATCATCTTACCCTAATTGATATTATGTCTTAATTAATTTCCACGTATTATAATAATTGTAAAATGATTCTTGTTCTCTTAGCAAACATTGAAAAGGGTTGACTGAACACACCTTATTGTTCAACTACTAAGGAAGGAAAATTCACAATCTTTTCTAAAAGAACATAAATTATTTAAACTAACGCTTTATAGTAATTTTATCACGTAACATCAAGAAGCTGAAATATTCTAAATTATAATAAAATTAAAATTTATAATTAATAATTAGCGTAAGAATAAAACTTGTGTAAGTCACTTTAAAGTTATACAAAAACGTCACGTAACGCATTAAACATTTTAAATGGCTGACAAACGTTATCTTTCCCTTTCTTTGTTGAGATAATTTTAAAAGAAAATTGAGTCTTTCATGGGTTCAGAATAAAAAAAAATTACTGTTAGATATTTATGTAATATCTTCATTATATTTCTCTGAAACAACTTGTGCAAAACCCTTGTATATAATTTCTTTTAGGATAATAATAATTGGATACACCTCGCGTGGCTCAGTTACAATGCTTTCGCTGGATAAGAAGGTAAGATATTTAATTTTAATGCAACTATAACTTTCAGTTACATTGGTTTCAAAATTTTAAATTTCCTGTAACCAAAATTTGTAGAAACTAATGTTGCTTTTGTATCATTTGATATATGTAATTACAAGATACAATAAAGGCACTAAAACCATCTTAAATGTATTGCCACAAATGTATCTTTTATTTCGGAAAAATTTTGGAAGCAAGCCAAGCCAAGTGTGGCCCAATTTTATTTTTCTACTCTAGAAATACTGTTTTAGCAATATATTTTATTGTAAATGTCTGTTCATTATTGTACAATTTTAAAGAACTCTGTTATTAGTTATGAGTTTTTCCTAGCTAAATAAAGACCAATTTATCATTCATTGAGGATGTCTTTTTATCTACCTACAGAGACACAAATACACAAATAACATTTACAAAAATAATGCAAATTCAAAAACGCATAACGAGGCAGGCTAACCATATAATTTTAAGAGTACCGAGGACAAACTACGGTAGAAAGACTGTCGTATATGAGGGGGCTCAACTCTATAACTCTATACCTAAAGACAGTTCAAAATCAGTTCCAACTTTAAAAAGGCTATTAAAGCACAATGTTCAGAATAATGTTTGAATTGTAAGTCTGTACTCTTTTTTATTTTTATATAACTTAATTATAGTTCATAACCCAGCGGAACCGTCACCTATTTTAATAATTTTATGATTTTCCATAGGAGTGAATAATTGTATTCTTTTTGAGTGAAATAAAATATCTTAAACCCTTTATTTTATAACCTAGGTAATTTTTTTATATTAATATTTTGCCTTTTTCTTTACCCACATTACCCAAATTAAGGTGTCATTATTCTCTGTCGCCACGTGAACCTCAAATACCAAAAACAGAAACTGCTTCTACTAGGCTAGTTTTATTATTTCTGTTCATGTATTTGTTCATTTGTATGTAAATCCACCTTCTTCTTCAACCTTTCGCCACCCAATGCTGAGTGTAGGCATCCTGCAATGCACGCCACTCTTCTCTGTTTCTACCCTTCCTAAGCCAGAGTCGTCTAGCAATCTTGACCAGGTCGTCGGTCCACCTCATCAGCTGTCTGCCCACACTAAATCTAAATCCACCTAGTATACCTATAATAAAAAAAAAGAAAATATTTTTGACACTTTGACACGCTGTTTTTACCAGAGCTAGTTACGCGATATTGAACGATCCCCGATGACATTGTTTTTGATAAAGTATCTTCATTAAATATTAAACTACTATTCAGCTGCAAACGGCTAATCTGTAAGCCGACTCTAAGATAGTAGGGAAAAGCTAGGCAGATGATGATCTTCATTAAAACTAAAATCATCCTTATTAAAATTGACCCTCTCCTGACTGTAAAGTCGAAAATAATTTTCCAGTTCACGAACTTTGTAGAACATTTTTTGTTCAAACGAACTTTTACCCGGAGTTATGAGCTCAACAGGGGAGTTAATGAAGTCTCTTTCAAAACTTTCACTAGGGTCTGTTTCACCCTTAACTATTACTTTTACTACGTCCCTATCTGATTGAACTTCAGTAATTAAGCCACCCCAATCACATTTGTCTAGGCCATGGCCTGTTACATAACATAAATTTAACACTTTTTGTACTTTGCAGTACCGTATTCTTATATCACGAAGCGATGCGCGCTTTACTTGTGGGTACTAAGCGTATAAACAGGCTGTGAATGTGTGTGTAAGCACAGGAGCTCTCGGTACTGTCCGAGACAATGGGGAAGTCGCAAGTGTGAGGGTGTGTGTGTATGTGTTACGTGTTTTCACGCACACATTTACAGCGTGTTTGAACACTTGATTACCAAAGGAAAACACGCGTCACTTCGTGAAATAAAGACACAAGTGTATCTACGAGGAATAATTCCTATACACAGACGTAAATATTATGTCACAACGAGTTTTAGAAAACGTCCTGAATTGTAGATATTTCATCCGAGTACCGAAATGATCGAATCATATAGATATTTGATTGCATTAGTGGATTGATTCGGTAGTAGATAAATAATGAAATATCGAATATGGGTTGCTACATTACATTACTGATTTGGACTGAATATAAGCCGAGCGAAGTTTTTCACATCTGCCGCACTCCATACATGTTTTTATGAACGCTAACCAGCTGGGTAGTTTGCCTTATATATAAATTTTATTATATAAATTTATTTATTTATATATTATTAATTTATTTATTTTATTATATAAATTTATTTATTTATTATTATATAAATTTTATTTTTCGTTTATTAACACTTGGCAAGCTTTCAAGGCTGTACAGAAATACTAAATACTCTTCCTAGAAAGTGTTTTGTATTTTCTTTATAGGGTTATATAAATTTTAGGCTCACTGCAACTTACTGCACCATAACTTTTTAAATGAGAAATTGTGTGATTTCTTTAACATACTCAGGTACCAAGCGAGCACAGAATTATTTTATTCATAATATCTATTATAAGCCCAGACAAAGAACTTGGCTCGATGTTCTTATTTCTCTCCGATCGTTTAGTCTCTATGAGGACACATAGAACATTCAAACTAACAAACAGCGGGGCAATTGCCGCGTAACACATTATCAATCGGAATCGGTTTCATTTTGATAGTTCAACAACATACATTGCGTTATTTACGTGTTAAGCAGACAAATTTTTCGAACTTATGAAGCAATGGATTAGCAATTTGCTTCAAAATGATTCAGATTCCGATTGATAGTGTGTTACGCAATTAGGGTGCAGGTTAAAATATGCACCTATAATATGAGTACACCGCAGCGCAGTCGGGTGACAGGATTTGAGCAGGATTCAGATCATACTTACTCCGTCTCTAGTCTTGGGTAAACAGATTGAAAGTTACCATACAATTTTCTACGTCGATTTCAGTGGTCACGGAAAATAAATAAGAAGACAAAGAAGCAAGAAGGTCTAAGAAGGGATGTAAGAAGATAAGCTCGTCGCCGGCATTAGAATCAGTACGCTTTGTCGTCACTAGCCGTGAGTTCACAAAACGACCTGATTCTTTAGTCGGCGCGTGCTTTCGTCAACAGAAGAGAAGAGAAGAGAAGGGAATATTATTTGGAATTTGACTAATTGATAATATGTGTGTTGTGTGTTCAAATTGTTTGGATATTCTCGAGTACTTCCTGCGTTCACAATTTAAATTCCAAACATGACAACAAATAACAATGCTTCTTCAAATGTTTCTTTCTCAACAGAATTGGATGTAGCCGATAATTACCATAAACTGTTGGAAGGTGTTGATTCTTGATGAAGATAGTAACAATAGTTAGTTAAAGCCTGAGTCCGAAGTATCATCTCAATAACCATATACGGTTCGAAGATATGTCACATCCACCAATCCTTCACCGGGCCCGCATGGTGGATTGGAAGCCTGTATTAGATATTAGGTATATGTAGTGAGACGGATTTCACACAGAGGAGACCTGTGTCCCAGCAGTGGGAACAGTACTATAGGCCGATTATGCAACCATATACGGGTGTATAGGACAAAAAACGAGACCAAAAATAAGCAACACATATTCTAGTATTCAAGTAGCTTCACTTTTTCAGATATCAACAAAAAAGCACTCTAAAATATTTAAAGATCATCCTCCATTTAAATTCTCGCTACATCAAAATTAAAACCATCAACAAATTAAACTGTAAAGCTAATGTTCATATAAATTTACCCTCATAAGTGGTTTAAGAAGCGTGCAAGAGTGGCAACATAACGCTTGGCTGCGAATTGAGCGAGCTCTTCGCTTACGAGCCTAATCAGAAACATGGGGCAAGCGACAACTTGGTTGTGGTGTGTTTGTGCGGTTGCAGACTCAAATTATGCCGAATGTTAAAACATATTTGTAACTGTGAAATTATGAATTTGTTTTGACTTGGATTACAGCTTGAGTCTCAGCTGAATAAATGTAATTTATTTTTCTTTCTATACCTTAGAAAACTTGCGAGGTAATTTCCTATAGCATAAATATAAAATGGCAATCGATCGCAATTCTTTGACATCCATTGCTTCATAGGTTTGAAACATTCTTCTGTTCTACAACGTAAATACCGCAACGAACGTGGCTGAACTGTCAAAATGCAATGCCTTAGCATTACGATTAATTGCCATTTTATGTGTGTCCCGCAATTATCCCATTGCATAGAGTACTGCACGTCCTCTCGCATTGATCTCAAAAGTCAACTCAGGTTTTTTTAGGACATAGGTATAGTAGCAGGTCTGGGAGATCCTGGATGAGCTGGCACAGGCAAAAAGAGGCCTATGGCGCAGCAGTAGGTGAAGTCGGGCTATGGATGATGAAGATGATGATATTGGCGCAGACTGAGATGAACTGGTCTTCCCCTCCTCCTCTTCACCTTTTGTTCTATTCTGTATAATGATTCTATGGGATCATCAAAACTCTTAGTTAACGAAAAGTAAGTAGTGAGAAAATAATACAGCTTATAAATATATTTTTTAATCACGGATTGAGTTATGTTATTATCGTATTTTACAGCTCTTGCTGACCTTATAACGATCTACATCGAGGGGTGTTAGCTTGGGTCAGCAACTCAGCACCCAAAACTAGAGCACAATATATTAGTTACTTCAATTACTCTTGTTTAACAGCTGATAAACAAGGTGCAATTAAAGTAACCGAAAAAGTCAGTGTACAGTAGGCTCCAAAAGTCCATAGGCAAAGTCACAAAGCAATAGCTTGACGTTTAGTTTGACTTACGACCTTCTTTTAATGAGTAATTAGACACACACACTCGCATATTACTCGAATATAGTTCCGTGTCATGTTCGTCTTGTTCACATAGTTCATAAAACTTTATGATTATACCCGCAGAAATCTAAATAAATAAAACATAAGGTAGACAGATGCTTAACTCATTCACCGCTAGTCCCCGACTAAATAGAATGTTGTTGCTTCTTGGTTGGTGGATAATTTGATATGTGAAGTGTGTTTAATCTATTAGCGGTGTTTTAGTTCATTTTGAAATGCAAGCAAATTAAATATCGAAATGAAAGCTGATATTATCGCGCTGCGTAAATATGGACTTATTATTATATCACAAATATTTGATGAAACCGGACTAACTGTGAGTATTATGATTTCATTATTTTATCAAACATTTATCTAATTAAAGTATAAATAATGATCCTTGTAGTTATTTTTTTAAACGTTTTATATTTACCATAAGCCCTAAATAGAAAAAAAAAATATTTCCTAAAGTTTATTTATTTACTTTTGGAATGATGAATATAATATTAAGCATAATTATAATATATAATCATTATAATCATTTTGTAACATCTATTTTCAAAATAATTTTGTTTCAAAATAGTAATAATATTTTATAATTTTGCTAGTAGCCTAACATTATTCCTTTTTTGTTTTAGAGAAATTACCTACTGTGAGTCGGAGGGTCAAAAGATTTAAGGAAGAGGGTAGCCTTGCCAGTCGAAAGCGAAGTGGAAGGCCCAGCTGGTCAGTGAATATGAAACAAGTGGTTTCCGAGATATTTTGCCGAATTATTCAACAAGTGTTAACGAAGCGTTCGCCGTGCAAACGAAAACCAGCTCAAAAACATACTTAATATTTGATTGGAAATAATAAACAAGAACATTTATACAAAGTATTAAGTTATAAATTGATTTTAGTAATATTAAAATAAAATTGTGTCATATCCGTAATAAGGATTATTTTGAGGTTTAGTTTCAATCTTCTTTTCATAATGAAAATGAATACTTAAGCTATAACCGCAATAAGTCCTAATAAATATGACTGTTTATAACGAATAAACATTTTGAAATCACTTAAGTATCGTTTTTATTTTTAACCCCATATAACATAACCCTAACAATATAATAATAAAAACATTAAGCTTATTACATTATTATTCTCCTTTATTATCTCTATTGAATAACAAAAAAAAAAACGAAAAAGATAATTGTTGAAAAGAAAAATAATAGTCTCATCTCGAGATTGGAACCCAGACTTTCACGTTTGCTAAACCATTAGGTTACGTTACCAGCTATCTATACTTGCTATGATAAAGTGAATTTGAGCAGTAGTATGAACCCACCAAGGTTAAGTGTAATTACGTAGCACCGTGTGCGTAAAAGCGACGATATGAGTTTTGTTTCGTTCGACGCTAGCTTATACTGTGACGCTAGCCAATGCGTGTTTGACTTACACACACAGATGTGGCCTGCGGCGCGAGGCGGCCGGTATTATCACAGCAATTTGAACTTTAATATGCTTATGCAAAATTGATGCCTGACTGTACATTCATCATTATGATTAACCTTTACAAAGAGACCAAACATGACACAGAAAAAAAATCTGCTGCTCCATACATTAATTAATTAATTATGTCCGCATAACGATACAAAATTTTCACGATTTTAGGGTTTTGCCAGTTAGAGACCATACCCTCTTTGATATATACTTCTTTTCAAAGATTGTGGGGGTGAGCCGTTTCAGTCTTAATTAATTCCCAGTACTTAGCATAATAATAAGCACCCTAATAAAACATTATAACAAATTGCATTTTTATTCTAAAGAACCCTTTCAGGCTTAAGGAACAAGCCTTGTTAAAGCCATGAATATCTAATTGGCAGTAACAAACTACCTTAAAATGCACGGAACTGAACATTATACAAGAAATTAAGGATGCATGAAAATATGCAAATTTTGGCATTAGTCTCTCGAAGGACAGCATTATTCAAATGACCGTCTACCTCCTTGAATTATTATAATAATTATGCCACTTTTAATACTGTGTGAACTTATAACATGTGCGAAAGAAACATACTATAATAAATAAAACATATTTTACTCCTGTAAAGAATATAGTCCAATTCACAAAAGTATAAGACTTATTTTTAACCGACGAAAACCGAGGTTCTCAACAGTGCAGTCTGTGCAATCAACTTCAGTTGACAGCGTATCATCAACGTTTTAAAGGTGCAAGAATTTTCGTTTTATTCGAAAAAAATCTTAAAATCATCAATTCCATTAAATTCTTCTTCTGTCACATTGTTAGAGTTGTCGCCGTATCCGAAGTCATCTGTCGCGCGACCCTATAATGAGAGAAGCAAACGGTCTGAAACTTTAAGCAGCTCTCCAAACAAAATTTAAGAATACTCGAAGAAGAACATAAAAAGAAGAAAGAACCTTTACCTAAAAAGAGTAAGACTGTTAAACCAAAAAAGCCAGCAATTGTACCCAAAAAGAAAAATTGGGCATGTCCAGGTTGCTTTGAAGTGTACAGAGATCCAATTATTGATGACTAGATCGAATGTAGTTTATGCAATGGCGGCACGAAAAATGCACAGCATAGGTCTACTACTACTGTAGCAGGCCATGTATTACTAAAACGCGCTGGTAAGGTAGCCACAGTTTATTTTCACATTCAATAACAAAATCAAAAGGTGACGTGACGAAGTGTCAAACCTGACGGTAATACTAGAATTTAGAATACAATTAATGTTCCAAAAAGGTGATATGCTGCATTGCAATGAGTTCGATTCGCAACATACTCCAATTTTTTTTTAAAGTCTAACCTAGAGCTTCTGGGGCAGACGTCTTGACTGGCAATGCTTTACAGAACTGTGATCATTGCTTGCGGTGTACACGCGGTTCCGGTGCGGCGCATACGCGATATTAATTCGTATACATAAGTAAGCAGTCCGGCACCGCCGCCGCGGCGTTGCGGCTCCGGCGTCGTCTACAGGAAGCCTTAAAGCTCCCACACATAAACACGATACGACATCGCGTCGTGCTACGACGCGGCATCGTTTTAACGTCTGAATTACTTATTATTATAATAGTTTATATATCATTGATAATAGGCCTGTGTTGTTACACTGCAGGGCAGAGGCCTCCCTTCTCTCTTTCCACTTTTCCCGGTTTCAATGATACGTCACTACAATCATATACCATCATATACGTCGTAGCACGACGCGGCGTCGTATCGTGTTTATGTGTGGGAGCCCTTAGAATCTTGGGTATCCTTTAGAAGACTATGTATAAACCACCTATAGAGGTATGAGGAACAGGGTGTGAAGTTCACTCATACTCTATAGAAAAGGGAGGATCCTCCGACCAGACGGGTGTTGTGTCTGGCGGGCAACTGTCCAATGATTCATGTCGGGCCGTTGTATTCATGCTAGTTGCGCGGTAAACTCTGCTTGCGAGATGCAGGATTTGCGTGACGTCAGTATGACGCGTTGTTCGCATGTGGAATGGTAGATACCGCTACACACCATCCCTTCAATATGTATTATAATGTAGACTTAACACTGAAACAATGTTTTTTTGACTGATTATATTTTAAGTAGGAATAATTAACTTAAGTGACATATTGCTCGTAGAACCGAAAGAATAGTTCTGGAGTGGCGACCGAGTACCGGAAGACGAAGCATTGGAAGGCTTCCCACAAGGTGGACGGAAGGTTATCCCTTGTGAATTTCGCACGGATCCGCTAGATGCGAAAAAAACAGAACCGGTCAAAGTGGGCTTTAGGGAGGCCTATGTCCAGCAGTGGACGTCTTTCGACTGAAATGATGAGATATATTGTGGAAAGCGATAAAAAAAGAATTAAATAAAAAGATTTTAAGAAGGTCCTCTATTTTATTTCATTGTTTTCCCATGAATTCACTAAGATCCCAATGATGACAAATTGCAAGCTTATTGCAAGACTTATTCCCAAAATTATGTCTTAAAGCGAAATCACTGCAGGATTCTCTGGCATCACAAAAGAATCAACTTTGTAAAATGAAGCTTGTTACTCAGTCAATAAAGTATATATTTGTATGGAGTTTGCAGTCACGTAGAAAATAGAGCTATTTGTCACTAAATAAGAGCAGATATATGTCAGATGTGAGACCCAGTGGGACATGTCTTGTAAAATGTGAGAAACTGTTAAGGATTTAAGGAACCTTCACTTCAACTTTTTCATTTGTACCGGATCGAATAAATTAAATGTAATTATACTTACAGGCTGGCAGGGACATCGACGCGCAACGTTTTTTTTTTTTTTTTTGGGTGGGGGAAATATCTCTTATGAACAACCCGCGACCCCGGCAGGACCCCGCGCAACCTGGATTCAGCATATATGATTCTAGACTCCCCAGCGGTGAAATTTTTCATCAGTTATTTAAAAAAAAAATGCTGTGTCATACATTTTAGCCGTGTAGGTATTGCACTTTTCTATGGACCAGCAGTTCTCTTTTGATAACCAACGCAAAATTTCGACGCTAGTATCGTGTGCTGAATTCATGGTTGCAGATTGCGCGTTGTTGTTCCTGCTACCCTGTATCTAAATACAGTAACAGTATTACAGTCTCATATATAATAATTACGCGTTTGATACTAATATCAAACGCGTAATTATTTAAATCAAATCAATTTATAACATTTTACATGATGACGCGCACTGTCAGCTCTTCCAGCTGAGTCTCTATTATTTTCTATCTTCTAAATATGAAACAGTGTCTATCTATCTATTGTGACGTTGCAAAAATTAAATATTGATCGTGTCTAGTAGCGACACCTGTTGTAATTAACGGCGGACTAACGCCTTGGTTGTCAACGCTGTTCTACGTTGACACAGATGGCGTTGGTGTCTTTTTGTTTAGTTAATTAATTACAAGTTTATTGGATAACTAAATAATAAATAAACAAACTTACATAATTTACCACATTTTATTTTAAAAAACAATGTTTGATAAATTGAAGATGCAAATCGTTAGATGGTCTGTGACAGATGATTCTAGAAACTGTCAGATTGGTTTGGAGGAAAAGGCGGGGTACGGTGTCCGGTCTTTACGATCATGGACACGAGCCTAAAGGCCGATTGAGAGGGACTTAATCCTAGGAGGATTGGGATGTGTCCAAATAACCCGATGGGGTTTTTATAAGTATGAGCTGTTTTGAGGCAGAATTCCGTGAGTACTAAACCATTTTCTCTGTTCTTGCTGGATAGCCTATAGCTTAGATCTTGCATGTGTGTTCTGACACGAGGACGTTGTTTCAGGTCTGGCTTTTATGCTAGCCTAATGAGATTGGTGCTATGCGCGATTGATTTGATGCCTTGGTGTTGCGCCGTGTGATGAATTGGTATTCATCAGAGCGCAGGCGGATTTGAGGTTATCCCTTGCGGTGTGGTCCTCCGACGTTAGGAAGGCTTTACCTAGCCGAATCCAGGTGATGAGGGAAGTTCGCCACTCCAGGTAACGAAAGCGTCACCATCTTGTCCGTAGGCCGCGTTCGCGTGTGTTCACAGGTTTCTCCTGTGAACGACGCCAAGGACCCTGAACCGTCAACTGAGGGAGTTATACTGAAGGTTTTATAGAGAGTATTATCTGTGTGTCATTATGATTCAATCTATGAGAGAGTTAGGCCTTTTGTAGGAACTAGGTTGTTTTAAGACCAGTTGTTGTAAGGATATTGTGTCTCGGGTTTGCTTAGTATAGTAGTTATTTTCCCTATATGAGCACAGTCCGGAAAAGGCCAGTACATGTTCGATTGAGCTAGAAGTTGTTAATTTGATCACCTCACGGACTCGCTATAGCGACTCTGAGAAACTGCTATTTGTCTCATTGCTGGCGTTCACTGACACCACTAGGAACGGAGACTAGTTGTGTGGGTGTATGCCATAGACTCTGGGAAGGGTACATTGGTTTAGTGGCTTGCCACATTGTTTGTAAGTGTACTTTCAATTTTGTATAATCCAATAAACTTTGTATTGTGTAAGAAGGTACTTGTTTAATTAATCCTTTCCTAGCAGATTATACCTCATAAAATTACTTTAGCCCGGCTAGCTCGTTCTGTAGAGCATGAGGCTATTAATCGGGTTACACACCTTTCTCATAATGTTTGCTGCACCGGTTGACGTCATCACGTCAACGCCGTAACGCCGGATTTTTTTCAATCAGGAATCTGTCAGTAGTAGCCCGGAGTCGGAGTTTGTGCCTGGTATATAAATAGGCTCCCCCCCTTTTATAGTATAGAACTTAAACATAACTGGCGAAATGTGGATGTATAATAAGGTACAGAAGCTAGTACATCAAGGTACCCGAAACTGTAAAATTTCCCAATCAACGTTGAAACTTATGTTTTAGCGATAAAATTGAAAATCTATTAAACAAATTTGACAGATTGTAGTAGCTTGATGTGCTGTCGTCTGTACATCTCTGCCTAACCCTTGGTCCCATACAGGTGTGATGTTATGTTATAAAGATTAGGTACTTAACCAAAGGAATTCAATCGTTAACCAATAAAACATTGATTCAATTAATTTTTTAATAGAAGTAGCTTGAATGTTTCGCGTAGTTTGCATCGAGGTTGTTAAAAGAAATATTTAGAAAACATTTACATTATTTTTTTTTTTACATTTTTTTTTATTAGTTTAACCTTTTTAAGATTAAAAAGCAAGTATGCTGCGATTTATATTCTGAAATAAATTGTATTGTGTATAAAAAAAAACGAAAATAGTAACATAAAAGTATTCGAATATGACCAAGACTTAATTAGCTATTAAAATGGACATTTTAAAACAAAACATATACTTTTTAATCTTTCAGATTATTTTAAAAATACCATGTAAGTTTTTCACCACACACAATCGCAATGCCATTCATTATGAAAATTCAACATTAGTCATTGTGCTATTTACGTTGTCGAGCAGACGATTTTTTCTAACATACTCGTATGAACCAATGGATTAGCGATTTGCTTCTAAATTCTTCGGATTTTGTTTGAAAGTGTGCTATGCAATAGTTGTGCTGGTATTTTAATGTGGGTACTTTAATGTGCAACTAGACTGTAAAGTGTTAATATTATGAATGTCCATTGGCTTCGAACATTCAGATTCATCAGTAATTCGAAGCTGTACCCACTAACTTTGCGTGGGCTTAATCCAGAAACGGGGACAGCAGAGCAAGGGCATTTGCCAACGGCTAGCACGTACAGATAATGTCACCAGCCTATTAGATACCGAGAGATCCAGCGCAGACCAGGGACGGCACGCCAGGGGATTTGCAGCGGGCGGTGGCGCGGGCGCGAATGTGGTGTGATAGTGTGCGTGCACCCTCGCTTGCAGTGCCTAACCCTGCGATATTAGCGGACTCCAGCGCATACCGTCTCGTGGCTTGCCGTCCCTCAGCATGCCGTTCCGCATCCCGCCGCGGCATCCCCTAGCGCGCTCTTGAAAGCCGCGAAGAAGGTAAATCCCCTTTGACGCCTTGGGGTCGATCTTTAAACATTGGAATCTGTATCTTGTTACCACTAGACACGTATGAATTTACTTTAGGTAAATATAAAATGCTCTGCTCTGCCATCCCCGTTGAGCGCCTTAATTCACCCAGCAATTGTACTAGAAGCGCTGCAAATGTCCTTCCTAACCTTAAAAAGATGTCCTTGTTGGTAGTGCTGACCTGCAATCCTAATGTTACTGAAACATCGTTCTCTACACGGTTGCTTAACTACCGGAAACAATTCGAACGCGGCGCAAGTGCTATGGATATGAGGTAAGAAGGATGGAAAGAGAATATCGTTATACGCACTGCTAATAAAATGATGAATGAACATGGACAAAACGAAGGTCATGTCAAATGCCCATGTAACACCCACTCTCATGAAGATCGGAGACGCTACACTCGAAATCGTGGACGAGTATGTTTACACAGGACAAACTGTCCAGTTAAGTAGGTCCAACTTCTAGAAAGAGGTCAATCTCGGCTCAAGGTCTGAATCGGCTGGGCAGCGTTCGGGAAGCTACGCAATATCTTCTCGTCTCACATACCGCAGTGTCTCAATACGAAAGTCTTTAACCAGTGCGTGTTGCCAGTGATAACCTATGGCACTGAAGCATGGTCGCTCACAATGAGCCTTATTAGAAGGATGAACGTCAACCAAAGGACAATGGAGAGAGCTATGCTTGGAAATTCCCTGCGTGATCGAATCATAAATGAAGAGATCCGCAGGGGAACCAAGGTAACCGACATAGCCCGAAGAATTGCCAAACTTAAATGGCAGTGGGCAGGGCACAATGCTCGCAGAACAGATGCCGATGGGGCCAAAAGGTTCTGAAGTGGCGACCGCGTACCGGAAGACGTAGCGTTGGAAGGCCTCCCACAAGGTGGACCGACGACCTTGTGAAGGCCGCAGGAACTCGTTGGATGCGAGAAGCACAGAACCGGTCGAAGTGGAGGTGCTTGGGGGAGGCCTATGTCCAACAGTGGACGTCTTTCGGTTAAAATGATGATGATGATGATAATGAAAGTCAAATCCCGCTGTCCAAAGATTTAAACTGCTAGATTTACCCTTACCGTACTTAGTCACGCGAAAAAGTGTCCATACTGAGAAGAGTGAGCTCACACAATATTAAATAGCATTTTCTCAAACATGCTTGGTTTGAGCATTATTTTGACAACCTTCTTGGAAATAAATCGAAATTGCTGTACTGGCCAAATACATGCGAGCAGCGGCCGGCAAAAGTTGTATGAAAATCAATATCTGTCGTGGTTTAGCGGCCAAATAAATTACATAGTAAACTCATATCTGTCGTGTAATTTAAAAATGGAACGATCTCTTACTCCAAAACATGGCAACCAAGGAGGTAACTTATCAAAGGTTTTATTTCAATTTGGAACTAGCTTGCAAATAGAAAGCTATTTATTGAAAAAAAAATACAAATGAACACTTTAACGCTGGAAAAATTATTGTTGTTTGTTGTTCGTCATTGATTTTGAAAAGTAATTGTAATTTGTAATTGTAATTTGTTGTATTCTGCCTAGGTACTACTTAGTTTTAATTTCCGCGCATTATTTGAGAAAAGTACTATACAAACCTTGGCTACAACTAGGCATTGATGGACTTACGTATATGTGCTTCGGCTTTGCCTCGGCCCACATTTACACGTTCGTTCATCAATGCCTCTTTTGATGGCTGCTGCAGTAATGTACTATTCCATGACAATCAATTCAAGTTCCTGTGGCAATTTTTCCTGTGGCAACACTACAGCTAACAGCTGTTTCAAATTTGTTCTTGAAATTTTAATCTTAAATATTAAATTTCGTTGTTTTTCTAGGCCTATTTCCAATTACTCTTCAAGTAAATAGGATAATAATGTGTATTTTGTGTTAGATTCACATAGATAGTGCAAATTAAATGTAAATATCTCAATGTAAATCGATGACAGTTACCGGCACAAGGGAATTTGCATTGTCATCTTGATATCAGGTACAATACTTTATATTTTACTTGCTATTAGTTTGTTTGCGTACCACAATTAGTACAATTATACCAGCAATTACTTGCTTTGTTCACTTTAGTAAGGCTACTTGATGCCAATGACCTCTGAACGTAAACATAACCTTACTTAGGTTTGGTGACAGAACTCCTTTTATTTACATCTAAATTTCATTTTCCTTTTAAACTAATCATCTTTTCAATTGCTGCTACAACACCCTTCTCTCTTCTAATTTCTTGTCACTTCCTTACTAGTTTTAATCATGATTATGACTCGCAGCGCCCGTGCTCGCCTCGGAGAGTCCAAGCTCAACGAGGCTTTGAGCGCTTTAAAGGCGTCAAAGGAGTCCTGTGACCAACTAATGAAGGAATTAGATGACAATGAAAGGGTGCTCTTTGATGCCCACGAAAAGAATAGGAAGTTAAAAATTGAAATGGCTCAGATATATACTCAATACACTGAGGCCATAGAAGAACGGGATAGACTTCAGCTTATTGTGGACGGGTTCAGCCAGTGTAGCGTAGAGTATGAACAAGCTCTTAGCCACAAACATTTCTTACAACAGCAGCTACATGAGGCTCAAAGTCAGATTACAGAACTCGAGACTACAAACCTTAACATCACTGCCTCGCTGAATCAAAGTCTGTTCAATGAGTTGGTGTCTATTGCTCCCTCAATGGTTTCTACCATAAAACCCACTTGCACTATTGATTTAACAGATGAATCAAAATCACATAATTCAGTGAGGGTAGTCACTAGTAAAAATAAACTTAAAAAATACATCAAAATTAATAAATACATTGTTAAAACCCAAAAAATGGTAAAAAGACAGAAGTTCTTTATTAAAAATGTTAAGCTTAATAGGGAAAGGTTAAATTTGCTTAAACAGTTAGATATGTATTCTTTTAATTTGGAGCAAAGTACTAGGAGATACCACATTGACACACAAGACTTGCAATCTCAACTTGACCATCTACAGGAGAAACTAACATCAATGACTAACAAATATAATACCTCTGAAGATCTAATGAGGGAATATGTGTTGGCAATGAATGAGCTGGTGAACTCACAAACAAACAGCTGTGAGCGCTGTCAAACACCATCCAATGTACCTACACCAGACCATTCATTGTCAGCATGCAATACCACATTACCGCATCCTTGTGTTGATTTGACAACTCCCTCTGTTACTAGTTCCATTATACCATGTAAACAAATTGTGAATCATGATATTGTACTATTTTGTGATGAGATTGGAAAGGACTTAGGTCACTTGTTGACAGATGAATATCCGGGACAGTCAATAATAAATTACTGTATGCCTGGTTGTTCTTTATTTGATATTATGAAAGAGATTATTAAATGTAACTTTAAGCAGGAAACAACTTTATTGATTTTTATGGGAAATAGGGGTAATTTAAATAAAGGAGAATTGCTCCAATATCATAGAACATTGTGCAACCTTAGTTTAAGAAAAATTGTTTTGTTTACATTCCCCTATAGTAACAGTTTGCCACAGGAAGAAAATAATTTAAGATTTGAAATAAACATGACATTGCACAATTTGACATATAATGATAACCAATTCCACTTAATTGATACTAACTATTATGTTGGTAATAATTTGTATTTGACAAAAGATAGATATAACATTGTTATGTACTATCTTACTAACTATCTCAAAAGACAGATAGCTGTGTCGCTATCATATTTTTTTTCTATTTCAGCCAAACATTTGGCTAAACAAATTGCTCCTTTTGAGCAATGCAATGACTTTTCAAACGATACTGTCAATAATTTGGTCAAAATTAATGACATTAATCAACATTTAAATTAGAAATTAGGACAATAGAGGCAACCTCTTGCAAAAATGTACCTAAAGTAAATAAGTCAAATGAAAGTGTAAAAAAATTAAATAGTATCAATCTGGTGCATCAAAATATTCAAGGATTTTTAAACAAAGACTTAGAAGTAGAATTATTCCTGAATTGTAACAATATAGATATTCTTTGTTTGACAGAACATTGGCTTAAAAGCCACCAGTTCATGTTCAATTTTAGTAATCACCAGGTTGGTAGTTCATTCAGCAGAGTAAATGCTATACATGGTGGCTCATTAATTTTAATAAATAACCAGCTTAAATTTAAGGACCGAAAGGATATTGTGAGCCTCTCTGTTGAACGGACAATTGAAATAGCCTGTATAGAATTGGAGCAGTTCATTATATTAAGTGTGTACAGACCTCCTTCAGGATTGTATGATTGTTTTGAAAAGGTAATGGATGAAGTTTTGCACAAAATCTGTAATACAAACAAGTCCATCATCATTTGTGGTGATTTTAATGTTAATTTGTTAGAAAATTCTGGGTTAAGTACTAAAATTATAAGTTTGTTTCAGTCATACAATCTTGCTCACCAATTTTTGGAGCCCACTAGAATAACTCCCACTAGTGCCACATGCCTAGATAACATTTATACAGATGTTATACCAACCCACAAAGAAATTATTAACTTGATAGACTCAGATCATTGCGGACAATTACTCACTATTCCAAATCAAAACAAAAAAGTTACTAAAAAAGATATCACTGTTAACCCAAAAACAACTAATCGATTGGAAACATTTAAAACTAAACTCTTGAGTAAATTACCACTTTTATTAACTAGTGATGACCCTAATCAACAATATAATGATTTTTTTAATATGTATTGCGAACAATTTGATAACACATTCATTCCAAAGACATTATCGGTTAATAGTAACGCTTCCTTCAGTGACTGGGCTACCATTGGTATACATAAAAGTAGAAAACGACTTTATGAATTATATGAAGAACGGATTTGTATAAACACTGATGAATTTAATTTATATGTTAAGAATTATTCTAAAATATTTAAAAAAGTTTGTAGTATTGCCAAGTCACGTTATTTGAGTTCAAAAATTAAAAATAGTAGTAACATTATTAAAATGACTTGGAATGTCATTAATAGCGAAACGGGAAGGTCATGCAAACGTAGTAGTGACTACAGCCTTGCTATTGATGACAATATAATTAAATCAGATTCTCAAGTCGCCGCGGCCTTTGAAAATTTCTTTGCAGACATTCCCGTATCAACTACTAAATCTCTAAACTCATCACCCACTGCTGCAGAGACTTTACTTAAAGAAAACGTTCCAGTTTGTGATTCTGAATTTCACTTCCAATATGTAACCTGTACAGATATAATTAAAACCTTTCACACATTAAATGTTAAAAAGACCGCAGATCTATGGGGTAATTCTGTGGATGTTGCCAAGTCCATTATAAACATTGTAGCTCCTACTTTAGCTGTTATATTTAATAATTGTATTGACCGTGGTGAGTTTCCTGATCTTATGAAAAACAGTAAAATAATACCGTTGTTTAAATCGGGTAGTACATCAGACCCTACTAATTATAGACCTATTTCAGTACTACCTACCTTTAGTAAAATTTTTGAAAAACTTATTTTAAATCAAATGCAAAGATTTTTTAATAAAAATAATTTACTACATAACAAACAGTTTGGTTTTACAAGGGGTCGTTCGACTACCGATGCCGGAGTTGAACTTTTAGGACATATTTATAATGCATGGGAGGACAAATGCGATGCTTTGGGCGTCTTTTGCGATTTGTCCAAGGCATTCGATTGTGTTCTTCATGAAACATTAATCAGGAAACTACACCACTACGGAATCCGGAACGCCGCTCTGGATCTTCTTGCTTCATACTTGAGTAAAAGGATTCAGAGCGTTGACGTTAATGGAAAAAGATCACCCGGATCTATAGTAACAATGGGAGTCCCTCAGGGCTCAATTCTTGGTCCTTTCTTGTTCCTTATTTATATTAATGACTTGCCGTACCTCATAAAGGATAATCATGATATAGTGTTGTTTGCAGATGACACTTCACTTTTATTTAAACTCAAACGTCAGCAGCTGGTTACTGACAATGTAAATAGCGCCCTCGCAATAGTAGTTAACTGGTTTAATGTCAATAACCTACTTCTTAACGAAAAAAAAACTAAATGTATTAAGTTTACGATACCCCACGTTAGACAAGTAGAAACTAGTGTTCTCATAAAGGATGAAGAGTTGAAACCCGAAGATACTACAGTTTTCTTAGGCATTACTTTGGATGCCAAGCTTCAATGGGGCCCCCATATAGATAAATTGTCAAAAAAACTTAGCTCTGCAGCATACGCCGTTAGGAAAATTCGTGATTTAACTGATTTAGAGACAGCCCGTTTAGTTTACTTTAGTTATTTTCATAGTGTGATGTCGTACGGTATTCTGTTGTGGGGAAATGCCGCCGATATTCAGACAATTTTTATTTTACAAAAAAGGGCAATTCGTTTCATTTATAAGTTAAGTCCCAGACACTCCCTCAGAGACAAATTTAAAGAGATTAATATAATGACTGTGCCTTCTCAGTACATTTATGATAATCTTTTGTATGCACATAAAAATATTAATCTGTTTAAAAAATACAGTGATATCCATAACATAAATACTAGGAACAAACACAAATTTGTTGTTCCTACAACAAGGCTCAAGAAAATAGGTTGCTCGTTTAGATGCCAATGTATACGTTTTTATAATAAACTTCCTAGCCACATTCAAGAACTAAGCCTTAATAAATTCAAATCTTTTATAAAGCGAAAACTATGCCAGAAAGCTTATTATACTGTAAAAGACTATATTGAGGACAAAAAGGCTTGGGATTGAGCTGCTCCAATATGTTTAGACAGTGAATGTAGTTTTTATTTTTTTGCTATTTTACACTTTATTTTTCTTAATATCTATGTACTTAAACAATGACATGTACATTTACTGTATCAAATATTATATATTTTAATTATTTTGAATGTGAGGACTATGTGGGTCATTGTTTCCGTTTTAATCATGGTTTGGCAGTTTGAGTAGTTTATGCGGCCTACCCGAATGTCCGGTCTTTGGTATTGTTCGTCAAATCGTTGAGCTCCTTAAGTTCTGAGTTGAGCTGCACGGTTACTGACAAATGCGTGCACTGACTGGACAGGTTCACTCAATCTGTGTGGTTCTTTCCTCAAAAGACCATTTCAGACACCAATCTACATGGTCCTCAAAGATTATGTCTGGATTTTTATATACACATTGACATTTATTCATTTTATATATACAATGACATGAATATTTACTTTGTAAAGTATTTTTATTTTATTTAATTATTGTGAATGTGAAGACTATGTGGGTCATTTCTTTTTTCTGTTTTCCTTCTTAGTTAGTTTTAATCATGATCTGGCAGTTTGAGTAATTTACGCGGCCTACCCAAATGTCCTTTCTCTGGTATTGTTCGTCGAATCGTTGAGCTCCTCAAGTTCTGAGTTGAGCTGCACGATTTTTGACAAATGCGTGCACTGACTGGACAGGTCCGCTCAATCTGTGTGGTTCTTTCCTCAAAAGACCATTTCAGACACCGATCTACATGGTCTTCACATGATCTGACCAAGATTTTGTCTGGACTTTAAAAGAGACTGTGACCTCTGAGTTTGTTTCGGCCTTTCTTCTCAGAGTAGTCAGATAGGAAACGCCGACCTCATCTAGCTTTAAAAAATATGATTGACATGTAAAAGTGTTTGTACAAACCTACTTACAGAAATAAAATCATTTATCATTTATCATTTAGTCATTTTATGTCAGAGGTGTCAAAACTAAATAAAAACGCGACTATCTTTTGACACAGTATCTAACGATTTAAATCTGCCGCTGTCATCATTTTCATGAGAGCCGCCACTGCGGCGGTTATGTGTGGTCACCGTGTCGTTAAAGTTGATTTTCGTGTCTGAACACGGAACGTTCCACTGAGATATATAATTATAAATCTCCTGTTGACAGAAATAAGCCAGACAAGCCGACAATTGGTACAAAGAAGCGGACGCCCCCTGAACGAGATACGTATGAGGAGCAATGCGAATACATTTCAAAATATTGCCTCCGCACTTACGCGTAATATAAATCACCATAATTATAGGATTTAAGATTTTTTTATTGCAGCAGTGATGGCAGATGCAATTGGCGCAGCAGTCGTAGCCCAGTAGTAACAGCCCCGACTTACGAGTTGTAGGTCGTGGGTTCGAATCCAGGCAGCGCTTTACTTTGTGTAAATAATTTCATCAACACTGCTCTCAAAACGGTGAAATAAAATATCGTGAGGAATCCAGCATGTCTTAAGACCAAAAATTCGAAAACGTGACGGGACATAATAATATGTGGACTGGGCTATAATCTAGCACTAGATTATAACCCAGTCCCTCTCAAAGAGAGGAGGCCTGTGACCCAGCAGTGGGAACATTATAGGCTGATTATGATTATGCTAGATTTTAATTGTAGTAGTATTTTTTTTGTGAAAGAGCTCGTCTGAGGTAGTATGTACAGTCAAGTCTTTTATAATTATCTTCGTCTGTTTTTAAATTGTTTATTTTATTAAGCCAGGGCACAGAACCTTTTCAAGCTATGGCACTAAGAAGACTGTTGCAAAGAAAACTATATTTAACCATTTCATAATAAAGATCAAAATAGCATATACTTTTGACCAATATCATGTTGTCATCTAAATAGAACTAGGTACGGACGGCTACACATCAAGCTATTCTTATCCGGTATAAGCTGCCTTCTGATTGTAAGAAAAACCTATACAATGTGAGGTTAGCTACAACTGGAAATGTATAGCTTGATGTGTCGCAGTGCGTATATGAAATAGTACACGTTGACTGCACAATAGAAAATCTATTGTTTGCGGACACCGTGTGACCGCGGTGGCAGGCAATGACTTAAAGAAAACAGGGATTTATAAAAAGTAGTTTTGTGAAACAGTGGTGCTATTCTGTAAAAATCTCATCGTGATAACTTAGGGGAAGTGAGCTTAAAGTGAGCAATCATTCCACCTCATGCTAGGGATTGACACTATTGACAGCTCACTTTAAGCTCACTTCACTTATATTTTCACGGTGAGATAAATTACAGAATAGTACTACTGTATTGTAAAACAAGCTGGCGCCGTTAGTTCCGTCTTTAGCCACGCGCCAAAAGATCCCTCAGTCCTATCACAGTAATTTTCAAGACTAATGTGACAGATTCAACGTAAGTTCAAGTTTCAATTTACTGCGAGTTTTTGTCAAAAGTGATTTTGAGAGCAGTGGTGTCCAAGTAGTAACGGCCGCGACTTACGAGTTGTAGGTCGTATGTTCAAATTCAGACAGGCGCTTTACTTTGTGTATATTATTTCATCACCACTGCTCTCAAAACGGTGAAGGAAAACATCGTGAGGAAACAAATGTCATAGAACCAAAAATTCGAAGACATGTGACATCTGCCAACCCGCACTGGGCCCGCGTGGTGGATTACGGCCCACTCCCTCTCACTGAGAGGAGGCTTGTGTCCCAGCAGTGGGAACATTATAGGCTGATTATGTGATTTTGAGGTCGACTATATTTATGTATGTTATAAATATTATGCTTTATTTCAGTACTGGAAGATTATGCGGCAGAACCATGTATCACAAATATCAGACATTTGAGGGTTATTGTATGATGGATTATGTCAATTGTCGAGAGAGATATGAATGTACGTACATATTTCTGGCCTTTTGTATTCTCCACTCATGGCCTTTTGTATTCTCCTCTGAGCTAGACAGACCGACTACCTTAAAAAGGTGTCTAGGACAGACTGAATGCGGAAGGAGGAGGACAGGGTGTTGTGGCGGAGCCTTGGAGAGACCTATGTCCAGCAGTGAACTGCGATAGGCTGAGTTGATTGATTGACTCAAAGTAGGTACTGTGATTACTGCAAAATTTATTAGGTACTCAGTCGGGAAATATCTGGACAGTAAAATAACAGTTATAAATAGGATGTAAAAAGACGGTCTAAGTCCCTCTCAATCAGCCTTTAGGCTCGTGTCCTCGATCGTAAAAACCGGACAACGTACCCCGCCTTTTCCAATGACTAATAAAACTTACTCCCAACTCAGTGGCCTTTTCCTCCAAACCAATCTGACAGTTTCTAGTATCATCTTTCACAGACCATTATAGATTTCTTATCGATTTGTATCTTCAATTTATCAGACATTGTTTTTTAAATAAAATGTGGTAAATTATGTAAGTTTGTTTATTTATTTTTTAGTTATCCAATAAACTTGTAGTTAATTAACTTAACACAAAGACACCAACGCCATCTGTGTCACGTAGAACAGCGTTGACAACCATGACGTTAGTCCGCCGATAACCACAACAGGTGTCGCTACTTGACGCGATCAATATTTATTTTTGCAACATCGCATGATAAATAACTTTAATTTCGGAAGTCGGTGTCATTGAATTTTTTGATACCGATTTCCGAAATTAAAGTTATTTATCACTTTGTAGTTTTTTTTTTGAAGTCGGTTGTTTTTTTCTTGGCGGGACCCATTCCATTTTTTTTTATTTTTTTTTCAAACTCAAATAGGTCCCGGGTCCCGCCTGCTTCCAACTTTTATTTAATTTAAAATGGGCTTGTTTTTAGCTTTCAGTTTTTTTTTTTATTTAAGTTGTTTACCGTAGTCGGGTTTTTTAGTTTTTTTTTATTACTTTTTTCCTCAGAAATAAAAAACAAATCTGTCCACCTGTTCCCAAGTAATGCGCTTACCGTAGCGAGAGCTGACTTCTTGTCCCAAAGTCACGAAGTCCAGCTAACGACTATTTCTGTTTTGTGTTCGTGATTATAATTACTTACGCAAATCGATTTTATTTTATTTTTCTGATTACTCCAGTTCATTTTCTTTTTGTATGCACCTGTTTCTATGACAAACAAACCTATTTTTCTTTCTTTCATTACATTTTTAATTATATACATTAATCCCTTCTAATTTAAGATTAATAAAATTATTTTCGTATATTTGCAGTGTGGCAAGTCTTCCACATGGGTGAATGTATCTCAACAATAAAGACAGTAACAGAATACATTCGTAAGTATTAAGTATAAGAACTTTATATAACGTCTCTCGCTTGCTACTGCGGCTGCCTAGTGGTTGCAAGCACTACCGCTGAGCATGAGGTCCTGAGTTCAATTCCCGGGTCCGGGCAAAGCATTATTGGGTTTTTCCAGGACGTTGGGCCCGAAAGGTTCTGGAATGGCGACTGCGTGCCAGAAGACGTAGCATTGGAAGCCCTCTCACAAGTCACAAGGTGGACCGATGACCTGGCGAAGGCCGCAGCAATCCGATGGATACGAGAAGCACAGAACAGGTCGGAATGGCGGTGCTTGAGGGAGGCCTATGTCCAGCAGTGAATGTCTTCTGGCTAAAATGATGATGATCCTTAGTTTTTGTTTACCCTAAAAATATATTAGATAACCGTAAATCTGAGAATGGGTTATTGTACTCATCATTACGAACAACTTTAACTTACAAAGGGACCTTTTTTTTTTCAGACGCAGAATATGAACATGACTTCTTTTTGGATACATACTACGTTATTGATGACCATACCTGGGAGTGGTAATAATCTGAGCTGACCAAAGGGCCTGTTTTACCATCCGGCTAAGTTCCAGTTAACATATCCAATAGATATTAACGTTCAAAGTTGATGATTGAGTCATGTGAGCAACTTTAAACGATAATATTTCGGAAACTTGACACTTTACCGGGTTTGTTCTTATTATGTTTTCTGTTTGCATTGATGTCAGCTATCGATTTGTATAGATCCTAAGCCACGGATCTTCAAAGCCCTTTCGGACCGGTCATGATTCATCGGCCGTATTTTACCTATTAAGTACATAAGATATGTATGTTATTCACACATTTTTAAATATAAATGCGATTCACTCTCGTTCTTTGTCAATTATTTATAACTCAATTTATTACAACATTAGAAAAACAACGGTTAACACCCTTTCGTTATTTCTATATAAACGTACGTTTATATAGAAACAAACTCCCTTATTTCATGATAATAACAAAGCAATTTAATATATTTACATTTAAAAAAATAATACGCAATAACTGTCGTTATTTTTGTAATGCTATGATCAATAAAATAAAATAAAAAACTCAAAAATTCTCAAAGAAATCAATTACAGGCCCTTTGAATTGTCGAGGGTCGGTCAGTCAGAACGATGAAGCTAGTTGCCCATTAAAAATCGTAGTAGGTAGATACCTATGGAGAAGAACGGGCAAGAAACTGTACGGACACTCTTATTTTATATCAAAATAATATGGTTACAAAATGTTGTTTTCATCATTCATGTTATAAAATTATGCATGAGAGAACGATGCAGAAAGTTAAATGCGTCCGTAATGAAAAGATTAGAAAAACAATTTGTTACGTACCCTTCTCTTATAAGGTATTACCTACCACATGCAATCTTAGGGATTTTTGGATAGCCTTTCACCCCACAACTCGTAATCAAGCTTTTATGTGTAATGGAGAGGGTGTTGATTTGAATGAATTGCCAATTGGTTGCCAATCTCATCATCGGCTGCTCGCTGTGTGTTCCGATTGGACTACGGATGCGCACAGTGGCGCCACACATCCGAGCGTCTTTTCACTTGAACTAATGGTCTGAACGTGTCATGAGCCGCGCTCCGCGCGCTATAGGTAGATTCTAATAAGAAATGGTCCTTCTGCGATGTTGTGCTACAATACCCTTTTTTTATCTTGGAGAAATGATCATGCATTCTGCACTACCACTGGGAGATAGTACAGTTATGTGGGATTCTAACCCACTGAAACTCCACGGTGTCCTCCTCTGCCGCTTATACCTTGATTACACCTACCGAGTAGAGCGACGGGAGTAAAATGTCACTCGGCTGAGAGAGTGATATGGCCGAGTGAGTGTTTACACGTATTTTTGATCACACGGCGAGACAGTCAGTCAGTTCAGTTTAAATTCGTTATAACCTACGAAGTTATAACTAAAACCCGTGAGAGCAAAATTCGTGGTCAAAAGTGGCGTCGAGCACCGAGTGGCCAGTGGTCGCCGAGCACACGTCGAGTGCGTGTTCAGATCCACCGAGTGAGCGAGCGAGACAGTGCGGGGAAGAAGTTATTTGATAATTTCCCACCCAAAAAAAAAAACAATTAATTAAAAATAAATTAATTAATAAAAAAAAAAAAAGTTAATTAAAATCCAAGGGCAACCAATACAGCGGCATCGCGGGCTTTAGGATAGGAATAACAATAGAAGATGCGTAGAAATGCAAGGAAGGGTTCAACATAAACTACCATAACACCATACCATAGGTACCTACCTATAACGAACAACGCACTCGTATATGTCCTGCATGGGTTCGGTATGGCATCAACTTGAGTCGTTCAGCATTCTTTCTATGTTCCCATTCGTAGTGGTATCGCCTCGGCCTCGCCTCGAGATAAGCAAGTAAACGGCAGTCACCGAGCTTTATCATCACCGGCGACGCGTCGCTTTAGGCCGCGCTCACTTTGGATACGTTTTCGTACGAATTCCATTCGTGCAGAAACGTACGAACACGCACGAACATTCCCGACCTTCTGAGTACTATGAAAGCGCTCACAGTGCGCGCGAGTTAGTCGTACGTATACGTACGTGCAAGTCCGACGTCCGAAATCAATCCGAACTTGTTGGGATTTTATTACACGTTCGTGCGTTCATCATCAATAATGGATGTAGAAAAGTTAATTAACTTGGTTCACGGGCATAAATCTTTGTAGGATCAAAGTGATTCCAGTTATAGAATAAAGAATTATTATATAAAAATATATCGAAAAAGCATTTTTTTTACTTTCTTACCTTTAAAGTGACAATTAATCGTTCTTCAGGTGATATTGTGTCGCGAAAGTTGCTGTATTTAGTCAGGTTAGGTCGTATTGCATTAAGAATGTACTCAAAAGTATCTCTCCCCATGCGTGTATAACCATAAAATAGTCTGGGGTCATTATACTTACAAATCTTCCATAATATGATGCAATTCACCGAATTCATCTCTTTTTAAAAATATTTCGCGCACCCATTCGGTTCTACGATAACGACGATGGCGTCGCAATCTACGGTTTAGAAGATGATTATCCAAAAGATAAAGATTATTCATCGCAGCAAAGATGACTTCACGTATGCGCTAACACCGGTATTCTGTCTATTTGACGGAGAAAAACGTATTCAGTGTGCACACTCAATTCGTACGAACAGTGTTCATACGTTTACGTACGATATAATTCGCATCCAAAGTGAGCGCGGCTTTAGGCTGGGCGTTTCTCGTGGTGGGATCACGTGACATTCTGACATCACACTAAAATTATAAAGGCGAAAGTTTGTGTGAGGGTGTGTGTGTTTATATAAAAACTTTTTAACAAAAAAAAAACCGACTTCCAAAAAAGCACTACAAAGTGAAAAATAACTTTAATTTCGGAAGTCGGTGTCTTTGGATCTGTATTTTAGTTTTTTGCCACCGACTTCCGAAATTAAAGTTATTTTTCACTTTGTAGTGTTTTTTTGGAAGTCGGTTTTTTTTTTTTGTTAAAAAGTTTTTATTTCTCGCTTTTTAGTGGGTCTGCTTGTAATTTATCTAAGTTACAATAGCCTAGTGTCAACTTGCTCATCGCCTTTTACAAAATATTGTTTTTCCCGATGCAGGGACGTTAATTGTTCAGGAGTTCTCCTGCGAATAGTGAAATGGAGCTGATGGTGGACACCATCAGCTCCATTTCACCATTCGCATTGTGATGAGCATAAATTTCTTAGAAACCATATTAAAGTAATCGAAATTGCAACCCGTAAAATACTTATAATTGAGTAGTTCCGGTGGCCATCTGTGGTCTTCATCATCAGTTCCACTTCACCAAATGGTGCTTTCCGAGAGCAAATGCACGAGTTACTATAAAAAATACCCAAATCGCTATAGGTGCGCCTATAATATTTGAAGAGTTCCTTCGATTTCTCCAAGATCCCATCATCAGATCCTGACCTGATGACAATGGGACCATTTGGGAAGTATACCCTTTCCAACAAAAAAAGAATTTTTCAAATCGGTTGGCAAGCGACGGAGTTATGCGCGAACAAACCTAAAAAAAAAAAAAAAAATACAAACATTCGAATTGAGAACCTCCTCCTTTTTAGAAGTCGGTTAATAACGCTTTGTACCTTTAGAAGTCGATTGCGGCAGTATCTGATCGACTCTCAGAAAAAACTGGGCTAGACCGTCACAAACACGTCCATAATATAGCGGATCCACACGACATGTTCGTCCACAGTTCCACACGTTATCCTGTATAATAATAATAATATCGTTTACTTGCATGAAATATGGTGCTTACAGATCTCATAATACAATACATAGTACTTCATATTCCGCCTACTAAATTCAGCATGCAAATTTAGATTTTGCCATAATTTTAATGAATTAAATAATGTCTCATGGGTATTTTCTCGTGGTCCTACTATTTTGTCCTACCAGTAGGTCCACGAGGGTATGTTATTGCTGTTGGTCCTACTGAAGTTTTGAAACTAAAATGTACCTCCTGTATAAAGGAATTGACTGGATAGGTGTGGGGCGTGTCTCAGTTTCAGTCTTCATAAGTACTGCTTTCTTAGTGAGTCAACATCACTTTTAGTACATACCTCTTTTTAAAAATATCGTTGATGACATAATTCTTTTTGACCAATATCCTATGTCTATTATACCATTATAATTTATCTAATAAAAAAAATACCGGTTGTTTTATTAACACCATGAATTAATTCTAATTGAGATTTTAGAATGTTATCAAGTACTTCATTATTAAAATATTAATGAAATGTTTTTTTTTGTGAATAAACCATTTACTTAATCAATATCGTAATTTGTATCTGTATTATTATCAATGAGAAAAAAAATATTTCATTTATACCAACATGGGCACTGGCTTTGGCAACTTGTTATAAAAGCGGATATAGTTAGGTATCACAATTTCATGTTTCCTACGTGTATTTATACTTATTATGGAAATCGCTTCTTATTTCGAAAAGTCCTAAGTTTTTGCGAACATACAAAATGCTTTCTAAGATATAAAGAGAAGGCAGTATGAAGACTGAAACTGAGACACGCCCCACACCTATCCAGTCAATTCCTTTATACAGGAGGTACATTTTAGTTTCAAAACTTCAGTAGGACCAACAGCAATAACATACCCTCGTGGACCTACTGGTAGGACAAAATAGTAGGACCACGAGAAAATACCCTGTCTCATGTTCCGAGCACGGCGGGCTGTGCTGGCGCCGCTGCTGCGGCTGCGGAGACCCTCAAGCGGCGCAAATACTGTAACCTTGTGGGCAACTACAGCTTTGAGCCGTTTGGGGTCGAAACGCTCGGGTCATGGGGCCCGAGCGCGCGTCTCCTTTTTAAGGAAATTTCTCGCCGGCTGGTCGATACTTCACGTGACCAGAGGGCTGGGTCGTTCTTTGGTCAAAGAATTAGCATTGCCATTCAACGTGGCAATGCTGCCAGTCTTCTGGGCACGTTTCCGGATGACAGCGATGCGGATGAGTACTTCGACGCCTAAGTGTCCTTTGGTTTTTTATTTTTTATTTTTTATTTGTATAGTAGGTTAGTTAGTCTTTTATTTTAGTATCTAGTGTATAGTATATAGTTATATTGTAATTATGTGTGTACAGGAACTATTAAATAATAATTGAAATATGTCACGATAGGAAAATGTCAAAAAATTAAAATACAAATGTCAAACTATGAATATTACAAATGGTGTAGACAAAGATTGAGACAATGTGTAAAACGAAACGCATATAACATACACTATAAAAATATATAAGCAAACTACGCTATACTCACTGTACATAAATTATTTAAAAATCTTAACATAACAATATATTATTAAACACCAACATGTAAACTCGTACACACGCATAAAAACACAAACTAGTCATTAATTATTACATAACATATTATTTCCTATACTGTGATAATAATTAAGTAGTCCAGTGAACACTACACGGTCAGTGGGTCGTCTTAGGGGCGCTGGCATAATTATGCTGAGCTGGACTCCCATTTGGTGCAATCATGGGACACACACCGCCCAGTAGTGATCGACCGTTATAAATGTCATGTGAGGTGTCTATGGGTCAATTTATCTTTTTAATCTTTGTTTTTTTTCTCACCTTTTTTGATGTTTTTTTTAATGCCTGTATTCTCTGCATGGGCTAGATCTCTTTGCCTTCCCAAAAGGGAAAATGGAAAAAAAAAAAAAAAAAAAATGCCTGTATTCTGTCTTTTGTTGCACTGAATAAACGGTTTACCTATCTATCTATATGTTTGTTACTTCTTCACGCTCAAACGGCCGGACCAATTTTGATATGTATGGAGGTTGCTGACACCCTGGATTAATATTTAGGCCAAGTACTTTTTATCCCGATATTCCCACGGGATCGAAACTTATGCGGGTGAAACCGCGGGGCGCAGCTAGTTTGTACTATTCTCATTGTTTGACGTTACGATTCTATTAAAACATTTATAACTATTGGAGCTGATAAGGAATAACTCGTCGGAGTTTAGTTGATTCGTGAGCGATGATTACTCCGCGATTATTTTCAGTGTATTTTTGTGACTAAGTATAAGAATATTTATTTTAGTTTTTAGGGAAAAGTTTGCAGCTTTGTACGATTATATAATTATTAATCTTACTGGAAGTAGGTACTTACCTTTTAACCAAAACAAAAATGTGTTGCGCTTTGAGGAATATCAAATATTTCATAATGCTGCAATTGTCTTGTAAGTTTTTATTTAATATTATTGAGATAGATATATGTACAGACGCCAGCACATCAACCTACACCTAACTGTCAAATTTTCCCAATCAATATTGAACCTTATGCTTTAGCGATAAAGTTGAAAATCTATTACAGAAATCTGACAGATTGTAGTAGGTTGATGTGCTGGCGTCTGTACATTAGCCAAAAAAATGTTCCCCACTCAACAGAAGGGCGATATGTGCGTTAAAATTTTGTATTGTAGCAACCCACACACAATGTCGTCCATTGCGAGCGTCCCGCGGTCATGTTCCGTCACGGTACCGAGAATATTATGCTCGTTCCCTCGCCTGGCCGTTGCGTTGCACACAGTGGGCCGAAAACTAATCTCAATGGACTTAGCGATACCCGAAAATCGACTATTTTATTTTGGAAAAGTAATATCGTAAACGTGTTCTACTAGTCAATACAAATATTTGTTAATATGACACATTTTTGTTTAAAAATTTATTTACAAAGTTATACGACATTAATAAAAATTTTGTATGGAGTAGAAAATAAGAAATGGTATAAATGGAAATCCTCAAATTTCCTTAAAATATTTATTAGTTCCTGTACACACATAATTACAATATAACTATAAATAAATAAAAATAAAATTCGTTTAATTCAGACCAATTAATGTCCATTATTTGTTAGTAACAATTTATCTTAAAAAACTATGTTAGTATTTATAATGTACTACGCATTTGTATACTATATACTATACATATTCTATATATATATACTATATATATTAATTTCCTTAAATAAATTTTTATAGTATCAATAAATGGGTATTATTAGTGATTTCTGTACAAAATTTTGTATCTCGGAAACCCTCGGAACCGCGCCATTTTGAACTTTCAATATTTTTATTCTTTTAAATGTTTGTACATCGAAGAGGTAAGAACAATGCGTTTTTTATTCCCAAAATTTTGTAAAATTACTTGTTTTTCACAAGCATTATAATAAACGTGGCCATTTTGTAATTAACACAATGCAGTTTGCATGAAAAATGACGTCATATATTGTTGACTACGTGAAATTTAACGCGTAAACAAAATAATTATGGCTACGAGTATCACGACACGTCATATACCACGGGCCAATCAGAATACAACAAAAGGCAGCTTTAACCAATCACAGCACTCTTACTCGCACCGATCATTCAGTAATCCACCAGTCTTGTTCTTGTCTTTGCAATTAACGGACGTTCTTACTACCCTACTTCTGCCATGGCAGGT
This sequence comes from Hydraecia micacea, assembly GCA_914767645.1. Classification (NCBI taxonomy): domain Eukaryota; kingdom Metazoa; phylum Arthropoda; class Insecta; order Lepidoptera; family Noctuidae; genus Hydraecia; species Hydraecia micacea. Next base: position 9,471,384 of record OU611798.1, read on the forward strand.
TTAGTTACTAATCTCGACGTATTTGTGAAATTAAAAGAAAGTGGAAGTGTTAAAGACAGCAACTGTATGTACAACTTTATGGAGTTAAGTTTAAAGAAAGAACTGAGTGACGAGCAGAAGAAAATGCTTAAATCGTTTTGTAGCACATACTGTTATAATCTTAACAAAAGGTGGATAAAATCGGGTTCCAGAGGCGCTGATTTTTTAAAAAAACAACAGTGATTGGCTTGGATCAGATGTAATTTGGCCTGACTTTATTGGGTGATGTGGAATAAGGGACAAATGAATATTAGGGATAAACGCAAAATAACAAGTCCGAGAACACTTGAGAACATTAACCAAGACTCACATTTCATAAATGAATTTTGTAAACTTCTTTGTTCTGCAACTCTCAAGATATTAAGTTTTCGAAAAAGTTCGCCTAACATAAAAGGTTAAAAAAAAGCGTACAACACGAATATGTGCTTCATATTTGCTAAGTCCAAAAAATTAAATTCCAGCCCACTGTGCGCCAGTCCGCTGCCCATACGCATACTGCGTAGACGCGTATTTCTTGTACCGCGCAAGTCGCAAGCCTCCCTCGTGCCGCCATTATTGTTTCGCGCGTAAATTATAAGGGTCTTCGTTCCCAAGTGTAAACTAACTTTGTGTTATAATCTCGTACCTATATCTAAAAGGTGGTTTGGTTTTCCCTGAGATAACCTCCCTCATAGTCTAATAATTATTATGAACACTACTCCCATTTATATCTACAAGGTCTATCTAATTGAAATAACTGAGAACCTGAAAAGGAGTCATTGTAAGTACTCATCATAAGAAACAACTTTTATTATCGGGACAACCCAGATATTGCGAAGAACCCTGAATTGAAAAAATCAGCACCTCGAAACATTCTATCGATCATAATTACCGCCTTTTTTTTAATGTTGGGAGTTTATAATAACGAGTACAATGTAATGGGGTCATTGCACTCATAATTATAAACAAGCAGATTTAGGTCAGAGTTTAGGTAAACAAAATGTATGACAGTTTAAGACGACGTGTACACAAGAACTTGCACATTGTATTCATTTATCTGGAGAAAAGCGTATGTTGCGTACCTCGGAGAACCTACCATAACGAAAAAAGAAAAGAAAACACGTTTATTTGCGGCAAACATGACCAGAGCGAGGAGTCAAAGGACAAGTTGGGGCAAAATAATTATGCGTCACATCCACGCAAAACGGCCTTCGCTCAGCATAATGCTAAGAACCCTATGCGAGACAGAGCCCCAGCACTGGTCACCAGCGATAGCCGCCGTTGACGTGATGACGTCAACCGGTGCAGTATACGATGAGGTATAAATAGCACAACAACAAATAAAACATAAAATAAATACATAAACGACGACGACTGACACACGTAACTCACTCACTCTCTGGTGTCGACGACTGATGAAAATTGACGTAATTTTAGTAGACAAGTTTTTAATCACGTCTAAACTTGTATGGAGTTGTGTCAGGCGCTGATTATTTTGACAGGACTAAACTAAAATGTATCTTCTGTCCTTTTCTTAACGAAATATAAAGAAAAAGATGCACTGGTCTTAAATTTACTTTTTTTTTACTTTTAGCCTGTACTGTCCCACTGCTGGGCAAAGGCCTCCCCCATTTTCTTCCACATTTCCTTGTGCTGTGCCTTCTCCGTCCAGTCGGTTAGGAATGAGTAAATCGTCACGCCAGCGTTTCTTAGGCCTGCCTCGGTGACGACGTCCGTCTTCAGGCACCCACTGTGTGACGACTTTGGCCCATCTGTCTGGATGCATCCTATAAGTGTGACCCGCCCAGTCCCACTTCAGCCTCGCAGACTTGCCGCCAACATCGGCGATACCTGTCTTGGAGCGTATTGTGGTGTTGCGAATTTGGTCGGTGAGTTTAATCTTTAGGATACTACGCTCCATCGCTCTTTGGCAAACCTTTAGCTTGGACTTCTGAGCCTCTGTCAAAAAAAAATTTAGATTAGTTTGTGAAAAAGGGAATCGGCACCAATACCTAGTTTTAAATGTCATCATCATCATCGTTCTCCTGTTCTTATCCCAGTTTATTTGGTGTCGGCGCAACGTTGCTCTCTTCCATACCAGACCGGCGGACGGCGGCGGACTGCATCAACGAGAATTTGGTGCCGGCCAGCGCACACTGATGATTTGCGATGCCGCGAGCTGCCAGCGGCCGCCCGCACACTAGCTGTAGATCCTGCGGTATGGGGCGTACCCGGTGGCCCCCTCGAGTTTGCTTAGCGACTACGCAACGCAGTCAAAAAGATGCTTCTGAACGAGTTGATTGTGTTAAAGTTTTTGAAATGTTGGATTTGGTGTTACTATCGATTCGGAGACGAAGAACAGGCACATGCGATCAAATATTTATATCATTGATCCCGCAATCGTATGCTAGCGAACTCCGGCGCATACCGTCGCTTGCCTTCGCGTCCCGTCGCATGTCGTCGCATCCCACCGAGGTCTCCTTAAGCATGCTCTTCAATACCCCAGAAAGAAATTCCCTTTGATGTTCCGTGGTAATTCTCTGATCTTTGAAGTCTATACTGTTACCATTACCTAAATACGTACGAATATACGTTGGTAAAAAATATCTTCCCCGCCGTCCGCCGCTGTGCGCTGACCTTTAGTCGACTATTAGCACTATATTATCTATGCAAATTGGAAAGATGATGTATTTTGTGCACCGTGACCTACTACTCGTAAGTCGCGCCGTTACCACACTGGGCCGCCATTGCTGTATTTGATGGGGTAATAATATAATTAGATTTCAATGCTTTGCACATGGAAATAGATAAGATACCCCTACACAATTAATATCAAAATCGTATCACTATTAGTCAATAGACCATTTCCCGTACAATGAGTGTCCTTTCATTGTAATTTGTATATTGTAAAAATTTTTATTTTTGTGTATTGTAAAAAAAAATATTTTATTTTTTATTTTATTTAAAAATTAACTTTTTGTGTGTAGTTTCAACTACTTGAGAACGCTGTAAGAGTCTAGTAATTATGTTAACTGGAAGGGAACTGTCTTCTGAGATACAGGCTAACAACCTAGTTCAGCGGTGCTATTCTGTAAAAATATCACCGTGATAACTTGAAGTGAAGTGAGCTTAAAGTGAGCTGTCATTCCACCTGATGCTAGGGATTGACACTATTGACAGCTCACGTTAAGCTCACTTCACCTATGTTTTCACGGTGATATTTTTACAGAATAGCATTACAGGACGCTTATGTAGCTGTGTACTTACTTTGTTTTCAATAAAGCATTATTATTATTTATTTTTGAATTTATATATCTCGGGACCATGGGGTCCCGGTCCTTTGGAAGGCGTACGAGGGGCCGAAGCCAACTCGCAGAGGCCCCTTAGGAAATTTTAATGAAATGCGGCACCGTCCGACGATTATCCCTGTATGCACTATGCAAGTGCACCCAAGGATAACCCCCGGTTGGTGTAGGACTATTGTAGGATAGGAAAAATAAAAAGTTGGACTATGGGTTTGGGTGGCTGAAGTGGACTGGTTACCAAGAACTATGGAAGAACTATGACCCCTGCCTGATCAATGTTTTATATATACACGGATAAAATGGATTATTGTTCCCTAAATATGTTTCCGACTTACCAACTGAATTTCGACAAACTGTAATACGACAAGATTTTACTTCGTCACTATGGAACTCCGACACGTCTTCATTTCGACAATACTTTAGTTCGAAATACCTTAAGTCCGACACTACTGTACTCCGACAAAGCGTTTCTTCGACATGACTTAACTAGGAAACGATGCGACTTCGACGACATGCTTCTTCGACAACTATGGTAGTCCGACATGAGTCAATTTCGACGTACTCTAACAATATCTTACTTCGACGTGATATATCTGAGACACGATGCTACTTCGATATTATTCTGCGACATTAGGGAACAACTAAACTTGTGAAAGGTGATATGGCTAGGAACTACCGAGATGACGACTATAAGAAGTATAGAAGAAAAAACATGTTGCGCCGACCCCAAATAAATTGGGATAATATTATGGGTAAGAGAATTATGATAAGGAATAAATAATAACTTGTATTTTAAAAGAACATTATTTTTATTAGAACATAACTGAGTAGGTACGAATCCTATGCTATACGTAGTCACGATCTCTCAAAGTCAACTACGAAACTACGAGACACCATTAAGGAAAAAAAAAAACACGATGGTCGGGCATTGCAAACCCGGTTAAGCAGACGACAACCTCATAGGTTGAACTGCGAGATGGCATTCCCTAAAACTAAGGTACTAAGGTGGTCGGGCATTCCGTATCCAGCAGTATTACAAGAAGCCTGAAAATAAATAACAAGAAAAAAAATACTCCAAGTGTTTTATTCCCAAGTACACAACGCTGCTCAAGATTTCTCCCGCCACCGAGCCCGGTCAAGTCAACAGTTCAACACTACCTATAAAAACCATACACAAGTTTAGTTGTTCCCTAATGTCGCAGAATAATTTCGAAGTAGCATCGTGTCTCAGATATATCACGTCGAAGTAAGATATTGTCGAAGTACAGCATGCCGGAGTAGAGTACGTCGAAATTGACTCATGTCGGACTACCATAGTTGTCGAAGAAGCATGTCGTCGAAGTCGCATCGTTTCCTAGTTAAGTCATGTCGAAGAAACGCTTTTCGGAGTACAGTAGTGTCGGACTTAAGGTATTTCGAACTAAAGTATTGTCGAAATGAAGATGTGTCGGAGTTCCATAGTGTCGAAGTAAAATCTTGTCGTATTACAGTTTGTCGAAATTCAGTTGGTAAGTCGTAGTTTCCATTTGGATTTTCTAAAAATAATAATTGCTACGCTATTATATACGATCCACGTGTTCGTTACAATAAAATTACGAACGTTTGTATTGATGTTGTTGAAATGGCTGTTTCTTTTGTTTTCAATGTAGATTTAAGTGTATTCTGTGTTACACTTGCTTATTCTCTGGTTCATATATTTATTATTATGTTGACATGTACCTAATTATTTCATTTTAAATGTGTGTGTGGTTTCGACACCACTAACTTTATTATTATTTGTATACTCTCGAGTAAAATGTAGCGAACCTACCACCTTATTATAACATCCTATTGTAATGAAACCTACATTTACGAATAAATTTGATTTGATTTGATTTGATTTGAAATATTAGACTTACGCTTTCGAGTCATTATTGTAAGTACCTACTATATAAAAAATCACCAAATCGGTAGTAATTTTCCAACTAACTAAAACAATTCCAATAGCTAATTAGGAGGAAAACGAATCTAACTTCTTACTACAGTACTTACAACACAACCTAAAACTATACGTTAATCTTAAACTAACAAAAAAAAAAACAATTGTAATAATCTAAGTAGGTACCTACCTAATGAAATCAAATCAAATCAAATCAAAGCATTTATTTCAATTTAACCATGTACAGGCACTTTTGAATTGTCAAAATTAAATAGTCAGTCAGTTAGTCAGAAAGTTGAAGCTAGTTGCCCATTCCAAAACGTAGATCTCTATGGAGAAGAACGGGCAAGAAACTCCATGGACACTCTTTTAAATCAAGATATTACAAAATCCTGGATACATTATTCTTGATGCTTCTATATGTGAGAACAATGTAAAAAAAAAAACACAAGTGAAGAAACAATTCAAAATATAAGATTAAAAATAAGCCTTGGCAGTTAAGAGATGACCAGTCTCAACCGACGGCGCCCGTTCACGAATATGACGCGTGGATCAGCACCGTCCAGCTCAACCATTTTGTAGGGAACCGAATGATCCAACACACGCGCCACCATCAGTGAGACATTTAAGTGAGCATGACACATTCTCAACTGCCATGCTCTTTCAAGTCAATATCAAAAAATCATAATAAACGGACGGATCCATGGTTCTTACATTTACAAAATTGAAAAAATGCATCTAAATTATACAAAACTATAGATTGCAATTTATTTAAAAGATGATTAAAATTGTTTACTACCAAACAGCAAAAGGTGTTTAGTATTGATGTATTAAACAAATTAAACTTGATTGAATAAAATAAAAATTAACATTGAGATCGTAATGTCAGATACACTAAAAAAAAAAAGAAAATAATAACGAATCTAATACAACCTATACCTAGCCCGTGACCTAACTAAAAATACAATCCTACCTATAAGTAATTACAAAGAAAACAATTCTAATATGACTAATAATTGAATTTAAAACGAATCTATATTTCTACTTAAAATATACTACCTAAAAATTATAACTATGCCTACTGTTAGTTAGTAATAAATCGCTTCGAATCGAATTTAAAGCTGTAAAAAAAACTCAAAATGAACACAACCGTCAACGACGTCTGCCGGTCTGGTCTCACGTCCAGTAGTATAAAAGTGCTCTGTGCCTCACGCACATAATATTAGTAGACACACCTTTCAATATATAAATAAAAGGATAATCCTTAGAACGGTCTTTCCTTTGGTGTTCCACCATTAACCCTAACAGGTCTGCCTGCCCGCGTTCGGGACTTCATTGCCTGGACCGCCCCTCCAGCCCCGCTCTGCGCGCCGCCGACTCACTAAGGTCAATCTTATCGTGACAACCTTTAAAGTGTGGGAGACAGGCATACAAACATCGAGCATAAGCAACTGACCCGCGCGGCGCGCGGACCGACACTGAATGCTGCTCGCCCCCGCGGTCGTTTATATATTCTGCGCTCCTCGCCGGCGCGTCTCCATCGGACATACTCACGCGCCGACTCCATTCAAATTACTAAGCGGTTCGCTGACCGCCACTAGTTTTTATTAAGCGTGCTAAACGCTGATTGGCTGACCACATTTCTACGGCAGCTGATCAGCCAATAGGGTGTAAGTAGTTTTTAAGAATTTCGTATATATATTGGTTTGACAATAAATTGAGGAGCATTCCCAAAACGAGTGTTTTACTTAATAGTTCAAGTAGTACCCATATCTGGTGACCCCGACGTGATCTCTTAATGAGTCCTGCGCACGTGCACCCGCTCGTCAACAACGCACGACCTTTGTACCGAAGCAGCTGTCGACATGCACACATGTATTTATACGTGTAGATTGTGCAAAAAAATCATTAACGCCGCCGTACGAAGGCCCGTACGAAGTTATTGAGAAACATGACAAGTACTTCAAGATACGCCTGCCCAACCGAGAATCAGTGGTATCATTAGATAGACTGAAGCCTGCCTACATACTGCCAGCAGCCACAGAAGACGAGGTGGAAGAAAACCCATACGTTACCCGTTCCGGCAGGACTGTTAAGCCTACAAAACATGTACGTTTTTCTTGAAGGGGGATACTGTGGGAGACAGGCATACAAACATCGAGCATAAGCAACTGACCCGCGCGGCGCGCGGACCGACACTGAATGCTGCTCGCCCCCGCGGTCGTTTATATATTCTGCGCTCCTCGCCGGCGCGTCTCCATCGGACATACTCACGCGCCGACTCCATTCAAATTACTAAGCGGTTCGCTGACCGCCACTAGTTTTTATTAAGCGTGCTAAACGCTGATTGGCTGACCACATTTCTACGGCAGCTGATCAGCCAATAGGGTGTAAGTAGTTTTTAAGAATTTCGTATATATATTGGTTTGACAATAAATTGAGGAGCATTCCCAAAACGAGTGTTTTACTTAATAGTTCAAGTAGTACCCATATCTGGTGACCCCGACGTGATCTCTTAATGAGTCCTGCGCACGTGCACCCGCTCGTCAACAACGCACGACCTTTGTACCGAAGCAGCTGTCGACATGCACACATGTATTTATACGTGTAGATTGTGCAAAAAAATCATTAACGCCGCCGTACGAAGGCCCGTACGAAGTTATTGAGAAACATGACAAGTACTTCAAGATACGCCTGCCCAACCGAGAATCAGTGGTATCATTAGATAGACTGAAGCCTGCCTACATACTGCCAGCAGCCACAGAAGACGAGGTGGCCATAAAAGTATTCGTCCAAATTGATTAGTGTAAAAGACAAAGTTTATCTACATGAAATACCGAAAGCGATAAATTTATTCAAAGTCAAAGTCAAATCATTTATTTCAATTAGGCACACTAAAGGCACTTTTGAACGTCAAAAATTATAGTAAAACAATTGATTCTAGTCGCCCATTCCAAAAGGTAGTTTTCGTATGGAGAAGAATGGGCAAGAAACTCTATTGATTTTGATAAGAATACATGAGGTCATTCTTAAGGTTGACATTAAGAATGCTTTCAATTCCGTAAACAGGGACACCTTGTTGACAGAAGTTCAAAAAGAAATACCCAAAATGTACAGTTTTCTCTATCAATAATCAGGGTGACCCTCTTGGGCCAGTCATTTTTAGTTTGGCAATAAATCAAAATTATTCGACAACTAAATTCTAAATTCAACGTATGGTATTTGGATGACGGAACCCTAGGAGGTGATGTAGACACAGTCTTAAAAGATTTAAAGTTTATAAAAGAAAAATTCAGTTCCATTGGCCTAGACCTTAACCTTTCAAAATTCGAGATTTATCTTCCCCAAACGACTGACAGACATACTACCATAGCAAAATTTAATACAATAGCTCCAAATATCAAAATTACGGAAAGACACTCACTTCACCTACTAGGGTCCCCAATTTTTGACGAATCCTTTCCAACGTTCATTGAGGAGAAGATACAAAATTTTAATGACGTCTCGGAAAAACTTTTCAAAATTAATATTCATTCGGCCTTCACACTCATTCGGTACTGTTGTTTTGGACCAAAATTTGGTTCACTAATGTTTTACCAAAACTCCATTGACAAATTTTTAGTTTACAACCAACGTTTCTTATTCTATTTATTTCACAAACAACTCATTCCGCAAATATTTTATTTTATAAACACTCGCTTTACAAACATTTATTTGGCAAATGCTTCTCTTTACAAATGTTTCGGATGATATTTAATCATTTATACATTTCTTTTGAAAAAAATCACGTTTATACAAACTATCATTTTACAATATACTAGCGACTGCATTAAAATCCGTTGCGTAGTTTAAAAGATCTAAGCTTACAGACAGCGGGAGCTACTTTGTTTTATACTATGTATAGATTTTCTAAACCAGACACAAAGTGATCATGACGGTATTTTCCATTTGGGTCAAATAATTTACAAGCAAGTATTTTTTTCTATATAATCTAGTCGTTTCTGGCACTCGCCGGCCGCTGTCGCGGCACCGCTCGCTTCGCTCGCTCGGCTCGTGCGTAGGGGTCACAGTTTTAACCTAACCTAACCTAACAATTTTGTTTTAATTAATTAACCTAATCTAACTAGTTCGGTTCCGGGTAGCCCACTAAAAATAGCCTCTTTTTTCTATTAGTGCAAGTCGATGAACGAATGAGTTTCATTTTTAGGAAATTGCGTAATAATAAGTCAATATGTAAAACGTTTTTATCCCAAACGTTTTTTTATAAGATAAAATGAATTGTTTGTCAAATAACACGCTATTAAAGAAAAGTTTATCGGGTAATTATTTTGTAAAGTGAATTATTTGGCAAACATGTTGTTGTGTAATGATGAAATAACAAATCATGTTTTTGCCAATCGTTGCTTGTCAAGTAAAATTTTGTAAATTAATTTTTGGTAAACTGACAGGGCACCCCAAAATTTACTTATAGCCTTCGCTCCTCTCATTTATGGAAACATCCACAACTTTTAGAAAAAGTAGACCAAATTATTAGAAACCCATTAACTTCCATCCTAAATGTGGCCTTGGACGACCGGTCGTGGCAGCAAGCCACACTACCCATTCGCTTGGGCGGTCTGGGCGTCCGCAAAATTTCAAGTATTAGTTTACCGGCCTTCCACTCCTCGGTCCACAGTACCGATAAATTAACCAGGAACATTTTGTCTTCCTCACTGGTCGATTTTGAAGTACCGTGTTTGACCGATGCGTTGAACGCTTGGAAAATGGTTTGTCCCAATACGGTTTTGCTTGATAACCCGTCTTCCCAGAGATGGTGGGACGTGCCGCTCTGCAGTATTATACGGAATACCCTTGTAAACACGTCACGTAATACTGTTGAGCGTGCCCGTCTGCTGGCTGTGGGAGAATGGGAGTCAGGCTTGTGGCTTCAGGCGCTCCCGTCATCCACCATAGGTACAATGATGGATGACTCATCGTTTCGGCTCGCTACGTGTCTCCGCTTGGGCGCACCTTATGTTGCTCCGCATCGATGTCACTGCGGTGAAGCTGTCGACAGTCTCGGACACCATGGCCTGTCCTGCTGCAGGAGTGCAGGTCGCATAGCACGGCACGCCAGCATCAACGATATTATTCGTCGAGCCCTTGTCACCGCCGGCGTACCAGCGGTATTAGAACCAAACGGCTTGGTACGTGACGATGGGAAGAGACCAGAAGGCATGACGTTGTTGCCTTGGAAGGTGGGTAGGCCTCTGGTGTGGGACGCAACATGTGTCGATACCCTTGCGCCATCTCATGTTCCGAGCACGGCGGGCTGTGCTGGCGCCGCCGCTGCTGCGGCTGCTGAGACCCTCAAGCGGCGCAAATACTGTAACCTTGTGGACAACTACAGCTTTGAGCCGTTCGGGGTCGGAACGCTCGGGTCATGGGGCCCGAGCGCGCGTCTCCTTTTTAAGGAAATTTCTCGCCGGCTGGTCGATACTTCACGTGACCAGAGGGCTGGGTCGTTCTTTGGTCAAAGAGTTAGCATTGCCATTCAACGTGGCAATGCTGCCAGTCTTCTGGGCACGTTTCCGGATGACAGCGATGCGGATGAGTACTTCGACGCCTAAGTGTCCTTTCCTTAAACTTTCGCGTTTATAATATTAGTAGTAATGTTGCGTGTATAATGTTAGTAGGATAGGATAGGATAGGAAGTAGGACTAGAAGGACTAGTAGGATAAGACAAAGGGTAAAACAGAAGACGAACTAGCAGGGGCTATCCCCTGCTAGGATGGCGGGGGGTGGAGGCGGGGTTCAGGGGATCAGACTAGAATAATTCGACTTTTTGTGATGTGGCATTACCTAGTAACTTTATTATTACTTATTACATTGCTTAATCTGCTACTACCTAATTATAATAATATAATAATAATAATATTTTATTGACATAAAAGTATGTTACATTAATATATGGAAACCCTGACTCCTGTAACTGCGACTAATATGGATGAAACACTTACCGGACGCTACATCCACCCCAGATTCGCTCCTTAAAGATTTCGAAAAACTAATAAAAAATCAGGTTGCGTTCGATAAAATGGCTCCGTGAGCCATCGCACGGCACACGACAGGAACCCTTCCTATTTACCCACCAAAAGTTCGGAGAGCGAATCGCGCACCGTCCAGTAACAAGAACACTATTCAAGTCCCCAGACGGTGCATCTCTCGCAGAAGTCCGCCGTTATGTAGTACTTCACTACGTGCCCGCTTAGTCTGGTCCCTTACTTGGACCTTTTTCACTCTACGGGCAAAGCTCCAAGATGATTGAGATAAACAAACCCCACCATGACGACAATGATCTTTACCTGCGGGATAATTACGTAATACACTTACAATACCTTTTATTTTGACAGTTCCAACAACATTCATTGCGTTAAGTGTTTACGTTGAAGACGACGCAAACCTTCGGATTGTGATTGTGTGCAATAAGGGTGCTGATTAGTTTCAGGATTGTGTGATTGGCAACTGTGTAGCGCTGAAGACCTAAAAGGCAAAGACGCCATGCTTGATGCATTGGTGGGCTTGAGTACAACTACGCAAAAAGGGGAAGCCTGGAGGTATACATCATGAAACAAAACGTTTAGTTACAGAGAATGCAATCACAGAAAATATTCTTAATTGTAGTATTCGCGGGACTATAAGTCAACTTTTTCGTTGGTGACAGTCCAATGGTTCACGCAGGCGACGGGGACGTACTGCGGGGGTTCTACTGCCCGTCGGTCTCGTTGTCGCAAACGCGACTACTGAGCGTGGGTTCCTGGGTACGATTCCCAGGTCTGGCAGAGTATTATTGGGTTTTTATATTAGGAATTTCTTAGTAGCAACCCATAGTTTCGAAGTTGGTGTTTTGAAACCCCCACTGGTGTGAAGGATTGGTAGGACAAAGTGAAATAATCCTAAAAATCATCCTCAAAACCTACCTTCTGATCGGCGTAAGCGCCACGCGCATGTTTATGGTCATGATACGTGTATATTGGGTGTGGTCATGGTCAAAGATATTATACAGGCCCTTAAACACCTCACCCGCAACTCGGTTTTAGGCTTTGACTCCTTTTTTCAACACTTCTTTTTAAGCAAAATTTTGATATATTTTTTTTTTATTTTTTTTATTTTGATTCTTTAAAAGATCTCTTATCCCGCAGATTTACTACGGAAGAACGAGAAACTCCGACAGACCCTGGATTTTGGCGAACTACGGTCGAGTTCGTTTCGCGGCCTCATTATTGTGACCATATGGCAGATCCTTGCCTACACGCTTACGTGTAAGTAATGTTATAATGATTCGTATATTGCTCACGGTACCATCACCATCAGCTGCTTCTTCTTTTTCGTCGTATCGATGATTCCGTTCATATGTTTAAAAAAAAAAAGGTTTAATAAAGATTTGGTCCTTGGCAGCTGGACAGAGAGGGATGGAAAGAGAGTAGGGAGGCCTATGCCCAGCTGCAGTGCGACATTAATGGCTATTAAAAAAAAAACACATCGACCAGAATTCGGCTAAGTCCTCAGCGTTGTCGTTGGCCTCGCAAAGGTTTTCCAAAGTGCAGGTGTTACGGCTGCAAGAACATGACAAGAGGTGAGGCATCGAATGTGATGTGGCTCCACAGTCGCACTATAGCTCTTTGGAGTCATCTACTGGACATAATTATTAGAGAGAGAAATTAGAAGAACGTCGCTTCATCAATCCTTATATTCAACTTGGCTGGAATTAGTCATCTTTTGAGGAAGGGGGGCCCACGCCTCGCCAAAAATAAATAGTCTATTCACACGGACCATATTTGGCCGTCAAAATCAACCGTGTGGGCAATACCAACCACATCAAGGCGACGTCGCAGCCACAACGCAACCACGTTGCGTCGATCCGACGACACTGCCGCCGGAGTCAATCTGCCTGCAAACAATACCCACAAAGTAACCACATCGAAATTATGTAGAACAGTTACCCACATTTTGTCGCTGCGATGTGGTGTGGTTCTGTTGCGTTTGTTCGGGCCCTTATGGTTATTCAGAAAGTTTCTGATCGCACTATTCTGAATTAGTAACTAAATCCGTCTGCAGACTAAAGAGCGACAGATATGGACGATACGGACCCGCGGCGGCCTGTTTTCTTTCTAAATAGGTTACTTTTTGGGAGGTAGGTACACACTTTTATTTTATTATTATTTTAATTATTGTATGTAAGCACTGCAATCTATTCTGTACAAATCTCCGTGAAAAAATTGGTGAAGTGAGCTACAAATAGTGTCAAACCTTGCATCAAGTGGAAAGACTGCTCGCTGCAAGCTTACTTCACCTAAATTTAAACGATGAGATTTTTACAGAATAGATCTGCTGCTGTTGGTGGTTCCGAATAAATAAATAATAGACTCTTGGAAATTTCTATACAATCTTGTCATTGCCGGCGTGACTGTTCCTAAATTAACCTAGGCTGATAAAATTTTCGCTTTTCCTAATTATGTAAGGGGGAAAAGTCGCACCCCACCCCGTACGACTCTGTAGAGCTCGTCTCCAGACTGGACACTCTCCCACTGATTGTAATTAATTCCCAAGAAGTATTTGCCTTGTCCGGACTTAAAAAGCTGAGGTACAAGGCCAAGGAGGAGATACAAGAAAACAATTTCAATATAAAATAAGGTTGGGAATTCGCAGTTAAGGTGATTAAGAAAAGGAAATCTACTTAGTTAGAAGACAAGAGAGGAATACAAAAGGGTAATTGACACGTAACAACCATTATTTAAAGTTACGTTGATTAATTTCCTTACAATAAACTACAAACCCACCCCAAGCGACGTGGGGCTGCTTTGTAGCAGCAGACAGCATCGTACGTGAATTGCTAGACCTGACATAGGACCACTAAGGAAACGATTCTAACAAGACACGTCCCTAAACTCTTACAAGCACGTATTACTCAATCCTAAGACAGAGTACTGCGAAGTTCAACTGCCATTGAGCGAGACACATTCCAGTATTACTGGACGCGGACTATTGTAATATAATGAACCCCTTACAGCGGCCTACTCACCCTTAACTAAGACAATACAAAACTAGCACAAGCGTACCGCATCGTGCGTCAGTCAGTTGTAGAATTCTTTATGATTTCTAATGCTATACGCCGAAGTGGTTATTCCAAATCATCACTTCTCACTTCCTTAATCTACCCCATTCCTTAATCTTACCCACTCACTGGCGAACCACCACATGAAAGACTGAAGCTGTGGCGAGACAGTGCTCCGTTACCCAAACCGTTCGTTCCACCCGCTGAAGACCTCCCACCTGGACATGAGTTACCTTGGGTAACCTGGAAGTCTTTAAACAGACTCCGGACTCAGGTTGGCCGAAGCAAGGAAAACCTGTTCAGGTGGAGATTTATAGACGACTCCGCCTCGGAGTGTAAATGTGGTGCAGTTCCACAAACGATGAGACACTTAATATCGTGCCCTGCGTGTCCTGTCAGCTGCACGTTACAGGAATTGATGGACGCTAGTGATGGCGCCAAACAAGTAGCCGAATTCTGGGCCGAGTACATTTAGATTGCTATCGACACGCTAAGAAGAAGAATCTACCCCATTGAGAGGATGCTTGCAATATAATTGGCAGCTGTGGGACCGTCCTAAAAAGGCTTGTCAGCAACGGGGCGTTTCTATCTGGGCATCCAAATTGCATGTCTCGCTAATAATTTGTATGAGGCCCGAAAGCCGGATGTGATTTAACGACACATGATTACTAGCGTTCCTTAGAACGAACTATCAACCCAGCTTAGGGAACTTTGTGAAGCCTACCCCCTTCTCGGGAAGTGTGCGTACATCAAGTGCATAGAAAAGGAACAAGAGATAAAATAGTCAACACTCACCCAATCGTTCACAAACACTCTCAAACACACACTGAGATTCACGCGCCTTACACGCTACTTACATTAATACTAGACTAATACATATAACCTAGCCTTAAACTACACTATTAGGTATTTAATAACACTCACGCGCACGATCGCTCCATAACAAAGACATAATCTCATTGCTTTCGACTAAGTTATCATTCTCTTAGCCTAGACTATGTCCACTGTTCCCTATCATCGTCCAAAACCAACTGCCTCAGCATTTTTGTTATAATTCCCACATCCTAAGCCACCTCTCCCACAGCCCACAGCCCCTTTTTCTTCGTTTCTTGGAACATCGACCTAAAAGCTTTTTGTTAATTTCTTGTTTCTCAATTGGCTGTACGACGCGGTCCCGGCGATGGCGCCACATTTGCGATAGCCACATGTGGCTGCAATATTGCGCGTTGAATTCGGGTTTGCGCTGTCTTAGAATTTGTACAAAATACTGCATCTTAAGTGAAGTAAATTGCCCATAAAATATAAATGGAATGGGTTTCCACGAGGTTCACTACTGTTTTACAATTTTAAAGAAAGAATTATATTTTGTTATTGATTAGGGTAACCTGTCCAGCTTTCAGCCCATAAAATTGAGATTAGATGTGTTTTAAGAGGGCCACTCTCGTGTGACAATTTAAAAATGAGAATTTAGAATAAGATATTTTGTTATTAAATAGGAGTAAGTGGCAGACAGTCAGTTAGATTTAAAATTGAAAATTTTCATTATTAATAGATGGTTTCAGTACCTCAACCTCTTTAAAGCATATTTGGATGATCAAATAACGCGTATCATTCATTTATTGGTAAGAATGCCGAGCTGTGTTTCGTCGATGCGTGGGAGTTGCAGTGCCTTAGGCATCTTCTGGGCACGCTCGTTCCTTCATAGATCTCATCCATCGCTTTCCATCAGGCATGATCGAGGTCGAGCGGGCCCATTCAGCAATAAAAAAAAGAATAATGTTTATTTGGACGCAGTTCGTGAACAAAAAATAAAAATAAAAACGTGAAAATAATGTTTAAACTACAATAGTACCTACCTATGTATCTATCACATAATTGATTTACCTGTCATTGCTTTATTTTTAATTCTTTTTACCTTTTGTTGGCAGACTAATTTTTATTCTAGATGCATCGTCTTCACATATAATTATATAATTAATGTACCTATACAGAACTTGTAAAACATTTTAAAAGAGTAACGGTGGAGTTTCTTGCCCATTCTTCTCCATACGAAAACTACCTTTTGGAATGGGCGACTAGAATCAATTGTTTTTACTATAATTTTTGACGTTCAAAAGTGCCTTTACTGTGCCTAATTGAAATAAATGATTTGACTTTGACTTTGACTATGTGCCTAACGGTTGCGCCAAAAAGGTTCATTTCAGCATTAATGCCAGACAGATGCTGTCTGACGCTGACAATGACCTATGAAGGTCGTGGGAATCCGCTGGATGTGAGAAGCATAGAACAGAGGGGTAATTGCGTAACACATTATCAGTACCAATGGGTTTCATTTTGACAGTTCAACAACATTCATTGCGTTATTTACGTTGTTGAGCAGACACATTTATTGAACATATGGAGCAATGGATTAGCAATATACTTCAAAATGATTCCAATTGAGAGTAATAGTGTGTTACGCAATTAGGGTGCAGGTCGGTGTGGCGACGTTTGGGGAGCGTATGTCTAGCAGTGGACATCTTTCAGTTGAAATGAAGATGATGATGAATTTATTCAATAAATCTAGATTTATTTCGGAGTCTGGCTTCCGACTGTTATTGCTTATAATGGCTGACTATCTACCTACTTACGATAAAGTACTTTTTTGTTTTAGGACTGGTAAAATATGCGGTAGAACACTTGAGGGCAAGTACAGTACGTTTAACACTTATTGCTTGTTGGAGTACGTCAACTGCAGGGAGGGGATTGAATGTACGCGTCGATGTATTTTCTTTTTCTATAAGAATTAACTTACACAAACTATACGAGAATCATGCCGTAGTTAAAAGTATACAACATGTCTAGGAATTAACGCACACCACCAAAAACCTATTAAGAGTATTATTATGTAATAACCATAATACATACACGGGATGTTTACTATTATGTATAAAACAATGTTTTTTTATTAAATTACTAGTGTAATCTACACACGCACAAGTTTATGGCTAGCGTAGTAGGTACAGTCAACAAAAGAGATAAGTATGCAGGATCGTCGGATATAGTTGAAGTTTAGTAAGAAACCGATGGATGTTGTCGACTGAAATTTAATTTGATAAATGAGCAAATTAAACAAAAAATCTTACTACCTAAATAAAAGCCTCCAGGTATAAAGAGCGTGACAGCGCAGACATAGCGAGACCCCTCCGCAGTTGGTCCCGGCTGTCATTCGTAGATTTTTGACAGTCGTTATTTATTTACGTTACTTGGTAGTCAGAAGCCCGAAAATCTGACAATTAGTCTTACCAAGGGGGGGGTGTTACCGTAGGTTGTTTTCCTTTTACTTATATTCTGAGACCTTGGCAAGAAGCCAAATGATTCTAGGTAAATTAAAAGTACTTACTCAATAGGCTTTGTGGGCACATATAAAAAAAAAAATAGAATCAAAAACAGAGTTTAACATAACAACATTCGATATGAACATTAAAAAATCCGAATCTGAAAATATAGGTAATACAACTCGCAGCGCCCCACGGTTTTACTCGCATAAGTGTCGATCCCGTGGGAATATCGGGAAAAATAATATCCTATGTGTTATTCTGATATTACTAGGCTATATTACTACAAAGTTTCATCAAAATCCGGCCAGTAGTATTTACGTGAAAGAGTAACAAATATCTGTACATCCACCCATCCATCCATCCATCAATCCTCAAAAACTTTCGCGTTTATAATATTAGTAGGATAGGAACTAGGAATAGGATGTAGGATGTAAATAAATAAATTATAAGTACAGTCACGAGCATAAGTATGTATACACTTGGCTTTATTCAAAGGCGATTTTCTCCTTTATTTTTAAATGAAATTTTATGTTATTACGAGCATAGTATTTTCGAACCCTATAGGTTTATGTAAAGTGTGGTATTTCAACGCTGCATTCGTTATTTCACGAAAAAATCACAATGAAAGTTGCCAAGTGTTGACATATTAGTGCTCGTGACTGTACCTACCAATACCTACTCTGACTATTAGAAACTCCGTCATTTATACTAATAATAAGTCTAAACAGTTTGTTTGCCTGTACGCACTAATCTCTGGAACTACCAGTCTGATTTGAAAAAATATTTTTGCATTTGATAGCTCAAATTCATGAGGACGATTATAGGCTAACACGGTTCGACCCTTACGAACAGAACAAAAAGAAAAAAGTTAGAAATAACGCCCAGCGAAAATTAAGTAATAGCGTGGGTCGGTGATGCGATGTGACGCGATGGGTCGGGGAACAAATCATGCGGAGGAAGTCGCGTTCAGATGCTACTATTATAATTTAATAGCTTTTACCCGCGCCTTTGCGTTGACTTAGAAGCTTGATTTTTTCCCGTCCAAGAAACCGCTGAATTTAGAGTTTGGTATCAATTTCAACCCCTAAGAAAAAGGGTCTTGATTTACGGACAACAAGGTGGTTATACTTAATTTTATAGGTAAGGGTTCCGTTGCTTCTTTTGAGGTTCGGATCCCTAAAATAAAAAATACAATAGGTTTTTGAGGGCTTTACAAAACGGGAAGCTTTCATGAAATATCATCATCTGCCCAGCCTTTTCCCAACAATGTTGGGGTCGGCTTCCAGTCTAACCGGATGCAGCTGAATTCTAGTATTTTACATGAAGCGACTGCCTATCTGACCTCCACAACCCTGTTACTGGGTAATACACTACCCCTTGCTTAGACTGGTTGTTAGACTTTCGGGCTTCTGACTGAACGACTGCCAAAGATCCACGATTGACAGCCGGGATCAACGCGCAACGGCTTAACGTGCATTCCGAGGCACGGAGGCGTCTTGATATGTAAAGATAGGCAACCATCCACGGACCAAACGTGGAAAGCGTAGCTTAACCTAATCATTCGACGGTATTACTTAGCCACATGCCCCTCATGCCCTCATGTTAATAACTTTCATGAAATGAAAGTTATATAGAATAAAATTTATTTACAGTATGGCACATAGTTTACACGGGCGCGTGTTTCGATCTGAACCCGATCACAGATTATATGTGTAAGTATTTTTTTTTATTCTCACAATAAGAACGTGTCATAATTCAAGAGTAACTAAGGCAGAAGCAAAGAACTCGGATGTCTATGGAATGCTATCTGTTGTGTCCAGTATACAGGATGAAACTGAAAACTTGCGCCTACTCGAAAGTTCAGTAACTGTTACATAATCATATGGGCCAGCCATATTAGCCGTAGACCCGATGACCTTTGGGGTAGCCGTGTGGATACTGCGAATTGACAAAGGTCAGATAGGACACCCTCAGGCTCGGTGGAGCGACGAAACCTACTCGCAGGGTGACTGGTAGCAGCTAGATGAGAGTTGCCGATAATCGAGCTAAATGGCGTGCAATTAGAAAGGCCTGGGGAAAGTCTATCTCCAGCAGAGGACTGCTGTAGGCTGATGACTCTGAGATATATTCCTACAAGGAACTGTCTCAGTAGGTACAAACCAAATGTTTCAGCAAGACAAGAAATTAAGTAATTGGTCGACAGCTCTGTACCTACTCAATCAACTCAGCCTATCGCAGTCCATCGCTCGACACAGGCCTCCATGGCTGCGCCACAACGTCCTGTCCTCCACGTTCCACATCCAGTCTATCCAAGCTACCTTTTTAAGGTCTTCGGTCCATCTAGCAGGGGGCGTCCCACACTATGCTTGCCGATACGCGGTCTCCACTCCTGGACTTGTCTGCTCCACCGGGCATCGTTCCTTCGACAAAAATGGCCAGCTCACTGCCACTTCAGCTTGCTTACTTTACAAGCTATGTCCTACTGCAGACTTTTATTATCAGTGTTATTAATAGAACTGTTATTTTTTCAGTTTACGCGTATCATGATGACATGTTTCTGGATAATTACTACATTGATAATGAGAAAACGAATCCAAAATTCTATTAAACTGATGTAACGACATGATGAAATATCGCGATCTCTGTGCTAAATCTAAGTTAATAAGTTAGTAAGGCTCTTCTTAGTTCTGCAAAACTACACATTGAATTTTGATGCAGTTTTTACCATCATTAAGATAATTTAATGATGGTGAAAACTGCATCAAAATTCAATCATTAAGATAATTTAATGATGGTGAAAACTGCATCAAAATTCAATGTGTAGTTTTGCAGAACTAAGAAGAGCCTTTGTTTTATACTATGTATAGAAATAGATATAAATTAATTATATTAACTTAGATTTAGCACAGAGATCGCGATATTTCATCATGTCGTTAATTAATTTATATCTACATATTTCTATACATAGAAACACTATATTATATGAATACAGTGTACCTACCTAAGCAAATCTACCACTAGTACAAATCCAACCTATATGCAAAAGTTAATTAATTTATATCTATTTCTATACATAGTATAAAACAAAGGCTCTTCTTAGTTCTGCAAAACTACACATTGAATTTTGATGCAGTTTTCACCATCATTAATTATTTAATGATGGTGAAAACTGCATCAAAATTCAATGTGCAGAACTAAGAAGAGCCTTTGTTTTATACTATGTATAGAAATAGATATAAATTAATTAAATTTTGCAAATAGGTTGGATTTGTACTAGTGGTAGATTTGCTTAGGTAGGTACACTGTATTCATATAATATAGTGCATAATACCTTGTCTAAGTCTTCAGCATCCGATTCCTATAAAACCTGTGTTATACAAATAAATTATTTGATACGATTTTGTTTATTTTTTTTCATTTGATGTATAAGTAGGTACCATAAAAAATTATCTACAATCTATACATATAATAAAATCGTAGGAAAGTCAATAAGTATACATATAATAAAATCGTAGGAAAGTCAAAACTGTACATTGAATATTTTTTTTAAATAATACTTGGGGCGTGATCTACAATCAATTTCGAAGCCAAAAATATAGTTTTTAGAATTTTTGTCTGTTTGTCTGATTGTCTGTATGTATGTCCGGGATAATCTCAAAAAGTACTGCATGTATTTCCTTCAAATTTTAGATGAATATTACTAAGAGGTCGGGTCAACATATAGGCTACATATTATCACGCTATCACCTACGGGGGAGGAGCTGTGAATCTTTATTTTTCTTACGCATTCTGTGACAGCGTGTAATCTAACGACGCATATTTAAATATTGTTTTTGAGTAAGCCATGCTATTATCTAGCTTTACACTATAAAAACTACGCTATTTAAGTAACTTGGGCAGAGAAACATAGTTTAATGAATGTTAGTAGTTAATTGCTGCAGCCTGATCATTTTTGGGCGTCAAAATGGCCCGCTCACACACCCAAGAATTCTGCTGGTGCGGTATACGACTGATGTCCCGGTACACACAGCGAATGAGTTCTTCTAAGCTGGATACTACTCTACCGAGAGACTCTGGAAGCACCACCTGTCCACCTCTCGCTTCTGGTAGAGTGCCTTCGTAAGAAGGACATCGGAGAATTCTTGAACACGTGGATTGCCGCCGAGCCGAGCTCTCATATTAATGGTCAAGCGCAGCGTACGAACTCGTGACCACAACGAAGATCGTTTCAACGAAGCATTCACCTCGTCAGCCCTCGATCCCCGTGGGAAGCGTTTGCCGGAAATCGCCACTGAACAGAACTGTGACACCACCCATCAAATGTTCGTTCCTGCGGATGTCCTGCAGGGTTCTGTCCACGGCCTCAACTACCTTCCTATTGGCCATCGTACACTCATTCCATACGATTAAAGAGCAATCCTTGAGCACGTGTCCCTTATCGCTGTTACGTGACACACCACAAACAGGCGTTTCGGCGCTCTCTTAATCGATGGGAATTTTAAACATGGCATGTGCTGTCATGCCACTCGGAAGCAGTGTGGCAGCGATTCCCAACGACGCTACAGCAATAGCAATTTTGCCTTGCCTCCTGACCTCTGCAAGTATGCCAGTGGTAACAAATGTTTTTCCTGTTCCACCAGGAGCATCCAAGAAAAATATTTTACCCTGGTTTTGTCCAACGCTTTCAAGGACGGTGTCATAAATTTGTTTTTGCTCTGAAGAGAACAAAGCGACATGGTCATTTCGCCCCGATCATAATTTGTCTCAGCGTTATAGTCCCGATTTCCACGGTCTTGATGCGGTGATGATTGCGGAGCTGGTAACCTATATTCGATCAGTGGATTGCCGCCTATAGAAATGACCACATCTTGAAGTGAACTGAGACAGGTGTTCAGCACGCGTTCATCAGTTACTTCGACTTCGTCTCCAATAGCACGCCTCAAAGCTCGTAGAAAATCTTCAGACAGATGATGGCGATACGACATGAAAATAATATATTAATTACCAAACAATAATCACACAGATAAATTCCGAACAAATTATTTTGTACTAACAACATGAAATTGATGAAGAAATGATCATCATCAATGAGCATAACTTTTTTGTAATACTTAACACCGCATTTTTTTTTAATTATCTTCCTCAAATCTGCTCAAGATTTTGAGGGTTTTGTTGGACCTTGAATTTGTCAAAACGAACTATACGATACAACTTTTATGAAGAAAATGCACATTACCATCTATGAATTTTAAGAATAACTAACTACCTACTAACCTCGCCAACATGATTGATCAAATTTAAATTATTAATTTCCAAAAATTGTTAACATGCAACTTGATTTGATTTTTATGAAATCTCATAGATGGCGCTGTTTCAAAATTTTCTTTATCCTACTAACATTCATTAAACTATGTTTCTCTGCCCAAGTTACTTAAATGGCGTAGTTTTTGTAGTGTAAAGCTAGATAATAGCTAGGCTTACTCAAAAACAATATTTAAATATGCGTCGTTAGATTACACGCTGTCACAGAATGCGTAAGTAAAATAAAGATTCACAGCTCCTCCCCCGTAGGTGATAGCGTGATAATATGTAGCCTATATGTTGACCCGACCTCTTAGTAATATTCATCCAAAATTTGAAGGAAATCCATGCAGTACTTTTTGAGATTATCCCGGACATACATACAGACAATCAGACAAACAGACAAAAATTCTAAAAACTATATTTTTGGCTTCGAAATTGATTGTAGATCACGCCCCAAGTATTATTTAAAAAAAATATTCAATGTACAGTTTTGACTTTCCTACGATTTTATTATATGTATAGATAATCATGAAACAAGTGCAAAAATCGAGACAAATGGTCGTGTGAATAAAGTTTCTATATGAGGTCGAATTTCACGGTAGATAATTTTTTCAATTAAAACAAATCCAAGAAAAGTTCATGAGCGATAAGACCTTACTTCAATCACCATTTTATGACTACAAAATTGTAGGTAGATAACAACTCGATACTTTTCATTTTCCTGTATTTAAAATCCTTTACCTGTAGTACGGTCGTTGGGTTATTCCGTTTATCCACCCCAAAAAATCCAACCTAAGGAGGAAACGCATGTCCGAGAATTCACCCTAAGCCTCGTTGGATAAACGAAATTTATAGGCTTTTTTTTTTTTGGATGGGAAATCATTTAATCACTCCTCCTGCTCTGGGTGGAGCGGAAGGGAGTGTCAGACTCTTACTGACTAAAACCCACCCGTGTTCCTTCCTTAGCCCTTTATGTTCCGGGGCAGCGGTAACCCTTTCGGACGATCCCGCTACCCCGGCAGGCTTCGGCCCTGGCGGGCCCCTTCCTTTATGCTGACATCTCTTTGAGGCGCGCGTGGAACACATACGCGCCGTCCGGCACGGGCCTGGTCCTGATCGGGCGGAGAGCTACCCATTACTCTCCGTCCGCAGGCCCGCGCCTACGGTGGCCGGGAGTCGTCACGCGGCTCCCGACGCCCGTAGCGTCTCCCGCGGCGGCTGAGGCGTGAGGCTCTCTCCCTGAGCCGTCCCGCCACCTCCTTCGCTAGCATGACTGCTTCGCAGAAGGAGGTGACTGCCTCCCACTCCCTCTCGCCCCGGACCATGGCTTGAACCAGGGCCGGACGCGAGAGGTCGCCGCCGTTGCCGATCGCCTCTACGAGGACACGGCGGTGCTCCGCCCAAGCGGGGCAGACCTCCACCGTATGCTCCACCGTGTCCTCAAATTTATAGGCTTAGGGTGGATTCTCGGACATGAGTTTCCGCGTATCCACCTTAGGGAGAATTTTTTGGGGTGGATAAACGGAATAACCGCGGCCGTTGAGAGAATGCGTTTTTGACAAATGTACTGACAAGTTTCAGGAATGAATTCTCTCGAAAGCCTGACTGTAACATAATGTAAAATGTCTTTCAGCATTGTTTACAATTTCAAAGATAAGTTGAAAATGATGTTATCTAGTGTTTTTAAAAACGAATAATTTTAGAACGGAAAAACATGATTAATTGTGGAACGACAGTGTTTATATTTCTCCAAGTAGTAGTTTGCATATGTAAGTATTGTTCTTATTTCATTTTTTAAGGCTTGCGCTTGACCACAAAAGCTACGCTAAGGCTGTTTTTCCACCAGACATGTGCTATACTACGTTGCTATGGATGCGTTTGATATCCACCAATCATATTCATTAGTCCACATAGCAGAGCACTGGTGGAAACGGATCCAACTAAGCTGTTTTTTTTTATGGAAGGATCGTGCGATGGGCGAGTGGTGGAGCTATGCGCAGAGCAGAGTACCTACAGTAGGCGCGCGTTTGTGCCGCAAGTACTTCCCGTGCCTTCTCTGCTGCCGATGCATCGCATAGCTCGAGCTGGACAGCTACCTCGTAGCGGTGTATCTTCATAGTACATTTTACACGCTCCGCTACACAACTTAGCATTAGTGGAAACGGTCGCATAGTTTTGTAGCTTAGCTTTCACATCCTCGCAGCATAGCTGTATGGCACGACTCTGGTGGAAAAGCAGCCTAACACTGGCAATTATGAGCTTGAATGTTACGTGCTTGTCAAGCAATGTTGATCGTTTCGAACTAAGCTTCATGTGCTTAACAACCAAACTATGTGCTTGATCGTGCTTGATGAAAGGAATGGAAACAGTGCTTGACGTCGCATCAAGCCTCATCAAGCATTCTTGTCAAGAATGTTTGACCGTCTAGAGGTCTCATTAAGTTTTGCATCAGCGTTTGAACATTTTTTGCCCTTTCCCTAATATCTATAAATCACGATAGATTCAGGATGTAAAAGGACTGCCTTTATTTTAATTTTTTAAATAATGCTAGAGTATCTCAATAATTTAGGTCGGTGAATAACCACTAATCCTATTTATTTATTTCAGGTGACGCAGGCCCATATAGAAATACCTTAACCTAAACATACATATTTTTATTATAAGATAATACTTGACTAGCTTGATCTTGTGCTGTTCTGTGGTACTTGTCCGCGGAAGCGGCGGCACCCCACGACCTGCTCAAAAGCCCAAATACTCAAATGTCCTATGCTCAAATGAACAAACATTTCAGGGATCATTTTTGAGTCTCCATTAGAACATCAGCAAAAGAGGCTAGTTTCTAAGTAGGTAAATCGAATGAAATTTCCAAACCAAGTCAAACTTTTTTGTAAGTCCTCATAGACACCTTCCAGGACACCTGCCGATTTATCCTGTAGAACCTCACCGTGAAAACAATGTTTTTTTTATAGCACTACCCGATGACAGTGTTAACGGGAAAGAAATTACACGCCTTACACATAGATGGATTCAGAATACACAATGGCCTACTAATGATGGGGCCCGTCTTGGTGCGCGAGACTTAAGGCAATCCAAGGACTCGTTAACGAGTTCAACCATTAATCCAAAAAAAGACCGCGCAACTAAGTACGTACCATATTGTACAGTAAGCTTCAAAGATATACCAGACGAATAGACTGTTCAAAATGATAAGACGATGAAACTATATTTCAATGACACAAGCCGGTCTATCTGTCAAAATCTCACCGTGAAAACTTTCAGGAAGGTAGCTTGAAGTGAGCTGTCATTCCACCTCATGGTAGGGTTTGACATTTTTGACAGCTCACTTCACCAACATTTTCACAGTGAGATTTTTACCGAAGATATCGGCAGGTCTGTTTCAGTATGTTTTCCTTCACCGTTTTGAGAGCATCTATGATGGAATTAAATACACAAAGTAAAGTGCCTGTCTGGGTTCGAACTCACGACTTAGAACTCGAAAATCGGGGCTGATACCAATGGGCCACCACTGACTAGAGCATTTTGTCGAGCATTTCCATGTAATGTAACGTTCTTACGAATGGCACAATACAGGCAAAAGCCCAGTTTCCAAAAGCATTTCCATGTAATGTAACGTTCCTGCGAATGCTCGACGCTACGTTCGACGTAATGCTCACGGCGAGTGAGCATTTATTTACCTGTAACGTTTATTTGTAGCTTGCGTTCATTATTGATGATTTTGCGTTATTGATCGCTCGTGCCTTTGCTCGATAGAATGTTACTCCAATATAGAGCATATTGGAGTAACATTCTATGTCACATTCTATGGTTTTTAAAATCAGGTTGAAACAAAATGTCGAGCGTCGTGTTCGAAGTTCGGTCCGATAAAATTTAGAAAAGGCGAATGCTCGATGTTCTGTTACAAGTCAATGCTCACCTATAGAGCCTAACAAACAGAACTAATTAAAATATCCCTAAAACATCATTCATATTCCATTTTCTTACAGATTCACAACAAAACTGACACCCAGAGTGAGACGCGTACGTACTACAACGGATTTCCAATCAATGCTCGAGCCTTGTCACTACCTGGCCATGGACTGTTTGAGAGCCTACCAGTAAGTTAGATTATCGATTTTTTTCATTCAAACCAAAATTTATATAAAATTATGTCTTTCATGGAGAAGGTTTTTAAACTTATGTTTTTTACCGACCTCCACCCGACCCAAGCCGCATGCAAAAGCTTGTATAATTTATTCAGGGTGACTTGTAATTCGATGCATTTCTACCAGGACGTGATAGTTTGACAACTGTTTTAAGCATAACTTTTAAAAAATACCAACTTTAAATTGAATATAACATCCCGAACATGTTTTGACTACCTATGACCAAATGTAAGTAGGTGTGTACGCAGTATCAATATTATAGCAATTAGCTGACCCACCTTTGCATAAATGGTTGAGATTTTTTAGAATACGAATCTATAGAATTTTATAATTCTTTTATATTTAATTTACTTTGCTTAAATATATAAAATATAAAAGAATTATAAATTTCTATCGATTCGTATTCTAAAAAATCTCAACCATTTATGCAAAGGTGGGTCAGCTAATTGCTATAACTGACTGTACCTACATACTTACATTTGGTCATAAAAAAGTTAAGCAAATCTCTCAATAGAGATTTGCTTAACACCTCGATAAACACTGTTGTCGAGCAAGATGACGCCACACATTATCCCGTGGAATTTCTGAACTCCCTGTCAGCAAGTGGACTTCCAGCGCATACCATCAAGCTGAAGGTCGGTGTCCCGATTATGCTTCTTCGGAACCTATCTCCTCCGAAGTTGTGTAACGGGACCCGCCTTAAAGTCATCTCGCTCCACAGACACACCATTGAGGCGGAAATTCTTACGGGTTGTGGCGTCGGCGAGGCAGTATTTATACCACGCATTCCCCTTATACCTCATAACTTCCCGTTCCAGTTCAAGTGCGTACAGTTCCCCGTGAGTGTTTGCTTCGCGATGTCCATCAATAAGTCGCAGGGGCAAACACTGAGGCCAGCGGGTGTCGACCTCAGGACGAGTTGCTTCTCACACGGGCAACTGTACGTCGCTTGCTCCCGCGTCACCAGTCCTGACTCTCTTTAAATTTTGGCTCCTGGCAGCATAACTACCAACGTAGTTTATAGGGAAGTGTTGTAAGGGTATCATACCTTTGTACGTATTTTTACTCTTTTGTGTTCTGGAATGTATTCCTGCATTATTTTCTCTATTTCCTTCAGTCACATCTTATGCCTGAACTCAGCAGGATTCCCATATAACTCTCTTCGCTTGCAAAAAAAACTTATATTTTAATGCTATTTTAAAAGTTGTTTACTTATAATGCTATAGCGACACTGGCATCTTAGGTATTTTTGGTGCTGTAGAGCCTTCACGCAGACGACGTCGCAGGCAGCAGCTAGTAGTTAATAATGCTGGCAATGGTAGAATTTGCAAATTATTAGTTACGTCGAAAGCTTTCTTAAAGTATAGACGACACAAAATAACAATTAAATTAAGGCAATTCAATTTGAGAATTTAGAGAATATATTGACGAATTCTAGGAAATTTTCAAAAACTCATAAAACTTGAATATACTTACTCAAATCCCATGGATTTGTGCCAAGGCTATGGAGGGTGCCTAATTGTTGCAATATCACGTCGTGAAAGGAATACGTTGAATTACAAGCCACCATGGTATATGTATGTACCTACATGAACCATGACACATAAGGGAAGAGGCTTTTACTCAGCAGTGGGTGGAACAGGGCCAATGATGGTGGTGATCACATGAAATACTAAAAAGATTCAGAGGTACTGCTTTTCTAAAGAAATGAGATCACTTCTAATGGTCGGTTTCTTTTGTACCCTACTGCGGCGGAGACCAAAAGAAGGGTAATGTTTTTTCAGAACTGGAAAAGTATGCGGTCGTACAATTTACAATAAGTACTATACTTTCAAGAACTATTGCATGTTGGATTTAACGAATTGCGTGCTTAGATATCAAGGTGCGTAGTCTCTGCCTTTGAAACCGACCAAATTTACAGCTTAAGCGCTGAGATTTGTGCGCTGATTTAAATTTCGCGCCTTCTCAAACTTTGTCTTTGGTCAACTACTACTCTGTGAACATCACTGTATTTGTTACTTTATTATAAACTCTTATATTTACAAGCAATCTCCTAGTTTCATTGCATTAGTGTAATAGGTTATGGGCCCAGTAAGCCTGTTAAATGTGGACACAGTGTAATTAAAAGAAATATATATATATATTACATGCCGGTAAAAACTTAACCTAAAAGTGAGTGTCGGCGTCGGTTTTACAAACTGTGAAATATAATTCAGTTCATCAAATTATCACTTCAAAGATGTCGTCAAGCAACCCTCTCGTTATGATTGAAAAGTTAACTGGTCGGGAAAACTATTCCACATGGAGATTCGCACTGAAAACATATCTCCAACACGAGGACCTGTGGGACTGTGTTGAACCTGTGCCTGGCGTACCTTTCGATTCCAAACGTGACATTAAAGCAAAATCGAAAATTATTTTGCTTGTGGACTCTGTAAATTATGTCCACATACAGGATGCAACGTCTGCAAAGGAGGTGTGGGACTGCTTGGCAAATGCTTTTGATGACTCGGGGCTTACACGCCGTGTGGGATTGCTTCGAGACTTATGTACAACAAATCTCGCTGGATGTTCAAATGTGGAAGAATACGTGAGTAAGATCATGACCACGGCTCACAAACTTCGCAATATAGGGTTCAAAGTAGACGATGAGTGGCTCGGGACCCTGCTCCTCTCCGGTCTACCTGAAATATACAAACCTATGATCATTGCAATAGAAAGTTCGGGCATGAAAATAAGTGCAGACTCTGTAAAGTCAAAAATTCTACAAGATGTCAAAATGTGTGAAAGTGACACATCTGCTTTAGCGGCAAATTGTAAAACTAAAGGGAATACAGGTTCCAAGAAACAGTTTAAAAAGGGACCTCGTTGCTATAGCTGCAATAAATATGGCCATGTCGCTGCTGAGTGCAAGTCAAATCCTAAGAAAAAGAATCAAGAGAGTTCAAGCTATGCGGCTGCTTTCATAGCTTCTACAGTGAGTTCTTATGAGGATCCGTGGTATATAGACTCGGGTGCTTCAGTGCACATGACCAAACATAATAATTTATTGCAAGATGAGAAAGTACCACTTATCAAGACAATCAAGGTAGCTGATGACAAGTCTTTATCAGTTCATAGTACTGGACAGTTGAGTTTACATGTGTGCAATGGTAACGGTCAGTACAATAAAATTCTGTTTCAAAATGTACTGTATGTACCAGAACTGGCAACAAATCTGCTATCAGTTAGTCAGATCATAAAAAATGGAGGTCAGGTAAAATTCAACAGTAAAGGCTGTGTGATATTAAACAAAAACAACGTGGTTGTTGCAACGGCAAGCTTAGTCAACAATATATTATGTACAGACTTAATGTGAAAAGTGAACATGCATACATAACTGATGTTGACAACCAAGACGTTTACCTCTGGCATCAACGCATGGGCCATTTGAATTTTCAAGACCTGGAAAAAATAGCAGATAACACTGAAGGTGTAAAATTGTCAAAGAAAAATGAAAAATTAACATGTGTAACATGCTTACAAGGTAAACAAACACGCTTACCTCTGAAACAAAGTGTAACTAAATCTTCTAAGTTACTCGAACTGGTGCATTCTGATATCTGTGGTCCAATGGAGAACAGTTCGCTGGGTGGTGCAAAATATTTTATGACTCTGATTGATGACTACTCAAAGAAAGTTTGTGTTTACTTTTTGCAGAAGAAATCTGATGCTCTAGAAAAATTCAAGGAATACAAAAGCCAAGTGGAGAAACAACTAGAGTGCAACATAAAGTGTCTTCGCTCGGACAATGGGCTTGAGTATGTTAACACAAATTTTTCTGAGTTCTTAAAAACTGCTGGAACAGTTCATCAAACCACCACTCCATACACTCCTGAACAAAATGGAGTTGCCGAGCGAATGAACAGAACATTGGTAGAAAAAGCAAAGTATCTGTTAATTAATGCCAACTTACCTAAACAGTACTGGGCTGAAGCTGTACACACTGCTGCTTATCTTATCAACAGAACTCCAACTCGATCACTGAAATATAAGACACCAGAGGAAATGTGGTCCGGGCGGAAACCAAATGTCAATCACTTAAGAGTATTCGGGTGTGAAGCTATGATTCATCTTCCCAAAGAAAAGAGAAGAAAATGGGATGCCAAAGCACAGAAAGCCATATTCATTGGTTATTGTGATCATACAAAAGGATACAGATTTATTATTTCTGGTTCCAGAACAGTAATAAAGAGTAGAGATGCAGTCTTTCTTGAATCTACAGTTAAAAGAAATTATGTTCCGGTGGACTTGATACAAGACAGCTCAATGTGTGACTCGTCATCTGTATCAACTGACAAGCATACATCTGAGAGCTCTGATACTAATGACACATTACAATCCACAAACACTGATTATTTCTCAGAACCAGATAATAGTACAGACAGTAATTACTTACCAAGTGAAAACATTAAAACGCCATCTCCCTCAAACATAACTCTGAGACCTAGAAATAAAGACAAGTTTTCAAAGTCTAAAGATAATCAAGGAAAAGGTTACCAGTGCTGCAGCGAAGATAGAAGCGAACATACAACTGTACCATTGAACTACAATGAGGCAATCACCTCAGCTAATTCTAAAAATTGGAAAATATCAATAGAGAAAGAACTGGATTCCCATCATAAACATGGTACTTGGATATTGGTAGAAAAACCTCAGAATGCAAAGCCGATTGGATGCAAATGGGTTTTCCGGATTAAAGATGAACCAACAGGTCCTCGTTACAAAGCCCGACTTTGTGCGAAAGGTTATGCACAAAGAGAAGGAATTGACTATGATGAGACATTTTCACCAACAGTAAGGTATGACTCTATTCGTGTGTTATTGTCTATTTCAGCACAAGAAAATCTTGAAATAATTCAATTTGATGTAACCACTGCTTTTCTGTATGGCAAATTAAAGGAAAACATATTGATGACAACACCTGAAGGACTAGACTGCAAATCTAACATGGTATGTAAACTTGTTAAATCATTATATGGACTAAAACAGGCACCCAGGTGTTGGAACACAGAATTTAGTTCAGTCCTTAACAAATTTGGCTTTGAGAAAAGTGAAGCAGATCAGTGTGTTTATATTGGAATAATAAATGGTTTCAAATGTTATCTGTGCCTCTATGTTGATGATGGTCTTTTGCTTTGTAAAGACAAATCTTCCATGATGGAAGTAATTAATGATATACAAACAAACTTTGATCTAAAAGTATGTCCTGTAGTATCCAATTTTGTTGGTATGCAAATTGAAAAATATGAAAACTGTATTTTTGTACATCAGACCAAATACATTGATCATTTGTTGAAGAAATTCAACATGCAGGATGCTAACCCCAACTGTGTTCCTGCTGATCCAAATGTGAAATTGCAGAAGGCTGATGTTGCATTAAAGAAAAGCTATCCTTACCGAGAAGCAGTAGGATCACTAATCCATGCGGCTACTGTAAGCAGACCTGACATTATGTTTGCCGTGAGCCAGGTGAGCCGATACTTACATTCTTATGATGACTCCCACTGGAATGCTGTAAAGAAAATATTAAAATACCTGAAAGAGACAAAAAGTTATGGGTTATGCTACACATCTAACCCTGACAGTACTGATTTAATTGGATATAGCGATGCCGATTTCGCAAATGACATAGTAACCAGACGCTCGATTACTGGCTATGTATTCCTTAAAAATGGAGCCGCTGTCACTTGGTCATCTCAACGTCAGCAAACTGTGGCCTTATCCACGACAGAGGCCGAATTTATGGCAGCTTGTGCAGCTACTAAGGAAACCATGAGTGATATCAGTGGATTTAATCAAAAATCTGTGTGCATAAACATTGACAATCAAAGTGCCATAAATGTTATTAAAAATTGTGAATTTCATAAGCGATGTAAACACATAGATATTAAATACAATTTTGTTAAAGAAAAATACCATGAAAATATTATTAGTTTGAACTATGTACATACTGATAATCAGTATGCTGATATTTTTACAAAGGCTCTGCCTAGAGACAAATTTAGATTTCTAAGAAATAACATTGGAATGTCAAAACTGGCTAGTTAAGTTGTATTTTAATGTGTATTCATGTAGTAGTATATAGTTTACTAGAGTGTTAGAGTATTATAATAACTTCTTTTATACTCTAGTATTAAATTTCAATTTAAAGCTAAGCATAATTAGCGAAGGCTCAAATGTGGTAGGAGTGTTAAAATACTGATAGTCTATGGTAAATTTCGCGCCTTCTCAAACTTTGTCTTTGGTCAACTACTACTCTGTGAACATCACTGTATTTGTTACTTTATTATAAACTCTTATATTTACAAGCAATCTCCTAGTTTCATTGCATTAGTGTAATAGTTTCCATGACGATAGAACGTATGAAATTCTAGTAGTCTATTTTTCCTACGTTCTATCGTGGCGGGGAAATTGTCCGCATACTAGTTGTCCATCGTCTGCTCAGCGCCTAGTGGTACTTATTTAGTTCAGCTGGATGTGTGCGTAAGGTTATTATATTGAGTAACATAACATCACTCTTTAGCTCCCAGTTCTAGCTTTTAGTAGTAGTATGAGGAACAGTATGTCAAGTTCACTCATCCTCTATTGAAAAACACGTGTCTGGTGGGCAACTGCCCGACGATTGATTTTGGGACGTTGTATATATGCCGCATAGTTCACAGTGAGTCGAAACTGCCTGCGGTGAGTCGGGGTGGCGCTGCGTTATGCTCCAGTGCGTTGGATGTGGTACAATGCCGGGTTGAGGCTGACTGCTGGCGTCGACCAGGAGAAGCTTTTAATGGCTCTGCTTGTAGACCGGCCGAAAGTGCAGTGTCCTGTGCCAAGCTTGCTGCTGAGGCTGAGGGTGATCTCTCTTAGCGTCTCGATAGCCATCTAAATGGACTCGGCCCAGAATTCGGCTACTTTTTTGGCGCCATCACTAGCGTCCACCAGTTCACACGATTTTCATAGAGAGATCTGCAGACTCATCTTTGACAACGCAATACCAAAGCCCCAATTCTAGGTAATTATTATTCCCCGCGTAATCTTATCACGTGCAAACTACGTACGATTGTCAAGCGTGATATATTAACAGTTTAAACCACGCCAACTTCGCGTTTTTATGCGCGGTTTCGTTTATTGTGTCATAGAGAATAGGTACGTTATTAGCGTAAGTAAACGTTAACGGGGCGACGTCATCGGGGTCTCTAGTTAAGATGGGTGTGCCTCAAGGCGCAATTCTTGGGTAGCGGGATCCTAGGGTAGCGGGATCGTCCGAAAGGGTTACCGCTGCCCCGGAACATAAAGGGCTAAGGAAGGAACACGGGTGGGTTTTAGTCAGTAAGAGTCTGACACTCCCTTCCGCTCCACCCAGAGCGGGAGGAGTCATTAGATGATTTCCCACCCACAAAAAAAAAAAAAAAGGCTCAATTCTTGGCCCTTTCTTATTTCCAGTATATATTAATGACCTTCCATACATGATGGCTAACTTATCGGATATCATTTTATTCGCTGATGACACTTCCCTTATTTTTAAAATAGATAGAAAAGATACGGATGTCTTACATGTCAACGATAGTCTGGCTGTTCTATCGAAATGGTTTGCAGCTAATAATCTTTTACTTAATGCGAACAAAACTAAATGTCTTAAGTTCTCATTACCAAATGTACCTCAAGTGGATCTGAATTTAAAACTTGATGGCAAAAAACTAGATGCTATTACGGAAACTGTATTTCTGGGAATTACTTTAGATTCAAAATTACAATGGGGCGCATACATTAGAGCTCTTTCAGGTAGATTAAGTTCAGCTGCATATGCAGTAAGAAAAATAAGGCAGTTGACAGATATAGCCACAGCTAGGTTAGTATACTTTGCATATTTCCACAGTATTATGTCTTATGGTGTTCTGCTGTGGGGATCGGCAGCTGACGTAGATTCAATTTTCATTTTACAAAAGAGGGCAATCCGCGCAATATATAAAATGGGTCCTCGCGAGTCTCTTAGAAACAAATTTAAAGAAATTGATATACTAACTCTGCCTTCTCTTTACATTTTAGAAAGTATTTTGTATGTTCGCAAAAACTTAGGACTTTTCAAAATAAGAAGCGATTTCCATAATATAAATACACGCAGTAAAAATGAAATTGTGATACCTAAATTTAGACTAACTAAAACTAGCAAGTCATTTCTTGTAAACAGCATCCGTTTTTATAACAAGTTGCCAAAGTCGGTTACAGAACTTAGCGGTGGAAAGTTAAACCTCATCAAACGAGTCCTTATCAAAAAAGCATATTATAAGATTAAAGACTACGTTGAAGACAAGGTAGTTTGGCAATAATTCCTTCTGCACATGTGGCTTCCCTGGCACCTCTTTGACGGCATAAGTTCTACGTAAATGTCTATTAACTGCTCTCAAATTACGATGTTTATTTTTTATTTTGTACATACATCTATGACATAATCTTTTTATTATTTGACATTATATACAGACAATTTTAATTTTTCACCTCTTTCTTAGTTGAAATGGCAATCATATCTCTTGGTTTTAGTAGATTTTTATATTTTGTTTATCCTTTTGATACATCCTTATTTTGTAAATGTGAGGACTTTGTAAGCCTTGTAGACTTTAGATCTGTAGACCATTTTTTATTTTATCAAGTACCTGGTACTTGTTGACAGGCCTACGCTGTCCTCCCATACCTACTGTAACTCGAAAACATTGTAAAAGCCAATTATTTTTAAAAGAGTAACCATGGAGTTTCTTGCCGGTTCTTCTCCATAGGAAACGACCAATTGGAACCGTGCACCTAGCTTCTGACGTTTCATAAGTGCCCATGTTGGTTTATGTGAAATAAAAATATTTTGATTTTGATTTGATTTTGATTTTAGCAGATGTCGTGATGAGCTAAGGAATTGACGTTGTTTCGAAGTAAGGAATGGTTAAGTGGTCATAGTGAATTAGGGCCCTGATGCGGTCGCTGTCACCCGCTAGGACCATGAGACTGTAAACAACAATATTTTCGGCCTTTAATTAAATTAATTTCCTTTACTTCATTATTTACATATAAATTATATTTTTAAATATTAGGATATAAAAACATTTAAAAATAGTAGCTCACTGGTATCGGGAACAGGGTCCAAGCTACCGGCGCCGGTCAGGGCTCCAGATAGAGGAACCTCCTAACAATGCGGGCCGTGTCCAAAAGTACCGCTTTCTGAATCAAGCCCCTGATCCAGCTGAACAACGAGAGCCTCCTCAGGTGTTGGTCGAGGCTCTTGGATATTAAACCATTAGCTGTCACGACTATCGTCACAATGATCGCTGAGTCCACATCCCACATGTCGACAACCTCGTGAGCCAAGTCAAAATACTTGATTTGTTTATCTTTCTCGGCTTTCACGAGGTTCTCATCATGCGGGACGATTACGTCAACAATCATTGCGCGCCGCTCTGATCGATCCACCACCTCTATATCAGGCTTATTGGCAACAATAGTCCTGTCAGTGATGATGGATCGATCCCAATATAAAGTGATATAAATTAATTGTATTATTACTAATGAGATTTTTTTC
Organism: Hydraecia micacea; assembly: GCA_914767645.1. Taxonomy (NCBI): domain Eukaryota; kingdom Metazoa; phylum Arthropoda; class Insecta; order Lepidoptera; family Noctuidae; genus Hydraecia; species Hydraecia micacea. The sequence continues at coordinate 9,508,101 of OU611798.1, forward strand.
CTAAAGCTTGGCGAGTTCTCCACATGGGAGACTGTTTCGAACTGAAAGTAATTACGACTGACGTGAGTAAGTACCTACCTGTTTAAAGTGAAAAAAATATCAATTTTTTTCTTCTTATACATACGTGTCTCTGGCGCTGACAATTACTTAAAAAATCCTTAGCCCAATACTTCGCCAGTTCCACGGCGTTATCGATGACAACATAGAGGTCACATTTGCTGCATGTTTTTGGGCACAAAGGCAGGATAGGAGGCGGAGCATAGTTTGTGATATTGCTCCTCTTCCACACCTTCCTGCTGTTCCGTCGAGGAGGCACCTCATCTAGATAGATGAGGTGGGAACATAAGGGGGGCTACCGAGTGCTAGGTATCTACCTAGCACTCGGTAACGCAGAGTCTAGGTAACTGAATCCTTTCATCACAATGGCACGAACCAGTCTTTCTCATCAATTTCATTAATTTTTTTTTTCCTTTATTTTAGTGGGTTCTCTATTGTGTTACCTAACTTTTTTATCCATAACCTAAAGTGCCATAATTTTTTGTGTCCTAATCATCATTTGTCCGAATGATAACTTGCCCGAACTTAAAGTCACATAATATCACATGCCATAAAATTGGAATCCCTAAATACAATATGCCCTAAATTTGTTTGTCATAAATATTACAATCAATAATATAAAAAAGACTTAAAATCGTTTTCAATAAAAGTTATAAGTCCTAAATTCAAATTATTTAATGTTTATTTATCTCAATAATATGTTTAAAACAAATTTGTATTACAAAGCTTTTGCTATGAACTTCTCTTAGGCGCGCAGGTGCAAGGAAGCATGCAAGCAAGCATGCAGCATGCAAGCGAGCATGCAGCCTGCAAGGAATCATGCAGCAAGCAAGCATGCCAGCAAGCATGCAGCAACCATGCAAGCGAGCATGCAGCATGCAAGCAAGCATGCAGCAAGCATGCAAGCGAGCATGCAAGCAAGCATGCAGCTAGCAAGCGATCATGCAACATGCAGCGGGCATGGTTTCTGTCACGGCTCCGGCACTGCGGGTCTCCGGCGGTCCCATGCGGATGACGGCTTTCGTTCACCACCGCGGCTTCGGCTTGGTCGGATTTACAGCGATTCGTTTCTGTTCTAAACTAATTTTTTGCAAATGTTTTAGGACTAATAATTTTATTATTTAAATGAACATTCGGAATAATACACATTATAATTATAATACAATACTTAAGACATATGACTTTATTTCATGCAAAATAAGGAGATTCAATCATTATAATTAGTACTCGATATTATGACAGAATAGTTTTGGAAGTAAAGATAATTTTGAAAAACAAAATTTCGAATTTTTGAACATTATGGTTTCTGAAGTTTATAGCAAACGTGTTATGAATAATGATTTTCGGACAAACAAGTTTAGGAGAAGTAAGGGACTACCATTTTAGTTTAGGCTCGCGTTTAACAGCTTATTTTCAAAATTACGGATTAATTTACAACCTTTCATACTCTTTTCTATAGGTACCTACTTAGGTATAACCCCCTTACCGATACACGTCTTGCGACAGCTATTGTGCGGAAAACAAATGAAAGAAGTTGTTTGTTTAGACTTAGAGCATGCCACGAGTCACCGCGACGCGACTTGCGGAGTGATGGACGGAAACAGTGGGGTAATTGCGTAGTACACTAACACAGTAGGAATCGCTTTCATTTCGACAGTTCAACAACATTCATTGCATTTTGCGTTGTTGAGCAGACAATTTTTTCAAACATACGAAGCAATGGGTTAGCAATATCTTTTAAAATGATTTAGATTATGATCGATAGTGTGTTACGCAAGGTTCCCATATCCATTTTCATAAAATTTTAAGACCTAATATAACCTGGCATACTTTTGTTTCTCCTAATTATATTTTCGCATAAAATCATTGACGCATAGTTTTTTTAAGCATAATTTCTCTAATCATAATAATTATTAAGCATAAACTTGCATATTGCATACAGAGATAATCGTCGGTTGGTGCCGCATTTCATTAAAATTTCCTAAGGGACCTCTACGAGTTGGCTTCGGTCCCTCTTACGCCTTCCAAAGTACCGGAACCCCATGGTCCCGAGATTGTATAAATTAAGCATAACATTCTAAAGCATAAATTTAGAACCTCGGGATGCCCCTAATGTCGTTTAGTATTCATTATGATCATCATCATTTCAGTAGAAAACGTCCACTGCTGGACATAGGCTTCCCCCAAGCACCTCCACTTCGACCGGTTCTGTGCTTCTCGCATCCAACGGGTTCCTGCGGCCTTCACAAGGTCGTCGGTCCACCTTGTGGGAGGCCTTCCAACGCTACGTCTTCCGGTACGCGGTCGCCACTCCAGAACCTTTCGGCCCCATCGGCTATCTGTTCTGCGAGCAATGTGCCCTGCCCACTGCCACTTAAGTTTGGCAATTCTTCGGGCTATGTCAGTTACCTTGGTCCTCCTGCGGATCTCCTCATTTCTGATTCGATCACGCAGGGAAACTCCAAGCATAGCCCTCTCCATTGCCCTTTGGGTGACTTTTAGCCTTCTAATAAGGCCCATTGTGAGCGACCACGTTTCAGTGCCATATGTCATCACTGGCAACACGCACTGGTCAAAAACTTTCGTCTTGAGACACTGCTGTATGTGGGACGAAAAGATATTGCGTATCTTCCCGAACGCTGCCCAGCCGAGTCGGATTCGACGATTGACCTCTTTTTCAATGTTGGACCTACCTAACTGGACAGTTTTGCCTAGATAAACATACTCGTTAACGACTTCGAGTGTAGCGTCTCCGATCTTCATGAGAGTGGTGTTACATATTACGTTTAGTATTATGCGAATTAAATGTATGCCAAAACAAATTAGCCTTCAAGATAATTATGCCAACATAAACTGTATGCCAAAAAAAAATATGGCAAAGTGTTATTATGGCAAAACAAATTATACCAAAATAGTTATGCCAAAGTATATTAGGAAAAAGAACATTATGCGGAAAGGAGGGGTCCCGTTACGCAATTAGGGTGCTGGTGACTCGCGCGCGTGTCCCTTGACGCAAGATGGGTCGCAAGACTTGCAAGTCGTATCATGCGATGCCGTGAAAGGAGGCCCTAAGACCACAATTTCCGAAAAATATTTCTTAGTTTTTCTTAGTTCATATGTTTCCACGTTCAGTGAATCTACGCTGATGAATCAGTCAGACAGAAAACTCTTTAAAATCAAATGAAAATAAATTTTGATTTGCTTAGAATTTAGGAGTTATACGAAATATGAGGTATAAAAACAAGTCATATATATATCTTTATTCTTTTTCTTTATTTAGTTAATAACTCTAGATGGACTGAAACAATTTTTTGGATGGATCGGAAGCAATTTTTTTACCAAAAATCAACTAGAAGGTTTTGATCTAAATACTTTTAAAAGGAATGAAAATAATCTTTTTTTTTTACAGGGATGATGGATAATAGCTCTGAAATTATGGAAGGTGTCTACGCAGCTTATGAATTATAAGCATAAAATATATTGTTATAATTAACATTCCATCTATTTTGATGCATCCTACACGTATCGTAAAGAAGAAATATAACAATAAAAATATAGCATTTAGAGTTCTTAATTTGATCTGTACTCATTTATCTATTTATTTAAGGATTACTAACGAGATATATTTACAATTACCTTTACAATAATAAAACTTATATAATATATGTACATTGGTGCCGATTCTGTTGCTCACACACTAAACTAAATTTAAGTTTAATGCATCTTATTCTTTCTATTTCATTAAGAAAAGGACAGAAGATAAATTTTAGTTTAGAGATTCGCACATGAACGGTTTTTTTATGTTTGTGTTTCTCCTTTATGCATCACTTTTTGTGCAAATAAATGAATTCTCTTTATTTCTTTCTAATAACTAATTTAATCCATATTTTTTAAAGTCAACATAGAGGGGCTCGTGGCTAAATATTAACAGCCACACGGGTAGATCGAAGCTTAAGCTACGCTTGCCGCGGTCGGTTCGTGGATGGATAACGATCCATTACATATCAACATCCCTCCGTGTCTTGGAAAGCACAAACCGTTGGTCCCGGCTGTCATTCGTAGATCTTTAACAGTCGTTACGGGTAGTCAGAATCCCAAAAGTCTGACAACCAGTCTTACCAAGGGAATCTTGTTACCCAGTACCTAACTGGTTTGTGCAAGTCAAATAGACAGTCGCTCCATGTAAAATACTGGTATTCATTATTCAGCTGAATCCGGATAGACTGGAAGCCAACCCCAACATAGATGGGAAAAGGCTAGGCAGATGATGATGTTTTAAAGTTAGTACTTAGGTACAGGGTATGTTTAGACATACCCTGTAGTTTTGACGAACTAAATAATACCTAGTCTTCTTTCAAAGTATTTTACAGGATTGACAAATAAACCTGAAAAGACACCATGCACCATTGACGTTCGTGGCACCAAAACAACTTTGTGTTACCATACGGTCGGCGTGTCAGCATATCTTATAAGTAAACAAACAACTTGTCACCTCCAGTAAACTCGACATTTTATCACTGCGCGTGACTCTTAAGTAGCAGGGGTTTATTGCCATTCACTCTCCGTAAGGATGCCCGCAGACCGTCGAGGTTTTTCCAACACACGACAGGACTTTGTGATATCTTTCCCTGGTATATCTATGAAGTTACGCATGAATTTAGAAGGAATCGCGTTGTCTTAGAATCGCAACGTGACTCGTCGCATGTCGTATAATACATACTTGTGTTAGCCTTTCGTGGTAATAAAAACACGTTGGAAAGGACCTACTTATACGAGAAAGTTCACAGAAGTCCTCAATATTTGAAAGCAAACTATGTATGTATTGTCATTCAACTGGAATGTCTAATTATCCATCCATACTTTAATATTATAAATGCGAAAGTGTGTCTGTCTGTTACCTCTTCACGCTTAAACCGCTGAACCGATGTAGATGAAATTTGGTACAAAGATAGTTTGAGTTCCGGGAAAGGACATAGGATAGTTTTTATCCCGATATTCCCACAGGATTGAAACTTATACGGGTGAAACCGCGGGGCGCTGCTAGTTGTCTATATTTTGTTCTTTTTGACTGTATTGTATAGTGACCAACGACGCTGACAAAATAATTGTACCATTTGCCTCAACTACTCTCCATTATCTATTTTCAGCACTCTGCTCGTTTATACATACAACACAAATGACTTAAATAACGGCACAATATCTTTGCACCAACTAAACGATTGAGTAGGACAAGATCAGCAGTGCTTCAAAAAAAATATCACTATTAAAACTTAGGAATATCCTAGTTAGTGCTGTTATGTCGACTAAACTAACTAAATAGTTAATTTGGTTGTACACAGTCGTCTGTCTGCGGACGCCCTTAAAACCCTCAGCGAATAGTGCTTACTCAGTCACGATTCTGTTTTAGAGACTCCGCAATAGATTACAAAAGTTGTGGTTGTTGGTCACCAATTTAGCCAATATTTGAAGCACTTCCTTATGACGAGGCAGAATTGTGTATTTTGTATTGTATTATGCTTTGATTGACTTTGCTGAAAGTGAAGCTTCTTGACGTTTTTAGGAGGAAAGCATGACAGCCAAGCAAGCAGAATTAGGTATTTACTTTGTTCTATTTTAGAGGATACGTATGTACAGTCAACAAAAGAGATAAGTATGCAGGATCGTCGGATATAGTTGAAGTTTAGTAAGAAACCGATGGATGTTGTCTGAAATTTAATTTGATAAATGAGCTGTTTGTTTCTATTAATAAAATAAAATTTTATTCGAGAACGTCCATCGGTTTCTTACTAAACTTCAACTATATCCGACGATCCTGCATACTTATCTCTTTTGTTGACTGTATGCGCCGGTTAAATTGTAGAAAAGTATTTTATTTGTAGTCAGTAGTCGAAAATGTAGCTTTCGACGTTTGATAGACCGATGAACTTATAAAGGCGGAAAACCAAGTGTTATAGTGCAACTTACGAAGGAACTAAAGGGCTAAAACTACAGAGTTAGATATCAGCCAATCTCTCGTTAAATATAAGAAATGTCTTAAAAATTTATTGTGAATGTTTTTTTTTTATGTTAATGTTAGAAGGTATTTTATTATTCTATGTTTTAATATTTTACAGAATTTGTTGTATTTTTAACCGACTTCTTATATTCCACCGTCAATTTTTTTCTTTTTTTTTTTAGATATTTAATTTGTTAGCTTAGTTGATAATTTTATTGTGCATGCTGTGGTCTCCTGCAATTGAATGAGTACACCTACTAAATACTTTGTCGTCCATTAACTATATAATGTTTAGTGTATATCTTTTGTGGGAAATCCTAAAATAAATAAATAAACTATGTTCAGCAGTCCAGAGGCCCATTAGATCACCTCAAAATATAAGGGTACTTTTTTGAAAATTTTATTTCCAATCTCTCGAGGCAGTATAGGTAACATTAATAAGACGTCACAAACTTATTAAGATTTCAAAACCGTTTCAATCAAAGAACCGTTTCTTTCTCTTAACCTTTAACACATTGTCAAGAATATATTCAAGAGCCGTCCTCTCGTGTTGGAACCTTTAATTAGTCACGTACAAGATCTGAAAACTAATTTGAACTGCTCATAGCTACATTATATTGGATTTCTTTGAGCTTATTCGCAATCCTGTGATGTTTAGTGTTCACATTTCATATCACAGGATTTTGAATAGCAATTACATATCTACAATTTGCTTCATTTATATTAATTTATTGAGTTAATATTAGTTCCATTTTCGTTCTTCCATTTTTTCTTGTCAAATGGAACTAAAATATCGCTTAGGCACACATATTGATGTGTGTCTATTTCCAGAACTAGGAACCGGTAGGTACTAAAATTACAGTTTCCGTACCGGTACTTAACGGTTCTTGCCATTTTGTACCTGGGTACCAGTTCCGGACGGGGACCGGTTCCAGACGGTACCGGTTGCAGACGGTTATCGGTTCCACCTAACAAGTACCGGTCCCAAAATAAGGTACCCGCCGCGTACCACAAATTTCGTATTTGTTACCTTGAACTTATTTTTCTAATGCCTATTAACTATGGTTTTTACTTACTACTTATATATTTTTTCTCACACTAACTTACGGAAATATTGATTTGGTACCGATTTTTTTACCGGTACAGTACCGATACTGATTAGAAATACCAATAGTACAGTTACTACGGCTATCACACCAAGGCCAATGGTACCGGTTCCCAAAAATACTGGTATATTAAGCCTTTGTCTATTTCCTACCAAGATACTTCCATCATCACTAATTTGATAAAATATTGCCATTACCACAATTCGATGATGATATAAATGATTTTGCGGTATTTAGCAATTAAAATACCGCAAAATCATTTTAATTATTTGTGGCTAAAAACTGTTAAACTGTTGAAATTTTTGACGCTTGACGGTAGAGTGGCATTAGACAAACGTTGAACAAGGGTCTAAGTTTTTGAGGTAGTAATTCAAAAACATCTTAGTTACCGTACAACACCCACGAGAAGAAACATAGTTTTTTATTCTATTCCAGAAATCGTACGTCTATTTTATCAAAAATCTCTTCAACTATTTCAAAAACTCATAATTTTCTTGCCTTTCATCATCATCATCTGCCTAGCCTTTTCCCAACTATGTTGGGGTCGGCTTCCAGTCTAACCGGATGCAGCTGAATATCAGTATTTTACATGGAGCAACTGCCTATCTGACCTCCACAACCCAGTTACTGGGTAATACCCCTTGGTAAGGCTGGTTGTCAGATTTTCGGGCTTCTGACGACACCTTAACGACTGTCAAAGATCCACGAATGACAGCCGGGACCAACGGCTTAACGTGCTTTCCGAGGCACGGAGGGGTCTTGGTATGTAAAGATGGTCACCCATCCACAGACCAACCGCGGCAAGCGTAGCTTAACCTGATCGATCGACCCGTGCGGCTGAAATTACTTAGCCACAAGCCCCTCTAATTTTCTTGCCTTTATTATCCCAATTTATTTGAGGTCGGCGCAACATGTCTTCTTCTTCCATACTTCGCCGTCACTCGTAATCTCGGTAGTCACCCTCATTCCAGCCATATGATCTTCCACACAGCCCATCCATCATTTCTCTGGTCTTTACCTACTTTTATAACCTTCATACTCAAAACTTTCCTCGCGACATTTTTCTTATTCCTCCGTAGCACTTGCCCATATCATGACAACCGATTTCCACACAACTTTTCAGATACCGGGGCCACTTTCAGACTTCCTCTATGTAATTATACACCTAAACGTTCCTGATGAATCACTCCGTCTATTGTTGAAAACCGTATAGAACTCCGTTTGGTAGTTTTCGAGTTTATCGCGTTCAGACAGACAAACAGACAGACGCGGCACGACTTTGTTTTATAAAATGTTGTCCTCTTTCACACAGTCCATCCATCGTTTCTTTGGTCCTCTTCTACTCTTATAGCCATCTACATTCATACATAACACATTCATACTTTTTTAAAAACTAAGCACCGATAAATATGAAGCCAATGAAACGTTGGCACCGATAGCAATCGTAGCGTACGTCAAACTTTATGTTAGCATTCAATGGTCCCGCACTGCACACGGCAATAGTTTGTGCCTTATCGTGTCCGCCAGTGTACTTTACATAGGTATACGTGTCGTGTCTCAATGCAGTATTGAATGTTCGCTTTTAGAATCATCTTTTATGATTTAAGAGCTTGTTTGGGTGAAATTGGGGGAAAATCACAGTTGTAGGTAAGTATTACTGCCCGATTGCATTTTTTGCGTTACTTAAGGCACTGTTCAAACCTACGACAACGTAAAACGCTCTGTTTTTTGTCGCACAGTTAGGCGTATTTTTGATATATATTACAAGCCAGAAAAAATTGAGTGTATTGTCAAATGTTCATAGAAAAGACTTATTCAAAAAACCGTTGACCGTAAATTATGTAATGACTAGCGGCCAGCGCCCCGCGGTTTCACCCGCATAAGTGTCGATCCCGTAAAAATATCGTGATAAAAAGTATCCTATGTGTTAATCTGATGTACTCGTATAAGCTATATTAGGTACTGTAAAGTTTCATCAAAATCCATCCAGTAGTTTCTGCGTGAAAGAGTAACAAACAAACATCCATCCATCCATCCATCCAGCCATCCATCCATCCTCAAAACTTTCGCGTTTATAATATTAGTAGGATAGGACTAGTAGGATAATAAAGGGGATTCAATCAAGTAAAGAAATACCTTAAAGACATTCCTCTCAAAATTCATTTTATTTTGGTGGTCATATTCCATTCAATTGACATCGAACCGATGCAGTATTGAATGCTGATTTAGTATCTTTTATTTATGTTTCAAAATATTGTTTGTGGTTTTAAAGATGCAATGGATAGTAAATGATAATATGTTTCTTCGTGGTTCATTAGTTCTGAACATTAAAGAGATTTAGTTCCTGAACTTAATTTTCCGGGATCGTAAACAAGCTGACTGGGTCCGTCTGATAAATGATAATCGCTTTCTTTAGAACTATACATCAGCGAGTTAATTACGATAGTTTGCCAATTTTTAACTACCTATTTACTTTAGAAAATGTTATAGCATAATTGACCGCATTGGAACTCCTGCAAAATCCGTTCAATGTTTGTTTATTTATAATGCTTTCGTACTAAAACGGCTGAAAGGATTTAAGCACATGGGTAGATCATGACTAGGTCATGGTTAGGTCATAGGATACTTTTTCTCTAGGTAGTGCAGTGGGACGAAAGTCGAAAGGGATTACACGCAAAAATCAGATGAATTTATGCAACACATGCACTAGGAATTGGTGAAGGGCGGGCATTTTGAGGGACTGTCTTTTGTAATTTTGACGTTCGAAAAGTGCTGATTCTCAGCCTAGTTTGAATAAATGACTTGATTTTGAAATAAATAAATCTTATAAAATACATATTCAAACCACTTGCAGGGAACCATTTTATCGCTCCAAATATTGTTGGAAATAACGATAGAACCTACTTCAAGTCCCAAAACATTGTCTCCTAATTATACAGCTTTGTTTTGTCAGCAGCAGTAAGACCTTATGACGCAACTGTGAGATTAAAACAAGCTACATGCAGTATCATAGTAGCATCGCTCACCACCTGACGGCCAACGGGAGAGAGAGACAGAAGTGAAACAGAATTTATTACAAATAAATTTGTTATACCAAAAATATTTTAAGACATCCACCAACCCATACTGGGCCCGCGTGGTGAACTATAGCCCACTCCCTCTTACAGTGAGGAGGCCTGTATACATGGGAACATTATAGGCTAATTAATATTTCATTATGCAAATTCAAAACGGTACGCTGTTTTACGATGCAGTGGTGGCGAGACCACTTCAAAAGTACCTACCGACCTATGCTGTATTGTAAAAACATTACTAACATTATGATGTGAGGAGTAGGGTAGAGACACCAAAGAGTACGCATATTAGAAACTTTTATTTATTAAAAAATCAACTTTAGTATTACACTTTTTACTTTTTACTTAATACAAGCTTTGGTCATTTAGGAACATAAATTTAAACACAAATCTTAAGAAACAGTCTCAAATAATATAAAAACGCCTTAAACTTAATACTTGTCACGTGCGCACTCTTAGGGTGCCGTGTTGCAAAGAGTACGCAGTAAGAAGCAGTCATACAAGCTAAGAGTGCGCAAGAGAGCGAACTGAAGTCATCTGGTCCGGAGAAGGAGATTCTTTTAGGATTTCCTCTGTAAATACCAATTTTCTGTTAGATTTTCTTTTGTATTTACCCATCTCTTGGCAGTCCTGAGAAAAAATAATTTAAAAAATCTCAAAATAAAAACATGCTGTTCACATTTGCTTCATACAAGCTAAGAGTACGCATGCGTACTCTTTGGGTGCGTACTCTTACCTAATAAGTGTATTTTTTCATAAACCTCAAAATTATCGACAACAAGTGTAATGGCGACATAACCTCTCATAATAAACAAAGTTTGGAAGACAAGTTTCTAGAATAATAACAGTTTTTGTATTCAAATCAATAGCAAATCTTACAAAACTAGTTTAAAAATGATAAAAATTAAGATCAAACACTCCGAAAATCTATTTTTAGCTATAAAATTCAAAATAAATACCTTAGCGATGTGAATAGTTGTCCAACACTTTGACATAACATGTGCCACTGACAAGTGACAGTAGTGTTGCTATTTCATAATAAAATACATCTAATAAACGCACTGCGTACTCTTTGGTAGCGCGTACTCTTTGGTGGCTCTACTATATGCTCCTGCCAATGGTCGATATGGCATGACTTTTTCTTCCATACTTAAATCTTTATTAACCGTCATCTCAGTTGTCTTCAAACATGCTGTACCAAGGTATGTAGCTTTGCACCATCTTATTTTGATAACCCTCTTAACTGCTTATATTCCAACCAGGGTGCAAAAAATAAACGTGATGAGAAAAAAGTCTTTAATTCTTGGCCCATTTGTGGTTTAACTCTTCTACTTCCAAATGTTTACCAAAGCCCACGCTTTATTTCTTAGCTGATATTTAAGTAAATTAAATACGTGGGTAATTTTCTTAATTATTTTTTTCTTCATTTTTATTCAAGAGACAAAGAGATTCATCATAGGATATACTCGTAGTACATTAAAGTAGCATGGCCCATGGCTTTGTTACTAAACTTGACTTCACTTTAAACAGTACCTATAATTAATTCGACTATAGTTACACATTTTAAAAACCTAACACAGTCTTAAAATAATAATATGTACAAGTAAATAAAAAGGAGGGAAAACAATCAAATGACATCGAAAAATTCTTCCGCATCGCTGTCAAAAGGAAAAGTACCCAAAAGGCTAGCAGCTTTGCCACGATATGTGGCAATGCTGATTTTTCCACGTGAAGAGTCGACTAACTGCTTGACGATGTCTCGAAAAACTAAGTAGGCACTCGGACCCTATTGACCCTAGTATTTCAACGCCAAACGTCTCGAACCTAATAAAAAAGTTCTAAAGAGATTGAAGTATTTGCGCCGCTTGAGGTTTTCCGCACCTGCAGCAGCCAAATAAATAAATAGTTTTTAAATAGTTCATCACTACCCTACTCAAACTCAAACTAAAACAATCTGCATTTCACTGAAACTAAAACGGAATCGTGGCCTATCTCTCTAAGATATTTAACAAACATATTGGAGTTGCGATCTCCCATAATGACGGTAATAAATTCAACTACGGCACCTCGTCTGCAGGCTCTTGGCTCGGTTCCAAATTGTCAACGTACTCCCACTTCGCATGCGTTAGCACCTTGCCTCTCTTGGTACGTCGGGGGAAATCATACTGAGTGTAAATAAACGTTGACAATCCTAGAATCTATTGGGACACTTTATACGGGACATGGACAACGAACGCTTCTTAAGAGGCTACACTTCTTATTCTTTTGTCGATGGCACGACTTCTAATCTTGGCCTCAATTCTGCATTATTACCCGCGAAATCTTACCATGTGCAAACCTCGTCAATATCGTGTCTTATTAATGGCAAGGAATCGAAGTATCAACCGTACTTTCATCATGTATATTTTGACAGGAAATAGACCCCAACATAGTTTGATAAAGGTAAGGCAGATGATTGTGAAGGCCGCAGGAACCCGTTGGATGCGAGTAGCACAGAACCGGCCGGGAATGAAAATGATGAAGGCAGATGATGAGATAAAAGATGGAACATAGTTTGCGACACAGCTCCACCACAGTGACCTCACTTATCAGCGCGGAATCGGCTTGAGCCGGTCACGTATCACCACTGACACTTGTCGCATTAAGTTCGACGCGGTGTCGATTGGCTTTGTTGATTGCATTACAATTCGTTACTTGCGAGCCGCAGGGAAGGTGTTAAAGAGCCGACTGAACATTATGACCTGACCCTTTCATTAACCTATAAAAACTTTGTAATAAATGACCATAGATAACCTAAATTAAATCTATTCGAGAGTGTTACAGATAAGCTGTCGATTTTGGCATAAATATACTGCCGTCATACGGTGAATAGCCGTAATTACTTCAAGGTGTATTTGGTGCGTAAATGGTATGGATCCCGCCTGCTTCCAACTTTTATTTAATTTAAAATGGGTTGGTTTTTAGCATTTCAGTTTTTTTTTAACTTAAGTTTTTTACCGCAGTCGGAGGGTTTTTTTTTAATATTTTTTTATTAATAACAACACGAAGTGGGACTGGGCGGGTCACACTTATAGAACGTATCCAGACAGATGGGCCAAAGTCGTCACACAGTGGGTGCCTGAAGACGGGCGTCGTCACCGAGGCAGGCCTAAAAAACGCTGGCGTGACGATTTGGACTCGTTCCTAACCGATTGGACGGACAAGGCACAGCACAAGGAAATGTGGAAGAATATGGGGGAGGCATTTTCCCAGCAGTGGGACGGACAGTATCGGCTAATGGAAAAAAAAAATAACAACACAAACGGATACCCAATATTGTCCCAAGAACGTATCGTGTGTGTTTCCAGAGTTATTGCTTGGATCCAGTCTGAATGCCAGCAGGCACGTCGTGGACAGCATTATTTATATAGTAACGTAACCTAACTGTGCTTGGTATATGCCTTTATGTCTGTACGTATAGTGCGTGTTGCGGGGAGGTTGGGAAATAAGACTTATGCTTAATATCCTACAGAGGAGACATTTAGAGCTGTGGTGGCCCAGTGGTAACGGCCACGACTTACGAGGTGTCGTGAAAAGGTTGTGGGTTCCAACCCAGGCAGGCGCTTTACTTTGTGTAAATAATTTCATCACCACTGGTCTTGAAACGGTGAAGGAAAGCATCGTGAAGATACCGGCATGTCCTTGAACCAAAAATTCGAAGACATATGACATCTACCAACCCGCACTGGGCCCGCGTGGCAGATTAGAGCCCACTCCCTCTCGAAGAGAGGAGGCCTGTGTCCCAGCAGTGGGAACATTATAGGTTGATTATGCTTATGCTAATATCCTAAAAGGAGCCCCTAGTACAGCACCCTACTTGCGTAACACACTTTCAATCACAATATGAATCATTTTGAAGGATATTGCTAATCCATTGCTTCGTATGTTCGAAAAAGTTATCCGCTTAACAATGTATACAACACAATGAATGTTGTTGAACTGCCAAAATGAAACTGTCAGCGTTGTTCCCCAATTACCCTGTAGGTTGTTGAAAAGGAAAGTTTGAGAATATCACAGAGCGTTTAAAACTGGTTAGATTCTAGGGTTTTATGTTTAAATTAAAATAGTTACGTCGTCAAAATTACAATACTGTGTATTTATTTAAAAGAAGGCATGATTATTTATTATAAAGGATTTATAAATTATTATACGATTATTAGATTTATATATTATAAAGGAAGTATGAATTTATGCGCCAAGACATGACGCAATAAAAGTAAAAAATAAAACTCAATAAAAGATTAGGAAAATTATACATCATCGTTATTATTTTGCGCTCAAAATACCTAATTGCTCATTATAATGCGGTAGACGCATGATTCTACGATTTTAAATAAAATATTGTAATAATTATGTGCGTTATAATGGATATGGCATGCTTCGTGGGGTTAGCTTTGGACGCCAATTGAAGGCCATCTATATTGATTGTGTTTGTATGTGAGATCGATTGGTATAATAATAAATGTATTTAGGTATATATAATTTATTGTACACCAGAAAAACAAAAAAAAATTATAGTTTCAAGATTTTTGTCCCTCATTTTCCCTCGCCGTTAACATATTACCTACATAATTGAGTACCCAAATACAACACGAAATATCAATTAACATTCGTATATCACCAAAAACAAACATCGCAACCACACTGAAAATTACACACTCGACCAGAATTAATGACACATTTCACATCAATTAAGTCCAGCTGCCAAACCACACAAGAGAAATATATAGTCGCTACTATCTCTCGTTATAAATTGTCTAATCATTCAACTAATTCGCGCTGCAGTCGGTCGCCGACAAATCGTCGGTCAGTAGTTATGTCGGTCAAGTCAATCGATACTAGCATTAATCTGGATAGGTCATTTGTATCGGTTTGTTGCTGTTGTTATCTGGTTTGGAATAGAGAATTGTTGGACGTTTGTTTATTTTGGACGGTTTAGAGATCTAGGTACCTAGATTTATTGCTCCGTGTTTGAGTTTTGATGGCATGTAAAAGGGGCCTTGCTTACACAGCATACAGCAGAGGGATAAAGGAGGCTGATTTTTGATAATTTGATGATGTAATGATAATAAATGAAATATATTTTTCATATACTATGTTGCTGACTTTTTTTACCGTCTGGAGAAAAGGAAATAAAATTCTGTATACTCCGTTCACCTTTGCTCTGAGTGGAATACCTCATTGTTTGTGGTCCAAACGGTAAAAAAAAGTCAGCCAGTACTTAGGTATATCTTTTTTTTTAAATCTCGCCTTTTGTCATTTAACCTGTCAATTACACACAAATTACTTACCTAATTGTTACTAAATGTTATTCATAACGAGGACACCCAAAGTAGATATACAAAATTACCTCGTCATTTTATACTGCAGATGGTTTTTTGGTTACACCACAACAGATGCTGCGACGGTCCTTCACGTTCAGTCCTTCTGCATCGTGAATATTTGATCTACAATATACGTGATTCTCGTTCAATGTAAGAAAGGTTTGGGTGCTCTCGATACCGACAGTGTATTAGAACCTTTTTTTTTTTGTGCATGTAATTTTCACCTCGTTAAGGCGTATATTTTTAGTTTATCATAAAAAGAAAGAGGAAGTATTTATTGCGACTTGTTTAGGAAGATCACAAACTAAACTAAACACAGTAAAAAAAAAATCCAAGATATATAAAAAAAAGTAAGTATCTAAGTCCTATACGAGGCCAAAAGGCTCCTCTCAGCATACATAAGCATAGCATAACAAATTAGTCTATAATTTTCCCACTGCTGGGACACAGGCCTCCTCTCTTTGAGAGGAAGCGGGCTGCATTGACCACGCGGGCCCAGTGCGGGTTGCTAGATGTCACGTCTTCGATTTTATTGTTCTGAAGAATGTTTCCTCACAATGTTTTCCTTCACCGTTTTGAGAGCAGTGGTAATGAAATTATTTACACACAGTAAAGCGTCTGCCTGGGTTCGAACCCACGACCTACGACTCGTAAGTCAGGGCTGTTACCACTGGGCCACCACTGCTCTTTTCTATATATAATTTTTAGTTTACAGCCAACAAAAATCAATCTGATAGGATGTGGTAATTAGCACTTACGTTTTAGTTACCTGCTGTCATATCAAAGTGTCGATATAAAAACTTGTCGTATTACAGTTTGTAGAAATTCAGTTGTAGAAATGAAGCAATTGATTCGCAATATCCTTCAAAATGATTCAGATCCTGATTGATAGTGCTGTACGTCGATTCTGTAAAATTCAGACAACAACTCGCATCTCACATCGCTATTCACTCTCACTTCGCATAAGGTTCAAACTGACCTTGATTTTGCATTCTGTAAGCATCACCTCGTCACTTGCGAAGTGAAGTGAGCTCCGAAGTGACCAATATTGCACTAGTGACTACCATCTCAACAAAATGTTAGTCGAGATTTATCGACTCCAGTTTTTTGACACAATTGTTGAGTTTTTGGCACAGAATTAAATTAAAATTATTTTTTATAGTAAGAAAATAGAACTTTGCTTTTAATTCAATATTTATTCCTAAGAACATTGTAATATTTCTCGAAAAAACAATATATTTGTAGCTGGCAGATAGATTGATTTGCCGATTGTCAAAATAAAAAGAAAATGGATAAAAGTCAAAGGATGACATGTAAACAAACAAAGGGAGAGATTGTGACTTTTATTATTGTAAAATTGAGAAAAAGTACTTTTAAACTCAAACCAACTCATCTGTCGCTATCCTTATAGCGATAATCGTATTTCGGTCGTTTATCGTCAAGTGCTGACTGAAGTGTAAAGTGTTAAAGTCAAGTAATGAGAAGTATACAAAAAAAACAAGCTAAATAATACTATAAACTACATTAATTATTCACTTTACGCGTGATAAAGTGTCCCTTGGGCTTATCGTATATCATGTTCGTGTTTTGGAAGTTTGGAAATGAAAGTTATGAACAAACATTCTGCAAGAACATGTCACCATGTACAGACCGACAGCGGCACAAATTGATGCTCTCCTCATCAAGATTTGGCCCAAGGCAACTTGAGGAGCATCGACAGTCGTACCTACGCTGAATCATCGACTGTGGGAAGAAATTTGCACCACGCTGAATGCTATATTATTTTTAGTCTTACTTGTAACAAATTGAAGATTAGTTCTAGTTGTTTAGTATTGTAAAAATATATATTATTCATTATTATCTAATGATTGTATCAGTCTTTCCCTCTCTCTTTGTGCCCTCCTCAAAGCATCTGCGACAAATCATCAGCAAATATAGCAGGCTGATTATATCACCTGCCGGGAGTTCTCAGATTCAAAATCATCTTGGGTTAACTCCGGAGCACTCACTCCGGCCCTTACCTATGCACATATTATGCAAAACACAGCAGGGTAACATTATTCTGCCTCCTCTATGTGCATCCTAGTGCACGTCTCTTGCTGCCAAGAGACACCTCCATCAACCTTTGACTATCCCAAATGTGTGTTCAATGGTGGAGCAGGCACGCTGTTTACAATAAAAAAAATCTAGAGCATAAACCTTAAAAAAAATAGGTTGGTACAATTTCCTTACACAAATCTTTTAATATCTTCCGAATGCGTGATCCGATTTACATACATCCAATTGGAATATTAGTTTTATACACAACTCTATCATTTGAGACCGAATTTATTTCAATATCTACATAAACAAAAAAACACATTTTCAAGTTACGTAATTATACCTATATGACAATCCTTACACATATTCCAGAAAACGCCTTACAAACTTACTTTAATCAGTGTGCGGGATTGATCCAGGTATAAATACGGGAAGAATGAAAAAATACGTTGCTTGATGGTCACAGATGTAGGTAGCCGGTCGAAAAAGTTAAGAAAAATAAAAACGATTAGCTACAATCTACGTAGCCTCAACATAAACTGTAGATATGCGGATTTCTGTAGGCGCTTGCGGGAATAAAGTGTGTTCCTTGGTTTCGAAGTAGTTTTTAACCACAAATTATATAGTTATTGTACTAATTTTTATAACTGTGACATAAAAATATAATTTTAACACTATTTATATAGGATTTCTTCTATTTTCACTCGTAAAATAGATACTTATTATTTGACACTTTGAATCGGGTTCGAGTGCGAAGTAAGCGTCGAAGTGACGGCGGAATTACGTTACAGAATACCACTTCTTACGTCATCTCATACTTTATCTGTCAAAATCTCACGGTCAATTTAGTTCAACTCGCTGACACGCTCGCAAGGGTAGCGCTAGTGTAGATTCGAATTGTCAACCGAGTTTTTAGAATACCAATCAAGAAACTCACAGCGGATTCAGATTCGAACTTTAGAACGAGGTCTTACAGAATCGCACTCTGGTCACTGCTATACAAAATAGGTTTAAATGCATCTATCTTACCCCGAGTGACAGAGAGACACGCAATGCTATGGTCGGTCGCTTCCATTTGACAAATTACAATTTATATCCATTACTTCAATGCGTTTTCATCGCTTTTGACGCCGAGCAGGTTTCTATTGCCATATAAATGTTGGACACAAGCGCAAATGTTGGATGACAAATTTAACACCCTATGTAAAATTTCTACATTTATATTATGTAACTTTTATGGTATAAATAATAAAGAGTATTCGATTTCGAAGATAAACTCCGAAATACATGTGAATTGAAAAGTCACAATGGTACTTGCTTGAAATTGAACCCACAACTACGTGCATGAGAGGCGAGGTCTTAACCACTGGGCCATCACGACACATCACAATCAAATACGGCATTACAAGACAAACACAACACCGTTTTCTAATCATTTCTGTTTCCAACAAACTTTATTGCAACATTTAATGTGAGTTTTGACACTCATGTCACTCGGGATTTATGGCGTCATAATAAATATGTTGTTACGAAATTGGATTTTGCCCTGTTTTGGGGCCTTGCCCGCTTTCACAGATGTGTATATTGCTTCGGTTATTAAAATGCTTGATCGTCATCATCTGCCTAGCCTTTTCCCAAATATGTTGGGATCGGCTTCCAGTCTAACCGGATGCAGCTAAATACCAGTATTATACATGGAGCGAATGCATATCTGACCTCCACAACCCAGTTACTAGGTAATACAAAACCCCTTGGTAAAACTGGTTGTCAAACTTTCGGGTTTCTGAAGACCCGTAACGACTGTCAAAGATCTACGAACGACAGTCGGGACCAACGTCTTAACGTGCTTTCCGAGGTACGGAGGAGTATTGGTATGTAAAGATTGTCCACCCATCCACGGACCAACCGCGGCAAGCATAGCTTAACCTGATCGATCGACCCGTGCGGCTGTTATTACTTAGCCACAATCCCCTCTACTCTATCCACTATTAAAAAGCTTGATGTATCGAGCAATTCTTGCTGCAATTTCGAATATTTATGTCTTCTGATACATGCATTGAAAAATGTGGATGAACATAACATAACGCCTGTATTTCCCATAGGGTTAGACAGAGGTGTACTTATAGTAGGTACTATAGGGACCTAACTTGGATGGGAGCTTTTTTATTGAATGAAACTCCTATATCATTTCATAAGATATTATTTGGAGTCTTTTCAATGTCTCATCTTAAAATTATCACTTTTATATTATACGTTCAACCTAATCTAAATCATTGACATACGCTTGAATGGCCGAACGGCAGATGCCATCAATTATGACCGGCCTGAAATATTAAAGAGGTCCAAGCCTCTACAGTACCTACACCCACATTTCGCCAGTTATGTTTAAGTCCCATGTAATAGCGAACCTATTGCCATCATCCGGGCATAAATCCAGACTCCGGGCTGCTACTGAGAAATTTCAGATGAAAAACTTAATAAATCATTCTATAACCTAACAACTTTGACTAAAGGATTAGCTTCAAGGTTGATTGGGAAAATTTTAAAGTTTCGGGTAGCTTCATATGCTGGCGTCTGTACAAAAGCATTTGGTCCTCCGATACCTGAAGTTATAATAAAACATCCTTAGCATAGATATAATTATGTAAGTAACATTCTATGATCCTTAGCTACTAAGATTTCGAATGGATATGCTTAAAGCCTTAGATATAGCCCTGATGTCTAAAAGCACTTAAAACATCAGGCCAGAACAGCTTAATGTAATCTCCGAGAAATAGGAGATCAGGTAACATAAAGTGTTCCTGCTAACCTTCCGAATAAAAAGCGAACCGAAAGTCAATGGATTCTATATTTTTATGATACACCATTATTCCGCGAGTAAAAAAGAAAACATAATGCATAAGCCGCTTATAACCATGCATAAGAGGTAAAAATTGATGAAGGTTAAGAGGTGATGGAGCAAAAATAAAATGAAAATATATTGTTAACAAAAATAAAATATTTTTAATAACATAATCAGCTTATAATTTTCTCAATGTTGGGACACAGGCCTCCTCTTTTCGAGAATCTGTAATCTTCCACGCGGGCCCAGTGCGGGTTGGCAGATGTCACATGTCTTCTAATTTTTGGTTCTAGGACATGCCCGTTTCCTCGCGATGTTTTCCTTCACCGTTTTGAGAACAATGGTGATGAAATAATTTACACAAAGTAAAGCGCCTGCCTGGATTCGAGCCCCCGACCTACAACTCGTAAGTCGGGACCCGTTACCACAGGAGTCAGGACCACCACTGCTCTCTTGGAAAAAATCAAGAAAGTATAAATTATAAAAGATCAACACAAAACCACGTATACGCCAATATTTTTTATTATACTCCTGTATACGTACTTTCTACGCATATAAAAATGTTTTATCCTATTACTTTAGGTCTGCACCCGTAGATCATAAAAGCTACGGCTGTGCTACGCACCGTACTACGGCGTAGCTTGTTTTGCGCTACGACGTAGCCCTCATGCTACGAAAAGTTTTAAAAAGCATTTATCACATTGGCACAAAAACAATCCCAAGACAATACAAAACCTAGCCCGAAGAATTGCCAAACTTAAGTGGCAGTGGACAGGCAGACGAATTGCTCGCAAAACAGATGGCCGATGGAGCCGAATTGTTCTGGAAGATGTAGCATTGGTAGGCCTCCCATAAGGTGGACCGATGACCTTCTGAAAGCTTTAGGAGTCCGTTGGATGCGAGAAGCACTGAACTGGTCGAAGTGGCGGTGCTTAGGGGAAGCCTATGTCCAGCAGTGTACGTCTTTTGGCTAAAATGATGATGATGAGCATAAAATAAGCGCTTCCCTGTCTTCTATTTATTCGGCAGGGACATCAATGCACAACCTGTTACCATGGATTCAGAACATGTTTGTTCCCTACCTCAAAATTTTTCAAAAAATTTGTTGTTCCGTACATTTAGATCGCGTAGGGTAGGATTGCACTTTTCTATGAAATAATAAATAATTGCCATTCAACGTGGCAATGCTGCCAGTCTTCTGGACACGTTTCCGGATGACAGCGATGCGGATGATTACTTCAACGCCTAAGTGTCCTTTGGTTTTTTTTATTTATTTGTATAGTAGGTTAGTTAGTCTATTATTTTAGTATCTAGTGTATATAGTTATATTGAAATAACTGTTTTTTTTATAACCAACCATAATTTTCTACTATTTAGAATCATGTTCCGTATTCATGGTTTACGTTTGCGCGTCGATAACCCTGTTTATAAGGTCTCATTAAAACAGATGGACAAACTTTTAGAAATCATTCAGACCACCAAAATAAGAATAAAGGCAAAAAATATAATAAGAAAAACGCATCAGATAATTACAAGAAAAATAACCAGCTAACGAAAATACAGTAATGTGCCGGCAATTTATTATTATAGTTCAAAATAAAATCACTTTAATCAGTGTTTTTTTGGTTGGATATCTTTGGTTAGACGTACTGAGCGCTGTGTTAAAAATATGTCTACCTATTTTAATGGAACCCTGTATACACGGTTTGTAAACTCTTTATTATTCTCACCAGGATCACCTGTCTTTTCAGTATAGAGCACCATTAATCCTGTCTATCGATAAAAGAAAATACTTAGTCTTGTATATTATAGAGAATACTCTTTATTATGCACACCATATAAATACACACACACACACACACACACAACACACACACACTCATACTGTTTGTCAAATGAAAAACAGGTCACAAATAAAGCATAACAAAACATCTAGCTCTTCATAAAAGCTCTCTTATGTTATTCTTCAGGCGAAGTAACAAAAAGGACGTAAAAATCGCAACTATCGTTTATTTCGATGTTCTACAGCGTGAACGGATTTTGGGCCGGCAAAGCTTGTCCAGTAGGTAGGGTTGGTATTTTGCCAGTTATCTCAATATTGCTTTGTTGAAAATATTTGCTGTATTTTTAGAGGTAAACGTGGATATTTTGTATATTTAAGCAGAATATCAAAGCTGTAATGTAACACTGATAACATCAAACAATATTTGTGGTATTATTTTTAAAAAAGTAACCGTAGAGTTTTTTGCCGGCTCTTCTCCATAGGAAACGACCAATTGGAACCGTGCACGTAGCTACTGACGTTTTATAAGTGCCTATGTAAACCTACATACATATATAAGAAATAAAATATTTTGGTTTTTTTTTTAATACCTAGGAACCAGTACCTACCAGTTTTACTAAGGAGTATCGTGTTACCTGGGCCGTCGTAGCCGAGTCGACGTATCGGAGCTGCTGATCCGCTTTGGTTACGTGCTTACGTTAGGTTGACGCCTGTTTGACGGCGAGGCGAAAGGCGATACGGTGACGATCCCATTCCGAATTAATATGTGTGTTTTAAAGTCACCGCATCCACGGACTTCCTTAGTATTCCACTCCTCACTTCAATACCATTTTTCTCCGCTTCATCAAACGAAAAGTTTATCAGCAATAGTTTCAGACGTTCCGGTCAGCCCTAATCTCGAGTCAAAGCACGTACTATGGTAATCTTCGCGAAAGTCCCTTCACGGGTATTTTGCATGGCCACGTTCTAAGTTAGACGTCGACATTCGATTGTGTTTGGACGATGTTTTACTCGGATTTTTGTTTGATTTTAATATAATAGATGACATGGAATAGTTTTGAATGTTGGGCCACAAGAGGGATAAATGAAAGGCAATTGCATGCAGCCGAGGTGATAATGCTCAGAGAGATGTGTGGTGTTACACGAATGGATAGAATTAGAAATGAGTACATAAGAGGAAGTCTGATAGTGGCACCGGTAACTAAAAAGTTGTGTGGAAATCGGTTGTTATGGTATGGGCATGTGTTATGGAGGAATGAGGAAAATATCGTGAGGAAAGTTTTGAGTGTGAATTTTGATGGCTATAAGAGTAGGGGAATACCTAAGAAACGATGGATGGACTATGTGAATGATGATATGGTTAGAAAGGGGATTTCTACTGAGATGACGACTAATAGAGAAGTATTGAGGAAAAAGACATGTTGCGCCGACCACAAATAAATTGGAATAAGGGCAGGAGAATGACGATTATTTTGATTAACAATAAGCATTTTTTTGAATATGCTATTAACATTAAATACGTAAGTATAACATTTTATTTTATTGAAATTATTAATTATACATTAAATACACAATATTCTGGCCAGTATGTTGTGAAGAGTTTCTTAATCCTTAAATTTACTTTTTCTACACAACTGCAGTTATAAAAGCTAACATCTTTTAACATCGATACAATAATATGTGCTTTCTCAGAAAAAGTAGCTACAATATACCTATGGATACCCGTTGGACCTATGCAGATTCTCATTGAAAGTAAGTAGACCTCCTAAGCCGTAAGTTATGGGAACAATGACAAAATTTTCGTTTCAGTCATGATTCTTGCTTCAACTTTTACATACCTAATCACGTTAAGGGTTGATTTTTTAATATCCAGATAACTTTTATCTAAGGAAAAAATATTGCGGCTAAACAGCTTTTGTATAGAAAATAGTAATATGTCAGTCAGATTTTTCCTAACGTAAAGTCTTTGGAAAAATCAGCCCTAAAATCGTAACAATGTATCGAATTTCCGCAAAATCCACCGCCATACATTTCCGAATTTACGATCACAAAGTCTGAATCCCGAAAGTCTTTATTTACGAAGCTTTATAGCCGTTATAAGTACATCGGGGGGTGAAAGTTATTATTTTTTGCAGTAACGTAAAGTAACAGGTGGGATGTCGTAACTTACGGTTTATTTTCCGGATAATCCGTACATTGAACCATCGTAAATTGTCTTTCCTATGGCTAGGGAGAGCAGGTGTTATTACCTTGTCGGATTTTTAGGAGATAGTATCTTGTTTAAACACAAGATTAAATTTAGAAACTTACTAGTGCTTGGCCAGACTGGCAGCGTGGGGCGGGGAGCAGCGCGGGTGCGGGAACGCGCGCGATCTGCCTGTCCGCAGTCGAGCGCGGCTTCGTTCTGAGTGTTTTCGTGTCCAGTGTTTGTCAAAATATAATATGGATGAAGATGAATTAAAAACGTTCAAAATTTACTGTCAGTCTCATCTCAGCGACGGCAAAAACTTGTCAAAACTGTAAGGAAATTACGAGGTATTTTTGACAGATTAAAAATGAGATCAGACTGTAAACGTTCTTAAAATTACAAAAATTGCTCCTCAGAGCGCGTGGACGCACGACCGCCGCGCCGGTCACTTTGGTTAGTCAGTACGCGGGGTAAGTATAATCTTAAAACTTTTCCAGTCAAATTCAAGAAAGACCAAATACTTATATGTACAAACTTCTAATACTAAATAAACTATAAATTATTAGAAATACCAACATATTTCCTATACCTGAAATTGTTCTACCGTATAACGTTTGCAATGCAAAGCGCTGCTACTAAATGAGAATTAACTTTACTTACAAATTGTTTCATAATAAGTTAAAATGGACCTGACAGCTTATTTCCTAAGGAACGAGAAAAGATGTTGAATCTCGGAATGTGAGAGGTATTTAAGTTTTGATTGTGTACCTAACTTAAAGCACTCGCAATTTCAGTGTTTTTTAAAGAACTAGGTAATACGATGTCTGGAAAGATAATTGTGTACTAAACAACAGTAAGTATACAGAATGATATTTTTACCAGTTCCAATTTTTACAGGGTGTTCTACCCATGAATATGAACTACTTTCACTATGGGACCAACACTGAAATCATGAAAAAAAAATCAGCCTTTTCATACATTTTGGTCAAGTAAGTATTGAACTTTTGTATGAAGGGTAGTTAGGGTAGAACACCCTGTAAAAATCTGGAACCGGTAAAAAAAATCATCCGGTATTTTGATTTTTACTGGATATCTATGACGCAGCCAACTGGTTTAATTAGCCGTTTTTCTGTTCTGTTTTTTTCTTGTCTGTTTATATATGTGTGTACATAAATGGTAAAATAAATAAAAGATGAAATATAAAATCATCAAGTAAGAAAAAAAAAGTTACTAAAATAACAACACTAAACTTTCATACATCCCTCTCACAGTACTTCTATGGAGTATGAGTGAACTTTACACCCTGTTCCTCATACCTCTATAATATTAATTATTATTATCACGACTGTATTCCTCAAAGGGGTAAGCAGAGGAGTACGGTCTATAGTACACCCACAATTCCCGAGTTATGTTAATACATTTTACTGTAAGAAAAAACATATATACTCCCATACATAACCCATTACAAGCTAAATAACAAAACGAAACCAAAATATTGTAAACAGCAAATTAAATAGACCAATAACTTCTGAACATATCGCTCATTTGGAGAAACATAGACGTACTTAAATGTATTTTTTTCCCAAAAATGAGTTAAATATGCCAAAGCACTTACAAAGCGTATTTACGTTAGGTAAGCAAAGTCGTAAAAAAAAGTAGCAGTTGCGTCGATGTTTCTCGAAATGAGCGATATGTCTCACAATGTCACAAAATATATTTGGCGACAATATTCCCAGAAAGCACCTTCACATCCAAAGAGCGAGATATAAATCTAAATTATCACACGAGTTAGAAAGAGAGCATATTTGTTATTTCACCCATATAAGGTGTAATAACAGTAAAATATTATTACCACGCTCTGTGACAAGTATGTTCTTATTACTGAGATTTGTAAAAGTGTCATCTATGTATGTATAGCCAACCTCGAAATTACTATATCACTGTAATGTGTTTTATTTATTACCAACATTCATAAATTGAAATAATTAGTTTATGACAACATTTACTGATGCACACAAAATAATATTCACAATTAATATCCAATAATCAATCATAATATCCAATAATATTTTTTCAATATTCATCAGGATAAAATGAAATTAAATATCAACCAAATTAAAATATATTTAATATGCAACGATGATATATTTTTATTTTCATTTCCAAGATAATTTTTACATAATTTAAAAATCTAACAGTCTTAAAATAATAATTATAAAATGCACAATTATATAAAAAAGGAACTAGGGAAATAATCAAAAGGCATACAAAATTCTGTCCGCATCGCTGTCAATAGCAAAAGTGCCCAAAGGCTGGCAGCATTGCCCCGTTGTATGGCAATGCTGATACTTTGACCAAAAAATAGGCCAGCCCTCTGGTCACATGACGGTTATATTTCACTTGCATGTCATAAAGCAACATGGTCTATTTATCTATGTGACAGTTAGGTAGTTTCAGCCTTAGTGAAGTTTCAGGATATTGGGAATTATTGTCAAAAGTGATAAAGCAGATACGAGGTTGACTAAACCTTATTTTTGTACGAAAAAGCTCGTCAAGTCTTCTTTCTACTTTCTATCGCAATATTCTATTATTTTTACATAATAATAATATCTTTTGTTTACCGTAAAGCTTCTTTAATAAATTGCTTTTTAAACTAACTTTTACTGGTTTCCATTTATGCTTTCAGATAGAGAGGTGATTAGCATGTTCCTCGTATGGTTTTTTGGCTAACTTCACGTTACGATCGATATAATATCAATAACACAATATCATTAAGTGTGCAAGTCAACCCCTTTTTTTTTTTTTTTTGCCATATTATATGTGTAATTTATAGAACATCGGTCAGGCAGGGACTATAGTTTTTCCATAGTCCTAGATAACCAGTTCACTTTAGCCATCAAAACTCATAATCCAATATAATATTTTTGTTTTCATGTCTTGCAATAGTCTTACACCAACCGGGGGTTGTCCTTGGGTGCACTTGCATATTACGAATAGGGATAAGCGCCGGTTGGTGCCTCATTTCATTGAAAACGTCTGACGGGCGTCTGCGAGTTGGCTTCGGTCCCTCTTCCAAAGGTCCGGGACCCCATGGTCCCAAGATATGTTAAATAAAATAGCTGATATTATCAGCCTTAATCCTTATAGGAAGATTTCTAGGTAAAGACTGGTCTTTACAACCTAAAAATCTTCCTATTGCAAGACAAAAATTTAATAGGTTTTCACACTGTTCGTAGTGTATTCGTAGGATATTCACATTCCGAATAATATGAATTGAATACCTTTGAACAACAAAATTTTAACACTATCTTTTTTTCTCAATTAGAGCACCTTTTAATTTGCTCCCATTTGGCTGCCAGCCAATCATATTAGTGCTTGAAATATTAGGAGCACACAGCCTTTTGAAACCATTTATGTATCCTACTTACATATACCTAAAACCTATTTTCCTTAATCCTCTATTTTTTCTAAAGGCTTCACTTAAAGTCTCACAGTACACAATAGACCTTTTAAATACTTATAAAACTAGATTGTGGAGGTTCAGCTGCATGCGCTTTGACTGAAAGCCGACCTCAACATATTTGGCAATAGGCTAGGCAGATGGTGATACTTGACTGCCACGTTGGTCTTGTGGTCACAAGCGCGACTGCTGAGCGTGCGGTCCTGGGTTCGATTTCCGAGTCAGCCAAAGTGTTATTAAGTTTTTCCTTTGGGAATTTCTTAGTAACAGCCCGGAGTTTGGAAGGTGGCGGTGTGTAGATACCCCCGTGCATCGGAAAGCACGTTAAGTCGTTGGCCCCTTCGCCTGATATTTCTCCAGTCGTGACAGATTGACGTTCCATCGGACTATGAGAGTAAGGGAAAAGAGAGTGCACCTGTGTACTTTAATATCTCCCACGCCGATAGCTGGTCTCCGCTGAAATGGGTCACCATGACCAAAATTTGGTTTGGAGGACTTTATATTGATAGTAATAAAGGCTTTTCTCTTCAAAATTACAAGTTTTTTCAGCTTAAATTTATTCAAAAGGTCCATTAAGTATTATAAAAAGAACAGCAAGATACAAAGAAAAAAATATAAGTGCTTACATTGTGAGTATAGACGGGTTAAAAGCATGTCTAACTTTGGAGTAGGTATCGGCTGTGGCGAAAGCAAGAAAGCAGAAAATTTAACAGAAGATTCACTCCAAACAAAAGCAAAGCAACATAAATAATTACATCATACCCACTTCAGTGGTGCGACTCCGTCCTTTACACCTTCCTTTGGAATCTATTCTTATAATTATTTTACACAAGAACATGGACATTATAGACAAGGTAGACAATGCTTGTCTACTTTTGTGATCAACGCCATCGAAGATTTCACCAAACCTCTGTTTCGTGAAGCTCCTTCTTCTTCTCGTATACCAATTTATTTGGAATCTGCGCAGTATGACTTCTTCTTCCATACATCTCTATAAGCCGCCATCTCAGTTTTTACCCCCTTTCTAGCCATACCATCTTTCGCACAACCCATCCATCGTTTTTGGTCGTGAGCCTTCGGTCTCTTTATCCTAATTTAGTTGAGGTCAGTGTTGCATCTTCTTCCATGAATCTCTATCAGCCATCATCCCAGTAATTACCCCCTTTCTAGCCATATCGACTGTCACACAACCCATACATATATTCATGGTCTTACGACCACGGTAAGGCTTATGCCTTCGGTTTCTTTATCCTAATTTAGTTGAGGTCTGTGTTGCATGACATCGTCTTCCATAAATTTCTATCAGTCGTCATCTCAAAATTGACTCCTTTCTCGCCATATAATTTTTGATACAATCCATCATAGTTTCTTTGACGTGAGCCTTTGGTTTCCGTATCCAGATTTGTTTGTGGTCGGCGCTGCATATGTCTTCTTCTTTCATACATCTGTCTCAGTTGTCAGTAATAACACCCTTTATTATAATCCATCGTTTCTCGGTCGTGAGCCTTCTGTGTCTTGTTTGTTCAGTGACAGAAGTGTGTTAAGGCCATTTACTCATGTTCTCTTTAACTTACTTGAGAGGCTAACAGAAAAACTTTTTAAATAGAGCCACGTAGTCTACTTAAAACACTTTTTGTATGTACCTTTTATTTTACTGAGATTTACTGAGAGTGCTATTGAAGTGAAAAATCTGTCTGGTGTTCGAGACGTTGCCTTTAAATCTTATATCTTATCTTATCTTGCCTGTGTCCCAGCAGTTGGAACGTTATAAGCTGATTATGCTATTATACTAAGTGTACCTGCAAATGATCTTTTACAGACTTGCGAGTAAATAAGACTCTTTTTGCACATTACAGTTGATAAACTGTAACGTGCAAAGAGTGCCTTTACCAAAGCTTTACCACGCTTTGAAAATGGAATGGTAACGACATATAATGAAGGTTTACATAAAGGGAAATACTGCAATACCATTTTGACTTTTCTGTCTTGTATGGCATCCACTTAAAGAATGAAGTTGCTCGACTCTTTGCCTAGAATAATAGTCCTCCAGATCGAATTTCGGCCATGGCGACCAATCTTAACGGAGACTAGCCTTCAGCGCGGAAGATATTATAGTGCACAAGTGTTTGCGCAGAGACAGGAGCACTCTCTCTTCCCTTGATCTCATAGCCTGACAGTGCGGCAATCCGACACGACCGGAGCGAGATGAGGCGCAGGGCCAATGTGTTAACGTGCTTTCCAAAGCACGGAGGTATCAAACCGCCAACTTCTAAACTCCGGGCTGCTACTAAAAAAATCCCCAAAAACACTTTGCCCGACCTGGGAATCGAACCCAGGACCCCACGCTCGGTAGCCACGCTTGCGACCACGTGACAAACAGGTCAGTTACCACCACGCTTTGCCTAGAACTAAGTAGCTAAACTGTATCAAACTTTATGCATAGCCTCGTCGAAAATTCGCGCCAAAATACTCTTTTAAATTATTTAACCCTCTATGCGTCCTCACTACCCTCAGGCTCCCTCTAGAGGGTCGTTCGGTTAAAATACAGAAGCATTATGACACTGCACTGAAACTGCGACAAAAAGAGTTTATTATGCTATTAACTGGTTTTAACTTGTTCATTTTTTGGTGAATTATGAGCTGGCTGGAAAATATTTTGTTTTATATTGCAGTTGGTTTTGTTTTTAAAGTTGTGTTCGGGTATTGTTGTGCACTGTTTTATGGGGTAGTACGATTATTGTCGACATTGTTCAGAATTTATATCATAAAGGTCACTTTTAAGTGAGAGTTAGTATTTGACACTTTTTTAAAGCGTTGCAGTATTTTGAGGGTACGTACCAATGGCTGGTGCATTACATCTATTCCCTATAGATCTACTTTTCAATTCCTTTTCAGGTCTCATAATAATCCTAGCCTTTTTAAAGACTTCAAACGGCTATTCATTGAAGTTATGATTGTTAATCATGTTGCTAATATTCTGTAATAATATTATTTAGCTCACTAAGTGAGCGAGCAAAGCGAGCGAAGGGCACCCCGAGGTTAGGTTTGGTTAGGTTTCTTTTGAGCTCCGCTAATGAGACACAATTGATTTTCTATTGTATCGTACTACATACCTTTCTTGCCTTGCCGTTCTTGCCCGTTCTTTTTCTTTGGTACGTACTACGCTTTGGAATGGACTACTTGGATCTAGCTTCATTTTTTTTCTGATCGATTCCTTGATAATTCAAAAGATTTATTCCGGTCTGATCCCCTGAGAACCCCTCCCCTCCCCTCCTCCTCGATCCCCTGCTAGTTCGTCTTCTGTTTTAAACTTTGTCTTATTTATTATTATGCTAGGTTACTCTTTTTGACAGGTAAGTACAGTAAAGACTAACCTAGCATAAAGTGGATAAGACAAAGTTTAAAACAGAAGACGAACTAGCAGGGGATTGAAGGGGGGTGGAGGTGGAGGGGGGCTCAGGGGATCAGACCGGAATAAATCATTCGAAAGTGCCTATAAATGGTTTAATTTAAATAAATTCTTAGAGTTTGAGTTTGAAAATCAGTGAATTTCTATAAAGTCAAGATAATCGTCATCTCTTGTGAAAACTCAATCAATCCTTTCAAACTATAAACAAATCTTACTGTTTCCAACAAATCAGTTATAGAATCTCGTTCAAGTTTCCTTCAGTACAAACACCCTCCTAGATAAACCAAGGTAATATAGAGATAGAAACTACAATAGTATATAGTCTGTTTCCAAAGTAGTGGATGAAAATATAAACAAATAGATCAGAAAACTTACATGGTGTTTGCCAATTTCTAGTGCTACTTACAAATTGAGTACTTTAAATGGATTAATTGAACCACTTTATAGATGTTTTTCATTTGAAAATTCAGGAAAATTTTAAAACCTCAATTTTCGTCGATGATTTTTCAATTACAATTTAATAAAGTTATTCAAACAATGATTGTTGGAAAAAGTGATAAGATATAAAGTTGAAACCTTCGAAATACAGATGAATGTATTACTAATCCCTTTAGAAGAAATTTTACCTGAACAAGATTTGTTTATACTTTCAACTGATTTTTTGGAACAGACCATACCATAAAATATAGGGTGCGTCCGCTTATCAGTAGTCACAGATCAGATTGAGGAAAACGCATTAGGGAGGTGTTTGGATGGGTACTATGGGTAGACTGTTCTATAAAAGTTAGCGTATTGTTGGATATCGGTATACTGCGCACGTTCTCAAGTTTTGCTGTATCGGAGAAGTGTATTGACTGTTGACCCAGTGTCTGGGTGAAAACTTTAGTGGATGACTTTAGTAGTAAGTGGATCGGCTGTGTTTGGCGTTTTGAAGAACATGTGACAGCGTAGAATTTTTGAATATGCATATCAAAATAAGCAACGCTCTCTTTTTGGTCCATTTAACTGGAAAAAAAATTAAGAAAGAATTTATAAGTATTATTTATTTATTTAAATTAAGTACAATAATTATAACATCTTCACAGAATCATCCAAGGCGATATTATAAGTCAAAATTACAAAGAATTATATAGCTACTTACTAATAAAAAAAAACAGCTTAATAACAGACACTCACACACACACGCTCACATTGATAATTTTATTAAGCTGATTTTTTTTTTTTTTGCCATTTTTAGATCCATACCTCTACATATAAATATTTTGTGCTCGTGATTATTATGTAGATCTATTTTGTTTTATTTTCCTGATTACTAAACTTTATTTTGTTTTACCACAATTGGTTGCTTTAAATACAACAGTAATACAGTCACACTTACACAATATATGAAACTCGCATCATCGTCATCATTTCAGCCGAAAGATGTCCACTGCTGGACATAAGCCTCCCCCAAGCACCTCCACCACCCAACCACTTCGACCCGTTCTGTAAAAAACAACAAAAAACAAAAATATAACCTTTAACCTATCCTTAAATAAACCCTTTCCTCTATATTTGCACAACCCTAATACAAACAACAACTCACACAAAACATACCCAAATATAAACTTTACAATAAAAAACAAAACTGAAACAAAAATGTCATAAAACACGTTGAAAAATATTTCCATGTTTGACATCATCGTAAATACCTGTTCATCCGACCCTAGAGAGCCCTTCGTTTGCAAAAGGTCGGAAGTCGGGTCCGTACAGGTATCTGCGGATTGTAAACCCTTGGACATTATTTACATAATTATTTTAGACCCTGTTCTAAAGGCGCGGACTGACTGGGAAACTTTTTCATTTGTATTTTGATGGAATCTAATTTATTCTTGTGTAATGGTCACCCATCCACGAACCGACCGCGGCAAGCGTAGCTTAACCTTCGATCGACCCTTGCGGCTGATATCTTTTAGCCACGAGCCCGGGGCATTTAATTTATTCATGCCACGTCTCTGAATTTGGGACAGGTTATGAAAATATTCTGGTGTCATATTTTATCCAGTTTTTAATTTTATTTATTTAATACTTCAACAAATAAAAGTACAGAGGCGGATTTTCTACCAGTCAACCTTTTAGTGATGCAGAGATAAACAGCAGTAGGTGCAATCATGAAAATTGAGGAATAAATATTTTAAATAGGTACGCATAAACCTATTAAAACTATAAATATAATATATACCTAATTACATATAAATATAAGCACAAATAAATATACATTAATACACTAAATGTAAGACAAACAATCAGAAAATATTAGCGTTGTGATGATACTGCCAGCTTCTTGCGAATGTGCTCGCGAACCTTAACTTTAAAGGATAATCGGTTGGTTGCCTTCCTGGTTTCCTGGGGGAGCGCATTCCACAGAGAGATAGACTGAACGACGAAGGAAGAGTGAATGAAGTCTGTGCGGTGAGTGGGACATTGGAGAAGACGATTGTGTGATGAACGTAGATTTTTGTTGAGGTTGGCGCAAATGTACTGAAAGTGGGGGGCTAGATAACCAGGGGAAGAGGGATAATCAAGAAATGAAAACAAGGTGGTCAGCGCCCTTAGCTCTCTGCGCTGGCGTATGGGCAACCACTTTACTCCGCCGCAATTTTCACCGCCGCCCGTCGCGAGCCTCCACGGGATATAATGATACTTAAGTATGGATAATCATTTTTACAAGTGTTATTTAAACATTAGGAAGGTTATAATGATCAGTTGAAAAAAAATGAGGGCAGTCATTTTATTTTTTGGCGGTTGGTGAGTTAGTGTGACAGTAAAACATTAACAGCAATAAAAAGAAAATTGGTCGGTTATTTCATCCTACAAAGTCAGTACAAAAAATACTCAAGTAGTGTTATTAATGAATGGGTGGGACGTTAGGTTGGAACTGTGACCAACCATGCGCGAGCCGAAGTGCCCACCCCAGGGCGGTGGATTTCCAGCCAAAAAAAAAGGAAAAATGTAAATATCTTGTGCTAACACGAGATTCTAAGAAGCATTGTGAAAAGGATTTTAATAAAAGGAGAATGCCGTCAGATATAGGGCGCCCTGTACTAAACGAAAAGTCCGCTGTCACAACCAAACCTAGTGTATTTGAAATAGAATTTAATGCCCTTCCTATATTGCTAACAAATTTTTACATGGATTCCCGCAATTTGTATTTGTTTGCCGTTTACCTACTTAATATTTTGAGGTTACGTTCGAGAAAATGACGAATGAACAATGACAATGAATGATGCAGGCATCGCAAAGTAACGTCATCCGTGACGGCGCCACAGAACAAATGCAATGCGTAACAGTAAAAACGATTTCTTTTCTTTTTTTGAGTCCTCAATGCTTAAAATGTATTCCAAAATAATAATTTAAATTAATACTCGTACGACGCTACGATACGACCTAAAGATTTTTTGAAACACATAAAAATATACCTACTATTATAGTAAATCGGTTTCGGTAAGTACTCACAAATTATCTTCTTCATTTAAATGTTTGTTGGCATGTACCTATATTTTTTACGTAGTAGCAACATTCGGAAATGAAGTGCCATTGCAGTGATATAAAAGAAAATACGTGTTATGTAAATAAAAATACTTTTATTTTTGATGTCCGAAATCAGAGAATCTTTTTCAAAACAAAAACGTAGAAAATCTAATTTAAAAAAAATAGGAGTAATTTTATGAACTACATTTGGTTGTGACCCGCTCCCTCGCAAGTTGGTATAGTCCCACGGCATTCTTCTTTGGCACACAGGCAGAGCCGGGTTACGATACTTTTATCCCGTTCCCGTGGGATAATTTTCGACCTCCACAGGGGCAAAACCGTGAGCAAAAGCGATTATTTCATATTTTTCATATATTTTAAACATTCTAAACGAAAACATAAAAGTTAGTTGGTTGTTTGTTTCTCGGCACAGGATATGCAACGCCGCACTTTATCCCCGTGGGAGTCGTTTACTAAAACACAACGTTGATATTTTATTCCCAATTCACAAACAGTTCAGAAATTCGCTTCTTTCCCACTAAAGCTTTAAATTCAAAATATTTTATTCACATAACCTTCATGGGCACTTATGAAACGTCAGAAGCTAGGTGTGAAGTTGGTTATCAGCTTTGGATTCGAGGATTGTTATCGGTCGCGGTCGGCACTTCTTTTCTAAGACGCTCAAAGGTATTATAATAACTTCACAAGGTTACCTATTACCCAGACAGTAACAATACTGGCATTCCTGACTGGTCTATTCAACTGTTCAAGATATATTCTCAAAACTCTCGTTACCAACACATAATCAATCAATCGACTCAGCTGATCGCACTCCACTGCTGGACATAGGCTTCTCCGAGGCTGCGCCACAACATTCTGTCCTCCGCCTTCTGTCCCAACCACCTTTGTAAGGTGGCCGGTCCATCTAGCTGAGGGGCGTCAAAAACTACGATTGCCGATACGCGGTCTCCACTCAAGGACTCCGCCGACCATCGGTCCTTCGACAAACATGGCCAATTTGTCAGCCCACTGCGAATTCAACTTCCTTACTTACGAACACATAAGCACAGACAAGAAAACAAAAACAATTTTATATGTAAAGACGTCCCATAATCTTCTTCTTGAGACAAGGTAAGAATAACATAAAATCCACTTCCTTCATGTCTTACATGTGACATTATAGCATTACACCATGTGACTGTATGTTTTATTAACAAAGTCAAAATTCGCTTGTAGGTATACCTTGTGCTCTAAGAGCTTTATCACACTGCCGATTTACAAGCGTGTATCGAGAAAAACGATTGGTGTATGTGTTAGCAGCCAACTTGCCTCGATAATGTGCCACAGACTAATCTCACCAAAATTCATACTGTTTGTCGCTATTAATGTAGTTGTTAGTTCTTCTTTCAGATGCAAAATCTAACCAAAATCCCATTCATTTTATTTTTAATATCAGCCTATAATGTTGGGACACAGGCCTCGTCGAAAAGGAGTGGGCTATTATCTGCCACGCGGGCCCAGTGCGGGTTGGTAGATGTCACATGTCTTCGAATTTTTGGTTTTAGGACATGCCGGTTTCCTCACGATGTTTTCCTTCACCGTTTTGAGAGCAGTGGTGGCGAAATTATTTACTCAAAGTAAAGCGCCTGTCTGGGTTCGAACTCACGACCTACAAGTCGTAATTCAGGGCCGACAACACTGGGCCACCGCTGCTCCAACCAAAATCTGTACCTACTGTTTGTGGCTGTTACGGCCTCAAAATCGATCGCTTTCGACGTCCGAATCCATTAACTAATATTAAAAGCGAATCTTTTAAACTAAAGAAATACACTCGCTCTTACTACACACACACTTGCTCACAAGGCGAACACATTGCACACACGCGGCAAGCACGTTGACATCACCTCGATACGCTCGCAAATCGCCAGTGTGATAAAGGCCTAAGTTCTTCAAAAGGAAATGTCGTAAACTTTTGCATTAGGGAAAATGGTTTCGCGGCTAACTAGTACCGCTTCGAGAGTTTTCGCCCATCATCGGTAAAACAATAAAAAACGTTGTTTTATTAAATGACAGACATTTCTTTGTTTTTATGCAAGGGGGAAAACTTAGGAGATTGGGTCTTAGGAATGCGTTAGTAGAACTGTTAACAACAAAAAACTGACGAATTATGAATACTTATTTTTATCTAAGTTTTTTACTTGAGATTAACTTAACTGGCGAAAATTAAATGTGGGTGTGCAAAGATACCTACACCTCTACCTAGCCCTTTGGGTAAAAAGGTGCGATATAATAACATTTTTTTTTTTTTTTGTTAAACGAATTTTTATTGGCGGTTGGATCAAGGGCTTGATTCAGAAGGCAGTAAACTTCGATACAGCTAATAATAAATTAATACCCGCGCCGCGACTTAGAGTTTGTAGGTCGTGGGTAACCCAAGCAGCCACTTTACTCTGGGTAAAATTTTCATCACCACTTGAGCAGTCAAGTGGTGATGAAAATTTTACCCAGAGTTTTTTTTTTTTTGGAGTAAAGTGGCGTTTTGAGAGCAGTCTCAAAACGGTGCAAGAAAACATCGTGAGGAAACCGGCATGTCCTAGAACCAAAAATTCGAAGACATGTGACATCGACCAACCCGCATTGGTAGATTACGTGTGGACTGCGGCTCACTCCCTCTCACAGATAGGAGGCCCGTGCTAGCAGTGGGAACATTATAGGCTGATTATTCATGGTTTTGCTATGTAACGTTACAACGTTAACGTAACATGTTAGATTTAGCACAGAAATCTCGATGATTTGACATATCGCCATTCGAGCCGTGCGAAGCAGGGGCAAGTCCTAGTTTGTAATAAAAGCAAATTCATAATTATCAACATGGCGCTGTATTAATTGAATAAGTCTACCTACAGCACTTACAATTCAAAATACCATTTTCTGATTCATCAAAGCGAATTCTATAAGGTAAATCATTATTTAAGTTTTTATTAAAACTTGTTTCTGTTAAAGGATATCAGACTCCATTTTGAATACCTTTTAACGTTATTTGCCTGTTACCTTAAAGTACTCATAAATAAATAATTACATTCCTGCTTTTACTTGCTAAAACGAAACCACGACGCATGAAAACCTCATTATTTTAGCCCAATTTCAGTTAAAAATGTTTTATGTTTTTTTTGGGATGAAATCTCTCACATAACATTATCACGGTCTTGATGCTTATTATGATAGCTATATAAATAATAAATGCATTTATTTTCAGACTTACGTGATTCGGGATAGCGTGATTCGGGATGACGTTCATTCGGAATAACGTGATTTGGGATAGCGTTCGGGATATCGTGATTCGGGATAGCGTGATTCGGAATAGCATTCATCCAGAATAGCGTGATTCTGGATAGCGTTCATTCGTTATAAATTGATTCGGGATTTCGAGTTTCAGTCTAACATTTATAAGAGTCACAGCAAAGGTGCCTAATTGAGCCTTAATTTGATTAATGATTAATTTGATTGAATTGATTGATTGAACGCCGACCTCATCTAGTGTTTAAAAATATGATTGACGTGTAAAAGTGTTTGTGCAAACCTACTTACAGAAATAAAATCATTTATCATTTTATCATTTATCATTTGAGCTAAAATAAAATGAGATTAAATACTAACCAAGAAATTTGGAAGAAACTCGCACATTTACAGAGAATTACGATTGCCTTGAAGGCAAGGGCGTAAATCATATTTCATACGTACCAGGATGATATAAGAGATACGCCACGTGAACGGCTCTGAGCTATATAAGCTAGTGATTTATTTATACTTACCTCAATCAGGACGAGTAACTCTTAAAAAATATTTTCTTTGGTATGTTTTTATGTACCAAAGTTATGGTCTGTCTCAAAATTATCTGATGAAAATGTAAACAAATGGATCAGAATACGTACAGGTGGATGACAATTTGTAGTGTCACTTACAAATTGAGTAATTTGATAAGATTATTTTAATACGTATACCCGAAATTTTAGTTTGAAATCATCACTTCAGCCGAAAGACGTCTACTGCTGTGCATAGGTCTCCACCAAGCACCGCCATTGCGACTGGTTCTGTGCTTCTCGCATCCAACAAGTTCCTGCGGCCTTCACAAGGTCGTCGGTCCACCTTGTGGGCCTTCCAATGCTACGCCTTCCGGTACGCGGTCGGCACTCAAGAACCTTTCGGCCCCATCGGCCATCTGTTCTGCGAGCAATGTGCCCTGCCCACTGCCACTTAAGTTTGGCAATTCTTCTACTTTAAAGATATTTGTCATTTGACAATTGAGGTGAATTCTGTAACCTCAATTTTCGTCGATGATTTTTTAATTCCAATTGAACAAACATTACTAATGTTTGCTCAAACAATATTAATGTTTGCTCAAACAATATTACTGTCGGAAAAAGTGGTGGGATGTAATGTTGAAGGTTTCAACTTGAAACCTTCTACTTAAATACAAATGAATGTGTTACAAATTCCCTTTAGTGAGTGACTGCGTAAGAATTTATCCTGAACAGAGTTTGTTTACTCTTTTATCAGATACTTTTGGAACAGACATTAAGGCCCTTCATCGCACTCGGGTAAGAGTAGTCAATTTGTTAATCCAATCATCTGACCAGGCTTTTACCGTGATTATTTGCTCTTTGGTGTATATAATAGTTGTGCGCTTAGCAGGAAATAAATCAACGTCCACCCGACTTTAATTTAACTAATCTGACACGTAACTTTTCCCTTGTTCGTCTGGGTTCAATTCCCAGGTCCAACGAGGCAAAAGTGTTATTGGGATTTTCCATCTGGAATTTTTCAGTAGCAGCCCGGAGTCTGGATTTGTGCCCGGTTGATGGCATTACGCTCGCCCCCTATTACATGGGACTTAAACATACCTAACTGGCGAAATGTGGGTGTACTATAGGTACGCCTCTGCTCAACCCTTCGGGGAAAACAGGCGTGATGTTATGTGTGTAGCTTTGAACAAATTCTGATCTGTTTATAATTTATCTGAAAGATAGTGCACTATCTTTCAGATAAAATATAAACAGATGGCTTTACAGGCCTATATCCTTTTAATATTTCTTCGTAGGGAATCCCTCTTGGATCATCGTCAATTAAATAAACAGATTATCAAGCAAATGATGTCGTGCCAAATAATCTTTTGTGGTTATAATCTTATTGGTGTCGCCCGAAATAGAAGTATTTCGGGCGAATCCAGTGACTTTCCAGCTCTTTTCCAAGATGATATCAAATTGACTACCTGATGTACAGACGCCAGCACATCAACCTACACCTAACTGTCAAATTTTCCCAATCAACATTGATAAGGTTCAATGTTGATTGAATGTTGAATGTTGATTGGCTCATCGCCGCAAGGTTGCCTGCCTGTCGGTCTTCTACAGACTGTACTTCGGTGAGTGTGCCCAAGAACTCCACGACCTCATTCCACCGGCCCCCTTCTACCTTCGGACATCCAGACGCACAGCATGTTACCATCCCTACCTGGTTGCTATTCCACCAATTCGCACTAAGCGATGGCAAATGTCTTTTATAATGC
The DNA here is from genome assembly GCA_914767645.1 of Hydraecia micacea. NCBI lineage: Eukaryota > Metazoa > Arthropoda > Insecta > Lepidoptera > Noctuidae > Hydraecia > Hydraecia micacea. The sequence continues at coordinate 9,548,494 of OU611798.1, forward strand.
GCACTGCAAAAGAGTGGAACTCTCTACCTGCGTCTGTTTTTCCGAGCACATACAACCCAAATCTCTTCAAAGTGAGAGTGAACAGGCTTCTTCTGGATAAGCTCGCTCCATCGTCGACTTTGTCTCTGTCACCTTTGACCTAGACTAGAGTCAAGAGCAAGTCCATTTCAAATTAAAAAAAAAAAAAAAAAAAAGATTGGGAAAATTTGACAGCGATAAAGTTGAAAATCTATTACAGAAATCTGACAGATTGTAGTAGGTTGATGTGCTGGCGTCTGTACCTATCTACAAATCTCCGTACCAAAATTTATTGGGGTCGTCCCTTACGTAGGGTTCTACAAAATATATGCCTTTGGAGAATCCATTGCATTCAGTGACGAAAATATTATGTTGACCTCTACTATGTTCTGGAAAAGCTGAATCTACTAGAATAAACATGCTGACGATTCGTGATCCTAGTACCAAATAGTAATTTATTTCCAAAACTTCAGTACACGGGGACTGCGAAACGGTGATATTTCTGAGTGCTTAGCGTCAGGAAAATCCATAGTAATATTATAAACGCGAAAGTGTGTCTGTCTGTCTGTTACCTCTTCACGCTTAAACCGCTGAACCGATTTAGATGGATATAGAGATAGTTTGAGTCCCGGGAAAGGACATAGGATAGTTTTTATCCCGATATTCCCACGGGAAACTTATGTGGGTGAAACCACGGGCGCTGCTAGTCCTAACTATAATATTATAAATGAGAAATTAAGTTTCTTTGTTTGTTACGCTTTCACGATAAAACAGCTGAACGGATTTGAATGAAATTTGGCACTTGGGTAGACCATGATCTGGAGAAGGGCCTAGGCTACTCTTCATCTTGGATCGCAGACGAAGTCGCGGGCAACAGCTAGTATATAAATATTTTCCTGACGCTAAGCACCCGCACCTGCTCATATACCAGAGTGATAGATTTCTGAAGTTTAGGCAAAGCAGCACCTCCAAGACTGCACGCTGTGAACGCTCCATTTTATTATATGGGTTTTTCCAGCTTCAACCCATGCACCATAGCCCAAAATGCAGCGACACAAGGCTTTACACGTTCGTTTTTATAAGTGCCTCCTATTGCTACGCTACTCTTGGTCTTGATCATCCTGTGTTTCCAACAAGAGCGTGCGAGATGGTGTGCTTACAAGTTATTCTTTTGTCATTCTACCTGAGACTATTCTAATGGTGGTGTCAAACAGTCAAACTATAGCGAGCAGTAGTAACCCCCCCAACACTTACGAGTTAGGTCGTGGGTTCGAACCACAGAACAGATATTTATCTGTTCTGTGGTTTGAACCCAGGCAGGCGCTTTACTTTGTGTAAACTATTTCTTCACCTCTGCTCTCAAAACGGTGAAGGAAAACATCGTGAGGAAACCGGCATGTCCTTTACCCAAAATTTCAAAGACATGTGACATCAGTCTACCAACAGGCACTGGGCCCGTATGGTAGATTATAGCCCATTCCCTTTCGAAGGAAGGAGGCCTCTGTCCCAGCAGTGGGAAAATAGGCTGATTATGTTAAAGCTTCAATCTGTTTCTCAAGAAAGATAATCTTCGCCCCTGACTAAAAGGTCCCTTATTAAATTATCACCGTAATCCACTTTCTAATTTCCTCTGGCATATAAATTCTGTTCCGCAACTCCAGTGTTCCTGCTCGCCATATTTCCTTGCGGAGACTGTAACACGTGTGGATGTTGGATACCTGGAAACGTATCGAAATTAGTATGAGTTCTTATTTGGAGAGCACAACTGACCATGTGACTCTTAATAGAATTTCTGATTGGTTTTCTCACGTGCATAATACATTTCCGGAATCATCGGATGGTTTTGTAACGGAATTGTACGAGAATGATAGGTACTTTACTTATAGATAAAAAATAGGTTGATAATCCAGAAACTACATTCTTGCACTGTCAATGTCACTATGGCGTCTTTTTGCTTTTAAACAAACTTATCAAACACCCAACAATGCACTAAAAACCTTAACTACCAACTTCACAACACGAAAACACAGTCCACAACAATACCTACCCAAACCACAACCGTCCAACACCGAACAAGAAAGCCCAAATGAACACCACAGCACCCCGTGTGTTTCTAAAGATAAATCTTACATTTGACAGCTTAGTCCCACGATTTATTATAGGCCGCTATCACGGATTTGCTCTGACGGTGTCGGCCCGTGACTTTATATGCTCTTTGGTGCTCAATAATGCGTTATATCAATCCTTTTTGGAGAAGAGGAATGGGCGATATCAATGTTAGTACGGGTCCTGTCAGGGTACAAAGTTGTAGTCGTAATGTCTGTCAATTACCGTTAACAGGGGAAATGTGACGTTGATGGCAATGGAGGTGTAAAAATCTTGAGACTGTTACTTTTTTGAAGTGAAAACTTCTTTAGGCGCGTTGGACATTTTTTGAGATGGAAAAAAACTATTGAACTCGCGCCACTGTTACCATAATCGCTTCGCTTTGGATGTGTTCGGCTGTCCTCGGGATGTACTCGGTTTTAATGTATGTCCGATATGTCAGTGAGTGATGGCAAAGTATTCTGTTTGTGTTTTGTTTTCACTTCTGTCCACTGTTTTTAGACATAGAAAGCGTCATGCTAAGCCTTTTGTAATGACTGTCTGCAATAGTGATTACGGCTTGGTGATTTCAGACTTAATCTTTGTTTGCTATTTAGTTTCCAAACATGTTAACAAATGAGAGGTTTTGAAAAATAACTTTAATACCAACACGTAAAGCTCAATTTGATAAAGTTAAATTTGCGCGACGACTTATTTTTATGATTTTTTTAGTCGTTCTAAATTCAATCAACTTAGTTTACAGTGTAACAAAGTTGATATTTGCTTAAAGTGGAAATAACATCAATTGGATACTAATATTTGAGTAGACTATATATTCGTGCATGTTTCACCACGAAAGTTTTCCTTCACCGATGTCAATAACGTCCAAGATAAACTAAAAAGTAAATATGTATATACATTGAAAAAGTCACATTGGTACCTACTTGCTTGGATTTTAACCCACAACCTCGTGCATGCTTCGTCTTAATCACTGAGCAATCACCCCGCTTGGCAAAATAATTGATGATAGCACACACGGCGACAAATCAAGCTTTACATTTCCAGTTTTAGCTGACCTCGCATTGTATAGATTTTTCGTACAATCAGAAGTCAGGTTATACTGGTTATGTGTAGCTTGATGTGTAGCCGTGCGGTACCTATGTATTTTGTTATTAGCAAACAGAAAGGTGATGTTACCAACCTATCTAATATTTTGCCGACAACACCAGGAAGCCAAAAATCTATCCCCCTTACTAATAAACGTATTATATCAGATGAATAGTTACACACTGATTTCTCTCTTTCAGTCGTCAGTAATTAGCTTTTTGAAAGAAGAAGACAAAGCGTTGTGTAACTATACAGACGCTATATAACGTTTAATAGTAACGGGTATATAATAAATTCAAAGTCCTGACTGACTTATATATCAACGCACAGCCTAAACCGCTGGTCCTAGAGACATGAAATTTGGAGGGTGTATTCTTTGTGAAGAGAAGGTATCCACTAAGAAAGGGTTTTTCTAAATTCCAGCCCTAAGAGGGTGAATGGGGGACGGTGAAATTTCACGCAGGCAGAAGCTAGTAGTATATTAAAAGACGCACCTAAACCATAATGAGAATAGTAAATAACAATAATAACGCCAAAAAAGAACAATATTAAAACAATAAATAAAACAAGATGGCTACGAGTCCACGAGACCAGCTGCAGTACAGTATTTTATGAAGCAGTTTGTATAAATCGTGTTATTATGTCCCGCAGTGGATAATCGCGGAATATTTATGTGAAGTGTCGCGGCTGTACAGTCACGGGCATAAATATAGCCATACTATGCGAACTTGAAGTGAGCTGCCAATAGTAGGTACCAATCCCATAGCATCAGGTGGAATGACAGCTCACTTTAAGGGGACTACATGACCTAAAGCGCGGTCACTGTCGGACTGCATAGAAAAGAAATAGAAGCGCGATGACACAACGCTGGTAATTTATTGCAAAATATGAATCAATTATCTATTTACAAAAAATCTATTGCTTGGACTAAAAAATTAAAACACCTAGTGCTTTAGTATGTTGCTTGTAGAATAATCTGACATTTTAATCAGAATGATTGTACGAGTATGTATATTAGTATGGTTTTTATTGAAAAAAGAAAGTTTTTAGTGGTATATTATTATTTTTTTCTATCGTATCAAATTAGTTGTATTATGTTTTCAACACACCATCTACCTAGCATATATTCTGAAGAATATCATATATTTTTCTGATTTTGTTTACTGTAGTCGATCATAATCTTTTATTGCTTCTAAAGCTTGCGTTTTTTGCGTTTAGGTCCTGTCACAGAGATAACTAACGCACGGGTCGATCGATCAGGTTAAGCTTCGCTTGTCGCGGTTAGTTCGTGGATGGGTGACCATCTTCTCATACCAATACCCCTCCGTGCCTAAAAAAATATTACAGCTTTGCAAGAGAAAATGTGGATGCAGAATCTTGCAGCGTTTCATTTTTTATCTCAAACGATGTTAAGCAATGATGCGCCGACGAAGGTTTAATTGAATCTGTCACCGACAGCAACCGGCCATCTTTATTGCTTAGCACTCCGTAATGACAGCCTTTTCTATTTTTAAACCAAAACACCAAAACCGTTAATAATTAAAAATAGATACTTAGCAGAGAAGAAAGTAGCTTTTTGGTGTCTGTGTGTGGTCTAAACTGGACTAAACTACACATAAATGATTTTATTTCTGTAAGTAGGTTTCAAACACTTTTAACGTCAATCAATGGATTTTAATGCGATTTACGCCATCATTTAGAGAATATATTTCGGAAGGTTTATTTATTTTATTATTTATGTACAGACTCCAGCACATCAAGCTACCCGAAACAGTCAAATTTTCCCAATCAACTTTGAACCTAATGCTTTAGCGATAAAGTTGAAAATCATAATATACACATTAAAATACACGACATATATGTTACTTCTACGTAGTAAGGTACTTTTTTGGTGTGTTAACGAAGTACCCATACACACGAGCGACACACGTCAACGGCAGAAGCAACCGCAGTCGTCGACAACATGCCGCTCATGTATTTGCGCACCGCTCAAATGTAACACGAGCGGCACGTTGTCGACGGCAGCCGCCGAATCGAAGAAACTAGCATAAAAATCTCGATGTTTTGGCATGTCGCCATATTAGTACATTACACTCACGAGAAACAGACTATTCACCAGCACCAGCTATTTTACATGAATGAAAGCGATTGTCATTACTAGTATGTTACGGTGGCGTGTGTGTTGGATCATTTAGCTCCCTTCAAAATGGTTGAGCTGAATGGTGCTGATCTATGCGTCATATTCGTGAACGGGCGCCGTCAGTTGGGGCTGGTCATCACTCAGCTGCCTCGGCTTATTTTGAATTATTTTATTTTGAATTGTTGTTTTGTTACTATTTGCTGTACTCTGGACGCTTTTAACGCGTAGTAAGTTTCTTTTTTTACATCGTTCTCACATAATTATAAATTCAAAATAAATGATGTAACTAATATTTTTGTAAAACTATAATTTAAAAGAGTGTCCATGGAGTTTCTTGCCCGTTCTTCTCCATAGGTACCTACGCTTTGGAATGGGCAACTAGCTTCATATTTTCTGACTGACCGACTTCTTGACAATTCAAAAGTGCCTGTAAATGGTTTAATTGAAATAAATGCTTTGAGTTTGAGTTTGAGTTACGTAATAAAGCTTCGGTCCACTTTATTTGCTGTTAATCAAAGACAATTGTCCAGTTCCACCAATAATCACAACAATGAAAGTAAGTCAATAATAAGTTCTTTCGAATTCTTGGCATGGAACGATTTTTTTACTTTTCCGACCATCTTGGATTCTTGCCATGCACAACCCCTTCTCGTATCCCAAACTGTTTAGCATAATGTTATTTAATAATTCGTGAATAATGGTCAGTATGCTTGGATGTGCATGACAGTAATAGGGCACTTATTTTACTTATATTTGAATGGGCAGAGGTCCAAGTAGTGTTAGAGGTTAGTGCTTATAGTCGTGTGTGGGAATATTGTTTTAATTGGTCAAGATGAGCCTTGAATGAGGTCTTTATTTAGTGTAAATTAATGTAGGTAAATGGTTCTCGCAACAACGGATAAAGTCGTCATAAATGGAATAAGGCATAAGAGGATTTAGGGTGTAAGAGGACTGTGTTCAGCAATGTCTGCCAAGTGACCATTCTTTAAAATCATGTCTAATTTTTGGGCAGATACTATTTTTGGGAAAATGTGACATGTGACAACTCACTTCGCATGCTAACTGCGCATCTTATTCCTCATTAATAAACACGTAACTACATGCAACATCTTAGTTCCCAAGTCTCATTTGACTGTTATATCATGGACACCCATGAGCCCGTTCCCCGACCTCTCACAAAAAGGTCTTTCAGCTCTCTTGTCGTAGTACCTACTAAATCTTCCACACATTTAATATACCACATTCCTCATCTAGCAAACAGTTCCAAATATTTGACTAAACATTTGTTAATACAATCCGTCAGATACGTTGGATATTACACGTCGTAAGTACAGACGCCAGCACATCAAGTTACTACAATCTGTCAAATTTCTTTAATAGATTTTCAACTTTATCGCTAAAGCTTAAGGTTCAAAGTTGTTTGGGAAAATTTGACAGATTGGGGTAGCTTGATGTGCTGGCGTCTGTACACTGGCGACCAAGTTAAACACTCCACTGTTGAAAAGTAAACAGTAGTGCCTGTACACACGGTGGCAAATTTATTGACCCACTTGAAGTGCATTGAGAGGGTTTGGTAAATTGAGACAAAAGTTGTTAGTTTAGTTAAAAGGCTGTTAAGGAAAATGGTGCGACTTTGTAAAGGAAAATGCCCATTTCTCTATTGACCGCGGTTGCGCATCAAAAAATTTTGTATGATACCAAAAATTGGATATAAAAGAGGGGTGATGTCGTACTTTCATAGGAAATAAAAATTATCCATTTATTTTGTGGGGTTTTGTTGTTCTTTGATTTTCTGTTCAGTTTTGAGGTTAGTTACCATCCACCAAAAAAAACAGTATTTTACAACAATACGATTTGAATTCACATAAAACAACAGAAAATAGTTCCAATAAATCAATGAATGATGCCAAATAAATAATATTTCATAGGTAGGTAAAAAAAACCTACATGCAAAATGTAGGTTTTTATAGGAAATAGAAAATGCTTGAACATAGGAATGCAATAGTTTTATTCATCATATTCATAAAATATGTTGCCTAAAAACGGAGCCGACGTGGCGGCTCAACAGACCTAAATCAGCTACTGAGTTACTCGTAGCCCTATTAACTAAAATGTAGGCGTAATACACCTTGCTGCTGACATATCGAGATTTAATTCTTCCCCTTACTAAATACTTGTCCGTTCCCAGTACCAACGGCATATCAACCTCAATGTCGTTTGCTAGTTCAGTTTCGTATTTTTCGTTCCTACGGACATGCTAACCATAATACGACTCATCATCTGCCTAGCCTTTTCCCAACTAGGTATGTTGGGGTCGGCTTCCAGTCTAAACGGATGCAGCTGAATACCAGTATTTTACATGGAGCGACTGCCTATCTGACCTCCACAACCCAGTTACTGGGTAATACGATACCTCTTGGTAAGACAGGTTATCAGACTTTCGGGCTTCTGACTACCCGTAACGACTGTCAAAGATCCATGAATGGCAGCCGGGACCAACGGCTTAACGTGCTTTCTGATCCACGGAGGGTTCTCGGTATGTAAACATGGTCACCCATCCACAGACCAACCGTGGCAAGCGTAGCTTAACCTGATCGATCGACCTGTGTGGGACATATAAAAATAAATAGGTATATCATATTCTGTTAAGAAATTGATCTTAGCATTAGTTTAATTATACATATTGTCACAGACAGGCAAAAGCCACAAACAAAATCAAATCAAACTAAGAAAAGTATAGCTGGTGGTTCTTATCGCATCATCTTCTTCTTGGCGTGTCGATAGCAATCTAAATGGACTGGGCCCAGAATTCAGGTACTTGTTTGCCGCCATCACCAACGTCCATCAGTTCCTGTAACGTGCAGCTGACAGGACACGCAGGACACGATATTAAGTGTCCCATCGTTTGTAGAACAGCACCACATTTACACTCCAAGGCAGAGTCGTCTATGAATCTCCATCTCAGCAGGTTTACCCAAGGTAACTCATATCCAGGTAGGAGCTCTTCAGCGGGTAGAACGAATGGTTTGGGTAAGGAAGCACTGTCTCGCCACAGCTTCAGTCTTTTTTTGTGATCGTTCGACAGTGAGTGGGACAACACACTTCACCACTTTTCTCATCATGATGCATTTAAATGTATATTTTGAACATAGTTAAACAGCTTCTAGTATTATCTGTAAAACTTAACTGTAAACAACGAAATACAAATAGTGCTGAAAGTCTTCCATTATATCCGTTGCCTCCCCAACTTGACGACGGGGTAGACACAGCTCCCGCAGCGTGACAGTTTTAACGAAATCGTTAGTGATTTACTGCACAGAAGACACGGACCGTAGTCGTGAAAATGTTCTACACAATCCACACCACCCGCACAGAAACAGTACAATCTTGACTGTGCAGGAATCTGAAGATTCAACTGGACACGATGTCAACGCAATGATAAGTTATTTATTAGCACAGCAAACTCAACAACTAACAATACATAAGTAAAAACAAAGATCACTGCGGAGTGCTGGTCGGCCGACATGAGATGTTTGTTTGACAAATTGACAGTGTCTGAGTGACACTTCCCGTGATAGTGTTACCAACAGTTAATCTTAATCCCCCTGACCATAAGTGATTTGTCAACTAAAGAAAGATATTTTAATTAGTAATATATGGACAAATAATTAGTCTGAAATAAATGGATTTAATTTAATATTAGTTTAAAGATGTTAATTAAAAAGATATATTACTTTGATTATGTTAATGAAAAATTAATAACGAGGAAACATTATAGAAAAAAAAAAACACTTTTACACATCAAACATATTTTTTTAAACTAGATGAGAAGGGCGTTTTCTATCTGACAACTCTGAGAAGAAAAGCCAAAAGAAACTCAAAGATCACAGTCTCTTTTAAAGCCCAGACATACTTAATCTTGGTTAGATCATACATGTAAAGACCATGTTAGATAAATGTCTGAAATATTCTTTTGAGAAAAGAACCACACAGATTGAGTGGACCTGTCCAATCAGTGCACCAGTTGTCAGTAATTGTGCAGCTCAACTCAGAACTTAAGGAGCTCAACGATTTGACGACACCAGAGAAAGGACATTTGGGTAGGCCGTATAAATTACTCCAACTGCCAGATCATGATTAAAACGGAATCAATAACCCAGGAAGAATGTCATAGATGAAATTATTTTTAAAACTCAGCGTCTGTCCTCATACTATCCGTTAAGACCGATTATGGGGAGGTTCTTAAAATTGGCAACACTGCTTTTACTAAAATACGCCATTTAAAAAAGTATGCAACAAAATCCAATAAATAACTAATTAAATACAAAATATTAACCCCACATACGATTTCGATCAAGTGAACTCAGAAATGTTAATAAATTATTTTATAATTTATGAGTATATTTTGAAGGCCATACTCTATTGCTTTAAAGCGGTTTTGATCACGGGCAATCTCCTTTAAACTTGAGAAAATGTTGACTAATGGATCAATGCTACTTACAAATTGAGTGCTTTGATTTTACTATTTAAATACTTGAACCCGTATAACTTTAAATCACCTAAAAGATGTTATTCAGTTGACAATTGAGGTTTACGATTTTTCAATTAGAATTTATTCTGGTTTTTGAAGTGAAATCTTCTTTAGGCGCGTTGAGCATTTTTATAGATGGGAAAAAATTACTGAACTCGCGCCACTGTTACCGTGATCGATGTGTTCGGCTGTCCTCGGGATGTACTCGGTTTGAATGTATGTACCCGATATGTCAGTGAGTGATGGCAAAGTATTCTGTTTGTTGTTTGTTTTCACTTCTGTCGGCACTCCCGGAGTGCCACTGTTTTTTTATTTAATAATAATTGTTGAAAAAAATGGTTAGATGTATAGGTAAAACCTTCTAATTACAGACACATGTGTTAATAATTCCCTTTAGTGAGTGATTGCGTAAGAATTTAACCTGCGGGGTAATTACGTAACACACTACAGTAGGAATGGCTTTCATTTTGACAGTTCAACAACATTCATTGCGTTATTTACGTTGTTGAGCAGACAAATTTTACGATCATATGAAGCAATGGATTAGCAACATACTTCAAAATCATTGATCGTGTGGTAGGTACGCAATTTGGGTACCGAACAGGGTTTGTTTTCAGACATCTTGTTATTGTTTACCCAAACAGGGTTTGTTTTCAGACATCTTGTTATTGTTTTAAGACTGGACAGCAGCGGTAGGTTAATTTATCATGCAAATGAATGAATTCATTTTATTCAAAAACTTACGAATTTGGGTATGAACATTTTCAATTACCGTTTTCCTTTGCAAAAGTCCAGACTCAGACATCGTTTCTTTGTCTCAGCGTCCATTACTTGTGCGGTTAAATAAGCACTGATTGTAATTAAGATACGTTTCTCTTGGCAGGTGACATTGCGGGCCTTCTGTACGGGCAATATCGGGGCAGTTCGGGCACACTTCGGCTCTCTTCGGATTCGCTCGGACCTTTCTTTGTTAAGAGATTATCTTTTGTTTTGGTAAATGTTAAGTGCAAGGGGATGTAATCTGTTTTTGTCCAGACTTTCCACAACAATACAATGTCCTTTTTGTATAGCCTTTTTCTTGTAGCCTTTTATAAGACGAGTAATTTGTCTCTACAGGGTCAAATTAGCTAGCGATAATCTGCAGTCATCAGATAGGTATCAGAATCTGAACACGGTATAAGTCTCGATCCCGTGGGAATACCGGGATAAAAAGTATCCTATGTCCTTTCTCGGGACTCAATCTATCTCTATACCAAATTTCATCTAAATCGGTTCAGCGGTTTAAGCGTAAAGTGGTAACAGACAGACAGACACACTTTCGCATTATAATATTAGTATGGATGTTCCTTTTTTAGGGGTCAACGAGCGGTGGTAGTGATGTTACTCGAAGTTTGAGTTCAGAAAATATGTTTTATCGTGTTTCGATATCGATACCAACCACCACGTCTGTGAAGTTTACACAAAAAAAAAACAGGTTTCTTCAACTGATATTTCAGCTGCCTAGCCTTTTCCCAACTATGTTGGGGTCGGCTTCCAGTCTAACCGAATGCAGCTGAATACCAGTATTTTACATGGAATGAATGCCTATCTGACCTCCATAATCCAGTTACTGAGTAACACGATACCTTTTGGTAAAACTGGTTGTCAGACTTTCGGGCTTCTGACAACCCGTAACGACTGTCAAAGATCCACAAATTTCAGCCGGGACAAACGGCTTAACGTACTTTCCGAGGCACTGGGGGGTCTTGATAACCGCGGCAAGCGTCTGAACCTGATCGATCGATCCGTGCAGCTGTTATTACTTAGCAACAAACAAGCCCCTCTATAAATAAGAAGAAAAAATCTTTGCCCTGTAAACAAAGATAATGATTTTACTTTCATTATTGAATAAAATAAGAATTCAACGAAGAAGAAAACTACTTGTAGTCTGGTAATATACCAATCAAACGCTGATTTCAAAGACATTTTTTACCCTAATTAAGAATTAATCTAGCGACAAACATACGCCATCTTAAACAGACTGTAAAGGAGATTACAAATTAATGAACATTTTCTTAGATCTAATTGCAAACATCTCAGTGAACACCTCAGAATTAGGTACAAGGGAACCTAAACCTAATGCCGCCCAACTAATGTATGGAACTGCTGGAGCGTGTCGGTTTGTGCGTTGAATAATGTCGGAGAATAATCTGTCAAATTGGATTGTTATCCGTTTGTATTAATTTTGCCCATCGGACCGGTCATACATTTGTTGTGAAATGTAGGTATAGGGAGTATTGGTACCTGTGCTGCTGGGGAGTTTGTTGCGCCACTTCTACTTCCCAGCTAAAGTGCTAGGAGCTGGTGAAGGGCGGTCGTTTTGGGAGACTGTTTTATGTAATTTTGACGTTCAAAAAGTGCTGTTTCTCAGTCTAGTTCGAATAAACGGCTTTTGATTTTGGTATGTAAAATGATGTTGTTTGGACACTGTCCTGTGTAGTAATTATTTGGCAGAGAAGGCGTAGCATAGTGACGAATTGATATGACCCCAATTCTTAAATACAGTTACCTATAATCTGGTTCAACTTGTAGAAACTAAAAGGAACATTAAGGAAACGATAGATAATTGTAAATGAACGTCCAAAAAATACCAATTAAAAATATGATGAAGTTTCTAAAGTACGACTGAAATGCATAATTTTGATAGTTTTTTCTTTTGTCTCTTTCCTGTTTTCTTTGACGTTACAAGAGTAAAATGCTGCACATTTATGTTTCTTGAGGCTCGACACAGGCTGTCAAATAATAATACGAGTAATTTAGATTTATTCCGGTCTGATCCCCTGAACCAACCCCCCCCCCCCCCCCCCTTCTCGATCCCCTGCTAGTTCGTCCTATGTTTTAAACTCTGCTTATCCATATTATCTAGGTTATACTCTTATTGACAGGTAAGTACAGTCAAGAGAAAATAAACGTTTCATGTTTTACAAAATTAAATAATGAATTTTCTGCAAGACAAAGGCCTCTTCTCATACAGAGAAGGCACGAGCATTGATCACCACGCTTGCTCAAGACGAGTTGCCGATTTGAGACTTATAATACCTAATAACTAGGTCCAGGTTTCTACATGATGTTTTCCTTAAATCAACTCAATAGGCTTATTGCAGTCCACTACTGGACATAGGCCTCTCCCAAGCTGTGCCACAACACCCTGACCTCCACCTTCCACATTCGTTCCGCAAGCCTTTTCGAAAACCGGTTTGTTCTGGCGGCTGGAACTCGTAAAGTCTCCTGGCGAGAGGCGTCGTCTCAGGCGTGCAGGATGAAGGAGTTATACAGACTCGCTAGCTCTACCAGGACTGGAGCCCCGCCTGCTTTAAGTTTTCCTTCACCAATGTTAAAAAACAGCTTTGATCTTGTGATTAACAAGATCACAGTCACGAATAAACACTAGTTCATACACTAAGAAGACATTCACACTATCACGTCAAACCAATTTCCAATTATCGTCTTTGAGATCTATTCTTGCGTACCTACCGAACCTAATTTAAGCAAATATTTGCGTTTCAAGTTATGTAAGGTTTAAGAGCAATTTTCTTGAGTGTACAACATCCGTAAGATGGCTGTCCGCTATGGAGAATTAATGGAATTCGCTAATTACTCAACCAATCATAATTTTAATTTTCTGAAGCGAAAATTAAGGTCAAGTTTGTTTCTAACAATTTTGGGATAATTTGGTCAACATCATCATTTCAGCCGAAAAACGTCCACTGCTGGACATAGGCCCCCCAAGAACCACGACTTTGACCAGTTCTATGCTTCTCGCATCCAGCGAATTCCTGTGGCCTTCACCAGGTCATCGGTCCACCTTGTGGGCCTTCCGACGCTACGTCTTTCGGTACGCGGTCGCCACAACAATTGCAATTTAGTGCAAAATATTAATTGAAAACAGTATGCTTAGATGGTTTGGATATGTTTAGAGGATGAATGAAAGGTGACTAACAAAATATATTTACGAGATGAGTGGTAACGCCCAAGAAGCCAAAAAAAGCCAAAAAAGCCCAAGAAGGACGTAATACAGAGACGATGAGATGTTCTTCAAAAAGGTCAGGTGCGCAACCGGGCGTGTGGGTATAATCAAATGCATGAACGTAAACGAAGCAAAAGGAGTATTTACATATTCCTTACGGATCCAAGCAAGTGGCGTTCTGAAGTTTCTGCCTACTCCTTAGTGTATGTATATGTTATGTAGGTATATCTAGAACTAGTAGATATACATCACATATATATGCATAACAAACGAACAGTAGGAAAGGCTTTCATTTTGACAGTTCAACAACATTCATTGCGTTATTTACGCCGTTGAGCAAACAAATTTTTCGAAAATCACACTAATAGATTAGCAATATCCTTCAAAATGATTCAGATTGTGATTAATGGTTTGTTACGCAATTAGGATGCGGGCTGTTTTTAGCAATTCGTTTCCCGAGCTGTGTTTTAGTGGTAAGCTTTCAGTTTTTTTTTATTTTTTTATTAATGTTCAAAATGTATATCGAAGAGTTTTAATTATTATAATATACTAAAAACCATCAGATATAAGGTCATAAGGTCAGATAGGCAGTCGCTCCATGTAAAATACTGGTATTCAGCTGCATCTGGTTAGACTGGAAGCCGACCCCAACATTGTTGGGAAAAGGCTAGGCAGATGATATACTAAAAACCACAGAAGCCTTTGATGGCTTATATATAGGTAGTGAGTCCGGAAAAATATATCTAATATAACCTACTACAATTTGTCAAATTGCTTTAATACATTTTCAACTTTATTGCTAAAGCATAAGGTTCAAAATTGATTGGGAAAATTTGACAGTTTCGGGTAGCTTAATGTGCTGGCGTCTGTACATTGTGGTGTCTGAACGACTTCCATGCGACTGAAGTCGCGGGCAGAAGCAAATTCCTCTATATAAACACTTTGTATGTCCCAAAATTGTTTTACACAAGTAACAAAACTTGACGTAATAAACTGAGTAAGTTCACAGTGGTCTTACCCTTGTGAATGGAGGTCCCAAATACTTTGCAAGTGCCTTCGGGCGCGTTATAGCACATTGTGGGGTCGGGTCAGCTTGATGGCAGATTTTTGCGGCCCATAACTGTTTTGTGCGGTTGTGACATGTAGTTTTGGGCCTGTATGAGACATTTTGTTTGGCACTCAAGAGGTAATCTTGTCAAATTGGTATGTTTACTTTGTGAAGATGACCAAGGAAGTTTTGACGTACAAAATTCAAGATTGCTATTTGTTTTATAATCTGAAAGAAGCAGGCAGATTCGATTACGCACCTTCTTCTTCTTTATCTTATTGTCGCTGGCACGACTTGTCTCAGATCTTGCTGGTCCAAAACTTCGCCACTTCCACGGTATCGTTGGTGGCTGCGCAGAGACCACTTTGACTGCAAGTTTTGGGACACAGAGGATCACATCCACACCCACCTAATTTTAGGTCTTAGTACCTATGCACAACTGACAGAGACACACATCATCCTTCTATGGGGTAAAACCCCTATTGGGGGTGAATTCGCTGTAACATGATCTTTATGCTTAAAGGTTTTGTGGCTGGTTATATCTTCTGGTTCCACAATCTACTTCGAAACTGCAGATCACGATATCACGATGATTTAATCACGGTGCAAAGGCTTTAAATTTTCTGCTTAATAGAAAGCAATATCCTGCACAGCTTTCCTACCGGTTTCCTGCTTCTCAACGCACTGGGTGCAATAGAAATTACTTCTTATTTATTTTTAATTGCAACCATAAACACAAATATTAGGTAAGAAGCCGAGGCATTTTCCTGTTACCCCTTTGATATTTCCCCAAGGTAACATTTCACTAAGATCCATTGCTTCGTTAGGTTTAATTATCTTTATCTCTTAATTTTAAATGGACCTTCTAGCTTTTAAACGAAAGACTTTTCACTGCAAGAAATGTGCTTACTTATAGCATATTTCTTTTGTCAGAGTCAAGTTACTGTGTTGGCTAATTTCATTCAAATTAGCTTTTTTTACCGTAAAAACTGAGATAGAGGCTAGATTTTAGAGCAATACCTTCCTGCAGCCGCGGCTAATTTTAATATCAATTTATTATAATACAAAAAAAGAGATTTTTACTCCTTCCAATTTTAAACATATCAATAGCCACATTCTGCCTCATGAATTCAGCCTTACCCCGCGTTTGCACCCTTAAACAAGTTGTGAAACTTGTTTTAAACAAACCTTATAACAGGCTTGTCAAAAAATGTCGTGTATGAAACAATTTATCTATCATATGTGCATTGACGTTGTTTCTAACATGTCAAAATCAATCAATTAACTCAGCCTATCGCAGTCCACTGCTGGACATAGGCCTCTCCCAGGCTGCGCCACAGCACCCTGTCCTCCGCCTTCCGCATTCAGTCTGTCCCAGCCACTTTCAGGTCGTCAAACAAGTGTGTGTCAGTTTTAGACATGATTGTTCACCTTTTTGACAAGTTTTCTACAAGTTGAGTATACAACTTGTTTTAGTTTTAACGATAAACGAAAACAATAGACACAACATGTAGAATACATGTTTTTGCGCGGGGTTCTGCAATGAAACATGTATTACTATGCCATATAAACTAACCTTTTGAGCCATGCATTGACTATACGGAGAAAAGTCATAACATTTATAATTTAGTATATTTTTGTGAGCATACCTTTTCCCAGTCATAACAGAAACTTCTCTAATAAATCGCAAGTTTCAGATTGGTAGCGCCTAAATAAGAAAAGTTTCGAAAAAAATCTATTTCTCAAATCAATCTACCACATATTGGGTTGAACTAAAATCGAGAAATTTTACCAATAAATCTGCCTCCAGTCTGGCTGTCAACAAGTTTTGGAAATATCGTGTGGCAATACCCTATAACTTGGGCGACTGTATCAGGCGAACTTTATATACCTTAAAAAAGGTTATTAGGGAGCAAAATGTAGGCTTTTACCATTTGTCAGTGCGTAATGCATGTCTCTTAAATTGTGAATATTAGAAACAAAGAAATTTCCATCCATAATATTATAAATGCGTAAGTAACTCTTTCTGTCACCTTTTCGGATTCCAATGTTGGCATGCAGGTCGTCCATGATCTGGACATCGGATACTATTTACAGGGTTACTTGTAATTCGACGTATATCCTTCAGGAGCTGATAGGGGGGCCAAAATGCAACATATTGAACCCCACATATGTCTGGCCGAAATTCAATAGTTTTCGAGATATTTGAATTTTAAGGGTTTTCGATATAATTGCAAATAAAAAAAAAACTACATCTTGAATAGGTACCTTTACAAGGTGATATTGTAGCTGGCACTTCAATTAAGCTATGAACATAATTAAAAGTACTTATTTCAACAAAATAATTAAAATGATGAGCGATTTAAGAACAATATCTTAGCAATATTTTAATTTTATACTTCAAAAATGTTTCAAATATCTCGAAAACTATTGAATTTCGGCCATACATATGGGGGCTCAATTTGTTGCGAAACATTTTTGAAGCGTAAAATGAAAATATTGGTAAATATTGGTTGGTTGGTATATTGGCAAATTATCATTCCACCTTCCTTCTAACATTTCATTTTTATCTAACACTAGCTGCGCCCCGCGGTTTGACCCCTATAAGTGTCGATCCCGTAGGAATAGCGGGATAGAAAGTAGCCTATATGTTAATCAGGGCGTCAAGTACCTCCATACAACATTATATCAAAATTGGTCCAGCCGTTTAAGCGTGAAGAAGTAACAAACATATAAACTCACACACGCACAGACTCACAAACTTTCGCCTTTATAATATTAGTGTGATTTCTTTACTTACTAACTTATAACTTATCTTATTGGATGCCTAAGTTTGAATTTCCTTCAGGTCTTTAAGGACCAAACAGGAGTGGTCGATTGCGGCAGAGAGTAGGTACCTAAATAAGGCAGAGAGAAAGAGTGTTCTCCTAGAGTGATATGGAAGAATTCTAATAAGAAAAAAGATTACCTAATCTATTAAACCACTGAACCATCAAGAAGCGAGAAAAAATTCCCAAACACACAACAATAGACAATTTTAGAACTTTGTCTAATATAGTATAGAATATAATATGGCTCTTGTGGTCCGCCAAACCGTTTGGGCAGCGACTCAAAATAATCCTCTTTGATAATAATGCTTCTAGTTTAGGTACCACAAAATATTCACTAGTTCCTTTGACACGAGAATTTTAGGTATTTACTTAGTTTTAGGTCTTAACCTAAAACATGCAACTATGTACTAAAAAATATGCAGCTCACATCCTCTTAGAGGATGTGGGCTGCATATTTTTGGACAGAATCTCGTTTGGCATATCTAAACGAGGTATTGCTTTCACGAATTTAAATGTAAAAAAAAAATTATAACTGTACAAAAGAAGGTCGTTAAGCAAAGTAGATACTAAAATAAAATCTTGAATATATTCCTTTCTTTTATCTTATTTGTCAGTCGAATGGAAATCTAGTTTAGGGCGCATTTTACCAATGAAACAGAACACGATCAGCACATCTAAACGGGGTTCGAAAGCTATCATTGTCATCATTATTGTAGAATATTGACAATGACAGCTCTTGGACGTGGTTTCGATACTTGTCATAAATAAAAATAGAATAGATGTGCAGACGCTGATGCGTCAGCCAGGTATCACATCACCGCGAAACCATAAGAGCGAAACCTCAGTAGTTCCGACATGACTTGTCCGTTGTAGGACAAGCGACACAGAAGCGAAACTACCTATACGCAGAGATTTGATTATGATTCTAACAGCATTCCCGTGCGATATCGCCGATCTGCTCGCGTTTGTTTCGCAAGTATCTGTGGCAGTCTACAAGTTTATAAGGCGAAACTTAATTTTTTTTTTTGTAAAATGGATGTTGATTTTACGAAAAAACTAATCTAAGAGGTCTGAAAAAAAGCGACGACATTTTACTCTGATTGCTACAATTCTACTGACTCCCATGATGTTCCGCTAAAACTACTCGAATCGCGACAGAATGTAGTAATGTTTCTTAGTGGAATTCGTTAAGCGGTTTCCCGTCATTATTTTCGCCGCGAAGAATGTGTTAAGGCTTTATATGAAACTGGCTCTTAGTTTTCAAGAAAACTACACTCGCAAAACAGTTTCCAAACAAACATACCTCCCAAGAATTTAGTTATCTACCTCAAACGATATTTACACACTACTCAATAGCTCGGTATCATTCTATGCTCTACTTATTCCTACCCGGAAACCTATCTTTCCATGAAATATATTTTAATAAGAATCTTTGATGTGCCATTTTCTAGGAAAACGTACATTACATACGTTGCAAAACTCTAAGAATTATGTCTCCTCTCGAGACCTCTACGAGAAGATTTTACGAGTATTTTTAAGTTCAATCATTATTTCTCAAGTACCCAGGCAGGCGGTCTCTTCCTCTATTCAAACTTATTTGATAGTAAAAGCAAAGCACCATTCTAGCTTAGTTATTCTTAGCATACATATTTAGTAGAAACTAGAGAGGAGCTTGTCCCCAACGATACCAGTCATATCGATACCAAGAAATTAAAGAATAATCATAATTTACGATACCGATATGGTCTTCATAATTATGATCTTCCATAACCATTACAATCTAATTGTATGGAGTTTTGAGACTTTGACTTTGTTTCGGTCTGTCTTCTCAGAAAGCCGGCTAGGAAAACCCGAACTCATCCTATAGCTTTAATAAAAAAAATATTGTCAAAATAAACGACATTTATAATTTAATGTCTAAAACATTTACCACCTTTGTTTGGACTCCATCGGAGTTGAGTTAACAAAATCTGTGGATGAATTCATCTGTGACAAAATCTGAATCAAAGCTACATAGCAATATCCATTTAAATCAAAGTTTGTCATGGTAAAGTTAGGTCTCAACTAGATGGCTAAACTCAAAACTTGGCAAATGGACTGTCGGCCGTCCGAACCAGATGTACCACCGTTTGCCAAATTATGCTCGTTAGTCTGCACAGAGCCTTATTCCGTGTTCATTAGAATTGTGGCTGTTCATTTGAATTGTGGTTTAAACATTTGTGCAGGCTGATTAATGATTGATACTATTGTGTTGATATTGTGACGTCATAACAGTGCTATCGAAGTATCGATACCTATGTGACGTCAACATTTAGCCACGCGTTCTATTGCTGAACGTGAGAAAAGTCCAATTTCAGAAGATATGGTCTAGCCTTTATCAATTCTCTTGGCAGAGGAATTGGTGAACGCAATTTGTTAATATCATCATCATTTCACCCGAAAGACGTCCACTGCTGGACATAGGCCTCCCCCAAACACCTCCACTTCGACCAGTTTTGTGTTTCTCGCATCCAACGAGTTCCTGCGGCCTTCACAAGGTCGTCGGTCCACCTTGTGGGAGGGCTTCCAACGCTACGTCTTCCAGTACGCGGTCGCCACTCCAGAACCTATCGTTCTCAATATTCCGATTTAATTCACGAGTAGATCTAGCCCTTATATTATAATCAGTGATCGGAGTAGGTAGATTGATTTTTGGTACTTGTATCATAAATGCCCACAGAAAGAATAACATGGATAATCCATTTTCCCGGAAAGTAATTCCGGTATTTCCGGATCGAATTAAATATTGTTAATGTTGGTAGTGATATTATTACTACTCAATTCAAAATTTAAAGGAAGGTATCAAAACTAAATTAATTTATTATTTATCTGTTGAATAATAAAAAACAATCGAGTTCCGAAATTCCGGAGGAATGTCCATATTAATATATACGTTTCGGATCAATGACCCCAATTCAATCCACCTGCTCCGACCACTGATTATAATGCAACTGGCGCAATTTTTGTATATACAATATCATCGAACGAAGCACTTCGTTTATTAATGATAGAACTTCACAACAGACAAGTTAGTTCAATCATTTATTTTCAGCATACTGGAGGACGCTGCAATTGCAACCTGCATCTTAATTGCGTGTCACTTTCAATCATAGATCATTTTGGAGGATATTGCTAATTCATTGCTCCAAATATTCGAAAAAACGTGTCAGCTCAACAACGTAAATAACGCAATGAATGTTTTTGAACTGTCAAAATAAAACCCATTGCTAATGATAGTGTGTTACATAATAAACCCGCTGCTTTTCATATCGATGATTTCAAACGACAGTAGGTAAACTACCTATATGGAATTATTTTCACCAGTTCGCTTCCTCAATATCGGATTTCTCCCGTATTCACGTTGTGAGCGCAGCTTTAATATATCGAAAAATAAATACCGTCCATTTGCTGGAAGTAACCCTCGCCAATTCCAAGAGATTTGATGCGTTTCAATTTTACAAATCAAATATTACGTGCACATACTTAAACACAATGTAAGATTGAGTGTAAGCACAATTCACTATGTTCTATCAACTAGGGCATGCAAAATTACAATAATACCAGCCTATTATTGTTGTCCCACAGTAGGGCAAAGGCCTCTTCTCATAGTGAGAAGGCACGTGCATTGATCACCACGCTTGCTCAAGACAGGTTGGCGAAACAAATGATCACCACAGTTGCTCAAGACGGGTTGGCGAAACAATTGATCACCACGCTTAATTGCTCAAGACGGGTTGGTAAAACAATTGATCACCACGCTTGCTCAAGACGGGTTGGTAAAACAATTGTTCACCACGCTTGCTCAAGACGGGTTGGTAAAACAATTGTTCACCACGCTTGCTCAAGACGGGTTGGTAAAACAATTGTTCACCACGCTTGCTCAAGACGGGTTGGCGAAACAATTGATCACCACGCTTACTCTAGATGGGTTGGCGAAAGCATCATAAATATTTCATAAATTACGACAATGGCACAGCCAACCAAATCCTTCGAACTGGAACACACTACTACTTCTTGGCATTACTAACACCTAAGGTTGTGGTAGTCGTTTCTCCGACCAAGCTGTTCCACTTTACCAGGCTATTTTATCAGGTACCTTAATTATACCTCAAAGGCGTTGGGTAATACCCAATGCCTTTTATGTATAAATCAAAATTGCTCTATAATGCTAAGTAACTATCATAATTCCTTACGGTGACCGTGAAGCGTCTGCTATCTATCCATACTAATATTATAAATGCAAAAGTGTGTATCTGTCTGTTACCTCTTCACGCTTAAACCGATGAGCCGATTTAGATGACATTTGGTATAGAGATAGTTTGAGTCCCGGGAAAGGACATAGGATAGTTTTTATCCCGATATTCCAACGGGATCGAAACTTATGCGGGTGAAACCGCCGGGCGCTGCTAGTCCTTCATAAATATTTTAAGCCCCATATATTAGTTATGGCATCTGCAGGTTCTGTCTTTATAGTAGAAGTTATACGGTCGCTTGAAACTACCACAAGTAGGTGACAATAACGATAAGTTTTCAGGCGAAATTGAAAACTTGCGCTAAATCGAAACTGTTACATAATAATTATAAATTGTCATTTCCCAAATTAAGATTCTTGAAAAAAATCGTGTAACTATCGTCTTAGATTGTGCAAATTAAGTTATTAAGTACCTTCAAGTAGACACGAATTATTATCGTCGTTCCAGTAAATTTCATATTTTTTTTATTATCAAAGCAATAATATGAAAATTAAAGTATCATCTGCCTTTTCCTTAATATGTTGGGGTCGGCATCCAGTCTAACTGTGCGGCTGAATAGCGATGTTTTACATAAAGCCTATCCGAACTCTACAGCCCAGTACCTATTAAAAATAACAAATCTTTGGCGGAATCTACATAGCCACATGCGAACTACGCATTATACTGACGTCACGCAAAATCTTGCTTCGCGCAATCTGAGTTTGCCGCGCAAATAGCCTATTATAGATGGCACTTCAATTAAGCTATGAACATAATTAAAAGTACTTAATTCAACAAAATAATTAAAATGATGAGCGATTTAAGAATAATATCTTACCAATATTTTCATTTTACGCTTCAAAAATATTTCAAATACCTCGAAAACTATTGAATTTCGGCCATACATACGGGGGGTTCAATTTGTTGCATTTTGGCCCCCTATCAGCTCCTGACGGATATACGTCGAATTACAAGTAACCCTGTATACCTATAAAATTCAAAGTCCTGACTGACTGATATATCAACGCACAGCCTAAACCGCTAGTTCCAGACACATTTGATTTGGAGGGTGTGTTCTTTGTGAAAATTAGGTATCCACTAAGACAGGGTTTTTCGAAATTCCACCGCTAAGAGGGTGAATGGGGGGAGGGTGAAATTTCACGCGGACGAAGTCGCGGGCAGAAGCTAGTACCTCTATAAATCCAAATATCCATACTATTTAGGTAGGTATGTGTATCATTTACGCCACCTTAAATTAAACAAAATCAAAAGTTCATTAAGCTAAAGTTAGCTACAAACTTGTTTGTCTAATGTTCGTTGTCAGACCCAGAAGTTAAGTTATGCGGCAGTTTCACAAGCTCAACTAGTTTATAAGAAGAGGGGTGTGTGAACTTCTAAAACGGGTAACTTGAGGTTAGTATGGAATCAATACAATACCAATATCATGGTGCGTAAACGATTAAAATTGACCCAAAAAACTAAAAAACTTTGTTTTTAGGGTTCCGTATCTCAAAAGGAAAAAACGGAACCCTTATGGGATCACTTTGTTGACCGTCTGTCTGTCTGTCAAGACCCAAGAACACAAGAGAGTTGATATTAAAACCATATACTCAAGTCTACAGTCCCTTGAAGCTGTGATAAAATCAAGCTTCTAAGAAAAAGATACGGCCGTTTATGCCGCAAAAAACGTATATTTCGACACTCTCAAGGGAATCAAAATTTATAGGGTACTTCCCGTTAGAAGCAAGTTCATGTAGCACAAGTAAAGGAAAAAATCCGAAAATTATAAATTTGTAGTTATATTTTTTTTGAAACCCGTGATAAACTATTTACATACTTAATTTTTTTTAATGTAGCTACTATCTGCTTCTCTCACATTATTCAAGGTACCTAAGTAGCAATGGTATACAATAATTAAATGCAAGTTTTGCTATTCCATAATTGCATGCTATTTCTGTTTACAACAAGGCAATTATTGCATGCAACTTTTGCCTCGTCTAAACACAGAGTTGCACGTCCTTATACAATTGATTCAAGTATTACCCGTATTTGCGTTGCCAAATATTTATTTATTCATTCAATTCTCTTGAAAATTTACTCAAGACCTTCTTATTCTGAAACTAGTTTCTTTCGCTCATGTTTGAATGATAGCTAGAAAATGTTCATGCCAGAATTGAATGCAATTTTATAGCATATGCAATTTGATTGTACAATGCTCTTTACACGTACCTATACCAGTTTTGAACGGCAACTAACTTGCCCGTATCATGCAACAATGTACTACGTGTTATTAAGCGGGGTACCAGTTAATTGTAGCTTCAGTTTTATGGTATGCCACAGGCAATAAACTTACACTGTGTAAATGGAGCTTAAATTGAACAAATTGTGTGAAAGGTCTTATTGCTCCGATCTTAAATAAATTAGAACAACTACAGGAGGATGAGGAGCCGTAATGGCCCAGTGGCAACGGCCGCGACTTATGAATTTGTGTCAATTATTTCATCTCCACCGCTCTTAAAACGGTAAAGGAAAACATCGTGAGGAAACCGACATGTCCTAGAACTAGAAATTCGAAGAGATGTTAGGTATATCTACCAATCCGCAATGTGTCTGCGTGATGATTTACGGCCCACTCCCTCACCTATAGGAGGCCTGTGTCCCAGCAGTGGGAACATTATATGCAGATTATGCTACAAGAGGATGATAATGAACTTTTTTCTTTTATATTCAGAAGTTCCGTCCAAGTTATAAACGAGAAGGTTTCAAATACAGACGCTGTATATTGCAGAATACTTCAAAGCAAACTTAGGTCTAAAGTTCCAGAACTATTCGTCGAAACCTACTCTGAAGTTATCACAGCCAGATGTGTTACGTGGCGGCTTGCCAAACTATGCGAGTTAGTCTTAATGAGTTACTACCCCATTGAATAAAACGTTTGCTCATTAACTTTATTGGTACTCTAATGGAGATAGTTGCTTGGAAGACAGTTTGGGGTAGGAGAAAAAGTTTGGCCAAAATAATGTCCGATAAAGTAAGCAAAAAGTCAGGGCCCTAATTCCGCGAATCCCGCACCCCCGGCCATAGGTAGAGGTGGAACACCGCGGTGGTTTTAGCCGGTAAGAGTCCGGCATGCCCCTCTGTCCCCCCCACGACGGAGGAAGTCCATGAGGATTTCCACCGCGCAACAAAAAAAAAAAAAAAAAAAAAGGGCCCTAATTCAATATGACCTTACTTGGAGAAACCACGCGGGTGGTCGTTTCTCTATAGAAACACTCTCGCCTATTTTCTTTCTGGTTAATGACCATAAAGCAATGATTTTTTACCGAATAATAAATATTAACTAAGTAGGTACTTGTATGTCCCTATGTTTTCCTTTTTGCATTAGAACCCTCAAAAAATGCCGATTTAAACCGTTGTCAACAGAGGCCTAGTATGCAAATTTTACAACTATTAATGAAAAAAAAAAAAAAAAAAACATAGGGATACAGTATATATCCTTCTTATTCAGTTTATGAAATATCTTTTAAATTGGTCCAATATTGGTGGAGGAAATAGGCGAGAGCCAAACCTCGTATTATGACTTTTGACTTAGGCTTTTTTGATTGAACTGTCACAATAGGTACATGTTGTCCGTACGGTTGACGTTTCGATTCCTTCCCTTTAACAAGACACGATATTGACGAGGTTTGCATGTGGAAGATTTCGCGGGGAATAATACAGGATTGGGGTCCTGGAAAGTTAATTGTTTCGCAAATTGACTACGAACTTAAATTGCCCGTATACTCAAATCTCAACTTTCATTCTTTAACAGTTGTATGAAATGGCTGTAACACAGCAAACTGCCGTTACAGTCTTTTCACTCTGACAGCAGCAACCAAATCGCAACCTTATTGCAACAAACTTAAAGATCATTGTGATTTTGACAGACTTGGCAATGGCAACAACCCCATAGCAACCTTATTGCAACGATAATAAAGATCACTGTGATTTTTAAAGTGATGCAAAGTCAGAGTCCTAGTTTAGGAGTCAGGGAATTAAAATGATTGTGTCCTAGTTATAAGCCTTATAATATGTACTTACTTAGTTTTTGGTTCTTGTACTGTGATGGCTTTTTGGTCAAATAAAGAATTATTATTATTATTATTATAGAGGTAAAATAACTAGGCTGTGAGCGGACTGTAGTGTGTAAATTTGAAAGGCAGAGAGATGGCGGGATGAGTTGGACTCCTTCTTAGGACTGGCCCGCAATCGCAGTAGACCGAGAAAGATGGAAAGAGGGAAGAGAGGTCTTTGCCCTGCAGTGGGACAACACAGCTTATCTATACATATTATATTGAAAATAGCCTTCTATCACCCTCTCCGTCACAGGCCATTTAAGTCGGACGTTTCAGTTTCAACACGACAATAGGCTGACCGGTTCGTTACCCCTACACTATAGTGACGTCACGCACTCCCCACGTCACGTCAGCCTGTGAATTGTTCATATAAGAACGAGCGCCTGACGGGTTCCTACGAGCATTGTTTTGCATAATTTGATACATTTGCTCCGAGTCACAGTTAAGTGATTAAGGAACTATTTGTTGAAGAATAATAATTATGGTTGGTAGGCTGTGATTTATGTGGGGAAGTAATGTGGGATGTAATTAGGCTGTGGACAGACTTCTTTTGTAATTTTGTGTCGGGAACAGGCGAAATCCAAGCTTGGAGAACTACCCATCTCAGGAGAAATAAAGGTTTGTATGTTGCAGTAATATTAGCGCCAACGCCGCATACCAATAAAATATATAATACAAAAAGTTTCACACGAATTCCAAAACCAATCTCAGCCACCAAACCATGTTTAACACCTTCATATAAACCAAACAACAATGAAACAAACATACAAAACTCATTCAAAACGTTTAACCCTTTGAGTATTTTCAAAGCAAGTTTTAAAAACGCAATACGGAATGCGTCGCGTTCGCGTTCAAACAACAAATTGTGCGGGAAGGCAAAAACTGTATGAAAATTCGGCCCACTGCAAAGTTTTCAGTAAAAATGTTTCGCTACCCGCATTTTGGTGTTACTGTTTTGCCACGATATTTAAGGGTTAACGTTAGATGATAAATTATTTTATTTCTGTTTTGGTTTGTACTTACACCTTTTACCATGTCAATCATATTTTAAAAACTACATGAAGTTGGCGTTTCTTATCTGACTACCCACTGACATGCCTCGCTCCCCGCGTGACGTCGCGTCGTCTTGAATGCACAATGTTTCAGAGAAACGGGTTTTCTCGACGGAAAAATAGACAAAACGATTGAACGTACACTGATTTCTAAAGAAATCTGTAATTTTGTCTATCCTGTCAGTCATTTTGTCTATTCATCCGTCGCCAAAGCCCGTTTCTCTGAAACATACGCGTGAAGACATAATCTTGGTTAGGTCGTTGCGTTTGTTTGTCCCGGTAACTATAACGAATTGCCGACATAAGAGGAACTGTAATAAAGTCTAATGACTGCCTTTCATATCACAGGCACTCATCTATCGAACTAATTAGAACACAGAAATACTGCATCTCAGCATAATATAGGTATCTATAATAAAGATCACGAGAAGCTTTACAACTGCTACTACATAAGAGCTGCGCTACGTTTGATTAGCACAATATGGAGGTAGGTACGTCAATTGAAGCGAGCTCGTAAATGGCCCCTTTCAAAAGAGATTACACACTCACATATTTTGAAGGTTGAAACCACACAGCAATATACCAGACACAGAGAAAAAACAACGTAGGTACAGACGCCAGCACATCAACCAACTACAATCTGTCAAATTTCTTTAATAGATTTTCAACTTTATTGCTAAAGTATAAGGCTCAAAGTTGATTGGGAAAATTTGACAGTTTCGAGTAGGTTGATGTACTGGCGTCTGTACCTTCGTACAGTCAACAAAAGAGATAAGTATGCAGGATCGTCGGATTTAGTTGAAGTTTAGTAAGAAACCGATGATGTTTTCCATAAAATTTTATTTTATTAATTGAAAACACACAGCTCATTTATCAAATTAAATTTCAGACGACAACATCCATATCGGTTTCTTAGTAAACTTAAACTATATCCGACGATCCTGCATACTTATCTCTTTTGTTGACTGTACGTAGATATCCCTGAATAACAAAACGCAATTCCACTTCGCGCAACATCTTCAATATAATATGAAGGTATTATATTATCTGTGGTAGTAGGTAACAATTAGTAACAAACCAATTAAACAGTAAAGCAGTAGGTAAGGACCATTAGGTATGTAAGCCGTTTTTCTCACAGCTCCCAAAATAGGATTCTGCAAATTCTCACTGTTCCACATTTTCCAAGTACAATTACTTCTACAATTTCATTAAAATTCGCCGAAAGGAACTCTCGTAGGTGAGAACAGGAAGCCAAATAAATCTTCTTGAAAGATTGTTCGAGAAACCGTAGGGGGAAATGTTCTCACTTTGCTTCATTTATTATTTACGTAATAGGCCTTCCGTACGTCTCGGGGACCTACTATTTTTATGGGTGCGAGCGATGTACCTATGGTGAATTTGGTTTTTATCTACTATTTTAAACTCGATGTTACACGGAATAAAAATTCCTTAGGTAAGTTTGTAGCATCTAGTTCAGTGTGGGTATGTCAATAGTATTCTAAGGTCAATAGCTGAGAATCTGAAGAATATTTTGTGTTAAGTTTTAGTCTTGTATTTAGGTAAAAGACTAAATTCAAGAAAATACCCTGTTCTGTGATCGCTGTTGAAACATTTTTTGAAAAGAGCACCTTTTCTCTCTACATAATGATCTCACAAGTAAAACCGCACTCTAGAAAACGGACTACTTTATTCGCACATTCATTTAGAAATTGCAAACAAACTACAAACTCGACCAATTAAACTTCTCAAAAAACGGTTGCTGTTTCTATTTCAGCAAAGATGCTCGTATTATGCATTGCGACGTTCAACGTGTAAGATACGGTAATCTCCATCCCAGTGCCTGCACAAATACTGTTAGCAACGTGTGCTCATTGTACGACTAAGCGCCTGTGCAAGTTTTGTGATGAGATAACTTCAATGTTATTGGAAATGGAAACTTTCATATTAACACTGCTCGGAACTAGCCTAGATTTGGGTTAGGATTATGCGAAAATTTCAATAGCAATATCTGTACTTGTAACACCGCGTGTCTTGTTGTGCAATTTAAATAAAGCCAGTTGGTAGTTTAGTCAGAAGAATTTTATTGTTAACCACAAATCATTATGTGGCGGTTTCTCATTTACATAGTATCTAATAAAGGGTACTTTCGTTTTATAATTACTTACGTTTTATGAATCAAACTTGAAAAGTAAGCACAATAACACGACGCCTGATAACTAACATTAGTAACTTGTGCACAGAGATAGCATTTGCTTGCTTATTTTTAAGTATAAAAATACTGATGCATTTTAGGACCTAATCACACTGGCGATTTGCAAGCAAGTCCAAAGTGAGCAGCGGGCTCGCGGCAAGTGCGCAGCGAGCTCGCCGCAAGTTCGCAGCGAGCGCGCGGCGAACTCGCCTGGCTTTGGACTTGCTTGCAAATCGCCAGTGTGCTATGGCCCTTATAGCTTTCGTAGTTAACTTCATCTTATTTTCATTAAAACCATTTTTAAAATTCCTCTTCACGCTTAGACCGCTGAACCGGTTTAGATGAAATTTTGGTATAGAGATAGTTTGAGTTCCGGGAACTTAACATCACGCTAGGGCCCTTAACAGCCAAGCAACCAGCGCCAGTTTAGCAAAAAAAAAAACAATAAAAAGAAGTAGAGCCCAATATTTTTGGCTGATATAATTGAATTAATGCTACAATTACAGGGGCTCGTGGCTAAATGATAACTGGCGTACGGATCGATCGAAGATTAGGCTACGCTTGCCGCGGTCGGTTCGTGGATGGGTGATCAACCATTATATTTAGATACCGCTCCGTGCCTCGAAAAGCACGTTAGGCCGTTGGTCCCGGCCATAGATAGGTATATGAAAGAAGATCTTTGACAGTCGTTACGGGTAGTCAGTGTCAGAAGCCTAAATTAAGTCTAACAACCATACAGTCTAAATAAATATATTTCTTTCTTTCTTTTCTTTCTTTCTTTCTTACGAAGGAGGGGTATCGTGTTACCGAGTAAGTGGGTTGTGGAGATCAGATAAGCAGTCTATCTATAGAAACTACTGTTATTCAGCTGTATCGTTAAACTGGAAGCTGAAAAGCTTGGGTAAAAGCCTAAGAGGTAGAGGTAGAAATTAGGTATGCACCTAATCTATCATATCCCCGGCGCGCCGGGGTTTAAAGAATTCACTGTGTCTTTGAAGCTTCGGCCAAACCTTCGCGTCAAGTACCTATAATAAGCGGGACGCGCGACTACGCGGTAGGTGTGCAAGCTTAGGCTCTAGACAGACGGACCGCATTTCAACTGCAATCCAACCGCAAATTGCAGTTCGGGTGCAGTTTGAATGAGTTGAGTTCTATTGCAGTCGTGTCAACTGCATTCAAACTGCATCCGAACTGCAATTTGCGGTTGGATTGCAGTCCGTCTGTCTAGAGCCTTAGGCGCCATAGAAAAAAACTGACGCTCCCGCCACCGCTTTGGTCGCGCAGGTTTGGCCGAACCTTAAAGGTCGTTGAACCTTAAAATAGCAGTTAGGCAAAAATAGCAATGAAGTAAGAATCAAAAATATATTCATACGATAGCATAAACAAATAATAGTAATTAACGTCTTGTAAGAACTACTTTTAAACATGTGTGTAGCACACACATGTGAGTCAAAAAGATATAATCTATATATAAGATATAAAATAAGATATAATAGATATAATCTATATCACGAAGTTAAGGCTCTCGCAGGCAGGCACGACGCGACAGTGCGAACGTGTTATAAAAAAAAAAAAATTTCATAGCTGAAAAGTGCAATACTTACGCGGTAAAAATGTACAATATTCTTAAATAAGTAAGTAAGTACCTATATATTATGAAAAGTTTCAAAGCTGCAGCAATGGTTCAGAATAATTTTGTGAATCCATGGTAATAGGTTGCCTGGTTGCGCGTCGTTGTCCCATAACTTTTAAACATGTGTGTAGCACACACATGTGAGTCAAAAAGATATAATCTATATATAAGATATAAAATAAGATATAAGATATAAAATAAGATATAAGATATAATAGATATAATCTATATCACGAAGTTAAGGGTCTCGCAGGCAGGCACGACGCGACAGTGCGACGTGTTATAAAAAAATAATAATTTCATAGCTGAAAAGTGCAATACTTACGCGGTAAAAATGTACAATATTCTTAAATAAGTAAGTAAGTACCTATATATTATGAAAAGTTTCAAAGCTGCAGCAATGGTTTAGAATAATGTAGTGAATCCATGGTAATAGGTTGCCTGGTAGCGCGTCGTTGTCCCATAAATCCGTCGACCAATTTCTATGAAAACACACGTCGCAATGCGACACGTGAGTCGTCGGCGCCGCGCGTCGAGTCGCGCCTGTCTGCGGGAGCCTATCATCAGTATTCTCAAACTTCCCTGCTAATAATTCTTCACGAGTATAACAAAGGTGTTTTCTCTTTATTGACAGAAATTTTACGGTGTTACGACGACCATAGTAATTTTGAAACCATACCATTAAGAAATAGGTTTTTTCTCAAAGTTATAATCGTTATATCACGACAAAATCGCTGTTGTGTAAGGTAAGTGTTTATGCTCGTGACTGTAGGTATCTATACTTATTAGCATCGAGTACACAGAATCTAGGTTTTAATCGAATACTTACATAAACACCAGACTTTATGCTGCGTTTTCCACCAGAAATGAACGAGGATGCGTAGCGAGGGATGTGTGTGAAACTAATATAACAAATAACATCGCTTCATTTTCATAGCTGGAGTAGCTAAGCTAGTGTTGTTATTAGTTAGAAAGGAGAGGTCAAAAGTGGTACCTACATCCATACACGCTGAAAATGTCAGGAGAACAAATAGGTACCACTACCACAGATTACTAACCACTACCACCTAGTCATAATATTACCCCAGGTACGCACGGGCGCTTTTGGCTTTGTATACGTGACAATTTTTTGTCGTGCACAGGAGTTCCAACACTCTGCTATCTCTTCAAGCTAGTCGAGAGATGAAGATCCAACAGTGTTTTCTTGATGCGCTTGCATGCTCTGTTGGATTCGGAATGCTCGGCTCATGTACAATTGAAAATACTGCGCGCGAAAAAACCGTCGCGTAAAAAAGCGCCCGTGCGAACCTAGGCTTCATTCGGCAATATAACCATCACCCACCACGAGCCATCGAACGGCAGTGGAGAGAATATCGCTTAGATAAAAACCAAAGATAATTAACTGGCTGGTGGCTGCAGATTATTAAAATAAATGTTATCAATAGACAAGCATTAAGTACCAACAAATTAAGCAGCTATCCTATCACCGCAGATATGAGATAACGGCTTATTATCTTTAGCGATAAGTTTCGACTATGGTTGGGTTGCTAGTTTAAATTGTTTGTTGTCATATGGTACCATCGTATCCTGCCTCTCGGGTAGTAGATGGATGCGAGAGGTTTATCGGAGTCAATATTTGCTCAATGTGATAAATATTATCCGCCTTCAGCGTGACTCCGTATGAGGGAAATAGTTTTTATTAATTGGTTTACTCTCCGCTTGTCAGCAACCGATAAAATTAAATCAATGTTATCGTGTTTGAGCATACCAACCAATAAACGACAGCACTTTTTGTGTCAACTGGGCAGCATTTATACCTTGTTACATTTTTACAGAATAGACCGCAAGATTTCAAATGCTATCTCATGAAGTTCCTCGCTGGTGTTAGCAGTTTTATCCACGCACGTTATACTGTTATCAATAACATTAATATCGTTTGTCAGAAGTAAAACAAAAACCAAATGATTACTGATCAAAACAATATCTACTACCCGTCATTACAGTTGGGTAAGGTAAGTAATAAGTTTGAAAAAAGTATTTCTTATCTGTGCTTGTGTTTAAATTGCCAGATGCAATATTTAGGTAGGATTTTTTTCCAGCGTAAGTATTATTATGTTTTAGACAAATCTAACATTCTTATTTTTTTTTAAATCGAAGTAAACATTAATTCTACTTTGTGCATTTATTTCTAGTAAGAAGGTACACTCTGATTTATATCGTATATTCCTGTATTTCTCCATAAAATCAGAAACACAAGGCTAAAGTTATAGGCGAAAGCGTCAGGGTAGACGGCGAAATTCAAATTTTCACGCGTTTTTCAGTTTTCAGGCCATTATCAGGTTGTATGTTGATCTAAATATGATTCGCGGCCATATCAAATATTTATTTATAGAATTTTAATAATAAAGATCATTAATACAACTCTCTAGTTCATACTACCTTATTGTATGACTCATCATCTGCCTAGCCTATGTTGGGGTCGGCTTCCATTCTAACCGGATGCAGCTGAATACCAGTATTTTTCATGGAGCGACTGCCTATCTGACCTCCACAACCCAGTTACTGGGTAATACGAATCCCCTTGTTAAGACTGGTTGTCAGACTTTCAGGTTTCTGACTACCCGTAACGGCTGCCGTAGCTTAACCTGATCGATTGTCCTGTGCGGCTGTTATTATTTAGCCACGAGCCCCGCCCCTATTGTACGACTATTAATTCATGAAATCATGACATTTGAGGCCAATTCTAACTTAGGGAGTTGTATTGCTGATTGTAATGATTATAATTCTGTAAGTACAGACGCCAGCACATCAACCTACTACAATCTGTCAGATGTCTGTAATAGATTTTCAACTTTATCGCTAAAGCATAAGGTTCAATGTTGATTGGGAAAATTTGACAGTTAGGTGTAGGTTGATGTGCTGGCGTCTGTACATATTTGTCACGGTCGCGAATCATATATTACGTTGACTGCCAGACAACAGACACAGTGGAAAATCTATTGTTGGCGGACGCCGTGTAACCGCGGTGGCAGTCAATGATTTAATCAACGAGGAGCAAAAAACATAAACAAAATTAAATTTCGCGGGCTACCTTAGCGCTCTAAATAGTAATAAATATCAAGTCACGACGACTCACCTCAAAACGTCTTATAACTATTTAATATATTTTACGGTTTAAAATACGATTGGAAACACAAGTCGATTGACAGTTTTCTAAAAAAATGATGTTAAAGTATGTACAGACGCCAGCACATCAACCTACCCCTAACTGTCAAATTTTCACAATCAACATTGAACCTTATGCTTTAGCGATAAACTTGAAAATCTATTACAGAAATCGGACAGATTGTAGTAGGTTGATGTGCTGGCGTCTGTACTTTACTGCTATGTAGCGCTCAGCTGCGCAAAGCTACCAAATTTTAATCAGTTCGTAGAATGGCAACCAAAGACTGCTATTATAGTATACTTGGCAACACTACACGCGCTGTCACGCTGGCTGTGTCACAATTTGTCAAATATTGGTATGATAAAAATGACGGGGTACTCAATGTTTGTTCTATAAAAAATAATTAAATAATCGTGTGTATAACACAATGACTGTTTGGCGCAAAATTGAAGATGGAGAAGTCTACGCTGTTGGTGAGTATTTCTATTAAATTCCCGCTTAATTTTAATGAAAAAATATGTATTGGTGTCGAATAGTAATCATGTAGTTTACCTCCCGCTGAGATGAGATAAATATAAACATTGTATCAGACGTGCTGTGTACTGCCTACAGTTTCGCCAACAGTTATCCTGTTAGAAACAGTCCTCAATTTAATAGAACTAGGTTGTCTAAATGTCAATTTCGTTAATTCTGTTGTCACTGGCCACTCCCCAAAGTTGTGATTAAATAAGCCCATTGCTAACTTATGCATAATGCTATAATGAACGAGAAGCCTGTTATGTTATTACTCGATCCTTTTTTATACAAATAATGTCACTATTGTATGGATTAATGTTATGAAGTGATTAACTATCATAGATAAAAATGTGTTGGGCTAATAAATTCTTTTATTTATAAAGAGTTTATCGTGTTTTCCTTATGTCATATGAGATAAAGTATCTTACTTGACATTGGAATGTGTTAAATTGAATGTAGGAAAATTGAAAATTGTATGTAAACATTATTTTGAATGCACAATCATCAGTGATTAATTATTAGCATCTTTTTTTAATAAGTTCACAATCGAGGTTGTTCATTATATGCTATGGAGCCTTGTTAGTTCTTACTGTACTCAATATTGATTAGAAACTAATCATTAGTTGGCTGAGAGATAATTTATTATTAAAATATCTAAAAGTTTTTTTGATTCATGCCTAGTCTATTGATAAGATGCAATACTCCTTCCTACATTCCAGAATAATGTCTCTGATGTTAAATTTTCTTTATATTAGGTATTTAATTATTTTTATATCATCATCTGCCAAACCTTCTATGTTGGGGTCGGCTTCCAGTCTAACCGGATGCAGCTGAATACCAGTATTTTACACAGAGCGACTGCCTTTTTATTTAATATATTGTGATTAAAATTTTAATTTTATTTCAAACGTAACAACATACTTATATTATGATCTTAAATGGATTGAAATAAATAATTTTTGAATTTGGATTTTAAAAAAGCCTTGTAAATTCAATAAACATTTGTACTACGTTTTGAACATAACTTTTTAGTCAGTGGGTCATCTTAGGAGCGGAGTTACTTATCTAAACTTATCAATATAGTCCTGCCCAATTATTATTTAATATTGACAGTTAATTAAAATGGTACAACACCAGTCTCTCCCAAGGGAAAAAATACCTGAAGGCCAATTTGTGTAATTAAAAACATTCAAAATCTAGTTGCAATCTCATCTCAGCAACAATCAATGTCAAAAATAGATTGAATTTAGAGGTATTTTTCATAGATTAAGTCTGAGATCAGACTGTGAATGTTCGTGAAATTATGAGAATTGCACCTCTAGTATTGTGATGATGCATGTGTATGTATATAAATGATTGTATGCAGTTTAAGGTCAAGTAAAATATGGCAATGATTAGTCACATACTTAGCTACTGTCTTATATGAATACAAATAAATATAGTAGTTAGTACAATGATCATAACTTGAATAGGAAAAATAATTGGTTTAAAGCTTAGGTACTTATTATTATTTGCCCTATTCCGGGATAAATGTTTTTTCATTCATGGTTTTCTCTTTTGAATTTGAATAAGTAGTCCATTTAATTTTTTTTTTTGTTTTCTCACATTATAGTACAAGATGACATTAAAGCGTGTGTGATGATGGTCTACTTCTTCTTTTCGTGTCTATGGTACTTTTCCTCATTGTTTTTTTTTTTTATATTTTGAATCAGTGGCATTTTTTAGATCTTCCGAGGTTAAGGTTATAACATTAAATAAAACTTAACGTCCTCTAACTAACGTAAACATTCTAAATGATAAATAAATGATTTTATTTCTGTAAGTAGGTTTTCACAAACACTTTTACACATCAATCATATTTTAAAAAGTAGATGAGGTTGGCGTTTCCTATCTGACTGAAAAGGAAGGCTGAAACAAACGCAGAGGTCACAGTCTCTTTTACAGTCCCGACATAATCTTGGCCAGATTATGTGAAGTGAAGACCATGTATTTCTTTATTTTAAATAGAATGGCCTAAGCCAATTACACTATTTAAACAATAATTATTTAACACAGTCATGCATTCTTCTCACAAAATTAAACATTCTGACAGTATCCTCTTCCATTTATTCGCAAACATATCAAGATCTGTGTTTGCAGATTGATGGATTTCTAAAGCTCCAACTAGAGTAAGGTACTGACTGTAATACTGAGGTTAATATTGCCTCATAAATCTCATACATAATATAACCATGGAAATTGGATGCTGCAGTATCAGTATAAACAAGGAAACTTTACAAGGAAATATAATTATTATGATATACTATGTCCCCATCCATCCTACCATAATAAGAGTAATTATAAAACTATTTATAAAGTTTACTATAATTTTAATAGTGGGCAATGCCTGATATTTTCCTCCTTTATTTCATCTAAATACTTATAAATTACATTTTTAAATATTTTTATAAACAAAAAGATTAAAAAAAAACATTTTAAATGCCTGATATTATTATTGACTAAATAAGTGCAAACTGAAAAGTATGCTTAGATGGTTTGGTCATGTTCAGAGGATAAATACAAGGTATTTACAAGACAGATGTGTGTGAGGACATATCGCTCATTTGGAGAAACATCGACGTAAATGTATTTTTTCCCAAAAATTAGTTAAATATGCCAAAGCACTTAGAAAGCGTATTTACGTTAGGAAATACAAGACTTAAAAAAAAAGTAGAAGTTGCGTCGATGTGTCTCCAAGTGAGCGATATAGTAACCTTATTGGTGATGGTCTTCAGAAAGGTCAGGTGCGTAGTACTGGCAACCGGCGTGCGTGTATGACCAAATGTATGAACGTATACGAGGCAAAAAGAGTATGTATGGATGGATCGTAGCAGGTGGTGTTCTGTAGTTTCTGCCTACTCCCATGGGAAGACGGCGTGAGTTTATGTGTGTATGTAATCTGCATTCGCGATTTATTTGCCAAAAATGTATACAAATATGAGTTTATAGAAAATTAACTTTAATTCCTACACAATAAAGTTCAGTTTATGCTACAACTTCAAACATCCTTATAACTTTTTCCAAGTGCTAGTCACTCTGAAATCAACTTAATTACCATAACAATAAAGTTGATATTTGTTTAAATTGAAATAACATCAATTTGAAATATTAGTTTGAACAGTTAATACATCAAGTCCGTTACTTAGAGGTTTTATTGGCTCTGCCATACCTGCAAGGTTGCTGTCTTGCTGATGTGACAAGAATCAACGTAAACAAAAACCTGTATTAGGTATGTATTTAAGAGGGTGCTACAACGTCGCATAATATACATAGTTGTGATATATTTCGCTGTTTTGATTAATAAATCAATATTATTAAAAGAAGTTATCACATATTATGTAAAACATCTCGCTACTGTTGCACTAGACCTAAATTTATACAAGAGAATGCACCTACAGTCCTTTCATTGTTAATATACCTCTGATTTTGCATCACTGTCAAAATCACAGTGATCTTTATTCTCATTCTAATAAGGTTCCTGTTGGGTTGCTGCCTTTGACAGGTCTGTCAATATCATTGTGATCTTTATTCTCGTTACAATAAGGTTGCCGTTAAATTGCTGCCGTCAGAGGTAAAATAACTGTGAACGGACTTTAATGCGCCAAACCATGCTCATCTTTTAATTCAAGGACTTCTTTGGTAGACATTTGATTGTCTATCTCTCAAAGGTTAAAGGTGTGATGGTGTGTTTACAAATAAATATGCCATCATTAATGGTCTCATGTCCTCACTCCAAATGTTTTTAGCTAAGGTAATATGACCTTTAAAATTTACTGATTATGTTTTGTTTTCGTTTGTGCTATTAAAGTCCAAATATGACAACAAATATTTTGATGATGCAATGAATACCAATTATCCAATCTATGCTTGACCTTAGAACCGAAAACCTGTTTAATCTGTAAACAAATTCAGCCTTGGGTGCTCGCTAACAAGGTGCTTGCCTACACCTGCAGAGTTCGTTCAACGTTCTGATTGGCTGCCAAAGTTGCGTTAGGTAATCGAGGAATGGAAAACAGAAAGTTATCCTGTGTAAGTATGCGACAAATTAACGAACCGTCATTCTTTCTTTTACTTAGTTTACAAAATCGAGAGGGGCTCGTGGCTTAATAATAAAAGCCGCTCGGGTCGATCGAAGGTTTAGCTATATATATCTTGGACAGTCGTTACGGGAAGTCAGAAGTCCGAAAGTCTGACAACCAGTCTCAAGGGGTATCGTGTTAGCCAGTAACCGGGTTATGGAGGTCTGATAGGCAGTCGGTTTATGGAAAATACTGGTATTCAGCTGCGTCCGGTTAGATTGGAAGCCGCCCCCAATAAAGTTGGGAAAAGGCTAGGCAGGGTGACTGCGACAAATAGTTGGTAATTTTACTCGGGTTAGAGAAGGCCATAACTCCATAAGTATGCATCGAACTACTTGATTAAACAGCCTAGCAACCCAAATTGCCAACTAGAACAGACTCGGGGCACGTCGCTACTGACGTATAGCTTGTTGGTATGTAATTAACAATATCAATAGAGATAGTTACAGCTAATCTTCACAATCTACGGTAAGTTTTAAAGTGGCGCCAGTGACAAAATATAAATCGTTTGGCTTGGTATGGGCATATGATAAGGAGGGAGGAAACGCATGTGATTAAAAGAGTAATGAATATAAATGTTGATGGATAGAGAGGGAGAGGAAGGATAGAGAAAAGATGGATGAATTGAGTGAGGAATGATATGGAAGAGAAGGAAGTGAATGCTGTTGACAGGGGAGAAAGGAAGTAGAAAACTTGTTGCGCCGACCCCACGTAACGTGGGACAAAAGCAGAAAGATGATGATGTTCGAACTGTGGTCTTTGATTAAAGAACCTAGCAACCCAAATAGGTAACTAGAACAAACTCGGGGCACGCTACTGACCTATAACTTGCAATTAACACAATATCAATAGAGATAGTTACAGTTAATCTTCACATTTAATCGTCACAGTAAGTCTCGATAGCGCGGGTCATGCAGTACAATTTAAATCTATTTCTGCTTCATAAGGAACAAGGAACCGTGTTATTTAGTGGCCTTAATAATAGTAGTTCAGTGGATTTTATTATGATGAAATATGTCGTGATAATGTTATGCGATTTGGTCTAGACTTGTGGGAAAATTTAGTACTAAGTGGAAAATTTTTGAGAGGTTATACCTACGTAAGTGTCGAAGTTAGGATAATATTTTGAAGGACCCATCTCGATGTGAACGATGATATGGCTAGTAAGAGGGGGTGTATGGAAGAGGACAAGCTGCGGCGACCCTAAAACTAATTGGGATGGAGGATGTTGATCTCTATTGGCTTGTCTCAATATGCTCTAAATGAGCAGCCTTCTAAACTCAAGGTCGTTCTGAATGCCAATGTGTTATTCCGTCCGACTCCGAGGAATATAAGTGATATAGTGATAATTGTCGGTTGTAATTAATGTACTTGACTTCGAGTACAGACAAACTACAAGCACTTCTAGTTAATAGCACTTGAACTTCTACTTATTGATTTACTTTCGCAAATTCCATGAAGTGTAGCGTTTTATCCACTTGATGATTGTTTCTCGTCTTCTGGAATGGCGAACTCCTTGACGAGATTCCTGCGAACAAACAAACAAATCAATCGACCTCAATCAGTCTATGGAACTGTTATATCAGGCAGTGCTTTGACTGGGTGAAACGTCTCTTATAGGTACGATAGTTATCATCCTTCTCCCCTTATCGTTATTATTTATTTGGAGACGGCGCAGCATGACGTCTTCTATACATACATCTGTATCAGCCGTCATCTCTTTCACACAATCCAACCATTTCATCGTTTCTCTGATCTATCTATCCTGTGGGTGCCACAGCCACGCACTCTGGAACACTTCCAGTATAGCCGTGTCTGGCCAGCTTGTTTCCCAGACACGTTCGATAATGTCGAGGTTAGGTATATTAGCAGTGACTTCGTCACTCTGTCTGGTCCCCGCTCGCATATTGCCGCCCACACCGGCTTGACACTCGAAATCCGCGACACATCTCACGGTAGTGCGTGCCAGGATGCCAGATGTACACAATTACTTATTCATCGTATATCGGTTTCTCAAATGATTATTTTTACAGACCTTTCCGGTGCAACATTATGTGTCCTTAGTACATTTTGTTGGGAGATTTCATTTTGAATTAGGGATTCCGCGAGCGTTCTGGATCATAATCCTCAAAAAAATGGTTTGCCCTTTCGTGTCAACGGCTGGTTAAGTAAACGATTTTGAAGTGGTAGTTTATATGGTTCGGATTTTCGGATGCTGGCTGGTTATAACCAAGCTCTTTCTTGTCTAAAATAATTAGGTAGATTTTTTACAAGGGTACACCATTTAATCAAAATATTCATAGCAATAGATACCTTCACGCATGTACTCATATTCGCACATGTCCCTATATGCCAATCGACGCATTCAGTCCCCTTCCGTCACCTGAGGAAGTCCAATTATGTCTGTCAAAACATCATTCCGCCAATAATGTCATCCAATCAGCAATTCACCGTAATAAAAATGATTCAATTGATTTTCGTACCCATTGCTCATTTGTAAGAGTCGCAAGTGAACAACATATGTTTTTGTTTAACATTTGGGATGCTACTGCTTTTTTGGACTTATGATGACACACATTTAATAATGGAGTGATCGCAAAAAGTTGCCGTTACTTTTGGCGAGCTGTGAAGTTAAAAATATCAATCCGGTTTGGTGTTGTATTAGCGTAAACAACTGCATCAGATCTCGATTGTCAAATTTGGAAGTGGGTTGATAAAAAATCTGGTCCATCGAGAAAACTGTTGGTGGGTTTCAAACAGGACTGAATTTATTTCTGTCACAGACTAGTTGTGTCACCGTCGCTGTTTTTGTTTTTGACAATCTAAAGACGTTTTTTTTTGCTTTCACGGAATAATTACAATGTAATGCGATCAGCCATTTGAGACTCACCAAATTTTACTTCAAATAATGCATAGAATTGGTTTTACAACTCAATTCACCGTCCATAAATTAAGAGTCCCTATCAATTTCTGCGCGCTACTAGATTAGGTAATTATAGGAGCGCAATGTGTCTGTGTGCGTTCGAACTATAGCTGATAATCGTAGTGTGCGTTGAAGCGTACGATGAAGCGGGAACAAATAATCTTGGTCCGGAACCGCTATTATTAGTACTCCATAGTTTTTACTAAGATTCCGTAATACTGGATGGATTTTATTGTGATTATGACATGTTATGTTTAGGTCCCCTAAATACAATAATTATCGTTGAAATAAAAACATCTTAACCTAGTATTCACTATAGCAAAAGCAAATTACAAAGTGTGACCAGCGTATACAAGGTACGTCTGAGACGAATAACACGTGTTATTGTTTACCTAATACAGAACGAAGGGGTCTGTAGTATTTCCCTCGCTATAAGACCGCATACCATGAGAGTATAATATAGCGAGCCATTTTGTCTTATTTATTTTATTTATTTATTAGGCTTTTCAACAATGAGTACACTGTTACTTTATAATTTGTCTTGTTTGTGTGTTTGTATTTGTGTTTTTGCTCATTGATGATGTTCCAAGTAATATTTGATTTTTGGTAGATTTCTGCCATGTAATTCTCTACAAATACAATTAAAATATTTTTAGACTATATAAATAATAGTAAATTATTACAATTTTCTTAATTAAGGTGATTGCAACAATTATTATTTACCTAAGAACTGCACGTGCCTTTCGTGTTTTTTCAACTTTATTCTTTTTACCTTTGATTTTTCCATGATAATAAAGTTCACTTTTTCGACCCATTTTCTAAAAATATATTCACCATATTACTAATAGTACAATACAAAACATTAATAAGTCACACTATTAAAATAAAAAAATAAATATACTTAGTCTCAAAACTGGTCAGGAGTAATACAAAATCATGCGCGATTCGCTAGTTACGTCGGGAGCGGCGAACGTCACAGGCGACACAGGTCCGTCGTCGAGAAGCCCTCGGGCGCGACTGAATGCATCGAGCGAGCGCATCGGTTTATAAGGCATTATTTAAATATTTTACTACAATTAAATAAGTAGTCTAAATTAAAATATAAAAATTGAGTTTGGTAGATAAACACCTCAAATTTTAAAATATTTAACACTTATTGTTATTTTCAATCAATTCTTACACATAGACGACGGTTTTGCACATGATTTTATTGGAGTTTTTCAGCGTAGTCAACATTTTTTTACAAGTACTAATTCATTAAACTTTAAAAAAATAAATTGTAGACTTACTAATATACTATGTTCCCAATATTTGGGATTTTTTTCAGATTGTTATTTGCTACCAGTAAGCTAAAAAAGCAATTGAAAAACATGGTGTTTCGTGTTTACGTAAAAACGTGTGTTAGATTTTTATTTTTCTTAATTTATATTAAGTAGTTATCAAAATTTTAATTTGTAGACTTACTAGATAAATAGATGATAAATAACTGTGCATTTAACAAAAAAGTAGATAACTTAAGGATATTGAGAAAATTGCGCTGAAAAAAATGGAATTTTCTGTTTTTAGACAGCGAAATTGATAGGGACTCTTAACTTCGGCACATAAACCAAACACTAATTGCACCCGAACAATGTGCCCAATGGCCCATAAAATGGAACCTGTACCATTTGTACCATTAACGCTGT
Organism: Hydraecia micacea; assembly: GCA_914767645.1. Lineage (NCBI taxonomy): Eukaryota > Metazoa > Arthropoda > Insecta > Lepidoptera > Noctuidae > Hydraecia > Hydraecia micacea. The sequence continues at coordinate 9,591,930 of OU611798.1, forward strand.
CATCCGAAAACGCCCGATACCAGGTGGGCCTCTACTCTATAGTATAGCACCGGTATCTCATTACATCAAGTATCGGTGACATATGCATGGATCTGATGTCTGATAGGTTTATAAGTCTCTTAGACGCGCCGTTTTACAGAGCTCGTAAAATTGATACATTCAGGGTACCTTGGATAAGTGACTCGATAGAGATTTAGTGCTTTACGAGGATGGATCTTAGGTAAGGAATTTTCAAGTCCGAGAGATTTTATAAGGCGATCTAAATTTATTAAAAGACGTTGCTATACACATCTAAGTAGTCTTTTCACTACTTGTTAAATTATTTATAGCTTCAGGTTTTTAGAAAGTACATACTTTACTTTTTCAGAGCTCAATTTATTTTGCAGACCTCAATTTGAGCGTCAAATCAAATGAGTAGCTACTTTCTCTGCTCATTCAAATCGAGGGGTAATCTTAAAGGCAATATAGTCCTTTTCTTATACAATTACTCCAGCAAATCTATTTTAATTGTTAAATGATTAGACTTTGTGATTGATTTATCCGTAAAGGAAATCTTTAATGTATTTAACGTTGTTATGTTTTTGGGCGATGCGGATGTTTTATATTTAAAAACTGAACCGTTTTGGCAACAGACTTTCCAAAGATACTTTCACAGTAAAAAAAACTAACAGAGCTTCTTTTCTAGCTACAATAGTGTCATCATCTACATCATAGCCTCAGAAAACCCTTAATAAACCAGAAAATTTACGATCAAATAATCAATAACCCGGGTCTATCCCATCTAAACAGTTGCTAGATCTAACTCCCCTCACATCAGCATTCACAACGCGCTCAAGCTGGAGCTGCGTTCAAACGCGATTTTGGTGCGCTCGCGCCTGTCTCGTCTTATGTGACTCACACGCATACCGCCCCTATTGTCCCGGATTAATTGTTTGTGTAAGTACAATGAATATTAAACAGTAACCTTTTCTTCATATAGTATTAATATGTTTGGATTTTTTGCGCGTTTCTTTGCACAGGATATGAGTCGTTAGGCGTTGGGGTTTAGTTAATCTTGATGTCGATTTAATGAATTTGCGACCGCCTGTTAAGGATTGTTGGTATACTTTTAAGATGGTCACTTAAGTCATTAAAGTTACTTAACTATCGTAACCAAGGTTGAAGTTATTTAATGTCTGTTTGATATGATTACGGCACAGTATGAGATGTTTTCTCACGGGTCAGTTTTGAAGGATCTTTTGGACAAATTGGCTCCCAGTCTCACGTCAATTCTCCCTGTTAACTTACTGAAGGAAATCGCAACGGTTCCAATGAGGACCGATGTAGGGAATCGGGAGTGATTTCGCCGACGACTGTACACATTATTTTTATCGCTAAATGGTTTCGTATTGTTGTGCCAAATTGGAAAGCATTGCCATTGCGTCCTATGATTGTTGTCACAGGATACGTTAGCCATAAAAGTGTCATTTATTATGTCATAGTATTTGACGTGCCATTAGCATCTGGTTTGTGGGTAACGGTCTGTTTGAATTTCGCGTTGTGTTTACTTAATTTTTTATACCTAGCGTATTTGTAGTGGATTTGGTGGAGGCATGATTCGCTATTTAAGTAAATATTTCTTTTGTATTAAATTGTATGCTCAATCCTGGCTTCATATGTATGACTTCAAGTACGTTCTAGGGTTTATAATTATGTAGCTGGCCTATTGCCAAAGTGCCAAGTTTAAAGAGAGAAAAATAAAACTAACTTTAATTCAAATCAGGTGCTAGTACGAGATCCTACAATAATTACAAGGTACCTACCTAATAGGCATTAAAAGTACCTACTCAGTACACTTTAACCTTAGCTGCAATTTATGGGCTAAGCAAACCATACAGGATAAAATAATTATGCAGTTATATTAAAGACTATCTTCTGCTCGCAGCTTCGCCCGCGCGAATGTCGGAAATTATACCACGGGAACATGCTACCCGGGATAAAATGCAGCCTATAGTTACTCCATAACATCAGCTATCTATCAGTGAAAGTCATGTCAAAATCGGTCAAGCCATTTCGGAGATTAGCCTGAACAGTCAGACAGACAAACATTTAAAATATAGATTTTTTGTTATAAGTAGCGTGTATACTTTCATACCAGCCATCCTGCGAATATCGTCGCTCCATCTCGCCTGAGGGTGGCTGGATGAGAGTTGCCAAATCGAGTTGAATGGCGTGCAATAGGAGAGGCCTATGTCCAGCAGTGGACTGCTATAGGCTGATGATGATATTTTTTCATAATATGCATTTAGTAAAAAGCTGTACAAACAGACACTTCAATTTTATTTATTTCTATAGATGTATAGACTAGACGTGTGCGCCGCGCCGATCCGCCGCCGCCGCCGACATTTTTTCGACGCCGCCGCCGCCGATCGCGCCGGTCGGCGCGGCCGGCGTGAAATTGGCGCGAGTTCTAAATGTTTTAGAACTTACAGATTTAGGAATCACTACAACTGAACATCATCACTCACACTATTCTATACTGAATTTCTGACTTTCGAACATAGACATGTCAAGTACCTAGACGCCAATGTCACGCCGCGCTGATCGGCGCGGATCGGCGGCTGGATTTTATAGTTAACTGTATCGAAGAAATAGTACGCGCCGACCCCAAATAAATTGGGATAAGGGCAGGATAATGATGATGATCGAAGAAATAGTACCAGCGAGTGAATAGCGACTCAAGCCAGTCGCTGCACTACATCAAATGCAGGTGACAAAGACACTAGTTCTTTTCTCATGAAACTAGTAGAAAAACATCCGATTGCATTTGATGATAATGATGGACAAGATGGATATGTATACATATGATGGAAGGATGTTGAGAGAGATCGAGAGGTTCTATGGACAGTTATACACGTCAACAGTAACCCCGTTAAAAATCAGGCAAACGACCCAAGAGCTAGATTGAGCCGACACTATCTCTATACTAGATCGACTATCGGCACATCGAGGTGCTGAAGTGTCTGTACAAAAACGCCACTATGTTAGTCCGACTCCAGGACCAGACCTCGAAACCTATCCTTCTGCAGCGAGGTGTGAGACAGGGAGACGTTATCTCTCGAAACTGTTCACCGCTGCACTGGAGGATGTCTTCAAGGTTCTGGGCTGGGAAGGGGCTGGCATTACCATCAATGGCGAGTACATAACTCACCTTCGGTTTGCCGACGATATCGAGTCATGGCTGAGACTATGGAGGACCTCAGTACAATGCTCGATGACCTCAGTAGAGCCTCCGAAAGAGTGGGTCTGAAAATGAACATGGACAAAACGAAGGTCATGTCAAATGCCCATGTAACACCCACTCTCATGAAGATCGGAGACGCTACACTCGAAGTCATGGACGAGTATATTTACCTAGGATAAACTGTCCAGTCAGGTAAGTCCAACTTCGAGAAAGAGGTCAATCGTGGAATTTTACTCGGCTGGGCAGCGTTCGGGAAGCTATGCAATATCTTCTCGTCCCACATATGCAGTGTCTCAAGACAAAAGTCTTTAACCAGTGCGTGTTGCCAGTGATGACATATGGCACTGAAACGTGGTCGCTCACAATGGGCCTTATTAGAAGGCTGAAAGTCACCCAAAGAGCTATGGAGAGGGCTATGCTTGGAGCTTCCCTGCGTGATCGAATCAGAAATGAAGAGATCCGCTGGTGAACCAAGGTAACTGACATAGCCCGAAGAATTGCCAAAATTAAGTAGCAGTGGGCAAGCACCTTGCTCGCAGAACAGATGGCCGATGGGGCCGAACATTTCTGGAGTGGCGACCGCGTACCGGAAGACGTAGCGTTGGAAGGCCTCCCACAAGGTGAACCGACGACCTTGTGAAGGCCGCAGGAACTCGTTGGATGCGAGAAGCACAAAACCGGTCGTAGTGGAGGTACTTGGGGGATGCCTATGTCCAGCAGTGGACGTTTTTCGGCTGAAATGATGATGATGATGAGACATTGGAAAAGAATGCCTCAAACATTTAGTATCCTGTGATGCCAATGATTTAATGGATGGGAACATAATTAAATACTGGCAAGATAGACGAGCAGCATTTCCGATGCTATACAAATGAGTGAAGGTCATTTTATCTGTGCCTGCTACAAGCACGCCTAGCGAGCGGGTGTTTTCTGTTGCAGGCATGACGGTGAAGGCTAAAAGGTCCCGTTTAAGTCCGATACGGGTCGACAAAATTATTGTTATTCACGACAATTACAGCCGTTGCAAGGCAGCCGTTAATTAAAAATAGTTTTATTTTGCTGTTTTTGTTGATTTGTTTGTGATTTTTTAAATTAAATTAGATTTTTTAATAAAATCTATTTTACAAGCTAGACAGTTTTAATAAAATTCTACGCGCCGATTTCACGCCGTTTTCACGCCGCCGCCGCCGATTTTTGATCGGCGCCCGCCGCCGGAGGTTTTATAATCGGCGCACACGTCTAGTATAGACTAGTAAATTACCAACTACACGGTCACGGCATAATTACTATCAATGGATAGTTACCTAAACTCTGAACCAGTTAAAGCATAATATGTCCTATTGAACATAATCAATTATATTTCGACCAGCTGGAGGCTATGACCTATCGTAACACAATTACTCATTCACTATGACATGGATTCCTCAATTAATTTCATTTGAAGACCACACAAGCTCAATTTCACCAACATATGAATCTCTCATTCGTATCAGTAAACACATAGCCCACACTGTGGTAAAAATATTAGCGAGTCAGCTAGGTGGTAGCAGAACTGACAGACCATGTGTCACCATACATACAGTCACATCCAAAATATGTTCTTAAGGGCCATTTTTGTCTGCTCATTGCACGATAGAATCTTCTTAACCGACTCAACATTATACAGGCTGGCAGGGGACATAGACGCGCAAAATGCGTAACACTATCAGTAGATTCAGTAGCAATGGGTTTCATTTTGACATTTCAACAATATTCATTGCATTTTTATTTTGCTGAGCAGTGATATTTTTCGAACATATGAAGCAATGGCTTAGCAATGTCCTTCAAAATTATTCAGATTGAAATTGATAGTGTGTTACGCAATTAGGGTGCTGCTCAGTGCCGCATGCCGTAGCTTCAAAATGTATTATGTGTGCAGTCCATACAATATCAGGGAAATAATTTGAAAACTGACGAAGTTGATCGACTTGACTGTATATTTAGTTTGTGTATAGCCACTAGTAGACACTTTTATTGCATACCATCATACTAAGCCCTATTTTTCTTTTCCCGCAGCCATATACAACTACTCTGCTAAACCAGGCACCTTACACCTTTCGTTCGACGTCGGCGAGTTGTTGCACATCGAGAGAGAGACAGAATTCTGGTATTGGGGCAAGAGCCTTAAGAAAGATGCAAGCGGCGGCGCCTTCCCTAAAAGCTACGTACAGATAAGGGACTGTATAGTTGACAGGTAAGGTATTTTGCCCCTTAGTGACAAATATAAGTACTACACACAAAAACTCGTAGCAGTCTTGGTTGTAAAACGTGTGAACAGGAAGGTGAATATTGAGTACGGGATTTCTGGACTCTACCAACACACACAGGGTATCGCCAACAGTCGGAATAGGCCCGGTTACAGAACGAGGGAGCAGGACAACAGTCTTGCTCTCCGGGCCTGCCCCGAATGTTGACGTTTAGTGCCTATAATAATAACTCCATCGAGGTGGTGTCGGAACTCCGATATTTGAAAAAGAGCCTTAAAAAAAGATGCTAACGGTGCCTTCCCTTAGAGCTTACAGATAAGAGATTTATAGTCGACAGGTAGGTAAGCTGTTTGACCCATTGGAAACGTCTTCGTCTTTAATTGGGTGTCGAAACTCTGATCCTGGGGTCCCAAACAATAAATCGGTCCCTAAGGCACTTGCGTCTAAACAGAAATTAGTCCTAAGTTACGAGACGAGAGAATGATCAGAGAACTCAAAATACGGGCCGCGTCGTGTATGACGGCCCGTATTTCTTGGGCTTGGCGCAACACTAATGTAACTACCTACATGAAATTTAATTAATTAAATAAATTACTGCTAAACGTGTATCAGACATTCTACACCCAAACGTTTATTCCAACAAACGAGGTGAGATTACTACATATTCCATTACATACAGTCAATATAATAAAGGAGTAGCAAATGACGCTAACTGATAATATTTCAATTAAACGGCAGCGGGTCGGGAACTCACACATCATACTATACACACACACTTCCTCAAAAACGTTCATACATTGTGCGTAGTAGTGATTCACTCGACAATGGGCAACGATTATCAATCACGGTCAGTGACCTCGTCAATTAGTATATTTTTTATGGTAAAACTAGCTTCTGCCCGAGGGATCGCGTCGCCCGTGTTGTGGTCGGAAATTATCCTACGGGAACGTTCTACCGGGATAAAAGGTAACCGATGTCCTGACCCGGGTCATGGTCTATCCGCCAAATCCCAGACAGAGTAACTTTCGCATTTATCCTGGTTTATTAGTATGGGTTGTGCACACAGAACAGTTAAATTATCTGTTCTGAGGTTGTGCACTAGGAATGCTCAGATTCAATATATGACGCAATCTCCAGGGCTAAGGAAGTAGGAACCTTGGCTGAGGACATTTGAAGAGTAGTCGGAAGTGCTATGAGTCACTTTCTTAGGTGACATGTGTCGACTGATTGTCTAGTTGTATGAGTCAAAGAATACCTAATAGCACGCGGTTAGGAAGTTCGATTAAATACATATCACTTAGCTGTAATTATTAAAATAATATTCTATGGCGCGGGGAAAAACTTTCGCGGGTTCCGTGAAACTTGTAATCGAACGAAAAAAATGTTATTTGCGATAAGGGCCATTGATCCAGGCTATCCTAACGTGTCTATATTTTTATAAATAAAAATTAAATGCTGTTCGTTTGTAAGCGCATCACTTGAGAGAGAGTCTGCGTAATACTCCGAATTAGGCTTTTAAGGAAAGAAAAATTGGAAAAGTATCCCGGAATAAAATATCGGGAAAGACTGAACGTTCTTTTTTTGACCAGTGCGCAAACTGTTAACATGAATTCAGCATTACGATTTTAGACCTAGTGTAAAAAAAAAGGAAGTTCTTGCCTATAATATTATTATAATGACGTATGCACGATGACATTTAATTAAAGTAATGGTTTGTCCCGTATTTACAATAAAGTCCTGGATAACAGTTTAGAAATAATTAATTTTACATTTAAATCATCCGGTATGAAATTCCCCAGTTTTAAATCAATCAATATAGTTAGTATGCAAGCTATTTAATTAGTTACTAGTGACTCACCTTTTATTAATGCAACACTCTAATTGTAGGTTTATTGGTAAATGTGCATAGTAGGTGAGTACGTAGTGGAGATTGTCATTGACGTGGAGTTGCGGACATCAGCCCGTATTACCTAGTCCGAAGTGGGGATACGTAATATCAATTAAAGCAGTATGGTCAGCCATTGTGTCTAGGGTTGGTCCTTACGTCCAGCACCCTAATTGCGTAACACACTATCAATCGGAATCTGAATCATTTTGAAGCAAATTGCTGATACATTGCTTCAAAAGTTCGAAAAATTTGTCTGCTCAACACGTAAATAACGCAATGAATGTTGTTGAACTGTCAAAATGAAACCGATTCCGATTGATAATGTATTACGCAATTGCCCTGCTGATAAGCGAAATTGTATTGGCTTGTGAACCTAAATTCTGCTACAAGATTTTTTATTGGTCTCACAAGAACAACTTCCAAAATTGATGTACAGTCAACAAAAGAGATAAGTATGCAGGATCGTCGGATATAGTTGAAGTTTAGTAAGAAACATCGATGTTGTCGACTAAAATTTAATTTCATAAATGAGTTTGTTTTCTATTAATAAAATTAAATTTTATTCGAGAGCATCCATCGGTTTCTTACTAAACTTCAACTATATCCGACGATCCTGCATACTTATCTCTTTTGTTGACTGTACCTACTGACTCATGTTCCTATCCTAATTGTGATAAAGGTCCTAGGTCCTTCAAAGAATTTTATAAAAAGCGGTGAATAACAAAATATAGTACCTGCTTTTAAAGTTTTAAAACAAAATATCAAATGAAGTTGGAACGACTTAAGACTCTACATGACCTAAAGCGCGGTCTTTGTCGGATTGCATAGAAAAGAAAGAGAAGCGCGATGCCACAACGCTGGTAATTTATTGCAAAATATGAAGCAATTATCGATTTACGAAAAATCTAATGTTTGGACAAAAAAACTAAAACACTATAGTTTTAGTATGTTGCTTGTAGAATAATCTGACAAAAAATCATAATGATTGTATTTATATTAGTATGATTTTTGTTGTAAAAAAAAAGTTTTTAGAGGTATCTTCATGATTTTTTTCTATCGTACCAAATAAGTTGTATTATGTTTTCAACACACTATCATCCTAGCATTTATCCTGAAGAATATCATATATTTTTTTGATTTTTGTTACTGTAGTCGATCATGTACTTTTATTGTTTCTAAAACTTGCGTTTTTTGCGTTTAGGTCCTGTAAGCCCCTTAATAAATTAGATATAGGTCCATCCAGACTTGTACGCCTATAGGCAATAATCCAGCCTTTAACATCTGCCTGGATTCCTTTAGAGAATCATCATCTTACTGCCCTTTTTTTTTTTTTTTTTTTTTTTTTTGTGGATGGGAAATCATCTAATGACTCCTCCCGCTCTGGGTGGAGCGGAAGGGAGTGTCAGACTCTTACTGACTAAAACCCACCCGTGTTCCTTCCTTAGCCCTTTATGTTCCGGGGCAGCGGTAACCCTTTCGGACGATCCCGCTACCCCGGCAGGCTTCGACCCTGGCGGGCCCCTTCCTTATTGCTGACATCTCTTTGAGGCGCGCGTGGAACACATACGCGCCGTCCGGCACGGGCCTGGTCCTGATCGGACGGAGAGCTACCCATTACTCTCCGTCCGCAGGCCCGCGCCTACGGTGGCCGGGAGTCGTCACGCGGCTCCCGACGCCCGTAGCGTCTCCCGCGGCGGCTGAGGCGTGCGGCTCTCTCCCTGAGCCGTCCCGCCACCTCCTTCGCTAGCATGACTGCTTCGCAGAAGGAGGTGACCGCCTCCCACTCCCTCTCGCCCCGGACCATGGCTTGAACCAGGGCCGGACGCGAGAGGTCGCCGCCGTTATCTTACTGCCCTTGTCCCATGTCACTTGGGTTCGGCGCAACACGTTTTCTTCTTCCATTCTCCCCTGTCAACCGTCACGCTATTATTAATTTCCTTTAGCAAATAAAAACATAATATCATTTCGTTACGAGTTGTAGGTCGTAGGTACGAAACCAGACAGGCGCTTTACTTTGTGTAAACTATTTCATCACCACTGCACACAAAACGGTGAAGGAAAACATCGTAAGGAAACCGGAATGTCCTAGAACCAAAAATTCGAAGACGTGTGACATCTACCAACCCGCACTGGGCCCACTGCCTCTCACCGAGAGGACGCCTGTGTCCCAGCAGTGGGAACATTGTAGGCTGATTATATTATCGTTTCGTTATTTATAGTATAAGTACATCGTAATGTCACAAACTCACAACCCACAAGGTTGTTATGAATCCATTAAAACTTCAGTAACCAGGTAAAAGCCAATTATTGTTTTGTTTAACTTTCCTTATTTCGTCCATTCTGGCCAGCCAAGTCTGTAACTACTGTTGTTTTATAAGCAATACTATAAAACTTAGTTCCAATTCAGATTGTATTTTCGCTAAGTTTGGGTATTGCTTTATTTACATTGTAAGTAGGTTTGGAGTTTGTTGAACTAGTTGCTAGAAAGGTGGGACTATTTTATTTTTCATCTGCTTTTACATAATAATTGAGTGTATTTAAAGAGATTTAAATTTTGACTGGAAATATCTGATTAGCTACGTTCGAAAGGACGTAAAAATATCGCGGCGGGATTTTATAGCGCACTGGATTTTCAACTTTCGGTGTTGAGCCGAGTATTGAGAATACAACAGAGCGCGTCCCAGTGCGTCAAAGAAATACTCTGCTGGATTATCAACTCTCGGCACTAAGCAGAGCGTTGAAAATACAGTGTGCGAAAAAATATCGCCGCGGGAAAAACGCGTCCTTGCGAACCCGGGATAATACTTCATGAACCCCTTCCTATATTTTATGAACCCTCTGTTATTTATCAAAACTGAGACCTTTTTATGAAAACTGAAGCAGAGTCTTAATCTCATCGACCTTATCCATCGCTTTCCATCAGGCGTGATCGAGATCCTTCCGTTAGCAACATGTTCATGTATTATTATCAGATATATTGTTAAAATCAGTGGCATTGATATTCGCGTTATTGAAACGTAGAACGATTAGCATAAACAAAATACATTGTTTTTACAAGCTTTTATTCAATTAGGGCTGATTTTTCAATCATCCGACAACTTTATTCGAGGAATTTTGACAGTTATTTCATACAAAAACTGTCAAACGTCAATTTTGTTCCTCGAATAAAAGTTATCTGGCGATTGAAAAATGAGCCCTTATTTTATAGAAACCGCGGATGGAACAAAATGTTTACTTACATAAGATGAATTCTCAAATTACAATTACTTTTATTTCTGTAAGTAGGTTTGTACAAACACTTTTACACGTCAATCATATTTTAAAAAACTTGATGACTGAATGATCAATATGCCCATTGTATATTTTGTAGTGCTCGATCAATTTTTGTTGTTTTTTTGTGGTGTACAATAAAGTACCTATATATAAATAAATATTCTTTCAGATGCGGTGGCACAGTGGTCGCTTCTGCTGGAGGCAACGGTGTGGTCCATGACATCGCTGTCACTCTTCGAGAATGGTGGACACATTGCAAGAAACTGTACATCGTAAGTAGACATCAAAGACAGCTGAGTGAACTGAATACGAGAAGTATTTATTTATTTTACTAGCTGCGCCCCGCGGTTTATCGGGATAAAAAGTAGCCTATATGTTAATCCAGAGTGTCGGCTACCTCCATACAAAATTTTATCAAAATTGGCCCAGCTGTTTGAGCGTGAAGAAATAACAAACATATAAACACACACTCACAAACTTTCGCATTTATAATATTAGTGTGAAGTGTGATTGGTTGACCAACAATTGTTTATACACTGGTTTTATACTAAAGGTTCATGCAAAAATGTATTTGCAACAGTGCAATAATCACTTACAAATGGCTTGTTTTGTGCTCCAACGTGGGATATAACAATGCACTTGATATGTAGTGGGTAGTTTTTAGGATGTGAGTAAATTCTCGGGCAACAACTAATGGTCGAAATAAAAAGCACTTACTCGTATTGCGATCTGTAGACCAATTCTCGTAATTTAAAACTTTCATAATCTAGTCGCAGTCTCATCTCGGCGACAAATAAATGTCAAAAACTCGTCAAACTGTAGGGAAATTAGAGGTATTTTTAACAGATTGAGACTGAGATCAGACTGAATATTCTTAAAATTACGAGAATTGCCCCTCTGTTGTCTGTTACCAAAGAAACAGAAAGGAATTGTCATAATTACCAATTGGTAATTATGACAATTCCTTTCTGTTTCTTATAAGTATAAAGTAGTGCATTTAAAAGAAAAGTACATTTATTTTTCATATTATCCAAATTAAAGTTCCTTTGCTCTGTTTATCATAGTTTTGGTTTTAGCGTTGAACGATCTATCTCAAAAATTCATCGTGTATATTATGAGGCCCATAATTAATCAAACGCAGTGGTTTTTTTCCCTTTGATGGTATATTAATCATATACACCGCCGGTAACAACATAATGTCGTCACATGTACAGACGCCAGCACATCAAGCTACCCGAAACTGTCAAATTTTCCCAATCAACTTTGAACCTTACGCTTTAGCGATAAAGTTGAAAATGTATTAAACAAATTTGACAGGTTGTAGTAGCTTGATGTGCTGGCGTCTGTACCTAACACATTTTTACTACTTGTCCTTATTTATCATTTAATTACATAAACATGAGTGCCATCATTGTATAATTATTCGGCCAATAATGTTTGTACTTATATTCATTTGCACGTACTTTAAATAAATAATTAGTCAGTGACGTGTCGGGGGAAAGGTATGCAGCTGCTGCTTTGCAAATTATGCATTGGTATAGTAATTAGTGGATTAGATCCTTTGACCAGGAAAAAAGAGGGTCTTATCTAAAACCTTAGGGCAGGGACAGTTTGAATAATATTTCTTCGTGTCTAAAGAAAATATAATCTCCGCTACCTCAGTGCTGATTGGCTAATATTACCATGGAATTAATTATTCTCAAATACATAGTTTGTGCACAAAAGGAAGGAGAAAATAGAGATGCCAATAGTAAGGATTAAAAAACTGTTTGGTGTGTGAAAATGAGTAAAAAAACTTTTTTAGTTTTTTACTAATTTAACAAAAAAATAAGCCATTTGATGGATGATTTATTCTTCTAACCTTTTATTCTTCATCTCCAGAATAACGATGAACGTCTCAAGTTTATGGAAGTGAGCATGCGAGCTCTGCTTGAGTTGAGAGCTCAAGCTGCGTCCGGCGCCTTACCTCAGGACCAGTTGCGACGAGTCGCTAGGACCGCTGTATTCACCATCGATAAAGGGAACAGGTAGTTAAAAACATTTTTTGCGCAATAGTGTGACAATCAATCAGGCGGACAACGGATGGCAAGCGGTTACTGACGATTAAAGATATATTAAAAAACGCCCCTGTGGTCAGGTGCGTTTGGCCGCATGGCCCGCATTACACTGGCTCCCATACGCTTCATCCGAAAAAAAAAGCAATTCTGCTTGGCGTATGAAAAGCTTTTTTTTACACCGAGCTCCTTCGTTGTAACTCTAACCTGGAGAAAAATTCTGTAACCGGGAGAAATATTTTGCTCATTTGCGTATGTTTTTAGTTTTCTTATGTTTTGCCTATACTGTCCCACTGCTGGGCAAAGGCCTCCCCCGAGTCCTTCCAGGAACTCCTTTCCCGCGCCATTTCGAACCAGCCGTCGCGGTATGCGTCCAGGTTATCTCGCTACCGCTTTCTGGGCCGACCTCGGCAGCGCCGTCCATCTTCAGGCACCTATTGCGTGGAAACTTTTATCCAGCGGTCATTCTGCATGCGGCTGAAGTGACCTGCCCAATCTCACTTGAACCTGACAGCCTTCTTGCTTACATCTATCTATTATACCCGTTTTGGAACGCAGCATGGTGTTCCGAATTTTGTCCTGTCTTTTTACACCCAGGATGCTGCGCTCCATCGCTCTTTGGCAAACGCCGCGAACGTTTGCGGCTCGGTGAGCGACCAGGTCTGAGCACCATAGGTTAGGACGGGCAGGATATTGTACTGTAATATTACTTTTTCGTCAAAAATTTATGAAATCTGAGCTCTGCTAGCCTCTTACTCCATGAAGGATCCAATGAGTTGTATCATCATATTAATTCGTATTACTTTGTCAACAGAACCTTAGGTATGGAGTTAGCAGTGAGAACAGCGAACGGTCAACTGGTCGATCCGTTGAAAGTGTCCACGTACAAACTAAACGCACTACACGATGAAGCTAATACTCGTATTGACAAGAATATGGTAAGTTTCATTGCATACACCGTGTTCTAGACGATATACATAAACTTCGACCAGATGTTCAGACCATGGAAATAAGCATTTTTCATTATGGACACATTAACGAATTCTTATTTTCTTTTCTTAATTTTCATACAAACTAAATACCTTGACGTAAATCACCCGATATTTATTTATTTTATTTGGGAAACAAACAGATGCAATAACAAACATAAGTATAAAATTAGTTCAACACAATCAAGAAACAGTTTCCACAGATTACTATACAAGTAAAGTATATGTAACTAAGTGTAACAACGCTTATACATATATGCATGCCTCTTTATCCGAATTGGCAACGTCAATCGTATTTTCAATCATAAGATTTGGCGGGCTGAAACTTGTCAAAACTAAGTTAAGACCCTTTCTTACTGCATAGCTCAATTAAACATTAAATGAAATTACAAATATCTTTGTAACGAAGCCTTTTAAGTACTACTTCCTTTGTTAGATTTGATTTGTAAAAGCTATAGAAGCGTTTGCCAAAGTTTATGGATAACCTGAAGAACAGGGTGTATTTTATGTCTGATCTCCTGTTTATCTTTTTTTTATCGGGTTATAATGATTTGATATAGTAATAATACAGGGTGGCAGGGACAATGACGTTCAACCTGTTACCACGAATTCAGTAAATTTGTCAACCCACATTTCTATGAAACAGCAGTTTTTTTTTGTTAACCGAATAAAATTTTCTACGCTAGTGGCTCTAGAATCATGTGCTGAATTCATGGTTATAGTTTGCGTGTTGATGTCCCTGCCACCCTGTATAATGATACAAATAGTTCAGAATTAAATGAGGAAAACTGCACTGTGATGATAAAATCTAATAATAAGAAAAAAAAAATTAAAAAAATTGGTTGAATATCCTATCGATATAATTTAGTAGATCAAGAAGCCAAACAACCAAGAGAAACCCGTCACTGTACCCATGCTATGTGAATGATAACGTATTCCATATATCCATTCAAATCATCGATTCCTGTTTGAACTTTGTTGTAACACACGAATCTCAGGTGCTCTGCACACTGTTACCTATTAATAAATGTAAAAAAAGAAAAGAGAAAAAAAAATTGTCCCAGATAAGGGCACACAATAAATAAAAAAAACTTAGTTATAACAGCACTGTGTGCATCACGGATGCGCCAAATAATCCTTCACCCTAATTATGTAAATCACAATCTGAATAATTTTGAATGATATTTCTAATCCATTACTTCATACATTCGAATAATTTGTATGCTCATAAACGTAAATAACGCAATGAATGTTGTTGAAATGTCAAAATTAAAGCCATTGCTACTGTTAGCGTGTGTAGCAATTACCACGATGGTTTAGCATAAATGCTAGAATACTAGTGCCTGTACTATGTACTAAAACCTTTTTGTTTACACTTTTCAAGGAAGCAACACCAATTACCCCACCACCGGCGGCGCCACCGGGCGCCCGGACATACACGATCGCAGTTCGGGTCCACAACTTCGTGTGTCGAATGAACGAGCCAGCTGAACTCGCTCTAGCATTACACGACGCTTCGGGCGCTAAGCTGACTGAACATTTACTGCTCAGGTGGCCTACCAACCACATCAGCACTGCACTAGTTGTCTTTACTGTGAGTATAGCATAGTCTAGCTTTTGCCCGCGGTTACACTCACTTCCTAGAGGAAATTTTTATTCGTGGAATAAAATTTACGTCTGACAGATTTTGTATGCAGGAACTGTCAAAAATTCAAAATTTTTCCTCGGATAAAATTATCTGACGTTGGAAAAATCAGCCCTAAATGTAATGTAATAGAAGTTTATTTCAATATTTGTTTACAATGATAAACATATCAAACAAATGAATTAGACCAAATACGTATAAAGATATCTACGTATAAAATACGTATTCGATATTAATTTTAACTTGATACCTCCACGCGTTCCGGAGAAAATGGGTCTTGACAGTCTGATAGACAAACAGACGGACGGACGGACAACCAAGTGATCCTATAAGGATTCCGTTTTTTCCCTTTTGAAGTACGGAACCCTAAAAATAAGATGAGGTTTCATTTCATGCTTATTTTTGTTTCAGGATTTCGGTAGCGATATAATAAAGAGTGAGAAAATATACTTGGTGTCCAATATTTACCGGATAGGGTCAATGGACGCCCTGAATGTTGATAATAGGTAAGTTTATTTACTATAGTTAAAAATATTTGGTCGTAATCTCACAAATAGGCTTGATTTTGAATGCGTTAAGAGCGTATGATATGTTCAAACAGTCAGAATTAAGATACAGTTTTAACCGATCGGAAGTAGGTATATTCCGAAACTTTAGACTACTTTAGAGTAATAGTGCGATTTTAATGCCTTTAGGTGGCCCAGTGGTATCGGCCTCGACTTACGACTTGTAGGTCGTGATTTCGAACCCTGCTAGGCACTTTACTTTGTGTATTTTATTTCATCACCACTGCTCTCAAAACGGTGAAGGAAAACATCGTGAGGAAACCGGCATGACCTAGAAACAAAAATTCGAAGACATGTGACATTCACCAACCCGCACTGGGCACGCGTGGTGGATTACAGCCCACTCCCTTTCACTGAGAAGAGGCCTTTGTCCCAGCAGTGGGAACATTATAGGCTGATCATGCTATTTAATCCACAGACGTAGCTCCGTAGCCCAAGCGCCTCCAATCCCAACGTCGGGGCGCTCGATGCGTCGTCCATTCGGCGTCGCGTGCGCTGACATCAAGCGATTTGTCACGCCTGTTGTTGGTCGGGACAACGACAAACATATACAAGTGCCTTTTTATGCGTAAGTATTTTTTATACTGACGTTTTAATGTTTTTGTGGTTTACGGTTTTACTCACGCGCATGCTTTGAGATTTTGCGACCAATATACTCGGGAAACCCCTGAGGCAGACATGAATGAAACCTAAAATCGTAGACAGAAATAAACCATTACAGCTTTAGCAACTAAAACTGCTTTAGCATTCACGATCAAATGCGCCTGAAAATAATTATACATCTCAATCGGTCACAATTTTAATCCGCGGATTTTGACGGCTGCTTGTGATTCGACCTCTCAAAGACTCAGGTTGGCAAACTTGACCGTTGATTGGTTATAGACAACGATCGGCCTTAATTGCGTAACACACTCCCAATCACAATCTGAATAATTTTGAAGGATATTGCTAATCCATTGCTGCATATGTTCCAAACATTTGTCGGATCAATAACGTAAATAACGCAATGAATGTTGTTAAACTGTCAAAATGAAAGCCATTGCTACTGGTAATGAGTTACGCAATCACCGCGCGGGATCAAGATTGTGACCGAAGTAATCTACGTTGGAATTCTTGCAAATCAAAAGGTTTCAATGAGAACTTGCTGGGCTACTAGCTGTTTCACGTGTGTTTTACCTCTGTTTAGTAATAGAACGGACGGATACAATGAAAATAACCCTAAGCCCACGTATGCACGGACGTAAGAATATCGCAGCAGGATTTTATCGTGCACTGGATTTTCAACTTTCCGTGCTGAGCCGAACATTGAGAATCCAAAAGAGCGCATCCCAGCTCGTCAAAAATACCACACTGTTGGATTTTTAACTCTCGACGGTAAGCAGTGCGTTGAAAATTCAGTGTGCGAAATAAAATCGCCGTGGAAAAAACGCGCCCTTGCAGACGTGGGCTTAGTTGGATTATTTTAAAAAGCTTTGTCGTAACAAGTTGCCTACTACGCCGAGATTAATGCCCGTGTTCACTAACACTAGGCGACACCTAAATGAATGTCTAAATAAAAGTTAAAATCCAACAGCGCGCGCTTTTATTTCAGCATTCAATAAGGTGTCGTCTACTGTTAGTGAAAACGGTCGTACGCTGAGCTTTTTGCCACAACTCAAGGCTATACTTACCAAAACATACGTACAGAACATGATACCTAGTTACATTCCAGATATGAAACTCGTTACAGATATGAGAAGGAGAATCTGGACTGTTTACTGAAGAAAGTGATCGCGAACCGCGATATGAAGGACGCTAAGCATTCGCAGGGATTGTGGGTGTCTGTGCGACTGGTTGAGGGTGATTTGAAGCAGGTATGGAGATTTTCAACTAGCAATCTTGCTGACAAGATAATCTACTTAAATAATTCTAAGACATTAATGGTAAAGATTACGATATCGACGCTTGAAAGGCAAAATTGACTAAGCGACATATGGCTAACTTTACAGGAGAACGGATAAAAGTTTCAGAAAAAAAAAAAAACATTTAAACTCTTGTAATCACACAGGCGTAATTATATATTAGGTACAGACGCCAGCACATCAACCTACACCTAACTGTCAAATTTTCCCAATCAACATTGAACCTTATGCTTTAGCGATAAAGTTGAAAATCTATTACAGAAATCTGACAGATTGTAGTAGGTTGATGTGCTGGCGTCTGTACTATTTTTGAAATATTATTTTTTTATTCTGAAAAGTTAAACTTTAAATTGTTCGCCTGTAAAGTTAGTCCTATGTCGCTTATTCAATTTTGCCTTTCAAGCGTCGATATGGTTTTTTTTTTAATGGCATCTGTCAGTTGAACCTGGGAGGTTGTTGTCTGCTTAACCGGACGGCCAGGGCTAATATGGCTCGAGATTTCCGGCTTAGTTTATTGTGATGTTAAACTTGTGCCGACACAAGGCGGAATACGATTGGCAATGGCATCACCTATAAATTTAAAACTTATCTCATCGCCGCATAAGCGGTAGTTTCATTGCAGCAATACGGCGATTAACATTTTTTTTAAACTATAAGGCACATATTCATAAATATATACAGGGTTACATTAAATTAGCTAGCAAATCTCTGCAGAAGTGTTGGTAATATCCAAACACGATTTAATAAAAACAGAAAGATTTGATATCTTTTTCGGGGGGTGAACGACCGCTTGTATTGTTGTTACTTGAAGTATGAATTGAGAAAATCTGTTTTATTTTGTGTTACCATGCTTAGATATAGATTCCCATCACTTCTGTAAAGTTGGCACAAAAAAACAAATTTTCAGCCGTTGCCATTTGCCATTGTGCCAGACAGGCACTTTATTTTGTGTATTTAATATCATCACCACTGCTCTCAAACCGGTAAAAGAAAACATCGTGAGGTAAACGGCATGTCCTAGAAGTAAAATTTGGAAGACATGTGACATCCACCAACCACTCGCTCTCTCTCACAGAGAGGAGGCCTGTGTCAGCTGTGGGAATATTATAGGCTGGTTATGTGATAAACCTAACTTTACTACTCTGTTTTCATTATTACTTTTAGGGCAGATTTTTCAATCCTCGGATACAAACTTTTATCTGATGAGTAAATATGGCGTTTTAGGGTTCCGTACCAAAATGGTAAAAAGGAACCCTATGGTGTTACATAATATGTTCGATACAAAAGTTGTCAAACGGCAATTTTTATTCCTCAGATAAAAGTTATGTGAATATTAAAAAATCGGCCCTTAGTAGTATCTTTATTCTAATATTTTATTCCATCTGTAGATACGCGAAGAAAACCCTCACATCGTAGTCGGCAGTTATGCCGTAGCTCGAAAGATGGGCTTCCCAGAAGTGATCCTACCAGGCGACGCGCGCAACGACCTGTACGTCACAGTGTGCGGGGGGGCCTTCTCTAAGGGAGGCGGGAAGTCCTCGGAGAGGAACATCGAACTAATCGCCAAGGTCGTCGACAAACATGGGCAGACTTTTCCCGTGAGTTGACTTAGTTATTTACCCCCGAATTTACATTGGAGGCGCACTATGACATTGTAAGAAAAGCGAACGTCTGAATACCTCATTTTTTTTAATTTTTATTGCTGAATGCGCCCGCTCTTGACCTCGATCACACCTGATGGGAAGTGAGGGATGACGTCTATGATGGAACGAGCGTGCCCAGAATATGCCTAAGGCACTGGAACTGCCACGCATCGACGAAACGCAGCAGGCTGCTTGACGCCGGACTCTGGTGGGAGGGTGGTCGCTAACCAGGCGGGCGCTAACCCTTCCACCGCAAGGGAAGAATTGGCCAGTGAAATAAGGTGTTGGGTGTGACTGTCCAGGATGCGCCGAGCGCTCGGTTCAGTTGAGTAACTGGCGGAACAAACTGCGCTACACGAGGAGGCTTCTTCATGCATCCCTAAAAATCTATTTACCTAGACTAGAATCCGAAACAATGCATTGTTCTAATTTTTATACCTTATTTTCAGGGTGTAATATCTGTAGGCGCTGGAGTCCCTTTAACCAGTGAGTACACATCTGTAGTGTATTACCACGACGATCGGCCGAGATGGCAAGAAGTTTTTAAGGTAAGGATACTGATTTTTATTTCTACCTAGCAACACTAAATTATAGATATTTTAAATAATGTTTCGTTCAGAAGCGATGACACCGGTTCTCCGAAAAAACACAATTCACACTTTTACGTCAATTTCGCTGCTTAAAGAAGAAGAAAAAATAGTTTTAATACACCAATTCGCGTAAATACATGTGATCTTGCATACCATACCATGTAACGAATGACTTCACCACATCTTTTCTATCACTGACGCATAAACGTTGCTTAAAGCTAAGTACATATTCGTCACTTAGCTTTAATCATCGTTTATAAATAAACCCCATAATCGTCATCTTTCACAATTTGTCAGTCACCCGTTTTTAACTTTCTGCGTAAAATCGTACTTATAATTTTATTCTCGTAATAAAATCTAACGTCGTATATTACATAAGGAAACACACGCCTTGTTCCCATTGTTGTACCCCTTGTTTGAATTCTTCAATTCTTCTTCTTCTTTCTGCCTGTACAGGCAGAAACTACAGAACGCCACTGCAATTACCCTTACATACTCCTTTTGCCTCGTATACGTTCATACATCTAGTCATACACGCACGCAGGTTGCAGGTACTACGCACCTGACCTTTCTGAAGAACATAACAAATAATTTCACTATAAATGTTCTCCTAGGGTGTCCCCTCCCAGCGTTTCCACGTCGTATATTGTGTTCTACAAACTCATATTATCACAGGTGTGTCTAAACATCGAAGAGTTCAAAGAAGCCCACCTAGTCTTCCTGTGTCGACATCGATCTTCAAACGAGGCTAAAGACAGGGCGGAGAGACACTTCGCTCTCTCTTACTTACGACTGATGCAACGCGAGGGAACCACCACACCAGATACACAGCATAACTTGTGTGTTTATAAGGTAAATATTTCATTATTAGCTTCTATTTATTTAAAGGAGGGCTGAATTATTATTATATTCTATTCTATCGGCATAATACAAGATCAAAGTAGGAAAATTAAAACCATCTGTTTTAAGTGCACAGTATTTATTGTCTTCTCTCCCAGGTAAACGTAGTTGTAGATATTAAATGAAATGAAACAAATATAAACTACACATTGTTTTAATTGTTTATTGATATTTTTAAATTTGCACAAATCTCATTAATGGATCATCTACCAACCCGCACTGGTCCCGCGTGGTGGATTATGGCACAACCACTCACTGAGAGGGGGTTTGTGTCCCAGCAGTGGGAGCATTACAGGATATTTATGCAATAATGGAATGTATACAGATTAAACATACATTACTACATATTTTAAAATGCGAGTGCACCGACAAGATAAAGATCGCTTCTCACAAAGAGCAAACAGGCGCAGCGCGCGTACGTGCGTGCGTGTTTGCTCGCTTTTGTAGACGTGTATGTACAGCGATCTCAAACTATCCATGACAGTCGCGAGCGCGCTTGCAATCGCTGTTCGCAGACGAGTGCCTGCGAGCGCGTACGTTACTTGGCGTGCGCACTCGCACGTTCTTTCCTCTGGTGTCTAATGCGTTTTTCCGCTTTGGTGTTGCGTGTGCATACCAGAACATTGTATATCACCGAAATATTAATTTACAAGCTTGCCTCCAGATCGACAAACGCGCCACCGCCAGCGAGGCCGAGGAGGCGTGCCTGTACCTGCCGTCCCGGCGCGACGAGCTGCCCGCGGGCGCGGAGCACGGGCTGGCGCGCGGCGTGCTGCAGCTCACGCACAAGGACGTGCTCACCGTGCACACCAAGCTGTGCTCCACCAAGCTCACGCAGAGAGGTCTATCATCATCTACCACCTAGCTAGCCTTTAAGCCTTGTGTTTGCTACAGGACAAAATGTCCCCGATAACTGTCCAACTGTGTTGGGGTCCGCTTCCAGTCTAACGGAAAGGAGCTGAGTACCTACCAGTATTTTGAATGGAGCGACTGTCTATCTGACCTCCACAACCAACTTACTGGGTACTATACCCCTTGGTAAGACTTATAGTTAGATTTCAGGGCTTCTAAATACTGACTGACAAAGATTATATAAATGACTGCTGGAGCCACCGGATTGACATGTTTTCCAAGACACAAATGGGTCTTGGTACTGTGTTCCGTTTTAAGCCTAGCGTGGTAGCTTTAATTAATTCTGTTTTATTGTATATTTCAGAGGAGATCCTGGGCGTATTGAAATGGAACACTCATTACGCTGAGGGTACGCTTCGGAATGCACTGATGCAACTACTAGTCGTGCCTAGTGAAGAACTAGTCAAGTTTCTACAAGATATACTGGACGCGCTGTTTAGTATACTAACACAGGTGATATTGCTATAAATATCATATTTTTGCTGATTCTTCATTATAAATGCATGCGTTATTATAGCACAAAAAAAAATGTTTTTAAGGCTTAAAAATAGTGTTTTTTTGTTAGCTTATATTTTGTCCCATAGCTGAGCAGTCAGTGTTTTTTTGGCAATGATTACTAAAAAAAAAAGATGGCCACCATATTGTGCTCTATTTTGTGCTAATGAAAATTTACACTAAGTACACGAATTTATTGTTTGTTTATTTATACTTCAGGCTCACAAAGGCAAACCTCGAATTATTTTTCTGTTAAGGAAAACGTGCTTTCCGTTCCTACCTCCATAGATACTATTTCATACATCTGATACAATTTTTCCTTTATTCTTAGGTCCAAGAAGATCACAAAGAGAACGAATACTCTGACAACAGTTATGGCGTCCTAGTACTCGAATGCTTACTTCGGGTAATATCCTTAGTAGCAGACCACAAGTACCAACACTTCCAACCGGTGTTACACGTTTATATTGATGACAGCTTCTGCGACGCGTTGGCTTATGAGTAAGTACATTTTTCTAATAAGCTATGGTGTCCTGGTACTTTGTGTTCCTGCTTGAGAATATCAAATAATTTTATTTTTAAAGCAAGATGTTCAGGAAATTATGGTGATCTTTCCAAGCCATTCGATTGCATTTAGCACAAAAAATTCATATGTAAGCTAAGCCTGTACCGCATATTAGCTAAGCGAATCTGCGGTAAAGATTTCAAGCTTTGTGTTCTAAAACGAAGATTTTTTTTTTCTTTTTTTGTGTTTTGTCTTTCAATAAATTGGTGTGCCTCAAGGCTCAATCTTAGGCCACTTTCTGATCGTATTATTAAGATGACTACTTTTTCAAATTTATGTACCATGCAAAGAATAGAATAGAATATTCTTTATTATGTACAATATAAATATACAGGGTTATTGGAAAAACACCAAAAACCTCTTAAGAGGTCATTGTACTCATCATTATGAACAACTTTTACTATGGGACCAAACCTGAAATCGCAAAAATAAAATCAGCTGTTCCCTACATTTATGTTCGTATAATACGTCAAAATGTAGGGAAAAGCAGATTTTTTTTTCGCGATTTCAGGTTTGGTCCCATAGTAAAAGTTGTTCATAATGATGAGTACAATGACCTCTTAAGAGGTTTTTGGTGTTTTTCCAATAACCCTGTATAAGTGTAGAAATTTGACAAGGGGTGACACAATGGGCGGTCTTATCACTAAAAGCGATCTTTTTTAGCGCTGCTACAAGGCAGCAAAAACCTAGAAAGTACCATAAACCGTAAAAGTATGTCAATTAGCCAAACCTACTTTTAATACATTCATAAACGCACCCCTTCTTCCCATTGGGTAGGCAGAAACTACAGAACGCCACCTGGTACGATCCTTAAATACTCCTTTTGTTTCATTTACTTCAATTCCCTTTTATCTTTCCATAGGAAACTAATCTCAGTGATGGTATGGGTGATATCAGCCGCGAACGCAGGTGACGCCGCGCTAAAGCGACTACTCGTGTGTATGAAGTGTATAGAGAGCCTTATTCGACTGATTGTGAGGAGTCGGCAGTTGAGAAGTGCGCTCGGTGGAGCCTCCGATCATGATTTCTGCGTTCTTTTTGAGGTATGTGACGACGACTTCTGAAAACCGACTAGTAAATCTGCTGTCAATTTATGTGCAGGTAAAACAGGAACAGTTTGCTCTTCAGAAATCTTCGTGTTTTCGAATTAGCACGAACGGCGCGCCTCAGTGTAACCCCCCATAGAGGCAATGCTTTTTAGTTTTGTACTTCCGCGTTGTATAGTAGTGCACCTATCATAGCGTGTTTGTATGAAGTTTTCTCGGTCGGGTTACCTAGTCTGGTCACAGATCGTCATTTGTTACTCAAAACTTTTTAACAGTTTTTTTTTTTAATTGTATAGAGTTGTTAAGTACTTCCACAGCTCTATACTAGGTTTCATCATCTCCTGTCAATATTTACGAAAATAGACGATAATTCCCCAACCACATACTTTTCCTTGAAGATCTGTGAGCTGATCTTATTGATAAAGTTAAATTTAAAAACAATGATTTAAGATTTGACAACAGATGACAGTAAAACTTTTAAGTTATAAATGCATGTGTTGATGAAGTAAAAGTTATTCAAAATAGTAATTAAGTTGTGTAAATGTGAATAAACAGGATTTCTGATTGATTCGATATTTGCTTTCCTTGCCGTAGAATCAAAATATTTATGATAAAGTAAAAGTAGCTGACATTTTTTCTTACAGGATCTGTTAGAACAGCTAGTATGGTTGATGCGTTGCGGCGACCACGCTCTTACATGCCAGGGATCTGCGCTCAAGTACCTCCCGCATGCGGTACCGCACATCATCAAAGTTTATCCCGATATAGAACTCAGGTTTGTTGCTATTTTCATATTATATTTTAGCATTTTTATCTGCATTGATAACTGCTATAGAATGATGGTGAGTGATTATCTAGTCCGATTGTTCAAACTTGAACAATCGAACCAGATAGCGAAGGCACACTTAGGTACACTTGCCGTACGAAATGGTGTTACTTTTTCAATTTCCCTTTATATACAATACCTAGGACTTGTGACGCGTTCACGCGTGACAAGTCCTAGATATACAACCTTTTCGATCCGCGAGTGTACAGACGCCAGCACATCAAGCTACCCGAAACTGTCAAATTTTCCCAATCAACATTGAACCTTATGCTTTAGCGATAAAGTTGAAAATCTATTAAAGAAATTTGACAGACTGTAGTAGGTTGATGTGCTGGCGTCTGTACATCAAAATAATTATTTCCAGTGCCTACGTAGTACGCGCATTAGAAGCACTACCACTCGGTCGCCTCAGCAAACAACGGATGTTAGCGCTACTGGAGCTGATCCGCGGTCCGCTCTGCTCTCAGGCGTCGGCACGAGCGTTGTTACTGCCACATCTAGCGGCAACTACGCGCGCGTTACTAAGGGATAAGGCTGAGGTGACTGTTTGAATTATTTGAAATACACTGATGATTTCTATGTAGTGGGTACTAGACTGGACATAATATCCTATTTTAAAACCTATACCTAATGATTTTAATGTTACTGTTCCAACTAAGCTAAAGGTTTGTGAACGAAGTTGGGTTACGTCAATAATTGGACGGAATTTAAACAAACGGCCATGTTTTATTTGTAGTGTTGCCACACTGTGGTTGAATGTTCCCCGGATTTTGTAATTCTAGTCATATAGATTATGATTATAGTCTAGTACTCATTACATAGATATCGTTAACACACACTATACACTTACATTTCAAACAAAAATAAAAAAAACTCACTGTAATGAGACTTTTACATGAAAATATACATACCTTGACATGTGACATTGTTCCATCCCAAAGACTACTCAGAAACTATTTCAAAGAAAAAAGAAACATACTTTTCGATAGTATGAATTCGCAAAAATATAAAATTACATATCTTCTAATCAATTATTGTTATAATGAATTGTTTAAAAGATAAATGCAATAGTATCAAGATGTCTTTGTACACAATTTAATGGGATTCATCACACTCCATACATTCCATGCAAATGGTTACAATATCATTCGAAAGGCGACGTACGTTTTTATGTAAAAAAATATAAATAAATGCTATGACTACTAATTGATTTTCCGTATACATAATACTCGTAATATCATATACTTTTTCTATGATTTATACAAAGTCAAAAGTAACGTCGCTTCTCGAAAATAATTAGGTAAGTATTTTTGTTTTTTGCACTGGCAAGACTTTTGAGTGTGGAAGGCCAGGCCAGGAATGAATGAAAAATATTTGTTAAAAAAGAAATGTGTCAAGTATTATATTCCCTCGATTTCCATTTCCTTACAAGTTATTTATAGCGAGTTCGAACCAAGTAATTTTAAATTTAAAGTTAATGTAGGTATTTCAATTACCTTTTTTGTTTCCTGGCAACACTCAAAAGTCCTAACTTAAGATAATTACTTCGTCAATAACAATGTGTACGTCTAGTGAATAAAACCCACCGGTACGTGTGAATGTGAGCACCGCACTGTAATAGGTAATGTAATCGTTTTGTGTTCGTGAATTGTGGAATATTATCTGTAACGTGTTCTACGCAATGAAGGAAGGGTGAACGTGGGAGACGAATGAAATGCTGTCACTTTTCTGGTTTTTATTCACTCTGATTTGTTTTATTTGATTAAATCTGCATTCTTTTCTCATTTTTGTCTCATCGACGCTTGGTTATTTATGTTTAGTCCTCGTTTTATAGTAGTGATTTCGATAACGTTTCATCTGATAAGATACTTCATTATTTTGTAGTATGGTTTCTGTTTTGAAGTTTACTTACTATTCTAAATTGAATCACTCAATTTCATAATCTTAATTGGACTTCGTTTCGAAAATGCTCATCTTTATCTGACTGAAACCAGATTACAATATAATCTATTTCAAAGCCTTCTATCATTCGTCTCCCACAAACTGTATTGGAGCCAGTCAGGTATGTGTGTGTCCGTATGGCGCGTCGCGGAATCACGAGGTAAGCACGCACGCCGATGCATGCAGCCCGTTTTGCACCCTGTATCGTATGCGGTAGAGGTTATTATTGTGTGGGTTTTCATTGCGATTGGAAGATGTTTTAAAGAACTAACTTTGGTATTTGGAAACTGAACATGTGATGTTAATCATGAAATGTTTGTTACTTTAAATTATTGTACGAAATCGTAAAATTGTTGTAAGGAAGTTAAAAGAAATTTTCGTCTTGGTTTAAATTGTTCATCAAAACGAGACTTTAATTTTAAAGAAAAAAATATTGAACTTAAATCTTTTGGGCCGTCTCCACGAACGAGAGAATCGCGGCGATAGCCTCGCCGTGCCATCAAATTTTCGCCGCGATGATATCGCCGTGTGGAGACACGTTCTAAGAGAGTGTATAGAAATACGTGACACGACGATAATATCGCCGCGATTCTCGCCTTTTTTAGCTTTTTGCAGTGAAAAAACTCTTCTAACAAATCTGTATAATAGATTCGTATGAAAGAATTATAATGACTAACTCCTCTTTTACTCCTCCCACCTAACTCAGAAATCTTTATACATCACTAACAGGTATTTAGACAGAGATCCTCGATATAAACAGAACATTTTAAAATACACTATTAAATCATAGTTTTACTATATTAGTTGAACCAGACATTTAACAAATTAATAGCTAACTTGGAAATATAATTCATCGTGATCTTTACCCAAACCTCTTTCATATGTTATTTTCAAGATAGCTTTTCGTGATCCTAGTAATTAATTACATGTGACTAACTTTTAGAGTCATGTATATATATTACTAGCATGAATCTAACAATTATGTATCGCACTAACACAGCATAGTAAAACTGCAAACGTATCTATAATATAAGCCTCAACTACTTAGAGTATCGTTAATTTACATTTTTTTATAAACGGACCAAAAAGTCACTGAAACGTTTTCGATATATAACCATAGAGTAACATATCCCCTTATTGATAAATTTTATCGATAAGGGTACTGCACTTCATACAAATAATATGTTAATAGACCGCACAGTAAATGCTGTCTGGATTCTACATTTTATAACATTGTTTTTTGGTTACATTAATAGACAAATTATGTTAAAGTGCACCAAGGAACCACCTGGCGGCAATCCAGGTTTCTTAATGATTTTTGTTGCTGCTTCACGGGTTTTCAATCTGTTCACTGTTTTTCGATAAACCTAAGTAGTTGACGCTGAGACACACTACCATTTATTTTCAAAGTATATTGCGCAGTGCAGTATAGACTTGCATGTGAATGCGTCTTTGCTGTAGTCGCATAACAAATGAACATGCATCTCAGTTCTCCAATATTGACGCGCAAGTCAGACAAAAGACGACTCTAATGTTCTATTTTTTATACCGATTTTTGATTAGCATACTAACTTCAGTGTGGTATGGGGGGATCGTTGTGCTTTTGTGTTGGTTTTTAAAGAAGATCTCAAAAGTACGGTAAAACCCAGTCCACATTTGTTGCATTCTGACGTATCCTGCGCGTATCGTGTCTCCGGACTAGTTTTAAGATGGAATGATGCGATCATTATGATACGCCGTTGCGAAGACTCAAAAACAAAATCACATCAACCGCGCCTCCCAGTAACAATTTGGGTAACCTAACTCTTCGCCTTTTGTCTGACTTACAAACTTATCGCTCTACGCAAACCTAAACAATAACAAAATACAGTGCCATCGTCGCACCCGCATCGTGAGATATGCACACAAATCGTGATTCAGTAACATCACTCGATAAAATAATACATTAATTAATAATTATTTCAATCAAAACAAGAATATTATACAGTAAGTACCAGTACCTACCCTTCTAAAGGCATTATTAATATGTATTTACTAACATCACTTTTTATGTTTGTGTGTGTGCATGTAGTGTTATACACTGTGTGTGTAGTGTGCCGCACAATTTGTCGGTTAAATAGGCAAAAGATGGTTCATTTTTAACGGGTATCATTTACCATAGTTTGGAGGGCTAAGGGCGAGTTTCACGAATGAAACTGAACGCGATCAGCTCATCTGAACCGCGTTCAAGAACTGTCAGTGTCAATATTCCAATAACAACAATGATAATGATGACACTGACAGCTCATGACCGCGGTATAGGTATGCTGGTCACGTTCAATTTAATTGCTAAGACTCGCCCTTAAATGAGGTTAATCGTTTCATGGGTTTTAAATCAGAATTAAAACCTCTGTGGAGTTCATTATTATTTAAATAATATGGCCAGACTTAGTCTTGGTAGCATACCTGAAGATTAGGTACGTTTTTGCATTAAAGAGTATATCATTAGTTCTATGGCCGATATAAACACGATTCATTTAAAAATAATAAGCTATTGTGGGATTTAATCAATCATGGCAGTAATAGGTACCTTTGGGTTGGTTTATCTAATAAATAGACAGAGAAACTGACACCTGATCAAATACTGTCTCAATCACTCAGTCTTTGAACCAAGCTTATGCCATTTAGATCTGTGTGTCTGTCCGTGTGAACACCTTTACTAATATTCTGTAACTTCTCTCACTATATGTATGGAAAATATTTCTGCACTATTTATAAAAATATAAATTTTTTACCTATAATCTATTATTTTGTTCGTATCTATTATAAGTATCCATACATATACAACTTCATTTACACTTGACGAATTTTCAAAATAATATTGCAACATTTTTTTGATGTTGGTGTTTAAAAAATAAATTAGCAAAATAATAATAATAACAAGCGCCTTCGATGTCGCTTGAAGACTAAATTGTGTGCAAACTCTTGATGTGTTGCATGTTTTGCGCTTGCGAGTTGTCAAATGACAGCTGTCAATGTGACAGATGACAGATTTCGTCTGCCAGTGTCAGATTTCATCTGATAACTCGCTAGTGTAGCGACTGATCAATATAAATGCTAAATTAAGCGTCCTTTTATTACATACAGTATTAATGCAATATGAAACAGAGATGGTAATCATCCGAGAATGGAAGTAAAATATTGGTTTATAATGATCAGTCAATTGGTGTACGCTTAAGACGAATTCCCGATCCAACCTATTTATTGGCCTTAGACTAGAATTGTCATAATACGATGTAATTCAACTAAACAAGTGATATTCATTTAAAGCGATGTAACAGTATTTTAACAGGGTTTGAATGCGTTTAATAAACCTTAAAATGTTTGGTGCCTAAACTTTTATAGTAAGACCCTAATTCGTATGTCAAAACTACATTTAACAGCAACAAAAGTATAGCATAGTATTTTTAGAAATAACATCGTAATGTGACACAAAAACCCTAGCCCTCGCAAGTCTGCCTTGAGTTGAGTAATTCGGGAATAAGTCAGCGTACGCTAGCAATGTGGGTGTGGCAGTGGGATCGCGAGGCCGCCCACAAGTCGCGCTCGGTGGGCAAGGCAGCGAGACTACTCGGCGCAGACACGGCCAGGCTGCACGACCACACGCATCACCAGCAGATCGTATGTATACGCCTTTAGAATTAAGTTGGCAATCTGTGCCTCGGTTTGAGCAACTTTTGAAGTTTAAAAGCATTATAATTGTGTCTTGTTCTTCTGATATCATTGATATTTACAAATTAATTGTGGTATTTTTACTGCCTCGCAATAAGTTATTTTTAATGAGATTTGAAATTTTAACTCAAAACGAGGCACAGTCAAATCGTGTAATATAATATTTACACATAATATGTCGAAGATCACGGAAACCTAATTAAAAAATTGACAATCGAATTTGTCAATCATAACAATTATCGTTTACAACAAATTAATAATTGCTTTTTATTTCAGCTTCTCGTAATAAAGTAATTCGACTGAAATTATCATTAATTTTGTGCAACTTCCTTATCGTGTTCTATAAATAAATCATGCATTTAACATGTACATAATAATATTATAAACAGGAATGCCACAAAAATGTCAGTATTGTCATGTCGTGGTCATCTGCTTTGTCTTATTTATCATTTATGTATTAAATATAACTTGTACAGTGCGTTTATATCAAGTGCATATTAAAAGGATTAGTGTATTATAAAATACAGTAAATAGTTTAATCATATTCTGATTTCATGCAGCCGTGTTCACGTTCACGAGGATAGTGTAAGTATGAAGTTAGGGAATGAAAAAAAAAACTACTTACAACCCACAAAAGTTAACTTGAGACCTGACCGGACCCTCCCGACCCCCGTGCTGTTACCGGTTTCGCCATTGACGTCTCACTATCGGGCGCTTACGACATCCCAGCGAAGTCTCATGTTTACTCTTGCTGGTTGTATCGTATTATCGAAATATGAATCTAAAGAGGTTTCTCTTCGTCAAAAAAAATAAAATAAACCTGACTTGTTCTTGGACACAAAATGTACTATAAGCTTAATAAAACTATTGATGCTTATTATAATACTATTTGATATAATACTTATGTACATATAACATACTGCTTGATTCGGCTTATAACAATATTTGTATGTACTTGTCATTTGATGCGTAGAAATCCAGTAAGATCCCTGCTTCTGACGTCTCATTAATTCCATTAAACTTTAGGAGACTTTTGTTAAAATTACTTTGACTCTATTTCTAGAACGTTAAAACATTGTGAAAACAACTTTTTCGACTGGACTATAGGTAAAAAATTATCGCAAAGTATGTCCACGTTTAAATGTTCTATGGGCATGTGAAATCTTAGTGTTCAAGTTCCGAATGCAGATTTGACGAAAATCAAGCAGTTGCATGAGAACTGCGTAGAGGAGACTGTCCTATTGGTTTGCAGTCAGAAGTGCAATAGTCAGTTGGAACACGCGCCAGTAAACTTACTTACCTCTGGTTTTTGAAAGCCTATTTCTGAACTGCTTCGGTGGTCAACCAATCACAACACCAGCCGTCCTATACTGCTAAAATCTCACCGTGAAAACTTAGGTGAAATGAGCTGTCAATAGTGTCCTTAGCATCAGGTGGAATGACAGCTCACTAAATCACCTAAATGTATTTGAGAATAGACCTGCTGACATGAAGATTTGACAGCAGATTTACAAATGTTTTCAGAAACTGGAGGTCATCTGTTTACTTCAGTTAATAAAACAAGACGCTAATAAATCTCCCATATTAGGTGGAGCTTTGCGTGGAAACTCTGGGAGAGGTGATGTCTCTCCTTGCCCGTGATGACGTGGGACCAGTTGAAGCTGACCGAGGGGAACTGGCTCGAAGGTTACTGCCGACCGTTCTGAAGACTGCCGCAACTATGTTGAGGGATCGCAAGAGTGTGGGGCAGAGTAATAGTGCTGATGATGCGTTGCTGGTGAGTAGACGATCGTCTTTTTATTGGTTGGCTAATAGATGGCCCAGTGTATGGACAAATCTTTAGCAAAATGTGCCCCGAGACTGCTTTGGCTATTTTTCACTACTCCTTATACAGTTCATTCACAGTTATCTTATCTCTGACATTAGCAACCTTATTGTAACGACGATAAAGTTCACTGTGATTTTGACAAACTTGTCAATGGCAACAACCGAACAGCAACCTTATTGCAACGGCAATAGAGATCAGTGTGATTTTGACAAGTGATGCAAACTCAGAGGTATAATAACTGAACGGGCTAGTTTTGAATTTGGCCACTCACACACACTCGGAAATTCACTCTGTATAGTAACTGTTGTGGTTTCGCCACTATCCGGGATAATCCCGTCCCGCTACTAAAATATTGAGATGCGTCACGATTTGAAATGTTGTTCTACGTATAACTGATTGATAAAGCTGCTTCCGTTATGAGTAATTTATGTGACATTGGTGCCGATTCTCTTGTACACCGAACTAAACTAACTAAACTATCACTAAAATTCCTTACTTTTTGCTATGAGAATCTTACAGCTATTCTGCATGAAAAATTCTCTAAATTTAAAAATAATTTTGACACAACTAAAATCGAATTTGACAATTGCGGCTCGTCGACACGTGGTACTTGTTTGCCCTACCCGTGATTTTTTTTTAGAGCCGCAGTCCGGCAGGGGGCAGCCTTGGCGTGTTTTTTAAGGAATTTTTCACTTTTTGTATGGAAAATATGAAAAATTATTACCTACATGTTGAGTTTTAGGGGGGGGTTTATGGGTTTTATAAAGGGGATCGAAATTTTCATTATTTTTGCGATAGGACACACCATTTTCGAGATATAAGCAAAAGAAAAAAAAATACTGTACTGTTTTTGCATCTGAAGTCGAGGTGTTGGTGTGACTTTCTATCCATTTTTTTCTTCAACGACAACTAATTTTACTCCACACCTTTTTAATCGCGATTAAAAATAGTCGGATTTAGTTAAACAATCTAAATTTTAGGTGAAAAACGTGTAATTCAGAATAGCAAAATTGCTATGTTCAATAGATTAAATAACTCAGTGCCATCTTAGTGCTGTCAAACTAAAATATAGTTAAGTTGTGTCACTTTAGTCAATTTCAGAATAGGAAATCGTCGTTTGACAGGAATAAACTAAATTTTAGTGATTTTTAGTCTAGTTTAGAGGCATTTGTGACAAGAGAATCGGCACCATTATCAAACAATATATTTATAATATTAATACCGCAAGGGTTGGATCGAGGTGGCGCTAGAAAAGGATGCATGGAAGGATTTGGGGAAGGCCTTTGCCCAGCAGTGGGACAGGATAGGCTAACGGATAAAAAAAAGACTTTATTTACCTATTTTACTTTGACCAACACCGTAAATTATCAACTAGTTATTTGTGAGGTCAGAAAGCCATCGAAAATTATAGTCACTGTTCTAAACAGTAGTTTAAACAAATATTAGAAAAAAGTATGATTGTTTGTTTATATAAAAAATTACAAAAAATCCAAAAGAGGATTTATTTTATGTTCAGAATCATGTACAATCGTTCTAATGTATGCTGTGTCCTGATTATTCTTCCTCTTAGTGTTCAATGAAGAATATTAATTCATCCTTTCAGAGACGAATCATATCAGTGCTCCTCGATATGGTCCGCCAAATGTCCGAAAATCAATACTCAATGGTGGTCCGAGCGTTAGAAGCGGAGAACGTTGGTGGTTCAGGCACTTTAGTAGTGGACGCTCTCTCGTTGTTCCTTGCCATACTGCAGAGGCCTGTGTTTAGACCGCACTGGGCTGATATGCTGCATCTACAGCATTATGTTATGCTGCATGCGTTGAGGTAAGGGTGATAAAATAATTATGTACAGCTTTCCAAAGAAAAATACGTTTTGCGGCAATCATTGTCCATCTACGGGAATATGAGATGTAATATAGAGGTGTTACAATCATGGAAGTACTTGCCTATTTCGTATTACCATGTTTATAAAATTATAGATTATCAACTCTATACAATTCCAAAAAACTTTTCGAAACTTTTGAGTGACAAATGACGATCTGAGACCGGAGTAGGTATCCCGACAGAGAGAAAAACTTGAAACAAACGCGCAAAGATGGTGCAATACTTCAAAGCGCGCTTACATAAACCTACAATAGGCACTTAAAAAAGAAAATCGTGAATTATCTGAATTTTAATAACAATATTTGGGGTACATCTCTGGTTAAAAGGCATAAGTCACTACGATACTAATTTCCTCATCACAAAAAAACGAATAAGTACCCGTAATTTTTCCAGGTTACTAGCCACAACGCTCCGTGACCGCCTCAATTTAACCGACGAAGCCGACACAGAAACACTAACAGCTCTCCACTCACTTTGCCGAACTTGGTTCGAAGCAGGCGCAGCGCTAGCTACGTCATCACCTTTACAACTAGAAACATTACCCGCGGCGAGGAAACAAAGGCTCAGCGCGTTGTACGGCGATGTTAGGAGAGGCGTCGCCGAGTGTCTTAGCGAGATGTGGTACAGTTTGGGTAAGATGAATATGAGATTTCTTCCCAGTGAACCCTTTTATTCACCTAAAAATGAGGTTTTAACCAATATTCTACTTCTCAATTCCTAGTCAGCAGTTGCGGTCTTAAAATGTGCGAGTGGGACAGTCAGTGTATATTTACGGGAAGTCTCCCACCTTTTATGACTGCGACTGTCAAACGTTTTCGTGTAAATTAATTAAATTCTCCCACGCAATTGAAGATTCAAGAAATCATGCTGCCAATCCATACTTACTAATATTATAAATGCGAAAGTAACTCTGTCCTGGGTCCTAAAGAAGGACATGGGCTACTTTTCATCCTGGATAGTTAAAAAAAAGAGAAAAAAAAATTGGAAAATCCAAAAGTGCACGACTCATAATGCTCATTTGATCATTATAAAAACCGGGTTCGTCCTATGGGTGAAACGAATCTATTTTTTTTTTTTTTGTTAGCCTATAGTGTCCCACTGCTGGGCAAAGGCCTCCCCCAAATTATTATCAATATCGAATCTATTAAAAAAAAAAAAACTAAATTGATTTTTTCGCATGTTTTTAGGTTTCTCACTTGATTGCCGGGTTTTTTTTTTATATTTTGATGTATTTTTCGTTTCTACTGCATTAAATCAATTTTTGAAAAGTACAGAATTAATCTCCATTAAATTATCTATACAATGGTATTTACATTAAGTAGGTTCTGTGTACAAGGAGTATAACAATAGAAACAGTTGCAGAAAGGAGGTAAAAAATTTTTTTTGATCGTAAAGCACTCTATTGCTTCGCATTATGAGTCGTGAAATACCAAATACACGCAGGCGAAATCGGAGGCAGTAGTTAGTTTGCCATAAATCAAAAGTCGAATCAGCATCGAATCCCTTAGATCTCCAATAAAAATCTTCCCTAACATGTTCTAACTTTGTCCACAGACCAACACAAGCGTTCATTCATCCCGTGCCTAGTGGGTCCATTCTTAGAGGTATCCTTCCTACGAGATGAAGAGGTTCGCAACACAACAATACCACTGTTCTTTGATATGATGCAGACGGAGTATAGTCATAGTGTGCTGCATGGAGAAACTAGTGAGTATAGATTAGTGTATTTATTTTATGTGAATTTAGGAAGTTATTGGTTATTATTGAAATCATTATTTTTTTATAAATTCCTATTCAGACATAGGGCTATCCACCTTACTAATAAACGTATTTTATCAGATGAATAGTTACACACCTATTTCTTTCTTTCAGTCGTCAGTAATTTGACTTTCGAAAGAAGAAGGCAAAGCGTTGTGTAACTATACAGATGCTATACAACGTTTATTAGTAAGGGGGTATAAATATTTGAATGAATCTCATGAGATGAGGTCGGCACGACATGTCTTTTTCTTCCATATTTCTCTATTAGTTGATCACATAGGATATGTCTGTAGATAAATACTGTTAAAATATTCAGGTTTCCATAAGGCGGAAGTTAGCGTCTGACCTTACAATTAAACTCAAGAAAAGAGTAAATTATTTTTCTTAATATTTATAGGTCTATCGAATAGTTGCATGTTATGTTTATATTAAAAAGTTTGCTTGCAGTCTTTTACTACAAATTACAGAATACGTTTAGCGTTACAACGACATTTGCTAATTTTGTCAATCGTTTGAAGTTCACAGAGACGAAATAATATTGATTTTGTACCACAAATCGCTGAATGTATTTAGTGATTTATAGCTAAACGGGGTGTAACTAAGTTTTTTATAGTAGGCAAGAGTTTAGAAGGGATAGGCAGAAATTATAGAACGCCACCTACTACGATTTTTGCATAATCGTTTTGCTTTGTTTACGTTCATACATATTATAAATTAAAATAAGTACATAACTAATTATTTCCACAGACGATAGCCCCTTAAAGGAACTCGAAAGCGAGATGATCGACAAAGTAGACGTCCTTGTCGAGCTCGGCTACGGCGACACAGTGTGGCGCGCGCGCTTCGTGACGCTGTGCGGCGCGCTGTGCGGCGCCGCGCCGCCCGGCCTGCGCGCCGCCGCCGCCGCGCTCGTGGCCGCCGCCGCGCGCCAGCTGGACGCGCTGCTGCAGTACCGCGCCGCCGCGCGCAGGTCCGCCACGCCGCATCGGATGCACTTGACGACGTGCGTGCTGCATTTCTATCAGCAGATAGAGAGGCCGCATATGTATATACGGTTAGTAACTATTTTGTGAATTAAGTCAATTCATCTTCCACCATTTTAAAAATATAGGGGAAGTAAGTACTTAAGAAAGGCACCATTTTATGAGATTTTAAATAAAACGCTAAAACAAAAACTATTATGAAGGTGGCCAGAATTTTCAAACATTTGGTTGACATTTAATCAAACAAATGCAGCTAAATTATTATTACAATTCGAAATTTTCAAGACTTTAATCAGTAGGACCTCACATGTGAGAGTGACTAGCCATAAAAGGAAATTATGTTTATTTTTACTTTTAAGCCTAAATGACTCATGACATTTTGAGCAAGCGCTGCACATGCCACTCGTTTAAAATATAATAAAATAGAAAACTTTTTATTATGCACACCACATAAATTACAGTTTGATTGATAGTTGACTTGATTTTATATTTCTATGAACTAGAAACCTACATTTTCTTTCAGCTACGTCCACAAACTAGCTAAAATGCACCACGCGGCTCAACAATGGGCGGAGGCAGGTCTCTCTCTCCGCCTCCACGCCAAACTGTTAGCGTGGAGCCACGACACGCTTCCACCGCGACTGAGGCATCCTAACGGAGAACATGACAGTCATACTACGCATAGAGAACTCAAGGTATGTGCGATTATCCGCTAATAGCTTCGCTCCCGATGCCTCAGAAACAGTGCATTTTAAAGCTCAACACGACAGCGCTCTAACTATATCAAAACTAGCTGCGCCCCGCGGTTTCATCCGCGTAAATGTCGATCCCTCGGGAACATCGGGATAAAAAGTAGCCTATATGTTAATACCGGGTGTCAGTTACCTCCATACAAAATTTTATCAAAATTGATCCACCCTTTTGAGCGTGAAGAAGTAACAAACATATAAACACACACACACTCACAAACTTTCGCCTTTATAATATTAGTGTGATGTGTAACTTGTACTTTCTTTTATCTTCGTGGCTTATCATCACTGATAAAAATCTGTTTGGACCAGTGACATTCCGTCATACATTCCCCGATGTATAAAGGAACGCATTCCGCGCCGGTACTCACTGGTCCGCCTTCGGGTTAGTCACTTTGGACTAGTGTGCGAGTCTATCGAGCGTAACAGCTATATGGCGTACCGACTCAATATCGCTTCCGAGCGTGACAACGATATCGCTTCATATCTGAATAGTCGTTTAATCGTTTAAAATACCTTTTTTTCTTGAGTTGCTAGAACCAGAAGGCTAATTCCCGTAATTAAAATCGTTCGAATTCCAGTCACAATCTCGACAATCAATGTTAAAATCTATTAAAAATGTAAGGTTTTGAGATATTTTTGACAAATTGAAACTGAGCTTAGAATGTGAACGTTCATTTCCCAAATCCCTTTGATTTCTGAAAACGTCAACCCCAATAATATTTAAATCACCATTAAAAAAGTATTAGTTTTGAATTCATATCTAAATATTACAAATTACTCCACAGGAAGACCTATACTTCGAGATAGCTGACCTCTTAAACAAGGGCCGTCAATGGGAGTTAGCCGTCGAAATAGTCAAAGAGTTAGTTTCCGTCTACGAAGAGGAAGCGCTAGGGTACGCACCTCTAGCGGACTTACATACTCAACTAGCGAGTCTGTACGATGCCATGTTAAGGACACCGAGGTCACATCCAGGATATTATAGAGTTGTATATCATGGAAAGGGATTCCCTGAGTTGCTGAGAACGCCTTATGTGAGTTGTGTTTCGTTATTTCTATCGTCTCGCTTTTTTACTAAGTGGCACTTTGTCTGGGAGGGCCTGTGGCTAAGAAATACAGCCACACGGTTCGATCGATCAGATACAGCTACGCTTGCCGCGGTTGGTCTGTGGATGGGTGACCATCTTTAGATACCAACACCCCTCCGTGTCTCGGAAAGCACGTTAAGCCGTTGGTCCCGGCTGTCATTCGTGGATCTTTTACAGTTGTTACGGGTCGTCAGTAGCCCGAAAGTCTGACAACCAGTCTTAGTAACTGGGTTGTGGAGGTTTGAATGTCAGATAGGCAGTCGCTCCATGTAAAATACTGGTATTAAGCTGCATCCGGTTAGACTGGAAACCGACCCCAACATAGTTGAGAAAAGGCTAGGCAGATGATGATGGATTTTCGTTCATAATAATTCAAGTTGTATAACTTTGTAGGTATTCTTATTTAATCCAACAAAACACCAAACAATAACAATATCCTTTTTCAGGGTTACATCTATCGCGGTAATGAATACGAGCAATTACAAGAGTTCAAGGACCGCCTTCTAGATGAGTGGCCAGATGCCGAAGTACTGCCGAAGTTGGACCCGCCCGGACCGGAGATTACCGAGTCTGACGGACAGTGTATCCTTTTTTGAGTATAGTCTTGTTTACTTACGTAGTCTTCAATCGCATCCCGAAGCGTAGACTTAGTGATAGGAGAAGGTGGTTGCTTACTATGATGACTTTTGATGTGAAACATTTAATGCGACGAGCGTGTCGCCACGCTAACAGCCGCCACGCGCTCGTAATTCTGCGACACTTCCCATACGGCTCGGCGATGCCCTCTCTCTCCACGCTGAGCTCGTATATTGGTCTCGTCTCATAAAAAAACGCTGGCGTTTACCTGCGCACTGAGCGATTTCGTCACGTCATTACGTCAGCGCCGGCTGTCGCTGAAAACCAGCGCTGGGGCTGTGTCTTGCATAGGGTCGCAGCAGAATGCTGAGCGATAGCCGTTTTGCGTGGATGTGACGCATGTTTCCCTTACCATCTTTTTTTATTTTAGTTTTGTGTCATGTTAATTTTTGTGTCACGTTCACCGCAAATAAACGTATTTTCTTTCTTTCTTTCTATTTAACGATCAAATTGGTGGTATGAAGGGAGCGCGACGCTAGTAAAGTAACTATTATGATTCTACACTAAAACAATTATACGTATATAATAAAACAATAGCCTAGTACTTTAGGACACGACTGTACCCGTGCGCAGATACACCCCCTTCACTGTCGGTCAGTATACTTTTTTCGTGACAACAGCTATATCTGCATAGCTATTAGGCTATCGTATCGAAAATGACACATTTCGATAACCTGATTTGACTGGCCCCGACAGCAAACAGCTGTCGGATGAATACCGGGCGTCTATTTGATTTAAACTGACAAAATTTCCGGGTTTTGGACTTGTGAACAGAGCTTGGAGGACTCCTACGAAAACATTGATTGATGTTCGATACGGTACGGAAGCGTATCGAGTGGTTGTGAATAGCTATGTTGTAGGGTTTTTTTTTACAACATAGTTTCGATGTTCCACATCTGCCAGGCGTACCGCGACGGCTCGATTTTTTTGTTATTGTAGCTCGAAATGTCGGATTTATTCACGTAACATATCTATGAAATTATGAATATTCTATAAATACGGTGCTACTGTCGTCGGCCTTATTATTTTGTCAGATAATAATCTGAATTGCATCCAGTATCAAAAATTCATTCTCTACTCGATTTAACTGGCATTAAAAAATGCGTTGTCAAAAACTAGAAAACGGTTCGTATCCTTTGTTTCCAGTTTTTCTTTACTTTTGTTAAGACTACATACCTCACGTCGAAAATCTCCGAAGGACACACCTTCCGGGATTACTGAAGTGTATTCATATTACACACAGCGTTTTAAAGTAAACATTGTATCCCAAAATATTACCCTTAACAACAACAACAGACCTACAAATAAACGCGGTAGAACCAGTGATGGGTGACAAATTGAAGCGACTGTCGGGGAAGCCGATAGCTGAACAGATACTACAGTACTACAAGCATAATAACGTTGACAAGTTTGAGTTCTCCAGGCCTTTTCATAGAATAGGTAAGTTTACCATAGATGTGTGGATCTACAACGCCACATCCAAACTATGTATCACATTGACGCATGACGTCACGTAACTCAACACAAAATCCTGCAACGCGCAAGCTATAGTAACAGTGCGCAGTGCTACACACCCCCACCCTCAATTCAAGATTCAAGTTAAACAAATATCAAGTTTATGTCAATGAAAATTAAGTTGATTTCAGAGTGACTAGCACTATTGAAAAAGATACATAAAATGTTTGAAGTTGTAGCGTAAACTAAACATTATTGTGTAGGAATTAAAGTTATTTTTCCATTAATTCATATTTGTTTAAATTTTTGGCAAATAAATCGCGAACGCAGATTACGTATCACACTGACGTCACGCAACTCAACACAAGATCCTGCAACGCGCAAGCTACGCTCGACGTGCGACTAGAATATTTACGTTACGTTTGAATATTTACGACTAAAATATGACGTCTCGACATCAACCGTCAGGCAGTAGCCCACCAGACACAACATCCGGGTGAAGTTTATACTCTGCTCCTCATGACTCTCCATAGACGAAATCAAGATGATGTCCAAGTGCAAGTGTGAAGTGTTATTGTTACGAGCTATCATTGGTGTTCTGCAAGAATGAGATGGTACTGTACAGGATGAATCGCGCCATTCCAGACAATATCCGAATGCAATAAAAAAAATGGACAATAGGACTTTCGCCACTATTGTGTGCCTTAGTCGGATCGAATAAACTTATTTTACTTGTTTGTTTACAGAAGAGCCCCTGGATGGTTCAACGGACGATTTATCGAATCAAAACGAATTCGCTACACGATGGCTCGAAAGGACGGAACTTGAGATTAGCGAAAAGTTACCAGGTAAACTATAAATTAAACTGAATAATTTCAGCCGAGAGTCGAAAGACGTCCACCGCTGACCCACCATCGCTCACCGCGGGCATAGGCCTCCCCCAAGCACCGCCACTTCTGTGCTTCTAGCATCAGGGGATTCCTGCGGCCTTTACCAGGTCATCGTTCCACCTTATTGGAGGCCTACTAACGGCTACCGGTATGCGGTCGCCACTCCAGAACCAGCTTTATTATATTAGCATACGTGTTTTTTTTTGTATCCCATAACCCGAGGGTTATATTCTATAAGCAAAAATAATACAAGAAGTCCCTAGAATATGTGGTACAAAAATGCATAGTTTCGAAGATATCTTGTATCGTAAGTTTTAATTGGTAAATACGAGTCATTAATGTTCATTCAAACCAATCATTCATATTTAAAGCTAAGAAAATGCGACGTTGTCATATTTCAGTCACGTAAGAGTGTTTTACATTAATAATCGTGACTTTTTCGAATTATTTTGTATGAAAAATTAATACAAAAAAAAGAGATGATTGAATAATAATTCATATGCCTTTGCCCAGCAGTGGGACAAGCCATACGTAATAAGCCTGCGGGAGTGCTGACAGAAGTGAAAACAAAACACAAACATCACATTCACAACTTTGCCATCACTCACTGACATATCGGATATACATTAAAACCGATTACATCCCGAGGACAGCCGAACACATCCGAAGCGGTGTCGGTTACGGTAACAGTGGCGCGAATCCAATGGTTTTTTTCCCATATCAAAAAATGCCCAACGCGCCTAAAGAAGTTTTCACTATAAAAAAAAAAAATCATATGCCAGTTGATTTTTTGGTAGGTGGTGTCATTCATACCCTGGATATAAAAAAAAAACACCTTTTATTTAGAACTATAGATAAAAATATAAATCAAAACCTTTTTCTTAAATTCGCAGGCATTCTCCGCTGGTTCCCGGTACGGACACAGCGAACATATGAAGTTTCACCGATTACAGCAGCAGTGGAGGCTTTAAAGGATACGAACAGAAGACTGAGGTCGCTTATCATAGAGGCGAGGGCACCTGATGCACCGTTACATCCTCTAACTATGAGGCTAAGCGGTATGTTATTTTGAAGTACCCCGGCTGCACACCCGGGCGGCACCCATCCTCATACCAACCGTGGCAAGCGTAGCTTAACCTGTGTGGCTGTTATTATTTAGCCACGGCTCCCTCTAAAAAGAAAAAAAGAACTCCCTCCCCCGCCCCCCGTCCCTCCCCCTCGTAAAAGTACTTACCTGATATTTTATTTTGTTACGTCACAGGTATTCTAGACCCGGCGGTCCAAGGTGGCATAGTGAACTACGAGCGTGCATTCCTAACGCCCGGGTACGAAGCAAGGCATCCGGACCACTCGTCCTTACTCGCCGAACTCAAGGACCTCATCGCTGACCAGATACCTCTCTTGAAGTTTGGTTAGTAATCTATGTTACCTAATCTATATACTAACCCCCTTACTAATAATTTAATAAACGTATTATATCAGAGGGGCAATTCTTGTAATTTTAAGAACGTTCACAGTCTGATCTAAGTCTGATGCCCGTTTTCACCATCGTTCCCTCAAACACTCCTTAACTAAGAGTCTCTTAACATAAGAGACTCCTTAAATCAGCCCCTTACCCATATGTTTTAGGACCATAAGTGTCCCTTAGGTGATGGTGAAAACGAAACTAACAGTTAAAATTTCTTAAGGTCTCCCTAAATTTAAGGAACGATGGTGAAAACGGGCATTAATCTGTTAAATGTTGACATCGAACCCCTAAGGCATATTGTGGGAGCACAAACGATGGTTTAAATATTTAATTAAACTCAATTGAAATATTTTCTCAGGTCTGGACGTGCACGGCAGCCGCGCTCCGTCGGAGCTCGAAGAGTTGCACGCGCACTTGTTGCGCTGCTTCCGGAGAGTGCAGCAACACGTGCATCAGCGATACGGACGGAAGGTAAACAATAAAATATAGATTTAGATGATTACTACAAATCATCGTTATTATTGACCCACCTGGGGGCCCTAATTTACGATGACCACTTAATGATTCCTTACTTTGAAACCACATCAATTCCTTAGCTAATCACGACATCTGCTATTCACGTATTCTCTATGACACAATGAACGAAACCGCGCGAAATGAACGCGAATTTGTTTATTAGAACGGCGTGGTTTGATGGTTTGCAATATTACCTAAGTATCATGCAGGAATGATTGTTACTGTTTAAAGACCTAAATATGTTACTAATAAATATTGTACCGGCAATAACGCGTACATATAAAATGCTTCATTGTATAGTTTGATATTGAGATAGACTCGTGATAGCACAAGTTTAAACCTTAGTGGTTTTTGGTTGCTGTTGCGGCGCAGCGCCTGACAGTTTCTGAATACTAAATTCACACGTCGATATGTCTACACACCATGATGGTTTTGGTAGGCGTCAGCTAGTTATTCGTTTATATTTGATGTGTCATACCAGTCTACCGACCACCTTCATATTGTACGCACGATATTTTTTATTAAACCTTTTTTTAATTGTAATTGGACTTTAATTAGCCCCAGTGTATACTCAAAATATACAGTTGCTATTAAATATGTAATCCTATGTTCTTTTGTATAAATGATAAATAAAAAATATAAAAAACTGTCAACATACCACGATTGACAACCGTACGTGGTTTGCACGTGGTAAGATTACGCGATTATAATAAATACCATACAGATTTGGGGACTTTGTGTTGAGTACGATCCCCGGATCGGACAGTGTCAGTTGATTTTAGAACTGACCACACTTATCAAAAGAATCATTTTATTGTTGTGAATTCTATTGTATCTGTGTATCCCTTGTTGGAGATTCCAAACAAATATTGAAAATAAATCATTTCTATTTGTCTTTTGCTGGAAACAAAGAGAGCTTTGCTGTCAAGTCATAATTTAGTATGTTTGAAATTCCGACCAAAAATACTGGTTTCCAGGGACATTCTTGCGCTAACTAAGAATGAATTCAGCACAAAATTATCGTCACTTATCAAAAAAAAAAAAAACAATAGTTTCATAGAAAAGTGCAATACCTACGCGGTCAAAATACAGCAATTTTTTTTTTTAATAACCTACGAAAGTTTTCTACTCACCGTTCAGAATCATGTACTGAATCCATGGTAACAGGTTGCGGGTTGATGTCCCTGCCAACCCGTATAGAGTAAATATTTAAACAATATATTATTGTTTTTACAGAACTGTGACATAGAAGTGGGCTCGCCCGAGGTACAGCTGC
Source organism: Hydraecia micacea (assembly GCA_914767645.1). Taxonomy (NCBI): domain Eukaryota; kingdom Metazoa; phylum Arthropoda; class Insecta; order Lepidoptera; family Noctuidae; genus Hydraecia; species Hydraecia micacea. The sequence continues at coordinate 9,636,881 of OU611798.1, forward strand.
GCATGCACGCATTCCGCGACAGTTTCCACATTGAATCCAGCAACTCATCGAACAACAGGATATCTGACATATCCACTGGCGCTGAGTAAGAACTAGCATGCTTATTCGTTTCGTTTCCATATACAATTTATTTTCAATTAGAAAACTTTTTTTTTCCATGAGAGTAATTAAATGTTTGGTAAACCTTTCAAAAGCGGCTGTATTCGGCATTTTGAGCATCATTTTTGTATAAGAAACTTCATCATTAAATTTTCATGTGATTTAATTTATTTTAGAACTTCATCCAAGGGCCGGTTTTTCAGCTTCAACGCTGCGATAAACCCTCTAGCAAGGTAAAGTTATTATATTGTTAACCAATTTGAAATAACTTGAGCATTATAATTATATTTAACATTAAAATCAATATTATTGTTTATGTTTACAGAAATAGTAGTACTGGTGTAGTGAGTCGCTTCGCAACGCTACAAAATTCACCCGGTAGACGGAATAAAAGGAATTTGAGAAAGGTAAACTTTCATTATTTAAAGAAAGAAAGAAAATACGTTTATTTGTGGTGAACATGACGCAAAAATGAACATAAACACAAAAATAAAATAAAAAAGAAGGTAAGGGAAACATGCGTCACATCCACGCAAAACGGCTATCGCTCAGCATTATGCTGCGACCCTATACAAGACAGAGCCCCAGCGCTGGTTTTCAGCGACAGCCGGCGTTGACGTGATGACGTCGTCCGATGCAGCACACAATTATTAGAACCTCCTGGTTTTATTGTTAAATCTTCAGTTTCTGAAAAGCTAAAGAAAAGAAAAAAGAAAGCTGTTGAATTTAAGTTTTTTCATATACCATATCAATTGATTTCACTGGATGATTTTGGTCAGCCAATCACAGCCTGGCATCATTTGAAAACCAGCGTCAGACAGCATCTGTCTGGCATTAACGCTGAAATGAGCATTTTTTGGCGCAGCCGTGAGGCACACACTATTGTTGTCTGAAGCCTTTTTTTTATTTTGTATTTTGTGTTTCACGAACTGTGGCCAAATAAACTTTTTTTCTTTCTTTCTTTCAAAACTTCATAATACGGCACCAGTAATATTATATTGTAGTCTGTGGGCACCAGTGGACAAGAGTTTGACAGATTGCTGGCTTACTAAAAATTTGTGTCAGTCAGCCTTTTAGAAATCGAGTGTTTACTGCTTCACAGCAGTGCTAGACTATTAAATTAGATCGTTTTGTTAAAAGAATACGTAGTTAAGAATTTTATTGTCTCTAAATCATCTTAAAATCTGGTGTCACAGTGTTTGTTATCGAAGTCCTCCGAAACGGCTTGACCGGTTTTTATAAAATTATATTTTTATATTTGGTAGGTCTGAGAATAGGTCGTAGGCTATTTTCTATACCCCTAGGTGATAACGGTGGCCCTCTCTAGAATTTTTTTGGAATCGAAACTTACGCGGGTGAAATCGCGGGGCGCAGCTAGTTATAATATAATGACATATAGTATAACCTCACCTTTTTTAGAACAATTATAACAATATCTTACCTGAACCTAATCCAACAGAGTGAAGTCGGAACCCAAGCCAGCGGGAGTCAATGGTACACCTCCTCCCACTCAACTCCGAACGGCTCCATCAACAACAGCTCAACAACAACCCTCAACAACAACTCCATCAACAACAACAGCGTCACCAGCATCAACACACAAACAGACACGCCGTCCGCGTCCCCTTTGAGGGAGTTGAGGCAAGAGGTGAGGCACACTTCTAAGGTCAGTCGATATAATATACATTTCTGAGTGTTGAATGTGACTTATTTAACGGATATTGTATCTAATGTAAGTTAACCTGACTGGCTTGGCCACTGTTAAGTATCATGAATAACAAAATATAAAATATTTATTTTTGACACAAGAAGAATACAACAAAAACAATTTTAGATTTTTGACTCTAACCTCTAACAACCTCACCAACCAAATGCAGCAAAGTGAAAAGATATTGTCTTCAATGTGATCAAAATAAGAATAGAACTGACTTTTCGCCATATTTTCATGTCTAACACCTGGTACACATGTGTACCACAAGCGGTATAAATTTGTACCAGCTCGTCCCTGAGAGTTGTTACAATAAATGTGGCTTCCAATTTACTAGTATCCTTTGTAGATATTAGTCTTAACCCTTCCAATTAAGCTTATTTTGCTTGTAATATGACTCAAAACCGGTCGTTCGCCGCAGTTCAAACAAAAGAGGATCAAAGAAAAGACGAATAATGCAATTTATTATTAGTGGCATAAAGTGCATAGCGTGAAAACCGGCAGGTCTTAGAACCAAACAATTCGAAGACATGTGACATCCACCAACCCGCACTGGGCCCGTGGTGGATTATGGCTCACTCCCTCTCACATAGAGGAGGCCTGTGTCGCAGCAGTGGGAACATTATTTTTCTTGCTTGAATTTGTTCTTGCCTCTTTTTTGGTCATTGTCCTTGTGGCGCCATCTACATCGCTACGTGCGAACTACGCATCACATTGACGTCACGCAAAAACCTGCATCGCGCAAGCACAGTTTACTGCCCAACTAGCATAATAGGGATGACGACGGGGTAAAGTAAACGAAATTCTATTTAGTCCGTCAGTTAGATTATCAAAAAATAATGGACACATATTTTTTCTTGTGTCAATCAACCAAAAAATTACAAAGATAAAGCGTGTCAAAGTTTGGGAGTGGGGGCTCGTGGCGTCACGTTTAGGTAAAAATTGTACCAAAACGTGACGTCATGCGACATTTCAAATGAATATATCTCTGTAATGTTTTGATTATGTGAAAAAAGAAAAAATAAGTGCCCAATACTTTTTAATAATCTACCTGATAGACGAAGAAAAAAAAGTTAGTCGTCATCCCTATTAATTATACAACGTCCCGACATCAATCGTCTAGCAGTAAATAGGTCACCAGACACACCCGTCTGGTCTGAGGATCCTCCCTCTTCTATGGAGGATGAGTGAACTTTACACCCTGTTCCTCATACCTCTATAGCCTAATGCCGCTTTACATTTTGAGCTCAGTCAAGTCACAACTAAATAAATTAATTCAACAATTCGTTTTCCCCAGGTTGAGTGTATCCTTGAGGAGACTCCCACGAAAAAAAAGGTTAATAGAATGTGGGTAATAATACTAAGGCAATTCTATGCTTATTTTGATTGCATTGTTTACAGCTGCATTCCGTGCGGCTTGGCTTAAAATTTGGTAACACAAAATGTTTCTAACTTTTGTCAGATGTCGAAATTCAGATGAAACACTATGGAATTGGTTTCATAGTGGTATTGACTTCGGTAACTAACCAATGTATTCAGAATTACTGTGTTCACAATTTATGTGATATCAGAAAAGTTAACTTTAATGCGCACACGTAAAGTTCATTTTCCGTTTCAACTTCTATATAATTATGATTTTTTTTAATAGTTCAATCATTCTTGAAATTAAATAAACTTAAAATATTGCGCTCATGATTAAAGTTGATATTTGTTTTAGAATTGGAAACAACGATTTCACATAAAATATGACAAATATAACATGAAAACATTTCATCAATATTCTATTCGTGATCACGTTCTGAATCGTATCCATGTTTCAAATTGATGTTGTTTTCACATCACAAATGTCAACTTTATTTTTGTGTAAACTATGTTGATTTCAGAGTGACTAGTAATATTGAAAACGTTTTTTTATTTTATTTGTAACTTAAACCTAACTTTATATGTGGGTATTAAAATATGTTTTCCAAAAAACACATGAATTATTGTTGTTTACATGTTTGAAAACTAAATTGCGAACGGAGGACACATATATTGGGTTGGTTACCGTAGCGTTATTTTATCTACTTAAACGTATTTTTTTTTCATATATTCGCCACGCTGTTATTGACGCATTCAACCTTATATTTATGCTATATTTCGACGCAACCGTATTATTTTGAGTTTCTGAAAAATTAAATGAAACAGTTACTTTAACACTTTTACTAATACGAAATATGCTAACTTTGCTTTGCTTTATGGCTTAGTAAAAACGTATTAGATAAGTGAAATTGTTAGAATTGACAATTATTAGTTACCTACTTTTATAAATAAATTTTTCAGTATAACCATACTCACACTCTACTTGAATGGACTGCACCAAAAAAAGGGCTATAATTATATTTCAACTTTTAGTCTGCTTATCTCTTTTGGGAGCCATTAATCATAAATACTGAAATGTTACATGAATACTTGCGTAAATTATGTAACTTAACCGGTACATCAAAGTAGCGGGTAAAAATTTGCAAATAACAATAAAATAATATCGGGTCGCCCATTTTACATAATTGAAATGACAAATTTCCTGTGATTTTGTGTTTTAAAACTCTGAAAACCCCTGTTTTTTGACTCCGTATACTATACAGTGTGATACATAACACATTAAACTTGAATTCAGAATCTTAGAATACTGTCAAGCTTTGGAACCACAAACGCAATGACTGTCATAACCGACAAAGTTCATTCATAACCATTCTTTATTTAGGATTTATTTGATCACTCAAAAATCAACTTTGAATACATATCACTAAAGTAGAAAGTTAAATAAGTGGCAATAGAATGTAAGGTTCAAAATTCAAGTGTATAGTTTGGCATTCGCTTATCAGCTGGTGACTGAACGGCCGCTACGCGCCGAGGTCGAGCGCGAAAGGCGTCTGTCGCAACGAACTAGTCTCATCACCTCTTCCGCACCACCCTCGAATCGAGACTCTATGGGTGAGTGTTATGTTTATTTAACTTACAATTAAAGTATTGAATGAAAAAATAAATATATTTCGTATAGAAGCGATCCTCTCCTTTCTACATTTATAAATAAAATCCATTGCTTCGTTTGTTTGAAAAACTCGTGTGCTCAACAGAAAAAACAACGGAATGGATATTGCTGAACTGTCAAAATTAAAGGTGACATTCCAAGTGTGTTAGGTTCTCAAGTAGTAGTTAAAAATTACGCTAATACCTTTCAGTTTAGACAGGCGTACCTATTATGCTTTAAAAATGTCAATTTTGTACCGTGTAAAATCCTGACTAGCTACTAGTCTACAGCTTTGGGCATATAAAGCGCCCAGTATCGCTTCTATAAAAAGTATTATTTATTTTTCTATGATAAGAGCTTACGCTTTTCTCTGTTGATTTTATGATGATTTTCTAACAAATTTAACAAACAAAATGCTTATTATGTAGCATCGCATCTTTTACAGGCCTGACTATTATGGGTGTTGATATTTATGAAATAAAGCGTAAATTATCATAGAAAGGACAGAGTAATTATAAGTCACACATCCTCACTACGTGCCCGCGATCTATATTTAAAAAAAGTATTGTCAGTACATTTTATATAGTACGGTGCGCATACGCAGGTTAAGTGTGACTTAGCGAAAGCTTTTATTGTGTGGTAGTTAATTTCCATAATATTTTTATTTTTGTTGTTTTTATCCGACTGCCCTAAGAGAAGGGTAGTGTTTTATCCCTAGTAATTGCTGAAAATAGAACTTGCTGTTTTTTTCAGTACTTATGTAGTAGTTTAGACGTAAAAGCCTTACTTAGAGCTGTGATACTTGATCTATCTAGTTTATTTTTATTTTTCGTGTAGGTATACCCAAAGGACGATCTCTCGCTTTCCAGCCAGTCTTATGCGTTTGTCTATGTTTTGCTGCCATGATGTATAAATATATTGTCTGAACAATATTATCTATTATAATAGCATTACTCTAGCAGAAAACAAAATAAAAACCCTCAGTTTCTTCAAAAATCTGCTGTCAACACTGAGCTGCTGCGATTGATTATTGAATTTAAATCGCTCTAATTTCGGAGAGGCTATTCAATTAACGTTTTGATAAAGTTGAATAACCTTTCAGAAACTAAAATACAATCAATTTCTACCATCATAACCTTGTCTTCCAAACCCCAGGAACAACAGACTCCAATCAAGAAGAAGAGGAACCTCCCCCACTACCAAAGAAATACGCCCACCGAAGCATGGAACTTGAGAGCGACACTAACAACAACGGGGACTCGAACCCACTCCCTCCCCGACACAACTATGACACCGTCTGGGCGCCGCGAGGATCATTCTTGTACAACTCTATAGCTAGACGAAATACGACGAATGAAAAGGCGCCTACGCCTCCACCTAAGAAGAGGAATGCACAGACTTAAGATACCTATATAAAATGTACATGGCATAGAAGAAGGAATCCTCCGACTTACAGTACATGACGCCGGAGCCGCACCGGCGCCGCGTGTACACCGCATTGATGCGATATTCTTTCGTATACACAAACTTGCGGACTGGCGCCGTTGTGGCTCCGGCGTCATGCACATGAAGCCTTAGTATCAAGCGTACGCGTTCGTCGAACGACGTACGGCTATACCAACCCGTTACACTAAAGCAGATTGGGGCGGGCCGCGTCGCAACGTAAAGATGAATTTCAACTGTCATACCCACCTCGACCTTTTTTTTTGGCTGTACTTATAAAATGTTACTGTTGATAAAAAAAAGAGTTGCTTATTGCTTTGAGGGCAATGATATGTGGAAATATTCGGATTAGGATGGTAAACAAAATAATGAACAAATAAAGCGAAATAAATATCAACGAAAAAAGTATTTACTGCGGGGTTGAACATGCATTTGGTAGTTCAGACGTCAAGCTACTACAATCTGTCAAATTACTTTAATAGATTTTCAACTTCATCGCTAAAGCATAAGGTTCAAAGTTGATTGGGAAAATTTAACAGTTTCGGGTAGCTTGATGTGCTGGCGTTTGTACAGACGCCTCTTTTTTTAGACAAACTTGGGACAAGTCTATTGAAAAAATCTAAATGCTTTTAAATAAAAAAAATATTTTGTAGGCAATTTTACAAGTATGGGGAATATTATTATTATAATTTTATAATGTATTAGGTCCAGTGAATAGCTTATTAAGAAAAAAAATAGCCATTCAAAATTCTACAGACTAATAAAAGCCACCGAGAAATTAAAGAAAATTAAAAGTTTAATGTGTTATCTAAGTTTATAGTATTTTATACATACTTATTTAAATGTATAAAAAAATGATATTTTTGTGATATTAAAATTCACTAGATGCCATTGATCCAAAGTTTTATAATTGATATTAGAACATGTTACCGTAACAGATATTTTAAGGAACTTATTGAAGATATTGATGAGCTGATATAAGTTTTATTTTGTAGGTGTTAAAGTACTTTTTCTATCAACATTTCTTAAGAGTAAAGTATAAATCATTGAATCAAACTATTAATGTATTAAAATCATAAATTTTAGACTAAGAAATTCAGTATTTTTTATTTATACGTAAATATTATTTAAGTTAGAAAATGTTTGGAAAAATAATTATTGGCATTGTATTATTCATACTCATTATTGTCGCCATATTTATAAAACCTATACTTAAAACATCTTTCGCCTTTACAAGTACTGTTTTTAATATTTTTCTGTGCCAAATTGTATTACTGAAAATTACAGCCAATCTAGACATAACACTTTTTTTTATTAAAATGCAACATTGGAGCCATTTTAATAGTTATAACTACTTATGCAACCGTTTAAAAGCTTGTATGTCCAACATTTATTTAAAAAATAATTTCTAAGTAAAATGGAACAGATTCCAATTTATACCATTTCGCGGCCATACGTAGCACCAAATATACAAAATACGAGTTTTGTATATAAAATATATTACTATTGTATATTACTAGATACATAAGTCGATCTATTTGACAATAATGTATAAGTTATAATAATATAAATAGTTATAAAACATTGTTCAAGTACAGTCGGCCACACTATGGTCAGGAGTTTTAAAAGAAGTTATGTGGCTGACTGTACATCCTTTTGTTATTTATAATTTTAAATAAACAGATCAAACTAGAGTTAGCGAAATGTTTATTTATATATTTTGTAGCATTTGATGATTACGTCATTAATTTACTTTTATTATTAAGTTATTGTTGATATTTTTTTCGTGAATCGCGGAGCGTTTTCGAGAGGCAAGAAAAACCTGTTACGTTTCAATCAAAACAAATTCTCGTAATAGGTACTTAGACTGAAGTTCGTCATAGAAGATAATCTATAGAATATCACTAAAGTTTTGGTTTCGTAAAAAAGCGTCACACAATAACGGCTATCAAAATACAGAGCGTTTTTTGACATCTTAATATGTCAAATAGGTACTGGTGAAAATTACAGATTTGCATGGCCGTTATAATATGGCGGAACTGCATAGCTATTCACAACCACTCGATACGCTTCCGTACCGTATCGAACGTCAATCAATGTTATAGTAGGATTCTTCTAAACGCTGTTCACAAATCCAAAACCCGATAATCATCATAATCAGCCTATAATGTTCCCACTGCTAGGACACAGGATAATGTTGTCAGTTTAAATCAAATAGACGACCGCTATTCTTCCGACAGTTGTTTGCTGTCGTGGGCAAGGCAAATCAGGTTATCGAAATGTGTCATTTTCGATAAGTTAGCCTGTCGAATGGTTGTAAATAGCTATGCAGCTCTCCGAGGAAACCATAGCTTAAGCCTTGGACAAAAATAAAAATATACACAAATAATTTACTTATTAACCCTTCATATCCACGTGAGACATAATTGTGTCTCACGTGGATATGAAGGGTTAATAAGTAAATTAAAAAGCCATTGCTTTTTAATTGTTTCGGTAATTACGGCATTCAATCGGTTAATGATATTATTTGTATTTGTGGTCTTCCATTTAATAAAAAAAAATCTTCGTTCCGCGGCCATAGCACACCAAATATACGATTGTTGTGTTTTTGTATATTGTATTGTATATTATTAGATACATAAGCATACCGATATTATTGTGTACTCATGTCGCAATAGTTAATAATTATTACCAGCAAATAAATAGATATTTTATAGATATGATTGTTTTTCTTTTGGTATAGCAATAATTGCTTTCCAACCATTCTAAAATGTCAGACACCTACAAAGAACATTGTTATATAAAAACATTACTATGTCGGACCCAGAGATACGCCATTGTTGAACTGGGTATTGTGGGTTGAAATCTCCTGGCTGTTTAAGGTCTTAGCACACATAGGTATCAACTCGGAAAGGGATCGTCACCGTATCGCCTTTCGCCTCGCCATCAAACAGGCGTCAACCTAACGTAAGCACGTAACCAAAGCGGATCAGAAGCTCCGATACGTCGACTCGGCTACGGCTAGGCGACGCCGTGCTTACGGCTCGCCGACTGCTGGTTGATGGTGCTGCAGGCAGGCCGCGGGAGGGGTGAAAGGGTCAAGGGTGGACGAAGAGACGTAAGCTCGGGTACTGAGAGACGTAAGCGCGGGGCCGACGAGCCGTAAGCGCGGGAACTGCAAGTTGACCACGCACCGCACCGCGGTTCGTGAGCTTGTCCCGAGGCGAGGTGATTACGTTACGATTCCGATTAGTGTGCGTTGCAGTAGGGAGTTTCATACAAAGAATACTGAATGGCTCGACTTGATACGCTGACGATCCCTTTCCGAGTTGATACGTGTGCTATGACCTTTAAACGTATCGCCATATTAGATCATAGCTTCGGGACGTATGATACGCCCAATTTGGCGTCAATGCGGGTGTATTTTTTTCCCACAGATATTTTAATTTTCTGGGATAACCATGATGAATTTATCAAGGCACACCAAAGATATTTACAAGGATAGTAACAATAGGTAATCACGAGTTTTCAATACTGTGTAAATACATCACTTGTAGGTATGCACAACATTCTTATTAAAAGGTGAACAACTATTCGATTAAATGTGAAATCGCGGTCGCGTTTTTTTTTCTCCAAATAATCGGTTTTTCCAGCATAATTTTATTGCATAACCAATGTAAATATCAAGTACTTACTTTAAAGTAAATAAACTTTTATGGTATTATATTTATGGTACATACCTTAATGAGTGCTTGTATTTTCATGTTTACGAGGTCAATAACCGTCACAATACCACAGTTTCGTAAAATAACTATGCTAACAGAACACCAATGTTTACAGCCGTTGTATAATGTATGGCCTGCAAATAAAACTTGAAATGTTTGCCTACTGAAATAAAATTACTTGCCCACATGTTTCAGGCGTGATCTTTATGTTTATATAAACATAACATCACGCCGGCACAACCCGAAGGGGTAGGCAGTGGCCCATTTCACTTTTACCTAATGTTTGTTTAATAAGGGTCGAGCCCATTGCTATAAACCAGGTACACATCCAAAATCCGGGGTGAAAAGAAAGAAAATACGTTTATATGTGGTAAGACGTAAAGAAGAAACAAACACAAAAAAATAAAACTGGAATACAAACAATAACACTGCCTGAATGGGGGATCGAACGCCTAACCCCACGATCAGCAGTCGTGCTTGCGACCACTCGACCAATGAGGCGCTAGCTTCAGGGGAACTAAAGAATCTTGGGTCGATGGCACTAAAAGGTACTTAGTTTCCCCGCACACCAAAGGCGTGATAAAGATAATTATAAAAATAGAAGCACTACTTAATTCTTTTTAACCACACATAATAAACCTTCACCTAAATCGATAAGAGACGGTAAACAAACTGTCAACTTTTCCATTAAGTATTGCCAAAAACAAAATGTTAGAACTAATTAAAAATTGGAAAATCCAAAAGTGCACGACTCCTAATGCTTATTTGATCGATCGTATAAATAAAAATATAATAAAAAAGAGTAGATTTAAGAATACATTCTACCTCTTACTTTTGTTTATTTTTATTAATTATATATAATTAAACAACTTTGAATAAAAGAGCCATTTTCAATAGGGTCCATCCATAGATATATGAAACATTTCTATGGGTCCATCTGAGACGACCCTATTAAAAAAAAATTAGAAATATTTTGATGTATTTTTTCGTTTCTACTGCATTAAATCAATTTTTGAAAACGGAATTAATCTCCATTAAATTATCTATACAATGGTATATAAATAAATAAGTAGGTTCTGTGTGACAAAGGAGGCAAATTTTTTATTCGATCGTAAAGCACTCTGCTTCGCATTATGAGACGTGCAAAAACAAATTAATGGCCATTCAACCATCTACGCGAAGCTGTTTTAGACAGTTTTAATAATGAAAAACATCGTATCGATACCTTTGGGTAGAAAGGTCGTATAAACCAAAACCCGACTTTTCAGGAGAGCAGAAAAACTATTTTTATTTTACAAAAAAAATTATAACTTTTTTGTTTTTGAAGTTATAAAAAAATGATCTATGAGAAAGGTTCTTACAATTTGCAAATGAAAAAGGTTAAATCATCAAAACTTATCTATCTTCTTTAGTTTTAAAGTTAGCTTGGATTTACGTCTTAGAAAAAATCCATTCTTGGTTAATACACCCATGAAAATGTACTTTAAAAAAACTGTATAGGTCGTATATCCATTTTTGGTAAGCTTATGGTCACATTTACTGTCGTAAAAACCCATATATGTAGTTTTTTTTTGTATTAAAAACCATTTATAATCATAGATCAATTGAATTCTGACTAATAAACAATCCTGTAACTCTCAGAATTAGTAGGGACTCAATTATTATTATTCTAATACCCAGTAATGGTCGATTCAAATAAAATAAAACTACCTGAAATACGAAATCAACACTTATTAAGTATTATAATACCTTCTAATCAACATTTACTATTATTTCAATAATGGTAGAACATACCTAACGGGTTTAACATTTTTAAATTGAAAAAATAATTATAACAACTTAAACTGAAAAGTGAAATAAAAAAATCTACTAAGTCATAAAAAAAAAAAATATTCAAACTTCTTCTAAATTAAAGGTTAAGGTCTAGTTAAGGACGTTATGTGCATCAAAAGCGGGTAAAACGGGATCAGTTTTGTTCATCGAACTTAGGTCAGTATTAATGTCAACTGTAGGAGATAAGCCTGAACTTGCAGCATCAACATTGTACAAAGAAGTATCTAGGTGAGTATCTAGATAAGCTGGAGTAGACAAATATGGGTCTGCAGCATCAACATAGTGTGTCAAAGGTGTCGCAACATTATGGTCAGATACAATTACTGGAGCTAGTGTATTTGGTTCTGTGTCGCTGACAACGTACATCGAAGGTATAACGGCATTAAGGTCAGTATCGACATCCACTGGGGCATTGTTTTCATTAGCATTGCTCTTGGATAAGGTGACATTTTTATCCGGGGAATTATTTACAATAGTTATAGAAGATGAAGATACATTTTCTTTGTTACGTTTTGTACTTGACTTTTTAATAATTATGTTTGAAATTATGTTATTTTTTTTTATTTGTGTCGGCTTTTACAGGACTATTAATCGGTATAGCATCGTTGTAAGGATGGGATAGTGAAGACGTATTCATAGACGTGCTAAAAGTATTGTCACTATGACTGGTGGTTGAATCCATAATTATTGTTTGTGGTTTCTTGGCACGTTTTGCAGGTCGTTCAGAGTCACTGTCTTCTATAACGTCACTATCCGATAAAATACTCTGTTGTGATATATTGTGTGGCATATTAACTGCGGGCTCTACTTGTTGGGTTGAACTGAAAATAAGAAATAAAGTCACAGACAATAGGCATAGGAAAATAGGTACCTTAGATAAAAGTTACGGTTACTATAAAGGTTTAAATCATTTTGCAATAAAAATTTTGTGTCGAGTCCTTAAAAATGATTATTGTATTATTTTAAATTAAGCTTAAGTAAAATAAAAACACTATCTTACTACATTTTAAAATTCTTTTCGTTATCTTCACCGCAGAACCAAAATTTTATGCCATACAATATTGAACCTTATTTTTCATAACAATACGCGTTGTTTTTACCGTGCTCTGTGTCTGCATTTGGATTTACGACGTCGAATTTAAACTATGTTTAGGTAATGCATTTAACACGTTAGGGCGTATAAACCATTTACAATTAACGACTATTTTTACGCCCTGAGTTAATATAAATTATGGTCATTACATCATAACAAAACTACAAAAACAAAACTGTCGGCTTTTACGTTTAAAATTTACCTTTTTTAAGAGGCTATGACCGAAAATTTCTGGGTCGTATTAACCATTTTTGTGCGAATTTCTGCATTTCGTATATACAGATCGATAGAGAAAAAAATTCTGAGAAAAACTGTATATATAACTCAATTTGGCCAAAATGGTTTATACGACCTTTCTACCCAAAGGTATCGGTATGTATTACTTATTCTATTTTCAATGAGTCACTCGGTGAGTCATCGCGCCTTTTTTGTTTTTGAGGGTGGGAAATCTATGTCTGTGGTGGGAAATCATCAAATGACTCTTCCTGCTCTGGGTGGAGCGGAGGAGTGACAGACTTACTGACTAAAACCCACCCGTGTTTCCTTAGCCTTTTATGTAGTGGTAACCCTTTCGGACAATCCCGCTACCCCGGACAATCCCGCTACCCCGGAACAATCCTGCTACCCCAGACAATCCCGCTACCCCGGACAATCCCGCTACCCCGGTGAGTCATCGCGCCTCAGGGCGAATTTTACCAATGAAACTGAACGCGATCGGCACATCTAACCCGCGTTCAAGAGCACAACAATGATGAATCATTTAAACGCGGTTTAGATTGGCTGATCGCATTTAGTTTAATATGTGAAATTCGCCCTGTTACCTAAACACATTTTAATTACCATTAGAACTGTTATTAAGCAAGTAGGTAATAAATTAAATTTGGGTTACCTATATTTTGTTTATTTTCGTATACCTAGACATAAGAATCTTAGTATAAACTTGTAAAGAATTGATCGGACTACGTTCATAATAATTATAAACCTATTGAATGACTATTTCATGAATTACCAATCAATAGGGTTATGTGAACTTAGAATCAACCAATCACAAAAAAAAATCAATACAACCCGTATTGATTTTTTTTTGTGATTGGTTGATTTAATGATTATAATTGTGTAAATACATACTTTTTACGCTCGCGAATCATATTCTAATACCTTGACACGGGCCTGCAAATTGCAAAAAAAAAAATTATACAAAAAGTTTATTGCAGTAACTTGTACAACTTTTACAGTGAGTATATCTTACATAGGGAAAAACGAAAGAAAAATTTAATTTCGCGGGCTACCTAGCGTATCCCTCCTATTATTAATGTTTTCCACTAATGTTACCATTTAATAAAATGAACATGCAAACGACATACGAAAATAAAAGACAAAAATAGACAAACGATCACCATACAGTAATTTAATCTAAATGCCGTTAATTATATCAGAACCGCGGCATCAATATATTCTTAACGACATATTCAATTTAGATATAAAATCAAGAGGAAAAATCCATGCATTAATAAACCTCAAAATATGTAGGTACCTATACTTAGTTAACTAATCGTTTTTGGTGGTTAAATACGCTATCACTCACTCCCTTTTCTTTCATATCATTCCTCGCACAAATAAAACTGGAATTCGAAGAAGTGTGAAAAAGAATGCTAATACTCGTATACATTGAATTATTATATACTTAGTAGGAATAAAGGACCGCCCATTGTGTCACCCATTGTAAATGTTCTATATTTATGTCTGTAATTTATATGGTGTACATAATAAAGAGTATACTATTCTATTATAGGTAGAGTGAGGCCATAACCATAGTATTTCAGAAGCCAGTCTTCTTTCTGTCGCTGGCACGACTGTAGTTGATCTTGTTGGCTCAACACTTCCCCACTTCCACAGCGTCGTCGGTGAAAGCGCAGAGGTCACTTTGACTACATGTTTTGGGACACAGAGGGCAGGATAGGAGGTGGGGTATAGTTTGCGACACAGAGGGCAGGATAGGAGGTGGAGCATAGTTTGCGACACAGAGCGCAGGATAGGAGGTGGAGCATAGTTTGCGACACAGAGCGCAGGATAGGAGGTGGAGCATAGTTTGCGACACAGAGCGCAGGATAGGAGGTGGAGCATAGTTTGCGACACAGAGCGCAGGATAGGAGGTGGAGCATAGTTTGCGACACAGAGCGCAGGATAGGAGGTGGAGCATAGTTTGCTACACAGAGCGCAGGATAGGAGGTGGAGCATAGTTTGCGACACAGAGCGCAGGATAGGAGGTGGAGCATAGTTTGCGACACAGAGCGCAGGATAGGAGGTGGAACATATTTTGCGACACAGAGCGCAGGATAGGAGGTGGAGCATAGTTTGCGACACAGAGGGCAGGATAGGAGGTGGAGCATAGTTTGCGACACAGAGGGAAGGATAGGAGGTGGAGCATAGTTTGCGACACAGAGGGCAGGATAGGAGGTGGAGCATAGTTTGCGACACAGAGGGCAGGATAGGAGGTGGAGCATAGTTTGCGACACAGAGGGAAGGATAGGAGGTGGAGCATAGTTTGCGACACAGAGCGCAGGATAGGAGGTGGAGCATAGTTTGCGACACAGAGCGCAGGATAGGAGGTGGAGCATAGTTTGCGACACAGAGCGCAGGATAGGAGGTGGAGCATAGTTTGCGACACAGAGGGCTGGATAGGAGGTGGAGCATAGTTTGCGATATACCTCCACATCTACACTCTACTGCCGTTCCGTCGAGCTAGCCCCATTTTACCAGGTTGGACCTATATCTTCCGTCTTGTGTCCTGAGACAGTTCAGGGACTTCCAAGCGGACTACGAAAGGTTACACCTTGCAGGGAGATGGTCTTTTGTTGGTAGATAGTAAGTAGGAGAGGGAAGAGTATATTGCCACAGTTTGCAATGGGCGTTGGCCGGGTTTCCTGGTAGAGAGGCTGTCGATTTTAAGAAGCTGTGTCTGCTTCTTATCCGTTGCATTGGTAGCTGTGCGACCTAAAGTGGGTGTCTGGTATGACATTCCTGTTTGTGTCTCCACCGCGCTTGCAAATTCTCTTCGGACTTGTTGTGGTGCTATGCCAGCTGTGAGATATAGAATAAAAACTACAAAGATTACCTACCTACCTACTTCATAAAACTGAACATATCTAAAGCAACAGCAGCTGGCAGCTTATACTGGAAATGTACTTATAAGGCTGATTTTTCAGCTCTCAGGTTATCTTTTATCCGAAGAATAAAATATTTTACCACGACACGACATATTTTCCATACAAAAGTAAAAACCACGTGTTGATGAAGTCTGCTTTTCTCCTCCTAACCTAACCCGGAAAATACCTAGGTATGTGAGACAGGCCGACAAATGACCACGAGACCTCAAATATTATCTCGCAGAATTTATTTCTGTAACATGTCAAACTCACAAACTCTAATCTAGATTTTGAGATTAGTGCTACCAGACAGCGTTATCTTCATCACTCGGAACACAAAAGTCACACGATAATTAGATACAAACTTGAGTCATTCCGGACATCGACGCATTGCGTATGTTGGTAACGGAATCCTTGGAAGGCTTGGATTAGAGATAGGTAAGATTTAGAGATAGGGTGACCAGTTGGAAGAAGCGATGGATTGATGATTGAAGGCTTGTGGCATACAAGGGGCTTCAGTGGACTGGGTGGGTATTCCCAGAAGATTGTGATAGACGAACATTCTAACAGGATTTTCATATTTGGAAAACCGTTTTGTTCCCAATTTCAACTGTTTTTTATTTTTTATTTGATATGGGTTTGCTCTTGACTCTAGTCAAGGTCAGAGGTAACAGAGACAAAGTCGACGATGGAGTGAGCTTACCCAGAAGAAGCCTGTTCACTCTCACTTTGAAGAGATTCGGGTTGTACCTATACGCTTGGAAATACAGACGCAGGTAGAGCTCCACTCTTTTGCTGTGCGCATTATAAAGGACATTTGATAACGCTTTGTGCGAATTGGTGGAATAGCAACTAGGCAGGAATAGTAACTTGCAGTGCTCCTGGATGTCCGAAGGTAGAAGGGGGCCGGCGGAATGAGGTCGTGGAGTTCATGGGCACACTCAACAAGTACAATCTGTAGAAGACCGACAAGCAGGCAACCTTGCGGCGATGAGCCAAGCTGTGAAGCTTGGCATCCACCAGTTTTACGTCGCAAATGAGCCTCTCAGCTCAAGTCAAGCGCGTCAAATTGGTATTTCGTTGAGCCATCCCAAAGGTGGCTGCAATACTACATGCAAGTCCGATCTTGCGCTTTGTATTGGGTTAAAAGCTGCTTGAAAATTGCAGTCTTGCAGCTGACATGCGGTTCAAATGTAGTCCGTCTGTTTAAACCCCTAAGGTAGAAATTATGGATTCATTCTCAAACATCAGTTGGAAAATGGGAGCAATACCTACACAGTTAATTATTCTAAAGGTTAAAATCCTGATAGCATATGTCTAATTTGTGATTCTTCGATGAAAGGAAACGATTTGAAAATTGGATAACTGTGTGCCATAAATATCAAGCATAGCATTACAAGCAACCAATTTTTGCAGTTATTACTACTAGCTGATCCCGCGGCTTCGCTCAAGTGACTGCGTTTTCTTTTGGCATTAGCGAAAAATTAATTGTGACCAAACTTATACTGTTACTGTTAGCCTGCATCATCCCACTGCTGGGCAAAGGCCTCTCCCCATGACTTCCAGCTCTTTCGATCCAGGGCTAAAGTGGACCACTGGTCGTTTGTGTTCGCCAGTTTGTCCCACCATTTTCTACGGGGTCTGCCGCGATGCCTTCTAGCTGTGTCAGGGCTCCACGTGGTGGTTATTTTAATACTTAACCAAACTTATATCAACTAATTAATAAAGATTTAAAAAAATAGTTAATCCACAGTCAAATGTCTATTTTTGTGAATAATTAGGTAGGTAGCTTTCAGTGTACATTTTAATCCACCCACGACATACTTTTACAGACTAAAAAACTAGTTTCCATCTCTTATCACAACGACCTTAAATGGAAATAAAATGCAAAATAAATAGTTTTGTATCTTTTCTTGAAATGGAAAATTTATGAGAATTTGGTTTAAAACATTATTTATCATGACAAAGAAGTACCTTGTCAAGGTTTGTTTTTGCAGATTTATTTGGATTACCTTATATGGCCGCCTGCATTATCTATAAGTATCTACATGGTGTAAAAAAAGTACCTGAGTAATTAAAAAAAAAATTAAAAAACCCGACTGCGGTAAAAAATGGTACTTATGTTAAAAAAAAATGCAAAGCTAAAAAAAAACAAGCCCATTTTAAATTAAATAAAAGTTAGATGCAGGCGGCGGGACCCATTTGAGTTTGAAATTATAAAAATGGAATGGGTCCCGCCGGCTTCCGGCGGATTTAGGGTGCCATATTGTGGAGTTCGTGGTTTTTTTTTTTATATCAAAATGAAGGGTTTTAAAAGGTGATTACAAAAATATATACAAGTTATATGGTTAAAAGTAATTCGAAGTGACAAATCGTAAAACACACGAAATAAAAAAAATAATACTTTCACATTTGTAAACTAAAAGCTGGAAATAAAAAAAAGTAATTAAAAAAACTAGATTACAACAAATTGCGTCAAATATTGTAAATAACTTAACAAAACCTGACAGATTTATTAATATAAAGCTTATAAAGTTATAAAATTGTAAGTAAAACAAACGTAAGTTCAAACAAGCAAACTTTTTTCACTACCTACTTACCTACCGATACTACCTAAGTACGTGTGACTGCGGGTAGTGGAAAATTGCCCGATAGTTAACATTATTTGCTGAAACGGTCCTCACGCGTTCACTGTTCAAACATAAAAGTCTCCTAAATCTTCTGGCAAATTCCGCTGCAAGCCCCATACATGCATACTATGCGTGAACATTATACTGCATAGTGACGTCATCATTACGAACTCGATTTGTAGTACACGTGATGACGTGACCGTTTCCAGGCGGTCTATTTTGTAACAATCTCACCGTGAAAACTTAGGTGAAGTGAGCTGCCATTCTACGAGTCGATCTATTCTGTAAAAACCGTTCAAGTGCAAGTCGGACAGTAGTAACTAAGTACACGGTTTTCGGATTTTTTCCTTTAGGTACTTGTGCTACATGACATTGCTTCTTGCAAAAATTCATGATTCTAGGTCAACGGGAAGTACCCTATCGTTTTTGATTCCCGTGCGAGTGTCAAAATATGCGGCATAAACGCCCGAAGTTTGATTTTTGCACTGCTTCAGGGATTGCAGCCCTGAGTACCTATTTTATATTAATTTCAACTTGATAACTCCACGCGTTCCTGAGAAAAAGGGCCTTGACAGACGGACAACGAAGTGATCTTAAAGGTTCCGTTTTTCCTTTTGAGGTAGGTACGGAACCCTAAAAATATCCAGATGGAGTGCAACCATCAGGTGGAATGGCAGCTAAGATTTTGCTGATGCTAGGGATTGACACTATTGACAGCTCACTTTCACCTACTTTTTTACAAAATAGATCGGCTGCAGCTGCCTATCAGGTTAAGCTACGCTTGCCGCGGTTGGTCTATGGATGGGTGACCATCTTTACATACCGAGACCCCTCCGTGCCTCGGAAAGCCGTTGGTCCCGGCTGTCATTCGTAGATCTTTGGCAGTCGTTACGAAAAGAAGCCCAAAAGTCCAGAAGCCCGAAAGTCTGACAA
The DNA here is from genome assembly GCA_914767645.1 of Hydraecia micacea. Classification (NCBI taxonomy): domain Eukaryota; kingdom Metazoa; phylum Arthropoda; class Insecta; order Lepidoptera; family Noctuidae; genus Hydraecia; species Hydraecia micacea. Next base: position 9,656,501 of record OU611798.1, read on the forward strand.
CCAGTCATACCAAGGGGTATCGTTTTACGCAGTAAATGGGTTGTGGAGAGTATAAAATACTGGTATGTAGCTGCATTCGGTTAGACTGGAAGCCGACCCCAACATAGTTGGGAAAAGGCTAGGCAGATGAATGAGATCGGTTGACGCTAGGGAGCAAGCAGAGGTCAGCGCAAAAACTCGATTGATATTCGGTTCGTGTAAAAAAAAAACTTAAAACTAAAGGTTAACTAGTCAATTAGAATTTGGGAAAAAAGTCAAGTCCATATAAAAGTAAACTATCCTTTGTATTTTATTTTACTTATGCAGGTACTACCACCTATTATAGGTACCTACCTAAGTAAATAAAAAAAATATTTCCTAATTTCTAATGACTAGTCCGTTTCCTTTAAGTTTTTTATCTATTTATATTTTATTATAAGTAATTTATTTACATTAATTTACGATCGTTACACATAATGTTCTCATACAATCTGACATTCATTCAAAAATCCTACCTACCTGCCTATATATGTATTAAAGTGCGGAGTTATCATTTTCTTTTTATTGTGTATTCAACAATATGATTATTAATAAACTGAAAGTGTTATAGAGAATGATTTTTTTTATCACCATCCAAATTTTTACAGGGTGTTCTACCCATGAATATGAACAACTTTCACTATGGGACCAACTCAGAAATCACGAAAAAAAAATCAGCTGTTTCATACATTTTGGTCAAGTAGGTATTGAACTTTTGTATTAAATAACTGATTTTTTTTTCGTGATTTCTTTTGCATTTTGTTCTAGACACGGCAGTTTGTTTACCTACCTAGCGCTTTCTTTTGCTTCGCATAGAGTTCGTAACATTTAGAGCTTTGGATTGAAAGATTTTTATTTTCGTATGAAAGTCTGATGAATTATTAAAAGTCATAGAACAAAAGTTGTTTGTTTATGATAACTAGTAGTAATATAGTCCTGAGAGGTTGTTAGTGTGGGTAGCGGGATCGTCCGGGGTAGCGGGATCGTCCGAAAGGGTTACCGCTGCCCCGGAACATTTTAAAGGGCTAAGGAAGGAACACGGGTGGGTTTTAGTCAGTAAGAGTCTGACACTCCCTTCCGCTCCACCCAGAGCGGGAGGAGTCATTAGATGATTTCCCATCCAAAAAAAAAAAAAAAAGAGGTTGTTAGTGTTTTACCAATAACCCAGTAGGGTTATTCGGAATTCGTTTGCGCAGTAGACTGTATTGACAGTAGGTCAATACAGTCTACTGTGGAAACGAATTCACTGTTTACCTACATGCTTCTGAAATCATCTAAATACAGCGCACAGTCACACTGTATCTTCGTTATCAGATAAAGCCTAAAGTACACACGCTAATGTTGCAATATAAGAAATAACAGAAGATCTAACACACGCCGGCGGCCGGATACGTGGTAGACAGAGATTAAGAGGAACTGCAGTCACGGGGTCGTTGGTGTAAATATTTAATTTGTTCTAAAATTAATATAATTACCTACGCCCAAAAATAAAACATAGGAACTCGGTAGTGGTAGACAGGTATACAATTATACATTATATCGTAAAAAATATTTGGAGAAATATCATTAACCAGGGAGAACATAGAGAAATATAGGTACGTTAGTATGGAATGAACGCCAACAACCACGTTACCGCGATTATTATACTGTGTTCGCATTTTAATTTCCAAATACGGAAGAAAATCGCAAAAGTCCAGGTGGCCTACCATGATCTAATTAAAAACGATTCAAAAACAAGACATTTCAGTTTAGGTTCCTAAACTGCGTCGCTTGAGCTGCTCTATGGACGTCATGGTACCAAACAAGTATGAATGAAACCAAAACTTGCGACTCAGTTTGGGACAATCGCTGTCAGCAGATGGCACGGCCTAAACTGAATCGTTAAACTGACATCATGGTACGAATTAGAAGAACAGTTCAGTTTAGGTCCTAAAATGGATCGCGTTAAGAGCTTGTGGCAGGCCTCCAGTTTATTCTACAACTGTTTAACTCATTTTGAAGTCAACTTCATTTTTACTGGAATAAAATTCAAATTTGTTTAAGTGGGTAGCATCAATATTAGAAACAAGGATTTGAATAGACCTTTAATACCTACTTAACTTTTGTATAGGTACTTAAGATGAACTTTGCTTCGTTGGTCTAGTAATCGAAAGCGCTTCTGTTTAGCTTGAGTTCCTAGATTCAATCCCCAAGTTCGGCATAAACTCCTAATGGCAAATCAATTTTTCATTTCAAATTGATTATTAATTGATATCGGATATACATTAAACCGAGTTCATTCCGAGGACAGCCGAACACATCCGAAGCGGTGTCGTTACGGTAACAGTGGCGCGAATTCAGTGGTTTTTTGTTTTTTTCCAATCTCAAAAAATGCCCAACGCGCCTAAAGAAGTTTTCACTTCAAAAATTGCACTCGTGCGAAGCTGGGGCGGGCTTCTAGTAAAAAATACAAACAGACCAAACCAAAATAACATTGATGTATTTCAACACCTACTTTAAATTTTCCGATTATAAAAATTAACAAAAAATAAATAAAAATGTCAATACAATAATATGTCATGATTATAAAAATCATTTAGCATGATTGTTATAGAAAATACTTATCTTCTATTTCATAAACATAATCAGCTTTTAATGTTCCCACTGCTGGGACACAGGGTTCTTCTCTTCTAGAGGGGGTGGGCTTTAATCTACCAAGTACCACGCGGGCTCAGTGCGGGTTGGTAGATTTGAAATTTCTTCGAATTTTTGGTTCTAGGACATGCCGGTTTTCTCAAGATGTTTTCCTTCACCATTTTACACAAAGTAAAGCGCCTGACTGGGTTTGAACTCAGAAGCCGTGGCCGTTACAAACCACTGGGCCACCATTGCTCTCAGGCACACGGCTATAAAGAAAGTTGTACGAAGTGAATCTTCTATCAATAACCTTGTGCGTGCCTTTATGACTCCTCAATGTGATTCATTCACCTAACTAGACAGATTTCAGATAAACTTTGTGTCTGGTCTGATTTGTGAATGATTAACCGTCGTGACGTGAAGATCCTTACATGATTGACATTATCTTTGAATCTTTTATTGTGTTATCACATGATGCATTCGATATGATAATATCGAATGCATCATGTAACCATATCAGATGATAATCTGCCTTGCCCCTTACGAACTATTTTGCCCTTGTTGAGGTCGCCTTTCGTTCTTATCAGATAGAGCTCAATATGATTCATTCGATAATGTTCCAATTTTTCGTGTCATGTCATCTCGTCCTCGTGAATGCCCTCCTCCCTTAAGCAAGCGAAAATCACACGGTCTGCATTGTTTCTTTAATAACCTAATTGTCTGTGCTAGAAAAAGATTTATTATGAAAACAAAGTACCTACGGTCTGGGAAATTAATGTTTATCATCCATAATAATCCATAAGTACTAATATTATAAATGCGAAAGTGTGTCTGTCTTATTATTATTTAGGCGCTGACTCCACGAGCGAGAGAATCGCGGCGATATTATCGTCGTGCCACGTATTTCTATACACTCTCTATGGAACCGTCTCCACACGGCGATATTATCGCCGCGATGCGACGAGTGGCAATGAGCGCGCGAAACGTCATTACATCGTCGCTAGCCCGCCGCGACTAGCAGCGCGCCCGCCGCGCGCTCGCGACGAGCGCGCGGCGGGCGCGCTGTCAAACGCAGCGTCATTTCAACGTTGCCTCTCTGGAAACGCGGCGATACCGTTACGAGTCGTCGCGGAAACGCTGCGATTCCGTTACGACTCGCGACGATACGCAGCGGAATTATCGCTCGTTCGTGGAGATTATCCGACGATATAAGGGCGGACTCGTCGCGATTCTCTCGCTCGTGGAGTCAGCGCCTAGTGAGTTATTTTTCACTTAGTAGTATTTTTTGAAAGTCGGTTGTTTTTTTTTTTTTGTAAAAGAGTTTTTATTTTTCACTAGTTGTACTTGCCCCACACACATTCGTATAACACTACTTGCTATGTAAATATCAGTGACAGAAAGTCATTATAACATCATCAATATAAACTAAGTGCTAAAAATACGTATGATTGAAGCTAACTTAAAAACTACCCAAGCAAAGTTAATTGACCACCCCTGAGTATAAAAAAAATCATCCATTAAAAAAGTAATTTTTGAAATCGATTTACAATTGCCGGAGACATCGCGTGACAAACACACAAAAAAAAGAACCTCCATCTTTTTTAAGTCGGTTAATAAACAAGATTTGGTTGATGGCCGCGAGAAAATAAAAAGACGCCACCTTCCATACCAAAATCGGCACTGTCCTTTATTTTGTTCGGGGTGACATTCAAATTAAATAATTATTACAACAACTTTTAGATGCTCACAAATCGTTGGTTATTAACTCCTGTAAAAGGTTGCTGCATTTAAATCTTTTTTTTTTTCAACAAAAACTGAAGTCGTCAAAACACAAGTTGTTCAAAAAAAAAAAAACAATAACATCAAAAGTATAATTTAATTTATTAACGCTAAATGAATAATGTTATTGTAATAACTTAATTTAACGTAATTAGGCACGTTCGAAGACCTACGCTGCGTTTGCGCACACGTAGCTGTGACGTAGCATTGCGTGTGAAACGTCACGTCATTATGATGTATTTGTATGCTTGTGTGCCTGAGTGCACTATGCGTTTTGTTTTTGTTTTGGAGATGTATAGTCGACTCTTTTATTATTTTACCACTTTTGACAATAACGTACAGACGCCAGCACATCAACCTACACCTAACTGTCAAATTTTCCCAATCAACATTGAACCTTATGCTTTAGCGATAAAGTTGAAAATCTATTACAGAAATCTGACAGATTGTAGTAGGTTGATGTGCTGGCGTCTGTACATAAGTCACATAGACAAATAGACCCTGTCGTTTTATGAATATTGTTCCCACTGCAGGGACAAAGGCCTCCTCAGTTAGAGGGAGTGGTCCGTAATCCACCACGCGGGCCCAGTGCGGGTTGGTAGATGTCACATGACCGCGATTTTTTTATTCTGGGACATACCGGTTTTCTCACGATGTTTTTATTCACCATTTTGGGAACAGTGGTGATGAAATAACTTACACAAAGTAAAGCGCCTGACTGGGTTCGAACCTATGACCAACAACTCGTAAGTCGCAGCCGTTACCACTGGGCCATAATGACCATAGATATATTATGTACTAGTAGCGTCCCGCGGTTTCACCCGCATAAGTGTCGATCCCGTGGGAATATCGGAATAAAAAGTATCCTATGTGTTAATTAAGAAAATGGTCTATCTAAGTGCCAATTTTCATCCAAATCTTTTCAACGGTTTACGTGATTGAGTAACAAACATCCAAACATCTTCATAAACTGTCACATTTTTAATATTAGTTGGATAATCCTCATAAAACAATAATTTAAAGAGACTACACAATTTGTCTAAAATTCAGTTGTCATTCTGACTAGGCTCCAACGAAATGCTGCCATTAATGGCCGAGGCACTTTTTATGTCAATTAAGTTGTAATTACTGTAACCGCGTGGTTGTTGATACGTAACTTCATGATTTGTTTTTCAGCGTGTTCCCATAAAGTAATTCACCGGCCTCGGTAAAAACAAATGAATCATAAATATGAAAGGGATGATCATTTTACGTGTTCAAAATCAAGTCGTAGCCTTATACTAGAATCAATTCTATTTTATTGTAATTTTTGACGTTCAAAAGTGCCTTTTATGTGCCTATTTCGAATAAATGCTTTGACTTTTGACTTTATCTCAGCTCCAATCAATCTCAAAAATGTTGCTAAAAAAGAAGTAGGTACCTATATTTGTGAGATTGAGAATGCGAACTTTGCTCCTCTGGACTCAAAACCTTTACAACTTATAAGACACTGATGACTGAACGATCGATGAAAAGAAACTCAATGACTCTTGTCTGACATATCGGTAAGAATAAGAATACTAGAAATGTAAAAAATACTACAAAGGTCTTAAAAATGAGTTAAGTAGTGCGCTTTTGCATTGGCATACAATAATATGACCTATTAAAAACGATTACTAAAACGAAAACGAAAATAACACCTTCACCACCAGTTGTAAAACTTCCACTGATGAACACTTGAACAGTGGCTCCCTTTATGGATCGCCACAACGACGAGATAGATGGGAATATCGGGATAAAAAGTAGCCTATAAGTATGTGAATCCAGGGTGTCAGCTACCTCCATGCAAAATTTTATCAAAATTGGTCCAGCCGTTTGAGCGTGAAGAAGTAACAAACATAAACACACACACAAACTTTCGCCTTTATAATATTAGTGTGATGATGATTATTCCATTCTAGGTTCATGATTAATGAACTATGCTGGGTTGCAGGTAAAGAACAATCTTCTCTGTTCAGTCCCTTCAGGTGAAAATGTCGTGATAATATGACAGACAAAGCAAAACAATAGCGTCGGCATTATTACAAGACATTAAACTCAGACCATAGCCTCAGACAATGTAACCTTGGATCTCTACTGAAACTACAGGCCAGCCGTCGCGTCGAGAGAATGCGTTCCTTACCCCTGTCAGTGCGACAATTGTAGTAGCTAATAAAGATCAAATTCGCAAAACATATTTGTTTGTATGAAACTGGCAGGTGTCAAGAACGCATTCTCTCGGTGACCGGACTGTAGGCACATGAATGAACTACGCTGGGTATGAAAGTAAAGAACGATCTGCTCTGTTCAACCCTTCAGGTGTAAATGGTGTGATAATCTGAAAGACGGAGCAAAAAGGTTGCATTGGCATTTAAGGTCCGACCTCGGCAGATTTGCCAAAGATGTAAACAACAATGGCCGCTCGAAATTGAATAAAATCGATAAACAAGGGTATTTATTTCAAGTAATGTTTCTTTTTGTCTAGTTAGCTCGGAGAATTAGACGAAAACTAACATTACTTAAAATAAATACCCTTGTTTATCGATTTTATTCAATTTCGAGCGGCCATTGTTGTTTACACCTTTGGCAAATCTGCCGCGGTCGGACTTTATATGTATTTCGAGACTGAGGCTATTGCCTCAGACAATGTAAACTTAGACCTCAACCGAAATTACGTTTTTTCAGCGAACTTTTCAAAAAGATTTCTGGTTTTCCGCTGAGTGCCTACTCAAAAATACATGAAGAACTCAATCATTCGTATTATTTAGGTAGTATCTACTTAGGTTTTTCATAATCATAACCATTGTTTCCGCTGCCCAATATTTTTCCTGGAAAAGCAAATTAACTGTCAATTAGGTACCCAGATCTGGTTGGCAATAGCTCGTCCCCTATTACATGGGACTTAAACTTAGGTACCTGGCGAAATGTGGGTAAACTATAGGTAGGAGAGCAGTAGTGGCCGAGTTGTATCGGACCCGCCTTACGACTTGGAGGTCGTGAGTTCGAACCCAGGCGGGCACTTTACTTTGTGTATTTAATTTCATCACCACTGCTCTCAAAACGGTGAAGGAAAACTTTGTGAGGAAACCGGTACGTCCTAGAACCAAAAAAATCGAAGACCTGTACGTGATATCCACCAACCCGCACTGGGCCTGCGTGATTGGATTGTGGCCCACTCCCTCTCGCAGCGAGGAGGCCTCTGTCCCAGCAGTGGGAACATTATAGGCTGATTATGATATACTTAGTACACTCTGCCCAACCCTTCGCAGATTACAGGCATGATGTTACCTAAAACACATAAATTTCATGACATTTTACGTCCTTAAGTACATACTGTAGAACGACAAAGCCACGACCTGCCACACTAGCACCCTTAATACTTGTCACAAGAGACCCATTAAGTGTGTACAAGACACATGTTTAGTTGTTTACATATCAAACAACACTTGCTACATGAATAGAAGCAAAGACGCATCAACTCACCAGTTCCGTTGCGTCCACGGTCTGAATCGAACGCATTCGTGCGTCGAGCGCCCTCGCGAACGCACGCGTTGAAATAATTCGTGTGTGACTGAAGTGGCGATACGCCAATAATTGTGTATTTTCGGATCTTGTATCTTCGTGAGTATTGTTTGATTCCTGTATTGTTATTGTTTGAGTATGTATCGGTGTTTGAGGAAATCGTTTTTGTTGAAAGCGGTGATAGTTTTTCGTGGAAAGGAAAATGTTACTTACAGTTTTCTGAAAATCTGTGTTTGGAAAATTCGAAACTGTTAACAATGTCATTAATTTTTTTGTGTTTTTGAATTAAATGCCCATTAATATTTTTTTACTGTTAAGTAATTAGGTAGTAAATCTAGTAAAATATTATAATAATATCAAGTTATTGAAAAAATATAACTTATATTATTTTTATTTGTAACAAAATTAAATAGGAACAATTTTATTTTATTACTGGACTATTTTTCTGTGCGCAATAATATTTTCTCGTTTTCCCATGTGAATATTATGTAAGCAAGCTGGCCACCTTTGGTTGTCTTGGAAACCAAGTAGGTAACCTATTTCAATTAGATAGGCCTTTAGGCTTTAGCCAAGAACAACATAGTACCTATAATAACAACATCAAGTAGCTATAATTTTTTTACCCCTAATTTTTTACCAATTGGGTGTAGGACGGTTGGTATCAAAAGCATAGAAATCTTAAATAATTGTTTTTTTTTAAAGCTATGTACTTATATTTTACCGGCAAAAAAACGTAATGCAATTTTGAGAACCTCTTCCTTTTTTGAAGTCGGTTAAAAACACTTAAGTAGCACTTTACCACTTTATCCATAGGTTCAGACGGCAAAATATTGAACCAATTTCATATACTTACTTAAATAGGCACTGGTTTTGACACATGTCATCATCACTGTCAAATAACTTCTGCTAGCAGCGTCATAATTAAACGCAGTGTTATAATTGTGTCGCTATACACAATGTCAATGTTAACTGCCAGTATCTCTGAAGACAAAATCCTCCTTGGTCAATCAAAGAAAGATCGTCTCAACTCCTTGAACTTAGACTTGTATTTGTCGTTTGGCAGTCTGCCTGACCCTGAAGGGTTCATCCGCATTGATTTTCGACGAAAGTTTCTAAGATAATGCTTTGTTTATATTAATACTAGCAGCGCCCCGCGGTTACACCCGCATAAGTTTCCCGTGGGAATATCGGGATAAAAACTATCCTATGTCCTTTCCCGGGACTCTATACCAATTTTCATCTAAATCGGTTCAGCGGTTTAAGCGTGAAGAGGTAACAGACAGACAGACACACTTTCGCATTTAAAATATTAGTATGGATATGGATTATTAAGGTACTTATAGAGAAATAAGCGTGTCGATTTTTAGAGCTAAGCGCACATTACAACCGCAATACAAAAAAAAACCGCTCAAGTGCGATTCAGACTCGCGCACCGAGGCGAGGGTTCTGTACAACTTTACGGGTTTCGGATTTTTTTCTTTACTTGTGCTACATGCAATTGCTGCTTGCCAAATTTCATGATTCTATGTCAACGGGAAGTACCATATAGGTTTTGACTCCCTTGCGAGTGTCGAAATATGCGTCATAAACGGAACATAAACGCCCGTATCTTTTGATTGCGTTGACTTAGAAGTTTGATTTTTGCACTGCTGCAAGGGATTGTAGCCAGTATTTGATATTAATTTCAACTTGATAACTCCATGCGTTCCTGAGAAAAAGGGCCTTGACAGATGGACAGACAGACAAACAACAAAGTCGATGAACGAAGACGATCTTATAAGGGTTCCGTTTTTCCTTTTGTGGTATGGACCCCTAAAAAGTGCGCTGCTCACTGCCTGTAGTGTGTGATGCAAAATAATTACAAATAATGTACAGGCGCCAGCACATCAAGCTACTACAATCTGTCAGATTTCTGTAATAGATTTTCAACTTTATCGCTAAAGCATAAGGTTCAATGTTGATTGGGAAAATTTGACAGTTAGGTGTAGGTTGATGTGCTGGCGTCTGTACCTACGAATTTACGAAAGTCATGTGCATCTCATCATCTGTGCCTTAAAGCATGGTATTAAGCATATTTTTAGGTAATTGATAAAGCGCATCGCCGCAAAAAATAAGGGTCAAACCATCGATGCCTTTGATGTTAGTTGAATCGAATGACCGCCAAAATAAAAGTAATTTTGCAGTTTTAATTAAATTGATAAATAAATACACGGCTCAGTAAAAAATTGTTTAGTTCTTGAGTTGATTGAATCCCCTTTATTATCATTACATAAAAACTTTTTACAAAAAAAAACAACCGACTTAAAAAAAATCACTACAAAGTGAAAAATAACTTAAATTTCGGAAGTCGGTGTCGTTGGTTCCGCATTTTCGTTTTTTGACACCAACTTCCGAAAATAAAGTTATTTTTCACTTTGTAGTTGTAGCTACCCCTCACAAATTCAATTAACACTAGTGCATTGAAGAATTGAAGACATCGACTAGAAGAATCATCAAAATTCGCATAGAAATGCCGGAGATGCAGTACATTTATGCATTAACTTCGTACATAAGAATTAGTTCATGTATAATATACTAAAACCTTCCTGAAAGTATGTAGATATCACATTAATGAAAGAATGATCAAAATTAGTTCATTCGTTTTTGAGAAAATCGCGGACATACAAAGATACATGCATACGGGTAGAATACAGAACCTCCTTTTTTGAAGTCGGTTAAAAATATAAATATGTTTTGCGATTGTTTCATGTGTCTTTTCTTTGAACATTTGACAATACACAAAAATTTTTTTAGGCTTGTTATAATTATTTACCAACACGCCTAGTGCGACAAAAAATACTTAGCGTTTTACGGTGCCTTAAGTCTTCATCATCATCATCATCAGCCTATAATAATACAACTTTTTTTTTTTTGGAATGTGTCATTCCAATCGAACGTCTTTTAACTCGATCCTCGTCTACTCTGATCTATCTGCTAACAGCCACCCTGCTCATATTTTGCCTCACCTAGCCTAACAACTATATTCGCCGATATAATAATCGCTCATTTGGAGAAACATCGACGTACTTACTTAAATGTATTTTTTCCAAAAAATGAGTTAAATATGACAAAGCACTTAGAAAGCGTATTTATGTTAGGGAAGCAAAGACGTAAAAAAAAAGTAGAAGTTGCGTCGATGTTTCTCCAAATGTACGATATGGTTTCTACTCAAGAACACGTCTACCCAAACAGCCATCGATTCTATGGCAAATATGGCCGGCCCACTGCCGCATCAGCTGCTTATTCTAATAGTGTCATTCTGTGAACATCAATTCGAAATTCAAACAGCGTGAAGTTGTAAAACAAAAGTTAGTCAACCTCGTAGCGTTTTTTATTTTTTTTTCTTTTTGGCATCTTAGCCGATGTTGATTATTCTACCAGGACCTCGTAACTTGCTTTATCACCTTAGGGTTGAATATCCCTTGCCCTTAGTAAAACGATGAGAGGTAAATATAAGTACCTTATATTTATTGTCTATGTGACAGTTAGATAGTTTCAACCTGTGAGTGTCAATTGACTGGGAATTATTATCAAAAGTGGTATATCAATTAGCAGGTCGAACTATCTACTAATGAATGGAAATGATCATCATTCTCCTGCCCTTATCCTAATTTATTTGCAGTCGGCGAAACATGTGTTTTTCTTCCATACTTCTCTATTAGTCGTCATCTTGGTAGTCACGCCCTTTCTAGCCATATCATTTTTCACACAGTCCATCCAGTGTCACAGTTTCTTACTACTCTAAATGTAAATATTATGAGTTATATTTATTTATATAATATAGGTATAATACACGGATATCTATGGTATAAAAAGTCTTTAGAATGCCTTGATTATGGTTCCGTAATAACTCATTAATGGTTGTTTATATTATCGGTGGGAATCATATTCTATAACAGAATTGTTATCATTACATTTTAATACCTACTCAAACTCAACATAAAGCATTGATTTTAATTAAACCATTTACAGGCACTTTTGAATTGTCAAAGAATCAGTGAGTTAGTCAGAAAATTGAAACAGTAGTCCATTCCAAATCGTAGGAAGAACGGGAAAGAAACTCCAAGGATACTGTCTTAAATCAAGATATTCCAAAATCCTGGGTACATTATTCTTGTTGCTTCTCTAAGTAAGAACAATAAAAAAAAAAATGAAGAAACAATTCAAAATATAAGATTATAAATAAATCCTTGCAGTTAAGAGATGACCTGCCTCAACCGACGGCGCCCGTTCACGAACATGACGCATCGATCAGCACCCTAATTGCGTAACACACTATCAATCGGAATCTGAATCATTTTGATGCAAATTGCTAAACCATTGCTTCATAAGTTCGAAGAATTTGTCTGCTCAACACTTAAATAACGCAATGTATGTTGTTGAACTGTCAAAATGAAACCAATTCCGATTGATAACGTGTTACGCAATTGCCCCGCAGATAAACAGACAGAATTTCTGATAAGCTGAAGTAGCGTTTATTGAAAACAAAAGAAAACAGTTTTCTTCTGTTTTTTTTTTCCTAACACTTTCCATATTTGAATCATTCATATTCGAACCGAAATGCTTTGAAAGAAGAATATTTTCATTACCTATGTTTGATTGTCGCAGTACGTAGGTAATTCGACGGACCTTTTAATACCTTGTGGACAATATTTTAATACATATTTATAAAATGAATATATTTTAAATAGTAATAGTCATTTATTTCCAAAACTTCAGTACCTACACGTTGCATCAATTAGGTCTCGACCCCTGAGCTAGAACATTCTGTATGACAAGGGTCGAGGATACGTCAGCATAAAAAGTTAAATGAATGAGGATTGCGTCGTTCTGTCTTTAGCAGTGTAATATAATATCGTTTATTATAAAGAAACAAATAATCAAGTGGTATTAGGTACTGTATAGTCAGGAGCACTCACTCACACAGGAGGAACACACTTCTTCTTCTGGATAAGCTCGCTCCATCGTCGACTTTGTCTCTGTCACCTTTGACCTAGACTAGAGTCAAGAGCAAGTCCATTTCAAATAAAAAAAAAAAAAAAAAAAAAAGCACTAATATGTCAACACTTGGCATCTTTCAATTGCGATTTTTTCGTGAAATAACAAATGCAACGTTAAAATACGACACTTTACATAAGCCTATGGGTTCGAAAATACTATGTTCGTAATAACATAAAATGTCATTCAAAAATAAAGGAGAAAATCGCCTTTGAATAAAGCCAAGTGTATACATACTTATGCTCGTGACTGTCCAATAATTTATCAAGTGAAATGTATAAGTAGAATTTATTTAAACTCGATTGTATACCGAATGGTTTTCATAACTACGAGTTATACATGTTGAAATAACTGAAAACCTGGAAAGGGGTCATTAAAAAAAATTCCTACTCCAAATATAGGGAACAGCAGATTTTTTCTCGCGATTTCAGCGTTGGTCCCGAAGTAAAAGTTGTTCCTAATAATGAGTAGAAAGAATGTAGATACAGTTTTCTCTAAAAAAATTAAGGTTTTAGTCACTTTTCTTCTGCTTGATAGACTTACTGCTGGATAGTGTTACTAAAATAGAACCATCAATTCTCAATTCTTTATTGCGTACCATAATGTATAGGTATATAGTTGGTAAGAAAATAATAATATTAGTCACAATTATGGACCCTGTCGGGCACAGCATAGATAGTAGGACAGAGGAGGAAGAACACTGGGTGTTTTGGGTGGGTGTGATAAATTTTAATATTAGTTAAGTACCTATTTAGTAAGTTATATTGTTTTATGAATACAGAACACACCACACGTCATGCGGTAGATACCTATAAAATCGATGAAATATCCATGACAAAAACTGTGACTGACACTGTTGACAAAATAAAAAAAATATAAAACACTAGATTTTTTTAAGTTTGGCTATTTTCACATATTTCCCTATAATACCTAGCACTTCAGCTCAAATACTTTTACTAAACGTTTAATGGTCGATTCCTATAATTTACGGACTGTTATTGGTTAAAATTAAGACTTGGATCTTCACCAATAATGAAGCAAAGACCTCATAGCTTTGCATAGTAGACCCTCCCATATGGAAGTAGCTATCACAGGTAAAATTCGCTTCCGAATCTATTTATACGCCCAGTTTGGCATCAAAAAATGCTACCACTGGTAAGCAAAACGATTCGTTTTTGTTTACCTATGGGAACCGAGGGATGTGTGTGAAACAAACCAATAACATCGCTTCATTTTCATAGCTTGAACTAAGTTAGCGTTGTTATTGGTTAGTTTTACACACATTTCTCGCTACGCATCCTCGCTCATCTCTGGTGGAAACGCAACCAAAGACGATCAAGAAAAGTCGAGATTTTGCACAGGTGATGTGAAAAACAAATTTTAAATTAATTATTTCATGCATATTATGCAATTTAAACACAGAAACAACGGAAAATGGCTTCCACTTTACAATCAAACTCTAAATGAATACGTATTTACATGAATTAATATATACTGTCCACATAGACGTAGTCCCCTAAAGCCTCACTGGGGACTTCACACAATGGAAGTTTTACACAAAATCGCCTTCTGGGCCGATGCATCCAACTATTGTGCAACCACAAATATTTTTCTGATACTTGAAGAAAATTGCTGTTCAAGACAATACACTTCACATGTATCGCACGTGTTTTCACAAAAGCGGGCACAAAACGTGCCGATACACCTGTCATGTGCTATGTACACAATGGACGATGTTGGTCTTCACTTGTTTCGTGTCGGCAAGAGGATAAAAGAGTAGCTCGTGCTGCAATAAAACGATTAGACAGACATTACTTACGAATTTAATTAATAATTAAGATGTAACGCGCTTGGTCTTTGCTCTATAGAAACGCTCTCGCCGGTATTCTTTTTGGTTAATGACCATAAAGCAATGTTTTTTTACAGAATAATAATTATTAACTACTTGTATGTCCCTATGTTTTCCTTTTTGATGATACATTATTTTTATAAGCACTAGAACCCTCAAAAAATGCCGATTTAACCGCTGTCAACAGAGGCCTAGTGTACAAATTTGACAACTACTAATGATAAAAGAAAAACATAGGGACACAGGATATATCCTTCTTATTCAGTTTATGAAATATCTTTTAAATTGGTCCAATATTGGAGGAGGAAATAGGCGAGAGCCAAACCTCGAATTATGACTTTTTACTTAGACTTTTTCAAAAGTCTCTCCGACCGCATTTCCTCTTAATTGTCCCATCATCATCATCATCATCCACAGTCCGACGACACCCACTGCTGGGCATAGGCGAGCTCGTCTTATGCTAATCCCCACGCTTCACCTTAGGTAATACGTGATACGGGCTGGAGTCCGCAACTCCACGTCAATGCGCGTATTCTGCGTACGGGTCACGCAAAATACGCTTGACCTTATCCAGATTCTAATGTCGTCCGCCTGTCTCGTGGCCGTAGACCGACACTTCGTCTTCCAGTCCTTGGATGCCACTCGGCCACGGCCTTACTCCACGAACTGCCCCGTTGGTCTCGTGGTTGGTGTGACTGCTGAACGAGTCCGACAAAGTGTTATTGGGTTTCAGCAATATCTTAGTAACAGCCTGGAGTTTGTAAGTTTGCGGTTTAATACCCCCGTGCCTCGGAAAGCACGCAAAGCCGTTGGTCCAGAAGGCCCTTTCCCGTAATTAAAAACGTTCAAAATCTAGTCGCAATCTCATCTCAGCGATAATCAATGTCAAAAACTTGTCAAAAATTTAGGATAATTACAGGTATTTTTAACAGATTGAGACTGAGATCAGACTGTGAACGTTCTTAAAATTACGAGAATTCTGATCTCTCTGCGGGCGAAAATTACGAGAATTGCCCTTCTGATCTCTCCCCGGTCGTGTCGGATTGCCGTCCCATCGGACTATGAGAGTAAAGGAACAGAGAGTGCACCTGTGTTTACGCACACACTTTTGCACTATAATATCTCCTGCGTACCTGGCCAATCCACCGTGACTGAAATCGTAATAACAATACATCTACCAACCCGCACTAGGCCTGCGTGGTGGATTACGGCCCCACTCTCTCTCACAGAGAGGAGGCCTGTGTCCCAGCAGTGGGAACATTATAAGCTGATTATGATGACCGAAATCGGTCGGAAACTATTTATTTCTTACTTAATATGTTGGGGTTGGCTTTCAGTCTAACCAGATGCATACCAGTACTTTACATGGAGCGACTGTTTATCTATCCTCAACAACCCAGTTACTTGTTTACGTCCTGACAGTTAATCATTACAGTTACTCCTGAAAAATCAATAAGATGTTGGTTGTCAAAAATAATTGATCAATGTCGGGGTTGACTTCCAGTGTCAAAATGAAAGCCATTGCTACGGTTAGTGTATTACGGAACCCCGCTGTGTATCTTTTTCGGCTGAAATAATGACAATTCCTATTTCCTAAATTCGTCTTGCTCATAGTATGTCATTGTCTGTCTATATGAAACGTTTGT
This sequence comes from Hydraecia micacea, assembly GCA_914767645.1. NCBI lineage: Eukaryota > Metazoa > Arthropoda > Insecta > Lepidoptera > Noctuidae > Hydraecia > Hydraecia micacea. The sequence continues at coordinate 9,672,986 of OU611798.1, forward strand.
TCGATACATGTGACGATGCAAGTTCAGTGCCAAATGTACTGTCTATGACATCTATGTCTACGACATGTCTGTCTATCTATGTAAATTTATTTTATAGGTACGTAATAGTGTTACGTGCTAATGGCATGATTTGTATTTATTTGAGCCAGATCTGATAAATTCTATTTATTACAGAAATTGTTTATTTACTTAACTGTATTTATTATTATTATTTATTTATTTCTTAGACATTTACCCCCTTACTATTAAACGTTGTATAGCGTTTGTATACACAACGCTTTGTCTTCTTCTTTCGAAAGCCAAATTACTGACGACTGGAAGAGAGAAATCGGTGTGGAACCATTCATATGATATAATATGTTTATTAGTAAGGGGGTTAGCCTATTTTACATTTTGATTTTAGCTACACAACAAAAACCTCTCAGGGTTAATTTAAGTGCTGGCGAGCCGTTCATTAAATTTCATCATATTTGGGGTTTATTTATTTTGTGGGTATAGTTAGCGCCACGAAATATGAGACTTGACCCCCCCTCCCGCGCTCTTTCCACCGCCCTATGACGCTCGGTTCCGTCCCGCGCTCAGACCTCATACTTACCGCAAAAGAGACCTAAAATCGTGAACAGCGCATGTCAAACAGTGTGGTGTGTCAAGTCTCATCTTTCGTGGCACGCATTATAACACGTGTGATAACTGTTAGGCTATAATAAAATCAACTAAATAGGAGACTCATACTATGTATAAATAGGTTTTGCATTGTTATCTCCTCTAAAGAAGCTAAAGTTTGTGCTAGGTTCACGGTAATAGGTAACGAAATGTATTAAAACGTTAAATTATTTTTGAAGTGAAAACTTCTTTAGGCGCGTTGGGCATTTTTTGAGATGGGAAAAAAACATTGAATTCGCACCACTGTTACCGTAACCGACACCGCTTCGGATGTGTTCGGCGGTCCTCGGGATGTACTCAGCTTTAATGCATATCCGATATGTCAGTGAGTGATGGCAAAGTATTCTATTTGTGTTCTGTTTTCACTTCTGTCGGCACTCCCGGAGTTCCACTGTTTTTTTTTTCATTCCTGCACCACAATCGAAGCAGTTAATTTAATAATAATATTCCTAAATTATAAATAATACCAGCCTATTATTGTCCCACTGCTGGGCAAAGGCTTCTACTCATACAGAGAAGGCACGAGCATTGATCACCACGCTTGCTCAAGACGTGTTGGTGATTTCAGACTTATATTAACTGGACCTGAACTTGTATCCAGATTTCCTCACGATGTTTTCTTTCAGCGATGTCGCTAATGTCCAAAATAAAGACAGAAAGTAACTACACATGAATTGAAAAAGTCTAATTACTTAGTACTTGCCCGAATTTGTACCCAATACCTTTAGATGCCTCAACTATTGGGCCATTTTCCTTAATAGTCTTTACACGACTGCGGCGAAGCCCAAAAGGAGGGTTATGTGTTTGACTTGTATGTATGTTTTATAAGTTAAACAGTTAAGTTTATCTGTAAGCTAGGTAATCTAATTATTATTATAATATAGAGGGAAAAGATTAGATTTTTTGTATATTTGTTTGTTACGCTATCACGTAAAAACGGCAGAACGGATTTGGATGAAATTTGGCACATGGGTGGGCACGACCTGCAGTATAATTGCGTAACACACTATCAGTAGCAATGCGTTTAATTTTGACAGTTCAACAACATTCATTGCGTTATTTACGTTGTTGAGCAGACAAATTTTTCGAACAAATGAAGCAATCGATTAGCAGTATCCTTCAAAATGATTTAGATTGAGATTGATAGTGTTTTACGCAATTAGGGTGCTGGATTAGGATTTTACCCGATACACCTATGGGAACGAGACTTATGCGGGTAACCGCGGGGCGTAGCTTACCTACCTACTTCATTTAAGGCGACTACATGACCTAAAGTGCGGTCTTGGTCGGACTGCATAGAAAAGAAAGAGAAGCGCGATGACACAACGCTGGTAATTTATTGCAAAATATGAAGCAATTATCTATTTACAAAAAAAATATTGTTTGGACTAAAAAATTAAAACACTACCTAGTGCTTTAGTAGGTATGGTGCTTGTAGAATAATCTGACAAAAATCAGAATGATTGTATGTATAATAGTATGGTTTTGAATAGAATAGATACTCTTTATTATGTACACCATATAAATTGCAAAAAGGTTGCAATTGGTTTTGATTGCAAAAAGAAAGTGTTTAGATGTATCTTCATGATTTTTTTCTATCGTATTAAATTAGTTGTATTATATTTTCAACACACTATCTACCTAGCATATATCCTGAAGACAATCATATATTTTTCTGATTTTGTTTACTGTAGTCTATCATATACTTTTAGGCATTATAAAACTTGCGTTTTTTTGCGTTTAGGTCCTGTAGTCCCCTTAAAACAATTGCTTAGCCACTGCACCAATGGGGAAACTAATCTTACATATCCTAGCATGTCACTTATACTTACAACAACACCTAGGAATCCTAGTGTAGGTGTTACAAGTGTCTACTTCCCTCCATTAGTCCAATACCGCGAATGACAGGCCAATGACACAAATGACTATTTATGTTGATTTTTCTAATGCATGTTGCTGAAGTATACTAAAAATAGAAATTGTAGTAGTTTTAGCTAAGTGTAGATATCTCTGCTAGTCGTTATAACCGTATGGTGTTTTTGGCCCGAACTCTGAAAGCTTATATAGCCAAAAACTGTCGTGTAACCCAGCACCTGGGTTGTGGAGGTCAGATAGGCAGTCGCTACATGTAAAATACGTCAATAATTTCGTGATTTCAGAGTTGGTCCCATAGTGAAAGTTGTTCATTTTCATGGGTAGAACACCCTGTAAAAATTTGGATGGTGATAAAAAAATCTTTCTGTATATGCGGAATCGCCAATCAGAATCAACAAAGCGGATTTAAATAGTGCTGAAGAAACTAATGTAAAATTAATCCATTAAGTTTTGAAGGTCAGCCGTTTAATACTACCGAAACCGCGATTATACTATATCTACTTTAGAATTCAGTCATATATGTGGGCTCTAATGATGACATTATGTTTTAAATTACATTTCCTGTAAAGTAATATCGTGTTGTACCTCACACTTGTAAATGCACTGTTTATGCATAGTTTACAAACATATAGAGGCTGCATATCGTTGCTTGTTGATTGATTACTATGTGCTAAGTCAAAACAATCTGTCCAAAGGATGTTTACCGTTTGGTAGCCGGGCTCAAATCCAGACAAGGGTCTGGATTTATTATTTGACTTGCAGTAGAAAGCTACTGCTGTGCTACTAAGAATTTTGTAAATAATCAAACAACCCAATAACAGTTTGATTTATAGTCAGCCTATAACTTTCCCAATGCTGGGATACAGGCCTCCTCTCTATAAGAGGGCCGTTATCCACCACGAGGGCCCAGTTCGGTTGGTGGATACAGTTTGCAGAGTCAGTGTTAAATTACCGATTCCATTCGGGCATGTTCACTATAGTATGCTCAGCATATTAGGCTAACGAGGCAATCTGCAAGGGGCATGAAAATTGATGAAAAAGTAAGAACAGATGATGAAGACGATGTGGGGGAAATCAAACATTTATTCATCACTAGATTAAGTACTTGATACACATTATACAGAACTAGTTGCGCCCCGCGGTGTCACCCGCATAAGTTTCGATCCCGTTGGAATATCTGTATAAAAAGTATCCTATATGTTAATCCAGGGTGTCAGCTACCTCCATACCAAATTTGATCAAAATTGGTCCAGCCGTTTGTGTGTGAAGAAGTAACAAACATACAAACGCAGTCACAAACTTTCGCTTTTATAATATTAGTATGATTTTGTCCCAAAGACGTACAAAACTGTGAACTGATTTCACTAGAAGTGAGGAATCTTAACTTGCGTAAATGTAAACAACTAATAAACTGGAAATCGATTAGCATCAAGTCAAAACTCGATTAAAATTTTTATAGCTTGTATTCTTGAATTAGCATTACCCAATGATTTGTTGAAAAAACACTCTCATAAAGTGAGTAGGACTTCATTTTTCTTAATTACACCCACCAACCCGCACTGGGCCCGCCGCCCGAGTAGTGAATTACGGCCCACTTCCTCTCACAGAGAGGTGGCCTGTGTCCCAGCAGTGGGAAGCAGAATGATGATGATGATTTATTATTATAATCAATCGTTGGAAAAGAAAAAAAGTGTCTTACCATAAAATCTGCATGTCTGTGTCTACCTTTGTTTCAACTTGGTGATATTTTTACTAATTATGTACTTATTTATAATTTCAAGATCATTACACTTATGGCCGTTAGCCAACACATTCAATACTATAATTACTATAAATAATTAAGGTGAAAGCGACCGTAGGTCAGTAAAGAGTGTTATTTATGATTTGTCATAAAACCTAACCTCCGTTGTTTGAAAGGTCAATTTTATTTGTTTTTATTATGGACCACCAATCACAACAGCGGAGTGACTTGACAGTAGCGTCCGACCGAATTTCGTTTTCAGTTTTCGGCAATAACAGAAAATACAGAAAAAATATGCATTTTCTCGCATTTTTATTTTGTTAACCTATGTTGTCCCAATGCTAGGCCAAGCTCTCCCTCATAACTTTTCCTTATGTTATGCCTTCTCTAGCCAATTGGTCAGGAACGAGTCCAAATCGCCAGCGTTTATTAGGCCTGGAGGTCTACCACAAGCTCTTATCGCGATCCATTTTAGGACCTAAACTGAACTGTTCTTCTAATTCGTACCATGACGTCAGTTTAACGATTCAGTTTAGGCCGAGCCATCTGCTGACAACGATTGTCCCGAACTGAGTCGCAAGTTTTGGTTTCATTCATACTTGTTTGGTACCATGACGTCCATAGAGCAGCTCAAGCGATGCAGTTTAGGAACCTAAACTGAAATGTCTTGCTTTGGAATCGTTTTTAATTAGATCATGGTAGGCCACCTGCCTCGGTGACGACGCCCGTCTTCAGGCACCCCTGTGTGGGGATGACCCGCACAGGGAAACAGAACAGAACAGAAGGGCCATGAGGTCCTTCTGTTTTGATGCATCTTATACGTTTTTCTCGCATATCGTAGGTAAATTACCAGGGCCTCAAGTCTGCTAATTTTATTTAACTCACATGCTATTGAAATTCAATTGAGATTCAATCACGACTCCATTACGATTAGAAGAAATTTGGTATTCTGCAAAAACTTGAATGTAAACTCAATAGAGTCGTAATGGAATCGTAGTGTAATTGTAATTGACTCTCAGTTGAACAGATAAAGGTGTTGCCATTCAAAATCTATCAAGAAGCTGAATGAGTGAATTGTTGCCTAATCGTACTACGATCGTACTTCAATTGCAAAATTGACACTGAGTGTCCATTGACATAAATGTCAAACAAACGTCAACTAAGAGTAGAATACCGATTTAGACCACAATCGATTTACAATTGTAACACAATTGAAGAGCAGACTAGCAAATATTCTGATAGCAGTTCAATGGTATGTCACTGGAAAACCATTGGTCTTAAATTAGTAGCAGAATACCAAATGTAGTTAAAACTGCTACTGAGATTCAATTGATATTCAATTGAGCCATTCGTAAATTAGCAGACTTGGGGCCCAGGTTGTTTGTTTTCCAGAAAAGTATAAACTTTAACGTGTGATTAAAGTTTAAACAGTTAAATATAATATGTACTAAAGACAGACGACACTGCTTGAAACGGCATTGCTTTTACATTTACCAAAAGTAAATAAATAAAATAAATAAAACCAAAGAAAAACAAACAAAGAAAATATTTTTTCATTTACGTTTTCGGCTCGAACCCCATAATCAGGAATTTAAACATAACTGGCGGAATTAAATGTACTAAGGTAGGTACCTACACCTCTGCCTAAACCTTTGGGGATTATAGGCGCGATGTTATGATTACGATGTATTTTTTTTTTTTTTTGTTTGTTCGCCTATTTTGTGTCCTACTGCTGGGCAAAGGCCTCCTCTGTTTTTCTTCCAAACCTCCCTGTCTTGTGCGATCTCTGGCCATGTTGGCCCTGCGAATGATATTAGATCGTCACACCACCTTCGCCTTGGTCTACCTCGACGGCAATGTCCTGCCTCAGGCGTCCAGTAAGTGACGATCTTTGCCCATCTTATTATCCCCCTTTTTACGATGTTTACGAACGAAAAAATAATCAATTTTCGATCGATCTCTACTTGACAGCAAGTCCCTACCTATTAAAAGACCTGACCAAGCTTTAAAACCACGGAATAACAGTACAAAAAGGGAATTACATCGGACATGAAGTATTTCCTCTCCAATATAATGGATCTTAGTACCTAACATACTGACAAGCATCATGATTTAATCCAACTACAAAACAGGCCAACTTATACTAGCCTTCCCACCTTTCGTAGGACTACCACCATAACCTGAGCTCTATAGGGCTTGTTTCACATCGTAGCTTCGCGTAGTAGTAAATAAATCAAAGGGTTATTTATAGAAATGGAGGCGATCTCGATAAGTCAGTGTAACGGAACAGGTGACGGGTTTTACAGGTTGAGTAGCGTTCCTGTAGGCTGTTAGCGTAGCATAGGGCTCCGTCATTGTTGTAGCGGAAAGCGGTTTCCAGTTTTGTGAATTTATTTGTGTGTTTCTTGAATTTGAACTCCTGGTTAACTTTGGTTACCTTTATTTAAGTTTGAGGTGTTTTTAGAGATCTGCTCGTCTATTTTGTAAATTTTTTCCGTGAAAACTTTTGTGAAGTGAGCTGTTGAGCTGTCATTCCAGCTGATGCTAGACATTGACACCAATGACAGCTCACTTCACTTAATTTTTCACGGTGAGATTTTTAGAATAGATCTACTGGTTTCCCCGTGGTACGGTATGCACCATTGACCTGCACCATCAATGGTGCAGAGGAGACTAATTAGTTGCGTTTGCACCATTAATATTTATACAACTACTTCACCATGTTTCCCTTAAAATTGCAAACAACGTAGCTAAATTGTGATTTTACAGATTAAGCAGTACCTACAGCTAGACTAAATACCTACTGAAAAAGTCCTCTAAATTCATTTTTAAAGCATGCTGAATGTTTCCAACAATCCCGTGAGTTGATGTTACTGCATTGAAAATTAAACATGTTACAAACATAAAATCGAAAACGTCAAAATACTCAGAAGTTGATGCATTGAATTGTCTTTGTTTTTCAAATACTCGTTTACAGTGTCTCAGATGTAATGTCGAGCGAAAGAATGGCTGTTTCAAAACAGACATTAGTTTTTAAACAAACACTGAATTCTGGGAAGTGTTTTTGCGACAATAATATAACGATTTAATACCTAGTAATAATATTATTATTTTAAAATGTCAGCTACAAAGAAAACCATGTTATTGTGTCTACACTCTAATCGCCTAACAAATGTGTTACGCGATTGCTAATAATCAAGCATAATCTGAATCGTTTTGAAGGATATTGCTAATCTATTGCTGTTCGAATGTTGTCGATGTTCGAAAAAAATTGTTTGCTTAACAACGTAAATAACGCAATGAATGTTGTTGAACTGTCAAAATGGAAGGCATTGATACTGCTAGTGTGTTACGCAATTACCCCGCTAGTCCTACACGCACGCCCGGTTGCGAGTACTACGCACGTGACCTTTCTGAAGAACATCACCAATAAGGTTACTATCTTTCCTACTAGTGACTACCAAACCATGTATTTTTCCTTCATTTTGCACACATTGTCAAAAGTGAAAATGTCAAAAATGAAAGCAATGAGTTACGCAATTATTATTACGACCCCTCTGGTCACGTGGTCGCTGGCGTTCCTTCCATACAAACGCATTCCTATGTTTTCTCCCTGGTTAAAAAAACAACTGTATATAGATAGACCACTGCCTTGTCTATTTATGTTCCATCGCCACTTATTTACTTTAGGACTGATTTTACCCAAGTCAGATAAATCTTTTGTTCGTGGAATAAAATTGACGTCTGACAGTTCTAGTATGGAAAACCTGTAAAAAAATCTAAATTTATTCTCAGTATAAGACTTATTCTAGGTATAAAAGTTTAGTGCGATGCGCCCAAATTCAAAGTTGATTTTTGCGTGAACATTTGTAACAAAAAGGTTCTAAATAAGTTTTTGGTTGCAATGGAATTTGTACTTTGTTAAGTATAACATTCAGTTTGTTGTTCCATAACTCAAAAAATATTTATTTATTTATTTAATACTTCAAGCACAAAAATGTACAGAGGCGGACTTAATGCCATAGGCATAGGTTCTTTATTCAGTGTCTTTATACTCATTACCCAAGTAGAAAACAGAAAAATGCCTACGTGTGTATGAACTGAACACACCAATGACCACGTGACCACGTTTCCTGTTTTAAGCAAAAATATGGACTTTAAAATTGGCACATCAGCGAAATATTTTGCGTCGAGGTTTTCCCAATGAAACCACACTGCACAAATTGTATTATTCATTTTCTCTTTCACGATCAGAATAAATTATTTGCAAAGAATGTAGGTGACAAATAAAATAAACACTCAATGAACTAGGGAATTAAAAAAAAAATGTTACATACACAATTATTAAAATACATAGATCACTTACAGACGCCAGCACATCAAGCTACTCGAAACTATCAAATTTTCCCAATCAACTTTGAACCTTATGCTTTAGCGATAAAGTTGAAAATCTCTTAAAGAAATTTGACAGATTGTAGGAGCTTGATGTGCAGAGGGGCAATTCTAGTAATTTTAAAAACCTTCACAGACTGATCTCAGTCTCAATCTGTCAAAAATACCTCTAATTTCCCTACATTTTGACAAGTTTTTGACATTTGTTTGTCGCTGAGATGAGACTGCGACTAGATTTTGAACGTTTTAAATTACGAAAATTGGCCTTCTGGTGTCTGTACATAATTTAGTTCATTTATTTATTCCCTATTCGCTTGCAGTCTCACCTAACCTTTATGACTTCTTTGACAGATACAGCAAATATAGAAACAAATCGAATGTATCCTTGCGCTTGCGCTTGATGATGATAAATGCTTTCTTACTAAGTCTTGGAATGTATGTAGGTAGATCGTACAAAGTAACGAGTGAAGCTGGGCACAAGTATAGACAGCTTGAAGATAGCAAAAAGCATTAGTAGAGATTAATGTACAGATACCAACACGCTACCCGAAACTGTAAAATTTTCCCAATCAACCTTGAACCTAATACTTAAGCGATAAAGTTGAAAATCTATTACACAAATTTGACAGATTGTAGTAGCTTGATGTGCTGGCGTCCGTACTACGCAAAGATATGGACGCTTAAAATACACAAAGACGAATTTAATTCCTTGCCTTGCATTTGCCTTAGTCTAATTTCATTGACCCCCTGCATTAAATTCGGTTATTGGAGCAATAATAAACGTATACTTCCGATGCATGTTTTATCCACACGCGATCACAAGCAAGCATCACGTATTCACGTTGTCTTTTTTATATGCACGTGCTTTTGTGACAGTCTTACCAAGGGGTATTGTGAAACCCAAGAACTGGGCTGTGGAGGTCATATGGGCAGTCGCTCCATGTAAAATAATGGTATTAAGCTTCATTTGGTAACACTGGAAGCTAACCAACATAGTTGGGAAAAAGCTAGGCAGATGATTTCAGTGACAATATTTAAATTTTTTTTTGTTTAGTCTACTGTCCCACTGCTGGGCAAAGGTCTCTCCCAAATCCTTCTAGGAACTCTTTTCCCGTGTCTGTGAAAATATAAACGTTATTTTTTATACTTGTTTCAATAGTAACATAAAGAGCTATACCTATATCCTAAATGGAATAAATGGACGTGTGTGAATGTCCAAATTGGGATTTTTCATCAAAACAAACGCGATGCACACTCGGTTTGAGAACATTCGAAATATTTGGCAAAGACTCCACGGATTTACCGAGAACTTAATAAAAGTAAGTGCCGATTGTTTTTGGCATGAATGTGGTGGATTCGCCGTATACTTTGGTTATTAAACCTTATATACTGCTCCATAAAATGTAATAGGTATTGATTGACACGTGCATGCATACTGCACGAGTTTAGGATCACGGGTTCTCTGATGTTTGCATGAGTTTTAGGTGAATGATTCACTCGTGTGACTCCATTCTGTGAAAATCTCACCGTGAAAATTTACGTGAAGTTAGCTTTCAATAGTTTTCATCCCTAGCAACAGCGGGGCAATTGCGTAACACAGTATCAGTAGCAATGGGTTTCATTTTTGACAGTTCAACAACATTCATTGCGTTGTTTACCTACGTCGTTGAGAAGACACATTTTTCGAACTTATGTAGCAATGGATTAGCAATATTCTTCCAAATAATTCAGATTGAGATTGATAGTGTGTTACGCAATTTATTAGGGTGCTGGTGTAATGACAGCATGCTTATGTCACCTAAGTTTTCACGCTGAGATTTTTATAGAATAGACCGGTAATTTTTATTTCGTTGCGACACCGTCAAAATTACATAGGAACTGACGATCAGCTACTCATTTCATTGTTCGATTATTCGGAGTGCGAGACGCCGAAATCCAACTTCGTAGGATCGGTACTCTAATGAAACTATTTTTCACTTTTAATATTTTTTTTGTGTAACCGTTTCACTTCGAATGAAATACAAGTCTTCTTCTCCATAGGTACCTACGCTTTGGAATGGGCAACTAGCATCATGTTTTCTGACTGACCGACTTCTTGACAGTTCAAAAGTGCCTGTAAATGATTTAATTGAAATAAATGCGTTGAGTTTGAGTTGAGTTTGACAAAAATGAACAAAAAATGAAACGTCTAATGTCAGCTTAAAGTAGCAGGGTTGACTGCATAACTTTCTACCCATGTTTTAGGAATGACTCCGTAATTAGTTATTGCGCTTGTCTTGTGACAGTTACCTACCCATGCGATTCTGTCCCCTCAAGTGTTAACGGTACACCATATGTACAGACGCCAGCACATCAACCTACACCTAACTGTCAAATTTTCCCAATCAACATTGAACTTTATGCTTTAGCGATAAAGTTGAAAATCTATTACAGAAATCTGACAGATTGTAGTAGGTTGATGTGCTGGCGTCTGTACATAAGAAAAAGTGCTCGAAATGTCAACGGTACACCGTATGTACACAACAGTGTCATTGTTCTATTGTCATTTTTAAAATAGTGACTTTATTGAGCCCATTCAACTACTCCGACGCATGGGGTGTTTCGACAGGTAGGCGGGCAGACGTGTGAGAGGTTAAAATGTCTTCATTTCTTTATCTGCAACATCAAGAAATTCCGTTCCTGTTTCTTCCTTCCTACTTCAATTAACATAATCCAGTAATAATGTATTATTACAATTACCAATTGTACTATAAAACAATGACCTTTTCAAGAGAATGTATATTTACTTCCGTATATTTCCTAACGTTTCTCTATTATTAGAATATGAGGATAATCTTTATCCATACATATTCATGAAGTATTTCTTTGTGGTCTAAGGCGTGAATCTTTTATCAAGGACCACGTGAAGCCGGTGCTGGTTGCCATACAAAAACTTAACGCCAGACGCCAGAATAACATGTTTCAGTTTAGCCTTTCAAAGCGGAATCCCTACCACGAAACCACGACGTTAATGTAACGTAAAATCTAAAGGTTTTTGAATCGAAAATACTTTTTTGCGACAAGCAGAATAAGTGTCACTCATAGATATGAAAAAATCTTTAGAATCGATCATATCTACGTTACGTTTGCTTCGCTCGTTCGTGCCAAAGTCAAAGCATTTATTTCAAATAGGCACATAAAAGGCACTTTTGAGCGTCAAAAACTACAATAAAATAGAATTGATTCTAGTCGCCCCTTCCAAAAGGTAGTTTTCGTATGGAGAACAATGGGTAAGAAACTCCACCGTTACTTTATTTTTTAATTTTGCATGATTCCATACATTAATTATATAATAATATGTGAAGACGATGCGCCTAACATAAAATTACCATACATAGGTAAAAGAATTAAAAATGAAACCATTACATATTATAAATTAAATATGTGATAGATAAATGGTGCTCACATATTTACAAACATTGTAAAAACGACAATTTTTATTTAAAAAAAAAATACAAGTAATAAGTCAGGGTGTGAGTTAAAGTAATTACAGAATATAAATCAATGTCAAAAAAGAATAAATTTTACAATTATATTAGTAACCAGTTTGATTTTTCTAGACTCTTGATCGTCCTATGGAGCAGGACCAGCATGTTTACAAGCAAATACATTAAAAACATGATGATTAAAAACATGTTTACAAGCAAATACATTAAAAACACAAACAACAACCAAATATATTCGTGTAAACGTCGGTGATACCCACCTTTTATTTTTGCGCCATTCAACCAAAATGTATGAATTTGGTTGAACCATGTAGGTATCTAATATTACCATAATGTGCGATAATGCTCTTTACTTAACATAGACCTCCCTTAACAATCGTCATCCAATTCTATAGGTATATTAAACATTTATGAGTCATACATTATTCATTGATTTTACCATTATTCTTTCAATGTCATTTGCTTTCATATATAATTCATAGATATTGAATAGATACTTATCACGACTAGTCTTAGGAAATGGACATCAGGTAATACCTAGTTACCTGTTCAGGTAACTAGATATTTGGGTAACATTTGCCTCCCGGGCGTGGTCTGCAGTGCCCAGTGTCTATATTGAAAGCCATCAATCGATTACGTACCCAAGTAGGCCGCTATAAACACAATTTCTCGAAGTGGAGGATTACTGACCCATCAGCACCAGTGCGAGTGCGATGCTTCTGATCAGATATAGCCCCACTTGCTGGACAGTCCTAAGTGCCCGTTCGTACCTGCACCTCGGATGACCTAAAGTATGCCACTGATGCCGCAATCAACGTGGTCACCCACTGGGCTCAAACTATATAAGGTGGTAAAAAATTAACCCGAACAACTTTAAGAGGTGCCTTAGACCATCGATCTGAACAACTTTCATTACGGGACCAACTCTGAAATCACGAAAAAAAAAATCTGCTGCTTCATATAAAATAGATAGGTAGTTTTAAATTAAGTACCTACAAGTTTAAAAAATTAAATGTACAAAAATACATACCTAGTGTACCTTTTTTTTTCTTTTTTTTTTATGGATGGGAAATCATCAAATGACCCCTCCCGCTCTGGGTGGAGCGGAAGGGAGTGTCAGACTCTTACTGACTAAAACCCATCCGTGTTCCTTCCTTAGCCCTTTATGTTCCGGGGCAGCGGTAACCCTTTCGGACAATCCCGCTACCCCCGGCATACATAGTGTACCTAACCTACCTATACTGCGTGACTAAGTACCTACGTCAACATCATAGGCAGCTAATTCTGGTCATGAAGGAAAATGTTGAGGTTAGTGTGAATTTAATTAGAACAATGGCGATCAAGTGTGAGTTTCACTAATAGTGACTGTACTTAGCCTCACCTAAGCTAAGTATACCTAGTAGGCAAAGTAGGTACAGACGCCAGCACATCAAACTACTACAATCTGTCAAATTTATTTAATATATTTTCAACTTTATCGCTAAAGCATAAGGTTCAAAGTTGATTGGGAAAATTTGACAGTTTCAAAATCAGCCTATAATAGGCTGATTTTGTAGACTATGTATGTGTTTTTATAGACATATAACGTCATTAAACTAATTAGTGAAGCTTCACATAATTACGTAACGGTTATTGATATCAAGTCACGAGAAAACAAAAAAAGACACTTCTTAGAAATAAATAAACATATCCACTATGTGCTATACCTACATATTTTTCAGATAATCGAGACACAAGTTTATTCACAACATATAATTAAGACAATAATCTCTGTACATACCCATTATAGAGGGCGCTATATATAATTACCTACTATTGTTGAGAACATTTGAACAATGACACATGACTCATTGCAGACAACCGCCATCTTTGTTATTTGAATTAAGAACGTGTTCAGCTGTTTCGGGTCAAGTTGAAGGGTGTCGAGAAATACGGGTTGAACGACATTGGTCAAGTCTGATATTCGTCAAATCGGCAATTCGTCAAATTTTACATTGGTCAAAGCTGTAGTTCGTCAAATCGTCTTTTTGTCCAATTACGAAATTTGCCAAATACGCTATTGGTCAAATCCATGTACAGTCAGTCGATAAAATCATGCATGTTTAATACACATAACTTACTTGTAGGAACTTACAAAAGGAAATGCCGCCTGCCGTAAGTTCCTATTTCCATCATGAAAATGTAGTAAATAGTAATTGAGTATTCTGAGGTTTAATTTGTTTCGATTGCTACCTCCTTTTAATCTGTTAGATTAGGTAGAATCTAGGCGGAAAATGCTGGCTAAATAGAATAGTATGCCGTCATCTGTTTTTCCGTCAATAATGTGACATTTCATTATTTGTAAATGACAAAAATAATTACTTATTTTATTTATTTTCGTGTCTTCGCTTTGGTGAAATATACATATATACCTAATGGCTTCTACTAGTAAAGGCAGTGATTCTGTATTTACATTTACAAACACTGAAAAAGGCAAAAATAAACTATTACGTGCAGGATATCAATTCCATTTTAATTCAACAAACAAAAACGGTACTACAATATGGCGTTGCGTAAATAGAAGCGAGTGCAATGGATCCATAACTTTAAGTAGTGATTCTGGGTCAATTCTTAGGGAAAGCGGACATACCTGTAAGCCTAACTTTGATAAGAATTTGATTGACGTTAAGATGAATAAATGCAGAGAAAGAGTAAAGAGGGAATGGAAATCAGTAAGTAAAATTTTTGAAGAAACTATGGGTGAGCTTGAGGAAGATGATTTTGTGGACATACCAAGTTTGAAATCAAAGCGTGATGGTCTATACAAAATGCGAAAGAAAGCAATTGGCGTACAAACATGCCAGTTCACAACGGTAGATACGGTCAAATTTCCGGACATACTTTCAAATGATTTTTTGGTTTATGAAAGCAAAGACGACCTACCGAAATTATTCATCTTTGCTACAGCTGAGGGTATAGAAATAGCATTAAATACGGATTTGATTTTTGTAGATGGCACTTTTAAAACCGTACCGCGACCTTTTTTTCAACTTTTGTCAATACATGTAGACGTGGGCAGTACAAGAGCAAGCACCAATATTATTCCCATATTCTTTTGCCTCTTGCCTAATAAAACTCAGCAAACCTATGAGAGAGTATTCTCGGTTTTGCGTTCTCAATTCAAGCTTGATGTGAATTTTCTAAAGTGTGATTACGAAATGGCAATAATTAACGCTATCAAAAGCATTTTCCCTGATGTTCTTGTCAAAGGCTGCTTTTTTCATTTTAATCAAGCAATTTATAAAAAAGCAAAAGCACTTGGAATGATGACAGACGACAATTTGAAAAAAATTGTTAGACTAACCGCAAATCTAGCGTTACTGCCCTATCAGTATATTCCTGAAGGATGGTTGGCAATACTTGAGATGATGCCAGAAAATGATAGTAGGGCGGAAAATTTTCAAAAATATTTTACTGAGCAATGGCAAAAAAGGGTTTCTCAGGACATGTGGTGTTGTGCAAATGAACGCCATCGTACCACCAACGCAGTCGAGGCTTGGCATCGGAGATTAGGGATTAAAGTACAAGAAAAACATAATATTTTCATGTACATAAGTATTTTAAAAAAAGAAGCGAAATATTATTTAAATAAAGTTAAAAGAGAAGGTGAGAAGCAGAGGAAAACATCTAACATCATAAAAGATGCCAAAATAGAAAAAATAATAGAAAAATTACTGAGTGGAAAATTAGATGCGATAAAGTGTTTAAAACAGTTGTGTTGGGTATGAATTCTATGTAAATAAATATGAACTGAATAAATGAGTTAATAAAAAAATATTATGAGGTACTTTCATTTTTTGCAGTTGATTGTACTTAAATTACTTGACCAATAGCGTATTTGGCATATTTCATAATTGGACAAAAAGACGATTTGACGAACTACAGCTTTGACCAATGTAAAATTTGACGAATTGCCGATTTGACGAATATCAGACTTGACCAATGTCGTTCAACCCAGAAATACATTTAAATAGTTAATTGCACCGATTCCGTCGTCCACAAACTAAATTACTATAGGTCTACCGGAATCTCATGGCATAAAAAAAAATAAAAAATTGTGATTTTCATATGGCAATGTCAATTGTCATCTGTCAAATCAAATTACACGATTTGTCAACCGCTGCTGAGATTTTGTGATATCTTCTTGACAATTTATTGTTTTTGTGAAAATGTCGAAAAAGTCACTTCAATCTCAATCGAGAAATATTGTTTTTAATGTGTATCGTAAAATAAGGGAAGAAGAAGGCGTAATTCAAACACAATCTTTGATTTTAAAGCGCGTCGTAGCATTGACCGGTAAGTTAGACTGAGTTGTTTTGATACTTTTAGTTTATTTTATATTTTTCTTAATTAATTGTAGCTTCTTTATTAGGGGTTTCCAGTACTACTATACGGCGAATCGTAGGTGAGGGCACATCGAATGATGGTGTATTTTCCACGCCTGGTAAAAAGAGGAGAGGGGGGAAGAAGAAAATCAACTTGGACGGTTTCGATTTAGAGTTGATTAGGAATAAAGTAAAATAATTCTATACAGTTCGGAAGGAAATTCCAACAGTAATGAAACTGTTACAAATTCTTCGACAAGATATTGATTTCAATGGAGGGAGAGAATCCTTGAGGTAAGAAAAATATTAAGTAATAATCCCTCTCACTCTCACTCGTAAGAGGAGGCCTATAGACTGATTAAGCTATTGTTTGAGTAACATGATACATTTTATTATTTTTCACAGACTTATACTTAAGGAGATTGGTTTTGAATATGTTAAATGCCAATCAAAAAGGACCATTTTGATGGAGAGGGATGATATAAAACTTCAAAGATACAAGTTTTTGAAGCGTATAAAGAAAAATCGCGAAGCTGAAGAGCATAACAAATTGGATGTGATTTATTTAGATGAGACTTACATTCATGGTACATGTTCTATGAACAAGTGCTGGCAAAGCAAAGATATTGCATGTCCATCTAAAAGTATTTCGCTTGGAGCGAGGTGGATCATTGTAAACGCTGGTGGAGAAAAGGGCTTTGTGCCAAATTGTTGTCTGGTGTACAGGTCAACAAGTGTATCTGCTGACTATCACCACGACATGAATAAGGACAAAATGGGTGACAGAGAAGCTAATTCAAAATCTGAGAAGACCTTCACTAATTGTTATGGATAATGCTAGTTATCATTCCGTACGGATGAACAAACCGCCCACACAAGCCAATCGTATCGCTGATATAAAAGAATGGCTTCGTGCAAATGATGTACACTATGATGATCTTTGGCGTAAATGTCAACTACTTGAAGTAGTGAAACAAAACATGTCTGCGCCCTTATATGAGATAGATGAAGTATTAAAATCGCACGGTCACGAAGTTTTAAGGCTCCCACCTTATCATTGCACATTAAATCCCATAGAAATGATTTGGGGTATAATGAAGCAAAAAGTTGCTGATAAAAATGTAAATAGGCCTGCAAGTGACATTAAATTATTAACAGAAGAAGCTTTCTCCCAAATTGGTGCAGAGGAGTGGCGAAAATGTTGTGAACATGTAAAGAAAATTGAAAACGATTTTATCGAGCAAGATAGAATAATTGAAATGCTGGAAGAGCGATTTATAATAAATACCTCTTTATCTTCATCATCTGATGATGAACAAGAAATGCAAGTGGAGTTCTTGGAATCGTTTTCTAGTTCTGAATGAGGTGATAAGTTATTAGTATGATTTAAATTATATATAATAAATTAGTACACAAAGTATTATACGATTGATTTATTTTTCATGACATTATTTTCCTATGTTAAGAACCCGATGTATAACAAAATTCTTTATACACACCTAATATACTTCATGTTCATTAATACTAAGACATAAATAAAAATTATACAGTATCAAGATCGTTTAATCCAATTTCCCCAGTATTGCACACAACAAATTTTTATTTCCCCATTTGCCATGAGATTCCGGTAGGCCTATACTAGGACCTATTGGCGCTTGAATGAGGTTGAAAGGATTTGTCGTTGGCGAAAAAAAAAAAAAAATGGAACATGAAAATGTTTCGGTAAAAACTAAAAAGTTTTAAAATCAAGATGTCGGCGCTAGTTCTTATTTTTATTTGTTGAAATGTCAACTAATTATGTTTTTTTGTTAATTAATTATTTAATTTATGATAATGCCCGTCCTCTTTTATTTTGTAAGAGAAAATAAGTTGGAAATAGCCCAAATTAAGTTATACACACACAACATAGGTTCTGTGTTCTTTAGCTAAGGTCACAAGGTGACCTTTACGTTTAGAATTATATAGAAAACACAAAAACATGTTGTCATAGGTTGTTTCATTTTTTTTTTTTATAAAAAATGAGCTAGTCAGAAATACACACACACACATCCTGCACCCTAATAGCGTAACACACTATCTATTAAAGTCTGAATCACTTTTGAAGGATATTGCTTCATATAATTATGTTTGAAAAATCTGCTCACAACGTAAATAATGTAATGCATAATCAGCCTATAATGTTCCCACTACTGGGACACAGGTCTCCACTCTATGGGAGGGACTGGGTATAACGCAATGAATGTTGTTGAACTGTCAAAATGAAAGCCATTGCTACTGTTAGTGTGTTTCCCAATTACCCCGCTTTTTAGGAACATAAACATAATTTTTATTTTCTCTTTCTTTCTAGAATCATGAATTCCGGGTGGCTAGCGTGGGAATGTATAGTCTTCGGCATCTTCGTATGCGCCTCATCATGTGCGCCCCTCTGGAGGCGGAGGAGGGACGTCAGTGCGGGGGGGAGCGCCAAGCAAGCCTACATCTTCGCTGGAGGCGGCGTGTCTACCCTGGCTATGATCCTGTCGGTAGCCAGGGGGACCTTAGGAGTTAGGTCGTTTTTGGGTAAGTGAAGAATAGTGTTATGAACTTTTTTTAGAAAGTGTTTTGAGTATGTTCTCTATACGTTTCAGTGCATTGCATATTGCATACAGATACCTACAGTGTTAGGTCTGACCGCCGATTTATTGTATGTGTAATAGTCCTAGAAAATTTTCTAGTAAAAGAAATACAACATAACAAATAAACAACAATACAATAATTCATTAAAATTGCTACTTGTTCATAGGAAATGTAGCAATTTTTTATGGAAATTGTACCAATCTACAGGTTGAAATTTTAATCACTGTTTTCCTCTTAAGAGGTCATTGTACTCATCATTATGAACAACTTTTACTATGGGACCAAACATGAAATTTGCGGAAAAAAATCAGGTGTTCCCTACATTTTGACGAGTTACGCGAACATAAATGTAGGGAACAGCAGATTTTTTTTTTTCACGATTTCAGGTTGGTCCTATAGTAAAAGTTGTTCATAATGATGAGTACAATGACCTCTTAAGAGGAAAACGGTTATTAAAATTTCACCCTGTATAGTAATTTATATAAATCAAAATGAAATTCTGTTCGTTGGTTAGCGCATCACTTGAGAACGGCTGGACTGATTTGGCTATTTTTTGTTTCAAAATATTCTTAGTAGGTAGTCCGAATAAGGATTTTAGTTAAGTTTCCCGAAAACTCGGAAATATTGGAAAAACTGAGTCCTTTTTTGTGGGATTTTTGTTTGAACATTGTTTGGACAGAACGACGCGACGTCTGTCGGGTGAGCGTGAGCTAGTTTTTAATTAATGAGTCGTAAACAGAATGCCTTATTGTTTTTAAGCTATTGCATAGCTTTTATCTTGGGCTTTGAGCGCGGTGACCGAATGAAGAAATTCCGTAACGAAAATAAACCTAAGCATCGTCTAACGTCGTATCAGTTCGGCAGACTTCGGCACGGTGTTTGTATGCGTTGCTATGCAATAGCTTTACCGCGGCAGTCCCCGAGTGCCACACGTATTTTTTTTATCTATCTATGCCCATCGGTGCTTTCTCACTTAGGTATTATGTTTTAAACCTAAACATAAATGAGCACTAACATAAGGTATCATTATTCTTTTATCTTCATTAATAAATAAAAATATCGATTCTCCTATTAGAAGCAATTGATTTAGACTATGAATAGAAAAAATATGTCTTTTACTAAAAACCCACTTATTAAAGACGTTAATGTTTTTCAAACTATCATCCACGCGCCATCTATCGATCTACAAATTAAATGTTTACAGTCAAATTGACGATATTATTATAATAAATCATATAATCATAAACAACAACTTTTGTTCTATGACTTTTATTAATTCATCAGATTTTAATTCACCAGACTTTCATTCAAAAATAAAAATATTTTCAACGAATTGAAATAAGTATTCGATTTTCTGTTACGAACTCTACGCGAAGCAAAGGAAAGCGCTAGGTAGGTAAACAAACTACCGTGTCTAGTACAAAATTCAGCAGAGGGGAGCGGGGGTTTGATAGAACAACGAAATCTTAAAGGTTTGTTTTTGGTAAATGTATTACATAATCAGCCTATAATGTTCGCACTGCTGGGACACAGGCCTCCTCTCAATGAGAGGGAGTAGGCCGGAATCCACCACGCGGGCCCAGTGCGAGTTGGCAGATGTCACATGTCTTCGAATTTTTTATTTTAGGACATGCCGGTTTCTTCACGATGTTTTCCTTCGCCGTTTTGAGAGCAGTGGTGATGAAATAATTTACACAAAGTAAAGCGCCTGTCTGGATTTGAACCTGCGACCTACAACTCGTAAGTCGCGGCCGTTACCACTTGGCCACCACTGCTCTATGTAAATATGTAACACATTTATTATGTTTTATAAAACGTCAAAGAACAAAAGTTGTTGTTTATGATAATGTTAGTAATCCGGTCTTGCAAGGTTGTTAGTGTTTCACCAATACGAGTAACCCTGTGTCATTGAGACATGTGATCACTTTGTTACCACTAATTAGTAATTACGTTATCGTGGTCAGGAGGTAGTTTTCTTTGATAACGTAATATAACATAACATCACGCTTGTAACCCCCGAAAGGTTAGTCAGAGGTGTACCTTTTTTTTGTTTTCGTGGGGAAACATTCAAAAGGCACCCGACCTCCGGGGAGGGAGGTCGGGGAGCGTGGAATTTTTACGAGTACCTCAGTAAAACCACCCCGGTGATCACCATCAGCACATAGGGGTGGTCCCGGTTCCTCTTAGTGTACCTATAGTGAAACCCATATTTGGTCAGTTATGTGTAAGTCCCATGAAATTGTGGGCGAGCCTATTGTCTATTGCAATACCCCAGGCTAGTACTGAAAAATTCCTGTTGAAAAAACCCAATAGCACTTTGCTCGACTTGGGAATAGAACGTAGGACCTCCTGTCCAGCAGTAGCGTTCGCGACCACTAGACCAACGAGGCAGTAATGTAACTCCTTCAATTTAGGAGTTTCCGATAGCGAACCGATTACAAAATCATTAACATTGTTGGTTCATTCGATGATGACGTAAGATTCGATTTTACAATAAAATTGTGAAAAGTCGACAATCGTTTGGATTTACATGTTACGTATTGCAGTGTAGCAGTATTGCGTTTCGGCATTTTCGACATATTTATAAGCATAATCAGCCTATATAGTTCCCACTGCTGGGACACAGCAGTGTGTGAGCCTCCTCTCTGTGAGAGGGAATGGGCCGTAATCAACTACGCGGGCCAAGTGCGGTTTGGTGCATGTCACACAGTCTTCGATTTTTTTTTTGGGTCTATGACATGTCGGTTTCCTCTCGATGTTTTTCTTTACCGTTTTGAAAGCGGTGGTGATGAAATAAATTACACAAAGTAAAGCGTCTATTTGCGTTCGAACCCACGACCTAAATCTCGTAAGGCTGTTACTACTGGGTCGCCATTGCTTGAATGACCTACCGAAATATTCTGAACGAATTCTTCATTCTTCTTTCGAAGTTGGTTCTAACTTAGTCCGTTGTATAAAATAAAAAATAAAATAGCCTCTTTATTTAATGCAAACAATATACAATACAGTCATTATTTAAAGTTAGGTAGGTATACCATTAAACTAATATTTCATGCATTAGGATAAGGAACAAATTTCATTGTTTTTACGTTTAAAACGCTTCATTTGAGATGGTGAATTAACAATAATAATAAAATAGATTTTTGGGATGCATGAAGAAGCCTCCTCCTGTAGCGCAGTTTGTTCCGCCAGTTACTCAACTGAACCGAGCGCTCGGCGCATCCTGGAGAGTCACACCCAACACCTTATTTGACTGGCCAATTCATCCCTTCTGGTGGAAGGGCTAACGCCCGCCTGGTTTGCGTCCACCCTCCTACCGGAGTCCGGCGTCAAGCAGCCTGCTATGTTTCGTCGATGCGTGGGAGTTCCAGTGCCTTAGGCATCTTCTGGGCACGCTCGTTCCATCATAAACCTCATCAATGGCTTTCTATCAGGCGTGATCGAGGTCAAGAGCGGGCCCATTCAGAAAAAAAAATCTCTATTTAAGTATAAGTAATCCAAAATAATAAAATATATTATTCTCAATTGATAATTTCATTATCATTGTACCTACTGATGACATTTGAATACTATTCAATTTAGCTAGTATAGGTATTAATACATTCTTAATACATTAATAATAGGTAGTCGTATTATAGCCAGTAAAATTCATAAAATTATAATACCTTATCAATATAATTTCGTAAAAATGACGCGTAACATTAAAGGATTTAAAGTAAATCATAAAAAAAGAGATAACAATTACTTAAATTAGGTTGCATGAATCCCTCTATGGATAGATAACAATTACTTAAATTAGGTTGCATGAATCCCTCTATGGATAATGACCTCCCCTTTTTTTTTTTTTTTTTTGGATGGGAAATCATCTAATGACTCCTCCCGCTCTGGGTGGAGCGGAAGGGAGTGTCAGACTCTTACTGACTAAAACCCACCCGTGTTCCTTCCTTAGCCCTTTATGTTCCGGGGCAGCGGTAACCCTTTCGGACGATCCCGCTACCCCGGCAGGCTTCGGCCCTGGCGGGCCCCTTCCTTTATGCTGACATCTCTTTGAGGCGCGCGTGGAACACATACGCGCCGTCCGGCACGGGCCTGGTCCTGATCGGACGGAGAGCTACCCATTACTCTCCGTCCGCAGGCCCGCGCCTACGGTGGCCGGGAGTCGTCACGCGGCTCCCGACGCCCGTAGCGTCTCCCGCGGCGGCTGAGGCGTGCGGCTCTCTCCCTGAGCCCTAGCCGTCCCGCCACCTCCTTCGCTAGCATGACTGCTTCGCAGAAGGAGGTGACCGCCTCCCACTCCCTCTCGCCCCGGACCATGGCTTGAACCAGGGCCGGACGCGAGAGGTCGCCGCCGTTGCCGATCGCCTCTACGAGGACACGGCGGTGCTCCGCCCAAGCGGGGCAGACCTCCACCGTATGCTCCACCGTGTCCTCTGGGCGATCCTCGCAATGGTGACACCCGGGCGTCTCCTCCCGCCTGATGATGTGCAGGAACCTCCCGAAACATCCGTGTCCGGTGAGGACCTGCGTCAGGCGGTAGGTGAGAACGCCGTGACGCCTCTCAAGCCACTCCTCAAAGAGGGGTCTTAGGGAGGGGCCTCCCCTCCCCCAGAAATCCGTTGTATACAGTTGGTACCTAAAACAATCTTTTTTGAGGTAAGGTTTTATGACTCGAGTATTTTAAATTCACCTACTGCAAAACAAAAAGCAATCGATATTCTTACTAAAACAAATGAAAACTACCATTCATTTAATTTTACAACTCGATTATTTACATAATGTGTACATAAATGTTTACATAATATTGGTAATATTGTAATATTCACTGTAAGTCAGTCATTAATACTGTGATGTTACACAATGCAACCCGATAAAGACTCATTATTTTGGTTTATTAATTTGATTCAATGGAAGACTGATAGATTTATTTATTTTATAACATAAAACGTCCAAGGACACAAACAAATAAGTTAAGTTCTATAACGAAAAGTATTCAACTACTCGACATTCATAGGCTCATCTCACAATACTCCAAACATACTGACAAGATCTTCTTCCATTCATTCGCGAACACAGTCATCACAGTCAGGCTTAGCGTCCAAGAGATCGTTGAGCGCACAGTCTGCGAGGGACAGGAGACAGGGCTCGAGCGACGACGGTTCGACTCCCAGGCACGGCGAACAATCTGTGCCTCCTGTTATAGATGCAGTGGCGAAATGGTACCGTCAACTGCACTCCTATGGTGACAACTATACGTAGGTACACCTTAAAATCGCAGTAGTAAGAGCGTTTGCTCATAGTTTAAATTATTTTGTACTGGCGCTATCCATGAATTGATACATTACACTGAACAAACATTCTATTTCTCTAATTTTTTATATTTGTAACATATGTGTTAAGCTTTTTTGAAGGTAGATACAAACCATCATTCACACTAAAAAAAAAGGTAGATACAAAGAAACTATACCTACCTGATATAAACGTGATTCAACGATAAAAAGTGTGCTAATATGATGCAAAGGGGGCTGAATCTTAACCTACAATAATAATAACAAACCCGGGGAAAATTTACCACAACAATTGAAGGGTCACTTTTGACCTTAAACCCTCTGACAAGTCAATGTGTCACCTTATTGTGTTGGTAAACTAGTTATCGCTTTAAAAAGTGCGTATGACTAATATTATAATGATGGGTTTTCCTAATGACTTGGTTCGAATTGATTTTAGATGAGGTTTATGTGGAAACCTAATGAACACAGATAAATACAAAATATAATAATAATAATCCTCCCGACCAATTACGGTCACGGTGGCCAACCTCAACGGAGATTAGCGGTTCGCAGAAGATATTATAGTGCACAAGTGTGTGCGCAAACACAGGTGCACTGTCTGTTCCTTTACTCTCATAGACCGATGGGATGGCAATCCGACACGACCGGGGAGAGATCAGGCGCAGGACCAACGGCTTCACTTGCTTTCCGAGGCACGGGGGTATCATGCCACCAACTTGCGAACTCCGGGCTGTTACTGAGAAATTCCTAATGGAAAAACTCTATAATACTTTGCCCGACCTGTGCATCGAACCCAGGACCCCTTGCACAGCAGTCGCGCTTGCGACCAACGGGGTAATTAAAATATACACCATTATTAAAACGTTTGAATAAAATTTATGGTTATTTAAGGCGACTACATGATCTAAAGCGCGGTCACTGTCGGACTGCATAGAAAAGAAAGAGAAGCGCGATGACACAACGGTGGTAATTTATTGCAAATATGAAGCAATTATCTATTTACAAAAAACTATTTAATAATAAATGATCCATTACTGAATGCAGTTTGGCATTCGAAATTTAATGGTATATTTTTAATTAGATATAATTAAAATTGTTAATGAAGGGATAAACTGCTTTTAAAGACAATATTAAGAGGTGTATTTGAACATTTTTTTGATGCATTCATGTATATTTAATTATGATTTGAGTTTCATCACTGTATTAAAATAAGACTTAAAAATATATTTTGTTGTTTGTCCAAAATTATTTACGGTTTAAGAGACACACTGCTTTAAAAAAACAACTTTTTGACCGGTTTCTGAAACCTCCGTTAATAACCTAAAACGGCTTTACAGCGTTTTACAGATCTGAGTCACTAGATTCTTTATTAATGCAAACGTTTTAGTAATAGTGTTTATTTTGTTTTTATCGGTGTTCGCTGGTTTGTTATTTATTTATTTAATCTTTTCGCACACAAAAAAGGCAACCAAGGGTGGTGAAGAGATTAGATGCTTTGGTTGAGAGGAACAATGATAAAAAAAACTATTGAATTACTTATAAATAAAATAGGTTCACAAATACATACATAGGTTATAACCCTATATTACACATAAATATACACTATTTACTATATTATATACGTATAATATATAAACAAATTCAAGGGAGAGAGGTGTTGAATTGACTCTACGCTATTTGCTTTGAAAATAACTCCTGGTGACCGTCCTAGTATCAAGAGGAAGCGTATTCCTAAGAAGAATGTTCCTTTTTCTATTAATTTGTTGCAGCAGTATCTATACAGGGGGATATTAAATTAACTAGCGAAACTCCGCAGACGTGATGGGTATCGATATGTAAACAGGACCAAATAAAAATAAAGAAGATTTGTGTCTTATAACCTAATGTCACCTTGTGTAATATTTATACTACGGCATGGCACTAGCTATTGTCGTATTGTTAAAACCCGATACATAAAAAAAAATACATAATTCTTGATACATTTCTTTAATATTCATTGAATTGTGTATTCCTTTTACATGATAGTAGACCAAAGATTCAAAAAGCATTTGCTATAGTGTTAAATCCCTATTCCACATACTTAACAAGTTACACGAAATAGAGAAACCACATTTTTTTTAAATATAATAATATCACCTGATTAATAATTAACTCTTACCACAGATAATATAATACTCTAGCTCTAACTTAAGTTATTATAATTGTAAGTCTAATTGTAAGCTGTTATAACTACACTATTGTATTAGGTAAGCCTGTGATGATAGTTGTATGTGTTTTAAAATAAATAAATAAATAAAAATAAAAACACAACTTTAGAATTTTCCTAGAATTATTTCTATAGTATTTACCACTTCCTACAGTAATGACTCTTTTAAAATAAATACATCAGAAATCAAACGTCAAAGAACAATCGCATCAAATAAAAATATAAATAATCGTCATTATTACAATAATGCCGTCGTAATAAAAGCGTATAGGTATTATTATTGTGGACACTGGACTGTGAAACTCATAACACACTATATTTTTCTATGCATATAATGCTTATGGCAAACACGTGGCAAAATTGCGGTGTTCCGTAGGTAAAAAACGATTTCCGATTTTTTTTTTGCGGAAAAAGTTTTTTAACAAAACTGGGCAGACATGTCCTGCCCAGTTTTGTTAAAAAACCAAACTGTGGGCCCAAATAGCGCAGAATTGGTGCCCTGAGACAGTGAGGCGGGGTCGCGGAGACCCCGTAGGAGATGGCGGGACGAGCTGGATAGGTTCCGTCAAAACTGGAAGGAGGACGGAGTGGAGGGAAGCCTTTGCCCAGGAGTGGGACAGCGCAGGCTAGAAAAAAAAAAACAAACATAACATAAAATCATGCCTGTAATCCCCAATGGGAAAGGCAGAGGTGCTTAACTCATAGTAACACCCAAGTTTAGCCAGTTATGTTTAAGTCCCATGTAATAAGGGCGAGCCTATTCCTATCAAACGGTCACTAATCCAGGCTGTCACTGAGAAATTCCTGATGGAAAAACCTAATAACACAGCCTGACCTGGGAATCGAATCCAGGACCTCAGTACATAGAGCTTGCAACCACTAGACCAACGAAGCAGGACGAAGCGAACGAGGCGATGGATTTTTCAATCTGACGTTTAAGGCACTACTTACCTCGAAAATCTAAAATCCTCGAAAACCTACTGAGCGAGCGAAAGTGATATAATTAGGTACTTTTGAAACGGTAAAGAAGAGTGATGGCTATAATGTGCGTGCGCTCGGAATAAAACGCCAAAACGAATTTACAAATTTTTTAACAAAATAAATGAATTAAATTTAAAACTACTTTGAGTAAACTTTGATATGATAATTTTCTGTTTTAAAGTAAATTCCATTAAATAACTCCTAAGCGTAACGCCATGATGTCGAAAAAAGTAAAAAAATAGATATAACTTTGCAATTTTTTTGTATCAAGAAAAATTAATTGAATCGTGTATTCCTTTTACATGATACTAGACCAAAGAGTCAAAAAATATATACAAAAATGTTTGATCCCTATTCCACATACTTAACAAGTTACACGAAATGGAAAAACCACATTTTTTTCAATATATCGAGCCTTTTCAGGAAGAACATCGTAAGCGCCAAAAATCCCAAAAAACTGTTTTAATATTAATCGCCAGATCAACTGATTTTGCATTTTGCATCACCTTCTCCTGAAAAATATGCAAAATGGCGGTTACGATCTTCTTCCTGAAAAGGCTCGATATCACCTTAATTGGAGAGAGGTTTCGGTGCATTCTAGATAAAATCATGAAACTCCAGCTTGTAGCAAGGAGCTATTTTGACGATCAGTAACACAAATTCAACCGCGGGTCAAACAGGTTTGTAAACAAAACCAAGAAACATAAGGAGGAGAACCTCTATATAAAGTAAGCTCTTTTACACCTTCCCAATCCATTATGTTAAGATTTTTTGGATTCATAAAAGATGTTGGCAAGTTTGTAAACAGACAAGACAACGACAACAAATAACACCACCACGTCCAGCACTCCAAATTGAGTAACACAGTTACAATCACAATCTGCGGGGC
Organism: Hydraecia micacea; assembly: GCA_914767645.1. Taxonomy (NCBI): domain Eukaryota; kingdom Metazoa; phylum Arthropoda; class Insecta; order Lepidoptera; family Noctuidae; genus Hydraecia; species Hydraecia micacea. Next base: position 9,701,486 of record OU611798.1, read on the forward strand.
AATTGCGTAACACATTATCAATCGGAATCAGTTTCATTTTGACAGTTCAACATTCATTGCGTTATTTACGTGTTGAGCATACAAATTTTTCGAACTTTTGAAGCAATGGATTAGCAATTTGCTTCAAAATTATTCAGATTCCGATTGATAGTATTTTAGGCAATTAGGGTGCTGAATCATTTTGAAGGATATTGCTAATCCAGTGCCTCATTTGTTCGAAAACTTTGTCAGTTGAATGAATGTTGTTGAACTGTCAAAATGAAAGCCATTGCTACTGATTGAGACTAGGTAATTGCGTAAGACACTATTGTCTTACGCAATTACCTAGTCTCTGCCTAACCCTTCGGGCAATACGGGCGTGATCTTATATGATATAATTATGTAAGTATATAAAAAATAATAACCAAGAAATTAAGAGTTTTTCTTACTTTTCACCCGCTGCAGATCTCTAAAAATGTAATAACAAACTTTACACTATAATGTTACTGTAATTGTAGAAGAACTACAATAATTACATATAAACATAGTCATGGTTGTGAATGTTCAATGTTGATCATAGGTTTCGTCGGGCAAAGAAAATTCTACCCATTTCAAAATGCACTCTATTACTTAGTTTTAAAAGAGCTTTAAGAGGATTACAGGACCTAAACGCAAAAAACGCAAGTTTTACAAGCGCTAAAAGTATATGATCGACTACAGTAAACAAAATTAGAAAAACATATGATATTCTTCAGGATATATTCTTTGGAAATTTCCTCTATCTTAATTACATGTGAAATAAGGCCCATAATCAAACGTTATAGTTAGCGCCACCATGAAAGATGAGACTTGACACACCACGTGGTTTGACTTGCACAGTACACGATTTTAGGTCTCTTTAGCGGTATGAGGTCTGAGCGCGGGACGGGACCAGACGCCATAGGGGCGGCGGAAAGAGCGCGGGAGGCGGGGTCAAGTGTCATCTTTCGTGGCGCGCATTGTAACAGATTAATTATGAAGATAACAAACTATGATCTATGGTTCTCCTAACATATGATTTACTTAAAACGGTACTAGGTCAGGGTCTACAGTCAGTTATCAAAATCAGTCCTCATGGCCAGTATGTCCACTGCCTAATGTGTTATCAACTTTGAACATTTTTCTCATTACTTACGAACAAACAGAGGCTTGTGGCTAAGATATAATAGCCGCACAGGTCGATCGATTGCCACAGTTGGTCCGTGGATGGGTGACCATCTTTCCATTGCCTCGGAAAGCACGTTAAGCTGTTGGTCCCGGCTGTCATTCGTAGATCTTTGACAGTCGTTACAGGTCGTCAGAAGCTCAAAAGTCTGACAACCAGTCTTACCAAGGGGTATCGTATTACCCGGTAACTGGGTTGTGGAGGTCAGATAGGCAGTCGCTCTCTGTAAAATACTGTTATTTAGCTGCATCCGGATAGACTGGAAGTCGACCCCAATATAGTTGGGAAAAGGCTAGCACAACAAACAGTAAACAAAACATTTTTTATTTAGTTGACAGTCAGTTAATCATACATTATAATTTTCACTAATGAAGGTAAAATAAAGCAAAAACATGCATTAATATAAACAAAAAGCGGCTAAGAGCGAGTAAGACTCGCACACGAAGGGTTCCGTACCGAGGTACAATATAACAATATTTAACACTACATTTTTTTTAAATGCAACATAATTAATAAATGTAAAAATTAAGTTCGAGCAAAAACAGCCAATAAATACACTTTTTTGAATGGAGTTTTCAACTTTATTTTATTTGTTGTTGTAGCGGCCATAGCAGTCCATAGTGTAATATTACTATTGACTAGAAGAAACTTCTAGCTGGTGTATCATGGGCAGCAGGCCCAAAAATGTTATTATCAATTGTTAGAAGTCATTTTGATTGTAGTGCACTTGCTTATATTAATAGTACACAAATGTAAATAAATTCGAAGTCTCTTTGTGGAAATTTCAAGTGTCCACTTATTACGTTTCAAAAGATACAGCCCTGTGACAGACGGACGAACAGCAGAGCCTTAGTAATAGGGTCCCGTTGACACTATTGTGTACGGAACCCTAAAAATAATATGGACAAAAAGTTTTGCAAAAGGAAGTCATGTGATTTTATATTTATTACCTTAATGACATCATTGAACTTTAGAGGAAATAAAAAATGGTGTGTTCACCATTTTGTTAGCAGGTAGGTACCTACCTAACGAAACTCATGTGAAAATAAATGAGTTGGTGTACATAAATGTCCTTTAGTCATCGTAAAAATACAAATAAGATATTTTCCGTTTTTTGCTAAAACTTGAGATACTTAGGGCCTGTGCACACCACGTTTTTTAAACGCGCCGTTGACGCGCGTTTGTAGCGATACAGACGCGATACGCACGCGAGTCAGGCGCAGCCTGTTGACCTTCTGTAGGATAAAAGCGCGCCGTTGTGGCTGACTGTACTTATTGAATGCTTACCTAGCATGATATCTAGTAGGTACCTATTCGATTTATTAGGTCAAGCAGTAAACTTTGGGTAGCGGGATCGTCCGAAAGGGTTACCGCTGCCCTGGAACATAAAGGGCTAAGGAAGGAACACGGGTGGGTTTTAGTCAGTAAGAGTCTGACACTCCCTTCCGCTCCACCCAGAGCGGGAGGAGCCATTAGATTATATCTCATCCATAAAAAAAAAAAAAAAGCAGTAAACTTTATGGAAAGTCTAGGGGTTCTTCAGAAAGGTCAGGTGCGCAATACTCGCAAATAGCGTGCGTATGAACGTGAGAAAAAAAAAGTAAAAGAGAAAAGTATGTAAGGATCGTAGCAGGCGCAGTGGTGGCCCAGTGGAACCGACGACTTAAGAGTTGTAGGTCGTAGGTTCGAACCCTGACAGGCGCTTTACTTTATGTTCATTATTTCATCACCACTGCTCTCAAAACGGTGAAGGAATAATACATCGTGAGGAAATTGGCATGTCCCCGAACCAAAAATTCGAAGACATGTGACATCTAGCAACCTGCACTGGGCCCGCGTGGTAGATAACGCCCCACTCACTCTCACAGAGTGGAGGCCTGTGTCCCAGCAGTGGGAACATTATTGGCTGATTATTTAGCAAGTGGCGTTCTGTAGTTTTTTCCTGCCCCAATGGGAAGAAAGCGTGAGTTTATGTATGTGTATATTTTATAACTCAAAAGCACGAGGAAATTGTAGACAAAAGTAGTACTTAAGGCGCATTGCTGATGGAGCAACTTTAGTTGAGGCAACTATCAACGTTTTGGAATTTATCTTTAAAAGTTGCTAGTTGCTACAACCAAATAGCCCGAGATGTATGTAAACAGCTAGTTGCCAGTTGCCAGTTGCTGCAATAGTCGCTCCATCTGCAAAGCGCCTAAATCTAATTCTATTCTACGAGTACCGACTAAGCTGTAATTACTTTTAGCATGCGACCATTACCTAAGTCACGGCCGCCGAGTCCAAGTTCATTACCAATGAACTATACAGTCTAGGACTACAGATTATACTGACGCCTCTACAGAGAAATGTGGCGGTATGGCTTAGACTATTCGTATGAAATATGTATTAAGAGGAAATGCGTTCGGAGAGACTTTTGAAAAATCCTTAGTAAAAAGTCGTAATTCGAGGTTTGGTTCTCGCCTATTTCCGCCTCCAATATTGGACCATTTTAAAATATATTTTATAAACTCAATAAGAAAGATATATACTGTGTCCCTATGTTTTTTTTTCCATTAATAGTTGTCAAATTTGTACACTAGGCTTGTGTTGATAGCGGTTTTAATCTGCATTTTTTAAGGGTTCTAGTGCTTATAAAAATAATCTATCATCAAAAAGGAAAACATAGGGACATACATGTAGGTAATGTTTATTATTCTGTAAAAAATCATTGCTTTATTCGCATTAACCAAAGGAAAAAGGCGAGAGCGTTGCTATTGAGAAACGACCACGCGCATTTCCTCTTAAGCAATTGGTACATTTTTAATTTTATGCAATGAAGTAAAGAAAAAAAGTACACGTTTTATAATATTCAACTCTTATCACTTCTGTGTTTTAGTGTTCTTTTTCCTATACTTTATTGCATAAAAACAGAATGCTCCAATTGCCTAATCCATACTTATAATATTATAAATGCGAAAGTGTGTCTGTCTGTTACCTCTTCACGCTTAAACCGCTGAACCGATTTAGATGAAATTTGGTATAGAGATAGTTTGAGTCCCGGGAAAGGGCATATAAGGATAGTTTTTATTCCGATATTCCCACGGGATCGAAACTTATGCGGATGACAGCGCGGGACGCTGCTAGTGAGTCATAAATGTCAATGTGTGCAAAATGACGGAAAAAAAAAGGAAGTGGAGGATGTTTGGTTTGGTATTCAGTAGTAGGAAAGATAGTAACCTTTTTCCTGACTAGGTGTGCCCCGCGGTTTCACCCACATATGTGTCGATCCCGTGGGAATATCGGGATAAAAACTATCCTATGTCCTTCCCCGGGATGCAATCTATCCCTCTGCCAAATTTTATCGAAATCCGTTCAGTGGTTTAGGCGTGAAAAGGTAACATACCGACAGACAGACAGAGTTACTTTCGAATTTATAATATCAAGTATAGTATGGACTAGCTGTGCCCGCGACTTCGTTCGCGTGGAATAGTGACTTTTCGGGCAGCATATTTTGAATTACATATACCGTCGTTTGGGTAGCTAAAAATTTACTTTACAGTAATGCTTCTCTGTATTACCTTAACAAATGTTCGCCGTGATTCTTTAAATTGACATAACTTTTTTATTTATAAACCGATTGACATGAAATAAACACTAAATGTTAAGTGAAGCTTACTACAATATATTAGTGAAAACCGCATCTAAATCGAATAAGCCGTTTCTGATATTAGCGTGCACAAACACACAGACAAACAGACAAACAGAAAAAAAAAAATTAATTACACTTTCGGGTTCGGCATCGATATAATAACAACCCCTGCTACTTTTTTTTATATATTTCCATTGTACAGACACCACTTTTTTACAATTTTATTATATGTATATAGATGTTCTTCAAAAAGGTCACGTGCGTAGTACTCGCAACCGGGCGTGCGTGTTAGGACCAGCGGGGTAATTGCGTAACACACTAGCAGTATCAATGCCTTCCATTTTGACAGTTCAACAACATTCATTGCGTTATTTACCTTGTTGAGCAGACACATTTTTCGAACATATGAAGCAATGCATTTGCGAAATCCTTCAAAATGATTCAGATTGTGATTGAAAGTTTGTTAGGTGCTCAATTAGGGTGCAGATGTATGAACGTAAACGAAGCAAAAGGATTTTGTAAGGATTGTAGCAGGTGGCGTTCTGTAGTTCGTGCTTGTATGTTTTATGCTACAGACGCCAAACTGTAAAATTTTCCCAATCAACTTTGAACCTTATGCTTTAGCGATAGAGTTGAAAATCTATTAAAGAAATTTGACAGATTGTAGTAGCTTGATGTGCTGGCGTCTGTACATAATTGATTTTCACGCGAAGTCTCGGGCAAAAACTAGTCCGTAATACAAACCATATTATTCCTTCAGTCACATCTTATGACTGAACTCAGCAGGATTCCAATATAACTCTCTTCACTTGCTTCGCTTGCAAAAAAAAACTTATATTTTAATGCTATTTTAAAAGTTGTTTACTTATAATGCTATAGCGACACTGGTATCTTAGGTATTGTTGGTGCTGTAGAGCCTTCACGCAGACGACGTCGCGGGCAGCAGCTAGTTATTATTATAAAACTAAACGGCAACATAATAGGTAGTTTTGGTAAATATTTATGTCAAGCCAATAGGCCAATGACTTGCCAAGACATTGGATAATCATGGATTAGTCGGTCAACCATCTCAGTTCATCGTAATAGTGCTAATTGGATTGGTCAAGCTTAGTCAAGAAAACAAGAACGACCTTTGCGATATAAATGACATTAGCTACAATCATTATAATATCAAGATAGATAATGGTGCCGATTCTCTTGTCACACAGGTTACATACAGGTTACATGAGTTCATATAATTGTTTTTTCTTTTTTTTTTATTAGACAGTTTTAGTCAATTCAGTTTAATTTTATTTTAATTTATTATTGACATAATCTACTCATTTCAATGTTTTTTAATGAGTTGATTGCAATATGTGGTTAGCTAGCGACCTCTACGATTGATAATATTATTCTTGCTTGAGCAACCGGCAGCAAGTTCGTCATGCTCCCTTAGATGTCACTGCTTGCGGTAGCGTCGGGGGTCGGGTTGCCTCCTTCCCTCAAATATGGCGAGGGGGGTAATGGCTGATCTTTGCGTTATGCTCGTGAACGGGTGCTGCTTGTGGTGACTGGTCGTCTTGCTGACCATGGTTTTATTGTTGTTATTAGTAATAACTTGTTTATTTATTTTATTTATTTTGCTTAGATGGTCCTAGTTTATCATTTGTGACTTCAAGTGACAGCTATGTAAACACAACCCAGCATTGCATAAATATGTAAGCTGTCACGCCCTTTATACCTGGAGGCTATTATTTAGGTAGTACCTAAGTTTTTTTTTTTTTCTTGTTTACATTTTTAATTATTATTAGGTATTTTTATTTTTATTTTTTTTGCTTGAGTACATATAGTGTTTATTGTATTTGTTGGTATATTGGCGTGGCTAGCTAACCTATGGCAAATAATGTAATTTAATGTCCTGTGTTAACGTTAATTACTTTTCATACATAGTGTTGTATAAAATCAAATTATTTTCTAACTGAACAGACAGCTGTGCTGCTGGGGAGTTTGTTCCGCCATTTCTTCTTCCCAGCGAAAGCACTAGGAAGTGGCGAAGGGCGGGCGTTTTGGGGGACTGTCTTATGTAATTTTGACGTTCGAAAAGTGCTGATTCTCAGCCTAGTTTGAATAAATGACTTTTGATTTTGATTTTGACAAATGCCTCTAAACTAGACTAAAAATCACCAAAATTTAGGCCATTCCTGTCAAACGACGATTTCCCATTCTAAACTTGACTAAAGTGACATTTTAGTTTGATAGCACTAAGATGGCACTGAGTTATTAATCTATTGAAAATGGCAATTTTGCTATTCGGAATTTCACGTTTTCCGGTATAAACTTTCGCTTTTCCCAAATAGAAGGACATCAGGAATTCCTCACGAAAAAATGAAAGATTTGCGAGGAGAACCGTTACATCGAAAGATGTGGAAGGAATCTTTGCGAGGCGGACTTTGTTCAAGAATATAATTTTATTAGAGGCAGTACAGGCTAATAAACTAAAATGACACTAACCAGGGAAGAGAAGATGGCACGTTACCAGAAATAGCTACTTATAGACCATATTTTAAGATATTACCGCCAAAGCGACGCAAGAGGCGCCCCTTTTCATCCGACGTATTTGACGGCGGGAGTAGGATACATTGATTGCCAACAAATTACTCCGATGACTGACATGTGAGAGTACAGTCACGAATCAATAAATAATTGGTTATCAAACTGACACACTACGTCAATTTGTCGTATTATAGCCATTTCATACAACTGCCAAGGAATGACAGTTGTGATTTAAATATACGGAAAATTTAAGTTGGTAGTCAATTTACTACACAATGAATTTCCCTGAATTTACCTATACCTACCTACCTTTACCTAACAATTTTATAGAGACTGAAACCTCATGAAACAAAGTTTACCTTCTCCCAAAACTACGTATACAGGGTTATTGGAAAAACACCATCAACCTCTTAAGAGGTCATTGTACTCATCATTATGAACAACTTTTACTATAGGGCCAACCCTGAAATCGCGAAAAAAAAAATCAGCGGTGCCCTACATTTTGACGAGTTATACGAGCATAAATGTACGGAACGGCAGATTTTTTTTTTCACGAACAATGCGTGATATTATGTTATTTTATTTTATTGGATGTTTCTTTGGTCTTACTTCCATTGACGATAAGTGACTCATCCTTATCTTATGCTGAATTTACTGAAACTAATAAAATAAACTTGACTCTTAACTTTTATATGCAAATCGTGCGGGTAAGATAAAAAGGCTATAAATTAGTCAACAATATTGGTGATTTAATAGCCTGAGATTGGCGCCAGGTTAAAATATTCCACTATAAGTGACTGCTAATGTCACGATTAGTGATTACGTTAAAGTGTAATTACTTAGACATGTGCTTAACTTTGTTTGGTAGTTTAATTACGCACTTGTCTTGTGGTCTAAGTATAATACGTTTATTTGCGGTGAACATGACGCAAAAATGAACATAAACAAAAAAAATAAATAAAAAAAAGAAGGTATTAGGCCATTTGAATAAGTTAAAAAAAGTTACTGTTAACCGTATGGTAGCCATTTCCAAAAAAAAACATGCGTTTTTCGAGAGGATCGAAGTTTAATAGTAGCAAAGTTTTAGTATTAGTAGATATATATAGAACACTACGTTAAACTGAGGCCTGCGTCCTCTGAAGAAGTTTGAAGTTTCGCTTCTAAAATGGCCAAATTTTAATGCAGTAGGTAAGTGAGCCTTAACATCAATGCTCATTATCTATCCATACTAATATAATAAATGCGAAAGTGTGTCTCTCTGTCTGTCTGTTACCTCTTTACGCTTAAACCGCTAAACCGATTTAGATGAAATTTGGTATGGAGATAGTTTAAGTCCCGGGAAAGGACATAGTTTTTATCCCGATATTCCCACGGGATCGACACTTATGCGGGTGAAACCGTGGGGCGCAGCTAATACGGATATATGCTGTGGATAACGGTGTGAGTTTCATATTTATATAATATCTTTGTTTATATTATTTGCGCGGATATAATGTATTGTTGTTTGTTTGTCCCAAATAAATAAAAATAAAAATAATACAGGATATTTTTTAAGCACTGCGTAATCTGTAACCATGACTTCTTCAGCACATGATTCTAGACCCCCTAGCATAGAATTTTTTCTTCGTTTATTATAAAAACAATATTAGTTGTTCGATACATTTTGTCCGCGTAGGTACCTATACACTTTTCTATGAAACAGTAGATTTTTTTTTTATAACTGGCGACACATTTCTACGTTAGTCTCTAGTCGTCTAGAATCATGTGTTGAATTCATGGTTACATTTTGCGCACTGGTTAAAAACTTTTCCTGTATAAGAAAAGCAAACTTTGAAAACAGGGACTGTTTCCTTTTCATTGAAATAACATAAATAAACTCGTATTTTTCTTACGTGATTCATTCCGGGAATACCCTTTTGCACAGGAGTCATTTGAAATTCAATTACCTACCTAGTCTGTTTTATTTGGCATCAATTTACAAAGAGTACATTAACTGGCTAAACATTTATTTTTGAATGTATGCCAAAATTACTTATTACATTTTATTGACATCTAAGAATATTGTTTTTGGGTAAATACCGAAGGTAAATACACTTTCTTTGGAAACGGTTCATTAGTCACACAAAACAAATGAACACGGATTTTCTCGAAACCTACTGAAGTTTTCCGAAATCCATAAGTATGCATCTATACAAAACAAATAAATTAAATTAAAATTGATGTGTCTGTTTGTAATTAAAAAATAACTAGTAAATAGTAAAAAGTTACTAAATGCATATGAAATTATATAAGTACGGTAGGAATTCATAAAAAAAAACTGTCTGTCTGTTTGTTCCGGCTAATCTCCGAAACGGCTGGGCCGATTTTGACGGGACCTTCACTAGCAGGTAGCTGATGTTATAACGAGTAACCAAGGCTACTTTAATTTTAGAAAAATAATTAGGATCTCGCACAAATAAATTAAAACCCATGAAATCCAATTTGTTATCCAACATGAACACGAACGAAGTCACGATCACAGCTAGTAATAATTAATAATACTTTTATAATAAATGACTAAAATTGTCTATTTCCGATATTCGGCCAAAATATAGTTGACATTTATGTAAGTCTAAAATTGGCTATTAACACTGTTCGTTTTGCATGCAAATAATGATCTGTATGATTGATCTTTCTATGAAAATAACTAAGTACTGAAGACAGACATCGGTTTTCTTTGCCAAACTACAAAGCTGCTTGTCTGATGAATCTTCTCATTCGAAAGCTAGTTATAAATAAAATATTAATCGATCAACATGGGTTTGACAAAACCAAATCTCAAAAAAATCACAAAAAAAAACAAAAAAACTTAGATGCAGTCGGAAAATGTCTAGGAGCGATAAGAACTACTTTCGCTAAAGTCAATACTCACGCCCGCCTGGTTTGCGACCACCCTCCCACCGGAGTCCGGCGTCAAGCAGCCTGCTATGTTTCGTCGATGCGTGGGAGTACCAGTGCCTTTTTTTTTATGGATGGGAAATCATCTAATGACTCCTCCCGCTCTGGGTGGAGCGGAAGGGAGTGTCAGACTCTTACTGACTAAAACCCACCCGTGTTCCTTCCTTAGCCCTTTATGTTCCGGGGCAGCGGTAACCGTTTCGGACAATCCCGGTTCCAGTGCCTTAGGCATCTTCTGGGCACGCTCGTTCCATCATAGACCTCATCCATCGCTTTCCATCAAGCGTGATTGAGGTCAAGAGCGGGCCAATTCACAAAAAAAAAAAAAAAAACCACGCGAGAACCCGCAGTCAAAAGCTGGTTCCTAATAAACCTTTTTGCTCTATTCCAGGCTTCCCATCTGAGCTGGTGTACTATGGGTCTGCGATGTGGGAGACGCTATACGGCATCATCATCGCCTTCCCGCTGGTGTGCTGGATCTTTGTGCCTGTGTACTACAGGCTGCATACTAACTCAGTGTATGAGTATTTACAGGTTAGTATTTTATGATTTTAATAGGATCCCGTGGGAATATCGGGATATAAAGTAGCCTATATGTTAATACAGGGTGTCAGCTACCTCCATACAAAATTTTATCAAAATTGGTCCAGCCGTTTGAGCGTGAAGAAGTAACAAACATATAAACACACACACACACACACCCACACAAACTTTCACCTTTATAATGTTAGTGTCATTTAATGCAGTAATATCATCTTTCGCCTTTGCTAGTCCAGTTTCATGATGACTATAATATGTCATTCTAATTATAATACGTCACTCGCTGATAGGTTCGTCGCTTAAAAGCAATCAAACTTCAATTTAGTTAACGAACATTGCTGGAGAGTCGTCAGCGAAAGAAACACTCATAAAGATGAAAAGCATACAATCTCATTTTTGTCATGGAGAATTGGTGCAAAAATTCTCATATGGTTTTTTTGAAAATTTTAACTAGGTAGATACCTAATTTAAGAAAATCACTTAGATAGAAGTAAAAACCAGAAAATAATATTTTGTAAAACTTGTAGCGATCGATCGACAGTGGTTAACACCTAGCTAAACATACATACTAATCATGGTTTTTAATTCATCTACAATTAATTACAGATGCGCTTCGGATCCCGCTCCGTGCGTCGCATGGCAGCCGCGACCTTCCTCCTGCGTCAGGTCCTAAACTTGTCAGTAACAGTCTACACGCCTACTGTGGCCCTTCACGCTGTACTGGCATTGCCTCATTGGGCGTCAGCAGCAGCCCTGACTATTGTGGGAATAGTTTTTAATTTGCTTGGAGGGCTGGCTGCGGCTATCAGGTAAATATTTTTAATTTATATATTTACATAACTATACTTTATTGTACACCAGAAAAGTACAGACGCCAGCACATCAACCTAGCCGAAACTGTAAAATTTTCCCAATCAATTTTGACCCTTATGCTTTAGCAATAAAGTTGAAAATGTATTAAAGAAAATTTGACAGATTGTAGTAACTTGATGTGCTGGCGTCTGTACATAACAAAAATAAATTAAACACTACATAACATAAAATGGGCAGCCTTATCGCTTTCTGAGATTCTTTCCAGGCAACCTTGAATGAATACTGATTGTCTGGTGGACATGTTTTTATTTTTTGGGAAATATTTAAATGATCCTTTAAAAACTTCTTGATCTTCTAATGATGATCGTCTTTTTTTGATCCTCTATTAAACTTTTTTAATAAAAACCAAATGGGTTAGGTTAGGTTAGAACTGTCACAAACGCTAAATCCAAGTTGATCGTAGTTATCAAAATGGGAGTTATTTGGGGATCGATCGATACTTTAGATATCGATTATTGACGGTTAGAAACGAATCATTGAGAGAAAGAATCAGACGGAAGAATCCTAATTAAAACTGAATTAATTTATATGGTATACATAATAAAGAGTATTCTATTCTGAAAACTACAAATAAAATGTATTGTCTTTTCCAGGGCTGATGTGATACAAACTCTAACGATGATATTAATAAGCGGCGCTTTCATCATTCAAGCAACCATCATGGCGGGTGGGCCACAGAAAGTAGTCAACGACAATATTGACGGAGGAAGGCTGAAATTCTTCCAGTAAGTATACATTCTCATTGTAATTTTGGAGAGGCAAAGATTCGAAAAATGTCTGAAGTTATATATAAGTTTATCGCTGACAGTAACGAAAATAACTTTACTGCATAATCGGCCTATAACGTTCCCACTGCTGGGATACAGGCCTCCTCACTCTGTGAGGACGAATTTCACTTATATTACTGGGCAGTAGAATATAAACCACTTTAGGTTTATAATAACGCGTTTACCCTGCATCTGTCTTCAATGGGTCCAAGGTCATACCATATCCTAAAGCAGTGAACTTTATAAAGAAATATATTGAAACCATAAATACTCGCATAGCAATAAGTGTAATGCTTTTAGTAACATTCTTGACATTCCAGCACCCTAATTTCGTAACACATTTTGAAGGATATTGCTAAACCATTGCTTCATATGTTCGAAAAATGTGCCTGCTGAACAACGTAAATAACGCAATGAATGTTGTTGAACTGTCAAATTGAAACCCATTGCTACTGATAGTGTGTTACGCAATTACCCCGCAGGATAACCATCAATTTGGTACACATAGATAACCATGGTTCCATACAAAAATGTTCTAACAAAAACCATTTCTACTTCCAGAATAACAGGAGACCCAACCGTCCGCGTTGACACACTCTCAGCCATCATCGGCCAACTCTTCATGTCGGTGTCCATCTACGGTTGCCAACAGACCTTCGTCCAACGCTACTGCTCCATGTCCAGTGAAGCCAGGGTCAGGAGGACCTTGCTAGCCAACGTTCCTGCAGTAGCTGTCCTGTTCAGTCTTTCCTGGGTCGTAGGAATGACCCTTTATGCCATGTACAAGTATTGTGATCCATTGGCTTCGGGTCAAATTGCGGCTCCTGATGAGGTTTTGCCGTTCTATGTTCAAGATCAGTTCGGTTTTCTACCTGGTATGCTTGGACTCTTTTTGGGGAGTCTGTTCAATGGGGCTTTGAGGTTAGTATACGCCTATCTATTGCATGTAGGTATTGTAACACAATCACAAAATTAATCTTCACCAATGGAATACTCCTACATAATCATACATACATAATCAGCCTATAATGTTCCCACTGCTGGGACACAGGCCTCCTCTCAGTGAGAGGGAGTGGGCCGTAATCCAACACGCGGGCCCAGTGCGGGTTAGCAGATGACACACGTCTTCGAATTGTTGGTTCTAGGACATGCCGATTTCCTCACGATGTTTTCCTTCACCGTTTTGAAAGCAGTGGTGATGAAATAATTTACACATAGTAAAGCGCCTGTCTGGATGCTCTCCTAACATGTCTCGAAAACAGTCGTTAATATATTTGACGACATAATATTGTGCCCCAATTGTGGTTTAGCCTACATATAGTGCAATCCACGAAGACGCGCCCCACTCTTTTTCCTAATCGTAATATCGCCAGTTAATTCCGCTATTGTTTTGTTTTTTCGATACACACTAATTACCCACTAAGTAATAAGTAATTAGTGTGTATCGAAAAAACTAGAACACTAGCGGAATGTTGCACACTTGTACTGTAAGAGATTAGGAAGAAGAGTGGGGCGCGTCTTCGTGGATTGCACTATCTATAATATTATAGAAAACCCATTTCTCACTCATTCGCATGAATAATATTGGCTTCATTAGCATTATTAATTATTGTAGGAATGACAATTTCACTTTTAAAAGATTCCTCCGATACACAATTTCTTACAAAATATTTTTCATATCGATCTACATGGTGCTCCCAGGATCTGACCACGATTTTGCCTGGACTTTAAAAGAGATTGTGACCTTTGAGTTTGTTTCGGCCTTTCTCCACAGAGTAGTCAAATAAGAAACGCCGACCTCATTTAGTTTTTAAAATATGCTTGACGTGTAAGTGTTTACAGTACAACCCTACTTAAATAACATTATTCATTTATCATTTTTCGTATTGCAGCTTCCTGGTATCAAACGTGAACTCTCTATCGACGGTGACATGGGAAGACTTCGTTTCCTTCGCTCCAGCCTTCAAGGGCACCAGTGATAAGCAACAGCTGACTGTTATCAAGGTTATTGGAGTTATTTATGGTATGTTTTTCATAAAATGTCTGACTTGAACCTTGAATTATTCCGTATGATAATCGTTATTCCTCAAATCATCTTCTGATTCTAACCGGATACATCTGAATTCCAGTATCTTACCTACATGAAGCGATGTCCTATCTAATCTCCTGTACCCTAATTGCGTAACACACGATCTGAGTAATTTTGAAGGATATTGCTAATCCATTGCTTCCTATGTTCGAAAAATGTGTCTGCTCAACAACGTAAATAACGCAATGAATGTTGTTGAACTGTCAAAATGACACCCATTGCTACTAATAGTGTGTTACGCAATTACTCCTCTGCTTACACAATCAATATAATTTTAATCGGCGAAGTATCTACATCGTCACCTCCGTGTTCACTTTTCCTTGCTGTATCATCTTTAAAACAATAAACTCGTTTTTTTCTTTGGTCCGAGACCCAAAAAAGCACCGTTGCAATTCTTTGTAGTCTCAAGATTACATCAAAATCATGTGTCATTTCCTTCCCTTATTACGTAGCTATGACGCATTACTAAACCATATTGAAGCAACTAATTATTCAAGGTATTAGCATGACTCAGATAGTTGCCCAATGTCTAATGAATTCTGTAAATTCTGTAATTATGGTTTGGTAATGATTAAGGTCCTGTATAATTATTACTACTGATTGGTATCAATGAACCAATAATTCAAATACATGTGCCATCTACCAACCCGCACTGGGCCCGCGTGGTGGTTTACGGCCCACTCCCTTTCTCAGGGAGGAGGTCAGAGTCCTAGCAGTGGGAACATTATAGGCTGATATGTGATAGACAGAAATAGTATAAATTCACGATTACCAGAAATACCAATCTCTCTACTAAAAGAAAGATAATCTTGAAAAGATTGCAATTAAGGCTCATCCCAATTTGTTTGGGGATGGTGTAACAAATGTGTTTATTTCTTCAATACTTCTCTATTAGTCGTCATCTCGGTAGTCACCCCCTTTCTAGCCATATCTTCTTTTAAACAGTCCATCCATCGTTTCTACACAATGAATATACTGTTATACTAAATATCCAATCTTCTTTGCAGCTATCATCATTATGTGCCTTTCACTCTGCGTGGGCATTGTGGGTGGAGTCGTCGAAGGCTCCTTACTGGTCACTTCAGCAACATCAGGCGCTTTACTTGGTGTCTTCATCTTAGCAGCGTTATGTCCTATTGCCAATGGAAAAGGAGCCTTATGGGGAATGATTGCATCGCACGTGGTCACTACGTGGATGGCTGCTGGCAGTCTTCTGTATGTCAAAAGGGATAGTGCTATGCTGCCTATGTCTACTGAGGTTAGCATCCAGTTATTCAAACATGTTCTTTACTTATTAGACCGAATTAAAAATGTGACACCGACAGACACTGTTTTTTTTTTAAGATTTATATTTCATAAAATGGCAAGGCCAAAAAGGTTGATGTCAACTCGACATTGTTCAAACATGTATGCTATTTTGATATTTGTTATCAAGTAATTAAACATAATTTTCTATGCAATGGTCTTTTCAGTGCCACAGCTTAAAAATGTATTTTTGTTTAGGCGTGATAAGGGAAAGAATTTGAAAACTGACGTGGAAATAATAGACTTGACAATATAACTGTACTTGACAATTTATTTCGTGATAAGCTTTAAACAAGAGTTTTACATTTTCAGCAATGTCCCAACGCGACTCTGTCGGCGATGACCCACAAAGCTATGCCAGTGGAAGTGAACGTGACGCTGGCGCACCTTGCTCCATTGCTACAGTCCATCAATATTACCGTTCCTGCACCGACCATGTCTCCCGTGTAAGTATTAAGAACTCATTTACATTATTTTCTCTCTTTCTGAGTTTATCTCGAACTAACATTGGCGAAGGAAAACACCGTGAGGAAACGTGAACGTTTGCCCTGCAGTTGGACAATAATAGGCTGGTATATAATATATTCAATTATTATATTATCTGTTATTTATATTATTCGTAAATACTGAAGTTACTTCGTACTCGTAATAAGGTTCGATGCGATTAATAAATCTTGAAAACCGGCCACTCAATATGGATTCCTTGTAGACCTTCTTTAAAAAATGGTTTGAAATAAGATATTGTGTGTATTACACACTTAGACAGACTCAGAAACCTACATTATGCATCGAAAATACTAGCTTAGGTAACTTTAATGTCGACAATTTAAACCAAATAAATAGACTTAGCTTTTTTTTTTGTCCAAAACCAGATTATATTTAAATGTAATATTTAAATTTTTAATTTTAAAACCAGCTGTTATTTAAATGTAAAATCAGTCCAAAACCAGATGTTATTTAGATGTAATGTTTAAAACCAGATTTATTTAAATGTAATATCAGTCCAAAACCAGATGTTATTTAAATGTAATATTTAAATTTCCTTTTACAGAATGTCGGAACTCCACAAATTCTACTCAATATCCTACATGTGGTACGCTGTCATTGGCACCATAATCTGCGTGACCTTGGGTAACATAATCGGCCTCATAACGGGCAGCAAAAGTGACGCTTTCGACGAAAGACTCCTACATCCTTTAGTAGCGAAAATTGCAAGAAAGCTGCCAGGACCTAAACGATTTTACACTACTGAGAAACCACCCCCTGCTGAAGAGAAAGAAGCTGAAAAAGATTCTTCAGAGAAAACTGAAGAAACGGTTACTGATACAACGCCTAATGAGACTTTGGACCCAAAACCAACAGTTTTTGTAACTACTGGTAGTCGGTTATTTGATGTCTATGACGTCAGACGATCACCAACGCCTTCACTTGGCAGAAGTAGAACACGGTTGTGATTCCTTGGTTACGATTTTAGAGCATTATTCCTAGTGCACTTAAGTGCCATTTTAGCATAAACATGGATTGTTTGGCTGCAGTTAAAGTTTTGTTTAAAGCAATCAATAGTCTAAGGGACATCAGCCTATGTGTGTGTGATTGAAAGGCGTATATGGTAGACAATTTTGATAACTTGAATAAAATGGAGGCTCATCAAATCATCATTAAAGTAAGTGTAGGTGCGATTGACTTCCAAATGGATTAAGCAAATGGTATTATATAAAATTGTGTGTAAACATACATGGGATCAATTATATCGAGGAAGAGGTGTTAGATAAAGAATATCGATTTACTAAAATTTAAAAACCATTTTGTAATATAAAATTGTTGTTAAGCTTCATAGCTTGTATTATAGTATTGTTAATGAAACAAAAGGGCTGTTTATTAATATTGACTTCTTGAAACAATTGAAAACTAGACCTTAAATTTGTTTTTGGTCAAAAACGTCTTCAGTATAGTATAGTAGCTTTTAGTAAGCTAATAAAATCGGATAAGAAGATTTGGATAGCAACAAAATCATGGTATGAACCAATCAATATGAGGGTATAGGGCTAGGGCGTTAGGCATTTAGTAGTTTTAGTAGGCGATCAAAAAAAAAAAAGATAATTTTTAGATAATTTTAACAATTTACCAGCCCAAACTTTTTTTTAAAGTTTTTGTTCCAATTTTATTTAATCATTAAAATTATCTGAATGAGACTCGTGTAAATTGAAGTTGTGATGAATGATTTTGAACTAGTATTTTATGCTCTTCTGTAAAGCTTTGGTTTCATAAGAAATCGATGAACGGTCACACAATAACTGCTGTACAAACACAGAGCGTTTTTTAACACCTTAATGTCAAATACTGGTGAATATAACAGATTTACATGACGGCCGTTATAAAATGACGGAACCGCTTTCTTAGGAGCATTGGTAAAGGCCGCGACTAACGAGCTGAAGGTCGTAGTTTCGAACCCAGACAGACGCGTTACTTTGTGTAAATTATTTAATCACCACTGCTCTCAAAACGGTGAAGGAAAACATCGTGAGGTAACCGGCATGTCCTAGAACCACAAATTCGAAGACATGTGTCATCTCATCTACCAACCCGCAGTGGGCCCGCGTGGTGGATCACGGCCCACTAACTCTCACAGAGAGGAGGCCTGTGTCCCAACAGTGGGAACATTATAGGCTGATTATGCTTTCTTAGGAAACCGAAGCTTCAGTTAAGTTATTGGACACAGTACTTATAAAGAAGCTGTTTTAGGTCTAAGATAAAAATAGAAATTACTTTTATGATTGGCTCTCCAACTATTAATATTTGAAATGCTTGTCTTGCCTATAAATAATACAATTTTATTTCAATTATGAAATAAATAAATAAAAGTATAAACTTATAGTAGTATAGGTAGGTACTCCAAAAAAAATGTAAATTAATCGGTTTAGACAAGATTAAGAACGTAAGAGTAAAGTTAAGGTTTCTTAGAAGAGCGGTCGCCGCCACATAGCGTCCGCAATTTACCGGCGAATGTCGTCGCTGAAACGTTATTTATGAAAGTAACTAGCAGCGCCACGCGGTTTCACCCGCATAAGTGTCGATCCCGTGGGAATATCGGGATAAAAAGTATCCTATGTGTTAATCCTGGTTATAAACTATCTGTGCCAAATTTCATCCAAATCCGTTCAGCCGTTTGTGCGTGAAGAAGTAACAAACATACAAACACACTCACAAACTTTCGCCTTTATATTATTAGTGTGATTAGTGTGATTTGATGTTTTCTCCTAGAAAGCGATTTTTGATACAGTAAAGTTCAACCTCGCTGCCATAATTCTCATGACAGTCACTGCGACCGTCTTCTTCTCTGCTGCGACCGTTATGTGGTGTAGCTGAAGATAATGTTTTTTTTTTTAATGTTGGAAAATCGATAAAAAGAATCGTTATATATTTTACGAATTTTTATCCTTGTGATAATAGCATGTATATTGTAAATATAAATTAATTTAGATTATTATTAATTATAAAAATATTAATAAGAGTGGTTAAATTAATCGCTCTGGTATTTTAAGGATATTATCGTTGATTTATACTTTTACGTAGTTGTGCAGTTAGAAGAATGTTTGATACTTTTTTATATGGTATTAGGCCGCGTCCTAACCAAAATATTACCTAAATATGTCACTTTATGTTCGAAAAACTGGAAGGCGCCCTCTGTCGACGCGACCACGCGTTCTAGTTCACCGAACAAAAAGTGACATTATGTACGCGTCGATCGCATATTCGCGCAACGATCGTTTTTGGTTAGAACGCGAGGTCACGTGCGTCCTACAATCGTTTTTATATTATTAAGTACTTAATCATATTTTTATACGAGGACTGAACATTGAATGTTAGAACAAAATTATTATGACAACATGTCAGCGTGTATGCCTAATTTATATCACGTTAGGGCCTATTTTTAATCGTCAGTTGACTTTTTACTGGGGAATAGTTATCGCGGGTTGACAGCTTTTGTATAGAAAAATATATACTATTATGTCAAACCACAGTAGTTACTTATTCTTTGGATAAAATGTTAACTGAGGATAGCAAATTAGGCCTTAGTTTTTATGTCTCTTTTATAAATACTTTGACATATATGCCGAATTCTAGCCAGCAACATGGACATACTGTTATACTTTATTTATGACCAGAGTGTACAGTCAGGGAAATTAATTGTTAAGTAAATTGACACCCTACGTCAATTTGCCATTTCATACGACTGTCAAAGAATGACAGCTGTGATTTGAACGGACACTAAGTTGGTAGTAGTATTAATTTGCTTAACAATCAATCTCTCTGAGTTTACTTGCTCAGTCTTCAAGTCAAACTTTTTCTTCCTGTTGTTCAAATCTAAAGGTGCATGTTAGGATATCTTCTTCCTCATACCTACAGCCTGGCAGTCAAGAGAACGCGTTCCTGACACCTGTCAGTGCGACAATTCTAGTAGTTAATATCCTCTCACACGTCTGCCCGCCTACCTGTCGAAACACCCGACGCGTCGGAGTAGTTGAATGGGCGCAGTAAAGTCATTGTTTTAACAATGCCACTGTTGTGTACACTTGGTGTACCGTTGACATTTCGAGCACTTTCTCTTATGTACACTTGTTGTACACTTGACGCTTGAGGGTATATAGATCAAATTCGCAAAACTCGTATTCGTTTATATGAAACTGACAGGCGTCAAGAATGCATTCTCTCGTCGGCCGAACTATAATAGTTTTATTTCATTATTTACTATTTAATTATTGTGGTTATTACCCATTAAATCTAGCCTAATTGAAGGGAAAAACAGGAATATTAGTAATGCATCACACATTGCTAGTCTTCTATTATATTAAATTAAAATAATAATATAATATCGTGATGTTTGACAGTATTATATTTTGTAAACTATTGAATGTGGACTGCGTTATGTTATATGTAATTTAAGTTATCATCATCAAATTATAGAAAATCAAATATAAAGATTATGAAATAGGGCTCTCTTGTCTTTTTTAAGCCTACATCATCATCATCATTTATAGAAAGGGTGGCATTGATTGAGGTTATCTGCTGCTCTTAAAACGGTGAAAGAAAACATCGTGAGGAAAGCGGCATGTCCTAAAACCAAAAACTTCGAAGACATGTGACATATACTACTGGACCCGCGTGGTAGATTACAGCCTACTCCCTCTCATAGATAGGAGGCCTGTGTCCCAGCAGTGGGAACATTATAGGCTGATTATGCTTATGCTTAATGACCACGTATCCTACATGACGTTTTTTGAACACACATACTATCTATTAAGTAACAATAAAATATAGCCGAGGTACTTTAAAAAAAATGACAATATCATGTAAATGCATACCTATAGATTGTGACCTGGCGAATACTGGTTGGTCAACGACCTGTGGCTGGCGAAGATAGTTTAAATTAAACGTTGTTATTCAAGGCCTTAGCACACGTCCGCCACGAAGATAATTATGGGAAACCGCTTAAAGAATTCCGCTAAGAAACATTACTACATTATATCGCGATTCGAGTAGCGGAACATAATGATAGTCAGTTGAATTGTAGTAATCGGAGCAAACAATTGATATTTATGTGCATATACGCTTGCGTGCAAAAAAATGGCCCATCCCATGCTTTCCATTTGTGACACGATATCTCAAAAATCGTAATGAATATAGTTTATTTATTTCATATTGAGTGAAGGTAGGTAAGGTACAGTTTATTTGAACTTGCACTAATTTTGATAAAAGCAATATTCTTGACAAGATCGACTCGATTCTTCAGATATCCTCATCACTCACTTTTACTCGGAAAATGTGTGACTTTTTTTGTTAATGAAATGGAAAAATGTTTTTGTTTATTTCTGTTTGTTTAATCAAAATTGAACTTGATTTTGTTAACGGACTTAAAAAAAAAGGAGGTTCTTAATTCAACACCGATATTTGTAATTACGCGATTTTCTCAAAAAATATTGAATCAGTTTTGATAATTCTTTCACTAATGTAATCTACATTCTTTCAGGAAGGTTAAAATTGCGCGTAAAAGATTATCCCAATTACAGGTATTGTTATTGTTATCATTTTACTGTTAAAACTTGATAAAATATTAATGTTTTGCGTAACCTAAAACATGTCTGTAAAAGTAGACTAGTTAAAATATTAGGGAATAATGTAGCAAAACATAGAAAAAATTCCAAACGGGTATCCACCTTTTATGTCGTTGATATTTTGGATGACGGTAGATAGAAACGCTAAAGTTGTTTGTTCACGACTATAAAAGGGGGAGCTCCGAGTGGCGGGGATCATTCTTGTTCGAGACGTCGACCAGAACGGAGCTCCAGCCTACGGGTAAAAGTTAAGTTATTTCATTTCTGATTACTATTACTATATTATTATTAAATGTTTGTTGTTTTACTATTGTTATTATGTTGCTATTATTCTGATTATTTTGTGGCTATTATTAATTATATCTCTTGGACAATAGTCTAAGAGATATAATTAATTGTTTTTAAAATAACGATGATGATGATGATGATGGGGCTCCCTTTTCCGCACTTAGACTCCCATTTGGTCCGTTGTGCGTAGGGATTCTGGCTAAGAAAGCCAGCCTAGCTCCGCCCAAAAGCACAGAAGCTTCCTGGGAGCTTCGCAGGCTTTACGGAGCGACCTCACTGTTCCGAGGATTTCTTTACGTTGAGAAGCCACGGCCTCGCATTCCAGGATGACGTGGGCGGCTGATTCCTCGGCGTCAAGGCAGCCCCTGCAGAGGGAGCTGTCCGTGGCGCCTATGTTAAAAAGATGTTTGTTTTAAAATAACGATAATTTATGGCAATATATAAGAAATTTGTTGATAGAATACTTTAATACTGTTTCCATGGAGTTTCAACTAGCTTTCTGATTAATTACTGACAAGCCTAAATTGAAATAAATGTCTAGCTTGTCTTTCTGTGCTTTATTTCCTAAAATACCATCAACCATATTCATAGTTATTTTTATACATATTAAATAACTAGTAACCATTCTGATATTCAAAGCTTTATATTTGGGTACATACATACATAATCGGCCTATAATGTTCCCACTGCTGGGACACGGGCCTCCTCTCTGTGAGAGGGAGGGGTATTTGGGTACAGACTTATTAATAGTTTCTACTCCATTTTCTAACACACGCAAGTGTACATATATTGTCATATATTATTTGATTTTTATTGTCACAAACTTTGAAGATCCTTGCATTCCGTGGCATATCTACTGCCGCGCCATTTTAAAAATGGCGGCCACGCATAAGACCTATATAAGTCGATAAATCAACAGTAGGTAAACAGAAAACAAACGTGTCACGTTTCCGAGATATTAACGTTCAAAGTTGATGACTGAGTCACGTGATCAACTTTGAACGATAATATTATCTTTAGCAGATTCCGAGTTTACCCTAACGGCCTGGCTACGAACTCGCCGCTATCAGCGGCAGCTTAGCGCGGGGCGGCGAGCGGTAAAAACTAATTAACCAAAATGTATGAGCCATGCCACGACGCACCGCTCGCAGCGTCAACGCTAGACAAAAGAAACCGCGCCGCTTACAGCTAAGCCAAAACTCGTGGCCGGGCGGTAACAACGCTTGACAAAACACGACGGCAGCCACCGACACGCGTTGACGACTTCGACACTCGTCGACGGCTACAGTTGCCTCTGCCATTGACGCGTGTCACTCGTGTGTTTTCCGAACGCAAAAGTGACATAATAACGCGACCATCGCTTTCTATTAGGACGCGGGGCAAGGCATAATTATCTATGCGCGAAATTAAAAGAAAAGAGCCCGGGCACTAGGTCAGAGAGAATAAAGAGAATTCTATTCTATTCTCTCACTCACTTTTATTAAGGTATGCATTTGGGTACCTCTGATGTTAATGATGTCTCTTGTGATTCTGTAAATCTCATCGACACCCATAGTCAAGCCTGAACAAACCACAAATTGGCTTAACGAAATAAACTATTTCGATTAATCAAATCGTTGGCGTCCTCTGGGCTGGGACCCAATCCAAGAGAATATGTGCACGCATTTTCTTTCAAACTTAGACCCAAATCAAAGGTTCTCACCAAACGTCTCGATCAGCCTTTACATTCGTTTTGCTCAGTGGATCTCAATGTTCCTTTACTCAAAAGGTGAAAATTTCACCTTTTGAGTGAAGACTGAAAAAAGTTTGAAAACTGAAAAAACTAAAAACAACAGTCGTCCAACGAAATGCCTTACCAGAACCAAAACCGTCGCAACATCACACCCCATTACAAATTCCGTTGATCGTAAAACTGGGCGTCCATACTATCATGGCAGTAGGCGTGTCGCTTGAGGAACACTGTTCTAGGGATGGCATTGATGGAACTGAGCCGATGACGTCACAACACGAGTTTCTTATGCAAATCTCAGGAAAAGGGACACTTGCTCCGGCGTCGGATCCAATTTGCGTTTCAATGAGACGCTATATAGTCTTGCGGACTTATTCTGGTGCCTTCCAGGCGATTGACAGGTCGTTAGGGATTTGAAGGAGCTTGAAAATGTTTTGGATAATGTCCTTTAAAATAATAAAGTTGTTAGTAGGCAATGTTGTTAGAAAGAAAGTAAAATAGGTTTATTTATGACGGAAACATGTGCATACAAAAATATAATTAATTCTATTAACAGGAAAAATAAAAACAAAATATATCTATATTCACGAGCACAAACCAGAAATAGTCGACGTCTGCACGTCATGACTGTGACAAGAAGGCTTCCACTCGGCACGATGCTGTGCTATAGGGGACCCACAGCACAGCGCTAATTTTCAGTGGTTTGGAGTCTTCGAATGAACCAGCGTTCGGTAGTCTTCTTTATTTAAATTGTTTAATTGTTTTTCAAATCATCTGTCCTGCATCTTGAACATTACTGATTTTGGGTGGGTTTATATAAAAAACTGGTCTTTAATTCCCAAAAAAAAAATCCTACCATTCATGTTCCTCTAAGCATCGAGTACAAACGCCAGCACATCAAGCTACTAAAATCTGTCAAGTTTCTGTAATAGATTTTCAACTTTATCGTTGAAGCATAAGGTTCAAAGTTAATTGGGAAAATTTGACAGTTTCGGGTAGCTTGATGTGCTGGCGTCTGTATCTACACCACATAAGCAAAAGGAGCAAATACATTTTTTCTTAGTAAACTTCTCAGTCAGGCGTCTACGGTTCTGTCTATAAAATTTCGAGTGCCAGCAGTTTTGTCACACACGTCAATTTTATGCAATCCCGGGAGCGTAAGGTTTTATGGCTCCAAATCTTTTTCCAATAATGTTCTTTAGAATGTGAGCTTCAGCTTCATCAATATTGCCTCAACCGACTCGAGAACGTTGGCTTGAAACTATGTTGGTGCGCTGTGAATGCTGTGAGACTTAAGGAGCTTATCAGGGTTTACTTCTTCAATAGTGTTATACCGCTTCGTTTAATCATTCATCTCTAAAGGATATGCTACGTCCTTGCTTTATATCCCACGGAATAAGCTTATACATTCTACGAAGAATACATAAAATCAGCCTATAGTGTTCCCACTGATGGGACACAGGCTTCCTCTAAGTGACAGGGAGTGGGCCGTAAATCACCACGCAGGCCCAGTGCGGCTTGGCAGATGTCACATGTCTTGGAATTTTTGGTTCTAGGACATGCCGGTTTCCTCGCGATGTTTTCCTTCACCGTTTTTAGAGCAGTGGTGATGACTTTATACAAAGTAAAGCGCCTATCGGGGTTGGAACCGACGAACTACACCTCGGAAGTCACGGCCGGTACCATTGGGCCACCACTGCTCTACGAAGACTGATGCAAGAATATTTTTTTCCGGACTACGGCAAATGGGTAGGGTTATGTTTTTAGCAGTCTATATGTGTGTTTGTTTGTTTTACGTATGTTCCACCATTATAGCGCCTAAACTACTTAACCGATTTTGATGAACGAGGTGTCAATCGATTTATTATTATGGTCCGGATAACATAGACTACATTTTATACAAGTAAAATCAATATGACGGATGTTACATCCAAAAAAGTGATTTCTACCAAAAGAAAAAATTAGAAGAAAAAAAAACATCGACGCGCTAACTGTAACTACATTGATTTAGCACATGATTCTAGACCTCCTAGCGTAGCAAATATCCGCCGTTTATAAAAAAAAAAAAAATCATAGAAAAGTGCAATACCTACCTACGCGATCAAAATGTATGGAACAGCAAATATTCAGAATCATGTACTGAATCCATTGTAACGGGTTGCACGTCAATGTCCCTACTATGTATACCTATCGTGTTTGCTTCATTTTTTTATTGAGCGTAGTTCGAAAACCTTAATAGTGTAGAACACCGTTTTGGTTAAAGAACAAACATCGTTTTCGTTCATAACCTTTCGGTTTTTAAAAGCTGATTGGATAGGATGGCATAAAAATCTGCGGCCAGTTTGGATTTTCCTCGGAGTTCTGAAAGCAAAAACCAAACAGTTATAAGTGTTGTGACCTTTAACTGCAAAACGATTTCTTCTTTCGAGCAAAAACTACGAATCGATACCCCATTTTATAAAAAAAAAAAAAAACAACTTCATCATCACATCATCATCAGCCAATAGCAGTCCACTGCTGGACATAGGCCTCTCTTATTGCACGCGATTTAACTCTATTTTCGGCAACTCTCATCCAGCTGCTACCGCGACAGATGAAATGAGATGATATAAACCAACTTATACACTAAAAATACAAAGCGCCTTAAAAACCCATAGGCTCCAATAGATGCACGGCACGTTCAAAGAACGTAAAAATACTGATGCGAGTAGGACACAACAGCTTGCTGGCTAAAAAAATATTTAAAAATAAGATTCTGAGCTACACGATTACTGACAAATGTGTACACTGAGGACAGGGCCACTCAAATCACTGTGGTTATTTCCTCAAAAGACCATTTCAGATACTGGACCATATAGGTAGATTACGTGGTTCTCACATGATTTGACCAAGATTATGTCTGGACCAAAGATATCTGGACTTTAACCCTCTCACACATTTGCCCACCTACCTGTCGTCGAAACACCCCACGCGTCGGAATAGTTGAATGGGCGCAGTAAAGTCATTGTTTTAACAATGACAATAGAACAATGACACTGTTGTGTACACTTGGTGTACCGTTGAAGTTTAGAGCACTTCTCTTGTGTACACTTGGTGTACACTTGACGCTTGAGGGGTTAAAAAAGACTGTCACCTCTGAGTTTCGCTCGGTTTTTGTTTTCAGTATACTCGGATAGGAAACACAGAACTTATCTAGTTTTAAGACATAATTTATTTTTAATGTGTAAAAGTGGCTTTATCAACCTACTTACAGAAATAAAATCATTCCCACATTCTCGCACCACACATACGAGTTTCTATCAGAATAACTCCTTCGTTCCCTTTACAAGATATTTAATGCATGCAAACTGTATAATATACTTACGTTTCACGGTTTTGGAAACTGCGGGATCCCTAAATGGTGTTCATTAAACGACATATTATATTCAATGATTATCTTTTGAGAGTAAAGTGTTATAATGTTAAGCGGGACTGTTTTCTTTTTTTAACTGCGTTTGAAACATTATGGAGCATTTCTTAAGATGTAGGTTTCTGAGAAACAGAAAATAATCGTCTGCTGTCGACTGCTGAATAATGTACGCTGCTGCTGCTTCCATGGCGTTGCCGTTGTAGTGTGTCGGGGATGTTTGCGGATAATAATATTAATGGATTTTCCGCTATTATTAGGAAAAGATGTGCATCCCTGGTGACATGTGTTCGCGGCAGTACCAACAATATTCTGTGTATTCGCAGATCGGTGGGATTCCCCGATGTTGCGGAAGTGGATGCAGCTCCTCGCTGAAGTTTAATTATATTAAGTTAATCTGTGTCTGTAACTTACTAACACTACACGTTAATTAAAATTGTAACTAATCCTATGGACCTCAGAGCCCTAATTCACTATGACCACTCAACGATCCCTTTCTTCGAAACCACGTCAGTTCCTTAGCTGATCCGCCAATCTCGCGTTCATTTCGCGCGGTTTTGTTCATTGTGAGATACGGCACCTGTCTGAGAATACGGTTGTCTGAAATAAAAATTTTCTATTCTATTCTTAACAATATTTATTCGTAACCCTTGTAAGTCTTCAAAGATATAACCAAACATTTTGCCAAACCAATTATGCCGCACGAACGGCTCACCTATTCCCAGGCGCTCCATAATTTTATTCCCGGCGGCTCCAAATTTAAAAAGCAATGGGAACAATTTTAGTAGGTATTTTAATATTTTAACACCTCAAGCGTCAAGTGTACACCAAGTGTACATAGGAGAAAGTGCTCGAAACGTCAACGGTACACCAAGTGTACACAACAGTGTCATTGCTCTATTGTCATTGTAAAAACAATGACTTTACTGCGCCCATTGAAGTACTCCAACGCGTGGGGTGTTTCGACAGGTAGGCTGGCAAACGTGTGAGAGGTTAATAAAATTATGGAGCTCTTGGTAAAATCAATGTATGGATTGAAATTGCTTGGAGAACAATAGATTTGGAGCTCCTGGGAATAAGCCGCACGGACAACCTCCAATAGTTCCATACACTTGTTCTTTGTAATTCTTCGCATCAAAGATTTCTAATTACATCAGTAGAATAATAGGAAAAAGTTATATCTCGTCTCAACGTAATAATTAATCTCTCGGTAAGTTTTAATTATTATTTTCTCTCTAACTACTACTTACTCCTCTGAAGTTTGTTCAAGTCGATATTACTAACTTTGCTCAACTAATCACGATCGCTTTGCCTTCGTAATCGATTCGTTTCTTTATATAGATATTTCGAACTGATAATTATTGGGAATATTAATAAAGTGTTGGATTTTGAAGAAACTTTTTAAGTCTTATTTACCGGTGGATTACAAATATCCTTCATGACGGACGATACTCAAATACAGGGTGACAGGAACATCTAAGTGTAACCTGTTACCATGGATTCAGCATAATTATTATGATTCTAGACCCCCTAGTGTAGAAATTTTTCGTCGGTTATAAAAAAAATAGTAGTTCCATACATTTTGACCGCGTAGGTATTGCACTTTTCGATAAGAGCCTGTGCACACCACGTTTTTTAAACGCGCCGTCGACGCGCGTTTTAGAAACGCGCGTCAACGGCGCGCTTTTATCCTACAGAGCAGTTTGTTATCGTTTGTATCGATACAAACGCGTATTTGAATGTATACAGGTGTGCAAAGGTCTACAGGCTGCATCTGACTTGCGTGCGTATCGCGTCTGTATCGCTACAAACGCGCATCAACGGCACGTTTAAAAAACGTGGTGTCTGTTGACGAGGTTCTGCTTAAAAACGCAAAATGCCAGCGAGTTTGTATCGATACACACGCACGTTTGAATCGCGTCTGTATCGCTACACACGCGCGTCTGCGTCTGTATCGCTACACACGCGCGTCTGTATCGATTCAAACGCGTATTTGAATTTATACAGGTGTGCAAAGGTCTACAGGCTGCGTCTGACTTGCGTGCGTATCGCATCTGTATCGCTACAAACGCGCATCAACGGCGCGTTTATAAACGTGGTGTGCACAGGCCCTTAAACATCTGTTTTTTTTTATAGTCGACGATAAATTTCTACGCTAGTATCATATACTGAATTTATGATTAGGTACAGTTTGCGCACTGGTTAGATTTTTTTCGACATGTGTATATAGCCTTACATCCATCAACATTGTAGTCTTCTACAGTTTGCTGACGTCAAAGATATTGTTTTTAGATTGTGTGTTTGAAGCATCTTTTTTCTCATAACTGTAGATGGGACTTACATAATAATAACGAGACGTCTGAAGCTAAAGGGTTGGAAAAACATCATTTCTTTCAATAAATATGATTACAAGTACAGTATTATAATATTCTAAGGTAAACAAAAAAACATTTTTTTCCCAGAATGTAAAATACGAGTATATACTGAGAAACGACTCCTGCAGAGATTAAAATAATAATGAATTTTCTTTTGTGTTTGCCTTAAGGCGACTACATGACCTAAAGCGTGGTCTTTGTCGGACTGCATAGAAAAGAAAGAGAAGCGCAATGACACAACGCTGGTAATTTATTGTAAAATATGAAGCAATTATCTGTTTACAAAAAATCTATTGTTTGGACTAAAAAAAAATAATATTAGTGCAGTATGTTGCTTGTAGAATAATCTGACAAAAAATCGTAATGATTGTATGTATATTAGTATGGTTTTTATTGTAAAAAGAAAGTTTTTAGAGGTATTTTCATGATTTTTTTTCTATCGTATCAAATTAGTTGTATTATGTTTTCAACACACTATCTACCTAGCATATATCCTGAAGATTTTTCTTTTTTTTCTGATTTTATTTACTGTAGTCGATCATATATTATAATTTTATTGTTTCTAAAACGTTTTTTTGCGTTTAGGTTCTGTAAGCCCTTTAAGAAATTTTTCGTTTTAGATTGGTCATAGGATAATATTTTTTTAAAACCAAAAGGACTGAATGGAAATTCGAGGAAATTGATGCGCTGGCAATATTTGATGACTTTCCTATTGCTTTTGAGTGACGATTGCTGTTTATCATTTAGATTATTTATTGAGCAACAAGAAAATTCACTTAAAAGTAAATTGAAACTAATATCTTACTCAAATTCTCTTTCTGTTCAAATAATCTTGATCTCATTAACGCCCAATGAACCTTATTTCTCTAGAATTTTTTTTCTCCGTTAATGTTGTCTAGGACAATGGATTCTTATCTGACAGGTTTAATATCAGTAGTGTATTTGATTAATTTATCATCGTCCTGCTCGATTAATTAGGTTACGGCGCAGCATGTATTCTCTTTTTAGGGTTCCGTTCCCAAAGGGTAAAAACGGAACCCTATTACTAAGACTCCAGTGTCCGTCTGTCTGTCTGTCACCAGGCTGTATCTCAAGAACCGCGAAATCTAGACAGTTGAAATTTTCACAGATGATGTATTTCTGTTGCCGCTATAAAATCAAATACTAAAAACAGAATAAAATAAATATTTAAGGGGGGCTCCCATACAACAAACGTGATTGTTTTGCCGTTATTTGCTCGATATTAATAATGGTACGGAACCCTCCGTGCGCGAGTCCGACTCACACTTGGCCGCTTTTTTTCATTCCTCTCGAAGAGTGTTCTGTGTGTACTGTGTTCCAACAGTGGGAACATCATAGGCTGATTATGTAATATCTTCTCTTCTACTGCACGCCATTCAACTCGATTTTCAGCAACTGTCATCCAGCTGCTACCAGCCATACTGCGAAGATCGTCGCTCCACCTAGCCTGAGGGCGTCCTACCTTACGTTTCTGATTCGCGGTCAACTCATTGATTTATCGAAATTCTCTCTTAGACCTCATAAATATTTAATTTTCTTTTGTTACAGTTGATTAATTTTGCGTCATTCAATTCCCGGGTTTCAATAACTAATCTTTCTGCCATTGTGTTTGGTTTTGTATCAAGTTTGTCGGACGGCGAACCAACTCATTATTCTTCGGTCCCTTGAGATAGGACGCTTGTTATCTTTATTTTACTTTTGCGACGATACCTACCTATTGATCGACGGCACCATTTGTTAAACTTTCGTTTGGTATATTCTTCGATTTTCGTCTTTGTCTTGATATTTTGGTTCTATACTGTTACATTTTCTAACACACTGACATCGCGCCTGTATTCCTTGAGGGGTTAAGCAGAGATATAGCACACACATTGTGTGTATACACACATTTTGCCTGTTATGTTCCACTGGCACTTATTCTTCAAAATATTTACACCCGATGAAAAGTTCCGAGTATGTACCTACTTACGAAATTTTTAGGCCTTGCCTTGTAGACGTGCAGGTAGACTTGCAGGAGAAGTGATGGCCCAGTGGCAACGGCTGCGACTTACGACTTGTAGGTCGCAGGTTCGAAGCCAGACAGGCTCTTTACTTTGTGTAAATTATTTCATCACAACCTACTGCTCTTAAAAAGTCAAAACGGTGAAGGAAAACATCTTGAGGAAACTGGCATGCCCTAGAACCAACAAATTCGAAGACATGTGCCATCTACTAACCCACAATGGGCCTGCGTAGTGAAATACGGACCACTCCCTCTCAATACTCAATACTCAATATCTTTATTGCTTTACCATAATGTGCACTTAGGTGGTAACTATATAATTTAGATCATTATGGACCCTGTAGGGCACAGCAAAAGGTAGGAGAGAGGAAGCCCTGTTTTAGGAGATCATTAATTCATTCTCACCGAGAGGATGCCCTTGTCCCAGCAGTGGGAAAATTATAGGCTGATTAAATATGCTTATGGTATTGCAGACGTAAGCACGAATTTCCCTCACGCAATTTCGGCTAGATTTCTATAATTATGCTCACAAACATGTTCAATATACTAGCTTCTGCCCGCGACTTCGTCCGCGTGAAAATTTACCCTCCCCCATTCTCACTCTTAGGGGTGGAAATTCATAAACTCTTTCTTAGTGGATACCTACTCTTCACAAAGAACACACCCTCCAAAATTTCATGTCTCTAGGAGCAGCGGTTTAGGCTGTTTATCAGTCAGTCAGGACTTTGAATTTTATATAATAATATATTGAAGATTATGATACAAATTGTTTACTTCGCCATCATGGTCGTCATCCACTCAATATATTTATTTTATTGAGGCAGATCATAGGTAAATAATTAATCGCGTATCACTGTGTGTTGTATTCATTAAAATACGACATTCGACGACGTCACGTATCAATAAATCATAAAATTATTCACGTGTAAATTTTAATTGAACACCGAGCGGGCTATAAGTATTCTACCTCGCGGGCCCAGTGCGGGTTGGAAGATGTCACATGTCTTCGAATTTTTGGTTTTAGGACATGCCGGTTTCCTATAGGTATAGCGACGTTTTCCTTTACCGTTTTGAGAGCACTGGTAATGACATTTCTTTGCAGGTTTATTTACTCGATTTTGCTTAATAGTAAAACTCGTTTGATATTTAATGAGACCAATCACAACCAACTTTAGTTTTCTAATAGTACCTAGTTCTAATTCACTTAGGTATCAGTTAAAATTTTAACATCGTTATTTTTATTAAATAATAATTTTGATCGTTAAATAATTACAAAATAATTTACTGCTGAACCTAATTAGCTAACAACATCATTTCACCAAAAGACCTCTACATCGTATCTTCAAAACTTAATTACGGTTAATTTAATAACAACAAAATCTGAATTTAGATAGCATAACGCAGACAGCCACAAACTTATTTAGGCACCTGTCCTATCACCGGCGATTAACGAGAAGCGACTAGAGCTAGCAACTAAAAACGAGTTGGCGAGCATCGAGCAGCGAGTACGCGACAGTGATGAGCGATTACTTCGCGGGTACAGTATTTCTATCTCACTAATGGTAACTATAGTCCGCGCGGAACTAGTTGGCCGCGCCTTAGGTGGGGACGGGGGTGAGGCGGCGGGTTGCCTAGTGTTCGCAACGCACGTACTGAGTAGTGACAGCAAGCGCCACCGCCCCTGCGTCCCACTGCTCACATACCTCAGACGCGGCCAACTAGTTTCGCGCGGACTATAAGAAGTGTGCAACACGCTGTGAATGTGTGCGTGAAGACGAGTAGCGTCTGCACATAACACACACACACACCCTCACACACCGACGTCGCCATTGTCTCGGACGGTACCGAGAGATCCTGCGCTTACACATATATCACAGCGTGTTTGTACGTTTGATAAACACAAGTAAAACATACTTTAAGCGTATTTACCAAGAGTGAGACTCTCAGCGAGTGTTCCGCTCGCCAAGCGAGCTTCGCTGAGCGAGTGCTCTCTTTGATAGCTCTTGTTAGCTATTCGTGCCTCGCTGGTTGTAGGCCAGATGCCTTAAGATGATCCCACTCGCTAATTAATAATTAACAAAGATTCGCCATAAAAGGATTAAATGGAGATTGTTTAAAGTAATACAGTTAAAGGCATCAAAGAGAAATTATTGTCTGAAACGTCCTTTATAGAAGTTGCGAGAAAATTGTAATGAAAGTTGTCGAAGATCTAAAGGTTGCGAATTAATTTATAACTAGCTATATCCTGCAACCTTGCCTGCGTGTTTTATGTTTTATCATTTTTTAATATAAATATCTTACGGTCGTAGGTTCGAATCCAGACAGGCGCTTTACTTTGTGTAAATTATTTCATCACCACTGCTCTCAAAACGGTGAAGGAAAACATCGTGAGGAAACCGGCATGTCCTAGAACCAAAAATTCGAAGACATGTGACACTATCAATCACAATCACTATAGCCAAACGTTTGTAATGTCCTAAATTGATAATGGCGAGTCAGTTGTTCGTCAAATGTCAAAATAATAGGAGATTACGACTTGTCATTACTTACTTGTCAGCAGCTTAGCGCGGGGCGGCGAGCGATAAAAACAAATATACGAAAAATGTATGAACCATGCCACGAGCGACGCACCGCTCGCAGCGTCAACGCTAGCAGTGCATTTGACAAAGACACCGCGCCGCTTGCCGCGCCGCGCCGTTTGCTGCTAAGCCAAAAGTCGTGTCCGGGCGGTAATTGCGTAACACCCTTTCAATTACAATCTGAATCTTTTTTAAGGATATTGCTAATCCATTGCTTCATAAACGTTAGAAAAATCTGTCTGCTCAACCACGGAAATAACGCGATGAATGGTGTTAAACTGTCAAAATGAAAGCCATTCTTACTGTTAGTGTGTTACGCAATTACCTCGCAGTTCCTTTCTGTCAAGTTTCATCGATTGGTTTGCCGAAACCTCGGCGTGAAAAAGAAACAGACAAACTGACTGATATAATATAGAGTCCGCGTATCACTGGCCAGTTTCCCTCAGTCGTCAGTATGCTACATATGCTACTTAAGATGAATGCGCAGTGGTAGACCGCGAAATTCAAATTTTTTTACGTTTTTTGCAGTATGCAGGTCAGTGTCAGGTTGTACTTATCTTGATCAAAATTTGATTCGCGACTATGACATGTACGTATTTATAGAATTATAATCATTAGAATCATTAATACATCTTTCTAAGTTAGATTTGTACCATTAAGCACTTTTCCATAAGAGATTTGTTGTTATGGTACAAATCTAACTTAGAAAGGTGTATTAATGATTCTAATTCTGTAAACTGTTATAGTCGCGAATCAAATTTTGATTAAGATAAAACCTGACAATGACCTAAAAATTGCAAAAAAAACGTAAGAAAAATTTAATTTCGCGGGCTACCACTGCGCATTCACCTTAATGAAAACTTAATGAATGAATTTATTTATCTCCACAAATTACATTCTTAATATTAAGTTGACAGGTATTTTATAATACATAATATTTATTTTGTATGTTGGTTCTTGCCTCGGGTTAGATGGTTGTGTTCCTAATATCTGACTGAACAAATATTAGGAGAAAAGATGGATATGTTTATTTTGAGATGTACCAGTCACTTTATTGATGGTACCTACTTGACGTGCTTTGAAAACAAGAGAAAATTTGTCGGGAGAAACTGCAAATAAGGCCCGTATCATAACCGTTTACAGGGCAGTTTAAGCAGAAGGCAGCGGGGTAACTGCGTAACACGCTAACAGTAGGAATGGCTCTTATTTTGACAGTTCAACAACATTCAGTTGATAAAGGGCGAAGAATTGAATCCTGAAGACAGCACAGTATTCTTGGGCATAACTTTGGATGCTAAGCTTCAGTGGGGTCCACATATAGACAAATTGTCAAAAAAGCTAAGTTCCGCAGCATACGCTGTTAGAAAAATTCGTAATTTAACTGATATAGAGACTGCCCGTTTAGTGTACTTTAGCTATTTTCATAGTGTAATGTCGTACGGTATTCTATTGTGGGGAAATGCCGCCGATATTCAGACTATCTTTGTTTTGCAGAAGCGAGCTGTTCGTTCAATTTATAAATTAAGTCCGAGACACTCTCTCAGAGACAAATTTAAAGAGATTAATATAATGACTGTGCCTTCTCAGTATATTTATGAAAATCTTTTATATGCCCATAAAAATATAAAATTGTTTAAAAAATACAGTGATATCCATAATATAAATACTAGGAACAAACACAAATTTGTTGTACCTACAACAAGGCTCAAGAAAATAGGTGGCTCATTCAGATGCCAATGTATACGCTTTTACAATAAACTACCAAGCCAAGTTCAAGATCTAAGCCTTAATAAATTCAAATCATTCATTAAACGTAAGTTGTGCCAGAAAGCCTTTTATACTGTTAAAGATTACATTGAGGACAAAAAAGCTTGGGATTGATCTGCTTCCAATACTGTATTTTGAACATTTTTTTTTTTTTTTTTTATATACACATTGACATTAATGAATTTTATATAAACAATGACATGTGCTTACTTTGTAAAGTATTACATTCTTTTAATTATTGTGAGTGTGAAGACAATGTGGGTCATTTTATTTTTTACTTATTATTTTATTTTGATTATTTTCTTTGTTCTGTTTAGTTTTGTCATGGTCTGGCAGTTTGAGTAATTTATGTGGCCTACCCAAATGTCCTTTCTTTGGTATTGTTCGTCGAATCGTTGAGCTCCTTAAGTTTTGAGTTGAGCTGCACGAATTCTGACAAATGCGTGCACTGACTGGACAGGTCCACTCAATCTGTGTGGTTCTTTCTTCAAAAGACCATCTCGGACTTCGATCTACATGGTCTTCATATAACCTGACCAAGATTATGTCTGGACTTTAAAAGAGACTGTGACCTCTGAGTTTGTTTCGGCCTTTCTTCTCAGAGTAGTCAGATAGGAAACGCCGACCTCATCTAGTTTTTAAAATATGATTGACGTGTAAAAGTGTTTGTGCAAACCTACTTACAGAAATAAAATCATTTATCATTTATCATTCAGTTGCGTAATTTACGTTGTTGAGCAGACAAATTTTTCGAACATAAGAAGCAATGGATTAGCAATATCCTTCAGAATGGTTCAGATTGTGATTGATAATGTGTTAAGCAATTAGGGTGCTAGTTGACGTGACAGATATTATTGCACAGCACAAGGTTCAAAATCGCTTGACACCTTACTTTTACACAGATCAAAAATTACACGAACTGCTGCATGTAGTAGAAACGAAGTAACTTTCCAAGGTGAACACAAAAACCCATGTAGTCCCTGGATACATCAAAGGGTGAGGGACTTATCCACAAAAAAAGGTTAGGTTATGTAAATGTATGTGTCTGTCGACCGTTGACATTCTGATGTTTCATTGTATAGTCAGGGATATTAATTGTTTGGCAAATGGACACCCTACGTCATTTTGCCGTGTTATCGCCATACAACCGTAGAAGAATTACAGTTGTAAATTGCATATCATCATCATTCTCCAGCCCTTAACCCAATTTATTTAGGTCGTAGGAATGTCTTTGATTTCGATACTTCTGTTAGTCGTCATCTCCGTAGTCACCTTCTTTTTAGCCATATTATTTGGACAATTTGCATATGTTATGAATTTTTTGCAATGGTGGCCAACGGTCGGGCGCGACTTAAAGTCCTAGTTCGTGGGATCGAACCCAAGCACGCACTTGACTTTGTGTAAATTATTACATCACCAGTACTCTTAAAACGGCGAAGGAAAACATCGTGAGGAAATCGGCATGTCCTAGAACCAACAATTTCTTCGCCATTGGCCCGCTTAGCGGTTTATGGCCCACTCCCTCTCATAGAACGGAGGCCTGTGCCGCAGCAGTAGAGGGGAGATTAATAGGCTGATTATTATGAACAATTTAATTTGTTAATCAATTTGCTAACAAAGCAAATTGATTAACAAATAATTTCCCTCACTTCACATTCATGTCGATACCGGCACTGCGCTGCCTTTCCTCTTTTACATTTTGCATAAATTCTCAGTTAATTTGTTTCGTTTGGCAATTTATCAAATTGCCAACGCCGGATGGACAAACTGTATAATGAAAATAAACTCCGGCCCTTTGAACTTTTGAAGTGATTGAAAGATTCGTATAGCCTTTTCACATCGTTATGGCGACAAGAAAAAGCTTTTAATACCCTTACTAGGAAGTAAAATTGATAATTTTATTCGAGAAGTTGCATAAAATGATATTCTACTTCTTCGTTGTGTCGATGGCAGAACAGTGTATTCATTTTTGTTAGGCCAAAACTTCGCCACTTCTACGGCATGGCATCGTCGGTGGCAGCGCAGAGGTCGCTATGGCTGCTTGTTTTGGGGCACAGAGGGAAGGATTAGATTGTTGTAGGTGTAGAGTCGGTGGAAAAGGGCGATTTGCCCTTTTTCCCGGGTACCGGATCGTCTACTGGTTTGCGAGTTGGAAATTGTTGCGTTCTTCAACCTAGCTGCAGAGTATTCCTGTTCTGAAGTTCTGAACTTCGTGACCATCTTCGCCTGTGTCCAGGAAACTACGATCGAATACCTTTTTTTTTTAACACTGAACTGACCTTTTTCTCTCAAGACAACTTAGATAATGTATTTTTATAATGAATTATTTTTAACATGTGTTCTAAGGAGCCTAAAACCCGATTGCAATCAGGTAAAAATACGTGAAATACGTTATAAATTTTTTTCCCAAAAAATGTCCTGAATTTCATAAACTTTCCTAATTCCTCGTTTTTTTCCTGATACGAGTATTTTCACACCGACAATAATTGTCGAGTAACAAACGTCCGTGTTTTATATTAAGATTTCTTTTATACATTTTATATTTGAATTTTATTTACCAAAAATTATACGTTTTATCTTCAATGCAGTGATTCTTTTTATTTTCGGCTACCCACCATGTAACAAAAATATATTAAGCGAACGCATGCGCAGGGCTCTTCGCTAGATGAAGCAATATACTGTTCGCAGGTTTGCGTGTTGTAGTAAGGAGGATAAAATTACGTTGTGTAAGGCCTACTCAAGAAGCTTATAGATAAAAGTGGAGGCAACACTCTGAATACCTAAGTGAAGACGACTGTGGTCGGACACTCTCTTTCTAAATACACACATAAGAACGAGAAAGTGATATGTGTTTTCTTTGTCATATGTATGTATTTAGAAAGAGAGCGTCCGACCACAGTCGGTTTCAGTTAGGTATTTAGAGTGTTGTCTCCATTTTTACCTATAAGCTTCTTGGGCCTACTGCCAAACCTTCTACACAAGCAGTCTGTTGGCCAGAACTTACACACGGAAAACAATGGACGTCCTGAGGGTCCAATACAGAAACAGGTACAGAATGCTTTTGGGGCTGCCGCGCTTTTGTAGTGCCTCTGACATGTTCGCACAGGCACATGTTCACGTTTTCCTCGCAATGGTGAGGAGAAAAACGGCGTCGCTATTGGAGAGAACGCGGTTAAGTCCTAATAGCATTCTGAACATGTTAGTACACTAACATAGCTTTTAAGGTTTTTGTACCTAACTATCATAATAGACAAATAAATAGATACTTACATTTAATTTAAGTTTATTTTTTCTTGCACTTTATTATGGCCTATGTTTAACTTATCACTAGATATTTTGTTTTACTGACAAAAAATAGATCACCAAAATGAAAAGTACATTTTATTGTAAAATACCTAGGTATTTGTTACTTTATTATTTTTACCACTTCGACATTGCCAACATTGTCAATGGTATAAGCTGGCCTTCTATTGAATCTTCGTGCTGTACGCTAGACTAGCTCAACACTGGCGAGCGGCCTATTGTATTCATGGGTTTTGCTGAACATGGTCTGACCAACTAACTCTCATGGCAACCGTTTTGATGGAAAACATAGGTGATATGTCTTTTCTGGGTTATAATTCTAGAAATATCCCAATAATTCTGTATAAATAATAAATAATAATAATTGCGATTACCAATGCGTCTGCCATACCCGTAGTCCGCAGTGGATAGAAAGATGCTACTACCCATTTGACCAGCACCCTAATTGCGTAACACACTATTGATCCCAATCTGAATAATTTTGAAGGATATTGCTAATCCATTGCTTCATATTTTCGCAAAATGTGTCTGCTCAACAACGTAAATAACGCAATGAATGTTGTTGAACTGTCAAAACGAAACCCAATGCTACTGCTAGTGTGTTACGCAATTACCCCACAGATTCTTGACAGATCCTAAAGTCACTCACGTAAGTACCTGTATATGTATGAAAGTCCTTATTCCGGCTTAAAGAGGGATCTTTTGGCGATTGACCAAAGTTGAAATTAACGATAACAATTTCACAAATGTTTTAACTAAGTATCCCAATAATTCCTTCCATGAAGAGGGATTCGAGTTTAACTCATTAAGCTCCGCTAATGAGACACGATTGATTTTCTATTGTTTCGTGACCCATAGGTCACGCGCGGATCTTGACGGGTAGAACCGAAGCTTCATAGTAAAAGTTAGGAGAATAATGATAATAAATAGATAATCTCTGTTGACTATTTCTTCCCGCTCATTATGTATCCTCATCGATTCCAAGAAATCGACTTTGGACATAATAACGAGAGCAAAAAGATCCTCGTTTCCATAAAAACAACCTTTCTCTCTTTGAAACCTCGGAAAAAATTGCTCTCATCCTAAAGCCTGGATTTGATTATTATTGGGCTTTAAATTAATAAATATTCTCTCTTAGGGCATGGGTAACAAACCGCACTTTGGCGTTACTTTGTTTCACATTCTAATGAAATGTTTACTTACATTAGCTAAATACGAATACTAACGTTATTTCAATAAGAATATGGTTCTTATTCGTATCGAACGCTGACCCTTAAAAAATGCTTTATTTTTATTAATGAAAAGTTTAACGATAAAACCCAAATAGCTTAATAAAACTCTCTCACAATCGGAATTAAATTCTTCCAGATCCATTAGTAGCGTCTGTCTCATTCTAAACTGAGATAATGGCGGGCTGATTAATTCCGTCCATTATTTACTCAGATTAAAATCTCCCCGAATTATACCCATCAAGAGAAGATGGCTTCCGAACTTAGTAGATAGGTACAAGACCGACTGCGACCGAATAGTGACTTATAATGATCATCCGCATTTTTATCGACCCTGAAAACGTCAACTGCTTCCGTTCCTGTTATCAAATAATACTCAGATAGTTTTTTGTTTTTGGGAATTCATCTCGCAATTCAACCTATGAGGTTGTCGTCTGCTTAACTGGGTTTGGTCAGGACTTTAAAAAACTTAAAAACTAAGCGACTACACGCTAAAGAGACCCCCTGTGGGGTACGGACCTCGGCTTAGGGCGTCGCTGGGAGAGGGCATCAAGGGAGAGGCTGGATCGGAATTAAGTCAGATGGAAGTGCTTTGAAGGATATTTAAGCGCCGGAATGACATTGACAGGGGGTCGTTGTTGGTAAACATTTGTGAAATTGTGTCACAGAAATTGTATTGACAAAACAAGATGGCGACGTTAGATCCGATTTTCGCCACGCGCCAAAATAACCTTGTAGCGTTGTAGGTACCTAACTTCAACTTGATAACAAGGCGGGGCTTGTGTCAATCTGACACTTGTGATCATGGTAGTCTGATCAAACCCTGGCTGTCATTCGTAGATCTTTGACAGTCGTTACGGTTCGTCAGAAGCCCGAAAGTCTGATAACCAGTCTTACCAAGGGCTATCGTATTACCCAATAAGTGGGTTGTCGAGATCAGATAGGCAGTCGCTCCATGTAAAATACTGGTATTCAGCTGCATCCGGGTAGACTGGAAGCCAACCCCAATATAGTTGGGAAAAGGTTAGGCAGATGATGAGTCTGATCATACCGTAAGGTAAGTACTAGACAACTTTTATTTTATAATTAAGTCAATCAAAGCCAAGTTGGGTGTTGAGGCGATAAAACGTTAATTAATCGAGAAACTTTAATTAGTTTTGAGGTTATTTCAGGAAGGTTTGATGTAAATCTGTGTGTAAAGTGTATACTTCCGTGTAGGTTGATGAAAGATAAACTAATATTGGTTGATTTAAGCAAATCATATATAGTACTTAATTATGTAATTCATTAGTTTGTTAATTACATCTATAATATCTATACTTATATTAAAGCTGAAGACTTTGTTTGAACACGCTAATCTCTGGAGAGCAGTGGTGGCCAATTGGTAACGGTCGCGACTTACGAGTTGTAGGTCGTAGGTTCGAACCCAGACAGGCGCTTTACTTTGTGTAAATTATTTCATCATCACTGCTCTCAAAACGGTGAAGGAAAACATTGTGAGGAAACCGGCATGTACTAGAACTAAAAATTCGAAGATATGTTACATCTACCAACCCGCACTGGGCCCGCGTGGTGGATTACGGCCCACTCCCTCTCACCGAGAGGAGGCCTGTGTCCCAGCAGTGGGAACATTATAAGCTGATTATGAATCTCTGGAGCTACCAGTCAGGTTTGTAAGATTACATATGCATTTCATAGCCCAATTCTTCAGAAAGGCTATGTAGGCTATTTAACATC
This sequence comes from Hydraecia micacea, assembly GCA_914767645.1. Lineage (NCBI taxonomy): Eukaryota > Metazoa > Arthropoda > Insecta > Lepidoptera > Noctuidae > Hydraecia > Hydraecia micacea. The sequence continues at coordinate 9,743,889 of OU611798.1, forward strand.
ACACTAAGATCCTTAGGAACCAAGCGATAGGGAAAAAAGTCTAAAAGAACGCTAAGTGGAAACGAGTAGCGTGGACGGGCGATGCGATGCGATGGGGTGGGTCGGAGGAACAAAAAATTCACGCGGACGACGTCACGGGCAGAAGCCAATATGTGATATAACCGTAACTACCGTAGTTACGGTTAGATATTATATCAAATATGAAATTCATTAGTTACTTGATGGCTTAATTATTTTGTAACTTGTGGATCTAAAGTAATTTGCGCGGTGCTGCACACCCCTACCTACCCTATTTCAAGTTAAACAAATGTCAACTTTATTTCTATGGTAATTTAGTTGATTTCAGAATGACTAGCACTATTGAAAAAGTTATAAAAATGCTTGAAGTTGTAGCGTAAACTGAACTTTATTGTGCAGGAATTAAGGTTATTTTTCCATTAATTCATATTTGTTTACATTTTTGGCAAATAAATCGCGATCGCAGATTAGTAATTTTGTGTAGGTGACTTAGGCAAATTAATTGTTCATCAAATTGACTACCAAACTATCCTACATGGGAAGAAGGCGAGTTTACGTTCTATCTATTTTAGTACAGACGCCAGCACATCAAGCCACTACAAGCTGTCAAATTTCTTTAATAGATTTTCAACTTTATCGCTAAATTAGAAGATTCAAAGTTGATTGGAAAAATTTTACAGTTTCGGGTTTCAGCTTGATGTGCTTGGCGTCTGTACCTACTTTATAGGGTAAGTTTAGGGTTTTACAACCCTCTCGATCTAAGTTAATTAAGATTGAAATTAAAGTGGGTTTACGTCAACATTGCAGCGAATACGGTTCGAAATCTCTTGCACATCTCGTCTCTTATTTACCTACCCGTATATTTGAAGCTTTCTATTTGATAGAACTTAGTGCACATCGTAAGCACGTACAGGTTCCAAAGTTTTAAGAGCTTACAGTTTGTGTTTTGGTAGCTTTATTAATTAATTCGTTTAGTTTTAGGATACATGAAGAAGCCTCCTCGTGTGGCGCCGTTTGTTCCGCCAGTTACTCAACTGAAGTCACACCCAACACCTTATTTGACTGGCCAGTTCTTCCCTTGCGGTGGTAGGGCCAACGCCCGCCTGGTTTGCGACCACCCTTCCACCGGAGTCTGGCGTCAAGAAGCCTGCCGTTTTTCGATGCGTGGGAGTTCCAGTGCCTTAGTCTGATGCCCAGAAGATTCTTTCTGGGCACGCTCGTTCCATCATAGACCTCATCCATCGCTTTCCATCAGGCGTGATCGAGGTTGAGAGCGTGCCCATTCAGCAATAAAAAAAAATTCATTAGCTGTTCGATGAAACGACGAATTAATGTAGGTAATACCTATTCCCCCCTCTGACCCCTATTATATGGGACTTAAAAATAACTGGCCTAATCCATTGTAAATTAGAGGCGTGATGCTGTGTATGTGTATGTAATAATTATGCTCGGTTCCTATCAACAAAAACGAATCCTTTTGCTTACCAATAGTTGCATTTTTAACCGACTTCAAAAAAGGAGGTTCTGTATTCGACCCGTATGTATGTATGTATGTATGTTTGTTTGTCCGCGATTTTCTCAAAAACTAATGAACCGATTTTGATAATTCTTTCACTAATGTGATCTACATACTTTCAGGAAGGTTTTAGTTTATAATACATTATATAATTATTCTTATGTACAATGTTATATGCATAAATGTACTGCATCTCCGGCATTTCTATGCGAATTTTGATGATTCTTCTAGTCGGTGTCTTCAATTCCTCAATGCACTAGTGTTATTTGAATTTGTGTGGAGTAGGTACAACTAAAAAGTGAAAAATAAAAACTTTTTTACAAAAAAAAACAACAGACTTCAAAAAAAACTACAAAGTGATAAATAACTTTAATTTCGGAAGTCGGTGTCAAAAAACGAAAATGCGGAACCAACGACACCGACTTCCGAAATTAAAGTTATTTATCACTTTGTAGTTTTTTTTGAAGTCGGTTGTTTTTTTTGTAAAAAAGTTTTTTATTGTTGTAATCGAATCGTTAGCTTAATTTACATGTGATAGCTACTTCCAGGGAGGGTCTACTATGCAAAGCTATGTCTTTGCTTCATTATTGGTAAAGATAGAAGAATCTTAATTTTAACAAATAGCAGTGCGTAAATTATAGGAACTTCTTGTGTGTGGTGTTGTTCAATGTTATTATTTCATTTATTTATTTACTTCGGGAAAACAAATAGTTACACAAACATCGTAAGTAATAAACATGTAGTAAGAAAAAAAAGACATTACATATGTGTAGCTCACGACGTTATCCATATCTTAAATACTACGAAATTAATAGGAACTATTTGCACACGAGTTTTTCACTTAAAAGGCAAAATCTTAAGATTATTTTTTAAATGAAGAGAAAAGATACACACTTTTTTACAATAATAGAGAAAAAACAAAAATCTGAGTCACTAATTTCATTTCATTCTTTCTTTTAGACTTGTGCCTTATAAGACTAGGTACTTACTACTTGATACCGTTTTCTTGACTGATTATTACAGTAAAAGTTAACGCCCACGTAGCATTGCCAAAATAAAATTATAGTTTTCATAGTTGAGCATATTCTTGAACCCTTTTAAGCGTTAAAAGCACTCACAGGCCAAATAGAATTCACACTTTCAAAGGATCAATCAAGGACTTTAAGAATTGGCGTTCCTTTGAAAATTAAGAGCCTGTCCGGCCCTTTTTATCCGATTTGATTTCAGATCTTAGAAAGCAGGTAAAAGCAGAATTTCATTGATTTAAACTTTACTCTGTACTGTGAGCGCTGCGCGCACTTTTAGTACCGGGACATTATAAGGCGTAGTTTTGGTTAATCCTAACTATTATTTATATATTTATTTTATTTTACATTATAAATGCAAAAGTAAGTTTGTTTGTTTGTTACCTCTTCACGCCTAAGCCACTGAACCGATCATACTGAAATTTTGCATATACGTTATCAGGTGTACAGAAACGGACATATAGCACTTTATTTCGGGATGAAAGATACCCATCTTTCATCCCGAAATAAAGTGCTGTTCCCGAGGAAAACAACAATAAGTTTATTATGATAATAGATGGCGCCACGTGTCTATTGAACTTTGTCACATTATTTAATTCTAAGGCGGTGCGAAGTTGTAACATTGTAAAAGATCCTGCCGGTGTAGCGGGATCGTCCGAAAGGGTTACCGCTGCCCCGGAACATAAAGGGCTAAGGAAGGAACACGGGTGGGTTTTAATCGGTAAGAGTCTGACACTCCCTTCCGCTCCACCCAGAGCGGGAGGAGCCATGAGATGATTTCCCATCCATAAAACAAAAAAAAAGGCGGTGCGAAGTTCGCCGGGTCAGCTAGTAGTATGATAATTATTTCTATAATTGCATCTACTTATTACATCATGACGCGCAGTAGGCGGCTGTACGACACCCTACGGCAGCAGGGTGTGATTGTGCAGCTATGTCGCAGCTATGCTCCACCTCCTATCCTGCCCTCTGTGTCCCAAAACATGCAGTCAAGTGACCTCTTCACTGCCACCGACGACGCCGTGGAAGTGGCGATGCTGTGGGCCAACAAGATCTAAAATACAGTCGTGCTAGCGACACGAAGAAGAAGATTATGACGCGCGCTGTCAACTCTCAGCTGATTCTCTATTCTTTTTTCTATCCTTCTAAATATTAAAAAGTGTTTACCTTATTATACATGCCATCATCTGCATCATCTGCCTAGCTGTTTCAAAACTATATAGAGGTTGGGTTTCCGTCTAACAGGATGCAGCTGATTACCAGTGTTTTACATGGAGCGACTACCTGTCTGACCTCCACAATTCAGTTATTGGGTAATACGACAACCCCTGGTAAGACAGGTTGTCAAATTTCGGGCTTTTGACGTTCCGTAACGACTGTCAAAGATCCACGAATAACAGCTGGGACCAACCGCTTAACGTGCTTTCCGTGGCACGTAGGGGTCTCGGTATGTAAAGATACATCCACGGACCAAACGCAGCAAGCTTAGCTTAACCTGATCGATCGACCCGTGCGGTAGTTATTACTTATCGAGCCCTTGCCCGTCGACCCATCGACATATAATATTCGTGGAGATTGCAAGGGAAGGCGTGCAGGCTTAAAACCTCTATCTTATCTAAACGTGGTTTTAATATTCGTAATTATTTTCCCTTTGCTATTAGGTAGCTCTTTAGTTATCTATAACCATCTAACTCCATAAATATATTTCCATCCGCCCCGATTATAGGCTCCTATAGGTCGAAGGCTGAATGCGTGTAATTTTGAAAAAAATATGTCCGCCCCAAAATAAATCACATAAAGTTATGGGCAGGGGTTGCTCTGCCCTTGAGGGTAGGCAATTATCGGACCACTGGGGTGTGTATTTTTACACCGTATTTCAAATAGATTTTTTGTTCATTAGAATTGAGAGGTAAAAGGTGTTTGGCGATTCAAGGATGAATATTTTATGTAAGCTGGGTTTCATGACTGGGGATCTAGGTATAGTCAATTTGGTTCTTTAAGCCATGAATCCATTCACTTAATATTATAAAGCCATCCACTTAATATAATTTTTTAAATTTATTTATTCATTTATTTCCTAGAACCAAATTTAAGTCCTAGAACCAAAAAATTCGAAGACATGTGACATCTGCCAACCCGCACGGGGCCCGCGTGGTCGATTACGGCCCACTCCCTCTCACTGAGAGGAGGCCTGTGTCCCAGCAGTGGGAATATTATAGGCTGATTATGTATGTTATGTATGCTTCCTCCTTTGCACAGTCACGAAAATCTCATCATCAGCCCTATTCGGTGTCTTTTCTGGCATAGACTTTATAAATGCGAAAGTAAGTTTGTTTGTAAAGCCACCTATCAGTGCGTATGTAGCCTTAACAATTTCAAAGCGTGTCAACGCTTTTGGATATACAGTGCCACAAGGACATTTTGTGAAATTGTGTTAAAAAACAAGTTGGCGGGGCATTAGTTTCAAAAAGATCCAAAAAGTAAACACTAAAAGAATCAGGTGTAAAATTTTAATCAGAAAACAAGAAAAACGTATTACAAAGAGATTAACCGTAAAGGTCTTCTTACTAACGCCTAATACGGGACTACAACAGAAGAAAAAATCCAATCCTTTCCAATGCTGTCTGTGAGAGGTCGAGATTTCACCCGCAGAGGTTTTTTTATTTCGATCATTAGCTACGAAGCCTTTAACGCGGCTCAGATAAAATAAAATGCTGTCTACGAATAATATGCTAGTTATCTGTTATTGAAGTTTTTAAGATGACGAACATTCTAAAATGAATTGAAAACTTTATCACACTAATATATACAGGCGAAAGTTTGTGAATGTGTTTATTACGTTTGTTACTTCTTCACGCACAAACGGCTGGACCAATTTTGATAAAATTTGGTATGGAGGTAGCTGACCCCCTGGATGTTAATCCAGGGGTCATCTAACACGTAGCAGCTACTGAGGGTCGTGATCCTCCCTTGAAAACATCTTTTCACTGACGATGTTTCGCCATCTCTGTCTATCCTTGGCCAAGTGAAGCGCATCATGAAATATTGTGTCAAGAGAAGAGCTTATCTGGTCAGACCATCGCAAAGGGCTACGATCTCTTGGTTACCGGCAAGGTGGATGGTAAACTCTGCCGAGACTTTTCTCTGCTCTGAGTTGATTGATAGCCAAAGATAAAATTCTATTATTATTTAGCACACAGTACCTGCTATTTAATATAGCATTCGTTTCTCCCATTCCACCATGCAAGAACACCTTTTCCTAAGGTAATTTTCGTTAATATCCCCAAAAACAACCCCACATTTCCTACTGTTATTATCTTTAGCAACGTATCTAACCCAATCAAAATTTATAACTCATGTATCCTCTGTTATTTCAATAACAACTTTATTTCAATGAGTTAAGGTAGGAAATGGTTTACGGAGGAAATTAGGCTTATTTTCGCCAATTGCGTGTGGGTTCTCATTTGGCGTGTTCATTACATTTGCGGCAGAATTTTAATTTTTATTCATGCACCTCGCTTTTGGTACCCTGTTTGTATGCAAAAATGAGTAAAGAACGGAGGACGTGGTTCTATATTATCTTTTTCTGTTTTGTTTTCATATTCCTAAATATGATTCGACTCGATTTTGTCAGCCAATGTTAACTGTAAAACCTTTATCTTTTGATAAAATATACATTCTTTTAAGTATATAAAAAAAACCCATCATACCTAAGTTATAACGTAGTAAGTACCTAATCAACAAAAATTTTTTTTAGATGTGTCCAGGAATCCGCTGGATGCAAGAAGCCCACAACTGGTCGAAGTGGCGATGCTTAGAGGAGGCTCATGTCAGCCTGCAGCAGTGGTCGTCATTCGGCTGAAATGATAGGTAAATATTAGCCCCCTTACTAATAAACGTCTGTATAGTTACACAACGCTTTGTATTCTTCTTTCGAAAGTCAAATTACTGATGACTGAAAGAGAGACATCGGTGTGTAACTATTCATCTCATATAATACGTTTATTAGTAAGAGGGTTAGTTGATAAGCCATTATATAAATAAATGTTTGATTTCTACACGATTGCCTTAAAAAGAACTGCTATGTATTTAATTCTTCTGACTTCGTAAGAACTTTTGTAAGTACCTACTTTAAATGTTACGTTTCATTTAAGACCAGAGGGGCAATTCTTGTAATTTTAAGAATGTTCACAGTCTGGTCTCAGTCTCAATCTGTCAAAAATACCTCTAATTTCCCTACATTTTTGACAAGTTTTTGACATTGGTTGCCGCTGAGATGAGATTGCGACTAGATAAGAATTGACCTTCTGCTTTCACACAGTAACAGATGCTAAAATCACACTTGTAACAAGTTTCATTCGGAATAATTATGTACGTTTCATAAAAATATCAGAAATTTTAACTGGAATAAAAATAATCCTTTGAACAATAAGTACTCTTAATTATTATGAGTGCGGTTGTGAATAATGGAGTGGACAATTAATATTGAAACAATTTTATTCGGATCAGTCAGTTGCTTTTCATTTTAACTGGATTTCAAAATTAAATAAATCAAATTGTAATATTGTCTCACTTTATGGCAAAGGTCTCATATTGGTAAGTAGTCGGCGCGGGAGTTATTTTAGTGCACAAGTGTATGCGCAGACACAGGTGCACTCTCTTCCCTCACTCTCATAGTCCGATGGGACGGCAATCCGACGCGACCGGAGAGAGATCAGGCGCAGGACCAACGGCTAAACGTGCTTTCCGAGACACGGAGGTACAACACCGCCAACTTCCAACTCCGGCCCGTTACTAAAAAATTCCAAATGGAAAAATTCAATAACACTTTGCCCAACCCGGGAATCGAACCCAGGACTCCACGCTCCGCAGTCGCAATTGCGACCACGAGACCAACGGCGCTCTTCTCATAGAAAAAACATTCGAAATAAACATAAATCAAAGTGGGTGTGAGATATTATGAACGATATCGTAGTATTAAGTTTCTTGATAATTTTCTCTTTTGCCGTCTTCCAAAATTAAAAAAAATACTACCATAGACGTTGAGGTACCTATTCTCAATTCTTTATTGCGTACCATAATGTATATAGTTGGTTGGAAAATAATAATATTAGTCACAATTATGTCGTCATGTATACCTACTAACGTTGGTACACATGACGACATAATAAATAATATTACAAAGCTATACATCCCAGTAATTGGGTTGTGGCGCTCTGATAGGCAGTCGCTCCATGTAAAATACTTTGCCGTCATACGGTGAAAAGCCGCAACCAACAATATTATACATAATGACTTAAACATACATAGGTTCAGACTTGCCAAGAAATTGTCTACCTTTCTATGTACGTGATATAGCTGTAATTCGTTTGTAGTCAAAATTGCAAGTAGTTAAAAAGGCATAACTTAGCCCCAAAGACTCTGCTCTCTAAAATGAAAAGCCATAATTTCCACATTAAGCTCTTTCTTATTAGTAAAGCCAGTTTGCATTATTGAAAAGCCGTAATATTAGTTTTAGGCCTATTCATATTATTATCACATTTATCGATCGTGATGTCGATATCCTACTATCAAAACCCGTAATATTTGTTACGGCTTTTCATCTTTGTATGTCATTACTCCGCAATTACTTAATAGGTACTAGATGATAAGCCGTAACAACTGTAACAGTCAAAAGGCGTAATATTCCAATTAATAATAATTAAATAAAAGCTTCTAGATACTAGATTGAAAAGGCGTTATTTGCCGAAAAGCCCTAATTATAAATTTAAGGTTTTTCTACTTAGGGATTGGGTAATATCAATATTTTTTTACTAAAATGAAAAGGAAAATCAAATTTAAAAAAATATATATTTTTAATAAATAAATACAACTAGGTGTTTTTAGAAACTATAGGTATTATATTTAACGAATTGTCATAAGAGTTCAATCAAGTGAAGTCCATCGACCGTGAGTGTTTCAAATCACACTTCAGACAAAACTGTCATTTACTCAAAATACACTTTGAAGTTATTAAATAATTATTAAATAAAAGTGATTACGGCTATTAACCGTATGACGGCAGTACTGGTATTCAACTGTATCCAGTAAGACTGATAGTCGACCTCAACATAGTTGGGAAAAAGCTAGACAGATGATGATGATGATGATGACATCCCAACATCGCAATCTGTGTCCAAAGTATGAGTGAACAGGCATTTTCTGGGCACGCTCGTTCCATCATATGATAGTCCTCATCCATCGCTTTCCATCAGGCGTGATCCAGGTCAAGAGCAGGCCCACTGGCCCATTCAGCAATATAAAAATCCTATAATACGAAATGACTGTATAAGCTTACAGTGAAGACAGTAATAGTAATAAATTATTACCTGAATTATTAATTGGCATAAGGAAAAAGAGGATGAAAACCGACTCAATAGATCTTTTGTCAGAATAAAAACAAAGATTTGTAAAAGTTTAGTATTATTTTAGGGTAATGAGGAGAAAGATTTTCCTCGTCGTGACCTTCTGCTGCATTTTCAAGGCGAACTGTTTCCGTTATCCTGTTATTGCAGCCAATGCCCCGAAATCTTATAATTTTGTACTGGACGAACTTTTTCTTTTACTTAAAGTTGTGTTTATTTTTAGTTTTTTGTAAGAAAATCACCGCAACGTCCTTCTAAATTGTATTTGAGGGACGTTGGAAACCAGAATAGTCATAAAGAGTTTGTTAGAACTAAACTCAACTATATTTTCCAAGGCTAAGTCCAGCCGTATGCGAGGAAACATCCTGGTAGACGTCTTAACACCTCAAGCGTCCACTGTACACCTACACGCTTCGAGCCGCATCGCAAAACATCTCGCCGCACGGGCGATCACCCGCAGTGCGGCGTCGCAACGTTCTCACGGCGCGCGGCGGCGCGGCATCGCGGCGCCACAGCGGCAACGAAAAGAGTGTTGGCTTGCCCATCTATACGACAGTCTGTACAAAATTAAGTGCGGTGCAGCGCCGCACCGCGTGGAACGGCTCTAAGTGGCGGTCACCGCAGTCTTAGGAAATACTAGCTTAAGACAGGTGTGTTGCTGGATCGTGCAACACACCTGTGCTGCACGGTCCAGCAACACACCGTGTGGAACGGCTCATCGTGTCCGCAATTTTACCGTCGAATGACGTCACTAAAACGTAATTTATGAAAGTAAGTTCGTGTGTTTCCTTAGAGAGCGTTTTTTGACAGCGTAAAGTCAAACCCCGCTCGGTGGTAGCCACATACCGACCGTCGCTGCGGCCGTTTTACAGCCGCTGTTTTCGGAACCCGTAGGTTTAGTTAGAATGAATTATAGGTTTAGTTAGAATGAATTAATTACATTAAGATTTTAATCAACAAAACCGGACCTGAGAACAGTCCTGTCTGGTTTTGTTGATTAAAATCTTGTTTCAATACGACGGACGTAATAGTCTTATTACGTCCTCTATTGAAACAGTAAACTCGTTAAGCTGATTTCAGTGTAAACTAGACATACCACATCAAAATGCAATGCATTATAAACTTAGTCCGGCAGTCCCGTTGACGAATAGTTTTAATTACAAACTACCCTCTACAAGTTTGCGGAGCTTTGGACATGTTACATTGAATAACGCAGTTAAGAGGATTTACATAGATTCAATTACTTACCACTAACTCCGTAAAAGGTGTTATTCTATCTTCTAAATGAGTAATAAACGTCTTTATGAAGTAATTTTGAGGTGAGTTGTGTAGGCTCACGTTTAAAGCTAAGGCTTTGCTTTTGACAAATTAATGTTGAGGTATTATTTGAAGACTGCCGTAAATCCATCTTTGTGTAGCTTTACGAAGAATTTGTCTTCTATTCATCACTTTGGTTTGAATGATGAATGAAATGAAACTGAAATTTGTATGCAGGAAAATGTCGTAAATTCGACTCTTCACTAAAAACTAAGGATGGCAAGGCAATATAATGAAAGGTCAAATTTGACAGATTTTCCTATTGATATTTTTTCCATGAGTTTTGCTTCATACAGACGTTCCCTATTTAGACAGTGTGAAGAGTGCACGTCTATGTAGCTTAAATTGGTTTGTTTTTGTAGTGTTCTGGAAGATCTACAAGACACACTATTTATTGTTCTCCTTTGTCTCTAATATTTTTTGAGTTGGATGTCATGCATACCTGTTATTTGCATGGTTACTGAAATGCAAATTTTTGGTTGATATTTAACTTGAATTGTAAGTGACTGTGCTGTTGGTGTGCTTATTATAAATAAATAAATAAGGGTCAGGACACATTGATCGACGGCGTTCGACGGTTTGTCCATACAAAAAGAGAGCAAAGCATGGAACGACGTACACATCCTTTTGCATCGACGCGACGAATGCGCTCCGGCGGTGGACTGACACATAAACGCGAACGTTCGTCGGCGGGAATAGACGGCAATCGACGGCATAATGCGTATAATACGCGCCACGAAAGATGGGACTTGACTCCACCTCCCGCGCACTTTCCGCCGCCCCTATGATGTCCGGTCCCGTCCCACGCTCAGACCTCATAGGTACCGCTAAAGAGACCTAAAATCGTGTACTGCACAAGTCAAACCACGTGGTGTGTCAAGTCTCATCTTTCGTGGCGCTAACTATACTAGTGTGCTCCTATTCAATCGGCAAAATGCGAAAGGCTGTCGATCAATGTGTCCAGACCCTAATGCGATGGTCTGGGGAGGAAATCTGCATCATGATTATAATTTTTAGTTACCTAAGCTTAATTTTATCCAAATCATCTGCCTAAACTTTTCCCAACTATGTTCGGCACCCTAATTGCGACACACGATCAATCACAACCTGAATGATTTGTGAAGAATATTGCTAATCCATTGCTTAATTTATCTTCAAAAAAATTTTCTGCTCATCGACGTAAATAACGCAATGAATTTTTTTGAACTGTAAAAATGAAAGCCCTTGCTACTGTTTGTGTGTTACGCAATTACCCCGCGGGTCAGCTTCCAATCAAACTGGATGCAGCTGAATACCAGTATTTAACATGGGGCGACTGCCTATCTGACCTTCACAACCTAGTGAATGACGAATGCGATACCCCTTAATTGGTATTACGGGCTGGTGTCCGCAACTCCACGTCAACCCCTTGATAAGACTTGTTTTTAAACTTTTAGGGTTTTATAAAGATTTATTCCGGTCTGATCCCCTGAGCCCCCCTCCACCCCCCCCCCCTCCTCGATCCCCTGCTAGTTCGACAGCTTAATTTTATCCAAAAAAATATTGCCTATTTTTCATAACGAATTAATTTCATAGGCGTTCTAAAGATTTAGAGAGAATGTATTTATTAATTTAAAAAATAATTTGATATCCAATAGAAATTGGAACCTCGTTAAAATATTTTGGTCGTTAAAAACCGCTCACTATTAATTTGGAACTTATTCACGGTTAATGAAGCACGTACTTAGTTCAATTCTTTGAATGGCTTTTCTCAAATTAGAGTATTTACTTTGAATTTCAAAGATATTTGGTTACCACTTCTTAATAAAATTTGTCATTTAGTATTGTAGTTTGACTTTGCATTTTGGTATAATTAAAGTTTTTTAGGCATGCTCGTGGCTAAGACGTAAAAGCCGCACGTGCTGATGTTAGTCCGTGGATAGATTACCATCCATTTGCTACCCAGACTCCGCCGTGCCTCGGGAAGCACGTTCAGCCGTTGGTCCCTGTTAGGATTTATTAGGAAATTAAAGAGGATTTTTATTAGAACTGAACTTTTATTCAATCTATAATCGAACAGTATGTCTCACGCACGACGCCATTACACAGTTAAACAACATAGACATTACAGAGGTAACCATAGACTAATATTTTTATTACACTTTAATACCACCCCATAATAAAATATTTAGAACAAAAAACTTACAATCATAAATAACCTCATCTTAAAACCTAAGTAAGTAACCTCTCTTAACAAAAAACTAACACTCAAACAATCTCCCTCTTAGTTTTTTAAATTGAACCCCTCCTAGCGGTTTGGTAAAAATATCACCTAACTGTTCGCTAGTACTTACATACTCTATATTAACAGTACCTTTGTCCAACTTTTCTTTTATAAAAGCTCTCCTGATTTCCAAATGCTTTACTCTAGAAGTAGAGGTTGACATATGAGCCATTTTGATTGTGGACTGATTATCCTCAAATAATTTGATAGGACCCAAATTAAATCCAAAATCTACCAATAAGGCTTTGAGCCAGCAGGCTTCACTAGTTGCTTGGCTTAAGGCCACATACTCAGCCTCGGTTGAAGACAGAGCTACTGACTGTTGTTTTCTAGTGAACCAGACTACAGAGTTTCCAAAAACTTTAAAAATACACCCAGTAGTAGATTTTCTGTCAGTACTACCACCCCAATCACTGTCCACAAACCCAATGACATCATCATTACAGTTATTACTAAACTTAAGACACAAATGTAAAGTCCCCTTAACATATCTTAATACATTCAATAACAGTTTATATAAAAGTTTGCTGGCGCAGGCTTGATACCTGCTTAAAATACAGACTACAGCGCATAAATCTGGTCTGGTCGCAATTACAACATACATCAATTTACCAATTAATTTACGACATTTATTTTCAATATCTTTACTCTCAGACCTTTCCCCTTTTAACAGGTCAAATTTAAAATTTTTGTCTATTGGCAATGACAAGGGCTTGCAACTTGACATACCATTTGAGGCTAACATGTTAGTCAAATATTCTTCCTGTGAGATAAAAGTAACACCTTCCTCTTGTCTCACATTCATGCCAAGATACTTAGAAATATTCCCCATTTTCTTCATTTTAAATGTACTGCAAAGAGTAGTACACAAGCTGTTGCACTCACCCTCATCATTCCCAAAGTATAAAATGTCATCAACATACAATAATAAAAAGGTTTTAACACTACCTTTACACTTACTATATAAACAACAATCTTTGTCAGAACTCTTAAATCCCATTGACAGCAAAACATCATTTATTGTCACATTCCAATACTTGGGAGATTTTTTAAGACCATATATAGATTTTTGTAGTTTACAATATTTAGATTCTAAACCTACTCCTTCTGGTAACTCTAAATATATCTCATCATCAATTTTACTGTTCAAGAAAGCCCCACAAACATCCATCTGATTGACTTTTAAGTTCAACTTTGTAGCTACGCTCATAAAAATCCTAAATGTATTCATTTGTGCAACTGGTGCATACAAATCGTAACCTGAACCTAAACTTTCTGTCTGTTCAAAACCTCGAGCGACTAACCTAGCTTTATAGATCTCTTCATTTTGTTCATTTCTCTTCTTTTTGAAAACCCACTTCGAGCTTATAATTTCTTTACCTTCTGGAACTGTAGAAACTAGTGACCATGTGTCATTATCCTTCAGTTGTTTGATCTCCTTGTCTATAGCTTCTTTCCATCTTTCTGAGTCTTCTCTTTTCATAGCCTCTTTATAATTTTTGGGTTCTCCTTCTAGTGATAAAAATAGATAATCTATCAGCCACTTCGGTTTCTTTGTTACTCTGCCACTCCTAGTAGTAACTTGCTCTTCAAACTCACTTGATTCTCCATCTGATTCCTGTCTCTGGTCATCTGGATTCTCACAAACTTCCGAAATCCCATCTTGGTCAACCGATTTCTCCCCTTGGTCACCTGGTTGATCATCTTGGCTATCCTCTCCTTGATTACCTGGTTCCTCTGATACCCATCCTTTATTGTAGAAATTGTCCAACCTTATAATAGTTTCTATGTTCTTTTCCTCTGAGTTTTCTTTGTTACAGCTTTCTGACTGGAGGAAAATAACATCCCTTCTCACCAGTATTTGTTTTCGATTTTTAATGAGAATCCTGTATCCCTTAGAGTCCTCATATCCAACAAATAGTCCCTTTTCACCCTTGGCATCCCACTTTAGCCTCTTTTCTTTTGGAATATGGGTATAGACTTCAGATCCAAACACAGCTGTCAATTTATTTATATCAAAATCCTTACCTTCCCAAAGTTTGTATGGGGTTTCACATTTTCCTCTGGCTTTAGATGTTCTGTTCAACACGTACACCACCATATTAATGGCCTCTGCCCATAGTTCCTTTGGAAGTTTCTTCGCACTTAACATGGAGCGAGCTGCCTCAACTAGTGTCCGCATATCACGCTCGGCCCTCCCATTCTGCTCGGGGGTGTATGGTATGGTAGTTTCATGTACAATGCCCTTGCTTTCAAGGAATTCTTTCATACCTCTATTCACAAACTCGCCTCCATTGTCTGTACGGATTTTCTTAACAACACACCCTGTACTCTTTTCCGCTGCAGCAATAAAAATTTTCATTTTCTGGGCAACCTCTGACTTTTGAGCCATAAAGTATGCTTGTCTATAGTTAGCGTAATCATCCTTGACAAGCAGGAAATAGCGTGACCCCCCTATGGAATCAACCTCCATCGGCCCACATACATCCGCATGTATCAACTCTAGTGGGCTGTTCGCGACACTCTCACTGTTTTTGAAGGGTAATCTATGAATTTTACCTTCTAAACATGCTTCACATGTTGTCACACTATCGCCTTTATACATTATATTGTTCATGTTTAGCACCTCTTTAACATGTTTGTAATTCTGATGGCAAAGTCTCTCATGCCACACTTGCACACTGGCCACTGCCAAATTGTCTTCAAATATGAAGTCCATGACATAGAAATTACCTTCGCGTGACCCTACTGCACATAACTCATTGTCTTTGTAAATAAAACACTTTCCTTCTGACAATGTCACTTTGAAACCCTTGTTTGTGATGCTAGGAACCGAAAATAGATTTACCTTTAAGTCTGGCACACACAATACACCATATAACGTTGTATTTATGTAAGAATGTCCATCGAAAGCCTTTAAAATAACATCACCTATGCCTATAACCGGCAATCGTCGCCCATCTCCAACAACAACAAATCTATTTCTCACTGACAGTTCTGTATAGTTTGTCAAGAGGGTACGTTCGGAAACCATATGCTCACTCGCGCCGCTATCGACTAACCACTTGCCGATTTGTCCATGAGTAGTACCCAAATCCGAAAAATCTGTTGATAAGGCACTTGCAACAAAAGCATTGTTTTTCTCACTTGAAATGTTCTTTGCACTCCTTTTAGTTTTACATTGAGATTTTAAATGTCCGATTTTATTACAATTAAAACATTTTCGAGTGTCTTTGTCACTTTTACACTGTGACATAAAATGTCCAACACGTCCACACTTGAAACATTTTATCTCTTTGTTATTGTTATTTTTCACTGTATTTTCCCCTGAATACAATGCAACACTCTCACTCTCATTGACCTTTGTTTTCAATCTTTCTTGTTCTACAAGAAGTCTGGCAACTAATTCATCATAGGTTTGTCTCGCTGGTTCGACTGACTCCCAAGCCGAGACAAAATGACTCAAACTTGATGGCAGGGACATAAGAACCTTGGTTATCACAAACTTCTCAGATACCTTTTCCCCGGCATCCTTCAACTGAGCAGTCAACTCCTGCAGTTTTGCTAAAAATGTAGCCATGTCCGAGCCCTCTTCATATTTATATTGGAAGAAGCGCGATTGCAATATATGCAAACTGGTACTCGACCTTTGTTCGTACACACTGTGCAGCTTGTTCCACATTTCTGCTGCTGTTTTGCAAGAGATGATGTGAATCATAGTATTCTCGCATAACCTCATTACAATGTGTGTTTGTGCAAAAGCATCTCTCTTGTTCCACTCAGCTGCTCCTTTTTCTTCCATCTCTGGTTTAACTTCTGAACCATCGACCATTGAGTATATACCCATTCCTCTTAATAAAACTGAGACTTGGAATTTCCACAAATTCCAATTTCGCTGGCCCTCCAGTTTGATGGCCCCTCCGATCCCAACTGCAGCCGTTGCATCCATGGTTGCAATTTTCTTCAAAAGGTTATGTGCAAGCTGAATAATTCTATTGCTCTGCCTCCACCTGACAGCACAATCCTTCAGCCCTCCTGCACTTCTCGCCGACTAGCTAGACCAGCCAGACCGACGCCTAACCTCTCGAACACTCGTCGATCGCGTCACCGCTTTAATTTCCTTTCAACACCTGAAACAGAGTTATGGAGAACCTGGGCCCATAACCTGTTAGGATTTATTAGGAAATTAAAGAGGATTTTTATTAGAACTGAACTTTTATTCAATCTATAATCGAACAGTATGTCTCACGCACGACGCCATTACACAGTTAAACAACATAGACATTACAGAGGTAACCATAGACTAATATTTTTATTACACTTTAATAGTCCCGGCAGTCATTCTAGATCTTCGACAGTCGTTACGGGTTGTCAGAAGCCCGAAAGTCTGACATCCAGTTTTACCAAAGGAAACCCAGAAACTAGGTTGTGGATGTCAGACAGGCAGTCGCTCTTTGTAAAATTCAGACTTAGACTGGAATCCTACCCCAACATAGTTGGGAAAAGGCTAGGTAGATGATGACGCATCTAAACATACTTTAGTGAAATATTTATGCATTTATGTTATTAGACTTTAAGGCGCCAAATATTTATTAAAAAAATCAGAAATATTTCGACAAAAGAAACTCAGGGTCAGCGAATTTGTTTTAAATGGAACCAATTCATCAAACTTTCTTAGCCATTAAATAAAATTCGGCTGTATTTTCACAAAGGAGTATGGATACTGCAAGATTGCTTTTTTAGATTTTCTAGAATATTTTTATATTAAAAACACCAAGGTTCTGTGAAAAGATTAAAGTGATTGATTTTCTTTTGATTCGAGCCGTTGTTGGAAATTAAAGATGCCATAAAATATTTTAATCCAGCTATTATTCATGGTAGGGCTGGAAGCAGCTAGATTAGAATGGTCGAGGATCGAGTAAAATGCGTTTGCCTGGCCTTGCCTAGCTAGATACTTGCTTTGTTTTGTTTTGCTAGCTCCAATGAAGGCTGATATTGATACGTGCATGATTATGATGCAAACAATATGCTGTGTATGGCTCTCATATCATTTGATACGTTAGGAAGCAGAAAATTTTTGACGTTCTCACCTTCACCGCTTTTCAGTTTCATTACCAAGCAGAGTCTTTTGCTATATTAAAGGCTTTTTGTTTTTTTGGTGTTTCTGTTTCGTTCTTTGAACTAGCTTGTGCCCGCGAATTCGTTCACGTAAAATTTCTTATTCCCCCGTCGCATCGCATCGCCTGCCCGAGCTATTACTTCGTTTTCGTTCTGACTTTTTCTTTTTTCTCGGCTCTTAAGGGTGCACGCGTGATGTTATGCCTATAGCCATCCTGAAGAATTGGGCTATCAAATGCAAAAAGAGCCTGAGATTAGCGCGTTCAAACAAACAAAAAAAACTATTCAGCTTGATTACTAATATAGATAACTCAGGAACTCGTTGGATGCGAGAAGCCCAAAACCGGTCGAAGTGGAGGTGCTTGGGGGAGGCCTATGTCCAGCAGTGGACGTCTTTCGGCTGAAATTATGATGATGATGATGACTAATACAGAAGATCATAGTAGAAAAGAAAAGAAAAAGAAAGAAAGAAAAATAAAATAAAAAGAAGATAAGGGTAACAAGCGTCACATCCACGCAAAACGGCTATCGCTCAGCATTATGCTGCGACCCTATGCAAGACAGAGCCCCAGCGCTGGTTTTCAGATAGGTAATAAAAAAAATGTCAGAAGTTTTTGAGCACTTGTAGATAGATTTAGCTAAAGGAGGTTTAGACTTTAAACATACATTATGGTTAACAACACAACACTGTCTACTCTTGATCAAAAATTCGTTTACCCAACACAGTAGCACGGTGTGCAAAATATCGTCGTTGGCGAAGTCCATAAAGATGTCTTCGGGCTGGCACCGGGATGTATAGGCCTTCTGAGACACGCTATAAAATCGCGGGAACTCCTTTGGGGTTGTGACATACGACTGGCTATATTTAACAACTGACGAGTAGGTGTATAGATAAAATTATTATTCTTTCAATAGCAATTCTAGTAGGAAAATTGCAAGTTGTTTCTTTATGAATATAGCATTATCAGTCTATAATGTTCCCACTGCTGGGACACAGAAATTCTTTCTGTAAGAGGGAGTAGTTCTAGGACATGCCGGTTTCCTCACTATGTTTTCCTTCACCGTTTTGAGAGCAGTGGTGATGAAATAAACCCCTTTTTTTTACCCCCTGACGGCTATTTGCGTTTAAAAGTACCAAAAATCATATTTATGCCCACAATATTTTGGACATTCGTTTAAAGACGCAAACAGTTATTGATTCGTTAGTTTTCAGTCCAAAGTCTGTTACTCCGGCCGGCACTTTAATTTTTGGGTATAAAATGTTCGACACTTGTATGGTGTCCTTTAACGTTATGGAGCAATGGATTAGGAAATCCCTTCAACCCTTGGAACTCTGATAGAAAGTGTATTAAGCAATTGAGGTACAAGTCACGTAGAGATGAACATAAACGTGGCAAACGAGTCAGCCAAGCTTAACAGCATTATGTATCGGTAACTAAGCAGCAAGAATTTTATTTATTCACCCGCCACGAAGACGTTAAGAGGTTTAAGGGCATTCTTGCTTTCCAACGTTAACCCGTTTAAGGGCCTGTGCACACCACGTTTTTTAAACGCGCCGTTGATGCGTGTTTGTAGCGATACAGACGCGATACGCACGCAAGTCAGACGCAGCCTGTAGACCTTTGCACACCTGTATAAATTCAAATACGCGTTTGTATCGATACAAACGACAACAAACTGCTCTGTAGGATAAAAGCGCGCCGTCGACGTGCGTTTCGAAACGCGCGTCGTCGTCGGCGCGTTTAAAAAACGTGGTGTGCACAGGCTCTTACAGGGGAGGTTGCATTTCGCATCGCTAAAATATGAATGGTCTTTCTAACACATTATTGATGGGGTCTGACAACACTGTATGGGATTACTCACATACATGTTTGTGGAGGAAATATGGGATGATGTTGATGAAGAGTTATTGTAATGTTTGTGTGCATGTGGTTCAGTTTTTTTGTCATAATATTATTATTTTTGGACTTTATGAAACCGGAAGATTGGTTTTGAACACTATTGAGTTGACGTGTTTTTGAGAGGACCGCCAGTAAGCAAATGTAGTGTAGAATGACTGGTCCTAGTGAAATTGACATGCTATCAGCGAAAAGTATTACTGGTATTCAGCTGCATCCAGTTAGACTGGAAGCTGAGCCCAGCATGCTCCCCAGCTGGTTAAAGACCGTATACGTTCATGTACGGGGTTGTCCTCGTACAGTCACGAGCACTAATATGTCAACATTTGGCAACTTTCAATTGCGATTTTTTCGTGAAATAACGAATGCAATGTTGAAATACGACACTTTACATAAGCCTATAGGTTCGAAAATACTATGTTCGTAATAACATAAAATTTCATTGAAAAATAAAGGAGAAAATGGCCTTTGAATAAAGCCAAGTGTATACATACTTTTGCTCGTGACTGTACATGAGAGGTGAGTACTTTAAGAACTGGGCCATCACGACCCATAGTCCAAGTTATAACATCGAAATTACTCGCAATAGTTGTTGAATAGTTAAATGTGTTTAATACGGAAACGGTTATTTTGTATTCATCAGTGTTTACCTTCAGTTAAATGGAGGGTGTTTGTGAACTGCGTGTATCAATGTGAAAGAAAAATGGATAGGTATATTATTGTGATTTATCGATTTTTTCAGTGTTTTTAAAAAGTATATGAACTCTTTTGGATAATTCTCATAATCTAACACTATTGTAGTTAGTCATAAGCCCCTTTATTTATAAAACATAATCAGCCTATTATGTTCCTACAGTTACTGCTGGGATACAGACCTCCTCTTGGTGGGAGAGAGTGGGCCGTAATCTACCACGCTGGCCCAGTGCGCGTTGGTAGATGTCACATGTCTACGAATTTTTTGGTCCTAGGATATGCCGGTTTCCTTACAATGTTTTCGTTCACCGTTTTGAGGACATTGGTGATTAAATAATTTACACAAAGTAAAGCGCGTGTCTGGGTTCGAACCTACGACCAAAAACTCGAAAGTCGCGGCAGTTACCAATGGGCCACCACTGCTCTTTATTATCTTTCTATTTATACAAATGTTCCTTCAAGTTAAGAGACGTTTAAACATAAAAAATTTATGGCTAAACAGCAGTCGCTAATCATTACGTTAAGCAACGTTTATAAATACCCCTTAAGAGGAAATGCGGGTGGTCTTTTCTCCATAGAAACGCTCTCGCCTATTTTCTTTCCGGTTAATGACCATAAAGCAATTATTTTTTACAGAATAATAAAATATTAACTACTTGTATGTCCCTGTGTTTTTCTTTTTGATGATACATTATTTTTATAAGCATTAGAACCCTCAAAAAATGCTCAAAATTGCCGCTGTCAACAGAGGCCTAGTGTATAAATTCAACAACAATTAACGAAAAAAGAAAAACATAGCGACACAGTATATATCCTTCTTATTCGGTTTATGAAATATCTTTTAAATTGGTCCAATATTGGAGGAGGAAATAGGCGAGAGCCAAACGTCAAATTATGACTTTTTACTTAGGCTTTTTCAAAAGTCTCTCCGACCGCATTTCCTCTTAATTTAGTACCTTTTATAGAGAGGGTTGATTTTTGAGACGGGACTGCAAGGGCAGTTACCTTATCCGTTGTATCTAGCTATATTAAAATTGTAAGGGCCGGGGGTTACCTTAACCGTTTTAGCCATATTAAAACGTTTTAAGGAGACTGCTCTTAACTTTTTGAGTAATTGCTAACTGCATTCACAGATTTTAGAAAAATGGTAGAATCAGGTAGAAAATTGTTAACTGTCACGATTTGTTTGTATGATGCCAATCGATGCAGTTTCGTAAAATGATTTAAAGAATTTTCTGGACTGAATCAGAATAGCCTTTTTATTCTTTGAAGAACTACTACTGTTTTTACTTAAAATAATTAAAGGCTTGAGTTTTGAAAGTTTTTTGCCATTTTAGGTTAAGTACTCTCGTACTCTCGATTCTAGACTATAATTATTAGCGCCACGAAAGATGAGACTTGACACACCACGTAGTTTGACATGCGCAGTATTACACGATTCTAGGTCTCTTTAGCGGTATGAGGTCTGAGCGCGGGACGGGACCGGACGTCATAGGGGCGGCGGAAAGAGCGCGGGCGGGGGGGTCAAATCTCATCTTTCGTGGCGCTTACTATTATACTAAGCTTCAAATAGCAAAAAAAATACCCCTACATAGTGTTTATAAATTTTCTTACGTTCAATACCTAAATTAACTATTGTTCTTTCCTACAAAGTAACTCAGAAACAAAGATCATTATTATCCCAAATCCAGTTGTAGGTTGCCAGGCCAACGTCTTCGAGCCCATAACCCGTTCCAGTCAAGCCTTAGAATTTACGCGGCAGATAACCAGCTGATACATTGTTTTTCTCATTTAAACACACCACCCAAATCTCCACCTTATCCCTTACAAGATACAGTTCAAAATCCCTTGTCTATTTTTAACAGTACCCTATCGATCTGCAAGCTTGGTAAATGAAATCCAGATGTAGCTAAGTACGTAGGTATTTGATATTGAAGCAGTATAATCCGAGACAAGTGAACGTTACGACAAAAAGTGATTGACCTCATTTCGACTGGACTGCTTCGTTTTGCCCGTTTTGCCCCTAAGCGGGGGAGATTGGGAAACAATAGGGATAAATCTTTGGCCGTACTGTTTCAGTTCCTATTGTGCAATTTTGTGAGCGAGAGTTCTATGGATGCTGTGCAACGTAAGTCTATCGGAGTTTGCCTGTTTCAACTGCCCTGACTCAGGGTAGCCCGCGAAATTTAAATTTTCTTACGTTTTTATGCAATTTGCAGGTAAGTGTCAGGTTTTATGTTGAACAAAATATGATTCACGACCTTAAGAAGTATGTTTTACAGAATTATAATAATTACAATTATCAATACAACCCTTGGGGAGGTTCATGCTCACCAGTTAGAAAATAAAGGCACACAGTATTAAAGAAGGCCTTGGTGTAAATTCTGGGAATTAATTGTTTATCAATTTGACTAGCAACTTAGATTGCCAGTATGTGTACTGTCAACAAAAGAGATAAGTATTCAGGATCGTCGGATATAGTTGAAGTTTAGTAAGAAACCGATGGATGTTCTTGAATAAAAGTTAATTTTATTAATAGAAAACAAACAGCTCATTTATCAAATTAAATTTCAGTCGACAACATCCATCGATTTCTTACTAAACTTCAACTATTTTCGATGATCCTGCATACTTATCACTTTTGTTGACTGTACATACGGACAATTTACTAATTTTTGACATTGTATAAACACATAAACATGTCAAAATGACGTAGAGTGTCAATTTGATAAACAGTTCATTTCCTTGACTTTCTAAACTAACCATCTTCAATATCAAAGCGATCAGGCTTTATTAATCACATTAAGAACAACTACGGAAGCTATTGACTATTGAGAACAGATGGCTTGGCTGCGAGTGAACGTTCGTTCAATTAAACCTGTAGAACAAACGTATCTACAAATGTCTTAGCTAGCTTTGTACTGTTAAAGTGATCTGCAGTAGATATGGCTGGCTGGGTATGGCTTTGAGAAATACACCTGAGCAATCAACGACACTTAAATACATATCAATAATGGGTTCATAGCTTTTTGATGACGATAGAACTGAAGGCATCATCATCATCCCATGATGACAGATTGAGACTGAGATCTGAGGGCTATTCTCTCTAAGAACGATCACAGTCAGAAGACCAATTCTCGTAATTTAAAACGTTCAAAATCTAGTCGCAGTCTCATCTCGGCGACAAACAAATGTCAAAAACTTGTCAAAATGTAGGGAAATTACGGTAATTTTGACAGATTGAGACTGAGATAAGACTGTGAACGTTCTTAAAATTACGAGAATTGCCCCTCTGATCTCAGTCGAAATCTGTCAAAAGTACCTCTAATTTTCCTACATTTCTGACAAGTTTTTGAGATGATATTGCGACTAGATTTTGAACGTTTTGAATTACGGGAATGGACCTTCTGATGGCTAATAGGTCCAGCGTGATTTTACAATCGGTTAAACTACATATACAATGTGCAGATGACAACACGACAATAAATGAAAACAGTACTGATGCAACAACCGAACTAAGGAAAGGCGTGATCGGGGTCAAGAGCACACCCATTTAGCAATAAAAAAAAAAACAAAGGAACAACAACTAAACAAACTACCAAACTAAACAAACAAATTCAAAACAACTAACACACAACAACAAAACAACTATCAAACGCAACAACAACACACAAAACAACTATCAAATAAATTATAACATCCAAATTAAAAAGTGTTTTTTACTACCAACTAAATAGTAGTGATGGTCGAACTATGGATTTTGTCAATCTTTGACTAACTACTCGTATAGTGACTAAACTATTGGATATACCTAATTTGATTGAATTTTTGGATGCATACTAGCAACGACATTAGGTATTAGCAGTTTAATTTAGTGTCGTATTGTCGTCTCCTCCTTGTATGTGGTCATTCCTGGGGGCCAAATCTGCTATTTTTAATGATTGGTCATTATGGCTGTTGCAATACTTAATGACAACGCTATTATAGATAGATAGTGCCATCCACGAAGACGCGCCCCACTCTTCTTATGAATCGCTAGTTGATTCCGCTAGTGTTTTAGTTTTTTGATACACACTAATTACCCACTAATAAGTAATCACTGTGTATCGACAAAATTAAAACACTAGCGGAATGTTGCACACATTGAACTGTAAACGATTAGGAAGAAGAGTGGGGCGCGTCTTCGTGGATGGCGCTATCTGTATTATAGTGCCAAAAGTTCGTAATGTCCTAAATTCAAAATGGCGTGTCAGTCATCAAAGGAAAGGCAAAAAAGAGATTTACGACTTGTCATTAAGTACCAGCACCCTAATTGCGTAACACACTTTCCGTCTGAATCTGAAACATTTTGACGGATATTGCTAGTCCATTGCTTCACAAGTTCGAAGAAATTATTTGCTCAACAACGTAAAAAACGCAATAAGCGTTGATGAACTGTCAAAATGAAAGCCATTGCTACTGTTAGTGTGTAAGGCTACGTACGCACTGATCGGTGACTTGCTTAGCGAGTCACCTTGCGAGTAGCGAAGTGAATCGAACGCTAGAATTTTCGCAAGCGGCCGCACTGCGTGCTTGGCGCCTTCGCTAGTCGACCAGCGTGTATCAATGGATGCTAAGTCACCAGGCTCTAGGCTCTAGTCGCTAAGTAAGCCACCAGTCAGTGCGTACGTAGCCTTACGCAATTACCCCGCGGAATACCAAAATGCGAACAATATTTTTAATGGAGTGTTTTTTTTTTTTTGGGAATGGCATCTCGTTGTTCAGCCAATGAGGTTGTCGTCTGCTTAACCGGGCTTGCCTGTGGATGCCTCAAAATTAAGGCCTCCAGCCAGGGCTTAAAAACTTAAAAGCTAAGCGACTACACGCTAAGGGCACCCCCTGTCATGGGGTACGGACCTCGGCTTAGGGCGTCGCTCTCAGCAAGGGACAGGCTGGATCGGAATTAGTTTAATAGAGTGTCAGCGGCAAGCCATCTTTTAACCATTATGACATTTTCAATTATTAGGAGACTACCAAAACTGTTAAAATAAACAGTAAAGTTAACGTCATTGATCGGTCTCTTCTACATCTTATTTGTAATTCTAAATTTATATTAGAGATTTAATGTCAATATGTTTGTCAAGCAAGATTACAATACTTATTCCTTTCGACCATTGTTTCTTAGCCTAAGGGGAGCAGTAGACGCTGTGAATCCCACGTAATTTAACTTAATTGACATTTTGAAGCTACTCAAATAGTTTGCTATCAAAGTTCATACCGTCGTCTTTGTAACAAAATATCTTTTCCTTTTCAACTCCAACTTCATAGCTTCCTTTGATAAAGTATCTCACTTCTTTTTACTTGTTTCTAAGTTATTGAAGTTTACAACCACAGAGTACGGAGACGCTTCGGAGACCGCTGCTAGAGGCGGCATTATCAACTCTTCCATACAAACGAAGCGTGTCACCGTTCACTTGCTTAAGGGGACTACATGACCTAAAGCACGGTCACTGTCGGACTGCATAGAAAAGAAAGAGAAGCGCGATGACACAACGCTGGTAATTTATTGCAAAATATGAAGCTATTATCTATTTACAAAAAATCTATTGTTTGGACTAAAAATTAAAACACTAGTGCTTTAGTACGTTGCTTGTAGAATAATCTGACAAAAAATCAGAATTATTGTAAGTATGTATTAGTAGTATGGTTATTATTGTAAAAAGAAAGTTTTTAGAGGTATCTTCATGATTTTTTTTCTATGGTATCAAATTAATTGTATTATGTTTTCAACACACTATCTCATATCGCCGAGGTCCGTACCCCCACAGGGGGTGGCCATAGCGAATAATTGCTTAGTTTTTAAGTTGTATGCCCTAGCTGGGGGTCTTATTAAGTCATTCAGAGGACAGCCCGGTTAAGGAGCCTTCTACCTCGACCTCCTTCTGCTTGAACTGCGAGATGCCCACACACGAAACAAAACAACGTTTACACGGACTATGACACAAATTACTTATGGATACTGTCGGCTTTTAATGGCGATCTGTGTCACTTTCGGTGCCATGAATTTTATTAGCACAGTTGGCCTCAAAAAAGATGACAAGAATTAGTTTGACTGGCTACACTTTGTGCTCCATTTTATTGTATTCATGATTGTGTAGCTACAATTAAGTAAGTACCCAATGTTTAATATGTTTTGTTTGAGTAGCGTTGATACAACATTATGGAACACACATTGTAGACAATTAAATTAATTCTTCTTGATGTATACAGGTTGTTTGGCACATGGGCCGACACAACTTTTTGGGGGGTTGGGAGGGTCATTTGCGAGGTTTTACTCAAAGACCTCATGACCTAAGTGTCACGGTTAGATATGTTTTTTTTTGTTTTTTTCCCTAAATTACCCAAAATCTCGCCTTTAAATCATCATTACTTTTTTGATTATGGTTGTAATTGCACGAAATAACTTATAATACATTTTACAACGTATTCTTATTCATACTGTAGATTTAAAGGCAAGATTTCGGGTAATTTTGAAAAAAAAAAACAAAAAAAATCATATCTCAACAACCGTGACACTTAGAACTTGGGGTCTCTGGGTGAAACCTCGTAAATGACCATCTCAACCCTCCAAAAAATTGTGTGGGTCCATGCGCCAAACAGCCTGTATATATCTTTTTAAGACTAACTGTACTGTCGTATTAAGGTTCACTGGCGGCGGCGGCGTGGCGATTCCTTACTCTGTAGTTTACACAGTCAGTTATAAAGTTATGATCTAGTTTTTCTTTACCGACGCCTTGATTGCATTCAATGGAGATTCTCTAGGATTGACTCTCTTAAATTGCTTCAGATAATTTGTTTTTTGTTAAAGCAGATTTTAGTTTTGATGGCAGTGCAGTCTTTATTATTGGGTTACTAGCTTTTGGCCACGGATTCCCCTGCCTGGTTCGTTATCATCAGCCTACAACAATCCACTGCTGGCCTGTCCTATTGCACGCCATTCAAGTCGATTTTCGGCAACTCTCATCCAGCTGCTACCAGCCATCCTGCGAAGATTGTCGCTCCACCTAGCCTGAGGGCATTCCCACCTTACGTTTGCCGATTCCCGGTCTCCACTCAAAAACAAGTCTATCCCAACGGTTATCGGTTCTACGGCTAATATGGCCGGCCCATTACCACTTCAGCTTGCCCGCCTGGTTGCCATTCAGCCATTAAGGCGGGAAAAGGTTTATAAACGATGGTTAAAGTTAAGTGACGTTCAAATGTCAAAAATGTATGGTTAAACAGTCGCTTATCACTGCTTAACTTTTAGAAACGCTTATGAATAAAGAGGATAGTATTTGTATGGATCTTTAACGGATATGAGCTGCCAGACAGATTCCTCATGATGTCTAGTACCATGTTCAGTTCAGGACTTTACATGGGTTCTTTAAAAAACCTTTTTCTCTCCCTGTTAGTATCCGATAGCATGACAAGGGGATTCAGTCGAGAGAATGTGCATCCCTAATAAATAATAAACCAAAATTTTACCAGATATTGACATTGACTTAGGGAGTGCTGCATAGGAGTGAGGCGTATATATTGTAACAGCTAAATATAACAGGTATCACAATATAACAGACCGTAACTGTCACCAACAAACCTCGGACGGAAAATTAAGAGGTTAATGTTGGAAAATTCACCTTTCAGACAATATTCACGGGTGAAAGATTACGCTCCTTCGTTCACCCCTACGTAATTTCGTTTTGTGCGTAGTTTTTAGAATCTAGGTTTTCAGAAATCTATGTTCAGAATTATTACGAATTTAATATTATTTACGGGTAGAATTTACGGGTCTGTTTTTTAACAAGCTTTATTAACTTCACTTGTAACTAATTAATAATGCAATGAAATCATAGAAGTCAATTTTAACCTACTTTTAATAAAATGAAAAAGACAAAACTATAATTTTATATCTTGGGGCTGATCTGATGATGGAGCCAGAAGGTGAATAGTGGAACTCTGGGGGTACTTAAACACGAAACTTAAACATTTATTATAATGAATCCTAATGTTTCACTTGCTCTTTACAATTAAGACAATGATATATTATTTAAAAGAAAAAGAAAGAAAGAAAGAAAAAGTATTTATTGCGACTCGTATAGGAAGATCACAAACTAAACTAAACACAGTAACAAATAAAAATCCAAGTTATATAAAAAAAGAGTAATAAAAACAAAAATGAAACAGAACGTCCTATACGAGGCCAAAAGGCTCCTATCTCAGCATGATGCTGCAACATTTAAAAAATAAATGTGACAGCGCTGGTATTCTGATTTCAGTTTAAACCGTAAAGGAATCCAAGCGTGGTGACATGAGATCATTGAAATAATACTTGTTTAATATGAGCATGACACTTGGATTAAGTATTAATTGTTTGAAAGATATATACGAGACATATCATAGAGATGAATGTAACATTCAGACTGATATTAAATATCACACATAATCCTATTTAGTCTTAATATTTTAAAGTCTTTTGAACTTTGGTTATCAAAAATATCTTAATCAAATAGCTTTAACGTATTCCGTATTCTAACGGTAACAGATATACCTCTGACACCCAAGCTAAGATTAAGCTTGTCGTTATTGAGAATACAGAACGACTGGTAACCTAAACGATCCGTTTCATCAATAAAAGCACCGCTAACTAAATAAATCTCACAGCATCTGTAGGCTTCTCTCGTCGCCAGTATCTAATGGCAGGCGGTACTCCACGTTAATTAGAACCGGGTCGCTCGATCTATGCGGGGGCACGTACCGCCGTGTGGTACTCGTCACCTTTGAGGGTAGACTGCAGTTATCTGTCGTGTTGAGCGGGTATTGCAGAGTTTTAGATCGTATTTAGGATGGTAGAGGTACTGTAGTATGTGTGTTGTGTGTAATATGTTCATCATCTGCCTAGTCTTTTCTAGGTTATAGAAATTTTGGGGATCAACAAGTCATAATTATATTACATCCATTCTTACTTCCATATTAGTATTTTTATCTCACGAAAATTCGAACGCTTTAGATGTGGTAACCAAGTGTATAAACATATTGTGTGTGTGTATAATCACGGGAGCTCTCGATACCGTCCGAGATAATGGCGAAATCGGATGCTTTGTGGTGGATTACAGCCCACTCCCGCTCGAAGAGAGGAGGCCTGTGTCCCACTACGAAAATTATAGGCTGATATGAAAAAGTGGTTTATCAATCTGCCTTACATAATCAGCCTATAATGTTCCCACTGCTGGGACACAGGCCTCCTCTCGGTGAGAGGGAGTGGGCCGTAATCCACCACGCGGGCCCAGTGCGGATAGGCAGATGTCACATGTCTTCGAATTTTTGGTTCTAGAACATGCCGGTTTCCTCACGATGTTTTCCTTCACCGTTTTGAGAGCAGTGGTGATGAAATAAAAAAAGCGCCTGTCTGGGTCCGAACCTACGACCTACACCTCGTAAGTCGCGGCCGTTACCGCGTGGCCACTACTGCCCTCTCAATCTGCCTTGCTTCCTACAATATCCTAATCACGCTTTACTAAAGTGATGGAGCACTCCCATTCTTACCTGGCAAGCTTACAATACAACTCACTCTGCTACGTTAATTAGAATCCGCGAGTGTTCGTTCCATCTATGTCGGATCATGTAATCAAGTACGCTAACTCGGTGCGTCAGCATTACTTTGAAGTTGAATGTAGGTAGGTTGGGTATGATTAGAGTGCATAATTTTCTGTGAGAATAGCTTGCAGTAGATGTAAAAAGTAAAAAAGACTTTAATTTTTAATATCCCTCCTTTTGAACTGTGCTACAGTCGGGTAATTAGAAAATAATAAGGAATCTAAAAATTACCAAGTTGCCAATATTTTACCATAAGACCCAAGAATACACGATTTTAACATCAAATGCGGTTTTCGTAAGCACAATATACAGCGACTGACAAAACCGATTTGAAAACCGAACGCAGCGAGTCGACATATTACCGACCGCCGCGCCGCGCCGTAACGACTGTCGAAGATCCACGAATGACAGCGGGACTAACTGATGCACGGAGGGCGGAGCTAGGGGTCTCGGTATGTAATAATTACATAATGTATTATATACTAAAACCTTCCTGAAAGTATGTAGATCACATTAGTGAAATAATTATCAAAATTGGTTCATTAGTTTTTGAGAAAATCGCGGACATACAAACATACATACAGGTCGAATACAGAACCTCCTTTTTTGAAGTCGGTTAAAAATGGGCACCAATATCTTAATCTGGTCGATCAACCCGTGTGGTTGTTTATTACTTAGCCACAAACCCCTCCCAAAAATAAAACAAAAAGAGAACTACATACACAAAACATCCTTGAATAACAGCAGAGCGAAACACCTACCCGGCAGCGCAGCTTCTAGCTAAAGTATGGTAGCACAAATTATAATATCATTCCCGCCAAAGGGGTAGTGCATACTGCACAAATGCCGCGCCCGGATTGGATGGGATATTTTTCAAAGTATTCGCACAAATATTTTCGAAGAGCGGCCACGTTATAAACTGAATTCCTAACACGTTTGGCCCTACTATGAGTCTGCAAGTGAAGAGTTTGTTTTTGCGAAAAGTTTTGGTTAACAGTTATGGTTGTTTGCTGGTTTAGTGGTTAGGATAACACAATATATGACTATACGAGTTAACATCCTCCAAAACATTTTAAATTGTCTTTAAATATTTCCGTTTTTACTTAAGTTTGATTTAGTTGTTTTTTGTTGATTATTTTACATTCACATGTTTAGTGTATTAAAACTTAAATTAAAACTCCCGAAGGGCCTAGACAATTGGCAAGTGCTTGCAAAGCGTTTTGTATTTCTGCAACGACTTTCAACAGGATCCACATAAGCTTTTCGTTAAACATTTTTGACTTGTCCATCATTGTTATCGCCGACAGTAACTCATATTTCCGTGGTTACTCATGTGGCCAAGGCCCTCTGCTGTTTCATCAAAACAAGTGAAAAACAAAGGAGTATGGAAACAGCAGTAGCACCGCACTATCGAATGCCTCACGCAAAACAATTTGTATATTGCGAACAGCAGCGGATGCCGATGATCGCACCAGCTGCTTTGATACAATATCATTTGCTGGGAAATGTCACCTTCGCATGGACATTCTGTGAAAGGATAACAGAAGTGTAGGGTTTTGTGGTGTCAATGGAAAGTAATCATACTTACTATTGACACCCACTTCACCCTACACCGATACGGAGATAGAAGAATGTTTAAGAGGAAATGCGGGTGGTCGTTTCTCCATAGAGACGCTCTCGCCTATTTTCTTTCTGGTTAACTAACTTTTGAAGGCCACTGTATGTACAGAGACACCAGCACATCAAGCTACCCGAAACTGTCAAATTTTCCCAATCAACCTTGATCCTTATGCTGTAGCGATAAAGTTGAAAATCTATTAAATAAATTGATTGATTTGACAGATTGTAGCAGCTTGATGTGCTGGCGTCTGTATGTTAAACACATACTGTGGTAAAAAAATAGCCAGTCAGAATGGTGGTAGAGGATCTGACTGCCAGACGTACATCTACCTAAATATAATTACTCGTGGAAGCTATTTTATGCTCCCCTAATGTGTAATAGACACGCGGATGATAGATGAAGAATGTTTTATGAACCATCATTGAGAGATTACAATAGCAAAAGTTGCGTTTCTTTAACGAAAATCTATGATATTTCAATCAAGGGTGCAATGCAACCAGTGATTTGTCAAAATGTAAACTTTATCATCATTTAAATAATGTTATTTACTTCTAAAGGTAAACAAAGCAGAAAACGATAGACATAGATTATAATAAAATAGTTTTGCAGCAGACCGCATACGGCTGATGACGAAACTGCAATGCGGTGACCTACATAGAAAGTGTATGCAGAGTTTAAGGTTATGCTAGCTTTTTGAAACAGAAAATTAATTAAATAACCTGCACCCTAATTGCATAACACACTATTCATCACAATCTGAATCATTTTGAAGAATTGCGAATCCATTGCTTCATATGTTCGAAAAAATTGTCTGCTCAACAACGTAAATAACTCAATGAATGTTGTTGAACTGTCAAAATGAAACCGATTCTGATTGATAATGCGTTACGCAATTGCCCCGCCGCGCCGGCTGCTATTTGAGATTGAACATTCCAAAAATCATATTTTTATAACAAGTGTTTTAGCATTACATTAAAGAAATATCAACTTTTAATTGAATTTAAGACCCTGAACATGTTTTAAGCTATAAACTTGTTATTAAATAATATGTTTTTCACTTCATATGCTCTAAAAGTTCGTTTTTATGTTATGCTTAGGCAACATAAAGTCGCTTTTTATGTTCTAGCGCATAAAGTATTTTTATTTTCTAAGACTAAGATAATCAGGTCCTACAGCCATCGCATAATAAAACTTCGTAGTTTAAAGTCGTTATTTATTTCACTTGCTTTAATTTATACCACTTCCGTGTTTTCTATCGTTAATTTAATAAAATCAGATAAAATAGTTCTAATTTATTATTTAATGGTAGACTTTCGTTGTAATAGTAAAAATGCTCAAGTGGACATTTCCCATAAGACAGCAGTACTTTTTTTTTCTGGCCGGCAGTTTATTTTTGGGTACGTAATGAATGATGTCCTTTTCGCGAAAAATATTTTTGCCAATACTTTACACCAAAAGCACGCAATCACATCACTGGCCACACTTCAAAACATACTCATACCTTATTTCATTCTCATACGGTTTATTTTGCAACACAGAAAGCTGCTCAGTGCCGTCCGGGTTTTTGGTAAATGGGACTTCAGGGAATATGATAGGACCCGTGGGCTGTTCTACCATTGTAAAAGATAAAAGCATGATGTACAGGTGCTGATTTATGGGAAAATTTACCAAGGACGGAAAACGAGGTTTTATTGTTCCGTCATTTACATTTATTTGTTGTTAGAGGAGGGTACACTCTCTGATAGCTACTCGTGTCACTTTGTTTGATTCACAAGCGTTTCAAATTGCGCACACGATGGCATCGCAGTGATCAGAGAGGCAATTTATTCTCGTAATTTTAAGAATGTTCACAGTCTTATCTCAGTCGCAATCTGTCAAAAATACTAGAGGTATTTGCCTAAATTTTTGACAAGTTTCTAAAATTGATTGTCACTGAGATGAGATTGCGACTAGATTTTGAACGTTTTTAATTACTCCTGAATGTCGTCCCCAGGAAATTTTATTAGGTTTTGGTCCATTATTTTATCAAAGCTTATGAAGATTTGCGATTAATTACTTATTTCTAGCGCATTAAAGCTTACAGTTTACCTTTTAAAACGGCCATAAATCTGCTTTAAAACCATAAAACTTTTGACAACAGAAATAAAGCCACCCCAAAACGAACAGCTATTGTGCCGAAACCGCAACAAAGGGCCAGAAATGATTCGTTCAATACTATCTCATAGTACCTATACAGACCTTCAATGTGTAGAAACATCTACACAAAATAGTCTAGTTAGCTCGGAGATTTAGACGAAAACAAACATTAGGTACCGGTAAAACGGGGTGAATAGGGATGCAGGGGTGAATCGGGACAAAACTTTAAAATGGATTTTAACGTTGATGTAATACAGTGTATTGCCAACAAGGACACTTAATATTTTATTATAATATAATAAACACATTAGAGTCCTTTTTGGCAAAAAAAAAAAAAACAATTATTTCAATGATGTCCCCCAAAACGCCCGCCCTTCACAAGAAGGGCGGACGTTTTGGGGGACTGTTTTATGTAATTTTGACTTTCGAAAAGTGCTTATTCTCAGCTTAGTTTTGAAAAATGACTTTTGATTTTGACTGGCATTTGTTTGAAATGAACCTATTTTTGCTTGTTGTATCGAGCCGGCTTACTGTACCTATCTATTCTATGACATCTTTCAACAATAGTTGTAGGTACATACGTGTTGCGGTCACTAATCCTCTTGTGCCACGGTTGCCATGGTTACAACCTCTTGGGCGCACCTTGTGTCAATTTACAGGGCTTTGTTATGTATATCTATCGAGTAGTTAATTAATTTAAATCTATGAGGAATGTGTGTAAATAGTGGTCCACCGTTAAGGATTCGATATACCAGATAATTTACTATAACATTACAATTTTAACCATTTTAGTAGTACATTTTTTTTTTACAAAATCGCTCCTGAATTTGCATGATTATGCTAGAAATTAGGGTTAAAATAAAGAAGAGCTAACTTTTTCTTCAAAAGCTCTAAATTTACATTAAAATCTATAATTTTACACGATAGCTCTAGTATTCATCAGTAATTAACAGAAATCAAAATTAAAAAATAATGGTTTTTGTTGAAACTACAACCAAATTTGTAACAAAAGGTTGAAATTTCGTAAATAAAAAACAAAAAACAAAATATTTTCGGAACCCTTGGGTAAAAATGGTTAAAATTGTAATATGTTATAGTAAATTATCTGGTATATCGAATCCTTAACGGTGGACAACTATTTACGAGTTACGACACAACCTGTATACACGTATTCCCGAAAAGCGTAGAAACAGATGAATGACACTCACATTAGACTCATTAAAATCCTATCTTAGGTAGGTACTAAGAAACGTAATAAGTAATACACGAACTCATGTTGTCTAATGTACGCAGTTCTTAAATTTCCTTAACAGTCCTAATAAAGGTATTATTTCTTGCCTTATGGCTCATTAGCGCTTTAGAAATATCTTTAGCACCCTAATGAAGCTCTTCCAATGGTACTTGAATTTCACGTATGTCTTCAGCTATTTGGTTGAATATGTAGATTATAAAAATACCTTTTTTACAAGCTTTTATTAAATTTAACATATTCTTATGCCTAGCCTGCATAAATGAATATTCTACTAACGAACGTTTAGATGCGTCGTCTTTATCTGCCTAGCCTTTTCCCAGTATTTAACATGGAACGATTGCTTATCTGACTTTCACTACCTAGGTAGGTACTGGGTAACATGACCTTGCAACGAGCTTTTATTTAATCTCTGTGACCCCGTGGCCACGAGCTACACGCTCAAGCGACAGATGTCTTGCGACAGCGACTACGGAGAAAACAAATGAAAGAAGTTGTTTTGAGGGGTTAGAAGCGTTATGACTACCTCTCGATAAGACTAAATAGCAGATATGACTAGTTCCGTATAGGACTTAATCTCGATATGACTAGATCTTGTTAGGACTATATCGTGTTTTTTGAGCATGCCACGAGTCACCGCGACGCGTCTTGAGGAGCGTCGGACGAAAACAAGTGACTCGCGCGTGTCGCTCTTGTGGAGCGTCGGACGAAAACAAGTGACTCGCGCGTGTCGCTCTTGTGGAGCGTCGGACGAAAACAAGTGACTCGCGCGTGGCGATTGACGCAAGTCGCATCACTTGAGGCCGTGAACGGGACCTGCCGGAGAAATCTACAAAACCGCTTTACTGAATTGCTTGAATTATTTATTCCCCTTTTTGTTACTAAGAATTATTAATTTACCAAAATCCCATCGTCCTGTCCCAGCTCTAACCGCTTCCTTATACCTCCTCCATTTTTAAATAAACAATCTTCTACTGAAATACTGTTGTGGAGCAATATAAAGAATTCACAGGATCTTAACGATTACACTTTTAAAAATTCCTCCCTTGGCTGTTACTTGGCTATGGTGGCAGAATTCCTAATTCTTAAATCCATTGGATTTTGCGCTGGAGTCGAGCAGTACTATGTCTATCTGTCTGGCGTGCATTAACGGCGGAAAAGATTTCTATGTTTGGTACACAGGTAGACCATGATCTGTAGGTACCCCTAATTGCGTAATTCTTTCAATAACAATCTGAATCATTTTGAAGGATATTGCTAATCCATTGATTCATATGTTCGAAATTTTTTTATGCTCAACAACGTAAACAACGCAAGAAATATGACAGTTGTTGGACTGTAAAAATGAAAGCCATTGCTGCTGTTAGTGTGTTACGCAATTACCCCGCTGGCTCCTATACAGGTACGTACCTACTGGATTAAAAAGCATCCTATGTCCTAATATAGGATGCTTTTTAACCCAGTGTATGTTCCCGTGCGATAATTTCCGATGTCCAAGCAATAGCTAGTTACCTTATAAAATTATTCTAATTTAAGCATTTTGCTGTGGATCAATTCGAATAATAATTAAATTAATTATTCACAGAAATAAATCAAGTCTTATCACATTCCACTGTAATGTATACTAATAATAGGTAAACTTAAATCAATTAATTGTATAATTGTTCCATTATACGATTTAATAATAGAGTGTTATATTGAAGATGATAGATTGCATGCACGTGCATGTGGCGAGTCATCTTGCAAGTATGTCAAATCAAATCAAAATATTTTATTTCACATAAACCTACATGGGCACTTATAAAACGACAGAAGCTAGGTGCACGGTTCCAATTGGTCGTTTCCTATGGAGAAGAACCAGCAAGAAACTCCACGGTTACTCTTTTATAAAATAATTTGATTTTGCAATGTTTTCAAATTACAGTAGGTATGGGAGGACAGCGTTGTTTTATTAATTAACAAATTACTAGTTAATGTTCTATCATTTAAGGACTGGTTGTATGATTGGTTGAACGCTTTCCTATCTTTGACAATCCATGTGGGTAATGTAACGGAGTTAAAGATTAATAAATAAATATCCATACTTTCATAATCAGCCTATATTGTACCCACTGCTGGGACACAGGCCTCCTCTCTTCTAGAGGGAGTGGGCTATAATCTACCACGCGGGCCCAGTGCGGGTTGGTAGATGTCACATGTCTTCGAATTTTTGGTTCTAGGACATGCCGGTTTCCTCACGGTATTTTCCTTCACCGTTTTGAGGGCAGTGGTGATGAAATAATTTACACAAAGTAAAGCGCCTGTCTGGGTTCGAACCTACGACCTACAACTCGTAAGTCGCGGCCGTTACCACTGGGCCACCGCTGCTCTCTTATCCATACTTACTAATATTATAAATAATAAAATAACTCTGTCCGTGTGTCTGTTACCTTTTGACGTCAAAGTGTGCATATACACACGAGCGACACACGACAACAGCAGAGGCAACCGCAGCCGTCGAGGCCTCGGTGGCTTCCGACAGCAACGTACTGCTCGTGCACGAGCGGCATGTTGTCGACGGCAGACGTTGACACTCGTTGACGGTTGCAGTACTGCCAGCGACACGACGAAAATGTGCCGAATTCATGACAGTTTAACGCCTTGCATATGTGTGCAAGTTCATACACACATATGCAAAAACGTATGCCAGTGTGAAATATTCCAGAAGTCTGCGCAACCCAGGCGCGCACTTTTTAGTTTTTTCACCCAAGCTACGCTCTGTCAAGGAGAATGTCACATTATTATTTTACACGAATTACGTTATGTTTAAACAAAAATAATTATTACAATTATATTATTTTTATTGGGGAAACGTTATTATTATTTACTTCCATCATCATCATCGCTCCACAACGAGCATCATCGCCTTCACACCCTGTATACCTATTGCTGAAAGGCTGAAACACACATTTACACTTGTAGGTACCTACTGAAACAGGACTTACCTACCGTCCGAGTGGCGAATTGAATCAGGTCAATAAAAAACGTCAAAGAGACGGGCCCTTTGAGACATATAATTCAATTTGAAACTAGACATTTCAGCAAGAAACTTTTATAGTTCGAGTCAATGGGGAATCGTGTTTTATATGTTCGAAAGTGGTGAAAGAGAATTTGTTTTGTTTTTATTAGTGTGATGTCAGTTTCTATGTGTTTTTGGGGTACAACGAAACGAAATATTATAAATAATGTTTACTTAAGTTGTGTTGTGATATACTGGTTGTTCTCGTTTCGACCTCGTTGAGTTTAGTACAAGATTAATGAACGGTGAAGGAAAACATCGTGACGATACCGGAATGTCCTAGAACCAAAAATTCGAATGTGATATCTACCAATCAGCACTGGGCCGCGTGGTGGATTACGGCCCACTCCCTCTCACTGAAAAGAGGCTGTGTTCCAGCAGTGCAATGGGAACATTTTAGGCGGATTGTGCTAATTAATGGACTTTTTATATTATAATGCCTTGGAAGAAAGCAAGCAATAGTTTATTAAAATTGACTCGTATCGAGTTTCGAAGATATTTTCGGCCAGCAGTTCTTGAAAACAAAAGAATCCTTCAAATCGGACTATTCTCTGAAAAGTAAAATGTGGACATACAAAAAAAAATATACGTGTCGATAGATTGTTTGTCTACAATAGATCTACCTGAGTTACCGACATAGCTTGCAGAGTAAGCATATTGAAGTGGCAGTGGGTCCGAAGGCCGGTGGAGCAGAGGAGTCCTGGAGTGAAGACCGCGTATCGGCAAGCGTAGTGTGGGACGCCCCCCAGCTAGATGGACCGACGACCTAAAAAAGGTGGCTGGGATAAACTGGATGCGGAAGGCGGAAGACAGGGTGTTGTGACGCAGCCTGGGAGAGGCCTATGTCCAGCAGTGGACTGCGATAGGCTGACTTGATTGATTGAATAGAACGACTGCCCCGTTGGTCTCGTGGTCGCAAGCACGACTACTGAGCGGTTGGGTCCTGGGTTCGATTCCCAGGTCGGGCAAAGTAAAAGTAACTAACAGTAATAGCCCGGAGTTTTGACGTTGGCAGTGTGATATCTTCGTGTCTCGGAAAGCACGTTAAGCCATTGATCCTGCGTCTGATCTCTCACCGGTCGTGACAGATTGCCGTCCCATCGGACTACGAGAGCGAGGGAAGAGAGTGTACCTGTGTCTGCGCTATGTCTTGTGCACTATAACATCTCATGCGCCGGAGGCTAGTCTCCGTTGAGATTGGCCGCTATGACCAAACTACGGTCTGGAGGACTTTTATTATCATAGAACACCTTTATTCTACAAAGTGAGGGCCAAATATAGTGTGTAATATTTTTATTGACTCTTAATTCGTTATTTCTGAATAAAAAATGCCAGAAAATATATCCTGCAATGCAAAGTTACAGGCTATTTATAGCAGAACGGCGTTAATAAAATCTTAGCACAGGCGTTAATAGGGATCATTTATTTTATCGTCGCTCAAGGTAAGAAAGAGGTTCTAAGAAATGTGAGTATGCAATTAAGGGGAACTACAATCTTTATTATTATCCGTTTTTATACAGTGGGTTTTTGCTTTGAACCGTTTCTTGAAGAGTCATTTGCTACAGTAGTAGGCGTCAGATTTGGCTGACAAGCCAAGTTACAAGGAAAAAAATATAAAACGCACGTAGAACGATTTCTAGAAATAAATTATTATTGAACATATATGACAAACCGTGGTTTAATTGATTCCTCTCGGTACCCCGAGAGCTCGTAAAGCTTTCCTATAATGCCTTAGTGACAAGTACAATCAACCACATGTCAGTGGAACACGACCGGATATCTATGGCTACGACATATGCTGTCAATTTCTGATTGCTGCATATTGCCTGTAGCTACTCGTACGGGTAGTACAAATGTTGTGCGAATATAAAATATTAGCTAAAAACAAATAGAGTCTATTTATAAACGTCGCTCAAAGTGAAGTGACGTTTAAAGGTTAAAAAAAAACGTTTGCAGGTGGTGGACCCCCGTCAGGAACAAAGTTTCTTTACTCATTACTCGCACGCACACACACACGTATAAAATAATCATAGAGAAAAGGTGTGAATTTAATAGTCCATATAGTTTATTTTTAAAAGCTCTCTTGGATTTTCATTTTGACCTCACTATTGGCTTCAGCTCCCTCAAAAACCATGAAAACTATCTCTTTCTCACGCTGTTGAAAAGAAAGAGAGAAAGTCGCACGGATGGGGCATAACGCTTTTTTGTTAGGTACGTGACATTTTCTACCAGTCACCTTCTACCCCAAGCCATGTTAATAAAGAACTTCATTCCAAAAGTTATGGTTCAGAAGTTTATCATTATTTATCGTTATGCAACGTATAAATAAACCTTAGCATAATCAGCCTAATGTTCCCACTGCTGGGACACAGACCTCCTCTCTTCGAGAAGGGGTGGGCTGTAATTTACCACTCGGGCCCAGTGCGGATTAGTAGATGTCACATGTCTTCGAATTTTTGGTTCTAGGACATGCCGGTTTCCTCGCGATGTTTACCTTCACAGTTTTGAGAGCAGAGGTGATGAAATTATTAAAACAAAGTAAAACGCCTGCCTGGGTTCGAACCCACGGCCTACAATCACCCACTGGGTCACCACTCACACAAAAATAAACCTTAATGATATTTATTAATAAACGTTGTGTGTGAGCAAACAGGGTGATTATTGCTTGGACAGTAACAGGCTAATTAAATACTTTTTCATCGTCTGCCACTCAATGTAAACAACCCATGTAAAGTTTGTTTGAACAGTATTTGACACGGAATGCATTGAGTGCATCGTTGGTGTTCCTAGCTTGTGTAAAGCGAAGCGCACATTATAGCCGCGGCGGGCCGCACCGCAACGTAGAAATGCATAAGCATAATCAGGCCTCAGTGTTCCCACCTGTTGGGACAAAGGCTGCGTCTCGGTAAGAAGGAGTGGGCCGTAATAAACCACGCGGGTTAAGTGCGGGTTGGTAGCTGATGTCATATGTCTTCGAATTTTTGTTTCTAGGACATGCCGGTGTCCTCACGATGTTTTGCAGTAATTGTTGGAGACAAATTCGTGAATTTGAACTGTTTCCACTCCTGTGCAATGAGGCGCACTCCGCGCTGCAACGCAACGCATTGCAAAAATCCTCTTAGATCACTTTCATATATGCATTTTGTATGAACGATCAATCGCATACAACAGGCGGACCGCTTCGCAATGCAAAACAGTAGCCGCAAATATACGCCTGCCAAGCGATCCGCACCGATTCGCTATGTCGATTACCTTGATTCTCGTTCCAGGAACCGACATAGCCC
Organism: Hydraecia micacea; assembly: GCA_914767645.1. NCBI lineage: Eukaryota > Metazoa > Arthropoda > Insecta > Lepidoptera > Noctuidae > Hydraecia > Hydraecia micacea. Next base: position 9,785,104 of record OU611798.1, read on the forward strand.
GAAGATTTGCCTAACTTACATAAGTGGCAGTGGGCAGGACACATTGCTCGCAGGACAGATAGTCAATAATGCCAAAACGTTCTGGAGCGCCGACGGTGTACCGGAAGATGTAGCGCTAGGAAGGCCTCCCACAAGATGCAATGATGACCTTGTGAAGGCCGCAGGAATCCGCTGGATGCGGGAAGCACAGAATCGGTCGAAGTGGCGGTGCCTCCCAAGCCGACCGATTCCAAGAAGACCGATTCTGTGTTCTGCATTGGACGTCTGTCGGCTGAATGAATGTGAAGAAATTAAATGAATGAATAAGCGATCCTACAGTGCGCTGCGCTGCGGCTCGGTGCGGCTCGCCTTCAGTGTGCGCGCGCCTTTAATGGGTCACGCTATGGTTACATATGGAGAAACTTTCTGTCCATTAGTTGCACCGATGGAAGTTAGCTTGTTTCTTTAACTACCTATGCAAAGTTTAACATTGTTGGCTTAGGGATATCAATTAATGAGCACAAAGGTTAACTGTGTTGGTATAGCTTGCTTATGTGTGCGTAAGTAGGTAAAGGTGAGATACAAGACTAACCATATCTTTTTTCATGCACGGTTATACAATGCTGATAAGTTAATAAGTCGCTTAGCATAGCGTGGTCCTCATAAAAGAAACCGGGCTGGTGCGAGTCGGATTCTCGCACTAATGGTTCCGTACCACCAAAACTTTTTTTAAATTACTTTTCTATTATAGAGACCATAATAACACGGTGTTATGCTATTTCGGTTAAAAAGATACAGCCCTGGAACAGACAAATAGACAGAGAGACAGCATACAAGAAGAAGAAAAAAGAAGACAGAAGAGAAAAGTGGACTAGCGGGACCCTATTGCTAATAATAGGGTCCCGTTAGTGCACTTTTTTACGGAACCCAATTACTTGTGTTTTCTTTATCAATCTCTATAGAAATCTGTAAACGTCCATTTCACTTTTAGCAAATAATGAAACCTTCACAATATCCCTTTATACCGACACTTTAACCATACAACAATATTTTAATTGACGAATAAATCTGCCTACCCTTTTCTCAACTATGTTGGGGTCAGCTTCCAGTCTAACCGGACACAGATGAATACCAGTGTTTTAGTAACACCCCCCACTCCCTCCACCCCTTGGTAAGTCTGGTTTTTAGCCTTTCGCCACTGTATTTTGTGCTTTCGGACTTCTGACTATCCGTAACGACGGACGAAATTCTATGAATGACAGCCGGGACAAACTGCTTAACGTGCTTTCCGAAGCACGGTGTGTTTTCGGTATAAATAGTAGTTGGTCACCCATCCACGGAGCGACCTCGGCAAGCGTTGCTTAACCTTAAATATCAACACTGCGGCTGTTATTAAATAATTAAAAAAAAAACCACCTAGAGTAGGTACAAGTCAAACAACGTCAAGTGTTTAACACAATAGAATCAGTAATTACACACTGTATTGGGCAATAAAACAGCCATTTTATTAATAGAACGAAATGTTCCTGACAGGGGTTTATGTATTATTTATTGATCTCCTTTGGTATGACCTTTTAAAGGGTAGACCCATGAAAGTTTATGGTGGCGAACGATATTAGGGGTATTAGGTAGGGATTGCTGAAACAGGCCTAACTTGAGTGTGACCCTAAATCCAGCGTTAGGTTGGGTTATATATAAAGTAAATTTTTATGTTTTGACGTGATAACGTCTTATAAATCGATGAACGCCTGCTGCACGCACGAAAAAGCATGACTCATTGTCACGTTCCGCCTGAGCCGAACGTGCAAGCGAGAGCGCGGAACAAGCGATAGAGAGGCACGATCGGATGTTTTCTTATGACGTTATCACGTAAAATTATCGTCCGTAAACAGACTTTACAGACAACCAATGTTTTTTTTTTTATTCATGTAGAATTTTAAATCATGAATAATTAGGCAGTATTCCAAAGCTCTGTGTTGAACTTTTTCGAAACGATAACAGACGTTTTAAAATTGGAAATTCAAAACAAACCAAAATGGATACCTCATACTTAGGTAGTTATTACCCATAGGTAGATTATTCTTAAAAACATAATTTTTAAAGGATTGTTTGAACCAAGAAATTGGTTCCTTGGTTCTGGTATTTTATTTTATCAACCTACATTCCACATTCTATCTACATTTTAACAAATTTAATTTTAAAGCATCAATTGCAATTTTATTTTTCAGCAAGTAATGAGGCGAGAATCAGACAGTACCAGCTACAAATTACATCGTATATAAAGAGCTTGGCTTGCCCTTAAGAGCTTAAGGCGGGTTTACGAGCGACCCACGATAAATCTATTTAATGCCCATATCGACAGCTAATACCCAGCACTTGTACCGAGCTAGAGCTTGCGATAAGCGATAAGCGATTAGAGTTTTGAATAGAAAATCTATTTTGAACTTTAATGGCTCTAATTTTCTAACATTCGTTTCGTTGTACAATCGAGGTGTGCAAAGTTTAAACCCATTAAGGTTAATTTTTGTTTGCACTGTGCAACATGCTTGGTATGTTTGTGCTATCAAAATACCGCATGTAATAGACAATGTGGGAATGGAATATATTAAAAAATATTTCCCTTTTGGGTTAGGTACTTCAGTGTGAGGATTTGTAATTCCAAATGATGACAACGCAACGAGTAAGAGCCATTTCATAGACAACCAAATCCCAAGACTGCTACTTCGAATCTTGCTCCAGAAAAATCTATAAATACTGCTTAAATAATCAGCCTAAAATGTTCCCACTGCTAAGACACAGGCCTCCTCTAGGTGAGAGGGAGTGGGCCGTAATCCACCACGCGGGTCCAGTGCGTGTTGGTAGATGTCACATGTCTTCGATTTCTTTTTGTTCTAGGATATTCCGGTTTCCTCACGATATTTCCTATACGGTTTTGCCAATAATGGAAACGCTGCTAAGTCTGGCTTAATTTATACAGACGTACATGACCGAATACTTATAAAACCTACATACAAATACTTAGGAAGTTAAACGTTCCTCTTTTCTTTATCTTTAAAAAACCTAAAGAAAAATATGTGCAACCCAGTTTTAAAAGCGAGTTGCCGTCCGCTTTCGCGTCAACACCGCCCGCTCCGTTTCCTGAACATAACCTCTTAGATTTTATGGTCCTTTACCTACTGTTTACAAAATGGCGTCGTTAAAGTCCAAGTAGCATAAACAAAATGTTTCAGTGTTACAATACGTAATCTGATGTTTTATTTTGCGACAGATTTCCAGGCGATGGGTAAGTGAAAAATTAATATCCACTGAAAGGTTTCATAAAATTTTAATTGAAGGGCTTGTGACTAAGTAATAACAGCCGTACGGGTCGATCGATCATATTAAGCTACGCTTGCCGTGGTTGGTCTGTGGATGGGTGACCATTTTTACACATCCAGACCCTTCCGTGCCTTGGAATGTTGATCCGGCTGTCATTCGTAGATCTTTGGCAGTCGTTACGGGTCATCAGTAGCCCGAAAGTCTGATAACCATTCTTACCTAAAGGGGTATCGTAATACCCAGTAACTGGGTTGTGTTTTACATGAAACGACTGCCTTGATAGGCAATCGATTCATGTAAGGTACCTATAAACCCTATAAGGTACCTATAAACCCTCGGTAAGCGAGTCCGACTCGCACTTTACCGGTTTTTTATTTATCGCGCTTCGACCACTAGACTAAAGAGGCAGTAAAAGTAGTTACTGGTACTCGTAGGTAAAAAGCTCTTGTGTTAAAGATACTGCTACCCACCCTAAGACAATCACTTATTTACCTTTGCTTAAGAAAATTGCGTAAGAAAATAAAGTAACACGAACAAAATAAAAGTTTATTTACCTACACTGCACCGGCTGCCACTTCCACCTGTAACCACCATTGTAAACCCTGTACCAAAAAACATAGAGTTCATTTTCAAAGAACACTATGTGTATCAAAGTCTTTGCTACTCAATTTCACAAGGTTCTACTTTCAAGTCCGAGAAACTCATTATAAGTTTCTGCTCCAACAGGCAAAGGTCTAAATTTTGTTTTGAATACCTTGGTGAACTATTTTTGAGTTCTTTGTAGCAGCGAAATATAGTGCTCGGGACCAACTATTTGTTTGTACAGCCAGCAATGCGAAGGGAATTTCTTTGTTATTATTTTCATTGTGATTTGATTTTGTTCGAAAAGCTTGGAAAGTTCGATTTCATAGATATGGATTTATACGTAGATTTTCTTTATGAATTTTTGTTCATGAATTTTGTTAGGAAAATTGTGAATTGTCAATTTTTTTTAAACAAAGTTGTTGGATTAAATGTTAAAAATTATTTTTGGAACGAAGTTCTTTAACGGAGTTTGCGGTAGGAGTAAACTGAGAGAAATCGTGCGACTTTTTATTACATATATTCTTCCAAAGCTTGGCATAATTTACTATTTGATCATTTTAACCACTAGAATCATTTATTCAAAGACCACTTACATCCCACAAAGATAAAACTTCTCAAAAAGTTTCTTATATCAGTTTTTATTTATGTTTTTTTCTCAAAATAAAATCACTTTCTGCAAAGATATGGCAGACGTGTCATCATCCGCCTAGCCTTTTCCCTACTATGTTGGGGTCGGCTTCCAGTCTAACTGGATGCAGCTAAATACCAGTATTTTACATGGAGCGACTGCCTATCTGACCTCCACAATCCAGTTACTGGGTAATACGATACCCCTTGGTAAGTCTGGTGGTCAGACTAAATCAGACTTTCGGCCTTCTGACTAACGGCTGTCAAAGATCTACAAATGACAGCCGCGACGAACGCAACGGTTTAACTTGCTTTCCGAGGCAGGGGGTCTTGATATTTAATGGATGGTCACCCCATCCACGGACCAACCTCAGCAAGCGAAGCTTTACTAAAATAGCTTGTAAGTGAATGTTTACTAATGTTATGTCCATGACACTTGAAAATCAATGTTTTATTATATTATGTTTTACGCAAATAAATATGATTTCTATTTATTATTATTTTACCTTCGGTCGACCCATGTAGCTGTTATTATGAAGCCACGAGCCCATGAAACACGTGTTAATAAAAAAAAACAAAAGTGCAACGAAATATGAAAGAGAGTACAAAAGAGCTGAAATAAAACTGTCGCAAGATATCACTTCGGAGTGTTCGCGTCGCTTGCTCCAAAAAAGCGAATATCCACATCATTTTGACACCAAACAAAAAGGCATAGAAGGAGAATTTTGTAAAGGTAACCTTATCATTTTATATAACGTGTTTTTTTATATCCCATAACTCTAGGGGGTCATTGTACTCATCATTATGAACAACTTTTACTATGAGACCAAACCTGAAATCGCGAAAAAGAATCAGTTGTTCCCTACATTTATGTTCGCATAACTCGTCAAAATGTAGGGAACAGGTGATTTTTTTTTTGGGATGCTAGGCTTTGTCCCATAGTAAAAGTTGTTTCGAATTGAAGTGTAATCGAATTTACAAAATGACATTTTGGTGAAGTAGGTTTATTACTCTGTTCAAATGTCTGCAAAAATACAACTTTAGGAACATAATTTATTAAAATCCGAAGGCAGCTTGTTGCATCTTTATACAGTTTCGATTTAGCACTAGCAGTATCTATGAATATTTCATTGGATTATTTTGCAGTGTGAGCCTTCTTTGAGTGTGTATGTCGTGGCTACCAGTGGACATTCCGAGGTAAAACTTGAGTGAAAATTACAAATACGATTGCAGCAGTTTTGTACATAAGATCTTTGAATGAAGCAAAGCGGTTCTTTTCACCTTGGAAAATATTCTTTTTTAATACATTCTGTATTTTTGTTCCAGATTCTTTGGAATAAACAATGAAAATGTGTATAATGTTTTTGGTGCACATAGTACGATTCGGTCGAAGGTATAGGTATTGCTGAGTTTTCTCAGCACCTAGTCTTTATACAAATATTTATACAGCAACCCTATTATTATCCTACCTATTACAGGGTACAGGGGTCGTATTACGAAAATTCCAGTGCGAAAAAGCGATAGTGCTGTCGGTCATGTATAGCGCCGTCTCTCTCTTACACTGGAATCATGATGGCATTAAACCGTCATAATAAGGCACCTGGGCAGGGACGCGCAGCCTGTTACCGTGGGTTCAGCACATGATTCTGAACACACTGCGTTGAAATTTATCGAGGGTATTAAAAAAAAAATGCTGTTCCATACATTTTGACCGCGTAGATATTGCACTTTTCTATGGAAGAGCAGGCTGGCTTTGTTTAGAATCATGTGCTGATTTCATGATTACAATTTGCGCGTCGATGTTCCTGACATCCTGTCTATTAACGAATTTGTATTCAGCATGTTTTCCTACTACTTAATTGTTTTCTCGAAGCAACGAGAATAATTTACGCAGGATTTTGTAATATCTTGATATAAAAGAGTGTCCTTCGAGGTTCTTGCCCGTTAATCTTCATAGGCTAGACGCACACACACAATAACATTGTCAATAAAATACATTGTCAATAATATTGAGTGTGTGCGCCCATATTTCGGTATTATTCAATATTATTGTGGATTTCCAGAAATTCAGATCTTATCACGGCAATATCGTGGAGAGGCAGGATGGGTGTTGCCAATAATATTGTCGTGTGCGGGCACGTTGTAATATTTCACTTGAGAAAAAGATTTCACGGCAGGCAGACGTTCGTGTTTTTGTGACACAATTATTCAAAATCATCTTTCTGTAAGTTGTAGTTAAGGGCCTATGCACACCACGTTTTTTAAACGCGCCGTTGAATCGCGTTTGTAGCGATACAGACGCAATACACACGCAAGTCAGACGCAGCCTGTAGACCTTTGCACACCACACGTTTTTTAAACGCGCCGTTGAATCGCGTTTGTAGCGATACAAACGCGCATTAGCATCGCGTTTGTATCGATACAAACGCGCGTTAGCATCGCGTTTTTTCTCATACAGCCTTTAATCCCTCGTTTCGTCCTTGAGTAGTAGATAAAATAAATGCAATAATTAATGAAACGACTCTTTACTTTCTATCTATTATAATAAAACCTGCGCACACGAATTAAGCTGCTGAGTGACTGAGTCTGATTTCGCCATGAAAAATTGACAATAATATGGCGTAGTCATCATCTGCCTAGCCTTTTCCCAACTATGTTGGGGTCGGTTTCCAGTCTAACCGGATGCAGCTGAATACCAGTATTTTACACTCTCCACAACCCAGTTACTTGGTAATACGATCACCCTTGGTAAGACTGGTTGTCAGATTTTCTCAATATTATTATCAGGTATCCAGAATCCCAATCCAGCAAATTCTAAAACTCCTTCAGAAAATACAAAGCTATTAATGCCTTGTACTACGAGTTTCAGCTTAAACACCGTACGCCAATAAATCATTGGGGTAGATCCTTCACTGTACCTACTTAATTCCGTTCGTGCGAAATAGATAAAATTGCTCCAATGAACATTTGTTTTAAGAGCGCTTCCTTTGTTTTAAACGCCTGGGCTGGAAGATCACGTCTTTACATACCCAAACATTACGCTCACTTCTCTCAAAGCGATAGACAGATGTGTACTACAATCGTATTGTGCTAGTTTTTATTAGGATTTCGGGGGGCTTTTAAGAATTTCCAATAATACTTTACCAAACCCGGGTATCGAGTCGGACTAGGCTACGCTAGCTAGATTTGACATAATTACTTAAATTATGTAAAATCTTGAAACTTTCTTGGACTAATTGAGTGTTGATAAAAAGCCTTTGGGCTACCCAGAAAAACATCTACCAGACCTTCAAGAGAAGAGAAAAGTAAAGAAAAAAACCTAATTGCTTTTGTAGGGAATGAACCGTAAATTGCTATAACGAACGGTCTGGTCTCGATCGTATCGAGTATTTTTTTTTGTAAAGGTTTCCAATATAGAGCTGTGTACACATTTTTCTAGTTTGCGGCTTTTACGAAAAAACTTTTACTGCAAACTGCAATTGGCTTGGTGCAAAAACAGATGTACTTTACTTACTTAAATTGACGTTTCGGGATGCTAGCTGGTTGGAATGTAACGACTCTTTTATACGAGCATTTTGAGGCGCAGTGCCCAAACGTAATTATGGAAAAAGTTTTAGACAAGAAGTGTTTTGTGTGATCCTCTCGTTTACACCAAGGTATCAAATGTTTCTAAATGCTGCGTGTACTGACTGTTTTCGTTTTTATTTTACTACTTTAAGCACACAAAATATGTACAGAGGCGGACTTAATTCCATAAGCGTTTTCTCAACCTTTGGGTGATGCAGAGAGGAACAGTGGTAGGTGCAATCATGAAGATTCAGGAATCAATATTTTTAAATATAAATATATTTACGTATAAACCTACTGAAACTATAAATATAATATCTATATATACCTAATTACATATAAATATAAGCACAAATAATTAATAGAAAACATTACCGTTGTGATGATACTGCCAGCTTCTTGCGAATGTGCTCGCGAACTTTAACTTTAAAGGATAATTGATTGGTTGCCATCTTGATTTCTTGGCGCATTCCACAGAGAGATAGACTGAACGAAGAAGGATTCGCTTATCGTTTACAAAACTTGTAGGAAAATCTTTCAAAAAGATGAATGACATAGTTTACAAAGCCTGTCTGAAACACGTCAATACACGTATGATACATGTTTTATATACACGAAATGTTTTAGACAAGTGTTATACAAGACTTGTCAAAATCTAGTTCCACTATTTGTTTATGGGTGAAAACGCGGGGTAACAATCTCTTTCAAGGTTCGATGTGTGTGAAACCTACGATTGGGTCTTGACAATAGTATCTACTCCTTTTAATGATCAAACGGGTACTTATAAGAATAGCTCATGTGCTGTGGAAAACGGATGAGCCACTCGACAAGTTTGGTAGCGGAGCTGAGAACACTTAGTGTGCCGGTCAGACACAAAAATAGGTCAACAATATTTATTTATGAATACTTTATTGTACACCACAAAAGTACATAATAAAAAATAAATTGAATACTACATAATATACAATGGGCGGCCTTGGGGCCTAGACAAAATCCCGTTTCTGTAAGCGTTAACGCCAACGGAAAAATCTCAAATTGTATGGAGTTGACATTTGCTTACCAGATGTCACGTGACTGCTGCTAAATTCGTAGACAAAGTAATTTTTCCTCATGCGATGCGATTTATTTTGGATTAATTACATAAATTCTTAAACCTTTATGTATGCTCTATTATCGCTCCCAAAACATTATTTTTATTGAAAGAAACATTTTCTCCAACCGCATAACGCTCATAACCTTGCCACAGCTCACTTATTTTCTTTTCACATAAAAAATATATAAATGATTCACAATATTGCGAGAACATTATCTATACACAATTATTATTTACCTTTACAAAGAAAATCGGCTTTTTATTTACATATCGTGTCTACTTGAATAAATAAATTCGGTAACGTGAGTTTTGAAGTAGGCGGCTTTTCTCGCTAACGTCGATAATATATTGTATTATTCCTTTTGATGTATTGATAATACTTTATATACGGGGAGGGGCTTGTGGCTAAGTAATGATCGACGATCAGGTTAAGCTACTCTTGCCGCAGTCGGTCCGTGGATGGGTGAACATCTTTACATATCGAGACACCCCGTGCCTCGGAAAGCGCGCATATATAGGGTTATCGGGAAAACACCAACAACCTCTTAAGAGGTAATTTTACTCATCATTTTGAACGACTTTTACTATGGGACCAAACCTGAAATTGCGAAAAAAAATCAGCTGTTCAATTACTTCTTAAAAGGTTGTTGGATTTTTTTCCATTAACCCTGTATATAACGTCCCGACATTAATAGTCGGGCAGTTGCCCACAAGGATCCTCCCTTTTCTGTGGAGGTTGAGTGAACTTCACACCTGGTTCCTCATGCAGATCCAAGAATGACAACCGGGACCAACAGGCTTAGGTGCTTTCCGAGATACGGAGGGGTATTGATATATAAAGATGGTCACCCATCCACGGACCAACCACGGCAAGGGTAGCTTAACCTTCGATCGATCCGTACGGCTGTACTGAACCCTTCTAAATGTCTTTGTTCTATCCATGAAATAAAGACACTTTAAATATCTTAAATCTTTTTACCTAACAGTAACCAATGAGGGGCCCGTGGCTAAATAATAACAGCCGCACAGGTCGATCGATCAGGTTAAGCTACGCTTGCCGCGGTTGGTCTGTGGATGGGTCACCATCTTTACATACCGAGACCCCTCCGTGCCTCGGAAAGCACGTTAAGCCGTTGGTCCCGGCTGTCATTCGTGGATCTTTGACAGTCGTTACGGGTAGTCAGAAGCCCGAAAGTCTGACAACCAGTCTTACCAAGGGGTATCGTATTACCCAGTAACTGGGTTGTGGAGGTCAGATAGGCAGTCGCTTCATGTAAAATACTGGTATTCAGCTGCATCCGGTAAGACTGGAAGCCGACCCCAACATAGTTGGGAAAAGGCTAGGCAGATGATGAGTAACCAATGTCAAACGTGTTTTCAGTCAGGAAAAAATTGACATAAATACAAAGACAAAATTGAACCACCCACTTTCGTCTATTCTCATTCTAATTTGCCACAAATTATAACATCGTACTTTCGAAACTCCAAGTGAAATCGTTTGGCATTCCCTTAGCCGATTAATGTTACTTTTGCTATTACAATCCCCGTTATTTCTAAGGGGTTGGCAATAAAGGACGTCCTTGCGGATTGCACAAATAAATATTTGTCCCGATCCGGTCCCGAAGGTCATGCGGGCAAAACAGAATTAAGCAAATACCGGTAAAATAACACAAGGAGTTTCTCGATTGCCGGGTGTTTGGGAATCGGTGATTCTGAAGTGTTTGGCGATTTGTTTATTAAATTGATTCGGATGAAATCAATAAGTAGTTTAATACAAAAAGAAAATGTCTCATAATCCGCCTAGCCTTTTCCCAACTATGTTGGGGTCGGCTTTCAGTCTAACCGAATTCAGCTGAATACCAGTACTTTATATACACTATTTGATCTGACCTCCACAACCCAGTTACTAGGTAATACGATACCCCTTGGTAAGCCTGGTTGTCAGACTTTCGGGCTTCTGACGACCCGTAATGACTGTCAAAGATCTACGTATGACAGCCGGGACCAATGGTTTATCGTGCTTTCCGAGGCACGGAGAGATCAGACAGAAAGTCTGTCTAAGTAAATTACCGCTAGAATAGCTAGCAATTTTTTGTATGATGATTTTTCAATAGTCAGATTATTTTTATGTTAGGAATAAATATTGCGGTTTTACAGCTTTTGTATACAAATTATTTCAAACTGTCATATTTTTTCTCCAGAAATAATATGTTATCTGACTATTAAAAAATCAGCCCTTAATTATTCAACCACCCAAGTAGACAAAATAACTTCAATATTAAAGTACTGTATGGTTTTTTTTTCGCGAGGAAATCCTCATGAATACCCGTTTTTTTCTTGGATGGGAAATCATCTAATGACTCCTCCCGCTCTGGGTGGAGCGGAATGGAGTGTCAGACTCTTACTGAACCCACTCGTGTTCCTTCCTTAGCCCTTTATGTTCCGGGCCAGCGGTAACCCTTTCGGACGATCCCGCTACCCCTCATGGATACCCTCCGTCTGAGGAGAATGGAGGGTTCATGTCGGACTCCTACCGGTTAAAACTCCACTGTTCCTTCTACTACCATGAGTCGGGGGACCGTGAGATACTTACGCAAGTCAATAAAATTATTTACAAACTGTCAACGGCACGTCAGCTGAATTCCATCTTTATACTATAAACGCAAAATGCATTTTTGGAAGAAAAAAAACGCAGGGTATCATAAAGCAGTTTAATATTAATACGAACCTGCATATTGTTGGACGGTTTACTTTATAGAAGTAAGAGGAAAAGGGTGTAAAGTTTATTTATACTCTATAGAAAAGGGAGGATTCTCCGACCAGACGGGTGTTGTGTCTGGCGGGCAACTGCCCGATGATTCATGTCGGGCCGTTGTATTATGCTAGTTGCGCGGTAAACTCTGCTTGCGAGATGCAGGATTTTGTGTGACTTCAGTCATGACACGTAATTCGCATTTGGCGTTTGTATATACAGCTATAACTTAAAGTTTTCAAATTAAGACCAATCTTTGCAAAAAGAACCACAATAAACTAAACCCAGCAGTGTCCAAATGGCCGGGTATCACAGTTTCCACAACCGGTCATGACATTTACATAATCGGCGCGCCACGTTGGCGGATTGGTTGTTGCAATGAAACTATCCTACGTTTCCCAATCTTCGAACTACCATATATGCTCTTTTGCTCGTTTTTATTTTTTTAAAGGCACTAGCTAACAATTCTAACGCTTCAAATTCAAAAAAGTAAAAAAAGTTGTAGTAGTAGTAGGTAGTATTCAAAATATTTTATAACCACATGGGCACTTATGAAACGTCAGAAGCTAGGTGCACGGATCCATTTGGTTATTTCCTATGGAGATGAGCCAGCCTCTACCGTTACCTACTCTTTTAAATTTTTTTTTTTTCTTTGTGTCATCAACCGGCCACAAATACAGACTTCGGGCTGCTAGTGAGATAATCCTGATACAAAAACAAAAACACTTTGACCGACCAGGTAATTGAACCCAGGGTTCTATACATAGCAGTAGTGCCACTAGTTTCTTCTTGGAAATCAACTTTGCCTGACCATCCCACCATACCTACTGGTTTACTCAATCCGAAAATCGAACTCGAGATTCTAGCACCATTTGCGTTTTAGTCAGTAAGAATATAATTGCTAATAGATAATTAGGTATTAAAAAAAAATTTCTATGAAGTTAATTAGCATATCTCGTGTCCTGGACTTTTGGACGGCATAAGAAGGGTCCAAGCCAACTCGCAGAGGCCCGTTATAGAATTTTATGAAAATTATTATTATTATAAGCCTGAATTTTCCCACTGCAGGACAAATGCCTGCCAAAAGATAGCTAAGATACTTATTAATATTCAGTTACGCTTAAAATACACCAAAATTACTCCAAGTCCATAAATCTTTAGACATAATTATTAACCTCTCAATCCTGGCGTGGTACGATATCGGCCCCTTACAATAGAAAATCAATTGTGTCTCATTAGCGGTGATTAAAAGGTCAATGTTAAAAGACACCAAAGGTACACCAAGTCATAAAACAAAATTTTCACCACTCTTCCTAATAAATGATAGAACAAACTAATCTCAATGATAACTTAGACCGGCATCAACTTCTCATATTTATACCATAACTCACTGTACAAGTTTCTATTGAATTTGCAGCAAATAAGGGAACAGTTGGTTCTCAAGCGAGGATGAACTAGCTAGTCAACTAGTGACTAGTTTAGCTGCTAGTCAGTTTTACTAGATTAAGCGATTTAAGTCGACCGTCCACTGCTACGTGATAGGGGATTTACACTAGGTGGATTTTCGCCGCGCGGCTGGTCGCTAACCTAACCTCAAGCTGAATCACTACCAAATTTATAAAGGTCGATAAAAATCGCAGGTACTATAGGCCGACTGCTTAACTAAGACGTTGCCTGAGGTAGCTGCGCGGTGCGGGAGGGGTGATAGTTGTCACAAGTTGACGAATCACTGAGCTCTCGCATCACTCCACCACACCCCTCGGGCACCGCGCTGCTACCTCAGGCAACGTCTCAATTAAGCGGTCGGCCTATAGTAAACTTTATTTTGCATTAAAATATCGACCATTATGCGGCGGGTGATCGCCTGCGACTGAGCATCTCACGGTCGATTTTAGGCATCCACCGCATACGACCTATCGCCACACGACAAAAGTCGAAACCTACTCTACTTTGGATCTTGCGATTTTAGTCATTTGCGGCTTAGCCGAATTGCCACTTAGACAGTCGATATTCGCCGTGCGGCGAAAATCGCGTGGCTATATAATAGTCACCTGTTTAAAGCCCGCATAAGATATGGGAGAGATTTTCCAAGTTAGCTGTGCGGTTCAATTTTTTGCAAGCCGCGCATTCGTGTGTCGCGTGGTCGTGGTTCACAGTGGACGATCCCGCCCACATTTTCATACAAAGCGAAGCTTACCTTTGCTTAGCTTAGCTTTGTTGCTGTGGAGCGGTGCCTTAGTTATAAGCGTGTTCGCAAGTTTGTCCGAAGTTGCAGTGGTATCAAGCGCAGGAGCATACTTGCAAAGTTCTTTGTTTCTTACAAGCTTTGGAAAGTTTGCGTTTTATTTGCATGTTAGTGTAACGTATTAAATACCACTTTGTTTTCAGGAACATAATTATGGCGGAATTTGAATTAAGTTACCGTTAAGTGAACAGTGAACGTTCTTAATATTACGACTGAGAAGTCTCATTCTGTCAAAAATACATATCTCTTATTTCCTTACTTTTCTGACAGGTTTTTGATATTGATTGTCGCTGAGACGAGATTGCGACTAGATTTTGAAAGTTTCTGGTTACGGGAATTGGCCTTCAGTTCCAAGTTCAAAAAACTAGTCACACCAAAAAAAAAAATGGTCGGCAGCAATAAAGTCTACTCCACATAAACAAGCGATAGATCACCGACTAACTACATAGAACCCAATTTATACGTAGTACGTAGTTTGGTGGCGTGATAAACACCCGATGAAGGCAATTAAGGTGTCGACAGAATGCTTACGTCGCGGTTTCGTTTGGTATAAAAGTTCGTGTGTAGCGAAGAATGCGTGCGAATCGCTTCTGAAGGTTTAACAAGTATTTAGTGGAGTTGATAGTGTGGAGGGTACGTTGTAGTGGTCAGCTGTTTTAAAGAATGTGTGAGGTTGATGTAGGTAAGGTTAGTTCTATACGTCAGTCGGTGGATCGAATAATCGATTTTCACAACCGTACGCCAAATACGCGCATTGACGCGGAGTCGTGGAGCCCGTATTATCCATAGATAATACGGGCTGGTGCCCGCAGCTATGTACAGACGCCAGCACATCAAGCTACTACAATCTGTCAAATTTATTTAATAGATTTTCAACTTTATTGCTAAAGCATAAGGTGCAAAATTGATTGGGAAAATTTGACAGTTTCGGGTAGCTTGATGTGCTGGTGTCTGTACTACATATAGGTAGTACGATAGGTCTACCGTGTTGATGAAATGATAAAGTCGGCTGATGGTGGTTCAGTTGTGTATTGAATCAAAACAGTGTGGTTTGACTTTACACTTAAAAAAAAAAACGCTTTCTATGAAAATACATCAACTTACTTTTAACTTTGTTAAACGTTTTAATGACGTCATTCACCGGTACATTGCGGACACTATGTGGCGGCCATTGCTCTACTAGAGAACCGTAGCTTTAACTCCACATTGGATAGGTAATATTTTATCATAGAAAAAGTTTTTTGAAAAGGGAAAGTCGCGAAAGGAAAATATCAAAGTTTGAGTGGGATCTAACTCATCGCGAGATGGATAGCCCTAGGCCTTTCGATAATATAGGTAGTTTGAAGTTTTCATTACTTTGAGAAGGGCTGGAAGAAAAACAAAACACTACTTATAGAATCGATTTACAAAGAGTGCTCATGGAGTTTCTTGTCTGTTCGTTTCCATAGAGATCTACGGTTTGGAACGGGCAACTACATAGCTTCAACTTTCTGACTAAAAAAAAGAATGAAAGTGAATATGTTTATTTACGGTAAAACGACGCAAAGAAAAGACACAAACACAAAAAGGAACAAGTTGGGGGAAAATATGCGTCACATCCACACCACAAAACGGCATTCGTTCAGCATAATGCTGTGATCCTTTGCGATCGACCCGTGCGGCTGTTATACTATATAGCCACGAGCCCCTCAAAACATTATCTAAATAAATGAAACACTAACTATACCTTTCATTTCAATAAATTATTCGAACTACTTTCAAAGCTAACTCACGAACTGAAACCGCTGCGAAGAATGTAATTTAAATTCTTATATATGACCTTCGTTTTAAGTTGAACAGTTGGCGCCGTTAGCAATGAAAACAGGGCAGCCTTGACCCTTACATAATGCATTCTGTGCTGTGTTCCACTTAAGAGTTCGTTCAGGTAAATGCTGAGAGGAAGAAAATAAGTAGGTAGGTATAATACTTTTTATTTCAGACTAACTTTTGTAATAATAGAAGTAAACAGTGTCTATATTTCATGCAAACAATGCAGTGATTTTTAAAGATACGATTTTGTTTTCATATTAGGACATGGAACATCTATATATTATATAACATAACATAACATAATCAGCCTATAATGTTCCCACTGCTGGGACACAGGCCTCCTCTCGGTGAGAGGGAGTGGACCGTAATCCAACACGCGGGCCCAGTGCGGGTTGGCAGAGGTTGGTTTTATTATTAGTATATAATATATAGAAGAGTTTGTTTGAACGCGCTAATCTCCGGAACTGAAAAAGTCGGACTTCAAAAATAATTTTTGCGTTTGGTAGTCCCAACTTGTGAGGAAAGTTATACATAGGCAACAAGGTTTGACATTTAGAGCCTGTGCACACCACGTTTTTTAAACGCGCCGTCGACGTGCGTTTTAGAAACGCGCGTCGACGGCGCGCTTTTATCTTACAGAGCAGTTTGTTGTCGTTTGTATCGATACAAACGCGCGTTAGCATCGCGTTTGTATCGATACAAACGCGCGTTAGCATCGATACAAACGCGCGTTAGTATAGCGTTTGTATCGAAAAATGCCAGCGCGTTTGTATCGATACACACGCGCGTTTGCATCGCGTCTGTATCTCTACACACGCGCGTTTGCATCGCGTCTGTATCGCTACACACGCGCGTCTGTAACGATTCAAACGCGTATTTGAATTATACAGGTGTGCAAAGGTCTACAGGCTGCGTCTGACTTGCGTGTGTATCGCGTCTGTATCGCTACAAACGCGCATCAAAGGCGCGTTTAAAAAATGTGGTGTGCATAGGCTTAGGCTACGACACTTAGTTGATTTCGGTGTTCCTTCTCAGTGTAAATACCGATCTCATCTATTTAACAAATATATTTGACGTTTAAAAGTGTTTGAATAAACCTACTTACAGAAATGAAAGTCATTATCGTCAAGCTTAAAAGGAACATATAAATATTTAGATAATGTATCGTGATTAGGGCAACAATACGTGTACGAGTATATGGTTTTTTCTTATGAATGAATATTAAAATGACCATAACAAAAAAAAAACAGTGGCACTCCGGAAGTGCCGACAGAAGTGAAAACAAAACACAAACAGAATACTTTGCCATCATTCACTGACATATCGGATACATTAAAACCGAGTACATCTCGAGGACAGCCGAACACATCCGAAGCAGTGTCGGTTATACATTTTCGCCGCGCCGTAGAAAGAGAGGGGGATACTCCTACGCCTAGCCGGCTGTCTACTCTCCATCCGTCTTACGAATTTTCGAACAGGGTCACGTGTCCTGACGCGAGTTTAACCTTTTTTACCCATTACAAAAAAAGTGTACAACGCCGCTAAAGAAGTTTTCACTTCAAAAAACTCTTTATTCCACTATCACATTACATGATGCTGATGCGATCCGACCGATTTCGGCCAGGGCGATTGCTTCAACTCCGCAGTAATAGTCGTTCGTGAGCTCGCATGTGGCTTATGTAGCCAATCTTTTTCGAGAAAATCCTCGCGCATTGCGGGCACGTGAGCACGCCATCTATGTAATTATAGTTAATTGTTAATACTATCACATTAATAAACCATTAAATACACAAACATGCGTGGAATACGAGCTATGCTAAACGTAAAATAAAATCCATTTCGATTCCTAGCGTTGACCGCTCGTTAAACCTAAGCATTACCTACTGGTTAGTCACGTTAGCAGCCGGTCGTAACGTAAATAGTGGTAATGAAACATTTATTTTATTTAACGTTTCCTCTATGGGATAAGCGTATATCTCTATTCTACTGAAAAGTTTTTATCTGAGTTGTATTTCTTATTGAAGACAGTGCCTTTAATACCTATGTGGCCCTGGTATGTCAGGTGGCGCTTTTTGAATTAATTCTAAGTACTCTCGACGCTTTCTGAATCCTTTGTCCTCACTAGTTCCTTTGGCAGATCCTTTGAAGGAACTACTGAGAATTTTTGGATCAGTGGTTCCTTGTTTTTTTAACCGACTTCCAAAAAGGAGAAGGTTATAATTATTATGTTCGACTTTATGTATGTTTTTTTTTTAATGTATTTTTACCGATTTCTCCGTCAATTGTGGACCTATTTTTTTTTTTTTGTTTGAAAGGGTATAGGTACTCTCGAGGTGGTCCCACTGCCACTGTCATCAAGTTGGAATCTGATGAGAGGTTCCCATGGAAATCGAGGGAAACCCTCAAATTATGAAGCCTATAGCGATTTGGGTATTTTTTAAAGTAACTTGAGCATTTGCTCTCGGAAATCATCATTTGGTAAAGTGGAGCTATTGATGAAGACCACAGATGGCCATCGGAACTACTCAAAGATAAATATTTCACGGGTTGCGATTCGATTATTCTTTAATATGGTTGCTAAGCAATTTATGCTCGTCACAATGCGAATGGTGAAATGGAGCTGATGGTGAAATACCAGGAGAACTCCTCAACAATTAACGTCTCTGCATCGGGAAAAGCAATATTTTGTAAAAGGCGACGAGCAAGTTGACATTAGGCTATTGTAACTTAGATAAATTATAAACAGACCCACTAAAAAGCGAGAAACTTTTTGTCAATAAAAAAAAAACGACTTCCAAAAAAACACTACAAAGTGAAAAATTACTTTAATTTCTGAAGTCGGTCGCAAAAAACTAAAATACAGATCCAAAGACACCGACTTCCGAAATTATAGTGTTTTTTTTTGGATCCGGTTTTATTATTTGTTGTTGTGCAAAATACACACTGTGAAAATTTCAACTGTCTACCTATTACGGTTCATGAGATACAGTGCGCTGACAGACAGAATGACGGACGGACGGACGGAAAGTTACGCCACAACATCAGGTTCTATCCGGTTCCCCGCTGTACATAGACTTATTAACATTCTAAACAAGAACATAAATTATGACGTAATCACACAAAACTTCCCCAATAAACTAGGAACATTACGCAATGTAGTTGCAGAAGCTAATAGCCAGTTCCAAAACTGCGGCATTGTTAGAAAATGATTTAGACATTAATTAAAAATTTACCTAACAAGACAAACTAATTATGATGGTCTGGCGCGGGCCCAAACTGGGAAATATCCGACTAAGCTCAAATTAGTACGCTTACGAGGCTATAGTAGGGGTGGTCCTTTTATCCTTCGCATTAAATGAGGAAAAGCCTCGAAAAACGTGTCGGATTCGAAATTGCAGAGTTGTGGCCTTGAGGCTAGAAAATGTTTAAAAGTGTAGCTTTGTATAGTATAAAAGATTATTGTTACTCATTTTTTATTGCAGAATGGACCTGCTCTTGGCCTCGATCTTGACCTCGCATCCTTTAAGGAAACTTAACCAATGTATCGATGAGAACGGATTGCTTCGTGTGGATGGCCGATTAACAAATGCTCATATACCATATAATAACAGGCATCCCATAACAGCCATCCCATCCCAAGCTCCGTCCATATAATTTCGTTAATCTATTAATAGACGACTGTCATAGTTGCATTGGTCGACAGTTGTTGCATTACGAAGAACTACTAACAGTTCTGACTCAAATTGAGTGTGTTTTGAACTCGCGGCCATTGTGCTTACTTGCTGACGTGTCACACACTAGATAATAGTGACTATTATCTTAACCCCCGCACACTTCTAAAATACAACGCCATTACAGTCATTGCCTGCCTGTGAGGTTGACCCATCCGTGAGCCTTCTTAACAGAAATAAATTATTAGATAGCTTGGTACAGAGCTACGGGAAAGGATGGCACGTGGATTACTTACATATTCTTCAACTAAGGCAGAAATGCAATTCTCCTGATATACCTATTCAACCGGGTACACTTATCCTCATCCACCTGGATGACTCACCACCGTTACGTTAGCCTACTTGCGTTATCTTCCCCTTTTTTAATCCATCCAAAGGTTGTCTTTAAAAGATCGCTCATTGTGTCACCCATTGTAAAGTTTCTATATTTATGTCTGTAATTTTTATGGTGTACATAATAAAGAGTATTCTATTCTTGATCACGCCTGATGGAAAGCGTTGTATGAGGTCTATGATGGAACGAGCGTGCCCAGAAGATGCCTGTTCACTCTTGCTTTGAAGGCAGAGGAGTTAAATGTGGAAGTGAACACAGGCGCTGGCAGCGAGTTCCAAATTATGGTCCTTCGCATAATAAATATGGAGAAGAAGCGCTGAATACGACTGGTTGGGATATCAACCAAGCGTGACCTATCTCGTAAATATAAATTCAAATTAAGAAAGCGCAGTCTGTTTTTTAACGACCTATGGGGCCTGTCCCACTGTCGTCGTGGAAGCGACTAGCTGTCGACGCTTTTCTCGATCAAGAAACGTGCAAATGATTGTAGGACACGTGTAAGTAAATAAAAGAGAAGCATAATTATGTTTACCTGATCGCTGACTGTTCACACCGCCGCCGGTGAGTACTCATATGTTGCAGCGACGCTCGCTTGGTGAAATTTGCTGAGAGACTCACGCTTGGTATGGACGCCAGCACATCAAGCTACCCGAAACTGTAAAATTTTCCCAATCAATTTTGAACCTTATACTTTAACGATAAAGTTGAAAATCGATTAAAGAAATTTGACAGATTGTAGTAGCTTGATGTGCTGGCGTCTGTATATTCGCACACCAGTGGGTAATAGTTCGTCGCCGTCGTGCACTTGCTGTTTGTTGCACGCCAAATAGTTTTTAGTTGGTAGCTCTACTCGCTTCTCGTTTTTGGGACTTTAGTGTAACAGTGGCGACATCTATAACTTGCAGTGCGCTAGCTGACTACGTAAGTACTTCAAGTAGTCAAATAGATGTAATAAAAAAAACTACGACATTACTACACAATATCACTTCACAAAACACAAACCATAATCTCTTACAGTGAAAGACCCCTCCATTGCGCCAAAAAACGTAATAAAAAAATTAAAAGCAATAGTGCAATTTAGTAAGACGCCGTAAAACGAGGTCCATTGTACTAAGCGAGCTAGAGGAGGTCATAATCAACGAAATGATATTACTGAGAGAGCATCCCTTGGTAAACGACTTGAGTAAAATCTAGACAACGGTTAAAGTTATAAGAAATGGCGTATTTTTGTAAAATTTTGTTGCCAGCTGTTGCAATAATTCCTCAGTCTCTAGCTGATCTTCTTTCAGAAATTTAGAGTCCCAACTTAACGAGATGTCATAATTTGCAGATTATACCTAATTATCCTGACCTACTTTTTTTACTTCTTTCTAATTGCCGTCGGTCTTCCAAATCCCAACCGAATTTATAATCTAAGTTAATATTGGTTGGCAGATTGTCTTTGGGTAATACATTCTAAAAATTTTACTTTCGAAAGAAGAAGATAAAGCGTTGTGTAACTATACAGACGACATACAACGTTTATTAGTAAGGGGGTTTATCTATAAAGTTTAGTACCAATATAGCTCGGTCTAACCACAGTTCCAGTTGCCTTCTGATAAGTCTCGAAGTATAAATAGTCAATTATTTGATACTAGTTGACCTGGCGAACTTCGTACCGCCTCCGAAGCAATAAGAACGAATGTATGAGAAAATTAATTATCTTCATTATTTCTTTCTTTTAATTTTTCCCATGTTTTAATAGTTATTCTGTAATTTGGAGCGCAGACAAATCAAACATCATAAAAATCAGTCCAGTCGTTCTTGAGGTATACTTAAATGGTTAGTTACAACTAACTTGACTTTATTTTATTTATACATAAATATACTAGCTGACCCGGCGAACTTCGTGTACTGCCTAAATGTATGAGAAAATGAATTCTCTTCATTATTCTTTTTTTCGTGAATTTTTCCCATGTTTTAATAGTTATTCTGCTATTCGGAGCGCAGGCAAATCCAACAAATCAAACATCATAAAAATCGGTCCAGCCATTCTTGAGTTATAAATGGTGTAACTAACCCGACTTTGTTTTATACACATACATAGATTACAATAAAGGTGACTTCGATAATAATCTGTGATTTATTCCGATCGATGTGCAGAAATCCTTGTTTGATTACTCGAGTGCTCTAGCTTAACCATAATCAGCCTATAATGTTCCCACTGCCTGAGACACTGGCCTCCTCTCTTTTTGAAGGGGTGGCCTATGAGCCACTACGCAGGCTCAGTGCGGCTTGATGGATATCACATATCTTCAAATTTTTGGTTCTAGGTTAGCCGGTTTTCTAACGATGTTTCCTTCACCGTTCTGAGAGCTGTGATGATGAAATAAATCACACAAAGTAAAATGCTTGCCTGAGTTAGAACTCATGTAATACGACTCGTCAGTTGAGTCCTTTGCCTCCGGGCCATCGCTGCTCATCTGCGACTGCCGTAGGAGAGATTTTATAATTTTCAATCTAGCAGCAAATACATCTACCTTTGTGAGTAGTTAGGATATCTAAATCATTCATCAGTTTTAAATAACCGGCTAAAATGCTTTTAATTTTACATTGCATTTATTTAATTTTCATTGCTACTTATTTGGTTAAGTAGCAATTTATATTTCAATTGTTATCCTTATTTGTCTCTTGGCTTTACTAAATATTAATTAAGCATCATTTTACAACCTTAAATATTGTAGTAGGTAACATTATTTCCCGAAGCAAAAAGAAATGTGGTTGGTTTTTTCAATCACAATGCTTTGGCATTCGTATGGTTGAACTAAAATAGAAAATACTTAAATATGTATTTATTTTTTATTTTCAATTCTATTTGTGTTTTTTTTTTTTTGGAAATGCCTTTCGTAATTATTTATATCTACCTTCTTTCAAAACAATACTATACGAACTATAAAAAAAAAAAAAAACTATACATCATCTACATTCTTTAAGATTAATTTCCCTCAATTGCGCCACCAGCTTAGGGTCCTACGACATCATTATCTGCCCAACACAAGCGTGAGATTAGGAGGGACTATTTCATTATATTTTTCCGAGGGGTTTCTTTCTCAGCCCTTCGGAGTTGGGACGAGTGAAATTAATGTATCTTGTGGATGGCAATCATGCTTATACGTGACTGGGACTTGGGACGGTATTGCTGAAGCTATGATTTTGGAAAGTAAGTATAGATTTTTGTGATTTTTTGTCTAGGTATACTCTTTCCGGATTTCTAGTATAGTTTTAGACTCCTTTCTCTGTGCTTTAGAATATTTTTATAGCACTGTGTGTCATAAACCCGCACTTAAATCATCCTCTTCTGTGACTTAAGAGGACTACATGACCTAAAGCGCGGTCTTTGTCGGTCTGCATAGAAAAGAAAGAGAAGCGCGATGCCACAACGCTGGTAATTTATTGCAAAATATGAAGCAATTATCGATTTACGAAAAATCTAGTCTTTGGACAAAAAAACTAAAACACTATAGTTTTAGTATGTTGCTTGTAGAATAATCTGACAAAAAATCATAATGATTGTATGAATATTAGTATGAATTTTGTTGTAAATAAAAAGTTTTTAGAGGTATCTTCATGATTTTTTTCTATCGTACCAAATAAGTTGTATTATGTTTTCAACACACTATCATCCTAGCATTTATCCTGAAGAATATCATATATTTTTTTGGTTTTTGTTACTGTAGGCGATCATTTACTTTTATTGTTTCTAAAACTTGCGTTTTTTGCGTTTAGGTCCTGTAAGCCCCTTAAGTAGTCCATTTTTATACAGAAAACCGTGATTTAAGTGCGGGATTAGGTCTCACGAGCAACAAAAGGATTCGATAAGTATGACTTAAGTAGTCAATACTCAATATATGTATTGCTTCTATAGAGGTATGAGCTCATACTCTATAGAAAAGGGAGGATCCTCTGACCAGACGGGTGTTGCGTTTGGCGGGTAACTGCCCGATGATTCATGTCGGGCCGTTGTATCTATGCTAGTTGAGCGGGAAACTCTGCTTGCGAGATGCAGGAATTTGCGTGACGTTAGAATGACGCATGTAGGAACTCGCAATACTGCCACCAATAATGACTAGCTAGTATAGCGACCTAGGTGAACATCTGCAGAAATGTTATTACTGGAATTTTCTTTCTCAATTCCGAGTTGAGATGAGCACAACTAATGTGTCTTGTGGATGGCAATCATACTAAGACATGACTGGGACGTAGGGGATTGGTGTGGCTGTGATTTCAAGAATAAAATTTAGACGAGAGGGGAGGATGACGTTAGAAACGAGGATTCCAATGTTGATACTTATTAGTTTGTTTTTGTGTGACAAGTTTTTAAAAGCACACATTTTAATTTATTCTTTCTAATCGTGTATACCTACCTGTGTAGAAAATGTAATTACAATACTGGGGAATTTCTTTCAACTTTCCCAAGCCAGAGATGAAATTAAACTATTCTGATAGGTACTATGGCAGTATGGCTATCACATTTGTACGTGTCTGGAAGATGGGACGGTATTGCCACAGAATATGTATTTTGCGGTTTTGCCATTTCTGTGATTTTGATGTGAAAGGTACTACAGACAGAGTTTGACGCCGATGTTATTAATAGAAATATGGGTGTTGAGACCGTTGGCTTAATGCAACACGAGACCAAGACACAGTAAAATACTTTTAAGCCACACGAAGCAACAAATGACTTGTATCCGTAAAACACTGTTTAAACGGTGCAACTTTTGTTGTTGCCTCAACCTATATTATTATTTATTTATTTATTTAATACTTCAAGCACAAAAATGTACAGAGGCGGACTTAATGCCATAGGCATTTTCTACCAGTCAACCTTTGGGTGATGCAGAGACAAACAGTGGTAGGTGCAAACATGAAAATTGAGGAATAAATATTTTAAATATAAAGATACACATAAACCTATTAAAACTATGAATATAATATAAACCTAATTACATATAAATATAAGCACAAATAAATATACATAAATACATGAATATACTTCAAAAAGCAAAAGCAATATTCCAAAAGCAGTAAAATCACACAGTGTAAATCAAGCTTAATTGTTTTAATTATCAACCTGTATTATCCCACTGCTGGGTAAAGATGTTTCTCATACCTTCCACTCTTCGTACCTTGCCTTCTCCGACCATTCATTTTTTAACCGACTTCAAAAAGGAGGAGGTTCTCAATTCGACTGTATGTCATTTTTTTTTGTATGTTTGTTACGCGATATCTCCGGCAATTGTAAATTGGTTTCAAATTTTTTTTTTAATGGATAGGATAATGGATAGGGTATGCCTCAGGGGTGGTCCCATATAACTTTGCTTGGTTATTTTTTGCGTTAGCTTCAATGATACGTATTTTTGCCACTTAGTTTATATTGATGATGTTATAATGAGTTCCTGTCATTGATATTTACATAGCAAGTAGTGTTAAACGAATTCGAATTTGTGTGGGGTAAGTACAACTTAAAAGTGAAAAATAAAAACTTTTCTTCAAAAAAAAAAAAAACAAACGACTTCCAAAAATGACACTACAAATTATTGAAAAATACAATAAACTAATAAATACTTTGACTTTGACATTGAATAACTAATTTCGGGAGTCGGTAGAAAATAACAAAAGTGCGAACCTAACGACACCGGCTTCCGAAATTAAAGTTATTTTTCACTTTGTAATGTCTCTTTTGGAAGTCGGTTTTTTTTTTTTTTGTAAAAAAGTTTTATACATATTAAAATGTCATTACAACAAAAATAACTTTCACTTCAAAAGTGATAGTTATTTTGTTTCGCGACTCCATCAATAACAACCATAACAATATTTGAAGAGACTAGATAAAGTAATATAGTATTTTACCGAAGAATTCTTTTCACAGCCCTGTGAAGCAACGCTAGTGAAATAAATGTATCTTATGGATGGCAATCACACTCGTACGTGATCGGGATTCAAAGATGTTTTTCTTATATTTGTGAATTGAATGATGTATGATTTTGTTACGAAACTGTGGTATTTTTAGAAGGGTTTGACTGTAGGATTATTCAGTTAGTATTTTTGAACTGTAGTACTCGTACTAATGGAACGAGTCCAAATCGTCACGCCAGCGTTTCTTAGGTCTGCCTCGGTGACGACGCCCTAACCAGAAGAAGAAGAAGAAGATTCTTCTTCTCCTTCCTAGGAGAAGGCACAGCACAAAGAAATGTGGAAAAATATGGGGGAAGACCTTTGTCCCAGTGGCGGGACAGTAAAGGTTAACTGAAAAAAAAGGGAAATTATAATGTCGTGACTCGTGTTGTGTCTAGCACTTTAAAAATATGGCTGGTTTACATTGATCCAATGTATGAATCCACGGTTTCAATCCAGTGCTGGAATATAGTTACACTGGATCTATAACCAGAACCATGTGGTCTACTTTCTAAGTCCCTCAACGAAGATAGTAGTAGAAAGTTGTTATCCGTTAAAACATGTGTTAAATTAAATTTATCGAACGCGAAAATACTTAACGGGAGTAAGGACAACAGAACTGTAAAATCGTTTTATCATTCATTCTTGGTTCGCGAACTATTAATATTTCCTTAAGTTATACGAAGTGGGATACGCACGTAATCCGTAGTTTCGACAGAAGTTCCGGACTACGGATTACGTGCTTATGGAGTAGACCTAGCAAAACCAGCTGCATCCTATCGAATGAAAAATGTACGGCTATTCTATTCTAATCAGGAAATAAGAATGGAGTAACCGGCTAGGCAGATGATAATTTTAAGAGAGATAAGAGGATCTTATATTTTTTTTTATTTATGACTAGAAATTGCAGCTTTGGGTCTCAGAGAAGCATTATTAAAGAAGATTCTGATTGAGCATCGATTTCGTTTATATTGTTGACCACAAATGTAATATCAACTTGATCTGCTTCTTAGCGTGTCACCTGGACATGAGTTACCTTGGGTAACCTGGAAGTCTTTAAACAGACTCCGGTCCCAGGTTGGCCGAAGCAAGGAAAACCTGTTCAGGTGGAGATTTATAGACGACTCCGCGTTGGAGTGTAAATGTGGTGCTGTTCCACAAACAATTGGACACTTAATATCGTGCCCTGGATGTCTGTCAGCTGCACGTTACAGGAACTGGTGGACGCTAGTGATGGCGCCAAACAAGTAGCCAAATTCTGGGCCGAGTACATTTAGGTTGCTATCGACACGCTAAGAAGAAGAACTTGATTCAATAGTACGAGACTCGAGACGTAAGTAAATAATTGAGTTTCAGAAATTCTGTGGTCTCCAGCTGACCGGGGTTGGCTTGACTTTGAAAATTAAATTATAGTTCAATCTTTCGCTATAATTCTATAATGTTATTGAACTAAGTCATTTGCGTTTTGGATTTAAAGTTTATACTGAATGTTGCCCGGGACTTCGTCTGCGTGTACTACTCTATACTTAAAGGTGATCCTTTGTACCTATTTTTCTGTTCTGTTTTTTCTTGTCTGTTTATATATGTGTGTACATAAATGGTAAAATAAATAAATAGAGTACCTACTGGTATTAGTATAAATTGAGGTACTCTGACTAAGATAGTGACGATGAAAATTTTTATATATACAATTTTTCTTGTGATCGACAGTATATTGTGAAATTACTCATGCCCGGTTTCTGAGGTTTTTAAACGGAGTTTATCCTTTCGATAATGATTAATGGTTTGATATTGTGTTTCTGAACACGTCATTAAGGAAGAATTTAGCTTAAAAGTCGAGTGAATTATTATCGAGGGTTTATCTGAGAACCTCAAAAACCGAGCATAAGGAAGGAATATGCTTAAATAGATAATTATGTCGAATAAATAGCTATTGAAAGTTTAAATTCCGTTTAAGAATTCCTCAGAAACCGGGCATTAGTGACCTCCATCACATTTCAATGTTATCTGAAGTCTTTGTTTATCCAAACGTTGGAATCATTCACATTAGCAAAAGTAATTGAAAATTAGACCAAAATAATTACGGCATAATTCAAAGCAAATTGTACGAATACAATACCAGCTCTCATTAAAACTTCTTCAGAAATATTTTATAAAAAAAAAAATCATAACTACACAATCAGCAATTGAATTATATAATTTTCTTATTATTACGTATTCAACGCAGAAACTAGTCAGAAGGCTAAATAGGTACTTTTACCCTACTTGGTTCTGTACATGTAAGTACTTGGTTCCACTTCATTTAAATTCATTGATGTCCTTATCGTTTCCATTGAAAGTGGGACTTATATTTGCTGAATGTAAGTACACTCAGCAAATATAAGTCCCACTTTACGCCTAGGTACTTCAAAAGTAGTTTTATGTAGGTACAGTTTGCAAAGACATCTTGGTATACCAGCTCGCAGTGGGGCCCAGTGGTAACGGCCGCGACTTACGAGTTGTAGGTCGTGGGTTTGAACCTAGAGCAAGCGCTTTACTTTGTGTAAATAATTTCATCACCACTGCCCTCAAAACGGTGAAGCAAAACATCGTGAGGAAACCGACATGTCCTAGAACCAAAAATTCGAACACGTGTTATCTACCAACCTGCATTGGGCCCGCGTGTTGGATTACGACCCACTCCCTCTAACTGAGAGAAAGCCTGTATCCCAGCAGTGAGAACATTATATGCTGATTATGCTATACCGGCTCACCTATTTTGATAGGATTGGACGATGCTTCTTTACTAGTGAATGAAGCTTATGCCCGAACCTTAAAAGCGATGGGGAAGCCTGACGCTTGTCTGGGGAACAAGCCATGTTATCTGCATCATACATAAGTAATTCATGTTTGCAGCAGCAGCACTATGTCCCAGTCAAAATCAGATATATATCAGTATTATTATGAGGAGGTTTAAAGATTAAAGGGATGCACTTAATTGCGCAATTCTTGGCAATTTGACGTCTCGACAACATCGAGCAATTTACAGCAATTCCGAAATTGTGTTCAACAATTCAGACATTATCGAGAATTATTGCGCCATTTTAGTAGTTCGTGTGAGCGCAACAATATGGTGCCACTGAACGCACAGTACTTTCGTTGATACCCTGCACAGTAAACTCTTTCGCAATGTGTACTTTTGGCAGTGGATATAATAAAGAAGTCAACCCGAATAGCGAAGATAAAATTGTAGTCGGGATTTACGATTTTTATTCCAATATATTTATGTCCCAGAGGAACAGTATCTTTCCGTATCTTTTGGTAGAAATACGATAGTTTCTGCCTAGTAGGAATAAATATTATATTTTCGAGTCTAGGCTTAAAAAAAACAGCAAATTTTTTCACATTTTCCAACGACAGGTTTCAGTGTGCACAAAAACGAAATGCACCACATTTATCTATAAGATAATCCAAGTATTAAGCAACCTTAAAATCCTTAAACACATTACCTACATACGTCGGACGACACAATGCTGCAACCATACATCTACATGAATGCAGGTGGATACAATCCTACCTGTGTATGCATGTACCGTCAGCTATAAAAGTGGTCTATCTATTTTGTAATTTTTTTATAAATGAAAATATAGCGATTAGTGACGTCATGATAATAACTAGGAAGGCATTGTATTCCTAAAATACATCCATACAGCTAAAGTCTATTGTCAGATAAACGATGTAAAGCTGGAGGCCTTATGAATTTATGAATTACTAGCTGCGCCCCGCGGTTTCACAAAATTGATCCAGCCGTTTGAGCGTGAAGAAGTAATCAACATATAAACACACACACACACAAACTTTCGCCTTTATAATATTAGTGTGACAACCGAATTTCGACCTTAGACTATTAGGTAGCCCACTTATTTGGCCGACAGTACATTTGCACCTAACTTACAATCCGTCCTAGATACACTTCCTAAACTACTGGCCATAAATTGTATCAAACGCGACAACTTTATGTAATGCTTGCAATCAGTTAGTGCTAAAATTTCTGCTGTATTTCGGGGTGCGGATTACGGTGTAGGTTTTGTTAGGTTAGGTCTCAATTATTGCATTGGATTGGAATAGCAATGTGAAATGCAGTAATTAATTACTATCAGAATACCAGCGCTGCGGTATATATATTTTTTAATATCGCAGCATTATGCTGAGATAGGAGCCTTTTTGGTGTCGCACAGGTCTTTTTTGAAGTGAAAACTTCTTTAGGCGCGTTGGGCATTTTTTGAGATGGGAAAAAACCATTGAACTCGTGAAACTGTTATCGACACTGCGCTACATTCGGCTGTTGTCGGGATGTACTCGGTTTTAATGTATTTCCGATATATGTCAGTGAGTGATGGCAAAGTTTGTCTTTTGTTTATATGACGATTCAAAAATACACACGTAATTGTTCAGTTGTAAAAGTTTTCACTTCTGTTTTTTTAATAACGCAACATTATGCTGAGATAGGAGCCTTTTTGGTATCGCATAGGTCTTTTATTTGTTTTTTTCGTTGTTTTTAATGTCTTTGTTAGTTTTAAATGCTCCTTTAGTACTATTTGTATTTCATGTGTGTGTCCCAAATAAATTTTTTTTTTCTTTCTTTCTTTAACACTTTGCAGGCCACTCCAAGCCCCTCGACGTAATAACAATAAAACTGCTATTGCGTCTCGTTCAGTGTCCACTGTGTTAATTTTGTGATGAAGGTATACCTACATAACAATATCAAGGAGGTGCAAGGTAGCAATAAATATTTGAAAATGAATTCAAACTAATAGTAATAAATAAGAAAATAATATAAAAATAATTGAAAATTTTGATAGATAGTTGAAAATATTATAATACTAAAAATAATGATTGTAGAAATGTCTCGGTTTTTTTTACCAAAACTTTTCTAGATGTTGTTGTTGCGCTCACGCAACATAATCGTAATCAGCCTATTAAACTTGCATTGGGTTATTTACGAAAATATGGAAACCTGAGTACTCATTTATACACACGATTGACACGCGTCAATTGCAGAGGCAATTGTCGGCAACTGGAGACGGCAGCTGTCGGGATTTCAGAGGGTGTCGACGGCTGCCGTAGACACTCGTCGACGGTTGCAGTTGCCTCTGCCGTTGACGCGTGT
This sequence comes from Hydraecia micacea, assembly GCA_914767645.1. Classification (NCBI taxonomy): domain Eukaryota; kingdom Metazoa; phylum Arthropoda; class Insecta; order Lepidoptera; family Noctuidae; genus Hydraecia; species Hydraecia micacea. Next base: position 9,816,227 of record OU611798.1, read on the forward strand.
CGCTCGTGTTTATGCAAACTATGCCGCACTGTCCACATAAACCGCATGTTATGCGCACGCTATCGGCAATTGACGATTGCTTGCATCTTGCGTAGAAACAATAAAAACAATGTCCACCGAGTGGCAACGTCGCGTCCGCCTCTCGTTTTGCGTTCGTCATGCGGTGCGCGCGGCAGCATGTCACTACTCGACCGACTCGCGAGACGCAAACACTCGTTTGAAAAAAGAAAACAGACGATTTGTAGCGTGGTTGACGATTGCATGAAGATAGCGGGGACATAACAAATATGGAAAATATGCCTATCGTTATCTGTAGGTTGCGTGCATTCCTCGCAAATGACGCGACCGTGGACAGTGTTCCTTAGTCTAAAATCCGCGTAGCCCCTTAAGTAGTGCTACGGCGTAGCAGCTTGCTACGCGGTCTGCATTGAGTGAGTGAGTTTCTTTCCCTTCGTGTAATTAATTTACATCCAAACATTCTGTAACTCCTAGTTACAGATGTTGCATTTCAGGAGAACGTGGAATTCCACTTTATATCTTAATGCTATGGTATAAGAGTCACATGATGCTCGCTCGTGAATTGCATTATCTATACCAATTTATTGCCTCTAAATCTGTTCGGCTATCTAACATATAGCCTGCTTTCTCCTCCAGAAATCACAAGCATGACAGTAACGTATTACAACCACTCGTGTCCATCATTCGTAATACTGAGCAATAAATTGCTCGAACCGTGACAACTGGCCGGAATCGGTGTCAAGCTGCGCGGAACTAAATACGGGTTGTTATTGTTGTTTCATGAAGTTACACATTAGCATTATACGGGTTGGATCAGAGGGTACTTATAGCGTATATAGTGGATGTGATTAGATTATAATGTTTATTTTATGACTATAGTCCGCGCGGAACTAGTTGGCCGCTGAGGTGAGGACAGGGGTGAGGCGGCGGTTCGCAACGGACGTACTGAGTAATGCGCCCCCGCCCCTCCGTTCCAAGCTCACATACCTAAGGCGCGGTCAAATAGTTCCGCGCGGACTATAGCTTCTGTTCGCGTTTCCCTGACCCACCCCGTCGCATCGTATCACCTTTTTTTTTGTTGCGCGGTGGAAATCCTCATGGACTTCCTCCGTCGACAGAGGGGCATGCCGGACTCTTACCGGCTAAAACCACCGCGGTGTTCCACCTCTACCTATGGCCGGGAGTGCGTGATTCGCATAAGCATTCACCGCTCCCCCGACAGGCCCTGACCCGCTGTTCCCCAGCGGGTCCCACCTCATAGGAATGGGCGCATCGTATCACCTGGCCGCGCTATTACCTACTTCGTTTTCGCTTAGTGCTCTTTCAGACTTTTTTATCTTTTTGCTCGGCCTAAGGTCCTAACCGTGATGTTAAATAGCCTATGGCCTTCCTCAAGAATTGCGCTATTAAATGCAAAACAAAATTCAAATGCGATTGGCAGTTCCAGAGATTAGTGCGTTCAAACAAACAAAAAGAAAAACAAACTCTTCAGCTTTATTTTAGACTAGCTTCTGCCCACGTGGAAGTTATAAGACACCACAATATACTAAATAACAGCAACATTAGACTTATAGGTCTAATGTTGCTGTTATTTGGGATAAAAAATAAAAAGTCGGCGGCAAGGAATGAATTCCATTTTATGTGAATACACATTTTATGAGTAGTAAAAACATTTATTTGTATGTCGACAATGCTGGAATGAATTTGAGAATAAAGATATACAATTATACACGATCTTAATATCTTTCGATCCGCCTCCAAATCTATACATATAATAAAATCGTAGGAAAGTCAAGACTGTACATTGAATATTTAAAAAAAATAATACTTGGGGTGTGATCTACATTCAATTGCGAAGCCAAAAATATAGTTTTTAGAATTTTTGTCTGTTTGTCTGTATGTATGTCCGGGATAATCTCAAAAAGTACTGCATGGATTTCCTTCAAATTTTGGATGAATATTACTAAGAGGTCGGGTCAACATATAGGCTACATATTATCACGCTATCACCTACGGGGGAGGAGCTGTAAATCTTTATTTTTCTTACGCATTCTGTGACAGCGTGTAATCTAACGACGCATATTTAAATATTGTTTTTGAGTAAGCCATGCTATTATCTGGCTTTACACTATAAAAACCACGCTATTTAAGTAACTTGGGCAGAGAAACATAGTTTAATGAATGTTAGTAGTATAAAGAAAATTTTGAAACAGCGCCATCTATGAGATTTCATAAAAATCAAATCAAGTTACATGTTAACAATTTTTGGAAATTAAGAATTTAAATTTGATCATGTTGGCGAGGTTAGTAGTTAGTTATTCTTAAAATTCATAGATGGTAATGTGCATTTTCTTCATAAAAGTTGTATCGTATAGTTCGTTTTGACAAATTCAAGGTCCAACAAAACCCTCAAAATCTTGAGCAGAGTTGAGGAAGATAATTTAAAAAGAATGCGGTGTTAAGTATTACAAAAAAGTTATGTTCATTGATGATGATCATTTCTTCATCAATTTCATGTTGTTAGTACAAAATAATTTGTTCGGAATTTATCTGTGTGATTATTGCTTGGTCATTAATATATTTTCATGTCGTATCGCCATCATCTGTCTGAAGATTTTCTACGAGCTTTGAGGCGTGCTATTGGAGATGAAGTCGAAGTAACTGATGAACGCGTGCTGAACACCTGTCTCAGTTCACTTCAAGATTTGGTCATTTCTATCGGCGGCAATCCACTGATCGAATATGGGTTACCAGCTCCGCAATCATCACCGCATCAAGACCGTGGAAATCGGGACTATAACGCTGAGACAAATTATGATAGGGGCGAAATGACCATGTTGCTTTGTTCTCTTCAGAGCAAAAACAAATTTATGACACCGTCCTTGAAAGCGTTGGACAAAACCAGGGTAAAATATTTTTCTTGGATGCTCCTGGTGGAACAGGAAAAACATTTGTTACCACTGGCATACTTGCAGAGGTCAGGAGGCAAGGCAAAATTGCTTTTGCTGTAGCGTCGTTGGGAATCGCTGCCACACTGCTTCCGAGTGGCATGACAGCACATGCCATGTTTAAAATTCCCATCGATTTAGAGAGCGCCTAAACGCCTGTTTGTGGTGTGTCACGTAACAGCGATAAGGGACACGTGCTCAAGGATTGCTCTTTAATCGTATGGGATGAGTGTACGATGGCCAATAGGAAGGCATTTGAGGCCGTGGACAGAACCCTGCAGGACATCCGCAGGAACGACCATTTGATGGGTGGTGTCACAGTTCTGTTCAGTGGCGATTTCCGGCAAACGGTTCCCGCGGGGATCGAGGGCTGACGAGGTGAATGCTTCGTTGAAACGATCTTCGTTGTGGTCACGAGTTCGTACGCTGCGCTTGACCATTAATATGAGAGCTCGGCTCGGCGGTAATCCACGTGCTCAAGAATTCTCCGATGTCCTTCTAAGTCTTGGCGAAGGCACTCTACCAGAAGCGAGAGGTGGACAGGTGGTGCTTCCAGAGTCTCTCGGTAGAGTGGTATCCAGCTTAGAAGAACTCATTCGCTGTGTGTACGGGGACATCAGTCGTATACCGCATCAGCAGAATTCTTGGGTGTGTGAGCGGGCCATTTTGACGCCCAAAAATGATCAGGCTGCAGCAATTAACGAATACAATCTCTCGGAAATTGAGGGGAATGAAGTGGTCTACACCTCGATAAACACTGATGTCGAGCAAGATGACGTCACACATTATCCCGTGGAATTTCTGAACTCCCTGTCAGCAAGTGGACTTCCAGTGCATACCATCAAGCTGAAGGTCGGTGTCCCGATTATGCTTCTTCGGAACCTATCTCCTCCGAAGTTGTGTAACGGGACCCGCCTTAAAGTCATCTCGCTCCACAGACACACCATTGAGGCGGAAATTCTTACGGGTTGTGACGTCGGCGAGGCAGTATTTATACCACGCATTCCCCTCATACCTCATAACTTCCCGTTCCAGTTCAAGCGCGTACAGTTCCCCGTGAGTGTTTGCTTCGCGATGACCATCAATAAGTCGCAGGGGCAGACACTGAGGGCAGCGGGTGTCGACCTCAGGACGAGTTGCTTCTCACACGGGCAACTGTTCGTCGCTTGCTCCCGCGTCACCAGTCCTGGACTCTCTTTACATTTTGGCTCCGGGCAGCATAACTACCAACGTAGTTTATAGGGAAGTGTTGTAAGGTATGATACCTTTGTACGTATTTTTACTCTTTTGTGTCCTGGAATGTATTCCTGCATTATTTTCTCTATTTCCTTCAGTCACATCTTATGACTGAACTCAGCAGGATTCCCATATAACTCTCTTCACTTGCTTGCAAAAAAAAAATATATTTTAATGCTATTTTAAAAATTGTTTACTTATAATTATAATGCTATAGCGACACTGGCATCTTAGGTATTTTTGGTGCTGTAGAGCCTTCACGCAGACGACGTCGCGGGCAGCAGCTAGTAGATAATATCTCTCCGAATCCAAATTGTTCTCGACTTTGACGCCTTAGTAAAAAATAATGAGTTAATAAGTGTACTTTAAAAATATTTAACTATTGATGGCCGCCAAAAAAAGAATATATCCCAGAATGGGTGATGTTCTTTGAACAAAATCTATCTGGTAGTTTTTGCGTGATGCATGAACATTTAGACAAACAGAACAAAAAAACTAAAAATTATATTTGCGGCATAAGAATCGTTTCAGACCTCGCAAAAATTACTAACCTAATAATAAAAAACAATGTACAGTTTTGCCACGATTTTATTATAATATATGTATAGGTTTTTTTATTAGGAATTTCTTAGTTATTGTTGGGTGTCCGCTTAGCATAATCAACTTATAATTTACCCACTGCTGGGACACAGGCCTCCTCTCTTCGCTACAGAGTGGGCTGTAATCTACCTTTCGGGCCCAGTGCGGGTTGGTAGGTGCCATATTTCTTAAAAAATTATGTTCTAGGATATGCCGGTTTTCTCACGATGTTTTCCTTCACCGTTTTAAGAGCAGTGGTACTGTAATTATTTACACAAAATAAAGCAGCTGACTGGGGTTGACGACCTACAACTCGTAAGTCGTGACCGTTGCCATTGGACTACCGCTGCCTGCTCCCACTCCCCGCTGTCCACTTGATTCTATTCTATTATATTATGAGGTTCTGGAGTGGCGACCGCGTGCCGGAAGACGTAGCGTTGGAAGGCCTCCCACAAGGTGGGCCGACGATCTTGTGAAGGCCGCAGGAACTCGTTGGATGCGAGAAGCACAGAATCGGTCGAAGTGGAGGTGCTTGGGGGAGGCCTATGTCCAGCAGTGGACGTCTTTCGGCTGAAATGATGATGATGATATTATGACTGAGACTTGAGCATAACAGGCGATGTGGGCGTAATCTTACTTCTGCCTACGGGTTTTCGGTGAATAATGGCGCGATGTTATGTCTCTTCACTTCCATATTGGAAATTTCTCAGTAACAGCCTATTGTTGTTCATGAAAAATACATCCACGAAGACGAGGCTATTGTCATGACAATAGCCTCGTCTTCGTGGATATATTTTTCACCTCTGCCTACCCGTTAGTGAAATACAGGCATGATATTGTGTTGTATAGTTGTTTACTGTAGTCTTCAGTCCCGGTTAGCCAAAAAAGAAATGCATAATCTTGGTGTAGGCGTACATTTATACTCCGTGCACTCGCTTTGGTCGCGTAGGTTTAGCTGAAGCTTTATAGAACACAAATCCACCAGCACCGGCGCTGGGACTTTGTCTCGTATAGGTCTTAGCATTATGCTGAGCGATGGCCGTTTTGCGTGGATGTGACGGATGTTTTCTTCCAAATTGTTATTTTTGTGTTTTTTTGATACGTCATGTTTGCCGCAAATAAACGTATTTTCTTTCAAAGATATCTTTGATTTACACCCTAAACTTTCTGTGTTGAGCAGGCGTGTTGATAATCAAACGGAAGCTTATTGGTAACGAAACAGTTGCGTATTGGTGGAAAAAAAAAGAACCCGCCTATGAAGATGACAATCCATTTGATTTCTATTTTCATTTATTTATTTAATACCTTATGTTATATATTTTTAAATATTTCTTAAAAAGAAAATAAAACTTTTAAAAATATAAAAAATAGTGTTCCGCTGGTGTGAGCAGGGTCCAGGCTACCAGTGATTAGGGTTCCAGAAACAGGAACCTCCTCACAATGCGACTCGTATCGAGGTATACTGCCTTCTGAATCAGGCCCTTGATCCAGCCGCCTGACAAGAGCCTTGAGATATTATGTTAATCGAGGCTTTTACGGCCATCAGGTCATTGGCCGATTATTATTATTGTTACAGCCTATCGCAGTCCACTGCTGGACATAGGCTTCTCCAAGGCGGCACCACAACACCACCACCTCCAGCATCCAGTCTGTCCCAGGCACTTTTTTAAGATTAACTAAAGATATTGTTAAACTAATTATTATTTTAAGACCGTAAGCTTTTAAATTATGTAAATACTATAATATACCACTAAAGATTATTTTCAATTGATTAAATTGCATGATGGGCTGTTCAGTTTTATCGCCAAAATATCAATGACAGGTGGTTCGATTACAAAACTCACGCCTTTGACCCAGTGTCATTTAAATCCAAAATTCAATACATTCCTCCAAAAATATAACACCACCAACATACCATCCACATATTAAGCGGCATTTATGTCCGAAAATAGTTGAAATTGGTCCGTAACTTTCAGACTCGCTTCCCGAACCGCCAGAATTTATAGTTCGTAGTGTGACAACTGTATGTGGGACCGGAATCAGTCCCAACTGCGCGGAAATAAGTAGGGTACTGTAATTTTGTGTGAGCAAATGCAATTTGTATTATTGTCGCGTTAGTGCGCGTGTGTGTTTCAAAAGGTTTTTTGAATTTCTTAATTGGATGCGTAAGTTAACTCCATTTGTTTAATTATACCTACGTACTCTGAAGGGCTAGATGAGCCCTTCAAAGAATTCAAAAAACGATAGGATTTCTATGTTTATTTTGACTGTACGTCTTTACTTATTCCCGACTAAACTAGCAATATTTTATTCCTAAACAACAAAACCTAATATTATATTTGACACCCCGTAATGTTTGATTGGAACCCGCGCTATAATATAGCCAGTCTGCACTACATAAGGTTGACTTTAGTGGAAAACCTTTACAGTATTCAGTAGACACATTTGAGAAATGTGAATCTCACATTTTACAATAACTTCCAACTTCAGTGGTATCTTATGCAAACAAGATAATTTATATTAATGAGCTCTCTAATGACTTTTACGAAAATGAAGATAAAATGTCGGAAGAAAAAATAAATCTCCGAAATACAGTCCAAGATTCTTTCAATTACTTTTCATAATCGACTTAATCTCAGTCCCACCCCAAATTCATAATGTATAAATACACATACAGGTTCAGTCCTAAGACTTATTATATGACAGGGCCGTGTTTACATTTAAATTGATCCGCGTTAAGTAGGTTACGGTTAGCTAGGCTAATAGCTTGCCACGGATTAGTTAGATTAGCCCAAGTGATACTGTTTGTATAGGTGCGTTAGTGACGATTAAACAACGGTTTAATTTGAGCAAGCGATTAAGTTATAGTAACGTAGGATTTAGTGAAGATTATGCTGCAGTAGTAATTGCTGGTTATTTTTATATTTATTATTTTCGGAAGGCTTACAGACTAATAACACTATAATAACATAATATATAACTAAATAGCTAATTACAAGCCTCCACAGATAAATACTAAAATTAATTACTACTCCTTCATAGTCTACAAGTAATATTTTATCTTCTACTATTCTATTAGTAATTGCTCCAAAGTTGGTTAATTTCGTTCAAACATTCCATGTAATTTGTTATAATTTTATGATAAACTGGTTGTAATGTCTGTCTGCCCAGATTTATGTCAACTATGTTGGGGTCGGCTTCCTGTATAAGGCCCGGACTCCACCAAAGCAGAGTCGAGACGAGAGGAGAGGAGATGTCTCATATTTGGTTAGCGCAAGCAATACAGAGATGTGTGCTGTGCCTCGCAGCCTGGCATGTGCAGCAGGGGCGGATAGTAAAATCTAATTTTAGATCTCAAATCCAGACATCACAATATTATTACATTCGCAAACAACCTTGGGTGATACCAATTTCTATTAGGTACCTAACCATACAAATTATAATAGTACGAACAACTTTAAATTAGGAGGATTCTACCCGCCTTCCCATTTAGATTCTATTGCTCTTACTTGAGATAAAAGTAAAACCACTTAGTTGTGCGTGTTCCAGTTATAACTTACGGCCTGTTCAAACTGAGGCAAATCCCGTGCGGGATGTGGGATGTGACTGCGCGCGTCAATTGTTTTAATTATTAGGAAGTCACGCGACTATTTCTGCCAGATTGAACACCTCCAATCCATCAATCTGACTAGCCTTTTCCAACTATGTTGGTGTTAGCTTCCAGTCCAACTGGATGCAGCTGGATACCAGTATTTTACATGGAACGACTGTCTAACTGACCTCCACAACCCAGTTACTGTGTAATTCGATACACCTTGGGCAAGACTGGCTGTCAGAATTTCGGGCTTCTGACTACCCATAACGACTGTCAAATAGAACACCTCTATAAAAGTTAGTTTACACAATCGACTTGAGCGAATTTTGTCCCTCATCCCGCGCGAGATCCGCCTCAGTTTGACCAGAGCTTCAATGTGTTCCAGTTACAACCTAGCTTGTAGGAATAAAATGAAATGTAAGATGTCTGGCCTAAGTTATTTTATTATGTTATCTCTTTGAAAGTTAACGGATGGTGGGCTGCCTGAATTTAGACCTACATGAATTAAACATAATGTCTGGGTTTAATTTATTATGCTGACTTTCTACGTTGACATTATACGTCTAATATGAAAAGTAATAATGATAAAGTCAAGAAATTTCCCTGACCTTATTTCTCTTTTGCACTGTCATGTAAAATTTCAAAAAAGTCTCTCTTTGTCCATTCCTCGATATTCTCAATGCATTTGACATCGCCTAACTATGTTCCAAAACAACTGAAGAACAGCGTTCGAAATTCAACGAATAATTCGGACACGATTGCCTCAGGTTAATTATACCATACACAACCAACATAGGATTCCACATAAAACGTCAAAGATAAAACTGAATTTGAAGCTACAATACCGAATATATTTGTTTACAGTATCTATGTACGTATCTGAATAGAAGTATATAGAGCGTTGCATTGCTACAACGATGTTTTCCGAATACTTTCTGTTGCAGTGGGTGGCACAATTTTAACGATGGTTAAAGTTTTTGAGATTTAAAAATAAGGATGCATAAAATAACATCAGACCGGTATTTCCTGGGGGGTTGGCTAGAGATGTACCTATAGTACACCTACGTTTGTCCAGTAAGTCCCATGTAATAAGAGGCAATAGGCTCCTATCCAGGTTCTTGGCTTCCACTGAGAAATTCCTGATTGATAAACCCAATAACACTCTTCTCGAACTTGGAATCGAACCCAGGACCTCATGCGCAGCAGTATGGCTTGCAAACCAAAGACAACTTAGACCAACGAGACTGAGAATGGCTGCTCATTAAAAAGACATGAAATTGAAAATAATAATTCATAATTTTACTGACTTTCGGTTAACTATGTACAACATTTTAGACGAATAATGAGTGCAAGTAAAACGTAAATAAATAAATATATATGATTTATAAAAAAAAATATAATTCTTATATTCAATTCTGTGTTAATAAACCAATATTACCTAACTAATAATATTTATCACATTAAACACCCAGTGTTCCTCCTCCTCTCTCCTACTTGATCTATAATGTGCCCGACAGGGTCCATAAATGTGAATAATATAATTATCAACCTACCAACTTACATTATGGTACGCACTAGAGAATTGAGTAATTTAACTGTCTAAGACCCATTTCAATTTAACTTGTAAAACAATGGCCAGTATGTATTATATAATGCAGCTTAAGTATGGTCGACATAGTGCCCTCTCCAGTTGGTAAATCTCATCATCAGCTTACAGCACTCCGCTGTTGGACATACGCCCCTCCAACTGCACGCCATTCAACTTGGTTTTCGGCAACTCTCATCCACCTAGCCTGAGAACGTCCTACCTTACGTTTGCAGATTCGCGGTCTCCACTCAAGAACACGTCTATGGCCGGTCTTTAAATCATTTGTCACATTATTAGGAAAGCCTTTCAATCCCACTATCACATTAATATTATAAAGGCGAAAGATTGTGAGTGTGTGTGTGTGTGTGTTTATATGTTTGTTACTTCTTCACGCTCAAACGGCTCGACCAATTTTGATGAAATTTTGTATGGAGGTAGCTGACACTCTGGATTAACATAGAGGCTACTTTTTATCCCGATTTTCCTACGGGATCGACATTTACGCGGGTAAAACCGCGCGGCGCAGCTAATATAACATAATACTTGATGAAATATTTTGTCAAAACAGAGACGGAATTAATCAAAATGATCCTATTTCTGTCTCCTTTGCGTTCCAAAATACTCGTATTACGAATATTTTGAACTTAGCGTAAATGAAAGGGGACGTCCCTTTGATTTATGCTACGTTAGATAGAAGAATTTTAATTATGCTCAGAATTTGTACATCTCAATAATTTTGTGCCTAAATCATTAAAGGAATCAAATGGCAAGTAAACGAGGTAGCAATAATGATAATTAAATAGCTCTATTGTGATTTTACGAAGTTTGAAAAGAGGATTATTCAGAAAGGGAAGAAATTAGGGCATCACCATATTTTAATGAGTTTTTAACCTAGTATTAACGGTAAAAAACCCGCGCGCATCTGGCTCATTAGCGGCTAAAGTTATTTTGTAACAAATAATTTTGAAAACCAAGATTGTAAATAAACGACTCAAAACCAAACTTCATCTATTTTGTCCCTCGTAGCGTATTTTTAGATACTACCTATTAACTTAAAAATTTCATGAAAATTGTTCTGGCCATTATCAAGCGATAAAATACCTACTTCATCATCATCATCATCATCAGCCTATAGCAGTCCACTGCTGGACATAGGCCTCTCCTATCGCACTACAATACAATAATACCTACTACAATGCAATATTTTAATTATGTCTAGTAACTTTTTTTAACATCTGGACAAAAACCTGGTACGGAGTAGGAGCCGCACAGAAATTTACTTTGTTTCACAAAAAAAAAAAAAAAACGAATAAATCGATAATATAAAAACTCTAATTAACACTTGACATCTGACTTGACTCGACATTCAATCCTATGCTTAAAGCCATCGGCCGGCTTCAATCGACGCGATGGATTGAATGTAAAAACGTTTTTTTTTTTTTTTAATAAAATTAAATTTTTGTGCTAAAAGACATTTTGTATTCTACTCCGTTCGCCTTTTATAACCTATTTTTGTCCAGACGGTGCAAAATGTCAGGCGGTACAGGTATGTACAGATGCCAGCACATCAAGCTACCCCAATCGGTCAAATTTCTTTGACAGATTTTCAACTTTACTACAAACGTATAAGGTTCATATTCAATTGGGAAAATGATGAAAATGAAAATGAAAATGAAAATGCTTGACCGACGCGGAGAACGCCTGGAAAGCGGCTTGCCCGGATACAGATCGCGAGCGTGCCCGCCTGTTGGCTGTGGGTGAGTGGGAGTCGGGGCTCTGGCTTCAAGCACTCCCGTCACCCAACATAGGCACTATGCTGGGTGACACCACCTTTCGGCTCGCTACCTGTCTGCGTTTGGGCGCTCCTTGCGGGGCTCCGCATCGCTGTCAGTGCGGTGAAGCTGTCGACTGCCTCGGGCACCATGGCCTATCCTGCAGTAGGAGCGCAGGCCGGATAGCACGGCACGCCAGCATTAATGACATCATCCGTCGTGCTCTTGTCACCGCCGGGGTGCCAGCTGTTTTAGAACCCAACGGTCTGGCACGCGACGATGGAAAGAGACCAGACGGAATGACCATAATGCCCTGGAAGTTAGGCAGACCTTTGGTGTGGGATGCAACATGTGTCGACACCCTTGCGCCATCCCATCTTCCTAGTACGGTGGGCTGTGCTGGGGCGGCTGCTGCAGGTGCAGAAAACCTCAAACGGCGAAAATATTGCAACCTAATTGGGAGTTATATGTTCGAGCCGTTTGGGGTTGAAACACTAGGGCCATGGGGTCCGAGTGCCCACTTGGTTTTTCGAGATATCGCCAAGCGGTTAGTCGACTCTTCACGTGACCAGAGGGCTGGCCTATTTCTTGGCCAAAGAATTAGCATTGCCATACAACGTGGCAATGCTGCCAGCCTTTTGGGCACTGTTCCTGTTGACAGCGATGCGGACGAATTCTTTGATGCCCTATGATTATTTTACTTATTTTTTTATATAAATGTACATATTATTATAGTTTATATGTTATCTTAAATTATAGAAATAAATTGATAATATTAAAAAAAAAAAAAAAAATTGGGAAAATTTAACAGATTGGGGTAGCTTGATGTGCTGGCCTCTGTTATACTTGAAATAAGCCGAAATCACAAGAATTCAATATGAAGTCCTCGATTGTCAGATTATAAATCGAGGGAACTCCGTTTCTTATTTGTGTCTTCATCTTTATCTTTTGTAAGTCAGGATTATATCGCTATGCAAAGAATATAAGACGGAATGAGAGAGTATTTACTCCTAAAAATAATACCTAATCTTTTACCAAAAAACGATATCATGTCGCATTTCGGATTTTCATTTCTTGTCTTGTATTTTCTACGCTTACTTAGAAATCTTTACTGTTGTTTCATCTTTTCATATATTGAGTTAAGCATCATCAGCCTATAATGTTCCCACTGGTGGGACACAGGCCTCCTCTTTTCGAGAGAGGGCGGAAAGAGAGGGAGGGAGGAGGGGGAAGGCAGGGCGTGGGCTATAATCTACTACCGGCCCCAGTGCGGGTAGGTAGATGTCGCATCTTCGAATATATTGGGTGGCTTCATATTTTCTGACTGACCGACTTCTTGACAATTCAAAACTGCCTGTAAATGGTTTAATTGAAGTAAATGCTTTGAGTTTGAGTTGAGTTTACTCATAAATACTAAAACAGAAAATTAAATACAAAATAAGGTCAGGTAAATTAATTGTCTATCAAATTCACTACCAACTTAAATTGCCCTGGTATTCATTTGAACGACAGCTGCGATTTCGCAGCTGTCGTTCTTTGACAGTTTAATGAAATGGCTATAACACAACAAATTGACGTAGGGTGTACATTTTCTTAACAATTAACTTCCACGACTTTACCTATGCTGTCAACTTATTCAAAAATTATTAAAGGCAATTTAATTAAAATTACAAAGGATCTATCTTAAAATACTTTCAAAGTATTGAAATCAGTTTTATCAATACTATCTTGCGCTCCTAAACCTAGATTGGTTTAGATATACGAAGATCACCCGCTAAACCAAACGATCTCCAGTGCCATCGGCCTCCGAGGCGCACGTAACGGAAAAGATAAAGTTAGCACATAAATCCATGCTTGTCAGCCGGTCGCGATAAGCCGGTTTGCTTAGCCACCCCTTTACCTGGGGCCGCGGCTCACACAGAACTGTAACAGTATGTAGGTCAGTTCTGCATATGTTTTTGGCTTGGACTGCAGTATTAAGAAATGTAAAAAAATCTGGATTGTTATTGAAATAAAAGGTAGAAATTAGTGGGTATAGGCAACCGTTGGAACATACAGAATAGCATTCATCGACGCGTAAACTGTAATCATGAAATCAGCACTTGATTCTGGACCCCCTAGCGTAGAAACTTTTCGACGGCTATAAAAAAAAAATCAACTGTTTCATATAGAAAAGTATACCTACGCGGTGAAAATGTATACGAACGCCAACTTTTTTTTTAATAACTGACGAAAAATTTCAACGAAGGAGTACTTCAGAATCAATTACAGACTGAATATGGATTCAGTACTTGATTACCATGGGGTAAGGTTGCACGTCGATTTCCCTGCCACCCTACATTTGATAGAACCTGTAAAGTTACACAAAATGCGTGTTACATCTCGGTTCAAAACCAGCCACAATCAATTCTCTAGTTTACCGGCAGTGGCAAGAGAAGGCAGTAGTTATTATTATTATCAGCCATTTCTGTCCCACTGCAGGGCAAGGGCCTTCCTTCCTCCTTCCACTTATCTCTATCCAGTGTTGTTATACGCCAATCCTTGTGGAAAGAGTCGAGTTCGTTTTTCCATCTCATTCTGGGTCAGGCAGTACTTACTGATAAAATTCATGGTGCCAATAGTTTGTTGAGTGCACAACTTCTGTCACGACCGCCATTCAAAGCCGTCAGTTTCCATGGGTTAATTCTGTTGTAGTGCAAGTAAGGGCCCATTCACACATACCACAACCACACCACATACCCGCGACAAAATGTGGTCAAGCTGTGGTTACGTGGGAATAGTGTCGCTGTGGCTTCTTGCGGTTGCGTTGTGGTACCTAAAAATTGTTGTGTCAACTTTGTGTTTGCGTTGTGGCCGGCCGCCAGTTCGCGGTGTTGCTGGTGGTTGCGTTGTGGTTGCGACGTGGCTGCGATGTGGTCGGTATCTCACACACGGTCGATAATAACAGCAAAATGTGGTCCGTGGGAATTTCATTATTTTCATACAAATTAGCGCCCGCCCAGCTGTTGTGGTTGTGGTGTGGTTATGGTCGTGGTGTTGTTGTGGTACGTGTGAACAAACCTAAACGGTGACACGTTCGGTTTGTATGGAGAGTGTAGACAATTTCACCTCTAGCAGTGGCAGTTGAGATGCTCTGTGTTCTTGGGTAACCTTAGTCAGTCCTATCAATCTTCTTCTTCTTATTTTATTTTATTTATTTATTAGGCTTTTCAACAATGAGTACACTGTTACTTTATAATTTGTACATTGCAAACTTAAGTCTAAGCGCCTCATCCCTTACAGAAAAACACAGCATGCTTAGCGTATCGATGACAAATATAGCACGAAAAAATAAATATATATCAATTTTTAAATTTGTTTGGCCCCAAATTCAGCAACGCGGATACCATTCGCATCTATTCTTTCAATTAATTCCTGTCATTTATATATTACCTCCTGTCTTGTCTAGGATGCGCCGGAATGACGAAAGTACAGACGCCAGCACATCAAGCTACCCAAAACTGTCAAATTTTCCCAATCAATCTTGAACCTTATGCCACCAATGAACGCTTATTGAATGTACTCATCCTTATTTACGAAACATTGCATAACGGTGTAAAAGAATCCCCTAACTTGGACCACCTTGGCACAACTCCACAGTTACCGTAACGAAATTAATGGCAGTACTATTAACCTGGCTTGGAGTCGCCTGCTTTTCTATTTCTGTTGAGATCACAAAGACTATTGTAGCTTTAGGCTTAGGCCGTATTAGTCGATTGGCACGAATTTACTCGTCCGAAACAGGCGAATCGTCACTTTTAAATAATATTGTTTTTTCTATAGGCGACTCGCATGAACTTAATTTATTTGTGGGCGAATGGACAACTCTAGTAATATGTATTAGGCAATTGGCACATTTTAAATTGTATGCAGTAAGGTATAGAAAAAAGGACACTAGCGCACAGAACTGATAAGCGTTAAATATTATAAAACGTGTAAGTACTTTTTCTTATCTCGAGTAAGGCATAGCGGTTGTGTTTTGTTTTAAATTAGAAAATAAATAAATAATTTTGAATTACGAAACAGAAAGATCGTGTTTTGTTTTTAAAGCCAAGGATTTCGATTTTAACGTCTGCACTATATGAAAATTGGAAAGAAGGTGTAATCTGTGCACCGCTAAACAATGGTGTAGAGAAATTAAGAAAAAAAACAATTAGAGGTGGCCTCTCATGAAACATGGAGGATGAAAAAAAAAGTGTCGAGTATCGTTAGATCCCATAATTAAAAAGAATTATGATGGTGCTAAATATCTTTTTTTTTTTATCTTTTTTTTTATATAGTTTTTGAGATATGGGATCTTTTCGGTTGCAACTGCAGTGATTACTTTGTTGTTCATAGTTTTTTCGAGGAATACTAGTGTTTGTGTAAAAACCGACCAACGAGGTCAAAATCTATGGAACAGAATTTTTTTTTTAAACCTACAATAAAATCTACGCAGTAGGTTCAGAATTCAACTATGTATAGGTCTACCAGATTCTCATGGCATAAAAAAAATAAGATTTTCATATGGCAATGTCAATCCATATGAAAATAACCAATTTTTTTTTATGCCATGAGAGTCTGGTAGACCTATAATGTGCTGAATCCCATGGTTACAGTTTGCGCTGTAATGATTGAAGTCGTATTAGTTAAACCGTAAACTTAAAAATCAACAGCGAAAACAAATAACAATCCACGCTTCACCCATGTTCACATCTCAAACACAATATGTACACCACAAAAGTTATCAAACGCGTCGTTCTCTAGCACAAAGCAAAGAGCTTGGTTCAACACAACGTTTACACGCATTGAACAATAAAACGCTCGCTTCGGATCGTAATAGTGAGGACATACAAATGTGTCTGTTACATGCTAGTACTTCTTTGTAAGGAACAGTATAGATGCTCTTTTGTTTTTAATGAAGACATTAACATAACATTGAGAAAGAGTGTGTACAGTCAACAAAAGAGATAGGTATGCAGGATCGTCGGATATAGTTGAAGTTTAGTAAGAAACCGATGGATGCTGTCGACTGAAATTTAATTTGATAAATGAGCTGTTTGTTTTCTATAAATAAAATTAAATTTTATTTGAGAACATCCATCGGTTTCTTACTAAACTTCAACTATATCTGACGATCCTGCATACTTATCTCTTGTTGACTGTACCTAATTCATATCTAAGTCTAGGATATCAACCCGCACTGATCGCGTGGTGGATTATGGCCCACTCCGTCTCTCAAAGAGGAGGCCTGTGTCCCAGAAGTGGGACATTATAGGCTGATTTTGCGTATGCTATATGATAGAAGAGAATAAACAGATTGTATACAAATGTCATGAAAATAAATAGAAATATAAAAAGTCTAAGCAGCGTCACCCGATCTGCTAATGAAAAACAGCGATCACCAAAGTCTCTACTTAAACATAACTGGTGAAATGTGGGTGTACTATACACCTGTGCCTGACCCTTTTTTTTTTTTGTTGGGAAATCATCTAATGACTCCCCCCGCTCTGGGTGGAGCGGAAGGGAGTGGCAGACTCTTACTGACTAAAACTCAGCCGTGTTCCTTCCTTAGCCCTTTATGTACCGGAGCAGCGGTAACCCTTTCGGACGATCCTGCTACCCCGGCATGTGCCTGAACCTTCGGTGAATATAGACGTAATATTTTGTTATATTTTCTGATGTATATGATAGATAATATAAGGAAGGGCTTGTGGCTAAGTAATAACAGCCACACGGTTCGATCGATCAGGTTAAGCTACGCTTGCTGCGGTTGGTCCGTGGATGGGTGACCATCTTCACATGCCAAGACCCCTCCGTGCCTCGGAAAGCACGTTAACCCGTTGGTCCCGGCTGTCATTCGTGGATCTTTGACAGTCGTGACGGGTCGTCAGAAGCCCGAAAGTCCGACAACCAGTCTTACCAAGGGGTATCGTATTACCCAGTTACTGGGTTATGTTGTTTATAAAATGCTTGTGCTCAGCTGCATCTGGTTAGACTGGAAGCCGACCCCTGGTTGTAGAGGCTAGGCAAATGATGGTACAATCCAAAAATGACAAAGACAATGTTATCACGTAAATAAATAACCAGCTGAAAACCCCGACATATACAAACGATGAATCATTTATTAAAAAACAAGCTACATTTTATAAAAAACACGACAAATTTTGTTCAATACACTACTCCATGTAAAACACTGGTATTCAGCTGCATCCGGTTAGACTGGAAGCCGACCCTAACATAGTTGGGAAAAGGCTGGCAGATGATTATGATAGATTAAAATATGATAACATAATTATTTACTACACCTACGACAAAAAAAAATTGGTGCCAGCTTATTTAAAACGTTTTGGAAGGAAAAGTGAATATGAACTTGCTCGAATTCCAAAAACAGCAAACGAAAAATACGATCCAATTACGTATGTTGATGAAAAAGCAATTAAGCATTAAATTTCCATGGAGGCTATCGAAGATTTTCATTAGCGACCAATTGACGTCGGTTCTCAATTAAAATGGAATTCTATTGTAATGGCATGGTACATAGAGCATGTAATATAATGGAGATATGCGTATTAATGGTTTTGCTAGATAAGTTCGCTTAGAATAAGTTCAAGTTTTTTGTACGCTTACATTGCAAACGCTGGCTAAACCTTACAAGATAGATCAAATTAATGTACTACGGAATTATAATTCTTAAAAAGATAGATATAAAAGTACCCGATGGTATATGTTTATCTCCTAAGGATAACCCACAGTAAACATTTTAATCTTTTACATATTACAAAAAAAAAAATATGGGCTATTTACCAAGCTATTTTAAACAATACAGTATTATTCTTTATCCAATTAAATACATTAGATACGTTTTCATGTAGATCAAGATTGCCCTTTACAGCATACCTATCATTAAAATTAATATCTTAGAAGATATATTATCAGAGAGATATAAAAAGCGGGGGCAGAGCGGCTGGCGGGGCGGTACGAAGTTCGCCGGGTCAGCTAGTTTTCACGTAAAAATACAAGATTGGATTTTTTGTTGTCCTATCGGACAATGCCCGTATTTTAAGAATGTTAGCATTCTAATCTCAGTCTCAATCAGGCAAAAATGCTTCAAATTTTCCTATATTTTTTGACAAGTTATTGACATACTCGTAAATTGTCGCTGAGACGAGACTGTGACGAGATATTGAACGTTTTAAATTACGGGAATTGGCCTCCATCGGTGTTATTCTGTAAAAATCTCAACGTGATAACTTAGGTGACGTGAGCTTAAAGTGAGCTGTCATTCCACCTGATGCATGCTAGGGATTGACACTATTGACATCTCACTTTAAGCTCACTTCACCTATGTTTTCACAGTGAGATAAATTACAGAATACCACTACTGATCTCCGATGATCCGAATCATGACTTGATGAAAAACTCAGCCTGTATTATCGAGTTTTCACTGAATTGCTTAATTGGGTCATCAAATTGATGTAGGTTATAATTCGCTAATAAGTTACGCGTAATAATCACCTGCATAATAACTTTATCTAATGTTACTACTGTTAGAACGCCTCTCAGTGAGAGTAAGTGGGCCATAATTCACCACGCGGGCCCATTGCGGGTCCCACGTCTTCGAATTTTTTGTTCCAGGACATGCCGGTTTCCTCATGATGTTTTCCTTCTCCGTTTTGAGAGCAGTGGTGATGAAAATAAATACACAAAGTAATAGTAATCTATGTATGTTATTAGCTAATAAGTTTGCTAGCTCCTTACTTCTTCGATGTTCTACGTTCCCTATATTGAAAGTTCATTGATTATCATTAGTTAATGCGTCCGAATCGCTAAATTATTGGATTTATCAGTCGGTCCTGAGTGTTCATTAAAAAAATAATGCTGATTTATGTTTTTAAAGCGAATATTTCGCTGTATTGGTTCTTAAACTTTAAAATTAATTAAATGTGGTTTTGTTGGCTTCGAAACGTTTTTCGGCTTGTTATTTATTGGAGCAAAGTTTGTACTTAATGAATACTTGAAATGAAAAGTTGGGATATTTCAATAAGTATTATTTATAGATCGGTTTTATGCCTACTATGTTTACGTCTAGGAGGTAATTAAGATTTATTTTCTACGTCGCAAACAGACCGTACATTCTATTATTGTTGGTGACAGAATTCATTAACATCAAGAAGTAGGTAGGTACGACGCTATTCCTCAGTTGGCGTTTGAAAACTTTTAAATATTTGTCTGGGGAATTGAACCCAGAATCTCACAATGAACAACCATGCTTGTGTAAAAACACCGAACAAATTTTTGATTATCTTTGAAGTACAGCACTTTAGATAATGAGTAGGTACTGACCTATATAATACAAGTACCTACGCTGGACTAATATACTATACGAAATTACAGTCGTTTTTTGTGCCGATTCAAAGCGCCTCCTGCTCGAGAGTCTCAGGAACTAAAATTGATACATTGTTGCAAATGAGCGTCGTGTTGTTTTGGTACGAGTATGTCTCTGACGATGTAGGTCTAAATCGAGGAATAAGACTTTGTTGTGTATTTTGTATTTCCTACGAAATATTTTGAACCTTTTTATCATGAGAGTATGCGCATTGTGTAAAACTCGCTATCAAAAATATTAGTTCCACGGACGCTCACAGTGCTACAATGGCGAGAATTAAAATGTCTAAGTTTTGATATCGATAGTATGAAGTCTAGCGTATCTACTTGTATAACATAGGTTAGTAATACATAACATAACATAATCAGCCTATGATGTTCCCACTGCTGGGACACAGGCTTCCTCTCGGTGAATGGGAGTGGGCCGCAATCCACCACGCGGGCCCTGTGTGGGTTGGTGGATGTCACATGTCACATTTTGGTTCTAGGACATGCCGGTTTCCTCACGATGTTTTCCTTCACCGTTTTGAGAGCAGTGGTGATGAAATAATTTACACAAAGTAAAGCGCCTGTCTGGGTTCGAACCTACGACCTACAACTCGTAAGTCTTTACGGCCTTTACCACTGGGCCACCACTGCTCTCTGCTGTCAGTAATAGGTACATATAAATTTCACTATTCATAAAAAAATAGTCTCCGAGTAAAAGGGCTGTGTACCTAACATTGATTATAAGAGTTCCTTTTTTCCATTAGGCGGCGGAACCGTGAAAACAATCACTAGACTTAATATTTTATTTGACATGTAAGACATCTTGATCCTTTAGATGTTAGAGAATATAATATGAAATAATGATGTTTTCCTACGTAATAGCCAATTTACTTGTTGCAGGTAAGCTTCATGTTGAAGACATAAAGCTGCTAGAAGAAAATTAAATACAAAGTCTACTTACATTCCGATTCTCTTTTGTCATAATACAACATCACGCCTGTATTTTATAAAGGGGTTAGGCAGAGGTGTACCTACTTATAATAGGTACACCCACATTTCAACAGTAATGTTTAAGTCCCATGTACAGACGCCAGCACATCAAATTTCTTTAATAGATTTTCAACTTTATCGCTAAAGCATAACGTTCAAAGTTGATTGGGAAAATTTGACAGTTTCGGGTAGGTTGATGTGCTGGCGTCTGTAAATGGAGTCCTGAGTTCAATCCTTGGTTGAGAAAAGTGATATTGGGTTCTTGCATTACGAAATTCTCAGAGATTTATGGATTTGTTCACGGTTAATGGTTATAGGCTCGTCCTTTACTCCATGGGACTTCAACATAACAGGCGAAATGTGGTCTGATCAAACAAGTCCGACTAGTTTTTCAGAAAATACGGCTGGTCCAAATAGTGACGTCAATAAAAAAAAAATTGATTCCTCATACCTAGGAGTATCCAAAAATGTATGTTCCGCGATTTTTGTTAGTTTAGGTGATATGAATATTTTTTTTAATTTTTGGGAAACCCGCACTGGGCCGGCGTGGTGGATTACGGCCCACTCCCTCTCACAGAGAGGAGGCCTGTGTCCCAGCAGTGGAAACATTATAGGCTTATTATGTTTATGTTATGTTTTGGGAAAATTCCTCGGGGACATCTTTAAAAATTTATAGCTTTTTTCCACAAGCTCTTTTTATGTTTTTTTTTCTTTTGCGATGGGACTATCATGAAATAACCTTTCATGAAAATTAAATGCACTTTCATAATTTTCTTTCTTAAAAAAAATATACCTAATTATCTTCCTAACTTAAGTGCAAGATACAATTTTTTTTTATCGAAGGGAGAAATTTACATTCTTACCATTAATAGTTGATTAATTTAAGTTTAAAAGATATAGATCTATTAAAAGTTTGAGTTGACTAGTAGAACCTGAAACATTTGTTAACATTTTTAAAATTGAAAAATAAAATCAACTTTTAATGTTAGAAAGATATTTTTTTATACATGGGGTATTTTCGGATACGCCTAGGTATGAGGAATTAATTTTTTTATTGACATCACTATTTGGACCACCCTGTATACTTTAATAATAATTTAATTAGGTACTTAGAGGTTTTGTAGTACATGAGGGACTTACAAGGTATGCGTTATTAACTAAATAGTGTAGGTACAACGAATTGTTGGGTGACCTCGCTGCTCTCCTAACTAGATCACTGAATAACCTGACTAAATATTCCTAAGACTACTAATTCGAGTATCACAATAATCATGTTTTTTTTTCTTTTGTAGCTTTATCGGGCTGCTGTCACTCTCATCCAGTCTTCTAACTCGACATAACTCCTTAAAAACCCAAGCATTACTCTCAGTTCCCATGCTCATATAGCACTTATGGGCAGCAACCCTTTAGGGATGACGTTTTATGTTTAACATCGAACTTTTTCGAATGCTCAGTTCTATTATGAGCAAAGGAAACCCAGTCACATGAGAATTTCACATCGCTTTCATGTATTTTTGAAACCATTTGTATTAGGACCTTGTATATTTCTATGTGAACAAACTTTAGCCTGTCTATTTTTGTCAATCTAAAAATGGGTTTTATATTATTTATCACTGTATGAACCACAGGGATGTACGTACATATGTGTAAAATGTTTACTAAAAAAAGAAAATTGGCAATCACCAATATGCTTGTCAAATGTTGTAACTTTAGCCTTTCTAATTGGTCCAAGTATTTGAAACATTTTTGAAGTGTAAAATTAAAATATTGGTAAGATATTGTTCTTAAATCGCTCATCATTTTAATTATTTTGTTGAAATAAGTACTTTTAATTATGTTCATAGCTTAATTGAAGTACCAGCTACAATATCACCTTGTAATGGTACCTATTCAATATGTAGTTTTTTTTTTTATTTGGAATTATATTGAAATACCCTTAAAATTCAAACATCTCGAAAACTATTGAATTTCGGCCATACATATGAGGGGTTAATAATATCAGCCGCACGGGTTGATCGATCAGGTTAAGCTACGCTTGCCGCGGTTGGTCCGTGGATGGGTCACCATCTTTACATACCAAGACCCCTCCGTGCCTCGGAAAGCACGTTAAGCCGTTGGTCCCGGCTGTCATTCGTGGATCTTTGACAGTCGTTACGGGTCGTCAGAAGCCCGAAAATCTGACAACCAGTCTTACCAAGGGGTATCGTATTACCCAGTAACTGGGTTGTGGAGGTCAGATAGGCAGTCGCTCCATGTAAAATACTGGTATTCAGCTGCATCCGGTTAGACTGGAAGCCAACCCCAACATAGTTGGGAAAAGGCCAGGCAGATGATGATATGAGGGGTTCAATATGTCGCATTTTGGCCCCCCTATCAGCTCCTGAAGGATATACGTCGAATTACAAGTAACCCTGTATAATTGTGATGACTGGCACTCTGGCTTACATAAAACCTAGTATCCCAAGTTCATATTTACTGACTACCGACAAGTCAGTCAAACAGAACTTCTATCTTACATAACGATCAAACCACAATCAGAGGAACGGCCTACTAATACCGTAACGTATTGGTTTCTTGTCAGCCGACATGTTCTGTTCTTGTTCGAAATAGGTTATTGCGGTGCAACGTTACTGCTGACCCAATTCTAGTTAGTCGATTTTGGACTAACTACACTTGGGCCGGCTGTCATATCAATCAAATTCAGAGTTGACTGAGGGATGGTGACAAGCTGTTGAGAAGAAAGGTTATGCCTCATAATCAGCCTATAATGTTCCCATTACTGGGACACAGGCCTCGATATAGATTTTCAACTTTAGCGATAAAGTTGAAAATCTATTAAAGCCAACTATGTTGGGATCGACTTCAAAGTCTAACTGGATGCATTTAAATAGCAGTATTTTACATGGAGCGACTGCCTATCTGACCTCCAGAACCCAGTTACTGGGTAACGTGATACCCCTTGTTGTATATATAAGGTACTATAAAAATATCTGCCACGGCTTCAATGGGAGACAGTATTTTGTATATAGATTACAGTAGTGAAGAAATTTCGTACCCCGGAATAGTTAAATCAATTTGAGAAAATAAAGTAATTAAATAAACATTTACTCTATTCTGCATAACGTGATTCACATACTACGCGCGATGTGTCGCTTTGTCACATTTTGCGAAATAAAATGACTGTGCGGCAACAGATAATTACTATGGGACGGTTTCATGCAATTAAATCAATTCAAAATACGCACATTTTTTTGTATGAAAAAAATTATGACATAAGATCAATAATGTATCTTTACTATTGTAATCTATATACTGAATACTGTCTCCCATTGAAGCCGTGGCAGATATTTTTATAGCACCTTATATATAATCAAAATATGCCATTAAAAAGTCGTGGGTGCTATAGGACCTTTTTCGAAAACCTTTGGACCACTACAAAAATTTTCCTCGTGAAAAATTTAAGGAACATCATACTTAAAAGCGAAGATATTGCCGAAGTTTTAAGATGTTCAAAGAGGTTTCCTTGAATAATATATTTTGAATCATGATTCTAAGCAGTCTGTTACTATGTAAGGTTGTTCTGGATGGTTCGTAGACTAACAGAACTTACTATTTAACTTAATTCTAAATTCTACAAGAAGGCCAATTCTCGTAATTATACCTAAAACGTTAAAAATCTAGTCGCGATCTCATCTCAGCAACAATTAATGTCAAAAACTTGACAAAAATTAAGGGAAATTAAAGGTGTTTTTCACAGATTGAGACTGAGATCAGACTGTGAACGTTCTTAAAATACGAGAATTGCCCCTCTGATCTCCAACTTACCGTGCATTCGCGATTTATTTGCCAAAAATGTAAACAAATATGAATTAATGGAAAAATAACTTTAATTCCTACACAATAAAGTTCAGTTTACGCTACAACTTCAAACATTTTTATAACTTTTTCAATAGTGCTAGTCACTCTGAAATCAACTTAATTTTCATTGAAATAAAGTTGATAGGTATTTGTATAACTTGAAATATGGTAAGGGTGTGCAGCACTGCGCACTTTTACTTTAGAATCTGCTATTCATTCATTAACCGACGAAAAAACGGAGGAGGTTCTCAAGTCGATGTGTATGTTAATATCTCTCTTTTAAGATTTTTTTTTCTCTTGCAATCCACACAATCTCCCCTTTTTTATCACATACATAAACTCATGCCTTCTTTCCATATGGGTAGGCAGAAACTAAAGAGCGCTAAAGTTACGATCCTTACATACTCCTTTTGCATCGTTTACTTTCTTTTTAGGGGAAAAACGGAACTTCGTTGTCCGTCTGTCAAGACCCTTTTTCTTAGGAACGCGTGGAGTTATCACGTTGAAATTAATAACAAATACTCAGGGCTGCAATTCCTTGAAGCAGTGAAAAAATAAAACTTCTAAGTCAACGCAATCAAAAGATACGGGCACCTATGTTCCGGAATCAAAACCTATAGGGTACTTCCCGTTGACCTAGCCAGAATCATGAAATTTGACAAGAAGTAATGTCATGTAGCAAAAGTAAAGGAAACAATCTGAAAAAAGTAAATATGTAGTTACATTACAAAAAAAAAATACATACTTATACCTATTTTCTATGGAACTCTCGGTGCGCGAGTCCGACTCGCACCCACCTGACCGGTTTTTTTTAATAGTCGGTTAAAAATCATTATGTAACATAGGTATATCGAGACCTTTCCAAATACAATTTCATCTTATCAGTGTGTCGAAGGCGAACAGCGGGGCAATTGCGTAACACATTATCAATCGGAATCGGTTTCATTTTGACAGTTCAACAACATTCATTGCGTTGTTTACGAGTTGAGCAGACAAATTTTTCGAACTTATGAAGCAATGGATTAGCAATTTGTTCAAAATGATTCAGATTTCGATTTATACTGTATTACGCAATTAGGGTGTTGAACTAAATTCTAATTAACTTAACACTTACACTGGCAGGTCGTAAAAAGCTAATTCCATCCACCAAAACGCGGCTAAGAATTGAGAAAAGTAAACTGATTTCTGTCGTATCGTATATGTGAAGATAGCGGTAGAGTGGCACAAGACCCGTAGAACGTTGTCATCGCGAGATCCCTCTGGAAAGTGGAACACCGACTGTGGTGGATTTTATAGGCAACAGCGTTTTTAATAGAATTTAATTCGTTTGTCGGTCAAGAACAAGAGATAAGAGAGTTATAAAAAAAAACCCGACTTCCAAAAAAAAAAACACTACAAAGTGAAAAATAACTTTAATTTCGGAAGTCGGTGTCTTTGGATATGTATTTTAGTTTTTTACCACCGACTTCCGAAATTAAAGTTATTTTTCGCTTTGTAGTGTTTTTTTTTTTAAATCAGGTTTTTTTGTAAAAAGTTTTTATTTCTCGCTTTTTAGTGGGTCTGCTTGTAATTTATCTAAGTTACAATAGCCAATGAGCAAGTTGACACTACAACTTGCTCATTGCCTTTTACAAAATATTGCTTTTCCCGATGTAGGGGCGTTAATTGTTGAGGAGTTCTCCTGCGATGGTGAAATGAAGCTGATGGTGAACACCATCTCCATCATTCGCATTGTGATGAGCATAAATTGCTTAGCAACCATATTAAAGTAATCGAATCGCAAGTTGCGATTCGCAATCCGTGAAATACTTATAATTGAGTAGTTCCGGTGGCCATCTGTGGTCTCATCATCAGTTCCACTTCACCAAATGGTGCTTTTCGTAAGCAAATGCACGAGTTACTATATAAAATACCCAAATCGCTATAGGTGTGCCTATAATATTTGAAGAGATCCTTCGATTTCTCCATGATCCCATCATCAGATCCTGTCCTGATGACAATGGGACCCTAAGATGGATACGCGGAAACGCATGTCCGAGAATCCACCCTAAGCCTTTAAATTCCGTTTATTCAACTAGGCCTAAGGTGGATTCTCGGACATGCGTTTCCGCGTGTCCTCCTTAGGGTGGATTTTTGGGGTGGATAAACGGAATAACTCGTTCTTTCCTTAGAGTGAGTTTAGCCGCGTTTTTTTAAAATGAATTTGCGAAAACAGTAGTTTCCTATTCAAAGCTAATAAATCGCATAGTCTAGTTAAAATTGGAGTCAATACTAAAGTATTTGGAAACATACCGAATAAATGAAGAGGTTATAATAAACATTTCCTTATATTTTTTTTACCACAAGAAGAGATCATCAATACCAAGACTATAAGGTCGTTTACACTTTAGGCCTACACCAGATTCATCAACACTCACCTAGGGGAGAGACGACTAAATTGAATCAGCTTTTAAGGTAATATCCAAACGCCTAACCGCTTACACCTCACACCAGAGCCCAGCCCCGTGTCGCAGCGAGCGTTAAATCCCCAACTTCGGTAACACGACGGAGCTGCCAGTTTTATTTCCAAGTTTCCCCACTTCACCTACCCCAGTATCGTCGATGTTCCAGGAAAAATATTTTACACAAGCGTCCGTATGTAGTGTCCAAGTTTAAAATTAGTCCAGATTGTAAATATTGGTTGTGCTCAAGGGAGAGTTTGCTACTATTTCTCGGATTGTCCTAACTTGTTTGTACAGGATTGTGTGGTGGCTGGCAACTTATTTGTACTGGACGACCAGCTTTTGGTAAAAAGTTGATTGTAAATCAACTTGTAACGTAGATTTTCTGAGCGAAAGTTATGGCACCCAGATGCTCATCAAAGATGGCGCAGGGCCTCATTTTTCTTCTTTTTCGTGTCGCTGGCACAACTGTATTTCAGGTCATGTTGATCTGCGATACTTCCACTGCGTCGTCGGTGGCAGTACAGAGGTCACTTTGACTGCATGTTTTGGGTCACAGAAAGTAGGATAGGATGTGGAGCATAGTTTGCGACATAGCTCCACATCACACACCCTACTGCCGTTCCGTCGAAGTACAGACGCCAGCACATCAACCTACCCGAAACTGTCAAATTTTCCCAATCAACTATGAACCTTATACTTTAGCAATAAAGTTGAAAATCTATTAAAGAAATTTGACAGATTATAGTAGCTTGATGTGCTGGCGTCTGTACATTCCCTTACCCACTTTACCAGGTTGAAGTTACATCTAGATTCCCACTTGTGTCCGGAGACGGTTCAGGGACTTCTTAGTAGATCACTACAATAAACGTTTTATTTTATTTATTAAGGGGTAATAAACAACTACCACATATATAATACATAAGGTTAACAAACGTTCAGAAAATAATGTTGCAGTCCACTGCATTATCCGCAGATAGGACATTTAAAAGATCAGAGGTTGTCACTAGACGAGCATTACCAAAATTAACAAATATTTTGAAACAAATAAATAAGTTACTATAAGGCTACAAAACCAAATCAGATCAGAAACAATTTCATTTACTTAAATTATGCAATAAATAAATAATAATATTAAGATTACAATTAAAATAACATTTTTATAATATAAGATTTTAATTTATTTTTCAAACATTGAAATATAAATCAATATCAATGAAATTTGAATTATTAACGTTTAACGTATGTAACCTTATAATCACCAGGTCTGCATGGCAATCGGTGACAAGACAAATAGTGGAAAAGGAGGGTCTGTCTTTACCATAAAATGAAAGCAAACGAGTACTTACGTCCCCAATATTTTATTAGCAGACTTAATCTTTCGTCCGAGACTTTATAACAATTAAAACAATTAACGTTAAAACAATTTTGTCAAACGGATTTCCAAGGATCGTGGTTACACCAAGGCGAAAACTTTTTCGCCTGTCCCCTGCAATATACGCGGATCATTCTTTTTCTTTATCCGCCGAGGCAAAAAATTGCTTCGAAACTTTTTGGTTTATTTTTGTAGGATCTGCATTTTTATCTTCTCGCAAGCAAGGAATCGTGGGAAAGCCTGTTTGTGGGTACAAATTTTATTCGAATACTTTTAAGATTTAAATAATGTGGGTTTGCGTATAAGGTATTTATATTGTGAAAGTTTTATGAATCCATTAGGGAAACCCGAAGTTGGAGCTTCGTTTAAAATAATATTTCGGTAATACCTCTCTTGGGAATCCCCTGAATGTGGGCAGAGCAGATAAAGTCGTTGTACCAATGTTCCTGCGAGCGAGCCTATGTCCAGCAGTGGACGCCAGTTGCTTGATTTTTTTCGCCAATTTTTTTCCCCTCAAATTACCCAACTTCTTACATACAGTAGCTCTTCGTCTATCGATGAGATATATCACTTCTCTATTATACTAAGTATACCTAACAACATTAGTTAAAATTTTTCTTTAAAATAATCAGTTTTTTTTTTAATCTTGCAAAGAAACATTGACCATATTACAACTCAATTCTCTTAGATAATACGTTCGTTCGTTACAGCATCAAGGCCAAGAAGAACCATAGAAAATGTAATCTAAAAGTCGT
This sequence comes from Hydraecia micacea, assembly GCA_914767645.1. Lineage (NCBI taxonomy): Eukaryota > Metazoa > Arthropoda > Insecta > Lepidoptera > Noctuidae > Hydraecia > Hydraecia micacea. Next base: position 9,845,776 of record OU611798.1, read on the forward strand.
TCTATTTCCAGATATGATGGTAGGGCTTTCCGCGCTAGTTAGCAACTAGCCTCGGGTGACTTAACAAAAATAGCGGCGCGAAATACACTGGCGCGCTTCAGTAAATGTGGACCAAACATTTTGTAGGTACACGTACGGTAGGAATGGTGTTTCCCGTCGGCCATGTTTTTTTTTGGCTGAATCGTTTGAGATTTGGTGTTTTCTGGTAATTGGGTTGTTCCGTTATTGGTGGCCTTTTTTTTGCTGATAAATGTTGAAGTTTAGGTTTAATTTTTGGGTTTGTTTTGGCCTTTCTTCTCAAAGTCAAATCATTTAAGTCAAATATGCACATAAAAGGCTCTTCTGAACGTCAAAATTTACAAAAAAATAATAATTTTGTCGCCCCTTCCAAAAAGTTTCTTGTGGAGATGAATGGGCAAGATTCTTAGAGTAGTCAGATAGAAAACGTGGACCTCATCTAGTTTTTACCTACTTACAGAAACAAAACCATTTCTCATGTTCTAGTACTAAAGAACCTATTGTGCAAATTATTTTTATTGATGTGAGAACGTCTTATAAATCAATGAACGCCGGCTACACGCATGAAAAAGCATCACTCATTGTCACGTTCCGCCTATGCCGAGTGTGCAAGCGAGAGCGCGGAACAAGCGATAGAGAGGCACGATCGTGACGTTATTACGTAAAATCATCGTCCGTAAACCAAATTTACAGACGACTAATGTTTTTTATAGTGAAGTACTATATAATAATCTGCTCTATAGCCAATATTGCCTTTTGTCTTTTTTCGTCAAAATGTTTATATTTACATAATAAAATCCTGTTTCCTTGGTATAAAACAAGGAAGTACAATTATTCTATCAAAGATATTATTATATAGGGATTACAATAATCTGATAGATTAATATAAGAGGAAGCTTCAAAGGCATTTACATACTTGCCTACGTAACCTGATCAGAAACTCCTAGTACTGATAAGCGTATCTCTCAGATGAACATTTTTATCTTAAAAGCATTCGATGCTTATCTTATTTAATATAATGAGTGTGCGGTACATAAAGATAATGATGGAACTTGTTTGTTAAAGCCAAGGGTGCGGGGTGACCAAGATAATCATTGGGCTACCTTGTTCTCTTCCCAAAAATGTTGGAGAGTGGACACTGGATAAGTTCCCTGTGTATATTTAGTGATGTTTAGGTACTAGTGGAACATGCGTAAGTGCCTTTTAGCGGTTTCCGGGAAAAAGTTTCCTTATATTTTCTCCTAGTACAAAATTAAGACTGATAACACCAGAAAAAAAATAAAACGTGCCGAAAACCAAAACTGCCTGACGACAGAACTCCTCCCGTGGTATTTGCAAAGTGCTAATGTTTTAGTAAAGCAGGTATCAGCAATTCCGGGCAATGCGTAGCCCCTGCATGAGTTGCATAGACAATGAATGCAAAACGTGATACGTGGAACAATGTAATAAGATTTTCATAGTACGGCATTTTGGCACGTTTGTACGTATTGTACAGGTGTTATTCATACAGGTAATCACGGGTAAGAGAAATGCTTAATGACTTTGGTGTAGTGACAAACACGACTTTGAAAATGAAATCGGTAAATCGGGTTAGGTATACTATGCATAGACTATAGCATAATTAGCCATTGTAAGAGTAGTGTTGGCCAAGTGGTAACGGCCGCGACTTACGAGTTGTAGGTCGTAGGTTCGAATTCAGACAGGCGCTTTACTTTTTGTAAATTATTTCATCACCACTGCTCTCAAAACAGTGAAGGAAAACATCGTGAGGAAACCGGCATGTCCTAGATTCATAAAATCGAAGACATTGTGTTATCTGCCAACCCGCACTGGGCCCGCGTGGTGGATTATGGCCCACTCCCTCTGACTGAGAGCAAGCCTGTGTCGCAGCAGTGGGAACATTATAGGCTGATTATGTAATGTTCCCATTGCTGGGACACAGGCCTCCTCTCTTAGAGAAGGTGGGCTATAATCTACCACGCGGGCCCAGTGCAGGTTGGTAGATAACACATGTCCTAGGCAGATTGATTTTAGTTGCAAAATATTTTTATAACATCGTCGGAGCTGAAGCATTAAATAAACTTCACAAAGACCACAAGAAATTACTTACAAGCAAAAACAAACTTTCTACTGATTAGATTAGTTGGTATAATCTACGTGTAACGAGACGTCTAGTAGTTAATTAAGTGATCGCGCCGGCATCGCCGCGAGGTATGACTTTGCACAACAACCAAACACTTTCCTTGTTTCGGATAAGAGGAGCAACATAATTTGATATGGTGTTTTTGCTGTAATTATATTGAAAATTATATTGTAGTGTAGTAAAAATCAGTATGTTTTCTGTCTTTTAGTATCTTCTCTCTTTCTATTGTACTCACGGCTTCACATCAAGCTGTCATAACCAGTATAAGTTGACTTCTGATTGTACGAAAAGCCTATAGAATGCGATGTCAGCTAAAACTGCAAAGCTTGACGTGTTGCCGTGTGTACTCATAACGTCATATCAAGGTATAAATTTCCAGTTTTAGCATATCTCTATAGCATAACTCCGTCATATATAAACGGATTTGCAAAATTATTTTTTTAATGGATTTGGTATGCCTCAAATTTATATGGACCACCCATATAAATTTGATTAACTTTGCTTGGGTAGTTTTTGAGTTAGCTTTAATACGAGTAATACGATTTTTTTCAACTTATGTCACTGATATTAGCATAGCAAGTATAGTGCTAAATGAATTTGTGTGGGGTAGGTACAAGGGATACAACTAAAAAGTTTTTATTTGGCCAAAGAATCAGCATCGCCATACAGCGTGGCCATGCTGCGAGCCTTTTGGGCACTTTTCGGTCAGATTTTTTTTTCAAGATTTCAGGTTTGGTCCAATCTTCTCTTCCTAGCGTGTCGATGACAAAAATATCGCTTTTTTTTTTATTTGTTTGGCCCGAAATTCTACAACACTGATAGCATTCGCTGACGCAGCCATTAGATGCTCACGTGTACAGGTGACAGGGCATGCGGTGCAAGATGGTCCCATATCTAAAGTTATTAATAATAATGAGTAGTTACAATGAAGCTTTCAAAAATGTTTGTCTTACACTGATCTCCTCAAACTATGTTTGCCTATGTTCTTACACTAATCTTCTCAAAATGAAAAGTAAAGACTAGTTTACCAACGGCTCAAGACAGAATTTACATAATAATCTTAGGATAAAGATAAGGTAGAATACAGTCTAGCTTTACGTACCTACCTAAAGGGAAGTTTCTCCTGTTTACTACATATTATGCTATCTTTACAACCTGATTTAAGCAGTACCTAGTTAGGCCATGTTGTAGTACACACAACGACATAAATCAAGCTATACATTTCCAGTTTTAGCTGAGCTCGCATTGCATAGGTTTTTCGTATAGTGAGAAGTCAGCTAATACTGGAAATGTATAACTTAATAAGACGTCGTGCGTACCTAATATATATTTAGTGTACCTATACTAACGAAACATGTAACTTTATTTTATTTCTTTCAAAATACAATTGTTTGACAATATTGCTCAATTCACTAAAAATTTAACGACCGCAATTTACCAAAGTCAAAGTCAAAGTCAAATCATTTATTTCAATTAGGCACAGTAAAGGCACTTTTGAACGTCAAAAATTATAGTAAAAACAATTGATTCTAGTCGCCCATTCCAAAAGGTAGTTTTCGTATGGAGAAGAATGGGCAAGAAACTCCACCGTTACTCTTTTAAAATGTTTTACAAGTTCTGTATAGGTACATTAATTATATAATTATATGTGAAGACGATGCATCTAGAATAAAAATTAGTCTGCCACCAAAAGGTAAAAAGAATTAAAAATAAAGCAATGACAGGTAAATCAATTATGTGATAGATACATGGTGCTCACATATTTACAACTATTGTTAAAGTAGATTATTTTTATATAATTTTAACAAGTGTGTGAGTTACTGTAGCCACAAAAAGTAAAACTAATGTCATAAAAAAATATATAAATTAAATTAGCGACCAGTTTGATTTTGTCTAGACTCTAGATTGTCCTATGGAGCAGGACCAGCATGTTTCCAAGCATTCTTATCTTGGATGTAATCTTCTAATTTGTAATATCCTTGTTTACAAAGTGTACTTTTAATATGAGTTTTAAATTTTCTTTCATTTAATTGCAATACCGAGTTGTAAATCGTAGGTTCGATCCTAGACAGGCGTTTTATTTTGTGTAAATTATTACCTTTGCTCTCAAAACGGTGAAAGAAAACATCGTGAGGAAACCAGCATGTCCTAGAACCCAAAAAAATCGAAGACAAGTGACATCCACGAACCCGGACAAGCCCACGTGGTGTATTATGGCCCAGTCTCTCTCCCAGAGTGGAGGCCTGTGTCCAAGCATTGGGAACATTATAGGTTGATAATGATTATGATGACCTTTGTACAGACGCCTCAACCGACTACAATCTGTCAAATTTCTTTTATAAATTTTCAACTTTATTGCTAAAGCATAAGGTTCAAAATTGATTGAGAAAATTTGACAGTTTGGGGTAGGTTGATGTGCTGGCGTCTGTACTTTCTTTTCTCATGAAGTTGTCAATATACTTTCACAAAAATGTTTTTATTATTGTTTTATTGATTTTTTTTTGTATTTTTTAAATTATAAAATCATTTTTATTATTTGACACAATGTAAAAATTGTTATGAATAAATAAAATAAATAAATAAATAGATGAGAAACATCTAAGTTTCCTTTCTCAAGTCGCTGCTAACTTAAATAATTACAGACAGATCCCTGTCTATATCTGTGGTATTAGCCAATAACTAGAATTCAATTAAACACTAGGATATAATGACGGTCTTATCAAGGGTGACACTTGAGTGGGATTAGTTTTGCGAACACTAAATTATATAATGTGGTTACCGCCTACGATGATTAGAATAGTTAGAAATTTTCGAAGTTATTATTGACTCTAAAATAAATTAGTATTTTAGTGAACGTAGGTAACAAAGTGGAAAATCTAAACTATAAACTAACAAATCCAACTATAATTTTGATCAAAACTGAGGTATGTGCATTTTGAATTTTAAGAAACCTTTATAAATCCCAAAATGTACACTAAACTCAATTTTGGCCAAAATTTTAGTTGGACCTGTGGCGGCATCTACATCGCCACAAATGAACTACGTATCACACTGATGTTACGTAAAATCCTGCATCACGCAAGTGAAGTTTACGGCGCAAATAAAATGCAACATCCCGACATCAATCGTCGGGCAGTAGCCTACCAGACACAGCACCCGTCTGGTCGTAGGATCCTCCCTTGTCTATGGATGAGTGAACTTTACACCCTGTTCCTCATACCTCTATAGATCACTAAACTTGGCTTCCAAGCTATCCATATCAATAACTCCGAAAGTAACCTTAATTGGTTAAGGTAACCTTTTCACACCTAACGGCTGAACGGATGTCGATAAAATTTAGCACACAGACGGTACATCACTTGAGTAGTACCGATCGTCACCGACAGAAGGCACGTTCCCGTAGGATAATTTCCGTCCTTTTATTTTCCACTAGGGCGAACCCGCGGACAAATTAGATCAACATAGAACCTGATACCTACTTTTTTTTTGTGGATGGAAATCATCAAATGACTCCTCCCGCTCTGGGTGGAGCGGAAGGGAGTGTCAGACTCTTACTGACTAAAACCCACCCGTGTTCCTTCCTTAGCCCTTTATATTCCGGGGCAGTGGTAACCCTTTTGGACGATCCCGCTGACCCGGCAGGCTTCGGCCCTAACGGGCCCCTTCCCTTTTGCTGACATCTCTTTGAGGCGCGCGTGGAACACATACGCGCCGTCCGGCACGGGCCTGGTCCTTATCGGACGTAGAGCTACCCATTACTCTCCGTCCGCAGGCCCGCGCCTACGGTGGCCGGGAGTCGTCACGCGGCTCCCGACACCCGGAGAGTCTCCCGCGGCGGCTGGGACGTGAGGCTCTCTCCCTCAACTATCCCGCCACCTCCTTCGCTAGCATGACTGCTTCGCCGAAGGAGGTGACTGCCTCCCACTCCCTCTCGCTCCAGACCATGACTTGAACCAGGGCCGGATGCGAGAGGTCGCCGCCGCTGCCGATCACCTTTACGAGGACATGGCGAGAATCTGATGCTAACCTGCAAACTGCAAGAAACGTAAGTATACGCTACCTTGATGATTTCGCCTACAAAGTAACGCCTGTACATCGCCATTCGATAGAATCTTTTAGCAGATGCAACAAAGTTTTCTATGTAAAATAGTGTATCTTTTACCTTTGGCAAAATTAAATTTTACTAGACTTGAGTCATTAAGTTTCGCTAGGTGACTTTGTCGAGCACTTTACGAAATATCTTCTTAAAAACTCGCCCCAGGAGCGAGTAAGGCTGCCCATTGAATATCCGACAGTGCGACTATTTTATCCTTTTGAGTGCTACATTTAGGACTTTTAGAGTCGGAGGAAAATAGTGAAGAGGAAAGAGGAATCGTAGATTCTTATTGAGTGTCCTTAGTCTTAGGAAGTGAAATTGTTTGAAAAACTATTAAACTATTTTAAAATCAATCGGACGTGTCTCCATATATTAAAATTATGAGCTTGAAAATCTGTTTTACGTTTGTAGGAAGTAAAGAATTTTTAGCGTTTGACTTTCAGAAATGGTTTATTATTGCAAACTTTATTGTTCAAAATCAAAATCAAAATATTTTTATTTCACATAAACCAACATGGGCATTTATGAAACGTCAGAAGCTAGGTGCACGGTTCCAATTGGTCGTTCCTATGGAGAAGAACCGGCAAGAAACTCCATGGTTACTCTTTTAAAAATAATTGGCTTTTACAATGTTTTCGAGTTACAGTAGGTATGGGAGGACAGCGTAGGCCTGTCAACAAGTACCAGGTACTTGATAAAATAAAAAATGGTCTACAGATCTAAAGTCTACAAGGCTTACAAAGTCCTCACATTTACAAAATAAGGATGTATCAAAAGGATAAACAAAATATAAAAATCTACTAAAACCAAGAGATATGATTGCCATTTCAACTAAGAAAGAGGTGAAAAATTAAAATTGTCTGTATAATTATAATGTCAAATAATAAAAAGATTATGTCATAGAAGTATGTACAAATAAAAAATAAACATCGTAATTTGAGAGCAGTTAATAGACATTTACGTAGAACTTATGCCGTCAAAGAGGTGTTGTATCCCGTTGCATAATAAAACGGCTTCAAATAAAATGAGTCAAAGGAGAAATTTATTTCCAATAAAAAAGGAACATTGTTTCACTTAAAAATGCCGATATAAAAACGTACAAAGAAAATACCTAATGAACAATGTACGAGTATGTTGTACATATGTGTAAATTCATTGGAAAAGAATTCCGTATTAATTTTTTCGAACGTGAATAAAAAACAATACAGCATCGGGATTATTAAGATAAGTTGTGTAATACATGGCTAGCTTAAGAGGACTACATGACCTAAAGCGCGGTCTTTGTCGGATTGCATAGAAAAGAAAGAGAAGCGCGATGCCACAACGCTGGTAATTTATTGCAAAATATTGAAGCAATTATCGATTTACGAAAATTCTAGTGTTTGGACAAAAAAACTAAAACACTATAGTTTTAGTATGTTGCTTGTAGAATAATCTGACAAAAAATCATAATGATTGTATTTATATTAGTATGATTTTTGTTGTAAAAAAAAAGTTTTTAGAGGTATCTTCATGATTTTTTTCTATCGTACCAAATAAGTTGTATTATGTTTTCAACACACTATCTTCCTAGCATTTATCCTGAAGAATATCATAATATTTTTTTTATTTTTTTTACTGTAGTCGATCATGTACTTTTATTGTTTCTAAAACTTGCGTTTTTTGCGTTTAGGTCCTGTAAGCCCCTTAAGAGCGATTACGACGTACGGCATTTCATACAAACTTTCAAGCCCTTGTTTTTCGAAATGAACGAACCGATTTTAATTAAACTTCGTACGCATAAGCAGGACACAAGGGTCTAGAAAGTTAGTTCAGAATATTTTCGAAAATAGTGTAACAGCCAAATTAGACCGATTTTAAATTTTTCATAGAAACAGATATTTCTAGTTATCTTTTTTTAGATAAGACATTTTGAAAATGTTCTTTCCTAACTTCTTAGACATTTGTATCCTGCTTATGCGTATGAAGTTTAATTAAAATCAGTTCATTCATTTCGAAAAACAAGGGCTTGAAAGTTTGTATGAAATGCCGTACGGCGTAAACGCTCGTAAGAACCCGAACATATTATGTACCACAAACACACCACATCGAGAATACGTGGCAGGACACTAAAAAAAAAAACTTTCATAACTACCTATATTTATTCTTGATAAACTATTTTTTTTTTTACGAAAACATTTATCCAAACCGTCAAAATCAACCGTGTGGGCGATACCGACCACATCAAGGGCACGTCGAAGCCACAACGCGACAACCAGCGAGACCGCGCCCTAGCGGCCGGGTCACATCGCAAACACAACGAATTTTGTATTTACCACAACGCAACTACAAGAAGCTGCAGCGATACTATTCACAATAACCACTGCTTGCCCACATGTTGTCACTGCGATGAGGTGTGGTTTTTGTCACACGTACCAGGTCTCAACTCAATTGGGTGCCAGGATGTGCTTGAAATATTGATGACGATGCGAATAACTGGAAACCTACGTACGCAGCAAGCTATTATAAAGGTTGTAAAAATAATTCTGGATTCATTTTTGACTTACCAACTGAATTTCGACAAACTGTAATACGACAAGATTTTATTTTGACAATATGGAACTCCGACACGTCTTCATTTCGACAATACTTTAGTTCGAAATACTTTAAGTCCGACACTACAGTACTCCGACAAAGCGTTTCTTCGACATGACTTAACTACATGTTTCTTCGACAACAATGGTACTACGACATGAATTGAGTCAATTTCGACGTACTCTACTCCGGCATGCTGTATTTCGACGTGATATATCTGAGACACGTTGTTACTTCGAAATTATTCTGCGACACTAGAGAACAACGTTTGTCGAAATTCAGTTGGTAAGTCTTTTTTGTACGTCAATAAAAAACAATACCTACAGCATCGAGATTATAAAGATGAGTCGTATACGAGAGCTAGCTTTAAATTCAAATGTTTATCTCATATGATGTATGAGAAATTTACTCCATAAAACATCGTTCTTTTTGCAACTGCAAACCTTTGCGATGAGTAAATAAAAGACTACTTGGCATTTAACTCGTGCTTTGAAATCATAGTTTTAATGAGGTTATTTTACTATTTTTATTTTTAATATGAAGGGTTTTATTAAAATTGGCCGTCTGATGTCAATGGTACTTTATTATATCAAAGCAGGTGCTTTTTACCAGACTACGAAAAAATCTTCACAAAATGGGTGCCTGAAGATGGACGGCGCCGCCGAGGCCGGCCTAGAAAGAGATGGCGAGATGACCTGGACGCGTACAACGAGGGCTGGTTTGAGGTGGCGCGGGAAAAGAGTTCCTGGAAGGATTTGGGGGAGGCCTTTGCCCAGCAGTGGGACACTATAGGCTAACAAAAAAAAAAAAACGAATGGTTTTGATTTTAACCGGTATGTATGTATGTTCATCTGTTCCCTCATAACTTCAAAAGTACTTATAATAATTTGACAAATAAGGCATCATTAGAAGCGTCTTGACCGTCCCTTGATTACAATGTTGACAGGTTGTCAATGTTGACAGGCCTACGCTGTCCTCCCATACCTACTGTAACTCGAAAACATTGTAAAAGCCAATTATTTTTAAAAGAGTAACCATGGAGTTTCTTGCCGGTTCTTCTCCATAGGAAACGACCAATTGGAACCGTGCACCTAGCTTCTGACGTTTCATAAGTGCCCATGTTGGTTTATGTGAAATAAAAATATTTTGATTTGATTTGATTTGATTGACAAGCTATCTGAAGTCACATTGAATTCAATAAGGCACCCTCAAGAGGACATAAAATAACGAATTTTAAAATAAATATTTAGGAATGGTGCCTTGTTGGGTATCAAATGAAAGACTTTATTTAGCACATTTCAAAAATATGAACTGAAATAATCCCCAAAATAATTAAATAAAAAATAAGTTTAAAACCTAAAACCCGATACTGAAAGAGATGAAATAAGAAAGTACCTTCCCGTGGTCGCATGCTACCATAGCCTATAAGTATGTTAGTACAGAGGCATGCGACCACGGGAATATCTTCCTTTTCAGTAGTCGGGTTTTAGTTTTTAAACTTATTTTTTATGTGTTGCAGAGATTATAGCCTATTTGGTTCTTACATGCAACCCCCGCGAGCCCATAACAGTTATTGGCAAGAAATACGAGACAAACATTAATTTAGTTTAGGATTAGAAGACAATAGGCGTCAGATTTGACTGAAGTCAAATGAAAAATATATAAAAATCTTATTAGTTTAAAGATATTATAAATTACGCTATTTAAAAGTAGAAAAGTCATTCATTAATCCTGGTACAGAGCATCCTCCCGATGCTAACAGTACTTACCTATTTAAATCTAGTGTTTTTTTCAGTCTTAAATTTACTTACAATATAATTATGAGGATATCATAACTTGCCTTTTATAATGACAGTATGGTAACAAAACTGCAAATTATATCCAACTAGCAGTGCCCCGCGGTTTTACCCGGGTCGATCGCGTGGGAATATCGGGACAGAAAGTATTCTTTGTGTTATTCTGATGTATAAGCTATATAACTGTAAAGTTTCATCAAAATCCGTTTAGTAGTTTTTGCATGAAAGAGTAACAAACATCCATCCATCCATTCTCACAAACTTTCGCGTTATAATATAGGATAGGATGGATTAATTTTATTTCCCAAATTAATCAATTCGTAACGCGACACTGCTTGGATATGTAATTATCTATCATGATTATGCCAATAGAAAGGTAATTATTGCTATTCAGGGTGATTTAAAACTCTCAATAATTTGCCTACCTTGAACAAGTCCTTCTAGTTTGTGAAGCTGGAAATCGAATAACACATTTATCGACTGCTAATTGCAGAAGGTTCAAATTCGTCTAACTTTTAGTGGGTTAGCAGGGTGGGTCAGGTAATAGCTATCACCGACTGTACATAATCGTGGGTAATTAAAATGCTAAGTATTCGAGCACCCTAATTGCGTACCAAATCATCAATCTGAATAATTTTGAAGGATATTGGTAATCCATTGCTTCATATGTTCGAAAAATGTGTCTGCTCAACAACGTAAATTACGCGATGAATGTTGACGAACTGTCAAAATGGAAGCCATTCCTACCGATAATGTGTTACACAATTACCCCGCAGGCCTTCGTAAAGCAACTCATCCGGGATAGCACTACCATACCGTCGGAGCAGTCCTGCTGAATTCCTATTTGAAAGGATACGGCTGCCGCATTTAATGGCAATTCCACAAGACAATTCAGCGTTAATACTGGGATAATAACGCGCGTTTGCTGCCTCTGGTTTTGCAGATGAACATAATTATGTAGCGTTTTCATTTACCACTATAGTCCGCGCGGAACTAGTTGGCCGCTGAGGGGGTGAGGTGGCGGTTCGCAACGCACGTACTGAGTAATGCGCCCCAGCCTCTCCGTCCCACCGCTCACATACGTAAGGCGCGGCCAACTAGTTCCGCGCGGACTATAGATAAAAGATATTGACTAAAGATGAAAGACTATAATGGACACTAACAACAATGTCAGGAAATAAAATACATTCGAACGGTACAAACGGTGACCTTATCGCTAAAAATAATTTCTTATACACCCGTTGGGTGGAAAATCTACTATAATCTAATCGGTCGGCTCGTGGATGGATGACCATCTTTACATAATGAGACCCCTTCGTAACTCGGAAAGCACGTTAAGCCGTTCGTCCCGGGTGTCATTCATGGATCTTGTCTGATAACCAGTCTTACCAAGAGGTATCATGTTACTCAGTAACATGGTTGTGAAAGTCAGGTAGGCAGTCACTCCATGTAAAGTACTGGTATTCAGCTGCATCCGGTTAGGCTGGAAGCCGACCCTATCATAGTTGGGAAATGGCTAGGCAGATTGGTTGGGTGGAAAATCTACCCACACTTTTCTAGAGAACCTACCAATATAAACGTATCTTGCAATGACAGTCTCTCAATGCTCCAAAAATTGGTTGTCAAAGGCTTAAAAGGTGCGAGGCTTGCAGTTCGACAACAAACGATACAAAATTGTCGCAACCGAGAAAAACTAAAGTCAATACGTATTTTTAAATTCCGATCACTTTTTCAGCACAAAAATTCCAAAAGTAGCACCTCTATATCATTGTCAAAGCATCGTTTTTTAATCCCGTCTACCTGTTTCCTGCGAAATTTTAGTCTCGCAAAAAAATACAAAGCTGCCTCCTTTTTTGGGTTCCGTAGCCCAATGCAAAAAACGGAAACCTTATAATTTTGTCATGTCCGTCTGTTCGGATGTGGCACAGCCATTTTACTTGGAGAGTATTAACACTATATGGAATACTAGCTTCTGCCCGTGACTTCGTCCGCGTGAAATTTCACCCTTCCTCTATTCACCCTCTTAGGGGTGGAATTTCGAAAAACCCCTTCTTAGTGGATACCTACTCTTCACAAAGAACACACCTCCCTTTCATGTCTCTAGGACCAGCGGTTTAGGCTGTGCATTGATATATCAGTCAGTCAGGATTTTGAATTTTATATATTTAGAAGATTGGAAAAAGGTTCTCGAAAGCTTTCGGTTTTATTCCTTTTTGGTTTCGACGTTGCTAATTAGTGAAGTTTTCTGAGTTGTAAGAGCGCTGATTAAAATTCCAAACAGGAGTTTGTGAGGTTTTCTTTTCATAGTTATTTCGAGAAATACTATAAATCACAAACTTATTTTTGCGGCCTGTAAAAATCAATACTGTACATGCCAAAATATATTACTCCCAACTACGGAACCCTTCACTGAGCGTGGTCCAACACGCATTTGGGCGATTTTTGTTTCATTTTCACAAAAATCGACGCCTGATTTTTATTACGGTAAAAATCATTTTCCTCCTTAGGAGGGGAACAACAATAACTTAATAAGCACGAAGGATCCAGGGTGGATTAAAAAAAATCTTTTTTTATCTCAAAAGCTTTGCTTTTATTCCTTTTTGGTTTCGTCGTTGCTAATTAGTGAAGTTTTCTGCGTTGTAACAGCGCTGATTAAAATTCTAAATAGGAGTCTGTGATGTCTTCTTTTATAATATACTAGCTTCTGCCCGCGGCTTCGCCCGCGTGGATGTCGGAAATTATCCCACAGGACAGCACCGGTGAAGTAGCCTATGTCCTTTTCTAAGATGCCATGTATCCCCTTGCCAAATTTTATCGTAATCCGTTCAGTGGTTTAGGTGTGAAAAGGTGACATACAGAAAGAGGTACTTTCGATATGGCTCACTATTTTGGGCTTCCACATAAAAGGTAGATGATAATTATATTCTGTCGCGGACATTTACTTAGAACTATTTAAGACAAACAGTCCCATGATATATAATATTCGTGTAACAACAGCACGTCTGCGAGATTCAGCCGTTGTAGAGGTTTCTGTGACTCTTTGGGACGCCACGTAAGTCGCCTGCTGATGACGCCATAAATATGTAGTGATTTTGATTTACATTAATAAAATTCAACGTCCCTCTTTCAGTCTGTCCGTATGTGCACTCATAACTCGAGAACCACTTACCTTATTTCCGTGAATTTTATTTTATAGATAGTATTACGTCTGGTACTCAGTTGCATCTAGTTAGACTGTAAGCCGAGCGCAACATAGTTGGGAAAAGGCTAGACAGATGATGAGGCTAGGCAGATGTTCTCTGCTTAGGTTTTCGTTTTTGTTGGTGTAATGTAAGGGTTCACTAAGCTACAGATGGGAGCATTTACTAAATCAAACTCCGATATGATTTAATCAGCTATATTTTTAGACTATTCCATAATTATTTAGAACTATCACTTCCTATCTAACACGTCAAACCTAAACTCTTCCTTTTATATACGCTTGAATGGTCGAATAGCAGATGCCATCAATTATGACCGGCCTGCATTACAAAAGAGGTCCAGCCTCTACAGTACCTACTAAGGGTAGAAGGTATTTTTGAGTTGTAGCATATTATAAAACTCGTGAAAGAAGTCGACGGCACCGCTAGTTCAAACATACTCGTAAATGTAGGTACCTATAATAATGAGAGATTTTTTGGCTTTCAACGAAATTGATCCGTAGCCCAAATCCGAAATTAATTGAGTACAGAAGAGATTACTATGTTACCTAGATATGTGTACAAAATGTACACACATCTAGAATATTGGGAATATTATTTCCCTGAAAATTGATTACTTGTTAAGCCTTACACACACAGACGCGATGGCCTGATCTCACCGCAATGCTCAATATTCTTCTCTGGTAGGTATCTACATTTTAGATGAGGTTGATGTAACGTTTGGTGATATTTCATGACGACTAAATTAGATATTGCGTAGGCTTTCATTGAACTATTGTATGTATATCGATTCGCTATTTCATGGTTTTAAAATTACTGTGGGAGTTATAAGTCAAACTCAAACTCAAAACATAATTTTCAGGCACTTTTGAATAGCCAAAGGAGTTTGTCAGTCAGAAAGACGAAAGTAGTTATCATGATTGCTGCGGTCAGTTAGAAGGTGGATGAAATTATTTAAATAAGGCTGAGAATCAGCCCTGTTCGAACGTCAAAATTAAATAAGACAGTCCCCCAAAACGATCACCCTAGAACCAATTCCTAGTGCTTTCATTGGGAAGAAGAAGTGGCGCAACAAACTCCCCAGCAGCACAGCTGTCTGTTCAGTTAGAAAAAACTTGATTTTACCAATGTTCTTTTGTTTTTCCCTGCATGGCAGAGGTCTCCGTGCTCTGAGTGGAATACCTCTCCCTAACCAATTTCCACTTACCTCTATCTATTGCTAGCTGAGGTAAAACTACCGTTATTTTAAGCCTATTGCGCTGTCCTTTGCTGTGTGGCATTGTGATGTTCTGAATGTATGAAAATCATTCCAAATTAAAAACAATGATAGGTATTTCCAACTAACTTAATTCGGATAACATTCACTTGTAGTAAAATAATGTTATCATCATCATCTGCCTAGCCTATTCCCAACTACGTTGGGATCGGTTTCCAGTCAAACAGAATGCAGCTGAATACCAGTGTATTTTACATGGTCCTCCACAACCTCAGTTATCCGTGAGGCTGTTATTACTTGGCCACAAGCCATAAGTAACAGTACGTATAAGTAGATAATTCCCCCAAATTAATTTAGTCTTTAAACTGATCTGTATCTACGACGTATTTAGCAAAAAACTTGGCCTACCTAAGTCGCATGTTCTCCTTGCTAAAACTACCGTAATTGTGGCAAACTTCGAACAGGTCCATCGTCCAATCTTAAGGCCGATCGTGGCTTAACTAAGATAAGGGCAAAGCCTCAATGCTAACCTTAACTATAATTAAAGGTCACGTGGCTTACTGGAGGTTAATGAAAGGTCTAAATTGTTAGTTAAACTAAAAGACCCTGCTACTAGCTTGATGGACTTGACTTTAGCACGAGCCTGATTACCTACGCTAAGAAGTTTATTTCTGACAGAGTCGCGACACAACTAATTATTTAGTTTACCATTGAACATCGAACATATTTTTTTATTCTATGTCATGAATACATCTACCTACATAAGCACAGGCATTTTCACAGACAATAAAAGTAATATAACATTTATTTTTAGACTGGATTTTCACGCTAAAACGTCTCTGAAATCTTCTTCTCGGTACAACATATTTCTCGCTCTCACGCCAAACAAAGAAACATTGGAGCCGATTCTTTTGTTCACAAACTAAATTTAAGTTCAGTGTGAATGACAGCTGGGACCAACGGCTTAACGTGCATTCCGAGGCACGGAGGGGTCTCGGTAAGTAAAGATGGTCACCCATCCACAGACCAACCGCGGCAAGCGTAGCTTAACCTGATCAATCGCCCTGTGCGGCTGTTATTATTTAGGCACGGGCCTATTTTATAACTAAGTAAATAAGATAAATCGGCGTAAAATATCAGAAGATCTCAGTTGAAAATTAAGCCTAGAAACTAATTAGGTAAGACGTCTTATGGAATGAAAGCGACTGAATTTATTTAATAAGCTTAAACTAAACTAATAATGTCTAACGGCTGATTTTTCTATCGCCAGATAACTTTTTTTTTTTTTATTTATTTACCATTTATGTACACACATATATAAACAGACAAGAAAAAACAGAACAGAAAAATAGGTACAAAGGTGATGCTTATTTCATAAAGAAATCTCTTCCAGCATACCTGTGATAAGACAAGAAATAGAGAGATGTAGACAGCGTGTAAAAGAGTAAAGGAGCCAAAAAAATACATAAAATCTAAAAACAATTCACTAAATAAAACTACACAAATAATATGAGAATATACTTACATACATACAAATAAACATACATACTTCTAAAATATATATAAAGTAATCAAAATAATAAATACATGACACAACTATGATAACGTGGAAAGATAGTGTATATAATAAAATTATGTGGAATAAAATTTACGTTTGACAACTTACCGAGGCTCTTTACTTTGTGTAAAATATTTCATCACCACTGCTCCCAAAACTGTGAAGAAAAACTTTGCAAGGAAACCGGTACCTATGTCCAAGAACTAAAAAATCGCTTTCTCTTACAGAGAGGAGGCCTGTGTCCCAGCAGTGGGAACATTCAGTCTAACTAGGTCCTTTAAACATTTCTGGTTTTATTAGTTTAGAACCACCTAGTTTATTCGAAAATCAGGACCAGTAACACATATATAGAAAACTTCAACACTATTTTTCTCACCAGTCAACTACGAATGAAATAAAAAAAAACCTTTTATTTTCAAGACTTCTTTTCTAAGGCAATCTACCCACGTTTCTGAACGACGCTACTGATTTAGAAAATTCTACCCTTCCGTGCAAGTAGTCGAGACTAAGCCTTCCCTCGGTATGTAAGTACATTGAAAGTATACAGGGTGATTTTTCTAATACTATGAAAGCTCTATGTGGGAACCGTGAGAGGTAGACATTTTTAATGATAGAAATCTATATCGGAATGTTGATGCCAATCGCGTATCTGTGGGATAAATTCAGTCTATAACATTTTTTATTTGTTAAATCTTCGGGATCAACTACCGCGCTTTCTTTTTGTCCTCTTACTGACAGTTATCTATACATATATATTGTACCAATAAGAAAGCTGTAGAGGTTTGTCTGTTTGAACGCGCTCTCGAACTACCAGTCGGATATGAAAAAATCTTTTTGCGTTTGAGAGGTCAATTCTTGTGGAAAACTATAGGCTACTTAACATCACGCTAGAACCCTCGGTGCGCGAGTCCGACTCGCACTTGACCGGTTTTTTTTATGAAGACTAGCTTCTGTCTGCTACTTCATCCGCGTGAAATTTCAGCAACCGACCTTCTGCGTCGCTGCGCTTCGCCCGCCCGCGCTATCTCTTCATTTCGCTTAGCAGTCTTTATTACTTTTTTTCTTTATGCCTGGCTCCTAAGGGTCATAGCGTAGGTTGTAGAGGATCAGATAGGTAGTCACTCCATGTAAAGTAGTGGCACTCTGCTGCATCTGGTCAGACTGGAAGCCAACCCTAACATAATTAAGAAAACGCTAGGCAGATGATGATGACCTGATTAAAAAAAAATCAACCTGCATATTTATCTACGTATGCACACGTGTACCTTCATACATCTTCCCTAACCCCAATCTTAACGTCTTCCAACGATGCGTAAGACCATTACAAGTTTCTTATCTAACCCTGTAAATTATGGGGCATATCATTATAATATGGGTCTATCATGAAACTTAAACAATGTACGGGGAAGGACCTTTAATTTGCATAATCTGTCAATTTGAAATTCACGAAACGGAGAATATTTCGGTTAACCGTTACTGGTTGAGTTTCTATGTAATTACTGCTTGCATAAACGGGTGTATATGTTTAGAAGACGATATGTTGTTTGTATTATATCAAGTATGGTTTCACCCGCGAGGAGATGAGAAATTATCCAAGGAAACGTACTTTTTTTTTCGTTAGCAAAGGCCTCTTCTTTTTCCTTCTAAACAGTAATCTATCTAAAAAGTATTATTTCGGCTGTGCTATTTCAAAACCTAGCAACTGATATCCGAGTTTTTGCATATTTGACTTGCTGGATTTCATTTCCCAGTAACTGAGTTGTGGAGGTCAGATAGGCAGTCGCTCCATGTAAAATACGTATTCAGCTGCATCTGGTTAGGCTGGAATGAGATCTACAATCTACAGCTATGTCCCAAAAATGACAAAGACATTATCGCATAAATAAATAACCAGCTGAAAACCCCGACACAAACAAACGATGAATCATTTATAAAAACACGATTGACACATTTTATTCAATACAGAAAGATAGGGATTCCGATTTTTCGATCATACAATAAGACACTGAATTACCACGTCAACACACACGATATTGACAAATAAGTCCCTTATTTAAAAGGGCACATTCGCGCAGCATATTATTTATGTACGTATATGAGATCGTTTGAAATCGAGAAGCTTACCGGTAATGCTCTCGAAAGCTGCGGGCGTTGAGCATCCAAATATTCAATTACTGTTTAAGGTAATCGAACTCTGCATAAGCGAATACATTCGGATGTAGGTAAAGTTTCGATTTGTTAGTATGGTAATGTGGCCTAGTTTGAGGATTTGGTTTGCAATGATCTGTTATTTAAGTAGGTTACCTCTAAAACATGCGGCTGACTTCATTTTGAATTTTTCTGCAGGGAACTGAAGGCCAATTCTCGTAATTTAAAACGTTCAAAATCTAGTCGCAGTCTCATCTCAGCTACAAACAAATGTCAAAAACTTGCAAAATGTAGGGAAATTAGAGGTATTTTTGACAGATCGAGACTGAGATCAGACTGTGAACGTTTTTAAAATTACGAGAATTGCCCCTTTGTATAACGCTGTCTTTCAGCCAAGGTATCGCTTAGCACAAAGATCAAAACGTATATAAATGTTCGTGAGCTTGTAATACCAATGGGTGGTCTGATAATTTTTAAACCGTGAAAGCAAAAGGTAGCACAAAAGCAGACATGTTATATAGATACAGGGTGGCAGGGACATCCACGCGCTAACTGATACCACGAATTCAGTCACGATTCTAGCACAGAAATTTTTCGTCTGGTATCAATAAAAATACTGTTTCATAACGAAGTGCAATACCTACCTACTACGCGGTAAAAATGTTTCATACATTTTGACCGCTATTTTTTTGTTTTTAATAACCGACCAGTTTCAACGCAGTGGGGTTCAGAGTCATGTACAGATGCTAGCACATCAAGCTACCTGAAACTGACAAATTTTCCCAATCAACTTTAAACCTTATGCTTTAGCGATAAAATTGAAAATCTATTAAAGAAATTTGACAGATTGTAGTAGCTTGATGTGCTGGCGTCTGTACTGAATCCATGGTAACAGGTTGCGCGTCGATGTCCCTGCCACCCTCATCCTGTATAAGACATACCTTATACCTATAATATGTCTGCCTCTAAGCTACATTTCACAAAATAAAGGTTAAATAAGTTGGCGGCCAGGAATGAATTATATTTTATTTGAATGGTCGCAGTTATAGAAACATTTATTTGTATCAACGCTGTAATAAATTTGAGAACAAATATTAAAAACGACCTTATCTTTCGATCCGCCTCCAAATATTATATGTAATATAATATCTCCGAATCCAAATTATTCTCGACTTTGACGCCTTTGTAAAAATAATGAGTTATAATCATGTGTAGCTTAAAAAAAAAATCTAATTATTATTGATGGCCGCTAAAAAAATATATCCCAGAATGGGTGATGTCCGTTCACAAAGCGTCCACTGTACACCAAGTGTACATAAGAGAAAGTTCTCGAAACTTCAACGGTACACCATGTGTACACAACTATTGTCATTGTGAAAACAATGACTCACTGCGTCTACTCAACTACTTCGACACGTGGGGTGTGTCGACAGGTACGCGGGCAAACGTGTGAGTAACAGATAATTACTGCCACAAGTGCCACAGCAGTTATCCGTTAATGGTCATTTAAATAAAGCGACTATTTCCAAATGTATCACCGTTTGTTTTTTGCTGGTTACAGTGTTACAGAAAACAGAGGAAATGAAAAAAACAAAAGATTCCATAAAGTTCTTGTTTTTTTTTTCTAAATCGTATCTTTCTTAGAACCCCGCACAGAAGCCAAAAACCGTGTAATCCAATCATATAATTTTCATTCAAAGCATTTATTCGTGTGTTACCTCCCATCAGCCGCAAAGTGAAACGTGGGCAACCGTTGCCCGCTGTTTCCGGCGGCTCATTTCCGTCGGATAAGGAAACCCGACCGGCTTCCGGTGAAGAGATTTCTTGAAATATCTCCCTCATTGTAAACGTCTTTATTGGCTGCGTATATTTTTGTAGTGTCGTTTATGCGATGGTAAGGAGGTGGTTTATGGGTTAAGGGATACATGTATGTGACAAATTGTTAAATGTGTAAGTAATCCCTACATTTATACGAGTATTCGCATAACTCGTGAAAATGTAGGAAAACAGCCGATTCATTTTCGCGATTTCCGGATTGGTCCCCTAGTAATAGTTGTTCATAATGATAAGCACAATGACCCCTTAAGAGGTTATACATTAATTACGGGACATCCTGTATAAGGAACTCTTGCACAAAATTGTATGTTTCTAGACCCCTGTCAGTATATGATATTAAGATTTCCGAAACCTACCATGTTTTTGTTGTTAAAATTCAGCCATGTCAATCACACTGTAGATATATTTCAGCGTTATTTTTATTTATATAAATATCGCCCTTATTTCTATTGCGTTCGGTGACCCGTATCAATGTCACTCCAAAATTGGCTAGCTGAATGGTTGACCGCCGTTGAACATTTTTTTTCACATAATAATGAGCGATTTTCCGTTTGGTTTCGTATAAGAATAAAGGTCTTTTCAAACCTAAGTGGTATTTGCTGCTGCTGCATGGGGTAGAGGTACATATCGCGCGGGTTTCGCTCAGGTATTTAGTATCAAGTTCCGTGGCTAGAGTGGAATAGTTGGTGCCATAGTACCGCATAGGTATTGTTTCGTTTGTTGGGCGAAACCTCGAACTCGGTATTCTACCCACAAGGATAGCTAAATCCGCTTTGGTGTGAACAGTAATATTACCACATACCCACTCGGTTTTCTCCACAGCAGACAGAGCGAATACCGCTTAGGTTTGAATAGGCCTTAATTCACCCTTCGATCTTGTAAAAAACGTGCTGATTCTACCGAAGAATCTTTTATTTCTGGAATAAAATTGACGTCTGACAGTTTTTATATGATAAAACTGTCAAATATTTAAAAAAAAATCTCAAGATAAGAATTGCGAATTGCAATTTGTTTTGTGTGGATGTGACACATGTTTTCCCCCAACTTGTTGTTTTTTTTTTTGTATTTATGTTCTTTTTATGCGTCATGTTTACCGCAAATAAACTTTTTTTTTTTTTTTTCTGACTGACGTCGGGCCCAAGGTATCGATACTTGTCGATGTTTTAAAAACGATTTCAAATGCTCTCAAAGCACTGAAGGAAAACATTGTGAGGAAACCAACATGTTCTAGAACCAAAGATTTGAAAACTTGTGACATCCACCAACCCGCAATTGTCTCGTATCTTGTATTGTAGCTCACTCCCACTCACAAAGAAGAGGCCTGTGACTCAGCAGTGGAACGTTATAGGGTGATTATGCTAGGCTTGTGTATCTCGGTAACGGGGATATAATACGCCGTTTATACTATGCTTATGCTTACAAAGCCAAAAAGAGTGATTTGAGAATTCAAGGTTATTATTACAGATACCGTCCTATCATCATCATTCTCCTGCCCTTATTCCAATATTTATTTGTGGTCGGCGCAGCATGTCTTTTTATTCCATACTTCTCTATTAGACGTCATCTCGGTAGTCACCCCCTTTCTAACCATTATCATCATTCACACAGTCTATCCTTCGTTTCTTTGTTTTTCCCCTACTCTTGTAGCCATCGACATTCATACTCATAACTTTCCGCACGACATTTTCCTCATACCTCCGTATCACATGCATATACCATGACAACCGAATTCCACACAACTTTTCAGTTACCGGTGCCACTGTCAGACTTCCCCTTATGACCTCATTTCTTATTCTTTCCATTCGTGTAATACCACACATCCCTCTTAGCATTCTCATCTCATGCTAATAAGAATAAACTACGATCACCTACCCATCTATTTTATTCTTCAGTGTCAAAAATAAAGCTGTAAATATTTATTAACCTATCTTATTATGACAAATGCGTGTCGCAAAGAAACTCGACCTTTATGCCAATCCTCAGCGTCAAACTCAGACCCGTCCCAAGGGATTACAAGGGTCTCCAAGCCTTTACAACCCCGACTAACCCTAAGCAATGATGGTTGTCCATCCCTTTCTTACGTGGGAGATTAGAAACGGATACAGTGTTATCACGTAGAGCAGGCTACTTGATTTTTATGGTGTTCGAAATATGCGTTTCGCTTTTGTTTTTTTTTTATTTGTACGAGTGGGTTTTGTTAAAGAGAAAATGCCGTCGGAGAGACTTTTGAAAAAGCCTAAGTAAGAAGTCATAATTCGAGGTTTGGCTCTCGCCTATTTCCTCCTCCAATATTGGACCAAATTAAAATATATTTCATAAAATTAATAAGACTGATATATACTGTGTCCCTGTCTTTTTCATTTTTCATTAATACTTGCCAAATTTTTAAAAATAACACCAAAGGATTAAAGTGAGACCCGATTAGATTAAGGTTCAAAGGGTATTTTTGTAAAGAGGCTTCAGGTTCACTGGGCTTTCAATCTCTTCAAGTTTTCCGTAGATATATGAAAATAAACGTTATTTTTGTGTTGTTTAGTTTGTGGCGGCATCTACATAGTCACATGCAAACTACGCATCGCATTGACGTCATGCCAAATTCTACATCGCAGTTGATGATCCTCCCTTTTCTGTGGAGGATGAGTGAAGTTTACACCCTGTCCCTCATATCTCATCATCATCTACCTAGCCTTTTCCCAACTAAGTTGGGGCCGGCTTTCAGTCTAACCAGATGCAGCTGAATACCAGTATTCGTACATTGAGCGAATGTCTATCTGACCTCCACAACCCAGTTACTATGTAATACGATACCCCTTGGTAAGACTGGTTGTCAGATTTTCGGGCTTCTGACGACCCGTAACGACTGTCAAAGATCCACGAATGACAGCCGGGACCAACGGCTTAACGTGCTTTCCGAGGCACGGAGGGGTAAATGTAAAGATGGTCACCCATCCACGTACTAACCGAGGCAAGCGTAGCTTAACCTGATAGTTCAACCCGTGCGGCTGTTATTACTTAGCCACAAGCCCCTTAGATTTGTGGCGAGCCTATTGCCATCAAATCAAGCAAAAATACAGTCACCAGACTGCTACCTACTAAGAATTTCCTAATAGAAAACCTAATAACACTTCCCCGACAAGGGGATTGAACTCAGAAAAAAAATGAAAAAACAATTCAAAAGTAGCTTCATGTAAAATACTGGTACCCAGCTGCATCCGGTTAGTCTGAAAACCGACCCCAAAATAAGTGGGAAAAGGCTAGGTAGATAGATTGATAACGGCTTAAGATTGGAAATATAAAGAAAAACGATAGAGCCGTTCTTAAAAAGAAAGAGTCAATTTTGCAAGTACTATAATCCATTTTAAATGTAAGATTTATCTTTAAAAAATGGCCATTTCAAAATCTACGAAACCAATTAAGCTTAATGGTAACTTTTCCCGCAGGATATTCTGCAAAGTAAAATATGTTTAAATTAAAAACGAATAAAGTTCACAAATGAATGCAATCCCGATCAGAAAATAAAATCAGTGGTCGACACAAGGATATTAAACCGAAACCCAAAACCACACGTAGCTGCGTAGCTCCCCGGAGACGCGTTCGTAGCAAACTAATCCGGGCTACGAGGCTACGAGCTTCGTAGCACTACGTGGCTACGAGTAAATGCTACCAGTAAGTGTAGACGCGCATGGTTCCAGCTACAATAATATCAGTGGCGAAGGATATTTTTATTTTGTATTTTATTGTTTATGAAATTTTTGCTTGTGGATATTGGTAGTTTTTGATTGTTTCTCGAGGCGGCTACAATATAAGAAAAATGTAAAAAAAAAAAACTACATTTATGTTAGGTATATTTATTTCTCTTGATTTTAATAAATGGTCATAATTCTATGTGGTTCATATTTTATTCAACACTACTTAATATATATAGAATAAAATAAACATTATATTCGTTTTTATTACAAAGATACTTTTTATTACGGGCCTAAAAAAAGTATTTATTTTATTTTAAACTAAAATTTTTCCCCGCTTTCCTTGAAGGATATTTTTTATAGTCAACACTCCACGTGAAGCCGAACACCGTACGTAGCTCTCTCGAGACGCATCGTAGCGAACTAATCCGCTACGAGTTACGAGCTACGAGCCCTCGTAGTCGCCTACGAAGTTGTAGAACATAAGTTACATGTATTGAAAGGTACCTGTCTTAAATTACTAGTAACTATTTTATCATGTTTTTTTTATTTTTTTAAGAGATTTTTGTAATCGATTCGAGGGATTTCGTAATTTTAAGAACGTTCACAGTCTGATCTCAGTCTCAATCTGTCATAAATACCTCTAATTTCCCTACATTTTGACAAGTTTTTGACGTTTTGTTTGTCGCCGAGATGAGACTGTGACTAGATTTTGAATGTTTTAAATTACGAGAATTGACTTTTTGTTTTCCTTATCCCAATTTATTGGAGGTCAGCACAACATGTCTTCTTCTTCCATACTTCTCTCTACCAGAATCTCATGGCATAAAAAAAATGTGATTTTCATAATTATGGTATGTAATACAGGGTGTCCGGTAATTAATGGATAACCTCTTCAGGGGTCATTGTACTTATCATTATGAACAACTATTACTAAAGGACCAAACCTCAATCGCGAAAAAATAATCAACAGTTTCCTACATTTTGACGAGTTCTGCGAACATAAATGTAGGGAACAGGTGATTTTTTTTAACCTTATTTTTGACAATTAAGTATAACTGCTGTTATTTAAATTGATTATATTTAACTCCACATCAATCTTGACTGTAATAATGTTTGTTTTACTTGTATTACAAAGTGTGCCCCTAAAAGAACCTTTTTTAACTTCTGTCTAATGCTATAGTAAATGGAGTACTGTATAGATACGGTGGATAAGAACAGAAGAAGAACTAGCAGGGAATCGAGGGGGTGGAGGGGGTGAAAGGGGGTTCAGAAGATCAGACCGGAATAAATCGCAGTAATTTATGCACGAAAACATGGGTACGTATCAAAATCCCGAAAGTTCGTAATACCTATGATTGAAATACCGACGTCCAAAACACCGAAATTCAAAATACCGAAAGTTTTAAATGCCGATAGTCGTTATATCGAAACACAAAATACCGATGTTCAAATGCTCGAAAGGACGAAATCCCGAATGGAGGAAAGATTAGGTTAATTATTTTATTTAATTGTTGGGTTAGGTTAAAACTGCGACCCCTACGCACGAGCCGAGCGAGCGAAGCGAGCGGTGCCGCGGCAGCGGCCGGCGAGTGCCAGAAACGACAGGATTATATAGAAAAAAATTACTTTTACACAAAATATGGGCGCCAGAAACGACTTGCGCTAATAGAAAAAAAGAGATTATTTTTAGTAGGCTACCTGAAACCGAACTAGTTAGAATAGGTTAATTATTTTAAAAAAATTAGGCAACTTTTAAGTGTTTTGAGGTTAGGTTTACAAAAAATAGTTTTTCTCGGAAACTGTGACAATTTCGGGATTTTGAACTTCGGGTTTTTAAACTTCGGGATTTTAAACTTTCGGGCAAATGAACTTTCGGGATTTTAAACTTTCGACCAAACAACCATTAGGCGTTTCAATTTTCGGGATTTCGTCCATCGGTATTTTAAAATTCGGTCTTTTAAAATTCGGGATTTTGATACGTACCCGAAAACATATATACAGATTGCCAATTATTTATTAATACACGAATAAACAGCTGCAGAAATTTTAATGGAGAACATCGTCTGCCATTTCACAACTTGTTTGTGAGTTTTTCGGCGAATAATTTTCTACCGAACGAATCCTGATTTTCACAATTTGAATTCTGGGAAATATGAAATTAAGTAAATACATTTGCATCGTCAATATGAGTCGTGTATTGCCTGCGGGAAATGACGCACTGCTGTAATTTGCATAAGTAGTGCGAAATTAAAGTGCATTTGCACCTGTTTTACGCGTCAGATATTTTGCTCATTTACTACGTCATAATGCGATTTGGTGTACTTACCTAGAATTCAGATATTTATAAAGATTTGAAAGAATTCCTGCTGTGGTAGGGCTTACGCCCGCCTGGTTTGCTTCCATTCTCCCACTGGAGCCCGGCGTCAAGCAGCCTGCTGTGTTTCGTCGCTGCGTGGGAGTTCCAGTGCCTTAGGCATCCTCTGGGCACGCTCGTTCCATCATAGACCTCATCCATCGCTTTCCATCAGGCGTGATCGAGGTCAAGAGCAGGCTCATTCAGGAATAAAAAAAAAAGAATAAACGCAATATCATACACGACAGTTTTTATTTTATAACATTAAAATTGTAATAGTCTAGCTTTTTTTCCTCAAAAAGTTTTGTAGGCATACTTATTAAAATCTCATTTATCGACTAAAATATTTATTAACTAAAACTAATAACGATCTAAACTATGGCGTCGAAAAATTCATCCGCATCGCTGTCGACTGGTATACCCAAGAGACGGCATTGCCACGATAAATACCAATGCTTAACCTCTAGCTAAGATAGAAGCCGGCCTTTGGATCACGGGAAGTGTCAACAAGCCACTTGGAGATTACCTTAAAAAGACCATGAGCACACGGACCCCACGCCCCGAGAGTTTCAACCCCAAATTACTCAAAAATATAAATCACCGATGACCTATTCATTATACTTCCGCCGCTTGTGGCTTCCCACAGCCGCAGCAGCAGCCCCAAAAGAGCACGCCGAGCCAGGAAGATGAAAACCAAGTTTATTTTTGGAACTTTTTACAACTAAGAAAGAAAAAACGTTTATTTGGACACAGTTCGTGAAACAAAATACAAAAATAAAATAATGTTTCAAACAACAATAGTGTGTGCCTCACGGCTGCACCAAAAATGTTCATTTCAGCATTAATGCCAGACAGATATGCTGTCTGACGCTGGTTTTCTAATGAACCTTTAGGGAAAAGTGACGGGGGAGTAAACTGTGTAGTTTCAACATACCTAATACATACATACTTTTTATACTTATAAATGTAAATAAACTAGTAATCTAGTACATAATCATTACAAAAACAAAACAACAAAGTCTCTGTAAAACCTGTTTTTCGCGATCAAGCGATCAATCTAGAATGAGATTAATTCGTGCATGGTGCACAACTAAATCATTATCATCATAATTTCAGCCGAAAGACGTCCAATGCTGAACATAGGCCTCCCCAAAGCATCGCCATATCGACCAGTACTGTACTTCTTTCATCCAGCGGATTCCTGATGTTTTCACAAGGTCATCGGTTTACCTTTAATAGTAATTGTGGATGAGCAGTAAATAATTCCATAATATTCCAATGTCAGAATGTGAAGTTATAGTGTGTGCGTGTATGTATTCATCTAAAGCAACTAACCCCAAAATCCTCCCAAATTTATTACACTGCATTTTCTCTGTAAAATAGTAGTCGTAAATAATAGTTGTTGCTGTAAATCTTTCCAAGATTTAGTGATCCCCAAGCGATAGTTGGAGATGTATTATTGAACTCCCGCGGTTTGCCTAAGTTGTAGGTACATACCTATTGTAAGATAGCATAACATCAAGTCTGCAATTATACGAAGGGTTGGCAAACGCATTGAATACTCACTTTTCGCCAAGTGAACTTTTGACAATCGTTAGGCACTCGTAATTAGACGAGTTACGGTTGTACGAATGATCGTTTGACCGATGAATGGTCAATAGAACGATTGCTTGATGAACGTTTGCCCAAAATAAAGGCTTCGAAACTTAATGCACAAGGGGACCGCGTCACGATTTCTCGAAGTTCACTTGTCCGAAGAACGTTAGTCTGTATAATCGTTTGACCAATGAACTCTATATAATATATTCACTTTCAAAAATAAATAATTAAAATAAAATAAATTAAGGGGGGCTCCCATACAATAAACGTGATTTTTTTATATTATGTACGATAGTGTTAAATATTTTACGGTGGTACGGAACCCTTCGTGTGCGAGTCCGACTTGCACTTGGCCGGCTTTTAATTAAAATATTGTTACAACTGAATCGAATCTTATTCCGTTCCATTATCAACTGCTATCTATTAGTTACAGTACGTTACATAATAGGCCTAGTTTGCTTGATACTCAGTGAGCTAATTGATTAATTAGATTGCTAACTCTATAATCATCAATAACTTCGTTAATTAGGCACGATGCGATCCCCTACCAATGCAATGGAAAGAAAATTTATGATTCAATTCTAATATTAACTTTGACATATCTCGGGACTGTGGGGTCCAGGACCTTTGGAAGGCGTACCAGGGGCCGAAGCCAACTCGCAGAGGCCCCTTTTTTTTTTTTTTTTTTTGGATGGGAAATCATCTAATGACTCCTCCCGCTCTGGGTGGAGCGGAAGGGAGTGTCAGACTCTTACTGACTAAAACCCACCCGTGTTCCTTCCTTAGCCCTTTATGTTCCGGGGCAGCGGTAACCCTTTCGGACGATCCCGCTACCCCGGCGCAGAGGCCCCTTAGACAATTTTAAATTAGCCTGTGATGTCCCACTGCAGGGCAAAGGCCTCCCTATGTTTCGTAATACTATACTATATATACTATATTTTATTACTTGCTTTAGCCGGCGGCATCTTCCTCGTATAGGTCAGAAATGGTCCCATAGGAACGAACCACTGGGATAAAAAATATCTTATGTCTTGACCTTCGTCTGAAAATTTTACACACGGATAGACCCGTGTATAAAATTTACAGATAGACTGACACGCTTTATGGATATTGGGCAGAAGTGAGAAAAAGTCAAAAGCCCGAAAGTCTGATAACCAGTCTTGCCAAGGGGTATCGTATTACCCAGTAACTGGGTTGTGGAGGTCAGATAGGCAGTCACTCCATGTAAAATACTGGTATTCAGCTGCATCCGGTTAGACTGGAAACCGACCCCAACATGGTTGGGAAAAGGCTAGGCAGATGATGACTGTTAAATGACTTTATCAATAAACTGTAATACAAACAAACTGTCTTGATACATCCACTGCCTCCAATTTCCAATACAGTTAACAGTTCCATATTGTGTACCTGATTGGATTCTAGAACAAGTTTACACATGAAGTGCGTTCGGTATTAGCTCTCGAACATCTCAATGGTTTTAGATGGATTACTGCACAGCAATATATGGTACGGTATTGAAATGGCTGACGTAGAATATTGCGTTCCTTAGGCAAGATTATGGCTCTGTGGGCCTAGACCGAACGCGCAGAATAAACGTGTAAATTGAACTATTTTTAAATTGAGACACACCCCCTTCACCATCCATTCCTATCCACAATATCATCATCGTTTAATTTTCCATTTGTTATTTTTGCCACCTCACCTCTGCGTGAACCTTTAAAGAAACAGGCGTTATGTTTTATGTTATATGTGTATTAAAATTGAGAGTGCTCTTTATATTTATAATCAGCTTATAATGTTCCCACTTCTGAGACAAAGGCTTTCTCTCTTCGAGAGGGAGTGGGCTAATAATCTATCGCGCGCGCCCAGTGCGGGTTGATAGATATCACATGTCTTCAAATTTTTGGTTCTAGGACATGCCGGTTTCCTCACGATATTTTCCTTCACCGTTTTGAGAGCAGTAGGAGTACTCGTTTTGCATATAATATTTAATTATCTATGGCTAATTGTGATGTGATTGTTGTAAACATTTCAACCAAAATTCTATAAATAAAACAGTTGTATTTTCGATTCGAAAATGGTTCGAATTTACGTTTTGCATACGCCGCGCGTTCGGGTCTTAACCCGCCTCTTAGCTTCTGGGTCTATATTTCATATTGATTTATGTTGTTTTCTGAAAAGGAGGTAAGCTTATTTAGCTTTCTATCTGCACCTTCTGAAAGGCTAGTGCGATACTTCAGCCATAAAGATAGCGAAGCATAATATAGATAGAGGAACAAAAAATATTTTGTTTTTTTCGTGTCTATTTGCATCGTATTAATTAAACTGATTTAATCTTATCTAAAAACACAATCTGCATGACCATAACGGTCATCAAAATCAGTTCAGACATTTTCATACATACATAACAAACCTGTTCAGGTGGAGATTCATAGACGACTCCACCTTGGAGTGTAAATGTGGTGCTGTTCCACAAACGATGGGACACTTAATATCGTGTCCTGCGTGTCCTGTCAGCTGCACGTTACAGGAACTGATGGACGCTGGTGATGGCGCCAAGCAGGTAGCCCTATTCTGAGCGGAGTCCATTTAGATTGCTATCGAAACGCTAAGAAGAAGATACATACATAAATTCACGCCTTCTTCGGATGGGGGTAGGCAGATACTACAGAATGCCACCTGTTATGAACCTTGCATACTTCTTTTGCTTCGTTTACTTTCATACATTTAGTCAACTGCCCCGTTGGTCTTGTGGTCGCAAGCGTGACTGCTGAGCGTAGGGTCCTGGGTTCGATTTACGGGTCAGGCAAAATGTTATTGAGTTTTTTTTCCGTTAGGAATTTCTTAGTAAAAGTTGGAAGTTTGCGGTGTAATACCCCCGTGCCTCGGAAAGCACGTTAAGCCGTTGGTCTTGCGCCTGATCTCTCTCCGGTTGTGTCCATCAGACTGTGGGAGTGAAGGAAGAAGGAGTGCACCTGTGTCTGCGCGCACACTTATGCAGTATAATATCTCCCGCGCCGAAGTCTAGTCTCCTTTGAAAATGGCCGCCGTGGCCGAAATACGGTCTGGAGGACTTTATTATTTTATTTACATCTAGTCACACACGCACACCGGTCGCGAAATTTCCATAATAAAGGTCACACGTATCAAACGTCGGATCGTTATCGTATCAACTCGAGCCGTTCAGTATTCTTTGTATGAAACTCCCTACTGCAACGCACACCAATCGGAATCGTAACGTAATCGCCTCGCCTCGGGACAAGCTTACGAACCGCGGTGCGGTGCGTTACGGCTCGTCGTCCCCGCGCTTACGGCTCGTCGTCTCCGCGCTAACGTCTCTCCGTACCCGAGCTTTCGTCTCTTCATCCACCCTTGCCTCTATCACCCCTCCCTCGGTCGGCGAGCCCTAAGCGCGGCGTCGCCTAGCCGTAGCCGAGTCGACGTATCAGAGCTTCTGATCCGCTTTGGTACCGTGCTTACGTTAGGTTGAAGCCTGTTTGACGCCGTCGCGAAATGCGATACGGTGACGATTCCTTTCCGAGTAATATGTGTGCTATGACCTTTAGTCTTTAAATTAATTATTTAAATAAAGAAAATCTTTTTCACCATTCGAAATATGAGAATTAAATCACAAATGGTAGGGCCACAAATCAAACACTTCAAAGACCCTATTGATTTTCGCTAGAAAATTAGATTGGCTAATCACTAAAACGTGTTCAATACAAGCACATCGTAGTTAGGATACAGTCAGGAAAGTAATTGTTAAGCAAATTGAGACTTAACGTAATTTTTTCGGGCTATAGCCATTTCAAGTAGCTACGTAGTTACGTTCGCACTGAAAGGTGACTTGCTTAGCGCCAATTTGACAGTTAGTCTACCTAAAGTTACGTATCACTGACAGGTGGCTTTTTTTTTTGGATGGGAAATCATCTAATGACTCCTCGCGCTCTGGGTGGAGCGGAAGGGAGTGTCAGACTCTTACTGACTAAAACCCACCCGTGTTCCTTCCTTAGCCCTTTATGTTCCGGGGCAGCGGTAACACTTTCGGACGATTCCGCTACCCCGGCGCTGACAGGTGGCTCACTTAGCGTTTAGGGCCTAGTGACTTTTTTATTCCGTACTCTCTAGGCGACTAGTGAAGGCGCCTAACGCGGAGTGCGGCCGGATGCGAAAATTCTAGAATGTTCGTTTCGTTTCGTTCGTAGTAGTTACAGATCATGTCAAGACCTTGTAGATCGATGTCTGAAATGGTTTTTTGAGAAAAGAACCACACAGATTGTGTGACCTGTCCACAGTACTGTACAGGACCTAAACGAAAGAACATACGTTTAAAAAAAACAAAAAACCAACCTCCCTAAATCAAACTGTATGTCAGAAGGTGCACGTTTGGCGCACCATGTGTATTAGCAGTACATGTATCTTTTGCTATGCTTAATACGATAGTAAAGCCCACAACTTGAAACGAGGCCGGAATCCGGCAGCCTGCAGAGCTCGATACAGTCATTTTCATAGTAAAATTTCACATTTTCTCGATTAACTCCTGAAATACGAGAGATAGAAAGAAATTTGTCAGCACAAGTTTTAAAGGCATTTGATTGCTAAATATGGTGGCATTATTCGTTTTTCAAAATTAGACTTTTTTCTCGGAAATGCCTTAGTCCAACCTCTCCCATACACTCGTTCTTAGGTCATGTAGTCCCCTTAAGTTAGCTAGTGAAACTCCGCAGACGTGATGGGTATCAAT
Organism: Hydraecia micacea; assembly: GCA_914767645.1. Taxonomy (NCBI): domain Eukaryota; kingdom Metazoa; phylum Arthropoda; class Insecta; order Lepidoptera; family Noctuidae; genus Hydraecia; species Hydraecia micacea. The sequence goes on from OU611798.1 coordinate 9,878,746, forward strand.
ATCCAAACATGATGAAAAAGATTCTTTCTTTTCAATGCAGGAATGGTACAGACGGCCAGCACATCAAGCCACCCGAAACTGTCAAATTGAACCTTATGCTTTAGCAATAAAGTTGAAAATCTATTAAAGAAACTTGACAGATTGTAGTAGCTTTATGTGCTGGCATCTGTACCTACACCTTCTCTAAGCGACACATTATTGATATTCATGCGAACGAATTCGCGGGCACAGCTGGTTAGTAAATGAATCTACAACTATATAAACCTTACATCCTATTCCTCATCTATCTATGCAGATATTATGGCCTAATCCGTCGCTGGGATAAAGCCCCAGCCGGTCATAAACCGGTTTTGTTTCGACTGAGATTAGTAACAGACACTAACAAGCCCTTTGACGAGTTAGATAGTGACAAAAAATGGCCTAGTTGAAGCTCTTCTGCGTAAAACAGATTACGTATGTACAAGACAGGCTAGAAAAAATCGGCTAAAATACCTCATGATTACAGGAAAAAGTACTTAGAAGCATTTAGTTAGATTTGAATCTAGTCTTTACTTCTTCCTTACTAATAAACGTTGTATAGAGTCTGTATAGTTACACAACGCTCTGTCTTCTTCTTTCGAAAGTCAAATTACTGACGACTGAAAGAGAGAAATAGGTGTGTAACTATTCAACTGATATAATACGTTTATTAGTAAGGGGGTTAGAATATTATATTCTTAAGTGAGTTAGGAGTATTCACAGCTAAGCTTTTGACTTTGAGAGAATTATCCTGAGCATCAAAATTAGTATTTTTTAAATTTTACATTCATCTGATATAATACGTTTATTAGTAAGGGGGTTAATGTTTTGCAAATAATTGCAGCCAAGTTTATATAAAACAAAAGACACCACACATAACCTGACATCACGCCTTTATTACCCAAAGAGAGAAGAGGGATGGGTTAGGCAGAGGTGTAACTATAGGACACCCACATTTCGCCAGTTATGTTTAAGTCCCCTACGATACCTAGGCCAACGGGATGCAGCAGAATACCAGCGTCAGGTATTGTACCTGGCATATGCTGAGCTGGACTCCCATTTGGTGCAACCATGGGACACACACCGCCCAGTAGTAATCGACCGTTATAAATGTCATATGAGGTGTCAATTAATCTTTATGATCTTTGTTTTTTTTTTCTCACCTTTTTTATGTTTTTTTAATGCCTGCATTGTGTCTTTTATTGCACTGAATAAACGTTTTATCTATCTATCAACAACTGCCTTGTTGGTCTAGATGTCGCAAGCGCTAATAAATGCAGTGCATGGCAGTGGAATGTGTAGGGTGCTAGCCTAATTATAATTACCATCAACCGGGCACAAATCCAGGTTAAAGTTAATCCTTTTAACCGCCCGAGTTCATATCAGATGTCGTGCCCCCACCACCCGAAAAAAAAAAACGAAAAATAAATACAGCGTAATTTAAAAATAAAAAAGCAGATTAAACGAGCTGTGGTTTCTGGTCGTAAATATATGACCTTGGCGAAATGGACACGACAATATTTGTCGAAAAGAAGTAACAAAAAGAAAAATTAAACAAAAAGTTCTATAGGTACAATACGAGGCCAAAAGGCTCCATCTCAGCATGATGCTGCGACATTTAAAAAAATAAATGTCGCAGCATAGGGCTCGCTGTGATTTTAAGCAATTTGATGATTATTCTGATGTACAGTCAACAGAAGAGATAAGTATGCAGGATCGTCGGATATAGTTGAAGTTTAGGAAGAAACCGATGGATGTTGTCGACTGAAATTTAATTTGAGAAATGAGCTGTTTGTTTTCGATTCCGACCATCCTGCATACTTATCTCTTTTGTTGAGTGTACCTACCGATTGTGTGGTTACTTAAAAACAGCTTAAATGATGAATAATTTGATATTTTTGACGTTTACCCAATACCTTTCTATCAACGTTTACGCTGTTCAAATCATGTAACATGACAATCATTTTTCGTTCTTAAAGGAAAACTCTTTCATAATTTTCTTCCTTACCAATAAAAAAATAATTTCTCAAAAAATTCATAACCGTCGAACACCAACCTCTTAAACCGGCGTGACACGTCTTTCACTTAACCCGTCGATGATTACGTATTAATCTGGCACGCTCGGTTAAAGGGTGCTCCCACCATCAATCAACGACAGACTACGTCAAACACATTACCTTATTGATTATATTATTGAACAATTTGAACATGATGTATCTTGTCATCCATCTAAATTACCAATTAATTGGACGCATTCTGTATCAATAGTGTGTGTTAAATATAGGGCTCGTTTTAGGTACAGACGCCAGCACATCAAGCTACCTGAAACTGTCATATTTTCCCGATCAACTTTGAACCTTATACTTTAGCGATATAGTTGAAAATCTATTAAAGAAATTTGACAGATTGTAGTAGCTTGATGTGCTGGCGTCTGTACGTTCTGTTTGTTGTCAAATTAGTCCGGACTTTGACAGCCAGTGATCTATTCCTAGGTATTATTATTGATTAATCGCTTAATCACCGCGAATGAGACACAATTGATTTTCTATTGTAATGGGCCGCTAGCGGCCCCGCCGGGACGGTTGGCCTTTTTGGGTAACCACTGAAAATCAGCGCTGTGCTGTGGATCCCCTATAGCACAGCATCATGCTGATTGGAACCTTCCTTGTCACATTCATGACGTGCAGCTGTCGATTATCTCTGTTTTGTGCTCGTGGTTTGTGTTTCTGTGACAAAAATAAAACTATTTTTCTTTGTTTGTCATACGTCATCTGTCTCACTTACACTTTACCAATCAGTATCACACAGTCGTGCATTCATCAACGTTCCATTCATACATAGAATGGTTGAAAAATACTTTGGCAGCGATGGCCCCAATATCCTTCCCGTACTCTCAACGCAATAACGTATAAAAAACACAATAACGACTACCCGATAAAAGAGATACAGCGCGAATCCAATTCTGAGCAACAATAAAACAACTGCACCAGATTCTGCGCGGCGCCGTCACATATTTCAATCGTATCTGTCATTATTTAAAACGGATTACCAATACCTACGTAGAATGCATCGAACTGCAGTTTACACGAAAAATACATTGAAACTTTCAATAAACGGGTCGACGGTGAATGAAAAAAGAAATGTTTTTTTTTTATACGTCGGATAGACTGAGCACCGGAATTTTTATTCGAATCCGTGCCGATTGGTTTTGTGTTACGGCCGGTTTGTGCCGCTGCCGTACGGTTTTGCTGGTTAAAAAAGGAGCCTCGCGTTTGAGGGTTAATTTGATTTACGCCCGTCACAGTAGACTTGATGATTTAGATTAGTCGACATTTTTGAAAAGGGATTCTTTTTCATTGATTTTTTTAATTTATTTATAGCACTTTGTGCCCGCACTTAAGTCACGCTTTTGTGTGACTTAAAGGGGAAGCGCTAAGATAGCCCGCGAAATTCAAATTATCTTACGTTTTTTTGTAATTTGCTAGTCAGTATTAAGTTGTACGTTGATTAAAATATGATTGGCGACCGTAACAAATATGTATTTACAGAATTATAATCATTAGAATCAGTAATACAACTAGTTAAGTTAGTATATTCCTAAAATGTCAAGATTTCATGAAATAGTAATTCAGTAGGATTACTTGGTCTTAGAAAGTTGTGTTGATCACTTTAATGATTAGAATTCTGTAAATACATATTTGTTACGGTCGCGAATCATATTTTAATCAACTTACAACTTAATACTGATCAGCAAATTGCAAAAAAACGTAGAAAAAAATTAATTTCGCGGGCTACCCGTGCGCTTTCGCCTTAAGTAGTCTATTTTTACACAGAAAAGTGTAAACCCCGCACTGAGTTTAGGTCACACGAACTATAAACTACACTTGCGTGCAATAAAACTGACCCACCCCATGCTCTTCGATTTGAAACAATATAATTCAAGAAGTTTTACTAACAATAACCTAATATATTGTATATTAAAACCTTTCTGAAAGTATGTAGATTACATTAGTGAAAGAATTATCAAAACAGATTCATTCGTTTTTGAGAAAATCTCGAACTTAGAAATATGGGGTTGAATAAAGAAGCTCCATTTTTTTTGAAGCCCGTTAAAAAAATCAAGTTCAATTTTGATTAAACAAACAGAAATACACAAAATTTAAAGTTTGTTAATTTCATTGACAAAAAAAGTCACACACTTTTTCCGAGCAAAAGTGAGTAATGGGGACATCTGAAGAATCGAGTCGATCTTATCAAGAATATTGCTTTGAACAAAATATAGTGTATGTTCAAATAAACTGTACCTTACCTACCTTCACATAGTATAAAATAATAAATTATATTCATTACGATTTTTGTGATATCGTGTCTCAAATGGAGAGCATGGGGTGGGCCAATTTTTTTGCACGCAAGTGTAGTATACGATACTCGTGACTTATGTAAGTATATTAATGTATAATGGACTACTTAAGTCATACGTATCGTAATGTACAGGCGCCAGCACATGAAGCTACCCGAAACTGTCAAGTTTTCCCAATCAACTTTGAACCTCATGCTTAAGCGATAAAGTTGAAAATCTATTAAAGAAATTTGACAGATTGTAGTAGCTTGATGTGCTGGCGTCTGTACAATTACGTATTAAAAAATGTGTTTCATGAAATAGAAAGTAACATAAAAGACATACAAAAATTACACGCAAAAGCGGCCCGATACTAAAATCTGTGAATTTTTGGCGAGGTAAGCGATTGCTAGCTGGGTAATTAGTTCATCAATTACGAAAATTGGGTCATCGTTATTTTGCCCACACAGCCTAATTGACATGAAACTGACTAAGTATTTCAATATTTTATTCCTTAAACAGAATCACCCATATAACATAACATAACATAATCAGCCTATAATGTTCCCACTGCTGGGACACAGGCCTCCTCTCAGGTGAGAGGGAGTGGGCCGCAATCCACCACGCGGGTCCAGCGCGGGTTGGCAGATGTCACATGTTTTCGAATTTTTGGTTCTAGGACATGCCGGTTTCCTCGCGATGTTTTCCTTCACCATTTTGAGAGCAGTGGTGATGAAATAATTTACACGAAGTCAAACGCCTGTCTGGGTTCGAACCTACGTCCTACAACTCGTAAGTCGCGGCCGTTACCACTTGGCCACCACTGCTCTAGAATCACCCAATACCAGCAAATCATCGGAAGTACCAATAAATGGAACCATAACAAAAAATGTTTCCAGCCTTGAACAAATCTTGGCTCAGCATAACGGAACGTCTTAATAGAACATTTTTATTCTGTAATCTCAACTAAGTTTCCGAGTCTTGGGACTAGTCTAAAGGACTTTGTTCACTACATTGTAGCGTACGCTACATAGTCTGTATGCTAAAGGGCTTTAATTAGCCCTAGTGTAAAAATGTTTTTCTTCACCGTTTTGAGAGCAGTGGTGATGAAATTCATATATTCAAATTAGAATGCCCGTCCTTCACCACTTCCTAGCAACAATTAAATAGCTAGGCGCGCCCTGTAGTTTAACCCGCATAAGTCTCGATCTCGTGGGATTATTGGGATTAAAGTATTCTATGTACTTATCCTGGTCATGGTCTACTCATGTGCCAAATTTTATCTAAATCTGTTCAGCCGTTTTGGCGTGAAATCTTAACAACAAAAATATTTTACATAAAAAAATTAAATCTTTTCTCTTTATATCTTTGAAATGATAAATTGGTAAACAGTAACTTAATAATTAATAAGAAATAAGTCCAAGTCAGAAACAAAACGTGTGTTATGCTGTAGTTTTCAACAGCCTTTATTTACAAAGAAATAGTCGAGTTTTACGCCGAAGGAAATCCGATTCGCTTACTGAACGACAAATCTAATCCTTTCTCGTTTAGAAACTAGTTATTTTCTTCTGCAATAAATTATTAAACTGTCGCTTGCGTAGCTACAATTTTTTCTTTGCGGTATTTTCTTCGGACGAGGGATTGGCTAAGCGGATTTCATTCTGGACGTGTCAGCGTCAAAGATTTAAATCGTTCCACCAGTGTGCGGCACTGTGCGACACTGTACTGAATAGTGAATGACACAATTTTTTCGGTGGACTCGCTAAAGTAAACATTTACAAATATGCTGCAGTGTTCGCTTACAAGAGCACGCATAGCTTTACCGGTGGAAACGGAGACTAACGTGTCTGCAACTCAGTACTCGCCCTGTTGAAGTTTGGCACAAAATATTTGTGAATAATTAATGTGCTGAACACGATTTTGGTGGAATTTTGGCGGTCGCGCTTCCGCGTCAAAAGATAGTCGCGTATCTGTTTCGTTTTGACACATCTGACCCACAATGACGCAGTGACTCGATTTGAATCATGGAAACGCTATTTGACCTGAAGCGCGGTCTTTGTCGGACTGTATAGAAAAGAGAGAGAAGCGCGATGACACAACGCTGGTAATTTATTGCAAAATATGAAGCAATTATCTATTTACGAAAAATCTATTATTTGGACTAAAAAATTAAAACAGATTTTTATTATAATATAATAAAATACAGTTTTATTATCTTGCTTGTAGAATAATCTGACAAAAAATCATAATGATTGTATGTATATTAATATGGTTTTTATTGTAAAAAGAAAGTTTTTTGAGGTATCTTCATGATTTTTTTCTATCGTACCAAATAAGCTGTATTATGTTTTCAACACACTATCTACTTTTTTTTGTTTTTTTTGTTGCTCGGTGGAAATCCTCATGGACTTCCTCCGTCGTGGGGGGGACAGAGGGGCATGCCGGACTCTTACCGGCTAAAACCACCGCGGTGTTCCACCTCTGCCTATGGCCGGGGGTGCGGGATTCGCATAAGCATTCACCGCTCCAACACACTATCTACCTAGCATATATCCTGAAGAATATCATATACCTATATTTTTTTGTTGTTTTCTGTAGTCGATCATATACTTTTATTGTTTCTAAAACTTGCGTTTTTTGCGGTTAGGTCCTGTAAGCCCCTTAATAATGTGTGAGCTCACTCGTCTCAGTATGGATACTTATTCGCGTGACTAAGTACGGTGAGGGTAAATCTAGCGATTTAATTCTTCGGCCAGCGTAGTCGGTTAATCTTTAAACTGTAATAAGTTTTCTCCCACGCTGTTGGTTCCGGGATATTATATGGCCATGGTTCGTTCTTTATGTGGGTGTTAGAAATTGTAATCTAAGAGATAATATCCGATAGATAAGAGGTAGAGATATTTTTCTGTTAGTTGTTACTTTAGTATTTGTTAACTCTTATCAAATTGTCATTCGTAGTGATTATTCTACCTTAACCCTTCATATCTGGAACGTGGATCCACGAGCCGAAACGTGGATCCACGTTTATACATGTTTGAAACATGAAACGTTTTTTACAAAAATTGTAGAAAGCAAGTATGGCAACTTGTATATGGGTGTAAACGCGTGATTGAAATATCACTAGGAATTGATTTGAGTATCAAAGACTCTAGTCAGTCAATATCCCAACCTAATTAGACTTATGGAAATTCTTAGTAACGTTTTACGGAAGTCACGTACTAGGAGGGCTGACATGATAATTTGCATAAAATAACAGTTGACACGTTTACTGCACCTTATATTTTAGTATATTATTACACCAACGACAACCCCATTTTATGTCCAGGCAAATCACTGTCCATTCCAAGGTTGCCTGGAAGAGATCGCAGAAAGCGATAAGGCCGCCCATTGTATATTTTTAGTTATCGATAATTCTTTTTGTTGTGTATTTTTGTGGTGTACAATAAAGTATATATAAATATATTTTTCTTACCCAACAGAATTAACAAAGAAAGAAAATAAAACGTTATTTGTGACAGACGTCACACCCATTACTTGAACGATAATTATATCGAAACATTCGATAATGACTTTTTACACGAAAGCGGTTTAGTATGAGACGTATTTAAATTAAATACAAACATGAACCAACGATGTTGATCAACATCGTTGGTTGGCCAATAATTGTATTCAAATAACCATCTAAGTCGATCAACCTAAATGGTTATTTGAACATAATTAATGGTTTCCTTTACGAAGCATGTATCTATGTGTATCTAAGTCTAAATGCTGGTTTGAGTAGGTAAGATCAATATGTTCGTCAGCAAGAAACGGTTTTGAGTCGTTCTGGGTTCGACTTCCAGTAGGTATTGTAGGTCTACAATGGCGTGACAGTTCAAGAACATTCATTACGTTGTTGACCAGACAATTTTTTCAAACATATGAACCATCTAGCACCGCGCCGTAGTTTCACCCGCATAAGTTTCCCGTGGGAATATCGGGATAAAAACTATCATATGTCCTTTCCCGGGAATCAAACTATCTCTGTACCAAGTTTCATCTAAATCGGTTCAGCGGTTTAAGCGTGAAGAGGTAACAGACAGACAGATACTCTTTCGCATTAATAATATTACCCACCACCACCACCGCACAGACTTCATTCACTCTTCCTTCTTCGTTCAGTCTATCTCTCTGTGGAATGCGCTCCCCCAGGAAATCAGGATGGCAACCAACCGATTATCATTTAAAGTTAAGGTTCGTGAACACATTCGCAAGAAGCTGGCAGGATCATCACAACGGTAATATTTTCTCATTGTTTTTCTTATTTCTTTTTAGTTAGTTAGGAAGTATATTCATGTATTTATGTATATTTATTTGTGCTTATATTTATATGTAATTAGGTATATATTATATTCATAGTTTTAATAGGTTTATGTGTATCTTTATATTTAAAATATTTATTCCTCAATTTTCTTGGTTGCACCTACCACTGTTTGTCCCAAAGGTTGACTGGTAGAAAATGCCTATGGCATTAAGTCCGCCTCTGTACATTTTTGTGCTTGAAGTATTAAATAAATAAATAAATATTAGTATTAGTATGAATGGATTAGCAATTTCATTATTCAAATTACTTCAGATTGAAACTGAAAGTGTGTTACGTAATATTGGGGTGCAGGTTGGTTACGATTCCTGACCGCGGGCTGATACTGAGAATTCAGACCCAAACGTAACCGATCGAACGCAACACCCAACGTTCTGCATTTCAGCTTAAATTCATACATACACACTAGACTAAAAGCAGCCTATTCGATATTCATCATCTGCCTAGCCTTTACCCAACTATGTTGGGGTCGGCTTCCAGTCTAACCTGATGCAGCTGAATACCAGTATTTTACATCGAGCGACTGCCTATCTGACCTCCACAACCCAGTTACTGGGTCTGGAGAATACGATACCCCTTGGCTTAACTGCTGCTTGCTTGGCTTGACTGGTTATCAGACTTTCGGGTTGTGAGTACCCGTAACGACTGTCAAAGATCCACGAATGACAGCCAGGTCCAACGGCTTAACGTGCTTTCCGAGGCACGGAGGGGTCTCGGTATGTAAAGATGGTCACCTATCCACAGACCAACCGCGGCAAGCGTAGCTTAACCTGATCGATCGACCTGTGTGGCTGTTATTATTTAGTCACGGGCCCCTCGACATTATACCTAGCAAAATAGTCTTCAGCACCAATTCTTTATTTTTTGTGCTAAAAACTGCCCGTCAAAAAAACGCTTGAATCAAAGTTATAAGAAAAACCAAACCGTTTGCATCCACATATTTTCAAAGCGTTCAAAAAGGTTATGAATGAAAGGCTTTGAATGTGAAAATACTTAAAAAGTGGGTTAGGATCAAAGATATATGCATTTCTATGGTTAGGATCGTGGCTCGTTCTTTTCAGTTTTTTGTGGCTATAGCTTTTTGATGCATGGTATGTACTTTTCTCAAAGGGCAATGGAGAGGGCTATGCTTGGAGTTTCCCTACGTAATAGAATCAGAAATGAAAAGATCCTCAGGAGAACCAAGGTAACCGACATAGCCCGCAGAATTGCCAAACTTAAGTGCCAGTGGGCAGGGCACATTGCTCGCAGAACAGATGACCGACGGGGTCGAAAGGTTCTGGAGTGGCGAACGCGTCCCGGAAGACGTAGGGTTGGAAGGCTTCCCACAAGGTGGATGCGGGATGGGCTGGATGCGGGAAGCACAGAACCGAAGTCGGAGTCGGTCGCAGTGGAGGTGCTTGGGGGAGGCCTATGTCTAGCAGTGGACGTCTTTCGGCTGACATGATGATGATGATGATTTGATCGTTTTATTGGTCGTCTATAATGTAGAACTGAGGTCGATGCCTCTTTTTCCCATGTTTCAGTTACGTTTCAAGGATTTTAGTTATAAACATAACATATCCGTACAGTACAGACAGACAGACAAAACATTTTATATTGGTATATTTACCTTGTATACATCCATATACATTTAGTAAAAAGCGGTTATTTTAATATTACAAACAGACACTCCAATTTTATTTATTTGTATAGATAACATTTTTTACAGTTTTTGTCTGTCAGTCTGTTTGTTTGTTCCGCCTAATCTCTGAAACGGCTGAACCGATTTTGACGGGACTTTCACTGGCAGATAGCTGATGTAATAAGGAGTAACTTAGGCTACTTTTGTTTTAGAAAGGTAATAATAGTTGATACCCACACTATCGAATTAGTTCTAAGATCTGTAAGAGTCAAATAAATAAAGAAATAGCATCATTTCCTCCAACCATGAAAAAAAAACCCATCAGATAAAGAATGACATACTTTTAGATTTATTCAATTATAATCGTTAAGAACGAAACCTAAAAAATCAAGATTCATAAATGCACTGCTAAATATTCAAAGAACGTTCACAACTGAACGTGAACTCTATAACACTGATAAACGGTAGCACATCAATATTATTGTCAGTAAAACCAGTGAAGTGCAGGCGTGCACTCAATGAGAAAGAATTGGCTTTACGAGCCAGCCATGAGAATATTATCAGGTTTTATGTGCGCTTTAATATAAATCCATCCATACTAATACTATTATAAATGCGAAAGTGTGTCTGTCTGTCTTCTCTGTCTGTCTGTTACCTCTTCATGCTCAAACGGCTGGACCACTTTTTATAAAATTTTGTATGGAGGTAGCTTTTCAGCTACCTCCATACAAAATTTTATCAAAAGTCAGTCTGACGGTGAAGGAAAACATCGTGAGGAAACCGGTAGATGTCTTTTTTTTTTTTTTGGTTGGGAAATCGTCTGATGACTCCTCCCGCTCTGGGTGGAGCGGAAGGGAGTGTCAGACTCTTACTGACTAAAACCTACCCGTGTTCCTTCCTTAGCCCTTTATGTTCCGGGGCAGCGGTAACCCTTTCAGACGATCCCGCTACCCGGTAGATATGTCCTGGAACCAAAAATTCGAAGATATGTATCATCCACCCGCACTGGGCCTGCGTGGTGGATTATGGCCACTCCCTCTCTTAGAGAGGAAGCCTGTGCCCCAGCAGTGGGAACATTATAAGCAGAATATGTAAAAAACGGAAAATTAAAAAAAAAGTCGCAAGCCATCATAGAGTGCCGACTCTGTAGTAATTTTAACTCCAAACGCTTGGCTTAATATGTTACATAATCAACTACATGTGAGAGATAATGATGTGCCCATGTTATATGAAGTATGCAGTAGAATTACCGCAGTTTAGAAAGTATTTGGCGATCTCCCAAACTATTCTGTAGCACATAAAGTTTACTGCGGTGCATTCAAGTAAAATTTCGGTGTTTACGCTAACGGCCGAGTCGCTGTTGCTATCTTTGATTTTGTGAAACTTCAGAAGCTTTCTAAGCAGAATAAATAGCTTTGTATATTTGTTCATCAAGTGAACAAGAAATGGTTCTTAGCAGTTTTGAACAGAGAGAAGTGAAAAGAGAGTAGGGAGGCCTTTGCCCTGCAGTGGGACATAACAGGCTAATAATAATAATGATAATTTGTTCATCAACACTGCTGTACTGGGCTAGGCTCACAGTGTCACCACATTTATCTAATTAATCATTTAATATGTCATCATTTGAATCGATCGATGGTATTCAACTGCATTCGGTTGGAGCGGAAGCCGACCCCAAAATATTTGGGCAAAGGCTCGGGAGAAGCAGAAGTGAGGAATTCTAATCGATCGATTTTATGTCTCAAGCTTGACTTTGACTTCTTTTCTCTGTTCGATTTTAGGGGAATTTTCATTAGGTGATTGTCAGTAGAAGTCCGATGTCTGGGTTTAAAAGCCTGGTTAGTAGCAATTGAGAGCAAAGCCTAAACGGCTTGATCGATTTCAGCTTGAGAGGTGCCGTTAGATTTTTCTTAATTGTGAGAGTGATACTGGGTATATTATTATTGAAAAAAAAAATTAAAATGGCCGATTTATGGCGCCATATTATGTGTTAATATTTTTTTTTTCGCAAAACCTATCGAGTAGGGCATCAAAATAAAGGGTTTTAAAAGGTGATTTCAAAAATATACACAACTTATATAGGTTTTCATCATGCGGGATGGTTATGTCAACAATCATTGCGCGCCTCTCTAATCGATCCATCACCACTATATCAGGCTTATTGGCAACAATAGTCCTGTCAGTGATGATGGATCGATCCCAGTACAATGTGATATTTCCATTTTCGAGAACTGGGTCGGGCACATACCTATAGTACGGCACCTCCGATTCCACAAGGCTGTATTTCAGAGCAAGTTGCTGATGGATTATCCTGGCTACAAGGTTGTGTCTATGCAAGTACTCCCCGTTAGCTAGACGAGAACACCCGGAGATAATATGCCTGATTGATTCTCCCGGCCGGTGGCATGCCCGACAGATGTCAACCGTGCCGTCTTTCACAATAAATCTCCGGTAATTGTTCGTCATCATAACTTCGTCCATAATTGCACAGACAAAACCTTCGGTTTCTCCAAAAAGATCACCGAAACGCAGCCAGGCTACGGACGCTAGTAAATCTACATCGGGTCCATGTAGGGCCCGGAAAAAGCGTCCGTGAAGCTCCTTACTCTGCCATACCTCCATATGCGATCATTAGTGTCAAGCACTACTGGTTTGCGCCAGTTCTCTTTACCTAAGGAGAGCGGGGTGAGGCCATTGTCCACCACGACTACATCTCGGTGCATCCCCACGTCGGTTTCAAGGAAATATTCCCTGAGACTGCATATCTCGCGATTGTGGAGAGTCTTAGCGTTTAAAAACCCTCGACCTCCACACTTTCGCGGAATATACAGCCCCATTACCGATGACCGTGGGTGATGCATTCGATTTGCAGTCAGCAGTGTACGGACCTTCCTATCCAGGGCGTCGAGTTCGGTCTGAGTCCATTTGAGTATGCCAAAAGAGTGCATCAAAACCGGCATGACCCAATCGTTGAAGGCACGCACCTTGTTTCCGCCTGAAAGAAGACTATTATTGTTATATGGTTAAAATTAATTCGAAGTGACACATCGTAAAAAACACGTACCAAGAACTAAATCGTCTGCGAAATCTTTCACATTTGTAAACTAAAGAGTTGAAAATAAAAAATAAATAAAAAACCCGACAGCAACCTTAAACGAAAACTAACTGAAAAGCTAAAAACAAGCCCATTTAAATTAAATAAAAGTTAGAAGCAGGCGGGACACATACCATTATTATATTTTCAAACTCAAATGGGTGCCGCCTGCTTCCAACTATTAATTAATTTAAAATGGGCTTGTTTTTAGCATTTCAGTTAGTTCTGACTTAAGGTTGCTGTCGAGTTTTTTAGTTTTTTTAAATTATTTGTTCGTAATGCTTTATTCATCACTTTTTTTTTAATCATCATTTTATAGCCTGTGTACATACACGACTGATAATAAGTTATCTAATTATTTCTCTTCATTATATCCCTGTTGCCAATCAGTTTATTAATACTCCAGACTATTACCACATTACTATTAATCTGTCCTAAACGCTATAGAATCTTCCCAAGGTCATCAAGATAACTAGACAGAATCAATCACTAATCGTCGTTCGGAAACTGACCTTTGATGAAACTTGGGCAGGGCTGACCGAAACACAAATTAATGGTTTGTCTCACCCGCGTCACAATATAAATGGGCACAGAAGACCAGCTTCATACAACGAGTGAAAGTCACCTAGACGCAGGCATACTACTACGCAGTACGCGTAGATGTTTGCGTGCGTCTAGGTTACCTGAATCTAGTATAATCTAATCTAGTTAGTCTAGGTCATCATCATTCTCTTGAACATATCCCAATTTATTTGGGGTCAGCGCAACATGTCTTTTTACCGACTTCAAAAAAAAGGAGGTTATCAATTCGACACTTATGTATGTAATATTATTGGAACTGCATTATATTCACATATGGCAATCTATTAGGGCTTCCAAACAAATATACGAAATTTTATAGATGTATGTATGTTTGTCCACCCATTTCTCCGCAACTATTAATCGGATCGTGACCATTTTTTTATTGGCTTACATTTATTTCAACTTAGGGAGCAGTGTAAGTTTCATCAAAATTGATTCAGTAAAATCGTAAAAAATATTTTTACGAAGTTAACTTTTTTTTTCAAACAGTACGACAGAGTAACGTCACAGCGCTAGGTGCAAAATTAAGTCGGACGGGTTGCACTTGCTCTTTTGCTCGATGTGTAGACATTCTGTACTTATATACTTTGCGTCCACGTACTCAGTAAGCACTGGGGCGTACCTCCACTAACCGTTGGTTAGCTGAGTGTTATAGACGAATTAATTGCACCCTACTGGGTTGCTATCATCGGTTTATTGATTTGGAGATCGTCTAGCGCTTAAGATTGTTTGAGCCTAAGTAATTGGTTGATATAATTGGGCTATGAATTTATTAAAGACTTTTTTTTTATATGCAGGAATAAAAGTAAGCGAAGGGACTTGTGGCTAAGTATAATAACAGCCGGCGCTGCACTTAGGGCGCCACGAGTTTTATAAAGGGAAATATTGAATTGATCATCATAAAAATTATTGACCATCTAATGATGTACTTAGGCCTTATTAAATTAATTAACCTCTAAAATATTTTTGGGCTTATAATGAATCACGCTTTTTTAAATAAATGAGCCTCTTATTAACTATCGAGACTTTTCTCACAGTTGGTCGCAGTAGGTCACTAAACTAGGGTACCCCGAATCAATCGGGTAGGTTAAGTTAGAACTTAGAACTGTGACATACTCGTATCGCGCGCGAGCAGTGTTGGTCGCAGAAGCTAAGTTAGGACTAAATCCAAGTTGGTCGCAGTTACATGGCTATTAAGAATTTTTAGCACACCAAAATATGAATTATTTGAGGTTCACGGAAAGAGGGACAAGAGGTACCTAAACAAATACTGGATATTATGCAGATGAAAATAAATCTTATTATCTATGTAACGAGGCTAAAAGTTAAATGTTGATTTAGGAAAAACTAACGAGATGGACTAAATCTAGACATTCATATTGTCCTAGGTTCTCCTCAAATTCAATTCGTTTCGTGTTATATCTGTTCTGTTCGTTTTAGTTTGTTCGACGTCTTTGTTGTTGTTTAATCCTACTTCCTACTAATATTATAAATGCGAAAGTTTTTGAGGATGTTTGTTACTCTTTCACGCAAAAACTAATGAACGGATTTTGATGAAACTTTACAGTAATATAGCTTATACATCAGAATAACACATAGGATACTTTTAATCCCGATACTCTCACGGGATCGACATTTACGCGGGTGAAACCGCGGGGTGCAACTAGTACTTGTTATACTCGTAATTAAGGATGTGCCGAGGTAGGCAGAAATACAAGTCGCTAGTAAAAATCACTTATTAAATCTACCCCGTAACACTTCAGAGTACCAACCATTAATTGAACCATTTGATGAGAGGATTTCCAAATGTTACACTCAAACTCAAAGCATTTATTTCAATTAAACCATTTACGGGCAGTTTTGATCTCCTCCAAACCTTGATAGGTTTGGAGGAATAGGGATGACGACGGGGTAAAGTAAACGAAATTCTATTTAGTCCGTCAGTTAGATTATCAAAAAATAATGGATACATATTTTTTTTTGTGTCAATCAATCAACAAATTACAAAGATAAAGCGTGTCAAAGTTTGGGAGTGGGGGCTCGTATAGGTAAAAATTGTACCAACACGTGACGTCATGCGACATTTCAAATTAATATATCTCTGTAATGTTTTGATTATGTGAAAAAAGAAAAAAATACGTGCCCAATACTTTTTAATAATCTACCTGACAGACGAAGAAAAAAAAGTTAGTCGTCATCCCTATAAATTGTTAAAATAAAAGATATATCGAAAGATACACAGCTTTTTCTTCTTCTTAGCGTGTCGCTGGTAATCTAAATGGACTTGTCCGAGAACAATACATTTGTCTTTCAGTTCAATTGTACCTACACCTCCACCTAAGAGGTGTATAATAGAACACTCACATTTCTTTACTAAACATCAACTATACTACGATCCTGCATACTTATCTCTTTTGTTGACTGTACATAATACCTTGACTACATAAGAAAATCCACGAACGTACATCTAACAGAGCAGGTTCAAAAATAAGCCCTGAAATCTTCTCAGTAATTGCACTCTAAGTCACGATCTAAAATCTCTAATACCAACTTTTGCCCGCTATTGGAAGATCTTAGGATTCTTCCTGGGAACAAGAGCACTTTCCAATAGGTAATTGGGTCTTGAGAAACATATACCTACCCAGTTTGTGAACGCTCCTTGTTCTGGTAACTTTAACCGTAAAGTTCGAGTTCTCAAAGATTCAACGTTTAGCCCAGGTACACAGGGGCTTGCGGAAAGATCGTACGTTCCCACGACCCCCGCCGTAGGTGTGAGATGGAACACCGGGTGATTTTTAATCAGTAAGAGTTCGACAGGACATCCATGAGGATTTTCCACCCCGGAAACAAAAAAAAAACGAGTGTGCTTATGACCCCACGACTGAAGTGAAACTTCAGTATTGCGTATTTGGCTATGAGAGGAAGAGAGAAAGAAAATGTGCGCGCGCAATGCTGTCTCTTGCTTATATCCCCCACTCAACTCCCGTTCGCCTCGCCCGATCACACTTTTCGTAACGCTTGCGTCACGCGTTCGCCAGCTTACTCCCCAAGTCAAGCGTGCGTAAAGAAGTTTCACTTCAAAAAAGGTACGCAGGGGCGCGTTTTACCCGCGGCGGTTTTTTTTCGCGCTCTGGATTTTCAATGCTCTGCTTAGTGTCGAGGGTTGAAAATCCAACAGTTTGTTTTTTGACGCGCTGGGATCTCTGTTGGATTCTCAACGCTCGGCTCAACATCTAGAGTTGAAAATCCAGTGCGTGATAAAATCCCGCCGCGATATTTTTACGTTTGTGCGAACGTCGACTTACTCTTCTTGGAATTTGCTGTAAATGTTCAAAATTGATCCGATAACGTTAAGACTTTACAATCGATTCATTTTGTGCATGGCGGACTGTGCAGTGGTAGCCTAGTAACGGCACCGACTTACGAGTTATAGGTCATGGGTTTGAACCCAGGCATGCACTTTACTTTGTGTGTTTTATTTCATCACTACTGCTATCAAAACAATCTTTGACAGTCGTCACGGCTAGTTAGAAGTCCAAAAGTCTGACAACCAGTCTTACCAAGGGGTGTTGTGATACCCAGTAACTGGGTTGTGGAGGTCAGATAGGCAGTCGCTCCATGTAAAATACTGGTATTCAGCTGCACCCGATTAGAATGGAAGCCGACCCCAACATATTGGGTTGAGAAAAGACTAGGCAGATTGTTTTATTTTGGTCTCAAAACTATAAAGGAAAATATCGTCAGCAAACAGTTATTGTCGAACTTAAAAAACGTTCAAATCCGAGTCACAATCTCATCTTAGCGACAATCAATGTCAAAACTTGTCAAAAATTGATTGTATTTTTGACAGATTGAGACTGAGATTAGAAAGGGATTCTTAAAAATGCGCGATTATTGTCCCTCTGAATCTACGAAAATTTATCTCCCTCTTATGGTTTTTTTACCCCAAAGCTTGACTGTCAAAGCAAACTAAACACTAACTACATGGTGTACATAATAAAGAGTATTCTATTCTATTCTATTCTAAAGCTTGAATTATAACTGCCAGTCTTTTGGGCACGTTTCTGGATGACAGCGATGCGGACGAGTACAGTCAGTTATAGCAATTAGCTGTCCCACCTTTTCGCAAATGGTTGAGATTTTTATAACACGAATCGATATAATTTTATAATTATTTTATATTTTAATTACTTTGCTCAAATAAATAAAATATAAAAGAATGATAAAATTATATCGATTGGTATTCTAAAAAATCTCAACCATTTATGCAAAGGTCAGCTATTATTGCTATATCGACACCTAAGTGTCCTTTGTTTTTGTATTTATTTGTATAGGAAGTTAGTTGTGCCCGGTTTCTGAGGTTTTTAAACGTAGTTTATCCTTTCGATAGTGATTATTGGTTCCATATCGTGTTTCTGAACACGTCATTAAGGAAGAATTTAGCTTAAAAATCGAGTGAATTATTATCGAGAACCTCAAAAGCCGAGCATAAGGAAGGAATTCGCTTAAATAGATAATTATGTCGAATAAATAGCTATTGAAAGTTTAAACTCCATTTAAGAATTCCTCAGAAACAGGGCATTAGTCATTTGATTTAGTACCTAGTGTAAATATTTAGTTACATTTTCCCTAAATAAATAAACTTACTATAACATAAACAAAATATTCACCAAATACCCCACTCCGTGTCAACCATACATCATCTATGCTAACCCTTACGACGCACTCCTAAAACCCAATAGATATTTCATAAGCCACGTTAAGTTCGCACATTAACCTGTCGTGTCGTAGAAACTTGGTAGATAACGCATAAACACTAGACGACTGAAAGTTTGATGAGGACTTTGGCAGTAGAGCCCAAACTGCGACACTTGAGTACTAGCTAAGTTTCGGTATTGTTCGGCACGTCAATAGTGTGGTGCAAGTTGCTAGAAGAGGGTTTGTGGCTAAGAAATAACAGCCATACGAATCGATCTTTAAAGTTAAGCAACGCTTGCTGAGGTCGGTCCGTGAAATAAGGTCCGTGAAGGAAGGAACACGGGTGGGTTTTAGTCAGTAAGAGTCTGACACTCTCTTCCGCTCCATCCAGAGCGGGAGGGGTCATTTGATGATTTCCCATCCATAAAAAAAAAGTTCGGTCCGTGATTGGGTGACCATAAAGCATTATTTTCTAGGAAGTGATGAGGGGCGGGCGTTTTGGGGGCTTTCTTATGTAATTTTGACGTTCGAAAAAGTGTTGCCTAATTTCAACCCATGACTTTTGATTTTTAATTTTGACACCAAGATTTGTGAGAGAAAATGGGCCATAATGCACAGTGCGGGTTGGTGGATATTTTAGCCATAGTGCCTTAGCTTTCTCTCTATAGTTAAATACTATCTTTTAGTTTTGTAATAAGTATGCAAGTTTCTAGAGCGCGATTTCATTTGAAAATGTGTACAACAATTAAATACTCTATTGCTAACTGTGGAGGCTTGTAAATAGCTTGTCGTCAATTACCTCACTATTATTTCTGTATTTGATAGCTGTAAGCTACCCAAACACAATAAAATAAATTAATAATATGATAAGGCCATCAAATTGGTAAAACTTAAATAAACACTACGATCATCATCATGTTCGTTCTCTTGCAATTTATACCAATTTATTTAGGTTCAGAACACAGATCCAGTTGAAGTGGCGGTGCTTGGGGGAGGCTTATGTCCAACAGTGGACATCTTTCAGTTGAAGGGGTCGTCGCAAAATGCCTTCTTCTTCCATACTTCTCTATTAGTCGTCATCTCGGTTCTAGCCATTCATACTAATATTATAAATGCGAAAGTGTGTCTGTCTATCTGTTATCTCTTCACGCTTACACCGCTGAACCGATTTAGATGAAAATAATTTGGTATAGAGATAGTTTGAGTCTCGGGAAAGGACATAGGATAGTTTTTATCCCGATATTCCCACGGGATCGAAACGTATGCGGGTGAAACCGCGGGGCGCTGCTAGTGCTAATATAAACCCAGAGTCTCACAAAATATAAAAACTAGATTGCTTTAGTAGAGCATATAACATGAATTTGGCAATAATATTATATGTTTACTTTGTAGAAAAAGTCTACTTATTTTATAACTTTTAGATAGCTTATAGTTTTGTACTCAAAGTTTGTCAGACATAACATAAACCCAGATTTACGTTGGGCATTGATTTTCCTATCAACCCTCATTTTATGCTCCCCTAGGGACTCAGTGGACTAAAATTTGAACAGGCCAAAATTCTGTTCGCGCGTAACCTAAAAGACCTATGAGATATTTCAGGGATTTAAAACACTAATTATTTAATAATTATTATTCATTACATTAGGACATAAGAGAAAATTATAAAATCAAAATAATATTCTAATTTTCTTTGGATTAGTAAGCAATTTGGCATCATACATTTTCTTGTACCTCTAACTTTCGCGTGCTTTCGACGCCTGCGCCGCTACTAAAACAAATGCGATCTATGCACTCCGGAGGGTGCGGGGAGGGGAGGTAAACAGTTTATTTCGTGCACAGTGAAACAATGACAAGCTACTAGGGATGGGAAATACATCCGACAAGAAATATCGATAATAAGAACGAAAATGTATCGAGTGCGGTCGATTCAACGCCGCGCGCTGTTTGAAGGTTAAAATAGGTACACCATCAGTACCTATATACATTTTACATCTAAACTAATATTATAGATATTTAACGTCTATCTGGGCATAGACTTTCAACTATCCTGTGCCCTCCAGGTTCAACTCCTGTGGACCCTTTGGACTCCAGTGGGTAAAGCCAGATTGTGGATGATGATGATATCTAAACAGAAAAAAATACTGACACAAATATCACCACACCTATTATTATACTTCATAGGTTTAGGTAGATAAATAAAGGTAACCAAAAAAAAAACACGTGACGTGGTTAACCGACTAAACATAATACCAGTCTATTCAGTTGTCATGCTACGTCACAGTTGTACTCTTCAATTTAGCAATGTTAAAATTCGTTAATAACGTTGCTAAATTGAAGAGTTACAACTGTGACGTAGCATGACAACTGAATAGACTGGTATTACGTTTAGTCGCTTAACTAAATCATGCGGTTTTTTTGTTTACCTTTATTTAACCTATGGAATATAGTAGTAGTTAGTTAGTTGTAGTCTATGACTTGGGCCAAACGTTTGCTGAATGCAAAGTTTCTAGATATTGACCACGTAATATCTTTGAATATACTGTTTTGAGAGCTACAATACAGTGCACATATTGTGGGTAGTTCGTGGTACTGTGGTGTGGTGAGGTAAATGCATAGAGGAGGAACGAAGCTTTTGTATGGCCCAAATGCAGCACATTTTTCATTCAAGCTATCTAACAAAAAGAATGAAGACGCTTTGTGTGCAGCGGTGCGACTTATTGAGTGATTTTTTTTTATATTTCTTTTTTTATTTATGTTCGCATAGCTCGTCAAAATGTAGGAAACTGCTGATTCCTTTTTCGCGATTTCAGGTTTGGTCCCATAATAATAGTTGTTCATAATGATAAGTACAATGACCCCTGAAGAGGTTATACATTAATTACTGGAAAACCTGTATATCATGCTTCAGTTTGTCTGATTCCCGAAATTCCTCGTGACTGACAGATGACATAAGTGACAGCAGCTACCTCGCTTATGTGAATGAGACAGTGTTTACTTATCTATTTAATAGATACACTACATGCCGTTTTCTAGTTATGACTTACAAATAGACAGATAAGCTATTCGGTTCTTGTTACTCCTCTACTGAACCCTGAAACGCAAAAACCTTTCAGCACACTTAGCCATACTTTAGTTTTTCTTTTGCACCTTACACAGATCCCTTCAGTAATCCAAACTTAGAATATAAAATCAGGTGTATGGCTATTAAAGAGAGACGCCAGATGCGATAGAAGCACTTACAGTTTCGACGTAATTTTTAGGTACTTTTGTTGCTAAGAGGGTCAGCTCGACCCTCTCACACTCAGAGGGATGAATATTAAAGATGATAATGGCAGGTTGATGGTCATTTGTTTTAACAACTATTTTGTAATAAAGGCTTATGGGGGATTTACACTAGGTCGATTTTAGCCGTGAGGCTGGTCGCTTCCCAAATCGCCTCACAAGCCGAATCGCCACCCTATTTACACAGGTGACATGATATTTTGAATCAAAATTTTAACCATCATGCGGCGGGCGATCGCCTGCGACTGAGCATTTTCACGGCCTATTTTAGTCAGCTGCCGCATGCGACCTGACGAAAAATTAAAAGTTGAAACCTACTCTACTTTGGAACTTGCGATTTTAGTCACCTGCGGCCTAGCCGAATTGCTATTTAGACTAGGTAGGCTATAGTCAGCTGTGTAAAGCCTGCATTAAAACAAATTGGCGATTCACGTATTTTTAAGAACGTTTGCATTTTAATATCAGTCTCAATCTGTCAAAAATTCTTCTATATTTCAAGTTTTATGACATCGATTGTCACTGAGATGAGATTGCGGCTAGATTTTTAACGTTTTAATTAACAGGAATTGGCCTTCAGTATGTTTCAAATGATTATTTGAAACGTATTGAAGTTGTAGTACTTACATACAATTCTTCGATAAAATAGTTGTTAAGTAATTAACTGAAATAATTTAATCTTGGAGTATCTTTAACTTCATTATTAAATGAGTAAATTATATTTATTTCTGTAAGTTTATGCAAACACTTTTACACGTCCATAATATTTAAAAAACTAGTTGAGGTCGGTGCTTTCTATCCGACTACTCTGAGATGAAACAGCGAAACAAACTCATAGGTCACAAGTCTCTTTAAAAGTCCAGACATAATATTGGTCAGATTATATGAGTGGTAGCTATTGAAATAAATATAGTTTTTTTATTTAGAGAAAATATAATTAACCATCTACACTAGATACTAAATTAAATGACTAACTAACTTACTATAAAAATAAATACAAAAACAAAGGACACTTAGGCGTCGAAGTACTCGTCCGCATCGCCGTCATCCGGAAACGTGCCCAGAAGACTGGCAGCATTGCCACAGCCGGCTTTTTCTCTTTGACGCAACAGATTTTAGTGACAGTTTTACTTTTACTACTTTATTTATGGTTTCTTCGATCAAAGAATTAGCATTGCCATTCAACGTGGCAATGCTAGGCCAGTCTTCTGGGCACGTTTCCGGATGACAGCGATGCGGACGAGTACTTCGACGCCCAAGTGTCCTTTTGTTTCTGTATTTATTTGTATAGTTAGTTAGACATTTTATTTATAACCTAGTGTAAATAGTCAGTTGTGTTAGATATTGTAAACGTTTTAACAATATGTTAACATAGTAAATGGTCTTACTAGAATTTTAAAACACTGTCTTGTAAGTATACAAACTCCATCAGTAGCGTTCGACCAAAACCAAGAACCTTTGAATCAAACCTAATGAAGCATAGGCATCAGATGTCTATGCTTCATTAGGTAATCCACATATTATCTGCCTTCAAAAAGATCGGTCTTACGTACAGACGCCAGCACATCAAGCTACCCGAAACTGACAAATTTTCCCAATCAACTTTGAACTCTATGCTTTACCGATAAAGTTGAAAATCTACTAAAGAAATTTGACAGATTGTAATAGCTTGATGTGCTGGCGTCTGTACAATGGAGTGCTCTCAAACCTTAAGTCCAAAATCCACCACAATTTGAACACGTGCACAGAAATGATTAGGGTCTTTTTTTATGGATGGGAAATCATCTAATGACTCCTCCCGCCCTGGGTGGAGCGGAAGGGAGTGTCAGACTCTTACTGACTAAAACCCACCCGTGTTCCTTCCTTAGCCTTTTATGTTCCGGGGCAGCGGTAACTAAGGTAACTAAGTAAATATCGAGCTAAATGAAAACTATAACCGACGGAACAAGAATAGATTAGTACTACCCATCACAAACTTAAAAGTTATCGGGAAAAGCCCATACTATAGACTAGCTAATATATTTAATAACCTACCGGAAAGCTTAAAATCCCTACAAAATGACTCAATTTTTTCGAAACAGTTGAAATCTCTGCTAATAAAGAAAGGCTACTATACCGTTGAAGAATTTAAAACTGACAAATTGTGAATAAATCGACCTTGTAATAATATGCTTGTCGTAAATGTGAAATAATAAATGACTATATTAATTTACCTATATGACTAAAATTAATGAACGAATTTATGGTACCTACCTAATGATTAATTTTAAAATAAAATGTAATAATTTCTTGTAATTATGTTTAATTGTTAATGTTTAATTTAATTTAATGTAAATTGTAATAATTAGAATCTATATTATAATATTATGTAATTTGATATAATTATGAAATTTGCAGTGCCCTTACAGGGTACATGTTTTAATACTGTGTCATGAAATTTGAATGCATGCCTACTAACCAGTGTTTAACATGTTAGCAAATAAATAAATAAATAAATAATTGCCGTGA
Organism: Hydraecia micacea; assembly: GCA_914767645.1. Lineage (NCBI taxonomy): Eukaryota > Metazoa > Arthropoda > Insecta > Lepidoptera > Noctuidae > Hydraecia > Hydraecia micacea. The sequence continues at coordinate 9,903,248 of OU611798.1, forward strand.
TTCGAGTTACTATCATTAAATGATTCCTTACATCGAAACCACGTCAATTCGCGTTCATTTCACGCGGTTTCGTTTATTGTGTCACAGAGAATGTTACAGCAAATTCAGTCCAAGCCTACCACAAGTGCACATCAATATTACATGCGTCATGAGGATTCCTCCTAAAGTAGGTTTAGTTACATAACTAATGTGTCTCGTGCTAAGTACCTATGCTAGCGGTCATTGCTCGAGATTGTTGTGCTAAGAGTTCACCACAAATCCCGTAGGATGTATTATTTTGTGTATAGCATTAAATATGTGGGTATATTTATTTATTTATTTATTTATATATACTTTATTGTACACCACAAAAATACACAACAAAAAGAATTATCGATAACTAAAAATATACAATGGGCGGCCTTATCGCTTTCTGCGATCTCTTCCAGGCAACCTTGGAATGGACAGTGATTTGCCTGGACATAAAATGGGGTTGTCGTTGGTGTAATAATATACTAAAATAGATACACAGATATATACATATCCTAAAATAATAGATACATAAATACATAGGTATATACTAAAAATATACGCAACAAAAATAAATAAAGACTAGATAATTACAGTTTCGAGAACAAGATCACAATGACAAGTAATGTTCCTTTACGAGTCTTTTAAATACAAATATCGACTGCGCGCGTTTTATCTCAATTGGCAATGCATTCCACAAACGAGCAGCCTGGACAGTAAAAGATTTGTCGAGGAACGTTGTGGAGTGCATAGGCATTTTAAGCTTTAAGTTATCTGATGACCTTAAAAACTTCGTGTGGGAGTCACAAAGAAACTGGAAACGCTTCTTGAGATAGATAGGCGTGAAAGGGGAAAAGAGCACATTATACAAAAGGGAAAGTATATGAGCATTCCGGCGAAGGCGAATTGGTAACCACTTGAGCTTCACACGAAATTCGGAAACATGGTCATATTTACGCAAACCGAATATGAACCTTATACAGACATTTTGAAGCCGCTCAAGTTTATCGAGTTGGTCTTGGGTAAGGTCAAGATAGCTGGCATCAGCATAGTCAAGGATGGGTAAAAGAAGTGATTGAGCAAGCGCAATCTTGGTGGCAGTCGGTAGAAAATTACGCAATCTCTTCAACGATGCAGCTGATGCAAATAGCTTGCGGCTAACTTCCTGTAGCTGGGCAGTCCAAGAGAAGTTCTTATCAATTACTATCCCCAAGTTTTTAACTTTCTCACTAAAGGGAATAACTGAGTTGTCAAAACACACTTGGGGAAGAGTCGTCCAGTCGATCCTTGAGACCGTCCTAGAACTGCCTACCACCACAACCTGCGTCTTTATGGGGTTGACCATAAGTCCATATCTCTTGCTCCAGTCACATATACGAGCCAAATCACGATTGATCGTTAATATGGCCTCGGACAGATTTCCAAGAGGAGCCCGCGAGTAAATTTGTAAATCATCTGCATAAAGGTGGTAGGAAGAAATTAGTTCGTCGGAGATGGAGTTAATAAAAACTGCGAAAAGTAAAGGAGATAGAACTCCGCCCTGAGGTACACCGGCAGAAGTATTACTCCAGGAAGACAAGGTCTCTCCAATGCATATGTATATGAGGAATCTGGTTGGATGTTTCTGGGAAGTTCAGTATTGGAAGCAGGACGTGTGACGGTATATCGATATAGGGCTGACAACTGACTTAATATAGGTGTGAAAATTGTTGCTTTTGAGAATTTTGTTGAATCGTTTAAAGTGGAATGATTCTAATGCCTCGTACATAATCACCCTGTAATGTTCCCACTGCTGGGACACAGACCTCCTCTTGGTGAGAGGTTGTGGTCCGTAATCCACCACGGGGGGCCCATTGCGGTTTACTGTAATAACTAAAAATAATTTTATTCTCAGCAAAACATTAGTTACCTTCCACCTCTTTGTTAGTGTATGACCTAATGTCCTTTTCAAGGTCACGAGGGTGGTTTAAGAGACTCTTCTTTGAACATTTTCTAGCGGAAATTGAAAAACCTAAACCTATTTAGCGTGTATCAACAAATACGTTTACGAATCACTATGAAAAAGTCTGTATTCTTTTGTTTTCGACAGTTCTTTGTAATATCAAACAGGCCTGTTATCTCCAAAACTGTGGAAGCTAGCTTTAGTTAGATGTTCGGACGTTGCTCTGGGCTATGTAGTGCTATACGTCAGAACGCGTGTGTTCGACATGCCGCCGCCTCTTGATCGAGTAGAATTCATGCTGTTTAATTGCAAACGCCCTCCGATTGTAGTAAGGGAGATAGGCTGGGCTTTTCGTGCATCACTTGCTCCTAAAATTCCTTGTCTATTTGTTGTTACTGCAAACAATTTTGATTATCTTATAAAAAATCACCTGTTCCCTACATTCTGACGAGTTATGCGAACATAAATGTAGGGAACAGCTGTTTTTTTTCGCGATTTCTGGTTTGATCCCGTAGTTAAAGTTGTTCATAATGTTGAGTACAATCTCCCATTTCGATATGTCGCATGTTTTCAATTTCAACCTGTATAGTAATAATAGAGCTGAAGAGTTTGTTTGTTTGTTTTAACGTGCTAATTTCTATAACGACCAGTCGGATTTGAAAAAAAAAATCTTTAAAATCACGCTACGACGAAAACGAGCAAAAAAAATACAAAAGAACGCTAAACGAAAACGAAGTAGGCATTAAGTCCGCCTCTGTACATTTGTGCTTAAAGTATTAAATAAATAAATAAATAAATAAGTAGGCCTAGGTAAACAGAGGCGTGTTTCACCCGCGGCGGTTATTTTTCGAGCACTGTATTTTCAACGCACTAATTAGCGCCGTGAGTTGAAAATCCAACATTGTTGTTTTTAGGGTATTCCTCGAAACGCACCAACTTTGAAACGCACCAAAAGAATTCCTCGAAAAAAAAAAACATAATAAAAATATTATAATTTTATTCCTCGAAATGCATCAAGGATGAAACAATGTTTCATCGTTAGACGTTTCATTTGGTGTGTTTCAAAGTTGGTGCGTTTCGAGGAATACGCCGTTTTTATGACACGCTGGGATGCGCTCTGTTGGATTCTCAATGAAGAGTTGAAAATCCAGTGTGCGATCCTCGATATTTTTACGTCCGCGCGAACATGGGCTAATAGCGCGTGATGCGATGCGATGTGCTTGATTGGAGGCCAAACATCACGCGGATGAAGTCGAGGGCAGGCGCTAGTTATTGATAAGACTCATTGTAAAAGAGCTTGACTACGGAATAAAAAATAATATTATTGTAGAATTAAACAGAAAATACCTTCTTTAACACTGCCTACCTAATGAGCCATTTGACATATGAACGATTGATATAGGTCAAAACATTAAGATAATTATGTTTCCATTTGTTTTCCATCTTGTAATTATCTTCAGTCTATAGTAATACATATGAAAGTAAATGTATATCATTAATCTTTTGAAAACTACCATACCGAAATCAATCAAACCGGCCCACACACTATAATTTTCTTTACATACATTATGTATTACTAGCTGCTGCCCGCGACTTCGTCCGCGTGAAATCCTATCCTAACTAATATTATAAATGCGAAAGTATGTTTGTTACCTTTTCACACCTAGACCACTGAACCGATCGTCCACGTTCCACGTGTATTGTTGTTTTCCTCGGGAATAGCACTTTTTTTCGGGATGAAAGGTACCCTATGTCCGTTTCTGTACACCTGACAACGTATATCAAAATTGCAGGATGATCGGTTCAGTGGTTTAGGGGTGAAAAGGTAACAAACAAACAAACTTACTTTCGCATTTATAATATTAATTAGGAAGTTAGGATTATTTATTCAGTATATTTTAGATTTGAAAATGGGCAAGCGTGAACACAGTAATAACAGACTTGGTTTTTGATTTATGAATTTGGTACACAAATAATGCGTGCTTAATTGGAATTCATAGAAAATCCTAGGAAAATTTTATACAGAATATGTGAAAGTTTTTTCATGACGCGTTACATAACCGCTTCGTTAACACCAAGTTTCAGGTCCAAAACCTGAAAGCTAATTCCTGTAATTAAAAACGTTCAAAATGAGCTCAGCTTATCTCAGCGACAATCAAAATCAAAAACTTGTAAAAAATGTAGGTATTTTAGAGGTATTGTTGACAGATTGAGACTGAGATCAGATTGTGAAACTTCTTAAAATTACGAAAATTAAAAATAAGCAATTGAATTTACTTTAAAAAAATCGAAACATGTCTCCTGGAGTACAATCGGGCACATAATTACAGACAATGGTACAGACGTTGGTACAGTTAGGAGCAAAAGCGAAATAGCGCCATCAATGACAGCTGGGAATTTCAACCGGATCGTAACGGATAATTGACTAATTTAGAATTTTCTCTTTTATTTCGGTTCCAAAAATCCGTGTGTAATGTTTTGGGTGATTGCCTTTATTTGTAGGTATGGGTTTAAAAAAAGAAAAGATCTCAATTAGGAAATTTAAATGCAGCCTTACATTCACTTTACTTAATTCTGTACGGCACCCCAATTGCGCATCACGCTTTCAATCACAATACGAAAGATATCGAAGGAGTTTCAAAAATTCTCCTGGTGGACAACGTAAATAACGCAATGAATAATATATTGTTGAATTGCCGAAATGAAAGGCATTGGAATTGTGACTGTTGCGCAATTACCCCGCCTGGTCTGTTGTTATTGCACAGTGCACACTTCTACAAAAATCATAAAATCCAATCTGGATTTTTCACATGGACTTTTTCAGATCTTGCCTTCGGTTAGGTTTAGCTGAATTGGATGTTCATCTTGATTATGTCAGGCATTTTAACCCCACAAGCGTCCACTGTACACCAAGTGTACAAACGCCAGCACATCAAGCTACCCGAAACTGTCAAATTTTCCCAATCAACATTGAACCTTACTTACGCTTTAGCTATAAATTTGAAAATCTATTAAAGAAATTTGACAGATTGTAGTAGCTTGATGTGCTGGCGTCTGTACATAAGAGAAAGTGCTCGAAACTTCAACGGTACACCAAGTGTACACAACTATTGTCATTGTGAAAACAATGACTTCACTGCGTCCATTCAAATTCTTCGACACGTGGGGTGTGTCGAAAGGTACGCGGACAAACGTGTGAGAGGTTAATGTCTAGCTACCCAAACATAATTTTGATGTGCAACTTAGAAAAGCTTTGCAGATTTATTAATCAAAATGACAAAGCCATCATCATCCCTTGCCTTTATTCCAATTTATTTGGGGTCGGCGCAACATTATCTTCTTGTTCCATATTTCTCTATTAGTCATCATTTCAGTAGTCAACTCCTATCTAGTCATATCATCATTCACACAGTCCATCTATCATCTCTTTAGTCTTCCCCTACTTTTATAGCTCACACTTTCCTCACGTCATTTTCGACAAAGCCAAATCAAAATTATTTACTTTAGAAATATCTGACTATAAATTTCAGGTTCTAATTCAATAACCAAGAAATCCTCCAAGCTTCTTAAATCAGTTTGCCCACCAATCACTTTAGCCCGAAGCCTGTGTTTTGATAACAAGATCAACTAGTTTGGACCGGCCATACTGCCCGGTACTCCTAACTTAACACGTTTTACGTGAATTCCCTTTGGCCTAGGAAAAGCTAATTTGCTCAGCAATCGAGTTTTGTACAGAAGAATCTTTGCGACCATTTTCTGTAGTGTGAGTTAAAGTTTGAACGGTTTTGTAAGTTGCTGGATTACGAGTACATTAAGAGTTATTTGGAAAAGTAAATGTTTTTGAGGGAGGGAGAGGATGCCTTAGGACATTTTGTGTCCTTATCTTTCAAAAAGCTCAGGTATGTAGCACTAACATGACATACTACATGACCAGATGTATGAACGTAAACCAACCAAAGGATTACGAAAGGATCGTAGCAGGTGGCGTTCTGATGTATGTATGAATAAATGTTTACTTACTGAACATCGCCATAAAATATATCGACGAGCCAACAGTTTGCGTTACGAAAATTACTTTGTCTATTATCAACTGTTTCTGGAACCTTTATTTAATAAGTTAAACGCCTTTAATGTAAATTTTCGCCTTATTTTTTCCAATATTGTCAAAATTTTGAATAAAAATGACTGTTCAAAATGGTGTCTATCGCCTCCTATGTGGAAAAGGAATTTGTTTGATAATGGCTTAACATTCGCGGTCATTGACCGTATAGTAATATCCTTGTTGAGTTGTAGGAATAAATGGTGAAGTTCTTTGTTCAGCAATTGATAAACATCTTTCAGATGATTATGATTATGATGATAATGTCTGCAAGCGGGACTTTGTACTGTGACGTCAATTTGAAGAAACGATTCCATATTTGGCGGACAAGAGTCTGTTGTTTATGAAATATAATAAATTACTTTCTAAAGTTTTATCCTGATGTCTGAAATGAAATTAAATGTTTATTTCTGTAAGTAGATCTTTTAAAACACATTTATACATGAATATATTCAATTCAATATATTCGTTTTATTTTAAAACGAGATGGCGCCGTCTATCGTTTCAACTGATAATAAGTGGTTGTTATTTCGGTGATACAATTATTATATTAATTATTTATTTATTTATTTGCACATTCTTCTTCTTTAGATCTTGTTGGCCCAAAACTTCGCCACTTCCACGTCGTCGTCCGTGGCAGTGCAGAGGTCACCTTGACTGCATGTTTAGGGACACAGAGGACAGGATAGGAGAATGGTAGATGTCATTATGAAGGCCACGTAACAGTAATAAACAATACTATACAATAATACTATTAGAAAAGATGTACTAATTAACACTTTCATTAAGATACTAAGGAATGTCTGCTTAAAATCGCTTTAAGAAGAGGATTCACTAAATTCATTTAAAGTATTCACTGTTAATTTTTTTTTAAACCAGAAGTCCTCAATACCATTACAAAGAAGCGAACGGTTAACAATACAAAGTAATTATTACCTTTCATATGACAAACAAAAGCCTACTTATATTATGGTCTTTCAGACACTGAATGACGTAATTTGAAGCCTGCTGTCAGTAAGTTAATGACATGATAATTGGCTTGTAATGACGTGGACATGACAAAAATAGGAACAAAGTGATCATGGAACAATGATTTTTTGGCTGTTCGAAGGAAAATTCTACATATTATGTTACACGTCAAATGAATAGCTTAATCAGCGTATAATGTTCCCACTGCTGGGACACAGGCCTCCTCTCGGTGAGAGGGAGTGCGGGTTGATAAATGTCACACGGCTTCGAATTTTTTGGTTCTAGGACGTGCCGGTTTCCTCGCTTTTTTGTCTTCACCATTTTGAGAGCAGTGGTGATGAATAATTTACACAAAGTAAAGCGCCTGTTAAAAATAGAGAAGTGGAAAGAGAGTAGGGACGCCTTTGCCCTGCAGTCGGACATCATAGGCTTTTAATAGTAGTAATAAGACCCCTTAACAGCGAGCCCTATCAGAATACCAGCGTTGTGACATTTATTTTTTAAATGTTGCAACTTCATGCTGAGATAGGAGCCTTTTGGCCTCGTATAGGACTTTTTATTTTATTTTTCTTTTTATTACTTTGTTTTAGTTATATAACTTGGATTTTTTATGTATATTTTTACCTGTGTTTAGTTTAGTTTGTGATCATCCTATGCGAGTCGCAATAAATACTTTTTCTTTCTTTCTTTCTTTAACAACCATATGTCCTGATTGACAACCTAATCACATGCGGGGCGGATATACGATAGAAAAATTACTGACGTGGTTGACGTGACTCTGGAAGCCCATTTAACATGGAGACTAGATTGAAGAAAATACGTATAGGCCCACTACCCGAAGGCAATCGTCAGGGCGCACCCGGGGCCGTTGCTGGGAGTCTCAGCATGCGACCCATTGGCGGTGGGGGCCTGAGCTGACTGGTTCTCCCTGACAAAAATACTGCAGCCGAACCGACACAAAGACTGGACAATAAATATTGATGACAGTATAGCCGTTACATCCACCTTGAATGTTTCGCAGTTGGCGTCAATTACTCAGCCTACGACCACCAAAGCGGGAAAATCCGGAGTGCACATGAAATGGACTGAAGATATGAAGATATTTACCTACCAGGCGCACGTACTACCTATGAAACTTGAAGAGTTGAAAATCCGAGAGAGAACACCGAGAGTTGAAAATCCAGTGCGCGATAAAATCCCGCCGCGATATTTGTGCGTCCGTGCAAACGTACAGACGTCAGCACATCAAGCTACTACAATCTGTCAAATTTCTTTAATAGATTTTCAACTTTATCACTAAAGCTTAAGGTTCAAAATTGATTGGGAAAATTTGACAGTTTCAGGTAGCTTGATGTGCTGGCGTCTGCACGCTTACTCACATGAAGTTTGATTTTATCTAGAGTATGTCAACTAATACTTACAACAGTGTACTTTACATACAACTATGTATTGCAATGTTGGCAACAAATGGCCCATCAACTGGTTAACAATAGCGTCGAGTGCAGTAACCTTTTCATGGTAAATGGTTGAGTATACAAGTTACTAAATCAAATAAACTAGCCTTTTCCCAAGTGTGTTCGGGTCGGCTTCCAGTCTAACTGGATGCAGGTTAATACCAGTATTTTACATGGAGCGAATGCCTATCTGCCCAACATAACCCAGTCACACACGATACCCCTTGGTAAGACTTTTTTGGGCTTCTGACTACTCATTACGACTGTCTAAGTTTTACGAATGACAGCCGAAGACCATCGGTTTAACTGCTTTTCGAAGCACGGAGGGGTCTCGATAAGTATAGGATGATCACCCATCCACGAATCAACCGCGATAAGCGTAGTTTAACCTTCAAACGACATATATAAGACTGTTATCATGTAAATATAAGTTACTACGAGTGTTAAAGTATTGAAAGCTTTTCTCTGCCTTGCTATGGGAAGAACAAAGGAGGTTCTCGTGAGGAATTTATTTCTGAAAAGAGAAGTTTGGTTATACACTCGCTTTTTAAGTGTACTTACCAAGTGAATTAAATACCCCCTTGCTAATAAACGTTGTATAGACTCTGTATAGTTACACTACGCTTTGTCTTCTTCTTTCGAAAGTCAAATTACTGACGACTGAAAGAGAGAAATCGGTGTGTAACTATTCATCTGATATAGGTAATACGTTTGTTAGTAAGGGAGCTAAGATAACAGTGACTCACCATTAGTCGCCATCGTCAGACATTGGCAATGAAGGTTTGTTCCGTTTTAAACTCTCCTTGAGTTTGAGAAGCTTAAGATCTTTACGAAAATAAAGCGGTATTATTTTTGTCACAAACAGAGATATTATTTTAGAATGATTTTAGTCTATACTAATTAAAGAGAAAAAGTCTGATTTTTTGTATGTTTCTTTGTTACACTTTTATGTTAAAACGGCTAAACGGATTTGGATGAAATTTAGCATAGGTATGGGTCATGACCTGGAAAAGAACATATTATAATTTTCATCCTTGATCGCAGACAAAAGTCACGGGCAACAGCTAGTTGTATAATAATCTATTTTGGTATATAAGCGTTACTTGTTAATAAATATCACGTCAGCAATGTAAAAAAAACTAAACTGAAAATCTAACAAATTAATCATTAAGATAACGACATAATATTTAAAAAAATGTCAGTAGATTATTCTCCTCAATTTATTACGTATTCCACCAGTATGTTTAAAAACTGTCAAGCCCGTTGGACTGGTCAAGTCTCTTCCCATCCCGACCCTGTGTTTGCCCATAAACTATCCAGCATAGGACAGACGCGCCCCGCCTAAACCTAGTTCAGTTAACGAATTGAAAACAGAATCTAAAATTCAATTAACTACTGGAAAAGTTTGACAGAATATTTACATAGGTACTAAGCTGATCCGTGGATTTTAGCCTTTTAGGCTTAAATTATCCCTGTGTGGAAGCCGATCAACATAAATATGGGTGACTCACTATTGGTCAAAAGAGGAGTCCTTTGCCCTATAGTGAGGCAAAATTCCATATCTAAAAAGAGCAAATAAAGCAGCGAAAGTTGTGTTGTGTACACCAGCACATCAAGCTACGCGAAACTGTCAAATTCTGTCAAATTTTCCCAATCAACTTTGAACCTTATTTATTAGCGATAAAGTTGAAAGTCTATTAAAGAAATTTGACAGATTGTAGTAGCTTGATATGCTGGCGTCTGTACATGTATAAACAAAGCATTTTCTATCTATTTATTTTATTTAACCATTTATGTACCTACATAAATATAAACAGACAAGAAGAAAAAGAACAGAACAAAAATACGTACAAAGGTGATTATTATTTGTAAAGAAATCTCTTCCAGCATACCTGTGATAGGAGAAAAGATAAAAAGAAATGTAGACAACGTATGCAAGAGTACAAAGAAAGACAAAATACATAAAATCAAAAACAATTCTCTAATTTAAATCATCATCATCATCTGCCGAGCCTTTTCCCAACTATGTTGGGGTCGGCTTCCAGTCTAACCAGATGCAGCTGAATACTAGTATTTTACATGGAGCGACTGCCTATCTGACCTCCACAACCCAGTTACTGGGTAATACGATACCCCTTGGTAAGACTGGTTGTCAGACTTTCGGGCTTCTGACTACCCGTAACGACTATCAAAGATCCACGAATGACAGCCGGGACCAACGGCTTAACGTGCTTTCCGAAGCACGGAGGGGTCTCAGTATGTAAAGATGGTCACCCATCCACAGACCAACCGCGGCAAGCGTAGCTTAACTTGATTTATCGACCTGTGCGGCTGTTATTATTTAGCCACGGACCCTTCTCTAATTTAAATATAAACATACAATATGAGACTAACATACATACATACTTCGGTCTTCTATCTTTATGTTGCGTTGCCTTTTTTAGGGTTCCGTACCTCAAAAGAAAAAACGGAACCTTTATAAGATCACTTCGTTATACATCTATCTGTCCGTCAGTCAAGACCCATTTTCTCAAGAACGCGTGAAGTTAACAAGTTTAAATTAATATCAAATACTCAACGCTGCAATCTTTTGAAGCAGTGAAAAGATCAAACTTCAAGTCAACGCAATCAAAAGATGTTCCGAAATCAAAAGCTGTAACATACTTTCCATTGATTTTTGGATAGCCTTTCCCTCACAACGGTTTGTTCCCTCTAGTTCTACTGAACAGTTCTACGGTTAGATTGAACTATATAGGTACCCGATTCATCAAAACAATGTTTTCAATCAGTTACAAAACAATACATTCATAAGATTGAATGATGTAAGTTAGTGTTTTGTTTTTATCCTAGACCAATCTGAAAAGAAAGTCTATCAAATATTCCGTTTATGGCAAGCTTTTTTATTATTCTGCATGATTGAGTTTAGTTTGGCAATACCTTTTTTGACGTTACGTGACCATTTCAAATAGGTATTTTTTGTGTCTACATCTAAACTTACAGTACCTACCCACAGGCATATTTTTAGTAACTACCTATGTTTTACGGCAAGCCCACTAAAACTGCAGTCAGCAATCACAGACAGAAAGATGTAAAATTACATTGATTAGGTTTGCTACAATGTCTTTTACAACAACACCAAGTGACAAAAAAGTCAGGGGTCACACACTCACATTCTTCCAAATATCACATAAAACTATTTTCAGAACTACAAACATCTTTATTTACAAAGTGCGCCTGACAATTATTCTAATCCCGAACATGAAGATTTGTAGCCGTAACAAATTCGTTCTACACCAACATTTAAATCTAGATAAAAATGAATACGATTTACACGCTACAACTAAATTGACAGCATTGACATTTACCAACTGTCCTCAAGCATAGACACGTACGTGCCGTGTGCCGTGTCTGTCGACATGAAAACGTTTTTACTCTGTAACGAACTCGGTACGTTTGACATTCATATTAACAGCGCGGACAAAGATTTCCTTTGTCAAAAAAAAAAAAAATTGATTATCGCCCACGAGGGTTCCGCGTTTAAATATTTTATGGTTTGTATTAATTTTAGCTATACAAGTTTTAGAGAAATCCGGCTGCAATTTAAATAACAAAACATGGCGCCATTATTCACCGAGGGGTTAGGTAGATGTGTACCTGTAGTACACCCACATTAAGCAAGTTATGTTAAAGTCGCATGTAATAGGGGGCGAGCCTATTGCAATCAACTGGGCACATATCCAGACTCCGTTCTGGTATTGAGACATCCTAAATGGAAAAACCCAATAACACTTTGCCCGACCCAGGAATCGTATCCAGGTCCTCAAGCTCAACGGAAGCGCTTGCGACCAGTAGACCAAAGATGTAGTCAAAAAATACTTTGAAGAAAAATGAGATATCAATTTTCAACGATTTTGAAACACAGTTAAGTAATTTTAAATGATCATAAATACAAGTAGATTATAATAATATTGGCATAACGACCACTTTCTATCAGCACGATCTTGAGAAACTCAGTTATGACACTCGTGAATTTATTATTTCATTTCTGCGCCAGTATTAAACAATAAATCTACGTGATATATGAACAAAATATAAAAGCGAGAATTTTAAGTTAAACAACTTTTTAGTAATTTCATATTTCATTAGTCGAAATAAGCGCATAACGACGCAATGCAGAGCTTGAAACAAAAAGGTTCATTACGGAGTCTGATAGACTCGTGTTTAAAGGCTTACATTATTTCAAACGTTTAAGCACACTAATGCATGCACTCAGCCTGATTAAGTTAGAAAATGTAAACGAAACGAAGACTGATTCCTACTAAAGTTCTAATGATGATTGAAAGTTGATTAAATTTTAGTCCTAGAGTAATACAAGCCTTAGTTTTAGTACAGCGCCTTTTATAGAAGACAGTAAATCTAAATTAGCCGAATAAGTACTTACAGAGTGCTTCGCCACAGCTGAAGTTTTGATCGTAAGTAATAAAAAAACGATTGATTCCACCCCTCGATTGCGGAACTCCGAAAAGCGAATTCGCGATGGTGCGAATACATTATGGCGGAGGTGAAATTCGCGGGTTTTTCGCCTGCGTTTCCCGCGCTTTTGATCAAGCCAAGCCCCAGGTTAGTCGCCCGCGGATCGTCGCGCCGTTCGCACGTCCCCGCGTTTCGTCACTGAGCCAGTAAAAAATTCGCTCTTCGGGTGCCCGCACTATTCTCGTACAGTGACTGAAAATGTATATTTAGACAATTTATTTGTGAAGGATAAATTAATACCGAGTGTGACAGTGTAGATCCAATTTTTTTGAGTGTCTAGTGATGTGAATATGGTGGAGATTTTTTTTTATGTGATTCCCTGAGATTTTTTGCGTGATAAAGATAAAGGGGTAAGTAATTAGAAATAATTTCGCTTTTTTTAAATTAAGAGTGATTTGTCGGAATGTTTAGGAAAAATGTTTAGATAATTATTTACATTTAGGTACGTTTGCGTACATATGTAATTTAAAAAAATATGTTAATTATAAGTATCTCGTGTCATTTATTCAAAATTTTTCTTGACACGAGATGACATAATGCAAGAACTATTCAAGATTGAGATGAGTGGGACCATTGATAAGTCAATCAATTTGGCGCCTAGCTTATGACTGATTAATTATGTCAGTCCGTTTCCTCGTAATTTCATAAGAAGATCTCAAACTATTTTATGTTGTTTATTTATAAAACGGATTTTTACGACTACTAAAATGTAACATGATTTTTATTGCAACGGGGACATGACTGGCGACTTTTACTTTATAGTTTTTCTTAATAATAGAAAAAAAAAATAAAAATTAGAAAAAAAAATGTAGGTACAAATTAGAGGTATTTTTGACAGATTGAAACTGCGATCAGACTGTGAACGTTCTTAAAATTACGAGAATTGCCCCTCAGATCTCAGTCTTAATCTGTCAAAAATACCTCTAATTTGTACCTACATTTTGACAAGTTTTTGACATTTGTTTGTCGCCGAGTTGAGACTGCGACTAGATTTTGAACGTTTTAAATTACGAGAATTAGCCTTCAGATACTAGGAATAATTTCTTAAATGGAAAAAAAAACTCAAAAATCAAACGTTTTTCAATGTTTTTTATAAGACGACATATTCGGAAAACTTGTAGTCTTTTTTACAACATAATTCAGGGTTTTTCTTTGTTGAAACTATTCAGTGCATTACGTTTGTCTTAGCTACGAGTAACTTGATGAAGAAATACGAGGCGACCTCCTGATTCAAAGCTTTCATTCAGTACAGAATCAGTTGGGCGTTCCCATTATATGCACGGTTCTTAAAGTGAATTTCCCTAACGACGTCTAGTAATATTAGGTATATATTCTGTGCCAATGAAACTAGACGCGATCAGCACACCTAAACCACGGTCAAGAGCTATCATTGTCAATATTCTATAACAATGATGACACTGAGAGCTCTTATTTATTACTAGCTGTGCCCGCGACTTCGTTCGCGTGCATGACGGAAAACGTTTTAATTATTTTTTCTGTGCGGAACCTTAATTCTTTTTCTAAAATAAAAGTTACTCCTTGATACATCAGCTATCTGCCAGTGAAAGTCCCGTCAAAATCGATGCAGCCGTTTCAGATATTAGCCGGAACAAACAGACAGACAAAAATTAAAAAAAAATGTTTTTGGTATATGTACCGTGTATACATCCATATGCATTTAGTAAAAAGATAGATGTATTTATACTTTATTGTACACCACAATAATACTGTATAACAAAAAATAAAAGAACGCTTGAGCCCTTAAATGTGGTTTCAGTCTCATGGATGAAATTCGCCATTAGTAAAGCCGTACATGTACAGTACCAAATAAATGTGCACAGACCAAAGAAATAATAATAATAAATGGTTTATTACCCAAAATAATAGTGTTCTTACATTTCCGTACAACTAAAGTATCTACAAATAAACTACTCCTAAAATATTGAAAGGGAAAGAGGTTAGTTGTCTTTTTGAATATGCCTTTTTGGTAAGAACGAACGACATTTTTTGCGTTGAATTCCGTCAATCCTAACATTTTCCCGAAAAGATAAAACTGTCTTGTATAATAATTTCATTAAAAAAATATATTGAAGTGTTAGAGAAAATCTTATGTCTCAAAACGGAGAAGGAAAACATGGCGAGGAAGCCTGCATGTCCTACAACCAAAAATTCGAAGACATGACATCGACCAACCCACACTGGGCCGGCGTGGTAGATTACAGCCAACTCCCTCTCGAAGAGAGGAAGCCTGCGGCCCAGCAGTGGGAACATTATAGGTCTGCCTGTTTGTATGTTACCTTTTCACGCCTAAACCACTGAACGGATTTCGATAAAATTTGGTAGAGAGGTAGATTGCATCCCAGGGAAGGACATAGGATAGTTTTTATCCCGATATTCCCACGGGATCGACACATATGCGGGTGAAACCGCGCAGCAAGTCTTATATTGTAGATATTCCAGTGTCTAGATAGCTTGCTGACAAATCGATCGAGGGAAAGCGGTAACTTGTAATTACGTTCTATAAATCGATACAAACGTCATTGGTGTATGGTGGCATTATATCATAACTGTTATTGATTGGCTGCAGCATTTCTTTTGCATCGAAAATTACACAGGTTATCGAACCTGATGCCCCCGACAGAAAACAGCTGTCGGAAGAATAGCGGTCGTCTATTTGATTAGGGCAATTTTTTAAATCGACAGATAATTCTTATTCGTGGAATAAAATTGAAGTCTCACAGATTCTGTATGGAAGAACTGTTAAAAATTCCAAATTATTCCTCGGATAAAATTATTTGGCGTTGGAAAAATCAGTCCTCAAACTGACAAAATTTTCAGGTTTTGGATATTTGAACAGCGTTTCGAGGACTCCTACGATAACATTGCTTGATGTTCGATACGGCACGGAAGCGTATCGAGTGGCTGTGAATAGCTATGCAGACGGGCAATTCCTGTATTTTTAAGAGCATTCGAATTCAAATCTCACTGTCAATCTGTCAAATATATGGGATACGAAAACAAAATTTCATATTCAACTTTCTGTACCCATGACAGTTGAGTTAAAGAGCCTTCCTTACCTGCATTTATGAAGCCTACTTTACATGCCTACAATATGAAATAAGGTAACATTCATAGATTTCCAAATAAGTGTAGTATTTAATTACCATGCAATAATCAGAAAACCCTGACCCTGACTGCCGACTTACTTTGTGTAAATTATTTAATCACCACTGCTCTCAAAATTGTGAAGGAAAACATCGTGAGGAAACCGGCATGTCCTAGAACCAAAAATTCGAAGACATGTGACATCTGCCAACCCGCACTGGGCTCGCATGGTGAATTACGCCCCACTCCGTCTCACCGAGAGGAGGCCCGTGTCCCAGCAGTGGGAACAATATAGGCTGACAATGCTATACTAAACAGAAAATTAGTGTTATTATATATCTCTAATTTACATTGATTGCCGCTGAGATGAGATTGCGACTAGATTTTGGAAGTCTTTAAATACAATTAGCCTACTGATTTTCTTTCTTACCATGATAAATGATGTGTGGTTTTGAGACAAATAGGTAATCTTTTGCAGTCTTAATTTTAGATGTGAAGAGACGAGGGAATACAGTGTCTCATTACGCTCGAAGACCTTCATCTTCTAATTTAGTAAAAAAAGTTACCCTCCTTTTGAGTTCTTCCACAGTACGGTAAAATTGTTTAATTGCAATTTACCGTTGTTAGTCTGGCTGAAATACTGTTTGTGCGTATTTTTGCACAATGATTATGATTATATGAAATACATATTTTTAACGAAACAGTTGTTGCAAATCCCAATTAATGTGATTATTATTTCCTTTTTTAACTAAATACATATAAATTTTATATTTTTAAATATTAGAATATAAAAACATTTAAAAATATAAAAAATAGTAACCCACCGGTGTCGGGAACAGGGTCCAACTACCGGCGGTCAGGGCTCCAGAGAGAGGAACCTCCTAACAATACGGGCGTGTCCAGAAGTACCGCTTTCTGGATCAAGCCATTGATCCAGCTGCCAAGCGAGAGCCTCCTCAGGTCTTGGTCAAGGCTCTTGGCTATTAAGCCATTAGCTGTCACGACTATCAGCACAATGGTCGCTGAGTCATAATGATTATTATTATTGTTAAAACTAACGAGATTTTGATTATGATTTGTCTTTGGGCACATTACTTTTACCATCATCCATTTTGTTCTTTCCATTATATTTAATAATGCCTTCACATTAATTAGTAGATAATTATATTAATAGGCCTAGCCTTTGCCAACTATCTTGGGTTCAACTTCCAGTATTACCAGATGCAGCTGAATACCATTATTTTACATGGAGCGACTGCCTATCTGACCTAAACAACCCAGTTACCAGGTAATACGAAACCCATTGGTAAGACTGGTTGTCAGACTTTTGGGCTTCTGACGACCCGTAACGACTGTCAAGCATCCAAGAATAATAGCCGGGACCAACGGATTAACGTGCTTTCTGAGGCACGGAAATCCCAAATAGCGTGATTAACTACTGTTAATGAGATTTAGATGACTCTTTGCGTGCCTTACTTTTACCAACATCAATTTTGTTCTTAAAAGCCTGGTTAGTAGCAATTGAGAGCAGTGGTGGCCAAGTGGTACCGGCCGAGATTTACGTGGGTTCGAATCCAGACAGGCGCTTTACTTTGTGTAAATTATTTTATCACCACTGCTCTCAAAACGGTGAAGGAAAACATCGTGAGGAAACCGGCATGTCCTAGAACCAAAAATTCGAAGACATGTGATATCTGCCAACCCGCACTGGGCTCGCGTGGTGAATTACGGCCCACTCCCTCTCACAGAGAGGAGGCCTGTGTCCCAGCAGTGGGAACATTATAGGGTGATTATGTATTTTGTTTTTTTTATTATTTTTGAGTTTCGAATTTTCCTGAGAATATAGATGATAGATAGATAGATAGATAGATAAACCGTTTATTTAGTGCAACAAAGGACACAATACAGGCATTAAAAAAAAACAACAAAAAAGGTGAGAGAAAAAAAAAAACAAAGATTAAAAAAATAAATTGACCCATAGACACCTCGCATGACATTTGTAACGGTCGATCACTACTGGGCGGTGTGTGTCCCATAGTTGCACCAAATGGGAGTCCAGCTCAGCAATATAGGTAGTGCCTGAATAATGATTTCACATCAGTTATTAGATAGGTAGACGTAAATATAGAACTAAGTACATATTTACAATTTATGCTTCAAGTAAGTTTTTCTTTACTCTCCTCGATCTTACAAGTATCTAGTTTGTATACTCTCGTATCGCATACATAATGTAATATGTGTAAACATTCAACAGAGGTATAGGTACCTAGTAAGTACTCTTCACAGCATATTTTTTACTCTTTAGAATATCTATGTCTATCTCATCATCATCATCTGCCTAGCCTTTTCCCAACTAGGTATGTTGGGCTTCCAGTCTAACCGGATGCAGCTGAATATCAGTATTTTACATGGAGCGACTGCCTATCTGACCTCCACAACCCAGTTACTGGGTAATACGATACCCCCTTGGTAAGACTGGTTGTCAGATTTTCGGCCTTCTGACGACCCCTAACGACTGTCAAAGACCCACGAATGACAGCCGGGACCAACGGCTTAACGTGCATTCCGAGGCACGGCGGGGTTTTGGTAATATCTATACCTATCTATATAAATAAAACAAAATCGGTTTAGTTACACCATTTACAACTCAAAAACGGCTGGACCGATTAGTATGATCTTTGATTTGTTGCATTTGTCGCCGCCCCGAATAGCAGAATAACTATTAAAACATGGGAAATATTATCGAAAAAAAAATGAAGATAATTCATTTTCTCATACATTTTCCAATTTATTAATTCTGAGGTGGTACGAAGTTCGATGGGTCAGCTAGTTTTTTTTTTACGTTTTAAAGATAATTTTAGTATCTAAAAAAAATTATAACATCACGCCTCGTTTCCCTAAACTGTCGGGCAGAGGTGTTACTCTAGTACCTACGCCCACTTTTTGGTAGTTATGTTATTAAAGTCCCATATAACAGGGAGAGTCTATTGCCATCATCCAGGCACAAATCCAGACTCCGGGGTGCTACTGAGAAATTTCTGATGAAAAACCCAATAACACTTTGCCTGACCTAGGAATCGAACCCAAGACCTCTTGCTCAGCTCTTGCGCTTGCGGCACTACCCTAACGAGGCAGTTTTAAAGATAAATGTAGGTATTTAGGTAGTTTTTTATAGAAAAAACTCCAATGCAAACCCGTCTGACGAGATATTATTTGAATAACTCAAGATTTCAAGTTATTATACTATTAACAAAAAGTTGATGCGAATAATTAATTATTATTATTCTGACAGATTATTTTGTAGTTAGGTATAAATAATCACACTTATAATATTATAAAGGCGAAAGTTTGTGAGTGTGTTTGTATGTTTGTATGTTTGTTACTTCTTCACGCACAAACGGCTGAACGGATTTGGATTAAATTTGGCACACAGATAGTTTATAACCAAGATTAACACATACGATACTTTTCATCCCGATATTTTCACAAGATGGACATTTATGCTGATGAAACCGCGGGGCACAGCTAGTTGGAATATAAAAACAATGAAAAAAGTAATCATAACAATGAGAGATTATTTAGATGTCATTGCAATTTGCTTATTAATCACATAACATAATGACCAATTCGGCAATACCAATTCCGCCGTAGCCCGAATTTGAATAATGATAAACAATAAACTCGGATATTAAAACCTTCGCAACCCCGAAAAATGTCAGACAGTTCTCTTCTCAAGACCGCGGCCCAATCCCCTCTTCTCAGATCGATCACTATGTATGGCATACTGACCCTTTGGGAGAAGCAAGCGAAATACCTAGGTGTGATCCTTGAGCACCACCTTCCTTCAGTCAGCACATAAAAGCGGCTCGTTCGAGCGCCACTTTTGCTCTCGGTAGGCCCTAGGTAAAGCAATTTCAAACTAGCGCTGGGGCTCTGTCTCGCATAGGGTCTTAGCATTATGCTGAGCACTAGCCGTTTTGCGTGAATGTGATGCATATTTTAACCTAACTTGTTATTTTTTGTGTTCTTTCTCAGCGCCATGTTTATCGAAAATAAACGTATTTTCTTTCAATTCGTGATTGTATTATTTATGCAGGAACTAGCTTTTGCCCGCGACTTCGTCCGCATGAAATTTCACCCTCCTCCCATTCACCCTCTTAGGGGTGGAATTTCGAAAAACCTTTTCTTAGTGGATACCTACTCATCACAAAAAACACACCCTCCAAATTTCATGTCCCTAGGACCAGCTGTTTAGGCTGTGCGTCGATATCAGTCAGTCAGGACTTTGAATTTTATATCTTAGATAGTATTTTTAGCCATATTCAGTACAAACGTAGATTTTGATTCTACAAATTATACTCTAAAAAAAACTAAAACACTGGAGCCCACCAACTAAAAAAAAACATTTGACTTTTTGAAAGAAAAAACTTAGAAACCTAATTAAATCTTGTCCAAAACAACAAGAAACATTAAAAAAAAAGCGGCCTAGTACGAGTCGGACTCGCACGCAAAGGGTTCCGTACCACCACCGCGTACAACATTTAACACATTTTTTTTTCAATACTTTAGTAAAAAATACGTTTCTTGTATGGGAAACCCTTAATTTTAACATTATTTTATTTTTATTATTTGTTGATAGAGCGGCTATATAATAGTAGTACACTCTCTGTAAAAATTTCAAGCAGCTACCTATTACGGTTCAAAAGGTACATTCCTGTGACGGGAGACGGAGGACGGACGGGCCTCAAAAGAGAGAAAAATATATTGTGGTACAAAAACTATAAAAATCGTCTCATGAGAGAGAGTTTAAATGATAAATGATTTTATTTCTGTAAGTAGGTTTGCACAAACACTTTTACACGTCAATCATATTTTAAAAACTAGATGAGGTCGGCGTTTCCTATCTGACTACTCTGAGAAGAAAGGCCGAAACAAACTCAGAGGTCACAGTCTCTTTTAAAGTCCAGACATAATCTTGGTCAGTTTAAAACAGTTCAATTTACACAAGAGACGATTTAACCTATTTAAAAGTGCCAGGTTAAATATTTGATAACCGTACACGGTATGATAAAATAGTAACGTAGGATTTTTGTCCGTTTTTCTGGATGTATGTTCCGGATTGGCGCAAACGGACTTGGATAAAATGTGACACGCGGATAGTTTATAACCCGGATTAACACATAGGGTAGGTACTTTTAACCCCGGAAGCACGTTCCCTTAGGATATTTCCCGACATCCTCGTGGGTGAAGCCGTAAGTAAAAGCTGGTTAGTTTATAAGTAAACATGTTTGGCAAGCTGATATAGAGCCTCAACAATGTTTATGTGTATCTTTGAAGGCTGTGTCGGAACATTTGGGCGATATTTTGTTCGATTTTATTATGAAGGGCAAAGAGGACTGTGGCTGTGAGATAGACGGACTTGGCTGAACAGGCAACACACAGTTTTATTTTTTGTAGATTCGTGTGTCTTTCTAATACCTAATAACTCTTATGTGGATTGGCAGAAACGGGAGGTTAAATTGCTAACAGCAGCTGTAAAAGACAATTTTCTAGTTCTTCTTGAGTAAAATGTAGGTACCTAAATGAAATGTTGACAATTTAACGAGAGCCAGCCACAACAACGTGAATATTAACCAACTAGCATAATTAGAAAGAAAAAAAGAAAGAAAATACGTTTATTTGACAAGATGGGGGGAAACATGAGTCACATCCACACAAAACGATCATCATAATTATTAATCAGCCTATAAAGTTCGCACCGCTGGGACACAGGTCTCATCCAATCCCTCGTGAGAGGGAGTGGGACGAAATCCACCACACGGGCCCAGTGCGGGTGATTACCAACTGGTAGATTTTAATTGCAAAAAAAGTTTTCATAATAAAATTTAATAACTTTTTATTCCATATATTAGTTGTTTGTTTGGTTGTTTTGTCTACATAATTCAACTGAATAACTTAAACTTACTTGACTGAAATTATATATTTATTTAGATCTAACATTATTTTCGATCAATGTAAAATTCTTTCTTGCTGTCAAAATAAATTATATTTCTCTTTAAAACTGACCACGTCTTTCACATACCTACTCAGTTACCTACCCTACCCTACCTTCAGTTTCACATTTGCAGAGTGTCTAGGTTTTGTATAGCCAGTCACACTGAAATTACGTTTCACGGTCAAAAATTCTCATTTATTTTCGCCATTAGTCTTGGGAACCGCCTGTGGCAATGTAATGAAGCGCCCAATTTGTCAGCCAGGGGATCTAATTAGAAAAAATATATCGCGAAATACAGGACACTTGTATATTTGGGGCAATTTTGAAATCTATTTAAATAAATTGTGGGTCAATTTTACGTGAATAAATAAAATGTATAGGTAGGTGCTGTTTTTTTTGCATTTAAGGTAGGTAATAATGTAGCTTTTTAGGAAAAGACGTCAAAATATAGGTTAGACCGTAACAAAATCATCTGCCTAGCTTTTTTCTAAATATGTTGGGGTCGGCTTCCAGTCTAACCGAATGCAGCTGAATACCATTATTTTACATGGAGCGACTGCCTATCTGACCTCCACAACCCACTTACTGGGTAATACGATACCCCTTGGTAAGACTGGTTGTCAGACTTTCGGGCTTCTGACTACCCGTAACGAATGTCAAAGTTCCATGAATGACAGCCAGGACCAAGGGCTTAACGTGCTTTCGGGGGCACGGAGGGGTCTCGGTATATAAAGATCACCCATCCACAGACCAACCATGGCAAGCGTAGCTTAACCTGATCGATCGACCTGTGCGGCTGTTATTATTTAGCTAGGGGCCCCTCTGTTAGACCGTAACAAAAGTGGTAATAAATTATAATAATTATCTTGCGTCGCTTTCAAATATATTATACTTGATATTCAGTAATTACCCACAAGTTCCATAAAAATGTCGTCACATTGCTAGCAAGCTTCTTTTCCTGCTGAATAGCGGGTGTTCTCCATTTCTCATTATATCTTGCTAATGCTTGCAACTCGGTTCGCACACCCACGCCCTTTTTCAATAACTAGCTTCTGCCCGCGACTTCGTCCGCGTGAAATTTCAACCTCCCCCATTCACCCTCTTAGGGGTGGAATTAAAAAAAAAACCTTTTCTTAGCGGGTACTTACTCCTCACAAAGAACACACCCTCCAAATTTCATGTCTCTAGGACCAGCGGTTTAGACTGTGCGTTGATATATCAGTCAGTCAGGGCTTTGGATTTTTTTTATATAAAAAAATTATAGATTTTTTATATCATCTGATATAAAAAATCTATTATTTTTTATCGTCGTGGAACCTATAAGACAGTTTTCAAATTTGCTAGCCACTAAATTTATTTATTTAAACTCTTCGCACACTAAAAAGGTACAAAGGCGGACTTAAAGCCTCAGACAATCTCAACCAAGGGTGGTAAAGAGATTAGATGGCAGGTGCTTTGTTTGAGAGGAACAATGATATTTTGTTTTGTTAATTATTTTGGATTTATCCTCCATTTATGATGAGTGAATTGTATTTCTCTTTTGTAGATCATCTCAAGTGATATACCTTTTAATATTTATTAGGTTAAGCTCTTCGATTACGTAGTGGCCGCATTTCTAAACTAATATTATATAGAGAACAGATTCGATTTTTTGTATGTTTGATTATTACGCTTTCACACTAAAATGGCTGAGTGGATTTGGATGCAATTTGGCACATGAGAATGACGCTGACGGATTATGTGGGACGGTAACATAGGATGGTTTTATCCCAATATTCCCGATCGAGATGTATGCGGGTGAAACCGCGGGGCGCAGCTAGTATTGAATATCTAAGTTGTTTTGATTCAGCTAATGGTTGATCTAATTTTCTGTTATCTGTACTTTTTGATTTAGGAGCGACCTTAATGGCATATCGACGGTCGGGGCGGGGGTTCAATTTCCGTATAAGATAAAGATATTTTTCATTTCTTATAGGTATTAAATAGGATAGCATAACATCACGTCTGGCGTCTGTTTTCTTCAAAGGAGCGGGCAGGCGTGTATCTACACCCACATTTTGCTAGTTACCTATGTTTAAAAGACCCTTTAGTATTTAGCCCCTTTCATTTGAACCCTTTAAACCCTTTTCCCTTACCTTCTTTTTTTATTTTAATTTAACCGCAAATAAACGTATTTTCTTTCTTTCTTTCTTTCCTTTAGGCAAGCTGTTGCAGTCTTGCCATTGCCAGCCATAAATCTAGACTCTGTGGTGCAACTGAAAAAGTCCGTATGCAAAAACGAAATAACTTTTTGCCCGATTCCCTGGAATATGATCATTCCAAGCTAGAGCGTTTGTTGCGCCACTTCTTCATCCCAGCTAAAGCACTAGGAAGTGGTGAGGAGAGGGCGTTTGAGGGACTGTCTTATTCAGACCTTCTCCACAAGCAGTCTGTGGGTCAGGCAAACAATGGACGCGGAAAACAATGGACGCCCTGAGAGTCCAATATAATAACAGTTTCAAAATGCTTTTGGAGCTGCCGCGCTTTTGTAGTGCCTCTGGCAAGTTCACTCTGCAGGCGCGCGTTCATGACTTTCACGCTATGAGAACGCGGTCAAGTCCTAATAGCATTCTGAAGATGTTAGTGGACAAATTTAACTCGCCGATAATGAATCACTTCATGTAGATGCTGGTTAGGCTGGAGTGGTTCATTTCATCCGGTGAATTTATATAAATATTGTTTTTCTGGTAGCATTAGTAGTTAGTTAATTATAATTGTAACACACTAACATAATACGGATCATTGTGTCTAAGAAATAAATAAATTTAATTTATGTAATTTTGACGTTCACAAAGTGCTGATTGTCAGCCTAATTTGAGTAAATAACTTTTGAAATTGATTTTATTTTCTTACTCAGCAGTGTCTTGTAGACCAGCACCGTAATTGCGTAACACAGTATCAGTAACAATCTGAAGCATTTTGAAGGACATTGCTAATCCATTGCCTCATACCTATGTGCGAAAAAATAATCTGCGAACGTAAACAACACAATGAATGTTGTTGAACTGTCAAAATGAAAGTCATTCCCACTGGTTTTTTATTATTTATTTACATACATACATACGCTACCTTTACAGTGTCCCAATCCCAATATTAGTCATAATCATCTGCCTAGCCTTTTCCCAACTATGTTGGAGTCGGCTTCCAGTCTAACCGGGTGCAGCTGAATACCAGTATTTTACATGGAGCGACTGCCTATCTGACCTCCACATCCCAGTTACTAGGTAATACGATACCCCTTGGTAAGACTGGTTGTCAGACGACCCGTAACGACTGTCAAAAATCCAAGAATAATAGCCGGGACGAACGGCTTAATGTGCGTTCCAAGACACGATACCCATGGTAATAAGTTACGGAATTACCGCGCTGGAAGGCCATCAGAAAGATTTTTTTTCTTTTTGCAAACTATTACAAAATATGAAAGATTAAAGTCTTCGCTAGTTAGTTCCCTCATTAAAATACATTATAATATTTATAGAAAGGGAAATCCGTTGCTGATTCAACTATGTTGTTGTGTTTGTAAATTATAATTATATTTAGATAACACTATTATATGAACTAAAC
Organism: Hydraecia micacea; assembly: GCA_914767645.1. NCBI lineage: Eukaryota > Metazoa > Arthropoda > Insecta > Lepidoptera > Noctuidae > Hydraecia > Hydraecia micacea. Next base: position 9,928,957 of record OU611798.1, read on the forward strand.
ACGGTTGTTGAAACCTTTATTATGAAGTATTTTTAGTTAACTAGCTTCTGCCTTTTGGAGGTCGGAAACTATCCCACAGGAAGGTCCTACCGGGCTAAAAAGTATTCCATGTCCCAGGACATGGTCTATCCATGTGCCATCCAAATGTACAGTGGGCTGCATCAATTGGGTACCCCAGTTGCTAAGTGCTTCCAAGGTTAGGGGGGTACCCACATCGTGAAGCTGACTGTACTTACAGGTAACATACAGACAGTTACTTTCGCATTTATGACATTAGTATGGAAGTATGGATTAGTGAGTCGGAGTTATTTGATTTGTTAAGATAATTTTGTTCATTGGATTGCAATAATTGGAATATATTAATGCAGGAATTTTAATAAAGTAGCATGTAAGCCTGCGTGCTGATTTATCTATTGATAATGTCCGTATTGTCTGTAGCTATATAAAACAAAAACATAAAGCAGTAGTGGGTTTCTAGATTTAAAAATATTAGAGGGAGTAACGAGCTAAGAAGTGTATTTTTTTATTAATATTTTATTAAAAGGAGTAAAACGTATTTACAAGTATCATTTCAATCTGCACCCCTTACATTGATTGATTTGAAATTTCTTTATTTTTAACATAAACAAAACAGATAAAATGACATTCAGATCTTATTCTTAAAGCATTCAACCCACCCCTTACATTAATATATTTCTTTCTTATGTACATACCTATGCATACATATTTACAGGTGGAAAGGGTCACCTACCCGCTGGTCAGACCCAAGAATCTTATAGATAAAAGTGGAGGCAACACTCTAAATACCTAAGTGAAGAGGACTGTGGTCGGACACTCTCTTTCTAAATACACACATAAGAACGAGAAAGTGGTATATGTTTTCTTTGTCATATGTATGTATTTAGAAAGAGAGCGTCCGACCACAGTCAGTTTCACTTAGGTATTTAGAGTGTTGTCTCCATTTTTACCTATAAGCTTCTTGGTCAGACCATAATAACCGCCCTCACAGAACTCTCTGTTACGACCACCCTGAGAGAAGCTGAGAACCGAACGAAGGGGAAGAACATCGTGCATAAAGCCACGAAGGCCTTTCAGGGACACGACGTTCAGTAATGAAGTATATTCGGCTATTCGCTAAAAGCACGAAATATTCGGCTTATCTACAAATAGGTATATTCATATCAACACTTAAAACTTCGGCATAAGCAATTTTACGAAAACGTAGACTATATTTTTACGCGCCAAAAGTTCGGGACCCAAATTAATAAGCAGATTCCTCTTAAAGGGCTGTCAGAACCCTATTTTGAACCCTATTTTAGTTTTAAAAGCGAACAATGTTTCATTAGTGTACCTACCTACTCACAAAATTTGGGAGAAGTTACGAGCGAAATATTCGCTGCTCCAGACGCTCCTATATTAATTAAATTATAGGGTTTAATATTTTTGGAAGTAAATCTTGTTTTTAATAACTGCGATATTCTGAAAAAGCTATCTTGGGGCTCAAATAGTAATAAACTTATTCTTTCGCTTTTTCATACAAACTTAATCCAAGCGCTTAGCTTTTTGCATGAAACAATAATTATGTTCAAAGCCCGTGTAGCGGTATCTACAAACGCCACATGCGAACTACGCGTCATACTGACGTCACACGGAATCCTGTATCTCGCAAGCAGAGTTTACCGCGCAACTATAACAATATACAGGGTGATTGGAAGATGGGTGCAAAGCTTTAAGGCGGAGATAGTACAGACAATTTACGAGTAGAACTATTTAAGCCTCTAGACCCGCATTATTGTGTCGAATAGAAGATGTTAGGAGTTAAATCTTACATCAAAACATCAGAATGTTTAGTAACATAACATTTTGCCTGTATTCCCCGAAGGGCTAAGCAGAGGATGTACTTATAGTACAGCCTCAGTTCGCCAGTTATGTTTAAGTCTTCTGTAGCCTTTTGCCATCGACCGGGCGCAAACCCAAACTTCGGCCTGCTACTGAGAAATATCATTACAAAAAACCCTATAACACTTTGTCCGAACTGGAAGTCGAACTCAAGACCGCCACAGCAGTAGCGCAGTAGTTTAGTTAGTAAAAGCACAACAATAACCAAATGAAACTCCATAATATTAACGTAGATACGCCTAAAGTAATAAGAAGCAGGTGACAATCTTACAAATATATAGGTACATATCCTTGGATAGACTTTAGGAATTTTATTATAACAAAATAATATCTAGAACATATCGTCGCTAATCTTACTAAGTGACGTAAGTGATTCGAAGCGTATTTTACAGAGTAAGCTATTTGCAGTTGAGGGTTACCTATGATTGAGGGTAGCTTGCTCTATATAAATCCTACTGATACAAAATTGAGCTCGTGTGTTGATCTGATTAAGATCTTTATATTGGTATTACTACTATTTTTATCGTGTTAATATTGTTTTAGTAATAAATATTTTAACAGATACGTCACTTAGTGAGATCTTTGTTTTTATTTTGTTCGGAATACATGATCAGATATCAGATTCGACTTGGAAAATGTATCAAATTACTGTAGTTAGGTCGGCTTCGTTCAAAATGTCAGATACGTCAGTTAGATTAGCGACGATATATTATGTAATTTAACATCCTAAGTAAACCTAAATGTGAACTAAGGCTACACTTGGGTCACATTTAGGTTTGCTTGGGTTAACCGAACCCAAAGGTTCGTTATTCAAAAATAGGCAAGGAGCCCTGACCTAGCTTAAGCCTGTTCCCGATACCAGTGGGCTTCTATTTTTTTTTATGTTTTATATTCTAATATTTAAAAAAAAAAAATCCTATATGTATTTAATAAAAAAGAAATAATAGTAAAAAAACTAGCTCATTCGTAATCACGTCCAATAGGGATGACGACGGGGTAAAGTAAACGAAATTCTATTTAGTCCGTCAGTTATATTATAAAAAATAATGGACACATATTTTTTCTTGTGTCAATCAACCAAAAAATTACAAAGATAAAGCGTGTCAAAGTTTGGGAGTGGGGGCTCGTGACGTCACGTGTAGGTAAAAATTTTACCAACATGTGACCTCATGCGACATTTCAAATCAATATATCTCTGTAATGTTTTGATTATGTGAAAAAATAAAAAATACGTGCCCAATACTTTTTAATAATCTACCTGATAGACGTAGAAAAAAAAGTTAGTCGTCATCCCTATTCTGTCAAATCATATTGTGATTGAATTGTTACAGAACATTACACTGTTTGATTGAGCAAATTTGATTAATAATTTTAGGCGAATGTGGAATATAATGATCTTAATTGAAACGTGATTGATGAATTAGCTGTCAATTTAATAGAAGGATGGTAAATAATTAATGAATGGCACGGAGAGTATAACTCTGGGACAGTACTGCAGAATTAATAGCAAAGTGGAAATTGAAACTACGAGGAATTGTGAAAAACATTTTTGAAACTATTGCTTGATTTCTCTTTCTCTGTGTCCCCAAGTTTTAATAAAATGCTATACAATAACTACGTATCGGCAAACATAGTGTGGGACGCCCCCCAGCTAGATGAACCGACGACCCAAAGAAGGTGGCTGCAACAGATTGAATGCGGAAGGCGGATGAAAGAGATCTTGTGGCGCAGCCTGGGAGAGGCCTATGTCCAGCAGTGGACTGCGATAGGCTGAGTTGATTAATTCAATAACCAATAAGTAAAATCATTCATAAAATCTATATTTTAGCTAGACTTTAAAGAATCTGACCTATTATAATATATTTGTTATTCGAAAACACATATTTCAATCAGAAATAGGTGGTAAATGTGGTTGTAGGTACTAATAAATGACACACCTTTAACGAATCGTTGAAGAAAAACAGGCTTAACTTCTTCTTCTTCGTCGAATCGAAGATTCCATTTTGTATGTTTTAAATAAGCTTCGACCAGAATTCGGCCACTTCGACTGCGATTAGGTACTAGAATTTCGATTATCTATTCATTATCAGAGAGCATCATCTGCCTAGCCTTTTCCCAACTATGTTGTTGTCGGCTTCCAGTCTAACCGGATGCAGCTGAATACCAGTATTTTACATGGAACGACTGCCTATCTGACCTCCACAACCCAGTTACTGGGTAATACGATACCCCTTGGTAAGACTGGTTGTCAGATTTTCGGGCTTCTGACGACCCGTAACGACTGTCAAAGATCCACGAATGACAGCCGGGACCAACGGCTTAACGTGCTTTCCGAGGCACGGACAGGTCTTGGTATGTAAAGATGGCCACCCATCCACGGACCAACCTCGGCAAGCGTAGCTTAACACAGTATTGAGAGCAATTATATCGTTTATTTAATTTACCAAAGTCACAGTAGGGTACCTACATGTCTTGTGAATATCTTGATAAGTTGCCCATAATTACATTTTCTTACCATGAAGACCCATACTCACCTTTTACCGTAATCTGGTAAACCCTATCATGTCTTTGAAAGCGACCGATATCAGTTTCACATTAACCAAACCTCTCCAAACCAAGAGTCCCTACAGTACCTTATGTATACAGGGAGGATTTTTGAGACGAGTTTACTGCCCAGTAAGGGAAGGTACTTTATTGGGGAGTCCATGTCTACACAATAAGACTGTGGTCAGGGGCAGGAGGGAAATTAATTTACAAGAATGATAGTACATTACAGATCGTCGAGTATTTTTACCAGTTTCTAAAACAATTCGCTAAATTAGCATGCAAAATAATTGATTACATGAATTAAATAAATGAAGCTAAGTAGCGTTGATTTGCGATGATTAAATATAAAAAGAAAGATTGTGTTATTTATACATTTTAATCACGTCTGTATTATCTGAGCAGCTTCAGATAAGATAAAAAACAACAAATATATTAATTAACACCTATTATAATACTAAAAACTTTGTCATATTTAACGAATAAATTACTTAATCAAATGACGGCAAATTAGCTGACAATGTGTAAAACACCAACTTTTCAATATTCTTAGTTGAATCTTATAGCAGCCAAGAGTCTGCATTAAACGTAACTGGCAAAATCTACAGACGCCAGCACATCAAGCTACCCAAAACTGTCAAGTTTTCCCAATCAACTTTGAACCTTATGCTTTAGCGATAAAGTTGAAAATCTATTAAAGAAATTTGACAGATTGTAGTAACTTGATGTGCTGGCGTCTGTACCTACATCTCCGCCCAACCCTTTTGGGAAACCAGACGTGATGTTCTGTTATATGGACTGGCAATTGGGTTCTGACTCCATATCAGAAGATTGCGTGTTCAGATTACGTCGGGGTCACCGTATAGACTTAGAGGTATGAGGAACAGGGTGTAAAGTTCACTCATACTCTATAGAAAAGGGAGGATCCTCCGACCATACGGGTGTCGTGTCTGGTAAGCTACTGCCCGACGATTGATGTCGGGACGTTGTATATATATAAGCTAGTTGCGCGGTAAACTCTGCTTGCGAGATGCAGGATTTTGCGTGACGTCAGTATGACGCTTTGTTCGCATGTGGCATTGTAGATACCGCTGCAATCACAATATTAAACAGGTCAGCGGCTGTTACAAGTTGTTATCAGTCTGTTAAAATAATAACAGCATAATCAGCCAATAACGTTCCCACTGCTGGGACACAGGCCTCCTCTCTGTGAGAGGGAGTGGGCCGTAATCCACCACGTGGGCCCAGTGCGTATTGGTAGATGTCACAAGTTTTCGAATTTTTGGTCCTAGGACATGCCGGTTTCCTCACGATGTTTTCCTTCACCGTTTTAAGAATAGTGGTGATGAAATAATTTACACAAATTAAAACGCCTGTCTGGGTTCGAACCTACGACATTATAACTTGTAAGTCGCGGCAGTAACCACTGGGGCACTAGTGCTCTCCATCGGGATCTACTATTGATGTATATTTTTGTTTCAATATTGAATTGATTAAAATAAAAAGATTATTTAATACTGAGCGGGCACTAAACGCCCCCATATTGTAATAAAAATAAAACTTCTATTGGGTCTCGTTCAGTGTCCTTCACCCGATTAGCTCTTGATAAAGGCTAGACCTGAATTGGATTCTTTAAGATAACATAACTCATACAGTGTGGTGATTAGATTATTACATTGTAATAAAAACACATAATCTGCAATCTACTCCCATGGAAATGTTAACCCTCTAAATGAACTCTTTTTTTTTTGTACAAATTAATGTAAGGATCTCGCCATGATTCTTTAATAACTATGATTTATGTACCAATTTTATTAGCTTAAATTATTTAATTCATGTAATCAATAATTTTGCATGCTAGTTATGTACCTATAGCGAATTGTTTGAAAAAATATTTAAAAAAAAACCTCAACCATCTGTAATGTACAGACGCCAGCACATCAAGCTACCCGAAACTGTCAAATTTTCCCAATCAATATTGAACCTTATACTTTAGCAATAAAGTTGAAAATCTATTAAAGAAATTTGACAGATTGTAGTAGGTTGGTGTGCTGGCGTCTGTACCTACTACAATTCTTGCAAAATTTCATTTCATTTCAGAAGTAGAAACAATAAAGGTTGATTATTTAATAGTAGATCACAATTTTAAGGAATTTCAGGAGTACCAAAACATGCTGTAGATTGTATACATTTATCTATAAGGGACAGGCCTTATTTAATTATAAGGGATACAAGTGAACCTTTTAGAACCGGGGAACCTGTAATTAGATATTGTTTCGCAAAATTTTGTAAGTTCTAAATTAAATTTAAACAACACTTTAAACAGATGAGTTGTAGCAAACGTGGGATTAGGATTGAAAGGTTAAATTGCAAATGTATATGCTTATGTATCAAAGCAATAATTTTAATTAAAAACTAATTGAATATCCTGCTATGTGAATTTTTTTTCTAGTGAATTCCTGGAAACGGATGCTGCTCAAAGGTAATGTTCTGACTAGGTTTTTTTTTCATATTTACTTAAACTTTCATTTAAAAGTTGCACAACATTTTTCATGCTATGTTAACGTGTGATTTCTTTATTATTTGGGATTAACTAACATTATTTCAGTAGTGTTGCTTAAGATTCATGAAAAAGTTATATATTTATGGTACAGACGCTAGCAAGTCAAGCTACCCGAAACTGTAAAATTTTCCCAATCAACTTTAAACCTTAGGTATGCTTTAGCGATAAAGTTGAAAATCTATTAAAGAAATTTGACAGGTTGCAGTAGCTTGATGCGCTGGCGTCTGTACACAAAAATGCGAAAAACAATGTTCAACGACAGTTTCTCAACTTTTGTTTTTTTTACTGTGAATATGAGACTTTAGGCTACCTGCATTTACATTTATTTGATCATGCACGCGTAGTATGACACCTTCGAAACGAAAGACAAAATTATATATTGTAGATAGATTATCTATGACGCGATGTGAAAAGGTAGAAAAGAAACGACACTGTCTTCGTAGAGATACATGGGGTCATGCTACGCGTGTCCTCGAGACCCTGCAGGGCTCTCCGATTCTAAACATCGCGCGAAAGTCGACTCTCATTTGTTTTTTTTTTGCGTAAATTATTGGTTCTACATAAGTGTTTATTCTTATGTTGCTAGAAAAAGAGCAAAATGGGCAAGATATCGAATAAACATTATCTTCTGTTAATGTTGTGTATGTCCTTGACCCAAAATGCCAATGACCAGAGTTCACCCAGAAAAATCTATAAATAATAATTATGTCGCAATAACAAGAATATTATTTTTATTTGTTGTTAATATTAAATAGCCTAGGATGGCGGATTTTTGACAACGTTCGCATTTTAATCTCAGAAATACATCTAATTTACGAAAGTATATGAAAATTTTTGACAAGTTTTTGACATTGATTGTCGCTAAGACGAGACTAGATAATTACCTTTTTTTTTAACCAATACGAGAATGTTGACCTGCTGTTGTGAGTTGAGCACACATTTCATTCACTAAATTATTATTCTAAACATGCAATATTATATGAGATATACGTATAAGAGCAAAAAAATGCAAACTAATTCGTGTAGGTGTTGCAATTTTACGATTTTTCACATTAATGTCATAATCTGTTCTTAATAACAAATATCTACCTAATAGTATTTCACCAATACATCAAGATTCAAACTGGTTATTTGATGTAACTAATTGGTGGTTTGATTAATAACTCTGTTTAAAATTCATATATTGGCTGTGATTAGATATAGAATCAAAGGTTTATAAATTACGATACCTACTTGGTTTTGTTCAATTCTATCAACTATATTATTTTAAAACTTTATTTATACACCAGGCAGGTATTAATTAAATAAATAACTACATACATTAACAAGGAGGACAATAAGGCGTATATGGCACGAATTTCGTACGGCACGGCGTATAAACCGCGCCGTAGAAAAATCGTGTCCGTCAACAAGCTTCCATAGTGATCCATACAACACTGTCGACCATGCCCACACACGGCGAATAAAACGTAGTTTTTGCACGGCAAGAAAAACGCGTGTTCGCACAACGACATATCAAGGTATACACTTCCAGTATAAGCTGACTTCTCGTTGTACAAAAGACTATACAATGCGAGGTCAGCTAAAAACTAGAAATGTATCGCTTGATATGTCGTCATGTGTACAGACGCCAGCTCATCAAGTACAATCTGTCAAATTTCTTCAATAGATTTTCAACTTTATCGCTAAAGCATTAGGTTCAAGGTTGATTGGGAAAATTTGACAGTATCGGGTAGCTTGATGTGCTGGCGCCTGTACAAAGGGCCATAGGCCCCATTCAAGGCCACGACAAGCGATGCGACTGGCGTCAAATGACGCGCGCGTGTCGCCTGTTTTGTGTCGCGTGGCATGCTCTAGCTAGACCACTTCTTTGATTTGTTTTCTCCGCAGTCGCTGTCGTAAAACGCGTGTCGCTTGAGCGTGTAGCTCTTGGCTAAGGGATTAGGCATCAAACATTTCGTCCACATCACTGTCATCCGGTAACGTACCCAGAAGACTGGTATTATTGCCACGTTGAATTGCCATTCAGTAATGCCTTACTGATTCTTTGGCCAAAGAACGAGCTAGCCTTCTGGCCACGCGAAGTGTCGACCAGTCAGTTAGAACCTTTTGAAAAGGAAACGCGCACTTGGGTAGGTACCCCGAAACGGCTCAAAACTGTAGGTGTTTACCAATAATCCGATCGATTCAATTCGACGTGGTTTGGTTTTCGCCGCATATTCATTAATATTGTCAATCTCATCGTCGGCTAATTGGCTGAATTAAGGACAAGGAGTCAGCCAAAATTATAGTTGATAATGACACAACATTTATGCTTTAATTAATAGCGATTAATGAGGCGTGACTACTTGCAAAATTACGGGATGATAAATTATTTGTATTGTTATCACCGAAATAATATGTAACATTATCAAATTAGTAGGTGATAAATGATTTGTACTGATATTACCGAAATAATATACTGGGTGGCGCAAAAGTACTGGCACTAAAGAAAATACTTTTTTTTTTTTATATGACATTTTCTGTCATTCTGTTGTTGAAAATTGTGTAGTGAACAAATGTAAAATACACTGAAAATAAACATGGACCGTTTTACTCCCCAAGAACGTGGAATAATTGTGTCAATGTTCTTACGGAATAATTCATCAGTGATAAGAACACAACGTGAATTTCGTCGACGATTTCCCCACCGTCCGGCACCGATTGGTCGCACAATTCGACGCTTTGCCACACGCCTTGAAGCAACTGGCTCAACATTGGATAGACCTAAGTCTGGGAGACCAAGAACAGGCCGTTCAGCTGAAAATATCGATGCTGTGCGCGAAGATGTGGAAGAGTGTCCAGAAACATCAACGAGGCGACGTGCCACGCAATTGGGCATTTCCAGACGGACCCTGCAGCGTATTTTGGTGAAAGACTTAAAGATGTTCCCGTATAAAACTCAAATGACTCATCAGCTGCTGCCTGCTGACCACCGAGCTCGTCTAGATTACTGCCAGCGCGTCATAAACCTCAACCTTGAAGAGGATGATTTTCCTTCAAAATTGGTTATGAGTGACGAAGCGCATTTCCATCTCTCAGGGCATGTCAATAAGCAGAATACTCGGTTCTGGGGCACTGATAATCCGCGCATTATTCAAGAAACACCTCTACACCCACTAAAAGTTACTGTATGGTGTGGCATCTGTGTTGACAGAGTGATCGGACCCTATTTTTTCGAAGACGCTGGAGGCAATGCGATTACTGTCACTGGAGAACGCTACAGAACCATGTTACGTGAGTTTTTGATACCCAGTTTGGACGAATTGGGGCTGGAGCACATCTGGTTTCAACAAGACGGCGCTACGGCACACACAGCGCGCGACACTATGGACTTAGTGAGGGACGCTTTTCCAGGCCGAGTTATCTCTCGTTTTGGCGATTTGCCTTGGCCTGCAAGATCACCCGATCTGACCAGTCCAGACTTCTTTCTTTGGGGTTTTTTGAAATCTCGGGTGTATGTGAACAAGCCACAGACTCTCGCAGCTCTAAAAGAAAACATTCGTCAAGAAATAACGAACATATCGCAGGAAGTGTTACGGCAAGTTATGCAAAATGTCATAAATAGGGCTCAAATGTGTATCAACTCTGGAGGTCACCATTTAAAAGACATCATCTTTAAATCCTAATGGTACGAAATTTAATGGCACAAATATACATTTAAAAAAATCTAAATCTAGTTTTCTAATTTAGAAAAAATGTTATAGCTGAACCAAATAGGGTCTTTACTTTTGCGCCACCCAGTATTTAGATAATACTAGCGGCCCGCCCCAGCTTCGCACGGATGCAATTTATTTTTGAATTGCTGAAATTTTCTATCATATACCTAAACCTTGTCCTGGCAATACCGAACACAACAAAAAAAGAATGATCCAATTTGTTGCAGTCGTTCGGAAGTTAGGCGCGTATATTTGTTTCGGTGATTTATTTTTATTTATATAGGTAGATTATGTAATTAGTAGGTATTTCACATTTGTTTAGCCGGATATTTGATCAAACGGTAAGCACTTAACCGAAAAAATCATATATTCGGTCGTCTTTTTCTACTCTAGTGTAATTTGTTTTTTTTTTTTTTTTATTTGAAATGGACTTGCTCTGGACTCTAGTCTAGGTCAAAGGTGACAGAGACAAAGTCGATTATTTATATATATGTCAAATTATTTATAAGAAGACAGTAGATACATCGTATGTACGACATATCAAGCTATACATGTCCAGTATAAACTAGCTTCTCATTGTACAGACGCCAAGCACATCAAGCTACCCGAAACTGTCAAATTTTTCCAATCAACTTTGAACCATAAAGTTGAAAATCTATTAAAGAAATTTGGCAAATTCTAGTAGCTTGATGTGCTGGCGTCTGTAAAAAAAGCTTATACAATGCGAGGTCAGCTAAAACTGTATAGCTTGATATGTCGTCGTTGACCCATATAGAATTCCAAATTAAAACTCTTGTTATTTATAAGAAAAATAGCTGCGCTCCGCGGTTTCACCCGCATGAGTGTCGATCCCGTGAGAATATCGGGATAAAAACTATCCTATGTCCTTGGCCGATACTCAAACTATCTCTATACCACATCTAAATCGGTTCAGCGGCTTAAGCGTGAAGAGGTAACAGACAGACAGACAGACACACTTTCGCATTTATAATATTAGTATCGATTGACCGAATTATAACAAATGTATTTCCCGGAACAAGTTTCTTTTGATAAAATTTATTTTTTTCTATCAGAAATTACTGAAATATAGTTTGACAAATATTGAAGTACCTACTCTTTTGTTTTTAAATGAGTGTTAATTGATAGTGTTGTATTTTAACTTGTAATATTTTAAGCAAACATTATAACAAAAGGTTGACTGGTAGAAAATGCCTATGGCATTAAGTCCGCCTCTGTACATTTTTGTGCTTAAAGTATTAAATAAATAAATATACCCTACGTAAAGTTTATTAATTTTGTGTGTAGGTAGGTATTGTTTGTGTACTAGAAACACACAACCGATTTTACTTATAAAGCTGACTATTGTAATAAGCAAACCGATTTAATGTTACATATAACTACTTTATTTTTAGGTACAGACGCCAGCACATCAAGTTACTACAATCTGTCAAAAAACGCTAAAGCTTAAGGTTCAAAGTTGATTGGGAAAATTTGACAGTTTCTGGTAGGTTGATGTGCTGGCGTCTGCACACCATGTTTTAATGACAGGCTCTCAAGTTTTTTTACACTAATTTATTTTTTATTAATATTTCGTCTTTGTCAATAGGCACTTTTTTTGATTAACCTATATTGGCTCACTGCTGGGCAAAGGTCTTTCCCATATTTTTCCAATTCTCATTGTGTAATGTCTTCTACCACCAGTCTGGCAAGAACGAGTCTAGAAGATCACGCCAGTTTCTTAGGCCTGCCTCGGCGACGAGGCCCGTCTTCAGGCACCTGCTGTGTGACGATTCTGGCCCATCTGACCTCATGCATACACGAAGTGTGACACGCACAGTCCCACTTTAATCTCACAGATTTATCGCCATATCGGCGATGCCGGTAAATACGTACAGTCGAGTTCATTAATATATTGGCAGTGACAATCTTTCAAAATATTATAAGCGTTAAAATGATCATTATAGTTCTACACAAACTTAGACATCAATAAAATGTTATCATAATATAAAATGTTCATAAGTATGTTACGGTAGTGCAGTCAAAAATATCTGACTACTCTTCGGATCATAAATATCTAAATAGGTACTCTAGATTTCAATATATTTGGTGCAACCTAGGATTCGTAAATATCTATACAGCTTTGAATATTCAACTAAATGGCCTTTACCATTAAATTTATTTTTGCTTGCCGGAGCAGAAGTTCGAGTAATACTGCAATGCTGCCGTTGACAGATATCATAACTGACAACTTCAAATTGATTTTGTTTCAAAGAAAAATATTACAATGGATATACTTCTGTAAAGAGATTGTTCAAAGAATTTCAGACAGAAATGCGAGATAATTAAGTATGTCAAATTGTCAAGATATTTGTCATAGAAAAATAATTGCATTGATATTTTGTGAACCTAATTTTGCACTAAATAATATGAACAAGGGATTGCGCACAACTTTTAGAGTCTTTGTCTATAGCAATATTATTGATATAATATAATCACATATTTATGATGTCACAGATTGTTTACAATTTATTGCAAGGCAAAGCTGTTTAGGGTTTTATGAAACTTACCATTGTCTATATATATTTTTGATTCATGAACATGCTCAGATATTAAAGAACTCAACTATACTATGTCACATTATTTGTTAGCAACTGATTACATGTGTAGACTCTCAAATACAATTTACATGTTCATTCGAAGCGGTGAAAATCGAAGGCCAAAGGTTTGAGACTAATTCCATTTGTAATATTATGTAAATCAATTACGTTGTGTGGTCCCCCGCAATTTGAACAAACAGTGTGTTACTAAAAATGTGTTTAGCAGACAGGTTGCGAAAAATTTGTAATAAAAAGAGTATTTGCTTATACTGTTACAGACTTCAATGACTTATTTTGAGTAAAGGTCAAGAAAAGTATCCCCATAGATTTCATATTAGATTTGTCAGTAAATATATTCATGGGAACAAAATAAACACTATTTCTGTGCACTGTTATAGTTAATTTGTCGGCCCATCGCCCACGATTCTTCTCAAAATTAACGTGTACAAAATCAAATCACTAATGAGTAGCCAGAATGTGACAGCACTAGAAAGAAATAAAGAAAAATAGGCATAGTTGTCACAGAAACTCGAATAATAAAGAAAAACAAAATCTTACTCTTACTTCTTACTAATATTATAAACGCGAAAGTTTGTGAGGATGTTTGTTACTCTTTCACGCATAAACTACTGAACGGAGTTTGGTGAAACTACAGTAATATAGCTTATATATCAGAATAACACATAGAATACTTTTTATCCCGATATTTCCACGGGATTGACACTTACGCGGGTGAAACCGCGGGGCGCTGCTAGTAGATCTATAAACACGAGCACAGAACAAAATTAGTCGGTAGTTGCACGTCGTGACTGTGACAAGAAGGCTTCCACTGAGCATGATGCTTTGTTATGGGATTTGAAAACTCTAATATTACAACTGAATTTGTAGGTATTAATATCAACGGAAGATAAAGTTACTACGCTAACCAATGCAGAGGTTTCAAAAAAATCTATAAATATCATGAACAGACCACAAATGACTAACCACAATCAACTTAAAAAAAATACTTACATCGTTAAATCTCTAGACAATGCCTACGTCACACGACGGCAGAATTATTTACAGTTATAATGAAATCACAATTCAACTTTGTAGAGCAAACGTTCAGAAAAACACACCACAATGGGAACCCATAAAACAGCTGTAAATGTCTTGACACAAAAGATAGTGTTACTATGTTGATACACGTACAGTTGAACAAAATATTCGATATACAGGCAAAAATATTGATCTTTACACTACACTGCCTATATTATTATTTTTTTTGTGACCGTAAACAAAGAAAGACAGAATAACGTTTATTTGCGCACAGTTCGTGAAACACAAAATACAAATAACAAAATAAAAAAGTGAAAATAATGTTTTAACTACAATAACGTGTGCCTCACGGCTGCGCCGAAAAGGTTAAATTCAGCATTAATGCCAGACAGATGCTGTAAACACTTTTTAAGCTTTTAAAAGAGTAGCCCATTATAGACTATCATTTATAACACTTGACATATTATTAGATGAATTGGTGATTGTGTTTTGTTTTTATTAGCAGATAGGAGAATGATGGGGTCTATCCTTTAAAATACTCTCGAATTCTTAAACTGCACTTAAATCAATGAGATTGTTAGCATAAGCATGACATAATCAGCATATACCTAATTTTTGTGAGCTTCGGTATAATCTATATTTCTTATAGGATAGTCTAAAATATTTCCACTGCT
Organism: Hydraecia micacea; assembly: GCA_914767645.1. Taxonomy (NCBI): domain Eukaryota; kingdom Metazoa; phylum Arthropoda; class Insecta; order Lepidoptera; family Noctuidae; genus Hydraecia; species Hydraecia micacea. Next base: position 9,943,970 of record OU611798.1, read on the forward strand.
GGGACACTGGCCTCCTCTCTTAAAGAGGGAGTGGGCCGTAATCCACCACTCTGATCCAGTGCAGGTTGGTGGAAGTCACATAAGGTTTTTTAATTTTTTTCAAGAGTGATGTTAAAGAATTGACTGCTTGAATTGACTGAACAATATTGTGAGTGTCCTGCTCACAATATTGTTTAAAAGTAGTTGCAAGTTAGCCGCTGCCTAGTATGCCAAAAAGCTTGTTCGACTGTACAAGTTGGCATAGTAAATATTGTTGTCATAGTAAATGTTGTTTTTTTATGTTATTGGAAGGCAAACAAGAACCCCTTACGTTGCCATCTCAAAGACAGGGTCTATATTACACCAGTACCCTTCCCCTTCAAAAAGAAACACGGAAAACAGCGACGCTGCGTGATGGCAGAGATAAGTATGACGCTTCTTCAGACGAGCTTGGGAGATACGCGATCTTTGCTAAGAATAAGATCTTACTTTTCGAGGGGCTAAATAATAACAGCCGCACAGGTCGATCGATTAGGTTGTACGCTTGCCGCGGTTGGTCTCTCCGTGCCTCGGAAAGCACGTTAAACCGTTGGACCCGGCTGTCATTCGTGGATCTTTGGCAGTCTTTACGGGTAGTCAGAAGCCAGAAAGTCTGATAACCAGTCTTACCAAGGGGTATCGTATTACCCAGTAACTGGGTTGTGGCGGTCAGATAGACAGGCGCTCCATGTAAAATACAGGTATTCAGCTGAATCTGGTTAGACTGGAAGCCGACCCCAATATAGTTGGAAAAGGCTAGGTAGATGATGATGATGAGGATCATACTTTTCCCGTGAATGTTATAAAAGTCGACCAGAAATTTATTACACATTTCAAGTTTGGAGTAGGCCTGTTCTTGAATCGCTCATTACCAAAAGGTGACTTTTGTTATGTTGGGAGACAGGGACACAGCATTGAAACACGGTGGTTGAGCAAAGACTGGTTTATTGTACTTCGTTCATGTATTTCTCCTGCCTACCTTCACATGCATTGTTATATAGTATGGAACAATCATTCATAGTTATTTGCTTATACCTACAACCCCCTTATTAATTAATTCGAATCCAGTTTCACATACCATTATTTTTGTACCTATAATTACTTGTTTACATATTTTCTATTTTCAAATTCTTTAACAATAAAGAGAGGAAATAAAAATAAACTATTCATTTGGTCTTGAATTACATCAGCATAATGTAGGTACACAACTACACACCATGTAAATATATTTGAATAGGAACGATTAATGTTGATTTATTATAATAATTTAACATTCACTGTATTTTTGACAATTTATTGTGTTGGTATAAATATTACATGCGTATATCCCCTTTGTATATAAATTTTTATTTTATTACAATCTATGTTTAGAGTTAGTTTTTACATAATCACATGCAATTTTTTTTTTTTTTTTTTTTTTTTACATTTAATATTTAGGTTTATAAATTTATTTATTTATTACACTTATGTTTTTAAATCAGCGGCTTGACATTTGAGTGCTTCATGTAGATTGTCCCCAGCGATCAGGTGGTTTCACTGTCCTGCCGGAACGAGTTTTATAATAATTAGTGGTGCAGCTGTTATGGTCTACGTGTGTCGTTGTTGGAGCACTGGAGCCGCTGTGTGACTCATCTACAGGCATGGTGCGACTTTGTGGGCTGTCTATAATTATATCATCATATGTATTTCTGCAGTGTTCATGCGGTTGTTCGTCATTACGCCTATCTGAATCAATGATTATATGTTTTCTATTTCGTCTTAAAATCTGTCCTGTATTCATTCGAATTAAATAAGATCGGTTTGCTAATAAACGTTGAATAACTCCATTAGTCCACTGATTATGCATTTTAATTTTTACTTTTTGATATTTTATTAATGGTTTTAGTGTTTTTGATCCTTTATCAAAGTATTTTTTCTGCTTTAATTGTCGATTCTTTAGTTTATTTGATACATTTCCCTGCAATTTCGGTTGAAGAAAATGTGGAGAACACGGAATAATACTTCGTAATTTTCTGTTGTATAACAGCTCGGCAGGTGAACTTAACTCATTACTTATTGGCGTATTCAAATATTCTAACAATCCTAAGCTGAAGTCGGTATTTTGAAAGGTGGTCTTTTTCATCATATTTTTAATTGTCTGGACAGCTCTTTCGACCTGTCCATTTGATTGTGGGTACGTTGGAGAAGACGTTATGTGTTGAAAACTCCAGTTCAACGAAAACTCTTTAAACAATTTCGAAGAAAATTCCGGACCGTTATCTGACATAACCATTTGTGGTATTCCATGTCGTCTAAATAAATATTTTATTTGTTTGATTACCTCCGAGGATGTTGTCGAACACAATTCAACAACTTCTATGAACTTGCTATAATAATCTATTACTATCAAATAGGATTTAGTGCCGTAGTGGAAGATATCCGTGCCTATCTTGTACCAAGCTCTGTCGGGTATGTCATGCGGAATTAACGGTTCTTTTGTGTTTTCTTTTCTATATGTTAAACAGGCCTGACAGTGTGATAAATAGTCCTGTAATTGTGAATTCATATTAGGCCAATACATGATTTCTCTAGCCCTAAGCTTACATTTTTCTATACCTAAGTGCCCTATGTGTATTTTCTGTAACATTGTTTTACGCATACTTTTTGGTATAATGATTCTATTGCCTTTCCATATAAGTCCATAATTCACTGTTAACTCATCCCTGCTATCCCAATATGGTTTTAATTCATTGCTAATTTCACTTTTATGCATGGGCCATCCTTTCTTTATTATTTTTTTCAATCCCTGCATTTCATTATCTTCCCTAGTCCATTTTTGTATTTCTAAAAAATGTGAGTCTGTTAGAGGATTCATCGTTGTTATGGCACACACTTGTGCTTGTGCTTCGAGATGATCGCGCGTAGTGATATTATCGGTATGTGGTAACGCCGCTCGTGATAATGCGTCCGCTATGTATAGATATTTACCTGGTTTGTATATTAGCGTAAACGAATATGGTTGAAGTCGCATTAACATTCTTTGTAAGCGTGCTGGCGCATTCACCAAAGGCTTGTTAATAATACTCACTAATGGCTTGTGATCTGTTTCTATCGTCACATCGTTACGGCCATATATGTAGGTATAGAAGCGCTCGCATGCAAACACACAGGCATATAATTCCTTTTCAATCTGAGCATAATTCTGTTCAGTTTTTGTTAACGATTTCGAAGCGTAACATACGGGATAGTTGTCCTGCATTAAACAGGCACCTAAACCATTTTTACTCGCGTCTACTGAGATGACTATGGGTTTCTCAAGTGTGTAATATCTTAACACGGGTGGACTAGTTAACTGCTTTTTTAACATTTCAAAACATTGCTCATGTGTATGATCCCAGTGCCAAGCTACGTCTTTTCTTAATAACTCGCGAAGAATGGATGTTTTTTCTGAAAAATTTGCAATGAAATTACTAACATAGGTTATCATACCTAAAAATCTTTCTACATCTTTTACATTTTGTGGTCTTGACATATTTTTTATAGCCAATACCTGTGACTCATCGGGGCAGATGCCGTCTTTTGTTATTTTATGACCTAAGTACGTTAGCTCACTTAAACCTATTTTACATTTACTTTTATTTAATTTTATGTTTATTTCCTTACACCGTTTCAAGACTGCACGTAATCTCTGATCGTGTTTTTCCTTTGTTTCTGCGTAAATAAGGAGATCATCAATAAACAATATAACACCCTCTATGTCATCGAAGTGTTCATATAAACGTTTATGGAAAATTTCTGACGCCGATGATATACCGTATGGCATTCTCAAAAATTTAAACCTTCCAAAAATTGTGTTAAATGTACAGAGGTCTGTACTGGCTGGGTGTAAATTTACATGCCAAAATCCCTGTTTAGCATCTAATGTACTAAAATATTTGGCACCGGATAGGTAGTGGGTTATTTCTTCAAGGGTAGGCAACTTAAAATGTTCCCGCTTTATTGCATTGTTTAAGTCACGCGGGTCTAAACAAATCCGGAGGTCTCCGTTTGGCTTTTTAACAACCGTCATGCTATTTACCCAATCGGTGGGTCCCTCAACTTTTGCAATTATACCCTGTTTTTCCATTTCAATTAGTTTTTCTTTTACTTGTTGTTTTAACGAAATCGGTAACTTACGTGGAGCATGAACTACAGGTTTATACCCATCTTTTAATTGTATTTTATATGTACCTGGTAAACAACCCATTCCTGTGAATATGTCGGGAAACTCATCTAATATATTTGCACAAGTTTTACTTGTCTGTTTTATACTCATTACTCTTTTTAATAATTTTAATTCATCACATGAACTCCTACCCAAAATGGGAGGTGAATTAGTGTCAACAACTATAAATTGTAAGATGTATGTATTGTTTTTATATTGTACTTTGAGATAACATTTACCAATGACTTTAATCTGACTACCTGAATAACCCTGTAACTTCATTGTTGTATGGACTAATTCATCTTTCGATAATTTAATTTTAGTTAGATATTTATTTGGCAAGACATTGACGTCGGCTCCAGTGTCCAGTTTAAAATCGACATGTTTATTTCCTATACATAATGCTACCGTCCACTCATTACTAGAATAACTATCAATCGCGTGAATTACCTGATCGCTGGAGTCTTCTCGTACCTCGTACACACGACACATTCTTGAATAATGGTTCATTTTTCTACACTGACTACATCGCTGACCATACGCTGGGCATTTATATTTGTCATGGCTTTTACCACACTTTCCACATACTGCACGTGATCTTCGACGAGGCTCTCCTAGTTGTTCGTGTACGTGTCCTCCTGATCTCTGTCCACCTCTCTGGTCGCGATCCTGGCGGAAGGTCCTAGCATCACCACCACTGGAACCAGGTGAACGCCGTTTTCTATGACGCGGCGCCGAGCTTCTTGCATAGTGAACATTTTTTTCTTCCTTCTCTTTGTTGGTAACTGCATGTACATTATGAGTTTGTTCCTGATTCTCGTTTTGTATATTTTTCGCTTGAGCTCGAGATACTTCCGCTAATCTACAGATATCTATAGCTTTAGATAAGGTTAAGTCTGGTTCTCTTAACAGTCTTTCTCTGAGTCCACTGTCTTTAATTCCACAAATCATTTTATCACGCACCAACTCACTGCATAAATCTTTGAACTCACACTTTGCTGCTATATTTTTCAGTTCGAATACGTATTGTTCAATTGACTCTAAATCTCGTTGGTCACGGGTAAAAAATGTATGTCTTTCTATGGTTATATTCTTACGTGGCAAAAAAAATGAGTCGAAGTCTGCTAGCAAGTCTTCTATAGTTTTGTACTCGCGTGTAAATTGTTCATATACCTCCCGACATTTTTCTCCAATTATATGTAACAAGATGTTGATTTGCACTATTTTTTCTTTACGATGTAGTTCACAAGCTTCATAATATATCTTGAACGCCTTTTTCCATTTTTCCCATCCTTTGCTTAAGTTTCCTGATGTTACATTTGTTATATCATTTTCAAATACGAACGGTTGCGGCGGTTGCAAAATGGACTCCATTGTGTGCTTCGTTTGTAATCTTACTTCTGCTTCTTCGAATGATTCGGAATCACTGCTACTTGTCATCGACGTTTTCCTTTTATTTCAATCCTATCTTGTTTTAGTTTTTTAATACGGCTTACTAACTTATTTAGCTACCGGCTGCGCCATGTTATGTTGGGAGACAGGGACACAGCATTGAAACACGGTGGTTGAGCAAAGACTGGTTTATTGTACTTCGTTCATGTATTTCTCCTGCCTACCTTCACATGCATTGTTATATAGTATGGAACAATCATTCATAGTTATTTGCTTATACCTACAACTTTGAAAATATAAGTGGGGTCTTGTTTCATCATACGAGAACCCTTTTGCTTAGTTAGGGCGTCACTGCCCAAAGTAATTAGACTTGAACATGATATAACCTTTCCTTAATTGTTGGGGTTTGCTTCGTTTAAAATGAACAGCGACTTGACAACAATGGAAACGAAAGTGACCATAAAAATCGGTACCTATATTTTAACCAATATTTTGGTTTTATACTTTTTCTTTCAAGAATCCGTTAGATTGGAGGTCTGAGCCCAGCAGTGGATGTTTTTCGCCTAAAATGATGTATTGCTGATGAAATGAAATGCGATTTTATGACAGTAGAACCATAAAAGTTGCCAGGAAAAAAACCGGTCAAAATTGATCAATAATTTGGCCCGTTTCTTGATCTGCTCATACATTCCCTATATGAAAACAATAGAATAACCTTACAGAAGGGAAATATCATTCTGTTATTATCGAGAGGTCTCCCGGTCTCAATTTACAAACAAAAGACGCTCAACACGTGTAGAATAGAGTAGAATAGAATAGAATACTGTTTATTATGTACACCATATAAATTACAGACATAAATATAGAAACTTGTATAGCACTATAGCATTATGTTGAGTTTGTACGTCGATGTCTCTGCCTATATGAGCAGATCACGCATAAACTATAACCATAAATTCAGCACACGATTCCAGATAATATTTTTTTTAATAACCGACGAAAAATTTCAACGCTGGGATTTCAGAATCATGTACTGATTCCATGATAACAGATAGCGGGTTGATGTCCCTTTTTTTTATCGTGTGGAAGTCCTCATGGATGTCTACCACCCTGGGGTGGGTGGAGGGGTCTGTCACTCTTACTGACTAAAACCACACAGTGTCCTGCTGCTACCTTTGGCCGGGGTGCTGTATAAAGATCTCTCCTGTATATCCTTACAGGAGATATTTTCAACGTAAGTTGCGCGATTCATTTGTTTGTCACGCATACCTGTGTAGCGTGGCTGTTGGTCACAGTCGCACCATCATTATCATACAAAGCGCCAGCACGTCAAGCTACCAGAAACTGTAAAATTTTCCCAATCAACTTTGAACCTTATGCTTTAGCGATAAAGTTGAAAATCTGTTGAAGGAACTTGACAGATTGTAGTAGCTTAGCCTCGGGCTGCTGTGGAGCGGCGCCTTTATGGTTAGTGTAACACGACATGCAACACGTGAAGCCCTGATGTCTCTGTGGTTACAGGTGACATTGAAACGTGCTTGTCATTTGTTCAGGACCAGACGTGGGCCAATTTGTCATTCATATACGAGCAAAGGGCTAACATATTGTGGGAAAATATTGGTATGATTATAGACGTGTTATTTCTAGTGATACATTTGTGTTTTCCATTCTTTATGACTATCGAAGAGTGGAGCATATCACAAATATTACAATGTAGGTAGTTCTTATCTTTTTAAAGTTATGGAAGGTGAATATTATGAGTGTATGCTAGTAAAAATGCAATAAATAAATACAGAAACCTCTAGGTCGACGGTCAGGTCCATGACGGCGAGAGACCAGGCGCAGGGCTAACGGCATAACGTGCTTTTCGAGGCACGTGGGTATCATCACACTGCCAATTTCCAAACTCAGGGTTGTTGCGAAGAAATTCCCAATAACACTTTGTCCGACCGGGGAACCGAACCTAGGACCCCACGCTTAGTAGTCGTGCTTGCCACCATGAGACCAACGGGGCGGTAGTAAAAATACAATAGAACTGTACCCATAGTATGTGTAACAAAAACAAAAAAAAAAACAGTGGCACTCCGGGAGTGCCGACAGAAGTGAAAACAAAACACAAACAGAATACTTTGCCATCATTCACTGACATATCGGATGTACATTAAAACCGAGTACATCTCGAGGACAGCCGAACACATCCGAAGCGATGTCGGTTATACATTTTCGCCGCGCCGTATAAAGAGAGGGGGATACTCCTACGCCGCGCCGGCTGTTTACTCTCCATCTGTCTTACGAATTTTCGATCAGGTCACGTGTCCTGACGCGAGTTTAACATTTTTTACCCATTGCAAAAAAAGTGTACAACGCCGCTAAAGAAGTTTTCACTTCAAAAATCGCAGCATTTTAAGTCTCCTGAAGTCATTGGAGATAAAGCTGGATACACTTGGAATGGAAGAGCTAAAACAGAATTCAAGAGGAGTGCATTCTACAACAGAGTCAAGAGCCCTTTTCCTTAAGTGATGCGGGCTTCGCCGTGTTAGTCGATAGTCCGACACATCTATTTGCCTTCCCCAAGCGGAAACTATTAATGAGAATAACTACACGAAAATGAAACGAAGAACGTAAACAGACGTGTGAAAAAATTTGGTATTCCAATATAGGAACTTATTTTCATAACACATTTTGCCTTTGGAAATATCCCTAGAGTACATTACACAAGCTAACACTAAACTATTATATTGCTAGCTGTTGCCCGCGACTTCGTCTGCGATCCAGGATAACAATTAGCTTATGTCCTTACCCAGGTCATGGTCTATCTGTGGGCTAAATTTCATCCAATTCCGTTCAGCCGTTTTAGCGTGAAAGCGTAACAAACAAAAAAAAAACTCGGTTTTGCATTATTAGTTAGGACTATTGTACAAGTGTACATAATAATATTATAAAAAAGGGGAGAGAGCACAATGAACAACATAAAAATATCTGCTTCGTTGTTAACAGGAAAATTGCCCAAAAGGCAGTATGCCACGTTGAATGGCAATGCTGATTCTTTGGCCTAAAATAACCCAGCCTTTCAAAGCGACAATCAACCCCAAAGGCATAGAATATCCAAGTGATATCCCAACATGCAACTGCCAAGCGCTCATAAGCGTCACCTTAATTATACACGAAAGTTCTAAACTGAATGCAAATGCATATCCACTTGGGAGCCCGTGTGATGTTGCTTTTAACTTAAGTTAAACATCCTCTATTTTCACTTAGCGCGTTTTCTCTTAGGGAGAGTGGAACTAGTAGTAACATTAATTGCGTTAACTCCGGTACGTTTAGTGTTAAAGTGCTCGCTGATGCATGGTGTGTTTAATTTTTTTTGTGAGCGACTTTTCATGGCGAAAATGTTGGTAAGATAAAAAGCACCGGTTGACGTAATCACTTTAACGCTGGCTGTCACTGAAAACCAGCACTGGGGCTCTGTCTCGTATAGGGTCGTAGCATTATGCTGAGCGATCGCCGTTTTGCAGCAAGTTCCCGTGACCTTTCACCACATTGTGGGCTGTAAAGGCTTTAATAGAACTGAATACACTTTTGGAGTCTCTCTGAGGGATAGAATCCGGAATGAGGTAATCTGGCAGAGAATCAAAGTAGTCGACATAGCACACAGAATAAGCAACCTGAAGTGGCAATGGGCCGGCCATATAAGCCGTAGAACCGATGACCGTTGGGGTAGACGTGTTGTTGAATGTAGATCGCGAAACAGCAAACATAAGGTAGGAAGCCCTCAGGCTACGTCTGTCGCCCCCCATACATCAGGACCCGAGATGTCGGCGCGTAGTGTTCTACGCGAGCCCCTCTTCGATGTCGCGGGAGTAGTCAAACACCTCACTCCCCCCCCTGACCCGAGAAAGCCCGTAGTGGCACACCAGTCGGGGGTTGAGGAAGGATCGTATGTTCCCGCGACCCCCGGCATAGGTGTGAGATGGAACACCGGGGAGGTTTTTAGCCAGCAAGAGTCTGATAGACCCCGCCGCGTGGTAGTGGCCGCCGGTGGACATCCATGAGGATTTTCCACCCTGGAAACAAAAATAAAGCACGCTCTCAGGCTAGGTGGAGCAACGATCGTCGCAGGGTGGCTGGTAACAGTTGGATGAGAGTTGCCGAGAGTCGAGCTAAATGGCGTGCAATTGGAGAGGCGGAGAAGCTGCACAGACATAATTTTATAGCCGTCAAAAGTTATTTAGTTTACGGTGATTGTAAAGCGATAAAAATAAATTCTATTAAGCCAGAGGCAGATTTAACCCGTGTTAGACATTTTTCTCTTTCAGAAAGGTACATAATAATAGAACTAACGAATCGGAACAAGGAAAATGCCTCAGAAGAACGTGCCACCCAGAAAAAAAGGTCTAAATGTTTTATCGTAAAAGAACAAAGGATTATTTGAAGTGTTTTGGATGTAAAAGATTCGTACGTGCTCATGACTACCGTACAAATGTAGTGTATGTAATCATATAGGAGTAAATATAAAGCCGAGAATATTGGCGTGGTTCAGTAAGTTACTGTTTGTCAAGTTTTAGGGTTCCGTACCCAAAGGGTAAAAACGGGACCCTATTACTAAGACTTCGCTGTCTGTCACCAGGCTGTATCTCATGAACCGTGATAGCTAGACAGTTGAAATTTTCACAGATGATGTATTTCTGTTGCCGCTATAACAAAAAAAATACTATAAACAAAATAAAATAAATATTTAAGGGGGGCTCCCATACAAAAAACGTTATTTTTTTATATATGTAGTGTTAAATATTGTGCAGTGGTACGGAACCCGTGTCGTGAGCGAGTCCTACTCGCACTTGGCCGGTTTTTTATTTTTATCCTATCTACACCATTTGTAATATGAATGCTCAATCTTGGTATGTTAATTTTATTTTTTTCCTTCTGTTTTTATAATCTGTATTCATCATTCATAATTTACTTTCTCTATTTTTATCGTGTTTACACCTAGTTATAATATGCATGCTGTGGTCTCCTGTAATTGAAGGAGCACACGTAAAAGAACCTTTTTATTATTGTAAATTTCTATTGTATATGTGTATCCTTTGTTGGAGATCCTCAATAAATAAATAAATCCTTGTTCATACAGAATATTGTTTCCATAATACTTTGGGACTGTGGGGCTTGTGCTACGTAATAAAAGCCGCACGGGTCGATCAATCAGGTTAAGTTACGCTTGCCACGATTGGTCCGTGTCTATTATTACTTTGATGGGATCCGTTCATAGATTTGCTATACCGCCCAGCATCTTTCCAGCTGGAAACTGTCGAAAATTCCGATAATTTAATGTGTTGGTCGTCTTTTTGGTACTTAAAAAATAACGATTACAGCTTCTTTACATTTTTTTGTTTTTAATGTTTCCCTCTGATTATAGCATAATCAGCCTATAATATTCCCACTGCTGGAACACAGGTCTCCTCTCGGTGTTAGTGAGTGGGGCGTAATCCACCATTCGGGCGCAGTGTGGGTTAGTAGATGTCACATGTCTTTGAATTGTTGGTTCTAGGACATGTCGGTTTCCACACGATGTTTTCCTTCACCGTTTTGGAGAGCAGTAGTGATGAAATAATTTACACAAAGTAAAGTGCCTGCTTGGGTTCGAACCACCGACCTACAACTCGTAAGTCGCGGCCATTTCCACTGGGCCACCACTGCTCTTCCACTCCTCTGATGATACCTACTAATATTGTTCATGATATCTTTTGCCAGCTGAAAAAATTGTAGTGGTCCTAAAGCCTGTACTCACGCAACGCATTATGCAACTGTAACGATAAAGTTTTATTGTTCTCTCTCTCTCCTAGACACATACGCAAATATTATTATTTATCAAACGGCTTATGGCCTAATCATTTTTACGTTACGCCCGCGTCCTTCATTTTTACGCGTTTCTTTTTCTGTTATTTTTTCCCCAAAAAGACGTGTAATATTATATCTCATTTGATATTCCTATCGCGCTAAGCGGATCACTGGTAGATTATCTATTGCCACAAAAAATAAAATTGGAATTCTATGTTTTTCTGTTTGAAAATTTGACGAATGGTGGGATCTTAAATTACTTTTTCAACAGAATTATACGGATGCCTTTGTCTATGCTTTGTCGGTGCGGTTGTCTTTGCCTTTGTGGGACTTTTTTAAATTTGATTTTATGTCATCCTTATGTAAGCCACAGATTGATGATCGAAGTAGTTTGAACGTGTAAACAACAGTAGTTCATCAAAGTATCCACAAGGAAAAACGATCAGAAAAAAAAAGAAATAGCTATTAATTATATTTAAGTAAGATATAAATAATTAACACAACGATGTAAATTTAACCTTGACATTGACCACCGTAACTTAATAAGACAAAACAAAAACTAATCTTGAGAAAAAAAACTTTGATCAAGCATTTTTCATTGTTTCAACTTTTGATAAGATCAGAGTTTTAATTTAAGTAGGTAGATTCGTGTAGAACAATAGCAGAAAACACAGATGGTTAATTTAGAGGTGATTAAACTTGTAACTATTACAAAACATAATTATGGTTATAAAGTATGGGAACTTTTATGTTCCCTTAAGCGGCTTAACATCGTTTCGTATAGAAATGACCATCGGAGACACTGGTATAATTTATGAAATAAAGAACGATCATATTATCTGAAACGTAATTTCTTTAACTACACTTACTGCGCACGCACTGCTTTAGACTAGAGAGCGAGGCACAGATAAGTGCTGATAGTCTCGTCAAACGTGTAAACATTCGACGAGCGTTTGGATACCCAAGCATCCAACGATACTTCCATCAATTAATATCAACGCCGAACACAAAAAGCTCATTCTTCTGTCATTAGACTACCGCCACCACTATGTGGAGGTCTGCAATACCAGTGGCGTAGCAAGTCCGAAGCCATCCCAGTGACAAAGGTAGTACAATCTCATGAGCCAGTAATTACGCCGGCACCAAAACGATACACAGCACGCTACTTTACGGTAGAAATAGTGTCCATTGAGCTGAGCGGACCGGAGATGTGTGAACGGAAACGGGCCAATCGCAGATGAGACAAGAGACGCGATGCAGAATACAACCAATGTGATTGATCAATTCTCTCAGCTGTGCTCGTCGTAAACGAACCTTTATGGTACGTTAGGTCGTAATACAAATGTTCCTGGACTAGCTTGTTCACATAGAGCCATACAACGCGAACCTAGTTACGATCTACATTCAAAATGAAAAGATCTTATCATTCCATTCATGCTAGTTCCACGAGCATATTAAACTGTCTGCAGTCAAAACATTCGTTTAAAGACAATGCCAAAATGTTTTATTTTCGTCGGTCGTAAATCTAAAAACGTTTCGAAATTATATGATGAATGTAAGGGCAGCTGAGCGTAGGATGAGAACTGTTTTCTCAAGATTTCTGTATGTTGTTGACGATTACCCTAAGGTTTTGGGTAGTGTGAAAGAGATGACTCTATTTTTGTTGAAATTGCGTTGAAACTGTGATAAGTAGTATGTTTTTATTAAAATATTTTATCAGAATCGTGACCTAATTATTAATCTTGTTAGGTAAAACTAATGTTTTTGTTTCATAACTAATTTTAAGACTTAAATGTGGTTTGTCTATTCTCCATAGAAACGCTGTCGCCTGTTTCTTTCTGGTGACCATAAAGCAATGATTTTTTATAGAATAATAAATATTAATTATTTCTATGGCCCTATGTTTTCCTTTTTGATGATACATTGTGTTTATAAGCACAAGAACCCTATAAAAATGTCGATTTAAACCGCTGTCAACAGAGGCATAGTTTACAAATTTGACAACTATTAATGAAAAAAGAAAAACATAGGGACACAGTATACATCCTTCTTATTCAGTTTTTGAAATATCTTTTAAATTGGACCAATATTGGAGGAGGAAATAGGCGAGAGCTAAACCTCGAATTATGACTTTTTACTTAGACTTTTTCAAATAAAGTCTCTCCGACTGCGTTTCCTCTTAATTAAGCCATTATGATACATCATCATCATCCCCAGTCCGATTTTACCCATTGCTGAACATGGGCATAATGGGCCTCTCTTTTCAAGTGCCAATCACGCGTCCTCCAGGTTTTGTATGCGATCAAAGACGTCCATTGACCATTGACTACTGAATACTTTACTATGGGTAGGTAAAAAAAAAACATACCGGTTAATCCCACGGATATTGATATCTATGGTTGATCCATTTATAAATACTTTAATTCTATGTTATTTTTAAGAGTACGAATAGTGTATTGTATTTACATACGCCACTTTATTAAGTTTATAGTCTACTAGTTTTTGCCCGCGGCTTCGCTCGCATTCATCATACACGTGGCGTCATCTATAATCATAATAACGTTATTGTTGTTTTTCTCGGGAACAGCACTTTTTTTTGGGATGAAAGGTACCCTATGTCCGTTTCTGTACACCTGACAACGTATATGCAAAATTTTAGGATGATCGGTTCAGTGGTTTAGGCGTGAAAAGGTAACAAACAAACAGACAAGCTTACTTTCGCATTTATAATATTAAGTTAGGACGTTAGGATACATAAAGTCCCATACTCAAAGTCCAAATGGGCGTCTTTTTAGTAGGTAGGTGGCATAGAAATAATGAGGTAAACTATACCAAAAATGTCTCCTCTAAAAATAAATATTCTTACAAAACCCGGAGAAAGCTTTGTGAAAATAATAAATTAAATCAATTCTTAATCACGACTTTTAACGTTCAAGTCCATCATTCATGAAAATACACACCGCCCAATCGACGGAAAATGACGAAAGAAATCTTGATTTTCTTGATAAAAAAAAAATACAAAACGACCTTTGACTAGACAATCAGATTATCTAAAATATATATAAAAAAATACATTTCCAGTCAACAGGAAATTATTTACTGGAGCCTAAATAAATACGAACTCAAACGACTAAATAAATTAAAATGTCGAATTGACTGAAACATTTCTGGCACGATATCAATTGAACGACTAAGACGATCGTCTGAATGTCTCTTAAGCAATGTCACGGGCAAGAACTAGAATGGTTCATACAAAAATATGTACGTAATATAAACGTTTTGCGATGAAGTGTCCCTATGGATTCGAAAAAAAATCAATATTTTATTTTAACATCATCATCATCTGCCTAGCCTTTTCTCAACTATCTTCGGGTCTGTTTGTTGTCTACCCGGATGCAGTTGAGTACCAGTATTTTACAAGAAGCGATTGCGTATCTGACCTCTACTGCCCAGTATGTGGGTCCAGTTGACCAAAGAAAAATACAGAAAATCAATGATTTGGTCAACTGGACCCGCGAGTCCAGTTCGAGTGGGTCCAGTTGACCAAAGACTCTTACTGGGCAAGACTAGTTTTCTGACTGTCAGTATTCTGATGACCTGTTACAATAATCAAAGATCCACGAATGATAACCGGGACAAACGGTTACCAAATGGCTTGACCTGCTTTCCGAGGCACGGAGGGGTCTCGGTATGTAAAGATGATCTCCCATCCACATACTAACCACGGCAAGCTTAACCTAATCGATCTGCCCGTGCGGCTATTATTACTTTTTACTCAGCATATAGTAAAAAAGTACTTATCTTGTTCGCACAATGTTTTGCGTGCGTTAATTTGTGCGAATAGCGTTTTTACATACGGTACCAAAAATAAAAATATTTTTCCAGCATTATTTTTGTACAATGTTGAACCTATTTATATATCCATTAGTTTCATGCAGGTACAGAATGCGTAGTTGACAGCTTTGTGATGAGTCTTTTGGACG
This sequence comes from Hydraecia micacea, assembly GCA_914767645.1. Lineage (NCBI taxonomy): Eukaryota > Metazoa > Arthropoda > Insecta > Lepidoptera > Noctuidae > Hydraecia > Hydraecia micacea. Next base: position 9,959,381 of record OU611798.1, read on the forward strand.
TCTTATCGTATGATAGACTCTGCACACTAGGCGAATGAGATCTAGACACTTTTTTTACCTAACGGAACTTCATTTTTCCTCCCTGTATAGTAAGAATTATAGGAATACAAATATTTAATCATTTACAAGCACATGTTTACAAGTATCTACTAGTACAAATACTTTTCCATCTAATGTAATGTGCCTTAATTCAAACTAAAAAAAAAAGCTAAGCACAACAGAACCTTTTATATTAGCACAGCTGTTACAGCTGTTAGCTATTAAAGGGCGACCGTGCAGACCCTGCCCATTACCGTCCGATCGCCATTACCTCCATTCTGTGCAAGGTTATGGAAAGGGTACTGAACAGTAAGTTGCTGACCTACCTTGAAGACAATGATCTCCTCAGTGCCGTCAATATGGCTTTCGCCGGGGGCGGTCAACTGGTGATCTTCTTGTATATGTCACGCACTGTTGGGGCGAAGCCATTGAGAACACGGCGAAGCGCTTGCTGTATCGCTTGATATCTCGAAGGCCTTTGACAGGGTCTGGCACGCCGGTCTACTCAGCAAGCTTCCTGCTTATGGCATCCCAGCTGATTTTTGTAGCTGGATATCAGACTTCCTTAGTGAGCGGTCGATCAGAGTAATCGTTGACGGCTGCTCCTCTGACCTTATGGCTATTGATGCCGGAGTTCCTCAGGGGTCTGTTCTCTCTGCAACTCTTTTCCTGCTGCACATCAATGACCTACTTCAGCCTGGTGTTGTTGGGTACGCAGATGACAGTACTGTTTCAGAGAGATACTTGTCCAGCGCAAGGGCCAGCGGAGCCGAAGTTCGTTCCTTGAGAGAGGCCATGGTAGAGCGGATAGATTTGACCTTAAGCCTTGTCTCCCAGTGGGGTGATGACAATCTGGTCTCTTTTAACGCCACCAAAACACAGGCGTGTCTCTTTACCGCTAAAAGGAGTCGTTTCGACCTGACTCCTACTTTTCGGGGTACATCTGTTCCTGTAACTGATCGGCTCGAGCTCCTAGGCATGGAGTTGACATCTAGTCTCAACTTCGGCGCTACCATCGAGTACAAAGCCCAAACTGCGGCCAAGAAGCTGGGCATCCTAAATAGGGTGAAGCGATACTTTACGCCTGGACAGCTTTTAACCATATACAAAGCACAGGTCCGATCCTGCATGGAGTATTGCAGCCACCTTTGGGATGACTCAGCAAAATACCAACTTGCTGCGCTTGACTCGGTAGAACGCAGAGCTAAGAGGCTCATTGGCGACGTAAAACTAGTGGATGCCAAGCTTCACAGCTTGGCTCATCGCCGCAAGGTTGCCTGCCTGTCGGTTTACTACAGACTGTACTTCGGTGAGTGTGCCCAAGAACTCCACGACCTCATTCCACCGGCCCCATTCTACCTTCGGACATCCAGACGCACAGCATGTTACCATCCCTACCTGGTTGCTATTCCACCAATTCGCACTAAGCGAATTCGCAAAGTGAGAGTGAACAGGCTTCTTCTGGATAAGCTCGCTCCATCGTCGACTTTGTCTCTGTCACCTTTGACCTAGACTAGAGTCAAGAGCAAGTCCATTTCAAATAAAAAAAAAAAAAAAAAAACAAAGTTACATAATGTTTATCATTACTTAAAACAATGTTTTCTGATAAATAGTTCGTAAAAGTAAGTCAATAAACTTATAACGCATCTTTGTTTTAATCCCATTATTCAGAAACACAGCAGAAGTAGCCCAGTGGAAACGGCCGTGACTTACGAGTTGTAAGGTCGTAGATTCGGACCCAGGTAGGCACTTTACCTTGCATGTCCTCGAACAAAAAAATCGAAGGCATGTGACATCCACCAACACGTACTGATGCATTACGGCCCACTCGCTCTCACAGAGAGGAGGCCTGTGTCCCAGCAGTGGGAACATTATGGGCTGATTATGTTATGTTATGTACGTTCATACATCTGGTCATACACGTACGCTGGTTGAAAGAAAGAAAGAAAAAGTAATTATTGCAACTCGTATAGGAAGATCACAAACTAAACACAGTAAAAAAATAAATAAAAATCCAAGTTATATAAAAAAACAAAGTAATAAAAAGAAAAATGAAACAGAAAGTCCTATACGAGGCCAAAAGTTGCGAGTGCTATGCACCTGACCTTTCTGAAGAATATCACGAATAAGGTCACTGTATTTATGTCCTCCTAGGGCGTGTGTACTTGGGGATAAAATGTCAAATTAAACGGTTATTTTAGCTTTGGCTTTTAATTAATCTATCAAATAGGTGGTTCTCCAAGTCCGTATCTATAGGTGTAGGTGCAGTTATCTAATAAATTTATTACACAAACAAACTCAAAGGTATCGTTATAGTGTATAGTTATATTTCACTAGTTTCATGTATTTTAGTGAAATTTCATGTTCCCCCGATCCACCCCATCGCATGCCCGCGCTATTACTTCGTTTTCACTTGGCGTTCTTTCTGAATTTTTCTTCTTTTTGTTCGGCTCCTAGGATATTGTTAACAGCCTATAGCCTTCCTCAAGAATTAGGCTATGAAATGTAAATAGATATTTTTAAAACCCGACTGGCAGTTATAGAGATTAGCGCGTTCAGACAAACAAACAAACTCTTCAGGGCCCTATTTCTCGAAACTATTAGTTTACTAGTATATTAGTTATTAGTTACTAGTGTAAAAATTACAAGTCCTAATATTTCCTGTTTCTCAAAAACAGGTACTGGACTAATAACTAATAGTAGCAGACTAATAAAAAATATTAGGCTGGCTTGGCTTCCCGCCATTTTTGGATTCGTTTGATTTTGTTGTTTGCACATTGGCGGTAAAAGAGAATAAAATTGTTTTATTTAAAGTAAATAATTTAATTAAATTCAATTTACCATGGATCTAAAGCTAATGGTTTTGAAAAGTGTATTAGAAGCAAGATACATTCTGTTTAGGGTTTCTCGAACATTATTATTGTATCTCCTTCACTGCCCGTACGCAAAATACGCGCATTGACGTGGAGTTGCGGACACCAGCCCGTATTACCTATTATCTCCTTCACTGTCGGAAGCAACGATATAGATAGACCTATATAACGCAAGTATCGCGATCTGTATGAAAACCAAGCGCGCCATTTTTGACTACTATGACGTATTTAGATTCAAAGACGCCGCCGCGGGCGGCACCCATCTCGCCCTACCCCCGGGACCTAGCGCCAGCGCTCATGCTCACCCAGCCAACAGTACTACAGGAGTTACAGGACTGAGCGCGAAAGTGGCGGCTTACGATTTTTGTACACAAGCTGGGCACGCGAAGTAGTTGTTTTTGCGTTATCTAGGTGTACCTACAGGGTTATTGGAAAAACACCAACAACCTCTTAAGAGGTCATTGTACTTATCATAATGAACAACTTTTACTATGGCACCAAACCTGAAATCGCGAAAAAAAAATCAGCTGTTCCCTAGATTTTGACCACTTATGCGAACATAAATGTCAGATTTGGTCCCATAGTAAAAGTTGTTCATAATGATAAGTAACAATGACCTCTTAAGAGGTTTTTGGTGTTTTTCCAATAACCCTGTATAGCTGTAGTCGGATGTGTCCGAATATGACCACATTTAAAAAAAATTGTTTGATAAATTTAAGACTAATCATTTTGGCTAATATTTTTTACAAGCCTTCTGAGACTAATAGCTTTACCAGTGTAATTTACAAGAGTATTTAATAACACATTATTTTATGAAACCAAATTGAATTTACTCTGGTAATTTTAGCCAATATTTATTAGTTGGCAACTAGTAACTAATAGTTTACTACCGTAGCTTCCAGAAACGCACACTAGTAAACTTGTAAAAAATATTCGTTCATGGACTAATATTATTAGTCTAATAAGTTTTGAGAAATAGGGCCCAGCTTTATTATTAATATTAGTATAGATTAAGAAACTGTTTCTGATTGGTTAGAAATTTAAACTAAGCCACAGTTTTAACCGGTCAGTTACTTAAAGATTCAAGTCATTTACACAACAGCTGTGTTGATTATTATAACATTAAACAAAAACAATAAACACATTGACATATTTTAACGAATACTATCTCTAACACACCATTAATTTTTGGCGATCGTCCAAGTCTTTGAGCAAAAATAATTGACCCAATTCTTTGGCCCTTTATCTTTGAATTCACCTTTCGTTTTAAAACTATAAAAATATAGTATTGATCACGTTTTTTTCCGTTCACGTCAAACAGATCACCAGGTGGTATTTTTATATCTTATATGTTTGTATTAAATCTTAAGTAGGTATACATTTTGTTCCTATCGACACCTCTATTAATGTAAATATTGAAAGGTCAGTGACCTATGGCTGGATTACCATTAACACATTACACTCAGGTGCTCAATTTGGCATGCGGTGGAGAAGCTGATTTGATAAGTAGATTATTATGTTTTATATCTGTCAATCCAGTTTATAGAAATGTGTTAATTCATAATCTGAAGGTTAACTTTGAATGCGTGAACAAAATGCTTCAATTTCTTACATCAGAGAAACCGTAATTGGATAGTTCTAAATTTAAATCCTTAAAGAAATACATTGAAAGGCATCATTCAAAGGTACCTAAGCTGCCAAAGACATCTAATTTTAGGTAGGTACTGCCGGTTTTTTTAAATTCTGAATTAAAGTTTAATTTAATTCGAATAACGGACAGTAATTTGATTTTATTATAACAAATAGAGGTCAAGACCAAACCAGATAGACTTACATCAAACATTGTTTATTTTCACCATAATATAATATTAAAATTATGGGTTAGATTTCTTTTGCACCACAATTTTTGTTTTCAAATAGCCAGTTGCGCGTAAAATAGATTTATTAAAAAATATGCTATTGCTCCAAAAAGATTGGTAACATAACATAACATAATATACGTTCGTGAAAACCCAAAAAGCGCAGTCATGCAACTGGCAGAATCTAATTCTATGTTCGATGGAATAAAAAAAGGAAACAATTGAGCTAAAACGCCTCTAGTACCTGAAGCCAGAGGCGGTTTAGCTCAATTTTTTTATTTTTTATTTGGAACAGTGCCAAAAAATATGAATAGGTTTATATTGTACTAAATTATACTCTACAACATAATTGTTTGACTAAATACGGTGAATAAGTACTGGTTTCGATTGTTTTTTTTATTTTTTTATGATAACTCGGACCAAGTAGCCACCTTCTGTCACCATTTTCAAGAGATCATCATCATCTGCCTACCCTTTTCCCAACTACGTTGGGGTCGGCTTCCAGTCTAACCGGATGCAGCTGAGTACCAGTATTTTACATGGAACGACTGCCTATCTATCTATCCTATCTGCCTATCTCCACAACCCAGTTACCCGTTAGTTAGTTAGTCAGGTAGGATATAATAGAGTAATACGATACCCATTGTAAGAATGGCTATCAGACTTTCGGGCTTCTGATGACCCTTAACGACTGTCAAAGATCCACGAATGACAGCCGTGACCAACGGCTTAACGTGCTTTCCGAAGCACGGAGGAGTCTTGGCATGTGAAGATGGTCACCCGTCCACGGATCAACGGTGACAAGCGTAGCTTAACCTGATCGATCGATCTGTACAGCTGTTAGCTTAGCCTCTAGCTTAGCCTCTCAATTTTCATGACACCAACATATTGTAACATCATCGGTAAGACTTCAGAACTTGATACAATATCTACAATACATTATGATGTGACACGTGTCAGCAAAAAAAACGGATCGTACGGAAAGTGGGCGAAATGTGAAACATTGATCATAAGATCCGAATGTAAGCTAGACGAGTGTGAAACTGAATAATAAATAACTTCTGACATAGAAATAAATAATGATACGAACTTTAGAACATGAGTGTACCTTCATGTTTCGAATCTGCTGAGATTTATTGATACATTAAGAAGCGCTTTAAAGACCATTAGTCAAATAAAACTTTCAACAAAAACAAGATTAAGTAACCATTAAAATTGGAAACATTAATAAATGACGAACTTAATTATTCGTTTCATTATTTAAGAGATTACATTCACGACTAGCTGTGCCCGTGACTGCCACGGTTTTGATGTTTTTGCGTGGATGTTTTTTTAATATAAGTTATGAAAGGTTCGTAAAAATCGGTCCAGCCATATCGGAGATTAGCCGGAACAAACAGACAAACATACCGATAAAAATGTTATAAATTGTTTTTTTTTATAAGTTCTTACCGTATAATTATACTGCCATATGCATTTAGTAAAAAGCTATTATTTTGACATTACAAACGGACACTTATTTATTTGTATGTATAGAAAATGCAACCATAAATAATAATTCTTAACGGTAAGCAACAGATTAAAAATATCTCTCAAACGTTGACAGATGATGACACGTGCAATTTATAACGTCATTACGATGTCAATGGAAGACTCTACCCATACTTAATATCTCATTAATCTGCCAAATACGTCTAACAAAAGTGAAAACTAAAACCAGCTGGCAACTGGCAACGCTACCCAATTGATTGATTGAAAGATTGACACGTTGGCACATGACACCACACGTGAAATTGAGATGAACAAAAAAGAACGTGTAGTGGATTGTACAGACGCCAGCACATCAAGCTAACCGAAACTGTCAAATTTTCCCAATCAACTTTGAATCTTATATATGCTTTAGCGATAAAGTTGAAAGTCTATTAAAAGCACATCGAGCTACTACAATCTGTCAAATTTCTGTACATTTACTTATAGCATACGGTAAATCTAGATATAGAATGTACGATTGCTTGTTTTCCCAAACAAAAAAAAAAAAAATGTTAACACATACAAAACACACGCAATGCATAAAACTCTTGCCCAATATTATTACCAAAGACAGTTTATATTTTAATTAGCAGTAGACAATCCATTTTGTAGCTCTTCTTATGATGACTTAAGATCATAACGTTTGTAAAGTTACATCAAAAACTCGCCGTTTAGATAATAGCATTGTTCTACATAATTACTTCCTATTATCCGTACGGTTAACGGTGGGTATTTCTGGGTTCAAAGACTTTGAACAATTAGAATTATTATTAGCTCTAATTTTCGTTGAGGTATTTTAGTTTGAATACATCAGTTAATACATCAGTATTTTTACTCGTTCACATACATTAATCATGTGTCATAAGAAAGAGTAGTTGAAAGTAATTTATTATAATATGATATATCACATTTACGAAGACTTTTTCATGTAATCCCGAGAAATAAAATATGTTTTCACGGACCGCAGAGAAAAGTTGAAAATGGCTTTCCCAAAAGAAAGAAAGATGGTTTATTCTACACAAATAAGACGCATATTAAAGATTATAATAAACTAAGAAGCGAAAAGCCTGTAAAGCCTTGTGAAAAAAGCTTTAGAATAGACAAAACTTTCAACATATTTTTCCATTGCAATTATCTCTAAAGCAATTCAATCTAATCAACATGCATACAATTAGTGATTAACCGAACTTACCTGTAAGTGAAGTTCTATCATAACATACGAAACAACGAAGCACTAAAATGTGAATGAAGCATTGACGGCAAACTGACAGCGAGAATAAGGCATCCGTCTTAAAAAAACTTAAAGAGGTTTAAAGTAAAGTGCATAAGAGGCGACATTATACTACAAGGGTACAATGCTAATCTCTTCGGACGAGGCTAAAGTATAATCAGTCACAACCCCTGATTAACTACTGCATTCACAAAATTTGTTCTTCCAATCATCATCTGGGTTCTCCTCGTTAGCAAAAGGGTAGTCAAGTACATAAGGAAACCCAAATACATTACAAGACAAAGGCGTATTTATGGATGTATAAGTATACCTACGTCATCGACATAAGGCACTTGTCTCAACGCGCCGCCGCGCCGGCCGACGAGAAAGCGACTAGCTATCAATTATTTTCTCGCTTAAGAAACGTACAAAGGGATATAGGTCCCGTGTACGTAAAAGAGATACATAATTAATACATATAGTTGGTTGGTGACTGTTGATACTGCGGGCGAGTACTCGTTTGTCGCAGCGACAAGAGCTATCAAAGAAAATACTCGCTCAGCGACGCTCGCTTAGCGGGCAGACCACTTGCCGAGAGACTAACGCGGTATACACGCATACCAGCGAGTAATCACTAGTCACAGTCGTGCACATCTCGCCAACTCGTTTTTAGTTGCTACTCAACTCGCTCCTCGTTAATCGCCGGCCGTGGGACACGCCTTAGGGATAGGGATTGGTCGTCAGAACCCGATTGCGAAGGATCCTTTGATGCCAGATTTTGATAGCTTAATCCAGTCCCATCGTCGATGTTCTCCATTTGAGACTTCTACTTTTCCCGGCATTTTTTCCGGGCGTTGCACCCTAACTTTATTAAGTTGGGTTCCCGAATCAATAGCGGTCTTTCAGCAAATAGATATTGGGCCAGTCTCGGAGATCTGGACCCAAAATCTGGGATTGGATTTAGTGTTATATACGTTTTTATGCGAGATAGTTCAACGGTTGCGCTCCTTTTTATGTAATGAACTTACGGGAAATTTGGATTGAGTGTATAACAGACTTTCATTCACTTATTTATGTTAATTTCAATATATTACCCGCACTGGGTCCGCGTGGTGGATTACGGCCCACTCTCTCTCACCGAGAGGAGGCCTGTGTCCCAGCAATGGGAATATTATAGGCTGATTATACAATATATTATTTACTTTACAGTCACTGGATTTAAGTATCTCATAGTAAAACATAATGGTGAAATAACCCTCTGTTATTAGGTAAGTTAATTCGGAACATAATAGAAATATTGTTAATAACCTCAAAAACCCACACAATTAATCGCAACAATAGCTTGAAAAAATATAAAATTAAAAAACGTAAGCCATTACACACAGAAATTCAATATGGAACACAATAGCCTTTTCACATAATAATGGGCAAACATTTTTTCGAATAAACCGGTTCAGGTGAATTGCTGGCCACTTAAGCGGGTTAAAATATAGAACGTACGTGTACTACATATTTTCCGAATACAGGCAAATCATTTATTATTTGAACATTAGGAAGGCCAATTTAATAGCCACGCTTCAGGCACAAATACAGATTTTCAGTCGAATATTTCTTTGCCTTTTTTCGGGTCATTAATTTCTCATAATACAGTAGGAATAATCTGTATAAGAAATCTAATTGGACGCTAGTTTTGGCCCCGATATTTGCCCTTGTTTTTATGATACTATATCTACTAAAAATATTAGTTTTTCGTGTAGGAGTACAAGATTGTATTTTTTGTACCAGGAAACGTTGTTTCTAACCAAAATTTATTGGTAGTTACTTGTTTGCTCTCGTTCTCATACTAGCAAAAATATTGGTGAATGATATGCAGACTGAAATGAAACCTTTGACTTTATTTTTTTGCACAATGTTTGTGATTTTTAGAACGTGGACAGTGTAGATCTTGTAAAAAACAGCAAAGGTACAATTTTATTCTCCCTGAAGCATTGTTCAATATTGTAAATGATATGGACAAAAAAGTACATTCCATTTACACATACATAGTAAATAATATTGGATATTAAAAATAGAAAAATGAATTGATTCGTAGTTTTTAACCTCTCTGGACTCGTCAGTTTTTATTTCAAAATAATTAGTAATGAAAGATGAATTCAAAGTATCATTTGTCAACGTCTGCCATAATGGACCATAGAGAAAGATAAATATAATAATGGGCGTTCCACACCATGCATACTACTTGTAGATATTTGATATGGACGACAAAATGTTTTTATTAGGAACATTTTATTCATACAAAACTGGCTTCATCGGTATTTGTCGCATTTAATAAACTTATCTTTCCATAATGTTGATGCGTAAGATAGTTTTTTTTATATTTCACACAAAAAAATACTTAAAACGGAACGCGTTTACTTGTTTGACAATGTGTCATTGTCTATGTCAATGTAATGTTATTGCAGATTCTTCATTGCGTATTTATTGTGTTTGTTTCTGCGATTATTTTCTAATATTTTTTACCCCTGCTTATTTCTACGGACTGATACCGTCTACCACTCGATTACCTTGCTATTAACACTGGACTCTGATTTGCATTGCGTTTTGGATTTGTTTTGTGGATCAATATGAGGTGCATCAACTGCGGAATAGCTTTCAGTATATTATAGTGTACTCTGTGGGAATAGCCATGCAAAGGTTGCAGAGGCATCTCATAACCTCGCTTTCTGCACACCATCAAACAAGACTTTCGCGTTGGATAACCAATGCTCAAACCCAGGTAAGAAGTTGGACTAGAAAAAACTTCTGATTTATTTTTATACATTGAGGTAATTTATGTAAGTACATATTATGACCTCAATGTTTTTATATAATTCTGGTATGCGAAATTAACTTACAGTGTATCTTATTTTCAGTTGCCTATGGATACATTTATTTGGCATCCATGCTTATTATTATTAAATACCGAAGCTGGTGAACACGAGAGACTACTGGGGAATAACATGGTTTGCCTTGGTTGTGGCAAATCTGTGAGGAAAATAAGACACCATACTGTCAGTATGGAGTGTCCATTGCTGGCTGTCCTTATCACAAAATACTAATTATGTGATAAGCATTTTGTTTTTCATTATTATAAATACCTAGTTGTATTAATCTATAAAAAAAGGAGTTTTCATACTATGTTTCTGTGATTGTAATATCTGCGTTTTATATATTTTCCATCTTTAACATATACTTGCCTAAAGAAGGCATGTGTAACAATAACATAATACTTGAAAACATAAAGAGATGTATACAAAAGATACTCTTGTTACTAAAAATTATATAAACATAAGCATTTATCTGTGTTTATTCTAACTGGTTTACTTTCAGCCCTCAAGAAACAACTATGTTTGCCATGTGTGTTGGATGCGAGCAAATAGACAGGCAGTGCATGACTCATCACGAGACATGCAGGCTAAGGAAGGAATACGGGTGGGTTTTAGTCAGTAAGAGTCTGACACTCCCTTCCGCTCCACCTAGAGCGGGAGGAGTCATTAGATGATTTCCCATCCAAAAAAAAAGCCCTATACTTACACTTTATCCAGGTTAGTGTATTTGTGAAATAAAAATGCTCTGTTTTATCAAAGCTGGTTGATTGACCTCCCTCGGTCTCTTTATTAACACTATTGCTGCATTGCTGTAATGTATGTTACCTAGGTAGGCATTTAAGATATAATAATTATGATATAGCAAAATATTTTTATTTAATAAATAAATATTTTTTTTAACTCTTTTGTTTTATTTTGTGCTTCCCTTGTTTATTGTTAATTGAACTATTTAAAAAAATATAAGGGCACCCTGTAAAAATGTACTTTAAAGAAAAATATTAGTTTTGAATATGCTTTGTTAATATTGTTATTATGACTGCCTCGTTGGTTTACTGTCCTGAGTTCGATTCCCAGGTCGAGCAAAGTGATATTGGGGTTATTCATCAGGAATTTCTCAGTAGCAGCCCGGAGTCTGGATTTGTGCCCGGTTGATGGCAATAGACTCGCCCCCTATTACATGGGACTTAAACATAACTGGTGAAATGTGGGTGTACTATAGGTACACCTCTGCCCATGCCTTCGGGGAATACAGGCGCGATGTTATGTTTGTTATTATTGTCACATTTTTTGAGACTATTACCCAGTTTAATAAATGTAAATCAATACACAGTTTAAAATCCTTCATTTAGGTGGCCATTACTTTGTTTAAATGCTTAATAATCACCAACCATACCATATCAGTTATACGTAATAATTCACAACTGTTCGCTACTTTAAAGCGTCTTTAAGTTTTTTAATAGCGAAATTATAATCTATATAAGTATATACCTTATTGCTAGCGTTTTGATTAAAAGATTTTTTAATGAAATTGTTTTTTGTCTAGTATGTTGTGATGACAAGTTCTCAGAGTTTTTTATTTATAGCAATTTAATAGGCCAATATTCACGAATATAAAACACCAAAAATCATTGGTGTACTTTAAAGTTGATAACTATGCCGACGTCCTTATAAAAACTGGCCATGTTCTTTAATGTATTCATAAACAAATTATATGTACTACAAAATAATAATTTACAAATGATTCAGTATAATTCTCTATTTAAAACAAACAGCTACAAATTACTGTGAAGATAAAGTGCACTTGACTCGTTATGCATTGTATGGTGCAGATGAATGAGTTTAATAGCAGCAAGGTGAGAGTTGACCGACACTTATTTGTATGAGTAATCTGCAGAGGACAAAATATTTGAATAATTTTGGCAATGTGTGCGTGAAATTAGATCTTTTGTGGTTTTACCGCGGAGTTTCTTGCCCGTTCATCCCCATAGGTACTTATTACGCTTTGAAATGGGCAACTAGCTTCATCTTTATGACTAACCGACCCCTTGACAATTCTAAACTGACTGTAATTTGGTTTATTTGAAATAAATGCTTTGAGTTTGAGTTGAATAATTTTAGTATACATTTTCCAAGTTTTATTAATGGGTATAAATGGCGATATTGGTGAATGTTGAAAGTCAATTTCTATGACATAATGTCAACAGCAAATTATTAAATAGATCATATTGATTTAAATATCGAGAGCCACTAGATCTCCGTAAGGTTTTTTTAGAGTCGTTAAGCGTGACTAAACGTACCAAAAATGCGTTCTTATTTATATTATTATAAGAGCGCATTTTTATCCTCTTGTCACTTATAAAATAGTTAATGAAGTGATCACTAATCTCTCTTCAAAGCGTAGCCGTAAGCGTAGTATTATTATAGGCGATTATTGGCCAATTATGAAGGCCTACGATCAACCAATTATTACATGATATGGTGAGTCTGTAAGCCGGTTTAATGAGCAACTAAATTCGTCTACGAATCCAAGGGTAGGTAATCAAGTAATTATGTCAATAATAGTCCATGGCTCCAGCTTCCTGAAAAACGGAAAAGCGATGACAGTTCATTATTTTCATTGTACATGGTCAAGTTACTTATAGTGTCTCATTTTGCTCAATTAAAACTGCATCGAAAAAATTCGCATGCAATTTTGGTAATGCCATTTTTTCCGATTCGACAATTTCGTTTTTGCATGACAAAGCTATTTTGTGCGTTAAAAAAAATAATGATACTGCAACAGTTTTTGTCATTGTACCGCCCTCCAATTTGGGCCATTCAAAATCATTGACCGAACATCTCTCGTCTAACACACGCCAGACGAATGATCATTAAAAAGAGCTATAAAAATGATAAACGGATTTTCGGTGCAGCCACCCCATTCATATCAAATGTTCGTAACTTAAACCTAAGTGTCCTTTGGTTTTATTTTTTATTTTTTATTTGTATAGTAGGTTAGTTAGTCTTTTATTTTAGTATCTAGTGTATAGTATATAGTTATATTGTAACTATGTGTGTACAGGAACTATTAAAGAAACCTAAGAGATAATGTATTATTATCTCGTAAAAAATGTGTACCTACCGAATTTAAAAGCAGCCAGCAATTTAAAAAAGTTGATTTAAAAAAGTGTTTCACTAATGATATATTTTCTTTTCAGGTTCATCTGAAACGCAGGGATCTACAAAGACTAAAGGTAAAAGGTAAATTTTAATTTATATTTCAAAACTTAGATTATTATTATAATCTAACTTTTGAAATATAAATTAAAATAGATGATGACGATGAAGTGGATGGAATTGATAACAATTTATCACAGATGACAAGTTAGAATTCCGAACCCAACCAAACTCGTTGAAGCCACGGAATAAATCATAGTACAAAATAAATATTGTTGACGGATTTCTTACGAAAAATAATATTTACGAAGATACTTCGACTATATAGATGTCCGACAGATTCTATTACATTTTATTGAAGGGCTTGTACCTAAATAAGTGTCTGTGGATCGAAACCCGAATGTAAATAAGTGCGCGGATTTTATATTAATGGTAATGTTTTTTCTTTTTACTGCTTGTAATTTAACTTCTTTAAATATTTATCGGGAGTAACTCCCAATCTAGTTAGATGTTGTTTCTGACCATATTATCGTCAGTTCTATCTCCCATATCTAATTCATTATTTAGCTAATTAATTATATTAATGGCTTTGTAAACCATTCCTCCAATTAATGTGACATTTGTATTATTAATTAACAAATCCATATTACAAGAAAAACAGTGAGAATATCAATCAGTTACATTCGCTTAATAAGATATTCTACTATGTAAAGATATTTAGCTGTTTTCCAGTTTATGTTAACCTGCCAGCGTACGAAAAACATATGCAATGCGAGGTCAGCATATACTGGACAATATTATGTATAGCCTGATATTTCGTCATGTGTACCTACAATGTTATTTGACGCCGTTCATTACTGCCACGCGCTAATTGATTTCGTTTTCGCATTGTTCTGTTATTTACTTATCGAGAATCGTTTGTCTTTTTTCATATTTGTGAAGTTATCAATTATAACCAACAAACGACCGAACGGTCGCTTGTTGGTTTTGCTCCTAACTTGACCTGATGAAAAGGAATTTTAAATGTCACTTTGTTAAAACTAACTCCTAAGAAAAGAAACAACTATCTTAATTTTGAATCATTGTCATCATCATCATCATTACAGCCTAAAGACATCCACTGCTGTCATAGTCCCCCTCCCAATCATGTGTTCTTTGTGGTGCACGACGTAAAGAATAGCAACATCATATTTCCCGTGACTCCGTGAGTATCGTAAAAGGTGACAAAGGGACTAGAGAATGGGTAGTAGTTATCTATGACTTTTAATATCATACTGCGATCGCCAACCCATCTGCAAAGCCTGGCGATTACGACAAACCCCCTCAAAATGACAAGCACCAAGTAATTTAGATTATTATCACCATTGAATAGACAATAATCTTTCTTTCCGTCATTCCATCTAAATAAAGGAGCTTAGTCTTCTCTCGTCTTCGTCTCTTTGAAGGATAAAATCAGGAATGAAATTATCCGGAAAAAAACCGGAGTTACCAACATAGCTTGCAGAGTAAGCAAACTGAAGTGGCAGTGGGCTGGCCATGTTTGTCAAAGAGCCGATGGTCGGTGGAGCTGACGAGTCCTGGAGTGGAGACCGCGTATCGGCAAGCGTAGTGTGGGACGCCCCCAGCTAGATGGGCGGACGACCTAAAGAAGGTGGCTGGGACGGACTAGATGCGGAAGGCCTATGTCCAGCAGTGGACTGCAATAGGCTGAGTTGATTGAAAGGAGCTAAGTTACCTGGGTAACTAAGTTACTCCTTTAAAAGACTATGCGGTTGCAGATATCCACTGCTGCTTATTATATTATCTCCTTCATACGTTAAAACATAGAACCGTCAAAATTACCATAAATGGTTTTAATAAGATTTATGAACATAATATACAAGTTGGCTATGGCTGCCTATCTCCTGAACCTTTTAGTTGCTTTTAGTAGCAATGCACGGGTTTCCCCATTTTAATTGAAATACCACACTTTCAAATTCGAAGACATGTGACATCTACCAACCCGCACTGGGCCCGCGTGGTGGATTATGGCCCACTCCCTCTTACAAAGAGGAGGCCTGTGTCCCAGTAGTGGGAACATTATAGGCCGATTATGTTACCACACAACAGTCTTTAGTACATCAGCACCTGTTATAAATAGACATTCAATTATTATTTCTATGTAATTCAAAGCTGTGTGCAGACCTGAGCCAAGACTGACTTAATAAGTCCGATTATCGTTCAAAGAAAATGAAGACCACTGCTTCATATAGTTTACAACAGACAACTATTTTTTGACTCTGGAGTGTGCACTGATAATATACAGAGACGTGAGCCAAGATTGTTAGATTGACATCTATAGCAGCGTTGAGACATCGCATCGCAAACATCAGCGACGTCGCACTGCCTTTATGGGTGTCAAGATTCTGATAGACTACCGCTATGAGCTTTATAAAAATTTTGGCGTAATAATGCATTTTCTATCTATCTATAGACCTATGGACCGATGACCTTGTGAAGGCCGCAGGAATCCGCTGGATGCGGAAAGTGCAGAACCGATCGAACGGTGGTGCTTGGGGCCTTATGTCCAGCAGTGGACGTCTTTCGGCTGAGATGAGGATGATCTTTCTATCGCTCTATGAAAACAATGAAGACACCCATACAAAAAAGGACAGACCACACGATCGAAGTGAAAACTTACGGTTGGAGCCGAGTACGCGCTATTCAGCGTCACCGACCGAATGGAGCCGACTATACCCAATTCAGCGTCACCGACCCACTGGAGCCGAGTATACCCGATTCAGCGTCACTTCGAGGGCTACTCCCTAAGCATATAGTCCGTAGTTACGGCTGAAGTCACGGGCGATACCTTTTTTTTTTAAACGTAAGAAAGAGGACATTAGATAAGAGGAGATAAGATTAATTTAATAATGACACCACGATTTCTGACAGTGGTCCTTACTGACCGTTGTATTTTTGCCAGTCTAAAAAAGCTACTCTTCAATGACGGACTTAGAGGGGAGGCTCCCAGTTTCGTTCACTGTAACAGTTTTGACTCTTCTGTGCACAACGTCTTTACATAAATATATATTGAATGCCAGATGTATAATAAATAAATTGGAATCGAGTGTTGAAATATTATTTATTTAGATAGAGCTTTGATGATTCACATATCAATCGATAGGATATTATATCGATACCCAATATTTAACATAGGTACCTAAATGAGTTTCTTTCGTGAAATTGATGGATTAAATTGGTATGTCTTTGAGATGTAGTAATTTGATTAATTATTAGCATAATCAGCCCCCCTGCTGCGACACAGGCTTCCTCTCTTCGAGAGGGAGTGGGCTGTAATCTACCACGCGAGCCCAATGCAGGTTGGTAGATGTCACATGTCTTCGAATTTTTGGTTCTAGGACATGCCGGTTTCCTCATGATGTTTTTCTTCACCATTTTGAGAACAGTGGTGATGAAATTATTTACAAAAAGTAAAGCGCCTACCTGGGTTCGAACCAACGAGCTACAACACGTAAGTCGTGGCCATGGGGCCACCACTGCTCCATAGTTAATTGCTGTTCATTATTCAGTTGGTTTATTTAAGACTCTTGACTATAATGGATTACTAGTGTTGCCTGCGGGTATGGCTATCATTTGGATTTTGACATCTATACAAATAAATAAAATTGGAGTGTCTGTTTATAATATTAACATAATCGCTTTTTACTAAATGCATATGGATGTACGAGTATACACGGTACATATTGCATAATAACATTTTTTACAATTTTTGTATGTCTGTCTGTTTGTTCCGGCTAATCTCTGAAACGGCTGGACCGATTTTGACGGTACTTTCACTGGCAGATAGCTGATGTAATAAGGAGTAATTTAGGCTACTTTTATTTTAGAAAAAGAATTAGAGTTCCGCGCAAAAAAATTAAATCGTTTTCCGTCATGCACGCGAACGAAGTCGCGGACACAGCTAGTTTTTATATAAGTTTCGGGGTTGGTCGGCTGGTTTCGGGCTCATACAGAGCTCTCGTAAAATTGTGTCAATACATATTTTTTGATCATAAATCTTACTTCATAAATACAAACATATGTCTGCTTTTTTGTTACGTTTTACAACTATTGAACCTATTTATACACAATTTTATACAGAGCTAAAATACAATGACACTGGAGATTTTGATCCAACAAGGGTTGCTTGTCAGAGCCTTTTCTGTCAGAGAGTCTTTTCTGTCTAAAAATTTTCTGGTCAGAGATAAAGCGATCGAAGCGGGCGAAGCAGCGTTTGCAAGCTAGCCTTGATGTAAACTTTAAAGTACATTCCTTTAAAGTTTGTATCAAGGCTAGCTTCGCTGTCACATTTTATTTGCAGAGTTCAAAATTGCATTGGCAATATCATCTTCATAGAAGTCTTTGACGTTCTCAAAGACTTCTATGACGATACAGTTCACGTTTAATGGTCCAGTTCTTGAAATAATGAAAGAGATTTCCGTGTATTACCTAGTATATTTATAATATTAGTATATTCTATTGATATCTAGTAATATTTTATGGAATTGTATGATTGATAGAATAGTGGGACTCAGGATTATTTGAAAAAAATATAAAAAACAAAAGCATACATAAAGTCGAACATATAACCTCCTCCTTTTTAGAAGTCGGTTAAAAATGGACTAAGATGTATCGAGACCCGTGTCCCGTGTCCCATGTCTCGGAAAGCAGGTTAATATGCCGTTGGTCACGGCTGTCATTCTTGGTTCTTTGACAGTCGTTACGGGTCGTCAGCAACCACCAGTCTTACCCACGGGTAACGTGTTACCCAGTAACTGGGTTATGGAGATCAGATAGGCAGTCGCTCCGTGTTAAATGACGGATATGGAATGGAATACAGGACGTGGTGTTCCGTCGCTTTCGCGGACAAGTACCACAGAACAGCACAAGAACAAGCTAGTGAACT
This sequence comes from Hydraecia micacea, assembly GCA_914767645.1. Lineage (NCBI taxonomy): Eukaryota > Metazoa > Arthropoda > Insecta > Lepidoptera > Noctuidae > Hydraecia > Hydraecia micacea. The sequence continues at coordinate 9,977,860 of OU611798.1, forward strand.
GAGGTACTATTTTTTATTTTATATTACAAAATATTTAAATAAAAAAATATATATTTTATAATAAAAAAATATGTATTTTTAGATTAAGGTATTTATCTATGGGCCTGCGTCGCCTGAAATAATGAACAAATAAATAAATACTGGTATGAAACTGTTTCTGGTTAGACTGGAAGCCGACCCTAACATATATTGGAAAAGGCTAGGCAGATTCATTTATATGAACCCGCGTTGGGCTCTGAAGCAGTTGGACCGGGAGTCATTCCTGGAAGCCGCAATCGTCCAGACATGGGTGACAGCACCGGACAGGCCTGCTGACATCGAGGAAGAGGCAAAATGGCTCCTGGAGGCAATGACGCACATTTGCGATGTGGCGATGCCTAGGGTTCGGTCCACTCCGGCCAGGCGCCAGGTATACTGGTGGTCGCCAGACATCGGGCAGCTGCGCGCTGCGTGTGTGGCCGCTCGGCGCCAGTATGCCAGGCTGCGCAGGAGGCGTCGCCGCGATCAGAGTGCGGCAGACGAGGAGGCGGAACTGTACCAGAGGTACACGGAAGCGAAGAAGGCACTCCAGCAGGCCATCGCGCAGGCGAAAGTCAGGTCCCGTGAGGAGCAACTTGAGACTCTGGACCGCGATCCATGGGGGCGGCCCTACCGGGCCGTGCGGGGCAAGCTTCGCCCGTTCGCTCCGCCACTGTCCCAGAGTCTCCGGCCTGACCTGCTAGAGAACGTGGTAAGTGCTCTCTTCCCGTCAAGAGAGGAGCACTTGCCCCCACCGATGGTTCCGCCTACCCTGGCGCCTAGCGCGGACGAAGACGATGACGTGCCCGAAGTGACCCCACTAGAGTTGAGAGTGGCGGTGATGAGGCTTCAAGCCAAAAACACCGCCCCAGGGCCCGATGGCATCCCAGGCCGCGCTTGGGTCCTGGCTTCACAGGCTCTAGGGCCTCGACTGGGAGGGCTCTTTAGCGCATGTTTGGAGCGGGGCCAGTTTCCAAGGCGTTGGAAGATGGGCAAGCTGGTCCTGCTGAAGAAGGAGGGACGCCCCGTTGACTCACCATCCGCATACCGCCCTATTGTGTTGTTGGACGAGGTGGGCAAGCTCTTTGAGAGAGTAGTTGCAGACCGCCTCGTCCAACATTTATCGGGGGTGGGTCCAGATCTATCGGATAACCAGTTCGGTTTCCGACGTGTGCGCTCCACGGTGGACGCGATCATGCGCGTAAGGACCTTGGCGGAGGAAGCAGTGTCCCAGGGTGAGGTCGTCTTGGCGGTGTCTCTCGACATCGCCAATGCCTTCAACACCTTGCCCTGGAGTTCCATTAGGGAGGCACTTCGGTATCACGGGGTGCCGAACTACCTTCGCCGCACAGTCGGGGCCTACTTGGCGGACAGGTGTGTCATCTACCCTGGGCGAGAAGGATGGGGTCGGCGAGAGGTGTCGTGCGGTGTTCCACAGGGTTCGGTACTGGGGCCGCTCCTGTGGAACATCGGATACGACTGGGTGCTGCGTGGTACGCTCCTCCATGGCATTAGCATCACCTGCTATGCCGACGACACGCTGGTGACAGCGCGAGGGAGTACGTACCAAGACGCAGCACAACTGGTGACAGCAGGAGTTGCGCAGGTCGTTACGAGGATCCGGCGGTTGGGTCTCGAGGTAGCCTTGAACAAAATCCGAGGCCCTGTGTTTCCATAGGGCCCGGCGCGCGCCACCTTCGGGATCCCACTTAATCGTGGGAGGCGTTACTATCGCTGTCGGGTCGACGATGAAGTACCTCGGGCTCGTCCTCGACAGTCGGTGGAACTTTGCGCCGCACTTCCGGCAGCTGGCCCCCAAATTGATGGGCGCCGCGGGTGCGTTATCGCGGCTGCTACCTAATCTGAGGGGGCCCGACACGTCCTGCCGGAAGCTGTACATGGGGGTCGTGCGGTCGATGGCGCTCTACGGGGCGCCCGTTTGGGCGAACAACCTCACGGCTCGCAACATCGCAAACTTGCGAAGGCCGCAGAGGGCGATGGCCGTCAGGATTGTTCGCGGGTACCGCACGATCTCATTCGAGGCGGCGACCCTCTTGGCCGGATCCCCGCCTTGGGACCTGGAGGCGAGAGCACTCGCGTCACTATATCAGTGGCGCGGGGAGGCGCTGGAGCGGGGCGAAAGACCCCTGCCTCGTGTTATCAAAGCACGGCGGTCTGAGCTCCACCGGGCCCTGAGGACGGAATGGGAGACGCGACTTGCGCAACCCACTGCAGGGCACGCCGTTATAGCGGCAGTAAGACCCAACATGGAGGCGTGGATCGAGAGGCGGCATGGCGCCCTCAGCTTCCGGCTGACGCAGGTACTCTCTGGTCACGGCTGCTTCGGGAAGTACCTGTGTCGTATAGGTCGGGAGCAGACGCCGGTGTGTCACCACTGTGCGGCTTGCCCTGAGGATACGGCGCAGCACACGTTGGAGGAGTGCCCAGCTTGGGCAGGGCTGCGCCGTGACCTCATCGCGGCAATAGGCGGGAGCGATCTCTCGCTCCCGGCCGTCGTTCAATCGATGGTCGAGAACGGGAGCGCATGGGACGGAGTTGCCTCCTTTTGCGAGGATGTCATGTCTGCAAAGGAGGCAGCTGAGCGGGAGAGAGAAGCCGCATCCTCTCTCCCCTCCCGCAGGAGACGCACCGCGCGCCCGAGAAGGGCGCAAAACGATCTGCGACCTCCATGAGAGGTGGCCTGCGGGCGGCGGACTAGGGGCGTCCGTCGTCTGACCAGACAGGCCCGAGTTGGCGTTGCAGTGTTCCACGCGCGCCACTCGAGAGTGGGTGTGGCCATTATAAGAATGGGCGCACGGGGAGGTGGGACCCGCTGAAGAACAGCGGGTCGAGGCCTGTCGGGGGAGCGGTGAATGCTTATGCGAATCCCGCACCCCCGGCCATAGGTAGAGGTGGAACACCGCGGTGGTTTTAGCCGGTAAGAGTCCGGCATGCCCCTCTGTCCCCCCCACGACGGAGGAAGTCCATGAGGATTTCCACCGCGCAACAAAAAAAAAAAAAAAAAAAGATTCATTTATATGAAAATAAAATATCAGACAAGTTACCATCATCACATTAAAGAAGACCAGTATCTTTATTGGGGTCGATACAGAATGTCGTTTTTATTTGTAACCTTCATCCCCAGTGTTCACCTCATCCCTTGCCATTTCATCGCTTACACCTAACCAATACACAAAACCTGTAAAATAAGATATTGTATCAGTTATAAGTACAAATTTCTCCATTAATAACCATTTTCATATGTACAGACGCCAGAACATCAAGCAACTACAATCCGTCAAATTTCTTTAACAGATTTTCAACTTTATCGCTAAAGCATAAGGCTCAAATTTCTGTACGTTGCACTTTTCTGGTCAAATGACGTCATACTCCTCATTCCTACACATTGACCTTCCGACAATCAGCTGTACTTTCAACCTTCATCTTGGATAGAACATTGGACAATCCATTACAAATGCAAAAGTGTGTCTGTCTGTCTGTTACCTCTTCACGCTGAACCGATTTAGATGAAATTTGCCATAGAGATAGTTTGAGTCCCGGGAAAGGACATAGGATAGTTTTTATCCCTATATTCCCACGGGATCGAAACGTATGCGGGTGAAACCGCGGGGCAATGCTAGTCCTTTATAAAATTATCAATAATTGCATCGCTAAATTCCTATCAGGTAGCATCGTGACCATAATAAAAAACAATATCTGATAATAGAAGTGCTTGTTTAGATTGCCACAAATGGAAAGATAATAGATTCACTTAATTTGCTAAGTGTTTAACTGTGGCAAAATATACGAGAATAAATATTAAATCGCAACCGTGGCAGTCCTTGAATAAGTATTCCAGAATTTTCTTCCTTAGTAAGTAGGTATGCATAAGCATGATCAGCCTAATATTGTACCCACTGCTGGGACACAGGCCTCCTCTCAGTGAAAGGGGGTGGGCCATAATCGTTTCGTGGTGAGCGTGCCGAATTGCTATCTGCCCGTCGTCATGGAAGAATACTTCTGGCCGCAGGACGTGGTGTTCCGTCGCTTCCACTGACAAGTACCACTGAACTGCTCACTCAAGAGATAGCAAGTGAAGTACCTACTGTTTTATAGTAAAAATATGTATGTTTAGGTTAAGGTATTTTATGTATGGGCCTGCGTCGCCTGAAATAAATAAATAATAATAATCCACCACTCGGGCCCAGTGCGGGTTGGTGGATGTCACAATCATGTCTTTGAATTTTTAGTACTAAGACATGACGGTTTCCTCAAGATGTTTTCCTTCACCGTTTTGAGAGTAGTGGTTACCAAGTGCGCGGTATTAGGTAATCAAGTGCAGTTCGTTGTTTCCTTCTTCATTTGGCTAAATGACGTCCACTTTGTTACTGCCCGTAAGTATCACCCTACCGATTGCTCCTGTGATTCTCGCATCCAGCAGATATTTTTCTTAGGGGTCGTCATTTGTCATTTGTCTTGCTTGCCCTTTGGGGTTGCATATACAGGGTGAAATTAAAAACATGCGACAAATCGAAATGGGAAATTATACTCATCATTATGAACAACTATGGGGCCAAACCTGAAATCGTGAAAAAAAAATCAGCTGCTCCCTACATTTTGACGAGTTAAAAAAATAAAACTCTCGAGACTGAAAAACAGATAATCAGAACATTATTTATACGATATCTGACATTCAAATACGCATCAAACTACAAACGAAATTACGTTATTCTAAAAAACATTCATTATTTGCCAAAAAATCTACAATTTCTAGCTCTCGCGCCGAAATTGTCGGCCATTTATTATTTTGCCTACTTTATTAGGGTCCAAAAAAGTTTATGAGACTTCTAATTTTTTCAAAACAAAAAGAGCAACGTAATCCAAGCCCTATTTGAGAATTTATCTTTCAAATTATTTTTATCTCAGCCAAATGAAGTTTGCCCAAATTTACTCAGCTACCATCTCGTTTTAGCATTTCTGTTTTAAATTCGTCCTAATTCATGTCTAAAGTGGATTTAGTCTGCGACTTTAGGTCAACGTCTTTACTTAGAATACAGATTTATATATTTACCTACCTATCTCCTACAATTATGTCAAATTTCAGATGTCAAACGAAGAAATTAATGTCTACGTTGGATAATCTAATTTGATAGCAATCAAAAATTGTATTACAATTGAGTTCACATTTATATAAGAATCTTTACTTCACTAAACTTTCAGTATGCTTACTGCTTATGAACTGATACAGGAGCTCTCTCTCTTCCCTCACTCTCATTGTCCGATGGGACGGCAATCCGACACGACACGAGAGAGATCAGGCGCAGGGACAACGGTTTAACGTGCTTTCAGACGCACGGAAGGTTTATGTGTTTATTAAACTATCTTAAATTGAAGAAATCTCAAAATTTCCAAGACGTGAAAACCGTGAGACACAGATGCGAGTTGCTAGAAATATAAGTAAAGTTTTTATAACGTGCCAGCAAAAAATCACTGTTGACTGATATTCTTATCGACACGAAAACAAATGAGTATCTATTACGATCGTTTTTTATTAGTTCGTGAGTCACGAGTTTCCGCGAAGAAGTATTTTTTGCTTGGATTTTAGGAAAACCCTGCACGTTTGATAGATTTTATTTCTTCGAAAATATAGGTTGGCATCGACCCCGACATGCAAACTGTAACCATGTATTCAGTACATGATTCTAGACCCGCTAGCGTAGAAATTTTTCGTTGGTTATGAAAAAAAAATCTACTGTTTCATAGAAATGTGTAATACCCACGCGGTCAAAATGTTTGGAACAGGTTTTTTTTTTTTCATAACCGCCGTAAAATTTCATCGCTTGAGGGTTCTGGGGGTCCCTATGCATGCATGCCTTAGCAAGACCTTACCTGAGTAAACTCTTTTGCAGAGTTTAACATTGTGTCTTCTATAACACTTTTACCTATCCCAAAATAATGCTGAATTTCAAACTAGCTCAAAACAACACACTAATTAAAAAAAAAATAAGTTTGTGTGTGTGTGTGTTTATATGTTTGTTACTTCTTCACGCTCAAGCGGCTGGACCAATTTTGATAAAATTTTCTATGGAGGTAGCTGACACCCTGGAAAAAGTAAAAAGTAGCCTATATGTTAAGACTACTTTTTATCCCGATATTCCCACGAGATCGACATTTACGCGGGTGAAACCGCGGGGCGCAGCTAGTAATACATAAGCCTGCTTTTCTATCCTTTGTATACTTCTCAGTACCATTAATACGTCAAACTAAGTAGAAACAATTGCCTGAAGCTGACTGGCATATCAATGCTTCGACGTGTCCAATGATTCGGGACACAATCGATTTGGCCATACAAAGCCATTTATTATCAAACGTTATCTATGCTCTTGTCAGTTACTGTTCATTCATTACTGTAGACTTACTATCTCTCTTGGCGTTTAATGGTGTTAAATCAATAGAGAGTAGATAGAGATGAGTGTATCAGATTGGGTGAAAGAGATGGTGATATTGATTAGAGATCTAAAATTTAATTGGAATTTAGGAATTCATTGAGCAAAGGTGGCCGAATTTTGAACGTACATGAATGAATGAATGAATGAATGAATGAATGAATGAATGACGTACAGTCATTTGTTTTTCTGTTATTCACCGTAAGTCTGAGGGGCTTCTGGCTAAGTAATTACAGCCACACGGATCGATCGATCAGGTTAAGCTACGCTTGCCGCGGTTGGTCCGTGGATGGGTGACCATCTTCATATACCTACCAAGAACCCTCCATGCCTCGGAATTCGTGGGTCTTTGACAGTCGTTATGGGTCGTCAGAAGCCGAAAGTCTGGTAACCATTCTTACCAAGGGGTATCGTATCACCCAGTAACTAGGTTGTGGAGGTCAAATAGGCAGTCGCTCCATGTAAAATACTGGTTTTCAGCTGCATCCAGTTAGACTGGAAGCCAACCCGAACATATATAGTTGGAAAAGGGCTAGGCAGATGACGCTCGGAAAAACAGACACAGGTAGAGAGTTCCACTCTTTTGCTGTGCGCATTTTGTATAAAAATAAGAAAGAAAGGAGAAATAACATTTATTTATTTTGTAAAATACAATTAAAAAAAGTGAAAACAATGCTTAAACAACAACAGTACGTGCAAAAGGTCCATTTCAGCAATAATGGCGGACATATGCTGTCTGATGCTGGTTTTCTAATGAACCTTGAAAATGAAGGCGGGTACATCTACTTGACTCCCAGTCACGCCACTTACGGATGGCAAAGAAGTGAACCGCCCAGCTAACATGCATAACCTCTCCGTACACATCCTAGGCGACCTGCGGCAGTGGAATTGCATCCTTATTTCCAAGCCCGATCTAGCGTTAAATTCTCATGTATGCGGCGTAGCCTTACAATGACCGATGAGTTTCTGACGAGCAACCTTGTGATTGATGATCTTGTAAGACTCAAACCCCAGACTGACGAGACTCGTATAGCTACCATAAACTACAAAAGATCCCTATTGAATTTCGTTTCTGAATGTGCTCTCTTATCATTTCTAACATGACGATATTATCGTGGACATTGACGTCCACGGCATTTTAATTTTGACAATTCAACAACATTCATTGCGCCATTTACCTTGTCGTGGAGAAGAATTTGCAAACATTATGAAGCAATGGTTTAGCAATATCGTTCAAAATCATTCAGATTGTGATTGAAACTGTGGTACGTTTACGCAATTGAGGTGCAATGTTGGATCCAGCTGGCTCTGGCAAAGGATACCTGGGAGGATTTGGGAAAGGACTTTGCTCAGCGGGGCGCCACTTAAAAAAAATTACTAACGTGAACTGATTTGGAATTCGTGAATCAGATCATAAATAAATAACTACAAAGGCTGATTATCCTATTTGTGTGCTTAGCAAGATTGATATCGTACCAAACCCATCCAAATCCAATCATACAAAACGTGCCAATTAATTATACAATCAACTTTGCATTATTAATTTAAAAAATTGAATTTATAAAATCACTATCTCGGCTTCCTATTGGTCAGTCGAATACATCACGTTCCGTTTGAATTAATCGCTCGAGGTGTTATCAACCTCTTAAATTAATTGGTAATTAATCGAATTAATAGCTTTTAAACGTTCAGATTGTCCCACGATTTATAGTAATTGAAAGAAATAAAGCATACGGAAGGAATGAAGGCATTTTTCACTGTCTTCGTTGAAATTCTTTGTTTGGGTAAAAATTGGTTGATTATGTAATTTAAATCTGAACTAATATTTCTTAGCGAACATTATAAAGAGGTGAAATTGTTTGTTTGTTTGTAAAAGGAATTATGAATTTGGTGACAAAAATTCTTTTACTGATAGTAAGTAATCGTTTATTTACCAAAAGAAGCCTAGGAACCGTCAGTGTTGTTACAATAAGGGATGGGTATGACTATTACAGATGAATACGACCCCTGCCCTTCAAACTAAGAATATCCTGTATCTTGAAGGACAGTGTACTTTAGCGGCATTGACACGTTTTACAAAATATTCATAATTGCTTAATAACTCTGATAGAAAACTACACCATTGCCAAATGCCATAGTTATGTTTTATGGCGTAGTTGCCTTCCATGCGAACGGAGGTCGCGGGCAGAAGCTAGTCTGAAATAAACAAAGGTCTCTTTTATTCCATGGAGAGTCCTTCTGATAACATATAGGGTAATAATAGTTTAGTGTGGAAACTGCTTTATATCTGCGAGCAATATGCAGAAGCACATGGACTAAAATACAATGTCAAAAAGAGTGAGCTGCTGATCTTCAAAGCAGGCAAACATCGACCTGCCCAAGTGCCTGCAGTATACCTCAATGGTATTGCACTAAAGCTGGTTGTAAAATTTAAATATCTGGGGCGTATTGTGACGGATGACCTCAAGGATGACCAGGATATAGAGCGGGAACGCAGGGCGTTGGCGGTGAGAAGTAATATGCGTGCTCGCAGGTTCGCTCGATGTACAACTCAAGTAAAGATAACGCTCTTTAAAGCGTATTGTCAATCTTTTTACTTGAGTGGCCTGTGGGTAAGCTATATGCGACGATCTTATGATACCCTGCGGGTCCAATATAACAATGCTTTCAGAATGTTGTTAAGGCTACCGTGGCGCTGCAGTGCCTCCGGGATGTTTGCAGAAGCCCATACGGACGGCTTCAAGGCCATAATTCGCAAAAAATCGCTTTCTTTGCTGCAGCGTCTGCGGGGTGCTAAGAATGACATTCTGAAAGTCATTGCTGCTCGATTTGACTGCCCCATTCAAAAACACTGGATAAGGGTAGTGAATGGTTTTATATTGTTAGTCTACATAAAGATAAGTACTAACAATACTAACGTAATTGTAAGCTAATATTGTTGCCACAGATTGTTGCTAATACTCGTATATGGATTTTAATTATCTGAAATAAATTATTCTTTTCTATTATCCAAAATCTCCATACTTTCTAACAGAGAAGCAATAAAATACCCTTAGAAGATTTTTGTTTACCCTTAGAAGTCTACCCTTAGAAGATTTTCGTTTCGCAAAGACATCTAAAGGCCAATTCCCGTAATTAAAAACGTTCGCAATCACTAGATTTTGAATACTTTAAATTACGAGGATTGAAATTGGTTGAATAGATAAGATTGCCACTAGACAACCTCATCTTAGCGACAGACAATGTTAAAAACTTGTAAAAAATTTAGGTAAATTCGAGGTGTTTTTGTCAGAGTGAGACTGAGATAAGAATGCGAACGGTCTTTAAAAATACAAGATTGCCTCTCTGAGCGTCTTTGTCTACGTCCCCGAATAATTACACATTATCAGCATAATAACGATCCCACTACTACACACACACACACACACACACTGGCCTCCTTTATGTGAGAATCGTACCTAAGCCACAATCCACAGCGCGAGCCCAATGCAGGCTGGTAGATGACACATGATTTCAAATTTTTGATTCTAGAACATGCCAGTTTCCTCATTATGTTTCTCTTCACCGTTTAGATATAGTTTAAAGCACGTGTAGTTATAATATGCTTGTGTTTGTTGCATGTATTGTTAGAATGTCTTGGTACCAGCCCGAAGATTGGAAGTTGACGGTGTGATACCCCCCTGATCTCTCTCTGGTCGTGTCGGATTGGGTGCCGTCTCATCGGACTATTGGAGACTGAAGGAAGAGGGAGTAATCTTTGTCTACGCACACACTTGTGCAGTAATATAGCTTATGCATACATCAGAATAACACATCGGATGCTTTCTATCCCGATAATCCCGCGGGATCGACACTTTTGCGAGTGAAACCGCGGGGCGCTGCTAGTTAGTAATAATGCTACTGAGCAGATAAAGTACCAGTCACTTCCATCGGCCGTGGCCATCGAATGGTTTGTTTTAAACTTAAGCCTAAACCTTTAAACATACAACGTGGTCGTAGCTACGTGGTATCTACGCGACAAATAGTGCAGACTCGAAGTGTTTACTTTCGATACAGAATGCGGATTCAATTTCCGCAGCGGCAATAGGACAAAATTATATTAGCTTCGCTTACTGATTTCAGTGGATTCTCCAGGGATTTGTTGAATATGCTAGGATATATTCTAGAAATATTTAAGAGATACTAGTCTCGCGTTCCAATGGGCTCATGAGCTACTCTGTGGAATTTTGACATTTTTAGCAAAGACGAAGGAGGGAGCAATGTTGTCTGGAGACAAAATTGAATCCATCAGTCATAATTATGTATTTTATTTTCTCTTTTACTCTCTCTCTCTCTTTATCTTCTCTCCTATCGCAGGTATGCTGGAAGAGATTTCTTTAGAAATAAGCATAACCCTTACACCAATTTTTCTGTTAAATTTTTCTCGTTTTTTGTTATATATGTTTGTGTACATAAATTGTTAAATAAATAAATAATTTAATTGGGTATCGTATAGTAGGTATTTAATATCGAAATGTAATAGTAATATATGTTAATAGTTCACATAATTTATGCATAGGCCCTTATAAGAATCCGCCACGTAAACACAACGTAAATTCGAACGATTGAAATAGAAAATACAACTGTTCTATCCTTTAACATTTTGTTTTAAATTTTTGCCACAAGCACAATATTTATCACTCAGAGATATGAATGAAGTCTTAAAAATTAGTTAATAATATGTGCAAATCGAGTATTTTTAATTTGAAAATCGCTAGGCCCACAGCCACTGAAGAGATGCGACCAATACCAGTTCATAACCTAATAACCTAATGTAGAAACATAAATATCAGGAAAGCTAGACACGAAGCTTACACATCAGTTGGTAGAACAAAACAAATTGATAAATCAAATGCTTCTGCGGAATAATGATGCCGCCATATTGAATATCTTGTGACTTTCATTCAGTTGAGGCATTATCGATGAGCAAAGGAAACTCTTAGATCAAGGCAGATACAAAGGCACATACGTCTAATTTATGGAAATCGGTTCAGTGATTTAGGCTATTATAAAGATCCTACCGAATAATTTCTACTTACTTTTGCGTTACTTTCGAATTTATGAGGATAAGGACCAACTATGATATTTCAAAACGGGTTTATTGTAATCTTTAATTAAAAATCACGTTTTCACGTTTTAGTCTTGCTTGTAAAAGCGATTGTCATTCTAGTTTTTTATATATCTTCCACGTCATCCCAAACTTACGTTCTCACACATTCTTTCATTTATAATATTAGTCTTCTTCTTTTTAGCGTATTGATGGCGAAAAGTTCAAACATCTTCAGCTCTATAATAATAATGATTATTAGTAGGTAATCATCATCAGCCTTCAGCAGTTCACTGCTGGACATAGGCCTCTCCTGTTGCACGCCATTCAAGTCGATTTTCGGCAACTCATCATTCAATATTTATTTAGTATCGATGTTATATATTATGTCAGAACGAACGGTGTTGTGATTGTGAATGAGTTACGATATATACTTACTGGTAGCGTACGTAAATAGGCTACTAATTGGTGATAAAAAATAATATAGGATACTTTGACATAGAATCGAGACATCTAATACCAAAAAATAGTGCAGCATCAGACTCTAGAAGTCATTTAAAAAAATTGCCGATTGTCGTCTCATACAATAGTTAAAATCACATAATTTATTACGACTCAACTGATATTTATTGTAGCATATTAAAATGATCATGTACTGATGCGGAATACAAACGGACTGGGATTCTCGCTTGTCTCATTGATCACTCATCGTTTACTGCGCGTGCTCCTATTTTTACTTACAATATCATCTGTCTAGCCTTTTCCCAACTATGCTGTAGTCGGCTTCCAATCTAACCTGATGCAGCTGAATACCAGCATTTTAGATGGAATGACTGCCTAACTGACCTCCACAATCTAGCTACTTCGTTATTCGATTCTCCTAGGTACTATTACATATAACGATCTGTTTTTCCCATCTTCTGAAGACTTCAAAACCACACAAATGCTGCCAACTCTCTGTAACGTTCGAATAGTATTGTAACAGTAATAATAGTTGTCAACTTAAAACTACACGGTGATAATGTCTTGTAGAATTTGCATTCTCTTTGTATTTAATTGTTTGTGAAGGCTGATATTTGGCTGCTTGCCTTTTTCGTCACGCTACTGAATAGTCCATCTTATTTCCATAACTATAGAACTGAGTTGGCCACCACTCATTGAGTTTGAGGAAAAATCTGTTTCCAGTAAAATTTTTCACGTTTTAAAAGTTTATTTTGGTGGAGTTACAGAAATTTATTTTTCTGCAATAATTTTTGTCACAAACAAAAGAACAGTGGGCCTAGCACGAACGCACTGAGTAAACGTTTTCCAAACATTTTTTTTAATCGCAGATACAAACTATGATAAAGTGATTTTAATCGTCGAAAAAAGAGAAAACGATTTTCAAGTTAACGCGTATTTATTTAAGCACAATTTTATTATTACCCATAGATATGAATAAAGTTTTCTATAGGTACGGTACCTAAAGTCTATTCTATGTTTCAAATAGATGTTATTTTAAGTTAAACAAATATCAACTTTATTTTAATGGTAATTAAGTTGATTTCAGAGTGACTAGCACTATTATAAAAGTTATAAAAATATTTGAAGTTGTAGCGTAAACTGAACTTTATTGTCTAGGAACTTAAGTTATTTTTCCATAAACTCATATTTGTTTACATTTTTGGCAAATAAATCGCGAATACAGATTAAATAAATCCGTACTTAAAATATTGTGACAAAAAAAGTACTTGCAATTAAAAATCTTTCTAGTTTCGACGTCAGGTGCGTTTTCTGTATGGCAGAAGAAAGGAGAGGCCTATATGGCAGGCAGGACTGAATATTTTTGGTTATGTGAAGAGTTTTTATGTTATTCTTTTGGTGACTGGCGTTTAAAGTGTTGCAATAGTAGTCATTAGGTAGTGGTTACGGTTAGGCAGAATACAGGCAATTGGCTAAATCCAAAAAAAAAAACAAATGATTTGCGGATTTAAAATAAAATCACACAAAAATGTTCGCTATAAGATGTCACAAGTTTCAACAGATGATGAAATAATTTAGCTATTATAGACATGAGCTGGACTTCTTCAACAAGAACTGGTCCTTAGCAGCTTTGAACCGAGAGAAGTGGAAAGAAAGTAGGGAGGCATTATGCCCTGCAGTGGGACATCACAGGTTAATAATAATAATAGACATTCCAATATATTACACCAGCATTACATATAAAAATATTACTCGTTGTCTTTGTCTATCATTGAATGGCATACTAATCTAAACAGCTGACACGATGAGTTCATACCACTTTTAAGACGCCCGGAAACATATTATTTACAACTAGCTGTGCCCGCGACTTCGTGTGCATGACGCAAAACGTTTTAATTTTTTTCCGCGGAACCCTAATTCTTTTTCTAAAATAAAAGTAGCCCAAGTTACTTCTTATTACATCAGCTATCTGCCAGTGAAAGTCCCGTCAAAATCGGTCCAGCCATTTCAGAGATTAGCCGGAACAAACAGACAGACAAAAATTGCAAAAAATGTTATTTTGGTATATGTACCGTGTATACATCCATTTAGTAAAAAGCGGTTATTTTAATGTTACAAACAGACACACAAATTTTATTTATTTGCATAGATATCTATCTACGTATTTATTTGTAGGTATATATATATTTTGATGGATGATCATCTGATCATCAATCAAAATTGATATTTAAACTGGTTATTTACAAAATACGACCAAGTTTTTTTGCGATGATTCTGGCCATTGCTGATTACGACAACGCTATGTAGACGGAGATGAGGCTGGATAAAAAATAAATATGATTCTAAAATCCGACTGGTTTATAATGACCCGGAAAGCGTGTGTACCTAAGTTATTCTGTTGAACTTGGATATACAAGTTTGTTGCTAGCTACGGGATTTCCCTGGTGGTGCAATTCATAATCCATAGTGCATCTACAGAGCGATTTTTCATAACTTAATTGAGTAATTCATTTAATAATTGACAAATTTATTATTTTTATTTACAAATCAAAATATTTACAATATTTAAAAGCGGTCTTAAAATAATAATATGTACAAGTATATAAAAAGGGAGGGGAAATAATCAAAGGGCATCAAAAAATTCGTCCGCATCGCTGTCAATAGGAAACGTGCCCAAAAGGCTGGCAGCATTGCCACGTTGTATGGCAATACTGATTCTTTGGCCAAAAAATAGGCCAGCCCTCTGGTCACGTGAAGAGTCGACCAACCGCTTGGCGATGTCTCGAAATACTAAGTGGGCACTCGGGCCCCATGGCCCTAGTGTTTCAACCCCAAACGGCTCAAATATATAAGTTCCAAAGAGATTGGAGTATTTGCGCCGTTTGAGGTTTTCCGCACCTGCAGCAGCCGCCCCGGCACAGCTAACCGTGCTTGGAAGATGGGATGGCGCAAGGGTGTCGACACACGTTGCATCCCACACCAAAGGCCTACCTACCTTCCAAGGCATTATGGTCATTCCGTCTGGTCTCTTACCATCGTCGCGTGCCAAGCCATTGGGTTCTAAAACAGCTGGCACCCCGGCGGTGACAAGAGCACGACGGATGATGTCATTGATGCTGGCATGCCGTGCTATCCGGCCTGCGCTTTTACTGCAGGATAAGCCATGGTGTCCGAGGCAGTCGACACCTTCACCGCATTGGCAGCGATGCGGAGCCACGCAAGGGGCGCCCAGACGCAAACAAGTAGCGAGCCGGAACGTGGTGTCACCCAGCAAAGTACCTATGTTGGGTGACGGTAGTGCCTGAAGCCAGAGGCCCGACTCCCACTCACCCACAGCCAGTAGGCGGGCACGCTCAGCAGTATTGGTGGACGTATTAATAAGATTGTTCCGTACCAACCTGCAGAGCGGCTCATCCCACTGCCTCTGGAAAGATAGGTTCGCGGGCCTATCTGTATCCGGGCAAGCCATTTTCCAGGCGTTCTCTGCGTCGGCCAAGCACGGCACTTCAGAGTCAACCAGGGAGGGTGCTAAAATCTTCCCGGTCAACTTTTCGGTGCTGTGGACAGAGGACAGGAACGCCGGTAAGCTAATACTGGTAATTTTGCGGACGCCGAGGCCACCAAAGCGGATGGGTAGTGTGGCTTGCAGCCACGCTCGGTCGTCCAAGGCCACATTTAGAATGGATGTTAGTGTGCTGCGAATAATTTGGTCAATTTTGTCCAAGAGGTGTGGCTGCTTCCATAAAGGTGAAGAGCGTAGAAAATACATAAAATTTGGGCCAAAACAACAGTATCTAATCAGGGTGAATGCCGAATGTAAATTAATTTTGGAAAGTCTGTCCGAAATATCGTTGAACTTTTTGATTTTTTCTTCTATGAAAGGAGAAAAACTATCTTCCAAAATTGGGGAACCTAGGAGGTGCAGTGAGCTTTTTTCTAAAATTTTGATTTGTGGGGCTATTGCATTAAATTTCTCTAGGGTCAATTGTCTGTCGGTAATGTCAGAAAGGTAAATTTCGCATTTTGAGGGGTTAAGGTCCAAGCCAATAGATTTAAATTCCTGTTTGAGAAGTTGTAGGTCATTCAAAACGGTGTCTACATCACCTCCTAGCGTTCCATCATCTAAATACCACACGTTGAATTTTGAATTTAGTTTCTGGATAATTGGATGAATAGCCAAACTGAAAATGACAGGCCCGAGAGGGTCACCTTGTTGGCATCCTACTGCAGATTCCAAAACATTGTCCTTATATAATAATTTGGAAGGGTGTCTGTAACACTGCCACATGAAACCATAAATTTCGGGTAATTCATTTTTGACTTCAGCCAACAAAGTGTCCCTGTTTACAGAATTAAAGGCGTTCTTCACGTCAACCTTGAGGATGACCTCACCTTTATTCGAGCTTAGGAAAGTGGAAAGAGCATGAACGGCAGCCTCACAGCCCCCTTTCGAGCCAAAACCAAGCTGCAGGGGCTGAAACTTAGCTGTAAGCGATTCGCTATACAGCTTACAGCATATTTTGGCTGCCGTACGCCTGTAAGTGCAACCAACGGCGATGGGACGAATGCCGCCGTCCTTCTTGCGCAGGGCACATAAGTTGGCCCCGTACAAGACATCGACGACGGCCTCGTTCACACCGCCGGTGAGCATGAGGTTAATAAGGGCCGCAAGCTCCTTCAAGAGCGACTCACCAGCTTCCCCGGCGCCTGAACTTAGTAAATCTTTGAGATGTTGTGGAGTCAGGCCGTCGAGGCCGCCGGCGGAACCATTCCGGAAAGAGCTCACGGCTGCAATTAACTGGGGGGCCGAAACATTTAGAAAGGTTGAATTTAGGTCGGGAGGGTCGGGGGGGTCGGGAAAGGTGAGACCATCCGCAGGCGCTGGGTGTTTACTCTCTAGAGCTGATAGCGTTTCTGGAGAGTAAGGCGCCACCACATCGCTGCTGAATAGTATATATATATTGACAAATTAATCAAATCGGGATGATCTGGACTCCTTTAATAAAGATTGGTCCTTGGCAGCTCTTGACAGAAAGAGGTGGAAAGAGAGTAAAGAGCGCTGGGCAAAGGCCTCTCGCCTTTGCCCAGCAGTGGGTCATTAATGGCTTATAAAAATCAAAACAGCGACTTATTTGACAGTTATTTTGCAAAGTTGCCAAATGCTGTATGTAGCTCCTTAAGCCTTCTCCACACTATTATAATACCGACCCGTAAATATCCATTGGTGAACATTGACGTCACAATGACCGCCAGAAGGAATGGTCAAAGAAAATTACCATTATGACGAATCGGAGGTCATAGTTCTTTGCGAGCAATGTTTTTGCAGACAGAAAGTTCGGGCACGTAGCTACTCTCAACGACCATAGTCAGCTTACACTATACGCCTAGGAGTGAAATGGGCTGCCAATCGTGGAACCCAGAACGGTATGATGACCGCAATATGGTAGTTAGATTGTGAGGACTTAGATTGTAGATAGTAGCTACTGAGGGCATAGACAAAGTGACATTCTATCAGCGATGATAATGTATCTATGATGATGGAAAAGTCAAAATAAAATAATCGCTGTAGAAATACGAAACCCTTTGAAAGCTATTGTCACTTGTGTTTACTCCCTCTACTTATCATAAAATCCTACAACAAAGAAAAACAATAGCCCATCAAGGTCTATTTGAAGCCACAGATTCGTAATTTAAATAGTTTAAAAGCAAAAGCTTTCTAAAGTCAGCCAGTAATAAATCTCTTCGAAAGCATTTCGAGAATAAAACCTTATTCATCAAAAACTAGTTTTGTTACATACTAAATCAACAGCATATGAGTAACAACGCATCGTGTTTTAGCAACGTTAGTGACTCTCGTTTGTCACCACAAAATATTCATGCATGAGCCGATTAATGTCACCTATGGAAGCTAGGCTGGCAATATAGAAACGCTCATTACTCTAGCTCAAATTCCGCAGGCAGTTTCAGCTGCAATGTTTGTCATCATGAATAGGAGTAGCTAATCATTTATGTGATACATTAAGGCAAATATTGATGATTTGCATAATTTTGTTGCAGACATATTGATTAGGCGATAGTGCCGGTATGGCCTGACCGTGGATTCACGCGGGACACAATGGCTTTTCAATTGTTTCTATAATAACGGCATTCAGTCGGTTAAACAGATTTAGCAATTCGTTATTAGAAAAAACATTTACTACATTTTATTTCGCAATCATTGGCTAGGTTGCAAGTTGATTAGATCATCACCATCTTCCTGCCCTTGTCCCTATGTCACTTGGGGTCGATGCAACACGTATTCTTCTTTCATTCTCATTTGTCAACCGTCACGCTATCATTCAATCCCTTCTTTTTTATACCATTCCTTACACAATTCATTCATCTTTTCTTGAACCACAGAAAATAAATAAGAACCAGTAATCTATGATCAGATGGTAAAAAATTTAAAGACCTGACATAAAAAATCAATTAACACTAGTGCGTCACTTAAATCTGGGTGAACTATAAGAACATCTGTGCCTATCCCTGCGAGGAAAACAGGCGTGATTCTAAATGTAACTTACTTCATTAAACTGTGACCGCCATTCAGGATTAATAAGTTCATAACCAAAACTTTGAACTAAAGATGCCGGGAATGACTGAATTGTGATGAACACAAAGGAAGCAATAAGCCTTAAAGTTAGTTAGACGTGACATGCATATCAAAGGCCGCTGAAGGCTTTGCGAGGCCGAAACTAAAGCTTCAGAGGACTTAAGTGGAATTGGAGGCCGAGACGCAGTTTTACAGTCCCAATGAACCGTGTGACAATATTATGGAGTTATTAAGTATTTTGGTAGAAGTAGATAAGATATTGTAGGATATCGTTCTATAAAATATCGCGGGTGTTAGTCATATAAGAGACATTTTAGTTTTGTGGCTAGGACTTAGGCTTAAATCTCACTAACCGTGGTCGCGCTGCCAGTGAAATATACATAGCTTTATGGTAGGAGTCTCACCAGGCGCCCGATCGGTTGCGCAACCAACCATACATTTTTTGGCAGTGTGGCCCCGGTTGCGCCGCCACTGGTGTCCTAGTGAGATAGGGCCCTTGAAAACATTAACAGAATATTTTATGGTAACAATTTAATAAGTGTTTTTTGTTCTCGCAAGCTGCTCAAGATAGGGTTAATAATCAAAATCAAAAGTAATCTTATTCAAATTAGGCTGAGAATCACCACTTTTCGAACGTCGATAAGTATTACATAAGAAAGTCCCCCAAAACGCTCGCCCTTCACCACTTCCTAGTGCTTTCACTGGGAAGAAGAGACGCAACAAACATTCACCTACCGTATTGAGTATCTTTATAAAGTCAAAGTCAAAGTCAAAGTCAAATCATTTATTTCAATTAGGCACAGTAAAGGCACTTTTGAACGTCAAAAATTATAGTAAAAACAATTGATTCTAGTCGCCCATTCCAAAAGGCAGTTTTCGTATGGAGAAGAATGGGCAAGAAACTCCACCGTTACTCTTTTAAAATGTTTTACAAGTTCTGTATAGGTACATTAATTATACTCAATTCTAACCTGCCGTATCTGTATAAATTTTACTGTGTGTACAGACGCCAGCACATCAACCTACCCAAAACTGTCAATTTTTCCCAATCAACTTTGAACGTTATGCTTTAATGATAAAGATGAAAATCTATTAAAGAAATTGGACAGATTGTAGTAGGTTGATGTGATGTTGCTGTCTGTACATAAATAATAATAATATAAATAAATTATCCGTAAGTACTATCATAATGCTACTATATCAAGGCATCGCTTTTTTATGTATTGTCCAAAATAAATTCTTATGAAAATTCGTAACTGCCTTGGCCCTTTTGCTTCATTCTTCACAATACCTACATCGATTTACGATATAGCTTGGATATAAAAGGTACCCAAAAACCTTCAAAATATTGACGTAGCAACTCAAGCACGAAAAAAACAAATTAGTGCAAAACAAACAACAATTATTTCGATGGAATTTATAGTATCTTCATCATAGATGCGATCGGCACTGACGTAACTGTTATTACATTTTAATGGCTTTTTTCTGAATACCGTCACAATATTGTGGACGTATCCGATACGATTATGTTAACGAACGCTGTTATTGCACGTACGGCTATATTTGTAGCTGGCAGGAATAGATTTAAAAGTTAAAAAGACAGATATAAAATGGTTGGTAAAAAAGTGTCTCGTTTCTAAATTGCAAACTGAAATGGATTTTCAAAGTAACAAGTCCAATATTGCGATGTGAAACCAATAAACACGAGCACAATCTGAATAATTTTGAAGGATAATGCCAATCCATTGCTTCATATGTTCGAATAATGTGTCTGGTCAACACCGTAAATAACGCAATATGAATGTTATTGAACTGTCAAAATGAAAGCCATTCTGTATTACGTAATTACCCCGCTGTATTTCGCTTTTCCTTCTCAAAAATAAAAGAGATGGAATATTACCATATTCACCAAGTAAGACTGGTGCATGATGCCCATGACGATGATCGTTAATACGCTGTCTATTACTTTAAAATAATCCATTAATATCCAAGCTTTATTATCTTACTAGCTTTTGCCCGCGGCTTAGAGATAAAAATATTCCAAGTCCTAACCTAGGTTCGGACAGGCTGTGGGCCCAAATAGCACAGAATTGGTGCCCTGAGACAGTGAGTCGGGGTCGCAGCAGACCACGTAGGAGATGGCGGGACGAGCTGGATAGGTTCCGTCAAAACTGGAAGGAGGACGAGCGGGCTCGCGAAAGATGGAATGATTGGAGGGAGGCCTTTGCCCATGAGTGGGACAGCGCAGGCAAGTAAAAAAAAAACCCAGGTTATGGTGGTCTACCTGTGTGCCAAATTTTATCTTAATTCGTTCAACTGATACGAAGTGAAAAGAAACGGACAGACCGTTACTTTTGCATTTATTTATGTGTGCAGCATGGATATGGATAACGTTATACGAGAATGTACAAATTATCTCCGGGCTTGAATTTCAAAAAAAAAAAAAACATTCAAAATACTTCTAACTAACCTGTATTGTCCCACAGCAGGGCAAAGTCCTCCCTCTCCCATTTCCACACAATTCTGTCTTTTGCAAGTAAGTAAGTAAGTTCAAAATACTTAGAAATTTCGTTAAAAAATCAGGGAATCATGGTGTTCGTACAAATAAGCTGAACAATGACGGAGTTAGAAAACCCCATCGATCCTTTGACGGTACACGGAGACAAAAGTCTGCCACTCAGTAAGATACAATGTCTCTAAACTTGCCACTGACAGCCATGGCAATAAATAATTCTAACGTACTTGGTCCAAGTTAGAAACTGAAGGCCAATTCTCGTGCTTAAAAAACGTTCAAAAACTAGTCGCAATCTCGTCTCAGCGACAATCAATGTCAAAAACTTGTCAGAAATGTAGTGAAATTAGAGGTATTTTTGACAGATTGAGACTGAGATCCGACTGTGAACGTTCTTAAAATTACGAGAATTATGCCTCAGTTGTCTAATCCGATTAAAATTAATAATTATGAGAATCTTTATTAAGTAAAGTCGAACAAGCTATTTTACAGGAAAAAATATTCATGTTTACACTACATTTATACACACATACTCACGCCATTTCCCATGGGGGAGGGCAGAAACTACAGAACGTCACCTACTGCATTCGCGACTTATTTGCCAAAAAAGTAAACAAATATGACTTTATGGAAAAGTAACTTTAATTTCTACACAATAAAGTGCAGTTTACGCTACAACTTTCATTTTTTATAACTTTTTCAATAGTGCTAGTCACTCTGAAACCAACTTGAATCCCATTAAAATAAAGCTGATATTTGTTTAACTTAAATAACATCAATTCGAAACATACATTTGAATAGACTTTACTGTGTTTGCTTCGTTTACGCTTCACTGCCCATAATCATAAATGTTTTATGGCATATTAAGAGAGTGATGTAAAATAAATGACAACTCAGCACACTCATAACATTGTTTTTATAGGTAGTTGTAAGTAAGATGTCTGTATACCAAAGTAGAAGGCAGTATCCTACTTGCGAAACACATTTTCAATCACAATTTGAATAATTTTGAAGCATATTACTAATCCATTGCCATCCAAAAAAATTCGTCTGCTCAACAACATAAATAACGCAATGAATGTTGTTGAATAGTCAAAATGCCATTTCTACTGTTGGTCTAAGTTTGCTATTGGCTGAGTTATAAATAAACAAGCCGCACCCTGCGGTTTCACCCGCTTATGTTTCGATCCCGTGGGAATATCGGGATAAAAGTATCCTATGTTTTAATCCTGGTTATAAACTATCCGTATGCCAAATTTCATTCAAATCCGTTTTGTAGTTTGTGCGTGAAAGAGTAACAAACATCCATCTATTCATCCTCACAAACTTTCGCGTTTATTAACATTGATAAAATTACTACCTTAAGATTTGTTTAACATAATAATTCTGTATGTAACTGTTGGTGAAAGTTAAGGGTCACGACATCATACCAACACCCCGGCCTCAAATCTTCTGCCCTTTATGAGAATACAGGTGGAATTTGATATTATATTTTTGAGAATCTTCCTCTTTGTCTGTAACTATTTAGTATTGTTGTCGACAAACATTTGTAACCAATTTCTTTGACTGGCCATTGCAGTTAACGTGATTTAAAAAACCAAAGCGAAAGTTTCAAATTTTATTATTCAATCATGCCCGAAACAGCTGAGCGAATTTGCCTGGTTTTTGGCACAGAGGTAGAATGTATTATACCAACCAACTGGTACTATTTGGCTCTGAAAACTAACAAGTGCAGGCACAAGCATAGCTTGAATTTTATATGAATATATGCATTTAAACGAGATAGAAGACTCCATTGCTCTGTAATTGTAATTAAGACTTCCTTATGAGAACAATTATTCTATTTAGTATATTATATAAATATGCTAGCGGACCTGACAGACGCTGTCCTGCCCGAACAGCGCCACCTACCGGGTGCAATTGTGAATCTAAGCCATCCAAGGGCCCATTAAAAAAAAAATCATTAAAATAGGTTCGCAGCCGTTTAGGACGAGTTCACTTCAGAGGTTCTTCTGTACGTGCGTATGTTAATATATTTTTTTTTTGGTATTGCAGCGTTCTTATCATGAAGGTGTTACTATTTTTACGTTATTGTATATTTTTTAATTCTATAAAATAATATATTTTAGAGGAAAATGCTCTAGAGCAGGAGCAGGATTAATCATTAACCCGTCACAACCACCCATTAAAACAAAACGCAGAAGTATGACAGTCTATAACCTCAATTAACATTGACATCTCTAATGTTTATAAGTGTACAATTTTTTCAAGTAAATTCTATTCAAGCTTATGTTTCAAACTCATGTTATTTCAAGTTAAACAAATATCAACTTTATTTTAATGGTAATTAAGTTGATTTCAGAGTGACTAGCACTATTGAAAATGTTTGAAGTTGTAGTGTAAACTGAACTTTATTGTGTAATAATTAAAGCAATTTTTCCATAAACTCATATTTGTTTACATTTTTGGCAAATAAATCGCGATTACAGCTTAATCTGTCTGTCTGTTACCTTTTCACGCCTAAATCACTGGATCGATCGTTTAGTTTGACAGATAGGTAACCTAAGACCTGGAGAAGGACATAGGCTACTTTTCATGTTGGATATTAAAGTATTCTTCCCATTCTGGATATTAAGTAGTTTAGTATATTATTTTTTTACTCACAAAGCGACGCACGCTTTACTTGTGATAACCAAGTATACAAACAAGCTATGAATGTGTGTGTCAGCCCATAACACACACGCACACACTTACAACTTCGTCATTGTCCCGGACTGCACCGGGAGCTCCTGCGCTTACACACGTAAGCGCAGGAGCCGTAATTACAAACACGTTGTGAATGTGTGTGTCAGCACATAACACACACGCACACACTTACAACTTCGTCATTGTCCCGGACTGTACCGGGAGCGGGGGGTGTTTGTAGTTACGGCTCCTGCGCTTACACACGTAAGCGCAAGAGCCGTAATTACAAACACGTTGTAAATGTGTGTACATTCACAGCGTATTTTGTACATTTTTGGTAATCACAAGTAATAATACTGTAAGAGATGATTATGATTACTTCTTCATTTAACATTCTGTTTGAGGAAAACTGTGTTAATCTTTTCCTAATGTGTAAACAACAGATTGCGGAAAAAAATATTTGCACGTGCTTCATTATAGATCAAAGTTCAGATGTTCTAAATAACTTCAAGACACGCAACTCAATCTTCGTCTATATCAGTATCAGCACGAACTATATGAGAGCAGCTCAGCCAGTCAACAAGTGATATAGTATTTTTAACTTCACGAAGCAACGCGCCCTTAGTTATGGTAATTGGTAACCGAGTGTCGTATCAGCATGCACTGGTCCCGCGTTGTGGTTTACGGCTCATTCCCGCTATCATAACATCATGATATCATCATAATAACATGTTATAGGCTGATAATGTACTAGACTCCGATGCTGCTGAAATATGCTGCTTGGCTTTAATGCACCGCAATTCAATGAAAATAGATTATTAAAATCGAAGTACTATTAAA